>CAKJTW010000054.1:0-10000000 GCA_917880005.1 Nanger dama | reverse complement strand
AATAAAAGCCCATCTTGTGATTCTGTTATTCTAAAATTTACAAGGTAATATTGATAAATGGAGAAGCAGGGTGTTCGTTATCCTAGTTTTAGCTACATAAAAAAAATGAACTCACTCTATAACTTATTTTAGAAGGTAAAATATATATTCCTAAATATGATTAGAATCATCAGTTCAGTGAGATTTTTCATTTCTGTGCTACTTATCTCCTTTCAGTAAGTGCCTCAGCATTTTTCCACTTATGAACCATGTCAAGTAAATTCCTAGCACTAACTTGATAAAAGGTGAAAGAATACTGTTGCATGTCCTTTTAGTAAACATGTACCATCAAAAAATATTGCTTGATAACATCCTCCCTGAAGAATTAACTAAGTAATAAATTTCCTTTTTGTCCATAGACATATGTTATTCACTCATTGATTCTTGAGTTTGATAAAATATATTTCTAGGATATATTATGTGAAGACTCATAATCTGAGATTTAGCTTATGTGATTAATTTCATCATCATCATTAGAGTCTGGAGTATTACTGTCTTTTGTATTTGTATTTTTTTCCCATCTAACAGTTGCAAAATGTCTTGTCAGTTTTTTCTCTTGCTATTATTCATAAAACAAAAATTCTTGAATTCTTAACTGTGTTCAATAAAAAGAAAAAGGCAACAGAAGTCCTGTCTCCTGATGTCTTTTATACCTTCTGAAAAGATAAGACAGTAGTTTGGGCAGTGTAATAACAAGGATCATGAAATAATCATTATTTATTTCATTATTTTATCATCCCTCTAGATGATCACATCATTTTTCAATTTTCTTATTTTTTTCTATGAAAGCCTTAAATTCAATATGGTTATTTGCCAATTATCAGAATTGTGTAATTAATATATTATTCAGGAGGTAGAATAGAATAATGTTAAACAGATTTTCTCTGCGAACAGCTTTGGATGCGCTAGGATTACATGGGGCAATTGAGTGGTAATTATTATATAATTTCATTATTAATAATTGATAATTATGATATCTCAATTCCAGAGATTCTTGAAATTGAGATTATATAATTGATATGGTAATGAAATTAGAGAAGATCGAGACTATTGATGCTTCTGGTCTCAGGAGTCTCTCCAGCTTGGACTGGCTCATTTCAATAACGCTTTTATGAGCAAACTAGTCTCCCTCATCCTTTTTCGCTTCCCATCATTCACCTTCCCAATTCCAACTCTAGATGTATTTGGATCCTTTCTACCTCCATTGCCCACTACAGGACTGGCAGATATTTCTTGAAGAAAGTCTTAAAACCAGACTGAGTTGCGCATTATGAAAGTAGAGAGACACCAAGATCATAGATAAAGTTGGAAGAGAATCAAGAGGTGTCAAGTCCTAGCACCGTCTTGCAAGTGAGATGAAGAGTTAGTGAATAGTAGAACTAAAAACGAGTAGAAGTTTCCTGACCTTTGTCTCAAGTGAGTTTCTATCCCAGTGAATTAAGTAGCAAAGTTATATAAACTAAGAGAGAAGAGAAAAAGTGTTAAGGTGGCATCAAGTCCTCTAAGGGAAACATTCTAAGCCCCATCCCCACCTCAGTTTATTGAAGTGTAGTCAACGAGTAAAACTATAAGGTTTTTAAAGTGTACATTGTGATGATTTGATATATATATGTGTTTTGAAAGAATTCCTCCCATCTAGTTAATTAACAGGTGTCCCAGGTGGCTCAGTGCTAAAGAATCTGCCTGCCAATGCATGAGATGTGTGTTCAGTCCTTGGGTTGAGAAGATCCCCTGGGGAAGGAAATGGCATACCAGCTCCAGTATTCTTGCCTGGGAAATGGCATGGAGAGAGGAGCCTGACGAGCTATATATGTAGTCCATGGGGTCCCTAAAGAGCCAGACATGACTTAGCGACTGAACAGTTACAATAACAACAATCCTACACAGGCTTCCCAGTAGGTTAATAGTAGCTTGTTTTGGAAATACTTGGTAATATAAGATACTAACTTTCTAGTCACACACACACTAGCTGGCTAGTTAATTATAACTAACTCTTTTTGTCATGATCTTAAGCTGATTCCCAGAGTTACCACCTATTTTGCTTTGATTTTGTAAAATGACCTATTGTGTGTATTTCATGATGAGAATTAATGGAATCATAAATGTATTTGGAAAATAAATTTAGAATAGAAAAACCCTTAAAACATTTCATTTGTAGACAAACATTGTATTATGTAACTAAGTAGATTAAAAACCTTCACAAATATAAAAATATATTTTCTCTTGATGTTTCATTGTTTTTAATATGAAATTCTAAAAGAAAATCTGATTGAAATGTATCTTCCAAATAACTTTTAGAATCTCAGTCAAAATTTCAAACATAGTACAAGCTGTGCCCCCAGTGTGCATTCATTTATTAATTAAAGATGGATTTATATTTATCTCAATTTAGAATTTACCCTGAAGGAAAACTTAATTTCTTACAGAAAGAAAGTTTTTCTTGTTCATGAACTAGCATCAGCCTTTATTAATCTGATGTAGGTAGCTATCTAGAAGCTTTCTTTTATAGCATTCTTCTGAATCAGACACTTTATATTTTGCTCTAATATTACTTGGTAATTTCCCAGATATTCACCATAGATGTCTGACTTTTTTTTTTTAATCAAATTTCACTGCACTCATTTGTGCAAAAGGAAAAAAATTCCTCCAGTTCAACTAATTTCCATAGCCAGAATAATTAACACCCAAAGAAATGTTAAACTCATAAAATTTAATTTGCTCTATAATTTTTCCATTTGCTGATTGAATTGGTGTTGCATTTTAAGTCAACTGCTGGATTTTAAAACTTTTTTCAAGCTAGCTGGTTGTTTTTTGTTGAACGCGGCTGCCCTCTAATGGACTAAACTTCCTTTACAATAACCTGACTCAAATCTAAAGAGTCATTTATCTATGGAAGTGATTAGTCTTGCATGCTTTCAGATTGTGGTTTTTCATTGATTTTTGTGTTTAGTACAACACGGTTTTGTGTGTGTGTGTGTGTGTGTGTGAAGAAGGCATACTGAAATCAGCTGATCTCTTTGACAGTCTTTATATTTTAGCATATTTTTGATTTCTGACATATTTTGATATACCTACTCCTACTTAAGATGTTTTCCATTGTTCTTGCTGCAGATGCTAGCAACTGTGGCGGCCTTGATCATCACGCTAAGGAATGCAGTCTACCTCCTCAGCCAAAGAAGTGCCACTGCTGTCAGAGCATCTCGCACATGGTGGCGAACTGCCCCCACAAAACTGCGGCGCAGCCGCCAGCCGGTTCTCAGGGAAGACAGGAAGCGGAGCCCCAGCCGTGCACGTCGACGTTCCCGCGCGAGGTGGGGGAGGGCACGGCTGCTCATCTTTTCAGGAGGCGAGGTCCGAGCCCTCAGAGTGGCCAGGCAGGTCCCCTCAAGAAGCTTCCTCCTCCAGGTCATCTGCAGCACCGGAAGAACAAAGCAAAAAGGGGCCTTCCGTCCAAAAAAGGAAAAAGACATAACCCTTCTTTAACGCGTCCTTTTCTCTCCCTGGTTGGGAAGTCTACCTCATGCAGATTCAGGGGAACAGTCTCACATGCAGCAGCTGACCTGGGATTTTTAACTACTGTTGAGGAACTGTGAATGTTTTCAAACAGACAAATCACTAAGCAAATTACCTTGGAGCAGGGTGTCATGTGTTATGTGACTCAGAGAATGAGATGCTGTTATGGGTATGTACACGTGTGAGAGGGAGCGAGCCTGAGTCTGTGTGTGTGTGTAGGAGGATTTTCTTTAGAATGTAGACATATATATAAAGAGGGCTTGTCTTTATATATGTGTGTATAGAGATACAAGCACACACCCTCCCTCACAGAATTGGACATCCCGCAAGAATGGAAAACCCTCAGTGAAGCATTTTTAGATGGTTTTCAAAATAACCCTTGGAGTTTTTCTTGAAATACCATTCCCATTATATTACATTAGAGAAAAAAAAGACTGTTACCTTTATGTGAACCAAAGGATATACTTCAGATCTCAGAGCTGCCAGTCACATGGTACTAAAGGTTTTTAAAACATCAGTCCTCCCGAATTTGGGATTGCCTCTTTTCTTGGTATCTGTACAGTGTATCCCCCCACCCAGCCCCTTTTCAGGGCAGTACCTTAACTCCATATGCCTCCGACTGCCGTTTAAGCTTTTTTGAGTCTGGGATACAAACCAGAAAAGACAATGAATGTGTAATCTCTGTGCCGATATTTCAGTGTTTTCAATTCCAATGTTTTGATTGTAAATTAGATGCCTGTTCAGAGAAATGAAGGGGGAGGGCAATGTATAAATGTAGTGATGTGATTGTTTTCAATGGTATTTTGATACCAGCTCATTGTAATCTCTTAACTGTTGTGAGGTTTTTGAGGGACTGTGACGACAGCAGCTCCCCTTGACTAAGTCAATCCTTCTAACCATCACTTCGAGCAGGGGCCTCCTTGTTTACTACTGAAGACCTTGGAGGAAAACTCCAGTCATTGGGTGTATGTTTTTGGTGGCTGTTTTATTCCCCCTGGAGAGTTACCTAACTTGTTTCTAAAACAAACACGCAAAACAGCACAGTAAAATGCCAGGGTTGAGAATGAACATTGAGTGGATGCTCATAATTGCCCATGATGTATGACCTTGAATAATATGAAAAAGCATCATGTTTGGTGGCAGGTGACTAGAGTGACGAGCCTGGGGAGAAAGGTTCCCAAACCTCTCCTACCAGAGAGCAGAGTGTTTTATATACAATACAGTTGATCTTACGAGAATCCCTTCATGACTGCTACTGAAGGGACGAATACGGGAGATTCGGGATGAGCATTCAGTGATGGAGACAGAGACAGTAGTGTCAATGGCTAGGGGCCAACCACAGTATTGATCCCTTCAGCTTCCAGTCATGAAAAACACTCATTTTGCTGTGTTCTAGATCTTATGGATGAATTTTGGGAACATCTCCAAGAAGGTACCAATTAGTAGTAAGGCTTAACATTGGCAGTAAATAGAGTCTTGTATGAGCCTGTTGGTGTAAGCTCAGATAATCAGAAACAGGAAATAGCATGGTTCAAATGAAGCACGTTCTACTGAACAGTTTCTGCTCCCTCCAAACTTGTCCTGCCGAGGGAGACTTGTTGTACGGTTTTGCCCCCGTTTCAGCAAGCAAGCCACGCGGAAGGAGAGCAAGCAAGCCTGGGGCTGGGCCACCAGCCCTTCCCAACTCAGCTTGAGTTGACAGTGTTTGTGAGAGTCTCCATGGGATGTACTGAAATCTCAGTATGCTGTGATGCAAAGCTTACCTTTGACGATATTGAATGTGATAAATAGCTATAGAGAAGTACTTCCTTGCCTTATGTGAGGAGTGTAAGCTTATTTAAATTATGTAGACAAATCAAAGTGGCATTGCTTAATTTTTAGCAGGTATAATAAGCAGGTTAACAGTAAAAATGCAAAATGTAATAAGTCACTTTGAAAATTCAAACCAAAGTTCCTTGACCTTATTAGAAATAGGAAATTATGGACTTGAGAATTGGACATTCCCTGTTTACATATAAAAAGTTCAGAGCTGAGATCACGATTTAAAAAAAGAAACATTTTATAACTGTGGACCTTATGGGTGCAATTTGAAATCACTTTTCAGCATCTCACCAGACTGAACTAAGCACATACCAAACCTATCTTTGATGAAAAGTTGGGGTTTATTTTTATATAAGAATATTATCACTATTACATAAACATACTCAGGACAAAGAACTTCGCTCAGGGAACATACCGTATAATAATTGTTGTTTCTTTACAGAATAGTCTACAGTCCTGCTTTACTCAAAACAAACCAAATAACTTAGACCTTTATGTAAGTATTATGTACTGATGTTAGTAATAACTACCTCTGAGTTTGACATAGATCAAAATGTCCAAATATCAATTATCAGCTCTCCTTTTTAATTTCATGTGAAAATTACTCAAGGAGACTTCCTCCACTCCTTTCAGATGTGAATATCACTGACATAAGCACAGTGTCCATTTACATGGGTGAAATATTCTGTTTACAGCAAAAGGCTACCTCATAGTTGATGCATAGCACACCTTTATGCTGCTCCAGCCTTACAGTGGCTGATAATTCTCTGGTACAGAATCTTTTATCTAGAGTATAGATAGCAATTCATAACTGCATGTTTTGACAAACACTTGTGAATAATGAATCATCTCATCTAGTTAACGAAGTCTCGGAGCATTTCCTTCAAGTGACCATGTATTTAAAGACATAGACTCTTCTACTGAAGCAAAACAGAGCACACAAGTCAATCTTCGAAATAGCTGCTTTGCCCAGAGGTCGGTAGTGGGAAGAAGTCAGGAAGTGAGGTTACTTGTATGAGTGTAGTGTGTGCTGGGCAAAAGTATCAAAGATGCCAATCTCCTTCGTTTGTGTCTGTGCTGCGCTGAGGCCAAGTGATTGCAGCATTGTTGTCCAGGCACATAATTAACAGCACTGGCTGCCAAGGAGTGAACATACAGTGGACGTGCAATGCCCTTTCTAGCTACTGAGGGGTAGGATCTGTGTGAAGCATCAGTTTACTGGAGTTGCTAATGGGTTGGGCAGGAGGTCTGTGAAATAGTTCCCCTTGACCTCTCCCCACCCACGTCAACAAAAATGTAATTCCTAGGAAAAGATGCACAACAGGTCTCCTAGCCCTGTGAGCTATTCATTGCTACGTGGCAGATTATAGTAGAAACATTTTTATACTTGCGTTTTTCGTCTTTACTAGAAGACTTTGGATGTATTTTACAGTTGAAAGATTTAGAAAGATTTTTACCTGCTTATAACTTGGAAATTTGGCGTGCAATGTATGGGAAAAGATCAAGAAACATCATGTTATTAGCATTGGTCCATCTACAAATAAATATAAAGGTGTTTCTATTGCCGATATTTTTTTTTTGGCCCAGTTTTATTTTGCACCAATGTGGCCCCAAGTTACTGCTAGTTGTATGTAGTTTGTGAATAGGAGCCCATAAGTGTTAATAGACTTTGTAACTTTCACTGTAAGATGAGTTATACAGGACATGGAAAATCTCATTAAGTCTTAAAGATAATTTAAATTAATTTATCTGTTTTCTCTAAGAAATGTTTATCATAAAATATATATGTGTATTTCCCCTTTGGTTATAAAATTTGGGAAAGTGTGTACACGTGCAGCTGCACAGACTTTAATTTTCTAGATGTCTTAATGAGATTTATTTGTTTTAGGGAAGAACAACTTGTTACAAGCATCAAATTCTGTCTTACATCACTGTCAACAGCCTCTTTCAGATGTGGTGGTTGTGTGATCTGTGTCATAGTTCAGTTAGAATGAGAGGTTGGCCTCTGAATCATTGTTAAATCGTCTGTTTGGAACAAAGCTGCAAAGTTATGGTCAAGTACTGTACAGTGAGAAACTATTGCAACATTGAATATATCTGTGGCTTCACATGTGTGAGAGTTAACCAGCTTGAAAATGATGGTGTTGACTACCTCTTGAATTACTTACAGCTACCAACCACTGGCACCCACCACCAGCTGGCTTTAATTAGTATGTATTGCTTTTTTGGTATTAACAACTTTAACCACAATAGAGACCAAAGTGAACACTGATTTCTATATGACTTTAATATGGTGTTTTATCTAGTGTTTTACAATTATCCTGTGTAGTCTTTAGATGACCTCATTGTCCATTTTGGCTCATGTTGTTTACAAGTGAAAATAAAAAACACTTGAACTGTATGTTTTTAAAGGACAAAAAGGAATAGATGGTCGGAATGGCATTTCACTTGTGTACAGTCATCTTGATTGACTGCAAGTACTGTTTGCCTTTCTGCAGACCGTGGATTTTATATTATCATCTCATGCCTAGTGTCTTATTCTGTCAATTATGGATATTTTGAGGTTTAAAGAAATTACTTGATTAAAAATAAAACATATAACGTTGGCATTTATGATGAGTGTTGGAGAGTTTTCATGATTTGTGTGATGGCTAAATTTAATGGGTAAAAAGGCTACTTAGTATTTACACCAAAATGAGTATCAATTAAATAGTTTTAACATATCCTCAAGTCGCAGTGATTTTAAATATAAAACTTAGCTGTGACAGTACAGATGGTGAGTAAATTCCACCTGAATGAAGGAGAAAAGGTGGGTCCTGTTCTCATTAGGAATCATCCTGTGTCAGCCAGCATGGACTGCAAGCTTGGTAACCAAGACATGCTTCCTGGGGTCAGGAAAAGTAGCCTGGAGCAAAAGTTTTCACTCCCTTTTGGAGAGACCATTTTAGAATTTTCCTGCACTTTCTCCCAAGGATTTAAGTATTTGAAAAGAACAGTCAAGGACATGTGACACCAGTACCAAATATCTAAGCTATGAATGTAGATTTGATATACTCTGCAACCAACTTTATAAAACTGCTGAGTTCTATAAATTGACCAGCCTCACCATCACACAGATTTTCATTTCCAGTCTATACGTGGATGATTCACTTTTCCCCCGCTGTGGTCTACTGAACTCTTTTTACCTTTTAATTATGGTAAAAGTGAAAAACATAACATCATTTATCATCTTAACCATTTTTAAGTGTATAGTTCAGCAGTGTGTAGTACATTCACCTCATGCAACAGTGAGTGATGTGAAGGGCTCGATCATGAATGCTCATGAGAAGCTTATTAAGTAAACATTTCAACATGTGTACTTTCATTGATTATTTAAAATAGTAGCTTTTTGTTAAAAAGCAGTGCTGTACTTTACTGCCGAAAATATGGAGAACTTTGAAAGAAAATTGTATATAATCCCATCACCTGCATTTTATTCTAAATTTAAATTTTATTAATTTCCAATATGGACAACCTTTTAAACATATATAATCTTATCACCTATAAATAACCATTAATATTCTTCATTGTCTTTTTCAATAAATTACATACAGGTATTTTAATATAAAATTAGATTATATATGGTTTGCAACTTTAACATCTTATATTGTTTGTCATAGCAGTAAAAATTGTTCAAAATCAACATTTTGATAAGTGCAGGTGTGGTCTGGAGGAGGTGAGATTCAGTGGGCAGGAAGATGGGCTTGGTTTGGGAGGCTGAAAAAAGAGAATCTGGGACAGAAGAAATAGCATAAACAAAAAGTCAGAATCCAATCGAAGCAGTGCATGTTTAATCAACCAGTAAAGAGATGAATTTGGTGGAATGAAGTTTTTTTTTTTTTAAGTATTTGGGTGCACTGAGTGTTAGTTGTGGGAATGTGGGCTCTAGTTTCCTGACCAGAGATCAAACCCTGGATCCCTGCATTGGGAGGGCAGAGTCTTAGCCACGGAAACACTGGAGAAGTCCCAAACAAAGCATTTTAAAAAGCAACATTTTGAATGTAGGGGAGGGCCACTGATGCAACCGGGAATGTGAGGGGGTGTCCAAGTTTGCAAAGGGAAAAGCATGAGAGGTGAGCACGTTTGCCCCAGGCTTTTCCCCTGTGGTCACTTCCCAGCTCTTGGAGGTGACAGGGTGGCAGACCACACCAGAGGTGGCAGTCTCACTGAGCTGAGGAAACAAAGGCAGGGCTACCGGAGCAACAGAAAATGGAAGGATAAATCCCGGAGAGGAGGGCTCATGAAAAGGAAGCCCCCAAAATCTTCAGACAGATTCCTTCCAAGTCATTGACAATCTGCAGATCCAGCAGAAAATAGCAATTGAGGGCAGAGTCATGCCTGGGGTGTAAAAGTTCAGGAGTGCTCACTTCAGGCAGGTTCCTTGCCCAAGGCAGCATCCTCGCCCTGTCCTAGTGCAGCCACTGGCTGGGAGGCTGAGGGAATTACTGGATGTTTCCTCAGCCATCTTTGCTGGAGAGAGAATCTGAAGTCTCAGAGAGTGAGATGGGCCTTGGTAAACACCTGAGCTTTTTTTCTGGATCCCAGTAGGGCGAACCCCTAGGAATAAGGGTCATGTGCCGAAGAAGAATTGATGCCTTCTAACTGTGGTGCCGGAGAAGACTCCTGAGAGTCTCTTAGACTGCAAGGAGATCAAACCAGTCAATCCGAAAGGAAAGCAGTCCAGAATATTCATCAGAAGGACTGATGCTAAAATTGAAGATGGAATACTTCGGGCCACCTGATGTGAAAAGCTGACTCATTGGAAAAAAAACTGATGGTTGGAAAGATTGAAGGCAGGAGGAGAAGGGGATGATAAGAAGATGAGATGGTTGGATGGCATCACCAACTTAGTGGACATGAGTTTGAGCAAACTCTGGGTGATGGTGAAGGATAGGGAAGCCTAGCATGCTGCAGTCCATGGGGTCACAAAAGAATCAGATAGGACTGAGCAACTGAACAGCAACCTTACAGAGTACAGGATTCAGGATAGGAGGGAACCCCAGAATCCTAGGCTATCCTTCTGTGTCCACAGAGCATTGCATTTGAGCCATCTCTTGAATAAGCTTTTTGTAAGAGGCTTTATATGAATCTTTTGTTGCCAGGCTACTAAATTAAAAAAAAAAAAAAAAGCTGTTTGCCAGTCTACCATTTTGTGGCTAAATCCTGCTCCTATTTTCTTATTTTCATGAAATTGATTTCTTTCCCCTCAAACACTCCTATGAATTCTTTGTTTTGCTTTCTAGAAACAATTGAAATTTAAAGGAAAAGACTTTACTGTTATCCAAATGTAATTTCAGCCATCTTCAGTATAGAAATCATCATATGTTAGGTTATGTTCAGTTGCTCAGTCGTATCCCCATGAATCGCAGCACACCAGACCTCCCTGTCCATCACCAACTCCCGGAGTTAACTCAGACTCACGTCCATCGAGTCCGTGATGCCATCCAGCCATCTCATCCTCTGTCGTCCCCTTTTCCTCCTGCCCTCAATCCCTCCCAGCATCAGAGTCTTTTCCAGTGAGTCAGCTCTTCTCATGAGGTGGCCAAAGTACTGGAGTTTCAGCCTCAGCATCATTCCTTCCAAAGAAATCCCAGGGCTGCTCTCCTTCAGAATGGACTGGTTGGATCTCCTTGCAATCCAAGGGACTCTCAAGAGTCTTCTCCAACACCACAGTTCAAAAGCATCAATTCTTCGGTGCTCAGCCTTCTTCACAGTCCAACTCTCACATCCATACATGACCACTGGAAAAACCATAGCCTTGACTAGATGGACCTTTGTTGGCAAAGTAATGTCTCTGCTTTTGAATATGCTATCTAGGTTGGTCATAACTTTTCTTCCAAGGAGTAAGCATCTTTTAATTTCATGGCTGCAGTCACCATCTGCAGTGATTTTGGAGCCCCCAAAATAAAAGTCTGACACTGTTTCCCCATATATTTCCCATGAAGTGATGGGACCTGATGCGACGATCTTCGTTTTCTGAATGTTGAGCTTTAGGCCACCTTTTCACTCCACTTTCACTTTCATCAGAAAGCTTTTTAGTTCCTCTTCACTTTCTGCCATAAGGGTGGTGTCATCTGCATAATGAGGTTATTGATATTTCTTCCAGCAATCTTGATTCCAGCTTGTGTTTCTTCCAGTCCAGTGTTTCTCATGATGTATTCTGCATAGAAGTTAAATAGGCAGGGGGACAGTATACAGCCTTGACGTACTCCTTTTCCTATTTGGAACCAGTCTGTTGTTCCATGTCCAGTTCTAACTGTTGCTTCCTGACCTGCATACAGGTTTCTCAAGAGGCAGGTTAGGTGGTCTGATATTCCCATCTCTTGAAGAATTTTCCACAGTTTATTGTGATCCACACAGTCAAAGGCTTTGGCATAGTCAATAAAGCAGAAATAAATGTTTTTCTGGAACTCTCTTGCTTTTTCCATGATCCAGCGGATGTTGGCAATTTGATCTCTGGTTCCTCTGCCTTTTCTAAAACCAGCTTGAACATCAGGAAGTTCACGGTTCACATAATGCTGAAGCCTGCCTTGGAGAACTTTGAGTATTATTTTACTAGCATGTGAGATGAGTGCAATTGTGCGGTAGTTTGAGCATTCTTTGGCATTGCCTTTCTTTGGGATTGGAATGAAAACTTACCTTTTCCATTCCTGTGGCCACTGCTGAGTTTTCCAAATTTGCTGGCATATGGAGTGCAGCACTTTGATAGCATCATCTTTCAGGATTTGAAACAGCTCCATTGGAATTCCATCACCTCCACTAGCTTTGTTTGTAGTGATGCTTTCTAAGGCCCACTTGACTTCACATTCCAAGATGTCTGGCTCTAGATGAGTGATCACACCATCGTGATTATTCGGGTTGTGAAGATCTTTTTGTACAGTTCGTCTGTGTATTCTTGCCACCTCTTCTTAATATCTTCTGCTTCTGTGAGGTCCATACCATTTCTGTCCTTTATTGAGCCCATCTTGCATGAAATGTTCCCTTGGTATCTCTAATTTTCTTGAAGAGATCTCTAGTCTTTCCCATTCTGTTCTTTTCCTCTATTTCTTTGCATTGATCTCTGAAGAAGGCTTTCTTACCTCTTCTTGCTATTTTCTGGAACTCTGCATTCAGATGCTTATATCTTTCCTTTTCTCCTTTGCTTTTCACCTCTCTTCTTTTCACAGCTATTTGTAAGGCCTCTCCAGACAGCCATTTTGCTCTTTTGCATTTCTTTTCCATGGGGATGGTCTTGATCCCTGTCTCCTGTACAGTGTCACGAACCTCATTCCATAGTTCATCAGACACTCTATCTATCAGATCTAGGCCCTTAAATCTATTTCTCACTTCTACTGTATAATCATAAGGGGTTTGATTTAGGTCATATCTGAATGGTCTAGTGGTTTTCCCTACTTTCTTCAATTTAAGTCTGAATTTGGCAATAAGGAGTTAATGATCTGAGCCACAGTCAGCTCCTGGTCTTGTTTTTGTTGACTCTATAGAGTTTCTCCATCTTTGGCTGCAAAGAATATAACCAATCTGATTTCGGTGTTGACCATCTGGTGATGTCCATGTGTAGAGTCTTCTCTTATGTTGGAAGAGGATGTTTGCTATGACCAGTGCATTTTCTTGGCAAAACTCTGTTAGTCTTTGCCCTGCTTCATTCCGCATTCCAAGGCCAAATTTGCCTGTTACTCCAGGTGTTTCTTGACTTCCTACTTTTGCATTCCAGTCCCCTATAATGAAAAGGACATCTTTTTTGGGTGTTAGTTCTAAAAGGTCTTGTAGGTCTTCATAGAACTGTTCAACTTCAGCTTCTTGTGTTACTGGTTGGGGCATAGACTTGGATAACTGTGATATTGAATGGTTTGCCTTGGAAGTGAACAGAGATCTTCTGTCGTTTTTGAGATTGCATCCAAGTACTGCATTTTGGACTCTTGTTGACCATGAAGGCTAGTCCATTTCTTCTGAGGGATTCTTGCCCACAGTAGTAGATATAATGGTCATCTGAGTTAAATTCACCCATTCCATTCCATTTTAGTTAGCTGATTCCTAGAATGTCGATGTTCACTCTTGCCATCTCGTTTGATCACTTCCGGTTTGCCTTGATTCATGGACCTGACAGTCCAGGTTCCTATGCAATATTGCTCTTATAGCATTGGACCTTGCTTCACCAGTCACATCCACAGCTGGGTATTGTTTTTGCTTTGGCTCCATCCCGTCATTGTTTCTGGAGTTATTTCTCTACTGATCTCCAGTAGCATATTGGGCACCTACTGACCTGGGGAGTTCCTCTTTCAGTATCCTATCATTTTGCCTTTTCATACTGTTCATAGGGTTCTCAAGGCAAGAATACTGAAGTGGTTTGCCATTCCCTTCTCCAGTGGACCACATTCTGTCAAACCTCTCCACCATGACCCGCCCATCTTGGGTTGCCCCGTGGGCATGGCTTAGTTTCATTGAGTTAGACAAGGCTGTGGTCCTCGTGTGATTAGATTGACTAGTCTTCTGTGAGTATGGTTTCAGTGTGTCTGCCCTCTGATGCCCTCTTGCAACACCTACCATCTTACTTGGGTTTCTCTTACCTTGGGCGTAGGGTATCTCTTCATCATATGTTACTCTGTCTAATCCTCTGTCTCTCTCTCTCTCACACACACACATACACACTTTCTGAAGTATCTTAGCTACCCTGAAAAATGATAAATGTCTCTGAGGCTGCATATCAGGCAAGTTTCTTAGCACAGTATATCCACTTTAAAAGCTTCCTGACTTTAGGACACGTGTGTGTACTTTGTTTCTAAAATTAATGAAATTTCTTGAAGACATGAACTATTTTTTTCAAGGTCAAGGGCCTCGATTGTTCATTTCTGAGCTGCCTAGCATCTAGAACTGCCTGCTCCAGTTTGTAAAAATTCCTTTCAACCTTGGGTGTTTTGCTTACACCCCAATGACATGGTTCATTCTGTTCTTTTGTCAGGAAAACTGGACTCACACCTAAGTATTATAGCAGCAGCAATATTGCAAAATCAAGGTATAGTGAAAGAAAATTTCAAATTTAAGACACAAACCATATTTGATTTGACTTAGTTCAGATATGTGTATTATTGACACATGATACTTTCTATTTTCCACATTTTCCTCTAGGAATGTGGCCTCAAGTATTTATGGCAGGTATTTCAAGTCCTATTTATAATCACTTCTTTCATTTAGCTCATCGTTTCACATATTCAAGCCACGACCGTTATCTTCACATGAGCTCTTCACATTTTTTCATTTCTTCATGAAATTAATTCTGAACAAATAACTTTCATTAGCTAGTCCAGATATTAGTTTGCCGGTCCTGTGTTAAACTTGCTTCTGCCACTCATTCAGGGCAATCCATTTAAAACAGTAACAATAAAATCTCATTACAACCACAAAAACTTTCTCATGGTAAAAATTGGAAAAAATACAGAGGAGGGGCCGAAGTGTGAGCAGCCGTTGCAGAACCATTCTGGAGATTGGCAGAGCTTATTCTATTTCCTTAGGTTTGTATTTTCCATCTACTTGTTTATCCTGCACAGCAATGATGGAAATGTATCAGATTGCCAAGGAAAGTTTAACATAGAATAAAACTGTTGGAAGAGACTCTAGAATGTCATTTGGGCCAATATTCTGTCTTTGCCTAGATCACATGGATCATCCCAGATTTTATTCCCAAGGCTGTCAGAAAAGATTCAACAAGTCCTGTAAAACCCCTAGGACAATGTCTAAATGTTCCAACACAATTCCTAACCCAACCCCAAACCAAACCAAAACAAATAAGCAATAGAAAAAATTTTGGACCAAGGTCAGATATTTAAGAGATTCCATTTGGAGGTGTCATATTAACAACCTACAGTGCTTTTTAATTAAAAATTATTTATTAATGGAACACTGTCTCAATTAGAGTTTTCTTTAGGACTTCTGTAAAAGATAACCTAAATAACAATTAAAAGGTGTGTTCTAATACAGTCCATTGTACAGTGGGCCTTTGGAGATGTAAAAATTCTCTCTGATTAAGTTCCGATCTGGGGACTTCCTGGTGGTTCAGTGCTAAAGAATCTGCCTGCCAATGCAGGAGACACCGGTTCAATCCCTCGTCTGGGAAGCTCCCACATGCAGAGCAGCTAAGCCTGTGAGCCACAGCTATTGAACCTGTGCTCTAGAGCCCTCGAGCCCCAACTATTGAGCCTATATGCTGCAACCATTGACCCCTCCGCCCCGCGCCCTAGAGCCCATGGTCTGTAACAAGAGAAGCCACCGCAATGAGAAGCCCGTGCATCTCAAACTGAGTAGCTCCCGCTCCCTGCAACTAGAGAGAAGTCAGCGCAGCAACAAAGATCCAGCACGGGCAACATCAATAAAACTATTCAAAGAAAAAAAAGATGAAAGTCTGATTTTTAAGAAACTGTAGAACAGTAGTATAGTAATTCTTCAATTAAAGACCAAGCATAATCCTTGGGTCAGGAAGATCCACTGGAGCAAAAAGGGCAACCCACTCCAGTATTCTTGCCTGAGAAATCCCACCGACAGGAGAAGCCTGGCGTGCTACCGTAAAGTCTGGAGAGGACTTAGCGACTAAAACAACCTTGATACAGTTCAGTTATGCATGACACCGTTAGAGGGCACTCTGCACTCACGTTGCATCACCTCAGCTGCTACATATTTGAATTTCTGCTCGTGATTGATAAACTTATCTAGGAAAATTTCTGCATAGAAAAATGTGTACTTATAAGTAATGGCTTTATAGGCTCTTATGAACAAGAGAGAGATTGTCATTGTGGAGTTCATGATGCTGAAGGGATACTGATAATGCTAACTTGTTACAAAGTATTTTCTCTAAGTTTTCTTGTAATAAGAAACTTCAAAAGGGTAAACAACCCTAGAGAATTAAATACTCATGTTGCATTATTACCCCAGAAATTCTCATCTACCTTTCAAGCTATAATAAAAGACTTTAAAATTTTTTGTTTGGTATTTTATTACCTAAATCTTTGGCAGTGTTTTTTTCACTTTAGACATCTTACTAAGTCTGTCTATACTCCCAATATCTGAGAAGAAACCATATTTTGTTAAAGTGCTCACATTATCATACCCAGGTCTTCTGGATTTGCGGTTTGAATGTTAGAGTCTAAGAGCAAGGACAAATTAGACACAAGTTCCAACAGAATTCCCAGGCATGGTTTAGTGAAGAGATATTTCTTTCACTTTAAGCTCCCATTTGTGTGTTGCTGGTTAATTTAATAATAGCTTTCACTTTTATAGTGTTTTATAGTTTACATGGGCTTTGAAATCTGGTTCTCACAAAGCCCTTCTAAGGTAGAGATGGCAGATATAACTATTTCTGTATTACAAAGAAATGTACAATTGTACTTAGGGAGATAACATTAACTGCTCTGGTCACACAAACAGACTTGGAGCTAGAAAAGACACTTCAGGATTCTGCTTCTAATCAATTTTTTTTTCTCCCAAACACCAAAACAAGGTAGAAAGCATCTTTCTAACTCTGATACATAGGAAGCCACAGGGAGTCAAAGAAAGTAAGGGAGTTGAAAGGATCAAAATCACACACCAACAGTGGTCAAAAGGTACAAACTTCCAGCTACAAATGAGTCCTGGGGATGTGACGTAGAACACAGTGACTCTAGTGAAACAGTGTTTCACACATTCGAAAGTTGCTAAGGGAGTCAGTCTTCAAATAATTTGTAACTATGTGTGGTGATGTATGTTAATCAGACATATTTTGATGATCATTTCACAATATATACAAATATCAAACCATTAGGTTGTACACTTAAAATTAATATACTGCCCCAGATTGATTATGTCTTAATAAAAAGAGGCTAAATGTTCCAAAAATAAATGTTGTTATACATAGGAAAATAGACCCACCTATGCCTCTTGTATTCACTCTTCAAACCTCCATTAACACTTCAGTGTTTTTTTGTTTCCTAAAGTAGGAAGTAAGATCAGGAAAATCTTTGCCTGCGAAGTATGGACCAGCCTGCAGCTACAGCCAAATTACCTGAGATGTCTGAACTAGTGAAGCTTTCTGACCTTCCTCCAGACCAAAACTTTTCAAATTTATTTTCCCCTTTGAGTTACTTGGGCTTCCCTGGTGGCTCAGAGGTTAAAGCGTCTGCCTGCAATGTGGCAGACCAGGGTTCGATCCCTGAGTCAGGAAGATCCCCTGGAGAAGGAAATGGCAACCCACTCCAGTATTCTCTCATAGAGAACCCCAGGGAGGGAGGAGCCTGGCGGGCTACAGTCCACGAGGTTGCAAAGAAACAGACACTAGTGAGCTACTTCACTTTTTTTCCACTTTGAGTTACTTGGGGAGCTTTTAAGAATCCTGATGCTCAGATAAATTACTTCAGAATCTCTGACTCCAATGTACAGCCAAGGTTAAGTCTCACTCTTCTAGGTGTATTGAGTTACTGGAGCCAGATTTTAACTGATTCCCTAATTGACTCATTAAAAGTTTGGGAACTATTGATCTAGAGAAAAAAAAAAGTTGCTTTTTAACTGAAAGCCATCAGACTATGGACAAGGATATTTGGGTTCTAGTTTTTCTTGGGTTCAGTTTTCTCAGCCACACCCTTCTCATCTGCTAATAAGGGGGCTGGACTAGTTAAGGGGACTTCAAAGAATGGGCCCCTTAATAGCAGCATCAACAGTATCTGGGAACTTAGAACTGCCGCATTCGGTTTCTACTCCAGCTATATCGAGTCAAATTCTGGGATGGGATCCGGTGAGTTGTTACCCCCTCCCCTTTGTTAAACTTTATTGTATAGACTAAAATTTTGGTTTCCTAGACTCACTAGTACTAAGTTGCCCATTGGGTTTAGTGGCTTCTTGTATCAGCTCCCACAATTTGCCAATCTGTGCACCACAAACAGCATTAAGTTTTTCTTCTGGTAGGGAGATTCCAAACAACTTTTATAGTTGCATTTTGTCTGCTTTCATTAGCTTGTTGTTATAGCACTCCTGCAAGAATCCCTTGGCCTGCTTATAACCAATGGTCCTATGTTTCCTAAATTTGTCCTTCACGTGTGTGTGCTGTTTCAGTCGTGTCTGACTCTTTGTGACCCCATGGACTGCAGACCGCCAGACTCCTCTGTCCGTGGGATTCTCCAGGCAAGAATACTAGAGTGGGTTGCCATCCCCTCCTCCAAGGGAACTTCCAGACCCAGGGATCCCACCAGAGTCTCTTGAGGCTCCTGCTTTGCAAGCAGGTTTTTAGACCACTGAGCCACTGGGAAAGCCCCATTGTGTGTGTGTGTTTAGTCACTTGGTCGTGTCCAACTCTGTGACCCCATGGACTGTAGCCTGCCAGGCTTCTCCACCTCTGGCGTTCTCCAGACAAGTATACTAGAATGGGTTGCCATTTCCTTCTCCAGGCGTCCTTCACATACTGGTCATCAAGGGCTTTGAGGTCTTGGGGCAGAACCCGGGGCAGCATCAAAAGGCTCCAATAAGGGGCCGGAACTTGCAAGATTTTTAGGGCAGGCAGAATGCCACACCTGTGCGCAAGCTGGTTTTTAATAGGGGCCTCCAGGTGATCCTGGTGAAATTTACCCACCTGCTCTAAAATTCTACAGTTCTGTCCCCTCCAAAGGAAAACCACAGTCTACACCATTCTGGAAAGGTCTGGAAGGGATTTGTCAGCAAGCTGACTGTTTTGAAGACAACTTTCGAGAAAACTTTAAATGATACACCAGAAACACAGACTGCACAGTGATGCGAGTCATTATCGTGATAATACTATTCACCTTCACACAGATGATACAGCATTTGTGAAGAACAGTCCAAGAATGGAGGAACTCTGGATAGAAAGACAGCAGGTGAGACTTGGTCTAACCCCCTCAAGTCATCCTCAAGCGAAAACAAAACAAAGAGTCGTGAGTTGCTTGGACCACGAGGCACACTTGGAGCAAGAAGACATCACGGCAGCCCTTAAGAAGCCCACACAGGGAATTAAACTACCAGAACTGGCATATCCCTCATCTGGTTGCACCACCTTTACAGATGAAACTGGGGCTCCCCTAGGAGACGTGAGCTGCCCGGGGTCCTAGCATTCCTGAATAATCAAATTGCATTAGGAATAGCCATCTCCTTAGTGTTTGAGACCTCCCCTTCCACCCTTACTCTCTGAGGTATAGAGGAACTTCTCTCCATCCACGCGTATCCAGTGCACCTGCTCTTGGCTCTCATGTGGTCCCCGTGGGGGAGCTGAACAAAAGGTATTTGTTCAAAACAACCACAGCTGAAGATGGTCATCTCTTCATCTCCTGGAGAGCCTCATTTAACCTAATGCTGGCATTTTCTACTCACAGCAACCTCCCACGAGAGGCACCTACAGCCTCCTTTCCCTGCCTCCAGCTTTCTGGGGGCACGTGTGGAAGTCAAAGTGGGCTTCTCTCTCTGCCTCAGCCAAAGGTGTCCAGAGAGACTGCAGCCTGGGAACTGCGCCCTAGGCCTGCAGACATTTCTGCTGTGAGCAGGAGGGGCCTTGGTGCCTGTCCCCTACCCTGCCTGTCCTTCAGGTCCTGCTGGTACCAACTCTCTGACTCTATACAAGAACTGTGGTTACCGAGACTCCAGAATCATTAAGGATTCAACGTGGCAACCAAAGGGAAAAGGGGATGAGAATGAACTTGTACTTTGTGCCAACTATGCGTTTGGAAAGGTTCTAGAATATAGGAGAAGGAGATGGCAACCCACTCCAGTGTTCTTGCCTGGAGAATCCCAGGGACAGGGGACCCTGGTGGGCTGTTGTCTCTGGGGTTGCAAAGTCAGATATGACTGAAGCAACTTAGCAGCAGAATACAGGTAAAGACACAGCAGCTTTAAAAGATGTAAGGACTTGGTGAAAATCACATGGTCAGAGCCCATGTTCAGAACTACATCTGCCTGACTTCGAAGTCATGTCAGGGGCAAAGACTCTGCCTCCTTTTTCAAGTCAGTGCTTTGAGCTAAGAGAGGTGGACAGCAGAGATCAGAAACCAGTTTGGGACATCATGTATTTAGGACCCTATATTTTCACATGAGCTGATAGATTATGTTACAAGTCAATATAAATCTTGGCTTTTCATTTTTCTAAAAAAAAGCCTCTCCCTAAACAATACATATTTTTGTACAAAAAATATGAAGTATTATAGTCTTTAATTACAGTATGGAAACTCCTTTAATAACCTAAGGTGAGAAGCTGAGAACAGGTGGTAGTGGTACCTGCAGGCTCCCTGTCGAAGAGGACTGGAAGAAGCAGCAGGGCGAGCGGGCCACAGGCTGAGACATCTGGGATGGAACACGGCCCTTTTCCTGGCTGGTTTGTTCTGGCAAAATCAGCTTATTTGGACTTCAGTTCTGTTGTGTTAACCACCTTATAGGATTTTTGTGAAAATACTAAATTGTTTTGAATGTCTTTAACAATCTCTGGTAAATAATATACAGTTCAGTTCAGTTCAGTCGCTCAGTTGTGTCCGACTCTGCGACCTCATGAATTGCAGCACGCCATGCCTCCCTGTCCATCATCAATACCTGGAGTTCACTCAGACTCACGTCCATCGAGTCCGTGATGCCATCCAGCCATCTCATCCTCGGTTGTCCCCTTCTCCTCCTGCCCCCAATCCCTCCCAGCATCAGAGTCTTTTCCAATGAGTCAACTCTTTGCATGAGGTGGCCAAAGTACTGGAGTTTCAGCCTCAGCATCATTCCTTCCAAAGAAATCCCAGGACTGCTCTCCTTCAGAATGGACTGGTTGGATCCCCTGGCAGTCCAAGGGACTCTCAAGAGTCTTCTCCAACACCACAGTTCAAAAGCATCAATTCTTCGGTGCTCAGCCTTCTTCACAGTCCAACTCTCACATCCATACATGACCACTGGAAAAACCATAGCCTTGACTAGACAGACCTTAGACAGCAAAGTAATGTCTCTGCTTTTGAATATGCTGTCCAGGTTGGTCATAACTTTTCTTCCAAGGAGTCAGCATCTTCTAATTTCATGGCTGCAGTCACCATCTGCAGTGATTTTGGAGCCCCAAAAATAAAGTCTGACACTGTTTCCACCGTTCCCCCATCTATTTCCCATGAAGTGATGGGACCGGATGCCATGATCTTCCTTTTCTGAATGTTGAGCTTTAAGCCAACTTTTTCACTCTCCACTTTCACTTTCTTCAAGAGGCTTTTAGCTCCTCTTCACTTTCTGCCAAAAGAGTGGTGTCATCTGCATAATGAGGTTATTGATATTTCTCCCGGCAATCTTGATTCCAGCTTGTGTTTCTTCCAGTCCAGCGTTTCTCATGATGTACTCTGCATATAAGTTAAATAAGCAGGATGACAATATACAGCCTTGACGCACTCCCTTTCCTATTTGGAACCAGTCTGTTGTTCCATGTCCAGTTCTAACTGTTGCTTCCTGACCTGCATACAGATTTCTCAAGAGGCAGGTCAGGTGGTCTGGTATTCTCATCTCTTTCAGAATTTTCCACAATTTATTGTGATCCACACAGTCAAAGGTTTTGCATAGACAATAAAGCAGAAATAGATGTTTTTCTGGAACTCTCTTGCTTTTTCCATGATCCAGCGGATGTTGGCAATTTGATCTCTGGTTCCTCTGCCTTTTCTAAAACCAGCTTGAACATCAGGAAGTTCACGGTTCATGTACTGCTGAAGTCTGGCTTGGAGAATTTTGAGCATTACTTTACTAGTATGTGAGATGAGTGCAGTTCTGCGGTAGTTTGAGCATTCTTTGGCATTGCCTTTCTCTGGGATTGGAATGGACTCTGACCTTTTCCAGTCCTGTGGCCACTGCTGAGTTTTCCAAATTTGCTGGCATATTGAGTGCAGCACTTTCACAGCATCATCTTTCAGGATTTGAAATAGCTCCACTGGAATTCCATCACCTCCACTAGCTTTGTTCATAGTGATGCTTTCTAAGGCCCACTTGACTTCACATTCCAAGATGTCTGGCTCTAGATGAATGATCACATCATCATGATTAAATGGGTCGTGAAGATCTTTTTTGTACAGTTCTTCCGTGTATTCTTGCCACCTCTTCTTAATATCGTCTGTTTCTGTGAGGTCCATACCATTTCTGTCCTTTATTGAGCCCATCTTTGCATGAAATGTTCCCTTGGTATCTAATTTTCTTGAAGAGATCTCTAGTCTTTCCCATTCTGTTCTTTTCCTCTATTTCTTTGCATTGATCACTGAAGAAGATTTTCTTATCTCTTCTTGCTATTCTTTGGAACTCTGCATTAACATGCTTATATCTTTCCTTTTCTCCTTTGCCTTTCTCCTCTCTTCTTTTCACAGCTATTTGTAAGGCTTCCCCAGACAGCCATTTTGCTTTTTGCATTTCCTTTCCATGGAGATGGTCTTGATCCCTGTCTCCTGTACAGTGTCACGAACCTCATTCCATAGTTCATCAGGCACTCTATCTATCAGATCTAGGCCCTTAAATCTATTTCTCACTTCTACTGTATAATCATAAGGGGTTTGATTTAGGTCATACCTGAATGGTCTACTGGTTTTCCCTACTTTCTTCAATTTAAGTCTGAATTTGGCAATAAGGAGTTAATGATCTGAGCCACAGTCAGCTCCTGGTCTTGTTTTTGCTGACTGTATAGAGCTTCTCCATTTTTGGCTGCAAAGAATATAATCAATCTGATTTCAGTGATAGACAGCTATTACTACTACATTATATTGTAATTATTCTTATAGCAAAATGTATCTGTACTAATAAAGAGAAGAGTTAATGAGGTTAGATGAGAACAACAAAAATAGTGCAAAGCACACTGAAAAACATTAGGGAGGCCTCCAAGATAACAAAAACCCCTTAAAGAGAAATGAATTCAGAGCAGCTGACAGTTCTATTTTCTGTGCAGCATGGCCCTGGTGGGAGGCCAGGGCCTGAAACTTGGCCCCGTCTGAACTTTTTCAAGGGGACTCCAGGATTCACCTCTGTCCATCTCTACACAAATGACCTAATTATATGTAACCACCAAGGAACGGGAGCAGCTCTGAAGTTTTCATCATTCTCAGTGAAATATCAAGAGGTAAATGGCGCTAACCATTTCTCCCTGAAGGCTCCCTTCCTCTACCAGTCGGGTTTTGGTTGTGAGCCTTCATTTACTCAGCTGTAAGGTAGTTTAGCTTCATTCAAGCCACATTTGCCTCCGCTGGTCTGTTGTGCAAGAAGTCAGAGGGTGAAATCCTGAGCCACGGTGCTGCTTTCCCAGGAGCAGGCCTGGGGTCAGTCCTGCGATATGGGGTCCTGCCTGTACTGAGCAGCTGGACCAGGCAAAAGGGGGCAGAAAAGCAGAAAGCTTAGCTGTAAGCTGGGAAGATGGTAATCATCTTGTGACAGGATGACAAAGGAGGCTGGGAGAACCTGAAAGTCAGTGGGGATATATTTGCTGTTAGTAAATAGCAAGGAAAAAAATTTTTTTTTACAGTAGGACCTTGGTTTTTTTGTTGTTCTTGTTGTTTTAACCTATTTTATGTATAGTGATTTGTATCTGCAAATCCCAAACTCCTAATTTATACCGTCCCCATCCCTTTTCCCATTTGGCAACTGTCAGTTTGTTTCCTATGTCTGTGAGTCTGTTTCTGACTTGTAAATAATTTCCTCTGTATATTTTAGACTCTACGCATTAGCAATGTCATATATTTGTCTCTCTCATTCTGACTTACTTCAGTTCGAATGATCTCTAGGCCCATCCACATTAAGGGAATACTGGTGTGGTGTATTCATTCATATTTATTCATCACACACACACCCTTTAACAGAAGATTTTCTACCTATTGGGAAGCTGTCAAGCTCGGAGATCTGTATCCTTAGCCCCAGCCCCACCTCTGAGTTTCAGATTTGACACCTCCGCTGTCCCAGAGGCCCCTCAAACGCAACATGAGGTAAGAAGTCTCTCTACTCAACCTGGTGCTCACCAGGGAGTAACCAGCAGCAACTCCAGCTGGAGCTCTGTGACACTCTTCCCTCTCACCATCATCTCTGCTCCCACAAATCTGGAACCAAGTCCTGTTGATTTTAGCTCATGTTGGGTTGTACCCACACCCATCCACAGAGAATCCCTCGTGGGCATAATGGGAAACTCTTAAGTCTCATAGCACAGGCTGGGTAAGGGGAAGTTGCCGCAAAGATGGGTCAGCTTGAAAGTTAGGTCTTAGAACCTGACATTAGGCCTGAATGACATGGCTTATCAGGCAAGAGAATTAACTCTTTAACTAATGGTGTAAGATGCCTGGTCCAGCTGGGTCTCATCTTGGCGCTGATCAGGGCAAGTTAATTAGGTGTCAAGTTCTTACTACAAACGGCCAAGAGATGGGCTTTCCAGTCCCTTTTTAACATCGAGCACAGGTGATGGAAGCAAATATGAGTTTCTTTATGAAAATAAAGACTTCCTACCGCAGAGTAGACCCAAGGGACGTGTTCTGTCCCCTTCATGTGATTCCTTGTACTGCTGAACCTTACGAAAACTAGAAGTGAAGTTTCAAATACAGTGGATTAAAAATTTGAAATATAGGTATGCTCACATTGAAACTCTGGAGGCTTCTCAGTCACTGCATCCTGGCAGGACTGTCCACTGCCTCGTGGCCCACCCTTTTCATGACCAAAGGCAGCAAGATAGCAGGCCTTCAGAACTAGGTGCAGCTAACCCAGGAGCACGCCTGGTGCTTGTCTGCTCAGATTGCCTAAACCAGAGCAATTCCCATAACCTCTGAAGGCTCTTTCTTGAACCTTTAGGCATTAGAGAAAACCAGCTACATATAAGATAAATGAAATTTTAAAAACCAGTACAGTATTGTAAAGTAAAATAAAGTAAAATTTAAAAAATGTACATATTCCAAGTAAGTTTATTTGATCAAATGACAAAATATGAAGATATTTTAAACTATAAAGCTCTATTCAGACAAAATGTAAATTTATTATAAAGTAAAATGATATCCATGTAAATGGCACCTAAAAGCAGAAATAATGCAACTCCTATAAATACTGTGTCTGTATAAAGCATTCACAAAATTCTCAGGTACTTTAAAACTAGGTTGTAGGTATATTGGTAAAATCTGTAAATAGTGCTTAAAGTGGGTTTCTTAAACTTCCCCTACAATATGTCATGGGGGTCCTGTAATGATCAAAGTGTCAGTGAGATGTGTCATGAGTGTGTAACGACCTTGAGTTCCCCTCACAGTCCTATCCCTTCACATAGAGAATTGGAATTGAGTGGGCGGGAATTTCTAATCACTCTAGTTGGGCATAATTAGAAAAAGATTGTGAAACCAGGTTAGGAAAAAGGGAAGGGAGGGGAAATATGGCAGAGTCAACAGTTTCTGCAGAGTAGCTTTACAAATGACCAGGAAAATGGATTTTAAAAACAATAACAGTGAATCCTTGGAGCTGCACCCCAGGGTCTGGACCAACCAGCATGCCCAAGGGCTTGACTGGGTGCCACACACGCTAGTATTAAATCCTCACCAGAGGGCAAGGTCATCACCTGGATGCACCACGGGCAGAGCTAAGTGTGTAGTTACATAAATTTCTCTACCAAATATTTTTTCTAGCATCTAAGTGACTCTGCCTTTGAGGCCACGATAGGACCTGGGAAGCAAGAATCAGCAGCTCCAAGTTACAAAATCAGAAAAGCTTCAGGCGTGTGGAAGGAGAACCAGATGCGAAGAAGGTGGTGTCTCTAGTGGGCACAACACACTGTTGGGAGCAAAGCACAAAGGCACAAAAATGATTAAAGTGAAGTGAACCACAGGGAGAAACAGAAAAGATCCCAGGAAGCCAAGGAGGTAACTGAAAAATAATTAGCACCCATTATTACTAATTTAAATCTATAAACATCATAGGGCTTGTGCTATTATTTTATAAATACAATACTTATGAGAGCTTGCAGAATATTAAAAATGCCACACATTCTGGTGTAAATGTTGACTCCAGCTTCATACAAGGAACTTGAAGTTACATTTCAACATAGTGGATTTGGGGTGATAAATAGAGTAATGTTTGTAGGCCATTTTCTGGACCTTGGTCACATAGCTAAGTGAAGGCCAAAAAACACAGGAAGCATTTTATTGGTCGCTTTGGCAACAAATGTGTTTTTTATCTACATGTTATTCAAAGATACACTTGTGTCCATGAATCTATAAGAATCATCCATAGGAGATCTTTTATGTTTTCTTATCTGCTTCATTGCTGTCAAGTCTAATGGGAAGACTACTCAATGGCGTTGGCTCCTTCACTGTCATCCTCAGAGGGATGTATTTACAGATAGTTTTATGTTTCCTATTCAAGATAAGTGGCTCTTTGAAGATTCCTAATCTTGAGATTATAATCTTCATTATCAATGGCACTGACACACGCAAACACATTAAAAAGTAAATGACTTCATATCACCTAATTTTAGCAGTGTGCTTTTCCAACACTACAGAAAATAACCTCTAAACACATCCAGGTTGATCATTAGAGATGCTCCCCTCTGCTGTCTAAGGTTGATTAAGTGAGATGCGTCTGAAAATGGGTCAGGGTAAGAAATTCTCAAGGTTCTGTGGACTCACAGAACATTACAAACATGGCTTTTGTAGAAGCTAAAATTGCTTTCTACTTAGACAAGGATGTAATATCTAATTACTCTGTTGAATGATTTTATAAATTAGTCCTATGCATGTATAAACTCAATGGCCTACATAGCGTCACTTCAATAGTTAAAGTGGTATTAACACCATTGCTTCATACCCTTGATTCAGGCACTGAAAGAGAGAGTTCAGTCTGCTGTATCTTAAGTCTTAAAGTCAAGGTAAAGTCATTCATTCACTTTTGTTTCATTTCCCCAAAATAAAATCTTAATTTAGCAAACAGGAGAGACCACTACAGCAGAAAGTGAAATCAGCCTTTCTATGGTGAGGTTAACAAGCTATTCATTTGATGAATGGGTTAGGAGCTGGATACCCGGTCTGTGGAATTTTTCTCAGTGAGTGATCAAGTGTGTAAATTTGACTCAATTGAAATTACTAAAATAACTGGCTTCAAAAAATGAGTTTAGGAAAATGAAGTGACCCTGGAGTACTTAAGTTTTATATCTTCTCTCATAGAAATCACCTCTTGGCAAAAGATGCTTTTGGCTTAGCTCACCTGAAAATAATTTCGTATGGAACTTTTCTTGTTATTTAACATAATGGGACTAACTCAGAGTGCACAAAATAAAGGTACTGGGCATGATGGAGCACAGCCATTCAGGGGGCTTCCCCAAATGGGTGGCCTGTGAAGGGCCACAGTCACACTGACCCGCTTGATGATTTACGCAAATTTCCCAAGTACCACCGTGTCTGGAATCACAACTGGTGGAAAAGAGAGATCTAGAATCAAGGTCCTCACAGCACTCTCTGGGTTGGGTGATGACGGCAGAGCTTGTGGTGGACCGTCTGCCTCACAGCTGTGTCTCCGTTTGCAGCCCTGGCATGTGGCAGCTGACACACACACACAGTAAGGAGCCACCTGTGCCCCTGGAGGAACCATCTGAGTGTCAGGGCAGTAGCCAGAGAGTGCAGAGGCTGTCCACCTCGTCCTTCTGTGACGCTTCTCTGGCCGCTTGGCTTTGCAGCAATGTGCCTCAGAGCATGGGGCGAGATGGCAGCAATGTGCCTCAGAGCATGGGGCGAGATGGCTCCACATCACAGCTGAGCTGGTTCAGCCAAAGGGTGACCCTGAGCTCAGAACTGCTTCCACTGTTACCTTTCCAGGCCCAGGGTTCATCCCAGCTTCCAAACAGTGTAGTATCCGGGTAATGTGAGTAAAGTCTGACAAGCTTTGTCCGTTATCAACCTATTCATACAGGGTCCACAAATGTGAGACGTTCTAGTAGAATGATGTATCTGGTCTGAGAGAAAAATATGCATGAGTCACACCACATTTTCTTTAAAATCTTCCAGCCAGAAAATCCATTGAGCAAAGCCTGAGAGTCCCTGCTTTTTAAAAAAAAAAAAAAAAAAATTCCCTCCACCTCAATCAAATGGACAACCCCATTGCCACAGCAGAGAATAAACTCTCTGATGAAAATGAACAACAACTTGGAAAGATAAGTGAAGGCATTTGAAATGACAAAGCACTAAGATTTTTTTAATTTAAATGATAATATACCTAGAAAACACTGTGAAAATGTCTCTCTCAAAAATAGCACACATTTTAGTCAGAAGGCTCAGTGAAACTGAAAGCTGACCAGTAAAAGTGAAGGTAACCTTCCCATTTTTTAATTTCCCTCACTTTCCTGCCGTCAGACTCTAACAAGCTGGGTGTATGAAAGCAGAAAAAAATCTAAAAGCTGTGAAAAAGTTGCTGGTATTTTTCAGGATCTCTCCAAGACAGTTTCCCTCTTGGTGACTTGAATCCTCTCTTGGGATCAAGGCCACTGACGAACTTTAAATGTATTTGAAGGTGCAGGTTCAAAGACCTCGTCGTCATCTTCCACCCCTTCTTCTATCGGTTTCATCCTAGCCGAGGCTCGCTGGTGTGGGGATGGTACATCTGTCAAAGACACAGAAAGGAAAACCACTTAATGTACAGCCTGCCCTAATGCTGGCGTGATGTATCAGTTAAAAACTCCAACTGGAAAATAAAACTCTCTGGGAGACTATAGCTGGCACCAGGAATGCAGTTTCCCTAATACTGCATCTTCTTTTTTTTCAGTTTTTAAAATTTTGTTTATTTTTAATTGGAGAATAATTGCTCTACAATGTTGTGTTGGTTTCTGCCATACAGCAACATTAAATCGAATTTTTATTTTATACTGGAGTGTAGTTGACTTATAATGCTATATTTCAGGTGTACAGTGAAATGATTCAGTTATACATATATCTACCCTATTTCAAATTATTTTCCCATATAGGTTATTACAGAATATTGAGTAAAGTTCCCTGTGCTATACAGTAGTCCTTGTTGATTATTTTATATGTAGTAGTGTGTGTATGTAGAGGTTTCTTCAATGGCTCAGCAAGTAAAAATCGCCTGAAATGCAGGAGAGTTGGGTTTGATCCCTGAGCTGGGAAGATCCCCTGGAATAGGAAGTGGCAGCCCATTCCAATATTCTTACCTGAAACATCCCACGAACAGAGGAGGGCTACAGTCCAAAAGGTTGCAATGAGCCAGACGTGACTGAAGCAACTGAGCTCAAATTTGTATATGTTAATCCCAAACTACTAATTTATCCCTCCTCCCCCACCTTTCCCCTTTGGTAATCATAAGTTTATTTTCAAAGTCCATGAGTCTGTTTCTCCTTTGTAAGTAAGTTCATTTATATCTTTTTTTTAGATTTCACACATGATATCATATGATAGTTGGTTTTACTTAGTATGATAATCTCTAGGTCCCTCCATGTTGCTGCCATGTGTGTGCTAAGTCACGTCAGTCTTGTCTAACTCTTTGCAACCCTATGGGCTATAGCCCACCAGGCTTCTCTGTCCATGGGGATTCTCCAGGCAAGAATACTGGGATGGGTTGCCATGCCCTCTTCCAGGGGATCTTCCAGACCCAGGGATTAAACCCACGTCTCTTATGTTTCCTGCATTGGCAGGGGGCTCTTACCACTAGTGCCACCTGGGAAGCCCAGGAAATGGCATTCATTCCTTCTTTTGTATGGCTGAGTAATATTCTATTGTATATATGTGCTACATCTTCTTTACCCATTCCTCTGCTGATGGACATTTCACTGCTTCCTCATCTTGGCTATTGTGAATAGTGATGCAGTGAATACTAGGGTGCATGTATCTTTTTGAATTATGGTATTCTTTGGATGGGGCATTCTTTGGATATATGCCCAAAGATGAAATTGCAGGATGTTTTCAGTTTAAGGAAACTAAATACGGATTTCCATAGTGACTGCACCAATTTACATACCCACTAACAGTGTATTAGGGCTCCCTGTTCTCCACACCCTTTCCGGCATTTATTATTTGTAGACTTTTGGTCATGGCCATTCTGACTGGTGTGAGATGATACTTCATAGTTCTAATTGCATTTGTCTAATAATTAGTGATATTGAGCATCTTTTCACGTGGCTTTTGGCCATCTGTATGTCTTCTTTGGAGAAGTATCTGAGGAAATCTTATTTTTAAAGTTATTCATTTAATATTGAGCTGCATGAGCTGTTTATATGTTTTAGAGATTAATCCCTTGTTGGTTGCACCATTTGTAAACATTTTTCTCCCATTCTCTAGGTTGTCTTTTCATTTTGTTTATAGCTTCTTTTGCTGTGCAAAAGCTTTTAAGTTTAATTAGGTCTCAGTTGTTTATTTTGTTTTCTGGAGCAGATGGATTCAAAAATATATTGCTGTGATTTGCATCAAAGAGTGTCCTGCCTATGTTTTCCTCCGTGAATTTTATAGTATTCATTCTTAAATTTAGGTCTTTAATCCATTTTGAGTTTATTTTTTGTATGATGTTAGAGAATGTTCTAATTTCATTCTTTTACATGTAGCTGTCTAGTTTTCCCAGCACCACTTATTGAAGAAGCGGTCTCTTTTCAGTTGTATAGCCTCCTTTGTCATAGATTAATGGGTTTATTTCTGGGTTTCCTACCCTCTTCTGTTGATGTATATTTCTGGTTTGTGTATGTGTGTGTACCAGTACAATACTGTTTTAATTACTGTAGCTTTGTAATATAGTGTGAAGTCAGAGAGACTGATTCCTTCAGCTCCATTTTTCTTAAGTTTGCTTTGCCTTCTCAGGATCTTTTGTGTTTCCATAAAATTTTTTTTTTCTAGTTCTGTGAAAAATGCCATGGGTATTTTGATGGGAATTGCACTGTATCTGATTGCCTTGGGTAGTATAGTCATTTTAACAATATTGATTTTTTAAATCCAAGAACACAGTATATCTTACTGTTTATGTCATCTTCAATTTCTTTCATTAGTGTCTTAATAGTTTTCAGAGTACAGGTCTTTCATCTTCCTAGGTAAGTTTATTCCTAGGTATTTCATTCTTTTGATGTGACGGTAAATGAGGTTGTTTTCTTAATTTCTCATTCTGATCTTTCTTTCTTAGTGTATAGAAATGCAACAGATTTCTGTGTATTAATTTTGTATCCTACAACTTTACCAAATTCATTGATGAGCTCTAGTATTGTTTTCTGGTAGCATCTCTAGGATTTTCTATGTATAGTATCATGTTATCAGCAGATAGTCACAGCTTTACTTCTTTTCCAATTTGGGTCCCTTTTACCTCTTCTCTGATTGCTGTGCACGCCAAATCATTTTGGTCAAGACCAAACATTAGGGACCTTTTGGCATGGACCGAATGTCTTTGGACATTTTAGATAGCACTACATGGTCCTGTTAACATCATGGACCAGATGTCTTATAGACCAATGTTCTGCAAGGCAGCAAAGTCAATAAGCCATTGTTAGTCCATGAGAACAGATATAGAGAGGATGTCACTTTAGGTGCTTGGATGGTATGAGCTTCTCAAACATATGCAGTTCCCAGTGGTTTGCACCAAAGTCTGCTTAGGACTCAGAATGCACGTTCCTGCATTAATATCATAGGTGGTAATTTTAGTCCTTTGAAGGTGGATTTAACTCCTACTTTCCCTAAGGAATGGTTCTACTCTGAAACTATAGAACCTCCCCCATCTGAAACATCACCCAAAAGAATATTTCTTGCCACCAACTGTCCAGTAACTCCCTTGACTTACAGGGGAGAGGGAGAGAGAGAAGGAGGGGGCAAGGAGGAGAATCCAGGCACGCAGGAGGGAAGAGCTGGATGGAGCAAATGTAATCCAGAAAAGCAGCAGAGGCCCTTATATCAAAGAAACCAAATAAACAATCCATTCATTCTGTCTGTCCTTCATTCATTCATTCATTCACCAAGTGCTAACTGAGCTTCTACTATAAGGGACACCATGCTTGATGGAAGAAAAAACACCATCTAAAAGTAAGAGTAGAAGTTATTATAAATGAGTGCATAGGCTTCTCAAGGTGCCTACTATTATAGCACATACAAACTCCCTCCTGTATAGTTCCCACATTCTGTGTCAGGCTCCACTCTATGAGGGCCTCCCTCGGCCCCACCCAGGCTTGAGCCATATTCTTGCTCTACCCTCCAGCAGGGTGAGGTCAGCTAGCAATCAATACCCCAGCAAATGCTGAACTCAGGCTAAGTGTAAGGTTGATGAAGGAGGAACAATGGGAGAAATCTGACTCTTCAAATACTTGCTCTACAGCAAAGAACAGTAGTGGGATTTTATGAAGACACAAAAGAAATTTATCAGGATCAGCTCTTAATCCCTAGCCAGAGGCAGCTGTGTAATCTAGCACAGGGGTAAGGGTGCAGAGCACAGTGGCCAAGACCAGAGGCTCAGGAAACACTTCCAAAGTTCAGATCCCTGCTGAGCTGCTTCCTGGCTGTGTGACCGATCCTCCATTACTAAACCTCTCTAGGAAGGAGACATTCACAGGACCTGCCTCATGGGCTTGTTCAGGGGATTAAACGAAATAATCATGGAATGTGCTTGACACATATAAAATGTTGCTGTCAGATTTTTTCAAGATATACATATATATTTCAACTTACTTGGATAAAAAGTGTACATTGCTTATTTTAGATGGAATTTTGAGATCAGGATAAAGATACTTGGGAAAGTAACTTTTGGGGACTCTGTGTTCCTTCCATTGACAGCTTCAGAATCAGTCACCATAGTTAGCACGTCAATACCATCAAAGAAAGGATTCATTTACATATAAATTATTTTCACTTAAGTCTCTTTGGCATATATAACATTTATCACTATTTTCCAGTTAGAGATTCATATAACACCATTACATAAACATTAAATTTTTTTGTTAATTTTATTGAAGTATATCTGATGTACAATACTATAAGTTACAAGTGTACAATATAGTGATTTACAATTTTAAAGGTTATATTCCACTTATAGTTATTATAAAATATTAGCTATATTCCTGTGGTATACAATGTATCTTTGTAACTTATTTATACATAGTAGTTTATACCTCTTTATTCCCTACCTCTGCATTGTTCCTCCCCTTCCCTCTCCCCACTAGTAACCACTAGTTTGTTTTCTATAAGTCTGTTTCTTTTTTGTTATATTTACTAGTTCACTGTATTGTTTTAGATTCCCCACAGAAGTGATACCATACAGTATTTGTCTTTCTCTGTGTGACTTATTTCACTTTAGCATAATACCTTCCAAGTCTACTCATGTTGTTGCGAATAGCAACATTTCATTCTTTTATGGCTGAGTTTTTTCAGGGGGACAAGGGGAAGCAAAAAGTATATACAAAAAGTTATATACAGTAACTGTCATTCATTATTAACTACATAGTCATTGCCATCTTGGAAGATGCCATGATCCACAGCTGCATCTTTCAACATAAAATATCATAATTATACAATGTGGAGCTGGACTTTGGCAGAGCTAGTGTGTTTGTCATATATAAATGAAAATTGTTCACTTTTAAACATTTGTAGTTAGTTAAAATACTGAGTTTACAGGGAGACAGCTACTGATGTAACTGGTAGAAAATTAGCTTCTATTAAAACAGTCAAGGAACACAACTCTGCCTCCGAGCACAGCATGGGAGAACAGACATATTCTTTTTATCCTTTTTCGCACAGGTTACAGCAGACATACCAGCCATAACCTGGAATTTGCATGTGAATTATTCAAATGGCAATGTAACCTATCTGTGTGACCTTGGGCAGGTTACTTCACTTCTCTGTGCCCCAATTTCTCTCTCTGTAAAATAGAAGTCATAGTAATGGCATGTATTTCATATGGTTGTTAAGAGGATTACATGACTCAAACTTGTTAAATTCTTATATCTGTGCCTAGGATATCATAATCCCTTTGTAAATATAAGCCAGTAAAATGACTTAATAATATGGCCTAGAGCAATGGCCTAAATCATTAGAAATCATTAGAAAACTTGTTAAAATTCATCATCGCTCATAGGCATAGCAAATAAAGGAAATGAAACTTGTGCTCAAATAGCATTTTGTGTTGCTCAGTATAAGAGTGCAGCAAAATTGTCTATTATTTTTTTAAGAAAAACAATAGGCATGACTTCCATCATATTTGTAGCCTCAAGTTATGATTGAATCTCATGAAATATTAACTTAGGCTGAGTATCTGCAATCAGATAAACCCTGAGAACAAGCAAAATGGCATGCCTAAGAGCGTTATGCCAAATCAATTATGCAGAGCATCCAGACGTACGAAGATGTACGATACACGTAACACGAATATGCCCATTGCATTTTGGCTGGGGAAGTGGGGAGAATTGGTCTGTAGATTTTAAGCCCATCTATCAAACTAGAGAACTAAACATATAAAACTATCCAACCAAAGGCATGGTACTACAGGTTCTATAGTAACCTGAGGTAGTTATCCACGTTCAGGCCAAAATGTTATCTGCCCCTTTAGCGACCTCACCAATCACTGCCTTTTTCTGTTGAGAGAGAATGAAGAGAGGAACCAATACAACTAGAGATGACCTAGAGAAACTCTGGAAGAACTTTTAGCTTCTCTATTATAGTCAACTGAAAAAAAAATGCAAAATTAAAAGTTGAGAACTCCCTTCCCAGGAGGGAAGGGAGGGGCCTGGATATACAGGATTTTTTGCAACAAAGACCAGGTAGTCAGAATATCAAAAGATTACTGTTAATTAAAGAAAACCAGACATCTCAAGTAATTTAGCACTTTTCTATGTATGAGAAGATGCAAGAGTTTGCACTGACTGAAATCGCTCCTTTGCCGTGCACCTCAGCTGTCTGGGGCCAGTGTCCTGTGCTTTTTCATCCCGAGTCTCCTCAGGGTGTGTGATCAGGGTGGCTCCAGCGGTTACTGCTATGTGGCAGGCATCCTGTTTGAATCTTGAGTTCCTTCAGGGCTTACCATCAGGGTGGCTGTAATGAGATGACTTGACGACTGCAATATCTTGTTTACTGATACGACAGGAAGCATTTCTTTTTCACTGATGCGTGCTCAGTCAAGAATGCTGGAGAGGGTTGCTATGCCCTACTCCAGGGGATCTTCCCACCCCAGGGACTGAACCCTCATCTCTTTTGTCTTCTGCATTGGCAGGCAGATTGTTTACCACTACTCTGTGAAAGAATTTTTTCTATTTCCACTCTATTTGCCTGAGAAAGGAAGAACTGTAGTCTTAGGATGTAACATTAAAAAGTAAACAAGATTTACTTCCAGTCCTGGAGTGACATCCAGGGGCCCCCTTCCCTTCTGGCAAACTCTCAATGCCCCAAATCCAGCCCAGTGTTTTCCTCTTCTCCTCTTGCTTTTCTCTCCTCGTGAACTTGTTTCTCCACTCTCCCCACCAAATTCCTCTCTGCTCCACAAGGTGAGCCTCAAGCTCTACCTCCTTCATTTGTAGTCTTCCCTAATTCCTTCTCTGGGGAGATTCTGTTTTCCACCAAAAGACAAATACTTGCATCCCTCCCTTACTAGAAAACAGGCATCTTGTGGTTGTCATCAAAGCCTTTTCTCTCCTGCAGCCTCTCTGAAGTACCCACATGTAGCTAGGTCCTTGATAACTACTTAGTACGTGAGAAAAATCCCTCTCCGAAACTCTGCATGGGGCCTTCCCTGAGGACGTGGGGAAACCACACAACCACACACTGGAACTCTGATGGGTCAAGTCCAAGTCCTGCCAGTGGGCCACCACCAGTGGCCCTCAGATGCATGCAGGTCTCAGTGTGCAGAAACACCTCACTGCAAAAGTGATTGTTACCACTGCCTTCTGTACTGCTTGCCTTGAGGGAAATCACTTGCATGTCAATGACGATTCGACAGTGCTTGCAGCCCAGGCAGGAGTCAGCATCAGCGAGGTGCATCGGTGCTGTCACCTGCTACAGAGTTTTCATCCAGTCGGCCCAGAGGATCCCCAAGGGACTACCCTGTGCAAGAGGCTAGGTTAAACGTTAGGGAAGTAAAAGCAAACCAAACCTAGTTTCTGCCTCTATCTTACTTCTCAGAAACTCCATTGTACAATAGAGGAGCAATTCATCCTCACAGCATCCATATCAGTATTTTCACTTTATACTCAGAGGCTAAAGCAGAGACAACCTGGACACCTAAGAAAGAAGAATAGCTGGGAGATGATGTGGATGAACCCCATTCCCACCAGAGAGGGAACCACTGAGAAACAAAACTGGCCATGGCAAAGCAGGAGACGCTGACAGCCCAGCAAGATTGACAGCTAAGGATTTTTTTTTCCCCACACAGAGAAGACTAAATTCAGGCTCTGTGGTGCATTAGAGCCCACAAGTCCCCTCATCCCAGTTCCCACCACTGCGCCTGTTGCTGTTTTCTCCATTGAGCAGACCAATGCACTGGAAGGCGACAGGAAGGAAGTCTGACTTACAGCTGCCCGAAGCCGCCAGGGCTGGCAGGCTGTCTGACCCCGAGAGGAATTGGAGTCTCAGAGGCCCCTCTTCTGTCTCAACCTCAGGTGGCCTGGCTTCTGTACCACTAAGAGCCAAGTGTGACAGTCATCTGGCCCTACCTGGGAATCGGCCACAGTCACAGCCAGGGGCTTCCTGGAGAAGGAGCTCACTGACCCTGACTGGTGTTCTCTGCCCGCTGCAGGAGAACCACTGGTTCAGTGGAAAGACTCAGAGGCCATCACCATGCTGCCAGAAACCATTTTTGTCCACTAATTAAAACCCGATTTGGAGTGTGAACAACAACAACAAAAGAATATCCTACTTCAAGGAGACTAGTTATATTTCAAAAATTGAACGTTAATAAAAATTATTTCTACAAGTTTACCCAGTTTTTCACTAACCTTGTGCACTGATGCATCATCAGAAATTTGCCCAGAAGGCCCAGTACCTTCCCTAAGTGCAAGAGTAGGAGGAGAGAACAGAGGGAGAAACTGAGCTCATCTTTAGCTGAGTGCATTTTCAAATCACTTTTGCCTCTCGAGGACATGACTATGAGGTTCATGACCTCTGTATAATGCTTCGCTTCTCATTTACTCCAAATTCTAGAGGGGCAAATAATTCCATCTCCATAAACTTTCTAGGAAACTGATTTTTATCCTTATTTCAAAGCCACTTCTACAGTTGAGACACAGAAGTGGTTAACTGTATCTTTGATATTTATCATAATCAAGAAGCGATAACTAGCATTATTTTTGGCTTTTAGTTATCAATATCATCCAATTGCCCCTGGCTGCCAATTAACACAATTTATTCTAAAAGTAAATAAAACAAATGTCTCAGACTGAACTTCACCCCAGACTTATCAGGTGTGAACTTCCTAAACAGCTACACCAAGAGTTACTTTTGCTTGGCAAAAAAATAATAAATTCTGCCAAGAAGACATATACTTGCTTCTATAGATAGCAAGGCCTGGAGAGCACACAGCAAGCAGAGCAGAACTGACTCTGAGCTGTGTGCCAATTCGGTGTGTTAGGTGGGAAAGAGAATGGGAGCACCAGGTAGCCATCCTCCTTAGGATGTAAGAGGGTAAAACTAAAAACACGGCCTCTGAGCAAATGGGGAAGACAGAGGAATAGCTCTGAACCAAACAGTGGACATCTCTACTCATGCCAGACCACAGGAGGACACCCACAGGCGGCAGACACCCACAGGATCCAGACACCTTCCTGGATCCAGGAAGCAGGGTCTCTTCTTAGCACACCTGTTTAGACAGCAGCTTGTGTGTGAACCTAGCTGAAGAGAAAAGGAGCTGGCAATCAAGACGCGCTTTGTGTCCTTGAGGGTTGTTGCCAGCAGGGGCAAACCAGCCAGACGCCTCCACGGAGGATGGGCTCAGGCTGCCATGCCAGGCCTTGTACCTTAAAGTCCCGAATTAAACACAAGAAGCCTTTTTATACACAGACCCAGGGGATCTTACATAACCATCCGTCCAAACTCTGCTATAAGTACTAAAAAATTAGGTAGGAGAAATGCCCTTTGACAGAACTCTATCCTCATTGAGCTTATTTCTATTTTGGTGTGCTTCTGATTACATGAGGGCCTGAGGGCTTCTCCTTGCAGGAGAAAGTAAACAGACATAGTTGTTCTTATTAAATCCAAAGTGAAGGTCACACTTGTTCCAGAGAATGAGTAAGTGACCTCAAGTTTGATCTTTAAGTAAGCAAAGGACCATGATATGAAGTTTGTCAAGTGACTTCTCTCTCTGCTTCAGAAATTTTAACAAGGAATGACACTTTTATAAACTCTCCAGTATAATTGTGGTAAGATGTTTTTCCCCTTTCCTTTGTTAACTTTGATGACATTTTCTTCATTCCGTTCAAAGTGTTCTTTTATTATGTTTAACCATCTGGCCGACTGCTTTAACAAGTAATTAAAACCTTACAGGGGTTTAGAATTTTAATTAGATTATACATTTTTTGATGTATGAGGATGAGGGAAAATGTAATGGCTTTTTTGCTAGAAAAGGATTATCATCCCCTTTATGCCTTTGCCTTATGTATATTATAAGACTTTGTTAAATTTAAAAAACGTGTTTTTCATTGAGGTCATAAGATTATTTCAGATTGTAGAAACTGAGTTTGGATGGAAGTTTTTGAATAATAGTGCTGAAGAGTAGGTATGCCTTTAGACCTAATTTCCTTAAAGGGATTCAGCACCACTGAGGGATTCAGCCAAGAATTATACTAATTATGGCAAATGGGGAGGATGAGGAGGCTAGTGGCTCTCATGAGGAGGTTCTCGGATCAATTCCTGACTTCTCAGACGGGTGGTCGGGGCCCTGCGATGCCCGGGCAACAGATGTGAGTAGCCAAGGAATAGCCTGAGTCCTCTCCTACCCTAAAGAGAAAGTTTTAGGGTTGCAGAGCTGGTGGATAAGCTCAAATAGGAAAGACAGTTCAAGGATGGCAGCTGTGCAGCAGAGCCAGAGAATCACCAGTATGGGGTGACGTAGGAGGGTGAGAGGCTTCATGAGGAAGGTCTGAGACAAAGGGGACATGGAACTGATGGCCCAGGAGAATGAGGATGTGAGACCAAAAGGTAAGGATAAGGAAAAGAGAGGCCACTAGAGATATCCATGAAAACAAAAAGCGTAGGAAAAGGCATGACTCAAATATCAAATAACTACTCAGACTTTAAGAAGACATGAAATGATTCACCCAAAACAAAAAGCCACTAGCAGATACTGGGGATCTGGTGAATAAGATGGTCTTGACAGTAAGGCATAAGAAAAACTTTAAAGGAAAAAAGAGGAGAGGCATGGAAGGAAGTAAACTACAGTGGCATTATTTATTTGTGTTTTTAAAAAGGAGACTCCATTTGAACTTAACAGAAACAGATTCCTTAAACAGATCAGGAATCATGATGACACTGGAACCCAAAGAAAGCAATGTAGTCAGAGCCCATTATTAAATTATAAATAAAGCATAATGTCAATATTATTTATTTGCTTTAAACTTTATAAAATAAGCCATGGATGAAGCGAGGAAGACCTAACTATAATTGGCAGAGAGAATAATCATATTTAATACCTTTCAAACCGTGAACTTTGAGATGTTCAAGCTGGTTTTAGAAAAAGCAGAGGAACCAGAGATCAAATTGCCAACATCTGCTGGATCATCCAAAAGGAAGAGAGTTCCAAAAAAACATCTATTTCTGCTTTATTGACTATGCCAAAGCCTTTGACTATGTAGATCACAATAAACTGTGGAAAATTCTGAAAGACATGGGAATATCAGACCACCTGACCTGCCTCTTGAGAAACCTGTATGCAGGTCAGGAAGCAACAGTTAGAACTGGACATGGAACAACAGACTGGTTCCAAATAGGAAAAGGAGTGCGTCAAGGCTGTATATTGTCACCCTGTTTATTTAACTTCTATGCAGAGTACATCATGAGAAACACTGGACTGGAAGAAACACAAGCTGGAATCAAGATTGCCAGTCACCTCAGATATGCAGATGACACCACCCTTATGGCAGAAAGTGAAGAGGAACTAAAGAGCCTCTTGATGAAAGTGAAAGAGGGGAGGGAAAAAGTTGGCTTAAAGCTCAGCATTCAGAAAACGAAGATCATGGCATCAGGTCCCATCACTTCATGGGAAATAGATGGGGAAACAGTGGAGACAGTGTCAGACTACTTTTCTGGGCTCCAAAATCACTGCAGATGGTTATTGCAGCCATGAAATTAAAAGACGCTTACTCCTTGAAAGGAAAGTTATGACCAACCTGGATAGCACACTCAAAAGCAGAGACATTACTTTGCCAACAAAGGTCCGTCTAGTCAAGGCTATGGTTTTTCCTGTGGTCATGTATGGATATGAGAGTTGGACTGTGAAGAAAGCTGAGCACCGAAGAATTGATGCTTCTGAACTGTGGTGTTGGAGAAGACTCTTGAGAGTCGCTTGGACTGCAAGGCGATCCAACCAGTCCATTCTGAAGGAGATCAGCCCTGGGTGTTCATTGGAAGGACTGATGCTGAAGCTGAAACTCCAATACTTTGGCCACCTCATGCGAAGAGTTGACTCACTGGAAAAGACTCTGATGCTGGGAGGGATTGGAGGCAGGAGGAGAAGGGGACGACAGAGGATGAGATGGCTGGATGGCATCACCGACTCGATGGACACGAGTCTGAGTGAACTCCGGGAGTTGGTGATGGGCAGGGAGGCCTGGCATGCTGCGATTCATGGGGTCGCAGAGTCGGACACGACTGAACTGAAAGTGAACTGAACTGTACATTTAAAAAATGGATTAGATGGGTAATTGGTGTGTTACATGTATTTTACCACATTGAAAAACAATTCAGAAAGAAACACAACATTGTGAAGCAATTTTTCTCCAATTAAAAAAGCATAAAAGCTTCTGCACAGCAAAGGAAACTATAAACAAGATGAAGAGACAACACTTAGAATGGGAGAAAATAATTGCAAGGGAAGCAACTGACAAAGGATTACTTTCCAAAATACGTAAGCGGCTCATGTAGCTCAACATCAGGAAAACAGCCCAATCAAAATGGGCAGAAGACCTAAGCAGATATTTCTCCAATTAAGACAACCGATGGCCAATAAACACATGAAAAGCTGCTCAATATCGCTCATTATCAGAGAAATTATCAGAGAAATCAAAACTACAATGAGGTATCATCTCACACCAATCAGAATGGCCATAATCAAAAGTCTACAACAATAAATGCTGGGGAGGGTGTGGAGAAAAGGGAACCCTCTTGCACTTTTGGTGAGAATGTAAATTGATACAGCCACTAGGGAGAACAATATGGAGATTCCTTAAAAAAAAACTAGGAATAAAACTACCATATGATGGAGCAATCCAGCTACTGGGCATATACCTCGAGAAACCACAATTCAAAAAGGCACAAGTACGCACCCCAACATCTGCTGCAGCACTATTTACAATAGTCAGGACATAGAAGGAACCTAGATGTCCAATGACAGATGAATGGATAAAGAAATTGTGGTACATACATACAGTAGAATATAACAGCCATAAAAAGGAACGAACTTGAGTCAGTTGTAGTGAGTTGGATGAACCTAGAGCCTGTTATACAGAGTGAAGTAAGTCAGAAAAACAAATATTGTGTATTAATGCATATTTATATGGAATCTAGAAAAATGGTACTGATGAACCTATTTGCAGGGGAGGAACGGAGATGCAGACATAGACAATGGAGTTTACACTATGCAAGAAAGAGGGGATGGGATGAATTGAAAAGCAATGACATATATAAACTACCATGTGTAAAACAGTTGTTGAGAAGTTGCTGTATAACACAGGGAGCCCCGCCTGGTGCTCTGTGATAACACAGAGGGGTGGGATGGGCTGTGAGGGAAGCTCAAGAGGGAGGAGATATATATATAGGTATGTATATATACATACATATATATAATGTTGACTAATTTGCATTGTTGTATGGCAGAAACCAACACAATGTTGTAAAGCAGTCTTCCTCCGATTAAAAATTAAATTTAAAAAAAGGAATAGAAATATGTATTCAACCTTGATTGTTGAAAAGTTAAAGAAGAGACAGGAGTTTGAAGGTAGAAGGGGAAAGAATAAGTAACTGTAGGGAAGCTAATGTCCTCATCTTTAGAAGTGCTTCAGAGAGAAAAAGAAATGGAGGTTTATGTGTATTATTTAATGTTACAAATGTAAACAATAAAGGGATAAAAACTAGTCATATTTTATACTGAGCAGAAGCGGGAAGGGAAGTTAAAAGTGAACTAAGTTAGGTTAGAAGATAAAGGTTAGGAGGATAAATCAATAAATAACAGCACACTATTTAGCATTTTGGACAAAAATTATTCCAATATGATTGCTCTTAAAGAGTGGTTAGGTTGAAAAGGGGTCAGTTCTTTTCATTGAAAACAATTTTTAATTATTTGATAACTGCATATTAACTTGATAATTTTAATTATATTTTATTAAAAGACTGAAAGTACACAGCCCAATAAAATTATTTTACAGTCATTTCACAGATGGGAACATGCTGGGTGAGGAGAGAGGCCATTTAAAGGACTGGTGAGGGCTGGGGCCCTGGAGACGGTCCCCCAGCCAGGAGGAGCTTGTGCACCAAGGTCCCAGAGGAGATGAATGGCATATTCCTTGCCATGAGAAGAGGGAAATACAACACTTACCTTGTGAAGGTAAGTGAAGATGAAATGAGAACATGTATGACAGTGGTCAGGATGTGTCAGTGGCTGCAACAGGTGCTGAATATTCCCAAACAAGTTTACACTCATGCACGGCTATTTGTAAGGTCAGAGGCAAAGCAAGACCTTGGAACCAGTTCAGTACTTCTTAGTTTCAGGGCTGACGAGCGGCCCTGAGCAGGTTATTTAACCTTCCTAAGCTGCACTCTGCTCATCTACGAAGTGGGGGCGCTGTTTTTCACTAGCCCTTCTGGTGGGTCTGAGAACAGTTCTTAGGCTCATCTCCGGGTCCCTGCTGCCTTTCCACCTCTCCCTAAAATCCTGTTTGTAAGCCTGCAGTTGGGGCTTCCCTGGTGGCTCAGAGGTTAAATCATCAGCCTCCAATGTGGGAGACCCGGGGTTTGATACCTGGGTTGGGAAGATCCCCTGGAGAAGGAAATGGCAATCCACTCCAGTATTCTTGCCTGGAGAATCCCATGGATGGAGAAGCCTAGTAGGTTACAGTCCACGGGGTCTCAAAGAGTCGGACACGACTGAGCGACTTCACCTCAAGCCGACAGTTGTTCACAGGGGAAATGAAATACAAATTGGGTTGAAAAGATTATTTCATGAAACTCAGAAGATGGAATTGGCTTTTTGTATATTTCCAGGTAAAGAAATATATAAGAGAGCTGAGGGAAACTTATTATGTCAGATAAGCTGCCTAGTCTTAGCAGACAAGAATACTAACCAGATGCAAACGAACTCAGCTTAGCACAGATCTGCACCCCTAAGTCGGGCTTCCCTCATGGCTCAGATGGTAAAGAATACACCTGTAATACGGGAGACCTGGGTTTGACCCCTGGGTTGGGAAGATCCCCTGGAGAAAGGAAAGGCTATCCACTCCAGTATTCTGGCCTGGAGAATTCCAAGGACTACAGTCCATGGGGTCCCAAAGAGTCGGATACGACTGGGTGACTTTGACTTTCACTTTTCCCTAGGCCATATGAAATTAGTAGACTGTCCAGAGCGCCTTCTTGACATTAATAACCAAAAAATACTTGAAAAGGCTTTTTGGTTAGGAAGAAATCTCTCTTAACTACTCCACAGTCTGTTAAAGAAATCATAAATTTTAATTATAATTTCTGAAAAACATGTTTTAAATTAGCAAAATCTTTCAAAGATGAATTCTAACAGACTGGATTACCTACACTGACTCAGGATTTTTAAAAAACAAACAATAGATTATTTAACTCCAATTAACTAAAATAAAGTTCTCAGCTTGCAAAGAAACATTGTATGTCCACCTGTTGCCATGATAATGCCTGTGTTCAGCACCACTTATCATGATGGAACTGCCAAGGACAGTCAATCTGCATGTGTGTTTATAGACTACGTGTAGGGAGCTAAACCTGTGAGGAGGGGAAGACAGAGAAGACAAGGCACCTCGATGAGCACCTTGGTCCAGGAGCAGAGAGAAGAAAGCTTATATGTATATAAGGGCATTAAATCCTCCTCACACATCCTGGACATCCTGTCTCACAATCACACTTTCAAACCTGGAACTCGAGCAAATGAAGCAACAGGAGAACAAAAAAGAATCAAACAGCTTTAAGAGCCATGTTGTGATTCTGCCACCAGTCTTCCCTCAGTCACGAGTGGCAGTGACCCAAACAGCAGCTGCTCCTTCAGTGTCCCAGAGTGAGGAGGACCCGGCAGCACCCGCGTGCATGTGAGAAAGCAAGCAAGCAGCCTTTCTATCACAGCCAGAGGTTGGGGGAACCATCTGTTAGCACTGTGTCATCTAGTGAGAGCTAAGATACCTCTCTTCCATGCAGACTGCAGTGAAGATTAAATGTGATTATGTTTGGAGAGTACCTGAAAAAATAATAATTGCTATTGTCAATAAGTGTGTGTTCCCTTCTTTCCACTAGCATTCATGAAGCTGATCCTTGCTGTTGCTGAGTCCAGCTGCCCTGGCTGCCCCCATGTGTATATCAAAAATCCAGAATAATCAGAGCTTAGGCATTTGTTTTGGGGACCTCACATGCTCAAAGTGTGCTGAATTTTGTTATTTCAGCCTGACAGTCCTAAGGGATTGGTTTTGTAATCTCTGTTTTACAAGGAATATAAATTGGATAAGTTGATGCCCTATTGATGGGTTGGGCAAAAGAAAAGCAAAAACAGCCTTCTGTAGTTCTGGGACAAAATCTAAGTAAGAAAAAGTAAGAACTAACCAATTTTTAATGAGTCACATGGTAGGATGAATAATTCATAATTAATATCAGTGTTGTGCTCAAATACTAATGTCTTCCATTAAGCTGCAGAGGTGGAGCTGAGAAACTCAAAATGAGGAATGTTAAAAGGAAGCAGGGATAAACGTCCATCTGCTATGCAGTTCACACACACACTCAGAACTATGCATATATGTGGCATTTACATCATAATGTGTAATAGCTTGTATAATAAACCTGAGCTCAAATATATATTTAATAATTAAATAAATAACATAAGCAGGCTGTACACATTTTCAGTACAGCAAAGTGCAACTAAACAAGGGAACTGAGAAGGAAAGCTGCCACCCTGTCCCCCAGGGCTGCCTGCCTCTTCAGACATGGAAGTTTCAATTACCCATGCAAGAAAGAGCCATTTGGATTAAACTCACAACTCACTATAAGGAAGAGGGAAGGAAACAGACCAGGAATTGTGCCCTGACAATCTGATATGACAGCTAATATCAGATCAGAAAGGTCATGCAGTTTATTCCAAGTCATATAACTAATAATTATTAGAGCAAGGACTCAGGTCTGTATGCACAAGATGTGTGATCTATCCACAAGATACCTGGAAATCTAGGTTCTGGAGTCAAGTATAGTACAGATGTTAATCTTGAAAAAATATTCTAATACCCCAGAACAGGTTTTCTTTTCTAAAATGTTAAAATGTCTCAAGGACTTCCCTGGTGGCTCAGATGATAAAGAATTTGCCTGCAATGCAGGAAAACTAGGTTTGATCCCTGGATTGGGAAGATCCCTTGGATAAGTAAATGAACCCAATCCAGTATTCTTGCCTGGAGAATCCCCATGGACAGAGGAGCCTGGTGGGCTACAGTCCATAGGGTCACAAAGAGTTGGACATGAATGAGCAACTAACACTTTCACTTTCAAAATTTCCAAAAGCTTTAGATTATACAATAAAATACTACAGAAAAACCAAGCTGATTTTAAGAAAATGAATGGCCATCCCATGTACTGCTTGTTCTCAGGGCTTCCTCAGCAATACTGCAGAACTATAAAAACTACAAAAAAAAAAAAGCGCCATTCTACAGGAAGAATAATCACATACAATATTTCAGTATAATTCCCCTTCTGCTGGCCTTTCTTAGAAATCACCATTAAAGTAATTAAGAGGGGTCCATTGAAAAATGCTTATTAATGACCACCAAACTGTTTCAGTAAGGCAGATAATACATCTGACATGCTAGTAAATTCAGTTTGGTCAACCTCAGTTGTACTTTCAAAAAGTTACTTTGGAATAAACTATAGCCATTTCCAGGTTCCCATCTGTATTATTTCTGAAATCTCCTTTAGGCCCATAATGCACTTCTGTGACTTTTGCTTTGACACTTACACCAATTACATGGCCTTGTCAATTCCAGCAATACTATGCAATACTTAAAATCCTTAATCCATTTTCTCTAAAGCATACAAAGTCACAAGACCATTTACATGTTTAGGCTTGTTGAATGTGTATCTGGATGTTCTTAAAGTTACTTTGGTTTTACATATGATTGCAAAGATGAATAGTTTTTCATTCATGTAGTGAGAGAATCTGCCTGTCTGCTATTTCCCATGAATTGGTTCAACATTCTTACACTGCCATTATTGGAATAATTCTTATTATAAAATAATTTTAAGTATTAACATTAAGCATCTCTTGAAATAATTCTGTTTCATCTTATTAACCTCAACATCTGCGTCATTAGTGCTATTTAAAATGTTTTAAAGCAATCTAAGCTACAGCAGAATCTTGAAAAACTTGCCTTTTGGTGAATGAGGGGACTCACAATGGAGCTGAGTGGCCTCCTTCATCTTAGGGAAAGTTCTGTTAATTGATCACCTGTTAACTCTGGGTGGTCACATTGAGATAACCAGCTGGCAGTATAACCTCCAGCTGTTGCTTCCCTACCATTTTAAACACTGGGTGTAGTTTCCATGAAAATCGTGAAAACAAGAAAACCATGCCCAGAAAGCCATATGGAAGGTTTCATACTATTCCACTCAATAGTTTCAGAAAAGTATATGGTAAAACAAGTGGACAACTTCTGAAATGGAAATAGGAGTTCTAGAGTTAGATTTTAAGTGATGGGCAATAGAGAAAAAAGCTAGAAAAAGTGATTATTTTTTATTGTTACCTTTAGGTTTTCAAATAATTTCAACTTGAAAAGTTACTTTTCTGATCACAGTTGTCATTTGTCCTTTTCTAGCAACATCCATCAGAATCCCAGGGAGGGGATAACTTACGAAGAGAGGATACGCTGGAGGTGCCCCGAAGAAACTGGTGTAAACCGTCTTCGTCTTCGCTGGAGCTGACTATACTGTTCCTCATTTCTAGCATGGACAACTGAGTGCAAAGGCTGAGCTGGTGGTCCAACTTTTTGATCTTCTGTAAAGCAAAGTTTTAAGATTTCTGAGCACTATGGAACTTAGATCATAGCTTTCCTGTAAGTAGTGTTTACTTTTCCTTGAAATAAAGAACTGTTGGTACATAGTGCCAAATAAATAGTAGCTATAATTTTTTTATTATAAGCTATTACTGCAAATACATTATAAAAATTTAATATACTCACTGGACTATTTATTAATCTGAAAAATGCTAAGCACCAGCCTAATTTGATAACAGCCTAGACAAGATAACTTGAAGAGTGCACACACCCATACTCATAATCCCTGGGGAACAGTACTTATGGAAACAATGTTTTGCAAGTTCTCTTCTGTAATCATTTAAATTTCTTTCTCATCAAACATGGGGAAATGAAGATCAAATTGCAAATTGTTGACGATCCATACAGCTCTGAAATACCTAACTGAATGGTCACAGGCTTCCAGCCTATACCTCTCTTGTCACTTATGGGCTTTCTGGAAAGGGACCTGATCAGTAGGATGTGCAAGATTGGAAGACACGGGGTTAAAATGCCAACCTCCTGCTTGCTGGGGTTAATCAGCATTTATCAGTCTCCCCTGCCTTCCCTGGCCTACACACATTGCCCTTAGTTCTCCGTCTCACTTAACCATCTTCTTAGATTCCTTGAAAGGCATTTTATGACGAGAACAGCACATCCTCACTACCTATGAGGTATCTGACACGTGCAGACACCTCACTAGGTCATGGGAAATATAATAATTACATGGCATTTTCTCATTCTTGAGAAATGATCCCCTGAAGGGTCTCTCAATTATAAGCATCCCCACCTCATTTAACAAAGAACTAATTCATGATTAGTTAATGAAGATTCAGGAACCTATACACTGCATAAAGGAGGGATACCTCACCCTACATATGTATTTAACAAAGTAAAGGGACTCAGAAAAATACGTACTTTATCATTTAAGGTGGGATCATTCAATGAGTAGAGCTTGTTTGTAATGTCTTTTCCTATTAGATACCTAAATATTTCATACAGAAAAGGCTCTGATTCCAGAAAGTAAGTTAATCTTTCTCTTGACCAGCATAAAAATCTGCAATTATCATCTGCAATAATGGTGACCTGCCAAAGAAACAGAAAGAAAAATGTATATGAATTATGATGTCAGTAACTTGGGGCAAGGGAAGAGTGGAATAATTTAGTGGATAGCAATGTTTTATCATATTAGTTAAAATAAGATTCATAAACACAAGATTCTATAAATATAACATTATGTTTAAAATCAAGCAGTCTGTACACTGGGCACAGTAGAGAACCCGCCTGCAGTGCAGGAGACATAAGAGATGCAGGTTCAATCCCTGGGTCGGGAAGATCCCCAGGAGGAGGGCATGGCAACCCACTCCAGCATTCTTTCCTGGAGAATCTACATAGACAGAGGAGTCTGGTGGGCTATGATCCATAGGGTTGCAAGAAGCTGGACATGACTGAGGCAACTGAGCATGCAATCTGCAGACTAAGTGAAAATAAAGTCTTCAAGTTTTGTTGTTCTGTTTTGTGAGGTCTGGTGATAGAAGATTGGCCTCCATGTCAATAGCACTGCTAGAGTGTACTAGCAGTGTTCAAGATGGCTAAATATGTCTTTATACTTGGATGATTATACTAGAGAATAAAAATATGAACTCATGGGAATTGATTTTAGGACCCAGATTGTCATTGATGAATAAGGCTAGTAAGGGTCCTTTTGGTTCCTTCTGTCGTAGGTATTTCTCATGTGTGAACTACCAAGGGTCGCACGATGGGGACACACACGGAAAAGCTCCAGCTAGCTCAGAACTGGGAAACCATACTCTTTCCTTTAGTATCATTACATAAGAAAGTGGGAGAGCATTGTAATTGCACTGTGCAGAGCCCAAGTATTCTGTAAAGAAAGCCTCTCTCCAGAACAAGGAGCTCATCCTCACAGGCCCTTCCTCCCATGCAGGTCCTTCCATCAGCTTCACATGGCATGCCTATCACTGAACTCCAGCTCTTCCGTGGTCCATTCTCTCTCCTGAGCATCCTGAGGGCAGGGACTGCATCTTCATACTGAGTGCCTGGCTTTCAACACAGAGTGGTGCTCAGTGCAGATTTACTGAAGAAGGAATTAACAGATGAACACAAATACTTAAGGCAAAGAGTGTTTTTATATCTTTAACATTAGACCCAATGCCTTTCCAAGTGGGAGATTAAGAACAGTTTTCAAAATTGACATGAAGTCATATCTGGGCCAGAGCAAAGGTTTCCAAAGGAGCTCTTTACCCTTTGTTAGTCAGAAAACTAAATGTATTTCAGATGACAAGATATGTTTTCTCTCTACTAGGAGAGAAAACAGAAAACCTAGCTTCTCTCCTGTCAGTGGCTGAAATCTGATCCTCAGTAAATCAGAGGGTTTGACTACAAAAGATGGGTCAGTGTTCCCAGGAAAATAAAACTGTACTTATTTATCATGTTAAATAATGTTAAAATATTATATTAAATAATATTAAATAATAAATCCACCAAACCAAACACATTGGCATTTAAGAAATGCATCAGCAGCTCTATGGTTCCATAAAACACTAAATTTCATTTATTCTTTCAACATACATTGTTAGGCTGGTAGTTTATGCCAGACCCAGTTCAAGGCACTGAGGTTATCACGGTGAACAAGAAAGACAAGATCCTTGCCCTGTGATGCTTACATTAGTGGAGGAAGCTGATAATAAAAAATGTGATAACCTCAGGTGGCAGTAAGTGTTTTGACAAATTACAGGACAGGGTAAAATGGAAGAGAATGACTAGGAGATTCCAGGTACACATAATGCCCTTCCTTTAAGAATGTATTGCATTTTGAAATATTTAAGGTGCTTTTATATCTGTCATGTAAGCAGATCCTTAAAACTGCCTTTGAGATAAGACAGATAACATTCTTCCTCATTTTCCAGATGCCAAATAAGCACCAAAAAACTTATATATGGACACATGTTAATGAACAGTGGAGTGAGCACTTCTGACTTCCAGCCCAGACATGTTTTCCCAGCAGGTGGGAAATCCAATATGTTCTAGATTCATCAAGACAATCACCGAGAAAGCCATTTGGTGAAGTGAGCATAAGGCTGACTCACCATCAAGAATCCTCTGTGTAAAGAACAACTGAACATAGTGTCATAAAGCGTACATTCTAGTGGAGCAAGCTGGTAATAAGTAAGGATACCTGACCAAGAACAAAAAAATTTATAGGAAGAGAAGTATAAGATCAAGAGACATAGAAGCCTGTCCTTAGGAGTTCCCAGAAACAATAGGAGATGTGTATGTAAACAAAAGGCGACTAAATAATATTCTCAAGGAGGGAATATTTTTAGAGAAGGTGAGCACCGGGCATTTAGGATGACCCAGTCCTGCATCCAAGCATTGAAGAAAGGGTTAAGAAAGTTGAAGTCCCTTCATTCTGCAAAGATGTCATCCATGCCTTTGGCAGATACAATTCATGCACAATGAGGGGAAGAAATAAAGGAGGAGTTGGAAATCATCCAGGAAAAGAAGGTGCCATTGCACAGGTGATATATTGCACATGCATTTAACTTTTTTCAACCAAACAGTATTAATATGATATTGTAGTTTGCTTAGAACTATTTTTAAAAATTGAAGTTTAGTTGATTTAGTGTTTCAAGTATATAGCAAAGGGATTTGTTTATACATATATATTTCTCCTTTTTCATTATAGGTTATTATAAGATTGAATACTGTTCCTTATGGCATCAAATCAGGAAAGGAGTACATCAAGGCTGTATATTGTCACCCTGCTTATTTAACTTATATGCACAGTACATCAAGCAAAATGCTGGACTGGATGAAGCACAACTTGGAATCAAGATTGCCAGGAGAAATATCAATAACATCAGATATGCAGATGACACCAACCTTATGGCAGAAAGTGAAGAACTAAAGAGCCTCTTGATGAATAAAAGGGAGAGTGAAAAACTTGGCTTAAAACTCAACATTCATGATATTATACATGTTTCAATGCCATTCTCCCAAATCATCCTACCCTCTCCCTCTCCCACAGAGTCCAAAAGTCTGTTCTATACATCTGTGTCTCTTTTGCTTTCTCACATACAGGGTTATCATTACCATCTTTCTAAATTCCATATATATGTGTTAGTATACTGTATTTGTGTTTTTCTTTCTGGATTACTTCACTCTGTATAATCAGCCCCAGTTTCATCCACCTCATTAGAACTGATTCAAATGTATTCTTTTTGCTGCTGCTGAGTCGCTCCAGTCGTGTCTGACTCTGTGCGACCCCAGGGACAGCAGCCCACCAGGCTCCCCTGTCCCTGGGATTCTCCAGGCAAGAACACTGGAGTGGGTTGCCATTTCCTTCTCCAATGCATGAAAGTGAAAAGTGAAAGTGAAGTCACTCAGTCGTGTCCGACCCTCAGCGTCCCCATGGACTGCAGCTGACCAGGCTCCCCTGTCCATGGGACTTTCCAAGCAAGAGTACTGGAGTGGGGTGCCATCACCTTTTAATGGCTGAGTAATACTCCATTGTGTATATGTACCACAGTTTTCTTATCCATTCATCTGCTGATGGGCATCTAGGTTGCTTCCATGTCCTGGCTATTATAAACAGTGCTGCGATGAACATTGGGGTACACGTGTTCAATGCAGGATACAGGATGTTTGGAACTGGTGCACTGGGATGACCCAGAGAAATGGTATGGGGAGGAGGTGGGAGGGGGTTCAGGATTGGGAACTTGTGTACACCCATGACAGATTCATGTTGATGTATAGCAAAAGCAATACAGTATTGTAAAATAAAGTTAAAAAAAAACAATGCAACATTCAGAAAACTAAGATCATGGCATCTGGTCCCATCACTTCATGGGAAATAGATGCAGAAACAGTGACAGACTTTATTTTGGGGGCTCCAAAATCACTGCAGATGGTGACTGCAGCAATGAAATTAAAAGACTCTTGGTCCTTGAAAGAAAAGTTATGACCAACATAGATTGCATATTAAAAAGCAGAGACATTACTTTGTCAAAAAATGTCCATCTAGTCAAGGCTATGGTTTTTCAGTGGTGATGTATGGATGTGAGAGTTGGACTATAAAGAAAGCTGAGCACCAAAGAATTGATGCTTTTTAACTGTGGTGTTGGAGAAGACTCTTGAGAGTCCCTTGGACTGCAAGGAGATCCAACCGGTCCATTCTAAAGATCAGCCCTGAGTGTTCATTGGAAGGACTGATGCTGAAGTTGAAAGTCCAATACTTTGGCAAGCTGATAGGAAGAACTGACTCATTTGAAAAGACCCTGATGCTAGGAAAGATTGAAGGCAGGAGGAGAAGGGGACGACAGAGGACGAGATGGCTGGATGGCATCACCAACTCAATGGGCATGAGTTTGAGTAAACTCCAGGAGTTGGTGATGGACAGGAGACCTAGTGTGCTACAGTCCATGGGGTTACAAAGAGTCAGATGTGACTGAGCAACTGAACTGAATTCTGCTATATATAGCAAAGTGCTTCTGTTATACATGTATACATTCTTTTTAATATTCCTTTCCATTATTGTTAATCATAGGAATTGAATATAGTTCCCTGTGCAATACAGTAGGGCCTTGTTGTTTCAACATTCTATACTTAATACCTTACATCTGCTAACCTGAAACTCCCACTTTACCCCTCTCTAACTCCCACCTCCATGGCAACCATAAATCTGTTCTCTATGCCTGTGAGTCTGTTTGTTTTGTAGATAGGTTCATTTGTGCCATATTTTAGGTTCCACATATAAGTGACATCATATGGTATTTGTCTTTGTCTTTCTGACTTACTTTGTTTGATAATCACTAGTTCCATTTCAGTTCACTTCAGTCGCTCAGTCATGTCCGACTCTTTGCGACCCCTTGAATCGCAGTATGCCAGGCCTTCCTGTCCATCACCAACTCACAGAGCTCACTCAGACTCACGTCCATTGTGTCGATGATGTCATCCAGCCATCTCATCCTCTGTTGTCCCCTTCTCCTCCTGCCCTCAATCTTTCCGAGCATCAGGTCTTTTCAAATGAGTCAGCTCTTCACATCAGGTGGCCAAAGTTTTGGAGTTTCAGCTTCAGCATCAGTCCTTCCAAAGAAATCCCAGGGCTGATCTCCTTCAGAATGGACTGGTTGGATCTTCTTGCAGTCCAAGGGACTCTCAAGAGTCCTCTCCAACACCACAGTTCAAAAGCATCAATTCTTCAGTGCTCAGCTTTCTTTACAGTCCAGCTCTCACATCCACACATGACCACAGGAAAATCCATAGCCTTGACTAGACGGACGATTTTTGGCAAAGTAATGTCTCTGCTTTTTAATATGCTATCTAGGTTGTTCATAACTTTCCTTCCAAGGAGCAAGCGTCTTTTAATTTCATGGCTGCAATCACCATCTGCAGTGATTTTGGAGCCCAGAAAAATAAAGTCAGCCAGTTTCCACTGTTTCCCCATCTATTTGCCATGAAGTGATGGGACCAGATGCCATGATCTTCGTTTTCTGAATGTTGAGCTTTAAGCCAACTTTTCCACTCTCCTCTTTCACTTTCATCAAGAGGCTCTTTAGTTCCTCTTCACTTTCTGCCATAAGGGTGGTATCATCTGCACATCTGAAGTTATTGATATTTCTCCCAGCAATCTTGATTCCAGCTTGTGCTTCTTCCAGCCCAGCTTTTCTCATGGTGTACTCTGCATAGACGTTAAATAAGCAGGGTGACAGTATACAGCCTTGACGTACTCCTTTTCCTATTTGGAACCAGTCTGTTGTTCCATGTCCAGTTCTAACTGTTGCTTCCTGACCTGCATACAGGTTTCTCAAGAGGCAGGTCAGGTGGCCTGGTATTCCCATCTCTTTCAGAATTCTCCACAGTTTATTGTGTTCCACACTAGTTCCATTTATAATGCTGCAAATGACTAATATTCCACTGTATGTATGTACAACATCTTGATCCATCCATCTGTTGATGGACATTTAGGTTTCTTCTATGTCTTAGCTACTGTAGACAGTGCTGCAATGAACAATGGGTTGCTTGCATCTTTTTGACTTATAGCTCTGTGTGGACAGATGCCCAGGAGGTGGATTGCTGGATCACATGGTAATTCTATATTTAGTTTTCTGAGGAACCTCCATACTGTTTTCTATGGTGGCTGCACCAACTTACATTCCCACCAACAGTGTAGGAGGGTTCTCTCTTCTCCACACCTTCTCCAGGCCATTCTGACCAGTGTGAGATGGTACCTCATTGCAGTTTTGATTTACATTTTTCTAATAATTAGTGATGTTGAGCATCTATTCTTGTGCCTATTTGCCATCTGTATTTCTTCTTTGGAGAAATGTCTATTCAGTTCTTCTGCTCATTTTTTCATTGGACTTTTTGTTGTTGTCAAGTTGTATGAGCTATTTGTATATTTTGGAAATTAAACCCTTGTCAGCTGCAACAGCTGCAAATATTTTCTCCCATTCTGTAGGTTGTCTTTTCATTTTTTGATGGTTTCCTTTGCTGTGCAAAAGCTTGTAAATTTGATTAGGCCCCATTTGTTTGTTTTGTTCTAATTTTTATTGCCTTGGGAGACTGACCTAAGAAAACATTGGTATGATTTATGTCAGATAATGTTTTGCCTATGTTCTCTTCTAAGAGTTTTATGATATTATGTCTTATTTTTAAGTCCCTAAGTCATTTTGAGTTTATCTTTGTGTGCCTGAGAGGGTGTATTCTAACTTCATTGCTTTACATGTGACTAGGCAACCATTTTTTATTGATGGTTGAAAACTACTTTAAACCTGTTTAAATTATTATTCAATTTAAATATAGTAACAGTATTCATATAATAAGCTATGCATGCATGCTAAGTCACTTCAGTCGTGTCCAACTCTTTGTGACCCTTCAGACCATAGCCCCCCTGGCTCCTCTGTCCATGGGATTCTCCAGGCAATAATACTGGAGTGGATTGCCATGCCCTCCTCCAGGGGATCTTCCAACCCAGAGATGGAACCTGAGTCTTATGTCTCTTGCATTGACAGGAGGGTTCTTAACCACATCTGGGAAGTTGAGTCTTCCAAGTCCACAAGGTCAAGCATTTAGTTGGAAGCAGGTAGTTAGCATATTGACTGAGGTCATTTCACTTGATAGCTAATGCTTCATTTCTGTCAAATAGACAGTTTTACTTAATGATTTCCTGTCACAGCAGCCAAGTGAAACATATCTTTAATGAGGAATTTTTGAAGCACCTAGGAATTCTTAAAGCTTCCATAAAATACATTCGCTTTTAGATTATTAAGGTATCTTAGCAGTGCCATGCTTGAGTTCTTGTGAAGAATTTTACAGAAGAAATAAAACCCTAAAAAAATAAAAGTAGTGGAAGACACAAAAGAATTTCTCTCAAGTAGAGAATGAGACAAAGCATTTGTAACCAGGTTTGCTGCAATTACTCAAGGTGCTGGATTAGTCCCAAACCAATCTTACACCCTCACTTAATGAAAACACCTTATCAAGAACCAAGATGTCAGGAGGGAAATGCTGAATGGGCTAGCATGGGAAATGGCAGTCTGACATTATGACTGACTGACTGTCCTCAGGGGAGAATTTATTATTTTCTTTGTGTACTGCACAACATTTCACACATGAAAATGTCCCAGAAGTGGTCCATTCAGCTAATTTTTATTGAATTCTCATCTGCACTAAAACACAGCAGAACCAAGGCTGGCAGATTAAATTGCTTTGCAACTCAACCCAAAGATTTACTTAACACTAAGAGAAGGTTTTATTTAAAAGCAGTTAAAACTCAGTGTTCCTTTATTTCACCAGAGCCTGGACATCTGCCTCCAAGACATTCTTTTTCCCTTAAAGTCAATAAAGGTTTGTTTTTCAAGCTTCACAGCACAGGATGTGCTATCGATTATGAGAAGGCAACAGCGGGAGGTAGAACCCAAAAGAAAATGAAAATGGCAAAGCTCACTGGAGATGAAATGACTGTACAAAGAAGAAATAAGACACAAAACACTACTTCTGCCCCTGATATTGATACTCAAGATTCTCCCAAGAGTTCTCAGCAGCAGCCTGTATCTGTAAGTCCTAGCAGAGTACCAAGGGAGCAGCTGGCTGTTTAGAGCTGGTGTGTCAGCTCTGTCACTGCCTGTCATCATAATTACTGCACGTTCCTGAACAACATTCACTGTGTGATCTCAAGGGACAGCCGCCAATTCTACTGGCTTCCTTTCCTCCTTTTATTCTACTGTTGAATTCACTAGCACCCCTACCAAAGAATGAATTTAAAGAAGCAAAAATGCGAAGGAAGCAGCACCTTGTCAGAACACTTATAACTATCCAGAGTTAGAGAAAAATGAAATTAGCAGGTAAAAGGGTGTGTGGGTGCAGAAGTCTGGCCACTGACAATTTCAAGTGTCCTCTGCCATTGGCACAGAGAGCGAAAAAGCTGACTCTGGGAGCACATGATGGTTTTCATCAGGGAACTCGCTTCAGGAAGAGGCAATATACTCCTACACAGATGTGCAACAGCTATTTTTACTCTTGAGTATCCGCCAATAGGAACATTTGGTGAACAATCAAAACAGAATCTCTCCCGAGGGCTTACTCTGATGGGGTTTTTCTCCAACTGTACGGGACTTAGGCTCGATGATGCCAGAGCAGTTTTTATCCATTGATCAATCAGCCACACCAGACTCTATGCAGAGAAAAGCTAACTAGTGCCTGGGGAGGCTGAACCAGTATCTTTCACCCAGTTAGGGTGCCTTGAGTTTGGTCACGTTTTTAGAAACAGGAGAAGCAAATCAATCATGAGGACCATTTCTCAAATGCCAAATCCCAATCCCGTCCTGAAGAAGCAGGAGAACTGTGATGAGAGGTAGAAATTCCTTTGTATGTTAATTTAATTACACATATAATTTGAAGTCCGATGTTAAAGACAGTACATGCTATGTCCCAGGGGCTATAAGCTGCTGGAAACACAGGAGGTTCAGTCCCCTTCCTTTCCCCAAATGCTGGTCTCTTCAGGATCCTATGAAACAGTTATTGTGTAAAATCACTTACTACTATAAATAGAAATAGATACAACAGATAAATGTTGGGCTTTGGAAGAAGAAGTTGGAAGCAGGTCAGAGGAAAAGAGGGAGAGAGGAAAGAAGTGGCCCTGGACTAGTTTATAGATGGTGGTGATTAAAGATACTGTTAGAATAAATCTCAGTGCAGAGCTGACCCCAGAAAAACCCAAGGGAGTATGTAAGTTAGAGGAGGCAGGATGTAGGTTCTGCTTTTTTCCTCCTGTATCTTTAGCTCAGCAAACCTGGGCACAGCATTGCAGCCAGGTAGTAAATTTATATGAGACCCTCTAGTAAATGCACATAATGTGTGGTTACTCAGGCAGGGTAGGAGCAGGGCAGGCCTGAAACCATTGTAAATCCACTTAACTAATGTCTGTGAATGTCTCCTTGTATCTTCATGTGGCATCCCCAAGAGTGTGGCATCTCAAAATTAGACTCAACAATAAGACTTTGTCACCAAGAAACACTGATTTTTCCTCTGTCAGATGGTAGCATCCCCTTCTATTTGATTTCCCACCTAAATGTTTACATTAACCTCCTGTCAGGAATGCCTAACGCAGCTCCTGTTCATAAGAAACCCTATTCTCAGGATACTTCCTTACTGCTGTTTATCTAGAGGCTCAAACTAAGGAAACTCTCACCCATTTTCTTGGTTACTTTCCTGACAATACTGAGGGGAATAAAATAGGACAGCTGGACATTTACAGGAAGAATTAGAACAAAGTATCACACAATGGAGTGTTCTGTTTTTTGTTTTTTGTTTTTTTTAAGATATTAAAAGAGTCAGGCTGATACTTCAAATTATTCTAACTATAAAGAACTTCATTCTTTGCCCTTAAATATATTCATTACATTTAAAAGAGTACAGTGGTTAAATTTTTTTCACGAGGATTAAAGTAGGTTCTCTGGGGCAAAATCAGTTTCCTGCTTTTCTCCAGTAAAAGTAACCAATTACATGTTTTAAGTACACTGATTATCCATAACTGACCTTTTCCTTTTTTCATAACAAAAGCATTAGATGTTCTCTATGGAAAAATTATAAAAATTCAACTCAAGGAAGAAAACAAAGCAATCAAACTTTCAGAAATAAGTGTTAACATAAAGGCTAAATCAGGATATATCTTTCTAGACCTCTTCTTGCGTACCTATACATACCACTTTCAGTTTTACAAGGAACTTCCCTGATGGTCCAGCAGTTAGGAATCTGCCTGCCAGTGCAGAGGACACAGGTTTGATCCCTGGTTCAGGGAAGATCTCACATGCTACAGAGCGACTAAGCCCTTGCCACCAGAGAAGCCCCCTCAACGAGAAGCCCATGCACCACACTGAAGAGTAACCCCCACTCTCTGCCACTAGACAAAAGCCACATGCAGCAATGAAGAGCCAGGACTGCCAAGAATAAATTTAAAAAAATTTTTGCAAAAATGGGATCATACTATATATACCATATGGTAATCTCTTTTATCAATAAGTCACGGCCACTTTCCCATCCATATCCTTTGGATTTTGAATAAGACATTAACTAGTTTCAATCTTCTTAAAAATCATGCCAAAACATACCTGGAATTTTTCACCTTTGTGCATTTGGGTTGATCTAAATTCAGGAGAATCTATAAAGGCACAGGGGTAAATGTTATGCAGAAAATGTCCTCGATAGGAAACCTTCATTCTGATAACAGAAATTAGTGTTAATAAATGCATAATAATTCACACATAACATGACAAGCCTTCAAATCTCCATAATCTTATCGGTTTTTATTTTGTAAAAACTTAAAGACCCCACAGGGGACTGACATAATTAAAAAGCACTTCCCAAGGCACACGTATTAGTTTCAAAATAAGTTTCACTAACAACAAGGGGAAAAAGGTATCCATATTGAAGGTGCTGCTGCTGCTGCTAAGTCGCTTTAGTTGTGTCCGACTCTATGTGACACCATAGACGGCAGCCCACCAGGCTCCCCCATCCCTGGGATTCTCCAGCAAGAACACCAGAGTGGGTTGCCATTTCCTTCTCCAATGCATGAAAGTGAAAAGTGAAAGTGAAGTTGCTCAGTCATGTCCAACTTAGCGACCCCATGGACTGCAGCCTACTAGACTCCTCCCTCCATGGGATTTTACAGGCAAGAGTACTGGAGTGGGGTGCCATTGCCTTCTCTGAGTGTCTAGCTGGAATGACTGTATCATTCATTACTCAAACGGGTACACTTCTGACAAAAAACAGACACTGCTGTCTCCCCAGGAGACTGATATTCCTAGAAGTTGCATTTTTGTGATACTCAAAAAAATAAGCAAGTCACCTCTAAAACACTCATCAGTTCAGTTCAGTGCAGTCGCTCAGTCGTGTCTGACTCTTTGTGACCCCATGAATCGCAGCACGCCAGGCCTCCCTGTCCATCACCAACTCCTGGAGTTCACTCAGACTCACGCATAAGCTTCTTAAATTTTAATACCCAATTTAAACCTATTCCAGTTTTGCCTCATTAAACTTACTAAAATGGTGAAAACTATTCACAAGTAAAAATCCTGATTAGCAACATGATTCACTGAGATAAATCCTACATAACTTTACCACATTACTCTGTAACATTCTATAATGCAGCTGTCCAGACGAAAATTTACCTCCATGACCACTTACTCCATTAGTTGGCAACATTCCCTTTCATTCATTTCCTACGCAGAGGCCAGAAGATTCCAGGCAAACAAGGCATTTTGATTTCCATAGGGCACTTACTTTCCTTTCAGGAGAATACTCAGACGGTCGTCAACTGAGGTTAGCTCCTCTACAGCATAGCTTTCACCCTTTTTCAACGTTTGGATCATGCAAAACTGTCCAGTTAATCTTCTGAACAAATCGGGAGACACACGGAGGGGTTCAAACAATCGCCGGTAGATGCTTTTGAGTTCCTTTTCTATCTTTACCTGAAAGGAAGCAGTGACCGAATGCCACATCTAATGCAGCAACCCTGAAACATCAGCTGCTGTGGTCTAGAGTTTTCAGAATAAATGGATCTGCAATACAAGCCTTCACCCTTCTATATTTTGGTCAGTGGAATCTGACACCAAGAGTAAGTGTTGATGTAAGTTTTGATGCTAAAGGGGCACTTTTGCAATTAAGCTGAACTCTGACAGCATATGGTGAAGATCTGCACTGTTGATTGCATCTCTTTCTACGCGCTGTCAAGCAACCGTGGAGGTTCTGATTGTTGTCACAGTATTCACCTTGCCCATCTTAGCAGTTTCTATAAATAACATATTAATAAAAGCTTTTCATTTTAGAACATTTCTGTTTCACAGAAGGAAGTTACACTAACTCTGAAATATTACAGCAAGGAAATAAGCACATAAATTAGGAATCAACTTGGAAATAAATTTATGAAGATTGATGCCTTAAATGTTTTACTTGTGTGCAATTATTATCTAGTGAGTTAATACAGGAAATCAAATATCCTTAGCTGTAATTACTACTTCTCATGTATTTATTCCAAAGCAAAGTGAAGAATGTAAAATTCAAATGGCTCAGTCGTCTCTGTTGTCAGACCATCCAAGGCCCAAGTCAAGCCTATCTGTGTGCCCAGCATTAGGCTGGGAAATCTGTACTGCGTGCAAATGAAGTTTGATGTTCAAGTGGTCATCCATCTCAGTGAAATCTGTGGCAACTATGCCATGAAGCTACAGACCCAGGAGATCAGGGCTGCTCAGATGTCACTTGGCGCCTTTCTGACACTCTCACTTTCCTGCTGTTTCATTTTAATGAAGAATTAGCATTTATATTTTTCAAAAGATAGGCTTATATCCTGAGAAGAAGCAAAAGCACAGATACTAAGTGATTTACTTCCTCGGTGGCCTATCACATCAACAACAACTACTGAATCTTATGTTCAGAACGTGGGATTCTAGTAAGTTCTGATATTGAGAGCTGAAGTCCTTATTATTACTATCATCTACCTTCTCCACTCTAGAGTTTTCATAATGAGTGTTTAATTAAATCACAGATCTGTCTCACTTTCAGCATGCACACTAGCCAGTGTGGCACGATGAACATATGAACTGAAAAACTGACTTAAATTCATAATCTGCTCATCCTGCCAGCCTTAGCTCAAGTCCCAGTTCTTCCATGAAGCCCTCTAAATTCCTCTCTTTGAAAGCATTCACTTATCAAAGGTTTTTTTGAGCACCAGTTACATGCTAGCCATGCTTGGCCAGAACAGAGAACACAACAATAAGCGTGGTAGACGATCGTATGGTTTGCAGTTCCTGGCTGCTTCCACCTCTGAAAGAGGATCGTATATCCTCTTACCCTCTCCTACTCCCACATCATCAGGCTTGGTCATGTCAGCTGCTCTGGCAAGCAGAATTGATATATGCTCCTTCTGAGCAGAACTTTTAAGAAACAATAAGTGTTTCTTTTGTTCTATTTTTCTCTCTGCCGTGACAATGCAGGTCCAAATAGGACTTGCTGCTTCAGCAGAGACCCTGAAATGAAGAAGATCATTTCAGAATAGAATATAATTACAGCTGGAATTACAGCAATACAATTATAGCTAGAATAGAATTACAGCTGTACACAGCTGCCACAGTCCATATATTAGGTGATGAAGAAAAAATTGTGCCGCTGTTACACGGCACTGAGACTTTCAGACTGTTACACAGCATAACGTAGTGAAAACTGACTAATACAGTAAGCAAAACAGAGTGGGTTACAATGTTTGAGGAGGTCACAATCTAGTGGAATGTCTATGACACATATCAATCTGTATCAGGAAACTGTCATTTCCTAAGAATTATCATTTCTAACACTTTTCTATGTGCATGTCTGGCCTTGAACATAAGGTTAGAGCAAGCATGTTGTCTTTTGCTCTACTGAATATTTGTATGTGCTTTGACAGTCAACAGTCAACAAACAGCTAGCAGGGATTGCTAGAGGCCATGCTGTGTTCCTTTTCTGTTAGCACCAATTTGTTCTTGGTATGACCAAGGAAACACAGCAAGATAAGCTGGAGTGGAAAAGAAAAGTTAAATATTACTGTTTTCATTACAACTTACTGAAAATGGTGATTTCCTTAAATGAGTATTTTGGACATAGAGGGGAAAAAGCTGTTACATGTAAAAACTAGCATAAAACACAACATGAGCTATTTGTAAATCATTAGTGTGTTCTGAAAGTTGTCTATGAGCACTTAATTTTGTAACTAGGCAAAGATATTACCAAATGACATTTGAATATCAATAGGAAGAAGAAATAATGAGCGTAGATGACTAAAAAGAGAGAATACTGTCATGTTCTTTCATGTCTAAATTGCCCTAATGATTAAAAATGTTTTAAAAACTCGTTTGTGGAACAAATTTCATGATATTCAAATATTTCATTTTCAGCAAGTCTCATCTTCAGAAAAATGATATAAAGAGCCTAAAGATATTATATGCTCATTCTCAAATATGAACAAAGTACCTGATTAGCTTTAAAATCTCTTACTTATAAATTGTTAGCAATTACCGGTCTTTTCTTGTACAAAAGATATGAAAGATGCAGAATGTTGATCCCCAGGAACACTGAGTTCCAGATCATGATATCCAAGGCACATCGGTAGAGAGTGGCCCAGACGACATAAAGGGCACATCCTGTGAACAACGAGGCGGGCATGTTAGATGTCTTGCAGCTTAATAAGCTTGTCTTGGAGCTTCAGCATGTAGCTTAATACATTTGTCATCCTCTGTATATAAAATATTTCCAAACACATCTTGGAAATACCTGTCAAATATCACTTTGTTACATTTTGGTTTTTGTTTGATTACCAAACCAAACCACATGTTGTTGCAGAAAACTTGTAAAGTATAAAAGTCATTTTTAAAAGGAAAACAGAACCTCATAATTCTCCTACTTAAAAGATAGCCATTGTTGATAGTTAATACTGACTTACAGTTTTTCTGTATTTTTAACTGATGGCAAACCTAATGAATATACAATTTTAAACTTACTTTTTACTTATTGCAGTAATTTTCTCATTTCATTAAACCACTTCATATCACTTCATGGGAAATAGATGGGGAAACAGTGGAAACTGTGTCAGACTTTATTTTGGGGGGCTCCAAAATCACTGCAGATGGTGACTGCAGCCATGAAATTAAAAGACGCTTACTCCTTGGAAGGAAAGGTATGACCAACCTAGATAGCATATTAAAAGGCAGAGACATCATTTTGCCAACAAAGGTCCATCTAGTCAAGGCTATGGTTTTTCTAGAGGTCATGTATGGATGTGAGAGTTGGACTGTGAAGAAAGCTGAGCACTGAAGAATTGATACTTTTGGACTGTGGTGTTGGAGAATACTCTTGAGAGTCTCTTGGACTGCAAGGAGATCCAACTAGTCCATCCTAAAGGAGATCACTCCTGGGTGTTCATTGGAAGGGCTGATGCTGAAGCTGAAACTCCAATACTTTGGCCACATGATGCAAAGAGCTGACTCACTGGAAAAGACCCTGATGCTGGGAGGGATTTGGGGGCAGGAGGAGAAGGGGACAACAGAGGATGAGATGGCTGGATGGCATCACTAACTCGATAGACATGAGTTTGGGTAAACTCCGGGAGTTGGTGATGGACAAGGAAGCCTGGCATGCTGCGATTCATGGGGTTGCAAAGAATCGGACACAGTTGAGCAACTGAACTGAATACATAGTTTTAATTGATTGTAACTGATAAACCATAATTTAACTATCTCCCTGCTGGTGGACATGTGAAATACTTTGGCTGTAATTTTAAAAATTATTTATTTCGGCTGCATCAGGTCTTAGCTGTGGCATACAGGATCTATTTCCCTGACCAGGGATCAAACCCGAGCCCCTTGCATTGGAAGCGCAGAGTCTTGGTTACTGCACCACCAGGGAAGTCCCTGTAATTTTTTATAAAAGCAGCTTTATATCAAAAAATGTATCTGTTCTTGTGACTACTTGCTTAGGGTGGATGACCCAACAGTGAGCTAAGAGAATAAGCTTTATATACTCTGATGACATTAAAGGACTGTTTTCCAAAGACTTGTGCAAATTTGCACAGATTGGTTGGTTGGTTTCAAATCTGCACAAATTTGATTGGCTTTATGATGGGAGAATCAGTATATATTTTAAATTTAAAATTATCCACATCAATTATCAATACAAATATATCAACACACATACACACAGAAAAACTAAATCTTCCATTTTAAAAAAGTTATTCACTTGCAATTTTAAAATTTCATTAAAATGACGTGGGGCACCTGAATAATAATCCAAAGTGTAAAAATTTTAATGTTCTTTAGATAATGAGTGAGTGAGTGAAGTCACTCAGTCATGTCTGACTCTTTGCGATCCTGTGGACTGTAGCCCATCAGGCTCCTCTGTTCATGGGATTCTCCAGGCAAGAATACTGGAGTGGGTTGCCATAGCAAATACTGAAGACATGTAAAATTTTATTACTTGAAGGAGACAGGGTAACATGATGGAAGGACTGACTGGGAAGCTGGAGGACTCGAATTATAGTCCTGGTTTGGCTAGTTTTCTCTAGTCTTAACCTTGGATGATTCATTTGATTTCTCCAAGGCCTCAGTTGCTTTGTTTCTACAGTGTTGGACTAGGTGATCTCCTTTGGTCTGTTCCACCTCCAAAGTTCTGTCTTACAAGTCATAATTAGCTTTTGCTTTTTTAAAGGGTGTGGTTTTATTTCTTCCCTCGATACTCTGTTCCTCCTGCTATAATCCCTACCTGACCCAGAAGTAACAGCCACAGAACCCTACCTTCCAGCCATCCTTCCAGCACTTTCTTTGACCCTTCCTTGTCATTATCATATATTTCAGGCACAGTGAGCTACATTTCATCCTCCCTCAATGTGCTGGATCTCCCCCTCCTCTCCTTTGACCTGGATACCACACACACTCACACTCAGAGGAATCCTGTTCATCTTTCCAAAGCCAGCCTCACTGCTGTCTCTGCAGCACACCCTGGTCTGCTTTCCCGCTGAGCCCAGCACCCTGACCATCTCTCCCTGGCACTGGAATGCCCACCTGCATCACAGCAACCTGTTTCTCTCTGGCCTCCAAAAGAGTGTCTTTCTCAAGGATGCAGACTTCATTGTTTACTTTCTGTCTGACATTTTACATATGCTCAAAAATGCATCTGAATAAATGAATCACCAGGGACATAATCACATAGAGAGTAACTTGTCCAGAATCACTGGCTAAAATGGTAAATTAGTCTGTTTTAGTATTTTGATATGGATTAATTTAACTTGCTTCATCAGGGTTAACAGAGTATCTCCCTAAAATTTTATTTGAACTATTGTGTCTGGGCAATTATTTTTGTTCCCAGTGTTGCTTTACTGCTCCCAGCAAGTAAATGACTATTCAAATAATGATAGTTAAAACTATAGAGTATTTACTATATGCCAGCGCCTTCTCTGATGCCAGGCACTATTGTAAGTCAAATATCACATACACACACACACTCATAAACACTCACCTAATTCTGAAACCCCAGGAGGTGGTATTATTTTTACCCTTATTTAACACCTGGGGAAACTGAACTATAGAAAGGTTATTGCCCCAGTTAATAACAGTTGGCAAGTGTTGGAACCAGGACTGTAAAAACACAGTCTGGCTCCAAAGTTTGCACTCTTACTCACAAATGGATTTCTGATGTCTGGAAAATCTAAACAACATATGAACATGTTGTTAGCTTTATCTAAAGTACAAAAGGGTGAAGGCCTATGTTCTAACTTACTTGATGTACTGCTAATTTGCCAGCAGTACATCAGAAGGCTCATAATTTTGGTATGCTATAGACCCTCCCCAATACAAAGCCCATCAGATGCACGTTATAGAAAAATTTTATATAACATCAGTTAAGTATCTTACCTACAGCTAACAGCCCCCTAAGAAGTATCATATGAAGGTGAAGTGTAGTTGGAATAACCAATCCAATTGCGAAAAAAATATTTGCTACATGAAAAACTAGATGATGTATCTCTCTCCAGTTTTCACAAGTGGTCTCATTGGAAGGCACAGGTAGGATTCTTTCTAACTCAGGTGTAAAACCTACTGCAGTTGCTTCTGCCAGTGGGCTAGACATAGTATAATTCATCTTGAAAATTCCTGTAAAGATGAAAAAATGAAAGGACAGTCAAAAAATGACAGCTGTATCTTATCACCCACCCCTATGGGTATTATACCAAAATTATTTCTGTGAATTAGATGTTGGTAAATAGACTTGTCTGGTGCTTGTGAATTAGACAGACCTAGGTTCAAATTCCCACTCTGTCACATATTAAATGTATCCATTTTCTTACCTGTTAATGATCATAATACTTCACTGACTTTATGATGAAATATATAAAATACTTAGGCTAGTGCATAACTATTCCCTGATGTATATACCTATACATATCTAAACATTTATCTATTAATATGTTTGTATCTAAACATACTTGGTGGGGTAGAGAGGAAGGAGGGATTTAACTAGCCTATAAACAATCCCCAATATTCATAAACCACAATTTAAAAGTTATTTAATATAGTTTTCTATTATGCTGCCACTCAGTTCAGTTCAGTTCAGTCCAGTTCAGTCACTCAGTCGTGTCCGACTCTTTGCGATCCCATGAATCGCAGCACACCAGGCCTCCCTGTCCATCACCATCTCCCGGAGTTCACTCAGACTCACGTCCATCGAGTCCATGATGCCATCCAGCCATCTAATCCTCTGTCGTCCCCTTCTCCTCCTGCCCCCAAATCCCTCCCAGCATCAGAGTCTTTTCCAAGGAGTCAACTCTTCTCATGAGGTGGCCAAAGGACTGGAGTTTCAGCTTTAGCATCATTCCTTCCAAAGAAATCCCAGGGCTGATCTCCTTCAGAATGGACTGGTTGGATCTCCTGGCAGTCCAAGGGACTCTCAAGAGTCTTCTCCAACACCACAGTTCAAAACCATCAATTATTTGGCGTTCAGCCTTCTTCACAGTCCAATTCTCACATCCATACATGACCACAGGAAAAACCATAGCCTTGACTAGATGGACCTTAGTCGGCAAAGTAATGTCTGCTTTTGAATATACTTTCTAGGTTGGTCATAACTTTTCTTCCAAGGAGTAAGTGTCTTTTAATTTCATGGCTGCAATCACCATCTGCAGTGATTTTGGAGCCCCAAAAATAAAGTCTGACACTGTTTCCACTGTTTCCCCATCTATTTCCCATGAAGTGATGGGACTGGATGCCATGATCTTCGTTTTCTGAATGTTGAGCTTTAAGCTAACTTTTTCGCTTTCCTCTTTCACTTTCATCAACAGGCTTTTAAGTTCCTCTTCTCTTTCTGCCATAAGGGTGGTGTCATGTGCATATCTGGGGTTATTGATATTTCTCCCGGCAATCTTAGAGAGATTGAATCCAAACCCAGGAAAAATGACTAGAAAATGGGTTTTCTGAATACTTAGAAAAATTAGCACCTTGTTATTTACTATTTGAAGGCTTAGGATGTTTTGTTGTTGATTAGTCACTAAGTCATGTCTGACTCTTTGTAACCCCATGGACTCAGCCTGTCAGGCTCCTATGCCTATGTAATTTTCCAGGCAAGAAAATGGGAGTAGCACATTTCCTACTCCAGGGGATGTTCCCGACCCAGGGATCAAACCTGCATTTTTGCATCTTCTGCATTGGCAGGTGGATTCTTCACCACTAATGCCGTTGTTAATCACTATATCATATATACGTATATACTGCATTATCATATTGTTGCTTAGTCACTAAGTCATGTCTAACTCTTTGTGACCCCTTGTACTGTAGCACTCCAGTCTCCTCTGTCCTCCACTATCTCCTGCTGCTGCTGCTGCTGCTAAGTCACTTCTGGGTTTGCTCAAATTCAAGTCCATTGAGTCGGTGATGCTGTCTAACCAGCTCATCCTCTACTGCCCCCCTTCTTTTGCCTTCAACCTTTCCCAGCATCAGGGTCTTTTCCAGTGACTGAGTGCTTCCCATCAGGTGGCCAAAGTATTGGAGCTTCAGCTTCAGTATCAGTCCTTCCAATGAATATTCAGGGTTGATTTCCTTTAAGATTGACTGCTTTGATCTCCTTGCAGACCAAGAGACTCTCAAGAGTCTTCTCCAGCACCACAATTCAATATCATCAATTCTTTGGTGCTCAGCCTTCTTCATGGACCAACTCTCACATCCATACATGACTACTGAAAAAACCATAGCTTTGACTAGATGGACCTTTGTCTGCAATGTGATGTCTCTATTTTTTAATACACTGTCTAGGTTTGTCATAGCTTTCCTTCCAAGGAGCAAGCATCTTTTAATTTCATGGCTGTAGTCACCATCTGAAGTGATTTTGGAGCCCAAGAAAATAAGACCTGTCACTGCTTCCACTTTTCCCCCTCTATTTGCCATGAAGTTATGGAACCAGATGCCATGATGTTCGTTTTTTGAATGTTGAATTTTAAGCCTGCTTTTTCACTCTTCTTTCACCCTCATCATGAGGCTCTTTAGTTCCTCTATATTTTCTGCCATTGGAGTCATACCATCTGCAGATTGTTGATATTTCTGAGGTTGTTGATACTTCTCCTGGCAATCTTAATTCCAGCCTGTGATTCATCCAGCTTGGTGTTTCATATGATGTACTTTGCATACAAGTTAAATAAGCAGGGTGACAATATACAGCCTTGATGTACTCCTTTCACAAATTTGAACCATGTCTGGTTCTAACTGTTGCTTCTTCAGCTGCATACAGGTTTCTCAGGAAACAGGGCAGGTGATCTGGTATTCCCATCTTTTGGTGAATTTTCCACAGTTTGTTGTCATCCATACAGTCAAAGGCTTTAGCGTAGTCAATGAAACAAAAGTAGATGTTTTTCTGGAATGCCCTTGCTTTCTCCATGATTCCAGTGAATGCTGGCAATTTGATCTCTGGTTCCTCTGCCTCTTTGAAACCCAGCTTTTATATCTAGAGTTCTTGGTTCACATACTGCTGAAGCCTAGCTTGAAGAATTTTGAGTATAACCTTGTGAACATGTGAAACGAATGTAACTGTACAACAGTTTGAACATTCTTTGCTGTGCTGTGCTTAGTCACTTAGCCGAGTCTGACTCTTTGCAACCCCACTGACTGTAGCCCACCAGGCTCCTCTGTGCGTTAGGATTCTCCAGGCAAGAATACTGAAATAGGTTACCATGCCCTCCTCCAGGGGATATTCCCAACCCAGGGATCAAACCCAGGTTTCCCGCACTGCAGGTGGATTCTTTACCATCTGAGCCACAAGGGAAGCCCAAACATTCTTTGGCATTGCCCTTCTTTGGGTTTGGAATGAAAACTGACCTTTACCTGTCCTGTGACCAGGAGTTTTCAAAAATTGATGAAATATTGAGTAGAGCACTTTAACAGCACTATCTTTTAGGATCTTAAATAACTCAGCTGAAATTCCATCACCTCCACTAACTTTGTTTGTAGTAATGCTTTGTATAGAGTTGACATCACATTCTAGGATGTCTGGCTTTAGGCAAGTGACCACACCACTGTGGTTATCCAGGTCATTAAGACCTTTTCTGTAATGTTCTTCTGTGTATTCTTGCCACCTCTTTTTAATCTTTTCTGTTTCTGTTAGGACCTTACCGTTTCAGTCCTTTATTGTGCCCACCATTGCATCAAAGCTGGAATTAAGACTGCCGGGAGAAATATCAATAAACTCAAATATGCAGATGACACCACCCTTATGGCAGAAAGTGAAAGGCACTGAAGAGCCTCTTGATGAAAGTAAAAAGACAGTGAAAAAGCTGGCTTAAAACTCAACATTCAGAAAACTAAGATCATGGCATCCGGTTCCATCACTCCATGGCAAATAGATGGTGAAACAATGGAAACAGTGATAGACTTCATTTTCTTGGGTTCCAAAATCATTGCAGATGGGACTGCAGCCATGATATAAAAAGACTCGTGCTCCTTGAAAGAAAAGGTATGACCAACCTAGACAGTATATTAAAAAAACAGAGTCATTACTTTGACCAGGCCTTCCTATGCATCATCAACTCCCAGAGTCCACCCAAACCCATGTCCATTGTGCTGGTAATGCCATCTAACAATCTCATCTTCTGTCCTCCCCTTCTCCTGCCCTCAATCTTTCCCAGCATCAGGGTCTTTTCAAATGCATCAACTCTTCGTGTGAGGTGGCCAAAGTATTGGAGTTTCAGCTTCAGCCTCATCCCTTCCAATGAACACCCAGGACTGATCTCCTTTAGGATGGACTAGTTGGATTTCCTTGCAGTCAGTCCAAGGGACTCGCAAGAGTCCTCTCCAACACCACAGTTCAAAAGCATCAATTCTTTGGTGCTCAGCTTTCTTCATATTCCAACTCTCACATCCATACATGACCACTAGAAAAACCATAGCCTTGACTAGATGGACCTTTGTTGACAAAATAATGTTTCTGCTTTTCAATATGCTGTCTAGGTTGGTCATAACTTTCCTTCCAAGGAGTAAGTGTCTTTTAATTTCATGGTTGCAAGCACCATATGCAGTGATTTTGGAGCCCCCAAAATAAAGTCTGACACTGTTTTCACTGTTTCCCCATCTATTTCCCATGAAGTGATGGGACCAGATGCCATGATCTTTGTTTTCTGAATGTTGAGCTTTAAGCCAACTTTTTTACTCTCCTCTTTCACTTTCATCAAGAGGCCCTTTAGTTCTTCTTCACTTTCTGCCATAAGGGTGGTGTCACCTGTATATCTGAGGGTTATCGATATTTCTCCCGGCAATCTTGATTCCAGCTTGTGCTTCCTCCAGCCCAGCATTTCTCATGATGTACTCTGCATATAAGTTAAATAAGCAGGGTGACAATATATAGCCTTGACATACTCCTTTTCCTATTTGGAACCTGTCTGTTGTTCCATGTCCTGAATATTTATTGGAAGGACTGATACAGAAGCTGAAGCTCCAATAATTTGGCCACCTGATGCAAAGAACTGACTCACTGGAAACGACCTAATGCTGGGAAAAATTGAAGGCAGAAGGAGAAGGGGACGAGAGATGATGAGATGGTTGGATGGCATAACTGACTTGATGGACATGAGTTTGAGCAAGCTCCAGGAGTTGGTTCACCAGGACAGGGAAGCCTGGCGAGCTGCAGTCTGTGGGGTTGCAAAGAGTTGGACATGACTAAGTGACTGAACTGAACTTGCATGAAATGTTCCCTTAATATCTCCAATTTTCTTGAAGAGATCTCTGGTCTTTCTTATTCTGTTTTCCTCTATTACTCTGCATTGTTCATTTAAGAAGACTTTTTAAAAATCTTGCTTTGCTATTCTCTGGAACTCTGCATTCAGTTGGGTATATCTTTCCCTTTCTCCTTCACCTTTTGCTCCTCTTCTTTCCTCAGCTGTTTGAAAAGCCTCCTCAGAATACCACTTTGCCATCTTGTATTTCTCTTTCTTTGGGATGGTTTTTGTCCCTGACTCCTGTACAGTGTTATGAACCTCCATCCATAGCTCTTCAGGCACTCTGTCTACCAGACTTAATCCCTTGAATCTATTTGTCACTTCCACTGTATAATCAAAAGGGATTTGATTTAGGTCATATCTGAATGGCCTAGTGGTTTTGCCTACTTTCTTCAACTTAAGCCTGAATTTTGCAATAGGGAGCCTACGATCTGAGCCACAGTCAGCTCCAGGTCTTGTTTTTGCTGAATATATATAGCATCTCCATCTTTGACTGCAAAGAACATAATCAGTCTGATTTTGGTCAAACTTGCCTGTTATTCCAGATATCTCGACTTCCTACTTTTGCATTCCAATCCCCTATGATGAAAAGGACATCTTTTTTGGTGTTAGTTCTAAGCGTTGTAGGTCTTCAAAGAACCAGTCAACTTTAGTGGCCCTGCACAGCATGGCTAATAGCTTCACTGAGTTACACAAGCACCTTCTCCGTGATAGGGCTGTGCTCCATGAGGAAGACATTAACATATATACACATAATAACTATATTACTACAGTCATTTATATATACAGAGAGAGTTAACATTTATTCCTTTAACCTTCTAATTTAAACGTTTACTTTCTTTCTCATAAAAATTTTAGTTAGAAGGATCTCACAAATTGAAAAGTAATAAACTTCCAGGTTCTTTATATGTAGGAGGGGTCGTGAGTATGCATTTGACTATTTAATATTAGAATCAGTAGCAAATACATTTCAAAGAAAATACATTTTACACATGTTTACATAAACCTTAACACAAAATGGCACCACTTCACGATTATATGATCAGTCTTCTCAGGTACTTTAAAAATTCTATTATTAATTATACAAATTGATCCCTGACAAAAACTATGTAGATTTACAGAATAAGTGAATTGTTCTGTTTCGGGAAAGAATTCCAAATGGAGACCCAAAATATGTTTAAAATTTTCATTTAAAAATATGAATTTCTTTCCAATAAGTTCACACAATAAGCCATTTGTTTCCATTTCTTTCTTTTTCATCATACTGAAGTAAAGGTTTCAGGTGGTAGAATAAATTGGTATCAGGTTGGCCATTTTTCAAGGATGTTATTAATACATTAATGTGAAAGAATTCCACATCTCTTAAGACGATAGAAAAACATGCATGCCTAAATTTACAAACAGTAAATAAACAAATCAAAGATCTCATCTCATAATTCTAAAACAGTTCATACATATAAGAAATAGTTGACTTACATATTGACTTGCTGAAAAAGGAAAGAAATCATAAAAATTCAACTACTTTTTAATTGATGTATACTTGATGTACAATATTATATGTTACAAGTGTATGATACAGTGATTCACAATTTTTAAAGGTTATACTCCATTTATAGTTATCATAAAATACTGGCTATAGTTCTGTGTTGTTGTACAATATATACTTGTAGCTTATTTTATATTCAATAGCTTGTACCTCTTAATCCTCTACTTTCCAGGGAGAGGGTGGGATGATTTGGGAGAATGGCATTGAAACATGTATAATATCATATAAGAAACGAATCACCAGTCTAGGTTCGATGCAGGATACAGGATGCTTGGGGCTGGTGCACTGGGATGACCCAGAGGGATGGTATGGGGAGGGAGGTGGGAGGGGGTGCAGGATTGGGGAACACATGTACACCCGTGGCGGATTCATGTTGATGTATGGCAAAACCAATACAATACTGTAAAGTAATTAGCCTCCAATTAAAATAAATAAATTTAAGTTGAAAAATAAAAAAAAATGTTTGAATCAATAAAAATATAAGCCTATTAGGATGGTGGAATCATTATTTTAATAACTCAATTTATACAAAGTTTGTTTTCAAGAACCAAATCAGAATTAATCTCACAATTTTTTCAAGAGGGAGAATGATATTAAAGGTCCTCTATCACTCATGATGTCAACATCAGCTTATACATTAATATCATACAAGCTAAATTAACTGCCATTTCTACTGCATTTTAGAATGTTTTCATTTCCATTGTCCCATTTGTTCCTCAAATTACCCTATGTTCCTTGCAAGACAGACTATGTCATATTCATCTAGGTATATCCAAGCCTAGTCTCTGCAGAGAATGCCAGAGGCAGAGGTGAAAGCCATATGTAAGGTACACAAAAATGACCAACACTTTTAGAAATTACCTTTCAGTCTCCCCAAGCCTAGTGGTAAAGGCAGGAGAGTGCCAAGCCTTCCCGAGGTTGAGAGTCAGGTTCTGTACTATAAGCTCCAGCAAAGCCAACCTCAGTAAGAGAAAGTCACTTCTGCTCTTTGGGTGGGTTTCTTCCTGGGAATTGAGACAACTGGACTAGATGGTCATCAAAACCTTTTCAAGTTTTAATGGCCTGTGCCTCTAATAGAGATTTACACAGTCAATTAATACACATTCTCTCCCACATCCACATGATTATACCTGTATTGTCAATTAATCCACTGTAATTAAATTTCAGGCTTTTAAAAGTTCTCTAAGTGGAACTAAAATTACAAATTTATGGTCAAGAAAAATGACAGGAAAACTATGATCTACTAGCCCAAGAACCAAGGACACAATAACATGGATTTTTAAAAGGTGAGTTAATCCTATAACATATTTTGATGTAGCACACCTTATTAAATATATAGTTAATAACTTAATAACTATGTAGTTATTAACATATTATATGATTCATCTTACTTGCATATTTATATGTCTGCTATTTATCTATAGGTCTACTATTTACCTGTGTATACTTATCTATATGTCTATTTTGAAATGCCAGTGATCTACTGTCAACAAATATTGATAGGATCTTGCCGGTTTCAATTTCTTTTGACTACTACCTAATGGATTCATGTGGCTTACACTGAATTATCCTTAAGCAGAGAATGCACGGGTCTAACGGAGAGAGGTTAGACTGATAAAATGATAAGCATTCACATTAATTCTGACTAAATCAAGAAAAATTTTCTTTCTTGTATTAGTTTCCTTGGAGTCTAATTTCTTAAATTCCCTGTTCTAGTAAAGTCCTGTTGATCTGTTGGTTTTCAGATAGGTGTGTGCAGGGATCAGTAGCTAGATGGTGAAACTAACCTTAATCCTTTGCCAAACTGCAGAAAGGTAACAACAATGAGCAAAAGTTGTGCTCCTAGACTGGCTCAATTCATTCCATAATCCTAACTGAACCTTTGTTTATTTTCGGAATGGTAAAGGGCGTTATGTTACTAAGTCTTTTCGCACTTACTCCTGCTTCAAAACCCAGCAGTTTCTGGGACTTGTCTGGCCGACAATCGGTTTCCCAAAGCCTCCGAAACGAGGGAGAGAGGGCGCGGGTGGATCACCGGTCCCCTATCCATCTGCACTCCCCAGGCGCCCGGCTCACCTCGCTCCTCAAAGAGGAAGGGCCATATCAACCCTTCTTGGTCCGAAGCTCTCGGGCCCGAGGGTGTGCAGTGAGCGCCCTGACTCACCTCGCATTCCCAGCGGCAGTCCAGGGCGGGCGACACGGTGCGCCCGGCTGCGCGCTGCCTGCGCGTGGGACCCAGGGGCCCTACAGGGGGTGAGGAAGAGCGGTACTGGGTTCGCGGGTGGGGAGCCCGGGGAGCGTTTCGGGGAGTGGAGAGGCTGAGCTCACCCAGGGCTTACGGGCAGCAGACCGCGGGAACGGGCACCCGATGGGGCCAGCGCACCCGAGGACGCTGGCATTGCCAGACTCGAGTGGCAGCAGTTGACATCTGAAGGTTTGTGACCGTGCTGTCCAGACCCCGGGTGAAGGGCGGCTTCCAAGGACAGGGAACCCCACGAGGGCGAGGCCAGAGAGGAGAGGGCGGGGTTCCCAGCGGTCTGGGGCACGGAGATCCCGCAGCCACCGCCCGGGAGGACAAAGTTGCTCCCAGCAGAGCAGGGATCTAACTTTCACTTCCCGATTTAGCCCAGAGAGCGCGAGCCTGCAAATAACCGGGCGCCCTGGGGGAGCCCGAGGCAGCTGTTCCTCTCGCTCCTTACCTGGCTCGTCCCTGGCGCGGAGCCCGGGCGGCGCTGGCCAAAGTTTGGGGCAGCAGCGGCGGCTGAGGGGGACACAGACTTGGCCACCCGACGGGCGCGCGACGCGAAAACCTCAGCCGATCCCGGGTTGAGATGCTGCTCCTCCCGTGCCGGGTCCCGGCGCCGGCAGCGGCTTTGACTAAAAATAGGCATCGCGGCAGCTGCGGCTGGGGTTGGGGCCGCACCGCGCACGCGCCCGGCGTCCCTGCGCCCCCGGCGGGCGGAGTCCCCGGCCTCGGCCAGGATTCCCGTCCCGGCTCTTGCAACTCCGCTGCCGCGTAGGCACAAGCGTGGTCCATTTGAAACACCCGCTTTTTCTTTTCTGGTTTCCTCTCTTATTCTGGGTTCTGCCCTTGTTTGGGCACGAGTGAGGGGAGGGCAACATCTTGGGGCCGGCGACGTAGGTTGTTCATCCTCATGGGGATAACTCGAAGCGGTCGAGTCCCAGGAGGGAGAAAAATCAGGAGAAGAAATGAAAACTAGAATCATTTCCCCACAAAGTCGCATAACTCCTTTCTGGGATAGTCGCTCGCATCTGAGCACAAGGCGGAAGGACCGGGAGAGCGCACAACTCTGGAGTCGGAGTCTGGCGGCGGAGCTGGCGCTTTGGTCCCCACCGTCGCGGACGCGGGATGGCGCCCTCGAGGGAGCCGGCCCTGCTGCTGCTTGGGGGCCACGCGGGAGACTTCGACACCAGCCACTGTTTTGTTTCCATCGAAAGAAGGTACTGATCTGAAATTTACATTTCCGTGGCAACGCCAGGCCTCCACTGTAGGCGAAGCTCCACCCGAATTTGTCACCTGAATTTGGCAGATTCGGGACCCCTAATTTGAAAAGCCAGGTGATGAAAGTATGCCCCAATCAGTCTTTACTGTTTATAGAGGACAACTGTTTGGGGGTAAGAAATGCTAGGCAAATTAATGAAAAATAGGTACAGGGGAGGAGTTGGAGGACAAAAGGGCAATATTAGCTGGGCATTCACAGTTTCCACCCCAAGTGTTCCATTGACGGACAGAGTTTGTGCCGATTATTAAAGTGTGAGGTCTTTCATGTGTGCCAAACACCAAGGGTACTTTATAGAGTGAGTACTTGGGTGTGGACCCTTGCCAGGCGTCTCTAGTGGAGAAGCAGTGCCGCATCTTCTTCAAGAACATGGCTCAGAGTGCCGCAAAGACCAGGATTGAACCCTGCCTCTACCACCAGCCAGCTGTGTGGCCTTGGGGAAGTTACTTAGCTTTTCGGTGCCTCAGTTTCCTCTTTTATACCTTGGGGATGATGATGATGATGATTGCACCTGTCTCGGGACTGTTTGGAAGACTGATTTAATATGCATAAAAGGCTTAGTATGTAGTACAGAGCAAGTTTTGTGTGTATGGCTACATTTTCTACTTATAGACTTCCTTCTCTAATACGTTTGAAATTTGCTGTATCTATCCAAAATTTATTTTCAGGGCTACTTCTTCAGAGTCTGTTTCTTTTTAGATGCACTGCTAGCGATTTTGGTAGCTGCCGCTACATGCAGTTTAAGATGTAGGTTTGATCGTAAATGCACACAAAAATTTTGCATGGATAATCATTGGAGAATGGCTTATAGTAATGAACACTGGAAATAACCTAAATTCTAATCATAGGGGACTAAGTAAATTTTAGGTCATCCAAACAATTACCTATAATTGTTCTATGCAGCTATTAAAAATAATTCATAGAAAGATATTAGAGACATAATAATATCTGCAAATTATACGGAACAGGGTCGGTAAACTTTGGCCCAGATACCCAGCCAACTACCCATCTAAAATAGTTTTTACATTTTTTAATGGTTGACATCATCAAAAGAAGATTTCATGATGTGAAAATTATATGAAATTCAAGCACAGTCTTCATAAAGTTTAATTGGAACCCAGTCAGCTCATTAATTTATGACTGCTTTTGGGCTATATTGAAGAGTTGTGATAGGAACTATATGATCTTTTAGAGCCTAAAGTTTTTACTATCTGGTTCTTTGCTGAAAAATTTGCTTCCCCTCGATATAGAGTGTACTTTGTGCCAGGCACTTTTTAAAGTGGATGTAAGTAGCTATGTTAAGCCACTGAATCCTCATGGTGGACTCTATGAGGAAGTAGTCACTATTATTATCTCCATTTTGTGGATGGGAAACTGAGGTAAGAGAGAGGTCGAGTAGGCTGCTCAGGGTCACACAGCTAATGAGAAGCTGGGCCATGATGTGAACCAGGCAGTCTAACTCTGGAGTTTATGCTCCTGTCCACTGCCTATGCAGTTCCTGCCAGCTTCTGTCACTGCCTACACTGCCTCCCATAAAAAGATGTTAAATAGAAAAGGCAAGTTACAAGAGTGTGAAGAACATTACAAATCACCCAGGATGTTAAAGTACTTACGTTTCTTACCTCAGGGTACTGAGATTGTAGATGATTTTTCTTTTTTTCCTCCTTTTCTCCCTCCCTCTCCTTCCTTTCCATCTTCATTCATCTTCCAACCTCTCTTGCCCCTCCTCCTGCTGCTGCTTCTGTTAAATTTTCTATGATTATTATATGTTAAAATTTAAACACACACTTACTAAAATAGAGCCCAGGTTCTGGCTTTTGCATACTGGAATGGCAGACTCCAGAGGTGTAGTTAGGGAGTCAGCTGTTACAGGACATCCTCACTCCTTACCTAACAAGATATCTGTGAGGCAATCATGTCAAGATTGCATACCTTTATGAAAAGAGTACTGCATTTGATATCATCAAACTTGAGTCTTGGCCTTGGATAGAGCCTGTTTTCTTGGAGTCTGTGTTCCAGAGAATGGTTAGACTGAATTTAACCCATCTCCCTCACTATACCCTGTCTAAGTATTCAAAGCATAATTTTTTTTTTTAAATTTCTTTTTGTTGATATATGAATACCAGCTCTATAAAATTAGAAATAAGAATTCTAGACATGAAAACTCAGGTTTGAGAGTGCCCTAGTCTCCCTGGTCTCCTTCTGCTGGTCATGAAAAGATCAGATTGAAAGATTCTGAGCACTGCGTGAAAACAAATATGACACAGAAGGGTAGCTTGCACAGAAATGTAGAATGAAAGGATATGAGGCATAAGTTGCAAAATGTAGGGAAACCTGTCTCCTCTGCAAAAGCTCTGGCTAGTACAGGTTGGATCGATATAAATAATTATTTCTACCTTTGTTTCTCTATGGGCATCATAATGTGCTTTTATCATTTGAACAAAACCTTGATGAAGTTTAAAAGTTCAGATAGAATAAGTTTCATGAAAATAAATCAAGACCTGAGGAAGTCACTGGTTTTAAAATTATGCAGCATTACCTTCCTTACCTCTATCTGCCCTTGGTTACATTGGTGTAGACTTTCTTTCAAATGTTACTCCTAACTGCATGAGGGTCATAGCTTCTGGTTTGGTCTCATGGTAGACAGTTCTGATCAGCAATTAAACAGTAATTTGGTTAAAGTCTTTCTTTTTTAGTAAAGTAATTTAATAAAGTTTTTATTTTATTGATTACAGGTTGTTGAATATAGCTCCCTAGGTTATACAGTAAAGCCTTTTGGTTTATCCATTCTATACGTAATAGTTTGCATCTGCTAATCCCAAATTGCCAATCCATTCCTCCTGCTCCTCCCCTGCAGCCACTATGTCTGCAAATCTGTTTCTATTTGATACCTGTTTATTTGTGTCATATTGTAGATTACACATATAAGTGATACGATACAGTATTTGTCTTTCTCTTTCTGACTTCATTTAGTATGATAATCTCTAGGTCCATCCATGTTGCTGCAAATGGCATAATTTCACTCCTTTTATGGCCTAGTAGTATTCCGTTGTGTGATCTATGGCACATCTTGTTTATGTATTCATCTGTCAGTGGACATTTAGTTTTTTTCTGGGTTTTAGCTGTTGTATATAGTGCTACTGTGAACACAGGGATGCATGGACCTCTTTGAATTACTTTTATCCAGATATATGCCCAGGTGTGGGATTTCTGGATCATATGGCAACTCTATTTTTAGCTTCTTGCTGTGGCTGCTGCTGCTGCTGCTGCTGCTGCTAACTCGCTTCAGTCATGTCAGTCTCTGTGCAACCCCATAGACAGCAGCCCACCAAGCTCCGCTGTCCCTGGGATTCTCCAGACAAGAACACTGGAGTGGGTTGCCATTTCCTTCTCCAGTGCATGAAAGGGAAAAGTGAAAATGAAGGCACTCAGTTGTGTCTGACTCTTAGCGACCCCATGGACTGCAGCCCACCAGGCTCCTCTGTCCATGGGGTTTTCCAGGCAAGAATACTGGAGTGGATTGCCACTGCCTTCTCCTAAGCTTCTTGAGGACTTCCATATTGCTTTTTCTGTAATGGCTGCACCAATTTACATTCCCACCAGCAGTGTAGGATGGTTCCCTTTTGATTAGATTCTTTCTGTACTTTAGCTCATTAAATATTACATTAACTCTTTCATTGACCACTTTGAAAACCAACCTCACTAACTGTCTTTTAAATTTATTTTCTTTTTTAAAAAATAATAGACTTGGTTTTGTTAGAGCAGTTTTAGGTTCACAGATGATCAAGCCGATAGTGTAGAAAGCTCTTATATACCCCTTTCTCCTTTGCTCAGTTTCCCCTGCTGTTAACATCTTGCATTGCTGTTGTTCAGTCCCTCAGTCCTGACTTTTTGCGACCTCATGAACTGCAGCATGCCAGGCTTCCCTGTCCTGCTCTGTCTCCCGGAGTTTGCTCAAACTCATGTCCATTGAATTGGTGATGCCATCCAACCATCTCATCCTCTGTTGTCCCCTTCTCCTGCATGCTATTTTTCCTAGCATCAGGGTCTTTTCCGTTGAGTAGGCTCTTCTCTTGAGTTGGTCAAAGTATTGGAGCTTCAGCTTCAGCGATAGTCCTTCTTGTAAATATTCAGGGCTGATTTCCTTTATGATTGACTGGTTGGATCTCCTTGCAGTTCAAGGGACTCTCAAGAGTCTTCTCCACACCACAATTCAAAAGCATCAATTCTTCAGCACTCACCCTTCTTCATGGCCCAACTCTCATATCCATACAGGACTGCTGGAAAAACCATAGCTTTGACTACATGGACCAGTGTCAGCCAAGTCATGTCTCTGCTTTTAATTATGCTGTCTAGGTTTGTCATAGCCTTTCTTCCAAGGACCAAGCATCTTTTAATTTCATGGCTGCAGTCACCATCTGGAGTGATTTTGGAGCCCAAGAAAATAAAGTCTGTCACTGTTTCCATTGTTTCCTCATCTGTATGCCATGAAGTGATGGGAACATATGCCATGGCCTTAGTTTTTTTTTAATGTTGAGTTTTAAGCCAGCTTTTTCACTCTCCTCTTTCACCTTTATCAAGAAGCTCTTTAGTTCCTCTTCACTTTCTGTGATTAGAGTGGTATCATCTGCATATCTGAGGTTATTGATATTTCTCCCCGGCAGTCTTGATTCCAGCTTGTGCTTCATCCAACCTGGCATTTCTCATGATGTGCTTGCTCTACTTATAAGTTAAATAAGCAGGGTGACAGTATACAGCCTTGATGGACTCCTTTCCCAATTTGGAACCAGTCTGTTATTCCATGTTCAGTTCTAACTATTGTTTCTTAACCTGCATACAGGTTTCTCAGGATGTAGGCAAGGTGGTCTGGTATTCCAGTCTCTTTCAGAATTTTCCAGTTTGTTGTGATACACACAGTCAAAGGCTTTAGCATAATCAGTGAAGCAGAATTAGATGTTTTTCTGGAAGTCTCTTGCTTTTTCTATGATCCAGCAGATGTTGGCAATTTGATCTCTGGTTCCTCTGCCTTTTCTAAATCCAACTTGTACATCCAGAAGTTCTTGGTTCATGCACTGTTGAAGCCTAGCTTGGTGGATTTTGAACATGACCTTGCTTAGCATGTGAAGTGAGTGCAATTGTAGAGTAATTTGAACATTCTTTGGCATTCCCCTTCTTTTAGATTGGAATGAAAACGGACCTTTTCCAGTCCTCTGACTAGTGCAGAGTTTTCCAAATTTGTTGACGTATTGAGTGCAATACTTTAACAGCATCATCTTTTAGGATTTGAAATAACTCAGCTGGAATTCCATCACCTCCACTAGCTTTGTTGGTAGTGATGCTTCCTAAGGCCCACTTGACTTCACACTCCAGGATGTCTGCCTCTAGGTGAGTGATCACACCATCATGGTTATCTGAGTCATTAAGATCTTTTTGTACAGTTCTTCTGTGTATTCTTGCCATCTCTTCATCTCTTCTACTTCTGTGCTTTATTGTGCCTACCTTTGCATGAAATGTTCCCTTGATATCTCTAATTTTCTTGAAGAGATCTCTAGTCCTTCCCATTCTATTGTTTTCCTCTATTTCTTCTCACTGATCACTGAGGAAGACTTTTTTTATCTCTCCTTGCTATCTTTGGAACTCTGCATTCAAATTGGTATATCTTTCCTTTTCTCCTTTGCCTTTTGCTTCTCTTCTTTCTTCAGCAATTTGCAAGGCCTCCTCAGACAACCATTTTGCCTTTTTGCATATCTTTTTCTTGGGATGGTTTTGTTCAATGCCTCCTGTACAATGTTACGAACCTCCTTCCATAGTTCTCTATCAGATCTAATCCCTTGACTCTTATTTGTCACTTTCACTGTATAACTGTAAGGGATTTGATTTAGGTCGTACCTGAATGGCCTAGTGGTTTTCTCTACTTTCTTCAATTTAAATCTGAATTTTGCAATAATGATTTTGGATTTTAGCCAAGTGTGTTTTCTGCTTTTTACATTGACTCACTTGGTTAATTTTTTTCAAGTTATACACTGAACAAATGTTTTATATCTTGGCTAAATAAAAAACAGGAAATAACAAAGCAAAAGGGTATAATCTTTCATATCACTGTTGCAACCCAAAGGCCCACAGTCTAAAACAGTGGCTAAATATTTCTAATACTCCATTCTGGGAGGAGCTCCTAAAAAGTTGAATTATACTTTGTTCATTGAACAATGAGCTTTTACCCGAAGGGTTCAACCCATAAAAGAAACAAAACCTAACTGAAACTCAAAAAGGGACCCAGTACTCTAAGAGAACAGTGAATTATAAGAGTATGGTATTTGGAATTAGCAGTTAGATTTTAATCATGGTTCTACATTTAGTAAACTGAGTAAATTCAGATCATTTATTAAACTTTTCTGAGCCTAAATTGCTTGTTTGTAAAACTTCAAAGGTAATTCTTAGTTGAATTAGAATTATTTGGAAAGTCTAATCTTTAGAATTAAAAGTTTAAAAAATGCCTCAGATTCTCTGAGGGTCCAGTGTTTAAGACTCTGCACTTCTAACACCAGGGGCTTGGGTTCAGTCCCTGGCTGGGGAACTAAGATCCACATGCCTGCCATGCGGTGTGGCTAAAAATACAAGAGAAAATGAGTGTGGCATCCATCTTTTGATAGCTTAATTGTATACCTTTTTACCCCACTTACAGTGCCCTGCTCATGGCTCACAGTCAATAAGAATGATTAGAATTCTCATCATCAAAATTCCTTGATGAAATGGTTGAAATATTCTGTGAACATATGAAATGTAGTTTCATCTTCGGTGTCATTGGCCTGACTTAATAACTGAAACATAGCATATACAAGACCTAGGGATATCAAACAAAATTTGTAGATTGCAAGACTTTGACTCATGCTAAAATATCTGGTGGTTTGGGATTTCTTTAGAGTAGCCAGAAATGAGATATTGGCTTCAGAAGCAAAGTCATAAAATATGTACTAGAACAGATTCTAGAAACTAGGCACTTAGAGAACCAAGTTACAGTAATGCACTGTGTGGGCATTGACAGAAACGTGCACACAGCGACTCCAGGCAGAAACTAGAACCCTTGACACTCCCTCTGTCTCTTTTTCCTTACACAACTTTCCTTCTAAAACAGCAGAGTTGCATTTGTGAATTATTTGTTTTAAATATTAAAATAACAAAGGCCATAGATGAAGTATTTAATAGGATTTCCTAATCTCTCAGAAAGTTACTTCCAAAAGAAGAATTTATTATAAGTAACTAAGCATAACAGAATAGTGATTTTTTTTTTAAGAGTGAAGAGAATCAGAGAAATACCAAAATCAAATCCCAAAGAAGCCTCAAGGCCTGGCCTGTGTTGGATCCTTAAAACAGAAATGGATCCCTCCCAGACAGATCTCCCACAAGTGCAGGTTCAAAAATCTGGCAACAGCCACTGCCAAGACCTCTCTTGGGTTTTGTTCTTTCCCTTTTGGGAATTTCTAGAAAATGACAAACCCTTTGAAACCTGTCTATGAATCCCGTGGTAAGTACCTTTACTTCTAGAGAAGAGAAATGCTACAACCCCGAGGATGAGACTTCTAAAAATACTGTTTTTAATGTATAAACAACTTTTAAATGAATACTTAGGAGAAGGCAATGGCAACCCACTCCAGTACTCTTGCCGGGAAGGTCCACGGGATCGCTAGGAGTCGGACACAACTTCATTTTCACTTTCATGCATTGGAGAAGGAAATGGCAACCCATTCCAGTATTCTTGCCTGAGAATCCCAGGGCCAGGAGGGCCGGATGGGCTGCCGTCTATGGGGTCGCACAGAGTTGGACACGACTGAAGCGACTTAGCAGTAGCAGCATGAATAATTAATTTGGTGATTAGAAAGGAAAAGTTGTTAATGATAGAAAAACAGCTTATAGCAATTCTTAATGTGTAATTTGAATGTATAGATAAGATTTTGATTGAAAGTAAAGCCAGGGAATGACTTTTGATCTATATCTAGTGAAAGTGAAGCTTTCAGTCATAGAATTTCTACTGAGCACTATCATTCTGTTATGTAATTAATCCTCAAAAAGCCTGGTTTTGGAGGCCTGATAACAGCCAGCCCAGTAATTGACATTGGCTAGAAACAAAACCCAAAGCAACATATTATAAAGATGGAATAATAAAATAAAGTTGGGAATAGTGATGCTGTCATCTGGCGTTAATTGATGTGCAAAAGCACTCAGAGCTCCCAAGAGAAAAGAATTATTTAAATGCAAATTTTTATTATTATGACTACTTAAATTGTTGTAATAAATTCATGAAAATAAGACACCTCACTAGCTTATGCATATATAAAACCTAATAAAATATTTATCAGCCACATACCAGCAGCTTTATCATTTGGCATAAAAAATGATATAATATTTTTTTTAGTATATTTGGTAAAATTTAGGACCGCAGAAAATTATGACAGTGATGTTTGGCTTGAAAACTACAGAAAACCTCACATGCTTACATAGAAAAAAAAAGGTCATGATTTGAAAAGATAGATTTTGCAGGCATTGAGTCTCTTTAGAGTAGGGGAGGAATGGAACTCCTTGGTTAGCACATTTTCCAACAGAACACCATTTTGGTTTATATGCCATATACAAAACTATTCTTACACAGTTTTACTGCATGCTACAACTTAGGGATTTCGTAATCGTTTTTATATCAACTAGACCGCTTTAAATTATCTGAAGAGAAGTGTAATGAATATAAGCTCAGAAAATGGCACCTGGGAGCAGCAGAACATTCTAACATGAGTCAGGAAATCTTGTAGATGATATCATATGACTGTTTAATGAGTAAATAACATTTCTAATCCCAGGGACTGGGAGCCTGGTGGGCTGCCGTCTCTGGGGTTGCACAGAGTCAGACACGACTGAAGCGACTTACCAGTAGCAGCAGCAATACCTAGATAATTGATGTTGAGTAGGAAAATATCTAGTAGAAAATGTTAGTATTAATGACCATTACAAGATGCCATATGATGAAGTCATTAAAATACCTTGGCATTTAGTACTGAAATTATTAATGGCTTAACATGTTGGCATGTGTTGCCATGTGTTTTAAAGTGATATTACAGACGTGAGTTCCCCAGAACAGTTTGTATCTCTCTTGTGGCTTTTATTACTTGCTCCATTTTATATGTTTATGTACAAGCCTTGCTTTTCCTTCCATTTTGTAAGTTTCTAGTGGGTAGAGGTATGTCTGATTTATCTTTCATGTCTCCATGGTACCTATATTAGCTGATAGAATACTTTCATTTGCTTTCAAGTATTATCTTCCAATAGAAGAACTACTGAATATTTTTAAAATGGTATTTTACAACCTAAATTGCTATGAATGGTGGATATAGCAAAATAAATAATCATGCTATCTTTCTAATGAAATATTAATAAATAAAATAACACTTAATATTCTACTAGATTGAAATGACTTTATTTGAACTATGAAGACCTCTCCACTATAATAGTGACCTTTGTCTCCCTGCCCACCCTCACGCTCCTCATCAGTACCTTCCTCCTCCCCGCCCCACTTACCATCTGGATGATTTATGCTGGAATGGAAACATATATGCATATATAAAACATAATAAAATATTTATTTCATTAGATGGAAAAGTTAGGTTTGGAAGGTAGAAAAGATAGGTTTGGAAGGTGAGAAGAAGTGATGTTAACCCTGAGATGCTCATTCCTTTAGAAACATTAAATGGTCTGAATGATGGCAAATGCCTGAGGTCAGAAAGTAGCAGTAGTGGGGGAGCGCAGAGAGCTCAGTGTCAAAAGCAACTAGAGGACACTGGGGGCCCCCATCCCAGAGGCCAAGTTGCCAAGCAGCATTGCCATCAATCCAAGGAGGTCTCATAAGACGTGAAGAGAATGAAGCAGCCCTCCTGCTGTGCCCTGATGTCTTATAAATTTGCCCCTGCACCTCCTGGAGCAAGAAGAGAAACTCAGAAAGACTAATGAGTTCATTTTAAACAGTTGTTTAAGATGGGAAGAAGTTACTTCTTAAGTGGTTGTTGTTGTTCAGTTGCCCAGTTGTGTCTGACTCTTTGCGACCCCATGGACTATAGCATGCCAGGCCTCCCTGTCCCTCACCATCCGACTGAATTTGCCCAAGTTCTTCAGCTTCAGCATCAGTCCTTCCAGTGAATATTCAGGATTGATCTCCCTTAAGATTGACTGGTTTGATCTCCTCATGGTCCAAGGGTTTTAGGTGGTTCAGTTCAGTTCAGTCTCTCAGTCGTGTCCAACTCTTTGCGACCCCGTGAATCGCAGCACGCCAGGCCTCCCTGTCCATCACCATCTCTCAGAGTTCACTCAGACTCGTGTCCATCGAGTCAGTGATGCCATCCAGCCATCTCATCCTCTGTCGTCCCCTGCTCCTCCTGCCCCCAATCCCTCCCAGCATCAGAGTCTTTTCCAATGAGTCAACTCTTCACATGAGGTGGCCAAAGTACTGGAGTTTCAGCTTTAGCATCATTCCTTCCAAAGAAATCCCAGGGCTGATCTCCTTCAGAATGGACTGGTTGGATCTCCTTACAGTCCAAGGGACTCTCAAGAGTCTTTAAGTGGTAAGGTCAAGTATATTTTGCCATCACTGGGAAGAGGAGGTGACAGCAGGATGAAATCAATTGACAAGTTAAAGTAAAGGTGTGTTTTCCACATGTCTGATCAATGTCTCTTCAGTTTACACTTGCTATATATTTTATTCATTTTTTTCCAAAAAAAATAATAATAATGAGCACTTGCTATATACTAAGCACTAGACCAGGGTAACTTTTCACAGAAAAATATAATTGTAGTATGAGTATGGAGATTGGCTTTAGGTGAGGTCACAGTTACACGTTTTTGAGAAAAATAAAGTACAGAGACCAGTTATATTATTTATTATTTTAAATGGAATTCCTTATAGGGAACACAGTAATCTGTTGCATGCTACCAGCACAGAAGTCTCTAAGCTAAATCTGCTTGCAGTTTTTCAGTCCAAAGAATGATCTTGGAACCTGAAAACCAATAACTGTATCCTGAACAAGTGCTGTTCAACTCTCTTCAACGATATTGGGAAGAAAAATGTGACTTTGAAAGTCATTTAGAGGAATACCAGTTCTGTCTCATACAGAGAAATGACATACAGAAAAAATGACGTTATTACAAATCTTACATTTTGTTTCATGACAAAATCATTGATAGCATTGCATCAAGTCAAATTAAAAGGGAGATTCGCTGTCCAAATTCAGATATGGATTCAAGAATAGATGCAATTACTTTCCTTGTACTCAGCAAATATTTACAAAGCAGCTGCCATATGCCAGGCACTGGTTCCCAAATGGTAAGCAAGATGTAGACTAGTAGGGAGTTTAAAAACAGAATTCCTTTTCTCAGAAAATAGACATTATGCTTGTGTATCAGCTAAACTTTTATCTCAGATGAACTGAGTTATTTCCCACTTCAGATATATTCCGTGATCTTCAGAAACACCAACTTACTTCACATCAAAAAATATCCTCTCTGACTTGGGGACCTTGCTAGCTACCGTTTGAAAAAACTTCAGTTTACAGTTTCATTGTACATGAGATTTTATCCCATCTTAGGAAAGAGAGAGAAATAGCACCGCAAGGAACACTGAATTAGTTTACCTGGAATATAAGTAGGGGAGATGGCCTGAAATAAGAAACCCTTCTCAGTAAAATTTCAGGAGACATGAAAATATCTGAAATGAAACTGGACGGATTCAGAGTTTAAAGAATTTATTTAAACAGCATCAAAGAAGCTTGGCCATGTTTTCTTATTATATAAAGTTATAGCCACTTAAAAGAGTTATATTTAATTGCACTTTTTTGTTCGTAAACCACATTTGAGCTCAAGGTAGTCGCTGATGATTTAGAAAAAGGTTCATGTTTGGATGATGTTCCCCATACTGTCACTAAATAATTCAGCAGATGTGTAACTCGCATTTTGGCTTTGAGTTTTCTTTCAGTTCCAATTGGGGGCATTTTACTTCTCTCAGGTCACTTAGTACGCTGTGGCCAGTGTAGCGTGGAAAACACAAGGACACTGATTTGGAGGAACTGGCTTGAGTTGAGTGTCACCATTCACTGTGATTTAGCCTCTCTAATCTTTTTGTAGCCTGCTTTTAAAATTCTTCTCCATTATGGTTTATTATAGGATATTGAATATAGTTCCCTGTACTGTACAGTAGGACCTTGTTGTTTATTTACTTAATATATAATAGTTTGTGTCTGCTAATCTTAAGCTCCCAATTTATCCCTCCTCCACCCCCCTTCCCCTTTGGTAACTATAAGGTTGTTTTCTATGTTTGTGAGTCTGTTTCTGTTTCAAAAGATAAGTTCATTGGTATCATATTTTAGATTCTACATATAAGTAATATCAGATAGCAACTGTCTTTCTAACTTACTCCATTTAGTATGATAATCTCTATCATGTTGCTACAGATTGCATTAATCATTCTTTATGAATAATATTCCATTGTATATATGTATATACCACATTTTCTTTATCCACCTGTTGATGGACATTTAGGTAGCTTCCATGAATTGGCTATCATGAATAGTGCTGCTGTGAGCATCGGGTTGCATGTATTTTTCAAATTGGAGTTTTCTCCAGATGTGTGCCCAGGAGTGGGATTGTAGGGTCATATGGTAGTGCTGTTTTCAGTTTTTTAGGAACCTCCATACTGTTCTCCATAGTGGCTATACCAATTTACATACCCACCAACAGTGTAGGAGGGCTCCCTTTTCTTCACATTCTCTCTAGCATTTATTATTTGTAGATTTTTCGATGATGGTGATTCTGATGAGTGTGAGGTGACACCTCATTGTAATTTTGATTTGCATTTCTCTAACAGTTAAAAATGTTGAGTATCTTTGTATGTGGCCATTTGTATGTCTTCTTTGGAAAAATGTCTGTTTCTGCCCATCTTTCTGGATTGGGGTTTGTTTTTTTTTTTGGTTACTGAGTTGTGTAAGCTGTTTGTATATTTTGGAAATTAAACCCTTACTCATCACATCATTTGAAAATATTCTCTAAGTTCTCTCTTCATTTTGTTTCTGGTTTCCTTTGCTGTGCAAAGGAAAGAGTTTGATTGCAACCTCTCTAATCTTTATCATAAAATGGAATTCTTCAAAGGAACAAGCAAATGAAACCTTGTGTACATGCATGTGTTGTGAACTATAAAGCATTAAATAGAGGTAAGATATTATTTTTTAATAAAATAATTTGGGAGATAAACTTATAAGAGAGGTAATCTCAAGTTCGATGACCTAAAATATCTGGTGTTGTCAAGTGAAGGTAAAAGTTCTACTATAAAATTATGTAGAAATAAATATTTTTGGAATCCTATAAATAAAATTATGTTTATTAAGGTCACCAAGGCTTGAATTGAAAGGGAGTAAAGGGAAAAATTATAGTTCAGAACACAAATTATCTGTTCTGAGGGGCAAAAAAGTTCCCTGTCAATCTTTAATAGCTAGCAGGTTTTAAAGCTAGTCAAATTTAGCATAATAATAAAACTTCATTATGCTGAAACCATGCTGACATCATATGCAAATGTACAATGCAGCATTAAAATGACAGAAATACTCAAAGTGCAGTGACCAAGTGCTAAAGTAACTACTATTTCATTCTTGCTACATCTTTTCATTCCTGTAAGATTTTTGAACTTGAAACATAGTTATATCAAATTAAACCTGTATTTTGCTATAATAGGTCCATATGATGTTGATATTTGCATTTTATTGATATTTATATTAACTTTTGATAGACTGAAGAAAAAATCATGGAATTAGGTCCATTGACTTCTCAAATTTGTGTAAAAACTGTCTTTCGCTAAAAATAATATTAATTTGGGAACACCATTTCTGAAGATTTATTTCTTTGATTACCATAGGCAACATAATGAAACATGGAACCTCGTTTGAAAGTGCAATCCAATGGCACACATATTTAGCCTTTGGTCAAACCAGGGGACTCAAGTACATAGTGTTGTATGTATATAGCTCTTATATTTAATATAGTGTCTAAGGAGTCTGTTTTTTTATGGCTCTTGCCAGCTTAGTTGAGGGATTTCACTTTGTAACTACTTTGTCAAATCAATTCTGTCCTTCTGGTTCTATGCAGTGTAACAGTATGACATCCGAGGCTTATTCAGATGAGCAGAGAGCAAACGAATTTCCTTTTGTTCCTCTGTTGAAGGAAAGAGAAAATTCACCCACCTCTGAATGCTGAGCGCATCGTACTATTCTTTATGGTAGATACATGTTAGCATTGTGAGTTCCTGAGGGTACAGAGCCAGGGAAAATCCCACTGGTCCCTTTTCATATTTGCACAAAAGGTCAGATCAGGTTAGAAAGTCTAGCTCTGCCCCACATTCTGCCCCAAGAGGGTGGGAAGCTTCCAGACGTCGAAGTGACATAAGCTGTGTAACTGGGGCCTGCAGCCTCTGGGAGCTGGCCGTGGTTACTGGGGTGGGAGTGTTTATGAGTGCATTTTAAGCCAGAGACCCACCTTTTCCCCTTCAGGCTATTTCCTCAGTTCTTCCTGACCACGAAATTTAGCACAGAAAAATCACAAACTGATCACCCCATTTCCTTCAAGTCAGAGGGACCATTCTTGGCCTGTGCCAGCTTTATGGGCCTGCGTCCTATACAGTCACAGACGCCCCAGACTATGAAAGCGCCACACTTGGTATAAATGCTCACTGTCTTAATCTTGAAATTCTTTATTCTTTGTGAACAAGGTGCTCCATTTATTTTTGCATATACATATTTTGTATACAAAGCCACAGAGCATTTTTGTTTGTTTTTTGGAGTTTTTAAATTGTGAATTTAAAAAATTAATTTATTTTAATTGGAGGATAATTACTTTACAATATTGTGATGGTTTCTGCCATACATCAACATGAATCGACCATAGATACAGATGTGTCCCCTCACATCCTGAACCGCCCCCCTCCCTCCCTCCTCACCCTATCCCTCTGGGTTGTCCCAGAGCACCGACTTTGAGCACCCTGCACAAAGCATTTTTAACACAAGAAAGCAGCTGGTTCCTTATCTTACTGCTCTGTTACCAACAATAAATGAATCAAAGGAATTTAGGGCTGGAAACAATTAGGCTGAGATTAAATTGAGCCTAGTTTTTAATAGAGATTAAATTTAAATGCACTGTGTGATAGTGCACTTCCAGGGTACACTTCCAGTATATCACTGCTTTCTTTTTTCCATCTGGATTGATTAGAATATTTAGAGATGGTAAAGTGCTGTTTGCTAGACACTTCAAAGCAAACATACAGAGTAGATCTGGAGGTCACTATAGGGTTTTTTTTTTTAGTGAGAAAAGCTGGGTGCAACCAAAGTATTGAATAACAGCCAATCTGTTAATACCAAGGGATGGTGCCAGGCTTACACAAGTGTGAAGATGGAGAGGTTTGATAGCATCTCTTAGGTTCATCCTGCTATGTTTGTACTCCTTCTTCCTCATCTAAAATTGATTTCATTTCTGGAAAACTTGACTAGAAATTCTTTTCCTCCCTCTGCCACATGATTTGAGCCAGAAGTCTATATCCCATCTCTGCCTGGCTTTGTTCTCAGTTGACTTTCCTGGTTAGAAGCTATCTGATAATTAACCCGTGTTGTACCATTAGCTGGTAGTAACTTAAGGTGTGAGTGCTCCTTGGGGTACTCTGTATGTTAATATTTAATACCACACAGTCTTACAGGCACAAAGAAATGAATTTCTCCCAGAGCCATTGTGAAGCCCACTGACAAGCCCGTGGGTGCTTCCTGAAGGCCTTCAGCGGCACCAGGCAGACAGGTGCCGTTGGGTCTGCTCGTAAGCACTGCCCGTGTGTAGCTGGGAGACAGAGGAGCCGCCTGACTATCCGTTTAGTTCACGCCAAGCTCAGAGGTCCATCCAGACTCGTTCGGACAGTATCATATTGTCCCATTTACGGCAGATGCGCATACAGAGGAAGTAACGCACTTTACGCAACCCCACTACTACTTCCCCCTCCTTCCCGTGACTTTGCTTCCTTGCTCACTGAGAACAGAGAAGTAATTGTGAGAGAACTTTCACATGCTCCCATCACATCTCTCGTTTGTGAGCAACAACACTCCTATATACTGTGCCTTCTCACCTTAACGATTGTGCTTACTTGACTTTGACTCATCTGCTCAAGGTCGTCACTCCAGCAGTTCACCCTTCTCTTCTGGATCATTCCCATCCGCATACTAATATGCCCTTATTTTCCTTTCTTCTTTTAGATTTGTTTATTTCGGTCATGCTCCGTCTTTGTTGCTGTGCGGGCTTTGTGCGGTTTCTGGGAGCGCAGGCTACTCTTGCGTTGCGCAGCGCAGACTTCTCATTACAGTGCCCTCTCTTGTGCAGCACAGGCTCTAGAGTGCTTGGGCTCAGTAGTTGTGGCACACAGGCTTAGTCGCTCCTAGGTGTGCAGAGTCTTCCTGGACCAGGAATTGAACCCGTGTCCCCTGCATTGGCAGGCGCATTCGACTGTACCATCAGGGAAGTCCCGTTGTTTTTCTCAGTTAAAAATATATGCAATAAAAACATCCTCTTTTCTCGACCCCACTTCCAGCTCAGGCTACCGTCCATTTCTATTTCCTTTTACATCAAAACTTGGTAAACATTATTATACTTGCTCTCCCAATTTTGTGCCTCTCATTTGCCTTCAGCCTACGTCAGTCAGGCTTTTGTCCCCAGTTTACTCCACTGAAACTGCTCCTGTCAGCTTCACCAGTGGCCTCCTGGTGCTGCTCAACCCAGGGTTCATTCTCAGACCTCCTATTACCTGACTGTCACCACCTTTGAGGCAGTTCACCACTCCCTTCTCCTTGAAACACTTTTTCTTCTCTTGACATCCAGTACTGCACGCTCATGGTTTTCTTCCTTCCGCACCAGCTGCTGCTTCTTGAATCCTTTGCCAACTCTCTCCCTGCTACCCCATCCTCTTAACAATGGAGAGTCCCAAGAAAAAGTCCCCAGACCTTTTCTTCTTCTGAACCTATGTTCACTCCCTTGACCATCTCATCTGGTCCCATGGTTTTAAATATCATCTACCTGTGACAAAACAAACAAATAACTAATCCCTGGTAGCTCAGATGGTAAAAATCTGCCTGCAGTGCAAGAGACTCTGGTTCAATCCCTGGGTCTGAAAGATCCCCTGGAGAAGGAAATGGCAACCCACCCCCGTATTCTTGCCTAGAGAATTCCATGGACAGACCATAAGGTCACAAAGGATCAGACACGACTGAGTGAATAACACACACATATGAAATACTCGCAGATCTTTATCTCAAGCCCAGACCTTTCTCTGGAACTCTAGACTCCTCCAGCTATCTCTTCTACTTCAGTCTAATAAGCATCTCTCACTGAACCCTGATCTCCCCTTCCAAGACCAGTCCTGTCTCCTCCAGCCTATTCTCAGCAGACTGACCAAGGTGATTCTATTAAAATGTAGGGCAGATCACATCACTCTTCTATTTAAAACTCTCCAGTGGCTTCTGGTCATTCTCAGAATAAGTCAAAGTTCTTACCATGAGTTAATTAGGCCCCACATTGACCTCTGTGCCCTCTCCCCTTACAGTCCTTCTGCTCTAGCAACACCGGCCTCCTAGCTCCTCCTGCTCTTGCCTAAAGACTTCATGTGCTCTCCTTCGGCCCAGACTGCTGTTTCCCCAAATAGCCGCATGCATCATTTGTTTGCCTCCTTCAGGTCTTTGCTCAAACATCACCTTTCTCTCTCGGGCCTTCCTTGACTACTGTTAAAATTGCAATGCCCTGTCCCAGCCACCTTCTCTGGTTTATCTTTCTCTACAGTACTATTTCTTTCTGTCTCTAGGTGTTTCTGATTTATTTTCTGTCTCCTTCACCTGCAGAATGTGAGCTCTGTGAGTGATAGGATCTCTGTTATCTGAAATATTCCTGGTGCCCAGGTCAGCACCTGGAGCAACGGTGTGTTAGTTACTCAGTTGTGTCCAACTCTTTGCGATACCACGGACTGTAGCCCACCAGGCTCTCCTGTCCATTTGCCAGGCAAGAATACTGGAGTGGGCTGCCATTCCCTTCTCTAGGGATCTTCCCAATCCAGGGATCAAACCTGGGTCTGCTGCACTGAAGGCAGATTCTTTACCATCTGAGCTACCAGGGAAGTCCACAGTAGGTATTCAATATACACTTGCTAGCTGTAGGATGCTCTTATCTCTCTACCAAAGAACACGGCTTGCATGTGAGCTCCAGAGAACCAATTTTCCAGAGAGGGATCAGATCTGTCTCTTTACAGAGCTGCAGGAATGGCTAGAAAGGTTGACCACCTGCCTGCCCCTGTAGGAGTCCCTCACCGTCCAGTCAGGCCACACCTCTTGCCCTTAGAACTGAACATGTAAAGTTGAGATCCTGTGCATCATTTTTACTAAAGATTCACAAGTATTCTTTTACTCAGTAATTAGTATGTAGCTTTTCATGAAATGCTGTTTAAAAATATGTTAGTCATGATTAAGCTGATAAATTATTTGTAGTAATAAAATAGTCTTTAAGATTGGCATACTATCATCTCAAGAGATGTAAACATTCCTTCCACTTTCTACTCATGTTAAATAACTTCACATTTAACATAAATAACTGCTGCCTACCCCACAGTAACACATGTTGCTTCATCAGAGGTTGTAGCAAAATTCTGGCAGCACTGATGTGGAAGTAGCTACCCACTGTCCTGCTGAGAGTACTTACTGGCTGCTTCTTGAGAAATGCACCTATCTCAGTAGGGCACAGCAACAGATTTCCCTAAATCTGAGACATACTTGAGAATGCAAAATTTCACTCTCCCAGTTCTGGTACAGAAAAGGACAAAATTGCCCACAGTTTATTCACCCCCTCCATATATTCCAATGAGAAATACAGAAAAAAAAAATTGTAAAATTTATTCACAATGTACAAGTTAAGATGAATAAAACAGCTGGCAAAGGTATCTTGCCTCTGAGATGGATTTATAAAAATATTAGTGAGCTCAATTTGCTGTATTTTGCTATTTCATTTGGGGAATGATGAAGAGAGTCTTTTATAATTATAAAACTTGAGACTTCAATGTCACTTATCACAATATCGTCTGGAATTCTGAAAATGTTCTGTTAGGGATGATTTGGACATTTCAGGACTTGACATTTGAAGGAAGTTGGGTAACCGAATATCATAATGGTATCTTTTTCCTATGTATACCCTGTCATTCAAGGCATAGAGTTTATCTGCAATGTCACTGCCAATTAAAACTGAAAACAGGCGGGAGATATAACGATGCTGAGCCAAGAGCAAGTATAATTTCTTTCTCCTCCAAGACACATATCGACAATCAGTTTCTGCTGTGAGGGTTACCTAAAAAAAATAAGACCACACATAAACAGAGATTAGGAAGCAAGAAATGTCCTGCTCTTTTTTGGCCCCAAATTTTAAATTAATTTCTCATGCTGATTTTGATGTTAAAACCCACAATATATCGTAAAACATAGAGAAAGTACAAAATTTATTACTACGTATGTTATTTATAACATGAATAATCACAGTGTTGTGCCCATCTCCAGTTCATATGTTTCTAAATTTAGATATCTATCTTTTGCATTTTATTGAAGTGAGAGCTACTTGATATTAAAAAATAATAAAGTTGGCTAACGTTGGAGAAATATTTCCATGTCTGTCCTGAAGACTGTGGACATTTAACCCTAATTCATTTTCTATAGTACTGAATATAATTAACCTAATTTACATATGTGTATGATTCTATATATATAAAAACACACATGTATACACACATGTATGTTATTTGTATTCACCAGAGGAAAACAAATGCCATAATAGAACCTACTGGAAGGATTATCTTTCAATACTACCAGATATGGCAGCATAGTAATGACATTTTGTTTAGCATTTTGTTGCTAGAAAACAACTGAAATTCATCACATTTTGAATTTTAAAAGTCACTTATTTTGTCATAAGGACAGATTTTCATTCTTGATGTTTTTCTAAACTGTGACAGGTGGCAGTGTTTAGTATAGAGTCAAATATCAATTAATTATATTTTAATTCCCATGTACTCAGTTAAGCAAAGGAAAATTTAAGAGTATTTATCACAGACTTCTTTCTGTCCTATGGGACACCCAATCTTCTCCTTGTTGCTGGACCTATACAGTGACATTAATCAGTAAGACTCAAGCAGAATGGGGAAGACATGCACGCTACCAAGGACATTCCAAAGTTAAGTATAAATTACTCCTATGCCATCTGCTGCTCTGTTTGCTTGTTTGGCTGTTTTTAAACAAGCAGCGTTTATCTGGTTGAAAGAGGCAGTGTTCACAGTGTGGTCTAGTTATCCCTTACCTGAAAAGTGGTCTAGTTATCCCTTACCTGAAAAGTGCCTTCCTCTGTGGGTTTCAGCGAGTCCCATTCAGGAGAATCCAGGAACTGGAAGGGGAAAATGTAATGCAGAAATTCGCCGTCAACTGTCACTCTGATCCTACCCAGACACAAAGGACAGCAGTCAGGAGGGAAGGAGAAAGAACTAAATTGGTGGCAAGGGCAGGGAGCAGTATTTCTGATCTCTGATGATTCTTTTGGCTTTTAAAATCTTGAAGGGCAAAATATTAAATTCACACATTATAATAAGTGACAAAAATCTCCTGTAAAATTTATGTACTGCTGTTCCTCCCATAGTTAGGATTCTGGAACAGTGGGTGAAATTCATCAGAAAATTCATCAAACTGTACACTGATATGTGCCCATTTAGGTGTGTATAATATATTATAATTATAAGTTTTAATGCACTCAGTCAGATTTTAAATTAAGTAGAACTCTGAAGAACATAAAGATGTACTAATGGAAATATCTCTGTAAACTAAATATTTAACCTTTTAAAAAACATGAATAATCACATTCCTATTTCTCCCTCAAACTTTTTTTCAAATTTTATATATAATACACTTCCCCTTTGAGCAAGCGGGCATTTGCTAGAAATTACTGAAAAAATAATCATTATAAAATTTAAATGGTCTCTATTACTTAAAAGAATGCCCTAATAGAATGTTTCAAATACTTTGTATGCTAAATAACTATAAGTATTCTATTCATTCAAACTGGCATCATCTTTTTCTTGACTCTAAGTGATTAGTTTGGAAACAAATAGCATATCCAGACAAACCAATTCATACCTTTGATTTCTACAAAGAAATATTAAGACTAAATTATATCCTGCCTCAAGTAAATGGTACCATGTATTCTAAATGCCTATGTAAATGACTCATGTGTCAAGGGTTTTCTCATGCGTCAGAGTACTAAGTGCTCCTGAGGACTATGCTACATTGAGGTAGGAAAATGCAGCAATAAGGAACAAAAGCTAGTAAGTAATAAAGCGGAAAGACACACAAGTGCCAAGAGTACAAACCTTCCTGAGACAAGCAGGGAGAGTTTGTCAATGGAGGTTTTTCCCTGCATTGCATAACAGTGCTCCTTTTCCAGAGTCACCACTTCTGAGCTCATAGCAATAGTTCTGAAGTCAGGCAAAGAGGTCCCCAGAGGCTGGAAGAGGGAGCTGTACAACAGCTGAAATTCTCGGGCAAAAGTTATGCTGTGAACTTGATAGGCAATGTGAACAAACCGTATGAAGCAGATGACAAACAATATAAAATTCCAGGAAAATATGTCAGCCGCACAGACATCTACCCAGGCCCAGATAGCAGAACAGAGAAAACCCAATCCCAGCAAACTGAAGACGTAAAGGAGCCCGAAGAATCCACTGCCACCCATGAAACCTACTACAAATAAAATACTGGCTAGATGATAGATGGCTCCTTCAGCCTCCTGCTTCCAGATGGTGCAGACAGGGTGTTCATCGATTAGGTTCTTCCATAAACTTGAATTTCCTTCCATGGTTGTAGTACTGTCTGGTTCACTTTTCAGTCGATATTAAATAATATCAAAGCAAATAATTAAGTCCTTTGCTCTTCCATCATCAGAGTTGAGTCTTCACAAAACCAGAGAAAGCCCGGACACTGGAGCTGGGGTGATTATGGGTTTGGTGTATGTGGATCTTGAAAAACTAAGAATCCCATGCTAGCATCCTTAAGTTCATCTGGGCTTCTGATTTAGTTCTAGCTGACAAATATGTTGTTGTTGCCTATGTAAGAAATAAAAACAAGATTCTAATTAAACAGAATTGAGAAATGTATTTAATGAATCAACAGCATTTTACTTATTCAAGTTGACATCCTACTTTCTATGAAGTTAAAATATATTCAGCACAAATACATTTACATTTCTAGGATAGAAAAAAATGCATATTTTCAAGTTAGGCTTAATTATAAATAATTTACAGAAATTTTAGTATTTGTTACAATTAGCTAATTATGTATTTTTTGAGAAAGCTAAGTGCTATAATCAGCTGGTTTCTATAACAGTAATTCAGTGCACCTCAGAATCTTTCATGATAGTGACTAAAAATGCAGATTTATAGACTGTCTCCGGATATACTGAGTCAGAAATCTCTAAGGGCGGGGCCTCAGTGTTGATATTTTGAATAAGCTCCCCACATGATTCTGATGCATCAATTCACATTTTCCGTGGCCCGCCCTTTTAGAGATGTTGTTTGACAATATGTTATTCACTCTTTACAAATAAAGAATTTGAGGCTCAGAGAGACTAATTTATCCTAGGCCACACAGTGGTTGATGGCAGAGCAGAACTTCAGCACTTAAGCCTGCATGCCAGATCCAATCATGTGGTCTCTCATGAGAGAGATTTTAAAATAGTCACTGTAAGGAGCCCTAATCAATAAATGTAAGAAACACCATTAGGAGTCAGGTTTTAAGAGCACATGGTAGACTGTGAAAATGTTAAGATCAAAATTATTTGAGAAATATAAATTCAGTTCTTCTTTACTGTATTAGAGGCTCTTTCAGGCTAAAGGTTGCATCTATATAACTAAATAAATAATATTAAAGTTCCTGCTACTTACACATTTATTTGCCAGATGGTCAAAAATATTAGCGACTAGTTCCTCTGCACATATATTCTCTACCCTTTCAGCCATATGGTAAAAATGCTAATATGTGATCTCATTCAGGAGAGATTTAACCATGATGACAGAGCTGTAGGATAGATATCATTTATCACCAAGTTTCTTAACAATAAATGGTTTCAATATGAAGCATTCATTGGATTGATGTTTTTGAAACCAAGATAACATTCAAGGACCTTGAAGTTCTGTGCTATCTTGTTTTTATTTTGAGATAGATTTTTTTTTCCAGAACACCTAGTAATAAAATATCAAATAACATAGATCTAGTCTCATAGAAAAAAAAGTACCTACAGAGGTGAAAAAGACTTAGCTGAAATTTAAAAAAAAGAACAGTATTTTACTACCAACAGAACTAGAGATGAAAATAAAGTAGCTGCTCCTGCTCAAGTTCCTGGTTTTTCATCCTGGATAGTGATTCTCTTCTCAGCAAGGAGTGTCTTTAAGAATATCACCAGGTGAATCATTAAAACAAGAAAAATATCACAGACCTATAACTTAAAACTGTATTATTTCTACTTATGCTGCTTTCAAATACAAATATTCTGCATCCCTCTAATTATCACTCCACCCATCCCTCTGTGAGGGATGAGACTCAAGGCCGGCTGGCACTCTGAACATGTTTCCTTTCTCTTCTTTAAACAAAACTCAAAGTTATATATCACTGCATATTCATAACAAAGAAACATTTTTAAAAATACATTGAGTAGTTGAGAAGTGTGACATGCAGACCACAAGTGTCAGTCTCCCTGCTGTTTTACTTTAACAACTCAAGTATTTTAAGTTAATTCCTCAAAATGCCAAGCAAATAGCCACAAAAGCAATATTAAAAAAAAACTACCAGTGGAGCTCTGAACTTGGATTTGAACTTCCTGGAAATTTAAAATCCTCAACAAATTGCTAAAATGATGCTAATGTGAAACGTTTGTGGTAATTCAGAAGGGAGTTTATTGGAATCTTACCCCTTAAATTCTTGACTTGGGGAATAATACACTGGGCCCCCTGCATTCCTGGAGTGTGACCCATTATAATTATATGAGGAACTGTGTTTCTGGCCCTTTCCAGTCAGCTTCTGTTTCAATAAGCTGCTACCAAACCACCTTCCTACCCTTGATCCTGTATCACTCAACAAAGAGTGCTGACTTGCCCTGATTAGATTACTCCACACCCAGGCTTTCTCCACTTGGTGTGTTTTTATTCAGTCACCAAAACAGATGTACTTTATTAGAAGAAGAACTGACAGGGGCAGGTGACGAGCCCGAGTGTTCCTCTGCCATGTGCCAGCAGCCCTGTATGAATGCTGAACACGACTCATCAACCAGCTGCCTCTGTCAAAGGCCTGTAGGCCTCAAGTCATGTTTTGGGGTAAATAAATGCTGGAATGCCAAAGGAGCACAGTGGATTTCTTACGTAGTTCATCTACCCTGCAAAAGAAGTTAACACATGGAGATACAAATGATGGAGACAAAGTGCAAATAAACAAAATATTTCCAAGCTTTCCCCCTTTTTACTCTTTACATTGTCAGAGCCTGAGTTCAAAGGAATAAGGAAATGTGAAGGCAGACACAAGGATGCTCAACTAAATGTGATATAAATTGGGTGGCACAGTGATGAAGATTAACCTGAAATGGCAGTTATGGGTTCAGAATGTGTACATTTATTATCTCACAGCATCACACTTAACTGCTGTGAGTGAGGCAGTATCTAAATCATCATGCTCAGCTTACAAATGAGAAAGGTGGAGCCCAAGGCAGGTTAAGTAACTTGCTTCATGTAAAAGTCACAGTAAGTCACAAAGCTGGAAGTTCAAGTCCTCTTCCGCTCAGCTTCATGCTCTCCCCAACAGGCAGTGTGTCTTTCAAGGCTGCAGACCTGAGTTAATGTGTTGGGAGACCAGCTGAATATTCTGCCAGGATGGTTTGCCAGGAAAATAATAATCCTAACAGTGGATATTTGAGACAGGCTGTATCTGCTTGTCCAGTTCAGTCCATAAAGCTTAGAATACTACTGGGGACATAGACATACAAAGCCACTCATGAAATAATCTTCTGTATTACTGTTCAACACTGACTCATTTCCTCTTCTTGATTCCAAAATTATTAAGGGGTAAAGACAAATGTTTTTGTATTTCAGACCCTTGGCACTCAGAGAATGTGGATTGAACACACTGATACAGAGGAATTAAGTCCTCTCTGCCTTTTCCATCCTCACTCTATCTAGGTCAACAGATGTTCTAACATCTTCTGTCGCCCAGGGGAACAGAAATGGAGGATTTCTTGACTGAGGGGTTATTTAAGATGTCCGGCACAACTCCAAATTCATAGGAGAATCCTTCTGTCCTCTTACAGTGTTCAGTTCCTTAAGAGCAGCTGAATTCCTGATTTCATTAAAACAACTCTAGTAGCTTGTGGTATTATGTTAGTTGTGGTTGCTAGGCAACCTAGAAGATCAAAATTCTGTCAATATTATCCTTATTAATTGGAATCATATCCCAACTGTGGTATGTGTTACATATGGAGAAGATTGTTTTCTCTACTTAAACCTTTAAGTATGTATACTTACTCAGCAACTGTGTACCAGACATTTAAAAAATTATTTAATCTGCACAACCCCATGAGGAAGGTACTATTATCTCCATCCTACAGATGAGAAAATTGAAACTCAGAGAAGGCAGTAAATTGTACAGGGTCACCACACTGTTCAATATTGGAACTAAGATTCCATCCAGGTCTGTCTGACTCTGAAACTCCCTGTCTAAACCATATCATTCTGCTTCCACAGTACCAGGATTTAGAAAATGTAGACTTTAGTTTCCTCCTTGCTACTTAGATGAACTTAGACGTATTTATTCATCAGTAAAGCAGAGGTAATGTCACCTGTTGTGTCTACTTTAAAGGGTACTAGAAAATTCAAATGAGACAATCTATATTAAAAATTCTTAGCAGATTTCTTTTAATTTTTTAGTCTTTTGGGAGCACTTATCTTGTTATATAATTTTTATTGGAGTATAGTTGTTTTACAATTTTGTGTTAGTTTCTTCTGTACAGCAAAGTGAATCAGCTATGTTGTTGTTCAGTTGCCCAGTCACGTCCAATTCTTTGCGACCCCATGGACTGCAGCACACCAGGCCTTCCTGTCCCTCACCATCTCCTGAAGCTTGCCCAAGTTCATGTTCATTGCATTGGTGATGCCATCCAATCATCTCACCCTCTGACGCCCTCTTCTCCTTCTGCCCTCAATTTTCCCCAGTATCAGGAAGAGGAATCAGCTATATGTATACATATAATCCCTCTTTTTCTGGATTTCCTTCCCATTTAGATCACCATAGAGTACTGGGTAGAGTTCCTTGTGCTATACAGTAGGTTCTCATTAGTAATCTATTTTATACACAGCAGTGTATGTATGTCAGTCCCAATCTCCCAATTCATTGCACCCCCTCCCTCCCTTGGTGTCTATATATTTGTTTTCTGCATCTGTATATCTATTTCTGCTTTGTAACTAGATTCCACATATATGTTAATAGTTTTTCTCATTCTGACTGACTGCACTCTGTAGGACAGTCTCTAGGCCCATCCATGTATCTGCAAATGACCCAGTTTCATTCCTTTTTATGGCTGAATAGTATTCCATTGTATATATGTACCACATCTTTATCCATTCCTCTATTGATGGACATTTAGGTTGTTTCCATATCCTGGCTACTGTAAATAGTGCTGCAGTGAACACTGGGGTGCATGTTTCTTTGAATTAAAGTTTTCTCTGGGTTTATTTCCAGTAGTGGAATTGTTGGATCACATGGAAATTCTCTTTTTAGTTTTTAAGTAACCTCCATACTGTTCTCCATAGTGATTCTACCAGTTGATTAATGCATTTTTATCAACAGTACAAGAATATTCCCTTTTCTCTATACCCTCTCCAGCATTTATTGTTTGTAGATTTTGTGATGTTGGCCATTTGGACAGGTGTGAATTGATATTTCATTATAGTTTTGATTTGCATTTTCTCTAATATTTAATGATATTGAGCATCTTTTTATGTGTTTGTTGGCCATCTGTATGGGCAGCTCATCTTTGAAGAAATGTCTGTTTAGGTCTTCTGCCCATTTTTTGATTCAGTTGTTTTAAATATATTGAGCAGATTTTTAAATAAAAGAGAAATGGCATTGCTGTACTTGTTGCTTATTTGCTACAGAGCTGAGCCATTTGAAGATATAGATTTTAAAAGCTTTCTTCAGAGGATTTCAATAGAAGACAAACCATCCTTACGTTGTAAATTCTAAACTTACTTATTTCTGCAGGAGTGATCTGTCTTATTCTTCCCTATGTTGTGTCCTGACCGCCTACGGCTGGTAGGTATCTACCCAGAACTAACCTATTCTTGAGTAAAGAAACCAGTCTCTGGAAGCCAATAACAATCGGAATCACCCAGGGACCTGTTAAAATGCCCCTTCCCTGGCACCACCCCAGAATAACTGAGCCAGGGAGGGACCCAGACAGATGCATTTCTAATAGGCTCTCAGTTGATTTTTTTTTAACTTTTATTTTGTATTGGGGTATAGCTGATTAACAATGTTTTGATAGTTTCAAATGAACAGCAGAGGGAACTCAGCCATACATATACATATATCCATTCAGTTTGAGAGCCATCATTTCATCTTGTTCCTGAAGGATTCCTGGATTATCCTTGCTTAAAGAGCCCCGGCTTTGTCTATTCCTGGCTGCCAGCTGGGTGTTCTTCCAGGCTGGTTACTCCATGTGATGTCCTCTGAGCCTTAATTGTCTGTCCACAGCTGTAGTGCCAGTGTTGGGTCTACCATCCTTCTGTCTGGTCTGTCCAACTGGTATTACTGCTTAAGAGAAGGGTGCCAGTCTTAGCTATGCCCCTAAACAGCATATGATTAATTTATTTATTGGCTGTGCTGAGCTTTCTCTAGCTATGGCCTGCGGGCTTCTTGTTGCAGTGGCTTCTCTTGCTGTGGAGCTCGGACTCTAGGTGCGCGGTCTTAGTAGTTGTGGCGTACAAACTTAGTTGTCCTGTGGCATGTGAGATCCTCCCAGACTGGGGATCGAACATGTGTCCCCTGCACTGGGAGGCGGATTCTTAACCACCGCAACATCAAGGAAGTCCCACAGCGTGAGATTTTAATCTTCCCAGACCTGTTTCCTCACTGATAAAATGAAAGATTTGGACAAATAATGTGCAGCTCCTTTCAGCTCTAAAATAACACCACTCTCTATGATAGGGAATTCAAAGTTATTCCTAGCTCAGGTCAAAATATAGAGCAGAGGGGCAGAACTGAATTATGACTGCACATCTTCACACCAGGTTTGTGACTAGGGCCCTGCTCTGGAAATTGTTTAATTATTTACGGACTGTAGGGGGACCCAGGCACTGGCATTTTTTTCACAGACTTCCCATTGATTTTGTTGTGCAACCAGGGCTAAGAAGTTTTAGGGGGATGGGGTAAGAGACACTAGAACAATCTATAGAGTAAAGGATCTGGATTTTAATCCTTATTTTTCAGGGGCTAGAAAGGTACGTTTTCTCCTGTGTTTCTCACGTCCATGCTTGCTCAGGCGGGAGGCATTTTCTTCCTCACACTCATTGCTGAGGGGCTCAAGGTTTGCACATCCTCTGCATCAGCCTTTCCTTAACGCGGTGGCTGAAGGGCACTTTCTAGGCTCTGAATGTTTATGGCCTTTACTATCTGTCTACATGGCTTCCACTGTATATTATATTGAACATAATATATATTTTCCATTTAATTTTTTTAAGTAGGCATTTATTTGGCTGTGCCAGGTCTTAGTTGTGGCATGCAGGATCTTTTTCAGTTGAAGCATGTGAAATCTTTAGTTGCAGCATGTGGGGCTCTAATTCCCTGGCCAGGGATCAGACCCAGGTCCCCTGCATCAGGAGCTCAGAGTCTTAACCACTAGACCAGTAGGGAAGCCTCTGTTTTCCTTTTTAAAGCATCATAATTTGTTTATTCTTTCAGTTGGGGTACATATTTAAGTAATATTTTAAAGAATCTAATGTAGATAGTGTATATATTTTAAATATTGGCTTTATTAATTGGTTATATATATATATATATATATAAAATATAAGTAGTGTTCAGGTAGCCAAACAATGTTTAGAATATAGTTTTGGAACAAGCAGGTTAATAGCCAGGAAGCCCAAGTGAGATATGACCAATACATGAATCAGTGGGTTAGGTGTTGGACGAAGAAAGAAAGAAAAGCATATATTATATTAACCATTAAGAAGAAAGGAAGACGTGTCTCTGCTGAGACAGAAGAACAGAGAAGGGATAAAGACAGTTTGGAGCTATAAGAGATCCTGAAGCTGGGAAAGAAATCAGAGGAAGTTGGGGGCAGGGGACCCCCTTTGAGTCATGTCTAGCCTGATGCACCTGGTCTAGCAACAGAGTTCACAGCAGAAGGTGCAGGATGGAGGCGTATTTAACAGTTGTCCTAAATGACACAGGACAACACTGAATAAGGACTGGAGCTGATGAAATATCTCGAAAGTGAGTACAAAGAGAAATGAGAGTTGAAGTTAAATGCCCATGACCAGAAGCCTTAGAATTCTAGAGTTATGCTGGCCACTGCAGGAGCCATCAGCCACACGTGCCCACTGAGCCCCTGAAATGTGACTGGTCTGAAGTAAGATGCGTTGGTCTCAATGGATTTCAGAGACAGTACAAAGATAAGGAATATGTCATTAATAATTTCTTTATTGGTTATGTGTTAAAATGATAATGTTTTGGAAATACTAGGTTAAATTAAACATATTAAAGTTAATTTCACCCATTTTGTTGCTACTAGAGAATTTTAAATTATGTATATGGTTGCATTATATTTCTCTTGGACAGTGCTAGTCTAGAGCCTCTCAAGCAACAGGAAAGAAGAAATGCAAACAGTACATATGTATAGTATATAAATGTATAAATATGGAAGGATTATCTAAGATTAAGAGCAGAGAGTTGATGTAAATGTAAATGATTTTGGCTACAGTGTTCATATGCTATAGTCAGTCAGATGTTATCCAAGGCATTGATGTGTCACCATCTGGCTTCTGCCTATAGAGATGGCCAACCCACTAAGCTCTTGGCTCCTTTATTCTGACAAGGAAGGTGATACTTTTTTCTTTTGCCTTAGGAGAATCCTACTTTCTTAAGCAATTATATTACATGGTCTCATTTTCTCATTTCGTCTTCTGATGTTACCCCATGGAATACATTGGAAATCTCAGGTAGACAGTCTCATAAATTTTATGCTGGAGATTGGATTGTGGCCTTCTGGATTCCGGAAGATCCACACCAGCCTTGGGGGGGTGGGCGTTTCACATAATACCTAAGTCTCTTCATGCACCACTAGGCTCCCAGGCTGGAATATGCCTTTGACTTTTAAACCAATGAAAGCTTGGCTTCACTTGAGGAAATTAGAGAACCTGCCCACAAGCTATGCCAAGCTTCTCTGATTCTCTTGTCTCAGCTAAAGCCACATTTGATTATCTCTAGCCATGTTTGGTTTCTCACTTTATCACATATGGTGGTAGGGAGAATTCTAAGATTCCTACCTTGCTCGTACACAGGTCCTGTAATCCCCTTTCCTTGAGTCTTCCCATTGAATGGCATTCCCATGTGAATGGCATGGCATAGAGGGTACCAGAACATGTTCTGGCCAGTGGGGCTGGAATAGTCATGTCTGTGATTAGCCATGTAAGACTCCACTGTTGGACGGGGAAATTAGACAAACATATTCTTACTAGCCTAGAAAAAGCAAACACCGTGCTGTGAACTGCCTGTGGGGGCCACTAGGCAAGGAACTGCAAGCAGTCTCTGTGAGCTGAAAGAAGTACCCAACCAAAAGTTACCAGAATAATGGGGACCTCAGCCCTTCAATCACAAGGAGCTGAATTCTGCCAATTACCTGCAAATTTTGGGAGAGGATCCTAGACTTCAAATGAGGAGTGCAGTCTAGCTGATAACCTGAATTGCAGGCTTGTGAAACCCTGAGCTGAGGATCCATTCTCACTGTGCCTACACTTCTGACTCACAAAAACTGTGAGATAGTAAATTTGTATTGTTTTAAGCCACTAAGTTTGTGAGATTTGTTACAAAGCAATAGAAAATGAATACACACACTTATGAATATCCACTATAACTGAGGCTTTTCATTAAAGTAATAACTACATTTTATGATGGACTTGGAATATAGGTCTATGGAGAAGAAGACAATCCTTGTGCGATTTCTATTAGGAAAATCAAGTGATAACAGGTCTTTAATCACATCTGGAAAACAAGACAGGATAAGTGGCCCTGGGCATTATATTTAAATTAATTGTACCACTTATAGGTTTTTCTTTCATGGAGTCCAGTGGCCCCAACACTATCAAGCATCTGTACATGTGGGCAACTTCTAGAATGCTTATATCATTCATATGTTGTTGTTTGGGGTCCCTGGTGGCTGAGATGGTAAAGAATCTGCCTGCAATGCAGATGACCGGGGTTTGATCCCTGGGATGGGAAGATCCCCTGGAGAAGGAAATGGCAACCCACGCCAGTATTCTTGCCTGGGAAATTCCATGGACAGAGGAGCCTGGCAAGCTTAAGTCATGTGTGACTCTTTTGCGACCCCATGGACTGTAGCCTGTCAGGCTCCTCTGTCCATGGGATTTCCCAGGCAAGAATACTGGAGTGGGTTGCCACTTTCTTCTCCAGGGGATCTGCCCCACCCAGGGATCAAACCTGCGTCTCCCACATTAGCAGGCGAATTCTTCACCTCTGAGCCACCAGGGAAGCCCATAAGTCATTCATATACCAATCTCCGAAATTCCTGGAATACCTTGTTTCCTTGGTTGACTTGTAGCTGGATCAGTTCTTTGCAAAATTGAGCCATACATGTATGGCAAATACTTGATGTTTCAAATACATCCAGAGAATAATACTAAAAAAAAGAGCCCATAGAAACTCGAAACAGATAGCTATCTAATTCAATTGTGACTCCACCAAATTTAGATGAGCTGAGCAATGGGAATTCATGAACTATGGGCCATCTTCTTAATCCTCATATACTATTACTACTAGTAGTACTACCAACACAGTTACTATCAGCACCTAATATTTACTGAACACTTACTATGTGCCAGGCACATGCCTAAGAGCCCTAAAATGCTATGTCACTTCATCCTCACAACTTCTTGAAGTAGGCAAATTTATCTCCCCATTTTACAGATGAGATATCTAAAGTCTAGGTTGCTTAAGGATACAATATTGATAGAGCCCAGACTCACTCTCAGGCAGGCAGATGCCAAGGCTCTACTGTCTTAACTCTCATGACTTAACTGCTTCACATACAGTTTGAATCTAAATATCTGGACTTATAGCATTCTTGTTTTCCCACTTCAGTCCTAGATTCAGTGAATTTAAATGTGTTCTTAAGAAATTACAGATTTTCAGGTGGGAGGATGAAATAGGTGAGTGGGGTTGAGAGGTACAAACTTCCAGTTACAAAACAAATGAGTTGTGTCTAAAATGTACAGTCTGGGGAATATAGTTGACAATTATATATTTTTTTAAAAATTGGAGGATAATTGCTTTATAATGTTGTGTTGGTTTCTGCTGTCCAACAATGTGAATTAGCCGTAAGTATACATATATCACCCCCGTCCTGAGTCTCCCTCCTAACTCCTCCATCCCACCCCTCTAGGTCATCACAGAACTCCGAGCTGAGCTCCCTGTGCTACACAGCAGCTTCTCACTAGCTATCTGTTTTATACATGGTAGCGTATATATGTCAGTATTACTCTCTAAATTCATCGCCCCTTGTCCTTTCCCCCACTATGTCCAGCAAGTCTGTTCTCTATGTTTGTGTTTCTATTCCTGGCCTGCAAATAAGTCCATCGGCACCATTTTTCTGGATTCCATATATATGCACTACTATGTGCTGTTGGTCTTCTTCTTTCTGACTTACTTCTGGGCTCTAGGTTTGTCCACATCACAAGACCTGAGTCAAATGCATTTCTTTTTATGGCTGAGTAATGTTCCATTGTATATATGTACCACTAACTTCTTTATCCATCCATCTGTTGATGGACATCTAGGTTGCTTCCATGTCCTGGCTATTGTAAATAGTGCTGCAGTGAACGCTGGGATACATGTGTCTTTTCAAATTATGGTTTTCTCAGGGTATATGCCCAGTAGTTGGATTGCTCAGTCATATGGTAGTTTTATTCCTGATTTTCTTTTAAGGACTCTCCATAGTGGGTACATTAACAACTTATTAATACATTCCCACCAAAAGTGCATTTCCTTCCCACCCTCTCTAACATTTATTGCTTATAAATTTTTTGATGATGGCACTTCTGACTGGTGTGAGGTGATATACTTCACTGTAGTTTTGATTTGCATTTGTCTAGTAATGAGTGATGTGGAGCGTCTTTTCATGTGTTTGTTGGCCATCTGTATGTCTTCTTTGGAGAAATATCTGTTTAGATCTTCTGCCAATTTTTTATTGGGTTATTTGTTTTTCTGATATTGAGCTACATGAGCTGGTTGTATATTCTGGAGATTAATCTTTTGTCTGTTATTTCACTTGCTGTTGTTTTCTCCCATTCTGAGGGTTGTCTTTTCATGTTGTTTATAGTTTCCTTTGCTGTGCAAAAACTTTTAAGTAGGTCCCATTTGTTTATCTTTGTTTTTATTTTCATTACTTTAGGAGGTGGGTCAAAGAAGATCTGTGCCAGAGTGTGTTCTGCCTACGTATCCCTCTAAGAGCTTTATAGTTTCTGGCCTTACATTTAGGTCTTTAATCCATTTTGAATTTATTTTTGTATATGGTGTTAGGAAGTGTTCTAATTTTATTCTTTTACATGCAGCTGTCCAGTTTTCCCAGCACCATTTATTGAAGAGGCTGTCTTTTCTTTATTGTATATTCTTGCCTCCTTTGTCAAAGATAAGATGCCCATGGGTGCATGAGGTTATCTCTGTGCTTTCTATCTTGTTCCATTGATTTATACTTTTGTTTTTGTGCCAGTACCATATTGTCTTGATTACTGTTCAGTTCAGTTCAGTCTCTCAGTCGTGTCTGACTCTTTGCGACCCCTTGAATTGCAGCACGCCAGGCCTCCCTGTCCATCACCAACTCCCAGAGTTCACTCAGACTCATGTTCATCGAGTTGGTGATGCCATGCAGCCATCTCATCCTCTATCATACCCTTCTCCTCCTGCCCCCAATACCTCCCAGCATCAGGGTCTTTTCCAGTGAGTCAACTCTTCACATGAGGTGGCCAAAGTATTGGAGTTTCAGCTTTAGCATCATTCCTTCCAAAGAAGTTTTACTGTATCAGGAAGGTTGATTTCTCCAGCTTTGTTTTCTTTCTCAAGATTGCTTTAGTTATCAGGGGTCTTTTGTGTTTCCATACAAAAACAATTATATAACATTAATCTTTGTATGTTGACAGATGGTAACCAGGCTTATCATGGTGGTCATTTTGAGAAACATAGAAATATCAACTCACTATGTTGTGCACCAGGAACTAACATAGTGTCATAGGTCAATTATATTTCAAAAATAAAGAAACTCAGAAAAAAAAGTCAAATTTGTGATTATCAGGGGCAGGATGTTGGTGGAAGGTAGTCAAAAGGCAGAAACTCCTGGTTATAAGGTAAATAAGTACTAAGGATATAATGTACAGCATGATAAATATAGTTAACACTGCTGTATGTTATATATGTGAAAGTTTCTAAGAAAAATCCTAAGTGCTCTTATCGCAAGGAAAAAGTATTTTTCTGTTTCTCTAATTTTGTATCCATACGGGATGATAGACTTTTACTAAACTTAATGTGGTAATAATCATTTTATGATGGAAGTTAGACTATTATGCAGCACATCTTAAAGCCATATAGTGCTGTATGTCAACTATATTTCAGTAAAACTGAAAGAAAAAAAGCAATTACAATTTTTGGAGCAACAGGAGGTTGAGTCACTTAGTGCCCTATAATTCTTAATGTGAAGAAACAGCTGTAAACCTCTCCTTCATAAGCTTATCACTTATCTGCTTTACACGAACAATCCCCACACTCTGCTTCAAGTTCTTCTAACTTCTCCATGTTCTGGAAATGGCTAAAGGGACAAGCAGAAGCCATTCACCTTCAGTCAGCTGCAATCATGTCACGCAGTAAGTTCACCAGAGATTCCTGATGAAAGATGCAAGAGAAGCTGGACTCACAGATGCATGAAGCAGTCTTTCCTTGATATGAATCCAAGGAAGACACCTTCACTTAGTTCTCCTCCAAGTGTCCTGCATACAGCAAATGAACTCACTTTTTCTATGTTTACTTCATGTTCCTTCCTGGAAAACACACCTAATAAGTTCATGTGTGCTAGCTAATTGGCTATAATCTTTCCTTTGTCACTTTTTTGAGCTTAATGAGCAGGTGGATCACACACTAAGGTCAGCAATGTTTGAAACCACCAAACCAGCCACTCCAGGTGCTAATAGGAGCATTTCTGCAAGGAATTCCATTTCCTTTTGAGTGTTTTATAGAGACAGGAGCTTTCTCTTTGTGAGAAAAGTTGTTCACTGGTTCTCCATCCAGACAGCCAACAGTCTTTTTTATTTCTTTCAAGCTCCATTGTTATTGACTTTGAAGTACTTGAGCTTATTCCAGCCATAGACGTTGCTTTTATTTTTGTGTACTTCCTGTCATGATCTTCAGTGTGGATTATTCCCTCATTCCTGCTGCTCAGGAAATACTGCATATTCTCTTGATTCTTTCAAAATATTTGATTATCTAAAGCTTCTCTTCAGTGTTTAAGCTGTCCTTTTGCATGCACTATTTGACATTTTGAATCAAGATGCTTAAATATTCTTGGGATATTGAATGAGTGTTTTTCTATAGAAAAATGCATAATTGCAAACTAATAACAAAACACAGTCTTTCAGGATATCACTCAGTGAACCAACATAACTGGTGATGTTTGAGATCTGTGTGTGTTATACTTTGTGTTATATTCCTATAGGGCTTGGTTAGCTGGTTGCAGTTTAATGTGTTCACCTGGTGTTTCTAACTGAGTAAACCACTGAATAAATTAGTACAAAATTTGCATCATGCTTGAATTGTTACTTACATTTCAGTTGCATTGGAATGAAGCTGGTTTTCAAAATAAGCATTATAGCATAATTGACTGTATCATCAACTTTCAAATAACCAAGAACACATTAATAATTAACATATGTAAGAATTCAACAAATCCCTGCCCTCATGGAGCTTGCATTTTAGTGAAATTCAAATATTGACACCATTTAAGCCCAGTTTAAAATTATGAGATCTAAGATAATCTAAAAATACATTTTATATGCAAATAAGCTACTTAAAACTCATTTAGAGTCAGTTGTTGCATACTGAATTTTTAAATATATGCTATATTTTAAAAGACAAACTAAAGTCTTAAAAATCAAAATGCAAGCCAGTTGTTTCTTAGAAATTCAAGACCAAAAGCAACAAATAAACCCTAAAATGTTGTATGTGCCACAGGAGTAGCATATTACATATTAATACACCTATATCCTTCTGTTTGTATAAATGCAAGGGCATATTCACTTAATGCTAAGAAAGGTTATTCCTGGATGGCCGGACACTACTTTTTTCTTTGCATATACCTATGTTGTTTGCTTCCTTTATAATAATCTTATAAAACTAAAAGGTGAATTTATGTTAATTTGAAAAATTTTAAATACAAAGATATCAGAGAAAAAATATCCATGAACCCAACAACCAAAATTATAAAATATCAACACTGTCATATTTTGGATCTTTTTAAAATAAAAATTCCACAAAAATTAAAGATCACCATGGACTACTCTCTAGTGCCATTCCTCACCCATCAACTCCCTCTATAAAACTGCATTTCTTTCCTGTCCATATAGAATGATTTTTAAAATTCTAATTAAAAATGTTAGGCTAGACTAGAAATGTATCTTATGAATTTTTCAGCTTTATGCTTAATTTTTTCTAATGAATAATTTTAAACATATTCCAAAATAGAGAAAATAATGTATGATAACCCCCCTATATACCCATTACCGAGATTCAGCACTCATCAAGGTTTTGCCACATGGAATTTTTGAAATCAAGAGCAGAAAACTGTAACCTATTGTTCATCCTACAATTTGATCAGTCAATAAACAGCCACCTACTAAGGAAGACAGGGAGAACTGAGATTAGCTATGGTCTCACTATGTGCCGCGCCCTGGGTCTTGTCTACACTGACCCACTGAGGAGTCACAACAACTCTGCCACCCAAATAGTATCATTAGCATTCTTCAGAGTAGAAAATGAGGCTTGGAAAGATGAAAGTTCTTCCACAGGCCCAGATGCTTGCTCTTCTTTCTAGACTGTAAATCCCTCCTCCTCCACCAATTTCAGTATGTGTGAGAGAGTCACTAGAGGTTATTCTGTTGAAAAATACAAAATGAGAAGGTCTCACTTTGTAGCTGTGTGAACTGATCCCTCAATTCTCCGGGCTGGAGGAGGATCCAGCATTGTTATGGGAGTTTTAAGTCAGCAACTTTTGTTATTATTTAATTTATAAAATAATCTGTTGTAACTTTCCATTTAAGATATTTTCCTCTAACTACTTAGATAAAAGAGAGGAATGTTTTCTCTTTTCTTTAAAAAAAAATCTCATTAATGATTCAATACACTTTTGTAAATTCTTACTTGTTCTCTATAGCTAATAATCCCAGCTGACCAACACCCATAATTACAGAAACCAATTTCACTGTTGCAGTTTGCGGGCTGGCAAATATATCACAGACATTTTCCAAAGCAGTTTTGAAACTTCTTGCCTGTCATGTCACTTACGTGTTGTTATGCTCATATGCTGCAGCAAATGCTTCATAACCATTCTTGATCTTTCCTGGGGACTGTTCAGAAAGCAGACATGAATGCTCCAGTGTATCAACCCTATTAGTCAGTCTAGTGATAAGAAGCATGGGATTTGGGTTTCCCCTGACACATATTTATTTAATAGCATAGACTGTCATCATTTAGAAGCCCAGGATGCACAATGATTCAGCTATTTTGAAACCGATGAGATTAAAGAAACTAAATTATCAAATGTCTCCCAGCTTATATGTATAAAATTTTAGTAGAACAGATAACATCTCATTCTAGATTTCACTTAATATTTGTATCCCAAACTCTTCAAAAGACAAACCCAGTCTTCCAGAGAAGGAAAGAAACTTAAAGATCATGTGCAATCAGACAGACCTCTTCATTTGGCAAATGTGGAAAGAGATCCAGTATTTATTTTGCTTATATTTTGTTTCAGGTAGTTCTTGTTTGGTTTTCAGTTGCCACAAAGAACAGTGCCAAGTTCCTGTATTGTCACACCAGGGAGTTGTTTGTGCAACAATCCCTGGTATTACAAATAACGGAAAAGAAAATAGCCACTAAACTTTAGCATGAACAGAGACAGCAGTAAATTTTTAAGGCTGCCATAAAACTCAACTGCAACATGCAGGCTTGCAAACTGAAAATACCTAACCACAAGAATTGGAGTAAAAAGTCAGGAAGGAAGGTTGTCACATTCTAGAAGTTCAGTAAATCAAATTAGGTTATGTTCAAAAGTGGGTTTCTAATTCTGCTTTCCCACTTATTTACATATAGAACTTTTTCACTTTTTGCAAAATGTCTCCTGACTAAAAATTTTTTTCGTGTGTGTGCCATAGCCATATTACTGTATTTGATTCGGTGTCTTTAATCTTTTCTTAAAATACAGACCCTCAAAATACGTATCTCTGTAACCGACTTTGGTGAGGAGGTAGTTTAGTGATTTTCAAATGTCGTTCTCTTTCTTTCCCCTCCCCTTGCCCAGGGGATTCCCCAAATAGAGTAAACAGGTCAGCGTGACCTTGGATGAGGCCGCTTCCTGGGTCCCGAACTCAAAGGGAAAACCCTGCCCCGCTCAGACCTTTTGCCCAGGGAAGCTTCTCGCCTCTGCCCGACTTCCCCAAGGCCAACCGAGGGCTGTCAGGGCCCCCCTGAAGCAGCTTTTCTCCCTCTAAAATCCGACCTTTTTGGGGTCTCCAAGGTGCTGCCCGGGGCAAGACTGGGTCCAACAGCAGACGGGGGAAGAAGATTCACCTCTGTGGGCGGAGGACCCGAGCGCCTAGGGCCGGTGCGCCGACCCCGGCGGGCCAGCCTCCAGCGGCACCCGCGCGGACCCCCGGACTCGCCGCTGGCCGGAGCGGGGCCAGAGCGGGAGGCAGGTGGCACGCCGCGCAAGCAGGGGCACAGGCAGCGAAGCTTGGGCACTGCTAGGGGGTCTGCAGGTCGCGAACCCCTCCCAGAGCGGGGCCAGGACAGAGAACCGCACCCGGCAAGCGGCCCCAGTGCCGCAAGGTGAGGGTGCAGACGGCGGCGGAAGGGTGGCGGCCGAGGCGCCCCGGTTCCCCCCTTACCTGGCCTTTCCCGGCCTCACACAGAGCTCCGGCCTCGCGCCCGCAGAAGTTTCCCAGCCGAGTGCATCGGGCCCCCGCGACCGGCGCGAAGTCTCTGGTGCCCGGCTCACGCGCTCCTGGCCACCCCGCGCCGGTGCCCGCCCTGCGCCCAGGCGCTCAGTGACCGCAGCCCGGTTCCGGAGCGGCGCGGTGGCGCAGGCGGGGGGCCGGGCACGGGCGCGCCCCGGGACCGCGGGGAGGGCGGGGTGGCGGCGGCAGGAACCGCGCGGGGCCCGAATAGCCCCAGCCTCCAGGAAGTCGTCGGACTGCTGATCAACCTAGCGATTGAGCGACCGAACAAAGTTTGCAAAGATGGGTCTCAAGTGAACGCAGCTTACAGTTGTAAAACGAACCTCGTGTTCCCTATATGCCAGGCAGAGGACCATGGGGTTCACTCCTTGGACGGGAAGCAAGTGTACTTCTGCCCTCTCTCTACCCCTCCCCCCCCCCCACTGTAAACAAAATGAGGTCAGTGACTGGAACGGGGATGGGAATATTTGGGTAAAGAGGGCAGAGAACAGTTTATATTTTGATTCAAATCAATGAATGTGTCCAAGGCAAATGGATGAAGAGCATGGACAATCATAGAAGGAAAAAAAAAATTGAATACAGATGATCTCCCCAAAAGTTCCTTAGTAATGAGCCCTAATGCGTACAACTTAAGGCAGAAATCAAATGCATTTTCCCCCTCCCATGAAGTTAGTGAAGCTTTCTTTGGTTTTGGTGATCAAACTCTGGTGGTTGGTGAGGGGACAGTGAAACACACCCTACTTGAGGATTTGCATCTCCTCCCTGCTCTCAGCACCCTCACTCATGTTCTGTAACTGTTCTGGTTACAGTGATTCCAGGAACATTTACTGAGTAATCAGTGGCTCTTTTGGTCCCTAGCTGCTGCTGCTGCTGCTAAGTCACCTCAGTCGTGTCCAACTCTGTGCGACCCCATAGACGGCAGCCCAACAGGCTCCCCCACCCCTGGGATTCTCCAGGCAAGAACACTAGAGTGGGTTGCCATTTCCTTCTCCAGTGCATGGAAGTGAAAAGTGAAAGTGAAGTTGCTCAGTCGTGTCCGACCCTCAGCCACCCCATGGACTGCAGCCCACCAGGCTCCTCCATCCATGGGATTTTCCAGGCAAGAGTACTGGAGTGGGGTGCCATTGCCTTCTCCGTTGGTCCCTAGAATAGCCATTAAAGTAATATAAAAGGTAAAATTAACGTCTTTTAATGGATTCTAGGACTAAGGGACAAAAGTACCCATATTCCTACACCCTATATGGGGCTAGAAACCACATGTGTTCCAGGCCTTTGCTGTTATGCTTCATTCTAGGGATTTACTCAGAAATGTTGGAAATCCAGTTTAAATTGGATATATCTGGGGAAGTAAGAAGGTCATAAGGTTTGACATCAGATGTATTTGAAACTACTAAGTGGCATTTCAGGAGGTTCCAAAGAGCTGCAGTCCTTTATGTCTCAGCACAAAAAGAATTCATCAATAGGTAAAGTGATAGATAAGAGGTGATAGGATGCTTGTGAGTCTTATCAGTGGGCAGGTGAGAGGGTGCCACACTGAGAACTTAGTGGGCTACAGTTTTATAAAATAGGAAAATAGGTACGGGGGAAAGACAACCTTCTCCCTTGTTCTTAAGTAGGCATCATGCTTTCATCATTAGCTCCTCCCCCAGGTTAGGCAAGGAAGTTTTTCTGTCCCTCTATGGTCAAGCTAAGGACTGTCATGGCAGTAATGGAAAACTTATTTCAAGCCTCAGTACAATGGATGTCTTTCACTTTGAAATGCCACCTTTCCATAAATTGTTGTTCTTATATGTGCAGAAGCATGTTCTATGGATCATCTACTTGCTGAGCTCACTGGGCAGGATGTGGGCCTCATGCCACCATTGTTTTTTTGCTGTGTCTCATGCTTCTTTTCCATGATTTTGTTGCTAAGCAAGCCTGCTTAGTTTTGTGGTTAAGTCATCCTGCTTCCTTGAGTCATCATTACTACAGGGGGCACCCATATTTATTTCTACTTACAATCCTCTAGTGTGGTTAACTATTTCATCACCTACTTTGTCTGTTTCCTCTGTCCCTATCATATTCTGGGTTTAGATTTTACTTCTTATTTAGTATTATATGTTACGTTTTTAAGGATTATATTCATGGTCATGTTTAACTTAAAAATTCCAAAGCAGCAAAAGATATGATTGTTCAAAAGATTGCAAGGTGGCTGACTCCTGGCGTTCACACCTTTTGGACCCCCCCTCGCTCCCCTTGAGTGCGTCTGGGACCTGTGACTTGCTTGTAAAACAATAAATATAGCTCAGGTGGTGGATGTCACTCTTGTGACTACATTACATTACACAAGACTTGGTCTTGCTAGCCAACTCTCTCTAGAGACCATCTGATCCGGCTTGATGAAGTAAATAGCCATGCTTCGAAAGTCCTCTAGTCAAGGAACTGTAGGTGACCTCTAGGGGCAGCTTCCAGCCAGAAAGAAGCCAGTGCCTCAGGGTACTACAAGCACAGGGAAATGATTCTGTCAGACATCTAAATGACCTTGGAAATGTTCTTCCCCACTCAATCCTCCTGATGAGGATGCAGACCAGAGCACACCTTAATTTTGAGTTTGTAAAACCCAAAACCCTAAGCAGAGGACCCAGTCAAGCCTTGGCTGGACTCCTGACCCACCAAAAATGTGAGATAATAACTGTGAGTTATTTCAAGTCATTAAGTTTTTAGTAACTAATATCGCTTGTTTGTGTGGTTCAGTTATTTAACATATTAGTAATAGAATATAGTTTCTTCTTTGATAAACTTTGTGTTAAATATTGCTGTCCTGTTGCATTCTAATTTTTTTCTTTCTTACTCCTTCATATATATGTCTCTACCTTGATTTTCATTGCAAAGTCACGAGACAAAAACTCTAATGAACTTCAGTGAGGTATCATATCACACCAGTCAGTATGGCTAATTATCAAAACATCTACAAACAATAAAGATGCTTTTTATTGCTGGAGAGGATGTGGAGAAAAGGGAACCATCTTGCACTGTGGTGGGAATGTAAACTGATACAGCCACTATGGAGATTCCTTAAAAACTAGGACTATAAACTACCATATGACCCAACAATCCCACTACTTGGCATATACTTGAGAAAACCACAATTCAAAAGACACTTCTTCACTGCAGCACTGTTTACAATAGCCAGGACATGGAAGCAATGTAGATGTCCATCAACAGATGAACGGATAAAGAAGTTGCAGGGCGCAGTTGCTCAGTCGTGTCCAACTCTTTGCAACCCTGTGGACTGTAGCCCACCAGGCTCTTCTGTCCATGGGATTTTCCCAGCAAGAATACTGGAGTGGGTAGCCCTTTCCTACTTCAGGAGATCTTCCCCACCCAGAGACTGAACCTGCGTCTCTTGCATCTCCTGTATTGGGAGGCAGGTTCTTTACTGCTAGTGCCACCTAGGAAATGTATACATGTGTATGTATACATATATACAATGGAATATTGCTCAGCCATAAAAAGGAATGGATTTGAGTCAGTTGTATTAAGGTGATTTAACTTAGAGCCTATTACACAGAGTGAAGTAAGTCAGAGAGAAACAAATATCATATATTAATGCAACTACATGGAATCTAGAAAAATAGTACTGATGAGCCTGTCTGCAGGGAAGGAATGGAGATGCAGACATTGAGAACAGACTTGTGGACACAGCAGGCAAATGAGAGGATGAGATGAATTGAGAAAGTAGCATTGACATATATACACTATCATGTATAAAACAGATAGCTGGTGAGAAGCTGATATCACACAGGGAGCCTAGCCTGGCACTCTGTGATGACCTAGAGAGGTGGGATGAGGGGGTGGGAGGGAGGCTCAAGAGGGAGGGGATATATATATATATATATATATATATCTTTTTCTTTTCCCTTGAATTGTTTTTTTTTAATTGGAGGATAATTGCTTTACAATATTGTGTTGGCTTCTGCTGTTACTGGCTCGTGTTGTTGTACAGCAGAAGCCAACACAATATTGTAAAGCAATTATCCTCCAATTAAAAAAACAATTCAAGGGAAAAGAAAAGAAGTGGTGCCCCATGCATCAGCCCTAGGTCTAGGGCTCTCTGGGACTTCCACCTGTGTTTCTGCTTCAAAGATTGTGTGTCTAAGGTCCACAGTCTTGTTCAGTTCAGTTCAGTTCAGTCGCTCTGTCATGTATGACTCTTTGTGACCCCATGAATCGCAGTATGCCAGGCCTCCCTGTCCATCACCATCTCCCGGAGTTCACTCAGACTCACATCCATCGAGTCCGTGACGCCATCCAGCCATCTCATACTCGGTTGTCCCCTGCTCCTCCTGCCCCCAATCCCTCCCAGCATCAGAGTCTTTTCCAATGAGTCAACTCTTCTCATTAGGTAGCCAAAGTACTGGAGTTTCAGCTTTAGCATCATTCCTTCCAAAGAACACCCAGGGCTGATCTCCTTCAGAATGGACTGGTTGGATCTCCTTGCAGTTCAAGGGACTCTCAAGAGTCTTCTCCAACACCACAGTTCAGAAGCATCAATTCTTCGGCGCTCAGCCTTCTTCACAGTCCAACCCTCACATCCATACATGACCACAGGAAAAACCATAGCCTTGACCAGATGGACCTTAGTTGGCAAAGTAATGTCTCTGCTTTTCAATATACTGTCTAGGTTGGTCATAACTTTTCTTCCAAGGAGTAAGCGTCTTCTAATTTCATGGCTGCAGTCACCATCTGCAGTGATTTTAGAGCCCAGAAAAATAAAGTCTAACACTGTTTTTCCATCTATTTCCCATGGAGTGATGGGACTGGATGACATGATCTTCGTTTTCTAAATGTTGAGCTTTAAGCCAACTTTTCCACTCTCCTCTTTCACTTTCATCAAGAGGCTTTCTAGCTCCTCTTCACTTTCTGCCATAAGGGTGGTGTCATCTGCATATCTGAGGTGATTGATATTTCTCCCGGCAATCTTGATTCCAGCTTGTGCTTCTTCCAATCCAGCATTTCTCATGGTGCACTCTGCATAGAAGTTAAATAAGCAGGGTGCCAATATACAGCCTTGACGTACTCCTTTTCCTATTTGGAACCAGTCTGTTGTTCCATGTCCAGTTCTAACTGTTGCTTCCTGACCTGCATACAGATTTCTCAAGAGGCAGGTTAGGTGGTCCAGTTTTCCCATCTCTTGAAGAATTTTCCACAGTTTATTGTGATCCACACAGTCAAAAGCCTTGGCATAGTCAGTAAAGCAGAAATAGATGTTTTTCTGGAACTCTCTTGCTTTTTCCATGATCCAGCATATGTTGGCAATTTGATCTCTGGTTCCTCTACCTTTTCTAAAACCAGCTTGAACATCAGGGAGTTCACGGTTCACGTATTGCTGAAGCCTGGCTTGGAGAATTTTGAGCATTACTTTACTAGCATGTGAGAGGAGTGCAATTGTGTGGTAGTTTCAGCATTCTTTGGCATTGCCTTTCTTTGGGATTGGAATGAAAAAGACCTTTTCCAGTCCTGTGGCCACTGCTGAGTTTTCCAAATTTGCTGGCAGATTGAGTGCAGCACTTTCACAGCATCATCTTTCCAGGATTTGAAATAGCTCCACTGGAATTCCATCACCTCCACTAGCTTTGTTCGTAGTGATGCTTTCTAAGGCCCACTTGACTTCACATTCCAAGATGTCTGGCTCTAGATTAGTGATCACATCATCATGATTATCTGGGTCGTGAAGATCTTTTTTGTACAGTTCTTCCATGTTAGTCTCTACTAAACCTCTAGGGCAGGACAAATACAGTCAACTCAGCTTGCACAACTGAAGTTGCAATTGCAATTGCAATTTGAAGAATACTTATGTAAAGAGCTGAAAACAGTTAAGTACTAAACCAGGTTTCATTTAATTGAGTGTACTTGCTTGCTAATTAGACCGACTTCCATATATGAATTTAGGTGGGCTTACTCTCCGACCCCTTCCTTCCTCCTTCCTTCCTCTGTTTCTTGCCTGTTTTCTTCTTTCTTTCTTCCATGCTTCTTTTATTTTTTAATCTCTGTATAATTCTCCATATCTCTGTTTCTCTGTATCCCCCATTTTTATTTATTTATAGCTGCTGTGCAACATTGTATGAATTACAAGTGTACAATATAGTGACTAACAATTTTAAAGGTTATACTCCATTCATAGTTATTGTAAAATATTGGCTATGTTCCCTGTGTTGTACAATATGTCCTTGTGTTCTTATTTTATACCTAATTGTTTGTACCTCTTAATTCCCTAACCCCCTATATTGCCCCTCTCCCCATTGGTAACCACTGGTTTGTGCTCTATATCTGTGAGTCTGCTTATATTTTTTATATTCACTAATTTGCTTTATTTTTTAGATTCCACATTTAGTAATATCGTATAATATTTGTCTTTCTCTGTCTGACTTATTTCACTTAGCATAAGCTGTCTAAGTCCATCTATAGGACTTAGTTGCTGCAAATGGCAATATATTTTTTTAAATGAATAACTAGTATTCTATTGTGTATCTATATACACCATGTCTTCTTTACCCATTCATCTATTGATGGACACGGGTTGCTTCCATATCTTGGTAGTTATAAATAATGCTGCTGTGAGCATTGGGGTGCATGTATCTTTTTGAATTAGTGTTTTTGTTTTTCAGATAAATACCCAGGAGTGGAATTCCTAAGTCATATGATAGTTATATTTTTAGTTTTTTGAGAAATCTCCATATTATCTTGCATAGTGGCTGCGCCAATTACATTCCCACAAACAGTGTAGGAGGGTTCCCTTTTCTCCACATCCTGGCCAACATTTGTTGTGTTCTTTCTGACAATAGCAGTTCTCACAGGTGTGAGGTAATATCCCATTGCAGTTTTTTAAAAAAGATGTATTTGGCTGCATCAGGTCTTAGTTAGGGAATGTAGGATCTTTGATCTTTAGCTGTGGCATGCAAACTCTTAGTTGTGGCATGTGGGATCTAGTTCCCTAACCAGAGCTCAAACTTGGGCACCCTGTATCAGGAGCACAGAATCTTAGCCACTGGACTACCAAGAAAGTCCCTCATTGTGGTTTTGATTTGCATTTCTCTGATGACTACTTAAAAGCTTTTGCACAGCAAAGTAAACCATTGAGAAAATGAAAAGACAACCTACTGAACGGGAGAAAATATTTGCAAATAATATGATGGATAATGAGTTAATATCCAACATGTGTAAACAACTCATACATCTCAACAGCAAAAAAACCACAACTCTATTAACAAATGGAGCAGATGAACTGAATAGACATTTTTCCAAATAAGAAATGCACACGGCCACCAATAGGCACGTGAAAAGATGTTCTTGTCTTGTTTTCATTTTTTTATTAAGATAAACTTTCATTATATGAGTAATACATTAATATATCATTTACTAATAATATATTCAGTATACTATGTGACATCAAATTTCTTTCATCAGCTATCTTTTTCAGACCAGAAAATAGCGTGGGGGGCTCATTTCTTTTTCATATATATTCATTTATATTTTTATATATATGGCTAAACATATGAAATATATGTAATTACTCTTAAAGTACTGCATGCTGCCATCCTATTATTAGTATATCACAATGTATTCAACTGTTTAACTGTTTAGATTGTTTCTGATGTTCTGATTAAACAAATGCAAAAAGCATGATTCTGTCAGCACATGTGTAATGAACTTCCTAAGGCAGATTAGATACCAGAAATGAAATTCTGAGTGCATCCATTTTATTTTTATTTTTTATTCTTTGTATTGAGTTGTAATTGACACACAACATTATATTAATTTCAGGTGTACAACTTAATGATTTAATATCTGTATGCATTGTGAAATGATCACTCTAATAAGGCTAGTTAACATCTGTCACCATACAGAGTTACAAAATTTTGTTTTCTTTTAATGAAGAAAATGAAAATGAAAGTCTCTCAGTCTTGTCCGACTCTTTGCGACCTCATGGACTGTCCATGAAATTCTCTAGGCTAGAATACTGGAGTGGGTAGCCTTTCTCTTCTCCAGGGGATCTTCCCAAGTAATGAGTTAAATCTACTCTCTTAACAACTTACAAAACTGGAGTACAGTATTATTGAAGTGAGGTGCAGTTGCTCAGTCATGTCTGACTCTTTGCGACCCCATGGATTGTGGCCTACCAGGCTCCTCTGTCCATGGGATTCTCCAGGCAAGAATACTGGAGTGGATTGCCATTTCCTTCTCCAGGGGATCTCACCAGCCCAGGGAATGAACCCAGGTCTCCTGCACTGGATGCAGACGCTTTAACCTCTGAGCCCCAACCATGTATTATTAACCAGTATTATTAGTGGAATATTAGGTCCATGAATCAAGGCAAATTGGAAGTGGTCAAACAGGAGATTGCAAGAGTTAACATCAACATTTCAGGAATCAGTGAAGTAAAATGGACTGGAATGGGTGAATTTAACTTACATGACCATTATATCACTACTGTGGGCAAAGATTCCTTAGAAGAAATGGAATAGCCATGATAGTCAACAAAAGAATCCAAAATGCAGTGGTACATGGATGTATCTCAAAAATGACTGAATGATCTCTGTTGATTTCAACACAAACCATTCAATATCACAGTAATCCAGATCTATGCCCGGACCAGTAATGCTGAAAAAGCTGAACAGTTCTATGAAGACCTACAAGACCTTCTAGAACTAACACCCAAAAAGATGTCCTTTTCATCATAGGGGACTGGAATGCAAAAATAGAAAGTCAAGAGATACCTAGAGTAACAGGCAAATTTGGCCTTGGAGTACAAAATGAAGCAGGTCAAAAGCTAACAATTTTGCCAAGAGAAAGCACTGGTCATAGCAAACACCCTCTTCCAACAACACAAGACTCTACACATGGACATCACTAGATGATCGACACCAAAATCAGCTTGGTTATATTCTTTGCAGCCAAAGATGGAGAAGCTCTATACAGTCACCAAAAACAAGACGAGGAGCTGACTGTGGCTCAGATCATGAACTCCTTATTGCCAAATTCAGACTTAAAGAAAGCAGGGAAAACCACTGGACCATTCGGGTATGTCATAAATCAAACCCCTTATGATTATACAGTGGAATGATGAATAGATTCAAGGGATTATATCTGATAGAGTGCTGAAGAACTATGGATGGAGGTTCATGACATTGTACAGGAGGCAGTGATCAAGACCATCCCCAAGAAAAAGAAATGCAAAAAGGCAAAATGGTTGTCTGACAAGGCCTTACAAATAACTGAGAAAAGAAAAGACACAAAAGGAAAAGAAGAAAAGGAAAGATATATCCATTTGAGTGCAGAATTTCAAAGACTAGCAAGGAGAGATAAGAAAGCTTCCCTCAGTGATCAGTGCAAAGAAATAGAGGAAAACAACAGAATGGGAAAGACTAGAGATTTCTTCAAGAAAATTGGAGATACCAAGGGAGCATTTCATGCAAAGATGGGCACAATAAAGGACAGAAATGGTATGGACTTAACAGAAGCAGGAAATATTAAAAAGAAGTGGCAAGAATACACAGAAGAATTATACAAAAAGGTCTTCATGACCCAGATGACCACGATGGTGTGATCACTCACCTAGAGCCAGACATCCTGGAGTGTTAAGTGGGCCTTAAGAAGCATCACTATGAACAAAGCTAGTGGAGGTGATGGAATTCCAGTAGAGCTATTTCAAATCCTGAAAGATGATGCTGTGAAAGTGCTGCACTCAATCTGCCAGCAAATTTGGAAAACTCAGCACTGGCCACAGGACTGGAGAAGGTCAGTATTCATTCCAATCTCAAAGAAAGGCAATGCCAAAGAATGCTCAAACTACCACACAATTGCACTCATCTCACATGCTATCAAAGTAATGCTCAAAATTCTGCAAGCCAGGCTTTAACAGTAAGTAAAAAGGGAACTTTTAGATGTTCAAGCTGGATTTAGAAAAGGCACAGGAACCAGAGATCAAATTGCTAACATTCGCTGGATCATTGAAAAAGCCAGAGAGTTTCAGGAAAGCATCTACTTCTGCTTTGTTGACTATAACAAAGCCTTTGTGTGGATGACAACAAACTGTGGGAAATTCTTAAAGAGATGGGACCTAACCATCTGACCTGTCTCCTGAGAAATCTGTATGCAGGTCAAGAAGCACCAGTTAGAACTGGACATGGAACAACAGACTGATTCCAAATAGGGAAAGGCTGTAAATTGTCATCTTGCTTATTTAACTTATATGTGAAATTCCAGCCTGGATGAAGCACAAGCTAGATTGCCAGGGGAAATATAAATAACCTCAGATGTGCAGATGACACCACCCTTATGGCAGAAAGTGAAAAAGAACTAAAGAGCTTCTTGATGAAAGTAAAAGAGGAGAGTGAAAAAGCTGACTTAAAACTCAACATTCAGAAAACTAAGATCATGGCATCTGGTCCCATTACTTCATGGCAGATAGATGGGGAAATAATGGAAACAGTGAGTGACTTTCTTTTGGGGTGCTCCAAAATCACTGAAATGGTGACCACACCCATTAAATAAGACACTTGCTCCTCAGAAGAAAAGTTATGACCAACCTAGACAGCATACTAAAAGTAGAGATATTATTTTGCCAACAAAGGTCCATCTTCAAAGCTATAGTTTCTCCAGTAGTGATGTATGGATGTGAGAGTTGGACTGTGAAGAAAGCTGAGCACCAAAGAATTGATGCTTTTGAACTGTGGTGTTGGAGAAGACTCTTGAGAGTCCCTTGGACTGCAAGGAGATCCAACCAGTCCATCCTAAAGGAAATTAGTCCTGAATATTCATTAGAAGGACTGATGTTGAAGCTGAAGCTCCAACTCTTTGGCCACCAGATGTGAAGTACTGACTCATTTGAAAAGACCCTGATGCTGGAAAGATTGAAGGCAGGAGGAGAAGGGGACGACAGAGGATGAGTTGGTTGGATGGCATCACTGATTCTATGGACATGAGTTTGAGTAAATTCCGGGAGTTGATCATAGACAGAGAAGCCTATCCAGTTGTGGATGTGACTGGTGATAGAAGCAAGGTTCAATGCTGTAAAGAGCAATATTGCATAGGAACCTGGAATGTTAGATCCATGAATCAAGGCAAATTGGAAGTGGTCAAACAGGAGATGGCAAGAGTGAACATCAACATTCTAGGAATCAGCAAACTAAAATGGACTGGAATGGGTGAATTCAACTCAGATGACCATTATATCTACTACTGTGGGCAGGAATCCCTTAGAAGAAATGGAGTAGCCATCATAGTCAACAAAAAGTCCAAAATGCAGTACCTGGATACAGTCTCAAAAACGACAGAATGATCTCTATTCCTTTCCAAGGCAAACCATTCAATATCACGGTAATCCAAGTCTATGCCCTGACCAATAATGCTGAAGAAGCTGAAGTTGAATGCTCCTATGAAGACCTACAAAACCTTCTAGAACTTACACCCAAAAAAGATGTCCTTTTCATCATAGAGGACTGGAATGCAAAAGTAGGAAGTCAAGAAACAACCTGGAGTAACAGGCAAGTTTGGCCTTGGAGTACAAAATGAAGCATGGCAAAGGCTAATAGAGTTCTGCCAAGAGAATGCACTGGTCATAGCAAACACCCTCTTCCAACAACACAAAAGAAGACTCTACACATGGACATCACCAGATAGTCAACACTGAGATCGATTATATTCTTTGCAGCCAAAGATGGAGAAGCTCTATACAGTCAGCAGGAACAAGACAGAGAGCTGACTGTGGCTCAGATCATGAACTCCTTATTGCCAAATGCAGACTGAAATTGAAGAAAGTGGAGAACACCACTAGACCATTCAGCTATGACCTGAATCAAATCCCTTATGAGTATACAGTAGAAATGAGAAATAAATTGAAGGACTAGATCAGATAGACAGAATGCCTGATGAACTATGGACGGAGGTTCGTGACATTGTACAGGAGACAGGGATCAAGACCATCCATAAGAAAAAGAAATGCAAAAAGCAAAATGGCTGTCTGAGGAGGCCTTACAAATATCTGTGAAAGGAAGGGAAGCAAAAAGCAAAGGAGAAAAGGAAAGATATACTCATTTGAATGCAGATATACTCATTTGAATGCTATTCCAAAGAATAGCAAGAAGAGATAAGAAAGCCTTCCTCAGTGATCAATACAAAGAAATAGAGGAAAACAATAGAATGGGAATGACTAAAGATCTCCTCAAGAAAATCAGAGATACCAAGAGAATATTTCATGCAAAGAAGGGCTCGATAAAGGACAGAAATGGTATAGACCTAACAGAAGCAGACGATATTAAGAAGAGGTGGCAAGAATACACAGAAGAACTGTACAAAAAGAGCTTCAAAACCCAGATAATCACGATGGTGTGATCACTCACCTAGAGCCAGACATTCTGGAATGTGAAGTCAAGTGAGCCCTAGAAAGCATCACTACAAACAAATCTAGTGGAGGTGATGGAATTCCAGTTAAGCTCTTTCAAATCCTGAAAGATGATGCTGTGAAAAGTGCTGCACTCAATATGCCAGCAAATTTGGAAAACTCAGCAGTGGTCACAGGACTGGAAAAGTTCAGTTTTCATTCCAATCCCAAAGAAAGGCAATGCCTAAGAATGCTCAAACTACCACACAATTGCACTCATCTCACATGCTAGCAAAGTGATGCTTAAAATTCTCCAAGCCAGGCTTCAGCAATACATGAACTGTAAACTTCCAGTTGTTCAAGCTGGTTTTAGAAAAGGCAGAGGAACCAGAGATCAAATTGCCAACATCCACTGGATCATGGAAAAGCAAGAGTTTCAGAAAAACATCTACTTCTGCTTAATTGACTCTGCCAAAGCCTTTGACTGTGTGGATCACAATAGACTATGGAAAATTCTGAAAGAGATGAGAATACCAGACCACCTGACCTGCCTCTTGAGTAACCTAAATGCAGGTCAGGAAGCAATAGTTAGAACTGGACATGGAACAACAGACTGGTTCCAAATAGGAAAAGGAGTACGTCAAGGCTGTATATTGTCATCCTGCTTATTATATGCAGAGTACATCATCAGAAACACTGTGCTGGATGAAGCACAAGCTGGAATCAAGGTTGCCGGGAGAAATAGCAATAACCTCAGATATACAGATGACACCACCCTTATGGCAGAAAGTGAAAAAGAACTAAAGAGCCTCTTGATGAAAGAGGAGAGTGAAAAAGTTGGCTTAAAGCTCAACGTTCAGAAAACAAAGAACATGGCATCTGGTCCCATCACTTCATGGGAAATAGATGGGGAAACAGTGGAAACAATGTCAGACTTTATTTTGGGGGACTCCAAAAATCACTGCAGATAGTGATTGCAGCCATAAAATTAAAAGACACTTACTCCTTGGAAGGAAAGTTATGACCAACCTAGACAGCATATTAAAAAGCAGAGACATTACTTTGTCAACAAAGGTCCATCTAGTCAAGTCTAAGATTTTTCCAGTGGTCATGTATGGATGTGAGAGTTGGACTATAAAGAAGGCTGACCACCAAAAAATTGATGCTTTTGAACTGTGGTGGTGGAGAAGACTTGAGAGTCCCTTGGATTGCAAGGAGATCCAACCAGTCCATCCTAAAGGAGATCAGTCCTGGGTGTTCATTGGAAGGACTGATGTTGAAGCTGAAACTCCAATACTTTGGCCACCTGATGCAAAGAGCTGACTCATTTCAAAAGACCCCGATGCTGGGAAAGATTGAGGGCACGAGGAGTAGCGGATGACAGAGGATGAGATGGTTGGATGGCATCATGGACTGATGGACATGAGTTGGGTTGAACTGCGGAAGTTGGTGATGGACAGGGAGGCCTGGTGTGCTGCGGATCTTGGGGTCGCAAAGAGTCAGACACGACTGAGCGACTGAACTGAACTGAACTGATTATTAACCGTAGTTGACATGCTGAACGTTACTGTGTATGTCCATTTTAATTTTGTTAACTGTTGACTAGTTGTTCTCCAGTGTGTCTGTGCAGCTCACATTCTTACTAGCTGTTCTAGGGTTTTCTATACAGGTCTCACTGACACTTAATGTCACCAATTTTAACAGAGTTCTACCTCTGTTTCTTTTCTCCTTTTTCTTATCTTCTTCTGCCTCCTCTTTTCCCTTCCCTCCCTTTCTCATTTTCCTTGGCTCTCATTCTCTCTCCCCCTGTTTCTTTTTCTCTTTGTTTCCTCATCCCCTTTTGCTTTTTTTATTCATAATTTTGAAAATTTAACTTATTTTTAATAAAATAAATTAATGTTTTATTACTTAATGAAGATCAGGAAAATATATGTCAGCAAATGAACATTTATAAAGTCATTGTCAAAGGCTACTGTGTTTTCTACATCATACTTTTAAAAACCAAGGTAAAATACCCATAACATAAAAGTTAGCTATTGTCAAGAGTACAGTTTAGTAGCATTTAATACATTGACAGTGTTATACAGCCACCGTCTCTATCAAATTCTAAGATATTTCCATAACCCCTAAAGATATGGGTATGGGTACCCCATACTCAAAGCAGTCACCCTCCAATTCTCCCATCTCTTAGCTCCAAGTGACCGCCAATCTGATTTCTTTAGTATGGATTTACCTGTGATGGATATTGCATGTAAATGGATTCATACAGTGTGTGACCTGGTATATCTGCTTTCTTTCATTTTGCATGTCTTTGAGGTTAATCCATGGTATAGCATATGTCAGTACTTCATTCATTTTTATGGCTGAACAGTGCTTTCATGCACTGGAGAAGGAAATGGCAACCCACTCCAGTGTTCTTGCCTGGAGAATCCCAGGGACGGGAGAGCCTGGTGGGCTGCCATCTCTGGGGTCGCACAGAATCGGACACGACTGAAGCGACAGCAGCAGGAGCAATACTCCACTGAATGGTTATGCCACAATTTGTTTATCAGTTTACCCAGTTGATGAAGATGTAGACAAATTCTACCCCTTGACTAATGTGAATAGTGCCACAATGAACACTTGTGCATAAGTTTTTGTTCGAATATCTGTTTTTAGTTCTTTTGGGTCTACACTTAGGAGAAGAATTGCTGGGTCATATGGTAGTTCTATGTTTCACTTTTTTGAGACACTGCCAACCTGCTTTCCATAGCAGCTGTACCATTTTACATTTCTACAAGCAATGTACAAGGGTTCCTATTTCTCTGCATTCCTGACAACACTAATTATTTCTTGTTTTTCATTTTTTAAAAAATTACAACTATCCTCTTGGGTATCAAGTATATCTTGTTGTTTTGATTTGCATTTTCCAGTGACTTATGATATTGAACATCTTTTCATATATGTGTTGGCCATTTGTATATCTGTTTTAGAGAAATGTCTACTAGTCCTTTGCTTATATTTAAATTGGGTTGTTTGTCTTTTGTTATTGAATTGTAAGGATTCTTTATATATTCTGGATACTGGATGACTCCTATCAGATATATGGCTTTCAAGTATTTTTTCCCATTCTGTGGGTTGTTTGTTTTTCACTTTCTTGATTGTGTCATTTGATGCACAAATTTTTAATTTTGATGTTTATTTTTCCCTTTGTTGCTCATATTTTGGGGATCATTTCAAAGAGTCTGTAAATACAAGGTGGATAGCATAAGCTATCTCATCATTATTATTTTTATTATTATCCACATCATAGATTATTATATAGCTGAGTTTTTCCTTTCTTTTTTATTTTTAAATTATGAAAGTATGATAACACATTTATAAGCAACTTGGAAACTACAGAACAAAGTTACATAGAGTTCCACTCTATATTACAATTATTTTTAAGTAGATAAATTAAGATACTTAGTTGGAGTTTCAATATTCAATATTCAAAATTAATAGAATGAAATTATCCTTCAATTAAAATAAATAAATTTTAAAAATTAATAAATGAATAGATATAAAAGTAGAAGGATATAGTAGGCCTGAAAAGCATTATGAATGAATTCAACATAATTAAAATCTATACAATTTTCATAAAACAGCAGCTTACAAATTCTACTTAAGTTCCCTTAGACTATAAGCCAGGAGACACTGGAAACTATCCAGGAACATAAAACAAGGTGCAGAGATTTCATGATCTAAAGGTATTGGAATCATACAGAGTCTGTTCCCTTGCCACTGTGGAATTATATTAAAAATTAAAATCAAAAGATATTTGAAAATAATCCACATATTTTCAAGTGCAATGTGACATTTACTAAGAGAGATCCTTGACTTAGCCATTAAAAGCCTCAATAAAGTTAAAAGACTGAAAAAACACAGAGGGTGATTGCAGAGAAGAAAGCATTTAAATGAGAAATTAATATCAAATTGAGAGATTAGTATCAAAGATACTTTATAAACCCCATGTAATTAAAAATTAAAATTAATGGATGTATCTTTTCATTTTTATTCTGTTACGAATATTTTCTAATGAAAAGAGAATTTATCAGAATTTGTTGCATGCAGCTGAAGTGGCTCAGTGATACTAAATACAATATGGTTTCTTGAATAAGGTCAGAAAATAAATAATGGACACAAACATAAAATTTTGTGAAATTTGAACAAAATCTGTCCTTTAGTTAGTACTACTGTATCATATGTTGATTTCCTGTGGTTCTTTTGTTGTTGTTGTTGTTGTTGTTACTTAGTTGTATCTGAATCTTTGCAACTTTGTGGACTGCAGCACGCCAGGTTTCTCTGTCCTTCACTATCTCCCAGAGTTTGCTCAAACTCATGTCCATTGAGTCAACGATGCCATCCAACCATCTCATTCTCTGTCGCCCCTTCTCCTCCTGCCCTCTAGCATCAGAATCCTTTCCAATGAGTCTGATCTTTGCATCAGGTGGCCAAAGCATTGGTGCTTCAACTTCAGCATCAGTCCTTCCAATGAATATTCAGAATTTCCTTTAGGATTGACTGGTTTGATCTCCTTCCTGTCCAAGGGACCCTCAAGAGTCTTCTCCAGCACCATAATTCGAAAGCATCAATTCTTCAGCTCTCCGCTTTCTGTAAGATCCAGCTCTCAAATCCGTACATGACTACTGGAAAAACCAAAGCTTTTTCTATATGGACGTTTGTCAACAAAGTGATGTGTCTGCTTTTTAATACACTGTCTAGATTTGTCATAGCTTTTCTTCCAAGCAGCAAGCATCTTTTATTTATTTATTTTTAAATTTATTTTATTTTTTAAATTTTACTTTACAATACTGATTTCATGGCTTCAGTCATTGCCCATAGTGATTTTGGAGACCAAGAAAATAAAGTCTTTCACTATTTCCATTTTTTACCCATCTATTTGCCATGAAGTGATGGGACCAGATGCTATAATCTTAGTTTTTTGAATGTTGAGTTTTAATACTCTCATCTTTCACCTTCATCAAGAGGCTCTTTAGTTCCTCTTTATTTTCTGCCATTAAGGTGGTGTCATCTGTATATCTGAGGTTATTGGTATTTCTTGCAGTAATCTTAATTCCAGCTTATGCTTCATCTATCCCGGCACTTCCAATGATGTACTCTGCATATAAGTTAAATAAGCAGGGTGACAATAAAGCCTTGACGTACTTCTTTCCCAATTGTGAACCATTGTTCTTTGTCCAGTTCAAACTATTGCTTCTTGACCTGCATAAAGATTTCTCAGGAGGCAGGTAAGGTGGTCTGGTATTCCCATCTCTTTAAGAATTTTCCATAGTTTGTTGTGATTCACACAGTCAAAGACTTTAGTATAATCAATGAAGCAGAAGTTACTTTAGTACTAACCTCACAGATGCCAGAATAAATGGAACTACATCAGTAGTAGATGTTTTTCTGGAATCCCCTTGCTTTTCTATGATCCAACAGATGTTGGCAATTTGATTTCTGCTTCCTCTGTCTTTTCTAAATCCAGCTAGTACATCTGGAAGTTCTCAGTTCACATACTATTGAAGCCTTGAGCATTACCTTGCTGGAATATGAAACAAGTGAAATTTTGTGGTAGTTTGAGCATTCTTTGGCATTGCCTTTCTTTGGGATTGGAATGAAAACTGACCTTTTCCAGTCCTGTGGCTACTGCTGAGTTTTCCAAATTTGCTGGCATATTGAATGCAGCACTTTAACAGCATCATCTTTTAGGATTTGAAATAGCTCAGCTGGAATTCCATCACCTCTACTATCTTTTTTTTTTTTAACAGCATAGTATTTCTTATATTCTCAGAATTGGAATAGCAGTTTCAACCTCGTTAAACTTTTTTAAAAATCACTCAGGTAATAAGCTTTCTAGACTTTCAGCAATAATACTATTAGGTTGGTGCAAAAGTAATTATAGTTTTGGATGCTGAATTTTAATTCATTATAACTAGGCTCAAACACATCATTATTAATCAAAATAGGAGTCATTACAATTAACACATTTTTGCCAATGAAAAATAAGTTTCTTTATTTCTGTAGCATAAAAATCTGTGCTTCGGGTTTTGACAAACACTTGGAAAGCATTTTCTGCATCCTGGTGGTTGTAGAAGGATTTTTTCCTACAAAAAGTTGTCAAGATTCTTGAAAAAGTTGTCAGTTGGTGAGAGGTCAGGTGAATATAGCAGATGAGGCAAAACTTTCTAGCCCAATTTGTTCAATGTTTGAAGCTGGTTGTGTGACATGTGGTCAGGTGTTGTCACAGAGAAGCACGGGCCCATGCTGTTGACCAATGCTGGCTGCAGGCATTTGCAGTTTTCAGTGTGTCTCATCAGCGTGCTGAGCATACTTGTCAGATGTAATGGTTTCACTGGGATTCAGACGGCTGTAGTGGATCACATCGGCAACAAACCACCAAACAGTGACCACGACCCTTTTAGGGTACAAGTTTGGCTTTGGGAAGTCCTTTGGAGTGTCTTCTCGGTCCAACACTGAGCTTGTCATCCCTGGTTGTCATATAAAATCCACTTTTCATTGCACATCACAATCCAATTGAGAAATTGTTGCTGTTGCATAGAAGAAGAGAAGCAACACTTCAAAACGACGAATTTTTTTTTTGCGGCAGCTCAGGAGGCACCCACGTATTGAGCTTTTTCACCTTTACAATTTGCTTCAAATGCCAAACACCTGTAGTATAGTTGACGTTGAGTTCTTGGGCAACTTCTTGTGTGGTTTTAAGAGATCAGCTTCAGTGATCCTCTCAGATGGTTGTTGTCAACTTCCAATGGCTAGTCTCTGTGCTCAGCTTCAAGCTTGTAATCTTTGCAAAACCTCTTGAACCACTGCTGCACTGTATTAGCAGTTCTTGGGCCAAATGCACCGTTGATGTTGTGAGTTGTCTCTGATGCTTTATGACCCATTTTGAACTTGAATAAGAAAATTGCTTGAATTTGTTTTTTGTCTAGCATCATTTCCATAGTCTAAAATACATATAAAATAAACAATAATAATTAGCAAAAACATAAAGCAATAAATGCTCATTAAAATGATGTATAACATAACCATATTTATTTAAGAATGTATTCCAGTATCATATGGCAAAGTTCAACAATGCAAAACCAAAATTACTTTTGCACCAGCCTAATAGATGCCAGAATAAATGGATTATGTCAGTTTTGAGTGAATATAAATTAGAAATCTAGCATTCTATTCTTAGTCAAACAAGTGTAATCAAAATGTCAAAATTTTTAGCTAGGCAAAAAATTATAGATTTTCTAAAATATATATTTATTACACATACTATTTGTACATATTTATACCAAAACTTTTTCCTGTACTTGATAAAGACTTGAGAAAGAAAAACAAAGAAAAGGAGATGGAAAAATTGGAAAACAGAAGCTAAATGGGAACACTTGAATATGAAAAGAAACAGTGAAATGATCTAGATGAAACTAAAATAGTATCATCTAGTCCAGTTGTTTTAAACATAACTGCTTATTAGAATCACATCTGGAGCTTTGGGAAAAAAAGAAATACCTGGATATTTGAATTTTTCAAAAATTCCAAGATAATTCTAATGTGCATCTGAATTAAAAGGTGGTTACATGTTTTTCTATTAAATAGTTTTACTGATATAGAATTATATTATTTTCTGTTGACTAATCATGATACAATGGTATTAAATGAATAATAGTTACATAATCACAATAGTAAAAGATGTTTATCAGTTTTCACAATCAATAGCCAGACAAAAATAAAAGATAATTATAATTACAAGCCATAGTGGAAACATGATCCTAACAATATAAAATAATTACATACAATTTGGGGGTTAAGTAGAGTGATGCAGTAAGTGCAAATGCATACATGCAGATGTTTTCATCCACCCAGCCAGTCTGTCTTTTATAGCTGAGTTTTATAAGGAAAAAATATAGCATATAGAAATATATGATCTTTTTTGAAAATTGAAATATATTTGACTTACAATGTGCTAGTTTCAAGTGTACTGTAAAGTGAATCAGTTATACATATACATATATCCAGTTGGTTTTTTAGATTTTCTTCCCTATACAGGTCATTACAGAGTATTGAGCAGAGTTCCATGTGCTAACAATTGGCTCTCATCAGTCATCTATTTTATATATATTAGTGTGTACGGAGAAAGCAGTGGCACCCCACTCCAGTACTCTCGCCTGGAAAATCTCATGGATGGAGGCCTGGTAGGCTGCAGTCCATGGGGTTGCTACAAGTCGGACACGACTGAGTGACTTCACTTTCACTTTTCACTTTCACGCATTGGAGAAGGAAATGGCAACCCACTCCAGTGTTCTTGCCTGGAGAATCCCAGGGACGGGGGAACCTGGTGGGCTGCCATCTATGGGGTCGCACAGAGTCGGACACGACTGAAGTGACTTAGCAGCAGCAGCAGTGTGTATGTGTCAATCCCAATCTCCCGGTTTATCCCTCTTCCTCTTATCCCCTGGTAACCATAAGTTTATTATCTACATCTGTGACTCTCCTTCTGTTTTGTGACTAAGTCCATTTATACCTTTTTTCTTAGATTCCACATATAAGCAGTATCATATGATATTTATCTGTGTCTTAGTTCACTCAGTGTAACAATCTCTCAGTCCATCCATGTTGCTGCAAATGGCATTTTTGTTCATTTTTGTGACTGAGTATGGTGGTTTTGTCACACTAAGTCATGTCTGATTCTTGCGACCCCATGGACTGTAACCTGCCAGGCTTCTCTGTTCATGGAACTCTCCAGGTGAGAATACTAGAATGGGCTGCCATTTCCTTCTCCAGGGGACCTTCCCAAACCAAGAATCAAACCCAGGTCTCCTGCATTGCAGGCAGGTATACCAACTGAGCTATGAGGGATGGCTGACTGTACACACACACACACACACACACACACACACACACACCACATTTTCTTTATCCATTCCTCTGATTCAGTTGCTTCCATGTTCTGGCAATTGTAAATAGTGCTGCAATGAATATTGGGGTGCATGTATCTTTTGAATTGTGGTTTTCTCTGAGTATATGCCTAGGAATGGAATTGTTGCATCATATGGTAGTTCTGTTTTTATATATACATATTCCTTTTCAGATTCCTTTCCATTTTGGTTTATTACAGGATACTGAATATTATTCCCTGGGCTACACATTAGGACCTGTTGTTTATCTGATATTCTTTATATTGTTTATCTTATTTTATGTATTTTTCTGTTTTTTTTTCTTTTGGATCATAGACAAAGCACAAAAGTTCCAGAAAAACATCTACTTCTGCTTTATTGACTATGCCAAAGCCTTTGTCTGTGTGGATCACAACAAACTGTGGAAAATTCTTCAAAAGATGGGAATATAAGACCACCTGACCTCCCTCCTGAGAAATCTGCATGCAGGTCAAGAAGCAACAATTAGAACTAGACATGGCACAGCAGACTGGTTCCAAATTACGAAAGGAGTACTCTGTATATTTAACTGCTTATTTAACTTGTATGCAGAGTACATCATGAGAAATGCTGGACTGGATGCAGCACAAGCTGGAATAAGATTTCTGGGAGAAATATTAATAACCTCAAATATGCAGATGACACCACCATTATGGCAGAAAGTGAAGAACTGAAGAGCCTCTTGATGAAAGTGAAAGAGAAGACTGAAAAGGTTGGCTTAAAGCTCAACATTCAGGAAACTAAGATCATGGCATCTGGTCCCATCACTTCATGGCAAATAGATGGCGAAACAGTGGAAACAGCGACAGACTTTATTTTCGGGGGCTCCAAAATTACTAAAATGGTGACTGCAGCCATGGAATCAAAAAACCCTTGTTCCTTGGAAGAAAAGTTATGACCAACCTAGCCAGCATATTAAAAAGCAGAGGCATTACTTTGCCAACAAAGGTCTATCTACTCAAAGCTATGGTTTTTCCAGTAGTCATGTATGGATGTGAGAATTGGACTATAAAGAAAGCTGAGCACTGAAGAATTGATGCTTTTGAACTGTGGGTTGGAGCAGACTCTGGAGAATCCCTTGAACAGCAAGGAAATCCAACCAGTCCATCCTAAAGGAAATCAGTCCTGAGTATTCATTGGAAGGGACTGATTGCTGAAGCTGAAACTCCAATACTTTGGCCACCTGATGTGAAGAACCGACTCATTTGAAAAGACCCTGATGCTGGGAAAGATTGAAGGCAGGAGGAGAAGGGGATGACAGAGGATGAGATGGTTGGATGGCATCACCGACTCTATGGACATGAGTAAATTCCAGGAGTTGGTGATGGACAGGGAGGCCTGGAGTGCTGCAGTCCATGAGGTTGCAAAAAGTCAGACATGACTGAGTGACTGAACTGAACTGATATTGTATTATGATCACAAAAAGAAGCAACTAAAAGAAAAAGAGCCCTTTAGAAAGAAGGCCACAAGAAAGGATCTGACTTTACTGTGGAACAGTGATTTGAGTAATTGGTGTCTTCAAAGGCCTATTTACGCAGAGGGATGGGCTGGTCTGGTGGTCACAGGTATATAAATGGGATCAGCCTTCAGGAACATTCCCCTGATTACACCCTATTCCCCGCTACCCCCCCTCAGGCCCTGTGCACTTTCTCTTGGCTAAGGGTGGGCATGGACACTTGCTGATGGCTATGGAGTCCGCATGGGAAACTGATAATATGAAGCCAGTGCCCTTGGGGCTGCCTGTCCAGCAAGCATGTTGTGGAGCAGTCACTCTTCTGTGAAGCGGGTGTCAGGGCCTCATTTCCCCTCATTAAATAAGACAGTAATGTCTGGTCCTCCTTCAGAGAGGCATTCCAGGAATCAACAGAATAGTATTTGTAACTAGCTGTGGGCAAAATCTCTCTAGCTTTGCTCCATTTATTAGTAATGTCCAGGGTGGATTCCTGGAACTGTGGATGGAAAGGACTCTTGCTTGAGAGGCCCCCATCCAGTCCCATCTGCAAGGAGAGCTGCAACCAAGGCACCCGGACCTCTGGGCTCATTCTTCTTGGCTTCCCTATATAACTTATTTATGGCTCTAAAACCCAGCAGAGTCAGTAATGTCCTTCTATCCCTCTTTATATCTTTCCACTCTTAAACTGCATCCCTCCTGGGACTTCATTCAAAGGAGTTCCTTAGTCTTTTTGGAGTTCCTCCAACTTCTCTGCACTCAATTCAAGAAGCTCTAAACACGACCTTTCCTGTAATAGATGCTAAGTAGTCTTGCTTGAGCAGAGTAAAAGACAATTTATATCCTTCAGTGTTATACAAATGTGATTTTAGGCTGAGGGAATGCATAGAGAGAACTTAGGGGCTTTGGTGAGCTGTGATCAAAATTCTGCTGCATAGCCCCCTGCCATGACCACAGGCGAGTCAGTTACTTTGTCTCTGTTCTTAGAAGGTAGAAAAGAAGTGCCCTAATTCTTCAGAAGGCCCCTGTGAGGAGTAAATGAGATAGTGTATATAAACTGCTTGATTTATGTTGTGCTTTTTTTTTTTTCATACAAAACTGGCTTAACTACAAGTCAGTTTCTTCATCTGGTTTTCAACAGAAGAAATGTGATCTGCTCCAAAGCTGGAGAAAAAAACATGGGTTTACTGACAAACAGAACTGTCCTATTCTCTAAGAGATGTTCAAGAGTAATTTTAAAGATGTTTAATTTTTGCCTTAAATGCTGATTTTAAAGCTGAGCTCTATGATAAGATCCAACTTCTTGAGGGAGAGTTTGCCTTGCAATTTTGTTCTCAGCAGTTTACAGTCCAGTGCACTTTTGAAAGCTTAGTAAGATTTGGGGAACCGCTGACCCAAAGATAAATAATTTATCACTTATAGTCCTCACAAAGGGATAGCTTGAATTGGAAATATCTCCTTCCCAGAAATCCCTATGAAATAGGAGGGGAAAAACAACCATACATGAGCAGTGTTTGGACTAATCAGTACATGAGAGAGAAACAGTATACCCCTAGCTTTGCAGGACAGAGTAAAAATAGTTGCAAATGGAACAACATCCCATAGATTCACTAACAAATGAAGAAAAAATCCGAAACCTTAGCATGTCTCCCATACATACATCAAGATAAATAACAGGTAACAACCGCTTATAGAAGACTGGGCACTATTTTATGCAAATCATATGTATTGTTATTTATCCTCCCATGAATTTATGGGCAAGTATTGTGTCTGTTCTGACTTTCTAGGTAAAGAGCTTAGATACAGAGAGAGAAAATTTTGCCACATGTGCCAAATCTTGGGGTTTTATGGCACGTGTGGTAGAGCTGGATTCAGACCCAGGCAGTGGGTTCCAAGAGGCCACCTTGTACCGGCTGCTTCTCTTGAGTGTCTCTGATTGGGAACTCCTGGCCCAGCCCAGTCTTTATCCCTAACTGGGAAAGCAATTCTAGTAGTGTAGTTAAATTCACATATTTTAGTGTCTAAAATTTCCTCTTTTAATTCTGGCTCCACCACTTAGTGGAGGAGCAGGAAGGGAATTGATTACCTTTCCTGCTCCCTCTATCTCAAATCCTAGCTGGTTAAGAAACTGAAGTCTACAAGATTTATATATTTAAAATAGAGATCATATTCTGTACCCAAACACCTCTGAGTCAGCTTGCTGTACTCAAATCATCATGCCTTCAGAAAGCTTCTTATACGTCAGCTGCACTAAGTGGTGGTGTTTTTGTTGTTGTTGTTGTTGTTCTGTTTTGTTTTTAAATAATTGGCGTGCTGCAATTCATGGGGTCGCAAAGAGTCGAACACGACCGAGCGACTGAACTGAACTGAACTGAACATGGATAAGGCATTGTGAATTATGGAGAAAATTAGTAGTATCAACACTTTGAGTTAATTCTAATAAGATAAATTTTTATTATTGTTTTGTGATTTGGTACATAATCTTCACTATCAGATGAAGCCCAAGTATTGTATTGATTTAATATTTAAGCAGTTATTTCCTCCTCATTGTTGACGGCAATTGAGTTATAGAGCAGTCTCCAGTAATTAGCTTCAGTTCTCATTATAACCTAGAGTGATAGAGGAAGTCTGAAAACTGAATCATTCTCATGTTTTCCTGTGCATATTTAACCACAATCCTTTACTCTTTCCCAAAGAATTGATAAAGGCAAAGCTATGTTTGTAGCTTCAGACTTGCTACATCACAGCTTTAAAGGCCATACTATGGAATATGTATCTAATAACCATTTTGTAACAGAATTTGCATAGTTGTTGATCCCTCATCCTGGGTGTTCTTTGGAAGGAATGATGCTAAAGCTGAAACTCCAGTACTTTGGCCACCTCATGAGAAGAGTTGACTCTTTGGAAAAGACTGATGCTGGGAGGGATTGGGGTCAGGAGGAAAAGGGGATGACAGAGGATGAGATGGCTGGATGGCATCACCGACTCAATGGACGTGAGTTTGAGTGAAGTCTGGGAGTTGGTGATGGACAGGGATGCCTGGCATGCTGCGATTCATGGGGTCACAAAGAGTCGGACACGACTGAGCAACCAAACTGAACTGAACTGAACTGAATACCTGACCCTAAAATTAATCTATAATCTGGCAGATTCCATAGTCTGATCTTCATGAAAGAAATCTTCAAACTGAAAAAAACAAAAGGCTTATTTATGAGCTCTCTGAAAAACTATCAATGTTATGCAGAAAGGAAGAAAAATCAAGTGACACCTTTCCTCAGATGGTGACAAAAGATTAGCTCTGATTAACTCAACCACTGGCTCTGAGTTATGTCATAGTAGCAAGGGCAGAAATTCTTGGCTGTGTTAATCACATTTGGATGAGACATCAGGTTTTATAGAAATTATCCCCACATCATTGCTTTCTTTCTGGCACATTAGTACAGCTAATTCATGAGCAGAATGAACAAGCCTTTCTTGCAGCAGAGAAGACTTAAACAGAGCCACCACAAGCTGTCCTCCAGAATCTGGGAAAAGGTTGTATTAGTCTGTGTTGCACATGTTTTGCTTTTGTATTCAGTTGGCCACCAACAAGTATGTGATCATAATAACTGTTTAAGGCAACAGGAAGCCTAGTTATAGGACATGAGTTCCAGGTTCTTCCTAGTTTATTTTTCAAAAATGCTTTTTCTAGATTACTTGGTGGTTCAGATGGTAAAAATCTGCCTGCAATGCAGGAAACCTGGGTTTGATTCTTGGGTTGGGAAGATCTCTGGAGAAGGGAATGGCTTCCCACTCCAGTATTCTGGCCTAGAGAATTTCATGGACAGAGGAGCCTGGCAGGCTGTAGTCCATGGGGTCACAAAGAGTCAGACATGACTGAGCAACTTTCACTTTCAGATTACTCAGTTAACTCACATACACGTTTACACACCATTTCAGGCCATATGAATTTCTTTATTGTGTGACCTGTTTACTAACCAAAATGTGTGATTGAGAGAACGTAAACACAAATGAGCCAATCCACAGTGGGAATGGGAAACCAAGCAACTGATCTGAACTTAACGGGCTCCTACTTCTCCTCCATCTCAAAGGCACATACACAGATATGGGTTGCTATGTGTGCAGACAGGGAGTAACAATTCTCTACTGGAACTGAGAAGACAAGGGAGACCCAGAGAGCAAAAATGATTGATGAGGAGTAGTAAGAGTGGTTGTCCTTCCCTCCAGTTTTTAAGAAACATCAATTGACTATTGAGCAAAAGAAAGCAGACGCTGTCAACATGTATATAGCCCTAGGACACATTCTCTGTACAATACCTCCTACAGGAAGGTAAAACTTATAAAATATGTATGGTGCATGATTCTTTTGATGAATTTGACTTACTGGTTTAAACAGTAAGTTGATCTTTGGCGATAGGGTTGAGAAGTCTTTTCTGGAAGCTATAATAACATTTCTGAACTATAAGGATACATTACTGGTTCCTATGGACTGGGATTTACTCAGTTGTACACTTGTGTCCTAGAAAAGATGAGAGAACTTCGCCAGAGTCACAGCAGGAGGGTATGAAAAGTAGAGCTATTGAAGCTGCAGGATGGAAAGAAGTAGGCTTAAATATAGTCAAATGTAAACTTTTCTTTCAGAGGGTCCTGGGTGTGAAATGCTTGAATTAATCCTGCTTAAACCATGTAGAAAAACAAACATACCAGACAAAGGAAAAGTCATGAAAATTAATCTAAACAGCTCAGAAATAGTATGTGTGGACTACCTCTCAACTGCAGCTTTTTAAAAATTCACCCATGATGGCTGGTTTGGCATTCATTCCTAAAACCTCTTTTGTATCTTGATCTGCACAGAGAAATCAATTTGCAATGACAAACGGACATGTTAAACACCAATCTCAAATTTAACTGAAATTATTTCATGGCCCTGTGAAGCACAGTAATCCATTATTTTGTTTTGCCTTGACTACAGAACGGTAAAAGAAGCAGAAATTTTTTTGTTTAAAAAAAGAAAAAAAGCTCTTAAACTCCTTTTGCCTTGTCTACAGCATAGGGAGGAGGGAGGTTGAGTATTTCCATTTAGTGTTTGAGTTACTTGAGAAGATAAATTAGGTGAGGCCACACAGGAAAGTCTCACCATTATTTTCTGCCTTTAACCATGCATGTGGCTCCCTCCCAGGAGCTCACACCGAGCCTCTCTCTAATTGAAGTGTACAGTTTATGCCAAGATACGCTCTGAGTAAGGTCCTCACAAAGAGAGTCATGCTGTGACCAGCAGCAAGCCAGGGTTTTGTTCTCCTTTGGCTCTAGCATCTCCTTCCCAGGCTGGGGAGACGGGAAGTGAGTGAAGAAACAAAGTAACACTCCATTTGCTTGTGGGAGTGCAGTGAGCCAGGGAAAGAGCCTCCTCCTCCACTTAAAGAAGCCACTTTGAGAAGATGAGAACTACATGCTTTCTACCTGAGGCAGATATCTGCAAACAAACAGAAACCATAAATAGACTCATGGAGACAGATAACAAACCAGTGGTTTCTGGGTGGAAGCAGGTAGAGGTGAGGAGGGGCAAAAGAGATGAAGAAGATTAAGAGGAACAAACTTCCAGCTCTAAAAGAAGACAGACCTGGGGATATAGTGTACAGTATAGGGAATACAAGCAGTAATACTATAATAACCTTGCATGGTGACAGATGGTAACTAGATTTATCATGGTGACCATTTTGTAATGTATAAAAATATCAAATCACTATTCTATACTGAAATTCACCTGAAACTAACAGACTATTTTAAGTCACTTATATTTCAATTTAAAAAATTTGTTTAATGTATTTGAAGTGTCTTCAAAGATAAAACTACCATGTTTCCCCTAAAAGATAGATATAAGAAGTATCCACATTATTTAAGAAGTTATATTGAATTTACGTTGGCAATGATGAATTCACTTTTCAATTTTTTAATGAACTATAGAATACATCAAAAGAATATTTATAAAATATTTGTCATGTTTCTTATCCCTCAGTTCAGTTCAGTTGTTCAGTTGTGTCTGACTATTTGCGACTCCATGGACTATAGCTCACTAGGCTTCCCTGTCCATCACCAACTCCTGGAGCTTGCTCAAACTCATGTCCACCCAGTCAGTGATGCCATCCATCCATCTCATCTCCCGTCGTCCCCTTCTCCTCCTGCCTTCAGTCTTTTGCAGCATCAGGGTCTTTGCCAGTGAGTCAGTTCTTCACATCAGATGGCCAAAGTATTGGGGTTTCAGCTTCAGCATCCATCCTCCCAATGAATATTCAGTACTGATTTCCTTTAGGATTGACTAGTTTGATCTCCTTGTAGTCCAAAGGACTCTCAAGAGTCTTCTCCAACACTACAGTTACAGTTCAAAGGCATCAATTCTTCGGCACTCAGCTTTCTTTATTACTGATATAGTCAAAGTTGGTAATGATAAACTGATATAGTCAAGTTGATAATGTCTCTGCTTTTTAATATGCTGTCTAGGTTTGTCATAGCTTTTCTTCCAAGGAGCAAGCACCTTTTAATTTCATGGCTGCAGTCACCATCTGCAGTGATTTTGGAGCCCAAGAAAATAAAGTCTGTCACTCTTTCCATTGTTTCCCCATCTATTTACCATGAAAGATGGAACTGGATGCCATGATCTTAGTTTTTCTCATCCCTGGGAACTTAGAAAAACTCTGCTATGAAACATTTCAAACATATGCAAAAACAATGAGGATGATATGATGAACCTCTATATACCTACCACCGAACTCCATCAATTATCAACACATGGTCAGTCTTGGTTCATGTAACCTTTATGTACACCATTATTTCAAAGAAAGTTATAGATTTCATATCATTTTATCCATAAACACTTAAAAATGTACCTCTAAGAGATAAGGACTTGTTTTAAATTTAATACCAAGGTCATATCTAGAATTAATAATAATTCTCTCCCTTAAAAAAAAATCACACCCTTCAGAGAACAAGATGGTGGAGGAGTAGGTGGATGTGGAGTACATCTCTCTCCATGGATGCATCAGGAATATACCTTCAGACACAGAAGTGCATGCAGAACACCAGCTGAGAGCAGACAGGAGTACCTGACCAGTGGAAAGAAACATACAGAACCACAAAAAACTTGGTAGGATGAAGGAACTAGGGGAAAACACAGGAGTGTTAGTAGCATTGGACCTGCCCTTGGCAGGTGGGGGAACTGAAGCAGGGGTCTGATCCCCACATCAGGGCAACTGTCTGAGTCAGAGGAGAAACATTTAAGTCTGAGAGTGAAACAGCTGATCTGTGGCAGCCTAAATGAAATGAGAATCAGACAGTCCTTGTCACAGCTATATACACCCCAGGCAGGGGACGCACATCCCCTGCAAGATGCAGAGGCTAGGAGCTGAAGTTCAGGGATCGTGGAGCGATCCCAAGGTGAGGGCTGCTGTTGACTACAGCAGAGAGATGGATCTAGGGGATGTGAGGGAGGAGACTGTGGTGGGAAATCCCTGTGGAGGAAAGCTCGACAACCATGGAAGCAAGGTGATATTACTGAGTCACGCATACGGGGTGGAGCCATCACCATAGTCTCTCTCCCCACATGCCAGCATTGGCAGCTGAACAGTAGAGAGGCTGGCCCATCACAGGCCTGATGGACTGACCTACAGAGTAGGACCCCACCGAAGGTGCCCCTTTAAGTGCCTGGTGTGCTGATCTTCAGAGTAGGACCTCAGCTAGGGGGCCCCTCCACGTGCCTGATGCACTGAACAACAGAGAAGGACCCCAGGCAAGGGAGCCCTCTTAAGTGCCTGAATGGGCAGAGCTATGGAGAAAGACTGGCCAAAGAGGCCTTCTGATCACCAGCTACAAGAGACTCGAAAAAGACTCCGATAGAGCCATAACTCCTGCGGCAGAGGCAGTCTGTGTCCCTCCACACTTGGCACCACCAGGATCTCCACAAGCCAAGCAGCTGCACCACCTTCACACTCAACTCTCACTGGGGCAGAGCTGTCACAGGCAAAAAAAGTCTTGTCCATGCAGGGTTGCTTCAGTCATGTCCCACTCTTTGCGACCCTATAGACTGTGGCCTGCCAGGCTTCTCTGTCAGGGGATCTCTCCAGGCAAGAATACTGGAGGATATTGGCCAGTACAGGTTACCATACCCTTCTAGAGCACTGTATTTCCTGCTGTGCTAGCCACCAACTCCAGTGAGTACCTAGTGCTTCCAGAACCTTGGCAACCCAAGCAGCTGCACCATCGCCACACCTGGCCCTCACAGGAAACCCAAGTCCTCCAGGGCAAAGCCTCAACGGCAAACCCCAGCAAACAACCCACATGCAGAGGTGGAAACAGAACCACAGTTGAAATCCAGGGGCAGTGTGGCTAAGGAAGAAGACCCAAAACATTCCCACCAGCTGTACAAGCTGCAGATTAAATCCACACAATCAGCTAGGCAGACTCTGTCTATGGAAATGTAAAAGCTCATTGAGAGCTCCCACAAAAGAAAACGCATTAGTTTGATAGCTGTGGACAATGGGGGCAAGAACACAGAGTAGGACCAGATTAGAGTCTGAGCTGCCCCCACAGCACGTCCAGAGATCAGCACAGTGTTGGAGGGCATCCTAGGGAGGTGAGGTGGACTGTGACTCCCAGCAAGGGAAAGAACTCTGACAGCAGTGACTCAAGAAAGACATTTATTATTCTTATGTTTTGACTTGTTCTGTAGATTCCTTTGAAAACTTCCCCCGCCCAATCTGTTGTCAGTTCAGTTCAATCACTCAGTCGTGTCTGACTCTTAGCAACCCCATGGACTGCAGCACACCAGGCCTCCCTGTCCATCACCAACTCCCAGAGTTTACTCAAATTTATGTCCATTTAGTTGGTGATGCCATCCAACCATCTCATCCTCTGTTGCCCCCTTCTCCTCTTGCCCCCAATCTCTTCCATCATCAGGGTCTTTTCCAGTGAGTCAGTTCTTTGCATCAGGTGGCCAAAGTATTGGAGTTTCAGCATTAGTCCTCCCAATGAATATTCAGGACTGATTTCCTTTAGGATGGACTAGTTGGATCTCTTTAAAGTCCAAGGGACTCTCAAGAGTCTTCTCCAACACTACAATTCAAAAGCATCAATTCTTCAGTGCTCAGCTTTCTTTGTAGTCCAACTCTCACATTCATACGTGACTACTGGAAAAATCATAGCCTTGACTAGACAGACCTTTGTTGAAAACGTAATGTCTCTGCTTTTTAATATGCTGTCTAGGTTTATCATAGCTTTTCTTCCAAGGAGCAAACATCTTTTAATTTCACGCCTGCAGTCACCATCTGCAGTGATTTTGGAGACCCCCTCCAAAATATCTGTCACTCTTTCCATTGTTTCCCCATCTATTTGCCATGAAGTGATGGGACCAGATGCCATGTTCTTCGTTTTCTGAATGGTGGGCTTTAAGCCAACTTTTTCACTCTCCTCTTTCACTTTCATCAAGAGGCTCTTTAGTTCTTCTTCGCTTTCTGCCATAAAGGTGGTGTCATCTGCATATCTGAGGTTATTGATATTTCTCCCGGCAATCTTGATTCCAGCTTGTGCTTCATCCAGCCCAGCATTTCTCGTGATGTACTCTGCATATAAGTTTAATAAGCAGGGTGACAATATACAGCCTTGATGTACTCCTTTCCTGATTTAAGTTCATGGTTCACATACCATTGAAACCTGGTTTGGAGAATTTTGAGCATTACTTTACTAGCGTGTGAGATGAGTGCAATTGTGCAGTAGTTTGAGCATGCTTTGGCATTGCATTTCTTTGGGATTGGAATGAAAACTACCCTTTTCCTGTCCTGTAGTCACTGCTGAGTTTTCCAGATTTCCTGGCATATTGAGTGCAGCACTTTCACAGCATCATCTTTCAGGATTTGAAATAGATCAACTGGAATTCATCACCTCCAGGAGCTTTGTTCGTACTAATGCTTCCTAAGGCCCACTTGACTTCGCATTCCAGAATGTCTGGCTCTCGGTGAGTGATCATACCATCATGATTATCTGGGTCATGAAGATCTTTTCTGTTCAGTTCTGTGTATTGTTGCCACCTCTTTTAATATCTTCTGCTTCTGTTGGGTCCATACCGTTTCTGTCCTTTATTGTATCTATCTTTGCATGAAAGGTTCCCTTGGTATCTCTAATTTCTTGAAGAGATCTCTACTCTTTCCCATTCTGTTGCTTTCCTCTATTTCTTTACACTGATCACTGAGGAAGGCTTTGTTATCCCTCCTCGCTATTCTTTGGAACTCTGCATTCAAATGAGTATGTTTCCATTTCTCCTTTGCTTTTTGCTTCTCTTCTTTTCACAGCTATTTGTAAGGCCTCCTCTGACAGCCATTTTTCTTTTTGCATTTCTTTTTCTTGGGGATGGTCTTGATCCCTTTCTCCTGTACAGTGTCACAAACTTCCATAGTTCATCAGGCAGTCTATCAGATCTAATCCCTTGAGTCTATTTCTCACTTCCACTGTATAATCATAAGGGATTTGATTTAAGTCATACTCAAATTGTCTAGTGTTTTCTCCAACTTTCTTCAATTTCAGTCTGAATTTGGCAATAAGGAGTTCATGATCTGAGCCACAGTCAGCTCTTGGTCTTCTTTTTGCTGACTGTATAGAGCTGCTCCATCTTTGGCTGCAAAGAATATAGTCAATCTGATTTTGGTGTTGGCCATCTGGTGATGTCCATCTGTAGAGTCTTCTCTTGTGTTGTTGGAAGAGGGTGTTTGCTGTGACCAGTATGTTCCTTTGGCAAAACTCTATTAGCCTTTGCTCTGCTTCATTCTGTACTCCAAGGCCAAATTTGCCTGTTACTCCAGGTGTTTCTTGACTTCCTACTTTTGCATTCCAGTCCCCTATGATGAAAAGGACATCTTTTTGGGGTGTTAGTTCTAGAAGGTCTTGTAGGTCTTCATAGAACCATTCAGCTTCAGCTTCTTCAGCATTACTGGTCAGGGCATAGATTTGGATTACCATGATATTGAATGGTTTGCCTTGGAAACGAGATCATTCAGTCATTTTTGAGACTGCATCCAAGTACCACTGCATTTTGGACTCTTTTTGTTGAGTGTGATGACTACTCCATTTCTTCAAAGGGGTTCCTGCCCACAGTAGTAGATATAATGGTCATCTGAGTTAAATTCACCCATTCCAGTCCATTTTAGTTCGCTGATTCCCAGAATGTTGATGTTCACTCTTGCCATCTCCTGTTTGACCACTTCCAATTTGCCTTGATTCACAGACCTAACATTCCAGGTTCCTATGCAATATTAGTCACTCAGTCGTGTCCAACTCTTTGTGACCCCACAAACTGTAGCCTGCCAGGCTTCTCTGTCCATGGAATTCTCCAGGCAAGGATACTGGAGTGGATTGCCATTCCTTTCTCCATCAGATCTTCCCAACCTAGGGATTGAACCCTGGGCTCCTGTATCGCAGGCAGATTCTTTACCATTTGAGCTAAGGGAGGTGCCCCCTCTGTTATAGTTGTTGATTTTAGTGTCACTATGAACTCTAATTAAGCTTTTGAACTTTTGTTTTTATCTTCAGTCATATTTTTATTGTTGGTATAACCCTCTTCCTCTGTGTTGGGCTTTTGCAGTTCTGTGGAGTTTTCTTTCTTTTTTTTTTCCTCTTTGTTTTAACTTTATTTTTAATTTTTTTAACCTATTATTATTTTTTCTACATTTATTCCTTTGTTTGCTTTCCTACTGTTCTTTTCCCCATGCAGTTTATCTTTATATGTATATAAATCTTCTTCATGAACCTCTATTTAAATTTGCATATCTATTCTTTCTTTCTTTTCTTTCTGTCCTTTTTTTTCAACGTATTTGCTAGTTTTGTTTTCATTGCTTTATTCCCCAATTGGCACCTTGCTTTAGTTTTGTTTTTCAGGTGGGCTTTAGTTAGTTTCATTCTTATCTGGTAGATATAATTCTTGGTTTCCTTTGTTCACTGGGTCAGTCTACTGTACTTTATTTTTGTTGGACTGTTGTGACTTTGCTTATGGGTGTATTTGTGTCTACTCCATTATTTTAATTATTATTTGCCTGATTTTGTAACTACCGTTTGTCTGGGGTTCATCTTTCGTTTCTCATTTTGGTTATTTGTTTCAACCTCACTTAATGCCATAACAAAGCACTTGTGGAATCTTTGTTCCTGACCAGAGGCCAAGCCCTGAGCCTTTGGGGTGGGAGCACTGACTCCAAGACCCTAGACTACCAGAGAGCTAACCCCAGGGAGCATCAAATAGTGAGAACTCACACAAACGGAACCACTGGAATACAAGACCCAGCATCGCCCAGCCACCAGTAGCACCCTGTACGGGAAGCCTTGTCTAAACAACAAGCAAAACAAAAACACAAACCCAGTCGTCAACTGGGTTGAGGATGACCACCTCACTCAGCTTTGCCCACCAGAAGAAAGACAAATAAAAACTCAGCACAAGTGCAGGAGACAGGAAAAATAAAAGAAAACCAAAAGAAATTTATAGTTATTGATAAACTGAATGCTATAAGACATGAGACTCCTGGAACGAGTCCAGAGGGAACAGTTCATAATCTTAAAAACGAGATATGATCCTGGAGTCGGAAAACTGACCCCAGACTGTTTCCCAACTGGCGTCTCAAAGTCATACGTTTTACATATCTGGTGGAAAATCTATAGATAAGAATATTAGTCTTCGTTACTGATTTGTTATTGATCACTGTTTCTTAGTTACTCAGTGATTAATGATCACTTTGTTCTTTGGTCCTGAAGCCCACATGAGTTATAGCTTAACTCCCTGCACATTCTTTCCTTCAAGGCTGAGAGTATAATAAAGCTGGCTTGGATTCAGTTTCAGCACCTTCACCGTGGAGCGGTGTTGGTCCCCCGGATCCTCACTTTTCACTGAATTCTTGTCTTGTTTCTCATTCTCCCAGTATCGCGCTTTGGGAAACCCTGCTTGCCCAGCCAGTCTCAACACGTGGCTCCCAAACAGGGACCCGAAAGTGAATCCAGCCTGCGAGGCTACGCTCCTAGTGGCGGAGAACGCAGGGAAATCCGGCCAGCTCGGCAGACGAGGGGAGTACTTGGTAAGTACACCCCTGCAGATTTGTCAATCAGGGTAGCAATGGGGCAAAATCCTTCTAAGCATAGTGACTATATGCAAGTGTTAAAAACTTTGTTTAAAAGTTCGGGGGTTGATATATCTCAGTCCCCTTTAAAGAATTGTTTTCTGCCACCGAAAAAATATTGCTACTGGCTAGAACCAGATAAAGGGACTCTAAGGCATAAGGAATGGCATGAAATTAGGCGTTGCTTGCTCCGTGCCTGCCAACGCTGCGAAGAGATTCCTTTGTCTGTATGGTCAGTAGGGAATCCTACTAGCACTGCTTTAGGACCGCTGCAGAAACCTCAGATTCAGGGGATTCTGTAGCACAAATACAAAAACAAATGGAGGAAATGAATTTATATGATAGCATAGGTGATGAGGAAGAAAAACAATAAAACAAAAAATAAGAGCCAAAAGAATGATAGAAATCAAGAACAGATCTTTCTCGCTCGACCAACTGCACCTCTGGTCAACCCTCCTTTCAATCCTAAAACCCCTTGGGATGATGGGTTTGCCTTTAAACCACAGATAACTGTGCCTAATAAAATGACGCCTTTACAAAAGGGGGTTTGTATGGCACAAATAAAGGGGGATGGAGATGCTTAAATTCTCCTGTGGCTATAACTCAGATCCCACCAGATCCTCAAGTCCCACAAGGAGGAATGCATTATGATTATGACACCATACCATTTAAAACTATAAAGGAGATAAAACAGGCTGCTGCTGCTACTAAGTCATTTCAGTCATATCCTACTCTGTGCGACCCCCATAGAGGACAGCCCACCAGGCTCCCCCGTCCCTGGGATTCTCCAGGCAAGAACACTGGAGTGGGTTGCCATTTATAAAGGAGATAAAACAGGCATGTACCCAATATAAGGAACTAATTCTCCTTATACCATGGGACTAATTCAAGGACTTTCACAAGCTGAACGGTTAATTCCTTATGATTGGGAAATGATAGCTAGAACTTGCCTATCCACCTCAGAATTTTTACAATTTAGGACCTGGCGGCAAGATGAAGCAAATCAACAAGCTCGCAGAAATGCGACAGTCAACCTGCCAGTTGATATAACGCTTGATCAATTAATGAGTAGCGGGACACATTTTGGCATTCAAACTCAGTTACAATTTGATGATCAATTACTTACTCAAGTGAGAATAATATGTTTAAAAGCCTGGGAGAGAATAAATCCACCCAGACAAGCCTTGGTTTCATTTACCCAAATTAGACAATCAAATCTACGCTTATGTAGATTTTATTGCCAGGTTACGTCAAAATTTAAATAAAACAGTCTCACAACCTGGTTTGAGAGATTTGCTGAAGCAAGTTCTTGCTTATGACAATGCTAACTCGAAATGTAAAAGGCAATTCAGCTTCTCAAAGCACAGGGTGCCTCTCTAGAAGAATATCTTAAAGTTTACCAAGATATTGGGTCAGAACCATATAAAATGCAACTCCTGGCTCAAGCATTGTCTAAGGCTAATAAAAAGACAGATATGAGATGCCACTCCTATTTGTATTGATTTTGGAAGTGTATGTCTTAAAACAGGATATCAAAAATGGTGCCAGTTGTCAAAGAATCAAATGATGATAAGACTTTCCTCTTTCTATTAACTGCTCTTACTTTTTTAGAAAAAGAGGAAACTTCCAGCATGATGAATACACTTGACCTTCCTGACTGTGTTGCTGAAATTAGCCATGGTATTAAAAATTGGTTACAATGGAACAACAGATTGGTTCCAAATAGGAAAAGGAGTATGTCAAGGCTGTATATTGTCACCCTGCTTATTTCACTTATATGCAGACTACATCATGAGAAATGCTGGACTTGGAAGAAATGGAAGAAACACAAGCTGGAATCAAGATTGCCAGGAGAAATATCAATAACCTCAGATATGCAGATGACACCACCCTTATGGCAGAAAGTGAAGAGGAACTCAAAAGCCTCTTGATGAAAGTGAAAGAGGAAAGTGAAAAAGTTGGCTTAAAGCTCAACATTCAGAAAACAAATTTCATGGCATCTGGCCCCATCACTTCATGGGAAATAGATGGGGAAACAGTGGAAACAGTGTCAGACTTTACTTTTTTGGGCTCCAAAATCACTGCAGATGGTGACTGCAGCCATGAAATTAAAAGACGCTTACTCCTTGGAAGAAAAGTTATGACCAACCTAGATAGCATATTCAAAAACAGAGACATTACTTTGCCAACTAAGGTCCGTCTAGTCAAGGCTATGGTTTTTCCTGTGGTCATGTATGGATGTGAGAGTTGGACTGTGAAGAAGGCTGAGCACAGAAGAATTGATGCTTTTGAACTGTGGTGTTGGAGAGGACTCTTGAGAGTCCCTTGGACTGTAAGGAGATCCAACCAGTCCATTCTGAAGGAGATCAGCCCTGGGATTTCTTTGGAAGGAATGATGCTAAAGCTGAAACTCCAGTACTTTGGCCACCTCATGTGAAGAGTTGACTCTTTGGAAAAGACTCTGATGCTTGGAGGGTTTGAGGGCAGGAGGAGAAGGGGACAACAGAAGATGAGATGGTTGGATGGCATCACGGACTCTATGGACGCAAGTCTGAGTGAACTCCAGGAGTTGGTGATGGACAGGGAGGCCTGGCGTGCTGCGATTCATGAGGTCGCAAAGAGTCGGACACAACTGAGCGACTGAACTGAACTGAACAATGGAAATTGTAAGGGATCAGAAGGTCACTTATTATTAAATGTTACTGAAGGCTCCATTATTAATTGAGGACCCCGAGGAACCCCTAAACTTATAGAATCTAAAGTGTCTTCCCCATGGGTATATAATGATAAGGCAATTAGGACTTATGGTAGTCAACCCCTCATATGGCATGGGGCAGGATTAGCTCCCCCTGTGCCTCATTTAGATCGTTACCCTATTCATGAAGAAATATGGAAAATACCCATGACATTAAAAGAACTAATCGCTTGGAAGGGACGATATACTGAATATATTTTAAATAACCCAAAAGCTACCTTTAATTTGACAAAAAACTCTACCCACATTGTTCAGACTTGTGTAAGAATATGACCCCAATTTGGGATTAGTAACATGTCCTAATTGTTCATTTTATACATGTATAAATAATGCCATTCCCTTTAATGAAAGTTGGTAGAATATTTACATTCTTAAAACCAGAATTGGCATATGGGTTCCAGTTGATTTACAATGACCTTGGAAAGAAAGCCCTACATTTTATGTTATTGAAGAAATATTGCAAAATCTTAAATGTGTTAAGCATTTTCTGGGATTGCTAATTTCTGCTACCTTAGGCATTATGGCTATTACCACTATGGCAGCTGTAACCAGAATGGCTCTCCATAGATCTATACAAACAGTTCATTTTGTACAAAAATGGCATAAAGATGCCAACATCCTTTGGACCACTCAACAGAAAATTGATGGAAAGTTGGCCTCCCAAGTGGCTGACCTTCAACAATCTGTTATTAGATCAACTGGTCAGTTTACAAAAACAGGTGAGACTAAGATGTGATTGGAACTATACTTCCTTTTGTGTAATGGCTTTCAAATATAATAGATACAACTCAAATGGGATAAAGTCAAACACCTATTGAACCAAGGTACTATTTCTGTAGATATTCAAGACTTACAACAAGATATATTAAAAGCTTTTAATAAACATCTCAATGTAATTTCTGGATCAGATTTTCTTGATACCACTGCTGATAATGTTTCTTACAGATCAAAACTTTTGGATATGGAATTGCTCTGGTTATGGGAACGCTATTGACTATGTGTTTGTGTTTCTGTATAGTCTGGAGAAGAACGATCAAGAGATGAAGCCAACAACAGCAACTAGCATTTCTCACCATTTCTCATCATGTGCAAAATCAAAAGGGGGAGATGTAGGAGAAAGGAAGAATAAAACAAAAGCAGGCCTTGGCAGGGGCTGCAAAAGAAATTTTTATAATTATTGATAAACTGGATGCTATAAGGCATGAGACTCTTGGAACAAGTCCAGAGGGAACAGTTCATAATCTTGAAAGCAATGTATGATCCTGGGGTCGGAAATCGACCCCAGACTGTTTCCCAACTGGTGTCTCAGAGTCACATGTTTTACATATCTGGTGGAAAATCTATAGATTAAAATATTAGTCTTAGTTACTGATTTGTTATTGATTACTGTTTCTTAGTTACTCAATGACCACTTTGTTCTTTGGCCCCGAAGACCACATGAGTTATAGCTTAACTCCCTGCACATTCTTTCCTTCAAGGCTGAGAGTATAATAAAGCTGGCTTGGATTCAGTTTCGGCACCTTCACCTTGGAGCGGTGTTGGTCCCTTGATCCTCGCTTTTCACTGCATTCTTGTGTCTGGTTTCTCATTCTCCCTGGTATCAGGCTTTCGGAAACCCTGCTTGTTGAGCTGGTCTGACAGACACATCTCACCCTATATGAAGCTTACACAAACCACTGGACCAACCTTAGGAGGGCAGAAACCAAAAGGAAGAAAGAATACAGTCTTAAAGCCTGAGAAAAGGAGACCTCAAACACAATAAATTTTTTAAAAATAATGAAAAGGCAGAGAATACTACACAAATGAAGGAACAAACTAGAAATACAGAAGTCCAAATAAATGAAAAGGAAATAGGCAAACTATCTGAACAAGAATTCAGAATAATGATGGCAAAGATGATCAAAACCTTGAAAACAAAATGGAGAAAATGCAAGAATCAATTAACAAAGATCTAGAAGATTTAAAGAATAAACAAAGAGATGAACAACACTATTACTGAAATTAAAAATGTCTAGAAGAAATCAATAGCAGAATAGCTGAAGGAGAAGAACGAATCAGTGAGCTGGAAAATAAAATGGTAGAAATAACTTCTGAACAGCAGGATAAAGTAAGAAGAATGAAAAGAACTGAGGGTAGTCTCAGAGACCTCTGGGACAATATCAAACATACCAATTCAAATTATAGGGGTCCCAGAAGAAGAGAAAAATTTTGAAGAGATTATAGTTGAAAATTTCCTCAACATGGAAAAGGAAATAGTCAATCAAGTCCAAAAGGCACAAACAATCCCACACAGGATAAACCCAAGGAGAAACATGTCAAGACACATACTTAATCAAACTAACAAAGACTAAACACATTGAAAGAATATTAAAAGCAGCAAGAGAAAAGCAACAAGTAACATACAAGGGAAACCCCATACATTTAACAGCTGATCTTTCAGTAGAAACTCTGCAGGCAGGCCAGAAGGGAATGGCAGGATATATTTAAAGTACTGAAAGGGAAAAATCTACAACCAAGATTACTGAACCCAGCAAGGATCTCATTCAAAATTGATGGAGAAATAGAAAGCTTTTCAGACAAGCAGAAGTTAAGAGAATTCAGTACCACCAAACCATCTTTTCAGCAAATGTTAAAGGGGCTTATATAGTCAAGAAATAGAAAAAAAGATCTACAAAATCAACCCTGAACAATTAGAAAATGGCAATAGGAACACATATATCAATAATTACTTTATATGTAAATGGATAAAATGTTCCAACCAAAAGACAGAGACTGGCTGAGAGAATACAAAAACAAGACCCATCTATATATGTAAATGGATAAAATGTTCCAACCAAAAGACACAGACTGGCTGAGAGAATACAAAAACAAGACCCATATATATGCTGTCTACAAGAAATCCACTTCAGACCTAAAGACGCATAGACTGACAGTGAGAGGATGGAAAAATATATTCCATGCATATGGGAAGCAAAAGAAAGCTGGAGAAGCAATCCTCATATCAGACAAAATAGACCTTAAAATAAAGAAGATTATAAGAGGGAGGACACTACATAATGATCAAGGGATCAATCCAAGAGGAAGACAATTGTAAATACCTATGCACCCAACATAGGAGCACCTCAATACGTAAGACAAACACTAACAGGCATAAAAGAAGAAATGGACAGTAACACAGTAATAGTGGGAGACTTTAACACCCCACTCACACCAATGGACAGATCATCAAAACACAAAATTAACAAGGAAACACAAGTCTTAAATGATATATTAGATGAGATGGATCTCATTGATATCTTCAGGACATTCCATCCAAATGCAGAAGAATACACCTTCTTCTCAGGTGCACATGGAACATTCTCCAGGATAGACCACATCTTGGGTCGCAAATCAAACCTCAGTAAACTTAAGAAAATTGAAATCACATCAAGCATCTTCTCTGACCACAATGCTAAGAGACTAGATATAAATTACAAGAAAAAAACTGTAAGAAACACAAACACATGGAGATTAGGGAATACATTCTTAAATAACCAACAGATTATGGAAGAAATCAAAAGGGAAATCAAAAAATTTCTAGTAACAAATGACAATGAAAACAATAATTCTCTAGTATCATTAAGTATTTACCTAGAGCCCTTCATAACAAATATAGATAATGAGTGGTTATTTATTGCTATGCAACAATCTACCCCAAAACCTAGAGGCTTTAAAGATGAACTCATTATTCTTTCCTACATAGGGGTGTTTTTAGTCATTAAATTAATTTCTTTGGGAGGGTTCAGATATTTCATTTCTTCTTGAGTCAGTTTTGGTTAAGTTTTAATTTTCTAGGAATTTGTCTTTTCATCTGTTTTAAAATTTATTAGCATAAAATTATTCATAATATCTTTTTATAATGTCTGCAGTATCTATTGATATATTTCCTTTTTCATTTCTAATATTGTTTGTTTTTACATGTGTGGTAATTTGCTTCAGTTGTGTCTGACTTTTACCACGCTATGGACTGTAGCCCACCAGCCTCCTCTGTCCATGGGATTCTCTGGGCAGGAATATTGGAATGGGTTGCCATGCCCTCCTTTAGGGGATCTTCCCAACTCTGGGATCGAACCCATGCCCCTTATATCTCCTGCACTGGCAGGCAAGTTCGTTACCTCTAGCGCCACCTGGGAAGCCCAGTATTGATTGTTTTTACCTCTTCTCTCTTTTTCTTTATTGGTGTCATTAGAGATCTGTCAATTTTACTAATCATTTCTAAGAAACAAATTTGTTAATTTTCACTATTGTGAGTTTTCTTATTTTTAATTTCTGCTTTTATCTTTGCTACTTATCTCCATCTTTCTTTGGATTTATTTTGCTATTCTTTTCCTAATTTCTTAAATTGGAATTCTTTGTTCAATAATGTGTAGCTCTTTTTCACTCCTAATTGGTGCAACAGGAGTTATATATCTCTCTACTTATTGTTTTAGTTGCATACCAAAAACTTTGATACGTATAATTTTCATTATTGTTTAGTTCTAAATATTGCCTAATTTCTTAATTACTGTTATTTTTTTTTTGAATAATTGGCTATTTAGAAGTGTAGTTCTTTATTTTCAACTATGGTATATTTCTAGCTATTATTTTGTTAATTGGTTTCCAAGCTATGTGATCTGTCTGATGCCGTTCCTTTGAAACTTGTTGAGACTTGTTTTATTGACTAGTATGGCATTATTTTTTGTTACAACTTTTTTTTTTCTTCTTTCACACATTGACAATTATCTTTGCCATCCCTTGGGAGATAGAGTTTATTCTAGTTCATTTTTCCATTGAGGTTGTATGCCTTGGGTCCTAGCTCTATAGTCTGTTCACACCCTGGATTATATCTTCTCTACCCCAGTCCCAGAAGGCATGCATATCAAAGATTCTGTTTACCCAGTTCCGTGCATGTCCTCAAAATGGAAGCAGAATCAGTATTCTCTCTTCCCTGCCTGTTACCATTTAGTTTTTATAAAAATTGAATTGTAATTGATTTACAACATTGTGTTAATTTCTGCTGTACAGCAAAGTGAGTTAGGTATACATCAGTTCAGTTCAGTTCAGTAGCTCAGTCATGTCCGACTCTTTGCGACCCCATGAATTGCAGCACGTCAGGCCTCCTTGTCCATCACCAACTCCCGGAGTTCACCCAGACTCACATCCATCGAGTCAGTGATGCCATCCAGCCATCTTACATACATTTATATATATTATTTTTTTAATATCTAGTCTTTTTATTCTTTTCCAATATGCTAGATACCAGGTCTTTGAATATAGTGCCCTGTGCTACACAGTAGGACTTTGTTGTTCATCCTTTCTATTCCTTGTTAGTTTTTGACTAGAGTATTCCTTACAGTCTTTTCTAGCCAATTTGTCGTTGGATTTAAGAAGAATTTTTAAAATAAATATTATCCATCACTTTTCATTGGTTGTGAACCTAGTCTGCATACATCAATCAGCAGAAGCCCATATTGGCATCTTATTTGATTACTGTTGAATTCCCATAACACATAGTAAGTAACATGTTCAAGGAGATTTAAGACCTGGTCATTTCTTGATGTAATCGCTAGAAATACTGTTAGGGAAAAATTTAACAGAATATATAGAGTGAATGATCACAATTATTAACCAAACTTTAAATAGAGTAATATACCCTGAAAAGAGAAAAATGATGTTTTTAAGTATCATTCAAAGTCCTCAAAAATACAGCCAATAAATCTGAATAATTCTGAAATGACTTCCATATGTTCACTAAAAAGATACACAGGGGTGTTCATAGCACCATCTCACCCATCAAAATTTGAAGAAAGAAACAGAACCAGTAAATATCTATCAATGGTAGGATAGATAAACAAGTTGTGGAATGCTTCAAAGCAATGAGAATGAACAAACTACCACTCCATGCAGGTGGTTACGTGAATTTCATAAATATAGTGTTGAATGAGAGAAGCTCAGTAAAATAATATACAAGTTTGTATGATGGACAGGGAGGCCTGGCGTGCTACGATTCATGGGGTTGCAAAGAGTTGGACACGACTGAGTGACTGAACTGAACTGAACGTTCAAACAGAGACAATGAATGTATTGAGTTATAATTCAAGATGATTGTTAACCCGTGAGAGAAAGCTAGTGACAAGACACACGAGGACTTCTAAGGATCTGGTCATGTCTAGTTTGTTATCTGAAAGGTTGTTATATAGGTGTGCTCATTTTATGAAAGTTAGTTGAACTGTCCACTTTTAATGTGTGCATTTTCAGTATATATACTTCAGTAAAATTTTATGTTACAAAAAATCCAAAACAAAAGATTAAAAGCCATGAATTTATTTAAGAAATAAAATATTTCCCTGTAAAAAGTAAGATTGTGCTAGTGAAGTGTTAACATAATGACATTGTAGCTGTTTAATGACTTATTCAGGAAAGCTTGGGACCTTGAGCTTGAGAAGTGGGAGTAGGAATATGGAGATATTTTTCTTCTAAGTTTAGGAAAACACTGCTTTCCCCAGATTGAGCTATACTGTAGAATTGTAAAGGGTTTTTCCTTTTTTCCCCAGTAAAATTTTTTTTTATTGAAGTGTAGTTAATCTTCAGTGTTGTGTTAGTTTCAAATATACAGCAAAATGATTCAGTTTTACATATATATACACACACACACATATATATGTTTATATATATTCATTTATATACATATATATACACACACATATATATGTTCTTTTTCAGATACTTTTCTATTATCAGTTATTACAAAATATTGAATATAGTTCCCTATGCTATACAGTTTTATAGTGGTTATGTTTACTGATCACCTGCAGAATTCCTGGAAAGTTTTGAGCTAGTACAAAAAGGCACCAGCACAGAAATCCCTTTTCCAGCTTTGTGTGACCTTAGAGATATCACTTACGGAGCTTTAGTTTTGTCATCTGAATATACCAATACAATATTAGGTTACTGAAAGGGTAAAACATTTGCAACCATGCCTCACAGATGGTTAGCTCTCTTAGATGGCTGGATGGTTTGGGCTCTTCTTGGGACACTGGAGGTCTGAGCCATGTGTTAATCTTCTTTGACAGTTGTCCTCATTCCACTCTAAGCCTGTTACTTTAACTGTACAAAGAGAATAGCTGCCTACCACTCTGTCTGGTACCTGGTAAGTAATCTTCTGATTATTAATATTATTAGAATATTGTCACATAGCAAGTTGGGTTCTATTTGTCTTAATATCTGCAGTGACTTATCATCCAAGTCCAGTTATTTCCGTGGGAACACTAAATTATTCCTCTGCATCTACCACAAAGAAAAATCTTCAGTGGGCTTCCATTCCCTGCCCTTGCCCTCTCTGTAAAATTTTCTTTGTCACCAGTAAAGCATCATCGTCTCACTAAGAAATGCAGTGTGTGGTTTCATTCCAGATCTATGGTTGTCTTGGGCTAGAGAAAAATCCCAAGTTCTCTAAGGAAGAACTCCAAGTCCAGCTTACTTGCCAAGACTTGTCAATAGATTTGTGGATTCTTTACGAGAAGAATTTTGGCTTCTCATTTTAATTTATGCCTCAACTTTAAACATAGATTATCCCTTATTCTGTTGTTTGCCAGGATTCCTGCATTTTTCATTTTAACCTCATTTTCTGCATCGTAGGTTTCCATTCTGAGATGGAGATAGATCATGCTGTCTCAATCTGTTTGTAGTGTATTAATCATCCACTTCTCTTCAATGGGCTTTTCATATGGCTGCTTGGTTTACATCTGTTATTCCTTTCTCACACAAGATGCACAGCCTATTCCTATTTCCTATTTCTTTAAAAAAAATCTGATATAAAAGTTTATTTTCCCATGACATTTCCATTGGTTGAATATTTATCAAAAATTATTTGACTTAGGGGGACTCCATCATTTTTATTTACATTATTTCTTTGTATTTCATGGTATTTCACCTCCCAAATCCCTAAAGGAAAGCAGCATCAGCAATGACCTCTCCAACTGATTTTCTCAAGTCTTCCTTCTTAGAGCTTAGACAGGTCTCACATTTCTTGAGGGCAGAGATTACCTGTTTCATTTATCATCTTAATCCATAGGTAAACCTAGTGATTCTTTTGCTACAGTAGGATATAGAAAGGAATTAATTTGCAAGGGAAATTTTAAAACACTGAACTTTAATACTCTTAAGACAGGATGTTGGGGAGAAACTTATTCTTCAAAAATGTGTATCTTTTCTGAAGATTCAGTTATTCTTGAAGTGAGCATAAATTATGAATTTTTACTTTAAAATTAAGATAGAAACTGTTACTAAAGTCTTGTATAGATATTCTGCTACTGCCAATTACATTTCTTTAGTTATATGATAGTAACCATGACATCACTGGTATAACCTAATAGTCATTTGAGCTTGGGGTTATGTTTTGACAGTGACCTTCATCTGTGTTTGTGAAAAGATAGATAAGAAATTTCTGTGTCTCCCCCACCCCAGGGAAGCATTTATAGGCTATTACTGGTATGTTTCAAAATATATTAGTTGAAACTAGAAAACAAACTTTCAAGTGCTCCCAAACATCATATCTGCATTTCACGCGGCTAGACTTCATATTTTTCTCTGCTTTTTCTCTTTCCCTGGTTCTCCAACTTTCCTCTTAAGTGTCAGTGTTCCCAGGGTTCCATATCTGCTCCTTTTTCTTCTCATATTACACGCTTTCCTTGTGTCTACAAACATTGCCACCACCCACACTCCTCAACTCCCACATTTCCATCCCCATCTCACTTTTCAGCTTTCCTCTGTTTAACTCCAGCTACTAGCCAGCCCTGGAAGGTGTTTTCCTTGGATCTCAGTATCCAAGAATGGATGGTTCTCTGAAACTACCAATCTTCTTTTGACTTAGGGTCTCAATGAAAGATGTACTTGATTGTGTTTTTCTGTTTTGCCACTAGGAAGCTCGGGCAACTTTGGTGGCCTATCTGTGGTTGCTGTTTAGGGTCTGTTTTTTGGGTATTAACTTCCCTTGTAATTCTCTTCACTTCAGTTTTTCATCTATTTGTTTTTATCTTGCTATAACGCATGTATTTATTTAGACTTGGTTTGGAATAGTCAAGGTATGCCTATAAATAATATGATATGATTATATAGATATATATCCCTTCTGAATAGCTCCACCTTGATGGTCCATATGCATATAACTTAATGTCAATATGTTAGAAATATATCCTCCTTCTAATATTCTCTGCCACAAACTAGTCCAACTAGTCTCCCAGACCAGTAGTAATTCTAACTTAATTTTCAACTCTTCTTTCTCTCTTTCCCACATCATATCCAATTAGTCACCAAATTCTCCCGGTGTATCATGAGATTTCCTCTTCATTCCCACTGTCACTGTCCAACTAGACTATTACAACAGCTTCTTGCTGCTCCAGTTTGTTCTATGTTCTGCTTCCAGAACAACCTTCCTAAAATATTAGTGACCTGTTTTGAAACCCTTCACTGTCTTCCCATGGCCCACGAAATAAATTCCAAATAAGGGCTCTTCATGATTTGAACAGTGAACTCTTTCCTCTCCATAGTAGGATCTTATTCTCCCTTCTGGGGGTCCCCCATTGCCTGAGTAACCATTGGATTCCTTTAGAAGCAGACCCTGAGACAGAATGGGAGTGCAGGAGTTTGATCTGGGGAGGGTCTTGGGATTACCAAGTCAAGAAGGGAAAAAAAGCAGAAAAGGGCTAAGAGAGAAGTTGGGCTGTGACAAGAGTCAGCTTGCGTGAAAATTGCCAGATAACTGTAAATCAGGGCTTTCCCTCCTGCCTTTGAGAGCCTGCTTATCAGTTCACCTCTGGTTGTAGTGCAGTCTTAGACAAGGCCTCTGAGGAACCCACCAGGTGTCTGAAAGCTGGAATGGCCTTTCAGGGTTGTCTTAAACTTGAGGTGAGGGAGCTGGACTTTTAGGTGGAAAAAGATGTTGGTTCCTCCTGACATTTGCATGTATTTCAGGCCACTTTATTATAAACACCCAATAGCAAATGCTTGGATATGTATAGCTCTCTGTACTTTTCCAGTGCATTTCTCAGGCTAATGTATAGGTTTCTGACTCTGTCATACCTGCTCTTTAATTGATTACACACACATTGTCATACCCTAATGTAATAGCCTGGTTACTATATTTACTTCCTCAGTATAAAAACAGGTATATGTCCCCTGAAGATCTTACCTTTATTATTCAAATTCATTTCAACATGTGTTAGCAGTACCAAAGTAAACAATGCTGGCAACAGTTTCCTAATGAAGTAAAGCTAGACAGCGTGACTTTTCATTTCTGTCTTTGATTAATTGTGTGCTCATTTCCCCTTTTATGAAAGATAAATCCACATGTAAAGCTGTATCAAGGTAGAAAAGCAAAGACTGTTTTTAAGAGTTCTTAGTTCCAGTGTGACATTTTTGCTTTTATTCTTTTTTCTTATTGTTATTTGATGGATCTTTTCATTTACCTTTTCTGACAACATCCAAAATGAAAAATTCTGTGCTTCATAGATGAGCTAGTGATCCCCTGACAGGGCTCTACAAAAATTTCTGGTCATAAAATACCAATACTCTCTTGACAACTCAGAAATTGCCACTAGACTAGGGCAATTTTTTTAAAAGTGTATTTAATGAGACACCCTGAAGGAGAAATCTAGAGGCAGGTCCATTTTGACTTTCACATAATGACTAGGGGTGGACAATTTGCCTGTTACTGTTGGAGATGTTTGGGGATGTTGGTAAGAACACTTTTACAAGTTAACATACTCAAACACAGGGTGGCCTCTTCATCACTGCCCAAAGTGTCCATCCATACTGTCATCCATCATAATTCCAGGTTTATAGATGGAGAAACTAAAATGTAGGAAAAGCAGACCACAGACTCAGAATTAAAAGTCAAATTGAAAACAATCAGATAAAAACCCAATGCTTTTCTAGTGCAGGAGGGGAATCCTTCCCAGTCAGAGGTGGATCATCACAACCCAGTGGACTTTGTCTTTTTCTAAAAAAAACTTTTAATTTTAGAATAGTTTTAGATTTATAGAAAAGTTGTAAACATAGTACTGCTGCTGCTGCTCAGCTGCTTCAGTCGTGTCCAACTCTGTGCGACCCCATAGACGGCAGCCCACCAGGCTCCCCTGTCCCTGGGATTCCCCAGGCAAGAACACTGGAGTGGGGTGCCATTTCCTTCTCCAGTGCATAAAAGTGAAAACTGAAAGTAAAGTCGCTCAGTTGTGCCTGACTCTTACAGTTCCTATTTGCCCCATGTAGGGTAAGGGAGTTAGAGAAGGTGAGGTTTGGAAAAAGAACGAGACCGGCACTTTACAGGAACAGATAGATCACCTTTAATGAGATGAGAACGGGCAGCAGCCAGATTAGTGAGCTGCTACACTAACCCAAGAAAAGAGTAAGTATATATAAGCATATATGTGGAAATCTACTGTCTTAAGGGCCTGTTCTTCTCCAAGGTTGTTCAGATTAGTTATCTCTTGAATGGCTGGGGCAAGGAATTCTGGAGATAGGCCAGAGGCTGGGACTGGCTGGGAGCTGGTTGTAATCAACCTTAATGTCCATTTTTCCTTTGCTTGAGAGAGTTGTTTGTTTTGCATAGAATGGTGGGGAGGTCCTGGAGGGGAGTTTTAACTCCAAGCTATTTTGAGCCGTGTAACTGTCCTTCATTCCAGACCCTAAGGAATATATATAAAAAGGGAAAGAGAGGTGGGCGTCCTTAATGTTCAGGGCTTCTTCTTGCTGATAAGTGAGGGTCAGGGGTTTGTGGTCTGGAAGGAAGGAAGTCTAAGTCCCATAGTGTTGATTTTCTATTGTAGCCATCAGGGTTTCAAGCAAAAGAACAGTCTTGACTTGGTCTTGGGAAATGGCTCAGATTCGGTCTTGGAGGAATCCCTGGAAAAGATGAAACAAACAAGGCCCAAAGGTGAGTAGGAGGATGATAAAAATGAATGGTCTGAGAAGGGGTAAAACTCAAGTCATCTAGTTCCAGTCTGTCAACCGTGACTGCTACGAGTTGCCTAATCTCTGGCGGATTCATGAGGCTTGATCTGTAAGGTTTTTGCAGCTCCTTGGACAATAGCAGACTGGTTGGCATAGAAACAGCAGGATTCATCTAGAAAAAGGCACAAACCTCCCTGCTCTGCAGTGAGTAGGTCTAAGCCCCTTTTATTTTGTAATACTATGGCTGCCAAGGAATTGAGTTGATTTTGGATAGTTATTAGGCCTTAATCTATTTCCTGGGGGCTGTCTGATAGGTCTTTACATAGTGTCTGGTAGTTTTGGATGGAAGTGGTTAAGCCGGCGGTTCCTGTTCCAATTCCAGCCGCTATTCCTAGTCCTACTGAGAGGGGAATGAAATGAATGGCTCATTTTATTCATTTGTAGGTGAGAGGAATAGGCAAAGGTTGATCATTGGGGGCTATTAAAATGTTTGGACTGGGGTATACCAGGGTGCAGGTTCTGGTCCAATTAGTAGGTAGACAGAGGTATGAAGACATCCCATCCAGGAAAAATAGGTCAGGTGTCGTAATACAAAGCCGACATCCATGGCAAAGAGGAGTCAAGGAGGGAATTTTGATAGCTCGCTCAAGAATGCTCAGGGACCCCACTAAGGTGGCCCCAACGATGGGAGAAGTGGAGGAATATGCTAAGGGAAACCGTCCTGTAAAGGTTAGAGTGCCCTGTAGGACCAGAAACATTAGATATAGCCTTTCCAGTGGCAGAGTAAAGTGGAGGGATGGTTGCCCATGCAGTCAGGGACTGTGCCCACGGACTGGTCATATGAACTGTTTGGGGAATTTCTGGATATTCAAAAGGAGCTGGTTTTAAGTGTTACTCTCTGGGCAATAGAGCCTCCTATTGGAGATTTTTTATTGAAGGAGGGAAGTTCGGTGAGTAAAGATCCTAAGAGTATGTCTGAATTTCGGATTTGGTCACGAGTATGAAGCTATTTAAGACATGAGACGAATAAAGGCTCCCCATGGTATGAGTGGTGTAGGAACATGTTACCTGTGGTCCAGTCGAGGATGGATGTGGGGAGGGCTGAATCTCCCAGAGGAGTTACGGATAGACATATACAGCAGTCTTTGGCCAAGTGAGGGTTGGAAGCATTGAGAAGGGTATGGGTTAAGTAAAGGGTCTAGAATAGATAGGTGAGGTTAGGATTTTGAAGGAGTTCGTGGCTCAGAGGAAGAAAGGAGGATAAGAAAAAGATGTTGAACAACATTTGGGGAAGTGAGTATAGGATAGACTACTATGGAAAAGTATTGGATTTCGAAGAGGTAAAAGTTATAAAAGGTTCCCTGTAGCCACAGAGTGGAGATGTAATCTTCAATATATTCGAACATGGATGCTTGAGGACTCAAAACTCAGGGAGCTGCCAGAAGTTGTTCCAGGAAGAATTGTAGCTGTGAAACCAACAAGCTTACCCATCATTGGTTGGGGCCGGTGGAAGCTGTGAGAACTTTAAATTTGTAGGGCCTGAGTGAGAAACTTGATAAGTATCAGTCTGACAAGCATTTTCACCATTGGGCTACATAATCTTTTTCAGCCGAGTGATGTGTGCCCAAGGGGTGATTTCTTTTAATTTTGCAGTGGTAGGGGTCAGCAGAATTATGGTGTAGGGACCTTGCCACTTTGGGGTTAGATCTGAGTGGGACTGAGTTGTCATATAAACTTTGTCTCCTATTTGAAGGGATGGGTATGGAAGATTGGGCTGTGGTCGAGGGAGTAGGTCATCCATATATTGCCAAAGAGCATCTCGTATCTGGGCAAGTAAAGGAAAAGGAAGGTGAGTTGGCAGTTTGGAACCATCCTGGCAGGGGGAGAGACCTAAAGGTACTATGGGCCTCCCATACATGGCCTCAAATGGACTGATATTTACGGATTTCTTTGGTAAGGCCCAGACCTTCAAGAGGGCTAAAGGAAGGAGTTTAGTCCAGTCTTAATAAAGTTTGATTGTTAATTTGGTCAGAGTTTCTTTTAGGACTTGGTTGGCTCTCTCAACCTTACCAGAAGACCAGGGATGGTAAGGAATGTGAAGCCTCCAAGGAACTTGAAGGGCTCGTGCAAGATTTTGGGTGATTTGGGATGTGAACTCGGCCCGTTGTCAGACTAGAGGGAGGAAGTCATTCCAAACCTGGGGAGGATTTCAGTAAGAATAAGACAAGCACAGTAGGGGCTCGTTTGTTAGTAGTCAAGAAAGTTTTGATCCATCCAGAAAATGTATCTACGAAGACAAGGAGAAATTTAACCCTTTTACGAGTGGCATGTGGGTGAAATCTACCTGCCAGTCTTGTGCAGGAAGATGTCTGCAAATTTGGTGGGTGGGGAAAAGAGGGGGCAAATGTTAGTATTAGGATTTGTCTGCTGACAAATAGGACAAGTTTGGGTCAGACTATTTAAATAAGTCACATCGTCCTTAGTCAGTTCAATAAAGTTCTGAAGGAAAGCCTTAAGTACTTTGGTAGAGGGGTGGAAAAGGGAGTGTAAATATGAAAGTAATGTGCAGATGTTAGGCTCATCAATTTGGGCCATGGTAAAGACAGGACTAACAGAGGCAATCTGCTGCTTTGCTTCGTGATCTGCTATATTGTTAAAAAAGGAGAAGGACTATGTCACTGATGTCCCTGGCAATGTATTTCAGCAGCTTGTTTTGGGAGCTGAGCCGCATGGAAGAGTTCAGAAATAAAAGAAGCACTGAGAATTGGTGTGCCCTTCTGAATCGGGAATCCTCTCTCCCTCCAGATTATAATGTTAGAATTTAATGTTATAGACATACTTGAGGTCAGCATAAATGCTTATCTTTTGGTCTTTGGCTAGGGTCAAAACTTGTGTAGGCGCAATCAGTTCAGCCTGTTGTGAGGATGTGTGAGCTGGGAGTGTGGCTGACTTGATGAGGCAGGCGGAGATAACTTTGTCGGATTGTCCCTGGACTGTAGCATATCCGGACCCAAATGGGGCTTGTTTCTGGGCACTGTCATCCATGAACCAGGATGGGACTTTGGGGTCAGTAAGGGGCAGATTGGTTATATGTTCAAAGGGATTAAGTGTCATATCTAAGGTCTGAACACAGTCATGAGACAGGTGTTCTGCTTCTGGATCTGCTGTAGGGAGTAAGCTAGTAGGATTAAGAGGTTTACACGCCATAAAAGAAAGGGATGGGTCGAGGAGGTATGCACGGAGGATCTATAGTCGAGCAGGGGGTAGAGAAAGGAAAATCCAATGAGAGAGTAAATCTTTGAAGGAATGAGGTGAGCATACATTTAGAGGAGCATTTCGGGTTAGTTTTTGGGCTTCAAGTATTAAGGGGGCAGTTGCAGCTAAGGCCTGGAGACAAGGTAGCCATCTGAGCATGACAAGAGTGAGTTGTTTGGATAAGTGAGCTAGAGGCCCCCATATGTCCCCCTTTTTTGGCACAGAATCCCTAAGGCATGTCCTTGTCTAGAATGTACAAAAAGGAAAAAAAGGCTTGGCGTAATCAGGTAAGTAAAGAGAAGGGGCCTGTAGTAAATGTTTGGTAAAAGTTTGTATTGGGGTGTGGAGAGATGTGGGGGCCAATAAGGGTTCATCTAAGTTTCCTCGAGTAGCTTGGTAGAGGTTTGTGTGGAGGGCAAAATTTGGGGCCCATATTCAGAAGAAGTTTAATAGGCCTAATAGAGAAAGAAGTTCCCTCTTGGTGTGGGGCCTGGGGGCCTGTGTCAAGGCTCGAAGTCGCTGAGCTGGAATTATTTTGGATGTGGAAGTGAGAAGCAATCCCATGTAACTGACAGTGGTGGAAGCAATTTGTGCTTTGGAGAGCGAAACTCTGTAGCCCCAGTTGCCTGCTGCTGCTGCTAAGTCGCTTCAGTTGTGTCCAACTCTGTCCGACCCCACAGACGGCAGCCCACAGGCTCCCCTGTCCCTGGGATTCTGCAGGCAAGAACACTGGAGTGGGTTTCCATTTCCTTCTCCAATGCATGAAAGTGAAAAGTGAAAGTTAAGTCACTCAGTCATGTCCAACCCTTAGCGACTTTAAGAACTGCAGCCTACCAGGCTCCTCCATCCATGGGATTTTCCAGGCAAGAGTACTGGAGTGGGGTGCCATTGCCTTCTCCACCCAGTTGCCTAGGGCATTTAATACTGTCCAGTGTGTACTAGGTAGTTATGGCAAGAGGAACTGCATAACAATAAATCATCTACATATTGGAATAAGGTAGTAGAGCCTAGGTCTAAAGTTTGTAGGTCCCTTTGAAGGCCTTGACTGAAAAATGAGGACTATCTCTAAACCCTTGTGGTAAAATGGTCCAAGTTAATTGTTGAGATTGATATGTGTCTGGGTCCATCCAGGTGAAGGCAAATAGGGGCCGTGAAGAATGGCGTAGAGGTATAGTAAAGAAAGCATCTTTGAGGTCTAATACTGTGAAGTAGAGTGTGTCAGGAGGAATAGATGAAAAAAGAGAACAGGGATTAGTGACCGTGGGGTATATGGTTATTATGGTCTCACTGATCCTGCGAAGATCTTGGACTAGACATCAGGAGTGAGGTCCCTTTTGACTGCCAGTAGAGGAGTATTATGAAGAGAACAGATAGGCTGCAAAAGGCTGGCTTTGAGCAGTCAGGAGATTATTGGTTTAAGTCCTTGTTGGGATTCTGTGGTCAGGGTATACTGAGTTTGGGTTAATACCTGAGAGGGATTTTTAAGAAAAACCTGTATAGGGAAATGGTGTCAGGCTAACAATGGGGTTTCGGTGTCCCAGACCTGAGGATCTATCGAGGAAAGGTCAGGGGGCAGATTTTGGGAGTGAAGGCTGGCCAAGGTTTCGGGTGCCATTTGGATACAAAGAATTGATGTGGAATCTAAGAATGGGAGGTTTACAGAAGTTTGTAGCTTAGCCAGAAGATCACGTCCCATCAATGCCATTGGGCACTGAGGAACTACTATAAAAGAATGTGTTAGTGTTGCCTTACCACAGGAACAAAGGAGAGGAGGGGTTATTTGGGGATAAAAAGGGATGCCTGAGACCCCTTTGCTGGCCACTTCTGAAGGTTGGAGAAGGTCCTTAAAAGAGGTTAAAGTGAAAAAGCCACTCCAGTGTCTATTAGGAACGAAACTTTGTGTCCAGCCACCGTGCCAGTTACCCGAAGCTCCGAGTCCATCTGTATGGGGGCGGACTTGGGGCCTGGAGCTTGGGCTCCATCACTGGAATAATTCAGGCACAATTGGATCATCCCTCATCTCATCTGAAGAACCATGATCTGGGGTGCTGGGGCCCCCCTGAGTCTGGTTCCCGGCCCATTGTCGTTGGGTCTGGGGTGGACCCTGAGATTTGGTGGGTAGTGTCTGAGGACAATCCATTTTCCAGTGGCCCCATTGTTTGCAGGTGGGGCAGGGTTTGGTGGGTGGCCGGGGGTCTGGGCAGGACTTAGCCCAGTGTCCTGTTTGGTTACATCTGAAGCAGGGGCCTGGAGGGTTAGGTCCTATACGGGTGGGCCAGGGTTTATAGGCCAAAGGGGTTGAGTTTGTTTCTTGGATAGCTGCAGCAAATAAAGCATATCTGGCCTTTCTATCTTTTTCTTTTCTCACTTCTTCCTCCCTAATGTTGAAAGCTTTAAAGGCTATTTCTAGGAGATTGACTGAAGCAACTTAGCAGCAGGAGCAGCTAGGAGATCTCGCTGAGGGGTTTTGGGGCCCTTCTCTAACTGTAGTTTTTGGTGAATATTGGGGGCTGACTGGCTTATGAACTGGATGTGTAGGTACAGAAGTCCAGCGGGGGTGGAAATATCTAGATTCATGTGTTTTGGGAGTGCCTCAGTAAGCTGTGAAAGAAAAAGGGCAGGATTTTCATCTTTTTTTTGAGTCACTTCGCTAATCTTATCAGAGTTAACATGAATGTGAGAGCTTTTTAGTATTCCTTCTAATAAGCAGGTGATCATATGATGCAGGTACCAGATGCCAGCATCGCCTGCTTGATATGTCCACTGTGGCTCAGTTAAAGGGACTGCTTCATCAGATTAGTCCTATCTTGGTTATGGAGCTGATCAGCATGAGTCCAGGCTGCCTGCCATATCCATTCCTTTTCATCAAGGGTTAAAGTGGCATTTCAGTTCAGTTCAGTCACTCAGTCGTGTCCGACTCTTTGTGACCCCATGAACCGCAGCACGCCAGGCCTCCCTGTCCATCACCAACTCCCACATTTAGGATGTAATAAAGATCATTCCAGGTTAAATGATATACGTGTGGAAGGTGGAGGAATTCTTTTCTATATCTAGTAGGATTTTCTGAAAATGATCCCAATTTTTCTTCAGTTTGGCTCATATCAGAAATTGGGAAAGGTGCATGAACCCGTATAGGGCCCTCTGGTAGGGCTCTCTGGTCCCGCTACCTCTCTGAGAGGAAACACGTGTTTGCTTTGGGTCTTGGCCAATGGAGGGGTTGGAAATTTCTTTTGGGGTTTCAGAGTCATCGCTTCCTGTTTTAGAGGAGAAAGGGCTAAAGGATAGGGTCTCATCTCTGGTAGTTTCTTCTCTGGAGCAGTAGGGAGGGAAGCTCATCTGCCAGGTCCAAATAGGGGGCTAAGGGTTTAGGGGGCCTTTTAGGGGCTTTAATTTTGGATTCTTTTGTAATGGAGGGGGAGAGAGAGCAGAGAAGGATTTGGTAGATAGAACAGTCCTTGCAGAGAGAAGAATGGCTTCTAAGATCCCAGAAGCCTTGAATAAAGGGGACCTCTGACCATTTGCCATTCCATTTGAGGAAGTTAGTGAGATCTGTTAAAATATTGAAATTGGAAAGTCCTGAACTCAGGCCAGCGGTTTTGGTTATCCAGTTTGTATTGATGCCAAGTTTGAGTGTAAAGTGACTCGAATTTACGAACCTTGAGATCAATCAAAAGTAGAGTTTGAGGTTTTGTTTTACACAGGCCAAGGGAGAGTCCAGCAGGATGGATTGGTTCGACCCTGTAGTGAATGGCTAGCAACTGTCCAGTCGAAAGAAAAGATCATCACCTAATCTTTTGACCAAGCAAAGAGAGAGAGACTCTGAAGGAGGGAGAAGCGTCCCCCAAGAGCCTCCCCAGAGGGCCTTTGGCTGGAGGGTTCCCTGGGAACCTGGAAAAGACAATAGTCTATGGCACCCTAGAGTACCATCCGAGCTTACCTGGGCTACTGGGTTAGGTGCGAATTCATGGTGCATGAGGGGAGGTCGAATGGCAAAAGCCCTCTGTCCTAGAGTTGGTAGGTCTCATGGAAAAGAAAGTGTAGAGAAAAGAGGGAGAGAGATGAGAGAGAGAGAGAGACCAATATTCCTCGGGGTACATGGAAAACCAATAAAGCCCTTACACAGGACTTACACTGCTCTCAAAGGCACAGGAGGCCTTCAAAGCCTGGGCGCGAAAGTGAGCTCGGCAGGCTTCCACTCTCCGAAGAGCTGGCCTTGGAGAACGAGAAGGAACCTCAAACTCCCAGGTTTCGGCACCAAAAAATGTAAGTTAGAAAAGGCGATGTTTGGAAAAAGAATGAGGATGGCACTTTACAGGGAAAGAGAGAGGTAAGAAGGGGCAGTAGTCAGATTAGTGAGCTGCTGTGTTAACCCAAGAAAAGAGTAAGTATATATAGGCATATATGTGGATATCTATTGTCTTAAGGGGCTTGTTCTTCTCCAAGGTTGTTTGGATTAGTCATCTCTTAAACTGGGGCAAGGAATTCTGGAGATTGGCCAGAGGCTGGGACTGGCTGGGAGCTGGTCTTAATCAACCTCAAAGTCCATTTTTCCTTTGGGTGAGAGAGTTGTTTATTTTGCATAGAATGGTGGGGAGGACCCGGAGGGGAGTTTTAACTCCAGGCTATTTTGAGCCTTGTAACTTTCCTTCACCCCACACTAGTTTCCCCCTTTGTTATTATCTTATACTGGGGCTTCCCTGATAGCTCAGTTGGTAAAGAATCTGCCTGCAATGCAGAAGACCCTGGTTCGATTGCTGGGTTGGGAAGATCCCCTGGAGAAGGGATAGGCTACTCACTCCAGTATTCTTGGGCTTCCCTTGTGGCCCAGTTGCTTGATGCTTGATGCTTGGGGCTGGTGCACTGGGACGACCCAGAGGGATGGTATGGGGAGGGAGGGAGGGAGGGGGGTTCAGGATGGGGAACATGTGTATACCTGTGGCAGATTCATGTTGATGTATGGCAAAACCAATACAATATTATAAAGTAATTAACCTCCAATGAAAATAAATAAATTTATATTTAAAAAATATATAAAGAATCTGCTTGCAGTGTGGGAGACCTGGGTTCGATCGCTGGTTTGGGAAGATCCTCTGGAGAAGGGAAAGGCTACCCACTCCGGTATTCTGGCCGAGAGAATTCCACGGACTGTATAGTCCGTGGGGTCGCATATTAGTATGGTCCATTTGTCACAGTTAATGAACCAAAACTGTTAGATTGTTTTAACTAAAGTCCATATAGTTTATTTAGATTCCCTTAGTTTTTTAAAAATATAATTGACATATAAATGATATTAGTTTTAGGTGTACAACATAATGGTTAGATATTTGATATACTGCAAAACAATCACCACAATAAGTTTAGTTAACATCCAACACCACACATACTTACACTTTTTTCTTGTGGCGAGAACATTTAAGACCTACTTTTTTGGGACTCAAATATATAATACAATATTATTAACTATTGTCACCATACTATACATTGCATCCCTGTGACTTATTATTTCACAACCAGATATCGGCACCTTTTGACCACCTCCACCCATTTCACCCACTCCCCACTTCCTGCTTCTTGCAACCACCAATCTGCTCTCTGTATCTAGGAGTTTGTTTTTTTCCAGATTCCACATCTAAGGGAGATCATTTGGTATTTATCTTTCTCTGGCTACTTCACTTAGCATAATGCCCTCAAGGTCCATCCATATTGTCACAAATGGTAGGACTTCCTTCTTTATTAATGGCTGAATCATGTTTGTGTGTGTGTGTGTGTGTGTCTGTGTGTGTGTGTACATTTTCTTTATCCATTCATCTGTCAGTGGACTCTTAGACTATTGTAAATACTGCTTGGCTATTGTAAACACTGCTGCAGTGAATATAGGAGCACATATATCTTTTCCAATTAGTATTTTCATTTTCTTCGAAAAATATGCAGAAGTGGAATTTCTGGATCATATGGTAGTTCTGTTCTGAAATTCTTAGCTTGATTTAGTCCTGCTGGCTTATTTTTGCTTTTGTTATCTTTGCTTTTGGTTTTAAATCCAAAAACCATTGCCAAGACTGATGTCAGGTAGCTTACTGTCTACGTTTTCTAGTTCAGGTCTTAATTTTTATATAGGGTGTAAGATAGTGGTCCAATTTCATTCTTATGCACATGCCTGTCTGGTTTTCCACTGTGTATGCCACTGAATACACCACTGTGTATTCTTATCTCCTTTGACATAAATTAATTGACCATGTACATGTGAATTTCTTTCTGAGATTTTTATTCGTTCTGCCTGTCTATGTATCTGGTTTTGTTTTTAATGCCGATACTGTAATGTTTCTATTACTACAGCATTGTAATGTAGTTTCAAATCAGGGAGTATGATGCCTCCAGTTTTGTTCTTCTTCCTCAAGATTGCTTTGACTATTCAGTGCCTTTTGCGGTTCCATACAAATTTTAGGATTGTTTAGGATTATTATATTTCTGTGAAAAATGCCATTTAAATTTTGACAGGAATTGCATTGAATCTGTAGATTGCTTTGGGTCGTATGGACATTTAAACAACTTAATTCTTCCAATTATGCTTTTTGTGTTATACAGGAAACAAATCAGCATACTATTAATTCATGTAGATTTTCTCCCATGAAGACAAGTAAAGCAGTGTCAGGGATACAGGGACAGTCTGTTCTAGATGGAGTGCTCAGGAAAGGGCTCCCTGAGGAACTGAGGTGAGACTCTGAAGATCTGGGAGAGAAAATACCAGACAGAGGAAAGAGCAGGACAGAAGAAGCTTGTTTGTGAATGTAGCACATGTGATTCTTAGCAACTGTGGTCCAGTATGGTAGATTATGGCTTCTCCTGATGATTGAACTCAGCATATAATCAGACTATAGCTGTGCACACACAGATATGTGCACATGCATGCAGGCACATTCTTCTCTCAAGAAGCCAGCCAATGACATAAATTAGCTAAGCGATTCTCAAACTCTTATACATGTGAGAGTCACCTATTGTTGTTCAGTCACTACGTTGTGTCCGACTCTTTGCAACCCTATGGACTGCAGCATGCCAGTCTCTTCTGTCCTCCACTATCTCCTGGTGTTTGCTCAGATTCATGTCCATTGACTCAATGATGCTACCTAACCATCGCGTCCTCTGCCACTCCCTTCTCCTTTTGCTTACAATCTTCCCCCCAGCACCAGGTCTTTTCCAATAAATTGGCTCTTAGCATCAAGTGGTCAAAGTGTTGGAACTTCAGCTTCAGCATCAGTCCTTCCAATGAATATTCAGGTTGATTTCCTTTAGAATTAACTGGGTTGATTTCCTTGAAATCCAAGGGACTCTCAAGTGTCTTCTCCAGCACCACAATTCCAAAGCATCAGTTCTTTGACTCAGCCTTCTTTATGGTCAAACTCTCAGATCCAAACATGACTACTGGAAGAACCATAGCTTTGACTATATTTGTTGGCAAAGTGATGTCTCTGCTTTTTAATATGCTATCTAGGTTTTGGCTCAGAGGTTAAAGTGTCTGCCTCCAATGCGGGAGACCTGGGTTCGATCCTTGGGTCGGGAAGATGCTCTGGAGAAGGAAATGGCAATCCACTCCAGTATTCTTGCCTGGAGAATCCTATGGACAGAGAAGCCTAGTAAGTTACAGCCCACGGGGTCGCAAAGAGTCGGACACGACTGAGCGACTTCACCTCACCTCACCTCAGGTTTCTCATAGCTATCTTTCCAAGTAGAAAGTGTCTTTTCATTTCATGGCTGCAGAAACCATCTGCAAGGATTTTAGAACCCAAGAAAATAAAATCTGTCACTACCTCCACTTTGCCCTTCTATCTGACATGAAGTGATGGGACTGGATGCCATGATCTTAGTTTTTTGAAAGCTGAGTTTCAAGCCAGCTTTTTACTCTTCTCTTTCACTCTCATCAAGAGACTCTTTAGTTTTACCATTAAAGTGGTATCATCTACATATTTGAGGTCACTGATATTTCTCCTGGCAATCTTGATTCCAGCTTATGATTCATCCAACCTGGCATTTTGCATGATATACTCTGCATATAAGTTAAATAAGTAGGGTGACAATATACAGCCTTGACTTACTCCTTCCTTGATTTTGAACCATCAGTCATTTCATGTCTGGTTCTAACTATTGGTTCTTGACCCATATGCAGGTTTCTCAGGAGACAGATAAGGTGGTCTGGTATGTCTATCTCTTTAAGAACTTTCCAAAGTTTGTTGTGATCCACACAGTCAAAGGCTTTAGTATAGTCAATGAAGCAGAAATAGATGTTTTTCTGGGACTCCCTTGCTTTCTCCATGATCGAACGAATGTTAGCAATTTAATGTATGGTTCCTCTGCCTTGTTGAAACCCAGCTTGTACATCTGGAAGTTCTAGATTCATTTATTGCCGAAGCCTAGCTTGGAGGATTTTTAATATAACCTTACTAGTATTTCAACAGTTTGAACATTTTTGGCATTGAACAATTTTGGGGATTGGAATGAAAACTGACCTTTTCAGTCCTGTAGCCACTGCTGAGTTTTCCAAATTTACTGACACACTGAGTACAGCACTTTAACAGAAGCATTTTTAGGATTTTAAATAGCTCAGCTACAACTCCATCACCTCTACCAGGTGATGCTTCCTAAGGCGTGCATGACTTCACACTCTAGGATGTTTGGCTTTAGATGAGTGACCATGCCATCGTGGTTATCCAGGTCATTAAGACCTTTTTATTGTAGTTCTACTGTGTATTCTTGCCACCTCTTCTTAATCTCCTCGGCTTCTATTAGGTCCTTACCGTTCCTGTCCTTTATCGTGCCCATCCTTGCATGAAATGTTCTCTTGATATGTTCAGTTTTCATGAAGAGACCTCCAGTCTTTCCCATTCTGTTGTTTTCCTCTATTTCTTTGCATTGTTCATTTAAGAAGGCCTTCTCATCCCTCTCCTTGCTATTCCCTGGAACTCTGCATTCAGTTAGGTATATCAGTCGCTTTTTCCCTTGCCTTTTGTTTTTCTTCTTTCCTCAGTTATTTGTAAAGCCTCCTCAGACAACCACTTTGCCTTCTTGCGTTTCTTCTTCTTTGAGATGGTTTTGGTCATTGCCTTTTGTACAATGTTATAAACTTCTGTCCATAGTTCTTCAGGCACTGTGACTACCAGATCTAATCCCTTCAATCTATTTGTCCTCTGCACTGTATAATCATAAAGGATTTGATTTAGGTCCTACCTGAATGGCCTAGTAGTTTTCTCTACTTGCTTAAATTTAAGCCTAATTTTGCAATAAGGAGCTCTTGATCTGAGTCACAGTCAGCTCCAGTTCTTCTTTTCACTGACAGTATAGAGCTTCTCCATCTTTGGCTTCAAAGAATATAATCAGTCTGATTTCAGTATTGACCATCTGGTGATGTCCTTTTGTAGAGTCATCTCTAGTGTTGTTGGAAAAACGTGTTTGATTTGACCAGCATGTTCTTTTGACAAAACTCTGTTAGCCTTTGTCTTGCTTCATTTTTGTACTCTGAGGCCAAACTTGCCTGTTATTCTGGGCATCTCTTGACTTCCTGCTTTTGAATTCCAATCCCCTGTGATGTAAAGGACAAGAATACTGGAATGAGTTGGCATTTCCTCGCCAGTTGGAACTCTTTACTAACCCTGCATGGCGTGGCTCAGAGCTTCATTGAGTTATGCAAGCCCCTTTGTCACAACAAGGCTATGATCCATGAAGGGGGATAGTCATGTGGGCATCCAGGTAAAATTGAAAAGTGACCATTTCAAGATTACTGCCAGGCTGTCAGTGATTCAGTTAGCTCTTGTTTTTCATAGTAGCTCTCATAGTGATCAGTTTTCAGCTTTCTCTGAGCTTCAGTTCAGTTCAGTTCAGTCGCTCAGTCGTGTCCAACTCTTTGCGACCCTATGAATCGCAGCATACCAGGCCTCCCTGTCCATCACCAACTCCCAGAGTTCACTCAGACTCACATCCATCGAGTCAGTGAGCTTAGTTTAAACTTTTTTCAATAAAGTATAGTTTGCTGCTGTGCATCCAGGGGCCACAGGGTCACCTTGAAAAGAATAAAGGGTCACTTCAAGCTGGAAATAGCAGATAAGGTCATTTGGAACAGTTCTTCTGCTGAAGATGACTACAAAATCTAGACGAAAATTTTTGAAAGTGTTAAAGCATCATAGAGATAAACAATTGCGGGGGTTTACTAGGCTAGATTTTTGGAGAGGAAAGTGGAACCCCTTCTACTCTTGATCTTTTAACCCCTCCCTCAGGTCCCAGGCCCCAGGCCAGGACTTCAAAGGGCTACACAGTGGAAGTGCAGCTACAGGTGGCAGTTGAGGGACCGTTAGCACCCACAAGGTCTGGCAGAAGACGTGCTTTCTAGAGGAACAAAACATCTTTGTAGGTCCAAGTAGTTCTCTAACTATTTTTAAAAATATAGTGCTCTGCAAAACAAAAACAAAATAACCAAAATCATGGTCAATCCAACCATCTCAAAATTTTTCTACTGATGATATGAGGATGCATCTAATCAGAATCCCGCAATTAACTGTTAATAGAGTAGAAAATACTAGTTTACTACATTGTATTATAAGTCAAAACAACAAATACATTCTGTCCAATGGATAGTAATTTGGCCATGAAAATGAACTGCTTTTTCATGCAAAAACATGGATGACTTACAGAAAGATTGGTGGTGGTTTAGTTGCTAAGTCATATCCAGTTGTTGTGACCCCATAGACTGTAGCCCACCAGTCTCCTCTTGTCCATGAGATTCTCCAGGCACGAGTACTGCAGTGGGTTACCATTTCCTTCTCCAGGGGATCTTCCCGACCCAGGAATCAAATCAAATCAAATCAAATCTTTGATTAGATTATTTTCCAACTGAGCTGTAAGGGAAGCCCACAGAAAGATTAAGCTCAGCCAAAGAAGGCAGCCTGGTACTATACCTATGCATGGTGCCATTTATAAAAAATTCTAGAAAGTGGAAAAATAACCTACAGTGGCAAACATCAGATTACTGGTTTCCTGGAGCCCGGGCAAAGGCGGATTAAATGTAAAAGGGCATGAGGAATATTTTGGGGTAATGGAAATATTTTATATCATGATTATGGTGGTGGTCACATGAGTGTTTGTGTGTTTGTCAGACTCATCAAATTTTACATTTAAAATGGATGCATTTCATTTTTGTAAATTATACGTTAACAAAGTTGATTTGAAAAAGATATTATGTCCATTTCCCTTAAAACTTCTATTCTATATACTTTTCTCATCCAAACAATTCCAAGACTCGTTTAATATAATGATAATTATTGTATTATTTATTTTAAAAGGTGATCTCATTTACTGTGTGTGTTCTGCCAGTAATGATAATAACATTATCAACCATATTTTATTTTTGATATTTGATATTTTATATTTGATATTCATGTTATTTAGTAAATGTCTTCTTTAGGACCTGCCTGACATGAGCAGCTACATCAAAACATGCTCCTGGAAGCATCCCAACAAAATTTTCTCATTGGTTTATTCTTATTTGTTAAGAAACAATAGATGTGATAAATTTCATAATTTTAATGCACTATGAAATATACAAATGTATATATAAATGTGCATTAAAGGAGTAGGGAGATTAGTGAATGCTGATTTCCATTTTAGTCTCTTTGGTTGGTATTATTAGAAATAATAGCTTGTTGAACTTAAGTTCTTTTTCTTATTACAGGTGTAATTATAATTATGTTAACAAAATAGAACTGACAAGGAAAACATAAACAGCCCAAATGAAAGTGTTTATATTATGAATCTTACAGTAAGAAATAAACAATGAAACAAACTTGGCATTTCTAAGAAGTCATGAAAACCACGATCCATGCTAGCTGATTCTCTTGCTTCTGTTAACAAGCCAGTCACTTTTGCACTCAGATTGAGAAAATCATTATTTCTTTTGTTGGTTGTAATTCTGCTGATGCTGGTACTCTTGTTATCACAATCCTGTAACTCAGTTGACTAAGATGGATTGTAGACTCTGGGTCTTCACTGATAACCTTTACTGACCTTGTAAGAGTCGCAGATCTTCATTATGACAAAAGTTCAAAAGTGCTTCATGAAACAAAATGTTGTGTCACAAATATGTGATTCTGAGGCCACTAGACTGAAAAAGAGGTTGCTATGCCACGAGAAACCATGCTATTTAAACCAACAATTTTCCTTGAAGAACCCAGTGTCAAATATGCACATGGATGTTTATCCCCCAGCAAGGCACATCTAGCTCCCAACCCCTGCATCCCTTGTACCCCAAGGAAATTAAGGCATGCCTTAAATTCTGATAATACCTGAGTCAACATAAAAAGCACTAAATCTTATATATATCTGTGTTGACATAGATTGAGATCCTTTCCAGCTCTCATAGCAAAATTGAATTCCTGCATACAAGAATTATATGCAATATATAATCTCTTAAATCTTTTTACCAATGATTTCTTAGCATTAAATCCAGAGAATTATGTTTCAGGAATGTGAATATATTCATGAAGAAAATAATGTTATGAAACCCAGAGAAGCAGCTTTTTATTGGTATTCATAAAACCAAATCCTTATTTTCTGGAAGAGTAAAGCTATGATGACATTCCCTGCAGTAGCTTCACCAATTAGTTCATAAATTTCCTTAAGTGTCCACCCACGGTATCACAAAGCCTGTTTTATATGCTCTGCTGGAGCATTAGGGGAGGAAATACTGGAGGGGGGGTATTTTGCCCCCAAGTTATGTACCTTTGAGTTATTATTAAATGGGAATCAAAGAAGAACACAATGTGTGCATCATACACACCTGTCTACATTATCCACCTGTCTGTCTTCATTGTCGTCAACATCATCTATCTACTGTAGCTAAATACAGAGATTAACTAAGGGCAAAGGAGAATTAGGTGGATTATAAAGTGTGATTAACATACTTTAAAAAAACCTCTGCTAGTACTGCCATAGTCCTCTGCTTCTTTTCAAGTAAGGGGCTTAATTTGACTTGTGTTAGACATTGACTAGGCACAGGTAACTCCTCCTGCAACAAGAATATAGAAAGAACTTGCTCTGTGTGAGTCTCAAAGGACTCCTTTGATCTTCAGTATTTTCCCCACGACCTTTTCATTTTAGGGAGAACCATAGTCTGCAGTTGACACTGGTAGAAGGATTTAGGATATCTTTTAGCATACTTGTTTGTTTTTACCAAGTCCCCTTACCAGTCAGGATCTGAGGACCAAGCTGATACCCTAAGGAGGAGCCTCTGACACTTGGTACTCACCTTCTTTCTTCATAGGGCCATCTTACAGGAGCTGTAACCTTTCTCTGCCTCCTAGCCTCCATCAGGCACATCCCAGGCCATCTGTACATGTTTCCATAAACTTGAACCTTGAAAAAAACAGGACTGAGGTCTCAGTCCTTTCTCTCTAGAAGACTTCTTGTCTCCTCGTGAAAACAACCACCTCATTTTTAAAAACTTCAAGCCCATAGGAAAGAATATAAAAAAGAACACATATATGTGTATAATTGATTATATAATTGTGTAACTTTGCTGTACAGCAGAAAGTAACACAACATTGTAAATCAGCCACACTTCAATTAAGGAAAAATTGAAAAAAATTTAACCTCCATATAATAATAGCAGTGGAGAGGTATATTACATGAAGATACCTGCCTACTCTCCAGACCCTCACCAAACCAGAGATATGTTAAATCTGTCCATGTAGAGCCCGTCCACCTCCCTCAAACAGGGAGTATAACATAGGGAAGTTGAAGATCAGAATTTAAAGCTGCCTCCTACGTGTCTTACCTGAAAAATTAAGATACACACTCAAGTGTATATATATTCTTATTTAACATTAAAATGGTCTTTAAAAATTTATTCTCTCAAATATTTAAGTAAAATTGACTGCTTAAGAAAGATTCTTGTTTAATCTGTGGTTTTGCCTAAATCCTCACCCATTGTCAATGTGGGTATGAATACTTAAGTTTGAAAAGCATGGAAATGATTATTAACTTGCCAGAAGTACAAAGCACATGCTTTAGAAACTCATGGGAGGGAAAAGCCATTTCTCTTTGGAGAATATTCAAGGCAAACTTGAAGGAGCTATTTTCAAAAGTGGCATCAATGGCACCGACTTGAGCCAGCCACGTGCACAAATGTTTGATCCAAATGCAGTGGTTCTCCCTTCCTAGTCCTTCTGCGTATGTACAAGATGGCATTTTGAATTACCAAAGAAAGTCAAGGGAGGGTACGAGGAAGAGTGTGATACAAGTAGTATTTGAAGAATCGGAGACTGTTTGGCTGAATTATGTCAGGTTTATGATGTCACTGCAAAGAGGTGACTCTCAATGTCAGGGGCACTAATGATAGAAATTCTCCTGTCACATGAGTTTCTGTGAAAAGAAAGACCCTTCTTCTTACCCAGAAATCAGAATGCAGACTTTCTCTCTGCTTGCTTTCCTAATGGGGATATATTAATAATATCTACTTATTATCTCCCTTGTGATATTTTCAGCCATTGTTAGGCATAAAGTAATGGACACATTATTTTATGAGAGATTGTGAAATTGTGATATTCTAGTTCTATAATTTCATAATTTCTTTTATTTTTTAAATCTTTAAATAGAGGATAATTGCATTAAAATGTTGTGTTGGTTTCTGCGACAACATGAATCCACCATAAGTATGCATATGTCCCCTCCCTCTTGAACCTCCCTCCATCCCCTACCCCATCCCACCCCTCTAGATTGTCACAGAGCATCTGGCTGGCTCCCTGTGTTATACAGCAACTTGCCACTAGCTATCTATTTTACATATGGTATAGTATGTATTTCCATGCTATGCTCTACTTTGTCCCACTCTTTCCTTCCCCCGCTGTGTCCACAGTCTGTTCTCTATGTCTGTGTCTCTGTTCCTGCCCTGTAAATAAGGTTCATCAGTGCCAGCTTTCTAGATTCCATATATATGTGTTCAGTTCAGTTCACTCAGTCATGTCTGACTTTTTGTGACTGCATGAACAGCAGCACGCCAGGCCTCCCTGTCCATCACCATCTCCCAGAGCTTGCTCAAACTCACGTCCATAGAGTCAGTGATGCTCTCCAACCATCTCATCCTCTGTTGTCCCCTTTTACTTCTGCCTTCAATCTTTCCCAGTGTCAGGGTCTTTTCCAGTGAGTCAGTTCTTTGCATCAGGTGGCCAGTTATTGGAGTTTTGGCATCAGTCCTTCCAATCAGTATTCAGGACTGATTTCCTTTAGGTTGGACTGGTGGTTGGATCTCCTTGCAGTCCAAGGGACTCTCAAGAGTCTTCTCCAACACCACAGTTCAAAAGCATCAATTCTTCGGTGCTCAGTTTTCTTTATGGTCCAGCTTTTACATCCATACCTAACTACTGAAAAAAACATAGTTTTGACTATACAGACCTTTGTTGGTAATATAATGTCTCTGCTTTTTAATATGCTGTCTAGGTTTGTCATAGCTTTTCTTCCAAGGAGCAAGGGCTTTTAATTTCACAGCTGCAGTCACCATCTACAGAGATTTTGGAGCCCAAGAAAATAAAGTGTCTCACTATTCCCATTGTTTCCCCATCCATTTTCCATGAGGTGATGGGACTGGATGCTATGATCTTTGTTTTTTGAATGTTGAGTTTTAAGCCAGACTTTTCACTCTCCGCTTTCACTTTCATCAAGAGGCTCTCTAGTTCCTCTTCACTTTCTGCCATAAGGGTAGTGTCATCTGCATATCTGAGGTTATTGATATTTCTCCTGGCACTTGATTCCAGCTTGTGCTTCATCCAGTTCAGCATTTCTCATGATGTACTCTGCATATAAGTTAAATAAGCAGGATGAAAACATACAGCCATGACGTATTCCTTTCCCGATTTTATACCAGTCCATTGTTCCATGTCTGGTTCTAACTATTGCTTCTTGACCTGCATACAGATTTATCAGGAGACAGGTAAAGTGGTCTGGTATTCCCATCTCTTTAAATTTTCCACAATTTGATGTGATCCACACAGTCAAAGGCTTTAGCCTAGTCAATGAAGCAGAAGTAGATGCTTTTCTGGAATTCTCTTGCTTTCTCTGTGATCCAACAGATGTTGGCAATTTGGTCTCTGGTTCCTCTGCTTTTTCTAAATCCAGCTTGAACATCTGGAATTTCTTGGTTCACATACTGTTGAAGTCTAGCTTGGAGAATTTTGAGTGTTATTTTGCTAGCATGTGAGATGAGTACAATTGGGTGGTAGTTTGAACAGTCTTTGACATTGCTCTTCTTTGGGATTAGAATGAAAACTGACTTTTTCCAGTCTTATGGCCACAGTTGAGTTTTCCAAAATTGCTGACATATTGAATATAGCACTTTCACAGCATCATCTTTTAGGATTTGAAATAACTCAGTTGGAATTCTATCACCTCCACTAGCTTTGTTCGTAGTGATGCTTCCTAAGGCCCACTTGACTTCACACTCCAAAATGTCTGGCTCTGGGTGAGTGATCATATCATCATGGTTAACTGGGTCATTAAGATCATTTTTGTATAGTTCTTCTGTGTATTCTTGCCACCTGTTCTTAATATCTTCTGCTTCCGTTAGGTCCATTTTGTTTCTGTCCTTTATTGAGCCCATCTTTGCATGAAATGTTCCCTTGGTATTCTCATTTTCTTGAAGAGATCTCCAGTCTGTTCCATTCTATTGTTTTCCTCTATTTCTTTGCACTGATCACTGAGGAAGGCTTTCTTATCTCTCCTTGATATTCTTTGGAACTCTGCATTCAGATGGATGTAGCTTTCCTTTTCTCCTTTGCCTTTCACTTGCCTTCTTTTTGTAGCTATTTGTAAAGCCTTCTCAGACAACCATTTTGCCTTTTTGCATTTCTTTTATGCATTAATATATGATATTTGGGTTTTTTTTTTCATTCTGACTTACTTCACTCTGTGTAACAGGTTCTACGTTCATCCACCTCACTAGAATTGACTCAAATCCATTCCTTTTTATGGCTGAGTAATATTCTATTGTGTAGATGTACCACAACTTCTTTATTTATTCATCTGTGGATGGACATCTTGATTGCTTCCGTACCCTGGTTATTTTAAATATTGCTGCAATGAACATTGGAGTACGTGGGTCTTTTGAATTATTGTTTTCTCAGGACATATACCCAATAGTAGGACTGCTGGATCATTTAGTAGCTTTATTCCTAGCTTTTTTTTTTTTTTTAAAGAATCTCCATACTGTTTTCCATAGTCTCTATATCATTTTAAAATCCCCCAACAGTGCAAGAGGGTTCCCTTTTCTCTACACCCTATCCAATATTTATTGTTTGTAGATTTTTATTTTTGATGATGTCCATTTTGACCTGTGTGAGGTGATAACCTCATTGCAGTTTTGATTTGCATTTCTCTGATAATGAGTGATGTTGAGCATTTTTCCATATGCTTATTTGTCACCTGTATGTCTTCTTAGGAGAAATGTCTGTTTAGGTGTTCTGCCCATTTTTTGATTGGGTTGTTTGTTTTTCTGATGTTTGAGCTGCGTGAGCTGTTTGTATATTTTGGAGATGAATCCTTTGTCAGTTGCTTCACATGTAATTCTTTTCTCCCATTCTGAGATCTTCATAATTTCTTAACTTTCATAATGCTTTTTTTTTTTGGCTTCTTCATCCATCTGGTTACCCTATGAAATAATGATGTTCCCTAGAAGCCACATCTTGAGGCAGAGTCTGCATGCTAAAGTTTTACTGGGAGATACAATCAAGGCATCGTGGATGAAAGAGAAAGGGAAGTGAGGCAGGGGAGGAGGAAAAGCAGATGCAAAGTGGCATGTTGTAAAGCTGATATAACTTTACAACAATACACAACTGGTTGTTTGATCACATAGGATGTCTGCCACATAGGATGTAAGCAGTGTGAAATATTATATCTTGGAAATAACCTTGAAGGAAGGAAGGAAGCAAAACTATCTGCTAATGATTGCCCATATCCATTGGTCAGAGTTCAACATTCACTTCAAGAGGTGTTAATTCCTCTCACCTTCCAGCTTGACTCATCAGACTGCCCAAGGCAGCATTCAAGGAAGCCAGATCATATGCAGTAATGTTTAACACTGTATCTGGGTCCAGAAGTAGAGGGAGGAGCCAGCATCTTTATGCCCATCCCCTCGAGTTAGACCTGGACCAGAACTGCTGCTGCTCCCAGAGTAGCAGGTGTGACAGTCACCGTGCTCAGAGCCCAGCCCTCACCTCAGGGGAGGCTGAGACAGTCAGTAGTATCAGGAGAGCAGATGACAGTGATAGTGGTGGGGGTGTCCACTGAAGAAGTGGTCAAGTCTCGGGGGCAGGTGGGCTGTACAAATACAAGGCAGTGCATGAACTCAGGTTTATATATAAAAAAGGCAGGATAAATGCTTGAATTTTTTCTTTTCAATTATTTTTCAGAACAGGGCCTTAGCTCTATGGATCCTCCAAGGATGATCAATGAGGGTTTTAAACTTTGGTTTGTTTTTTTTTTTAGAGGGGTGGGCATATTCTAACAAATCCATGGGTTTTTAAAAACTGAATGGATTTATCTCAGTCCATTGAAATTTGTATTTCATATAAATGCATATTTTAGAAATGTCCAGATTGTCCCTTCTTTGGCCAGTGGAAGTCATCTCAAGTTATTTCGTAACTTCTTCTGACGTGCTTTTGGAAATCTTTGAGAATTTCTTTGCTTTGTGGTGTGACAAGGTATCTTGCACATTTCCTGCCTCAGACCTGGAATCAGCCACATCTGCAGGCAGCCCTGTTTCATTTTTGTGGGAATAATATTCAGAGCCACACTCTGGACACTAAGGTAAAGTAGCAGCATATTGAAGGTAAATCTCAGTGTTACAAAAATTTTATTAAGTAAAAACCTTCAAAAAATAGAAAAATTAGATTCTCAACAGGTAAACCAAATTTTTAACAAATGCATGTAATGGAAATGTATATATATTTCAAATCTAGAGGAAAATTCAAAATTTTACTTCAGTGATGTAGCATACTCCTATTTAAAGACTCCTTCAGTTCAGTTCAGTTCAGTTCAGTTCAGTTGCTGTCGTGTCCGACTCTTTGCGACCCCATGAATCGCAGCACGCCAGGTCTCCCTGTTCATTACCATCTCTCAGAGTTCACTCAGACTCACATCCATCGAGTCAGTGATGCCATCCAGCCATCTCATCCTCAGTCGTCCCCTTCTCCTCCTGCCCCCAATCCCTCCCAGCATCAGAGTTTTTTCCAATGAGTCAACTCTTCGCATGAGGTGGCCAAAGTACTGGAGTTTCAGCATCATTTCTTCCAAAGAAATCCCAGGGCTGATCTCCTTCAGAAGGGACTGGTTGGATCTCCTTGCAGTCCAAGGGACTCTTAAGAGTCTTCTCCAACACCACAGTTCAGAAGCATCAATTCTTCGGTGCTCAGCCTTCTTCACAGTCCAACTCTTACATCCATACATGACCACAAGAAAAACCATAGCCTTGACTAGACGGACCTTAGTTGGCAAAGTAATGTCTCTGCTTTTCACTATACTATCTAGGTTGGTCATAACTTTTCTTCCAAGGAGTAAGTGTCTTTTAATTTCATGGCTGCAGTCACCATCTGCCGTGATTTTGGAGCCCCCAAAATAAAGTCGGACGCTGTTTCCACATCTATTTCCCGTGAAGTGATGGGACTGGATGCCATGATCTTCGTTTTCTGAATGTTGAGCTTTAAGCCAACTTTTTCACTCTCCTCTTTCACTTTCATCAAGAGGCTTTTTAGCTCCTCTTCACTTTCTGCCATAAGGGTAGCGTCATCTGGATATCTGAAGTTATTGATATTTCTCCCGGCAATCTTGGTTCCAGCTTGTGTTTCTTCCAGTCAAGACTCCTTAGGAAACTTTTCATTCTGTTGATCAACAAAACATTATTTGGGTACTTTGTGTTTCAAATTTTTAGGCCCTCTGAGCACTTATAGGTTTCTAAAAAGTGTACATGGTCCTGAAAATGGGAGCTTGCAACTAGCTAGGAATCTGTGTATGAACATTTTACAAAGGAAGTTCTCTTAAATGGCTAAGTATAAATGGGCCCAGGGAGAACTAGGCAGTCAGTGCGGGGAGCAGAGAATTTATTTATTTACCAAACAGCTATTTATCTTTCACTTGCTGAGCTCTGCCAAGGAGAATTCAAATGCAAAACGTTCATTTAAATACAAAGTTTATCCCTCTAGGTATTTCCAGATAATTTGAAAGTAAGAGAAGAAAATAATTAAAATACTGTGGCTTAACTAGTTAACTGGGTTGCTAACTTCCATAGACAGAATAAGGAGAGACCTACAGCCAAGGTGGAGTGCTACTAGGAACAAGAAGTATTAAACTTGGGCTTGAAGAATAACTTCCCCAGGTTGTGGAGAAAAGAACATTCAAACTGTAGAAAAAAGCATGGACAAAGCCACAGAGATGAGTAAGGGAATGTTCCCAGTGGAATGGCAAGATGCTTTTCTTGTGTGTTTTCAAAACAGACAGGCAGTCTTGCAACGACAATAGAGGAAACTGAGTCTGTAGATACCTGTAAGTAGTCAAATTGAGAATGAGGTTATACACCATGCTAAACACTTGAACTGTTTAGATGGTTAAAACAAGATTGAGTTTGTGTGAGACATATCATTTAAGAACACAGTTTTGTTATTTCCTTCATAGATAAGATGTTGACTTAAAACAACTTTCAAGCTTAGCTGGACAGTGCAAAGACCACAGTGTTCTGAGCAGGCCAGTGGGTGTTGGGAGGACAGGGCCTCAGATTGAGGGTGTGAGAAATGCAGGTAGGAGGTAGGTACTCACACAGCCGAGAGAGTCCGAGAACCCTCTTACTGTAGCTTTAATTTCATGATTGCAATCCCTTTCTTGGCTTTGTCTTGACCCCAGAGTGAATTTTCATTAGGAACTCTCTTTCTCAGCTCTTAACTTTGCAGATGATCTCCGAGAGGCTGAATCCTCTAGGACACTGATCTCTAGTTAGTAGTGGGGACTATCTTTGGGTGCTGAAGTCTCACCTGGTAGATCTCTAAACTGATAAACCCTGACAGGGTTGGTAAATTGATCATAGGCACTTCCTTCAGGATCTGAAATAATGTTTGACAAATGAGACACCCCATGGACAGTGTCACACTACTTATATTAGGATAAATCTAAGCTTAAGTAATAAAGACACTCCAGAATACCATGACTTTAATAATAGTAATAATAATGTTTCTTTCTCTTCCTCACATAGTAGTTTCAAAGTGAGTGTGGCATGTCAGTGGGATTGCTGTGCTCAAGTGAAGACCCAGGTTCCTTCCAAGTCGTGGCTTTTCCGTCTCTTGGCCAGTGTGCCTCAAAATAATAATAATAATAATGTGCATATGAATTCCCTGGGAATCTTGTTAAAAGCAGATTCCATTTTAGTAGGTCTGAGGTGGGACCTGAGATTCTGAGTCTCTAACAGTTCTTGGATGGAACAATACTGCTGATCCCTGATCGTACTGGAGCAACAAGACCCTAGGGCATTATCACTGTGCATGGTCAACACGGAGTCACTGCGACACTCAGGGAGAGGCAGGGGGCGGAGGCTCCCTTGATGCCTTGGAAGTGGCACACAGCACTTCTTCTCAGGTTCTCATGGCTACATCTAATGGTACAGATGTCTTGGAAATGGAACCTTGCTGGGCAGCTGTGTACAGTCACAGTCCTTACTTTTGCAGAGCAGGGTTGGGGGACAGATGTTGGCAGACAGCTTGCTGTGCCTGACATATTCCTCTACCTGGAGCCCCCGTGTGTGCCCCTCAGAGTCTTCTGGCGGTTGCCCAGTAATGTGAGGTATACCCAGTGAAGTGTCTGTGAAGTTTTCCAGACAGCACTTCATAGCATTCTTTCCTCAGGCACATTCTTAAAATACTCTACTCCTGCAATTTCCTGGGTACAGAGGTGGCCTATTTAGGAGAGAATGAGTGAGTAGACTTTCTCTTTCTGCCTTCATGACTTTGGAAGTGAACAAGATGACCAGATTATGCTTCTTTAAGATCTGCTTGTTTAATGTTTCCTAGTTTTATGAGAGTAAATTAATGCTTCAAATCCAGTTTCCCATTATCCCAGTGAAGAGTCTTGCTGGGCACTGCAGATTTTCCCCTCCAATGAGTGAGATAAGATAATAAACGAGTCTAGGCCACTGGCAAGATGCATAGGCAGCCTCAGAGTGAATCATAATCACAGTACATTTGTAATAAAGCCCCAGTTTAGATGCAAGCAGGCAGCAACATTAGATGGTCAAATAGCTCAAGGATATTGAATGAAAAACTTACTGTTTATGAGCAATAATATTTGCCCTTCTGTTTTTATTTATGTGATTGAAAAGTGTCTGGCTTATTCACTGAAAGAAATTTTCATTTCCTGATACTCCTCTCAATATTCAAGCAAGTAAAATAGAATTAACTAAAATGGAATGATATAATCTGTTTTAGCAGAAACGCTAGAAGGGCAAAGAATGATTGAGCAAGCACTCCATGACTGCTTTAATGTGACCTTTAATAAGTGAATGTGAGGAAGAGATACTAAGCTGCTCTCTGAAAAAAAAATTAAATATGTATACTCTCCCCTCAAAATACAGGCCTAGGGAACAATGAGCCTTCAGTTGAATTTTCTCCCTCTGCATGACATTTCTCTGTTGTCTTTCACTGAAATGAAAAATTTCAAAGTGAGAAGAAAAACCTGAAATATTATTCTCAAAATCAAATAAGGCTACTGTGTCCTTCCATTAGCCCCAACAGTTGCTTCCAATTATTGTGACCAGATTTCCTCATTTGTGCATTTTAGAGGGCCAATATTTGAATTGCAGGAGAAAAGCTGAGAATTGAATCATGTTATATAAATGCTCGAGACTGTAGCAGCAGTCTAGAAGAGACAGAAAAATTCTCTCTGGATTTGAGTCAAAGATACAGATTTAAATCCCAGTCATTTAGTTTTCAAATAATCATGGTAATGATGAAATTAGTGGTGACAAAGATGGTGATGATAACAATAGCCAGCATCTGTGAGTGCTGACTGCGAGCTTGGCACTGTTCAGCTACTTCAAGCACTAACTCATTTAATCCTTAGGAAAATTCTTTGAGGCAGGTCATGTTAGAATCCTCACTTTACAGTTGAGAACAAACGAGGCACAGAAATGCTAAGTAACCTCCTGAGGTCACACAGCTACGGTAGCAGACACCATTCACCCAAGATCAGCTTCTTCTCTCTGGGCACATATCCAGTGGACATTTCCCAGCCTCTTTTGCAGGAAAAGTGGTCACTGGCCTGATGGAACCAGCTGATGGAACATGAGAGATGTGTGCCATTTCTACACTAAAGCTCTTCAGAAGCAGGAGTGCTCCCTCCATGCTCTTCAACCATGTATTTGCCTTCTGAGTGAAGACTATGCTGAGGCTCAGGGGGATGGCAGAGCCACAGGTCGAAGGGGCACCACTGACTCCCACCAATCAGAAACATCCTTGAAGTATCACAGAGATGGAAAACAAAGTTGAGCTCTGTCTCAGCCGTTACACCTTTGAGGGTCTGCTTGTTATCACGATAGAGCCAGCCCCAGTTAACAACCCAGGAAGTGGTGGAATCAGTATTTGAATCCAGGCAGTCTAGCTGCATCATCCACCAAGGTTAAATCACTTCACCTCTTCATCTGAAAAATGGGAATGATTATTATTACCTGTCTGTCCAGGCTTCTAGGCTGGTGTCCTGAGGTCTCCTGAAGAAGACTGAATTCTCTGTAGCGCCTGAGGAAATCTGGGACAGAATCAGAAGTACCCTAGGCAAGTTGTTCTGCTTGGTTTTGGTTCATAGTCTACCTGTGGATCAAGCTTTGCCATAGCTAGAGCTGGGATACTCTTTCCTGCAGACCTTGGTCATTGACTTGCCACCCATAGGCTCCATGAGGCTCATTCTGCTGTTCGCCTTCTCCAGATGAGATGTCTCTGGCCCAGGGCTGACTCAGTGCATCTCGTCTCTGCCATGCGTGCCATTGCCTTCCCTCTAGGGGTTTGCCTTTCAACGGTACCTGATCTCCTAATTCCAGTCCCCCTCATTGTAACTCAGTTCTCTTTCCTAATGTCTACTGCTGGACCCTAGTGTGATAGAAACCAACTTGCCTAACTTTTCACCCTGATAGTACATGTCCTGCCTTACCTGCAGGGTTATTGTCAGGTTGAATTTAATGTATCAAATTGTGTTTCACATGTATGGTATAAGATTTGGTATTGTTATTAACATGTTTAAATTTTAAAATATCAAGTGAAAGAGGCAATTTTACTTCATTCTACTAGATATTAGTTGAAGAATTCGGCTAAATATTTTTAAGCAATAGTTAAAAATTTTTTAATTAACATATAGTTGATTTACAATATTACATTAACTTCAGGTATACAGAATAGTGATTTGATATTTTTACAGATTATACTCCATTAAGTTATTACAAGCTATGATTCCCTGTGTTATATACAATACACCCTTGTTGCTTCTGTGTTTTATATATAGTAGTTTGCATCTCTTAATCTCATGCCACTAACTTGCCCCCACCCCTTCCCTCTCTCATTTGGTGACCACTAGTTTGTTTACTGTATCTGTAAGTTTGTTTCTGTTTTGCATATACATTTATTTGCATTATTTTTCAGATTCCACATATAAGTAATATCATAAAATATTTGTTTTTAAAAAAATTTATTTATTTATTTGACTGTGCTGGATTTTATTTGTGGCATGCAGGATCTTTAGTTGTTACAAGTGGGATCTAGTTTGCTGACCAGGGATCAAACCTAGGCTGCCTTCACTGGGAGCACAGTATAGCCAATGGACCACCAGGGAAGTCCCCATAATCTGCTTTTATTTGACTTGTTTCAGTTCAGTCACTTCAGTCACTCAGTAGTGTCTGCCTCTTTGCGACCCCATGAATCGCAGCACGCCAGGCCTCCCTGTCCATCACCAACTCCTGGAGTTCACTCAGACTCATGTCCATAGAGTCAGTGATGCTATCCAGCCATCTCATCCTCTGTCGTCCCCTTCTCCTCCTGCCCCCAAACCCTCCAAGCATCAGAGGCTTTTCCAATGAGTCAACTCTTCGCATAAGGTGGCCAAAGTACTGGAGTTTCAGCTTTAGCATCATTCCTTCCAAAGAAATCCCAGGGCTGATCTCCTTCAGAAGGGACTGGTTGGATCTCCTTGCAGTCCAAGGGACTCTCAAGAGTCTTCTCCAACACTACAGTTCAAAAGCATCAATTCTTTGGCACTCAGCCTTCTTCACAGTCCAACTCTCACATCCATACATGACCACAGGAAAAGCATTGCCTTGACTAGACAGACCTTAGTCGGCAAGTAATATCTCTGCTTTTCAATGTGCTATCTAGTCTGATCATAACTTTTCTTCCAAGGAGAAAGCGTCTTTTAATTTCATGGCTGCAGTCACTATCTGCAGTGATTTTGGAACCCAGAAAAATAAAGTCTGACACTGTTTCCACTGTTTCCCCATCTATTTCCCATGAAGTGATGGGACCAAATGCCATGATCTTCGTTTTCTGAATGTTGAGCTTTAAGCCAACTTTTTCACTCTCCACTTTCACTTTCATCAAGAGGCTTTTGAGTTCCTCTTCACTTTCTGCCATAAGGGTAGTGTCATCTGCATATCTGAGGTTATTGATATTTCTTCTGGCAATCTTGATTCCAGCTTGTGTTTCTTCCAGCCCAGCGTTTCTCATGAGGTACTCTGCATATAAGTTAAATAAGCAGGGTGGCAATATACAGCCTTGACATTCTCCTTTTCCTATTTGAAACCAGCCTGTTGTTCCATGGCCAGTTCTAACTGTTGCTTCCTGACTTGCATATAGGTTTCTCAAGAGGCAGGTCAGGTGGTCTGGTATTTCCATCTCTCTCAGAATTTTCCAGAGTTTATTGTGATCCACACAGTCAAAGGCTTTGGCATAGTCAATAAAGCAGATAGATGTTTTTTCTGGAACTCTCTTGCTTTTTCGATGATCCAGCAGATGTTGGCAATTTGATCTCTGGTTCCTCTGCCTTTTCTAAAACCAGATTGAACATCTATCTGGAAGTTCACGATTCACGTATTGCTGAAGCCTGGCTTGGAGAATTTTGAGCATTACTTTACTAGTGTGTGAGATGAGTGCAATTGCGCAGTAGTTTGAGCATTCTTTGGCATTGCCCCTCTTTGGGACTGGAATGAAAACCGACCTTTTCCAGTCCTGTGGCCACTGCTGAGTTGTCCAAATTTGCTGGCATATTGAGTGCAGCACTTTCACAGTATCATCTTTCAGGATTTTGAAATAGCTCCACTGGAATTCCATCATCTCCACTAGCTTTGTTCGCAATGGTGCTTTCTAAGGCCCATTGACTTCACATTCCAGGATGTCTGGGTCTAGGTAAGTGATCACACCATCGTGATTATCTAGGTCATGAAGATCTTTTTGTACAGTTCTTCTGTGTATTCCTGCCACCTCTTCTTAAAATCTTCTGCTTCTGTTAGGTCCATACCATTTCTGTCCTTTATCGAGCCCATCTTGCATGAAATGTTCCCTTGCTATCTCTAATTTTCTTGAAGAGATCTCTAGTCTTTCCCATTCTGTTCCTTTCCTCTATTTCTTTGCATTGATCCCTGAGGAAGGCTTTCTTATCTCTCCTTGCTATTCTTTGGAACTCTGCATTCAGATGCTTACATCTTTCCTTTTCTCCTTTGCTTTTCGCCTCTCTTCTTTTCACAGCTATTTATTTGTAAGGCCTCCTCAGACAGCCATTTTGGTTTTTTGCATTTCTTTTCCATGGGGATGGTCTTGATCCCTGTCTCCTGGACAATGTCACAAACCTCCATCCATAGTTCATCAGGCACTCTATCTATCAGATCTAGTCCCTTAAATCTATTTCTCACTTCCAGTGTATAATCAGAAGGGGTTTGATTTAGGTCATACCTGAATGGTCTAGTGGTTTTCCCTACTTTCTTCAATTGAAGTCTGAATTTGGCAATAAGGAGTTCATGATCTGAGCCACAGTCAGCTCCTGGCCTTGTTTTTGTTGACTGTATAGAGCTTCTCCATCTTTGGCTGCAAAGAATATAATCAATCTGATTCCAATGTTGACCATCTGGTGATGTCCATGTGCAGAGTCTTTTCTTGTGTTGTTGGAAGAGCGTACTTGCTATGACCAGTGCATTTTCTTGGCAAAACTCTATTAGTCTTTGCCCTGCTTCATTCCGCATTCCAAGGCTAAATTTGCCTGTTATTCCAGGTGTTTCTTTCTTTCTGTCTGTCTTTTTTTTTTTTTTACTGAGCATTTTCATTTTAAAAAAATTTATTTTAATTGGAGGTTAAAAACTTTATGATATTGTATTGGTTTTGCCACACATCATCATGAATCTGCCACAGATATACACATGTTCCCCATCCTGAACCCCCTCCCTCCTCCCTCCCCATACCATCCCTCTGGGTCGTCCCATTGCACCAGCCCCAAGCATCCAGTATCATGCATCAAACCTGGACTGGAGATTTGTTTCTTATATGATATTATACATGTTTCAGTGCCATTCTCCCAAATCATCCCACCCTCACCCTCTCCCACAGAGTCCAAAAGACTGTTCTATACATCTGTGTCTCTTTTGCTGTCTCGCATACAGGGTTATCATTACCATCTTTCTAAATTTCATATATATGCGTTAGTATACTGTATTGGTGTTTTTCTTTCTGGGTTACTTCACTCTGTATAATTGGCTCCAGTTTCATCCACCTCATTAGAACTGATTCAAATGTATTCTTTTTAAGGCTGAGTAATACTCCACTGTGTATATGTACCACAGTTTTCTTATCCATTCATCTGCTGATGGACATCTAGGACATGCTTCCATGTCCTGGCTATTATAAACAGTGCTGCAATGAACATTGGGGTACATGTGTCTCCAGGTGTTTCTTGACTTCCTACTTTTGCATTCCAGTCCCCTATAATGAAAAGGACATCTCTTTTGGGTGTTAGTTCTAAAAGGTCTTGTATGTCTTCATAGAACCATTCAACTTCAGCTTCTTCAGCATTACTGGTTGGGGCATAGACTTGGATTACTGTGATTTTGAATGGTTTGCCTTGGAAATGAACAGAGGTCATTCTGTCATTTTGAGATTGCATCCAAGTACTGCATTTTGGACTCTTTTGTTGACCACGATGGCTACTCCATTTCTTTAAGGGATTTCTGCCCGCAGTAGCAGATACAATAGCTCCTCTAGGCCCTCCTGTGCCCGCGCAGCCACTGCTCCTGGATGTGGGGTTGCTCCTCCCGGTGGCCGCCCTGATCTTGGACGTGGGGTATCTCCTCTTGGGCTTTCTTGCGCCGTCGCAGCCTGGCACTCTCGACTGCTGCCACTGACCTTGGACATGGGGTAACTCCTCTTGGCCACCACCCCTCGTTCATGGGGTTCTCCTGGCTTCTGCCCCTGACCTCGAACATGGGGTAGCTCCTCTCAGCCGCGCTATGTGAGCCAGTCACTTGTGACTTGTTTGGGTTGCTTCTGAAATCAGATTGATTATATTCTTTGCAGCCAAAGATAGAGAAGCTCTATGCAGTCAACAAAAACAAGACCAGGAGCTGACTGTGGCTCAGATCACGAACTCCTCATTGCCAAATTCAGACTTCAATTGAAGAAAGTAGGGAAAACCACTAGACCATTCAGGTATGAGCTAAATCAAATCCCTTATGATTATAGTGACTTGTTTCACTAAGTGTAATATTCTCTAGGTCAGTCCACGTTGCTTCAAATGGCAGTATTTCATTCTTTTTAAGACTGATTAATATTCCATTGTATTTATATAGATTATATTTTCTTTATCCATTTGTCTGTTGATCGGCATTTGGGTTGCTTCGGTGTCTGGGCTATTGTAAATAGTGCTGCAGTGAACATTGGGGTGCATATATCTTTTTGAATTCATGTTTTTGTTTTTTTCCAAATAGATACCCACTGAGCGACTTCACTTTCACTTTTCATTTTCAGGCATTGGAGAAGGAAATGGCAACCCACTCCACTTGCCTGGAGAATCCCAGGGACAGGGGAGCCTGGTGGGCTGCCGTCTGTGGGGTCGCACAGAGTCGGACACGACCGAGCGACTTAGCAGCAGCCACAGCAGTGGGGTTGTTGGATTGCATGGTAGTTCTATTTTTAATTTATGAGGAACCTCCATACTATTTTCCATAGTGGCTGCACCAGTTTACATTCCCTCCAACAATGTTCAAGTGTTCTTTCTCTTTTTTTCAATAACATTTGTTATTTGTAGACTTTTGATGATAGCCATTCTAGCTGGTGTGAGGTGATACATCATTGTGGTTTTGATTTGCATTTCTCTAATAATTGACCATCTTGAACATCTTTTCACTGAACATCTTTTCACATGCCCATTAGCTATCTGTGTGTCTTCTTTGGAAGAATGTCTATTCAGGTCTTTTCCTTTTTCCTTTTTTTTTTTTTTTTTGATTGGCTGGAAAATGTCAGTTGTTTGCTGTTGAGTAGTATGAGCTGTTATATATTTTGGATATTAACCCCTTGTTGGTCATGTCATTTGCACATATTTTCTCCTAGTCAGTAACTTGTATTCTCATTTTGTTGATGGGTTACTTTGCTGTGCGAAAGAGTTTATGTTTAATTAGGTCCCATTTGTTTATTTTTCCTTTTATTTTTCCTTTGGAGACAGATTCAAAAATACTGCTACAATTTATATCAAAGAGTGTTCAATCTATGTTTTATTCTAGGATTTTTATAGTTTCAGGTCTTACATTGGGCTTCCCTGGTGGCTCAGAGGATAACCCAGGTTCGATCCCTGGGTTGGGAAGATCCCCTGGAGAAGGAAATGGCAACCCACTCCAGTATTCTTGCCTGGAGAATTCCATGGACAGAGGAGCCTGGTGGGCTACAGTCCACGGGGTTGGAAAGAGTCGGACACGACTGAGTGACTTCACTTTCACTTTCAGGTCTTACATTTAGGTCTTTAAACCATTTGATTCATTTTTGTATATGGTGTGAGGGACTGTTCTAATCTCATTGCTTTATGTATAGCTGTACAGTTTTTCTAGCACCACTTGTTGAAGAAACTGTCTTTTCTCTGTTGTATATTCTTGCCTCCCTTGTTATTGGTTAATTAACCATAAGTGCATGGGTTTATATCTGGGCTCTCTATTCTCTTCCATTGATGTATGTGTCTATTTTGGTGCCAGTACCTTGCTGTTTTGTTTATGGTAGCTTTGTAGAACAGTCTGAAGTCTGAGAGGCTGATACCTTCAGCCTCTGCATCCCAAAGTCCCTGTGGCCCCAGATCCAGTACCATGCTATGGTGTGGAATGAGGTGGGCTGAGTGTTTGGTCAATTTGGGCTGGGGTACACAGTTAGGTGGTTGTGGGAAACCTGGCAACTGTTAGGGTAGACCTCTCTCTGTCTTGCACTGAGGGCAAGTCAGCACCTGTGCACTCCTCACAAGCTGAGTCCAGCCTTCTCCAGCCTTTCTGTCTGTCACAGTGATCCTCTAAGCAGCCAAGGGGGCTTGTGTCCTCTGCACCCGACTCCAGGACCAGGATGCTCAGTGTGTGGCTCAATGCACTCACTCCCCAGGGTGGGTGTCTGCCAGTGACAGACACCCTTTTCCTCTGAGTCCTCTCCCAGGAGCACAGGTCTCAACCTGATCATTTTTCTTAGCTTCCTAACTAATAATGTGTGTACCACCTTGGTTATACAGGAGTCCTTCTTCCAGTCTCCAGTTAGTATTCAGTGAGAATTCTTCCACATGTAAATGTGTTTTTGATATGTTTATAAGGAAATTAGAGCTTTTGTGACCTCTTATTCTGCCATCTTGATCTCCACCTCTAGTTTTTAAAATTTGGATTTGCAGATAAGGTTAATCAAAATACACATACTAATCAAAATATGTTTTGTAAGAGAGTTTTAGAGAGTTGGACTGAAAAATGAAGGCAGTGTTGGAGTATGAAAGTAATTACCAAAGATAAAAATTGAGAAGTGTTAATAGCTGCAAATAACACATTAATTAGTTTTCTTAATGGCAAAGGCTGCTGGTTCCTTTGCAATTTCTTTTATGCAGAATTATGGCACTGAAGCAAACTGTCAATCACAGATGCTGAGATGTAGCCTTTTCTGTGCTGACCTATAACTCTTTTGTATTTGCTACTCTCTGGCAGATGCTGTCCCTGGGCATCACAGGCTCTGCCCATGAGGATGAAATATTTCTATAATATTCAGTTTAGTTGTTGAGAAGGTTCTCTTCCAGATTCACTCACCCTGGTCAGTTGCAAGGAATCAGGTTTCAACTTCCAGGCAAAGGAAATTCAGAACAAATGAAACAGAAACACCAGAATGGAGAGGGCACTTTTATTTGCTTGAGTCAGTGCCCAATACTTTATGTATACTATATATACAGAGAGATATCCCTGGTGGCTCAGATGGTAAAGCGTCTGCCTGCAATGTAGGAGACCCAGGCTCGACCCCTGGGTCAGGAAGATCCCCTGGAGAAGGAAATGGCAATCCATTCCAGTACTCTTGCCTGGAAAATTCCATGGATGGAGGAGCCTGGTGGGCTACAGTCCATGGGGTCGCAAAGAGTCAGACATGACTGAGCGACTTCACTATATATATACAGATACACACACACACACACACACACACACACACACACACAAACATATATATATATAAAACAATTATAGATTATGGAAAATTATAAATGTAGAACAGAGAGTTCTTATTCCCTATAGCAGCTTCTCCTAGTGTTAACATCATATATAGCCACAATAATCTGTCAGTAAGAAACTAACACTGGAATACTATTAACTAAAGACTTTATTCCAATTTCACTAGCTTTCCCACTCCAATCCTTTTTCTGGTCTAGAGTCCTATCCAGGAAATCACCTTACATGTAGCTGTAATAATCTTGGGGGCCCTGGCCTGCAATGGCTTGAAGCAGGGCTTGGGTTTCCAGCCAGCGGTTGAGGCCAGGTCACAGCAGTGAAAGCACAGATCCACAATTTGACCAGTGGTCAGTGACATGCACCCTGGCCCTTTGGCTTTGCAGAAAAGAATTCCCATAAAGACAGAAAGTAGTGAAACAAGTGAAGTATTTTTAAGAGAAAAAAACATGCAGTACGGGTAGACAGACACATGGGCAGACTCAGGGAGAGAGAGAGCAGCTGAGTCTTGCCCTCATGGCAGTTTGAGTTACTTTTATGGGTTATTTCTTCTGGGTTTGCTTTGGCCAATCATTTTGATTTGCCTGGTTCACAGTCCATATTTGGTATATCTCAGGATCCTCCCAGGTGTGTGCATGCATCTCTTAGCCAAGATGGATTCTACCGCAGAGGCCTGTGGGTAGCCTGACATTAGTTAACATCATTCCCTTAGACCTCCAAGGAGCCTTTTCTGTGCATGTACGGTTGGAGACATCTCCTGACTTTGAGAAGAAATAAAATGTGGTCTGGGCAGAGCCCAGCTTCCCTCTCTTAATTGTCATGACTTGGATTTTCAGTCCACAGGGAATGAATCTGCAATCACTTTACCTCAGGGGTGAGTGGGCATCTACCTCCTGCCTCAGTAATGTCTCCTTAATCGCTCTTGGTATGTGACCATTTCTTAGTTCCTGGCTTTTCATGACCTTGATAATTTTAAAGAGTAATAGTAATATATTATTTGTAGATTATCCCTCAATTTTTGGTTGGTCTGATGTTGTTTTATAACTAAACTGATATAAGGGGTTTGTGGTCAAATACCACAGAGGCAAGGTGCTATTCTCCTCACATCATATCAAGGAGTGTATATGATAAATTTATCACTGGTGATATTAGCCTTGATCTTCTGACCAAAGCAGTGTTTGCTAGGTTGCTCCACTGTGAAGTAACTCTCCCTACTTTCCCATAGTCTATCCTTTGCTAAATCAAGGAGGAAAGACTATTAAGCTGTACCTACTCCAGAATGGAATATCCATATAAGTTATTAGAAATTGTTTGTAAGGGGGACTTGCCTTTTCTCCCACATTTATTCCTTCAACCATTTCTATCAGCATGGACTCATGGATATTTATGTAGTAACTTGGGTTGTAAACCAGTGCTGTGTTATTTCATGGCTCACATTGTTCCAGGTTTGTCCACTGGGCACTCTTTCAGGTTTACTCTCGAATCCTTTTGACATTGCCTGTCTCTGTTACTTTTATTTATTTTTTGAGCAATGCCATCTTTTCTGAAACTGAAAGATTATCCCACTTTATTTTGTGTTCTCACTGCCCTACAGCCAAACATTTATTTAAGAAGCTCTGGTTCCTTCTACTGGAGAATCATACTTTGTATTTCATGCTTTAGCAGTGTTCTCTGTACAGAAAACTGTGGCACAAAGTGGACTGACCTTGGACCTAGACTGACAATTAAAGTATAGTACTATCAAGTGGTCCTACAAGGGACTTCAGGGCATGAATCCAGAAGATTTGATATGTAGGAGAGGTGACTGTAGGTGAGGTTCTTGGCCTTTCAGATTTGATGCAGAGAAGTACAAATCCTTTTTAAGCTTCTCAACAGGAATTGGGATGCCTAAGTCAAACATATCTACATGGTACTGTCATTGTGATCATTAGTCTCCTAGAATTAATATTAATGCCTCTGTTACCAACAGTTGTTTCAGTTGGTGATCTCTTTTCTCAATCATAAATCGTTGTTGGAAGTTGTTGTCTCTGGATGTTATAAACAGAAAATAGACTGGAGATGTCCTGTGTAGATTGTATATTAGAGAAAGGTTGAGTAATAGTGAATTGTCTTTTAGTAGCAGAGAAATGATACCAAAGAAGAATTGCTCCCTGGTATTAATAAGTAAAAGTCTTTGGTTAGAATGTTCCTTAAAAAATATTAAATTTACTACCTTTGTAGCATGATAGCTTATTGATATACTATTTTTATGCTTTATTCTTACTGTTGTAGAAGATTTGAAGAATAAAAGATTAATTCCCCCACCTACCCTCCCCTGATATAGTGATATTATAAGAAAAATATATTTTGTGTTTGTCCTCAGTCTCTGGCTACTAAAACTTGAAATTTCCTGAGCGATAGGGGTGACTTCTCAATACAAGGGGTGACTTCTCAAACAAGAGCAGCTCTTGTTATTTGTAATAGTTCCCTTTCAACCACACCAGGGTTTATGCTAATGAAGTGACTCCTGGAAGTGACTCCTGACAGCTGGTCAACAGAGGAAGTGACCAGGCTGTTGGGGAGTTAGAACTTTCAGCCCCATCCCCTGGCCTCTTTGGACGGTAGAGGAGCTGGAGGTTAGCTTAATCACCAATGCCTGAGGATTTGATCATTAATGCCTATGTAATGTCAACTGCAAATTGGCACCTGCCATGTATGTCTACAAGGATTAAATCATGCACTGCTGCAGCTGATTTTGAGTAAATTTTTCTTGTATTCCACCTTCTTTTCTCTCTACTTCCTTAACACACACCCACCCCCAACACACACCCACACCCACACCCATTCTCTTTATCAGACATTAGATCTTTGCTCTTGTGTTCTGGCAGTCATAGCCCCTGGGAGGAATTAGCAGTCTTTAGGGACCGAGGACCATACTCTGAGGAGCAAAGATTTCTGCTAGTTGTCTGAAAGGGAGAGGGAGGGTGTTCCCCTCAAGAAAGAAAAGGATTGAGATGGAATCTCTGGAAATGATATTATTCTTGAGTTATCTGAACTTTGGCACAGGGAGTGGGAGGTGGGAGATGTGTCCATATCTCAGCTTGTGGACATCAGGACATACTGCTGAGATGGACACCATCAAAGTGCCTGCCACAGGGAAAGAAGCAGTAGTGAAATAGCAGCAGCCACAGAATGACAGCTTCTTACAGGGCTCTCCCATAATTCAAGGGAGAGCAGAGAACCTCAAAAATGACAAGTACATGTGTCAGCCTTGGAGAATGATGGATTTGGGCCAGAATTGCTTTGATTAAGAAAAGTAAGGAAACATTATGGCATCTGAACTGGAAGAATAGCTATGATTCACAGGGTTCAGCTCATCGTTGTACTCATGATTGTGATTCATTGCAGCAAGAGGATGTCGAGCACAATTAGCAAAGGGAAAAAGTGCACCAGCTGCAAGCTTCCAAGGGTCCTCTCCAGTGGATCCATGTAGCATGTGCTTAATTCTCCCAACGTGAATTGAGACAATGTGAGTAAAATGTTGCAAATCAGGGATGCTCACTAGAGACTCCCTCTCTGGTGTTTTTAATGGGGGCACTCTCTGCCTGGCAGATACCCAAATCTAGACTCTATGAAGGAAAGTATGTGTTCTTCATAGACCACATTGTCTGTACAACTTGTTACACACAGCAGAGATACTCTTATTAGCTGATAAAGTTAATGACGGAAACCCTTCTGAAATCTAACTTCCCAGACAGCAGCCAAGGGCCAACTTTGTAAGCAGGTCTTTCAGAAGATAGCCTCAGATCTGCTACATGAACTGTACTCCATGGCATGATTTTAGATTCTGATGGGGTAGGACAAGTTGATAGAAGAACCTTTGCAGGAGTTCCCTGGCAGTCCAATGGTTAGGACTCCACACTTTCACTGTCAAGGGCTCAGGTTCAGTCCCTGGTAGGGGAACCAAAATCTCACAAGCCACGTGATATGCCCCTCCCCACAAAAGAACCTTTGTACTAGTTTTCCTTCAGAATGTATGAATATCACTGATGGTTTTGACTGATCCTTTGTTTCTGTTGTATCCATGGGATTTTAAATTTATGGAGGTTACTGAGTGGAGAACTTTTATAGTTCCTAAGAGAAGGGGGTGGCAGGGCATGCCCTGCAAGGTACCATGGTGAGGAGGCAAGAAGAGTGAAAAGAAAGCATGCCCCAGAGCTTTTATTGTGTTTCCTACAGGAAAGGCATGGCAGAGTGTGCAAAACAGTTCAGGATTAGCTAGTTAGGATAATGTCAGTGGCCTCTGGGTTCTAGGCCGGTCTCTGGTTTCCTGGTACCTGGCCCTGGCTTGACTTAGGGAAGAGAAATACTGAGTTGGTGTCTGATTTTGATACAGGAGGTAACTGAGAACATGGACTTAGGATTCTTTGGTTTGTAGATGAAAGACATGTTTGTGGCTGAGTTATTCATTATCTCTAGGAATTAGCCAGGCAATGGCACCCCACTCCAGTACTTTTGCCTGGAAAATCCCATGGAGGAGCCTGGAAGGCTGCAGTCCATGGGGTTGCTAGAGTCGGACATGACTGAACAACTTCACTTTCACTTTTCACTTTCATGCATTGGAGAAGGAAATGGTAACCCACTCCAGTGTTCTTGCCTGGAGAATCCCAGGGACGAGGAAGCCTGGTGGGCTGCCGTCTATGGGGTCACATAGAGTCAGACATGACTGAAGCGACTTAGCAGCAGCAGCAGCAGGAAGGATGCTGTCTTACCAGCTAGCAAGGGCCCTGAGATGTCAAAACATCTTAAAATTTAAAAAACGTGACCACTACACCCTTATTCCAAGCTCTTACTTGCATAACAACCATGTGATCACTTACAGTTAGCCTAATCTATCTCTGTGGATCAAGTTTCCACAAATAGGCATATCCATTTACAAAGACCAAAGAATTGTTGGTACAGTTGGTGACAACTGGGACTTGTCACTGACTCTAAGGAAAATGATTTATGAACTTTAATGAAAAAACACTTTATGAAATGTTTTAGGAACACTTGAGAAGATGGTTGGAAAGAGAGAAACAGGCATTCTAACTGAGTAGAAAGATCTCTTTTATGAGAATGGAAAGTGAAGTTGCTCAGTCGTGTCTGACTCTTTGCGACCCCACGGACTGTAGCCTACATGGCTTCTCCATCCATGGGATTTTCCAGGCAAGAATACTGGAGTGGGTTACCATTTCCTTCTCCAGGGGATCTTCCTGACCAAGGGATTGAACCCAGGTCTCCCACATTGGAGGCAGACGCTTTAACCTCTGAGCCACCAGGGAAGCTCTTGAGAATGGAAAAGCTGTATGTGAATACTGGTTAACTATTTGATTTGCATGAACCAGAGTATAGACTGAGATAAATCCAGTTGAGTTACAGCAATGGGGAGGGGAGTTTGGTTGTTCTTAAATGTGTGAATTGAGAAGCAAGTGGAGGTTACCTTTTGAGTCAGAAAATGAAGTACTAACAATTGTATATCAGAAAGAGGAATCTGAGAGTGAAGTATTGAGAATGATTAAAGAAACATAGGAGTAGCTTGTAGTAGGAAGGTCAGTAATGAGGCTTATAGGGAAACAAGCCAGGAACAAATAAGGTCTGGACATTGGAATAAAGAAAAGGAACTTATCTTGCAGTCATGTTAGTGTAAAAGATGGGTAGCAGAAAGGTGGAAACAACCCAAGTGTTCATCAACAGATGAATGAGTGAACAAAATGTGGTATATACATGCAATGGAATTTTATTGTTCAGTCGCTAACTCATGTCCAACTCTTTGCGACCCCATGGACAGCGGCATGCCAGGCCTCCCTGTCCCTTACCATCTCCTGGAGTTTGCCCAGTGCTGATATGAATGAAGTGCAAAGATACATTACAACATGAATAAACATTAAGGCCATTATGCTAAAAAATTAACCAGACACACAAAGGACTAATGGTATATGATACCACTTACATGAGGAAACTATAATAGGCAAGTCCATAGGGACGGAAAGCAGAATAATGGTTGCCATGGGGCTAGAGGGTGGAGGGAAAGGGAGTTGTTTTTAACAGACACAGAGCTTCTGTTTGGGACGATTTAAAGCTCTGGAGAGAGATAGTGGTGATGAGCACACACCATGTGAACATACTCAGTGACACTGAGTTGCACACTAAAAAATGGCTAAAATGGTGAAATTTAGGTTATGTGTATTTTACCACAATAAAGAAAGAAAAGAAAAGGAAAAAAAAACTCACAATTGAATGAATGGCAGTTGAAGAGTGACTCTGGGATGATCAGCACAGGGAACAAGATGGGTAGTGGCAACTCTCAGAGACATGGGAATTTGACGGTCGGTAGAGCTGATATCAGGGCTTCCCAGGTGAGGTAGCTCAGCGGTAAACAATCCGTCTGCCAATTCAAGGGACACAGGTTTGATTCCTGGGACAGGAAGATCCCCTGGAGGAGGAAATGGCAACCCACTCCAGTATTCTTGCCTGGTAAATGCCAGGGACAAAGGAGCCTGGTGAGCTATAGTGCATAGGGTCGCAAAGAGTCAGTATGACAGCACGAACGCAAGAGCTGATACCAAGCTCACAGACCCCACGCCCACATGGACCTAGGAGCTTTCCCCTGTGGCTGGGTGCTGACTGCACCTTATCCCTGGTCAAGTACTGTGTGAATGCTTTCCATCTGTTATAGTGGACGAGCCGTCCTTGCTCCTGTATAAAGACAACATCGTCATCTGTACATGATCCCACTCTCTTCTACCTACTTAAGAACATCAGTCTCTTTCCTTATTTTCAACTTTTCCCTCTCTTCTGGGTTATTCCTGTTGATATACAAATATCTCCCATTCAAAACAGAACAAAAACAAAATAATACACAACAATCTGCTTGACTCCATCTCCCAGGACAGTACTACTCCATTTCCTTACCATTATACCAACATTCTTTGAACTATTTCTCTTTACTTCATATTCTCCATTGCCATCCTCTCTCGAGCCCACTCCATCTAGACTTTTGTCTCTGCCACTCTTCAGAGGCACTTACTGAAGTCTTCCATGTAACTCTGGCAACTTCCATGTTATCAAATCCAATAGCCAGTTCTCAGTTCACACATGTTTTCACTCATCTGGAGCATTTGATACAATTGTCTCTCTCTCTGTGAAACATTTTATTCACTTGGCTTGCACTATTCCCTTCTTTTTGTTTGTCGTCCTACATCCTGGGGCTCCTGCTCAATTTTCTTTGAGGGTTATTTGGAGTGCCCTTAGGACCTGATGGCAACCCACCCCAGTACTCTTGCCTGCAAAACCCCATGGATGGAGGAGCCTGGAAGGCTGCAGTCCATGAGGTCACTGAGGATCGGACACAACTGAGTGACTTCACTTTCACTTTTCACTTTCATGCATTGGAGAAGGAAATGGCAACCCACTCCAGTGTTCTTGCCTGGAGAATCCCAGAGATGGGGGAGCCTGGTGGGCTGCCATCTATGGGGCTGCACAGAGTCGGACACAACTGAAGTGACTTAGCATGAACAAATTGTTTACTAAAGTGCTTTTTCCTTGGAATAAGATTGTTCAGATAGTAAAAGAGTATTTAATGCCACAAATAAATAATGGAATCTGGATGTAAGATCACTTTCCCAGCATAATCACAGTAAGGATTTTTAAGCTTTTCAGTAGGAAAGTTTTCTTTTTAAATTTTTTATTGAAGTATTGTTGACTTACGGTGTTTTGTTAAACAACAAGATTTTTGATTGCTTCTCTTCCCTAACACTATTCTTTTTCCTCACCTTTGTGAATAAGGGAAAGAAACATTAGCCCTACTCCTCATTTCTCCTGAAAGATTGTTCCTAATTCTTAACCTTGTTTCACTAGGACAGCCCTGTGACCTCCCATTTTTCTTTGCACATCACAGTGCTACAAAGGGTGCCACTGCAAAAGGTCTTGATTTGACCCTGCCATTTCCCACCTTTAATAAACCTCAGGGAAACTTGAAATTGCAGGGAGCAGCAGGCAGCCATTGCCTGACCCTTGCCTGGCCCCTCTCAGAGCTGAATACCATAACACTCATTAAATATTCAGCAATCTATTGCCAGTTTAAAACAGAGGTGAGCTTTTCAAACCGTCTAGTGGGTCTGCAGTACAGCTGAAGAATGACTTTCCTGCTTCATTAAACATTTAGGCGACTCCTTGGCTTCGTACAGCTGCCTGTAATTGTGACAGCAGATAGAGCAGATCAGTGTAGACTACCCTCTTAATGCAGGAAAACCCCCATCATATTCTTATTGATGATTTTTGGCAAAAATGACAGGAAGGAGGATGGAAACATCAGGAAGATAAATAAATCTTCTAATTCCCAGAAAGTTGGCACGTGTTCTCAAGAAGTGTGAGAGCTATTTAATATATAGGTTGTTTGACAATTGCAATAATACCATTTATTTCACTTTTGAAAGGCTCTCTTGCTCTGTAATCTTGATGAAAGCATGAGGGATTTCTAAGAGCTTTCTAAAATCATTCATACACTTGGGCTAATACTTATAATGATGACCTAAAAGATTATGAAAATTTAAGCTCTTCTGGTACCTTCAACTTTCTGCTTTGCATTTGGAGCTCTTTGGCCATCCTAAATTTTACCATCATTACTTGAAGATTATTATTTTGTCATGTAATTGTCTTTAGAGCCCATCTTTGGGTTTGGTTGTCAACTGCTGCTTTTGTAGCATATATTCAAGGTCCCCAAATAAGTGCTGAGTGCACTGAGATTTCAGAGAGCCTGTGTTCCCACTGAACTAGTTAAATAATAATGAAAAGAGTAACTGTTGTGTGTTGGTGAAGTGCTTTAAAATTGTGCTCACAATTCTTCTTTCTAATTGAGACAACTTAGCATTTCTTCTTCTACCCCTAAGATCAATGAAAATTTAAAAGATATTAAGTATGAATGATTGTTAAATATAAAGTTTCAAAGTATTTTGTTTTCCTTTCACTGTCTCTCCCTTCCATCAACTTTGTCTCACATCGTAGCCATCTTCTCTTGTTCCCATAGAATCAGCTTCAAAAGACCTCGTATGTTGATCACTTGCTGCTCCATTTTTCACTCACACTCTACCTTGGAACAGGGGTTTCCTTACTGGTTTAATGTATGTTGTCATAGGATGCATTTCATGGGATAGCTCAACTTTGGCCTGATTCTTCTGCTTTCCGCTAATTCTTAAGTATCATTTAGTAACGACATTTTCAAGCTGAATCTGATGTCAAAGATTTTCTAATCCACCTTCCTTATTTTAGAGATGTGAATCCAAGGTCTAGACAGGCAACACGTACTGCCTGAGGACTGTTTCAAGTCCTTCTCAGTTTCCTCAATCTGTTTGCTATTCCATGGGATAAGAGTTTCCTATTTGTCCTCAGCTCCCTGGCCTTTATGAAGCCCCACTTTGCTCCACTTAACCATGACCTTTTCAAGGGCATGCCTTTCTGGGTTGTACATATCTTGCCTTCCCCTCTGTGGTATCTCTCCAGCTCTGTTACTTTGTGTCTGATGGGGAGGGTAGGTGGAGGGGGTGGAAGTTTTACCCTTGACAACCAGATCTTGTCATCTGCCTTAAACAAACTTATTAAACCGAGAAGAAATCATGTTTAAACAATGCTCCATGCCCTCTGATGGTGAAGAAATATTCTCTGAGTCCTGTCCTCGCTTCACTGAGCCGGCTAGTTTTCTGTCCGTCAGATCTCCATACCTTGTTCCGGTGAGCCATATGTATAATGCACAGGAGGCTGACAGCAGGGGATTGCTTAGTTTGTTTTGTTCTACTTTCTTCAGTTACTGTCCAGAGTCACCATTTACATCTTGCCCTTTCTATTTTTATGTCACAAATTTTAATTTTCATGTTCTCTCTATTTAGAATTTTCACTGGCCCAGCTCCCCTGCATACATTGTCAATGGCGTCCCTTTTTCTGCTTTCTTCTGCGGCTTTTCATTTTGGTTTGTTGACTCTTGCTTTACATTTTCTGGGTTATCAGATCTGAATGGCAAGCCAGAACACTGATGTATTCATTTGCATGAAGACATAAAACACCCAGAATCAGCACCCCCTTTCCTGGTCAGGGCTGGCTAAGCCTCACCCACCTGGCTCCTTGACTCCCCTTTTCTAGACTTCGGGCTGAACAGCAGTTTCCCAAGCACAGTGCTCCTCGCTGTCATATTAAGGTTCAGGGGAGTAAAGTACACTGGCCACATTCCAGGCCCAGAATTGTACCCTGGCCACCGTGATAGGGCTTTGCCAGCTCCCGGCACATGATGTGAATAAGAGACCCTTAGGCGTTTATGTAAGTGGGTCTATTTTAATTTTCAAGGACCCAGAAAAATTTTCCCAGTGATAATAGGGTGGCTTATTTTCTCTTTTGCTTGACTTCTACCATTTTATTTATTAGCTTTCCCTGAAGGCTCCTTTTCTAGTTCTCAACTCCTTCATCTCCTTCATTAATGGATGCCACGTTTATCAAATACAACCATTTCTGGGTTAATATTTAGGAATGTCAGTGGCCTTCAGTGCTTAACATTCTTCCTATTTACTTTTACAAGAAATCCTTGCCAGCTCTCCTTGTTTCGCTGTGCTCGTCTTTCAGGCACTGCTCTCTATGGACTCCTCTCTACCTTCCATCTGCATCAATTCTGGGGATAAAGAGTGTGGTCTCAAGTTTCATGACACAACAGCAACCTTACCCTCCACTTATCTGGTTTCCAAAGCACATGCCCTCTCTCAATCAGCAACACAGAACACCACAGAGAACGTCAGCAGATGCCTGTGCTCACCGTTGTCTCTTCCTGGCCTCTGTCCACAATCCAGCTCCTAACAAAGCTTGGCGTAGAGAAGTGCCATTTAGTCTAAGAGGCTCGCTAGCACTTGAGCCTCCTCCACTTAGTCAGAAGCCAAAGGACTGGAACGACGATGGTTTGGTTTTGCTGATGGTCATTGGGAGAACTCAGTTTCAGGGGGCCACGTCTGCACTGGGGGCATTTTCCAGCACATGTCTCAGTGCCACCTGGATGAGGTCATATATGAGGAGTGTCCTTTAGGACCCACTCTTAGCACTTCCACGGCGTTTTGTTTCCCATTGTTCCACAGCTGGTTATACACTTGCTCATCTCCCCTCTTGGCTCTCTCACTCGACTGTAAACTCCTGACTTACTCACCTCTACATTGCCTGCAGCCTTGTACCTCGAAGGAGCTGAATAAAGTGCCGTGTAAGGTGTTTCACAGAATATTTCCTGAAATTGTGACTGAGAATGCACAGAATCCTTTAGGGGTAGTAATGAATTGTTAGGGCCACAGAAGACCTTTCAGAGGTTTGAAACTGTTCCGAAGTTCTTACAAGGATGCATCATCATTTGAGACAGTATTGAAAGGAAAGGGGTCTGTAAGCCTTGATCCAGCCATCGTGGGGTGGACGCACGACAAAGAGCAGGGCTTGATGTGGTAAACCCCCACACAGCTTGCTTCACCCTCGATTCAACCTTTTCTCACTGTGTTTTCCCCAAGTTCCCAGTTTTAGCTCGTCTTCTTAGGGAGGCTTTTTCAGACCTATTTAATCAGGAGAAAGGAAATGGGAGGTGGAGAGAAAAACTGTCACAGGGAGCAGTGTGGCTTTCTGAGGAAAGTCTACGTTCTTTCGAAACATTAAAGTGCAGATTTGCATTTTTCTGACCAGAAATGTCTGGTTTGCCTTGAGGAAGGATTAAGAGCACACAGCAAGGATACAAAGAGAAAGATTCGATATCTAGCCTTTGACATCTAGAGTAGGACTTCTGGGTCTGCAGAAAAGCTTTCGTTTTGAAAGGCAATCTTTGTGGAGAGAAAATTTCTTCACCTACCAAGAGCCATCTTGTGAACTAGGCCAGAAGACAAGGCAGGGGTGGACAGGAGTCAGCATGTGACATAGGGTAGGAGGCATGAGTTGAAGAGGAGGAAGAGAAAGGGGAGAGGACACAGGCCCCGAGACATCTGTGTCCCGACTGCCGCTCTTTGAGCTGATGTCCAGGAAAACTAAGGGCTTAGCGCCCTGTGCACCTCTTGGTCCCTAGGAGGCTGGCGGTATCCCCGGCCAGCACATCCACCATGGTCCAGCCCTGAAGGAGAAGTTGGTTTGACAGAGGGGCCTGAGGCAGCACCCAGCTCTCCCCGGTCTGCAGAAGGTGCAGAGGGGCCAGAGGTCCTACGTAGCCCAGTGAAGAAATTCAGAGAGTCTGTGAGGACAGAGTCTGGGGTCAGGAGGCAGAACTGCAGAGTAAGGGGAAGTGGCCAGCACGCTGGAGCCAGGGGATGGGTCACAGGATGCTGTCCTGGTGGGCGGACGGATGGTCCTGCTGGGCCTCAGCTGTCACCGGGTGGAGGATACAGCCAGGCCATTACTGTGTCGCAGAGGTTCGACCTCAGGAAGAGGCTGAAGAGAGACCAGCTAGAGGAATATGGTCCTTAGTCAGGGAAGGCATTCTCCCATTGAACCCATGAGTACATTGAGCTAAACAGCATCTTCATTTTGTGCCTGAGGAAGCTGCAGCTCTCGAGTTTAGGGTCATTTACCCCGCTTCATCCAGGACCTTGCAGACTCAGGCTAAACTCAGCCCTCAGCTTCCTCAGTTCACCCAGGTGTCCAACATTGCTTTCTCTGCTCCTTGAAGCATTTTATGGCTTCTGGTTTCTCCTTTTAGATGTCTTGTTTAATTTTGAAAGACACTCAAAATTCTTCCAAGATCCACACTCCAACAGTAAAATGCAGTGGTTTGGAGCTGTGGTAATGACTGAATCCATTACCTTTTTGTAAAAATGCTGTTGTAATCTACATGAAAAATTCCACACAAGATAAAAGTGCCTATTGGAGAAACCCCTGATTAATTCTCCCAGTCGATTTTATGACTCACTCATTTGGAGTTTATTGGATTTACATTTCAGACTGCAAACTCAAAGGAAATAGTTAAACATAGAATACTAAATTTTCAAGGCTTCATGCATTTTCCATTTTCCCATGTTTTGCATATGGCCAGAGTTTAATAAAGCTCTGTCTTTTTTTCCCCCTTAAAGTTTTCCTTCTCCTTTTTTTGGCATTTATTTTTAAAAATTAGAGTATACTTGCTTTACAATATTGTGTTAGTTTCTGCTGTACAACAAAGTGATATAGCTATATGTATACTTCTATCCCCTGGCTCTTGAGCTGCCCTCCTCCCCTCCCATTTCGCTCCCTTAGGTCATCACAGAACACGGAGCAGAGTTCCCTGTGAGCCTCCTGTGCTATACAGCAGCTTCCCACTAGCTATCTTATTTTACACATGGCAGTGTATATATGTCAACGTGACCCTCTCAATCTATCTTGCCCTCTTCTTCCCACTTGTGTCCACAAATCCCTTCTCTATGTCTGAACCTCTGTTGCTGCTTTGCAAATAGGTTCATTAGTATCATTTTCCTATATTCCATATATATACCTTAATATATAACATTTGTTTTTCTTTCTGACTTCACTTTGTATGACAGTCTCTAGGTTCATCCACATCACTGCAAATGACCCAGTTTTGTTCCTTTTTATGGCTAAGTACTATTCCATTGTATATATGTACATCTTCTATATCCATTCATCTATTGATGGACATCTAGGTTGCTTCCATGTCCTGGGTATTAGAAATAGTGCTGCAGTGAACACAGAGTACATACATCTTTTTGAATTATAGTTTTCTCAGGGTATGTGCCCTGTAGTGGGATTGCTAGGTCATATGATAGTTCTATTTTTAGTTTTTAAGGAACCTCCATACTGTTCTCCATAGTGGTTGTATAAATTCACATTCCTAGCAACAGTGCAAGGGAGAAGACAATGGCAACCCACTCCAGTACTCTTGCCTGGAAAATCCCATGGACGCAGGAGCCTGGTGGGCTGCCGTCCATGGGGTCCCACAGAGTCGGACACGACTGAAGTGACTTCGCAGCAGCAGCAGCAGCAACAGTGCACGCAGGTTCACTTCTCTCTGCACCCTCTCCAGCATTTATTGCTTGTAGACTTTTTGATGATGGCCATTCTGATCCGTGTGAGGTGATACCTCATTGTAGTTTTGATTTGAATTTATATAATAATGAGCAACTTGAGCATCTTTTTATATGTTTGTTGGCCATCTGTATGTCTCCTTTGAGAAATGTCTGTTTAGGTCTTCTGCCCATTTTTTTATTTGGTTGTTTTTCTGATGCTGAGCTTCATGAGCTGTTTGTATATTTTGGAGATAAATCCTTGGTCAGTTGCTTCATTTACAAGCAAAAGTGACAAAACTTTATCTTGATACTTATATTTTCCTCATCAATAAACCAAAAGAGAAAATATTACCCAAAGAAACAGCATTCTTTAATCAAGATTTTTTCATAGTTTACATCAAGTTTTTCTTGGAAGTTAAAAAAATATATACTTTTGCATATTCCCTGGAGGTCCAGTGGTTAGGACTCCATGCTTCTGCTGCTGGGGGCCTAGTGGCCCAGTGGATCTAGTCAGGGAACTAAGATCCTGCATGCCATGCAACATGATAAAAAAAAAAAAGAGTTATAGTTTTGTCACACACACACACACACACAACTAACAAAGGAAGAGGTGGTGAAGGAATTAGGCTTGGGAAGGAGGCACAGTCTCTGAGATTCTGACTTAGAGAAGAAGAACTTAGGGAGCCAGGTAGTTACAGCCGCATCACAGGCCAATGTAGACTGCCTCCTGGCTCCCGGTCTTGTCTCTGCCAGCATGTCCCCCCTTAAGTTGAACTACAAAACCCTTCCAGAAGCAGAGGGAGGTGCACGCTAATTGTAAAAGAGGTCTAACTGAATTTAAATGCCACTTCTATTACTTTGTTGGAGATAAAATATGTGTTCATAGTAAATATTTTGTTATTGTTGTTCAGTTGCAAAGTCGTGTCCAACTATTTGTGACCCCATGGACTGCAGCATGCCAAACTTCCTTGTCCTTCACTACCTCCTGGAGTTTCTGAAAATCATGTCCATTGAGTTGATGATGCCATCCAAAAATTTCTTCCTCTGGCACCCCCTTCTCCTGCCCTCAGTATTTCCCAGTATCAGCGTCCTTTCCAATGAGTCAGCTCTTCCCATCAGGTGGCCAAATGGAGCTTCAGTATCAGTCCTTCCAATGAATATTTAGGGTTGATTTCCTTTAGAACTGACTGGTTTGATCTCCTTGTAGTCCAAGAGACTCTCAAGAGCACCATCCAACACCACAGTTGGAAAGCATCGATCCTTCGGTGTTCAGCCTTCTTTATGGTCCAGCTCTCACATCCATACATGACTACTGGAAAAACCATAGCTTTGACTGTACAGACCTTTGTTGCCAAAGTGATGTCTCTGCTTTTTGTATGCTATCTAGGTTTGTTATATGGGTTATCCTTCCAAATATTACATATTTAACTTGACTTTAAGCTTCATTGATAATGTGTATTTTGCTTAAAAATAAGGCAAAGGATTACTGTTGGGAATGGTGCGGAGGCTTACGTAAGTCTGACAGGGTTTTGAAATGTCTCAATCTGTATAAAAATATAATAAATGACATAAATAATCATTTTCTTGAGTTTTTTAAATTGCTTAATTTTTCTTTAAATTTGAAAATATTTGGAATGACTAAAAAGGCAGTATTTACTACTGGAACTGACTGTATTTGTGATTCAAATCTCAGGTGCCTACATGACACATAGTTGGCACCTAAGGTGTCTGAGGCAGGCACATTGCCCAGCCAGAGTTTTAAAATATGGGGACCAGAGCTTGAAAAAGTCTTTGCTAGAAGCTAGCTGTGGTTGGGATCTTTAATATTAAGGACAATAAGACTTCATATCAAGATCTCAGAAAGATTATATCTATACTACTAGGGAGTTAAATTTAATGAATATTAAATTAAAGTTAAATTTTAATTTAGTTTAAGTTAAAGTTTAAGTTAGTTAAAGTTAAAATATTAAAGTTAAATTTAATGAAACAAAATGATCACCTTTCTAAGTAAGAAAATTATAACATCCGGTAATATGTACAGATTCAACAGAAGTTAGAATATGCTAGGACTTCTTATTTGGCAGATTTTTATTTAATTTCAAATAAATTTAGGTGCATTTAATGATTAGAGCAGAATTAAAATAACATTACAGAAATTTAGAAACAGAGGAAATCTTTCTCATAGGTCCCCCTAAGAACAAACACCATGTTGAGTAACAGTGATTCTTCAGCTGACCCTCCATCTGGATCACCTGGGAAGCTTGTTGTAGAGTGGATCCCAGGTTCTTCCTCTGAGTTGGAATCTCTGTGGGTAGAAGCCTATGGGTTTATATTTTTAACAGGCTCCCCTGGTGGATTCTGATTTGCAGCTGGGAGATTAACTTGTTCAGTTACCCAGGGATCATTTTATCTGCAGTTCATGAAGAAGGCCCATTCCAGTGTTTCTACCTAGATCATTTCTGCTTTCGAGCAGTGGGAAGCTATTAGAGGCCCAGAGCAGGAGGTAACCTGGCCTTATTTGCTTTTTGTTTTTAAAATTGTATTTGGTTGCGCCAGGCCTTAGTTGTGGCATGCGGGAAATCTTTAGTTGCAGCCTGAGAACTCTTAGTTGTGGCACGTGGGATCTAGTTCCCTGGTCAGGGGTCAAACCCAGGCCCCCTGCACTGGGAGCTTGGAGTCTTAGCCAGTGGACCACAGAGGAAGTTCCCTGATTTGCTTTACAAAAAAAAAATTTTTTTTTTTAAACTTACTTATGGCTGTGCTGTGTCTTTGTTGCTGAACAGGCTTTTCTCTAGGTGTGGCAAGCGGGGACTGCTCTCTAGCTGTGGCGCACAGGCTTCCCCATTGCAGTGGGTTTTCCTGTTGCAGGCCACAGACTCTAGGGTGCACAGGCTTCAATAGCTGTGGCACATGGGCTTGGTAGTTGTGGCCCACGGGCTTAGTTGCTCTGTGGTATGTGGGATCTTCCCAGACCAGGGATCGAACCCATGTCTCCTGCACTGGCTTATGCAGGAAGCCCCCTTATCTGATTTTTAAAGCTCACTCTGGAGTTAGTAGATAGGATTTGAGAGGATCAAGGCATGGAGTCAGGTAGACAAATTACGAAATGTGGTGTAAATGGAGAGAAGTGGACACAGCTGAGAGACATATATCTTAACAGAAGATGGACTTAGAATCTGGTGATGACTGGATTTAAGAAGGAAATATCAAGACCTCCTCTAGGTTTTAGAAATAGAAAATGACTATTTGTCGAGATAGGATAGACAAGAATCTAATTTGTATATATCTTATTGTAATTTGTCTCAAATACCTTTCCAAAAGGTGGCATTGAATATGTGTTTTAATTTAGGTAAAACATAACTATCATGAAATTATAAGGTAATCTTCAAGAGGGAAACGTGGTTAACTTTACAGTGGAGAAACCAGGTAGATACCACCTTAACCAAGCAATCCAAATTAATATCACCAAGATAAGACATATCCACACTGTGTACCCCCTGATATGATACACCGAAAAGGTCACAGCATCATATCTGGAGCATTCTTGCCCAAAATGCATATCTTCATTATATGAGAAAACAGACAAACAAAAAATGAGGGATGTTCTACAGATAACCAGAGCCAGTCCTCTTCCACGGAGTCAGGGTCATTGAAAGGCAAGGGAAAACAGGTGCTCAGACTGAAGGAGATGAAAGAGATGTGAGAACTAAATACAAATGTTCTACCAGAAAAAGAAAAAAAGACATGTAGTGGAAAACTGACAAAATTTAAATAAAGTTGTGTGGGTTGGTTAATTCTATCAGTGATAGTTGCCAAGCTTTGATAATTCCACTGACTATGGAAGACGTTAACACTGGGAGAGTCTGTATAAAGGTCACATGAGTTCTCCCTGTATCATCTTAGCAACTTTTCTATAAATATTAATTACAGCTATAAAAAATTACCATATTATATTTGCAATAATTTTAAAATATAACTTTTTCTCAAAGTTGTGCCACTTCTAGGATAAAAGCACTGATGCCTGAGACTGTATAGAGGTGGCTAGTCTCTGTGTGAATTAATTCTGCTTCCTATGTGTCTAATAATTTTCCTTTACTGGTTTGGACTGGTTCTGGCTATAAAACCTCTGTACAGCTAACACTTGAACAATATGAAGGTCAAGAACATCAACAATTCATCCAGTTGAAAATCTACATATGACTTATAGTTTTCCCACCAGATACATCGTTCCATGGTTTCCAAGGTTCCATGTCCATGGAGTCAACTAACCACAGATGGTGTAGTACTGTAGTATTTATGGGGAAAAAATAATCTGGGTATAAGTGACGCATGTACTTCACACCTGTTTTGTTCAAGGATCAGTTGTATTTTTACCACCTTAATCATTGCTCTCAGCTGGCCCTCTAGGCATTGTGGGATTGGGGTGGGGTAAACTCCTCCATGACAGGTGAGGTCAGGTAACAGCATTCCCAGGCTGAGACCGGAGATCAAGAGTGAGAGGTAGGCGAAGTCTGCAATATCTGTTCATTAATTTCCCTCCTGGAATCACCTCTTTCAGAATCTACCACTGTATTCTGACCATTCTCTCCTTTGCTAAGTAAAGTGGAAACTCACGTCCACTCACACGCAGGCACAGCCTTGCTATTCACTAGGAAATAGTGCAGTCAGCACAGAAGTTCAGGTGGTAACAACTGATGAAGCCCCTCCCATTTACCTTCCCTCCCAAAGACTTCCCCATTGACCAGCTCTCCAAGGAATTAGAGGGAATTGTACTCTGAGCTGAGACCAGAGCAGTGGTGGAGCTGGGGAGTTGCCGGTGTGGCTAGAAACACCAGGTATGTGCAGCGCCCGGGGACTGAGGTGGAGGGTTACCCCGGCATTCTAGAAAAGGCCGTTCCTGGAGCGAGCACCTCAGTGTCCTGGGAGGGGTAACGCAGGCGTTACTTATGTAAACTTCCATGATTTCCCCTAGAATTTTGAGTTCTGTTTTGATGCTGACCTTGTGTTCAGGTTAACCTCAGTTTGATTCTCCCTTCAAAGTGACTGTAAGCTCTTGCCTTTGATACTTATCGAAGCCTATAATACTTTGGAGTCAGAGAACAGTAATATATTTTCATTGCCAACGGAATGTAAATCACTTTCTAAATCACGTATAACCATGAAGGTGGTTTGTTTACAACTCCTAGGGTTTGTTGGCATTTGTAACTCCCATAAATGGCCACCAAGCCAGTTTCTCTTGAACAGTAGAAGTGATAGATTTCTTAGACGTTCACCCAGTGTTAACAGAGTCTGCTTGTCTTGTGCCTCCTGATTGCATTCAGCTGCTGCAGAAACATGTCTGCAGGAGGCCCTGAGCCTCGAGCAGAGAGAAATGGATTCAAGGCATGATTTGCAAGACATGGTATCAGCAATCTGATTTACAAGACTAGACTCAGTAGAGAGGAGAGGGACAAAGCGGTACCTTGGGAGGTGAGCTCTGACATAAGGACCCTCCTCAAAATAGTCCTCATCCTCCTTGCCCAGACCAGATGAACAAACTTTAATCTCAATTCCTCCCCATCACCTGCCTCTCCTACATGACCCTTGCAGGTGGCTGTTCCTGATGGCGCTCATTCAGAGGTTCATTTGCTGCTTCCGATTTCTCTATCAGTATTTATTTTGACAATCTAATTCAAGTATAATGTACATACCACGAAATCCATCCATTCAAGTGTGCAAGACAATGACTTTTTTGTAAATTTACGAGGGTGTGCAACCATTACTGTAATTCAGCTTTAGAAGATTTTCATCACCCCAGTAAGATCCTTCATGCCCAATTATTTTTTAATTAACTTATTTATTTTAATTGGAGGCTAATTACTTTACAACATTGTGGTGGTTTTTGCCATACATTGACATGAATCAGCCACAGGTGTACCTGTATCCCCCATCCTGAACCCCCTCCCACTTCCTTCCCCATCCCATCCCTCTGGGTTGTCCTGGTGCACCGACTTTGAGTGCCCTGTCTCACGCATTGAACTTGGACTGGCGATCTATTTTGCATATGGCAATATACATGTTTCAGTGCTATTCTCTCAAATCATCCCACCCTCGCCTCTCCCACATAGTCCAAAAGTCTATTTTTTTTTATATCTGTGTCTCTTTTGCGGTCTCGCATATAAGGTCATCATTACCATCTTTCTAAATTCTGAATATATGTGTTAATATGCTGTATTGGTGTTTTTCTTTCTGACTTACTTCACTCTGTATAATAGGCTCCAGTTTCATCCACCTCATTAGAACTGATTCAAATGCATTCTTTTAAATAGCTGAGTAATATTCCATTGTGTATATGTACCACAGCTTTCTTATCCATTTGTCTGCTGATGGACATCTAGCTTGCTTCCATGTCCTGGCTATTGTAAATAGTGCTGCAATGAACATTGGGGTACACAGGTCTCTTTCAATTCTGGTTTCCTCCATGTGTATGCCCAGCAGTGGGATTGCTGGGTCATATGCATCCCCAGTTATTATACATAAGCCCCATATCCACCACAGACTCTAGGCAACCTCTCATCTATGTTCTTCTGTCTTTATAGTTTTGTGTAGTCTGGACACTTCATATAAATGCAGTCATGCAGGACATGGTCTTTTATGTCTGGTTTCTTTTGCTTAGCATGATGTTTTTGAGGTTCATCCATGAGGTAGCAGGTCAGAATTATTTTTCTGATGGTGGGTTCCAATTGCCCCAATCCCCAAGTTCCTTAAAGATGCTAAGACCACCTGCTATCCACATGGTTCTCCTGCTTCTCTTCATGTCCCCTGCAGTCAGCGTCCCACATGGTTCCTGGGTCTGACCCTGTCCTTTTCTTGCTCAGCACTTCATATGGCATCACCTGGGCTGAACCATCTGTCCACTTTGGTTTGTCCTGCCAGGTTCAGATCTTTGTTCATATGATACTTCCCTTAAAGGAGTCCTTGCTAAACTTCGTGACTAAAATGGCATCCTTTGTCATGGCCTTTTCACTTGCCCTGCTCTATTTCTTCAGTTTATTAATTCCTGAAATAAATGTTCTGCTTAGTATTTTTATTTTAATTTTAAAAATTATATAGGAATATCATTGATTTACAGTATTATGTTAATTTCAGGTGTATAGCATAGTGATTCAGTTATACATATGCAATCTATTCTTTTTCAGATTCTTTTACAATATAGGTTATTAAGAGTATTGAGTAGAGTTCCCTGTGTAGTACAGTAGGTCCTTGTTGATTATCAATTTAATATATAGCAGTGTATATAAATCCCAACTCCTGATTTATCCACTCAGCACCTTCCTATTTTGGTAACCATAAGTTTGTTTTCTAGGTCTGTGAATCAGTTTCTGTTTTGTAAATAAATTCATTTATTTCATTTTTTTGAAGATTCCATAGACAAGTGATATCATGATGTTTGTCTTTCCCTGTTTGACTCCACTTAGTATGAAAATCTCCATGTTGCTGCAAACGGCATTATTTCATTCCTTTTTATGACTAATATTTCATTGTATATGTGCACCACATCTTTTTTAGCCATTCATCTGTCAGTAGATATTTAGGGTGTTTCCATGTCTTGGCTATTGTAAATAGTGCTGCAGTGAACATTGGTGTGCATGTAACTTAAAAAAAATAATTTTATTTATTTATTTTTGGTTGTGCTGGGTCTTCATTGCTGTGTGGGCTTTTCTTTAGTTGCTGGGAGCAGGGGCCAGATCTTCATTGCAGTGCACAGGCTTCTCATTGCGGTGGCTTCTCTTGTTGCAGAGCACAGGCTTAGGGCACGTGGGCTCAATAGCTGCAGTCCTTGGGCTCTAGAACACAGGCTCAACAGTTGTGGCACACAGGCTTAGTTGTTAGATAGCGTGTGGAATCTTGCCGGATGAGGAATCGAAACGGTGTCTCCTGAAATTGACAAGTGGATTCTTTACTACTGAGCCACCAGGGAAGCCCCACATGTAATGTTTTGAATTATGATTTTCTCTGGGTATATGCCCAGGAGTGCAATTGCTGGATCATAAAGTAGCTCTACTTTTAGTTTTTAAGGAGCCTCCATATCGTTCTCCATGATGGTTGTACCAGTTTACATTCTCACCAATAGTGCAGGAGGGTTCCATTTTCTCCACACTCTCTCTAGTATTTATTGTTTGTAGACATTTTGAAGATGGCCATTCTGACCAGTGTCAGATGATATCTCATTGTAATTTTGATTTGCATTTCTCTGGTCCTATCACTTCATGGAAAATAGATGGGGAAACAGTGGAAACAGTGTCAGACTATTTTTAAGGCTCCAAAATCACTGCAGATGGTGATTGCAGCCATGAAATTAAAAGACACTCCTTGGAAGGAAAGTTATGACCAACCTAGACAGCATATTCAAAAGCAGAGACATTACTTTGCCAACAAAGGTCCATCTCGTCAAGGCTATGGTTTTTCCAGTGGTCATGTATGGATGGGAGAGTTGGACTGTGAAGAAAGCTGAGCGCCGAAGAACTGATGCTTTTGAACTGTGGTGTTGGAGAAGACTCTTGAGAGTCCCTTGGATTGCAAGGAGATCCAACCAGTCCATTCTGAAGGAGATCAGTCCTGGGTGTTCTTTGGAAGGAATAATGCTAAAGCTGAAACTCCAATACTTTGGCCACCTCATGCGAAGATTTGTGTCACTGGAAAAGACTCTGATGCTGGGAGGGATTGGGGGCAGGGGGAGAAGGGGACGACAGAGGATGAGATGGCTGGATGGCATCACCGACTCAATGGACGTGATTTTGGGTGAACTCCAGGAGTTGGTGATGGACAGGGAGGCCTGGCATGCTGCAATTCATGGGGTTGCAAAGAGTTGGACATGACTGAACAACTGAACTGAATACTTAGTGGTATTGAACATCTTTTCACATGCTTTTTGGCCATCTATATGTCTTCTTTTGAGGAATGTCTATTTAGATCTTTCATTCAATTTCTGATTGGGTTATTTGGGCTTTTGATATTGAGCTTTAGGAGCTGTTTGTGTATTTTGGAGATTAATGCCTTGTTGGTCGCATTGTTTGAAAACATTGTCTCCCATTCTGTAGGTTTAATTTTTTGTTTTATTTATGGTATCCTTTGTTGTGCAGAAGCTTTTAAGTTTAATTAGGTCCATCTGTTTATTTTTATTTTCATTACTCTAGGAGGTGGATCCAAAGATATATTACTGCTATTTATGTCAGAGAGTGTTCTGCCTCTATTTTCCTCTAACAATTTTATAATGTTCAATATTACATTTAGGTATTTAATCCATTTTGAGTTTATTTTTGTGTATGGTATTGGAAAATGTTCTAATTTCATTCTTTTACATGTAGTTGTCCAGTTTTCCCAGCACCACTTATTGAAGAGACAGTCTCTTCTCCATTGTATAGTCCTGTCTCCTGTGTCATAGATTAGTTGATCATTGGTGCATGGGTTTATCTCTGGACTTTCTGTTCTGTTCCATTGATCTTTATTTCTGTTTTTGAGATAGTACTATACTGTTCTGATTACTGTAGCTTTGTAATTTTTCCCCTCAAGATTGCTTAGCTATTCAGGGTGTTTTGTGTTTCCATATACATTGTAAAATTTTTTGTTCTATTTCTGTAAACAATGCCATTGTAATTTGACAGGGATTGCATTGAATCTGTATATTACTTTGCATAGTATAGTCACTTTAACAATATTCATTCTTCCAATCCAAGAACATGGTGTATCTCTCTATTTGTTTGTGTTGGCTTTGATTTCCTTCATCAGCATTTTATAGTTTTCTAAGTCCAGCTCTTTTGCTTCTTTAGGTAGGTTTATTCCTAGGTATTTCATTATTTTTGTTGCAGTGATATGAGATTGTTTCCTTGATTTCTCTTTCTAATCAAATGTCATTAGTGTATAGAAATGCAAGAGATTTTCTGTGTATTAATTTTGTATCCTGCACCTTTACCAAATTCATTAATGAGCTCTAGTAGTTTTCTTTCAGTGCCCTATCTTTTTGCCTTTTCATACTGTTCATGAGGTTCTCAAGGTGAGAATATTGAAGTGGTTTGCCATTCCTTTCTCCAGTGGACCAAGTTTTGTCATGGCTCATAGTTTCATTGAGTTAGACAAGGCTGTGGTCCATGTGATCAGATTGTTTAGTTTTCTGTGACTGTGGTTTTCATTCTGTCTGCCCTCTAATGGATAGGGATAAGAGGCTTATCCTTATTAGATCTGATAGACAGAGTGCCTGAAGAACTATGGATGGAGATTCGTGACATTGTACAGGGGGCAGTGATCAAGACCATCCCCCAAAAGAAATGCAAAAAGGCAGAATGGTGTCTGAAGAAACCTTACAATTAGCTGAGAATCTAAAGGCAAAGGAGAAAAGGAAAGATATACCCATTTGAATGGAGAATTCCAAAGAATAGCAAACAGAGATAAGAAAGCTTTCCTCAGTGATCAGTGCAAAGAAATAGAGGGAAACAATAGAATGGGAAAGACTAGAGATCTCTTCAAGAAAATTAGAGAGACCAAGGGAAAATTTCATGCAAAGATGGGCACAATAAAGGACAGAAACAGTATGGACCTAACAGAAGCAGAAGATATTAAGAAGAGGTGGCAAGAATACACAGAACTATACAAAAACAATCTTCATAACTCTGATCACACCACCATGATGGTGTGATCACCCACCTAGAGCCAGACATCCTGGAATGCAAAGTCAAGTGGGCCGTAGGAAACATCACTATGAACAAAGCTAGTGGAGGCAATGGAATTCTAGTTGCGCTATTTCAAATCATACAAGATGATGCTGTGAAAGTGCTGCACTCAATATGCCAGCAAATTTAGAAAACTCAGCAGTGGCCACAGGACTGGAAAAGGTCAGTTTTCATTCCAATCCCAAAGAAAGGCAATGCCAAAGAATGTTCAAACTATCGCACAGTTGCACTCATCTCACATGCTAGTAAAGTAATGCTCAAAATTCTCCAAGCCAGGGTTCAACAGTATGTGAACCGTAAACTTCCAGATGTTCAAGCTGGTTTTAGAAAAGGCAGAGGAACCAGAGATCAAATTGCCAACATCCGTTGGATCATTGAAAAAGCAAGAGAGTTCCAGAGAAACATCTATTTCTGCTTTATTGACTATGCCAAAGCCTTTGATTGTATGGATCACAACAAACTGTGGAAGATTCTTCAAGAGATGGGGACACCAGACCACCTGACCTACCTCTTGAGAAATCTGTATGTAGGTCAAGAATCAACAGTTAGAACTAAACATGGAACAACAGCAGAGAAGGCAATGGCACCCCACTCCAGTACTCTTGCCTGGAAAATCCCATAGATGGGGGAGCCTGGTGGGCTGTAGTCCATGGGTTTGCCAAGAGTCGGACACGACTGAGCAACTTCACTTTCACTTTTCACTTTCATGCATTGGAGAAGGAAATGGCAACCCACTCCAGTGTTCTTGCCTAGAGAATCCCAGGGATGGGGGAGCCTGGTGGGCTGCTGTCTATGGGGTCACACAGAGTTGGATACGATTGAAGCGACTTAGTAGCAGCACCAGCAGCATGGAACAACAGACTGGTTCCAAATCGGGAAAGGAGTATGTCAAGGCTATATATTGTCACCATGCTTATTTAACTTATATTCAGAATACATCATACACAATACCTGGCTGGATGAAGCACCAGCTGGAATCAAGATTTCTGGGAGAAATATCAATAACCTCAGATATGCAGATAGCACCACCCTTATGGCAGAAAGCAAAGAAGAACTAAAGAGCTTCTTGATGAAAGTGAAAGAGGTGAGTGAAAAAGTTGGCTTAAAATTCAACATTCAGAAAACAAAAATCACGGCATCTGGTCCCATCACTTCATGGCAAATAGATGGGGAAACAATGGAAATGGTGAGAGACTTTATTTTGGGGTGCTTCAGAATCACTGCAGATGGTGACTACCCATGAAATTAAAGGACTCTTGCTCCTTAAAAGAAAAGCTATGACCAATCTATACAGCATATTAAAAACCAGAGACATTACTTTGCCAACAAAGGTCTGTATAATCAAAGCTGTGGTTTTTCTAGTAGTCATCTATGAATGTGAGAGGTGGACCATAAAGAAAATTGAGCACTGAAGAACTGATGCTTTTGAACTGTGGTTTGAAGTAGACTCTTTCTTGAAAGTCTGTTGGACAGCAAGGAGATCCAACCAGTGTATCCTAAAGGAAATCAGTCCTAATATTCACTGGAAGGACTGATGCTGAAACTGAAACTCCAATACTTTGGCTACCTGATGTGAAGACTCATTAAAAAGATCCTGATGCTGGGAAAGATTGAAGGCAGAAGGGGAAGAGGATGACAGAGGATGAGATGGTTGGATGGCATCATTGACTTGATGGATGTGAGTTTGAGCAAGCTTTGGGAGTTGGTGATGGACAGGGAAGCCTGGCAGTCGCAAAGAGTGGGACACAACTGAGGGACTGAGCTGAACTGAGTAGTCTTCTGGTAGCATTTTGAAGATTTTCTGTGTATAGTATCATGTCATCTGAAAGCAGTGATGATTTTACTTCTTTTTTTCCAATTTGGATTCCTTTTATTTCTGATTACCATAGCTTCTAAAACTATGTTGAATAAAAGTGGTGGGAGTGAACATCCTTCCAAAACTATGTTCCAAAACTATGTTTTGGACAACCTTCCAAAGCTATGTTGAACAAAAGTGGTGGGAGTGGACGTCCTTACTTTGTTTCTGATCTCTAGAGAAAATGCTTTCAGCTTTTCATGATTGAGAATGATATTTGCTGTGGGTTTGTCATATATGACCTTTATTATGTTGTGGTATGTCCCTCTGTGCCCATTTTCTGGAGCTTTCTTTTCTTTTTATCATAAATGGGTTGTTGAACTTTGTCAAAACTTTTATTGCATCTATTGAGATTATCATATGGTTTTATTCAATTTGCTAATATGGTGAATCACAATGATTGATTTACAGATATTGAAAAATCCTTGCATCCCTGGGATGATTCCCATTTGATTATGGTGGGTGATCCTTTTAATGTATTATTGGATTTGATTTACTAGTATTTTGTTGAGAATTTTTGCATCTGTGTTCATCAGTGATATTGGCCTGTAGTTTCTTTTTTGTGGTATCTTTGTCTGCTTTTGGTATCAGGGTAATGGTGGCCTCATAGAATGAGTTTGCGAGTGTTCCTTCTTCTGCCATTTTTTGCGAAGAGTTTCAGAAGGATAGGTGTAACTCTTCTTTAATGTTTGACATTTGACAGAATTTCCCTGTGAAGCCATCTGTTCCTGGACTTTCATTTATTGGAATTTTTAAAGTCACAGTTTCAATTTCAATACTGTGATTGGTCTCTTTATGTTCTCTGTTTTTTCCTTGTTCAGTTTTGGAAGGTTGTATGTTTCTGAGAATTTGCCCATTTCTTCTAGGTTGACCATTTTATTGGCATATGGTTGCTTGTAATAGTCTTTTATGATCTTTCACATTTCTGTGGTGTCAGTTGTAACTTCTTTTTCATTTCTGACTTTATTGATTTGCGCTCTCTCGCTTTTTTTAATGAGCCTGGTTAAAGATTTATCAATTTTATTTAATTACCATTTCAAAGGACCTGCTTTTACTTTCATTAATCTTTTATGTTGTCTTCTTCGTCTCATTTATTTCTGCTCTGATCTTTATGATTTCTTTGCTTCTACTAACTTTAGGTTTTTTGTGTTCTTCCTCTAATTGTTTTAGGTATAAGGTTTAGTTGTTTATTTGAGATTTTTCTCTAGTTTCCTGAGGTAAGATTGTTTTGATATAAACTTCCTTCTAAGAACTGCGTTTGTTGCATACCGTATGTTTTGGATCATCATATTTTCATTGTCATTTGTCTCTTGGTATTTTTTTTTTATTTCCTGTTTGATTTCTATGGTGATTCATTGGTTGTTTGGTAACATAATGTTTAGTCTCCATGTGTTTGTGTTTTTTACAGTTTTTTCCTGTAATTTATTTCTAATAGCATTTTGGTTGGAAAAGTTACTTGATATAATTTTAACTTTCTTGAATTTATCAAGGCTTGCTTGTGGCCCAGCATGTGATCTATTCTGGAAAAAATTCTATGTGCACTTGAAAAGGATGTGTATTCTGTTGTTTTTGAATGAAATGGTCTATAAATATCAATTAAGTCCATCTTGTCTAATGTATCATTTAAGGCCTGTGTTTCCTTATTGATTTTCTGTCTGGATGACCTGTCCCTTGGTGTAAATGGGGTGCTAAAGTCCTCCACTGTTACTGAGCTCCTGTCAGGTTTACCTTTTATGGGTATTAGCCAGGTGTTCCTGTGTTGGGTGCATAAATACTTGTATTTAATATTGTTAATCTTCTTGGGTTGATCCCTTGATCATTATGTAGTGACCTTCCTTATCTCTGGTAACAGTCTTTATTTTAAAGTCTATTTTATCTGATATGAGTATTGCTACTCCAGCTGTCTTTTGATTTCTATTTATGTGGAATATCTTTTTCCATCTCCTCAACTTTCAGTCTGTATGTGTCCCTAGGTCTGAACTGAGTCTCTTGTAGATAGCATATATATTTGGGTCTTGTTTTTGTATCTGGCCAGTCTATGTCTTTTGGTTGGATCATAAATTGGATTATTTCTTATTTTGCTTTTCAATTGTATGAGTTTTTCATATATTTTGGATTGTTGTTGCTGTTTAGCTGCTAAATCATGTCTGACTCTTTTGTGACCCCCGTGGACTGTAGCCTGCTAGGTTCCTCTGTCCATGGGATTTCCCAGGCAAGAATACTGGAGGGGGTTGCCTTTCCCTTCTCCAGGGAATCTTTCTGACCCAGGGATTGAACCTGTATCTCTGACCTTGGCAGGTAGATTCTTTACCACTGAGCCACTAGGGAAGCCCCACATTTTGGATGTTAATGGTTATCCGTACTTTCTCCAGTTTGGTAGGTCGCACTTTTGTTTTGTTGATGGTTTCCTTTGCTGTGTAGGAGCTTTTTAGTTTGATATAGTTCTACTTGATTGTTTGCTTTTGTTGCCTTTGCTTTTAGCATCAAAACCCCCAAATCCCCAACACTGATATCAAGAAGCTTACACCTTTGTTTTCTTCTAGAAGTTTAATGCTTCCAGGTTATGTGTCCAGGTTTCAGGACATTTTGAGTTAATTTTGGGGTACAGTTTTGTTCTTTCATTCTTTTCCATGTGGCTGTCCAATTTTCCCAACACTATTTATTGAAGAGATTGCATTTTCTCCATTATTTATTCAGCCTCCTTTATTGTAACTTAACTGCCCATATAGGTGTGTTTATTTTTATAAAACCTATAGTTTTATTTTGATCTGTTGATGTATGTATTTTTATTTTTATTTTTTTTTGCCAATACTATGGCTAATACTATGGGTAATTTTTTTGCCAATACTATACTGTTTTGGCTGTTATAGATTTTTAATATTGTTTTAAATCAGGGAACATGATGCCTCCAGCTTTTTTGTTCTTTCCCAATATTACTTTAGCTATTCAGGGTCTGTTGTGGTTCTATACACATTTATGATGGATTATTTTCTATGAAAATAGCATTTGAATTTTGAGAGGAATTGCAATGAATTTTGGGGGTATTGGGTTCTTTGGACAGTATTGATATTTTAACAACATTCTTCTAATCAGTTAGTACAGAATATTTTTCCATTTTTTGGTGTTATCTTCAGTTTCTTTCATCAGTGTCATACAGTTTTCAATTTACAGTCTTTTACCACTTGGTTAAACTTATTCCTAGTTTTTTTAATGTTTTGTTTATGGTTTCCTTTGTTGGGCAAAAGCTTTTAAGTTTAATCAGGTCCCTTTGTTTATTTTTGTTTTTGTTTTCATTAGGAGGTGGGTCAAAAAGACCTTGTGATTTATGACAAAGAGTGTTTTTCCTGTGTTTTCCTCTAAGTATTTCATAGTACCAAGTCTTATACTTAGGTCTTTAACCCATTTTGAGTTTATTTATGGATGTAGCATTAGTTGTTTTTCAGTTATGTCCAACTGTTTGTGACCCCATGGACTGTAGCACACCAGGCTTCCCTGTCCTTCACTATCTCCCAGAGTTTGTGCAAACTTACGTCCATTGAGTCGATGATGCCATCCAACCATCTCATCCTCTGTCATGGATTTCTTCTCCTGCCCTCAATCTTTCCCAGAATCAAGGTCTTTTTCTAGTGAGTTGGCTTTTTGCATCAGGTGGCCAAAGTATTAGAGTTTCAACTCCAGCATCAGTCCTTCGAATATTCAAGGTTGATTTCCTTTAAGATAGACTGATTTGATATTCCTGCTGTCTAAGGGACTCTCAAGAGTCTTCTCCAGCACCATAGTTCAAAAGCATCAATTCTTTGGCACTCAGCCTTCTTTATGGTCCAACACTCACATCCATACATCACTACTGGAAAAACTATAGCTTTGACTATACTACCCTTGGTCAGCAAAGTGATGTCTCTGCTTTTTAATATGCTGTCTAGGTTGGTCATAGCTTTTCTTACAGTGAGCAAGTGTATTTTAATTTCATGGCTGTAGTCACCATTCACAGTGATCTTGGAGCCCAAGAAAATAAAGTTTGTCACTGTTCCCATTGTTACCCCATCTATCTGCCATGAAGTGATAGGATCAGATGCCATGATCTTAGTTTTTTGAATGTTGAGTTTTAAGCTAGCTTTTTTTTTTTCTCTTCTTTCACTTTCATCAAGAGGCTCTGTAGTTCCTCTTTCCTTTATGCCATTAGGATTTGAAATAGTTCAACTGAAGTTCCATCACCTCCACTAGCTTTGTTCATAGTGACGTCTCCTAAGGCCCACTTGACTTTGCATTCCAGGATGTCTGGCTCTAGGTGGGTGATCACACCATTGTGGTTTCTGGGTCATGAAGATCATTTTTGTATAGTTTTTCTGTGTATTCTTGCCACCTGTTCTTAATATCTTCTGCTTCTGTTAGGTCCATACTGTTTCTGTCCTTTATTGTGCCCATCTTTGCATGAAATTTCCCCTTGGTCTCTCTAATTTTCTTGAGGAGATCTCTAGTCTTTCCCATCCTATTGTTTTCCACTATTTGCACTGATCACTGAGGAAGGCTTTCTTATCTTTCCTTGCTATTCTTTGGAACTCTGCATTCAGATGGGTATCTTTCCTTTTCTCCTTTGCCTTTAGCTTCTTTTCTCAGCTATTTGTAAGACTTCCTCAGATAACCATTTTGCCTTTGTCTTGATCACTGCCTCCTGTACAATGTCTCGAACCTCCATCCATAATTCTTCAGGCACTGTCTATCAGATATAATCCCTTGAATCTATTTGTCACTTTCACTGTATAACCTTAAGGGATTTGATTTAGGTCATACCTGAATGGTCTAGTCATTTTCCCTACTTTCTTCAGTTTAAGTCTAAATTCCACAGTCACTCCCAGTCTTGTTTTTGCTGAGTTCTCCATCAGAAGACTTATAGATGGAGAATGACTTATAGAACTTATAGATGCAGAATGACTTAGAGAATCTTTGGCTGCAAAGAATATAATCAGTCTGATTTCAGTATTGATCATGTGATGTCCATATGTAGAGTCTTCTGTTGTGTTGCTTGAAGAGGTTGTTTGCTATGACCAGTGTGTTCTCTTGGCAAAACTCTGTTAGCTTTTGCCCTGTTTCATTTTGTACTCCAAGGCCAAATTTGCCTGTTGCTCCAAGTATCTCTTAACTTCCTACTTTTGCATTCCAGGCCCCTATGATGAAAAGGACATCTTTTTTTTTTTTTTTTTTTGGTGTTAGTTGTAGCTGGTTGTAGGTCATCCCGTTCAACTTCATCTTCTTCAGCATTAGTGGTTAGGGCATAGACTTGGATTACTGTGAAACTGAAAGGTTTGCCTTGAAAAGGAACTGAGATCATCCTATTGTTTTTGAGATTGCACCCATGTACTGCATTTCAAATTCTTGTTGACTATGAGGGCTACTTCATTTCTTCTAAGGGATTCTTGCCCACAGTAGTAGATACAATGGTCATCTGAATTAAATCACCCATTCCTGTCCATTTTGGTTCACTGATTCCTTAAATGTAGATGTTTACTCTTACCATCTCCTGTTTGACCACTTCCAATTTATCTTGATTCATGGACCTAACATTCCAGGTTCCTATGCAATATTATTCTTTATAACACTGAACTTCACTTTCACCACCAGACACATCCATAACTGGGGGTCATTTCCATTTTGATTCAGCCTCTTCATTTCTTCTGGAGCTGTTTCTCTGCTCTTCTCCAGTAGCATATTGGGCATCTACTGACCTGGGCAGGTGGGGGGTGGGGTGGCATTCATCTTTCTGTGTCATATCTTTTTGCCTTTTCATACTGTTCATGGGGTTCTCAAAGCCTTTCCCCCATAACCCATCCATCTTGGGTGGCCCTACATGGCATGGCTCTTAGTTTCACTGAGTTACTCAAAGCTGTGATCATTTTGGTTAGTTTTTGTATTGTGGTTTTCATTCTGTCTGTCCTCTGATAGATGAGGATAAGAGGCTTGTGCAAGCTTCCTGATGGGTTGGACTGGCTGTGGGAAAACTGGGTTTAGCTCTGGTGGGCAGGGCCATGCTCAATAAGTTTTTAATCCAATCAAGTCCTGATGGATGTCGCTGTGCTTCCTCCCTGTGGTTAGGCCTGAAGCCAAACTATATAGGGATAATGTCCTCCTCCAAAATGACTTGTTGCAGCATGCCACATCTTCCAGGACTGCTGCTAATGTCCCTGACCCCACGGCGGGCTACTGTTAATCCATGCCGCTGCCAGAGACTCCTGAACACTCACAGGCGATTCTGGCTCAGTCTCTTGTGGGGTCCCTGCTCCTTTCTTCTGAGTCCTGAGGTGCACAAGGTCTAGTTTGTGTTCTCCAAGAATCTCTGCTTCCCCAGTCCTATGGAAGTTCTGTAATCAAATCGTGCTCACCTTCAAAGTCAGATTCCCTTGGGATTCTCAGTCCCTTTGCTGGATCCCCAGGTTGGAAAGTCTGTTGTGGGCCTAGAACTTTCATAGAACTTCTTTGGTATAATTTTTCTCCAGTTTGTGGATCACCCATATGGTGTTAGAGAATATTCTAATTTCATTGTTTTACAAATAGCTGTCCAGTTTTCCCAGAACCACTTATTGAAGAGCTTTTCCCCATTGTATATTCTTGCCTCCTTTGTCAGAGATTAGTTGATCATAGGTGCATGGGTTTATTTCTGGGCTCCCTATCCTGTTCCATTGATCTGTATTTCTGTTTTTGAGTCAGTACTATATTGTTTTAGCTTTACTGTAGCTTTGTAATATAGTGTGAAGTCAGGGAGCCTGATTTCCTTCAGCTACATTTTTCTTTCTCAAGATTGCTTGGCTATTCAGGGTATTTTGTGTTTCCATATAAATTATAAAATTTTTTATTTTACTCCTGTGAAAAATGCCATTGGTAATTTGATAGGGATTGCATTAAATCTGTATGTTACTTTGGGTAGTATATAATTCATACCATGTTAATTCTCAAATCCAAGAATCAATCAAAGAATGTTTGTCTGTTTTTGTTGTGTTTGGTTTCTTTCATTAGCATCTTACAGTTTTCTGAGTCCAGCTCTTTTTGCCTCCTTAGCTCAGTTTATTCCTAGGTATCTTATTCTTTTGTTGCAATAAGTGAGATTGTTTCCTAAATTTCTCTTTCTGATCTTTCATCATTTGTGTATAAGAATGCAAGTGATTTTTGGCACATTAATTTTGTACATGCAACTTTACTGAAGTCATTGATGAGCTCTAGTAGTTTTCTTGTGGCATCTTGAAGATTTAGTATGTATAGTATCATGTCATCTGCAAGCAGTTACAGTTTTACTCCTTTTTTCCAATTTGAATTCCTTTTATTTCTTTTTCTTCTTTGATTGCCAAGGCTAGGACTTCCAAATATGTTGAACAAAAGTGGTGAGTATAGACATCCTGGTCTTGTTCTTGATCTTTAGAGGAAATGTTTTCATCTTTTCTCTGTTGAGAATGATGTTTATTGTGGGTTTGTCATATATGGCCTTTAATTATGTTGAAGTTTGTTCCTTCAACAAGGGTCTTCCCTTGTGGCTCAGTTGGTAAAGAATCTGCCTGCAATGCGGGGGACCTGGGTTTGATCTCTGTGTTGGGAAGATCCCCTGGAGAAGGGGACAGCTACCTACTCCAGTATTCTGGCCTAGAGAATTCCACAGACTGTGTAGTCCATGGGGCCACAAAGAGTCGGATGTGAATGAGCGACTTCCACTTTCACTTGTTCCTTCTATGCCCACTTTCTGGTAGGTTTTTTTTTTTATCATAAATGGGTGTTTAATTTTGTCATAAGCTCTTTCAGCATCTATTAAGATGGTCATATGGTTTTATTCTTCAGTTGCTAATGTGGCAAATCATTTTGATTGATTTATAGATCCTGAAAAATACTTGTATCCCTGGGATGAGTCCCACTTGATCATGGTGTATGATCCCTTTAATGTGTTATTGGAATTGGTTTGCTAGTATTTTGTCGAGGATGTTTGTGTCTATGTTCATCAGTGACATTAGTCTGTCTTTTTGTGTGTCTGTGTGGTATCTTTGTCTGCTTTCGGTATCTATGGTGGCCTCATAGAATGAGTTTGGGAGTGTTCCTTCCTCTGCTATTTTTTGAGAGAGTTTCAGAAGGATAGTGTTAACTATTTTCTAAGTGTTTGACAGAATTCACCTGTGAATTGTTTGACCTTGGGCTTTTGTTTGTTGGAGGTTTTTAAAATACTGGTTCAGTTTCAGTACTTGTGATTGGTCTGTTCATATAGTCTATTTCTTCCTGGTTCAGTCTTGGAAGGTTGTACTTTTCTAATAATATGTACATCTCTTCTAGGTTTTCCATTTTATTAAGGTATAGGTGCTTATATTGACGGAGAAGGTGATGGCACCCCACTACAGTACTCTTGCCTGGGAAACCCCATGCACAGAGGAGCCTGGAATGCTGCGGTCCATGGGATCGTGAAGTCAGATACGACTGAGAGACTTCCCTTTCACTTTTCACTTTCATGCATAGGAGAAGGAAATGGCAACCCACTCCAGTGTTCTTGCCTGGAGAATCCCAGGGATGGGGGAGCCTGGTAGGCTGCCATCTGTGGGGTCACACAGAGTCAGACACGACTGAAGTGACTTAGCAGCAGCAGCGGTAGTTGCTTATATTAATAGTATTCTCTTATGAGCCTTTGTATTTCTGTGGTGTTAGTTGTAACTTGTCCTTTTCATTTTTCTGACTTTATTAATTTGGGCCCTCTGCCTTTCTGTCTTCATGGGAAATAGGTGGGGAAACAGTGGAAACAGTGTCAGACTATTTTGGGGGCTCTAAAATCACTGCTGATAGTGACTGCAGCCATGAAATTAAAAGACGCTTACTCCTTGGAAGAAAAGTTATGACCAACCTAGATAGCATATTCAAAAGCAGAGACTACTTTGCCGACTAAGGTGCATCTAGTCAAGGCTATGGTTTTTCCTGTGGTTATGTATGGATATGAGAGTTGGACTGTGAAGAAGGCTGAGTGCCAAAGAATTGATGCTTTTGAACTGTGGTGTTGGAGAACACTCTTGAGAGTCCCTTGGACTGCAAGGAGATCCAACCAGTCCGTTCTGAAGGAGATCAGCCCTGGGATTTCTTTAGAAGGAATGATGTTAAAGCTGAAACTCCAGTACTTTGGCCACCTCATGAGAAGAGGTGACTCATTTGGAAAAGACTTTGCTGGGAGGGATTGGGGGCAGGGGGAGAAGGGGACAACAGAGGATGAGATGGCTGGATAGCATCACTGACTTGATGGACATGAGTCTGAGTGAACTCCAGGAACTGGGATGGACAGGGAGGCCTGGCGTGCTGCGATTCATGGGGTGACATCGCATGACACGACTGAGCGACTGAACTGAACTGAACTGAAGCCTGGCTAAAAGTTTATCAATTTTGTTTGTCTTTCCAAAGAACCAGCTTTTAGTTTCTTCAATCTTTTCTATTGTTTTCTTCATCTCTATTTCACTTTTTTGCTCTGATCTTTCCTTGTACTTAATTTGGTTTTTTTGTGTTGTTCTTTCTCTAGTTGCTATAGGTCTAAGGTTCGGTTGTTCATTTGAAGAGTTTTGTTTCCTGAGGTATGACTGTATTGCTGCAAACTTCCCTCTGAGAATTGCTGTTGCTACATCCCATAGGTTTTAGATCACTGTGTTTTCAGTATTTTTTGATTTCTTCTTTTGCTTCAGTGATCCATTTATATTGTTTTATTCTCCACATGTTTGTGTTTTCTACAGTTTATTTCCTATAATTCATTTGGTCCAAAAAGATACTTGATATGATTTCAACTTTGTTAAAGTTACTGAGACTTGATTTGTGGCCCAATATGTGTTTGATCCTTAAGAATGTTCCATGTGCACTTGAGAAAAATGTGTATTCTGCTTTTGGATGAAACATTCTATAAATATCAATTAAATCCATCATGTCTAATGTGTCATTTAATGCCCATGTTGCCTTGATTTTTCTGTCTGATCTCTCCACTGGTGTAAATGGGTTGTTAAAGTGCCCCACTATTATTGTGTTACTATCGATTTCTCCTTTTATGAATGTTAGCATTTCTCTTGTATATTGAAGTGTTTCTATGTTAGGTGCTTATATATTTGGTGAGCATCTCTGTGTCTGTTACTTTGAACTCTTAGCTAGGTAAATTTTCTTATGTCTGTTTCATTAAAGCCTTTTCTGAGGTTTTATCATGTTCTTTTGTTTGAAATATATGGCTTTGTTTATTCATTTTCCTTTACTTGCTGTGTTGTTGTTCTGTGCATTAGCTAAAACAATCTCCTCTCCTAGTCTTGGAGTGGCCTCGTGTAACAGGTGAACCTTATTGTTCCACGCTGCTCTAGCTCTTAGTTGTCTTAAATCTTTGTGATTGTCTAAGCAGCCTACTTTCGGAGAAGGCGATGGCACCCCACTCCAGTACTCTTGCCTAGAAAATCCCATGGATGGAGGAGCCTGGTGGGCTGCAGTCCATGGGGTCGCGAAGAGTCGGACATGACTGAGCGACTTCACTTTCACTTTTCACTTTCATGCATTGGAGAAGGAAATGGCAGCCCACTCCAGTGTTCTTGCCTGGAGAATCCCAGGGACGGGGGGAGCCTGATGGGCTGCAGTCTATGGGGTCGCACAGAGTCGAACACGACTGAAGCGACTTAGCAGCAGCAGCAAGCAGCCTACTTTATTCTTAGTGGCTTTTGGTAGTTGAGGGTGTGCAGTGACCTGTTGGTGTCCCCAAAAGAGAAGATCTCAGTCAGCACCTAGACTCAGGCTGATGGTCAACTAGGCCCTCAGGCAGCAGATTTTCAACTGTGCAAGCACGCCTCTTTCAGGGGCAGACGGGCCTTCCTGTCTTATCTCTCTACCATGAGCTCTGAGGTATCAGCTAGTTAAGTTTCTTTCTTTGCTGCTGTCTCATTAACACAAGGACACAAATCCCGTAGAACACAGGCTCTGCTGGCCGCGAGACTCAGGCAATCAAGTGATGTAGCACAGCCACAAAAGCTGGGGCATCTCATGCATACACAAGCTTCTTTCCTGGAGATGCAGGCGACTTGGGGCAAGACAAAGGGAGAGTGTGAAGATGATACCCACTAGTCTCCCTCATCTCTGGAGGGGATTATAATCAGCCTTTGTGTGTACTCAGTCCCTCTTATGACTTAGCTCCTCTGTCCATTCTCCAGGCAAGAATACTGGAGTGGGTTATCATGCCCTCCTCCAGGGAGTCTTTCCAACCCAGGGATTGAACCCATGTCTCCTGTGGCTCCTGCATGTATTTTGATTCTTTACCACTGAGCCACCAGGGAAGCCCCATAGTTAGCCCTTGGATGTGCTTAACTAGAAGTCTGCGCCAAGGCCGCAGCTATGAAGCTAAGCTAATGGGCCTCTTGCACAGAATGTCTGGGGTGTGTTTCAGTCTGCCGTCTCTCTGCTGTGTCCTGGGGTGGGGAGCCAGTTAAGAGCTGCTTCTCCATTTGTGACAGTCCTACAGGACCCAGCCACTAGAGTCACGTGTTTAAGGGGTGTCCCCTGGTGGTAGCCACTAAAACCAGGGCACCAGATGTATGCACAAGGTCCTTTTCTGGAACTTATCAACAGTCTGGAGGGAGGTGGAGGGACAGTATGAAGATGGCCCTACCAGCCTCTGTGGTCTCTCCAAAGAGAGTATTTCAGTAGGCTTCTAGATGTGTGTTAGATTAGAAAACTGGCCCCTAGGCCAAGTCTTTAAGATGTGCAGATAGGTGTCATTCATAGACTGGGAGTGTTTCAGCAGAGGTCTCTGTGGAGTCCGGAGAGGAGTAGCCAGAGAAGTCTGCATGAGCCTTTTAAGAATTACTTTTTGGGTGGTTAAATTGAGTGAAAGTGGTCAAAGGTACAAACTTCAGTTAGAAGCAAGTTCTGGGGATGTAATGTACAGTATGGTGTCTGTAGTTAATACTGTATTATATGTTTGCTAAATAGATCTCTTTTAAACATTGAAATATTGATTTACAATGTTGTATTAGTTTTAGGTGTACTGAATTCAGTTATACATATATACATGCATACATATTCCTTCTCAGATTCTTTTCCTTTATAGCTTATTATAAAATATTAAGTGTAATTCTCTGTGCTATATACAGTAGGTCCTTGTTGGCTACCGTATACATAGTATTATGAATATGTTAATCCCAACCTGATAATTTATCCCTCTTCTTCTCTTCCCCTTTCCCCTTTGGTAACCATAAATTTGTTTTCTGTTTGTGAATCTCTTTCTGATTTGTAAATTAGTTCATTTATACTTTAAAAAAAGATTCCACATACAAGTGATATCATATTATATTTGTCTTTCTCTGTATGACTTAATTCACTTAGTCTATAATCTCTAGTTCTATCCATGTTGCTGCCAATGTCATTGCTTCAGTCTTCTTTATGGCTGAGTAATATTCCCGTGTGTGTGTGTGTGTCCATCGCTGTCCTTCTTTGTGACCCCATGGACTGTAGCCCACCAGGCTCCTCTGCCCATGGGATTCTCCAGGTAGGAATACTGGGTGGATTGCCAGTTCCTTCTCCAGGGGATCTTCCTGACCATGGGATCAAACCTGGGTGTCCTGCACTACAGGCAGATTCTTTGCCTTCTGAGCCACCAGAGAGAGATATGCCACTTTTTTTTTCTTTTTTTTTTTTTTTGATGTATAGTTGATTTACAATGTTGTGCCAATCTCTGCTGTACAGCAAAGTGACTCAGTTATACACATATATACATTCTTTTTTAATCTTTTCCATTATGGTTATCACATGCTGAGTATAGATCCCTGTGCTATACATGAAGACTTTGCTGTTTATCCATTCTAAATGCAATAGTTTGCACCTACCAACGCCAGACTCCAGTCCATTCCTTTTCCTCCCTCCTCCCCCCTTGGCAACCAGAAGTCTGTTCTTTGTGTCTATGAGTCTGTTCATGTTTTGTAGATAGGCTCATTTGTGTCATATTTTAAATTCCACATGTAAGTGATATCATGGTGTTTGTCTTTGTTTCTGACTTCCTTCACTTGATAATCTATCCTTTCATCCCTGTTGCTGCAAATGGCATGATTTTGTTCTTTTTTATGGCTGAGTAGAATTCCATTTTTACCATCACATCTTCATCCATTTATCTGTTGCTGGACATTAGGTTATTTTCACATTTTGGCTATGGTGAATGAAGATCTCCTGGAGTAGAAATGGCAACCCACTCCAGTATTCTTGCCTGGAAAATTCCATGGACAGAGGAACCTAGTGGGCTACAGTCCATGGGGTTGCAAAGAATCAGACATGACTGAGCCACTGAGCACAAACTCTAACATAAGAGTAAACAACAACAAAAGCCTACAAAACTATTTCTTCACAAGTAATCTGCAGGTGTAGCTAACTTGGTTTTTAGGGCTTCTCAACTTGGCTCAGCAGTGAAAAATCTGCCTGCCAGATGCAGATTTGATCCCTGCTCAGGAAGATTCCCTGGAGAAGAGAATGAATGGCAACCACTCCAGTATTCTTGCCTGGGAAATCCCACAGAAAGAGGAGCCTGGCAGGTTACAGTCCATGGAGTCACAGAGAGTCAGACTCTACTGAGCAACTGAGCACGTTTCTGTGAACACAGGGGTATATGTATATTTTTGAATTACAATTTTGTCCGGGTATACTCCCAGGAGTGAGACTGCTGAATGATATGGTAATTCTCATTTTAGTTTTCTGAGGAAGCTCCATCCTGTTTTCCATAGTCGCTGTACCAATGCACATTTCTACCAACAGTGTAGGAGGGTTCCCTCTGCTCTGCATCCTCTCCAGCATTTGATATTTGTAGATTTTCTAATGAAGGCCATTCTGACCTGTATAAGGTGGTACCTCACTGTAGGTTTTGATTTGCGTTTCTGTAATAATCAGTGATGTTTAGCATCTTTTCACGTGTTTGGCCATCTGTATGTCTTTTTTGGAGAAAGGCCTATTAAGGTCTTCTGTGCATTTTTTCAGTTGGGTTTTTGTTGTTGTTGTTGAGTTGTATGGGCTGTTTGTATATTTTGGAGATTAAGCCCTTGTCTGTTGTATCATTTGCAACTATTTTCTCCCATTTCATAGATTGTCTTTTCATTTTTGAAAAATGTCTTTTCATTAAAAAAAAAAGTTTCCTGTGCTGTGCAAAAGCTTATAAATTTGATTAGGTCCCATTTGTATATTTTTGTTATTATTTCTATTGTCTTGGGAGACTGACCTAAGAAACATTGGTACAATTTATGTCAGAGAATGTTTTGCCTATCCAGTCGTCTAGGAGCTTTATGGTGTTATGTCTTATGTTTGTCTTTAAAAGCCATTTTCAGTTTATTTTTTTGTGCATGGTGTGAGGGCATGTTCTAACTTGACTGATTTGCTTGCAGCTGTCCAAATTTCCCAGCACCACTTGCTGAAAAGACTTTTTCCCATTTTATATTCTTGCTCCTTTGTCAAAGATTAATTGACCATAGGTGTATGGGTTTATTTCTGGGCTCTCTATTCTGTTCCATTGATCCATATGTCTGTTTTAAACCAGTACTACCCTATTTTGATTACTGTGGCTTTGTTGGATTGTCTGAAGTCTAAACGGTTATGCCTGCCCTCCTGCTTTGTCTCTTTCCTCAGGATTGCTCTGGTATTTCTGGCTCTTTTATGGTTCCATATAAATTTCTGGATTATTTGTTCTAGTTCTGTGAAAAATGTCTTGGTCAATTTGATAGGGATTGAATTAAATCTGTAGATTACTTTGGGTAGTATTGCCATTTTAGCAATATTAAATTTCAGTCCAAGAGCATGGAATATCTTTTCTTTAAATCTTTTATTTTCTTTATTAAGATTTTATAGTTCTTAACTATAAGTTTATTTATATATATATATTTTTGATGCAATGTTAAGAGTATTGTTTCTTTTTACATTTCTTTTCTGATATTTTATTGTTAGTGTGAATGCAATCAATTTCTGAGAGTTAATCTCTTATTTCCTAAATTCATTTATTAGACCTTTTTGTGTGGTGTCCTTAGGAACTCTATATCCATTCATCTGTCGATGAACATTTACCTTGCTTCTGTATCCTGGCTATTGGAAATAGTGCTTCTGTGAATACTGGGGTGCATGTTTCTTTTCAAATTAAGAGTTTTTGCCTTTTCTGGATATGTACCCAGGATTGGGACTGTAGGATCAAATGGTAACTATTTTTAGCTTTTTAAGTAACCTCCATATTGTTTTCCAGAGTACCAATGTAAACTGTACCGATTTACATTCCCATCAACAGTGTGGGAGGGTACCCTTTCTCTACATCCTCTCTAGCATTTATTTTGTAGACTTTTCAATGATGGCCATCCTGACTGGTGTGAGACATTTTAAAAAGACATTTAATAAAATTTTGTTAGGGCTTTTTATCTTTCAAATTAAAAATAATGCCTAGAGGGCAAAAACCAAGAGAAATTTTAAAAAATGGTTTCTTGTTTGCTATATCCTGGTGTATCTCATGGATATAAGTCCCATTGGCTTTCAAAGCTAAATATTTTAGAGGATTGTCTCTTAGATGCAAGTCTTAAAAGCTGGAGTGCCTGATATGAGGTCCAAACCATTTTCTCCTCATGGAGAAGCTTGGAGTGTGGGTTTCCTCCTGACTGTGGGTGGCCTTGCCAGGGGTGGGGTGTATAGTAAGACTGTGTCTCTGCCTCTCCTACCTGGTTTGATGTGGGTTTCTTTTCATTCATCTGATGTGTTGGGGTTGCTCATCTAGTTACTGGATTTCTTTCAAAACACATTGTTCCGTGTGTAACTGTCAATTACATGCGTCTGTGGGAGGAGGTAAGTTCAGGACCTTCTAGTCGCCGTCTTGAATGGGGCCCCTCATGCTTTGCTCTTTTCTTACTGGGCTAGTGGGTAAGAGTGCTGTCCCCATTGTCCTGCTGCCAGGGCTCACTGCTCTGCTGCTTGCTTCCTGCATGGGAAGTCGGGCCTTTGCTAAGTGGGGGTAATGGTAGTATGTGTTTCTATGTTTGAGGACAAACATCTCTGCACACCTGGAATGCTTTGAGCACAGGGGATTAAATGAGGCAGTTTATCATGTCTCCTTCCACTGAAGTGTCAGCTTCGTCAGGGTAGGACTTTCTTTGCACTCCCAGCCTCTAGAGTTTGAATGGGTGCAAACACAGCTCAGTATTCTTACTCATTGGTCTCGGCCCTCATTCCTATCGGCCTGGCTGCCTACCTTCTTGCAGTCCGACCTGTGCCCTTCTGACAGCTCCCCAGCCTCATGGTAACTCATCTCTAAGGCTCTGTAAGCCTTCTGGGCATCAGCTCTGTAGTTTCCTGGGGAAATCCTCGAGGCTGGTAAAATTATCTGATAAACATGGAGTGACTGGTTACACTTTCTTAGCTGAAATGTAAGTTTTCATACTAGCAGCACCATTTTTGTGTAACTGCCTAAGCTTTAGTGGGAGTATTAGGAAACATGACTAACTGCAAAGTTTTACAGTATTCCAAGTGTGTACATATTAAACATCGTAAATATGACTTTATCTTACTAAGGAGCAAATGCTCTTAGCGTGTTTTCAAGGCCCTGTGACAAGGCAGACTGCCTGTGCGATGTACATGGCTTTTTCCTCAAAACACCATTGAATAGCATAAGACAGAGAAGAGGGACAGAACACAGGGTACAGAGGCGATGTCTAACAGGGAAGACACCCTGAGATCCAGCGAGGAGCCCAGCCTCTAAGTCATCCAGCATTTTAGGTTTTAAAAAGTGACCTTCAGTCTGTGGGCTCAGCTGCCCAGCTAAACTCTAGAAACGAAAATCAGCTTGGGAAAGAAAACTCCCAAATGGAGTCCAGTTATATGCTAGGCACTTGTATTAGCTTGTTTATTCCTCATAATCACCAGTTACTAAAGGACAGTTGGGATTTGAACCTGGGCCTGATTTCTTCTGAAGCTAAGATTCTATTATACTTCTACTTTCTGCTGTTAAGAAGACCTCAGTGGGAAAGAAGATTCTGTGCAAACTTGAAAATGCTGTGAACTTAAATGGGTACCTCTTGGCTGCCTGCACCTCAAATGACCCAGCCAGTCTAGGATAAAGGCTGCTTTAGCTTATCTATACTTTTTTTTCCTCTGTCTCACTGGTCAGTGGTTACATGGTAACATGGCAGTTAGCTAGTGTTAGCATCTCTGCAGGTAGCTGGTGATGACATCAGACCCTGCAGACACTGCTAGCTGGTGGCACCCCTTCTTCTCTGGCGATTGGTGCAGGGTGGGGGGTGGCTTATAATCATATTGTCAGTGACTGCTGCATTCTAGCTAGTGCTTATTTAAACAAACAATAATAGAAAACATGACTCCAGAAAAGCCGAAACATGTAGCCACATTTCAACTGGACTTGTATGTAGTGACAGGCAATGTGTTCTAGTTTTAGACCAGTTTGAGAGGTAGAGATCTCAAGAGAAGCACAATATGTATACTTTGGAAAATAGCACTTACCTGAGAAAAAACAAGCTACCAATGAAGTAATCTTTTAAGCTAATTTTTAAAGGTTATTTTATACAAAATAGTGATTAACCTTTGTGATATTTGATGAAGCAAGACAAAGAAGCTGTTTTTTTTTTTTCATAAATTAGATTACTGCTTCCCAAAACGATACCCAAAGGAAAGGTATTTCATGAAATATTCCAAAAAAATGCTTTATGTCGACAAGTTTGAGGAATGGTCTGTTTTTCCTCTTGAAGATTTAAGTTGGGGGAGACACCAAAACTTTTAAAAAAGTATTACTGGTTTTATTTCCAGGAAGTGGTCCATGGTGATAAGGAATGCTTGGCAGTTCCTGAGATTTCTGATTGTAACATATGTTTGGACCATTCACTCACGTGTGTCTCTGTTTTATGAACCTCCGTACTATGATTTCCAGGAATACTCTGAAACCAAACTGACAGACAAGAAGGTAAATAATCCTAGGTCCACTGATTTTGAGGGGGCATCCAAACCAGATGAGCCTGGATCAGCTGTCTGAGGGGTTAGCACATAAGCCAGCGAGCTGCCTCTAACAGCCTCCTCGGCACACACGGGGGAGCTGGGTGGATGGACTCAGCCTCAGCGCAGGGACTTCACTGCTAATTCCCACAGAGAAGTGGCGTGATGCATGCAGAGTGATGGCAGTTCTGGGGTTGCCACTCAATACAAAGGAACTCGAGAAAAACCTCGCTTCTTAAATAACATTTATTATTGTTGGAAAGAAGTCTCTCTTCATGAGAACAATTCTCACATTTATTTAAAGGTATACTGGTTATGGTTATAGAAGCAAATTTCACTGAGGTGCTCTATATGAAGTATGCCCGACTACGACTCGAGTTCAGCAATCTAATGCTCACAATGTGTTGGCTGCCATTAGCTATGGATCCAAACATGCCTTTTTCTTCCCCCCTTTTTAAAACATGTGCCTGCACAGGGTGGAGAAAGAAACGCCAAGGGCCTGCTAAAAGGAGAAGCCTAGAAAAGATAAAATTCCTGCGGCAGTTCTGGCCAGCTGCAGCCCGAGGGTGCAGGAACAGGGTTCGTGTGGGGAGGCGCTGCGCCCGGTGGTTTCTCGGTTTGATGGTGTGAGAGCCCTTGAGGTTTTCTGCGGCGGCGGAGGGAGGAAGAGGTGCCGTTTACTGAATCCAGTCGATGTTCAGGCAGCGTGCTATGAACGCAAACATGTCTGAGACTTCTTCTATCACCTTGGCTGTGGGCTTCCCGGCCCCGTGGCCCGCCTTGGTGTCCACATGGATAAGCAGGGGGTTGTTCTGCTTCCGGCTGCGGCCCACGAGGTGCTGAAGGGTGGCGATGAACTTGAGGGAGTGGAGCGGGACCACGCGGTCATCGTGGTCCGCGGTGAGGAGAAGCATGGACGGGTACTGGATGTCGTCTGCCTCTGGCAGCTTCACGTTGTGCAGTGGAGAATATCTGAAAGGCAAGGGCACGTCCATGAGGCCAGGTATCCAAATGAGAGCTGTGCGCGTCCCCTGGGTTAATCACGGGACCGGTGGGCACAGATGCCTGTGTCCTTCACCAGCAGTGAGGACCGGGGCCAGCTGCTCCCTGGGTGAGCCGGTGACTGCGGACATGATGGTGGGCTGTGACCGGCCCGGGCTATGGGAGGCTGGGGAGCCCTGTCATTTACCTGGTCCCCACTTTGGAAGACTGTGTAAGAAAGAAACTCACAGGGCTTCTGGAACAACCCAAACTATATGCACACTGACCGTCCTGAGGTGAATATTTCCATATTCTTCAGGCTGAATTTTTCGCTCCAACAAAGTGGACTGGTTGTCCCTTTGTTTATTATTACATGAGAAAACATTCTAAATTGAAGTATAGTTGATTTACAATATTAGTTTCAGGTAATTCAATATATTCTTACAGATTATACTCCAATTAAAGTTAAAAAATAATGGCTTTATTCCCTGTGCTGTACAGCACATCCTTGCAGCTTATTCATTTTATACACAGTAGTTTGTATCTTAGTTCCTGACTTCCATGTTGCTGATTGTTCTTTTAAATCACTGACTATGGATATAATAGGTGCAAGCCTTTCTTTTATTGAAGAATTTGAAGTCCACAGTGTCTGGCAGCTTTTTGCCTGTTTAGTATCTAAAAAATCTTTATTCTGATCTCAGCCTGATAGACTTAGGGAAGAACACAGGTTCCCCCTGGGCCTAGTTTCTGTCTGAAAACCAGGGAACCTGAGCTGGGCTGCTGACCTGCTGGCTCACAGTTCAGCAGAAACTGACTTTGGCCAATGGTGAGAAAGTTAGTGTAGGAGGAACCTTCTGAAGCATAAGATAAATTTGCAGTTAACAAAAGGTTTTTAAAAACTAAATACAGTCAGATTAAATACTTGATGATAATCTCTTCTTTACTTTTTAGTCAATACGGCTATCTTATTTCTGAGTGTTCAGTATTAATGAATGAACTATTTTAGTAGAGTTTTATTTTGTAGAGTGACTAGGCAAAAATAGTACAATTTCTGCTCAGGTAACCAAGTCAAGACTAAAACCTTCTGGGGTTTAGTCTCCTAATAGTAAGATGGGGGTGACAATGGATCTGTTTTCTGATCTCCCTTCAGAGGATTTTGGATCAACCCTGATCCTACAGATAAGGATTAGTTCTGTGGGAAAACAAGCTTGGAAATTCTTTTTATGAATAATACCTCTCCCTACCTCAAGATTCAAATACCGCATTTATGTATTAAAGATTCTGAGAAGTTCTGTAGGGAAAAAAAAAACCGCGCCTTACACTTTGTTTATCCCAGCCATTCACAAAACTTCAAAATCTAGATCTTTTTTTCCAGGGGATCCCCTCCAGTAGAGTGGATTTGGTTCTCTGCTCACTTGGGAGCAGATGAGAGGTCATGTAGCCTTGTGAGTGCTAGGTTGGAAAAATTAAGGTCTGAAATAGGAGTATCACTGATGTCTTGACAGAAAAAAATATTAAGAACTCTCTTTTATTGCTTTAAAATTAATTTTAGAAGTATTGGGTTCCAGTGACTATTTTGTTGCCTTCAACATACAATTAATTCAGTCTTTTCAACTGAGTATAAATGGGACCTCACTCCCTAAGTGCCTATTTTCTCTGTTAATTTGAACTATGACTCCTTCAGATATTCCGCTTTCATCAGGATGTGTCAGTGGGGTTACTTGTATATTTTTAAAGTTTAACTTTTCCTCCTCCTACAGAACAGAATTTAGTAGTTTGAAAGTATTCAATTAAAAAAAATCCAAGTCGTTTTAGACAAATATCTAAGTGGAGAACGAGCCAAACAAAGCACATCAAATGAAGGAAAAAAAATCTGACTTGAGAAACTGAAGTTATTGTATCAAAATCTATAGTTGACTGAGAAGACTGGGACTGGGGACACAGGCTCCTGATGCTATTCCAAGGGCAGTTCCTTAATACTGCTGGTAAAACCCCCAGATAGAAGTAAAGAGAACCATGAGCCAAAAAGAAGAATGCAGCTTACAGTCTTAAGAATAGATGTGGGTTCCAACCCTGGGTCAGGGAGAAGGAAATGGCAACCCACTCTAGTATTCTTGCCTGGGGAAATCCCATGGACGGAAGAGCCTGGAGGGCTACGGTCCATGGGGTTGCAAAGAGTTGGACAAAATTTAGCAACTAAACAACAACAAAGTTTCAAATATAAGTGGTTATACTGAAAGCACAAAATAAGTTGAACTGTACTTGCATATGGAGAAGGCAGTGGCACCCCACTATGGTACTCTTGCCTGGAAAATCCCATGGACGGAGGAGCCTGGTAGGTTGCAGTCCATGGGGTTGCTAAGAGTTAGGCACGACTGAACGACTTCACTATCACTTTTCACTTTCAAGCATTGGAGAAGGAAATGGCACCCCACTCCAGTGTTCTTGCCTGGAGAATCCCAGGGACGGGGGAGCCTGGTGGGCTGCAGTCCATGGGGTCGCTAAGAGTTAGGCACGACTGAGCAACTTCACTATCACTTTTCACTTTCAAGCATTGGAGAAGGAAATGGCACCCCACTCCAGTGTTCTTGCCTGGAGAATCCCAGGGACAGGGGAGCCTGGTGGGCTGCCATCTATGGGGCTGCACAGAGTCGGACACGACTGAAGCGACTTAGCAACAGCAGCAGCAGTACTTGCATATAGTCCTATTTCCTTATTAATTGAGAAAAAGAATCCTATATATATATATATATATATATGTTATAATGATACCTTTTTAAAATTAGTTTTTAATTGCTGGATCAACAAAAACCACACAGATTTCTTATCTCATAGTAAGTCAGAAGTCTGAGCTGGTTTGACTGGGTTCTCTGGCTGTCTCAAGGCTGAAATCAAGTTGTTGGCTAGCTGGGCACTTATTAAGAAGTTCTAGGGGAAAATCTACTTCTGGACTCGTTTCAGTTGGTAGAATGCAGCTCCACAAGGCTGTAGGACTGAGGTCCTCATTTCTTTGCCAGCTATTGGTTGGGGCTGATATCAGGTTGTAAAGGCCCCCTTCCTCCATTTTCAAAGGCAGCAGTGGTGGGTCTAGGTCTCCTCATGCTTCCAGTTTCTCTCATCTCTGCATCCCTGACTCTTCTCGCCAGAGATAGTACCCTGCCTTTAAGGGTCCGGCATTAGATTAGGCCCTCTTGATAATCCAGGACAAGTTTTCCATTCTGGTCAGTTGATTAGTAATCTTCATTTAATCTGCAAAGTCCCTGCAGAGCAGTCCAGAGATCAGTCAACCACTGAAGAACTAGGTGGACAGGAATCCTGGAGGACTATCTTTAGAATTCTGCCATCATATCTTTGTTATTTTTGTTCAAGACCAGATCAGAACTAGGAAGACAGATAAGTATCCCTACCACGTATCCTACTTTTGCAGTGAATTACATGTAAACATGAGATACTGAAGGGGTCAAACAGACCCTTTTGACTATGTTCAGTATTCTGACATCAAATTGTTAGCAACAAAAATACATCAATATGAATCAAAACCTTACTTGATAAGCCATTCAAAATGTTGTTTGTTGTCTGAGCACCCATAATCAGTCGTCCAGGCATGACCAATGGTATATTTATGGAACTTCAACATGTCCATTACTCCAACTTGGGCAATAACACAACCAAAGAGGTCAGGACGCTGATTGGCACAGGTAGCTAAAAATCAAGATAGAAAAAGGAGGTCGTCCATCATTAAGCATCTGTCATAAACAAAACCAAAAGAGAACAAAACAACATGTAAATGTTTTCTGAATCCTGATGGTCTTTTTTCCCAAAAGCACAGGAATAAACTATCAGAAATCACTTGCCCAAGAGTCTACAAGCTTTGCCCCTGCTTCTAGCATATATCCGAGAAGTGGAATATTTTCATCAGTTGTGGACACATAACTCTTCATGAAAACCTCTTGGACTTTCTGTAAAATCTGTGCTGCCCTCATCCCTAGCTGTTTTCACAGGTGATGCAGGATATTAACAAACTTATGTGGGATCTCAAAACTAGCCTGTGATATTTAATCTTTGTCCCTGGTTCCTAGAACAGATCTCCTAAAACCCTTGAGAGTTTCCTGAGTGACAAGGTGAGAGGAGTATTTTTCATATTCATAACTAACGCCTCTCAACCATATCTGAGTTCATGCTAATGAGGTGGCTCTTGCTGGGTTCCTAGACAGCTTCAGGATGGGGGCTGGTGGACCAAGGAACCAACCTTGTGATAGGAGGATTGGATCTTTTGGTCCCACCCCTGACGTCTGGGGAGAGCAGGGGGCTGGAGATAGTGATTCATGGCTACTGATTTAATCAATCTAGCCTGTATAACAGAACCTTCATAAAAACCAGTGGAGTTTGGAGAGCTCCTGGGTTGGTGAACACATGGAGGTGCTGGGACCATGGTGCACTAACAGGGCCTGGAGGCTTGGCACACACCTGCCCCAGCTAAACATCTCCTCTGACTTGTTCCAAGTTCTATCCTTTATAACAAACTGGTAAATGTAAGAGTGTTCCTGAAAGTGAAAGTCACTTAGTCGTGTCCATCTCTTTGCGACCCCATGGAGAGTCCATGGGGTTCTCCAGGCTAGAATACTGGAATGGGTAGCCTTTCCCTTCTCCAAGGGGAATCTTTCTAACCCAGGGATCAAACCCAGGTCTCCTGCATTGAGGTGGATTCTTTACCAGCTAAGCCACAAGGGAAGCCCAAGAATACTTGAGTGGGTAGCCTATCCTTTCTCCAGGGGATCTTTCTGACCCAAGAAAAGAACTGGGATCTCCTGCATTGCAGGCAGTTTCTTTTACTACCTTCTTAGGGAAGCCCTAAGAATGTTCCTGAGTTCTATCAAATTATTGAACTCAAGGAGGGGGTCCTGGGAAACCCCAGTTTATAGCCATCCATCAGAAACATGAGAAGTCCAGGACTTGTGATTGGTGTCTGCAGTGGGGACTGTCCTTTGGGTCTGTGCTAACTCTGGGTAGTGTCAGAATGGAACTGAATTGTGCAACACCCGGTTGGTGTCTGGAGAGTTGGGAGTATTGGTTGGTGTGGGACCCACCCTCCCACCCCTTGCTGCATTTGGCATCAGAAGTGTTGTAAACAGCAACAGTTGATATAGGTATAGCTCAAAGCAGAACAGAGCCTAAGACCCATTTCAGAGCTCTATCAGATACTGACATATTTTCTTGTCCTGTTTTAAAAATGCCCTTCTTTGTATACTTAAAATTTTATTTTTTTGATAATTCAATAAATGTTTATTGAACATCTGTCATGTGCCTTGCACTAGGCCTGGGGCATATGCCAGTGAATAATTTAGTGGGAAAGATAAAAGAAGTGAATGGGCAGTTACAGTGTGGCATTCACTTCTGTTGAGAAAGTGTGGGTACTATGGAAGAAGGGTGTAGGCCAGCATAACGAAGCTGGGGAGGCTTTGGGAGGAAGTCACATCGAAGCTGGCATGACTAGGAGTTAGTCAAGAGATGTGAACTTTTCCTGCCTCTGGCAAGAAACAGTTCCCACTGCAGTTTAGGTGTCAGTGCTTATTCATGATACCGATTTCTGAGTCCTACCCCGCAGATCTTCTCCCCACTCAGGGGTGGGAGGGGCAGGAAAATGTTCTTTTAAATGAGCACTTTAGCATCTTGATGGAGAAACTCCATCTCTGAAGGTCCCATAAAGGACCTGGTTTATTAAAGGCATAAACCAATTCCTGAAAATACAACTCCAAAAATGGACTTATTGGATGAACCAGTCAATTACAACACAGTTCTCCCACTACTAAAATCAGGTGGTATTTTCAACCTCTTTTCCCATTAAATAGTTTAGATTCACCCTAAGTTGTTCTTTCTTTTATATTAATACTTGTTTAATTCATATGAAAATTTAGTTGGCTCAAATTCAAAATATACTAGGAATCAGACCACTTCTTATTACTTCCATCATCACACCCAGGTTCATGCCACCATCTTCGCTCACTGAGACAGAAGCCACCTAGCTGGTCTCCGGCTTTTCTGTCCTCACCTCTTCTGCCTACCCTAACATAGCAACAGATCAATCCATGATCCTGATTTTAAAACATGTCAAGTTATATGCCACTTCTCTGTTCAAAACTCACCCAAAGGCTTCTCATTTCAGAGTAAACCATGTTCTCTCTGACAGCGGTGAGGCCTGGTTTAGGTTCCCACCATCCCTAACCTCTCCCATCACTCGCCCTTGCTCTGTGCCTAGCCACAGACACGGATCTCCAGGCTGCATGTTGGCCTTAGGCACGTCATGTCACCTGCCTCAACTAGCTAGAATGAAAGCTCCAAGAAGGTGCTGTCTGTTTCATTTACCAACATATTTCCAGTATCTGAAAAAATGCCCAGCACTTGCTCAGTACATATTTGTTGAATAGATAAATCAAATTTGTGGTTATTTGGTATTTAAGAATATTATCCATATCCTTTCTCAATTTATTTTTTCTTTAAATTGAAGTATAACTGACATAAAGTGTATTAGTCTCAGGTGTAAAACAGTGATTTGGTATTTTTATGCATCAGAAAATGATCACCATAAGTCTAGTTACCATCTCATCACACAGTTATTAAATATTGACTATATTCCCTATCTATATAGTATATCTCTGAGATATTCTAACACAGAGTTTGCACCTCTCAATTGCCCTCATTAATTTCACCCACCTTTCCATCCTACTCCACTCTGGCAGCCGCTAATTCTTCTGTATCTATTATTAGTTTGTATTTGTTCAATTGTGTTTTTACATTTCTCCTGTAAGTGAAATCATACCGTAACTGTCTTTCTGACTTATTTTACTTAGCATAATACCCTCTAGGTCCACACATGTTGTTGCAAATAGCGAGATTTCATTCTTTCCTAGGGCTGAGTAATATTCCACTGTGTGTATATTATACATATAAATCTTTATCCATTAGTTTATCAGTGGGCACTTAGGTTGCTTCATATCTTAGCCATTGTGAATAATACTAGAATGAACATAGGGGTACATATCTTTTTGAATTAGTGGTTTTGACTTCTTTGAAACAAATTGCCCAGAAGTGGAACTGCTGAATCATACAGTTGTTCGATTTTTACTTTTTAAGGAACCTCCATACTGTCTGTATAGTGGAGACCAGTTGACATCCCCACCAGTGCATGAGGGTCCCTTTCACTGCCTCCTTGTCAACACTGATCATTTGTTGTCCTTTGGATACTAGTTCTGCTGACACGTGTGAGGCGGTGTCTCACTGTGGCTTTGATTTGCATTTCCTTGATGATTAGTACCACTGAGCATATTCTCATGGGTCTATTGGCCGTAAGTGTATCTTCTCTGGAAAAATGTCTATTTAGGCCCTCTCCCAACTGTTTGTTTTTGGTGTTGATTTGTATGGGTCCTTAGGCTATTTTGGACATCAAGCTCTTAGCATTGTCTGTAAATACATTCTCAGGTTCAGCAGGCTGCCTTTTCATTTTGTTGGTAGTTTTCTTCGCTGTGCAAAAGCTTATTAGGTTGCTACAGTCCCATTTGTTTGTTCTGCTTTTGTTTCCCTTGCCTGAGGAGACATATCCAAAAAAATGTCATGAAGACCAATTCAGTGTACTGCTTATGGTTTCTTCAAGGGGTTTTATGGCTTCAGTTTTTATATTTTTTGTGTTTATTTTCACATACGATGCGAGAAAGTAGTCCAGTTTGACTCTTTTGCATGAAACTGTCTAGTTTTCCCAGCACCATTTGTTGACAAGGCTATCTTTTTCCCACTGTTTATTTTTTTCTTCCTTTGTTGTAGATTGACTATATATGTGGGTTTATTTGGGGGTTCTCTATTTTCTTCCATTGACCTTTATGTCTGTTTCTATGCCAGTACCATATTGTTTTGGTAACTAAAGTTTTGCAGTACAGTTTGAAATCAATGAACATGATACCTCTAGCTGTGTTCTTCTTTTTCAAGACTGTTTTGGCTATTTGGGGTCTTTTATGTTTCTTATTTGTTCTAGTTCTGCAAAACTGCCACTGATATTTTGATAGGATTTGCACTGACTCTGTACATAGCCTTGGGAGCAGGGTGATTTTAACAATATTCACTCTCCACCTCTATGAGCACAGTACATCTTTTAGTTGGTTTGTGTCACCTTCAGTTTCATCATGTCTTACGATTTTCAGTGTACAGGTCTTTCACCTCTTTGATTAGATTTATTACTAGGTATTTTATTCTTTTTGATGCAATTTTAAATGGGTTTGTTTTCTTAATTTCTCCTGACAATTTGTTAAGGTATAGAAGTGTAACAGATTTCTATATATGGATTTTATATCATGCAACTTAATTAGTTCTCTGATGGTGTCTTTAGGATTCCCTATATATAGTACTACATCACCTGCAAACAGTGGCAGTTTTACTCCTTTTCTGATTCGGATTACTTTATTTTTCCTGTCTGTTGTGGATAGGACTTCCAGTATAATGTTAACAGGAGTGGTGAGTGACTCTCTTATCTCAATAAGACCCTTTTCTTGTTTCTCACCTTAGAGAAAATGCTTTTGGCTTTTCACTGTTGAGTATGATATTAGCACTTGTCATACATGGCCTTTATTATGTTGAGATGAATCCCTCTATACCCATTTTGTTAAGAGTTCTTAATCACAAATGGATGTAGAATTTTGTCAAAAGATACTGAACCATCCTTACATCCCTGAGATAAATCCTGCTTGATCATAGTGTATGATCCTTTCAATGTACTGGTGAATTTGGCTAGCTAAGACTTTGAAGCTTTTTATATCTATGTTTACTGGTGATATTGGCCTGCAATTTTCTTTTTTTGTGTGTGGTATATTTGTTTTTTATATCAGGGTGATGCTGACCTTGTAAAATGAGTCCAGAAGTGCTCCTTCCTCTTCAGTTTTCTGGAACAGTTTGAGAAGACAAGTGTTAACTTTTCTCTAAATGTTTCATAGAATTCACCCGTGAAGACATCTGGTCCTGGACTCTTTGTTTGCTGGGAGTTTTCTTTTTTTTTTTTTCTTTTAATTTACTGAGTCAACTTCATTACTGGTAACTGGTCTGTTGATACTTTCTTCCTGATTCAGTCTTGGGAGATTGTAAGTTTCTAGGAACTTATCCATTTCTTCTAGGTTGTCCACTTTATTGTACATAATTATTCATAGTATCTTAGGATCTTTTGCATTTTTATGGTGATGGATGTGATTTCTCTTTCATCTCTGATTTTCTTTGGGCCCTCTCTGTTTTTCTTGATGAGTCTGGTAAAATTTTTTCATCGTCTCAAAGAAACAGCTCTTAGTTTTATCAATCTTTTGTACTGTCTTTGTCTCTTTTATTGCTATAATTTTTATTATTGTAGTCACTTTAGGTGTTAGGTTAGATTCTGTTCTCATTTGTCTCTAAGTACTTCTTCATTTTCTCTTTATCAGAGACCCACTGGCTGCTCAGTACTGTATTGTTTAGTCTCCGTTTGTCTTTTGCAGTTTTTCCTAGTAGTTGATGTCTAATTTCATACTGTTGTGGTTGGAAAAGATGCTTGATGTAATTTCAACTTTCTTAAATTTATTCAGATGTATTTAGTGGCACAGCATATGATCTATCTTGGAGAATGATCCATGCGCACTTGAAAAGAATGTGTATTCTGATGCTTTTGGATAGAATGTTCTTAATCTATTTAGTTTATCTAATCTAATGTATCTTTAAAGTCAGTATTTCCTTAATGATTTTCTGTCTGGAATGTTACAGTCTCCTGTTACTTATCCCTGCCTCCCCTTTTTCCTCTAGTAACTGTAAGTCTGTTTTTGAAGTTCTCATTTTTTTTTTAGAACTGGTTTTTTCTGTTCAGCTTGTATGATTTTCATTATTCTGTTTTCCATGTCTCTGATTCATTCCTCTGTATCATCTAATCTACAGTTGATTCCTACTAATATATAGTCTTCACCTCTTTTTAGCTCTTTTTTAAATTTTCTGTCGGTTAAACTTCTCACCATGTTCATCCATTCTTCTCCTGAGTTTGTGGAGCATCTTTGTGATCATTACCTTGCATTATTTATTGGATAAGATTGCTTATCTCCACTTTGCTTAGTTCTTCTTCCAGAGGTTTTTTCTTGCCTCCTTAGTTTAGAACATAGTTCCGTCTTTTCATTGTGCCTGATTCTCTGTGTTTGTCTCTGTGTATGAGGTGGGTTGGTTATGTGTTCTGAGCTTGGACAAGTACCCCCATGTAGCTGATGTTCCATAACAGCAGCGGACTCCCAGGCGGTGGCCAGTCACATGGGCCTTCTGTGGTGGCAGGGCCAACTACTTTCAGTATGCTGGGAGGCAAGGCCAGGCCAGGCCTGGTATGCATGAGCAGGGCTGGTGCCGGTCTGCTGGCAAGGAGAGTGCTGATGGGAGCCGGGGCGGGGGGTGGGGGGGCGGGTAAGGGGAACTCCAAAATGGTGCTTGTCAGCACCAGCGTCCTTGTGGTCAAAAGTTCCCCCAAATGGCTGCTCCCAGCATCTGTGTTCCCACTAGGAGTCCCAGTTGCCTCCTGTCCCTCTGGGAGGCTCTCCCAGATTAGCAAGGAAATTTGACCAGGCTCCTTTCAAATCACTGCCCATATGCTGGGACTCAGCATGTGAGATTTTGTGTGCACTCTAAGAGTAGAGTCTCTATCTCCCACAGCCCTCTGGCTCTCCTGAAAGGAAGATCAGAGCCAGATGTTCTGGGGGCTTGTCTTCCTGGTGAGGGGTCTCTGGACTGGGGAACCTGCTGTGGGTCTTGAACCTCTCTCTTTGGGAAGGATTATCCTACAGTTGTGATTACCCTCCCATTTGTGGGCTGCCTGCCTGAGGTTGCAGGTCTTGACTATACTATGCATCTGCCTCTCCTTACCATCTCATTGTGGTTCCTTCTTTGTATCCTCAGTTGTAGAAAATGTTAGTCTGTTAGTCTTCAGGTTGTTCTCGTAGTTGTTCTGTAAACAGTTGTTAATTTTGGTGTGCCCATGGAAGAAGGTGAGCTCAAAGGCTCGCCATCTAGGCCACATCTCTACCCTTTCCAAATTTAAAAATTATTTTGGACATATACATTTTACTTCCACAGGAAAATGTTTTTTCCAACTCTATATTATATTGGGGTAGAAAAGTAAGAGCAGGAATTCAGGTTTTGACATGAGTCAGTATATTTCAAAGACAAGGAAACAGTGAATGTCAAAATCCCCTGAGAATAGAACTGAAAGCTGAAAATTGTCACATGTGCTTTTTAGGTTGAGTCTATGCTAATCTACATTTGTAAAATGGCCCCTCATCTCCTAGTGACACTGGAGGTAGGACCCAGCAAGCAGAGTTCAGGCCGGCCCACTGTAAATGTCCACTGCAATGTTAAGTACTGCTGAGATAGAAAAGCAAAGTAAAATTTCAGTAACTACCAAAAAATAGGAAAATCTGCTTAGAGGCAGTGCCACACAGAGGTTAAGAGAGCAGAATCTAGAACCATGGTGCTAATCATCAACCTCAGCATCACCACACTAGCAAGCTACTCTCCATCTCAGAGCCCCATCTCCCAGGCTGCATGCACGTCAAGGGCTCAGCGCCGGGCCTGGCACACAAGGTGCTCAGCAAAGGTGAACTACGACTGTGGCTATTTCATTACTTTTAAGCTGTGGCTCCGTCTCTGCATGGACCTCATTTTCCTTTATGACTTTTTCCTCTGCACCCACAGTGTTTAGCATCCCATGGCACTAGGTCTTCAACCAGCATTTATACCTAATGATCACAGGTGGGTAGCATAGTCAGAGGGGTGTTATTTGATTCAGTCCTGTGCTGCCTGAACTCTAAGAGACTTGTGGGCTTGGTCTGTGGGAAGCGAGTCCCACCCAGAGGAGGGTGAGAACTGTGGTCCAGAAGAGCTCAGAACAGGGAGGAGGAATGGCTTTTCAGGCTCTGATGAGCCGAGTCAGTAGTTGTGTCTTCATATGTCATTTATTAGATACCCAAATACAACAGGTTTTGCTTTTTCTGTACCATTGCTGCCATCCATGAGCCCAAAGTAAGTCAGAGTATCTGAAAACTCCAATCGTTAACTAGTAAAGTACAATGAATAAACCCAGTTCTCACCTACTAAGAGGCCTCCATTTGAACCTCCATTAATAGTCAGCCTCTTGGGAGACGTGTAACCTTCCTTGATAAGATATTCAGCAGCACACTGAAAGTCATCAAAACAGTTCTGTTTGTTGGCCAAGATACCACCTATAATGTGCCAAAGTGAAAGATAAGTTAATTAACAAAATACTAAAAAAAAAAATAGAAAAATTAGCAAAAACATTTTAACCTAAGAGGAATTCAAATGATGGTAAGGCATAGTTTTAACTACTGATCAACTTAAACACAATGAGCTAACACTACATTTAGAAAAATGCCTCAATTTATGCACTATGGAAATCCATCATGAGTACTGCAACTGCTAATCCGTACGGTGCCTTTGTATCTTTCTAAAACCTCTTAGAACTTAAAAGGCAAATGCCCCAAAGGGAACAGATGATCTGTCATGATGTCAGACAACCACGAGAATAGAAACAAGAAAGCATGTCATCAACACGAACTTGTGTTCTGGAGGAGCTGGACTCACTGACACACGACTTGGAGCAGAACTGAGTCCTCCATGGGCTCCACAGAGTATGTGACGATGGAGGGGAGCTCACTGCCTTTTCCCTGGGAAGATGAAAGTGCTCTGCGCACAGGGGCTCATGTCTCACCTCTCCTCTCTGCAGGATTTTGAGATGGGTAAGTGATTTTGAGAACTAAAGCTCTCCAATTTTGCTCTCGGCTATTTATTCAAGAACTTGAGAAGGGAATGGCAACCCACTCCAGTATTCTTGCCTGGAGAACCTCATGTAGCGAGGAGCCTGGAGGGCTTATAGTCCACAGGCTGGCAGAGTCGGACTTGACTGAGTGACTCACAAGTAGGAATTCGGTGATTAGGTGGGGGAATGTTGCTGCACAGAGTAGCGTATTAGCTTTAGTCTTTGTTGGCCCTGCAGCATACAGGGTCTTCCCCTGCCAAGGACTGAACTCATCCCCTGCTTCTGCAGAACTGCAGATTCTTAACCACTGTTCCACCAGGGAAACCCCCAGTTTCTCTAGTCTTTAATGAAGAGGATCTCAAACCTCTCCCCAGAGAATCTCAGCTTTCTCGTAGCCAAATGAACCAATTAAGAGAGGAACATCTGTAAGGTCTTAGAATATCTAAAAATAAAGGCCAAAAGTCAAAGTCATGCTCTCAAAGGAATGGATACCTGAAATAACTGCCTATGAAATGAACAAAAAGCAGACATAGATCTGATTAGATATTTGAGATTAAATATAACCATCTTTGCAGAAATTCAATTAAGGATGAAGCAGTGCTACTGAAGAAATTTTTTTCATATCAAAACAAATGTTATTAAGATTTTAATAAGAAATTATCAGTGAATTAGAGTAGCTAGGATAACTTAGTTTCCAGGAATAATATAATTTTGGATATATGACTATATTTTTTAAAGGGCATTAAATTTTAAAACTCAGTTAACAGAATGGAATCTAGATTTATCAATGTTCAATATGACAGGGTCTAACTGAAAAGGTCCATTTGGGATCCTTTCACTGCCTACATTGGGAGAAAGTCTATGATCAATCTAAACATAGGTAAGCAACTTTCAGCTTCAGTCAAGCTGCAAACTTCCTTCCCTGCAAGGTTTTTGGAAAATAACTTGGTTATATTTAATACAGAGATGAGAAAGTTGACCAAGGCCAAGGGAGGCACTCTTCCCTATCAGAGCTCAGTGAACCACCTAAGGAACAGAAGAATTTTACAGTGAAGAACTTGGGTCCTGTGAGAAGGCCACAGTGTCAGGAGTCTATGCAGGTAGGTGTTTAAGTGTGTACATGAAGAGTTTTAACCAGAAAATCGGGTGAATCAAGGGCTCCAGACTTAGCATATTGGTTTGGGATGTAAATCAAACATATGGTATGTTGAGATTTTATTTTTATTCTTTCTTAGTCATCTTTTAATATCACACAGTATGATTTTAGTGTAACTAAGGTCTGTCTAGTCAAGGCTATGGTTTTTCCTGTGGTCATGTATGGATGTGAGAGTTGGACTGTGAAGAAGGCTGAGCGCCAAAGAATTGATGCTTTTGAACTGTGGTGTTGGAGAAGACTCTTGAGAGTCCCTTGGACTGCAAGGAGATCCAACCAGTCCATTCTGAAGGAGATCAACCCTGGGATTTCTTTGGAAGGAATGATGCTAAAGCTGAAACTCCAGTACTTTGGCCACCTCATGCGAAGAGTTGACTCATTGGAAAAGACCCTGATGCTGGGAGGGACTGGGGGCAGGAGGAGAAGGGGACGACAGAGGATGAGATGGCTGGATGGCATCACGGACTCAATGGACGTGAGTCTGAGTGAACTCCGAGAGATGGTAATGAACAGGGAGGCCTTGCGTGCTGCGATTCATGGGGTCGCAAAGAGTCGGACACGACTGAGCAACTGAACTGAAACTCTAATATCAGGTCCAAGTCAAACTTATACAATAAATTCTATGCTGTTTCAAATACAATGACAATCGAGAAAGCCTTCAGGGATGACACCTGGCCCAACAATGGCTGGGGCCCCATGTGTTCACTGGGGACGTTCACTCTTGCAAAGATGCTCAAATAGTTTGCGGTCGAACATTGGTTCTTGGAGGTGCATGCTGAAGACCTAGGGGTCAGTTCTGGGCCTTTCCTGCCTCCTGACACCTTATAGTTATTTAGGAAGAATTCTCTTTACAGATCTACCCTCATCTTTGTTGATCTGATTTGATGCAGCACACCAGAGCCTCAGGAGGCAAAGAAGAACGAGTAGGTTTATGGATCTGAAGGGTGGTCTTGGATGCTCTTCCTGTGGAAGAAGGGCCCCCTTGCCTGGTGCTGCCCCATCAAGCCTGGGCACTGGGGTCCTCCCTCGGGCCTGCAGACTGTCTTTTACATGATGGCTGATGTCGAGAGGGGAGTGAAGGTGCCTCCCCAAACACAGGAATAAGGCAATGGAAGAGCATCTTTTGCAAGTTATTCATTGGTCTGTACATTTCAGATACACACAAGCCTAGGAGATAGGGCATGCTCCATACAGAGAGAAAAGGAAAAGACAAGGCTTTAAAAATAAAGACCGTCATAATGTTTTTAATTTCCTCAAGCAACTAGATCCCATGCTTCAGGAGGCCAGAGACTGAGTCGTTAAAACCAGAGAAGAATTAACAGCTGCATGGAGTTTAATAAAAACTGCACATGATAGAGTCCCAACAGTAATGCGAGGGGGAAGCTATTTGTTAGCAGTGTTGGAAAACGTGGAGAAAACCAGCAAAAGATGCCCTAACTGGTACTATGAAAGCTCTATTTTAGAGAGATCTTTTCTCTTAAGAGAAAATAACCTGGTTTTGCAGTCTGTTTTAAGAGAGCATGGCTTTCACTGTTTAGCATTATCTGACTAACAGAGGACACAATAAATACCAAAAGTTATCCCCCAGACTCACTTCTGTGACAGTGATAGATAAAATGTACCCCATATATTGCTAAAAAAATTGATTATGGTATGAAGGGGATGCTGCTGAAAAATATGTACTTCATTAAAATAGACGCCAAAGGAAAATGTGAAAAGACTGAGCTGTTAATTTAAACAGACACTGCAACTACAGTTTCAATTTAGAAAGGCAGGGATACTGCCAGCAGTGTGTCTAGAAGATCCTTATTTTTCATCTGTCTTGTCTCTTCTGCTCCTAACCCCTCGGCTAGACTGCACCACATTTGTGTTTCCACAGAGAACACGCCTCACCTTTATGCCATGTCTCTCCGTATTCGCCACCTCCTCTGATGTTGGCCACTGCAAGGACACCACCCATGTGTCTGACGAAGATGAGCCTGGACACACTGCGAGATGGTAAAAGGGTTAACTGCCATGGAGTGCCCAGCGAGGATCGCACTGGCTCCTTCTACCACACACGTACCCTGAAGACACTCCATACGTGGTATCAGCTGAACGGATCCCAGTGCTTACATATTTCACTTAAATCAAGCAGTGTAAAACTTCTGACTGATTAACTGCAAAGCTCAGATATTTTCACGAGCATTCAGTATACCCCACTTTGAACGACTGTCTTGGCAAACAAAACACTGCCAAGCCACCTGACCCAGCCCTGGCGTGAACACCCAGTACTCGCTCCTGCTACACCATTTTTTCCAGTATCTTTCTCCAAACTAAGTTGGAAAAAAAGAAAGAAAGCTCTTTCTGAAGTATGAATTTTACACAGGTTTCTCAGAGATTTACATGTTAAACTAGGCATGAGAGAGACAGAAGAGATCAAGGACACAGACCAGAAAACAAGAATGGAGTGCCCAGCGCTGGAGGATGTTTACTAGAAACAAACAGAAGAAACTATAGCACAAAGCTTCTTTACAAAATTTAGATTTTATGTTTTCCTCCTTCTCTTTCCACTCACCCTAACAGTATTAGTACTGAGGTTATTTCTCTGCTTGCTGTAATTGAAATTAATTTTGCTTTTAAAACTATTTCTGAAATTTTATCATTCTTTCTTTCAATAACTGAGGAAATGACAGGCTTCGGCAGCCTGAGGCTCTGGATGGTCTGGGTGCTAACTTCCTGGATGCTGAAGATCAGAGGAAGGAGAGCTGAGGAAGGTGATCAGACCAGACATTCATGTGGTCTTTCCTTCAGCTTTTGGCCTACACCTTGGAGGTCTCTGCTGAAACTACCAGCATATCCAGTGGCTCAGAAAAGAAAACGTGTAAGTACACTTCCTAACGCAGAACAGGCTTAATAAATACACACAATGAACAAAGACAAGATTTGTGGGGACCAAGGGAAGGAGGTTCAGGTGCAGACACAGTCTAGAGCAGCCTCTGGCTTTTCCTACTGTTTGCAGAAGATCAGATACACACAGGTGCCACGCTTACCTATAGTTGGGTGTGATAGATATGTTGAAGCCACCATAGCCATATAGGAAAGCAGGGTGAGAGCCATCCAATTTTATGCCCTTTTTATGCACGATGAACATTGGAATCTTTGTACCATCCTTGCTAGGGTAGAAAATCTAGAACAAAAGAAAGCAGAGTAGTTAGAGGTCACATTCCTGAGTAAGCACTTGAATGCTTTTACATGGGAAAAGTAGGTAGTGAATTTTTAAGATGCAGAGTGGCACAGTGAAAATCCAGTACCACTAAAGGGCTAGGTGATGACAAAGCATATTTCAGTTTTTATGGAGACAGTGTGGAGTAGTGAACTCAGGCAGACTTGACTTTGAATTCTTATTCACTGTCAAAAGCCAGGTGACCCCAGGCAAGTTGTCTGTTCTCAGCCTTATTTCTTTATCCCTAAAATGTGGCTGTCATGCCCACCTCTTAGGGTCTCCACGAGGCCCAACTAAGAGAAGAGGCATTTAGTTATCTGCTCCTGAGCATCTCCCCCCTTCCAGTGCTGGAAAGTCAGATTTGGCTTTTCTGCCAAACAGTCCAATTGAGGAAGACAATTTCTCTAGGAGAGACAGTTTACATTCAACCTACTCTTTAAATGTTAAGACATTCATTAACTCTTCATTTTTCTGTGTTCACCTACTAATTAAACGTTAGCAACAACAAAATGCGTGTGAGCTTTATAGAGTAAATGAGGAACAACACAGAACTCCTATTGTTTTGATTAAACAATGACACTTTCTCCAGTATTGATAATGAAGCCTCATCAAACCTTCCTGAATCTGGACATATTCAGGCAAGTTCAGTTAACATTTCTAAATTCATTACATTTTGGGTAAAAGAAATAAGAGAAAAAGGATTAGCAAGAGAATATGAAATGCTATTCAAACAGTAAGACACAAAAAGCACTAAGTCACCCAAAGCTGATAATGGCTTGTTCCAGTCAAAAATCTGTAAACAGCTTTCTCTTTGGGGAAACATGGTGTCTTTATCCCAAATGACACCTGTAAAGTGCCCCAGCTTAGAAACATCTTTCTAATAACCTCACAGTCAAAGACACAAATGTCTACAGTCACTGTAACTTGGAGCCATATTCTATCCAAAGCTTTTTAAGGTAGCAGTTCTCCTGTAGAAAGTTGCCACAAAGTCTTTGGAAACAAACAGTGAGGGGTGGGCAGGAGAGAGGGGGGAAGTCGAGGCAGATTTGGAGAAAGGCACTACAGGGTCACAATTAATGCCTGCAAAGTCTGGTTATTTTTTTGGAACCTGTCAAGAAATAATATAACAAGCATTTGCTTCAGACTTTGGAGAGAAATACTGAGAGAGTACATAAATTTGGTCGTTAAGGAATCATGGAGAATACACTGCAGAGTTCAAAATAATATACTGCAGAGTTCAAAATCATTCAACAGGACAGAGTCTGATTGAAAGTTACTGAGTGCCAGTTAGCAGCCACTAATAGAAAGTAACTGTGTGGGCAGGACAAGCAAATGCAGTGGCAGAGGAACAAGTGAGGGACTGGGGTGATGCTCTAACACACAGGGCCCTCAGTCAGGAGCAGTCTAACCACAGAGGCAGCTGCATGCAGGAGGGAACGGTCTCACATGATTCTGCCCTAACGAATGCAGCTGCCTCCCAAGTTCCCACCTGCCCTCCAACCCTGGCCCCGCACCTATCCCCTCTTTGGTCCATCTGAGCTCTCTTCAGGCCACAGCCCCTCTGCACCAGCTAGCTGGGCTGGTGCACCTCTGTCCCCACTAAGCTCTCAGGGGCTCCTCTTTGCTACCACCTGGAGGAGGATTTCCAGTGCCTGAACTGGTCGGTTCCCATCTGTTTCCAGGACAAAGGGACACAATCTAAAGCACAAAGGCTCCCTTATGCCTGTAGCTGCAAAAAATGGACCCAAGCCCTAAGCTGCTGCGGTTCACATGTTAAAATAACAACATTGTAAACACTGTCCCAAAGTGAAAGAGCACTGCGAGGATGATTACAACAATGTCATCTTCAGGACAACTCCTTAAAAGGTTATTTCAGACTTGAACATACACACTTAATACATATGTATACGGATTTTTTCAAATTTCTCTATATAGACACAGAACAGTATTTTATGCCATTTCATCTCACCTATGAAATGGCACCTGATAATAAACCTTAACCTGACTCTCTAAACTGATTCCTCCTGAAGCCACTTCCTTCAAAACTTTTGAGGCTTTGTGGGTATTTTCTTTGTAGATCTTCTCAGTAATTAGGAGAAACGCATTTCCTTGTTCTTCCCAAATCTGGCCCAATCAAAATGCTCCACCTCAGAATCTACACTTGTGGTTCTTGAACCTTACTGGTTAGACCTAAGCATCTGGTGGCTCAGACGGTAAAGCGTCTGTCTACAACATGGGAGACCCGGGTTTGATCCCTGGGTCGGGAAGATCCCCTGGAGACGGAAATGGCACCCCACTCCAGTACTCTTGCCTGGAAAATCCCATGGACGGAGGAGCCTGGTAGGCTACAGTTCACGGGGTCACAAAGACTCGGACACGACTGAGGGACTTCACTCACTAAAGCATCTGGCATAAACATGTTAAAAATGCCATTTCCTAGGCATCATTCCCAGGAATTTGGAGCCCACGGTGTGGGGTGGATGCCTAAATCTGCAGATTCAGCACATCTGCTGGCTCTCCTGATAAAGGTGGATCTAGGCTCAAAAAACTAGTCGCGCTGTTGACTTGTATCATCCCCTCTAGCCTCCTCAGTTACATCAGCCACAACCAGGTATTTTCCCACAGTCCTTGACAATTCACTCTGAGACTCTGCTTCTCTTGACCCAGTTCCCCTGCGATTTTCTTTAGTGACTAGTGATTTTCTTTCAGTGACTGGTGCGCCTGTCCTGCCTGGATGCCTTACAGGCATCTCTGCTGCCACCACACCCTATCCACCTGTCCACTCAAATATCTGCTGCATGTCCGTTACGTGCCCAGGGCTGTGCTGAGACATAGATGAACACCACCTGGATACTCCCTTCTGTCGTGGACTTAACGTCTCCTGAGTCAGGTCGACAGGTACTGCAAACACCCATCCCTTGGCCCTGAGAACCTGGAGTGCTTCTGAAAGGAACTCATTTCCCCGTGACTCCAACTTGCTTCACCTTCTCTTCCTTACTCCTAAGGTATCTGCCTTTTTTCTTTCCTTTTTAAAAAAACTTTCATTACAAAACTCAAACAGGGGCTCTGTATCAACCTAGTGGGGTGGGATGGGGAGGGAGAATGGAAGGAGGTTCAAAAGGGAGGGGATATATATATATATACACACACACACCTATGGCTGATTCATGTTGAGGTTTGACAGAAAACAACAAAATTCTGTAAAGCAATTATCCTTCAATAAAAAAATTAAAACTTTCATTACAACATTCAGTCCCTTATATCTCTCTGGCTCTGTCAGCCTGCCTTGGGTTTTCTTGCCCTGCTTATGATCCTTGGGGTGACCCTTGTCACCCTTAAAGTATAGCTAATGCCTGAAATCCTCTAATTCTAACCTAACCAACTGGGTTCCTTTTCCTCCTCTGGACTGCTGGGCACTCAGGAAGTGCCAATTCACTTAATTACAGATGAATAATAGTTGAACTCCTGGGCTCTGACCTTATGCTTTTTCTTTCAACATAAATGAATAACTTATGTTTTTTTCTTGACTTTTCCTTGCTATATCTTCCCCAAATGTCTTTCTTACCCTTTTTTCGAATCAAATCCAGAGTAGCTGTTTCCAGAAATTAGCTGTTTCTCCATTTTCTTCCATTCCAAGCACCACCCATTTGCATCTGCTGCTCTTTGGATCTGGCTTTGCCTATCTTCATGGGAGTCATCTGTTGGATTCTTGAAAAACTTTCTGCCACCTTCACTCACCCTCTGAACCCAGAAGGGTTCACTACTACTGCACTTTTCTGATCACCACAAATTTTTCTTTTTGTATTGTCTCCTTTTCCTTGGCATACAGATTCAAATTTCTTCTGTCCTATATAACAACAACAAAGCCCCAAGTCTTTTGCACCACCCTGTCTGCCCCTCAAGCTAAATTTCCATCTCCTGCTTCCTTCCCGATCCAATCTATCCATGGTAACCTACACCTACAGCTCACACCTGCCTGCCTCCTTCAGGACTGTCCCCACCACTGCCCTTTCAAAGGGCATCAGTGAGTGTTTTTGTCTTTGCCTCTCCATCCGTACCTCTACTCTAGTGTTGTAGATCCTTCTGAACCTTTTCACATGCTTATAGAGATGTATCTATTTACCCATATTCAAATACACAGGTTATTATTAAATGGCGGTATATAATAAAATCAGGCGAATGTTGGGATTAAACTTTATTCTGCTTCTCCCCAGTCAGCTATATATTATGAAATTCTTTCCAGGTTAGGATACATGGACTTAAAACGTCACTGAAAAAACTTCATTGTATTTAACCATTTAACATTGTATCTTAACCATTTAAGATAAGAACCATTTTAACCATTTTGCTCACCAAAAGCTATTCAGACTATTCTTTTTCTGTTGTTAACAATGATGGAATATATCCCTTTTACATAAAAGGGATTATATACTCATATTATGACTCCTGTAGGATACATTCTTAGACATGAGATTGCTAGATCAAAGTGTACATGCATTAAAAAAATTTAACAGTGGAACTGGAGTCAAGGTGGCAGAATAGGAAGATGTGGAGTTCGCCTCGCCCACAAATACATCAAGAATCATCTACAAACGAAACTGTTCTCACAGAGCACCTGCTGAACACTAGCAGAGGACCTCAGATAGCTAAAAATTCCTGCACAACCAGGCAGGATGAAAGGAAGAGAAAAAGGGAGTGAGACAGACCCTGCACCCCTGGATGGGGGACTGGAGGAGAGGAGAGGTTCCCACACTCAGAGAGGCCGCCTCACCAGTGGGGAGACCAGCTGGGACACACAGGGAGCTTTGGAGGAGAGCGCAGCAACTGGTCCGTGGCAGGCAGAACAGAGTAAGACCCACATGGGTGGTCTATGCCACACAGATGGCTGAAAAAGCACATGAAAAGATGCTCAACATCATGAACTACTAGCGAAATGCAAATGAAAACCACAATAAGGTATTGCCTCACAGCAGTCAGAATGGCCATCATCAACAAAATCTATAAACGATGAATGCTGGAGAAGGTATGGAGAAAGGGAACCTCCTGCACTGATGATGGGAATGTAAACTGGTACAGTCAACATGGAGAACAGTACGGAGGTTTCCTAAGAAACTAAAAACAGAACTACCATACGATCCAGCAATCCCACTCCTGGGCATCTGTCTGGAGAAAACCACAATTCAATAAGAAGATGCTCCCCAATGTCCACTGCACCACTATTTACAATAGTGAAACATGAAAATAACCAAAATGTCCATCAAAAGAGGAATGCATAAGGAAGACATGGTACATAAACACAACGGAATACTACTCAGTCATAAAAAAGAACGAAATGCCATTTGCAGCAACATGGATGACCCTAGAGACTGTCATACTGAGTGAAATAAGTCAGAGAATGACAAAAAAATTGTATGATGCTGCTCACATGTGGAATTAAAAAAAAAAAAGACAAATAGACTTATTTACAGATAAGAAGTAGTTACAGATGTGGAAAACAATCTGATTACCAGAGGGGAAAAGGGCAAAGGGATAAATTGGGAGACTGGGACTGACATACACACACACTATATATAAAATAGATAACTAATAAGGACCTACTCTGCTTCTACTTAATACTATGTAATGACATCTTGGAATGTGAAGTCAAGTGGGCCTTAGAAAGCATCACTACGAACAAAGCTAGTGGAGGTGATGGAATACCAGTTGAGCTATTTCAAATCCTGAAAGATGATGCTGTGAAAGTGCTGCACTCAATATGCCAGCAATTTGGAAAACTCAGCAGTGGCCACAGGACTAGAAAAGGTCAGTTTTTATTCCAGTTCCAAAGAAAGGCAATGCCAAAGAATGCTCAAACTACCGCACAATTGCACTCATCTCACATGCTAGTAAAGTAATGCTCAAAATTCTCCAAGCCAGGCTTCAGCAATAAGTGAACGGTGAACTCCCTGATGTTCAAGCTGGTTTTAGAAAAGGCAGAGGAACCAGAGATCAAATTGCCAACATCCGCAGGATCATGGAAAAAGCAAGAGAGTTCCAGAAAAACATTTGCTTTATTGACTATGCCAAAGCCTTTGACTGTGTGGATCACAATCAACTGTGGAAAATTCTGAAAGAGATGGGAATACTAGACTACCTAACCTGCCTCTTGAGAAACCTGTATGCAGGTCAGGAGGCAACAGTTAGAACTGGACATGGAACAACAGACTGGTTCCAAATAGGAAAAGGAGTATGTCAAGGCTGTATATTGTCACCCTGCTTATTTAACTTCTGTGCAGAGTACATCATGAGAAACGCTGAGCTGGAAGAAACACAAGCTGGAATCAAGATTGCCGGGAGAAATATCAATAACCTCAGATATGCAGATGACACCACCCTTATGGCAGAAAGTGAAGAGGAGCTAAAGGGCCTCTTGATGAAGGTGAAAGAGGAGAGTGAAAAAGTTGGCTTAAAGCTCAACATTCAGAAAACGAAGATCATGGCATTTGGTCCCATCATTTCACGGGAAATAGATGGGGAAACAGTGGAACAGTGCCAAACTTTAATTTTTGGGGCTCCAAAATCACTGCAGATGGTGACTGCATCCATGAAATTAGAAGACGCTTACTCCTTGGAAGAAAAGTTATGACCAACCTAGATAGTACATTCAAAAGCAGAGATATTACTTTGCCGACTAAGGTCTGTCTAGTCAAGGCTATGGTTTTTCCTGTGGTCATGTATGGATGTGAGAGTTGGACTGTGAAGAAGGCTGAGCGCCAAAGAATTGATGCTTTTGAACTGTGGTGATGGAGAAGACTCTTGAGAGTCCCTTGGACTGCAAGGAGATCCAACCAGTCCATTCTGAAGGAGATCAACCCTGGGATTTCTTTGGAAGGAATGATGCTAAAGCTGAAACTCTAGTACTTTGGCCACCTCATGCGAAGAGTTGACTCACTGGAAAAGACTGTGATGCTGGGAGGGATTGGGGGCAGGAAGAGAAGGGGACGACAGAGGATGAGATGGCTGGATGGCATCACGGACTCAATGGACGTGAGTCTGAGTGAACTCTGAGAGATGGTGATGAACAGGGAGACCTGGCGTGCTGCGATTCATGGGATGGTGAAGAGTCGGACACGACTGAGCGACTGAACTGAAAGAGTGGGTGTATGTATGTGTATAACTCACTCATTGTGCCATATAGCAGGAAGAAATACAACACTGTAAATCAACTATATTCCAATTTTTAAAAACTCAATAGATTCTGGCAAATAATTCTCTAAAGATGGTGTGTCAACTATAGCTCCTAATGACAGTTAAGTGTCAATTTCTTATTAGTAGTTGATGTTAAGATGGATTTTAATTAGTGTTGGCCTAAGTAGGCAAACATTATCCTATTATCATTTTAAGATTCAGTTTTTAAATTAGCAAACATTTTCATTTACTTATTGGTCATTTTATATCTCTTCCTCAGAGAACAAAGTATGCCTACCCTTTTAGTGTGCTTTCTTTTCTGATCAATCAACAGACACTCTTCTTACATTAAGGGTATTTACCTTTTTTTCTGCCATAAAGTTTGTTTGTATTTCCTCCCACTCTATAGCCGGTTTTTAATGTTTCTTTGTGGTATCTTGAATATAGACAGACAGCACATATATAGATAGGACTCCATCATCCCAACTATAAAAGCATTGTCTATATTTTCATTTTGAATTTTTTACATTTATAATTATAATCCATATAGTCTGTTTTTATATATATATATATATTTTTTTCTTTTTACATATAGTCTGGTATCTAACTACTTTTCCCCAAAGAGTCAACTATTATATACCAAAATGCCACGTTCAAATTGGTATCTTCCCAGGCCTTATCTGTTTTGATCCCTATCTGGCAACTACTTCTTTGGCTTCCTGTGTGGAGTACCTGATTCTTTTTCAACCTTTCTAACTGATCCATCACTAGCTCTTCTTCCTGCTACCAAATGCTACTGTTCTGCACTTTTCTATATGTGGTGTTCTTTTTTCTCTCTGCAAACTCCCCACTTGCCATCTCCGAGAGCTCCAGTGAACTGCTGTGCTAGGGCCCTCCCCATCCCCATTTGCAGGTCCCCGTGATGAGAAAGGCCCTCGGGGTGCTTGCCGCTGAGGGCTGAGAGCGCGTGTGGCAGTGGCCTGTCCATGTCTCCGAGGCGACGTGCTCTTGGTACGTCTTGTCTGGGTTCCTCTTCAGGGCTCTTATTTCAGCTGGCGGCAGCAGTCTCTCCACTCACTGTCTCCTCAGCCACCCGCCTGCCAACTCTCAGAATCAGAATCTTGTACCAAAAACCGCACACCCAGGCTCTCATTCAGTCCTTTCTCTTCTCAGGTCCCTCCTCGCCACGGTGACCCTGCTCAGAACCTCTGCCGCGCTAGCCTCAAACCCACCTGCTACTCCTGGCTCCTCTCACTAGCTACAGTGAGGCTATGGCAGGAGCAGTGCAAACCTCGAACTATTGTTAGTAACATACAACGACCATAATGTACTTTATATATTTATGTGCTACAAAAGCCACTACTGCTTGATGAGGAGGCAACTGCTGAAGCTTGGACCCACAGGCTATTTTCAGTAGTTGACTGCTACAACAACACCCAGGTTCAAGCTAAAAAGCAAAGAGACTTACTTTTTCCCCTCATAACTGTAACCAAATGAGAGCAGGCTGACAACCCACATCCATTCTTTCTGTCCACTGTGGGCACAGCCCTTTGATGGAATGCCAAAGCCATAAAGGAACCCTTAACGGATAGGACAACAAAGTGCCCACACCGGATCCAGCAGACATCCACTTGAGTAACAGAAAAGGTCTGTCTGTCATCCAGGGCCCACGGCTCATCACGTGACGGGTCTTCCCCGTTCTGTCAGCAGCAGAGCGAATGGTTCATGCAACAGATCCAGTTCAACCAGGAGCCTGTGACGCCAACATTAGCGCCAGGGCTTTTCCCCTGGCACACCTGCCCACCTTCACAGACATGAGCACCACTGAAGAATCTAAGAATGTCTTTGGAAGCACCCACGAGACCACTAAGAGGGACTAGGCATTTTACCAACAACCTTCATCAGGGACCCCACAGATGAAAAACCAACATCGTGGCAGCAGTTTAAAGCCAGTTAGTTCCAGACATTGGTAAGCCGACCAAAGATTGATCAGACACTGACTTCAGAAAGCTTCCTTCCTAAATTCTGAGTTCCTCCCCTTTAAAATTTATACACTTCATTTTGGAGACTCTCACAGCAGCATAATGACGTTAGTCTATATTTGAAACCAAGAACATGTGTACAACCAGGCAATAAGGAATCACATTCTCTGGGAAGTCCACGCTATTTCTCGATAGAGGACAGAGATGGGTATTTTCAAGTAGTCACAAGACTGTGCTGCCTGGGAAAGAAAGTTGGTGTCAGCTTTTTCTTAGCCCTGGGTGATCAAGGTGATCACCCCAGATTCTGGGGATTCAAACTGTTTCAGATACAAGGAGAGACTTTCATTCCAAGACCTCATCTAGTGGGACACCCCATCTTATTTTACAACGGACAAACCCAAGATCCATAAAGTACCTGCCAAGGTAACACTGCCAGTTTATATAAAATTACCACCAAGTCCCCTGCCAGAGTTTCTTCTACTCTGTTACAAAATAATTCACTTCAAGCTATTACTTCCTTGTAAATAATTACCCCAAATTTTGCAACTATTAGAAACTTTGTCATAGATTCTTCCCAACCCCAAGACAATGATTACTAAACTCTAGGGAATCCAAGGGACAAATATTCTGGCAAAGGTACTGTGCTTTTATTGCTTTTTTGTTTTTGTTACCCTCTTGAAAAGGAGACTCACTGAAGCATGTCAAAAGCCTTATTCCATTTATAGGGGTTATTGTTTATTATTTCTGTTTTAAGCAGAATAAGCCTGCTTGGAAAGATGATCCTTCTCAAAACAATCATCAGTGTACAACCTTGAGGACAGATTATTTAAACAATAATACAAATCTGACTATGTCTACTAAAAACTCAGTTTCAATAGTAAAATGCAAATTCACTTCAGAAAGGAAACAATGCTTGAGAGAACCATAAGTAAACCCTACTGCTAAGTAATCAATTTAAAGCAGCTTCTAATTTTGCATGTTAAAAACCATTATTCTAGTGAATGATTGTTTAATAGAGAGCTCACAGATCTTGAGCTGCATCTTTTAAATTAAAAACTCTTGAGGAAAAGACAGGAAATGTCAGAAATGAACCATTTCTACTGTCAGAGTGACTGGGCAGAGGTATTCCCAGATAGACATGGATCTGGTTTCATATAATAGATAAATAGAAACGTCCTCCTTTAAAGGAAAAGGAGGAGCAAGTAAACATAACAAATGAAGGGAACATTACTGTTCTTCAAGAGAATGAAAAGATCAGCTCTCTATGCTGAAGTGATTACTTTTCTGGAGCTAATACAGTTCGTAATAAGAACAGTTTTACTAACGTATTCAAACATGTGCAGCCATCTAAGTCTCCCACACAATCTTCACCCCGACAGTGAACCTGGTGCAGATTCGGTGCTCTGTGAGCCAAACACCAGGACTCTCGTTATCACTGGTAATGGAATGTGCCCATCCACAGAAGATGAAGGAAAACTGTAAAGGGCAAGCCCTCCACAGAGAGGGACGTCTGGTGATAACAACTCCTATCTAATTTTAGAGCCTGACAGGTTGGAAGGAGAATGGTCATAAAAGGGAGCTGAGCTTCCCTTTCCATCCGGCTTGACAGAGGCCACTTGTGTGGCCTGTGCTAAGTGTGGCAAATCCATGTGACGAGGAGCAGAGCTGCTCAGAAATGCCACACTCAACGCAAACAGGAAGGAAGACACACCCAAAGAACTGGGCAGAAGGCAACCTCTCTGCCTGGACTAGCTTGTAAAACAAGTACACAAAGGACTTTGGGAGGTGTTGCGCATTTCTGTGCTGGGCTCGAGTTAAAAATACTAACCTGACATTCAAAGCTCGTAATCCCATCTCTTTTCCAGGATTTTTAACTTTGGAGGAGTGAGGAGGAGTTTGAATCACCTTTGGGCAGGAAATATTAGGGGAAGTGTTTATTCCACATTGCTTTACTCTGCTTTCCAAAGGATGGTTGGACATTTTTGTGACACTGGAGATTTTAAAACCTTCCATGGGGCACCTCAGTGACCACAAAATTGTTCTATTTAACGATTTATTATAATTTTGGGGACATTTCTTGCTAAGTGCTACACACATGATTTGTGCAGAAACATTCCGGCTCTCAAAGGCATGGCCATCTGTTCCTTGGAGTAATAGACCTATTCCCAGCCTCAAACTGCAGCAAGAAGTGAAATACAAAGTGGAAGGTTCTAAACCGGAGGACAGACAGACAGCAGTAGAGTCACAAGTGGAAACATGGCACTTTGATGAGTGCTTACAGTTTAGAGGCAAGAGCATGTGTGCTCAGGCGTGTCCGACCCTTCGTGACCCCACGGACTGTAGCCCGCCAGGTTCCTCTGCCCATAGGATTTCCCAGGCACGAATACTGGGGTGGGTTGCCATTTCCCTACCCCAGGGAATCAAACCTGCATCTCCAGCACTGGCAGGTAGATTCTTTACACTGAGCCACCTGGGGAGCCCTAGCTTAGAGGTAGTCAGGTATTTTAAGGCAAAAAGACAGGAGTTATGACTTTTTGCAGAACATAAAACCCACCTTCAGTCCCACTGCCCTGATCTCATCAGGGCAAACACATAGACATTTTCATAAAATGTCTGAAGGTGAAGGACCTTCTAACTGAATGGTTCAGAGAAAGCAGCTTCTGTTTTTCTAACCAGCGTTGTTCCCAAGGTCCTCTACAGAATGCATACAGTGCCCTATAATGAGGCTCATCACAGTGCTCTTTAGGCTGCATGCAGGATGCATGTGTGTGTGTTTCGCTCTTCATGAAAACAGCATGATGAGTCATCCCCAGGGGTCACAAGCACTGCAGTGTGTATTTCAATAAGCATTTGTTGAATGAATAAATGAGCTAGAACTGCATATTAATCACTCTGATCCTACCAGCCTGCCTCAGTTTCCAAGGTTCAAAGTCATCTTGGGTGCCTCACACATCATCTCACCTATCCCCGCCTATCCACGTGGCGGCCTTGTCTCTCAACAGGACTCTTGTTTCCAGTCTTTGGATACTGTAAGGTCGGACCCGGGGGCCATGAATGGCCGCCACTCCTCTCCCTCCCTCCATCAAGAAGATCCCTAATGAAACTCCCGGATCCCGGGGACCAATGACAGCACATTTTGCCGCTAAAGTCGCCCCGCCCCAGCCACATAGAAAGACCTATCAGCCTGCGCCAACGCGAACCGGCAACCTATCCAAACCCCCATTCGCTAACACGGCCATCCCCCGCAGTGTGCATATATAAACAAACTTCTAGTGCGGTCTGCACGCGGACTTCCTGGACCTGCCTCCTTTGGGTCTGGGAACCCTGCCCGGGAGCGCTTCGTCATTAAAGCCTGTTAGATATTCTTTTGGTGTCCTGGTCGTCTTTACCTAACAGATACCTGTTACCATATTAATCTTCTCAAGATCAAAACTAATGCTCCTCTTAATCCAGGTCACTCTCCTATTGGAAACATGCAATGACTCCACTGTCTACAAAATAGAGCCCACGTTTGAGACCAGCAACTGAAACTGTCTACTTTCTCCTTTCAACCTTTGTGAATCATTTCCAGCTATCTTCTCCAATGAAACTGCCATTTCTCCAGACCCCTGACCTCAATGTCACATCCTATACGGACTAAAGTATGACTTAAAAAAAAAAAATCATTGGCTCTTTGGAATTCACTTGTTTGACCCCCATCAACACTCCTACCAAATGCAAGCATCCCCAGAGCTACATCTCATGAAGGTTCAACCTTTGTTGGGTATGTCCAGTAATGAGAAAAGATTTACAACAGCACACATGGCAGGTCATTTCATTTAGAAACCTCTCTACCTGAGAAAATAAAAATAGCTGAAAATGCAGGGGATAGATGTTAATCAAGGTTCTGGAGATAGAACCTAATAATAGTAAACTCCTATACAAGCTAACTATAAACTAAACTTTCCATACATTTAAGAACAAATATTAAAATGCTTGCCAGTTTCTATATTTTTCACAATAGTTTTCTTTAGTCTTTGGTCAAAATATACATTATTTATTTTACTTGGTTTGTTTAAAACACTTATATAATGTTTTCCCCATGTACCAAGCACTACTCTAAGGGCTTTATAAATATTTGCTGAATTCAAACATTAAGTCTGTATCATGAATACTGACATTTTTAGGGAAGTCACAGAGAAGTAACTAATCTAAGTCATATATCTCATAAGTGATGGAATTGGGATTTGAACCTGGCTGTCTCACTACAGACTCCATGCTCCTAGCTACTCTAAACAAGGAATTAGCAAATCCTCTGGCTCTTTGGCAATGGCTCCTCCTGAATCCTCAAGGGTGCAACTACTGTGCCCTCATGCATCTCCCTTCTGAGGCTGTGCACCAGTTTACATCCATACCTTACATCTGTGCCCAGAGTACAGCAGGCTCTTAGAAATAAATGTTGGATAAATGCACAAGTGAATGCTCAAACTGGAGTCTATGCTTCAATAAAACACAAGAAAAAGTATTTTAAGTGCCAGTTCATTAAAAGATATTAGCAAACTGAGATCAACAATATATTGAACAGACCATATATTACAATCCAGGGAATTTATTCTAGGGATGCAAGGATGATTCATTACTCACAAATCAGTCCATGTGATATACCACATTAACAAAATGAAGGATAAAAATCTTATACAGAAAAAGCATTTGAAAAAATTCAATATTTCTTTATAATAAAAACTCTCAACAAAGCAGGTATACAGGGAACAAACCTCAACATAATAAAGGCTATATATACAACAAGCCCGCAGCTAACATCATACTCAATGGGAAAAAGCTGAAAGCGCTAAGGTCAGGATCAAGACAAGGATACCCATTCTTGGCACTATTACTCACCATAATATTGGAAGTCTAGCCAGAGCAATTAGGCAAGAAAAAGAAGTATCCATATTGGAAAGGAAGAAGTGAAACTGTCACTGTTTGCAGATGACACTATATCATATATACAAAACCCCTAAGACTCCACCAAAACACTGTTAGAACTAATTCAGAAATACAGTAAAGTGGCATGATATAAAACCAGTACACAAAAATCTGTTACATTCCTTTACACTAATAATGAACTGTGAGAAACAAATTAAGAACACACAAATGGAAAGACATTCTGTCTATGAATTGAAAGAATATTGTTAAAATATCTGTATTTCCCAAAGCAGTATACAGATTCAATGCAATCCTATTTTAAAAAAACCCAGTGGTACTTTTTCACAGAAATGGAAAAAAAAATCCTAAAATTTGAATGGAACTACAAAAGACCTGAATAGCTAAAGCAATCCCGAGAAAGAACCAAGCTGGAGGCAATCATATGTCCAGATTTCAAACTATATTATAAAGCTATAGTAATCAAAACAGTATGGAACTAGATCAGTGTAACAGAATAGAGAACCCAGAAATAAATTCATGCTCATATAATCAACTAATTTATAACAAAGGAGCCTAGAATATACAATAAAGGACAGTCTCTTCAATAAATGGTTTGGGAAAACTGGACAGCCACATGGAGAAGAAAGTGAAAATGGACTACTATCTTACACCCTAAGCCAGAATTAACTCAACATAAAGACCTGACCATCACACTTGAAACCATAAAGCTTCCAGAAGAAAATATAGATGTTAAGTTTCTTGACATGACTCTTGATTTTTTTTTAATATGACACCAAAAGCAAAAGGAACAAAAGTGAAAATAAATAAGTGGGACTACATCAAGCCAGAAAGCTTCTGCATAGCAAAGGAAATCGTCAACAAAGGGAAAAGCAACCTACTGAATGAGGGAAAATAACTGTAAATCATGTATCTGATAAGGGGCTACTTTCCAAAATATGTGAAAAACTCACTGAACTCAATAGCAAAACCCAAATAATCCAATTAAAAAATGGGCAGAAGATCTGGATAGACTTTTTTTTTTTTTCAAAGAAGACATACAGATGGCCAACAGGTACATGGAAAGATGCTCAACACCAATAACTGTCAGGGAAATGAAAATCAAAACAATGGGGTATCACTTTACTTGTTAGAATGGCTATTATCAAAAACACAAGAAATAACAAGTGTTGGCAAGGATGTGGAGAAAGGCAACTCTTGGGTACTGTTGGTAGAAATATAAACTGGTGCAACCATTATGGAAAATGATATGGAAGTTCCTCAAAAAATAAAAATAGAACTACCATATCATGTAGCAATTCCACTTCTGAGTATTTATCTGAAGAAAGTGAAAATACTAATTTAAAAGATATATGTACCCCTGTGTTTACTGCAGCATTATTTAACTAAGATATGGAAACAGCCTAAGTGTCCATCAACAGATAAATGAACAAAGAAGTTGTGAGATACACACACAAACACACACAGGGGAATATGATCCAACTGTAAGAAGGAACGAATCTTGCCACAACATGTATGGACCTTGAGGACGTTATGCTAAGTGAAATAACTCATACAGAGAAAGACAAATACCATATGATCTCTTATCAAAAAGATCTAAGAAAATAAAAATTAAGCTCACAGATTCAGAGAACAGACTGGTGGTTGCCAGAGGTGTGGGGTGGGAGAAATGGGTGAACTATTTCATTTTGCTTTTAAAAAAACTGAATACAAACTTAAAAAACAAACAAATAGCAATCTGGCATTAAAATACTTATAAGCTGAGAAGTAATAAAACAAAACTTAACTCTGGCTGAGATACTTAAGAGACTGTATAAGCATAGATAAGGGACCTCAAACTTCCAACTTATTACTGATGAAAAATATTTAACATCTGACATTTTCCTATTTGTAGCTGTTAATCTATTAATTTAGTAAGGCCATGGTGGGTGAGCTTAATGGCTCTTGAACTGTTTGGTTCTGGTAATTGACTCATGAGATCATACTTGCATCATAAGCACTCAACAAGAATGCTTGAAATCCATTTCAAATCCTCATTAACTCACCTACAGCAGACCACTTATTTATTTTATTGCACTAGAAAAATAAAAATAACCAATGCTGAAAAGGCAAACTCCCGCCAGACTGTTCAGTAATAGAACAGAAAAGAACTGCCTAGCTTAACAATTTGTGGCTGGCAGTTATGCATCCTTAAAAGTATGAACTATTAATATTAAAGAGAGACAGATGTTAAAGAGGAGAAAAGGGAGTGTTGTTTTTGCAGTCAAGCAGTTTGCAGAGGCAGGTGTGGGTGTGGGGTGGGGGATGGAATAACCTGCACAAAGCCAAGGGTGGCCCTCAATCAAGGACCGCGTTGGCAGAAGCCCCAGAACCAGGAAGCTGGCACAACAGTCCAATTATCATTTTTCATTTGTACATCCCGGGAGAAATTGAGATACAGCACAACACTGTGAAGAACAAGTGGACACAAAATAATTCTGTTGCAGAAAAATGAATGACTGGAATACTGAAAAGGTGAATCTAGAAGTGAAATCCACGAGCACAGAGACATTTATGCGAGTTTCTGTTGGATACATCCAATGCTGCTATTACACTCTGATCTACTCTTCCTAGAGTCTCTCGGACAACACACATGTAGACCACCAAGACAGACCCCTCAGGTGAGTGAGAGGCAAAAAAACCCATTATGGATGATTTCACGTTGCTTAGAAAACAGTCAACAGGAAGCTCAGAGCACAGTGCATTTCACTCCTCCACTGGGACACTGGCCTGGGCGGGCTGTAAAGAGACGGTCAATTAGAAGGGACAGATCAGAGGTTTAGAAGAGCATGACAAACAGCTACCGAGAGGCAACTCACCAGGGGGCAGAAACGAGGAAGCAAGAAAAATGAAGGCCAGTCACAAAGTTCAGAAATCCTACTGTGAAGAGACAAGCACCGATTCTTCTTTGCTTTCTGTTCTAAACTTGGCTGTGTTTGTGTTTGTGTAGCACAACAGTAGCAAAAATCTGTATCAGTGAAACTGTCTATAAATTTTTTTTTTGATGGCTATGAAATGCCTAGCACTACCTTATTATATTCCCCAGCACTACCATGGAAGAATGATCTTGTGTATTCATTTTAAAATGTGGAAATGATATACCTTTGATTACACACACAAACACTTTTTATTATCACCCATTATCAAGGCCGTGAAAATCGAAGTCTAACAAAAGGGAAAGCTTAAGATGGATAACTGAATCATGTTCATGGAAGATCTAGAAAAGAACATCGTGCTGTACTGATGACAGATGCCAGGCAAGATGCTGGATGGAGGTCACTGGATGGTTATGAAGCATCACGGCTGTGTGTGCAGAAAAGTTGGTTATGAAGCCTGCCTGCCGAGTGCAAAAATTTAGTGAGCTCTGTGTAATGTCTCTACAGCCTAGTAATTAACGCATAAAGCCCAAAACTCTTTGGAGACCCCTCATTCCTCTGGAAGCCGCTGTGCTTACAGGCTCCACTCACAGCCACTCCGGGCCACTGGGGCCTGACTGCGGCTGCTGCCCTCACCACCAGATGCTCACGGGCCGTCCTGGCACTGCCCAGCCCATGGCCACTCTGCTTCCCTACAAGACCACACCATTTTCCTGGGAACTTTTCCACCGTGATGTAAGCTTCCTTGGCTCCTCTTCCCTACCTCCCCCACCTCCTGTCCCATAAACCTTAAAGCGCCCTTGAAACTTTGCTCCTCTTGTCCCTTCTAGGCACGCTGCTGGGGTGCTCAAGCTGAGTCCATGGGTTCATCCACCACCCCCCGCCAGCCCATGTGCCTCTGCCTGACTCCTGACACTAATTCTCTGAGCAGCTGGCAGATGCCCCACGTACATCTGGCACAGGCCCTGTGAAAGGCTCCCCAGGATAAAAACCTCACCCGTGTGGGTGCACACCAGACCCTGAGGGGTCTGGGCCCATCTCTTTTCCAGGCTCATCTCTTGCCTCTGGGCTCCAGCTGTGGTGCTGAAGACACCTGTGCTGTGGATGAGCTCTCCTCCCTCCAGCACCCTTACCCTCTGCTCACGGTTCCTTTCCAGGAAGCCATCTTCCCAGGAACAGTTTCAATGCTCCTCCTCTGGGCTGCCACAGCACCTGCAATCAACTGAAATCAGACTGCTAAAACTCTTTGATTATATCCCCATTTCTCTAGTAAACTGTCTTTCCTTATATTCCCAGCACTGCCAGATACATGAGAGTTGCCTAATAAATGTTTGGGGAACAATTATTTTTATTTACTGAAGCAAACTATTCACTTAATCACTCCTAGGTATTCACTATAATTCTTCACTAGAAAATTCCATTTTATTTAAATCAGCATTAGTAAAACTGTCTTAAGCATCCTGCAGCTTCTCTCTGAGGCACAGGGTCTTTTGGGATCTCACAGAGACTAACACAGGATGGAAAGACCTTAGAGAAACCACATACACGAGTCAATAAAAATGCTGAGAAGTGAAAAAGGAAAGATAAACTGAATGCATGAAATAAGAGGCTGCTTCAGAAAACAAGCTAAAAGAGCTGAAACCACTCAAAGAAAATTTAGCTTCCAAAATCTGGAAAGGTAATTAAAAAAAAATCCAAAGTAATCACAAACCCTCATAACAAGGAATGGGTCAAGTGAATTTACATGTCGGTGGAATTACTTCTTTTATTGCTCAACTTGTCTAAAAGATTCACAGACATTTGTAAGCAGGCAACAACAACATGATAAATGTGTGCTAGGAAAATATAAAGAAAAATTTACTTTGATGCTCTAAGAAGGAGAGACAGTGATATTTCCTGCACTTTGTCGCAGACCATGACCCAAAATATTCTTAAAGATTCGCTCAGGCAGAAAATTTCACAGCAGTACAAATGGGAGTAAACATTCATTTTCTGACATTGTTTGTTGGTTCTGAATGGAGAGAACCAACTATCATAGGAGAGGCGAGCACGACGGTCCAACACAAAAGCTTTACACAAAGGAAACGTTCCACCTGTGTAGGCTTCTGGCCGTGATAACTACATAACCGAACACCGCTTCGTCTATCGTGGCCTCTCTCATTCGTTTGTCAAGTATTTATACGTATCTACTCTGGGCTCTGTGGACACAGCAGTGGGGAAAACCACTTGCTTAAGAGAAGTGGACACAGGAACAGATTAAAAGATCGCGTCAGCTGGGGAGCAGTGCAGTGGAGAAGGAGCGACGCCAGAGCTGGGACCAGGAGGAGGAGAATCACTGTCTTACATGGGATGGAGGTGGGTGGGGTCTCCCATCAGTTCTGTGAGGCTGAGTGAAGGACTGGGGGCGGGGAGGAGTGTTGGGGGTGGGCTGGGAATGGATACACACACAAGCCAAGCGAGAGGCTGGTCTGACAGCAGCTGAGTGGATGAAGAGGAGAGAGCACAGGCCGTGCCGTGGGTGTCTGTGGGCATCATTCAAGGCTGGTCAAACACAATCATAATGGATATATTTAATAAGAAACTACGTTAACCTATGCAACAATAGCAAAGAGTCACCTTTCTTGACCACTGACTGCAACACTGGCTGCCCTGCCTGCTCACACTGACCCCAGCCAGGAATTCTGCTCAACACGGTACCAGTAACAGCATCAGTCATTCACCCAAGCTGACACCACCCTGAACACTCAATCCTGTGGGGTAACATGTTCACCTCAAGGGAAGACTCTGGCTAGATTACACTTGCATTCTCCCACTGATGAAAGGTGCCATGTTAGGGGCAATCCAGCAGAGTTTCCTCTCCCACAGATGCCCCCTGCCACTGGCCGGCCTAGCAGCCGCTGTGGAGAGAACAGTCAGAGAAGGGCTCCAGCTCTTGGGATGGGTGGGTAGGGAGAAGGAAGAGGCCTGAGGTTAGGACAAAAGCAGGAGGCAAAGAGGGGCTGGAGTGAATGGAATGAAAAATTAAAGAGGACAGGCCAGTTCCTGGTGACGCTGCAATGCAACTGAGGGGGTCACGAGTCACCACCAGCCCCTGGCTGCTTCCCTGCCGGGGCCCAGCGTCATCCTCCTCTCAAAGACCCTGGCATCTGAGAACTGTGGGCCCAATCCAAGTTCCTGTATATAAGCGGGTCCACAGAAGAGCAATGGAGACCCGGGAGCTACAGGCAGAATTGTGAGAGGCCCAGTGGGAAGCAGACCGGTGAGACAAGGCTGCATGGCTCGGACTGCAGTTTCCAGCAGCTCAGGCCAGGGAGAAGCTTGGATTGGAAGTTCTATATGTTCCTTATTAAGTAAAGTAGGAAAGTAAACATCACTTTAATAACAGTGTGGAATTTCTCTGGCAGTTCAACGGTTAGCACTTCACCTTCCAATGCAAGGAAGGTGGGTTTGATCCCTGGTCAGGGAGCCAAAAAGCCAAAACACAAAACAGAAGCAATAGTGTAACAAATTCAATAAAGACTTTAAAAATGGTCCACATTAAAAAAAAAAAATCTTAAAATAATAAAAACAGTGTGCTCAGGATACAATCTCTCCTATAATTTTGGGTCCAGCAGAGAATTCAATAAAGGTCCTTGGAGGAAAAAAGGTAATTATTCACTAGGCTTTCCAGAGTTGTTTGTATTTCTGAAGAAAATATTTGGGAAAAAGGAAAACTTAAAAATAACAGAATGGATTTCTAGTTGACAGCACTTTAGGTATGTGGTCAAAGGATGAGGCTGGGTGCGTGGAGGCCCGCTCTGCCCTCACTGAGGAGGAGAGTGTGGTCCCTCTGCAGGGTGAGTGCCCCTGCTCTACTCTTTCTCCTCCCAGCACACAGAAGGTAGCCTTGGCCGTCTGCCCCTCTGAGGCTGGTCTGTCCTTAGGACATGGTGCTGGCCAACCATGCATGGCTGGGCTGGTAACACTTGTAGACAAAAGCAATCTGGCCATCACAGCATGGCCCAGCATGTGTGAGATCCACGTCCCCTCTGTGCCACAGGGACAGCCAGGCTTGGGTGGGGAGGCTCTCCGGGCAGGGTCTGCAGGGAGCCCAGGCTGTCAGTTGACAGCAGGAGATACCAGCTTTCCTGAGATTCTGGAGGGCCCTGTTCCCTGCAACAGTCTAGCCTATCCCTGTTGACAGAGAAAGGAGCAGTCAGGAAGGAACACATTCGTCATTGGTAGAAAATCCTAACACATGGTATTTGAGTCTTTCCACTCCTAAACTGAATATATAAAAAATGCACATTTTTCAAAATTTTAACACTACTTTTTGAGTTGAAACTCAAAAATTGTTTAGAAAAAAAAAAAAAGGTGAGAAGATGGGGAATTCGGGGCCTGGGGAGTGTCTCACAGAAGGAAAGTGGGGAGCTGGTACTGGGAGTCGCCATTCTGAAGCCCCTGGGCACTCTCCCACATGTGCTCTCGTCCTTCCCTCCTGGTGGAACAGAGGAAACCTCCCTCCTTCTGGGAAGGCCAGTCCCCCACCAGGGCTTGGGATCACCTCACCTCCTCAAGAACTCGGCTCCTTTGGTGGTTCCCTTCCTACTGGAGCCAACCATCGACACACCAGAATAGTCTGGTTTCTCTCACCTTAATAACATGTCACTGACCACCACCCCGAGCCACTGGACTCCTCAAGGCCACCTACACATGGTTCTGTATTTCCATCCTTCTCCCTGGTCCTGAACTCACTGCCATGAAAGCTATAGAAGGCTCTGCTGAGTCCTGTCCCCAGGGCCAGAGGCGGAGTCCGGAATCAGGACATCTCTGAGGCTGACTGAGACCCTTTGTAACCGTTGCCACAATAATCACTGATAATCACTAACAAGCTTCTCAGTTCCCAATTAGACAAAGATGCCCACTTCAGTAAGCACTCTACAGCACCCCAAGCAATCACCTAACGCCAACCTTCCAGCAGCAATTTTCTTTGTCTTGAGGCTATAAAAATTGGCTATTAACCCACAAAAACTTGACTCTCCCTGGCCTGTCAGGAGTTATCGGTCTGATGCACTTGCAGCGCCCACTTTATTTCTGCTCTTTGTTCTTAATAAACTCACTCCTTTCCGCCAATTCTCTGTGTCTGGAAATTCTTTTCCAAACTGTGCTTGGACTGCCTCAACAGGCTCCATTTGTAAATGTCTTAAAAAATTAAAAGCTAATTCTTTTGATTGATTTGCTTTTAAGCACAGCAGTACAAGTTATTCTACAGAAAGAAAATGACAAATTTGAAAAAGTAGTCTCAAGAAGGAGAAAGAGAGTGGAAAGATATAAACCATGGCTATTAAAAGTCAGAAATGTTTAGTTAGCCTATCAGGGATTTTTTTCAAAAAAATCTTTTTAAACATTTAATCTTTTAAAACATTACATTTTAGACATTTAAAATGTAAGATTGTTGCAATTAAGAAAGTAACCCAATACATAGTAACAGGACAACAAAGCTAACCCCCCAATCCCTCAAGAACACCCAGCCCTAAGAAATCAACACTAAGTCTTTAGTTTACAATGGGGCTATATCCTGATAAACCCATCATAAACTAAAAATATTGTAAACTGAAATGCTTAATATTCCTAGCCTACCAAACATCATACATTAGCCCAACCTACCTTAAACATGCTTTTAATACTTGCATATTAGCCTACAGTTGGGCAAAATCACCTAACACAAAGTCTGTTTTACAATACGGCTTAATACCTCATATAACATATTGAGTACTATACTGAAAACCCACTTCAGTACTCTTGCCTGGAAAATCCCATGGATGGAGGAGCCTTGTAGGCTGCAGTCCATGGGGTCGCTAGGAGTCAGACACTACTGAGCGACTTCCCTTTCACTTTTCACTTTCATGCATTGGAGAAGGAAATGGCAACCCACTCCAGTGTTCTTGACTGGAGAATCCCAGGGATGGCGGAGCCTGGTGGGCTGCCGTCTCTGGGGTCGCACAGAGTCAGACATGACTGAAGAGACTTAGCTTATACTGAAAGTAGAAATCAGCATGGCTGTATGGGTACAGCATGGTTGAGAGTGCATTGGTTGTTTAGCCCATGATCACCCAACTGGCTGCAGCTGAGGCTCTCTGCCTCTGCCCAGCATCACACTGAATATCTTACTGCACATCACTAGCCCAGGAAAAGCTCAAAATTCAAAATACAGTTTCTGCCGAATGTATATCACTCTCACAGCATCATCTAGTCAATCACCACAAGTCGGGGACCACCTGTATATGAACACCATATACGTCCTCTCTCCTCTTTCTCAATATACTCTCACCAACCACTATTCTGAACCCACTGCTCACTGCAAGTGCTCCTGTCAGGATTATTAACGAACCCAGCTCGTCAAATACAAGAACTCTTCTTTCTTCCTTATTGACCAACTAAACACGGGGGTGCCTGTCACCCCCTCCTTTCCATCTTCTCTCCTTGGCTTCCTGGTCTACCCGGTCCACAGTCTGCTAGCTTTCCTGCACCTCTGGCTACTTCTTCTCCAGCTCTTTGCTGGCTCTTCCTCCTCCAATTAATCCCTAGATGTGGGGCTCCTCAGGGCTCAGCCGTGAGCCTTCTCCACTCTTGACATGTTCTTCCATGTGATCCAGTTCCTGCCCTGGATTTAACCAGCACAGTAATGCTGAAGGTGCCCATATTTATCACTCCAAGCCTTTGAACATAAGACCCAAGTATCTAACTCCATACCTGACATCATCACCCGGATGAAAAGGGAACAATAGGCCCAAAACAGTTTTCCTCTCAAACTCGTCCTCCCCAACCCACTGCCAACAACTTGATCCATGATACCAGCTGCTCAGATTTGAAATCTCAGAGTCATTCTTGATGTGTCCCTCACCCTCTCCCCTACATGTGTGATGCCTGTGTCCTGTTCAGTTTACTTCCTCGGTGTATTCCAAACACACTTTCCCCATGTCCAGAGTCTACACTTTAGTCCAGGCCACTTTACCTCCTACCTGGTCTATCATTGCGTGTGTGTGGTAGCTGGTTAGTCATGTCCAACTCTTTGCAATCCCGGGGACTGTAGCCCACCAGACTCTTCTGTTTGTGAAATTCTCCAGGCAAGAATACTGGAGTCGGGTGCCATTCTCTTCTCCAGGGGAATCATCCTGACTCAGAGATCAACCCTGGGTCTCCTGCATTGCAGGCAGATTCTTACTGTCTGAGCCATTTACAGCTGTCTATCAGCTCTCTCTATGTCCACAACTGCTCTTCGAATCTATTCTCCGTAAAACAGAACATGGTTTTCTTAAATCAGAACATATCACTTTCCTGTAAAAAACCCTGTAGAGACTCCCACCACACCTGGGATCCCAAACACACTCCTAACATGGCCACAAAGCTCTGCCCTCCCTCACACCCATCACCCATTCTCCTCCACTCACCACAGCCCAGCCTTCTCTTAGGTCCTCTCTGAAGGCAACTGATTTTTACTCAGAGCCTTTGCTTTAACAAGCTGGGCTCTACTCTCATTTTCATGTGATTAGTTCCCTCTTAGCTTTTAGGTTTCCACTTAAATAAAACTCAAGGGAACTATTGTTGACGATTCAATTCACACTGGGTACGTCTGTCATTCCCAGCAACAGTCATTGTTTATTTCATTCACAGCCCTTGATCCAGCTTGCAATGTTCACATTTATTTTCTGTTTACTTGCTTTTGCCCTTTTTTCACATAAGCGTGAAGACCACATCTCTCCAGGTCACTGCCACATCCTCAGTGTTTAGCCCAATGAGAGGCACACAGTAAATCCTTAATATGTACAGCAACTGCATAAAGGCACATGGTTCTTCCCTACCCCACCTCTACCAATCAGTGCAGACCAAGGATCTCTGGAGGAGGAGGAGGAGAGGAGAGCTGCTTAGTCGTATATGAACTGGTAAAGGTGTAAAAGTCTAGACGAGTGAGGGGAAGCAGCTCTGGCAAAACTCCTTAACATTCTGTCCTTCCTAATTCTGAAGAGTCTGAGTCACGGATCAAAGTCAGTGCTTCCAACACAGCCAGATCTGCAGATTCTCAAACACACCAGCCACCGTTTAGAGTATTTATACTTTTCTCTAATCTTTTCCAAATATTTAAATTAACTATATTCACACTAAATTCTAGAGTTGAACTAGACATGCTGTGCAAAACAGAGAAGCTGAGGGTCTAGATGTAAGCAGCATGTACGTAATGGTTTTTACTTACACCCAGAGGGTTTTCTGTTTGAGATTTCATTTCAGAATTACCCACTACCTTAACTGGGATCAAAGAGTATATTCTCTGCTTAAAAACATTGTCTGTATGCATCTTAACATCTATATTTACATACATATGTACACAAATGAAGGCAGCTGGAGGCAAGGAGGACACAAGGCAATAACCATTACTTAGCAGATTCAACTAGCAGAAGATTTTTAAATGCATAAGAATATGGGCTGCATTTATCAATACAGCCCAAGTATCTACTCTTTTTTTGAGACATGAGCCAAGGTCAATGATAAGATTTTTCTAGGCTCTTGATAAAGCCACAATGTTTTACATCAATTTCTACATGAAGACCTAGAACTACTGACCTCAGGGCAATCAACTGCTGAGTTGTGGCAGCCTGATCAGAGAGGTGGACGCAGCTGCTCAGAGGCTCAAAAGCACTGCAGAATCGGAGACCTGGCTTAAGCACCAGTTATCCCACCGGGTGACTTGGAACAACTCACCTAACTTCCCTATACCACAGGCTGCTCATCCAGAAAACTGAGATCACGAGAGCATCCATCTCCAAGGACGGTTCTTCTCGAAAGAAGTGAGATGATGCACAGAGAACCCTGGCATGGAGACAGGCGTATTGTGTGCACACCCATGCTGTGTGTCAAGCACCAGCTGACTATCCATCCCCTCTCCCTGTGTTTTGCTTTTGACTGAGTCCCCAAGAGCAAGGAAGCTTCTATGGAGGACTTGGGACTTGGGTGAATATTGAAATATTGAAAATGTGTAGAGTTTCCGAGAACAGAGTTTTTTTTTTTTTAAAGTAAGTAGCACCAGAATGGAGCGCAGAGGAGGAGAGCCAGGCAGAGGCAAGTCTGAGAATGGTGGTCAGGGCTGTTTAGGAAGTGAGCCTGAGTGGTGTGGGGACTTGGGGTGGGGAGGCTGTACCTTTGAGAGCTGGATGAAGGTGGGCACCAAGGGCTGGGAGAGGCGCTCACACTTGACACTGACCAGGAACCCGTGTATGTATCCTCGCCTAATAGCTCACGATGCCTTCCACTTCACAATACTTTACCATTGTGTTTATCACTATGACAACACTTCTAATCCACCTCTTACATCGAGTCAGCACTCTGTTTGCCTCTGCTTTCACACAGAGTATTTTTATCATTTAATAGGTCCCATAAAGGTCTACAAAGTGCTCACTAGATCGTCACATGAGGTAGAAACATACTTTTAGAGGTAAGGAAGCTTAGGGATTTAGAGGCCTTTTAGGATAATTTGTTTATTTTAAAGGTGAAGAACAAAAAACAAACTCCCACCAAGTATATAGAGAGCAAAAACAACTTATTCTTGTAACAAAATGCACAGGATTAGCACAGCTTTGGAGAAGGCAATGGCACCCCACTCCAGTACTCTTGCCTGGAAAAATCCCATGGACGGAGGAGCCTGGTGGGCTGCAGTCCATGGGGTTGCGAACAGTCTGACACGACTGAGCAACTTCACTTTCACTTTTCACTTTCATGCATTGGAGAAGGAAATGGCAACCCACTCTAGTGTTCTTGCCTGGAGAATCCCAGGGATGGGGGAGCCTGGTGGGCTACTGTCTACAGGGTCGCATAGAGTCGAACACGACTGAAGTGACTTAGCAGCAGCAGCACAGGTTTGGAGTTCTGCATTCTAGTCTTGGCTGTCAATTACTGCTAGTATGACCTTTGCAAAAACACTTAGCAGACTGAGCTTCAGTTTCCTCATCTTTAGTACTGTTTGACATATCGTGTAGCACGTGGGACTTTAGTTTCTGACCAGGGATCGAACCTGTGCCCCCTCATCTTTATTATTATTATTGTTTGACATACCGTGTAGCATGTGGGACTTCAATTTCCGACCAGGGATCGAATCTGCTCCCCTTTAACAGTGGAAGCACAGAGTCTTAACTACTGGACCCCCACGGAAGCCCCCTTAGTTTCCTCATCTTTAAAATGAGAGGGTTCATATAGATGAACCCTAATGTATGTGCAATTTGTCCAGAGCCCAAAAGCATTAGTGGAAAAACAGAGCACCTAGGAAAAAGCAAGAGAAGCTGTGAGATTTGGGACCTAACACCTCCCCAAGGCTGATTCGTGCCGTGCTTCCATTCCAAAGAGCAGGCCTCTGAGGATGGCCCGTGTCCATGTCCTCTGCAAGAGTGGCGCAGGCAGAAAGATGACTCTAGCACAGAATAAAACACCTGAGCCATTGTACACTGCTTACTTAGCCTTATCATTTCAGAGACAGTCTCTCAGTTCATCTTCATTTAATGCTCAGATGGTCTCACACAACTTTTTACCACTGCTGCTAAAGTTAGGACAAGCATTCAGGAATGGCAAATATTCACGTGCTACAGGCAGATATGCAGATGACACCACCCTTATGGCAGAAAGTGAAGAGGAGCTAAAAAGCCTCTTGATGAAAGTGAAAGAAGAGAGTGAAAAAGTTGGCTTAAAGCTCAACATTCAGAAAATGAAGATCATGGCATCCAGTCCCATCACTTCATGGGAAATAGATGGGGAAACAGTGGAAACAGTGCCAAACTTTATTTTTTTGGGGCTCCAAAATCACTGCAGATGGTGACTGCAGCCGTGAAATTAGAACTTACTCCTTGGAAGAAAAGTTATGACCAACCTAGATAGTATATTCAAAAGCAGAGACATTACTTTGCCAACAAAGGTCTGTCTAGTCAAGGCTATGGTTTTTCCAGTGGTCATGAATGGATGTGAGAGTTGGACTGTGAAGAAAGCTGAGTGCTTAAGAATTGATGCTTTTGACCTGTGGTGTTGGAGAAGACTCTTGAGAGTCCCTTGGACTGCAAGGAGATCCAACCAGTTCATTCTGAAGGAGATCAGCTCTGGGTGTTTTTTAGAAGGACTGATGCTAAAGCTAAAACTCCAGTACTTTGGCCACCTCATGTGAAGAGTTGACTCATTGGAAAAGACTCTGATGCTGGGAGGGACTGGGGGCAGGAGGAGAAGGGGACGACAGAAGATGAGATGGCTGGATGGCATCATTGACTTGATGGACGTGAGTTTGAGTAAACTCCGGGGAGATGGTGATCGACAGGGAGGCCTGGCGTGCTGCGATTCATGGGGTCACAAAGAGTTGGACACGACTGAGCAACTGAACTGAACTGACAGGCAATATTAAATGCCTTTCTTTATGGGAGACAAAAGCCTCTTGAAAAGGTGCTTCTGTGTCTGAAGTGTGTGACTGCTACTGTTCCCAATGGTAATAGTTGAAAATTCAACTTTTGTGGGGTCTTAGTTTTTTCAGTGGGATCCTGAGATTTAGATACCTGGCCACCAGGTGGCGTGTGGACTCCTTGGTCTCAGGGTCCAAACCAAGTTTCTGCTGAAGGCCTGTTTTGCGCTCCATGGCACATTGCTAGGTGTCCCCCAATATCCATTCCTCCCACTTCCTTGATAATAAAGCCCAAATATTTAGCTGGCACAGTCTTTCTGGGAATAAAACTGCATCTTTAAACCTGTGCTAGGAGTATGTTTTCACCAAGAAAATGAAAGCAGACATAATACATGTCACCTTTTGGCAAACATGCTTACAAGACACTCTCCTCCTGATCATCCCTCTTCGTCCCTATTGCTGCCGTCATGCTGGCTGGAAAGTCAATGCAACATGGCTGGAACCCCTGCAGCCTTCTAGGACCATGAGGAGATGGCAGGAAAGGAGCCATGATACAGCAGCAAGACAAAAAGAGCTTGGATTCCTTACACCTTAGACACCAAGTCATTCCTGGACCAATTTCCCCTGCACGTCCTTTATGTGAGAGGGAAAAATTAACATCTCTCTACTTTTTCTCCTTTTGCTCACAGCTGAATACAGTTTGAGTAACACACCTGGAGATTCATTCAGATTCATTTCTAAAAACAGAACTAATCATTAAACTAGCCTAAGATAAGCACCATTGGCACACATACTATTCAGAGATGAGAACTAAACTACTGATACAGTTCTAATAAGAATGAAGTGACTTTCTACCTTGTTTTTAAAGGCTAATGAAATATAACAACATTCTTTTCCCAAGACAGCTTCTAGCAAGGGGTTAGAGCTAATTCTTAGCTGTGAGTAACCTGAAATCAGTATCAGCAAAGCTCAGCAACTTGCATTTTTACGGATCTCAAAAGCCATAACTCTCGGAACAATTTAAACAAAATTTAATCTATTTAAATGGTTTATTACCTATAACAGCAAACTCAGATCTATAGATAACTGAAATCGTAAAATTTTTGTACATACTAAATATGGACAAATTTCCACTGAGCACAGTTGTCACCTATGCTGATGAGTTTATGGACACCTTAATCTCTGACAATTATGGCTTCAACTGCAGTGACATTATTAAAGAATAATAAACTCAGTCCATCATCTAGAAATGAATGTAAGCTGCAAAAATTAAAATCACCTTATGATTTTACAACACCTGTTTAACTCATTAACATCTCATCAAAATAAAGTGAAAAAAATTTCCATGTCAAGTCACCGCAGCATCCCCAGGAGAGCCAAGGCCGCCCTCCCCAGGCTGCCAACCACCAGGCAGGGGTTTAGCTGCTTTCCTGGTTCTTATCTCATCGCAGGCCTATTTCCTGCAAGCAAAGTTCAGAGAAACTGAGGACGGTGGGCAGAGGTCTGGGTTGCCCCGAGCCGTTTTACACCTTGCCAAAGGAGGCCCTGCAGAAGGCTCAAGGGATCGCTCCAGGCCTGTCTGGTCACTCAGTTCTCAAGGCCATCTTGTGATTTTTAGTCTAAGTGGGCTACATATTCTCAGGCTGCTGCAAAACAATGTCCTTCTTTAAAACATGGAAGAACACTTCTTTACAAGTGGTACAGAGACTGCAGCAACCACACACTGGGGCCCTGTAACCTATTTCTCTGTTTTAAGATAGCAGGAGAACAAAAACTCTTATCATCTTTTACAGTCAAACTATTTTAACACAGCTGCTATCTAAAGAGGAAACAGATACAAACATATGCCCTCTGAATATGAATATTATGATCTCAATCTAGAATGGCTGTGAGGCAAAGAGAATTCTAAAGAAACGCAAGCATCTGTTTATGCAAGAATATGTCTCTGTGAAGTGTAAAATTAAAAAATAACATGAAAGCTCTGGCACAAAATTGTAAAGAACAACTGACTCAATTTAAAGCGATTTCCTAATCATATGCAAGCACCATAGTCTCTCAAAAGGTTCTTTTGGAAAATATTCCCCCATACACTCTTAACTAACATGTTCTGAAGATTTCCAACCTATCCTTAACAGTGAGAACACAGCGATATAGAAAAACATTACCATTAGTTCAATAGTCAGCAGACCAAGGATGTGGATGAGTCAAGAACTGCGTGTGTTGTGCACTCAGCACAGAAGTCAATGAACTAAATTAAAACACTAATTACTGTTCTGAGGATTCATGTTTGTTGAATAGCAAAGCCTGTAGGCCAGTTGTTCAGTGACTCAGTCATGTCCAGCTCTTTGCAACCCCATGAACTGCTGCACGCCAGGCTTCCCTGTCCTTCACTATCTCTTGGAACTTGCTCAAACTCACATCTGTTGAGTCAGTGATGCCACCCAACCATCTCGTCCTGTCGTCCCCTTCTCCTCCTGCCTTCAATCTTTCCCAGCAAACTCTAGGAGCTAGTGATGGACAGGGAAGCCTGGAGTGCTGGAGTCCATGGGATCGCAAAGAGTCAGACACGACTGAGTGACTGAACTGTAGACCAGTAACTTACTTTGCCAACAAAGGTCCATCTAGTCAAGGCTATGGTTTTTCCAGTGGTCATGAATGGATGTGAGAGTTGGACTGTAAAGAAGGCTGAGCGCCGAAGAATTGATGCTTTTGAACTATGGTGTTGGGGAAGACTCTTTGAGAGCCCCTTGGACTGCAAGGAGATCCAACCAGTCCATTCTGAAGGAGATCAGCCCTGGGATTTCTTTGGAAGGAATGATGCTAAAGCTGAAATTCCAGTACTTTGGCCACCTCATGCGAAGAGTTGACTCACTGGAAAAGACTCTGATGCTGGGAGGGATTGGGGGCAGGAGGAGAAGGGGACAACAGAGGATGAGATGGCTGGATGGCATCACTGACTCGATGGACATGAGTTTGAGTGAACTCCGGGAGGTGGTGATAGACAGGGAGGCCTGGCGTGCTGTGATTCATGGGGTCACAGAGTCGGACACAACTGAGCGACTGAACTGAAGTGACCTGAAATTACTATCAAGGTTACAAAAATCTAGACTAAAGAAAAATAACTCCACTCCTTCTACTCCAAGGCATCTTGGTAAACCCAAAGAATCATCTAATTTTAATTTTCTAATCACCTAATTTAAAAAATCAGCTTCTGGTCAGTTATAAAGCAAATCACTTTTGGGATGTTCTTGATGTTTCACATGCAGTATTGTAGGTAAACCTCAGAAGCATATAATTTCCCAGTTTAAGAGGACAGGACTCAAGGTAATAAAATCTGTGTTAAATACTTATAATCCTTACTACTTCTGTACTCTGTTGATTTAGGTTTCCTATTGCCCCATAAAATGGAATCTTCCTTCTAATTTATTCTTTTATAACATGTGGAAACTGTTGTCAATGGAGTTGATTCAGAGTATACTGAGTTCACTGTTCTTTTTCAGGTCTATAAATTTTGACTTTCACTTTAGGAGGAGAAAAGACAATCTTTCAGCTGTCAAAAATTTTTGGCTGAACACAAACGAGACACCGAGAAACCAAAAGTGCATTTTTGCTACACTGCATCCTTTGTCATGCCACATTCAGCCACAGTGCAAACACTATTTTATCCACAAAAAGAGCTGTCAGAGAGAGTCCTACTGCACAGGATGCCGAGGGCAGGACTCCTTTCTTCTTGAACTTACTGTGAAATTATGAAATTAAACTGCTACGAAAAGCTAGAGGCTCTCTGAATAAAGAATTGTGGTGAAATTGTTCAGGAGGCCCAGTAGGGGCCTGGGGCTTACTATAGCAGCCATCCCTCAAAGCCCAATCCAGGTTCCACCTCTCCCAGGAAAATCCCTGGGCATCCCGGCCAGGATATCACAGTGCCGACGGAAACTTTCACCTTTCCCCTGATCACTGTGATAACATCTTGGGGTATCTGACCTTTCAGAGCTCTGTGTCTCAGCCTTCCAGCCTGACTGCAAACTTTCCAGGGACAGTGCCTGTGTCTGGAACATCTCTGGATTCAAACAGTACCACCTGGCATTGCACATCACATAAATATTTATAGACAGACTAAAATTTCCTATTTTTTCCCTTCGGTTTAAAATGAAACATATCACTGATCATAAATATAGACAAGATTCTTTTCATATAAATCACTTATCACCAAACCTTTGTTATTAATGTAATTTCTAATGCTCAGTACTTCCTTTTTAAAGACATGTGCACAGATGTCCTAACCAATATTACATAGTGGTCATGTCATTCATAATACAAAGAGGAAAAAGATGAGTCAACCGCAGCTATGATAAACCTATCCAAAACTTAATTTTTATGTGTCCCACAGACTGGAAGAGAAAGTTTTTCCAGGATCTGATTTTCAAAATTGTTATTTCCTATACAGATGAATTTTCTCCCACAGCTGGAGTCAGGACTGGGTAAAGACTATACAGTAGCTATGTTCTGTGTATGTCAGTAAAACAGGACACTCCCACCCCACATGCCCCCACCACCATTCAAGATCTCTGGTCCTGAACAAAAGCACATCACACAAAGAAGAGCCCTGTGGCTGGTTTAGCCATGTGTTTCTTTGACCCTCCCTTTTCTCTCCCCTTCACTTAATGCATCTTATGAGCTACACCACCAGGTGGACATGCACGTCTGTGACCACCATTAACTGCGCTGACTAGCCATGCAGGGTAATTTGGGCAGTATTTGCTTCAAGAGGATCATGTGCATAAAATCTAAGAAGGAACAACAATTATCCCAGGGAATTTTCTTTTAAAAATCACATACAGAATAAATACAAACACCAGGGTCATGCAAAATCAAAAGCAGCACTACTCTGAAGTAAAACAAAAATGAATCTTCCCCCTACACCCCCAAATGCTGTGGTTTCTATTATACACTATGAGGATTTTTTCCACTCATGCACAAACCCTTCTCTAGGGCCTGCTTTTACAGGCTGGTCATTGTTGGCAACTCTGCTGAGAATCTGATCACAGTGTGAGCACAGAAGTCAGACTCACATTTCCTGTCAAAGCTCTGCTGTGTACACCTGGGCTAAGCCACTGCAAAATGGACTTTCAGTCTATAGTACTGTGATATTACGGTACATTCCAAAGCCACCTTTACCCAAAAAAGAATTCTATTTAAATAACTCAGCGCAATATGTATGATGTGTATAATCAACATATTAAAGTCTCCTGATGGCATTATACTAGAGATATTATACCTTCATAAAAATTGTAAATCCAATGTGTTTTCTCCAGTTACTCAGTTACTATCCCCTTAAATACGTCCCATGAATCTTTTCATCTTTTTTCCCCTACTGCACTTGTACAAATAAAAGCTTCTAAGTATTTCAGTAGCTCGACATTAGGGAATTTTCTTTGTGAAGTGGAAAGCCGCAGAGAGGACTTTTCCAATGGCACGCGACCGGCATCTCCCGAGTATACTTTCTCCCCAGTTTAATCTGGAAATCTCAGGTTGCTGTGCCCAGGGCTGAGGGATTTCTACTCCACACAAGCATGTGCTTGGCTGTAAAGTTTTATCTTTTCATTTATATCTGAAAACAACACATATTAGGTTGTAACTAGTTTCCTTGTGTACCATCTGTAAAAAAAATAGAAAAAACCAGCTACTTGATAGGAAAAACAGCTCCAACCATCCTCCCTGAAAAGGAAGAGCCACTTTCCTATGAGAAGCTGCCTTTGAGGCAGCCGTCACGATCACAGGTCCCTCCTCCCTGCCACAAACTCCACAATCACTCACTTTGGCATGAGTCGTGGGAAGTAGAAAAGAGAATTTTTTTCAAAAATACAGACCTGAGGGGCTGCACAGCAGAGATGAAGAGAAGATGAGGGCTGAGGAGAGGGGTGTCTCATGGGCAACAGTGCCCAATCCTAGAGCAGCCACGAGGGGGACAGTCACTTCTCGCTGCCCGGGAATGCTTTGCATTACTGATGGGAGAGGCGGTGTCTTGCACCACACACACACACACACACACACACACACACACACACACACAGACCCAAGGACGAGTAGTTCCAGAGAAGGCCAAATGTTACAGCTGACAGGCACGCAATGTCTACACACAGAGAAAATGAAGAACAACAAGGCATGAGAGCCTAAAAGTGACGTTAAAAGTCTAATACAGGACTAGGCCGAATTAATGAACCACACAATCACTAGACTGGGGCTATGGCCCCTAAAAGATCTCTCTCCAGGCAATGGCTCACCTTGAAAATGAAAGAAGCCAAACTAGCTACGGAAACCTAAAAGACTGCCATATTTACTTCTAACACTTTTTGAAAAACAAAACAAAACAAAAAAAAAACTGATTACATTCTACATGAAAGCGTTAAGTCTCTGTGATTGTCTGACTTTTTGTAACCCTATGGACTAGAGCTCACCAGGCTCCTCTGTCCATGGGATTCTCCAGGCATGAATACTGGAGTGTGTTGCAATGCCCTTCTCCAGGGGATCTTCCCCACCCAGAGATCAAATCCAGGTCTCCTGTATTACAGGCGGATTCTTTACTGACTGAGCCCTATGTGCCAGACTCTTAATATGGGCAGACCTTGGAGACATGGTAGATTCAGTTCCAGACCCCCACAATAAAGCAAGTGTCACAATAAAGCAAGTGTCACAATAAAGCGAGTCAGATGAATTTTCTGATTTCCCAGTACATAGAAAAGTTACGTTTGCACTATAGTGTAGTCTATTCACGGTCACGGATAGTTGAGAAAGCTGGACTGTAAAGAAGGCAGAATGCTAAAGAATTGATGCCTTCAAACTGTGGTGCTGGAGAAGACTTCTGAAAGTCCCTTGGACAGCAAGGAAATCAAACCAGTCAATTTTAATGGCGACCAACCCTGAATATTCACTGGAAGGACTGATGCTGAAGCTGAAGCTCCTGTATTTTGGTCATCTGATGCACACAGATAACTTACTGGAAAAGTTCCTGATGCTGGGAAAGATCAAGGGCAGAAGGAGAAGAGGGGGTCAGAGGATGAGATGGCTGGATGGCATCACTGATGCAATGAACATGAACTTAGGCAAACTCCAGGAGATGGTGAGGGACAGGGAGGCCTGGTGTGCTGCAGTTCAGGGGGTCACAGAGAATCGGACACGACTGGGCAACTGAACAGCAACAACAATATTCAGTGTGCAACAACATTAAGTCTAAAACAACGCTGTACATACCTTAAAGGATATTTAATTGCTAGAAAATGCTAACATCACCTGAGCCTTCAGTGAGTCATAATCTTTCTTGCAATAACAACATGAAAGATCACAGATCATAACAAATATAACAATAATGAAATAGTTTGAAATTCTACAAGAATTACCAAAATCTGACACAGACACATGAAATAGACAAATGCTGTCAGAAAAATGGCACCAATAGATATGCTCGGTGCAGGACTGTCACAAACCTTCAATTTGTGAAAAAAACAAACAAACAAAAAAAACACACAGTATCCGCAAAGCACAATGAAGCAAAGACCAATAAAACGAGGGATGCCTATATATATCATCTCACATATCCTGCAGGAATATTATTATATCATATAATCCTGCAGGAATCCTGCAAAATGGGTACCATCTGTTTTGAGCTGAAAAAACTGGCAGAAAAGTTAAATGACTCATCCTATGTCAACCAAGACGTATCAGTCAATAAATGCAGACTTCAGACTTCAAGCTGACAGAGCTTGAAGACAAAAGTCCTGGACCTCTATTGAGAATGCTCTCTGACTTTATGAGTACTATTTATATAGATCAAGGATCTGCAAACTTTGTCCTGGAGGGCCAAATACTTAAGCACTTTAGCCTCTGTGGGCTAGTCTCTGCTGCACTGTTAAAGCACTAAGGCAGCCACAGACACTATGTGAACAAACATGGCTATTCTCCAAAAACCAGAGGCTAGTAAGTCGACTCCTGGTATAGAAGAGGGGCTGGCGATCTGCAGCCCTGGGCCAGATTCAGCCCTGGGCCAAACAGTTTTATCTTTGATCTAGATCTAGACCGTCATCTAGACTTCTCTTAGACAGGTGAAGGGCAATTCACGCTGTTAAAATGATGCTCTAGTTTCACAGAAACATTCTCAGGGTATCCAGTGCTCTTTTTTTTTTTCTAACTTTCCTTTGGAAACAACACTCTGAAAATCCTAACCTGGGTCTCTGTGGTCCAGGCCCCTGGTAGGAGAGCCCTGATGAAACACCTGGTACCTGACAGGTGACCTGTCATTGCAAAGGAAAAAAGTCATTTTGCATCATTTGTCATTGAGTGATCTGATTTCTGGGAGACTCAGTACCTGTGGGCCACTGAGAAAACAAAAAAAGGAGATTCTTAACCTGAAAGGATGGTGACTAGAGATTGAGCTTGCCACGCATGGCAGTTCAACAGTTAATTCATCCATTCTAATATTTTATTGAGCGCTCACCCTGTGCCAGGCAGACATACGGATGAACTTCAGACTGCAAAGACTGCCTTCCAGCACTTGAGTGAATACATCATGCAGAGAAAGAATACTTCATGGTGTGTTATTACTAATCACACCACGAGACCTGAGCCAGAAAACAATCCACTTTGAAGCAAGCAGACAAACTGTGTTGCTTTGATCCCCCAGACAAGGGACTCTGGCTTCCTGTCAAGAGTGGCAGAATCTGTAAACTCCAAGAGGGCAGGGACCTCGCCGAGCTCAATGTCCAGAAGCAGCAGGTGTTCCCAAGTATCTGTGGCCAGTGTGGCTGTGGGTTACCTCTACAGCTGCTGACAAACTGGAGTGTGCACAGCCTGGCCTGAAAGTCAGATTTTTAGCTCACATTGTCAAGATAAAATACCCCCTACCTGGACTGTCTGGTAATCGGAAGCGTCAATTCCTTTCACAGTCACCTCTCGGAAGACTCTGGGCTCCAGTTCCTCTTTGGTCAGATCACAGTGATAAATGATACCTAGAAGGAAACGGACGTCTTAGTTCAGTCCACGAACTCACTAGATACAAGAGGGGCAAGGGTCACAAAGCACAGTCAGTAGTGCGTTTAAGGTCACTGTAGAAAGAGACCTCGGAACAGCCTGGCATGTGGACTATTTAAAGCTACGTAAGTTCCCACTTCATCATCGCCATCGCGTGTGGTCTTCTTTCTTACAACAGTCACCTCTGTATCATTTTAGAAGATTCTAATGCATTCCAGGACTAAGAGCAGAGATAAAAGCTAACTGCAGAAACATAACAGGTCTTTCCCGACGCTCGGTCACTTAGGAGTACAGGCCAAAGAAGATGGGACACTTCATGTAGGGTTATTTCACCTGAGCAGGGATTGAGACGGAAAACTCAAAGTCAACAGCCAATCAGGGGTCTCTTGATGGGAACTCTGGGACTATTGCTTCCTGACACTCACCCCTCTGTGGACATATACGTGTAATCAGGGACCAAAGACAGCCTTTCAGGGGAGTCTTTCAGAGTTGCCTTTAAAGTTCTGACTATCCAAGTGCACAACACACATTGATGAATACACAAGAAACTTTTAGCTATTTTAACCACTAATTAAAATCCCATTTCCTTAATTTAATGCTGCTGCTGCTAAGTCACTTCAGTCGTGTCCGACTCTGTGCGACCCCAGCCCACCAGGCTACCCTGTCCCTGGGATTCTCCAGGCAAGAATACTGGAGTGGGTTGCCATTTCCTCCTCCATGCATGAAAGTGAAAAGTGAAAGTAAAGTCGCTCAGTCGTGTCCGACTCTTCACAACCCCATGGACAGCAGCCCTACCAGGCTCCTCTGTTCATGGGATTTTCCAGGCAAGAGCACTGGAGTGAGGTGCCATTGCCTTCTCTGAATTTAATGCTACTACATTCTAATATTTAATATCTAAATCAAAGGGACTTCCCTGGTGGTCCAGTGGATAAAAATTCACCTTGCAATGCCAGGGACACAGGTTTGATCCCTGGTCCAGGAGGATCCCACATGGTGTGGAGCAACTAAGCCCATGCGCCACAGCTACTGAGCTCCCAGGCCTCAGCTCCTGAAGCCTGCACGCCCCAGAGCCTGTGCTCTGCAAGAAGAAGCCTGCACACTGCAACCAGAGAGTAGCCCCATTCTCCACAATGAGAGAAAGCCCAGGGGCAGCAACGAAGACCCATCACAGCCCCCCAAATAAAATAAGTAAAACTTAACAACAAAAAGAGCACATCAAAGAAACAATAAGTAAGATAAATCATTACTGTTTGAAAACAACGACATTGCTATCGTTTATGAAACAGAATTAGTCATCCAGAGTGGCTGGTGTGGAAACAGCCCTCCCACATAATACTTTAAACATACACTGTCAGTATATGAAAAATCAATTTAGAGATCCTGATACTTGCTGCAAAACCAGAAACTAAGCAGTCACTCCCACAGGGTACATTCAAACTGATTGATCATGTGATAAAATAGCAGCGTGCTTTCTTTTCAACTCCTCTGTGTATGTATGAACTTCACTAACAGCTGCAAAAACAGCACTCTGCTCCCCACTGGCAAAGAGCAATATGTCTAGATACTTTAACAAAAAGACTGTTAGTCCCCATGAATGCTATCGCAATTCCCATGCTTACAAATTATTTTAAGGTTTGTAATATAATCATACAATATATGATTAACATTGGCAGTGGAGAGATACCTAATAGACTGAAGTACTGGCTTTCTTAGTTGAAGCTGTATTTGGATATTTGTTGGAATATATCCTTATACATAAAATATTTTCAGACTACATTCTTGGCATACATTCTAAACTACCAGACACACTGAGTACTGTACTTGCCCAGATAAATGTAGTCTTGAGGGCAAAGGCTATCTTCACATATATGTTAATTTTTGAAAAGCTTCCTCATTAGTACCTGCCCCACTTCCTTCCTCCTGGAGAAGGAAATGACAACCCACTCCAGTATTCCTGCCTGGAGAATCCCAGGGACGGAGGAGACTGGTAGGCTACAGTCCATGGGGTCGCAAAGAGTCGGACACAACCGAGTGACTTCACTTCACTTCACTTCCACTTCCTCAAAACAAAAAAGCATTTCCATCCTCAAAGGGAAAAAAAAAAAAAAATCCAAACCACCAGACAATGACAAGGAGATTGCAGAACAAGCATGAGCCATTTAAGCCCTGGACTCACCTCAGCATCACTGTTACCTGAGCTATAGTGAATCACAAAGGATGGGGAGCCAGGATTCCCAGCTCTAACCACCAACCAGTTCCTGGGACAGTGCCCTGAGAAAAGTCACCAAAGTAACAGAATGAAATTTCTCAAGTGAAAGACAGTGAGTAGGAAACACACTATAAATGCCTGTTTATCGAGAAAAATCAAGACATCTAAGCCTCTAGCAGAAGGATGAAATTATACAACATGGGCTGGCTCCTGTTGGGAGAAAGGGTGCCAAGTGCCTGATCTCTGTTCTTCTGTTTGGGGCAGAAGCGGCACTTTGCAGGAGGCTGGGTTACACCTAAAGGACCAGTGCTTAATTTATTTGATGGATATTTTCTATTTGCAGATCCATCTGGGTGAGTCCAGATGAGCCCACTGCAGATTCACATTGTAACGCGATCCCTATGGCCAAAGATCAGCCCTGGGTGTTCTTTGGAAGGAATGATGCTAAAGCTGAAACTCCAGTTCTTTGGCCATCTCATGCAAAGAGTTGATTCACTGGAAAAGACTCTGATGCTGGGAGGGATTGAGGGCAGGAGAAGGGGACGACAGAGGATGAGATGGCTGGATGGCATCACCAACTCGATGGACATGAGTTTGAGTGAACTCCGGGAGTTGGTGATGGACAGGGAGGCCTGGCGTAGTGCGATTCATGGGGTCGCAGAGTCGGACATGACCGAGCGACTGAACAGAACTGAATGATGTTTAGTGTCCTGTCTCAATTGGTTTGCTAAGTATAACAATCTGGTATCGGATTGGAGAAAACATCCTAGAGTCATGAATCAGAGGGGATTGGTTAGGTGATCTCTAGGGAATAATTTCAAAGTTTAAGGGCATAAGAGAACTGAATTTGGAAGTTCCTTAAGACCAGAGGAGATATCTTAGACTTGAGGAGATGGATCTCCTGATGAAAACAGTGCTTTAACAAGGCTATTCTAGCAAAAGGAAAGAAGAAGGGGCAATCAGTTCAGATACTCCTGCTATAATTGGAAATTAGTGTAAGAAGATGAAAGAGATGGGAGTTAAAAGAAAGGGACAATTCTAGGAGAAACTGCAAAAGGATCAACAGAGCAATCTGGAAAACTGGATATGCAAAGAAAAGCAAAAGAACTTGGCAAAGATGACCCATGTAGACATTGTTTCATCCAGTGTCATACAGATCGGGTTTTAAGGATATTAAAATTAAAAACACAAACAAAAACAAGTCTCTTAAAATGTTTTTGCACTCTTTGATCATTTATCCAAAGGAGTTGAAAATGTGTCCACACAAGAATTTGTACACAGATATTCAGAGCAGTTTTATTCATGACTGCCAAAAGTTGGAGGCAACCAAGATGTCCTTCAGAAGGTGAATGTGTAAGTAAATGGTGGAACATCCAGACAATGGAGTACTCAAAAAATAAATAAGCAAATAGTAATAGCAAAAAATACATAAGCCATTAAGCCATGCAACAACCTTAAATGCATATTACTAAGTGAAGGAGCCAATCTGAAAAGTCTATATAATCTATTAGTATGATTCTAACTATAGGTCATTCTGGAAAAAACAAAGCTATGGAGACAATAAAAAGATCAGTGGTTGCCAGGGGCTAGGGGGAGAAGGCATGAAAAGGGCAGAGTGCACAGACTTTTTAGGGTACTGAAATTACTCTGCATGATACCGTAAAAACACATACTGATGGATACAGGTCATCATACATTTCTCCACACTCAGAATGTACAACACCAAGAGTGAGTCCTAAGGTAAGTTATGGACTTTGAGCAATTGTGATGTGTCAATGCAGGTTCATCAACTGTAGCAACTGTATCACTGGAGTAGGGGATGTTGATAACAGGGGAGGCAGTGCACGTGTAGGGACAGGGTGTACACAGGAAATCTCTGTCCCCTTCCTTCAACATTGCTGCTGCTGCTAAGTCACTTCAGTCATGTCCGACTCTGTGTGACCCCATAGACGGCAGCCCACCAGGCTCCCCCGTCCCTGGGATTGTCCAGGCAAAAACCATGGAGTGGGTTGCCATTTCCTTCTCCTACCGACCTACATCTGCTCTTATAGCATTTTTATGCTTTTCCCAAAGAGTCTGGGAAAGCTTCTTTGATTTCTTCTGTTTCTCAGAACCATGCAACTGGGATGGCTGTATTGGATTATTACAACACACAGAAGTCTGGAGTAAACTTTAGACAACCCTCCCAGGTCCCATGAATACAGCATCACTTGGCTCAACCACTAAATGGTTTGAGCCACAGGAAATAAGTGCATTGTGCTCCAAACTTGCCTTGGTTGCCTGTTTTCCTCCAAGTGCAGTCGCAACCTAGACTTGCCCCTTCCTTTTAACTCCCATCTCTTTCACCTCCTTACGTTTATTTCCAATTATAGCAGGAGTATCTGAACTGATTGCCCCTCCCTCTTTCCTTTCGCTAGAATAGCCTTCCTTGTTAAAGCACTGTTTTCATCAGGAGACCCATCTCAAGTCCAAGACATCTTCTCTGGTCTCAAGGAACTTCCGAATTTGGTTCTCTTTTGCCCTTAAACTTCAAATTATTCCCTAGAGATCACCTAAACAATCCTCTCTGATTCATGACTGTAGGATGTTTTCTCCAATCCGATTCCCGATTCTTATACTTAGCAAACCAACTGAGACAAGGACACAAAACATCATTAGGCTGTAAGAATTCACATTACAACGTGGGCCTGTTTTCTTCCAGATGGCTTTGCTCAAGACGTGTCTTCACCATGTATTTCCATGGGAAGCAAAGTCAGCAGGTGTACACCTGCCAGATCTATCAGGCATCCACAGCAGTCGGCGCAGCTGTGGGCCCTGGAACTTTATTTATAATTTAGTGTCTGTTGTTCACTGCAGCAGTGGACAGTCAACCTTTGGAGAGCAGTGCAAGACAGCCTTTGAAAAGCAGACGTGCGTGTACATGGATGTGTACATATGTATACATACTGACCATTTCCTGCTTTCAGGGAATCTAGTTTAATTATTCATTTTTCCATTTGGTTCAGAAGGTCTGAGCCTGGAAGCCTTGTTCTCTGATTTTAGGTATCAGATTACATTAAGGAGAGAAAAGACAAGGCTGGAGGCAAAACAAATTAGGAAAAGACAAAGGAGATGAAGAAAGCATTGCAGTGACAAATACAGCTTGCTCAGGAGCTGCCTGCTGGTACAGAATCAGGAACACACTTCTCTTTCCAGACTTCACAGCCAGAGTCACAGATAATATTTCACTGCTTGGCACAGAAACCATCATTTTATGCTAGGACAATGAGCCCTTTCATCTTCGGGTAATGATGAACTTGTCCCTGAACTAAATGGCCACATGGGGTCACTAAAGGTGGTTTACAGGCCTCTGGGGACTCTGGCTTTTATGAAGAGCAGGTGAGTCAGCCTTGCTCTTGTTCTCCTTGTTGCTCTTTATCCATTAAAACTGTTTAAAGGCTATCAGGTTTTCCAAGTTCAATTTCTGGAACCAGTGTAAGCTGAGGAAAACAGTGGAGACCCCACAGCCCTGGGCTGAGAGGAGGAAAGCAATTTTCCTTGGTTCCTGTCCACCGGCTGCCACTGTCCTCCAGGCTTTGGGGAGGAGTGGTGAGGAGCAGGACACCCTGATGTGAGGCTCCTGACCTGCCAGTTCAGGGCTCCTGGCCCTGGTTTCCACCTCTTTGTGAGATCCTCTGGAAGGTCGTGGGTGAGTAAAGATTCCTACATGTCCCAGACAGACCATCAAACCTATGTACGGAACATTATTCTTTTGCTCTAATAACCGTGACAGCAACCTGCCATGACGGTTAAGATTCCTTAAAGCCTGCCTGTGCTTTGACTCTGAAGCACACACAAGGAAGTGGATCAGCCACCACCGTCATCTGCCAAACCCTGGGAGGACAAAGTCATTTCTACTCCTGTTCGGCTCTCCCCTACATCTGCTTTATTTGCCAAGAACCAAACAGCCGCAACAAAACTGGCTAGGGCCAAAAGGACGATGAAGGAGCTTGAGAAACAAATAAGGAACGTGCAGATATTTCTTCAGCCAGATTGCTTTCAGGATAAGGTCTGCCCAGTCAGCTGCAAACTGCCAACTGGCCAGGCTCCTAGGATAAATCAGGGTGTTATAGCTTTGGCTATAACATAAATGCTGAATGCAGCCAAGTGCAGAGATAGGAAAAAACCAAACAAGCAAAGTGAGTGTGAAAAACCTTAAAAAAAAAAAAAAGGTATAAAGAGTTATGTTTACTTTGGGGAAAATTAACTGATGCTACAAAACTGCAAATGTTTTCTTCCTTTTCTACTAGAACCAAGTAACAAGCTTTCTTTTCCCCCCTCCATATGATGTAAGATTATACTTTTAGAATTTTATTTTAATCCAGCTTAACAAAAGCGGAATGTAGTCTCAGTTTTAAAACAGCTTTTAAATGTCAGATGTGACTACAGATTTTTTTTTAAACACTTTTAGTTATCTGTGCTGTGTGTGTTTCGATATATATAAAAGCTGAATCTATGGTTTTACTTGTTCATGCCGATTTTTCAAATCAACCGAAAGAAACAGCTGGTCCTGTCCCCAGAAGAGAGACTCAGGATATAAGATTAATGAGAGTGTCGTTTTAGGTGTTCACATTTCCCTTCGTTCTGAGCATCCGTTTTACCTGTTTACATTAAGTAATTCTGGCTGTAACACAGCACATGTGATTTTTCAATATAACATGGCATCATATTTCAGTTTATCAAAAGAAATCCAAACGAGACTGTGATTTTTAAACTGGACCATGTTGGTGAAAAGACTCTCACCTGGAGATAAAAAGGAAGTAAACTGATAGAAGATCTCGGTGTCCTTCTTCTGACCGCTGTACCCCACGACGCTGCCGACCTCCAGTGGGAAGGTCTTGAGGAGAGCACCGGTGGCTAAGTCGTGAAGCTGCAGGGTGTTCTTTACGTCGTGCAGGTAGCACAGCACCAAGAAGTTGGACCTGACGCAAGCTACCCACTCTGAAAAGGTAAGGACACACGAAAACTAATGTGGCTTTGAAAATTGGCCAAAAACATACTCATTTCACTGAACAACAGTTCTGGGGCTCTACGCTGTGCTCTGTAGCACTGAGATTGGCCAAGTGATTTTATAATTGGCTTTAATCGTTCGTTGCGTTTTTGGCATATCCATCTGATAAATCATTGCCAATGTCAGGTCCAGAGGTAATAACACATTCTCCACCTGGGACCAGGAGCCTTTGATGATCTCAATAACGTGTGTAATACAACTGACCTTGCTGCACTATTTTATGTTCAGTATCATGTTACAGGAGGTACAGAAGGAAAACAACAAAACCTGAATCATGCTCCTCATCTGCCAAGATTGTTTACTCAGTAGGAATGTACCAAACCCTTGCTTGGCATGTGCTTGGCACCCTGCAAGGTGCTGGACAGACCAGCAAGGAGATGAGGTCACTTCTGCCCTCGAGACACAGTCACGTAAAAATATAAGTAGTAACGTGTAAACAAAGGTGAGTGAGTGGCTGGTTGAGACTCAAAATAAGTGGGAGCCCTTGAGCAAGTGCTGAGTTACAGCTGGGGGACAGTGAAGGTGGGGGTGCCTGGGTGGGGTGTTGGCGACAGGGCAGCTCTCTGTCGGGTGCGAAGGTGGGAAAACACAACTCGAGGAACGAAGGCTAGAGCTGGGGATAAGCAGAGAGAAAAGGAGTATGAATGAACCAGGAAGGGCGAATGAACCAGGAGTGAAGCAGGAAGGGAGGAAGACTGGGAAAGGAAATCAGTGAGAAGCCCATTTTCAAGAAGAAAAGCGCTGTCCCTTTTGGGGGTGAGTGGGGCTGGTGGTGGGGGCCTGAGGGGGTTTGGTGAGCTGGGTGGGGGAACTTTGGCTCTGACTCGGTCATTACTGCGGAGCTACTGTCGGACAACAGGTGACATACACAAAGGGTGAGGGCAGTGGCGCACGTGCGCGTCCCATGGCTGACCAGAGAGCAGCAGGGCAGATGCGGGGTGGAGCAGAACCCCAGGAAGCCAGGCGGAGCCCCACTTGGAGCTGGGGATAAAGTCGGGGAAGGGTGGCCAAGAAACGAACGTCCCCAGGAAGAGTCGCCAGGCCGCCGTGAGGAGGGGCATCTGAGAGTGAGGCAGAGACAGGAGCTCCGCCCCTCGCCTCCCCGTGCCCAGGCGCAGCTTCAGTGTTGTGTTGTCGGTGATGGAGCTGGGAGAGCGGGGGTAAGCGAGCAGAGGAGGGGGAGGAGGAAGCGGTGCGGGCAGGCCTGAGCACAATCCACCGTGCGCTGGACGAGATCGGCCAGCGACAAGGACAGGCCATCCAGAGAGACAGGCTGCGGCAAAGGCAAGCCAGCACAGGGCTGCAGGGAGCAGCTCAGCAACGTGGAAAAGATGAGCCTTTCTCGGTTTTCATGCCATGGAGTAGGGCGAGGGGCTTTAATACTGCTTGTGTTTATAACCCAGGAAACTAGCAGCTCACACGTATGACATAATCATGCTCAACAAGGCACGGGCCAGAGGGAGCTCTGAGGGCCATCGGGGCCCCAGTCTCGTCAGGTTCTTTAGGTTCCTACTGCAAACTTCTCAAGTCAGGATATAAAAAGCAACTATTACACCTAAAAGTCATTTGCTCATCGCCAATATGATTTTTTTAAAGTACTTCTATCAAGCAATGTATTTCATGTGGCTTTAATGTTTCAAAGAAAGGAGGTGGGGGGAAGGAAGTAAATTATTTCTGTCAAAAAAATAATCAATCTGTGTTAACTATGAGCACATCAGGATTCTAAAACAGACAAAGGGAATAAGAAAAGGACAAGGTGATTTGTAGACTGTCGTTAATAAAAGATCTGACTTAACAGCTGTACTTTTATGATTCATCGCTAGTTTTTATTCTCAGTAGGGCATTCTGTGCTAATGATATATTGCAAATTTACCTGTGCTTCTCTTTGAATTGATGAGTTCTAGTGAATATTGAAGGTTTCCCCTTTCCAGTGTAAAGAACTTATAACCTTTCAGAGAGAAAGTTATAAAAATATATCACTACTCCCACAAATCTCCAAGCATTGATTTGCATTTCATTAGATCTGCAGGTGAGACAGGATTGTCACCTTAAGGTAGAGTTAAAACTGCTTTGGGGGGTGGGTGGGTGAGTTTAAAAGGCAGAAAATTCACATGTCTTGGGAAGTATTTGCATTTCTGATGGTTCCCATACAAGAGAATCACTGTTCCAACCTGACCTTCACCTGAAAGCACCCAGGGCACTCTTCACAAAGACTTGCGCCACCATCTCCTCACATGAAGATGCTAATGGAGAAGGCAGGAAACCTGGTCCTAAGATTCTCAGGTCCTTCATCCAACATATGAGGTCCAGAGAGTGAACAGAGGTTTTCAGGAGACAGGTGAACAGGCTTCCTTGGAAAGAGCCCGTGGCCTGTTATTAAGTCCCCTCCCCACCAGGAGAATTCAGCTGAGAGAAATAGAGCACCGATGCCTAATCCAAGCTGAGAAGCAGGTATGGACAGAGAAGAGCTTGGGATGAGCTGCAGTCCTGGGTTGCTGATAGTGGCTGAGCAGGTAAAGGCATGGACTGGGCTGTCTTGGGTCCTGTCTGATAGGACTGCCCGAGATGTAAGAGGCTTTGGTACAGAAGCGGGTGGATGGGTGAGCCGGGTGTCCAGGGGCACAGGGGAGCGCATGAGTGAAGCACTTCCTGAGACTCAGCATAATTGCGTGCCCACCTCCCGCTCTACAAGCCAGGCCAGGTTGAACTATCCGCCAGGCACAAGGCATGCTGCCTTGAGCCAGGGAGGAAGGGTTCTTACTTTTCCAGGATGTGCACCTGGATCTGACTCCAATATATGTGCTTCGAGTCACTGAAAAAACCCATGTCAGGACTGCTTCGTCCAACACAGGGCCACTCTGCCGTTTTCACAAAGAATTATTTTTCTGATTATACACCTTATACCTTCCCTTGCAAAGGCCCTAGATTTTATTCCTATTCAACCCATCAGAAGTTCACCTCCACAAGCAAACTCTTCCCTAGCTTCAAGGTATTCGACTCTCCTTTTGTGTCAAAAACTGTAGCAAAATTAGTGAGTCTCATTTGAAGTCAAATCCAGCTTTCAGGCAATAAGTAACTTATAAAGCAGTATATCATTTTTGGAAAATCACTGAGAAAGTGAATAAATGGGAATTTAAAGGGGCTGTGAAACATGATGGACTCGGAAGTGATGCTCTTAAGACTTTATTGTAGCACAGCACACACGGCAGCAACAGCAATGGATCTCAGTTGAATCTGACAATAATCTCTCTTCTCTTCTGGCAAGAGGACTATAAATCCAGTCTAAGATCTACAATAGGTATAAAATAAACAGCCAAAGTTATTCCAAAGCTAAAAACTAAGGATTCTGAATCCAAATAGTTTAAAAAATTTAAACATTAGCACTTATTATCAGATAATAGCTACACAAAGACAGCCGGTATTTAATAAAAAGCTCCGCCTTTGAAGGTCTGGATTCATACCTTCATAATGTTTATGAAGATCCCACACAATAGTGTGCTAATTATAAAACATCACATGGTGATACACACTTGGCTGCTCTATTAAGACTTTTCAGGATCATAACTTGAAGGTTCTTTACCTTGTAACTGGTTACCAGAGAATGAGAGGTACACCAATGTCTTGACATTCTCACCAGAAACAAAAGCACCACCTTCAAGCAGCGCGTACTCTTACCTAGGACATCTTTCTCGTGCTCAGGAACCAGCACTTTCCACCGGGACTCCTCGGAATCCGTGAAGTCAATGTTGATCAGGCGGTAGTTAGGAGAGTGGCGATTAGTCTTGAACGTGAAAACCGTGCCCTCGTTGGTCACGTAGTCATACTCTCCTTCGAAGTTGTCGATCAGCTTCACCCACTTCAGGATTCCTGGTGAGAGAGACCAAGCACCTCCGTCACCTCTCCGGTTTGAAGTAGTGTGGTTTGTGTGTAGGGAAGGGATAGGTCTTTTCTGTCTACAGAACACAAAGCAGACACAATGTTTGGAAGATCTAAGGCACGATATAGAGCGAGGATGTCCAAAAACCTCAAAGGAAGCTTTTCCAGAAAAGCCTGGCAATAAAGATGAGTGGAGGATTCTCTGTCCAAGGAATCTGTCTGAATCCCTGTAATCCAGCACATCCTCTTCTACCTAAGTGGGTCTCAAATCTAAGCGCGTCTTTCTACGTCCACTGCCATCACTCCACCCCGTCTTCCTTCCCTCTGGTTATGAGCAGTGGCTCACAGCTGAGAAATACTGCATCCCCTAAGGGACTCTTGGAAACGTCTGCAGACACTGTGGTGGTTACAACTTGGAAAGTGACAGGACGGCTGCTACTCTCTGCCTCTATCTAGTGGGTAGAGGCCAGAGATGCCGTTTCTAGATACAGAATAGCGACTGGACAAAGAGTCAGCCAGCCCCGAATGTCAAGAGTGCATAGCTGGGAAGCCCTGGTCTGCAGCATCAGCTTTCCACCTGGTCTTCCTACAATGTCTTAATATCTTACACTGGTCCCAGCTGGTACCCTTCTTAGAAACCTCCCCATGGCTCTCTGAATAAAATCCAAATTCCTTCTTATGGTCTCCATGGTCCTGCATGTTAGACGCCTTGCCACTGAGCCAACCTCAGATGCTCCAACTTGAGTCTCACCCCGTCCTCCGGCAATAGTGGCCTTTGGCAGGCTCCTTATGACATGCTTCACCTCAGGGCCTACTGTACGCTGCCTTGCCTGCTGGACCCACTCACAGATCATTTCTTCACAGCACTTCTCTCAAGATATACGCAGCTGACCCTTGAGCAACACTGGCTGGAACTGCATGGGTTCATTTATAGGAGGGTTTTTTCCAACAGTAAATATTGCAGTACTTAACCCAGGATCTGTGGTTGGCTGAACTCATGGATGCAGAAGGACCATGTATCCAGGGGGCTGACTATAACTTCCACGTGGTTCAAGGGTCAACTGTGCCTAATAAGCTTGTTTATAATTTGTCTTCTTTTTTTATTCACTGCTAGATATTCAGCACCCAAATAGAATGGCACCTTCAAAGGTACAAAATAAAACTGGTGTTGAACGCAAGGGAGAACACTTTCCAATCCTTCTGTTGTAAGACCTAGTCTGCTGAAAGGTCATCACTGCAAAGAAATCTTAAATGCATCCACCATCATCATCATTTAAATGGCTACTAAATGCCACTTTTAATATTTAAAAAAATCCACTGGGAAGACATCCGGTTCATAATGTATCAGACATAAATATTCAGAGGACATCTCAAAAATTTTATAAACGAGAAAGCTCTATGACTTTTAAACTGCTCAAAGGCAAGCCAGATCTCAACTATTCTCCAATGAATCTCCTACCTTTAATTTCACAGTGAAACTGCTACATTAATTTGGATAGTTCATTTACATTCCTGGCGATTTTACATTCATTATCTAATTCATCTCCATAACACAACATCTTTATATAATTTGTTGTTGAATTAAATTAATCAGGGAAAATATAATCCCATGGTAGTTTTTCAGTTCCACATAACAGGATTAAAACCCCAGCTCCAACCAGTATTTAGCTGCATGACCTTGAACAAACTATCCTTTGCTGAGCCTCACATTCTCAACTATTGAGAAACAGTAAGAGAAATGAGAAAGTTATTATAAAGTAACTACTAATACTCACCCCACAACAAATATTATTTTAAAATAAACTATGGGAATTAAAAATAATAAGATAGGCAGTTAAAAAAACTTAGCTTTCCCACATATCATCACTAATACCTGCTGGAAAACACTAGGGGCAGTGGGGGACCTCATTTACATTAGAAGCAAAATTAATGAAATACTTAGGAATGTACTTAAAAAGAAACGTGGACTCTATGAGAAAAACTCTAAAATTTTTCTAAAGAATCTTAAAAAACAATAAAACAAAACCGAGTAATTCGAAACATATACCATATTCCTCGATGGGAAGACTTAATATTTCAAAGATGCAAATAATTCCAGAAGAAATCTATAAACTTAACACAATTCCAAACGCTTTTTAGGGAATTTGACAATACTGTTTAAAGTTCATCTGGAAGAATAAGCACTTAAGTACAATGGATATATTTTTGATGACAAAACAAGAAAGGACGTTTTGTACTATGATGGCCTGAGCAAGCTCTCTACCCCTTGAAGGTAATTATCCTTTTATGGTAATCACTTTCTTATTTGTCTTGGTTCACTTTTTGCCTTAACATGCAGCCATGAACACTATAGCTCTAATTCAGCCTAATTTTAAAATTTCTAATATAATGAAACCATACAACATGGTTTTTTTGAGTCTGATTTCTTTCTATTCTTGGTGTCTGATCTGACAGTGTCTTTATAAAATTATTTACCCTCTGGTTATCATTCCTGACTTCTGGTTAAATCCTACAGTATACAAAGAACATACTCTGTATGATTTCAATCTTTTTAAAATTGTTGACAAAAATTTGTGGCCTAATTTTTCTTAAGTGACTTTAAAATGTTTATATGACTGAAAAGAATGTGTATTTTTCAGATTTTGTTGTGACATGCTAAGTTGCTGTTGCTGTTTACAAAATGAAGCAGGGCAAAAGCTAACAGAGTCTTGTCAAGAGAATGCACTTGGTCAGAGCAAACACACTTTTCCAACAACCCAAGAGATGGCTCTACATATGGACATCACCAGGTGGTCAATACCAAAATCAGACTGATTATGCTCTTTTTAGCCAAAGATGGAGAAATTCTATACAGTCAGTAAAAACAAGACTGGGAGCTGACTATGGCTCAGATCATGAGCTCCTTATTGCAAAGTTTACACTTAAATTGAAGAAAGTAGGGGAAACCACTGGGTCATTCAAGAACAACCTAAATCAAATCCCTTATGACTATACAGTGGAAGTGACTGATAGTCAAGGGATTAGATCTGGTAGACAGAGTGCCCAAAGAACTATGGATGGAAGTTTGTAACACTGAACAGGAGGTGGTGACCAAAACCATCCCAAAGAAGAAGAAATACAAGACTGAAAAGTGGTTGCTTGAGGAGGCTTTACAAATAACTGAGAGAAGAGAAGTGAAAGGCAAGGGGGAAAAGGGAAAGATATGCCCAAAGGAATGCAGAGTTCTAGAAAATAGCAAGAAGGAAAAAGAAGGCCTTCTTTAATAAACAATGCAAATAAATAGAGGAAAACAACAGAATGGGAAAGATCAGAGATCTCTTCAGGAAACTGGAGATATCAAGGGAACATTTCATGCAAGGATGGGCACGATAAAGGACAGAAATGGTAAGGATCTAACAGAAGCAGACAATATTAAGAAGAGGTGGCAAGAACCCACAGAGGAACTGTACAAAAAGGTCTTAATGACCTGGATAACCACGATAGTGTGTCACTCACCTAGAGCCGGACATCCTGGAATGCACAGTCAATTGCGCCTTTGGGAGCACTGCTAAGAACAAAACTAGCAGAGGTGGTGGAATTCCAGCGGAGCTATTTAAAATCCTAAAAGATGATGCTGTTTCAGTGCTCTGCTGAATATGTTAGTAAATTTGGAAAACTCAGCAGTAGCCATGGGACTGGAAAAGATTAGTTTTCTTTCCAGTCCCAAAGAAAGGCAATGCCAAAGCTTGTTCAAACTACTGTATGATCATGTTCATTTCACATGTTAGCAAGGTTACACTCAAAATCTTTCAAGCTAGGCTTTCAGCAGTACATGAACTGAGGACTTCCAGATGTACAAAAGCTGGATTTAGAAAAGGCAGAGGAAGAGATCAAATTGCCATCATTCACTGGATTATGGGAAAAGCAAGGGAATTCTACTTCTGCTTCACTGACTATGCTACAGCCTTCATGGATCCAAAGACTTGTGCTAAAGACGGTGTGGGTCACAATAAACTGTGGGAAATACTTAAAGAGATGGGAGTACCAGACCACCCTACCTATCTTTTAAGCAATTTATTAATCTTTTGTTTGAATCTAAATATTTATTGTCTTAAGGGGCCATTTTTTCTATCAGTTAAAAGGTCTGATTGTAGATTTGTCTGTCATTAGTTGTATTTCTGTTAATTTTTACTTTCTGTATTTTGAAAGTACACTGTTAGACACATACACAATTAGAATTATTATATCTAAATAAAACTGAATTGAACTTTTTATGATTATGAAGTTTTATCTCAAGACAGCTACATCATTTTCATTTTAACAAATCTGGCCAGTTGTCTTCTGAAAAATGGATGGTCCCAATAATGTTCTTCTCCATGTCTTCTAACCACTCAAATGCTTTCCATCTCTTTGTGGGTTGCATTCTATGTAATTTCTTTTTATATTCACTTTCACAAATTCTCTCTTCAGCTATGTCTCATCTCTTCTTTAACCTAACAACCTAACTTTTAACATTAATTATACTTATAATTTTAGAAGTTCTACTTAGTCCTCTTCCAAACATTTGGTTATTTATATTATATATATATATATTATATATTATCTTGTTCTTGCTTATGTTTCCAAGCTTCTCATTTATTTTTTTAAAGCAGCATCACTGTTTTTAAAAGTGCATTTACACAATTATTTTATATTCAGTTCAGTTCAGTCACTCAGTCCAACTCTTTGCGACCCCATAGACTGCAACCTCCCTGTCCATCACCAACTCCCAGAGTTTACCCAAACTCATGTCCATTGAGTTGGTGATACCATCCAACCATTTTATCCTCTGCTGTCCCCTTCTCCTCCTGCCTTCAATCTTGAACTTCTTCATCTAATCTGTGATTTCTGATTGTGAATTGATTTCCCTTGATATGCTATCTGTGAGAATTCTTGGAGGCCTGGGTTGAAGTGACATTATTTCAGAAAAGATTTGTATCTGGCTTCTGTTTGCTTCTTGGGAGGCAACCAACCTGGGAGCACTTTAAATTCTTGGCATATTGATTTTGGACCCCATAGAGAGAATCAAGTCAATGTGCGCACATGTGAATGTCAGTCCTTCTGTTTTAGGAGAATTCAAATCCTGCCTCCAAGATAGAGACATACCCTGCCTCTCCCGACTTCCCACTCCACCATTGGCAGGTCTATTTCTCAGTAATCCACACACCACCACCAAAAGGAAGCTCAGACTCAAAACCCAGCAGAAACACTCTGAGACAAACCAGCTTACATACCAGGATTCCTGCTTTCATTTCGTCTTTGGTCTCTACGATTTCTCTTCTTTTGTGCCAATTAGCAATATATTCAGTAGATGCTTTATTAACTTTTTATAACATTTTGGTTGTTTCAATCAGACTATTCAAGTAGATTATTATATCACTTGCTACATTCCCACAAACTAAAGTCCTACAATTAACTGTTATAAATAATTAAGTTCCAAATCTGAGTCAAACATTTTTCTTTTTCCAGTGACAAATTGCTGACCCCCAAAGCAGGTGATCCATTCAAAGACAAATGCATCTTAGTTTATGTAAAAAAAAACACTTTAAAATGAAACCCCAAAAATATTATTACTTATAAAACAAAGTAAAAAAACTGGTTGGCAATGCAAAATTTGCAGAGAGTCAGAAAGCTACATTTGTTTATTATAAGAATGATGAAACAATTTTCTGGACTGTGACATTTGTAAACACAAAGTCTTAGTTCAGGGAAATGTCAGATTCCTTAAATGTTCCCCTGACAATAAAACATTTCCTGATGTGAAACCTTTATTTCTCAAAGTAACCATCTTACGGTTTCTGACTGAAAAGGTCTCACAGCCATTGCAGTGGCATTTACTATGACCCTACTTTTCCCCACCTGTAAAAAAGTCACTGAAACATCCACCAAAGGTGAAACACAGCATAGATTTCCTTCAGTACCTCTGTATAGTCAGGTGAACCTGAAGAGGTCATGCACTTGTTTTAAATAATCAAGCTCCAAATAGCGCTAAAACAATTTTTAAAAGTTTGTGGTCATTATCTGCCACCAATTTCTGAAACACTGACTTTAGTTACAATTGCACACAAGTCAGACTTAGGAATGTGGTTGGATTTATACAAATCCAGCTCTAATATGAAAAGCTGTTCAAAGCACCAGCTCACAGGGCAGCACATTTAAAACAAGGGTTCATAAAATCCTTTGGCTCTCTGGGAACCCATGCTCCTCCAGGCTCTGGCCACAAGATAATTCGAGAGAAATGGTATTCCAGTTGAACAATGGGACTCATTCCATTTTGTTATTCGCAAGTTAAAACATCATTGATTTAATTTTTTTAAAAATGGAGTTACTTAAAAAAAAGAGAGATGTGGCTAAACTCTCAAGCCATCTCACTTTGCCCACCTCTTCTGAAGTATCTTTGTGTGTGAGTGGTTCTTCCCTTTGAAGTCAACAGAATTTGATTCCCAAACTTCTCTACACTGAAGTTGAAATTACTTTTATAAATCTGTTTCTTGGTGGGGGAAAGATTAGTTTACTGAGTGAAGGTGAGCTTAAAATATCTAAAACTTTCTCTAGAGCAATTCATTACTTGTACTGCTTTCTTGGAAAATCAATGTTATTAAGTATATTCCATAGAAAATGGTTTATAAGCTCTCATAACAGAAGCTAAAAAGTGCACTTACATGGACAGAACACGGAGGCCTCGGCCTCTGACAACAGTTAACAGATGCAGAGCAGACAGGGGTCATGCTCCAGGACTGAGGAGAGCAGAAGGCTGCTGTTCTCTCTGGCCTGATGCCTTCATTCTGCGGCACCGGCCACATGGTGATGGCTAAAACGTGGGCATGGAATCCAACTGACCTGGGTCTGAATCTTTCAACGGCATCAGAAAAGCTAACTGGCCTCATCCTTCTCAGTTTCCCCAAGGTAACAGCACACGCTCCTTAGAGGTGGTTGAAAAGACGATGGGATATCTACAACTTGGCACACAGGAAAAGCTAAGAAAATACTCGCTACCATCCCAATGCTGGTTATCACCCCAGCATTCCTCAAATGACAAAAATAAGCAGAATGTGGCTTCAGAACAGCACTATTTATTTGCTAACAGTGAACTTATAAAAATCTAATTTCCATCTCTCAGGGCACACAGCCATTTTCCTAGGAAAACACCTTTATAATCATTAATTTAAAAATTGGTAAAATTATTAATTTTGTCACTAGTACTTCATATTTTACTTCAAAATTAATGTTTTTTTTTCTTACTTTAATACTGTCTTTTGATGTTCCAGTTCTTTTGGGTTGCTGGCATTCCCACTCAGAAACACAACTTATTTTCTGATAACTCCCTGTCTCTCACAGAAGCCCTCCTCCTTAGTCTGACTTTTTAACACTGATGACTTTGCTCAACTTGAGACAACTCATTTGTTTCAAGTTCCTTGAATGTTTATTCCCCCCACTCCCACCTTTCCTCTCCACTTCCAAAAGATGGCCAGCCCCACAAGGCATGAACATAGGAGTCAAAATTGTGCCAGATACCCAGAAACAAGAGGTCACTGCCTTGCATTGCAGAGGTGGCTGAGTGAATAATTTAACACTAAGCTTCCTTTTGTAGTACTATGTTAGCATGTAGTATAGATTGATTGCTAATGCAGGTGAAAGCCAGTTTTCTTTACTGATGTGAAGGCATTAAGATGAAGACATGGTGAATGCTAAAAATTTTATCAATCTAAAATGATCAAAGTTTCCGCAAAAAAAGGTAAAAAGCTGAGAGAAAGCTTAGTAAAAGTCTGGATGAAACTTAAGATAAGCTTCTGTTTCCTTACAAAAATCAGCATGTCAGCATCGCTCATCTTTTCCTCCAATGTTGTTGCTCAGTTGCTCAGTCATGTCCGACTCTGCAACCCTATGGACTGCAGCACCCCAAACTTCCCTGTCCTTTGTTATCTCCTTGAGTTTGCTCAAACTCCTGTCCATTGAGTTGGTGATGCCATCTCATCCTCTGTTGCCCCCTTTTCCTCCTGCCCTCAATCTTCCCAGCATCTGGGTCTTTTCTATAAGTTGGCTCTTTGCATCAGGTGGCCAAAGTATTGGAACTTCAGCATCAGTCCTTTCAAAGAGTATTCAGGGTTGATTTCCTTTAAGATTGACTGGTTTGATCTCCCTGTTGTCCAAGGAACTCTCAAGAGTCTTCTCTAGCACAATTCAAAAGCATCAATTTTTCAGTGCTCAGCCTTCTTTATGGTCCATTTCTCACACATCAGGGTCTCATACATGACTACTGGAAAAATCATAGCTGTGACTGTGTAAGCTTTTGTTGGCAAAATGATGTCTCTTCTTTTTAATATGCTGTCTAGGTTTGTCATAGCTTTTCTTCAAAGGACCAAGCATCTTTTAATTTCATCCCTAAATGCTGTGTCATGAGCAAAGACCACTTCTGGTCCATTTTAAGGATGATGACACTGAAGTAGAATGGTGTTAAGTTACCAACAACAAAGATTTTAGACACTCAGAGTTCTTTGCACCTAACAGTTACTTCTTATGGATCCTATTTAAAAACTCTTATATAGTTGTACGTTTATTCAGAATAGGGCCAAATGGTGTTTTGCTGCTGATTATCCTACAAAATAGGGGGAAAGTACCCGACCTGCTACAGAAAAATTAAAGAACCCAAAAGAAAGGGGAACAAACAAAGATAGACAGCAGAGAGGAGTGAGAGGGGATTTGGAGTTTCCAAACCTCAGACAGGTCCTAACTCTGGGCCTGGACATGCGTGCTTGGTGACAGCACCGTTGATAACCCTGACGCTGTGCGCTGGCCGTCTCGTGGCCTCCATCCAGCTGGCGGGGAGCACACATCCGGCAGGGACAGGCTGTCATCACTGCGGCCACCCAGCACAGCGCCCGGCACAGAGTACAGCATAGACGCATGTCTGCTTCATGACCAAATATAACATTCACATCATCCTGTTTCAGACTGAGCCTTATATACATTTCTCGATATGGTAAAGACAAGAGAAGTAACCGAATTTAAAAGAAGTTAGCAGTTTCTTCCACTTTCCCAATAAGAACATTTAGAAATACAATACACAAAGTTAAACATGTATAAAAGCATGTTAAACATCATCTTTTGTATTTTTAGGGTATAAATTTTCATGAAAATATTTTAAAAGTTCACATATTGGCAAGAAAAAGGAAAACTCTGAGGTCTGACATTTAATTGTAATGCAGAAAACATGTGAACATTTACTCTAAATTTAGTCAATATGAAACAACTTTATGTATTCATAATATTTATAGCAAATTTAGGAAACAAAGTATATACATGCATAAATAAGTGTATATATATATATTTCAAAAGAAATAGTAGTCTTGATTTAGAAAGGTACAGAAATAGAAGAAAATCCAGACACAAATCATACTCTTGCAAGGTTCCAGATGATTAATTTCAGCTACTCCACAGGCATGAATCACACTAAGAATAGCAGGGGTCAAGACTCAGCTGCCTTTCCCACTGCAGAACTAATAAAATGTCATGCTGCCTGGTGTCCTAAGTGATACCTTGGTATCTCTATACTTTCAATTATAAACAAGAGAAGCAGAAACCTTCTGCTCACATAATATACAGGACAGGAGAGACACGGTCTATACTTTCTTTATCGTTCTCAGGATTTAATAGAAAACAACAAAAAAAATTAATTCAAAAAAGTTAAACAGGCCAGAAGGGTAAAGATTACTCACAAGTAAATGAACAAGGTGGCTTCTCAAGCAGGGTCACCTGAGCACAGGATCTCTAAAGGGGCAAATGAAGTTATCGGAGACAAGCTGGTACCCATCTGCTATGAGTCTGTGTTAAAGAAAAGTTATCCGATGGTTGTTAAAATGGTAATGAAGACTACTCAAGACTATTGCAATAAGGGAGAGAGATCACACAGAACTTAAATACAGAAAAGATAGCTGGAGGTTTATAGCCAATGTGCAGAATAAGGGGGTGGGTGGATTGAAAATTATTAAGAGAAGGCATCAGGGTACGGGGATTCTTGGTGAAGGCAGGTTAGGCACATGAGGGATAGCTGGGGGAAAGGGAACTGGATCCATACCAAGGGTACAGGGCTGTCTTTAAACTGACCCAGCAGGATTCTCACTACAACTGGGGCTCTGTGGGCCCAGAAAGTTGAGCGGGGGGACAAGGAACTAAGACTGAAGCCTACCTGGGAAGAGGCTCAGAGGAGCCTGACTCAAGCCTGGTCAAGGGGAGAATCTCTATTGTTGTCAGGCACTGTTCTAGGTGCTGGGGACCCTATGCGAGTGAGACAGACAAGGTCCTTAACCTTGTGCAGCTCAAAAGGAATCACACACACAAGGATTTTCTATGGAGAGAAAAAAAGAAACCAGAACAGGGGAAGGGGCAGAAGGGCCAGAAGCAGGAAAGGTATCACAAAAGCAAGAGGAAGCAGGTTAACTCCTGGGAAGAAGTGACTCTTTCCCCAGAGAAAGCGGACAGTGACTCGGGACATGTCTCTGGCAGCCAGAGCATAAGACGGTGCAATGTTCCTTGGAGAGGGCCTGCTTAGCTATTTTGAACATTTGGAAAATTATAGAGACTTCTAAGGCCCAAACAAGAGGCCAAGTGCAGTTTCCATCCAGTGAAGAGTGAAGTGTTCAGAAAAGTAAGGACAGGAGCAGCTACAGCATCAGCTGCAGTTCCTGTGAACAGCCATGGCCCTCTGTTGGCAAGAAATGTGGTCATATTACTACTAAGTAAAAATACTGCAAATGTAAATGGCAGAAGTGAGGTTCTCCAAAGAGAGGCAGGGGTAAAAGAAAGATCTTGCTCACAGAGTAGCACAGAGCCAAGGTCAACTAGTCCTTGAACAGAAAATCAAATTGGCATAAATGTAAATCACTCAGAGAACATACTTTTAACTCTCAAGAGTCTAAGATTTTTTTTTCCATTCTATATTTATATAGTATGTGTTATCTTCTGTGGTATTAAGCAGCCACTGGCCATTTTTGGGTGCTTCTCATTTCAAAATGCACACAGGCAGAAGGTTTTCTTGGAAAACAAAAATGACAGAGATGTTACAAAAGAGCTTCCTCAGTGAAATTATTTAGTTCTCTAGACAGGATATTTAGTGATGCCCTAATAAATAAAGAATTAATGTATAGGGAAATGCTGGTAAATCTCCCTGCCTTTAAGGTAAGCATGATTAAAATGGTAACAGAAAGGCCTGAGGTTATCATAAGGGGTATCAATTTATGCAGTATAATAGTGATGATTTCATAACACTGGATTTAGTTTTCAGTTTAACTCACCTACTATTACAGTTAAATAGCACATTTAGCATTTAACTTAAATAACTGGGTATATGCACTCTGGAATTTTCAGTTATCAACCTGAAAAATTAAACATGTCCCCCACGAGAGGCACACCTCTTCGTATTTTCTTCCATATAAGGACTCTGCTGATTATTAATCAGGTTTTACATAAAATAATACCAAGATCTGTGTTTAGAGCAGCGTTGACACTAAAGATACATTATTTTTAGGGCATCTTTAATCTACTTAATCTACTACCTAAAACCATTGTGTGATGACTCCAAATTTTCCCCTTTTAGTCAAAAAACAAATGGATAAAGAAAAAAGGCATATGTGAGAATCCACTCTACGCCAGGAACCCTGCTAAGCCTTTTTCTGTGCATTTTCATTACACTTCACTATTGCTAAGTAGGTATCACTTACCTATTGCTAAGCAGGTATTATGAAGTAGGTTTCACTGCCTCATTTGTAGTTGTGCAAACATGAAGAGAGAAAGGATAACTTTCCCAGGGTCACCAATTATTAAGTGGTACAGTTGAGATTTTAAAGTCTCATTGTCTCAATATACCCAACTGTAATGAAGAGGGACTATTTTTAAAAATTTAACGATCACAATATCAATCTTCTATGTCTCTCTTGTTATAAACCAGATACACCTAGTGTCTTCAACAGTTAAACTCACCCACAGTACTTGCTTTTTCTAACCAGTCATAATCATGTAATTGTGGATGCGTGCTCAGTTGCCCAGATGTGTCTGACTGCTTGCAATCCCATGGACTGTAGCCTGCCAGGCTCCTCTAATCGTGAGATTTTCCCAGGCAAGAATACTGCATTGGGTAGCCTCCTACTCCAGGGGATTGTCCCGATCCAGGAATCAAACCTGTGCCTCGTACATTGGCAGGCGGATTCTTTACTGCTGAGCCATGTAGGAAGCCCCAATCATATGATTAACTCAGAATAAATCAGCAGTCAATTAAACATACACACACACACACAGATCTTTCTAATCCTGACCTACACAATTAATTGATTTTTGAACCCAAGAGTGGGAACTGATTTCTAGTTTATTTTCTTAGTACTGGTCAATCACTGCAACTGTTGAGAACTTTCAGAATCCTAGGACTGCCATTCAAAAGAACTCTGAGGCTTACGATATTCATAGGTTTAATGCTAGTAAAGCAAAAAAAAAAAAAAAAAGACAGGCCCAGAACCATATCCAGAATTTAGCAGCTATGACTGGAGAACACTCTACAAATTGCTCCCAATCAGTCTATGTGCAACTCAACAGCTTAAAATCCATTTATCTTATTCATGTACATTGTGTTTTCTTGTCTACAGGATATTCTATACTTTTGAATCAATGAATTCCACACACCAGTCAGTTTAGTATTCTCATTTTTAAAAATGGTATCAGGTTACTGTAAGACTTGTTTGCTCTATTGCTTTCCATGTGGTTTTCCATGAGCTCACTGGGAAGGTCTTTTTGATACACACTAATCTAGGTAATACTGGGAAGGTATTTTATAGATATGATTAAAGACCATAATCAGTTGACTTTAAGTAAAGGAGATTATCCTAGACAGTCTGGGTAGGCCTGAGCCTTCCAGCAGAGCTGAGGCTTCCCTGAACAAGAAGAAATTCCACTTGTGGACGGCAGCTTCAAGCTATGCCTGAGAGTTCTAGCCTGTCCCTCCTCATGGCCTGCCCTGCTGGTTTCAGACTTTCCTAGCCAGCCAGGCCCCTAATCATGTAAGCCAATTCCTTGCAATAAATCTCTTAATATATATCTCCTACTAGTTCTGGTTCTCTTGTTAAACCTTGACAGATACATTCAGTAACCATCGATATTTCACAAATATAAAACACCTAGTAATAACTTCAGTAAGAAATATGTAGTTTCCTATATAACTCAGAGGTACAGTCCCAAATAAATGTGAAAATTTACACATAGTCCTAGTCCTAGCCATATAGGTGGGTTTTGTTCAGATCAAGGCAAAATAATCTTAAAGTTCCTCTTGAAGAATTTTTTTTTTTTTAAAGAGAGAACAATTTGGAAAACAATAATTGCTAAATTTACTGAGTGATTACTCTGTGCTGGGTTTTTCACCTAAGCTACACAAAAGTCACCTAGAAAACAAAGACAATGGTCTCCTAAGTCAAGAAAAGATCAAGTTAGGAAGGGAAGCCAGGACCTGGCATATTCTCTAAGTATCTTCCAACCTGAACACAGCCTTCAGGATTTTTTTAAATGCTTCCCTCTTTCATTCCTCACATTCATTCATTGCTACAAGGACTAGAATCTTATTTACGAGGGCCCAGTGCACCTCTACACTGCCTTCTTCCTGGAATCCCAATCTCTGCATATCATACCCTCCTCGTTAATTTCTCATAAATGTTGAAAACATGGGGCAGAGAGAGGTAGTGGGAAAAAAAGGTAAGGACCCTAAGCGGTCAGGAAGAAAACAGAGACACTGGCATTTGCAAAGTAGTACTGTTTTTTCAAAGTAGTACTGTTTATTATGAAAGTGGACACAGAAATACTTCAGAGTGCGAACGTGTGCATTTTTCTCTGCATTTGGAGTCAATTAAGCAATTTGTGTATCTTTTAATAACAGGCTGGAAGTGAAGTGAAGTCACTCAGTTATGTCTGACTCTTTGTGACCCCATGGACTGTAGCCTACCAGGCTCCTCCATCCATGGGATTCTCCAGGCAAGAGTACTAGAGTGGGGTGCCATTTCCTTCTCCAGGGGATCTTCCCCATCCAGGGATCGAGCCTGGGTTTCCCACACGGTAAGCAGATGCTTTACCATCTGAGCACCAGGGAAGTCTACAATTTGTAGATCTTTTGTGTATCTTTTAATAACAGGCCTGCTAATAATTTAAAGATATAATGGAGTAAAAATAGAAAATGAAAGCAGCACTCTCTGGAGGAAGACACTGTAACGGAAATTTTGATGGACTGGAGAAAGGCAAAGTCCCTTCTGCCATCCTGGGCCCAACCAGGGAACAGTGGGCAGGACTACAGCACAGTGCCATCTGTCAGCTTGTCTAAGACTCGACCTTCCATGCTCGGCTCTGTGCAGAGCCAGGCTTGCAGCTCAGGTGAGCGATTCTTGAGTGGCGGTGTGCATCGCTTGGAGAACGCAAAAAACCAAGGGGGATGTAGTCTTCATGAGATCAGAATGGATGTATCTTTTGTTTTATGGATCTTGCTCAAAGAAGTTTAAAAATGACGCTGCTGCTGCTGCTAAGTCACTTCAGTCGTGTCCAACTCTGTGCGACCCCACAGACGGCAGCCCAACAGGCTCCCCCATCCCTGAGATTCTCCAGGCAAGAACACTGGAGTGGGTTGCAATTTCCTTCTCCAGTGCATGAAAGTGAAAAGTGAAAGTGAAGTCGTTACCCAATTAATAATATAAAATGGTATATATTTTCTGATCATAACGTAATATACATAAAATACTAATAATAAGGGAATCTAATCAACAATTAGACATGAATACAATATTGTATATTTTAAAAATTTGTGTCAACTGTCTCTGAAATATGGGACATCCTATGTGGCACTAGTGATAAAGAGTCTTTAGGCCAATACAGGAGACGCAAGAGAAGTGGATTCAATCTCTAGGTTAGGAAGATCCCCTCGAGTAGGAAATGGCAACCCATTCCAGTATTCTTGCCTGGAGACTCCCACTGACAGAGGAGCTTGGTGGGCTATACCCCGTAAGGTCACAAAGAGTTGTAAACAACTGAGAGACTGAACATACACATTTCTAAAATGTATTTATTTCATATTAACCAGAATATGGGGTAACTGTGCCATTATCTGGGTGCCAAGAGCTTCCCCAGTGCCTCAGTGGTAAAAATCTGCCTGCAACGCAGGAAGTCACAGGTTCGATTCTGGGGTCGGGAAGATCCCCTGGAGGAGGGTATAGCAACCCACTCCAGTATTCTTCCCTGGAGAATATCATGGAGAGAGGAGCCTGGCAGGCTATAGTCCATGGGGTCCCAAACAGTTGGACAGGACTGATGCAACTAAGCATGAGCTCGAGCACTAGGTACTAATATCCCTGATAGTTTTGGGGTCTGGGAATTCTCATGCTGTTGAAAAGCTTTAATGCTTGATGATGGTGCTGATATGATATAAATGTTGGAGGAAAACAACCTTTAAAATAAGCCATCTCCAGAATTCTCAACTGGTTGGTCCTATCTTGATACCTACAGTTTCAGGAAGCGAGTTAAGATAATACTGCACATGTGTCCAGTACTGAGAAGCTGTCTTATGATCACATATTAGCCTGATAAATTGTCACTGGTGTCTGACCTCTTTCCCGTGACAGTCTGCACCATCACATCTAGGCAGTAATAATACTTTACAGATCAAAGGGCCAGCTTCTCCTGAACAGTCTTCATCTGCAATATAGACAGGATACTTTTACACAGAGAAACATACAAAAAATATGGTTAGCCTCGATCTACAGAAAAAATGCTAAAGCCAACATGAGCTTCATTCAATTTTTTTTTTTCATTTTAAGGAATAATATCAAAAGAAAAGATCATAAGAGCTGAGATGAAGTGATTAAATGGAAGAAGGTTTCTTGGGAAATCAATTAGAAGACCAACATAATTGCTTTTATTGGGGGCTCTCTGCAATAATCATCTGTGTTTGAAAGACAGCTTACCAGTGATGCCGTTGGGCTCCTGATGGAGGTCACAGTACCAGAGTCGGTTTACAGGGTCACATCCCTCCCTTATTGACAATAAGACATAGCGACCATCATCAGATAACTACAAGGGAAACAAAAAAAGCACACGGAACTTAGTAGAATATATTTTTTATAAGAACACTGTTACACATTAAGTTAAAAAAAATTCACTGGTGTATCTTTACTGCAAACTTATGACTGGATAAGAAAGTTAGGAAAAAGATAATATCAATTTTAACTTACATTGCAGTTAATCACTTTATTTTAACAAAACATAGTGAAATGTGTAAGTTGAAAATATCAGCATATATAACTGAATGTCATGACTCAAAATGACTTTTACTTAGCATTTATTCTTTATAGTCAATAATACTCTAATAATTTTGTATGGTGACAGATGGTTATGGGACTTGCCATGGTGATCATGTATTGTAATATATTTGATGGTTGGATCACTATGTCATATACCTAAAACTAATGTAATGTTCTATGCCAATTGTGCTTTTTAAAAGTTTAAAAAAATATGGACCAAAGAACTAAATAGACATTTCTCCCAAGAAGACATACGGATGGCTAACAAATACATGAAAAGATGCTCAACATCACTCATTATCAGAGAAATGCAAATCAAGACCACAATGAGGTACCATTTCACACCAGTCAGAATGGCTGCGATCCAAAAGTCTACAAGCAATAAATTCTGGAGAGGGTGTGGAGAAAGGGGAACCCTCTTACACTGTTGGTGGGAATGCAAACTAGTATAGCCATTATGGAGAACAGTGTGGAGATTCCTTAAAAACTGGACATAGAACTGCCATATGACCCAGCAAAGAATTGAAAGAGACACATGTACCCCAATGTTCATTGCAGCACTGTTTATAATAGCCAGGACATGGAAGCAACCTAGATGTCCATCAGCAGATGAATGGATAAGAAAGCTGTGGTACATATACACAGCGGAGTATTACTCAGCCATTAAAAAGAATACATTTGAATCAGTTCCAATGAGGTGGATGAAACTGGAGCCAATTATATAGAGTGAAGTAAGCCAGAAAGAAAAACACCAATACAGTATACTAACACATATATATGGAATTTAGAAAGATGGTAATGATAACCCTGTATGCGAGATAGCAAAAGAGACACAGATGTAAAGAACAGACTTTTGGACTCTGTGGGAGAGAGAGAGGGTGGGATGATTTGGGAGAATGGCTTTGAAACATGTATACTATCATGTAAGAAGTGAATCGCTAGTCTAGGTTCGATACAGGATACAGGATGCTTAGGGCTGGTGCACTGGGATGGCCCAGAGAGATGATATGGGCAGGGTGGTGGGAGGGGGGTTCACGGTTGGGAATTCATGTACACCTGTGGTGGACTCGTGTCAATGTATAGCAAAACCAATACAGTATTGTAAAGTAAAAAAATAAATAAAAAATAAAAAAAGTAAAAGAAAATAAGTTATAAAAACATACTGTACAATAAGAATGTAGCCAAAATTTTATAATAATTATAAATGAAGTATAAGCTTTAAAAATCATGGATCACTATATTGTACACCATTTCAATTTAAAAGATATTTTTAAAAAGGAAGTTAAAACACATAAAGTCTATTCTTTAACTGAAAAATACAAGCAATCTGTCATTCTGAATATTAATATCCTAAATTTGAATTTTTGTCATGCATTACACATTTCCAAGGAGATCCAACCAGTCCATTCTAAAGGAGATAAGCCCTGGTTGTTCTGTGGAAGGAATGATGCTAAAGACGAAACTCCAGTACTTTGGCCACCTCATGCGAAGAGTTGACTCATTGGAAAAGACCCGGATGCTGGGAGGGATTGGGGGCAGGAGGAAAAGGGGGCGACAGAGGATGAGATGGCTGGATGGCATCACCGACTCGATGGATGTGAGTTTGAGTGAACTCCAGAAGTTGGTGATGGGACAGGGAGGCCTGGCATGCTGCAATTAATGGGGCTGCAAAGAGTCGGACACGACTGAGTGACTGAACTGAACACATTTTAAAAGCTGTACTAAATACATAAGAATTAGCAAAATGGGTGTGAATGCACAAAAGTTCATTTGTGGTTCATAATGTTCATGTTAACAAGTTTCTATTGAACAAATGAACAACTTTTTACATGGATCTTTAGTCCCCTATACACAAGGCAGAAGAAATAAAAGGCTGTGCTTCAGCAGCTATCATTTACAATACTAAACAGAAGAATCTTAGGTAGCAAAAGAAATCTTGATAAATACTAATGCTACAAATAACACTGTTCTGAGTTGTCAAAATTGATAGAAGTAGTAACAGACTATATATATCCTTTTGAAACTAATTTTTCATTCAATATTTTAAAATTAATCTATGCTGATACATGTATATTTGCTTCACTGGTTTTAACCGAGGTAAAATATTCCACTCTAGGAAAACACTATAATTGATTCATCTTCCTACACATGAGCATTTAGATTAGTTCCATTTTCTTCATTTGTGGTTTTTGTCCTTCTTACAAGGAACACTTGTGCCTTCATATACATGTTTCCTGAGGTACATAACGACAAGTAAAACTGCTCAGTGATACAATATGCACAGACTCTGCTTCACCAGATGCTGCCAAATTATCTTCCTAAGTGATTTACTGACTTACACTCACACATCAGTTATTTTCCACATCCTATTCTGAAGGTGAATTATATGTGCCATCTTCGCTAGGCCATGGTACCTAGATATTTGATCAAACATTATTCTAGACGTTTCTGTGAAAGTGTTTTTCTGAATGAGATTGACATTTAAACTGGTGGACTCTTAGTTAAAAGCTTTAGCAGAAAAGCCTGATCTCCCCCAGCCAGCAGGAATTCTGCCAGCAGGTGGCCTCTGGATTCTGAACTGAAACTTTCCTGGGTTTCCAGCCTGCCAGCCTACCCTGTAGATTTTGGAAGTGTCAAGCCTCCATAATCATGTTAGCCAATTCCTTAAAAAAATTTCTCTGTCTCTGCATATATATTGTGTGCTCAGTTGTGCCCAACTCTTTGCAAGCCTATGGACTTCAGCCCGCCAGGCTCCTCTGTCCATGGGTTTTCCCAGTAAGAATACTGCAGAGGGTTGCCATGCTCTTCTCCAGGGGATCTTCCTGACCCAGGGACTGAACCAGTTATCTCCTGAGCTGCAGGCAGATTCTTTACCACTAAGCCACTGGTGAAGCCCCTATATATATATAAAATATAAACCAACAGGATATTTGTATATCTTATATATATATATTAAATATATATTATAATATATATAATTATATTGTATGTTAATACATGTTAAACATATGTATGTAATTGTATATATTATATATCAAATATCTTGTTGGTTCTGTTTCTCTGGAGAACTCTTAACTAATGCGCTTACCAACAACAGCTATCCTTTCATTTATTCATAAAATAAATATTTGCTAAGCAGCTATTATGCACAAGACATTTTCCTAAGCGCTAAAGATAAATTGGGGCTTCCCAGGTGGTGCAACTGGTAAAGAAGCTGCTTGCCAATGCAAAAGACACAGGAGATGTGGGTTCGATCTCTGGGCTGGGAAGAACCCCTGGAGAAGAGCATGACTACCCACTCCAGAACTCTAGCTTGGGAAATCCCATGGATAGAAGGAGCCTAGAGGGCTATAGTTCACGGGGTTGCAAAAGAGCTGGACATGGCTTAGCCACTAAACAACAAAGCAGTGCATTATAAAATGGCAAATGTCATACTAACATGAACAGGCCTGGGGAAGGGAGGCAGGGTGTGTGGGCAGGGACTGTGGTTTTAAATAGGGCAGTCAAAGTAGGCTTCATAAGAAAATGTCTTTCCACTGTCTTTTGACTGTCACTGTTTCAGATAAAGTCATTCCTTATGTTTTTCTCCCTACGTATAATGTGTTTTCATATCTGGCTGCTTTTAAGATTTCCTTACTGTCTTTGGTTTTCTGCAAATTGATAATAATTTACTTTAACTGGAGTCATCTCCTTCAGATTTGTTGAGCTTCTTGAATATTTGCATTTGTCTATTTTATCAAATTCATAACATTTTTGGCTGCTTTTTCCTCATAGAATTTTTGTATCCCCTCACCCCTACCCTAAGACTTCAAATACATCATATTAGGTCACTTAGCATAGTTCTACAGTTGAATGAGACTGTGTTTGTTTTTGTTTCAGTTTTTTTCCCCTCTCCATGGCTTAGCATCAACATGCTGTCTTCAAATTCACTGATATTTTCTTTTATAGTATCTAATCTGTTATTAAGCCCATGTAGAGTATTTTTTTATTCAGATAGTTTATTTTTCACCTCTAGGAAAATACTTGGTTATTTTTATATTTTCTGTTTCTTTGTTCATTTACATTAACATTTGCTAAAATCCTTTTAAATTTATTTTCATAATTGCTTTTGAAAAGTCCATATCTGTTCATTCTACTACTGTCATTTCTAGATCTGTTTTATTAACTAACTTCTCTCCTGGTTATAAGTCACATTTTCTTGCTTCTTTACACATATAGTAATTTTTTAAACATTCTGAATGCCATCTGAATTTTTTTGGGGAGAGGTCCTTCTTTAAAAAGTCTTGAGGCTGTTCATTTTATAGATCAGCTTAACCATTCAAGGTTTATTTTCAAGCTTTGCTGTGGCAGGTCTCCAGTCATACTGCAAAAGCATGAATGGGCCATTCTGGGGTTTTTGCTGAATACCCTGGTTGTTCACGAGTCCTTTCCACTTTAACTGGTTAGAATGTGAAAATCTCCCATTTGTTAAATCTCTAGTAGTTGTCAGCTTACAAGTTCCTGGTGGTTGTTCACAGCTTGAATCATGGAGCCTCGGTCTATGCATGTATGGCATAATAGTCAGTCTAAGATTCAGGGGGACACCAAGAAGATTCCCAGGACTCTTAGTGATTGGTTCTCTTCCTTTGGTTTTGTGCCTGCAAATTCCAGGGGCCTCACTCTTCCTGAATTCGGATCTTTGGATCCCTCGTCCAGTGAGGCTGCAGTATCCTGGGGGTTCCTTTTCCCTGTGCCAGAATCAGAAAATTCCTCCAGGCAGAACCTTGGGGCTATCATAAGAGAACATCTCTCTCACAGACTACAGTCCTATGATACCTGTAGATCAATATCTCCAACAGATGTTTTTTTCCATTTTGTGTAGTTTTCTACCTGTTTATGGTAGCAGGCCTAGCCCAGCACCACTTACACTTACGGCCAGAAACAAAAACTTGTCATTATGTTTTTATTTAACTCATTTGTAATTCTTTATTGGATACACTTTTAGGGTATATTATCATATGTTTAAAATACATAGATGTAAAAATTAATAATGTGTAACTGAGGACTAATTAAAAAGAAAATATTTATGATTCATAAAAAACCTAATAAAGACATAGTTTTTATCTTATTACACAAGAGGATAATTTAGGGTTTTAACTAGTAGCATCAAACTTTTAGACTTGGGGGAATTAGATTCCAGCTCTCTGGAAATGTCCATCCATGTTCTATCAGCAGGTTTATAAACCAAGTGCATGTCAATTAGGTCTCTTCTGCATTTATAAATTAATCAAAATAGCTGTATGTGTCTAAAACGTCCAGCATTTTTAAGCACACTGTATGTTAAACATCTTTTTCTCAGAAAAAAACAAACAAACAAAACTGTTTTAAAGCACAGAGGTAATAGGTACTTGTAAAACAGAAGTGGGATTCCAAGTAAGTATAGTTTGATCAAAGATTCTAGAAAAATGTTTAATGTGGCTGTTCGTTCTTTGTGACATTTTGTCTAAGTTCTGAAGTAGTCTCCTTTCCAAGAAACTGAATCACATTTTCTTGGATGAGTTTTGGTCACAAGCTACACAAGAGGCCAAATGATTCAGGTACACTCTCTCCATCTCTGTCTAGGCTTCTTACAGTATTTTCAAAGATCGTCAAATCGTTTTGGAAAAACTGCATATACATTTATGATTTCCATGAATTCTTTTCTCCATCCTCCATCCAAATTACTTGTCATTATGCTTTAAGTGGGTTTCTTGAAAATGAATATGTGAGTTGAAAACTCAATCTAAGAACCTGTATTTTGTCTTTCTAATTGTTATTGCTTACACATCTTACTTTTAACATTCTGGTTAACTTGCTTTTCCCTTCTCATTTCCTTTTTATACTGTATTAATATAAACTTTTAATTAAGATAAACTTCTTCATAAACTCTTCCCCTTCATTGACTGGTGTGTTAGTTAAATACTCTTGTTTCTAGTCTTTTGTACCCTTTCCTTAAGTTTTTCGTATACATAGCCAATAAACCAGTGTCCAGAAATTTAGTTTCACCTTATTTTTAAACTGTCCTATATTATTAAGAATATCATTAGCAACATCACAATTGTCACTTTATTAAACGTAACGGAAAGCAGCCTCATTAATAATACTTCATACTTTTGTTCTCTTGTCCTTTAAACAAAGACAGACTCTTACAGCTTAGTGCTTAGAGTCATGCTACATCAATCATAAATGATGGCTAATTCAGCGGCAGTGATTCAGCCAAGAGAATGACAGGGCAGTAAAACTCACTGCAAGAACCACACCAAACCTTCGATGACAGCTGTCTCAAGCACATCTAATGAGTTTTTCTTGGTATTTCTGGCTGCACTAAATGGCTGCAGCAGTTTATATTTAATCTAAGGCAGGAAGTTCCAAGGGAATTGATGCTGGGATGCCAATTAAGTCAGTCTCTCTTCCTTACAACTCAAATATTTCATAGCCACTAAACAAATATGCTCAACTGCAAACAACTCTGAATTTTCAAATGCTCACACATTTATAAGTCACTGGTGCCCCCAAAATATATACATTAGGAAATACCTTCTTACACCAAAATGTAATCAGTAACAATGCATATTCAACCACCGCCTCACATTCAGACTACTTCAAGACAGTTTAAAAAAACAAATTTTGGGAATCACTGGGAGAGGAAGACAAAAATACTGTTAATTGAGAAGGAGACCTTAAATCTCAAGAGCAGAAAGTGAATTTGCTGAAATCCAGACAAAAGGAAAACAGAAAAGCAGGAGAGCCAAGGGTCCCACCAGCCCTTCATGAACAATATAAACTCCAGTTCACAGAACACTGTTTTCCTTTAAACAATATGACATCAGAAGAAAAACCATGTTCTCTGGAATCAATTAATCTCATTCAAAACCACTAACTTTTTGCAACAGGGGTGCAACAATGCTAGCCTGACCGATTATGAAATATATAATTCTTAAGTCACAGCTTCCTTTCACTTTATGTCCATATAATGTTAAGCAAATTTTCCTTAAGTCAAAATGATTTTATTTCATGAAAATCTGCCTTTCATATAAATAAATTTTAACAAAAACAAAATTCTAAGAATAACTGTAAATAAAATATTTACATTTGTTGATACTAAGTCCACTGATTATATTTCAAATACCAACAGGATGAAAGCTAAATCTCTTTATCATTCTTACTACTGACAATTCTTTATTTAAAAGTGTATTTCCCTTTAGACACAAGTTACCTTGACAATCTAATTGTATGAGGTCATTTGTTGAATTTAGGTAAATATCTTTGAAAGTGAAAGTGAAGTCGCTCAGTCGTATCCGACTGTTTGCGACCCGTGGACTGTAGCCCACCAAGCTCCTCCGTCCATGGGATTCTCCAGGCAAGAATACTGGAGTGGGTTGCCATTTCCTTCTCCAGGGGATCTTCCTGACCCAGGGATCGAACTTAGGTCTCCCACATTGCAGGCAGATGCTTTAATCTCTGCACCACAAATATCTTTAAAAAATGCTAATTAAGACAGGCAGGAATAATATCTATTGACATTATTAATATTTAATAATATTTGTTGATAAAAGTATCTGGAACAAGAAAAATTCAAATGTATAAAGAATGTGGTATTCACAGAAAGTGTGTTGGTCATTCAACTATGCCCAACTCTTTGTGACCCCATGAACTGCAGCCCACCAGGCTCCTTTGTCCATGGAATTCTCCAGGCAAGAATAACTGGAGTGTGTTGCCATTTCCTTCTCTGGGGATCTTCCCGACCTAGGGTTGAACCTAGGTCTGCCACACTGCAGGCACATTCTTTACCATCTAAGCCACTAGGGAAGGTACAAAATATTTGGCAATCTGCTGGTACTTAGCTATTCATTATCCATAATCAGATGACCTTGAAAGATAAAAAAACAAAGCCAAAAGCCAACCTCCCTTGCTCTGAGGTAGATGAGGTTGAAGATAAAACTGTCATAAACGGTGGCTGGTTTTAACAGGAGAATAAGCTGCCAGGTAACTTTCCATCTACTTTACTGAAGACACAATTTAACATGTGCCACCAACCACAAGCATCTGCTATTTAGGGAGTCAGAGCTGAGGCTGTTTATTCAAGCAACATTTACGGAGAGTCTCCTGCAGCTGAGCCAGGCTCTAGAACACATAGATCAGAGCAGGACAGGGCTGCGAGATAGAGGGCTTGGGTGGGAAAGTCAGATGCTGGGAGCCAGCGTAAGGAACTCCGCCCATGGCAAAGGTCGTGAGGAAGGAGGCTTGGCATACGCAAGGCGGGATCAAGCCTCAGGAAACCCCCTGTTCCCGAGCATCTGCCCCCAAAACCAGAGTCTGTTTTATGCTCTCACCTACACCTCTGACTTTACGGGGGCTCTCCCCCCATAGCCATTTCTCTCGGAGAAGAAGTTAACTTGCAGCTCCAGTTAATAAAAATTCCCAGGCATGACAAAGAGTGTTTCAACTTACAAACTCCTCTGAAGGTTCTCTAGCCTTCCTGATCAGGTTCGTCCTGCCACATGTGATTGTTTACAGGCTCCCAACCATGAGAGGCACGAGATGCTTTAAAACTTTCTAAATACAGACTCTTTTGAGAAGTTAGAAAATTATTAGTATAGTATAGTGGGTTGATTAGAAATTATATTGGTGAAGGGTTTTTTCATTTGTTGTGCCAATAATTACTGCTAATTCCCTGCCCTGGGTGTGACAAGGGTGTCTCAGGCCAAACCTCTCTGCTGACAGACTAAGTTGTGTGACAACCTCTCAACCATAAACAGCACAGAGAGTTTGGAGTATTAGCATAGGGCTTTTCTCATTGTTGAGTCAATGACTGCCGCCAGGCCTCCATATCCTTAGGCACCTGGGAATATATTAATCAATGTATTTGGAATATAGAAAAGGAAATATAGTAGTTTTTGAGGTTATCACTACTACACTTTTTGAGTTAACGAATTTTCTCTTTTGTTATAGATCACTGTACTTTGTTATAAATCACCGTGTGCTTGCTATGTAAAAATGTAACTTTATCACAAGACTAAACGCTGGTGAAGGGTTTTCATTTGTTGGGCTGATGTTTGCCACTAAATCTCCATATTCCCTGCCCTTATAATGAATATAACTAGCACATAGGAGAAATAAGTATTAACCTTTAAGATTAATCATGTTAACCTTAGGCTAAGTAAATTCCTTTCTTAGTTGTTAACTCACTACACCCTCACCCTATAGGAATGCAACTTTATTTGGAGGGTGGCGCCTGGTTTAAGAAAAAAATCACCCCTGGAAAAAAAAATAAGTTTTCTGGTTAACTGACCATTATCAGAAAGGGCCATAAAATGTCAGCAGGCCTCATGGCCAGAAGATACTGTAAAAGCCATAAGACCTTTGTATAATTTTATATGAAGCACCTGACTGACAAGGGTCAGGTCTGCTGACCCCGTGTGACTCTGTATTCATCCCTATGTATAACAAAAGGTATATAAGCAAACCTGAAAAATAAAGAAATCGGATCAGTTTCTGGAGAGACTGATTCTTCTGTGTTGTTTCTTTCTTGCTCCCTGTTTTTCTGGCTGAATTCCCATCTGGAATGTGGGTACTTACCAAGCCTATTAATTCTGCCTGGGCTTCTAAGATTGGACCAGGGAGGCCTCATTGCCTCCTCTCCTTCGGGAGAATGGAAAGACGCCTGTGGCCCACGTAGGTGGTGATTGGTATTCCACGTAAACCAAGTTATTCAGCCTCTTTTTCTCCACTAATTTTCCTACTACACTATCCGTTTCTAATCTCTCTCTATATCTGTAATTAAATAAGTTTTTTCCTAGGACGCTTACTCCATCTCCCTGTCGAATTACCCTGGATCCACCGTGGCTGGACCCCGGCAGTCAGACACACACATTCACGCACAGATATAAAGTAATACTCTAAACATTAATACTGAGAAATCTAGCAGGGAGGGGTGCTGGAAAGAAGAGTGAGATCGGAAAAGGTCTCGGGGAAGGAATGGTCTCTAACTAGTTCTTTAAAGAGAAGTAGAATTCCTCTAAAAATGGTTGCTTGACTTTTTCCATTCTCACAACTGCTATGATGGCATAGTACCTGGTTCAGAGAGCTATACCTAACATACTCATTCTTAAGCACACACCTCAAAGACAGCAGCATTTGTAGTGGACGCGGCAGTCTGCTGAAGCACGCGTTCCCCTAGCTGCACGGCGCTGGGAGCAGACAGCACTCAGCTGAGAACCTCAGGGCCTTGTCCTCCCAAGGACATTTTCTTCTGGGCTCATGCCACATGCAGAGGTACAAAAACCCAAATCCCTCACTCCTGGTTAGGCGAAAGCTGAAGGGCTAATAACCTAGCTCACAGAAGCACCCTGTAGGGTTGGCTGAAGCCCTTGTCATGACTTACTCAACCTCTCCCCCTTCTGTCTTCACTCCCCTCCATCAGTCAGTTCAGTCACTCAGTCGTGTCCAACTCTTGGCAACCTCATGGGCTGCAGCACGCCCAGGCTTCTCTGTCCCCAGCATAGGCAGATGTTTTAAAAGCACTCCCACTGTATCTGACCTGTGACACCATGCAAGGCATCATCTCACCTGGTTTCTCATCTTGACATATTTTATACTATTCAAAGGAAACCTTCTAAAGTGGTGGCTTCTGGTTTTAAAGAGGGACACCCAGTCAATAATAGCGGCCATGTGCATTTCCAATTATCAAAAGGAAGGGCATAAAATATGGGGTTATCAGACTTTATACTTTCATTAAAGAAGTCACATTAATTCACTGGGAAAATTTAACTGTGTGTACTGTGGTATTAAGCCTCACTGAGACAGTTATATTTACCAAGGAAACCTTGACAGACATCACACAAACTATTCAATGGCATATGTATTTTATACTTTATTCTGTTAGACTCACATGTGCTGTTCCAAAACACACATGACTCAGCACATTCGGGAATACAATCCCTACAGTCAGCTGCCAGCAAACATGAAATTTAGAGATAAGCAGGAACCAGGATAAACCTCCAGGGAATCTAGTCCCAAATAATAGGTTTTTATGAAATTTCTTCAGTGAATACCTCATGGAGGTGTCACCACGATCCATTCAGACCAGAGTCTGGGTCAAGCTGCACTGTGTTCACAAGAAATCAACATTTCTACCACTAGCTCATTTGAGGCTTTTTTAGAAAAATAGGAAATCAACAGAAGTAAGTGTTAAATTAAACTAATACACTGATAATAGCAGTTTCTCTAGAGAACAGGATCTTTGTATTTTATTTTAAACTATACACTTATTATTACTAGCATAAAAATCCTGAAATAGATGAATCTGGTTATTTTTAGTCTCAATATCGTAAAAAAAAAAAAAAAAAAAAAGCTGGGCTTTCCAGATGACCTGAATAAGCCAGCTTTTCTTCATGCACCTCATATTAAGAGAAAATTGACAGACGATCGCTTCTTAATGTTTTAAACTCTCAACCTTAATGTTTTAAACTATCTCCAAAACTGTCTTCCAAAACATTAAGACACATAACTAATATTTACATATATATAGAATATGTGGACTTTCATCAAGCTTATTATCCTTTTCAAAAAAAAGCTCGTTAACTGTTTTATGCTAGAGCTTCTGGACTCCATGGTTACATACTCTTGTATTAATAACCAAATCTTCATGGACATGACATTTCTTTAATATATATAATTTTTTCTCCTTAGAAACCAATAAGAAGAGGGTGGAGGAAGTTTTTTCATAACTTCAAAGTACATGCACATTTTCAAATTGAGAAAAGTCTTTTATATATTACCACAAAGAAGTAACTGTACGTATAAGAAGAGTACACTAAAAAGCAGAGAGACTTAAAATTGCCTGGGAAATTAACAAAAGGAGTGACAATGGATTTTAATAGCATTTGAGAGCTAACCATGTTCCTCTCAGAGCAAAAACCTATCAATCTTATTTCATAGACTCTTTTGGACTCTTTTCATAGTAGTTTTGAATCATAGCAACTTCTCTTTAATGTTCTGTATGTTCCCAAAACATAATTTAGGAAAACTTTCAAACATCAAACTAATCACCTAAAGGGATGGCTTTTCATTTATGGGACTCATCATGGATTTGTTATCAAAACAGGAGACAGTACCAGCAGCAGACACACAGGGTAGTCCTTCATAAGCAGTGTGATGAGCACTGACATAAACATTTCTAATGGGTCGTCCTGAAATCAGCTTTCCTAAAACTGGGTGCTGCCACAGCAAGGAGGGAGAAAAGAAATAAACCCCAGCACTGTATAATATGTTGTTGGGTATGCCAGAAACAGATATATCAGGACATTCTAAGAAAAGAAAACACATTCAAAGTAAAATGAGCAATGGAGGTCTCAACATGTTACGGTCACTCTTTGTCATCTACCTGATTGTTTCTCTGGCATGTAAGCTTGGTTATATAAGAATCGACTGTTCTCTTTTCTCCCCTACTGAGCTGTAGGGTTGGGGGTGGGGACAGCTGAGAAGCTGAGAAAAGTGATGATCAACAAATCCAATTTTAAAGGCAAAAACAATTCTCCCCCATCAGGAGCTGTTTCATGAATTCAGAGCAGTGCCCCCTGCAGCCTTTCTCAGATCCAGGTCTTTAGTTTGGCTTCCTGGCTTTCTGCTTCCCCACCACGCTCTGCCCTGTGCGTCCAGCAGCATGACGGAGCTTATTGCTTCATGCAGTACCAGTGAGAGGACGAGAGCAGTGAGCCTTGGACACACACGGTCCGATCAGGAGTACCCCTGGCCCTGAAACAAGGACCGCCTCTCCTGAGATGAACAGACGGAATCCATCTTCAGGAGCCAGGGAAAGTGCAGGGAGAGCACAAGGAGGTGAAGGGCCACCAACCAGTACATATGCCAGCAGCCTCAGGTTCAAGGACCAAAGCTAAGGTCAAAAGGACAAGGGTGTCCTTAAAATGACACACAAATTGAACATGATGGGAAGTCTGTCGTGGGTCACCCCCTGCCCCAAGCCTCTCTGTAAACTTAAAAATGTTTATTTAGTGTAGTTTACTACAAACATCCTCCATCAGGGCCAGAGCCTGCCCATCTCTGCTCCTATGTACCACCTGCCCCTGGCACAGTGGTGGACCTAGAGTAAGGGCTTCCAGGTATTTGAGGAGTAAATACGTGAACTGCGTTAACCAGGAAGAGAGCCGCCGAACAGTTAAGGCTCAAGCCCAAAACTATCCAACAAGAAAGGGGCAGAGTGAGGCAGAGTTGCCTGAGGAACACTGGACTTGACTGTGCTTGCCCTATAGCGCTATGCTGGGCACACCAGTGTCTGCCGGATCTTTATGTGCATGAACCTCAGCAGCAGAAGGGGGAGTATAGAAATGTACATTCTGAGCGCCCACAAAGAGTTAAGCATTAGATAATGACTTTACATGTTGACATATGTGTAAAATATACAAACGTGTACACAAACACAGCTGACCCTTGAGTAAGATGACTCTACTTACACACAGATTTTTTCAACAGCAAATACTACAATGCAACAAAGACAGGATTGGTTGAATCTGTGGATGTAAACAGTGGACATGGAGGAACCACATATATAAAGTTTTTAAGTTATTAGGATATTAACTTAATAATCTGATTAAGTTATTAGGGCCCTTAACCCTGCACTGTTCAAGGGTCAGCTGTATATGCATATCTTAATTACTAGGGATCACAGTGAACATATGAAGATGGTTTATGCAGACATGTGATAAACATTAAGATCTGATTTGTTGTTTAGTGGCTCAGTCATGTCCAACTCTTTGTGACCCCAGGAACTGTAGCCCACCAGGCTCCTCTGTCCATAGAATTCTCCAGGCAAGAATATTGGAGTGGGTAGACATTTCCTTCTCCAGAAGATCTTTCCAACCCAGGGATCAAACTCATATCTCCTGCTTGGTAGGATTTTTTTACCACTGAGCCACCAGAGAAGCCCAAGGGATTACCTTTGTTAAAAAACAAACCTTCCTCACTCCTAACTTCCCCCAAGAATTAGGTACAACAGAATTAGATCCTCAGTGTAGAATTCAGCTGTATATCACAAAGAGGCTGGGAATTTTCCCTTTAGTCCCTGCTAAAGGGATGTGATGTGTTTTCAGAATCTATACTCCAGAGCACCCTCTGCTGGGAAAAGTGTCTCAAAATGCTTGCTTTGTGTGCACGTGTGTTTTTAATGCTCTACAAATCACTTTAAAATAGATTTGGGGTGGTGTGGGGTGGCGGAGTGGAGGGTGTCCAAAAGAATCTTCTAAAACATGGCCTTTATTACCCTCCCACAACCCTTCCCTGCAACAGAAACCTCACAGTCTACCTTACATAATAACTGACATCACTGTCCCTCCGAGCCAGACACCAGGTATGTTTCCTGTTACACCCAGGAGGCATAAGGCAGCCGCTGTTCTGTGATCCCAGCAGCTGGAGGTGTGCAGGGACCAAGGGCAGAAGGCCTGGGCTGGCAGGTGAGGAGGGCAGTGCTGAACACTGCCTGCACATCCAGGATGGAGGGACCGGTGGACATGGGTTCCCCTGGAACAAGAGGCACTGGGAGGGCAGCTGGTGGGTAGCTCCAGACACCTGGAAAGGTCCCTACTGAAACAGGATGGAAAGCAGGGGCGGCAGAGAGGTAGGAACCTCAAGGGCATCCTGCTGAAAGGAGGTTTGGAGGAAGGGAGGATGATGGCCAAGGTCAGCCAGAATTTAAGGTCCACACGAGGGAATGTGTGGTTCCAAAGTCCAGAGGTTCCCAGAATCGAAGGGACCTCACTGCAAAAGGAGGCCACAAAGAGCTGGTGCCCAGGCACAAGTCATGACTGAGAGCCACCGGGAGACAGGGACAGACAGCTGCAGGTGAGTAACAGTTCCCTTTCCCTTCTCCAGCTCCTCCCTGTTGGCCACTGGAGAATCTAAAGCACCATCAACAGTGAGGGAGATGACAGGCAATCCTACCATTGCTCAGAATGGCCACTCCCCTGCCCCTAGTAAAACTAAAATTATGTTTCAGTCTGACCATCCCTCCAACTTTCTTCCTTCCCCTTCATACTTCCTCCTCCCTGTTCCCATCCTCCAATTCCCAAGCAACCACTGATTGGTTTTGTGCTATTATAGACTAGTTTGCATTTTCTACAGTGTTATATAAATGGACTCAAACACTTTCTTTTTAGCTTCTTTCATGGAGCATAATTATTCTGAGAGTGATCCCTGTTGTTAGGTAGATCAATAGTTCATCTCCACAGTGGCGTACCCACTATGGAAAACACTATGAAAATTCCTTAAAAAAAAAAACTAAAAACTAAAAACAGAACTGCCATATGGTCCAGCAATACCACTCCTGGCCATATATCCATACAAAAAAACTATAATTCGATAAGATACACACACCCCAGTGTTCACAGCAACACTATTTACAATAGCCAGGGTATGGAAGCAAACTAAATGTCTGATAGATCAACATGTAAAAGAAGATGTGGTGTTTATATACAATGGAATATACTCAACCATAAAAAGGGAGAAATAATGCCAATTGCAGCTACCTTGAAATTATCATGTGAAGTCAAAAAGAGATAAATAATGCATGATGTCATTTATATGTGGAACTTTTCTACAAAACAGAAACAGACTTATAGAGATAGACTTGTGGCTGTCAAGGAGGGTGGAGGTGGGGGAGGAAAGATGGACTGGAAGTTTGAGACTAGCATATGCAAACTGTTAGACATACATAGAACTAGAAAGCATTTCCCCTAAAGTCAGGAACAAGACAAGGGTGTCCACTTTCACCACTACTCTTCAACATCGTTTTGGAAGTTTTGGCCACAGCAATCAGAGCAGAAAAAGAAATAAAAGGAATCCAAATTGGAAAAGAAGAAGTAAAACTCTCACTGTTTGCAGATGACATGATCCTCTACATAGAAAAGCCTAAAGACTCGACCAGAAAACTACTAGAGCTAATCAATGAATATCATAAAGTTGCAGGATATAAAATCAACACTCAGAAATCCCTTGCATTCCTATACACTAACAATGACAAAGTAGAAAAAGAAGTTAAGGAAACAATTCCATTCACCATTGCAATGAAAAGAATAAAATACTTAGGAATATACCTACCTAAAGAAACTAAAGACCTATATATCAAAAACTATAAAACAGTGATGAAAGAAATCAAAGAGGACACTAATAGATGGAGAAATATACCATGCTCATGGGTCAGAAGAGTCAATATAGTGAAAATGAGTATACCACCCAAAGCAATCTACAGATTCAATGCAATTCCTATCAAGCTACCAGCAGTATTTTTCACAGAACTAGATCAAATAATCTCAAGATTTGTATGGAAATACAAAAAACCTCGAATAGCAAAAGCAATCTTGAGAAAGAAGAATGGACCTGGAGGACTCAACTTGCCTGACTTCAGGCTCTACTACAAAGCCACAGTCATTAAGACAGTATGGTACTGGCACAAAGACAGAAATATAGATCAATGGAACAAAATAGAAAGCCCTGAGATAAACCCACACACCTATGGACACCTTATCTTCGACAAAGGAGGCAAGAATATACAATGGATTAAAGACAGTCTCTTTAACAGGTGGTGCTGGGAAAACTGGTCAACCACTTGTAAAAGAATGAAACTAGACCTCTTTCTAACACCTTACACAAAAATAAACTCAAAATGGATTAAAGAGCTAAATGTAAGACCAGAAACTATAAAACTCCTAGAGGAGAACATAGGCAAAACACTCTCCGACATAAATCACAGCAGGATCCTCTATGATCCACCTCCCAGTATAATGGAAATAAAAGTAAAAATAAACAAATGGGATCTAATTAAAATTAAAAGCTTCTGCACAACAAAGGAAACTATAAGCAAGGTGAAAAGACAGCCTTCTGAATGGGAGAAAACAATAGCAAATGAAGCAACTGACAAACAACTCATCTCAAAAATATACAAGCAACTTATGCAGCTCAACTCCAGAAAAATAAACGATCCAATCAAAAAATGGGCCAAAGAACTAAATAGGCATTTCTCCAAAGAAGACATACGGATGGCTAACAAACACATGAAAAGATGCTTAACATCACTCATTATCAGAGAAATGCAAATCAGGACCACAATGAGGTACCACTTCACACCAGTCAGAATGGCTGTGATCCAAAAGTCTACAAGCAATAAATGCTGGAGAGGATGTGGAGAAAAGGGAACCCTCTTACACTGCTGGTGGGAATGCAAACTAGTACAGCCACTATGGAAAACAGTGTGGAGATTCCTTAAAAAAAATGCAAACAGAACTGCCTTATGACCCCGCAATCCCACTGCTGGGCATACACACCAAGGAAACCAGAATTGAAAGAGACACATGTACCCCAATGTTCACTGCAGCACTGTTTATAATAGCCAGGACATGGAAACAACCTAGATGTCCATCAGCAGATGAATGGATAAGAAAGCTGTGGTACATATACACAATGGAGTATTACTCAGCCCTTAAAAAGAATAAATTTGACTCAGTTCTAATGAGATGGATGAAACTGGAGCCGATTATACAGAGTGAAGTAAGCCAGAAAGAAAAACCCAATACAGTATATTGACACATATATATGGAATTTAGAAAGATAGTAATGATGACCCTGTATGTTAGACAACAAAAGAGACACAGAGGTATAGAATGGACTTTTGGACTCTGAGGGAGAGGGGGAGGGTGGGACGATTTGGGAGAATGGCATTGAAACACGTATACTATCATGTAAGAAATGAAGCGCCAGTCTATGTTCAATACAGGATACAGGATGCTTGGGGCTGGTGCACGGGATGATCCAGGGAGATGATATGGGGTGGGAGGTGGGAGGGGGCTTCGGCATTGGGAGATCGTGTACACCCGTGGCTGATTCATGTCAATGTATGGCAAAACAAATACAGTACTGTAATGTAGAATAAAGTATTAAAAAAAAAAAAAAAACTAGACTACTTTGCTGCATATCAGAAACTAATACAGCAAAACTTCAATAAAATAAATTAAAAAAATAGTTCATTCCTTTTTATTGATGACTAGTATTCCATTAAACAGATGTGCTGCAGTTTATTCACTCATGCACTTGTTGATGGATACTTGGGTGTGTCCAGTTTGGGGCTACATCAACAAAGCCACTATAACTACTCATCTCTAAGTCTCTGTTATGGGGAAAAAATATAATCAAGAAGAGGGAACAAATAGTACCTACTCCACCTGTTAGTCCCCCCTCACCATGTGCTCATGAAACCTAAGCTGGGGAGAGGGAGGCAAGAAGTAAACTGGAGACCTGGTATTTTGTTTTGAGCTGCAACGAACCTTTAGTAGGGCTCTCCTAGTGGCTCAGCAGTAAAGAATCCACCTGCAATGCAGGGGCCTCAGGAGATACGGGTTCAATCCCTGGGCTCGGAAGATTCCCTGGAGGAGGGCATGGCAACTCACTCCAGTATTCTTCCTTGGAGAATCCCATGGACAGAGGAGCCTGGCGGGCTACAGTTCATAGGGTCTCAAAGTCAAACACAACTGAAGTGACTTAGCACACATGCACAGACATTTAGTAGCATTTCTAACACCATAAAGTGTCCAGAAAGCTATGGGTTCTGCCAAGTGGTAGACACTGTCCTGGGGAGAGATGCTGTCCTGGGCAACAGAGGGAAAACCAACACTGCTTTGTGATAGCAACCTAATGGGCAGCTCAAGGCAAGAAAGACCTATCCGTGCAGGAAGGCAGAGGGGGTCTCTGTGAAGGAAGGAGATGAGTCATGAGATGGCATATAGGATATAAAGAGGTCTTCAGATGGCCTGGAATGTCGCAGCCAGAAAGGAGGAGGGTGGCTCAGGAAAGAAACTCAGACACCTCCATGCGCTCAGACGGCCACCTGCCCACATGTACCTCTAACCACACCCCCAAAGCCCAAGGCTCCAGGAGACTATGAGATGTTGTGATAAACTCTCCACCCATAGACTGAAAAAGGGCCCTGAGGAAGCTTAAGAAACACACCCGGAGAGCTGATGTGACTTGCCCAAGGCCGCATAGACAGGACTAAAATTAAAATCTCCTGATTTGTGCTCCAGTCCACCCCTGTCACTAGAGTGACAAATTCTCCAATGACATTGTCAAGTGTATTCACAAAATAGTAGATTCAAAATGACAATCCCCAGTGGCTCACATGGTAAAGAATCTGCCTGTAATGCAGGAGACCGAGGTTCGATCCCTGGTTCCGGAAGATCCCCTGGAGAAGGGAATGGCAACTCACTCCAGTATTCTTGGCTGAAGAATTCCATGGACAGAGGAATCTGGTGGGCTATAGTCCATGAAGTCACAAAGAGTCGAACATGACTGAGTAACTAACACAAAAGGCACTACTGAAAAACAAAAGTAACAACCACAGCACGTGTATTTGGAGTGTGGTTATGATTGGGACTACTGCTTTCCTCTAAGGTGCAGGTCACTAAATAAACACTGTTAGAAGGCTTCCCGGTGGCCCTGTGGTTAAGACTCCATGCTTCAATCCCTGGTCAGGATACTAAAAGATCCCATATGCCACAAAGTACAGCAAAAAAACAATTACAAAAAAAAAGTTGGGGGAGGCGGTGGTTGTTAGGAAACCATCCACTTCACTTGTGGTGAACACCCTGAGCAATCTCTGCACCGGGCATGCTATTTCTGGTCCAGCCGGAAGTACCTATAGCACACCTGTTTCTTGGACTGTCTTGGGATTTATCACACTTCATTGACAAGTACAAGAAACTCCCACACTGAGACATCTTGCACAATCTAGATTTTTCTAACATGGAACTGAATCATCAATTCAGGGTAGACCCAAGGCTTCTGTAGGCTCAGAACTATAGCATCTGTGTTTAAGGGACGAAGGTATTCTTTCCTGTAGCCAGAAGTTCCTCTCAGCAGGACCTGCCCAACTCACTCCGGCCACTGAAATGGTGACATCTAACAAAATCCCTCAAGCAGCTGAATACAGCTTAATGAAATCTACACGTGGTTTGTGTCTGCTGAGCCTATCGGTTTGCTTACAACTTCCTCTGCACAATCTGCTCATCAGGGCGCTCATTCAGCATAAAGTTCCTCAGGACTCACTGGACACATCTCATGAATTTCTATTTTTCTATTTAACAGCTTCATTTATTGCTTTTGTGCAATACAGATGCAGCTCTCCATTTACTACCATTCTTTAAATGGTCATTCCTGCTGCTTTCACATGACCTCTTACCTTTTGTCAAGGGAGGCAGAGGGCATGCTGATTAAGAAGATACAGGCTGTTGGTCTAACATACCCAGCAGGCAATTCCAACCATGGATTTGCAAGCTAATCATACTCGCAGGTATTTTATTTTGTCTATGCAATGAAATGATCACTGCCCTCTAAAGGTTATGGTAAAAATTATACTAGATGAACTACACAGAGTGACTACCTACTGAGTGAATGGTAGAGGATCACCCAAACTATTTAAATTTGCTTTTCCTTTCAGTTGCCTAGCCACAGAATTGAATACATATATATATATATGATGCAAATAAGATATGTCACTACTGTATTTTTAAAAACTGACTACTAATTGCAGCATTATTCACAATCGTGCTATGGAAACACCCCAAGTGTACTTACAGATGACTGGATTAGCAAAGTGTAATACATGTACATAATCGAATATTACTCACTTTTTAAAATGATGGAAACTCTGACACATGCTATAACATGGAAATAAACCTTGAAGATCTTATGCCAAGTCTTTGCTCAGTTGCTTCAGTCGTGTCCGACTCTTTGCAACCCCCTGGACTATAGCCCGCCAGGCTTCTCTGTCCATGAGGATTCTACAGGCAAGAATACTAGAGTGGGTTGCCATGCCCTCCTCCAGGAGATCTTCCCAATTCAGGGACTAAACCCAGGTCTCCATCACAAATGGATAAATTCTATATAATGACATTTACACAAGGTACCTCAAGCAGTCAAATACATAGAGACAGAAAGTAGAATGGTGGTTACCAGGGCCTGGGCAGAAAAGGGGATGAAGAGTTATCATTTAATGTGTACAGAGCTTCAGTTTCATAAGATGAAAAACTTCTAGAGACAGATAGGGGTAACGGGTGTGCAATAATGTGAACACAGTGCAATTGTACTCTATAAATGATTAAGCTGATAAATTTAGTTGATGATTAAACTGATTTGATTTTTTTAAATGAAAACAAACAAACAAAAAAAACTAGCTGCTTCAATTCAATGCTAGTAAAGAGATGTGAGCAGCGAGTTACATGTGTCTTCTACAGTGAAGATTGTTTTCTTTTAGATTAATATGTTAAGATCAGCATTCTGGAACTTACTTTTAGTTGTATTTCATTGTATCAATAAAATAGTTTTACCTTTATTAAAATATGTCTGCTATAATGTTTCTCCATCAACATCTCTCCCCACAAAAGGTGAGAAGAAACAAATGAACTAACATGACATTTTCTGGGGTAGTATATTTACCTTAATGTATATCACTTTATAAATAAAAACCTACTATCTGCAGAATGTAGAAGCCTTAGGTATGAGGGAGAAGCTGGACCAAGATGAAAACTTAGTATGATAATCTACAAAGAGTCAGAAAAACCACAGAAACAAATATGTGAGAAAAATGACAACAGTAACTACACAAGAAAAAGCTTGCAGGATGGGAAGTTAGGTGGGGAAGACAAAGCACGAGAACAGGGCATAATTTCAGGTGATAATACGTAAGTCCTACAAACTCACTGCAAACACACTGTGTTAAAGTCTGGCAAACTTTTTCTAGTAAGGGCAAGAAAGTATGTTCAGCCTTTTGGGCCATGTGGCCTTCTGTGGCAACAAGTCAACTCTGCTATTATAGCCTGAAAGCAGCCCCTGACAGTAAGGGAACAAATGGGTGCGGCTGTGCTCCAAGAAAACTTTACAAACGCTGGCAGTAGGCCAGGTTTCAGTCGAGGGCAACAGTGTGCCAACCATGGCTCTAGAGAAACAAAATAAATAAAAGGGCAATGTGGAATACAGTGGATTAATGAATGAGGACTGAAATGCTGTGGGCTTCTACTCTATCCCCCAGTGAACCAGACCCATGTTCAGAAGTTCACGCCTAAAATGCCCCTTTCATACCAAAGTTCTAACTATATCCCAGAGAAGACATAAGAGGCCTAATGGACTAAAAAGTTTCTAGTGAATTGCTCACTCCCACTAAGAATGGAATGATAGCCCTCCTATAGAAAACACTGAGAATGCTTTTATATCTTAAAAAATATATATTTCATATATATATAAATGAGCTGACAAAAGCCTAATTTTTACTCTAAGCATTTCTAAGTGTTTTTTAACAGCTGATTCTCAAGATGCAGAATAAAATCTGGGAAAGTACCTACAAAGATGTATCACTTCAACAGAAGCTCTTTCTTATGAAGACCAGGAAGGTATGAACCATCTATGAGATGTATAGATATCCCAAAGACACATATTTGAATGTAAAAACAAGTAAACAAGAAGCACGAAGAGCACCGTTGTATAAAACAGAAAAGCAGACACACTCTTTGCACTCACTCTCACTTGTGTAGAAAGAAACTTTTGGACGAAAACGCTCTTCATCTCTGAGATTAGGATCAAGTTTTGAAATATTCATGTTCTGCTTTGCGTTATTTTGTACTTTTACGTTTTTACCATAAGCATGTATTACTTTCAGTACTTAGATTTTTATGTTGAGATTACCTTTAAAGATTTATCACCTTCGCTATTAAGAGTACACTTGAGGTCTAATATTTTTAACAAAAAATATTCAACTTCAAATGGACTTCCACTATCCATAAACAACACCATGTAAAGAGAATATTTATATACACACTCCACGACAGATGCTATTTGTGGGTAAAATTTCATGGTAGTACAATACCTCAGCTCCACCCATCCACTTAGGCTCATCAGGAAACTCAGCACACAAAACATCTTCTGACTGATCAGTCCCCAGCACATGGTAGCAGAGCTTTTGGTGGAGATTGGTGGATGTTTCTGTGCCTGAAGGGGTTAAAAATGTACACTGAAATGCAGCTGACAATTTTAAGGAAATCTGTTCCTCCCATAGTAGACAATGCTAGAAGCATCTAAAAGTTAAGTATCTGGTTATAGGATTACACAATACAAAGTTAATATACAATATAGTTAATCACTTTTCTATATACTAGCAATGAAAAAGTGGAATTTGAAATTAAAAACAAAACACCATCTACATTAGCAGTTCCCAAAATAGAGTGCTTAAGGTATAAATCTAAGAAAATATGTATAAGATATATAGGACAAAAATTATACAACTGACGAAAGAAATCAAAGAATAAATCAATGGAAAGATATACTCAAAAGATCTTATGGAAAACACTCAATATTGTCAAGATGTCAATTCTTCAACTTGATTTACAGATTCAATGCATTCCCAATCAGAATCTCAGCAAGTTATTTTGTGGACGTGGACAAACTGATCCTAAAGTTTATGTGGAGAGGCCAAAGACCTGGAAGAGCCTACATAACATTCAAAGAAAACAAAGTTAGAAAATGTTCACTATCCAACTTTAAGATTTATTACACGGAATCAAGACAGTGTGGTATTAGCAAAAGAACAAACAGAGCAAGAGAACACAGTAGAGAGACCCACATCAAAAGAGTCAACGGATCTTTGATAAAGGAACAAAGGCAATACGATGAAGAAAAGACAGTCTCTTCAACAAATGGTGCTGTAACAACTGGGCATCCCCGTGCAAAAAAATGAATCAAGACAGAGGCCTTACACACTTTGCACAAATTAACCCAAAATGGATCGCAAGCTTTAAAATGTTAAATACAATCAAGAAACTCCTATAAGAGAGAATTCCCTGGTGGCCTAGTGGTTAAGACTCCATGCTTCCACTGCAGTGGGCATGGGGTTTGATCCCTGGTTGGTGGACTAAGATCCCACACGCTATGTGGTCAAAAAAAAAAAAAAAAACTTCTAAAAGATAACGCAGAAGAAAACCTAGATGATCTTAGGTCTGGTGATGACTCTTTAGATACAACACCAAAGGCATGAAAGAAATACTGATAATCCAGACTTCATTAAAATTAAAACCTTATGCTCCATGAAAGACATTGTTAAGAGAATGAAAAGACAAGCCACAGACTGGGAGAAAATATTTGCAAAAGACACATCTAATAAAGGACTGTTATCCAAAATATACAAAGAATTTTTAAAACTCAACAATAGGAAACAAAGACCAAAATAAGAAAACAAATTTTAAAAAGGACCAAAGACCTTAACAGACCTTAGCCTCCCAAAGAAGATATAGAAATGGAAAATAAGCATATGAAAAGATGCTCTGCAGCATGCGTCAAGGAATTGCAAATTAAAACAATGAGATGCTACTACATACCTATTAGAATGGCCAAAACCCAGAAAACTCACATCACCAAATGCTGGCCAAGATGTGGAGTAACAGGAATTCTCATTCACTGCTGGTGGAAATGTAATGGTACAGCCACTTCAGGACACAGTCTGGTGGTTTCTTACAAAACTAAACATAAAAGATGCAGAAACTATGCTCGCTGGTATTTACCCAAATGAGCTGAAAACTTAAATCAACACAAAAATCTGAACACAGGGGTTAATAGCAACTTTATTCATAAATGCCAAAACTTGGAAGCAACCAAGATGTCCTTCAGAGGTGAATGGATAAATGAACTACAGTACATCTAGACAATGGAATGTTCTTCAGTGCTAAAAAGAACTGAACTATCAAGCCACAGAAACATACGGTGAAAACTTCAATACACACTAGTAAGTGAAAGAAGTCAACCTGAAAGGCTACATACTATATGATCCCACGTATATGACACTCTGGAAGAGCCAAAGTTATAGGGACAGTAGAAATATCAGTGGTTGCCAGGGGCTGGCAGAGGAGGGAAGGATGCCCAGGTGGAACACGGAGGGTTATTAAGGCAGTGAAAATGCTACAACGCTGGATTCATACCATTATACATTTGCCCAAACCAATGGAAGGTACGACCCAGAGAGTGAACTCTGATGTCAACTATAGATTTAGGGGTGATTATGCTGTGTCCAAAGGCTCATCTATTGTAGCCTCTGGTGGGGATGTTGATAATGGGGGAGGAGGCTATGCATGGATAAGGAACAGAGGGTATATGGGAAATCTTGGTACCTTCTACTCAATTCTGGTGTAAATCTAAATCTGCTCTAAAACATGAAGCCTACTCATAGCTACAGAGAACATCTGGTGGTTGCCAGAGTGGAAATGGGTGAGAGGATGGGCAATATAGGTAAACAGAATTAGAGGTGCAAACTTCCCATTCCCAAATAAATGTCCCAAGAATACACTGTACAGCACAGAGAATTTAGTCAACAATGGAAATGACTTATGATGATTATTTTTATAATGTATAAAAATACTGAATAACCAAAAAAAAAAGATTAAGTCTATTTAAAAAAAACCAGAGGGTTAAGTATCAGTTGATTAGCACCCTGGAAATAATCACACATATTTGCTGATTTTGGAGGTTGATACGATGTTGAAGGAAAAAGGAAGAGGATACCATCACATGGAAAAAAAAGTTTTACAGTATTTGGTGATTCTCCATGGGCTTTCTAGGAACATTGGTAAGGAACACAGGATCAGATTGCTTAGTCTCACTCAAGAAGTCCTCCACCACACAACCTGAGAGGCTGTTGAGGTCTTCCAGACAAGAAGACAGCAAAATTACAGCTGGAAGATGTTGGCTTTCTTAAATCAACCATGGTTACTAATTATAACTATTTCTGCCAATAGAAGTTGAGGTTAAATAATAATTTTCATGCTTTTCCAGAAGTTAACTTAATAACACTGTCCTCTAACAAGAAACAGCTAGTGATAAACATTTTTGGTCTCCTGGGACTTGGAAACAACCATTTTCTAACTCAGCAGCACTCTTCACACAGGCAGCTAATTCAGTACACAGAGCACAGAGAGCTTTCTTTAGCCAGCATCCTTGAATAAAAAGCCTACTCTTAGCTCCTCCTGCAGTTCATTGGTTGAACTAAGAAAAAGGTACTACAGTAATCTAATCAAAGGCAGCAAAAGCTAAATGTAGCTGAAAAAAAGAAAAGCATAACAGACTCACTCCCAATTCAACTAGGGGTAAAAGAGAAAAGAAAATGTATCCCCAACGATATAGCAATTCACAGCAAGGGGACAGCACGTGCAGGAGAAAGCAGTGGACTAGCCTTGCTTCCTGCTAGTTCCACACACTGCAAAAAGTAACTGAGACCCTACACCCCAGCTCCACATCTTTAGCAAAGAGATGGAAAAACACACCTGTAAAGACCAACCAAGACAACACGAAAATGCTTTACACCACATGGAAGTAAGGAGTAGCATAAAGAAGATGATGCTGACAGCTTGTACCAGCAAGGTACAAGCTATAGCGTCCTTTCTACCTAGGAAGGTGAGAGATGAAGGGAAAAAGGGGACCAGTTGCACACAACAGGATCTCTGTGCAACTGAAGAGGAGAACACATGCCCCGGAAGTTAACAAGGACAAAAGTATGAAGACAAATGTGACCAAGAGATGACCTGCAACTTCTCAGGAGAGGAAGAGATGTGATTACTGCAAAACTTATCATCACTCATTAAACTTCATTAAATAAGTCGGTTTTATTAAAAAAAAAAAAATCCATTTTCTCCATGACCCTCTTGGGAGACAGACTACATCTGTGAAGAACAGACACTGCAATAAAAATGGCCCCAATTTTTCACAGTTCCTTGTATTTGTTTCCCCACCCTTAAATGGCCCTGTGACCTGCTTCGGCCAAAAGAAAGCCGTGAAGTGATGTTCCAGGAGCAAGCCCAGACATCAAGGAGGTTGTGCCTATTTGCTCTCTCTTGGAGAGCTGTTGTGCCACACAAGCCTGGGCTGGCCTGCTAGAGGATGAGAGACCATATGGAGCTTCATGGAGGCCCCGGACATGTTCAACTGATTGGCAGCTAATCACAGGTACCTGACAGAATTCAGCTACCCCCAGAACTGCCCAGCCAATTTGCAGACTCACGAGCAGAAATAAATGGTCATTATTGTGAACCACAAAGTTTTGGCAGGATCTGTTACACAACAATGGTAACAGATACAATATCCTTCAAGGAAACATGGTTCTAGACCAAGCAGCCTCTACATACGGGCTAGCTTCTTCTCTAAGTTATGTGGAGACACACTTCACTTCATGAAAAAGGTGCTTCATCTGAAGTCTCAACCTACCATCACTTTTCCCCATCCTGCTGCGGGTATGCGTTGTAGAACATCCCCTTCCCGTCATGGGTCCAGGCCATACAACTGAACTTGACTCTTTCAAGCACGTCTGGAAGCTCTTTGGCACCATCGACTTTCATGAACTTGATGGTCACCCAGTCGGAGCCGCTGGCACTCAGACCATAGGCAAAATATTCACCATCCTCACTGAATGCATAGCCTAAGGGACACATGAGAAATTGTCAGTGAACATGGGCACACAACTCCCAGCCTTGCCCACTGTCCACCATGCTGACATGGGTTTTTCCATCACATATGGAGGCAGAAAGCAGCAACAGGAGGAGCAGGAAACTGGTAACGAGAAATCTTGGGGCTCACCCAGGACTTGCAGGAATTTGTCTTATGACCTTGGACAAATTCCCTAACCTTTCCAGGTCTTAGTTTCTTCATCTGTAAAATGACGTACCGAATTATATGACCGCCAGGATGCTTCCATTTAAGAATTTCTATAATTCAATAAGTAGCTCATTTAAAAGCAGAGCTCATCTGGGATTTCAGCATATTTTATTTATATTCAGAAGGAGGGGAAAGGGAGGAAGGAAACTGCTTCTAGAGTAATGACTGAATGTAACAGAACCAAACTGGAGCCATTATCTAATTTTTGGAATGGATTCTGAACTACTTGAAATCACTCCTTACTACCTCATTGTCTGAGAACTGCTAGGATGCAAGGATTAACATTCACACCATCTGACAACCAAAAGCCCAGGTAAATGAAGCCTGAGGGTTTGCAATAAAGACTCATGCAGTGCATATTCCAAAAGTGACAGTGAAAAATAAGGGGGAGCAACATCGCTGATGGACTAACGCACTGTGTCCACCCTCTGGGGCTGTTACAGGCAGAATGTCCTAACCACAGCGGAATGTTTCTTGACAAATATTTATGTTTCTGTTGGCTTTTATGATCATAAAGAATGTGTAATATTTGGCACCAGAGATATCCTCTTATGATGTCTGCTAACCTTCACTGGAGGCTGAAAATCATCTTAAGAAACCAAACTATTTTCAGAGGTTTCCTACTCTTTTGAAAAGAACTTCTATGAGTGAAAAATAAAGTTAAAATTTAATAAAACCTATTTATTAATCACTTATAATTCCTATAAAGCATCCAGGCTCATATGTATATAAACAGAAAAGGGTCAAGAAAGTAATGGAGTAAAGATTCATTTTTTTTGTCTGTGTAAGTTATATATAATTTTAAAAATTTCAGTGAAAATGCAAATAAAGTATTTTGACTTTAAAATGTATATTTTTAAAAAAATCATACACTATGAAAAGAATCTGAATGTCTGTTGTGTTAGTTGCTCAGTCACGTCCAACTCTGCAACCCCATGGACTGTACTTGCCAGGCCCCTCTGTCCATGGAATTCTCCAGGCAAGAATACTGGAGGGGTTGCCATTTCCTTCTCCAATAATATGGTCTTCAGAAAACTCAAAGACTGAGACCAAGTTCCATGTCTAATTTACCATGTTATCCATCAGGGCCTGTACATAACAAACATTACAGAAAAAGTTTTTGGAATGTACTATTGAAGTGAGAAACAAGACCCTGTTATAATGAAGTCCTTCTGGGTGAGTTGCAAGATAGACTTTGGTTGAAATGAAGTGAGTTTCTATTTAGAGTATATTACTGCACAGTATCAGTGTATTAAATTCTTTCACAACTCCAAGATCAAATTCAATGGAGAATACTCACAATAAACTTGCTGGCATCTTATTTCCAATATTAATTATGATTACTCTCAGTACTAATTAGAGTAAGGATCATCATTTACATATACAACCTAGTAGGGGAGAGGAGGAGGAAGCACTAAATGACTAACTGACTTTATAAAGGGGTCTTTGCACACATCTGCTGAAACAGGGCTCTTTAATTCCCATCTAATCAATTACAGGACTTCAGAGTTCCAACTGCTCAGTTTTGTAAGGCTGAATCTACACTTGAGCTTTTTCAAAAATAGAATATGCTGAGCCAACTCAACTAAACATCTAGAATACTAGTCAGTGATAATTCTGAAGTGTACAATTTGTAAACCTTAGATAGATACAGTGTATAGATAATATTCTTACCCTAAAGTTGGGTGTTTATGGCACAAAGCTGGGGTAATCTTATTGACTCTGGAGGTTATCTTGGGGGAAGTTACTCAGGAGACATACAGCAGCTGAATATATATTTTTGCATATAGCAAAACTTATTCATTCAGTTTTAAAACTTGCATCCTCAGGGGACAAAGCATCAAGCTGTCTAATTTCTACAAGACTGTGTTTTATACTTTTAATCCTCACATCATAACAATCAACTAAATTTAAAAATTCATCACTTTTTCTTGTCAAGGAAGTAGACTTTATATTCTTTCCTGTTTTATATGTACAATTAAAACATTCTTTGTACAACTTAAATTTCTTTTGGAAGATAATTTTTTTCCAAATACTGATAGGTCTCAGAGATGCTATAGGAAGTGGTGATGATACTTCAAGATCCCAGAAGCCCTAGAAACTAATTTAGGTCCAGTGTGAATTATCTCTAGTTCTGCTTCATGCTGTCAGAAGGTGTGACCACTCATGTGTTCTAAATATACTGTGCTGACATCAGCTTTCCCGACACTGCATGTGCGTCTGTTCCACAATATGGTTCACACTCTGTCTGGTCTCTCAGGGGTGGGACGACTGCACCCACATCAGAGCTGTCAGCGCGGGGCCCAGGACTCCCACGGCCTGGCTATGGAGCCCTCACCTCGGAGCGCCACTGTGCCATCATCGGAGAGTATGTTGGGGTCGAGGAACACTCTGGCTTCACCCTCTAAAGAATCCTGTACATATAATACTCGTTGGTTCTGCAAACCTGTATTGTAAAAATAGAAATACCTGGGGGACAGAGACAGTCTTTATTTAGTTGTGGAGTAAAACCAAACACATAGGAACAAAAGGAAAAACAACATACAAAGGTACAATTGCAGACAGGCTGTGCCAGGGGCCTAGAGTGGAAGGTCCCACCAGCTCCCTGTACCCAGAATTTGTTACTTGAATTGCTTTAGGTATTAAAATAATTCACTGTGATTTTGCACATCAGCTAAATAAAGTCTGCTTTATGTGCTAAAATGAAAACTGATTTTCAGTAAAGCAGTAACTTTTTCTTTTCAATGGAGAAGACAGCAGATTTGCTAAAATGTGCCAGTTCCCTTCCTTAGTCATGCCCCTAGGGCAAGGGGCGGGCAAACCTTTTCTGTAATGAGCAAGACTGCAAATTATTTAGGCTTTGGGCACCATACAGACTCAATCCTGCAGTTGTGGTACAAAAGCAGCCATGAATAACACACAAGCAAATGACCATGGCTGTGTGCCACTTAAACTTCATTTGCAAAATAGGAGGTGGGCGAGGCTTGGCATGCAGAGCATACTTTGCTGATCCTTTTGTCAGGGGAGTCTAATTTCTAAAGTAAATCTGTGGTAGTGGTTCCAAAAAGACTTAAAAGGCGAACAAGAGGCTATGTTTTAAGTGAGTGTCAGAGGGAGAGGAACAAGAGAGGTGAATTAATGGGTGCTCCCTCTTGGCCTACTGCCATTCTTGGATGGAAGAAATGCATCTAATAAAGTCTTTTCATGTAGTATTAGCCAAAGAGGATTAATTTTAGAGGCAAATAAATCTCCACTGCTGTCTACGAATCATACTATCTCACCAATTACTAGCCACAAGACAACTACCTCCTATAGTCTAGTTTCATCCTAGGACACATCTCTGCCAAATTTCTTAGTCCTTCTTTTAAGAATGTGGACAACAGACAAAAAAAAAAAAATGCTATTTTCATAGTCAAGCATAGAAATGAATTGATTTTATAACGTTTATAAAGTTTATAAACTGGTAAGTTATTTGGAATTTGTACTATAAAATTTAAGAAAGTACTAGATTAGAAAAGCAAAAAGAAAATGAAATGAAAGCAAGTTCACATACCTTTTTCCTTTCTTGAAGTGGCAGCTATACTTGGGATAGTCATACAATTCAGTCATTCTCTCTTTGTATAAACCTCTAATAGGACACTGCTCAAGAAATGGCACGGTGATCTTGTTCTGGGCCTCCACAAAAGCCTGGAGAGAAAATTTAAATGAACAAAGCATGTCAGATATAAAATTTTCCACATGGAGTATTATCCATTAATATTACCGGCAAGATTCAGCAATTTCACTCCCGGGACTATATCCTAAGGAGACAAAAACATTATATTGAGGAGACATCTGCACCCCCATGTTGACAGCAGCATTATTTACAATAGTCACAACATGGAAACGACCAAAGTGTCCCCTGACAGATGAATGAATAAAGAAAATGTGGGCTACATACAGACAAGTATAATCCAGCCATAAAAAAAGTAGGAAATTCTGCCATTTGTGAGAACACGGATGGAACTTGAGGACATTAAGTCTAACGGACAAAGACAAATACTGCATGACCTCACTCACATGTGGACTAATGTAAAACAAAACCACAAACTCATAGAAAAATCAGATTTGTGGCTACTAGAGGCAGGAAGGAGATAAGGCAAGTGGGAACCGAATGAAGGTGGTCAAAATGCACAAACTTCCAGTTATAAGATAGCTAAGTACTAGGTATATAATGTGCAACATGATGACTGTAACTGACATCGCTTTAAGAGATATAAAAGTTGTTATAAGAGAATAAAATCCTGAATTCTCAGCCCAAGGAAAAAGACTTTTTCTTCTTTCTTTTCCTATCTGAATGAGTTGATGGTTGTCAACTAAACTTGTCCTGGCGATCACTTCATTTTACAAGTAGATCAAATCATTATGCTGTACACCTTAAACTTACACAGTGCTGTATATCAACTATATCTCAATAAAACCAGGAAAAAGATTTTTGAAAAATGTATCAGCAAAAGCATACTTTCCCTCAATAAATAACAGTAATACTCACATGGCACTCTGTACCAATCAAGTATTAACTCATTTAGAACTCATATTCCAATGGAGAAGGTTCTTTTTCAGCCCAACTTTCTGGATGGGGAGACTGAGTCTTCAGTTCAGTTCAGTCACTCAATCGCGTCCGACCCTTTGCGACCCCATGAAGTGCAGCACACCAGGCCTCCCTGTCCGTCACCAACTCCCAGAGTCCACCCAAACCCATGTCCATTGAGTTGGTGACACCATCCAGCCATCTCATCCTCTGTCATCCCCTTTTCCTCCTGCCCTCAATCTTTCCCAGCATCAGGTCTTTTCAAACGAGTCAGCTCTTTGCATCAGGGGGCCAAGTCTTAGAGTGGTTCAAAAGCTGACAAACATCACACAGCTGGGAAGTGGTAGAGCTAGTTCTTGAGTCTGTTCTCAGTGAACACACCATACCATTGCTCAGATCACACGCTGTCAAGAATGGGCACTCACCCCAGGCCAAGGCTCCCGGCTTCTCAGCAGCCAGTGATCCCCAAATATCAGATATAAAGAAACCAAGCTACAGAGACAAAGCTAGAGATACCCAGGTATTATCTAACCAAGCCAGAGATACCCAGGTACTATCTAACCAAGCCAGAGATACCCAGGTACTAGCATATCAATTTTGTTTTTGACAAATTTTCCAAGACCTACTACCTTTGTCAACTTGAGAACTTTGCTAAAATGTTGAAACTATAGAATATTTAAAAAAAAATTGGAAAGCGGGTGGCACTGAGTAAGTTTATTGACAACAATGGTTTGGAAGAAAAGCAAGAGGTAGCCTCAGGAGATCAGGAGACACTGGCAGAGGAAGTGACAGTTTCTACAACAGATCAGTTGTATCCAAGCTTAGCCTGTTTATAACCAAGTAGTCAGAAAGGTTATAATACTATAATAATACTGTAATACTATAAAATCTGGGCTTCATAATAATTCACATCTGGCTATTAGAAATGAAGCATGAATAAATGTATCAGCTCAACTGAATGTTGAATCAGATGTCTATGCAAAGGCAAACCATTTTGATAGAGGAAAACTTCAGGAAATGAACAACTTACTATATTCGGAATGGCACACAAAAGATGTGTTATTGCCAGAGTCCATCCAGACCTAAGGGCCCACCCAGCTCAAAATGGTCTTTAAATGGGCTCTCCTTACACAAAGCAATGACCCCATGCTGGAGAACCACAATTCTATGCTGAGAGAAAGCTGCTCTAAAACTCAAGGTTTATAATGTGCTTGAAATCAAGCGGGAAAGAGTATGAGGTATAACTACAGTGATTAACAACAGTTTTGCAAGAGGATCAATTCAAGAGGAATAAAACAGTTATGGGGTCACATTTCTCATTTCATTCAAACAGAAAATAAAACTGAGTCCCACAGAAATACAACTCCAACTGCCTATCATGAGGGACTGGCAAACCTCAGCATGGCCTGCTTTCCTATGGTACTCGAGCCTAGAATAGGTTTTATATTTTTAACAGCTGGGTGCAGGCAAGGGTGGAAAACCTAACGGTGACCTGGGTGACTCAAATCATCTAAAATATTTCCCATGTGCACCTTTACAAGAAGTTTGCTGATTCCACGCTATCTCATTACAAAGTGCCCACAAAGATACTTTTTGCTTTTTAGTTATAAAATCGATGCATAGCTGCAAAGCCACAAGGGGCAGCACTCTGGGGTGGGGTGGGAGTGGGGGTGTGGTGTGCTGTGGTATGGTGTGTGTGTGTGCGCGTGTTGGCACTCTGGGGGGGTGTGTAGTGTGTGTGTAGCATTCTGGGGGGTAGTTGAGGGGTGGGTATGTGTGTGCACAGCATTCTACGGGGGTTGGGGTGGTGGGTGTGTGTTTGTTAGTCACTCAGTCATGTCTGACTCTGTAACTCAGACTGTAGCCCACCAGGCTCTCCTGTCCATGTGATTCTCCAAGTAAGAATACTGGAGTGGGTTACCATTTCCTTCTTCAGGGGATCTTACTGACCCAGGGATCAAACCTAGGTCTCCTGCATTGCAGGCACATTCTTTATCGTCTGAGCCACAAGGGAAGCAAAAGCATTACCTGATTTCATGGGTGAAGTAAACTGGGCCTTTTGACATGACCTTCCCTCCTGTCCCTGGCCTCAGTCCACTGAGCTCCCCTCCCAGCCTTTGTCTCTGCTGGGTCACCTGTCCGCTATGTCCGTCCCCCCATCTCCGTGGGAGATGGGAGCCTGAGCATCTCAAGCCCCATTTACTGCTGGCTCCGTGTCACCCCGGGTGTGCAGCCTTACAGACACGGAAGTGGAGGCAGGTGGTAATAAGGTCACCTGGCCAGGGTCACTCAGTGAGTTAGCAGCAGCACTGAAGCCAGAGTTACCTTCTTTCAGTCACTGTAACAGTGCCCGAGGCTGACTGGCCTGCTACTCAGTTACCTTTTAAAAGGGCTCCTCTTGCTCTGGGTGGAGAACAGACTATGGGGGAGCAAAAGCGCAAACAGGGAAGCTGGGTAGGAGGCTCAGGCAGTAGTCTGGCAAGAGACAAGTCCACGCACAATGGCCTGTCTCAAAAAGGAACAGGGATGGGACAGAAGGGAGGATTGGGAGTGTGGACAGAGAAGACGGGTAAGCCCACACTCACATCTCGGTCAGATGGTTGGCTACTAGAAGGGTCTCAGCAGAACATTAAGCTACTGAGGGCTCCCACCCTGAGACCCGGCAGGCTGAGAGTCCTAGAAGGACCCTTTCCACTGGGGTTCCTCTGAGGAAGAAGCCCCGCAGCCTTCATTTCCCTAGTCCTTCTGACTTCTGTTTGTATGAGGCTGCACCTAAGCCTGACCCCGGCTCTAAGAGGACCACAGTGGATCCATGAGTCATAGATCCTTAGTTCATTTTTCCTGCAAAGGTGAACTGTGCTCACTCATGGATTCTCTATGCTGCTTGGCTTCTCTCCGTACAATCACAAATGCTGCCACAGAATCCATCTCACAAACAAAGCAGGCACGCTGGCTTTTCTCATATGAAATGTTCAGAAAACCATCAGAACAGTCGTAACAATGCTACTAAATAACCAGGCTCATTATATCCAATATGTCACCCACAAGTGTTAGTCAATTACTTTAACTAGAGCAATACTTAAAGATGACGCCCTTCCAATACCTAGATGCAAACAATGTTCGAGTTCTTAACAGTCTAAGTTCTATCATAATGTGCATCTTTATAACATGAGCAGGTCCTCTTCATGAAGGTGCAGATAAAACTTCTGTTAAGGGGTTTGTGAAATTTAGGGTCCCAAAGGATACCAATAATGACTTCTTGGTCATTTATGGATTTAACAGTCTGACATCTTCCTCTAAAAATTAGAACACATTTGAGGGAAAGGAAGAAGAGGTATAAGGATAATGAAAAGAAAAGCGTGAGCAATTGTATGATGATAAAGAAGCAGGGTAAGGAGAATTAAATTATTCTTGTCCCGTAGGAGTCTCAGTCTCCAATCTCATACTCCAGGGTATTATTAAAACCACTGAAACTCGAAAGCCCGTGAAATGACACCAGCAGCTGAGCTTTTTAAAGAGGATCACGAGTTTAGATTTTATAGCTATGGATGAGTCTGAACACATTTTTCTAAGAATAGTTGCTCAAAGCTAAGAAATCCAATTCACATTTCATTTTGCCTTAACTATTAGAAACCTTCAAAGGGAAGTTTCAGTTATGCAAGACTTCTAAATCCTGCTGTACAACACTGTGTTAACAATATTATACACATTAAACACTGTTAAGAGAGTAGAACTCATGTTAAACATTCTTACCATAATTTAATAAAAAGAAAACACAGCTACCTGCAAAGTGTTGCTCAGTTTGGGAGCTGGAGATGCCTTTACCTTTACTGTTTCTAGAATATTTTTCAGGTTGTCCTCACATCAATCCACTAAACAGCTCAAGTCCTTTCACAAGCACAAGGCTTACATATATGAATAAAGAGGATGCATAAGTTACTCATTAAATAGATAAAGTATATAATGAACATAGGACTTCCATGGTGGCTTAGTGGTAAAGAATCCACCTGCCAGTGCAGGAGACGTGGAAGATCCCCTGGAGAGGGAAATGGCAACCCATTCCAGTATCCTTGCCTGGAAAATCCCATGGACAGAGGAACCTGGTGGGCTACAGTCCATGGGAGGGTCACAAAAGAGTCAGACATGACTCAGTGACTAAAAAACAACACAGAACATCATGATGGGCAATACAGGAATAAAAAGATGAATCATGCACATAAAGATAAAAGCTCTAGGAGAACAAAGGTAGGGAAAGCCACTCCCAGGACAGGGTGGAGTGGGCCTCAGAAAGTGGGGCAGGCAGGCAGTCCGAAGACCGATAGGGACTTCCAGCTGGGAGACTGACTGTGGCATGGGTACCATCCGAGTGAAACCAGGGATAGCGCTACCTACCTCCCACAAACCTGGAGGAGTTTTAGCTGCAAATTCTACACACACAAGGGTGTATATATGTAGCTGTGTGTGTGTACATATACATATGCACACAAACATGTGCGGATAACACAACCACTCATATATATATAATATATATATATACACACATGAGTGTGCTGGTTAAAGCAACTATGGTCAAAGGCAAGTGGTTGGTGTCACAGCACGGACTGGTGGTGTTTTCTATATAGTCCTGTCTAAGGAGCTGAGAGCATCCTGGAGGCCAGAGGGGGAAGGAAGCACCTGGACCCCCTCTCTTTGTTGGGAGTATAGCAGAATTCAGAAATGACTCCCCAGGTGCAAGGATACACCCACAAAAAAGAAGACAAGAGGTGGCACAGTTCATCTGGGAGGCTGCAGGACCCAGGGCCAGGAGGGCTGGGCGACCACATGGAAAACTAGAGGCAGGTCGTGCCAAACACAGTGAGAGGCAGCTGCTCCAGGAAACAGGTCTAGAAATTGAGACTATAGAAGAGACTACAGAGTCACATACTTTACAGGACACACTTAGGAACTGACATCCCACAAATGAAAAAAAAAAAGTGCCCCATATTTTCCAGTGTTCTCTAAACATTTACAAACATTACCAGTACATCAGATCAGACCAAAAAGGAAAACTTAAATTCCAAGAAAAGCTTGTTTGGGTCATGGTTCTAATTATGATGCTGTTATATTGACCCAGGGAGGTGCCTTTCTCTTCCTGGCCCCACAAACCCCTAAAAACCCCAAGGACAAGAAATGTCGAATCCAATTGGTGAGATCCCAAAATCCATAAGGCTTATCTTTTAACATTAAAAGCCCAGTGTGGCTACAAAAGAAAGTAAAGGGCATCAAGAGATGGGTTCAGTTTTCCTTCTTGTTTGGTGAGTTCATCAGATACTTTTTAGCTAGTGATTCTTTCACTCTCTGAGCTTTTGAAATTTTTTGCTTTCATAATTTAAAAATGTTACAAAGGACCAAAATGTTCCAAGGTAGGTTTAAACACACCAAAAATGTCTGAAATATGAATTTTAAACATAACAAATTAACTGAACAAACAACTGAATAGTTTTTTTTTTTAATAAACTGCCCCAAATTTAATTCTGCCAATAAATAAAGAAAAAAAAAATTAAAAGTGAGTTCCTGTCTACTCTCAGGGCAGGAAGGCCCCCATTGAGCTTCCTGTTGCAAGTGGGTGATAGACCAGGTGGAGCCTTCCAAAAGCCCTTCCAGGTCTCTTTCCACCTTCTCTGCCTGTCCCCAGGAGGGCAAATCAACTTGTTCCCCCCCTGGGCGAGTTACTGCCAATTAAAGGGGAAGGAAGCAGAAAGTCTCGCTATGACCTTAGATTCAAGCCTTGGTCTCAAATCTCGCCATTACCAGGGAGCTCATTTGAAGGTGGAACACTAACCTGACCTGGCTCTGTTCTTCAGTGTACATACTACTGCTGACCAGGAGCCTGGCAAGGAGAGAGGCGACCTGCACATCAAGTCCAAATCTAACTTAAAACCCACCCAGGAAGAAGTTAAACACATACATATCCTCTCTTGAATAACTCTTGTATCAATGAGGAAATGCAAATGATAACAAGACTGTTTCAAAAATAAGAAAACCAAAACTATTAGGAATTAAAGTTCTTATTGTTTAGTTGCTCAGTCGTGTCTGACTCTGCTACACCATGGATGCAGCACGCCAGAACTCTCTGTCCTTCACTATCTCCCTGAGTTTGCCCAAGTTCATGTCCAGTGAAGTCTGTGATGCCATCCAACCATCTCATCCTCTGTCGTCCTCCTCTCCTTTCGCCATTAAAGTTCTTAGAATGTGACAAAAACAACTGACGCTGACATCTGTTTCTTTTCAGTATCTTAGGATGCCGCACTGATAGACTGGAGGTGGGGTGGGGGGTGAGGTGTGACCTCTGCTAGCCATCAGAACTCCCCTCCCTGAGATCCAGGGATTCATCCAGGGCTGGGCAGGACACCCATGCAGAAGGAGGCTCAGGGCTGGTCCAGGGGTGTGTTTAATGACTCACACATATCGAGGCAGCTGACCTGATCGAGTCCACAGCACAGATTCAGGAGCATACCTGGAACAGGCTCGGGGAACAGTCAGGGCCTGGGTCTGCCATGTGCTGAAGGGCAGCGCCCACACTGTGACGGATGACGTACGTGTGGCCCAGGGAAGATGCTCTACACCCAGATACAAGGCTAGGTCTGGAAAATGAGTCTCACCTTCAGGAAGTCTGGGGTTCACCCTCTCTTGATCAGCTTTTATCATTGCTGGGTGCCAGCAGCTTACACTAAATGTCATAAAATGTCAGTGATACTCCTGTCTATATTCTAACTATGTTAACTCCTTTCTATATTCTTCACATAAGTAAACCCTGTTCATTTTCATAGGCAGAATCTTCCATCAATTCTCCTTGACATATAACAGTCAGTAAAGTAGTTATGAACCCAGGACAAGCAATCAGAATCCTTTTTTAGGAACTGAGGTGAACAATAGGAGAGGTTATCTCATGAGATCTGGGCTGTGTAAAACCTAAAGGGGCAAGGACCCTCTTTCTCTATCATGTGGGAGAGGCTACTGGAAAACAAAACAATCAGAGACGAGCAGCTCACCTAAGAGACAGAGACAGACAGGTTAACAGAAATATCACAAGCAGTCCTAGATCAAGCTGGGCCTTACGGCATGTACTGATCTTCAGTTATGTGAGCCTCTCAGCTCTTTTAAAATATATATATATAAAGGTGCCGTTCATCATGAGTCCTGACTGATCCAGCTCTTCCAAGAGACCCTCAGCTCAAGTACCCCAGGCTGGAAGAGGATGAATCCACCAGAAGCTTGCCTGAAGACTGGATGGGAAAGCCTGGAAAAAGTGATCATCAGTAAATGAGAAAGAGTGAAATATTAATTAAACATTCTAATCAAAAATCTTTAAGGTAACAAAAAAAAATAAAATAAAAACAAATCAATGAGTTAGAAAATTAAAGGATACAACTTAAAAGTTCCAGAACCATTCCTTTCTAAAAACAAACAATCCCCCTGCTCCCCACCACATTCAACCAAAGTTCTGGCTAAACTAATTATCAAGAGGAAAGAAGTTACAGATACTGGAAATCTGAAATTATAAAGACAGACACACAAACACGGAGAATAAAGTCATTGTAAGAAATATTTCACATAACCCCATGCTAGTAAGTTTTAAAATCTCAATGACATGGACAATTTTCTAGGAAATACAAACCACTAAAATGGATCCAAATAAAAGGAGGTATGAACAGAGCCCAAGAATTAACTGCAATAAAAGAATTTGTCCTAGATAGCTCTAAAGCTTTAAATGATCAAGCAGATAATCCCTGTGCTATTTAAGCCACTTAATAATAAATGCAATAGCAACCATTTATTAAGCACTTACTTGTGCCTACCACTCGGCTACATGCTTCACAAACATTATCACTCAGTTTTTACCACTACCATATATAGTAGTTTTCTCCAAATTATAAATTAGAGGATTAAAGTTTAGAGAGGTTGATAAGCATGACCAATGTCACACCTCTGATAAAATTGTGGAGTCAAAATTCAAACCTGCCTGCCTCTAAAGCTATTCATTAAACAACTATACATTGTTGCTTTCCCATGAATAAACAGGTTCCAAGATCTTGAAAGAGTTCTCATCTGCTGCTGGGAAGAACAGGGTAGAAAAGAAGTTCTGGAAGAAGAGAGACATTAGGATGCTACTGAATGTCTAGCTCGGTGGCAATGCATGCCTGAACCAGGCAGTGCCAGCGGAGATAAAAACAAGAAGGGTATGAGATTTTACAGAGGCAACTGGAGGTCCAGAAAATCGTGTGCATGATTATACACAGAGCTGCTCCAAATGGTCAGAGTGCCATCCAGAGTGCCATACAGGAGAGTTCTGGAAGTCTTTATTATGACATATGCCTTGATTTCCCCCAATGAGAAAAATCAGAATCACAAATAAAATCCCTCCAATTTACAAAGATGCTCTGAACAAGTGAGGCATCTATGAGAATTTTAGCTCCTTGAAACTGCCCTCTATAAAGCAAAGCTATTATTGTTCTCTGCTGCTGCTGCTGCTAAGTCACTTCAGTCGTGTCCTACTCTGTGCGACCCCAGAGACGGCAGCCCACCAGGCTCCCCCGTCCCTGGGATTCTCCAGGCAAGAACACTGGAGTGGGTTGCCATTTCCTTCTCTGATGCATGAAGGTGAAAAGTGAAAGGGAAGTCGCTCAGTCGTGTCTGACTCTTAGCGACCCCATGGACTGCAGCCTACCAGGCTCCTCCATCCATAGGATTTTCCAGGCAAGAGTACTGGAGTGGGGTGCCATTGCCTTCTCTTATTGTTCTTTAATCATCTCTATAAAGCAAAGGTATTACTGTTCTCTAATCATGTCTAAGCATTCTCTAAGGCAGTTTTTCCAAGCTTTCTGGATCTTAAGAATTACCAGATGAGTTGCTTGGGAAACAGATTTCTACCCCTATCAGATACTCTAAAAGTAGATCTTGGGCACGTCTACTTTTAACAAGTACCCATGTGATTTTTGGGCTTCTCGGGTGGCTCTGTGAGTAAAGAATCCACCTGCAAAGCAGGAGAGTTCAATCCTTGGGTTGGGAAGATCCCCTGAAGGAGGGCACGGCAACCCACTTCAGTGTTTTTGACTGGAGAATCCCATGGACTGAGGAGCCTGGTGAGCTGCAGTCCATATGCTTGCAAAGAGTTGCACACAACTGAAGCGACTAAGCACAGATGCATGCACGCACAGGTGGTTTTTAACACTGAGTGCTTCCCCCCTGGACATGGCAGGCATCTAAGAGAAAAGAAAGCGGCTCAGAGAAGTCACAGTTATCTTTGTTCTTTAGTTGTTGGTTCTTTAATAACTGTTTTCCCAAAGACAGCATGTCTGATGTCAACATTTCTCACAGAGGAAATGTAGATTATTGGAACCAAAGCTGAGTAGTGCTTATGGGGAAAATATAATGTTAAATGCACTCAAGCACCTTAAGAATTTCATCAGTGGTTTGGGGGCTGCTTTCCCTGGTGGTGAACAAATGGGGCAAGACTCCCAGCCTCTACTCAAGGTGTGGCTCAGCCTCCTTTTGGCACTCACCTCCAGCAGCTCAAGGTTAAAGGGCTCACCATCTCCAATCTCTGGTCTGCCTAGGATGGCATGTGATTCCAAACTGACATGGACCACGTTTCTCTTGCTCATGACAGCTCATCCTTCTCCTCACCCCCATGTAATCTAATGTTCCGATTAGCGGACACCCCAGTAAACACAGGTCAGGGGAGGAAAGAGAACGAAACCAGTGGACCTGTGGCATTTGGGTTGCCAGGATCCATTTTCCTCCCCAGGGCTCTCTCTGCTTAGTGACAGAACTCCACATAGCTGTCCTGTCACTGCAGAAGCAAAAGAAGGTCCCCAAGGTTTCTACCAAATCTTTTTTTCATTGCCACAGTACAGCCAAGGAATGAGCACAAACATGTCTGGAGCCCTGCCAAATAAAACTCCCTCTCCTGGATGCAGTCAGTGAACAGGTGACAGAGGGCTGAAGGACTGTAATCACTGATGGCATTAGCAGTCCTGCCTGAAGAGTGGAAATTCCCCCATGGAGCTCTGCAACTACCGGGTTCCTGCCTGCTCCAAGCCTAGCTCTCCAGTCCACCCAGAAGCTGGCCTCATCGTCCCTGCTATGAATTCCTTACTTGCCACACGTCGCCAGAATTCATTTTGGCTGCTTGCCTCAAAAATCCCATTACAGAAAGCACGAAAAAGACAAAGAAAGGAGTGCTTAGAAAAGAAGACGGCCCAGTACCAGCAAACTCTATCATACTTTGGACAATTACCCCAAGCACAGATCAAAAGGACATGGTTCCCTAAATACACATTTCAACTGTGGATTTACAAGAAGCCATACTAAGGCTAAACATTTCTGTAGGTGATGAAACATTTTAAGACCTCAGAAGCCTTGGAGACTGAGATAATAACTGGTAATATATTTACCTAAAGCATTTCCTGTTTCTAGTAGAGAAGGAACAACATAGTAGTAATTCTCAATCCAGGTCCTTACATGAAACATTAATAATGGGGGGCAGGGCATTTCACGATGGGTTCATAAACACCAATTAAAAGAGGTGTTTACTTAACAGCTTCAAGGTAATCTTTGGCCTAGTTTAATCATTGCACTTTAGAACAATAAAATCACACTTAAAAGTCACAATTCCAACCACTGGCAGAGGTGGAGATTCAATGCTCAAAATACAGGTATCTTTTTCTAAGACACTAGATTTCAAAGGGAAAATGCTGCCTACTTTTGTAGGTGAAAATAAAAAGACACAGATGTCTCTAAAGTTCAACATTCTGAGTAAGCAAATAAGAGGACTAGAGTCTGAAGGTGTCTACATTTCAATACATTGAAGCAGCAGCACCTAATGTGCCACCTTTGTACAGAGCTCTGCTGAGCATGGAAAATGAACTGTTACATGCATTTTCTCAGCTGGGTGTTGCTAAAAGCTTGGATCTAGATGAACTGAGTGTGACTATATTCATTTTATAGATGAAGAAAAGAAATCGCAGGTAAGACATCTGGCTGTAGTCACAGGTCAAGAAAATTGAAGCCTACAGGCTACGACTTCCAGTTCCATCTGGTACATACTCTGTTCCACCGCCCCTGTGTTCCAACAGAAGCGACACCAGCAATGTCTGGAAACTCACAGTACAAAAAGCATGTTCACAGTTTGTCCAAAGTCTACAAAAGAACACTGCAAACCAAAACCAGTCTTCTATGCTGTGAATTATAGCCAGTATTCCTCCACTCCCAGTCAGCTTCATCTGCTGTCTGCTGGCTTAGAGACACTGAACTAGCCCCTTCACATGAGTGTACATCCTGGGAGCAAACTTTCCCTCTGTAGGCTCTGCTGCCTGACAGCCTGAAGGGGAGATGGGAGTGGACAAAAGGATCTCAGCTCCCCCAGCCTCTCATCAGTTCTTGCCCATGATGGCCATGTCCCACACTAGGAGACCACACCACACAGGGATATCTAGGCCAGAATAATATCAGCACAGAGCGAGCAGCTCTTCATGCTATATCCTTTTAGGGTCAATCTTAAAGAACAACAACAAAAGTGAGCAGAAAACCACATATCAGAATAGTTAGGATTCCAGGGAAAGGAGCTGACTGCCCTAAACACTGGAAGAAACACAAGCTGGAATCAAGACTGCCGGGAGAAATATCAATCACCTCAGATATGCAGATGGCACCACCCTTATGGCAGAAAGTGAAGAGGAGCTAAAGGGCCTCTTGATGAAAGTGAAAGAGGAGAGCGAAAAAGTTGGCTTAAAGCTCAACATTCAGAAAACGAAGATCATGGCATCCGGTCCCATCACTTCATGGGAAATAGATGGGGAAACAGTGTCAGATTTTATTTTGGGGGCTCCAAAATCACTGCAGATGGTGACTGCAGCCATGAAATTAGAAGACGCTTACTCCTTGGAAGAAAAGTTATGACCAACCTAGATAGTACATTCAAAAGCAGAGACATTACTTTGCCGACTAAGGTCCATCTAGTCAAGGCTATGGTTTTTCCTGTGGTCATGTATGGATGTGAGAGTTGGACTGTGAAGAAGGCAGACCGCCGAAGAATTGATGCTTTTGAACTGTGGTGTTGGAGAAGACTCTTGAGAGTCCCTTGGACTGCAAGGAGATCCAACCAGTCCATTCTAGAGGAGATCAGCCCTGGGATTTCTTTGGAAGGAATGATGCTAAAGCTGAAACTCCAGTACTTTGGCCACCTCATGAGAATAGTTGACTCGTTGGAAAAGACTCTGATGCTGGGAGGGATTGGGGGCAGGAGGAGAAGGGGGACGACCTAGGATGAGATGGCTGGATGGCATCACTGACTCAATGGACATGAGTCTGAGTGAATTCCGGGAGTTGGTGATGAACAGGGAGGCCTGGTATGCTGCGATTCATGGGGTCGCAGAGTCGAACACTACTGACCGAGTGAACTGAACCTCTGTGACATTAAAATACCTACAGAGAAATCCTAGGCTATTTAACATCCTAGAGCTGATCAGAAGTCTTTTGAGATTTAAATCTTTCCTGCAAAGTAAGGGAGGAGTATAAGCAGGGGAGGAGAAAGGGGATGTTTCCAGCTTCCTTACCTGTAAGAGTGCGGGACTGTTCTGCTCACTTCTCAAAAGATTTAACGGGCAACCCTTAAACTGTTCCTCCAGATAGGGGGTGGGGAGCAAATAATGTCTTAGAAAAGATCTCTGTTTCTTTGATCCTCTATGAAACAAATGATAATTTTTTAGAAGGAGTAAACATACATTGGGGGGCGGGGAGAGGGGCGGGGTGCGGTTCCTATTAAGAGATCTCTCATGATCCACAAGGCAAATAGAGCTATTGGTACTGTCATTTAGCCCATGGCAGTTCTCAGGGAGAGGAAAAAATAAATTGGTCTTTTGATATCTGCAGCTGGTATCCTACATTTGCTTATCTCCTGGGCCAAAGCCCCAGGACAGGGCTTCTGTGGAAGCTGCTGCTGCTGCTAAGTCACTTCAATCGTGTCTGACTCTGTTCGACCCCACAGACAGTAGCCCACCAGGCTCCCCCGTCCCTGGGATTCCCTAGACTTGACAATTAGTTACAATAACAGATGTAAATTCTTCCCCTTTTTAAGTATCTCCCCTTCACTAAGTAACAAGTTCTGGAATTCAATCAAGAGGTCAAAGCTGCAACAAGATGGAGTGAAATGAGGAGACTCTTAAAGGTGAGAAGGATGCTGCCTCTATCTGGACTTCAGGGCTGCAAAATCAAGCGCAGAGATGCAGAGGATTTCTCACTATCAGGAAAGGGGAGCAGATGGTGCCCTGTGGACTGACTGCACCATGATGGGCAAGGAGGCCAGGAGAAAGAAATACGCATTTGGTATCCTCCCAGGGACCCGCAAGCAAGATGGTTGCTGCAGTGACAAGAGCAGTGTAAGCAGACTTCAAGAGCTTGAAGGGCAGCACAAGGCGGAGGGGGCATAGCAGCCCCCTCGCCAGTGTACAGCAAAGCTTCTACCGTTCCCCAGGAAGAGTGGTCCATCTGCACAAAGAACACAGGATGACGGTGAAGTCACTGGGTTTGGCAACTGAGCCACTGCTGATCACAAAGATGGATGACAGGTGGGACAAAGGAAGACGGGTGTGAGCCACCTGAAAGGGGGCAGACTGGCTTACAGACAGGAAGAGAGGAGACGGCCCGTGATAAGAGCTGAAATGAGACCTGAGTAGGGCGCACCCAAAGGGGCCAAGGCACCAACTAAGACAAAGAAATATGCTACAGAGAGCTAAGGCAGAGTGTGGGGTTTGGGGTTCACTTGTCTGTCCCAGGGAATTCAGGAAGTTAGATTAGGAAGTGAATCACATGCACATTACAGTCAATGGTGGGGGGGTGGGCGTCTTACTATTAGTAGTCTGGAGGCTCAGGTGCCCTCAGAGTCAAAGCATCAGGCTGCACACACACATCAAGGCTGCCGCACACTTCCTTCCACGACCTGCGGAGGACAAGCTGGGAGAGCCTGCTGACTAGGAAGTGTGGGCTCACCACTGCTGGGACCTGCCTCAACATCTTCACATTCTTTTCAATGAGTAAAACCTCTCCGTGTACCGTCTCACTTCCAAGGTTTCCCTGGTGTCCCACTTACTCAGTGAGACTTCACTATGGTTTAGACGTCTACCTCCAGAGGACACCGCAGTTAGCAGATGTCTAAAGAGCTTTTAACCCAGAGTCTTCCCTTTATCTTTTGTTAAGTTTGTATTTCCATACAGATTCTTCTAGAACAGCGAGCAAACAGCAACAAACCACTGTCTCTGAGACCTAGAAAGGCACTTTATAAAGTTGTCACCCCCCCAGAGGGCCACACTCGTGCACCCTTCTCCCACTTCCTGCTCCACCAAGAGCACTTTTTCACTTAGCAAAGCAAACCTTACAGCCCAACACTGTAACAGATGCACGGACTACTGCGTCAAGCACAGCTACCAGGTTCAACTTAACTGCTTAACTACTGTTGGAAATGGAGATTTTCAATTTTCCACTATTAAAAATAACACTTGAAACTGGCCCTTTTCTATCTGAAGTGACACTATTACTCTCCCAGTAGGCCTGAAAACTCTTTTTTCCTTAAGTATTTACTTTTTGTTGCTGCTATCGGGTGGGTTGATTTCTCATTATTGATGTTATGTATGAGGGGTATTGATTTTATATTTATTCCATACATACATGCTTTATTGAATTCAGTTGTTTCCCTTAGGTCTTCCAGATGCATAATCACAAAATCGATAATTAATGATAATTTTATTTTATCCTCTACAAATTTTAGTTCATGTTTTATTGCACTGGTCAAAGTTTTGCAAACATATGAAAACAGCAGTGACAGAGTAATTTCAGTCTAGTATTCAGGCTGCTTTGAATACTTACTATTAAAGCTATTACTATTTTTAGTTTTGGATTTTTAAAAAATTCTTAAAACATTACCTAGATTAGATTAGTTATATAGATTTACTTAATCTACGGATATAATAATATTAAGCTAAATTTCTGTGACAAATTCTGCTTTTTTATTTTTAACCTGCTATCATTGTTTATAGTCTTCACATCAACGTTCACAAGAAAGGTTTGTCCGAATCTTCACTGTCCAATACTGGCAGCCATTAGCTACACATGGTAACTGAGCACTCAATATGTGGCTGCTCTGAAGAGGAGAGTGAAAAAGTTGGCTCAAAGCTCAACATTCAGAAAACAAAGATCATGGCATCCGGTCCCATCACTTCATGGGAAATAGATGAGGAAACAGTGGAAACAGTGTCAGACTTTATCTGTTTGGGCTCCAAAATCACTGCAGATGGTGACTGCAGTCATGAAATTAAAAGCCGCTTACTCCTCGGAAGGAAAGTTATGACCAACCTAGACAGCATATTCAAAAGCAGAGACATTACTTTGCCAACTAAGGTCCGTCTAGTCATGGCTATGGTTTTTCCAGTGGTCATGTGTGGATGTGAGAGTTGGACTGTGAAGAAGGCTGAGCGCCGAAGAATTGATGCTTTTGAACTGTGGTGTTAGAGAAGACTCTTGAGAGTCCCTTGGACTGCAAGGAGGTCCAGCCAGTCCACTCTAAAGGAGATCAGTCCTGGGTGTTCTTTGGAAGGAATGATGCTAAAGATGAAACTCCAGTACTTTGGCCACCTCATGCAAAGAGTTGACTCATTGGAAAAGACTCTGATGCTGGGAGGGATTGGGGGCAGGAGGAGAAGGGGACGACAGAGGATGAGATGGCTGGATGGCATCACCGACTCAATGGACTTGAGTCTGAGTGAACTCTGGGAGTTGGTGATGGACAGGGAGGCCTGGCGTGCTGCGATTCATGGGGTCACAAAGAGTCAGACATGACTGAGCGACTGAACTGAACTGAATTGATATGTGCTGTAAGTGTAATACTGGAGAAGGCGATGGCACTCCACTCCAGTACTCTTGCCTGGAAACTCCCATGGACAGAGGAGCCAGGTAGGCTGCAGTCTATGGGGTCACTAAGAGTCGGACACGACTGAGTGACTTCACTTTCACTTTTCACTTTCATGCACTGGAGAAGGAAATGTCAACCCACTCCAGTATTCTTGCCTGGAGAATCCCAGGGACAGGGGAGCCTGGTGGGCTGCCGTCTATGAGGTCGCACAGAGTCGGACACGACTGAAGTGACTTAGCAGCAGCAGCAGCAGTAAGTGTAAAATACACATTGGATTTTGAAAATTTAGTCTAAAAAAATGCAGATACCTTAATAATATTTTATATTGATTACATGTTGAGATATTAGTACTGTAAATATACTAAAATACTTTATTTCCTGTTTCTTTTCACTTTTTAATGTGGCTACTAGAAAAATTTGAATTATATATGTGGCTCACATTATATATCTACTAGGCAGTGCTGGTCTACTGTTTCCTCTTTGCAAAGTAGTTCTCCCGAGTTTTTAAATTAAGGTTGAACTGATCTCAAAGAAACAACTGAGCTGCACAGGATATTCTACAAACTGGTACATCTGCTATAAAATAGGGTTATGTGGGCCTTGGCAGCTTGAAAGGATTCATCCAGATTCAAGTCCCCACCACCACCATCTTTGAGAATTTTCAAGTTACAAGTCTGCTGATATTTCTTTAATAAAGGATAAAGCCTCAAATGCCAGGAACTGTCAGAACTGGATAAGCTCTATTAAACATGAGATTAAATCAAAGAGTTACTGATAGCATTTCAGATCTTGAGCTATCAATGTTCCTCACTTCCGGGCTGGTTTTTATTGAAAATGTAACAAGCAGCTTTTCTTTGTTTTAAAGGCTACATGAAGATTTTCCTTTTTACACTGAGGTATGGCTAATACACCCACTTCTGGGTACATGCCTCCAACTCTGAGTAGAAAATGTTCCTGCTGCTCTTCTGCTCATTAGAAAAACACACCCTATCTTTTCAGTCTGAGACAAAAATTTCACTCATCAGATCTCAGATGACAACCAGCTCCTGTCAATAACGAGGTTGCTTCTGGAGGAGGATGTGGGGCAGGTACTAGCTGCACAGCCCTGACACCTGAGGAGCACTGCCTGGACAGGTTAGCATGAGGCAGGCATGGAGGGGTCACCCAGCGTGCTTGTAGGAGGACCCATAACGTCCCACGGCGAGCATTGACACGACTCTACTCCCACAGCGTGCATTCTCAAAGCTACTACACCCAGAGTCTTTGACTTTTTATCATTTCTTTAATGTGAAGGTGATAACCACCTGGACCACCCGATTCCACTCATAAGCTGAGTGACCTTGGGCACATTATTTAATCATTCAAACTCAATTTCTTCATCTGTGAAATGGGGAAAAGAAAAAGATCTACTTCAGGATTTGAGAACTGAATGAGGCAGGGTATGCAAAGCTACCCCTGAAGTGCCCAGCACACAGTAAACATCTATTATTAAATACATACCATGAAAATAACAGTGTATATACCCATGTCATTAGCGTCTATCCAATGCTGACTAGAAGATCACTAATCAGCAAAGTTTCACCTACTAGTTAAGTGGCTTGTCAACCACAAGACCAGACATCATCAAATAAGGAAGGCATAGCAAAATGTGCATGCATTCACACATAAACAAAAACTGGGTCATTCTAACATAGTTGAATCACTCAAATCCCCATCAAAGGCTGCAGAAATCCAGGTTGTACCCAATTCCTTAGACAAAGGAATCAACATAGAATCAGTCCTTGGGGGCAGTTTTCCAGGGATGCACAGGAAGTTCATCTCCTTCTCTCCAGCTCTCCATCCACTACAGGCTATGTGGCTGCCTGTGACCCTCTGTTTCCAGCTCAATCCGTCTCAGCCCAGTCCAAAGTTGGAGGACCAAGATTGTGTGTGGCAGGGTTGAGGAGAGGTCGCAGCCCTGCCCCAGCTCTCTGCTCCTCCTAGCCTCACTTGCAGAGCTGGAGCCTCTGCCTGCTCCTCCAGTTACCCATTTGTTTCTCATTTGCTACCCACCAACCTCTAAAACTCACGGCTTCACCAAGGAAAAATAAAAATCCAAACATCAATCATTCTCAGCCATGAGACCTCTTTCTTGAAGGGAATGGGGAAAGGGTGATACAAATAAAAACCACGAGAAAACCGCAAAATGGTGGTGTGCTTACTTCAAGGACAAAGGACAGGGAGAAAGTTTTAAGAGTTTCTGCAGTGGGCAGAAGAGAAGAGAAACGCTTGCCATGAAGAACAGCCAAGGGGGCAGAAAGAGAAGCAGGCAAGCTAGTGCCTTGGGAATGAAGGGAGAAAAACAAGTTGACATGGGATTTACCCCAGCAGGAGCAACCTCTTTCTGCTTCTGCTGTCTCCTCTTCCATGTAACATCGTGCCTGGCTAAGCCCTTCACCCCACTCCATTCCTGGTGAAGCTTTTCCCTAAGGACACGAACGCAGTGGCGTCTGCAACCCACTGGCCAGGGAGCGTGAAAGAGTTGCAGGAGTATGGGACAGGGAGTGGGGGGTGGGCGTGGCAAGGAAAGCACCCCAGTCCCACTAGCCAGGTCCACATCTAGAGGGAATGCCTTCTTGGAAAATCTGAATTGTCTTGGAAATCTGAGTTCAGTTCTCCAGACAACACTGATACATACAGTGGCGAGGGACCACAAGATACAAGAACAGCTAAGACACAGGCTTTTAGAAGCTGGCCTAGAAAAGTGGTAGGTATTAACTTTTTCTTTTCTTTCTTTTTTTTTTCAAATGGGAAATGTACTCTGGGATTCTAAAGAAGCTCAAATAAAATTCTGGAGTGCTGAGGATATTAGAAATTGTATACATATTTTTATATACCAAGTTAATACAGCTATAAATAAAAAAAGTCAAAGAACTCGGAGTGGATTGGAGAAACACTATTCCCTCATCCAAGCAAACTTAAGCACATACAACATATGTAAATAATGAATCTCAAATGACAAGTCCTGGGCACTCCAAGAAGGAAAATAGTATACATTGGACATCACACTTAGGGGTAAGCTTCATGAACAAAATGAGACTTCACCTCAAAATACATGTTTCTCCAAAAGAATAGGAAATTTTCATATTTTTAGACAGAGTAGAAAATTCTCCCCTTCATCCCCTTATAAAATATAAAAGATACTGAGAATTCAGTTTACTTATAATTTAGTTGTTGTATTGTTGTTGCATTAAAATCAATAAGTAATCTAAGACCAGCATTCAGTTTTCAAGACTTGGTACAACTTCTTCAATATATTTTCTTTCCTTTGGGAAAAAAATATATTAGGCAATTTTTTTTCACATATTCTCTAGGTTTTTATTTTTCTTTGGTAAAAATCTGTTTTCCTTTTTCAAATACTTTCATTTTGAACAGTTGGTTCATTGGTGTCCCTATAATCCATAAGCACTATTCAAAACAGCTATGTGATCTTCTATGGGACTACAAACACTTTCACCTTTTCTCATGAATCATTTCACAGAGAGTGGTAGTATAACACGTCTATTCATCATCCCATGGCAGACAACACAGGATAATACCAGGAGGGAAAAGCCATGGTTACTGATGTTTACGGTTTGGTCTAAGCTATGAAGACCACCTTCTCTTTCATCATAGGCCTTATTTACCTTCGTCTGCTCGCTGTCTGGGTCTTCAAGCCAAGCGTAAGGGTCACAGATTTTATGCCCATGATAATCCTGTACCTGCAAAAGATAAAATGTGGTATTAGATAACTAGTGTCTAACCCCAACTACATCACTACTTTTCAAATGTGATGGAGATAGGAAAGGGGCAGTCTGAAATAGGCCAATTGGCTCACTGGCAACGTGTCTGCCCAAATTGCCACATGAACCGAAGTTGGCAGGTTCTCAAAGGTGTCAATCCACCCTTAATGAAAAGAACATTTTAGCTGGAGCGAGAAGAGAGATGAAAGGTCAGAATAGGAACAGCTCTGTCTGTACAACACAAAACAAAGGCCTGCCACTGTGTTAAAGAAACTTGAAAACATGTTGGTGGCCAAGCGCTGAATGACACAATGCAGAGGGGACACCGGAAGGGCCCGCTTGGGAAGGAGCCATCACACATAGGTGCACTCCCCTGTTCTTGCTAAGCTTACAGATGCTTAGGAGACCTCCCGACAGTGTACAATATGGTCAGTTTTGCCTTTAAGTCTAAACTACCGAAAAGCAAGTTAACTAATGTGTAATGATGCTCAGTGACATCAGAGAAAGCTGACTTTCATGTAATGAAAGAACATTTCTACAACTAAAGCTTCTAGTCTGTTCAATGTATTATTATGAAACGCTTTCTTTCACTGTGTAAGAAAGGAGGCACAAAGGTATCATGCATTCAGACTACCCTGATATTTGATGAGATAAAACCGCTGAGTGCCAGGAGAGCCTGGCTGAGGGGATGCCTTTGGAAGCCCCTCTTGGGAACTTTCGGAAAACCAAACTTCTGGGTGGGCCTGGTCTCAGAGACTGAGTCTGGAAGACCCATTGCAAATCACCACTCCCCAGGTGATTATGCCTAAAGAAACTACCGACAGATAAATACTCCAACAACACAGTAATGTGAATAATCAGATGAAACCACATGGTCAACATCTTTCCAATCAAGTCTCTCTCAACAACTGAACAACATTCTATTTGAGGCTTCCTGTGTGCAGTTATCTGGAAGACAACTACTGTCTCAGATATTTTGCACCTGTCTCCTTGGTTTTGTTTTGTAATACCAGAAGATAAGGGCTATTCCCTAAGGAAGGCAAACACTCTCCTGGAAAAGGTAAAACCTACTGTTTCTACTGTTTATCAAAATTCTACTGTGGCTGTTGGTCAACTGAGACTCTCTCCCAAGCTGCAGACCCCTGGCTTTCTGCCAGGGGTGAGCATCTGTCTTCATCCAGTGCTGGAGAGAGAGTACCTGGAGACATGCACACCTGGAAGGACCGGCAACTGAGATGGAACCTAAGAACTGCTCAGCATATAATGACCCAAAAGTGCAAGGCACAGAAAACCAGATGGAAGCCTTCCCATGAGTCTTCCTAAAATTACCAATTTTCAATCCTTACCAAAAACCTCTCTAAATTTTAGCTGATTATCACCACTGAAGAAAAGGTTTTCTGACCTGTTTTCTCATCTGCAAGTCTCTTACATTTTACACACCTTGCTGCTACTGCTGCTAAGTCACTTCAGTTGTGTCTGACTCTGTGCGACCCCATAGATGGCAGCCCACCAGGCTCCCCCATCTCTGAGATTCTCCAGGCAAGAACACTGGAGTGGGTTGCCATTTCCTTCTCCAATGCATGAAAGTGAAAAGTGAAGGTGAAGTCGCCCAGTCATGTCCGACTCTTAGCGACACCATGGACTGCAGCCTACCAGGCTCCTCCATCCATGGGATTTTCCAGGCAAGAGTATTGGAGTTGGGTGCCATTGCCTTCTCCGTACACACCTTGAAATGGCTGCAAAACATGCTTACAGTAACAACCATCTTTTCTCTGACAATACGAATCAAAAAAATTGTAAAGCTGTGCAAGATCTTCCAACCCAGTATTTTTAGGAGCAATGTCAAGAACAAGATGGCAACATGCCCAGGGCCACACAGAGTTCGGAATCAGAGCTGAGACTCAAAACAATCTGCAAACAAATATTCCTCGGAAGGGATGGATCGGACACTTTAAAAATGTTCCTCAATTCAGTTCAGTTCAGTTCAGTTGCTCAGTCGTGTCCAACTCTTTGCAACCCCATGGACTGCAGCATGCCAGGCTTCCCTGTCTGTCGCCAACTCCCTGAATTTACTCAAACTCCTGTCCATTGGGTTGGTGATGCCATCCAATCATCTCATCCTCTGTCATCCCCTTCTCCTCCTGCCTTCAATCTTTCCCAGCAGCATCAGGGTTTTTCACATGAGTCAGTTCTTCCTATCAGGTGCCAAAGTATTGGAGTTTCAGCTCCAGCATCAGTTCTTCCAATGAATATTCAGGACTGATTTCCTTCAGGTTGGAATGGCTGGATCTCCTTGCAGTCCAAGGGACTCTCAAGAAGATTCATCAATTCTTCGGTGCTAAGCTTTCATTATAGTCCAACTCTCACATCCATACATAACCACTGGAAAAACCATAGCTTTGACTAGACAGACTATTGTTGGCAGTGTAATATCTCTGCTTTTTAACATGCTGTCTAGGTTGGTCATAACTTTCCTTCCAAGGAGCAAGCGTCTTTTAACTTCATGGCTGCAGTCACCACCTGCAGTGATTTTGGAGCCCAAAAAAATTGTCTGTCACTGTTTTTACTGTTTTCCCATCTATTTGCCATGAAGTGATGGGACCGGATGCCATGATCTTAGTTTTCTGAATGCTGAGTTTTAAGCCAACTTTTTCACTGTCTTCTTTCACTTTCAGCAAGAGGCTTTTAGTTCCTCTTCACTTTCTGCCATAAAGGTGGTGTCATCTGCATATCTGAGGTTATTGATATTTCTCCCAGCAATCTTGATTCCAGCTTGTGCTTCATCCAGCCTAGCATTTCTCATGATGTACTCTGCATAGAAGTTAAATAAGCAGGGTGACAATATATAGCCTTGTCACCTTTCCTTTCCCTATTTGTAACAAGTCTGTTGTTCCAAGTCCAGTTGTAACTGTTGCTTCCTGACCTGCATACAGGTTTCTCAAGAGGCAGGTCAGGTGGTCTGGTATTCCCATCTCTTTCAGAATTTTCCAGATTTTGTTGTGGTCCACACAGTCAAAGTCTTTGCCATAGTCAATAAAGCAGAAGTAGATATTTTTCTGGAACTCTCTTGCTTTTTTGATGATCCAGCAGATGTTGGCAATTTGGTCTCTGGTTTCCCTTCCTTTTCTAAATCCAGCTTGAACATCTGGAATTTCATGGTTCACGTACTGCTGAAGACTGGCTTGGAGAATTTTGAGCATTACTTTATTAGCATGTGAGAAGAGTGCAATTGTGTGGTAGTTTGAGCATTCTTTGGCATTGCCTTTCTTTGGGATTGGAATGAAAACTAACCTTTTCCAGTCCTATGGCCACTGCTGAGTTTTCCAAATTTGCTGATGCTACTAAAACTCAGACATATCCAGAAACTTAACTTTTCATAGAGGGGAAAGATTAACAGCAAATCTTAGTTTTATGGCTAAGTGAAAGTGCTGCCACAGGCTAGACCCAAAGCAATGAACGTCTGCTGAATATCCATACTGTTGTGCCTGATGTTTTAAAGCACCTTTGTAAGAGAGCTGATTACATTCCTATTTTACAGCCGCAGAATGCAATTCACAGAGATTGGAAGGGTGAAGACTGTAGATCTGCTGTGAGCTAAACAGTGCCATAATCACATTTATCTGATCTGGTCCTCACTGTAAGGCTCCTACCAACTCATTTTTCCAGATAAGGAAACTGAAGCTGGACATAGTTAAAGCAGCTGACAAGGGTCAGATGGTTAACAAGCAGGAGGTAGAATAGTGATCTCATCTAGAGCAGACCCCAAAGCCTGAGGACTTGACCTTTTGCTAATGAAGCAGACCAGTTGTGAATTGGCAGGTGCACAGCTGGACCTTTACTTGGAACCCAGTGTACCCTACTAGACTGCCTATTGATGGTGTTCACCTCTGAGCAAGCAGCCCCAACTTCCCAGTACCTGCCTTATAATCTAAGGCAGACTGAAATCAGTTACTGAGCAGACATTTCTTTTTTTTTTTTTAATCTAGACCATTTTTTAAAGTCTTTATTGAATTTATTACAATATTACTTTTGTTTTTTTGGCTGAGGGATTAAACTTGCACCCCTTGCAATGGAAGGTGGATTCATAACCACTGGACCACCAGGGAAGTCCCTGAGCAGACATTTCTAACCAGGACAAGATACAGATTCTCTCCAGGACAATCCCAGGAGCCATGTGCCCTCCCCCATCCACCTGGCCCCTACATTTTTCTTTCATAAGAGCATATCCTACAAACAGGGTGATCTCATAGACCACATCCCCTGAACTCAAACTATATAGTGCCTGATTCTCCCATGCGATTTAAGTTCACAAACCATTCCATATTTTCCAAAGAGGCTTTAAAAGAGAGTTCTGATAAGACATTATCACTATTAGTATTTCACTTGTATTGGTCAATAGTTTGCCTGCTGCCTCTGGGACTAAGTGCATATTTGTACACTCAGCAGGCAGAGCCCATCAAACCTGGCCCCATTTCATCTTCCCTTTCCAGCTGCCATCCAAGCTTACACCCCAGATGTTCTGGTCACAATGGCCTTCCTGCCATCCCCAAACAAACGCAATTCCATGATTGTCCAGCACTACATAACTATGACTTTAAGTCACATGACCAGGAATGTCCTTTCAACCTTAACCAACTGACCAAGTTCCAGCCTCAATTCTCATACTGTCTCCAGCTCCTGAAGCAAATTAATGTCATTCTCCTCTGCGTTTTCCACTCACCCTGCACACCCTGCCACTGCAGGCCTGAATTCCCTGAGGGCAACACTCTGGGGGATGGGCCACAGTATCACACTGGAACAGCATGGTTTCCAAAACTCTGCTAGCTAACGCAGAAATCCATCCAATGGGATCACAAGCTCCAACCCCACAGTTCAGCAGGAGACTGTTCAGTGCATGGCTGGAAGACGCTCAAGGGAGAGAGACAGAGAGCTACAGCATTGGCTAGCACCTGCTGGAGAGAAACCCATCCTAGAAATCAAGGCTACAATTTGAGTAAATGCATAAGTCAAGCCTGCATTAGTAATCAGGATGTCACAGGAAAAAGACACTGCCCACAGGCTGTCAGGGCTGGGATGAGTAACCTGTGTGATCTACAGAGCAGGGTCCAGGCTGGACCAAGTACTACATTTCCTCAGCCTTGAGGCTGATCACAACTCCTCTGATGCAAAAGAACTGGAGAGTATTAAAATCCACGGTATACTCTTTTAAGTTAATTGTTCATACTCTTTCTGACACCTTCATAAAATCCTCACTTAACCCTTTCAAGAACTGTTAAACACAGATTAGGTGAACTGCGGCACTTTGGTAACCCCCAAAGTGAAAAGTTAAGGAAGTAGCATTCCTCTCCCATTTAAATATAACAAATCTAAAACAGTACTTATCAAATGTTATAATTGTATCTTTCCTGAAAACTCAAAGATCCTCAAAAACCAAACCAAGATATTTATGCCTTCCCATTACTCATGACTGGCATACTGCAGGGCCAGGGCATCACCTGAATGAACGAATGATTGATACTCTTACTGCAGAAGCAAGTAAGCTCTGTTAGCCAAGCCAGCCCTAATAGTTCATTCAGGGAAGAGATGGCCTGAAACAGGCAAGGGATCTGCCAAAGGGCATCCAGGGAGAGACTGACAAAGCCACAACTAGCACTCAGGTCTTCTTACTTGGTCTGTCCCCTTTCCATTCCTGCTGGATCACGTTACTCCTGTTGCACAAAGGAAACAACTTTTAACCAAGGGCTTCTTGGGCGAGTAAATTTAATAAGCAAGCAGCTGAACAGACGGAGAAAACATGGTTACCAGATGGCCACAGGTCAAAGAAACCATGAATGCATTAGTACCACTTGGAAGTCTTAATTTAAAACAACCCTTACATCCTTTGCTCTAAAGCCCCAGAACCTTTACCCTAAGATGAGAAGTGCTTTAAAGTATAGACTTCAGGCACAAATCGGGTCAAAGCAAGCAGAAAAAAAAACTGGAACTGTATTATACAAAAATCTTTTTATTCCAACTCTATTTTAAGTCATCTGAGGAATTTGGCTATTCCTACCAGAATCATGCCCACAACATTTGGATTTACTCCAGTTCTTAAGATACCAAACTAATTTTTACACGCAAAAAAAAAAAAAAAAAGAAAGAAAGAAAAAGAAAGGTGTCTGCCCAGAATTCCACCCACGGGATCTCCACAGTGACTCTGAGGTTATCTACAAACTGAGGGAAATGGTGGCTAAGTCCTGCACTAAGCAAAACTTCATTCTGCAAAAGGCCACCCTGTCCTCTTCTAAGGCCTCCTCTGGCCTCCGCCGACTCTGCTCTGGTTTAGGAACATGCGGATCAGCACTGTCACACCACGGGGCCCTGCCCCACCTTCCACGGACTTTATCTCCGCCCTGAATCCCCAGCGCCCGCCGCCAGCACCCGGCAGGGGGAAGCGCTCCACACAGGTTTTAAAAATCGAATGAATGAACTTCAACTCTAAGTATTTTTAATTTGTGAGTTGAAAAAGTTTGCTTTTGTCTTATAATTGGACATCATCTACACACATTCACACTTTCTCCTACCTCCATATTTAAGAGCCTCCTCCAAGCAAAAATGCAGTGACACGTTCTGTCTTCCATGCCCACCTGAGTGTTCGCCGTTGACCCCGATGATCTTGGGAAGTGGTCTAGCGGCGGCTAACCACCGGCTCCGCCGCCAGCGGGCGGAGGGTGACGGCCACCAGGGCCCCCGCGCCTCGGGAGGAGCCGGGCGCCCCCAGCCGGGTCTCGCAAACAAAGGCCGAGGGGGAGGGGAGAGCAGGGGGGGGTGAGGGGCCGCAGGGGGTGAGGGGCCGCGGGCGGCGGGTAGTGGGCCGGGCGCAGCTGGGTACTCACAGCGGTCTCGTCGCGGTACACGTCGGGGTACTGGAAGGACAGCATGGCCGGGGACGCGCAGGGGCGGCGTGGGCTCTGGGGCGGACGCGAGTGGGCCGCGGGGCGAGGCGGGTGCCGGGAAGGCGACGGCGGCGACGGGCTGCTCTCGACCGGGACTCTCGGCCGGGAGTCAGGACCGGACCGGCAGCGCGGCGGCGAGGACGTGCGGGAAGCAGGAAGCAGCTGTCGGCGAGGCCCGGAGCCCCTCCCCGGCGGGCGGGCCCAGCGGCGGCGGCGGCGGCAAGAGGGAGCGGGCGGCGCCGTGCGTGCGCCAGGCCGGGCGCACAGCTCCCTCTGCAGGAGCACCGGCCGCGCCCGCGCCGCCGCCCGGGCCCACGCCTGGACCACCGAGCCGAGGGTCCCCGCCAGGCCAGCGGGGCCACGGCGCTCAGCATGCGCCGGAGAGGGACCCGCGCGGGCCGGGGACACGCCCAACACGCCGGCGCGGCCCGCGCGCCGGGCACACGTGCGATCACGCCTGCGGGGGCCACCACGCCTCCAGGCCCCTCCCGCCGTCCCCGAAGTCCCCCTGCTGGCCGCCTCGCCATTGCAGCGCTCGCCGGACTTGCCTCAAGCCGAATGAATCGCGGGGTTTGCTTATTCGGTTCTCTCATCGGATTGAAAATTCCTGTTCTAGGACTGGGTAGGGGCGGCGAAGAGAGACCTAGCCTCCCCAGCCTTGAGCGCGGAGGTTCTTGAGGTGACCTAATTTCCACCGCCTGTAACCCTGGACTTGGAAGGGCAGTAATAATGGATCGTGAGGACTAAAAAGGAAACACCACCCGTATCCTCAACACCCCTGGTGGGCGCTGTGTGATTGGGCAACTGGATTATTTAGGTGCTATGAGATGTGAGTAGGACAACTGATGAGTCCTTGGGCTCCCGAGGTGTCTCAGTCCTAAAGAACCCGCCTGTCAATGCAGAAGAGGCAGGTTCAGTCCCTGGGTTGGAAAGATCCCTTGGACAAGGAAGTGGCAACCCACTCCAGTATTCTTGCCTGGAAAATTCCATGGACAGAGGAACCTGGCAGGCTACAGCCCATGGGGGGTCGCAAAGAATCCAATGCGACTGAGCAGCACACATGTCTCAAATTTACCAGTTGAGAAGGGACCAAGGTGGGAGGATTGAAAATCATCTACGTTTTTTTGTTCATCCTTCTGGTTCTTTTATCAGCTTGTCTTTTCTGCTAATGTGTTTGTTTATTGAACATTTTTTATTTGGGAGTGGGGGCAGGGCAAGAGGTATTAGATGCTTGACCTCAAACCCATGATATTTACAGTTATATTTATTCATCCTTGGGCTAATGATACGTGTTCTCGCCTTGCTTTCTGAACTACCAGGAAGAAGCTTTACAGCTCCAGTTTCAGAGGCTGATGGCTTCTCTGGAGGTCCCCATCCCCCAGAGGCCTTGTGCTGTGGGAATAAGTAGCCTGCCAGGCTCCTCTGTCCAGAATCTGTTAAGACTGATGCCTCTGGCGTTTGCCCAGTAACTCATCCTTTAATTTGACTCTGGTTCCCAGGTAACTAACTTACTGACTGATGGAAGTGCAATCAGTAATTTCCAACTACTTTCTCCCAAAGATTTATATTATGTTTTCCAGTGTGACTCTTAATGAAAGTCTTATATTCTTGTGTATATCTAATCTCCACAAAGCATCATAAAGTGTGCAATATTAATAGCACCTAGAATAAGAGTAATGTTCTCTTCTTGGGCCTGCCACTAACTGTTTCACTGGCTTTAAATGAGTCCTTACATCATCACTATTTGTAAGTTACAACAGGAGAGAATTGGATCATGTGTTTTCCAAGAATTCTGAGATTCTTTCATTCTAATCAGGAAGTAAAGTTGTAGGAGCCTCAAAACTAACCCTAGAATTAAGAATGAAATTGCCATTCACTGGAGAGTGCTGTCTATACCTTGAGGACAGATGGAGGTGAGAGTGGGAAGCGAGACAGTAATTGTCGGTCTACCGAAAGGGCTTTCTCTGTAGCTTTCTTCTGTTTTCAAACCATCCACCAGCACAGATTTGGCTGAGAGTCCATTGCTCGGCCTGAGGTTCTTACTAAATTCATAGATCTGATCTTTTTAGGAACTGTAGCTGTTCCTTCCAATACCCTTCTCTCAATATAGCTGTGTGTTTAATAGGTTATGTGAGGTGTCTGGAATTACAGCTGTGAAGTCTCTGCTCCCTCCTCCCCTTCTCAGCCTAATGCCTAACTGAGTTAAATACCAGAATGGGAGGACAGGGCTGAATTAAATCCAGATTAAAAACTGGGGCAGAAAGAGTGGATCAAGAATGAATTTTTGATTCATTTTTCCACTTCAGCTTATGGAACTTATTTATACCATTTCTAATGAGGTTCCCAAGTTAGATGTGTTTCCAAGTCAGGAGAGATAAATCTTTTTTTCCTCTTCTATTATTAGGAGAAAAATCAGGTGTGGCCCCTACGTGTAAAATGAACTTGTTTCATTTAAGTGAGGAAATATGAAATGATCTATTCATCTGTTTTAAATTTAGGACTTAATATCTTTTGCTGCTGCTGCTGCTAAGTTGCTTCAGTTGTGTCCAACTCTGTGAGACCCCAGAGATGGCAGCCTACCAGGATCCCCTGTCCCTGGGATTCTCCAGGCAAGAACACTGGAGTGGGTTACCATTTCCTCTCCAATGCAGGCAAGTAAAAAGTGAGAGTGAAGTCCCCCAGTCATGTCTGACTCCCCAGCAACCCCATGGACTGCAGCCCACCAGGCTCCTCCATCCATGGGATATTCCAAGGATTTTCTAATGGAGTGGGGTGCCATTGCCTTTTAGCAAATGCATAATATGCATTACAAAAAATGTGTCTGTTCCAGATTCTTGACTGTAAAATTAGAGATAAATTAGGGAAGAACAGAGAGGGAAAGAAAATGAGATAGACAAAGCAGAATGGAGAGACAGCATCCCACATTTGATGTGATCAAGAAAGGTAAAAAAAAGAAGAAGAAGCACAAAAAGATAATACGGAGACACAATAAACACACGGCAACACATGTGGAAAACCAGCACTGAACATAGTCTTGCACAGAAGAAACCTCATTCTATGGCATTTAGAACAGTAATGTTAAAAATGTTAAGTTTTCTTGGAACTTTTACAAATCTTGAGTAGTAATGATGGACCTGCTGGTGTCTTTATCAGTAATTGACGATAAGCAGTGTCTCTGACCTGACCACAAGAGGTTGTCTGCCCTGTTCAGCATCTTTCAGCCTCTCTGGGCTTACTGAGTAGCAACCAGACTATTTTTTCACTTACTACTGCTTCTCTCAGGTACTCCTTACAGGTGTGACCTTAAATTAGTTAATTCTGAAGAATTAAATCTACATTCAAGTTCACCGTGCTAGTCTTACTTTACATTTATAGTTTAACAATTTCATTGTAGGCTGCAGCATAGTATTATGGCCTCTAATAAAGAATTAATGCTGACTTACTTCACCCTGTATAACAGGCACTAGGTTCATGCACTTCACTAGAATTGTTTCAAATTCATTCTCTTTTATGGCTAAATAATATTGTATATATGTACATTGTATATATGTACCATATCTTCTTTATCCATTCATCTGCCAATGGACATCTAGGTTGCTTCCACATCCTGGCTATTGTAAACAGCGCTGCTATGAACATTGGGGTACATATGTCTTTTTCTATTATGGTTTTTTTCGGGGTATATGCCCAGAAGTGGGGTTGCTGTGTCATATAATAGATACTTGTATTGTTGTATGGCAGAAACCGACACAACATTGTAAAAATTAAAAATTATATATATATATATATATATATATTTAAAAAGAATTAGTGCTGGGAAACATAGTCTTCAGCTCATAACTCTCTGCAGCTTTGGAGATTCAGGGTCCTATAACCTAAAGAGTTTGGTACCCAGCTGGTTCAGGTGTTGCCTCATCCCCTAGAACAGTCTAAAGTCTTGCAGATAGCTCACATTCCATTGAAAGGTAGCTAACAGAATTTCTGACTCTGTGCTGGCCTTAACATTTTCCTCCTTTTCTGTGGGGAGGAAGGGGAAAGGAAACACTTCGTTGTTTTTATAAAAGTACTACATGGAGACTTCCAGCTTGGACCATAAGGCAGACTAAATAGTTTCTGCTAAACAAAAAATTGTGACTGTATCACCAGGCTCCTAGGGAAACATTGCTCACTCCCTCCAAACAGACTGGATGTTAAAAAAAAAAAAAAAAAAAAGAAAGAAAACAAGTAAAATCAGGAGAGTGAGAAGCAATAGAGTCTCCAGGATAAAGACCTCCAAGGGGCATCATGTATGTTGCATTCTGTATATATGTTACCCTCTGTATTTGTGCAACTTAGTTTCCATGTACACAATCCAGGAAGACTGCCCCCAAAACCAATAACTATATCTGAGTTGTCTGTTACAAGGGGTCGTCTTTGAAGGAAAGCATCCAAAGGTAGCGGCTTCCAAGGTGGCTCAGTGGTAAAGAGTCTACCTACCAATGCAGGAGACTCAGGTTTGATCCATGGGTTGGAAAGATCCCCTGGAAGAGGAAACAGCAAATGGCAACCTACTCCAGTGTTCTTGCCTGAGAAATCCTGTGGACAGAGGTGCCTGGCAGGCTACAGTCCATGGGGTCTCAAAAGATTCAGACACGACTTGGCACCAAGCTAGCTGGCAACTAACAACAACATCCTAATGTAGGCCCAGAGGTTTTCTACTGATTAATCCAACCACAGCTTAACTCACAATCACAGATCATGCAAGGAAACAATATTGGGTTTAATCTGTTAGCATTTTGGAACATTTTCACCCTCCTCTGAAATTCTCTTCATTGCGAGAGGCTGTGAGTCCGAAAACTATATTTCCAAAATGTCCTTGTCAACTGGATCTGGCTAGGTTCTAAAGAGGTAGTAGGAGGAGAGGGACTACTTTTCTCTTTTTATCTAGATGCTGGCAACAGCAGGCACCTGCAGGTCACAGCCACAGCACAGTTGGATCTGAGGAAGGGAACCTTCACCTAAAGGGTCAGCCGCAAATTTTCTCATTTCAAACACACTGTGGACTCCAGGCTCTTGTGTCGTCTGTAGGAGTGCAGGTGGGCTTCCTGTGGAGGAGTGGAAGCGTGAATGCTGGTAAGGCTGGTATTGGTAGCATCAGGGGGTCTGCCACCACTGCACCCTTTGTTCTGCCACCCTTAGGAGAAAGAGTTGCCCAGGACAGTGATTAATCTCTAGGTAACACCACCTTTCCTTTTCAATCTTCCGGGCCCAACCTACTTGTATAACAAATTGCTTGTATTAAACTCCCCATTTGAAGTGTCTAGCATGATTATTTTTTTCTACCTAGACATTTTTTCAAGTAAGTGTAAGAATAATTATAGACTCTGAGGGTTTTAGGTGTTGGAAAGATCAAATACATAATATAGAATGCCAAGATATGAAGTGTTTCCAGAAAAAAAAAATGCCATCCCTGGAATAGTGAGTTGTAAGCAAATATTAAAATGACCAACTGGATTTGGAAAAAATAAAATATAACTTACAGAAAGGAAAAATGATTTGGTGAAATTAAAAGACATAGACTAAATATCGAATTAGAAAGTTAATGAACTGAAAGGTAGTTCTGAAGAAATGACACTGAATGCAACACAGAGAGACAAAGAGGTAGAAAATATGAAAGAAAAGGACAAATAGTAAATATAGAGAAAGTAGAAAAGCCATTTGATCTTTATGTGTTAAGAGAACAAAATTCCATACTCATTCATGAAAAAGATCAAGGAAAAGTAGGCATAGAAGAGAATGGCCATAAGAAGATTTCAGTAACTATAAAAAGAAAAAAAAAAAAACACCCAAACCCCAACCCCTCAAGCTACAATCATTTAAAATGTGGAAATATTAGAATCATTCCCTGTATAACCTCAAAATAAGGATAAACATGTTATAATCACCACTTCTATTCTGCATTGCACTGGGGCATTAGAAAAGAGAAAATAAAACTGTCCTTTTTACATGATATAATTGTTTACTTAGACAACAAAAATTCTGCAAAAAATTGTTTAAAATAATAAGAGAGTTGCTCACTGTGGCTGGATATATGACCCATGTGCCAAAGTCAACTGCGTTTCTAGATACATGAACAAACAAATGGAAAATTTAGTTTTAAAAAGACTCACACTGGGGCATTTCCCTGGTGGTCCAGTGGTTGGAACTCTGCCTTGCAATTCAGGGGATATGGGTTTGATCCCTGGTGAAGGAATTGACCACATGCTGCAGAGCAACTGGACCCTGGCACTGCAATTAACACAGCCAAATAAATAATTTTCTTTCTTTTTTAAAAAAGCAAGACTCACACTAGCAACAGAAAGTATAAAGTAGCTGGGAATAAATCTGAAAAGAGATGTGTAAGTTTGGACCATAGAAAATTAGAATACTTTCTTTAGGAGAGACAGGAGAGAAAACCTAAATAAATGGAGAAATATCTCATGTTCATGGCTTGCTACATTTAATACTGAAAAGATGTCAACTTTCTTCATGTTGATTTGTAGATACAATGCAACTGTAGTTAAAATCTCAATACTTATTTACTTGGTGGAACCTGTCAAGCTGATTTTATAGTTTATAGAGAAGAGTGAAAAAGGTAAGAAATGTCAAAACACTTCTGAGGAAGTAAGGAGGGCTTTCCCTATAAAAACTAATGTAAAGCTATAGTAAGTGAGATGGTCAATGCCAAAATCAGATTGATTATATTGTTTGCAATTGAAGATGGAGAAACTCTAGACAGTCACCAAAAACAGGACCAGGAGCTGAGTGTGGCTCAGATCATGAATTTCTCATTGGCAAATTCAGACTTAAATTGAAGAAAGTAGGGAAAACCACTAGGCCATTCAGGTATGACCTAAATCAAATCCCTTGCAATTATACAGTGGAAGTGAGAAATAGATTTAAGGGATTAGATCACATAGAGTGCCTGAAGATCTGTGGACAGAGGTTTGTGACACTGTACAGAAGGCAGTGATCAAGACCATCCCCAAGAAAAAGACATGCAAGAAGGCAAAATGGTTGTCTGAAGAGGCCTTCAAATAGCTAAGAAAAGAAGAGAAGACAGATACATCCATCTTGGGAATGCAGAGTTCTAAAGAATAGCAAGGAGAGATAAGAAAGCCTTCCTAAGTGAACAATGCAAAGAAATAGAGGAAAGCAATAGAACTGGGAAAAATTAGAGATCTCTTCAAGAAAATTAGAGATTCCAAGGTAACATTTCATGCAAAGATGGGCAAAATAAAGGACAGAAGTCATATGGACTTAACAGAAGCAGAAGATATTAAGAGGAGGTTGCAAGAATACACAGAAGAACTATACAAAAAGGTCTTAATGACCTGGATAACCATGATGGTGTGGTCACTCACCTACAGTCAGACATCCTGGAGTGTGAAGTTAAGTGGGTCTTAGGAAGCATCAGTAGGAACAAAGCTAGTGGATGTGATGGAATTCCAGCTGAGTTATTTCAAGTCTTTAAAGATGATGCTGTTCAAGTGCTGCACTCAATATGCCAGCAAATTTGGAAAACTCAGCAGTAGCCACAGGACTGGAAAAGGTCCGTTTTCATTCCAATCCTAAAGAAGGGCAGGGCCAAAGAATGTTCAAGCTACTGCACAGTTGCTCTCGTCTTATAGGCTAGCAAAGAAATGATCAAAATTCTCCAAGCTAGGCTTCAACAGTACATGAACCAATAACTTCCAGATGTTCAATCTGGATTTAGAAAATGCAGATGATGAAGAGATCAAATTGCCAACATCCTTTGGATCGTCAAAAGCAAGAGAATTCCAGAAAACCATTTACTTCTGCTTCATTGACTATGGTAAAGTGTTTGTGTGAATCACAACAAACTGGAAAATTTGTAGAGATGGCGATACCAGACCACCTTACCTGTTTTCTGAGAAATCTGTATGCAGGCCAAGGAGCAGCAGTTAGAATTGGACATGAAACAACAGACTGGTTCCAAATTGGGAAAGGAGTACATCAAGAATGTACATTATCACCCTGCTTATTTAACTTATATGCAGAGTACATCATGTGAAATGCCTGGCTGGATGAAACACAAGCTTGAATCAAGATTGCTGGGAGAAATATTAATAACCTCAGATATGCAGATGATACCACCCTTATGGCAAAAAGCAAAGAAGAACTAAAGAGCCTCTTGATGAAAGTGAAAGAGGAAAGTGAAAAAGCTGGGTTAAAACTCAACATTCAAAAAACTAAGACCGTGGCATCCAGTCCCAATCACTTCATGGCAAATGGATGGGGAGAAAATGGAAACAGTAACAGACTTTATTTTTTGGGCTCCAGAATCACTGCAGATGGTGACTGCAAACATGAAATTAAAAGACACTTGCTCTTTGGAAGAAAAGCTATGACAAACCTAGATAGCATGTTAAAAAGCAGAGATATCACTTTGCCAACAAAGGTCCACAAACTCAAAGCTATGATTTTTCCAGTAGTCATATGGATGTGAGAGTTGGACCATAAAGAAGGCTGAGCACTGAAGAACTGATGCTTTTGAACTGTAGTCTTGAGAATCCCTTGGACTGAAAGGAGATCAAACCAGTCCATCCTAAGGAAATCAATCCTGAATATTTATTACCAACACTGATGCTGAAGCTCCAATACTTTGACCACCTGATGCAAAGAGCCGATTCATTAGAAAAGACCCCAATGCTGGGAAAGATTGAAGGCAGGTGGAAAAGAGGGCAGCAGAGGATGAGATGGTTGTATGGCATCACCACTCAATGGACATGAGTTTGAGCAAGCTCCAGGAGATGATGAAGGACAGGAAAGCCTGGCATGCTGCAGTCCATGGGGTCGCAAAGAGTTGAACACGACTGAATAATTGAACAGCACAAATACAGGGAACTGTGATATGTTCAGTTCAGTTCAATCGCTCAGTCATGTCCAACTCTTTGCGACTCCATGAATCGCAGCATGCCAGGCCTCCCTGTCCATCATCAACTCCTGGAGTCTACCCAAACTCGTGTCCATCGAGTTGGTGATGCCATCCAGCCATCTCATCCTCTGTCATCTCCTTCTCCTCCTGCCCCCAGTGCTTCCCAGCATCAGAGTCTTTTCCAATGAATCAGCTCTTTGCATGAGGTGGCCAAAGTATTGGAGTTTCAGCTTTAACATCAGTCCTTCCAATGAACACCCAGGACACATCTCCTTTAGGATGGACTGGTTGGGTCTCCTTGCAGTGCAAGGGACTCGCAAGCATATTCTCCAGCACTACAGTTCAAAAGCATCAATTCTTCAGCGCCCAGCTTTCTTCACAGTCCAACTCTCACATCCATACATGACCTCAGGAAAAACCATAGCCTTGACTAGACGGACCTTTGTTGGCAGAGTAATGTCTCTGCTTTTTAATATGCTATCTAGGTTGGTTATAACTCTCCTTCCAAGGAGTAAGAATCTTTTAATTTCATGACTGCAATTACCATCTGCAGTAATTTTGGAGCCCCCAAAATAAAAAGTCTGACTCTTTGTTTCCATTGTTTCCCCATCTATTTCCCATGTAGTGATAGGACAAGATGCCATGATCTTTGTTTTCTGAATGTTGAGCTTTAAGCCAACTTTTTCACTCTTCTCTTTCACTTTCATCAAGAGGCTTTTTAGTTCCTCTTCACTTTCTGCTATAAGGGTGGTGTCATCTGCATATCTGAGGTTATTGATATTTCTCCCAGCAATCTTGATTCCAGCTTGTGCTTCTTCCAGCCCAGTGTTCCTCATGATGTACTCTGCATAGAAGTTAAATAAGCAGGGTGACAATATACAGCCTTGATGTACTTCTTTTCCTATTTGAAACCAGTCTGTTGTTCCATGTCCAGTTCTAACTGTTGCTTCCTGACCTGCATATAGGTTTCTCAAGAGGCAGGTCAGGTGGTCTGGTATTCCCATCTCTTTCAGAATTTTCCACAGTTTATTGTGATCCACAGTCAAAGGCTTTGGCACAGTCAATAAAGCAGAAATAGATGTTTTTCTGGAACTCTCTTGCTTTTTCCATGATCCAGTGAATGTTGGCAATTTGATTTCTAGTTCCTCTGCCTTTTCTAAAACCAGTGTGGACATCTGGAAGTTCACGGTTCATGTATTGCTGAAGCCTGGCTTGGAGAATTTTAAGCATTACTTTACTAGCATGTTGACCATCTGGTGATGTCGATGTGTAGAGTCTTCTCTTGTGTTGTTGGAAGAGGGTGTTTGCTATGACCAGTGCATTTTCTTGGCAAAACTCTATTAGTCTTTCCCCTGCTTCATTCCGTATTCCAAGGCCAAATTTGCCTGTTACTCCAGGTGTTTCTTGACTTTGTACTCTAGCATTCCAGTCTCCTGTAATGAAAAGGACGGACATCTTTTAGTTCTAAAAGGTCTTGTAGGTCTTCATAAAAACCGTTCAACTTCAGCTTCTTCAGAATTACTGGTTGGGGCATAGACTTGGATAACTGTGATATTGATTGGTTTGCTTTGGAAACGAACAGAGATCATTCTGTCGTTTTTGAGACTGCATCCAAGTACTGCATTTCGGACTCTTTTGTTGACCATGATGGCTACTCCATTTCTTCTGAGAGATTCCTGCCCGCAGTAGTAGATATAATGGTCATCTGAGTTAAATTCACCCATTCCAGTCCATTTTAGTTCACTGATTCCTAGAATGTCGACGTTCATCCTTGCCATCTCTTGTTTGACCACTTCCAATTTGCCTTGATTCGTGGACCTGACATTCCAGGTTCCTATGCAATATTGCTCTTTACAGCATCAGATCTTGCTTCTATTGGAGATCAAATTGCCAACATCTGAGAGATGGTGATGAACAGGAAGGCCTGGCGTGCTGCAATTCATGGGGTCGCAAAGAGTCGGACACAACTGAGCGACTGAACTGAACTGAACTTACTAGCATGTGAGATGAGTGCAACTGCGCGGTAGTTTGAGCATTCTTTGCCATTGCGGATTGGAGTGAAAACTAACCTTTTCCAGTCCTGTTGCCACTGCTGAGTTTTCTAAATTTGCTGGCATAAAAGTGCAGCACTTTCACAGCATCATCTTACAGGACTTGAAATAGCTCAACTGGAATTCCATCACCTCCACTAGCTTTGTTCATAGTGATGCTTTCTAAGGCCCAAATTGACTTCACATTCCAGGATGTCTGGCTCCAGGTGACTGATCACACCATCGTGATTATCTGGGTCGTGAAGCTCTTTTTTGTACAGTTCTTCTGTGTATTCTTGCCACCTCTTCTTAATATCTTCTGCTTCTGTTAGGTCCAGACCATTTCTGTCCTTTATCAAGCCCATCTTTGCATGAAATGTTCCCTTGGTATCTCTAATTTTCTTGAAGAGATCTCTAGTCTTTCTGATTCTGTTGTTTTCCTCTGTTTTTTGCGTTGATCACTGAGGAAGGCTTTCTTATCTCTTCTTGCTGTTCTTTGGAACTCTGCATTCAGATGCTTATATCGTTCCTTTTCTCCTTTGCTTTTCGCTTCTCTTTTTCCATAGCTATTTGTAAGGCCTCCCCAGACAGCCATTTTGCTTTTTTATATTTCTTTTCCATGTGGATGTTCTTGATATCTGTCTCCTGTACAATGTCACGAACCTCCGTCCATAGTTCATCAGACACTCTGTCTATCAGATCTAGTCCCTTAAATCTATTTCTCACTTCCACTGTATAATCATAAGGGATTTGATGTAGGTCATACCTGAATGGTCTAGTGGTTTTCCCTACTTTCTTCAATTTAAGTCTGAATTTGGCAATAAGGAGTTCATGATCTGAGCCACAGTCAGCTCCTGGTCTTGTTTTTGCTGTCTGAATAGAGATTCTCCATCTTTGGCTGCAAAGAATATAACCAATCTGATTTTGATGTTGACCATCTGATGATGTCCATGTGTAGAGTCTTCTCTTGTGTTGCTGGAATAGGGAGTTTGCTATGACCAGTGCATTCTCTTGGTAAAACTCTATTAGTCTTTGCCCTGCAAAAGCTTTTCTGTACTCCAAGGCCAAATGTGCCTGTTACTGCAGGTGTTTCTTGACTTCCTACTTTTGCATTCCAGTCCCCTGTAATGAAAAGGACATCTTTTGGGTGTTAGTTGACACATACAGGGAACTGTGATATGTTAGCCTGGTGCTATTGCTATTGTACATTAGCCGAGAATGGAGGAACAACACTGACCCCTGAGTGACGTGGCTGTGCACTGCACTGGTCCACTTATATGTGAGTGTTTTTCAGTAAGCCTATTGGAAAAAATTTGGGATATTTGTGACATTTTGTAAAAACTTCTAGATGAACCATATAGCCTAAAAATATTTTAAAAAATTAAAAAGTATGTCATGAATTCATAAATATTGCAGGTAGTATTCTATCCTTACATAGGCATAAGGTAATATTTTAAATAATATTAATAATGTGTTAGTTTTCTTACCATTTTTAAACTTTGCTTTCAAAGAATTACATTACCTTTTAGTATGATTCTCCTGTCATAGCTGGAGAAACTGCCTGTCAGTCTATTATAACAAGTATTTTTTTAAAAGATGAAACAATGTTCCTAACACTCTATTATTAATATGACTGTAATACCATATGCTATAAAACTTTTATAAGTATTCATTCATTAATGTATAGTCTAGGGTACCTTCAAGCAATCTTACTGCTTATACTAGGCTGCCACATTGCAGCTTTTTTATCGGTGCATAAATTGTTATACCTGTAAATAAGTATGAATTTCTTTATCACATTATCTTTTCATTTGTGATGTCTAGTGTTAGTAGTATTTATACTATTTACAGTATTTTGTATTCTATAAGATAATATTGATGTAGGTACTGACAAACAGGTAATTCGTCTTGCAAACAGATGATGCAAATTTATTGGTATAAATACACTACAGTATTGTAAATGTATTTCCTCTTCCTTATGATTTTCTTAATAACATCTTTACTCTAACTTCATTGTAAGAATACATATAATATAATACATATAACACATGAAATATGTGTTAATCAGGTATCTATTAATTGTAAGGTTTCATCAGCAGTGCGATGTTAGTAAAGATTTGGGGGTCAACAGTTATATGTGGATTTTTTATTCTTCGGAATCAATGTCCATAGCCTCTATGTTGTTCAAAGGTCAACTGTATGTAATAAAGAGAGTCAGAATAAATGTTTATCTGTGAAGAAAAAAATAAAATTGCTTTCCTACCCCATATCATACCAAAATAAACTCCAAAAAAAAAACAATAAAAGCACCCCAAAATAAACTCCAAAAGGATTAAAACTTAGATTTGAAAAGTAAAATGTTAAGACTTATAAAAAATGCACAAATTAATTTCTTTCTTAATTGGGGCCAGAAAAAGTTGTCTTAAACATCGCACACTAAAAGGTCATCATAAAGGACACAGTCATTAATTTGACTGCATTAAAATAAAAGCTTCTTGACATCAAAGGACTTTCTGAAGAGAGTGAAAAACCAAGACACAAACAGAGAAAAGATATTTGCTACACATAAAAATAACTTCCTCTTGGACTGAAAAATGAACAAACAACCCAACAGAAGAAAGGATAAAAGACAAAAGTCAGAAGATTAGGGACAGAATGGAAACACACTCAGTCAATAAACACCCAAGCTGAACAATAATATTAATAATCAGAGAAATAGAAATCCACAGTGAAGTCTCATTTTACACCAAAGGCAATGGCAAGCCACTCCAGTATTCTTGCCTGGAAAATCCCATGGACGGAGGAGCCTGGTAGGCTGCAGTCTACAGGGTCGCTACAAGTCAGACATGACTGAGCAACTTCCCTTTCACTTTTCACTTTCATGCATTGGAGAAGGAAACGGCAACCCACTCCAGTGTTCTTGCCTGGAGAATCCCAGGGACGGGGGAGCCTGGTGGGCTGCCGTCTATGGGGTCGCGCAGAGTTGGACACGACAGAAGCGACTTAGCGGCAATTATCAAAATACAAGAATCGTGACAGTGCTAAATATAGAAGTCTATGTCGATTCTTAAGCAATGTTGGTGGAATGCCCACATAATAAAAACCTCATACTCTCATAAAGTGTAAAGCAGACAGTAACAGCATTATGAACAGGAACAAATTCACAATGAAGAAGGAGTTTTAGAAAATTTCTTAGTAATTAGTAAGCAGAGTCAGTAAAAGCACAAAAGAATTGAACACAATGATTAACACAACTGACATACTGCTTTTCTCTTTCTCCAGAATGTAAATCTTATATTCAGTGAAAATTAATTAGTAATGATGAATTTTCACTCCTTTGAGAGCCTATTAGCCCTGGGGGATTACTTGCCCAACTAGCCAGTCAGCATCAGTCCTGGGATGCCTCAAGTCAACCAGCAACCAGTTGTGTGGGGACCCACCCCACATACCAGTGGACCAGTACTAGCACTGGGCTCCCTCTGCCCCACCCAAGCAGTGCCCAAGGATCTACCCCTGCCTGCCAGGATGCTGGTAGCCTTTGCATGAAGCAGAACCTGGCAGCCAAGTGGCGAATCCCACCTTCCAGCACACCCACAGCAGACAGCCCCATCACAACAGAAGACCCCATGTAGCCCATACAGGGGAAAGCCCTATAGCATGGAGCTCTGGTGGGGTAGAAAGGAGTGTGCTGATGGTCCTTGCAGGACATCTATATAAGGCCACTTCTCCAAGACTGGGAAACATAACCAACCTGCCCAATACACAGAAATAAGAACAGAGTTAGGCAAAATGAGGAGACAGAGGAATATATTCTAAATTAAGAAGCAAGATACAACCAGATGAAGAACTAAGTGAAGTGCAGATAAGCAATTTATACAATAAAGAGTTCAAGGTAATGATCATAAAGCTGCTCAACAAACTTGGGATAAGAAGGGATAAATACAGTGAGAAGTTTAACAGAGTTAGAAAATACAAAGAAGAGCTGAAGAATACAATAACTGAAATTAAAAATATACTAGAAGGAATCAACAGTAGATTAGATGATACAGAGGAACAGATAAATTTTTATATATATTTGTTGTTGTTTAGTTGCTCAGCTCTATCTGACTCTTTGTGATCCCATTGGCTGTAGCCCACCAGGTTCCTCTGTCCATGGGATTTCCAAGGCAAGAAAATGAGAGTGGGTTGCTGTTTCCTTCTCCAGGGGATCTTTCTGACCCAGAGATGGAACCTGTGTCTACTGCAATGGCAGATGAACTTTTTATTACTGAGTTACCTGGGGAAGCCTTTTATATAATAAATGGTGCTAGAACATGAAGCATAACAAATGCTGCTAAAACAGCATTTAATGAATGAAGTTCAAAACTTGACTTTATAAATGAAGTCAAGAGGGACTTAGGAAGCATTACTACAAACAAAGCTAGTGAGGGTAATAGAATTCTAGTTGAGCTATTTCAAATCCTAAAAGATGATGCTGTTCAAGTGTTGCACTCAATATGCCAGCAAATTTGGAAAACTCAGCAGTGGCCACAGGACTGGAAAAGGTCAGTTTTCATTCCAATCCCAAAGAAGGGTAATGCCAAAGAATGTTCAAACTACTGCACAATTGCACTCACTTCACATGCTAGCAAGGTAATGCTCAAAATCCTTCAAATTAGGCTTCAACAGTATGTGAACCGAGAACTTCCAGAACTTCCAAACTGTGTTTAGAACAGCCATAGGAACCAGTGATCAAATTGCCAACATCTGTTGGATCATAGAAAAAGCAAGAGAATACCAGAAAAAAACATTTACTTCTGCTTCAATGACTACACTAAACCGTTTGACTGTGTGGATCACAACAAACTGTGGAAAATTTTTAAAGAAATAGGAATACCAGACCACTTAACCTGCCTCCTGAGAAACCTGTAAGTGGGTCAAGAAGCAATAGTTAGAACCGGACATGGAACAACAGACTGGTTCCAAATTGGGAAGGGAGTATGACAAGAGTGAATATTGTCACCCTGCTTATTTCATTTATATACAGAGTATATCATATGAAATGCTGGGCTGGTTGTATCACAAACTGGAAGCAAGATTGCTGGGAGAAATATCAACAACTTCAGATATGCAGATGACACCACATTAATGACAGAAAGAGAAGAGGAACTAAAGAGCCTCTTGATGAAGGTGAAGAGGAGGGTGAAAAACTGGTTTAAAACTCAACATTCAAAAAACTAAGATCATGGCATCCAGTTCCAATCACTTCATGGCAAATGGATGGGGAGAAAATGGAAACAGTGACAGACTTTATTTTCTTGGGATTCAAAATCACTGTGGACAGTGACTGCAGCCATGAAATTCAAAGACACTTGCTCCTTGAAAGAAAAGCTATGACAAAGCTAGATAGCATATTAAAAAGCAGAGACATCACTTTGCCAACAGCGGTCTATATAGTTAAAGCTATGGTTTTTGTGGTAGTCATATACAGATGTGAGAGTTGAACCATAAAGAAGGCAGAGCACCAAAGAATTGATGCTTTTGAACTGTGGTGCTGGAGAAGACTCTTGAGAATCCCTTGGACAGCAAGGAGATCTAACCAATCTGTCCCAAAGGAAATCAACCCTGAATATTCACTGGAAGGACTAATGCTGAAGCTGAAGCTCCAATATTTTAGTCACCTGATGCAAAGAACTGACTCATTGGAAAAGACCTTGATGCTGGGAAAGATTGAGGGCAGGAGGAGAAGAGGTGACAGAGGATGAAATGATTGGATGGCACCATTGACTCAATGAACATGAGTTTGAGCAAACTCTGGGAGAAAGAGAAGGACAGGGAAGCCTGGCATGCTGCAGTCCATGGGGGTCACAATGAGTCAGACACAGCTGAGTGACTGAATAACAACAACAAAAAAATTAGGTCTTAATATAGAAATTTTAAATGTGGACTTACAGCTGATATTATACATATAAATAAATTGCAGGTAGATTAAAGGAAGTAGGTCACTCAGTTGTATCTGACTCTTTGTGATGCTGTGGACTGTAGCCCACTAGACTCTTCTGTTCATGGAATTCTCTAGGCAAGAATACTGGAGCAGGTAGCCATTCCCTTCTCCAGGGAATCTTTCCAACCCAGGGATCGAACCCAGGTCTCCTGCAATGCAGGCAGCTTCTTACCATCTGAGCAGCCAGGGAAGCACAAGATGGGTAGCCTATTCCTTTTCCGGGAGATCTTCCCAACCCTGAAATCTGAACCAGGGGACTCCTGCATGCAGGCAGATTCTTTACTGGCTGAGCTACCAGGGTAAGCCAGGTAGATTAAAAACCTACCACAAAGAAAGAGCAGTAAACTTTTAAGACAGAACAGGGGAAAAAATCCTCTTGGGAGTTTTAGGATGGAGATGGATTTCTTAAACAGAAACTATAAAGGAAAAGAATGATAATTCTAGCTACATTAAGAACCTCATTCATCAAAATATATCATAAACAGAGTGAAAGGAAAAGTCTACGTTAAAGACAATCATATCTATATCACATGTAACTATCAACATCTAGCATGCCGAATATATTTTAAAAATTCTGAGAAATCAACAGGAACTCATTTATCAGCTCAGTGGAAAAAGGACAAAAGAGTTAAATAGGCCCTTCATAAAGGAAGAAATCCAAATCACCTATTAACACATGGAATGGTGCTTTACTAGTAATTACATAAATGTAAATTAAAACTACAGTGAGGAACTATGAAAAACCCAATAGATTAGAAAAATTAATTCTGAAAGTATCAACTATGAGAGAGAATGAAGAGCAAAGGAAATGCTGCTCAGGTACTACTGATAACATGGAGGGGCTGGAGGTGGTGGCGGGGCAGAGAACAGATTTATAAAGACATTTTGGTAAACAGTTCTGCTTTTCCTGGTAAAGGTGAACACGCAAATGCCCTACTACTGGCGATTCCACTAAATTTCCAATAACGCTCTCCACTCTTTAGAGAAATGTGTACATATATATCAGGATACATGTATAAGAATGTTTGTAGTGGTATTTGAGCATAATAGCACCAAACTAGAAACAAAAATATGTCCATTACCAATAGATTGAGTAAACTTTGGTGTACAGATACAGTGGCTTATTTAATAACATATTATTTTAAAATAAATTTAACACCACAACTAGAGAGTAGCCCCCACTTGCCACAACTGGAGAAAAGCCCACCCTCAGGAACAAAGACTCAGCGTAGCCAAAAGTAAAATAAAATTAAAAAATTTTAAATTAATATTTGACTTTCACAAAAAAATGAAGTAAAACTGATGGGATTGTGGGAACACAGGTAGACATTTCTTTAAAATGAGAGGTATTAGTTCTCAAAGAGCCCTTTGAAACTGAGGGGGTAATATAAAAAAATGAAAGGACCCGTACATTTCCTTCCCTACCACTTCTGCAGAGGCAGCATTTGAATAGATAACCCATTGCACTTTGGAAAATCAAGATGCCATAGTCTTTTACAGAGTGTGTGTGTGGCGGGGGTGATGGTGGGGGTCTTCCTCGGTGACTCAGTGATAAAGAATCTGCCTGTCAATGCAGGAGACATAAGAGACCTGGGTTCAGTCCTGGGTTGGGAAGATCCCCCTGGAGGAGGAAATGGCAGTCCACTCCAGTATTCTTTCCTGGAGAGTCCCTTGGACAGAGGAATCTGGTGGGCTACAGTCCATGGGGTCACAAAGAGTTGGACACAACTAAAGAGACTTTACACACACGCACATGTGTGTTCTTAATTGCAAGAGTAAATCTGACAGTATTTATTGGTTTTTTTATTCTCCATCCATTCAACTGAAAGTCACAGTGGAAACTGATGGTTTCAAACTCATATTTAACTGATCTTGAATTTCCTGGCATAACCCTGGCATCAAAGACACAAATGGCCCAAGGCCACTCTTCGGGGTTGTTTTGTCAACTTTCTTGTCCGCAGAGGGCATCTCTTCACCAGATAGCCTGCTAAGCTGTGGCCAACTCAGTTTCCTTTGTTGAGCTTTGGGGACCAGAGACTGACTTGATTGTCACTTAAGCACAGAGAAGGAATGGAGCCCTCCTCTGGGCCAGTAGGCACCCCTCAGGTGGAACTGAGTGGTGCTCAAACTGCAAAGCCACTCTATGGGATCAAGATCCAACAACAGGTTTTGAATTTGAAGCCTGCCAAATCTGAGTGATCTAAAGGCAGACATCGAAGTGAGGGCCGTGCACAGCATCAGACACCCAGAGTCTGGGGCCAGGGAGATCAGAGCTTGTCTGAGTCTGAGGCATTAGAAGAGGATAAAGAGAGGGGCAGCAGGGCCTTGAGGTTCCTGCACGATGGATTACTGCTCACAGTACCTGGAGAATTCACAACCAGCTGTGTGATTTAAGGGCCAGCAAGAAAGCAGGGCAAGGATGTCTCCACAAGATGTAAAAGTTCGGGGGTGAAGCACTAGCAAGCACACTGACTGCAGATTTTTATAAACAGTATTCAGTTAAGCTACCAGTAGGAAAGCTATGGATCAGTGGTTCGAAGCCTCAGGATGCCTTTCTGCATTTGTTTTTAAGAGCTAGCTGCAGTCCAGGGAAGCTTCAGAGTTTATGTGAGAGTTCCTGTGGCCCCTCTCAAAGCTTTCTATCCACAGAGTCCAACGACAGCAAGTCTGGATGCTCCCAGGACCTCTTTTCACATCTTAGACTGGGTACCGGGCTCAAAAATAATCTTTCATGGTACATAGAGCTCACTTGTCTTCCCTTTCCAATCCATCTGTGGGGGCTCAAACCAGCTGAATCTCTGGTAACACATGAACTTCTTTTGAGTAGAAGCCTAATAATATGGAATCTAGTGGGTAAAGAAGGAAGCAATATCTCTTCCCACTTTGGGGCAAGGGAGGATATTCTCCCATCCAGGTGGCTGGCAGGAAGCGACAGCTAAGGGTTTTCTGAGGCCTAAGACTAATCTCCTGCCATGTCTATGTCTAGAAGGAATGTGCAGGAAAGAGCAGAGTGTCAGATTCTCACTTGGGCCTTTAGGACCTGGGGTGCCAGTTGCAGATTCTTGGAAGAACATCTGGGGGCACCATTTGTTGTCCTTTTCTCCTGTCTCTGGCATTAGAAACGGGCTAACTGTCCATATTCTTTAAGTAGAGACCAATTCTAATTGTCACACCTCTACAGTCTACTCATCAGTAGTCTGGACTCAATCCTGATGGTTTCTTTCATCAAGGTAGCCCCAATTTCACCAGCAATCCCCTACTCCTTATTCACACACAGGCTCTGATTCATATTCATACCTACCAAACTCTTCTAAACCCCAAACTCTTCTAAGCCACAGCCACCGGTGTTTCAAAGTTCACTACTCTGCCCTCTGCTGGCCTGACTCACAATTCGCAGCTCTGCTTTTCAAGCTCTTATCTGGGGACGTTTCCAATTAACAGAGAACTTGGAAATGTTTATACTATGGTACAGTCTCTAAAAATTTTGCATGAGGCTCTTGGGAGACTTCCCTTCTTAAATCTGCTCACCTGCTCATGGGTTAAAACCCTCTGGGGACATTTTCTTCTAAGGCCAACTTCTGAGACTATATTTTTAAGCTACCGATCCTCTCTTGGTTCTCAAGTACATTGTCCAATAGTTTTACCCGGATCCTCAAGTGAAGTTAGATGTCCCTTCCCTGACGTACTAAACCCTGGAAGTTTGCAGTGGTACTGATTGCTTCAGGTCTATCCTGATTAAGACGATTTCCATGAAAATGCATGTGCATACCACCTACAACTGCCAAGAGCACTCATCATTTATCCTGTGTATCTAGCCCAGGACTACCCACCTGAAATTTGCTCTAGAGAGAATGTACAACTATTAAAAAAACATACATTGTCTATTATAAGGCTGGGCTTCCTAGGTAGCTCAGCTGGTAAAGAATCTGCCTGCAATGTAGGAGACCCCAGTTTGATCCCTAGGTTGGGAAGATTCCCTGGAGAAGGGCTAGGCTACCCACTCCAGTATTCTTGGGCTTCCCTGGTGGCTCAGACAGTAAAGACTCCGTCTGCAATGTGGGAGACCTGAGTTCAATCCTTGGGTTGGGAAGATCCCCTGGAGGAAGGCATGGCAACACACTCCAGTATTCTTGCCTAGAGAATTCCCATGGACAGAGGAGCCTGGGAGGCTACAGTCCATGGGGCCGCAGAGTCGGCCATGACTGAGCAACTAAGCACAGCACAGCATTATAAGACTATCTCATGTCACAGTACATGTAAACATATGGTGTGTTTCTGAAAGTTTACCTGGAAACTCAAGATTTGCCATAACAATTAAAAACCTTAACAGGATTTTTTTGTTTGTTTCCTATCCTTAGCTCTTCAGAATCCATTCTCCTGAAATACTGTGTGTGTGTGTGTGTATGTGCATGTGTGTGTGTGTATATATACACATTCCATCACTGAAATCAGCTTCTAACAGACTTTCACAAGTCTAAGAATTCCTGATCAGATTTTCATTTGTCGGTCTATAGGATCTGACAAGCCACTAAAATCTTCCATGTTTCAAATTAACACTTTAGCCACAATTCTAAACTTGTTGCTCTATTTAACTAAAGTATTTCTTTTGTGTTTGCATCAGTTACTAGGGACATCCATTCCTCACATATATTTGTTTCAATTTTTGCATTGATATTGCTGGAATTTTTCCAGTTATCACTTACGAAAAATTTTACTTCTTACACATACAGAAGTATAACCAGGAAAATGGATAAAAGTCACTTTTAGGATAAAATGCAAATATTGGGTCAGGCATCAAATTTTTTGCTGACATTTCTCCCTCAAATAATAAAACATAAATCTTTCTCAAATAAGATTATCAGTTAGATATATGCAGGCAACTGAATTAAGCAATGGAATTATAAAAATTATCAAATATGTTATCTTGCTCTCAAACATTATTTCAGATTGTATATTAGGATTTTGATGGCCACTTCACAAGTTTTTCATTTAACAAATATTTGTTGACTGCATGTCACATTCTGGGCACCATGTAAGAATATGGAGATTCACAACCTGCCTGACTTCAGGCTCTACTGCAAAGCCACAGTCATCAAGACAGTATGGTACTGGCACAAAGACAGAAATATAGATCAATGGAACAAAATAGAAAGCCCAGAGATAAATTCACACACCTAAGGATCACACATCTTCGACAAAGGAGGCAAGAATATACAATGGATTAAAGACAATCTCTTTAACAAGTGGTGCTGGGAAAACTGGTCAACCACTTGTAAAAGAATGAAACTAGAACACTTTCTAACACTGTACACAAAAATAAACTCAAAATGGATTAAAGATCTAAACATAAGACCAGAAGCTATAAAACTCCTAGAGGAGAACATAGGCAAAACACTCTCCGACATAAATCACAGCAGGATCCTCTATGACCTGCCTCCCAGAATACTGGAAATAAGAGCAAAAATAAACAGATGGGATCTAATTAAAATTAAAAGCTTCTGCACAACAAAGGAAACTATAAGCAAGGTGAAAAGAATGGGAGAAAATAATAGCAAATGAAGCAACTGACAAACAACCAATCTCAAAAATATACAAGCAACAAATGAAGCTCAATTCCAGAAAAATAAATGACCCAATCAAAAAATGGGCCAAAGAACTAAATAGACATTTCTCCAAAGAAGACATAAGATGGCTAACAAACACATGAAAAGATGCTCAACATCACTCATTATCAGAGAAATGCAAATCAAGACCACAGTGAGGTACCATTTCATACCAGTCAGAATGGCTGCGATTCAAAAGTCTACAAGCAATAAATGCTGGAGAGGGTGTGTAGAAAAGGGAACCCTCTTACACTGTTGGTGGGAATGCAAACTAGTACACCACTATGGAGAACAGTGTGGAGATTCCTTAAAAAACTGGAAATAGAACTGCCTTATGACTCAGCAATCCCACTGCTGGGCATGCACACCAAGGAAACCAGAACTGAAAAAGACACGTGTACTCTAATGTTCATCACAGCACTGTTTATAATAGCCAGGACATGGAAGCAACCTAGATGCCCATCACCAGATGAATGGATAAGAAAGCTGTGGTACATATACACAATGGAGTATTACTCAGCCATTAAAAAGAATACATTTGAATCAGTTCTAATGAGGTGGATGAAACTGGAGCCAATTATACAGAGTGAAGTAAGCCAGAAAGAAAAACACCAATATAGCATACTAACACGTATATATGGAATTTAGAAAGATGGTAATGATAACCCTGTATGCGAGACAGCAAAAGAGACACAGATGTATAGAACAGACTTTTGGACTCTGTGGGAGAGAGAGAGGGTGGGATGATTTGGGAGAATGGCATTGAAACATGTATAATATCATATAAGAAATGAATCACCAGTCTAGGTTCGATGCAGGATACAGGATGCTTGGGGCTGGTGCACTGGGATGACCCAGAGAGATGGTATGGAGAGGGAGGTGGGAGGGAGTTCAGGATTGGGAACTCATGTACACCCGTGGTGGATTCATGTTGATGTATGGCAAAACCAATACAGTATTGTAAAGTAAAATAAAATAAATAAATAAATATATATAATAACCCAGGGGGGAAAAAAGTCTTCATCACACAAAAAATTTTTGTAACTACATACAGTGATGAATATTAGATTTACTGTGGTGATCATTTTGCAATATATACAAATATTCAGTCATTATGCTATACACCTGAAATATGTTATATGTCAATTATACATCAACTTTTAAAAGTACAAATAAATTCTAGTATTGAATAAGATCAGAAAAAAAAGAATATGGAGATTCAGTAATAAATATTACACAGTTCACGTGCTCTCGGATCCTAGATTCTGGAGGGGAAATGAGTGTAGTAGGACCTATAGGATCAGGTGCTATGAGTGTGAAGAGGTCACTTAACTCAGTCCTGGAGGGCTAGAGAAGAGTTTTCCACAGTAGCAATGGCCAAGTTGCAACTGGAAGATTGGGTAGGACTTAACCAGGTACAGATCAGGAGGGAGGGAAGTGAGGTGGGAGGGGAAGGGGAGTGTCTCAGGGAGCATCCTCTGGAAATGCCGAGAGGAGGGGAAGGGGAGTGTCTCAGGGAGCATCCTCTGGAAATGCCGAGAGCTGAGGGGCCAAGATGCGTGTGAGGAAGCACAAGTGCTCAGTACACGTGGAGTGTGTATGACTATGTGGGGAGCGAGGACAGATGAAGCTGGAGAAGGAAACTGGTCAAGCCAGACAGGTCCCTTATATTCATTGTAATAGGGAACTAGGAGAGTCATGCGCTAGACTGATAGTAAATAATAGTTTGTGAGTCGGGCAATGTCATGGATGTGATAAAGAATGATAAGAGCCCGGTAAGTTTTTGCTGCAGTACAGAGAAGCCCTAAATAGTCAGTGGCTTAGAGAACAAGAAGTTTCTCTCTTTCTCATCTTACAGAATGGAGAGGTTTCAGATTAGCAGTTAGAGGTAGGAAAGAGAAGGTGGGCTCTGCTCCTGGCAGAGATCCAGGCTGGTGGCAGCAATCTGTTACTGACACATGGCTTCCAATGTCACCGCCACAGCCAGTGAGAAGGGAACCTGGGAAGAGTGAGTGGGTGGCTTTATGGTGCTTCTTCTTACCTGCCATTAATCAGAGCCCAGTCACATGGCTACACCAAAGGCAAGGAACCGGGAAACGATGGAGCTCAGGGACATGCAGGTAAGAAGAGGATCTGGGGGACAAGCTAGTGGACTGTGAATCAGAACCAAAATTGCTCACATTTCCCCTCAATGCCCTTTGTCTCCCTTGCCTCTGATTATCTCACAGTCCTTGTTTTCTTTCATTCCCTAATTCCCTCCTGCGGTTGTATATAGGTCCCCTTGGACTACTTATCTCATCGCTAACCATCAGTCTTTCCTCAACTATATCCCAGCCTTTGATCAATCACCTCTGACTCTCAGCATGGTTGGTCGATTGCTTGCCCAACTCCGTCTGTTTTAAGGAAAAAGTCTGGCCCTGCTGGTCAGTGGGGGTAACCAGAAATGCTGGTTGGTGAATCAGTAGGTGGTGCTCTGGGTCAGCAAGACACCAGTTCCAAGGCCACGCACGCAATGAGGGCAAGGAAGCAGTCACGCTCAACACCACAGAGAGCACAACAGCACTGGCTCACTTGACCTTCTTCCTCAAAACTCAGCTTTCAAAAGGAACAACCACACCCAGACTGACCAGTGAACTCATACAAACAGGGATGTCAACATGCTCTGAACTGACAGCCAACAAAAACATTTCTTTTGTGTGGAGGCTTTCTTCCTCTTGCGCTCAGGGAGGGCAGAGAAGTTCGACCTGTCTGGTTTGGAGAGTGTGGTGCACTGCTCTCCCCGTGGTTCCTGAGGGAGGCAGAGAAATAGGTGTGTGTGTTGATTTAATGGGAGTTGGAGTTGCTGCTTTCATAACCACTGATTAGTCCTATTTGCTATTAGGAAACCCTCAGGCTCTCCATCAAAGGTCTCATTGTTGGGTTCTTTCTTTCACTTGTGTCATCCTGGTAAAGTATCCTTTCACTCAGCAATAGATGTCTTCTGGGTCATTTTCACAACACTGCGAAGGTGTGGGTCAAAGTGGCAAAACAGAGATTTGGAGATACCTGTCCCCACCAAGAGTTTAAAGTTGACATCAGCAGAGAAAACCAGGGATGGAAATTTTGTTCATGAAGATCTGTTTATGTCCTTGGATCTGTCTCCATTTTTGTCCAAATTCAGATATTGAAAAATCTGTGCTTTTATTCATAGAGACCTATAAGCCACGTACTACCCAGAAGACCCTAATGCTGGGAAAGATTGAAGGCAAAAGGAGGAGGAGGGGGTGACAGAGGATGAGATGGTTGGATAGTATCACTGACTCAGTGGTCATGAACTTGGGCAAACTCTGGGAGATAGTGAGGGACAGGGAGGCCTGGCTTGCTGCAGTCCATGGGGTTGCAGAGTCAGACACAACTTAGCGACTACACAACAACAACCAAGAAAAGGGATGTCTGGATATTGGGCTTTTTTTCTCTTCATTTAATATAGAGGCCTCATAGAAATGCAGGCAAAGAACTGATTCTCCTTAAAGTCAGTTTCTGGAGAACGAAATGGCAACCTACTCCAGTATTCTTGCCTGAAATACACCACGGACAGAGGAGTCTGGCGGGCTATGGTCCATAATGTCACAGAGTCAGACACAACCGAGCGACTAAACAATAACAGAAAAGCCAGTGTTTTAGGTATGATAGTATATGAGAGATTAGTATGGGATATTGTCTAAAAACATCACATAGTTATTATTGAACATCTGATCCTTAACTTCTTAAATTTTTTTGATTATCTTTCTTTCAAATTAAGCTAGCCATATGCACATAATAATTCTTTCATTAGTCATGCTCATCTCTTACTCTTTCAGACTTTTTTAAAAGACCTTTTCCTAAGCCATCTCTTCCAAGAAGCTCTCCTTCAGTCACTTCCACTTGACTGGTATTGCTTCTCTATATTTTACATTTGTATCCCAGATGTGGCTAGGATGGTGGATCAGTAAGGGTGCCCAGGTAATGTTGAGGGGTGTGTGTGTGTGTGTGTGTGTGTGTGTGTGTGTGTGTGTGTGTGCTCAGCTGTGGACTACTCTTTGCGATACCATGGATTGCAGCCCACCAGTCTCCTCTGTCTGTGGAATTCCCCAGGCAAGAATACTGGAGTGGGTGGTCATTTCCTCCTTCAGGGAATCTTCCTGACCCAGGGATTGAACCCGTATCTCTTACACCTCTTATACTGGCAGGTAGACTCTTTACCACCGTGCCACCGGGAAGCCCCAGTGTTAAGGTAAAAATCCCCAAATCTCAATGGTTTAAATCATCGGATGCTTTCTTGCTCACACGCCATGTCCAGTATAGACCAGTAGGGGCTCTGTTCATGTGTAGATACTCATGGATGCCATCCACACTGACAGAGGCTCCATCCTAACGTGTTCCCTCGTCATCATGTTAAGGTAATAAAAATGTAGTGAAACACACACTGGCTTTCAAAACTTCTGAGTAAATCTTACAACTTAAAGGCACTTTCTCAAATATCTCAGGCACATAGAAAGGGTATGTTAAAAACCTTTTTCATTTTACATATGAGGAAACCAAACCTTAGAGAGATTAAATTAAGATCTAACAACTTTAGATTATCATGATTGCTAGGTTTTCTTTTAATTAATTATCCACAATTTTTCAATATTATATTTGTAATGTGTGAATGAACAAAACCAATGCTGTGGGACCAACCTGGTGTTCAGAGTGAAGTGAAGGTTGCTCAGTGGTATCTGACTTTGCAACCATGGAATTCTCCAGACCAGGATACTGGAGCAGGTAGCCATTCCCTCCTCCAGGAGATCTTCCCAACCCAGGGATCGAACCCAGGTCTCCCACATTCCAAGAGGATTCTTTACCAGCCGAGCCACAAGTGAAGCCCAAGACTTCTGGAGTGGGTAGCCTATCCCTTCTCTGGCAGATCTTCTAGACCCAGGAATTGAACCAAGGTCTCCTGCATTGCAGGCGGATTCTTTACCAACTGAGCTATCAGGGAAGCCCTGAGGATATGAGGGTGCTCAAAGTACAAGAAGCCAAACATCATCTCTCTAGCCATGCTACTGGCAGTAATCAAGAGAACTCCAAGTCCTGCAGGGCTCCTCTCTCAACTAATTCTAGGAGCTGCTAATCAATCTGGTCAGGCAGGGACGTCATGTGGTCCTCTGCCTTCACTCTGACTCGCTGTGGTGATGGCTCCTGTGAGCACATGACGCCCCAGTTGAGGGATATGGACCTCTTCCTCCCTCACCCCCAAGAAGGGATGGTGCCTATGAAATGGGCTGAAACCTCAGAGGAGCTGTCTCCTTTTGCTGAGGAAGCCAGGGCCCACGGTGTGAAGAACTCTTTTAGGTTTTACCGACTCTTTCATTTTAAGCTTTCTCTTTCAGACTCACATAAAGCTTTTAGCCACTTCATGTCACACCCAGGGTCTCAGGTCCTCTTGGGTCAGACTTGTGAACCTCAGCTCTCATCTCTCAGAAAGAAGAACTCTTTCCCAGAAGGCCCTTCAGTCACTCCTACCGACACCTTCCCACCCCCACCCAGACACATCTGTTTTGGGTTGAACATCAGACCAAGTAGACCTATTTGCTGTAATATTTAGAGAGGCATAGACTTGTTCTTCCATATGGCAAAAATGCAACTAGTTAATGTGGTGGATTGAAGCATCAGCATCTCTGGGTTTGCGCAGAGCACCATGCATTTCAGGTGTCCTGCCATCACTACAAGTGAGAAGAACGGATACAGGAAAACCAGCACTTACCTCCCAGGCCCAGACCTGTAGTCTGCTCTTAGGTTTGCCCCTTTTGAGTAACCTTGGGAAAGTCACTTAGCCCTTCTGAACCCTTTTGTTGTTCGGTTGTGTTTTCAGTCACTCAGTCGTGTCTGATTCTTTGTGACTCCGTGGACTGTAACCCACCAGGCTCCTCTGTTTATGGGATTTCTCAGGCAAGAATACTGGAGTGGGTTACCATTTCCTCCTCCACGGGATTTTCCCGGCCAGGGATTGAACCCTCCTCTCCTGCATCTCCTGCACTGCAGGCAGATTCTTTATCTGCTGAGCCATCAGGGAAGCCTGTATCATTCATAAAATAAAAGAAATAATAGGGATGGATTTCCAATGAGTTATTCAACTATGCAAGTTTGTAATTTGTGGTAACAAGATTTATTATTCACAATTATTGTCAACAGGTGGCAGCAAAAATCCAGTCTTTAGTAAGTGAAGAGAAAGCTAACTGTCTTTGACTTAGAATTTCAGAGAACAGTTAGTCCGTTTTGATCATTTTAAACCTGATGAGAAAACTAAAACTTCACATTAAAAGACTCTGGGATAGAAAGAAAATATGTATGTAAAAGTAAGGCTTTAAAAGTAAGGTTAAAAGTAAGGAAAAGTAAGGCTTTAAAAATGAGTATGTCTCATAAACAATTGAATTTAGCATTTTCTTCCAGTCATTTTGAATCTGGCTGTGGCTAAAGGTCTTAGGATACTAAAACTGCCATGTAAAGTAATATTCAGATGGGTCTTTATATCTTTATTTTAAACTTAGATACAGAAGGGTGGAGTAACATTTTTAGGTGTTTTTTTTTCATGTTATACAAGTTTGGCATTTTTGTATTAAATATTTTGGAAGAAAGTTAATACATATGACACTACACAATGTCATTAAAATTTACATTTTATCTTAGCTTAGATCTCATTAAAATGAATCCCAAAGAACTATTAAAAATGTAAAGCCTTGGCACGAAGACAGAAATATAGATCAATGGAACAAAATCGAAAGCCCTGAGATAAACCCACACACCTATGGACACCTTATCTTTGACAAAGGAGGCAAGAATATACAATGGAGTAAAGACAGTCTCTTTAACAGGTGGTGCTGGGAAAACTGGTCAACCACTTGTAAAAGAATGAAACTAGACCTCTTTCTAACACCATACACAAAAATAAACTAAAAATGGATTAAAGATCTAAATGTAAGACCAGAAACTATAAAACTCCTAGAGGAGAACATAGGCAAAACACTCTCCGACATAAATCACAGCAGAATCCTCTATGATCCACCTCCCAGTATAATGGAAATAAAAGCAAAAATAAACAAATGGGATCTAATTAAAATTAAAAGCTTCTGCACAACAAAGGAAACTATAAGCAAGGTGAAAAGACAGCCTTCAGAATGGGAGAAAACAATAGCAAATGAAACAACTGACAAACAACTAATCTCAAAGATATATAAGCAACTTATGCAGCTCAACTCCAGAAAAATAAACGATCCAATCAAAAAATGGGCCAAAGAACTAAATAGGCATTTTTCCAAAGAAGACATACGGATGGCTAACAAACACATGAAAAGATGCTCAACATCACTCATTATCAGAGAAATGCAAATCAATACCACAATGAGGTACCATTTCACACCAGTCAGAATGGCTGTGATCCAAAAGTCTACAAGCAATAAATGCTGGAGAGGATGTGGAGAAAAGGGAACCCTCTTACACTGCTGGTGGGAATGCAAACTAGTACAGCCATTATGGAAAACAGTGTGGAGATGCCTTAAAAAATTGCAAATAGAACTGCCTTATGACCTAGCAATCCCACTGCTGGGCATACACACTGAGGAAACCAGAATTGAAAGAGACACATGTACCCCAATGTTCATTGCAGCACTGTTTATAATAGCCAGGACATGGAAGCAACCTAGATGTCCATCAGCAGATGAATGGATAAGAAAGCAGTGGTACATATACACAATGGAGTACTACTCAGCCCTTAAAAAGAATAAATTTGACTCAGTTCTAATGAGATGGATGAAACTGGAACTGATTATACAGAGTGAAGTAAGCCAGAAAGAAAAACACCAATACAGTATACTGACACATATATGTGGAATTTAGAAGATAGTAATGATGACCCTATATGTGAGACAACAAAAGAGACACAGAGGTATAGAGTGGACTTTTGGACTCTGAGGGAGAGGGAAAGGGGGGATGGTTTGGGAGAATGGCATTGAAACATTGAAACATGTATACTATCTTGTAAGAAACGAAGCACCAGTCTATGTTCAATGCAGGATGCAGGATGCATGGGGCTGGTGCACAGGATGATTCAGGTAGATGATAGGGGTGGGAGGTGGGAGGGGGCTTCGGCATTGGGAGATTGTGTTCACCTGTGGCTGATTCATGTCAATGTATGGCAAAACAAATACAGTATTGTAATTAAAAAAAAATCTCATGGATGGAGAAAAAATAAAAAAATGTAAAGCCTTATTTATTTATTAAAATTTTGCTGATCTTAACTTTTTGAAGTGACTGGATCAGGGTAAGCACTAGGGTAAGAATAAAAAGTAAATGTGATGTTTGGAGAGCATGGGGCTTTGTGTCATAATGTCACCATTAAATTTCTTCAGCTATAAATTTATACATCAGAGAAAGATGTATTTCAACAAAAGTTAGAATATTTTTCGGAATTTTATATGAATCAAAAATTCCTAATCCCAACAAGGATTGTACCCTATATTTTTTTCAGTCTTCCTCTATTGGTTGCCCTGTAATCTTGATGATCAACTTGATGGTGGTTAATTAAAACTAATATATTATTTTAATATAGAGAATTTTATAAAGATTCAAACACTGCTAATATTTAATGTAATTAAATCTCCCAATCAAGGTGTACCTGATACTAAATCACTTGAAGTTACATGTTCACATAAAATTCTCTTTTGTCCATCCTAAGCCTAAGAAGAGGTATCAAGTGGGCAGCTGAATGAACAAGTCTATAATTCAGAAAGTGCTGAAGACTATAGCTTGTATATCTTCTCTTTAATTTTCAAAGAGTAACATACTATCTAAACATTCATATTATTAAAATTACAAATTCCTTTAAGAGATTGCCTACCTTTTAGCCTCTATTTTCAAGAGTTTTTTCCATAGCATTTTACCCAGTTCCATGTACCATTGTTTTATTAACATTAAATGAAATGGAATCAAATGGCATAAGTACAGAAATTTGTAGGATTATGAATATATGATTCACATAAAATTCTGAAAAATATTCAAACTTCTATTGAAGCTCATCCTTCTCTGATGAGCCATAAGTTTCTGTCTTAAAACTGAAGAGACTTAATGAAGAAATGATGGGCACAAAGCCCCATACTCTTCAAACACTAGTGCTTACTTTGATCCATGTGATATGATATTCTGCCTTCTTCCAGAGAGGATATAATGTGCTGTCTGTTGCTGCATTGCCCAATGAGATACCCACTAGGTACATGTGGATACTTTATGTAAATTAAGTACAATTACAATTTAGTTCCTCAGTCACACCAGCCACATTATAAGTGCCCAGTATCCATATCTGGCTAGTGGTTACCAGTTGGACAATATGGAACAAATAGAGTATGTTTCCATCATTACAGAAAGTTCTGCTGGATGGCACTGATCTAGGATGGCAAACTCTGTGACCCTCTACCTGCGTAGGTGCCATCTTTCCTGTATATAATGCTCAACTTTTACAAGTGGCAAAATATGAAATATATCTTGAAAGGAAATGACATACTTGCTTGGAAATTCCTCTCCTCAAAAGTTGATGTTAATTATTGCTTGACTGGAGTGTGTCACAAGAAATAAAATATCATAACATTTTTTAAAGTAAATGTCCCAGGATGAAATCCTCTTCTAAGGAAGTTTACATTATCTAAGATAGGAGATTTTTTTCCTTCTATCTAGAAGGTCTTCTCTTTCGGAGCTGATAAACTGTATCTATCTAGCTGTTACTGGACAGTTGTGCCACCAAATGGAAAAGTTAGACAGTAGTTGAATATATTGCTCTTTGACACACTTCATCTGGGACGGTCTTGGCTGTCTGCATTTCAGAAGTGCAAGCCCAGGACATTTAATTATAGCAGAGGCTGTGATAATCTAGTTCTTGATCTATGAGTGAATCTTATCAATGTGACTGCTTATTCTACTTTAGAATAATTGTGTTATAGGGAACAGACTTGTGGTTGCCAAGGGGGAGGGTGTGGGAGGGGAATGAACTGGGACTAGCAGATGCAAGCTATTATACACAGGATGCATAAACAACAAAGACCTATTGTATAGCACAGGGAACTATATTCAATATCCTGTGATAAACCATGATGGAAAAGAACACAAACAAGAATGCATATATATATATATATATATGAATCACTTTGCTGTACAGCAGAAAGTACCACAACATTACAAATCAACTATACTTCAATAAAATAAATGAAAAAAAGAAGAGTTGTGCTGAGATGGCCAACTCAAACAGCTACTTATCCTCCTTTGAGACCTGGGGTTGTGAAAACTGTTAAATTGAAGTGTTTTCTTCCCTAGAAGTATCTACTGCATTATTTTGGGTTGGCATGATATTTTAGAATACTTCAGAACACTATTGTCCCCCTTCTCCAGGTGAAAATAACTCAGAGAGAGGCTCTCAGTAAGGATGAATACATTTTTACTGGAAGCAGAATAGTTCTACTATTTCAGATATAATTCATGGTGAGCATATTCAGAGAGAATCTTCGAGCCCAGTACTTGATACTGCATGTATTTTTAAATGACAACTCACAATGGCTGGCTTTATAATTCGTTTCTAGCATTATATTAAATAATAAAAATAGATTCCATCAATTCTAAATTATTACAATTCAGTATCTAGGATACTGGATGGGGAATCAAGAAACCTGACTTATCTCTAGCGTGGATTCAGTGGACTCTCAGGCTGCGGTGCTGTTAAATCAAGTAACCTGGTCTATGCACCAGGATGCCCAAGCTCCTTCATTTGGGAAGGCAGGAGGGGTTTAGAAGGCTTGCTGGACATTCAAAATAAAGAAGGAATATCAGAGCAGACTTCCTGCCTGTATTTTTCAAATAACAATAAACTTATAAAAACAATCACTATCTAACAGAGTGTTAACTACATATTGAAAAAGAGCTTTAGCCATCATAAGAGTTAAACAAAATGTAAAAACCTTGACTTCTCATTTGAAATATCAGCTTTGATTGGCTTGACATCAGTCCTAAGCAGGGGAATCGTATGTGACTGTGCTCATTGTACAGCGGACAATCTACATAGTCCTAACAAGTGTCCTTGATGAGTGCATTTTAGTTACATATGAGAGATCCTCAGTCACTCCAAGAGATGATAGGAGGATACAGAAGAGCATTTTTTTTTCCCCTGACTCTAGCGTCTCACATCCCTTTGGGGTCACTGAGGTGGGGCATATGTGCCTGAAAGTTATGGTAAGTTCTTTCCTCTCCCTGGGATATTTTTGGGTATAAGTGGAAAACCTGCTCAGACTTTGAGCTAGCAGAAGTCTGAATACACCAGCTCTGACACTCCAGGGCTATAAAGCAGCTTTAAAGTAAAGAATCAAGAAATACCAGTGATTTTAAAAGTACTATATTCAGGTATACCAATATGTAGATCACTTTAAAGTTTAAGTTACTGGGACATATTGGGGAGTTATGCCAGATTTCAGCCTGTGAGTCTGAAATTCCTAATCTTTCTATAGAAACTAACTGCTCAACGGCAGGAGCCAACTGGGAGCAGACTGGTAGATAACCTAAGAAACAGAATACTTGGATTCAGCTAGCATTTTGTTGCAGGAAGTCTTCAAAATTTGGGGGCTTGGAGTTAGGGCACTTGCCTTCTGGATTTACCTTCTGATTCTGCCTCTTAGATCTATACTAGCTAATTCATAAAAGAGTATGGGTGAAAATATTTCTAAGACCTTTTCCAACTTTCCAGATATAACTCTTTTTGTTTTGTTCAAATGCATTGAAAGAGTATGTCTTAAAAGAACATTTTTAGATCAATGCTAACCTACAAAGACTGCCATATATATATCTCAGACAATCAGAACTTTCATGCTTGAAGGTATCTTTAATTTCGAACACTGGCATATTAAATTGTTTCTTCCTTATCTCTACTTCGTTTACTTTCAAATTAAATATTTTATTTTAGAATAGTTTTAAATTTACAGAAAAATTGTGAAGATACTACAGAGAGAGCCCATGTACTTTCGCCTATTGTTACCATCTTATATTTGTCATAACTAATGAGCCAGTTTTAATATATTGCCATTCACTAAAGCTCATATCATATTCAGATTTCCTTAGCTTTTACTTAATGACTTTCTCTTTTCTAGGAAAGATCCTATCCAGGATACTAAATACATTACATTTATTTGTCAAGTCTCCTTCGGCAACTTTGGTTTTAAGTTTCTTAGACTTTCCTTGCTTCTAATGATCTTGACAAATTTGTGAAGTACTAGTGAAATATTTTGTAGAATGTTCTTAAACTGAGACTTGTCTGATGTTTTCTCCTGATTAGTCTGGAATTAGGGGGCCTGCCCTGGTGGCCCAGTTGTTAAGAATCCTTGCTTCCACTGCATGGGGGCAGGGGTTCGATCACTGGTCAGAGAAGTAAGATCCTGCATGCTATGCACTTATGGGAAAAAAAAAAAGAAGGAAAGAAAGAAAAGAAAAAGATTGGAACTCGGGGTTGTGGGACGAAGGGCCACAGACTTATAGTTGCTATTGACCTTGATCACCTTGGTGAGGTAATGTTTGCAGGATGTCTCCATTATAAAGTCAGTCTTTTTCTCCATCCATTAAAAACTCTTTAGAAGAAAATCACTTTGCTCAGCCCACAAGTAACGGAATTTAACTCAGTTTCAAGTCACCATAAACTGAATTTTAGAGAAAAATCTCCTCAATGTTTAGCCAGAGTTCTGAGATGATAAGTTTCATAGCCAACAGTTTGGTAAGTTCTTACTAAGCCTGAACAGAACTACTGGGGGGTGGTGCAGAGAGAAGGGCTAGGACTTGTCCTTTAATATCTTTTTCTCCCTTCTCCTAAAGGGAGTTGTACTCACTCTCAAGAATTGCAAAACAACATGGTTCCTGCCTCCTTCCCCATCAAGATTTAGTGAAAAAAAACAAAAACAAAAACTATCACTTTAAAGATGGAGGAAAAAAATACTTCTTTTTCATTGCTTTACCAAAGGATTGGAGAGATCTGGGTAAGCAACATTCTTCTAAGGTCTAGCTGTTAGAATCTTAACACTGACAATGAAGAGTTTCTGTGCCTCAGTGGCTTTGACACTTCCTTTTGTCCCCACCCCTTCAGGAATAACAAATTCTTGAGGTGTGAATGTTCATGCCCAAACCAAACATTTTTAGCCTACCATTTCTTATGTTACAGAAGTAATGTATGTTTTCTTAATAAAAATTAAAACAATTCAGAGATATATAAAATATAAAAGTAGAGATTCTGGAATTTGCATATGGTAGAATTGATTCTATTAATAAATTTGAATTCTTTTTGGCTTTTAATCAAATATGTTGGTACTTTTTTATTAAACAAACCCTACTATCAAACAGTATACAGACAAAAGAAGAAAAAGATTTGTTTAAAATTTGGCTTGGCCTGTTCTTTTGTTATTTATTTAAACAAGAATTGGTTATTGTCATTCAGTCGCTAAGCTGCGTCCAACTTTTTGCAACCCCATGGACTTACGACCCCAATTATGCCAGGCTTCCCTGTCCTTCACTATCTTCTGGAGTTTGCTCTAATTCATGTCTATTGAGTCAATGATGCTATCTAACCATCTCATCCTCTGCCACTTCCTTCTCCTTTTGCCTTCAATCTTTCCCAGGAAAAGGGTCTTTTCCAATGAGTCAGCTTCTCACATCAGGTGGCCAAAGTGTTGGAGCTTCAGCAACAGACCTTCCAATGAATATTCAGGACTGATTTCCTTTTGGATTGCCTGGTTTGATCTCCTTGTAGTCCAAGGGACTCTCAGGAGTCTTCTCTAGCAGCACAATTCAAAAGCATCAGTTCTTCAGTGCTCAGCCTTTTTATGGTCTAACTCTCACACCTGTACATGACTACTGGAAAAACCATAGCTTTTACTATATGGATATTTTTCATCAAAGTGATGTCTCTGCTTTTAATACACTATTAGTTTTGTCACAGCGTTTCTTCCAGGGAGCAAGCATCTTTTGTAGGCTGCAGTCACTGTTCACAGTGACTTTGGGGACCAAGAAATTAAAATCTGTCATTACTTCTACTTTTTTCCCTTCTATTTGCCATGAAGTGATGGGACTGGATGCCATGATCTTAGATGTTTTAATGCTGAGTTCCAAGTCAGCTTTCTCATTGTCCTCTTTCACTTTCATCAAGAGGCTCTTCAGATCCTCTTCACTTCTGCCATTAGAGTGGTATCATCTGCATATCTGAGGTTGTTGATATTTTTCCTGGCAATCTTGATTCCAGCTTGTTATTCATCCAGTCTGGCATTTAGCATGATATAGTTGGCATAGAAGTTAAATAAGCAGGGTGACAATATACAGCTTTGATGTACTCTTTTCCCAAGTTTGGACCAGTCTGTTTTTCCATGTCTGGTTCTAACTGTTGCTTCTTAATATGCATACAGGTTTTTCAGGAAACAGGTAAGGTGGTCTAGTACTCCCATCTCTTTAAGAATTTTCCACAGTTTGTTGTGATCCAGACAGTTAAAAGGGGGCTTCCCTGGCAGCTCAGATGGCAAAGAATCTGCATGCAACTCAGGAGATCCCAATTCAATTCTTGGATCAGGAAGATCCCCTGGAGAAGGGATAGGCTACCCACTCCAGTATTCTTGGGCTTCCCTGGTGACTCAGACAGTAAAGAATCTGCCTGCAATGCAGGAGACCTGGGTTCAATACCTGGGTTGGGAAGATCCCCTGGAGAAGGAAATGGCAAGCTGCTCCAGTATTCTTGCCTGGAAAATTCCATGGTCAGAGGAGCCTGGCGGGGCTACAGTCCATGGGATCACAAAGAGTCGGACACAAATGAGTGAATAATACACAAAGTTAAAGGCTTTAGTATAGTCAATGAGGCAGAGGTAGATATTTTTCTGGAACTCCCTTGCTTTTTCTATGATCCAATGAATATTAGAAATTGATCTCTCTTCTGCCTCTTTGAAACACAGCTTGCACATCTAGAAGTTCTTGGTTCACATACTGCTGAAGCCTAGCTTGAAGGATTTTGAGCATAACCTTGCTGGCATGTGAAACGAGCTCAACTGTACAGTAGTTTGAATATTCTTTGGCATTGCTCTTCTTGCATACTGGAATAAAAACTGATGTTATCTAGACCTGTGGCCACTGCTGAGTTTTTCAAATTTGTTGGCATACTGAGTGCAGTACTTGGACAGCATCATCTTTTAGGACTTGAAATAGCTCAGCTAGAATTCCATCACCTCCATTAGCTTTGTTCATAGTGATGGTTCCTAAGGCTCACTTGACTTCACACACCAGGATGTCTGGGTCTAGGTGAGTGACCACACCATCATGGTTATCGAGGTCATTAAGACCTCTTTTGTATAGCTTTTCTGTGTATTCTTGCCATCTCTTCTTAATCTCCTCTGCTTCTGTTGAAAGAGATTAAACTGTTTTCTCTCCTTTATCATGGCCATCCTTGCATGAAATGTTCCCTTGACATCTTCACTTTTCTAAGAGATCTCTAGTCTTTCCCATTCTATTGTTTTCCCCTATTTCTTTGAATTTTTCACTTAAGAAAGCCTTATTATCTCTCCTTGCTATTCTCTGGAACTCTGTATTTAGTTGGGTTTATCTTGGGGCTTCCCTGGTGGCTCAGAGGTTAAATCATCTGCCTCCAATGCGAGAGACCCAGGTTCGATACCTGGGTTGGGAAGATCCCCTGGAGAAGGAAATGGCAATACACTCCAGTATTCTTGCCTGGAGAATCCCATGGACGGAGAATCCCATGGACGGAGAAACCTAGAGGTTACAGTCCACACACAGAGTCGGACACGACTGAGCGACTTCACCTCACCTCATCTTGTCCTTTACCTTTTGCTTCTCTTCTCTTCTTTTCTCAGCTATTTTTAAAATCTCCTCGAAAACCACTTTGCCTTCTTGCATTTCTTTTTCTTGGGGATAGTTTTTGTCACTGCTTCTTGTACAATGTTACCAACCTCCATCCATAGTTCTTCAGGTATTTTGTGTACCAGATCTAATCCCTTGAATCTATTTGTCACCTCCACTGTATAATCATAAGGGATTTGATTTAGGTCACACCTGAGTGGCCCAGTGGTTTTTCCTACTTTCTTCAATTTAAGCCTGAATTTTGCAATAAGGAGTTCATGATCTGAGCCATAGTCATCTCCAGGTTTTGTTTTTGCTGACTGTATAGAGCTTCTCCATCTTTGGGTGCAAAGAATATAATCAATCTGATTTCAGTACTGAGTCCCTGCTGACATCCATGTGTAGAGTTATCTCTTGGGTTGTTGGAAAAGGGTATTTGCTATGACCAATGTGTTCTCTTGACAAAACTCTGTTAATCTTTGCTTTGCTTCATTTTATACTTCAAGGCCAAATGTGCTTGTTATTCTGGTTGTCTTGGCTTCCCACTTTTGCATTCCAATCCCTATGAAGAAAAGAACATCTTTTGGGGGTGTTGTAGTCTTCATAGAACCTGTCAACTTCAGCTTCTTCAGCATCAGTGGTTGAACCAGGGCATAGACTTGGATTATTGTGATGTTGAATGGTTTGCCTGGAAATAAACTGAAATCATTCTGTCATTTTTGAGACCGCACCCAAGTGGTACAATTTGAATTGTCTTGTTGACTATGAGGACTACTCCATTTCTTCTAAGGGGATTCTTGCCCACAATAATAGACATAATGGTCATCTGAATTAAATTCACCCATTTCTGTCCATTTTAGTTCACTGATTCTTCCATCTCCTGCTTGTGGTTTAGTTGCTAAGTGGTGTCCTGCTCTTTGCAACTCTATGGACTGCAGCACACCAGGCTTCCCTGTTTTTTACCATCTCCTGAAATTTGCTCAAACTTATGTACATTGAGTTAGTGATGCCATCCAACCATCCTCTGTCACCCCTTTCTTCTGCCTTCAATTTTTCCCATTTTTTTTTTTTTCCCAATGAGTCAGTTCTCCACATCAGGCGGCTAAAGTATTGGAACTTCAGCTTCAGCATCAGACCTTTCAATGAATATTCAGGACTGATCCCCTTTAGGATTGACTGGTTTGGTCTTCTTGTTGTTCAAGGGACTCTCAAGAGTCTTCTCCAACACGACATTTCTAAGCATTTCCTGCCTGACCACATCCAAATTAGCTTCATACATAGACCTTATATTTCAGGTTTCTATGCAGCACTGTTTTTACAGCATCAGACTTTACTTTTCCCACAAAACACACCCACTACTGAACATTGTTTCTGTTTTGACCCAGCTATTTCATTCTTTCTGGAGCTATTTGTAATTGCCCTCTGCTCTTCCCCCATAGCATATTGGACACTTCGACCTGCAGGGGCTCATCTTCTGGTATCATATCTTTTTGCCTTTTCATACTGCATATGGGTTCTCCAGGCAAGAATATTGGAGTGGGTTGCCTTTTCCTACTCCAGTGGACCACAATTTATCAGAACTCTTCACTATGTCCCATTTGTCTTGGGTGGCCCTACGTGGCAAGGCTCATAGCTTCACTGAGTTATGCAACCCCTTCTCCATGACGGCTATGATCCATGAAGGGGAAGCAAGTATTTATTGAACACCAATCGCGTACAAGGTGCTAACACGTCTGTGGGGGTATAAATGATGTGAGAAGAAATTATCTATCCTTAAAGTTACTTCCAACCAAGAGAGAGGGGCAGACTTCCAAAACCAACAAAGAAGTCAACAAATGTCTTCATGCAAGCACATTTGTCACACAAAGAACTTTGAGAAACTAAATTTTGCTTTGTTAATAAAATCATGCTCTACTTAAAATATATTTATTTAGTTTGTTGAATATGGAACATTATTAAAAGCTCTTGAGGCCTCTTTGAGAAATCTGTATGCAGGTCAGGAAGCAACAGTTAGAACTGGACATGGAACAACAGACTGGTTCCAAATAGGAAAAAGAGTACATCAAGGCTGTATATTGTACGTCAAGGCTGTATTGCCCTGCTTATTTAACTTCTATGCAGAGTACATCATGAGAAACACTGGACTGGAAGAAACACAAGCTGGAATCAAGATTGCCGGGAGAAATATCAATAAACTCAGATACGCAGATGACACTACCCTTATGGCAGAAAGTGAAGAGGAACTAAAAGCCTCTTGATGAAAGTGAAAGAGGAGAACGAAAAAGTTGGCTTAAAGCTCAACATTCAGAAAACGAAGATCATGGCATCCGGTCCCATCACTTCATGGGAAACAGACGGGGAAACAGTGTAAACAGTGTCAGACTTTATTGTTTTGGGCTCCAAAATTACTGCAGATGGTGACTGCAGCCATGAAATTAAAAGACACTTACTCCTTGGAAGAAAAGTTATGACCAACCTAGATAGCATATTCAAAAGCAGAGACATCACTTTGCCGACTAAGGTCCGTCTAGTCAAGGCTATGGTTTTTCCTGTGGTCATGTATGGGATTTGAGAGTTGGACTGTGAAGAAGGCAGACCGCCGAAGAATTGATGCTTTTGAACTGTGGTGTTGGAAAAGACTCTTGAGAGTCCCTTGGACTGCAAGGAGATCCAACCAGTCCATTCTGAAGGAGGTCAACCCTGGGATTTCTTTGGAAGGAATGATGCTAAAGCTGAAACTCCATTACTTTGGCCACCTCATGTGAAGAGTTGACTCATTGGAAAAGATCCTGATGCTGGGAAGGATTGAGGGCAGGAGGAGAAGGGGACGACAGAGGATGAGATGGCTGGATGGCATCACAGACTCGATGAATGTGAGTCTGAGTGAACTCCGGGAGTTGGTGATGGACAGGGAGGCGTGGCATGCTGAGATTCATGGGGTCGCAAAGAGTCGAACACTACTGAGCGACTGAACTGAGCTGAACTGAGCTAATTTAAAAAATGGGTGAGAATTGATTCTGTTCAACTATAAAGACACTTTCACTGTTTTCCTGTAACTGTGTGGAATAATTCTATTTGCTGTTTTTTTTTTTAGATAATGAGAAATTATATTTTCCACTGATTGTGCCATAAAGGAAGGATGATGAATCCAACATTTTACTCTTTTCAAACATATTGTATACACCACACTTAAAACTTTTGATGACAAAAGAATTTCCATGAATGTCAACAGTAGCTAATCTCTTAATAGCCCCTTGTCCATGATGTATGAAAATGCATTCCTGGCAATAGTTAAATTCACCAAACACAAATTAATCTTATTTTATCAAAATATTATATTAAAATATATGGTACTGCAATAAAATGTAATTGTTAATTAAATCAGCTTTGGAGTATTACATCAGGAAATTCTAAAAGCCAAAAAAAAATCTTATAGAATTAATTTCCATCTATTTACAGACCCTTTTATCATATATAAAATTTATTTCATAATTGTAGTCTTTTGTATGCATAGGATTTTACATTAGTTTTTACTGTTTGTTTCATATGTATTGTTCCATGCCTGTCCATCACGTTTCTTATTTTCATGGTTGCCTGATATTCACAGTATTGATATTTTGTTGTTTAGCCTCTTTAGTTAGAAATTTAAAGTCTTTCCAGTTTGGGATTGTATATGTAATGCTGTTCTAAGCATATTTCTGTAGTTAGCGATACTTTCCATTAATATGCTTTTCTCCTCTTGTTTTTTTTTAAGATTTGTTTCCAAAAATAGGATAATATATTGTCTGGCATTTGATATGCCTTGTCAAGTTGTTTTCCAAAACAAATGCTGTCTACTCACAAAGTCTAGAACAATAAATGTACACAATTCCTTTCTGCAGCCCTGCCAATATTATAAAAATAAAATCCCACTGTGCTGTGTGGTCAGTTGTGTCCAGCTCTTGCGACCCCATGGACTGTAGCCCGCCAGGCTCCTCTGTCCATGGAATTCTCCAGGCAAATATACTGGGGTGTGTTGCCATTTCCTTCTCCAGGGGATCTTCCTGACCCAGGGATCAAATCTGGGTCTCCTGTACTACAGGCAGATTCTTTACCACTGAGCCACCACTAATTAATAAAACTCAGATTTATTTCTGATTTTACCAGTAAATCTTGGGGTTCTTTGGAAATTTCTCTTTACTAATGTAAAGAGAGACACAGACATCAGTTGATCATGCTTCTAACTCAGGACTGTTCACAGAGAGTAGAGCCCTACTCTAGGCCACCTGTGAATCTCCACTGAGACTGGGTCTGTTTCCCTCTCTCTCTCTCTCTCTCTATCTCTCTCTGCCTCTCATTCTTTCTTTCTTCCTAAATTAGGTTCTGAACTGCTGACATGGGAATGGGACCAACACAAATGAGCTAGAATAGCAAGCACAGTCTCTGACTCCTTGAAAGTAGCCTGTAGATGGGCGTTTTCTGTAGTTAGTGATACTTTCCATTAATATGCTTTTCTCCTCTTAAATTGTTTTTTTAAGATCTGTTTCCAAAAATAGGATAATATATTGTCTGGCATTTGATAAGCCTTGTCAAGTTGTTTTCCAAAACAAATGCTGTCTACTCACAAAGTCTAAAACAATAAAACGTACACAATTCCTTTCTGCAGCCCTGCCCATACTATACAAATAAAAGTGCCATCTTCCAACCCTGGAAACCCTACCTAGCGAGCAGAATGAGTGATGCTCTCCTGGGATAGCTCCCATTTGACCTCCCTCTCCCTCAAGGGAACACGTACAATCATCAGGGTTGCTCACGGAGAGAATCAAACTAATACAAACGGAAAAATGAAGTTCCAGAATATATGGTGAACAAAGCAAACTGCTTAATAAAATATCAACAATACAGGCTCAGATTGCCTGGCACACTCCTTTGCTGCTAAAAGACAAGACTGCTTCCTTTTCAGATGCAGCTTTCTGAAGGGAGTTCTGAAGTGAGCACTATGTCCTACAGTCTGAACTTTAACAATTATGTGAAATAAAGGACAAAGAAAGGGTTATCAATAATAATAATTTATCAATGGGAGTGTGTTCTCTACCTTTCATTGTGTCCTGCCTGAACCCTTCAAATGGTACCATTGTTTCCTTAGGAGGAATTAGCCAGAGAACCTTCTGCCCCCGGGGAATCTTTGTTGCCTTCCTTGAAAAACATTTAAAACAAACAAGCCCCTTTCTCTTCCCTAGACAGTACAAGCAATATTAATGGTTACCTACCTGTGATAAGCACAACAGTCTCATTTTACCTGACTTGAAAGGGTCATCTGTACTGTCAAGCCCAATTAACTTGTCTTACTCTCACACAAAGAAGGAAGGTTACCAAAAGGCCACATCTTGCCCTGTATCTTGGCTGCTCTGGTACAATGGCCTGATCAAAGGCCATCAAAGCATCAGGCCAATAAAGGTAGATCCTGCTTTTTGAGGATATTGGCATAATGCCACACTTGGAAGCCTGTGGGTTATTACTGGAAGGCTCAGATACCAAGACAGGATTTTATATGCACAGGGCCCCCAGAGGTTGAGAGATGCCACTTCTCAATTTTTAAACAGGATTATAAATAATTGTGGCATATTCTAAATATTTATGATTAATAAATTAATGCTATTCATATAAAGACAGTGCAGTATAACTGGGGTTTTCATAAGATAATTACATGATTTATAAATAATATTTAATTTGAAGTGTACTAGTAATGGGACAGAAGCTTAAATTTGAATGATAAAAATCTTCAGTCAATCAAAGACCTCCCTTAGGGAGGAGGAACCCAAAGTACACTTTTGAAGCCCTGGGTGAATGAAAAGGCTGAGTTGGTTGCATGTCAAGGACTCCTCTGGCTGCCCTGTAATGGGTCCTGTGTGAACATAATCCAAGTAGGTCACAAGAGTCACATTACTCATCTGGTTCACAGAGCCTATGTCAGTGCAGAAAATCTACTGGATACTCAAATATCTGTTGAGATATGTGGTTTTGTTTCAAAGATTTCTTATGCTAAAAGGGAATAAGTGAAACAGTCACTTAGCTATTCTCTTGCTTCTAGGAAAGCTTGGCTTTAAGCCATCCTAGATGTTTAGCTACAGTGTGGTTCCTGCTTCCTTTAATGGCTCATTTCAATATTTATACATTTGAATATTTGAATAAAATTAAATGGGATTGACATTAGTTGATCTGGAAAAAAGGGAATTTGGTAGGGTTTCCAGATGTCTCATATGTCTGGGGTTTTCTGGTAATTCTGTTTTTGAAAGAAGACACACAACACACATACAACACATACAAGTCATTCACATGCACTTTTACACACAATGTTTCAGTCCAGATTAGACAGCACAGTATTAGCATAAGTCTTGTCAAAATATGTACCATATTCTCCAGCTTTAGATCTGGTAAACCTGGCAAGGATGAACATTGAAAAAGGTCTTTAAGTATCTAAATATTTTCTACATGAAGTTGAAAACCAGATTTCTTACACTTCCACTAAGAATATAAAAATAAGTGGTTTTAAAGTAAGCTAGACCAGGAATACATTCTGGATAGAAAAACCATTAAACTTTAATATACTGCTGAGAAAATTTGTGGAGCTGTATCCTCTGATGGAAGGAAGATCTTAAAAACAACACAAGATAATTTTCTTTGATGTAAGTGGTTCTATCCTTACTCTGATACAAAAGAGAAATGAATGAAGAAAAATCACTCACGATCTCTTGAAACTTTAAAAATATTATAATGTGTAACTTCAAAATTAAATTTAATTTCCCTTCAGTATTCCTAATACCTTCTTTTAACTACTCCTTTCTGATGATCCAAACTCAACTGGATAGATTGAGTCATGTCACTACCTGAGATTTAAAAGCACAACTGAATATATGTCTTTTCTTTTAATCAGATCCGAGTTGGAGTTCTGTTGCCCTGAGGCATTTGGAAATGAAAGTTCAATACCTAGGAAGGAGGGAAGGCCAACAAGAGATGAACCTGGGGTTATTATTGGTCACTTTAGCTGAGTAGGCAGATGGCAGACGGACACAGTAGAGCTCTACAGAACTTTGTACAGAAGCTCCTGGTGTATGATCATTGAAGTGTGAGATGATGGTCCTGCTGATCAGGGGAAGCCCTCAGTGCATGTAGTAAAGACAAAGAACAGAGGTTGGGTGACAGGAACCGAGCTTAGGACCTAACATCTTGACTCTCTTTGTTTTTGTTCTTTGCCTCTCTCCAACTTAGCAGGCAGAGATGTTGTACCAATAAGTACCAACCCCACGGTCCCATGTTGAAGAGGCTTAACAATTTTAGTAGATATCTTTGGACAAAAAGGAGGCTTATTGGAGTCAATTCTAGTGGTGTTGATGAACCTAGAGCCTGTTATACAGAGTGAAGTAAATCAGAAAGAGAAAAACAAATATCGTATATTAATGTGTGTGTGTATATATATATATATATAATCAAGAAAAATGGTACTGATGAACATATTTGCAGGGCAGGAAGAGAGATTAAGAGAAACAACAGACTTTGGGCACAATGGGGGAAGGAGAGGGTGGGACGAATTGAGACAGTAGCATTGAAACATATACATACCACATGCAAAATAGATAACTAATGGGAAGCTATTGCATAACACAGGCACCTCAACTGGTACCCTGGGACACTCAGAGGGGAGGGGTGGAAGTGAAGGTTGAGGGGAGGTTCAAGAGGAAGGGGGCATGTGTACTTATGACTGATTGACGTTGTTGTATGGCAGAAGCCAACACAATATTGTAAAACAATTTCCTCCAAGTAACTCATGTACACCTGTGGCAGATTTGTGTCAATGTATGACAAAACCAAAACAGAATTGTAAAGTAAAATTAAAAAAAAAAAAAATTTAAAACAATTTTAAAAAGAGGCTTATAATCTAACTACTCAATGGATCTGTGGAACAAATAGTTTTGAAGATGTCTTTTGGTACCACTGTCTACTCTGGTAGGCTGGATTATGGTCCCCCAAAGATGTCCATGTCTTGACCACCAAATCCTTTGAATATGTTATCTTACATGACAAAGGGAAATTGAGGCTGCTAATCTGCTAACCTTAAATTAGAGAGATTATCCAGCTGGGTTCTTATAAGCGGGAGAGAGAAGCAGTAGAATAGGTAAGCGTGATGTGGTATGAGACCGGCTGAACCTACTTTGCTGGCACTAGGGAGAGAGGCAGAGGACCAAAGCCAACAATGTGGGCAGCCTTTAGATACTGAAAAGGCAAGAACTGAGTGTTGCCCTAGAGCTTTCACAGAGGGATGCAGCCTTGCCAACATCTTGATTAAGCCCAATGAGACCCATGTTGGACTTCCACTCTACAGAAGAGCAAAATAATCAAATTTGCATTGTTTCAAGCCACTAAGTTAGTGGTAACTTGTTACTGCAGCCATAAAAACTAACACACCTATGCTGAAATTCCCAATGACATTCCTCCCATCTTACAAAGCTGTCCTTAGAAGGAAGAAAACCAGAACCACTGTTATTTAGTGGCCTGTACTCATGTACCACTCACACATGGCCATGAAGACCTATTTGTGATGCTCGATTCTCCCTTGTAAAATAGAGACACTGATCAACCTCATGGCACGATATGCTCCCCTCTCCCGTCTCTCCAGCAAAAGCCCTCCTCACTGTCCCCTAAATCATGATTTCATCTTTCTTTTGCCCCAAGTTTTCACGAACAATACATTTTGCTGGGGATACTCAGAGTTAAGCTCAAGTCCATGTAAGTGTATGGCAAATCTGGTCATATTCCTTATGTTTAATTCAGGACTGGGGACAGAGTAAGAAGTGAGTATCACAGAAACAGCCATTCTAATTTAAACAAAATACAAATCATGCACAACAAATAGCCCAAACCTGCATTTTAAGACAGAAAGTAAATGGCAGTTGAGGCCAATTGAGAAGATGATTCATTCTCCCGCTAGTTTTTATGTGAGCAGTTTAGGTTCCTTGAACTCGCTAATAGTTAACAGTGAGAACTAAAAGCTATCTCTGTGGAAGGGGTAAGGGTTTATCCACCAAATGATTCCTCTGTTTCCTTTCCATAAAATGAGAGTGAAATTAGAACAACCTTATGCTTTAGCACTAGGAACTGTCGGTGAGGCTATGAAAGGTTTTGAATTATGTCTTTGGGAAGTAAGAAACTGAGATATGAGTCAGGAATATCCCCTTCCATCCTTTATTCTTACTAAATGCTGCATAGTTTTTGTCTCTTTAGCATTTTTGGTGCATTGATAATGTTTCTAGTGTATTTATACAAATAGTTACATTTAATCCTCTTTTATTAAAGATGAGAAAAATGAAACAAAAAATGATGAAGAAAATTGCCCAGAAGGGTACAGTTAGTACTTGGTGGATTAGCTCTCTGGGAGTTCATGGCCCTAGTTCTTAATCACGGAACTTTATCATGCCTTGAAGGATGCACTTCGCATGAGATAGGCTTAACGTGTAATGATTTTGCATAACATGCATTCATATAGGCAGGTCCCCTCATACCAGGAGTGTTTCTAACTTTCTTCTCCACCTGCCCAAACCGTACTTAACAGTCAAAGCCCAAATCTTTCAGTTTCCTCTCTAAGATCTTTCTCCTTACCTCACAAGCAGGTCTGCAAAAGATGAGCAACCATCGTTGTATCCTTTGCAACATTCAGCTCAGGGCTTTGCATGTAGTAGGCAGCTGCTGGGGAGTGGAAATGTCCCTAGTCTTTGTCTCAGAAGAGCCAGACTTGAATCTGCTTTCCCCGTTACTAGTAGTGTGGTTGGAGATTCAGCAACCTCATCTGTAAATAAGAAGCTAAAAGAAAAGAAAAAAAAGTCATATTTATTTCACAGATTTGTCATCGAGATAAAATGACCTCTTGCTTATAAAAGTATTTTGTAAAGGACCATTCCAATATGAGGGATAATAGTATTATCAAGTAAGATTGTCAAATAAATTTTGTGTTGCATTTCCTGAATTAGTCCTGAGACTGTAGAACTATGGACCAGTTTTATATGTGAGCACATTATTATGAAGGCATTATACTGCTATTGAGGATGCCTGTGAGATCAGGATTGTCTACTCTGGTAAAGAGAAGTGAGTTTTCAAAACAAACTCCAAGTGTTTGTCTATTCAATAGACAATTGTGAGCAGCTCCACAGAGTCTCTGGCCTCAAATTAGAGCAAAAAGGGATTTGGTCCAGACATAAGGAAATGCTTCATGAATATAGAGACTGTGAAACCTACTATTAAGGGAAATTGTGGAGACAAATAACAGCCACAAATAAGTGACTTCATGCTGCCAAATTGACCAAAGAGAAAAAGAAAACATGTTTATATTTCAAAATGTGGATGTTCTGGAAGCAATTAAATCTCTTCCCTCACTAAATTGACATATTTTTGGTCTTAATGGCACTATAAAATTAAATCCTTTAAAAGAGATTTAAAATATAAGAGATGGCATCTCTTCTGTGGAAGAAGGGAAAACAAAATGAAGAAACTATTAAAAATAGAACTATTCAAGAATACATATTGCAGACTACCATAAAAACTTATTTAAAGATAATAAAGTCTCCAAGAAATGGTCTCAATAAAATTAAAACCATCCCACATAGATCCTTCTCTTTCCCTCCTTGGATGGCCTCCTCCACCTCCTGCAACAATCACACTATGTGAACACTCATCACTCTTAGGCTGAGACTGGGGACCACAGCACCCTACTTGGCTTAGTAAGTGGTCAGTGTCGAGAATGTAGAGTGGCTTTCAATATCTATGCGGATGTTACACCAGAACTGGTGAAAACCTAACAGCATTACAGATGGGGTTTCAGTCTAGCTCTACGATGTATGTTCTTTCAAAAGTATGGGACCATTTCTGTGACGACTCAACACTGACAGCGAATGTAATCTGAGTCCAGTCAAAGGTCACTGACTGTGCTCCACACTCTGCAATAAGCTTATCAGGGCATCTCCTGAAATAGCAGTCACTTCCCTGTCTCCTTCATCTTCTTAGCTCTTTGCCTTCCTCCCCCTTCCCCCAGCAGCACCCACCCTTCCCTTTCGGGCATGTGTCCTTCAGCAAGGTTCTCTTTTTTCCTGGGCTTTTCCTGTTGCCATTACAAAGCCCTCAATGTCCTGTATGGGGTATCTTCATCTAACCTGGAGTCAAAGGCCATTCTTGCCTCAAAAAAAAAAAAAAAGAAAGAAAGAAAAAGAAAATTCCCTAATTGTGTCTTCCTCAAAAAGAAGAGGATGTAGCTTTAAACTAAATGCTAAATGAATATAGACTGAAGAAAATTTCTATACGAAGCAATGTCATTTCATAATTTCTTAAGAGAATCCTGGAGTGAAAAATGTTTCTATCAACTCAGAGAATCTGTCATGCAGCGGCGTTCCTTTGCATTTCTTGGGTCATTGGCTCAAGACTCACTTTTTCTAAAATATGAAAGTAGATAACTCAACAAATACTTCTAAGGAGTCTGCCAAAATGATTACTAAAACGTGTACCATTGTGGCTCCAGGTCTCTCGACATTTCAGGCATTTATTATCTCGAGTAGTTGCCTGCCAAGCTCCAAGATCAGCAATTATGTGGAAATAAAAATGATTAGTAGTTTACTTTAGCAAATGTGACTAGCTGATTGCCAAAGACAAAGTCATTTGTGCAAAGAATTGGCCAAAATCTCTAAGTAAACCTGACACAGGTATTTCGCATGGCTGAGGGCACCTAATGTGCCTGTTTTGTGTTTATTCTGGAGTAGTTTATTCACAGTTATTAACTAGTTTCTTTGCATAGTGTCTACAGTGTGAAAGCAATGCCAGGACCTTGGGGTGAGTGAGACCCAAGCCCCGGGCCCAGGAATTGGGAGCTACTCTGAGAGCATGGAAGCTGGGTCTTTCACTGTAACGTACAAGGCTGTTGTCATCCAGGCTCCAGCTTCCTCTCTGCCACATCTTCACTGCCTTTCCTCCTGCTTTGCTACACTCCCACAACAATGGCCTCGTCTCTGTTCCTGTAACTTCGCAAGTCAGCCCTTGCTCACAGCCTTTGTCCCAAACACTCCGACTGCCTGGCACTCCCAGATACAGACCTGCAGGGCTTCCTCCTCACTTCACTCAAGTCTCTGTTCAGATTTCCCCCCTCAGAAAGCCTCCTCATTGTCTTATCTGAGAACACTTCTGTCACACATCATCTCCTTTCCCTGCTTTAATTTTCTTTATATCCCTTCTGTTGCTTCCTTCGTAGATGTGTTTTTAGTGCTTCCTACAGCATCTGGTACATGATTGGTGCTTAGTAGACATCACTACAGTAATGAATGAATGGGTGGATGGATGTTCCACCTAAGGAGGGGACTGGACAGATTCACAGACAATTACAGTACAGTCAGGGCTAGAAGCTGTGTCTTCTGTCCTTTGATAGTTCCTCTCATTCTCACTCTCCTTAACTCCGCAACTTCCCACTCTCCCATTCACTCAGAATCATGTGCTCCCTGTGAGGCTGTGAAACTTCCTTTTGCTATTAGCTTTATCTAAGCAAGGTGCATTTTTCCTTCCCTTTGGATGGAAAACTCATCAGTTTTCTTGGCTAGGGCCCATTGAAAGATTGCAGGAAGATTTTTTTTCTTGAAAAGAATTCACATGTAAAATAAGCATCCCATCTTTGTAATCGTTCCTCCTAAACAAGTCATATATTTTGGGAATATATAGGATATATATTTGAACAAACATATACATACACACAGGTTTCCCAGGTGGCTCAGTGGTAAAGAATCTGCCTCCAATGCAGGAGATGCAGGTCTGATCCCTGGGTCAGGAAGATTCTCTGGAGGAGGAAATGGCAACCCACTCCAGTATTCTTGCCTGGAAAATCCCATTGACAGAGGAGCCTGGCGAGCTACGGTCCATGGGGGTCGCAAAAGAGTCAGACATGATTTAGCAACTAAACAACAACATACATACATATACACACATATCATAAAAGAGCTTACTTTCCAATTTTTGACTTGGTTTGGGTTTCCTCTGCTTTTGACCTTGCAGTCAGAATGCACAAAGAAACTGTGTTTTTATTATTCTCCTCAGGTTCTTCCTAGAGCTAAGTGCTCTAACTTGGGACAGAGATTTTGGTTAGCTTTTTAATCGGTTGTGTCTGGGTAATGGTTTTTATGAGATAAAAGCTCTACTTGTATCTCAGTCATTACGGAGAGTGAGTCAATTCAAGACTTCAAGTGAGGTTTATTATCTTCAGAGATTAAGGCAGTAGTTTCTGAAGAAATTTTTTTAAAAAGATCTGATTAATTAGAGAGCTTCACTGGATTGTGTTCTTCATCATCAGAGAGACGTGCTTCTGGCTGCTATTTCCTGTGTCAAACTTCTTCCTCATCCCTCAGGTTTGCGCTTATGACAATTAGAAGGGCCGGGTCTCAGCCACTGCCACCCACACCACTTACCCACTAGCACCAGTTGTAAAGAATGTCAAAGACAACTCAGGACATATGACCTGGCTGGGAAGAACTAAGGACTCACATTATGGCCTGTCTTGTTTCATTTATTTATGTTTCTTCATCATCTATGCCTGCTGTTCCCTTTGAATCATCCATAGACTCCAGTCATAGGTCAAGCTCATAACTGGACACAAATGAGTATATGTAAGAAGTATGAAAAACATTCAGTAAATATTGGTTAAATTGAATTAAATGGATTGAAAAATGCCCCCACTGAGGTATAGACTTCTTAGGGATTATTTGGTTGCAAAAGTCAGAAACCTAAATAACCAGCTAAAGTAAAAATAAAAATAAAAAGGGAATTCATTGGAAGGATATGAGTAATTCTTTATGAGAGAAAGCCTGAGAAGCAGAAACTCATCAGGAATGAAGGAGAATGCTCTTTAGGGTGGTTAGTTCTCTCATTTCTGAAAGATTGCTCTATTCTCTCTCTTTGATTTTCCTTTTTCCAGGCTGACTTTAACATTTTTTTTTTGTTTTGTTGAAGTGTAATTGACCTAAGACTCCATGTTACAGACTGACTCTTTTTATACATGACAGAAAACAGCATCCCCAGTCCCACATGAACTCCATTTTGAAGTGCTTAGTATATTCCAACTGGATCCATTCAGTTCCAACATGTGTAACTCCTGGACACTGGCTTTTCACCTCTTTGTTAAGCAGAATTCTTCTCCACTAACCTTGGATGTTGCCTGACATTCTTTTTAATACAGTACTCCAGACAGCCATTACCAGTTGTTTGAAATGCCCATTTCTGTTCTAATTCCTCTTTCACTGAGCATTCCTCCAAATATTTTACAGTAGCTATGGGGTCTACACAGTGAGTATGTCACTCTAAGGCTGAGTATCTCTAAGTTCTTTAGATATATGACATGGTTTTGAGCCTCCTTTACTCTCCTGGTAGTAGAAGAGCGGCATCAAAAGCTCATTTAACATACAGCAATTCAGTGATGTCTGTGTTACACCAAACAACAACGACAAAAGCATTAGCAAGAAATCCCTTTATGCTATCCTCCTTATTTATGCTCACCATTCCCACAGTATACATAGTGAACCCAGGAAGGGGAACCTATATGGAGCATACATAGAGAAACAAAAGGACATCGTTTGTAGCTTTCTATACTGGCAAAATAAAATCTACTTAAAGAATTTCCAAAGATAAAGTTGATTCCATGTGATTTATAGTGTGGTGACTTTAGAACTTACACCCCAACAAGAAGGCAACTTAATTCTGTTCTGGAGGTGGTTCAGTTTGCCCTTCTTTCACTTTAGAACTTGAAGCAGTACACCCCCTGTGTTTTCAGCAGCAGCAGCTTTCATCTTATCATTTCTAGATGCTATAGTTCTACATACACAGCACTTCAGCAGCACTGAGCTTACTGAAAACCAAAATCTTGCATCTGTAAACATGCACAATAAAACTCAAAGACAATGCACCCACTCAAAATGTGAATGAACATAGAATACGGTAAGCTCCAGCCAGCGCCGTCCTCATTTACCTTACGTTATCTTACCCCACTAGGTAAAATTCTACTCCAAGGGTGTGATTTGACTATTGTTTACAAGATGACTCAAGCAAAAGCACACTGGAGAGGACACAACACCAAGAAGATACTCAGCAAATGTTAGCCTCTTCCAACCTCAGTAGCGGCTCTATCCTGAACTGTTATTCTCACCTCATCACCTCATCAAGCCTGTTGTGATGTTTCTGGTGCAGGGTCTATCACCCAACCAACTTCATTATTTTTCCAGGTCTGTATGTTTCTGATTTGCTGACTGACTTCTGGACAGCATTTTCCTACCTTTTTCCATGTTCAAACCAAGTGGGAGACAGTTGGCTCTGTTTAACAGAGTGCCATGTGGTTAAAAATTATTCTAAAATGTCATTTAATGATTTTTCTAAAAATTACATGTGTTGAAATAACTTTCTAGGCCACAGATGGAGCTACTCCTGCCTCAGGTGCCATATCAGCAAACTGAAACTGGGATGGCTTTTCTGTCCCTGCAAATCCTCCACTTGGCTATAGACACAGTCTATCTGGACAGCCAGTCCCCAAATGCCAAGCCACCTCTGGGCCTTCTCACCTCAAACAAGGGTGACTACGTGGCCCCAGCCAATCAGATATTTTCTATTTTTGTCTTCCTTAATCTTTATTCTTTATCCTTTTAAAGCTTCCTGCCTTCTGCCCTATTTTGCCGTTCTGGTGAAGCAGACTATCTGCTTCAGGAAGTGTTAAATAAAAGCGTGTTTGTACCACCTAAGTTGTCTTCTTTACTCATTTTTTAAACACAGGTAGCAAGTTAAAACAATAGAACCCAATCCCCATAGCTAGTCTTGCATTACAGAGTAAAGATTCTCAAGTAGCAGAAGAGAAATAAAGGAACAAGAGTTGTTCATCCACTTTCTCTCATGTTTAAGGTACACTGAATTTAGTAATCTGGCTCCCCAGCCTCCACCTATGGCTCTGCTTCCAGCTGTTGTTCATGCCTGTACTAAACCTGCAGATACAGTAAAACAGAAAAGTACAAGAAATTCACCAAAGGCTGTTAGGAGATCTTCCAAATGATTAAGGATGACAATATTATACAGAAAATGAAGACTATCGAGAGATTTGAGATACCCTGAAGGAAGAACAAGTTTACTTGCATTGTTTCAGGAAGACTTTTGATACCACCTGACACCAGAGAACACTGCCCAAGTGCAGGCTAGACGAGAAGGGAGAAAGAAGCCAATTTCTCAAAGAGGAGAGAGAGCTATAAAGAGAACTGTGAACCACCAGGCAAGCGTCAGGCTTAAAGTGGTTTGATTTATTTGTAGATGATCTAAAGATAGAATATAGAATTGGCACATGAAGCTCCAATGTGCCCCTTCCTCCTTGAAACTTCTAAGGTGAAGGTCAGCATTTAATAAGACCACAGAGGTTAATCAAGAAGCACACACATACACACTTGTAGATGCATAGATGAAGAATGTTTTATATATAAATTAAACATTATATGATGATAATGTTATAGTTAATAATATCATAAACATATGCAAAGCCTTGTAAAGGATTATATACCCTGATTTTTAAACAATTGTATAGCAAAAATACAGCTGAAAAACTAAGGACCCTGCATGATTAAGGATAAGAGCTTTGTATCACTTGCTATACACACACCTACATGCACACACACACACCTATATATACACTTAAAATTTTTAGGCCTGATCTCTATAGCAAGGAGAGCTGTGTGGGACAGAAAACTGCTCTAGGATAGGGCATGGTATCTGGAACTAGAATACCCCAGATTTGAGTCCTGGCTTAGCCACTTGATGTTTACTTTGACTAAAGTTTTCTGAGTCCCAATTTTCTCATATTTAAAACCAACATAATAAGAGAGAAGTGACAACATGTAGTCTGTAATAACTACGTAAGTTATTCATTATTAAGAAACATTTGACCATTGACTTTACAGCTCTCAGCTAAATATTTCCATAATCCTACCAAGATTCACAAATGTCATCTCCTTTAAAGTACTGAGTAGCCAAGAAAATGAACAGAAAGAAAAATTCCATTTCTTAAGTCAAGAATTCCTGACTGTGCTGCTTGTGTTTATTCCACTGGTATTTTAATAATTAGGAAAACAGCAATAATGGAAGCACCAATAAAAATAACTCCACTTAGAAAAGTAAAGCAGCCAGAAAACCAATTCTGACAGTATCTTTTACATCAGAAAAAAAAATTTTGTAATGCTGTATCGGTACTATCCCTAGAGGTCGTCTGTCCTAGAAAAGTTGTATTAATTATCAGTCCAAGTTCAGAGCTGGAAATAGAAATACCTGTAGGTATATTGAGAAGAAAGAGGTTAATACAGAGAAATAGGCCCTTCAAAAATTGCTAGAAAGGCTGGAGGTGACCACTGAAACAGCTGAGCTCAAGAGCAAACTGCTTCTGTATCAGCAGCCTCTTCAACACCCCATCTCCTCTTGACAGCTTTGCTTGTCAGCAGGAAAAAAAATCACAACTACAGATCCATGTCCACTAACATTTGTAAAGAAAAAGATAGACAGTAAGAAATTTCAGTGTGTTAGTTACTAACAGCAAGAGTTCAGGGGCCACAGGGGCCATGCTTGTGATGGTTGGTTTTCCTCCCTGAGCCTGATTGTAAGATTCGATGTTCTGGGTGGTTGGGAAGACAGAGTCACTTTCTTCATTTATGAACCTTTTAATGAGAGACAATCAAGTGTGATATAACCATTCTGACTATCCAGTGCATGATTTTAAGAATAATGAAAACAATTTTAGAAACAGAGATAAAACAAAAATATTCTTTGGCACTAGGGAGAGAAACAAAGAAATAATTATTTTACTACCATTTCTCCTGTACATTATAAATTTCCAAACCAGCAATTTGGGTGACCTTTAAAGTGAAGTTTGAGGGAACTTCAAGATAATTACCTGGACTTGAGACTGGAAAGTACCCTTAGTCCTGTTCTAGATGGTGGCTTAGAGTTCCTGATGCGTGCAGCCTCACTTAAGCTGAAATTCAGAAGATTGAATCTTTTTTTTTCCAGAGATTGAATTTTAAATGAGAATGCAAATCTTCTCTGCTTCTTAAAAATTTAGGTGTCTTCTATGATTTTACTATTAAGGCATATGTACCAATATGATTTCCTCACCGGGACCTTCTGCAAAATTTGGCTTCTTGTACTTGGTTTTCCTTCTACCATCCTAGGCAAATCATAATCATTTGTTTTTCAGTTGACAAACATTATCTGAACTGACGTCCATATACTAAGACTCAGGTGAAGACAGGCTTGGGCAGGAGGGAATCAGTGGGTGTGTATACATTCGCCATCTCGTCCTATTATTACTTTATCCACCCTTGAGATCTGGAAGATCAGGTGCACTTGCTCTATCTGGTGCATGGACACCCAGTGTTTTCAGAGTGGTTTGCTTCTGACAGTTTCAGCTGCTGGATCAACACTTATTTTTTTTTCTAAATGACTCAGATCTTTATGTTCTGTTGCTCTAGGGTAATACCTATGACAAATATTAGAACATGACGGTGCAGGGCTAGAAAGAGTGGACGTGACAACTAGCATTCACTTTCAGGAAGTAGCATCTGAAGGCTATAACTCTTCAAGCGTGATGACTCAGCCACCCAATGGCCAGGTACCTACGTGGCATATTCCTATAAAAACCCCGATATTTCCCGCCATAATATATTACTTGGTTATAGACATAATAAAAGTTGAATTTGATGGCAAGAGTCTTGGTTTCCAAAGAGACCCAGTGCTGGGCTCATGAGCCACAGTTGTGATCAAATCTACAGATAAGTATGGATGACACTGTTGTTAATTTCTCAGCGTTATTGAAACATTATATGCCAGGCACTTCCCTTTAGGTTTTATGTGGAGTAGCTCTGTGATTTAGGCACTATTATTATTTGCATTTTATAGCAGAAAGTGATGCATGGAGGGGTTAAGTCATTTGTTCAAGGTCACACTTCCCTGGTGGCTCAGAGATTAAAGCATCTGCCTGGAATGCGGGAGACCCAGGTTCAGTCCCTGGGTTGGGAAGATCCCCTGGAGAAGGAAATGGCAACCCACTCCAGGAATCTTGCCTGGAGAATCCCATGGAGGTAGGAGCCTGGTAGGCTATAGCCCATGGGGTCGCAAAGAGTCGGACACGACTGAGCGACTTCACTCACACAACAGTGGCAACCTCAGAATCTAAAGCCTTTGGAATGAAATCCCTCCCTGGTGTCTCTGTTCATACTACTGTTATTAATCTTGTCATGCAGTCTCAAAATATTAGATCTGGAAGGGATCTCAGAAGTTATAACTACACATTTATTGTAGGGATGATAAAAATGAAGCCAAGAGAACATTAAATGACTGCCTTGAGGATCCATATCTGGGTCATGACAAAACCAAGAAGATAATTAATGTTTTTTTCTATTACATCACACTTTGGCTTTTCTCTGCCATTGTTCTTTATGCTAATGAATCAGTAGGTCTTATCCACTTCCTTCTTAACTTTTATGATCTCTGTTCTTTTCCTCTTATCCCCATTGCTATCACCCAAATCTAGGCACTGGTTACCCTTTGCCTAGAAGAGTGAGGTTACCTCTGACCAGTCTTAGGACTGCCTGTCTCTCTTCCTTCAACCAGATAGAAATGAAATAAAACATAATCAGTAATTATACAAGCCACCTATTCAAAGGTGTCTAGTCCATTCAATCATTTTCAGTGTTGCCAAAGCTCTCCCTTGCAATCACTTATTGTTATTTTTAAAAAATCTATAAACATTATTAATGCTCAACTTTCCCTTGTAATTGGATGCAGTTATTAATTTTTAAAAAATTATAGTTGAATTTGGGTTTTCAGCTGATTTTGATGGCTCAGCAGTAAAGAATCTGCCTGCCAAGCAGGAGATTTGGGTTCAATCCCTGAGTCAGGAGGATTGCTTGGAGAAGGAAATGGCAACCCACTCTGGTATTCTTGCCTGGGAAATCCCATGGTAGGCTATAGCCCATGGGATCACAAAGAGTTAGATACAATTTAGTGACTAAACAGCGACAATAACATAGTTGTTTTACAACATTGTATTAGTTTCTGGGGTAAAGCAAAGTGATTCAGCTATATATATATACACGCACATATAATCTTTTTCATATTCTTATATATATAATTGAATATATATGTATATTCTTTCCATCTTCTTTTCCATTATGGTTTATCACAGGATACTGAATATGGTTCCCTGTGCTGTACAGTAGGACTTGTTGGTTATCATCCGATATGTAACAGTTTGCATATCAAGCCATCATCTCTTGATGGACTGGTGCAACACGTTCCTAACTGGTCTCCTTATTTTCCTACAGTCTTTTCTCAACATAGCATCTGAAGTGACCTTGTTTAAATGTGAGTCAGACCATGTCACTCCATCACTCAAAGCCTCCAATATCTTCCATCTCACTCAAAGTCAGAGTTCTTACACTGCTTACAGAGACATAAAAAAATATGCACTCCATCCCATACCCCACCTCTCTGAGCTCATCTCTCCCCTTTCTGGCTCCACATCAGCCACTCTGAATTTCTCAGAAACTGCAAGCAGGTGACAGGACTTTTATACTAGCTTCTGCTCGAATGCTTTTCTCCTAAATATTTTGATGCTTGCCCTCTCACCTTCTTCTATACTTAAAAACACACTTTCAGTGATGCTTTTCCAGATTATTTTTTTTTCTGAAGTTGCTCAAACATCCCTGGCTTTGTCCTCATTTCCTGCTTTATCTTTCTTTATAGCAATTATACAATTTGTATGTATAATAGTTGAAATCTCATTTCCTACCTCTATGAAAGGCAAGCTCCTTTGAGGGCAGGGATTTGTCTCTTTTTATTCATAGTTGTTCCATTGCCAAGCACTTAGTAAATATTCAGCAGATATTTTTTTTTTTTTTTTTTGGGGGTGCATATATCTTTTATTTTTATTTTTTTAATTAATTAATTAATTAATTTATTTATTTTAAATTACAATACTGTATTTGTTTTGCCATACATTGACACGAATCAGCCATAGGTGAACACAATCTCCCAATGCCGAAGCCCCCTCCCACCTCCCACCCCACATCCTCTACTTGAATCATCCTGTGCATCAGCCCCATGCATCCTGCATCCTACATTGAACATAGATCGGTGCTTCGTTCCTTACACGAAAATATACATGTTTCATTGCCATTCTCCCAAACCATCCCACCCTTTCCCTCTCCCTCAGAGTCCAAAAGTCCACTCTATACCTCTGTGTCTCTTGGTTGTCTCGCCTACAGGGTCATCATTACTGTCTTCTAAATTCCATATATATGTGTCAGTATACTGTATTGGTGTTTTTCTTTCTGGCTTACTTCACTCTTTATAATTGGTTCCAATTTCATCCATTTCGTTAGAACTGAGTCAAATTTATTCTTTTTAAGGGCTGAGTAGTTCTTGAATGAATAAAAATTTGAGAGCTGGTGACACCTGACAATGTGGATGTTTCCCCAATTTTCATACTTTAAAAGAAAATATCTACAATTAGAAGAGAAACAGTATTTAACAATGTGTGAGCCTTGGCTGGAAGAAATATCAATCACCTCAGATATGCAGATGACACCACCCTAATGGCACAAAGTGAAGAGGAAATAAAAAGCCTCTTGATGAAAGTGAAAGAGAAAAGCGAAAAAGCTGGCTTAAAGCTCAACATCCAGAAAATGAAGATCATGGCATCTGGTCCCATCACTCCATGGGAAATAGATGGAGAAGCAGTGGAAAGAGTGTCAGACTTTATTTTTGGGGCTCCAAAATCACTGCAGATGGTGACTGCAGCCATGAAATTAAAAGACGCTTACTCCTTGGAAGAAAAGTTATGACCAACCTAGAAAGTATATTCAAAAGCAGAGACATCACTTTGCCGACTAAGGTCCGTCTAGTCAAGGCTATGGCTTTTCCTGTGGGTGATGTATGGATGTGAGAGTTGGACTGTGAAGAAGGCTGAGCGCTGCAGAATTGATGCTTTTGAACTGTGATGTTGGAGAAGACTGTTGAGAGTTCCCTGGACTGCAAGGAGATTCAACCAGTCCATTCTGAAGGAGATCAGTCCTGGGTGTTCTTTGGAAGGAATGATGCTAAAGCTGAAACCCCAGTACTTTGGCCACCTCATGCGAAGAGTTGACTCATTGGAAAAGACTCTGATGCTGGGAGGGATTGAGGGCAGGAGGAGAAGGGGACGACAGAGGATGAGATGGCTGGATGGCATCATGGACTCGATGAATGTAAGTCTGTGTGAGCTCCGGGAGATGGTGATGGACAGGGGAGGCCTGGCGTGCTGCGATTCATGGGGTCACAAAGACTCGGACACAACTGAGTGACTGAACTGAACTAAGCCTTGATTTGGATGAATGTGATTCTAAGCATTTTAATTTCTTTTCTTCTGTAATTATTTATTAATTACTGGGTTGTCTGGGTTGTACTGGGTTGTCTGGGTTGTCTGTAATGAACATGTTATATATCTTTAAAAATTTTTAATTGGACAAAAGTAATAAAAAGCTTTAGTCAACGATAAGGAACAAGTTAGCACCAGTGAATGGCTCACATAGTACAAGACAAAAATGTCACCTTAGTATAAAATGTTGGCTGTCCATTGACAGATCAATGGATAAAGAAAATGTTAGATACACACACACACACACACACACACACACACACAGGAATATTAGTCCTTAAAAAGAATGAAATAATACCATTTGCAGAAACATGGATGGACCTAGAGGTTATCATACTAAGCGAAGCAAGTCAGAAAGGAAAGATAAATACTTCGTGGCATCACCTATATGTAGAATCTAAAATAAAAATGAACATATCTAGGAAACAAAAACAGACTCACAGATATAGAGAACAGACTTGTGGTTGCTGGGAAAGAAGGTGGGGAGGGAAGAACGGGAGTTTGGGATTGACAGAGGCAAACTATTATACATAAGAAGGATAAACAACAAGGTCCTACTGTGTAGCACAGGTGACTATATTCAATATCCTGTGATAAACCACAATGGAAAAGAATATGAAAAAGAATATATATATATGCACATGTGTAACTGAGTCACTTTTCTGTACAGCAGAAATTAAATGCAACATTATAAATCCATTTTACTTGAACAAAATAAAAAAATAAGAATAATAACAACAAAACAACTTACCTACCACAATATGTACCAAGAATTATTCTGAATCTTTACTCACATTCCTTTACTTCATACTCACTGAATTCTATGCGACATCTACGATTACCTTGTTTTCACAGATGAGGAAACTGAGGCTCAGAGGTTACCCAGAGTTCACTTGACAATGAAGCCATACTTTTAATCTAATTTCTTTTTCTAGCAAAGATGTGAGTTTCATGTAGAATAACGTGCTAAAAAAAGTTCTTATATGTTTAATTCTGCTTCTTAAGAAGGTGTTTATGCATATTGATCACATGGTACTATTTCTTTAGATAAAACTTGCTTTATGTGCAGCTGACATTACTTCCTTATTAGTTCAAACTTCATGGAGTTTGAACCAAATTAGAAGGGACTCTGGGGACATCCACACAAAAATAGCCCCACCTCACATACATGTATAAAAACTGTGCCTTAGGGTTTAGAAAACCCTGAGATCTCTATCAAAACCCTGTCAGAGCTAATAAATAAATTTAGCAAATCTGCAGGATACAAGCCCAAATTACAGAAATCTGTGGCATTTCTATACAAAATAAAGAATTATCAGAGGACTTCCCTGGTTGCTGGCTCACTGGTAAAGAATTTGCCTGCCAATGCAGGAGACACAGTTTTGATCCCTGGTCTGGGAAGATCCCACATGTCGTGGAACAATTAAGTCTGTATGCCACAATTACACAGCCTGTGTTCTAAAGCCTGTGAATCACACCTACTGAGTTCCCAGCCTAGAGTCTATGCTTAGCAACAATAGAAGCCACTGCAATGAAAAGCCTGCATACCACAGTTAGAGAGTAGCCCTCACGCGCTGCAACTAGAGAAAAGCCTGGGCAGCAGCAAAGACCCAGCTCAGACCAAAAATTTAAATACAGTTATTTAAAAATTTTTTAAAGAACTATCTGAAAGAAAAATTAAACCAATCCTGTTTAAAATTGCATTAAAAGAATAAAATAATTAGTAATAAATTTAACCAAATAAGTGAAAGACTTGTACATTGAAAACTATGAGACATTAATGAAAGCAATTGAAGAAGACATAAATGGAAAGATATATCAGATTTACAGATTGGAAGAATTAGTGTTAAAATGTTCATACTACACAAAACAATCTACAGATTCAGTGCAATCATTATCAAAATTCCAATAACATATTTCATAGAACTAGAACAAATAATTCTAAAATCTGTATAGAACCACAAAATATCCTGAATAGTCAAAAAGACAATCTGAAAAAGGAGGACAAAGGTGGAGATGTCATGCTCTTTGATTTCAAACTACAAAGTTATAGTAATCAAAACAGTATGATACTGGAAGAAAGACAGATCAACTGGAACAGAATCAAAAGTCCAGAAATAAACACACGCATATGGACAATTAATTTATGACAAATGTGCAAAGAACTACAATGGAGAAAGAACAATCTTTTCAGTAAATGGTGCTGGGAAAATTGGACAGCCACATTCCAAAGAATGAAACTAGACCATTATATTACACCATACACACAAAAATTAACTCAAAATGGATTAAGGACTTGAATATAAGACCTGAAACTATAAAATTTCTAGAAGAAAACGTTGATTATAACCTTATCGACATTGGTCTTTTTGTTGATCTGACTTCAAAGGGAAGGAAAACAAAAGCAAAAATAAACAAATGGGACTAGACTAAAGTGAAACACTTCCACATAGCAAAGGAAACTATCATAAAAAGAAAAAGAGCAACTTGCTGAGTGGGAGAATATACTTGCCAATCATATTATATCTGATAAGGGCTTCCCAGGTGGTGCAGTGGTAAAGAGTCTGCCTGCCAATACAGGAGATATAAGAGATGTGGGTTTGATCCCTGGTTTGGGAAGATCTCCTAGAGGAGGAAATGGCAACCCACACAGCATTCTTGCCTGGAAAATTCCATGAGCAGAGGAGCCTAGCAAGCTATAGTCCATAGGATCACAAAGAGTTGGACATGACTGAGAGATTGAGCACATACATATTTGATAACAGGTCAATATTAAAAAAATATAAAGAACTCATACAACTCAACAACAACAATGAAACAACCTGATTAGAAAATGGACAGAGTGTCTGAATAGCAATATTTCCAAAGAAGGCTGCAAATGGCCAACAAACACATGAAAAGATGGTCAACATTACTAATTATTAGGAAGATGCAAATCAAAAACATTGAATTATCACTTCACATCTGTTAGAATGACTATTATCAAAAGGACAAGAAATAAGTTCTGGTGAGGATGTGGAGAAAAAGGAAACCCTCATACAGTTTGTGGAATTGTAAACTGGTGCAACTATGATGGAAAGCAGTATGGTGATTCCTCAAAACATTAATAGAACTACCTTATAATCCAACTATTCCACTTCTGGGTATTATCTGAAGAAAACAAAAACACTAATTTGAAAGTATATATGTACCTATATGTTCACCAAGGAATTATTTATAATAGCCAAGACATAGAAACAAGCTAAGTGTCCACTGATGGATGAAAGAATAAAAAGATGTGATCTATACAGACAAACGGATCACAACCTTGTTGTGGCAAAGGGGCTTGCATAATTCAATGAAGCTATGAGCCATGCCATGAAAGGCCACCCAAGAAGGACAGGGTGTGGTGCAGAGTTCTGACAAAATGTGGCCCACTGGAGGAGGAAATGGTAGACTACTCCAATACTCTTAACACGAGAACCTCATGAACAGTATAAAAAAGAAATACTACTCAGCCATATAAAGAATGAAATTTTGTCATATGAGACAGTATGGATAGACCTGGAAGGAATTATGCTAAATGAAATGTCAGAAGGAAAAAGATAAACATCATATGATTTTACCCATAAGTATAATTAAGAAAACAAAACAAAAGCAAACTCAGATACAGACCACAGATGGTTGGTTACCAGAGAAAAAGGCACCGGGGCTAGGTAAAAGGAGTGAAGGGGTTCAATTGTATGATGATGGATCATAACTAGACTTTTAGGGGTGATCAGTTTTTGGTGTATACAGAGGTCACATTATAAGATTGCATACTTAAAACTTACAAGTATAAAAAAGATTTCACTGTATCAACAACAATAAATTGTCTGACAGAACCAGTAGAAAGAAAAGTTGTGCCCAAGTGCTGTTAGAGGAAATCTGTAAAACCATTTTGTACTTAGTACATATCTACCCTTTAAAAATTACTATTATCACAGAGATAAAATAAAAATACAGCTTCTCCTTGTAGTCTTCTAAACAACACTCTTGTTTGTATTTCCCTGAGACAAATGTTTTTATTTAACCTAGGCAAGGTATTTTTAGAAAGTAAGGAACTGTGGAGAAATTTAGAACAGAAAATAAAAACCATATAAGTGCTTGGGTATGAATTCAATTTTCCTTGCATGGTCAAATAACTAACTCCTTGGGGACTGTCGTCAAACACAATTTAAGATCACCATTTGATTAAATTTTCATTCGAAAGGATCAAGAACCTAAAATTTTGACAGATAAGGAAGATCATTTCATTTTAAAAGAATGTCTCTGGCAATCTGTTTCATCAAACCTTGGCTCAGATTCTACTTCCCCCTAAGAAACTTCCCTGACACATTGTACCCCTTCTGGTCACTCCCTTATGTGGGACTGATTCATATTTATGCCAAAACTTTTGTGACATCAATTCACCGCGTAATTTATATGTTTCTCTAACTGAACCACAAACTTCTTGAGGTCAAAGACTATTTTTTTTCCCAGTTTCTAACTTTCTTACCTGATACTAGGTATAATACTAGGGCACAGTTGGTGCTTGACTAACAAATACGTGTCGAATGAATGACTAATATACACGGGGGGCTTGGAAATATTCCTAACCATTGAAGACAGCATTAGGAAAAAGTGGCTAGACACTTTTGTACACATAATTTCACTGAGTCATCTCTATGATTCTGTGACAGAGGTATTATTAATGCTACCATGTAACATTGGAAGAACCAGAAGCTTTGAGAAATTAAATAATGCCTAAATCTGTATGGCTGGAATCATCATGATTCAAGTTCAGAGCTGCTTGCTTCTCAGGTCTTTGCTCTTTCTATCACTCTGAACAGATTTTGTTTGTTTGTTTTTTCAAGCACAGGTGATGAAAAACAACTTCATCTAGCTTGGACTAAAAGAAAGTTTTTATTGGAAGAATCAGGAAAGAATGGGAAGGTCTGCAGAATCCAGAGCTGTTTTGGGGGAACATTGGCCATGGGAACTAGGGAGAGGAGGCTGCCAACCTAGGCTGTCTCTGCTTTCTCTGCTCAAGTTCCGTTTTTTCCTTCTAAAGAGAGCTTTTCTCTGTGTTTGTATTGGGAGGGGTGAGGGGAGTAAGAGATGAGAGAGAGAGGCAGAGCTATCAGCAGCAGCCCCACTCTCAAATTCCTTCTCCCTTCATGCCGGGAGAGGCCCCCATGGATTTATCATCTCTTAAATCTCATCTGTCAGCTGACTAAATATGCATCACGACACATCTCTCTTATGGAAAGAGAAGCAAACTATTCACCAGTCTTTAGAGTCCAGCCTGCTAAAGAGGAACAGCACTGGCCTGGTGATCAGTGGCCAGTATGGTGCCCTAAACAAAGAAAAGGCAGAGGTACCTGCAGTCCTCCTTGCCTTCATCCAGCTACTCATGTCTACTGCCAGATTTCTGTATTCACTCAAGTCACCATTTTGCTATTATTAATTGACAGGTGTCTAGAAGGTCCACATAGAATTTTAAAAAATTATCTACTATGGTATTAACAGACAACCTGGTTCTTAATGCTTTAAAGATGATAATGATATTTTTGTTTGCTATAATTGGCCTTTCTTCTTCTCAAATTGATTAAATCAGTTATTAGTACTGGAAAAAAATAGTGAACTAACATTATCACCACACCAATGCAAAAAAGCAAAATAGCTGTCTGGGGAGGCCTTACAAATAGCTGTGAAAAGAAGAGAAGCAAAAAGCCAAGGAGAAAAGGAAAGATATAAGCATCTGAATGCAGAGTTCCAAAGAACAACAAGAAGAGATAGGAAAGCCTTCTTCAGTAATCAATGCAAAGAAATAGAGAAAAACAACAGAATGGGAAAGACTAGAGATCTCTTCAAGAAAATTAGAGATACCAAGGGAACATTTCATGCAAAGATGGGCTTGATAAAGGACAGAAATGGTATGGACCTAACAGAAGCAGATTATATTAAGAAGAGGTGGCAAGAATACACAGAAGAACTGTACAAAAAGATCTTCATGACCCAGATAATCATGATGGTGTGATCACTCACCTAGAGCCAGACATCCTGGAATGTGAAGTCAAGTGGGCCTTAGAAAGCATCACTATGAACAAAGCTAGTGGAGATGATGGAATTCCAGTAGAGCTATTTGAAATCCTGGAAGATGATGCTGTGAAAGTGCTGCACTCAATATGTGAGCAAATTTAGAAAACTCAGCAGTGGCCACAGGACTGGAAAAGGTAAGTTTTCATTCCAATCCCAAAGAAAGGCAATGCCAAAGAATGCTGAAACTACCGCACAATTGCACTCATCTCACATACTAGTAAAGTAATGCTCAAAATTCTCCAAGCCAGGCTTCAGCAATACGTGAATCGTGAACTCCCTGATGTTCAAGCTGGTTTTAGAAAAGGCAGAGGAACCAGAGATCAAATTGCCAATATCTGCTAGATCATCAGAAACGCAAGAGAGTTCCAGAAAAACATCTATTTCTGCTCTATTGAGTATGCCAAAGCCTTTGACTGTGTGGATCACAACAAACTGTGGAAAATTCTTCAAGAGATGGGAATATCAGACCACCTAACCAGCCTCTTGAGAAATCAGTATGCAGGTCAGGAAGCAACAGTTAGAACTGGACATGGAACAACAGACTGGTTCCAAATAGGAAAAGGAGTACATCAAGGCTGTATATTGTCCCCCTGCTTATTTAACTTCTATGCAGAGTACATCATGAGAAATGCTGGACTGGAAGAAGCGCAAGCTGGAATCAAGATTGCCGGGAGAAATATCAGTCACCTCAGATATGCAGATGACACCACCCTTATGGCAGAAAGTGAAGAGGAACTAAAGGGCCTCTTGATGAAGGTGAAAGAGGAGAGTGAAAAAGTTGGCTTAAAGTGCAACATTCAGAAAATGAAGATCATGGCATCCGGTCCCATCACTTCATGGGAAATAGATGGAGAAACAGTGGAAACAGTGTCAGACTATTTTGGGGGCTCTAAAATCACTGCAGATGGTGACTGCATCCATGAAATTAGAAGATGCTTACTCCTTGGAAGAAAAGTTATGACCAACCTAAATAGCATATTCAAAAGCAGAGACATTACTTTGCCGACTAAGGTCTGTCTAGTCAAGGCTATGGTTTTTCCTGTGGTCATGTATAGTTGTGAGAGTTGGACTGTGAAGAAGGCTGAGTGCCGAAGAACTGATGCGTTTGAACTGTGGTGTTGGAGAAGACTCTTGAGAGTCCCCTGGACTGCAAGGAGATCCAACCTGTCCATTCTGAAGGAGATCAGTCCTGGGTGTTCTTTGGAAGGAATGATGCTAAAGCTGAAACTCCAGTACTTTGGCCACCTCATGCGAAGAGTTGACTCATTGGAAAAGACTTTGATGCTGGGAGGGATTGGGGACAGGATGAGAAGGGGACGACAGAGGATGAGATGGCTGGATGGCATCACTGACTGGATGGACGCGAGTCTGAGTGAACTCTGGGAGTTGGTGATGGACAGGGAGGCCTGGAGTGCTGCAATTCATGGGGTCGTGAAGAGTTGGACACGACTGAGCGACTGAACTGAACTGAGCTGAATGTTGTCTAACCATTTTAAGGCAATGTTGAGTGTAGGGTAACTGTAGTGGTTTTCCTTTTTTTTTCTTTTTCTATCAGTCTTATTCAAATAGAAATGTATCCAGTTTCTCAACACATAAAACAGAAAAAAACGGCAAGGCTTTGTTTTTTCTGAGGGCATTCTGTATGAGGTTTGGCATTCCTGTTTTGCTTTTCGTGATGCTGCTTTTTCAGGAGGCCACAGAGAAGGTTCCTAGGACACAATTTGTAGAACCCTGATGGAGTAGGAGGACTCCGACCTGGGAGCCAGAAGACTTGTGTTGAAGATCTGGTTCTGCTACTCCTAAGTTGCTCAACCTTGAAAAAGACATTTAACCTCTATCTTTTTCCACTGATAAAATGGGGATAATCATACTTTCCCTTTCCAATTTTCAGGGTAGTTCTTGGTATCAAATGACATAATGAATACAAAAGTGCTTTACAAATGGTAAAGATCATTATAAACTTGAAAAATGCCTCATTGCACTTTAGAACAACAAATATTTGTTGATGTATACAGATCTTTGGAATCCAGGATAACTAAAAGTGCCTCTTTAAAACATTTTTGTGGCTGAGGTAGTTTTGAAGTAGAATATGCATAGGAATAGTGAAATAGATTATCTTTTTAGTATATACAAGCAGGACAATGTCAGTTTTACTAACCATCTAAGATTAGCAAGGGGAAGTCCCATTTGTATGTGATTAGCCTTAGAAATACCTTAAGATATATCAAATGAAAGAAATGAAGGAAAAAAGTCCAGAGTGTAAATGTAAATATTATGCACAGTAACAATACTTTCCATGAGCTCATGGGAAAAGATTACTCAAACTAATTGGCATCACCATCAGTCATAGGCTGTTGATTGCTCTAGGAACAGGGTGTGAATCTCATGAAATGAAACGTGGGGTTACAAAATCTCAATCTGCTTTAACCTGCTGTTGAGACAGGAAATGAGTGGCTGTCCAAATGTTGTATTTCCACTTGCCAAATCCAACAATTAGACCCACACTTTCATGAATTAACCTGCGAAGTGAAAAAAATCTCTTCAACAGTTTCATGTCATGGGTTCAAACGGAGTAACATTTCTTATATAAAGAACTTAAAGGAGAATAAATCATCAGGGAAAGTAGGGGAATTTATCGTACTCCAAGGCTGTTTTTAAACAGACCTCAACTGTGTGACAACAGAAAATAGCCTTGTGTTTGAGGATCGTCGATTCCCGGTTTGCTTAAGAAACCAACAAATTGTATGCGCGCTTATTCTGCCTCTCTTTACACTGGAAACTGGGCTGCTTTGTGTTTATATCTCACCTAAAGCCTAGCAGTTCATTCTCAGGAGAGGAATGGAAAAAGACATGTTCCCCAGGTCAGCCATTACAATTAAAATTTTATTTATTTTCCAATAAAATTTGTACTTTCTTAATTTCTACCACTGGGATAAAAAAAATTGTAAGCTGACATACCAAGTCTGTTGGCCACCTCAGAAACTTCCTGAGAACACCTTTTACAAGTTATTTCATTTCCCTCCAATGTGTCATTTTTTTCTCCTTTTTCACTCTAGGGGCTAAGAAGAAGGCCACTCCACCTTTTCAATAAATATCAACATTTCAGTAGAAAGCTGTTTATTTTCCTCCTGAAGCACATTAATACTATCAACCAACAATAGTAGCTTTTCAGACTCAGAAAGCAAGACTCAAAAGGGCCAGCCACAACTCTCCAGCAGTGGCAGCCAACAGGTTTTCACCTGAGGCTATTTGTGAGAAAGGATTTTCTATTTTTACGTTTAAGGGCCATTCACTGATATTCACCCCTAACCCTGTTTCAGGGCTCAGGAGCATCTTCAAGTTGGGCTATTAGAAAATTTAAAAAATATCAAATTGTACAATAAGCACTGGAAACACCAAGCGAAAGCTTGTCACATCAGACTAGATCAAGATATATTTTCCCACAGCCCTCTTGAGAGATTATTTTTTAAAGAAATTCAAGTATATAAATTGAAATGATTTTTTTCCTCATCAGTGTTCTGGCATATGCAGGTTTTAGCTAGAAAACTTTGTACCTAGTGTCAGAAAGTCCCAGGTTTTAGGCAGGAGTTAACTTTTACCTCCAGGGAGCAACTGGCTTCTTCTGTTCTTTAGTTAGCTTGACAATTGGGGGTGCTGAATTAATAAAGATTAAGTCTTGCACTGAGGATTTTATGACTGCAGCCAAGCAAAGCCAAACTGGACATATGCTGGCCATCCTATCCTAGGTGGACTGGCAATTCTTTCCATAGCAGCTCAATCTTTATGAATCCATCCTTCTTTACTATCCCACTCTCTGTAACAGTTCTCATTGTCTTCCTTTTATTATTATTATTATTTTTTGGAATAGTCTTCAATCCTTTAATTTCTTGGGCTGTATTTTCCATCAGTTCTGGTATTGACAACAGTTTTTCATTACGATTCTAAAAGATATTCAGAAAACTCACAGACTAATAAAATTAGCAAGCTGCTAAAACTCACAGCAATTAGAGAAGCAACTTGAGCTTCCCAAGGATACATAACTAATTTTTTGCCAAGATATTGGAAAAATCCAGATTTTGGACCATGCCAGTCTATAATTTCTGTGTGTGAAACTATAGTATTTATAAACATAAATTTTCTCGTATATGTTCTCTCTCTTACTCTGGACCCCTGTTCAATCAGGGTAAGGACCATAACTTGTTCATCTTTTCATCCTAGCATCTGATATAGTTCCTGAATATCAAATCCCCACTATAGACACATAGTGAGGGCTTGATAACATTGGGTATCACACTATTATTTAAAACTTGTCTAATGGGTTGATGGCAATGGCACCCCACACCAGTACTCCTGCCTGGAAAATCCCATGGAAGGAGGAGCCTGGTAGGCTGCAGTCCATGGAGTCGCGAAGAGCCGAACACGACTGAGCGACTTCACTTTCCTTTTTCACTTTCATGCATTGGAAAAGGAAATGGCAACCCACTCCAGTGTTCTTGCCTGGAGAATCCCAGGGACGGGGGAGCCTGCTGGGCTGCCGTCTCTGGGGTCACACAGAGTCGGACACAACCGAAGTGACTTAGCAGCAGCAGCAATGGGTTGATGAGTATTTTCTCCCAACTTGATTAAAGTTCCTCAAGGGCATACACTATTTTGAAGATAGTATAGTTGCTAGCAGTATCTAGCACACATAGGCTTCTTGAAAAATTGCAAACACAGAATAATGTTATAGAATGACATCAACACAATTTTTTGAAGAAGTACTATGGTAGGCTGAGGAATGTGTGTGTGTGTGTGTGTGTGTGTGTGTGTGTGTGTGTGTGTGTGTGGAGTCGCTCAGTCGTGCCCGCCTCTTTTCGACCCCATGGACTGCAATCCAGAGGAATGGAATTCCAAATATGTCTAAAAGGAACTTTGCTGATAGGATTAAGGGTCTTGACTTGGCTAATAATCCTGGGTCATACAGGTAGGTCCACTGTAATCATAACAGTCCTTACAAGAGGGATCAGAGACAAGAGAAGTCAGAGCCAGAAGAGAAGAGGATGTGATAATGGAAGCCTGGAGAAGAGTGATGTGCTTTACAGATGGAGGCAGGTGGTGCCCAGAGAAGCTGAAAAGGCAAGGAAACAGATTTATCCTTCCGAACCTCTAGAAGATATCAACCCTTCCAACACCTTGACTTTAGCCTAGTAAAATTATTTTCAATTACTTTAGCCTAGTAAAATTATTTTCAACTTCTGGCCTCCAGAACTTTGAAAGAATAAATTTGTGGTACTTTGTTACAGCAGAATCATAGGAGACAGATACAAGTACACAGTGGCAATTTCTGTAGACTGAAGAAAGGAAAACATATACCACACGCTTGACATACACACTGAAAAATAAAATTGGGAAGAGACTAAAAAGTATCCTTTCAGATTACCTCGCCTGAGGCAAAAGATTGTCTTCAGAATAGATGGTGGATGTTTCTCCATAACATTTTTAATGATCTCTAGGAACAATAACTATATTTTGTTTTGTTTTCCAGACTGGAAGAAGATTAAATTCTGTTTGCCTTTTATGCATGTGAAGCATATATAACTTATTGGTTGTTTTTTACCCAAAGAAGAAAAAAAGGTGAGCTGCATGGCTGATAGGCAGGCAACTTCACCTGCAGTCTTTCTGATATAGACTGGGATCCGAAGATACAAGTAGTAGCAATCGAGCATAGCTATCCAATAAACAGATGGTTTTGGAGACAAAATATCTAGTTTTCTTTAAACCAGTTCACTTCTGCTGTGGTCTAGCCCTGACCTCAACTCTACATTTTAATCCCACAATTTGTGGAGTGTGTGTGTGTGTGTGTATGTGTGTGTGTGTTAACGTGAATTCAGCTTACCCTTGGCTTATGAAACATGTGAATTGGAAAGCTGTTCTCAAAATGAGCTCCCTCTTGGAGGATTTCCCAAAGCTCAGCCTGCTTTAATTACTTAACCAAGAAGTTTTCAATGAGCTGTTTTGAACCTGGCATTCACAATACACTTGCCTTGTACTGAGCGATAACTTTATGACAGGAAGCTTTGTTAGCTGGACCACCCGGGGAATGCAGCTTGAATAGAATATGGCTGCCTGTTGACTTAAGAATGTGGGCGCCCCTGGACGTGCCACACCTGTGTTCCCTTAGCTGCCCCCCAGCTCCTGTTCATTTCCCATGTAATTCAAGGTGTTGAACTTAATCCATACAGCTTTGCATCAATAGCCTCATTTATGGTTCTCCTCAGGCCCTGGCTATGTTAGAAACCTCTTCCCATGTAGTCCAAAGGTGCTGGAAGGCTGTGTACATGATGCAATCAAATGGTATCTTGGATATGATAGAACTACGTCTATGCAACAGCTCTAACATAGTTTGAGAATGTAATCTTTAGGATTTCCAAAATAGCCCACTTCAATTTTGACTTTTTTTTTTAAGCATCTTCACAGTCAAAAGCAAAGTCAAAATATTATCTTGGTGAAAATAATTGAATTGATTTGAATACAATTTCTCTTTCTGATAGGTAGTCTTATAATTTCAAGATATTTGATTAACAGTTCAAATAAATCAATGGTCTAAGCTTACCTCACCGCACTGCATTTTGTTCTTCTGCCAACACATAGTCTTTCTGGTTTAGAATACTTCTTCCTCAGTTGTGTGGTAGGATCCTAAAAGTAGACCATATTGGTGGTGGTGGTTTTGTTGCTAAATCATGTTCAATTCTTTGTGACCCCATGGACTGTAGCCTGCCAGGCTCCTCTGTCCATGGGATTAGCCAGATTTAAAATTAATTCCTTTTAAAAATTTAAAATTCCTTTACATGTTATTCATGTATTTAAAGTTTATTCAATGACTATTGTTTCTGGGTGAACCTATGCTCTAAAATGGACCAAGTAGAGAACATTTTGGAGTTTTGTTAGGAATGCTGGGACAAATATGCTGACTCCTTTAGATAGATTTAAACCCAGAAGAATTTAGTCCTGGAACCTGCTATCAGTAATTTGCAGCTATTTGTGACCTAAAGAATGGAGCCAAAACTGAGACATGGATTTACTGGGAAATGAAAAACTGGTTCCTGGTGACATAGTTTGAGTCCTGAATTGAGTCTTTCTGGATGGTTTAGTGACATAAGGCACTAAATCCCCTAGTTTAGTTTAGTGCTTTTGAGTTGGGCTTTTGTCTCTGGAAGCTAAAGGAATAATAATTGTTATGATGATAGCATTATAATGGCCTTGAAAGTTCAGATATTGTTCAAATCAAAGGTTTAATGATACCTGTGAGAGTGTGGTACTTGTATGATTCAGTACCAAGTCCTTGAATTAAAGCACTTTCTAGTACTCTCTCAGAAATCAAGGGTGTGCAACTTTTGCCTATTGTCGTTTAGTCACTAAGTCATGTTGGGCTGTTTTGAGACCCCATGGAGTGTAGCCTGCCAGGCTCCACTGTCCATGGGATTTCCTAGGCAAGAATACTGAAGTGGGTTGCCATTTCCTTCTCCATTTGCTATTGTTAGCATGTCTAAAAATATAAAAGCCATTTATTTGTTCCTGAAAACCTTTTCTGTATTCATATGTAAACACATAGTTTGCCTCTGTGGGAAAATGATTACAATGTTTATTTAAGCAGGTCCCGTTTCTTTATCAGGTATATTGGATATAAAAGTATTGGATGCATTCCTGCTGCAAAATTCAAGCTGAGAAAAAGTAAAAATACATCTATATCTTATCCATGGACACTCCTGTGAGGATTAGGATATAATATTTATAGAAATGGTGAGTTTTTAGAATAAAGTTATATAAACTTTTAATCTATTTTCTTGCTTATTGTTTGTTTCTTAATATTAGATTAGCTTTTAGCAACAGAGATATGACCTGAAAGATTTATTTTCCTTGTAAGAATATGAAATTTTGAACTTTTGAATTTATTCTTAAATGAAAGATTTATTTCTCCTCCCCTCTCAATGGTGGTTAACAAGGATCTTTTCAAACAAATCTGCAGTAGTGTTCCCATACTGTTTTTCTTCTTAAAAAAAACAAATACGATTTCTTATGTCTAAAATATTTTAGTAAATAGGATGATTTAAAAATCAAATGAATAAGAACAAATGATAGCATAATTCTGTTGTGATAAAAATGCCTTTAGATGTAGATCACTGTATTACCAACAAATTCTAAAAATTAAAATAATAATGTTAACAAGGAACTTGTTTCACTTAAAATTTTATTTTCTCTTGAAGTCTAGCTCCTATATAGTTTTCTCGCCTATCTTTGTTCTCCAGATTTTTTTTTGGATACTTCTTTATTCTCTTTTCATTCAATAATTTATTAATTTGGGACATATGAGCTTAGCATTTTTAAAAGGTAAAGGTAAAAGTGGTTGAACTTTTCAGTAATTTCATATAGTTCAACCTAATACAATGTACTTTTTAAAGGAAATTTTACAATTTTTAAATTTCAAATTCTGGGTTCTTCTCATCATAATCTTTAAAAATGGATTCTATTTTTATCTGTATCTTGATGAAACTCTCCCTCAGACAAAAACAAAGTCTTAACAAGCTAGCTGTTTGACTGAAATATGTCAGTTGTTAGGGACTGAGCTGTGCCCCCTCCCACCACTGCCATAAACAAGAGAAATGTTCATGTCCTAACTTCTAGTACCTTAGAATATGAATTTGGAAATAGTCTTTACAGATATCATCAAATTAAGATGGAGTCATTAGCATGGGCCCAATCTAGTATGCCTGGTGGCCTTATGCAAAGGGGAAATTTGGACATGAGACAAGCACGGAAGAAAGACAGTGTGATGATGGCCAGACAATGGTAACAGACAGACAGAAGACGGCCAGGTGGCTGCAGTGATGCAATGCAAGGCCAGGAGTGTCAAAGACCACACCTGCCTCAGAGCTGCCGGCGGCGAGAGCACGCCGCGGATGGCCCCTAGGCTTCAGCTTTCAGATTACAGGAGAACGCATTTCTGATGTTTTAAGCCTCCTAGTTTTTGGTACTTTGTAAAACTCTGCTGGCATATGCGCTTGACAATGGATTGATATTAACAACTTCTTTTCTGACTCTAGAAATTGGAGAAGCAGATGAATAGAAGAGCTCCTCTTGCTCAGTTCCCACAATAATATTTCTTTTCAATATTATTTGAAGGAATATGGAGTAGATTTCTAATGACTACTTATCTTCTTTGGGAACTCTATTCACCTTTATAACATAAAAGTCTGTAAAAATATGAGACTGGTCTTCTTCAAACCATTTAGCCCAATACATGTTTAAATGGCTCTCAATAAGAAAGACTTCAGTAATAAAAAAAATTAGTTTAAAGAATCCCTCACATTACAATCGACATAGAGCCTAATGGTTACAGAAAGATATCAAACTTTATAGATTTTAGTGAAAATTGAAAGAAATTATCACTACTAACAGCTGAAAATTCTATATTAAACAAATAAATGCCCACTACTCAAATTACATTGTCTAATATATGTAATCCAGAAACCTCAAGTAGGAAGCAATTTTAGATGGCTTCAAAATAATAAATGACATGAAATTGAAAATGGAGATTTGGCATATTTTTGGAGGTAAATGTGACTAGATACACATGAAAACCATTCTTTTTCTAGTAACATAACTTTGCTTAATGATGACAATAGTGTGGCTATAAACACAAAATAATTTCTCTTCCTTCTTTTCTCTCACTCTTTCCTTTAAAGGGTTCATTTTTTTTTCTACTGATACCAATGTTAACATTTGGTATCCTTCCCAAGGATATTATAAAATATCACATCATAAACATTTAAATTGAAAAAATATGTAGCCCGTGGGCCAGATAATAAGGGCACTATTCCTTTAAAAATAGATATAAGAGATACAGGACAGGTGGCAAACATTCACGAGCAGGAACTTTGACTTTAGCAAAACATGACTGCTATTTCTACCTGCTGTGGGCTTGACACAGAAACTTAACAAAGCCCAAGATAAATGTATTTTGGGAGATGAAACTTGCCCTTCTATACTTGTACTTTTGTTGATAACTTGTTTAAACCAATTGTATATTTTCTTTGTATGCTGGAATTGATGTGCTATTGACAAAAAGTCCAGCTAAAACTCAACTTCAGGTCATGGGACTTGTTTTCAGAGCCAACTTTTATTTTCTTTCTAGATTTTGTACATGTTGCAAGAGAGGACTATAAATTATCTTACTAATTCTAATAAGTATGGATACATGTTTTTAAGAAGTCTTAGTTCAGTTCAGTTCAGTCGCTCAGTTGTGTCCAACTCTTTGTGACCCCATGAATTGCAGCATGCGAGGCCTCCCTGTCCATCACCAATGTCTCAAGGGCCAAGTATATTGAAAAGATGAGTTAAGACAACTTATATTATGTGAAAAGTCAATTTCTTTCAAAATTGTCATCATTTCAACCCTAGTTTTATTTAAAAAGAAATAATCATACTCCCAAGGTACGTATTTCTGCCACAAGAGAAATTAAGAATGAATACTTAGCACATGTGGTCACTGTGGAAATCAATGAGAAAAATCACAGTGGAAAGCTATTTGAAATTGCGTGTAAGTTTAAACAGTCATTAGGAAGAAATTAATGAAAACTAAAGAAGACAGTAAAAAGAAAATGTTTACAAGGTCTCCTTATCTTCGTATTGAGCGTCTAATTGGTAAACTAAACATCTCAGTCCACTTTTTCAGCATTATCATTCATTTAGTCCCCAGATCCTACCAGAGCGTGCTAAAATAGTATTATGAGATTAAACTAAACACATATCAGAAGGTATAGCAATTTGAAATGCACTCCACAATCAACTAGAAATCAATGTGGGTTATCAGTGGCAGTGAGAACAGAATCGCAGGCAACTGAGTACTGACTGTGGACATGTATGTGCTCAGACACTTGTGCTTTTATACATGTTGAGGAGGTTCTGGAGATGAGGGAGAAACCTGTAAATTATCTGGCTGCTGCTGCTTTATTTTTCTGGCTGGATATTCAATTGACACAAGTTCCAATAGTGGGGAGCTGATATTATTTGATGAAGTCTAGGCTTGCTGGCGTCTGTGCAGCTTGGCCTCCCCTCTAGTAGGATGGTTCACCTCCAAAATCTCTCTTTGAGCTGACATCGCTATCTTCACCTGCATATCTTAACCTCTCTTGATCTTAAAATGTGACTATCAACCAAAAGGAAGCATAGATTTTTCTTTTTCCCTTTCTCTCCCTGCCCTCCTCTGTGTCTTCCCTTGTGTTTTTGTGTGCATGTGAACTGTCATTCTCTTTGGATTATCTAGTCTTCACACTAGATCCTGACAATGCATGAGGATATCCTAAGTCCTTAAAACTCTGGGAATATGAGTGCCTTCCTTTTATTTCTGAGCTGCTTGCCTTCTGAAGAAAGCATGAAAACTTCTTTATTTGCAGCCTTGCTCATCCTTCTTGAAAGTGACTCACAGATTTGCTTTACTCTAGGAAGCCGTGTAAGGTGTATGGCTGTCTGACTCTTTGACACCCCTACATAATATGAGTGGCCTCATTTTTACTAACTTTCACTTTGATATCCCTAGTTTTGAAAGCTTTTCCCCTTCTCTTCCATTTTAAAATTGGATGTGTTCAACATGCCCTGACTGAATTAGCATTGCCTATCTGTCCGGTGAAGCAGTCCTGGAAAAATTCACATTTAAAGAGCACCTCCAAGAGTTCTTAATGACTTGGTGCTGAAAGGCAGCTGGCTCAAGTCCAAGTCTGGGGTTTCACTGCTCTGGCAGGAAGGTCAGTTTAGTCCTAAGGGGAAGGAAAAGAAAATACTATACTCTGTATATCCTGTGAGAGAAAAATTACAAATTCAGATGTAATATTGAAAATACTTCCTTCTTAATTTCAAAGTAACTGCTTTTAGTAGCCAGTGAACTCCCAATGGTTAAATTATTAGCTTCAGACATTTTGCTTTAGACAAAAAACCTCTAAGTGGCCTACTTTCATTTTCGTCTGGTTGAACAGTTTGTGGTTATAATATTTTAAATAACCTTTTAAAATGATCTTGGTAAGAGGGTAAAGAAGTAAAAAAAAAAAAACCACCAAACCTCAATTTTTGAAAACTTTTTTCCTGAAGACCTCTGCCTAATTGTTCCAATAAGGACACAAAAACTTAAATTAATTATGCAAGTTTCTTAGAGTCTCAGAAGCAATAAAAGCAAAAAAAAAAAAAAAAAGCGGGCAAGTTTTGCATTATTTTTTAGGTGAGCTGTTCATCTTGCTTTTCATAAATTTTAGAAACACAGCTATGCCTACCTGAGGTGGAAAGAACAGGGAAATGACTTAGCTCAGAAGGAAAACCTTAGTAACCTAGGACCACATGCCACTTGATGAGGGAGGGGATTACTTGTAGATGATATGTGTTTGGAGTTATCCCTGAGACTCCCCTGGTACGATTAACTCTCTGATTGAGAGGTGAAGGCTGGGACAGACACATTAATACAATCACTTTTCTTCACAACGAAGTCATTAGTTAAATAAAATCTATGGGAAAGCTGATGCCATAAAAGAAGTTAGATAGCATTACCCTGGTGTTATCACCCTTGTTATCCTTGACCTCTGGAGACTTAATGATCTTCAAATAAGTCGTTATTTCAGCAAATCCCTTTTCAAACGAAATCAAGGACTGGAGAGTTTATTTAATAACCACCACAAACATTAAGTAAGTGGTATAAAAATTCTGCTGTCTTGACTTAATTTTGATAACAATGTGCTGAGTAAGCCTCCAAGTCCTAAAGTGAAACATTCCCCCCCACGCCCCGCGCCCCCCCCACTTACTTTTCACTGCATAATCTACTGAAAAAAATGGTTGTTACTGCTTTTGGGTTTTCAAGTGTAAACCATGTTGCTTAATGCAAACTGAAATAAGCTGGTTAGCAGACGTCAAGCATCTCAGAACCTGCTCAAGGACACACGTCACATTGAGGTTTGAGGAGGTACCCTCTGCCATCACACCAGTGCAGATTTCAGTAGGAAACTTCTTGTCATTTTCTGTCAAAGAGTCAGTGCATGAAAAACAAGAAGGCTGAAGTCTGCTCTTGAGATACTGGAGGATTTCTATCTCTCTGTTTGGCCTCTCTTAAGAACAGAATTTTATGAAGGCTGAGGTCACTCTGAAGGGCATCCATTAAAATATGACTGTTTTTGTGGATGTGCAGATAGCTGAACAGTGATGTTCCTTATTCTTCTTTTGGCTTATGGACCCCTTTGAGAATCAGTAAAGGCTATAAAATCCAGAGAACACACACACACAACAGCATATCCTGTTAGGGAGTTCCATGAAATCCCTAAAGCTTGTCCACAAACCTCTGTTGCACAGACTGCACTCTGATTGATGAATTCATCTTGCATTCTTATAACCTTTCAGGGTTGCCTGCATTTTATTAGTACTTTTGGTAAGGGAGCCAAAACTCCTTTATACGTCAACACAAAAATAAGATTCCTTGAAATGGAGAGGTAACAAACAAAACTAAAAACCCGACAACACCAAAGATTCAACTCCCATCCTTTCCTTCCCTTTGTGCCTCCACCCTCTCTTCTCCTCTCCCCACCCGCCAGCCTAGTGTGGACACATTCTTATCTGTTCTCTTCTGAACTAGTGTGACACAACCGTAACTCATTTTATTTGTGAAACCCGGTCTTTTTCCTCCTATGTATGCAATTTTGTGTCACAGAGTATCTTCCCCTTTCTTTTGAAAAGATGTCTTCAAGAAGAATAAGTTCTGAACCCAAGAAATATTTTCCTTTCTCAAGTTAGCTATAGACACAGTGCATTGAGTCATTTCAAATGTTAAGAGATTGTACATGTTTTCAGCAGTACCAGTTTGCCCTTTACCCCTTGAAAAGCTAAGTCTAAGCCAGTTTCACACCTCTCTTTCCTTTTCACACCTTATCCTTATCTCCACGCCCCCAGAAGACCAGCATCTTGTAAGACCCTCTGGACTCCTACCTTAGTTTCTCTTTAAGTGCAGTTTTCCAGTTTTCCACTAGTTGGGGCTCTGTACAAAGGAAAGGGAAAAAGGGCCTCCAGAATTATTCATTAATACTAACAAAACATTTTATATGATATCTCTAAACTGCTATCCAAGTCTCTGGAAAGATGCTCACTAATTTTATTGTTGTCACAATATATTGATCATGAACTTGTGTTGATAATATTGGATGAGCTGTGCTGGTTAGAGAAGGCTAAACTAATTTACTGCTTTCAGTGTGATTTGTAGGAATCCAGTTCACCCAGCGCAAAAACTATTACAAAATGTGAAATTATGAAGTCCATAACATTTGGAACATTGGGTTCATAAGTAGCAAGATCATCTTCTGTGTGAGTTTTTTCTAGCACAGGGAAGTAACTACTCATCTTTTAACCCACATGGCACAAAGTCTGGCACAAATTAGACCCTTAATAAAAGTGGTCTGATTTCTGCCTCTGCCTAAGAACCAGAGTTTGGATAACATTATGTAGCATCAGTTCTCTGGGAAGACCTTTAGAAAACTCTTAGTCTGTGCTAACTCTTGGTTTGTTGCTCTCAATCAGTTTTTTAAATTACTTTGTGTCAGGTTGAAAGATTACCTTGGGTAGTCACATACAATCAAGGTCTCCCAGCACTTTGCTTACACTTGCGTTTTGTTTTAGGTTTGTTTATCCTGTCTCTCTCCACCTCCCCGGAGATCCTTTGGCAAATCTGATAAACAATGCATTTTTTCTTGCTCAAGGCAGAAAGTCCGATCGAATACAATGGGAGGCCAGACTTGGCTGCAAAGCGGGCTGCAGGTGTGCTGGCATTGTGGTCATCTAAACCAGATGCTGGGAGTTGAAGCACCTGCTTCCCTTCTCTGTCTACACTCCAGAGACCACCGCTTCTGGGTAACAGAGGCCAGAGAACCAGGCTGAAGAAAAGGATGAAAATACCACAGCATCCTCTTAACAGATCAAATGAGTCGCCCTAGAAATAGCTTCATGAAATTCTCCCTCTAAGTCCTCAAACACATATAGCCCGATTTGTGTTCTTCCCCTCTCTGACAGCAGCATCCTCTCAACACACACACTTGACACCATCATTTACTAGAAACAGACACTCGGCGGCAACTTAATTTTTCTCTGGATTATATTATCTAGAGAGACAAGACTGGCCACGGACAAGAGGGTGATGATTTTTATGGTTCTGATAACGTGATGCCAAAAGCCTTGTGCAGCCTCAGATTTAATGAACATTTTTATAAGTGCCATCAATTTCTGAACAGTCCAGAAAGAACATTTAATTTTCTATCTTGAATGTGGATCATCACATAAGAGATCAGGGAGAAACTGGTCCTTGTGGGGATGTGACTTTTCTCTAACACTGGTTGCCTGAGAGGCTGGCTCTAATATTTTTATTAAGCTGATTCTAAGTTATATTATTTCAGTTCTAAATATTAGTAATAAATTGGCCACAGGCATGTGTATTCAAATCCTTAGTAGGAAACCTGTATGGGTTACGTTCCTTCCTGCTGTTAATATTTTTATTTCCAATTACAGTGTTACTTATTGTCATGCATGAATGCCCTTTTGGATCAGAGTTCACACTGTGTGTTTATACAGAGGGATCTATTTTCTTTGTGTATCTTTGTACTGTGTTCCTAGGAGTCAATGGAGAAAGCTTTTGCGTTGAAGAATGAAACCCTGTAGCCACACCACTCTGGAGGATCCCCTGCAAAAACACACAGTGAGGGGCCAGGGCCTTGGCGTGGAGGAGAGGCAGGTACCGGGCCTGTGTCCTTCTCAGGTTCACTAGCTCCTCCATCCAAGAGGAATCTGTTCCTTGTCTGTGAGCTCTTACTGACTTCACCGCTTCAGGAAGCCCGTTACACTTGTTCCTTACAGCTCTGTAATAAACGGATATATATTTGTTGCTGCCTGTCCAGACCAAGTTTACAAGGGAGAAAAATTTCTGAAATGACAAGCCCAGTTTATGGACATGAGAGGAGAAAGAGGAGTGGCAGGATGGGAAAAGGTGACAAATCAGAACAAACTAGTGGAGTTGGTCTGAAAAAAAGGGATGTGTGGTGTTTAGTAAGAATTTTTTGAAATCACCCAAAGGGTTGACAGTATGTTTCCAAAAAATAAATTAAAAATAAAGAGACTCATTCTCTTCATCTCATGCCCACATTCTTGTCGGTCAAAGCCTCATTAAAAGAGGCACCCAGACAACTAAGGAAAGAGAGGGTGGATCTGGAAGTGAGAAAGAGAACCCTGGATCCTAGAGGTACTCTGATCTGCAGATGTGCCTCTCAGTGGAGTTTGGAATTCACTGGGGGGCGGCTAATGGGGTGGATGGGGCTGCCGAGATGGAAATGAATATGGAAATGGAGATTAGATAAACAGTGTGTCTATTCTTTAATATCACGGGAACTGTTTTCACTTATCTGCGTGACTCTTTCTTTTGTGCCTTTTAATTTGTCCTTGAAGTTCTGTATCTAATCATTAGCTGAGCAACCAATAATTCTCCCTCAGTCCCCCACCCCTTTTACAACCAACTTTAATCTTTCGACTCAGTGAAAAACATGTTTCCCCTATCATAACTGGTTTAACAAAAATTCTCTTTTAAGTTTAGATTGCTCAGATACAATGGCTTTACTGCAGCTTCATGCTAGGGAAAGGAATTTACATTAGAAAAGAGAGATTTATGATAGCGTTGAATTTCCATTTGAATATGGATAGTTAACAACATGCATATGTTTTTTTTTATTATTATTATTTTAAGGTTTAAGCCGTGCCATAGGCAAAAGAAAGCTGGAGACTGCAGGGCTGGCAGGACTCAATGAATAATTTAGTCTGGATTTCATTCACAAACAGCAGCCCAGTCCTAGGGAAAGGACCGGTGCTTTTCCCTGGATCGGAACTGGAGTAAGTGCCAGGATTTCCTGATTTGTTTACATTTCTCAAAAACTTTTTTTCCCCGGACTAGGACAGAATTAGACTTCCTTTTCCACTTTTGGCTCCTTCCAAGCTATTCTTGCTCAAGGTATTCTCTCCCCTTTCCCTGCATTCTCCTTTGTTGAAGTTTCAGCTGGGTCTTTTGTCTCACGAAAACATGGAGAGGCAATGAAAGATGTTGGTGGAAGAAGAATGGTCCTCATGACAACAATGAGCCCACAGTAGTAGCCAGCTTTTCCTGGCAGCAGCAGAGTCTATCCAACTTTTACATGTAAAATCTTCTGGTCTGTCTCTCACTAGGGCTTAAAAAGGATTCTGAGAGGCCAGGATATGATACATCAAGTGATTTTGCCCTACTCCTTAAGCTATAATAGGAGACACTGAGATCACCTTCATTCTCATCAACTCTGCATATGACGAGATTTGTCATCTGTGGTGAAGCTTCAGCCAGATCTAGGCTTGGGACACCAGTGTTTTCTCTTTGGTAACCAGTCTTCCAGGACCTGTGGCTAAGGGCCTCTGTTCCACCCTGTTATTCTCCCTCCTTGTTGGGTTTCACTTTTACCATCTTGATCATCTATAATTGTCACTAAAATTTGTTTTGAAAAGTAACTCTAAAGCCATTTGTTTATAAATGTTTGGCAATCAGGGATTAGTTCCTTTTCCTAATCTGAAGGGTTAAAAGGCAACCAGATCTTCTTAGGGACTCACCAACAAGAATAAATCAAAGAAACACAGAAGTCATTTAAAGGGATGGTGCAGGTTCCTTAAAAGAGACGCGTAACTCCCTTTGGTTCATTGATATTTCTATTCCTTTTTCCTTCTCTCTTGTTTCTGAGGCTAAAGGCCTCTTTAAATTTCGCTACTTAAGTCATCTCTGTTTTGAACATGTTTGCCATTCTGACCCTAGGGATAATTGTGAAGACTGTCTTGAAGCAACCCTATCCTCTCTGCTAGGACAGCTTGGGCTCCCTTCACTTTGGGTTCCCTGGGACAATCAGGGTCATCTATCCTTTCTGCTTTCCTAGTAATCAAACCCAACTCTTGTATGAGATCAGATAATTTAACTGTACTTGGGGTATGACTTTAAATAATTCCACCATTCCAGGCTTCCCTTGTAGCTCAGTTGGTAAAGAATCTGCCTGCAGTGCAGGACACCGGGGTTCCATTCTTGGGTTGGGAAGATCCCCTGGAGAAGGAAATGGCAACCCACTCCAGTATTCTTGCCTGGAGAATCCCATGGACAGAGAAATCTGGAGGGGTATAGTCTGTGGGGTCACAAGAGTCGGACATGACTTAGTATCTAAACCACCACCATTCCAGGATTATTTGTATCATAACAGAAGAAATTTACGGTAAAGGAATGAGTCTCTAATTGTGGAACTTATGATACCAGTGGTGGAACTTATGATACTTTGCTTGAAGCAAAATGTCATCCAAGTGCTCCTGAAATTATGTCATACTGAAGTTGGATTATGTCTAACACATGGATCAAGTCAGGCACATGTTGTTTGTATCCCTATGTATGTATGTATGTATGATTACCAAGTGGCTCAGTGGTAAAAATCCACCTGCCAATGCAGGAGACATGGGTTTGATCCCTCAGTGGGGAAGGTCCCCTGTAAGAGGAAATGGCAACCCACTCCAGTATTCTTGCCTGGGAAATCCCATGGACAGAGGAACCTGGTGGGCTACAGTCTGTGAGGTTGCAGAGTCAGACACAACTGAGCAACTGGACATACACACACATGCATGGACACACACACGCACATATACACACACTTATATAGATATACACACGTATGTAGAGGTCACGTGCAGAGAAACATAGTTTATTATAAAGATTCTGCTACTGAGGGTGGACAGATGAATGACCATGAGACTTTTCTGAACCATATACTAACACAGCTGATTTGTGAATCAAGACCATAAATAGCTGTTCTGAAATGTCCTTTATAACAATCATTTACTCATTCTAGTCACTATGAGAGTGCCTACCTTTTGAAAGGCCAAAGTAGACTCTTCTCTGACCTGCAAGTAAGACTGGACAAATGGTCACATTCTTAGTATAATCTAAACACGCATCAAGATGCACCCAGTGGACTAATGTGCAGAGTTTCAATTAACACTAGCACATTAGGGACATCAAAAGAATAATTTTCCCCCATTGGTTTCAGAGAGAGTATTGTAGGCATAAGTGTTACTAAAGAAACCAAAGTTTAACCTTTTGATCATCTGAAGAGACAAGTCCTGCTTTGGATTATCTTCTGTAACAGGCTTTTATGAAATGATCTGCTGACAAGTGTAAGTGATGCACATATTCCAGAATCACATGGTATCTTCAACAGAGTTTAGAGAAAGACATAAATGAGTAATGACATGATATTCAATGTGAAATGTATCTTCTAAGCAGGGGAACCCTACAAATAAATGCATGTGGTGGGAAGGAAAAAACAGATATAGAATAACATTACTTAGAATACCTAAAAATCATTCAAATCACATGAACAAAAATGTAAATTAGGTTGGAGAATATGATATATTTTGCCTTGTGTGTGTAGGTACTACAGATAGCAGTGCCTTCTAGTATGTTTCGTGTGTGTGTGTGTGTGTGTGTGTGTGCACTCAGTTTTTCAGTTGTGTCTGACTCTTTATGACTAGATGAATTGCAGCCCACCAGTCTCTTTTGTCCATGGAATTTTCCAGTCAAGATTACTAGAGTGGGTTGCCGAATTTCCTACTCCAAAACATCTTTCAACTCAGGGATTGAACTTGTGTCTCCTGTACTGGAAGGCAGATTCTTTACCACTGAGCCATGGAGAAGCTCAAATATGGTTCATATGATGTTCTGAATTCCAGGTCTTTATTTCAAGAGAAGACCAGAGGTAAACAGCTTACTTGAGCGGGTTTTCCCTACATGAATGAATATAGTAAATATTCTGGCAGACTTTCAGATTTCTCTAAGTTGTAGTAAACAAGGCCAATTGGCTCATCTGAAGGGAGCCTTAGGAGTCCAGCTGGTGGTGCTTGGAGGCCAAACCAGTGATTCTTTTGGGCTTGCTTCCAGGGTTAACCTGAACTCCAATAGAGAGGAAATATGACTTAGTTCCATGACAACCCCAGGGTCCCAGATGCCATGGGTGTTAAAGATGGGATGGATTTCCATGTATCAAGTGCATATACCAGTTTGCCTTACAATTGTCAGAAGCCTGAGCAGTAGAGAGTAGTCCGAGTACCAATAGACCGCATCACCATTACAGTCTGTTATTAAATGAATTTTTCTCTCAGGCAAAAGGTGCACTTACCTTTCTCTGGGAGGTAACAATGTCAAGAGCCTGCAAAAGCATTTTCTAGGCTCTGATTTTTGTCTTCTTACATACCATATTCTTAATTCAGTGACTATAAAGCTCTGTATATTGAGTAAGATATAACAATAAAATAGTTTGTGATCTTAGAAATATTTTCAAAAATTATTGCCACATTTACACAACTTCAAATGTGTACATGGTGGGCAAGTGGGTGAGAGCAGATTCTTGTACATAAATGACTTCATGTTCTTTTAAAAGAGCTATTTTGTGTTTGGTCCCTGTAGCGTGTTTACTGAATTGAGAGTCTTCACTGAATCATCAGCTGGATTCTCTTTGGGCTTTAGGGAGGTGCTGTAGACAAGTTGGCTGCCTTCTAGGTTCCCAAAGGGGGCTTAGAGGAATTGTTGCTCAAAGTCATGGTCTCTGGGTGGTTTTGGTGAGTAAGAGACCAGTAGGGTCTCCAGGCCCGTGGGCAGCAGTTAGTGTGAGGTGAGGCGAGGGCAACACAGGGTAAGTCAGCAGATGCAGGGAGTGTGTCGTGGTCCAGTCTCTATTTGACTTTTTGACTCTGCAGCCAGAGCCTACATGGGGCCAAACAGCAAGCCTGGGAGGTAGTGATCAGGGGAGGTGAACAGGGGTCCCACAGACCCACTGCAGAAAACCAGCAAATAGTCTTGGTATGAACACCATGGAGATTGAGCCTTCCTGATAAATCCCTGACTCCACACAAAGCAGATCGCATAAAGGCATCTATCTTAGAGGAGACAAGCCTTGGGCACTTGGGGAGGTTGTGACCACTCATGGCCCCTATATGATCCACTGACAAAACAAGATTAAATCACCTGGTTTCTGACTGTGGGATCCAGATGGGCTCAGTAATGCTCTGAGCCAATGGTAGAGCCTTCCATACTCCCACCCAATCCAACAACCCAACCCCCCACCCCCAACCAGCTATGATATTTCTTCTCAGCACTTAAGCTTGATGCCTTTAGCCCTTCTGGAGAGAAAGGGACCTTCGATGGGACATAGTCCACACCCACCACACCCACCCCACCTTGGGTAGCATTGTTATCTCTCCTTGAAGTGTGATTTAGTACCACATGACACTAAGATATGATAACCTGAACACTCTATTACCTTGGGAAAGACTACTGAGCAAAAATGCTAGTTGGAATAGCTCTGCTGACGATAGCTAGGAAGTGTTATCTGGGAAGAAGATGGACGATAACTCAGAGCCAAGAGTTGTTTTGGATGGTTAAAGGGAATTCAAATATAGATGAAGATCTGCCCACACTTTAAGAAAATCCTCAAAGACATGACAACTGTCAAGGCTGCACTTCTTAGCAGTTATCACCTACTTTTTGTTTTCTGCTTCATCAGCTCTATAACCCTGCAAGTTTCATTATTAGGGTTTCCTGCTACACTTTTAATTTTCAGTTACAGATTGACTAGGGACTGCCAGTATGTCTGGCCTACTGATGTTTGCTGGTAGATTATCCTTGTAAAAGTTACTATTGTCAGGTTTCATTTTGTAAAGATGGTGAAGAATGGCAATTCACATAAATTCCACAGCCTCATTGCTCGTGATGGTCTAACAACTAAGAACAAAACAGAAAGATAGTCTCATTTTAAGCAAATCTTCTTGCTTCAAATAATATACTAAACAGACAAACAACACCCCCACCCCCCACCAAAAAAAAAAAAAGAAAACAAAAAAGAAAAAACACCTTACAGTTGAATTTACTGAGCTGAAGAGGTCAAACTTTGCCGGAGTCAGAGACTGCTAACTGACATCCAGTTATCCAGTTCAGGGATTCATTTTCCCTTTTTCAATAGTGAATGAAATTCCCTTTTTAAAGGCTTATAATTTATTGTCTAAAACTGGAACTGGGACAAATTCAAAGCAGGATGAAAGGAAGTCTCCAAAACAATAGCATTGAAATTCTCCCAGGGCTGTTTCAATTGTGAGAACTTAGAGCACCTGAATGGCTGCATAGTGGTGAGGCAGAGGACTTGAGAGAGTGGCAATGTGCCTAAATGCTGTATTTTTGTGGTGGCCTCCTTTGCTGGATGAATATTGCAAGTTTTTATTTTTCTTATTTTGCTGAAAATATTCTACAATTTTCCAGGAATTAAGAGACACTCAGGCTAAGGCAAACTCTGATCATAAACGAAAATAAGAGTTTATATTCCAGTCCTCAACACAAAATTTCAGGGATCCTTAGTGAGCATTTATTGTGTACTAGCTTCTAGGTAACGTGCATTACATGCATGAGTTCATTTGATCTTCACAACAATATTAGGAGCATAGGTACTATTATTATTCTTACTGTACAGATACGGAAACAGAGAGGTTAAGCAATACCTCAAGCCACATGGCTAGTGAGTAACCTAGTCATGTCATTTCCATACTCTTCACTGCTTAACAGAATTGCCTCCCAAGAAAAGTAAATTGCCTAGGTTAAATGATGTTAGGGATTGATGGTGAATAGAAATTGATATTTGGTTCAAAGAAGCACAGCATGTTTAATTTTTGATGAATCCTGATAACATTCTGCTGCTGAATAATAAGACCAGACAAGTTGAGTCCTGCTATGCTCTTGCAATTCTTTTAGTTTTATTCCCAACTTAACTCTTTCTGAAAATGATTGAAGTAGCTTACACACATATATATCCTTATTCCAGGCTCAACAGGACTCCAACCTTATTTCAACCACCTTCTAAATATCCCTGCTGAGTGCATGTCTTCAGGCACCTCAAATATCTACAATGAATTTTCCAGACTTTCCCTAAACAACTCTTCAGCTGGACTTTTCTCTCTCTGTAATGGTATTACCTAGTCGCTCAGACTCTGAAGCTCAGGGTAAGTTTTATTTCCCTCTTTCCTATACTGTCTCCTGCCTCAACCCCCCTCTGAGAGTGCACAATCAATTTGTCATCAAGTCCTGTGGATTCTCTTTGCCCTATCTGTCCATACCAAGCTCTACTGCAATGAACCAAGTTTCTAAAACCAGATTTGGGGATAAATTGCCACCAATTTGCCCATGTTCAGGCTTTCTGTCCTCAAGATAGCCACTGGGAGTCAATCCTCTAACAAGAATTTTTTGTACTCTATGCTGTTCCAGGCACTCTTCTAAACTAGAGACACATCACCTCTCTGCCTTGTACTTGTGGTCCTTTCTGCTTGAAATATCCATCCTCATTCTCCCCCTCTCTAGTATTTCTGCTTTTAGCAGCCACTGCCAGTGACTGAATCCACATCGCTTTCCCTTGACCTGATGTAGGTTGAATTTAAAGAGCTCTGGGCTTTCCAGATAGTGCTAGGGGTAAAGAAACCACCTGCCAATGCAGGAGACATAAGAGACATAAATTCAATCCCTGGGTCAGGAAGATTCCCTGAAGGAGGGCATGGCAACAGAGCCTGGTGGGCTACAGTCCATAGGGTCGCACATGATTGAAGCGACTTAGCAAACACACATGCAAGGAGCTCTAGCCCAGCACTTGGACTGTGGCAGAAAGTCCCTTTGTGATAATTTAGCCTGTTCACCCTCCTCAGTTTCTGCTTTGATTCTAATACCTTCGTCTTCAGCCTTGGCTCCTGAATTTATGCCACATTACTGTTTTCTGAGTCCCTTTTATTAACTTCCCACTCCGTGAATCTAACTCACTGTCCCCTTAATATAGCCATGCCTCTAAACCCCGCCCCTGTGAGACCCAACTTCCCCCAAGACGTTGTACTTCCTGATAGCCCACCTGCCTCTTTGGAAACCAGAATACCATAGTTTGTTTGTTCAATAACCATTAACGGTTTACTGAAGCTCTTCTGTGTACTGGCTACACAACACATAACAAGCATGGTGCTCACTCTGTCATTGGCACAAGTGATTAAATGAAGAGGCAAGACAGTTTCAGACTGAGAAAGATGATGAAGAAAATAAAATGGGCTGCTGAGCTGGAGGAAGGGGAGGGTGAAGGCTGGCTTAGATGAGATGTACAGGGAAAGTGTTTCAGGCAAGGCTTGAATGATAAGGGAGGAGCCATCTGTGTGTAAAACGTGTTCCAAATAGAGAAGACTGCAGATGAAAGACCATACAGGGCCCATCAGCCTAGTGTGCTCCAAAACAAGAACAGAAACCAACAGAGCAGAGCAAAGGAGAAGAGAGAGGTAACAAAGCAGCTGAGCAGAGGCCAAAGCATAGAGGTCTTGTTTCCATGTTCTTGAGAGGTAGGTTTGTTAGTTGCCTGGCTCTCCAAATCTTCTATACTGTTTGTTAGACTCACCTTCTCCCTGACCCCAGATGGGCCCTTCTTTGATGGCTATGTATGGTTACAGACTCTCTAATTCCACTCCCTGCTCATGGGCATTAAGTGGGCAATACCCACTCAGCACATTAAAGGTGAGATGATGCCCAACCAAGGTCTATCTGTTCTCCAAAGCCTGATTCCCATACCAGTGACTTTAGGATGTATTCCTAAATGATCCTGGTTGGAAAAAGATTCTTTTTCAGTAGGCTGTCTCGGTCTGAGCCTTCACCCAGCTCTCCTCCTATCCTAGTTTATACTGAGGTTTTACCTTTCCTCCCAGATTGAATGCCAGACCGTCTGGTTCAATTTTGTTCCACTCAGATTAAACAGCATGGTGTCCTGCTCTCAGTTTCCATGTAAGAATAGCTGTGTTTTGGAGAATAAACTCTTTGTAATACCATCTGGCTACTGTCATGAGAATCAAGAGTATGTGTGAAGCACCCAGTAGTACCTGACACAAAGTAGGTTCTAAATAAATTATAATAAAATGATCATTATCACAGTTGTGTGATTTGGGGCATAACTCTTTAAATTTAAATGAAGCTGCTGGATAAAATGATTTCTAAAGTGTTTTCTAGCTCTAAAATTTGATCATGACTTGGATGAAGACACTGAAAAATCTCAGGAAGAGACAGAGTCTTTGGCTATTGCTAGCTTTTCCCCCGTGGGAAACCTTGTACACATTGGAGATTCTTTTATGGCATCAGTAGTATGTTATTTGCAGCAGTTGTGTATTTATTCTTGGTAATATTTCAAGCATTTTGAGTGTAGAAAGAGTGGTAATACTTTCTTCAAATGTACACCAGAAATACCAAGCATTGTCAAGGATGAGGTTACACAGAAATTCTCCTGTATGTGTCATAGGTGTATTCATCAGGACAGCCTCTTTGGAGAATGATTAGAAAAGAGCTAGGAAAGTAAAACGCACATATTGTAGGACCCAGAAATTCTGAACTCTAAACAAATATGTACTAAGAGGCTTGTTCAAGAATATTCATGGGAACATTGTTTCTCATAACAAAATTTGAAGCAACACAAGTGTCTATGAATAGAAGGAATAAATAAACATAATATATTTGTATACAACCATTAAGATCAGTGAGCTACAACTATACAAACAGCAACATGGACAAATCTTAAAAACATCATATTCAGTGAAAACAAATTGTATAATCATAGTATAATACCTGTAAGATAAAGTTAAAACATGTAATATATAGGTTATGGGTATGAACATATAATGTAAACATATAACAACATGCATGGGAAATGTTGAATTCAGAATAGTGGTTAACTCTAGGAGGGGTGAAGGGAAGGGAGTGGAATTAGGAGATGGGTATATAAGGACCTTGAACTGAATATAGAATGTCTTTTTTTTCCTTACAAAGGATTTGAAAGAAAACAGGGAAAATATTAAGATTTAACAAAGATGGATATATACACCAGTGCTTATTAATAGTCTTTTTTGTATGCTTGTATTAATAAGAAAATAAAACATGACTATTAAAATATATGAAGAAAGCAGATAATTTAAGCTACTGCTGCTGCTTCTAAGTTGCTTCAGTCGTGTCCAACTCTGTGAGACCTCATAGACGGCAGCCCACCAGGCTCCCCCGTCCCTGGGATTCTCCAGAGAAGAACACTGGAGTGGGTTGCCATTTCCTTCTAAATGCATGAAAGTGAAAAGTGAAAGTGATGTCGTTCAGTCGTGTCTGACTCTTAGTGACCCCATGGGCTGCAGCCCACCAGGCTCCTCCGCCCACGAGATTTTCCAGGCAAGCGTGTTGGAGTGGGGCGTCATTGCCTTCTCCGGAAATTTAAGCTACTAGTGAAATGGCGAAAACCGGTCTTAAATTTTTTTTTTTTACTCAGCTAGAATCGTGTTAGTTTCTGGTATATAGCAAAGTGATTGTTTATATATATATATATATATATATATATATATATATATGCAAATACATATATTAGTATATATATATATATATGTTTTTATTATAGTTTATTGCAAGATATTTAATATAGTTCCCTGTGCTATATAGTAGGACTCTGGTGTTTATGTATTTTATATAGAGTAGTTTGTATCTGTTAATCCAAAACTGCTAGTTTATTCCTTTCCCCCTTTGGTAATCATAAGCTTGTTTTCTATGTCAGGGAGTCTGTTTCTGTTTTGTAAATAAGTTCATTTGTTTTCTATGTTTGTGAGTCTGCTTCTATTTTGTAAATAAATTTACTTGTATCATATTTTAGGTTCCACAGAAAACTGATATCATATGGCTTTTGTCTTTCTCATTCTTATTTTGCTCAGTATGACCATCTCCAGATCCATCCAGGTTGCTGCAAACAGCATTAGCTCATTCTCTTTTATGGCTGAGTAGTATTCCATTGTGTGTATGTGTATGTCTATAGATACACATACACATATATACCACATCTTCTTTATCCATCCATCTGCTGATGGACACTTAGGCTGCTTTCATGTCTTGGCTATTATAAATAGTACTGCTATGAACGTTGGGGTGCATGTAGGTTTTCCAAATAGAGTTCTCTCTCAAAACTCAAGTCTTGATGCTTGTCTTTGTGCTCACATAAGAAAAATACCAGGATTAGATTTTGAGACTAAGTATCACCACTTATAATGAACAGTACTGAAAATAATTAAGATGACACATTTTGAAAAGCATTTTTTACTCTTACATCATGGAAGTGTAAAGCATTATTTTTCTTTAGATAAATTTTAGTTTACTGAATATCTATTAAGACAACTGTGTACTATTTTTTATTTTCTTTCAAATGTTCATATGCTTATCCTCCTAACAGAATTAAACTAAACCCTGATCATCCAAATTTCAGCCTGAATTCTTTCAGTCAACGGCACTCTGCTTTCCTTACTCAATAACTGATTCTTGAGGTGATGAATATATAATTATAACTTTAATGTATTGATTTCTCTTGTGTAAGAAGCCTAGGCACGCCTCAGAGCACAGCAGAATTATTTACCTACTGAAAAATTGGATTTTTCTCTAGGGAGTAGGATAGGACACTATTCTTTTCCCAATACACAGTTATCCCAGGAGAACACGACGATGAACCAACCAAACAACCTGATCATTTATTTCAGAGTTTCTAAAAATACACACTTCCAGCACAAGGAGAAATGGTCCCAGCGTGCTGTTTAGCATCACTGGCTTCCAGCCAGAAAACATACACCTTATGCCTCCTCTGTTCTACTCTGATTGACATTGTGATTCTCAAAGGCAAAAATCAGATTTTAATATTCAGACCTGGATACTCATTGAATTCTCAATAAGGGAAGGACAAATTAGAGGATACAGGCAAAGTTTTCAGCAACATGGATGAAAGCAATCTTTATTTTTCTCTCAGTCCTTCTTTGAGGTTCACTATTTCCACCAGATATAAAGCCAAGCCTTTGTAGTGTGTTTTCATTTTTTTTCTTTCCTCTCTCTCTCTCTCTCTCTTTTTTTTTTTTTTTGATGTGAGCTGGCATCTCTCATGAAAAGATAAAGGCATCAATTAAGTATATTACCAAACCCCAAGGATAAAAGCTATTGTTGTGAACAGGAGTTAGGCACGCACATGGTATCAAGTAAGGGCCTGGAAACAGACTGCTGCCAAGGAAAACAGATGTCTGTCTCTTTTATAAAACCCAAATTGTGTGTATATTAGCAATTGCTAATCTCCCGATTGACTTAACAATGATGGTATTGATGAACTAATTTGGGCTGAGAACAATCCTTGCTGTTACCATTGTCACAATAAAATTTAAAAACTGATTCAACCAACTAGTAACAAATGACAGAGACAACGAAACAATAGCCAAGGAGCCACCCTAAAGGAGAAGAGGATGCCTTGCATCCAGAAATGAGAGAGGGTCAGATGGACTCTGCTTCCAGCCTTTGCTGTTACAGCAAAAGTCCAGATGTGGGTAGGAGAGGAATTTCCCCACATAACAATGAGTAATAACAGCTAACTCACAATCATAGGATGCATGAGACAATGATGAATTGTATATTTCAAACCTATAGAGGACAATCAAAATGGTTACTTTCTTCCTACTGGGTTATACTAGCAAAATTGGGAGTGAGAGAAAATTCCGCTTGAGGTTTTGCACATTGTTTTTCCTGTTTTCCTGACATGGTTATAAATAAGAAAAAGTGCAGATGTTCAGATCCTCTTCTCTGCCGCATGACTATGTTTCATCCTTTTATTAGGTTGCTCTTATTGTTCCTTTAATGTTGTTGTTTTTAAACTCCCCTGCACATGTTGTCCTCAGGACCTTTAGATTCCTTTCTTTCTCTCTTTCTTCCTTTCCTTCATTCTTCTCCCTGCCCTCTTCTCTTTCTTCCTTTCTTCTGCTTTTCTCTTATCAGGATTATTGGGAAAGGAGGGAGAGGAGAGTTAGGCATAGACTATGAGCTGGAGTCAAGAGGAGGAGGGTGAAATCAAGAGTGGCTGTCTAAAAAGAGGATGGATGAAGTCCTACGAATGCCCAGTTGATTCTGTCTCCTTACAAGCCAATTCTGTCCATATTTAGATTCATATTAAGGGGATATTTAGATACAGGTCAACTCAAATGTTAAATGAGACCAGTCCTGGGTGTTCTTTGGAAGGACTGATGCTGAAGCTGAAACTCCAGTACTTTGGCCACCTCATGTGAAGAATTGACTCACTGGAAAAGACCCTGAGGCTGGGAGGGATTGGGGGCAGGAGGAGAAGAGGACGACAGAGGATGAGATGGCTGGATGGCATCACTGACTCGATGGACACGAGTTTGGGTAAACTCCAGGAGTTGGTGATGGACAGGGAAGCCTGGTGTGCTGCGATTCATGGGGTCTCAAAGAGTTGGGCATGACTGAGTGACTGAACTGAATTGAAATGTTAAATAACTTCAGCATGACCAGGCTGGTCATAGAAAGAGTTCTGAAGTCAGTCTAGAAGATCAGGTTCACTTCTGGGAAGGAGAGAGTCCAGTTTAACTGACAGTGTCTGATATCAATATAAGATTAGATTCAAACATTGACTTCCTTTAGAACTCAGCTCCCTGCAACCCATTCCCATATAACGAGGTCCACTGACTGGGTAAGAGCCTGCAGAGTCACTTGAACTGCAGTGAGCTGTACTGTGTTTTTCTTTGAAGCAATTCCTCTGGCAAAGTCCTATTAAAACTCTGTTTGATTCAGGCTCTTTTCACTTTTTAAACTGAATCGCCTTAACCTCGTGAAGGTCTTACAAGATTCCCAGTTTCTACTAACTGTCAGGATAAATGACACTCAAGTTCTTGAGTTTTCCTTGCCCAGTGGTCCAAGGCTATGTCTATAAGAAAGCAAATACCTAGCTATATCCAGATTTTGATGCAAGTCTGCCTGATTCCAAACATCTGTATAGCTCAAAACATCAGGATGTTTGGCATCAAGCAGACAAAACATCTGGATGACTGCTTAAGTTTTTCACTTTTTCACTAGATGTTTGGTGTCATGTAGACACAAGCTGAAGCTCTGACTTCATCTTGTAACAACTCCCAGGCTGCCAGGCTGGCTCCAGATTCCTTTGATTATAACTGACATTTTTACAAGAAAACTTTGCATTCTGTGTGATGCTTATTGCTCTTATGCTCAGCAACAGATTCATTATGCAGAAAAAAATGGCCCTAACCACCTCCCAAAGGCCACATGCTTGAGGAAGAGCTTGAAGAAGCTGGAGAATTTCAAAATCACAACTGTCTCTCTAAGCAAAATCATAACATAACTTTAGCAAGAGAGGGTGGCTGGAGAGAGAGTGGTAAATGTGCCAGATCCCTTCTAACAGCCCTCATTTTGTTTCACTGACATTTCAGTCAAGAAATCTTGTTTCCTTGCTGGCAGAAGTGATGCTTCCTCTATTGTCAGATGTAGATAACTGACAAATGCCCGAACATTCCATAAACTACACCAGAAATTTCACAAATGAAACAGTGGGGATTGTTTACAAAACGTCATTTTCAGCAGAATTTTTGCAAATAACATTCTCCACTTGGCCTAATTTGGCAGTTTCACAGTCAAAATGAAGACTTATGCACCCAACCTTGGGAACAGTTGTGCTAATGTTGAAAGTAAATGATCAGCAACCATATAGTGACCATCTTCTCTGTACTTGGCTGTCATGAACTGCCTGACTTCATGCCCTTTGGCATCCCTGCTCTTACCAAATATACTCATGAGCTTCTCTGATGAGCTCATACCTGCCCACTTGCTGTGACCAGCCCTGCTCTAAGACATAGAAGGATCCCTGGCCTTAGAATGCTGTTACAGCAGGTTCAAGCTACACCTTTCCTCTCCTCCCTCAACACCTGATAGAGAAGATCCTTTGCCTGATGCTTCCAGTGTTTTACAAATAATTAAGAAGCTGCCCGCATTTCTTCATATATATATATATATATACATATATATATATATATATATATACATATATACATACTTATACACTAGCTCGGAGAAGGCAATGGCACCCCACTCCAGTACTCTTGCCTGGAAAATCCCATGGACAGAGGAGCCTGGTGGTCTGCAGTCCATGGGGTCGCTAAGAGTCAGACATGACTGAGTGACTTCACTTTCACTTTTCATTTTCCTGCATTGGAGAAGGAAATGGCAACCCACTCCAGTGTTCTTGCCTGGAGAATCCCAGGGACGGGGAGCCTGGTGGGCTGCCGTCTATGGGGTCGTGCAGAGTCAGACACGACTGAAGCAACTTAGCAGTAGCAGCAGCATACATTAGCTTAATATATACTAGCTTATGCACTTAATATACTTATAAAGAAGCTTATGCACTTATGATCAGTGATCAGTGCAAAAAAAATTGAAGAAAACAATAGAATGGGAAAGAATAGAGACCTCATCAAGAAAATCAGAGATACCAAGAGAACATTTCATGCAAAGATGGGCTCAATAAAGGACAGAAATGGTATGGACCTAACAAAAGCAGAAGATATTAAGAAGAGGTGGCAAGAATACACAGAAGAACTGTACAAAAAGATCTTCATGACCCAGATAATCATGATGGTGTGATCACTCACCTAGAGCCAGACATCCTGGAATGTGAAGTCAAGTGGGCCTTCAGAAGAAGCATCACTATGAACAAAGCTAGTGGAGGTGATGGAATTCCAGTTGAGCTATTTCAAATCCTAAAAGATGATGCTGTGAAAATGCTGCACTTAATGTGCCAGAAAATTTGGAAAACTCAGCAGTGGCCACAGGACTGAAAAAGGTCAGTTTTCATTTCAATCACAAAGAAAGGCAATGTCAAAGAATGCTCAAACTACTGCACAATTACACTCATCTCACATGCAAGCAAAGTAATGCTCAAAATTCTCCAAGCCAGGCTTCAACATGTGAAGCCGTGAACTTCCAGATGTTCAAGCTGGTTTTAGAAAAGGCAGAGGAACCAGAGATCAAATTGCCAATATCTGCTAGATCATCAGAAAAGCAAGAGAGTTGCAGAAAAACATCTACTTCTGCTTTATTGACTATGCCAAAGCCTTTGACTGTGTGGATCACAAGAAACTGTGGAAAAGTCTTTAAGAGATGGGAATACCAGACCACCTGACCTGCCTCTTGAGAAATCTGTATGCAGGTCAGGAAGCAAACCATTAGAACTGAACATAGAACAACAGACTGGTTCCAATAGGAAAAGGAGTATGTCCAGGCTATATATTGTTGCCCTGATTATTTAAGTTATATGCAGAGTACACCATGAGAAATGCTGGGCTGGATGAAATACAGCTGGAATCAAGATTTCCATGAAAAATACCAAAAACATCAATCAGATGACACCACCCTTCTGGCAGAAAGTGAAGAAGAACTAAAGAGCCTGTTGATGAAAGTGAAAGAGGAGAGTAAAAAAGTTAGCTTAGAGCTTAACATTCAGAAAACGAAGATCATGGCATCTGGTCCCATCACTTCATGGCAAATAGATTGGGAAACAGTGGAAACAGTGCCAAACTTTATTTCAGGGGGCACCAAAATCACTGCAGATGGTGACTGCAGCCATGAAATTAAAAGATGCTTACTCCTTGGAAGGAAAGTTATGACCATCCTAGACAGCATATTAGAAAGCAGAGACTACTTGCCAACAAAGGTCTGTCTGGTCAAGGCTACGGTTTTCCAGTAGTCAGGTATGGATGTGAGAGTTGGACTATAAAGAAAGCTGAGTGCTGAAGAATTGATGCTTTTGAATTGTGGTGTTGGAGAAGACTTTTGAGAGTCCCTTGGACTGCAAGGAAATCCAACCAGTCCATCCTAAAGGAGATCAGTCCTGAGTGTTCATTGGAAGGACTGATGTTGAAGCTGAAATTCCAATAGTTTGGCCACCTGATGTGAAGAGCTGACTCATTTGAAAAGACCCTGATGCTGAGAAAGATTGAAGGCAGGAGAAGAAGGGCATGACAGAGGATGAGATGGTTGGATGGCATCACTGTCTCAGTGGAAAAGAGTTTGAGTAAACTCTGGGAGGTGGTGATGGACAGGGAGGCCTGGCGTGCTGCAGTCCATGGGGTCACAAAGAGTCAGACACGACTGAGCAACTGAACTGAACTGATACATTAGCTATCATGGTAAGTATTTATCATGGTCCCCATGTCCGATTTTCTTGAATATTTTGATCATAATAGGTATTGAATTTGGTCAAAGACTTGTTAAGTATCTCTAAATACAGCCATATAACCTTTTCTCCTACACTTATTAATATGGCATATGATACTAAGGGATTTATGTGTACATGCTAAGTCACTTCAGCTGTGTCTGACTCTTTGAGACTTTATGGTCTGTAGCCCACCAAGTTTTTCTGTCCATGGGATTCTCCAGGCAAGAATACTGGAGTGGGTTTCCATGCCCTCCTCCAGGGGATCTTCCCAACCCAGGAATTGAACCCAGGTCCTGCATTGCAGGTTGATTGTTTACCTTTGAGCCACAGGGGAAGCCCAAGAATACTGGAATGGGTAGCCTATGCCCTCTCCAGGGGATCTTCCCAACTCTGGAATTGAAACAGGGTCTCCTTTATTAAATCCTCACATTTAACTTGTAATATAAGTTGCTATAGGGCTTCCCTGATAGCTCAGTTGGTAAAGCATCTCCCTGCAGTGCAGGAGACCTTGGTTTGATTCCTGGGTTGGGAAGATCCACTGGAGAAGGGACAGGCTACGACTCCAGTGTTCGTGGGCTTCCCTTGTGACTCAGCTGGTAAAGAATCCTCTTGCGGTGTGGGAGACCTGGGTTCAATCCCTGGGTTGGGAAGATCCCCTGAAGAAGGGAAAGGCTATCCACTTCAATATCTTGGCCTAGAGAATTCCATGGACTGTATAGTCCATGAGGTCGCAAAGAGTCAGACGTGACTGGGCAACTTTCACTTTCATAAGTTGCTATTACGTGGAGTAGAAACTGAGGTTCAGAGCAGTTTAACAACTTTCCCAAGCTCACAAAGAAGAAACTAGCAGAGACAGAGCCAGAATTCAAAGCCAGGATTGACCCCAAAGCCCAGACATGTAGCTGCTCTTCAATATTGCTTCATTTGGCTTCTTAACTTGACCCTCTTGCTTGCCTAGTGCATAGTCCATCTTTGCCTTCAGCATGCTGACTTTTCTTCACTTGAATGACTTTACTTGACCCTAAGGCTGACACAAATTCACTTTTTCCTTTTTAGACAAATAGATTGAGAGTCCATATTATGGCAGGCATTGTGTTTTGTGCTAAGAATAAAATAGTGAACAAGACAAGACCCAGGCTCTGCCCTTGGGGCCTAGTGGAGGAGATGAACAAATGAAAAGTCAATTTCAATGCAGGGTAATCAGTGCAGTGACACAAGGATCTGTATGTAATACCTGGTAGTTAAATTCATGATCCAGAGTCCTTTCAATACTTCCTGCTACTGCCCCCAGCTGGTCCCCTTTTTCTCCCCTGTTGAGCTGACACTGGGTCCTCTGAGTCCTTTGCTAGCAGGCTCCCTCCCACTCTGAGTGAAGGCAGAAGGGAGGATGGGAGGTCAGCAGCCTCAGGTCACCATCTGCAAGAGTTTATAATTGAGTTCTATTCCCCAGATCTGAAACTCAGTGACTCAGTTGTTATTCCTGAGCTCCTAAGCCTCCTTTGTAGCCTAGGAGACATAAGTTCTGGGGTTCTGGGATACTGGGGTTTTAGGTATGAGGTAGCTTGTTGCCAGCAATTTCATCAGAGGTTCATAGAGTCTATGAGGTTTTAGCTAAAAGTCCCAAGTGTTGACTAAGTTAGCCTCCTTAGTACTTTCTAGGTGTTCTTCAAGATTGAGGCCACTTTATTCCCTTCCTCCAGAGTAGGAGTCCTATAACTGATGGACCATGTGACTCCTGACTTGGACTGGAGTTCAGAGTTCCTTTCTGCCAAGTTTTATTCTGCGTGAGATCTCTGATGCCAAGGATTCCCTGAATCTCATGTGAACAAGCATGTGGATTACTCTGAGCATAGGACCATTGGCTGCTCCATCCAGGATCACTCACCACAGCCTGGTCAGTTTGCCCTCAACTTTGTGCAGTACTGGTAATTTTCTTGGAAACACAGAGTTCTAGAAGGAAATATAATCTGTTTCAGAGCAATGATCATATGTGTAAATAGATGCTCAATAAATATGTTGAAAGAATAAAAACAAGTAAAGTTAAAGCCAGAACTGGTGCCACTGTTCAAGTAGCACAGATCCTCACATGCATTGGTCACCCAATAACCATTTGCTGATTTGAAGCTGTTTGAGTTGGACTACAGTGTATCTGGGGAGATAAGATTTATAGATATGAAACAATTAAAGAGCAATAAAAGACAATACACTTTGGTGTCTCTATATCATATCAACTGGCCTATGGATAAAGGAGATTGCACTGGGGACCAACCAGGGTGAGCAAAAAACTTACAGAAAAGGAAGGACTTGAGATGGACTTTGCCTATTAATTCACTTCATGCTTTTCCAAATGAGTTTTTCAAATAATTCTACACTAGATATATCACTCTCATCTTACAAAAAAAAAAAAAAAGTTCAGAAAGGCTGAGAGAATGAAATGAGAATTTTGTTCAGATTTGACAAATACTGGCTGCCTGCTTTGTGCCATGTTTTACTGCCAAGAATAAAGGATGTACAACAAATGAAAAAGACACAATGTCCCTTTGGAGCACCACAATGGTGTGTTGTGGTTATAAATAAGAATTTGAAAACTATGCAGTAAATTCTAAAGCAGAAATATATAATAAGTGCTATAAGAACCCAGTGGACAGGTGTTAAAAACCACCTTTTTGGCCATGAGAGGAGTGGGAAGATATCTGTTAGGAAAAACTGTGAGAGCTGAGTCTTGAAAGATGACCTTTGTTCCCTGTACTGGGAAGAGAAAGTATCAGAGAGGAAATTGCAAGAGGAAGATTTGTATCCGGAAAGAACACAGTACACATCCATGCTGGGCAGGAAGGTTAAGGCGAGGCTGCGAAGTGCCTTGCTAAGGTGGATAAGATGTCCAAAAAGATGTTCTTTTCATTATAGGGGACTGGAATGAAAAAGTAGGAAGTCAAGAGATACCTGGAGTAATAACAGGCAAATCTGGCCTTGGAGTACAGAATGAAGCATGGCAAAGGCTAACAGAGTTTTGCCAAGAGAACACACTGGTCATAGCACACAGGTTATTTAACTTATATGCAGAGTACAATTGCAGTCATCTCACATGCTAGTAAAGTGATGCTCAACATTCTCCAAGCCAGGCTTCAGCAATACGTGAACCATAAACTTCCTGATGTTCAAGCTGGTTTTAGAAAAGGCAGAGGAACCAGAGATCAAATTGCCAACATCTGTTGGATCATGGAAAAAGCAAGAGAGTTCCAGAAAAACATCTATTTCTGCTTTATTGACTATGCCAAAGCTTTTGACTGTGTGGATCACAATAAACTGTGGAAAATTCTGAAAGAGATGGGAATACCAGACCACCTGACCTGCCTCTTGAGAAATCTGTATGCAGGTCAGGAAGCAACAGTTAGAACTGGACATGGAACAACAGACTGGTTCCAAATAATGAAAGGAGTAGGTCAAGGCTGTACATTGTCACCCTGCTTATTTAACTTCTATGCAGAGTACATCATGAGAAACGCTGGACTGGAAGAAACACAAGCTGGAATCAAGATTGCCGGGAGAAATATCAATAACCTCAGATATGCAGATGACACCACCCTTATGGCAGAAAGTGAAGAGGAGCTAAAGGGCCTCTTGATGAAGGTGAAAGAGGAGAGTGAAAAAGGTGGCTTAAAGCTCAACATTCAGAAAATGAAGATCATGGCATCTGGTCCCATCACTCCATGGGAAATAGATGGGGAAACACTGGAAACAGTGTCAGACTTTATTTTTCTGGGCTCCAAAATCACTGCAGGTGGTGACTGCAGCTGTGAAATTAGAAGACGCTTACTCCTTGGAAGAAAAGTTATGACCAACCTAGATAGCATATTCAAAAGCAGAGACATTACTTTGCCGACTAAGGTCCGTCTAGTCAAGGCTATGGTTTTTCCTGTGGTCATGTATGGATGTGAGAGTTGGACTGTGAAAAAGGCTGAGCGTCGAAGAATTGATGCTTTTGAACTGTGATGTTGGAGAAGACTCTTGAGAGTCTTTTGGACTGCAAGGAGATCCAACCAGTCCATTCTGGAAGGAGATCAACCTTGGGATTTCTTTGGAAGGAATGATACTGAAGCTGAAACTTCAGTACTTTGGCCACCTCATGCGAAGAGTTGACTCATTGGAAAAGACCCTGATGCTGGGAAGCACTGGGGGCAGGAGGAGAAGGGGATGACCGAGGATGAGATGGCTGGATAGCATCACGAACTCGATGGACGTGAGTCTGAGTGAACTCTGAGAGATGGTGATGGAGAGGGAGGCCTGGCGTGCTGCGATTCATGGGGTCACAAAGAGTCGGACACAACTGAGCGTCTGAACTGAACTAAACTGATGCAGAGTACATAATGCAAAATGCTGGTCTGGATGAAGCACATGTTGGAATCAAGATTGCTGGAAGAAATATCAACCTCAGATACGCAAATGACACCACCCTCATGGCAGAAAGTGAAGAAGAACTAAAGTGAAAGAGGAGAGTGAAAAAGTTGGCTTAAAACTCAACATTCAGAAAACTAAGATCATGGCATCTGGTCCCATCACTTCATGGCAAATAGATGGGGAAACAGTGGAAACAGTGTCATACTTTATTTTGGAGGGCTCTAAAATCACTGCAGATGGTGATTGCAGCCATGAAATTAAAAGACACTTGCTCCTTAGAAGAAAAGCCATGACAAACCTAGACAGCATATTAAAAAGCAGAGACATTACTTTGCCAACAAAGGTCCATCTAGTCAAAGCTACGGTTTTTCGAGTAGTCACATATGGATGTGAGAGTTAGACTATAAAGAAAGCTGAGTGCTGAAGAATTGATGCTTTTGAACTGTGGTGTTGGAGAAGACTCTTGAGAGTCTCTTGGACTGCAAGGTGAGCAAATCAGTCAATCCCAAAGGAAATCATCCCTGAATATTCATTGGAAGGAGTGATGCTAAAGCTGAAGATCCAATATTTTGGCCATCTGATGTGAAGAACTGACTCATTGGAAAAGATTCTGATCTGGGAAAGATTGAAGGCAGGAGGAGAAGGGGACGACAGAGGATGAGATGGTTGGATGGCATCACTGACTCAATGGACATGAGTTTGAGTAAACTCTGGGAGTTAGTGATGAACAGGGAAGCCTGGAGTGTTGCAGTCTATGAGCCACAAAGAGTAGGACATGACTGAGTGACTAACTGAGAACTGAAAGACAAGTATGTCATTATATCTCCTGTTATATATAGATTTGCAAATATGATTCTTTTCTCCCAAATATTAGGCAATTCCACTTTCCATTTTGGGTGTGTTATGGCTTTTGAATTGCTTCTTCTAGAAGTCAGAGTGGAAGCATCCCAAAATTAACTAAACCACAAAGAGGATTCTCCTTCTTTCTCGCTCCATGACAATGTACTCCAAGAATCCCAGGTACTTGTTTCTATTCTGGGAACAGGCTCCAGTTTGGAGATTTGCACGGCCCATTAAATCAGCTCTGTGTCTTGTTGAGCCTTTCTGCCATGAGCCCAGAGCTCTCCATGTGAACAAGAAGCTGATGGGATTTCCTTCCAGGAAAAATGGAACCTAGACTAAGCTTAACACATCAGAGTTTCACCCTTCCACAGCAGGTTAAAGGAAATGGTAGAAGTTGGGGACCACACATCAGGACTTCTGCTTAATCCTCTGTGGGCTGGACTGTTTTGTGGTAAAGAAAGTCCAGTCCCAGGGCTGACTGAGTTTATAAAATGGCGTTCTCCACTCATGGCTTTTTATTTAGGAGAAAATACATTTTTCCTTTGCATTATATTATTTTCCATCTTTCCTGAAATACTTATTTTTAGCTTCATGTCTTCCAAATTTTAGACGGCATAACCAGATTTCTCATCTCCCTTGATATCTTACCCAGTGCTTCTCAAACTTTAGTGCATATGAATCATTTGGTGAATTTTGTTAAAGAGCACAGTCTCGTTCAGTAGATTGGTGTAGGCTGAGATTCTGCACATCTAACAAGTTCTCAGGTTATGACAATACTACAGGTCTATGGATCATACTAGAGGTAGCACAACGGTGGAATTTTGGGCTCCTATGGACCAGGCATTGGGAGAAGTAATAAGGAGGCAGAGGAAGAGGACAGAGATATATTTTACATCCTTGTAACCAGTAATACAATCCTAATTAGCTAATTTGTAAAGCTTGATTTTGTGCTTGTTTGAGATTGATCTAAAGTTGTACCCCATATAATTTTATCTAAGTAAGATTACTAATTCACTTACAAGCAGAGTCTTATAACTTGTAACTCTCCAGGAACCATAAAGTGATCATCATTAACTCTGATTTCCCAAGATTAGTTCCCCTTTGGGATAAGTGAAACACATACTGATTTGTTCCTAGGGTTGAGTGATTTCCAATCTATTTCCATTCATGACATAATAGAAAAACACAATGTTGGTATATCACCCTAGGGGAAGCTTCTTGCCTTTTGAGTTGCTACTGGCCATTGGAAAGAACTGACCCAGAATGTTTGGAATGGAGACCTAAACCTTTACATGAAAGTAATCCATATACTCAGCCCCCTGATTGGCAAGCTCTGATTTTGCTATAATTTCTAAGCTTCAGAGATTCATTTTAAAATATAAATGGTAAAGATGTTTATATTTGGGAAAGTATCACTAATGTCACTATCAGTTAAAAGTCAAGTGCAAGGGACTTCCCTGGAGCTCCAGTGGTTAAGCTCCCAATGCAGGGGACCTGGGTTCAACTCCAGATCAGGGAAATAGATCCTGCATGCCAAAACTAAAGGATCTCTTGTGCTGCAACTATTAATAAGACCCAGCCTGGACAGATAAAGAAATAAATATAAATAAATTTTAAAAAACAGAGCCCAGAAGAAATTACTTGAGGGTTGACTCAAATAAAGCAGGAATCTGGGAATGACCTAAAGCAGAGCAAGGAAGAGAAGAAATAGAGGACAGGGCCAGAGAGAAGGGATGGTGGAAAGGCAAGGGTAGCTTCTCCTTCCCTGAATTTTGCCAAAGCCTGCCTGTTTCAATATTGAACACACTTGCCCTCAAATAATTCCCCTTCTCTCAGCAAATATTATGAATCTATATGAAGAACAAAATAAAAACTGAAATGGTAGGGAAAATGGTCAGGTATATCTGATAAACCTGAAAGATACCTACAGATTATCTTTGCAGAGAATTTATTTTCTTAGTAAGTTGAAAAGCAATGACTTTAAATAAAAAAAACTTTTGCAACGTTTCTATGATAGAGAATTAGCACCCACACCCATGTGGATTGATAATTCCCTCTTGTAAGAGCAGAGTCAGCAAACATTTTCTATGAAAGGGCCAGATAGTAAATATTTTAAGCTTTGTGGTCCATGCCATATCTGTAGCAGCTATTCAACTGTTGTGGCATCCATAGACAGTGCAAAACAAATGGCCATGGATGTGGCCTCATTAAACCTTATATATTAAATCAGGTAAGAGACTGATTTGGCCCATGAGCCAAATCTGTGACCCTGTTTGGACAAAACCTTACATGTTACTGAATCAAAAATAAAAGTTGAGAAATATACCATGTTCATGGATCAGAAGAATCAATATAATGAAAATGAGTATACTACCTAAAGCAATCTATAGATTCAATGCAATCCCTATCAAGCTACCAATGGTATTTTGCAGAGAACTAGAACAAATAATTTCACAATTTTTATGGAAATACAAAAAACCTTGAATAGCCAAAGCAATCTTGAGAAAGAAGAATGGAACTGGAGGAATCAACCTGCCTGACTTCAGGCTCTACTACAAAGCCACAGTCATCAAGACAGTATGGTACTGGCACAAAGACAGAAATATAGATCAATGGGACAGAATAGAAAGCCCAGAGATAAATCCACGCAACTATGGACACCTTATCTTCGACAAAGGAGGCAAGAATATACAATGGATTAAAGATAATCTCTTTAAGAAGTGGTGCTGAGAAAACTGGTCAACCACTTGTAAAAGAATGAAACTAGAACACTTTCTAACACCATACACAAAAATAAACTCAAAATAGATTAAAGATCTAAACATAAGACCAGAAACTATAAAACTCCTAGCGGAAAACATAGGCAAAACACTCTCCGATATAAATCACAGCAGGATCCTCTATGACCCACCTCCCAGAATATTGGAAATAAAAGCAAAAATAAACAAATGAGACCTAATTAAAATTAAGAGCTTCTGCACAACAAAGAAAACCATAAGCAAGGTAAAAGACAACCTTCAGAATGGGAGAAAATAATAGCAAACAAAGCAACTGACAAATAATTAATCTCAAAAATATACAAGCAATGCCTGCAGCTCAATTCCAGAAAAATAAACGACCCGATCAAAAAGTGGGCCAAAGAATTAAACAGACATTTCTCCAGAGAAGACATACAGATGGCTAACAAACATATGAAAAGATACTCAACATCACTCATTATCAGAGAAATGCAAATCAAAACCACAATGAGGTATCATTTCATGCCAGTCAGAATGGCTGCGATCCAAAAGTCTATAAGAAACAAATGCTGGAGAGGGTGTGGAGAAAAGGGAACCCTCTTAACACTGTTGGTGGAATGCAAACTAGTATAGCCACTATGGAGAACAGTGTGGATATTCCTTAAAAAAACTGGAAATAGAACTGCTTTATGACCCAGCAATCCCACTACTGGGCGTACACACCAAGGAAACCAGAATCAAAAGAGACACATGTACCCCAGTGTTCATCACAGCACTGTTTATAATAGCCAGGACGTGGAAGCAACCTAGATGTCCATCAGCAGATGAATGGATAAGAAAGCTGGGTACATATACACAGTAGAATATTACTCAGCCATTAAAAAGAATGCATTTGAATCAGTTCTAATGAGGTGGATGAAACTGGAGCTGATTATACAGAGTGAAGTAAGCCAGAAAGAAAAACACCAATACAGTATACTAATGCATATATATGGAATTTAGAAAGAAGGTAATGATAACCCTGTACACGAGACAGCAAAAGAGACACAGATGTATTGAGCAGTCTTTTGGACTCTATGGGAGAGGGCAAGGGTGGGATGATATGGGAGAATGGTAGTGAAACATGTAAAATATCATATGTGAAACGAATGGCCAGGGGAAAAAAGAAAGTTGAACGTGGAAAAGAAGACAGTGTATTTACTTAAGAGGGCAAGGTGAACCACAGAGGTATGAGGATAAATCCTTCCTGACCACCAGATGCTGAACAAAAATCCCACCCAGGGCTTCTGAAAACAGGTGCCTGGCAGATTGCCCAGGAGTACAATGTAAGTGGGAAAATGGAAACTTAATTTATGCAAATGTTCTATGAAATGGTCTTTCTTGTCAACTTGGCAGATAGATTTGAAATGCTACCATTTTGCATAGGTTTTGAGTTTTTCCTCAAAGTTTTTTCACCAGCCCTTGGCCAGAGCAGTTGTCACGCAGGAGATGATACTGAGAAGCAGTAGTCTGCAGAAATACTGAATAGTTGGTATAGACTGTATTTTCATGTTTTATTAAAATTCTTCTTTTACCACACTCTGATTTATCTCTTTGAGCCTATGAGACTATGCTAATTTGGATGTCTGTGGTTTATGAAGTGGGATCATCTAGCCATTTAAATTGTGCATTCTGAGTTCCTTAAAAGAGGCCAGATAAATCTCTAAATATTATGATCTTAAATACAACAGACAGATAAATGAACTTTTTGGGCTTGTGAAAAACCTATGTACACATTTGTTGTACATACTATTCAAATATGTACATATTTAGAAGTCAAATTTTTCTTCCTGTGTGGCCTTACCTACTTTAACTATTAAACTTCATTTGAAATGCAAATTAAAGATATCTAAATACAAGTGCGTTTATGTTAATTGCCCAAGTAACAATTTACTTCACTCATTTATGTTTCCATTTTTGTTTTGTTTTCACAGGAAGTGAAATGCCTGTCACCATATAGAACAGTAGGTAAGACTGGGATTTCTTGTTTGTAATAAGTGTGTTGTTCACATTATGCCTTTTAACATTTATCCTAAATCAACCCTTTAATCTAGGAGTCTTTGATCCTAGTTTCTTTCTGGAGTCTTCAATACCAAGACTTCCCCAAGTAATTCTTGTGTAAATCGATATCATGGTTGTTAGAAGGCAATAAATGAACAATGCCACAACTAGTATTTGTAACAACAGGGATTATTAACTTAATTACCTTATCCTTTTGAAATATCTGAGGAAGAATTATGACCTCTGGGACACCAGTAACAGTCACCTAATCTATTTCTAAAGTTATAACAGCTAAGTCTCCAGCAGCCATCCCTTCATGGTCTGGCTTATTGCAGCCCCAAATTGAGGCATTTAGCAGTGCTCTGTCGTGAAGTCTAAAGGCATAGTGCTGATTTCAGGACTTTTGAGTTTCCTTAAAAGTTAAATTTTACACTTAAATTTTGGGCCCAATATGGAAGAGTCAGTTTTTCATTTTGTCAAGTGAGGGCAATAAACAAAACCCTTCCATCTATTGCACCCATAACTTCAAAAAGGGAAGGGTATTTGAACACCAAAATAATAAATAGGAAATAATCTCAAACTAAAGAGCAGATCTTTATGAAAAAAAAACCAAACCACCTCACTACATTGTTTTCACTTTGTCTATTTTAATATAGATCGGGAAACAAAAGCATATGTGATAAAGAAGACAAGGAACTAGGGAATCTTAAAATCTTACATAGAATTAGAATGATTATTTTCTGTGTTTAGGTTAAATCATTGGAAACTATTCCTTCATAGTAAGTGAAGTTAAAAGAGGAACTAATAAGACTTCAGAAAGTTTTCCCCCGTCAAGCACTGTAATTCTATGGGATACATTGCTTCAACTGGATAGGACTTTACTTAGAATGTCATCCCTAGAATTACAAGGCAGGGAAATTTATCTCAATATTTTCTAAACTTTTCATATAGTCAAATGAAAGTCATTATTCAAGAGAGCTTATTAATATGGTGATTTTAATTGGTAATGATAATAATAACCATATAGCAGGGCAGTCCTTCTATATAAAGCAATATTTCCTGGTAAATCTATTTTTAAAATAGTTTAGACAGGAAAACTATCATACCCCATGCAACGAAAATTTATAGATGTTTTTAGCTCCTTTCCTATCCAATTTTCATTTCCTATCCATTGGCCTCAGGAATATGAGCCAAGTAAAATTTCAAAAGCTCCTGGAAAACAGAAGCTGTGTGTGTGTGTGTGTGTGTGTGTGTGTGTGTGTGTGTGTGTGGAGAGAGAGAGACAGAGACAGAGAGAGAGCAAGTGAGAGAAGGAGAGGGGGAGGGAGGAGAGGGAGGGAGGGAGGGAGAGAGGATGGGGTAGAAGGACTCTAAAATGAAAACATTAAAAATGTCCCTTTTTGTAATCTTCCTGTCTTCCTAGGATCTGACACACGATTGCTCTGCCTTTGTGGATTTCCCTGTGATAGGCAGTGCCTGATTGATAATGTGCTGTATAGAGGAAACCCAGTGGAAGCATTCACTGGAGGAACTTAAATGGTTTGAGAGACACCAACGCTATCTTATCCTCAGTGTTATCAATGAGGCTGCTATAAACATCAATACCTAATCCATTACATGGTTAAAAAAAAAAATACAGAGGATACTAACTGGGACCTGGACTGGGTGAAAGCCAATGATTCAATACCCTTTGGAGTTGGAGGGTCAGGTTGAGCTACTACCACAGATCAGAGACAGAGAGTAGAGGTGGGAGGTATCTGTGCATGGAGTTATGAGTCAGTGCACTTTCAGATAAAACAGTGAGCATCTTGGTATGGACAGTCTTTTGCATAGAGAGACGGGCCATTAAAAGTGAAATTCCTGCATCTTGAGATTCTACAGCAATACAGGAAATCAACATTAGGATTTGTGGTTTCCTGCAAATGGGGAATCTAAGAGAACAGTAAAAAAAAAAGCCACATGTTTCAACTACCAGCAGAGATGTTACCCAAAGATTTCTCACTCTATAAGTGTCAGGGACAAACATATGGGATACAACAGGAGGTCGAGAATAGTAATTTTAGAAGCTTGGAAGAGGATGTGTGTAAAATACTCGTTTAGAACACTGATGGTAACCTGTCTGGAAAAGTGGGGCTGGATACTGAGTTAATGAAAACAGAATACTGAAAATCATAGCTCATATTTACTGAGGAGTGATTCTGTGTCAGGCACTGTATAAAGGCCTCTATTCAGTTGCTAAATCTGTGCTTCTGAAGGAGGACAGGGGGTTATTAAGGAAATTATTAAAGATAGCTGCCTTATGTTAGAATCACTGGCAAATTTACTATCTTTATTATGCATTCCAGGTGACTAACAGCAATAGACTGTTCTCTGGTTATTAGAAAGAATGAAGTCTAAATACTGAAAAAGGATAAACAACATACAGATAAATATTTTGAAATGACCCAGATTTGGAAAGTCCTAATACATTGCCAAGCTTTCAACATTTTCCTTGCCACAAAATGACTCCTTTGAGAACAAAGTAATTGCTGACTTCAAAGAGCTCTGAGGAAGTTCAGTGGATGGAAAGAATTTGACTAGCAACTGGGTGAATCAAATCTAGAGTTTTTCTATCACTGGTATGTGTGTGTGTGTGTGTGTGTGTGTAAAGCACATGAATACATCTACAGAATTTATCTTACTACCTGAAGTATTTCTCAAGGTCAAAAATTCACTGGAGAATTGTAATGCTGTCTCTGAGTTGTTCCACACTTGGGCTCCTCCCGGACAATGTTAGTTATGGACTTCAGAAGTTCCCAAGCCTTACTGGGCCTTGAATCCTGGATAGCTTTTAAAAAAGTATAAATTCACAAACCTACTCAATCAGGCACTCTGAAGTGGAACTGAGATGAGTATGTATATTTATACAAGTGATGCTGATATCAGTTTGGATGTACTCATTTAATTCGGGTTGGTAGTGAATCTTGAGAACCACTCATCTGAACAGCTCAACTAACACTCAGGTTGAGTGGCTGTTAACCTGTTTTTCTTGAAGCTACTTCCTTAACAACAGCAGATCTGGGTAGACACCTCCAAGGCTTTTCTTTTAATGGATTGACCTCTCTACACTATCACAGGAGATTCTACTTTGCATTCTTGCCTGTCAAAGAACATATTCCCTCATGAAATCCTAAGAGAACCTAGACAATGTAGCTTTAGAATGGATGACCTCTGAAGGGATTCGGGGAACCTGACTTAATATCTCCCCTCGGCAAGATGCCAACAATATTCTGAACAAGCGGTTCAAACCTGGAAAATGTCTCAAGTGCCACATAAGATGTTATGATTAATCTCATGGTTCCACTGATTCTTCCTCTTTTAGTCTGTGTCTATACAGTCTCTTGGTTTCTCTCCCCACTACAAATCTAGCTTATCAGGCTGTTGGGCTCTCTACTGAACAGAATTACCTGCAAAGACAGGGGCATCAAGGTGCCAGTTGGTAGTCTGGAGACCTTGGCAGCTTGAATTTTTAAGGTCACTGAATCTCACTGGAGGACAGCACATTTTGATTGTTGATTTTCCTCTCTCGAAAATTATTTTGGTAAATCAACCTCCACCAGCATCTCACATGTGTTTGTAAGTCTGGCAGAATAGAACAAGGCATTTTCAAGATTTCAACATCCAATCCTTTCCTGGAGAGACAGGGAAATGTATATTTGCTCCCATCTTTGGGGAAATGGCCCCTCCCAAGCAGCTTCAGAGATAGATACCACATTTCCCCTTCCTATCCCAATCCAGCTTTCCTTTTGGGTCTTCCCAGTTATGGAAGTCAGGAAGAATGAATACATTGTTGAACTTATTTGCTAATCAATTTATCTCAGTATGTATTTCCCATAGCCATGTGCCAAGAGATAGAAAAGAAACCATGGGGAGAATAAATTTGATATAATTTCTAATGCAAAGTTGAAAGTGATTAGCAGCATTAAAGAAGAGCAGAAAATTGCTATAGGAGCTTCGTGGTCAGAGCTTCTATCTCATATTATGGAAGAGAAGTTTGTGGGGAAGATTCTCTCTCTTTCCCTCCTTATAGCCCTCCCTCAGCTCTACAGGGTGTGATAAAAACATAAATCCTGAAATGCCTTTCAGGTCTTTTGTCTCAGGAGTCTCTGAAAATGTCAGCATTCATGGATTTGAGGAGGACTGAGGCTAGCTTTTCGGTAGAATGCTTCAGATCACCTGCGAGCCTGTTGTATGTAAGGATCCTTACTTGGACCTCAGAGACCCAGATCCACTGGACTGGGCTCAACCCCTCACGTCACCTCCAGGTACATGTACAAAATTCTCCCAGGACGTAGGTCAGTGTCTCCCAGTTGAGACAGTCAACTGTTTGAGTTAAAACCTTAACTTAAACTGATGTTCAGATCCACAAGAGAGAAAGAAAAATAACCATTGAGCACATAACAGCACCCACTTGTGGCCTTTAATTCTCACTAGCACTCATTTCAGATGTGGACATATACTGAGAAAAGATCAGTGATTGACCTGGGGTCTTAAGTGGTAAATGGTAGACCCTGGTTCTAGACTCAGATATCCCAACCCCAAAGTCTGGATCATGTTCATGCAGTCTCACGGGGTATATGGTAGTTATTCAGTCAGTATCTGCTGAATGGAATTTAATTAGAGACAAAGCAGTGTTTCCAGAGTACTGAAGTTCCCAGCTGTGATAGTGGACTCGTTTATTTATCTCTGCAATTCTGTTAGTTTTGTCATGAGCATTGATGAAGAATGCTGCATTCTGGCACGTTTCCCTGGGGTTGGAGCCCAGAATTTGGTACTGAGGCACACGAGTGACACAGACACAGCCAGGTGACGTCTGCAGGCCATGATGGGGCACTGGAGCCTCACCCAGCCCTTCATCAAGCCTTTCTTCCTCTCAGCTCTGCAATTCTAACGATGACTGAGGTGCAGTGTGCTACTGGCAAAACACCAGATCTTTTTCAGGCTCTACTTGCTGACATGTAGAGAAAGGGGAAAAGCCACCTTCTGAGGTTCTACTGCTTTTTTCCCCTCAAATTTGCCTTTATCTGTAATGTTTGCATTAGCAGAACTTACACCCTATTCAAACAGGTTACACCTTCCAGAAAAGGCACAAACATCATGAGTCATCAAGGAAGCAGAGAAGTTTGCACTTGTAGGTTGCTATAGAATGTTCTGTAGTACGTACTAATATCTACAATGAAGTTTTCTTTCAGCATATTAATATCACGTTTATCTTTCGTTTGGTGTAACTTCCATTCATTATAGAACGTTATTACAATAGTCTACAAATCAACTCCAGTAGAAAGAAAATGATTTAAATATTAGATAGCTAAGTTGACTAATGTCTACAAAGAAAGTTGTGGTTTGAGGTATAGTCAGATCAAAATAATTCTATCAATTTTAAATTAGTATTATTATTCTCATCAAATTTTTCTGTAACCTGAGACAAAAAATGTTTATAAGCTTTATTTCCCCTTCAGAGTTCCCCTTTATCTTCATGATTTGGATCTTTCGGCTTCCCTCCTCAATGCTGTGATTCACTGGTTTCCTGTCATTTCACCCTGCAGGGTCTGGTTTTCCCATTGGGAGAGCCTGCCATGACTTCTCAGCAACAAAATTAGCCTGGAGTAATTTGGGGCTGAGACGGCGGCTCCCTGATTCATTTGTGTCTACAGGGAGATGGCCACGACCAAACAAAACAGCCAAAAGGAAAAGCTACCAGGTCCTCCTCTATCTGGACAGCCCAGATGTTATTTACAGCTTTGTTTATGAAGCAATTTCTTGACTCTCCTGGCCAGGATCCACACACTTTGTCATTTTAGAGCACACACGTCCTGTCACATGGTGATGATGTGCCCTGAACAAGTAAACAGGCTGTAAGACTATCATAGGGAGAAAAGATTTTTAGCATAACACCCTGCTCTTCCTCTAGTTCTATAAAAGACAAAGGAAAGCAGAGACAGAGAACTGAATGTTTTCTTAATTTTAGTTTTTCAACTCACCACAATCCATGCAGTCATTTTGAAACTCCTACTATGTGCAAAGTGCTATGAATAAAGAAGTTGGCTAGTCCAGGAGCCCAACACTCAAGACCCTCCCATTCCAGTGAAAGGCAGCAGCTGCTGCTGTTGTCGCTTCAGTCGTCTCTGACTCTGTGCGACCCCCATAGATGGTAGCCCGCCAGGCTCCCCTGTCCCTGGGATTCTCCAGGCAAGAACACTGGAGTGGGTTGCCATTTCCTTCTCCAGTGCATGAAAGGCAGACATTAATAAACACAGGGAACCCACATACAACCTGCAGGCCAAGTGTGTGTAACACTTGGAATGGGGGTACAAATACTCCTTATAGAGTTATTATAAATAATACTGTGAAGGTAGGGACAGCACCTTCTTCAGATTAAGAGAAGGATTCATTAAATTAAAGTCTGTCCCTACAGTGGAGGGCTATGCTGCCCTGTTTGCTGCCATCATCACCAGAAATCTCCCCAGCCAAACCGCCTCCCGGCCTCTGGCCATGGTGGTGTGCATTCTGTAGTCTGATGCAGCCTCCCACTCCCAGACCACTCCATCTTGTGGTTGTCAGCAGAATCCTCTGCATCTTCTGCATCTTCAGCTTATACTCTGAATATTTTTGTTGTACTTGAAACCTGAATATTTTCTGATGAAGGTACACCCTACTCGTAGAGGGTAGCTGATGTGTTCTCATGCCCTAAATCCCACAGCACCTGGGATGAGAGTCGCCTTGCTCTTCCCTCCAGTTCACTAGTTCCTTTCATTCTTGCATGCCATAAGGTATCAGCTGCTGTGTATCCTCACCAAGGTAACACTGACAACCTGATCATTCTTCCTCAGTCTTTAAGGATCTCAGCACATCACTTACTACTTTCCCATCCTTGTCCATTTTACCACCTCCCTTCAAAGATTTAGCTAAATGTGCTGTCCTTGACCTTGTCCACAGTTCCTTGATCTCATCAGTTCTGATGGCCTTTTCCTTTATAACACCCCCTTCCAACCTCTTCCATGGTTATGTCCTAGAATTTAACATTATCAACTCATACACTGCCTCCTAAATTTCAAGCTTCCCACTCTCTGTTCATCACCATCTACTTTTCAAAGTCAGTTATTGTAGTACCTTTCCTCTATTACTTTGTCCATAATACGCAAGTATTTATGAAGGGTACTCCCCTCAGGCAACATTATGACATCTGGAGAGAGCAAAGTCTCTTCTCTTCTGATGATCATATTCATGGATAAAAGACAAACAATAACTTAACAAAAATATATATATTCAATGTAATATTAGACAGGAAAGGGATTACAAAGAAAAGTAAAGCTATGATCCATAGGCAGGGTACAATTTTAGGAAGGATGTTCAGGAAAGATATCCCTGATATGTCTGAGCAGAGATCTGGATAAAGTGAGGGATGGATGAACTGTCTGTGCTTCCTTTCAAGACTAACAATCTCTGTTCTGGATCCCATCCCCTTTGTCCTATTGAGGACAAGTAGACCTTTTCCTACAATTTTCACCCAAATTTTGCATTACTAATCTCTCCTTCTTTACTTTGTCATGTTCAGTTCAGTCGCTCAGTCGTGTCCGACTCTTTGTGACCCTATGAATCGCAGCACGCCAGGCCTCCCTGTCCATCACCAACTCCTGGAGTTCACTCAAACTCACGTCCATCGAGTTGGTCATGTTCATCAAATTACAAACATGGTAAAATATCTGCCATCTTAAAAAATGCTCCTGGAATCCACATCCCCATTACTTTGGTCTTCTTTGGCATAGTGAAAGTAAAAGTTGCTCAGTTGTGTCCTATTCTTTGTGACCCCATAGACTATACAATCCATGGAACTATCCAGGCCAGAATACTGGAGTGGGTAGTTGTTCCTTTCTCTAGGGGATCTTCCCAACCTAGGAATGAACCTAGGTCTCCCACATTGCAGGCAGATTCTTTCCAGCTGAGCCACCAGAGAAGCCCTTCTTTGGTAAAAAAACAAAACAAAACAAAACAAAACAAAACCAAAAAAAAACTCCCCCAAAGGGTTTCAGTATTAACCATTTAACCTCAAGTCACTCCAATATTTTTTCATTCCTATCAACAATTTCTTTCATGCCAATTGCAAAGTCAATTTTTAACCCTAATCTTATTTGTTTTTTTAATAGCATTTGAGAGTTGATTACAAACCCTCTTTTAAATAACATTTCCTTCAGTAGATGTCTCAGATACTCCAATCTCCACACCTTTCTCTACCTTCATCGAACTCTCCTGATCAATGTCTAAATATCTAAATGTTGGCACATCCCAAGGTTGAATCCTCAGAACTCTCTGCCTCTGCACCTATACTTCTTTGTGAGGCAATGCCATCCTGACTCCCTGCTTTAAAAACCATCCATATGCTGCTGACTTAGATTTTATCTCCAGGCTATCAGAGCACCAAACTCATGAGTATCTCATTTCCTACTCAAGATTTCTGCTAATTGGCATACTGAATTTAATGTGTACAAAACCAAACTTGATTTCCTTTACTAACAAGTTCAATGCTTTCCCACTTTCCCCATCTCACTTAACCATAGTGGCTCAGCCCCAAATGTTAGACTTTTATTATCCTAAACTCCTTTGTGTTTTTCTATATCCAAATCTAGCACCAAGGCCCATGAGCATTGCTTTCAAGTCATGCCCTTCTTTCAACGTGTCTACTGCTGTCATCCTAAGCCCAAACCTCTGCTGTCTCTCTCTCAGTTCAGTTCAGTTGCTCAGTCATGTCTGACTCCTTACAACCCCATGGACTGCAGCATACCAGGCTTCCCTGTCCAACACCAACTACCGGAGTTTACTCAAACTCATGTCCATTAAGCGATGAGTCGATGATGCCGTCCAACCATCTCATTCTCTGTCGTCCCCTTCTCCTCCCGCCTTCAATCTTTCCCAGAATCAAGGTCTTTTCAAATGAGTCAGTTCTTCTCATCAGGTGGCCATCAGCACATCTGAATATATGACATGACAATCTTTGTATAATCTTTTGTTTAAACAGGCTAAAATCACTTCTAATTACATTCAAACAATTTTATTCCTTGTAAGGGGCTTCCCAGGTGGTGCTAGTGGTAAAGAACCAGTTTCTCAGTGCAGGAGACATAAGAGACACAAATTCGATCTCTGAGCCAAGAAGATCCCCTGAAGGAGAGCATGGCAATCTACCCTTGTATTCTTGCCTGCAGAATCCCACAGATAGAGGAATCTGGTGGGCTATGGTCTATAAGGTTGCCAAGAGTTGGACACAACTGAAATAACTTAGCACACATTCATTCCTTGTAAATGTATGCTATTAATTAGAATACAAAACTAAAGATATAAGGGGAAATTGTTTTGCCACAAGTTTTATTTTTTCAATGCACATGACTCTAATGCAACTTTTATGCAGCACTTTGATCATCTATGTCATATGTTGTTTGATTCTTTGCACCTGTTGCAGAGACCTGGCTTCAGTAAAACTTTTAAGTAATTCTACAAGTTTGGTAGAGGGAGAAGAAAGCCAGAACTAAAGAATGTTTCTTATTTATGCCTATGTGAAAAAATACTGGCACCTGGAGAGAGAGCACAGGGCATTAGAGTAAGGGCTGAGACACTAAAGCAACCTAAGAATGCCCTGTTGGTCACCATAGTCTCCATCTCAGGGCAGTGATTTTCCATGGATATAAAGGACAGTCAAGTGAGTAGTGGGATGAAGGATTGTTATACCTCCAGTCCACAGCCATAGTGGGTGTTGGAAGGCCAGCAAGTGCCTAAAGACAGACACTGACATGGAGGCATTATCATGATCCAATGGGTGTGCTGTCATTATCCATTTTGCTCACTGAGGGCATCCATCTTGTAGTCATGACTGATCCAGTGGTTGAGGACTGAAAGAGTTTCTAAAACTGTTTCAAGCAGTAGAAGGATATGATGGGAAGGAAAAGAGTTTTCTTTTGGCATGGACTCAACTGGTTGTGTGCTTAGAGGAGAGACAGGTAAGAATGTATCATTTTAGCCCATATATTTCATACTGCTCTCATTCTTGAGTCAGGATGAATAACTTTCAGAATAACTAATTTGTCAGATTTTCAAAGACTCAAATTTAGAGGCATGCTGGATAACACTAAATTGAGTCTCTCGCCTGCAATAGAAAACTGCTCCTGGCTCCCTACCCTCTACCACTTAGAGGACTTTCACTCCAGCAGCCCCTGCCACGTATGGGAGCCCACTTCCTCAGGAAGGGACATGTTCTTTCTGGACCAACTACTGTCTTTATTGCAAGGGAGTCTGATACTTGATTGTGTGGTTTGTGTCCTGTTTGACCACTGAGATGGCCTGAAGCAACTTTTTCCCCATCTAAAGAGTTCTCTTGTCCTCATCTGGATCCTTTTCTCTATGTTCAATTGCTGTCTCTGTTGACTTTTACTATAACCTGTCCAAATCCTGCTAATATTCTTGTAGAATTATCTGTTCTGACTTATATATTGTTGGCTTGAAATTTACCTGTACTTTGTAAAAGTTTATGTTAAATCCCACCTCTTTTTAAAAAAGCTGTCTCTAAAAATTATACTAAAATGTTAAAAAGTGTCAAAAATGTTTATAACTAAATTTAATGCAATTCAGAGCACACAATATTAGATTCACCACAAGCTCTAAGAAATAAATGAACAAAATAGTTAAAGTTCCAAATACCTGAAAGTTAGATGATATAATTGAAGATAAGGAAGATGAGCTTTTCTTCCTTTCTTTCTTTAGGAAGAGATTTGACAATCATTTCTTAGTCTTTTTAATTAATGACAAAGTCTATTCAACTTCTTAAATAATTTTAAAAGTTTATTTCTACCTTTGTATTCCTACCATCACTTTTGGTTAAGATTTCATTATTTCTTACCTGCATTCTTATGAAATTAAAGAAGGCAGAGGAAAAGAGATCAGTTACTGGGGACTCATTCTGTGCTAGGAAGTTTGTCACATGAGGATTTAGGAATGAATCACGCATGGATCTTTTTTATAAAGGGGCTCACAATCTAAAGAGGAGATGGACATGCAAACAAGTGATTAGAACAACAATAGCAACAGTAGAAGACACGTATTAGTGCTGAGGAAGGAGTCATTAAACTCTGGGTTGGGATGCTTGAGAATGCTTTCCAGAAGTCACTTTTCAGTTGGCAGTGAAGGAAGTAGGTCAAGGCATTCCAGGAAGAAGTAATAGTAGATGTCTGGCCTGCTGTGGATGACCTGGCCCCTCCTAACTTCTCCATCCTCGATCTCATACTCACGACTCAGACACTGTCAAAATGCTTGTTTCCCCTGTACAGTTGCATGTGGTTTTATAACTTTTTACTTTTGCATGTGCTGTTGTATTTCCTCCTTTATCCTGAAAGTGATGATAGGTAGGGAAGATATTTGAGCAAGGGATAAACATGATCAAACTTTATTTTAGAGATATTATTACTGTGGTTCTGTTGAGGCTGAACCTAGGGATGGAAAGACTATAAGTAGAGAAATCAATTACAATACTACTGTAAGCGCTAATAAGATTAAACTAGAGCAATTGTCATGGAAAAGACAGGATGACTATATAAGATGTTAAAAAGATAAATTTGATGGATAAAGTCAATATGGTGTATACATATATACATATACATAAAATGGAATACTACTCAGTCATAAAAAGAACAAAATAATGCCATTTGTAGAAACATGCATGCAATTTGAGAATATTACACTAATGAAGTCAGAAAGGGAAAGACAAATGCCATATATGGCATCTAAAATATCACACAAATGAACTATCTACAAAACAGAAATGGATTCACAAACATGGAGATCGACTTATGGTTGCCAAGGGGGAGGGGAGAGGGAGAGAGATGGACTGGGAACGTGGGGTTGGCAGATGCACACTATCGCATTGAGAATGGATAAACACCAAGGTCCTACTGTATAGTACAGGGAACTATATCCAATATCCTGTGATAATGGAAAATATGAAAAGAATGTAAAACTGTGTATGTGTAAAACTGAGTTACTTTGCTGTACAGTGGATATTGGCACAACCTTGTAAGTCAACTACACTTCAGTCAAAAAAAAAGTGACGAGAGGAACCAACAGAACATTGTAAAGCAGTTATCCTCCAATTAAAAAAAAAAGTGGATTTAAAAGTGATCATGATGATTTGTTGAGCGGGATAAATAGGGAAAATAAGAAATAGAATGACATGAGGGGAATTTAAGATGCCCCTTAGATTTCTGCCTTGAGACATTGGGTGTTCAGCTCTTCACCTGCCAAGGTAGGGAATATAGGAGGAAGAGCACATTTGGGGGAAAGATTGATTCTATCTTGGATATAAGTGTCAAGGGAGTCTTTCAGGTGGAGATGACAATAAGTAGCTGGATTTGAGGTTTCAGGAAAGAAATCTGTGTTAGGGATTGGTACTGAGAAGCATCATCAAGTAGATGATAGTTAAAATAAAGGAAATACATTTAAAAAGTGGAAAAAATAAGAGTGAAACTCATGGTTGACTCCTAAGAGAAGGGATTCACTGGGGTCACTGCTATGGTAGAATCTATTCTTGGAGTATCATAACTGGACAGAATGCTGCTGCTGCTGCTAAGCTGCTTCAGTCATGTCCAACTCTGTGCGACCCCATAGATGGCAGCCCACCAGGATCCCCCATCCCTGTGATTCTCCAGGCAAGAACACTGGAGTGGGTTGCCATTTCCTTCTCCAATGCAAGAAAGTAAAAATGAAAGTGAAGTCGCTCAGTCGTGTCCAACCCTTAGCAACTCCATGGACTGCAGCCTTCCAGGCTCCTCCATCCATGGGATTTTCCTGGCAAGAGTACTGGGGTGGGCTGCCATTAACATGAGTGGATTTATTACTCATTTGATAACCTTTTTCATGTAATTTAACTAACCAAATAAACACAGTTTAATATCTCTCTTTGGGATGTTTCAGGGGCCCTCTGAAATACCCCAAAGTTAGCTAGAGGTCAAAATAACTTAAATTATATTTAGGAAGTTTTATCCAAAAGTTCAATTAAAAGGGTTTAGAACATTTGGTCAGATTTAGTCAATGTTGCTGGGTGTATCATTTAGCTTGTTGATATGTCACAATAGGCCTAAATACCAAGGCTCAAGGTCTAGTGAAAGTCAGCTCCACCATCTTGGACCTAGTTGACTCTAACCAGTTTTCTTATCAGAGAAGGCAATGGCACCCCACTCCAGTACTCTTGCCTGGAAAATCCCATGGGTGGAGGAGCCTGGTAGGCTGCAGTCCATGGGGTTGAGAAGTGTCGGACACGACTGAGTGACTTAACTTTCACTTTTCACTTTCATGCATTGGAGAAGGAAATGGCAACCCACTCCAGTGTTCTTGCCTGCAGAATCCCAGAGATGGGGAAGCCTGGTGGGCTGCCATCTATGGGGTTGCATACAGTCAGACACTACTGAAGCGACTTAGCAGCAGCAGCAGTTTTCTTATGGCTGTATCATTTCTAACAAAATTCATTTATCTAATTGTAATCCAATTTTAGAAAATCCTGATTATTCATAACTCTTTTTAGTATTTTTTTCATACTTTTTTTTTTTTTTAAACTGAAAACACACTTCCTAGTTTTCTTTAGCAACCAAGAACTAACTTTAATATTAACATTTTATAGATTGGTGAGCATAAATACCAGTGATAATTTCTAAAACCCTTGCTTTCTTAGAACATTTTAGGATGGCACCAAACATTATTCATTTATAGTCTCAAATCTCTTTAGTTTCTCTGTAAGAGGAAATTAGTGTTTAGTAGTAAATGTTTCAAAATCTTATTTTATTTGGAAATGACCTAACTATTCGATAGACTTCCAACACTTAGCACACTTGGGACAACCCTTAGAAATTTAAGTTATGCCAATCTGGAGAGACTATTTTAGATAGATATTTCTAAAGAATAATTATTCCTAATACAGTTTATATAAAAGCTCATATCTCATTTACATTTTTTAAAAGTTTCTTCACTCGTAATTTCCTTGTTGACAAACTTATAACAGATATAATATTTAACTTATATTAAACCTAGGTACAATGAAAATATTCTACTTAATGTTAATTACTCTGATACATGTCTATATTAGATAGGTCAACAAACAAACATTAATATCAGGTATTTAATACTTAATATTTCCCAGTTCACATGAACCTGGAATTTATTGTTTAATTTAGAATTATTCAATTTATAAGCATTTACCTTTTTAAAGCCAATTAAATAAAGCTCATTTACAAATTAACCTCAAAAATATTATCCAGAGACAGACATACCAAGACATATTTAGACAGACACAGTGCAAGATCTAGCTTCATTTTCTAAGTTTAGTCATGAGTTAGACATTACAATATAATAAAATTTACTAGTTTATAAAAAAAAACCAGTTGAAATAAATAAAAATTTTAAAGTCTTTTTCCCCCTTTTCCGTCAGTGTCAGGAGTTAGAGATGGTCTAGATAAGTGTTCCTGAGAGCCCTGGTCTCAAGGCACAGGGAAAGAAAATCAAGTTCTAACAAAATGGTGGCAGGTCTGAACCAAATGGTGGCCAGACAAAGCAAAATGGCCATCAAAAATCACAACACAGAACACAGAGTTAAAACACACACCTATATACCTGGCAGTCCTCATCAGACACTCCCTTAAATACAAGAATACAGTCTCTCAGAAAACCTATAGAGACACAGAACTGCAGATCCAACTACTAACATCAAAGATTTCAAAGGGAAGAAAGGAAGCCAGGTTGAAAGAAGAAGGGGGAGGAGGCGGAAGAGGGGGGGCAAAAGGAGTGGCTTTACAGACATCTCCTGCCACCTACAGATACCCAGGTGTTATGAGACTTTACCCTGGGCTTCCAGAGAAGGGAGGACTGGAACTCGGCTCAACCGGAAATCAGACCAGACCAGAACTAGAATTTGAGTTTTCTGCCAAGAGGAGGTGGAGAAGGCAATGGCACTCCACTCCAGTACTCTTGCCTTGAAAATTCCATGGGCGGAGGAGCCTGGTGGGCTGCAGTCCATGGGGTCGCTAAGAGTCAGATACGACTGAGTGACTTCACTTTCCCTTTTCACTTTCATGCATTGGAGAAGGAAATGGCAAACTGCTCCAGTGTTCTTGCCTGGAGAATCCCAGGGACGAGAGAGCCTGGTGGGCTGCCATCTATGGGGTCGCACAGAGTTGGACACGACTGAAGCGACTAAGTGCGAAGTGTGAAGTGCCAAGAGGAGGTGATCAGTCTCCAATCCTCAGCTCAGGCTGAGGCCCTTCGACCAGATTCCTGCGTCCAGGACTGGGGGACTAGAGAAACAGAGAAGGATAGGAAGGGTTAAGGAGAGAAAGCGGGGGGAGGGGAGAGAGGTCAATAAAGTCTCTTGTTCCTTACCAGTTGGGGCACTCTTGCCAATTGTCCACGTCAGGAGGAGACCAGAGACAAAAGGGTCCCAGTTACAGCCGCTGGGTCTGGTCCATTGGCAGGCAAGCTGGCCCCTGAGTACCCTGAGTGGTCAGGATGTCAGTCTGCTACAGTTCCCCAAATAAAGTGGATTTCAATTTCTCCAACCTGTGTGACTGAGAAGGATTCGTACAGCATGGGGGAGGTCCAGCCTCTCAAACTGAGCCCATTATGTACTTGTTATCCTGAAAACAGGAGAGTCTGGAGGCAAGAAACCTTCCTGAATGTGCAACTTGAGAGTATGACTTGTAGTTTAATGAATAAGATGCTTTCCTCTCTAAGTAATGACAATAAGCCTTGCAAACTAAGATAAGAAGTTATGAAATGATTTTGAATGGGAGAAAAGATGTGATATATAACAAATGTGAAAAAAATCTTCACAGTCTGATATAGGAGGTATAAAAAATGTCTGTATTTCTCTAGTTACTGTCCTAAATATGGCAACACTGTCTTGCCAACACAATGCATCATTGAAGTTGGCAAGTAGGGAATATCTTGGGATAGTAAAAACAGACAAAACATCAACTGTAGTGAAATAAAAGTCTCTTAAAATGATATTTATTCTGATGAATACATAGCAAAGACTTAACAAATTCTTGTTAGATTAATCAATGACATCATTGCTTACCAAGCAATTTTTTGAATTTTCATTAGCCTTTCTAATTCTCCTTTTGGAAAAAGAAAAAATTGACTGTTGGACCTGGATGCATAACTGGTGTCAGGGATGTGGCTCTGATGTATCTGGCACATAGTATGTGCTCAACAAAAATTAAGGGCTGAAAAGATGTAGAAAGGATGGGAAGGAAAGGTCAAATTAATATCGGCAACCCACTCCAGTATTCATGCTGGAAAATCCCATGGTCTGGAGGAGCCTGCTGGGCTACAATCCATGGGGTCACAAAGAGTCGGACACGACTGAGTGACTTCTGTGTGTGTGTGTCAAGACTTTGGGCAGTGTAAGTGCTATGTGTGTTCTAGGACAACGATTCTTAACTTTGTGTCTGAATCACTCAAAAGCTTAAAATAGAGACTCAGAAAGACTCCACTCTAGATCTACTGACTCAGAATTTCAGGAGGTGACTTCAGGCTATGTGTAGATTTTTAAACCTCTGCTGTTGATAGATTCTGTTGTACAACCTGGGTTAAGAATTGCTATCTTCAGATCTGTTAGATCCTAGATATGTTAATTAGTGAAGTTCCAGGCCTGTAGAAGTGAGAGGTTGGATCTTGAACCCAGAGTATCATTATGAGGTAGAACACCATGGAGTTCTCCTAATTAGTTTTCTGGGTCTTGTTGTCTTGACTGTGGAAAGTCATAGGTTAACTGTACCTTGCTCACAATACATAACCTTAAGCTACCTAGTAAGTGGGGGTAGAAAGCTGAGTTGATTCTTGACTAGTTATTATGTTTGAGGAATTATTGATTGCACCAAGCTTAACTATATTCCCCAGCAATGCTAATCTGGAATGAGTTCTTAAGTTCCTGCTGTTTTTCCCCTCAAAAGAAACCGATTTCTAGCTCCTCCAAAACTATTAATGTTAGAACAAATGAAATTCTCTAGAAACATTTTGTATAACATATAAGCACCTATTAATTGTTTATAAAGTCATAAGTGCTTTAATTTATTGTAATATCCCTGATGATTAAGCTCAATGTTTAGGTTCTATCCTCATTCTCACAGGAAAAGAAAATAGCAACAAAACAAGCTTCACCTGTCTCAGTTATTCAAAAATAATCCTCAACATCGTACTGGAAGTTTTGGCCACAGCAATCAGAGCAGAAAAAGAAATACAAGGAATCCAAATTGGAAAAGAAGAAGTAAAACTCTCACTGTTTGCAGATGACATGATCCTCTACATAGAAAAGCCTAAAGACTCGACCAGAAAACTACTAGAGCTAATCAGTGAATATAGTAAAGCTGCAGGATATAAAATCAACACTCAGAAATCCCTTGCATTCCTATACACTAATAACGAGAAAGTAGAAAAAGAAGTCAAGGAAACAATTCCATTCACCATTGCAATGAAAAGAATAAAATACTTAGGAATATTCCTACCTAAAGAAACTAAAGACCTATATATCGAAAACTATAAAACACTGATGAAAGAAGTCAAAGAGGACACTAATAGATGGAGGAATATACCATGCTCATGGATCGGAAGAATCAATATAGTGAAAATGAGTATACTACCCAACGCAATCTACAGATTCAATGCAATTCCCATCAAGCTACCAGCAGTATTTTTCTCAGAACTAGATCAAATAATCTCAAGATTTGTATGGAAATACAAAAAACCTCGAATAGCCAAAGCAATCTTGAGAAAGAAAAATGGAACTGGAGGAATCAACTTGCCTGACTTCAGGCTCTACTACAAAGCCACAGTCATTAAGACGGTATGGTACTGGCACAAAGACAGAAATATAGATCAATGGAACAAAATCGAAAGCCCTGAGATTAACCCACATACCTATGGACACCTTATCTTCGACAAAGGAGGCAAGAATATACAATGGAGTAAAGACAGTCTCTTTAACAGGTGGTGCTGGGAAAACTGGTCAACCACTTGTAAAAGAATGAAACTAGACCCCTCTCTAACACCATACACAAAAATAAACTCAAAATGGATTAAAGATCTAAATGTAAGACCAGAAACTATAAAACTCCTAGAGGAGAACATAGGCAAAACACTCTCCGACATAAATCACAGCAGGATCCTCTATGATCCAACTCCCAGTATACTGGAAATAAAAGCAAAGATAAACAAATGGGATCTAATTAAAATTAAAAGCTTCTGCACAACAAAGGAAACTATAAGCAAGGTGAAAAGACAGCCTTCAGAATGGGAGAAAACAATAGCAAATGAAACAACTGACAAACAACTAATCTCAAAGATATATAAGCTACTTATGCAGCTCAACTCCAGAAAAATAAATGATCCAATTAAAAAATGGGCCAAAGAACTAAATAGGCATTTCTCCAAAGAAGACATACGGATGGCTAACAAACACATGAAAAGATGCTCAACATCACTCATTATCAGAGAAATGCAAATCAAGACCACAATGAGGTACCATTTCACACCAGTCAGAATGGCTGTGATCCAAAAGTCTACAAGCAATAAATGCTGGAGAGGGTGTGAAGAAAAGGGAACCCTCTTACACTGCTGGTGGGAATGCAAACTAGTACAGCCATTATGGAAAACAGTGTGGAGATTCCTTAAAAATTGCAAATAGAACTGCCTTATGACCCAGCAATCCCACTGCTGGGCATACACACTGAGGAAACCAGAAGTGAAAGAGACACATGTACCCCAATGTTCATTGCAGTGCTGTTTATAATAGCCAGGACATGGAAGCAACCTAGATGTCCATCAGCAGATGAATGGATAAGAAATCTGTGGTTCATATACACTATGGAATACTACTCAGCCCTTAAAAAGAATAAATTTGACTCAGTTCTAATGAGATGGATGGAATTGGAACCGATTATACAGAGTGAAGTAAGCCAGAAAGAAAAACACCAATACAGTATACTGACACATATATATGGAATTTAGAAGACAGTAATGATGACCCTATATGTGAGACAACAAGAGACACAGAGGTATAGAGTGGACTTTTGGACTCTGAGGGAGAGGGAAAGGGTGGGATGGTATGGGAGAATGGCAATGAAACATGTATATTTTCCTGTAAGAAACGAAACGCTAATCTATGTTCAATGTAGGAAGCAGGAGGCATGGGGCTGATGCACAGGATGATTCAAGTAGAGGATGGGGGGTGGGATGTGGGAGGGGGATTCGGCATTGGGAGATTGTGTTCACCTATGGCTGATTCGTGTCAATGTATGGCAAAACAAATACAGCATTGTAATTAAAAAAATAAATAAATTTAATTAAAAAAAAAAAAATCCTTCACTAACTCCTTGCCCCCAAATTTAAAGCTACCATTGCCTATGAGGAGGAGTGTCAGGCAGGGATGCCTAAACCAGACAAGGCTGTGGTTAGGGAAGCAGACCTATTGTCACATCCTTTTTGAACTATTTGCTCCAATTAAAACATGGCTCTATCTACCATCTTGGAAAGACTGATAGTGGGTGAACAAGTAGGAAAAACTATTGACCTGTGTCATTGCCCATCTAATAGTCAATATTTTCTTTATCTTTGAGTACCAAACACTCTAAACAGCTGAGAGTAGTTTGAAGCAAAGGTTTTTTTTCTATTGAAAACTTTCACTTTTATTTTCCCTTTGATCAATATAAATATATTTGCCTAAAGTTAAAAAAATACAGTTTTACTGCCACAAATATCAGAAAATGTTTCTATTTTCATAGGTTTGCTTTCTTTGTATGGTAATAACTCTGTCTATATACAAGAATGCAATCAATGATTTTATAGCAGAAAATCAGCCAACTGGAAATCCTTCCTTAATTCCAAAGATAAACACTGCATTTGTTTACTGCCTTTGTTGATTTTTTCAAATTCAGGTTATCTTTTTGGTGGAAAAAAAGTAAGGCTTAGTTTCAACAAACTGTTCTTAAATGTCACTTCACATATGGAGTTGGAACAAGAGAGACTCCTTGGGTCATCATAAGAAGCATGAAGCTGTGTCTGACAGGAAGGACTGGCTCAGGAATAACTAGCATTCAGAACAATCTTCCAGAGAAGGGTGGTTCATAACCCCAAGGGAAAGCACTCCTAACAACAAACAGGCACAAACTCAGATTTATACATACATTGATGCTTGGAGGATCCATGGGCAAAGGTTGCCCTGTTCTCTGATAGATTGATCTACATCTAAAATACCTATTTTACCTCTCAGGAAGATCCTATATCATGAAGTAATCTGGATTCTATATCATGAAAAAGGGAGCTTTCAGGAAGTACTTTTAAAATGTCAAATTAAAACTCCCCGAGTATTTTCTATACCTTCCTCTTTTACGGTGACATGATGCTTAGAAGTGATTACAATATCTAGGCACAGTTGATAATGATCCATAAAAATATTCAGAAGAAAGAGAGTTATCACTATAGATGCATATTCATAAGGTCATTTCATTATATACTCCTTCACTAATAAAAGTGATTCACATACTCCTTCACTAATAAGAGTGATTCACATACTCCTTCACTAATAAGAGTGATTTACATACTCCTTTACTAATAAGAATGATCATCAATTTTTATTGATTTAAGACTTATCCATATAAAACGTTCTTTTAAAATTTGAGGTAGTGATGGATCCATAAGGGTTTCAGTAAGGAATCAGATAGCGTATTTTAAAATACTTGACTGAAACTGATTTGAAGAAAGGATTATTTAGAGTGATATGATCAAGACTGAGGAAACCAACAAGGAATAGTGAAACACCGAGATGACTAGGAACAGCCAGAAGTTATTGCTACCACTGGGCCTGAATGAATAAGGAGGGCAATGCAACCAGAATGAACATCAGAGAATTTGGGGGCGGTAAATGGAGATTAAATATCTCAATGGGAGAGCAAACATATACAAAAGAGCTAACTAATGATACAAAGCAGTAACTGGCAAACATCAAAACTACAGAGACAAAGACAGTAGGACAGAGCATAGCCTATTAGTTAGGAGCATGGCCTTGGAGGTTGACAGGAATTTTCTAAAACCCATCATGACTGTATGACTTCTTCAAGTTATGGAAAATTCCTGTGTCTCAGCTTCATTCAGATGCAAATAGCAGTGCTAACTCTATAGAGGTGTTACAAGGCTTAATTGAGATAACAGGTGCTTGGCACAGAGTAAGCACTCAGTGAATGTTAGTTACTAATATCAACATCATCAATAATAGAGATCAGTTCAGTTCAGTTCAGTCGCTTAGTTGTGTCCGACTCTGTGACCACATAAACTGCAATAGAGTAGATCAGCTATAACCAATGGCTATTGGAGTCAGAGAAGGAAGAGTAGAATTTAGACACGCAGAAAGAGAAAGGAAGGACCTCTGGAGAGGTTTAGGAGGGAAAAAGACATAAACAAAGATTCAGTTCAGTTGCTCAGTCGTGTCTGACTCTGCGACCCCATGAATCGCAGCACGCCAGGCCTCCCTGTCCATCACCAGCTCCCGGAGTTCACTCAGATTCACCTCCATGGAGTCCGTGATGCCATCCAGCCATCTCATCCTCGGTCGTCCCCTTCTTCTCCTGCTCTCAATCCCTCCCAGCATCAGCGTCTTTTCCAGTGAGTCAACTCTTCGCATGAGGTGGCCAAAGTACTGGAGTTTCAGCTTCAGCATCATTCCTTCCAAAGAAATCCCAGGGCTGATCTCCTTCAGAATGGACTAGTTGGATCTCCTTGCAGTCCAAGGGACTCTCAAGAGTCTTCTCCAACACCACAGCTCAAAAGCATCAATTCTTCGGCACTCAGCCTTCTTCACAGTCCAACTCTCACATCCATACATGACCACAGGAAAAACCATAGCCTTGATTAGATGGACCTTAGTTGGCAAAGTAATGTCTCTGCTTTTGAATATACTATCTAGGTTGGTCATAACTTTCCTTCCAAGGAGTAAGCGTCTTTTAATTTCATGGCTGTAGTCACCATCGACAGTGATTTTGGAGCCCCCAAAATAAAGTTCTTATCCTAAGAAAAACATTTGTATGTGTAACTATGTTTGGTGATGGATGCTAACTAGACTTATTGCAGTGACTGTTTCACAATATAAACATTTATAAAAAATATTACATTGTATTAGAGATTTTCCCTAAAGTTGAAGTAAACAAATGATTTCAAGTCCCAATTTAAAAAAATCTACAAATATGTTTTTTTACTATAATGTTTTTAAAAATGCACCTGATCAGGATGCAAATGGAAGTGTGTGTTTAATAATCCCAAATTACTGGTAAGATTTTGAAGAGTAAGATGATGTTAGAAAAATAATGCCACATTTTTTAATCAAGAAAAGGAAGATTTTAAATTTCTGTCAGATATGAAAGCTCTTTGGGAGAAAGTTAACAGAGGATGGTGACACAGGGCTTGGGGTTTATGCTTTGTCTTTCATCTTCATTAACTATGTAACCTGCTTAATAAATGCTTAATGGACATTCATGTAAACAATAAGATAATACCTATAATAATATAGTTTGACACAAGATAAACACAAAATTGAGGGAAGATATCATTAGAATCTAACTCTGAATCACATATTATCTTGTATGGCATTAAATATATGTTTTTTGATTCCCTATAACAATATATGTCACTTATCGAGGGCCAATATCTAGGAGCAGATTCAATACCAAGCCTGTTATAATCATTATTTTGTTTGTCAGCCTAATGACTGAGATTTTCAGCCTTCTATCAATGTTATAAGAGTGTTCTTATTTATCATGTGTAACTTGAGTCTCATAAAGGTTAAATAACTTGCCCAAAGTCATAAAACTGACACATGGAATCTAAAGAAATGATGATCTCATTCCATCCTAAAACCTCCCAAATGTAAATCCTCAGTAGGCAGGTCAGTAGGCAGCCCTTCACCACTCTAGCTAAAATTATTTGCCTGTTTTGCCCATACCTTAAGCTCTTCAGCAAAAGGGCTGTGAATATGTGCCTTATTGTTCTCTACTTACACAGACATTCTTGTCATCTCCTTACTATCATCCTCCTCATTCTGAAAGTATGAATGACCATCGGAAAAGCAAGGTTGAGTCAAAAACAGGAGATGAACAGAGGTGGTTGTGTTTCTGACAAGAGGCAAGAAAAAAAAATCCCTCAGAATGTCCATTTGTCCCTGTGTAGTTTTCAGGAATAACATTGCGCAAACTCCATATGAAGAAAATGTGTCATAACATGCTAAGGGGAAAAGTGAACGTAGAGGAAATGACAGCGCTTTCTTAGCTAGGAAATCTGTCACTCCTAATTAGTTAATATAGAAGATTTCATGAAAAAGGTGGAATTTCAGGAAGTGTATGCTAATTTCACATTTCACTGTATGAATCACTGTGTCTGGCTCCCACAGGATCTGTATGCAAATAATATACTGGCTTTAAAAAGCAACGTAAAACAAAACATGAGGCCAAACAGGATTTCTTCAGGGTATTATGACAACCACTCTGTGGTTTCAACAATGTTGGCCCAAATGAATTACCTGGATTATAATATTACAAAAATATATTATCTGAAATTAAATTTCTCTTGTCAAATATAAAGTATTTAAAGTTGAGTATTTGTTAAGTTCTTATTGAACAGTGTGACAGTTTCCTTTGTACCTTATTTAGCAAAGAAAACAGTTTAGATGAAATATATTATCATGGGAAATATCATCCATTAAGATGATTAAAATAGTTAGCTTTTCTCGAAGCCAGTGTTTTTCCTCTAAATTGCTAAAGGAACTTTGCAAATGTTTACCATCTAAAGAACAATGTATGTCATATGTTTAGCTTTACTACTACAAATAAAATGAATTTAAATGTTCATATCAAATTCCAGATGTCCAAGCTGGTTTTAGAAAAGGCAGAGGAACCAGAGATCAAATTGCCAACATCCGCTGGATCATGGAAAAAGCAAGAGAGTTCCAAAATATATATATTTCTGCTTTATTGACTATGCCAAAGCCTTTAACTCTGTGGATCACAATAAACTGTGGAAAATTCTGAAAGAGATGGGAATACCAGACCACCTGACCTGCCTCTTGAGAAATCTGTGTGCAGGTCAGGAAGCAACAGTTAGAACCGGATATGGAACAATAGACTGGTTCCAAATAATGAAAGGAGTATGTCAAGGCTGTATATTGTCACCCTGCTTATTTAACTTATATGCAGAGTACATCATGAGAAACGCTGGGCTGAAAGAAGCACAGGCTGAAATGAAGATTGCTGGGAGAAATATCAATAACCTCAGATATGCAGATGACACCACCCTTATGGCAGAAAGTGAAGAGGAACTAAAAAGCCTCTTGATGAAAGTGAAAGAGGAGAGTGAAAAAGTTGGCTTAAAGCTCAATATTCAGAAAACGATGATCATGGTATCCGGTCCCATCGCTTCATGGGAAATAGATGGGGAAACAGTGGAAACAGTTTTTTGGGTTCCAAAATCACTGCAGATGGTGATTTCAGTCTTGAAATTAAAAGATGCTTGCTCCTTAGAAGGAAAGTTTTGACCAACTTAGATAGCACACTAAAAAGCAGAGATATTACTTTGCCAACAAAGGTCCATCTAGTCAAGGCTATGTTTTTTCCAGTGGTCATGTATGGATGTGAGAGTTGGACTGTAAAGAAAGTTGAGCGTCAAGAATTGATGCTTTTGAACTGTGGTGCTGGAGAAAACTCTTGCGAGTCCCTTGGACTGCAAGAAGATCCAACCAGTCCATCCTAAAGGAGACCAGTTCTGGATGTTCATTGGAAGGACTGATGCTGAAGCTGAAACTCCAACACTTTGGCCATCTCATGCGAAGAGCTGACTCATTGGAAAAGACTCTGATGCTGGGTGGGATTGGGAGCAGGAGGAGACAGGGACGACAGAGGATGAGATGGCTGGATGGCATCACTGACTCTATGGACGTGGGTCTGTCTGAGTGAACTCCGGGAGTTGGTGATGGACAATAAGGCCTGGCGTGCTGCGATTCATAGAGTCGCAAAGAGTCGGACAAGACTGAGTGACTGAACTGAACTGATATTGGCTGAAACTTTAAGTGAGAATGGGTTGAATTTTCCAAGGAGTTAAAATTCAACAAAATATGGTCATCTAATAGTTCTTTGGATAACATTTCAAGGCAGAATCTATAGCAATATGTTTTCTCCAGAATGACAAAGGTGATTGACAGGATATTGTTTTAGACTACAGTAAACCAGGGCTTCCCTAGTGGCGGACTGTAAAGAAGCCACCTGCAGTGCAGAAGACCTGGGTTCAATCCCTGGATCAGGAAGATTCCCTAGAGAAGGGAATGGAGACCCACTCCAGTAGTCTTGCCTCGAGAATTCCATGGACAGAAGAATCTGGTGGTCTATAGTCCATGAGGTTGCAAAGAGTCGGATACAACTGAGTGACTAACACAAACACACACACACACACAAAGCAAGGATAAGATCATTCCAATTCACCAAAAATATTTAACTGCAAAGGGCTATTCCGAAGAATTACAATGACTGAAACCACTCAGCACAAAAGACAGGGAGTGGTGCTGTGTTGACGGATCACAAGCCAGTTCTTCCTGGGAAACTCATCTAAAACTAAAATAAAAGGAAGCAAACCATGTCACAACTGGCATGCACTGTCATCAGAGTTTCCAAGTAAGAATTACTTGGCTTCTTGACAACAGAACAAAACTGAGGTTTCAGAAGATGACCTGAATGATTTCTCTGAAGGTCTACCCAATCACACTCTTTTCAATGCTTTATAAAAATAATTAAAAAAATTAGTGGCAACATACTTTTGGAATTTAAACAACAGCAGCAAGAAAAACCTCTCAGCATTTGTTCCTATCAAGTTATATTTTAAGTCTTTATAAAAAGACTGAATACCTCCATATTTGGTAATGGTAAATGATGGCAGAAATTACATTATTATTTATTGATAATTTGTGTTATTCTGAACCAATTTTTGCAAACATGAGCAGCAGGTTTTGCAAACTTGAACAGTACAGAGTGAGCTATATAAGCATAAAGATTTTGAATTCATAGATTGTCACATTTGAACACTCTCTTGCTCTAACTTCTCTGTTAAAATGGTAGAGCAACAACAACAACAAAAATGCCTTTTTCCTAAAAAAAAAACAAGTGATGCAGGTTGTGTTCTCAATAGAAAAAGAGCAGGTAATTTAATAATACAAATACACAAAAGAGGAAAATAGAATGGAAATTCAAAATATTGCAGAAAGTTAAAAACCTTACAGTCCCCAAAGTCTATTAGACTGATTTCATAAATGGTACTACTACTTCTTGAAGCTGAGTGTGCTGATATTACCAATTCTGTCACTGGAATTTGATTCTAGGAAAATATCCTATTATATCAGCTATTTAGCCACATCCACAATCCACCCTGCCTCCACTAAATCCACTAATTTCTCATGTTTAACTTAAAAAGGCTCTGAAAAATGGTGTGGCTCATTGATATATTGACATATTGCCCCCCAAACCTGCAACTGAGAAAATTATTTACATCTGATGGATATATATTTTAAATATATTTAAAAAGTATTTTCAAGCACAGAGCCTTTTTCACTCATCCTCTATGTCATACATAAATTAATGGTTACATGGGTTTGCTTCAATCCTTAACCCACAATATTCAATATTCAACTTAGATATCAAATGCTTGGGTAATTCTCTTCTAACATCCCCAATTTGGTTAACTATGCCTTCTACTCTTTACTTTAAAATAGCACTCTAGTTTGTCTGTGGACTTCCTTGGTGGCTCAGATGGTAAAGAATCTGCCCACAACGCAGGAGACCCAGGTTTGATCCCTGGATTGGGAAGATCCCCTGGAGGAGGATATAGCAACCCACTCCAGTATTTTTGCCTGGAGAATCCCACGGACAGAGGAGCCAGGCAGGCTGTAGTCCATGGGATCACAAGAGTTGGGCATGACTGAGTGACTAGCACACACACAGTTTGTCTGTATTGTGGTTGTAATTTATTGCCTACTTCTATATGTTTACTGGGCTTGTCTGATAGCTCAGTTGGTAAAGAATCCACCTGCAATGCAGGAGATGTCAGTTCAATTCCTGGGTCAGGAAGATCCACTGGAGAAGGGAAAGGATACCCACTCCAATATTCAGGCCTAGAGAATTTCATGGACTTTGCAGTCCATGGGGTCACAAAGAGTCAGACAAGACTGAGCAACTTTCATATGTTTACTGCCTTGGGCAGAAAGGAAATCAAACCAGTCCATCCTAAAGGAAATCAACCCTGAATGTTCATTGAAAGGACTGATGCTGAAGCTTCAGTACTTTGGCCACCTGATGTGAAGAGTCAACTCATTGGCAAAGACCCTGATGCTGGGAAAGATTGAGGGCATGAGGAGAAGAGGGCAGCAGAGGATGAGATGGTTGGATGGCATCAGCAACTCAATGGATGTGAGTTTGAGCAAACTCTGGGAAAGAATGAAGGACAGGGAAACCAGGCATGCTGCCATCCATAGGGTCGCAAAGAGGTGGACATGACTTAACAAATAAACAACAACAACAAATACATTTACTCAGGACAGCAATTTCTACTATTAATCACTTTCTCTTGCTCCCAAGAAGCTTGGAACTTGGAAGGAGTCTCAAAATAAACAGATGGATGAATTCTGAAAACCATGAAGTTGGGTGTTATCATTTGTTATTAAGGATATTTTAAAAATTAATAACCTTAAACATGATTTTGAATACTGAAAAGTTAGAACAACAACAACAACAAAAAATGTGACATTATGTTTTAAAAAGCTTAGAAAACCTCAAGGAAGGCAAAGGTTTATCCAGATATTTTGTAAGGCTCTTTTTATGAAAAAAATAGTGTGAACTTACATTCTTAGAAAGAAGAGATATGCTCTCTCCATGAGTACGCAGAAGGAAGACATGCTTTAAATGGCTGTTTTAGTCCATGAACTGAGCAGAATTTTGCCAAGAGAAGATGAAGTGCCCAATTAGAAGATTCAAGCTGGTTTTAGAAAAGGCAGAGGAATCAGAGATCAAATTGCCAACATCCACTGGATCATCGAAAAGCAAGAGAGTTCCAGAAAAACATCTATTTCTGCTTTATTGACTATGCCAAAGCCTTTGACTGTGTGGATCACAACAAACTGTGGAAAATTCTGAAAGAGATGAGAATACCAGACCACCTGACCTGCCTCTTGAGAAATCTATATGCAGGTCAGGAAGCAACAGTTAGAACTGGACATGGAACAACAGACTGGTTCCACATAGGAAAAGGAGTACATCAAGGCTGTATATTGTCACCCTGCTTATTTAACTTCTATGCAGAGTACATCATGAAATGCTGGGCTGGAAGAAACACAAGCTGGAATCACGATTGCTGGGAGAAATATCAATCACCTCAGATATGCAGATGACACCACCGTTATGGCAGAAAGTGAAGAGGAACTAAAAAGCCTCTTGATGAAAGTGAAAGAGGAGAGTGAAAAAGTTGGCTTTAAGTGCAACATTCAAAAAATGAAGATCATGGCATCCGGTCCCATCACTTCATGGGAAATAGATGGGGAAACAGTGGAAACAGTGTCAGACTTTATTTTTTTGGGTTCCAAAATCACTGCAGATGGTCACTGCAGCTGTGAAATTAGAAGACGCTTACTCCTTGAAAGAAAAGTTATGACCAACCTAGATAGCATATTCAAAAGCAGAGACATTACTTTGCCGAATAAGGTCCGTCTAGTCAAGGCTATGGTTTTTCCAGTAGTCATGTATGGATGTGAGAGTTGGACTGTGAAGAAGGCTGAGCGCTGAAGAAATGATGCTTTTGAACTGTGGTGTTGGAGAAGACTCTTGAGAGTCCCTTGGACTGCAAGGAGATCCAACCAGTCCATTCTGAAGGAGGTCAACCCTGGGACTTCTTTGGAAGGAATAACGCTAAAGCTGAAACTCCAGTACTTTGGCCACCTCATGTGAAGAGTTGACTCATTGTAAAAGACTTTGATGCTGGGAGGGATTGGGGGCAGGAGGAGAAGGGGAGGGCAGAGGATGAGATGGTTGGATGGCATCACTGACTCCATGGAGGTGAATCTGAGTGAACTCTGGGAGATGGTGATGGACAGGGAGGCCTGGATGCTGCGATTCATGGGGTCACAAAGAGTCGGACACGACTGAGTAACTGAACTGAACTAAAGTCAGGGAAAAATATTCCCTGGGGTAGCGTTAAATCTGAATACTAAAAATCTGATATTTTCTCATAAACAAACCTTGTAGGAAATAATCCTAAAAGGAAAATGTGCTATGACATGATGTAGAATTACACTCCTGGTGATTTGGAGAGGCAGTACTAGTCACTGAAAAAGATCAGTCTTAGAGGCAAACCATTCCAAGTTCAAATCCTAGTTCCACCCTTTAGTTGCTTGAACTAATGAAAAGGTATTAAATTCTTTATTAAAAATTCCTTAATTTCTTCTGTAAATTGGGTAAAATAATGCCTATCTTACAAAGCAAAAAAAAAAAACAAAAACAAAAAAACCCACTCTCACCAAAATATGTACAAGGCTTGATATATGGTATATCTTCAACAAATATTATTTATTGTTATTTTACTTCAGCCTACTTATCCTGTTGATTACTTTTATGGATTCAGGGACATATTTTAAATCCTCTTTTGAATCACAATATGAGAAGTAAAGTTAAAATTACAGACATTTGATTAGAAGGACTGTTATAAAACATAAAGTGAAGAGGGTGTCATATCAGTATACAGTAATATTAAGGATTAACATCTCTTTCAGAATTTTCCACAGTTTATTGTGATCCACACAGTCAAAGGCTTTGGCATAGTCAATGAAGCAGAAAGAAATGTTTTTCTGGAACTCTTTTGATTTTTCCATGACCCAGAGGACGTTGGCAATTTGATCTCTACTTCTCTGCCTTTTCTAAAACTAGCTTGAACATCAGGAAGTTTACAGTTCACGTATTGCTGAAGCCTGGCTTGGAGAATTGGAGAAGGCAATGGCACCCCACTCTAGTACTCTTGGAGAATTGTGAGCATTACTTTATTAGCATGTGAGATGAGTGCAATTGTGCAGTAGTTTCAGCATTATTTGGCATTGCCTTTCTTTGGGATTGGAATGAAAACTGACCTTTTCCAGTCCTGTGTACACTGCTGAGTTTTCCAAGTTCGCTGGCATATTGAGTGCAGCACTTTCACAGCATCATCTTCCAGGATTTGAAACAGCTCCATTGGAATTCCATCACCTCCACTAGCTTTGCTTGTAGTGATGCTTTCTAAGGCCCACTTGACTTCACATTTCAAGATGTCTGGCTCTAGATTAGTGATCACATCATCATGATTATCTGGGTTGTGAAGATCTTTTGGTACAGTTCTTCAGTGTATTCTTGCCACCTCTTCTTAATATCTTGTGCTTCTGTTAGGTCCAGATCATTTCTGTTCTTTATCAAGCCCATCCTTTTATGAAATCTTCCCTTGGTATCTCTAATTTTCTTGAAGAGATCTCTAGTCTTTCCCATTCTGTTCTTTTCCTCTATTTCTTTGCATTGATTGCTCAAGAAGGCTTTCTTACCTCTTCTTGCTATTCTTTGGAACTCTGCATTCAGATGTTTATATCTTTCCTTTTCCCCTTTGCTTTTCACCTCTCTTCTTTTCACAGCTTTTTGTAAGGCCTCCTCAGACAGCCATTTTGCTTTTTCGCATTTCTTTTCCATGGGGATGGTCTTGATCCCTGTCTCTCATACAATGTCACAAACCTCATTCCATAGTTCATCAGGCACTCTATCTATCAGATCTAGGCCCTTAAATCGATTTCTCACTTCCACTGTATAATCATAAGGGATTTGATTTAGGTCATACCTGAATGGTCAAGCAGTTTTCCCTACTTTCTTCAATTTGAGCCTGATTTTGGTAATAAGGAGTTCATGATCTGAGCCACAGTCAGCTCCAGGTCTTGTTTTTGTTGACTGCATAGAGCTTCTCCATCTTTGGCTGCAGAGAATATAATCAATCTGATTTCAGTGTTGACCATCTGGTGATGTCCATATGTAGAGTCTTCTCTTGTTTTGTTGGAAGAGGGTGTTGTCTATGACCAGTGCATTTTCTTGGCAAAACTCTATTAGTCTTTGCCCTGCTTCATTCTGCATTCCAAGGCCAAATTTGCCTGTTACTCCAGGTGTTTCTTGACTTCCTACTTTAGCATTCAAGTCCCCTATAATGAAAAGGACATCTTTTTGGGTGTTAGTTCTAAAAGGTCTTGTAGGTCTTCATAAAACCGTTCAACTTCAGCTTCTTCTTAATTACTGGTTGGGGCATAGCCTTGGATAACTGTGATATTGAATGGTTTGCCTTGGAGATGAACAGAGATCATTCTGTCATTTTTGAGACTGCATCCAAGTACTGCATTTCAGACTCTTTTGTTGACCATGATGGCTACTCCATTCCTTCTGAGTGATTCCTGCCCGCAGTAGTAGATATAGTAGTCATCTGAGTTAAATCCACCCATTCCAGTCCATTTTAGTTCGCTGATTCCTAGAATGTCAACGTTCACCCTTGCCATCTCTTGTTTGACCACTTCCAATTTGCCTTGATTCATGGACCTGACATTCCAGGTTCCCATGCAATATTGCTCTTTACAGCATCAGATCTTGCTTCTATCACCAGTCACATGCACAATTGGGTATTGATTTTGCTTTGGCTCCATCCCTTCAATCTTTCTGGAGTTATTTCTCCACTGATCTCCAGTAGCATATTGGGCACCTAATGACTTGGGGAGTTCCTCTTTTGGTATCCTATCATTTTGCCTTTTCATACTGTTCATGGGGTTCTTAAAGCAAGAATACTGAAGTGGCTTGCCATTCCCTTCTCCAGTGGACAACATTCTGTCAGCCCTCTCCACCATGACCCGCCTGTCTTGGGTTGCCCCGAAGGCATGGCTTGGTTTCACTGAGTTAGACAAGGCTGTGGTCCTAGTGTGATTAGCTGACTAGTTTTCTGTGAGTATGGTTTCAGTGTGTCTGCCCTCTGATGCCCTCTTGCAATACCTATTATCATACTTGGGTTTCTTTTACCTTGGGCATGGGGTATCTCTTTATGGCTGAACCAGCAAAACACAGCCACTGCTCCTTACGAGCTGGCGGTGCACTGAGCACAGGTGGCTGCGAGCCGGCAGAGCACTGAGTGCAGGTCTGCCTCTAGAGAAATCTGTATGCAGGTCAGGATTCAACAGTTAGAACTGGACATGGAACAACAGATTGGTTCCAAATAGGAAAAGGAGTACGTCAAGGCTGTATACTGTCACCCTGCTTATTTAACTCTGTGCAGAGTACATCATGAGAAACACTGGACTGGAGGAAGCACAAGCTGGAATCAAGATTTCCGGGAGAAATATCGATAACCTCAGATATGCAGATGACACCACCCTTATGGCAGAAAGTGAGGAGGAACTAAAACACCTCTTCATGAATGTGAAAGAGGAAAGCGAAAAAGTTGGCTTAAAGCTCAACATTCAGAAGATGAAGATCATGGCATCCAATCCCATCACTTCATGGGAAATAGATGGGGAAACAGTGGAAAGAGTTTCAGACTTTATTTTGGGGGGCTCCGAAATCACTGCAAATGGTAACTTTAGCCATGAAATTAAAAGACGCTTAGTCCTTGGAAGAAAAGTTATGACCAATCTAGATAGCATATTCAAAAGCAGAGACATTACTTTGCTGACTAAGGTCCGTCTAGTCAAGGCTATGGTTTTTCCTGTGGTCATGTATGGATGTGAGAGTTGGACTGTGAAGAAGGCTGAGCGCCAAAGAATTGATGCTTCTGAATTGTGGTGTTGGAGAAGACTCTTGAGAGTCCCTTGGGCTGCAAGGAGATCCAACCAGTCCATTCTGGAAGGAGATCAGCCTTGGGATTTCTTTGTAAGGAATGATGCTGAAGCTGAAACTCCAGTACTTTGGCCACCTCATGCGAAGAGTTGACTCATTGGAAAAGACTCTGATGCTGGGAAGGATTGGGGGCAGGAGGAGAAGGGGACGACAGAGGATGAGATGGCTGGATGGCATCACGGACTCGATCATCATGAGTCTGAGTGAACTCCGAGAGATTTTGATGGACAGGGAGGCCTGGTGTGCTGTGATTCATGGGTTCGCAAAGAGTCAAACACAACTGAGCGACTGAACTGAACTGAACTGAAGGATTAACATGAAAAATATTCTTCAAACTCAGAATAGAATATGATAATTGGCAATGACAGAAGTCCAGGGAAGGGACCAAGCTGTCATTATGGGTTTATTTACTATTCATTCTGTTTCTTGGGACATGATAACTTGTCATTACAAATTAAAGGAAAGCTGCATTTAATAGTGCTTTTCAAAATAATTGAAAAGATAGACTTTAGTTTGCTTGCCACAAAATAATATATATCAGTAACCCCCTTGACATCAAAGTTATATTGTTTGTCCTGTTGGGAATACAGCTTCCTTTGCTTTAACCAATAATCCTAGGAATTTTCTTTTTTTTTTTATTTTAGCTAATAAATAGAGGTCATATTGCTACCTCCTGTGTTTCTGGTGGTTCTGAATCTTGGCTCATGACAGTGCTTAGGTTAAAAAACAAAAACTTTGTCACTCTGTCTCAGATACATTAAAAGAAACACAAAGAGCACATCCGAAGGTCACTTGAGATTCTCAGGAGATTAAGCTCAAGATTGTAAAATGTAAAATCCGAAGACCCCGCTCTAGGGTGCCAGATCAAGCACTGAGTTGTTTGTGAATCCATTGTGTTGTAACAAAAAAGTCACCTATTTTTCTCTTACTTTTTCTTAAAAAAAAAAAAAAAAAATAACAAGTGTATCACATGCAAGTTTACTACTGAAGACATGCTTTCATGCCCATCATTTGACTTCCTTTCCCCATTTCCCTCTGAGATAGTGAGAACAAGGATTATTCCAACCCCAAATTATCTAGATGAGGTCTAATTTGTCCCAGTGAGAGCTGTAAGATTTAAGAGATAAAACTTTAGCTTGAATAGCCCTTTCCTCTAATGAACAATAATTACTAAAGTATGTTCTACCAAGTATTATCTTCACATGATGACACAGGTAAAGAATTCACAGGGTCAGAGAAGATAGAAACTGTTGCAGTAAAGAAAATTCAACTGTTCACGGCCCTGTCAATAAAGCAGTGTGTGTTGTCAATAGGAAATAAGAAGGTGAATGTACCATATCCTTGAAACATATTTAACCAGGATTGTCTACTAGACAGACAAGATGAACACATTCACAGGAAACTGCCTTATATTATGCTTACTGGAGAACATAGATGTTTTGTTGGATATTTATTAGTTCAAGTTCTGATTTAGCCCCTGGCTTTCTTCTCTGAAGCCAGTTACCATATTCTACCCCCAAAGTCTCCCTCATAGTGGAGAGGGGCACTCACCTTCTGGTCCAGGCATCCTGAGGGTTCATACTTTCACAGTCAAAGTCTTCCCAAAGTGAAGAAATTTGTTTTACCTTTAAAAATGTTATAATTTGGAGCAAATAAGCTAGAGTTTTGAATATGTGCATCACTTTGAAAGTTGTCTTGCTTTAGACTTTAGTATAGAAGTTAAAATAAGCCATCTCTTATGTTTTTGAGTTGTACTGAGTCTGTTTAGGGAGTTTTGGGGGCATTTTGGAAAAAGAGGGATGGATGTCACCATGTGGAAATAATAGTGTTTTTGGAAAAAAAAATTAAAGGAACATTATTTTGTGTTATGTGCACTCATCCCCAGGGGACCTATACAGGAAAATTAAAAAGAAAACCTTCCCACCATTGGTGAAACAAATAAAAGATTCTGTTTTCACTGGCTTACAAAATAATCCCCTAAATATTTAGCAACAGTATTTTTATTTCTCTCATTTCAGATGCTTCATGGGGATAAAAGACTTGATTTACAAGTGGGAAATAGCCATATATATAATTTCAAACATCCAAATTGAAAACTGGTAGCATCTCACATTTTTAATTAATAACAGGACTGCCATTCACATCAACTCATATGGGACTGATGCTAGCCAGTGTGTTATAATCTCATTCCAAATAGAGAAAAGGCGCAGACACAGATGTGGTAGACACTTTCCTGTGGTTATGGTTTTTACGTAAAATAACTGAAATCCCTAACTGGTGTAAAGGCACCATGAATATAAGGATACGCTTGGATCCTAAAAATGGTTGAACCTAAAGGAATAAGGAACTCAGGAATAGAAATGTTATAGTTACACAACTGGGCACTTAGTCCCGGGTGTGAATCCTAGTCTTGCTAGGACTCACTTACTAGCTATGTGACTTTCTGCAAGTTTCTTAACCTTTCTTGAAGCATCACTTGCTTATTTGTAGGATGGAGATAATCATGCCTATTTCTCAGAGGTGTAGTAGTGATGAAAAAAGACAATATATGTAAAGAGATAATGTTCTGACATGGTTATAACCAATCACTCAATAACTGTTTTCTTTACCTGCAGCAGAAAGGGGATTAGTGTAGAGGGAGTGATCATTTAAGAAACTTTTTATAAAACTGGTAAGTCTGAAATAGCTGCGATCTCTGGAAATGTTCCTCAGAAACAATGTAGCAATAAAAAGTATATTTTATTTTTCTAGACTATGTTCTCCAGGTTCACCACAAGCATTACCTGTCAGGAACTGAGCAAAGAAAACCTGCACCCTACTTTCGAGATTTTGATGTTTATAGTTACTTGATATTTCTAGTGAAATTGCTGAAGAACAAAACAAAATAAAAAATACTTTTTATGCTCAAACTCACATCCATCGAGTCGGTGATACCATCCAACCATCTCATCCTCTGGCATCCCCTTCTTCTCCTGCCTTCAGTCTTTCCCAGCATCAGGGTCTTTTCCAATGAGTTTTTAGTTTGCAAAAATGAGATCAAAAGGGATCTCTAAAACCTATAAAAAATCATCTAGACTATGGAGAAAAAAATACCTATTTGTTTACAAAATCTGGTTTAACAGATGTGGAAAATAACATAAAATTCAAGAGACAGAAACTTAGCTTTAAACAAGAATGAACTGGTTAACATGGTGAATACTGTATATACTGTATACAATACTTATTACCCTCAAAAGATAGACTGAATATAAATCACTTCCAAAATAATTAACTGTAATTCATGAATGGCAGATCTATAACATACTTCTGAGAGAAATTAGAATGCTTGTGGTTTATCTAGAATCTTCTGAGGTCACAGAAAGGGAAAGTGAAGTTGCTCAGTCATGAACGACTCTTTGCGACCCCATGGACTGTAGCCTACCAGGCTCCTCTGTCCATGGGATTTTCCAGGCAATAGTACTGGAGTGGATTGCCACTTCCTTTTCCAGGGGATCTTCCTAACCGAGGGGTTGAACCCGGGTCTCCCGCATTGTAGACAGACGCTTTACCGTCTAAGCACCAGGAAAGTCCTATGATAGTGTAAATGCACCTCCCAGAAAACATTTTGGTTCAGCTTGGTATTGATTTTATTTTTAAATTTTAACTTTTTTTTCTTGGAGGAGAGTTTTTGGCTCATTTTCAGTTGTAGTTTTGCTTCTGTCTAGTTGGACAGTCTTGTGTTTTGCTAAATTTCTGGGCTACCTAAGGCTTTTCTACTTTTTATACACACACTGGATTATCGGAGACAGTTACCCAAGTTCCTGGGGACAGCTAATCTCAGCCAAGAAACCATAACTCAGCTTCTTACTCATCAAGCTAGGACTAAAGAGAACAATGCATGACAGATAGATAGGTTCTTCATTCCGGCTCATAAATCATGATCAGAGCTTGAGGAATCAATCTGTTTGACATTAGCTAGTTTGTTTACTAACGTTAGCCTAATTTTTAAGACATTTTCTAGAGACTAGAAACACCTGAAATTTGAAAGAGAGACGATGAACTTGTGTAACAACAAAGAGGCAAGATAATTTACTTTTGTCTTGAAGACATCTGAATTGCTTTAGAGTCTCTGTTTTCTCTGAAAAGCAGGTATTTGCCTTGGACTCACTTTATCTCAATGAATAACAATCCTTCTTTTTTGATTGTAATATACTCTTGACTGAATGGTAAATACCAGCTTTTAAGATGGAAACCACCATGGCAATACACATGAGTGATATTTCTCATGCGATTGATTCTGAAGTCCCATGCCCTTGATGGCTGGCCTAGGAAAGCAGGAGGTCATTGTTAGCTCACTCTATTTGTATACAGCTATTGAAAGTTAGAGGCTTTCTCCTGGGCTTGGCCTCTTAAATTCAGTGCAAAACACAATTCCCACTAACATGCCACTTGAAGTAAGGAAACCGTATTCATATCCTGTGAGCCAATGTGGATTTTTCCACTTATGCCCATTTAAATGTCTCAGTTCCTGAACGCAAGAAAGAGGGTGTTAGAAGCTTAGCATTTCCAGGATTTGGGATGGGGGAATCCTGTGAGTGCTGTCTCATGACTTGAGGAAATTTATCTATTCTGAGAAACTCATAGTTATTTATCCCTATAATAATTACTCATTTCTAATTTGAGAAAGAGTCGTTTGGAAGACAGGAGTCTTGCTGTAGTGATTCATTTCTTTCTTTCATGGGGATTAAGAGCATTACTGGACAAAGTACAATGTGAGTTGCATCATTTTACACTACAAATGAGAGCAATATGAGATATTAAGGGATGGACATTTTCCAAAGTCTAATTCTGCTTTGTGTCAACAGCAGGATTAGCTTTAAGGGTGATCTTTTTTTTTTTTTTAATTTCTTTTTTTAAGTATCTCCAATTCTAATGCCATGTGCAACTCACTCTCAGAAATGGAACCAGTACAGAAAACATGTGGTAAAACCTCCTGTTTCTAATCCCACAGAGGACACATAAGTGGTGGTCCTTTGAGGTTGGCCTTTGTAAGAATTGTGGGAACAAGGCTTAGGGACAGGGACTGTCCCTCAGTGAAGAGGCTCAGGCCATCTGTGTGTATGAAAATATACACCATATGTTGACCAGGTAGACCCCAAAAGCTCAACCAGCAGAGGCAAGGACAGCTTTATGAAAAGGGGAGTAAGCTTCTATAACAAAGTATGTATTTCTATGTGGGTAAAATTAGGAAGGAGAACAACTGGAAACTAGATGATAGATGTAGAATAATAATACAGAGAGCAACCAAGAAAATATAAACATGAAAATATAAATAATATGAAAATAGAAAAAAGTGTAGAATTAGTAGAAGACAAATGCCTTCAATGAATAGTTTATCTTTCTAGAGTTCAGTGTACTTTGTAAACACTTTTGGTTATTGGCAAGAAACCTTTGGGAGTTATGGACATAATTATTATATTCCTTTGATAAGCAATAGCAAGTTACTTTGGTTTAAAAAAAGAAATCTTTTGCAAGTTGTTGGATGGATGTTAAGAGAAAAAGATTTTTGTCCTGATCCTACTGTTAGACAAGTCATCTGACCTCTCTGGGCCTTAGATTTCCCATCTGCAAAATGAGTTAATGGATTCTAAAATTCCTTCTGTTGCTGGAATAATCAACATAAGACTACTCTTTAGAATAGCCTTTTGGACCTTTCTTCATATAAACATTACTATTCATTCACTCTTCTGAGTTACTTTAACCTCTGTATATTTTCTTTCAGATCTCCATTTAAGAAACAAAATTTCTCAAAATGAAGTAAACAGAAGCACGTGGATTTGGGATTACAAATTGGTATCATTGCTGTTATCTGATGCTCTGTTGTTAAAATTTTGAACTTATTACTTAATTCCTTTGCATTACTATATTTCTTCCTACTCATTAAAGATAAGTTGTTGTCTCTTCTTGGATTATAGAAGAAAGGATTGAAAATTTTAGGATATCTATTAATATTTTCCAGGCCATTATTTATTACTCTTAAGCTAAATCAACAAAGTAAAGCAAATGACAGTTTTTCTTTTGGGGTCTGTGTGGGAGTGATGCTACTTTAGTCTAAAACATAAACACCTAGACCTGTATGTTTGCTAAACTCTCTTTCTTTCCCTAAAGGCCTCATACAAGTCTGTACTTCTTTATTCTTCCTCGCTTCTAACTCCTCACCCTACCTGCAAGCTGACTTCTGATCCTGCCCTACAATGAAACTGTTCTTGCCAATGGACAAACCTCATTCACTCTCTGCAGCAATTAACACCATGTTTTCCTTCCTGAAAATTCTCTCCACCCTAAGATCCCATGACACCAATCTTTCCTGTTTTTTATTTTCTCTACTTCTTGGTCCTCTATTAGAATTCCTCTTTGTCTGTATAGCCCTTAAATGTCTGTATTTATCAGGCTTATGTCCTTGACCCTTTTTTCCCCCTTATATGCTCTTGCTGGGTGATTCCCTCTCATAACTTTTATCTCAAGTCTAGATCTCTTCTCTGGAGCTCCAGGCTAATGTTTCCAGCTGCCTTCCGGAATTCTCCACCCACAGGCATCTTATACACAAGCATTTAAAATCCAACTCTTTATCTTCCATCTAAATCTACTTCTCTTCCCATAATTTCTGTCTCAGTAAATGTCCCACCATCCACCCCATCATCTAACCTAATCTGGAAGCATCCTCTCATTCCTCACTTCTGATCAATTACCCAGCCTATCCGTTTCTGTTTTCATTAGCAAGGTTCAAGACTTGGTCATTTCTCACTTGAATTACTGCAAGGACCTATTCCAGCCTTTTCTTTCTGTGATCAATTTTCCAAAATGCAACAAGAAAGATTTTTTTTTAAAAATTATCTAACACTGTCATCCTACCCACTTCTTCCAAGTGCTGGAAAGCTTTCTGCTTAAAGCTTTCTGTTTCATGTTAAAATCTGAACTCTTTGTAATGATTTCCTAGTACTTCTTGCCCTCCCTCTTAACATCTCTCCAATTTGTCTTCCAGCACATACCCTCTGCTCCTCCAACTTGTATTTATTGCAGCCTCATGAATCAGCCATGCCCTTTCAACAAGTTTAACAAATATTCTTGACTGACTGTGGGGCATCTTCTCTCCAACTTGGCAGGGTCTATTGGGGTTGCCTACTTGTCCTCTACCTGCCTGACATGGAACTGATGAAGATGAGGTCTTGGTCTTACTCCTTTCACTCCAGTGCTCCCAACAGTTCTGAACTTAATACAACTTAATACGTGAGCTGAGATTTAGTTTTTCAATTTCACCTTGCTTATAGAAGTTATTTCAAAGTAGCTATTGAATAAAGCATGCTTTATTTCCTTTTCTGCTCTTAGTTTTGCAAATTATTGACAGAAAGAAATTGTTATTTTTTATTCCCAGTCTGATTCCTAGCAAACATGCCTAAATTGACCCCTTCAAATGATCATCTATAATTTCTTGGAGAAGATCCAAACCAGTATTCATATATTGTTCAGACTTTCTTCTTTACGATTCTGACCATAGTATAAAAATTTAACTGCTTGCTATCAAAGAGAAAGACAAATTTTAAATTATCAAATATGATGAAAAGTCTTTGTGAAGATTTTATTCCAAGAGTATTCATATTTAGAATTCTTCTGCTTTTCTTAGTAACTAAATTGCTCCTCGATTTAGTTTACAGATAATGAACAAAACTTATCATACTTGATTGTTTCTGCTCACTGGCTTGCCTGGTTCCCCCTTTATCTGTGAGGTCCACAAGGGAGGGGCCATGTCTATCTTTTCGACACATAACCACAGCACCAAGCCTTACACCATAGTTGGCCCTTAAAAACATTTTTTAGCAAAAGTTGAAATATCTAGCTTTTGTTTTATAAAATCCTGATTTTTACACACATAAAAGGCAATGTTATCTGCCAAAGATGAGAAAAATGTCACACAAGGTCACAAAAATTGTACTGGGTCAACTCTTTATCATGAAATGCCAAAAAAACATTTTGAGCTTGACTCTCACGCACAGCTTGTTGAAAGTTTTACAATTCAAAGTAAGCTTTTGGTCAATCATAGCCAGCCCTCTAAATGAATCTGGGATAAATTTAGTACTGATTAAACTTGGCAAGTTATCTCTATGGGAAGCAAGGCACAGCAAAGTGGATCTCTATTTCTATTATTTCTAAGACAGGGAGGCAAATACAAACTTTTCAAGAACCACTCCACCTATACGAACACAAACATTGGATTCAGAAGTATCCATTAATCCACATAGATTTTCAGTAATAAACTTTCCCAGGATTGTAAGTTTTCCTTCCACAGTTTCTTCATAGGTGATCAATCATCAGGAAGTCATACCACAGCAAGGGATGCTCATCATAGACTCAATATTCTCCATTTAAGATAGTTTAGGTAAGCCATTGTCTTCACATTCGTGGTTGTTAAAAAAAGAGGAGAATCTTTTTAGTATATGCATCTGGTTACGAGAGAACAGGATAAAACCCAAGTTACAAGAAGTGACGTTTTTGTTTTCTGACTCAGCACAAGGAAAGCCAGAATCAGCAAGACCTGTTTCCCTGGCATGAGACCCTAGAGTCAAAGTCCTGATCTAGATATGGGTACTGCAAAAACAGAATGAGATATTCTGTTAAGGTAGCACTGCTCGGAATGATCAGAACAGATTTCATCTTGCTGGGAAATATCACTCAGTTTTGTAACAAAGCTGGAAAGACTTCCTAACCAAGATGCTTTCAGTGATGAAAAGCTTGGAAATTCTGGCTTTCCAAAGTCAGGAAGAAAACAAGTTAGATAGCTGTTTATAAAACAAATCCAGTGAAAAGTGGGGGGCACTGTCAATAATAAACATTTACATTATTCTATGTGTTTAATATGGGAAAAGACCATATTGGTCATTGAAAGTCGGCCAAACATGGTCAGTATTAGTCTCTGCAGAGTTCCTGAATCTTGTGTTAAAAATGTTCTCTAACGTTTTTCTATTCTATTCCCAAATGGATTAATAGTAGGCAGACACAGAAAAAGTGAGGGCAAACTAGAATAGCCTATATATCTGCACAACTTACTGTGTGATTTATGTTATGCTATTCCCTTTTCCTAATTCTGTTGTCTAATCTCAAGAGCCATCTCCTGTCTGTCTTAACTAGTTGTCACTTCCAGCACTTCATACTCCCAGAAACATACCCACATTCTGCCTAGTATGACTGTCACATGTGTAGTTATACTTTTGGGTCCATGTAGGCTCCAAAATCACTGCAGATGGTGACTGCAGCCATGAAATTAAAAGATGCTTACTCCTTGGAAGAAAAAGTTATGACCAACCTAGATAGCATGTTGAAAAGCAAAGACATTACTTTGCCGACTAAGGTCCATCTAGTCAAGGCTACGGTTTTTTCCAGTGGTCGTGTATGAATGTGAGAGATGGACTGTGAAGAAGGTTGAGTGCTGAAGAGTTGATGCTTTTGAACTGTGGTGCTGGAGAAGACTCTTGAGAGTCCCTTGGACTGCAAGGAGATCCAACCAGTCCATTCTGAAGGAGATCAGCCTTGGGATTTCTTTGGAAGGAATGATGCTAAAGCTGAAACTCCAGTATTTTGGCCACCTCATGCAAAGAGTTGACTCATTGGAAAAGACTCTGATGCTGGGAGGGATTGGGGGCAGGAGGAGAAGGGGACGACCGAGGATGAGATGGCTGGATGGCATCACTGACTCGATGGACATGAGACTGAGTGAACTCTGGGAGTTGGTGATGAACAGGGAGGCCTGGATGCTGCGATTCATGGGGTCACAAAGAGTCGGACATGACTGAGTGACTGAACTGAACTGAACTGAGGCCTTATTTATCTCTGCAGCATCCAGAAACATTCCTTATCACAATAAAATCTAATGTAAATTTCTGGAATAATCATTCCTTAAATTTTTAAATTTGTGAGCATCTGATCATAAGGTATAAATCACACTAAATTGCTATAAAAATGAAATTTATGTTAAATAAAGAAACATTTAGTAATATCTTTCATGTGAGGTGGTTTGCATAAATGAAGATAATTTACGAGAAAGGCACAATTTTTTCTTTTTTACCTAGTTGATTTCTAGTGTCTATAATAGCATTTATTATAGATGATTTTTCCTGCTACTATGTACTGTTTGACTATAATGGTCATTTTTGTGCATCGTTATTCTTATGTAAGCTTAGTATCTTCCCCATAATGTCTGGGTGAGATTCCCTTTGTTCAAATTCCTCTGCTGTCACTCCTTTAGGTATTTTATTCAAGCTTCATCTTTATATGGGGTTTGTTCTTTGATTCCAAATACCTCAGGACTTCTGTGCTTTAATTCAATGGTAAATACCTGGGTTTTAAGGAACTTAAAGCAAAAGAAACTGGGGCCTTTGAATGATAGAGGGGGTGAAAGGGACTGCTTGATTATCATCTTGAAACAGAAGACCCAGGTTAGTGGCTACAAAGAAAGGGAAATGGAGAAGATTCAATAAAATGAATCCTGGATCTCCAAGATCTGGTAAAATATTAGCTAAATTATAAGAGTCTTGTTAGAGGAAGAAGTGTCATAATCTGTATGCTTTCAGCTATTATATTTGCTGGAGTTCTAACTGGAAAAAGAACTAAAGAACAGTCACAGGAGCAGGTGCTGGGAGAAAGAGCCCTTGAGACAGGTGGTCAGCAGATCCTATGGCAGTGGCCATGGGATAAACTCAGATCCTCAGCAGGCTATAATCAATGGTTGAAAGTAACACAGGCGCATCTGGGTAGGAACTGTGCTTATTTCCCAGCAGGTGATATAGTCAGATTCAAAACCTTTCTGTGCTGAAAAGAAGTCCACTGAGTGGTCAAAGGTTTAGAGATCACAATAAAGGACTGGAGTGCAAATGTGAAAGCAGAATGCACCTCTAATCATACAAACTATGGGATGGTGTTAGGAAATGAGAGAACACTGTAGCTCCATGCACAAGCGTAGCCACAGTAACCATAAACTCTACCAGGAACAGGAAATGGGTGCCAGCTCCATCCCGCTTTGGGCAGATGGAGTCCTGATTTTGTTCTTTTGTTCCACTTCAAGGGCAGGGCTATGACTACAGGACCATTTGTACCTGTGTTGTGTGACTCAGGAATAGGTACGTAATAACACAGGAAGGGATGGTAGGTGTTTGAACCAGAAGTGCCTGTCAAACTCCCATGCAATGTTCGAGTTCCGGGTCCAATGTTTCTGCTTTACAGAAGCTTTCCTCAAACCCCATGCGCTCGAGAAGAAAGAGCCATCACTACCCACCACAGCTACCACTGTCATTATCACCATTGCTATTACTGTTTCCTTTGGGGTTAATCAGCTTAGCAATTACACCATAACCCTCAGTTCAGTTCAGTTCAGTCGCTCAGTCGTGTCCGACTCTTTGCGACCCCATGAATTGCAGCACGCCAGGCCTCCCTGTCCATCACCAACCTGTAGTTCACTCAGTCTCATGTCCATCGAGTCAGTGATGCCATCCAGCCATCTCATCCTCGGTCGTCCCCTTCTCCTCCTGCCCCCAATCCCTCCCAGCATCAGAGTCTTTTCCAAGGAGTCAACTCTTCGCATGAGGTGGCCAAAGTACTGCAGTTTCAGCTTTAGCATCATTCCTTCCAAAGAAATCCCAGGGCTGATCTCCTTCAGAATGGACTGGTTGGATCTCCTTGCAGTCCAAGGGACTCTCAAGAGTCTTCTCCAACACCACAGTTCAAAAGCATCAATTCTTCGGCGCTCAGCCTTCTTCACAGTCCAACCCTCACATCCATACATGACCACAGGAAAACCATAGTCTTGACCAGATGGACCTTAGTCGGCAAAGTAATGTCTCTGTTTTTGAATATGCTATCTAGGTTGGTCATAACTTTTCTTCCAAGGACTAAGCGTCTTTTAATTTCATGCTTGCAGTCACCATCTGCAGTGATTTTGGAGCCCAAAAATAAAGTCTAACACTGTTTCCACTGTTTCCCCATCTATTTCCCATGAAGTGATGAGACCGTATGCCATGATCTTCATTTTCTGAATGTTGAGCTTTAAGCCAACTTTTTCACTCTCCACTTTTATCAAGAGGCTTTTTAGTTCCTCTTCACTTTCTGCCATAAGGGTGGTATCATCTGCATATCTGACGTCACTGATATTTCTCCCTCAGGTCACTTTAAATGCTATTCAACTCCTCACAATGGATGGACATTGTTTTTAAAGAGGTGTCACCATAAAATTAAGCACAGTTAAATAGCACACAACTTAGAGGCTTATTGAAATTCTGTGAATAATGGTTAAAGTATAAATGGGGTGGGTCAGTTAAGATTCTTTTGTCTAGAGACAGGAGAAAAATTTACCTCCAACTGGCTTTAAAAATAAGGGGAATTGTTTGGCTCCTGGGATGAGAAAGCCATAGGGAGTGCTAACTCCGGGTGTTCCTTGGTCTAGCGGCTCAATGACATCACCAAGGAATAGGATTTCTTTCTTCCCTTCTTTCTTGCCTTCTGAAGTTGGCTGCCTCTGAGACAGGCTTGCCAGAGTTGCTAGGCTACAAACATCTTTATTTACATACAGCAGGGAAGGTGGAGAAGGAAATGGCAACCCACTCCAGTGTCCTTGCCTGGAGAATCCTAGGGACAGTGGAGCCTGGTGGGCTGCCGTCTATGGGGTTGCACAGAATTGGACACGACTGAAGCAACTTAGCAGCAGCAGCAGCAGCAGCAGCAGCAGGGAAGAGAATATCTTTGCCTCAGCATTCTAGAAACTGTCTGGCACTTCACTGTGAGCAGCTCATCTTCAGGTCTTGCCTACTCAGGAACCAATCACATTGTTGACTGGCTAAGAGGTAACATCTGTTTCCCCAGAACCACATGAATTCTAAAATGAGAAATGGAGCTGTTGGGAAGGAGGAAGGAAAGAATGGATACTGAAGATAGCAATCATGGTCTTAAGGCACTGACAAGAAACCAACTCCAGTTAAGGAAAGGAAAGGATTAGGGGCTTCCCTGGTGGTGCAGTGGTTAAGAATCTGCCTGCCAATGCAGGTGACATTTGCTGGATCCCCGGTCTAGGAAGATCCCACGTGCTGTGGAGCAACTAAGCCCGTGCACTACCAATGCTGAGCCTGTGCTCTCGAGCCCGGGAGCTGCAACTATTGAGCCCATGCACAATTTATTTCTTAAAAAGGAAATGATCACATGCACTGAGCAGCTCAGTGAACTATCAGAAAGGCTGGTACACCAGGTAGGGTAAAAGTCTGTGCGCTAGTTTGTTAAGGCTGCCTCAACAAAATGCCATAAACTTGGGGCTTAAACAAAAACCCTTATTATCTCAAAGTTCTTAAGGCTAAAAGTCTGAGATGAAGGTGTAAGCAGGGTTCGTTCCTTCTGAGGGCTGAGTGAAAATCGTTTCCTTGCTTCCTTCCTAGCTTCTGGTAGTTACCGTCAGTCTTTGGAATTCCTCGGCTTGTAGACCCATCATCCAGTCTCTGCCTTCATACTCACACAATGTTTTTTTCTGTGTGCCCGTCTGTCTCTGTGTCCAAATTCCCTCTTTTTATAAAGATACAGTCATATTGAACTGTAAAGGCAATAGGGCCTATACTAATGACTTTATCTTAACTTGACCATCTGCAAAGACTATTTATTTACTAATAAGTTTCCATTCACAGGTATGGGGGTTAGGCTTCAACAGCTTTTAGGGGATCTGATTCAACAGATAACAGTGTAAGGATCAGCTTACACCATGGCAATCAAGTGGCAAGGTATACATCTCAGCCACTGGATACTTCATGCCACTCCTGCTGGCTCTGGCAGCCCCTGAAGCTGGTCCTGCCTCACGGTCCCTGCTTCATGGCAGCTCCTTGACATCGCGGTGTGGGGAGAGAGCATCTGGCTCCTTCTCCTCCTCATCTCCTCCCCAAAGATTCACAAAATGTGATGTTCTTGCAACACAGCAAATCTTTAGTTATTGGGAGGCCAAAAAGAAAACTGTATTCTACAGGTGGCAACCAACATACCACCATGTTGGCAAAGATGGATTCTTTTCTGATTTAAGGCTGGGGGAAGGCACACACTGTGCTCTGAAGCAGGGAGGGAATGTGATTCCGACAGAGTGAAGAGGAAGCAGAAATGGCAGGTTGCAATGTCAAAGACAAACTTCTGCATTTTGTCTTTGGGGTGATTCAGTTCATCTTCCTCTACCTGTGGTCACAAAGAAGCTGTGTTGGGTGGGTTCCTTTATGCTGAGCAGAGCTCAGTCAAGTGATGCTCAGGAGTGAGGACCTCTACTGGATGGTGCCACAGAGTCCATAGAGAGTTGTCCTGGTACCTCCAAACTGGCAAACTCATGGGACACGTTCATTAGCCCCAAATCTACAGCTGACCCATGTGTTTTTTTTTTTTTTTTAACTGCACCTTCTACATGTGGGATTTTAGTTCCCCAACCAGGAACTGAACCTCGGCCCCCTGCTTTGGAAGTGCAGAGTCTTAACCACTGGACTACCAAGGAAATCCCCCATGTGCTTTTGAAATAGTGCTAAGGAGCCTGTATATCTGAGATACACAATGACGGGATAATTTTTTCATTCTAATACAGTTTTGATTCATCTCCTTGTGATAACTTGTGTGTCTACCTCCCTTATAGGGTTGTAACTTTCTGGGGGCTAGAGAGGCTCATCTATCATAGTGTTTTTGAGATGGACCTGACACACTTCTGATGCCCAACAAATATCAGATGTATTAGTAAATGGATGGATCAGAAAGGTTGTGTGTGTATTGACTTTGAGGATGAGGCAGGGATAGAAGTTATTAAACAATGTTAAAAGCCTCTCAATTTAAGAAAATTTTCTCAGAGCAATTCTACCATGATCCATGACTATGCCTTATTTTCATCACAACCAGGGTATGTGGTAAAATAATGGGAAACAAACAGAGATGTTAGGATGTATATTTCCTCTCCCAGATATATGACGTTTGCTTGGCCCTGTGTTCACATCTCAGCAGAGATTTCTAACACTGGGGGGCTTAGTGCTACTTCTACTCCTTCTCCAGTGAGACACCCTAGACACTAGCAGAGAATTGTCAACAAATTTTGCCAAATTAAACCCCCAGAAGAAATTCTGCCAACAGATTTTGCCAATTTACACCTTCCTAAGGTGTCTTTAACAACATTTCCATTATATCTTTTCTAGGTTCTTACTTATTGGTATGTTTTAAAACTTATATCCTGGAAATCATATAAATAATAACCCAAAAAGAAATAAAATGATTTAAAATCTGAAGTGAGAAGAGAATTTGAAATGTTTTAGCTTATGTTGTATTCAACTCTGAAAATGCACTAGCTCAGCCTTTTGAATTTGGTTTCCCTTGTAGTACCAGAAGCAAACAAGAATTAATTTTAAACAAAAATCTGTCTTGTACAATACAAGCTTGAACTTAGTTAGAAAAAACATGTTTTTAAATTAAATTTCCTTTGAAAAACAAAGGCTTAAGTTAAGGGTAAAATGTTTTGGAAAACTTGAAGTTTCAAAAATAAAACTTGACGGAAAATAAAAATGGTTTTAGGGCTTTCTGAAAAATCCCTAATACTGCTGAGCCCCCTCCCCTATTAGTAACAGGAACTAGTCTAAGGACTTTCTCTTCCAGTGTGGAAACTGAACCTCTTTGGATGTGCTAATAAAGTGTTAAATTACTATTTTCATTATTATATTGATACTGCTCTTCTATCCTTGTTTATAATTTTTGATTAAGATGCAAGTGATCTGATATTACAAATTAAAAATTTATAGACACTTCTCAGCACAGAGCAAGTGTATTTGAATGGTCAGTGATAATCAGAAGTATACCAACTGAACTTACCTATCATTTTATTATCCTACATCAGGGTATGGATACGGCATTCTATTAGGTACATGCTCAATAAGAAAGATTTTCAAAAGATATTCCTATATATCTCTGGTATGTAAACTCCTAGGCTTCTAGAATAATTTTCTATTTCATTTTTAGGAAGGTGTCCTGTTTCCCTTGTATAGTATCTGCGATTATTCTCCTATTCTAAAAACCTTTCATTCATCAGTCTCTTTGCATGGATGTCCTATCTATGTTACTACAGTAGCCTTTAATCAATGAACCCATCAGTACCCTCACAAGTATATACTAATCACTTTCATGTTAGTAAGTCTCATGATGCTCTGGGTAGGGGTAATAAACTCAAATGCAAAGCAACCTAAATGTTCATCAAAAGAAGAACGGATAAAGGAGATGTAGTACATATATACAACGGAACATTATTCAACTGTAAAAAGAATGAAATAATGTCATTTGTCAAAACATGGATGCACCTAGAGGTTATCATACTGAGTGAAATAAGACAGAGAAAGACAAATATTTGATATCACTTACACGTGGTATCTAAAAAAAAAGTATAAATGAATTTACTCACAAAATGAAGTGGAGAAGGCAATGGCACCCCACTCCAGCACTCTTGCCTGGAAAATCCCATAGACAGAGGAGCCTAGTGGTCTGCAGTCCATGGGGTCACTAAGAGTCGGACACGACTGAGCAACTTCACTTCCACTTTTCATTTTCCTGCATTGGAGAAGGAAATGGCAACCCACTCCAGTGGTCTTGCCTGGAGAATCCCAGGGACGGGGAGCCTGGTGGGCTGCCGTCTATGGGGTCGCACAGAGTCGGACACGACTGAAGCGACTTAGCAGCAGCAGCACAAAATGAAGAGTCACAGATGTAAAAAACAAACTTATGGTTACCAGGGTAGAAAGGTGGGGGATAGATCAGGAGATTGAGACTGACATATACACATAACTAGTAATATGTATAAAATAGATAACTAACATGGACCTCTGCATAGCACAGGAAATTCTACTTAATACTCTGTAATGACCTGCACAGGAGAAGAATTTGAAAAAGAATGGTATATGTATGTGGTCAGTAGTTTCAGTCGTGTCTGATTCTTTGCGACCCCATGGACCAGGCTTCCCTTTCCATGGGATTATCCCAACAAGAATACTGGAGGGGGTTGTCATTTCCTCCTCCAGGGAATCTTCCCAACCCAGGGATCAAACCTGCATTTCCAGCAGCTCCTGCATTGGCAGGCTGATCCTTACCACTTGAGACACCTGGATATGTGTTTACATATAACTGAATCACTTTGCTGTATGTACAGCAGAAACTAACACAACAGTGTAAATCAACTATTCTCCAATAAAAATTTTAAAAGCCCTCAAATATATTTACTGGCCAAGAAGATAACAGAACATGTGAAATTAAAAAGTAACATGGAGTAGTAGACCTTTGGCAAATTGGGGAATACATGCTCTGCCTAAAGACACTTAAATTCGTTTAAGAACATGATGCAAGCCCAATAGAGCACAGCGTTGAGTTTTTTGGGTCTGTGGATTTTGATTTTCTCTCTTACCATTTAGACAATAATAGGACAATACAGATCTCTCCCTTTTTAAAACACCAATACAAAGATTTGTGGTCGGTTGTTTACTCTTGACTATGGCAAAAATAAGTACTCTAAAATGTTTTCTGATGAGAGTGCTGTTAGCTAAAATAATAAAATTACTATTAACTGAGAAGCAATTGTCATTACCAGACTGATCTACCACAGCCATATGGCATGTTGAATTCTTAAGAACTCTTATGATTATATTGCTATTTATTTTTTATTACAAACTAATTGTTCGAGGGCTCTTGTGTGCAGATTCTTGCTCTGTGTACTTACTAGCAATCATTAGACATGGTGTTTGTTTTCTATAGTGTTGACTCCAAATTCAACCCAATGCTCTTCAAATTGTTATCCCCCAGTTCAGCCCAAATTCAGAAGGAATGCTCAATTTACCACCACAGAGAAGGAGCTGATCTCAAAAGAATAATGGGAAAGAACAACAGCTGCTTTAAACAAATCTTACAAACACAATTTAGCACAGACACTGAACAGGAAGAGAAAATAAAGACTGACTAATCACCAGTGGACCAGCGTGTGCCCTGAAGCTTTGAATCTGGAAATTATTAATTTCTATTTTTCTCTCACCTCCCCAAAGGTTCAGTAAGTACACTGATGTCTGGAGGAAAATCCACACAAGATGCGTTTTCATCGCAGCATCTGGTTCTCTGGGAACTCTGCTGCTTGCTTTCTCACTGCATTTAACCTTTCGTCTGAAGTATTGTTTTGGCAGCCAAAGATATGTCTGCATTACTTTGTGTTTTTAAGATCCCACTTTCTCTTTGCTCATAAAATCTGCAACCTGGTGTGGGGATGTTTGAAATGTTTCCTGAGTCCATACATTTTGGGGAGAGTAATGGAACAATTCACTTTAGATCTACCCATATTTCAGTCCTCATCCCACCCAGGTATCAGGATTTCCTTTTGTCACAAGGTCTATAGCTAAAACCACAAACCCTCTGGTGACCAGTGAAATCATGTTTTTGTCGTCTTTGTCCTGTAAATGAGGTAGCTATCAGATCTTGGATCATTTGTGAAAATAATCCAAAATGAAGCGAATATAAAAAGGAAAACCTCTAGAATTTTTAAGTGCAAAAGTACTCAAGTTTGACAAATACTTTAGATTTATGACATTATTATTGGCATGAAACCTACACGCTTTATTATATTAAAAAACATCTTTTAAAAAGCAATCATTTTAAAAAGAGTGTGAAGAGCCCAAAACATGTATCTCTTGAATAAACTTGTTCTTTTGCTGAACCAGAACCAAGCATGTTACATAATATGAATAAGATAAAACCACAATCAGCGGTCTTCCTCTTCCAAACGGAGGTGACTTCTCAAAATGGCATGGCCTAGTTACACCATTTTCAGTGTTAAAAATCATGGGGAGGATCATAGCCACAATGATTAAAGTTTTCCAAAGAATGTTCTATAAATCCTTGTAACAACAATTTCACTATTTCAGTTCTAGGCTGTGGGAAGATTTCAAAAGGTTTAGTTTTTTTTTTTTTTTTTTTTCATTCTTAAATTGTTCATTCTGTTTTTTCAAACAGAGCATTTAGGAAATGATCCTGTAGCAATTTAATGAAAATAACAAGATCCATTAACTTCACACTGAATAATATGTAAACCTTGATGTTTAATTAGTCTTTGACTCTGTAAATTACAAAATACTTTTCTAGTCATTTGCTGCTGCTGCTGCTAAGATGATTTAGTCATGTCTGATTCTTTGCAACTCTATGGACTGTAGCCCGCCAGGCTCCTCTGTCCATGTGATTCTCCAGGCAGGAATACTGGAGTGGGTAGCCATTCCTTTCTCCAGAGGTACTTCTCAACCCAAGGACTGAACCTGTGTCTCCTGCAGCGTCTGCATTGCAGGCAGATTCTTTACCACTGAGCCACTAGGGAATGTCCATCAACCGAGGAATGGATAATGAAGATATGGTAGATATATACAACAGAGTATTATTCAGCCATTGAAAGGAATGAAATAATGCCATTTGCAGCAACTTGGATGGACCTAGAGATTGTCACATGTTGTTGGAAGAGGGTGCTTGCTATGATCAGTGGGTTCCTTGGCAAAACTCTGTTAGTCTTCACCCTGCTTCATTTTGTGTTCCAAGGTCAAACTTGCTGTATACTACAGATATCTTTTGACTTCCTACTTTTGCATTCCAATCCCTTATGATGAAAAGGACATCTTTATTTTTGGTGTTAGTTCTAGATGGTGCTGTAGGTCTTAATAGGACTATTCAACTTCAGCTCCTTTGGCGTTACTGGTTGGGCAGAGACCTGAATTATTGTGATGTTGAATGGTTTGCCTTAGAAACAAACCAAGATCATTCTGTCATTTTTGAGATTGCAAGCAAGTGTTGCATTCTGGATTCTTGTTGACTATGAGATCTACTCTGTTTCTTCTAAGGGATTCTTGCCCATGGTAGTAGGTATAATGGTCATCTGAATTAAATTCGCCCATTCTCATTCATTTTAGTTTACTGATTCCTAAGATGTCAATGTTCACTCTTGCAATCTCCTGCTTGACCACGTCCAATTTACCCTGCTTCATGGACCTAACATTTCAGGTTCCTATATAATACTGTTATTTATAGCACTGGACTTTACTTTCGCCACCAGACACATCCAAAACTACGTGTTGTTTCCACTTTGGCCCAGCCTCTTCTTTCTTTCTGGAGCTATTTCTCCACTCTTCTCTAATAAAATATTGGACAACTACTGACCTCATCTTCCAGTATCATACCATTCTGCCTTTTCATACTGTTCATGGGGTTCTTGAGGCATAATACTGGAGTGTTTTGCAATTCCCTTCTCCAGCGAACCACATTTCATCAAAACTATCCACCATGACCTGACCATCTTGTCCTTTTCATCATATGGGATTAGAGTGCAAAAGAAGGAAGTCAAAAGATACCTAGTATAACAGGCAAGTTTGGTTTTGGAGTACAAAATGAAGCAGGGTGAAGGTTAACAGAGTTTTGCTAAGAAAATACACTGGTCATAGCAAACACCCTCCTCCAGCAATGCAAGAGATGATTCTACGGAAGGATATCACCAGATGGTCAATGCTGAAATCAAGACTGATTATATTTTTGCAGCCAAAGATTGAAAAGCTCTATACAATCAACAAAAACAAGATCTGGAGCTGACTGTGGCTCAGATGACATTTACATCTGCTTCACTGACTACATGAAAGCCTTTGACTATGTGAATCACAACAAATTCTGGGAAGTTGTTAAGAAATAGGAATACCAGACCACCTTATGGGCAGCGGCCGGGAAGAGATATCCCACATCCGAGGCCAGTGGCGGCTGGGAGGAGACACCCTGCGTTCGAAGTCAGAAGAAGCCACCTCACGCTTGAGGCCAGGGGCCATGACCCTGAGGAGCCACCCTGAGCCCGAGCCCAGGGATGGCAGCTGGGAGGAGCCACCCAAGGAACAGTGGCTGCGCAGGCGCAGGAGGGCCCTAGAGGAGCTATCCCACATTGAAGGTCAGGAACAGCACTGGTAAGGAGATACCCCTCGTCCAAGGTAAGGAAGAGCAGCTGTGCTTTACTGGAGCAGCCGTGAAGAGATACCCCACGCCCAAGGTAAGAGAAACCCAAGTAAGATGGTAGGTGTTGCAAGAAGGCATCAGAGGGCAGACACACTGAAACCATACTCACAGAAACTAGTCAGCTAATCACACTAGGACCACAGCCTTGTCTAACTCAATGAAACAAAGCCATGCCTTCGGGCAACCCAAGACAGGCGGGTCATGGTGGAGAGGGCTGACAGAATGTGGTCCACTGGAGAAGGGAATGGCAAGCCACTCAGTATTCATGCCTTCAGAACCCCATGAACCGTATGAAAAGGCAAAATGATAGGATACCAAAAGAGGAACTCCCCAGGTCATTAGGTGCCCAATATGCTACTGGAGATCAGTGGAGAAATAACTCCAGAAAGAATGAAGGGATGGAGTCAAAGCAAAAACAATACCCAGTTGTGCATAAGACTGGTGATAGAAGCAAGATCTGATGCTGTAAAGAGCAATATTGCATGGGAACCTGGAATGTCAGGTCCATGAATCAAGGCAAATTGGAAGTGGTCAAACAAGAGATGGCAAGGGTGAACGTTGACATTCTAGGAATCAGCAAACTAAAATGGACTGGAATGGGTGAATTTAACTCAGATGACCATTATATCTACTACTGCGGGCAGGAAACCCTCAGAAAAAATGGAGTAGCCATCATGGTCAACAAAAGTGTCCAAAATGCAGTACTTGGATGCAATCTCAAAAAGACAGAATGATCTCTGTTCATCTCCAAGGCAAACCATTCAATATCACAGTTATCTAAGTCTATGCCCCAACCAGTAATTAAGAAGAAGCTGAAGTTGAACGGTTTTATGAAGACCTACAAGACCTTTTAGAACTAACACCCAAAAAAGATGTCCTTTTCACTATAGGGGACTTGAATGCTAAAGTAGGAAGTCAAGAAACACCTGGAGTAACAGGCAAATTTGGCCTTGGAATGCAGAATGAAGCAGGGCAAAGACTAATAGAGTTTTGCCAAGAAAATGCACTGGTCATAGCAAACAACCTCTTCCAAAAACACAAGAGAAGACTCTACACATGGACATCACCAGATGGTCAACACTGAAATCAGATTGATTATATTCTCTGCAGCCAAAGATGGAGAAGCTCTATGCAGTCAACAAAAACAAGACCTGGAGCTGACTGTGGCATAGATCATGAACTCCTTATTGCAAAATTCAGACTTAAATTGAAGAAAGTAGGGAAAACCACTAGACCATTCAGGTATGACCTAAATCAAATCCCTTATGATTATATAGTGGAAATTGAAATAGATTTAAGGGCCTAGATCTGATAGATAGAGTGCCTGATGAACTATGGAATGAGGTTCGTGACATTGTATGGGAGACAGGGATCAAGACCATCCCCATGGAAAAGAAATGCAAAAAAGCAAAATGGCTGTCTGAGGAGGCCTTACAAATAACTGTGAAAAGAAGAGAGGTGAAAATCAAAGGAGAAAAGGAAAGATATAAACATTTGAATGCAGAGTTCCAAAGAATAGCAAGAAGAGATGAGAAAGCCTTCTTGAGTGATCAGTGCAAAGAAACAGAGGAAAAGAACAGAATGGGAAAGACTAGAGATCTCTTTAAGAAAATCAGAGATACCAAGGAGACATTTCATGCAAAGATGGGCTCGATAAAGGACAGAAATGGTATGGACCTAACAGAAACAGAAGATATTAAGAAGAGGTGGCAAGAATACACAGAAGAACTGTACAAAAAGATCTTCACGACCCAGATAATCATGATGATGTGATCACTAATCTAGAGCCAGACATCTTGAAATGTGAAGTCAAATGGGCCTTATAAAGCATCACTACAAACAAAGCTAGTGGAGGTGATGGAATTCCAGTGGAGCTGTTTCAAATCCTGGAAGATGATGCTGTGAAAGTGCTGCACTCAATATGCCAGCGAACTTGGAAAACTCAGCAGTGGACACAGGACTAGAAAAGGTCAGTTTTCATTCCAATCCCAAAGAAAGGCAAAGCCAAAGAATGCTGAAACTACCGCACAATTGCACTCATCTCACATGCTAGTAAAGTAATGCTCACAATTCTCCAAGAGTACTGGAATGGGGTGCCATTGCCTTCTCCAATTCTCCAAGCCAGGCTTCAGCAATACGTGAACCGTAAACTTCCTGATGTTCAAGCTGGTTTTAGAAAAGGCAGAGGAACCAGAGATCAAATTGCCAACATTCACTGGATCATGGAAAAAGCAAGAGAGTTCCAGAAAAACATCTATTTCTGCTTTATTGACTATGCCAAAGCCTTTGACTGTGTGGATCACAAGAAACTGTGGGAAATTCTAAAAGAGACAGAAATACCAGATCAGCTAACGTGCCTCTTGAGAAATCTGTATGTAGGTCAGGAAGCAACAGTTTGAACTGGACATGGAACAATAGACTGGTTCCAAATAGGAGAAGGAGTATGTCAAGGCTGTATATTGTCACCCTGCTTATTTAACTTATATGCAGAGTACATCATGAGTAATGCTAGACTGGAAGAAACACAAGCTGGAATCAAGATTGCCGGGAGAAATATCAATAACCTCAGATATGCAGATGACACCACCCTTATGGCAGAAAGTGAAGAGGAACTAAAAGTCTCTTGATGAAAGTAAAAGAGGAGAGTGAAAAAGTTGGCTTAAAGCTCAACATTCAAAAAACGAAGATCATTGCATCTGGTCCTATCACTTCATGGGAAATAGATGAGAAACAGTGGAAACAGTGTCAGACTTTATTTTTGGGGGCTCCAAAATCACTGGAGATGGTGACTGCAGCCGTGAAATTAAAAGACACTTACTCCTTGGAAGAAAAGTTATGACCAACCTAAATAGTATATTCAAAAGCAGAGACATTACTTTGCCGACTAAGGTCTGTCTAGTCAAGGCTATGGCTTTTCCTGAGGTCATGTATGGATGTGAGAGTTGGACTGTGAAGAAGGCTGAGCGCCGAAGAATTGATGCTTTTGAACTGTGGTGTTGGAGAAGACTCTTGAGAGTCCCTTGGACTGTGAGGAGATCCAACCATTCCATTCTGAGGGAGATCAGCCCTGAGATTTCTCTGGAAGGAATAATGCTAAAGCTGAAACTCCAGTACTTTGGCCACCTCATGAGTGAGTTGACTCATTGGAAAAGACTCTGATGCTGGGAGGGATTAGGGGCAGGAGGAGAATTGGATGACTGAGGATGAGATGGCTGGATGGCATCACGAACTCAGTGGACGTGAGTCTGAGTGAACTCCGAGAGATGGTGATGAACAGGGAGGCCTGGCGTGCTGTGATTCATGGGGTCGCAGAGAGTCGGACATGACTGAGTGACTGAACTGAACTGAACTTACATGTCTTCTGAGAAACCTGTATGCTGGACAAGCAGCAACAGTTAGAGTTAGATGTGGAACAATGGACTGGTTCCAAATTGGGAAAGGAGTACATCAAGGCTGTCTGCTGTCATCCTGGTATTTAATTTATGTACAGAGTAAATCATGGGAAGTGCTGGGCTGGATGAAGCACATGCTGGAATCAAGATTGCCAGGAGAAATATCAACAATTTTAGATATGCTGATGATATCACTCCAATAGCAGAAAGGGAAGAAGAACTAAAGAGCCTCTTGATAAAGGTGAAAGAGGAGAATGGAATAGCTGGCTTAAAACTCAGTGTTCAAAAACTAGGATCATGGCATTCAGTCCCATCATTTCATGACAAATAGAGTGGCAAACAATGGAAATAGTGACAGATTTTATCTTCTTGGGCTCCAAAATCATTGCAGATGGTGACTGCAGCCATGAAATTCAGACATTTGCTATTTAGAAGAAATGCTATGACAATCCTAGATAGCATATTAAAAAGCAGAGACATTACTTTGCCAACAAAGGTCCGTATAGTCAAAGTTGTGGTTTTCTAGTAGTCATGTACAGATGGGAGAGTTAGACCATAAAGAAAGCTGAGCATCAAAGAAATGATGCTTTTCAACTGAGGTGCTGGAGAAGATTCTTGAGAGTCCCTTGGACTGCAGGGAGACCAAGCCAGTCGATCTGAAGGGATATCTACCTGAATATTACTGGAAGGGTTGATGCTGAAGCACCAATACTTTAACTACCTGATGCAGGCTGACTCATTGGATACAATCCTGATGCTGGGAAAGATGAGGGCTGGAGGAGAAGGCAGCAACAGAGGATGTGATGATTGGATGGCATCACTGACTCAATGGATGTGAGTTTGAGCAAACTCTGGAAGACAGTGAAGGACAGGGAAGCCTGACTTGTTGCAATTCATGGTGTCACCAAGTCGAACATGACTTAGTGACTGAACAACAACAGCAACAAGAGACTATCATATTGAGTGTAATAAGTAAGACCAAAGAGGAGAAATATTATATGACATTCATTATACGTGGGATCTAAAAAGAAATGATACAAATGAACTCATTCACAAAACAGCAAGAGACTCACAGACTCAGAGAATGAAGTTATACTTGCTGTGCGTCGGGTGGTGGAAGAATGGGGGAAGGCATAGTTAGGGGGTTTGGGATCAACATGTATACACTGCTGCTGCTGCTCCTGCTAAGTCGCTTCAGTCGTGTCTGACTCTGTGTGACCCTATAGATGGCAGTCCACCAGGCTCCCCTGTCCCTGGGATTCTCCAGGCAAGAACACTGGAATGGGTTGCCATTTCCTTCTCCAATGCAAGAAAATGAAAAGTGAAAGTGAAGACATTCAGTCGTGTCTGACTCTTAGCAACCCCACAGACTGTAGCCTTCCAGGCTCCTCCGTCCATGGGATTTTCCAGGCAAGAGTACTGGATTGGGGTGCCATTGCCTTCTCCATGTATACACTGCTAAGTCCTTGTGGTTATCCATTTGATATATGTATACACTGCTATATATCAAATGGATAACCAACAAGGACTTACTGTATAACACAGGGAACTCTGCTAAATGTTATATGGCTGCCTGGATGGAGGGGAGAGTGGGAGTGAATAGATACTTGTATATGTACGACTGAGTCCTTTTGAGTTCACCTGAAACTATCACAACACTATTAATTGCCTATACCCAATACAAAATGGCTCAGATCATGAACTGCTTATTGGCAAATTCAAACTTAAATTTAAGAAAGTAGGGAAAACCACTTACGATTCAGGTAAGACCTTAATAAATCTCTTATGATTATACAGTGGAAATGACAAATAGATTCAAAGGATTAGATCTGATAAACAGAGTGCCTGAGATAGACAGAGAGCCTGCAAATATATGGATGGAGATTCATAACACTGTATCAGAGGTGGTGATCAATATCACCCCCAAGAAAAAGAAATGCAAAGGGCACAATGGTTGTCTGAGGAGGCCTTAAAAATAGCTGTGAAAAGAAGAGAAGCTAAAGACAAAGGAGAAAAGGAAAGGTATACCCATGTGAATACAGAGTTCCAAAGAGCAACAAGGAGAAATAAGAAAGCCTTCCTCAGTGATCAATGCAAAGAATTAGAGGAAAACAATGGAATGGGAAAGACTAGAGATCTCTTCAAGAAAATCAGAGATACCAAGGGAATATTTCATGCAAAGATGAGCACAACAAAGGACATAAACAATATGAACCTAACAGAAGCAGAATATATAAAGAAAAGGGAGGCAAGAATACACAGAAGAATGATACAAAAAGATCTTCATGACCCAGATAACCATGATGATGTGATCACTCATCTAGAGCCAGACATCCTGGAGTGTGAAGTCAAGTGGGCCTTAGGAAGCATTGCTATGATAAAAGCTAGTGAAAGTGATGAATTCCAGCTGAGCTATTTCAAATCCTAAAAGATGATGCTGTTCAAGATGCTGGTCAATATGCCACCAAATTTGGAAAACTCAGCAGTGGCCACAGGACTGGAAAAGGTCAGTTTGCATTTCAATCCCAAGGAAAGACAATGCCAAAGAATGTTCAACTTACCACACAATTGCACTCATCTCACACATTAGCAAAGTAATGCTTAAAATTCTCCAAGCTAGGATTCAACAGTACATGAACCATGAACTTCCAGATGTTCAAGCTGGATTTAGAAAAGGCAGAGGAACCAGAGATTAATTTGCCAACATCCACTGGATCACAGAAAAAGTAAGAGAATTCCAGAAAAGTATCTACTTTGCCTTTATTGACTATGCCAAAGCCTTTGACTGTATGGATCACAACAAACTGTGGAAAATTCTTCAAGAGATGAGCATACCAGACCACCTGACCTGCCTCCTGAGTAATCTGTATGCAGGTCAGGAAGCAACAGTTCAAACCAGACATGGAACAATGAACTGGCTCCAAATTGGGAAAGGAGTCCAACAAGGCTGTATACTGTCACCCTGCTTACTTAAGTTACATACAGAGTACATCTCACAAGATGCCAGGCTGGATGAAGCACATGCTGGAATCAAGATCGCCGGGAGAAATATCAGTAACATCAGATATGCAGATGACACCACCCTTATGGCAGAAAGTGAAGAAGAACTAAAGAGCTTCTTGATGAAAGTGAAAGAAGAGAGTGAAAAGGCTGGCCTAAACCCCACATCTAAAATATGAAGATCATGGCATCTGGTCCCATCACTTCATGGCAAATAGAGGGGGAAACAATGGAAATGGTGACAGACTTTATTTTCTTGGGCTCCAAAATCATTGCAGATGGTGACTGCAGCCATGAAATTAAAAGACGCTTGCTCCTTGAAAGAAAAGTTATGACCAACCTAGACAGTATATTAAAAGCAAAGACATTACTTTGCTGACAAAGGTCCATCTAGTCAAAGCTATGGTTTTTCCAGTAGTCATGTATGGTTGTGAGAGTTGGACTATGAAAAAGTAAGCAGCGAAGAATTGATGCTTCTGAACTATAGTGTCGGAGAAGAATCTTAAGAGTCCCTTGGACTGCAAGGAAATCAAACCAAACAATACCCTGAATATTCATTGGAAAGACTCTTGTTGACCTGATCTGAAGAACTGACTTCTTAGAAAAGACCATGATGCTGGGAAAGATTGAAGGCAGGAGGAGAAGGGGCCGACAGAAGATGAGATGGTTTGATAGCATCACTGACTCAATGGGCTTGAGTTTGTGCAAGCTCTGGGACTTGGCGATTGGCAGGGAAGCCTGGCATACTGCAGTCCAGGGGGTCACAAACAGTGGACATGACTGATGGACTATACTGAATACAAAGTAAAATATTGCATAGGAACCTGGAATCTTAGGTCCATAAATTAAGGCAAAGTGGAAGTGGTCAAACAGGAGATGGCAAGAGTGAACATTGACATTCTAGGAATCAGTGAACTAAGATGGACTGGAATGGATGAATTTAACTCAGATGACCATTACATCTACTACTGTGGGCAGGAATCCCTTAGAAGAAATAGAATAGCCATCATGGTCAACAAAAGAGTTCAAAATGCAGTACTTGGATGCAGTCTCAAAAATGACAGAATGATCTCTGTTTGTTTCCAAGGCAAACCATTCAATATGATGGTAATCCAAGCCTGTGCCCCAACCAGTAACGCTGAGGAAGCTCAAGTTGAACGGTTCTATGAAGACCTACAAGACCTTTTAGAACTAACACCCCAAAATGATGTCCTTTTCATTATAGGGGACTGGAATGCAAAAGTAGGAAGTCAAGAAACACCTGGAGTAACAGGCAAATTTGGCCTTGGAGTACAGAATGAAGCAGGGCAAAGGCTAATAGAGTTTTGCCAAGAGAACGTACTGGTCATAGCAAATACCCTCTTCCAACAACACAAGAGAAGACTGTACACATGGACATCAACAGATGGTCAACACTGAAATCAGAATGATTATATTCTTTGCAGCCAAAGATGGAGAAGCTCTATATAGTTAGCAAAAACAAGACCAGGAGCAGACTGTGGCTCAGCTCATGAACTCATTTCCAAATTCAGACTTAAATTGAAGAAAGTAAGGAAAACCACTAGACCAATCATATATAACCTAAATCAAATTCCTTATGATTATACAGTGGAAGTGAGAAATAGATTTAAGGGACTAGATCTGATAGAGTGCCTGATGAACTATGGATGGAGGTTTGTGACATTGTATGGGAGACAGGGATTAAAACCATCCCCATGGAAAAGAAATGCAAAAAGCAAAATGGCTGTCTGAGGAGGCCTTACAAATTAGGGTTACGGTTAGGGTTACAAATAGCTGTGAAAAAAACAGAAGTGAATAGAAAAGAAGAAAAGGAAAGATATAAGCATCTGAATGCAAAGTTCCAAAGAATAGCAAGGAGAGATACGAAAGCCTTCCTCAGCAATCAATGCAAGGAAATAGAGGAAAAGAACAGAATGAGAAAGACTAGAGATCTCCTCAAGAAAATTAGACATACCAAGGGAACATTTCATGCAAAGATGGGCTTGATAAAGGACAGAAATGGTATGGACCTAACAGAAGCAGAAGATATTAAGAAGAGGTGGCAAGAATACACAAAAGAACTATACAAAAAAGATCTTCATGACCAAGATAATCATGATCGTGTGATCACTCACCTAGAGCCAGACATCCTGGAATGTGAAGTCAAGTGGGCCTTAGAAAGCATCACTACGAACAAAGCTAGTGGAAGTGATAGAATTCCAGTTGAGCTATTTCAAATCCTGAAAGATGATGCTGTGAAAGTGTTGCACTCAATATGCCAGCAAATTTGGAAGACTCAGCAGTGGCCACAGGACTGGAAAAGGTCAATTTTCATTCCAATCCCAAAGAAAGGCAATGCCAAAGAATGCTGAAAACTACTGCACAATTGCACTCATCTCACATGCTAGTAAAGTAATGCTCAAAAATCTTTAAGCCAGGCTTCAGCAGTACATGAACCAAATGTTCAGATGTTGAAGCTGGTTTTAGAAAAGACAGAGGAACCAGAGATCAAATTGCCAACATCTGCTGGATCATGGAAAAAGCAAGAGAGTTCCAGAAAAACATCTATTTCTGCTTTATTGACTATGCCAAAGCCTTTGACTGTGTGGATCACAAGAAACTGTGGAAAATTCTGAAAGAGATGGGAATACCAGACCACCTGACCTGCATCTTGAGAAATCTGTATGCAGGTCAGGAAGCAACCATTAGAACTGGACATGGAACAACAGATTGGTTCCAAATAGGAAAAGGAGTACTTCAAGGCTGTATATTGTCACCCTGCTTATTTAACTTATATGCAGAGTACATCATGAGAAACACTGGGCTGGAAGAAGCACAAGCTGGAATCGAGATTGTTGGGAGAAATATCAATCACCTCAGATATGCAGATGACACCACCCTTATGGCAGAAAGTGAAGAGGAACTAAAAAGCCTCTTGATGAAAGTGAAAGAGGAGAGTGAAAAAGTTGGCTTAAAGCTCAACATTCAGAAAACTAAGATCATGGCATCCGGTCCCATCACTTTATGGGAAATAGATGAGAAACAGTGGAAAGAGTGTCAGACTTTATTTTTGGGGGCTCCAAAATCACTGCATATGGTGACTGCAGCCATGAAATTAAAAGATGCTTACTCCTTAGAAGAAAAATTATGACCAACCTAGATAGCATATTTAAAAGCAGAGACATTACTTTCCCAACAAAGGTCCATCTAGTCAAGGCTATGGTTTTTCCAGTAGTCATGTATGGATGTGAGAGTTGGACTGTGAAGAAGGCTGAGTGCTGAAGAATTGATGCTTTTGAAATGTGGTGTTGGAGAAGACTCTTGAGAGTCCCTTGGACTGTGAGGAGATCCAACCAGTCCATTCTGAGGAGATCAGCCTTGGGATTTCTTTGGAAGGAATGATGCTGAAGCTGAAACTCCAGTACTTTGGCCACCTCATAACAAAGAGTTGACTCATTGGAAAACACCCTGATACTGGGAGGGATTGGGGGCAGGAGGAGAAGGGGACAACAGATGATGAGATGGTTGGATGGCATCACCGACTTGATGGACATGGGTTTGGGTATACTCCAGGAGTTGGTGATGGACAAGGAGGCCTGGCGTGCTGCGATTTGGAGTTGTAAAGAGTCAGACACGACTGAGTGACAGAAGTGAACTGAACTAATGCATCACGTGGATATGAAGATATTTGTGAGTGATGCATATTATCATAGATAAATATTAAGCTACAACATACCCTTGGAAGACTTGTATGTTAACCAGCTATCCAAGGTAAACAACTGCATTTACTCTAAGTGAAAAACTATATCTCTTAAAGTGCTCTTAAAGAAACTATGAAATAAAGCTTTATTAAAAGTTTTAAAAGTTTATCCCATCTTTGATGGTAAGGTTAGAATATTCAAGTGTCAATTTTATTCAGTCATTTGTATGAAATTATTAAAGAATTAGTCTAGGCTTAATTTCATTTATAATTAATGTTTATCTAGCCTTGGTGGCTCAGATGTTAAAAATCTGCCTACAATTCTGGAGACGTGGGTTCGATCCCTGGGTTGGGAGGATGCCTTGGAGAAGGCAATGGCTACCGACTCCAGTATTCTTGCCTAGAGAATTCCTTGAACAGAGGAGCTTGGCGGGGTATAATCCATGGAGTTGCAGAGTTGGACATGACTGAGCAACTAACACTAAGACTAGCACTTTCATTTATCCTATTTGAACCTCATGAAAATAAAGAAATATGGGCTCAAAAATTTTATTTGATATCCTTTATGGTATTTGGGAGAATTAGTTGGAAATGGGGTTAAAATCCCTATGTTCTGACTCCAGAGCCCACAAAGCTGCCCCTCGTAACAGTAGTTTCAAAGACACATAGAAAGAAATACATACATATATACCCACATTTAAGTTAAAAGTTTCACAAATTAACACTTAATATATGTATAAATGACTTCTGTTTTTGAGTTGTGTGTGTGTGATTAAAGCGGGTTATGACCCACATCTAAATAGATTTTCACAAATGGGCTATGACCACACTTTGAAAAGCTGTACCACAGGGTCTCTCACTGCAAGGTCATCTTGCAATTGTCTGCGCAGGTGCCAAGGGCACCATTCTCAGGGGCCTCTTGCTTTCAGGTTCTCATATTGTCATCTGAAATTCTTAATACTTATTTTATCTTTGAACTTGTGTTTTGGAAGTGATGCCCAACAGGACAATGGAGCATGAAACTTGAGTAGAAAGAGGTGCAATCTGTATGTCCATTGCTCCTTGCCCTCATTCATATATAGTACTCACGATGCCCCATGAGCACAGAATGCTGGTGAATTGACATTGGATGGGAATTCAGTGAGACTCCAAGTGAGAATGTGGTTAAGTATGCTTTGTCTGACTGAGTAAATGGGGACAATGACAGCCTGGGGAGGCCATGCTTGCAATTTAAACCTGAATTTGCTTCAACTGTAAAGAAACGTGATGACATTCTAAGAATTACAAATTACCGAGTAGCCTTATCATATCCTTTCTTACTCATGTCACTTCCTGTATTAGCCAAGCACTTAGGTTGAAAATGATGATGTAGAAAGAAAGGGAAAGATAGGGCAATCCAGAGTGCCTTTTCCTTTCAGTCTGTCCTTGATCATCAGTGGGACAGAGAGAATGAATATTGGTAGAGAGTGTGTGTGTGTGTCAAGAATAAAAACAGTTTATTTAGTTTTGTGTAGTATATCTGATTTCTGGTAAGAATGAAATACATAAACATGTATTAATTATGAAACAAAAATTGTGTAATTTTGGTGATTCTGTAGATGAGTTAAATATTATTATATTTTAATTTTAAACTGTCAATGTATAGAATAAAGATGAATAATAAAATTCATGCAAATATTTAAAATTTCTTATCTTAGAATGACATTAAATAGTAAATTAAAAAAACATGATAAGTCAGTGAGGGAGAGAGACCACCAAAGAAAATGAAAAGCTTTGTAGTACCTATACTGGCAGTTTTCCTGGTTTTTGAATTTGGGGGTCTATCATTTTCATTTTCCTCTGAGATCTGCAATTTATGCAGCTGCCAGGAGTTGGGTTTACCACCCTCCCCAATAGTATGTCCATGGCCTAATCTGTGGACCTGTGAATATTACTTTATATGGCAAAAGAGTGAATATTACCTTATTTGGCAAAAGAGTAAACAATAACTTTTATGACAAAAGATGTGGTTAAGTTTAGGGTCTTAAGAGGAGGAGCTCCTCCTGGATTATCTGCTGCTGCTGCTGCTAAGTCACTTCAGTCATGTCCAACTCTGTGCGACCCCATAGAGAGCAGCCCACCAGGCTCTGCCATCCCTGGGATTCTCCAGGCAAGAACACTGGAGTGGGTTGCCATTTCCTTCTCCAATGCATGAAAGTGAAAAGTGAAAGTGAAGTCGGCTCAGTCGTGTCTGACTCTTAGCGACCCCATGGACTGCAGCCTGCCAGGCTCCTCCGCCCATGGGATTTTCCAGGCAAGAGTACTGGAGTAGGGTGCCATTGCCTTCTCCACCTGGATTATCTAGATGGATCCTAAGTCCCTAAACACAGTCAATGGTTATTGATATTTCTCCCGGCAATCTTGATTCCAGCTTGTGTTTGTTACAGTCCAGTGTTTCTCATGATGTACTCTGCATATAAGTTAAATAAGCAGGGTGACAATATACAGCCTTGATGTACTCCTTTTCCTAATTGGAACCAGTCTGTTGTTCCATGTCCAGTTCTAACTGTTGCTTCCTGACCTGCATACAGATTTCTCAAGAGGCAGGTCAGGTGGTCTGGTATTCCCATCTCAGAATTTTCCACAGTTTATTGTGATCCACACAGTCAAAGAATTTGGCATAATCAATAAAGCAGAAATAGATATTTTTCTGGAACTCTCTTGCTTTTTCCATGCAGATGATACCACCATTATGGCAGAAAGTGAAGAGGAACTAAAAAGCCTCTTGATGAAAGTGAAAGAGGAGAGTGAAAAAGTTGGCTTAAAGCTCAACATTCAGAAAACGACGATCATGGCATCCGGTCCCATCACTTCATGGGAAATAGATGGGGAAACAGTGGAAACAGTGTCAGACTTCATTTTGGGGGCTCCAAAATCACTGCAGATGGTGACTGCAGCCATGAAATTAAAAGATGCTTACTCCTTGGAAGAAAAGTTATGATCAACCTAGATAGCATATTCAAAAGCAGAGACATTACTTCGCTGACTAAGGTCCATCCAGTCAAGGCTATGGTTTTTCCTGTGGTCATGTATGGATGTGAGAGTTGGACTGTGAAGAAGGCTGAGTGCTGAAGAACTGATGCTTTTGAACTATGGTGTTGGAGAAGACTCTTGAGAGTCCCTTGGACTGCAAGGAGATCCAACCAGTCCATTCTGAAGGAGATCAGCCCTGGGATTTCCTTGGAAGGAATGATGCTGAAGGTGCAACTCCAGTACTTTGGCCACCTCATGCGAAGAGTTGACTCACTGGAAAAGACTCTGATGCTGGGAGGGATTGGGGGCAGGAGGAGAAGGGGATGGTAGAGGATGAAATGGCTGGATGGCATCACTGACTCGATGGAGGTGAATCTGAGTGAACTCCAGGGGTTGGTGATGGACAGGGAGGCCTGGCGTGCTGCGATTCATGGGGTCACAAAGAGTCAGAGACGACTAAGCGACTAAACTGAACTGAACTGATCTTTATAAGATGGATATACAGAGAAGAGGAGGAGACAATGATACCATGGCTTGGGATGATCAACCAAAGCCAAGGAAGGCCCAGGGCCCCTAGAAGCTGGAAGACACAGAACAGAAACAACTCTAGGGCCTCTCATTAGAGAACAGCCCGGCAGACATCTGGATTTTAGACTTCTAGTTTCTAGAACTGAGAGATAAAAAAAAATATTGTTGTTGTAAGCCATCCAACTTGTGGTAATTTATTTTATAGCCCTAGGAAACTAACACCCTGACTCTTTCACTGAACTTCCTTTCTCAAACTAGGTGTGTGGACCTTAGCATGGAGGCCCACCTCTCCTCTAGTTGCTCTGTGTCATCTTGCATCACCCAGATGCTTTTTTCTGATCATTGTACCTGCTAGTTTTGCCCCTTTATGTTGTCTCTGAGATCTAAATTCCTTGAGAATAAAGACCTTGTCTCAAAGACTGTGCCCTCTAGACTGTCTTGGAAAATACTAGTTTTATAGAAAATTTTCAGTGGATTCCTATTGACTGACCATAGGCTTGAAATACTGATGAGGTTTATTTTATATTCTTATATTTTTCTCTCTAACATTTAGATGACTCATGTGTGTACTAAGTTGCCTCAGCCATGTCTGACTCCGTGCAACCCTATAGACTGTAGCTCCCCAGGCTCCTCTGTCCATGGGCTTCTCCAGGCAAGGACACTGGAGTGGGTTGCTGTGTTCTCCTCCAGGGGATCTTCCCAATCCAGGGATCGAACCTGGATCTCTTATGTCTCTTGCATTGGCAGGAGGATTCTAATATCTCTTCCCTATGTGAACAGCAAAACCTTTAAAACTCAGTCTCAGACAAATTTATTTTAACAAAGTGACTATTTTACAAAAGCCTAAAACTGATTTAAATCCAAATTGTTTAATAACCTTACATTTCTATTAAAGAACGTCAGTCTCAGATAGCATGTATACTAGAGGCCTTTCTGCTGTTGTGTCAGATACTGTTGGTTTGATTACATATAGTAGAATTTAAGGCTAACAGGGAGGTATTTGGGGACAAGAACTTTTCTATATTCTTTGAATCACAACTTGGAACGGAACACATAGTAAACACAGTGTACATGCCTTATTTAAAGCATACATGGATTTTAACTTTTTTTTAATCGTGTGGAATTTTTTAGACAAACTTAGTTTAGCAAATATGCATTGAGTATCTTTTTTTGGGAGGCACCCTTACTAGTTAGCTGTGGGGTACACAAAAATTATTACACAGTTCCTGTCCTGAAGTGACTGACTTTCTAGGAGGGTTCAGCAACTACATAAATAATTTCAATCTGGTAACTAACACACACACACACATACACATATATGCTATAGGTATGATAAGGAAGAAAATAATTTAGGAAGGAATGATTGAGGAAGAGTCATCAGAGACTGTGATATTTGGCCCACATCTCAAAGAATGATAGTTTTGTCACTAGCCAAACAATTTTAGAGGAAGGATATTCTAGGAAGAGACCTCACACAAGCCAGGAGAATGTAGTACTGTGGTATCTACAGGGCCCTGATAAAGTATAGTATAGTATAGTATAGTATACTATACTATAGTATCCGTATAGTATACAGATAAAGTTTCTAGAGGCTGTGTGTAGGTAAGATGTGGTAGGAGATGTGACTTAAAAAGTGTTTGAATTCAATCACTTAAAGGCTTGAACACTGAGCTAAGAAAATCATACTTTATCCTGTAAGATGCAAGAAATTTCGCAGGGTTTTGAGCAAAGGAAACATGTCACCTGAACTTTGTGCCATGTTACTGAGGTGTGGGATGAAGAGATAAGGATTTAATTGTAAAGGGAGATATTACATAGATTTAATGAAGAGATTAAACAGCATAGATTTGGAAAGTAGCTTGAAAGATATAATGAAAGAGATAAAGTTGTCTGAGAGATAATTAACAAGTGGAATCAACAGGTCTTAGTGACTGATGAGATATGAGCATAGACTTGAGTGAGAGATAAGTCCAATAAAACTGTCCTGAGAACAGTGTGATTAGATGAAGCACGTAGGAAACATAGGAGAAGGTACAGTTCTGGAAAGAAACTCTTCCAGAGTGTAAGTTCAGGACATGGTAATTTTGAATTACCAGTAAATATTTTGAATTGGAGCTCATTAGATATAAAATTTGCAGTCATCAGTGTGGAGAATGTGTTTGAAGCCACCAGAGAGAGTGAACCCAGGAACAAAGTACTGAGTGAGAGGGAAGGAAGGAAAGAAGGGGAGGGTTTCACTGTAGTCAGTTTACCTTGGCATCCCTGAATGCTCCTGAAATTCAGAGCCCCCCGCCAAAAAAAAATTTTTAGTCTGGTTTTTAGAGTATAAATTTATACAGTAAAGTTCATCCTTGAACATGTACAGTTCTATGAGTTTGATGGCTACATACAGTTGTATAACCATGACCAGAATCAAGACCGAGAGCATTCCTATTTCTGTCCCCAAATTCCTGTATGCCTTTTAGTAGTTAATTATCTCCCCACACTGGCCCCTGGGTAACAACTAGTTATTTGTCTAACCCAATATTTTTGTTTTTTTCAGAATGTCTTACGAATGGAATCGTAGCAACATGCAATTTTTGAGTTTGGCTTCCTGTATTTAATTGAAGGCAGGAGGAGAAGGGGACGACAAAGGATGAGATGGTTGGATGGCATCACCGACTCGATGGACATGAATTTGAGCAAGCTGTGGGAGTTGGTGATGGACAGGGAAGCCTGGTGTGCTGCAGTCCATGGGGTTGCAAAGAGACAAACACAGACTGAGCAACTGAACTGAACTTGAGATTTATCCAAGTTGTTGCAAGTATCAGGAGTCCATCTCTCTTTATGGTAAGCAGTATTCCCTGTGTGGAGACACCACAGTTTATCCATTCACCACTTGACATACAATTGGGTTGCTTCCAGTTTTTGCTGATTATAAATAAAGGTCTTATAAACATTTGTATACAGACTTTTGTGGAAACACAGTTTTCATTTTTAGGGGTAAATCTTAAGAGTGGGATTGCTGGATGGTATGGCAAGTCTAAATTTAATTTTATGAGAAACTGCCAAACTGTTTTCCTGAGAAGTTATTCTGTTTTGCATTCTTCTTGGCAGTGACTGGGCTTCCCAGGTGGCTCTAGTGGTAAGGAACATGTGTGCCAGTGCGGGGAACGTAAGAGACATGGGTTCAATCCCTGGGTTGGGAAGGCCCCCTGAAGGAGGAGGAGGGCATGGCAACCCACTCCAGTATTCTTGCCTGGAATATTCCATGGACACAGCAGCCTGGCAGGCTTCAGTCCATAGGGTGGCAAAGAGTTGGACATGACTAAAGCGACTTTGCACACACAGCAGTGCCTGAGAATTCTACTGCTCTTCATTCTTGTCAGTACTTTGTGTTGCTGTTATTTATCATCCTTTAGGTGTGGGCTGTATCTCACTGCAGTCAATTTTTTGTGTGTGTTGGAATATGTGTACTCATTTGGGAAAAGGGTCTGTAACTCCATCAGATTCTTAAGGTTTGTGAACTTGAAGGTGAAGAATCATCAAATCATGAGCTTGGAGAATGAAGAGAGGTCAGAAAAGCACATTGAGAAGATTAGAGAAGAGTTTAAGGATAGAGTCTGCAATACACAGGGAAAAACAAAGTGTATAACATGAACTGAGAATGTGATGCTGTACTTAGTAAGAGAAAAGTCCTGCTCATCTCTGAGATGCCTTTTCAGTGAAGTGGAGGGAGGAGAATAAAAATACGAGAGAGCCAGTTTAAAGCAGAAATGAAAAGGAAGGAGATGGAGGCAGGACGTGCAGGCCATTCCTCTAAATACCAGCATAGAGGATTCCTCTAAACATCCGAGCCTTTCCTGTTGCTGGAAAAATCACTTCTGGGGAGCCCTAGAAGAGGTAATTTTGATAACAGTGAGCAGTGTTATTGGTGTGAACGTTATTTTTTTAAATGTGGTTCTTCAGTATACACTAGATTTTACTGGCATTGACTTCATACTTTCCTGAGAAGCAAATCCGTTCTACCACTGATGCCACTGACTTGGCTGGAAAGAACTTTCGGGCACACAGAGTGTTATTGTGGCTGAAAAAGCTTTCCCTAAGCTCATGTCCGAGAGTTTTACAACATGCTGTCAGGACATTTTACAAGTCAGCTGACGCGAGCTGCAGGGCCACAATCATTACCCTTTCCCAACGGCCTGCTGCTGGGCGCAACCTCAGCTAATCTATCTGGACATTTTCCCAAACACAGAGAAGATGAGTGCACTGAAATACAGAGGCAGTCAGCATGTGGTCAGTCAGGATTCACTGCTATGTTTTCAGTCTCTGTGTAGAGTATGAGAAAAGTTGTGGAGAAGAGGAGACAAAGACTTAGTAAAACTCAGACATCTTCAGAGAACAGTTTTATTAGTCAAGGTATAATGGTAATATATGAGAGTGATCCATTCCTGAGTCTGTCTGTCTGCTCTTGGAGCACACTGAAGAACCTAGGAAGCAGAAAATACTCAAATATACTCTCCCCTACCATTTCCTCTTAGTGTTGCTCTCTGTCTCTCTCTTATACATACACACCCATCCTACATATTTTGATTCCTTCCAGCTCCATATTCAATCCTCCTGTGTTTTCATTTGGAAATGGGCCAGGCAGATGCCTGGTATTAGGGCTGTGAGTAGCTTGTCCTCCACTAGCTCACCTCTAAGGCAGCTAGAATAAGAGTATCACATTCATGCCATTACAAGACTGGAAATATTGTCTAATGTCTACTTTCTCTCCTTAACTAGCCTAGATGTTAGATTCACAATTCCGCTTGATTTACACATCAATGCTCTATCTCAGAACAAATCACAGTGTAGTCCCCTGGGAAAAGCATAGGACCCACGAGGTGGGTTTGAGACACAGTTCTGTTATGCACTTGCTATGAGCCTGTTACTGAATTTTCCTTTCCCAGGATTTTCATCAATAAGAGGGAAACAAATAGCTTCTAATTCATCCTTCATCTTGTACTGGGTACTCAAACAATGTTGTAGAAGTTTATATGACCTCTAGAGAGTCTGACAGTAATTGCTATTATCACTAATAATAGTTGCTCTTATCACTCTCTACAAACTGGCAGCCTTGGTTTCACTCTGACCCCTCCTCCCTGGGAGCTGCCATTGGTGCTTCCTTGCCTAGGAATTCTGCCCTCTTCTCTTCCTTGACATTTCTTCTCTCTCCTACGAACAGACTTAAACTCAACACTGCAAACTGTACTTCCTAACTTAGACATTCTTACAGCAGTCAAGTTACCATACTTGCTGGGATCTGTGGCTCTCTCTTTTTTCCCTCCACTTTATCATTAGGAGTCAGGATAATCTTTTCAAAACAACCCCTCCCCTGTACCATTTACTCCTCTTTCCTCCATAGCATCAATTTTAGTCACTTGGTGGATGCTCTTGAGTGGAGAATTTAGGGAAACACTAATATAAGTGAGCCCCCTGCCCCCGGCCGCAGGGTGAATTAGGGTTGCAGCTTCCTGGTTTATGTGAGCACAGATAGTTATTTTCCTGAAATGGGTACTCCACAAACACTCCCAGTCTCTGTTCAACCATTTTCTAACAATGCTCCTTCTGGATTTACCTGATAATTAAGGTTTTTAAAAAAGTGTATGTGAATGAAAGCCCTTATCATTGCAGAGTTTTAGACAAAGCCTTACATAGTCAGGGTAGCAGCAATAGAAAACTTGTCAAGGTGTATGATAGATAAGTTCACTCATGGGAAACCAAGTCCTAAGATGTCAATGCAAATCAGGTTTGCCATTTCCTTCTCCAGGGGATCTTCCTGACCCAGGAAATGAACCTGAGTCTCCCGCATTGCAGGGAGACACTTTACCGTCTGAGCCACCAGGAAAGCCTAGAGAGAACCCATCGAACTGGAGCTACAAACTACCATTTGCCTGAAGATATCCCACCCATTCTAATGTGAATGGTATGCTTGGGCCAAGGATGAATGTGACTCTTTAGGATTTTGAAACTGGCTGAAGACTTTGAAATAATGGTTAAAGAGTTGTTTTATGTTGATCATCACATGACTGAATTATAGACTATGATCTCTTCTTGCTTCAGAGTTCCCTTGAAGAGTAATTTGTTATTTGTGTTCTCTGATCTGTACAATGTCAAAAAAATGCTAAATGTGGAATGATGATAGGGTGATGATACACATCAAAGAAATCCTATTATTTTTGCCTTTTATTAGATCAAATTGGGTATTTTTTAAAAAACCCATGATTTGACAAACTATTTTTATGCACACAGAGTCCACTTTATAAAAGGTATTGGTAAATATTTGCTGTTCTGTCACTAAATCATGTTCAGTTCTCTGCAACCCTGTGGACTGTAGCACATAAGGCTTCCCTGTCCTTTACTAGCTCCTGGAGCTTGCTGAAATTCATGCCCATTGAGTTGGTGATGCTATCTAACCATCTCATTTCTGCTGCCCTCTTCTCCTTTTGCCTTCAATCTTTCCTAGCATCAAGGTCTTTGCCAATGAACGAGTTTCTCACAGCAGGTGGCCAAATATTGGAGTTTTAGCATCAGTCCTTTCCGTGAATATTCAGGATGGATTTCCTTTAGGACTGACTGGCTTGATTTCCTTACAGTTCAAGGGACTCTCAAGAGTCTTCTCAAATACCACAATTGAAAGCACCAATTCTTTGGTGCTCAGCCATACTATATAAGTGAAATTATATAAGGTCAGTTTTTATGAATGTCAAGTCAGCTGCAAGATACTCATTTGTTAACATGACCTTTCTCCCCAGCTCTCTATTTAGAAAATGGTTCTTACGCTATTTAAAATCTCAGTTGGAGGGCAAAGAATGAACAGTCCTCTAAAGGATCTAGAGATGGAACTGAATTCGAACTTCTCAAAACTTTAACAATTTCCTTTCCCATTTTATCTACCTGTGAGGTCTCCAAATTGCTGTGGGATTAGATTAGCCCTGGAATCAACACTAGGCCCTGGGGCCTCATAGAGATGTGCTGTTCCAGTCCTAAGTTTTACTGAGGCAAGCTCACCCTAGAGAGATAAGTAAGTTGGCCTTTCTTTGGGTATCTATGCTGGGAAGGCTTTATTTTGCATATTTGATTACTTTTTAATTAAAGTGGTGATTTACTATATCCGCTTACACTTCTCTTTCAAAAGAAAGCTGCCCAGAAGTTTCAGCGTCACAACTGAACCATTTTGTGGCAACTTCATTCACCTGTCAAGCTTACTTTGAGGGATATTTGTCAGCATGGAGATCACCATGGGAGCTGCCCATGAGCACTCGCAGTGATGTTTCATCCCTACCACTCCAGCAGGCAAACCCTCTCTGACTTTGCCAGGGAGCAACAGGCTACTGATTGAGTGAAAAATAAATGTCTTTGTAGAACCTTCTTTCTTAGAAGCCAAGTATCTTTTGGTATAACATCTAGGATTGAAAACACGATGTATCAGCAATGAAAATGAACAATGTAGGTCATGCATTTTCACCCATGCGTGACTGTTTTGGGATTAGCTTTATTGAAAATGAGCCAAAGCACCTTTCAAAGCCCAGATGAATTTTGAGAGTCAGTATGGAGTATATAATGTAGAAAATTATTTTCTGAGAAGAGGTGATTCTTGAGGAAACAGGGACACAGAGCTATGAAATAGTTAATACCCAGCTAACTACAATCTAGGCAATCATTTATAGAATGATTCATGAACGTGGAAAAAGTTCACTTTTAAAACCATTAGCCCAATGATAAGATCGTTAAGAATTTTATCCAAAGCACCATTCCCTGCCTATTGAGAGTCTTTTAATGTTTGTGGGAGATAACCTCTTGACTCTTTTTCTGCAATATGCCTTGTCTGGTGAGCCTAGAGTTTGGCACAAAAAGATAACACATTCCCTCCTGTGGACTTTGACAAATTCAAGTTCTGAGTCTACTGAAACCATGTATTCTTATCCAAAGAAATCTAAGAATCAGCATGTTTTTTTAGTTAAATTAGTCACTCTCTAATCTTTGCTTAATTTTTGTCATAGCACTGTGTTATGTGGCCATTGGCAGTTTTAGCAAAGATTATGGCATTATTAATAAAGTTAAAATTAATAATGATTTTAAACTTGTGTGGTTTTGTGAAATTCAATAACAATGAATACCATTGACCCTTGAACAACACGGGAGTTGGAGGGGATTAATGGTGTCAACCATCCGTGCAGTTGAGTATCAGGTGTAACTTGTTGTTCAGTTACTAAGTCAAGTCTGACTATTTGCGACTCCATGGACTGCAGCATGTCAGGCTCGGCTGGACGTGTACTCAGTTCCCTGTATCTGTAGTTCTGTACCAGCAGATTCAACACACAAGGATAGCATAGAACTATATTTTTAAAAATCCACAATATAAGTGGACTTGGGAGGTTCAAACCCATGTTGTTCAAGGGTCAACTGTATGAACAACTTCGAGATAGGCACTTTTCAAATATGCAGTTAATCCTGATGACCAGTGAGTTAATGTAGGAAAAACCACATAGCACTTGATACATAGTAAATGCTCATTTCAATGACCTGATTTTCCAATCTCTCCATCTTGTGTCCTCAGAAGGGGCTTCAACTGTTACATGTTCATAGTTATTATATGGTTTCAACTATTTTCTGATGTTGGAGCAAAAGTTTCAAGTACAGCATGAAAGTAAAACTCAAACTCAAATTTCCATAGCTTCAAAATGGACTAATTATTTATGTTAGCAATGACTGTGAAAACTTATAAGGTCTTCGAAACCAAGGCATTGGTTTCATACCACCTTAGATGACTCTTTCTGGAAGCATGCTTCTATTGCTGAGAGAATCTGCCTTTCTAGCCCTTTGTTTCTGTCTAACCAAATAGCTGGGGTATTTGCTTCATAATCTCTTGAATCACAGCACACCTATAATTGACAGGAGAAATATCAGCTTCCTCAGTCTCTGAACCTTCCCTTTCCTCTTTGAAGTGGAATTCATTTGTGTCATGGAGATTGTAGAGGAAAAGCAAATGCACTGAGAAATTCCTGGTATTTCTATCAGTTGTGATGAACATGGCTTACATGTATTAAGCTATATGGCAACTACTTTGCAAACATTTCTGTTAATTCCTATAACACTGTTGCTAAGAAATATCAGTTTCACTTGCAGATGAAAAAACTAAGGCACAAAGAGGTTAATTATTAATAATTTGTCCAAGACTATCTCTCTCGAGATGCTAAGGCGGGAATTTAAATATAGGTCATCTAAATGCAGAAGTGTGGTCTACAGACCAAGCACCCTGTTGAGAACCTGACAGCAGGGAATCAAGAGAAGGAACAGCTACAGGAGAGTGCTCACCAACACGCTAATCCAGTGAGCCTTTCCCCAGCAGGGAGGTCCCTATAATGTTGACATTTGTTGGGAATCCTCACTGTTTTCTAAGTGAAAATGTCTTCATATTAACATTTATTATTACATAAAATAATTTAGGATGGTGATATTTGTCAATATCTATTTATCCCGGTAAAACTGAAAGGCACTTGGGAATCATTTCACAATACATGTAAATATCAAATCATCATGCTGTATACTTGAAATAAACATGCTATACATCAGTAACACCTCAAAAGTAAACAAAAAAACAGAATCCCAAATAAATGTATAAATATACCATCCTGAATTTCATCTGCTATAACCTGGCCTATTTCACTCTATTTCAAGCTGAGTGTTGGCTAGTATATGGAGAAAGTGAAAGTGAAGCCACTCAGTCGTGCCCGACTCTTTGTGATCCCATGGATAGTAGCCTGCACCAAGCTCCTCTGTCCATGGGATTTTCAAGGCAAGAGTACTAGAGTGGGTTGCCATTTCCTTCTTCAGGAAATCTTCCCAACCCAGGGATTGAACCCAGGTCTCCAGCATTGCAGGTAGACGCTTTACTGTCTGAGCCACCAGGGAAGTCTAGTATATGGAGAAGTAGGATAGAAATCTAAAAGAAAAACTGAAAGGAAGCAGAAGAGAGAAAGAGAAATAAACACAGAAGTAGGAAAAGAAGACAGTGGTCACCAGCTGAGTAAAAATAAATTTGACTAAAACCCTGTCAACCCCTTCTGTGTGCCAGATGTGCCCCCTCTCTGGCATATCGTTCTCTGAGCCTCAGGCCTTCACCCCTCTCCGCACTGCAATGCTCAGAGCCCATGCTCATTATTTAGTTGACACTTTCTAGTCCATGTTGTAAAGCTATGACTGCCTTGGACAACACTTTTCAGGTGGGTTGTTGAATAGTCCTCGCTGCAGCACTAGAGAAATATTTTCAGGTTCACACAAGCATTATTTGATGATCAGCATCAGTATCTCAGCCATTATGATCTCCACTGGTCACCTGGAAATTTCCAGAGGAGCAATAGGTCCTAGTTAAGAGCCTAGGCTTTGGAGCCAGACTCACTGTGAAAACTGACTGTGCTGTCAGCTCTGTACCTTCAGCAAGTGACCCAACCTTTCCTCTCTGTACACTGGGGGTAGCAATATCTCCTACTACTGGTATGAGTGGCTACACCAATAAAACGCTTTAAAAAACTTTTTTTTTACTTTTGTGTCATGGACCCTTTTGACAACCTGGGAAAGCCCTTCAAAACTGTTTTCAGAATAATATATTTTAAAGACATAAAATAAAATATACAGTACTATAAAGCAAACCAATCTGAGAGTTTTTCAATATTTTGAAAAATAAATATATGATTAATAATACATACATTAAATAATATCTAAAAGTAGGTTTAATATCAATAGGAAATTTCAAGTTTATGATAAGTATATGTGTTATTTTGAGACAGCTGTAACAACTGTAATGTAATATGAAAATATCTGTGGTTTCTACTTGTGATAAAAACAAAGATGCTGCTAACATCACCAAAGTTGCTGTTTGCATCTACAGTTGAAAGAATGCTAAGCTCCAGTTAAAGGTTATGGAAAACAAATACATCAATTTTTTTCATCCGAGTTCAAAGATCGTCATCAATTCTAGTCTGGACTATTTGGAAGGAGTCTATGGGACCCAGGTAAAGACCTTGGACTGATGACAGACAGCGCTTAGAACAGCAAGTCGCTTTCACGGAGAGCTCTATAAATTGTGCATTATTCAAAGGTTTCTTCTCAGGAAAAGAAATAATGTCATGCTATTAGGGTGAACCACATGAAACTGTCAATTTTGTAGGTAAAAAATTAAATATTGGCAATTTCAAATGATTCAATCTAATATAATTCAGGAATTCTGTAAAATACCTTGTGAAACTAATTTAATTCTCTAGTTTATACTGTGAGGTTCCCGCCCTCACTCCCCAAGAAAGTATATATTAGCTTAGTGGGTGTTTTTTAAAGCATAGATTATTGGGAATTACAGTTGATTATTTCTTTTGGTTCTTTCCAATAATTTTTGACAAAGACAAATGGACACACTTGGGGGTTATTCTGAGATTTACAATACATCTTTTAAACATACATTTTATCTTAATTATCAGAGAAAGCAATGGCACCCCCACTCCAGTACTCTTGCCTGGAAAATCCCATGGGCGGAGGAGCCTGGAAGGCTGCAGTCCATGGGGTCACTGAGGGTCGGACACGACTGAGGGACTTCACTTTCACTTTTCACTTTCATGCATTGGAGAAGGAAATGGCAACCCCAAGCATTTGTTGTGTCTATGATTTACTCATTTCTAATGATTCATTTAGATCTGGAATAGCTCTTCCATGTTACCAAAAAAGCTTAGTTTTATTAATTTAGAGGAAGTTTGTGATTTAACTACATTTAGGTGTCACACATTCTTTAAAAAGATACTTTCAATATGGTGCCTCAAGCATTCCCAAATGAGTATATCTAGTATAGTCACAAAAGTAACTTATCACCTTCAGTAACACAACACTGTTCCTGCATTGAAGGAATGGAAGTAAGGGGAGATTTTAGGTTCTTAAATGCAAGTTTTTACAACAGAGTGTTATCATTGCAGGTTGACTTTTATGTAACCCCATTAGATGGTAAAATCTGAGGGTAAGAATTCTCTCTCGTCCATTATGGTATCCCGTGCACCTGTTTCTGTGGCTGCACAGAGCAGAGATACAAGAAATGTTTGTTGAATGAAAAAATGAAGAGATGAAGGAATACTAGCTACATCAATTCCTCCTCTTACCTTCTGTGATAGATGAGTCAGTGGTTATGATTCAAGTTTGGTGTGCTTTTAGAATTCCAACGTTAAGTTTGAATGCTCAGAAATACTCTCAATTCTATAAAATATAATTATATGGGAGGAAACAATTTTGTGAGTGTTAAAAAAATAGATTGCTTTTGAAGACTGTGCATTCTGCAAAAAACAGTGTGTTAATCAAATTAAGCACATAAACAAGATTGCTAAAAGTCTGACTTATGTAAGAAAATCACCTTTCAAGTATTATCAAGCTTTTCAGAAGTATGTTTCCATTCAAACTACTGATCATATTATGAAAAATGGGTAGATTATGGAAAATATGCTCACAAAAAGTATGTGAAATACACTTAATACTAAAAACACCTGGCATCTAGGAAGTGCTCAAAAATAATGTGAACTGAATTCATGTGATAAGTAAAAAGTCCTATCAGTTTGTTGTTTAAATTTTTCTGTTTTAAATTTGTGGCAAAACTTTGGCATCTTTTCACATGTTTTATTAACTGTGTATATTTCTTTTACCCTGAACTGTCTGCCTCTTGTCCTTCTTATTATAATGGGCTTGTCATATTTTCAATTGATCTATGAAAGCTCAGTCTTTCATCTTAGAAATTGACAATGTTTCCTCCAGTTAACATTTGACTTCTGGCATTGTGTGTGTGTGCGTGAGTATGTGTTTTTGCCAAGTCAATGATGAATACTGTCCTATATTTTAAAAGGTTATGTTTAGTTCTTTTATAGATTAATTTTTTTCCATTCACACCTTCGATCTATGTAATTTGGGGTTAAGGAATTATGTAGAAATCTAGCCTTATCATTTTCCAAATGGCTATCTAGGTGTCCCAAACTTCTTATTGTAAATCTAGTTTTCCATTGATTGGAAATCCAGGCTTTATCGAAGTCACTCTGTATAAACTTGTGTTCATTTCTCAATTCTTTCCATGAAGCTCTCCATTGTTACAAACCACAATTACAGTTGGTTAATCTGTACTCTTTACTTTCTTTCCCAGAATTTTCTTTGCTATTCTTGTGTGTTTATTTTCCAGATAAACTTTAGTCATTTTGCAAGTTTCCCTGAACTTGTAATTTTGATTAGAGTTTGATGAACATTTAAGCCAGTGCTGGACACACAGTAAGCCCTCTGCAAATGTGTAGCATAATTGTAATTTTAGTAATAATTAAGTTTAGATCCCACCCTCCACCCCTATCCGCCCCCCCACCCCCACCCCTCGACACCCACTGCCCACCTTGTGGCTCAGCTGGTAAAGAATCTGCCTGCAATGTGGGAGACATGGGTTTGATCCGCAGGTTGGGAAGATTCCCTGGAGAAGGGAAAGGCAACCCACCCCAGTATCCTGGCCTGGAGAATTCCCATAGTTCATGGGGTCACAAAGAGTTGGACACAACTGAGTGACTTTCACTTTCAAGTTTAGATCAAAAATAATGATAAAGATGAAGAGGTTTAATATCTTTGCAATAATGAGTCTTTTTATTCAATGGAAAATTTGGATAATTTCCACTTAAACTTAAAAAAATTTACCCTAGAACTTGAAATGTTTTTCTACTCACTGTCATTCTCTTGCAACAACTTAGACCTTCTTCTTCCTCAAGCCCTTCCCAGTATCTATACTTTTGTAGGAAAAAAAATCATTGTCATGAGGTTTCAGCCACTTTATTTTCTCTAGGGAAATTTGCAAGGGTCTTCCCTTGGTGTTCCTTCTCCCCTCCTCCACTCCAGTTACAAATGATCCTCATGTTGCTAAATCCAATGGCCAATTTCCATGCCTCATTGGACTTGATTTCTCAGCAGAGCATTTAAAACAGGTTTTACCACTTCTTTCTGGAAATACTCTCTTCCCTCTGCTTCCGCCACATTACTCTTGGATTTTCACCATCTCGCTGACTGTGTCTTCTAAGCCTCTTGACAATTTTTTTCTTTAAATTTTTGTTTTTAAATTATGAAAGTATGGTAACACATTTATAAGAGAGTTGGAAAATACAGAACAAAGTTACACATAGTTCTACTATATGTTACAATTGTTTTAAGTGAATAAATTAAGACAGTTGGAGTTTCAATATCAAAATCTCAAAAATTAATAGAATGAATGGACAGAAAAGAAGGATATAGTAGATCTGAAAAGCACTATGAACCACTTCAACATAACTAAGATATATACAATTTTCACACAAGAGCAGGATACAAATTCTATTCAAGTTCCCATAGATTATAAACCAGGAGACACTGGAACATATCCAGAGACATAAAACTAGGTGCAAAAATTTCATGGTCGAAAGATATTGAAATCATGCAGAGTCTATTCTCTTATCATTGTGGAATTATGTTAGAAATAAGTATCAAAAGATATTTGAAAACAACTCACATATTTTCGAGTGCATTTACCAAGAGAGATCTTTGACTTAGCCATTGAAAGCCTCAATAAAATTAGAAGACTGAAAACACACAGAGGGTGATTGAAAAGAAGAAAGTACTTAAATGAGAAATTAATATAGACATGAGAAATTAATAAAGATACTTTTAAAATCCCATGTATTTGGAAACTAAGTCCACTTTCAAGTGATGGGCATATCTAAGAAGCCATAATTTTCCTTTCTAAACGGAAAATTTGAAAGTATTTGTACCAGAATAAAAATGAAATGAGAATTTATCAGAATTTGTTGTATCAGCTGAAGCTACTTAGTATAACTAAATACAACGTAGAATCTTAAATAAGATATGAAGACAAATAATGGACGCTAGCACAAAGTTTTGTGAAATTTGAACAAAATCTGTACTTTAGTTACACTGTATCACATGTCAATTTCCTTTTAAAAAAAAAATAACATCAGTTCAGTTCAGTTCAGTCACTCAGTCGTGTCCGACTTTTTGCAACCTCATGAATCGCAGCACGCCAGGCCTCCCTGTTCATCACTAGCTCCCAGAGTACACTCAGACTCATGTCCATCGAGTTCGTGATGCCATCCAGCCATCTCATCCTCAGTCGTCCACTTCTCCTCCTGCCCCCAATCCCTCCCAGCGTCAGAGTCTTTTCCAATGAGTCAACTCTTTGCATGAGGTGGCCAAAATACTGGAGTTTCAGCTTTAGCATCATTCCTTCCAAAGAAATCCCAGGGTTGGATCTCCTCGCAGTCCAAGGGACTCTCAAGAGTCTTCTCCAGCACGACAGTTCAAAAGCATCAGCGTTCAGCCTTCTTCACAGTTCAACTCTCACATCCATACATGACCACAGGAAAAATCATAGCCTTGACTAGACAGACCTTATTCGGCAAAGTAATGTCTCTGCTTTTGAATATACTATCTAGGTTGGTCAGAACTTTTCTTCCAAGGAGTAAGTGTCTTCTAATTTCACGGCTGCAGTCACCATCTCCAGTGATTTTGGAGCCCCCAAAATAAAGTCTGACACTGTTTCCACTGTTTCCCCATCTATTTGCCATGAAGTGATGGGACCGGATGCCATGATCTTCATTTTCTGAATGTTGAGCTTTAAGCCAACTTTTTCACTCTCCTCTTTCACCTTCATCAAGAGGCCATTTAGGTCCTCTTCACTTTCTACCATAAGGGTGGTGTCATCTGCATATCTGAGGTGATTGATATTTCTCCCGGCAATCTTGATTCCAGCTTGTGTTTCTTCCAGTCCAGCGTTTCTCATGATATTCTCTGCATATAAGTTAAATAAGCAGGGTGACAATATACAGCCTTGACGTACTCCTTTTCCTATTTGTAACCAGTCTATTGTTCCATGTCCAGTTCGAACTGTTGCTTCCTGACCTACATACAGATTTCTCAAGAGGCAGGTCAGGTGATCTGGTATTCCCATCTCTTTCAGAATGTTCCACAGTTTATTGTGATCCACACAGTCAAAGGCTTTGGCATAGTCAATAAAGCAGAAATAGATGTTTTCTGGAACTCTCTTGCTTTTTCCATGATCCAGCAGATGTTGGCAATTAGATATCTGGTTCCTCTGCCTTTTCTAAAACCAGCTTGAACATCAGGGAGTTCACGGTTCACGTATTGCTAAAGCCTGGATTGGAGAATGTTGAGCATTACTTTACTAGCATGTGAGATGAGTGCAATTGTGCGGTAGTTTGAGCATTCTTAGCATTCTTTGGCATTGCCTTTCTTTGGAATTGGAAAGAACACTGACCTTTTCCAGTCAGGTATTTGTTTATATTCTCCTAATTGAATTAGAAGTTTCAAACTTCATTCAATTTTTTTTTTTTTAAAGATTGCTAATTAGCTTTCTAGACTTTTAGCAGTAATACTACTGTGTTAGTTGATCAGTCATTTCTGATTCCTTGCCACTCCATAGACTACAGCCCACCAGGCTCCTCTGTCCATGGAATTTTCCCAGTAAGAATACTAGAGATGGTTGACATTTCCTACTCCAGGGATTTTCCTGACCCAGGGATTGAACCTGTGTGTCTTGTCTTCTGCATTGGCGGGTGGATTCTTTACCACTGTGCCACCTGGGAAGCCCATATATACACAAAAGCTTGTCTACTGCACTTGATACAATAAGCCTCTTTGATTTTTAAATGTTCAGATTCATCAGGAATTTCCTCTGGGCCACTTTTTCCTTTCTCTTTTCACTCTCAATGCTCATAACTATCAATCTTAACTTTAAATACTATCTATATGCCAAAGACTTAAAAAGCTTTTATCTCTAGTATGTACTTCTTTTTCTGTGTTCCAGATGGAAAGATCTACTTGCCTTTTGAAACCTCCACTTGGAAGTTTTGGCGGCATCTTATTTTAGATGTAAAACTGAACCAAACTATCCCCTACCCCACTTCAGATCTTCATTTGCTCTCACTCAATCTGCCTGGGAACATTGCTTCTCCATCACCCAATCATACATGTCAAAATCTGGGTATAATCTATGATGTCAATATCTCACATTCAAATCATTACTAAATCTGTCCAGTTATCTCTTGATCTCTTGAATCCATTTACATATCACTAGCTTCACAAAGCCCTCTCCTCCCTCAATTCCAAAAACCCCATCATTAACTTGGATTTCCACAACCTTCTTTTTTTCTGCTTATTTATGAAGATCTTTCCACCAAGCTCTGCTCTACCTAAAAGTCAAAATAATAGGTAAAAATGTAAAATTGAAATTATTACTGTCTTGCTTAAAGCATTTTTATGGCTTTGTGTTATTAACATGATAAAATTACTATAATCCACAAGTATAAATGACCTGTCCCAAACTAATCTTCAGCATTACCTTCTGTCAATCTTCCTTATGATCACTATTTTCTGCTGAGACCCCATTCCCTCAAAGGTGAAAATCTTCATTTGTACTCATGCTTTTATCGTTGTTGTTCAGTCACTAAACTGTGTCTGATTCCTTGCAACTCCATGGACTGCAGCACACCAGGCTCCTTTGCCCTCCACTCTCTCTCAGGGTTTGCTCAAATTCATGTCCATTGAGTCACTGATGCTATCTAACCATCTCATCCTCTGCTGCCCTCTTATCCTTTTATCTTCAATCTTTTCTAAGCATCAGGGTCTTTTCTAATAAGTTAGTGCTTTGCACCAGGTGGGCAAAGTATTGCAGCTTCATAACAGGCTTTGAGTGTTACATCTTCAAGGGGGTCTTTCTTGACCCTTGAGTACAGGTTAGATTCCAATATCATATGTACCTATGGGGGCCAATACTTTTCTCTAACTACATCATAGTAGTTCCTATATAGCTTTTTGTGTGTGTTTATTTCTTTATAATCTATTTCTATTAATATTATTAGATTGTATTCTACATATCAGAGATTACATAATTTTTAAACCTTTTCCATTTAAAATAATAAAGCCACATTCTGTTGCCAGAAATAATGTAGAAGAATTCTGTGTATATCTCATGTGCTTTCCCCCAATGACAACATATTGAATAACCATAGTACAATATCACAACCAGAAAACTGACATTAATAGAATCTGTTAACCTGACTCAGAGTTCATCAGTTTTACATGTGTTCATCACATGTATGTGTGTCATTCCATGCAATTTTATCACATGGAGATTCATGATCACTACCATAGTCAAGGTGCAGAAAATTTCTATTATAAATATCTCTTGTGTTACACTTTTATAGCCACAGCCACCTCTCTTCCTGTGATTTTTTTTTTAAATTGCAATATCTCCGTGACTTAAGATACAACTTCTTATTATAAGTATTTAAAGAATATTTGTCACATGGATAAAGTAAATTAAATAATTTATTAAAGTTGTAATTCATTAAAATAATCTTCCACAACCATAAAGGATTTATCCTAGAAATTTGTCAGAGAAAAACCTAACAAAATAATGTTTCATTGCAAAATTCAGAAATAAAAAGGCCCTACTTCACTTCACCTCAATAACTTATATGCAGAGTACATCATGAGAAACACTGGGTTGAAGGAAATCACAAGCTGGAATCAAGATTGCTGGGAGAAATATCAATAACAGATAAGCAGATGACACCCCTTTTATGGCAGAAAGTGAAGAGGAACTAAAAAGCCTCTTGATGAAAGTGAAAGAGGAGAGTGAAAAAGTTGCCTTAAAGCTCAACATTCAGAAAACTAAGATCATGGCATCTGGTCCCATCACTTTATGGCAAACAGATGGGGAAACAGTGGCTGAGTTTATTTTTGGGGGTTCCAAAATCTCCACAGATGGTGATTGCAGCCGTGAAATTAAAAGACGCTTACTCCTTGGAAGGAAAGTTATGACCAACCTAGACAGCATATTAAAAAGCAGAGACATTACTTTGTCAACAAAGGTCCATCTAGTCAAGGCTATGGTTTTTCCAATAGTCATGTATGGATGTGAGAGTTGGACGGTGAAGAAGGCTGAGTGCCGAAGAATTGATGCTTTTGAACTGTGGTGTTGGAGAAGACTCATGAGAGTCTTTTGGACTGCAAGGAGATCCAACCAGTTCATCCTAAGGGAGATTAGTCCTGGGTGTTCATTGGAAAGACTGATGGTGAAGCTAAAACTCCAATACTTTGGCTACCTGATGTGAAGAGCTGACTCATTTGAGAAGACCCTGATGCTGGGAAAGACTGAGGACAGGAGGAGAAGGGGATGACAGAGGATGAGATGGTTGAGTCCACCAACTCAATGGACATTGGTTTGGGTAGACTCTGGGAGTTGGTGATGGATAGGGAGGCCTGGCGTGCTGTGATTCCTGGGGTCGCAAAGAGTCGGACATGACTGAGTGACTGAACTGAAACTGAGTAATAGACAAATATTATGAAAATTTTGTGTCAATTTCAAAATAAACTTTCTTTTCAAAGTACAGAACTATTCTTACTTGATAAAGGAACCCACGTTAAATGAAAAGCAAATGTTAATTACACAGTAAAACACATTAGTCCCTTTGTTGTCCTCATTATTATTCTATGTTATTTTACAATTTGGTCAATGTAGCAAGACATGAAAAAGAAATGTTGAAAAAATCTTGACATGAGAGACTATCATTGACTTAAAAATAGTCACAACCTAGAAGTTGATAGTTATATGTTATTTGGTGGGAATTTTTAGGACTTCAAGTCCAGGAGACAGTATCTCAGGGGACCCTGAAAGAACCATTCTGAGGAGGTGGTGGGGAGCAGTTAGATTATATAGAAACTCACAAGAGATAGGTAGTCTGAAAATTAAAATATTTTTGTTAATTAAGGAAAAACAGATATCTCAAGTAAAGAAATTTAGCCATTTTCTATGTATGGAAAAATACAAGAGTCCGGGCTTACTGAAATCATTTCTTTCATATGTATCTCAGCTGCTGCTGCTGCTGCTGCTGCTGCTGTGTCACTTCATTCGTGTCTGACACTGTGAGACCCCATAGACGGCAGCCCACCAGGCTCCCCCATCCCTGGGGTTCTCCAGACAAGAGCACTGGAGTGGGTTGCCATTTCCTTCTCCATGCTATCTGGGGCCAACATCCTACAGTTTGGGTTTTCACATTCTTAGTCCTTTGGTCACCATAAGGAGTGGTGGGTGGCTATTGCCTGAACTTCTCACCCCCCTCCACATCCCACTGTTTTTGCTGGATAGCCAACATTACTCTTCCTGGGTGCCCTCTGGGCTCAGAAATTCATATTTAGAGGGCCAGACTCATGGACAGCTGTGATATCCTTGTTTATTGATATGATGAAAAATATTTTATTTCACACTATCAATGTCATCCAGACAAAGACCACCAGGAATTCACTTTTAAACAATGTGGGCTTATTACTTCTTGCAGGGAGAGAAGACTTGCTAGAGAATTAAGCCAACAGAGCTTTGATCAGTATCTTTGTAACAAGTATTGGGAAGGACTTACAATTTGGCTTGTGTTAAGTGATTTTGGAGGGTTTAAGGAAGCAAGGCTTATCTCTGGAGAGGATGCAGTCAGGAAGTGGGGATAACTCTGTGAGTGTCTTAATAAATTATTAAAACCTTAATAAATCTTTTCCAAAGGTATGGGAGACTAGATCAAGGCTAAAGCTATAGCTAGTAACAGTGCAACAATACACATATTGGTCAAAACAGGGAGATAGCTGGTATTTTTGTGGTTTGGCTATTGTTCATGATTTGTCTGTGCTCAGACATGATTACAGAGTGGTCTTATTTTTGCCTGGATACATAGTGGTCACAGTGTGGCCTTGTCTGATGTTGATGTTCTGTGAAATTATATATATTTAGTGTAAAAACCCAAGGCCTGCCTAACATGATCAGGCCAGTTTCTGATGTCAGGGACTGCTTCTCCAAGATAATTTTCATGACTTGCAAACTATATTCATATATGTACAGAAACCACTGTAACAAGAATTACCTTAATATTTATCAAGAGTATATTATTCAGTAATATTTGTATAGAAGATGATATATACACATTCAGCTCAGTTAAGTCGCTCAGTCGTGTCCAACTCTTTGTGACCCCAGGAATCGCAGCATGCCAGGTCACCCTGTCTATCACCAACTCCCAGAGTTCACTCAGACTCACGTCCGTCGAGTCAGTGATGCCATCCAGCCATCTCATCCTCTGTCATCCCCTTCTCCTCCTGCCCCCAATCCCCCACTATATACATATATATCAGCAATAAGTAACTTAGATAATAAAAAGTAGATTTCTTTAATAATAGGAAACAAATGTATAAACTGGGATTGAAACTAAGTGGGACACTGTGAAGCTTCTGGGCACAAAAGTCTATGTCCCCCTTTTTCCTGTTAGCAGGAAATAGATTTCGTTCAGTCTACACGACCTTCCCTGAGTTGTAAAGAGCAGGTTCCAACAATTACTATTAAGGGAAGGGAGGAGATGTGGAGACTAGGGGGAGAGCAGTTCAGTTCAGTTCAGTCACTCAGTCTTATCTGACTTTTCGTGACCCCATGGACTGCAGTATGCCAGGCCTCCCTGTCCATCATGAACTCCTGGAGTTTACCCAAACTCATGTCCATTGAGTCAGTGATGCCATCCAACCATCTCATCTTCTGTCATCCCCTTCTCCTCCCACATTCAATCTTTCCCAGCATCAAGGTCTTTTCAAATGAGTCAGCTCTTTGCATCAGGTGGCCAAAGTATTGGAGTTTCAGCTTCAGCATCAGTCTTTCCAATGAATATTCAGGACTGATTTCCTTTAGGATGGACTGGTTGGATGTCCTTGCTGTCCAAGGGACTCTCAAAGTCTTCTCCAACACCACAGTTCAAAAGTATCAATTCTTCAATGCTCAGCTTTCTTTATAGTCCAACTCTCACATCCAGACACGACTACTGGAAAAACTATAGCTTTAATTAGATGGATCTTTGTTGACAAAGTAATGTCGCTGCTTTTTAACAAGCTGTCTAGGCTGGCCATAACTTTTTTCCAAGGAGCAAGCATCCTTTAATTTTATGCCTACAGTCACCATCTGCAGTGATTTTAGAGCCCCCCAAAATAAAGTCTCTCATTCTTTCCACTGTTTCCCCATCTGTTTGCCATGAAGTGGTGGGACCAGATGCCATGATCTTAGTTTTCTGAATTTGAGCTTTAAGCCAACTTTTTCACTCTGCTCTTTCACTTTCATCAACAGGCTCTTTAGTCTTTTTGCTTTCTGCCATAAGGGTGGTGTCATCTGTATATCTGAGGTGATTGATATTTCTCCTGGCAATCTTGATTCCAGCATGTACTTCATCCAGCTCAGAGTTTCTCATGATGTACTCTGTGTATAAGTTAAATAAGCAGGGTGACAATATATAGCCTTGACGTACTCCTTTCCCTATTTGGAATTAGTCTGTTGTTCCATGTCCAATTCTAACTGTTGCTTCCTGACCTGCATACAGATTTATCAAGAGACAGGTCAGGTGGTCTGGTATTCACATCTCTTTTACAAGTTTCCAGAGTTTGTTGTGGTCCACACAGTCAAAGGCTTTTGCATAGTAAATAAAGCAGAAGTAGATGATATTCTGGAACTCTTTTGCTTTTATGATGATCCAACAGATGTTGGCAACTTGATCTCTGGTTCCTCTGCCTTTTCTAAATCCAGCTTTAACATCTAGAAGTTCTAGGTTCATGTACTGTTGAAGCCTAGCTTGGAGAATTTTGAGCATTACTTTGCTAGCATGTGAGATGAGTGCAATTGTGTGGTAGTTTGAACATTCTTTGGCATTGCCTTTCTTTGGGATTGAAATGCAAACTGACCTTTTCCAGTCCTGTGGCCTTTGTTGAGTTTTCCAAATTTGCATGACACATTGAGTGCAGCACTTTCACAGCATCATCTTTTAGGATTTGAAATAGCTCAACTGCAGTTCCATCACCTCCATTAGCTTTGTTCGTAGTGATGCTTCCTAAGTCCCCCTTGACTTTGCAGTCCAGGATGTCTGGCTCTAGGTGAGTGATAACACAATCGTGATTATCTGAGTTGTAAAGATCTTTTCTGTATAGCTCTTCTGTGTATTCTTGTCACCTCCTCTTAATATCTTCTGCTTCTGTTTCATTGGAAGAGACTCTGATGATGGGAAAGATTGAGGGCAAGAGGAGAAGGGGATGACAGAGGATGAGGTGGTTGGATGGTATCACCAACTCAATGGACATGAATTTGGGTAAACTCCGAGAGTTGGTGATGGACAGGGCAGCCTGGCATGCTGCGGTTCATGGGGTCACAAAGAGTCAGACATGACTGAGCGACTGAATGGAACTGAACTGCTTTTATTAGGTCCATACCATTTCTATCTTTTATTGTGCCCATCTTTGCTTAAAACATTCCCTTGGTATCTCTAATTTTCTTGAAGTGATCTCTAGTCTTTCCCATTCTATTGTTTTCCTCTATTTCTTTGCCTTGATCACTGAGGAAGGCTTTCTTATCTCTCCTTGTTATTCTTTGAAACTCTACATAAATGGGTATATCTTTCCTTTTCTCCTTTGCCTTTCACTTCCCTTCTATTCACAGCTATTTGTAAGGCCTCCTCAGACAACCATTTTGCCTTTTTGCATTTCTTTTCCTTGGGGATGATCTTGATCTCTGCCTCCTGTACAATGTCACAAACCTCCGTCCATAGTTCTTCAGGCACTGTCTATCAGATCTAATCCCTTGACTCTATTTGTCACATCCACTGTAGAATCATAAGGGATTTGATTTAGGTCATATCTGAATGGTCTAGTGGTTTTCCTTCCTTTTTCAGTTTAAGTCTGAATTTGCCAATAAGGAGTTCATAGTCTGAGCCACAGTCAGCTCCTGGTCTTGCTTTTGCTGACTGTATAGAACTTCTCCATCTTTGGCTGAAGAGAATAAAATCAATCTGACTTCAGTATTGACTATCTCGTGATGTCCATGTGTAGAGTGGGGAGCAGTTGCAAAACCAGGAAACCAATAGTGTAGCCTTGAGGAGGGTCTTGGTTCCTGCTCAAGGACTAGTTAACAGTATCTTTGAGCTGCTTTACAGATACAGGTACTGTAATCCCCATCAGGAGGTAGAAATGAACTGTATGATGCCTGTAAGCATGTAGACCCCAGACCTGTTGGAACTAGAAGGTTGATGATTCTGACTCCCAGTTACCTCATTAGCAGTCAATCAGAAGATCGTCCATGAGTCAATCATGGCCTTCCTTTCTGAACCATTATACTAAAACTCCTCACAGCTCTCCAGTTTGGGACACACAGTTTTGAGGGCATTAGTTTTCCGTAATGCTCTTTGCCCCATAAAGCAATAAACTTACTCTTTTCTACTTCACCAAGACTGTCTTCAAAATTTTATCTGGTACCAGGTTAGAGATGCTGAAAATCAGCTATAGATTACACTTAATAATATGTGTCAAACAATTTTAGATAAAAAAATAATTTGTACTCACACATGAGTCAAACGTTTAGAAATGTTCTAAATAAATATGGTACGTTTTTAATTGAAGTATAGTTGACTTACAATATTATATTAGCTTTAGATGTAAACATAGTATTTCTATATGTTTATAGGTTATGACTATAATAACTCCAAAGTTATTAAAAAATGACTATGACATGGAGGCAACCTCAGCATCCATCAACAGATGAATGGTACATTTTAAAAATATATTTTGCAGTGCCTCAGCTGCTTCAGATACCTTCTCTCCTCTCAGTGCATCAGAATGCCAACTAACAGAGGAAAGCTGTATTCTTTCCCAGGTGTATTTTAGGTTGAAATGAAATTGAAACGAATAGGAAAAGCTGGTGAGAGACTAACTCTCCATGAGTAACTACATTCTAAGAAATTAGTTCTAAGGTTAACTTAAGAATTTACTTTTTAAATATTTATAGCATGTCATGGGCACTGGCATGGGTTATAAATGAAGCACCTAAATCACTGTGTTGTTAAACCATAGTATGTTAATGATAGGGGAGAGATTTTCTATTTTTACTTATTAATCAAGATGTAAGTAAGTGTAGGCAAAATGAGAAGTGACTCCAAAATATTTTTCTAAATGAGAACATAGATTTTCTTCAACACAAAGGCTTTTGCTTCTTTTGTTCTAAGACAGGCAGCAATTGTGGAGATATGAGTAGGATTTATGGGAATTAGAGAGATCTGCTATAAATTTCTTCTCTTTAATTTACTAGGCTATGGAATTTGGACAAATTCTGAGTTTCAGTTTCTTCATCTGAAAATGGGGCACATGCCCACCACATGGCTCCTTCACAGAGATTTCATGAGCCAATACATTAAAAATAAGAATTACTTTAGTGATTGACACAGAGCTGTTTCTCAGAAAAGAAAATGCTCATAGCCAATATACCAGAGATTGATTTAGAAACAAGAGGAGATTAGGTTACAATGCTGAACAAATACCTGACATTAAACATTGTGAATGCATTCTTCTGAATACAGAAGTTCAGTAACTGTGATTTACAGTGCTAAATTAAAAAACAAAAATTAAGAAGACATTCAGACAACCACCCTAAAGAGGTTCTTATCCAACATTTCTGTGTGTTGGGGAGGGGTTCCCACACACAGTGAAGCAATTCTCTGATACCAGCTGGGTGTTTACGATTCAACTCAATTGTGACACTACTCAGAGATGGCATCAGATTCCATAGGTTAAGAGCTCACTCCCACAAGACTATCCACTCTCTTCTTCCACTTCAAATGCCAAATAGCAAAACCAGGTTGTCACCTGTGCTTCCTGACCCACTGGCTATAAATCAGAGGTTCCCACAACCTGCTCTTTGGGTTCAATTAATTTGCAAGAGTGGCTCATAGAACTCGGGAAAACATTTTACTTACTGGATCCCTGGTTTACTGTAAAAGGATGTGACTCAGGACCAGCCAGATGGAAGAGATGTACATGGGGAAAGGGTGCAGAGCTTCCATGCCCCCTTCAGGCACACCACACCACTCTCCTTGTACTCCACATGTTCACCACCCCAGATGTTCTCTGAACACTCACCTCTTTGGGGTTTTATGGAGGCTTCATTACTTAGGCATGACTGATTAACTCATAGGCCATTGGTAATTGATTCAACCTCCATTCCCCCTCTCCCCCTACCCGGAAATAAGGGTGGTTCTGAAAGTTCCAACCCTCCATTTGTGGTTGGTTCTTCTGGCAACCAGTCTCCATCCTTAGGGCATTTCCAAAAGTAACACAAACCCAAATGTAGTGGAAAGGGGCTTGTTATAAATAACAAGACACCCATTTCACCTCTGTATCTCTGGAGCATTTTCAGGAACTGATGTCAAAACCAAATGTTACAATAAAAGATGCTCCCATTTCTCTTATTATTCAGGAAATCCCAGGGGTTTGGGGAGCTGAGAACCAAGAACCATGGACGAAGATCAAATACGCATATTTCTTTTAAATCACATTATCGCATACCTTTTCTGAGTTCTTTAATATTAGGCTACGATGAGAATTTCTGCTCCTGGTAGAAAGCTGTCTATATCCTGCCCACTAGCAGTATCAATTTGCCATCTATGGTGTCACACAGAGTCAGATGCAACTGAAGTGACTTAGCAGCAGCAGCAGCAACAGCAATATCAATTAAAACACCCATTGAGATCACACCCATTGGGAGACTAACCCACTGGTATTCATTGAAATGCTGGAACCCATTTGTGATCTTAACACTTTTCTACCTGGCTCTCACTGAAGATCTAAACTTCGTCCCCCCTGCCCCCGCCCCCCTCCTTTCCCAGAGAACTGCTTCCCTTGATTATTGTGTAAAACCTCTGGGATCTTACAGCAAGCCCTGGATTTTCCTTGAGCAGTCAGAGAGAGTTCAAAGCATTCTTCCTTAAGGGGTGGCCTCTATAGCCCCTTCCTCCTCCTCTACAGCCTAGAATTTGCCTGCAGCTATGCAATATGTTGGGGAAGGCTGGCTTGTAGTTGTCATTCAGGCTTTCTGACTCTTCCTCTGTCGGGCAACTTGGTGCCTCTCCTTGAGGCTGATGCCTCCCCACATCCCTCTCTGGTGTGGACTTAGTGGAGCCTTTCCTTATCTCTGCGCTTCTATGCTGAACACCAGGGACATTTACAAACTTGACTGGAATGAACTTGGAGCCACCAAGCTCAAGTCTCTTGTGAGCCAGATCATTATTTAATCAAGTTGGTGGCTGTGGAAAGAAAACAGCAAAACCACTTAAATATGGATGATAATAGTTCCTTGCTTCACCTCTACTTGTGAGAAATAATCACTCTTCCCAGTGGACACATACAGTAAATTGGGAGATTGCCATTTACTGTTCTTGATTTTAGCACATTCCTCATCATTATATATGGCTTTCCATCTATCAGCAAAAGTTAGATTTCATTGACATATTGGTTGTAAATTCACCTAGAAAAAAAGAATCCTTTTTCTGGCATGGGCATATAATATATGAGTATATACAACTTAGTTCAATCCTTAATTAAAATATGCAGTGTCAAATAACTTATTTGTGTTTTCATCTTATTTACACGTTTTTAATGTTCAAAAGTCTCTGATGTATAACTTTATTCCTATTCTATATTTTTTGAGAATTTTTAAATTAAGGGGTTACTTTTTTTCCATTTCTATAATAAATATTGCTGAATTTCCCTAAGATATTAATTATTTTTGAAAGAGAAGTAAATATACAGAAGGAAAAGGGTATATTTTATTGTTCACAAAATCTGAATATTATAACTGGTCTACATGACTATTAAGTTTCTTCAGTCCTAAAAAATGTCTGTACTTTAATATATGATAGCCATCATTGCAGTTCCTTTGCTCAGCACTTTATAGATACCATCTCAGTTTATTGTCACAGCACCCCAACAAGGTGGATATTTTTACAAATACATGATGCACCTTAGACTCAAAAAAAGTGAAATAATTTTCTCAAAGTTACACAGCTAATTTAGTGACAGACCTAGGATCCCAAATTATATAATACACTCACCTGTAATATAATGAGACATGAACTCTTTTCCCCTTCTAGGATGTGATAGGCAATCATTTTGCCAAATTTATGTAACCAACAATCAACTAAACAAACACATAAGATACACAGACAAACCCCAGAGATATTGTAGATTTGGTTCCAGAACACTACAATAAAGTAAATATTGCAATAACACAAGTCACATGAATGTTTGGTTTCTCAGTGCATATAAAAGTTGTCTTTATAGCATACTTTAGTCTATTAATAATGCACATATCTTAATTGAAAAACACCCATTACTAAAAATGCTAACCATCATTTGAGCCTTCAGCAAGTCATGGTAGTAACATCAAAGATCGTGATCGTAGATTGCTAGAACAAATATTGCTAATGATGAAAATGTTTGAAATATTGTGAGAATTATTGAAATATGATACAGAGATAGGAAGTGACCAAATACTCTTGGAAAAATGGCACCAATAGAATTGGTCTTTGCAGGGTTGCTGTAAATATTTAAATATTGTAAAAAAAAAACAAAGCAATAAATTATTTGCATTTACAAAGAATTTGTACCATATACAGGAGGCATGCAGGTAAATTCCCACATACCCAGATGTGTAAGAAAAGCATATTCTCTATGTATTGCTGCTGCTGCTGCTGCTAAGTCACTTCAGTCGTGTCCAACTCTGTGCGACCCATAGACGGCAGCCCACCACCCACCGGGGCTCCCCCATCCCTGGGATTCTCTAGGCAAGAATCATGGAGTGGGTTACCATTTCCTTCTCCAATGCATGAAAGTGAAAAGTCAAAGTGAAGTTGCTCAGTCGTGTCCCACTCTTAGTGACCCCATGGACTGCAGCCTACCAGGCTCCTCCGCCCATGGGATTTTCCAGGCAAGAGTACTAGAGTGAGGTGCCGTTGCCTTCTCCTCTCTGTTGATTACAGTACCTTAATTTCTGATTTCAAGCCCCATGTTTCTATCTTTCTAGTATCCTCAGCCACCTTGTCCCAAAGGCCAAGAAGGTATCACACATTGATGGGGAACTTAAAATGTTTACCATTGCACTAAATGTACCTTGTATCTATTCCTCTTTGAAAGTTGTCCATTTCTTTGGAATTGTGCCTTGCAGACAGGACCTGAGTCCAGATCCTTTCTGGACCCCTAGAACTGTTGCTCTCTCCTCTCCACATTCTCTATGACAATTTTTTTTTTTTTTAAAGCTGGAGGCAGTGAAGAGGATCTGACAGAGAGCAGGAGATGGGCATAGGTCCAACCAATTTTCACTGTGGTTTGGCAGTTGGTGATCAAATATCACAGTATCATGGGAATTTTTTTGACCTCTATAACTCACAGAGATTCTGGTCCTTTTTGGGGAGATGAACATTTTTTGAACCTTTTGAAAAGGTAGGTTCTGTGTAATAGACTATAATACTCTGGAGATCATATATATATTTCACCTGCAACAAGGAAAAACACTAAGACAAGGATCATTACTCAAATTTGAAACATATTTCATGTGTCCCATGTCTCTCTCTGGGGAGTCAGCTGCCACATCATGAAGAAACTCATGCAGACCTGTGGAGGCCCATGAGGTGAGGAACTGAGACCTCCTGCCAACGGCTGTCATTAACTTGCCAATCATAAGAATGGCCACCTTGAAATGGATCCTCTAGTCAAGCTTTTAGACAACTACAGCCTTGTCTAACATCTTGATTACAACCTCCCTGAGAGACACCAGTCAGAACCACTTCCAAATTCTTAGCCAAACCACTAGCCAAACCTAGCCAAACCACTCCCAAATTCTTAGTCCACAGAACTCTGTGCAAAAGGAAATAAATGTTTTATATAAGTCATTAAGTTTGGGGCAATGTGTTTTTATAGTGATAGGTAACTAATATGAAGACAGACAATGAGTACAATGATAACTAATATCAAATGGCCTTTGCATTTAATTTGGACACAGATGAGTTATCTTTGCCAGTGTCTGTAAGTTTAATCTCATATCAGGTAATTATTGTAAAGGGCAATGGTTTTAGAAATACTGTAACCATTGGACAGGATTATCTACTAACAATTCAGACTCCTGAACCAGCAAAAAGATAAAGTACTGCCCCATACTGAGATTTTGTATTATTTCTTCTAGAAGACTTAGTATATTTTTTCTTTTTTTGAATTTTTAAAAATTAATTAATTTATTTTAATTGGAGGCTAATTACTTTACAATATTGTGGCGCTTTTTGCCATATATCAACATGAATCAGCCATGGGTGTACATGCATTCCCTCACCCTGAACCCCCTCCCACCTCTGGGTTGTCCCGGAGCACTGGCTTTGAATGCCCTGCTTCATGCATCGAACTTGGACTGGTGATCTATTTCACATATGGTAACATACATGTTTCTATGCTGTTCTCTCAAATCATCCCACCCTCGCCTTCTCCCATAATCCAAAGGTCTGTTCTTTACATCTGTGTCTCTTTTGCTGTCTCGCATATAGGGTCATCGTTACCATCTTTCTAAATTCCACATATATGCGTTAATACACTGTATTGGTATTTCTCTTTCTGACTTACTTCACTCTGGATAAAAGGCTCCAGTTTCATCCACCTCATTAGAACTGACTCAAATGCTTTCTTTTTTTAATAGCTGAGCAATACTCCATTGTATATCTGTACCACAGCTTCCTTTTCCATTCATCTGTCGATGGACATCTAGGTTGCTTCCATGTCCTGGCTATTATAAACAGTGCTGTGATGAACACTGGGGTACATGTGTCTCTTTCAATTCTGGTTTCCCCAGTGTCTATGCCTAGGAGTGGGATTGTTGGATCATATGGCAGTTCTGTTTCCAGTTTTTAAGGAATCTCCACACTGTTCTCTATAGTGGCTGTAGTGGTTTGCATTCCCACCAACAGTGTAAGAGTGTTCCCTTCTCTCCACGCCCTCTCCAGCATTTATTGCTTGTAGACTTTTGATGAAACCATTTTGACTGGCATGAGATGGAACCTCATTGTGGTTTTGATTTGTATTTCTTTAATAATGAGTGATACTGAGCAACTTTTCATGTGTTTGTTAGCCATCTGTATGTAGAAGACTCAATTTCTGTTTATTGCTAGGACCTTTAGGTAATTATAAGGAAGAAGAAGGAATCCTGTGGATAAGTATGGTAGTTGACCTTTAAGATGGCCCCTGATGATCCATGATTCCTGATATTCATGTTATTATGTACTTTTTTTTTCCTTCTCTTGAGGACAGACGGTATCTAGTGAGTTGCTTCTGATACTTCTCTCTTGTTCTCAGTCATGGCCAATTCTGCAGCCCCATGGACTGTAGCCCACTACTCCACAGAATTTTCCAGCCAGGAATACTGGAGTGGGTTGCCATTTCCTTCTCCAGGGGATCTTCCTGACCCAGGAATCAAACCCAGGTCTCCTGAATTTCAGGCAGATTCTTTACCAACTGAGCTACAAGGGAAGCTCTAAGTAATAAATTATGACAAAATAGATGCAATATTATTTCCAGGATTAGGATACAAAAGCACATGGCTTCCATTTTACTTGCCTCTCTCACTCACTCACTGGCTTATGCATTGGGAAGCCAGCTACTGTATTGTACGCTGCCCGTTAGAGAGGTCCGCATAGCAAGGAAGTGACATCTCTGGCCAAGAGCCAGCAAGTCTAACAGTCCACAAAAAGCTGAATTCGGCCAATGAGTGAGCTCAGAGGAGATTGTCTCCCAGTTGGGGACTCTAGGCAACACCTTGACAGTAGCCCTGTGAGAGGCCTTAAGCCAGATATATTCAGTAAAGCCATGCTAAGCTTTGGGAAACAAAGAAGCTATGTGATAAAAAGTTTCTTGTTTTAAATTACGAAGTTTGGGGATAACTTGTCACATAGCCATACATTACTGTGTAACAGGTAGATAAAATAAGATTAAATTACCTTGGTTAATTTTTATAATAAAATTACATAATTATATATATATATTTATGTTATATAATATTATACAACAATATTAGAAAGGTGATTTTTCTCTCCTATTGAGTCTTTATACATAATCAGTTTTATAGGAATTTGGTCACTGATTATCCTGAGAGTAAGGGTATATCATGGACAGTGAGAACACTGACAAATTGTTAACTTAACTCATAAAGTATATTATAAATATCACGAGTTGATGAGGACGTTTAAACTTCTAGAAAAAAGTATTATTTCTCTCATTATTCTATTGACAATTACTATACAAGTCAGTGCCTGACCACAAGTATATATCTTTTAAACTTGGATCTTATTTATAGGAACACATTTTACTTAAACATAACCCAGGATTGCTAGATTTTGTGTTTGATTTGTCAACTTTTTCTTTTATCGTATGTTTGATTAATATAAGGACTACTGCAATCATTTTGTAATCACTACAGTTTGAAGAATTCCAAATAAATCTCATTTTTATCTTTCATTTTATAAGGCAGAGGAGCAAGTATTTATGTAAGACATCATAATGATTTTATTCTTTGGAGTTCAAATTTGGCAAAGACAAAATCAAGAAGCACATCTATTCAAAAAGGAGGATGAGTTATGAGTTAGTTCTTAAAAAGCCACAGGGCTTAGTTTGCTTCAGAGAGATTGTTTCAAATATTTAAGAAATAGATTTATATTATTTCTTCTCTTGGGGAACATAGCAAAAGAGAGATTATGCTTCCCTGTATAAATTTATGAAGTTAGAATAACTCTGAGAGCAAACTGGGCAGAAAGAATGAGTACTAGGATATAAGCAGAAATGAAAGGTCAGGAGAGCAGAGCCAGAGAATCTCTCAGAGCAATAGGTTGAAAAGGGACCTCAGGAAAATTTTCACTTGAGGATCTAAACTCTGATCCATCATCCACCCAGAGAAGAATTTTCTGCCTGATGAATATAGTTACTGGCAATTGAACCAGTCCTGACACTCCTGGAAATTAAATGTATACACTTTCCACCTGAGACTTACCTGTCTTTCCATTCGCCTTTTAAAAAAATCAACTGTTAAATTCTGGCATCAATTATGGAATCTGATCGTCTAGTTCTTTATTAAAGACCAAAATAAAGGGAGAGATTTCCATCATCGTCATCTTTTCTTATTTCATAGTTAATCCCTTGGTTTGCGACCACTGATAGTTGACGTTTCCATGGATACTAGCTAAATAACAAGGTAGCAATGTAAAAGTTTCCTTAAGAAAATACAGCCTCTATCACATTTTGGCTTGTGCTTTTAAACAATTCCTAGAGTCTCTGCATCTGCCAGAACAAAACTAAAATGGCATATATACAGAAGAACTGAACACCAGAGAGAGAGGGGGTAGGGTTTAGAAAGCACATGAATAATCATTTCAGAGGATTGCTAGGTTTTGGAAAGGGGATTATAAGAGACTAACACTGTGGATAAATAAAAGTCTATTTCTGGTTCTGTTTGGTTTTTAACATGTAATCGTCAACGTCCAGCTGACTTGGAAAAAATTCTCAAAAAATGATGCATATCAGGTACCAAATTCTATTACACACCTAAAACTCAGCTGTGATCTTTCTTTTCAAAATTCTCTTTCTTCCTGCCCCTAAAACCCCAAGAGGCAAGGAATCCAGGCTTCTAGACACCGCTGAATGAGTCAAGGTACCACGGCCCAGACAAGCTAAGCACTGGCTCTGTCACACACAGACACAAAGGCATGCAAAAAACCACAGCCTTCTGGTTTCATGGCTCCTGCCTTCTTAATCAAATCGAAGCAGTGTGTACACAGAGTTCATCCACAATATCAGCAAGCACCGCAAAACACCTTAGGGTGTTGGCCAGCATAAGTGTCCATTGAACTGTGATTCACTGATCCAGAGGAAGGCCTCTGAGGCAGCCAATCAGAGTCTAGCTCAGGGAAAAATCACTTGGCTCTTACAGGAAGCCATCTAATTATGTTACCGTAATCCCTGGCCTTGCATTTTTCAGCCACCTCAACACAAACTCACAGACTTCACCGATTATGTAATTACGGAAAACTTCACAACAAACATGAAGATTCCTTCTGGAGGCCACATTGAGGACTGGGATGTGCATTTGAGCACCCGGCCCACAAAGAAAAGAGCAAAGAGATTTATTGAACTTAAAAGGCTGAAGTTTAAAAGGGGCCTCGAGCAGACCTCCCTTTTCGTGTGCACATTTTTTGCACCTGCAACTGTTTGTGGGCTGGAAAGCAATAGCCCTCCCCCTTCTCCCAAGAGACCATGCTTTAATGCCTTGGCCCCAAATGTGTCATTTTCCTGCCAGGGGGCAGAAATCAAAAGAAACCAAGGTTTTAGAACTTTGCTGTAAAGAAAATAATAGTTCTGAAAAGGATTGGAGCCACATTTTCAGGTTAGACACAGTTGTTGGAGAAATGTCAGAAGGGAAAACATTCCTCTTCACTTTCTTTCTTAACTTGCCCAATTTCTTCGCTGCACTGGGTTCTGGGTGACATCTGTACCATCCCTCTCAGTGGGGGCTGCCGCAAGCTTTCTACTCCGCAGCAGGAACAGCGTCTAGAGTCCAAACAGACCCTCCTCATTCTTCCCAGAGGAGATACCCTATGAATTATTCCCGTTGAAACCAATGTTTGATACCAGAAGTGAACTGTGGAATCTTAATTACAGTGCTCACGATTGAAGTGCTGACAAATGGTCCTGCTTTAGATGGTGTTTGTGGGTGGAGCTTGGGTTAGAGCTGGGATCAAAACTTGATTGTAGCCACTGATCCACTTCCTCCCCCACCACCACCCACCTCATCTGTTAGATAAAAGTTAAGAGTGAAAAGCCTCTTTTAAACTATTATGAACTGTTTTATTCAAAGAAGCATCTGTGGATTTTTATAAGACTGGCCAAGATTTGCCAAGTTATTTTTTCCATCCTATTCAGGAAATAGAAAGTTTGAAATTAAGTCATAATTGAAGCAAAAGTGTTATGTTCATAGGAGATAGAATGTATCACTAAATAGAGGAGAGAAGCAATAAAGCCCCTCACTCAGTGTATATAACAGCACACAGATGGACTTGATTGAACAAATGAGACTAGCAGATGCAAACTGAGCAAACTTGACTCTTTGTTTTAGCTTGGAAGACACTGAGGATATAAACCTTGAGGACATAGGGTTTCTCACATACCTTGTAAAATATGAGTGTGCCATGTAGTCAGATGGCTTCAGATTTTTAAAAAGCAGATATATTTAATCTCCTCAATGGGTGTGTTGAGGGGAATAACTTGTCTCAGCTAGACAGAGTGATCCTTTTTCTTATTCTTTGGTTCAATCTAGTATTAACATTTTTTAAGGAGGTAGTTTGGGATTCCTGGTTCTTGTAAAGCAAAGCCCCACAATGTTCATCAGTTCAGTTGTCTCATGGGGGAAAATGAGGGGAGAAGACATAAATGGTTCACTATCACTGGCTACTGAGTTACATTTATACACAGAGTTATATTGATGGCATGGAGTGGAGAGAGGGTGTTTAGGGTAGAGATGTGAAACCTGGGGTATCAAGAATACAGGTTAAGGGACTAGAGATAATGGAAGAGAAAAGAAAGAAGAGATGAGGCAAACTCAGGGGCAAAACATAAAATAGTAAATTATGTTGGGTTCCTTGGTATGGAAAGTACAAGATTTCTCTCAGACACATGCTGACCTGATCTCATAGGGGTCAAAAGAACAGTTAGGAAGCCCTCCCAGAAGATGCCAAGAGGGAAGCTTTAGAGCCAAAGAGAGCAAGGTCAGAATTCTAGGAGGCTTCCTATCTGCAAATGGGTTCCCCAGAAAATCTTGCTTTAGGTCTTTGCTCTTGAGTAAAATCCTCCTTTGATGGAAATTCCTCTCATTTCCACAGGAGGAAAGGGAAAGGATCAGGTGAAAATTCAGTGCCACAGACAGAATTGGGTCCACTAAGAAGATTAACCTGGGAGGAAATTTTGGAGAAGCTGATATACTTAGGAACTAGGGATCAGTGTTCAAAGATCTCTGCATTCCATGTCATTAAGATTCCAAAAGCAGGTTTAGGTGACTGTGGGGAATTTATAACACATCTTTTACTCTGTGAAGCTTCTTCTATGGATGAATTTGTTCCCCTTTGACTTGTACAAACAAAACAGATTGAGGAAAAGAATACTGGAATGGATTGCCATTTCCTTCTCCAGGGGATCTTCCCAACCCAGGTATCGAACCTGGGTCTAGCACATTGGAGGCAGACGCTTTAACCTCTGAGTCACCAGGGAAGCCGGAGGAAAAGGACAGTGGCATGAAAATCTGATGGCTCCAAAACAGGTTTTATTGTGGCTTTATTTGGAGAAGAATAAATTTTCCTTTATATTTTCTTCTCTCTTTCAGAAAGTGCATCATTTGATTATATCTACTTCAGCATTTTGGTTTTTCAAACACCCCTCTAAGCCTGTCTCCAGTGGGAGGACCTTCTTCCTATGAGAGGGCCTCCCACAGGTTTTCTCGAGGTACAGTGGGGTTCCTGGTGTTGGCACTACACGCAGAAACCATGGAGAGCCCCAGCTGCTGGTACCATAGATATTGGGGGCCCTGGAGCACCATCAGCAAGTTCTCCAAATACAGTCCCTTCTTCAAGTATGTGGAATTATTAATAAAATAAAACTTACAGCCTATTTCACTTCCCACTCAGCAAATAGAGTGTACCAAGGGTTAAAAATAGAAACAACAGGTTAAAATGGAGTCACTTGTGCTAAGTCCCAGGGCAGCAAACCAAAGTACTACTAACTAACCTAACTGCACTTTCAGCCTCTCCCAAGAGTGGAATTTTAAACCAATCAATCTGGAACTTCCTAATCAACACTGGTGACATAAAATACATGATAGGCCCTTCCCCTTCTGACAAAGAAAGGTAGCTTTGACTGAAAAAAATCTTTTTTTTTTTCCTTTTCATTCCCATGTTTCATCCTCTGTCTTAAAAATCTTCTCTGAGCACCTTTCTCTTTGCTAGATGGGTTGCTGTCCCATTCATGAATCATTTAATAAAGCCAATTAGGTCTCTGAATTTACTCAACTGAGTTTTGTTTTTTAACACAAGAGTTTAAGATTTGCTCACTTTCACTACCAAGCATGAAGAGACATAAGAAATAGATGGTGGGAAAGACATGCTGTGTGGATCACAATAAACTGTGGAAAATTCTGAAAGAGATGGGAATACCAGACCACCTGACCTGCCTCTTGAGAAATCTGTATGCAGGTCAGGAAGCAACAGTTAGAACTGGACATGGAACAACAGACTGGTTCCACATAGGAAAAGGAGTATGTCAAGGCTGTATATTGTCACCCTGCTTATTTAACTTCTATGCAGAGTACATCATGAGAAACACTGGACTGGAAGAAGCACAAGCTGGTATCAAGATTGCCGGGAGAAATATCAATCACCTCAGATATGCAGATGACACCACCCTTATGGCAGAAAGTGAAGAGGAACTAAAAAGCCTCTTGATGAAAGTGAAAGAGGAGAGTGAAAAAGTTGGCTTAAAGCTCAACATTCAGAAAACGAAGATCATGGCATCCAGTCCCATCACTTCACAGGAAATAGATGGGGAAACAGTGTCAGACTTTATTTTGGGGGCTCCAAAATCACTGTCGATGGTGATTGTAGCCATGAAATTAAAAGACGCTTACTCCTTGGAAGAAAAGTTATGACCAACCTAGATAGCATATTCAAAAACAGAGACATTACTTTGCCAACTAAGGTCTGTCTAGTCAAGGCTATGGTTTTTCCTGTGGTCATGTATGGATGTGAGAGTTGGACCGTGAAGAAGGCTGAGCTCTGAAGAATTGATGCTTTTGAACTGTGGTGTTGGAGAAGACTCTTGAGAGTCCCTTGGACTGCAAGGAGATCCAACCAGTCCATTCTGAAGGAGATCAGCCCTGGGATTTCTTTGGAAGGAATGATGCTAAAGCTGAAACTCCAGTACTTTGGTCACCTCATGCGAAAAGCTGACTCATTGGAAAAGACTCTGATGCTGGGAGGGATTGGGGGCAGGAGGAGAAGGGGACGACAGAGAGTGAGATGGCTGGATGGCATCACTGGCTCGATGGACGTGAGTTTGAGTGAACTCCGGGAGATGGTGATAGACAGGGAGGCCTGGCGTGCTGCAATTCATAGAGTCGCAAAGAGTCGGACACAACTGAGTGACTGAACTGAACTGAAAGACATGTTAGAAGGAACCTTCTCTTCTTTCCATTATTACAGATGCTGTTGACCTGTTTTTGAATTGTACTCTTTGAATCATTTCTTTCTCCACTTATTCCAGCCCTACAGGCTGTGTGTTTTTAAGGATTAAAGTTTCTTTTTGGACTTCTTCAGCCTTATTCAGGAACATGAATCCTCCATGATGGCCTGCCCCCTTCAGAATAATGCCTTGATTTATGGATACTCTCTGTCATAACCCAGAGGCAATTAGTAACTCTCCACTTGCCCCACCTAATAGATTATCTGCCTGCAGCTGGGAAATTCCACTTGCCACTTCCTGAAAACAAACCTTCTACTTTATGGTTCAAAGGACAGCTGTGGGGTGCCAGGACCACTCCGCCACTCCAACCAATACTCATCCTTGGGGAGAGACACCTAATCCTCTCTGCCCAACATCATCCCTCACTCCTTCCCTGTCCTAACCTACCATCTGCCTTTTTCTTGCATTTTTCAGGGTTTACAAGTAATAGCTCTTTCTCCTTAAGAGGGAAAAATCACCTTGACAGTTCCCCCAAATATTGCCAGTTAAGGACACACAAAATAAAAAGTAAATCATTGTGGACATACAGTTCAGGTTTTGTCAATCTGTCTACAGTATTTATTGAGTGACTAGTATGTGTAGGAAGGGCCTGGTAGGAAGCAGTCTTTGGGGATAATAAAACAATAGTAACAAGGGCCAACAGATTGAGTGCCTGCTGTAGGATTCAGAACCTTCAGGGAAAGAATCTGTGTAGGTTTCAGAACATACTCATCAAATACAGCATCTATATGACAAAAGAAATCTTCTTTACAACACTTCATATTAGTGTATTAACTCAAAATATACAAATCAGTGTAATAGTTCCAGGGTGTAATAGTTCAAAAAGTGTTGTTTTGATTTACCTATACACATAAAAAGATTAATAAATAACTAAGACTTAGTGTTCATTTTTAACCAAATCTAAGCTCTTAAAAGCTTGGTATACTAGATATATATATATTTTAAATGTTATGTTTTTCTGTCACATTAATAAACATAATTATACTTGAGGGAACAAATTATATTTGTTTGAATAATGTTAAAGAATTAAATCTAAAGATAATGTAAGGCAGCAGCCTAAAACTCTTTTGGGACAGCACACAGATCCCATGGGAGGACTTGTAGAATGATAGCTCAGGCAAAAAGATAAAGGAAAGAACATTCTGGAACTTGGGTAGAAAGCAATATTGAAACCTGAGAACTTTCTTCCGCAGACAGAGGCTTTCCGAACACAGCTGTCTTGGAAAAAATTCAAACTGCCCTCTTTCAGTGATTCATTTTACGATAATTCTATGTTTGCGTATTTACCATGTGAGGAAAAGAAGTGGAGCGTTTCATCAGACTTCTTAAGAAAAGGTGCTATTTAGTGGACCCCTGGGCTCCCTGGTCTTGAAATCAATCCTGGTCTAAGGTAGGAGGGGCCTAAGGAGCTCGACAGAGAACTCAGCATGGAAGCATCCTCAAAGTTTGTCCTGCCAAGATCTCAACTCTGGGTTCTGGTAGACGAGCTTCTGCTTTGTTAGACCAGGTCCCCACTTGCAGATCACTGACTTGGGTTCGGAGCCCATGTTACCCCCAGTAACCTGCTATTCCCCAAGTTCCTCTCGATTGAGTGGTTATCCTCCCAGAGAATGGAGAAACATCTTTATCTGTTTTTAATGACTGTTACTTTATATTGGATGGTGTGCTGCTGTCTGTCTCCCTAAACATCCATATACTCTTTAGATGTCCCTCTTGGCATCTGCTAATCACAGTTCTCACTTATAGAACATGTACATTATAGCAGTCAGCATGCAGAATCACTCATATGCACTCTCTCACTTAAACCTCACAGCAAGGCCATGAGTTAGATTGTTATTTCCATTTAACAGAAGAGGAGTCTGAGGATTGAAGAGGTTAACTTGTTAGTAAGTGGTGAAGCTGGGCTTCAAACCTAGGTTGGCCTTACTTCTATCTCCTCCATTCCAATCCCATGGCCAGAGGAAAACGGTCCAGTCTACAGCAGGGTCTGTCTCTGCTTTGTGGAAGACAGCTTGGTCTAGATTTTCTCATTGCATGTGTTTTCTGAAATTTGATGGTCTCCCCTTGAACTTTTCAATGCCTTTTAAAAATAAATGTGCTTTTGCTCATAAACTATAGTCTCACTTTTTTCTATTATGGTTGCCACAGTCATATCCTCAGTGACATGAAAAGAATCCAACAAACATGCTAGGAAATGCACAAAGCAAAATCACAAAGCATCCCTTTCTTTCAGACGTATAACAGTCCCTCCAAAGACATCATAAAAGGAAAAGGATGGAAAATCTCCGGGAGGAAGTTTTCTGAGAGTGTTTACATGACAAAGAAGGTGGGAAAACAGGGTATTGTTGTGATTCCCTTCATCATTTCAGGATCTGAAGTGTTTTAGAAAGAAAGACACTCCGAAAGGAAGATGCACTTCCAGGGGATGTGACTCATAGGAGGAATATGAAAGACAGAGCTAAGTGACTTGTCAGATGGACAATGGGCTTTTATTTGAAGCATATGGAGCCATATGGAAGAATACAAGGGGTGGAAGTAAGGAAGGGAACAAATAAGATATAGGAAGATGATCCTGGCTTGCGCAGGCTGAGGGGTGGGTGGAAAGGCAGAGGCAAAGGAAGTGGGTTGGGGGAGGGACAAAGATACAGAAGACCTGTGTGTGTAAAGGAGAGAAACAAATGCCTTGTTTTTAGTATCTTGAAAAATGTTGCCTATTTACTAACAAGAATGAAAGTAAATTTCTCTAATGTTTTCTTCCAAAAGACTCGAAAGGCTTCCAAAGCTTTCTACAGATGACATCCATTAGCCAAGAGAAAATCTTAACCCTCTGTTCTCTGACAGACAAAATGAAGGCAGTTTCCAGTCTCATAAAAGGATGGTTTCCGGAAAGAAACATGATAAGTGTGTTTCCTAAAAGAGTTACCAAAATTTATGCTTTTGAGCTTGGCTATTAACCAGTAAGCCTCTAGGAGAGCAAAGAAAACAGGTCCAGGCAAAGGAAAGGAGTTGGTCTCCTTGGCTGATTTACCCCTCTTTGTCTCCACAAAGCACGGGCACACATGTGGAGCTTCCGTTGGTTCTACTTATCACCCTAAAATAAAAATCTGTGATGGCTTTGTTTCTGAGGAAATGCCCATATCAGACATCTCTGTTTATAATACTGAGTACCTTGGAACATGCCATCTGGTGCTCTGGAACTTAACATTCTTGTATGAGTTTATTCTGATGAAATCCTTGGCATTTTCCTGAGGCTTTTTTTGCTTTCCTGCCAAATGTTAATTGGTACCTGTTCCTGTAAGTCTTGACTTCTCCTTTCCCAGCTATAGAGATCAGCCTTAAGGGCGCTTTTTTTTTTTTTTAACTCAGAAATCTTTTCCCCAAAAATGTGTCCTGGTTTCTAGACCTGACAGGTGCCCCCTCCTCAGGCTCTGCATCCTTGAAGGCCTTGTTTTGTATTCGTTCATTTTACAGAACAGACCTGCTAACCTGGTTATCTAAAGGGTTGAAAGACACTTTACAATGTGCCATGTCATACGTCATTTAGTGTTTATTGGTCACCTTAAGCTCCAAAGCCTTCTTTCTACAGTATCCCACTCCTTTCAGATAAAGAGCCCATACATACTTTCTTTAAACATTATCTCCATTTCCATTGTTTTTTTTTTTTTTTCCTGGTCCAATAACGTAAGCCTGGGAAATAGCATGATAGAGAAGAAAAAAAAAGCATTGACTTTGATGCCAGAGAGATCTAATTTTAAATCCTGGTTTCCTCCTTTTTTTTTCCCCCTCTCTAAACTGGGCAAGTGACCTAACTTCTAATTTCTTTATCTTCAGAGTGGAAGTGGAAGTGATGGTGAAGTTGTAAAGATTAAATCTGATAATCCATTCATGTGACTGGCACATAGGAGGTGCTCAAAAATATCTCTTGGATAAAAGCATAAATTACTAAATGAATAACAGAAGAGAGCAAAGAAGAAAAAGGAGACCTAGCTTGGCCTCTCCACTGTGTGCTGGCTTTATGGTGAGTCTGCCAGTTTAGGAAAGGAAATAAAACTATCAAGCAATGCAGTAAGTACAGATGGTGGGGGAAGCTGTAGGGGATGCTGGCACACAGAGGAAAGGCTCCTTAACACAGCCTTATGAAGGAGAGGCAGGAGGAATCCATGCCTTATTGCTCCTATTAGAGCTCCTCTTACATATACTTTGCCTGTCTTTTGTACAGTGATCATTTACTAGTGTATTAAAATTTTATGTAAAATACAATGATCCCTTGTTGTATATCACAAATTTGACCACCTTAGGTGGTGATTTTGTGACATGATGGAGGTGGTCCATATAATGTATGTTTAAGGAAATAGTCACACTCCCCGCCACCGCCCCCGCCCAGGTTTACAGAAGTTGCCTTTTGGAGACCTGTTAGGAAATACCCATATAAGTTTGTGACACCAGAAAACAGAATACAGTCCTGGTTCTATTTCCTAAGTGTTTTACCATCTACTAAGGCAAAACCCCAAACCTCCACATGCATTAGTTTTGTTTAGGTACTGAATGTCACCAAAAGTATCTGTGTGCTATGGAGCTGGCGTTAGTGATGTGAGGACAAAAATTAGAGGACAGCTCCCCAAAATTAGCCATTTCCTGTGGGCAGACCGGTTTCTAATCCTGACAGAGTTATTGGTCACCTCAACACAACCAAAAGGCTTTAATTACATGTTTTCCCATTTTAGACTCCTTTTCTGAGAAAAACAAATATTGTATACTAACACAGATATGTAGAATCTGAGAAAATCAGTATAGACGATCTTATTTACAAAGCAGAAATAGACACAGATGTAGAGAACAAACTTTCCTTGGTATGGATACCAAGGAAAGTGGGGATGGCATGAATTGGGAGATTGGGGTTGACCCATATACACTACTGATACTGTGTATAAAATAGATAACTGATGAGAACTGGCTGTATAGCACAGGGAACCCTATTCAATGCTCTATGGTGGCCTAAATGGGAAGGAAATCCAAAAGAAAAGGGGATATATGTATACGAACAGTCGATGCACTTTGCTGTACAGTAGAAACACAATATTGTACAGTGTAAAGCAACTATCCAATAAAATTAAAAAAAAACTACTCTTCTCCTAAATGAAAGTGCCAGAATGCTAGTACTGACTCCACAAAATCAAATATTTCAGTGAATTATCTAGTAGTACTGTCTATTGGCAAACTCCACCCCCCTTAGGTTAGAGGACAGCCCTGTGCTACAAAGCAGTATTGTTTTCCTGTTTTACAGATGAGAAAACTGAAGCATGAGTACAGCAGATGATTTGCCTAAACTTTCATAACAGCTTAAGGGAAGGTCTGGGAATCTCTGTAGGGCCTATGTTTTCAAGTCTGTTGCTTACTTATGACACATCAAGCATCTCAGGAACATGAAAAATGTTCTCTTAGGGGAGGTCAGTGATTCTAGTCCCAGGATGTAAAATGTGATAAACTGCAGGGAGGAAAATAAATCATCATAGAACAAAAAACCACATTTGAGAGTAGCGGAATCTCCAATCTCAGCTTTGAAGAGTTGAAAAATTATGTGAGATGACTGCCTTGGATTTGGCCACTCTTCAATACTGTCTACGCTATTCAAGCACTCTTGTGCAAATTCAATTTCTGAAAGTTAAGAAGGGAATTTTTGTTCAGCAAAAAGTTCTTGTAAAAGTTGTCTGCTTTTAAACTGTACACACAACTCCAAGGAATCTCTTACTAGAAAGCAATGCATGATTCCAACATGAATCACAGGCTAAATTGACTATTTTCCCAGGATGTTTTAACTGACTGCTGTACTCAACGGGGAACTAGGATTCTTTACTACATCTGTGATTGAGATGCTCAGTGAACAACTGTTTAACCAAACATGAGTATGAGTTTGTCATAAGTCAAGGGAACACAGTGGGATGTAGTTAGGGCAACTTTCAATTAAAAAGAGTACAAATTAGGTAGAATATACATTGTGGACATTAACCACCCCTTACTTAAAATACAGTTGAAGTGGATCAGGAATGTTATTGTAATGCTAGCTTCACCCTAACCATAATTTTATTAATGGCAGTTGTGAGGGAAGGAAATCAGAAGAAGGTACTATATTTTTTCATGAAGCTAACATTCAAACAGTGCTTTGTTCTTTGAAAGTAGTTTCACACATCCGTCCCTCACAAAACGTGACTGGCTTACTTCAAAAGGTCCTATCATCTCCACTTTTAAATAAGGAAACTGAGACCCAGATGAAGCTGACATTTGCCGAGGTAAAAATCACAGCAGAATTTAAACTAAAAACCCAGATTTCTTTTCTCATGTAGATAGTTTTCATTTGCATTTTTAATCCTCCTGTACCATGTTCTTTGTGTACTTTTGAATAGACTTTAACATTTCCTAATCTCAAATAGTAAATATTTGGCAGACACTTTATAAAACAAACAAACAAATGACTCCTTCGTCTGAAATGGAATGCTTATGGCAAGTGTTTCCTTAGTAAAAATCTTTAGGATATTTATTTCACTGATTCACAGGATATTCATTTAATTGATTCATGAATATATATTTCTGTATAAAGAAGAAGCTTCTTTTACTGATTTGTCTTTGTTTTAAAAGTTAAAATATTTACTTATTCATTTTACCATAAAATCCAGGGTTTTGGGCCTAGAAGCTGGGGAGTGTGAGGTCACATAGACCATTTGGAGACACAAAACCCTTCCCCAACTCCTGTGGAAAAAGCTCTGACAGAAAAATGCTTAAAAAAGCTCTCCCCTAATAAGACAGAACCAGCAGACCCCAAAGATAATGCTGCTGATCTTTCCCTGAGGCAACTGTTGAGTCATTATTTGCCCCATATTTCTAGAATCTTTCTTCTAAAATTTCAGGCAACAGTTGGTTCATACTCAGCTCTACAAGCTCAAACAATTTTATTTCATTAAAATTGTTTATCTATCAATCTATTTATCCATCCATCCATTTATTAGCTCCCAGTGAAAGGAAAGGAGAAAGTGCCTTGGGCAAGAGGAGTAGCTGTTATTTGTAAAAGGTAAAAATGTTTTTCCTTGTCTATGCAAGTTCTGCAGATCACCTACTCTGAAGGGTAATAGACCAGTCTAGCACACTGGGAAACTTAGGAGAAAACTGAGGTAATGTGAGACCTTACGGGCTTTTCTTGTTGTTGAAAAGTAAATACCATTTTGTATTCAAGGCATGTAACACATGTGGCATATAAACCCATGAATGAGTCATTTGTTGTTGGAAAGTGAACAAACTTGCCTAATGATATAGTTTTCTTTTCAGGGTGTGTGTATGTCTTTTTCTTTCTTAGCAATACCTCCTTTTGACTCACCTCATATTTTGAATTATGGCATTTTTTAAAGTGGCAAATTCATTTTCAAATTGTTTCCATCTATTTCTTCTTATTTGAGAGACATGGCTGAAGCAATTGAATTACAAATGGAACCTAAAGCATTGATTGTTAAAACTTTGGGGCATAGAAGACAAATCAGAATGACACAAAAGGTATATTTCTGAAAATCTGTACTTTATGATAAATCGATCTTTACTAGAGTTGTGTACTAAAGAATGAGATGTTGACAAAAGTGCTATGTGTTACCAACATCAAATACTATTATTATTAACATAAAACAATGTACACACATAGCTATACAATTATATCCAGTTTATCATGATAATTCTCTATATGACTGTTTTTTACTTCCTATTAACTTTTTTCTTCTCTTTGGGCTTCATTTTCTTCTTGTTTATGTAACCATTTTCTTCTTGTTTAAGTTATTCACTTCAGTGCTTTGTTTGCAATTAAATTAGAGATGACTTTATGGGTTCTAGATTTATGGGTTCTAGAATGTAAGATCCTTTCTTTCAGTGCACATGTATTCAGTTGGGGCCAGCACCTTCTTGACTGACAGATGGGAAAGAGGAACTCAGTAACTGGCATCCTTAGCACAGCACTGGGGTATTTTTCTGTTGCTGGGCTTTTTGTTCCCCCTTGTATACATTTCTGTTCACCAATCTTCTCTCAGGGAAATTTGGATTTCCATGTATTCCAAAGCTTTTTGGACTTCATTCTGTGACATTCTGCCACATGTATCCTAACACTTATCTACGCTTCTCTTCACCCTTTTGAGACTTTATCTATCAACTAATCAGCAGGTGGAGCCCTGTGAGGTGCCAACATGTGAAAAGTTTTAAGTACATTTTTGATTGTAGCTCTCCAGACTCATGTTCAGAAAGTGTGGAAAAACTATTCTGTAAATTAAAATCTTTGGAAACACTCTGGAGAAGATTACTCCTTCTAAAAGAAAAGCATGGTTAATATATCCAGATAGTTTGTTGCATCTTTATATGAAAAAGAGATTCTATAACACCCTTCAAAATACCAAGTAATATTTAATGGATATTTAGTGGTATTTATCATAAATGCATAATATTACTTTTGTTGGTATCAACTACTAAAAATATTGAAAACTCCATGGTTTATAGACCACAACATGCCCTAAAAGTCTAATTTTTCCCATGAATTAAAAGGTCTATCTGATGCCTGTGTTCCAAAGACTCTGTTCATAACATGAATGATAGATATCCTTGGTATTATTAATGCTTTGGCTATTGATTCATGTACCTTTGGCAGATATTTGATTTTATTCACATGCCTGTTATTTGCCCTCTTACAGACACTCACAGGACATTGTCAGTAACTCGGTATTGGATAACTGACTTATTTTTCAGGATACCATTACCCTTCCCAGCTTACTTCTTGTGTGGGCTTGGCAGACATCAGCACCCTAGTACCTAGAAGGCACTTTCTTCTCCAGCGTAACTTCATGGAAACAAGGACTCTTGTTGCAACTGGCTGAGCTTGGAATCAACTCCTTCTCTGTCTGCATTACAAAATAAGTGAAGACTAACCAGCCCAGGCAGGTTTTTTGTATCCTTAGATTGATCTCTTTGCCTCTTTTCAAGAGTTTTTTTTTTTTTTTCCTTCCATAAAATAGCCGGACTACAGCTAAATTTAGCCATGTGAGATGGTACAAACAGGCTTTCATGCATGCTGTGTCATCCAGGGGATTTCAGGATTGTCTAATTGGTCTGCCTTGGCGAGTCTGACGCAATCTCCCATTGGTTTGTGCTCAGGAATCCGGGTGGGAAGTGAAAGTACAGACGAGCCTGCCTAGGCCTTCTCTAGCATGCAACAGCTTGCCACTGGCTGTGTGTGGGTCTGAGGCCCAGACTCATGCCAATTCAAAATGAAAACCTTCAAATGAGTGCTCCGAAAGTAAAACAAAAACTGAATCTGCTTGCTACCTCTCAATGAGGCCCATAAGATAGCAAAGGTTTTGGGGTACAAGGTCAAGCTAAAGGGTTAAGGACAGAAAGGCGTTGGCCTCTCAGACTAACTAAATACCCTTTCCCAGTGGCCTGGCTGTGGGAAAGTGACCCTGAGCAAGGTCAAGCAACCCATTCAGGATCTAAATGTCCCCTGTTGGACCACATCTTGATCCCACAAAGGAACAGACTCCAAACTGAATGAGAAGAGTTCTAGGGAATCCTCTCTGATTTAGGACTTTGAAGGGCAAAAAGAACTAGAGGGATTTGGGAAAACTAGTACTGGGTGAATATTATGCTTATGGACCTTAACCAGAAGGGGAAAAAAATTCTCTAAGTTATTTTATCACTTAAATGAGGAAGAATTTGCTGAATTGTTTGGCATAAAGCATATCACATTTTTCTTGTTAAAATTTTTTTCTGATTATCAATTCATTCTCACTGGCAAAATACTCAAATATTAGAGAAATGTGTAACAAAGAAAACAAGAGGGCTTCTCTTCCAGTACATCCCCAGAGGTAATTTTTTATAGCAGTTTGCTTTGTATCTTCAATTTTTCCCCCACGGATACACTATTATCTAGCTAGCTATCTATGTCTATCTATCTATCTATCATCTATTTATCTGTATTTTTTTACAAGAATGGAATCTCCCTTGATAAGTATATAAACTGCTTTTCAACAACATACTTTTCCACATTTACTTATAAAGATAAACCTTAATTCTTTGTTTGGTTTTTAAGACTAGATTTCTTTAAAATTGTAAGTTATACACAGAATTAAAGCAAAGACTACAGAGAGAAATATACTGAAAATAAAAATGTTTTCCTTCTCTCCTCCTCCTGTGGTATTTTAACTCTGGTCCTTGGAATGTTTTAAAGCATATACAAGTGTATACATACATATACTTACTCATTTTTATATAGAGATTTTTCATACAGATGGAATTGCACTGGATAGTTCTGTATCTCCATTTTAAAATTTAGTACAAGAGTGTCTCAGTTGGACCAAAGCTGAAAACACAAAAGCGGACTCCAGGAGAGTGGCAACCACATCTGTATGGCTCCCAGATATTTGGACTTTGCTTGGCATCCATCTCAGAAGCTCTGAGTATATTCCATTCCAGTCAGAAAACCTCTGGAACAGAATCTGTCTCAGTCCTAGATGCTCAACAGACCCAGAGGAAGTTCTCTTCTACGGACTCAAGATCTGGATGTCCATGGAAGAGGGCTTTCCTCTTTTGGTGTCATCCTGCAGAGAGACTTGACCTGTTCCTGGATGTGGGAACCATTTGATGTTCTAAGGTGGGCAGGGGAGCACATGCTATCTGGAGAGTAAATAAGGAGGCCAAAGAGGCCCTCAGGCCTTGGCTGTGCTGAAATTCTCCCTTGCTTCTAGTAATCCATGAAATATACAAAGTCTTTCTTGGGGGAGAAAATCCAACTTTGATAGCAGAACTGGATTCCTAGCAATTAGTAAAATTAGCAAGATAATGAATTTTAGTAAGATTCTTAGGGAAATATTTTAATAAATAAAAGAAATGAAAACATTCCTGCATGTATATATAGGCTGATATGGTCAAGTAACAATATTAAATAATGTTTGTTTATTTAACTCTTATGCCCATTACAATTTCTCTAACACATTCACCCTATAATATACCTTCTTCCTCAAATGTGGTATTTGGTTTTTAATTCCTCAGTGTTGGGGGAAAAGGGGATTCATATCACTAAATTTGAGTACCATCTCAGGCTATAAAAAGCCAAATATTTCAGAATTTTAATCATAATTTTGGGGTTAATAGGAATTGAAACCAATAATAAGTTGTTCTTGAATAAGAGAGAAAATCTATCACTGGTGAGACTTCAAAAGTCAACACATTCCAGAAAGGTCTTAACTTATAACAAGAGACATTAATTACGCACTGACTTTGGGACATTAAAATGTCACACAAGGATTTACGGATTTTGAGAAATGTGTACAATTTCTGTGGGGAATTTTCGTCATCCTGAAGGACATAGAGAACAGAAAGGAAACCTTTTATTAGGGCTGATTTTAAAAACACTTTAAAAGTGCTAAGGAGTCAGGATAACTGTTGTGCAGCTGGCTACAGGCAATTGGTACATAAATCAGACGGAACCGGCCATAGTGAGCCTCCGTGAAAAAGCTAACACAAACTGGCAACTGATCATTCTCTCTCCTTTATTTCTATATAAACTGTTTACAGAAAACTATGTGCCAGCGTGTCTGAGGCTAGTGACATTCTAATCCCTAGTAATTCTTAGGAAATGTAATTGCAGGAACAGATTTCATAAAGTGCTTTCCATTTTATATAAATCTGTATAAATCACAGACCCCTGGAAATGCCATTTGGATCTCAGAGATCTAGCTGGGACAGCAGCCTCACTCCTCCCTGGAGCTTCCTAGGGCAATTGCTAGTTCCCTGGAGGAGCCCTTGCATGCTGGCTGGCCACATCTTATCAACTGTCTTCAGTTCTGGAGAGTTTAGGGCGACCTCACCCAACTTGCTGTGCCATGGACTCGCCTCCTGAATTTGGAAGGCCTTTGCCTTTAAGGAAAAACTAACCCTCTGATTCTGCCTCATTTTCACAAGAGTTTGCAGATGCCTGAACTGAAGTGATTGCTTACTGTCCTTGGCTGTGAAGAGACTTTCTCAATTGAAAACTGAAAATCTATAGGGAGGATGGCACGAGTCCTGTTGAGTGGTGCATACTTCCTCTCCACAAAGCACTTTTAGATGCATAAGGGATGACAGAGTGAGACTGGAAATGGTTTGCTCACAGCTTCCAAAGCTGATGAGCATCAGTGAATGAGCCTCTCGGAATGCGGGGCATCAGTGTCCTTCTTTCAACATGCATATCACTCTGTAAAATAAGTGGCAAGTATGATCTCAAAGATGCAAATCTGTAAACATGGAGCAGGTAACATTTTCATCTTGTGGTTCATAAGGGGAGAATCAAATGGACCAGTATAGGAATGGATACTCTGAATTTGGTTGTTAACTAAATGGATCCAAGTCATTCTTCAAAATAGGACCCCAATTCCACCCCTCTTCTCCATCAGTTCTATCATTGTCCCACCCTGGGCCTTCAGGATCTCTCACGGGATTACATCTCTAGTTTCCAACTTGTTCCTCTGATTCTAAGCTGATCTCCACTACTTTATCCTTCCAGACTATTGTCAAGTCATGATCCAACTACCATGTAAATCTATTATGCCATCCTCTTATTTATCATCTTTTGGAATTTTCCATCACCTGAAGTCCATCCAAGAGTCTCGGTGCATGCCTGCTGCTTCAGACTCAGCCCTGTCTGTCTATGCCTGGGTCCTTGGCTAACACATTTGCCATCCTTGTGTTCCATGCTCCTCTCCTGTGCCTCTGCTGTGCTGCCCTCTCCACCCAAAATGTTTTCCCCATCTCTTGGCTGGTTGAGTACTGCTTGTCCTTTAAGATTCAGCTCACACACTACCTTCTCCCGAGATCCTTCTCTAGCCCGTCATCCCTCGAGGCAGATAAAGGGCCCAGAGCTCTGCAGGTCCAGCTCTCGTTGCACTGACCTTATTGTAGTCCGTTCATCTAATCACGTATATTTCTGGCCTGTGAGATGCTTGGGCACACAAACTGTGACTTAGTCATTGTTGCATTGTTCTTACTCCACGTAGAGCATTGAGTTTGTCATATATCCAGTACCCTCTAAATGCCTGATGAATGAATGGGGATGGAGAGGTAAAATGAAGACAAGAAGGGTTCACATTTTTATATAAGGTGTAAGGGTTTTAGCAGGTTATATGAAGTTTATAGTAGGTTTTATATAAAGTTATATTAGGTTTTATAAGAAGCATATGTATTTATAAGTAAGTAGAAGTTAAAAATAAATTTTAGAGCTGAAGGAGACTTTAGAGGGCATCTAGTCCTACACCTTTATTTTCCAAAAGGGGAAATAGATACCCTGAAAAGTTATGACCTGTCCAAGACCTCCCAATAAGGTAATAACCTTCAGACAGGTCCACATAGAGTATACTATATTAATTGAGATCTGGATAATATATGCTTTAATATTTATGTTCAAGTATAAAATCAGTATCATGATTCACTGATGGTACATTTAGCCCTACTGACACATGAGTTTCAGAATAATACAAAGCTTCCAGTATTGCAACATATTCCTCAGCCACCAACTGCAACTGTGGTGAGTGTTAGTACTGAATATCTCTAGAACCTGGGGCTTCTCAGGTGGCACTAGTGGTAAAGAACCCTCCTGCCAATGCAGAAGACATAGAGATGTGGGTTCGATCCCTGGATTGGGAAGATCTCCTAAAGAAGGGCATGGCAACCCACTCCAGTATTCTTGCCTGGAGAATCCTATGGACAGAGGTGCCTCGCAGGCTATAGTCCATAGGGTTAAAAAGACTTGGACATGACTGAAGCAACTTAGCATGCACACAGGTAGCAAGAGCTCCTGCTACCAAATACTCTCTACTTACCAAAGCAAGGCCCATTTCTGACATGAGTGGTGGCACAGCCTACAGGCCTTCATGGCATTTGGTCACAGTCCTTTTGACCTGAGAACGCAGAGCAAGAGGAGTGTAACCATGTTTCCCTGGGACCTGAGCAGGGTTCATCAGCAGGGCAGATGTTTGGGGGTATGGCTGGGTTATGCCAGCACTAAGCACCCATGTGTTGGGTTATAAATGTTTGTGACATGTGGTGTCCTCTAAAGCCAAGAGATCAGGGTAAGAGTCCCTCTTGCCTCACCTTAAGAGCAGTACTAAAAGAGGATGAATGAAATACACAGTAGGGGCTTCCCAGGTGGCACTAGTGGTAAAGAACTTGCCTGCTGATGCAGGAGACATAAGAGATACGAGTTTGATCCTTGGGTTGGGAAGATCCTCTGGATGATGGTGTAGCAACTCACTCCAATATTCTTGCCTAGAGAATTGGCATGCATGCAAACACTGTAACTGTCACGTGTGTGCTAAGTCATTTCAGTCGTGTCTGACTCTTTGCAACTCTATGTACTATAGCCCACCAGGCTTCCCTGTCAATGGATTCTCCTTGTAATAACACTAGACACTTGCCATGCCCTCCTCCAGGGGATCATCCTGACCCAGGGATTGAACCCTCGCCTCTTACATCTCCTGCGTTGGGAGTAAGGTTCTTTACCAATGAAGCCACCTGGGAAGGCCCTGGGAACTGTCACATTCCCCTTTAAAATGTCCTATGATGGTAATGAGGTCATCGTCCATTGGAATCCTTAACACAGGACTTCTTATATTCTTGATGCATTGCATTGAGGATCATCTAAAGTATAAACATCTAAGGGGAAATGCCAAGAAACTAAGAATTTGCAGTCTTAAATTGTTTTCTTAAATCTACTCATTACCCTACAGGGTAACTTTGAGAAAATACAACCTGTTAATGGTTAGTCATTTCAGTGTCTCTACTCATAAAAAAGCCATAAATTGTCTACACCCTTGCAGAAGTCCTGGGAGAACAAATGCTCAAATGAAAGGTAGAGTACAAGTATCACACGATTTTACAAAGATTGAAATCTGTCCTAACCGCCACTTAAATAGTTAGCATGATGTCAGCCCCACATAAAGAATCTCCAATATAAGCACTCCTAGATGCTGCAGTGTGTTTTTTGAGCTACTCAAAAGAAAAATATTTTCTAAATCCAATCTAAATTTCTTGGGCCAGTGAATTAAGTTTGTGTTTAACATGACCCTATCATGTTAAAAGACTCCATTATGAAAACAAAACTATTGCCTGGGAGCCTCTTCCATTCTGTTTATATCCCATCTGTCATTACCTGTCCTCTTCTGGGCTGCCTGCAACTCCTGATTCTCTTGGGCTGGTGATTAACAGGACAGATAGTCTTTTGCCTTCCAGGGCCACATTGAAGCTGTTTGAGTCCTTGAGTCTCCTAGAACAACCTGTGATTTGGATTAAGGAGGTATCAAGTAACTCAAAGACCTTCAGACAAATGTGGTTAAAAGCAGATACTTTTTGATTTAGGATTGGGGACAAACTTCACAAGCTTGATTAAGGAGACATTCCAAGAAAGCTGACCACACCAAAACCATCTAATCCTGTCTGAAAGGGCTATGGGATCCCTGTTCCTCGACTGGAGTCGTCTTTCCTCAGAAGGAATGTTATCTCTCAGAAGAAGGGAAAATCTCCCCTCCCATCTACAAACGATGCGGCGCTGGTCCCTGGAGATGCAAGGACTTTGGAAGCACCAGAAAAAAAAAAAAAAGCCACACGTGATTGAAGGGTGGGTTTTGATGACCTCTAACTTTTGGAGGTTCAAGGTCAAAGAACTAACTTTCAAAATGGGAGTCTCATAATACTGCTTGGAGGTGGATGACTCCTTTGTGTGTTCCTCTCCTTTCCTCAGTGAGAAAGAAGGACCTTCAGCTTGAAAGAACCATGATCCAATGGTGGATATTTTCCATTCTTGATAAGCCCACTGACCCACAAACTTCCTGTTCATCTTCCTGTTCAACATCTGTCTCAGCCTTGACTATGATAGATGCTCAAAAAAATATTTGTGGAACCAACCAACAAACAAATAAAACATCATTTCATTACTTTTTCCTTGGTAATTATTCATTTTAAAAAGTGGATACCCCACTTACAAGAACTTCAGAAGAATTTTCCCATCCTAAAGTTCCCAGAAATCCAAATGGACAAAATATTTCCATTTTAATTTTTAAATATCAGAAGAATGCAGTGACCACAGTTTATATTTTCCCTCCTATTTTCCTCAAGGCCTGGGTTGCTCATTTAAATGCAATTTGCTGTATGTTTGGGTCAGTGACTTAAGTTGCGAAGCTCTTACAGTAATTCAGCACAGTGGAAATTCCAGAACATTGGCTGGGGTCTGGAGGAAAAGCCCAGGACTGGTGGTCCCAGGGGCCATGATAGTTAGCGCCAGGCAGAGGTCTGGCCTACTTGGGGCAGCAGGTCTCTGGCCTAACCAGTCTGGATTAGCATGGAATCAGTCACAACACACGAGAAAGCCGGGAGGCCAGGCAAGATGACTGAGAAGGTTATAAACCCGAAGACTTCCGCCTTGGTATTTGAAAACCACACGGTATTTTACAACATTCCTGTCTATTAACTGCTGGGAAGGGCACTACCTTATTGCTTTTAGCATAATGAAACCAATCTTTCCCCTCAGAGGCCCCCGTGTTGCTTTGATCAAGTTCAAAAGATGAGGGAAAGGATGACTAAGGACCTTGGGAACCAGACTGAAGAATCTCACAGACATACTCAAGGGTTTTTTGGGGGATTGTTGTTTGTTTTTTTAACTGACGCATCATTTTGGTAAACAATTCCTATAGTCTGCGCACTTATCAAATTCCTTTACCCAAATATTTGCTATTTATAAAATAATCAAGGAAACAGACTTGTGTTTATTATTCCGAAATCAGCAGCAGTTTGATGAATTAAAAACAGTCTTACTTTTTCCTCTTTCCTCTCCCTTTACCAGTCACTTGTAAAAGTGCCAACATTACACACCCAACTCTCTCTTTAAACAGTAAAAACGAAAAATAAAAGTGACCTTGGTGAACTGTAGGTTGACTCTGCCCAAGTTAGACTTTGGTTCCACCGCCCAGTCCCCCTTTGCAGCAGAGACAGGCTTTTGGAACCAACTGAGTTTGAAGGGAATGCTGTCAATATCTGTTTCCGGTTCACAGGGGCCTCCGCGTCACCACAGAGTTCAGACGTCTGACTTGTTTCCTGACTTTGAGAGTCTCTTACTTTAAACGTGAGGGATCAACCCTGCAAAGGAAAGGAAAGACACGCACAAGTCTGCCTCTGACTCCACCAACTGTAACCCCCAGGATGGTTTCTCCAGGCGGGACGCAAGCCACAGTTTTGAGTGGACAGTACTTCCTGTTGCCCTACTGGCAAGGGCAATGGGGATGCTCTGAGTGGGGAAGGCCAGCATTGGGTCAGTTCTTGACAATGTAGCTTCCAGGAAATTCCCCTCTTCACTCATCATGAGATATGTACAGAGCAAAAGCAGTTTCTTCAAACTCAGAAAACCCTGTAAGACTGGATCTCAGATAGCTTGTAGTGAAGTGGTTCTATTTATATTTTATGTGTGTGAAAGAAAGGCTTTGTTAGAGGCACACATCTAAACTTTTCTTTCTAAAAGAGACAAAGATGCTAAATCATCATGAGGAGGTAACCAAAGCATTCCAACAAATTCTTTCATTTAAAAATAACTACAGTTATCCATTATCAAGTTAAACCTCCAGGGTTACAAATAACTCAACTCTGTACAGAGTTGCCACAAAGCTTAACAAATAAATTGACATACTGAAACCCTCTTTAAAGCCACTCTACTCTTGAATGTCCTCAATTTTGTCTTTATTTTCCTGAGCTTGTTTCTGTTAATAAATAGAACAGGGAATCTCATAGACCTCTAGAGGTCTCTCACTCATTGCTCCTATTCCTTTATAATATGCTGAGCTGACTGAAAATCAAGTTTCTGTTCAGCCAAGGTGAGACTGCTGCTGCTGGTGCTAAGTCGCTTCAGTCATATCCGACTCTGTGCGACCCCAGAGATGGCAGCCCACCAGGCTCCCCCATCCCTGGGATTCTCCAAGAACACTGGAGTGGGTTGCCATTTCCTTCTTCAATGCATGAAAGTGAAAAGTGAAAGTGAAGTCAATCAGTCGTGTCTGACTCTTAGTGACCTCACGGACTGCAGCCTACCAGGCTCCTCTGTCCATGGGATTTTCCAGGCAAGAGTACTGGAGTGGGGTGCCATTGCCTTCTCCGAAGGTGAAACTGGTGGTTGTTAAACCCTGAAGGAGATGGGTTCCCATTTGCATGATCTGGTTGAGAGACACCAAAGCCTCCAGTGTCCCAGAGGAAAATGGGGAGAGGGGCTGGAGGGGATGCCATGGAGGGATGGGGGGCTGAGATTGGGGATAGGTTGGATTCTCCAGCAACTAATGTGGGCAGGCATTTGTGGGTTCTACTGTACAGCACATGGAACTATATTCAATATCCTTTGACATACCATAATGGAAAAGAACATGAAAAAAGAATATAACGGAACCACTTTGCTCTACAGAAGAAACTAACACAAAATTGTAAATCAACTATACTTCAATAAAATCTAAAAAAGAGAGAGAGAAGCCTGAGCAGAGCCTTGGGGTTAATGCTGCCTTCAGCTGTCAGTCATAGGCTCTCCACAATGGAAGTCCAGAAAAGAGCGGGAAGCAAAAAGCTTTTGTTGTTTTTCTCTTGTTTACTAGCATTATGAAACAATGAGGAAGGCTGGTCCCTTAGGATTTCATGAAAGGCTCGCCAAGATTACTTTCTCTCAGGAACTTTTGCCTTGAACCACTTTTAGGCTCTGGACTAGTTCCTTTTTGCTGGAAGAACATTATTGTCTGAAATAGTACGTGCTTCCTTCTAGAATGCCAGCGGAAAACCCCAATGATGCCTTTTCCCACTAAACTATTAAGATTTCTCCTTCCAGTAAATACAAAAAGAAGAACACACAACTATCACTAACTGGCAGTCTAGGAAAGTTTTTATAAGTGGAAAAGTTATGTCTTTTTTTAATCTTAAAAATTTTACTACTGTAAGCTTTATGAGGGCAGAGACCATACCATACAACTTTGTAGCCTCACAATGTCCAGTATTATTTATGCATGTAATTGGAGATGATGATGATTTTTTTAAGTGAAGAAACTTGCCTTCCTCTGGCCATGAAAAGCCTTTTTCTCATAGGACTTTGACCAAGCAAAGGTCTATAATATCTGTAAACATGATGGAAAGCAATGAAGATAGTCCTTGTCCCATAGCCTAGTATGAAAATCTAGATGCAAGACTGGTTTTACTGTTCATTATCTGTTTTAATGACTAGAAAATAAATGCAATTAATTAAGAAACAACTTAAAATTGAAACAAAACTCATCTGAATTTGGCTTTGGTTTGTGGTGACTTCCGCACCTCAATGCTGCTCATAATTCTTTTCCATTCATCTTTAAGTCAGCCTCTGTTCAGTTGCTCAGTGCCCAGGAGAAGGTTCCAGGCATCTAGAGGGACTAATCTTCTGGGAAAAGAGCAGGGAGGGAAGAGGTACTAGAATGTAGGGCCCAAGAGTCATAATTGAGGCTCATCTCTGCTACTCTGTCACTTTGTTTCACTGGGAAATGCTTCTTCCCTTTTCATGCCTGAGGTTTCCTCTTGTCAGCTAACTTAAATGGACTATATAATGTATAATTTCCTGTTGGGACTATTATTGAAACTCACATATAAATAAAAGTTAATTGAACTTTGCACTTTTGTGGTATTATACTGAATGTGGAAAAAGCTAATGAATATAATAATAATAGCTACAAATGGATAACTAAATCAGAATTATCAAAAAGCTCAGAGAAATTCAGAGGCAAAATTGGCAAAAAGTAAAATATGCACATATTTTTAATTCTAGTTTTTACTACTGTTTCCTCATACCTTATTTCAACAAGCATTTCAAAGTTATAATACTTTTGCGTAAAGACCCTCATTGACTTGAATATATGTAAATTTGATCCTGGTCATTTGAACTTGACACAATTTTGCAATAATTGAAATTTGTATTCTAGCTATTCAAGTAAATGAACAGTGTCATTTGCTTATTTGATGACTTTTCTCTAGGGTCCTTTGAGAAACTACTGGGTATCAATACTAAAAAGAAAACACTGGAAAAAATCATAAAAGCAGGAAAATTAATTTCAGGGCATTTTAATCTTCCCCTGCTTCCTGGGCTCACAGTGCTTCAGAAGTTGAGAAACTCTCTCTGATGTCACTGCTCTCTGAAAGCTGATCCATTAGAATCCATATGGTGGACATCTTTGAATTACACACTGCTGACATTTTTCAATGTCTCTGAAAAAGAATTTCCCCCTTTTAATCCTCAAAACCAAACTCAAATGAATTGTTTTATCCACCTGAATCTTCCTCAGAGGAATATAAACTGTTTGATTCAATCTATAATTTCCTTATATTCTATAAACCTCAAAATTATCCTATTTTAGCTTTAAATTCTGGTCATTTTTACTGTCATTGTTTCCGAGCTGGGAAAATGGAGGATGACATTTTGTGATGCATCACAGAGATAGTACACAAACACAAGCCAGGAAAGTTCCTGTTTCCCTGATTTTCTACCACAATCTGCCACTTTGTTAATTCAATGACAATTCAACATGGTTCCACAGACTGGATATCCAAAAACTTTTGGCTTCTAAATGCCTCTTTAAGGAAAAAAATGTCTATTTGCTAAACAATAAAGATCAGACAGAAGAGTGTGGAACCCATTAGTTTGAGCCTCAGAGAGGGGTCCCTGGTGGCAGGAACCTAAAAGAAGAGCCTGCAATATAGAATTGCTGCTGGCCCAAGAAGCCCTCACAGAGTGCCCAAGAGTGGGCAGCTCTCAAATGGTTGATGGGTAGGGCCTCTCCTGACCTCTGTCTCTTCACTGTTCAGTGAACTATCTATCCTCGCATTGGCCATGCTCTGCTTCTATCCCATTCCAACACCCTTTAAATGCCTTTAGATACCTTTACTATCTATACACATCCCTATTTTGTGTTTTTGTTTTGTAAGAACATACACCATTGCCGAACTGAATATAAGATGTGGTTCTCAAAGTACATAACGTCACCATTTATTCATGAGTTCTTAATTCATACTCAGTTTCAAAGAGTCCACTGTTTGCATTCAGGCTATTTGCTCTATATCTTATAGGGCCTGGTTATTTCTCACATGCTCTATGAGGCCTCTTTGACTGTCACCCTCCTTGGGGCTTCCCCAGCATCCTGGGCAGGCTTTACAGTAGTTTTTAATAGACTGTTGTAGGGTAAGTTGTGTTACCCTCCAAATTTATATGATGAAGTTCCTACCTCCAGTATCTCACAATGTAACCATATTTAAGGATAAGGTCTTTAAAGAGGTGATAAATTTAAAATGAAGCCATTAAGGTGAGGCCCTTCCAGCATCACTGGTGTCCTTATAAGAAGAGGAGAAACATCAGGGATGCATGCACACAGAAGGGCCACGTGAAGACACAGCAAGAAGGCACAGACCACAAGCCAAGGAGAGGGGTCTCTGGAGAAACCAAACCTGCAGACACCTTGATCTTTGGCTCCCAGTCTCCAGAACTGTGAAAAATAAATTTCTGTTGTTTAAGCCATCCAATTTATGGTATTTCTCTTATAGCCCTAGGAAACAAATATACGCTCCTAAAAATTGTTGCTTATCTGCCTCTACTTCTCTACCATGAATACTTTTTAAAAATAAATTTTTTTTTTTTAAATTTTTGACTGTACTGGTTCTTTGTTGCTGCATGGGCTTTTCTCTAGCTGTGGTGCATGGAAACTACTCTCTAGTTGCAGCGTGCAGTTTCTCACTGACATGGCTTCTCTTGTGGAGCACAGGCTCTAGGGCAGGTGGACTTAAGACATTGTGGCATGTGGGCTCAGTAACTGCGGCTCCCAGTCTCTAGGGCACAGGCTTAATAGCTGTGGTGCACGGGCTTAGTTGCTCTGTGGGATGTGATATCTTCCCAGATCAGGGATCAAACACGTTTCCTGAATTGGCAGGCAGGTTCTTTACCAGTGAGCCATCAGGGAAGCCTGATGTGAACACTCTTAGAAAGGATTGTTGTTCATCATTCTATGAAACTAGCAAAGTGCCTGGCATATATAAAAAAATGTTTGTTGAATGAATGAGTGAAGGAATTTCCTGACTCTGAAATTTTATCATGAGCATCCAATCATTGGCTCTCTTATTTTTTTATTTTTATTAATCTTCTATCATCTTAATTCTACTAGTTTGAACAAGTGTCTTGGTTTTGCACATAAGTCTTCAATACTGTCAAATTTATTTAGTCTTCAGAGATGTCATGCAGACATTAGCCATATCCAGACCACTCCTCCCACACTGGATGTACACAGAGAAGTTTGGTGCTGTGGTTTCTCATCATGGCAACATGCCCAGCCCAAAGATGCCAGTTTATATGAGTACAAATAGCAAAAGCATGGTAGACATGGTTCTTTTCTAGAACCAAGCTACCACCTCAATGTTAAGGAGGTTGAAACTGCTCCTAAGAACAACCTCTTCCAACTGCCTGTTCTCAAGTGATCAAAATAAGACAGGAGGTCATTGCAAACGACCTTGTAAAATGTCAAAAAGTGTGGGAAGTGAGTTGAGAGCTACCCCACTTCCTGAAGTAATTACCCCAGTTAAACTCCTTTATATCTCTCTGTATAAATTTTATACAACTATACATTCACATTCATCTAATACAATGGAAATACAAGGGAGAAAGTAATAAAGTCTCAATTATGAGATATCTCCATATATAACAACTCAGAAAGATCACATTTATTGAATAAGAAATGTTTGTACTTTGAAAACATTTCCTTTCAGAATCACTCTGCTCAAATCTCCTGGGCCCCCAGTGAATTTTGAGTAAGGAAGAGCTGGACAGAGTATTTACACATCCATAAAAACTATCCTTTTTTTTTTTTTTAATAGATATTTACTTGCTGCCTGACTGCATTCTTGCTTAAGAAACGTTATGTTGAAATGGAATGTTATTTTACGTGAATGAGGCTGCAGGGTGAACTCTCTTGTAAAAGAGTAGCCTTGACCTGATGCAAATAGACTCAGGATGACCTGCTGCTCCAGATGTTGGTTAAAAAACTTGGGAGCAGACACTGTCTGAATCTAATGTTCGCAGGGGTCTTTCCCCCATAACAAGATTTTGTCAAGGCAAATCATTTATTCCTATGTCCTGTTTTGTTTTGCATGTTTTATTTTTTAATTCTCAGCTTAACTGAGAATAAATTTAACAATTCTATTCTTTTCCATAAGTGTGGATGTGTAAGGGTCCAGAGTACCTTACCCTTACTATACTGCTGCTGCTGCTGCTGCTGCTAAGTCGCTTCAGTCATGTCCGACTCTGTGTGACCCCATAGACGGCAGCCCACCAGGCTCCCCCGTCCCTGGGATTCTCCAGGCAAGAACACTGGAGTGGGTTGCCATTTCCTTCTCCAATGCACGAAAGAGAAAAGTGAAAGTGAAGTTGCTCAGTCATGTCCGACTCTTAGCGACTCCATGGACTGCAGCCTACCAGGCTCCTCCATCCATATTTTCCAGGCAAGAGTACGGGAATGGGGTGCCATTGCCTCCTCCATTTACTGTACTAGTTATACTGAATATTTTGGACCAGTTTATTTTGCCTTCCAAAGAGGTATTATAAGGCAGACTACACATTTAAAAGAAGAAATGTTCTACCAAGATGCACTGAGGAATTAAGAACAAGAATCTCCTCTATGAACTGAGATAACAATGCATTAACTTTAGTGAATTCCTAAGACCACGTTTTCTAGAGACTCAATTAAATAAACTCCTTACTAAATGTCCATGAATATGAGGCATTCCCAGGTGGCACTACTGGTAAAGAACCCGCCTGCCAATATAGGAGAGATAAGAGACACAGGTTCGATCCCTGGGTTGGGAAGGTCCCCTGGAGAAGGGCATGACAAGTCACTCCAGTATTTTTGCCTGGAGAATCCCATGGACAGAGGAGGCTGGTAGGCTACCAGTCTGTAGGGTTGCAAAAGAGTCGCACACAACTGAGACGACTCAGCATGCATGAATTCATGTGTGTGAGGCACAATGTGGTTTTCGAAGGCCATAAAGAGTAAAAATCATTTAACTGTTTCTGACCCTCAGGGAGTTTGCAGCAAGGTTGAGGACAATTTAACCAAGATCAAGCTTTTAATTAAGCTGAATGCAAATAAAATATTTCAATAATAGATCTAAATGCTGGAGATGGTAGCTCTTATGAGGCTGTCCATGGTTAACTGCCAAGAGAATTTTATAAGCAGGAAGTGCTCTGAGATCTCAGAGAGGACCAGCTTGGGAAAACATCTTTCAGGATAAGCAGATATAGATAGACCCAGGAGGAAGCCAAACAAATGTATCCAGTTGTCTGCTGATCACGAGACCAGGCAGATCTGGGCTTGGTCTCACCTAGGACTACATGAGACAAGGTCCCTTCTACTCTGAATCTGTCTTCTCAGAATAAAATAGGGACAATAAATCTACCCCATGAGTTGTTGTGGAGGAGTGGATGAGCTCTTGGGGTAAGTAAATTATTGGTACAGAGCCTCCCATATGTTGGCATTTATGATATCAGATATTCTATTACGTATCATTTTGTCTTTTAGTCTACTGTTTGCTTCCCTCACTCGGAAGTAGGCATTTGAAGATACGGACTTAACATTATTTCATGCTTGGATCCACAGCCTTACTACAGGCTCAAAATAGTGTCTAGTACACACTTGTTGAATAAATAAATCAACAAATAATTTAACATCAAAAAAATAGATTAGGGGCTTCCCTGGCATCTCAGCGGTAAAGAATCCATCTGCCAATGCAGGAGATGCGAGTTCAATCCCTGCTCTGGGAAGATACCACAAACCACAGAGCAAGTAAGCCCGTGAGCCACAACTACCTAGCCTGTGCTTTAGAACCTGAGAACTACAACTACTGAAGCCTGAATGCTCTAGAACCCATGCTCTGCAACAACAGAAGCCACAACAATGAGAAGCCTACACACCCAGCTAGAGAGTAGCCACCACTTGCCACAACTAGGGAAAAGCCCTTGTAGCCCACAAAGACCCAGCACAGTCAAAAAATAAAATAAATAAAAAATTTTTAAAGTAGATTAGCTAATATTATTGTTCAATTTTGTCTTTTTCATATTTCTTTTCATCCTTTTCCATGTTCTTCAACCTTGGGAGCAATAAGAGCTATTGCAAGCAGCAGGATAAATTCCAAATAAGTGGGATCATTTGGAATTGTAAAGTTGTCCCCTAATAGTTAAGGCTATAAGAATCTGGATTATTTGCCTGGAGAATGATAGATGATACAATGGGGGAAAATACTTGTTTTCCTATTTCTTCTCCCTGCATCAGCTCTTGATCATGTCTGTGCCTTTTGTGTCCCTCTTATGCCTCAACAGTAAAAATGAAGAACAAGGACTTCCTTGGCAGTCCACCAGCTAAAACTCTGTGCTTCCAACGCAGGGGACAGAGTTTTGGTCCCTAGTCAGGGAACTAACATCCCATACACTGTGTGGCACAGCCAAAAACTAAAACTAAAACAAACAAACAAAAAGAAACCAAAAAACAAAACAGCAACATATCGTGGGGAGGAAACAATGTTTTTTCCATGTAAACCTTCCAATACCCTTAGAGAGAGAGTTGGAATGTAACTTTCCCTTTCTCTAACCTAGCTCAGTGCCCCATTTTTAAGCCCAAGAAGAGTTAATTAGCCAAATCACACCCAGTGAAGCATGCTGGTTAGAAAATGCTGTGTTTGCCACAACACCAGGTCAGGCAAGAATGGCTTCTACTGTGAGGTCATTTGGTTTTATGCAAAAGTCCCTGTTACTGCCACCAGAGACAGACTTACTTATTTTGACCTAATTTTCTGTTTCGTTATGATTTTGTAAACTAAAATTAAATTTGGTTTGTTTTCAGCACACTGACCTGAGAGGGAGGGGATCAACAATCAACATTTTATCATCATGCGTTGGTATGTGACCAGCTAGAGTCTCATTAAAATCTCATTTGCAGGAAATGCACTCATTTACCGCTCTCCATTTGGTCATATGTTTGTTAATAGCACAGAGGGGAGGTAAAGTGAGTCACAAAAGGTCAACTCTGGATCAAATAAGCATCCTCCAGCCTGGCCTGTAGATTGTGGACACCTCATTGCGTTCATTGTTTTCTCTGCATGTTGCTCAGAGCATCTATCCATGCACACTCTAACTTCTTAGATAAAATCCTCTCTCCAGACCTGCAAAACCCATTATTGCCTAAGAAAAGCCAGAATTACTGAATGTTTCCCTTTCTTCTGACTTAAAATGCACGTCATCAACCACGTCAAGGAAAAAGACAACGTGCAAAATATTCTCTGGGGTTTCTCACCCCCTTCTGAGATATTCTTGCAATGAATTCTCAGCTTAAAAAATGGTTTCATCAGAAGATTTTAATGTCCCTGTGTGAGTATTTCCAGAGACAAAAAATGAAATTCAAACATTGCAGGGACAGCTTGTGGAGAGGTTGATTCCAAAGCGAGGGATATTTTGCTTTTCATGTGAAAAATATTTTACAGTCTATACGGGTCTTTATGGGCTTTATAAAATTTCTTTTGTAGCTGTACACATTAGTCAGGATCCTGGTAAGAGACAGAAATCACCTCAGAAGTTTCTAGTGATGACAGTTTAATAAGTGACCACTTACAGAGGTATGGACAAGCTAAACAAATAAATAAGAGATGTGGAGGCACCCAGAGAAGATTGTACCACCCTTAGGTCAAAAGGGGAAATAGTACTATTTGAACTCAGTTATCTACTAGAGGCTACAGTCCCTGTCAAAGACCCACCAAGAAGACAGGGAGCCAAGAAGCCAAGAAGATATACCCCAACACAGTCTCTTTCCAAACTCTGATCTACTGGTGCTTCCCATCGATCTAAATCAACCAGAAAGCAGTAGCAAGGGAGACTGGGTGAGACACTCCCTAGGGGTGAGCTTCCCAGGACATAATGCAGGGTGAAGGAAGAAAGAGAATTAATCAGCTAAGACAATTGGAGCATAACCAGATGTTCTCCACAGGCAATGATTTTGCCCAAATTTTTGGCCAGTTTTTAAAGATAAATTTGTAACTATCCAGACTTGCTCGATACAATGACCCCATTGAGATCCTGTGATCTTTACTAATATTCCAGGCCCTGAAACAGAAATCCTTTCTGTGAAATGCTAACTCTTCCCTACTGGGATTAATCTTGATTTCCAGGTCAACTAAATACATTAAAAATTTTGAGAACTGTGAAGACCTTTCTTCATGCTATGAATCTTTTAATTCATAATCTCTGACTTGGCACAGATTCATTCCTTCAAAGACCTTAAAACATTTTTATTTTTGTTATCTCATAGATCTTTACTTTATGTCTGATTTGATACCTAGTACTGCTGCTGCTGCTGCTGTGTCACTTCAGTCGTGTCCGACTCTGTGCAACCCCATAGACAGTAGCCCACCAGGTTCCCCTCCCTGGGATTCTCCAGGCAAGAACACTGGAGTGGGTTGCCATTTCCTTCTCCAATGCATAAAAGTGAAAAATGAAAGCGAAGTTGCTCAGTCGTGTCCGACTCTTAGCGACCCCATGTAGTGCAGCCCACCAGGCTCCTCCGTCCATGGGATTTGCCAGGCAAGAGTAGTAGAGTGGGGTGCCATTGCCTTCTCCAGTACCTAGTACAGTGACACACAGAAAGAGATGCTTAATAAATGTTGGTTGACAAGATGATCATGGTCAAATACCTTGTGCAGATAGGAAAGCTGAAAAGTTAGGCAACTTTGTCAATATCTCATGGTGCGCCAATGAGAATAGAAGCAAAGGCAGAGGGTTTACCCTGAATATGCTGCCTCCCAATGAAGATTTTGCAAACAGATCAAGAATTTTAACAAGAGTTTATTTTCATCCTGAACTTTGACCCAATCTTAAGAATAGTTGGGAAATTCAGGGCATGTTTTTTCAACCGATTTGTTTCCTAGATTGCCAGAGAAATGTAAGTCCCATTATTTCTTCTTAATCATTAAACATGAGATATTGTCACCAGAAGGAACAAAATGTGGAATTCTACACTTCAAGGAATTGAACTGAACTATTAGGGTTTCTTGTATTATTTCTGGATTGGGGGAAAGGAAATATAAAGAGGAGATTAAGCCAGAGAATTGCAGTGACAGCAATTCCTTCTCATCAATGAAAATAAAGGATAGGAATGACCTGAAAAAATAAACGTACTTGGTTTTAAGACCTCCATAGTTACTATCCATCCATCTTCAACCAAACCTACTGTATTCCAAAGTTCTAAATGTCAGTTTTTCTTGGATTGTCATAGTTTCCTGAATATCCCATGAAGGACTCATATAGAGAAGGAGAAAATGGAGGGTTGTGATTCACTGAAAGCCTGAAAACTCTTTGTGGAATAATATTAAATCAGGTAGATGAAATTTTAACAAAATATGCATTGAAGTTTCCTCCACATCTTTTCATGGTTTGATAGTGTAGTCATTCATCAACATGAAAACATTTGGGCATAAGGCTGAGCTGTACTCTTGGAGGCCTGTTATTGGAGGGTATCACCAATCTGCTTCACTGGTGGCTCAGGCAATAAAGAATCTGCCTGCAATGCAGGAGACCTGGGTTCAGTCCCTGAGCTGGGAATATCCTCTGGAGAAGGGAATAGCCACCTACTCCAGTATTCTGACCTGGAGAATTCCATGGACAGAGAGCCTGGCAGGCTACAGTCCATGGGGTTGCAAAGAGTCAGACACAGCTTTCACTTGCACCAGTTTCACTGGTGAAACATTCACTTTCATCAGTCTGCTTGACTTGTAGGTGGCTCCTGTGTGCACAGCCTCATGGTGGGCGTCTAAGACATCACAAGGGAAACTAACAGCGGGCTTGATTATTCTCAAAATCACATTTACGTCAATGATGACTAGTTTCTAACTACTTTATTTCTTCATTCAGGCAATACCCTCAGCCTCTTCCATAATCACAACGGCATCCTATCCTATAGATCTCTTATATGTGTTCTTGGAACTTAGTGCAGGGCTCATAGGAGGTGCTCAGTGCACAACTGAGGATCAGTTCACAACAGAAAGGAGTGGAATAATTTAGACTCAAGGGAATTAACTCTGTAGCATTTGAGTAAAAGAAAATAATAGAAGATATGAATTATAACTGAATTACCAAACGAGCTAATATACTTCCTAAAAATGTTTATATTCAAAGGCCAAGTTAAAACATTCTGTCTAGGAAGATGTTATTTACCAAATTAATGGTCAATTTTTAAAAGTCTACTTGAATTTTTCCACCATTCTTTGTATTTCCAAAACACAATACTAATCTACAAAACACTCCACAGATGGGTTAAGAATGAAGTCAAATAAGACATGAGTGAGATAGCAAACTCAATTGTGAGTGTTACCCTTCATTTAGACAGGAACAATTAATACAAACTAGAAACAAAATTTCTTGTAACCAGCATTTTAGGTCTATGTCACTTCAAATGACTCCTTTATCTATCATAGGCAAATAAAATCATTAATGTGAGGAGGAGGAACATTTGATTTTCAGGTGGAACCTTGAAAACAAAGGTCCTGCTTGCCATAGAGATGATTATTTCAAGGAATGTAGGTGTTTTAACTTTTTCTCAGGTGTAAGAATCAATAGCTCATCATATTGAGTAACCAAGACTTCTTACCTCTTTTCTAAAGATAATACTTTTTTGCCACATAAACGTGTGTTGCTAGCAAGAGTAAAAAAATATTCAGGCTCAAATATGTTTACACATATGCTTATTTGTGTGTATATGTATATACATATGGGAGGAGAGAGAGAATTTATTTAATCTGGAAAATCAACTAAGAAATATCCTCTGAGTGAATTCTCTATACCCAGCATTTGCCATATTATGCTAAGGATAAAAGATAAAAAAACAAGGTCTTAAAAGAACAATAAGAACTACACACCTCCCAGAATGGATAAAATCTGGAATACTCACAACATCAAATGTTGGAGAGCATGTGGAGCAAGAAAAAGTTTCAGTCACTGCTGGTGGGAATGCAAAATCACTTTGGAAGACACTTGGGAAGTTTATTACAAAGCCAAACATATCCTTACCATATGATCCAGCAACTGTGCTTCTCATTATTTACCTAAATAATTTAAAAATTTATGTCCATATAAAAACTTGCATATGGATATTTAAAGCAGCTTTATTCATAACTGTGAAAACTTGGAAACAACCAAAATAATGTTCAGCAGGTGAATGGATAAATAAACTGTGGGGCATCCATACAGTAGAACATTATTCAGTGCTAAAAAGAAATGAAAATGAGCTACCAAGCCATGAAAAAATATGAAGGAAACTTCAATGCATAGTACTAGATGGAAGAAGCCATCTGAAAAGGCTGCACACTATGATTCCAACTATATGACATTCTGAAAAGGGCAAAACTATGGAAAACAGTAACAGGATCAGTCAGTTATCATGGATTGAAGGAAGGGGAGGAGAGATGAACAGGCAGAGCACAGAGTATTTTTAGGGCAGTGAAATTAGCAATATATGATACCGTAATGATGGATAGCATTGTACATTTCATTACACAGGTCATTAATACCTGTACAAATTCATAGGATATACAACACCAAGAATGAACTGCAGTGTAAACTGTGGCCTTTGGGTGAGTGATTGTGCTGTGTAGGTTCATCAGCTGTACCACTCTGGTGGGGATTTTGATCATAGAAGAGGCTATGCATGTGTGAGGGTAGGGGTACATGGGAAATCTCTGTAACTTCTATTCAATTTTCCTGTGAACCTGAAGCTATTCTTAAAAAATAAAGGCCTAAAATAAGAAAATGAGGAAGAAAGACAATGTCATGTCCCCTGGAAAGTTTACAGTTTTGATGAGAGTTGGGTCTTGAGTGACAGCAGAAGTTTTATATGCATAAGTTGGTGGGGGTAAGGTGGAGGGTGTGACTCAGATTTGCCAATTCCATCCTATGAATAGGCATTGGGATTAGATGTGTCCTATTAAACTCTAGTACTTTGGCCACCTCATGTGAAGAGTTGACCCACTGGAAAAGATTCTGATGCTGGGAGGGATCGGGGGCAGGAGGAGAAGGAGACGACAGAGGATGAGATGGCTGGATGGCATCACCCGACTCGATGGACGTGAGTCTGGGTGAAATCCGAGAGATGGTGATCGACAGGGAGGCATAGCGTGCTGTGATTCATGGGGTCGCAGAGTCGGACACGACTGAGCAACTGAACTGAACTGAATTAAGCTATCTAATTTAACTCTCACCAAACCAATGTGAATGTAAATACTATCCCCATTTTCCAGATGAGGAAACTAATGTTTAGAAGAACTCAATGAAAGGGACAATTAAGCAGCTGCCAAAATAACCACTTAAAAGGAACTTACAGAATTGTAAATTAGTATAGCAACTATGGAAAATAGTAAAAATAAAATGACCATATGATCCAGCAATTCCACTTCTGGGTATATATTTGACAAAAATGAAAACAGGATATCAAAGAGATATCTGCCCTCCCCCTCATGTTAACTGCAGCATTACTTGTAATAACTAAGGTACAGAAATGGGACTTCCCCAGTGGCTCAGTGGTAAAGAATCTGCCTGCAGTGCAGGAGATGTGAGTTCGATCCCTGGTAAGGAAGATCAACTGGAGAAGAAAATGGCAACCAACACCAGTATTCTTGCCTGGGAAATCCCATGGACAGAGGAACCTGGTGTGCTACAATCCATGGAGTTGTAATGAGTTGGACATGACTTAGCAGTTAGAGAACAACAGTAAGAACAAAAGTATGGATATAGCCTAACTGCCCATCAAGGGATGAATGGATAAAGAAGACAGAATATATACACACACACAGGAATATTATTCAGCTATGAGAAAGAAGGAAATTCTGCCATTTTCAACAACATGGCTGGACCTTGATGCTAAGTGAAATAAATCAGATAAAGATCAATACTGCATGCTATTATTACATGTGGAATCTTTAAAAACCAAACTCATAGAAACAGTAGACAAGTGGTTGCCAGGGGCTGGGGACTGGGGGAAATATGTAAAGTTAGGCAAAAGTACACAAACTTTCAGCTATAAACATGTTGGCTATGTAGACAAGACTGTATTGTATAATCAAAATTTGCTAAGAGAGTAGAATTTAAGTGTTGTCACTAAAAAAAAGATAAATAGGTGATGGAAGTGTTAATTAACTAGATGAGAGGAATCCTCACAATATAAATATTATATCAAATTACTATGAGGTGCACTTTGTCAACTATATGTCAACAAAGCTGAAAAAAATAAACTTGATGAACAGCTGAATCAGATTGCTCACATAATTCAATCATGTTGTCAAAGACACAAGCAGTTCCTTCTCAATTCATTGCAAGGTTTGCAAATGGGAAAAATGAATGAGTTTCACAGAAATGATCAAGGCTTTAGATACAGAGAATACATTTACTATGCTTACTTTATTTTTCTGGGCTTTAAAGTCACAGCAGACGGTGATTGCAGCCATGAAATTAAAAGACGCTTAGTCCTTGGAAGGAAAGTTATGACCAACCTAGACAGCTTATTAAAAAGCAGAGATGTTACCTTGCTGACAAAGGTTTGTCTAGTCAAGGCTATGGTTTTTCCTGTGGTCATGTATGGATGTCAGAGTTGGACTGTGAAGAAAGCTGAGCGCCAAAGAATTGATGCTTTTGAACTGTGGTGTTGGAGAAGACTCTTGAGAGTCCCCTGGACTGCAAGGAGATCCAACCAGTCCATCCTAAAGGAAATCAGTCCTGAATATCCACTGGAAGGCCTGATGCTGAAGCTGAAACTCCAATACTTTGGCCACCTAGTGCTAAGAGCTGACTCACTGGAAAAGACCCTGATGCTAGGAGAAATTGAGGGCAGGAGAAGGGGATGACAGAGGATGAGATGGTTGGATGGCATCATCTATCAATGGACATGGGTTTGGGTGAACTCTGGGAGTTGGTGATGGAGAGGGAGGCCTGGTGTGCTGTGGTTCATGAGGTTGCAAAGAGTCAGACACGACTGAGTGACTGAACTGACTGAACTGATGCTTATTTAATGCTAGTAATGCCCCAAATCAAGAAAAGATTAAAAAGTAGAATCAAGCTAATGCTTATCTATGACATCATCAACTCTTCCTGTTTAACCATTTTATTTTAGGTCTTGTTTTATTTTGAAAAACATTTCACGTGTACTTAAGGATGTATATTATTCTTTAACTGTTGGGTGGAGGATCTGTTTATGTGCCTATTAGATCATGCATATGAATTATGTTGTTTAAATGTTCTCTGTCTTTACTGAGTTTTTGATGCTTGATCACCAAGTAAGAAAAATGTACTGAAATCTCCTAGTGAATATGTTACACTTGTAAATTTCTCCCTGTAGTCTTATCAATTTTGCTTTACATATTTTGAGGCTATTTTAGATTTACTAAGTAATCTTAACTTCTCTGCTGGCTCAGATGGTAAAGCATCTGCCTACAATGTGGGAGACCTGGGTTCGATCCCTGGGTTGGGAAGATCCCCTGGAGAAGGAAATGGCAACCCATTCCAGTACTCTTGCCTGGAAAATCCCATGGATAGAGGAGCCTGGTAGGCTACAGTCCGTGGAGTCACAAAGAGTCAGACGCGACTGAGTGACTTCACTTCAAGTGTGAGTTGAAAAAGAAATGATAAAATGAATATAACAGAATGGGAGAAAATATTTGCAAATGATGTGACTGATGAGAAATTATCCAAAATATACAAACAGCTCATGCAGCTCAATATCAAGAAAAAACAACCCAGTAAAAACAATAGGCAGAAGATTTAAATAAACAGTTCTCCAAAGAAGACATACAGATGGCCAAAACTCACATGAAAAGATGCTCAATGTTGCTAATCATTATAGAAATGCAAGCCAAAACTACAGTGAAGTATCACCTCACACCAGTCATAATGGCCATCATCAAAAAGTTTACAAGCAATAAATGCTGGAGATGGTGTAGAGAAAAGGAAACCTCCCACACTATTGGTTAGAATGTAATTGGTACAGCCACTATGAAGAATAGTACAAAGTTTCCTTAAAAGACTAAAAATATGATACCATATTTTTATGATCTAGCAATTCCCCTCTGGGGCATATATTCAGAGAAAATCATAATTTGAAAAGATACATGCACCCTATTGTTCATTGCAGCACTGTTTACAATAGCTAGGCCATGGAAGCAACCTAAATGTCCAGTGACAGATAAATGGATAGGGAGATGTGGTATACATTAATATTACTCAGCCATAAAAAAGAATTAAATAATGCCATTTGCAGCTTTGTGGGTGGACCTAACGATTATCATACTAAGTGAAGTAAGTCAGAGAAAGACAAAATATCATATGAAATCACTTATGTGCTGTGCTTAATCACTCAGTTGTGTAGACTCTTTGTGTCCCCATGGACTGTAGCCTGCCAGGCTCCTCTGTCCATGGGGATTCTCCAGGCAAGAATATTGGAGTGAATAGTCATGCCCTCCTCCAGGGATCTTCTCAACCCAGGGATCAAACCCAGCTCTCCCACATTGCAGTTGGATTCTTTACTGTCTGAGCCACCAGAGAAGCCCAAGAAAACTAGAGTGGGTAGTGTATCCCTTTCTCCAGGGAATCTTCTTGATCCAGGAACGGAACCAGAGTCTCCTGCATTGCAGGTAGATTCTTTACCAGGTGAGCTACCAGGGAAGCCTGATATCACTTATATGTGGAATCTAAAAAGAGATACAAATGAAATTATTTATAAAACAGAAAAAAACTCACAGACTTTGAAAACAAACAATGGTCACTAAAGGGGAAAGGGGAGGTGGTGTAAATTAGGAGTTTGGGATTAACAAATGCACACTACTATGTATAAAATATAGAAGCAACAAAGACCTGCTGTATAGCACAGGGGATTCTACTCGATATTCTGTAATAACCTAAATAGGAAAAAGAATCTGAAAAGGAACAGATGCATGTATATGTATAACTGAATCACTTTGCTGTACTCCTGAAACTAACACAACATTGTAAATCAACTATACTCCAACATAAAATAAAAATTAAAACAACAAAAGGAATGTAAACATTTTGAAATTAATCAGGATTATGGTATCAGTTCAGAATAATTTTAGTTCAGAAATAATTTTATTCCATGTTACCTCACATAACTTGACATGTAAATTGCTCCAAATTCTGCCTTAGCACATGTATCAATCCCTTATTTGAATTTAGTTAAATAACAGGAAAATTTTACATTTATATTTTAACAATTTCTTTATTACCTCATTCCTAAACTGTTACTGATCCCTGGTTCTTCATTTAGTTGAGTTTAATGAAATGTTTATTTGCAACAAAACAGTGTTTGACATATTGAAGATTTATATTATCCTGTGGAAGAAAGTTGCAAGTTCAGTAGAAGCTGAGACAAAAGTTACTCTGCTAAGTGGAGTGAGATCTCAAGAAGTATAAGACCTGAGAATAGGGGGTCAAAGCTAGGAAGTTTGAGTACAGAAAGAAAAAGGGAGAGATAAAAGAGATCTAGGATAGGAACAGATCCAAAAGGACTTTCTCAGGGAATGTGCTATTTACACAGTGTGGCACTTCTCATGTTCCTCCAGTGTCTTTGGTGAAATCTCTGTGTCGTTGGGCTTCCCAGGTGGCTCAATGGTAAAGAATCTGCCTGACAATGGAGGAGATACAACTTGAGTTTGATCGCTGGGTCAGGAAGATCCCCTGGAGAAGGAAATGGCTACCCACTCCAGTATTCTTGCCTGAAGAATTCCAGGGACATAGGAACCTGGTGGGCTACAGTTCATGGGGCCACAAAGAGTCAGACACCATTGTGCATGCATACATGTGGACGCACACACGGGTCATTGATGATTTGGTTTGGAGGAACTGGAGCCATAGGACAGGTAACAAATATAATGTTTTGTAAAAAAATATATATATATTGAAACTTTGTTATTAGAAAATCAATGTCTCTATACTTACACTCCAGAGAAGGGAATGGCAACCTAGTGCAGTACTCTTGCCTGGAAAATCCCATGGATGGAGGAGCCTGGTAGGCTGCAGTCCATGGGGTCGCTAAGAGTTGGACATGACTGAGCAATTTCACTTTGACTTTTCACTTTCATGCATTGGAGAAGGAAATGGCAACCCACTCCAGTGTTCTTGCCTGAAGAATCCCAGGGATAGGGGAGGCGGGGGGGGGGGGGGGTGGGCTGCCGTCTATGGGGTCGCACAGAGTTGGACATGACTGAAGTGACTTAGCAGCAGCAGCAACAGCATGCTCTCACTCTGTCTATTGTATCTAATCCCTTAAATCTATTTGTCACTTCCACTGTATAGTATAAGGGATTTGATTTAGGTCACACCTGAATGATCTAGTGGTTTTCCTTACTTTATTCAATTTAAGTATGAATTTGGCAATAAGGAGCAAAAAGGAAAAATGGTTGTCTGAGGACGCCTTACAAACAGCTATGAAAAGAAGAGACGTGAAAGGCAAAGGAGAAAAGGAAAGATATACCCATTTGAATTCAGAATTCCAAAGAATAGCCAGGAGAGATAAGAAAGCCTTCCTCAGTGATCAAGGCAAAGAAATAGAGGAAAACCATAGAATGGGAAAGACTAGAGATCTCTTTGGAGAAGGCAATGGCACCCCCACTCCAGTACGCTTGCCTGGAAAATCCCATGGACAGAGGAGTCTGGTAGGGTGCAGTCCATGATGGAGGAGCCTGGAAGGCTGCAGTCCATGGGGTCGCATGAAGACATGACTGAGCGACTTCACTTTCACTTTTCACTTTTATGCATTGGAGAAGAAAATGGCAACCCACTCCAGTGTTCTTGCCTGGAGAATCCCAGGGATGGGGAAGCCTGGTGGGAGGCCGTCTATGGAGTCACACAGAGTCAGACACAACCGAAGCAACTTAGCAGCAGCAGCAGCAGAGATCTCTTTAAGAAAATTAGAGATACCAAGGGAATTTTTCATGCAAAGATGGGTACTATAAAGGACAGAAATGGCATGGACCTAACAGAAGCAGAAGATATAAAGAAGAGGTGGCAAGAATACACAGAAGAACTATACAAAAAGATCTTCACAACCCAGATAATCATGATGGTGTGATCACTCACCTACAGCCAGACATCCTGGAATGTGCAAGTGCACCTTAGCAAGCATCACTACGAAAAAAGCTAGAGGAGGTGATAGAATTCCAGTTGAGCTATTTCAAATTGAAAAAGATGATGTTGTGAAAGTGTTGCACTCAATATGCCAGCAAATTTGGAAAATGCAGCAGTGGCCATAGGACTGGAAAAAGTCAGTTTTCATTCCAAGTGCAAAGAAAGGGAATGCCAAAAAATGCTCCTTGGAAGAAAAGCTATGACCAACCTAGACAGCTTATTAAGAAGCAGAGATGTTACCTTGCTGACAAAGGAAGGTAACCATTTAGTCCCATCTAATCAAAGCTATGGTTTTTCCAGTAGTCATGTATGGATGTGAGTGTTGGACTATAAAGAAAGCTGAGTGCTTTTGAACTATAGTGTTGGAGAAGACTCTTGAGAGTCCCCTGGACTGCAAGGAGATCCAACCAGTCCATCCTAAAGGAAATCAGTCCTGAATATCCACTGGAAGGCCTGATGCTGAAGCTGAAACTCCAATACTTTGGCCACCTGATGCAAAGAACTGACTTATTTGAAAAGACCCTGATGCTGGGAAAGATTGAAGGCGGGAGGAGAAAGGGATGACAGAGGGTGAGATGGTTGGATGGCATCACCGATTCAATGGACATGAGTCTGAGTAAACTCCAGGAGTTGGTGATGGACAGGGAGGCCTGGTGTGCTGCAATCCATAGGGTTGCAAAGAGTCAGACACAATTGAGTGACTGAACTGAACTGACCTGATGCTCTCACTAAATAAAAGTAAATATTTAAAGACTATTAATTTTAGGGGACACCTGGTCACCCCCCACTCCCACCTGGAGCACTATATAACTCTGGCAAAGTAACCTTGTCAGGCAGTGGCTATCAGCAGAGGGGGATTCACCCAGCCGATGATTTCTTTGACTGACACCACCTCCTGTGTGGTGGGAATAATTCTGAACTTCAAGAGGGGAGACAGCTATAAGCCTTAGTTTTGCTACTTATTAAGGTTTAAATTAATATAACTCGGTCTAAATTAGACTCATTGGTCCCCATCTGTGAAATGTGAATAATCAAACCTTTCCAGTCTCTTCACAGGTCAATTTCAAGGATCAAATAAGAAAACAAAAGAGAAAATATTTTTTAGACTACACAGATGTTTGGGTTAATGAACCCCACAGAAAGCCCTGAATAATCACAAGCATGTTTTGCCTGAATTGAAGCTCCTGGGTTCAGCATAAACGGATGATACAGAAGAGTATTAATCACTTGTTAAATACCCAAATGACCAGAATACAATAAACACCATCACCACACACACACACACACACACACACACACACACACACACCCCCAAATGAATGAAGCCAAGAGATTAGGCATGTTGTTTTCACAGTCAGTATCAAAGTTTACTCACCTGCTGTGCTGCTGTGTTTAGTCACTCAGTCCTTTTTTGACTCTGTGTGACCCTTTGGACTGTAGGCCACCAGACTCCTCCCTCCATGGGATTTTGAGGCAAGAATGCTGGAGTGGGTTGCCAATTCCTTTTCCAGGGATTTTCCTGACCCAGGGATCGAATCCACATTTCCTGTGTCTCCTGCATTGCAGGCAGATTCTTTACCCACTGAGTCCTTGAGGAAGTATGGTTTAGTCATGTGACTTTATAAACAGTTTGCTGCTGCTGCTGCTAAGTCGCTTCAGTCGTGTCTGACTCTGTGCCACCCCATAGACAGCAGCCCACCAGGCTCCTCCATCCCTGGGATTCTCCAGGCAAGAACACTGGAGTGGGTTGCCATTTCTTTCTCCAATGCATGAAAATGAAAACAGTTTAGTATTTTCTTATTGACTCAATTTGGTTCCTGAGAATAGCATGGGGAAAAAAGTTAAGATTCAATAAAGTGTTTAGCTGGAAGTTCACTGGGTAATAGTCTCTTTCCCATAATTCTGAGAATTCTGGAAGTTAATTTGAACATTTTGAATGGTAAGTGCTACAGTGAATACCTTCTGGGTTTACTGCATGTTTAAGGTGGAAAAGCTCTGAATTTGGTGTCCCTAGTGGTGACAAGAGGTCCTTAGTTTCGTTCCATCCCAGTACTTACAGACCCATTGTAATCTCCTTTGATTTTAATTGCCATGGACTAATCTTTTCTTTTCTGTAAGTTTTTCCAGGTATACTAAATATAAGTACCTTCCTAAATCTGGTTTTTATTTTTCAAGATTAGGGAGAAAAGTGAGCATCAGCACAAGTCTATTTTGGGGTTGGTACCATTCAATGTCACTTTCTTTTTCTCATACATGTGAATCTATTGAGCCAAGCTAATAATTAGGTTAACATTTCTCTTCCTTGATCAACCAATAAAATAAAATTAATTAATCAGTTTTTTTTTTAATGTATGGGGAAATTTCATGCAACACTGCAGGTTTTTAAAGTTCTGTCTTAGGAATCCTTACTCTTACAACTCAGGAAATGTTAGTGCCAGGAAAATCTATATTTATAACTCCTTGAGGCAAGAATACACAGAAGAACTGTACAAAAAGATCTTCACAACCCAGATAATCATGATGCTGTGATCACTCATCTAGAGCAAGACATCCTGGAATGTGAAGTCAAATGGGCCTTAGAAAGCATCACAATGAACAAAGCTAGTGGAGGTGATGGCATTCCAGTTGAGCTATTTCAAATCCTGAAAGAAAATTCTGTGAAAGTGCTGCACTCAATATGCCAGCAAATGAAAACTCAGCAGTGGCCACAGGACTGGAAAAGGTCAGTTTTCATTCCAGTCCCAAAGAAAGGCAATGCCAAAGAATGCTCAAACTACCACACAATTGCACTCATCTCACATGCTAGTAAAGTAATGCTCAAAATTCTCCAAGCCAGGCTTCAGCAATATGTGAACCATGAACTTCCTGATGTTCACGCTGGTTTTAGAAAAGGCAGAAGAAGCAGAGATCAAATTGCCAACATCTGCTGGATCATGGAAAAAGCCAGAGAGTTCCAGAAAAACATCTGTTTCTGCTTTATTGACTATGCCAAAGCCTTTGACTGTGTGGATCACAACAAACTGGAAAATTCTGAAAGAGATGGGAATACCAGACCACCTAACCTGCCTCTTGAGGAAATCTGTATGCAGGTCAGGAAGCAACAGTTAGAACTGAACATGGAACAACAGATTGGTTCCAGATAGGAAAAGGAGTACGTCAAGGCTGTATATTGTCACCCTGCTTATTTAACTTATATGCAGAGTACATCATGAGAAACACTGGACTGGAAGAAACACAAGCTGGAATCAAGATTGCCTGGAGAAATATCAATCACCTCAGATATGCAGATGACACCACCCTTATGGCAGAAAGTGAAGAGGAACTAAAAAGCCTCTTGATGAAAGTGAAAGAGGAGAGTGAAAAAGTTGACTTAAAGCTCAACATTCAGAAAATGAAGATCATGGCATCCAGTCCCATCATTTCATGGAAAATAGATGGGGAAACAGTGGAAACAGTGTCAGACTTTATTTTGGGGGCTCCAAAATTACTGCAAGTGGTGACTGCAGCCATGAAATTAAAAGACGCTTACTCCTTGGAAGGAAAGTTATGACCAACCTAGATAGCATATTCAAAAGTAGAGACATTACCTTGCTGACTAAGGTCTGTCTACTCAAGGCTATGGTTTTTCCTATGGTCATGTATGGATGTGAGAGTTGGACTGTGAAGAAGGCTGAGCGCGAAGAATTGATGCTTTTGAACTGTGGTGTTGGAGAAGACTCTTGAGAGTCCCTTGGACTGCAAGGAGGTCTAACCAGTCCATTCTGAAGGAGATCAGCCCTGGGATTTCTTTGGAAGGAATGATGCTAAAGCTGAAACTTCAGTATTTTGGCCACCTCAGAGTTGACTCATTGGAAAAACTCTAATGCTGGGAGGGATTGGGGGCAGAAGAGAAGGGGACGACAGAGGATGAGATGGCTGGATGGCATCACTGACTCGATGGATGTGAGTTTGAGTGAACTCCGGGAGTTGGTGATGGACAGGGAGGCCTGGTGTGCTGCGATTCATGGGGTCGCAAAGAGTCGGATACGACTGAGCGACTGAACTGAACTGAGGCATACAGTCCTATAACAGACTATTTTATATTATGGAAAAATTGTGCTTTTTTTTAAGACATAGATGAGATATATGAATCAGCTTGTGGTCCCACTCTTGGAGACTGTGTTTGTCATAAGGAAAGATTTATATTTCACCATCTTCAGCTTCAGTTACAGTTTACATTGGAAACTTCAACTTCCATGCCGAGCGTATTTTGTGACATTTTTGCTAAACTCTCAATTGAGCAAGGCTGATCTATTGACTGTCAATTTGGATGTCTTTTAAAGACTAGAAGATCATCATCAACCTGTCTCTGAAGCAGTGCAATGAGGATGTGAACACATACTTTGGAGAACATGCTTTGAGAGGGCTTGGACAAGGTTTCCTCCTCTTCTATCTCCCACAAGCCCAATACAGAGCTAAAAAATGTATGATAGCAATAAATGCTGAATTAAATTGAATCAAAATTGCCAGGCTATTAGATCCAAGAGAAAAGTCAAAGCAACAAATGAGGAGAAGGGTTATTAGAGAAATAAGGGAGAAACCAAATCACTCTCTCAATAGGAGGCACAAAGGGGTCTCACCAAATTCAATCCTATTGAACCCATGTGGACAAGTTCCTTTTCCCATTCATCTCCCTATCTATCTATTTTTCCACTGATACATTGACCTTGACAACTATCGTGCTGTGTGTGTTATGTCACTTCAGCCATGTCTGACTTTTAGGACCCTGTGGACTGTAGCCCGCCAGGCTTCTCTGTCCATGGGATTCTCCAGGCAAGAATACTGGAGTGGGTTGCCGTGCCCTACTCCATGGGATCTTCTTAACCCAGGGATAGAACCCATGTCTCTCATGTCTCCTGTATTGGCAGGAGGGTCTTTACCATTAGTACTATTAGGTTGGTGCAAATGTAATTTTGGTTTTGAACTGTGAATTTTAAATTATGTGCTCAGTTGCCCAGTTGTGTCCAGTTATTTGCAACAACATGGACTGTGCACAGGAGGCTCTTCTGTTCATGGGATTTTCCAGGCAGGAATACTGGAGTGGGTCGCCATTTCCTCTTCCAGGGATCTTCCTGGCCCAGGGATCCAACCTGCATCTCCCGCATTGCAGGTGGACTACGCCACATGGGAAGCCCTTAAGTCATTATAACTAGGCTCAAACACATCTTTATTAATCAAATGTGAACTATTATAATCAACAGATTTTTGAAATTAAGAAATAAATTTATTCCTATAACATAAAAATCCATGCTTTGAAATTTAACAAACTCTTAGAAAGCATTTTCTGCCTCCTGCTGGTTGTGGAAAGCGTTTTCCTGGCAAAAAGTTGTCGAGATGCTTGAAGAGAGAGATCAGGTAATATGGCAGATGAGGCAAAATTTCATAGCCTAATTCATTCAACTTCTGAAGCGGTGGTTGTGTGATGTGCAATCAGGCACTGTCATGGAGAAGAATTGGGCCCATTCTGTTGACCAATGCCAGCTGCAGAATTGCAGTTTTTGGTGCGTCTCATCAATTTGCTGAGCATATTTCTCAGATGTCATGGTTTCACCAGGATGCAGAAGCTATAGTGGATCAGACTGGCAGCAGACCACCAAACAGTGACCATGGCCTTTCATGTGGTGCAAGTTTGGCTAAGTGCTTTGGAGCTTCTTCTTGGTCCAACCACTGAGCTGGTCATTGCTGGTTGTCATATAAAATCCACTTTTCTTCACACATCACAATCCAGTCTAGAAATGGTTCATTCTTGTTGTATAGAATAAGAGAGGATGACACTTCAAAATAATGTTTTTTTGATTTGCGGTCAGCTCATGTGGTATCCAGAGGAGGAAATGGCAACCCACTCCAGTGTTCTTGCCTGGAGAATCCCAGGGACGGGGGAGCCTGGTGGGCTGCTGTCCCTAGGGTCGCAGAGAGTCGGACACGACCGGAGCAACTTAGCAGCAGCAGCATTGAGCTTTCTCACCTTTCCAATTTGCTTCAAATGCTGAATGACAATAGAATGGTGGATGGTGAGTTCTTTGGTGCTTCTTGTGTAGTTGTAAGAGGATCAGCTTTGATGATCCTCTCAAATGGCTGGCAACTGTACTCCTCACCTTCAAGACTCTCATTTCCTTTGCAAAACTTCTTGAACCACCACTACACAATACATTTGTTAACAGTTCCTGGGCCAACTGCGTTGCTGGTATTGTGGGTTGTCTCTGCTGCTTTACAATTCATTTTGAACTTGAATAAGAAAATCACTTGAATTTGCTTTTTGTCTAACATCAATTCTATAGTCTAAAATAAATATAAAAGAAACAGCAACTAATGTTATTAAAAAATGGAAGTGAGAAATGCACATTAAAATGATGTAAAACATAACCACATTTATTTAAGAATGTATTCCAATACCAAGCAGCAAAGTTCAACAATGTAAAACCACAATTACTTTTGCACCAACCTGAATACTAAAATCCAACCCACCCTTTAAGACCTCCCTCCACATCATCTCCCCTGGCAGAATTTTTTGACCTCCCTAGTGTTGGATCCTTCCCTGTGGAGCTTTGACTCATCTAACAAGTTGTTCTTGACTTTGTTTCAGAACCTGTCTTATTATACATTTATGGTATGTTCATGTATCAGTCTCTTCCCTCCTCCAGACCCAGACTATAACCTTGAAGACACTATATCATTTTTCCTGTTATTATGATTATCATCTCTGTATCTAGTCCCTAACTCAGTCCCTGGCCCACAGGAAATACTCAGTAAGTGTTAAAGAACAATGCCTAGTGTACCTTTCATTTGTGGTTTCCATTGAAGGCCTAAAGAAAAAAAAGGCAAAGGAAAAAAAAAGCTTCTTGAATGCCCACTTGAACTACAGAAAAGCTACGGCAATGGCCATTTCTCAACAGGTAAGAGGAGAAGACCGATTAACCACAGAAGGAGCACCGTTTGTAAACATTATTCATACCTAAATGTGTAAGCCATAGCCCTCTACACCAGTTCACATTACTCTAGAATGAAGGAGATCAGTAGACCTCAGTGATAGGCAAGTTCTTTCAAAGATCCACTTCCCTGTTTCACAACAGGACTCCATGTGGGATTACTTTCTATGCTGCTTTCTCAAGGGCCTGGTTTAATCTGGTTTTAAAATAACCACTACAGAGAGGGCTCCATTAATTCCCTAAGATGGCTGTCTCCTGGATTAGTAGACTTCTAGGGATCTCTTGTACAAATAAACAGTTTGTGACACTGAAGCAGGGCTGGCCTGCATTGGTAGTTCTCCGTGTGCAGCTTAACTGAAACATAGCTAGACTTGGAACATGTTTATATAAACTAACTAATCCTACTAGATCATCATGACCTGCAATTACCCTGCTCTTCCCAGCCTGCACTCAACTTGTGCCAAATGAGGCAGCGGTTTCACAACGAAAGAGTTTCCATTAAAGAGACAGCTCGGACCCCTGCATGACTTTCCTTTCCCTCCAGTGTCCAAGTCTCCCTGTATCTAGCACTCCTAAGGAAACAACATTAGGACATCCACCTCTACAAGGCTGTTCTATTGAACTTAAAGAAAGCTTCTCTTATTAGTTGGATCAGACTTAGAAACTCTGAGTTGGAGCTTATTTTCGTCTTCTGGTGGCAGACATTTTGCTTAAACATGATCTTATGGTTTCTCTCCACTTATAATAACTCTAGTTACTAACTAGTTCACTTATATACCTATTAATGAAATGATATTCCTACAGGCTTGCACAGCCATACTTTGAACTCATAGAATATCTTTCAATATTCTATGTTTGGAATATGATGGCACCTCAATCATCAGTTCAGTTCAGTTCAGTTCAGTTCAGTCACTCAGTCATGTCCCACTCTTTGCGACCCCATGAATCGCAGCATGCCAGGCCTCCCTGTCTATCACCATCTCCCGGAGTTCACTCAGACTCAAGTCCATTGAGTCGGTGATGCCGTCCAGCCATCTCATCCTGTCGTCCCCTTCTCCTCCTGCCCCTAATCCCTCCCAGCATCAGAGTCTTTTCCAATGAGTCAACTCTTCGCATGAGGTGGCCAAAGTACTGGAGTTTCAGCTTTAGCATTGTTCCTTCTAAAGAAATCCCAGGGCTGATCTCCTTCAGAATGGACTGGTTAGACCTCCTTGCAGTCCAAGGGTCTCTCAAGAGTCTTCTCCAACACCACAGTTCAAAAGCATCAATTCTTCGGCACTCAGCTTTCTTCACAGTCCAACTTTCATATCCATACGTCACCCCTGGAAAAACCGTAGCATATTTTCTCTCAAATATCTCCTTTAAATTTTTAAATAGCCTAAAGATTCTAGGAAGGTATGAATCCATGTGTTTCTAATTCATTTACACTCATACCATTAAAATCTATACGTAAGAGTTAGCTGATGTTCAAGAAACCAGTTCAACCTTTAAATAATCTTTGTAAATCCTTTCTTCTTAACAACAGGAAGATGTGTTTGCCAAAAGAAAATGAACTGAAACACTAGAAAATCTGGGTTTGATTCAAAACTAACTCAGGCAGTTTAAAAGGGCTATAAACTTGGTGAGTGAAAGGAGTTTAGTTTCCATATACTACATATCCATATCCCATGTTGATACTTGGTGTGTGTATCCTTAGCTCACATGTGCTGATGCCTTGTGTTAACATTTGGAAAGTCAGAGTCAGTTGGCAGGTTGGATTAGAACAGGGTGCTAATGAGGTCAAGATTCCAGGCCCAGTTTTCCTGAGGATAGGGTGCCATTTCTCTTTAGCCAAACACTTGCCACTAATGAGCTCCTTGGCTTTGAGTTACTCTGATTCAGTCTAATTTAATAAGTTTACTGAGGTCTACAAAGCATCGGCACTGTGCTCAGCACTGGGGCTACTCCCAGGACTGTGATGTGGTCCCTACACTACAGGAGCTCACGGTCCATCAGGAGAAAGAAGCCAACATACCAGGGCAGCAGTGTAATACGGGGAAGAGGTAGGAGGCTCTTTGGGGGCCAAGGGAGGCTCCATGGGAGGGGCTTTTCTTCATCTTTTGAGGCTTAGTAAAAGCATTAAACTCTTCTATGTAGAATTCCCTTCTATATAGAGTTTCCTAAGGATACTTAGGAAAATTTGGTGAACAGATAGTAGAGATAATACAATATTATAGACAGAGTTTGGAAAAAAAAAAAAGAAGAAGAACATACCAGAGAAAGGAATAGGGGAAGAGGAATTGGAAGGGCCAATAGATGGAAGAATAGCTGAGGATAAGGCAGGGGAGGTAGAAAAATAGGGCACGGCTCTTGAAGATTTTACATACCCTGCAGAAAAGCTCAGATTTCATTTTGTAGTCTATGGGGAGTTATTACGGATTTTAAGAAGAATTTGACCTGTGGTTTAGCAAGATCAACTTGGTAGGCTCCCTGGATGGGAAAGAAATGAGTCTGGAGGCAGTGGAACCAATCTGGAACCTACTACCACTCTCTAGGAAGAAGCCAAGGATGATCTGGACTTTAGCTGTGGTGGAGAAGATGACAAGGAGAGGATTGATGCAAGAGAAGGCTAGAAGGCAAAGTCAAGGAGATGCAGAATGATTGGGTGAGGGGGTGAGGAAAGGAATGTGTCCTGCATGATCCTGGATTTCTCCTTTGGGAGATGAGGTGGCTGGTGGCGTTACCAGTCAGCATGAGCAATGGGAAGATGTCCAGGATTGAGCAGGGGAAAAGATAAGTTCAATTTCAAAAGTAATCAATTTCAGCTGTTGATGGACACTTGTGGGGAAAATGTGGATTGTTCAATAAGAAATGAGTTTTTCTTCAGGAGTGTGGGGAACTGAAATATAGATATAAGATGAGATGGAGATAAATATCTAGGTAGAGAGGAATAGGAATGAAATAGGAACACACTCAAAGACTCTAATATATGAGCTATGGACAGAGAGAATTGATCCACAAGAATTCTTAGAATATTCAAGATGTAGTGGTGTCAGGGGCAGAAAAGGAGAAGGGAGGTAGAGGCCATTTGTATCAAATGCCCCAGGAAGACCAGGAAGGAAGGGATGGAGACAAGCCCACTGAATTTGCTGTCAGGAGATCACAATGGCTTTACCAGAAAAGGTATCAGAAGCAAAGTCCCATTTTCAGAGGAAAGTGTGACTAGATGTGAGGAGTGAACCATGCCTATTGTTGGGCATCTTGAGGACTCTAGAGAGGAGAGGATGAGGTAAAAGTTGGCAGGCCATGCTCCCTTCCCGTAGAACAGACAAGATTTAGGAAGGCCGAGAGGCTGAAGGCAAAAAGTCTTTGGGAAGGAAGGATCATATACAACGTCTCCAAGGAGACAAGAATATGCACAAGGGAGGGACTGGCCTCAACAGGAAGGAGCCCTGAAACCTCAGCCTCAATGAGAAAGTTCTTTCTTAGCTTTTAGAGTCAAGTATTTGCAATGTTTTCACACTGAAACCTTTTATTCCATTATTCATCTAAAAGTCTTCCTATGTCCCCACTTTGAAGACATTCTTAAACTTTGTTTTTAGATATGAGACCAAATCTTGGTGAAATGATGTAGAATTCGGAGGCATGTAAAATTACGGGGTGTAGTGAGATGAGGTTGTGGGGAGGCACGGGCTGGAGTCCCAGGTCTGTCACTTCTATATTCCCTGGCTTCTTGGGGCCTTGTTCCTTTACCTTTGTCCAACCTACACAGCAAGGCTCCAGGAGGGTCAAAGGAGACCAGCTCTGTGAACGCTCTTGCTAAACTAGTGCAAGACAATGTTAGCAGCTGTATCCAGTTTCCTGGCACCCGAGACTGTCTTGTTCTGTTTGACTTCCAGCGGCCCCTTGTTTTAAGTGAGGTAACACAGGCATATAAAGCCCTTACATGTTGCTTGGCATGGGTAGGTACACAATAAAAGTTAACAGTGTTCAGACTTTCTGCCACCTCCCCCACCTCCCATTGCCTTAGGAGGCCCCAACAAGTCATCCAGATCCTATATGGCCTTCTATGGTATCCATTTTACACCTGTTCTCTGAAGCATGTCACCCTCCCTAGAATGAAGGCTCACTGGCCTTCTGTCACATTCCCTCATATCTACCCCTTCTTAGCAGCTATTACAGTGAAGCTCATCCATTGAGCTAGGTCTCACTATAGCTGTGATGTCTGGTAATATTTTAAATAATTACACTTCCCAAGATTATTCACAGTTTAGTATGGCATGAATCTGTAGCTAAGATATGAGCCCTCTACACACACACACACACACACACACACACACACACACACACACACACATAAACACAGACATGCTACAGATTTGACTTTGAGCTTATTGATTACCTGGGCAAAAAGAAAAATAAGACAACTCAATTCTGTAGTGAGAATTGTAACTGCTCACCAGTGTCTATTCCTTTCTAAAAATGATGCTTCACGTAGAATTGATAGGTACAACTCACAAAGGCAAAGCAAAGGCAAAGCACTCTCTCTCTCAGTCATGTCTAACTCTTTGCAGCTCCGTGGACTGTAGCCTACCAGGCTCCTCCATCCATGGGATTCTCCAGGCAAGAGTACTGGAGTGGGTTGCCATTTCCTTCTCCAGGAGACCTTCCCAACCCAGGGATCGAACCTGGGTGTCCCACTTTACCATCTGAGCCACCAGGGAAGCTCACACAACTCACAAGTCATAGTCTTTAGCATAATAGATATGATGGGATGCAGATGTGGTAGCAGGAGCTGAGGAAGCTGTTTGGAACCCAGAGGGACTGTGCATTTAGGATGGCAGAATGTCTGTACTAGCCCTGGACTGCTGACCTTTGGGCTATCACTTTGGAGAAAATAATGCAACTTTGTATTTTTTGTTTCACCAGATTAGACTGTACCCTACTAATATACAAATTGGTATCTAGATGTAGAGTCCTGCAGTAAACATAGAAACCCTAAGACAGATGCTAATGCCTTAATGGTCAAGCAACAGATACTGAGGACAAAGAATTTGAAATCTGTTGTGGTTCAGCCACTAAGTTGTGTCTGGTTCTTTGTGACACCATGGACTGCAGCATGCCAGGCTTCCCTGTCCTTCACTATCTCCCAGTTTGCTCAAACTCATGTCCATTGAGTGGTGATGCCATCCAACCATCTCATCTTCTGTCGTCCCCTTCTCCTCCATCCTCCTGCCTTCTCTCTTTCTCAGCACCAGGGTCTTTTCCAATGAGTTGGCTCTTTGCATCAGGTGGCCAAAGTATTGGAGCTTCAGCATCAGACTTTCCAATGAATATTCAGGGTGAATTTCCTTTAGTATTGATTGGTTTTATCTCCTTGCAGTCCAAGAGACTCTCAACAGTCTTCGTCAGCACCACAGTTCAAAAAGGATCAATTCTTTGGTGCTCATCCTTCTTTATGGTCCATTTCTGACATTCATACATGACTACTGGGAAAAACATGGCTTTGACTATATGGACCTTTGTTGGCAAAGTGATTTCTCACTTTTGAATACTCTGTGTGGGTTTCTTACAGCTTCCCCCAAGAAACAAGTGTCTTTCAATTTCATGACTGCAATCACCATCTCCAGTGATTTTGGAGCCCATGAAAAGTCTGTCACTGTTTCTACTTTTTTTCCCCATCTATTTGCCATGAAATGATGGGACCAGATGCCACAGTCTTAGTTTTTTGAAGGTTGAATTTTAAGCCAGCTTTTTCACTCTCTTCTTTCACCCTCATCAAGAGGCTCTTTAGTTTCTCTTCACTTTCTGCCACTAGAGTAGTATCATCTGCATATCTGAGATTGTTGATATTTCTCCTGGCAATCTTGATTCAAGCTTGTGATTCATCCCGTCAGGCACTTTGCATGATGCACTCTGCAAATAAGTTAAATAAGCAGGGTGACAATATACAGCCTCGATGTACTCCTTTACCAGTTTTGAACCAGTCCATTGTTCCATGTTTGGTTCTTGACCTGATACAGGTTTCTCAGGAGACAGGTAAGGTGGTCTGGTATTCTTATCTTTAACAACTTTTCATGCTTTGTTGAGACCCACGCAATCAAAGGCTTTAGCCTAGTCAATGAAGCAGAAATAGATATTTTTCTAGAACTGCCTTGCTTTCTCTATGATTCAGTGAATGTTGGCAATTTGATCTCTGGTTCCTCTGCCTTTTCTGAATCCAGTTTGTACATCTGGAAGTTCTCGGTTCAGGTACTGCTGAAACCTAGCTTGAAGGATTTGAGCATAACCTTGCTAGCATGTTAAATGAGTACAATTGCATGTTAGTTTAAACATTCTTTGGCATTTCTCTTCTTCAGGATTGGAATAAAAACCGACCTTTTCCAGTCCTGTGGCCACTGCTGAGTTTTCCAAATTTGTTGACATATCGAGTGCAGCACTTGAAAAGCACTGTCTTTTAGGATTTGAAATATCTCAGCTGGAATTCCATCTCCTCCACTAGTTTTGTTCATAGTAACACTTCCTAAGGCCCACTTGACTTCACACTCCAGGATGTCTGGCTCTAGGTGAGTGGCCACTCCATCATAGTTATCCAGGTCATTAACACATTTTTTGTGTAGTTCTTCTGTGTTTTCTTGCCACCTCTTCTTAATCTCTTACACTTCTGTTAGGTCCTTACCATTTCTGTCCTTTTGCCCATCCTTGCATGAAATATGTCCTTGATATCTCCAATTTTCTTGAAGGGATCTCTAGTCTTTCCCACTCTATTGTTTTCATCTTGTTCTTCGCATTGTTCACTTAAGGCCTTCTTATCTCCCCTTGCTCTTCTCTGGAATGCTGCACTCAGTTGGGTATATCTTTCCCTTTCTCCCTTGCCTTTTGCTTCTCTTCTTTCTCAGCTATTTGTAACAGGTCCTCAGACAACCACACTGCCTTCTGATGTTTCTTTTTCTTGGGGATCGTTTGGTCACTGCTTCCTGTACAATGTTACAGACCTCCATCCACAGTTCTTCAGGCACTCTGTCCACCAGATCTGTTCCCTTGAAATCTGTCAGCTCTTGACTTTTTTCATACCATGGTAAACATTTGGTAAAACTACCACCAGTAGTAGATGATTGATTATTGGCAAAATTTGTAAAGGCTTAAAGACAGGTTAATTCAGGTGTTGCTAGTCTTCTTACAAGAGATTTCTTTTCTGGGAAGTTCTCTATTGCCTGCAGGCTGCAGTCTGAATTGAATGAAAGTCTGGTGATTCAAAGGTTTGAAAAATAATACATCAAATACACTGAGAGATGAGACTTTAATGCCAAGCCTTCCTCAGAGCCTGATACTGAGTGTTCCCTACTAGACAATGGGGCCACTCCCATGGTAAAGACTAAGGATATTGGCATCTCACTCAAAGCTATTGTTTCAGATGGTCCTAGGGAGTCTCCAGCAATATGAGAGAGAGGTATATTGAGTATGGAGACCAGAAAATGAAAGAATAGAATCTTTTGGCTTAAGAGTTATGGACAGACAAGATCTTTGGCAGTAGTTATTGGTATCTGGAAATGACAAGAAGCAAGTAGACCATAAGTCTGTTAAGTTTTAAAGGGAACTGTATTGAACAAGCCTGACCTGAAAAAGATGGTGGCCATCTCAAGCCTGACCTGAAACAGATGGTGGCCATCTGAAGCTTAAAGTAATTCTCAATCTCCTAAACCCTCACCAGCAGACACCAGGCTATGCCCACTTTATAAATGGCTGTGAAGGATAAAGGCAAGAAAACCTCACATAGGACCAGAAGAGTTCCTCCCAGCATCCCAGTCTAGCCAGAGGGCCCTGCACTGCCAGGGCACAGAATCTGCGATTTCCATCTGGTGGGGTGTGACAGGTGCGATGGATGAGTAGCTGCTGTATGTTCATCATTTTTCACTTTTCTGAATGGGAGTTGTTATTGTGGTTATCCACAATAAAATGGTCATAAAGCTTTGTTTATTGTGGTATTTGGTGGGGGAGGTGGGGTTAAAGATAACTTTTCTTGTAGTTTCTAGGTCACCAGATTACAGAGTAAGAGCTAGACTTGATAGAGAGGATGGTACATTATGCAGAAATTCTGAACTTGAAGCCTGAGGGAGAATGTTATGTTTGGGAAAGGAAGGGGGTGCATGGATATTTGGATAGCCAGAGGAGGCAATTTAGGCAGATACTGAGTTTGTCCATCATACTTATGCCTCTTTCTTCTTTGATAGTCCAGCTTTTCTTATCCTCCCTCAAAAACAGGCATGGCTATGAGACTAATTTCTGACCAGTGAGAGAAATTAGTGAGCAGAAATACTGTAAACCACTTCCGGTTCCCTTGCACTTTGTTCTTTGGGACAATCACTGTGAACCCAAACATAGCAGCTGTATGTCAGCAATGGCAGAGATCCCCACCAGCTCTAAATCATCTATGTCTGGACTTTCACACAGAAAAATAACAAGCATCCAATCTGTTTAAAAGCCACTGGTTTGGGGTATCTTTGTCAAGGCTGCTTAGGCTAACATACTCTACTTACTAGGAAGGAGAAAGTCTGCCAGTTTCATAAGAAAAGTCTTTTTGTTTATCCTGGATCTCAACTCCAAAGACAATTTTTTGAGTGTAGCTGTACATGTAGTATCCTGTGGATAGGATCCTTGGCAACATTTTACCAAAATAAAAAAAAATCACAAGCAATGTGCATATGATATGCACATCTTCCACTCTCTTACATTTTTAAAATGTCAAAACCATAAGCATAACTTTAAAGAGAAGCTCCATGAAAGTAGTTAAGGAGATCAAACAGTACAAACCAATATGTACAAAATTAATAAGGTACGAGGATAGATTGTACAACAAAGGAATACAGCAAATAGTTTACAATGACTTTAGAGTATAATCTATAACAATTTGTATCACTACGTTACTAGGTTAGTGCAAATGTAATTGTGGTTTTTACATTGTTGAAATTTTCCATTTGATATTAGAATATATTCTTAAATAAATATGTTATATGTCATTTTAATGTGCATTTCTTGCTTTACTTTTTGCTAATGACTTATTACTTGTTGTTTATTTTAGATTTATTTTAGACTATGGAAATTATTGTTGTTCAGTCCCTCAGGAGTGTCTTGACTCTTTGCGACCCCAAGGACTGCAGCACGCCAAACTTCCCTATCCTTCACCATCTCCCAGAGCTTGCTCAAACTTATGTCCATTGAGTTGGTGATGTCATCCAATCATCTCATCCTCTGTTGTCCCCATCTCCTCCTGCCTTCTCTCTTTCCCAGCATTAAGGTCTTTTCCAATGTGTTGGTGCCGGGAGCCAGCACGGGAGATCCCACCCATGACAAGGTCATGCAGGACTCAAGGGAATCCCTGGGCCATCTGACCCATGACAAGGTCATGTGGAAGAGTCCTGATGAGCAAGGCCTCAGGACTCGATGGACCCCCTGGACCTGCTCGAGCATCTACCCCTGAACCAGAATCTGTCTGTCTTACTATGTGGCTCAGAGGTTAAAGCATCTGCCTCCAATGCAGGAGACCCGGGTTCGATCCCTGGGTTGGTAAGATCCCCTGGAGAAGGAAATGGCAATGCACTCCAGTATTCTTGCCTGGAGAATCCCATGGACAGAGTCCATGGGGTTGCAAAGAGTCGGGCACGACTGAGCAACTTCACCTTCTGACATTAGCAGGGGGCTGTCCCTGACCAAAAGAGTTAACTTAGGGCTTTAGTTTATAAATCTCCCGGGCATGAAAGGAGTGTTTCAAACCCCCTGTTAGCATTCTAGCTTACTGGGCAAGTTTATCCAGACTCTTGCAACATTGTTGAGCCTATGCTTGCTGCCAAGTTCTCACACCCCCTTATCCACTGTGTTCCTGGGAGTGCATATAGTTAAGATATAGAAATTACAAGCATCAGCTTTAGCATTAGCAACATTAGACTTTGAGTTAATAAGTTCTTTCTTTGCTATAACCTGCTGAATCTTTGCTCCATAAAAATGTAACTCTGTACTTTAAGGGTGATGCAGGCTAAAAATTTAAGAAGAAACACTTTAAGGGAAAATCATTGTTCTGGCTGACCAACCTTTATCAAAAAGAGGTCATGGAATATCAACAGGCCTCCAGAACAGAAGATGATGTGCAAAAAGTGGGACTCTTGCGGAAGAGAACCTGATATCTATAAAAGTTATTACTGATGGAATGTTGAGTTGATCCTGCATTTTTCACCTTGCTGTATGTATAACTCAGGGTATAAAAGCCCCGAGAAGAATAAAGTAAATGGGCCTCGCTCACCGAAGAAGCTTGGTCACCCCGTGTCTCTTTCCTTATCTCTTTATCTATCTTTCTTCATTCGCCGACATCCATCCTGAGGATATCCCTGGACTCTGCTGATGCTGGACCTCGGCAAGTTGGCTCTTCGCATAAGGTGGCCAAAGTATTAGAGCTTCAGCTTCAGCATCAGTCCTTCCAAAGAACATTCAGAATTGATTTCCCTTCAGATTGATTGATTTGATTTCCTTGCAGTCCAAGGAACTTTCAAGAGTTTTCTCCAACACCACAGTTTGAAAGCATCAGTTCTTTGAGACTCAACCTTCTTCATGATCCAACTCTCACATCCATACATGACTAGTGGAAAACCCATAGCTTTGGCTATATGGACCTTTGTCGGCAAAGTAATGTCTCTGCTTTTTAATACCCCGTCTAGATTTGTCATATCTTTTCTTCCAAAGAGCAAGTGTCTCTCAATTTCATGGCTGCAGTCACCATCTGCAAAGATTTTGAAGCCTAAGAAAATAAAATCTTCCACTGTTTCCATTGTTTCCCCATCTATTTGCCATGAAGTGAACTAATGTTACACAAAGACTAAATTTGAGCAATTTCTTATTTGAGTTCAAAATAGGTCAAAAACCAGCAGAGACAACTCACAACATCAACAATGCATTTGGCCCAAGAGCTGCTAATAAACATACAGCACAGCAGTGGTTCAAGAAGTTTTGCAAAGGAGACGAGAGCCTTGAAGATGAGAAGCATAATGAGCACCGACTGAAAGTTGACAATGACCAATTGAGAGCAATCATCGATCTCTTACAACTACACAAGAAGCTGCCAAAGAACTCAGTGTCCTCCATTCTACAATCCTTTGGTATTTGACACAAACTGGAAAGGTGAAAAAGCTTATAAGTGGGTGCCTCATGGGCTCTATGTGTGCATGCTAAGTAGCTTAGCTGTGTCCAACTCTTTGAGACCCTATGGATTGTAGCCCTCTAGGCTCCTCTGTCCATGGGATTCTTCAGACACAAATACTGAAGTGGGTTGCCATGCCCTCCTCCAGGGGATCTTCCTAACCCAGGAGATTAAACCAGTGTCTCTTATGTCTCCTCTATTGGCAGGCAGGTTCTTTACCACTAGCGCCACCTGGAAAGCCCCTCTGGCGGGGGGTGGGGGTGGGGGGAGTCTTTGGAAGTGTCATCTTCTTTTATTCTAGGCAACAACAATGAAGCATTTCTCAATTGGATTGTCATGTGTGATGAAAAGTGGATTTTAAATGACTACCAGTGATGATCAGCTCAGTGACTAGATCCAGAAGAAGCTCCACAGCACTTTCCAAAGCTCAACTTGTACCAAAAATAGGTCATGGTCACTGTTTGGTGATCTGCTGCCAGTCAGATCCACTACAGCTTCCTGAATCCCAGTGAAACCATTACATCTGAGAAGTATGCTCAGCAAATCGATGAGATGCACTAAAAATTGCAGTGCCTGGAATTGGTAAACTGAAAGGGCCTAGTTCTTCTGCACAACCACTCCCAACTGCACGTTGTAAAACCAACACTTCAAAAGTTGAAAGAAACGAGCTATGGAGTTTTGCCTCATCCACCATATTTACCTGACCTCTCACCAACTGACCACCTCTTCTTCAAGCATCTCAACAACTTTTTACAGGGAAAATGCTTCTACAACCAGCAGGAGGCAGAAAAAGCTTTCCAAGTTTGTCAAATCCTAAAGCGTGGATTTTTATGCTACAGGAATAAATCAAATTATTTGATCAAATCAAATTATTTGTTGGCAAAAATGTGTTGATTGCAACAGTTCCTATTTTGATTAATAAAGATGTGTTTGAGCCTAGTTATAATGATTTAAAATTCACTATCTGAAACCACAATTACTTTTGCACCAACTCAATACATACTGGAGACTATATATTGTAAATCAACTACACTTCAGTTTTAAAAAAGATACAAAAAATAGAGCATCCACCAGAGAATTTCAAATATGGAGTTTTGTGGCAGTGGAGGGGAGGGACTTGATTCTAGGATAGAACTCAAAATCTTCAAGAGTAGCAGAGTATACAGAATGCCTCCCAACTTAAGTTGCATAAACCTCCCCAGGAAACTCCAGCAATGGCAGTGTGTATATGATAGCACTTTGGAGGCCTGTGATGTGAACAGGAGGGTTAACACATTCTATCAGGAAACCTGAGAAGCACAACTAGTGTTCTCCAGTGTCCTATATCTTCCCTGTCCTTGCTTGAAAGAGTTCTGCTGCATTGGAAGTCAGCAGCTGGCTCAGGATGGGCACAGGTACAAAAGCTGTCTTTGACTTTGGACTTCTTACTACCCAGAGTCATCATGCCACTCTGTGGGTCTAAAAATAGCAAAAGATGTGGACCCCATGTTTCTACTATTTTTTCAAAATAAATCTCAGAATCCAGAACACAAAGAGCTCACCTTTGAAGCACTGGTCTTTGGCACTTGGCCACCCAAAGAAACTTTCAAAAGCTAGATTTAATCTATCTGATTGTTTTATAGAATTGCTGGTTTCTAAGCTGCATTATTTCAACATCAATTAAGAATAATATCTGAGACACTCTGGGTAGACTTCTGCTTATGAGCCCATGTAAGCCTCTAGTTCTATACCATCGCAGGACACAGCTAATTCAGACCTGGAATATTTTCATAATAAATGTTCTATGACACCTGCTTTATGCATAGACAATCTTCTACAATATTTATATGGATTTTCAACTAGCCAAACAGTGACCTTCTGGGTATCAGAACATATAGGCTGTATGTGGTTATTTGATTTTATACTATTTGAATGCATAAGTTATCTGCCAATGATACTGACTCTAGATTCAGCATAATATCAACCCATGTTTTTAATTACATATTTAGTATCTGACCATTAACTTCTGTGGGCTGTCAGAAACTTTGGGAGGTTAAAGCAAATGATTTAAGGATAAATCTTCTGGAGGAGCAGAATATACAGAGTGTTTCCCAATCTGGTATCTAGATGTCTTCAGTAAACTCTAGCCTTGACAACAAGAGCCTTGAAGGCATGCATTTTATGTTACTTTGGAGGTCTGTGGAGTACATGAGGGATTGGTATTCTATCAGGAAACCAGAGAAACCTCATGATCACTGCCAAGAAAGCTGTTTGTTTCCTATTTGTTGCATAGTGTAAATGCACCAAAACACTTCTCAGTTCGTGTTAACTGAAAAAAAACCTGCGTACAAAACTACATACCTAACATTTCTGTGTTTATGGTGGGGGTGGGGGGGCGGTGAGGGGTGTTTATAATTTGGAGGGTGAAAGTGAGGGTAATTTTTATTTTCTTCTTAGTGAATGTTGTATTCTTGAAAGAATGACATCTTATTTATATATTGACAAAAAAAAAAACAAACACTTTAAGAAGTATACCTCTCCAACTTGCCAGAATTTTATAACAGACCGATTGGGTTGGCATTACCTAAATCCAGGGCTCTGGCCAGTTTTAGCACCTTTAGAAGCATGACAATCAGATGTTATGTCCTTCTTGATATGAGGCAATAGCATACAGCATCTACCCAAGAAATATTCTTTGTCACCCACCCTTGCTTTTTACCCCCAACCCCTCACACACACACACAAACTTTGAACAATTCAAGCCTCAAGATCTAATTACCAGTTTATAGGAAATACAGGAGTTAGAGAAACAAGCTACAAGACATTACCAGGAAGCAATCTACCAAATTCAAAATCATGTGGGTATTTTACATGATGAAGGATCTGTTTTCTTTAACAGAAGAAAAAAAATGGCAGTTAGAAAAAGAATAGCGGTAAAGTTTAAAAGGGGTGATTTGGGAGAATGGCATTGAAACATGTATAATATCATATATGATACAAATCGCCAGTCCAGGTTCGATGCATAATACTGAATGCTTGGGGCTGGTGCACTGGGACGACACAGAGGGATGGTACGGGGGGAGGGAGGGGAGGGGGTTCAGGATGGGGAACATGTGTATACCTGTGGCAGATTCATGTTGATGTATGGCAAAACCAATACAATATTGTAAAGTAATTAACTTCCAATTTAAATAAATTTATATTTTTAAAAATTAAAAAAATAAAAAGGGTTTATGAAAGTTAATGATGAAATGCAACCTGTGGAACTTCTTTAGAACCTAATCCCAACAAACCAATTACATAAAGATCTTTTTTAGGAATTGGGAAAATATGAATATCAAATGGAAATTGGATCTCTATTAATAAGTTAATGTGAAATGTTGACTGAGAAAGAAAAAACTGCCAAGAAAAATAACTGCCAACCTAGAATTGAGTAGCTAATGAAACTGTTCTTTGAGAGGAAAGGTGAAATAAAGGTATTCTCAGGCTAACAACCATCCTCTCCACAAATACATCACCACATTAATGTGAAAGTTAAGAACTTGAGAGGATTAAATATTATCTCCCTTAAATCCCTAGTGGTTCAGACAGTAAAGAATCCACCTGCAATGCAAGAGACCCAGGTTTGATCCCTGGATTGGGAAGATTCCTGAAAAAGTGAATGGCTACCTGCCTTTGACAGGAGCCTAACTCAGACTTCAGCTTCCTCAACCTGTTTGCCATGGATAGGCACGGATCCTGGGGAAGCAGCTAGAAGTTCAGGCCCACAATGGCAAAGCTTTTTGTGTTGCTCAATGATATGTCCCAAGAATATAGAGTCGAGATTGGCACATAGTCAGTGCTCTGTATATTGGGGTTGAATTTTTAAATGTGCACCATAAATTTTTAAATTTGCACCACTGAATGTAAATGTGCATTCAAATGTGTACCATTGAATGTGCACCAACAGTGCCCCATTAATGTGCACCACTGAATTTTTAAATGTGTACATATGAAAAGAGAGACCATGAAAGCTAGCCTGGGGCTTCCAGCCCTCACTTAGCAAAGGAGATACTGGAGGAAAAACCACTGAGAGTTTTGTGCTTTCGTGCACAGGCCTATCCTGGAAAGCCCTTAGGGTAAGACATATGGGCACAGGGTGGGAAGAAAAGATATAAAAATGAAGGCTTTGTGTATTAATTGACTTGCTGAATAGACAATCTAGGCTGCCATACAGTATCTTATTCTTCCTTCTGGAGATGAAGTCAAGGAGTACAGGAGAAATTTCTTAACGTACTCCACTTTCAAGATTCCTTTTCAGGACATAGAGGTTCACAGTCAGTGAGTAGAGTGGTAAGATTCCTGCTTTGCTGGAAACATGGGGATCTGGAGCAACCAGTTTAAATAATGAGTGTGTTATAAGTTGGGTGGATAACCCAAATGGAAACACCTATCTCCTTCCTACAAAAATCTATGTCTTAGCCAGTATTATACCCATGGTGACAGAAGAAGGACTTAGTTACACATGTGTTTTGATTAATATCATATGCACATTCAACCTGCATCTGCAGACTCTTTAGCGTACATCTGTAGTCCATCCAAGCCCATTTATTTATATTGAGATCTGCAGATTTCATAGGGAAATCCACAGATATGTAGATCTCTTCTTAAAGAGCACCATCATACCCAATAAATTCGACTTGGGAAGTTTGACATGAAAACTCCTATGGGCTTAGGAGAAGGTCTGATTCTGGGTACAATTCAGTGAGCCAACAGTCTCGTTTTCAGCTTATCCTTGATATTTTAGCAATTTTAAGGTTCTCCCAATTTTCAAAACATTTCAAAGATGTTGGAAAGCAACCAATCTGAACTTGTTAAACATAAACACTCTTCCCTATTGATGTAAAAGTTTTGGTATTAACATCATGGCCATAACAATGGATGTAAATGCCATTAATTTTCATATGTATTTAATAGCTCAGTTTGTACTAATTTAAAGGGGTAAAGGCTCTTTATAGGCTGGCACAACCCAACTAATCCTTCTACCTTGATTCTCCTAAGCTGTGCCAAAAGGAATTTTCATTTTAATGGGTGTGACACGAAATGATGAGGGAAGTGCCCTTCTGCAGTTCTTGGAATGTTTTTGTCATTAAGTTTCCATGAATGTCTTGATTGTACCATCATGTTAATAGTCTGCTCTGAATTAGGAGGAAACTTTATTTCATAACACTTGTCACCAAAGACAAGCACATCTCACCATCCATCCATAACATGTATAAACATATGAAAAATCAAATCCAGGTGTACTGTTAAACCTGAGATCCTCAGATGGAACAGGTTAGACTGGTAGAAGGAAGTTTTATAGGCTTTTGATATTCCTACTTTGTAAAGTGTAAATAAAAGTTCGCCATTTGACATAATTCTGCAAGTATGGTTAAGCCATTTTTAACAAACAAGAATCGATTTGGATGAGGGGGAAACAAGTCCCATCAGATATTGAGACATAATATGAGGCTATGGTAATTAAATGTGTGTAAGTGCTCAGGAACAAAAAGATAAACCAGTTAAGTGGAAAACTCAGAAGTAAATGAAAAAAATTACAGTTTGAGAAAATGAATGTTATATAAACAATGTTTCCAAAAGAAGTGGATAATCAGAAAATTAAAACCGTACATGGATATAACTACCCCCAATAATTCTTTACTGTACACTCAGGTGATACTCAAAGATAATAAAAATGTGTTCATTAGAAGTGATATCAGGAGCACCAAAAACAAAGGCAGAAAAATGGGACCAATGGCAACCCACTCCAGTACTCTTGCCTGGAAAATCCCATGGACTGAGGAACTTCATTAGGCTGCAGTCCATGGGGTTGCTAAGAGTTGGGCATGACTGAGTGACTTCACTTTCACTTTTTACTTTCATGCATTGGAGGAGGAAATGGCAGCCCACTCCAGTATTCTTGCCTGGAGAATCCCAAGGACAGAGGAGCCTACTGGGCTGCCATCTATGGGGTTGCACAGAGTCGGACACGACTGAAGTGACTTAGATTCTTTTGATTGGTGACCTACATTTGGAGGCTGAGAGCCTTCTGAGTATCCTATGACAATAAAAAGCATGTAATATATCATTCAAACTGTGACACCCTGGAAAACAAAAGAGGCCTTATTACTAATTATCATGAGAGAACATATAATTCTGGACCTTCCTGGGAAATGCCAGATACACAGTCATCAAATTCATGCTCATATATATTCCAAGGACTTCATATTAATTCTAATGTCCTTGGGAGCACTTAACATTTCCAAAGTTGCCCCTAGGGGTCTAGACCTAATTGGATGAGTCTGTACTTTCTGTTTTGGCCCAGAGAATGTGGAAGTATTTGTTCCAGAATCACATCATTCTTTTCTTTCCCTCCATATTCCACTATCTTTTAAGTTCTTTCAGTTTTGGGTTCTGACACACAGGTAGCAGCAACTGGAGTGCATTTCCTAGGTAGGAAGATGAACTCTTGATATCTTTTTCGGTTCAGTTCAGTTCAGTTGCTCAGTCGTGTCTGACTCTTTGTGACCCCATGAACCACAGCATGCCAGGCCTCCCTGTCCATCACAAACTCCCGGAGTCCACCCAAACCCATGTCCATCGAGTCAGTGATGTCATCCAACTATCTCATCCTCTGTTGTCCCCTTCTCCTCCTGCCCTCAATCTGTCCCAGAATCAGGGTCTTCTCAAATGAGTCAGCTCTTCACATCAGGTGGCCAAAGTATTCAGCTTCAACATCAGTCCTTCCAATGAACACCCAGGACTGATCTTGCAGTCCAAGGGACTCTCAAGAGTCTTCTCCAACACCACAGCTCAAAAGCATCAATTCTTTGGTGCTCAGCTTTCTTTATAGTCCAACTCTCACATCCATACATGACCAGTGGAAAAACCATAGCCTTGACTAGACAGACTTTGTTGGCAAAGTCTTTGCTTTTAATATGCTGTCTAGGTTGGTCATAACTTTCCTTCCAAGGAGTAAACGTCTTTTAATTTCATGGCTACAATCACCATCTGCAGTGATTTTGGAGCCCATAAAAATAAAGTCAGCCACCACTTCCACTGTTTCCCCATCTATTTGCCATGAAGTGATGGGACCAGATGCCACGATCTTCATTTTCTGAATGTTGAGCTTTAAGCCAACTTATTCACTCTCCTCTTTTACTTTCATCAAGAGACTTTTTAGTTCCTCTTCACTTGAGTGACGTTATCTGCATATCTGAGGTTACTGATATTTCTCCTGACAATCTTGATTCCAGCTTGTGCTTCTTCCAGCCCAGCGTTTCTCATGATGTACTCTGCATAGAAGTTAAATAAGCAGGGTGACAATATACAGCCTTGACAAACTCCTTTTCCTATTTGAAATCAGTCTGTTGTTCCATGTCCAGTTCTAACTGCTGCTTCCTGACTTACATATAGGTTTCTCAAGAGGCAGGTCAGGCAGTCTGGTATTCCCATCTCTTTCAGTCTAGCATTCCCATCTCTTTCAGAGTGTTCCACAGATTATTGTGATCCACACAGTCTAAGGCCTTAGCATAGTCAATAAACCAGAAATAGATATTTTTCTGGAACTGTCTTGCTTTTTCAGTGATCCAGCGGATGTTGGCAATTTGATCTCTGGTTCCTCTGCCTTTTCTAAAACCAGCTTGAACATCTGGAAGTTCACAGTTCACATATTGCTGATATCTTTGTAGGCTTCCCCCAAAAGACTAGAAAGCTAGCATTTTCCAGAACCAAACCATTTCATCATGACTTGAGTTGACCTGGCCAAAAATTAGTAACACACTGAATTTTCTAAATGTGCTATGTGATTCTATCATTTTCAGACCAAGACATTTAAAAGCTGGTAAGATGCCTGGATACATAATGAAGAAGGGAACGGAGCAAGTGGGGAATTAACATTTCCTGAGCACCCAGAATATGCCTACACTGGGTTTCATGCATTCTAAAGATTGTCTCATGTCAGTCATCCCAGGAACTCTGTGATAGGTGTCTTATACTCATTTTTAAGATGGAAATATTGAGCCTTAAAGATGGTAATTTGCCTAATATCACGTAGCTCTAAAGAGGCAGCCTTTTGAATATTTATTACCCTGTGCTATCCTACTTCCATCTGAGTTCCTTCATTTTGTTACTGGCTTCATTCTACTTAATGGTCCAAGTGATAATAATGGAACTCTCCTTTAAGACACAGCTATTGGAGGCATAATCAGTGGAGAGGAAAATGCTAAATCTCCCAGTGCTAGAAAGGCAGAAACACCATCTTGATCATTTAAAGGAAAGAAACTGCTTAAGGAAAAACTTACAAAATGTAGACACTGTAGTTTTCTACACTGACAACAAACTTTTCAGTACTGTGGCTTCAGCATATGTTCCGAGTTCTCAGAAATCATCATGTTTCTGCTCACTCCTGAGAGTCTCTGTCACCCTGGTGGTGAGTCCTGTGCTTAAAAGCCTATGCTCCCCTAGTGTCAGATGTGCTATTTACATATGACCACATTAGTTGCTTTGATTCTCAGTTTCCTGTACATCTGGCTGAAGAATGGCCGGATGGAAACTTGGGGTGGGGGAGATGCAGTTGTTCACCAGGCCATAGTACACAGCAGCTACAGCATGCTGGATTATATACCAGATTTTTAAACTGTATTCTAAAGATGACTTCACACAGTATCACCTCACGGGTATTGAATTTGGAGTGCCCCTGAGTCAGGCTGATAACATCCTGTGTTTTGTTCCTGGTAGTTCATCATCTCTGCTTCTGATAGTTCATCTCCACTTTTGGTCCACATCTCTCTCTCTCTTTCAGTCTCTTTCAATTAGACTATATCTATAAGAGATACACTGAACCTAAGACAAATGTCTATGGTTAAAAATTCTAGAAAAGCTTGCACATTTTGCACTAGACTTTTTTTTAAAAACACAACTCCACTCCCTTACAGTAAACACTGGAAAATTTAGAAAGAAACTTGTGAAAACTATTTTGAAAGGTGTATAGGTTTGATTTTTGGTGTGTGCATACATATATTTAAGTTAAGGATTATCCACTGTGCTCAGAAATTATAATAAACAGGATACTTGACAAGGATCATAGAACCATAGAATTGCATCATTGTTCATTAGGGAAAACAATGACCCTTATGATACTGTGCAGGTACAGAATGACATTATCATTTATTCCAAGTGCAAACACAAATATGGAACAGACTAACTAATGAGTTGAGATGTCATCCGAATTTCCATGTGTTACATTTACAGCTCAGAATTGTAGCTTTATTGAATGGTGCCAAATCATTCTTACCTTATAATAGCATTAGTGACAATTTACTTGGATAATCCTATTTGTTTTCATTTATTTTAATGAGGTAGTTTGGGATGGTAACCTGCAGTGGAAAACTGAGGAACAGGTGACGGCATGATTCGAAATGCCTCTTAAATTGAAAGGTAATTAAAAACTAGACTAAATACTTAGATGCACAGTGGTTATCCAGCACTATGTATTTTACTCTAAAAACAGTGAGGCTAAAGTGCCAATTTTAAGAACCTAGGATTTTATTACCTTTAAAATTTTTCCTGCATGGATGAGTGGATAATAAAGACTAATTTGCTGCATTTTTGTGGCCTGTTTCCACATGTTGTATTTCCCAGTGATGCTTTCTTTATGGAAAAGAGTGTGCTGGGCACAACACATTTTTTTCCATACAGTGATCATATGTCTATGATTCACTAAATCCTTCAAGATATACACATAGTCAGTGGTGATGCAGATGGCTAACAGGTATGGATATTTGCCAAGCCTTTAGGTGTACCAGCTTATAAAAGAGGTTTCTAACAATGAAAACTTCAATTATGTCAGTTAAACCCATCGATCTTTTCCCCTTGCCTAATGCTATAAATCTTTTGGATCTCTTATTTCTATAGCATTTGATGCATGGCGTGAAAAGAACTCTTCTGATCCTTTAATTTTCCATAGAGACCAAGAATGAGAAAATGGAACATCTTTAAGTCCCTATCAATTAAAAATGAAAAGTCTTTCCTCATTCCATCTTATCAAAGGCTAACTCAACTAGTAAGCAGACTTCTCACATATTTCTGGAGCACAGGATAAGAACTCATACTAAACAGTGTCTTTTAGGCCCAGGTAGTAAAGAATAACAAGATATTCCCCTCAAAGACCACTATTCTTAGGTCAGCTTCAGGCAGGCCTTGTAAGATCTAGTTAATGTTCAAGTGAAAGAAATGTGAGGTAGAGAAAAGAACCCCTAATTTATCACAGTCTAGGACCAGCAACATCCCTGGTGGCTCAGACGGTAAAGCTTCTGCCTACAATGTGGGAGACCTGGGTTCAATCCCTGGGTTAGGAAGATCTCCTGGAGAAGGAAATGGCAACCCACTCCAGTATTCTTGCCTGAAACTCCCATGGATGGAGGAGCCTGGTAGGCTACAGTCCATGGGGTCGCAAAGAGTTGGACACGACTGAGCGACTTCACTCACTCACTCACTCAGGACAGCCAAGAGACAAACTATACCAACAGAGAGAATTTAATATAAAGAATACAAGGAATTATTTACTAGGTACTGAGTTAAGATGCACAAAGGAAACACCAAGTTGCCATGGAAATAGGATACAGTTATCACCTGTAGGATTGGAGAAGAAAAGGAAGAGATGGAAAAATTTTAAAACCAAATGCTTAGAGGAAAGCTCCAGTGGATCCTTCACTCAGATGTCTGAGGCAGGAGCACAGCTTTAAGGGTGCTGGACCTCAGGCCTTAGAGGGTGGGCCCTGTGGAGGTACCTTCCACAGGGAGGGGCAGCTGGCAGATGATGGTATATCTAAGGGCAATGGAAGGACCTCCGGGGTTGACTAAGTCAACCAGCTGAGATGCTGCCAGCTGAGACAATGTCTCTGAGGGGCTACTGTGAGACTGGTTCTGCAAGTTTGGGAAACATTGCCAACTAGTATGAAATTTTGTGACTGGAACCAACCAGCTGAAGAAGTGTTGCTGGGAGATACAGAAAGGAACAACCAGCAAAACTGGCCTCAGAGGTAACAGGAAGAAAAAGAAACTTTCTCCTCCTCCAGCTCTGCAGCTTCCCTCTAGCATTCCCTATGTGGGTGCTCATTGGTGTCTGACTCTTTGCAACCCCAGGGACTGTAGCCTACCAGGCTCTTCTGTCCATGAAATTTCTCCAGGCAAGAATACTGGAATGGGTTACCATTTCCTCCTCCAGAGTAGGTAGAACCTAATCAAGAGCTAGCAATGAGAAATAAATGTGTTTTGAGGAGATCCAGCATCCCAAAGCAAATTATAGAAGTAGAAGGATGAGTTTGGTGCTTAGAGACAATAGCTTCACTATTGGCCTTCTTGTCTGTGCTGACTTGATTTAGATAACAGAATGAGAAAGCCCACCTGTTTCTCTTACTTTAAGTTTTATTTTTTAAAGTGTGTGTGCAACCTAACCGTTTACATAGGTTTTTCTTCTGAGGTGTAGAGTGGTCTGTAACTGTCTCTAATGGAAAAGCAGAACACCAGTTGGGTCTTGCAGGTATTAGGGACTTTAGCTGCTGAAAATGAATATTTGATTCATGTAAAGAATGATCAATCTGCTGCCACTTGGTATATAGCGAGCAGCTTGAAAATCCCTGGAGGCCGGCTTATGTAGCAGCCTTCTCACAATAGAAAACACAGAAGCAGTACAGAGTGGTATTGTTTTCCAGTGTTTCTCCTGGAGAAGTTGGTTTGCCATCTGGCAATGAAGAGATGTGCAAGTATTCCTAGAAATAACAATTTACCCATGTGCTGGCACTGCCACACTGGAGGAGGCCCCTTTGTGAAGGGCAGGTATCAGTTTCTATCCTGTAAGCCTCCCGGGCGGGGAGTTCCCCAGAAGAACTGGGAAAGAGTTAGGTCTCAGTCTATACCCCGAACTTGCTTTTGAAGCAAGTTCCTAATAGGAATGTCACAATAGATATTTTAAGTGATGCTTCATTCAGTAAATTAATTGGTATAAGAACACTGGGTGAGATTTATTTGCATGAGAAAGGTAACTGGGCATGGAAAATTTCAACCTGAGAATATTTGCAAAGCAGATAAGTAACATCACACAACCAAAAATGAGGCCAGCCCTCTGGTAACAGGACAGCATGAGCACTGTTTTATTTACTTTGGGATAGAGAAGAGTGAGAGATTGTGTATGTCAGGTCCGATAAAACTCGATTTCCTCTGTAGTAGAGTTGGTCCAAATTGTGTATTTATTCTTGCATAGACACTGGGCTCTCCCTTAAGTTGAAGAGTTCAGATTACTAGTCATCCTCAGAACAAACATGGGAGAAAGCAGGTTCTAGCATTGAAACAGAGGCCATCTATATTCCTGTTGTCTGGTAAAGCACCTAGAGCAATCACAAAATATCCCAAGTCTCAGGTTGCTGTACAAGGATGGTGCAAGATCACCAGACTTTATATTCAAATAACCATCCAAGGATGCCTCACCTGCCCACTCCCCAGCCAGACAAAGGGGAACTTGGTGAGATTCTCTTGGGGGTACAGGGTGAACAGGGTGACTTGAATTCTGTTAGCCTGGACAGAGTAAAGTAGACCAATACATTCAACAATAGGAGGTCCTGAGAGCCTGTCTTAGACCAAATGCATTAATAAATGAACAGATCTGTAACTAACCTTCCCACCAAGATTAACCACACCAAAAGCAAGCCAAACCCAGGCTTCTCATAATTGGTTCTTGTTCCGACACAAGAGTGAGAAGAGCCATTTGCTGTGGCCAACGGTTACTATCGCTCTCCTCTGTAGAAAGCCACTGTCTTCGAAGAGCTTACTAAGGGTCTCCACTAAAGTACAAAAAACATGGGTAAAACTGGTTTCCTCTCAAGCTATGACTCAACGTCGGTCACCACACTTCCACTTGGGCCTATTAACATTCAGTGGCCAGAATGTCACTCTTCTTAATCGGCTGCTCTAGCAAACAACAGCCCTGCTGCCTTGCAGTCATACAGAAAGCCACAAGAATATTTCCTTTTGACTCTCTTCTCTCCACATCAGACCCACAAGTCAAGCTAATGCTGAGATCTATCTTCTCACAATCTACTAGAAAGTGGCCTGCCTTGACTTGCTTATCCTGCTAAAATGAGAAGCAAGAAATAAACAACTTCATGTGAATTATAAATAGAGGGCACAGGTTATTGAGCCTGCCTGTACCCTAGTCTGATGAAAACTCAGGAAAGCATTCTGCTCCATCTTGACCTGAGTTGGGAGCAATTAGCACCAGAGAGAAATTAACACCAGAACAAGAAATAGCATCAGAGAAATTAGCACCAGAACAAGCGACGTGGATCCATGCAGAAGCCAGGATCCCCATGAGCACTCCTGGACTTCAGGCCTTGGGGGATAGGTCAGAGAAAACTAAAGCTCTTGTTTTCTTTTCTCCATCTGTCCTGGACGTCAGGAAAAAAACATTAGCAGGTTCTGAAAGTCCACTCTTTACACATGACCTCCACTGTGCTCATAAGCACGTTAATAGTTTCATGGTGTTCCTTGGCTTTGAGATTTTATTATCATTACTGTTGTATTATTTATAATTACAGTAAAAATAAAATACTAGCTAAGATTTATTGTGCCAAGTACTATGATAAGCATTTAAATATTTTATCTCCTTTGAACTTCACAACTACAAGCTGCATGAGATACTAAGACTATTCTCAATTAAAAATTAGGAGCCTGAGGCATGAAGAGGTGAACTCAGAGATCGCAACTGCTAAAGAATGGCAAAACTGAGCTCAGTAGTAAGCCCAATGATCCAGAGTCCATTCTATTATCCACTTCATGTCAGTCCATGCCCCTTAAAAACAGTGAACTGTTTATATCCTCAGCAAACCCAAATGCTTAGCTCCAAAAGCCAAACAAAAATAACTGTTAAAATACACTTTTGGTTTCTCTGACGGTGCCTCTCAGGATTATTAAATTCAGTCACTTGTCCCTTTGTTCCAGTAGTTTCTTTGTCCCTTGGGGGAGCATTTCTCTCACACTTCCCCTGATTTCTTCACATGCCCTCATCTCAGCTCATCCTTACCCAGGCTTTCTGAATTCTACTCAGTCTCAAAGATGTAACTCAACTTCCTCCTCTCCCCAAAAGGCTTCTCTAACTACTTTTAGCTCCACCTTTGAACGCCTATAAAAATATTTATACCAGTTACTTGGCATTTATGTTTTATTTCTTAACAGTTAGTTCTGGTGGAGAATAATCCAGCTTCAGGCTGAATTCACTATGCCCCATTTTTTTCATTATTTGTAATCCTTGAAGGCAGAGATCCTATATTAAAATATCTTAATATCTCCAAACCCAGTAAGCTCAGGTACTCAATAAATGACCCCTGAGAGAGAGCCGGGTTAGAAAGCCTATTTCAGGCTGGAATTTGAAATAGGCAGGGTGGGTAGAGAAGGAAGCTAGCCTATATTCCCAGATCTCTGGTGAGTACTGTGGAGCACAATACAAGAACACTATCAATGAAACATGTATATTTTCCTGTAAGAAACGAAACGCTAATCTATGTTCAATGTAGGATGCAGGAGGCATGGGGCTGATGCACAGGATGATTCAAGTAGAGGATGGGGGGTGGGAGGTGGGAGGGGGCTTCGGCATTGGGAGATTGTGTTCACCTATGGCTGATTCGTGTCAATGTATGGCAAAACAAATACAGTATTGTAATTAAAAAAATAAATAAATTTAAAAAAAAAAAAAGAATCTCTTCAGGGTCAGAAAACAATCCTCTGATGCCCCAATTCTGGGCAGTCCATGTCCCAAAGTTTTTCACATTGTCCACTCAAACTTTTAAATTCTAAACTAAAAGCATGCAGTGTGTCAGACCCTGAAAAACAACACTAACTTTTACTTATCAGTTTCACTTACCTTCACATCTGTGGTTTGCAAGGTGTCAAATTGCCTCTGAAGCCTTTTTGCAAAGCTTTATCCCCCCTCCTTTTACCACCCTGCCAGTCATCCCTGTCAACAATGACAGCCTCCTTTGTCAAACAGAAGCCACCTGAGCTATCAGTTTTCATGAGCATTTGAGTTGGGATAAGCCCTGCTCCCTATAAAGCCGTTTTCCTTCTAGGAATGGCTGGTTCCTTTTATTTAAGGTTTCTGAAACTTCTCTAATTAAAGCCTCTTGCCTGGATGATTTCTCATGGTTTTATCAAGGTCTCTCTCAGCTAAAAAGATCTGGTAAAACTTCATTTTCTCTAGTTCGTACAATGAAAACGTTTGGTGTATTACTCCCCACCCCCCCACCCCCCACCCCAAACTGTACATGTTGTCTCTGAAAGTTTCATGTGGCCTGGAAAGGGATATCTCCCCTGGGATAAGTTTTCAAATTACTTTTTGTTTTCAATAACATGTTTCTTTACCCCTTCCATTTCCTATCTAGAGCCCAACCTCGCCACACAAAGAGAAATCACTACATAAGAAATGACAGAAGTGATACACTCAGGTGACTTAGGATCATCCAAAGAAGCTCTAAAATCAGATCTCTTTTCTCTCAGGGATGTGGTCTTCACCTGACTAAAATTAATGCAAAGGACTTGGGTGACTGGAGTAGTCAGATGTGTGGACCAAAGTATTTTCATTGACTCAGTGCCTCTGAATGTTCATGTCAAGGTATAAAAGATAGTAGTTCATCTTAAAGGAAATGGTTAGAAACATCGCCTTTCTTTCTTATCTTCTGATTCTGCTGAAATCAGCTAATGGCAACGCAGAAATCCTAAAGCTCTGATTTCCTTTCCAAAGCACAGAACTATCACTCCCAAGAAAGATCATGAAGTCCTGCGTCAATACAATACCAGCAACACAGCCTTGGGCAAATTTCTTAGCTTACCCGTATTAGTTTTTTCAAAAGTAAAAAACAGATTTTGCCCCAATTTTTCCACAGAGATACTGTGAAAATTGACTGAGTTAATATATAAAAATACTTTATAAACTTTAAAACTTGTATATAAACTCTACATAATATAATTATTCTAATTTTATTTTCCCATTTTTTAAAATACTTTATTCTACGTTACAATACTGTATTTGTTTTGCCATACATTGACATGAATCAGCCACAGGTGTACACGATCTCCCAATGTCGAAGCCCCCTCCCACTTCCCACCCCATATCATCTCCCTGGATCAACCTGTGCACCAGCCCCAAGCATCCTGTATCCTGTATTGAACATAGACTGACGCTTCATTTCTTATATGATAGTATACCTATTTCAATGCCATTCTCCCAAAGCATCCCACCCTCTCCCTCTCCCTCAGAGTCCAAAAGTCCGTTCTATACCTCTGTGTCTCTTTTGTTGTCTCACATACAGGGTCATCATTACTATCTTTCTAAATTCCATATATATGTGTCAGTATACTGTATTGGTGTTTTTCTTTCTGGCTTACTCCACTCTGTATAATTGGCTCCAGTTTCATCCATCTCATTAGAACTGAGTCAAATTTATTCTTTTTAAGGGCTAAGTCATAGTCCATTGTGTATATGTACTACAGTTTTCTTATCCATTCATCTGCTGATGGACATCTAGGTTGTTTCCATGTCCTGGCACTATAAAAGCAGTGCTAAGAGGAAAGTTCATAGCAATACAGGCATACCTCAAGAAACAAGAAAAAGCCAAAAAAATAACCTAACTCTACATCTAAAGCAACTAGAAAAGGAAGAAATAGAGAACCCCAGAGTTAGTAGAAGGAAAGAAATCCTAAAAATTAGGGCAGAAATAAATGCAAAAGAAACAAAAGAGACCATAGCAAAAGTCAACAAAGCAAAAAGCTAGTTCTTTGAAAGGATAAATAAAATTGACAAACCATTAGCCAGACTCATCAAGAAACAAAGAGAAAAAAAATCAAATCAATAAAATTAGAAATGAGAATGGAGAGATCACGACAGACAACACAGAAATACAAAGAATCAAAAGAGACTACTATCAGCAATTATATGCCAATAAAATGGACAACTTGGAAGAAATGGACAAATTCTTAGAAAAGTACAACTTTCCAAAACTGAACCAGGAAGAAATAGAAAATCTTAACAGACCCATCACAAGCATGGAAATTGAAACTGTAATCAGAAATCTTCCAGCAAACAAAAGCCCAGGTCCAGATGGCTTCACAGCTGAATTCTACCAAAAATTTCGAGAACAGCTAACACCTATCTTACTGAAACTCTTCCAGAAAATTGCAGAGGAAGGTAAACTTCCAAACTCATTCTATGAGGCCACCATCACCCTAATACCAAAACCTGACAAAGACACCACAAAAAAAACTACAGGCCAATATGACTGATGAACATAGATGCAAAAATCCTTAACAAAATCCTAGCAATCAGAATCCAGCAACACATTAAAAGATCATACACCATGACCAAGTGGGCTTTATCCCAGGGATGCAAGGATTCTTCAATATCTGCAAATCAATCAATGTAATTCACCACATTAACAAATTGAAAAATAAAAATCATATGATTATCTCAATAGATGCAGAGAAGGCCTTTGACAAAATTCAACATCCATTTATGATAAAAACTCTCCAGAAAGCAGGAATAGAAGGAGCGTACCTCAACATAATAAAAGCTATATATGACAAACCCACATCAAACATTATCCTCAATGGTGAAAAACTGAAAGCATTTCCCCTAAAGTCAGGAACAAGACAAGGGTGTCCTCAACATAATAAAAGCTATATATGACAAACCCACATCAAACATTATCCTCAATGGTGAAAAACTGAAAGCATTTCCCCTAAAGTCAGGAACAAGACAAGGGTGTCCACTTTCACCACTACTATTCAATATAGTTCTGGAAGTTTTGGCCACAGCTATCAGAGCAGAAAAAGAAATAAAAAGAATCCAAATTGGAAAAGAAGTAAAACTCTCACTGTTTGCAGATGACATGATCCTCTACATAGAAAATCCTAAAGACTCGACCAGAAAACTACTAGAGCTAATCAATGAATATAGTAAAGTTGCAGGATATAAAATCAACACTCAGAAATCCCTTGCATTCCTATACACTAATAATGAGAAAGTAGAAAAAGAAGTTAAGGAAACAATTCCATTCACCATTGCAATGAAAAGAATAAAATACTTAGGAATATACCTACCTAAAGAAACTAAAGACCTATCTATCGAAAACTATAAAACACTGATGAAAGAAATCAAAGAGGACACTAATAGATGGAGAAATATACCATGTTCATGGATCGGAAGAGTCAATATAGTGAAAATGAGTATACTACCCAAAGCAATCTACAGATTCAATGCAATTCCTATCAAGCTACCAGCAGTATTTTTCACAGAACTAGATCAAATAATCTCAAGATTTGTATGGAAATACAAAAAACCTCGAATAGCAAAAGCAATCTTGAGAAAGAAGAATGGAACTGGAAGAATCAACTTGCCTGACTTCAGGCTCTATTTTCCCATTATTAAACTTGATATCCTCAGTTCAGTCGTTCAGTCCTGTCCAGCTCTTTGTGACCCCATGGCCTGCAGCACGCCAGCCCTCCTTGTCCAGCACCAACTCCCAGAGCCTACTCAAACTCATGTCCATTGAGTCGCTGATGCCATCCAACCATCTCATCCTCTGTTGTCCCCTTCTCCTTCCGCCTTCAAACTTTCCCAGCATCTGGAGCGATTTTGGATCCCCCAAAATAAAGTCTGTCACTGTTTCCACTGTTTCTCCATCTGTTTGCCATGAAGTGATGAGATCAGATGCCATAATCTTAGTTTTCTGAAAGTTGAGCTTTAAGCCAACTTTTTCACTCTCCTCTTTCATTTTCATCAAGAGGCTCTTTAGTTCCTCTTCACTTTCTGCCATAAGGGTGGTGTCATCTGCATATCTGAGGTGATTGATATTTTTCCCAGCAATCATGATTCCAGCTTGTGCTTCTTCCAGCCCAGTGTTTCTCATGATGTACTCTGCATATAAGTTAAATAAGCAGGGTGACAATATACAGCTTTGACATACTCCTTTCCTATTTGGAACCAGTCTGTTGTTCCATGTCCAGCTCTAACTGTTGCTGCCTAACCTGAATACGGACTTCTCAAGAGACAGGCTAGGTGGTCTAGTATTCCCATTTCTTTAAGAATTTTCCAGAGTTTGTTGTGGTCCAGAGAGTCAAAGGTTTTGGCATAGTCAATAAAGGCGAAATAGATGTTTTTCTGGAACTTTCTTGCTTTTTCGATGATCCAACAGATGTTGGCAATTTGATCTCTGGTTCCTCTGCCTTTTCTAAAACCAGCTTGAACATTTGGAAGTTCACAGTTCACGTACTGTTGAAGCCTGGCTTGGAGAATTTTGAGCATTACTTTGCTAGTGTGTGAGATGAGTGCAATTGTGCAGTAGTTTGAGCATTCTCTGGCATTACCTTTCTTTGGGATTGGAAGGACTGGGATTGGAGGACTGACCTCCTCCAGTCCTGTGATCACTGCTGAACTATGGACAGAGGTTCATGACATTGTAGAGGAGACAGGGATCAAGACCATCCTCAAGAAAAAAAAATGCAAAAAAACCCAAAATGACTGTCTGTGGAGACCTTACAAATACCTGTGAAAAGAAGAGAGGTGAAAAGCAAAGGAGAAATGGAAAGATATACCTATCTGAATGCAGAGTTCCAAAGAATAGCAAGAAGAGATAAGAAAACCTTCCTCAGTGATCACTGCAAAGAAATAGAAGAAAACAATAAAATGGGAAAGACTAGAGATCTCTTCAAGAGCATGAGAGATACCAAGGGAACATTTCATGCAAAGACAGGCTCATTAAAAGACAGAAATGGTATGGACCTAACTAAATCAGAAGAGGTGGCAAGGATACACAGAAGAACCATACAGAAAAGATCTTCGTGACCCAGATAATCATGATGGTATGGTCACTCACCTAAAGCTAGACATCCTGGAATGCAAAGCCAAGTGGGCCTTAGGAAGCATCACTATGAACAAAACTAGTGGTGGAGATGGAATTCCAGTTGAGCTGTTTCAAATTGTAAAAGATGATGCTGTGAAGGCGTTGCATTCAATATGCCAGCAGATTTGGAAAACTCAGCAGTGGCCACAGGACTGGAAAAGGTCAGTTTTCATTCCAGCCTTGATATCCTGCCATTTCTCAAATCCATGTTTTCAATGTACCAATCGCTCTTCTCTGGAATATTGAAACATTTCTATTTTGGATTCTGAATTCCATTTCTAATCCTCTGCAAAATAAAACTGAGCAAAAACTCAGCTTTCCTGACTACTTCTGGATAAATATATTCAGGCATTCTGCGTTTTACATTTTTTAAACAAATAACTAAAGAAGCTAGTTTTCTTTTGAGAACTTTTTAAACATTAATTTTTTAACAAAAAAAATGTGATGAAGTACACCAAAAGAACAACTGTATTTTGCTTAGAGGGCTTTTTTTAAGGACTATATTTAAATTTCAATATATTTGTATTTATTTATTGACTTAGTGACTAAGCACAACAATTTAAATAAGAAAGATCACAAATGCCAGCAAAAAGAAAACATCTCAAAAGTCTTTCAGTACATATTATAGGTTTTGTTTTTTGGTCTTTTTAAAAAATTGAGGTCTAGTTGATGTATGGTGTTTGTTTCATGTATGCCACACAGTGACTCACAATTTTTAAAGGCTATATTCCATTTATAGTTATTATAATATACTGGCTATAATCCCTGTGTTGTACTATATATCTTTGTAGCTTATTTACTTTATACATAGTAGTTTGTACCTCTTAATGCTCTACCCCTATCTTGGTCCTCCTGCCACTGGTAACCACTAGTATATTTTCTATGTCTGTGAGTTTCCTTTTGTTACATTTATTAGCTTGTTTTATTTTTTAGGTTCCACATAAATGTGATATCATACAGTATATACCTTTCTCTATCTGACTAATTTCACTTGGCATAATACCTTCCAAGTCCATCCATGCTGTTGCAAATGGCTAGACTTTATTCTTTTTTTTTTTTTTAATGGCTGAGTAGTATTCTCTTGAGGTAATTCGTATTATACTATTACCATATCAACATCTGCAGACCTTAAGAAACATTATAGATGCTGTTACCTCAATCATTGCTTCTATGTATTATATTTGTTTTTAGAGCTAAAAAATTGACCTAAGAATTTTGCAAAAGCCATCCTACTATCACATTCAAAAGCCCGAAAGTAAATGATAAAATGCTGTTGCTGTGGCTAGGAGGAGGGAGATGTGAATTAGAAAAGCAAAACTGGGAACAGAACACTGTGACTAGATTCCATTACTCTTACTTGGTAACATCTGAAAAACATAGCTTTCACAGTGCATTTTTCTCACCATTTACTGGCATTTCAATTTAATAGAGTAGCCATTCTTGAATCAGCAAGAATAGCACACTACCTTCTTAAACATCATTAATTATCTTCCAAAAATATTTAATTAAATGATTAGGACTAATGAGACTCTCCTAGTGCTGAAATGAACATTTATATGACTCAATCATTTAGTTTTATAGAAAGAAAAAAATCCAGACAACATAAACAAAGGATTAACTGCTTCCTGAACTCTTTAATTGATGATTTTGGCATTATATAGATAGAGTTTCATTTAGAACTGACCCTGGGATAAAACCAGAAATCAACTCGACCGTTAATACTTGTTAACAAGGATGATTCATTCTTAGTTGATGCAAAACAGTTTAAGGGGTGGAGGCATTGTTAATCAGACCTTTAAAGAACTCAAGAAGAGAAAACCGTGAAGTAGGCAAAGCTTCAGAAATTGAGATGAGTTGTGGTCCAGATACAGTTTTGCCAAGCAAAATACTTTCTTATAAATTGAATTGTCGTTTCAAATGTAGAAGTGTTGGCCTTTAATTAGGGAAATAAAACTGTTTGAATAGATAAGAATTTTAACAACAAAGTGTTGCTTCCTAAGCCAACTACCTGTGCTAGATATATAGAAATATCTATTTTTTTATGATTGGACCATATCTAACCTGGTGGTGCAGTGGTAAAGAATCCGCCTACCAATACAAGAGACACTGTTCCATCTCTGGGTCAGGAAGATCCTCTGGAGGACGAAATGGCAACCCACTCCAGTATTCTTGCCAGGAGAATCCCATAGACAGAGGAGCCTGGGGGCTATGATCCATGGGGTCACAAAGAGTCAGACATGACTGAGCATGCACACTAAACTATAGGAAATTGCTCTGGTGCAAGTAGAGAAAAGTGGGGAATTTTCATATTACACAAAACAACAGGTGAAAACCATGTTTCCTCTTGTAACACAAGAAAGAAGCTACTCTCTAATGTACAGTGAGAAATGAGAACTACTGCAGGAGGGAAACAACGACTTAGACCTGGAACTTAAACATTGGTTGTATAATCATGCATCTTGACCCAAAAAAGAGAAGTTAAAAGTAAAAATAGCTGGGTGGAGTACACCTCTTTTATTAAAAACAATCCTGAAGGCAACTGAATCATAGTTTACACATTTTAATTAGTTTGAATTAGAAAACACATTCTTCAAGGCCAATTATTTCTGACTCAATTGTTTACTTACTTACTATGAAAGTGACCCATGGAGTCTTGGTTGAGCCAAGATATTCTGAAAAGCTTTGGCTGATAAATGTTAGGGCACTTTGTAATGAAGTTCATTCTAAGACAGTGTAATGACCTCAGATAATTCAGTGCATATGAAGGCATTCTGAGTAACAATATTTTGCCTAAATGATCATTTAATATCTAGGTGACTTACTCTTTTCCTGTAAGCATTACTCATAAGGTGTTCATTTTTACATCATTTTTGAGAGGAGGGTTAAGTATAATTAGTCACTGAGACTAAAGTTAATTTCACAGATTCACTCTTCAAAATACAAGGCTGAAAGAGGGAAGAGACTAGAGGTCAACAACAATAGCAAGTAAGTCATTTGAGACTTCTTGATTCTTTTTGTTCAGAGATGAGAAGGAAGAAAAAATTTGAATAGGAAGAATCTGGAGAAGATGAAGCTCTATGGAAGAAAAGACAGGATAAGTAAACATCACAAAATGAGAATAAATCGATTTGTTTCAGCAGAAAGTAAAACATGAAAGTTCTGATGACGCTCTGAATCTTTTATTCTGCTTTATAATTCAGGTTAGTCCCTGAAAAGAAATACTTTTAAAGAACTCAGGGTATTACTCCAACTCTGATTTCCCAAATATAGAGAAAATTGTCTTGTCTTTTATCAGAAGCTTAAAATATTGCCTGGATATGCAGGGTTACTCATTTCAGAGGTTGTTTCAGAAGCAAAAAAAAAAAAAGATAAGCATCTGCACAGTGATCTGGGACCCATGTGGACACCCTTTGTTCTTTCCACACAACCATACATGAGCGTACTAAACGTCCCCATCAGTAACAGAGCTTTCCTGTGGCCCTGATCCACTATGGATAGAAAGATTTAGTCTGTCTGAGATGAATGGCAGCATTTAGGTCAGATGGATATCATTCTGGGGTATGTGTGGTAAAAATGAGAATGTAACACATACTCAGTTTCCTTCAGGAGTCAGCTGATCCCGGGCTCAGAGGAGGCCCTTTACTGTCCCACAAAAATGAGAGAGTTCATCACTACCTGCGGGAGGAGTCTCTCTCCTCCCAGTCACCACAATGGGCATGCTCCGAAGACCCTGGTACCAGAGGACAAGGGAGTTGCCACTCTCCCAAGCCTTAGAGCCCTGCTGAGATACAGGAGAGAGGAGGGGTAGGGTAGTAACAACTTGGACGGAGTGGAGGCTTCCTCTCTGAGGAGATTGCTTGAATACAGCAGGAACAGTTTTACCCAATTAATTAATAACAGTGCACCAAGAAAAAGCACCATAAGACTCGAGTCCACTCATGTGTCCTAGATCAGATAATTAAGTCATATAATGTGGTTATACCAATATAGAGAGTAGCATGTTTTTAAAATACAGATATAGTTCATGTACAATAAAATGTACTTGTAGGTGTATAGCTGAGTGGGGTTTTAAAAAGTATATTCACAAGGTTATGCAGTCATCAGCATTACTTAATTGCACAACATTTTCATCACCCCACAAGGGGATCTCTTCCCCATTAGTAGTCACTCCTATGCCCTCCTCCCTTTAGCCCTTAGCAACCACTAAGGAACTTTTTGTCACTATGGTTATGCCTATTCTGGATATTTCATATAAACAGAATAGCTAAATACACTGCATTTTGTGTCTGTCGTCTTTCACTAAGTATGTCTTCAAGATTCATCCATATTGTGAAGTGAATCAATAGTTCATTCTTTTTTATTGCATAATAATATTCCATTGTATGGGCATACCACATTCTGTTAATACATTCATCAGCTGCTAGATGTTTGGGTTGTTTCCACTTTTTGGTTATTACGAATAACATTGCTATGAACATTGATGTATAAATTTTATGTGAATATATATTTTCAGTTTTCTTGGGTATATAGCTAGAAATGCAATGTTGGGTCCTATGATAACTCTATGATTTAACTTCTGGAAGAAATGCTGAAATCTTTTCTAAAATGGCTCTACCATTTTACATTTTCATCAGTAACATTTGAGGGTTCCAATTTCTCCACATCCTCCCAACACTTGTTATTTTCCACTTCTTTCATTATAGCTACTCTAGTGGGTGTGAAGTGGTATCTCATAGTGGTTTTATTTGCATTCCTCTAATGACTAATGATGCTGAGTATCATTTTATGTTCTTATTGAGCATTTGTATATTTTCTTTAGAGAAATATCTATTCAAATGCTTTGCCCATTTTTAAATTGAGCTATTTATCTTATTTTCTTGAGTTATGATAATTCTTTGCATATTGTAGATAATAAATACTAGTCAGATGTATGATTTACAAATATTTTCTGAATCTTTATGGGCAGTCTTTATACTTTATTGGTAGCATCCTCTGACACACAAAACTTGTCAGTTTTGATAAAGTCCAGTGTATCTATATTTTCTTTGATTGCTATGGTTTTGATGTTATAACTAAGAAACCATTGCCAAATCCAATGTCATGAAGATTTACTCTATGTTTTCTTTAAGAATTTTATTGTTTTAACATTGACATTTAAGTCTTAATTGATTTTGAGTTAATTATTGTATATGATGTGAGGCAGGAGTCCAGCTTTATCCTTTTGCATGTGAATATACAATTGTCACAGCAATATTTGTAGAAGACTATCTTTCCCCATTGAATGATTTTGGCATCCTAAGATCAGTTGACCATATATGTATGGGCTAATTTCTGGACTCTCAGTTCTATTCCACTGACCTATATATCTAAACTTATAGAAGAAACACACTGTCTTGAATATTGTAACTTTGTAATAAGTTCAAAACAAGAAAGTGTGAGTTTTCTTGATTTGTTTTTCTTTCTCAAGATTGTTTTGGCTATCTAGACTCCTGCACTTTCATGTGAATTTTAGAACCAATTTGTCAGTCTTTTCCAAAAGGCAGGTAGGATTTTAATACAGATTTAATTGAATCAACATTCAGAAAACAAAGATCATGACATCTGGTCCCATCACTTCATGGGAAATAGATGGGGAAACAGTGGAAACAGTGTCAGACTTTATTTTTTTGGGTTCCAAAATCACTGCAGATGGTGACTGCAGCCATGAAATTAAAAGACGCTTACTCCTTGGAAGCAAAGTTATGACCAACCTAAATAGCATATTGAAAAGCAGAGACATTACTTTGTCAACAAAGGTCCGTCTAGTCAAGGCTATGGTTTTTCCTGTGGTCATGTATGGATGTGAGAGTTGGACTGTGAAGAAGGCTGAGCGCCAAAGAATTGATGCTTTTGAACTGTGGTGTTGGAGAAGACTCTTGAGAGTCCCTTGGACTCCAAGGAGATCCAACCAGTCCATTCTGAAGGAGATTAGCCCTGGGATTTCTTTGGAAGGAATGATGCTGAAGCTGAAACTCCAGTACTTTGGCCACCTCATGCGAAGAGTTGACTCACTGGAAAAGACCGATGCTGGGAGGGACTGGAGGCAGGAGGAGAAGGGGACAGCAGAGGATGAGATGGCTGGATGGCATCACTGACTCGATGGATGTGAGTCTGAGTGAACTTTGGGAGTTGGTGACGGACAGGGAGGCCTGGAGTGCTGCGATTCATGGGGTTGCAAAGAGTCGGACATGGCTGAACGACTGAACTGAACTGATAGATCAGTTTGGAGAGCATGGACATATGAATATGAGCCTTCCAATCCAGGAATATGATATGCCTTTTCATTTACCCAGGTCTTTCAAAATTTCTTTGAATGAAGTTTTATCTTTTTCATAATACATGTTTCATACTACTTTTTTACACTTATCCCTAAATATTTTATGATTATAAAAGCAACTGTTTCCTTAATTACATTTGTTATACTCATTACTATCACATAGAGATACAATCAATTTTTGAATATAGATCTTATGCCTTGCAAACTTGCTAAATTTATTTGTTCTAATAATTTTTTGATGAATTCTTAATTCTGCATTAAGGTTTTCTATATACATGCTTATGTCATCCACAAACCAAAGTAGTTTTACTCTCCCAACATCGGTGACTTTTATCTCATTTCCTTGCCTAATATTGTCCTGGCTAGGACCTTCGGTACAAAGCTGAGTATAAGTGGGGAGACTGAACATCTTTCTCTTGGGAAAGCATGCAATCTTTGCAGTCTTTCAACATTAAGTGTAAAACTAGCTATAGGAGGTTCACAGATGTTATCAGGTGAAGGAAGTTTCTTCCTATTCCTAGGTGTTAAATGTTTTCATCATGAAAATGTCAAGTGTCAAGTACTTTTTCCTCACCTATTGAGATACTCATGTGGTTTTCCTCCTTTGTTCTATTGATGTGATATAATACATTAATTGCTTTTTTAACATGAAGTCAATCTTGCACTTGTGGGATAAATCTCAGTTGGTCATTGTACTCATTAGCTCAGGCTGTCATAACAAAATACCATAGACGTGACTTAAACAATACAAATGTATTTTCTCATAGTTCTGGAAGTATGAAATAAGGATGCAAGCAAGCATGGCCAAGTTCTGGTGAGGTTTCTCTTCCTGGCTTGCAATGGCCATCATCCCACTGTGTCCTTACATGGAGGAAGAAAGAGAAATTCACCTCTTTCTTGTCACATTTTACTATAAACAGGAAGAACCAAGCCACGCCTTCAATATTTAGCTTATAAATATTCTCAGCTAAGGGACTTCCCTGGTGGCTCACTGGTAAAGAAACTGCCTGCCAGTGCAGGGTACACAGGTTCAAATCTGTGGGTTGAAAATATCCCCTGGATGGCAACGCACTCCAGTATTCTTGCTTGGGAAATCCCATGGACAGAGGAGCCAGGCGGGAGTAGTCCATGGGATCACAGAGAGTCAGACACTACTTAGCAACTAAACAACAAATCCTCAGCTAGATACCCAGTTTCATCACTCTCAAGTGCTACCTTCCACAAGACATTAGAACACAGTTCAGCCAAGTTCTTTGCCACTTTATAACAAGAACCACTTTTCCTTCAGTTTCTTTTTTTACATTTTTAATTGGAGGATAATTGCTTTACAATATTATGTTGATTTCTGTCAACATGAATCAGCCATAGGCATACATACGTCCCCTCCCTCTTAAACTTCCCTCCCATCTCCCAGCCCATCCCACCCCTCTAGGTTTTCTCAGAGCACCAGATTAAAGCTCCCTGCATCATATAGCAAATTCCCACTGGCTATCTATTTTACATATGGTAATGTATACAATTCAATGCTGATCTCTCTATTTGTCTCATCCTCTTCGTCCCACACTGTGTCCACTAATCTGTTCTCTATGTCTGCATCTCTACTGCTGCCATGCAAATAGGTTCATCAGTTCAGTTCAGTTCAGTTGCTCAGTCGTGTCCAACTCTTTGCAACCCCATGAATTGCAGCACGACAGGCCTTCCTGTCCATCATGAACTCCGGGTTCACTCAAACTCACGTCCATCGAATTGGTATGCCATGCAGCCATCTCATCCTATGTCGTCCCCTTTTCCTCCTGCCCCCAATCTCTCCCAGCATCAGAGTCTTTTCCAATGAGTCAAATCTTCGCATGAGGTGGCCAAAGTACTGGAGTTTCAACTTTAGCATCATTCCTTCCAAAGAATATCCAGGACTGATCTCCTTTAGGATGGACTGGCTGATTCTCCTTGCAGTCCAAGGGACTCTCAAGAGTCTTCTCCAACACCACAGTTCAAAAGCATCAATCCTTTGGCACTCAGCTTTCTTCAAGTCCAACTCTCATATCTATACATGACTGCTGGAAAAACCATAGCCTTGACTAGATGGACCTTAGTCGGCAAAGTAATGTCTCTGCTTTTCAATATGCTATTCAGGTTGGTCATAACTTTCCTTCCAAGGAGTAAGCATCTAAACTACTGCACAATTGCACTCATCTCACACGCAACTAAAGTACTGCTCAAAATTCTCCAAGCCAGGCTTCAGCAATACGTGAACCATGAACTTCCAGATGTTCAAGATGGTTTTATAAAAGGCAGAGCAACTAGAGATCAAATTGCCAGCATCCACTGGATCATGGAAAAAGCAAGAGAGTTCCAGAAAAACATCTATTTCTGCTTTTTTGACTATGCCAACGCCTTTGACTGTGTGGATCACAATAAACTGTGGAACATTCTGAAAGAGATGGGAATACCAGACCACCTGACCTGCCTCCTGAGAAACCTATATGCAGGTCAGGAAGCAACAGTTAGAATTGGACATGGAACAACAGACTGGTTCCAAATAGGAAAAGGAGTACGTCAAAGCTGTATACTGTCGTCCTGCTTATTTAACTTACATGCAGAGTATATCATGAGAAACGCTGGGCTGGAAGAAGCACAAGCTGGAATCAAGTGTCAGGAGAAATATCAATCACCTCAGATATGCAGATGACACCACCCTTATGGCAGAAAGTGAAGAGGAACTAAAAGCCTCTTGATGAAAGTGAAAGAGGAGAATGAAAAAGTTGGCTTAAAGCTCAACATTCAGAAAACGAAGATCATGGCATCTGGTCCCATCACTTCATGAGAACTAGATGGGGAAACAGTGGAAACAGGCTGATCAGCACCATCTTTCTAAACCTCATGCTGCTGCTGCTTAGTCCATCAGTCATGTCTGCCTCTGTGTGATGCTATGGACTGTAGCCTGCCAGCTCCTCTGCCCATGGGATTCTCCAAGAAAGAGTACTAGAGTGGGTTGCCATGCCCTCCTCTAGGGAGTCTTCCTGACCCAGGTTTAGATCCCGAATTTCCGGCATTGCAGGCAGATTTTTTTACCAGGGCAGCCATGTGTTAATATACAATATGTGTTTTTCTCCTTCTGACTTACTTCACTCTGTATAATAAGCTCTAGGTTCATCCACCTCATTAGAACTGACTCATAACGTGTTCCATTTTATGGCTGAGTAATAGTCCATTGTATATGCGTACCACAACTTCTTTATCCGTTCATCTACCAATGGGCATCTAGGTTGCATCCATGTCCTAGCTATTGTAAATAGTACTGCAATGAACAATATGTCTTTTTCAATTATGGTTTCCTCAGAGTATATGCCCAGTAGTGGGACTGTTTGGCCATATGGTAATTTTATACCTACTTTTTAAAGGAATTTGCATACTGTTCTCCACAGTGACTGTATCAGTTTATAAGAAGGCTCCCTTTTCTCCACAGCCTCTCCAGCATTTGTTGCTAGCAGATTTTTTTGATGATGGCCATTCTGACCAGTGTGAGGTGATACCTCATTGTAGTTTTGATTTGCATTTCTCTAATAATGAACCATTGTTAAGCATATCTTCATGTGTTTTTCCCCCATTTGTATGTCTTCTTTGAGAAATGTCTTTTGAGGTCTTCTGCCCACTTTTTGATTGGGTTATCTGCTTTTCTGGTATTGAACTGCAGGAGCTGCTTGTATATTTTGGAGATTAATCCTTTGTCAGTTGTTTCATTTGCTATTACTTTTTCTCATTCTGAGGGCTGTCTTTTCACTTTGTTTATAGTTTCCTTTACTGTGCAAGAGCTTTTAAGTTTAACTTAATAAGGTCCCATTTGTTTATTTTTGTCTTTATTTCCATTACTCTAGGAAGTTGGTCAGGAAGCAACAGTTAGAACTGGACATGGAACAACAGACTGGTTCCAAATAGGAAAAGGAGTACGTCAAGGCTGTATATTGTCACCCTGCTTATTTAACTTCTATGCAGAGTACATCATGAGAAACACTGGGCTGGAAGAAGAACAAGCTGGAATCAAGATTGCCAGGAGAAATATCAATCACCTCAGATATGCAGATGACACCACCCTTATGGCAGAAAGTGAAGAGGAGCTAAAGGGCCTCTTGATAAAGGTGAAAGAGGAGAGTGAAAAAGTTGGCTTAAAGCTCAACATTCAGAAAACAAAGATCATGGCATCCAGTCCCATCACTTCATGGGAAATAGATGGAGAAACAGTGGAAACAGTGTCAGACTTTATTTTTTGGGGCTCCAAAATCACTGCGGATGGTGATTGCAGCCATGAAATTAAAAGACGCTTACTCCTTGGAAGAAAAGTTATGACCAACCTAGATAGCATATTCAAAAACAGAGACATTACTTTGCCGACTAAGGTCCGTCTAGTCAAGGCTATGGTTTTTCCTGTGGTCATGTATGGATGTGAGGGTTGGACTGTGAAGAAGGCTGAGCGCCAAAAAATTGATGCTTTTGAACTGTGGTGTTGGAGAAGACTCTTGAGAGTCCCTTGGACTGCAAGGAGATCCAACCAGTCCATTCTGAGGGAGATCAGCCCTGGGATTTCTTTGGAAGAAATACTAAAGCTGAAACTCCAGTACTTTGGCCACCTCATGCAAAGAGTTGACTCAATGGAAAAGACTCTGATGCTGGGAGAGATTGGGGGCAGGGGGAAAAGGGACGACCAAGGATGAGATGGCTGGATGGCATCATGGACTCAATGGACATGAGTCTGAGTGAACTCCAAGAGATGGTGATGAACAGGGAGGCCTGGCGTGCTGCGATTCATGGGATCGCAAAGAGTCGGACACAACTGAATGACTGAAGTGAACTGAACTGAGGAAGTTGGTCATAGAGGATCTTGCTGTGATTTATGTCATTTTCTTCAGTTTCTAATAACACATTCCTCATTTCCATCTGAGTCCTCACCAGAATCACTTGGAACATCCATATTTCTACCATGCATCTCAAAATTTTTCTATTCTCTACCTATTAGCCAGTTTCAAAACCACTTCCACAATTTCAAGTATCTGTTATAGCAGCACCTAAATCCTGGTATAAAAATTTATCTTTGTTAACTCAGGCTTCCATAACAAAATACCATAGACTTAGTATCTTAAATAATATAAATGTATTTCAGAGTTCTAGAGACTGGAAGTCTAAGATACAGAACAGAAGACTCTGTAATCAGTCCAGGCTGCTCTGCCACTTAGGTCATATATGTGAGGCCCAATGGTGCTTGAAATGCCATTGACAGATGGCATTGACAGATAGAGATGCAGTTTGAAGACTTTGGCAGGACCTGATGCAGGGAAAGGCTGAAGGCAAAAGGAGAAGAGGGCGACAAAGGATGAGTTGGTTGAATAGCATCACTGATGTAATGGATATGAATTTGGGTGAATTCCAGGAGATGATAAGGGGCAGGGAGACCTGGTATGCCTGCAGTCCACGGGTCATAAAGAGTCGGACATGACTTAGCAAATGAACAACAACAGCAACAACAATGAGTGAATTGAAGTAGGGACTTTAGCATTTTTTAACAAAGCACTGCCATCCTCTGCAGATAAGCTCTCCTTTTGAGAAGTGGCTCCTGGCCACTACTTGGCCTTAGTAGAGACTGGATGCTTAACAATGGACCACAAAGTTACCATATCAGCTAAATTACCTATGAGGAACTGGATGTTATCTGACCCACCAAGTCATATAGTTGGGTATGCAGCATTACATCATTAAATGGAAGTGGTATATATGTGATTGAACCTGAGCAGGCCTTGATGGCATAAGCAAGTTACATCAATAAGTGACTCAAATACCCATGGTCTCCACTCCTCCCATAATACCTTCTCTCTACTGGCCAGTACATATGGCCTCATGGGGAGTTCCCTATGATCAGTCGGCAGAGGAAGAGATGACTGGGTCCTAGTTTACAGGTGGTTCCATGCACTAAGTAGATACCACCCAAGAGCAGACAGCTATACAGTTTGTCCCTTTCTGTAACACCCTGAAAGACAGTGAAATCTTCCCCCAATGGGCAGAACTTCAAGCTGCACACTCAATTACTCATTACCTGGAAGGAGAAATGGCCAGATGTGGAATTTTACACTGATTTATGGGTTGTGGCCAACTGTTTGGCTGGGTGGGCAGGGACTTGGTAGGAACATAATTAGGAAAATTGGTGGATAGGAAATTTATGAAAGAGGTATATAGGTAGATCTCACTCTCTCCATCTTTTAATTTGTGGACTCATGAATTTTGCTTATGGAAGAAATACCACCTTATATTGGTAGATGACTGTGACTATTTACTGCTGTTTGGAGAACTTTACCCCAGCTCTATAAGGTATTACCACCTGATTGGTGTTGTAACTGAGTATTCAACAGATAATTCCATTGTACTTTCAAACCAGATGAGGAATGTGGTAAGACTAGTGAGTTCCATGAACAGGTAGCTTTTGCTGTGAACTAAGATTTTTAATCAAAATCAATCTTGTGTGGAAAACCGTGACAGTAGATAAGGCATTCTGTAAGTTCACAGATGGTAGTTTGGGCAGAAGGATTGAGTGTAGGCAAGGTAAACCTATTATCAATATAATATTGGCCTCACAAAATGAGTGGAGGAGTGTTCTTTTCGATTTTTGAGGGGGATCATTTCTGAACAATATTAATTTTTACTTAATACTCTTCTGTTTCATATCTTTACCAATGAAGCCATCTGGGCCTGGGCTTTCTTCTGCGGGATTTTGGTTGCTGTTGTTATTAATTCAGTCTCTTTTACTTGTCATGGGTCTATTTGAATCTTTTAGTTTTCTTGAGTCAGTTTTGGTAGGTTTTGTCTCTCTAGAAAGTTGTTTATTTTATATAAGCAATTTGTAGGTAAGTGCTGCACTCAATATGTCAGCAAATTTGGAAAACTCAGCAGTGGCCACAGGACTGGAAAAGGTCAGTTTTCATTCCGATCCCAAAGAAAGGCAATGCCAAAGAATGCTCAAACTACCACACAACTGCACTCATCTCACACACTAGTAAAGTAATGCTCAAAATTCTTCAAGCCAGGCTTCAGCAATACATGAACTGTGATCTTCCAGATGTTCAAGCTGGTTTTAGAAAAGGCAGAGGAACCAGAGGTCAAATTGCCAACATCTGTTGGATCACAGATAAACATCTACTTCTGCTTCATTGACTACACTAAAGCCTTTTACTACATGGATCACAACAAACTGGAAAATTCTTAAAAAGGTGGGAATATCAGACCACCTTACCTGTCTCCTGAGAAATCTGTATGTAGGTCAAGAAGCAACAATTAGAACCAGACATGGAACAATGGACTGGTTCCAAATTGGGAAAGGAGTACGTCAAGTCTGTACATTGTCACCCTGCTTATTTAACTCATATGCAGAGGACATCATGTGAAATGCCAGACTGATGAAGCACAAGCTGGAATCAAGGTTTTTGGGAGAAACAGCAATAACCTCAGATACACAGATGACACCACCCTTATGGCAGAAAGTTAAGAGGAAATAAAGATCCTTTTGATGATGATGAAAGAGGAGAGTGAAAAAGCTGGCTTAAAACTTAAAAATGAAAATCATGGCATCTGGTCCCAATCACTTCATGGCAAATAGATGGAGAAACAATGAAAACATTGATAGACTTTATTTTCTTGGGCTCCAAAACCACTGCAGATGGTGACTACAGACACGAAATTAAAAGATACTTGCTCTTTGGAAGAAAAGCTCTGACCAACCTAGAGAGCATATTAAAATGCAGAGACATTACTTTACTGACCAAGATCCATATAGTCAAAGCAATGGTTTTTCCAGTAGTCATGTATGGATGTGACTTGGACCATAAAGAAAGCAGAGTGAGTAAGAATTGATGGTTTTGAACTGTGGTGTTGGAGGATACTCTTAAGAGTCCCTTGGACTGCAAGGAAATCCAACCAGTCCCTCCTAAAGGAAATCAGTCCTGAATATTCATTGGAGGATTAATGCTGAAGCTGAAACACCAATACTTTGGCCACCTGATGCAAAGAACTGACTCATTTGAAAAGATCCTGATGCTGGGAAAGATTGAAGGCTGGAGGAGAAGGGCATGACAGAGGATGAGATAGTTGGATGGCATCACCGACTTGATGGATGTGAGTTTGAGTAAGCTCCGGGAGTTGGTGATGGGCAGGGACCCTGGTGTGCTGCAGTCCATGGAATCACAAAGAGTCAGACATGTCTTAGTGATTGAACTGGACTGAAATCTATATATAGCTCAATCTATATTTATCTATGCAACATTAGTAAAAGACTTTTCACAAAATATTTTAGAAAAAAAACTTATACAAATCCATTATGGAGAACAACTTTCAAAGATATATGTAGTTGCAGAATTCCATTTATGTAAGTTTAAAAGAGGGAAAGACAATCTATGGAACTGGGAGTTATAGAGTATTTTTGAAGGAGGGAATTATAGTGTTTGGGAGAGAGGATGATGGGATCTTTTAAATGCTAGACATATTCTGTTTCATCTTGGTGGTGGTCCCAGTGTAAGTTCACTTTGTGATTGTTATTGAATTGTACATGTAAGATTTTTACAGGTTTCTGTATGTGTATTATCTTCAGCTTTGAAAGTATAAAAATTACAAAAAAGATACAAGGATTTCCCATTGGTTTACACATTGAAATTTATGAAGTATCATTACATTTGTTCATTTAAAATGAAAACAAAGGAGGTGGCTTTTATGTAATAATTGAACAGTGTTTCCCAACCTCATTTTGTGAGAATGGTAACATTAAAAATTTGAAAACAAATCTGAGTCAATTCTATTAATGAAAAATACTCTTTTGACTTTTTAATTTATTGAATCACTTATTCTTTAATAACTATTTCTAAGTGTTTAGTATGGTCTATACCTTATGTTTATCAGAGATAGTCAATAATGTAAAGAAAGATTCATGTCACGTGGGATTCCTCTTCGAAGCAAATCTAAGAAAATGGAATTCAACATGATTTCTCTTGTGAGAGAAACTGGGACTCCAGGAGCCTGTGGCCCTTTGGAACTCCTTCACTCAAATAAAGGGGAAGGATTTAGCTGCTGCTCTGGAGGTAGGTGTGGAAACGTTTGGAATGAGAGAGGGAATTTAAAATTCTGGAAAGGTACTTTTTCTGAAAATTCTAAAAGACGACTCTTTTCTCAAATCATTTATTCTTATAAAATACAATTACTAAACTCCCCAAATGGTGTATGAATTTTTTGGCAGAAGTATTGTTTTCTTTATTGTATTCTACAATTTCCATTAGATTTTTAGGATTCTACTTTCAACTGAAATTCTACAACTTATAATCTAGTTTCCTGAGTATTTAACCATAATTATTTTAAATTTTATGCCTGATGATCCCGAAATTTCTATCTACTTTGACTCTGTTTCTCTAGGCTAGCTTTGCTCTTTGTCTTTTGGCTATTTGCTCATTTTTCTTGGCTTGTCTGGTAATTTTATTAAAAGTAGATTTTGCGTATGAAAACTTGTGAAGAGTCTGGATGATGTTTTCTTCCTCTAAAGGAGCTTTAAGATAATTTTCTGGATTTGAGTTTGAAACTGAAGTTGCTTTATTTCTGGTTTTTCCTTACCTGGGTGAAGCCGTTCAAGGATCTCAGTGACAGCCTCAGTGTTTTCCAGCACTCTTTCTCTCTCGGGTGGGAAAGGGTACTCAACATTTTTGTTGCTGTTTGTTTGTTTGTTTCTAATTCTTTCAGATGGCAAAAATCTCTGAGTGGACTTTTAGCCTCTTGGGATCTTGACCTCTCGATTTGATTACCTTAGAAGCTAATCTTTCTCTTTCTAAGCTACAGAGGCTAACTGATGCAAGTTCCAAGACTGCTACTATCTGTTTAGTCTCTATGGATCAGATAAGTCCCTCAGATTAGACTCCAGAAACAGAACTACATATATGTTGTCAGTTGATTTTTGACAAAGATGTAAACTCAAAAGACAATGGTCTTTTCAACAAATTGTTCTAGGAAATTGATCACGTATACAAAAACATGTACTTTGATCCAATCTCAAACCAAATATAAAAATAACTCAAAATGAATCATAGACTCATGTGTAAAACCTAAAACTATAAAACTTCTTGAAGAAAATTTTTGGTAAAAAAGTTTGCAACCTTGGTTTAGGCAAAGAGTTCTTAGGCATGAAACCAAAAGTATATTTCATAAAAGAAAACAAATTAGTGAATTGGAGCCAACTGAAATTAAGAACTTCTATGCTCTGAAAGGCACTCTTAGGAGAATAAAAACACACATCACAGACTGGGAAAAAATATTTGTAAATCAAACTAGCAAATGCCCTGAGGAAAAAAAGAACCTTAGTTTTGTAAGTGCTATTGCCTTATAACTGCTAATATTTTTTTTATTTGTCTTATTTTGTTTTTCAGATTTAACTGAAATTAAAGTATTATTGGTGTACAACAAACTACTATTTAAAGAGTACAGTTTGATGAGTTTTGACATATTTATACACCCACAATACCATTACCACATCAAGATAAAGGACATTTGCATTACTGTCAAGAATTTCCTAATGATTTCCCTCCCTATTCGTTTTCTACTGTCTGTCCCCAGGCAACCACTGGTCTGGTTTATGTCACTACAGTTTATATTTTCACAAATTTTATGGAAATGGAAATATGAAATACACTGTTTTGTGCCTAGTTTGTTTCACTGAGAATGGTTATTTTCAATTAATTTATGCTGCTGTGTATAAAAATTGTTCACTCCTTTTTATTAAAGGGTAGTATTTCATTGTATAGTAATAACACAACATTTTTATCCATTCCCCCTGCTGATGAACTTTGAGGTGATTCCTGATCTTTGCTATTACAAATAAAGCTGCTATGAAGATTCATGTACAAGTCATTCTTTTATATCTATTGGGTCAGTAATACCTAGGAGTGGAATGGTTGAATACACTGCAGGTATATATTCAACGTTTTAAGAAACTGTGAAACTGTTTTTTCAGACTCATTGTACCATTTTACATGTTTTCCAGCAGTGCATGAGAATTTCACTTGCTCTGCATCCCCAGCAGCACTTGAATATAGACAGCCTTCTCAATTTTATTCAGTTCAGTGGTTATCTACTATAATCCCATTGTAGTTTAGTTGGCATTGCCCTAATGATTAATGGTGTTGAGCATCTTTTATTTTTTCTCCTTTATTGTAGGTTCTTTTATTTTAGTTTTTCAGGCGTATTTACTAAAGCATGGTCTTCACCATGTTCTTTTTCTCTTTTACCATTTTTTAAACTTATTTTTTTAATTGAAGGATAATTGCTTTATAGAATTTTGTTGCTGTCTGTCCAGCCTTCTGAATGGGAGAAAACAATAGCAAATGAAACAACTGACAAACAACTAATCTCAAAGATATATAAGCAACTTATGCAGCTCAACTCCAGAAAAATAAATGATCCAATTAAAAAAATGGGCCAAAGAACTAAATAGGCATTTCTCCAAAGAAGACATACGGATGGCTAACAAACACATGAAAAGATGCTCAACATCACTCATTATCAGAGAAATGCAAATCAAGACCACAATGAGGTACCATTTCACACCAGTCAGAATGGCTGTGATCCAAAAGTCTACAAGCAATAAATGCTGGAGAGGGTGTGGAGAAAAGGGAACCCTCTTACACTGTTGGTGGGAATGCAAACTAGTACAGCCATTATGGAAAACAGTGTGGAGATTCCTTAAAAAATTGCAAATAGAACTGCCTTATGACCTAGCAATCCCACTGCTGGGCATACACACTGAGGAAACCAGAATTGAAAGAGACACATGTACCCCAATGTTCATTGCAGTGCTGTTTATAATAGCCAGGACATGGAAGCAAGCTAGATGTCCATCAGCAGAGGAATGGATAAGAAAGCTGTGGTTCATATACACTATGGAATACTACTCAGCCCTTAAAAAGAATAAATTTGACTCAGTTCTAATGAGATGGATGAAATTGGAACCGATTATACAGAGTGAAGTAAGCCAGAAAGAAAAACACCAATACAGTATACTGACACATATATATGGAATTTAGAAGACAGTAATGATGACCCTATATGTGAGACAACAAGAGACACAGAGGTATAGAGTGGACTTTTGGACTCTGAGGGAGAGGGAAAGGGTGGGATGGTTTGGGAGAATGGCAGTGAAGCATGTGTATTTTCCTGTAAGAAACGAAGCGCTAATCTATGTTTGGTGTAGGATGCAGGATGCATGGGGCTGATGCACAGGATGATTCAGGTAGAGGATGTGGGGTGGGAGGTGGGAGGGGGCTTCGGCATTGGGCAATTGTGTTCACCTATGGCTGATTCGTGTCAATGTATGGCAAAACAAATACAGTATTGTAATTTAAAAATAAATAAATTAAAATTAAAAAAACACAAAAACAAAAACAAACAAAAACAACAACAACAACAACAAAAGAATTTTGTTGCTGTCTGTCAAACCTCAACATGAATCAGCCATAGGTATACATACATCCGCTCCCCTTTGAACCTCCCTCCTATCTCCTGCCCCATCCCATCCCTCTAGATTGATACAGAACCCCTGTTTGAATTTCCTGAGCCAAACAACAATTCCTGTTGGCTATCTATTTTACATATGGTAATGTAAGTTTCCATCTTACTCTTTCCGTTCATCTCACCCACTCCTCCCCTCTCCTTGTGTCTATAAGTTTATTCTCTATGTCTGCTCCTTCACTGATGTCCTATAAATAAATTCTTCAGTATCATTTTTCTAGATTCTGTATATATACGTTAGAATATGATATTTATCTTTCTCCTTCTGACTCACTTCACTCTGTATTATAGGTTCTAGGTGCATCCACCTCACTAGAACTGAGTCAAATGCGTTCCTTCTTATGGCTGAGTAATATTCCGTTAGGACTTCCCTGGTGGCTCAGACAATAAAGCATCTGCCTACAATGCAGGAGACCCAGGTTAAATGCCTGGGTTAAGAAGATCCTCTGGAGAAGGAAATGGCAACCCACTCCAGTACGCTTGCCTGGAAAATCCTATGGATGGAGGAGCATGGTAGGGAACAGTCCATGGGGTTGCAAAGAGTCAGACATGACTGAGCGACTTCACTTTCACTTTCTTTAATATTCCATTGTGTATATGTACAACAACTTCCTTATCCATTCATCTGTCGATGCACATCTAGGTTGCTTCCATGTTCTAGCTATCATAAATAGTGCTGCAATGAACAATGGGATACATGTATCTTTTTTAATTTTGGTTTCCTTAGGGTATATGCAGAAAGATATACCCATTTGAATGCAGAGTACCAAAGAATAACAAGGAGAGATAAGAAAGCCTTCCTCAGTGATCAGTGCAAAGAAATAGAGAAAAACAATAGAATGGGAAAGACTAGAGATCTCTACAAGAAAATTAGAGATACCAAGGAACATTTCATGCAAAGATAGGCTCGATAAAGGACAGAAATGGCAAGGACCTAACAGAAGAGAAGATATTAAGAAGAGATGGCAAAAATACACAGAAGAACTATATAAAAAGATCTACATGACCCAGATAATCATGATGGTGTGATCGCTAACTTAGAGCCAGATATCCTGGAATGTGAAGTCAAATGGTCCTTAGGAAGCATCACTACGAACAAAGCTAGTGGAGGTGATGAAATTCCACTTGAGCTATTTCAAATTCTAAAAGATAATGCTGTGAAAGTGTTGTACTCAATATGCTAGCAAAAACTCAGCAGTGGCTGCAGCACTGGAAAAGGTCAGTCTTTATTCCAATCCCAAAGAAAGGCAATGTCAAAGAATGCTCAAACTACCACATAATTGCACTCATCTCACATGCTAGTAAAGTAATGCTCAAAATTCTCCAAGCCAGGATTCAACAGTACGTGAACCATGAACTTCCAGATGTTCAAGCTGGTTTTAGAAAAGGCAGAAGAACCAGAGATCAAATTGCCAACATCCGTTGGATCATCAAAAAAGCAAGAGAGTTTCAGAAAAACATCTACTTTGCCTTTATTAACTATGCCAAAGTTTTTGACTGTGTGGATCACAACAAACTGTGGAAAATTCTTCAAGAGATGGGAATACCAGACCAGCTGACCTGCCTCCTACAAAATCTGTATTTAGGTCAAGAAGCAACAGTTAGAACTGAACATAGAACAATGGACTTGTTCCAAATAGAGAAAGGAGTGCATCAAGGCTGTATATTGTTACACTGCTTATTTAACTTGTAAGCAGAGTACATCATGAGAAATGCTGGACTGGATGAAGCACAAGCTGGAATCAAGATTGCCGGGAGAAATATCAATAACCTCAGATATGCAAATGATACCACCCTTATCGTAGAAAGTAACGAAGAACTAAAGAGCCTCTTGATGAAAGTGAAAGAGGAGAGTGAAAAAGATGGCTTAAAACTCAACATTCAGAAAACTAAGATCATGGCATCTGGTCCCATCACTTCATAGCAAACAGATGGGGAAACAGTGACAGACTTTATTTTTGGTGGCTCCAAAATCACTGCAGATGGTGACTGCAGCCATGAAATGAAAAGATGCTTGCTCCTTGGAAGAAAAGTTATGACCAACCTAGAGAGCTTGTTAAAAAGCAAAGGCTTTTTAACAAAAGCAAAGGCTTTGTCAACAAAGGTCCATCTAGTCAAAGCTATGGCTTTTCCAATAGTCATGTATGGATGTGAGAGTTGGACTATAAAGAAAGCTGCTGCTGCTGCTAAGTCACTTCAGTCATGTCCGACTCTGTGTGACCCCATAGACGGCAGCCCACCAGGCTCCTCCATCCTTGGGATTCTCCAGGCAAGAACACTGGAGTGGGTTAAGGAAAGCTGAATATCAAAGAGTTGATGCTTTTTGAACTGTAGCATTGGAGGATACTCTTGGACAGCAAGGACATCCAACCAGTCTATCCTAAAGGAAATTAGTCCTGAATATTCATTGGAAGGACTGATGCTGAAGCTGAAACACCAATACTTTGGCCACTTGATGCCAAGAACTGACTCATTTGAAAAGACTGATGCTGGGAAAGATTGAAGGCAGGAGGAGAAGGGGATGACAGAGAATGAGATGGTTGGATGGCATCACCGACTCAATGGACAGAGTTTGAGTAGGCTCTGGGAGTTGGTGATGGACAGGGAGGCCTGGTGTGCTGCAGTCCATGGGGTCGCAAAGGGTTGGACACGACTGAGCGATTGAACTGACTGTACTGAACTGATCTGAGTATATGCCTAGGAGTGGGATTGCTGGGTCATATGGTGGTTTTATTCCTAGCTTTTTAAGGAATCTCCACACCGTCTTCCATAGTGGCTGTATCAACTTACATTCCCATCAACAGTGCAAGAGCTTTTCCTTTTCTTCGTACCTTCTCCAGCATTTTTTGTTTGTAAACTTTTGATGATGGCTATTCTGACCGGTGTGAGGTGATATCTCATTGTAGTTTTGATATGCATTTCTCTAATAATGGGCAATGTTGAGCATCTTTTCATGTGCTTATTTCCTATCGTTACATCTTTTTTTGATGAACTATCTGTTTAGATCTTTTGTTCATTTAAAAACTTGGGCTGTCTTCTTATCAAATTGTAAGACTTCATTATATATGAATGTATAGATTCATTCTATTCAGTGGACTCCAGGAGATGGTGAAGGATAGGGAGGCCTGGTGAGCTGTAGTCTATGTGATCTCAAAGAGTCAGGCATGACTTAGTGACTGAACAACATTGTATACTCTAGATACAGGTTCTTTGTCAGTTATGTATTTCTCCTTTTTCTTTTTTTTTGCAATTTGTGTCACCTTCATTTTTGTAACAATGATTTTAAAGGGAAAACTTCAAAAAATTTTCAAGTTAATTCTAATTTACATATTTAAGTTTTACACATCTTTTTTGGTACAGTATTTAAGAAATCTTTGCCAATTTCCAAGTTACTAAGATTTCTCTTTTTGTCCTATAATAAAATCTTATAGAAAACACTTATATGTTTCATCCCGTGGGGTTTTACATTTAAAATCCATTTTGAGTTCATTTTGTATTTATTATGTGTGAGGTAAAGGTTAAAGTATCAGTTGCTTAGTTGTGTCCTATTTGCAACCGCCAGGCTCATATGCCCATGGGACTCTCCCGGCAAGAATATTGGGATGGGTTGTCATTCCCTTCTCCAGGAGATCTTCCTGACCCTGGGATCAAGCCTGAGTCTCCTGCGTTGCAGGCAGAGTCTCTACCATCTGAGCCCCCAGGGAAGCCTTTGAGGCAAGGGTAGAGCTTCTTTTTGCATGTGATTAATTGTTCCAGCTCCATTTGTTGAAAAAATTGTTATTCTACTCTGAATTTTCTTAATATATTTGCCAAAACTTGATGGTACCTGTGTACTAAGTGAAGTAAGTCAGAAAGAGAAAGGCAAATACCATACGATATCACTTACATGTGGAATCTAAAATATGCACAAATGAACCTACCCACAAAACAGAAACAGACTCAGACGTAGAGAACAGACTTGTGGTTACCAAGGGAGAAGGGGTTAGGGGAGGGAAGGGCTGGAAGTTTGGAATTCGAAGATGTAAACTATTATATATAGGAAGGATGAACAACAAGGTCCAACTGTATAGCACAGGGAGATGTATTCAGTATCCTGTGATAAACCATAATTGGAGTAGGAAATGGCAAACATAAATGGAGTAGGAAATTGCATGGATTGAAGAGGCTGGTGGGCTATAGTCCATGATGGCACCCAGAGTCAGACACAACTGAGCACGCATGCACACAAACCATAATGGAAAAGAACAGTAAATACATATTAAATAAATGAATATCTGTATGTGATAACTGAGTCACTTTGCTGTACGACAGAGATGCTACAACATTGTAAATCAACTAGACTTCAACTAAAAAAATAAAATTAAAAAATTTCAATTTCTGCAAGTAAGTTTGACATTATTTTGATTGCTTCATTGGATCTATAGATTAATTTGAAAAGAAATGATATATTAATAATATTGATATTTCCAATGTTGTGGTAGTTTATCACTAAGTTGTATCCAACTCTTGTGACTTCAAGGACTGTAGCCCACCAGGCTCCTCTGTCCATGGGATTTTTCAGGCAAGGATACTGGAGTTGATTGCCATTTCCTTCTCCAATTCCCTATTTAGGAACATATTATATCTCTCTTATATTTAATTCTTCTATTATAATTTTTATAGTAACATTCTATAGTTTTCAAGTTGTACACACTTCTGTCAGATTTATCTCTAAGTATTTTAAATATTTTGATGCAGTTTATATGGTATTTTTTAAATTTTAAGTTGCTGATTGTTCATTGCTAGTATATAGAAATATATGTGTATATATTATTATATACATGTATATTATTATTATATGTATTCTTTTTTGTATATTGATCTTTTGTCTTGCAACTTTCACAAATGTACTTATTATTTAGTAGTCTTTTTAGGAGACTACTGTATAGATTTTCTGTATAGATGATAATACCCTTTTTATAAAAGGAAAATTTTGCTTCTTCCTTTCCATCCTTTCCAACCTGTATACTTTTTATTTATCATAATGCAGCAGAAACACAAAATTTTAAAGCCAAAATAAATATTATCAAAGAAAGATATTATAAACATGTATAAGGAAAAAGCAGTTATAAACAGGAATCAATTATAGTTACAGGATATGAAAATATATTGATTTTATTGTCCTTAATGGATTAGATATACAGCTGGGTGATACTGATGTATGAGTTAGGAATTTGTAACGCCAAGATAAAGGATACATTAGTCATCAGAGAATAACAAAGAGATATGAGAAAGGATAAGAATAAAGAAAGGAAATATGGGGAAAGAAGTTGAAATATCAGCATTTATAAAATTGAAATCCCAAGAGGAAAAAAAAAAGAACGAAGTGATCAAAACATTCAAAGAACTAATGGCCCAGAATTTATTAAATTAAATAAAAATATAATATCTGAGATTGCAAAGTCTCATAGAAGGACAACAAGTATAGAAGGACAATAAGCCACACCTAGAAACACAAATAGTAACACTTAAGAACATCAAAGAAAAACATTCTAAAAGCTTCCATAGAATAAAGGATCTCACCTACCCAAGAAATAAGAATCAGATTAACATAAAACTTCTCAGTAGCATCCCTGGTTGCAAGAGGACAGTGGAGAGGGTGTTTTTTGTTTTTGGGTTTTTTGGGGGTGTTGAAAGACCTATAGAACTAACATATATAATCCAATAAATTATTATTTACTTATAAGAACAAAACAAAAAATTTTTATACTTATGACACAGAAAATTGTTTATCACATAAAAACAGTCTGAAAATACATATGAAGGATATATTTCAAGAAAAAGAGAACTAGATACAAAAGGAAACTGTGTGATATGGGAAATAAGTCTGAGTAAACAACCTGTGTCTCTATATGCAATTCTCAACACATGCATGCCCATATACACACACACAGACACACAGAGAAGATAAGAAAAATGAGTACACAAAAATTAGAATAAAAATCTAAACATTTCCAAAATGGTAGCTGGGAAATTGATGGGAGTAGTGACAAAAAGAGGAAAATAAGGAAAAGAAAAACAACAAAATTTAGGTAATAAAAACAAGAAATAAGATAGCATTAATAAGTCCTATTAAAACCACAATTATGATATGATTATGATAAATGTATATGTTATAATAAATATAAATGACTTTGGTAATTAAAAGACAAAGGATCTCAAATAGAATAAAAGGGAATCAAAATGCTAAGTATTATACACTGAAAAGGAAACACTATGTAAAAGTAGAAAATAAAGGGCCAGCAAAAGATTTCACATCCATCAGACTGGGAAAAATGGATAAGTTTGACCAAACCAAAAGAAGGTAAAAAATGTAAAGATAAGAATTATTATGCCCAAAGATGGAGAGTGTAAGTTAGTATTGTGGAGAGCAATTGTGCAGTATCTTACAAAGTTCCCAGGATCTTGTAATGCCACTGCTTAGTAATAGTCAACGTAAATACTGCTAGCTGCTTGATATGTACAGAATAGTGTCCCCCTCAAAACTCACATGTTGAAGCCCTAATTTCCAGTAACTTAGAATGTAATTTCATTTGGAGGAAATTTCCTTAAAGAAATAATTCAGTATAAATGAAGATAAATAGACCATCCTAATTCAATCTAATATCTTTGTAAGAAAAGGAAATCTGGACACCCACTGAAAGACACCAGGGATGTTGATGCACAGAGGAAAGGCTATATGCGGACATGGTAAGAAGGCAGCCATGTACAAGCCAAAGAGAAAGGTCTTAGGAAAAACTAAACTTGTGCCAACACCTTATTTTGAACTTTCAGCTGCCAAAATTGTGGGGAAATAAATTTCTACTTAAACCATCCAGTCTGTGGCATTTTCTTTTTATGGCAGTTCTGGGAAATTAACACACTAGTATAAAACAACATCAGAACTCTAGTTGGTGATGAACAGAAAATTTTTTTCTGTTCTCACATAAACCCTAATCTAGAATTCAGTGATGGCCTTCCATCTAGTGATTCAAGGACCTAAGGTGTTTCCACCCTGTGGCAACACCCAGACTTGGGTTCTCCACTTCATCCTCTGTGTCTAACCAGAAAGCTAGAGAAGAAAGCAAAAACACTAGGGAATCCTGTATGGGAAGTTTTCATGAGTCAGTATTGGAAACATCATATATCATTTCTACCCACATTCTACTGTCCAGAAGCCAGTCACATGCCACCCAGCTAACAGATTTAATAGGAACTATGGAATATATTCCAGCCATAGAATGTATACAGGAAAAGAAGACAGGAATTGTTTAGTACGTAGTAGTCTCAGCCACATAGACACGTAACTTAGTGAATATCCTCACACATAGGAGCAAAGAAGTGTCAAGGGATGTTCAGTATAGCATGATCTGAAATGGTAAATAGCTGGATAAGTCTAAATGTTCAACAACATGAAACTGGATTTAAAAAACAGACTTGTTTAAAAGACCTCAAAAGCACAAACCATAAGGTAAAAAGTTAATGGATTTAACTGTTAAAACACCAATGATTACATCAAGAGAAGAGTCACAGACTGGGAGAAGCTATTTGCAACCTCTAAATTAAGAACATATTTGAGAGTGAAAGAAGGTCCTATTAATAAAGACAATGGGCATAAATCTGGCATATAATCGTTTTCTCTAACACCAAAAAGGTGTTTATCACCAGATACTCACACAACCCTAAGAATCAGTAAGAAAATATAGGAAATCTAATAGGAAAGAAAAGGGACAGGAGAAGGACTGACAGTTCACAGAGAGGAAAACTAAGTGACTAGCACATATACAAGGAGTTTTTCAATGGAAATAGTAATAAGATAAATGTAAAAGAGATAACTCGTATCTATCAGATTTACAAAAATTACAAACATGCAAAAATACTGAATCACTATGTTGTACACTTGAAGCTAATATTGTAGATCAACTATACTTCAATTTTTAAAATGTAACTTAAAGAATGAAATTGATAGAACAAAACCATTTATGCAAATTAAAAACACAGCATACACACAATACTCAAGTCTGTAGGCATATACAAAGACATATAAATACTCAATAGTGGCTGCTTGTAGAGGGGAAATAAAGAAAGAAATCATGGTTTGTAGAGGCTTTGACTGGACTGATCATGGTCAGTTCAGTTCAGTTCAATCGCTCAGTCGTATCCGACTCTTTGCAACCCCATGAATCGTAGCACGCCAGGCCTCCCTGTCCATCACCAACTCCCGGAGTTCACTCAGACTCATGTTCATCGACTGATGCCATCCAGCCATCTCATCCTCTGTCATTCCCTTCTCCTCCTGCCCCCAATCCCTCCCAGCATCAAAGTCTTTTCCAATGAGTCAACCCTTCAAAGGTTGAGGTGGCCAAAGTACTGGAGTTTCAGCTTCAGCATCATTCCTTTCAAGGAAATCCCAGGGCTGATCTTCAGAATGGACTGGTTGGATCTCCTTGCAGTCCAAGGGACACTCAAGAGTCTTATCCAACACCACAGTTCAAAAACATCAATTCTTCGGCGCTCTGCCTTCTTCACAGTCCAACTCTCACATCCATACATGACCACAGGAAAAACCATAGCCTTGACTAGACGGACCTTAGTCGGCAAAGTAATGTCTCTGCTTTTCAATATACTATCTAGCTTGCTCATAACTTTTCTTCCAAGGAGTAAGCGTCTTTTAATTTCATGGCTGCAGTCACCATCTGCAGTGATTTTGGAGCCCCTAAAAATAAAGTCTGACACTGTTTTCACTGTTTCCCCATCTATTTCCCATGAAGTGATGGGACTGGATGCCATGATCTTCGTTTTCTGTCTGTTGAGGTTTAAGCCACCTTTTTCATTCTCCTCTTTCACTTTCATCAAGAGGCTTTTAGTTCCTCTTCACTCTCTGCCATAAGGGTGGTGTAATCTGCATATCTGAGGTGATTGATATTTCTCCCGGCAATCTTGATTCCAGCTTGTGTTTCTTCCAGTCCAGTCTTTCTCATGATGTACTCTGCATATAAGTTAAATAAGCAGGGTGGCAATATACAGCATTGATGCACTTGTTTTCCTATTTGGAACCAGTCTGTTGTTCCATGTCCAGTTTTAACTGTTGCTTCCTGACCTGCATACAGATTTCTCAAGAGGCAGGTCAGATGGTCTGGTATTCCCATCTCTTTCAGAATTTCCCCCAGTTTCTTGTGATCCACACAGTCAAAGGCTTTGGCATAGTCAATAAAGCAGAAATAGATGTTTTTCTGAAACTCTCTTGCTTTTTCCATGATCCAGCAGATGTTGGCAATTTGATCTCTGCTTCTTCTGCCTTTTCTAAAACCAGCTTGAACATCAGGGAGTTCACGGTTCACGTGCTGCTGAAGCCTGGCTTGCAGAATTTTGAGCATTACACCACTAGCATGTGAGATGAGTGCAATTGTGTGGTAGTTTGAACATTCTTTGGCATTGCCTTTCTTTGGAATTGGAATGAAAACTGACCTTTTCCAGTCCTGTGGCCACTGCTGAGTTTTCCAAATTTGTTGGCATATTGTATGCAGCACTTTCACAGCATCATCTTTCAGGATTTGAAATAGCTCTACTGGAATTCCATCACCTCCACTAGCTTTGTTCATAGTGATGCTTTCTAAGGCCCATTTGACTTCACATTCCAGGATGTCTGGCTCTAGATGAGTGATCACAGCATCACGATTATCCAGGTCATGAAGATCTTTTTGTACAGTTCTTCTGTATTTTTGCCATCTCTTCTTAATATCTACTGCTTCTATTAGGTCCATACCATTTCTGTCCTTTATCAAGCCCATCTTTGCATGAAATGTTCCCTTGGTATCTCTAATTTTCTTGAAGAGATCTCTAGTCTTTCCCATTCTGTTGTTTTCCTCTATTTCTTTGCATTGATCACTCAAGAAGGCTTTCTTACCTCTTCTTGCTATTCTTTGGAACTCTGCATTCAGATGGGAATATCTTTCCTTTTCTCCTTTGCTTTTCGCCTCTTCTTTTCACAGCTATTTGTAAGGCCTCCCCAGACAGCCATTTTGCTTTTTTGCATTTCTTTTCCATGGGGATGGTCTTGATCCCTGTCTCTTGTACAATGACATGAACCTCATTCCATAGTTCATCAGGCACTCTATCAGATCTAGGCCCTTAAATCGATTTCTCACTTCCACTGTATAATCATAAGGGATTTGATTCAGGTCATACCTGAATGGTCTAGTGGTTTTCCCTGCTTTCTTCAATTTCATCTGAATTTGGTGATAAGGAGTTCACGGTCTGAGCCATAGTCAGTTCCTGGTCTTGTTTTTGTTGACTGTATAGAGCTTTTCCATCTTTGGCTGCAGAGAATATAATCAATCTGATTTCAGTGTTGACCGTCTGGTGATGTCCATGTGTAGAGTCTCTTTTATGTTGTTGGAAGAGGGTGTTTGCTATGACCAGTGTATTTTCTTGGCAAAACTCTATTAGTCTTTGCCCTGCTTCATTCCGCATTCCAAGGCCAAATTTGTCTGTTACTCCAGGTGTTTCTTGACTTTCTACTTTTGCATTCCAGTTCCCTATAATAAAAAGGACATCTTTTGGGGGTGTTAGTTCTAAAAGGTCTTGTAGGTCTTCATAGAACTGTTCAACTCCAGCTTCTTCAGCATTACTGGTTGGGGCATAGACTTGGATTACTGTGATATTGAATGGTTGGCCTTGGAAACGAACAGAGATCATTCTGTCGTTTTGAGATTGCATCCAAGTACTGCATTTCAGACTCTTTTGTTGACCATGATGGCTATTCCATTTCGTCTGATGATGGTAGTGGGTCTTAAAATGGTGAAACGATAAGATCAGAAATGCATACCTAAAACTCCTCCCAGCAAAAAAACCTAAAGAAAGAGGAGGGAGTGCAGGCAAAGGGACAGTCAGGCAGGTTGATTAAAAGATAAGAAAAAGGTATAAAAGAGTCCCTCAGATTTTGGTCAATTCTTATTAAATTGGGATGGTTTGAAAACTCAAAATCCAAACAAACAGAACATTGTCCTGTGACATCATTGGTTTTGCAGGGTGTGAGAAGCTTTGTGGGTTTTTGGGTGCGCTTTTCTTTTTATCAAGAAGCACATGGAGTGGTTTGAAATTCTAAGCATGGTTGGCCACAATGAATGCCCTATACTGTAATTAAACCATTGGCTTAGAGGCCTTTTGCCCTGTTTAAAGCGCTTTGTGAAACTCAGGGTTTGCCTTTTGTTACTGCTGGATTTGACAAGCAGCTGGGATAGGGGAAGTCTGTATTTCCCTGTTCTACATTTACCCAAATGCTGCGTGTGCTGTCAGTTAAAAGCATCGCCCTGCCATGCCTATTTGACTTCAGTTACAAATGTTGGCAGGAGATGTTTCAGGAGACAACAAGAGGTATTTAGAATCTGTGGTCCTTTGAGATACAAAATTATAAAGCAGCCACAGAAATGAGTCAGCCCATTAGGTTAGGCCATAACCACAGCTAACTAGAGTGCTCAGACTTCCAAAGAAAAGAGGCAACATAGCCTTACACGTGTTCCATTTCTTTTGTATCCTCATAACACCTGGGGCCACTTGCTTTCCATGAAACTTCCTAAGTGAATTTTGTTGATTAACCACTAAATACACACACATGCATGCACAGATGCACACACATCTGAATCTCAATTCTGCACAAATATTATAATGTTCTTCAGTTCAGTTCAGTTCAGTCGCTCAGTCGTGTCCGACTCTTTGTGACCCCACAAATCGCAGCACGCCAGGCCTCCCTGTCCTTACAGTTCTAAAATTGTTAGTAGAATTAGTCTTATATTTTTTCAGGCAGAAAACAGGCTATGGAAAGATTGAACATGACAGACACTTTGAATGACATAAACTTCTACAATGTGAGAGATAGCCAAGGGAACTCATTTTAAAGGGCAGGAGCAGTGGTAATGAAAAAGAAAAGCAAACTCATCAGTGGCAAGAGAAAATGCAAAACTATCAGAGCGAAGTGATTTAAAGTATCACAACAAGAGGCAGTGGCTAGTGAAATATAAGGATTTAAGTGGCAGGAAGTTCAACTTTCAACTATGTTTTAAGATGTTCTTCTGGCCCTATTCACACTTCTGTCTACCACAGTATTTCTCTGCTCTCCGTAGTAAAACTCCTCTAAAGAATTGTCTCCACTCCTTGTCCTGACATCTTCACTTCCCATCCTCCCTTGAAAACACTCGCATCAAACTTTGGTTCTTACCACTCCATGCCATCGCTCTTAGTAAAGCCAACGATGTCCATACGGAACACTCAATTCCAAGTCCTCTCCTTCACTGACTTCTCAACGGCATTTGCTTGCCACTCTTCTGGAAACTGCCTTGAGCCATTTTTTTAAATGTCTACTTTCAAATACATTTAGACTCACACAGAGGTTGCAAAAATAGTTCAGAGAGTTCCTGTGTACCCTTCACTCAGCTTCCTCTAAGAATAGCACATAGCACCTTTCATAATCGTGGTGCAAATGAGCTTGAAACTTTTAAAGCCTGCTCCTGACTTCTTTCAGTCTTTTCCTCATTTGGCTTGTTTCACCATCCTCCTGGGTTTCCCTCTCCTCTCAGTCTTTCATGTTGAGACTCTTCCTCCTCCCTATTTCTGGAAATTGACATGCCCCAGGGTTCAATCCTCATACTTCTTTTGCACCTCAGTTCACATCTTACATGGCCTTGTTTTGTCTTATAGCTTCAGATAGAACATATGTGAAGAAATTTCCAGATTATTATCTCCAGTCTTGAACCCTCCATTGAATTCTGGCTTGCACATCAAACTGCCTACTCAACCTTTCCCCTTTGGCCTCTAGTTGTGCATCTTACTTTAATATGTCATAACAGCTCATTCAAGCCATGCCACCTAACACTTTCTCCCATATTACCCTTCTCAATAAGTGGTTCCATCATTCAGCCACACGTGTACTTAGGTTGAACTCTGAAACTAACCCAGACAGTTTTCCTCTCATATAACTACATTCAATCTAACAGCAAATGTATTGGCTCTAACCTTCAAAATATGATCTATATCTAAGCAATGCCCACCTTCTCTCAACCATCTTTGGCCAATCCACCTTCACCTTTGTCCCAGATTATTGCAATAGCCTTCTAACTGGTCTCTAGGCTTCCACTCAGGCTCCCTAAAGTCAGTTCTCTGCATGGCAGTCAGGGATTCTTTTTTTTTTTTTTAATATTTATTTCGCTGTGCCAGGTTTTAGTTGCAACACGTGGGATCTTCAATGTGGAATGCAGGATTTTTATTTGAGGCATATGGGACCTAGGTCCCTGACCAAAGATTGAATCCAGGCCTCCTGTGCATTGGAAGTCTACTCTCCATGGAGTCTTAGCCACTGGACAACCAGGGGAGACCCAGTTAGGAATTCTTTTAAAATGCAAACTAAATCATGGCACCCTTCTACTCAGAGGAGAAGTCTCTTCGTATGTACAAATCCATTGTTGCCATAGATTAAAGCCCATGGCACCTGTCATGCCCTATGCTCAGTCACTTCAGTCATGTCCAACTCTTTGCGACCCTATGGAGTGTAGTCTGCCAGACTCTTCTGTCCATGGGATTTTCCTGGCAAGAATACTGGAGTGGGTTGCCATGTCCTCCCCTTTGTGACCCAGAGATCAAACCGCTGTCTCCTACATCTCCTGCATTGCAGGGGGTTCTTCACTGCAAAGGCACCTGGGAAGCCCTACAAGAGCCTATAAAATCCCCACCACCTTCTTCCATGAACTCTCCTATGACACTTGCTTCCTTGGCTTCTGCACAGCCTCCTTGCTATTCCCAGAACACCTAAGCATGTTCCTAGTGTGGGTATTTGCTGTTAGACCTCTCTCTGCCAGGAACGCGTTTCCTTAGCTATTCACATTTAGGATCTGTTCATCCCTTCAGAGAAACCTTCTCTGACCCCCTTATCTGAGGCAGTACTCCTTCTTCCACAGCTCTATCCCTACTCATGCTTATTGTTTCTAATAAAAATGTGGTATCTGGCTGGTTGGTTGGTTGGTTTATTGTCTGCTTGTCTATCTATCTTCCACACTAGAATATAAACTCCAGGAGAACCAGGACTTTGTCTGACTTTGGTACACTCCTGATTCTCTGCATGACATATAGTAGGCATCCAATAAACCATCTGTTGAGTAAATAAATAAGAAAAGGAACAGTAAAGAGCTGCATATAGAAATACTCTCAGAAGACACACAACATTTTACATGGCAATGATGAAATTTGAAATCCAAGTTAAAAATAGATGATTTTTGTAAGGACTGATTGAAATTTCTGCCACTTATGATGAAATGACTGTCTTTGGCCATCTCAGCTTTACTGAAGAGGAAATGTCATTAATTATAAATACTCTGAATTATCCACAGCTAATTATGAATATGTCAGCATCAAATGTAAAACTATTTTAGTTGGTTTACCTCAAAGAATTTGCAAGAAACTTGAAGTAATATATGAGGCCCACCATCTCCCTACTATGTAAATGAAAGAAACACAGTAAATGGTTTAACCTTTGTCCACATGACCTCCTTCCTGGGTCACTGCTCTAACAATAAATAGACTCACTTGAACAATAAAGGTGTGAGAGTTTTAAATTATATCCTTGGTTAGTATAATGACATTATAAACATTTTCTTCTTTTATCTTTAAAGGTATATACACATGAATTACAGGTATAGACTACATTCTTACTATCTGTGTTTCTCATCCTCCCTAAGGCAATGTTCTGTCCTTATGTAATTCTTAAAGATAGAAGTCAATGACAAGTATATCCAAAACCAAATATGATTTCTCTATCCTTTCTCATTATCACTTTGTAAATGCTATAGTCTCTGAGAAAGTGGATCTAAATTATAACAGCATTTAGGGGCAAAAATGGTTGAGTTCTTTAGGTCAATATTCTGAGTTGAATAAATTTACAGATGCTCAAGGGAAAAAAATATAAAAAGTATAAAGTATATATATATATTATATACCAGAAAGAATAAAGGATGCAGACAAACAGTTTGCAACAGGAAAGAACTCAAGGAATATTATTACCATGAGCCTTTATTGAGGATACTATTGGAGATTAGCAATAGCCAACCAAAGGTTGGCCAGGAAAAAGATGACAGTTGAACAGAGAGCAAACATTTACTATATTTAACTGGTAGAAAATAGAATGTAAATATTTTGAAGAAATAGAAATGACACCCAAAATGTTGTGAGATGAAAAAGAAAACCAGAATATTGCTACAAAGTAATCACTGGAAAAAGAAAATACAAATCTTCCTGAAAAATTATACCATATACATGAAGCAAAGAAAATAAGTAAATTTCTTTAATTGTAAAAATAAAAAGCATAAAATAGTATGACAGATCTAAGATCAAGTTTATACATCATAATGGTAACTATAAAGGAATTTAATATGCCTATTGTATTAGAGTCTAAGCTGTTACATCAAAGAGAATCCAAACCATAGATGAAATAAATTTTCTTTCCTATAAAACTTTCCAGAAATAAAACACTCCAGAATTTCAGAGAAACTGTTCCACAAGGCAATCCAGGGACTCAGGTTCTGTCTACCTTGCAGCCTGGACATTTGTAGTAGACTGTCCTCACCAACATTATCTCAGCTGGCTTATCATCCTCACAACCCTAAGAAAGGGGACAAAGAAAAGCCAGAGCAAATGGCTTCCTCTTTTGAAATGAAGTTGCACAATTTCCTTCCACTCATATACTTAGTCACATGACCAAGTTTAACTGCAAGGGAGAGTATAAAATAGTGATGGAATTCCTTCCTGGCATTTCTTAGAAAATTTATGTTTTTCTGAATCTCAATTCCAAAAAAAATTTGTCAAGAATTTAGGGAAAAGGAGGGAAGTGCAAACTTTTCTGCAGGAATCAAAATCTTACAAGTAGGATGGAGCTACTAATTTGAAATAATCCGCTGAATAAAGTTAAAAACAAGAACAGGAAATGCTGACTTGTGGGTTTGAAGGTTTAGGTAGATGTTTCCAGGGACAAGGACATCGGGACATAGGAGGGAAGCAGTCACAAACTAATCAGTCTTGCTTTCAGTTGTTTTTGTGTTCTGAAGAGGAGAGAGCTAGAGAGAGAGACAGAGAGATGCATAAAAAGATAGACAGGGAAACTAAAGCTGGAGAAAGCCATCTTCCAAAAGGATTGAAGGAACCATTTCTTGGAGTTCACACAAGACCTGGAATAGCTTCTGTTTCCATTATCCAGAGTAGAAAAACTCATAATTCAAAAGACATCAGGTAAAGTATTCAGAAGGCTATGGCTTTAATACTGGAAAATATTAGCCCTAAAATAAATGCTGCTCTGTCTATAAAGCTTAAAATCCAGATTCCCAAGATAATCAAACTTTTCCCAGATAATTTAACTGTGCCCTAGAAGAAAGCTCACAAATATTTATATAAATATAAAAACAAGTACATTACAAAATAATATTCACAATGTCTAACACCTGATCAATAATTACCAAGCATACAAAGAAGCAGGAAAATATGATTCATAATGATGAGAAAGGTAAACCAATTGAAACTAACCTGGAAATAATGCAGCTAATAAAGTTAGTAGGCAAGGATATTAAAACAATTATTATAAATTATTCATCTTGTTTAACAAGCTAGAGAAAAGATTAAGAATGTTAAGTAGAAACATAGGAAGCATGGAAGAGATTAAATCAAACTTCTGAAAATGAAAAGTGTATTTCTGAGATAAAAGATATCCTGAATGAGATTGACAGCAAATTAGACACAGAAGAAATGATTAGTGAACTTAAAGATATAAATATAAAAAACTATCCAAAATTAGACATAGAAAGAACTCTGAAAAACAAAAGTAAAGGGCATCCACCAAATATCCATATAATTGGTGCCCCTAATAAACAGGAGAATAAAACAGGAATTTGAATAAACAATGGTTGAACATTTCAAAATATGATGAAACTATAAACACACATATCTAATAATCCCCAAAATGCAAGAAACATGAATAAAGCTATGAAGAGCATCATAATCCAGTTGCTTAGTACCAGTGATAAAGAGAAAAATCTTAAAAGCACTCAGAGAAAAAAGACAGCAGTCTTTTTTAAAGAAACAACGCAAGTCAGAAGATAGTATAGCAATATCTTTAAAGTACTGAAAGAAAAAAAAAAGGGCACATAGAATTCTAAACCTAGCAATTTTTTTCAAAAACAAATGTGAAAAAAGACTTTTTCAGGCAAACAGAAGCAGAATTTATCACTAACAGACATGTACTGTAAAAAATGTTAAAAGAAAATCATTTAGGCAGAAAGAAAATAATTAAAAATGGGAATCTAAATCTACCCAGAGAATGATGAGTAATGAAATGGTAGTATGCAGCTAAACACAAAAGACTTGCTCAATTTTTAAATCTCCTTGAAAAATGACTGCTTAAAGCAAAAATACCTTGTACTGTAGAATTTATCACTTAACATATTTTAAATGTTTCTACATCTAAAAAGACTCCAAATACATGAAGTAAAAACTGCTAAGATTGCAGTAAGAAATCATAAAATCTACAGTTACAACCAAAAGTTTCTCCTAAACCTTCTCTCAATAACAGGTAAACAAATTGGCAAAACATCTGTAATGGTATAGAAGATTTAAACAACACTTTCAACCAAACTGACTTGAGCAACGTTGTAGAACACTAACCATCAGCAGAAGAGCACACATTTTTTTTTAAAGTGCAAGCAGAATATTTATTAAAAGAGATTATAGTTAGGCTGTAAAACAAATCTAACTAAACTTAAAGGAATTTGAATGATACAAATTATGTTCTCTGACTACCTTGGGATTGAACTAGAAATCAATAAAAGAAAGGTATCTGAAACACTCCTAAATACTGGAATCTAAATAATATTCTAAATAATCTAAATAATATTCCTATAAGTATGTTATCTACTCAAAAACTAATTAAATAATATGCTTTTTAAGCAGTGGGGTTAATTTGGTTGCATAGCTAACAAATAGCCATTAAGGTGATTTCAAAGAGATGTTACCCAAATATTCTGAGCTTTACTTGAAAAGATATATGTTCTTTCAAGAGTACTACCATAAAGGACAATAGTTATCCAGGGGTAGAAGTTTGATTACTTTGCTAGAAAATCAGGCCTAATTCTCTACAGCCATATAGTTTTTAATAATTCTTAAAATTATTTGAAAGGCTAAATTAATACTCTAGCAACAGATTTGCCACTAGAGCTGATATTCTTTGTCTTTCTCTCAGGAGAGAAAAATAAATTCTTACACTTATCATTGCTTTGCTGAATGTTCAAGTATTCAACAAATACTTAGAAAGCACTCAGAATGTGCCAGATTCCATTTTAATAGACAAAGAGAAAAACACTGTCCTTGTTTTCAAAGAGATTACATTCCAGTGGGGTGAGTGAGAGGAATGTACAATAAACCAATAAACAAACACATGATATGTCAGATGAGAAATGACATGTGACAAAATAAAGCATCTAGGTAGCTAGAGATTTTGACAGAGGACCAGGTGAAAGAAGAATGTCTCCCGACACAAGAAGATTTTATTTCCTAGAATTTTTTAAACTTAGGGTTAATTTCAGTTGCCTTTGAATGAAGTCATCATTTAATCAAACTTTTGTGGAAGAACAAAAGGTAGAGCTCACAAAAGGCAAAATTCAAACATTTTAAATGGCAAGTGCTAAGGAGAATTCTTAAAACAATAGCATACAAGATGGAGGAAGCTAAGAATTGGCTTCAAAGTCAGCAAATGGCCAACACCTTGGTCTCTGGGGGCTGTTTTTATTACAAGGAACCTTGCAACAATAACAAAAACAAGTAAATGAAAGAAAGAAAAGCATAGCCACTTCTCAACAAGTTATTAAATTTACTAAGATTCTTTGGAAATCTCCACAAAGGGCCCTTCTGAAATTGGTTATCCAAACAGGTCTTCTTGTTCTGATTCATAATAGTAAAAATAAGGCAGCATGTATAAAGATGAGAACTTTGTGTAGTAGGGTATGATACTGCTGCTGCTGCTAAGTCGCTTCAGTCGTGTCCGACTCTGTGTGACCCCATAGACGGCAACCCACCAGGCTCCACCATCCCTGGGATTCTCCAGGCAAGAACACTGGAGTGGGTTGCCATTGCCTTCTCCAATGCATGAAAGTGGAAAGTGAAAGTGAAGTCGCTCAGTCGTGTCCGACTCTTGGCGACCCCATAGACGGCAACCCACCAGGCTCCTCCATCCATGGGATTTTCCAGGCAAGAGTACTGGAGTGGGCTGTCATTGCCTTCTCCTACATCTTATTAAATCAGAGCAGGGAAATTCATTCCTCTGATTAAAAGAAGGGTGGACATGTGTAGTTTAGAAAGTCTCTCCAGGTGATCCTAACAGCAAAGCACCGCAGACTTCCACTTGACAATCATTGCCCCATTGCACTGTCACTACAGGAAGAATGAAGCTTAATTCTTTGAAAGGAGGCAGGGTATATACTGTGTACACACGGCAGTATAGCCATTATTTGGAGAGTGAGTTAGGGTCAGATTCAGAAAAGTTAACATACAGGATGGGGGCTTATAATCAGTTGACTTTTTTTTTAACTGATTGAAAATCCAAATTATTTAATTATTTCTTTACTTGACATGGTACTATTTTCCTTTGCTTCCTTCAAAGCTTTAAAAAATCTTGCCATTTACCTTGGTTGGCATAGAGTATCACATACCTTGTCCCACCAAAGTCTGATACAAGAGGAGTCAAGGATGGCCAGGAATGTTTTAACTTAGCATTTCCATTTAAGGCAAACCTTAGCACCAATATCACCCTTCACCTAACACACACACACACACACACACACACGCGCGCGCGCTGCACAGACTCCCTCCAACACATTCTAGTCACTGAGTTGAATAAAAAGCCTGGTGACAGTCTAAGCCTGAAGATATCCTTCTCAGGCTCCAGTGAACTTTCCAGAATATGACAGTCTAGTACGGCATGGCATGAGCATTCCGGAAACTCTTTCTGGCTGGAAAGCACGTGCACTGGTTAGCTTTCAGCTGGTAGTCTAGGTGGGATATGTAGTAACGACAGAAAATTGGACCAAAATGCATCTGCCATCTTCAGATGAGAGTTTTTGAAACAGGACTGTAACCTTGGACACTGGATGTTTCTTCTGATTTCTATTTTTCTTGGTGAAAAGATATGCACATCAAATCTTCCCAAAACTTCTAATTTTGAGGTCCTTAAAGTTTAACATATGTGATAAATAGAATTGCTGTTATTGTTGCTTTGTCACTAGCACATGTCCGACACTTTGCAACACCATGGACTTAGCCCACCAGGCTCCTCTGTCCATGGGATTTTCCAGGCAAGAATACTAAAGAGGGTAGTCATTTCCTTTTCCAGGGATCTTTCCACCCAGGGATTGAACCCACATCTCCTGCTTGGGCAGGCAGATTTTTTAACACTGAGTCACAGAATAGTATACTATAATATGTATCTTATAGTATACTACATACTATCCTTCCTCAAAAGTGAGACTTTGTTTTCATCATGATAGGATTTCAGAAACTCTTCCATCATATGGTGAAATGAAAGATACATAAAGTCTGAAAATGACTGGATGAGGCCATGAAGTTTTCTGAATGGTTAGGAGTTGTTTCTGAAGGGGACGACGGAGGATGAGATGGCTGGATGGCATCACGGACTCAATGGACATGAGTCTGAGTGAACTCCAAGAGATGGTAATGAACAGAGAGGCCTGGCATGCTGCGATTCATGGGGTCGCAAAGAGTCGGACACAACTGAGCGACTGAACTGAACTGAAATGTAATATTGTTTTTTCTCACCTCAAGAACAATGGTAAAATTGGCCACCAAAGCTAATACCTTTGCCTTCCCCTTTGAAAAACTAGTAGATCCAGCCATAGGTTTGAGTTTGTATCCTAAACAGAAATAAGGAATGTATTTGATGAAAATAAAAGCTGGATTAATCATCAGCGCCTTCATTTACTCTGACCCAGTACCTGTGGTCTTCACCTCCATGTGTTGCTTTGTTTTACATCTGGCAAGAACACCACTTCATAAACAGGTCAAAATTACAAGGACGGGCCATTTTGGAATCTGGGAGTTTCCTCCACCACATGAAAACACTCAGCCAGCATGCCAGAAGTATACATCACACAAGCACAAAGGAAAATATGGCATTGCAAAGGGTGTGGGAGGGAGAAGCAAAGGAGACACAGCAGTTATGTCAAGGAAAAAAAAACTTTTTCCTTGAAAGATGACTATGACTTATTTCAAACATAAATCAGTATAGCTCTGAATGTTTTTCACACACAGTATCTTGGTGAGAGACCCTGGTGTGGACCATTGACAAACAGAAGCAGCTCAGTGGTACTCCAGCGTTATTTATACTGCTTTAAGGTCCTGGGCACCTGATCCTCAATGGCGAGTGGCAGATCCTCTATCTGATTTTAACCACAGAAACCTCTGTCACAGAAACATAAAAGGGTAATGGAAAGGGCTATGAAATCAAAGTGCGCTCGGGACTTTGATGTGGGCAGGGTTGCCTGGTGCCTCTAAGTGCCACCTTCCTCATACATTTCCCCACCTGTGACTGTCAGTGGCCACTGATCCTTATCTATCCAGGTTATTCACCAACAGACGCAAGGCAGTTAACGTCCAACTTAGAATGTGTAAATCTGTATTCACATATGCCGTGCCTGATACCCCCACCCCCAAATTACCTAAAGATAAATCACTCACGGAGAAGTTTGAATGTTTGTACGTCACTCATCCTCATATAGTCAACTCAAGCTATAAATTTGCCTGATATTTTATTTGCATTCAGGATAGGAAGACTTGCTTTCAAGTATCAGCCCAATGAAACCATTGGCTAACTGGTTTCCAGATTTGTATGACATTAATATAATGTGTTAGTGGCATAGTCATGTCTGACTCTTTGCAACCCCACAAGCTGTAGCCCACCAGGCTCCTCCATCTGGGGAATTCTCCAGGCAAGAATACTACAGTGGGTTGCCATTCCTTTTCCAGGGTATCTTCCCAACCCAGGGATCAAACCCAGGTCTCCTTCATTGCAGGCAGATTCTTTACCATCTGAGCCACCAGGGAAGTCTATTTTATATACTACCCTATTATGTACATATATACAAACACACACACATACATAGTATATTTGTATATGATAACCTAATCCAACTGCCTGCTATCCAGCTGATGCTACTATGGCACTTTGAGGGGTAGTCTTCCTACCCTAAAGTAAAATAAAATTCAGAAAATATTTACTTTTGTCACATAAACTAGAAAGCAGCAAAAACTCAAAGGACTGATATTGTAATTCAACCCAAAATCTGCTGAGATTAATCTTACTAAAATCAGAGCATCAGTCAAAGTCAACATCAATTACAGCAATATTTTTTTCTGAGATTATAAACAAAACTACTTTATTACTACTCTACAACAATTCCTCATGGATATGAGGCAGATTGAGTTTGTCTGATGACTTCTGTACAGTCTTATGGTGTGGAAAAGAAGCAAGCACAGATAGTTAAGAGTAAATAAAGAGAGAGAACCTCTCTCTCTTTAGGTTTAGGTCATTTAGAAACAGAGTAGCCAGGCTGAGCCTGGATGCTGAGTCACCTCTCTCTTCAGGATGTTCTCCCCACAATTTTCTGTAATTAAATTGCCTTCTCTGTATACACACTCTCATTATCTCTTGCTTAGTGCAGATTAGTACATTTTTTTTTAATAGGAAAGATACCATATTTTCAGAACTCCAAATCAAAACATACAATCTAAAGAAGGATTTTAGTCTAAGGATTTTATGAATGAATTCATGTAGAAAGTTGGACCAAACTAAAGAAATCATGGCAGAAAGTGAAGAGGAACTAAAAGGCCTCTTGATGAAAGTAAAAGAGGAGAGTGAAAAAGTTGGCTTAAAGCTCAACATTCAGAAAATGAAGATCATAGCATCCGGTCCCATCACTCCATGGGAAATAGATGGAGAAACAGTGGAAACAGTGTCAGACTTTATTTTGAGGGGCTCCAAAATCACTGCAGATGGTGATTGCAGCCATGAAATTAAAAGACACTTACTCCTTGGAAGGAAAGTTATGACCAACCTAAACAGCATATTGAAAAGCAGAGACATTACTTTGCCGACTAAGGTCTGTCTAGTCAAGGCTATGGTTTTTCCTGTGGTCATGTATGGATGTGAGAGTTGGACTGTGAAGAAGGCTGAGTGCCGAAGAATTGATGCTTCTGAACTGTGGTGTTGGAGAAGACTCTTGAGAGTCCCTTGGACTGCAAGGAGATCCAACCAGTCCATTCTGAAGGAGATTAGCCCTGGGATTTCTTTGGAAGGAATGATGCTAAAGCTTAAACTCCAGTACTTTGGCCACCTCATGCGAAGAGTTGACTCATTGGAAAAGACTCTGATGCTGGGAGGGATCGGGGGCAGGAAGAGAAGGGGACGACAGAGGAGGAGATGGCTGGATGGCATCACTGACTAGATGGACGCAAGTCTGAGTGAACTCTGGGAGTTGGTGATGGACAGGGAGGCCTGGCGTGCTGCGATTCATGGGGTCGCAAAGAGTCGGACACAACTGAGCGACTGAACTGAACTGAAAGAAATTAAGTTACATTTGCTATATATTTAATAATTCTTCTCTACTGCAAAGGATAAAAATTTTCAAAAAGAGTCTGCCAAGTTGACTTAGCTAGGAGCAGTAGCTATAGACAAAGGAGTATAGAATTTGGAATGAAACTTATTTAGGTTCAAATCTTGATTAACAGTTATTAGCCGTGACCATGAGCAAAATCATAAGTCACCCCAAGCATTGATGTTCTCATCTGTAGAATAAGAGTAATAAACTATCTTACTGGGTCACACAAGAGATGCAGGTTTGATCTCTGGGCTGGGAAGATCCACTGGAGGAGGAAATGGCATCCCACTCCAGTATCCTTGCCTGAAAAATTCCATGGACAGAGGAGCCTGGCGTGTTACAGTCGATGGGGTCTCAAAGAGTCAGACATGACTGAGTGGCTGAGCCTGAACTGGATCATTGTGAACATTAAGGGCATAATACATAGAGGCAGAGCTTCCAGCCCAGTGTCTGGTATATGAGGGCTCAACAAATATCTCTTCAATTCTCTTGCTTCTTTCTACTCCTTCTCTCTCCCAATTATATAAAGCCATTAGTCCTTTGACAAATTCTCACAAAGAAACAGTTGATAGGATGCATACTGCCTTCAGAAAACCAATCTGACTCAAAGGTCACCTAACTTCCAGGCAATATTAGGGGCTGTAATACTCCAATCCATGGTGAAACTTTCCTTGATGACAGCATTCCTAGGTAAATTTCTCTTCTGCTGCTGACCCACAGCAACTAAACCTTATACCTCAGAACAGGCTTCCAAATAAACCTGAAACTTCTTCATATCGAGGTATAATTTTTTGGTTTGTTTCAGCCTTGAGAATGAATGGATATTCATGGATTAATCTACCTCAGAACTGTTTTTAGTTCTGGACTAAACAATCATTTCAAGAACCCCAACATTAAGAATATAATGCATTTTCACAAACCCTGAAAACAATGTCCATTAGTAATCTTAACAACTAAATACATTCTTGAATTAAGTACAATTTAATCGAGCATAGTTCAAATTTTTGAAATCTTGTGTTAAAACCAATTCCTGAAAAGCCTCTCTGAGAGTATATTTGAAACGTATGTAGTGTTAATTTTCAAAGGGTTGATAAAATTAAATATTTTTTAACTTACAGTGCAGATTTTAAGAATCATGTAGTATAGTGTATTTTCTCTCTAACTTTTCTAGTGCAGAAATATTGTCTTTCTAGCCAAAAGAGCTTGAAAATGAAAAGAATTTAGTAATATTAAAACAGTTCTAGACTTTCTATAACTTAAAGGTTTATACTGTCATAGAGCAAGTTGTGTAATTTTGTAAGATGGGTCTGGTTTTCTTTTCTCTCCTGTGGAATGGAAGGGACAACTTCCCTATGGAAAAGTAGTATAGGAAACAAAAAACAGAAGTTTGTTTGTGAGGGCTGTGGTTGGAAAACTGGTCACTATTCACTTTTGAGGTTTTTGAAAAGTCCCTTCTCTATTCCTTATTTCCACAAAGAATGAAAAATAGGTATCATGTGAATTGGGATGTACACAATCATATTATATTTTTCCAGTTAGCAAACATTCATCTGATTAACCATCACTGACTGCTGCAATGTCATGTATGCATACATATAGGTATATATACATCCCTGTATATACACATGCATATTTGATTCATATTATGTATGTACAGTTCAATGGCATTTTTTCTTCAACACACTCTAATATGTTGTTCAGTTATTTCTTAAGAGCTTCCAGTTCCAGTTCAGTCGCTCAGTTGAGTCCGACTGCGACCCCATGAATCGCGGCACGCCAGGCCTCCCTGTCAATCATCAATTCCCGGAGTTTACTCAATCATGTCCATCGAGTTGGTGATGCCATCCAACTATCTCATCCTCTGTTGTCCCCTTCTCCTCCTGCCCCCAGTCCCTCCCAGAATCAGGATCTTTTCCAATGAGTCAACTCTTCGCATGAGGTGGCCAAATTACTGGAGTTTCAGCTTTAGCATCAGTCCTTCCAATGAACACCCAGGATTGATCTCCTTTAGAATGGACTGGTTGGATCTCCTTGCAGTCCAAGGGACTCTCAAGAGTCTTCTCCAACACCACAGTTCAAAAGCATCAATTCTTCGGCACCCAGCCTACTTCACAGTCCAACTCTCACATCCATACATGACCACTGGAAAAATCATAGCCTTGACTAGACGGACCTTTGTTGGCAAAGTAATGTCTCTGCTTTTCAATATGCTATCTAGGTTGGTCATAACTTTTCTTCCAAGGAGTAAGCGTCTTTTAATTTCACGGCTGCAGTCACCATCTGCAATGATTCTGCAGCCCCCCAAAATAAAGTCAGCCACCACTTCCACTGTTTCCCCATCTATTTGCCATGAAGTGATGGGACCAGATGCCATGATCTTCGTTTTCCGAAAGTTGAGCTTTAAGCCAACTTTTTCACTCTCCTCCTTCACTTTCATCAAGAGGCTTTTTAGTTCCTCTTCACGTTCTGCCGTAAGGGTGGTGTCATCTGCATACCTGAGATAATTTATATTTCTCCCAGCAATCTTGAGTCCAGCTTGTTCTTCTTCCAGCCCAACGTTTCTCATGATGTACTCTGCATCGTGAGAGGCATCATGAGAGGCAGGTCAGGTGGTCTGATATTCCCATCTCTTTCAGAATGTTCCACAGTTTATTGTGATCCACACAGTCAAAGGCTTTGGCATAGTCAATAAAGCAGAAATAGATGTTTTTCTGGAGCTGTCTTGCTTTTTCCATGATCCAGTGGATGTTGGCAATTTGACCTCTGGTTCCTCTGCCTTGTCTAAAACCAGCTTGAACATCTGGAAGTTCATGATTCATGTATTGCTGAAGCCTGGCTTGCAGAATTTTGAGCATTACTTTACTAGCGTGTGAGATGAGTGCAATTGTGCGGTAGTTTGAGCATTCTTTGGCATTGCCTTTTTTGTATGGGAATGAAAACTGATCTTTCCCAGTCCTGTGGCCATTGCTGAGTTTTCCAAATTTCCTGGCATATTGAGTGCAGCACTTGCACAGCATCATATTCCAGGATTTGAAATAGCTCAACTGGAATTCCTTAACCTCCACTAGCTTTGTTCGTAGTGATGCTTTCTAAGGCCCATTTGACTTCACCTCCAGGATGTTTGGCTCTAGGTGAGTTATCACACCATCGTGACTGGTTCCTATGCAATATTGCTCTCTACAGCATCAGACCTTGCTTCTATCACCAGTCACATCCACAACTGGGTATTGTTTTTGCTTTGGCCCCATCCCTTCATTCTTTCTGGAGTTATTTCTCCAACTGATCTCCAGTAGCATAATGGGCACTTGCCAACCTGGGGAGTTCCTCTTTCTGTATCCTATCATTTCACCTGTTCATACTGATCATGGGATTCTCAAGGCAAGAATACTGAAGAGGTTTGCCATTCCCTTCTCCAGTCCTAATAGCTTGCTGCTAAATTGCTTCAGTCTTGTCCGACTCTATGCGACCCATAGAGGGCAGCCCACCAGGCTCCCCCGTCCCTGGGGGAGCAAGAACATTGGCAAGAACATTGGAGTGGGTTGCCATTTCCTTCTCCAATGTGTGAAAGTGAAAAGTGAAAGTGAAGTCACTCAGTTGTGTCCGACTCTTAACGACCCCATGGACTGCAGCCCACCAGGCTTCTCCGTCCGTGGGATTTTCCAGGCAAGAGTAGTAGAGTGGGGTGCCATTGCTCTCTCCACTTAATAGCTTACATATACATAATTTACAAATTTCCTTAGTGCTATCATTGCCTAACAATGTACAGGAAAAAAACATGTAGCAGGATTTGCTTCTGAAGCCATACAAGCAAAACTGGGTATTTTTAATTGATTCAAATGGTACTGAGAAGTAATTCAGTTTGGAAACGATTCCAGGGAGCATCTGGAGAGCCAGTCATAGGCAGATGGGCAGATAGATGGCCCTTAGGGATTCTGTGATTAATTGGAATCTTCCCCAAATTATCGACAAGATGGGACATGGGTTTAAGTCAACCAAATTGTCTGACAACAGGGACTATGTGCAACCACATAATGAGAACAGCTATGTTTGGAGACCCTTGTGGAGTTTCCATGCCCACTGTCTGGGAATCAGCATCTCCAAGGCTCCCTTCTTGACATTTGTCAGAGCTTCAGGGGAAAACTTGCCACCCTCACACAAAAGGTCTATTGAGGGGCCTGTGAGTCAACTGGAAAACATACACGGCACTTTCTCAACTTGTTTCTTTCTACTCCTGCAAAATAGCATGTCTTTTAATTTGAATTTCCACTCAATGAAAGAAGGGCACCACTTTGACAAGCATTTACAAGTGGGCCTTAAGGCAGGGCAGAGTCTAGTTCATTAGGAACTAAATTTCTAGTAAACACCTTGGTGGACAGATCTGGTTCATAAATATCAGGCCCAGTTATTTTGTGCCAATTTTACACCTGACTGAACTTTTGAGCCCTTTGAAACCATGAAGGGTAAGAAGGATGCATTGGGTACCCCGCTCTATCTACAGTGAAGGTCTCCCGACCACTCCTCCAGGCACGTGAGGAGGGTTACTCAATAGAAACTAATACTAAGCTGCATGTCACCCATATTTGTATCTTCTTAAGTCAATGTACGGAGAAGGCAATGGCACCCCACTCCAGTACTCTCGCCTGGAAAATCCCATGGATGGAGGAGCCTGGTAGGCTGTAGTCCATGGGGTCACTAGGAGTCGGACACGACTGAGCGACTTCCCTTTCCCTAAGTCAATGTAGTTGATTCAAAGAGTTACGTGTAAACAATAGCAGACAAAAATTTCCCCCTGGCAGATTGCAAAGGGAATTTCTGTTTCTAGTTTATTCTTTTATTGAGTTCTGTGTAAAGTACTTAAAGGGATTCTAAAATCCTTTTCTCTCCTCTCTCTCTCCAACTAATGCTGTTTTCCAGTCTCGGAGCTGCCAATGTACCATAAGAAATACACTCATTGACATGACAGAAAAGGCAGTTGTACAGCACAAATGGTATGGTCTATTGCAATAAATTACAGGTTTCCCTTTCATGTTCAGCACAAGAGGCGGCCCTCATGCAATTAGCTACAGCTGGTTAAAGAAAGAAACCATGCATCTGTGGACAGATCAGACGGAGAACCAACTCTTAATTTCTGGAATATATCACCATAGGAGCAGAGAAGAGACCTGATTTTTGTTCCTGAACATAAGCCATTTTTAAAACTTGTACTTCCCCCTATGAATCATCAAGATAGTGTAGCATTTGGGGAAACGAACCTATGATCACGTTTTTTCCTTTAAGGTCACTGGTTATGACAAATAGCTGAGTGTCTTCCACTTGGTTCTTGTCTTCAGCCTGGCAAAAACTTTTCCTTGCATATCTCAGCCTCATGCTCACTCAATTATACAATTGCCACTGTGTGTACTATTCTCAACTGGAAGTTTGTATTTGTATGCTAGAGTCCTTCTAGAATGATAATCTGATGTGTTTTATGTCTTTTTTATTATTGTTGAATGTTCATTTTGCATAATTTAAATTGCAGTTTATTTCAGAAAAATCGAACATTTAGAAACTCTTAAGAACAATTTTAATTGCACGTGCATGGGGCACTGGATCATACATGTATTAATAATGTATTCATGATACAGTATTATGTAGAAGATGTAAAAATATTTTAGCACATGTATCGAGTGAGTAGTTTGTCTTCCAAGAGACAGCTTAAGAAAATACTGGTTATTATCAGTTTGAGGAAGGCATCCATATGTCTGTATAATGCATGTATATTTTAACTATCCACTTCTTAATCATCCATGTGAAACTTTAGCTCTGTTTTTTTCTGCAAATAAAGTTGACCATAGGAAGTCTGGGACTTATCTCCCAGGCTTATGATTTTCAGATAAGGAAAATTTTAAATCATTTCAATATTTGAAAATAACTGTTCTTACCAATCCTGGTCGAGAATAAATTTACTTTATAAATGAAAGAAGGTAAAAACAAATGAATACAAACCTTAATATAAAAATTGTTCATCGTTATCTCCTGGAACTGTTGGGAGCCCCTATAAAGTTAACAATCCATTTAGATATATTCAGATCATGAAAGTAAAAAGAGACTTTGCCTGCCGAGGTGTTTATTTAATGTAGAAAAGAGAAATTATAATGGAAATCATCTGCAATTACTGATTCTATACCCTACCCACTCATACCTCCAGCAAAAACACTGGCTGTTTATTTTGTACAAAAGCAGTAGAGCTGCTGATGTTTAAAAGCAGAGGGGGAAAGGGAAAAATAACTTGACAGTCCAGCTGAAGATCACAAGGCATTTGTGGAGATGTCTCCAGAGCATTTGCCTGAAGATTTATTCTGAAAACTGTACTTTAAAGTTAAAAGCTGTTTGCCAGTTTCCCTCCCTCATGTCGCAACTGACCTTACTGTGCCATCAGAACAAAGGCAGCAATGATTCCCACGTTTTTGTGTCATTTGGTGTAAGAGAGACATATACAGAGTGAACAGAAAATCAGTATTACATGTTTGGAAGGAAGGAAAAGAACCAGAGTGTGTGCCCAGACAACAAATTTCTATCATCTCAAAACCTGTAATTTACTTGAAAATGTGTAGTTTCCTTGTACTGGACTTCCAGACTCCTTGTGTAATGAGCAACCTTCACATTGTGTTGTGAATAGAAACAGGTTGGGAGGAGGGGAATTATGAGATCTGAAGGCAAACATTTACAAAATTGTGAGAATAAGCAATATTTTTGAACCTATTCTCTCCAGATAGACAAATATTGCCCTAGAAAAAACAGCAGGCTATATAGACCCCTGGGGGCCAAAAATTATACTTAACTGGTATCTATTTAGTAAAAACCATCTTCCAATAAAAGCAAACTCAGCACAGGTGAAAATAAGAAAAAAATCAAATGTAAACCAGAATAAAGACCTGGGAATCACAGCTATTGAACTTTTAGAGGAAATAACCAATTCATTACATCTGGAAATATTTCAAGCTGAGGGGGACCAAACACTAAAATCTAAATTTGTATTAATGCTTGAAAAATAGCACTGGGAAGATAAAAGATCTTTCTCTTTGAGTCTAAAAAATAATATTCTCTACTGTCCATTTTTTGAGCATTATTTAGTCAATGAAAGGTGACAAATTATGAAATTGCTAAGTAAATGTTTCTGATAGTTACAAAGAAAGGAAACCTCCTGAATGGACATCTTTCATTTATCCCTGGAGAAAAACAAAATACAGAGCTTCTTGGTGATATTATTCTAATTATTTCAAAAGTGTTTTGATAATATCAATACTTGAAGTAAAAAAATACAGAATAAAAGGTTACCAAACCCTTAAACCCAGAATTTCAAACTATTCCTCAACAGATGATACAAACTGATAGTTCTGATGAGATGATTGTTTCCTTTTAAAGTACTCCTAAGGAGGATATTGAGCTGCAAGTGAGGGTCAAAAAGTTCCTACTTTATCAAAGCTCCAGTGCTAGTTTTTCATGCATGAGAATTAAATTTGTTTATGAAGCAAAATGTATTGAGGGCTTGCTTTTGCTGGGGACTCCTCTGGGCTACATTAGGAAACAAGCCTGACAAGTACACTTCATGTTTGTAATTCAACTGGGCAGCTAGAAGATAAGCAATGCTGCTGTTGCTAAGTCCTTTCAGTCATGTCCAACTCTGTGTGACCCCATAGATGGCAGCCCATCAGGCTCCTCTGTCCCTGGGATTCTCCAGGCAAGAACACTGGAGTGGGTTGCCATTTCCTTCTCCAACGCATGAAAGTGAAAAGTGAAAGTGAAGTCGCTCAGCCGTGTCTGACTCTTAGCGACCCCATGGACTGCAGCCCACCAGGCTCCTCTGTCCATGGTTTTCCAGGCAAGAGTACTGGAGTGGGGTGCCATTACCTTCTCCCAGAAGATAAGCAATAAGCCAAAGCAAATCACAGAGTATGTGAGGCCATGACAAGGGTCATGAAAAGGAAAATGTTAAGTAGAATAAAGGGGATCAGGAGTATATTGGGAGTACATTTAAACAGGATGATCAGAAAAAAATTAATTGAAAGAGTGACATCTGAGTCTAGAGCTAAAGGAGATGAAGCAGTTAGACATGTGGATAAGCCAGCTTCTCCACCTCAGTCCTGTTGATACTATGGGCTAGATAATTCTCTGTGGTAGGGGCTGCCCAGTGCTTTACAGGATGGTCAACAGCCTCCCTGGCTTGTAATATACAAGTAATATACACCCCTAACAACCAAAACTCTCAAAATGCAACAGCTAAAAATATCAAAAATGTCCCAATTGTAACAACCAAAATAGTCAAAAGACCCCTAGTGAGGGGGAAAAAAAAGAAAACACCATTGAGAGTCAATGGTCTGGCGGGAGCATGACAGACAAAACAAAATCAAGATGTGGTCAATAGAGATATGGCTAGATATGGAGAAAGAGGGAGTTAGGGCTGAGGCCAGAAAGGTGACGGGAATGATCCTTTAGTGCTTTCATGACCCATCTGGATTCTTTGTTTTGTACTCTGGATGAAACAGAAAGCCACTGGAGAGTTATAAAAGCACCACTCTGACTGCTGGTGTGGAGAATACACTAGAGTGAGGGAGTGGGCAAGGGAGAAGCAGGGTGATCAGTGAGGAAGCTGGTACTATCTGAGCAAGGGATGATGGCAGCACCTACCAAGATGATCAGGATGAGAGTAGATACAGGGTATCTTTTTAGCATACTGAATGAAATTTCCTATCAGATGAATGAAGGGCTTGAGGAAAAGGAGTTAAAGATCCCTAAGCAACTGAAAGGATGGAGGTGCCATCTGTTGAGATGGGACTTGCAGTAGAGAGCACATGATTGAGAGAGTAAATCAGAGAACACATTTAAAACCATTCCTTGGCAAGTCAGAGAGAGGAGAAATTTTATTTTTGCATACGCCATGATGTTTGAAATCAAAGCGGTGGCAAATTTGCATGTGTGAATGTAATATTGGATAGGAAGAGAGATGAAAAGCTTTATCTTAACGCAGAACCTGTTTAAATGCTTCTCTTTGGTAAGGGAAGGATTTTTTTGTATGGGTGCATTTTCTAATACAAGAATCTCAATGTAGACATGCAGCATATGTGCCTGTTCTATGAACATAAAGCAGTATTTCTCTAGTTGAGTACATTCAAGGGATATCTCAAAAATGATATACTTTATTTTTTTCACTAAAGAACCTATAATTGTTCTAGAATCAAGAATTATTACTCTCAAATTTACTTGTGGAGACCCAGAGTATTAGACCTGTGTCCCTTCAGGGCTCCATTCTTGTTTCTGTCATGGCAGTGACAGGCTGGATTGACATCTTGCAGTTCTGTGTGTCATCACCACTGGACCTTGAGTTGTTCAAGGCCACAAGCTGGAGTTTCTTTACCTCAGTAGCTCAATGCCTATCACCCATACATGCTCAATAAGTATCAACTGTATGAATGAGTGAATGAAAGTATAGTGATTAGGAACCCAGATCTTGTGGTGTACATGTATAGTACAGCCTCAAACATACAGACCAATCTCACAAAGGTAAAAACCATGACTCCACTTTCTCTCCTCTTCTCTTTTTCCCTTCCCTTCTGCCACTCCTCCTGCCTGCTATGAAAGACAATGGTAGACCTGGGAATCAGTCAGACCTGAGCTGGAATCTCAACTCCCCCACTGACTACTTATGTGAATCTGGGCAAATTACCACATGAGGAAACAGATACCTTGGTAGACACGCTAGTTCCCAGGTAGGTTTGTAGCAAAGCAACAGCTATGTGTCCAGAATTTAACAATCAGAAAGATCCTAAAATCCAAAAGTAGTTCTCTGAATTTCCACACAGGTGTTAGCTTCAGTGATAGCACCCATACAAAAAAATCCTTTTGTACCAAAGAGAAGTATTTAAACAGATTCTGCATTAAGATAAAGCTTTTCATCTCTTCCTATCCAATATTACATTCACTCGTGAAAATTTGCCACCTCTTTGATTTCAAACATCATGGCATATGCAAAAATAAAATTTCTCCTGTTTCTTACTTGCAGAGGAATGGTCTAGGAGGCAGCAGGTTCTCTAAGTGTCTTCATCTGCTTTGCAATTGGCACACTGTTTAGGCCATCAGGACACAGGGATAGGACAGGCTAGTCCTTGCCTTCATGGAACTTTCTGCCCAGTGGAGAAGGCAGACTTTAAACAAAGAATTACGCAGATTTATTTGATGCTGTGTTAAGTTTTGGGAAGGAGAGTAATGACATACTGTACCAGAAGAATCCAACCAAATTTGGGGGAAGGATGGGGTAGAGGGGTGTGGAAGCTTTACTATGGAAGTCACATTGAAGCTGAAAACTGAATCATGAGCTGGAGTTAGAAGCGGGTGTGTAGAGTTGGAGAGGGATTAATTGGAGAACAAGGAGACTGGGGAAACAGAACAGGGAAGAAGAGTGCTTTAAATTTCAGGCATTAAAGATATCCAGTAAGGATCTAGGCTTCTGCCTTTGCCCATCAATTAAACAAATATAATCCCCAGAGTAGGGACTCCGTTTATGTTTGATGGATGAATGAACTCTGGAAACCTCTTATTATTCTGGTAGCTACATTCACAGATTTTATATACACACTCTCACCCATTCCCTAAAATGCCAAAGTGATGACCTGGCAAGCCCAAAGTTCCCAAGGAGCTCAGGCTTCCAGTTTGCCAGTATTCAAATGGCCACTTTGTCTTTCATCTAAGGCTCTTCTGAATCACTCTTCAAACCACAAGGCAGTTGATAGCATTTGTGCTGTGAGTAAGGTTCCGCCTTTCACCTGCAGTTGGCCCTAGCTCATCAATATTTTCTAGTGTATGTTGTATCTGTACAATTGGTGAGTCACCCATTCTTTGGGTGGTATGACTACCATTGTCCTTTATGAAATTATAGCTAGAGTCTGCTCTTGTTTTGCTTTAAATGAAGCCCACAGACTAGAGGTCTTTTTCAAAGCCTTACATTTTTCTCTTTAGTTCACAAGAAACTAAAGGAAAGGAGTTACTTCTCTTTTATTTAAAGAATCATTAGAGATAAGTGGACTCAACCAAATGAGGAAAATAAAGCCTGAAGACCTGTTCTGCAGTCACATCTTCATTCCCTGGTCCTTTCCGAGAACCCCTGTGGTTTATGTATTTGTGTTAACTCTATGATAAAATGTGATCTTTACTGCAATTTGGCATACAAAGTTTAAGCTTAGGGGCAAGTCTACTTCCTTTCTGAACTACGTTTGCAAACTGGCCCTTTTTGAAAATATTCACATATTTTGGAAAGGGAGCTTGAATCCTAATCCATTCTTCTATTGTAGTCACTTTGATACTGCTAAGGAAAGAACAGAAGTCTGGTGAAGAATTTGCCCCACTTGTCGGTAAGTTTCTCTGATCACCAATGATAGATAAGACCTATTTTAAGATCTGTAGTTTTTGGCCATATTTGTATTAACTGTGCTATCTTTCATATTTTTTCTTTTCAAAAGGAAAGTATTTTTCCCTGTTATTCCTGGCTATAAATATGTAATACTCTCATTATAAAAAGCATTCAGTCATGATAGAAGTTTCCGTCAACACCTCAGTAATTTTGAAAATGAAATTGCCAAGATATTTAAAGTTTTATGAATTGTTTGAATGCTTACAAGTTTCACACATTCTATCTGTGTCATCAGAAAGACTTCAAACACCCCTATTCCTTCAAATAAACAATGAATCATGCACATCCACAAGCTGTCAGCTTTTCTACATTTCTTTCGAACATTTTAAAAATCTAGTTTAATTAGCCCAGGTTCTGGAGGCGGGGAGGGGGCAGAATTTTACATTACAGCTAAATTAAATAGCAGACTGGAAAATATTTAGCATATTGTTCCTTCAGTCCATGAGGACTGAATGTGAACAGTGCACATGCCTCTATGAAGTGAAGTCGCTCAGTCGTGTCCGACTCTTTGTGACCCCATGAACTGTAGCCCACCAGGCTCCTCCCTCCATGGGATTCTCCAGGCAAGAGTACTGGAGCGGGTTGCCATTTCCTTCTCCATACATGCCTCTGTGGAGGGAGACAAAACATAAACGTATTACTACTTTCAGGAGTTATGATCTCACTAAAGAGATATGATGTACAAAAATGGTATATAGGATCATGTGAAGAGACAGAGATATCTCTCTGGGTTTTGACCAACTTCACACATAAGCTGCACTGAGGTTGATGCCCTAATGCCAGCTTCTCAACCAATCCTATTGGTATTATACTTGTCAACACTGAGGAACATTCAAGACTTCTTTATCTTGAAGGTTTGAACATCTCTGGCCATGAGATGCTGCTATAATCAGCAGATTCCAGCCTTTCCTCTCACCTCCTCCTCAAGAAAGTAACTTTTATAGAACACTGCAAAGAGCAGTAATAGAGGCTATGCAGACTCGAAGGGGTTGAAGGAGGATATGAAGAGCCCCAGGTCAGTCACCTAAAGGTGCTTCATGTCAGTGACTCTGCTCAGGTACAGGAAGTACAAGCCAGCATCTGAGATATTGTGAAATCCTCTGGGGAAGCATCAATCTGGTATGGCCTGACCCTCAACTTTAAAAAGGCCCTCACTACTTTCAAATTCTGTGCTTCTGAGGTTCAAATTCTGTGCTTCTGAGGTTACGTCTCAACATGCTCTGAAAACCTATACATAACAAATTTTTCACCCAGCTTAGAAACTCATTCCTGACAATAAAACTCTTCTATCATATAAAAGTGGGCTTCCCTGGTGGCTCAGTGGTAAAGAACCCACCTGAAATACAGAAGACATGAGTGTGATCCCTGGGTCAGGCAGATCTCCTGGAGAAGGAAGTGGCAACCTACTCTAGTATTCTTGCCTGGGAAAGCCCGTGGACAGAGGAGCCTGGAGGGGTACAGTCCACGGCGTCACAAAAGAGCTGGACGTGACTTAGCAACTAAACAACATCATATAAAGCAACAACTTCATCTAGAGATGGAATTACAAAGTTGCTGAAAAGATGAATAAAGGAACAAAGATGACCTGAGGAAATCAGTAGAAAATAGTGTTCATTATAGTATGTTTTTCAAACTACAGGTTAAGATCCTTTAGTGGGGTTGGGGTAGGGAGGTGAAATCAATTTGGTGAAACCAAAAACAGGCACATATTGAAGATATAGTTGGTTTGGTTTCAGATCACTGCAATAAAGTGAATATCACAATGAAATGAGTCACACATTTTGGTTTTCCAATGCATAGGGAAGTTACATTTACACTATACTATAGTCTATTATGTGTGAAATGACATTATGTCTGAAAAATGTACATAATTTAAAAAATACTTTGCTGCTAAAACATACTAACCATCATCTGAACATTGAGTGAATCACAGTCTTTCTGCTGGATAATGACCTTGCCTAGATGTTGATGGCTATTGACTGACTAGCATGGTGGTTGCTGAAGGTTGGGGCACTAGCGATTTCCCCTAAAAAAGATGACAATGAGATTTCTCTCTTTGATTAATTCTTCCTTTCATGAATTATTTCTCTGTAACATGCAGTGCTGTTTGATAGCATTTCAACCATAGTAGAACTTCTTTCAAAATTAGTCAGTTCTTTAAAACTCTGCCACTGCTTTATCAACTAAGCTTATGTACTGCTCTAGATCCTATGTTGTCATTTCAACAATCCTTACAGCACTTCACCAAGACTAGATTTTATCTCAAGAAAGCACTTTCTTTGCTCATCCATAAGAAATAACTTCTCATCCATTCATGTTTTATCATGTTCATTTCAGTCGCTCAGTCATGTTGGACTCTTTGTGACACCATGAAGTGCAGCACGCCAGGCCTCCCTGTCCATCACCAACTACTAGAATTTACCCAAACTCATGTCCATTGAGTCGGTGATGCCATCCAACCATCTCATCCTCTGTTGTCCCCTTCGCCTCCTGCCCTCAGTCTTTCCCAGCATCAGGGTCTTTTCCACTGAGTCAGCTCTTCGAATCAGGTGGTCAAAGTACTGGAGTTTCAGCTTCAACATCAGTGCTTCCAATGAACATCCAGGACTGGTCTCCTTTAGAATGGACTGGTTAGATCTCCTTGCAGTCCAAGGGACTCTCAAGAGTCTTCTCCAACACCACAGTTCAAAAGCATCAATTCTTTTTTTTTTAATTTTTATTTTTACTTTATTTTACTTTACAATACTGTATTGGTTTTGCCATACATTGACATGAATCCACCACAGGTGTACATGAGTTCCCAATCCTGAACTCCCCTCCTACCTCCCATCCCATATTATCTTTCTGGATCATCCCCGTGCACCAGCCCCAAGCATCCTGAATCCTGCATCAAACCTAGACTGGTGATTCATTTCTTACATGATAGTATACATGTTTCAATGCCATTCTCCTACATCATCCCACCTTCTCCCTCTCCCTCAGAGTCCAAAAGTCCATTCTATACATCTGTGTCTCTTTTGCTGTCTCACATACAGGGTTATCATTACCATCTTTCTAAATTCCATATATATGTGTTAGTATACTGTATTGGTGTTTTTCTTTCTGGCTTACTTCACTCTGTATAATCGGCTCCAGTTTCATCCATCTCATTAGAACTGATTCAAATGTATTTTTTTAATGCTTCCCTGGTGGCTCAGAGGTTAAAGCATCTGCCTCCAATGCAGGAGACCCAGGTTCAATGGCTGGGTAATATTCCATTGTGTATATGTACCACAGCTTTCTTATCCATTCATCTGCTGATGGACATCTAGCTTGCTTCCATGTCCTGGCTATTATAAATAGTGTTGCGATGAACATTGGGTACACGTGTCTCTTTCAATTCTGGTTTCCTCGGTGTGTATGCCCAGCAGTGGGATTGCTGGGTCATAAGGCAGTTCTATTTGCGAATTTTTAAGGAATCTCCACACTGTTCTCCATAGTGGCTGTACTAGTTTGCATTCCCACCAGCAGTGTAAGAGGGTTCCCTTTTCTCCACATCCTCTCCAGCATTTATTGCTTGTAGACTTTTGGATCACAGCCATTCTGACTGGTGTGAAATGCTACCTCATTATGGTCTTGATTTGCATTTCTCTGATAATGAGTGATGTTGAGCATCTTTTCATGTGTTTGTTAGCCATCCATACTGGCACAAAGACAGAAATATAGATCAATGGAACAAAATAGAAAGCCCAGAGATAAATCCACACATGTATGGACACCATATCTTCAACAAAGGAGGCAAGAATATGCAATGGAGTAAATACAATCTCTTTAACTAGTGGTGCTGGGAAAACTGGTCAACCACTTGTAAAAGAATGAAACTAGATCACTTTTTCTAACACCACACACAAAAATAAACTCAAAATGGATAAAACTCAAAATGGATTAAACGTAAGACCAGAAACTATAAAACTCCTAGAGGAGAACATAGGCAAAACACTCTCCGACATAGATCACAACAGGATACTCTATGATCCACCTCTCAGAATACTGGAAATAAAAGCAAAAATAAACAAATGGGATCTAATTAAAATAATTAAAAGCTTCTGCACAACAAAGAAAACTATAAGCAAGGTGAAAAGACAGCCTTCTGAATGGGAGAAAATAATAGCAAATGAAGCAACTGACAAACAACTAATCTCAAAAATATACAAGCAATTTATGTGGCTCAATTCCAGAAAAATAAATTATCCAACCAAAAAATGGGCCAAAGAACTAAATAGACATTTCTCCAAAGAAGACATATGGATGGCTAACAAACACAAAAGCATCAATTCTTTGGTCCTCAGCTTTCTTTATAGTCCAACTCTCACATCCATACATGACTACTGGAAAAACCATATCTTTGATTAGACAGATTTTTGTTGGCAAAGTAATGTTTCTGCTTTTTAATATGCTGTCTAGGTTGGTCATAACTTTCCTTCCAAGGAATAAGCGTCTTTTAAGATCACAGTAATTCAATTATATCTTCAGGTCCCACTTCTAAGCCTATTTCTCTTGCTCTTTCCAGCACATCTACAGTTACTTCCTCTGCTGAAGTCTTGATACCTTTCAAAGTTATCCAGGAGGGTTGGAAATCAACTTCTTCCAAATTCCTGTTATTGTTGATATTTTGACCTCTCCCCATGAATAATGAATATTCTTAATGACATCTAGAATGGCGAACTCTTTCCAGAAGATTTTCAGTTTATTTTGCTCAGACTCATCAGAGGAATCACTATCTAACACAACTACAGCCTTATGAAATGTATTTCTTGAGTAATAAGACTTGAAAGTAGAAATTACTCTGTGATCCATGGGCTGCAGAATGGATGTTGTGTTAGTAGGCATGAAAAAAAATGAATCTCCATCAGAGCTCTTGGGTGTTTGGGTACATTTTCAATAAGCAGTAATATTTTTAAAGGAATACTTTTTTGTTTTCTGAGAAGTAACAGTGAGCTTAAAAAATCACTCAGTAAACCGTGTTAAGCACTGCTTTCAATTTAAAGCTACCAAATGTGTTAACCCTAACAAGAGAGTCATATTGTCCTTTTAAACTTTGAAGCCAAACACTGGCTTCTCTTCTCTAGCTATGAAAGTCCTAGATAGCATTTTCTTCCAATATAAGGCTGTTACACCTACACTCAAAATCTGTTTTTTAGTGTAACAATTGTTCTTAATTATCTTCTCTAGGTCTTCCGGAAAACTTGCTGCAGACTCCACATTAGCACTTGCTCCTTCACCTTGCACTTTCTGTTAGAGATGGCTTCTTCCCTTAAATCTCATGAACCAAACTCTCTTGGCTTCAGATTTTTCTTCTGCACCTTCCTTGCCTCTTTCAGCCTTCACATAATTGAAGAGAGGTAGGGCTTTGGTCTGGACTATGCTTTGACTTAAGGGAATTGGTGGCTAGTTTGATCTTCTATCCAGACCTCTAATCTCCATATCAGCAACAAAGCTGTTCTTTTTTCTTATCTTTCGTGTCACTGGACTAGCACTTTTCATTTTCTTCAAGAACTTTTCCTTTGCAGTCGCAGCTTGGCTAACTGTTGGGTGCAAAAGGCCTGGCTTTCAGTCTGTCTCAGCTTTAGACATGTCTTCCTCACAAAGCTTAATCATTTCTAGCTTTTGATTTTAACTGAGAAATGCATGAACTTTCTGTTCACTTAGAGGCCATTGTAGGGTTATTAATTGGCCTAATTTCATTATTATTGTCTCCAGAGCATAGGGAGGTCCAAGAAGAGGGAAATATATTGGAGAATAGTAGGTCAGTGGCATAGTCAAAACACACACAACATTTTAAAATTAAATTTGCTGTCTTATATAGGCACAGTTTGTGGCGCCTCCAAAACAATTACAATTGTTACATCAAAAATCACTGATCACAGTCACCATAACAAGTATAATATTAATGAAAATGTTTGAAGTATTGTGAGATTCACCAATATGTGACACAGAGATGAAGTGTGCAATTTTTCAAATGCTGTTGGAGAAATGGTGCTCATCAAGATTGCCCAAAATTTCAGTTTTTAATGCAGTATCTGCAAAGCCCCAAGAAACTAAAGTGCAGTAAAGTGAAGTGTACCTGTATTTTTTTTTTTTTAGTGAAATAGGACAGGAGAGAAGGGAAGAGAAGAGGGGAAATAACAGATACCTCATAAAATTAGTACTATTTTGACTATGGTCATGGTGAAAATCATGTAAAAATATTCTATTATACCACTGCCTCACTATACTTATCAAGTTAAATTTCTCAGAAAAGAAAAAAAAAGAAAAAAAGCCAACACACTGAGATTATTATTGGTATGACACTTGTATCTAGCCCACGGTCATATTCCAACTGAGCTATGGCAGTGTCTCTAAGATGCCATTTGGTCCATGGGACAAAACAAGAGAACACTCAGACCAAGACACCAAACTCCAGCCAATGCTTCCAGCCAGGTCACTCTGCAATACTCTGTACACTAGTTTTTGCTTCTTCTGAAGGGGAGGTGTTTATATGTATATTCACTGAGGAGGATCCACACTGAATCTCAGCTTCATAGCACTATTATAACAGCAACTAATAGGGACTGAAAACATATATGCTTTATAGGCATTATCACCTAATTTTCACATCAACCCTATAAGCAAGGTTCTAAAATTATCCCCATTTTCTAATAGCAAAAGGGAAAGTCAAGTAATTTGCTCACGGTCCACATGATGGTGGAGCCAGTACTCATACAGAAACAATACTGTGATCATCCATGGTGTTTTCACATAGACTTGGCCATTTATGACTTGAACACTTCTATTCTTTTCTTACTAGGTCAATCATAAAAATGACAGTTGATGTCGTCTTCACCTTTTACTGACATTAAAAATCCTTTCTCATAAATGTGCCCCCTGAAGACAACTGAAAATTTTCAATAAACAAAGAATCAATTGAGCACACTAATTCACTGATGGTGCACTTGATTTTTCATTATCATCCATCTGAACACGGTACTTATCCAAATACTGCTCTTCTAAGACAAGCAGAAAAAATAATTTGGCTTGTGACCCAAAACAAAAAGGTTTTTTAAAATCTGTTATTTCATTGCTCCCCTGCTTTAAATGGATACACCTATAGTTATAGTTATTAATAATAATCATTCTTTTAGATCTAAAGTTACTAACTGTGGCTCTCTCTTTTAAACTTTTTACACCTTGAATATTGTGTCTTATTTATTTCTCCTAGTTTTTCCTCATTCAAAAACAATCCCTTCAAATTCTGATTTTGTTTTGTAGGTATTTGGAGATCTGGTTTACTTTAAAACAATGAAGCAGACATAATTCCCTAAGGGCAACTCAATGAAAACTGGGAGGTCCTAGTGGCACAATTAAACTGGCAACAAATCAATAGAAACAGAAGAAAAGAGGAAAGAAAACAATTAAAACATTCTGTCAAAAAATAGAGCAGGAATTAAAAGACGCAAACTATTGTTTTGACAGATAATCACATTTTAATTTTCAATAGATTGCTTAGGATAAAGTATAGACTGCCTTTTACAATATTCTGGTGTTCCTTTCTAGGCTGTTAACGCTATGATTATGTCACAACTGAATGGCAGGTATTTTCACCAAAAGAGGATGGGGTAAACAGTGAAATGTTGCCCTGCTTGTTATATAATGTGAATCAAACCCTCTATTGATCATTCCAAAATGGCCCATTATAGTCCAAGTGTTTTCATGTGCACATAAGATGATGTATTATTATGAAGATGAGGATGAAATGAGAATGAAAACAACTCGATCGAGTTCCAAGTAATAGGCACTTTGCTAAACACTTAATAAACATTATCTAATTTAATTTTCATAACAAATTTAATCCTCAGGTAATTTTATTATTTTCCTATTATATAGCTGAGTAAAGTAAGACTTAAGAGATATTAAAAATTTTGCCCATGATCACACAGCTAATAATTAGGGGAACCAGGATCTGAATCCACTCAGTCTCTAAAGCCCATTATCTGAGCCATATGGTTCAACTAGAGCCTCCCAATCTCACAAGGCCAGAAGAAGCAGCTATAAGTTTGCCCTGCTCTTACTAATCATTGCTAGACTCACATAAATGATTGCAAGTATTCGTTTTATGGGTGCTCTGATTTCAAAAGCTGTTAAAACCATGGGAGAGGAGGGAATGTGTAACTTTTAACTTTTCCAAGGAGTTCTGATGCAAAGGGAGAGAGAAATGAGTACAGTCGGAAGGAAGAGTAGGGAAAGAGAAAGTTTAAAATTAAAATTGCCAGAAAGAATAGCATGTGTATGTTGATGGAACTATTTGGTGGGAGGTAATATTGAATGATGCAAGAAAGGAAGCAGCAGGTTCCTGGAGGATATCCTGTGAAAGGGTAAGAAGAAATGGAAAATAGAGCAAAACTGGGGGACTAGATTTGAGGGGTAACATGATGGCTCAGATGGTAAGAGTCTGCCTGCAATGCAGGAGAGCCAGGTTCGATTCCTACATTGGGAAGATCACCTGGAGAAGGCAACCCATTCCAGTATTCTTGCCTGAAGAATTTCATGGGCAGAGGAGCCTGGCAGGCTACAGTCCATTGGGTCACATAGAGTCTGACACGACTGAGTCACACACACACACACACACACACACACACACACACACACAGAATGGTGAATTTGATGACTGTAACAGGCAGGTGGCCAAGAATATGGTATAGATGGTGGGTGTGTGAGTGGATTTGGTGAAGGGAGTCTATGGAAATTTTTAAGATTGAGAAAATTGAAAAATTGAAACAATTAGAACGTCATCATGAGTGGCTAGTATTTAAAAAGCAATTTAGAAATGCATACTGAAAGTATTTTCAGGTGATATGATGTGATTCCCAGTATTACCACAAAATGCTCCAGAAAAAAATTTTTTTTTAAGTGTATCTCAGAGTTAATGAAATGTAGTAGTAATACCAACTGACATTTATTGAGTACTCACCACAAGCCACTGTATTAAATGTTTTACAACTGACCATGATTCCTGACTTTCTTGATTCTGTTTTCATCTTTGTCCATTTGCTCAAGAGGTTAAGAGAGCCTCATCTTGGCCTTTCCTTCTCCATCATGTAAACACTTCCTTCTTGTATCTACAAACGTAAAACCCCTTGGCTGTGCACTGGGAACCACCAGTGACCATGGAGCAAGATGCCTAAGATTGTTTCCCTACCTGTAGCTATCCTGACATCATAAGCTGACACATTGCTTCCACTAAAAACATCCAAGTCTTACAAGTTTTGGCAATTCTTTAACTTTCACTCCTCCTACTTCATTGTTTTACTTCATTTCTCTGAACTTAAAGAGACACTAGTTTGGGGCCAGAGAACACAGAGATTATTCTGGGGCAACAGTATTGATAAAACCACATCTCCATATAGGTAGCATGATGATGTTATAACTATTAATTAAGGAAGTTTTTTTTTCTTTGGAATTTACTTTACCTCCTTGCCAAAAGTCCTCTCATTTAGTCATCTAGTTTGGCTCAAAGAAAAGATATGAGCACAAAAAGCAGAGGAAAAAGGAATTTGTTCCCTGAATGGTGAGTTGCAGGAGTGTAAATCTTTAGGGGAGAAATGGTGGACTCTTAGCACAGAAACAATTTGAAATGAAGGCTTGAGAGGAAGAGAAAGTCTCCCATCAGACATGACTTGTGAAAGAGAAGTTGGGTGATGGACAAACCAAGGAAAGAGGAGGCTTACTGAGAGGGGTCAAAGAAACAAAAATGTCTAAAAGAGTTGTTTATTACCTACCACAACACATTACCGGGTGCCTTAAACAACAGAAATGCATTCTCTCGTAGTTCTGGAGGCTATAAATCAGAAATTGAGGGTCGGTAGGGTTGGTTCCCTCTAAAAGCTGTGAGAGAAAAGCTGTTCCCAGTCTCTCCCCCTGACTGACAGTTTGTTCATCTTTTCCCGTGTGTCTTCACATTATCCTCTCTCTACATGCATCTCTGTGTCCAGGACACCAGTCATAGTGGATTAAAATCCACCCTAATGACCTCACTTGAACTTGGTTCTCTCTGTAAAGACTCTATCTCCAAATAAGATCATATTCTGAGGTACTAGGGATTAGATTTCAACTCATGAATTTGGGGGGCGGAGTGGTGAGGGAGTGGACACAATTCAACCCATAACAAGCAGGAATATGAGAATTTTCTTGAAGGAACCTTACATATATGCACCACAATGGCTATCCACTGGCTAGAGCTCTGGAGCCACATGGGAGCTGAGAAGGTCTTCAAGGACAGCTCAGCTCTCAACCATTCTCTGAGCCTCAGTACCAGTCACTCTCATCATTGTTTGATGACAGTTTTCCTTTACCTGGTGGGACAACTGCAGTGGACAACAACAGGAATTAAGTCCACCTGTGCTCAAAACCTGAATCTGCCCCATCCAACTAACCTATAGAGAGAAACATCTTGGATCAATCCACAGCAGAACCCTAGCTATGTTGTGGCAGGGAAAACAGATCCTCCCATTACTTTCATGGAATCACAGAGCACTAGCTAGCAATGCTGTCTACAGAGTTGTTATTGTTATTTAGTCACTAAAGTTATCTCTAACTTTTTAACACCCCATAAACTGCAGCACACTAGGCTTCCCTGTCATTTCCCCATCTCCCCGAGTTTGCTCAAACTCATGTCCATTGAGTCAGTGATGCCATCCAACCATCTCATACTCTGTTGCCCCCTTCTCCTCCTGCACTCGATCTTTCCCACCATCAGTGTCTTTTCCAATGAGTCAGCTCTCCACATCAGATGGCCAAGTATTGGAGCTTCAGCATCAATCCTTCCAGTAAATATTCAGGGTTGATTTCTTTTAGGATCAGTTGGTTTGATCTCCTTGCAGTCCAAGGGACTCTCAAGAGGCTTCTATAGCATCACAATTCGAAAGCATCAATTTCTCAATTGTTCAGTCTTCTTTATGGGCCAACTCTCACATCCATACATGACTACTAGAAAAACTATGGCTTTGGCTATAAGAACCTTTGTGGGCAAAGTGATGTTTCTGCTTTTAATATGCTGTCTAGGTTTGTCATAGCTTTTCTTCCAAGGAGCAAGTGTCTTAATTTCATGCTACAGTCACCATCTGCAGTGATTTTGGAGCCCAAGGAAATAAAATCTGTCCCTGCTTCCACTTTTTTTCTCCTTCCATTTTCCTTGAAGGGATGGAGTGTATGCCATGATCTTAGTTTTTTGAGTTTCAAGCCAGTTTTTTCACTCTCCTCTTTCATCCTCATCAAGAAGCTCTTTAGTTCTTCTTTGCTGTCTGTTATTAGAGTGGTATCATTTGCATATCTGAAGTTGTTGATATTTCTCCTTGCAACCTTGATTCCAGTGTGATTCATCCAGTCTGGTATTTTGCATGATGTACTCTGCATGCATTAAGTTAAATAAGCAGGGTGACAATATACAGCCTTGTCATACTCCTTTCCCAATTTGGAACCGATCTGTTGTTCCATGTCTGGTTCTAACAGACATGCATGCAGATTTCTCAGGAGAAAGGTAAGGTGGTCTAGTATTCCCATCTCTTTAAGAATTTTCCACAGTTTGTTGTGATCCAGTAACTCAGTTGGTTGGAGAAGGCAATGGCACCCTACTCCAGTACTCTTGCCTGGAAAACCCCATGGGCGGAGGAGCCTGGAAGGCTGCAGTCCATGGGGTCACTGAGGGTCGGACACGACTGAGCAACTTCCCTTTCACTTTTCACTTTCATGCATTGGAGAAGGAAATGGCAACCCACTCCAGTGTTCTTGCCTGGAGAATCCCAGGGACGGGGGAGCCTGGTGGGCTGCTGTCTATGGGGTTGCACAGAGTCGGGCACGACTGAAGCAACCTAGCAGCAGCAGCAGCAGCAGCAGCAGCTCAGTTGGTAAAGAATCTGCCTGAAGTGCAGGAGACCCGGCTTCAATCCCTGGGTCAGGAAGAGCCCCTGGAGGAGGAAATGGCAACCCACTCCAGTATTCTTGCCTGGAGAATCCCATGGACTGAGGAACCTGGTGGGCTACAGTGCATGGAGTCATGAGAGTCGGACACGACCTAGCGACTAAACCACCACCACCACTGTCAAAGGCTTTAGCATAGTCAATGAAGCAGAAGTAGATGTTTTTCTGGAATTCTCTTGCTTTTTATATGATACAATAGATGTTGGCAGTTTGTTCTTTGGTTCCTCTGCCTCTTCTAAATCTACCTTGTACATCTGGAAGTTCTTGGTTTACATACTCCTGAAGCCTAGCTTGAAGAATTTTGAGCATTACCTTGCTATTGTGTGAAATAAGCACAATTGTATGGTAATTTGAACATTCTTTGGTATTTCCCTTCTTTGAGATTGGAATGAAAATTGACCTTTTCCAGTCCTGCGGTCACTGCTGAATTTGCAAATTTGCTGACATATTAAATTTAGCACTTTCACAGCATGATCTCTTAGGATTTTAAGTAGCTCAACTGGAAACCTTTGCTAGCTTTGTTCATAGTAATGCTTCCTAAAGCCCACTTGATTTCACACTGCAGGATGTCTATCTCTAGGTGAGTAACCACACCATCAAGGTTATCTGGGCCATTACAACCTTTTTTGTATAGTTCTTCTGTATATTCTTGCCACCTCCTCTTAATATCTTGTACTTCTGTTAGATCCTTACTCTTTCTGTCCTTTATCGTGCCCATCCTTGCACTAAATATTCCCTTGAAATCTCTGATTTTCTTGAAGAGAACTCTAGCCTTTCCTATTCCATTGTTTTCCTCTATTTCTTTGCACTGTTCATTTAAGAAGGCCTTCTTATCTCTCCTTGCTATTCTCTGGAACTCTGCATTCAGCTGGGTATATCTTTTCCTTTCTCCCTTGACTTTCTTGACTTTTACTTCTCTTCTTTCCTTAACTATTTGTAAAGTGTTCTTAAACAGTCACTTTGCCTTCTTAAGAATTTCATTTTCTTGGGGATGGTTTTGGTCACTGCCTCCTGTAAAATGTTATTAACCTCCATCCATAGTCCTTCAGGTACTCTGTCTACCAGATCTAATCCTTTGAATCTATCTGCAGTAGGCAGGGCTAAAATTTACTCCTGGAATATGTAATATACATGATAGAGATAGTTTTATTACATATTTATTCACCTACAAGGGTTTTCTTTTCACCATTCTGTGTCTAGCTTTAATAGTTAGGGGTTAAATAAAAATTTTGATAGCCTGCCTTCTAATTCCTAACTTGATTCTAAAATTTTAATGTATTTATTAAATCCAAGATATGAAAACAGTATCAAATGCAAGAATGGAATTACCAAAAATGCAGGTCTGCTTTTTAATTTTATAAGGGGAAATCTCATTAATCATCACCTATCATATAAAATAATAAATGCCCTGTAATAACAGGTAATAATATATAATGACAAGTAATATTCAGTTTTATGGTTTTCTCCGTGATTTCTAAGGTCATGGCTGGAAAACTCAAAAGGAAGTTTGAGTGTAATTTGCTTCCCCTCTTCCAATAATATTATTAGACACACTTTGAGCATAAATTTGGTGAGCTCAGCAAATAAAGTCAAATTTTGCCCCTAATTCAAACCAAGTTAATACGAGTCTTAAAGGGCCAGAAGTAAGTGGGGTAAAGAAAGTATTGATATCAGTTCAATTTAAGAATTACTCTGTCACTGCAACAGAGTGTGTCAATTTCTGTCTCTATCAATTTCTACTTAGAAGGGACATTCAGAGTCTTGTCAACTATTCTTAGAGGCATTATGCTGCTATGGCTGCAAAGACTTACAAAATGCCAGGTCTCCTTAAATGGCATATTCAAGTAGAAGAGAAAATAAAATCATTGCCTTGTACTAAGGAAGCTATGTTACTATACCTCAATACAGATGAAATAGTATGAGATAAGACTCAAAGAAATGAAGTTTAAATTATTATGGAACTATAGTGCTTTCCCAGTTAATATATATTAAAAGAATTAGACATCTTAGACTTGGTGGATAAAGCCAAAGAGATCATATGATTAAAGTTGCTAAAACATTGAACAGTGAATGTGACCACTCTGGAAAACGAAGCTTATACTTCTTATATGCACCTCAACTCCAAACACTAGCCATAACCAAAAGGAATGTTATTCACAGTTACTAATGTTATGTTGAGGGAAGATAAACTCTGAAAATATCTCTTGGTTCCCTAAATGCAGTCATTCCTTATTCTTGTCTTTTCCTTTGTATAATTCAAGAGGGTAATTAGGTACAGTCATCCAATCCTATGTTTTTCTACTCAGGCTGGTTTTAGTTTCCTAGAGATACACCTATCTACTGTCTCATTTGCCAGTTTTTCTCCAGCTATCCTCAGTTCAGTTCAGTCGCTCAGTCATATCCTACTCTTTGTGACCCCATGGATTGTAGCATGCCAGGCCTCCCTGTCCATCATCAAGTCCTGGAGTTTGCTCAAACGCATGTCCATTGGTGATGCCATCCAACCATCTCATCCTCTGTTGTCCCCTTCTCCTCCTGCCCTCAGTCTTTCCCAGCATCAAAGTCTTTTCCAATGAGTCAGTTCTTCACATCAGGTGGCCAAAGTATTGGAGCTTCAGTTTCAGCATCAGTCCTTCCAATGAATATTCAGGACTGATTTCCTTTAGGATTGATTGGTTTGATCTCCTTGCAGTCCAAGAGACTCTCAAGAGTCTTCTCCAACATCACAGTTCAAAAGCATCAATTTTTTTGGTGCTCAGCTTTCTTTATAGTCCAAATCTCACATTCATATATGACTACTGGAAAAACCATAGCTTTGACTAGAAGGATATTGGTTGGTAATGTCTCTGCCTTTTAATGTGCTATCTAGGTTGGTTGTAGCTTTTCTTCCAAGGAGCAAGCATCTTTAAATTTCATGTCTGCAGCCAACATCTGCAGTGATTTTGGAGCCCAAGCAAATAAAGTCTGTCACTGTTTCCATTGTTTGCCCATCTATTTGCCATGAAGTGGTGGGATTGGATGCCATGATCTTCATTTTTTGAATGCTGAGTTTTAAGCCAGCTTTTTCACTCTCCTCTTTTACTTTTATCAAGAGACTCTTTAGTTCTTCACTTTCTGCCATAGGGGTGATGTCATCTGCATATTTGATGTTATTTATTTTTCTCCTGGCAATCTTGATTCCAGCTTGTGCTTCATCCAGTCCAGCATTTCTCATGATGTACTCTGCATATGTTAAATAAGCAGGGTGACAATATGCAGCCTTGATGTACTCCTTTCCCTATTTGGAACCAGTCTGTTTTTCCATGTCTAGTTCTAGCTGTTGCTTCTTGGGCAGCTATCCTACTTCCCTATAATCCTAGGGAACTTCCTTTAAGGATACAAGCTCCCTCTCAATCACATAAAAGTTTAGTTTTCTCAAGCTTTCTTTCTTTCCTCTCTTTGTATCATTGCTTTGTACAAAAGTTAAATTCCCTTTTATTTATCTCAACTTTTTCTTTCCTTCTTGATAAGCTTCTTGAAAGAATAATTTATATAGTTTACATTCACTAATTCCACGTCTCCAACTGTTATTCAGCCACACTATTTCTTTAACTCTCACTTGAAATTCTATATATCACGGTCATTACTGACCTAATTACCAACTCTAATACCTAAATTCAGATCATCTTCTTTCTTCCTGAAATTGTATATATAATGGCTTCCTGGTTAAGTTTCCAGTCTGAATTTTCAATTACATCTTTTACTATTCCCTTGTGTTCTATCCTCAGTCCTCTTCTCTTCCCATTCTCTGTGATCTTATCAATTCCCATCTACAAACAATGTACCCTCACACCTATCAGTCCTAATCTTGCCTTTCTTCTGAGCTTGGAATTGTATTTTTAAATTCGATCACAGCATTTATTATACTTCATTGTAACTATCTAGTAAAGGCCTCTGACAATCAGCAGATTCTAAATTCCCTAAAAAGAGGAATATCTTTCTTCTCTTCTAGTTTTTCTTCGCTTATCATCAAACAGGTCTTCAGAGTAAGTCAGCCTGTTCATGTAAATCTCACAGAGAAGGAGACATCTTCTCCACTAACTGAAGACCAGAAGAACGTAATGGAATGAGGTTTATGGATATCTGGGAAGAGTATTCCAGGCAGAGGGAACAGTGATTATGAAATATATGAGTTATGAGTGTGCCTGCTGTTTTCACAGAATACCAAGGAAACCAATGTATCTAGAATAGAGACCCTAGGTGAGAGATAAGGACAGAGAGATAACAGGAGGCAAAGGTCTTACAGGACTGCACAAGGGCTTTGGATCTTTCTCTGAGTAGAAGTGAGAGCTACTTCTCGGGGTTGGGGGCAGAGAAGCACCATAGACTAACTTACATTTTTGTTTCCACTCTGGAAATAAAAGAAATAATACTAGTAGTATTATTATACTTCTTTCACTGAACATTATGCTTGTTAGTTTCAGCCATATTATTACATGTACTCTTTTAATTTTCACTGCTGTATGTATTTTAATTGTTTGAAATTCACATAATTTAATTATCCATTTTACTGCTGATGCATATTATTTCTAGCTTTCAGTTATTATGGGAGCACTACTATGAACACACTTGTAATGTTTTATATTTATATATGTATATATTAATATCAATATCTATCTATCTATATAGCTCTCTAAATCTGTTGGGTATATACTGAGAGTAGAATTTCTGAGTTATAGGTTATGTGTCTATTCAATTTTAATAGCTACTGCCAAATTCCCAAAATGTTCAGAAAAAGTGTGTGTGTGTGTGTGTGTGTGTGTGTGTGTGTGTGTGTGTGTATTAGTCGCTCAGTCATGTTCAGCTCTTTGTGATGCCATGGGGTGCTTCCTGTCAGGCTCCTCTGTCCATGGAATTTGCCAGGCAAGAATACTGGAGTGGGTTGCCATTACTTCTCCAGGGGATCTTCCCAACCCAGGGATCAAATCTGGGTTTCCTGCATTGCAGGCAGATTCTTTACCATCTGAGTCACCAGGGAAAACCTGTTTAGAAAATATTCTGTTCTAGAACTGAATTTGACCTTCCCTGGAAATAATTTAATCATACACCAAACATTTTGTCATTGCATGTTGTGTGTCATCAGGGCTGACTACAAAGGATTCTGACCATATAAAGAAGTTATTTTAAACATTCAGTTCACACAAGACACTGTAAGGGAAATCAGAAAATTAAGGAAAGGATAAAGAATAGCCAGTGATACTGATAACAGCAAAATTTCTAAAAGCAGCTACTGGCTCTCCTCCTGAAGGACAGTAACTTTTTTCCCTTCATATGCCCCATCATGGGTGTTCCTGTGTCTCATTGGGCTAAACACCTACCTCTCAGTTAGACTGAAAACAAACATGGCGTGAAGGCTCGCATGGAGTCAAGTTCAACTGGTGTGCTGTGCTATACTTGCTATGCTATTTAGTGTAGTAGTATCCTGGCCCCTTAACATGATGTCTGGCACATGATAGATGTTGAGTACATATTTGTCCAATGAGTATGTAAATTAATGATTAATTAAAAAAAAAACTGCTGGTAAAAACATCTGATTGGAAATGATAAACCTAAAGGTTTATGCTATTGACAGAGTCATACCGTAAAATTGTACTCTATCTCTTCTTTACTTACTGACTTCCATGTCAGATCTGGAATCAGCTAGGTCCTCTACCCTTCAGGCTTAAGATGAATTGGCTCAGACCACCATTACTTATGGTCTGAGAAACCCCATTTTTATCCCAATTTCTCCTGAGAATCTTAGAGTAATTTCTCTCTCTCTTTTTTTTTTTGTCTCATCACTGATGGATTTGTACTTCCAAATCCAATGAGTTAGGTCCTCCTGTGAGTTATCTTGCCAAATTCTGTACGTTCTCCTTTTCCTATGCTTACAAAAGTCTAGATTTTCTATGTTCAAAGTACCATCCACACAAGAACAGTATGTACAGAAAATTTTTACTGAGGCTTGAAACAGTAGAAAAGTTTACATCACTGAACCTCAGACAACTTAAAATTAACAAGTAGATAGCCTTGTTTTAAAATGTCTCCCAGACATCTCGACACCAGGAATCTTACTATTTACTACTTCTCAGTAGATACTTTTCTTCATTAATTCTAGCCTTCTGACTAATTGCTCAGTATTCCCTTCCTGGACCCACCTTCTTCCCCTTTCCTTTTCAAATGCCTATTGGCTTTACATTCAAAGAAATTCAATTTTCTGGAATATTCTATTGCAAAGTTCTCCTCCCCACCTGCCATTCTTTAGAATCTATTTATCATACAATAGCTATATTAACTTTCTTAAATGTAAATCTGATAATGTCACTGTTTTGCTCCAAACCCACTAACAGCATCCCTTTTACACTTAGATTAAAACACAAACTTCTTGCCAATGATATTAGTTCTAAATGTTCTGGCCTGTGTTTTCATCTCAGACCTCATCACCTTTCATTCTCCTTGTTCACTGTGTTCCCCTACACTGGTTTGCTTGTTCTTCCTTAAGCACATTAAAGTAATTTTACTTCAGGGCCTTTGTCTTTTAGGTTTCCTTCTGCTGAGATCTTTACAGGTCTGTCTTTCTTCCACTGTTCAGACCCTGCCCAAACATCATTTCCTCATAAAGGCCTTCACTGAATTACCTACATAAAATTGCAACCATCTTCCCCCATTTTCTTCACAGTGCTTACCACCATCTGCATTAACTTTATTATTTAAAGATTTTTCTGTTTATTGTCTGTCTACCCCCACACTCCCACTAGAATCAAAGTGCCACAAGGATGAAGAATTTCCTGTCTTCTTTACTGGCATATTTCAGGGCATAATAAAGTAAAAACAGAACCTAGTAACAGGTAAGCATTACCAACATGTTGAATGAATGAATAAATGAGTGCAAAAAAATAATCCCTTTACTCCACTTTCTCCTTACAGAAATTTTAGTTAGGACTTTAACATCTACATTGAAAAAAAAAAAAAAGGTGGAGGTATCAGGCTTCCTGCTTTCAATCTATACAAAGCTATAATAAACAAAATAGGGTAGTACTAGCAAACATGACTGAAGTGTCTTAGCAGCAGCAGCAGCATAAAAGGAGATACACAGATCAACAAGATGGAATAGGGAACCCAGAAATAAACCAACTCAATATGATCAGTTAATTTACCACAAAGGAACCAAAAATATACAATGGGGACAGGACAATCTCTTCAATAAATGGTATTAGGAAAATTGTACAGCCATAGGCAAAAGAATGAAAGTGGACCACTCTCTTATACCATACACAAAAACTAATTCAAAATGAATTAAAGACTTGAACATAAGAACTGAAACCATAAAACTCATAAAGAAAAATAGGTGGCAGCTCTTTGACACAGGTCATGGCATGATATTTTGGATTTGACAGCAAAGCTAAAACAACAAAAGCAAAAATAAACAAGTAGAAATATGTCCAACTAAAAACTTCTTGGAGAAGGAAATGGCAACCCACTCCAGTGTTCTTGCCTGGAGAATCCCAGGGACTGCGGAGCCCTGGTGGGCTGCCGTCTATGGGGTCGCACAGAGTCAGACACGACTGAAGCGACTTAGCAGCAGCAGCAGCAGCAGCAGCAGAAGTATGACCCATGCAAAATTCTGTATCTTTGGTAAATGATATATTTATTTTTGTATAAGTATGTTCCAAATATTGAATGGGGAATATCTATATTAAATAAAAACTATTTCTTACTTATATGAAATGTTTAAAAAAAAATAAAAATAAATAAATAAATAAAAAACTTCTGCATAGCAAAAGAAACCATCAGTGAAATGCAAAGGTAACCTAGAAAATAGGAGAAAATATTTGTAAATCATGTATAATAAAAGTTAATATCTAAAATATATAAAGAATGCATACAACTCAATAGCAAAAATTATAGACAGTCCAATTTTAAAATAGGCAGAGGATCTGAATAGAAAATTTTTCAAGGAAAACATACAAATGGCTTGCAGGTACATGAAAAAGTGTTCAACATGACTAATCATCAGGGAAATGCAAATCAAAGCCGCAATGAAATATCACCTCACAAACAGAATGGGTATCAACAATAAGATAGGAAATGACAGGCATTGAAGAGAATATGGAGAAAAGGGAACCTTTGTGCAGTGTTGGTGGGAAGGTAAATTGGTGTAGCCACTATGGAAAGCAATATGAAGTTTTCTCAAAAACTTAAAAGTAGAACCATATGTAATTTAGCAATTCTACTTCTAGGTAGCTATTTGAAGAAAACAAAAACACCAACTTAAAAGTTTTATCCATACAAATGGAGAAAGAAAATGTCACACATGCACACATACATGTGCTGTGTGGTGCTAAGTCACCTCAGTTGTGTTCAACTCTTTGAGACCCTATAGACTGTAACCCACCAGGCTCCTGTCCATGGGATTCTCCAGGCAAGAACACGTGAGTGGGTTGCCATTTCCTTCTCCAGGGATCTCCCGACTCAGGGACTGAACCCATGTCTCTGGTCTCTTATGTGTCAAGCACTGCCAGGTGGGATCTTACCACTAGCACCACCTGGGAAACCTACACACACACATATATAAATGCAAATATAATATTTAGCCATGAAAAACAAGAAAATCTTGGATTCACAGCAATGTGAAGATAGAACTTGAGGGCATTATGCTAAGTGAAAGAAGTCAGTCAGAGAAGGACAAATACTGTATCTGCATGATCTCACTTTTATGTAGAATCTAAAAAATAAACAACAACAAGTACGTAGATATAGAGAATAGATTAGTGATTACCAGAAATGGGTGGAAGGTGGGTAACGTGGGTAAAGGTGTTCAAAAGTTATAAACTTCCAATTAGAAAAATAAAAGTCATAAGGACAAAATATATAGTGATGACTCTAGTTAATAATACAGTATTGTATATTTGAAAGTTGCTAAGAAAGCAAATCTTAAAATTTTTCATCACAAGAAAAAAATTGTAATGATGTTACATGTCAATTACATTTCAATTTTTCAGAAAACCTGAGAGATTGTTATTAGCAGAACTTCTCCAAAAAAAATGTTAAAGAAAGTAAATTATGTCAAATGGTAATTTGTATATACAGAAATAAATGAAGAGCCTTGGAAATGGTAAAAATATGAATAAATAGAAACCATATTTTCTTAGTTTGAAACTTCACTAAAAGATAATTGACTATCAAAAGTAGTAATAGTGAACTGTTAGGTTTATAAAAAGTATTAATAAAATGTATGACAATACCACAAAAGTGGGGAAATTGAACTATTCTGTTTTTGAGTTTTATGCTGTATATGAATTGAAAGTAGACAATAATGTTTAAATGTGTATTGGAAGCCCTGAAGTAGCCATTAAGGTACAGGCTAAGAGAAAGTATTTGTAAACATACATTTGAAATAGGTCTACTATTGAAAATATATAAAGAAATCTCGCAATTCAGTAACAAGACTATCAATCTGATATTTTCAAAGGGCAAAAAATTTGAATCTATACTTCATCAAATAAGAACATGAAAAGTAACTAAACAACATTAGTTACATGGAAAATGCAAATTAAAATCATGATGAGATACCAGCACACTTACTAGAATACCAAAAAATTTAAAGATTAACAGTAGCATGTAGGTAAGAATGTGACAGAAGAGTTCTCAGGCTTGGTAATCAGAAATAAAAAATAGTACAATCACTTTAAAGAATACTTTGATAGTTTCAATAATTTATCTAGCCTAAAATTTCCAGACGTCATCTTTCTTTTTCATCATGCTATCATCACATGACCAAGACATCCAAAAAAATAAGGCAATACTGAATTTTCTTCATTTGAGGTCTTAGGTGGGGAAATAAATATTTTAAGCATGCAAGCAAAATAAGGACATTAAAATCATAAGATAATTAGTAGAAAACCTTTCATTGTTAAGTCACCCATACACAACATTTGAAGAGGTAAATCTCTCTGAGATTTTATTTCTTCTGCTATAAAATTGAAATAATAAGATATTTCTTGCAAGGTTATGATAAGTAAAGGTCCTCTATGTATAGCTTATTTAACTTATATGCAAAATACATCATGAGAAATGCTGGGCTGGATGAAGCACAAGCTGGATTCAAGATTGCCAGGAGAAACATCAATAACCTCAGATATGCAGATGACACCACCCTTATGGCAGAAAGTGAAGAAGAACTAAAAAGCCTTTTGAGGAAAGTGAAAGAGGAAAGTAAAAAAGTTGGCTTAAAGCTCAACATTCAGAAAACTAAGATTATGGCATCTGGTCCCATCACTTCATGGCAAATAGATAGGGAAACAGTGGAAACAGTGGCTGACTTTATTCTGGGGGCTCCAAAATCACTGAAGATAGTGATTGCAGCCATGAATTAAAAGACGCTTACTCCTTGGAAGGAAAGTTATGACCAACCTAGATAGCATATTAAAAAGCAGAGACATTACTTTGTCAACAAGGGTCTGTCTAGTCAAGGCTATGGTTTTTCCACTGGTCGTGTATGGATGTGGGAGTTGGACTATAAAGAAAACTGAGCACCAAAGAATTGATGCTTTTGAACTGTGGTGTTGGAGAAGACTCTTGAGAGTCCTTTGGACACCAAGGAGACCCAACCAGTCCATCCTAAGGGAAATCAGCCCTGGATGTTCATTGGAACGACTGATGTTGAAGCTGAAACCCCAGTGTTTTGACCATCTGATGTGAAGAGCTGACTCATTTGAAAAGACCCTAGGCACGAGGAGAAGGGGATGACCGAGGATGAGATGATTAGATGTCATCACTGACTCAATGGACATGAGTTTGGGTAAATTCCGGGATTTGGTGATGGACAGGGCCACTCCAGTACTCTTGCCTGGAAAGTCCCATGGGTGGAGGAGCCTGATGGGCTGCAGTCCATGGGGTCGCTAAGAGTCAGACATGACTGAGCAACTTCCCTTTCACTTTTCACTTTCATGACTGGAGAAGGAAATGGCAACCCACTCCAGTGTTCTTGCCTGGAGAATCCCAGGGACGGGGGAGCCTGGTGGGCTGCCATCTATGGGGGTTGCACAGAGTTGGACATGACTGACGCGACTTAGCAGCAGCAGCAGCAGCAGCAGGGAGGCCTGGCGTGCTGCAGTTCACGGGGTCACAAAGAGTTGGACATGACTGAGCGACTGAACTGAACTGATACTGATGTATAGCTTAGTGTAGCACCCTAGCTAGCAGTTAAGCCTATGTTTTTGAATTCTTTCATGAAGCAGGGGTTTTCTCTATTAAAATAAATGTAGAAAATGAATGTGAGTTAACAGGTTTCTACACATCAGGATTTTTAAAGCTATCAATATTCCATAGTCATTTGTAATCTCCAGAAAAGGAAATACGCATGTTATTTTTCATACTTTTCTATGAAATCATTTTTCCATGCCACATGAATTATAAAATTCTGCCTTAAAAAGAAAGTACATGCCCCTCCTAATATTTTGTCCAACATTTGCTAGCTTGTTCCTCTTGAACACTGAAACATTTAAAGGCTGTAGTTAAGGGGGCTTCACAGTCAAATCCAGGGGCTCAAGTACCCTCTGTATTGTTTCCTAAGCTTAGCCCAGTGTAATTCAGTTTCCTTAACTGTGAAGTGTAATCATCACCTAATGGAAAGGGTTATTGTAAGGCCTAAATGAGTTCATAAACTTAAGCATTTGGCACAATCCCTAGTTCATCATAAGAACTCAGTAATTGTTAGCTATCACCTAGGTTTGGTGTTTTGATTTAGGAAGAAGTTCAAAGTAGCCACAAAGAAAAATTGAACTGATTAGTGCTGCTCGAATAAGTAGTGACTCTTTCCCTGAACACGTGGGTACGTGCCTGCTAACCCCTTCGCAACTGTTGCATGCTCAGGGTATGCCTGGGCAGGAGACCCAAGAGATTAACAGCTACCTCTGGCACGAAGAAAAATTTCATGCCTATGGGGCGACATGGTTACCTCTTGGACAGCATGTGACCTCCATGGTCTCCATGATAACATGATATTAGTGGTAGTGCTTGCTTCCCAGCTAACTGGAAGGAGTTCAGAGGAGGGCAACCAACATAATAAAAAGTTTGGAAATGAAACCTTATGAGAGCAGATGAAAACCCTGGGCATGTTCGGTCTGGAGAACAGATAGGGCAGCAGCAGAGGTACACCAAGCCATGCAGAAGACAGATTCATGATTCTCAGTAATGAATGGGGCGACCACAGATGATATGGGGTTTAGATTGTTCAGAAACATTTTGGAGAAAATAAGTGCATGTCAAAGTGAAGTATTAGACAATATACAAGACTGCTGCTGCTGCTAAGTCGCTTCAGTCATGTCCAACTCTGTGTGACCCTATAGACGGCAGCCCACCAGGCTCCCCATCCCTGGGATTCTCCAGGCAAGAACACTGGAGTGGGTTGCCATTTCCTTCTTAATGCATGAAAGTGAAAAGTGAAAGTGAAGTCGTTCAGTTGTGTCCGACTCTCAGCGACCCCATGGACTGCAGCCTACTGGGCTCCTCCATCCACGGGATTTTCCAGGCAAGAGTACTGGAGTGGGGTGCCATTGCCTTCTCCAATATACAAGACTAGGCTGGCTATTAAATGACTTTCAAGAGGAATGCTTCGAACCACAGTAATTGATAAAATGGTTTCTTGGAGTAAATCAAGGATAAAGAAATCACTCACACAAGAGTAGAAAACATTGACTAGGTGTTAGCAGGCAGGATTCTTTGGTTGTAAACAACATGAAGCCTGGCCATGTTCTTCCTTTTTGCTGAAGAGGATTTTCATAGAAGGACACTAGGTCGTCAAAGTGCTAAATTTGAAAGGAAACAGCAATTGTTGCAGCTCTGGTGATCCAGACAGCAGACACCCAAGGACAGTCTCTTGAGAGGGTCAGTTCAAGGCCCAAAGTCCCCAAAAGAGAGTCTAAATGGCTTAGCTCCAGCCATATGTCCACCTCTTTTGAATGAGAACTGAGCACTTTGGCAATTACACCAAGGGACAGGTAAGAAAATCAACATCGCTGTTATCAAAAGAAGGAAAAATCAATGCTAGGTGGAAAAATAAAATATTCCCAGACAGTCTGTGAATTCATCTGAAAATTTATAACTATCATTTGAGTATGTACTCAATGTAAACTGTGAGAACAATGAGACTTAGAGGATTTTAAGGAACTCGTCTAAGGTCATAGTAGAGCTGATAACTCATGGAGAAGGGACTTGGGACCAGAACATTCTGAATCTGAAGTTCAGCTCCTTAATTAATATGCCATACTGTTCTGTTCATCTTTTTCATAATCTCTGCTATCCCTGCCACTACTTAAGGCAGCTTTGTCACTAACAAATTAGACAGAGGAAAAAAAACTCACCATGATCCACTTCCCTTCTAAGGCATTATGATCTAATGCAAGACTGAAAGTTTAGATTTCTCACCATACACATAGTATCCCATAATATCCTAGCTTTGGAGAACCTAAGGAGGGCAATCTAGGAAACTAAATTCCCCTTGCAATGGGCCAAGATTTGGTCTTGAGGGGGTTGGAATAAAGGATGATTAGGAACAACCATTTCAGCATCAGAATCTCCTTATCCTCCTAAGAATCTTGAAGAGCAATTTGAAACATCACACCAAGCTATTACATGGGTGAACAGCTTAAAAAGGAACAATGTGGGGTGATGTCTCTATCCTCATATACTGTCCTATGTAACCAGACTGTAACTCTATGAGCGGGAACCATGCCCCACTTCTGCTTCTTTTTGGCCACTTCAAAAATAGGCATGCAATGATGTGGATAAAAGCAAATATAAAGAAAAGAAAGGTGATAACATTGACTTTTTAGTTTTAGAGCCAAGGTAAGCCTCCCATTTTCATGGCCTCTAATTCTAAATATTCAGATTCTATGGTGCCAAATCAGAGTTCTGGAAACTGGAAAAAGGAGGGGAGGAAGTATTATGCATATGGAACCAAGAACTTTACAGTGTCATTGGACATGAACAGTGAGACAACTGAGAAAAGAAAAAGCCATTCAGTTCAGTTTAATGGTGAAATAACAGACTTTGGAATTAACCAGATCTGGGCTCGAGTCTCAACTCTGCTACTATCTATTGAGGGATGTAACAACTATTAAAGATTAGAAGGGACTTTTGATTCTCTGCACTTCAGTCCCATCATCAGCAAATACAAGGCCTAACAAATTTGTACAGAAAGTGAAATGAGATTATGTATGTGAGCCCTTGATGTGGTCCTTCTGCCTAAAATGCTCAGCAAATTCTAGTCACTATTTCAATACTTTCTTACCTTTCTACCATCACTACAATGGAGTGTCTAGGTGCTGGGATGGGGCTGGGCTGGGCTTGCTTGATTTTAAAGTTATAGGATAACATTAAAAGTTCTGGTCTAAAATTTTTATATGTAATGGCATAATTTCTAGAAAGAGTCCAGAGCTAATACTATGGTCTACATCAGTCATTTTATGTTGCTAAGTCACTAAGTCGTATCCAATTCTTTGCAGTCCCATGGACTGCAGCTCTTCAGGCTTCCCTGTCCTTCATTATCTTCTGGAGTTTCCTCAAACTCATGTCCATTGAGTCAATGATACCATTCAATCATCTCATCCTCTGTTGTCCCCCTCCCCTGCTGCCCTCAGTCTTTCCCAGCATCAGAGTCTTTTCCAATGAATTGGCCTTTGCATCAGGTGGCCAAAGTATTAGAGCTTCAGCTTTGGCATTGGTCCTTCCAATGAATATTCAGGACTGATTTCCTTTAGGATTCTTTGGTTTAATCATGCAGTCCAAGGGACTCTCAAGAGTCTTCTCCAGCATCACAGTTTGAAAGCGTCAAGTCTTCTGAGCTCAGCTGTCTTTATGGTCCAAGTCTCACATTCCTACTTGACTACTGGAAAAACCACAGCTTTGACTAGACAGATCTTGATTGGCAAAGTAATGTCTCTGCTTTTTAATATGTCGTCTAAGTCAGTCATAGCTTTTCTTCCAAGAAGCAAGTATCTTTTAATTCATGGCTGCACTGATGCTGCAGATGGCTGCACCATCTGCACTGATTTTGTAGCCCAAGAAAATCAAATCCATCTCCGTTTCTACTTTTTCTCCTTCTATTTGCCATGAAGTGGTGGGACCAGATGCCATGATCTTAGTTTTTTTTAACACTGAATTTCAAGACAATCTTTTCACTCTCCTCTTTCATCTTCAAGAGGCTCTTTAGCTTCTCTTCACTTTCTGCCATTAGAGTGGTATCATCTGCATATCTGAGGTTGCTGATGTTTTTCCTAGGAACCTTGATTCCAATTTTTGATTCATCCAGGCTGGATTTCATATGATGTACTCTGCATATAAATTAAATAAGCAGGGTGACAGTGTACAACCTGTCACACTCCTTTCCCAATTTTGGACCAGTCTTTTGTTTCATGTCTGGTTTTAACTGTTGCTTCTTGACCAGAATATAGGTTTTTCAGGAAACAGGTAAGGTGGTCTAGTATTCCCATCTCTTAATTTCCCACAATTTGTTGTGATACACACAGTCAAAGGCTTTAGTATAGTCAAGGAAGCAGAAGTAGATGTTCTTCTGGAATTCCCTTGCTTTTTCTGTGATCCAGTGGGTATTGGCAATTTGATCTCTGGTTCCTCTGCCTTTTAAAAACCCATCTTGTACATCTGGAAGTTCTCAGTTCATGTACTAGTGAAGACTAGCTTGAAGGATTTTGAACATTACCTTGCTAGCATGTAAAAAGAGTGCAATTGTATGGTAGTTTGAACATTCTTTGGCATTGCCTTTGAGACTGGAATGGAAACTGACCTTTTCCAGATATAATTATTGTTGCCACTAGAAATTATTTTGTAATAATTTTACATTTTTCTTAATTTGAGTAAGTTTATTACAATATAATACAATAGACTTTTATTCATCATCTTCTCTGGCCCAGCACTGCACTGAGAATCTGGAAATATACAGATCTGAAACATAAACTTGACTTTAAGTTGCTTGAAGCTCAGAGCATTAACACACTGCAAACAGTAGCACAGGATATGTAAAAAAAAATTAGAACATAATCTCAAAAGAGTTACTCTATCATATAATTATGTAGAGATTAATAAAATGAAAGAAAAGGTAAAGGATACGAAAGGAAAATTATTGTATATTATAATGTTATAAAATATAAAAAATATAGGTATTAAATTACAGAAGAGAAGAAAGAAATGAACAAAAGCCAATGTACAAACCTATAGTACTTTAACCTAAACTGTTGGGAGGCTTAGAATTAAGATCCTTAGAATTTAAAAGTTTATAACATATGATGCAAAATTAATGAAATGACTTAACTATGTAACATTTTGAATTTCAAAAGGAAAGAAAAATCACACAAACATATAGGGAAATAAGCAAACATTATTTTATTCTACTTTTAGTTTCCTAAAAGAGAAAAATTTTCAGCTATCATGGTCTTCACTCCTACAACAATAAGTCTACAAATTCCATACTTATCCTCACTGTTTCTAATGTATAAAAAGAGCAGAAAGACCTGTTCTTTGATACATGAGGATGAAGAGAGAAAAGAAATCATTTATCCTTTCTAATATCTTTGACTAAAAATATACATCAGCTGACCTAGATGTTTTTAGCACACACGTGTGTGTTCAGTCGTGTCCAACTATTTGTGGCCCCATGGACTATAGTCTACTAGGCTCCTCTGTCCATGGAATTTTCCAAGCAATTATACTGGAGATGGTTGACAGTTCCTACCTACTCCAGGGGATCTTCCCATTCCAGGGATTGAATCCACATCTCAGAAGTTTTAGAACAAACTTAGATAATACTTATTAAACTTAATGCAAATGTCAAAAATAAACTTTCAAAGAGAATATAAATACTGTAAAGAATTATTAGAGCACAATAAAAATAAGGACAATAAGCTAATTGAGCAGGAAGAAAGAGGAAATCAAAGAATGCTAAATTTTTATGTTATACTGGACATTAGTAGTTTTATATAAACAGTCTTAGAAAGATACAAATATTAGCACATGATAAGCTAACATCTCAAATCATAAAAGAAAAAAATGGACTACCTAATTTCTGATTAAGACTACCAGCTAACTATGTGGAAAAATATTAAGTTAAATGACTATAATATATAAGGCACCAAAATGAATCCCAGATGGTTTAAATATTAAAATGCAAAAAATAAGATCATAATTATACTAGAATAAAATGTGACTATATAGTCTCAAGAGAGGAAAACTTTTCAATGTGTGACATCAAAGACAAAAATATAAATGAGAAGACTGATAAATACAAATGCTTAGTAAACGTGAAGAAAAATTTCCATTTGCAACAACCTTGAGAGTATCACACTAAATGAAATAAGTCAGATGGAGAGGGACAAAATTCTTATGATTTCACTCTTGAGTGGAATATAAAACACAAACAAACAACATAAATGAATAAGCCAAAAATAGACACGTAGATAAAGAGAACAGAGTACTGTTTGCTAGAGGGGGAGGGATGGGGTGAGGAGTAGGAGGGTGAGATAGATAAAGGGGTTCCACTGTACTGTGCTGGATTAAAACTCAGTTTTTGGTGGTGAGCCTACTATAGTGTATATAGAAGTAGAACTAAAATGTTGAACAAATGAAACATATGTTGTTATAAACTGTTACCTCAATAAAAAATAAATCAATAGAATGAAAAACTTTTAAAGTATGTTGTCATGTTCAAAAGTGAAAATAATAAATAAGAACGTTTTAATAGTGTTTATTCAAAAAACTCAGGATAGAAAACAGACACTCAGCAAACATGTGCTGAATGTTTTCCTCCTCCACTTTTACTTCTTTTTCTGAAAATAAATATCAGTTTGATGCTGTAGGGGACATTAAGATCTGATGATTGCTTCATTATTTTATTCTACTATTGATGGATTCTTCTGTTCTTTGCTTGGTTCTCCTTAATATGCAAAACCTATAATCATTGTAAACACCTTAAAAAGTGATTCACTGCAACTCCTTTGTAACTAAAACTACAGACACTTAAAAGTCAATATAACTAGAAAATTGACTTGTGTGTAAGTTACATCTTTACAGTTAATAAAGATACAACTGATTTGACTAGTTTAGGGAAAGCCAAATTGTACTATATGTGTTTTCCCTTAAAATTTTTCTCAGAAAATCCAAAATATTTTGCATATATTTTAATTTCCCTTTTAGGAAGAAGATGAAAAAGATGCCCACTCCACCCCTGCAATTCCCCCAGGCAGTGGTTGCAAAATTTGAAGAACTTTACCATCTCCAGTTTGGTTTAATCTCCAGCCAGATTAATTAATTCCTCTCTTAAAACATTCCAGGAGCTCCAGCCCAGCCTTGGCCCCTGGCCAATTGGAGGAACATGCTGGAAAAGGCAGGGTCAGAACCAAGATTAACCTAGTGAAACAAATTATTCTGAACTAGGCTCAGAATGACTTGGTCCCTTGGATCACTTGAAAGTAACTAGGCTTCTCTGAGAACCCTATAACTCTAAGAGCATCGGGATCTAATATACACAAAAGTGACGTCACTCAGTCGTGTCCGACTCTCTGCTACCCCTGGACTGTAGCCTACCACGCTCCTCCATCCATGAAATTTTCCAAGCAAGAGTGCTAGAGTGGGTTGCCATTTCCTTCTCCAGAGGATCTTCCCAATCCAGGGATCAAACCCAGGTCTCCCACATTGCAGGCAGACGCTTTACCATCTGAGACACCAGGGAAAGCAAAGCACAACATAATGCACACAATATACACAAGACCCACTTATTTCTGGATTCAGTACTCAGAGAATTGGGTGGATCCAAGGCTGCCTGTAGAAAGTGAAAGGAAGAATTGAAGATCACTGAATACATTGGCTACAGAGTCAGCAGAGATGAAAATTGGGAAAAAAAGACAAGCTTAAAGGAAGGCAGGTAAAATTCTATTAAAACAAACCAGTGAACTTGACAAATCACTTCATGAGGGTAAATTTAAGATAATGGATATATTACTGAAAATAATATTCAGTCTTCTGGACTGAAAAGGAGAGAAAAGAAAAGACCTGAAGAGAAAAGGAACCAGTGCCAGGAACAGGCTTCCCTGGTGGCTCAGCTGGTAAAGAGTCCGCCTGGCATGCGGGAGGCCGGGGTTCAGTCCCTGGGTTGGGAAGATCCCCAGGAGAAGGGAACAGCTACCCACTCTAGTATTCTGGCCTGGAGAATTCCATGAACTGCATAGTCCACGGGGTGGCAAAAGTCGGATACAACTGAGTGCATTTCCCTACTAGTGAAACAAGCAGAGTTGATAGGAAAGATGGGAATGGGAGGCTTCATTTTCAGACAGCTCTCTCATTCTATTTTTCCTAATGCTGGCCCCCAAACCCTCTTTTTGAAAAAAGATTTTTGGTGTATGTATTCACTGCTTTGTTTTGGTAGGTTTATGGCTTTATCAATAATAGTAGCATTTCCTTACAGGGAGGGTTAGAATCCCTGATATAAGGAAGGAGAAAGATAGTTGAAAAGTTCTTACTACTTAATGGCAAGACATAAAGTCTGTTAAGGTCTATGTTGCAATAAGTTTTCAATCTTTCTTCCCAGTGCCAACTGCCAACAATTAGTTAATTTTATTATACAGACTAGCAGGCGCATAGAGGGAGACTCATAAAAATATTTGTTGAGTTTATTATGGAGAAAATGCTTTAGTTACTTTCCCCAAAGCACTGTTATCATAGACCAATGTCTGTCAGGTCATATAAACAGCTTTACTATAAAAAATGTTTTCTTTTAAAGGGATCTATTGTCACGGGATTTTATCTGAAAAACATGTTTATCAGAGAAGAATGTAAGATGTGAAGCTTGTGACTTGTTATCCAGGAGAAATAATTAAAGAGATGTCTTCCAATGTATTTAAATAATAGGGTTACTTTCAACAGAACAAAGAAAAAAATTAAAGTTTTGAATTACAGAAACCATATCTAAAGCTTAGAAGAAACAAGTTTAAGGCCTAGGCTAATTTTATTACACTTTAATTTACTCTTATAAAGCAACTTGTATATATCACATGTGACATACACGTACACACATGCATCTGTTCTGATGGCTGCTGTTGGGAATTTAAGAATGTAGAAGGAAACTCCTGTAAGTCATTTATTAAATAGGATGATCAATGCTTCTGATTTCTACTATTAGTTTCTTTCTTTTTGAATGGTTCTTGATACCTGCCCAGGACTCCCAATTCACTTCCAAGGCAACCATTTCACTGATGGAAAAAAATCAACAGTGAAAGTTCAATCACTGGAGAACTTTCTCATTGTCTCTCTGGGCTATATTCCTCTACTCTGAGATGATAAACCCTATTGTAGTGGACCATATCTAACCATTAAGAGGTCATAAAGCTTTTGATGCAATGATTATGATTAATCTGACATGGTTTGATCTTCAAGGATCTAAGGCAATGGTAATAGAACATAGAACCCACTGCTTTCATTTAAGAACTCCAAGTCACCACTTTACTTTATTGGGACCATTGTTTCACCTGCTCAGTTCAGATTAGTTGCTCAGTCATGTCCAACTCGTTGCGACCCCATGGACTGCAGCACACCAGGTTTCCCTGGCCATCACCAACTCCCAGAGCCTACTCAAACTCATGTCCATCGTGTCAGTGATGCCATCCAGTCATCTCATCCTCTCTCATCCCCTTCTCCTCCTGCCCCCAATCCTTCCCAGCATCAGGGTCTTTTCCAGTGAGTCGGCTGTTCACATCAGGTAGCCAAAGTATTAGAGTTTCAGCTTCAGCATCAGTCCTTCCAATGATTGTACAGGACTGATCTCCTTTAGGATTGCCTGGTTTGATTTCCATGCAGTCCAACGGACTCTCAAGAGTCTTCTCCAACACCACAGTTCAAAAACATCCATTCTTCACTGCTCAGCTTTCTTTATAGTCCAACTCTCACATTCATGCACGACTACTGGAAAAACCATAGCTTTGACTAGACAAACCTTTATTGGCAAAGTAATGTCTCTGCTTTTTAATATGCTGTCTAGGTTGGTTATAACTTTTCTTCCAAGAAGCAACTGTCTTTTAATTTCATGGCTGCAATCACCATCTGCAGTGATTTTGGAGCCCCCAAAACAGCCTCTCACTGTTTCCATTGTTTCCCCATCTATTTGCCATGAAGTGATGGGACCAGATGCCATGATCTTCGTTTTCTGAATGTTGAGTTTTAAGCCAACTTTTTCACTCTCCTCTTTCACTTTCATCAAGAGGCTCTTTAGTTCTTCTTTGCTTTAGGGAAAATTTCTATTTTCTGTGGTATTTTGAGGCATTTTTCTTGTGGGTTCACCACTAGAGGGCCTCATGATGCTATACACTTAATAAATACTTTGAATATTGATTACTCTTGAATTGATTACTCTCAAAACACTGTTTTTCATGCTCAGAATTCTCATTTAAATGGATAGAAAAGGGCAGGAAACAAGCAATTTATCTTCCATTACATCTGCATTAAGATCATTCAGCAGAATTGGAGACAGAGACTAACGTCCCATATTGCCAAATCTACTGAATCCTACACCAAGAGAATTCACTTCCTGAAAGAGTGGATATGGCCATTCTTTGGATATGGATAATGGGACAATTCCACATGGCTCTTGAAAGAAATTATTCCCTGTTCCATCATTTTTTTTTTTCATCCTGAGCATTATAAACTAAGAACCAACATTTGACTAATTGCTCCTCAGGAGATAGTCATGTTCAAAGTTCAACTTGTATTTCTTGGAAAATGCAACAGGGTAATTGTTACTTCTTGATATAAGACCTCTGGATGTCAGCCAGTGGTTCATCTCTACCCTGCTAGTTTGGAAGACATTGTTGGGAGTTATTAAGCTGGGCTTGGATTCAGTTAACATCTTGCTTCCTTGATTTCTTTCACCCAAGTTTCATGAAAACATTTGGCAAAAGATGGTCAAGACATATTGCCTTTTGTGGTACATGAATAGTCTTAACTTAAACAACAATTTATTTTGCCTAATATATAATTATTTCTCAAGAAACTGGGGTTAATAGTGGTTTAGCTGTTTTGTCTGTTTCTCAAATTATCTTATTTTTTAAGAGGAGTTTTAGGTTCGCAACAAAATTGAGTAGAAAGGAGAGAGTGTTCTCATCCATCCCTGTCCTTACACAAGTAAAATATTCTCCACCCCAGCAGTGCATTCGTTATCATCAGTGAATCTACACTGACACATCATTACTGCCCAAAGTCAATACACTGACACATTATTATTGCCCATAGTCGATAGTGTACATGATTGTTCACTTGGTGAGATCATGACAAATGCACAGTGGCATGTGGCCACCTTTGTAGTATTCTACAGAATAGTTTCACTGCCCCAGAATCCTCTGTGCTCTGCCTATTCATCCTCCTCATAACTCCTAACCCTTAACCCGTGGCAACCACGGATCTCTTTATTATAGTTTTGCCTTTTCAGAATGTCACATGTGTGAATTATACAGAAGGTAGCCTTTTCAAATTGGCTTCTTTCACTTAGTAATATGCATTTAAGTTTCCTCCATGTATTTTCAAAGTTTGATAGCACATTTGTTTTTAGTGCTGAATAACATTCCATTGTCTGGATGGACCATAATTTATTTATCCATTCACTTACTGATGAACAATCTTGGTTGCTTCCAAGTTTTGTCAGTCATGAATAAAACTACTGTAAACATTTGTATGTTTATACAATTTTCAGTTGTTCGAGCTGGATTTAGAAAAGGCAGAGGAACCAGAGATCAAACTGCCAACATCTGTTGGATCATAGAAAAAGCGAGAATCCCAGAAAAATATCAACTTCTGCTTTATTGACTATGCTAAAGCCTTTGGCTACGTGGATCATAACAAACTGTGGAAAATTCTTAATGATATGGGAATACCAGACCACCTTATCAGCCTCTTGAGAAATCTGTATGCAGGCCAAGAAGCAAGAGCTAGAACTGAACATGGAAAAATGGACTGGTTGGGAAAGGAGTATTACAAGGCTATGTGTTGTTACCCTGCTTATTTACCTTATATGCAGAGTACATTAAGTGAAATGCTAGGCTGGATGAAGCACAAGCTGGAGTCAAGATTGCCAGGAGAAATATCAATAACATCAGATATGCAGATGACACCACTCTTACGGCAGAAAGTGAAGAAGAACTAAAGAGCCTCTTGATGAAAGTGAAAGAGGAAAGTGAAAAGGCTGGCTTAAAACTCAGCATTCAAAAAATGAAGATCATGGCATCTGGTCCCATCACTTCATGGCAAACAGATGGGGAACAATGGAAATAGTGATAGACTTTATCTTCTTGGATTCCAAAATCACTGAAGATGGTGACTGAAGCCATGAAATTAAAATGAAACTTGCTCCTTGGAAGAAAAACTATGACCAACATAGACAGCATATTAAAAAGCAGAGACATTACTTTGCCAATAAAGGTCTGTATAATCAAAGCTATAGTTCTTCCAATAGTCATGTATGGATGTGAGTTGTACCATAAAGAAAGTGGAGTGTGGAAGAACTGATGCTTTTGAGCTATGGTGTTGGAGAAGACTCTTAAGAGTCCCTTGGACTGCAAAGAGATCCAACCAGGCAATCCTAAAGGAAATTAGTCCTGAATATTCATTTAAGGACTGATGCTGAAGCTGAAACTCCAATACTTTGGCCACCTGATGCGAAGAACTGACTCATTGGAAAAGACCCTGATGCTGGGAAAGACTGAAGGCAGGAGGAGAAGGGGGACAACAGAATGGGATGGTTGGATGACATCATTGACTCAATGGACATGAGTTTGAGCAAGCTCTGGGAGGTGATAATGGACAGGGAAGTGTGGCATGCTGCAGTCCACGGGGGGTGCAAGGAGTCAGACACAACTGTATGACGAAAGTGAACTGAAACGCTTATATATAGGATTTTGTGTGGACATTCAACTCATCTGGGCATTTTTGCTTTGTTTTTAGGCTATCTGAGATCTTTGAGCATCCTTAAACTAACTGATGTTTGGCCATTTTGGTTCTGCTGTCTCACAGAGAGCAATATGGTATCCGAAATTGGAAAGGAATTTAATTGTTAATTGGCTAAGCCAACCATTGCTTCTCTACTTTAGGAAACCAGGCACACACATTTCTTGTTTTTTGCTTTTTGTGTGTGTGTTTTGTTTTTTTTTTTTACTTTGAGGTGTTTTTTTTTTTTTTAATGCAGTCATATTACTTTTTGAATGACTAGTAAATTTCAAAGATTTCTTTCCTTGGTTTCGATCTGGAGTTTTACCATTAGCCTTTTCAGGGAAAAATATATACAAATATGAAAAAACACAGCAGATAATTTTTAAAATGCAGTGTTTGGAATAGGAATGAGCATGGAGAATAAACACTGTTTTAACAGCTAGAGTTTTGGTGAAAGCTTGTCCCAGGTAGTGATTTTACTTCAGTGCTGTTGTCAAAAATCTCATCTTGCTGACTGCAACTGGCCACCAGCCACCTCCTCCCCAATCAACCCTCCAGGCAGGACATTAGTCTCCAATCTGGAAAATCAGTCACAGTAAGTAGAAGGAAGGAAATGTTAGTCACTCAGTTGTGGCCAGCTCTTCATGACCTCCTGGACGGTAGCCTGCCAGGCTTCTCTATCCGTGGGATTTTGCAGGCAAAGATATTGGAATGGGTTGCCATTCCCTTCTCCGGTGGATCTTTCTGACCGAGAGATTGAACCTGTGTCTCCTGCAGTGGCAGGCAGATTATTTACCACTGAGCTACCTGGGAAACCCAAATCCATCTGACTGAAATAAATTCACCTGCATAAGGGGGTCTGGAAAATGCAAATTTCATCTGTACAACCCTTCCTACTAGAAGCAATATAGGAGGAGGCTGAGTGAGTCCATCCCAAGTACCTAGGTCAGCACCCCATGGGAGAAAGGACCCATAACTGGGTTCCTGTTGCACGGATAGCCTCGAAGTCATGTTATAACAATGGCCAAATAAGATGTATTTTTCCCTTTTAATTTACTTCACTTCATCTCCTTCTCCAGGCTTAAGGAGCCAGAAATAGAACATAGCTGGGACTAGCACACAAGGTGAAGAAATAGTGAAAAGGCCATATCCATATCCATGAGGAAAACACTGTGTTGTTCCTTGCTAATATCATACCCTGCTCCCCTCATGTGATCAACTCATTACATAATTACAACTGATTTTTCACTTGGGTTAATCACAACGATCATTTTACTGTGCTGCAGTAGTCATTCATAAGTGAACTGAAGTCGCTCAGTTGTGTCCGATTCTTTGCAACCCCATGGACTTTAGTCTACCAGGCTCCTCTGTCCATGGGATTTTCCCAGGCAAGAGTACTGGAGTGGGTTGCCATTTCCTTCTCCAGGGGATCTTCCTGATCCAAGGATCAAACCAGGGTCTCACACATCGTAGGCAGACGCTTTACCATCTGGAGCCACCAGGGAAGCCTGTCATTCATGGTTGTAGTTTAACAAAGAAATCTGGACTTTTCCTTCTGGATTCTGAATTTAAAGATTGGGGTCTATGTAGGGTCCCTTTACTCATCTGCCATGTAACTCATTCCTCTTCCAGAACTTTCAGATGGAAGAGTCACTCAATGAGGAGCTTGTCTGGATATCTCAGTTCTAATATCCTCTGATGTAAGAGGTAGAATTTATCCAAAGGGAATAGTGGATGAGTGTTAAGAACAGACTATATAGATATCTGAGGTTTCAATAAGTGAACTTTTCATGGGTCTCAGACACGTATTTCCAAAGGTAACAACGCATCCTTATATCCATTCTGTTTAACCTGGTTTTTAAATTTATTAAAAATTTCATAGACTATCACTAAAGACATTCAGCAGTGGTCACAGGACTGGAAAAGGTCAGTTTTTACTCCAATCCCAAAGAAAGGCAATGCCAAAGAATGCTCAAACTACTGCACAATTGCACTCATCTCACATGCTTGTAAAGTAATGCTCAAAATTCTCCAAGCCAGGCTTCAGCAATACATGAACCGTGAACTCCCTGATTTTCAAGCTGGTTTTAGAAAAGGCAGAGGAACCAGAGATCTAATTGCCAATATCTGCTGGATCATGGAAAAAGCAAGAGAGTTCCAGAAAAACATCTATTTCTATTTTCTATTGGCTATGCCAAAGCCTTTGACTGTGTGGATCACAATAAACTGTGGAATATTCTGAAAGAGATGGGAATACCAGACCACCTGACCTGCCTCTTGAGAAATTTGTGTGCAGGTCAGGAAGCAACAGTTAGAACTGGACATGGAACAACAGACTGGTTCCAAATTGAAAAAGGAGTATGTCAAGGCTGTATATTGTCACCCTGCTTATTTAACTTCTATGCAGAGTACATTATGAGAAACGCTGGACTGGAAGAAACACAAGCTGGAACCAAGATTGCCAGGAGAAATATCAGTCACCTCAGATATGAAGATGACACCACCCTTATGGCAGAAAGTGAAGAGAAACTAAAAAGCCTCTTGATGAAAGTGAAAGAGGAAAGCGAAAAAGTTGGCTTAAAGCTCAACATTCAGAAAACGAAGATCATGGCATCTGGTCCCATCACTTCATGGGAAATAGATGGGGAAACAGTGGAAACAGTGTCAGACTTTATTTTTGGGGGCTCCAAAATCGCTGCAGATGGTGACTGTAGCCATGAAATTAAAAGACGCTTACTCCTTGGAAGAAAAGTCATGAGCAACCTAAATAGCATATTCAAAAGCAGAGACGTTACTTTGCCAACAAAGGTCTGTCTAGTCAAGGCTATGGTTTTTCCTGTGGTCATGTATGGATGTGAGAGTTGGACTGTGAAGAAAGCTGAGCACCGAAGAATTGACGCTTTTGAACTGTGGTGTTGGAGAAGACTCTTGAGAGTCCCTTGGACTGCAAGGAGATCCAACCAGTCCATTCTGAAGGAGATAGCCCTGGGATTTCTTTGGAGGGAATGATGCTAAAGCTGAAACTCCAGTACTTTGGCCACCTCATGAGAAGAGTTGACTCATTGGAAAAGACTCTGATGCTGGGAGGGATTGGGGGCAGGAGGAGAAGGGGATGACAGAGGATGAGATGGCTGGATGGCATCACGGACTCAATGAACATGAGTCTGAGTGAACTCCGAGAGATGGTGATGGACAGGGAGGCCTGGTGTGCTGCGATTCATGGGGTCGCAAAGAGTCGGACACAACTGAGCGACTGAACTGAACTGAATTGAATCATTGCTATTGCAGGGTAAAGATGGAAAAAGACAGCATTCATTTGTTAAAGGTTGCTGACAGCACCTGTTTTTAATGCAGATTTCAAGTAAATCTTCCAAAATTAACTTTTAGAAAAGTTTTACAAATAATTCTGTTTAGTTTTGTCTTCCCTCTGCACATACAACTTTACACCCCAATCCACCCCTCGAAATGAACCTGTCTGCTCACTGTAAAGTCAAGCCTCTATTTTTTGACTCTTAACTTTGTTTAAAATTGTTCTCTGTTTTGAATCACAAAACCAATGACTTAGTTGCTTCTTTTGTCATTATGTTGGCTTCCTGCGAAACTCTGACCCCACTTTTTTAGTTTATTTTATAAAGCATAATGGGTATGCTTGCAAGCATTTCCTATCAGGGGGAATATCATAAAAGCAGTTAAAGGAACCGGCATCCATATTAAAGACAAGTGAGATAATAGCTAAAATTCATCTTCAAGTTGACCCAAATTAAATTATGAGTCTAATACGGAGGTTACTTAGGGGGAAAAAAATCTGTTCTCATGTTTAAATCTGACACAAACCTGGGTTTCCAGATTTAGAGCAAACCCACATAGACTGCATTCAGCCAACACAATGCCTGTTATGGCTCCCAACACCATGGGCGTCTGTACTACCTCATGCATAATTGTGCCCCATCATGGGGTTTATTAGGACCTAATTCTTGTCTTGTGCTTATCCTTGCTGCTGCTGCTGCTAAGTCGCTTCAGTCGTGTCCGACTCTTTGTGACCCCATAGACGGCAGCCCACCAGGCTCCGCCGTCCTCAGAATTCTCCAGGCAAGAACACTGGAGTGGGTTGCCATTTCCTTCTCCAATACATGAAAGTGAACAGTGAAAATGAAGTCGCTCAGTCGTGTCCAACTGTTGGTGACCCCATGGACTGCAGCCTACCAGGCTCCTCCGTCCATGGGATTTTCCAGGCAAGAGTACTGGAGTGGGGTGCCATTGCCTTCTCCAGTGCTTATCCTTAGAACAGAAAAACTTCCATTGTTTCATTTCCTTCTGAGTGAAAAGATTCAGGTGTGGAGACTGGGAAAGAGATCTCCCTCTCAGAAATAGTGAGGCTTGTGCCTGGGGCAAGATGTTTGAAATCTCTTATATAAAACTTCTCTTTCTGTTCCCAAATAGGCTTCACATCACAGTGAAGATGGAAGTAAGTACTGGTTAAATTAAAGACAGTTTTGTCTTTCAACACAACAGATGAGGAGCTGACTCACCCTGGGCACCCTAAATCAGTCTCTCTCTCTTCCGTCTCTTTGTCACTCTCTCTCTTCCCCAGAAAACCTGACTTCATAATGGATTTCCTATGGTGAGAGTTACAGAACTTTATTCAGGAAATACAACTCAGCATGGCTTCTGTGTTCCCACAGATAGATGAGTAGTCCGGAGACAAGAAGTGAGAACTCTAAAGAGATAAGAATCGCAAAGAGATTGACTCAAACTGGGATGACTCCAACAGAGCAAGGCCTAGTGTCACCACGGTCAGATTTAAGACCCGTGATGCCATTATGGGAAGTCTGCCGTCTGAGTGTTGGCCAGATACTTGAAGTCTCCCGAGGGCAATGCCCAGAAACTGTGTTTTGATCCCTTAGTGCGTGCAAGTGTCGTTTCTGAAAGCTCTACCCACAAAGCCATCAGATGGTAACAATTTTCAGTCACTTCCAACATGAGATGGTTTTGAACTTTAATATGCAACCTAATTATGACTGCAAACACTTTGTTAAGCAAACAAACTTCAAACCCTTTTTTAAAAAACAGTTCTTCTCTGGTCATTTTGTCTTGCACAAAAGCCTTAAAAATAAAACTGTGTGGGGAACTAGGGAATCTAAGGTTGAAAAAAAGAGAAGACACAAAACGAAACGGCTTTAAGGTCATCACCATGTGTGTGCTGAGCATCTGAATGTTTTCTTTCAAATAAAAACCTAGAAAATACAGTATCCTATGCTCCATTTCCACTCTTCGCCACTTGACTTCTACCCTAGAATTATAGATAATATTTTCAAAGATAGAGAAGTAGACTTTTCTGTTTGTTCCTCAATTTTCTTTTGCTTACTAAACTCCTCTTTTTCAATTCTGAAATATCCACGTCATCTGGTTTTTTTTTCTCTTCCCTGTCTCCCCCACTTTTTATTTTCTCACAGTCACTTTTCTTTTTGCCTTTCTTAGTCATTTTTCAAGAACTGGGATTATTATATAGCACATAGAAACCAACGACTATCCCTTTTCCAGGGAAAAACAAAACAGGGAACCTGGAAGATTTGCAGTGTGAGGGGATAGTGGGAATAGCTGGACTCTGAAATAAATTACTTAAGGAGACTGCAGTCTCTGCATCCTCAGATCCTAGAGAAATCTTCATATGCCACGGTCCCCAAAATTCATTTCCCTGCTATCCTCTCTACTTAGAGACTTTGATAAACTTCTTGAGTATTCATTTTGCTTCAGAGAGATGTCAGCGTATAGAGAACAGATCTGTGATTCTTACTCATATCATTACCTAAGTTTAAGAAGGGAAAGACATAGTAGGTGTGTTCTCCAAGTCTCTACAACACTGAATTCTTCTTTCAAAAGGGGAAAGTTATTAAGATGAGGAAACTTCAGAAGAAACACTAACACTGACCCTACTTGGGAATCACCTAAGATCACAACTAAAGCCCATGTTCCGTCAACATGCCATCTCTCCCTCTTTTCATTTCCAAACAAGAAATTGCTTCATCTCTTTGTGAAAGTGGGGAAAGGTTGAAGTCAAAATATTTTCAGTAATCAAGCACACGAGACTACCCTCTCTCCTAGGAAAGCTTTCCTCCCTGTGTTTAGCATGTCAGACTCCAACTTTGTGACAAATGTTTTTTATTGCCCACTAAACTGCTATTCCTCCCTGTGCCTTCGGCCTTCCAACAGTGAGGTATAAAATACGCTGGAAGCTCAGAAGAAGTGTTCTTTATTGATACAAAGAGAGACACACAAAAGGAAACAGACTCTTTGCTATCTCTGGATCTTTCTATTTGGATTTGAGGGTTGGAATGATGGCAGCCATTTTGGGGCTATGAGGAAATTCAGGTAAAAGACAAAACAACTTGTTATAGAGGAGAGATGGAGAGACCCTGGAATCTTGATGATGTCATATGAACACTAAATTAAATAAGACTGGAACCACTGAAATTGTAAATGCCTTGTTACATAAAATATATATGTTCTTTCAGGTCACTTCCAGTTGATTTTTCTTTAGTTACAACAAAAAGCATTCTGATGCTGATGGCTGGATTAAAACTTTGAAAGCAGGGAAATATAAAAATGTATTTTTCTGTAAGCTCTATTGGCAAGCATTCTTATTTTAAGTTTTCAGTGCAAAATGCCTTGCTTGACATGTAGAGACTGGTCACGAAACACCACTGTGCCTGATGTCTGACAGCATTTCTTAATCCTGGCCTACCAGGAGCCCTTCTTTAACCCTTCTATCCTGGACTGATTGAAAATAAATAGAGATTCATTTAGAAACTTTAAATTACATTATTTTATTAGCTTTCATAACAATAGCAATCTGGGGGCTATTAATGTTCACTTGGAAATATTTATCCCTTCCCATCTAACATCTACATTACCTCTTCAACAAAGCAACAGGGAAACAACAAAAGCCAACTTTCTACTGTGACTGTGATAGCTTAAAAATGAAATCACGCATTGCCTATGCCAATAGAAGTCCCCAGGATAGTTATTCACATCAATAATCTGGCGATATGAGAATGCGAGTTTTGCTGTCACTACCTAAGCTTTTGAGAGTCAACCTCAAGCCCTGTTTTATAACTGAATTTAGACAAGTCACACGTTCTGTTTTTGCAGAATTTTTTTACAAAAAAAGTTTGTAAAATTTGAGCTAAAGTCTTTGTTCTCAGCCTGCTCCTTCAGTCCACAAGGTAGAAGTTCCATAATCGGCTTTCTGCCCATTTGGGAGGGAGCACAGTGGGAGACTGCCATGGCTTGAGGCCCTGAGATTCCTTCCTTCCTAACTGAGGCTATGTGGACCAAAGGAGAGGTTATCTTCTTCCCTCCTGCTCCTCAATAATAAGAATGAAAAAGAACTGCTTCACAGGTATGTCTCACTTAAAGCCTTTCTGGACACAGATTCCTATATGGAAAAATCCCAGGGGCATTAAAAAAAAGTCCATTACATTTTCAGACTATTTAGGTGGATCATTGCCATCAAGAATTAACTGCTACTCACTATTAACAACAGCAAGTATGTGGAGGCAACCTAAATGTGCATTGACAGAGGAATGGAGGTGTGGCACATATATACAATGGAATATTACTCAACCATTAAAAATAACAAAATAAAGCCATTTGCAGCAACATGAATGGACCTAGAAATTGTCCAGCTGAGTGAAATAAGTGAAACAGAGAAAGACAAATATCATATGCTATTACTTATATGTGGAATCTAAAAAAATAGCATGAATGAATTTATTTACAATATAGAAGCAGAGTCATGTTTGAAGAAAACAAATTTGTGGTTACCAGAAGGGGAAGGGGAGGAGGGATAAATCAGGAGATTGAGATTGACAAATACACACTACTATATATAGAATAGATAACTAACAAGGACCTACTGCACAGCACAGGGAACTCCACTCAATGTTCTGTAATGACCTATATGGGAAAGAATCTTAAAGAGTTGGATATATGTACATGTATAACCAATTCACTTTGCTGTACACCTGAAAATAACTCAGCACTGAAAATTAACTATAGGCCAATTTGAAAAACAAAGAATTAATTGCTGCTACCGAACCTCATCTTTTGGGTTTCCTGCCCTACACACTGACTTGGGGAACAGTTGGAGTCTAATAGTTAACTAACCCTGGGTATGCTCCCCCAGGTGGGGAAACCTGTGCTCTCTAGGGAGAGGGGGCTGGAGGGACTGAGGTCTCTTTTGGAATTAACCAGTGTATCTCCTTCTAACTAAACTGGCTTGTATCATCTGCCCCTGCCAGGGCTCTGGAAAGCTCAAACTGGCTTTCACCAGAGCCTAAACTGTACCATTTGGGAGATTTTCTAATCTTTCATATTTTTTAATATCATCCTTTTGTGTCATTCTAACAAAAATGTTGTCTCTCACTCACCATTATTCTTTTTCCTTCATATGCTTACATTATAATCCTCCTAGGAGATTTGATGTTATCTAATCATTCAAAAGCATATAGGCATTGGGGAGAGTCATTTCAGCTTAAGGAGAGCCTTGGGAAATGAATACATTATTTAAAAATGAGTATCGATAATACCTAGAGAAAAATGTGTTTTCCATTCTGAGAAAAAAATTACTATGTGTTGTTCGGTTTGGTTTGGGAGTTTTAGTTGGGTGTTTGCAATGGTATTTTAATGCAGAGATTTCTCTTGACTATTCATGTTGAATAAAAAGACTGATGGTTGGTAGGGATATGCAGCATAGGGATCATTCATGGAAATGACTATTTGATGTTTCCCAGATGGCACAGTGGTAAAGAATCCACCTGCCAATGTAGGAGACATGGGTTCAATTCTTGGGTCGGGAAGATCCCCTGGAGCAAGAAATGGCAACCTGCTCCAGTATTCTTGCTTGGAAAATTCAATGAACAGAGGAGCCTGGGAGGCTACAGTCCATGGGGTTGCAAAGAGTCAGACATAAGTGAGCTCACGTGCACGCACGCACACGCGCGCACACACACACACACACACACACATACACAATTATCATAATTGAAACCAAATTTTTTAGAAAATAAAAGCCTGGCAATGGCATTCAGGATGTATATGGCCAACTTCAGTTTCTTATAATATTACTCAAAATGATTCTTTCAGGTGGGAAAATTATTTTTTACTGCAAATAAATAAAGAAAAATATAACTGATCTAGATAAACAAAACTGACAAATTAGCACATGCTCAAGTGCTAGGGTCTAAAATAAGTCAGGCTGCAGAACTTAAGAGAAATTCCATAAGCTCTGCCTTTTATTTCTGTTTCAGGTTAGTTCTCATAGACTTCTCATATGCAGATGAAATTTAATATTACTTAACCCTGATTCCGGAAATTAGAGCTATAATGTGGAAGTAGTGGAAGTAGTGGCAAAGGAAATGCTAAAAATAAATAAACAAATAAATAAAAGGAGAGAGAAAAGAGAAAAAATAAACCAGTGGCCCTACATAGTTCAATTAGCTCTGCCCAGCTGCAATAGCGCTAAGAAAACTGAGAGACTGCATTTCAAACATGGATGAAATTAGTATGCGGGAAGCACTTAAATTAAAGCTCTTCTTATTCAACAAGGTTTATTTGTAGAGTCTGAATAGCTCTAGAAAAAAAAATGCTGATGATTCACATTTCTTCGACCTAAACATTTATTTATTCTTTCACTCCATCAAATATTTATTAAGAATCTTCTGTGTGGCAAACATTGGTACTGGGAAAACAAGAGTTTAGTGACCTCATGGAGTCTATTGTAAACAATTACCCAAATAATTATTTGATTAAAGTTGTGATTAATGCTTAAAGGAAACTGTAGAGTGCTCTGAGAGTATACTTTGTCTAGAGGTGAGGGTTCAGGGAAGATCCCTACAGACTAGACATTCCAATTTGAGGTCAGAAGAATGAAAAAGAATTAGTGACTAGGTGACAAGACACTGAAAAGATTCCCCAGCAGAAGACACAGAATGAATTGGGACAGAGGTGTCCTGGAACCAACACATTCAAGGAAACCAGAGAAAGTCAGAATGTAACTACAGGAGTGAGGAGCAGGCAGTGAGGCAGAGAGGTAGGCAGGGACAGGGTAATATAAACATTTAGCAATTTGCAAAGGCACAGACCTGGCAGGTCAGAAGGGAAGATGACTGTCAACAACCTGGGTGGTGGAACCAGTACAACTGGCTGACCGTCAGCCCAGCATGAAAGGCCTGATAGGACGTGGTGTGAGCTCTGCACCTGATGCTTAGAGCCGGAAGAAAGTACTGAAGAACTTCAGCAAGGTAACATCAGGATCAAGTGTGAGCTGCAAATATTTTCTGAAGAGAGCAAACTGCAGAGGATGAATTCTCCTCCCATGAGTGTCCACCACACAGATGCCAAGTGCTGCTGAGGAATTCTGAGATAAAAATCAGATACTTCAGTCACTGCCCTCAGAAAACCTAGAACTGATAGCTAATGCCACCTTGATATTAATCACTCAAAGATCTACTCTGCTTGGGTAGAAAGTTCTAAAAGCTCTTCAGAGCAATAGGTGGAAGCAGAGAAACAGCATCTGCCTGGAATTCATTATCTCTTTATATATTAATAGTAGATGAAGCAGCTCTCCTTTACAAAGGGAATAAATTATTACTTTTTTTTTAATTGAAAGATCTTTTCACCTGAGAGCTCGTCATTTCTAGCTAAGCCACTGCTTTCCAGGCCTGCATAAACTTCTCTTCAAATACAGAAAGCCAGAGAAAATCTGACTCATTCCCAGTGAGCTGTCATTGGCATTCACACCTCTGTCTCCAAAGCATCTAACCGTCTGAGTATTGTCAGACATGGTAATGACAAGGCTTGTCAGAAACACTTCCTGTGGGCATCATCATGTCTGCTGGTCAAGAGAACAGGTTAGGAGGTGTCTTCCCCAATGTCCCTATAATGTCAAGGTGGTCTCATCTGGTGACTCCCTTCTGAAAGAATGCTTTAGCAAAGCTATGTAAATTAGTGTAGCCCCATAGTACAGGGTGGGAGGGAGCAGTCAACCTAACAATAAAGAAAATAGACTAAGGTTAAAATTTTATGTTTAAATCTTCATTTGACTTCTTGAAAAATTTACTAACAAATAGCTAAATAAATGAAAAAATCACAACACATTTAGAGAATGTAGAAATACACACAGAATGTACAAAGAGACGATTCTCTCTTCTCTCTAATCTCAGTCCTCAGGGGGCCAATTTCACATGTATATATTGGCATTTTCTATGTTTATCAACATATACACATACATAGTTTTTATTTCTTATAATAAAGGACCATCCCAGCATATTATTTGACATATTGTTCTCATCACTTAACAAAATATCCTGGAGATCTTTCCAAGGTTGCCTGTAAAGCAGCATCTTATTCTTTTCAATAACCATATGGCTATTCACAGAATGGATTTATTATCATTTTGTTATGCATTCTCTTATTATAGAGCAATTCATATTGTTTTCACTTTTTTTTTTGCCTTTTAAGCAATGTTATAATAGAATCTTTATAACTTTGTCTTAAGTCATTTGTAAAATAAGATTCCTAGAAGTGGGACTGTAAGATTATAGAGGATTCACATTTTTATATTGAAAGAAAATTTCAAACTGGTCTCCAAAAAGGGTTATGCTGATTTACTTTCCCAAAGAAATCCTTTTAAATGGGAAGCACAGGGAAGAAAGATCCTAGGTTTTTATATGACCTTTACTCATATGCTAAGAGGTTTAGGACACATACCCCCAGTGGCCACTGCCCTCTAAGGAAGTGAGCAGAGCAGAAATTGTGTGGTCATTTTACTGCTGAGACATCTAGGAGTAGAGAGTGTGGGTCATCTGCACACGGCCAAGCTGGCAACTGGCACAGGTGAGAAAGGTAGAGGTGACAGCCACGGGCTCTGAGGACAGACTTGGAGAAAACTCTTGGCCCCTTTTTACAGCTGATGACATGGGCTTGCTTCACTTCTCTATGATGGCTAATTTTACCGGTAAATTTGGCTAGGCCACGGTCCCCACATATTTAGTCAACATCAGTCTCAATGCTTTTCTGAAGGTATTTTCTAGGTATGATTAACATGTGAATCAGTAGGCACATGTAAAGAAGATTATCTTCCATAATGTGAGAGGACCTCCTCCAAACACTTGAAAACCTTAAAAAAAGACAGATTCCCTGAGAAAGAAGAAATTCGGTCTCCAGGTGGCCCTCAGACTCTAGCTGCAACATCAAATCTTCTGTTTCTCAGCTAGCCTGTCTGCCCTGCAGAATTTGGACTGGCCAGTCCCTACAATTGTGTGAGCCAATTCTTTAAAATTAATGTCTCGATTGACAGATAGGTAGACAGATAGAGAAAAATAGAGTTGTATATATACACACACTCCAACATATCCTATTATTCTGTTTCTCTAAAGACTTAGTATGCATGCACGCATGCTCCAAAGAAACCTAATACATTCTCTAAACCTCAGTTTCCTCATCTATACAATGGTGCTAATACTACTTACTTTGTGAGATTACAGTATAGACTCAACTAAATAATCCATATTGATGTGGGTGGGCCTCATCGAATCAGCTGAAAACCTTAATGGAAAGACTTGGGTCCCTGAGAAAGAAGTTCAGCCTCCTGATGGGCCTCAGACTCCAGCTGTAACATCACTTGCCAACACTAGGCATGTGGCCTGGAGTCTAGACAAGGTGACTATGATTTTTAGAAAAGTGAGCTTGAACCCTCTGTTCTGTTCATACCATTCTCTTCCTCCTCCTTCCCCAACATACACCCTCTTAAACATGCTTACATTCACAAACTCACATTCTCACACATAAGATCCTCTGGAAAACTCTGAGCACAAACCCTTCCATTTACAGACCAGACACAGAAGCCTTAGTTGAAAAGAGATATACTCAACAGCTTCCTGAGCAAGGCCGAAACCCAGAGATGGACCATCTCCATCTCTGGGAGGCCTGACCCCTCTGCAACGCCGCCTCCCCACTATGAGCCCAGAATGTCTAGTTTCATACATTTAAGCTGTTCACTTCCAGCCCACATAGGGTACACACCTTGACCTCTGCATCGCACAGGACTGATGTCATGAGACTCTTGTTGTTTCTGCTGTGTGTCACCTTGAGTCAGGGCCCCTCTCCATGGCTGTTCCCTTTCCCAGGGGTTTCACTTCAGTCAGTCATACTGCAAAAGGCAGAAGGAAGAGTGGAAGGAAAACCAGAGCAGGAAACATTTATCAGTGACAAACTCAGGTCAACCATTACCTGAAACCAGATAGTTCGAGGCGCCATCTTGCCTCAGAAGCAACAAGTATGCGCTCAACACTTTTATTTCGTGATGACAGCAGACCTGATAGAGTCAGAGCTAGTGCTGGCCCCAAGGTTGCTTATTTTCCTAAATATAATATAGATGGTCCTGTGTGGCCAGCAACGTATTTGGGGGCACGTTCATCCTGCTTTGGCTTTCAAAGATGCTGCTAGTATGTCTTGCTATGTTAGGTCTTCAAACAGACAGGCTTACAAGAATATGTCCAAATATGCAGAAGAAATTTGAAAATTGATGGATGGGTGAATTGTCCAACCCAGAGTGACATTCAAGAGAAGCTCAAATGAAAATTTATTCATGAATATGAGTATAATTTAGGTAACATCATGGCCAATTGAAATGGGATTTTGGGATCTTCAAACTCATTCCAGATATGGAGGTGCCCACTCTTCTAGCCTGAAAGTCTCTTCCTGAGCAGACAGTGGAGAGAGCTCCCCATGTTCATATTTACTGCAGACCCACCAAGAAGTATTTCTTTATCCAATACTGAGAAACTCAAGTTTGAGGGTAAAATGTTGAGAAATATTAAATAGCCTTATTTATTGCTTGTCAATAACAACAGTGCTCAGGAGAAATTTAATAAGCTCTAGTAAAACAAACTCAATTGGCAAATAAATGTTATGAATTATGAATAGGCTTTGAAATGCCTTTCCCTTGTGAATACATTTCTGTTAATAATACTGCATTTCCTTCCAAAACTCATTAAAATTAAATATTTTGCTGAAGATCACCTTTGTATAAGTTAACTGAAAGCCCATAACGAATCCATGTTGTGGTGGGATAAATCTGGACTGCATCGAAGGACAGATACCTACATGTTTTTGTTTAGTTGCTTGTTACTACTCCTCAGTGGCCCTGTGAGTTGCAGTCTCAGAACCTGTGTGTGGCTGACTCCTCTCATGAATTTAACTGGATAAGCTATTTCCCACACTAAAATACAAAGGTGGTAATATCTTTTTATCACTTCTTTTAAAAATTTAACCAGCTCCGCTAACCAGCTATCTGGTAAGTCCCTCTTGAGCAGTACCAGCAAATTAGCAAGAAGTCCAGGGGCATCTTCAGGTCCAAACTAGTGCAGAAACCTGGAGTCTGATGAAGTCCTGGCCAAGGTTGCCACTCAGTGTCACACAAAGGCTCTGGGTATTTTCCTCATTGGTCCTACATGCTGAGACTGATCATTCTTGTCCACTGAGTCAGGAATGTCCAGCCCTGGGTCAGGACTCACTCAGGTCTTCACTGCTAAGCTCTTCAGTTTACTGTTAGATACTATCTCCAAAGTATATCCTCTGTGCTAGGGATGCTGGGGGTAAATAAGTTCCGTAGGGCCGCTCTAACCAAGACTCCCAACTTTTGCATTCTTTTGGAGGGAATATAACTTATCTCATAATACCACTGGGTTAAATGAACATCCATATTCAGTCAAGCCAAATGCTGAACTTCAACACCAATACAGACCCACCACACCAGGTGTCCCAGACCTTGAATGTCTAGAAGCAGGGGTTGTGGTTCTGATTCTTGCTCTCACAGAAGTCCCTTTCCTTCCCAGGTATATGAGTCTACCCCCTCTTCTAAGACAGGTTTACTATACCCGGCATCTCCATCATCATCAAAACACTGCATTATTTCACTCCCAAGCAATGGCTGTAATGATTCAATGTACATTCCTAAAATTAACAGGACTGTGACAGGACATCTTAACTTCACTCAACTTTTTAAAATCCCTGCATAAAATAAATGACCACCTCGTAGAGCTGTTTGGAAAAGGAAATGGCAACCCACTCCAATATTCTTGCCTGTAGAATCCCAATGACAGAGGAGCCTGGTGGGCTGCCATCTATGGGGTCGCACAGAGTCGGACACAACTGAAGCGACTTAGCAGCAGCAGGAGCGATGGCATAAAGCTGTAATGACCATGGAAGATATTAGGAAAGAAAATAACACAATTAATCCTAAAGGATAGCTCAAGTAAATCCTTATCATAGAGCAGACATTGACAAACTTTCTCTGCGGACCAGAGAGTAAATACTTTTGGGCTTTGTGGCCCAAGAGGCAAAACAAGGATCTTACAGAGATATCCTATAGCAAGAGAAAATGCTAATTTTCACAATATCAGAGGGGAAAACTCAAGTATAATAATAATTGAATACAACTTTTTGCAACACAGGTCCACTAAAGAAATGTAATTATTTTAGAAAGAGGGGCTGACATTTCCTTAAGTGGAGTTTAAAGTTAGTGCTTCCTATCATTGAGATAACTAATGTTCATTTGTTAATGCTGATCTTCAGTAAGATTTTATGCACTTCATCTTTGAAAATGTTGTTTCATGCATGTAGGTGACCCACATGGCACCCAAATACCGTTGGGTTTATAACCACCTGTGTGATTTAGAACACATGGAGTGGTGGCATAAAGCAATGAGAGAACCACACATGGCTTTGGCCAGACTCCTGAACTGTGCTGTCTGGGCACAAAAGAAGTCACAGATAACATTTGAACAGATGACTGCAGATGTGTTCCAATATAACTTTAAGGACACTGACATTTGAATTTCATGTAATTTTTCCATTTTTCACAAAATATTGTTCATTTGATGTTTTAAAACCATGTAAAAATATAAAAGCCATTCCGAGGCATTTTTATAAACATCAATTTACCTATAAACACCTATTTACCAATTCTTGTAAAGCAATTTTTAACTGCAAAAAAAAAAAAATGTATCCTCATATGATAACTTCTATCTAAGGTAATTTCATCATCTTAGTTTCTACCAGTCTCTTCCTCCACGGATACTTGGAGTGTTTTATTATTAATACACTGCTGCTGCTGCTGCTGCTGCTAAGTCACTTCATTCGTGTCCGACTCTGTGCGACCCCGTCTCTGGGATTCTCCAGGCAAGAACACTGGAGTGGGTTGCCACCTCCTTCTCCAACTACATTTACTTTATACCCAAGTTGAGTGGTGTATTCTGTAAATTACTTTGCATAACTGCTCAGGAAAGAGGAGTTTGTGAAGACAAGGGACTCTGGTTTTTTCCTTCTATATCTCCTGATAGCTAAAGTAATGTTTGACAGAGAGTCACTTATACAAATTGGACTTTACAAAATCTTCATATGGGACCTTCCCAAACTGTACGCATTGTACTGGAGCAGCTCTCACTCCTCCAGCTATTCCAGTCCATCCTGAAGTCCTCTGTCACTTTTCCATTGAATGCATGCATAATCCATGCTACATAATTTACCAGTTAACCCTTGATGCATTCTCATGTTCATACTCACTCTTCAAGACAAAAACATTTCCGGAAAGGAACTGCTTATTTTTCTTCCCGTGGAAACTAATTAACTCCATACTAAGCACAATCAGAGGCCGTGGGCTCCCCTTTGGGCAGGACCAGCTGCTTCCCTGGCACTCCTTTAGGGACTAGGCTGGGTCACTGTCCGCCCACCTCTCTGGCCCAGAGCCTCTGTAGACCTGACTACACTGAATCAACAGTGATGCCATCCATGTGGGCACCGAAACTCCAGAGCTCAAAGAAAGGGACTGGTCCCCACCACTCTAGCCATGGCTGGAAGCCAGGAATCAGGACTGACCTCAAAACTTACAAATTAGACAAAAGTTTATAACTGAAAGATTGTCTTCAGCACAAAGCTATTTTAAGTCTCATATGAGATATTTATAATGACTAATAATATAGTATACATACTCCTTTTAGGTCTTATGTAGACAATACGTGTCTTAAGTTGTTCTGATCTGATATTTTTAATTGTACTGAAGCATAGTTGATTTACAATGTTGTGTTTAATTTTGGCTGTACAGCAAAGTGACTGAGTTGTACATATGTAAATATGTTCTTTTTCATATTCTTTTTCATTATGGTTTATCACAGGATATTGAATATAGCTCCCTGTGCTGTACAGTAGGCCCTTGTTGTTTATACACCTCTATATGATAGTTTGCCTCCAGCCCAAAATTTTAGAGAATATGAATCAAGCTTATCAACTAATTTGCACCCTTTCTAAATATACAAATTTCTAAAGAGTAAAGCCCAGCATCTCCCGTTTCACTCAGCCTCCTCACTAGGTATTTTCTTTCCTAGAAAATACTGCAGTAGTCAATTTAAAATTTTGAAAATTAGCAGCCTGCTCCTTACTGTATAATATAAGCTCCACCACACTAACCAATATTTTGAAGCTTATCAAATGAGGGGTTTACAGCACCAGACCAATATGTTCTCCTTTATGGATGACTTGCAGTGAGAGACTAATAAAACACTCCACGATGTGGTAAGCATAGGTGATATCACCACACCTTGGGTGGGGGAAGCCAGTTGGCACAGGCACCCCGTCTTGCCCCACCTCTGAGGAGTGGCAGAACACCAGAGTATCACCACACCTACTGAGTGTGACAGCTCAGTGCAAACCAAACACTTCCAAAGGTGAAGGAGGGAAATCAATAGAGGTGCCTCAGGAAGCGATACTGGAAAATGATGTGATGCTCTCAGAGGTTTTCACTGCAGTAAGGAGACACAGTTAAAAGATCACTCTTTGAATGGGTGGGGCACCTTGCCAGGGCCACCTGTGCATCCTACAGCCATGATTTTTGGGTGGGTCGGGATTAGTGTTTCTTTGGTCAGTTCCTACCTAGGACATTTCCCAAGTTACTCAATCTTCTAAACACTCTAAGGGTTTGAAGACAGAGCTGAAAACTTAATTAGCATTATGCAAACTGTGGGCTTCTGGTGTTTCTAGTAAGCTTAGGGAGCTGCCAAACCATCTTGCTAAGTTTCCCTAAGCTTGGAAAGGCCTGGAAATGCTAATCCAAGAAAGTGGCTGGCTGGTACAACATGCACTAATTCTCTCACAGGCTAAAAGGGAAATGCTCTGACACCGGAAAGGTGGACTTTCTTTGGTGATGAAACAGTTAGGCCCTAGGCATGTCAGCTTTGGAAGAAGTTATAGGTGGAAACAGTCTGCAAGACCTCAGAGACATGGGATGTGGACTCAGAGGGATCAGATACACATATTCATCCACAATAGTGCCCACCTCTTGCAGACAAGACCCAATGTCTGAGGAGCTCAGAGATATCAGTCCTAGTTAGTCTATTTTCCTCAGTAAAGTTGGAGGATATCAAGGTTCCCATACTTGGTTATAGGGATAAAAATACATTACATTTCTTGGTGAAAGCTTTGGCTTTCACACAGTTTCGATTTTAGTTATAGTTTATATGTAGTTCTTTAAAAATGGCAGCTGGCTTCCTCCTCCTCTTTTGTTCTACGTCATTTCTTAGAAGACTAACTAGGAGTCATGAAGAATCTATTTGTGCAACAAATATTTTCAAGGATCATACGTAACCGATACTAATGACATAATTTTGGTAAAGAAAGGAGTGAAGAAACCAAGCAAACACGCTGAGCATTCTATATATGCCAGGTTCTGTGCTGAGGTATTTTGCATTTGTAATCACATTTCTTTGAAGAAAGATAATGTTAAAATTGATGCATATCAGAAGTTATTAAATTTCAAAGGGCTGATGAGTAAATTAATAAGGGGGACAAAGTTTATCAGAAGGGAAGTTCCTTCGACTCAAGTCTGGCTATCTTGATTAGCACGTGCCTTGATGAAGGCCCTAGTAAGCATCTCAATCCATTCCTCAAACAGCGATTATCCAGATCCTCTGCATCCTCCCTCCCCACCATGTGCCATGAAGGAGCCTCTCATTAGAAGCAAAATGGAAGATCGGTCATCCTTTGGCCTATCTGAGAAACCTATGCTTTGACTTCAGTTTCTATCTAATGCATACTTTTGATTGGTTATCACTGCATCTAAATAATCATTCAATTATTTAACCATTATTTATTGGTGTTTATGCCAAATATTGGGCTACACGCTGTGTATCCAAGGAAATAATTGCTACCCTCAAGAAGTCTGCTGCCAGTTGTCTTCTCCCAGGAAGCAGGAGACAGGGATGCTGGCCAGAGCTGCAGGGTGGTGCCCAGGGAGTCACTTCAGGCTGGCTGTACTCGGTACTTCAACATGTGACGCCTCCACCCAAGCAAGAACAGGAGGACTATTACTTCCATGGGATCAGAGTCAGAAGTCAGGTAGAAAGAGTCTTTGACATAGAAGAAAAAAGCAATTAGTGATCAGACATAGAAGAAAACAAATGAAAAGGCTGCCCCCATTTGGGGGTGGAAGAGGCTATGGAGGACTCTCTGAATCAAGAGTGTCTAGTGCACAGAGACTTTTACTGGGCTTAGACTCCTCCATGAGCAGTACGGGAGCTCTTAAGAATGCTGCTCATGGCCCTGAGGCAGCTCAGAGGTCCACAGAAGCCAAGAAGACAAGAAAACGGTTAACCATGTTGAAAGTGTGGCATATAGTCAAAGGACAAAAGATTTCAGAATCAGAACAGAGTGTTTTCTTGAACAACTTCAGCTCTGTGAACCCCAGTTTCCTTATCTATAATAGGAATAATATTTTTGACATGAGGATTAGATGAAATGATGAATATAAAGCTCCTGGCATATCCTAGATATCCAGTAAGCAGAAGGTATTTTCATTTTTTTTTAAGGATGAAAGCATAATTGCTAACATAGAAGAAGACACCCATAAAAGCCATCTTTAAGTCTTCCCCAGAAGAATCTAGAGGAGGTTTCATTGCTGCACAGCCTTGAAGAATAATAAGTAGTTCTCTGAGTTGTCATGGAGGGAAGGGAGAAGAAATCATCAGGCTGAAACATGCCCAGTGCCTACCAGTATGGCAGGAGAACAGAAGATGGAGCATATGAGAGAGCAGGGTGAGAGAAGAGGTGGGGCCATGGTGAGTGGCCACGCCATGAAGGGATGTGGGCCAGGGACAGGAGCTGCATCTTCCTTCACTGCAAGAGGAGGAAGTGTTTCAAGCTGGAACCCAGAAGGATCAGGTAATACTAGCTAACGTGTATGCAGCCTACACTTAAATAGAATTCCTATGTGCCAGGTACTGTCTCAGGCATGTTACATAAAATAGTTCACTTAGGCTCACATAACCCTTTGAACTACTAAGAAAATCAAGCCACAGGTAATTAATAAGTTGGCCTAGAGTACATCACACTAAGTGACTTCAGATGTGAACTTAGATGAATAAGAGGAAGGACACTGGAGAAAAGGCAACCCCAATGTTCATTACAGCACTGTTTACAATAGCCAAGACAGAAACAACCAAAGTGTCCATCAACAGATAACTGACTAAAGGAGATGTGGTACACACACACAGTGGAATATTACTCAGTCCAAGGAAAGAATGAAATAATGCCATTTGCAGCAACATTAATGGGCCCAGAGATGATGATATTCAGTGAAGTATATCAAACAAAAACAAATATCATATGATATCATTTATATGTGAAATATTTTAAAATGACACAAATGAACTTATTTATAAAACAGAGAGAAACACATAAACATAGAAAACAAACTTATGGTTGTCAAGGGGGAGAGAGAGGGAGGGATAAATGAGGAGTGTGGGATTAACGTATACACATGACTACAAATGACAGAATGATCTCGGTTCATTTCCAAGGCAAACTATTCAGCATCACAGTAATCCAAGTCTATGCCCCAGCCACTGATGCTGAAGAGATTAAAGGTGACTGGCTCTGTAAAGACCTACAACATCTTCTAAAACTAACATAAAATTAAAAAAAAAAAAAGATGTCCTTTCATCAAGAGGGGATTGAAATGCAAAAATGAAAGTCAAGAGATACCTAGACTAACAGGCAAGTTTGGCCATTGAGAACAAAATGAAGCAATGCAAAGGCTAACAGAGTTTTGTAAAGAGAACACACTGGTCATAGCAAACACCCTTTTCCAACAACTTAAGAAACAACTCTACACATGGGCAACACCAGATGGTCAATACCAAAATCAGATTGATTGCGCTCTTTGCAGCCAAAGATGGAGAAGCTCTATACAGTCAGTAAAAACAAGACCTGGAGTTGATTATGGTTCAGGTCCTGAATTGCTTGTTGCAAACTTCAGGCTTAAACTGAAGCAAGTAGGGGAAACCACTAGGCCATTCAAGTATGAACTAAATCAAATCCTTTATGATCATACAGTGGAAGGGCAAATAGATTCAAGGGACTAGATCTGGTAGACAGAGTGCCTGAAGAACTATGGACAGAGTTTGTAACATTGTACAGGAGGTAGTGATCAAAACCATCCCCAAGAAAAAGAATGCAAGAAGGCAAAGTGATTGGTTGTCTGAGGAGGCCTTACAAATAGCTGAGAAAAAGAAGAGAAGCGAAAGGCAAAGGAGAAAGGGAAATAAATACCCAACTGAATGCAGAGTTCCAGAGAATAGCAAGGAGAGATAAGAAAGCCTTCTTAAGTGAACAAAGCAAAGAAATAGAGAAAAACAATAGAATGGGAAAGACTAGCAATCTCTTCAAGAATATTGGAGATAACAAATAAACATTTCATGCAAAGATAGTCACAATAAAGGACAGAAACAGCAAGGGCCTAACAAGCAGAAGCGATTAAGAAGAGGTGGCATAGAAGAACTATACAAAAAAGGTCTTAATGACTTGGATAACCACAACTGTGTGGTCATTCACCTAGAGCCAGAAATCCTGAATTGTGAAGTCCAGTGGGCCTTAGGAAGCATTATTACAAAGCTAGTGGAGGTGATGGAATTCCAGCTGAGCTATTTTAGATGTTAAAAAATGATGCTGTTCAAGTGCTATAATCAATATGTCAGCAAATTTGGAAAACTCAGCAGTGACCACAGAACTGCAAAGGTCAGTTTTCATTCCTATCCCAAAGAATGGCAATGCTAAAGAATGTTCACATTATCATACAATTGCACTTATTTCACATGCTAAAAATCCTTCAAACTAGGCTTCAGCAATATGTGAACCAAGAATGTCCAGATGTATAAGCTGGGTTTCAAAGAGGCAGAGGAGCCAGAGAAAAAATTGAGAACATTCATTGGATCATGGAGAAAGCAAGGGAATTCCAGAAAAACATCTACTTCTGCTTCATTGACTACACCAAAGCCTTTGACTGTGCATATCATAACAAACTATAGAAATTTCTTAAAGAGATGCAAATATAAGACCACCTTAGCTGTCTCCTGAGAAACCTGTATGCAAGTCAAGAAAAAACAGTTAGAACCAGACATGGAACAACTGACTAGTTAAAAATTAGGAAAGAAGTACAACAAGCCTGTATATTGCAACCCTACTTGTTTAACTTCTGTGCAGAGTACATCATGTGAAATGCTGAACTGGATGAATCACAAACAGGAATCAAGATTGCCAGGAGAAATATCAATGACCTCAGATATGCAAATGATACCACTCTAATGACAGAAAGTGAAGAGGAACAAAAGAGCCTCTTGATGAGGATGAAAGAAGAGAGTGAAAAAAGCTGGCTTGAAACTCAACATTCAAAAAACTAAGATCATGGCATCTGGTCCCATAAAAATATGGCAAACAGAAGGTGGAAAAATGGAAGCAGTTACAGATTTTATTTTCTTGGTCTCTAAAATCATTGTGGATGGTCACTGCAGGCTGAAATTAAAAGACACTTGCTCCTTGGAAGAAAAGCTTTGAAAAACCTCGACAATATTAAAAAGCAAAGACATCACATTGCTGACAAAGGTTTGTATAGTCAAAGCCATGGTTTTTCCAGTAGTCATGTACAGATGTGAGAGTTAGATCATAAAGAAGGCTGAGCACTTAAGAAATGATGCTTTCAAATTGTGATGCTGGATAAGACTCTTGAGAGTCCCTTGGATCAAACCAGACAATCCTAAAGGAAATCAACCCTGAATATTCACTGGAAGGACTAATACTGAAGCTGAAGCTCCAATACTTTAGCCACCTGATGCTAAGAGCCAGTTCACTAGAAAAGACCCTGATGCTGGGAAAGGTTGAAGGCAAAAGGAGAGGGGACAGCAGAGGATGAGAAGTTTAGATAGCATCACTGACTCAATGGACATGAATTTGATCAAACTCTGAGAGACAGTGGAGGTCAGAGGAGCCTGGTGTGCTAATATTCACAGGATGGTAAAGACTCAAACAGGACTTAGCAAATAAACAACAACAAATATATAAACTAGATAATCAACAAGGTCCTTCTGTATAACACAGGGAACCATACTCAATATCTTATAACAAAATAATAGAAGAGAATATAAAAATAATATAAACATATAATTGAATCACTTTGTTGTACACTGAAACTAACACAACATTGTAAATCAAGTATATTTCAATAAAAATAAAAATTTCTGGCTCTTCAGGGAGAGCAGCAGATAAATAATAAATAAACCTATTCTCTATGCAGGATTGGAAAAGGTCAGTTTTCATTTCAACCACAAAGGAAGGCAATGCCAAAGAATGCTCAAACTACCGCACAATTGCACTCATCTCACATGCTAGTAAATTAATTCTCAAAATTCTCCAAGCCAGGCTTCAGCAATACAGGAACCATGAACTTGTAGATATTCAAGTCGGTTTTAGAAAAGGCAGAGGAACCAGAGATCAAATTGCCAACATCCACTGGATCATTGAAAAAGCAAGAGAGTTCTAGAAAAACATCTATTTCTGCTTTATTGACTAGGCCAAAGCCTTTGACTGTGTGGATCACAACAAACTGTGGAAAATTCTTCAAGAGATGGGAATACTAGATGATCTAACCTGTCTCTTGAGAAACCTATATGCAGGTCAGAAAGCAATAGTTAGAACTGGACTTGGAACAACAGACTGGTTCCAAATAGGAAAAGGAGTACATCAAGGCTGTATATTGTCACCCTGCTTATTTAACTTCTATGCAGAGTACATCATGAGAAACGCTGGGCTGGAAGAATCACAAGCTGGAATGAAGATTGCCAGGAGAAATATCAATAACCTCAGATATGCAGATGACACCACCTTTATGGCAGAAAGTGAAGAACTAAAGAGCCTCTTGAGGAAAGTGAAAGAGAGTGGGAAAGTTAGCTTAAAGCTCAACTTTCAGAAAACTAAGATCATGGCATCCACTCCTATCACATCATGGTAAATAGATGAGGAAACAGTGGAAACAGTGGCTGACTTTTACTTGGGCTCCAAAGTATTAGTTTGGGCTCCAAACTCTTTTGGGGGCTCCCAAATCACTGCAGATGGTGACCACAATCATGAAATTAAAAGATACTTACTCCTTGGAAGGAAGGTTATGACCAACATAGATAGCATATTAAAAACCAGAGACATTATTTTGCCAACAAAGGTCCATCTAGTCAAGGCTATGGTTTTTCCAGTAGTCATGTATGGATGTGAGAGTTGGACTGTAAAGAAAGCTGAAAACTGAAGAATGGATGCTTTTGAACTATGATGTTGGAGAAGACTCTTGAGCATTCCTTGGACTCAAAGGAGATGCAACCAGTCCATCCTAAAGGAGATCAGACCTGAGTGTTCATTGGAAGGACTGATGTTGAAGCTGAAACTCCAATACTTTGGCCACCTGATGCAAAGAATTGACTCATTTGAAAAGTCTCTGATGCTGGAAAAGATCGAGGGCAGGAGTAGAAGGGGGTAACAGACGATGAGCTAGTTGGATGGCATTATTGACTCAATGGACATGAGTTTGGGTAAATTCCGGGAGTTGGTGACGGACAGGGAGGCCTGCTGTGCTGCGGTTGCAAAGAGTTGAACACCACTGAGCAACTGAACTGAACTGAATGTAAAGAAGAAAAAAGAAAGAAAGAAAAGAGAAGGCATTAGAAATGAGTTAGGAGCAATTGTTCAGGTAGGAGCTGAAGGGGGTAGAACTAATGTACTAGAGGGCAAAAAGGTACACTTCAGTGTAAAATCCAAAGTATATGGAGTCTAGGGACCAACCTGTATGTGGAAAAAACCCTTGTGAATTCAGCTGACCTTTTTCCTATTTCAAAAACATTGTCCTTTTCCAAGGGGATCACTTTACAAGAATGACATCTTGCACTTTCACCAATAACCATTCAGTTACCCCTAACCCCCAAATCTAAACACTCAAGGTATTAGGACTTCAAAAAAAAAATTCAACCTGGTGTTTTAGTTTTCATTTTGAAATGGAGTACTCTCCATCTAACAATGGACATGTTGTTTCTATCTTCTAGGAGTTTCACTTTGATGTGTCAAACGAAATGCCCTGAACTCTAGAGGAGAGTCATCCCTATGTGCCTGCAGAATAAACAGCAGGTGTGACTGGGGCTTTAAGAGATGTGCCAGGGCTCCTCTTCCATTTTTAGGGATAAAAAGATAAATATTTCAAATACTTTAGTTCTCAAAAGTCAAAGACAGTTTCCAAAAGAGTCTGCAAATAGAAAGTAAACACTTCAGAGTGAAGCTGCGTCACAGAGGTGCCTTTCAGTGTCCTGTTGACTGTGATGAGGCAGCTGAAACCTACACACTCTTCTTTGCATCACTTAAGTGAAGCAGGTGGGAGGCAGATGTACTGTCTGAACACCTGGGTAGGTTGAAGGTGGCTTGAACCTTAAGCAATGATCTTCCCTTTTAGAACCTTACTAACTAAAGACATAAATAAATGGATGATCTGCAATAGCCAGTTCCAGGGTCTAGAAGGAGACAATGGCAATAATCTCTCCCACTCTTACTATTTCTGTATCTTTCATACAGTGGTCCCAATGAAATGACCACATGCAAGTTCTTGTCCCCAGTGAACAAAATGGGTCTGAGGCTTAGATGTATCTAACCCAAGGTGACAGCATAATGAAGACTTGAGTGGGACAGGTTTGGCTATAAACCTGGTGCCTTTGCTACCATACTATGATGAAGTGGATTGTGATGTCTTTGGTACTTCTAGCAATAGAATCCTTTCTTTATTGCAATAGAAACTTCTCATTTCAGGGGAGGGGGACCCTACTCTCTGACTTTAGGAATGGACATATAATCTAGGATGTAGATCTCCTTTTGGTTAAAAGACAGCTGATCTGAGCTGGCCCTTCTTCCATTTTTACCTGTCTACATCTTTCACTTTTGGTGAAAGGTGCTCTCTTCTTGCTGAGGTTGTGAAGCTGGTTGACTGGGGGTCTTAAACATCCGCTGGCCATCATCACCCCTGGAAGAATGACTCAAAAGAGATGGAGCTGGAAATTAAATCTCTGATTACAGCTATGTCAGAAACTAGCCCTACTCTTGGACTGTTCAGTTATATCTGCTAATAAATTGTTTTTATTGCTTAAGCTCATTTGAGTGTTCTATGTTGCTTTGGGGGTTTTGGTTTGGTTACTTTCAGCTAAGGGTCCAAAATCACCAATGCCCAGTAGAAATAACAACCCCAATATGAGTGTCTCAAAGATCTCCTCAGGCCACCCTCAGCGATGGTCCACTCATGCTGTGAGTAGCTTACATCCTGGGTTATGTCAGGGAGCTCTGATCTGTTCCTTTCTATAGCCAGAATGGTTTCTTCCTTCTGCTGTCTTGAATTCTCAAAAAGCACACTATGGATCAAGTCAGTGGTTGGGATAAGGGTTTTATTGCCAAGATTCACTTGGGCTTAGAGTCCAGGGAGTGGAAAGGAACTGTAGGGTGGGGCTATGGTGGGCTATACTTGGCAATATTGAAGGAATCAGAGGGAGAGGGGTGGGTTTTGTTCATCTCACTTATTTGCGGTCTTTCTGACTGCTTTCAGGACACCAAGTCAATAAAGGAGAATCCTTCACAAGACCCCCACATGGCCAGAAAGGCTCACGAGGATTTGCTTGTTGGAGCCCTTACCACTCTCCTATCATAGAGGCTAGCTCAGCAGAGATGAACCCTGTGCCCTTTCATGTCTCTCCTTAATCTAAACAGGGACAGTGACGGAACCAAAATACGTTTGCTTTTCCTATTTCTACCAAATATACAGTGTTTCCAAAGAAATGCCTTATGTAAACACAATAACACAATCTAATAAGTACATAATGAAGCTGGAAGGAAACTGTGCCCTGTTTCACTAATATAACTTACAAATTGCTTCTTTGGCAAAGCTCAATTCTAAGAAAACTGTAGCTATTTTGAGGCACAAATTCCAGCCCCCAAACCAAAACAAATAACTTTGATTTCTTTAAATTAAGACATATAAGAGGTTTGAGCCAACGCTGTCTCATTGCCTCTCAAGAATGCACACATCCCAGTGGGCTTGCTGCTGGTAGCAGAGCATGTCAACTTGCATGATCTAGCCCCAGGAGCATTGCTGACATGTTGTTGTTTGTTTTACTCAGGATTAGCAGAAAATTTTTGTGGGTGTTTTACGTCACTAGAGTAGGAAGCACTGAAAAGTTATACCCGCCTGTTTGATATTTTTGGAAAGAGAATTCTAAATTATTAGAAGGGGGGTTGGGGAGCAAGGGTGGCCAGGAAAGAAAAGAATGAGTAAGAATCAAGAAAGCCCCATCAGGAAAGTCCCACATGGAAAACTGAATTGATGGCAAAGGGGATTTCTTGCTGCTGGACAACGAGATGAAAGTTCTCATTGTTTCAGATAGGCAGAAAAACAGTATGGATCACATCTCAATGTCCACCAATTTGTGGAACTGAATTTTGGCAATCAACAGTGAGAGTTATTACAAAACAGGAGTTTCCCTTTCAGTAAACTGCAGATCTGTATATCATTGGATGGAAAGAGCTAGCAGAGTTTAGTCTGGAAACATTTGGTATGAAGTTTGAGATTTTTCAGATAGTCCAAAGAAGTAGGGGAGAAGGCAATAGCACCCCACTCCAGTACTCTTGCCTGGAGAATCCCATGGACAGAGGAGCCTGGTGGGCTGCAGTCCATGGGGTCGCTGAGAGTTGGACACGACTCAGTAACTTCACTTTCACTTTTCACCTTCATGTACTGGAGAAGGAAATGGCAACCCACTCCAGTGTTCTTGCCTGGAGAATCCCAGGGACGGCGGAGCCTGGTGGGCTGCTGTCTATGGGGTCGCACAGAGTCGGACATGACTGAAGCAACTTAGCAGCAGCAGCAGCAGCAGCAAAGAAGTAGAACAGTCATGGAAATAATGTCTAGCCCACATTTTTTTGGCAGGGGAGGGTGGGGGGGTAGGGTCAGGGGACAGTTACAAGAAAAAAACCTAACACTGAGATATAAGAACAGGCAAAAGATGTGAATTTACTACTTGCAAAAGAAGAAAATATAAATGTTGAAACTCAAAACAAGTAGAAACAAAACCAAAAATTCCTGATTTTGTTCATAACCAAAGAGATGCAGTATAAAATAATAAAGCCCTATTTTTATCCTTTAAATGATCTCAAGAAACAGGGATGTTTACATACTGATTCAATTAATGCTACCATTATGGAAAGTGATTAGCCAGTATTTTTTTTTTAAGGTAGCCTTTTGTTCTTGCTAAGCTCACTTCTAGGAATTTATCCTAAGGAAAATGTTAAGCAGCACACAAATATTTACATTCATGGCAGCACTGTTTAAATATTGAAATATGGGAAATAACCCAATGTCTAACATTAGAAGAAGGGAAAATGAATGAAAGTGTACTTATGTAACTGAATATAACAAAAATGTTTAAAATCATTTCTACAGAAGTGTTTAGGGTCATGGGAAAAAAGGCTAAAAAGAAAAATCCAATTCCAAAGTTGTGTTTAAAATATATATCTTTTATATAAGATAGCATATATTAAATATGTATTATGTAGTCAATATTAAATAGTATATAGAATTACATAGTATAGACCATATAGTAAATATAATATATATTATCTATAGCAAATATTTATACATAGAAAAATATCAGAGAAAGTAAAATTTGTTCATGGTAGTAATTACTGTGTGAAGAAACTATAAATTACATATATATTTAATTATTTGCAATTTTTAAATATTTGAGATGTGGGAAACCTAAAAGAAAAGCATACCTTAGATGTGCTAAGTTATATTTCTATGGTAGTCAGATAGCCAGACAGCCAAACACATCTGGGCAAAGCATTTACTTTTTGATATTTCATTGTATTTTATTTTTTAAATAAGTAGAATGGTGGGATGAAGTTGTATTAGACTCACAAATATGTTATATTGCACATAAAATATGGAGAAGGCAATGGCACCCCACTCCAGTACTCTTGCCTGGGAAATCCCATGGACGGAGGAGCTTCGTGGGCTGCAGTCCATGGGTCACTAAGAGTCGGACACGACTGAGCGACTTCACTTCCACTTTTCACTTTCATGCACTGGAGAAGGAAATGGCAACCCACTCCATTGTTCTTGCCTGGAGAATCCCAGGGACAGAGGAGCCTGGTGGGCTTCCATCTACGGAGTTGCACAGAGTCGGACATGACTGATGTGACTTAGCAGCAACAGCACATAAAATATGACCCATTATATAAATATGTGTATATAATATACATAAAAGCTCTTGATCTCTTAATAGTAAGAACATGTATTAGAAGCAAGTAAGTTACAAATATATAAAAGGAAACCTAGAACTCTGGAGTATTAGACAAAAGTGAAAGTTCATATTACCAGAAACAGGGAGTATATTTGTACGAATACTATATTTAAAGTTGAACTTCTTAGAAGTAAGCCAAGATGAGGAAACATAGCAAGTTACACAGTTGTAATTATCTGATGAAAGGCAGCACACAGGTATATCTGGAAAGACAGATATCTTTTTCCTAAGGATTTCCAGTAAAAATTTGCTTTGTGAATCTTTATAAGAAATGCTGCGTAGAAAAATAGACATTGAGTTTTGATAGAAGTCAAGGACATCATATTAAAACAAAGCTCAATGAAAGTATTTTTAAGGAGTCAAGCAAATATGTCAAGCTTTGGATGCTGCCTTCCAGTGAGTTAGCTTGATGCAAGAATAAAACTTAAAGAAAGGATTCAATCTGGCTTCCATAGGATGAATTTGGTACACAGGGTGTTTTATGAAAAATTTTAATTCATTGCCAACATTTAAAAATCAGATTTTACATAAAAATATAGCCTTGGAGTTTCTTTTTAAAAACTGCAATATTTCACAAATTAAATCACTTTTCATAGCCATTGGATGGCCTCAAGCAGCCATGACTCTTGGGAAGGGTCATCTGCTTATGGTGAGCTCGGTTAGAAGGCTTCCTTTGTGTGTCATGGTGGCCTGGCCCCTGGAGACTTGTGCACATGTGAGCCCTGATCTCGAAGAATGAGCAGAGAGCACACTCTTTGGGGTGTAGCTCTCAAACATAAATTGTTTCATGTTCACTAAATCTAGATAACAGCCAACTTAACAGTGAGTTCTCAGACAGTACATTAAAAGAGCAAAATTGATTCCATGATTCAGAAAAAGTTAATGAAATAGCACACTGAAGCTGCGATCTGATAGTGTCGGGCACCACTGAAGTGATTGTCTTAACGAAGTCATGTGTTTAAGCCTGAGGGGCTTTGGAATTCCCATTTCCTCTGAAGGCCAAGGTGGTTGGCACACAACTGGGCAAGCACTGCCCCTCCCTCTGCATTATTCCTTTTCCCCTTTCTCCTGCCCTACTGTCTGACTCTTCCCAGCACCATCATGAGGCATTTGTCTGAGTTTTCCCAGTAGTGGTGGTGACTTTGCACTGGCCCACATGTACTCTCCCCAGTTCTCCCCCCCTCCCCCCCTCAATGTGTGGTGACTCATGCTATATACTTGGCGAAAAGACAAGTGGGAATTCACAGTTCAATTTGTGGCACAGAAATGAGAGGTATTAGCTAATTCAGACATTGATCTATAAAGAAAAATACCCTTGACTTTCTTGGCCAGTATTATATCCAAACAAGTTGAAAAGTCTCCAGCACATTTGCCTACTGGACCATCTTTAGTGGTAGCAAGAAAGAGAAGGTTTCTGTAGTCAAGCAGCCCAGAGAGTGTTGGTTGCAGTTAATATCTATCCCTTGTCTTCTCTCTTGCTTATGGTTTTGTGGGTCAGAAATTTTAAAGTGAGCTGAGAAGTTCTTGCTTGGAGTTTCTCATGTGGATGTAGACAGATGGTGTCTGGGGCAGCTGTCATCTAAAGACTGGACATCCAAGACAGCTCATTCTTGTGGCTAGATGTTAGCTACTGGCTGAGAGCTCAGCTGAAGCTGTTGGATAGAAAACCTACATGTGGTCTCTCCAGCATGTGATGATGTGATGTGATATGAAGTCACACAAGTCATAGTTTCAAATAGTCAGGCTTCTTTCTCAGCAGCTGTGGCCAGAATGGGCATGGCAAAAGAACCAGGCAGAAGATGCATGGTCTTTGACCTTTCTGTGGCTTCAGAAGACACACAGCCTCACTTCCAGCACATTATATAGGTGAAAGTAGTGCCAAGAATGTTTCGACTGAAACAAAGGAAAGTCAAAGAATTTGCAGATGGGTTCAAATTTTTTTGCAAGTTGTGATGCATCAGCACACTGTACCTTCAAAGACAGGCCTGCATTCACAAAGTTGTCTGTTGTCTAAGTCAGCTGTTGATAATGCAAGAAGGGTTCATTCATAATTCACCTGTGTTATAAGAGACTGTAAGTGAAAAGTTTCATTATCTGCTGCCTCATTTTCCCCATTATGTTTTTATTAACTGTAGAGGAGCTACAGTTAGGAACTGTGGTTCCTTCTCAGACTGCCCCAGGTTGCTCTACCCCTCACAATCTATTCCCACTCCTCTCTCTCACACACGCACACGCACACACACGCACACACACACGCACACACGCACACACACACACACACACACACACACACACACACACACACACGCACACACGCTCACAACCCTCCCTCTCATTCTTTGTCTTCCCATAGCAACTGCAACTTCTGGTTCCGTGTCTCTAACATAAACACAGCTTTGTGCAGACGTGGCCACCTCACCATTGCCCTGACATTAACATCTGAGACTAAGGGCACTCTCTGGGTTGCAGTTCCAAATTCAAGGATCCACGTGCAGACTCGTTGAGAAAGGGCATAGGAATTTAGGAAACTTAATCTATTACATGAAATGTTCCCTTGGTATCTCTAATTCCTGAAGAGATCTCTAGTCTTTCCCATTCTGTTCTTTTCCTCTATTTCTTTGCATTGATCGCTGAGGAAGGCTTTCTTATCTCTTCTTGCAATTCTTTGGAACTCTGCATTCAGATGCTTATATCTTTCCTTTTCTCCTTTGTTTTTCACTTCTCTTCGTTTTACAGCTGTTTGTAAGGCCTCCCCACACAACCATTTTGCTTTTTGCATTTCTTTTTCATGGGGATGGTCTTGATCCCTGTCTCCTGTACAATGTCACGAACCTCCATAGTTCATCAGGCACTCTATCTACCAGATCTAGTATCTGGTCCCATCACTTCATGGGAAATAGATGGGGAAACAGTGGAAACAGTGTCAGACTTTATTTTGGGTGGCTCCAAAATCACTGCAGATGGTGACTGTAGCCGTGAAATTAAAAGATGCTTACTCCTTGGAAGGAAAGTTATGACCAACCTAGATAGCATATTTGAAAGCAGAGACATTACTTTGCCAACAAAGGTCCGTCTAGTCAAAGCTATGGTTTTTCAGTAGTCATGTATGGATGTGAAAGTTGGACTGTGAAGAAAGCTGAGCGCCAAAGAATTGATGCTTTTGAACTGTGGTGTTGGAGAAGACTCTTGAGAGTCCCTTGGATTGCAAGGAGATCCAACCAGTCCATTCTAAATGAGATCGGTCCTGGGTGTTCTTTGGAAGGAATGATGCTAAAGCTGAAACTCCAGTACTTTGGCCACCTCATGAGAAGAGTTGACTCATTGGAAAAGCCTCTGATGCTGGGAGGGATTGGGAGCAGGAGGAGAAGGAGATGACAGAGGATGAGATGGCTGGACAGCATCACCGACTCGATGGATGTGAGTCTGAGTGAACTCTGGGAGCTGGTGATGGACAGAGAGGCCCGGTGTGCTGCGATTCATGGGGTCGCAAAGAGTCGGACACAACTGAGCGACTGAACTGAACTGAATCTATTACATGGAGAAGGAAATGGCACCCCACTCCAGTATTCTTGCCTGGATAGAGGAGCCTGGTGGGCTACGGTTCTTGCTATTTGAGTAGCAGATAAACAATTCCATATAAGTTGGCTTCTGCTGCTGCTGCTGCTAAGTCGCTTCAGTCGTATCTGACTCTGTGCGACCCCATAGACGGCAGCCCACCAGGCTCCGCCGTCCCTGCCATTCTCCAGGCAAGAACACTGGAGTGGGTTGCCATTTCTAGTAACATAAAATAACTCTTCCAATCCACACCCCCCTCATTGGATTTCTATTACCTTTAACAGAACCTCATGATTTGCAGTCTGCCCTGCATCCACATCTTCTGTGATCCTCTCAGGTAGTGACGCTTACATGTCTTTGTTTACTTTACATTCACAGTTCACTGATTCTTGATGCAAGCTCCCAATTCTACTTTTCAGAACAAAACATTTGTGGTCTTACAAAACCGATCTCAAACATTATTTACTCCAGGAAAATAACTGCATACACATGGTTAGACCAATAGCTAGACTCCAGATATTATGAGCCTAAGGCAGAATCACCTTCTCCAAGGCCCAGTGTCCTGGTACTCACTATTCCACTACAGGCCATGTAAACTTACAGGTGTCTCCCTTGTGGCAAAAGCCCCATTTACCATTTCTTGACATTTGCATTTTGGCATTTCTTTTGAAAGAACAAATTGGAAGATAAAAATGAATCTAGCTTGTATATAATTTGAACATTTCCATTTCCAGCAGAACACTTTCTCACGCATGTATAGTTAGGTCACTTAGTCACAGAAGTTCACAGGATTGAGGAGCTTGGTTTTACTCAAGTGATTCCTTTATTGCCTCCTCCAGGAAAAAAAAAAAAACTCTTGGCAGAGAGCATCCTCAATTATATGGGAAAAGGGTAGCCATGCTCCAAATACAGGTGCAGGTGCTTTTAGGTGTTATTAAGGGATGGGGCTAAAGAACAGGAACAAGAATTTTCAGGTCTCCTGTGCCCACTTCCTTCCTAATAAGGAACAGACAAGGCCACACCATAATGCTGATGATTTCAAAAATTCAGACACAGTACTTTAGAATGTCAAAGCATGTAGACTTCTCAGCTAATTCAGATGCTACTAAAACTCATAAGGAATAGTATCAGATATTACAAGAAATTAGAGAACTACACTCTTTTCAGTAATTTTAACAACATGGACCTTTTTCTATTCTAAAAACCTAAAGAGTATCAGCTGTTAAGTCTCAAATTCACAAAGAATAAGAAACATATCCAAAACTGTCCTTGTCTCAGTGAATCTCTGAGACAAGGACAGTTTATTTAATCCACCGCTAATTTATAAACATTTGAGAAACTGCTCAGCAATCCCATTGATCCTAAGATATCTGAGAATGGTTTAACGTAGTTTCTCATTAATCAGATTTTAAGTCATTGTGCCCTGCTCTGACACCTTTCAATCAAGAGACTCAGACTGTTTAACTGCTCTAATTTGGAAGTGCTTTTAGACTAGAACTTTTACTTAACCTTATACATTCTCATAACCCATGAGGAGCAGAAAGACATCAAGATAAATATAATACCCTTCATTTTCAGGTCTTTTATTCTTTCCCTCCTTCTAGGTGAAATGTACATTGACACATATTTAGTATTAACCACACTTTTAAGAGGAGAAGGCAATGGTACCCCACTCCAGTACTCTTGCCTGGAAAATCTCATGGACAGAGGAGCCTGGTAGGCTGCAGTCCATGGGACTGCAAGAGTCAGACACGACTGAGCAACTTCACTTTCACTGTTCACTTTCATGCATTGGAGAAGGAAATGGCAACCCACTCCAGTGTTCTTGCCTGGAGAATCCTGGGGACGGCAGGGCCTGGTGGGCTGCCGTCTATTGGGTCACACAGAGTCGGACACGACTGAAGCGACTTAGCAGCAGCAGCAGCAGCACTTTTAAGAAGGATTCATAAAACTAACTGAAGAGAAAAACTTCTAGGTTCAGGTACTTTTCAGGGCTGAGAGCCATGGTTGAAGAAAAGTGGGATTACATTTATTTCTGTTGTATCTCTTATAACACCTGAGTTCAATGTCTTAACCATTTTCATTACTTTATTGTACCTTCAATTTCTTTCTGAAGGTAGACCCATTTTACCTACTGAATAAATTAAAAGATTTTTTCCTACAAGCAGAACATCATGTTTTGATTCCTTATTGCTTATTTCTTATATACTTTTTAAAATTAATTTTTATTGGCAAATAATTGCTTTACAATGTTGTGTTCATTTCTACTGCACAGCAAAGTGAATCAGCTATACTCTTGCCTTATATACAGTCTCTTACAAATCTCTTACACCATTGGCACATAGACAAGACTAGAGTATTTTGTCGCTTTAATTTATTCTGGAAAACACAAAAGACGTTTCTCACTATAGTCTTCTATTTCCATAATCAAGATTTTGAAGACCACAGGTTTGTTGGGGGTTACTGAGAGTTTCTGAAGCATAAGTCACTGCCTCAGCTTGTTCCACCTTTCTCTTAAGACAGCTCAAGAAGCACATGATTCACCTCATGAGAAAGCCAGCAAAGATAAGAGGTGGCTTCAGGAATAGGAAGCTACTAAATGTACATAGTAACAAGGCTGCATAATGTATAAATGATACCCAAGGTCCAAGTCCCATCACAGCGCAGTTGCAAGCAAAGGAGGAAGTAAACATGTGGTGGCCAAGAGTTCAAATTCTGTGGTCAAAACTGTCTAAGCACAAACCCCAGTTGTGTGATCTTGGGAACAGCCAATAATCTTGCCAAGCCTCAGTTTCCTCTTCCATAAAATAGAAAAATACAGATATAGATAATTATTGCAAGAATTAAGTAAAATAAACTAACACATTTCCTATACACACTAACCATTTTTTTATAATGCTGCTGCTGTTATATTACAAAAGACAGGAATGAAGTAATGGTTTATTGCAATGGTTCAACAAAAATCAGCACACAAAGAGAAAGTAATAATGATGTTATTCATGAAGACACTTGTATTCAATCACCTTCCTCTTTCACAGAACAGAAGTAACAATGTTCTCAATCTCAAGTGTATCTCTCTTTTAAAAGATCAGCGCCCATTGCTGTAAGCATCTGACAGAATGAAAACTTCTCTTGATTATTACATATCTTGACCACCATACACAGACAGTTGCACATAGTGTACCAGCCTTCCGCCCCATTTCTTTGTTCTTCTTAACAAGAAAACTCTTGAAAACAATCTTTCTGTGCTCACTAATTTCATTTCCTCTCTTCCCACACTCTTCAGTCATTTCCGTTGGCCAGCATCTTTCACGAAATCCTCTCATGACAATCAGCATTAGCCTCCACCTTGCCAGATCTAATGCTGAACCTTCAACCATCCTCTGACTTGTTCTCTCAGTGGTGTTTGCCATGGTCGACCCCTTCCTTCTTCTTTAACTTCTTCGCTTGGCTTCTGCAGCAACTTCTCCATCCACCTCACTGGCCAGCCCTTCTCAGATTCCTTTGTCATCTTTCCCAGAGGTCAGTCCTTGCCCCCTTATCTTCTATCTACATTCATTCCTTCAATCTTTTATCTTTTAGTTGCTTGGCTTTGTATACTGTCTATGACTTACTGCTCCCAATTTGTATAAGTCCAGTGTTGACTGTGAGCCTACTATCCAGTTCCTTATGTCTGTCTTCCAACTAGACATCTCCATCGAGTCATCTAACAGAAGTTTCAGACTTAAAATGTTCGCATGACCATTTGATTCCCCACTCCTCCCCCAAATAAAGTAAAGCCTCCTTTAGTCTTCTTTATCTTAGCCAATGGCAACTCTATCACTATCTTTCCAGTTGCTCACACCAAAGTCTTCAAGTGGTCTTTGACTTCACTCTTTCTAGTACCTCTCATATCTAATCCTTCAGCAAATCTTGAAGACCACATCTTCAAAATATACCCAGAATTCAACCACTTCTCACCTCTCACCACTAAACTCCAACCCAGGTCACCATAGCCTGTGGGTCATTGCAACAGCCTCCCAACTGTTTCCTTTGCCTCCATCCTTGCAAAGAAACTGTTTTCTTTCCATCCAACCTTGCAACATCCCCTGCTCTCACAGCAGCTGAAAGGAACTGTCTAAAACATGTCAGAGTAATCCTCTGTTCAAAAACTTTAGGGTTTTCCCATCCACTCAGAGGGACTGATCTTGCTCTGGTTCCCTCTGCAAAATCTATCTCCTACTAGTGTCTGTTCCCTTGGCTCTTTCAGCCAGGCCATTGCAACAGCCCATTTCTCTGCTTCCTATTTGCCCCTCCTCCGCTCAGTCCTGCTCTGCTCTTACTGGCCTCCTTTCTATTCCTCAGATACTCGAAGTCCACCTTCAGAGTGCTACAGGCCTGCTGTATTTGCTGCTCCCTCAGATAATTTATTTGACTTGTACCTGCTCCTCCCAAGGTCTCTACTCAAACATCACCTATCAGAGGGACCTTCTTTGACCATCCCAAGTAAAAAAGCAGTCTCTACCTCAATCACTTTCTATCCTCTTACCCAGTTTATTTTTCATTTTAGTACACAGGAACACTGGATGTGTTATCTGTGTTTATTTGTTTACTATCTGTCTCCCTAAGAACATAAACTCCATAAAGGCAAGGACTTAATTTTAATCACTGGTTTAGTCCAGTGCATAAAATTGTACCTGGGTGACAACAAATGCTTAGTAAATACGTGCTGAATGGATATATAAATCTACGAATCCACCAATAAATGAATAAATAAAAGAATTGGCCTCCTACTCAATACACAATTTGTGGTAGGTAATACAAGTTTTTAAAAGTTAAAGGGGTAGATCAGACTTGGGTGAGTTAGAAAAAAATGATAGTTTAAAGAAAATCAGTGAAATTGGCTAACTGTCCAGTTGATGCCATTAGAAGCTCATTTTTCCATTGCTGACATTATCAAAGAATCACTCCCCTGACTAAAACCTACAACAGGCTGAGTCACAGGGAACATACTGTCAGGCCGATTTTTCTCCTGGGTGACCTGAATGACTCAAAGTGACGATAACAATGTCAGCTTCATGTCTCTGAAACTCCACTTGGAAGCCTGGAATCAACTGTCAATTTCATTCAAGTACGTCTTGCTCAACATGGAAACATTCATTCCTTGAACAAGATTGCTGCTGTAGCTTTTGTCATCCACTAGCTGTGTGACTGATTTGAATGTTAACATTTTTAAGTGAAAATACTTTGATGCTAAACAAAACCATTTTAAGATATTCAGATGTCTGGATATGATATTTTGTGGGGGAAGGTAATTTAAGACTTACTAATCGTGAGGGATTGGGGGCAGGAGGAGAAGGGGACAACAAAGGATGAGATGGCTGGATGGCATCACCAACTCCATGGACATGAGTTTGAGTGAACTCCGGGAGTTGGTGATGGACAGGGGAGGACTGGTGTGCTGTAATTCATGGGGTCGCAGAGTCAGACACAACTGAGCAACTGAACTGAACTGAACTGAATCGTGAACTAAACATACATGATTTTAATTGAATGTCAGGAGTCCAAAACTATCCTATAAGTGTGAGAACATCTTACCAACTGCTAAATATTGTGGCATGCTCTATCCTCTCCGAATTTGTGTCTCACATGCTAAGCTTCTAAGGCATGAAAACCCCTCTCCTGCCAAACTCACCTGCGATGAACAACAGTAAAGCACTCAAGCTGATAAAGAAGGTGTTATGGATTTTATTGTTATTACTTAGTATCATCCTTATCATTCGTTTTGGAAAAAAAAATTTTTCTAATATTTTAAATGAGTTTTGGTACTATCTTCACACTTGATTTATAAATCCATATTGGTGTTATGTGACTAGATCTAAGTCTTTTAGATAAGAGGAACAAAGAATAGTTCTAGAGATTATCAGGGAAACAAAAAGAGGAAGTAAATGACTTACGTTGTTATAGCCAAGTATTAAAAAAAAAGGGGGAGCCTGGATAGCCTTGGGTGATGGTATAGAACTGCACACAAACTATTAACATCCTTTGTGTGAGTTTTTGACTTTGCCTTATGGAAGATGTTCGAGTTTAATTCTTATCTCGAAAGAGGAGGCAAGGTGAGAAGCTTGGGATATCCAGGTAAACTTTCTAAGGTACTTTCTTCAGTTTCTCCCAACCTGAGATACTGGTTTGCCACTTCCTGAAAGATGAATTAGACCACAGCTGGCAACAATAAGCCAAGAACTGGATGTAGTAATGCAGAGTTCCATACTAAGTTTCTCAACAATATGAAGAGAATTTATAGCCTCCAATATGATAATTTTAAAGGGTGATATCTAATGGCAATCAATTCTCTGGGTGGGTCAGACATTTCCCTTAGGTCAAGTGAATTAACTTTTTTATTTGTTGATCATATCAACGCAACATTCCACAGTCTCTCTCCTAGAATAGATCACCTATCTGTAGTCATAGAATCTTATGCCTGAAATTCCAGTCTTACTCATCCCAAAAAGAGGCATTGGTCAGCTACAGGGCAATGTGTTGGATACTTGGAGCTGCAAAGACACAGTCCCAAAACCTCACAGAACTCCCAGTCTGGTGCATAAAATCTTTACTAGTGCTGCTGGGATCAAGGTAAGACTTTGCCATGGGTTCAAACATAGGGCCACAGAAATCTGCACATGGCTTTAGAGTGAGAAGGTGCAGCAAAGATAGGGAAGGCTTCCTGGGAGATCGACTTTCAAGTCTTGTAGAAGGAGTAGGAGGTGACCTGACATTAAGGATTGAGAAGTGGAGGAAGGTGATCTCTAAAGGTGAAGACCATCTGAGCTGTGCTGTCCCATGCTATTGCCACTAGCCACTGCTGGATATTTAAGCTAATGAAAAAAAAAATCCAGATTTTAGCCTCTCGGTCACATTAGCTACGATTATTCCAGTAGTCTTGTATCAATGTGAGAGTTGGAGCATAAAGATGGCTGAGCACAGAAGAATTGATGCTTTCCAAATATGGTGCTGAAGAATACTCTTGAGAGGCCCTTGGACAGCAAGGAGTTCAAACCAGTCAATCCTAAAGGAAGTCAACTGTGAATATTCATTGGAGGGCTAGTGCTGAAGCTGAAGCTCCAATACTTTTGCACCTGACCCAAAAGCCGACTCTTTGGAAAAGACCCTGATGCTGGGAAAGACTGAGGACAAGAAGTGAAAGGGGTGACAGGATGAAGTGGTTGGGTAGCATCGCTGACTCAATGGACATGAGTTAAGCCTACTCAGGGAGATAGTGAAGGACAGGGAAGCCTTGCACGCTGCAGTTTATGGGGTCGCAGAGTCGGATACGACTTAGCAACTGAATAACAAGAACACATTAACCACATTTGATGTGCTCAGTATCTACACGTGCTTAGAGTTTACTGTACTGGATATCATTACAGAAAGTTGTATTGGAGAGTGCCGGCTCTCAATGAAGAATCAAAGCACAGAGATCTAAGAGCAGATGTTGGTGGAAATAACTGCAAGAGGTTGGGTATAGCTGGGAGGCAGGGAATTCAGAGAGGGGGTCAGGTGATGAGGCAGGAGGCACAGGCCAGCACAGGCAGACCAGGTTCCTTGGTTGATCTCAAAAAATGTAGAAGGACTGGAGTTCTGGCAAATTCTGTCTCATTATCATCCAGTTCACTGCAGCGCTGGAAAGCTGCATGGCCAAAACGTTTCAACAAGCATTCTTAGTTCACTCATTGTGTTTATGAAACCATATGTCTTCTAGTAATGATGGCAACTTACCACATCATGAAAGCATTACTTTTCTTTGAAAAAGGAGATTGATTTTTTTGATATCTTTTCCCCCCTCTTTTTATTTTTATACTGTATTTTAAAAATCAGTGTAACATTTTGTACTTACAAAAACTGGGCTTTTACAGTTTCTTGGGGCCACAACATATAGATTTTGGTAGAATCAAGTCTAGGCTGTAAAAACACAGCCTAGGCTATCAAAACATTAAAAATTTAAAATGATGATAGATAAGCTCCATCCAGCCTCACAAGCATCTTTCCTCAAACAATTAAAAGAGATCAAAGTGAGACTTTTAAAATAATATAAATTTAGAGCTATATAGGATTTCATCAATCATTTAGAATTTCCTCTCCTACAATCCTTGGCTTTCTTAGTAGACCATATGAGGGCACAAGCGGCTATAGTCAAACATCCATCACTTAGTTAAATGACCTTGGTTCAATCATTTTACCCTCTGCAACCTGTTTCTTCATCTGTAACAGGGTGTTTAAAATGTCTCGAGAGAGAGTGTCAGAGACTAAGTTAATATGTGCAAAGCACTTAGCATGTAAGATCACGCTACGTGTTTGTTCAGGACAGCAAGGAGATGAAGGCAGATATTGACCAGGCTCTTTACATAACCTGGTGATGCTATCAGTCTATTCCAATACCACTTGTGATAAGCTTCTTGACATAGGTTTTAAAACTCTTTGTACCAAAAATGCACATTAAAGATTATAAAGTAACCAAATCACCAAAAATAAACAACTCCTATTTATGCCACACCCTAGTGCCCAGCACCTACAAAGCTTTCCCCAAATGAATATTTATCCGTGAGATGCCCAGACTTCCTCATTCACAATACATTTCCTCACTCAATTTTTCTCAAGGGGTCAAAATATTAAATTTATGCTTAATATTTTGGGATCAAACAATACATTATAATATCTCATGCAGCACTCAACAAATGTTACTGTGTTTCCTGAGAAAAGTTAGAATGAGCCACAGCTCCCTTACAACTTCATTGCAACACCCCAGGGCCTCTCAGTACATAGCATGGGAACCATGGGTTCCTCATTTTATACTTTAGAAAGCACTTTCTTTCACAACTATCAGCTCACTTATCTTCACCACAGATACTGTGAGACACTATTGTAGATGAGGAAACTGAGACTGCAAGACAGTGTGTTCAAGGTTTCACAGCGAGGAAGTTGCAGGTTTCCTGGATTCTGACTCCTGAGTCCTCTTCCCACCTGTATGCTGGTCCTTGCTCTGCTAAGAATGTCAATAGTATCTTTTAATCATCTTCACTGTTTTCCAGTATTATTTTCCACAAAATCTTAGTAGACTGAGATACACAAGAAATATTTCCAAACTCTGATATTCCTTTTCAAATTTATATTTGAATTCCTCAACTACACAAAGTGTTATTCCAAAATATTATTTTACAATAAGTGAATCTCCACCAAACTTTTTTTTTAATTACAGCAGGTATATGTTTAGCTTCCCAGGTGGCACAGAGGTAAAGAATCCACCTGCCAACGCAGGAGATGCAACAGACTCAGGTTCAATCCCTGGGTCAAGCAGATCCTCTGGAGAAGGGAATGGTGACTCACTCCAGTATTCTTGCCTGGAAAAATCCCATGGACAGAGGAGCCTGGCAGGCTACAGTATATAGGGTCGCAAAGAGTCAGACACAACTAAGCAACTGAGCACACATCCATGTATGTGTGTGTCAGGAATACAGTAAAACACAGGTTTCAGATGAGACAGCAAAAAGTTGTCTTGCAAATTAGAGAATGAAAATTAAAAAAATAAGAACTAACAGTTATCAACAGATTAACATGTAGTTATCAACAGATTAACATGTGCCAGATACCTTACTAAATGATTTACAAAAATGAAACCTTTCTAATAACTCTATGGTGTAGATATGATTATCATTCATATTTTTTTATCATTCATATTTTTAAAGGTGAGAAACTTGATGATCAGAAGCCAATACTTAACCAATATACAACTGAAAAAAATCTAGAATACTCAGAATAATCTTGAAAACAGCTGGAGGACACACACAACCTGATTTCAAGATACACTGTGGAGAAGACTCTTGAGCGTCCCTTGGACTACAAGGAGATCCAACCAGTCCATTCTGAAGGAGATCAGCCCTGGGTGTTCTTTGGAAGTAATGATACTAAAGCTGAAACTCCAGTACTTTGGCCACCTCATGCGAAGAGTTGACTCACTGGAAAAGACTCTGATGCTGGGAGGGATTTGGGGGCAGGAGGAGAAGGAGATGACAGAGGATGAGATGGCTGGATGGCATCACGAACTCAATGGACGTGAGTCTGAGTGAACTCCGGGAGATGGTGATGGACAGGGAGGCCTGGCGTGCTGCAATTCATGGGGTCTCAGAGAGTTGGACACGACTGAGCAACTGAACTGAACTGAACTGACTGATAAGTTGTAGTAATCAAGATAGTGTAATACTGGCCAAATATAAATATATAGATTTAATTGAACAGGATTGAGTCCTTAAATAGATCTACACAGTGGATTAGTTCATTTTCAACAAAGGTGCCAAAGCAACTGTACAGAAAAGCTTAGCCTTTTCAACAAATGGTGATAGAACATCCATACGCAAAAAAAAAAAAAAAAGAACTCTAACCCACACCTAGCACCATATACAAAAATTAAACTCATGAGAGATCATACACATAAACTTAAAAATCTAAAAACTATTAAACTCTTAGAAAAAAATAGGATATCTCTTCTATGACTTTGGGATCCATAATGATTTCTAACAAGGAACACAAAAGAATGATTCATAAAAGGAAATCAATAAATTGGACTTCATCAATGTTTAAAAGACACTGTTTGAAAAAGTCAAGCACAAGCCACAGACAGGATAAAAATACCTACAATGTACTTCTTCCAAGGAACCTGAATCTAGAATTTGTAAAGAATTCCTAGAATTCAATAATAAGAAAACAAACAACCAATTTTTCAAATGTGCACAAGATTTGAACAGTTTATCAAAGGAAACATATGGATGGAGAATAAGCACAAAAAGTGTTCAAAATCCTATATCATTAGGGAAATGAAAATTAAAACCACAATGAGATACCATTACACATCTATTAGAATGGCTAAACTTTGTAAAACTGAGAAAACCAAGTGCTGATAAGGACTGAAGATACAAAGTAACTAGAACTCTCTCATACATTGCTCATAGGAAGGCAAAGTGGTACAGCCACTTTGGAAAATAGTTGCCAGCTTATTCTAAAGCTAAACATATACTCACCATGCAACCCCACACTCCCACTCCTATTTATTTCTCAAAAATGAAAATGTATGTCCACATAAAAATAAAGCATTATAGAAGGTTTTTGTTTTTCATGATCACTGAAAAACTGTAAACAATCCAAGGTCCTTTAACTTGTAAGGGCAGAAACAAATTGTGTTGCATCCATACAATAGGATACTCTTTAGCAATAAAAGAATAAATAACTGATATATACAGGGAATCACTACCACAGTAATTTTTCACCCTTCATTTCTCTTAAAATTGAATTTTACAAAGCATCACTGCTACCATCATATTTGTCATCGTACTAGTAAGCAGTTGCAACTTGCATTTTTATAATCACATAAATTCTAATCTTATTTACAAATAGGCTAGTCACTTGAATTGTATTTGATAAATGTTCTAGTCTCCGTGATGGGATGCTATGAATATACTCTAATTGTCAGCAACAAATACCAAACCACTTGGCTGATGGCATAGCTTAAATATTGATCTTTGCCAGTTTCTGTTTCAAAAGGTGAATCTATCTTTTTAATTTAAATATAGTTGATTGACAACATTGTGTTAGTTTCAGATGCACAGTAAAGTCATTCAGTTTTACATATATTTTTCAGGTTACTTTCCATTATAGGTTATTACAAGATTTTGAATATAATTTCCCATGCTATGGAGTAAATCCTTGCTGTTAATCAATTTTATGCATAGTCATTTTGTATCTGTTAATCCCATACTCCTAATCTCCCTTTTCCCCTTTGTTATTCATAAGTTTTATTTCTATGTTTGTGTGTCTCTATATGCAGCTTCTTGAGGTTCCCGACATCATGGGTTCCCCAAAACAGGGTGACCCAAAAAGAATTATGCACAGAAGGAGCAATAATTTTACTTTTAGATTAAGAGACTGGAATGTTCTGAATAGTATGGATTATAAATCATATATTACATAATGTCATATATTACACATTTCCCTTTTCTAAAACTGATCATACAGTTGAACAAGGAAAAATTTCCTGATAATTCATTCATATGAATACTACTAAAATAACAGCCAACTCCAGTCTCTCAGTGTCTGATTCCCTATTTCATTCCCAATGGCCACCAACAGAGCAAAGAGAGCCCCTTTCCTCCTCCCAAGACCTACTCGAAACCTATTGTCTCAGAGAGTCAAGATCAAATACCACCCGCTCAGAAAGAGGAAGTATCCACACCCCCATTCTAAACGAAGAACTTTCACTCTGAGGTTTCATCCTCCAGCCTCAGTATTAAGCCCTCTTCAGAATGACTGACAGTGGACATAACCATTCCCTTTAAGATAAGCATCTCCCTCATCCACAGGGTGTATTCTGGCCTTGACGTCTGGAAAAGATAGCCTCTTAACAAGTGACACTGATAGATTAACCAGAGTCTAGATTACACAGTTTACCAGAGTCACCTTAGATAAATATCCACAAAGATAAACAATAACAGTTTGGACAACAGCAAGTTAGTGATATAGACACATTATTCTGTGCTATCAGACTATAGTAGAAATGCAACACCAAAGAATGTTCAAACTACCACACAATTGCGCTCATTCCACATGCTGGCAAAGTAATGCTGAAAACTCTCCAAGCCAGGCTTCAACAGTGCATTAACCGAGAACTTCCAGATGTTCAAGCTGGATTTAGAAAAAGCAGAGGAACCAGAAATCAAATTGCCAACATCCGTTGGATCATAGAAAAGCAAGAGAATTCCAGAAAAACATCTACTTCTGCCTTATTGACTATGCTAAAGCCTTTGATTGTGGATCATAACAAACTGTGGAAAATTCTAATAGAGATGGGAATAACAGACCACCACACCAGCCTTCTGAGAAACCTATATGCAGGTCAAGAAACAATAGTTGGAACTGGACATGGAACAACAGACTGTTTCCAAATTGGGAAAGGAGTATGACAAGGCTGTATACTGTCACCCCGCTTATTTAACTTCTATGCAGAATACATCATGTGAAATCCTGAGCTGGCCATCATCAAGATTGCCAGGAAAATTATCAATAACCTCAATATGCAGATGACACCACTGTTATGCCAGAAAGTGAAGAGGAACTAAAGATCCTCTTGATGAAGGTGAAAGAAGAGAGTGAAAAAGCTGGCTTAAAACTTAGCATCCAAAACTCTTAAGATCATGATCCTATCACTTCATGGCAAATAGATGGGCAAACAATGGAAACAGTGACAGACTTTATTTTTGGGGCTCCAAAATCACTTCAAATGGTGACTGCAACCATGAAATGAAGACACTTGCTCCTTGGAAGAAAAGCTATGACCAACCTAGACAGCATACTATAAAGCAGAGACATTATTTTGCCAACAAAGGTCCATATAATCAAAGCTATGATTTTCCCAGTAGTCACGTATGAATGTGAGAGTTGGACCATAAAGAAGGTTGAGCACTGAAGAAATGATTTGGGGGGGCAGGAACTTCTTTCTTTTTATTATTCTTTTTTTACTTTACAATATTGTATTGGTTTTGCCACACATCAACATGAATCCGCCACGGGTGTATATGTGTTCCCAATCCCAACCCCCACACCATCCCCCCACACCATCCCTCCAGGTCATCCCAGTGTACCAACCCCAAGCATCCTGCACCCTGCATCGAACCTAGACTGGTGATTCGTTTCTTATATGATATTATAAATGTTTCAATGCCATTCTCCCAAATCATCCCACGCTCTCCCTCTCCCACCCTCTCCCACCCTCTCCCTCTCCCACAGAGTCCAAAAGACTGTTCTATACATCTGTGTCTCTTTTGCTGTCTCACATACAGAGTATCATTAGCATCTTTCTAAATTCCATATATATGCATTAGTATACTGTATTGGTGTTTTTCTCTCTGGCTTACTTCACTCTGTATAATCGGCTCCAGTTTCATCCACCTCATTAGAACTGATTCAAATGCATTCTTTTTAATGGCTGAGTAATACTCCATTGTGTATATGTACCACAGCTTTCTTACCATTCATCTGCTGATGGACATCTAGCTTGCTTCCATGTCCTGGCTATTATAAACAGTGCTGCAATGAACATTTGGGTACATGTGTCTCTTTCAATTCTGGTTTCCTTGGTGTCTATGCCCAGTAGTGGGATTGCTGGGTCATAAGGCAGTTCTATTTTCAGTTTTTAAAGGAATCTCCACACTGTTCTCCATAGTGGCTGTACTAGTTTGGATTCCCACCAACAGTGTAAGAGGGTTCCCTTTTCTCCACATCCTCGCCAGCATTTATTGCTTGTAGACTTTTGGATCGCAGCCATTCTGACTGGTGTGAAATGGTACCTCATTGTGGTCTTGATTTGCATTTCTCTGATAATGAGTGATGTTGAGCATCTTTTCATGTGTTTGTTAGCCATCCGTATGTCTTCTTTGGAGAAATGCCTATTTAGTTCTTTAGCCCAGTTTTTGATTGGGTTGTTTATTTTTCTGGAGTTGAGCTGCATAAGTTGCTTGTATATTTTTGAGATGAGTTGTTTGTCAGTTGCTTCATTTGCTATTGTTTTCTCCCATTCCCAAGACTGTCTTTTCACCTTACTTATAGTTTCCTTTGTTGTGCAGAAGCTTTTAATTTTAACTAGATCCCATTTGTTTATTTTTGCTTTTATTTCCAGTATATTGGGAGGTGGATCATAGAGGATCCTGCTGTGATTTATGTCGGAGAGTGTTTTGCCTATGTTCTCCTCTAGGAGTTTTATAGTTTCTGGTCTTACGTTTAGATCATTAATCCATTTTGAGTTTATTTTTGTGTGTGGTGTTAGAAAGTGATCTAGTTTTATTCTTTTACAAGTGGTTGACCAGTTTTCCCAGCACCACTTGTTAAAGAGAGTGTCTTTAATCCATTGTATATTCTTGCCTCCTTTGTCGAAGATAAGGTGTCCATAGGTGTGTGGATTTATCTCTGGGCTTTCTATTTTGTTCCATTGATCTATATTTCTGTCTTTGTGCCAGTACCATACTGTCTTGAAGAAATGATTTTTGAACTGTGGTATTGGAGAAGACTCTTGAGAGTCCCTTGGACTACTAGGAGATCCAACCAGGCAATCCTAAATGAAATCAATCCTGAATATTCATTGGGACTGATGATGAAGCTCTAGTACTTTGGCACCTGATACAAAGAGCCAACTCATTAGAAAAGACCCTGATGCTGGGAAAGATTGAAGGCAGGAGAAAGGGACAACAGAAAATGAGATGGTTGGATGGCATCACCAACGCAATGGACATGAGTTTGATGAAGTTCCAGGAGTTGGTGATGGACAGGGAAGCCTTATGTGCTGCATTCCACAGGGTCACAAAGAATCAGACACAACTGAGCGACTGAACAACAACAAAATCAGACTATAGTGATGGTAGGGATAGAGAAATATATTAGTGTTTTCATGACATCTAAGGAATTTAGTAGATCTTAACATTTGTATAAGGAGAAGGCAATGGCACCCCCACTCCAGTACTCTTGCCTGGAAAATCCCATGGATGGAGGAGCCTGGTAGGCTACAGTCCCTGGGGTCACGAAGAGTGGGACACAACTGAGCAACTTCACTTTCACTTTTCACTTTCATGCATTGGAGAAGGAAATGGCAACCCACTCCAGTGTTCTTGCCCAAACGGGGTAGCCTGGTGGGCTGCTGTCTATGGGGTCGCACAGAGTCAAACACAACTGAAATGACTTAGCAGCAGCAGCAGCAACATTTGTATAAAGAAATAAGAGAATAGACCAGACCAGAGTACAATCCAAGCCTGAGTTCACAGTGAGCTCTACCGCTTACCAGCATTGACTTTGGGGAACACACTTAAACTTTTGACTCGCAGTTTCCTCATCTGTAAAGTGAGAATAATAGTTTTTACCACATAGGGTTGTGAAGATTTAGAGGTTAGTATTTTTAAGGTACTTAGAGCAGTGTCTGGGACATACTAACTACTAAAAATATTAATTATACATAATACAAAGTGTGTGTGTATACTGGATTGTGATAAAAATTTTGGAAAAACTCAAAACTAGAGGAAGTAAGACATAAACTTAACATATGTAGGATATAGACAAGCAAAAGGCATGTGTGTGCTTAACATATATAGGATATAGAGAAGCAAAAGGCATGTGTGTGCTGGGGTGGGTGCTTGAATAGAAAGCATGGAGTATAGGGGTCTGGGTTAAAGTTTCTCCTTCCACAGTCTGAGAATCATCAAGGGAAGAGAGAATAACATGAAGAGTGGAGTAAATGGTTATTTTACCTTATGTGGAATTCTTTTGCATTCAATTCCCTTTATCAGGACCCAGAAGTTTCAAAATGGTGCCAAACTGTGATGAAAACAGATGCACATTCAGGAAATAAAGCACATCTAGCAAGAAAGACTGTTGGGTAATTCAGTTTGTTAATGACAAGTGCTGTGTATAACAGTTTGTGGGTAATCATTAGAATATATCCCCAACAGCCATTTCTTTCCTTTTTTTTTTTAAACTCTTTTAAACTTTCTATTTTATATTGGATTATAGTTGATTAACATTGTTGTGATAGTTTCAGGTGCTCAGCAAAGCAACTTAGCCATACAGACACATATCTATTCTCCCTCAAACTCTGCTCCCATCCAGGCTGCCACGGAACACTGAGCAGACTTCTGAGTGCTACACTGTAGGTCCCTGTTGGTTATCCACTTTAAATACAGTAGTGTGCACCTGTCCTTCCCAAACTCCCCAACTATCTCCCCCACCAGGTAACCATAAATTTGTTCTCTAAGTCTGTGATTCTGTTTCTGTTTTGTAAATAAGTTCATTTGTATCATCTGTCTTTAGATTCCACATATAAGGGATGTCATATGCTATTTCTCTTTCTCTATTCCCAACAGTCATTTATTATGGTTATTATTTTCACAGTTTCCATCTTTAAAAATCTTAAACCCAATTACTCAGCTGGGCTGAAAGCAAGTTACAGTTAGCTATTTAATCCCAAACTGAGACAAGGAGGGTGGACAGTATGATTTGAAGATCTCTGCTCCCTAAAATTTGGAACTCAGCACACACAGGATGTCTGTGACTTCTGCCAACCAGCTCAACTACATCAATACCACTCTGAACTGGTTAGACCCATCTAACTTAGATCACTAGAAAGGATTTTAACCCCATCATTTTTCTGTGAGCACTCATCCAACTCATCCAATGACTCCTTATTCATGATACATAACCATCCAAAGTCACCTAATGTGCTATGATATGTGAACTGGGGATAACAAAAACAGAGGCTGGCTGGGTCCAAGTGAAGTTAGTCTCAGTGCCCATGAAAGATGCACTCATCCAAATCAGTCCAAAAACAAACCTGCCAGGAAATTCTATACTGGTGATATAAAAGCATGATTCAGAATGAGAACGTAAGGAATCTGAAAAGATCATCATCAAGCAGGATGTCTTGAGATAGGTAATGTATTATTATAATCCCCATTTTATAGATGAACCAACAAAGCCAAACGAGATTAAGCAACTTGAATCATGAAATGAATAAAGGGCAAGGGGAAATGTATGCCCACAGCCAAGCATCCCTGAGTATTCTTGGTGCTGTATTGCTTGGGGCTTTCCTCATCTTTGTTCCTATTATTCAAGAACATAGTACGTGTTACAAATCAGGTACCAGCTGTATAAATAGGTACCTGACCTGAAGGAGATATGTGTCAATTACCTGTTAGGGCTGGATGGCCTGAATTACAGTCCATGTGACAGAACCCAGTTGGCATGATGTGAGCATACACTCACTGCAATTTCACACATAAGCTAAACAATAACAAAAAATACTTTCCTTCAGGTCGCCTGGTGATTCAGATAGAGGACATCCACCAAACTCATGGGTAGGGAAGACGAACAACAGGTTTGTCAACATTATACTTGGTGGGGAGTTAGTCGTCACAGCTTTTCATGCAAAAGCAAGTTGTTTTGGTTTTTTTAATGACACATTTGCATCTAGTTAGGAGGGGTGTGCCTATTCAGATCTGTGACTAGGACACCAGGAAGGTTAGCACTGGTGTGAATCCCATGAGGCAATGACCTTAAGTACAGGTGGCTGCCATGATGTCTATTATTAGGATCAGTGAGATACAGTCAGAAGCAATGTTGCAAAATGGCAAGATGGAAGGCCAGTTTCCCCTGACAAAGTGCAAAGGCATGCTATAAACACTCACATGAATAAACAGCCTTAGCAGCAACCGCAACCAGGAGAAAAATTAGAGGAGGTTTTCCACAACAAAGGAAGTATTGTTCTCCTGTGGTCACCCTTAAATTCATCCTTTGTTTCAGAAGACGCTTAGGCTCCATGATGGCACTGTGGTGTCCCACCCAGCAGTCTCCCTGTGGGCCAAGTGTTGGGATAAACGGATTCAGAGTGAATTGTCTTTCTGAATGGAGATCCCACACCTAGTTCAATAGCAAAGTGTTCTCCAAGAAACAATGAGGTCCAGTAGGCCAAGATGACAGCTGGTATGGCAGATGTGGGCAGTCGATTCTGTTCCAGAGGCTGGCACTATGTCTGACCTGGGGCAGGAGAACTGCTCAGGGCTCCCATTTCCCTCATCTCCACAGAGGGGCTCCCTGTGCTGGCACTTGGTGATGGTTATCACCAGAGAGAAGCACAAAGCCCTTCCATGAGACTTCCTTTTTCTTCTTCCAAGTCCTGGAAGCCAAAAACCTGCTTGCTAAGAGAAATCAAAAGCTTGCAAGAAAACATATATTGGTTGTATAACAGACATGGATGATACCAGACAACTGTCTGGATTCAGGTAAAGTCAGAGGGGGAATTACACAAACAGGGAAAAGGGAATCTCGATAAACCCTCCTGCTGGGGAGGCCTTCATCATCCTATGACTCCACAAATACTCTCTCTCCACCCACCCCCACCTCCAGTTGGGAGATTAATCATCTCTGCCACGTCATCAAGGTGTGCCAGGTCTAATTTCTGCCTTCTCGGTATCCAAGTTCATGAGATTCAAAAACATTTATTAATTCAACAAGAATGTCAGTTGAGCACCTCTTAAGTTCTTTGGCAGAATGAGATGGGATATAAAAGTCATAATTATTTAGTCAGCTTGAACAACATTCTTGACACTGAGGATATAAAAGTTAAATAAGACATGGCCCCAGGTTAGCAGGGGCTCACAATCTAGTGATGAACCTGACAGGCAAATAGATAGCACGGAGTCAGTGCTCTACTGGAGGAGGCCAAGAGTGTGTAGGCGTCATGGGGAATCTCCTGCACTGCTAAGGTATGTGTATGCCATTTCTCTCGCCTGTTCTTGTACTGGCAGAAATTCTCGAGAGGAGCATGTTGTCTTCAGAGGGTCCCCACTCCACACCCCCTGATGTGGTCAGGTAAGAATGAAAGAAAATAATTATAGGTGGGGTTCTGAGTGATACAATTTGGTGTAAGTTCAGTTAAGCTAGTAAAGCCCATTTGTGAAAGAACTTCCTGTAAACAAGGCACCATGACTATCTCCAACTCATGATGAATAAATGAAGTAATTTATCGCAACAGACACATTGCCCAAAAGAAAGTGGCTCACACAATAATATGTCTTTTATTTTTCCTGTTTCAGGGTGTGGTTAGGTGACTTTCCCCTTGGTAAAGGGACTTTCGGGTCTGGGTACATAAGGTTAAGTGCAGTTGCAAAATTGAAGGACACAGTCCGAAAGTATTTACAATTTGAAAGGGAGGGAAAAAAAGCCCTTGATGTTATAAAACAAAACACACACACACAAACCTGATGAAAACATTTTTTAGCTCATTGACTTACATTTTAAAATATGTGATTATGTTTTGTGATATCTTATTGGGAAAGCATTTCCCAATACTTTCTTATGAACAGATACTGTACAAAACAAAATTACAGTGAGAGATATTAATAATATGTTTCACTTTACTTCCTCACCTCCTTTCCAAATTAGAAGACTCCATTACCAAACAAAGCCTATGAATATCGACCAGTTTGTTCCGTTTTCCTAAGCTTTGTGCTCCAGATCCTCCAGTTCTATACAGATACAGGTTTTTAAACACTGCAAAGTGGTTTGCTTTGCTACAGTTTCTCCTTCTACTTAGAACACTGAAATACTTTCAGATTTTAATAGATTAATCTAAAAACGAAATCTGAAAATTAGCTTCAAATTTAAACCTGAACTTGAAAATTCAAAGGAAAGTATTTGTGGTTTGAAATTATCTCTAGAAGGAGATATGGGCTGGGGGAGAAGGTAAACCCACCCATCCACCCTCCTCACTAGTCTTCTCCCCATTATTAAGGTCACTAACATTCCTTTTGAAGAAAATTAATTACAGGTGATTGATTTATAGAAAATAATGACCAACAGTCCTTTCCAAATTAGGGCAGGAGTAAGGGAAAGAGGGAAGGTGGAAATTCCTTAGTTTTGTTACTACCAGCTCTCCACAGCTGCTTTATTGTTTTGCTCTTGGCTTTTCTCTTTTGAAAAAAAAATTACTGAAAAAGGAACTGATTTCAGTTAAAAACTATTATGTGAGAAATTGGAAAATAATAACCGCTAATAACACTCTTCTAAGCACTTTATATTTATTAATCCACTTATATCTCACAATTCTATGAGGTGAGTAGATTATGAACCACATTTTACAGGTGAGGAGATGAGGCACAGAGAGGTTAAGGAGCTTACCAAGGACACACAGCTATCAAGCTTATATTTAAGTGAGGCGGCATGGCTCCAAAATCTGTTTTAGTTTGTTTTGTTTTTCAACCATTAGGCAGCCTTCCCTCTTTATACTTTAATCCCTGTCTCTCAAGAATTTACGGAGTTGCAGGGTCCCTGGTGGCCCAGTGGTTAAGAATCTGCCTTGCAACGCAGGGGATGCAGATTTAATCTCTGGTCTGGGAACCAAGATCCCACGTGAGCCCCAAACCAGCACACTACAACTGCCGAGCCCACATGCCACAACTAGAGAATCCACGTACTGCAACGAAAGATCCCATATGACACCACAAAGTTCCCGCGTGCCACAACTAAGACCCAGTGCAGCCAGACAAATAAGTAAATGTATGGAGCTGCCTGTGCATGGTGGGATGAAGGGGAGAACGAGCATGGATGTTCGAAGGACATTAAAAGAAGACAAGGCTGAGGGAGGAGTCACTACCTGCTGAAGGGCCAAGGGGCCGCTCACAGATTGTCTGGGTTTCCCATTTGAGGAGTTCTGGGAACAAAACTGATTGGGGATATTCAGGGAACCCTGGAGGCAGAGCTTCTAAGATCATACTTTTTTGAGCTGGAGGGCAGCTTGGAGCCACCCCAGAGGGTCTCCCTGTGGAGTCAGCTGCATGTTAGGGGTGTTTCCAGCTCCTGGTTCCCAAACTGCCCTCCTTCAACTCCTGAGCTTCAGATCTGCGAGGGGAGACTTGAACTATTCCCACCCTGACTTGAGCTTTGGCCACTGGACAGTTTCTCCAAGAGCAGCAGCCACATTAGAACCCACCTGGGGCCCCAGTGTGTGTCTTTTCACTCCATCTTTCCTTTATTACCATTGTGGGAATACACCTTGTCTCTCTCCATCATAGAACAAGCAAACGTGGGCCTCCAGATGGGGCTGGGTGATGGTCTAGTTGGGAGAGGGGAGCAGAGGAGATTCTGACAGTGTTCAAAAGGGGATGTGGCTTTTTGCAAAGTTTAGAATCCACCTTCTGGTTCCATGCCTCCACTGCATATCCAGGAGGCTGAAGCCAAGTAGGGGGACCACTGGGTTAAAGGCCAAGGGAACCTAGAACCCAGAACTGGTGCCCTTGGGTCTCACTGTAACAGTTCCCACCAGGTTTTGAAGGTGGCACTTGGCTGTCACTCCATAGGCTCTTCCTCAGATCAACTCCTGGACTCTTTGAGAGACAGTCACAGCTGAGGTTTCCACCGACCCTCTTCAGCCCTCACTCCCCTGAGCCCAGAAACCACCCTTTACCAGGTGAAAGCTCACGTTACCGCTTTCACCCTCCCTGCATGCCTGTTTCCGTGCTCCTTTCTGTCCCAGCTCCTCCTTTCCTCTCCATTTCTCTCTTTTCATTTTTTTTGCAAACAACTCTTGTGAGGTCTGGGCCAGCGCACCTGCTCTTCCCACCAGCTTCTCCTTGGCCCACCTCTGGGGGTTTGGACTCATGGCTCCCCTTCTCACTTGTCCATGATATAGCAGAAGGACCGAGCGCTACCCCACAATCCCTGCTGGTGGCCAGCGAAGACCACAGGGCTTGCATTCTGTACCATCCCATTTGCCTCCCCCACTCCCAGCACCCCTGTAGAACAATGAGTGACCTCACAAACCCAGACAGATCTGCATCACACAACCCTGGCCTCCTCCCTGCAGATATGCTTAGCTACAAAGTTGCCTTCATGGTCTCCATTCCACTCAAACAAGATGACAGCAACTGCTCTTTTATTCATCTCTCTGTGGCAGGAATCTTGACAGGCCCTTTGCCTACATCACAGCAAACTTCATGAGAAACCTATGAGATGTTAGCATTCTCATCATTTTGCTGATGAGGAAGCTGAGTTGTCTTAAGCCATGAGTCCTTCTCCCTCAGAGTTATTAAATGCTGAAGTCAAGGCTGAAATCTCGGTCTGTCATGGACCCCATCCAAGCTCTTCCCACTACAGTATCCTTACCTTTGAGTTAGTGTTATAAGTCATTTGAATTTCATGCATCTCACTGGAGAAGCTTCTAGTGAATTAACTGATCACGGTATTTTTGCACAGGGCTCTGTTCTCTCTCCCCCCTCAGTGGCTCTGGTTCCTTGCCTTGCCCATGTGCCTCTCTGCCCTTCCTGCCCTGAAGGGCTCTCCCTCTCCCCTGCTGTCTGGGGGCTCCTTCTTGTCTCTTTGAGTCTCTCTAGAGGAAGTAATTAAAAGCGGCAGAGGACAGGGACTTCCTCCTTGGCTCTTGCTCTTCCCTCTCTCGCCACTCAAGTTTTGTTTCTCCAGGTACCAGGTTCTCCCAGTTCTGTGTCTTCCCCCCTTCAAGTCTGAAATTCTGGCCTTTTCTCGGGTGCTTCGGTGAAAAGTCAGTTCTTGGAGGCAGCCTCTCTGGCTCTTGGCCAGCACACAGTTTGCCTTCTTCTCATGGTTTCCATTATGCTCTCACCAAATAACGTTTGCAGGGCAAACCTCTCCCCTCCATCCCAGGCCACTGAAGACTTTGCTTCACTCTTAACTGCACTGACCTGTTGGAAGCAACCACTATAGGGTGAGCATCGTGTCTGTCAAGACCTGGCTGAGACTCTGTTGAAGCTACAAGGCTTGTCAGTAACAGTGCACAGACCAGAATCTCAACTCGAGACAGTGGATGGTTTCTCTTGGAGTCTAACAGTTTATCCAATACATGAGAAGTCTGCAAACTTTGCTTCCAAAGTGGAATTGAGGTGATTCTCCACTAAATTAGGATAATGGTGGTCTAAAAGGTGGGGACTTAAAAATAATAGTGGGCTTTTTATCATTTTTGTTTCTTTAATAACATCTTCTAAACTTTTAAAGATCCCTCCTACTACTCTTCTGAACCAAATAAATAATTTATTATAAAATATTATCAAAAATATACAAATATATCTAAGATTTAATATCTCAAGTTTTTTAACTATTATGAGATATAATATACATATACAACAGTACTGCAATTTCTGCTAACAAAATCACTACTATCTAAAATGGAATTTATTACATCAAAATTTAGTTTCATGATTTTTCCTTGGGAGCCCCTGAACTGAATTTCCTTAAGGGAAGAATGGGAGGGTGGGTGGGTAGAGGAGTGACTGAGTTTGCTTGTTCCTCACTAGAATAATTCAAATGCAAGATTAACCTTAGGTGGTTTGGATCAGAGTACCTGCCCTGATTGCCAAGGACATTGGAGCTTCCTCTGTGTTGCTAGGGATGTTTGGAGCCAAGGGTGGGAGGAACTCTGCAGCAGGAGCCAAAGAAGGGAGAAGCCAGAGTAGCCTGCACAGAGACCCAGCTTTTCTTTCTGCCTCCAGCTTTTTTTCTTTTTAACCTTTTCCTTTGTGTCTGTTTCTTCTCTTTTCTCCCACTAGACTTCTCTGCTGCCGCTGCTGCTGCTGCTGCTGCTAAGTCGCTTCAGTCGTGTCCGACTCTGTGCGACCCCATAGACAGCAGCCCACCAGGCTCCCCCGTCACCGGGATTCTCCAGGCAAGAACACCGGGAGTGGGTTGCCATTTCCTTCTCCAGTGCATGAAAGTGAAAAGTGAAAGTGAAGTTGCTCAGTCGCGTCCAACTCTTAGCAACACCATGGACTGCAGCCCACCAGGCTCCTCTGTTCATGGGACTTTCAGGCAAGAGTACTGGAGTGGGGTGCCATCGCCTTCTCCGAGGCTTCTCTAGGTGACCATTATTGATACATTCAGCTCCCACTCTTAAAAGTGCAGGAAAGTGGCAGCACATTGCAGTGACGGGGAGAAGCCGGTACCTTGGCCACCACAGTCTGGAGTTTCCTACTCACTTTCTTGGATGCCAACACCTTTGGAACAGACATGGGGAGAAAAATGCCAATTGCCTGACTACCTGCGACTACTTTGTGAGTTTGTCTCTTTCGTGAATTCCAAAGATACTCAACACATTCACAAAATAACCACCTTAACCATCAGCAAACAGGGGAAAACATAAAGGCACCAGAGTGCTTCTCTTTTAGGCTTCCATGGCTAGATTCTTCCCTGGCTCACCAGAGTATTAAACTCAATAGCAAACCTACTCGATAGCAAACTCTCTTCCTCTGGGTGTACGAAAAACGAGAAAGGTCACCCACTGATTTCAGTAGTGAAACTTTTGCTCATGGAAGGCCAGACGTGCGATGCGGTGGGCAGCGCGCAGACAAGCAGGAAGCTGCGTGTCATGGAGTGACTTGGCATTCCACGAAGTTGGCGGCGGTGGCCACCGGCCTCAGTGGGCAACGCTTTCCCTCCTCGACAATACCAGCAAGTTCCTCTTGAAATTTGGAAGCAAGGTCTGGCAAGGATGTTGCCTCTTCTTGAGGATGTAAGTGCACAGCTGAAGTCTGTTTTCAGAGTAAGAGGAGAGCGAGGTTCCCAAAGCAGCCACAGGCGACACCAGAGCAGGCCTTGATCACTCTGGAGGACGAGCACTACCTGGTATGACGCTCACACACGCTCTCCCTTCCCCATCCTGATTTAATTGATCTGGGTTGGGGACCCAGAGCCTTAGGATTTTGTAAACCAACCCAGCTGATGGGCATGGGCAGCCAGGATTGATAACCACCTCCCTGGTCAACCGGATGACTTGCTGCAAGTCTCACTCAGGAGCATGGCAGCCCCTTTAAGAGCAAGAATACAAGAGAGCCTCTTTTCACTCATTTGGAGCCAGAGACCACGTTCCCTATACCTCTTTTTTTTTTTTTTTGCATACGCTCTCAGTACAGGAAATGGTGCAGCTCCTAAAGAAGATGAGGCCTGGGTTTTCAAGAAGCCTGAACATAAATGACCTTCAGCCCAGAGACTCAAGGAGGGAAAGTCCACATCCCCAGGCAAGTTCCTTCATGTCTTTGGTCTCAGCACCTTCTTCTGTGAAATAGAGGATTGGATTCGCTAGATAATCTCCGAACTTTTCCTAGCTTTAAAAATATGTAAGTGTCTGATGTTTCAGTCAATGCATCTGAACATTTCCATCTATACTGGTTCCTTCCATCTACCAAAAAAAAAAAAAAACAAAACACATCTCCAGGAGGTCTCATGTATAAATTCTTAGTTTGAAAAAGCCAAAGGATTTTTAAACTATTTGCAGCTAAATTTCTTCTTAAATGTATGAGCTGAAGCAAGTCTGGTCAAGGCTTACACTGGCAGATAGTAAGATGATGCCCAATTCTGTTTTGATGCACCTCTGAAGTACATGTTCCAGGGGAAGAATAAGGGACTGGGGCACATTTCATTTTTTGCACAGAGCCCTAAGTACACTATTGTAATAAAGCTTCCTGAAAGAACCTGCTAAGCTTTTCCTGACGCAATGCTCTTGAGAAATTGTCTAAGAAAATGGATATCTGATGGCAGATTTCAAGGCCTAGGCTCCCAGGTATGCTTGATTCACATGCAAATCTGACCATACCTGCCATTTGTCACCAGGCAGGAAAAGGCCATGGATGAAGTGGGGCTCAGAACCCTAGGAATTCAAAATATTCAAAAGTGAAACTGGCAGTTTGCCATCCTGTCTATGTACATGGATTTCCTTTTCTGACTAATTTCTTTTGTAGGAAGAGTAATTAGCTTTATTACTAGCCTTGCCTCTATTACTACCCCTAGGCAATTCATTAATAGTCAACTGTATCACTCAATCATCTTTCCAGCGTTTGAACTTTTACTGCCTTAAAAAAACTCACAATAGATAGAGAGACAGGCACATATATATCTTTTATACATACAGGATTATATGTGTATAAGCGAATACACACCATCATCACCATCATCAACATCGGTATGAACAGTTCACTTTATTGAGCACTTATCATGGTCTCTGCCCTCAAGAATCTTGCAGTTTAACTATGGGGGCAGGGGAGGGGATGAATGAGAGTACAAAATATCCATAAAACAAGATAGATATCCATGTATAGCACAAACTGTCAGTTCTGAAAGGGTGGTCCCAGGGACTTCTAGGGATCCTGAGGCTCCCTCAGGGAGTCCACCAGGGGAAATCTATTTCTATTATAATACTAAAAGCTTATTTGCTTTTTCTCTCCATCTCTCATGAGTTTTCTAGAAGCTACGTGATCTGTGACATTGCAACAAATTGAATGCAGAAGCAAATAAGGACTCCAGCTTTCTTTTATTAAGCCAGAAATTTCAAGAGATTGGTAAAAATGGGGAAAAAAAAAGCATGTCTATTTTCTCATTAAATATTTTGGCTTTAAAGCTTTTGCCTATTTTTTTTTCAGTAAAAATGTGTTAGTAACATTAATATATAAGTTTATTACTGCTACTATCAAATTAATAAAATTTAAAATTTTTCTCAGTTTCCATTTTTAATAAGGTAAACATCAATAGATACAATCCACATAAACAAAGGTTTTTGGGATCCTCAGTATGCTTTGTGTAAAGGGTCCTGAGTCAAAAGTCTGAGATTTGTGGGCCTAGGTAATGTCCTTTGCCTGGAAAGTTCTTTTCCCTTCCTCTCTGCTTCATTCAGGTTTTACCTATTTGATCAAGACTGAAGGTCATTTCTTCCATGAGGCCTTTCTGGTCCCCTGTCCCTTCCTCAGTCACACAGAAGGGTACTAATAGTTTTTCAAATACCTGGTACACACCAAGTACTGTCCTAGGAGTTTTCACATACGTTGAATGTCAGCTCTCACTCATGGGATCTCCTACTCCTCTGTTTCTCATGGAATATTCTTACTTTGGAAAATATAGGCTATCATCTCTTTAAATTATAAGCTCCTTGAAAGATCTATGCCTACTTTATCTTTGTGTCCTAGAAAATGATAAATAGATAATTAATGCTAAATGACAAGAGAGACTGGGGCTCGAACTGTATAGGAATTCAGAGGAAACACCTACCCTGGTGAAGAAAGAGAGCTTGAGGTAGATGTTAAATGCTCTAAAACTGGTATTACTAACATTTGTATGAGATACAAAGGATCAGCTAAAAGAGTTTAGGTAGTTTGATCATATTCTTTGTAGACTTAATTTGAAGAAATGGTCCCATTAAGCCTCTGGAAGATAAGGAGAGAAGTATTAACATTCTGTAGCTTATTACCCCAAAATTCAACAGTAAAGGTAAAACCAAGTTGAATTCAGTAGGGATGCATAGTAAATTACCATCACTTCCTACATAGGTCAACCAACTCCAACTTTGTGCTTAAAAATCCAATGCTTAGTTATCTAATACAAAATGTACTTTTCTAAAAATAACCCAACTTCAAGTTTTGAGAGGTTATAGCTTTTTTAAAAATCATATTTTTATTTTGTAAAAACTTAAGGTCACTAGGTCTGGTAAAAGTTGCATCTAATTATTTTTTAAAAATCTATTCCCACAAAATAAATACTGGAAGCAAACAACTCAGGCATTTCAAAGTAGTTTTTCCCATTAAGTAAGTGCCTACCTCTTCTTTACAAACAAGCATAAAATTTTCCTGACAGATACACCCTATTTTCCATCCCCACTCAAAGTTCTATAAGTCTTCAAACATTTTAAACTTTCCAAATTTTTGAAATTGGTCAAATATTTATTTATTTTTCTTTATATTGTAGTGGTTACAATATATTAATACCTAATGTTTAAATATAAAATTACTTGATTTTTTTTTTATAAAACAAGTTTTTTTCTTTTATTGTGTTCCATTATACAATTTTGCATACTACCATTATTATTTTAAACAATAAGGAAATCAAATTAGTTTTTTTGAGCTCTACTTCTCAGTGTAGAGATTTACCTTAAAAGGTACAAATCAAGCACACTAGTACAATTTTCCATGCACTTTCAAGTTGCCTAAATATTTATAAATATGTAGGTACCCTGTTTGAAAACATCAACAGTTTGGTGTCAGAAAGAAATTCTGCAACCAGCTCTATAGGGAATAAAATTTAATTAAAATGTAATTTGCCTTCTAATACATTGACAATTGACAAAACAAAAACCCCAAATTACCCAGTAACCAGAAAGCTGACACCCAACCTCTCTGGAGTAGGGTGGGTTAGAAAGTTGATGAGGCACAGGTTCAATCTCCATACAAGAAAGGAAGGCAGCAAGTGCACCCTCCTCCTCATGGGAGCCACTGTCCAAGGCACGAACATGTTCAGTGTTTTCTATTTGCTTAGAGTTTGTTAAAAAAAAAAAAAAAAAAACGGGGAGGGGATGGTTTAGGTGAAATATGAAACCTGATGGAACTATAAAAATATCTGCTACCAGTAGCTAGAGTTCCGACATTGAGAGTTTTCTTTAGCATATTTTTGATACAGAGTATAGCCAGTACGTATTTAACAATTAGGGGAAACATTTCCTGTACAGTGTCATTCATGGTAGACATTTTCTTAGAAAAAGTTCATCAAAACACTATTTTATTAGAGGTCAAAAACCCAGAAAGAAAAATAAGCTTATAAAGTTATTTGTATTGGTATCAACCTCAATGTAATGAAAATTTTCTATAAGTTTTCAGAAAGCATCTCTCTAACTTTTACTTAAGTACTCTATGTATTCTACAGGCAACATTTGTTATTTTCCAAACCAAGCATTTCGAAGGTTCTTGCATAAAATAAACTTTGCCTCTCTGCATGGGCATACATCTGCTTTTAGTATACGTTCCTACGCCCCCTTCACCCCACACCATGACACACAGAGCCAGCAGAGGGATGGTGGGAAAACTATGGATTTAGAGGCAGAAATCTTGGACGCCAGTTATGATTTTGTTCAACAAATTATACATGAACAAAGAACTTAATTTTCCTGAACTCCAATCTCCTTGTTTATAAACTGGTGATAGTAATTACCTCTCTGCCTATCTCAGAGAATCATAACACCCCTCAAAAGATGGCATATAGGAAAATATTTTTGTACAAAGATGATTTTCACAAAATATTTAAATATATTTCTTACGCTTTAAGGGCTAAGTTTCAATAAGAGCTATCTTTGTTAGGCAAAAGTTGAGTTATGAAACTAAAAGTACAACTTTCCATATGATGTAGAGTTTCCTGTTCTGTGTTTTACAAGGCATGTCCCAGATGGGCGGCTATTTATTACCATATGACCCACTCAAGCTTTGATTGCAGTTATTAGAACATGAAAATATTGACAGAGCTGAGATCCCTGTTGTGAAATATGAGGACCATGAAAATCTAAAATGTCCTGGGGCATCATCCTTTACTCACAGGTTCTAACAGCTAATAAGGTTGAAAATAGTTTCAACAAAGTGATTACAGTTAGAACTAGATTAAAATTTAACTTACTGGTGAATTTACCTAGACTTCCCTGCTGGTCCTCAGTGGTCATTCTGAGAGGTGGACTCTGATGTGCCCATGAAGCTGACCCAAGGCTGAGGAGAAGGAAGTCAGTCCTCCTTTCTGGGCACCACCCTGGCATGCTGCTGGGCTGCAACCCAGGTGCCTGCCCCCTCCACTGCCCTGTACCTTAACCATTGCTCAGGACCTAGGGTGGGACCTCCCTCCCAACCCCCTTTCCCTTTCAGGCTTTGCCTCAGACATCTCTTCACTCCCAAAGAGCTTCTGGTTGTCTGTGAAATTGCTGCTCTGGATCCAGGTTTCCTATGCCTTATATAAGTGACAATAAATTCAACTGATCAGCTAAGTTCAACGGCCTCACTCTGAAATGATTACAGGGGGTTGGCAGAAAAGGAAACGGTAAGGGACTTCCCTGGTGGCTCAGAGGCTAAGACTCCTTGCTCCCAGTGCGGAAGGCCTGGATTCAATCCCTTGTCAGGGAGCTAGATCACACACAACTAAGAGTTCACATGCTGAAACTAAAGATCCCGCGTGCCACAACTAAGACCTGGCACAGCCACATGGAGTGAAACTTTTTTAAAGTAAATGATAAAATGAACCAAGCACAGTCTGTTATGCTGGAGAGTGCCTGAATCCTAAGAGGGAGCAGTGACCTCTGAGCTGTAGTTAGTTGTAACCAGACAGAAATATAGGCCCCAGTGAGGCCAGAATTTATCAAGAAAAATTAGAAATCTGCCTTTTTAGCTAAAATCTTGACTTTTTAAATGCTGACCAGTGAATCAAAGTATTTTCATTTATTTTAAAATTTTTTCCTTGTTTGCTTTAAACTCTAAGGAGACAAAACACATAAACAAGCCATATTCAGCCAACAAGCAGCCACCCTTTCACCTTTTAATTAACAGATGCAAAAGGGAGAATACTAGAGGAGGGTCCCCTCTCAGATACACACAGAGTCTTCCTTCAGTTCAGTTGCTCAGCTATGTCCAACTCTTTGCGACCCCATGGAGTGCAGCACACCAGGCCTCCCTGTCCATCACCAACTCCTGGAGTTTACTCAAACTCATGTCCATTGAGTCAGTGATGCCATCCAACCATCTCATCCTCTGTTGTCCCCTTCTCCTTCTGCCTTCAATCTTTCCCAGCATCAGGGTCTTTTCAAATGAGTCAGCTCTTTGCATCAGGTGGCCAAAGTATTGGAGTCTTCCTTATCTTATCAGTTAACACATACAGGTTGGAGAAACAGCCCACGGATGCCCCACTTTTATTTGGTGGAAATCAGAAACACTCAGTTACAATGAGTATTTCTGACTAGACTGGAAGAAAAGGTGACTCACATCACAGAGGAGGAAACAGTGCTGGAAATCCAGTCCTTATGGCACTCCCTCACCTGCTCTACTGACAAATCTAGCTGATACTGCATTAAAACATCCTTACAACTTCATCCAAGGGAGACACTATATTGTCACCCCACTGGCTACTTTGCAGTGCCCACCTCCCCCTGCCCAGGCCTTCTGCTAGTTCAGAGGCTCTGGGTAAAGAGAGAAGAATGTACTGCCAGAGAACAGGACACACACAAGTCAACACATCAACCCTATATCCAGATGAAGAAGTCATAGGTCATTTAACAAGCTATTAGCCAACACAGAAATAAGAGCAGAGTTCATTATTCCCAGTGAATCAAAAAAAAAAAAAAATTGTCACCAATTCAGAGAATCACAAAATGATAGCCCTAGATAAGACTGGGGGGTCATCCTGTCCTATGAGATCATTTTTCAGATGAAAACCCCAATGCTGAGAGACTTCTAAACCCACTATGTCAGCACTATATGCCTGCTCATGTCCAATACAAATACACTGGATAAAAGATGGCATCCTGTGCCTGGGCTCCTTCATGTAGGTATAGAATTTGCTAGATGCTGCATAAATATCAAGCCAGCATTTCTCAGAAATGGAGGTCAAAAGATGTTATCAGTGGTCAACATATTAGTCTATCATTGATTATAATACCAACATCCAATAATGGTCTGCATTTCAGCCAGAAACTGGTCAAGTATGACAAATGTGCCCTGGTTGCTCAAAAGGTCTCTGCAAAGCATTGCTCTGCTGTTTGTGACTTCTGAAAATCAAAAAATGACTCAACCAAAAAAAAAAAAAAAGATTTGATTGAATTACCTTGCAGAAACCACCTCTGAGACCAGTGAGCCTGCAGATGGTGCAAATGGGATCTCAGCTGGCCTGGAAAAAGGCACAGCAGGCTTTCTCTAAAGAGAACCTGTGTCTGCAACTATAGAGAAAACAAGCTCTAGAGTTCATAGTTCAGGACAGGAGATCTTCTGGCAGCTCTGCCATAGCCGGGGAAGGAGGCACTCTTTATAGGTGATGGGAAACAGGCTTACAACACAGCTTACAACACAGCTTACAACAGGCTTACAACAGGGCACCCAGAGTGGCTCCCAGTGAAAGCTGTTTGGTGGCTGTCCCCACAGGAACTGGCTTAACTGTCACAGCCTGCTTGGTTAGCATCATGTTTTCCTGGGAGGTTTTTATAGCTCTTTATTATTCCAGAAAAAAATTACTAACCAGGTTAGTGCTTAGCCTCCCATTTAACCCATGGAGAAACCAGGGTGAGCACTAGGGCTTTCCCAGCCCCTCCCAAGATGAGTCCCGTTGATACTAGGGACTCAGTGTCCTAGTGTCCTAGGTATCATCCTAGATTTGACACCTAAGATGCTGTAACCCAGCCTCCTGACCACAGCAGTAGTCCCCTAAATTATGATGAAATGTGACAACCAAGGAGAAGATTCAGATCTCAGAGGAATTCCTCTTTTGGTTTGGGATGGTTAATTTAGGGAGAGGGAGGGATTGTCTTTACCATTTCAGAAATGTAGATTTAGACCTTAAATTGTATCATCACAGAATATTTTGCTTTTTTTTTTTTTTTTTTTCCTTTTCAGACCAGATTCTGCATTAGGGACAATTTCCAAGCATGACTTCAACTGGAGACTTAGCTTATTCAGGCATGACCTGTGTCATTTAACGAAATGCTGCTTCATTGTGGAAATAAAGGAGCTTGCAGCAGGGAAGCTTGCAGCAGGTCAAGTTTTATAGAGGGAAAATAAGTGGGACATGCCCTATAAAATAAAATCCTTTATATTTGTATAATAGTTTAAGATGCATTTTTCTATAACTAATGTGATTTTCACACCCACCCTTGTTTTACAGATGAAGTACCAGAGGTTCTGGGGTGTTAAGTCTTGCCCACAGGCCCCAAACTTTTAAAATGTTCCACTGGACCATGCCTCTAGCCCCCTTATTGTTCAAACAAGGCTCTTAAGCTCCCCAGTCCCACTTTCCCAAGTAAAGAAGGAAGCCAGGCTTTCTCCATCTAGGACTTCTCTTCTGTCATGAGATAAATGCCTTCCCACCCCTTTCTATAGCAAGCTGGTCCCCTGCCCTTCACTTTTGTAAACTCCTAAATCATCATAAGCACGATCATCAGGCCACACCTGCCCTCTTCCCAGCTGTCTCCCCAAACAGAGCACGATGCCTGTCTCCCATTGTGATAGACATTTGCAAAAGGGAGGGAGGGAGGATGGGAAGGAAGAAGGGAGCAAAGGAGGAAAGGAAGAAGAGAGAGGAGAGGGGAGATGGAATATAGGAAGAAAAGAAGGAATCTTAGAAAATTCATCTTCTCACATTACTGTAGCAGCTAACCATATGTAGTTTTAAGCACTAACTAGGTGCTTGTATGCTGCTAGGATAAGAGAGACGTGCCCATCAGGGGTCTCACAGTCAGGAAAATTACAATATAGCAAAAAGAGAATCCTAATGGATTCAAGAAAACACCAGTATGGGACAGGTTGTCAGAATAAGGAGATTAAGATGCAGGGAGGTGATGGCGAGTCAGGAGAGGTGCCCAGGATGGGGCCCGGGAGGAGCCAGAAGCTTCCTAGCTCTCCCTTGGGGAACAGAAGAAAGAAGGCTGTCAGGAACGCAGGCTGGTGCAGGAGGAACTTGATGCCCAAGTTTTATATGATGTACATGACTTATATGCTTTACGTGAGACAGGCCAAGAAGACCACAAGTGACACTGGCTACTCTGTGGGCATGAAGTGACTCTGTGAGTCATTGCTAAAATGGTACAGGGCCATACTGTCTTAATGACTGTGGCTTTGTAGTAGAGCCTGAAGTCAGGCAAGTTGATTCCTCCAGTTCCATTCTTCTTTCTCAAGATTGCTTTTTGCTATTCGAGGTTTTTTGTATTTCCATACAAATCTTGAGATTATTTGTTCTAGTTCTGTGAAAAATACTGCTGGTAGCTTGATAGGGATTGCATTGAATCTGTAGACTGCTTTGGGTAGTATACTCATTTTCACTATATTGACTCTTCCGATCCATGAACATGATATATTTCTCCATCTATTAGTGACAGTATGGTACTGGCACAAAGACAGAAATATAGATCAATGGAACAAAATAGAAAGCCCAGAGATAAATCCACACACCTATGGACACCTTATCTTCGACAAAGGAGGCAAGAATATACAATGGAGTAAAGACAATCTCTTCAACAAGTGGTACTGGGAAAACTCGTCAACCACTTGTAAAAGAATAAAACTAGATCACTTTCTAACACCACACACAAAAATAAACTCAAAATGGATTAAAGATCTAAACGTAAGACCAGAAAGAGGAGAACATAGGCAAAACACTCTCCGACATAAATCACAGCAGGATCCTCTATGATCCACCTCCCAATATACTGAAATAAAAGCAAAAATAAACAAATGGGATCTAGTTAAAATTAAAAGCTTCTGCACAACAAAGGAAACTATAAGTAAGGTGAAAAGACAGTCTTGGGAATGGGAGAAAACAATAGCAAATGAAGCAACTGACAAACAACTCATCTCAAAAATATACAAGCAACTTATGCAGCTCAACTCCAGAAAAATAAACGACCCAATCAAAAACTGGGCCAAAGAACTAAATAGGCATTTCTCCAAAGAAGACATACGGATGGCTAACAAACACATGAAAAGATGCTCAACATCACTCATTATCAGAGAAATGCAAATCAAGACCACAATGAGGTACCATTTCACACCAGTCAGAATGGCTGCGATCCAAAAGTCTACAAGCAATAAATGCTGGCGAGGATGTGGAGAAAAGGGAACCCTTTACACTGTTGGTGGGAATCCAAACTAGTACAGCCACTATGGAAAACAGTGTGGAGATGCCTTTAAAAATTGCAAATAGAACTGCCTTATGACCCAGCAATCCCACTGCTGGGCATAGACACCAAGGAAACTAGAATTAAAAGAGACACGTGTACCCCAGTGTTCATCGCAGCATTGTTTATAATAGCCAGGACATGGAAACAACCTAGATGTCCATCAGCAGATGAATGGATAAGAAAGCTGTGGTACATATACACAATGGAATATTACTCAGCCCTTAAAAAGAATAAATTTGAATCAGTTCTAATGAGATGAATGAAACTGGAGCCGATTATACAGAGTGAAGTAAGCCAGAGAGAAAAACACCAATACAGTATACTGACACATATATATGGAATTTAGAAAGATAGTAATGATGACCCTGTATGTGAGACAACAAAAGAGACACAGAGGTATAGAACTTTGGCCTCTGAGGGAGAAGGGGAGGGTGGGATGATTTGGGAGAATGGCATTGAAACATGTATACTATCATATAAGAAACGAAGCATCAGTCTATGTTCAATACAGGATACAGGATGCTTGGGGCTGGTGCACCGGATGATCCAGAGAGATGATATGGGGTGGGAGGTGGGAGGGGGAAAAAATAAAAAATAAAAAAAAATAAAATGTTACATGGATTTCTTAGTCAGGAAACAGTCCCTACCTTGGTGTTTATGACCAATAACATAGCCAAACAGAAGTCTAAAGAGAAAACAAGCCAGCACAGCTCCCCAGACCCCACTGGCCATGAAGAACCCTCAGTCTCTGCACACCAAGCCTTTCATGGCTGCAGAGAAGTGGTATGGAAGTGCTCCACGCACAGCCACGCCCTCTACTCAGCACTTTACTCAGGGCACAGACCAACACTCATGTACAATCAGTGTACCCACAAGATATCCTTAAAAATCACAATAAAAATGTGTGGAATGTATTTGTCATATCCACATAAAAATATTGCCAAAACACAGATCCAAGCCACTCTACATAATTCCTATGGGGCAGAGTATGTCATGCATAGCTTGACATTTAAAATCACAGTCTTCTTTAAAGGCAAAGTGGTTTACATGAATTAGACTGAAATTGTTTGGAAGACAAGATTTCTGTCTTGCTGGACAAACATGTAGAAACTGGGAGTTACCCAATATCTGAGGTCTCATTTTGCTCATGAATATAAGGCTTAAGTGAAGAGAGGAATCATCTCTATCCTTCCCTTTCAGCTAGGAGACTCCATGAATCTAATAGCTTTCTTTTCCTGAAGTAGAAAGCAACACCTAAAGGCATGCAGTCTCCTCTTCAAGACCCTGGATATTGTGAGTGACCAGGAAAGTCACACTAGGCCCCTCCAGACTCTCCCAAGTGGAAGCACATTCTTTCTCTCCCCCTGCGGCTGAGATTTTTAAAAATGACTGGAGATTTGGAGATACTACCACCAGCAGGTTATTTTAGTAGCATTTGTTTTCCTGAGGTATTATCAAATCTGTCCAAAAAAAAAAAAATTCATATTATTCTATCACCAGATCTCCAAAATAGTGTTTAAAAAAAAAAAACAAAGAGCACCAATCTTTGAACTAGAAAACCTAGACTTTAGTCCTGCTTTACCACTCCCTACTTAGGTGACTTGGTTCTCAGCACTCAGGGCTACACAAGTCTCATTCTCTTGAAGGCGGTAGGGAGAGCAGAGTGTCTTCCCCATGTCCAGCTCATGGGTTTGCCTGAAGGACTCAAGAGATAATCAGTTTAAAAGTGCTTCATAAAACTTAACATGTTCTAAATATAAATGAAAGGGATCATATTTTTTTTTTATCTGTGAAGCATTGTTCTGGTGTTTCCCAGGTGGTTCAGTGGTAAAGAGTCAGCCTGCCAATGCAGGAAACATGGGTTCGATCCCTGGGTCAGGAAGATCTCCTGGAAGAGGAAATAGCAACCCCCTCCAGTATTTTTGCCAGGATAATCCTGTGGACAGAGGAGCCTGGCAAGCTATAGTCCATGGGGTCACAAAGAGTCAGACACGACTTAGAGACAGAACAATCGAGGGACTGGAGGAAGTTGGATCTTTAAGCACACTAATAGCCTAACCAGGTGTTACAACGTCAGTCTAAAAGTGAATGCCTTTTGCTAAAGAAGCAGTACTTTTATTATAATCATGACTGAGAGGACAGAGAGAACTCAGTGTTAACAATCAGGAGAAAACTCATCAGAGGGAGCTCCACCCTTTCCAGATTATTCAACCTGTGACAACACAGGCAACCTGACACCTGGAGCACCTCCCACCTGAAAACAACGCGGGTGACGGTGGCATAGCTCACCCTTCCCTTGGTATCGAGTGTGCCTGCCACTGAGAACACCACCCTCACCCAGGCAATGCCGGCACCAGCGTAGGCCAGCGCCACCGCCCCAGGAAACGTAGCCCTGCGACAGGGACTTGTGAGGCCACGTGAATGCCCACCTAGGCAGCTTGGCTGGCCACACAGGCCTCCAGAAAAGCGAACGTCCATAGCTCTTTGCTCTTACAGGCCACACAGGAACTATTCCAGGCAGAAAGGAAGGCCTATCTTAACTGGGCTAATATAATCATAAAAAGTAGCATGAAGTCACCAGTCAAAAAAACACTGGACTGGGTTACTCTTATAGGGCAGAACTTTTCCTAAAAATCCTGACGGTCAGATGTTTACAATTACAGGCAATGAGGCTCATGGATCACTTGGGTTTTATTTTTGGTTTTGTTTTCATTAGATGCAACACTGAGCTGAGCCCTGAGCCTTGCAAGGAGTTGCACAATCTCAGCTTTTAGAGATTGTGTTTCATGCTCACGAAAAAAAAATAATTGGATTTAATAGGTTTTCACAATCATATTATCTACTTAACCTTCCAAGATCATTACTCACTTAATTGCAAGTTCCAAGGAAAGATCATAGGGTAGGGGCCACATGAGGCAGGCACAGTGATAAAAAATAGATTCTTCACAATTGATGCAAAATCTAAATATAATAGCAAAATCCATTTCAAGCACTCTGATTGAAGCTTCTTAGATTGGAAATAACTGCCCTCCTTCAATAACTATTTCCAGTACAAAATGGATACTTACATGTTCTATGTTTGTGTATTACCCAAGAATATATATTTGTATGTGCCTAATAGAGATTCAGTTCAGTTCAGTTACTCAGTCGTGTCCGACTCCTTGCGACCCCATGAATCACAGCACGCCAGGCCTCCCTGTCCATCGCCATCTCCCGGAGTTCACTCAGACTCACGTTCATGGAGTCTGTGATGCCATCCAGCCATCTCATCCTCGGTCGTCCCCTTCTCCTCCTGCCCCCAGTCCTTCCCAACATCAGAGTCTTTTCCAGTGAGTCAACTCTTCGCATGAGGTGGCCAAAGTACTGGAGTTTCAGCTTTAGCATCATTCCTTCCAAAGAAATCCCAGGGCTGATCTCCTTCAGAATGGACTGGTTGGATCTCCTTGCAGTCCAAGGGACTCTCAAGAGTAAAGTGACAAGATATAAGCTTTAAGCTGTGGGTGGCAGGCTCTGGCTCTGTTACACCGTAACTTTGTACGAATGCTCTCATCCCCTTATACAAGACTAAGTACCACTGGGAATTTTGAGGTCCTTTCGAATATTGTGCCTGTATCAGAATGGAGAGCAGACAGAACACATCACATGCACTTCTGTGATGTACACAGAAAAGGTACATCACATGTACCGGATAAAGATGCTTCTGTCGGAAGTGAATTTCTGTGGGCAGTAAATTTCTGTGTTAGCTCTGGAGAACCACAACAGGTCATTCAGGTTGTAAGAAGCCATAATTAGCCTTTCTACAAATGAGAGCATTCTTCAATCTCCAAAACATATTCTCCACTCTGACACTGTCTAAAGGAAAATTTTGAATGAAAGATTTACCCTAAATCTGGTTCTTGTTCTCTCATTTACTTCTGTGGGATTAAGGCAAAACAAACGCAATTTTTTTTTAACCCTCTCTACAGAGCATCCTATAATTGGATTCCTTGTTCCTGTTCTGAGCCAAGGCATTGGATTCATGTTGCTTTCTGCCAAGGTTTTCTTCAAGCTGTAAGGTCCCGATGTTTGTTCACTCCCAGTATTCCTGGTAACGCCAATAAGCCAGGCTCAGGCTGTCCTGCATCCTCCCACAGAAAATGATGGTTTTGTTGCTGAGAAAGGTGCTCAGCATGAGGATCAAGTCCAAAGCATTCACAATGCAACTGAATGGCTGTCCCAGGAGGATGGAAGCCGAAATCTCTGGTGATAGCAGAATTAATGGCTACAAATGAGACTTCCTGATGATGGAGGGCCATCACACCAGTGTTACAAACCCTGGTAGGCTCTCTCGGCTCCAGGCTGATGTATAAACTAGAGCTGGGACAGACTGTCCTGATCTGGGCCTGGCAGCTTTTCCTAAGTCTGCATGGAGCCCAACAAGCAGAGGGCCTTCAACCCTGGGTTCCTCTACAGTGACTGCCTGCAGTAGCTGAATGAAGGCAAGAAAGACCTGCCTTCTTTAAAAATTGTTTGTAATTCTTTATATAAGGTGCAATAGAACAAAGAAAAATCAGATGCTCCTGATAAACCATGAAGCATATAATTTTGGAGGTATATAAAAAGGAAGGAACCAGCGTTGTTACAAAATTAAAACTTCATTTACTCTGTGCAACGTTGAAAATCCATTTTACATTAGATAATACCTTAATGACGGGGCCAATCACTTTCACTTAATGAGGTGGCCAATACCAAAAAAGGTTTGGTTAAATTATTATTCTAATTTTTAAAAGGATGTCTTCAGGGAGGTTGGTGTTTGGTGACTTGGTTGCCCTAACTGAAAGGCTCAAAGAAGATTCTGAGCACCCTACACCTGTGGTAACCAGTGGCACTGGGCAGCCACAGTCAGCTCCAATCTTCATCTACCCCTGTGCAGCAGCCCCTGTCCCTACTGCCAGCCCATACATGACCAAAGCTCACTTTTTCATCTCTTTTCCAGAAGCAACCCACTCTTCTCAGTGATACTTTTGTCTCCCAGAACATCATTTCCAGGTTATCACTCCTGACCCCAAGCTTGCTATGTACTCTGTGGGCATCAGTATCCCAATAACAGAGCCACAACTCAGAGATGTCATCAAACTGCCTGCTGCAGTGATAACACAGGCCGAGCCTGGCAGGCACACCCTATGGAGGCCTCAAACCTCAGCAGAGTTCCCAGAGCTACTCCATCCCCTGTAGTCACCTCCTGGAGGGAACATTCCGCATCTCTGAACACACGCCCTCATTCACATCCACATTAACCATTCTGGAACCATTTGCTTTTGCTTTCTACCTCCCCCAGCAATCACCTAAATAAGACAGAAAGCTCCTTTTTCCTAATGTTGGCCTTTGTTCAAAACCATCTACTGAGAACCTAGTCTGTAAAGCACTGTGCTAGGTGCTAAGGATGCAGAGATGAAAAGACAGGTAGACCAAAGCGATGGTGGGTGTTAACAATGGTCATTAAGGCCATCCCAGAGCCTTTGTTCTCACTCCATGATCACTAGTAAACCTTGAGTTTTATAGAGGCCTTAAAACACTTTGACATACCTGGTCTCGTTTGATCTTCACAACAGCCTTGTTGGATAGGGATTGTTCATCTTGTAGATGAAGAAATTGAAGCTCAGAGGTGCTGAGTGATTTAACGTCAAGTCATGTAGTAGTGGCAGAATCAGGAATCAAACTTAAAACTTCTGACTCTAAGTCCACTACTTACTCCATACATCACCCAGATTACTGAGGATCAAGGTGGGAAGTACTGAATATTTTTCCAAGAAACTTTCTGGTGGTAACAAAATCACAAACAAGCCTTGAACACCTGCCATGTGCAAAACCTGCCCTGGCCTCTGGGAAGGAGATGTAGCAATACACATATGACTGCAAAATTGCCCTGACTCAAAGGAGTTCAGGCAGGGAAGAAAAGTCACTGAAAGTGAACTAATTCAAGGAAGTTGATGAATTTGGAGAAAGAGAAAGTGCTAGTGCGGGTTGGAACCAAAAAGAATCAAGAGAGAACTTAGGCATCACGTTTGGAGGGGGCTATTTTTATACACCCTCTCAATTACTCTTGAGTCAAGAAGCAAGAAATAGCAACATGGTTTTCCGTGCAGACTTTTCTATAGTAGAGAAACTGTGCTGCCCAGTTGGTACAAGTATTCATGCGTGTATGTGTGTGGCATATATATTTTTTAAAAACTTTTTATACATTTTTAAAGGTTATATTCCATTTACAGTTATTACAAAATATTGGCTATATTCCGTGTTGTACAATAGATCCTTGTAGCCTGTCTGACACCCAATAGTTGTACCTCCTACTCCACCCCCTATATCGCCCCCTCCCTTCCCCAACTGGTAACCTCTAGTTCTCTATCTGTGAGGCTGCTTCTTCCTTTGTTATATTCACTAGTTTGTTGTATTTTTTAGACTCCACATATAAGTGATATCATGTAGTATTCTGACACAAGTATTCTGATGCATGAGAATCATCTCCTAAATTATACATTGGAAGAGTAAATAACAATCCAAAAAAATCTTAGAATTTGAGAATTGCATGTGTGTTCTTTATAAACTGAAAAAACTGAAAACTTTCCAAGAACTGATAAAGTTAAATGTTGTAGACTACAAAGCTAAAAACAAGAGGAGGCTTTGGACCTATTACGATTCTGTGAAATTTTGTCTAGAATGAGCACCTGGCCTGTTTTTTAGCATCTATTTAGCTTTGAAATGCTACCATGGTATGGCTAGACAAATTGAGCTACTACCATTCCTCCAAGAGGACGAGGAAAAATTCAGAGAGTTGGCAGCTGAGACAGTACTACTCATAGTCAAAAGCAGCAGTTCTGTTCATTAAAGAGGCTTGGGACTACTGTGTCAAGTACTCCTTAACACAGTAATACCAGGAAAGCTGTTGCAAGGGGGGAGGGACAAACTCTGTTCTCTTTGTATGGACGAGACTGGCTTGTGCTGCCTCTGCAGATCATAGCTCCCTTTATGCAGGGGTACTACTTCTCTGAAAACTTAGTCATGAAGACCACTTGAAAGACCCAACAAGAATCTGGGGGCATCCCACCAATCCCACTCTCTTGTCCAGTCCACCCTGACCTCTCCAGGTTGCAACCTCCAGATAAGAAACCACCACTGGCATCTGGCACACGCTGTGCACAACAGACTAGAAAGGCATCTAGGCATCTGGAGACGATGTTCTACTTCCTGAGGAAGAGGTAAGAACCTAGATCCTGGGAGACTTGAGAGAGGGAACTGAAGATGGAGAAAGAAGACTAAGGAGAGAGGCGGAAGGGGCAGGATATATGTGACAGCCTCCTTTCATAGACTCCTTACCCTTATGAGGTGGAAAGAGCTGAATTCCTGATCCTGATATACTACCCTGCTCTGTGAGTTCTCTTTGAATGAAGAAATATGCTTCCCTGCTTCCCTGTGCAGAGATGTAAAAAGGAGTTACCTCCCTTTTGGATTACCAGCAGTATCATCACTGGCTATTAACATTTTTTTTTTTAAGCTACTTCAAATTCATCTAAATTTTGTTTTGTTTTTGCTTCAGTTCAGTTCAATCACTCAGTCGTGTCTGACTCTTTGCAACCCCATGAACCACAGCATGCCAGGCCTCCCTGTCCATTACCAACTCCTGGAGTCCACTCAAACCCATGCCCATCGATCAAGTCGGTGATGCCATCCAACCGTCTTATCCTCTGTCATCCCCTTCTCCTCCTGCCCTCCATCTTTCCTAGCATCAGGGTCTTTTCAAATGAGTCAGCTCTTCACATCAAGTGGCCAAAGTATTGGAGTTTCAGCTTCAGCATCAGTCCTACCAATGAACACCCAGGACTGATCTCCTTCAAGATGGACTGGTTGGATCTCCCTGCAGTCCAAGGGACTCTCAAGAGTCTTCTCCAACACCACAGTTCAAAAGCATCAATTCTTCAGCACTCAGCCTTCTTTATAGTCTAATTCTCACATCCATACATGACCACTGTAAAAACCATAGCCTTGACTAGACAGGCCTTTGTTGACAAAGTAATGTCTCTGCTTTTTAATATGCTATCTAGGTTAGTCATAACTTTCCTTCCAAGGAGTAAGTGTCTTTTAATTTCATGGCTGCAGTCACCATCTGCAGTGATTTTGGAGCCCAGAAAAATAAAGTCAGCCACTGTTTCCTCATCTATTTGCCAAGTTAACCATAGTTAATTTCTGTTGCTTGCATCCAAAGCATCCTAGCTACTCTCTCCCCTAATGTTTCCAATATTGCACTTCTCAACCTACCTAGATTAGCATCTACACTCTCCCCACCTTGTTACAATGAAAGAAGAGTTCCTTCTCCTGTGGGAAAACCATCCCTCCATTGAGTTCTAGATTCCACCTCCTTCCAGACATTCTAGGACTCTCTTTCTTAGGCTATTTTCTTCTCTGCATTACTAGTCTCTCCGTGCCTACTGGATCATTCTAAGCCTATGAACAGAGTCTGCTAGCAATGAACTGAAATGGTCCCACTTGCCCCTACATCCTCTAGAATCACTATTCCTTCCTTCTACTTCATGTTATAACTGCTTTTCTGCAGAGAGTTGTGTTGATGTGCTGTTTCCATTTCCTTGCTGCCAAATTCTCTCTCCAACACATTTTTATCTCGATTCTACACACAATATGCCTCTGGTGCTAAAACTGCTTTTGCCAGGTCACTAGGGACCTCCACGTTCCAAATCCATTAGATAGTTTCCTCATTTTACGAGACTCTGGTAACGCTGGCCTTGTTGACCCACTCCATCCTTCTTGAAGGCTCTTTCTGACTCATAAGCAGCCTGCTCTTGCTGAGAGCACAGGGGAAAAGCAGCAGCTGTGGGGGGTTGTGGGGTCTGAGGAACCAGGAAACCCAAGAGAGGAAGAATGGAAGTTCATTTCATTCATACATGGCAGTACCTGTGGTCTCCTTAAATAAGTCCCATGATTTCACTTTCCTAATTCAAATCTTTCACTCACATCCCATCATGCTTAGTGTAAAACCCATATTCTTAAAATGCCCTCAAGGGGGACTTCCCTGGTCCAGTGGTTAGCACTCTGCTCTTTCACTGCTGAGAACCTAGGTTTAATTCCTGGTCGGAAGCTAAGATCCCTTAAGCCCTGCAGTGTGGCCAAAAAAAAAAAAAAAAAAATGTCCTCGAGGAAAACCCCACATAATTTGGTCTTATCTACTTCTCCAACAGAAAATGGTCTCTTGAGTTGTTCAATGTCCTGCATTTTCCTTTCAAAACATGAAGAGCTATTTAAGAATTATTTTCTTCTTTTTTTTTTTTTTTTTTTGAACTATATAAAATCACTGTGGTACTTAGAGAGTAAAGAAGAGAACTCATTGGCTATTGAATCCAATCAACATTTGTATACAAAAGTCTATCCCTGCCAATGAGATTCAGGAAAGCAGGAGGCCCATGCCCATCTTGGAAGCTCTCTGTTCTTTCAAACAAACAAAACCATAACCAACCTCTTATTATTCAAGAGCCAGTTGTTCTGGACCTGCCACCCCAACCAAACATAACACAGAGACCTTGTCTTGTAATATTTTGGGTGGAAGGGACCTCACAGAGCCAATGTTTTATCTGTGTAAGCCAAGACAAAACTCAAGCCAGTGAGTGAACTTGTTGGTCATCTAAGAAATTTGATGAAGCAGTTGACTTAAAGACAAGAGTTAGCATTCACAACAGACCTGTCTTCCCTTTTTCCCCATGCCATGAATGCTTGAGATCTGGGTGCAATTTTGAAAGTATATACTCCCATTTTATTTCACATTTTTTGCATTATACTACCACTTCCAGGAAATGTGTCAACATCCATGATCAGATTTATACATGGGAACTACCCCACCATTCAGTTGTATTCATTTCATGTACAACATATGTTGTTTTGCAAAACTTATAAGCATGATGGCAAACATCACCAGTTTGCTTTTATCTATTGGTAGAGACAGATACACATTCATTATACCAAGAAAAGAATGGTTTTCTATAAGGTGAAGAGATGGACCAAGTGTTGTGATTTTTAAAGAATAATAGAATAAAAATTTGTAGCATTCTAATCTCCTGCTTTTGCCTGTGGTTCACAGTGCTCTGTGTTGGGGGTCAAGATGCCTAGCCTCTTTTGGACAGACATCATTTGACAAGGCTATCCAGAGGGTTAAGATAGCTAAATATTTATCTGGATTTTATCAACCTGTTATGGTTAGAAAAATAAAAGTGATTTCAAAAACAAAGTAGAAAGTAACACTCCCTTCTTAAATAAAAAGGTTTTTCCAAACTCAACAGCTTCTTTTTAGCCTCTTTCCCTCTTAAGTTAATTTTCCTGGTTATTTTATCTTCTTCTATCATACTCTTCCCCCACATCTGAGTATAACTGAATCAAAAGATTCTATCCTTGTTCCTTTTTCTGAAGAAGAAGCATGTAGATGTGACTAGCCTAGTGCAGCTGAAAAAGGCACAGAGCCTGCTATATCACTGACATTGTTATAGCATACAAATTTACCTTCAAGGAACTTGAACTTGGGCTTTAGCTATTAGTTGAGTCAGTGTTCTTGCCTGGAGAGTCCCAGGGACGGGGAGCCTGGTGGGCTGCCGTCTATGGGGTTGCACAGAATCGGACACAACTGAAGCGACTTAGCAGCAGCAGCAGCAGAGTCAGAGGAGGTCACAAAGAGATTCAGTAGCACTAACTAGGATTGGTCAATCAAACAATGAATCAATAGGAATTTGCTAAAAACTCCAGGGAGGACAGAGATTAATTCAGCACTGTGAAATTCAAAGAAAACACCCAGTCTGGCCCCTTCTTCAAAAATCTTATAGCCTAGAAGGGGAAACACAATCAACAGCAAGCTTTCACTGTCTTCTTCACCATGCAGTTGCTAGTCTCTTGTTCTTAGGAGATTTCACCGTACTCCAGTCTTAGAGAGGCAGAGCTTTGAAATCAACACACGTCACTACACTACTATAAGTACTTGACTCCTTAGGACTTGCTATTCCATCCCAGCACATAAGCAGCACTTGTAATTTTCCAATCTCTTCCTATTCCTTCATTTGGATATTGGTCTATCTTCTCAATTGGGAAGGATAGGAAGGTGGACTATGAGGGCTCCCTTTGAGTGTTAGGACAAGGCAACTCATTCATAACTGTGTCACCAACCAACTAGCACTTGACATGGCACCTGGCACATAGTTGGTATGCCAAGGAGCAATTTTCAAAATACTTTTAAGCCAAGAAAGAGCAATGAATAACGTAGATAACTCAAAAGTTCAATGCAGGAGAATGACAAGAAAATGCAGGGTTCAAGGATGTTTACCAATTGAGCAAATTAGGCTAGATGGGAGGATGGAAGACTAGAGTCAGGCAGGTTGGCAGGGAGGGGGCTACCAGTGACCTAGTCCTGAGATGATCAAGACCCAAACTAGGAAATGGAAAGAACTTGAGAAGGTAAAAGAAATGTGGTGGGGGAGGTAGAAATCAGTAGAAATTAATGAATATTAAGCATCATGGGCAGAGGCTATAGGGCAACAAAAGATCAAGCAAGGCAAACATTAAAAATGACTTCAAAGCTGTGAGCTGGAAAAACTTGAGACAGGGGTGTCATGGCAGAGACAAGGAACTTGGAAGGGGAACTGGTTTTGTGGGGGAGGTGGTGAGATCAGTTAGAGACTGTCGAATATGAGGTGATGGGAAGACTTTCAAGTGAAAATGACCAGTGATATGGGAATAAACCCTAAGCAGGGGGCAGAACATGAGCTGTAAATCTGTGAGTCATCAGCCTCATGTGTTTGCAGCCATGAGAATGGAGACAATCTCTCTGCCTCACGGGGACCAGCAAGAAGAGAGGAAAACCAAAGGGTAGCTGGGGGCATGAGGGGGAACCAGAGGCAGATGGGAAACATCAAGAGAACTGGAAAGTTAGCAGGGAAACAGGAGAGTTTAATGCTGGAAATGTGAAAGGAACATTTCCCAAGAAGTGGGTGGAAAAAAGTAATGAGGGCCACAGAAAAGACAGTGAGAATGAGATTGAAAGGAAGCACATTGGCTGTTTCGATGGCAGTCGGTGACTTCTAGGAGCCAATTTGAGCAAAGAGATGAGGGTAAAATTGGATTTCAAGGAGTTCAGGAGAGATTAGGAAGAAAGGAAACAGCATAATGAACCACATATTCAATAAAATAGTGGCTAGAGAGGACAAAAATATACACGTTATTTGTGGGAAATTTTTTAGAAAATATTTTATCACATTTTTTAAATGAGGCATTTAATTCCTAAATCCCTTGTTGACATGGAAACTAGAAATGTGGATGAATTTTAAATATCCTTGAGGCAGAGCTTAATCACTCCACCGCACTCCCACCCCCACACATATTCATATACACACACTCATATGCATACTCGCTTTAAAAGTTCACTTCTCAGAATGAGGACTTTTAGATAAACTTGCCACAATGGGCAATTTGGACTCTAATGGCATCAAGGCTTGCTAGCAACCAATGCCCAAGACTGTCTCCTCTCCACGTAATGCTCTTAGTTGGGCATTTCACCTCAGCCTTTGCCCTCATGCTGACAATACACCTTTTGGGCAAAACAGACTTCGTGTTCAGTGCTCATGTTTATCCTTTGACTAGCCTCACCATATTAGGGGCTTTCCATCATTCTTCAGTGGTCAGTCCTGCAGTGATTTCAAAATAGTTTCTGAGAAGACTGAGAAAACTGCATATCCAATTGCCCAGTCTGTGGCAAGAAACAGCAAGAACACACTGAGCAATACCTTCACTTTTCACACAACCACCCATTTGGCTAAGACCATCTCATCCCCTTAACCCCACCCCCTACCTTGTCCCACAACTTAAATTCCCTATATCTTTCCAAGGTCATGCAAGATTAGACCTGTGAACCTAGAGTGTGTGTTTACTGTGTAAGTATTTAATATATTTCAAATCTGGCACCCATGATGTTGCTTGACACTAACCCCAATTTAAACTTCCATTAAGTTTCATTTGGAAAATAGAAACAATTTTCCCTAAACCTGAGAAAAGTAAAAACAGATGCCTTCAGAGAAACACATAGACTGTACCTATGATTTTGATTTTGGCATGTAAAATGAAAAACTATTAAATTCTAACATACAAAATAAGTGCACAAGTTTCAAACTTAATGAATTTCCATAAAATAAACACAGTGTTGGAGAAGACTCTTGAGAGTCCCTCAGACTTCAAGGAGATCAAACCAGTCAATCGTAAAGGAAATTAGTCCTGAATGTTCATTGGAAGGACTGATGCTGAAACTGAAATTTCAATGCTTTGGCCATCTGATGCGAAGAACTGACTTATTGGAAGACCCTGATCCGGGCAAGATTAAAGGCAGGAGGGAGATGGGGACAACAGAGGATGAGACGGTTGGCTGGCATCACCAATCCAATTGACATGAGTTTGAGCTCCTAGAGGTGGTGTTGGACAGGGAGGCCTGGTGTGCTATAGTCCATGAGGTCGCAAAGAGTCAGACACGACTGAGCGACTGAACTAAACGGAAACACACTCATTTAACCAGCACCTAGATGAGAAAATAAAGCATGACCAGCCCCTTAGAAGCGCCTCACATGGTCCTTCTGGGTCACTACTTTCCTGTACAAGCGATCATTATGCTGATTTCTGAAATCATATATTAGTTTTATTTGTTTTTAAGTTTTGTAGAACTGGTTATAGTGGATATATTCTTTTGTTTTTGACTTATTTTACTCAACATTCTGCTTGTAAGATTTGTCTGTTTTTGTAGTTTGTCATAGCCTGTTCATTGTATAAGCATATCACAGTTATCTTCTGTTGATGGTTATTTCAGTTGTTTCCAGTTAGGGGCTATTACAAATAGTGCTGCTGGGAACATTCTTGTACTTGTCTTTTTATGCCCATGTCTTTTTATGTCTTTTATTTCTCTTGGGTATAAATGTAGGCGTGGAATTGCCAAGTCATATAGCATGCACATTAGGTTCCCAGGTGGTGCAGTGGTAAAGAATCAGCCTGTCAACGCAGGAGACACAAGATCCCTGAGTCAGGAAGATCCGCTGGAAAAGGAAATGGCAACCCACTCAAGTATTCTTGCCTGGAAAATTACATGGACAGAGGATCCTGGCAGGTTACAGTCTATGGGGTCACAAAGAGTTGGACATAATTGAGCATGAACACTCATATACACACACACACACACACACACACACACACACACACACACACACCATGCATGCCATCAGTACCAGTCAGTCTTCTGAGGTGTTGTACCTGGTGAGCCTCCCATCAGAGTGTAATTGAGCTCTAATTGCTCCATATGATCACCAGCACTTGGGATCGTCAGGTGAGTTCAGGTTTTTTTCTTTGTTTTTGCCATTCTGATGGATTTGGAAATTTTTAAATTCTCTGCAGAGACTACAGTGTTAGGAAAGACTAGAGCATGATCATTCTCAGCCTTTGGTGAATGTTACTAATATTGAGAATTCCCCACTTTAAGAATTTACAATTCTGAAAATTATGTTTTTTAATATCTGAGACTTACTTTGTGTTCACATTGAATGGGGGTTTCATTAGGTGTTTAGTTTACAAGTCATACAATCCATAAGATAAACTGAAGTGCCAGAGTGCCAGATGTCTTAAGAAATAAACAAAAGACAGAAGAGGAAAGATGGTGGGAAGGAGGCAGGGAGGCAGGTAGACAGATCTTGTTGATTCTCACTAGCCAAAATGATCTCATGTACATGGCTGTTTTCAACAACAAAAAGGAACAAGTTCTATAGAAAAATCTTTGATTGACTTTAATTCCCTCGTAAGTATATTATTCTTTGGGAATATCCATGCCCCCTCAAAACACATACATATACATATTTGTTGTGCTTAGCCACTCAGTCATGTCTGCCACCCCATGAACTACAGCCTGCCAGGCTTCTCTGATCATGGGGATTCTCCAGGCAAGAACACTGGAGTGGGTTGCCATGCCCTCCTCCGGGGGATCTTCCCAACCCAGAAATCGAACCAGGTCTCCCACATTGCAAGCGGATTCTTTACTGTCTGAGCCACCAGGGAAACCCAAGAATACTGGTGTAGGTAGCCTATCCCTTCTCCAGGGGAACTTCCAGACTCAGGAATATAACCAGGGTTTCCTGCATTGCAGGCACATTCTTTACCAGCTGAGCTACCAGCTTCCTGGTGGCGTGGACATACTCATTTATGTACATGTAAAATAAAATATAAATGCAAATAAAGAGAAATTTCATATGATATTGCTTATATGCAGAATCTAAAAAAAAAAAAAAGATACAAATGAACTTATTTACAAAACAGAAGCAAACTCACAGACTTAAGAAAACAGAACTTATGGTTACCTGGAGAGAAGTGTAGTGGAGGAGGGATAGTTAGGGAGTTTGGGTTGATAGGTACTGACTGCTACATTTAAAATAGATAACCAACAAGGACCTACACTATAACACAGGGAACTCTACTCAGTATTTTGTAACAACCTAAACTTATATGCAGAGTACCTTATGAGAAACGCTGGGCTGGAAGAAGCACAAACTGGAATCAAGACTTCAGGGAGAAATAGCAATAACCTCAGATATGCAGATGACACCACCCTTATAGCAGAAAGTGAAGAGGAACTCAAAAGCCTCTTGATGAAAGTGAAAGAGGAGAGTGAAAAATTTGGCTTAAAGTTCAACATTCAGAAAACTAAGATCATGGCAACTGGTCCCATCACTTCATGGGAAATAGATGGGGAAACAGTGGAAACAGTGTCAGACTTTATTTTGGGGGGCTCCAAAATCACTGCAGGTGGTGACTGCAGCCATGAAATTAAAAGATGCTTATTCCTTGGAAGGAAAGTTATAACCAACCTAGATAGCATATTCAAAAGCAGAGACATTACTTTGCCAACAAAGGTCTGTCTTAGTCAAAGCTATGGTTTTTCCAGTGGTCATGTGTGGATGTGAGAGTTGGACTGTGAAGAAAGCTGAGTGCCAAAGAATTGATGCTTTTGAACTGTGGTGTTGGAGAAGACTCTTGAGAGTCCCTTGGACTGCAAGGAGATCTAACCAGTCCATTCTAAAGGAGATCAGTCCTGGGTGTTCTTTGGAAGGACTGATGCTAAGGCTGAAACTCCAATACTTTGGCCACCTCATGAGAAGAGTTGACTCGGAAAAGACCCTGATGCTGGGAGGGATTGGGGGCAGGAGGAGAAGGAGACAACAGAGGATGAAATGATTGGATGGCATCACCAACTCAATGCATGAGTTTGAGTAAACTCCAAGAGTTGATGATGGACAGGGAGGCCTGGCGTGCTGCAGTTCATGGGGTCACAGAGAGTCAGACACAACTGAGCAACTAAACTGAACTGAAATGGGAAAGAATTTGAAAAAGAATAAGCACACAATATTGTTAATCCAATATAAAATAAAAAGTTAAAAATGCAAATAAAATAAAATAGTCAGTGGGAATTTGTGTTGTTGGAAGAGGGTGTTTGCTATGACCAGTGCATTCTCTTCGCAAAGTTCTATTGGCCTTTGCCCTGCTTCATTCTGTACTCCAAGGCCAAATTTGCCTGTTACTCCAGGTGTTTCTTGACTTCCTACTTTTGCATTCCAGTCCCCTATAATGAAAAGGACATCTTTTGGGGGTGTTAGTTCTAGAAGGTCTTGTAGGTCTTCATAGAACTGTTCAACTTCAGCTTCTTCAGTGTTACTGGTCAGGACATAGACTTGGATTACCGTGATATTGAATGGTTTGCCTTGGAAACAAACAGAGATCATTCTGTCATTTTTGAGACTGCATCCAAGTACTGCATTCCAGACTCTTTCGTTGACTATGATGACTACTCCATTTCTTCTAAAGGATTCTTGCCCACAGTAGTAGATATAATAGTCATCTGAGTTAAATTCACCCATTCCAGTCCATTTTAATTTGTTGATTCCTAAAATATCAATGTTCTCTCTTGCCATCTCCTGTTTGACCACTTCCAACTTGCCTTGATTCATGGACCTAACATTCCAGATTCCTATGAAATACTGCTCTTTACAGCTTCAGACTTTACTTCCATCACCAGTCACATCCACAACTGGGTACTGTTTTTGCTTTGGCTCCATCTCTTCATTCTTTCTGGAGTTATTTCTCTGCTGATCTCCAGTAGCATATTGCGCACCTACCGACCTGGAGAGTTCATCTTTCAGTGTACTATCATTTTGCCTTTTCATACTGTTCATGGGGTTCTCAAGGCAAGAATACTGAATACTGCCATTCCCTTCTCCAGTAGACCACATTTTGTCAGAACTCTCCACCAGGACCCATCTGTCTTGGGTGGCTCTACACAGCATGGCTCATGCATGGCTCATAGTTTCATTGAGTTAGACAAGGCTGTGGTCTATGTGATCAGATTGGTTAGTTTACTGTGATTGTGGTTTTCAGTCTGTCTGCCCTCTGATGGAGAAGGGTAAGAGGCTTATGGAAACCTCCTGATGGGAAGTTGGATGTGAGAGTTGGACTATACAGAATGTTGAGTGCTGAAGAATTGATGCTTTTGAACTGTGGTATTGGAGAAGACTCTTGAGAGTTCCTTGGACAGGAAGGAGATCCAACCAATCCATCCTAAAGGAAGTCAGTCCTGAATATTCATTGGAAGGACTGATGCTGAAGCTGAAACTCCAATACTTTGGCCACCTGATGTAAAGAACTGACTCATTTGAAAAGACTCTGATGCTGGGAAAGATTGAAGGCAGGAGGAGAAGGGATGACAGAGAATGAGTTGGTTGGATGGCATGACCAACTCAATGGACATGAGTTTGAGTAAACTCCACGAGTTGGCAATGGACAGGGAGACCCGGCATGCTGAATTAAACTGAACCAAACTGGGAATTTGTATATGAGGCAGAGATCTGAAAGCCTGTATTCTGTGACAACCTACAAGGGTAGGATGGAGAGGGAGGTGGAAGGGGAGTTCAAGAGGAGAGGACATATATATACTTTTGTTTGATTCATGTTGATGTATGGCAGAAACCATCACAATATTGTAATTATCCTCTGATTTAAAATAAAATAAAATTCTAAACGATATTAAAAAATTAATATAATAAATAAATGAAGTAGGGATTCCCTGGTGCCTCAGTGATAAAGAATCTGCCTGTCAATGCAAGAGACATGGGTTTGATCTCTGGTCCAGGAAGATGCCACATGCCTCAGAGGAACTAAGGCTGTGCACCAGAATTATTAAGCCTGTGCTCTAGAGCCCAGACACCCCAACTGCAGAGCCCACAGTTACAACCACTGAAGCCCGTGTGCTGCAGAGCCTCTGCTCTGCAACAAGAAAAGCCACTGCAGTGAGAATCCTGAGTATCTCAACTAGAGACGAGTCCCCACTTGCTGCAACTAGACAAAAGCTCGCAGAACAAAAAAAAAGATGCAGTACAGTCAAAAATAAATAAATAAAATTATTTTAAAAAATAAATAAATGGAGTAAAACACTGACATCTGCAAGAGGATATTCCCTACTGCATGTCTCTCCAACACGTTGACTCTTGCTTGATTTGGATGATGGTTGCTGGAAATACCTCTGAAATGCCTTCATCTTCATAGGCATCACTTGAACTAACCATATACAACTCCTCAAAAACCCCCTGCTAAATACAACTTAGGAGGAGAGGCAAAGGGAAAGGAACAAGACATCTGTTATCAAGTCCTTCCCTGACTCTAACCCAGCGTAGATACTCCTCGGAAGCCAGTTCTGAAGCTGACCTCCTAAAGCAGGCCACGACTGCTCTGTCCCCTTGAGCTCCAAAGTCCAGAGCAGGGCAACCAGGTCCCCAAGCAAACCAGGTCCCCTTCTCATTCCTCCCAATACATACCATGTTCACCCCATCAGAGCATCACAGTGCATCAAGTGCCAGAGAAAAGACTGTGAGATTCAGAATGGCAGAGCCCAGGTCTTACTCATCTTTGGAGCTCCCCAGAGTCACAAGCACCTTGTAGACACTCACGTCCAAGAAAATTTGGTGCATTGAAGTGGCCCAGAGTCCAAATCAGTTCTTACCAAGAGTGGTGAGTTGCCCATGAGTTTGAGAAGTAGGTGTTTTTTTCCTACAGCATGGAACCATTTATTAGATCACATTTCTATCATTTTGGATACTTTCACCTCCCCAGCACACACAAACACAAACACACACACACACCTTCCTTCCTCTTATATGCATGAGCACTGCAAACCACTCTCCTGGCAACAGTCAATCACAGCCTGGTTAGCCTCACCTTGTTAGAAATGAAAGCTGGAAGCAGGGTGATGGGAGAGGCCAAGATTGACAGAAGGAACAACCCACTCTACTCCCATCAGCCACTAATCGACTGGGGCTTTCATCCTTGGAGCATTGCCTTTCTCACGCAGTAGGAGGTCTCTGGATTCCTGCAATATTACAAAGGTGCATATCTCCAGAATTCCTCATAAGGAAGGAGCTCCGCAGCTCTTCTCTCAGTTTCCCCAGGACTGAGCAAGGTCTCAGTTTTCTCTTTGCTCACAAAACAAGTTGGTTACATCCAAGATCAGTTTATTAAACAAAATCATGGTGAGAGCGCTTCCTGTCTGTTTTGGCAACAAGATACTTGGAAATAGGAACTCAACAGCTGGACTGGCAAGCCCTGCAAACTCACTCTCCCTTTCCAGATGCAGACTGACTGGCTCACTGGATGACAGGAAGGAAACCTTTCAACTGAGAACCAGAGACTGTGTAATAGAAACCCAGCAGCCAGCACTTTATCAAGTGCTCAGCCATTCTCTCCCTTTCTACAGCTTGAAGAACCATAATTTTCTAAATTACTTTTTGCCAGACTGCTGCTCACAAGAGTTGATGAGGTCTTGGCTTTCTCCTAATCCTGAACAGGTTGACTCTTAAGTCTAAGTAGATTTTCTCCTCAGAGCTGTCTGATCCATGATGAAGTCTGCACAACCCCCTGTGTGAGTCTGTGTGCCTTTTCTCCCAAAGCCAAGACAAAAAAAAGACAGTCTAGGAGGGTGAGAGACATTTACTGAAGTTGCTTTTCCAGCACAAAGTAAAAACCTGGATATAGAGACCAACAGAAAGTTAACTGAACAAAAACACATCAATGAAGTTGGTTCCCTTCCAAAAGCATGGGTCTTAAGGTGTGCTTGGATATTTTAACAGGGTATCTGCAGGGAATTCCAATGTACTTCCTCTTCTGGAAGAATCAAAGGGAAAATTCATTCTGGCTTCTAAGATCAGGAGTGAGACTGACTGTTTTTTTTCTTTTTCTTTTTTTAATTCCAGGCTGGACACGAACATGAACATGGCCAAGCACCAGATGTTTAAAGCAGTAAACTGTTGGAGTTCTCTGCAAAAGCTGTTCAGCCAAATGCACTTGGGTGGTGGCTGTCCCTGCTGGTCTCTGGCCACTCCTTCCCTTTTTTTTTTTTTTAAGGTTAAAGTTCAACCCCAGCTAAATCTGCTTTCAGAGAGTGGGAGTAAATGTCTGGCCACAGAGCAGAAGGTAGGGAGGGTGACTTTCTCTGTAGCTCTGTGTCCTAGATTTTCTGAAATGATTACATTCTGAGGACTCAGAGGCAGCTCACACTTTCAAGTCTGATGCTGACTCATGTCCTCCCCTTCAGGGCAACGGAAAGGAAGGGTGGAGTTGGAGGATCTAGGGTTGGGGAGTAGGGTAGGAACTGGCAGGGGTTTGGGGAGAGCATAGAAAGAGGGTGTGTGAACACCGGCAAGACCCCTTTTCTGAATGCAAGCTTTCCAGTTTCCTTTGAGCTTCATGAAACTTGGTGAAACATTCTGAAAAAGTCATCCATAAGCACTTTCTCATCCTTTTCAGCCCACTCTTCCCGTTTTCTTTTGAGATCTTTGGGACTTGAAGAGTTAATAAAGGCCAAAAGAAAATATCAAAAGGCTATTTCGGTCTTGTTTGCAAGGATTGATGAAATGAGTCAAATGAATTGAGGAAAACCAAAAATGAAAAAAAAATTAAAAAAAAACAAAGCCTGTAACTCAGGCTGATCCCAAAGGGAATCTTCACTGAGACTTAAAAGTGTCCTTTCCTCCAATGACTTAAATAGGTTCATGCAGCTGGCCACCCACAGGGACTTAGAGTCGCCTAAACTTTTAAATAGCCTGCAGTTTGAAGGTGTCAGTTATCTAACTAGTAACAGGAAACATACACTCTTTCCTAGACTGAGGTCCTATTGGTGTGCTATCAGGAAAGCCATCCGTGTTGGGTGCAGAAGCCATCATACCTCTGGTGACTCAGGACAGGTTTAAAGAATAAGTTTGAGACCAGCATTTTATGTTACATTTCTGGTGTATATGTCTTTCACAGAATTGATGGTTAATGATTTTGATGGTTTTATGGTACTTGGATAATCCCTTTGTGACCATTGGCTCATTTCTTCAACAAATATTGCTTCTGTGTCTACTAAGTGTAAGGCACCTTGATGGGAGCTGAGGATACTTGGAGCTCAGGTCTACTGGGGAGTCTGACTATAGGCACATACACCCACACATATCCATTCATGAACGTATGTATTTGAAACCAACATCAAGGTGGGTGTCGTGAAGAAAGTTAATGGGAGGCAGTGGCAGGACTGGAGGATGAGATGGAATCAGCTGTGGAAAAGCAGATGTGTCCAACTCCAATGACTGGAGCCAAGTGCTGAAATGGGTCTCTTTCATCTTTACAGCCCCTTTGCCCAACCCAGCAATGAGCACACAGAGGGCATTTAATCATGTGTTCTAAGCTTCCCTTCACTCACCACAGATGCTCTAGAGTGACATTCAGCCTAAGGCCACTGCTTGTACTAATTGTTCAGTTGCTATAACTCACACTCTGAAATGTCCTCTTCTACCCACTTCATGGCCCATCCCCATGACCCTCCCCACAATTTAGCAACTAAAAGGGTCATGGGTCCCCTAGTCTAACATTCCCACTGGTTCCCATTGTAAACTGTCCATCCTAGAGTTATCTTGGCTGTTAAATACTTCAGAAATTATCCCTGCTCATAAACTAGGGGGTAAGGGTGGGGGAACATAGGGTGGGGAAGGGGTTACATGAGAAGGTACAAGCTCAGCTGGCTTAGAAACAGCCACATGCCTTGAGGGAATGGTTTGGGTCTTGATAGTACAGTCCCCTTTGTGAGTCTCATTCCTGCCATTAAACACTATCTTCCCTTCTCAAGTCCCAGTAGAGAAATTAGACATGGCTCATGCCTTTTAAGATTATATACTTAAAATGGGTAACATACAATAGCATGCAAAAAGTGGCATTAGGTGTGAAGAGAGAAGACATTCATATTATCTCAGCAAGTTTGACTGGGGACTAGGACAGCTGAATCAAAGCTGACTGCTTCTTCCTCAGAGCTCTACCCAGCATCCTAGTCACTGTGATAAGTCCACCAAACAGTGAAACTCTCTTCAAATAGACATGCAGAGAAGCAGAGATAGAAAAAGATCTTTTTCTGACATAAATATAAAACTCATGTTTGCATGTTTAATCAGTTCAGTTCAGTCACTCTGTCTTGTCTGATTCTTTGCACCCCCACTGACAGCAGCATATCAGGCTTCCCTGTCCATCACCAACTCCCAGAGCTTGCTCAAACTCATGTCCATTGAGTTGGTGATGCCATCCAACCATTTCATCCTCTGTCATCTCTTTCTCCTCCCACCTTCAATCTTTGCCAGCATCATGGTCTTTTCCAATTAGTTAGTTCTTTGCATCAGGTAGCCAAAGTATTGAAGCTGAAGCTTCAGCAGAAGTCCTTCCAATGAATATTCAAGACTGATTTCCTTTAGGATTGACTGGTTTGATCTCCTTGCAGTACCAGGGATTCTCAAGAGTCTTTTCCAACACCACAGCTAGAAAGCATCAGTTCTTTGGCACTCAGCTTCCTTTATATTCAGCACATTTAATATTAAAATGTTAAGTATTAAGATAACAGTAAAATACACTTTTAACTTTAGGGGCTCAAGATATAATTTGAGACATAATTTTGGAGATTTATAAAAACTCAGTCACAAGTAAGTCATCTTGCTCTTTGTGACCTGATGAACTAAAGTCTGGTCTCCCTTCTCTGATGTAAGAAAGCTCTCTCCATTAACTGCCATCTTTTTTCCTTCTCTGACTCCAGGCCAAAATCTTTGCCATTCTTTTAGATTTCGAGAGAATCACAGATCTACCATTTCTTGGCCTGCTCAGTGGCCTCTCCTGCTTCTCCTTAACAAAAGGGAAAACATCGCTTTCCTTTCATGTGGCTTAGCTGAACCCCATTCCTGCTTACTGTCTCAGCAGAGAAGAAAAAACAAAAACAACAAACCACGGGGCTGTGATCATAAAGTGAGTTCTTCCTGGTGGCATCTTTTTATCAAAAAAAAAAAAAAAAGAACCTCTCTCAAAATAACAACTCAATCAAAAAACTAGGCAGAACATCTAAATATACGTTTCTCCAGATAAGACATAAAGATGGTCAAAAAACACATGATAAGATCCTCATCATCACTAATTATTAGAGAAACACAAACTAAAACTATAATGATCAGAATGGTCATCATGAAAAAAATCTACAAACAAAAAATGCTGGAGTGGGAGTGGAGAAAAGAGAACTCTTTTATACTGTTGGTGGGGGTGTATGTTGACACAGCCACTCTGGAGAACAGTATGGAGGTTGCTTAAAAAAAAAAAAAAAAAAAACAACTAAAAATAGAGCTACAGTATGATCCAGCAATCCCACTCTTGGGCATATATCCAGAGAAAACCATAACTTAAAAGACACATGTACCCCAATATTTACTCAGCATTATTTACAATAGTCAGAACATGGAAGCAGCCTAACTGTCCACTGACAGATGAATGGATAAAGAAGATATAGCACATATATACAGTGGAATATTAGCTATGAGAAAGAACGGAATAATGCCATCTGCAGTGACATGGATGGGCCTAGAGATTGTCATACTGAGTGAAGTAAGTCAGACAAAGACATATCATATGATATAACTTACACATGGAATCTAAAAAATGGTACACATGAACCTATTTACAAAATAGAAGTAGAATTACAGATATAGAAAACAAACTTATAGTTGCTAAGGGGATAAATTGGGATTGACATATTCACACTATTATACATAAAATAAAGAACTTAAGAACCTACTGGATAGCACAGGGAACTCTACTCAATATTCTTGCTGTAATGACCTACCTATATGGGAAAAGAATCTAAAAGAGAATGAATATATGTATAACTGATTCAATTTGCTGTACACCTGAAACTAACACATTATAAATCAACTATCTCCAATAAAAATTAATTTAAAAAGAAAACACCAACCTTCCTTCTAGAGCCCATAGCTCTCATTTTGTAGAGGCTCTGTGCCCTTTAAGATCAGAGATCCTTATATGGAGCAGAGAATTGATCCCCTAGGAGTAGTTGGAAGATTCTAGGGGAGCTGTGGAGCCATGATGCCCTGAAATCACTGGACAGTGGAGCTCTATCGCTCCTCTTTTAATCACACATCTTTTGCCTTCCCCAGTCCCCCTTCTTTTTCTCCTGTCTGCCCAAGCTCCTAGCCCCTAAATGGGATTGTTCAATTCAATTACTTTAGTTCATTTCAATTCAGTGCATGTTATCAGGTGGGAGGATATCTGTGAAAGCACTTTGTAACAGATAAGGAGTTTTACAGACAAAGTTATTATTACCAAAGTACTCATTATGTGCTAGTCCCTTTGCTGGATGTACCTGGGAATAGTGAAGGCAAAAAGATGAAAAGCCTTGATTCTGACATTCCAAGAGCCTGGTGTCTAATAGAGGAGATGGAAGATAAGAAAAATATGATTATTGCAGTAAGAATTAGAGGTCATCAGTCATAAAGTGGTCTTCCCAATCTCCTGGAGAGGAGGCAGAATTTGAATGCACCTAGGAAGACACGAGAGACTTCCATATGGTATGCCTCTTGCACAGGGATTCACATGACATGAAAGAAGTGGATCCCTTCCAAAAAGGAAAGAATCCCACCTGATCAATGATAACCCAAGAGAATGAAGTAAATGAAGACTATAGCCATCTAGCTGTAGCCTCCATGATGTTGAATGTATGGATTAAGTGTGTAGGTTTCATCCCTACTCTGAAAGATGTCAACTTACACCTGAGGTCCTTAAAGAAATATGACAGAAATTCACCTTTGCACAGAAAGAAGCCAAGTCCCCTTGGTCTAGTTATAGGACTTGAAGAAACTGAGGGTTTCTTTGAGCTACAGAGAATAGCCTGGGAGTAGAGGGTAGGAGGTGACATTCTTTCCTAACCAAAGTGCAAACACTCTTATAAAGAAACGTGCATTTAGAAGGAATGTAGTCCCCATACATCACCTGTGATTAGCTTTGGGGCAACTTCCATGGACAGGAAGGCTTCTATTCAAGAGCAGACAATTTGCCTGCTTACCTCGTAGGTCTTAGGTCATCCCCTGAGAATGGGAACAATGCCCCCAGACCTGTGGAGGAAACTCAATCAACCAACTCAGGTGTGCAGTGAAGCATTTGAAGAGCCATTGAAGTGATGTTTACTCTCATTGGGTTTTTGCTTTTTGTTTTCTCTTTTGGATGGAGGTAGATAGCATGATGTCTTTTACTAGGCACTATACCTGGGAGATTTTTGTTTTTCTGTTTGGGGCTTTTACCAGTTCTGTATTCAAAGACCAACACAAAACCCCTGTTTACTTTCTGTCCTGGAAGATGCTGTCAGTTGTGCACTGAGGACTTCCTAGAAAGCCCTCCCCTCTCCCACCCTAATAAGCCTCTTCAGTTTGGCTACAAAGGGATATTTACCTCTGACACTTACCATCAGGGTTCAAACTTTGTCATTTTTTTACCAGCTCTGAACACACAAAACCAAATTCCCCTAAAATGACACTGGGCACTTTTGGATGCATTTCAACAATGTTTTTACCCTAACTTCTGCATTTTAGATAATTGCAGAGAACCAGATCTCATGCCCATGTGAGACAGTTTTGTCAGCTGTGATTTTCCTAAGGCAGGGATCCATATTCAAAGATGGGGGCAAAAGAAGAGTTTAGCCCAGATATTAAAAGAGGGGTAAATGAAATGGAATAAATAAGCTTAAAATTGCTGCAAAGTTTTAGTCTTAAAAACAAAAAGGCCAGAACTGTAATTAGATTCTCAGATTATAACCTTATGATTATATCCACTTGTTTTTCTCTTCCACACTCGTTCAATATCACTTCTTTGACAAAACTGAAAAACTTAGTATTTCTAACATAAACTCTCACTGCATGATTGGAAATGGAAGTGGAGCGGAGGATTGGGGCAGGGAAGGGACTCTCTAAATGTCATTCAATGCAAAACTATCAACCTAGATGCATGAAAGAACTAGCGGGTGAAATAAATCACCAGAAGATGTAAAGGAGAGGGAGTGAGCAACCGGTAGTTGTAAAACTCTTCCAAATCTTCCATTGAATATGTTTAGCTGGCGTGTTACTGAAATTAGATCCTCAAGGGAAGAACCAAAACAGCAGACAGTGGGATCAGACAGCACGAGCAGCAATTTTGTGCCAAAGGACCTTGTAGAAAGGGAATGTTTATCATTATTCTTGCAGAGGTGTGGGGATGGGGGAAGGAGTATGGTGTGGGGAGATACCATTTTAGCATCCACCCACACAAAAAGTTTTGTACTTCTTACCATGGAAATATTAACTTAGAGAGGAAAGGAACAGACCCCTTGGGGACTACTACCCTAAAGCCTTTCTGAAAGGGAAATACCCAGAAACATATCCAGAAGGGAAGAGCCTGGCAAATGGATTTGTGCAGAATCCAGACATCAGATATGTCTGCACTTACTCACCAGGGAGTCAGGCAGATCACTTTTCACGCTGCTGTCCTGGCCACTCCCAGTCTATGGCCCACTTGTCAAGCCCTCTGCAGAGCCCATGGTTTTTTAAAACATCACATAGCAGCACCCATCCCTGCTCAAACCTGACCAATTCCCTGCAGCATCCTAGGTGCCCCACATGGTATTATCTTAGTTGCCCTGTTCAGAACCTTCATTGATCCCATAGTTGCAGGAGGGAGGTACTAGACACACTTGGGCACCCAGGTTACTCGGGAGCCAAACCCCTTCATTCAAAATGAATCTCCCACTTTCTAACATCTCATGAAACAGAGTTGGAGGGGGGTAACATTGGTGGACTGCTAATGAACTTTCCTTGTATGCAATTTCTCCCTGTTTTTCCTTCAAAGAGGAGAATTTACGAAAGCATTTACACAGTCATATGGAAAATTCTGGGTTTGGCATCCATTCCTTTCCCTTCACAAACACCACCACATTCATTACAGGCTAATGACTGGTCACAAGGGTCTGTAGATATGGGAGGAGGGGCATACCCTTAGGACACCCTGCCAGTTCGGTGATGTGTTTTCCTTAAGTCCTGGGTGCCCATATTCCCCAGGTCCAAGGTAAAGGGGAGAGACTGGAAAGAAACTTCAGAACATGGACTTCTCCCGTTCCAGGAGTGGCCCAGTTCCATTGCATATTTACGACAATATAAATAATAATCTAAGTGCCCATCTATAGATGGAGAGGAATAATTGCCAGGTAGCTCCTAATGATTTGAAAAGGTTGTTTTCAAGTGAAAGGCAATAAAAACAAAATTACTTTTCATGGAGAGGACTTTCATGGACAGAATATTTGAAGTCCTGTGTTATAGACCTCACTTTGCCTCTCAGCAGCTATCACAGAAATTTGTTGAACAAAAAGATCTAATCTGAAACACGAAGAAGGTGAACTCACAGGTTTGTAAGGTCGCTTCCACAATGAACAGTTCATGAACCATTTTCTTCCTATAAAAATATTCAATTATCCAATTATCCAACAGCTATGTACACTGACCTTTCCTATACAGTACTGCAGCCAAGGCTGGGCCAAGTTCCCCACCAAAGAGAGAGGTTAGGATTTTGTTGTATCCCTAAATCACATTAGGCTATCTCTTCTGTTTCTATCTGCCTGCATCTCTTCTCCCTGTTGGCACAGATTACTCAGAGTTAACCCTCTAGTTGATTCAGCCAAAAATCACCTGGCAGATGGGCATCCTGGGAAGTTTGCCACACATACAACAATACGACATTAGAGGATCAAAGAGCTTTAGAAACTACCAGGATGAGTGGCTTCAGTATCTCAAGAGGATATACAAGAAGTCCATCAGAAGGCAGGAAAAAGTATTAGGTCAACTGTTTTTATTTTTATCATATGCTTTTAAAATTATTTTGGACATATGTTCTATAGTATATCTATTATATTAGAACCTTAAAGAGTCATAATATTTATAAATTAGTATCCATCTATTGACACATGAATGCTAAATATTTTTATTATTGTTACTTACAAGAGTATGTGATCAACAAAAGTTCAAAGATTAATCATATATGGCCCCAAACCAAGTTCTGTTTTTGTAAATAATGTTTTACTGGGACATGGCCACACCCACTCATTAAAAAGCATCTGTGGCTATTTCCATACTACAAAGGCAGAGTTCAGTAGCTGCAGAAGAGATGGTAGGACCCACAAATTCTGAAATATTTATTATCTGGCCCTGTCCAGAAACAAAGTCATTAACAACCTCATTTTTACAGATGAAAGAATTGGAGCCAGAGATGTCAGTTAAATCGACAAAGCAGAACTCGAACCATGGGTCTTCTTCAAAACATTCTTCAGCTGAGGCTTTGTATACGCTAGTACGCTGTTAGCCACACTGACTTTGCATCCTTTCAAGTCTTTTGCCCAACCTAAGATATTACTTGGCTAAAATTCCATTTTGCCCATAAAGGCTATCTGCCTGAGTTCATCTCACATGTTCCCCATGACGTGCTCCCTTTCCAACCCAGGTGGGGTGGCATCAGCTTCTTCTGTGCCACACTAGTGGCCCATCACTGCCAAAAGATGCTGGCATACTAGTCTTCTGATATTTAATCCAAACAGAAGATCACTTATTTTTCCCCTGTCCTTTACACAATCTAATTAGTACACTGTATTTTTTGAAACACTTAGAAATATGGTGATCAATAACATATTCACTTACTTGAAATATCTGGCAAAGGTGTTAGTACTGGTAAGATAATGAACATCAGTCAGAACTCTCCAACTGTGGGATCATCAAGAGATCATGTTCTGCCTGCTCCCCAACCCCAAAGTCTACTTCTTCAGGCATGTGAACTTTCTAGACAGAGTCACCAATATAAGCAGGTGTGAAGTTGGAAGTCTGTCCTCATGAAGGGAAATTAGTCTGGGACTAAGAGACTGAGTTTCATGATGGAATCACTGAAGTCTGTGATTCTCTAAGTGTGGTCCAGCAGCAACAACACATGGGAACTTGTTAGAAATGCCAAATTCTCACCCTAAAACCATTGAATCAGAAACTCTGAGGGTGGGCCATAGAAATCAGTGTTTCAACAAGTTCTGTGGATTCCGATGCTTGCTAAAGTTTGAAACACACTGATGAAAGGGATTTGGCATCACCACCGAGGACCAGGAGCCAGAAGGAAAGAAGCCCTTCTATTACCTCTGCCCTCCGCCTGCAGTCTCAATCCTGCCACCCTCTACTGCTTCTTTACTTTGCAGAAGGTCCAGGGAGAAACACTCCTTCCTTGCCTTCAGTGAAACAGAAAATCTAAGAATGAGCTTTGAGTATTGAATGGGAAAAAATCCCAACTTGCCTGCTGACCATAGTGTCTTAATTCAATTACAGTCCTTTTCCCACTGCTGGCTCATTGCATTTTTTTAATGCTTATCAAGAACTTACTAAATACAAAACTCTTACATAAAAATGAATTGTGGACATCTTTCTCAGTGAGCATTTAACCAGTACTATAGAGTTTACACTCTGATGAAGGAGACAGATTTTTAGCTAAAATAATTACATGCAAACAAATATTATGAAAATCCAAGTAAGTGCTTTGAAGGAAAGGAACCAGTTGCTACATGAATGTATCATAGAGAACTTGCCCTAAATGGGGACGCTTCCCTGGGGAACTGACATTTGAGCTAATCTATCTGAAAGACAAGATAAAACCATTTTTAAAAGAAACAGGAGAAAGCATTGTCCAGTGAGGGGGAAAAGCTCATGCAAAAGTCCAGTAGCAGAAGGAAAATGATATTTTTGAAGAAGTGAAAGGAGACCTGTGGGGCTGGAGCACAAAGTGGGAGGGAGTATGGCAGGAGAGGAGCAGGGAAAGTGAGGCATGCCCACGCCAAAGATTTAGCAGTGAGATCACTCAGGCTGTGCGGGGGAAACTATCAGGCTGGAAGGGGGTGACTATTGTAGCTGTCCAGGCCAGACCAGAAGGTAAGGTAGGTCAACAAGAGGCATAGAGAAGTAAACAGATTTTTGGAAGCTATTCAAGCAATAGCAATATATAAGACTTGGTGGTAAAAAAGAGGAAGTTGGCAGGGAAGACTCCTTAGTTTCTGGTGTAGGAAGCTGGATGACTTCAGAGAGAGCACTGGAAGAGGAGCAGCTGGAGATGGTTTGGAGCAGATGTGGGAAGTCTGTGAGGTTTGTTTTGAATGGGCTTACTGGGGTTCCTTTGATATTTACAAGGGAAAGTTCAGGTAGGCAAAGTAGAGTTCTTCTGGACTGCGCAAGAATGACCTAAGCTGGACATATAAAATTGATACTAACAGGCACAGAGATGATACTAAATCTACAGACTTGGGAAATTACTTACAGAGAATATATAGAGGGACAGAAAAGAGGGTCTGATAGAGAAAGAAAAATACTGTATGATCTCACTTATATGTGGACTATAAAAAAATTGTTGAATTCATAGAAACAGAGTAAATTGGTGGTTGCTGGAGTAGGGGAATGGGGAGATGCTGGTCAAAGAGTACAGACCTCTAGTTATAAGATGGAAATTTTCTAGGGGTATAATGTACAGCATGACTATAGCTAACAATACAGTGCTATACACTTGAAAGTTGTTAAGAAAAAGTAAATCTTGAATGTTATCTCACACATACACTGAGTAATTACGTGAGGGGATAGATGCGTTAACTATCTTATTATGGTACTCATGTTTATATATGTGTGTGTGTGTGCATCAGATCATGTTCTACCACTTAAATTTACACAGTGTTAAGTGTCAATTATACCTCAAAAAACTGGGGTGGGGGAGAGGACTCTGAGACAAACCCTCAGGAAATATATGTGGCCATATATATATATGAGAGAGTACTTCCTCTCAGAGATAACTAAAGAAAAGACTAGAATAGTTGTGAAAAACTGAGAGAATAAGGCATCACAGAAACCAATAGAAGAAAACGTTTCCAGAAAGATTCTACTCCCAGAGTAGAACTCCAGGCAGCGTCACCATTTTGTAAGAGATGTAGCTGTCAGCAAGAACCTTGAAGTTAGAAAATTCATCAGAATCTTATTCAGATTTAAAAAAAAAAAAAAAAAAAAGATTCTGCAAATCCAATCACACTAAAAAAAAAAAGATATTGGGACTTCCCTAGTGGTGCAGGAGACACCTGAATTGCTTGACCAAAGGCTGTAACCAGTCATGCCAAACCGTTAAGTTCATTACAACTTTATTTTGCATAATTATTTTGACAAGAATGGGCAGGGGGGTAAGAGGGAGGGGCAAGCAAGAGGGGTTGGCCCTGGAGGCCTGAACCTGTAACTCACACCTTCTGCACTGAATATTTAAGATATATCAATCCTATTTAATCATCACAGAAATTCAGTGAAATAGTTGTTATCATTCTCACTTCACAGAGGAAGAAACTGAGACTCAAAGAAATTTAAAACTCACTATTTGTGTCTGAGCTCAAAGACAGTGACCATTTCAATAAACTTAGTCAGTCAGTCAGTTTAGTCACTCAGTTGTGTCCGACTCTTTGCAACCCCATGAATCGCAGCACGCCAGGCCTCCCTGTCCATTACCAACTCCTGGAGTTCACTCAGACCCACGTCCATCGAGTCAGTGATGCCATCCAACTACCTCATTCTCTGTCGTCCCCTTCTCCTCCTGCCCTAATCCCTTCCAGCATCAGAGTCTTTTCAATGAGTCAACTCTTCGCATGAGGTGGCCAAAGTACTGGAGTTTCACCTTCAGCATCATTCCCTCCAAAGAAATCCCAGTGCTGATCTCCTTCCAGAATGGACTAGTTGGATCTCCTTGCAGTCCAGGGACTCTCAAGAGTCTTCTCCAGCACCACAGCTCAAAAGCATCAATTCTTCGGTGCTCAGCCTTCTTCGCAGTCCAACTCTCACATCCACATGTGACCACTGGAAAAACCATAGCCTTGACTAGACGGACCTGTGTTGGCAGAGTAATGTCTCTGCTTTTGAATATGCTGTCTAGGTTGGTCATAACTTTCCTTCCAAGGAGTAAGTGTCTTTTAATAAAAGCAGAGACATTACTTTGCCAACAAAGGTCCGTCTAGTCAAGGCTATGGTTTTTCCAGTGGTCATGAATGGATGTGAGAGTTGGACTGCGAAGAAGGCTGAGCACCGAAGAATTGATGCTTTTGAGCTGTGGTGCTGGAGAAGACTCTTGAGAGTCCCTTGGACTGCAAGGAGATCCAACTAGTCCATTCTGAAGGAGATCAGCCCTGGGATTTCTTTGGAGGGAATGATGCTGAAGGTGAAACTCCAGTATTTTGGCCACCTCATGCGAAGAGTTGACTCACTGGAAAAGTCTCTGATGCTGGGAGGATTGGGTTCAGGAGGAGAAGGGGACGACAGAAGATGAGATAGTTGGATGGTATCACTGACTCGATGGACGTGGGTCTGAGTGAACTGCGGGAGTTGGTGATGGACAGGGAGGCCTGATGTGCTGCGATTTATGGGGTAGCAAAGAGTCTGACACGACTGAGCGACTGAACTGAACTGAACTGAGTGGGCAATAAAGAAATGTTGCCCAGGAAGCAACATAGCCAAGTGGCAAGTTCTGTCAATAACCTTGTATTCCAAGGTAAGGACACAAGAAAGTCCTGTGAAGGCGAAAGGCAAGAAAGGACCCAGATCATGAAAACAAAGCTTGTATTATGTGTGGGAAGCTTGGTGGAAATTGTTACACATAGAATGTTTTTTTCAGAAAAGTAAAGCATGTGAAAGGAATACACAAAGTGTTTTTAACTCTTTAAAGAAGATTGTAAGTCACTATAATGTTTAGTCACTTTTGAATCTGAAGAGGACAGTCAAAATAGTCTTATTTCTAAACAAATTTAAGTTATTATTATATAATTCTTATAAAACAAATATGTCACATCATTAGTTTGTTTACTTGAGCATCTTTTTTTTCTAAATGAATTTCCTTGGGTTTGGCCACATGCTGAATTATCACTTCTAATAGTTGATTTTCTTGCAATTTTTAAGTAGATGATCCTATAATGCAAAAGTCACAGATGACAGTTCTATCTCTTTCCTTCCAATCTTTGGCTAGAACTTCTGGTTCAGTGTTAAATGTTATTAATGATGATATCCTTTTCTTTAATGAGAATGTTTCTAATTTCCTAATTATGTTCTCCTTTTCTATATTTCATCCTCTCTCTCATGTTTCTGCCTTCATTGTTTTTACTCTATTTATGTCTGTCTTGCAGGAAAATTTAGGGAAAACTGTGAATTAATTTTCTTTTGGCATAGAAAATAAAGGCCAGAATGGCTGGGGGCTAGGAGCAGCTGAATCCAGAGAATTCCCAGAGCACAGGTGATGGGGAGGATGAACACAAGCATACACTCATCACCAACAAAGGAGAAGAAGCAAATGCTTGTCTTCCAAAGAGTGCTGAGGTTGGGGAGAGAGTCCAGAGGTCCTGTGTGCCACATCCACCTGCAAGCACCAGGGAACCAGCACCAGCTCCCAGCTTCAGGTAAATGATCTGGGCACTGATTTGTCTTTTTATTACCATGTGCAGAGGTCAGTAAGCATTTTCATATGGACCAGACTTTGTCACATATTTGGATCAGTGAACAAAAGAAAAACTTGATACTAAAGAGGTGTTTCTTATCTTATGACCCGGCCATTAGGAATGAAGACCAGTTATTTTCTGTCTTTTTCCTTCTGGGGGTTACTAATACTAAGTAATTTTTCTGCCCAACAGCATCAACAGGACACTATTAAAGGATATGAAAACTCAGAATCTCCCTCACTGAGTCAGGGAATCTTTAATCACTTCTGACTTCCTATTCCTTAAATCACTCCTTTGACAAAAGCCAGAGACTGACAGAAATGTTTCAACCTACAGAAGAATCACATCTCTTGAAAAAAACAAAAACAAATTATTTTATAACCTTATCAGTTGACACTTAACAATACACTTGAAATATTCAAAATGTATATTATACATGAGGAAATTAGGTAAACAGTGTAATTTTATATATTTGTTTAATGACTTTCTTGATTCTGCTGAGATCTTTTGTGTACCTGTAGAGACTGTGCCATCCAAGAAACTGTAGACTTGACTAACTTTGAACAGAATCTGATCGCCAGCTACATAAAGCTGTGTAGCTGTGAATCAGACATCACTACAGATACACATATGACAGTATTTAAAAAAATAAAAAACTTTTCGAAAAAAATCACTATTCATCACCAATTCAGTGGACATGAGTTTGAGTAAACTCCGGGAGTTGGGGATGGACAGGGAGGCCTGGTGTGCTGCAGTCCATGGGGTCACAAAGAGTTGGACATGACTGAGTGACTGAACTGAATTGCAGTGTTACAAAGATACCATGGAGGGTCAATGTTTATCAGAAGACAGTTCTCCCTTCCCACACTCCAGCTCCTCCAGACTGGAGCATGCCTTCCTCCACCTCATCTTCCCATACCAGCACTCTGCAGACAAGAGAAGCCATCAGATCCAGACAAGGAACCCTCAAGAGAGAACTTTACTTAGAGGAGGGGCCAGTTAGGGATGTCTAAGATTGAGAAAGGGAGCAAAGGGGAAGAAAAATGAAACTACACCTATGCAACTAAAAACAAAGAATAATAAAGGAAAGAAATACAGCATTTCATTCAAAAGAAACATCAGATGGCAAGTGAGTGACTGTTACTCCACAGCAAGTGCTCAAGCCCAGATGCAGACTTCATGGGGATTCCTGGAGAGTCATTCAGTGAGACAAGCTTTGGTCCTTGATAGCTTCTCACTAGCAGTATTTTCTTTTTGAGTCATGACTTTGCTTTTACAGCAATAGTGAGGGCCAAACATTTAAGATTACCATTTGAAGAAGAACAAAAACTTCCCTCTGTTTATACTATTTCCTCATCTTGGGAAACTTTAAAGGGTAAAACTTTAGCAAGCTGAATTTTTCTGTAACTCTTACATATTAAATTGTAGCCAGTAGGGCTGAGCTCTTCACATATTTAAAGTTCTGTTATCAGGAGTAAATTAACAACAACAAAAAAATCCCCTTGTATCTATTCCCTGAGATACTCACTTACTCCCACCAGGAACAAACAACAAAACACAGCCAAGTACTCTATCAGAACAGCCAGTGGCTAGAGAGAAAGTCAGCCTAGCCAAGAAATAAGTATGACATCTTACCTCTTTCTTCTCTGGAATCAAATCCTTAACTTACTAATTCACTATCAAGTCAGCAAATCTACAGGCCAAATCCAGCCTACAGACTGTTTTTATATAGCCCACAAATTGAAAATGGCTTCACACTTTTAAACAGTTGGGAAAAAATCAAAAGAAGAATGTTTCTGTGGTAGAAATTATATGAAATTCAAATTTCAGTAGCCTTAAAAAAAAAGTTTTATTGAAACAGAGCTATACTGAATCACTGACTTACCACCTATGGCTAATTTTGAGCTACAACCACCAAGCTGTATAGTTCTGACAAAGACCATATGACCTGCAAAGCCCAAAATATTTACTCTCTTGTCCTTTGCAGGAAATGTTTACCAACCCCTGCACTACATAATATCTGACCATCACCATCTCACAGTTTGAAAGCTTCATATTTCATAATGTACTTAATACAACCCAAATGTAATATCATTAAGCAGGACAAAAGCAATCACTTATACTGGATTTTGTGTGACAATCCTCATTTTAAATATTTTTCCATGTTGCCAATATATCATATTCATTACGCAGAGTCCATGTGACAGATGGCTTATAAAAGGCAGGCACCAGTACCAAGGGACTTGCACACTTTGCATGCTTGTTTGGGAGTCAAGATGGAACTTTACACTAACAAGCATTTCCAAATGAAACTCTTGTGGAACAATGTAAGAGAAATTAAAATCACACACTGAAATTATGCCGTTCAAGAAGACCCAAATGAACTTTTACTAGAAGGTTTTCAGTTGCTTTTGACAGTGAGGCAAACAGCTCTGCTCCAAAAATTATAATAAGGTTGAGAATGAAACAGCAATTACCATATTTTTCTCTTTATCTGCAGAAAAGGTAAAGAAAGGGAAGGATTTCTACACTTAATGCAGCGACTTAACTGAAAGACACCAGATAACAGGGTAAATGCCTCCAGGAAGGCTGAGTGTGGAGAGGAGTCAGACAGCTGTGGTAAGAACTGGGGTAGCTGAGTAGGGAAGATCTACAGGAAACTGTCCACAGCATGACAGAGATTGAAACTGACAAGACTTCTCTGAAACTGTACCCACAGATTGTCCAAGGACTTCTAATAGAGTGCTCTAACACGTGTGTGTGTGTGTGTGTGTGTGTGTGTGTGTGTGCACGTGCGCACGTGTATGTATATCCAAAAGGAAAGCTTAAAGAACATAGGGATAAAAGAACATATGACTGGATATGGATGTCTTGAGGAATACATCGGCACCCATGTAAACATGCTTTCTATGCAGCAATTTGGACTTGTCCAAGTCAGCTTTCAGATTCTCACCCAATTTTCAGCATCATCAGAAGCACTGATTTAACTTTCTCCAATGATCCAGGGAAAAATTTCTCAGTGCACCAAAGGTCCTTGGGCAATTCCTTGTTTTCATATGTATTTCTGAACTTGTATGTAACTTAGGGTGGGTACACTTAATATTTCTTTCTATTTTATGAAACTAATTGCCTCCATAGTTGTTTCTACACCTCAGGTGCCATTGCAGTGTGTTGTTGTTGTTGTTGTTTTTTAATGCGAACACTCATTCAAACTGACTTAAGGGCTATGATTTATGGAACACACTGAGTCACTAACCTCAGCCGGCTGCCTTTGTCCTGGTTGGTTTACTTCCTTCTTTTCTGAAGGGAATTTTCTTTGAAGAGAAAAAAAATTACTTTTAGATTACTTGTTACAGAACTTTTTTGAAAGGGAGTTTTTTTGGGGGAAATTATATGAATCTAATAGTGAAGTTCTTATAAAGCAAAAATTCTACTCTTCATGTTGTGGACACTAACAAAGAATGCAGAGAAAATCATCTGTGTGGAGATTGTTTTTAAGAGACTTCAATGAAAACAAAATCTTTTCTTAATAAAACTGACTTCAGGGTGTGCCCCTAGCTTCTCTGGGCCTCCTGGTGTCCTCCTACCATGAAGGAAATTAGTTAGATAGTGTAATTGCATTCTATCATGCTAAGAAGAAACATAAAATGAAAAGTACTATTAATACTAAAGTTTAAAATAAGATTTGTTCTACTGAGACAAAAAATTCCAATTTATGAAACAATAAAATATGAGGTAATTCAAGTGTTATAAACATTTTACTACAGGGGTTCTTGTTATAGCCAAGTCACACAGGATCTGTCAAAATGTGATGTGTTCACCAAATAGATCCAATTCACCAAAGCTGATGAATGTACCCATTTTGAAGCTCTTATACTGCTTCAATATGATCTCTTTGTATATATGTTGATCCACATATCAAAATACATCAGATAACTTGATGCTCTAGGCATTTCATAGACATTGTCCAATTTAATATTCCTAACTTGGAATTTACAGAAAAGGAAACAGGGCAGACCACGGGACTACTGTTTGAACCCCACCTGAGTCCGTCTGATACAAGCATTTACACTAAGACTGTGCTTTGCACACTCTGGTTCCATTAAGTTTTTACTTTGTCACAAAAAGAGACCTGGTCAAGTTTATTTGTTCTGTTAAAGTAGATTTTTGGTTTAAGTTCCTTTTTCCTCCTTTCCCTCCCCCAACTCCTTTCAATTGTGTTTTTTTCTCTTTTGTGGCTGGGTTTGATTTTTAAACAGACTTCTCAGGAAACTTGTGTTCATGCAAAACTGGAGCGCCAAAGCACTTCCTAACTGGAATAGGCAGGTCTTATCTGAGGGTGTAGGGAAGAAGCCCACCTCAGAAAACCCCCAGAAAAGATTCTTTTATATATGTGCACCAGGCGATATATCTCCATACCTCACTCTGTTTAGTTCATGTGAAATATTATTATGAATGTTGTTTTCTTTTCTAAATGAAATCATAAAAGGATTTTACCTTCACTCTAGCTTACTTGTGAACATAAGTGATCGAGGAGACTTAAATGCCATTCTCTAAAAGCAATTCAATCAAATGGTTACTTACAAACTGTTGTCTTCCCAGTTTCATCTAAATGTATAAGCAAATTGAAACCTGCCAAATATTAGCCTCAAAGGTTAGTATTTTTCCTACATGTACAGAAGCCATGGTACTGAAGCTGTGGACTGAGAACAAATGATAATGGTGCCAAAGTCTCGGGAAGATTGCTTTTTATAAAAAGAAAAATCTCATTCTTATTTTTCTTTCTGACCTGCTATTCATTGATAACAGGAATATTAAGAGCTTTCTATTATGGAGCTGATTTTTGAAGGAGAAATTGGCTGAATGGGATCTATCTGGATGGAATTCATTTTAAACTTTTTCCTATTGAATATCCTGCTTTTCTGATTAAGAAACATCTTGGGAATTTCAAAAGTTGGGACACTGCTGGCTTCTCTCTGTCCCCATCCTCACCAGCACATTGACAGTGCTGCTTTCTGTGTCGTGAGGCAGTTAAACCTTTCCTTCGTTAGCTGCCACAATCAACCCAGTTGTCTGCAGATGCACAGTTCACACTGTGACACATCGTCTTGACGGCAAATTCTTTTCATGGCGGTGAACTCTTCTGCTTAAACCACTTACTTCATTGACATAAACAGGATCTTCTTACCCTGGCCCAGCAGGAGATAGAAGAAATCTTTTCAAAAATGTCTTTCTCTGCCACGGAGAAAGTATGACGCCAGAAGTCCAAAATCGCACCATTTTGTAGTTAGGCCTTGGAATTATTCCAAAGTGCACACTATCTTGGGAACCAGGTGCACAGTCAAAAATAGCTGCTTTCATTTCTATAACACTGAGAGTCAACAAAACTCATTTACATACATTATTTCATTTGATTCTAACAATAATCCTGTGAGGTCAGCAGGACAAAAACTACTATTGCTATTTTTCAGATTAGGAAACCAAGATTCAAATGTTACTGGTGTGATTATTTTAAGACAATGGGAACTAACAAAGAATGGTGAGCTGGGAGTACAGTGTAATTTCACGTGCATTCCCACAACTGCATGGACGACAAACCCTGCAAGGACGTGGGACAAATCCTCTTATTCCAGTACTTCAGGTAAAGAAACAAATACATGAAGGGAACCTCTGTCTGTGTTTCTGCTGACAAATATCTCTACAGAGCTTTTGACAGGACACACTCCCCTTGTTACTGTCCCTCTTGGTGGGCAGCTATGTGGAGGGACAGGCCAGGGCCCTGGCTCGCACGGTCTACTTACTGGCTCTGACTCCACCCCTCCTCCCACTCACTTCCAAACCCCCTAGCCAGCCTCCACACAGCTGTGGAGAACAACTCAATCAGACATATTTTTATTGAGAATTTGAATATAAGTCATATAAATAACATTACTGAAATTTTGGAAAATAGAAAGAGAAAAAAAACCCACCAAGAAGTCCCATGACCCTAACTAAACCTCACTTAGTATCAGGGTAAGTTTCCTCTTTTCTTTTTTTTTTCCTTGTACATCTGCTTTTCTATTTGTAATTGTAAGACAAATTTATATGCATTTTAATTTTGCACTGTCAGTAATTGCATCCTAAGGTGTTTATATTGTCACCACATTAGTCTTTTTAATGGCCATTCTATCAAGTAAATAAAATATCATTTACCATGACCCAATTGTTAGACACATATGCTATTTCTGCTATTTCGTGGGTGTAGTTTTCTCCCTGTTTTGGATTGCTCCTCAGGATAGATTTCCAGAAGTGGGATTATAGGGTCAAAGAGCGTTTTTCTGGCTTTTGGTCTTGCCAAAACACTTTCCCTACGGATTTGTCCTAATTTAAACTGCCGCTGGTAAAATAAGAGATTCATTGCATTAGGATAATTGTTTTGATTTTTGGAATTTTATTTTTTATTACTCTATTATTTAAACTTGTATATTGCTAATTATTAGTACATTTCAACATTTCCTCATTTTTCTTTTTTTTTTTTTTTTGTGAATGATCTCTTCATGACAGTTAGACTTTGACAGTATTGTCTCACTGACTAGTTGAGATTATGAGTAGTTCCCAAAGCATGGGAGAAGAAAAAAGCATAATTAAGAAATATAATAATTTCTAAAATCATAGTTAAATGACTCGGCAGTTTCCTTCCTGTTGCTCCTTCTACATAATGTACCAGAGTTTGATTCGTGTATGTGATGTGGGAAGCAAGGTCAAAATTACATCAAGATCCATCAGTTCAGTTCAGTTCAGTCACTCAGTCATGTCCAACTCTTTGCGACTCCATGGACTGCAGCACGCCAGACTTCCCTGTCCATCACCAACTCCCCGGAGCTTACTCAAATCATGTCCATTGAGTCAGTGATGCCATCCAACCATCTCATCCTTGTTGTTGCCTTCTCTTGCCTTCAATCTTTCCCAGTATCAGGGTATTTTCAAAAGAGTCAGCTCTTCACATCAGGTGGCCAAAGTATTGGAGTTTCAGCGTCAGCACTAGTCCTTCCAATGAATATTCAGGACTGATTTCCTTTAGGATAGACTGGTTGGATCTCCTTGCAGTCCAAGGGACTCTCAAGAGTCTTCTCCCACACCACAGTTCAAAAGCATCAATTCTTCAACTCTCAGCTTTCTATATAGCCCAACTTTCACATCCATACATGACGACTAGAAAAACCATAGCTTTGATCAGACAGACCTTTGTTGGTAATGTCTCTGCTTTTTAATACGCTGTCTAGGTTGGTCATACCTTTTCTTCCAAGGAACAAACGTCTTTTAATTTCATGGCTATAGTCACCATCTGCAGTGATTTTGGAGCCCAAAAAATAAATTCTGTCACTGTTTCCATTGTCTCCCCATCTATTTGCCATGAAGTGATGGGACCAGATGCCATGATCTTCGTTTTCTGAATGTTGAGCTTTAAGCCAACTTTTTTCACTCTCCTCTTTCACTTTCATCAAGAGGCTCTTTAAATTTGTAAATCAAGGTCCATAAATGATCCTAAACCAAAGCATTTGCCCTGTCTTTACACTGGACTACTCTTCACATTAGTTAGCACAGAAAAAGTAAAGATTATACACCCTGGTATAAACCGAGGCCCTACACACTCCAAACCAACCAAGTTAACTTATTCGGGATAAACCAACTAAGCCTGCTGAGCCTGTGTCTTCATTTATAGAAAGGAATAATAGTGTTCCTTATACAAGTATGTTGGGATGACTGGGGATACATATGTATATTACCTATGTATATTAAAATGTTAGACATTAGTAATTTTGAAACACAATTTAAAGAGCTAAGAACATTGGACTCTAGAAGCACCAACACAGATACGACGGTCTCATTTTCTAATCACTGAGGACTCCAGCTAAGACCTATAGGGAACAAATAACATTTTATTCTTCTATGTTCGAAGCTCAGTATTATTAAGAGACTTCACAAAGCTACCAGCCCTTATTGTTAACAACTAGACAGAGACTGTAGGCACTGGACAATTATGGTTTCAAATGGTAAATGTTTCTTCTTAACTCTAGACTCCCATGAGAGCAGAAACTGTAAACTCTTCAATGTCTTTTGCAATGCATGGCACAGGAGGCATTTCGTAAATATATACTTGCTAAATACAGAAACTAATCCTAACAGAGTAACTAGAAGTTATTGACTCCTGTTTTGGGCTGAATAAACAGGCTGAATGAAGGAAACAAATTTGCTAGACATCTGTTTGAAGAAGAGTGGAAGTTAAACGACCTGACTTACTAGTGCCAAAGATGGACATCTCCACCTGTGTTTAGTGAAGACTTTTTCTAGCTACTTTTTCCTACCATTTCTAGATGATAAAATATCGCTAATGCTATGACATGTTATTATGTCTCAATCATCCAGTCAAATTCATTGGTGGATAACTCCTAGAAATTTGGGAAAGTTACCAAATTTTATTTACTCAGTTTTTTTGAATTCTTGATGCAGAGAGAGCATGGAATGAAGAGACATGAATGTTCTATTGCTAGAGTCATTTCAGAAATATAGTGCTGAGCACTTTGGGGAGTTTCATTTAAAAAAAGTAGATGGATTCATATGAAAAAAAAAGTCAGGAGGTCATTAGCTGTTAGGTACAGATAAAGAAATTATACTTTCTTGATAGAGTTACTGAAAGAAGTGGAAGAACTTCCAGAAATGATGAAATTCATCCTTCATCTATCCTCCCCTTCTTTCCCCATTCTGTCCCATACATAGCACCAAGTGACCAGAACTTAAGCAGAATGTGGAAAAAGTCCTTCTCTAGGCAGAGTTGATCTTGCTCAGCTTTCTCCTGTATGGAGCAGCAGTGATTCATGCTTTCCTCTGCTGTCACACTGTCAGCATCCACTAATCACGGCCCCATGATCACAGGACTTGTGCACATAAACAATTTCCAGGAGGTACAGAAGAGCCCAGGGAGCTCTCAGGCATAAACACCGGTTTTTCTGTAATTCATTACATCCCCTTCTCATCATCTTGACATATGCTCGAAATAATAGCTTTCCTTAAAATGTTTGAGCATGTCCGTGGACTAGATCCTTTCACTGTCCTTGGTACATACATTTCTGTTTCGCTAGGTCAAGCTTTTAAATGAGAATATTTGGCTCTCTTGATGCAACTCAGTAGTTTTGTTTCTTGAAGAATATCATGAGGATACAGTGATGGGATTTCAAATACAAGCTAATTCCTCTTTGGCTTTGCTTGTATATGTTGTGAAGGGCTGAGAGCACTAGAGTCTTGCTTGGTTGAGATGTTGTTCTATCTTTAGCTACAAAGACAGAATATGAATCTCAGTTGAAGCAACTAACTAGAGAAAATATATGGTGGTACACCACTGCCTAAATCAGTCAGAAGACACTAGTTCACTTCAAGTATTGACGTTACTTGATTGAAAAGAGACTTTGTACCTCTGAATCCCTTGAATTTGTTATGTCTGATCCTTTGGATGAGGAATAGTTATTCTGTATCTTACTGTCCACTCAAGAGAAGTTCTTGAACAAAAGTAGATGCACTTCCTGTCACGGACACCAGGGGTGGATTTGGGAGTATAGCTAGACTCATCTTCCTGCAGACCCTCCTCCTGTCTAAGTCTGAAAAGCTGACTCAGTTCTAACTAATGGATGGTATGGTAGGGAAGACCAGTTAACTGCAGGTAACCGAGAAGAAAACACCCTCAAAATGACATGAGGTGAGACAGTTAGAGTTGATGTCATCTTCTAATGGCTTTCCAGTGATTTCCTTAGAAGAAATCTGTCCGTGATCCCTCAGAGAGATGCAGAGAAAAAAAAACAAAAAAACCTGGGGTTGGATGAGGGCCTTTATTCACAGCTGAAACTGATGAGGCCTCCTGGCAAAACCCCAAAGCACTTTGTTTCCTGTCTTCTCAAAGTCCTGACCTCCAGTATTTAAGGAACCAATAACATTTTCTCATTTCTTGAGTTATTTTTCTCATGCAACTCATGGCAGCTGTTTGCCAGCTCAGCATTCAGGCTAATTTGTTACAGAAAATGGGGTTAATGTGTGTTTACCAGGTTCTAAAGATTATCATAAAGGCCTAAATACATGTTGTGTGCAATCAAATTAAGTGTATAATATCTTCATCAGTCACGTGTGCTAGAACCTTGAGATCCAGAACACAATTTCTAGATGTGTCTCAGTTTCTCATTTGTTGTTTTTTATTTTTCCTTGGAAAACAGGATAGCACCATATTCTGATAATGATTTAACTTTTCTTTAAAAAGCTTTCTGAAAAGAAACACAATTTTTGTATTAACTACGTATTTGTGCTATTTTACAATATTTTTCTTCTGTATCTATAGTAAATATGATATTCATAGGTGCCTCAGCAATATTAATTGGGTTGGGAGAAGATCCCCTGGAGAAGGAAATGGCAACCCATTCCAGTATTCTTGCCTGGGAAATCTCATGGACAGAAGAGCTTGGTAGGCTCAAGTCCATGGGGTCACCAAAGAGTCGGACATGACTTAGTGACTAAACAGCAACAATCTTCCATATTCACTTGAGGACTGAGAATTTCTACCCAGATAGTGGGAAAGAAAAGAAAAATACACATAGTCTGTTCGTTTCTTCAAATATTAAAATTTTGCAAGTGCTAAGCCTGTATGTATCATGTTACTATCTGCTTTCATTTGAAAAAAAATATTAGTGATATTCACATACAAGGGGAAAAACTTATATTTGATTGTCCCATTGACAGTTAAAATCCATTAAAAACCACATGCATTCACTTCCTTTTAAAAAAAATTTCCAGGAACTCTCTCAAAAGAGTCAAAAAGCTTCCCAAGCCATAGCCACCCTATTATTCCCTGGTCCTTGTTTGGGGTTTTGTAGCACTAGTTGATGGAGGAAAAGTTATCAAGCTGTGGCAACATTTTCTCAAGTTTAAATCCTTCTCAAATATTGGAGTTGGGGTCCAGCTTAGGTATTCTGGTACATGATTGTATATATTTTTGTCCAATGCAACTTTCCGTTTCTAAGAAAGTAAGAGGCTAGAAAAGGATCATAAGCCTGCTTGGACATCAGAGTGCGCCACAAAACTCAAAACTCTTATTTTGATGTTAAGAGTAAATGAATCAGAAACTTATGACTTACATATCCCTAAAAACACACATGGACTCAAAGAAATGAGTTGAAAAATATTCATAACACAATAACTTTAATATATTGCCTACCAACATTTAAAAGAAACTAATTCCATACTTGTAGCAGAAAAAAAGATTTGCCCAGGATTTGAATGGGCATGTATCTCTGCCATCCTTGAAGTATAATGGCCTTCAAGAACTCATCTATGACCCAAACCAATTTAAGCACTAAAGTACATACTTTTCTTAACCAGTTTCTTTATTGCTTAATGTTTTCTTTGAAGAATAAGCACTGAAAGATACTAATGGCAATGAACAGAGTAAAACATAATTATTCTCTATCTTTAAAAAACTCACTTATTCACTTTTCCCAACAAATATTTATTAAGCAGCTACTGTGTGTCATGCACTGTTCTGAGCTCGAGGGACTCAATAGGAAATATAACAGGTAAGGCTCTGTATGTACAGAATTAACCATAACAGGAAATCGTCCCTTTCTTGCTACTGTTGTGAAGCAGCTCTTAAGCTGTTGTCAAAACTTGGGTTTAGACATCTGGATTACTAACTTTGTGTCTATCCTGAACATCTGTAAAAGAGGCAGAATAAAAGGTCCTAGGGGACTCTAAGTGAATTTATGAGAGGCAGGCCTCAAGTTCACTTGGATTGGCTTTCCAGCAAAGATGCAGTGAACAAAATGATGTAAATTAATATGATTTTCAGAGAAAAGCTGATGTTATAAAAAGAAAGTTATGATCTTTTCAAGAGGCTTATTTTAATCAGCTATAAATGATATAATCATACATGATAGAACACAGATCTTTAACCAATATAAATCAATTCAACAGGGCAAATACTTAGATAGCATTTTATTTATTCCCAGCTCAAGAGAAGTGCCATGAGGAAGAGCGGGAGAGATCACAAGAACTAAAGAATAGCTTCATATGTTACCCAGCACTTAGATGCCCTTGGCCTACATGTGTACCCTATAACAGCAAGATATTAAGTGAGATCTCCAACTTCCAAAAATTCTATCTTAAATCACACATACTAACCCAACAATACTGCTGTTCCAAGCTCTGATCTCCTGACCCCTCCATCTCCCTCCTTATATGAGTCTACCAGTGTTACACAGCCCCTACCCAAACAGGTACCCCATTCCCTCACCCTCAGTTGTTTGTATCTCAACTTCCTGCATGTTTCCTTCCCTGTTATAACGTTAACGCCTGACTCACAGTAAGTAAAATATTTTTTTGTTGGATGGATGGGTGGGCTTCCTGAATAATTTCCTGACTTGAGGCTCCTGGACTTTTCTGAAACTACAGCTTCCGTGCAGATTCTTAGGGAGACACCCCTGATAGATTTACCCCCTCAGTAAATTCCTGACGGGAGTCAATACAAGTAGATTCCATTGTCAAAAGAGACCAGAGTTCAAATTCCAGTACTCCTTCCAGTTCTCTCAAATTCCAGTTTATGAGCTCTATTATTCTGACCACTGACTTTCCATCTCTGGGCCTCAGGGCCTCATATTACACCTGTCTCCTCAGGCTGCTGAGGGTGGCATGTGATGGGTTCCTTAAAGCACCAAATACATGCTGAACTCTCCCTCTCCACCTTCCAATGCAAATTCAAGACAGCTAACCTTGGGAAAGGGGGAATAATCTCATACAATTAAATTTTACTTAAGAACTCTTGAAGTCAAGAGCTGGGAACAGCAAAGGGAAAGGCTGGGAGGTCTTGAGATAACTCTTGTAGACATTTTCCTGAGAACAGCTGTGCCTAAGGAGGGTTTCCAGGAAACCGCTGGAAGACAGCAGGAGAAAGGGGAATAGAGTCAGTCCTAGAAGGCATTAAGACTTAGAATATGTCAGGAAGTTGTGTCAAGACCAGTGGTCTCCAAAGTGCATGAGATGACCCATGAGAATGTGGAAAGTAAGCATTAATTTTTTAATCCAAGAAGAAAATATTTTTAAAAATTAAGCTTTACTAGCATTTACTATACAGGTTGGCACTGGCCTCCTTCTCTTCTCCATATATCAAGAGGTCAAGGCCTCAGTGACTGCCCAGGAAGGGTCCCAAGGGAGAGGGTTCCCTTGGTGGATAGTGGGACTGGGGCTTTCAATGTATTGCAGATCCCATGTGCCTGGTTAAGTGGGTTTATAGCCCATCTAGTCCAGTTCTAACTAAACTAACCTCAAAATATACAGGCAGCCCAGAAAGTTTACTCTAAAGTAACTGTGGGTTGGAGATAATACTCATAATATGAGGATCAGCAAATAACAGGAAACTACAAAGCCAACACTTCTACTCCAAGTAAGACCTCTTTATCATCTACATTATGAGATCAAAAACTGTAACAGTCTTGTCAGATCTGGCATCATATTAAATCACACTGCTCTCACTTAAAATAGTATTAATAATATTTATCTCAGGAAAAACAAAAATGTCTTTTGTATCATTGAACTAGTGAATGAAATAAAAATTATGAATAAAACATTATCAGTTATAGCTCATCCCTTTAAAAGTTACATATCATATATGCTTTATAAAATATACATATATATCTTGACATAGTAAAACATGCATATATTTTATCCATAAATAAGTAGGCATACACTAGAAGCACATGCTCCTAATTTTTCCCTGACAGGAATTTCCCGATAACTTGAGAGACCCTGCCCTTGAGAGCAGTTTGTACATGTACACACTGCAGGAAATCACCTGGCTGCAATGAGCAGAGCCGTGCAAGAGTGAATCAGTGTGAGCCAAGCCCTGTCTGGGTTCCTGGAGACCACCAACAGTCAGGCCACGGGACAGGAGCCATGCTGGCAGGCTCCCCAGAGCAACCACATGGTCAGCAACCAGGAGGGAGAGCAGGCAGGCTGACAAGCCCAGGTGAAGACCCACTAGAATTAGTGGACATTTACGGCTTTGTTTATACCCCTTACTCATGGAAAACATTTTGAGGAGTAAGTTAAAAGAAAAAATGGAATCTGGATTCTTGAACAGGAAGCGAGGGAACTTTCAATTATAGCAAGCAGTCTGGGGGAATGCAACAAGATGGGATTTGGAGATAAGAATACACAAGGGGCAGTGAGATAAGATGACTCAGCCAAGGGTGTTTTGAAGAATGAAATGAACTCTTATTCTAGCAAGCAGAAACGGGGAAGGAAGCGCCTTTGATGCCAGGATTCTCATTTTGAGACATAACAATAATGACATACTTCACAATGGCAGAAAGAAATGCAGGAAAGAGGAGAGGTGGTGCTCAGGATTTAGCCTAGTTTAGGGACTAAGAAACTAGCATGCACCAGTTGGGCATTTCCAAGTAAGTTTTGAAAATATAAAAATATTATAAAATGGATGATGGTGGAGTAGAGAAAACTTCCCTATTCCCTGAGGAAGAGCCTATCTATCAGTTACAAGAAGCTCACTCTCGATATCAAGGGTTTTCCTTCTCACTGTTGCAGAGTCTCGATGAAAACTGCAGCTTTCCAGGGCAGCTTCCTTCTAACTTGTGACTTAGGAATCAGGCTGCCTTTATCTTATGGCTCCATAATTTTACCCCATGGTTTCCAGGCCAGCTTGGCAAGGGAAGATTGGAGCTTAAAGGTTGCAGGGGCCTCCCACTGCCTCTGCCTAGAAATGGTGCATATCATTTCTGCTCAGGGTCCATTGGCCAGAAGTAGCTGGGAAACATTGTTTCCCATGGGCCCAAGAAAAACAGGATATCGGGAGCGTCCTGATGATCTAAAAGAGTATATGAGCACTCACTTTGAACTACATTATGAATTTACTGGAGAATCTGTGAAGAATTTAGAAAATGTGACTGAGAGCATGAAATAAATAACCTATGTATTCTCAGGAATATTTTGCTAGAAGGTCTTTGTTCCCCATTAAAGGTGCCTAAGTTCCCCCTTTAATATCCTAGGGCAGAGCTGCATACTTGGGCAGGTAATCTTCTGTGTAAATCATCAGTAGTAATTACCGACTTCTCCCTGGTTCAAGAGAAATTTCAGTTTTTACTTAAAGGTTGGTACAGGGTTTCCAATAATTACTTTTTCGTCTCCAAATAACTTGTTAATAATTTTGCTTGGAATCAGGGGCCGAATCAGTTCCCTGAGTGAGGATTCTCTGTCACCTCATCATTTCTTGGATCATTACCATTCTCTTCCATGAATTTCCTGTTTCCTTTCTGCAGTGACTGTTTCTATCCCCAGGGACGCCCCGTGTTCACTGACAACACTTTTGTTGTTATTGTTGTCGCTTAGTCACTCAGTGGTGTCAGACTCTTTGTCACCCATGGACTATAGCCCGCCAGGCTCCTCTGTCCATGGGATTTTCCAGGCAAGAATGCTGAAGAGGGTTACCAATTCCTCCTCCAGGGGTCTTCCCAACCCAAGGATCAAACCCACATCCTGCAGTGCAGGAGGATTTTTTTTTTTTTTTTTTTTAACCACTGGGCCACCACTTTAATCTTGACTGAAAACCTGCAGGATCCACTAGAACATAGGTCAAGTTGACATGTTAAAGGCAAGAACAGAATACTTGGGTCACCTGCCACAGAAAAGAGGAGCAAGAGCAGCACTGCCGGTAACACTCAGAGCTCCCATCTGGATTTCCCCACCGTGGCCTGTTTCTTAAGAATGTAGGGAGAAAATACCCCAGGAAAACTGAAGTTTTTCTTCATTGCTCATTCTTATGCTTGATTTGAGCCATTACAAGGGAAAGGCAGAGAAATGACTCAAATCCTGATTTCACAGGACTGTCCAAACCATCAGTGACTCCAGAGCCTGGATACCCTGAGGACTGGGGCACCCCGATCCATATACGGGGAAACGCAGAGGCAGTTTGGGGAGTTACAATGCTCATGTACAATATAGTGCTTCTCAAATGATTCCTAGAAATGCTCAATCCTTTGAGGAAAGTCTAACACTTGAAATCCTGACCTTGGGGAGCAGGGGGTGTCATCTTCCACTTTAGCCACAGCACTTCATTTTCCTTATCTATGAATTAGAGATTTTAAAAAATAGTAGTATCCAGTTCAAACAGTGGTTGCAAGGATTCAGTGAGATAATGCCTAAAGCAACAGTTCAGGGCTCAATCACTTTAATCTCCTAGTAGAATCAGTTTAGATGGTGAATACTCTTGAGCTGCAGGGTTGCAATATAGGATTAAGTAGGAGAGGAGACTTTTCCATTCTTATCTTTGTTCCTCTCTCTCTTTCTCAGCTCAGACCCAGCCTTCTCTTCCTTACCAACTTCTGTTAAATTTCATCATTTCATCAGATTAGCAAGAGAACTCTACTGCTCCAAACTTTAGAGAAGCAAATGGAAAAATGGAATGAATAAAACTGAATTCAACCTAAAGAAGAAGAGTCAGGAATTTTACAAGCCAACCCTAATAGAGTGTTTTCTCCTTTCCATACTGCGATCTTGCCCCTCTTATAAAGTGGCCCCTATTATGACATACTATGGACAGTTTTGAAGTACAGGTAAAAATGGGATGCAGAGACTATAATCATGTCCACACGTGTCCTGAAGCCACTGTTTGACCTAGCCTCTTCAGAGGGAAAAAAATAAAATTTTATATATATATATATATATATATATATATATATATATATATATTGCATCAAACTAAAAGTGCCAGGACCTAGACCTTTAATTATACAGATTCTCTGGATAAAGGAGGCCACCACTAATTTTATATTGTCTGACTATTGCCTGCACAAGTACAGTTTGCAGAGAATGGAGCAATCCTGAATTGGGCCATAAGGATCAAGGTCTGTGCTATTCAGTGCCCCCATCTAGGTAAACCAAGACATGAATAACCTTATTTCCATCCTGTGAAACTGTAACAGTAATGATGAAGTAAACTTTCAGTGATGCACATTGTAGGTTCTCTGGAAGATAGTCTATTAACTAGTAATCCACTCTGGTTACTCCACTCTGAAAACTTATTAGCAATTGATCCAAAGGAGAAGGAAGCACTCAATCAGAAATTTCTAGCAAGAATTAACTGTATAATAATACCCTCAACTTTTGTTTTATATATGTATCTGAAGCTTTGGCACCATGAAAAGAAATTGTGACTCTTGACAGAGTGATGACCTAGCCTATAACCCAATGGCACAATACTTGTTATGATGTTTTATAATCATTTATTTCTTATGATAAAAGTAATCACTTTAAAGGTAATCCTGGTTTACTGCAGAAACTTTGGGGAATATGATAAGGAGACTGAGAACTCATAATCCCACTTCTCAAACAATCACTGTTCACATTTTGGTTTTCCTTCATTCATGCACATTGACCTGAATAGCTGAAACCATGCATATATCTTTGTATACTGCTTTTTAGACTTAATATTATATATTCAGCACTAATCATTAAAAATCATCTGCTACGATCATTTTTACAGCTTCATTCCTTTGCATTGAAGACCATGCTACTATTAGCATGGAAGTCTACTGCTACTTATTCATTCTCTTAGACATGTAGGGTGTTTCAAGTTTTCAGTTCTTAAGCAATTGTGTGTTGAACATCTTTATGCATACATTCCTATCAGCATTTTAAACTATTCCTTAAAACACACTTCCAGACATCAAATTATTGAGGCAGAATATATGAACGCCTTATAAATAAGTGTTTGTTTCTAACACATAGCATACACACAGCATCACACTTATCTTTCTAAGGTGGGACAAAGCAGATGAGATTTAGGGGTAGGCGTAGGGAATGGTGAGAAGGCAAATAGGAACCCCAATCTCTAGTTATTCTATGAAGCATTCTGGCATCTGCACCACCTAGTGAAACAGTATCCATTTACCTAGTTCCTAATGTATAGGATGTTTTGACAGAAGGACAGAAGGAAAAAAGCAAGCTTCCTCTTCCCAGATAGAAAAGAGCCACTAGGCCAAAAAACATGGCAGAGGCATGTGGGTCTTCTACCTATGGACCTCTGTGGCATCCAGAGAAGCCCTCCTATTCTCAGTCCCTCTGCTTCTGGGGAAGGGAAGGTACCCCTGGTTTACAATGCCCATGACACCTGCCAAAGGACATTCATGCAGCTCCCACCTCTGTCCACAGAACTCCCAGCCTTTTGCATTTAATGCAGGAGGCAACCATTTGTAAACGTTTGGGGAAGTCTTGTGCAAGTTTGGTGGGTATGTCCAGCCAGCAGAGAGGCAGCAGTCGCCTCCACTGAGATCCCCTACACTCACCCCTTAGGTGAGGGAACACCTCATTCACACCTTTCATTTATCAATTTGTTCTTTGATTTGAAATTTATTTATTGAGTCCTATCTACCACTAGGCAGTAGCTTGGCAAAAAGGACTCAACAGTAAACGTGATATCTGCCCCACCTGCATAAAGCCTTTGGTTTAATCAAAGAATCAATTCAACAAGCCACAACAACATAGAAGGACAGCCTGGGGTCACGGAGGCTTTTTGTTGCGGTGGGGGGCGGTGGCAGGCTAAGCAAGAGCCATAGAGTGACCCCAGGACACAAGTACCCTAGGCAGCAGGAAGAAGGATCCACACGGTGTTGCCATTCCATCCACTAGGTGCTGGGGGTTTTCTCAGTAACCTTGCCTTCAGGGGCTCAACACATATATATATTCAGCTCAGTCACTCAATTGTGTCTGACTGACTCTTTGGACTCTTGGACTGCGACCTCATGGACTGCATGCCAGGCTTTCCTGTCCTTCACCAACTCCCGGAGATTGCTTAAACTCATGTCCATTGAGTTGGTGATACCATCCAACCATCTCATCCTTTGTCTTCCCCTTCTCCTCCTGCCTTCATCAGTGTCTTTTCCAATGAGTCGATTTCTTCAAATCAGGCAGCCAGAGTATTGTAGCTTCAGCTTCAGCATCAGTCCTTCCAGTGAATATTCAGGACTAATGTCCTTTAGGATTGACTGGTTTGATCTCCTTGCAGTCCAAGGGGCTCTCAAGAGTCTCAAGAATATATATATGCATATATATTCCTATGTCTAAATACATGTGTTCTAGATAATATCAACAGACACAGATGTAATAGTAACCTCTAGGCTTACAGAAAAATCTTTTGACTCTGTTACTATCCCCCTCTGAATTTGGCTGAAGCCCAATATTTGAACTGCGTTAAATAAATAGTCAAGGTTAGGGTAGGGGGAAGCAGCTGCCTTCATAGCTCTGGCCCACAACAGAGAGGATGCACGTCCCCATTGAGTCCCTTCAAGGCAGAATGGCAAATCCCATTGTTTGTGAGCACTGAGCCCATTCATGGGCAAAAATGAATATGGAACGCAGGAAATGATGCTGAAAATTAAATGGCTGTTGCACAGTAGCCACAGGCAAAGCCCTCCACAATCAGTAGGGATATATCCCCCCCAACGAAGAAGGTTCAATGGGAGATAAAGCATGATATGATTATGTACATTCAGTAATCGACTTACCTCTCCTGAGACTGCAGAATCCTCCTCCTTTATGTCTTCCTTCCATCCCTCTAACTGAACTGTATTAAAGGATGTCAGAACAGTCCTTGCATTTTTTTTCCTATCAGATCTGTTAAGAGGGGATGAAGGTTCCTGTTGTTAATTGCGGGAATCTCCCACTCTTTGTTTTAAGGAAAGTTTAAACAAAATGATCACCCACTCTGAGGCTTTAAACAAAGTTCAAACAGAACAAAGTTCTCTTGCCAAGGTTTAAGGCAAATTTCCTCCGTCCAGATGGCTTCCTCAGGCAGGCCAATGTAAGAACCAAGACACTCAACTCTGCTGGCTTTTAATGCGGCTCCTTGATTGTTGCTAACGATCCCCAGCTGTCTGCCTTTACTGGCTCCTTCACCTCTACTCTGCTGGCCACATCTGAGGGGAGAGGGACATGCTTTGCCCCCAGAGCAACACAGGTGGGCTCCTAAGTGCTGGGACCATGTACCAGGACAGGGGTAGAAAATTCATTTCCACAAAAACCTTTTAAAAAAACTCAAGGACCATTTTTGATATTAGGTAAATAAACCTGATGATAGGAAATGCCACTAAAGTAAACCTGCCAAGAAGCCAGAGTGTGGCCATTATCCTGGGTGGGCCACTTGCCCTACTGAATGGTCCACACATTGATCTGGGCAGCAGCCTGGACTGTACTGGTGGACATGAGTACTCTGGGAATGTTTTAGGGACATGTGCCCACCCTCTCCACTCTCCTCCCCCAGCTGTGCATTTCACACGAGCCCATCACCTCTAAGACACATTCACCTTGGATCTGCACCAGATAGAGGGGGGATCATACCCATGTCCTGTATTGATTTAGTGCTTATTGTGTATGTCCTACAGATTTCTGTTAGCAAGTGTACTCTGAAGACTTAATACATAAGCCTGCCTGGGGGTCCATTGGATTCAGACATTAAAAAGTGTTTCCTGATGACATCACCACATAGGGTGCACAAGTTTTCATCCTCAAATCCATTTTGTCTATGTTTGTCTAAATTCCTTTTCTATGCCCTATATCCTTTTCCCCCAGATCCTATTTCTAAAGGGAAGCAAGCTTATTATCTTTAGCCTAAAAATACAAATATAAGAGGCTGACATAGCAGGATTCTTATTTATTTGCTTATTTTTTGATACTATCATGTTGTCTTTTTAAATTCCAAATGTTGGAAAAGTTTGAGCTCCTGGTTCAGCTAGTAAACTCATGGCATGAGGCTCACAAGAGGCACAGAATGGTCTAGTGCAGAAGGATGCAGACTTTTCATGCAGACATGGATTGAGATTCTGTTCCTTTGATTATTTATCCTCTGATCCTAGCCATATCTGGAGGCATATCTGAGCCTTTGCCTTATTCACCCATGAAACTGGAGGATATGTGCTGCTTTCAGGTTCACTGAGGGAATTAGGGATAAAATATGTAAAGCTTCTAGCCGGGTGCCACATCATGGGCACTATGGGAACTACGATTAGATGTGACAAAGTCTTTACATTTAGTCACAATGTGAGCCAATTTCTTCCCCATAAGTGGCCATTTTGTCCACAAGGACATGATATGGAAAAGAGTAAATGGCCTTGGTTAGAAAGCAACTGGAGAAGGTAATAGCAACCCTGAACATGACTGAAGCACCTTAGCAGCAGCAGCAGAAAGCAAATGGCCAGCAGAGGCAAAGTGGCTGGTGCTCACACAGTGACCCTGGGGAAGCAGCACACCCAGAGCCTCTCCAACTCCCTTCTCCAGCTTTCTATGCCTTAGGACAGGTCACTAGACCTCAGCTCCACACCTATTTCTGATTACAATTAAACTATCAAGCTAGTATAGCCAGGCTGGCAAAGGTAGAACAATACCTTTCAAACTTGACCAAAGATTAGACCACTGACTTGTATACTTGGTGCCTAGAATATACCTAGTAATAGGGAAGGCACAAAAATACCACCCTGCCCAGAAAAAGAGACCCTCAGATGAGGCTTCCTAATACAGACTTCAATTTTGCATTGACCTTTGCTCACTGCAAATGATGTAAAGACGTGATGTAAAGACTTGACTGTCTCCCCACTTGTTGGTATAAGGCCCTTATCCTGTCTGTCCTACATGTGTCCTAGAGTGACAGCAATTAGAAGCAGGACCCAAATGCTGTCCAGAATCTTCAACAGTTATAGATTATAAAGAGGCTTTTTGACAAAACTGAGAGCAACGTGGAAGAAGGAAGCTTTACTTTCTCACATTAAAACATGAGATAAGCTCTTTATGGCCTCCTCATCAATGACCTATTGATGAAATATGTCTCAAAACATTAGAGGCAAGTCTAAAGAAGTATGCCTTCCTGCCAGAAGGTCTGCTGCATAGTCATTGCCACAGTGCTTTCAGGCCAAAAGAGAATATCAGACAAAGTCAGCTTAAAAGCAACTTACTCTTTATACAACACACAATCTCCTATATACATGGCCACTAGCAAACACATTATGGATTTCACAAGTTTATAGCTCTCAGACTTTCTTCAAGTTTTTAACCTGACTTGTCTTTAAAGAGGATTATGACAAATCAATGCACATGTGTGTGCCCCTCTTCGATGGCAAAGCAGAATTATCACTGGTTCCTTTTCCTAATTCAGAACGTCCCTCTTCAGGGGATCCAGAGGTTTCATGCATCTGTTGAACCCCAAGAAATCTGCATTCTATTCCAAAGAACAACAACATGGTATTAAGTTTTTGTGAATATAAATAAAACATTATGTAATGATGAACCAACAATAGTAGTAAGTCCTCTAACACAAAATAAAACAACAGCAGCTGCAGCCTGGAACAGGTGGTGAGGAGCCATACACAGAAATCAGAAACAGCCTTTCTGCTGAATCAAGGCCTAAGAACCAGCCCCCACACACACCCCACTTCCATCTCTGTGGCTTGGCCAGAAGAAGGTCTGCCCCTCTGAACAACAGCAAACACAAAACCAAAGAGAGATGGTGCTATGAAGCATCATTTGATCCATTTTCCTTTCCAGCTTGGCCAGCTGCACTGGATGTCATCCTCACAGGACCGGCTTCTTTGCAGTTTCTGGCACCATCAGTGACTCTAGCCACTGCCTCAGCACACATAGACCTAAACATGCACACGTCCTTAGCTATTTCCAAAGATCTGGCTTGGCCTGATGTTTCCAGGCCAAGTTCTGGTGTCCATGTACCAAGGTCAGCAGGGAATGGTGGGAAGTCTATAGGGTGATGTCTCTTGGAGAGGGGGTGTCCAGTATCACAGACCAGGAGATCATAGCAATGGTCTTAAGAGAATAATGTTAAGCTTATCTTCTGACAGTTATGTTGTTAGGGAAAGAGCTTCTTTAGGTCAAATGCAGATCAGATCAATTTTTCTTGGAAAATGTTGGAGAAGAGAAGATAGGTTCTCCTCTGTGGACCTTAAGCTGTGTCCAGTACAATGCAGTTTCAAGAGTATTACTTTCTTTTCATTTGACCTATTTTTTAAATCTTCAAAGGCAATTATAGGGCACTTCCCCAGTGGCCCAGTAGTTAAGCCGTCCACCTTGCACTTCAGGGGATGCAGGTTTGATCGCTGGTCGAGGAACTACATGCCATGGGCAACTAAATTTGGCACACCTAGAGTAAGCACACGTGCCACAAGGAAGACCCAGTGTAACCAAAGTTTTAAAATTAATAATAATAATTTTAAAATCTTATGAATAAAAATTTAAAAATAAAGGCAATTATAAAAACAAATGAATTTAATGTCATCAATTTTAGGGAAAAAAAATCGATTATGTAACAGTGGCAAATAATAACTTTGACTAGACCCTTAGATAACACTGAATTTTAAAGGCATTATTCTGCCCCTTGTTGAGCTATTGAATAAGCAGATCCTTTGTAATCAATTCTTTTAGTCATTTTTTTAAAAGACAGGGTTAATGTGATCACAGGCAAGAAACTGGTATGCTTCATGGGCAAGTCTGAAAGTCCAGTGGGCCTGCACAGTATCAGCTGCAAGGGTGACAAGACCAATAGCTTAGGCTGGCTTCTCAGGGGAAAGGCATGATGCAGACAAACTGCCCTGGATGACACAGGTGTGTGTGCACCTGTGGTGGGGCGTGAGGACAGAGGAGGAATTACAGACCCAGCCCCGAGACAGAAAAGGCAAGAAACGTTCCCATCAGCAGTAGAACTGAGAGTTCTGACACAGCAAGTTTCCTTCCTCCTTCCACCAGGGCTCCCTTGGTCACTAGAACTGTGTGGACAAAGTACTTGTCTTGGGGCTTCTGAGTGATTCTCTTCCTGTGGAACAAAATGGAGCTAATAATCCAGTGGTAATAACTGTTAGGAGCACTTACTAAAATAAGGGAATATGCACTAGTCGGGCCTGTCCCCCCGCCCACTGACAAAGGTCAGCATGTAGCTGGAGGAAGAAAAGCAAAAGGAGGGAAGAGAAAAGAGAGGGGGAAGACAGGCTGTTCCAAATTGGTGTTGGACCACAGCCAATTCTTAGCCAAAAACCAGTAAGACCTTCTTGAAGATTAAAGCTTCTCATGAAGTCTATTTTCCCCAGCGCTATTTCTTTCCCTCTCTCTCTCTCTTTTTTTCTTCTCCTCACTGTAATTTTTCTTCCCTGTCTTTCTTTTGAAATCACCCAGAAGATTTGAAATGGCTTAAAAGTAATCCAAAAACCAAAAATTGTAAATATAAATTATGTTGGAAATTCAGAAGCAAGGCTAATATATATTAGAATAGAAAGTTGAGCCAAAGGGAATTCAAAAGCATAATTGCGGGTCAAGGAACTCACAACCATGCAAATCAAACTCCACATAAACAAAAGAAAAACAAATAAACCAAAAAACTGACCCTAAAAGAAACAGAAGAACTGAAGAGAACCTTTTGAAACAGTAACTGGCAGTCTCAGAGACATTTAATGTTAGGCCCACTGTAAATATATATATAGTTAATATAAAAGGAGAGATTAGAAAGTGTAACACAGCTTTACAAAAATTACAAAATATGGAGACACCAAACGAGTAAGTTAAGTGGGGCAAAGACCAAGTTGGGGACCTATATAGTCAAGTTCAGATATTATCCCAGCACACAGAGCACAAATTAAGAGACAGACATGAGAGAAAAGAACACCAGTGGGAGGATACATCTAAGAAGTCCGTTTTCCATTTAAGGGAAAGACTATGTAAATATTAAATAATCAAAAGAAAAGATAAAATAAATTTCACCAAGCTGGGGAAAAGCATAAGTCCTAAGAATGAAATGGCCCTACCAATGAGGGACAGATAAAATTTTTAAAAGATCAACACCAAGATAAATATTGTGAAGTTCCAAAATTGTTTAGAGAAAACTCTAGTGGGTTTCAAAGAAAATAAATGGATTATCCGTAAAAAATGAGAATCAGAATGACATCAGACTTCTCATCACTGCCTTACATGCTAGAAGAAGCAATGCCTTCAATTTTCTAAGGGAAATGCATTTGAATCTAACATGTCGGCGCCCTACTAAATTGTCAATTAAGGACTAAAAAGGTATTTTTAAATATGCAAGAACTAAGAAATCTTATTATCCAAGAATCCAAAACGAATATATTATCCAAGAAAGTATAACAGTAACACCAAAAAAAAAAAAAATTTTAAAGGAAGAAATGACAAGAGAATCGAAAAAAAAGTACAGTCTTAATATGACCCAGGAGGTGTAAAAGAAGCTGAAAATAATTAAAAGAAAATCCACTGGACCTTGACATTTAAGACCATCTATTCTGAGAAGCAAGATTTTCAGTGACAGGGGATTACTTTTCCTTCAAAATAGAGTGAATCACACGACTTAGTTTTTACTATTTGGAGGGCTTAAACTTTTAGGTGTCTTTAGAGCAGTAACAGAAGAACTTAATTTTATTAAAGGAAAAAATGTAAATGACATAAACCTTGACAATTTTAAAATGATAAAAATCAGAAGTTGAAGCAGGAAAGGGAAGTGAGAGATAGTAAAATGCTTGATTCCTCATAGAGGATGTAACGCATTGTATGTGTTTGCGTGTGTTCAGTCATGTCCAACTCTTTGCGACGCCATGGACTGTAGCCCACCAGGCTCCTCTGTCCATGGAATTTTCCAGGCAAGAATCCTGGAGTTGGTTGCCATATCCTGATCCAGGAGATCATTCCAGTCCAGGGATCCAACCCAAGTTTCCTATGTCTCCTGGACTGGCAGGTTAATTCTTTACCACCGAGCCACCGGAGAAGCCCTGTAATATGCATTAGCAAATAATAAAGCAGGAAAGAAATTTCAAGTGTGACTATGTTAGGTAATGAAATAGTGAGTTTTCTTGATCAAAATGGCCAAATGAGGACATGCCTCTCTTCCCTCTCAAATACAAGAAAACATAAAGGAAATTGAAAAGCTCTAAGCCCATAATATCAAAGAGAACTAATTAGAGAAGAACTATCAGTACTTGAGGACATTCCAAAAGTTTCTGAAAAAAATGGATGACGTGTTGATAAATTAAAATAGGTGAAAGAACCTCAGCCAATTATTCCTGGAGAGGAAGTTGCCATAGAGGAAGGAACAGGGTAACCCAGGTGTAAACAGATGACACAGAGGGCAGAGTGAGGAAAATGGTGAAAACATGAAGACTAATTGAAAGTCTTAATCCGGAGGGAGTTACTCACCTGACCACATTCTGTCCCTACTCCTATATCCAGACTGTCAGACAGTTACACATTACCCCCAAATTGTAGCGTTCTTTGCTAAAGAAATTAAATGAACTCTCAGAGGAGAAATAAGGAAGCTAACAGAAGTTCCACTCACTCTGTCCTTTAAGGGACATGTAGGATAAAAAGGTAGCTCCCCACCCTTTCTATCTAAAGTAGACTAGCGCCTCAATCCACAGAACTGCCAAACAGCCACCTCACACAATCCCCTCTATTCTCAAAGTTAGATTTGAATAGATAGAATAGATGTGCAATTGAAGCATAAAATGCATGCAGAAGAAATGAACAGATCAATAGCATACAGCTTAATGTAAAATCACAGTGAATACACTAATTTTGCTGTTATTTAGTCACTAAGTCATGTCTGACTCTTTTATGACCCCCATAGAATATAGCCCACCAGGTTTTTCTGTCCATGGAATTTTCCAGGCAAGAATACTGGAGTGGGTTGCCATTTCCTACTCCAGGGATACTCCATCAACTACCACCTGTATCACCTAGATTTTAAATATATATTTAAATATACATATATTACCCAAACCTCAGCATTCCCCATCATGCCCCTTTCTAGTCACAACTGCTGCTTCTCCACAAAGAAACCTGGCAACCAGATTTGTTCTATCTACATTTGAATTTTACACGAATGGAAGCATGTAATATGTACTTTCTGACTTTTTCACTGCATATTGTGTTCATGAGATTCATCTATGAGTCTATGAAGAAAATACAGATGTGGTCCTGCCCTCATGGAGCTTACCCTTAAATGTGTGGAAACAACAAGCAAATAAGAAAAACAACAAAACTGTTTGTTATGCAATAATAGAGTTCTGTAATACAGAGGGACCAGATAACTTCTTTAGACTGAATGAATGGAAAAGTCTCTCTGAGAAAATGACATTTAAACTAAGATAAAGCACCAATCATGGTAAGGATAAAACCATGTATAAGGGGCTTCTCTGGTGGCTCACTGGTGAAGAATCCACCTGCCAATACAAGAGACCCAGACAGGGGTTCGATCCCTCATCCAGAAAGATCCCACATACTGTGGAGCAACCAAGCCTGTGTGTCACAACTGTTGAGTTGAGCCTGTGCTCTAAACCCCGGGAGCCACAACTACTGCAGTCCCCTTGCTCCACACCAAGAGAAGCCACCACGATGCGAAGCGACACACTGCAGCTAGAGAGTAGCCCCCGCTCACTGCAACTAGAAAAGGCCCACACAGCAACAAAGACCCAGCACAGCCCAAAATAGAGATTTTTAAAAAGAACTCTTTTTAAAAAAATCCATAGATAAGTACTAGTGTAGAATACATAAAAAGCTCCCTTCTTCCCTCCTTAAACACACACACACACACACACACACACACATATCAATAAGAAAAAGACAGTCAAAACAATAAAAATTGGGCAGTAGAACGGAACAGTCATTATGCAAAAGAACATATCCAACAAATAAAAATTAATACATATACAAAACATGCTCAAATTCATTACTAATCAATAAAATTAACAATTTTAACCATCAGAGACGTAAAAAAGAAAGAAAGAAATCCGCACAACTATTTTACCAAGAGTTAGGAAGAATATAAGAACAACTAGAACTTTACTATGCTGATGAAGGAGTGTCAGTTGGTACAGCTGATATGGACCAGGGTTCTTGGCCTTCCCCAGTCAATAGAAACTAACTAGAAGCCAGACAAGCAATTCAGGCAAGGCTTTACTGGGACTCCTCCTGGTGCAGCAGTGGGAAACAAGAGCTAGTAAGTTTCCTTTGTTCACCCCAGGGGGTTTGCCGGGGGTGGGGGAGGAGTGGGGGGGGGCAGGGGAAGGGGGCAGTGAGCTGGTTCCTTATATGGGATAAAAATGGTGGTGTGTCCAGGGGTGGGGCTGGAGGGGTTGCTTAGGTAGTTTGCCCACCCTTTAGGTGCTGTTGAGAGCAAGGGGCAAGCATAGCACCCTGCTTTCACTCCCAACACCCTGTTTTAGCTCTGGCTCTGCAGAAGTGGCAGTTGGGTTTTTTGGTCTTTTTGTGTCTTTTGTTCATAATGTGCCCCAACTGTGCATGCATGCAGTTATTTTTAGTCTCTTATAGTTTCTTTGTAATTTGTAGCTCCAGGAGATGTTTGTCCAGGTGCAAGCACTGCAGCACTGCAGGAAAGGGTCCCAGACTGTCTCACAGCTATTTGGAAGACTGTTTGCCATTATCTTCTAAAGTTGAATTTAAGCTAATCTCTGACCAGAAATTTCATTTCTATTTACATCCAAAAGAAATTTGTCATATGTGCACCACACGGGTTTTTTTTTTTTTAATGTTTATAGTTGTTCTGTTTGTAAAAGACAAAATTGGAAAGAACCAAAGGACCAGAAACAGAAGATGAATAAACTGTGGCATATTCATAAAAGAGGACACTGCAGCATCCTACGGTAAGAGTTAGCGAAGTGCTGCTACACAGAACCTGAGGGGAAAGTCTGCCTCCCAAATCCTCTTTTTGTTCTTTCTGAACTTGGGGATTCAAACTCCTGCCCTCCACTGAACTGAGAGTCTCTGTCTCCAGCTCTGTGCTTCCTGGCTCTGGGTCAGTCACGGGAAGCCACGCGGACGTTCCTTTCTCCACCCACCCCCCGACTCGTGCGCTCACTGGCAGCCAGTTAAGGTCTACTCCTATTCCTCAGTTTTCTGATGATCCTGACATGAAGTAGTCAGGGGACAGTCCATGCCAGGATAGCCCACGTCCTTCACCATTGCATGCCCAGCACTGAACAATGCCTGACACAAGAAGGGGCTCAATAAATATTCTTTGAATGAAAGGATGAATGTTCAGTCACTCATGTCCCTATGACATCCCATTTGGGACCCACTGAAATCCAACTGCTTGAAAAAGTGTACTGTCTGTGTAAGGGGCTGAATTCAGTGGTGTCTCAGATAGTCTTAGTTGGCATCATGTGACATGTTGCTTTGCTGATTTTGCATGCACACACACGCACACAAACATCATCAAAATTTGTTTTACTTTCAGCTGTCTTTTTGAATTTAAATATAGGATAGGCAGCTTGTTTTTCCCAGGCAAGAATGAATTAAATTTGGTTTCACTTGGTTTGTCCTTATAAATGGCGACTTCTCTGTTTAGGAAGGTGCTCTAAGGCCCTTAAATGCATAGTTTAACCAATGATTTGAAGAACTCTTACTCCCACAGAACTTTCTTATCTCCTAAATGGTATCCTTTCCTTTTTGTGTAAGGTAGACTGCGAGTTATACTGAGATTCAAAGAAATGAAATAGGAAATCCAATTGTAGAGGGAATTTCAATGAAAATGAGCTAATTAGTAAATAAATGGCATGACTTTCTGACACCTTGGTAGAAACAGAATAGAATAAATAGAATTCTAATGATAATATCTAGCAGCTACCATATACTAAGAATGTATTATATGCCAGGCAGTGGGTTAACCCTTAACTAGATAAAGGCAAGATAAATTGATTTTATCAGGGTGCTAGATCCAGCCTAGAAGCATTCAGTTCTTACATGGAATAGATAATACAATAGTTGGTGCTCTGGTGTGAACTAAAGTCAGAACGACTGGTTTCCCCTTGTCCTTGCTAAAATTACTCTGCCATAAAATTGGCTGTTGGAAAGTCCTAAAATTCTGAGAAATCACAGGAGATACACAGATGAATGTAAGATTTGGTGCCTGCCTTCCAGTTGCTCACCATCTTGAGTAGGAAAGACAATGTGTGTTTGTGTTCAGTCACTCAGTCATGTCTGACTCTTTGCAACCCCACCCCCTGGACTGTAGCCTGCCAGGATCCTCTGTCCATGGGATTATCATGGGATTATCCCAGCAAGAATATTGGAGTGGATTACCATTTTTTCCTAAAGGGAATCTTCCCCACCCAGGATCGAAACCGCATCTCTGGCAGTTCCTGAATTGACAGGCAGAATTCTTTACTACTGAGCCACCTTGGAAGCCCCTGAGGAAGACAATACATAAATTTGATCAGAATGCTAAGGACTATGAAAGACATAGTGCAAAGTATTGTGGTAGCCTGGGCGTAACTAAGGAGGTGATGTCTAAATGGGGTTCCTGAAGGAGGAATAGGAGTCTGGAAGAAACACTCCTCCCAGGCAGAGGGGGTCAGCACGTGCCAAGGACTAGCTGGGGGAAAGGGCATCCTACACGAAGAGAACTGAAAGCAATTCAATACTGGCTGGAGCACACTGTCTGTGTGGACATGGCAAGATTTGCTACTGAGAAGTAAACAGAATCCAGACCATGAGAATTTTTAAGCCAAGCTGAGCAGTTTGGAATTCATCCTGTGGACCATAGGGCATCACTGAAGAATTTAAAGCCAGAGAGTGATTGATCAGATTTGTGTTTAGAAAAACCACTTTTGAGAGGTAAGACTGAGTGTAGGGGTGGGTAGTGATTTCAAGAAGACCATGGTGATGACATGGTAATCAGCCAAATCAATTATTTGGTAATAAGCCAAATTAGAAGCATTCAGTTCCATTCAGTTCAGTCGCTCAATCGTGTCCGACTCTGCAATCCCATGAATCGCAGCACACCAGGCCTCCCTGTCCATCACCAACTCCCAGAGTTCACTCAGACTCATGTCCATCGAGTCAGTGATGCCATCCAGCCATGTCATCCTCTGTCGTCCGCTTCTCCTCCTGCCCCCAATCCCTCCCAGCATCAAAGTCTTTTCCAATGAGTCAACTCTTCGCATGAGGTGGCCAAAGTATGGAGTTTCAGCTTTAGCATCATTCCTTCCAAAGAAATCCCAGGGCTGATCTCCTTCAGAATGGACTGGTTGGATCTCCTTGCAGTCCAAGGGACTCTCAAGAGTTTTCTCCAACACCACAGTTCAAAAGCATCAATTCTTCAGCACTCAGCTTTCTTCACAGTCCAACTCTCACATCCATACATGACCACAGGAAAAACTATAGCCTTGACTAGATAGACCTTTGTTGGCAAAGTAATGTCTCTGCTTTTAAATATGCTATCTAGGTTGGTCATAACTTTTCTTCCAAGGAGTAAGCGTCTTTTAATTTCATGGCTGCAGTCACCATCTGCAGTGATTTTGGAGCCCCAAAAATAAAGTCTGACACTGTTTCCACTGTTTCCCCATCTATTTCCCATGAAGTGATGGGGCCAGATGCCATGATCTTCGTTTTCTGAATACTGAGCTTTAAGCCAACTTTTTCACTTTCTTCTTTCACTTTCATCAAGAGGCTTTTTAGCTCCTCTTCACTTTCTGCCATAAGGGTGGTGTCATCTGCATATCTGAGGTGATTGATATTTCTCCCAGCAATCTTGATTCCAGTTTGTGTTTCTTCCAGCCCAGCGTTTCTCATGATGTACTCTGCATAGAAGTTAAATAAGCAGGGTGACAATATACAGCCTTGATGTACTCCTTTTCCTATTTGGAACCAGTCTGTTGTTCCGTGTCCAGTTCTAACTGTTGCTTCCTGACCTGCATATAGGTTTCTCAAGAGGGAGGTCAGGTTGTCTGGTATTCCCCTCTCTTTCAGAATTTTCCACAGTTTATTGTGATCCACACAGTCAAAGGCTTTGGCATAGTCAATAAAGCAGAAATAGATGTTTTTCTGGAACTCTCTTAGGAATGGAGGAAAGAAAGATGAAAATCAAGATGAGAGGGAAATAAGAAACTAAAGATAACTCCTAGGTTTCCAGGTGACTGTTTCAGAAAAGAGTATTGTACTTTGCAATATATGATTGGGGGCTTCTCTTGTGGCTCAGTGGTAAAGAATCCACCTGCCAATGCAGGAGACATGGGTTCAATCCCTGGGTAGGGAAGATCCCTTGGAGAAGGAAATGGCAATCAACTACAGTATTCTTGCCTAGGAAATCCAATGGACAGAGGAGCCTGGCAGGCTACTGTCCATGGCGCTACAAAAGCATCAGACATGATAGCAACTAAACAATAAAAACATATGACTGAGGATGCTTCTAAGTCAGGAAAGAACCATTCATTTATTTTTCAAAACTTCCAATTCTGTTAACTACAATTATCGTGCTATTTTTCAAAACTTCCAATTCTGTTAACTACAGAATTGCTAGTTGGGAAGATCCCCTGGAGAAGGGAATGGCAACCCACTCCACTATTTTTGCCTGGAGAATCCCATGGACAGTGGAGCCTGGTGGGTAACAGTCCACGGGGGTCACAAAGAGTCGGGCATAATGGAGTGACTAACATAACATAATGTCATCAGGGGCTTGACCACAGTTAACAGGAAGCTCAGCACTCCCATTTCTTGTAGTGGGGGAATTTACGAGTTTCCTAGTTCATTTCATCTAAGAGGAAAGAGGACTTGAAAGGCAGTTAACCAGAGGCACCAACTGATTACAGTCTAGGGAGAGACCTAGGGAGAGGCAAATTAGTTGTTGGTCAATCCGCAGAACAGAATCTCCTGGCAAGGAAGCAAAGGGAGAACTGAATAGAAGAGAATGATTAGTGTCAATGGGATGTCACCAAATGGGCACCACAGGTGAGAGTGAATTCAGGGTAGAAGCCAAGAATCAGATTTGACAGGATGAATTGATTTGTTGAGAATTGACTGACCAGATGTAAGGAGAGGACCCACTGCTGAGATCCTGTAGATTAGTAAGTTGGCTCAGAAATATCTCAGGTATAACTCAAACTGCTTCCTGTTTGCTGTTAGCAAACTGGGCAGAAACACTTGGAGATGCTCTCAAGCAGCTAGCAGAACTTCCCTGTCTTCTATGGAAAGCTGCAGCTCTTATACTAAGTGGTTGTTTGCAAACTGAACTATGACTAGGACTGGAGATGCTTAACAAACTGAACCAGCCAACTCCTACAATAGGCTCATAAGAGAGGTATACTAAGGAAAAGCACAAACAAACATCATTATTTGTAAGCCTTCTGACTTGATGCCTACTGTTTTCTTCTGGTAAAATGGGCTGGACCAAGTGAAGACAGAAATTTCCATTTGCCTAGAAGTGGTGCTCTGAGGTCTGGACAAGTTCTCTAGTTTTGGCATTAAAACTCCCTACAGATCTGAAGAGGCATTCTTAGAGGTCTCCAAGTTCTCAACAGGAATTTTTTATTCCAAGTTTCTACTTCAATAATGACTGTAAAAATTAACTTAAATTTATTTGGATTAACTTCATGACCTTCTTAAAATTCAGTACTGCTCAGTAATGCCAGTGTTATCTTTGTTTCTAGTTGGAGACACATTGGTGACAGGTAGTACTTTTTGTCGTAAGCTAATGAGGTGTGGGGAGGGACAGAAAATATTCAGTAGAAGTGATTCTCCAGGTGGAGTACCTCTAAGTACTCCAGTAATGTTGAAGCACTAGGTAATAAAGTATAGTAAGTCGCTTGGTAGATAATATTTCAAATGCTATGGTAAGTCTAAGGTACAGTAATACTAAGAGCAGTCAGGAAGAAAGAGCTGCATACTGCTTTCATAAATGACAAAACAAACCTGTCTTTGTCAGAAATGCCCCTGGGGAAACTCAGAAGACATAGGCAAGGCAAGCAGGAGGAAAGGTCTTCACACAGGGGGTGGCTGATGGGCCCTAAAATGCATCAGAAGCTACAGTCCACACAGGGAGAGGAAGCCAGAGTTCTGGACAGAACAGAGAATGAGAGGAGAAGGTGCTTAGGAGGCCTCAATATAGGGTAAGAACTCCATCTTAAAGTTTTGGGGGAAGGTAGGATTTAACTTGATTGTTTTCTCTGAGTTTCTGCATTCTTCTAGGTTCTATGGCTTATGATATATAATACCTAGGTTTGAGCTGCTTGTCTTATGACACTTACAAGGCTGAGATCACATTTATTATTAGGTTGGAAAACTTTTATGATTTGTCAGGTTCTGCTTGTGTACAAGGAAAAGCATCCACCTTAATGGCACTCCCAGGCCAACACTAAATTTGTTCATTTACTCACTAAATTTACTGGCCATCTAGTCCATGCTTGCCACTAGGATATGTTGTTCAGCCATTAGAATGGTACGATCAAGAACAGGAATGGTACGATCAAGAACAGGAATGGTACAATCCCTTCCCCCTACCCCACACCCCTTGCAGCAGCTCTCTGTCATCTAGTAATCTAATGGTCGACACCACTGGACCACGCTTATGATATAAAACCTCCTCCCCATCCTGACACTGCATTTATTTTTTAAGTAAAAATAATAAAATAGATACCAATGTACTGGTAAGGTCTATTCTCTGGGCCCTCCCCATTCAAAGCAAGGCTCCTGTTCTGACAGCAGCAGCACCTGGGAGCTTTCTAAAGTGCAGAATCCAGGTCCCATTGCAGACCTGCCTTGTCTGAATCCACATTCTGACTCCAGGTGATTTACATGCACATCAAAAAAATAAGGTTCTCTTATACAGTTTTAATAGAAACGGCTGCCTTTTATCCATGATGATAAATCTGCAATTATTTTATAGATACTCTTTTTTTAAAAATCATTTAGATTTCATCACAGTTTCTCTGGATGAGCCCTATTTCAATGAGTCTCAAGCTGGCCAAGAAAAGTGTGTCTGGTAATAATCTAAAAATAAAATTCTCAAGTTCCCTTTATAACTTCTGCATTTCTCATACTTAGTTTTTTTACTTTTACTTCCAAACAGCCTATTGAAGGGAAAAAAAGTCTCAATTGCTATGACTTTTCTTGAAAATTTTATGAAACTTCTAACCTTGGAATTCACATGTTTAGAATATTTATTAAGATTGTCTAAAATAATAATCTTAAATCTGATTTACCCATAAAACCTCACAGACTGAATCCTTAAAAATTAAGAATGTAATTATCAAAAAAGTTTTCTAGTTATATCACAGGTATGCATTCCTTTTTATCAACTATAGAGATAATCAAGGGAATTCATGAGAACTTTATATAGATTTATATTTATTTGGGGGATGGGTGAGAAACAGAGAGGGAGAGAAACTTTGTTTACCAAGCAATGTTAAATAAAACTATTTTAGGACTCTTCTTGCACAAACAGCAAGGAAAGTAAGAACTGTTTGGAAACCACTTTATCAGTTCCAACGCCTCACTACTTTAATATCCCACTCTTCTTCCTCAGGGCTTTCCCTTTATTTGTCCAGTCACCTAAAAGGCTTTCCTTTCTCTCTGCTTGTCAAAACTCTGATTCCCCAAGGTGTTTTTACTTCTTTCTTTTTCTTCTTTCCTGGACTTTTAACACTAGCACTCCCATACAGATAGCATCACACTCCTAATCCACACTTTCACACATTCAGCCTTGTCATTCTTGCTGCTAAAATGCTAGTCTCTAAAAGATGTGAAATTAAATATAAAAAATATATTTTATATTTATAAATTATATATTAAATTATAGATATAAGTTAATTCTGAGCACATAATAATTACCTAATAAAAACACATTTTTGGATTGGTCAGGCTAGGTAAAAACTCCACTTGCATTGAATAAGCAAGGATATGAAAAGTGTTAACATCACTTAATTTAAATGAAGCTGAAAATTATTGGAATTAATAAGATTCACAATGAACACCTGGCCTAAGGTTAAGAAATTTAGGGGTTTCACAGTATTTGGTTAACTCTTTTTTGGTTCAGTTTCCCCTTCAAATCGGCTAAAGAACTAAAACAATTTAAGAAAGGTTCTTTTCAAAGTGTTTCTGTGCCCACAAATCTTACCAGTATTAGTAACAACCTTACGAGCACAATCAAATGGAAGCTATAAATAAAAGGAACACAGTCTAATAAGAATTCATAAGTACATGTTGACATCTAAGAAGACACAGCTCAACTTGAAACTCTGTCTACACATGACTCCATGGTCGACCCCAAAAGCCCAAAATTAATTTTAAAGTTTCCCATCCTCTGTTGTCATCTTGATAGTTTATACATCTGAACTAAATCTTCAAAATCCATTAAAAGTCCCATTTCTTCCAGCAAGCTCTCTTCTACTCCAAAAGCTAACTGCTACTCCTGTCTTCTACAAACCACAATTAAGATTCTACACTACCTTAAAGAGTATTTGTTCTCATAAACGCTTTACATTTAGTACTTATTTTTTAAAAATTTGGTATATCTGTACAGAGCTTAACACATACAGCTAAACATATAGGCACACAAGAAAAGTTTGCTAATCAAATATGATAATTCTATCACAAATAATTCTATTTGCTAATCAAATAGATATACTGACTAAAGAAAAGTAATTATTTGCTTATATGTAGTAAGACAGGATGGAGAAGGTGATGGCACCCCCACTCTAGTACTCTTGCCTGGAAAATCCCATGGATAGAGGAGCCTGGTAGGCTACAGTCCATGAGGTCGCTAAGAGTTGGACATGACTGAACGACTTCACCACTTTCACTTTTCACTTTCATGCATTGGAGAAGGAAATGGCAACCCACTCCAGTGTTCTTGCCTGGAGAATCCCAGGGACGGGGGAGCCTGGTGGGCTGCTGTCTGTGGGGTCGCACAGAGTTGGACATGACTGAAGCGACTTAGCAGCAGCAGCAAGACAGAAAGTTTTGGAAGTAAAGTCCTGAATGCTAAAAGTGAAGACTGGGGAATGTGGGATAAAAGTGATAAGTGATTCTGCATCTCACAAATGTTTGGGGTCATACACTTTTCTGAAAGTAGTCAGGATAAATTAAGATGCATATATGAACACACCAGCTTCTACGTTGAAGCATTGGCTCTAAGGAAAAGGCAAATGATCTGTATTTGCAGTGCAGAGTCGGTCTAGTAAGTTCAACTCAGAGTTACACATTTCCAAAATCAAATGCCAAATCCTTTCACATCGGCCAGTCCTCCAAAACCATAAAACAGCCATCAGTCTGTCAAATATGATGGAAGAAGTTTTAAAGTTCCTGGCATAAATATCATTCTGGGTATATTTTTTTCTTGTCCTATGGGAAGACAACACAAGACTCAGTATTATTAGACAACCGTAACATTCCATATTTCATCACAGTCAACTCATCCTGAGTGCACAGACAAGTACCACGCATCTCACCCCACAACCTATACTCTCTAGTTCCCAGTGATTAAAAAAAAAGAACTTCACTCAAGTTCTGCTGACGTCAATGGTGTGTTTGCGTGCAAAGACAGTCCTGTGGATGGATTGAAGACAGTGATGTTGTAACTTTTCTTAAGGTCTCAATTATTCAAAAAAACCTCACTTCTAAAGAGAAGTGTCAGAAAGTCCAGAACTCTATTTCAAGGAAAAGGCAGCAAGTAAATCTTAAAAGAACTAAATGTGTTTCAAAGTATGTCCTTAAACTGAAAGTTGACATTCATGTCTTGGCAATGTCCTAAACCCCATTGTAATAAAAAATGATAATCACACCTCCTTAGGGGGAAAAGAAGGTAAAGAAAAAAATAGCATAAATAAAAATATAATCACAAGGATCCATAACTTTTAATACTGTGGACTTTTTCCTTTGTTTCTTCAACATTTTACTTATGCAAAATATCATCTATGAGTCTAAGTTCTCATAGAGTTTTCTGACTAATCAGAAAATTAATACTAGACATTCTGGTATCTACAAAGAGCCAGTTGCTCAAATAATAAACTAGTACTTATTAAGAAATAAAAATGTCACATGTTGGACTTTGCACTACATGGTGGGGAATGGTGAGTATCTAAAAAAAAAAAGAGAGAGAAACTCTTGCTCTCAAACATTTACAGTCTACCAAGAAGGACAGGTATATATTCTGCTTTTGTTAATTCAGAAAACATTTGCTACCAACCAGATATATAGCACAAAATAACTGAATAAAGCTTTAAACATCAGTTGACCAATAAAAAGCAATGAAAGTTAGAGTCCCAAGTGCATTCTAAGAAGGGTGCACAGAGGTTAGTGGATATCTGGGGACAGGAGTGGGTTGCCCCTCAAAAAAGTTGTATTTGCTCCATCCTTAAGATTGTTTATTTCTTGTACTATAACCCCTTATAAACAACAGAGTGGGAAAATATCTCTGCAACTTGGAACTGATCTTATTTACAAAACTCTGTCAACCAGAAGTTCAAAATAAGAGTGTTCTTTTTCAATTTCTACATGAAGAAAGGAATCTTTTCATTCCAGGAAAGACAGTGTTACCCAAATGAATCACAAAATTGTTGCTTTGACACACTTCCAGATTTGTGGTTGTTAAAGGCAAGTTTCAAGTAGAAAATGCTGTCTAATTGTCAAGTAGCTTGGTCCTCAGAGCCTTTTCTGAAGCATAGGGTACAGGTCAGCTGACCAAGTGTGTCAATTCATTTCAGTCCCATAAGCCGTGTAAAGATCTGTTCTCAGGGCTGGAGTGACACATACAAAATGAAGACAGAGCCTCCACCCCCATCTCCCCAGTGGACTCACTTCCACATAGAACCATGTTTGGTGCCCCCACACAACAGGGACACCAGCCAATCTGGTTATCTTAGCCACTCTAGCTTGATTTTTTCATGCATAAAAAATGCCATTAGAGGGGGATGTGATAATAAGATAGGCTATGCATGTGTGGGGACTTAGGGGAAATCTCTACCTCCAGCTAATTTTGCTGTGAGCCTAAAACTGTTCTAAAAAATAAAATGCCATTAGATAAGCTAAGTGTTTATATTCATCATTTGAATTTTACTACTTTAGTCAGAAAGGATTAACCCGCCTACACAGGTGTTCTCTGAATGCTCAGGAGAGCTTATCTAGAACTCTCACCAGATGCTGACCTTCTCTATACTTTCCAATCACTATTGTCAGGGAGGTGCTGTGTTTGCAAGTTCACTGTCCATATCCTCCACTAGAACATAAGCTGCATGAGGGCAGGGCCTTTGTTTTCTTCACCATCACAGCCCCAGAGCTTGGCACAGTGCCTGGTACTGAGTAAGTATTCAATAGAGTTAACCACCATCTGGCAAAGAGAATGAACAAACTATCAGAGAAGAACCACAGAGCCACCCTTCCAGATTCTACTCTCTAAGGGCAGGATGCCTATGAGATGATTCTCTAAAATCAGAAAAATACACAGTAGGGATTCAGTAAATGTGTGATGTATCAATGAACTAAATCACAGCATCTTAGAGTCTGAATAAAGGATAGGCAGGTATCCTTATGCAGCAGCCCATCTGCACAATCATTCAGCCCCTCCTGGACGCTTCCAGTGATAGGGAGTCAGAACTTCCACTACAATTTCTACCCTTATGTTAGCATGACAAATAAGAATTAATTATATCTTTAGTCAAATACGGTACTGTTCAAATGTCAATTCATTTGACATTTTGGGGCCTCCCTAGAGAGGCCTTTTTCTAGCTGAGTATCATCCCTGAGCCCAGAGTTGATGATTCCTCTGGGTATACCCTGGTATGAGTGGATAACCTAAGGCAGTGTCCTCCACAATGTGTGTGGACCTCTGAATCCTCTACAAGCCTCAGAAAAATACAAATGCCTATATTCCTCGTTAGACTTCCCGAATCAGAGCACCTGGGGAGGCCTCCAGGTAGACATAGTTAGTCAACCAGGGCTGAAAAACACTGAAATAAGGACATTTTTAGTTTCAGGTTCAAGAAAGAGAGATGTCTGTGGCAGAGATCCTTTAAACCTTGAGTAGGAGAGAAAAGGGCTTGAAGACATTTCTCTGCCCTGCTCCCAAGATGGTTTGGGCTCCCACGAGGACAGCAGAGGCAGAGGTGGGAAGGTTGAGGAGACATTGTGACACACGGAGGGAAGCCAGCATGCTGAGGCAGCGCAGACATTGGAGGCAGCTGCTGCAACCTCCAGGGAGGCAGGGCAGGGGACTCAGAACAGCCAGAGGTCACAAGGGGACTGTGGTTGACAGATGGACTTGAGCACATGGTCGACAGCCTGCTGGGGACTTCCAGACTGGCTGGGAGAGAGAAGAACTCTGCAGGCAGTCATTCTTTCACCTAACATCTTTGCTGAGCACCTACTATTTCCCAGGCACTGTCAGAGGTTCTAGGATTACAGGAAAGAATGGAAATAAGTATAGAATCAACCATAGCTTTGCCAAGTGAGGACCTCAAGAATCAGGAATGCAGTCTTAATAGCTAACATCAGATTAGATACACAAAAGTTCAAAAAAAAAAATGTATGCTTAGTGAAAAGAAGTTAGAGAAAGACAAATACTCTTTGTTGTCACATATACTTGAAATCTAAAAATAAATCACATGAATATAGATAACAGAAACAGATTCACAGATGTAGAGAACAAACTAACAGTTACCAGTGGAGAGAGAGAGAGGAGATGGGGGCAAGACAAGGTATGGGATTAAGAGAAAAGTCTACTATGAATAAAATAGATAAGCCACAAGAATGTACTATGCAGCACAGAGAAATTTGGCCTCATTTTGTAAAAACTTAAAATGGAATACAACCCAAAAGATAGTGAATCACTCTGTTGTACACCTGAAACTAACATAACATTGTAAATCAAGTATACTTCAATTTTTAAGAAATAGATACACATAAAAGATCTAGCGAGTATCTCTCTTCCTGGCCTCTTACTTGAAGAGAAGGGAAATCACTCTTTGGCTTGCCTATATTTTTATAAAAGTACACATCCGCAGCACACCATGGCAGTTTCTCTGGGATTCCAAGCATCCCTTCTACACAGATTCACCCTCAGTTCCCACGCTGCCCCACAGCACTCAGTAGAATGGCAAGTGGGGTGCAGCCTCCCCTTTGTTCTGGCCACAGCTGTCTCTACGGGGATGAGCCCTCTAAAAGCCCAGGGTAACGGTCTTGCCCATAACTGCTCAGGAGAAGCTATGAAAGGCTAAACAGGCCGCCACATGAACACGATGCTCTTTAATTACGAGGTCCCCCCTGGAAGGAAGGCCGGCAGACAGGCAGACACATTCCAATTACGCTAATACACCTTGTAAACATCAAATATTTTTATTCTGAGATTAAAGAGAGCCTGTATCCTCACAGCGCTCCTGAGACGACCGTGCATCTCAGGGCTCTTGCCAGTGCTGCTGGGGAAACAGGATTTCCTCTGGTTAAAATAGACTTTCACAAAAATAACAGCCTCGAGTCTGGAGGTGGTCAAATGTGACTTCCACTGCAAAATTTCAATCACAGTACTCAAAAAGCTTACAAAAGGACCGAATTCATATTCTCAGAGGAAACTGATCAGCCTCTCCAGTGCTGTCCCAGCCTGTTCCCCAACCATGCAGAGCCTGTGGTCAGTTCCCTTGGTTAAGCCTGATGGTGGTAGGCCTTCAGGCTGCAGTCTGATTGCCATGTGGGTCACTCACCTTCATCAGTGTCAGCCCCTCCTGAGCAACACACACACACACACACACACATACATGCACACACACACACACATGCATGCACACACTGATGTAACTAACTCAGCCACATTCTCACATTTAGGTCAGCTAGCAACCAGTAACCTGAATGTGCCAGGTAAATAGTCGGAGTCATCAGCCACTGGTTCCAAGCTAATCTGAGAAGTGGGTAATGAGACTGGAAAAACCCACACATAAACCTTTCTGAGAGCAGACCTTTTGGTGGGTCACCATATGAAAAAAAAGTCCTTGAAATTCCTATTCTCTATTACAAATGAGTGTGGTAACAAATAAACTCCCTAAGGAATAGGTTTTTCCATTTGAACCAGTAAAACTCAACTCCTATAAAATGAAAAATCCTACTTAGCGCAAACAACTCCACGTTGCAACAGTAGCTGTTTATGGTCTGCTAAACAGTTGCAGGCAAATCAGTCTTTATAAGGGCATCACAGTTTCAACACCTAAGAGAGTTCAATACACAGAGAAGAAGGCAGAGAGTCACTGAAAACTCTTCTCTGGTGGCGTGAGCAATCACTTCTAATTTCTCCATCACGTTAATATGAATTTTTGTATACCAGTCCCTCAAAGTGAGTGTTCCTGCTACACACTGGGGGAAAGTACACTTTATGGGTCCCTCTACAAAACACAGTCTCTCTGAGGCGAAGGAGGTAATGAGAACCAATGACTTTCACTTTAAGGGGCTCTTAGAGCAAAACCCTGTCCACAGAGTCGCAAAGAATGAGATATAACTGAGCAACTAAGCATGCATATACAGCAAAACTCTAAGATATTGGGGGGCTACCTGAGTGGCTCAAAAAGCAGGAAGTGGGCAAGCTGACCAAACACAAGCCTGTTCACATCCTCCTGTCCTCCCTTCCCCTCCATTTCATCTTGGGCTTTTATACAGATGCAAGGGGGCACATGGGAACCTCTGAAGGGCAGGTCAGTACTCAGGGCACTGAGCAGTAAGAGTGAGGAAGGCAGGGTCCATTCCTCCATGTACCCCACATTTGGGTTAGGAAGAACATAACAGTGGGGGTGCTTTAGGCTCATTGCTGGCACCCAGGAAGCCAGAGCATTCACAGCTTTGTTCACTCAGTAAACACCCTGACTATTCAGCTCCTATGGAACTGGCACTGGGGTGAGTTCTGGGGTTGGAAATGTGAATTGGACAAAGCCCTCAGCCTCAGGCTGCTGAGAATCTGGTACAACAAATACATAAGGAAGCACATTCCAAAATAAACAGTAACAGTATAAAAGCTCATCCTAACATGATGTGAAGAGAATATAAAGTGCAGAAGTGGCATAAAGGAGAAAAAGATCACCTTGACCTGGCTGGGGGCAGAGTGGTTGTGGTGGGAGGAAGGGGAAGGGGAGGTGTCTAGGCTTTGGTGAAATGAGCCAGACTTTAAAGAGTAAAAAGGGATCCACCGAGGCAAAATGAGAAAAGAAAATTCTAAGCAGAGGGAACAATCTATGGCAAGTGCTGGCATGTACAACAGTATGGAGCGCTTGGGCAACACCAGGGCCTTCAGGATGGCTAACTGTGCTGAGGCTGGATGAGGGAGCCAGGCCATGGGGACCCTTGAACCTCACGCTAAAGAATCGTGGCTCTAACTCACAGTCTTGGGGAACCACAGAAAGCTGGGGGGCATCAGAGTCACTGAATCTGCAATGTGCTTTACTAAGATCACTCTGGCAGCGGAGGAGAGAACAGACCAGAGCAAGGCCAGACTGAGGGAAACGAAGGCTGTGGCAGAAGCTCAGGGTGAAGCAGCAGGAGCCTGGCCTGGGGCAGTGGCCATGGAGATGGAGAAAACAAGAGCGGTCGGAGTCCAGTTTACAAGGCTGAACCATGACAGGAGTTAAGGAATGAGGAGGAGGAACTGCATCTAGAAAGACACCCAAGTTCTTGGGTGCTGGAAGGGGAACACAGGGGAGATGTTTTGAGGGGCTGGTGTAGGATGAGTCGAGATTGGGATATTTTGAGTCTGAGGTTCCTGTGGCTCGTTCAAGTTTGAAATGTAGAAGAGAGGTCAGTACTGAGTAAATATCTCAGAGCCTCATCTCTTCCAAAATTGGGCAGAGCCTCAGCACAGAGGCACCCAGAATATATTTTTAACTAGAGAAGAGTCTAGTGGAAAAGTCTGATAAAAATGGGAATGCCAAAGGAACACCAAAGACGAAGAACTGTCCACTCAAGGACTTGGTAGATTTCTGCTCAGATTTACTGTATTTGAGTACAAATACCAAATTTTCACTGTCTAGGAAACTTGGTAAACCTCTTCTAGGTAAAGAAAATATATATATATATATAAAAATATATATACACACACATATATTTATGTTTCCCTTTTTCTTAAACTTTATGTGGAAATCACTGCATTAAGACTGACAAGTTATTTCACTTTCAATTCCAAACTTGTTTTTACTTTTCATAAAAACTGAAAGTGATGCTTCTGAGCAGAAATGGATGAGCATTTTAAGGACTGCCTTCTTTTATGAAATCTAGCCCATATCAAACATTTTTTACTAGATATTACTAACACATTACAAAGACTCACATTTCCTTAAATAGAAAAATAAAAGTCCACTTTCCCATAACTTAGATCAGAAAGACTGCTTTTTGTTTGCTGGGGGTTTTTATAGTTGCAGCTTAAATTCGGGATGATTTTTATGAGGCAAGGAAGACGTAGATCCTTCTGCAAAAGAGGAACTTTCACAATTAGTGAAAACCAAGAGTGCTGACACGAGGGGCTGGGGTGGGGAGGATGATGTGACCACAGCACCGTGGCAAAGGGAAGAAAAGCCCCAACCCCCTTCCCGGCCTACATGCCAGCCCCACACGTGCCCCCATGCTTATGGATGCTCCTCCGTGGGCTTCATCTGATTCCCAAAGCAGGTACCACAATAAAGAGCCGAATGCCTCTCTCTGCTTCTAATATTGAAACCAGCTGTGTTTATATCTCCCTGACCACCTCTTCTGTCTCCCCTCATAGTCTGCACAGACAAAATGTTTTCAGGCCAGCCAAGCAACCTTTCAACTTCATGGAGCACGTAACTTCTTAACAGCAAAAGCCTTTTGTAAGCTTGTTTTCAAAAACTGCACGTAGCCAGTAGAAGACAAAGTGATATATAAAAGGATGTTCTCCTCTTAGCAGGAAAAACTTCAAAGCAATCCCTGACATACCAGAATTCACTGCTTTTCCAGTAAATATTATCTGTTTTGGCCAGAGAATTCTAGGTTTGGGGATAAATTCAAAGATGAAGAGCCTGTGTTTGGCATAGTCTTTCTATTTATATTCTAAGCTGAAAACGTCATCCACTGGCTATGTATAACCTCACAAGGTGGCCACTCACAGGAGTGGAGTGAAAGCTCATTTTGGCTTTGCGGACTCTGCCCTTAAAGAGCCATTTTGGCAAGCACATGGGCAGGCGTTGTAGCAATGGAAACAAAAAGCAGGTGTGAAGGGAAGTCTGTTCCCAGGAGTGTTCACCACTCAGGAGCAGGGCAAGCACCCTTGTAGAAAGGAAAGTTAAAGGATTATCCAATCCTTGGATAAAAGTTGCATAACTTTTAAAGATTAAAAAAATACTGTAAAATAATTGCCATATTATTATGAGTATTTTATACATATTTGTTAAATAATTTAATTAATGAACTACAGGGGCTTGGGGCTTGTGTCTGTTTTGTGTGTTTACTCAATTTGTGTCCTCAATTCTCATTCATAAGATGTCCTTTCTGTCTCCAGCGTAGGTTCCAATCTCACCATCTTTCACACACTCACCACAATCTTCCCCATAAGCTTTATCAACAGCTCCGTTTGACCACTGCTGGATTTTGCTGCTGACACAAAGTACCTTCTGTACTTTGTATCATTCTGCAGAGCACCAACCTCAACAAAGCCCATGAACATCTTTTTTCATTTTTTTTGATGAGAGGAAGGGGAGAAAACTTTTTACTCTTTGACTTAGAACTTTGACCAGGTGATATCTCTAGCTCTTTACCTCTTTATGATCATAGCAAGGATGTCTCACAAACTCTGGTCTACCATATGCAAAATGATATCTCAACATCTCTGACACAAAGGAATTCATGAGCCGATCAGAACCAAGGCAATAAAAAGACAGTGTCTAAAGGAACAAAATGTAGATAGAGCCACATTGCTAATTGGAATAATTGAGATTTAATTGGGCTGAATACAGGATAAGAAGTTAGAGATATGGGCATTTGAATCCCACTTTGCCATCAATTCACAGGGCACCTGTTCACATCTCCTTTGCCTCAATCTCTCCATGGTGTAATTCAAATTACCTACCTATCTAAGACACACAAAGTTATCCACTTTTTGGACCAAGTTTTACATGTGGTTTTAGTGTGAAAAGCAGCATTTGGCGGAGGAGGAGGGAGGTGGAATATTTACTTCCTAGGAGAAAAATTAAGTCTGCAATCCTCTTAGTATCTAAAGAATAGGGTTACTTGGGAATAGACGTCCAGAGACCCCTTGAGCATCCCTGAGCCCCCTAAAGCCCAGACAAATGATTCTTTTCAGCTTCGAAAGCCTAGCTGGGAGTTCCAGATTGAATCTCACAGGCATAAGTCCTTGATAGATCCACTGTGGTTTCATAGCTCAGCCTTCAGAAACTCAGCTTCAATCAGCTGAGCCAACGGGGAGCCTGCCGGAGGAGTGGGCTCAGGCTGTCTAAACCCATGAGGAGTAACTGCTGCAACAGCACACAAATGAAATGGGAAGGTGGCCTCATGTGATGAATGAGTCCACGCATCTGTGGAGGTTTCCCTTTCCCGGATGGTCAGCCATCCAGAAGGTTCACGAGGAAAATTCCCGCTTAGCAAACTCCATTTTCCATCAAGAGCAGCTGGTCTTTGTCAAGAACTAGTTCCTACTGGAAACACTCATAGAAACTGCTCCTCTCCTCCAAGGAAGCTTTCTGTACCAAGAACTGAGGCCGGCTGACCTGAAATCAAACACATTCTTATCTGAATTCAGCTGGATAGATTTCTTTCTTGGTTTGCTTTTTCCTAGCCCTTCTATGTAGCACACCCTTCTATTCTTGAAGCCTAACAATTAGTCAAATTGAAATGCAGCTGAGTAGTTCACACTTTCTCAATATGCTACATTTCTGGATTTTTCTGATAACATCTTAGAATCATTGGCAGCATTTTAACAAACCATCTCTTAAGTCTCCTTCATTTCCTGTTGATCCTTTCCAACTACTGTTTCACAGGACAGGTTTTCTCAATAGGGCCCCAAATTTTGAGAGTCTGCCTTCAGAGCCTGCTACTTTCCAAGAGATTAACTGTGTAGGCAAGCCTCTTGGCATGAAAGAGAATCAGAACAGGTCTAACATGTGACACACATAACTAGGCATTCTTAAATGAGTTACACTGTGTAACAAGAGAAATCAGACCCACCAAGGCTATAGTTAACTTTCCCTCAGTAAAGAATGCTACCCTGCAGTGTACCAGTAATATACTGTCCTTTGGGAACAGTAAAGAATGTCCCAAAGGACAGTCCTTGGACCAGTTGACTCAACTGATTCAAAATCCATACAGTTGTTCAAAATATATATTCCCTAGTCCCCACACCAAACGTACAAATATTAGAACTTTTTGGCAAGATCCAAAAGCCTATATTTTTTTAACTTTCCTGGGCATTTCTTTTTTTTCCCCCTTTTTACCTAGAATCTTAGCTCTGCCATTACTTAGGAACATACACTAGGGAAGTTACGGAACCTCTCTGAGCCTTAGTTTCCTTCTCTGCCAAATGTTTATAATAGACACAATTTAGGATTTTAGTGAAGAATAAATGAGATGATATGAGGGAACTCCCTGACACAAAGTAGGTACTTTAGACTTGGGAGCTATCAACAACAGTAATAAAGGAGCAATGCAAATGAGAATGGCCATGTGTCTGGGGCAGGAAGGAAACCAAGAGGGACCAAGCAAAACACTGGCTCCCACACTGAGGGGCAGGTTCCCCTGAAGGTGTTCTGATGCCATTCATCCCAACAGGCACAGCTGTCAGCATCCAAGTGCAGGTCCAGCTGTCAGCGTGAGAAGCACAACAGGAAAGAGCAGGGATATCTTGGGACATCCTAGGGAGAAGCCCTTGGGAACAGAGGGAGGAGACCAGAAGCAAGGAATCCAAAAGTCTCAGAAATTGAGGCCAACAAGTAGCCTCAAAGCAGCAGGCAATCATGTGATCTGGCAAACCCACTTCTAGGGTTACATCCAAAGGAAATAAAATCACTATCTCGAAGAACTATCTCCTCTCCCATAATACCACAGCATTATTCACAATAGCCATGATTTGAAATAATCTAAACATCTGTCAGATGAATGGATAAGGAATATGTGATGATGTATACACACACACATCTGTATACATGTATACATATTCAGCCATAAAAAAGATTCTGTCATTTTTGACAACATGGAAGAACTTGGAAGACTTTATGCTAAGTGGAATAAGCCAGATATGCAAGACAAGTATCACATGATCTCACTTATATCTGTAATTTTAAAAATAGGTTGAACTTATAGTTACAGAACCATTCCAGTACTCTTGCCTGGAAAATCCCATGGGCAGAGGAGCCTGGTAGGCTACAGTCCATGGGGTCACAAATAGTCAGACATGACTGAGCAACTTCACTTTCACTTTTCACTTTCATGCATTGGAGAAGGAAATGGCAACCCAATCCACTCACTCCAGTGTTCTTGCCTGGAGAATCCCAGGGATGCGGGAGCCTAGTGGGCTGCCATCTATGGGGTCGCACAGAGTCAGACACAACTGAAGTGACTTAGCAGCAGCAGCAGCATAGTTACAGAAAGTAGAATTGCAAGAGACTAGAGGATAGGAGGAAAAGGAAGATATTAATCAATATTGATCAAAAGGCACAAATTTTCAGATATACGGAAGTTGACTGACTGATATTAAGAATCAAGTGTACAATAAAGCCAATACCCAGGGGATGGGAGGAGGACAGAAATAGATGAGGGAGAGGAAGAGGTACAAACTTGTAGTTGAAAAATACATGAGTCACAGGTATGAAATGTACAATGTGGGGAATATAGTCAATAACCAAGCAATGTTGGTTGTGATGACATGTCTAACTAGACTTGTGATGATTATTTTCAAATGCATACAAAGAAAATCACTATGTTGTGTAATGGGAACATTGTGTTAAACAAGCATATAAACAAACTCAAAAAAAAAGAGGTCAGATTTGTGCTTACCAGCAGTAGGGGGCTGGAGAAGGGGAGACTGAAGCAGACAGTCAAGAAAGGTACAAACTTCCAGTTATAAGATATATAAGCACTGAGGATGCAACATATAACTTGATAAATATAATTAACATTGCCATATGTTACATAGGAAAGTTGTTAAGAGACTAAATTCTAAGAGTTCTCATAAAATACATTTTTTCTACTTATTTAAAAATGGCAACCCACTCCAGTACTCTTGCCTGGAGAATCCCATGGACAGAGGAGCCTGGTAGGCTATAGTCCAGTGGGTCACAAAGAGTCGGACACGACCGAGTGATTTCACTTTTCACTTTCTATATATGATGATGAATGGTCTCTACTCGTACTTTGATAATCATTTCATGATGTATGTAAGTCAAATTATTATTCTATACACTTAAATTTATACAGTACTGTATGTCAATTATATTTCAATAAAACTGGAAGAAACCCAGTACCTATATTCGCCATTGTATGTAGCTTGCTTTTACTTACAAAATCTTTAGAATTTCTTTTGTAAAACATTCACAGCAGAAGTGTTCATTTTACTTGCCTATTTCACCTCTAAATTCCACCACAGCTATTGGGATTATGTGAGGTAAAGAAATAAACACAAAGACTATTAGGTCAACTTGACTACCTGGACTTCTGATAGGAAAGTTACCTATAGCCATGTCTTACAAAGTGCTTAAAAGCTCAATCTAAGGACTTAAATACATACATTTTAGATGTACAGCATGGTGACTATAGTTAATAATGTATTATACACTTGAAATCTGTTAAAAGAGCAAATCTCAAGTAGCCTCTACACACACACACAAAAGATAAGTATGGGAGGTGATGGATATGTTCATTAATCTGGTTGTGGAAATCATTTTACAATGTGTACATATATCAAATTATCACGTTGTATACCTTAATTATATACAATTTTTATTTGTCAAAAATAAATAAAAATTAAACCAAAACCAAAAAAGTAGCAGGCAGCCAAGCCGGGGTGACCCCCTAGATGACTCCACTAGAATCCACAGCAGGATTCCAGGCCCTTAAGACAGAACAGAGGACTGTGGAACAAGCTTCTTCCAAAGACAGAGACTTAGGAACAAAGAATAGGACAGAAGCCAAGATATCAAACAGCTCAAAGTAAGTGACTCCCAAAGGACAGGGCCTAGAGCCCCACCACCTTCTGCAGGGAGCGTCAGCGTCAGTCTTTGTCATAAATTGGTTTGACTCAGGTGAAAGCCACAATATAACTGCAGCAGCTGAAATCGTGGCGCTGGATGGACCTAGATAGCAAGTCACTGGGGCCGGTACCCTGCAGAGGCGGCCGGCAGAGCAAAACTCCTCATCCCAACAAGTGCAGTGAGGAGGGCGGGGAGAGGCGAAGGCCAGAGAGCAGGTGAAGAGTGCTGTGATGGGGGAAAATAAAGGATTTTTCCTTCCCGGGTCTAACAGGCCCGTAAAGTATTTCTTCATGTAAGGAGAAAAAGACAAAAAGCACACCAGTTTATGTTCTCTAGGGAAAAGCCGAACAACTAATTAAGCTGGCAGGTGGCCAGTGTGACAAACTGGGAGGCAGACACTGCAGGGTCTGAGGCAGACAGGAGAGGGGATCGTGAAACAAGACAGCAGGTACTAAGACAATGTGGTCAGCAGGCGAGGGTGGAGAGTGAGGGGCTCCCTAACGTTTGGGAGGACTTGAAAAGAGGGCAGGGAATATAAAAGGAATTTTGAGCTATGTTCTAGAAAACATTCACATGTTAGCAAGAAGCTTAGAGAAAGATGAAAATTCCTGTCTGTGCTTCTTTAAACACAGAGCTCAAGCCTGACCCACGTGGCTCCTAGCTGTCCAGTGGCTGCATTATAAAGAGCAGTGCTGGACAGAGAGCTTAGCCCTGCGAGACCTCTCCCGTGATCACATCTAGGGAGTGTAAGCTGGATTTGTTGGGGGAAAGAGCAGGCACCCCCTACCACAGCCTCCCGGGGCTAAAGAGGCCCAACCTGCCCAACCTCAGCTCACCCTGGAGTGCTGGCCACACAGGCCACGTCCAGTCCTATTGCATAACTTCTTGCCTCTCCCCCATAGTAAGTGTCTTTATGTCTGAGAGCCAGCTAAGCACCCATCCTCCTCAGAAGAGAAGTCTGAGGATTGATAACCTCAACCTGAACCTGAACCTGCCCCAGCCTTTATCCACTTCACCCTGCCAGCAGCTTCCAGCTTTGGCTTCACTCATTTTATTCATAGCCTCATCCCAGCAACCCCTGGGCACCCCAGGAGATGGCCCCTCACCACCTCTGTTATGGGATTCTGCTTCAATCAAACAATTAATCAGCAAGGAAACCCAAATCCAGACCCAGTGGAGAAAATAAAGGGAAAGGAGATCAACTATTCCAAAGGCCAGATCAGCTCAATGCAGTGAAGGAAGGAGGAGGATGCAGGCTACACCAGAATCCTGGGTTCTCAGCTGGACCACACACATCAGATTGGAGACAAGAAGAGTGGCAGAGGTGTTGTTAATTTCCTGCCTCGTCAAGCATGGCTCAAGAATTCGGCAGCTTAAGTCCCCAGCAGCAGTAGGAGCTGGCAACAGGCAACCTGCTGTAAAGGATAAAGATGGCAATGTCTGAGCACCAGCGACTAGGATGGACAGAGGTCAAGGAGGCCAGTCCCGGGGAGAAGCTGCAGGAGTTGGATAGGAGAGGAGAGATGTCACGTTTGTCAAGTACCTACCAACTGCAGGGCAGTAGGAGATGCTTTACATATGTCATCAACATTAATCCTTAGGTAACTCTGGGAAGCATCTCCACATCACAGCAGAGATGCCTGAACCTCAGTTTCTCCTCAGTCACAGCTAAGGAGCGATTTAACACCTGTGTCTCATTCTACATCCTGGGCGTGTTCCCACAGCACCACTGAGCGTGAACCAGACACCACAGCACAGCACAGGAGCCTGCCCCAAAGTGCACCTTGGGTGAAACCAAATGACATCTGAGATCTATGTCAAACATCACCTGGGGGTGGTGGGTGGTGAGTGGGAGGAGAGGAGAAATAAGATTGGCCACGTGTTCATAACGGTTGAGGCCAGAGGAGGGCTGAGCCGAGGCTCAATGTACTATCCTATTTTTGTATGTGTTTGAAATTTTCCATAACACAAAACAAAGTCTCTGCTGTATGAAGTCAAATTAACACATCATTTCCCCTGGCCTTACCCATCACTAAATGCACACTCTTTGGTTTGGGGCTTCCTTTTGGTTACACAACTGAATATTCACTTTAGCAAAGAATTCTCACTTTGCTAGGAACTTCCTTCTGTGTGGAGTAAGCAGAAACAGTAGGCAGAGTTCCACTGAAGAGAATGCTTTCAGGAATTTCTTGTTCCATGAAAATAAGAGACTTAAGATTCTTTTCTCGTTACAATCTTAAAGGGGAAAAAACAGGATATAAAACCACAACTGAATCTTAAAAGGAATTTGATGTAAATACATATATAGAAGGAAAAGCACTAACATGAAAACCATGGAATTAATTTTCTGAATTTTACACTGGACACTGAACATGCGTTTGTTTTTGGAAATATTTTTAAAACAGTTTTTTTTTTTAAATGGGCTTTAGAGAAACAGAACTGGACTAATTAAAGTCTTTGGTCTGTGTTGTCATTGGTCTAGCTGTACTTTTCCAATCATTAATATTAAAAGGTAACTATTAACAGCTATCACGTGCCAGGCATGGCACAGGTTATTTCTAATCTTTTCAACAATCCTGCAATCTGGATGATTTTGCACTGATTTTCAACTCATACCTGCTGGTTCTGAAGCCTGTCTTGCTCCATCACACCTGACCTCCTGCCTCTCAGCTCTTACCTTCTAGACTGAGAAAACACCAGAAGCAGATTCCTGAAACACTGGGACTAGAGGCTTATACCTCAGCTGTGTCTTGAGTTTCTCTATGCTGTCACGACCCATATTGCCCAGTAGTCTCAGTCTGGCCAGGATGGAGCTGATTAACCACTATCTGGCCAACAAGACAGACTAGACTAGCCTGTTTCTCCTTCTCCTGAGCTGAGAGAACGTAATCCCAGCATTCTGTGTACCAATGACTTCTGATTTATATTGGAATATGACCACTCTCTCCAAATAATACTCATCTAGCAATTTCCCTATGATTTAGTTATGGTCCTTGGAAGGGTGAATTCTTATCACAAAAAACTATCTCATTATGGAAGAAACGGCCAAGATTACCTCTCCCTCCATATGACAGCAGAAGCCGTGACACGGCAACCATGATGAAACACAAAGAGGAAAGAAGATTCTCTAAGGGGGCTGGGGGCAGATGCTAAAGCCAGGGGAAAGTCAGGAATCTGAGTCAGTGAGAAAAGAGGTTTCAAACAACCATCTGAATGGGCTATCAGCACTGGCAGCCTCTTGAGGTAAGAGGGCAGAATGAGCTGTTTGAAACTGGCCGTCAAGGAAAGGATCCAGTCAGCAAGCCGGGGCGGGGAGCTCATAGGCTGGGAGCTGTGAGAGCTCTTTCCTTTAGCTATACCCCCACCACCATCACCACAATCTGAGTGACTGTGAGGCCTGTGAAAACTGTTCAGTCGTGTCCGACTCTTTGCGACCCCATGGACTATACAGTCCATGGAATTCTCTAGGCCAGAATACTGGAGTGGGTAGCCTTTCCCCTCTCCAGGGGATCTTCCCAACCCAGGGATTGAACCCAGGTCTCCCATTTGCAGACAGATTCTTTACCAGCTGAGCCACAAGGGGAAGTCCAAGAATACTAGAGGGGGTAGCCTATTCCTTCTCCAGCAGATCTTCCTGACCCAGGAATTGAACCGGGGTCTCCTGCATTGCAGGTGGATTCTTTACCAACTGAGCTATCAGGGAAGCCCAATGAGGCCTGAAGCAAACTTAATTCCTTTTTCTATTGGTGAAACATAGAGACACCTGCTCCTTGACAGGAAGGTTTCTTGTTCTATGAAGTGTATTGAGCAATTCAATAAAAAGTGTTCTATACGCAGCTCTATTTTACAGCAAATTTCCCCAGAAATGGCCAAATCATTTCCCCTGGTAACTAAGGCTGCCCACCGCACACCAATTCCCTAGTGGTAGGTTAACCGCTGTGGTGGCACAGCTGTGGGGGTGGCCCCTCACACCTAAACAGCCCCGGCAGGCGCTCCGCCAGATCTGTCCTCGGGCAGGCAGAGACTAGGCTGTTGTGTGCTGCCTATTCTTGGTCTCTTCTTAGTTCTACTCAAATGACAGTGACCAGAAGTACACCCACCCTTCACAGCCTCCTCAGCTGTAAGAATACGTAGGGATCCAATTTGGGAGGAAAAAGAAAAAAACCCAGGAAAATATTCAGAACCACTTTCTCATGAAAAGAAATGGAGATCTATGAAGGTAGCATCTCTTACGGAAAAAAATCATCCATCTAAAACAAAGTTATTGCTGAAGACACTGGTGCCTGAGTCTCTGAGAGTGGGCAATGAGAGAGACGTCAGCAAAAGGATTAAAGGAATTCATTGGTTATTATTGAATGATATGTCCACTATAACCTTAACTGTCAGGCTATTTGGATAACAGTCTTAGTGGCCATTTACCTCTTGCGGGTTTCCCGGGCAGCTGAAAGACTTCCATCCACTTTGGATTTGATCATCTCACCTTGTATTTGTCCATGATCCCAAACACGAATCCTGCAATCTACTATGTCATAAGGTAATTAGAATAAAAAGACATTTGAGGCTTAGGAATTCCTGCTTTCCACTATTTTGCCAAATAAAGTGTTGCTTCCTCTGTGTTTAAGAGGCAAGGTATTTTCTAAAAGATCTAAGATAACTGAAAGGACTAGGCATCAGTTTTGGTTTGATTTTACCTTTTAATGATTCAAAAATTACTAGCCACGAAAATAATGAGTAGACAAATCAGGTGCTTTTACCTTCAGAAGCACCTCTGTGTGTAGTGGTTTTGGTTTATGTGGGTCTTCTGTTTTTGTTTTGGGGGTTGTTTTTTTAGTATAAAGGGAAAATGGTGGGGAAAATACATATTGTATTTTATCAAACCCCAAATGTGAAAAATAGTTTAAAAGACTGCTGACGCAATTGCAGCTGGGCTCATTGAAGCCTAATTAAAATGCCGGTAACACATGATCCTGCCCAGAAGTGCTGACTACCGCCAGGCAGAAACCAGGGCCATTTGGCTGCACAATATTAATAACAACAGCAGCCAGAACATTATCATAAATGTTTTGAATGAAGCCCCCAACCTCTATTTCAAGGTTTACAAAAATCAATGATTTTCCAGGTAGTGGTAACCACAGAGAAACCAGACTTAATTACAGAATAAGAAACCAGCAACTGAACATATATCTCAGACTACTGGACTGCTCAGTCACTATGATTCAATCCTTCATTCATTGTTGCAGCAATGCACTAGAAACTGGGGATACAAAGTTAGAATAAGGGCATGATTCATGTTCCCAAGAAGATCAGTCAAAGAGTTAAAAATCTTGAACTTAAAGCTTCTGTTTTTGAATCACAAAAAAGCTCCTAGAGAAATGAATAATTAAATCCAGACAGAAAAACCACATGAATGACAATAGAAGATATAGGAAAGGAGTTATATACATAAATCCCTCTGCTGTGTGCCTCAGTATACCTGGCATTAAACTGGTAACAGTGGAAACAGATTTTCTTCCTGCTATAACAGTAAGAATGAACTGAAATAGTGTCTACTATATGCCACATGATATTCTAAGCACTTTACAAATATTAACCTATTTAGTCCTCAGTTTTGACGTAAATAACATTATCATCTTCATTTTACAGATGAGGAAGTTGAGGGGATAACAGTTCATCCAGGTTTATTCTGCTAATAAATGATGGAGCCAGCATTTGAACTGAGGCAACCTGGCTTTATAGATGGTATTGTCAACTACGTTATGCCTCTTTGCTATAAAAATGGTTATGTTTAAAACAAAGGAACTGTACCTAAACACTGTACCCTAGTTGCTAAATTTGTTTCTCATGGGGATATAGGTTAACAATTCTGAAACTGTTTTACATTTATGCTGCGGTGGTTGTTGTTGTTGTTCAGTCGCTCAGTCGTGTCTGACTCATTGTGGCCCCATGGACTGCAGCACGCCAGGCTTCCCTGTCCTTCACTATCCCCCAAGTTTGCTCAGACTCATGTCCATTGAGTTGGTGATGCCATCCAACCATCTCATCATTTGTTGTCCCCTTTTCCTCCTGCCTTCAATCTTTCCCAACATCAAGGTCTTTTCCAGTGAGTCAGCTCGTTGCATCAGATGGCCAAAGTATTGGAGCTTCAACTTTAGCATCAGTCCTTCCAATGAATATTGAGGTCTGATTTCCTTTAGGATTGACTGGTTTGATCTCCTTGCCATCCAAAGTTCTCAAGAGTCTTCTCCAACACCACAGTTCAAAAGCATCAGTTCTTCAGCACTCAGCCTTCTTTATGGTCCAACTCTCACAGCCATATATGACTACTAGAAAAACCATAGCTTTGACTACATAGACCTTTGTCAGCAAAATAATGTCTCTGCTTCTTACATAAGGTGTCTAGATTTGTCATAGCTTTTCTTCCAAGGAGCAAATGTCTTTTAATTTTATGGCTCTAGTCACCATCTACAGCGATTTTGGAGCCCAAGAAAATAAAGTCTGTCCCTGTTTCCATTGTTTCCCCAGCTAATTGCCATGAAGTGATGGGACTGGATGCCATGATCTTAGTTTTTTGTATGAAGAGTTTTAAGCCAGCTTTCTTATCTTCCTCTTTCATCTTCATCAAGAGGCTCTTTACTTTCTCTTCGCCTTTTGCCTTAAGGGTGGTGTCATCTGCATATCTGAGGTTATTGATATTTCTCCTGGTCTTGATTCCAGCTTGTTATTCATCCAGCCCAGCATTTCACATGATGTCCTCTGCATGAAAGTTAAATAAACAGGGTGACAATATACAGCCTTGATGTACTCCTTTCCCAATTTGGAACCAGTCCATTGTTCCATGTTTGGTTCTAACTGTTTCTTCTTGACCTGCATATAGGTTTCTCAGGAGGAAGGCAAGGTGGTCTGGTATTCACATCTCTTTAAGAATTTTCCATAGTTTGTTTTGATCCACATAGTCAAAGTGTTTAGCGTAGTCAATGAAGCAGAAGTAGATGTTTTTCTGGAATTCTCTTCCTGTTTCTATGATCAAGTGGATGTTGGCAATTTGATCTCTGGTTCCTCTGCCTTTTCGAAATCTGACTTGTACATCTGGAAGTTCTGTGGTTGAACAAATATTAAATGGACAATGAACAGTGGGAGCCTGGTTTCCTACTATTGGAGAAGGAATTATAGATAAGCAAGAAAGACTGGAATCAAACCTATGGTGCTGTATTATAGTCAGAGACACCACTATAAACTTCTGTTTAGCTTAACATATATCAGTTCAGTTTAGTTCACTTCAGTCGTTCAGTCATGTCCAACTCTTTGTGACCCCACGGACTGCAGCACACCAGGCTTCCCTGTCCATCATCAACTCCTAGAGCTTGCTCAAACTCATGTCCATTAAGTCGGTGATGCTATCCAACCATCTCATTCTCTGTCATCCCCTTCTCCTCCTGCCTGCAATCTTAACATGTATACGGATGGTTAAATGCAGAAGTAGTTGTAGATATGTGTTTATACAGCTAATACATGTACATTATTCCCAGCTCTGTCTGCTGACAGGGCCCAGAAACAGTGGGGCTCCAGAAGCAATGAACACACCTAGTACCAAAAATGGTGGTTTCTAAACACCATTTCTTCCAGTTAAAGGAACCAGAGTCCCTTGAATAAATGGCTGTTTCTGGGAGTGGGGCACGGGTATACCTGAAACATCTTGTAGTACCAGGAGAGAGAGATGTGTTCAGAAAACAAAAGGGTGGAGACAGAAAAGGGAGACAGGAGCCAACCTGAAAGAACTCCATGCCAAAGCTTGAATAACTTAAGTAACAGAATAAATAACATTCTATAGAATTATCCTCCAAAGTATAAAATAAATATATGTGAGTCCACACTGATACAAGTAAATGATTAAATAGACAAGTGAATGAAAAGTGTCTTATCTTCCTTATAGAAGAATTCTAAATAATTTATGTAAATGCTCTTCATTCCAGGAGGTACAGCTTTATCCCTCCTTATTTGGGGAATGAGTTAAATTTAGTGACTGGCTTCCAAAGAATACAGTTGAGAAGTGAAAAATATACCAGTGAAGAAATCTGCCATGCACATGCTACTTTAACCAAGTCATGGAGGTTAATATCCTCTGTGATATTAGGTGGGTATCATGTACCCTGTCATATGATGTGACAAGAACACTCCACTGTCATATTCTTTCCAAAACCCATAACCCTGGTCTAATCATGAGAAAATATCATACAAATCCAGACTGGGGGGCACTCTATAGAGTATCTAGCCAGTATTCCTCAAGACAGTAAGATTGTCAAATTCATAAGAAACAAGGAAAGACTGAGAAATTGTTACAGACCAGAGGAGACCAGGGAGACATGTCTAATTGCAGTGTGGTTCCCTGGATTGAATTCTGGAACAAAAAGAGAACATTCATGGGGAAAAGTGGTGAAAGGCAAATAAAATCTAGAGTTAGACTAGTAGTAATGATGTGCCAATGTCAATTTCTTCATTTTGACAAATATAACATGGTAATATAAGATATCAGAGAAGGCAATGGCACCCCACTCCAGTACTCTTGCCTGGAAAATCCCATTGACAGAGGAGCCTGGTGGGCTGCAGTCCATGGGGTCTCAAAGAGTCGGACATGACTGAGCGACTTCACTTTCACTTTTCACTTTCATGCACTGGAGAAGGAAATGGCAACCCACTCCAGTGTTCTTGCCTGGAGAATCCCAGAGACGGGGAGCCTGGTGGGCTGCTGTCTATGGGGTCGCACAGAGTCAGACACAACTGAAGCGACTTAGCAGCAATATAAGATATTAACATTAGAAGAACTAGTAATGGACATTTCGGAACTCTCTGGGCTATCTTTGCAAATTCTCTGTAAATATATAATTTTTCCAAAATAAAAAGTTTAAGAAAGTATTATATTCTAAAATAGCCACTTATGTAAAATAAGTAGAGGAGCAATTAGGTATCATGCCAGTGAAAGGAAGCTAGAAATAAGAGCATAATAATTTTTATATTAATATTAGTTTTCTGCTCCCCAGAACTACTTATAGTACTGTTGTTCCTTTCCTTTGATACTTTGGGGGAAACACTAAACTCATCTGAACTCATTTTGTTTACAAATGCTTACTGGGTAAGTAAGCGCCCGGCAATGTCCTAGGCTCTACAGATGCTCTGATGGACAAGACATGCTTCCTGTGTCCAAAGAACATCCAGCTTCATTGATGTTAACACAAGATAAAACACAGCATGATAAATCCTGATGAAGAAGAGGTAATTTCAAGATGATAGGGGCACACCCAGGAGGGGCGTCTGACCAATTCAGTACCAAGGCACCATGGAGGACAGAGACAGACACCCGGAAAAGCCCACGAATGATCTATGTCTTATGACCATCACAAGGATCCCTGGTAATGGTGATATACACCAACCTCCTGTCAGCATAAAGTACATTTTGGAAATGCAAATTTAATTATATTACCTCTTCCTAAAACTCTCCAAGGGCTTTCCATTACTCCAGTGTGTGGCACATCCTTACCATGTGTGATGGGTAGTTTTATATGTTAATTTGGCTACATTATACCTCCCAGAAATTATCCACTAATTGAGGTATTTTTGTGAAGACATTTTAGATGTGCTTAACATCTACAGTTACGGCTTCCCTGATGGATCAGATAATAAAGAATCTGCCTACAATGCAGGAGACCCGATTTTGATCCCTGGGTCAGGAAGAGTCCCTGGAGAGGGAATGGCAACCCATTCCAATATTCTTGCCTGGAGAATCCCATGGACAGAGGGTGCAGTCCATGGGGTCACAAAGAGTCAGACACAACTGAACAACTAACACTTTCAATATCTACAGTTAGTCAACTTTAAGTAAATTCCTTGATAAAGTAGTGGGCCTCATCCAATCAGTCGAAGGCCTTAAGAGCAAAAATCAAAGTTTCTCAGAAAAGAAAAAAACTCTAAGAAGAAATTCTACCTCAAGATTGCAGCATCATCGCCTGCCTGAGTTTATAGCGGCCTGCCTGCTTGACCTACAGACTTCAGACTTACCACATCTCTTTATTTAAATATATTTCATTTGGGGTTATATTATACATAGGATTTACAGAGAGAATTATATGTAGGGTATACTTTATATATATATTTATATATATATATATATATAATATACCTATACATTATATATATATTATATACCTATACATTATATATATATATATATAGTGTATGTGTGTATAGTGTATGTGTGTCACTATATATATATATATCTATATCTATATCTATATAGTGTATGTGTGTCTTCTATTGGTTCTGTTTCTCTGGAGAACCCCAGGCCTCACGGCTCTTACCCTTCTCATCAGCCACATCTTTCATCCCTCTCCTCTCTCTCTCCCACTCACAGTGGCTTTTTCTCATACTTTTCTCATCCTGCATCCTTTCAACTCCTCCTCCTGTCCCCTCCTCCCACAGGCTCTTGTCTCTGTCTGGGCCACTCTTCCTTCTTTTCCTGATTGACAGCTGCCCTTGCCTCAGTCCTTAGCTCAACTACTGCTTCCTCAGGGAATCTTCCCATTATCAAACTCTCTTAGTAAGCCTTCAAAGCACTTCACATCCCTCCTGGGTAGTTGGACAAATTGCCACCTTAGTCTTCATGATACATAAGCCCCATGTAGGCGGGAATGATGTCCAGTTTTGCTCATTTTTGTAATTATATCCCCTAGCACAGTTCTGGAGAAGGCAATGGCACCCCATTCCAGTACTCTTGCCTGGAAAATCTCATGGGCGGAGGAGCCTGGAAGGCTGCAGTCCGAGGCGGACACGACTGAGCGACTTCACTTTCACTTTTCACTTTGATGCATTGGAGAAGGAAATGGCAACCCACTCCAGGGTTCTTGCCTGGAGAATCCCGGGGATGGGGGAGCCTGATAGGCTGCCATCTATGAGGTCACACAGAGTCGGACATGACTGAAGCGACTTAGCAGCAGCAGGAGCACAGTTCTTGGGACATGAAAGCTTTCAATAAGTAATTTTTTAATGAATGTCAACACAAATATGAGAAGAGCAGAAAACTGCCCCTCTCCACAGCCACAGCCTCTGAGGCTCTCACAGGTAGAATCCAGTGACCCAGTCCTTCTTACAATTCATAAAGCTGAAACTAAGGTCAGAAAAAAGGGGAACTTGGAAAGGCAGTCAAAGCAGGCAGAAGGAGGGGGCTTTACTAGCTGGAGACAGAAATGTCTCTGCAGATGGGTTGGAGGTGGTCAGTGTGGCTGCAGCCTCAAGTTGACACCGACTTCTCCAAAAATACCACCTGCCTCTTCACCCAAACTGGAGTTTATGTAATCATATTTCCCAGTTATTACCAACTGCCAAATGTTGCAACTCTCAGAAGCACCTTTTTTAAGTCTTAAATATCAACTCTAGCCTATTAAAGAAGAGAAAAAGGAAATGAAGATATGTTCTTACCAGATTTCTTTTTATAAAGAAAAACTCAAACCTGAAAAAAAAAATTCCCCAAGTTTAAGTACTAAGATTTTATTAGGAGACACAATCCCAGGGTAACAAAGGTGAAGGGAAAGGCAAAGCAAAGCAAATGATATACCCAAATGATCAATACATTTCTTCTTTAGGTTATTTTTACCATGAATGACCTGCGCTGAACAAGCTGGCAAATTTCTCAAAACATCAGGCCACTAGACCATGTTTCTAAAGGCAGTAGACACAGCTGATTTCTTGATTCATATATATGACAATTTTAAAGCATATCTTTAATTTTATTAACATTTTTCCTAGTAACACATGGGGCCTGTATCCCTTGCTTTTGAATCTGGGAAGTTTGTGACTTACTTGTATCCAATAACATGTGTTGGAAGTTCTGCTGGGTTTGCTTATTGACATCAATGTGGTTCTATCTTATTCACAGAAATTGTCACCACTGGAGCCCTGAGCCAGCAGGTAAAAAGTCTTATAGAAGGTTGCCATGCTGTGAGGAAGCCAAGTCACACGGGGAGGCTGCAAGAAGGTGCTTGAGTTGGCAAGAGCAGTCTTCAAATCCTCCTTTCCAAGTGCCAAACATGTGAGTGAGTGGACAAGTTCTCAGACAACTGTAGCCCCCAGCTACTGAGTCAACCCCTAGACAAGGGGGAGAGGAAGCCGAGCAAGCCATCCCCATTGTTCCCCTTCGAATTCCTGCCCCAGAGCGTACAAACAAACATACTGCATTACACTTCTGTGTTTGAGGGAATGTTTATTATGTAGCAATGGTAACCTGAACAATATGGAAAAATGGGTAGTATTGCTTAGATGTCAAAACAAGTGTCTAATTTTCCTCCACAAGAGTCAATACCCATCAACAGCTTTTATCTCTGACAAATCTCTCAAATGTAAACAAACAAATAAACAAGTAAAAGCTGGCCTCAGCACCTCATGAAAGGAGTAGAGTCCAAGCAGAGAGAGAACAGAATTGTCTTTGAGAAAAGAAGTGCTCAATGCTTGATGAATGAAGAAAGGAATCGCCCAGAGAAGCATGAAATATTTAGGTGAGTATATAGCAGAGGGCACAGGATCATTTTCCACAATCAATGGCAATCTTTGTCCCCAGTTCGAAACATGCAGTCCTTCAGAAATTTTTATGGCTTAGCCTTGTATTCTCATCCTTTAATATTTAACGGCATTTATCAACAACTAAATCACATGAAAAATGTATACTTGTATACTGCACATTTTCTGATGTAAAACTAAGCTGGAAAACAACATCTTCTGATGCAAAACATGCTGAATGACAGAAAGAAACAAAATTATTTTGACCAGGTGGAAAAATGAAGCAAGATAAATATAAGTGGTTGGAGTAAACTTATCCCAGCAGGCAGCTGGGGAGACTGTACGGAGACCTCAGAGTCTTTGGGAAGAGTGTTGGACTCTTTCTGAAGATGATAAGAAACTATAGAAGACTTTGGATAGGGAAGAACTGTGATTTTAAAAAATTAATTCGAAAATTAACTTCAACATCTCTTTAGGTGATGAAGTCAAGGAGGACAAATAGAAGGAAGAAAGGTCACAGTGTGTAGCAGAAGTTTCTACTCTCACAACAATAAAAATGCATACATCTGGGCTGGTATGACCATAGAAAGAGGAAAAGAAGGGCAGAGGTGATTCAGTGGTACAACCAGGGAGACTTGGGCAGCTGATGGGGTATGGAGAGAACAGGAAGAATTAAAGAAGACTCAGAGGCCTGGAGTGAGAGGTCAGTGGAGCTGATGGAGAGAGAAACAGTGGAGAATGAAGCATGCTTGGAGAAGAAGAAAGAGAGCTCAGTAAGAACCTATGGCCTTGGAGATGGTGCTAGTAAGACATTTAGGTAAAAAGAGCCAGTGGATAATAGGAGACTTTGGATTAAGGGGGCTTCCCTGGTGGCTCAGAGGATAAAGCATCTGCCTGTAATGCAGGAGACCCGAGTTCGATCCCTGGGTTGGGAAGATCCCCTAGAGAAGGAAATGGCAACCCACTCCAGTACTCTTGCCTGGAGAATCCCATGGACAGAGGAACCTGGCGTGTTATAGTCCAGGGTGTCGCAAAGAGTCATACATGACTGAGCAACTTCACTTAGGGGAAGACACAGGCCTAGAGAAGTAGATTTGGGATTCATCAGCCTCCAGGCAATCCCTGTAGCCATGAATGAATTCCCATAGTGCACCATACTAGACTCTGTTAAATCCTGAGTCTTTACAGCATTTCACAGCTCAGGGTGAAATATTTTGAAAATACACTGAATCCTTCTTATGCAGAGGCTGCATAATTAGGTCTACCACAGCCCCTTTATTGATCCTTTAATTATTAAACAAACAAACAAACTATGAAATGCCAAGAATACCAAGATATGAATTTATTTTGACTCTCAATATATTTTGAACAATTCCTCCTACTCACTTCAACTGACAGGACTGGCCCCAGAAATGAAGAATCATTTTTAATGCTTTTAAAGAATATCTGGGTGGGCCACTATCCCTATGGCTCTCCGCTTGAATAAGTTGTGAGAACACCAAGAGCCTTTGTAGAGCCAAAAGAATCAAAGAATGTGCAGCTGGTGGTATCAGCTGCGCGTGTCGAGTTCTAGCCAGAATAACTCCCCAGGGTGTCCAGCTGTAGAGAGAGAAAGAAAACCAGAAAGAAGACAGTAATTCAGTCAGGGAAGTCACCAGTGGCTGGAGTCCTGTAGGCCACAGAGCACTGTTGGGGACCAGACAATGTGCTGCAGCCAGCAGGCTCAGGTTGCTTACAACTGCAGAGTGAACATCTGGGGCCATCTGTCTGCAAGCAGGCTGGGGGTCAGAGGCAGGGTGAAATAGAGACCTGAAAGTGGACTGAGATAAGCTTAGGAGAGGAAAATATGTAAGGCATCTAATAGATTTCACTTAGAAAAAGACAGCCAGTTGAAAGAAAGTATGGATGGGGTCTCCTTAGATAAATTATGACTCAGCAAGTGCCATTTTATCTGCCTAAGAAAATAATTACAGGAAAACAGTGTTTCCTGAAAAGTCCCTGTGAATGAGCTCTTCTGGAATAGCACCAGAGGTTTCTGGCAGATGGGAGTAGCTCTGTAGGACTTTGGAGATGAGCTGGCCCAAGCTGTCAGGTAAACAACTGAGATGTTACAACCATGCCCTTCTAGAGGCACTGAAAGCTGCTTTCCAATCCTTCCATGACAACTAGCATATTCCACTTGTGGCTTTCCCTTTAACCTGACTTTTACAGGCTTTTCTTCCTCTACTTGTTTCTCAATCCCAGAGTTCCTCTGGGCTCTAAGCCCCCTCTTTCCTGATACACTCTCCTTAGGGGATGCCATCTGCTCTGTTGGCCTTACAGTCATTTATGTTTGATGACTGTCAAATATTTACTCTCAACCAGACCTCTTGTCTGAGCTCAGACCTGGACAGCAACTGCATATTGCATATCTCCTCTTGTGCATTTCACAAATTCAACTTGTCTAAAATTGAACCCACCACTCCTGGAGACTCATGCCTTCTCTATTGTTAACCCAAGTTGGCCACCTGGAGCCCTCATTTGAATGCTCTTTCCCTTGGCCCACACTTCACCCACATACTGCTGGCCCAAATTAACCCACTGCTCTCCAACCCCATTTCCATTAGCCCAGACTCAGGAACCACTATCTTTCATTATCACAACAGCCTTCTGAGTCATCTTCCTGTCTGTGATCTTGACTTTGCCTAACTGCATCCCCATTCCATTGTAAAGCACTCATTCTGAAGTAAATCCGATCCCTTCACTTCTTCAGCCCAAAACACTTCAGTGGGTTACTACTGCTCTTAGGATAAGGCCCAAAGCGGTTAATACCATCTGCATAACTTGACCCATCCCATTGTCTGACCCCTCACCAATGCCTCCCTTTACAGTCCAGTTGAGTTTTTCTAGTTCTTTGAATCCACCAAGTTCTCCTTTAACAACAGACTTTTGTACATGCTATCTGGCACTCTTCTTTGCTTTGCCAAAAAATGACTATTTCTCCTTCAGGTTCCAGTTTAGGCAAAACTTCCCTTGACAAGCCTTCCCTGTCCAGTCTAGTCTGTTTTAAATGGCCTGAAATGAATTCCCAAACACCCTGTATTTTTCCGCATCAAATCACACTCTACAGTTAATACCTACATATATGGCTTTCTCTTTCACTAGACATTGAGCTCAATGAGGATAGGAAGCATATCTGTTGTGTGGGCAATTGTACATCCAGCACCCAGCCTATAATTTTTGTATGTTGTTTAAATGATTATATAAAATATTGGATTTATAGGCCCTCTGATCAGCAGCAAAACTCTGCTAGGTCTACATCAAACAAGGTCCCCTCAGAGAATTAGAAAGATTTTCAAGTTCCTTTGTCTAAGTTGGGCCTGGCAGCTGCAGCATCTCCAGGAACATTCGTTCCCTGATGTATGGCCAAGAGAAGTCTACTGAGGGATTCTCAGCTGCAGCTCACTGCAAAGCTCTTACTCCAAGCCCAAAATAACCTCTTCACTTCCAATGAGGGACATCAAGAAAGAATTTTCCCTTTGGTGTCAGGAGCCTAGGAAGGCAGAATATAAAGCAGAAAAGTCTACATGAACTCAGAGTCTTTCTAGAGAAGACTGTATTGGACTGTACCCTAGATCAGTGGTTTCAAAACTTGAATCAGAATCACCTGGATGACTTGTCAAAGCACAGATGTCTGAGCCTGACCCTCAGAGTTTCTGATTCAGTGGGTCTGGGATGGGGCCAGAGAATTTGCATTTCTAACAAGTTTCCAGGTGATATTGATGCCGCTGATTTGGGGACCACAACCTTGAGAACCACTGCACTAAACATCTGAGTCACCCTCTTAGTCACACAAACACAAGAGAAATAGGCACCCCTTGTCCTGAGGGAGAGGCACTCTTCCCAAACTCTGGAGAGGAAGATCTCACTGCTGGGCAGGGAATAGGGAAATTTGCATAGGGATTCTAGAGCCTCTGGGAAATAAGAAATCAGAAAAATGAAAACTCCAATCCCTTCTGTATTGAAGTTGAAGTCTGCTAGAACTGCTCTGATAACTTAGGACAGTTCAAATTATAACAATTCTTCAAGAAAAGGATATCAGGGACATTGGGATGGAAGTGCTTACCCAGCAGTCTTTCTCACTGGGCACAGGGAAGGGCCTCCAAAATAGGTCTGTCCAGTGAATGTGCACACACCCAACCCACATAAATTGGCTGGCAAGACACAGGTTGATCTAATGAGACTCAGCCCCAAACAACTGCTGAAACTGTTGGAACAGAGACCTTTCCCCTCTGGTATTACAAGACAGATAAGCAGCATGTCTGGGGCTTCTGGTGGCCAGTGCCAAGAGGTAAGAGCATGGTGGAGAATGACACCCACACTGAAGAAAACTCAGCCAAGAAATGAAAGAAAGAAGATTCCTGATAACACCATTTGAATCCTGCAGGGCCTAAAGTTAAAATATCTTGAGCTTGAGCTGAGTTTCTGTCACTACTGAAAGAGTCTTGACTGATGGAATTCTACTAGCAAACCAATACATTGCTCTGGTCGAGAATGTTCAAGTAACCATCTGTTCTAGCAGTTTCTCTGGAGACAGATAGAACTGCCAGACCTACAGCTTTGCCAGCCCCTCTGAGATTCTGATTTTCTCCCAGTAAATCCCTAGCATAGTGTATGCGTGCTCAGTCACTCAGTCATGTGCAACTGTTTGTGACCTCATGGACTGCAGTCCACCAGTCTCCTCTGTCCATGGGATTTCCCAGACAAGAATACCAGAGTGGGTTGCCATTTCCTCCTCCAGGGTCTCTTCCCAGCCCAGGGACTGCACTCATGTCTCCTGCATTGGCAGATGGATTATTTATCACTGAGCCACCAGGGAGGCCCATTTTAGCATAGTTCTTAGCCTCATCACTGCTTACTTGCCTTCATTCTCTGTGAGCTCCTTGAATATATGTTCTTTATAACAATTTTCTTGATTGCCAAGGTAGCTGGCTTATAGATGCTCACTTTGCAAACAGCATTTAAATAAAAAATAACATTTGGGTCAGATTAGTTTGCATGAATTAAAGGGAAAAAAGAGGAGGACAAGGTACACTGGAAGCAATATAAACTAAACCAGGTAATAACCCACAAAGATGGGCTCCTGGAGTCAGGTAAACCTTCACTCTGCCCCAGAATATTCTAACTGAATCTCAATTCCTACTGACAGCTTCAGCATTTTTCTTTTCTTTGGGGGAAAAAAAACATCATGGGGGAGGGGTGCCAGAGAATGACAAGTGACATGGTGACTCCCACATAAGTCAGCTTCCTCTTCCCCAAATCTGTTTCCAGAAACTCTGCCACATCATGCACTGAGAACCCCCTGGCTTCCAACTCAAAAGAAAGTCTCAGAGGTGTCAGGCACAGATGGCAGGATCCCTCCTTTGGTGGGTCTCAATGATAAATAGCTTCCTGCCAGAGCACTCCCCAACTCTGAACTCCTGGAAGAAAATTACCATGTGAGAAACAAAACCCAGGAAAGGGTTGGAAGCATACCCTGAGTAGAGTTTGTCACTCACATCTTCTAGGTTAAATGTGTCTGTGGGAAACCCTGGACACAGCTGTGGTCACGAATGTTCCATCCAACTACTGGACCCAGAAGTGGCCCACTTTTCTGACATCAAGAGACCTTCCATGGAAGGAAAACAGAAACAGCACAGATGGAGCTGCCTTTTCAAATCCTTGTGGATGTCATGAGATTAGCAGCTTTCCTCTGAGTCGGCCTCAAAGACTTCCTTTACAATTGTTCATAAGCTCACTCAAGGGATAGGCAGTGAAGTTCACTCAAACAAAAACAGAACCTCAAACATCGAAAACAGCTGGTGGAAATTGTGACTGTTATAGAGGAGCTGACTTATCTAGCTGAGTCAAAACAAGTGTGAGCGCTTCAAACAGGCACGAGATCAGAAACATAATTAGGTGTTTATTGAGTGCTGTCCTTCTTGATTTTTTTTTCTCCCTTGCCGGACGTGAGTCTCCTCTTTAGGCTTCATCCTGACATGGAGTAAAATCCTTTACGATATCCAGAATTGACATTTTTGAAAATTTATTTGAAAATAATTTTTTTCTAATTATAAAAGTAGTCTGTGTTCCTTGGGGAAAAATTAGGGAACACAGAAAAAGCACAAAAATAAAAATCATGTGTAATCCCACTGCCACTCTTTCCATTTTGTTCTTTTGACTTTGGATGTTCTTTTAAAAAAATTATTTATTTATGGTTGTGCTGTGTCTTCACTGCTGCGTGGGCTTTCTCTAGCTGCAGCGCATGAGCCGCTCATTGTGATGACCTCTCTCCTTGCAGAGCACAGGCTCGAACGTGTGTAGGCTTCAGTAGCTGCAGCTCTAGGCTCTAGAGCACAGGCTCAATAGTTGTGGTGTACGGGTTTAGTTGCTCCATGGCATGTGAGATCTTCCTGGATCACAGATCAAATCCATGTCTCCTGCATTGGCAGATGGATTCTTTACCACTGAATCACCAGGAAAGCTCAACTTTGGTTTTTCATACACATATACACACCACAAAATTTTAAGTATATATTTAAATATGCATGTTGTTAGTCACTCAGTCATATCTGACTCTTTGTGACCCCGTGGACTGTAGCCCATATGCTCCCCATCCATGGAATTGTCCAGGCAAGAATTACTAAAATAACTCCTTTTGATCCTGATTTTCACCTAGTCCATATGACCATTTCCCCATGTCACTGATATATTATTTCCCACATTTTTATGCCTGCATATGAACACTATAAATTATTGAGCTAATGCCAATTGTAGACATTTGGGATATTCTGCACTATTGTAAACAAGGCTGTGAAGAATATCCTTGTTGATAAATCTTTGCACATGTTCATACTTAGAAAACTTACTTTCTCTTTCAAGGCACTGAAATTCAGGCTATAAAAGGGATTGTAATTGATATTGAAAGAGTATAGCTCCTTTCTCCCAAAGAGTTTCTGCCAATTGTCTTTTTATGCATATTTTGAGTTGAGTTAGCTCCTTTTGGAGGAGGAAATGGCAACCCACTCCGGTGTTCTTGCCTGGAGAATCCCAGGGATGGGGGAGCCTGGTGGGCTGCTGTCTATGGGGTCGCACAGAGTCGGATATGACTGAAGTGACTTAGCAGCAACAGCAGCAGCTCCTTTTAGGATTTGGAGGCCTTCATGTATTCACAGAACACTTGCTTTCAATCAAGTTAATGGTCTTTCCAGTTTGCAATGCAGAAACATTGAAATAACTGTCTTTTAAATATATGACAAGAAATGAAAGCAATAAATATTAGAAAAGATTACTAATCTTATTAGGAAAAAGAAAATATAGAAGTGTAATTCCATCAAAAGCGGTATCAAACTGATTAGATAGAGTTACTCAAACCTTTGTCTTCTGAAAAGCTCTCAAGTTGAAATGATTTGTAGCAGGTTCTACAACTGCAGGAAACGAGCTAAAACTTTCCACTTTCTTATTTTTCCTCTTTTTCTAATCCAAAAGTGAAATGAAACATTCTTTAAGGAGAAGACTCAACTGGCAATAGTATCTCTCATACGAAATTTACTGCCTGCATTGAACAATTGCTTCTGTATTGGCACAAGTCATTCAGTCACTCACCATCGGGGGATGAATCACTCCCCATGAAAAATCATTCCAGGATTTGGGTAACAGAAAAGTTTGCCTCCAGCCAAAAGTTCAACAAATGTTGGTAAAATTTAGGAAAATCATTATCATGAAAGGCTGCCATGGTTTCAAAGAGCATCTCTTAGTAGTTACTGCACTCTCTGACCTCTAAAAAAAGTGCAAGCAACTTCATGCACACACACAGCCCCTGCCAGTTTCCCTTAAAAAATTTCATTCTCTTCATCACCACTGAGTGGAATTAAAAACAGTTGGTCAAGCTCCACTAATCGACAGCTGCTTGCAATTAGATGAAGCATTTAAAGCCATTCTCTTAACTACCTTCCCAACTGCCTAAGCATTCAGTATGAGCAATACACCGTGATAATTTGCCAGAATGTTTAACTTATCTCCATCTCTAGTGGTTTCTATACCTTCCTATTTTCTCCAGTCTTCCCACACACTGTCTGACTCTTCCAGTTCCTCTTGTTAAATTAGGGGTGTGCAGAGATTAGTTGAAACCAGGTCGAGCTGTTTTGTGCTAAGATGGAAAATTCTACCCAGGCAACTATTAGGGGGCAGAGTAAATCTTGATGTTTTGCAGAGAGAAAAGACTCCTTTTTCCTCTTTTTTATTAAACAATGAACTTGAAAGTTCACTGTAATTTTTCTCATCAAGGATGATGAAGAAAAACAAAAGTTCCTAGGCTTTTGTAAACTCTTTCCAATTCTCAAAACTCACAAACACTAATTTTGGAGTAGGGAGAAAATGCACAGATCACTTTATCCAATTTTTGTCCTTTACAAACTGGGCATCAAAAGTCAAGATGCTTTTCCCAAGGTCACAGAAAAGTGGCAGTGCATGGCCTGAATCCAACTCTCTGACTCTTGGTCCAGATGGTTTTCTGCTATTTAAACTCCTTTTGCTAAAGAGAAAATCTTCCCACCTCTTCTAGAAGGAGGCAGAGACCATCATGGCTATCCCACTTGCCTTATCCAAGGGGTAGAGCAGCTGTTCTCCCCACCCTCTGCCCCACAAGCCTCTCCAGCCAGGAACTCATCCTGGGGCTTAAAGAGCAGAAAAACAACAGACATATGACTTCACCTGTGCACTCACCTTTCTCCATCCCTTTCAGCTCCCCCACCTAAATAAGAACCGCCCACAAACTTAACCACATCCATGGTCACATAACCATGTTGTTTTTCTGTCTCATATTCCCCGATGCTTATCTCCATCCTATACCCATTTGACCTGTTGTGTGGTCAGTGAAGGAAGGGGATGAAGGGCATGTTGGAGAAAGGAAAGAGAAAAAAAAGCAAAAGAGGCAGAAAAGGACAATCAGTTGAAGGAAGCAGTTTTACCTCAAAACTCAAGAAGCAGGGTCAGTGTCTAGACAAGAATGGGAGCCCTAGGACTTCCTTGGTGGTTCAGCGGCTAAAACTCCATGTTCTCAGTGCGGAGGGCTCAGGTTTAACTCCTGACCAGGAATCTAGACCCCACATGCCACAGCTAAGACCCTTCACAGCCAAATAAAATAAATAAGGAAAAATAAATATTTTTTTAAAAGGGAGCCCTCACACCCCAGACCACTCACCCAAAGCTCTAGCTTTTCTTATCTCTGCTCCTCCAAAGGCTAATCCCTTCTTTTCCAGAAACCTCCTATATTCCAATCGAGACCACTCCTCTAGACAGTCATGGACTCCTTCTTCTGTATCTGAGGACAATTCACTTTCTCCTTAAACTCATATTTCCATCATACTCACAGCAATGAGTTATCCTTATATTTTTTTCTGGTTCAAAGCCTTTTTTGATATTTTATAATGTTTATTATGAACACTATATTATGTTAATCATTTTATTATATAAATAAAGGCTTCCCTGGTGGCTCAAGGCAAGAGATACAGGTTTGATCTCTGGGTCAGGAAGATCCCCTGGAGAAAGAAATGGCAACCCACTCCAGTATTATTGCCTGGGAAATCCCATGGACAGAGGAGCCTAGAGGGCTACAGACCATGGGGTCAAAAAAAGTGTCAGACACATTTAATGACTAAAACAACAACAAAAAAATATATGTATACACACATACATACTATATATATATATATATATTTCTGTTCTATATATAGAGTTAGAGCCATATAAAGACAGAGAGACTGAGATAATTTTTTTTAAGTTTTTCTATGTTTAAAAAAAAATACTATTCTGCCTCTTTCACATCTTGCAAGATGGTGGATGAAAACACAGAGAAGCTGGATAATAAGAAGAAGAAATATAAAGCCAAGAACGCTGATGCCAGGGCAAGGTTAAGGAGGGTAACCTCAAGCCCAAAACACCTCAAAAGGGGAAATCCCACAACAACCAAAACCCCATCCTAGTCAGAGGAATTGGCAGCTTTTCCCCATCTGCTTTGTGTTCCAGCAAGGTCGTGGAAAAGAGGAAGTAATCATAAGCTACATTTAAGATTGAAATTAAAGAGAATTTCTTTCTACTACACAAAACTAGTTTGGGTGGGGGTGAAAGAAATGATGGGATCCAAATGGCTAAGCTTCACCGAACACCTGGATTCTGCTCCACTGAAGATGTACCTTGAAAGCTGGTGAGCCTCAGGAGAAAACCCTTCCATCAATGTGAGGAAGCTTGAGCTAGCGTCACTCTCAGCACCATCACAAGCATCCTCACCGGGTACCACAGAGGCACGATGGTGGTTTTCTTAAAGCAGCTGAGCCGTAGCATGCTGCTGGTGACTGGACCTCTGGTCCTCAGTCGAGTTCCTCTGTTAGAACATACCAGAAACTTGTCATCACCACCTCCACAAAAACTGATGAGTGGTGTGGAAATCCCAAACATCTCCCTGAGGCTTATTTCAAGAAGCAGCAGCTTTATAAAGCCCAGACACCAGGAAGGTAAGACCTTTGATGCAGAGGAAGGGAAATTCAAGCTCACAGAGCAGCACAAGGTTGATCTGAGAGACCTGGACTCACAAATTCTGCCAAAAAAATCATAAGCCATCCCTTAGTTCCAGGGCTACCTCTGTTCTGTGTTTCTGCTCACAAATTGGTGTCCTAAATACCTCACAAAGAACTGATACATTGACCCCCCAAATTATTCTGGGTGGTGTAGGTATTATGTTGATCACAAGTATAAAGCTCGTCAACATAATGTAAATATATTGTAAAATTTGTGGATAATGATTAAATACATACACTGTATCAGAAATGAATCTCATACTGACTTCTACAACCCTGTTTTTATCCCAATTAATTTATGCATCTATGATTTTATAGTACCCTGTGGCTCAGAGGATAAAGTGTCTGCCTACAATGCGGGAGACCTGGGTTCAATCGCTGGGAGGAAGATCTCCTGGAGAAGGAAATGACGACCCACTCCAGTATTCTTGCCTGAAAAATCCCATGGACAGAGGAGCCTGGTAGGCTACAGTCCATGGGGTTGCAAAGAGTCGGACACGACTGAACGAATTCACTTCACAATGCTAAATTATGACAGTTTTCAGAGTTATTTCTTTTTCTAATTTTTCATATTTATAGAGGTAAGAGAAAGTGCTTGTTTTATCCACCTGGAGAAAAGTTTTGTTAAGGAATGACATTAGCTTCATAAGGCTAGACTCTTTTTTTTTAATCTTTTTTAAAATTTTTACTTTATTTTACTTTACAATACTGTTTTGGTTTTGCCATACATTGACACAAATCCGCCACAGGTGTACATGAGTTCCCAACCCTGAACCCCCCTCCCACCTCCCACCCCATATCATCTCTCTGGATCGTCCCCGTACACCAGCCTGGCTAGACTCTCCTTTCTAGTTATATATCAAAATAACAAAGTGATCCATCATCAAAAATTACTTTTAATACCCTACCTGCTGACAACTTATTTAGGGCCTCCTTCAATTTTGTTGAAAGCCAAGAACTAGAGACCAACTGCCTTGAGAACAGGTTTTATTTTAATTCCATGATAAGAGTAATTCACTTTTCCCCCTTTCAACACCAAGGTTTTTGAGTTTTTAATTGAGTTATTTTATCTTACTGAGTTGTATTTCAAGTTATTCCTTAGTTTATTCCCCAAGTATTTTATACCCTAAGCAAGATTCACTAGGAGATAAGTTGGCCTTTATTCATAAAAGGAAAAGGTAAATGAGAGCTACCAAAATATTTGGCCCTGGGTAGATCCATTTTAAAAGAGCACAGAGTAAGATGATTCTCCTAAACATTACATGTGCCTGCATACACGTTAGAAAGTCTACATACCCTCCAAGAACGCACACATTCCAATTTGAATGTCATTGCACTAAAGAGTCCACATGATCTAGCCCGTACCTACTTTCCAGTCTCAATTCAAATCTTTCTCTCACTCATGCTTTCACTTCCTCTGGGTCATTGATATGATGTTCCTGCTGCCTGAAAGCTATTTTCTCAGACATCATCCCTAACTATCCAAATCATAATAGTTTTCTCAGTTCTCTCTCTCTCTCTCTCTCTCTCTCTCTCTCTCTCTCTCTCTCTCTCACACACACACACACACACACACACACACACAGAGTTCTGTATTCTTCTTTCTCCTAACATTTATTACAAACTGCCGTCAGATATTTATTTGTATTTATTTAAGTAGCTCACTAGACCAGTGCCTAACGTGGTCCCTTACCGGGATCTTTAGCATCAATTGAGAACTTGATAGAAATGCAAAGTCCCAGGGCCCACACCAGACCTAATGAATGAGACATTCTGAAGCAGTCTGAAGTTTGTTAAGTCTTCCAGGTGTTTATGATGCTGCTAAAGCTTGAGAACCCCTGTGCTAGATCATAATCTCCATGAAGGAAGAGCATACGTCAGTTTTTTCATCGCTCTATACCTAGAATTTTGCCCAGTGGCTGGTATATAAGATATGTTTTGTAAATTTGTATTGTTGAATAAACAAATCAAACAAAAATTTGCCCACAGTAAGGGATATAGTATGGCTTATATGCAAAACTAAAACAAATGATACAAGTGAACTTATTTACAAAACAGAAACAGACCCCAAGACTTAGAAAACGAACTTATGGTTACCAGTGGGGAAAGGTGGGAAAAGTGATAGTAATGGTGTTAGGGATCGACATGTACACACTGCTGTATTTAAAATGGACAAGCAACAAGGGCCTACTGTATAGCACAAGGGACACTGTCAACGTTATGTGGCAGCCTGGATAGGAGGAGAGTTTGGAGGACAATGGACACATATATGTGTATGATTGAGTCACTTTGCTGTCCACCTGAAATTATCAGCTACTTTCTCAGTTCAGTTCAGTCACTCAGTCGTGTCCAACTCTTTGCAGCCCCATGGACTGCAGCAGGTCAGGCTTCCCTGTCCATCACCAACTCCCAGAGTCCACCCAAACCCATGTCCATTGAGTCGGTGATGCCATCCAACCATCTCATCCTCTGTCGTCCCCTTCTCTTCCCACCTTCAATCTTTCTCAGCATCAGGGTCTTTTCGAATGAGTCAGCTCTAGGCATCAGGTGGCCAAAGTAGTGGAGTTTCAGCTTCAACATCAGTCCTTCCAATGAACACTTAGGACTATTTCCTTTAGGATGGACTGGTTGGATCTCCTTGCCGTCCAAGGGACTCTCAAGAGTCTTCTCCAACACCACAGTTCAAAAGCATCAATTCTTCAGCACTCAGCTTTCTTTATAGTCCAACTCTCACATCCATACATGACTACTGGGAAAACCGTAGCCTTGACTAGACAGACCTTTGTTGGCAAAGTAATGTGCTTTTTAATATGCTGTCTAGGTTGGTCATAACTTTCCTACCAAGGACTAAGCGTCTTTTAATTTCATGGCTGCAGTCACCATCTGCAGTGATTTTGGAGCCCCCAAAATAAAGTCAGCCACTGTTTCCAGTTTCCCCATCTATATGCCATGAAGTGATGGGACTAGATGACATGATCTTTGTTTTCTGAATGTTGAGCTTTAAGCCAACTTTTTCACTCTCCTCTTTCACTTTCATCAAGAGGCTCTTTAGTTCTTCTTCACTTTCTGCCATAAGGGTGGTGTCATCTGCATATCTGAGGTTACTGATATTTCTCCTGGTAATCTTGATTCCAGCTTGATCTATATTCTAATATAAGATAAAAAAAGTTTTTAAATGAAATATATTTCTATAGTGATCCACTAAATATATGGAAATATATAATATATATACACATTTCACAAAATACTTACTACATGCCATAGACTCCAAACATTCTCAATCCTCTTCTATTTGTTTTATTTATTTTCTTCCTGTTTTTCTAGTAAGAAGGCTTATAAATTTATTTTATAGTCTGCTAATGGATCTTATGGAGAAGGAAATAGCAACCCACTCCAGTATTCTTGCCTGGAGAATCCCATGGATGGAGGAGCTTGGTGGGCTACAGTCCATGGGTCACAGAGTCGGACATGACTGAGTGACTTCACACTTCACAATGGATCTTATGTGCAGTTTGAAAACCCTAGTTACTAAGCTGTCCTAAAGAAATCCACACCTATGCCCTTGTTTTTCTTTTAATCTAGAATTCCCATCCCACTCAGCTCCTCATGCCCAAGTCTCACTGATTCTTCAAGGCCTACCTCTCAGAGTAGATTTCTATGCTGTGAAGGTAATCTTTCCCTCTTTTAAATTCCCACCATATTTTTTTTTCTGTGCTCAGCTCTTATACCTTTTCTTATATGTTCCTTTTAATATACTGTTTATAGAGTATCACTTTTCCTATTAAAGTTAATCCTTCAGAGCAGAATCCATATCTGATTCATCTTTGGACTCTTCACAGCATTTAGCATATACCTTCAAATAATGTTTCCTAAGTAAACCGGACTTTCAAGGTTCCAGGGTGAAATATTTCTAAAGGAAATAGGATTTCAATGGGTGGCTGAGAGAGGAAGGGCAGATGAGGAAAAAGGAACCACATGGCTTGGTGCCAATGACAGAGAAGGGAGGCACATGCAAGCCATATTATATGTATGGTGGAGGAAAGGTGGGTGGGGTCAGATGGCAGAGCACCTTAAGTGACCCAGACTATTCTGCAAGGAAAGCAGAATTATCACAGGTCTATGGGTGAACTTTTGTGTTCTTTTGTTTTTTTAATGACAACTTTGGTGGCAAGATAAAAATGGTATAAGGGTACAGAGCCTATGAACATATGTCTCTCGGATCTCCTGCATATTCTAGCACATTCACTGGCACCCACCTGCTATCCCTGTGGGCCCACTGCTGTGTTCATGCCGGGTACACTCTTTCCCAGTTGCCCCCAACCAATCGCTGTGGCAGGTAGCACTGACCCCTCCCGGGGACACAGGCTCAAGGATTTTGGCTCAAAGATTCCTGCTGCTGGGGCACAACTCTATGAGAAGAGCACTGTGTGAAAGACTTCGTATGCTGTCTCCTCCTTTTCTCCAGCCAGATCTGCTCTGCAGGATGATATTCTTCCCACCACTCCTGCCTCTTCATCTTAAATCTTCCCAGGCATTTCCCCCAAAATATCTCCTACACTTCTGACCCTATCTTGGTGGCCACTTCTCTGGTAATATGAACCAAATGCAGAGGAGCAGATAAGAGCAGAAAGGAGGTAAGAGGCAAAGAGCTATGATGGACATGCCTGGGTATTAGAACACACATATGTCTGAAAATATACCTACATGTTCATTAATGTACACATACAGATATTGAATTGCAGTGCATACACTTAACTGAAATTATCAAAACTGACAGCAGGAAGAATTCATCTAGACAGCCACTGTTAAGAAGAAAGGCAGATCTTTCATCAAACTGCATTTCTTAGTAGGCATAAATCCAACTAAGGTCAGATAACACGAGACAATCTCTCAGAAAACGTGAGATGCGCCACAAACTAGAACTCTCTTGCCCTATCACGCGCTACCAGAGAAGCTCGGACCACAAAATACAAGCAGATGTCAACACTTTCACCTTCCACTTTCTAAATATCGCTGATTGGGCCAAGTTTCATTTCACTTAATGGGCCACTTTCCATGTTGAGGGAGAAGAGTTGAGAAAGGGCGGAAGAAAGTGTTAGGATTCCAGTTTCATATCTGCTTAAGCAAACTGATGTTGCTTACTGCTGGGTTTCAAGAGAAAAGCTTCCCTAAATCAGCCAACAGTTGCTCAGAGGAACACACGAACCCAGGGTAGGCAAATGTTTTCTGTAAAGCGCCAGATACTAAATATTTTTGCCTCTACGGGTCATGAGGTATCTGCTGTAACTACTATTCTGCTATTATAGCCCCCAAAGCAGCCACTGACAATACAAAAATCAACAGGTGACTGCATCCCAATAAAACTTCATTTACAAAAACAAACAGTGGGCAGATTTGACCCATGGACCATCATTTGCCAACCCCTGACATAGAGCACTAGGAATTCTTCCCCAAAATACCCTCTTCTGGTTTGGATGTGGATGTTCCACCTGCTTTCTAATCTTTTATCTACTTAATATAAAAGCACATAATTTAAAAATGTAGTTGAAAATGGTCAGCTATATTAAACACCTATGCTAATGAGGGAAGAGGCCATGAAACAAGCTCTGGCCTGGAGGAAAGTGAAGGGAAGTCGCTCAGTCGTGTCCAGCTCTTTGCAACCCCGTGGACTGTAGCCCACCAGGCTCCTCCATCCATGGGATTCTCCAGGCAAGAATACTGGAGTGGGTTGCCATTTCCTTCTCCAGGGGATCTTCCCAACCTACGGATCGAACCTGGGTCTCCCGCATTGCAGACAGACACCTTAACCTCTGGAGGAAGGGAGCCAAAATAATCATCAGACTTTAACCTGAGATTACTTTTATCTACTGGATCATTGATTCTCAAAGTGTGGTCCTTGTACCAGCAGCATCAGCTGCACCAGGGAAATTGTTAGAAATAAAAAATTCCTCAGCCCTGTCCCAGACCTACTGAATCAGAATCATATAGGAGTGGGGCCCAGTGTTTTAACAAGCCCTCCAGGTTATTCTAATGCAAGGTCAAGCATGAAGCTCTCTCTGAAGCTGCTTGTGCCTCAACTTCTCCAGCACCAAGAGGAATATTGAAATTTTGTTATTTTCTCCTATCAAAGAGATTGCCAAGACCTGGCTAACACACACTTAAAAGATACTTCAGTACCTGAAGACTTATCAGTGATTAAGTCAAGTACATGCTCTTTTTCTTTTTTGAATTTGGATAATCTAACATTTAGAAGAAAATATTAGGTAGTTTTAAATCAAATATATATTCATAAAGATTTTCTTTAACTTGATTTGCAGAGTGACCAATAGAGTCTATAGAATTGTAGCGATAAGGTATATATACCTTGTAAGAATGGGTATTGGAACCCATGGTCCAGAGCCAAAATTTGTGTATCACTGGTTTGTGGAATTAGGTAATACCCAAACCCCACTCAAGTACTATTTGCAGGCCTAATTTACATGGGGACCAAAGAAAATCCTGAGGACTATCTCAAGCCATATCTATGACTATGCATCAGATATCAGAGACATATCTGGGAGATTTGACAGAGTAGATGGGAAGTGGAAATGAAGAATGAGAGAGGAACAGAAGGCAAATTTCAAGTCTCCCCCTTCCCCACATCATGCACATACACACACACATCAAAATAAAATTAACCATTACTAATGGAGAGTTCTCTGACAAACTAGCAATAGACATAATCCTCTAGAATGCCTTTTGGAGCCTGAACACTGAGCAGAGTCAGGTTCCGGATGCTGCTGGGCGGTGAGTGAGCCATATCCCCCAGCTCTCCTAGAACCACAGACGCACCTAGGGATACCCAGTGCCTGTGCTCACTGGGCTTGTACATGGCAAAAACAGGCTCTCTAGGGGACTTTCCTGGCAGACCAATGGTTAAGACTCTGAGCTTCCACTGCAGGAGACACAGGTTCCATCCCCACGTGCTGTGCAGCCAAAACATAAATAAACTTTAAAATTCTGAAAAGCTCAGTAAGTCTTGTAATGTTCCAAGTTCTATAAAGTTCCATGGGTCCAAGAGAATCAATCCCTGATCGGCAAAACTAAAACTCATGGCCAAAAATAAGTAAATTAAAAAAAAATTTTAAAGCAAGTGTGCTAAGTTCTATAATATTCCAAGTTCTATAATGGGGAACTGGCAGCACAGTGGAGGCCAGTGGTTTTGCAGTCAGGAGTACCACAGCAGTGTTTATTAGGCAACTTTCAGGGACTTCCTCAATACCTGTTCTTTTTCTTAAAACCTAAGGATAAGAATGTCTTCATTCATACTCAATTTTCTAACTTAGTCTGCCCTTCCTCCCACCACCCCTATCCTCCCACTAAGGGACTTTGGCTTCTCTGAACTGGTGGTTGCTACTTAGTTCTATTTTCTATTTCAGGCTTTAAAACTCTAAAAGATCGTTTAGATTGCAGGCAAAATTAAAGGAGAATACTTTCACTAAGAGACAGAAAATAAAGTAAATGCAGCTAAGATTTTCAATATAATCTATAGGTTAAAACATTCTTATTCAGAAAACAAATTCTTGGAATACAAAGAGTTGAGAATAGGGAGAGATTCCCATTTCTGATACTCTTTAATCAAAAGTAGAAAAGGATGGAGGTATGGATTAATTTTTTTCACCTGTGACAGTCATTTTAATTTCTTGGTCATAAACAGGAAAATGTCTTAGTCATAGTTGGCACATGGACCACCTCACAGATCTCCTCAAACATTCCTGTTGATGCTGGGCACCCCATACCATCAATCTTCAATACTCTTCTGCCCAAGACCTCCCCAGATGTGCATCATGTTTAAGATCAGAAAATAAAGCTTCTTCTTCAAACATAAAAACTTTAAATGCTATCAAAAATACCCTTCAGGACTGTTATCATCATTAGGCCAAATTCTCAACCCTGCAGCTCTCGGGGTTTGCATCTCTGAGGATAACATCTGGTTCTTTACTGTTGATCCACCTTGTTTTGATGCCATTGCATTGTGATCAGTGATGTGATCATCCAATAAAAAGTATCACTTTGATATTATTTCAATATAAGAATCAATTAACTTACTGAATAAATTTAATTGTTGAACTCAAGTTACATGAAAAATTATTCAAACTCACCTTCTCTGCCTTCACAAATGTCTTTAACAGTAACTCAGGACGCACACAGATGTGCTAGGAAAGGAAACCTCAGCCCATTTGATTTTTCCCAGAAAACTGAAATGGCTAAAATAAATAAACCACCTATATAATTAAAAGAATACATAATACTATATTTTTCAGCTCTCAAATGTGGCTATGTTCTGGCTAACAAAATATAAACTTTATAAATACTTCAGTTTTTCCTAAGTTTATCTATAAAAACAATATAGTCCCTATAAAATTCCTTCATTTTATTTTCCCGAAAATAGACAAGTTGATTATAAAAAATTATTGGTTCTTCTGGGACTGGTCATTAAAAGAAGACTTTATCCCTTTCCTCCTTCCTACTGTTACAAATGAGATGACTGGAGCTCTAGCAGCATCTCAGGCCATGAAAGTTCTTGCAGATGAATGCCTTACGCTAGGATGCTAGACCAGGAAGAAAGAGCTTAAGCCATGGATGATGTTAGAACCACCATACCAAAACTGAACTCCTACATTCAACCTCCTTTTACCAGAGAAAGAAAATTCTTTTTAAACATAGCAAGCTATTCTGTTTTTGTTTTGTTTTTGTTTTTAATTAACTAGCTATGCCTAGTCCTACCAGATGCAATATACCATTGGCCAAATAGCAAGCTGGTATCATTTGTGATTCAAAATAAATTCATTGTTTCGGATGTCCACAACTCACTTTGAAATGTGGGCCCCCCACCTCGCAAAATGATAAGATAGAATGATAAATGGATAGAGGAATGGAGTGAGGTAGATAGAAACATGATAAAGTAATAAATATAGCAAAATACTAATGTAGAATATAGATGGCAGGTATGTGGGCATTCACTATATAATTCCTTCAACAATTTATAATAAAATAATAAAAATTCTATTGACAAGCCATCAGTACCATTTAATATGTTTTTAAAAGATATCCCTAGTAAGGAGTTTTATGGCTTCTTTTCTCTCACCAACAGGGCCATTTCTCTCCCTGTTCTATAAACACTATTATGGCCTTAAAATCTTAAAAAAAAAAAAGGAAGAACTGGAAGTACTGCCAATGGGACAAACTGGGTGCAAGTAAAAATTTTAAAGGCTGTATAAACAGAAATTCATCTGGAAAGATGTTTTCTCCATCAGCACAGTAAAAAGCTAGAATAGAATTTCCTGATATAGATGTACTGTTTGACTCTCTACAGATCCCACTGGGTACAAGAGAGAGGCATCGTGTTCTTTAATTTAAAAGTAACTTTCACTCATAAAATGAGGTTAGGAATGTTAGAATTTCAACTCAGCTGAGCTCAGCACTAAGCAACATCATTTTCTTCTCCTATTAAGATTCCCTTCTCCTTCCCCATCAGTACAAGGACACATCTAAGGAGATATAATTTCAGTTTGGTCTTCTGAGCAACTTGAAGCATTTCTGCTGAAAAATTAACAATTGTGGTTTTGGATCTTTTCCCATCCATCTGTATTCCAAGCAAAGAAAGACTGGAAATGAGTGTTGAACAATTCCTGGCAAGAATGCTAAAGTTCGCAGAAGCATTGCCTGCAAACTGCCAATATAAAAGAAAAGTCTTTTCCTATTCTCCAAGATGCAGTGAGAACAGTAGGAATGTGAATCACGATTGCTGAAAACAATGGCAAAACACTGATTTGGACTACCGTGTCTACTAAAAGAATCTATTTATTGGGACTAAAATGCAATGCCTTCAGAAAATGATACAAATTTCATTTCAGAAAATTAGCTGATAATTCATCCAACAGTATGCACTTATTATATTTATTGAGGGATATGAGAGCAGATACTGAAGAATGCAGATTCACATAATAATCCCATAGAGTCTCTTGCTTATGACTTACTGAAAATTTCTGCTTCTGAAACATTTTTCAAATTTGATCTCATCTCAGAAAGAATGCTCTTACAAAGCCTGGAGAAATCATCCTCAACTGTGTTTAAGTTATTCAAGGATGAAAAAGTACGATTTACATATGTATTTAATTTTTGTAGAAAAATCACCTGCAATAGATGGCATTTTATAGCATAGTCTTCTGGGAGAGGAATAAAGGATGGAGCAGTCCAGATATTATAGACATTGTCAGTCTAGAGCAGAGGGATAAGCACTTTACATGGATTATCATCTCTGATCCTCACAAAATCTATTAAGATAGGAATTGTTACTCTTTCCATTTTATGGATGAAGAAACAGTTACTTAGTAATGCTTGCCCAAGGTCACCTGTCAGTAAGTGGTGCAGCCAACACTGGGATGCAAGTCTGACTAATGACAGAGCCTGGTCTTTTAACCATCATCTGAGATGGCTGTGATCTTTGAAAGTCAAGTGCCCCGCAGAACATTCAGTGAGAAAGTGAGGGAGAAGAGTGGTGAAGGGGAGGAGGAGGCAGAAAGGGAGAAAGAAGGAGAAAAACCTGTCTAACATATAGCTTTGGAAAATTGTAAAGACGCAATTAAAAGTTATATATATGAAATATTTCCCATCAAATCTGGATGATTTCTTTGCCTTTTGCTTACTTTTTTCATTCTTCATTTCTTCCATGTATCGTTTCTTCTGGTAAATTTTTTTTTTTTTAAAGAGGAGCAAGTACTTATATCTTAATCCATTGTAAAAGTGATTCATTGTAAACTACCTCTTCCTCCCTTCCACTTTTTCCAAATATTTATTAAACACCACTGTGTGCCATATCCTGTCATTTACATTCTGCCTTTACTATAGAATAAGTCAATTTACTTTTATTAATTAAAAGGAAAAAAAAATACTTTAATTACTGACACAGACTAAGGCAATGTGGCACTAAGCCAAAAAGCAACAAAGAATCTGTCAGAATATTAAAAGTGTTGACATGAAAGGATTGGATGAAGTTTCATGTACATGAATCAGACCAGATGCCCAGCTTGAATGACCGCTTTCCTTGGCCTTCACCATGTAAGACATGCAACCATTACTGACATTAAAGCCACTTGAGAAGGGCCTTTTATGGGAAGGAAAACAGATAAAAGGAGTGGACAGGATCCAGAGAACCAATAAGAGTTGACGAGAAAAACTGAGAATACCTCATTTTCACTTTGTTTACGGCCTGATGGTTCTGTAAGTTATGAGGAAAGAGTCAAAACCTTGTCCATCTTGTTCATCATTGTATACACAGCACCTGGCACGCTACCAAGAATATAATAGGCACTATTATTAATAATATAAATACTATATTATTTTTTTTAATTGGTTGAATAGATTAATTAATGAAGAAGCCAGAAAATGACGAAGAAGCAGTGACTTTGATAAACAACAAGGTCCTAGCTCAGGGAACTATATTTAATATCCTGGGATAAACCATAATGGAAAAGAATATTAAAAAGAATGTATGTGTCCATACATATATATTTTTTTCAATTATATATATAACTGAATCACTGTGCTGTGCAGAAGAAATAAACACAACGTTAAAAATCAACTATACTGCCATTGAATAAATAAGTAAAAGAAGCAGTGAGTTTATGGTCTTTTTCATTTGACACTAAAGGAATAGCTGTCCATCCAAAAAATGTTGAGGTATCTTTATCCAATTTATGTACATCCAGAAACTCTGACAGTCTAGAAATTCTATTATGAACTCACATCTCACAATAACAGCAGTTAAAAAACACAGTAATCTATAACTCTAATATAAAAGATACAATCACAGATAAGTGAAGAAAAAAGGCAGTACATGGCAGAGATTACTCACTTCCTTACTTCTGAACCTGTTTGGTTTCATAAAGAGATTCAGTCACCCTCAAGATTTGTCATACCCGTGAAGGAACGTTCCTTTTGGAAAGATCACCTTGTTGGGTTTCTGTTAAATGACCCCATTGACCACTGCCTTCCAAGCATACTAAATTAAGAAATGATTGTGAAATGTGGGGAAATCTTGTTTAGCTCAGATCACAAGACCCTAAAGACCTCACCAATAGTCACTGATATTTAGTCTGATCAAGTGTAATAGGAAAAGCAAATATTCTGCTCATTTCTCCTCATTGATGTCACCTGTTTCTCTTCCTACCTTACCTCACCCCAAGGGGTTTTATGTAATAGAGTCATAACAGGTCAGTATAAAAATGTTAAAACAGGTCAAAATGACAATATAGTTTAGTAGTCATTTTTATTTCAGCATTTTGAGTCCCACAGCACATATTTGTTCCCTGTCTAATAACAATCCTCAGAAGCCACTGAGAGTAATTGCCCTGGATCGACTCCATCACAACTGAAGAAAAGTCAAGACATGACCCAAAGGAGCAAAAGAGAAGCAAGGCTCAATGGAAGTGAGAACGCACAGGGACACAGAGTAGAGGAGCACAGCATGGAGTACAGGGCCCCTGAGAAAAACAAATGGACAAGCAGAGCCAAATAGGTTATAAGAAACCAAGTGTGGTGATAATAGAGAATAATAGTACCCAAATAAAACATGAAGAAAGTAGTATACAGACAGACAGGAGAGAAAAAAGAAGCAAAGAGAACTTCAGTACAATGTCAGGGACTTCCCTGGTGGTCCAGGGGCTAAGGCTCCACGCTGTAAATGCAGGGGGCCCAGGTTCAATCCCTGGTCAGGGAACTAAGATCCCACACACCATAACCAAGAGTCTGAATGCTGTAACTAAAAAGATCCCACATGCCACAACTAAGACCTGGGGCAGCCAAATAAATAAATAATTTTAAAAATACAGTGTCAGAGTAATCCAGAATTAGGTGACAAAACTGAGTGACTGAACTGAACTGAACTGAACTGTGGTCACAGAAAAGTCAAGAAGGGACCAGACTGAAGGCTCACCAGACTGTGTGCCCTTGGGGCCGCATGTTTCTGGCACCACCGTGCACAAGAATGAATGGAATGGAGATGAGAAGATGATGAAGAAGAAAAGTGACAGGCTCAGTAACTATTGGAGGTCTCTAAGTATTGACTAAGCGTGGGCAGCTGCGACTGGCACGCTAAGTGCGGCCGAGAGGAGGTACCCCATGTCCGAGGTCAGGGGCAGAAGCCGGGAGGACCCCATGCCAGAAAGGTGGCGGCCAAGAGGAGTTACCCCACTTCTGAGGCCAGGGGCAGCAGCCGAGAGTGCCAGGCTGCAACGGCACAGGAAAGGCCGAGAGGAGCTACCCCGCATCCGAGGTCAGGGGTGGAGGCCGGGAGGAGCTACCCCGCATCTGAGGCCAAGGGGAGCGTCCGAGAGGAGCCAATCCAGTGGCCGAGAGGAGCTACCCCGCGTCCAAGGTCAGGGGCAGCTGGGAGAGCCACCCCGTGACTGCCACCGCGTGACCGAGGTCAGGGGTGGCAGCTGGGAGTGAGCCACCCACGCCCGAGGCCAGAGCCCCTGAGTCCAGCGGCGGCAGCCAGGAGGAGCAAGCCCATGTCCAAGGAGCAGTGGCTACGCGAGCCCAGGAGGGCCTAGAGAAGCCATCCCACGTTGAAGGTCAGGAAGGGCGGCGGTGAGGAGATAGCCTTTGTCCAAGCTAAGGAGCAGCAGCTGCACTTTGCTAGAGCAGCCATGAAGAGATACCCTACGCCAAGGTAAGAGAAACCCAAAGTAAGATGGTAGGTGTTGCAAGAGGGCATGGTAGGTGTTGCAAGAGGGCATGAGACACACTGAAACCATACTCACAGAAATCTAGTCAACCTAATCACACTAGGACCACAGCCTTGCCTAACTCAGTTAAACTAAGCCATGCCCATGGGGCAACCCAAGACAGGCGGGTCATGGTGGAGAGGTCTGACAGAATGTGGTCCACTGGAGAAGGGGAATGGCAAACCACTTCAGTATTCTTGCCTTGAGAACCCCATGAACAGTATGAAAAGGCAAAATGATAGGATACTGAAAGAGGAACTTCCCAGGTCAGTAGGTGCCCAACACGCTACTGGAGATCAATGGAGAAATAACTCCAGAAAAAATGAGGGATGGAGCCAAAGCAAAAACAATACCCAGCTGTGGATGTGACTGGTGATAGAAGCAAGGTCTGATGCTGTAAAGAGCAATATTGCATAGGGACCTGGAATGTCAGGTCCATGAATCAAAGCAAATTGGAAGTGGTCAAACAAGAGATGGCAAGAGTGAACGTCGACATTCTAGGAATCAGCGAACTAAAATGGACTGGAATGGGTGAATTTAACTCAGATGACCATTACTGCGGGCAGGAACCCCTCAGAAGAAATGGAGTAGCCATCATGGGCAACAAAAGAGTCCAAAATGCAGTGCTTGGATGCAGTCTCAAAAATGACAGAATGATCTCTGTTCATTTCCAAGGCAAACCATTCAATATCACAGTAATCCAAGTCTATGCCCCAACCAGTAACGCTGAAGAAGCTGAAGTTATGTAGTTCTATGAAGACCTACAAGACCTTTTAGAACTAACACCCAAAAAGATGTCCTTTTCATTATAGAATGCAAAAGTAGGAAGTAAAGAAATACCTGGAGTAACAGGCAAATTTGGCCTTGGAATGCGGAATGAAGCAAGGCAAAGACTAATAGAGTTTTGCCAAGAAAATGCACTGGTCATAGCAAACACCCTCTTCCAACAACACAAGAGAAGACTCTACACATGGACATCACCAGACGGTCAACAGGGAAATCAGATTGATTATATTCTTTGCAGCCAAAGATGGAGAAGCTCTATATAGTCAACAAAAACAAGACCAGGAGCTGACTGTGGCACAGATCATGAACTCTTTATTACCAAATTCAGACTGAAACTGAAGAAAGCAGGGAAAACCGCTAGATCATTCAGGTATGACCTAAATCAAATCCCTTATGATTATACAGTGGAAGTGAGAAATAGATTTAAAGGCCTAGATCTGATAGAGTGCCTGATGAACTATGGAATGAGGTTCGTGATATTGTACAGGAGACAAGGATCAAGACCCTCCCCATGGAAAAGAAATGCAAAAAAGCAAAATGGCTGTCTGGGGAGGCCTTACAAATAGGTGTGAAAAAGAAGAGAGGTGAAAAGCAAAGGAGAAAAGGAAAGATATAAGCATCTGAATGGAGAGTTCCAAAGAACAGCTAGAAGAGATAAGAAAGCCTTCTTCAGCGATCAATGCAAAGAAATAGAGGAAAAGAACAGAATCGGAAAGACTAGAGACCGCTTCAAGAAAATTAGAGATACCAAGGGAACATTTCATGCAAAGATGGGCTCGATAAAGGACAGAAGCAGAAGATATTAAGAAAAGGTGGCAAAAATACATGGAAGAACTGTACAAAATAGATCTTCATGACCAACATAATCACGATGGTGTGGTCACTCATCTAGAGCCAGACATCCTGGAATGTGAAGTCAAGTAGGCCTTAGAAAGCATCACTAAGAACAAAGGTAGTGGAGGTGATGGATTTCCAGTTGAGCTGTTTCAAATCCTGAAAGATGATGCTGTGAAAGTGCTGCACTCAATATGCCAGCACATTTGGAAAACTCAGCAGTGGCCACAGGACTGGAAGAGGTCAGTTTTCATTCCAATCCCAAAGAAAGGCAATGCCAAAGAATGCTCAAACTACCACACAATTGCACTCATCTCACATGCTAGTAAAGTAATGCTCAAAATTCTCCAAGCCAGGCTTCACCAATACGTGAACCGTGAACTTCCTAATGTTCAAGCTGGTTTTAGAAAAGGCAGAGGAACCAGAGATCAAATTGCCAACATCCACTGGATCATGGAAAAAGCAAGAGAGTTCCAGAAAAACATCTATTTGTGCTTTATTGACTATGCCAAAGCCTTTGACTGTGTGGATCACAATAAACTGTGGAAAATTCTGAAAGAGATGGGAATACCAGACCGCCTGACCTGCCTCTTGAGAAATCTGTATGCAGGTCAGGAAGCAACAGTTAGAACTGGACATGGAACAACAGACTGGTTCCAAATGTGAAAAGGAGTACATCAAGGCTGTATATTGTCACCCTACTTATTTAACTTCTATGCAGAATACATCATGAGAAATGCTGGACTGGAAGAAGCACAAGCTGGAATCAAGATTGCCAGGAGAAATATCAATCACCTCAGATATGCAGATGACACCACCCTTATGGCAGAAAGTGAAGAAGAACTAAAAGTCTCTTGATGAAAATGAAAGAAGAGAGTGAAAAAGTTGGCTTAAAGCTCAACATTCAGAAAACGAAGATCATGGCATCCAGTCCCATCACTTCATGGGAAATAGATGAGGAAACAGTGGAAGCAGTGTCAGACTTTATTTTGGGGGCTCCAAAATCACTGCAGATGGCGATTGCAGCCTTGAAATTAAAAGATGCTTACTCCTTGGAAGAAAAGTTATGACCAACTTAGATAGCATATTCAAAAGCAGAGACATTACTTTGCCAACAAAGGTCTGTCTAGTCAAGGCTATGGTTTTTCCTGTGGTCATGTATGGATGTGAGAGTTGGACTGTGAAGAAAGCTGAGCACCGAAGAATTGATGCTTTTGAACTGTGGGTTGGAGAAGACTCTTGAGAGTCCCTTGGACTGCAAGGAGATCCAACCAGTCCATTCTGAAGGAGATCAGCTCTGGGATTTCTTTGGAAGGAATGATACTAAAGTTGAAACTCCAGTACTTTGGCCACCTCATGCAAAGAGTTGACTCATTGGAAAAAACTCTGATGCTGTGAGGGATTGAGGACAGGAGGAGAAGGGGACGACAGAGGATGAGATGGCTGGATGGCATCACTGACTCAATGGACGTGAGTCTGAGTGAACTCTGGGAGTTGGTGATGGACAGGGAGGATTGGCGTGCTGTGATTCATGGGGTTGCAAAGAGTTGGACATGACTGACCGACTGAACTGAACTGAAGTATTGAGTCCAAAGGTTAAGAAATGGAGAAATACCTGTGACAAGATGGAGAAACATGGCACTTGACCATGGGATTGAGTTAGCAATGGGACTTCCATATGGAGCTGCCCAATGGGCAATCAGCAGTATGGAGATTCAGTCCATGACAGAATCAGTACTAGAAATGGAAGCTTAGAGGTGCAATCTGATGCAGGCATGAGAGTAAGATCAGAAGAGAGGATGAGAACAATGAGCAGAGCTTTAGGTATGGTAGGAAAGAGGACTAGCAAAAGAGACTGAGAAGAAAAATCAAACCAAAAAAAAAAGAGAGAGAGAAAAGAACTAAGAAGATGTGGTGAAGAAATTATCAAGGAGTGGTTTGTGATATGTTGAGGACTCAGACCTGAGAATGAGGGAAGCTGAACTTGAACACTGGCTCTGCCAGAAGCTCACTTTGTGATCTGGGACAAATGTCCAAATCTGTGTCACCTACACATCATAATCTGCAAGTGGCCTCTGGGGGGTTATGCCAGGTCTCAGGATCCCAGGGTTCTGAGAACTGAAGGAGCCAGAGATCAGGACAGTTGGAATGAGGAAAAGAGAGTGGTAATTAATCTCAAAGCAAAAATATCTCCACTAAGGGCAGAAACCAGCAGGCAAGAACTGAGAAGAAAAGAATAGATAGGACTTCGAGACTTTGCAAACAAATACACATGCCAAAAAAGGCAGCATGATCAAAAGGAGTTTTGTTTTGATTACTGGGGAGACTAGAGTTTGTTGAAACCAAGGAGAAATTCAAGGTGAAAATCTGAGACAAACATCTTAGAGAAGATAAGTGAGAATGGAGTCCAAAGTATAAGTCGATAAAAATGAAGGAACATTTTTGTTCCTGGGGTGCAAAGGAGAATGGTGACATACAGTGCAATGTGAACAAAAAAAATTTTAATAGAGATTATTTATGTGTGGAGCTGACTCTTTTTACAATACAGTCTAAAAAGGAGGCATATTGTTATACTAGTTACTTTTTGCAATATTACAAATTACCCCAAAACTGTGGTTGAAAACAAAAATTATAGTTGATAAGGGGTAAGAATCAAGAAACATCTCAGCTTGGTTGTTATGGCTCAGGCTTTCTCATGAGGCAAGTAGTCATGATGTTTTTCTGGGCTGCAAGCATCTGAAAGTTTGACTATAGCTGGAAAACCCACTTCCAAGATGGCTAACTCACATAATTATTGATTGGAGGCCTCTGTTCCTTGTCATAGGTACTACCTTTCCTCGTGTATGTCACCTGACCTCCCCCATCCTCACCCAGAGCAAGTGATAGAAGAGAGTAACCAGCATGGAAGCGGCAATGTCTTTCATGACCTAGTCTCCAAAGTAGCACAGTCACTTCCACCATATTCTGTTCATCAGAAAAGAGATACTAACTACAGATCACTCTCAGGGGGAAAGGAAATAGGCCCCACCTCTTGAAAGAATGAGTATAAAATAACTTGTGGACAAATTTTAAAACTACCACAATCTTTAAAGAACGTGTGGATTAGGAGGAGGGTTGACAATTTAGAAAATAATAGCGGTGGAATATCCACTGAGGGGATATTCCAGGGGTTATTGAGTATAGATCAAAAGGTTCCCCAAAAGGTTATACTAATGCTACAACAACAACAAAATGGCCTTTCACAAAGAGTAAAAGCAATGATATGACTGATATGACTTTTTACCAGGAAGAATGCTATTGTTATCAGACTAAGTAAAAGCTCAAAAAGAGCCCATTAAAGGTCATTAAAGGTAAGAAACTAAAACCACCCCAGACACACCAGACACACTTGTCCTCTGTAGAGTTAGAGAGGAAACATTGACGGATTCACAGGATCTCAGCTATCCTCACTGCAGTGGCCAACCAACTCCAGTGTTCTTGGCTCCACTGAATTAATTATCCCCAAAAGCAACTTAAAGCAAGAATCATATTGTTATTGTCATTACTGTTGCTGTTTATTCAGTATCCCCAATGTTAGTGTAACATCTGGAGGAAGAAAAGCATAGAGAACACATAAATATCTATTTGATAAAAAAAAAATGTGTATACAGCACCAAAGAAACCAGAATTGAAAGAGATGCATGTACCCGTGTTCATTGCAGCACTGTTTACAATAGCTAGGACATGGAAGCAATCTGTGTGTCCATCAGCAGACAAATGGATCAGGGAGTTGTGGTACATATACACAATGGAATATTATTCAGCTATAAAAAGAATGCATTTGAGTCAGTTCTAATGTGGTGGATGAAACTGGAGTCTGTTACACAAAGTGAAGTAAGTCAGAAACACCAATACCATATATTAATGCATATATATGGAATTTAGAAAGATGGTAATGACAATTCTATATGCAAGGCAGCAAAAGAGTCACAGATGTAAAGAACAGGCTTTTGGACTCTGTGGGAGAATGTGGAGGTGGGATGATTTGAGAAAATAGCATTGAAACAGGTATATTACTATATGTAAAATAGATGACCAGTGCCAATCTGTTGCATGAAGCAGGGCGCTCAAAGCTGGTTCTCTGGGACAATCCAGATGGATGAGGGAGTGAGGGAGGTGGGAGGGGTGTTCAGGATGGGGGGGACACGTGTGCACCCATGGCTGATTCATGTCAACGTATAGCCAAAGCCATCATAATATTGTAATTATCCTCCAATTAAAATAAATTAATATTTTAAAAGATGTGTGTAAGGATGGATGGATGAAATTAGTCCAAACAGAGAAGCTACGGTATGTTATTTCCCTTTGTCTACTTTAATGTTTACATTTTAATGGGACCAGAAGGCACTGAATTCTTTTCTTCTTAACCTTGGAAATATTGGTAGTTAATGAAGGATCATATAGTACATAATGTGGTAGCCAAATTCACATTCTAAAGTAGGAAACAATTAGCAAATGTATTAAAAGTGCTATTATGTTGAATAATTAACAGTTATTTACCAGCTGAGCCACAAGGGAAGCCCAAGAATACTGGGGTGGATAGCCTATCCATTCTCCAGGAGATCTTCTCCACCCAGGAGTTGAACCAGGGTCTCCTGCGTTGCAGATGGATTTCTTACCAACTGAGCTATCAGGGAAGCCCCTTTGTTAAATTTTTAGTATATTTTTAATTGAATGATTTATTTATCTTTATTTTCTTCTGCCTGTCACTACTATTTAATGATAAGTGTACAATAGATATTCTTAAACTTGTATTTTCAAAAAGAAGGAATGCAGACTCAATTAAAACTTTCTTAATCTAATTATTCTTAAGGTTATCTATCTTCCTTCAGGTAAAACTGATGATTTAAAACCCATGTTTATCAAAAATAAATACATAAACAAGAAAGTCAGGTAGAATAGTAGCTAAATTCTTCCCAATTACAAATAGCTCAGGTGTACATGTTAACACATAAGCAATATTATTTCTCCCCTTTCATAAAAGTATAATAAAATTATATCATCATAAACACATATTTAATCTTGTTGAGGATCTGTTATAAATAAATAGGATATTATACTGGAAAAAAGAGCATATGAATGTATTCATTTGAGTAAATAAAACAGAAATAACTGTTTGGTATATAGCTAAAAAAAAAGCTGTCCAGACCCATATTTAACATGGCTATAACTTTTCTCCACACTTTAGCATATAATGTAAAACAGCATTAAGTTAAATAAGATTAAGAGCAAAATAGGATGCTTGTTACTTTAATATTAATTTTATTGCAACTTTATTTTAAAATATCATATTCATGTTTGATACTTATTATACACATGGAAATTTATAATATATCACAAAATGAACTATGAAATGTATATAAATAGAAACTATGTAGAATGCTGATATTTGTAAATATCAGCATGTCAAATGGTCTTAAGAAAGAAATGCATTTTTTTCTCTGAACATTTGTAGAAAAAGACTAAAAATTTTTCTTTGCTGTTGGTCAGTCACTCAGTCATGTCCAACACTTTGCAACTCTATGAACTGCAGCACACCAGGCTTCCCTGTCCTTCACCATCTCCCAGAGCTTGCTCAGACTCATGTCCATTGAATCGGTGATGCCATCCAACCATCTCATCCTCTGTCGTCCCCTTCTCCTGCCTTCAATCTTTCCCAGCATCAAGGTCTTTTCTAATGAGTCAGCTCTTTGCATCAGGTGGCCAAAGTATTGGAGCTTCAGCTTCAGCATCAGTCCTTCCAATGAATATTCAGGACTAATTTCCTTTAGGATGGACTGGTTGGCTCTCCTTGCAGCTCAAGGGACACTCAAGAGTCTTCTCCAACACCACACTTCAAAAGCATCGATTCTTCGGTACTCAGCTTTCTTTATAATCCAACTCTCACATCCATACATGACCACTGGAAAAACCATAGCTTTGACTAGATGGACATTTGTTGGCAAAGTAATGTCTCTGTTTTTTAATATGCTGTCTATGCTGGTCATAACTTTTCTTCCAAGGAGTAAGTGTCTTTTAATTTCATGGCTGCAGTCACCATCTGCAGTGATTTTGGAGGCCCCCAAAATAAAGTCTGTCACCGTTTCCCCATCTATTTGCCACAAAGTGATGGGACATGATGCCATGATCTTAGTTTTCTGAATGTTGAGTTGTAAGCCAACTTTTTCACTCTTCTCTTTCACTTTCATCAAGAGACTCTTTAGTTCTTCTTCACTTTCTTCCATAAGGGTGGTGTCACCAGCATATCTAAGGTTATTGATATTTCTCCCGGCAATCTTGATTCCAGTTTGTGCTTCATCCAGCCTGGCTGTTTGTATGATGTACTCTGCATATAAATTAAATAAGCAGAGTGACAATATGCAGCCTTGATGTACTCCTTTCCTGATTTGGAACCAGTTTGTTGTTCCATGGCCAGTTCAAACTATTGCTTCTTGACCTGCATACAGATTTCTCAAGAGGTAGGTCAGGTGGTCTGGTGTTCCCATCTCTTTTAAAATTTTCCAAAGTTTGTTGTGATCCACACAGTCAAAGACTTTGGCATACTCAATAATGCAGAAATAGATGTTTTTCTGGAACTCTCTTGCTTTTTGGATGATCCAACAGATGTTGGCAATTTGATCTCTGGTTCCTCTGCCTTTTCTAAAATCAGCTTGAACATCTGGAAGTTCATGGTTCACGTATTGCTGAAGCTTAGCTTTGACAATTTTAAACATTACTTTGCTAGCATGTGAGGTGAGTGCAATTGTGTGGTAGTTTGAGCATTCTTTAGCATTGCCTTTCTTTGGGATTGGAATGAAAACTGACCTTTTCCAGTCCTGTGGCCACTGCTGAGTTTTCCAAATGTGCTGGCATATTGAGTATAGCACTTTCACAGCATTATCTTTTAGGATTTGAAATAGCTCAACTGGAATTCCATTACCTCCACTAGCTTTGTTCATAGTGATGCTTCCTAAGGCCCACTTGACTTCACATTCTAGGATGTCTGGCTCTAGGTGAGTGATCGCACCATTGTGATTATCTGGGTTGTGAAGATCTTTTTGTATAGTTCTTCTGTGTATTTTTTCCACCTCTTCTGAATATCTTCTGCTTCTGTTAGGCCCATACAATTTCTGTCCTTTATTATGCCCATCTTTGTATGAAAATTTCTCTTGTTATCTCTTAATTTTCTTGAAGAGATCTCTAGTCTTTCCCATTCTACTGTTTCCCTCTATTTCTTTGCACTGATCACTGAGGAAGGCTTTCTTATCTCTCCTTGCTATTCTTTGAAACTCGGCATTCAAAGGAGTATATCTTTCCTTTTCTCCTTTGCTTTTCACTTCTCTTCTTTTCATAGCTGTTTGTAAGGCCTCCTCTGACAACCATTTTGCCTTTTGCATTTCTTTTTCTTGGGAATGGTCTTGATCACTGCCTACTGTACAATGTCACAAACCTCTGTCCATAGTTCTTCAGGCACTCTATCAGATCTAATCCCTTGAATCTATTTTTCATTTCCACTGTATAGTCTTAAGCGACATGATTTAGGTCATACCTCAATGGTCTAGTGGTTTTCCCTACTTTCTTCAATTTGAGACTGAATTTGGCAGTAAGGAGTTCATGATCTGAGCCACAGTCAGGTCCCCATCTTGTTTTTGCTAACTGTATAGAGTTTTTCCATCGTTGGCTGCAAAGAATAAAATCAATCTGATTTCGGTATTGACCATCTGATGACATCCATGTGTAGTCTTCTCTTGTGTTGTTGGAAAAGGGTGTTTGCTATGATCAGTGTGTTCTCTTGGCAAAACTCAGTTAGCCTTTGCCCTGCTTCATTCTGTATTCCAAGGCCAAATTTGCCTGTTACTCCAGGCATTTCTTGACTTCCTACTTTTGCACTCCAGTCCTCTATAATGAAAAGGATATCTTTTGAGGGTGTTAGTTCTAGAAGGTCTTGTAGGTCTTCATAAAACCATTCAACATCAGCTTCTTCAGCATTATTAGTTGGGGCATAGACTTGGATTACTTTGATACTGAATTTATTCCTGTAGTTATGTGTAACAAACAAAGGCAAAGACAATGATTTCAATAAATGTTTTACCTATACTCTCTTTTGTGATATTCCAGGTATGCAGCAATTAACAGAAGTTCTCCAAGGTGTTTTAATTATAAACTTCTTCCCAGGGATGTGGAAGGAAATGGTCCATTTCACAGATGAGTACTTTGTAAAACTTAAATATCAAATTGACCTGAAAATGAGTTCAATTATTTCACCTAGTTCTTTCCATGTCCTGGAACACCAGCATATCAGACTAGAACTTCAGATAATGCCCATGAGCTGCTTCCTTTAGTGGGCAGTTTGAGTTTAAGATTAGAAATTCATTGGAACTAGTAACAAGCCTTTTGGGTTTCTAGGAACATCGCCCTATCGACTGTCATCTCCTCCTTTTTTAATATAAATTTATTTAATTGGAAGTTAATTACTTTACAGTATTGTATTGGTTTTGCCATACATCAACATGAATCTGCCACAGGTATACACGTGTTCCCCATCCTGAACCCGCCTCCCTCCCTGTACAATCCCTCTGGGTCATCCCAGTGCACCAGCCCCAAGCATCCAGTAGCATGCATCAAACCTGGACTGGCGATTTGTTTCATATATGATATTATACATGTTTCAATGCCATTCTCCCAAATCATCACACCCTCTCCCTCTCTCACAGAGTCCAAAAGACTCTTCTATACATCTGTGTCTCTTTTGCTGTCTTGCATACAGGGTTATTGTTACCATCTTTCTAAATTCCATATATATAAACTTCGAATAGCCAAAGCAATCTTGAGAAAGAAGAATGGAACTGGAGGAATCAACCTGCCTGACTTCAGGCTCTACTACAAAGCCACAGTCATCAAGACAGTATGGTACTGGCACAAAGACAGAAATATAGATCAATGGAACAAAATAGAAAGCCCAGAGATAAATCCACTCACCTATAGACACCTTATCTTTGACAAAGGAGGCAAGAATATACAATGGATTACAATCTCTTTAACAAGTGGTGCTGGGAAAACTGGTCAACCACTTGTAAAAGAATGAAATTAGAACACTTTCTAACACCATACACAAAAATAAACTCAAAATGGATTAAAGATCTAAACGTAAGACCAGAAACTATAAAACTCCTAGAGGAGAACATAGGCAAAACATTCTCCAACATAAATCACAGCAGGATCCTCTATGACCCACCTCCCAGAATATTGGAAATAAAAGCAAAAATAAACAAATGGGACCTAATTAAACTTAAAAGCTTCTGCATAACAAAGGAAACTATAAGCCAGGTGAAAAGACAGCCTTCAGAATGGGAGAAAATAATAGCAAATGAAGCAACTGACAAACAACTAATCTCAAAAATATACAAGCAAGTCCTGCAGCTCAATTCCAGAAAAATAAATGACCCAATCAAAAAATAGGCCAAAGAACTAAATAGACATTTCTCCAAAGAAGACATATGGATGGCTAACAAACACATGAAAAGATGCTCAACATCACTCATTATCAGAGAAATGCAAATCAAAACCACAATGAGGTACCATTTCATACCAGTCAGAATGGGTGCGATCCAAAAGTCTACAAGCAATAAATGCTGGAGAGGGTGTGGAGAAAAGGAAACCCTCTTACACTGTTGGTGGGAATGCAAACTAGTACAGCCACTATGAAGAACAGTGTGGAGATTTCTTAAAAAACTGGAAATAGAACTGCCTTATGACCCATCTGCTCCTTTTTAACTCACGAAAAAGCTGAATGTCTTGTTTCATTTTCTCCCCAGCTCTAAGGATTGGGGTATTAGCAGTGTGTTCATTTGCTGGGACTGTTATAACCAGGTCCCACAGAAATGGGTGGCTTAAACAACAGAAATATATTTTCTCATAGTTCTGGAGACTAAAATTCCAAGATCAAGGTGTTGCAGGATTAGTTCCTCTGGAGGCCTGTAAGGGAAGGATCAGTTCCTGACCTATCACCTTGACTTATGGAGGGCTGCCTTCTCCTTGTGCCGTCAAACTCTTTCCCTTTGGACATGTCTGTCTCAAATTTCCTTTTCTTGTAAGAACACTAGTTGTATTGGATTAGAGTTCCTTCTAATGACCTCATTTTAACTGAATTACCTCTGTAAAGACTCTGTCTCTGATTACAATAATATTCTGAAGTACTTGGTGCTCAGACTTCAACATATTTTTTCATGTTGTATTTGCTGGGAGCCATAATTCAGCCTGTAATCATCAGTGTGTCACCTAGAATCAGTGTACTGTCCTTTCCACATCAACCTAAATAACACATCTGCTCTTGACAAATAAAGCCCTGACATTCAAAAACTGTAGCTACCTCACTCCACCCTGATTGAAGACCTTCAAAAAGTGTTTTTGTTTTCAAAAAGAAAAGAAGAAGGCAGAGGGGGTAGTAAAACAGCTTATTGAGGAAGCCTGAGTTTCAAAACTAGTCCTCGGATAACAGAACCTCAGGTCCTAATCCTTAGATATTCCCCCAAATTACTGTTTTTCACTCTTTAGAACATTCATTTTTGTGGTTTTCTTTTATATATTCCCCAGGGAGAATTTTCCCAATTGGGTTTACTTCCTATATTTATCTTTCCCATGGCTTTGGATGATGTCCATGTGGGCAGGTCTAGTTGGAGAGAACAAGAGAAGGCCAATACAATCACCACACACCAGCAATAGCAAATGAGTTCCTTTCACAGCATTTTCCCTTGAGTATCATTTCTTACTTTAAAACAGCGAGAGAGAAAGTTCCTGTTAATGCAAGAAACATTATTACTGGCCCATCCACTTTGTCGGCAGAGGATGAGATGGACTCAGTGGACTTGAACTTGAGTAAACTCCAGGAGACAGTGGAGGACAAGGAAGCCTGGCATGCTGCAGTTTATGGAGTCATGAATAGTTGGACATGACCTAGCAACTGAACAATAACAACATCCACTTTGTTATCACCTCCAATTCCAACCACTACAAAATACACATTGCAAAAGGTGGCCAAATGGAAGCTCAGTGTATGTAGATCAGCTGAATCTATATATTTTATTTTACAGAATCGGTTGGCTAATGATTCAAGAGCAAAATGTAGTGATTCAAATACTAACTAATTTATGTAACCTTAAAGAAGTCATTTCACATCTACACCTCAGATTTCTTATCAATAAAATCTGAGTTATATCATCCAAGATACTTCTTTTATAGATTTTGTGTGAAAAATAAAGATAATACATATTTTAGAGAAAGAAATGTGCATTAACAGAGAAATGGATAAAGATGTGGTACATGAATACAATGGAGTATTACTCGATCATAAAAAAGAACAAAATCATGCCATTTGCAGCAACATGGATGGACCTAGAGATTATCACACTAAATGAAGTAAGTCAGACAGAGAAAGACAAACATCATATGATACCACTCATACATGGAATTTAATCATTAAAAATGATACAAATGAACTTATTTACAAAACAGAAACAGACTTATACAGATGTTGAAATCAAATTTAAGATTATCTAAGAGGAAACATGGAAGGCAGGATGGATAAATCAGGAACTTGGATAACGAACAAGGACATACCGTATAGCACAGGGAACTCTACTCAATATACTGGAGTAATCTATATGAGAAAAGAATCTAAAAAGAATGAATATATGTATAACTGAATTACTATGCAGGACACAACTGAGCAACAACACTGGGGCTGAACAACTGGAACATTTGAAACTAACACAACTTTGTAAATCAACTATACTCCAATGAAATTTTAAAAAGGGAAAGCAGCAGCTATTTTCAGCTTACAAACAGGCTCTATTCCCAAACAGACATTGACAACTCAACTGCTGAGAATTTGGAATGCATTTTCACTGAAAAACACTATGACAAAAAGGGTTCAGTTTGCAGGCGCCTCCAGGGGAGCCTGAGCATTCCATAAGCAGGTGAAGTGAAAGTGAAAGAGCCAGTTGTTCAGTCACGTCCTGCTCTTGGCAACTCTGTGGACAACAGTCTGTCAGGCTCCTCTGTCCATGGGATTCCCCAGGCAAGCATACTGGAATAGGTTGCTATTCCCTTCTCCAGGGGACCTTCCCAACCCAGGGATCAAATCCTGTCTTCTGCTTGGCAGGCATGTTTTTTACCCTGAGCCACCCAGGAAGCCCTAAATAATAAAGACAAGGGACCAAATAGTATGTGTTTTAAACAACAGTAACATAGTGCCATATAAATACACATGCTATATAGCAGATTTCTAAAAGGATATCAGCTCCGGTTGCCTTAGAGGAGTGGGAAGATGAATTGATGGTTAAAGGCAGAAAAACAAACCTTACTGTTTTATCCTTCTGTGCTATTTAATTTTTATCACAATAAAAAGACTTTCTTCATTTTTTATTATGGTAGCACATACATAAAATTTAACACTTTAAATATGTTTAAGTGTATAGTTTAGTGACATTAAGTACTGTTGTACAGTCATCACCACCATCCATCTCCAGATGAATAGAGAAAAGCTGAAACTCTATATCCATTAAAAAATACCACCCCACTCCCTCTTCCCCCAAAATGACTTATAACTTAAGAGACTCTCAGAGGGAAGCTCTTTCCACACAAAACAGTCATGCTAAATTCACTGCTAACAGCACTACCTTTAGAAGTGATAAACATACTTAATCATTTTTGATAGATATAGTTCAGTTCAGTTCACTTAGGTCGCTCAGTCGTGTCCGACTCTTTGCGACCCCATGAATTGCAGCACCCCAGGCCTCCCTATCCATCACCAAACCCTGGAGTTACTCAAACTCATGTCCATCGAGTCAGTGATGCCATCCAGCCATCTCACCTTCTGTCATTCTCTTCTCCTCCTGCCCCCAGTCCCTCCCAGCATCAGAGTCTTTTCCAGTGAGTCAACTCTTCGCATGAGGTGGCCAAAGTATTGGAGTCTCAGCTTTATCATCAGTCCTTCCAATGAACACCGAGGACTGATCTCCTTTAGGATGGACTGGTTGGATCTCCTTGGTGTCCAAAGGACTTTCAAGAGTCTTCTCCAACACCACAGTTCAAAAGCATCAATTCTTCGGTGCTCAGCTTTCTTCACAGTCCAGCTCTCACATCCATACATGACCGCTGGAAAAACCATAGCCTTGACTAGATGGACCTTTGTTGGCAAAGTAATGTCTCTGCTTTTCAATATGCTATCTAGGTTGGTCAGAACTTTCCTTCCAAGGAGTAAGCATCTTTTAATTTCAAGGCTGCAATCGCCATCTCCAGCGATTTTGGAGCCTCCCAAAATAAAGTCTGACACTGCTTCCACTGTTTCCCCATCTATTTCCCATGAAATAATGGGACCAGATGCCATGATCTCCATTTTCTGAAATGTTGAGCTTTAAGCCAACTTTTTCACTCTCCTCTTTCACTTTCATCAAGAGGCTTTTTAGTTCCTCTTCACTTTCTGCCATAAGGGTGGTGTCATCTGCATATCTGAGGTGACTGATATTTCTCCTGGCAATCTCGATTCCAGCTTGTGCTTCTTTCAGTCCAGCGTTTCTCATGATGTACTCTGCATATAAGTCAAATAAGCAGGGTGACAATATACAGCTTTGACGTACTTCTTTTCCTATTTGGAACCAGTCTGTTGTTCCATGTCCAGTTCTAACTGTTGCTTCTTGACCTGCATATAGGTTTCTCAAGAGGCAGGTCAGGTGGTCTGGTATTCCCCTCTCTTTTAGAATTTTCCACAGTTTATTGTGATCCACACAGTCAAAGGCTTTGGCATAGTCAATAAAACAGTAGATGTTTTTCTAGAACTCTCTTGCTTTTTCCATGATCCAGTGGATGTTGGCTGGATTTGTTCTCTGGTTCCTCTGCCTTTTCTAAAACCAGCTTGAACATCAGGAAGTTCATGGTTCACGTGTTGGTGAAGCCTGGCTTGGAGAATTTTGAGCATTACTTTACTAGCATGTGAGATGAGTGCAATTGTGCGGTAGTTTGAGCATTCTTTGGCATTGCCTTTCTTTGGGATTGGAATGAAAACTGACCTCTTCCAGTCCTGTGGCCACTGCTGAGTTTTCCAAATGTGCTGGCATATTGAGTGCAGCACTTTCACAGCATCATCTTTCAGGATTTGAAATAGCTCCACTGGAATTCCATCGCCTCCACTAGCTTTGTTTGTAGTGATGCTTCCTAAGGCCCTCTTGACTTCAAATTCCAGGATGTCTGGTTCTAGGTGAATGATCACACCATCGTGATTATCTTGGTTGTGAAGATCTCTTTTGTACAGTTCTTCTGTGTATTCTTGCCACTCTTCTTAATATCTTCTGCTTATGTTAGGTCCATATCATTTCTGTCTTTTATCAAGCCCATCTTTAAATGAAATGTTCCCTTGGTATCTCTAATTTTCTTGGAGAGATATCTTTCCTTTCCCATTCTGTTGTTTTCCTCTATTTCCTTGCATTGACCACTGAGGATAGATATAACTTGATAATAAATCCATGCTGTGATATCAGACTAACAAGCAGGTTTTGTTGGTTCTGTTGAAATAAGAATCAGACTCTGTCTCTGAAACAGGAAATTCCATACACAGTATCAGATTGAACATTCATCTGTAGACAATTAATGTATGCAATTTATTAATCATCCCTGATGGGGAGGTTTTTCTGCCTCCTAATTGTTCTGATTTCTGATCATTGCCACCTCCAAGCATTCAGGAATTTGGAAACACCATAAAACTGACCTATTAGTATGGTAACACAAGCTGCATGCTTCACTCACCCTTCCCAGACCCTCTTCCCTTTGCTCTTCCTAGTCACAGGCCAACAATTAATCCATCCAGAAGGGAAAGACATTTTATTTACAGAAATGTGTGCCAATTTGCTCTGAAAAAGGAGCCATTATACAACATGTACTATATGTATTCAGGGGCCACTTAAGAAGGAAACACTAGCCCAAGGCAGGTGTGGGCATGTTGTGTGGGTGAGCCATGGGTAGGGGGGTGTGACACGGGAATGGACTGAGAAGGTCCAGAGTGCAAGAACACAGCCAGGGGCATCTGAGATGCAGATATGAGGAGTTGGAGGAGCCAAGATCTGGCTGAGGGTCAAGAGAACAAACAAGAGAAAGCTTAGCATCTGGAGATCTGTGCTGTGGAGCTGCCTTTGGATAGTGGGCTGTTCGGTTCATTGTAATCACTGGCACATTACTCAACTGGTCTCACTACTAAGGCAAGAACATGATGTAAGTTTTCTCAGGATGTTTTGTTCCTCATGTGTCTGCTAGATGTGGAGGGAAAAGAAATTAGACCTAGTACTTCTTTTTGATTTATAAAGATAAATCAAGAATTTTCATCTATCTGCTTTCTCCCCAAGAAAGCATCTAAAAAAATCAAATGCAAAGCCAATGATATTAGCCATGTACAGAGAGTAGTGAGCAAAAAATGTAAGGCTGAGGAACTGTGAGGCATCCAAAAGCAAGATGGTTAATATGTGACCTCAGGGAAGTGTGTCCAGAATGAAGTTACAATTAAGAAAGCTGAAAATTAAATACTTGACTTTCCAGAGAAAGTCTCTGGAAAATTTTTATTTATTTTAACTCTCTTCCCCAGTAATGTTGGGAGGTTAAAATGAACTAATAAATTAACCAGTCTATGTGGCAGGTAGTTCTCCCTGAAAGCAGATACTGAGACAGAGTTAGGAGCGAAAGTAGTTGATCTGGGGATAACACGTCTGCAAGATAAAAGCAGGAAGAAGCAGGGCCAGGCAGGGAGTCTTCAGACTACAATGTGTAATCTTGTCATAATGTGATGATGTTGGGAACCTAAAAAGAAATTTCAGGGTGGGGGTAGAAAGGAATCCAGATCCCAATGTTTTCCATTCCAAAATTCGAAATCATTAGTACTTCTTAAATGAGCTGTTATAGTCTTGACTGGACCCCCATAGGGGAGCTCAACATGAGGGGGACATCTAGACCAGTGCCCCAGGCTCACTACTATGTCTGTGGGTGTCAGAAGAGAGGATGGTTCTACCACTGCTGTGGAAGACTGTCCTGAGCAGCCTTGCTGGGAATCTCAGTTTCCAAGGCCCTGATTCAATAAAGAACCTAGATAGCGAAGTTTTATTTTTTAAAATTAGAAAAGAAAAAATCTTTCCAGCACTGACTTCTAGTTCTACCCTCCAAGATGCATAGACAACTGCTGAAGTTAAAGGAAGACAAAATAAATTAAGAGATGAAAAACCAATTAAGGATTCAAACTTAGAAAAAAAATATGTTCAAAAGATTTAAATGAGTTTAAACTTATTTAAGGTTGATTTGCTTGTGTGCCAAAAGAAAGAATGATCCTGGATAGGGAGGAGGAGACAAGGATTTCTCCTAGCCCATCTGAACCAGGCATCAGAGGGAAAATACTGGCTGATAAATGACAGGCTTCTTTTTCAAATATGATTTGTTGAGTAACAAAATCAGAGTCATGGGTATTAGGAAGGCAGGAATTGTTTTTCTCCCCCAAGGTGCCCCAGTGTCACCATTAGGGAGATGAACATTTGATTCTGAGTGACCTTAGGATCCACTTATTTGTCATCATGGAAACAATAAGGTAACAGCTTTCAAAATACCTGAACAATATAAACAAACAGTTACTTTGACTAATCTGGGATCTACTGTTCCCATGAAATCACCTCCAGGACATTTTTAGAAAGGTTTTTTTTTTTTTTTTTAATCTCCTGACAGCATGAAAGACCTCACCTGCAAACTGGTGTGTAAAAGGAAGCCATCGGTCACACTAATGGCACCTTCAGCTTGCTCCCCTGCACCCTAAGCTGCCCTAGAGCTGAAATGTGAGGCATCTTAAATGCAGGGATGGACTAGAGAATGTCACCACCCTTTCTAGGCACTCCAAGGAGGCTTCCTCCTAGCAGGTTTTCTTCACGTTTCCATCCAAGACTACTATAATCACTAAAATAAAGCTCTCAGCTTTTTAGCACCTGAAAAGTGCTGACATGCATGGCCTCAAATGAGGAGGGTGTATAAATCCCTTCTCCACCTCCCACCCCCCACACTAGCAATAGCCATGTGTAGTGTACTAACACAATCCATCTTTTATCCCAAGTGCTGTTCTCAGTTTGTTTTTTCTGCTCCCTGCCTCCCACCACGGGAGTATGTACAAAATTTGAATCACGTTCAGAATCTAAACCAACAGGGTAAGAGGCTCAACATTTTTATTTATCCACTACTATTTCCCAAGTCTGGAAAATTTCTAATGTTCATGTATTTTCCCTGGAGAAAAAAAATTCTCCATGACCACAGACAGCTTTCATAATCAGTCCAAGGAAATGACAAGTTCTTCTCGGGAACAATTCCTTTTGCTTTCTGAAATCTGAGGTGAGAAATTTCCTTTGTTTTTCACCAAACCAAAAATGGATGATGTCATTCTTATACCACAGGAACTAGTGCTGTAAGTTTTACTAAGAGAGATACATTCTCATTTCCAACATCGATGATCAAATTATGCATAGTCTTAGTGAGAAAAGAGAGCAAGTGTGAAAGCCACATTATAATTATTGATTACTCAGAACCATCTGCACAGCTCTCCCGGTATCTGCCTGGGATGGGTTCTAGGATGACCACAGATACCAAAGTCTGAGGATGCTCAAGTCCTTAATATAAAATGGTGTGCAGTATAGCGGGCCCTCTATGTTGTTGGTTCCACATCCACCAAAATCAACGGAGGATTCCATCCATGGTTGGCTGAATCTGCAAATATGGAATCCCCAGATACCAGACGCTATCTGTATTCCTATGATTCTCCCTTCTTTTATTTTCTTCTGAAAAGTGTTAATGCAGTATTTGGGGCGTATTGCTTTGTATCATTTCCCCTCAGCCGGAAGCTGCCACTTACTTATCTATCAAACTCCAGGAAATAGTGAGAAACAGGGAAGCCTGGCATGGTACAGTCCATGAGGTTGCAAAGAGTCAGATACGACTTAGCAACTGAACAACAACAATTATCTAAATTAGTTCCAAACAAGAGCAATCTGACTATGGAGAATAAAGGATTCGCTTCTTCAACTGGTTTTGTAGCAGGGTTCAGGTATACAGAAATATCATTGAAAATTGTATCAATCATTTGGTACAAGATCTGCTTAAAGGTCCTTTGAATACTTTTTTAATTACATGAGACTTTTTAAAACTTAGAGGCATTATACAAGTTTGATGCATGAAGCTGGGCACTCAAAGTCAGTGCTCTGGAACAACCCAGAGGGATGGGTGGGGAGGGAGGGGGTTTCAGGTTGTGGGGACACATGTGCACTCATGGGTGGTTCATGTTGATGTATGGCAAAAGCCACCACAATATTGTGAAGAAATTATCCTCTAATTAAACTTGATTAATTTAAAAAAAAAAAAAAAAAACTTAGAGGCATTATAGTCCAGCTACACTGTCCTCTCTATATGAAGACCAAACTGTGGAGCTTATTTTTCTCAACACTGCACAATTAATTAGAAGCACAATGAAAACTGGAACCTACATTTTCTATTAACACATCTATCTTTGTTGTATGATTATAATGGTGGTCAAGAAATTAATATTGAGTAGAATTTAAACTAGATTTTTATATTCAAAGAAACACTCAGCACTTATTTTCCATTTTTTAAGTCTTTTCATCAGTGCTATCACTTCCATACCTCTGTCCAGATCTGTCTTCAGCTTTGCTGCAGAGCAAATCAATTTGGGGAAATAAAATGAACTGCAGTATGCTGAAGTGGTATTAGACTCAAGCAAAAAACTGAAAGGAAGGGTTATTGAATATTACATTAACCAGGTAGGCTAGTAAAACATTAAAAATTATAAGAGTCCTTGAGGAGAGAAAGTGAAAGTCGCTCAGTCATGTCCAACTCTGCAACCCGATGGACTATACAGTCCATGGAATTCTCCAGGCCAGAATACTAGAGTGGGTAGCCTATCCTTTCTCCAGGGGATCTTCTCAACCCAGGAACTGAACGAGGATCTCCTGAATTACAGGCGGATTCTTTACCAACTGAGCCGTCAGGGAAGCAGAGATTGACTCTCTACCATTTAAGTGTGGGTTGGGCCTTTACACTTGCTTCCAAAGAGCAGAATATGTACAGTGGGGAAGCCTACAAGTCAGCTCCCTCCCCAGCCCTGTTATCAAGATGAACATTGTGTTGATAGCATGTACTCTTGATATGATGTAATAAGAATGGCCCTTCATCTCTGTGTTCTTCCTCCCAAAAACTCGTAACCTGTTTACCCATGAGAAAAACACAAGATAAACCCAAACTGAGGGACATTCTACAAAATACTAAAGCAATACTCTTCAAAACTGTCAAGATCATCAAAAACAAGAAAAATATTTGAGAAACTGTTACAGACCAGAAGAGGAGACATGACAATTAAATGTAACACATAACGTAAATAAAATCCTGGGGCAGAAAAAAAAAGAGATTAGGAAAGAATTAGTAAAGTCTGAATAAAGCATAATTTTGTTAGTAATCTGTCAATGTTTATTTCTTAGCTGTGACAAATGCACCACACTAATGTAAAATGTTACGACATGAAAAAAAATGTGTTTAGGGTATATGGGAACTTTCTGTACTATGGTTTGTAACTTTTTCCAAAAACTAAACTTACTTGATTTTTTTTTAAAGTATAGAGCAATCTTATGCCTTAGATACAGTTCTAAGTATAACAGATAAATGACTCCCATGGAGTTTTTTTCATCTTGGTAGTGTATCTTGTTTCATTCAGAATGAGACATAATGGAAAAATGCATATGTTTCTACATTCCATGACTTGCAAGAATGATTAGATCACCTCATGTTCAACTGTGGAAGCATCATCTTCAAAGTGGTAGAAAGAACTTCCACTCCTTAAGATGGTGAATTCAGTTGTATCAGACCATCCGTTCTGATAAGAATAGCTAGCAATCATGGGTATAATATTTTAAAAATATGTCTGAAGCCAACAGAAAGCATCAACAATAACCAGAGCGGGAGAAGACAGGATACTGGAGAGAAGGGATATATAAAGAACTGGGCCAGGTTTTCTCAAGGCTTTTGTCAACTTATCAGTAGCAACTGTGAAGTAGAAAAGCTTAGCAGAGCATTCTGCAGCCTCATGGACATGGGGACAAAAAGAAATTGGAAGTTAGAGTGTGCCAAAGAAGAACCCACATAAATATCCAATAATTTCAATTAAAATTACTGAAGGACTTCACTGTGAAATATGGGCTAACCAGAACTAGACTAGCTCTCACAAATATTGAAATCCAGTCTTAAATCCCTGATTAGATTTAGCTAATTAGCTTAACTACATGCCAGAGGTAAAAAGAAAATATATATATATATATATATATATATTCTCTGTGAAAGAAGATAACAGCATCCAGAGCCTTAAATTATCACCACAGTTTTTCCACACACTCTGAACAGCATTCAAGAAAGATTATCAGAACACCCAGAAAATAAAATTTAAATGAGCCCAAATTAAGAGGGAAAAAAGCACAAAATAGAATCATAGCCATAGGAGATCCATACATTTAACACAAATGGTAAAATGGGTATTTTCAAAAGAGCATAAAATAAAATCCATAAGAAAGAATTAAATGGAAATTCTTGAACTAAAATAAAAAATAAAGAGTCAATAGATAGTTTTAAGAGAGAAAATAAAGGATGGAAAATACAGAAAGGAGTACAAAAGATACATGAGACATGAATAAAAATCTAACACACGTGTAACTGGATTCTCAGAAGGTAAAGAAAGACAGAGTGAAGCAGAAGCAAAGCAGAATAGCCAGGAATGATCCAAAACTGAAAAAAACACATTAATCTATAGATTCAAGGAGCCCCAAGTAGAATAAATAAAAAGAAAAATCACACCTAGGTGAATGCATCATAGTAAAACATCTGAAAAGCATAAAAACAAGCCACCAGTAAGACAAATTATCTCCAAAGGAATAATCATGAGGCTGATGAGTGACTTAACAGAAATTATTAAAGCCCAAAGACAATGCAAGGGTACCTTCAGAAAACAAGCATAAAAGAAGACATAAGAGACACAGGTTAGGTCCCTTGGGTGTGAAGATCCCCTGGAGGAGGGCATGGCAACTCACTCCAGTATTCTTGCTTGGAAAATCCCATGGACAGAGGAGCCTGGCAGGCTACAGTCCATAGGGTCACAAATAGTTGGACATGACCAGAGTGACTTAGCATGCATGCATGCATCCAAAGACTTACATGTCAATTAGTGTGAAATTTCTAATGAGATAATTTTCCAGAAAGAAAGAATCTATTAAATTAACACAAGAAAAAAAAAGAAAACCAAATAGTTCTTCTTGTATTAAAGAAACTGAATCTGTAATTTAAAAACTGTTGCCTTCATATATTCTTCCAAGCATTTGAAGAAATAACCATTATCTTTCTCCCCACAAGCAGTCAGATATGACTTAGCAACTGAACAACAACAACCACTTTTTCATAAAATCTTTTGGAGAATAGAAAAGGAGAGAAAATATTCTTATCAGTTGTATAAGGCCAGCATAATCTTAATATAAAAATGGGACAAGGGAATTCCCTGGTGATCCAGGGGTTAGGACTCAGTGCTTTCACTGCCATGGCTTGAGTTCAGTCCCTGGCTGGGGAACTAAGATCCTACAAGCAGCATGGTGTGACCTAAAAGAAAAAAACAGGGATAGTAACATCACAGTCAAATCTCTCATAAACTGAACCCAGCAATGTAAAAAGGAACAAGGAAATGGAATTAAATAGATAAATAAGAAGCATTTTAAAATTCAACATTCATTCAATATTGTAATATAAACAAGAACACAGTACATTAGGAACAAAGAAGAATTTCTTTTATCTGAAAAAAGTTTATCTACAAAAATATATAGCAAAAATCATACTTAATAGTGAAATTTGTTGAAAGCTTTCCCTTAAGACTATAATAAAACAAGGTAATGAAACAAAGACATCAGCTATCACCACTGTTACTTAACATTTGTATTTGAGGTCCTTGACAGCTCAATAAGGAAAGAGAACAAAATGAAATGAAAAATATAAGGACTGATGTATTTCTGCACTCATGTACAAATGTCCAAAAGAATCACAGATAAACTATTAGGATTAGGATATAAATTTTGCAAAGTCATTGGGTAAAGTACCAACAAAATCAACTATATTTCTAAATAAGCAGTAGCAATTATATTAGCAACCAAAGAAATAAAACACTGGAAATAAATCTATCAAAAGATATGTAAGACTTCTAGGTCCAAAACTATAAATCATTGAGGAAAGTTCTAACAGGCCTAGGTGAATGAAGCAACATGTTAATGTGTTGGAAGACAATATTGTAAAGATATTAATTCCACCTAAACAGATTAAGGAGTAGATGCAATTCTGATCAAATTCAGTAAGGGTTTTTTGTTTGTTTTTCTCCAAATAGAAAATGTAAAGGATCAAGAATAGTCAAGACAATTTTGAAGAAGAATAAAGTGAAATAACCTACTCTATGAAATATCATGACTTAATATAAAGCTATAATAACTGCAAAAATTGGAGAACATACTGACTAGAGAAACAGGATAGGTAGTTTTGAAAGTCTGGGTGAGGATATTGTCTGTGAATTCTTCATAGCCTCTGTTGGAGGTGGGAAACCTGATTTTCCCTTGATAGATATTTCCATATGAAGGAACTAACATTCCTGGCTTCTAGCCATCCCCTCCACTAACCCCTTTCCAAGCAAGAGGAGTGGCTTACTTGATCAGTGAGTTTGAGAGAAGTTGCTGGGCCTGAACCCAGCAGACTGTTCCTGTGGGTGCCATCCAGCCGACAGGAAGCTCTGCTTGACAAAGCCAGGCACCCTTAGCAAGCAGGCTTAGCTGAGGCTGTAGGCGGGGGACCCAGTACCTCAAATGAGTGTGTGAGGTGCTGGTAATCAGGTTTTCCCAGGAAATTAAGAAAGAACTGCTGTAATTCAAAACTATGTTTCATGAATGGAAACAGTGGAAGAATGAAAAAAATTAAAGGAGGGCTAGCTAAATGCCTGGAAGGAGAAAATATATCTAAGGAAGAGAGTGAAGTCTTTAAAGACGAGCTGCATACAATGGACATATAAAAGAGAAACAAGAAGATGCACTCTGATCTTTGAAAGGAAATTCAAAACAAAATGAGATCTGAAAGACTACTGAGGCCCAGTAATCTAACAGGAGAAGGAAGGCACAATTTTGGAGGAGAGGCTAGAAAATTGCCTTCATAGGAAACTACTGGAAAATATTCTCTTAAAGCCTCCAATAGTTTATTATAAGAACACATGAGTGATGATCCTTTAAATATTATGACATCTGTTCCAAGTGACTGGATATAGACTGGGCTATATCTGAGTGGAAAAGGTCAGAAATCTCAGAAAAAAAATATTAAAAAAAAATATTGAGTAACTTTCAGGGCAATACAACTATTATAGATGAGTACCTAGGTTTTGTCTGTACCCTAGGGAAAGACACTGAAGAAAATTGTGGAATTAGGACTATAAGGGCAGGCATAGAAAGGACAGAATTAATTGGACCCAAGAATAACAAACTGGGTGCAGACCTGGATAAGATGTTGGTCTGGTGGGTGGGATCATCTAATCCAGGTAAACAAAACCGAAATCAAATTGATTATATTCTATGCAGCCAAAGATGGAGAAGCTCTATACAGTCAACAAAAACAAGACCAGGAGCTGACTGTGGCTCAGATCATGAGCTCCTTATTGCCAAATTCAGACTTAAATTGAAGAAAGTAGGGAAAACCGCTATATCATTCAGGTATGACCTAAATCAAATCCCTTATGATTATACAGTGGAAGTGAGAAATAGATTTAAAGGCCTAGATCTGACAGATACAGTGCCTGATGAACTATGGAATGAGGTTTGTGACACTGTACAGGAGACAGGGATCAAGACCATGCCCATGGAAAATAAATGCAAAAAAGCAAAATGGCTGTCTGGGGAGGCCTTATAAATAGCTGTGAAAAGAAGAGAGGCGAAAATCAAAGGAGAAAAAGAAAGATATAAGCATGTGAATGCAGAGTTCCAAAGAATAGCAAGAAGAGATAAGAAAGCCTTCTTCAGCGATCAATGCAAAGAAATAGAGGAAAACAACAGAATGAGAAAGACTAGAGATCTCGTCAAGAAAATCAGAGATACCAAGGGAACATTTCATGCAAAGATGGGATCAATAAAGGACAGAAATGGTGTGGACCTAACAGAAGCTGAAGATATTAAGAAGAGGTGGCAAGAATACATGGAAGAACTGTACAAAAAGATCTTCACAACCCAGATAATCACGATGATGTGATTACTCATCTAGAGCCAGACATCTTGGAATGTGAAGTCAAGTGGGCCTTAGAAAGCATCACTAAGAACAAAGGTAGTGGAGGTGATGGAATTCCAGTTGAGCTGGTTCAAATCCTAAAAGATGATGCTGTGAAAGTGCTGCACTCAATATGCCAGCACATTTGGAAAACTCAGCAGTGACCACAGGACTGGAAAAGGTCAGTTTTCATTCCAATCTCAAAGAAAGGCAATGCCAAAGAATGCTCAAACTACCGCACAACTGCACTCATCTCACAGGCTAGTAAAGTAATGCTCAAAATTCTCCAAGACAGGCTTCACCAATACGTGAACCGTGAACTTCCTAATGTTCAAGCTGGTTTTAGAAAAGGCAGAGGAACCAGAGATCAAATTGCCAACATCCGCTGGATCATGGAAAAAGCAAGAGAGTTCCAGAAAAACATCTATTTGTGCTTTATTGACTATGCCAAAGCCTTTGACTGTGTGGATCACAATAAACTGTGGAAAATTCTGAAAGAGAGGGGAATACCAGACCACCTAACCTGCGTCTTGAGAAATCTGTATGCAGGTCAAGAAGCAACAGTTAGAACTGGACATGGAACAACAGACTGGTTCCAAATAGGAAAAGAAGTACGTCAAGGCTGCATATTGTCAGCATGCTTATTTAACTTATATGCAGAGTACATCATGAGAAATGCTGGATTGGAAGAAGCACAAGCTGGAATCAAGATTGCTGGGAGAAATATCAATCACCTCAGATATGCAGATGATACCACCCTTATAGCAGAAAGTGAAGAAGAACTGAAGAGCCTCTTGATGAGAGTGAAAGAGGAGAGTGAAAAAGTTGGCTTAAAGCTCAACATTCAGAAAACGAAGATCATGACATCCAGTCCCATCACTTCATGGGAAATAGATGGGGAAACAGTGTCAGACTTTATTTTAGGGGGCTCCAAAATCACTGCAGATGGTGATTGCAGCCATGAAATTAAAAGATGCTTACTCCTTGGAAGAAAAGTTATGACCAACCTAGATAGTATATTCAAAAGCAGAGACATTACTTTGCCAACAAAGGTCTGTCTAGTCAAGAATATGGTTTTTCCAGTGGTCATGTATGGATGTGAGAGTTGGACTGTGAAGAAGGCTGAGTGCTGAAGAATTGATGCTTTTGAACTGTGGTGTTGGAGAAGACTCTTGAGATTCCCTTGGACTGCAAGGACATCCAACCAGTCCATTCTGAAGGAGATCAACCCTGGGATTTCTTTGGAAGGAATGATGCTAAAGCTGAAACTCCAGTACTTTGGCCACCTCATGTGAAGAGTTAACTCATCGGAAAAGACTCTGATGCTGGGAGGGATTGGGGGCAGGAGGAGAAGGGGACGACGGAGGATGAGATGGCTGGATGGCATCACGGACTCGATGGACGTGAGTCTGAGTGAACTCCGAGAGATGGTGATGAACAGGGAAGCCTAGGGTGCTGCGATTCATGGGGTCGCAGAGAGTCGGACACGACTGAGTGACTGAGCTGAACTGAACGAGGACTATAAGGGCAGGCATAGAAAGGACAGAATTAATTGGACCCAAGAATAACAAGTCATGTCCAGACCTGGATAAGATGTTGGTCTGGTGGGTGGAATCATCTAATCCAGGTAAACAAAATGTGCTTGAACAAGAAAGCTTTTGACAAACCCCAAATTCACTGATTTTTAATCTCTTGCTATGGGAGATACCACAAAACATAATATAGATGGTAAAAGAATATATAAAAATAAACAATGATCTGATCCTTAAAGCATTTAAAAACAATTAGAGCACTCAGCAATCCCACTACTGGGCATATACCCTAAGAAAACCACAGTTTCAAAAAGACACATGTACCCCAATGTTCATTGCAGCACTATTTACAATAGCCAGGACATGAAAGCAACCTAGATGTCCACTGACAGATGAATGGATAAAGAAAATCTGGTACATATATACAATGGAATATTAGCCATAAAAAGAAATAAATTTGAGTCAGTTGTAGTGAGGTGGATGAACACAGAATCTGTTATACAGAGTGAAGTAAGTCAGAGAAAAACAAATATATTATCGCGTACATAAGGAATCTAGAAAAATAGTACAGAAGAACCTATTACAGAAAAGAAATGGAGACACAGACATAAAGACACAGCAGGGGAAGGAGAATCTAAGACAAACTGAGAAAATAGCATTGATGTGTATACACTACCACGTGTTAAATAGATAACTAGCAGGAAGCTGCTATGTAACACAGGGAGCCCAGCCTGCAGCTCTGTGATGACCTAGAGGGAGTAGGATGGACTCTAGAGGGAATCTCAAGAGGGAAGGGGCATATATATATATATATATATATATAACACACACTGATGACTGATTCGAGTTGTTGTACAGCAGAAACCAATACAATATTGTAAAGCCCTTATCCTCCAATTAAAAGAAAAAAAAGTATTAATGCATACAGAGCTAGCCCCACCTGCATTAGGGAAAGGGACCAAATTTAAAAGCAGGCTAGAGAGATGTTAGTGACAACGGTGGTGTAAGGATTTCCAAAATTTCTGGACTCCACAAAAGCAATGAGAAAACTGATAACAACTATCAGAATCACTTCTGCGGTTACTTTAGTCCTGTGATTTTTCTTATGTTATTTTAAATGGAATTATTTTCTTAATTTCATTTTCTGAGTGTTACTAGAGGGTGTGTGTGTGAGCTCAGTCATGTCTGACTCTTTGTGACCCCCATGGACTGTAGCCCACCAGGATCCTCTGTCCATGAAATTTTCCAGGCAAGGATACTAGAGTGGGTTGCCATTTCCTCCTCCTTCCTCCTCCTTTTCCCAATCCAGAGATTGAACCTGAGTGTCTTGCATCAGCAGGCAGATTCTTTACCACTGATCCACCTAAGAAGCACAATCGATTTTTGTATATTGACTTTGCACCCTGAAACTTGCTGAACTAATTTAGTAGTTCAAATATATACTAGATTTTTGTAAATATTTTTGGATATGTAGGATAGTGTCATTTGCACTAGTTCTTTCCATTCAAATTTGGATTACTTTTGTTTCTTTTATTGTCAAATAGTCCTGGCTAAAACCTCCAGTACAATATTAACTAGCAGTAGCAAAATACACATCCTTTTCTTGTTTCTGATCTTGGTAGGAAAGTTTTCAGTCTTTTACCATCATGTATAATGTTAGCTGTGGATTTTTAAAGATTGAGGAAGTTCCCTTCTATTCCTAAGTTGTTGAATGTTTTCATTACAAAAGGTTGTTGCATGTTGTCAAACATTTTTCTGTATCTATTCAGATGATCATGTGACTTTTGTCTTTTACTCTATTAAATATGGTATATTAAATTGTTTGAACTAGTAATCAAAAAACTTGCTACAAATAAAAGACCAATGCCAGATGGCAACAACAGTGAACTCTTCTAAATGTTTAAAGAAGAATTATCACTAATTTGTCACAAATTCTTCCCTAAAACAGCAGAGGAACACTTCACAAATCATTCCATAAGGCTAGTATTCAGTTCAGTTCAGTTCAGTTTAGTCGCTCAGTCGTGTCCGACTCTTTGCGACCCCACGAATCGCAGCACCCTAGGCCTCCCTGTCCATCACCAACTCCCAGAGTTCACTCAAACTCTTATCCATTGAGTCAGTGATGCCATCCAGCCATCTCATCCTCTGTCGTCCCCTTCTCCTCCTGCCCCCAATCCCTCCCAGCATCAGAGTCTTTTCCAATGAGACAACTCTTTGCATGAGGTGGCCAAGTATTACAGTTTCAGCTTTAGCATCATTCCTTCCAAAGAAATCCCAGGGCTGATCTCCTTTAGAATGGACTGGTTGGATCTCCTTGCAGTCCAAGGGACTCTCAAGAGTCTTCTCCAACCCACAGTTCAAAAGCATCCATTCTTCGGCGCTCAGCTTTCTTCACAGTCCAACTCTCACATTCATACATGACCACTGGAAAGACCATAGCCTTGACTAGACAGACCTTTGTTGGCAAAGTAATGTCTCTGAATATGCTATCTAGGTTGGTCATAACTTTCCTTCCAAGGAGTAAGCGTCTTTTAATTTCATGGCTGCAATCACCATCTGCAGTGATTTTGGAGCCCCAAAAATAAAGTCTGACACTGTTTCCACTATTTCCCCATCTATTTCCCATGAAGTGATGGGACCAGATGCCATGATCTTCGTTTTCTGAATGTTGAGCTTTAAGCCAACTTTTTCACTCTCCTCTTTCACTCTCATCAAGAGGCTTTTTAGTTCCTCTTCACTTTCTGCCATAAGGGCAGTGTCATCTGCATATCTGAGTTGATTGATATTTCTCCCGGTAATCATGAGTCCAGCTTGTGTTTATTCCAGTCCAGCGTATGTTTCTTCCAGTCCAGCGTTTCTCATGATGACTCTGTATATAAGTTAAATAAGCAGGGTGACAATATACAGCCTTGACGTACTTCTTTTCCTATTTAGAACCAGTCTGTTGTTCCATGTCCAGTTCTAACTGTTGCTTCCTCACCTGCATATAGGTTTCTCAAGCCTAGTATTACCTAATACTAAAGCTAGACATATCTTTTCTTATGATAAAAATATCACAAGAAAGGAAAACTACAGATGAAATCCTTCACAAACAGATGCCAAAATCCCCAACAAACTACTAGCAACTGAGTCCAGCAACATGTAAAAATGATTATGCACCATGACCAAATGAGATTTATCTAAGGACTGGGTAAAGCTGATTGGGTAACACATGAAAATCAATCAGTATACCTCTTAAGAGAAGATTTCCCTCAATCAATTTTACTTTATGGGTCATGAAATAACAGCTGGCATCAAAGAATAGGGCTCATAGCTAGACTGAAAACTAGAAGAATTTTTTCCACTGAGTATCTGCCATGGCCTGTGGCAAAACTGAGTCCGGAGTTCTGGGAACATTGTTTTTTCTTGTTTGAAATAATTGCCCTACGGCTGAGGATTTGCTTGTTTTCTAAATTTCATGGGTGTTGGCTATTGCTGTGACAGTCTTGAATATCCTATTTAATTCTCTGGACTTTTAAAAAGGGAAGACACATGAGAGCCATTGTAGTGAATTAATATAGCCTCTGAGGCTGTGAGGACTTTGGCTTCTGAAAAGAAAAACCATTGAGTTGAAACTGAGCAGAAAAAGAAATTGAAGAGGATGGTTTTGGATTCAATCTTTTTTGTTTTAACTTCTTTGAACTCTTAACTTTTTAGGAGAATTACATGAAATTCATCCTAAAAGATTTGTAGTGGAGGGAATTTCATAATTTGGGGCATCTCAATGTTGGTGGCACTTTATTATTGGAGTATCCTTACCTGGATATTTAATCTTACTGTAGAACCTCTCTATTGGATGTATGTGATATGAAACAAAGAATAAGTTTATTCTTTTCTGTCTTCAGTTCAGTCCAGTTCAGTCGCTTAGTTGTGTCCGACTCTTTGTGACCCCATGAACCACAGCACACCAGGCCTCCCTGTCCATCACCAACTCCCAGAGTCCACCCAAAGCCATGTCCATTGAGTCAGTCAGTGATGCCATGAACCATCTTATCCTCTATCGTCCTCTTCTCCTCCTGCCCTAAATCTTTCCTAGCATCAGGGTCTTTTCAAATGAGTCAACCCTTCGCAGCAGGTGGCCAAAGTATTGGAGTTTCAGCTTCAGCATCAGTTCTTCCAATGAACACCCAAGACTGATCTCCTTTAGAATGGACTGGTTGGATCTCCTTGCAGTCCAAGGGACTCTCAAGAGTCTTCTCCAACACCACAGTTCAAAAGCATCAGTTCTTCAGTGCTCAGCTTTCTTTATAGTCCAACTCTCACATCCATACATGACCACTGGAAAAACCATAGCCTTGACTAGATAGACCTTTGTTGGCAAAGTAATGTCTCTGCTTTTAATACGCTATCAAGGTTGGTCATAACTTTCCTTCCAAGGAGTAAACGTCTATTAATTTCATGACTGCAATCACCATCTGCAGTGATTTTGAAGCCCCAAAAGTAAAGTCTGACACTGTTTCCCCTTCTATTTCCCATAAAGTGATGGGACCGGATGCCATGATCTTAGTTTTCTGAATGTTGAGCTTTAAGCCAACTTTTTCACTCTCATCTTTCACTTCCATCAAGAGGCTTTTTAGTTCTTCTTCACTTTCTGCCTTAGGTTATTATAATGATTGTCCATTGTAACTCATTAAGTATGCCTGGGAGAAGATTACACTGTTTATCAGCAGTGCCCAGTAGCTTTGGGGAACTGTCATGGGGAGATGGAAGAAATGCCCTGGGGATGGTCAGTGCCCTCTTCCTGGGAGTCCTCCCCTGAACCGTCAGAGGCTTCACGGTAAAGCCCAAATGGTTAAGTGTGATATTTGGCAGAGGGATAAGGGTGCCAATATTTTCATAGAAAGGAATCTCTATGAGAGTGACACTCCTGGATTTTGCCCTTGAGATTATCAAGTTTGAGGGGAGGAAATAAGCCAGACTGTAGTAAGCACACATTCTCTATTCCTTCATGTCTTTAATTTTATGGAGGTAGAAGTAGTTTCGTAAGCATGCTGGAAAGATAGGAGTTATGATCGAGGAGCAAGAATGCTGAATTAGTAACTTTGGAGCAAGGGCAGTATTGACCAAAGATTGGATCCAGGCTGTGTGGCAAAGAGTCATTGACATATGAGAAGAAAGGGATCACTGGAGGTTGAAGAGGACACAGTCCAAGGCAGAGTATGGAATGCACATCCACAAGCACTCCAGAGCCTGCCAGCAAAAGGTGAGGGTACAAGGAAAGCCCAGGAACATGCTAAGACACATCCTTGATGAAGGAGGCACACCTGGGAGGTGGCAGACAACAGTGGAGGAGCAGTGAAGTGTGCAGCGGAACACCAGGCAGCTCAGTGGAGAAAGAGCTCTGGGTGGTAGTGACACAAGGTGACCTGGAAGCAGCAATGGGAACAAGGACAGTCCCTGACCTCACCTTCAGATTCAGAGGTCTAGGCATGTGAGAGAAGGAAAGTGTCTAGGTGACAGACTGCAGGGGAAGGGCAGAAACTTTCAGATGAGATTGCACACATGGAGTGCGTTTGCAGGGAGAATGATAGTGGGGGGCTAGATAGTGTTGGAGGAATTAGAGGGAGTAAAGTATGCCTGGAAGCAGATGAGGACTCTGAGCAAGAGAGCTGGGGGCTAAGGAGACTTCTTCTTCCAGATACAGAAAAGTTTCAATACCTCCTTGGTAGAAAGGTAACTACCCAGAGTCATCATTAAAAAAAAAAAAAAAGAATAAGATAAACAACAAGGTCCTGCTGTATAGCACAGAAAACCATATTCAATGTAGTAACCTATATAAGGTCTCTCTGCAAGAGACACAAATAAAAAACCTTGCTTATTTAAGTCAATCCCAGAGGGTGAGCACCCACAAAAGATGTCCTTTCCATTATAGGAGACTGAAATGCAAAAGTAGGAAGTCAAGAAACACCTGGAGTAACAGGCAAATTTGGCCTTGGAGTACAGAATGAAGCAGGGCAAAGGCTAACAGAGTTTTGCCAAGAGAATGCACTAGTCATAGCAAACACCCTCGTCCAACAACACAAGAGAAGACTCTACACATGGACATCACCAGATGGTCAACACTGAAATCAGCTTGATTATATTCTTTGCAGTCAAAGATGGAGAAGCTCTATACAGTCAACAAAAACAAGACCAGGAGCTGACTGTGGCTCCTTATTGCCAAATTCAGACTGAAATTGAAGAAAGTAGGGAAAACCACTAGACCATTCAGGTATGACCTAAATCAAATCCCTAATAATTATACAGTGGAAGTTAGAAATAGATTTAAGGGACTAGATCTGATAGAGTGCCGGAAGAACTATGGATGGAGGTTCATGACATTGTACAGGAGACAGGGAGCAACACTATCCCCAAGAAAAGAAATGCAAAAAGCAAAATGGCTCTCTGATGAGGCCTTACAAAGAATTGTGAAAAGAAGAGAAGCAAAAAGCAAAGGAGAAAAGGAAAGATATACCCATTTGAATGCAGAGTTTCAAAGAATAGCAAGGAAAGATAAGAAAGCCTTCCTCAGTGATCAGTGCAAAGAAAGAGAGGAAAAAGTAGGATGGGAAAGACTAGAGATCCCTTCAAGAAAATTAGAGATAACAAGGGATCATTGCAAGGACAGAAATGGTATGGACCTAACAGAAGCAGAAGATATTAAGAAGAGATGGCAAGAATACACAGAAGAACTATACAGAAAAGATCTTCATGACCCAGATGATCACGATGGTGTGATCACTCACCTAGAGCCAGACATCCTGGAATGTGAAGTCAAGTGGACCTTAGGAAGCATCACTATGAACAAAGCTAGTGGAGGTGATGGAATTCCAGTTGAACTATTTCAAATCCTAAAAGATGATGCTGTGAAAGTGCTGCACTCAATATGTCAGCAAATTTGGAAAACTCATCAGTGGCCACAGGACTGGAAAAGGTCAGTTTTATTCCAATCCCAAAGAAAGGCAATGCCAAAGAATGCTCAAACTACTGCACAATCACCCTCATCTCACATGCTAGCAAAGTAATGTTCAAAATTGTCCAAGCTAAGCTTCAGCAATACATGAACCATGAACTTCCAGATGTTAAGCTGGATTTAGAAAAGGCAGAGGAACCAGAGATCAAATTGCCAACATCTGTTGGATCATTGAAAAAGCAAGAGAGTTCCAGAAAAACATCTATTTCTGCTTTATTGACTATGCCAAAGCCTTTGACTGTGTGGATCACAACAAATTGTGGAAAATTCTAAAAGACATGGGAATACCAGACCACTTGACCTGCCTCTTGAGAAATATCTATGCAGGTCAAGAAGCAACAGTTAGAACTGGACATGGAACAACAGACTGGTTCCAAATAGGAAAAGGAGTACATCAAGGCTGTATATTGTCACCCTGCTTATTTGACTTATTTGCAGAGTACATCATGAGAAACACTGGACTGGATGAGGCACAAACTGGAAGCAAGATTGCCGGCAGAAATATCAATAACCTCACATATGCAGATAACCCCACCCTTATGGCAGAACGTGAAGAAGAACTAAAAAGCCTCTTGGTGAAAGTGAAACGGGAGAGTGAAAATTTTGGCTTAAAGCTCAACATTCAGAAAACGAAGATCATGGCATCTGGTCCCATCACTTCATGGGAAATAGATTGGGACATAGTGTAAACAGTGTCAGACTTTTTTTTTTTTTGGCTCCAACGTCACTGCAGATGGTGATTGCAGCCATGAAATTAAAAGACGCTTACTCCTTGGAAGAAAAGTTATGACCAACCTAGACAGCATATTAAAAAGCAGAGTCATTACTTTGCCAACAAAAGTCCATCTAGGCTTTGGATTTTCCAATAGTCATGTATGGATGTGAGAACTGAACTATAAAGAAAGCTGATCGCCAAAGCATTGATGCTTTTGAACTGTGGTGTTGGAGAAGACTCTTGAGAGTCCCTTGGACTGCAAGGAGATTCAACCAGTCAATCCTAAAGGAAATCAGTCCTGAATATTCATTGGAAGGACTGATGTTTGAGCTGAAAGTTCAATATTTTGGCCACTTGATGCAAAGAGCTGATTCACTGGAAAAGACCCTGATGCTAGGAAAGATTGAAGGCGTGAGGAGAAAGGGACGACAGAGCATGAGATGGTCGGATGGCATCACTGACTCAATGGATATAAGTTTGAGTAAACTCCAGGAGTTGGTGATGGACAGGGAGGCCTGGTGTGCTGCAGTCCATGGGGCACAAAGAGTCGAACACAACTGAGCTACTGAACTGAACTGAGAAGGTGAGCACCTTATTTTAAAGTCTTTTGGGGAAATGTAAAAAAAATGACATTCAAATACCCCATTTAGGAGCCTGTCTCCTTACTGAGAAATAATTGTATTCTGCATTTAACTCACTTCTGCCAAAATATATGTTCATTATGTGCAGACTTAATAAAGCTATCAATGTAACCGTCTATATATTTGGTATACATTTTTGTATCACCCTACAGTTTCCATTTTTGTCATATAATTTCTGCCATCCTTTCTTGCAAGTTTAATTTCCTCTTTACTGTATCTCTGGCTCAGTTTCCTACTTCTTTTGACCTGAGGGTTCAAGTGTTAGTTGCTCAGTCATGTCCAACTCTGCGACCCCGTGGACTATAACCCTCCAGGCTCTTCTGTCCGTGGAATTCTCCAGGCAAATATACTGGAGTGGGTAGCCATTCCCTTCTCCAGGGTATCTTCCCAACCCAGGCACTGAAGTCCGATATCCCGCATTACAAGCAGATTTTTTACAGTCTGAGCCACCAGGGAGGGTTTAAAAGGCCAACCCCAAATGGACTTCTATAACAGGATGATTTCTATACTTGATGTTTCTAAATCAGCATGGTCTCGCCCCTTGGGATCTTGTTAGAAATTCTTGAACCCCATCTCAATTACTGAATCAGACTTTGCCTTTTAATAAGATCGCAGGTGATTTGTTGCACTTAAAGTCTGAGAAGCACTTTAGTAGTAGAAAATGTGAGTACCACCAACATCCCCAGTTCTCTCAAAGGGCCTGGTGATTTGATCTCTTATGCTATTGACTTTTTTTCCTTCATGACCATGTTTCTAGCATATATCAGTAATTAATCTGTCAAAAAAATTAGTTAGACTGCAATATCATCTTATAGCCTTCATTTTAACCCTTTAAGAAAAGCTATTTCTTCAAGGTGCCATTTATCACATAAATGAAGTTCAATACATTCTACCTTGCATTGTTACTCATTAATGTTGATCCCTCACCCTCTAGATTATAAATCCTTGAAGGGCAGGGACTGGGTTTAATCTCTCTTTGCAGCTCCTAAGTAAGCATATATTCAGATTTTTATAAACAGTTGTTACTGACTGTAAAAAGAAGGCATTTCCTCACATCTTTTGTCCTAAACAATTAGCCCAAAGATGCAAAGAGTTGGGAGAGTCAATTGCACTTGTCAATTTCATTGTGAAAAAACAAAACCAAAATTCTTGCTAAAATCAATTTAGATAAAATCTGCCATTTCCTCTTGCCCTACCAATCCCATTATCCTACCACAGTAAGAGATAACATAGTCTGATCACATTTAAGACCAAGCTGTCACCACCTAGGGCTTCTTCAAATTGCTGGCAGATTAAATCCATGATTACTTTTTCCCTAATAGTACACTTTTAAGGGTAATACTTTTTCTAAATTTTAATATGTTTTCTATCAAACTGAAATTCTTAAAGATAATCAGCAGCACTGCAGTCTTAATCAGTACACTAAGAGGTGCTAGTGTTTTTACAGCCCTAATATATGAGTAATCAAGGTTCATTTTTTCATTTTTCAAAAGACAAACTCCCTTCTTCACTTTGGTTCCTCTTGCTACTGAACTCCTTGTTAAGAGAGTTGATGGTGCCAATAAAAAAAAAAAAAAAGAGTAAAAGAAATCATTTTTTTCCTAAGGAGTGTATATGTATGATACTGCCTTTTCAAGTCATCTCTTAGGAGCTTTCCACATTTAAAAGGGCATTACTATTTTCTTCTATTTTCCCTCTATTTCTCTGTATTGTAGGTGCAAGAGAGGGATTTTTAGTCTTCTTTCTGCCTGAAATCCTGTGTTTCAGAGTCTTTCCTGGGAATGGCTGGGTACAAAATGGGTTTTTAAGTGCTTTTCTGAACACTCCTACCAGCCTTCAAAGCTTATTTGTATTTCTTGATAATTTGCTCAGCTCTCCCGCTTTCTCCCCTTCCTTACTCTGTGCACCTAATACAACATTGAACACTTATGCACTTCTTTACTGACTGATTCATTGACTGGCTTTTACTCTTTCATAGGAAATAGTCTGTAGCCATATAGGTAATGCAAAATTGAGAGTTCAATCACATAGCTACTTAAAGCAAAAACCAATCATTCTCTCCAGCCTCCGTTTTCCTCCCACAATAAAACTCGCCAACTAAGCAAATTGGTTGCTTTTAATATGAATCCATACATAGTCACTACTCAGCCCTCCACCAAAGTATTTTGTTTAAAAGTAGCGAAGGTAGCACAGAACTTTGTTAAACATACAGCCAGGGTATGTCTTCTCCATATCAGCACAGGATTTCAATTTATTGTATGTATTATATAATTCTAAAACATAATAAATTATGGGCTACAGGTTATTTATTCATTTTCTTTCAAAATCTGACCTTTTTATTCTTTTGCAGGATATAATGTGAAAAATTAATTTGTATATATTGCAGACATATCAACAGGCTTTCTAATAAATATTAACATGAGCTTTGTTTAAAATTAAAATTCTACTGTGCACATAGATTCCGTAACTGCATTAGATTTTATCGAAACTTTTTTTTTTTTTACAATACTTGAATATATGTATGCACATGGATTTGGAAAAAGAACAATAGTTTTATATTTATTTAGAATCATCTCATCCCAAAAAAGTATTTTAAATAGTATACAGAACAAAACCCACATCCACATACTTATAAGCACTTATTCACACATATACAATGTGTGTATATGTATGTATATACATATATGTATGCGTGTATATACAATGTGTTTCCTATAAAACACATATGAAACAGCCTAGGCACTATTGAGAATCAATTTTACAGCAAAGTTCAAGCTTTAGTTCCTGTTTAATAGTATGTGTTTCATTTAATTATAGAAAGCAGATACGTAAATATTGGGTTGCTAAAAAGTTCGGTCAGGTTTTTAACATCTTATGTAAAAACATGAAACTTTTTGCCAATCCATTTTTATTATGTAAATTATAAGTAAGATGGTGTTAAGCTCCTTTGCTGGTTAGATTTGAATGAACAGAACTGCATACTCTGATTTAGGACTGTAAGTAACCATGTAATACATCATTAGTCATCTTCAAAGACTAGGAGGTCTTCACACCTTTCTCTCAGTTTTGCCTTGCCTGGACCAAAAAAGGATACTGTAAATGTCATGTTGTAAACGATAAATCACATTTTTATGGACTTGGAAGTTAATTTTGCTTAGAAGCATTTTTATGGACTTTGGAAGCTAAAGAATAAAAGCAACTTGGTTTGTGAGATCAAAAACGTTCCTTCCAGGGAGAAGCATTTGTTCTTTGTTCTGGGATATTTGCCATTGGTTTCAGTTTCCTCTTGGTATTTTTTACACTGCTAAGAAGTATAAACTGAAAACAAAGTATATGTAATAAAGATAACTTTTTACCAGTCTCTCAATGGAAAGAGATTTTTGTTGTTGTTATGTATGGGAAACACTAAAACAATATTGGAAAGCCCTCTCCCCTAACCATTGCCCTTTCCTCCTTGCTGATGAGATGATGATTTTGCTGAGGTGTCCACACTCCTCTATGAAAGGCTGGCCCAGGCCCAAGTGGTGAATTTGTGTCTAGTAATGAATAACGAAATTAGGAGGGACATGTGGCCTGGGCGGGGCTTCCCTGGTGGCTCAGTGGCAAAGAATCTGCCTGCAATGCAGGAGATGTGGGTTTGATCCCTAAGTTGGGAAGATCTCCTGGAAAGGAAATGGCAACCCATTCCAATATTCTCGCCTGGGAAATCCTGTAGACAGAGGAGCCTGGCAGGCTATAGTCCTTGGGAATCTCAAAAGAGTCAGACATGATTTACCAAATAAACAGTCACAACAACAATGTGACCTAGGTCAGATCCCATTTCTGCCCATAATTCTTGTTGTCCTTGAAAGGGACTATGAAACCATAGTGGCTGTCTTGCTACCACAAGTGAAGCTGGGCCACCTTGATGAAAATGGTGGAACCGAAACATGGCACCTGGATCTCCGGTGACACTATGGAGCCACCGATTAACCAACTCTGAAACTGTCCCACTTCTGAACTTTTTCTATTATCTCAAATGTAAATTGCCAATCTTCTCAGCCAGTTTTGAATCAGGAGTTTTGGTTATGTGGACCTGAAAACTAATACATCTCCTTTTATCTCACACTGCAATGACAGGCATGCTCAGTCCTGTCCAACTCTTTGTGACTCCAAGGAAGAAGGGTGAATACAGGATCTGAGCATGGGTGCCCCAGTCATGTATTAACTGTCTCTTTAACCTCAATGTTCATTCATTTGTTCCACTGTCTGTTGCAGAATACTGAATTTCCTGGCGTTTTGCTGGGTACTAGGATACAGAGATTAACAAACCTCATGCTCTCGGCCAATGGAGGAGACGGATGTGAAACCCAAGGGGTACCTAAGTTAACCTGGGAGTGAGAAGCCAGCTATCTCATTTGGATGTGTTAAAGGAAATAGCTGAAGCTCCAACAGTTTGGCTACCTGATGTGAAGCATCAATTCATTAGAAAAGACCCTGATGCTGGGAAAGATTGAAGGCCGGAGGAGAAGGGGGCAACAGAGGATGAGTTGGTTGGATGGCATCATCTATTCAATGGACATCAGTTTGAGCAAACTGCAGGAGATAGTGAAGGACAAGGAAACTTGGCGTGCCGCTGTCCATGGGGTTGCAAAGAGCTGGACACGAATGAACAATGGAACAAAAGGAAATAGACTATTCACGAAGGATTTCAAAAGGATTTTTTTCCACAAGTTCTCAGATATTTTCCTATAATTTATCCAGACATTTCATTCATGAAGTCATTCATTTCAGAATAAATCTAAGTGACATGATCGTTGGAATAAACAATCGGCCTTACCCAAACACAAGCAATAAAGTGTTACGGAAGGTGCAAGTCCATGTGCCTGACACACTGAAGCCATACAGTACTGAAACATCAGAGTTTGGAACCCAGAAAGGTTTGCTGGGCCAGGCAAGGAGCTGGGTGGCTCAGGCCTTAAAAATCCAACTCCTTGAAAGCTTTCAGCAAAGCTCTTTTCTAGGAAAAGTGAGGGAGGGGCCTAGTTAGTTGTTGCAAACTTCTTGGTGTCAGAGCCTTTGTTTTTGAGGTCAGGTAATGCTGTTCCTGTGAATCGCCACCAAACAAATGTTATTCTTGTCCTGACAAGAAAAGGCAAGGTCCCAAGGCACAACTTTCACCTTCTGAGGTCGTCCCAGTCCTAGCTAAGAGGAGAGAGACCTCAGTTGGCAGCTTCCTCAGGGCCAGGTCCCCAGACCCTGTTCAACTGTCACAGCTGAGGGAGCCAGTTGCCCAGAACCCAGCTGGCCCTCAGATTCCTCAGGCTGCTCAAACGGGGTGTCGGAGGGGGGGTAGACCAGATCCCAGAGACTGCAACCAGGGCTAACTAGGTCACAGGAACAGGGATGGGAGAGGTTTGCCACTGCCTCAGGGCCACTGGGCAGCCCTGGTGAAGGCTCTGGAGTCCTGCTGGACACAGCACCCAGTCCGTTTTCTGGGCCTCTCAGCTCACCCACTGGCCCAGAGCTGAGTGAGCTGGAGGGCCTCTGTGAGAAGGCTGAGGAAAGAGGAGCTGCCTCCACCTCAGGACCACCACTCCACCAACTGTGGGCTGAGGGCCCACGAACGCTGGCTAATTGCCAGTCGGTTTCTTGTGGATGGGGCCCACCGCTGCACTGACCACCGGCTGAACGGGGCCACTAATGGTCACTAACTGACAGTTTGTTGCTTGTGGGCGGGGCCCACAGCAGCACCAACCAATGGCCAAGCAGGGCCTGCTGTCTGATAACAGGGTGCCTAGTAATGACTCACAGCAGTGGCTGCATGCTAAGGGACGTGCCTGCTGCACTGTTGTTACAAAAGGGCCATCCAAGAAGGGAACCAAGGGTGTGCACAAGGGCACAGAAGTAGGAGAGAACACAGCTGGAAATGAAAACTAACCTATTAGGTTGGTGCAAACACAACTGCGGTTTCGGACCGACCATAAATTTTAAATCATTAAAACTAGGCTCAAATACATCTTTTAATCAAAATAGGAACCATTACAATCCACACATTTTTGCCGACAAGAAACATTTGTTTATTCCAGTAGCATAAAAATCCATGCCTCGGGGTTTGACGAACTCTTAGAAAGCACTTTCCCTGCAAAAAGTTTTTGAGATGCTTGAAGAAGTGGCAGTCCGTTGGTGAGAGATCAGGTGAATACGGTGGATGAGGCAAACCTTCATAACCCAGAGGAATAGCATGAGCAAAGAAATGAAGTCCAGAAAGAATACAAGGAACAAGGGGCATAACTCACCACGTGTTTGCTCTCTGGTGACTCCCCTCCAGCATCTGACTCCACTCAGGTGCCTCCGTAGCCCTTCCTGTAGCTTACCAACGTCTCTCCCCAGCAAGAACACAGATTCCGGGAGATCTGGGATGTGCCATCTGATCTCTGCATTTCTTGCACATGCTCCCAAACCTGTGCATAATTAGCATTCAGCACCAGCTTATGCAAAGAATGTGTCTCCCTATGTACTTCCATGAGGGCAATTCCAGGCACCTGGAACCAGGTGGGATGTGGGGATGCAATGGGAAATGAAATAAGAAATGGAGATGCAGCCGGACCATTAACAACTCAAACCCCTTCATTAAAGTTTAAACTTTATAAAGTGGACAGTTTTCATCCTGAGACACCAACGGTAATTGACCACATAAGAACCTATTACGAGGAACAGAGGCCTTGAAGATTAGGGATGTGAGAGACAGTGAGAGGGGCAGAGGACTTGGCCGCAATTTTAGTTGGTGCCAACCAAGTGCCAGGTACTGTGCTAAGTACTTTGTGGAAGCCTGTTATATCACTGGGCTTCCCAGGTAGGGCTCAGTGGTAAAGAATCTGCCTGCCAACGCAGGAGACACAAGAGAAGCAGGTTCAATCCCTGGGTTGGGAAGATACCCTGGAGGAGGAAATGGCAACCTACTCCAGTATTCTTGCCTGGAAAATTCCAAGGACAGAGGAGTCTGTCGGGTTACAGTCCCTAGGGTCACAAAGAGTTGGACACGACTGAGCATGCATGCTGTTTCACTAAATCTTCACGGCACTCTGAAGTAGGTACTATTATTCCCAGTCTGAAGATGATGAATCTGAGTCCACTGAGGCTCCCTATAGATCCCTAAGTTTAAGATTCCTTCCCAACCACATCTGACTCTGAGAACAAAGGATTATTTTGAGCAAACAAGTATAAGGTACTAGGTAGAAAAAAATGCCAGCACTGATCAAGAAGGAGCACCATCTTCCAACAGGCCTAGGGGTGGTCCTCTCAAGGGAAGCTGAGGCCGAGGACCAGGAGCACAGCAATGATTTAACCTTGTCATGAAAAGTTTTAACACCAGTTTTAAAATATGCAGAGGTACATCATTTGTTTGTTTGTTTGTTTGTTTGTTTTATCCTTTTTAGGTGGTAGAAGAGCAGAGATATTTAAGAACTTTTGTCCTGGATTAATTTTTTCCATAAAATTTTCCATGTAAGGAATATTTAGAGGGACAATTATTTTCTCCTTGAAGGTATGAATCTGTTCTTATTCATTTTTATATTGCTTTAACAATCCTTCACTCAGAGTTGAAGAGCTATAATGTATTCTAAACCAACCTGAACCTCATCAGTTTAGGAATGATAGAAAGCATGGTGGCAAGATGATAGACATCAAATGACAAGCTCAGAATCATAAATGTTGTTTGTGAGTCATGATTTTTGGAAATACTTGTAATGGGAAGTTTTTGGTAAGCAAAGAAAAGGAGGAAAAGCAGGTACGGAGTAGAAGAAAGAAAGAAAGAGACCAGATTTCACTCTGCAGGATACAGTGATATTTTCCCAGAAGCAGCCTCTGAAAGCCAGTTTCTATCGGAGGCAAAATGAAACTGATTACAAGTTAAAGTTTACTGTCATTGTCAAAAAAACCACAAGGCGAGATTGGAAAAAAAAAAAGTGAAGATCCCTATTGCCTGGAATGAAAGCAAGCATCCATGACACGCAGAAGAGACAATGGATGCCTACAGACTTCTGGAAAGAACACAAACCCCCAGGTGATTTTTTTTTTTTTAATGACCACTAGATTGTAACAGTTTAGACAGTGAAGAAACGGGGACTGAATTTGAAGACACACCGACATAAGGAGACTATGATGCTGTTTTACAGAGCAGTATTATAAAGAAAATAATTAGAAAACACCTTAACCTCTTAAAAGGTATGAATTTACTTAGTTTCAGTATTAATGAACTTAACTGGTGATGTGAAATAATATCCTAATGAATCAGTGAATCCAGAACACACCCATATCATGTTCATGATTCTAAATCTGTTGCCTCTTTAGTTGTTTTCTTCATTTGCTGAAGAGTCAGCAAAGGCTCGGAACACCTTCTTTTCAAAGAGCCAAAATCAATTTCCTGATTCTTTTATTCCGTGTACAAGTATTTTTCCTAACCACATATTAAACACAGCACTCAATACTAGTGTGCCCTGGGGTATGGGGGGTGATGATAAATGGCACATTCCAGAGACAAGGACTTCTAATGCTGCAGCAGAGGACACCTACACAAGAAAGAACTAGAATTTAAGTAGCAAGGGCCACAGGAGAGAGACGAACGTGCCCCTAGGAGTTCAGAAAACGGAGAAATCTGGCCAAATAATCGAGGACAGCTCCATACCTGAGGAACCAAACAAGTTCCTAAAACTAAAAATGCCCCCACCTTTGGCTTTCAGAAAGAGATTTCACCTAAATGCCACATTCTTTGCTTTCCCTTTGTGGGCTCATTTGTTTGACTGAGAAGAAATCCTGACCTGTCTCCTTCAGGATTAAGACGCTTCTAAAATAAATACAATAGCAAACAAAAATTAGCTAACAACAGAATTCCTAGACTTGTCTTCAAATTAGTGACAATAATTTTAACAAAGTAAATGGTAAAGTTAGTGGCAAGTTGAGATGATTCACCCTTTCCTTCTCTGTGTTTTTCACTCATCCATACAAAAGAAGTTATCTTCAGTTAATCAGGCAACATGCCTGCAACAAACAACACACAAACAACCTGGCAGTATTGGCTATAACCGCTAGGGGAGACCGAGGGAGGAGACATATTCCATCTCTGACCCCACCTCCAGATGTGAGGTATATCCCGCTGTATTCTTCACCTTTCAGCAAAGACTAGGGTATAACGATGTTCTCATAACTAGAACGTGCCCCATGGGAATCACCTGGAGAGCTTTTCAATTACAAAGGTAATGTATCTAAATTTTGTCACATATATTTCACTACCTTGAAAAAAATAATGTATCTAAATGGACTTCCTTTTGAAAAGAAAGAAAAAAGAGAATGTTAAATACGGTACTAAATCTCCCACCATATCTGAACCCATTCACTTCCCCAATCACAGATGTTCCTCTCAATTTGGGATTTATGTAGCCTTTCTTCTATTTTTTAATGAACAATATATAGTGTTTTCTCTGCTTTCGATTTATACAAATGGTATCACATTATTCATGTCATTCTGCAACTTGCTATTTTTCCTCTCAAGGTGTTTCTAAGATCTGTCCATGTTTGTTTTGCATATAAGATCTGGTTCATTACTCTCAAGGCTTCCTATAATTACAGTCTGCTCTATAGGACCATTTCCCACTGATGAACAGTAAGGATGTTCCCTCTTGTTTACTATTATAGTGTTGCAAAGAGCATCCCCTCTGTCCCTCTGTGCTGCTGTGGAATCAACAGAGATGGCCTGGAGCCTATAGGTTGCTCACCACCTCCAGCCTTACAGCTTTGACGACAGGAGGAACCCTCAGGAGAAACTGCTGCTATTGTCTCAGAACTCAAATTGCACCTGGCCCGGGGAAAGGACTGAAGAAGAAGCCCTACAGAAGCTGAAGGAGCTGAAACTAACATAACAGAGTAAATCAACTACACTGCGATTTAAAAGAAGAAGAGATGAGCTATCAAGTCTGGAAAAGACGTGGAAGAAACAAATACATATCACTATGTGAAAGAAGCCAATCTGAAAAGGCTACAGACTATAAGATTCCAAGTACATGACATTCTGAAAAAGGCAAGACTATGGCGATGGTAAAAAAAAAAGACCAGTGGTTGCCATGGGGTGGGGTAGGGGTGGGATGAAAGTCAAGAGGATTTTTAGGCATTGAAACTACTTTGTATGATAGCATAATGATGGACACACGTCATCATATATTTATTCAAACCCGTAGAGTGTACAATACCAAGAATGAATTCTGATATACACTACAGATTTTAGGTAATAATGATGTGTGTATGTAGGCTCCTCACTTGTAACAAATGCACCACCCTAGTGGGGGTCTTGATAATGGGGGAGGTTATGCATATTTGCCATAGGGTCACAAAGAGTTGGGCACAACTGAAGCGACTGAGCATGCAGGCACACACAAGTGTATTGCAAGGAGGGGGAGGGCAGTATATGGGAAATCAGTCCTTCCCGTTGGCTCAGTGGTAAAGAGTCCCCCTGCACTGCAGGAGACACAGGATCTATGCCTAGGTTGGGAAGATCTTCTAGAGTAGGAAATGGCAACCCACTCCAGGATTCTCGCCCAGGAAATTCCATGGACAGAGGGGACTGGCGGGCTACATACACCCCATGGGGTCACAAGAGTCAGACACTATACAACAACAAAATGTGGGATATCTCAGTATTTCCCCCTCAATTTTGCTGTGTATCTAAAATGGATTTAAAAATTGTCTCAATTTTTTTAAAATTCTTTATTGCCAGAGGCCTACAAAGAAAGTAACTGCCTCATTTTTTGAGTTAAAGGAAATTCATTTTCTTGATTTTAAGTGTGAAGCATATGACATTTGATAACAGTAAGTCAACACAGCACTTCACCAAGACTCCTTCTTTATTGGATTTTCATCAATATTGAAACAGACGAGGCTTCAGGAGAAGGAAAAAAAATTAATTAGTTTTTTAAAGCTGAAAGGTGTAGCTGAAACAAGTAATAAGCCAAGAGTAGAAATCCAACAGATTTGCTTCTCCCAGGGAGAAATGGGACACAGCCAACTCTGTTACATTCTAAGAGGTGTCATAGGGCAGGACTAGACTGAATGTCCCTCTGGAGACAATGCCAGCAGCCAGGGCCCGTTTACAGCAGCACAGACAGCAGGGGACGGGAGAATGTGATTCTGGAAGCTCAGTCTCCTGAAAAATCTCCCACCTCGTCAAGACTTCAAGGAGCTGAAAGCTGGGTACTTGAAGAGAATTAAAGCACCACAGTTTAAAAAAAAAAAAAAAAAAACCACGGAAATCCACTGACTCTCTTACTTTTTTCAGTTAGATTACTTCATCCTGCCAACACTAACACTTTCCTCCCTCAACTTTAGGAGTGCCGAGGGATGGAGGTGAAACAATTCGTCCTTCATTGCTTTTTCTCTTAGGAGAGAGAGAGGAAAACAAGAAAGAACTTCTGAATAAGTTAAATACTTAAAAATCAGACATATGAGATCATGGGGGAAAAAAATCAAAAGGTAGAACAAGATATTTTGGCAAAAAAAAAAAAAGTAAAACAAGTAGTCAGAGTACCTAAGACTACACCTCATATACACATTCCTAACATAGCTCTGCACCCGCCATGGTAAAAGGAATGTAGCTTTACATGAGTCTACTTTTATAGTGAAGGGTGAGTGCAAATCTGGTAGGATCTAAATTCGCGCATGTACATGCTAAGTCGATTTAGTTGTGTCCGACTCTTTGTGACCCTATGGACTGTACCCCCCTAGGCTCCTCTCTTCGTGAGATACTCCACGCAAGAACACTGGAGTGGGTTGCCACTCCCTCCTCCTGGGATCTTTCTGACCCAAGATAGAACTCAAGTTTATGTATCCTGCATTGGCAGGCAGGCTTCTTTACCCCTAGTGCCTCCAAGTTCATCTCCTGTTAAATATTCAAATCCAAGTGAAAAAGAGACTCCAGACAAAACAGTAACTCTTTGCTTCCACTGGCTGCTTTCATCTGTGAGTCACCAAAGACCCAATTAGAGATGCTCTAAACTCTCAGGGAACTTACTACATCGACGAAGTCCAGAGGAAGATCAGTTCCAGAACTGATTAATACAGTGATTCAGCGGTAGGGTCCTGGACTCAGGGTCATTCCATCCTTCCACCTCATCACTGGGTCTTCTCATAATCACAAGCCAGTTACAGCATCACATCCTCAAACACCGATGTCCAGAAGTTTGTGTCTCTTTAAGAGCTAAGGTGCCCCTTTCAGAAACTACTTCCTGTCTCCTTATGCAGAAGTTGATCATAGGTCCATCCCAAGCCATTCACGAGGAAGAAGAATGAAACCTCCGTGATCTGCTTAGGCCAGGCAGGGTTGAGTTGAGTCCCATGGTTGGACACAGGAGCTAAGGCAAGGCTCTGAGTGAGCCACTGAGAGCACAGGTTTGCTGCTGAAAGCCAGTCTCTGGTCTACATCAATCAGGTTCAAAATGGACAATTTCCATAACTTTTCTTGTTTAATATTTTGCCTATTAAGAAGTCTAATGAATAAAATGTTAGCAGGAACTATCCTCATCTGACCCATCTTTATGCCAGTAGTCAGAGCTCATTCTAAATGAGCAATTTGAAACCTTTTCCCAGGAAACATTCTTCCTAAACACCAACAGCCAAAGACCACCTAACTTCCTTGTTGATAAAAACACTCACTATTAACATGAACAGGTTTGAAAACCCTGGGTGTTCATCAGACAGCTACCTTGTTTTGTCTACCCAGAAGCCGCCTTTCTGTCGAAAAACATAATCCCCTACCAAGCCGTATTCCTCTGCAGTGCTGGTACACCTGTCAAACACTGCGCCGACTACAGACTAGAGGCCCAGGCCTTGGCAATCAGGGAGCTCCCATCCCTTGACTACAAATTAGACCATCAGTCAGACACTTAACCCTCACTCAGGCAGGCAACGACGACCAAAAAAAAAAAAAAAAATCCTTCTTTGAGATTTATCAGATGAAAAAACAAAATAAGTGTCACCTTTCTTTTCTGGGATCCGGCCACGTTTAGATGCTGGGGACCACACGAGACAACATGGCCAAGAACATAACAAAAAAAAAAAAAGAAAGAAAGAAAAGAAAAGCAGCAGAGACTAGTGGCCGTGAGAGAGACAGAGGAAGAGAGAGAAGGCAGCTAAGAGGTGGGTCCAGTGGGCTTGACGCCGTGACAGATTACACAGTTGTCGCCAGTTTTCTCTCTGTATCCACCAGGGAGAAAACTTCTGCCCTGAGACTCTGCACTTTCCCTCACTTCCATGGGGAGCATATATTTTCCCACTCCCTGCCTCTGGGCTTGATCAGGGGACTGACTTTGCCCAATGGCGTGGTAGCACACATGACCCAGCGAGGGCTCCCAGTGCTCTTCCCGTCACCAGGACAACCTGCTGGGGGAGAAGCCGAGGGACCCCGCTCTGCACCACTGAGCCCCGCACCCCGTCGGCTGATGCCTGAGCACACAGTGAGACCAGCTCAGCTGGGACAGCCACCCTCAGATGTGTGAACTAAGTCACTGCTCGCCGTCACAGGTCACTGACGTGTGTGGTTGTTCAATACACAGAAATGGCCCCTGTGAGCCAGATCACTCCCCACTTTTTGTCACCTAATGTATGCCTGTTTGTTTGTTTTTGATCACCAAAATGGAGGCTTCAAACGGGGCAGGGCTTTTTGCCTATTTTCTGTTACATTTCTAATACCAATAAAAAGGACTGAGACACTGTAGGCACTCAATAAATATCTGATGAATAAAGCAAGTTTGAGCTGTGCTGATGTCACTTCAAGCCCAACCTCTGACTAATACAAGCCACAGATCAGACAGGGTTTTTTTCCCCTTTGATTTTACAGCATATATTTACGTCACAAAAATTACGTCAATAGAATTTAGTCTAGTGGTTTTCTCCCATATTGAAGGATTTTCAGGGTCAACAAATCATTAATGTATCAAGGGCTGGCACAAAAGTTCAGATTAGTACTTAATGAAGTCAATCCTCAACCATTTCTTGACAGAGAAAACACAAGTCATAAAGCCCTAAACGCCACACTAACACGCTACAGCAATGCCACTCTTTTCTTACCTACACCTCTGCTTGTTATTGAGATCAGAGACCGCCATTTGGTTTTGGTCTCTTAATTTTTATTTCACAAAGAAAAATTTGATGAATGGCACGAAGAGCTCTTTCAGGCCTTTTACCCACACGCATCCATGGTCAACATTTTCCTCCATTTGCTTTATCATCTGCTTGCTCTATTTTTTTCCTCTGAATCATTTCAGGGTATTTGCAGACATGTTTGTCTGTGTGTGTGTCCAATCGTTCAGTCATGTCAGACTCTTTTCAACCCCATGGACTGTAGCCTGCCAGGCTCCTCTGTCCAAGGGATTTTCCAGGCAAGAATACTGGGGTGAGTTGCCATTTCCTTCTCCAGGGGATCTTCCCAACCCAGGGACTGAACCTGCATTGGCAGGTGGGTTCTTTATCACTGAGCCACTAAGGAAGCCCCATTTTCATGAGTACAACATTTTAAAAAATTTGTAATTGAAACTAAATTTATCTAATAGGATTCATTCTTTCTTGAGCTTTGCACAGAATTATGTATTTAAGTTCTCTGACTCTAATTATTGATTTAGGGTATAGTACCAAGGAGTTTTATTAATCCTAGTTTTTTAAATTGTGGTAACATGCATGCAAGCTTTATCATCTTAACCATTTAAAAATATATAGTTAGTAATGTTAAATATATTCACATTGTTATACAACCATCATCTATGCATCTCCAGAACACTTTTCACCTTAAAAACTGAAGCTCTGCGCCTACTAAACAATAATTCCCCATTCCTCCTTCTCTCCAGCCTGTTGCAACAGTCATTCTGTTTCCATCTTTACAAATTTGACTATTCAAGGTACCTCATATAAGTGGAACGAAGTGGACTCATTCAGGGCCTTTTTGAGGGAAGGGTCAACTAGCTTATTTCACTTAACAAAATGTCTTAAAGGTCTAACAATGTTGTAGCTTGTGTCAGAATTACCTTCCTTTTTAAAGCTGAACAATATCCCATTGTGTGTATGGACCATCTTTTTTTATTCATTAATCTTTCCATGAACCCTTGGGTTGCTTCCACATTTTGGCTATTGTGATTAATCCTGTTATGAACTTGGGTGAACCCTGCTTTAAATTTGGGTGGAATTGCTGGATCATCTAACAATTCCACGTTTCAGTTTTTGAGGAAGTGTCATGCTGTTTTCCATAAAGGCTGCACCACTTTACATTCCCATCAGCAATGCACAAGGATTCTAAAGGATTCTAATTCCTATATACCCTCAACAACACATTATTTTCTAGGGTTTTTTTCCTTTTCTTTTCCTTTTTCTCCTCTTAATAGTAGCCATTCAAATAGGTGTGAAATTGTATCTCACTGTGGTTTTGATTTGCATTTCCCTAATGATTAGTAATGTTGAGCATATTTTCATGTGCTTACTGGCTATTTGTTTATCTTTTTTGGAGAAATATTTGTTGAGGTCTTCTGCCCATGTTTGAATTGGGTCATTTCTCTTTTTGTCGTTAAGCTGCAAGAGTTCTTTATATATTCTGAATATCAACTTTTTATCAGATACGACTTGTAAAAATTTTCTCCCATTCTGTGGGTTGCCTTTTCACTGTATTGATTGTATCATTTTATGCATAGACGTTTTAAATTTTGATGTAGTCAAATTTATCTATTTTTCTCTTTTGTTGTCTGGGATCTTAGTGTCATATCTAAGAAATGACTGCTAAATCCAATGTCTTGAAGCTTTCCTATGTTTTATTCTAAGAGTTTTAGGTTTTAGCTCTTGTAATTAATACATTTAGTTAATTTTTAAGCACAGTTGGGTAAAAGCCCAACTTAATTCCTTTGCATGTGGCTATCCAGTTTCCCCAGCATCACTTGTTGGAAGGCCTGTTCTTTCCCCACTGAATGACGCTGGCCTCTTACTAAAAGTCATCTGAGCATATATGTTCTCTACTGGGTTCTCTATCATATTCCACTGGTGTATATATCTCTTCATGCCAGGACCACACCATATTGATTAATGTAGCTTTATAATAAGTTCTGAAATCAGGAAGTATTGAGACATCCAACTTCAGTTTTCCTTTTCATATTGTTTTGGCTATTCAGGGCCTCAAAAATTCATATGTATTTTAGAATGGATTTTTTTATTTTTATGCAAAGAATACCATTAAGATTTTGACAGACTGAACTGATCTATACATTGCTTTAGGTTGTGTTTGACATCTTTATAATATTAAGTCTTCCAATACGTAAGTACAAAATTTCTTTTTATTTGTGTCTTATTTAATTTCTTGCAACCATGTTCCATGTTGTGTACTTTTCAGTATACAAATCTTGCACCTGCTTGCTTATGTTTATTCTGAGGTATTTTATTATTTTTATGCTATTGTAAATGGAGTTCACTTCTTGATTTCCTTTTCAGATTGTTCGTTGTTGGGGTATAGAAATGCAACTCATATTTGTGTGTCAATTTCTTGCAACTTTGCTGAATTTGTTTATTAGTTCTAATGGGTTTTTGTGCAATCTTAGAGTTTTCTACATATAAAATTATGTTGTCTGCAAACAGAGATAATTTCACTTCTTCCTTTCCCATTTGAATGCTTTTTATTTCCTAATTGCTCTGACTAGGACTTCTAGTTCTATGTTGAATAAAAGTGATAAGAGTGGGCATTCTTGTCATGTTCCAGATTTTAGAAGAAAAGCTTTCAGTCTTTCACCACTGACTGTGTTAGCTGTGGGCTTTTCATATATGACCTTTATTACTTGACAATTATATATGACCATATTATTTTCATATATGACCTATATTCATATGTGATTTTTATTGAGATAGCTTCCTTCTATTTCTAGTTTATTGAATATTTTGTTATGAAAGAGTTGGATTTTGTCAAATGCTATTTCTGCATCAGTTGAGATGAATATATGCTTTTCTTCCTTCATTTTGTTAAAAGCAAATGGTAAACAGCCTAGTCTCTTGCTCTTTGATTAAGAAGATAAAACAAGTTTCTATAACAGCAAAATACATAACCTGCCTTCAAAGAAAGTGCAAGTTTGGGCACTCATTCATTTAGTCAAATATTTATTGAGAAAATGTTCAATTTGTGGCAAGTGGTTTTCTCGGCACTAGGGTTTAAAGATTGAAAGCATATATCCTTTCCTTTAAGAGTATCTTAGTCTACCCAGGGAGACAGGCCCTTCCTCAAGCAACCCCAAGAACTCTATGCTCTAATCACAACAGTATATCAGCCACATCCCCTGTCTGTTTATGGAGTTCCCTGACACCATGATTTTCTGACACTCTTCCCTTCTTTGCCTGTCAAAATCATAAATATTTTTACAGTTCTAGTTGAAATTCTACTTCTGAGAAATACTCTCTGATCACCTTGTCCAGAATTAATTTCTCTACCTCTGCGATGTCTATTATACCCTACTATAGTTCAGTTCAGTTCAGTCGCTCAGTCGTGTCCGACTCTTCGCGACCACATGAATTGCAGCACGCCAGGCCTCCCTGTCCATCACCATCTCCCAGAGTTCACTCAAACTCACATCCATCGAGTCGGTGATGCCATCCTGCCATCTCATCCTCTCTCGTCCCCTTCTCCTCCTGCCTCCAATCCCTCCCAGCATCAGAGTCTTTTCCAATGAGTCACTCTTCGTATGAGGTGGCCAAATTACTGGAGTTTCAGCTTTAGCATCATTCCTTCCAAAGAAATCCCAGGGTTGATCTCCTTTAGAATGTACTGGTTGGATCTCCTTGCAGTCCAAGGGACTCTCAAGAGTCTTCTCCAACACCACAGTTCAAAAGCATCAATACTTTTTGGCACTCAGCTTTCTTCACAGTCCAACTCTCATATCCATACATGACTGCTGGAAAACCATAGCCTTGACTAGATGGACCTTTGTTGGCAAAGTAATGTCTCTGCTTTTCAAATATGTTATCTAGGTTGGTCATAACTTTCCTTCCAAGGAGTAAGCCTCTTTTAATTTCATGGCTGCAATCACCATCTGCAGTGATTTTGGAGCCCCAAAAATAAAGTCTGACACTGCTTCCACTGTTTCCCCATCTATTTCTCATGAAGTGATGGGACCAGATGCCACAATCTTAGTTTTCTGAATGTTGAGCTTTACCACTCTCCTCCTTCACTTTCATCAAGAGGCTTTTTAGTTCCTCTTCACTTTCTGCCATAAGGCTGGTGTCATCTGCATATCTGAGGTGATTGATATTTCTCCCGGCAATCTTGATTCCAGTTTGTGCTTCTTCCAATCCAGTGTTTCTCATGATGTACTCTGCATATAAGTCAAATAAGCAGGGTGACAATATACAGCCTTGACGTACTCCTTTTCCTATTTGGAACCAGTCTGTTGTTCCATGTCCAGTTCTAACTGTTGCTTCTTGACCTGCATACAGATTTCTCAAGACGCAAGTCAAGCGGTCTGGTATTCCTATCTCTTTTAGAATTTTCCAGTTTGTTGTGATCCACACAGTCAAAGGCTTTGGCATAGTCAATAAAACAGAAATAGATATTTTTCTGGAACTCTCTTGCTTTTTCCATGATCCAGCAGATGTTGACAATTTGATCTCTGGTTCCTCTGCCTTTTCTAAATCCACCTTGAACATCTAGAAGTTCACAGTTCACATATGGCTGAAGCCTGGCTGGGAGAATTTTGAGCACTGCTTTGCTAGCATGTGAGATGAGTGCAATTGTGTGGTAGTTTGAGCATTCTTTGGCATTGCCTTTCTTTGGGATTGGAATGAAAACTGACTTTTTCCAGTCCTGTGGCCACTGCTGAGTTTTCCAAATTTGCTGGCATACTGAGTGCAGCACTTTTATAGCATCATCTTCCAGGATTTGAAACAGCTCAACTGGAATTCCATCACCTCCACTAGCTTTTTTCATAGTGATGCTTCCTCAGGCCCACTTGACTTCACATTCCAAGATGTCTGGCTCTAGATGAGTAATCACATCATCGTGATTATCTGGGTCGTGAAGATCTTTTTTGTACAGTTCTTCTGTGTGTTCTTGCCACCTCTTCTTAATATCTTCTGCTTCTGTTAAGTCCATACCATTTCTGTCCTTTATCAAGCCCATCTTTGCATGAAATGTTCCCTTGGTATCTCTGATTTTCTTGAAGAGATCTCTAGTCTTTCCCATTCTGTGGTTTTCCTCTATTTCTTTGCACTGATCACTGAGGAAGGCTTTCTTATCTCTTCTTGCTCTTCTTTGGAACTCTGCGTTCAGATGCTTACATCCTTTCTTTCCTCCTTTGCTTTTTGCTTCTCTTCTTTTCACAGCTATTTGTAAGGCCTCCCCAGACAGCCATTTTGCTTTTTGCATTTCTTTTCCTGGGGATGGTCTTGATCCCTGTCTCCCGTACAATGTCACGAACTTCATTCCATAGTTCATCAGGCACTCTATCTATCAGATCTAGGCCCTTAAATCTATTTCTCACTTCCACTGTATAATCATAAGGGATTTTATTTAGGTCATACCTGAGTGGTCTAGTGGTTTTCCCTACTTTCTTCAATTTCAGTCTGAATTTGGCAATAAGGAGTTCATGATCTGAGCCACAGTTAGCTCCTGGTCTTGTTTTTGCTGACCCTACTTACTACTCTGAAAATTAAAAAGAATAGAGAAAGCATCAAGTATTTATCCTGCCTTTCCTATACCATAATGCTTCAAGAGAGCCAAAGAACAGATGGTAGAAAGTTATTTAAAGAAATATTCCAGTCATAAATGCAGATGAATGATAGAGTTAGAAAATAACCATTTATAAAGCTCTAATGAAATGACAGATCTTCTAGGCAACAATCATCAGTGGATCCTAAAACCCTTAGATGAAAGGCTGATAGAAAAATTAAGTTGACAATCCCTGAACCCAGTCATCACTGAAATCAGCATAACCAGACATTATGTGCTTCAAGAAATGATGCCAACCAAGTACACTACAAAGTATTTCTGCTGAAATAAACTGAACTTATATCTAATCAAGCCTCTAGGTCTAATCACCAATCCGTAAGAAATACAACTAAAGGAACAGGATAAGCAAGACGACAATGAAAGCAATCCACCAAATTCATAGAATGCGGCACATTCTACAAGGATGATATGTTCTGGCTTCACTAACAAGACCATTAAACAAAAAAGGAGGACAGATAGTTATAGAGTAAAAGAGGCTTGTGAGTCACAATGATTTACAATGTGTAGACCTTCTTTGGATGCCAGTTCAAACCAACCAACCATGAAAACGACATCATTGATACTGTTAGAAAAATGTGAATAATGAGTAGGTTTCAAATGATACTAAGGTTTACTGCTAATTTTCTTAGGTATGCTAATAGCATGGTTATGTTTTTAAGAAGTCTTTATCACTTTGTGTTGCATAGCAAAGTATTTACTGGTGAAATGATATGGATACTGGGATTTGCTTTAAAATACTTCAAAAATAAATAGACAAATAAAAACAATGACATAGATGAGAAATAAGAGTGGTATAAAGCTAAACTATATATATATAAAGAGAGAGACTGAGACAGAGGTAGAGAGAGGTTCATCATACTATCCATTCTTTTTTCGTACATATTTGAAATTTTCTATAATAAAAAGTAAAGCAAAATTTAAAGCAAACAACAGCAAGAAAAACCCTCTGATGTGGAAGGGCCCTGGAGCATCAGACAGTGGGCATCTGTGTCAAAGTTCAGATCTGCTACTAACTAGGGCTCTGGGCATCAGCTGTTTTATTCTTAGTATGAAAAGCTGGATTTGGACTTCTAAAAGTCTCTTCCAATTATAACATATTATGACTCTGTTACTCTGAAATCCTCATCTCTGGTTCCTTCTCAAGAATCCTTTCCCAACTAAGTAACTATAAGCAAGAGAGGAGTTTCCTCTAACTCTCCCAAGACTACTCTCTCTGAGTATATGACTTGCCTACCTCACTTTCTATTCACTCATACAGAGAAAGCACCACAACTAATTTCTGTATATCTAAGTCATTCAGCACTTGCTGTACCCCATATATACATCTGCTTCTGTTTTCTGTGTACATATACATGTTGATGTTGTAAGTCGGGGACTGTAAACTAGGACACTGTCAACCCAGCATATGGGTGTTTGCTTTAATCACCCTGATGACTTAGCACATTGTCAGCATGAAGCAAACGTATACAGTCATAATACTACAGTGTAAATAGTGACCTTTCCAAGCATTATGTTGCAGCTGGCCTAACTGTCCATAGACAGAACACAAAAACCTGTATATTCTGGCTTAATTTGCTTCTTTTCCTCCTGTCCAACATTACGATTTGTCATTTAGTGGATTGTATTTCCAGGGATGAGAAATGTGACTTAAGGAATAGGTAAAATAGGCCATTCAATATTGACTTAATCCACAAGAGTTCTCTTTTCCCTCATGAAATCAGAGTGTATGACCCTCTTTCCTGAGTAAGGACTGCAAACTTCTCCAATTCTGTCTTTTAGATAACTTTTAAAAACCAAGTAGCGATCATATGAAAGCTTATGTGGATTTCTTTTCTATTTGGGGTGGTAAGTGGGGTGAAGAGAGGGAATGAGACAGATGGCTGTGTTATGAGTGTTTGGCTTATTCCAACAGAATCATCTTATTTTGCCTATATGTAAATTTGCTTATAGATAAATTTTGTCTGTCCTCAACTCTAGAGTGACCTGATCTAAGGAAATTAACCACTACAAGTTAGTGATAAAGGTTAGTGAATATAGCAGAATTTTCTTAAGAAAAAAAAAGTGACTGTAACTTTCCATCACAGATTGCAAAAGAGTAGCTCTGTACTCTTGCAAGTGACCTCACAGGGCTATGCTGCTCAGGTAGTACCTTGCTTACTGAATTGCATACAAACTTTTCAGCTCACATTCTATACACAGGCTAAGGATAGTTCCTACTTTCAGGGATCTGTTACAAGTATCCAGTGAAGTATACACATGAAGTGTTTAACACAGCACCTGGGAGCAGTTGGCACACAGATAGTTCTTTGTAGGCACTCCCTTACACCCCTTGAAGTCCCTAGAAAGAAGACATTTTCAATAAACATTTGTTGAATTAATATACTGAATGATATCATAAGAATGATAAGTTGTTCAATAATCGTGAACAAATAGAGGCTTTCCCCTAATCCAGTCATATAACTTGTCAGCAAGTTTTACACCAAGTGTTAAGAATGCTCCAGCATAGAACTTTAAAATCAAATAACTCAATTTTGAAATTTTAACAGGTAGATTTCATAAAAGGAAGGCCCATTTATTCAGATGAATCAAAGATGAATCTAAGATATAATCATATTTTATGTGCACAAGTTATTCACCCTAGAATCAAAGCACTCACCACATATCTCATTAACCCTCGTAACACCCACAGGAGGCAGGTAGATGTCAGAGAGGATCCCCTTGTTATTGATGGAGAGAGAGCCTGAGGCCCAGGACAGTGAAGGGACTTGTCAGAGGCCACATCAAGTGAGTGAGTAATGGAGCAAGAAACGGAACTAAATTTTTCGTCTTTATCCTCAGTGCACTATTAGGTTTTACCGCGAAGTTGCCTAACACCTCAGTTACTTTTTATTCTAAAATCCATTTTTAGATAAACCCTCCTCTTTTACGAAAATTAGCCAAGAGCACATGATTCAATAACTAAGTTAGAAAAATGTAAATCTATTAGGTTTTTTTTTGTTTGTTTTGTTTTAATGGTTCCATGATGTCAGTTAACAGCAAGAAAATGGAAACAAACGTTGGTTCAAAAACAAACTACTTCATAAGGCAAATCGCTGCCTTTTAGGGCAATTAATGTGAACGCTAATTTGCAACTGAAAACAGAGAACTTGGTTTTGAGTTTCCAAATAGAACCGTAGAGGTTGAGCATATTTCTTCGTTGATTCTAAGATTCTACCTGGGGGTGGTGGGTAAAGGAACTCTTCTTAATTGACTCATTAGAACAAATATTACCAGAATTTTCAGGTATTTTCATCTCCACATTTCCCCCAGAAACCTGCAGGATGAGTAGTTACGGTTTTAGTATCCCTTGACTGAAAATTTAAAGGCAAAACGACCAAAAGCTCCTATGAATTCGAGGGCATTCTCAATGAACTTGTATTTACTCCCCCTATCTCCCCATACCAGAAAAAACCTACGCGCTGCAAAAGCGTGCTGGATGGACAAGTTCCCTACGCCCGCCAGTAGCGCCCAGGCGAGGACCCCGAAGTCGGGGGCGCAGGGCCAGAAATTTGGAGTTTCCGTTCGCTCCATCGCTGGAGTAACGGGAGAAAAACGGGCTCACAGAGTCAGCCACTCCATTTCCAGTGCGTTCTCTGAATGAGAACGAGGAACTAGGGTGCCAGGGCCTTGCAGCTCCGCAAGTCTCAACCTCCGCTCCCCAGCGCCCCCCGCGCTCGCCCCGCCGGCGCCGTGTCCGCGAGTCCCCGCCCGAGCTAGGCGCCCAGACCGCCCCGCGGAAACCCGCGCCCCAGCTCGCCCCGCACGCCAGCGGCCAAGGGCAGGCAGGCTCTCGGTTCCCAGAGGAGTAGTTCCCAGTTTCTAGTTTCTTTCTCGACACGATTTCACCCTCGGGGGCTTCCACGGGGACTGGATGGTAGCCGCGCCCCAGGCTGGGGAAATCCGCGCCAGCGTCGGGCTCGGTCTATCTGGCCTTGTGTGGCTTATTCCTACCCGGAAACTTCGAGTTGCGTGGGCCCGGCTGGGACTTTGGAGGGAGGGAGTCTGAGAAGAGGCTTCTCTTACTCTTCTGGGCAGTGTGATGGTCCCACGCCAGGCCCTCGCTGGCTTCGGAGCAGCTCGGCCAGAACCTCAGACACACCCGGTAGCCGAGGAAGCGCGAAGGGATGTTTGGCCGGAGCCTCTGGCTTTCTCTGCACCTTCAGACCTTCAGAATCCAGGCCTATTGTGCCTGAGGCTCGCGATCGTCTTTGCCTTCTTCCCAAAGGAAGATTGGGACTTCGAGCCTGGACCCACGTTGTGGAGATTCTGGCCTCTGCCCCACCTCAGCTCCACCTGAGCACGTTACTGACCCTCACTGCTCCTCAGCTTCTCGGTGAAGCGGGAGTTTTCAGAACACCAACTTCGCAGGGTTGTGGAAAACGATATGAGATAAAACATTTACAGCGCTGGGGCACAAGGGTTGTTCTTCTCATGTCAGGGGCTGCTTGGCAGATATCAGTAAGCTCAGTATATAAGGAATTTATTGACCCTGTATGCCAGGACCTAACCTGAAAGAGACAGAAAGCGGAGAATGTAGCAGGCAAAAGTGGCTGTCCCCTCGGAGCTTGCCTGGCTGCAGGGGGAGGAGGGGGCAGGGGAAGGTTGGGGAGAGGGCAGGGGGTGATCTTACACAGCAAGCGTATAGTGTGTACAATGTGAGAACAGGCAGTGGGACCCAAATGCACCTTTAAACAAGGCAGGCAGTTGAGCAAAGAGGGTAGGCAGGGAGTCTTTGGAGAGGTGCTCCAGCTAGAGGGAAGATCACAATGGACCTACTATCCAATTTGCTTCTAAATCCTCTCATGCCCTTCCCACTTTTTGGACCTCCGCCCCCCACCCCCCACCCCCTCCACCCCCCCACCCCACCCCCCTGCAGCAAGCATGTGACCCAAGACCCCTCTCTAGGGAGCTCTGCCTACAGAAACAGGCTGGGTAACTGAAGGGAAGCCAAGTTCAAGCACCAGTTCCAGCCTACTGTTTGTCAAATGCCCCCTCTCCATCCCACCTCACAGTCTGCAGCCCACCCTTACACATCAGCCAAAGAATTTCCCTGATAGAATCATAAAGGGGGAAAATTCACATTCTTTAATCCATCTTCCCCTTCTCCCTTTCCATAGAAGATGATGGTGCTGACGCAAACCAAACAGAAGTGCCCCCCACCCGGCCCCAGAGCTCTCAGTAGCAGTGACTGCACACCTCCAAGGCACTGCGCACAGAAACATCAATAACAGAGAAACACCTTCAGCCGATGCTACATTCTTCTTCACACTGCACCATTACAAAGAGAGAAACCGTTTCTAAAACTAGGTAAGGCATAAGGCATATATGCACCCTTACCAGTCAGGCTGACGACACACTATCAATCTCATATACCATTTACTGTGCTTTTCTTGTATGTTTAGTGTTCTGACTGTATTCACTTATTTAATATCATTGGTAACCCTATGAGGTAATATCTACCTTCATTTTACAAGAATACTGAGATTTAGAGCAGTTAAATGACTTGCCCCAGGTCACAGAGCTAGGGTTTTGTTGTGAGTTCCTTCATAATAAAATAAATATTTATTGAGTGCCTTCCATGTGACAGACACTATTCTAGGCACTGGAGACACTGCAATTAAAAAAAAAATTAATCCCTGCCCTCCTGTATGTGATTGTCATTCTTGTGGAATAAGAAAGAAAAGTAAATACAGGATATGAGAAGTAAAGTACCGAGCAGAAAACTAAAGCAGGGAAAGAAAAGGGAAAAGGAGGAGGGGATGCAGCCACCATGATAAACAGGTGGTCAGGGAGAACGTCACTCAGAGGGTGATACTTGAGAACAGAACAGAAGCAAACAATGACTTTGTGAAGAAGAGTGCTCCAGGACTTCCCTGATAGTCTAGCGGTTAAGAATCCACCTGCCACTGCAGAGGACGAGGGTTCACACCCTGGTCTGGGAAGATCCCACATGCCATGGGGCAACTAGTCCGTGGGCCACTGCTGAGCCCAGGCACCCCAGAGCTCATACTCCTCAAAGAAGAATAGCTCCCTGCTCACTGCAGCTAGAGAAAGCCTGAACACAGCAATGAAGACCCAGCACAGCCAAAACTTAATTTTTTTTTTTTTTTAAAGAAAAGTGCTCCAGACAGAGGGCACAGCAAGTGCAAAGACCCTGAGGCATGACTAACACGAAGGGCAGGGTGGCTGGGGAGAGTGAGCTTGGGCCAGAAGACAGGGAGAGAAGGGGTCAAAGAGGGGTGGTCACTGAGGGTGTAGACTCTGAAGGACATAGGCTGTGACCCTGTGTGAGGTGGGAGTCACTGGGGGCTTCTGAACTCCCTCCTAGAACAGGGTCACTCGCTCCTGTGCACTGCAAGTGGACAAGGCAGAAATATGCAGAGCGATTGAGAGGTCGCCATAACAACTTGGGTCCGAGAAGAGGAGGGTGTGGACTAGCAAAGGTCGGAATCTGAGGATACAGGGAAGAATGAGGCTCAACGTTTTCCAGTAGGCACCAAACGAAGTGTAGAGGGAAGAGGACTCAAGGGTGGTGCCAAGGTTTTGGCCTGAGCACCTCCTGGGGTAGGCGGGGGGTGGGGACCCGACTTGCTTTTAAGGAGGGAGTAGGTTTGGGGACAAAGCTTTCCAAGAAGTTACATTTGAGTATGTTGTAAACCTTTGGGTGGAGATACAAACGCGGCATGCAATGTAATAAACAAAACCGGAGGTTGGAGCTTAGGGTAGTTCCGGCTGGAAATATGTATATTTTAAATGGGGGTAAGCTGGAGGTGCTGTTAACTGCCAGAGATCACTTAAGGGTAAGGGCAGTTGGGGAAAAGAGGGCCCAGGTGCGCCTCTACTTTCCCCACTTTGGCAGAACTGAAGAGTGAGGGAGAAGAGCACAGCCTCGGAGACTGGCTTACTAGGTGTTTCCACTGTTGAAGCTTTGCCCGCTCAGCTAGACAGAGATAATCCTCCCTGAGGCAGCTAGGAAGGAGCAAGAGATTGGGGCGCCCACTGGGTATGAAACAGCCACGTGTCCAGGATGCCCCGCAAGTCACTAAATCTCTCCTGTCAGTATACATGGCTGTAAATGGGGATACTAATACTCTCTTGGGCTTCCCTAGTGGCTCAGCTGGTAAGAATCCACCTGCAATGCGGGAGACCTGGTTGGATACCTAGGTTGGGAAGATCCCCTAGAGGAGGGCATGGCAACCCACTTCAGTATTCTTGCCTGGATAATCCCCATGGACAGAGGAGCCAGGCGGGCTACAATCCATGGGTCGCAGAGTCGGACACGACTGAGCGACTAAGCACAGCACAGAACAACATGCTCTTACTGAGCAGTAGTCTGGGTTGCGTGTGCGAAAGTAACCCAGAAAACCAACTCTTGCCTCTTTCCTGTTACTCAGGGCTCTCCCCAGCATTGCACGTCCTATCTCCCTCCACGCATTGTCCCCTCTTCGTACACGCCTCCCCAGTGCAACATTGGTATAAAATGAGTTTTTCGGGAAAACATGAATGAAACCAGAAAAGGGGAGCCCAGATCAGACGCCTGGGTACCGGAGCAAGCCCGCAGTTCACCCACCTTGAAGGGCAGGGATCGCGGGCACCGAATCTAGTGCGGAGCCTCTGTGGCGTGGCTCTGCCTCGACCCTCGAAAGGAGACGCGGTCCCCGACATCACCCACTCAGCCCTTGGACACACAGCCCCTACGCGAGCGCCTTCTTCTACCGGCAGACTAGGCGGGAGGGGGTCCCGGCGCTTCCGCCCAGCAGCGAGGGGCGCAGAGCCGGCCGCGGTTCTCCCGGAACGGCTCCGGGAGGAGTCGCGCTGCGGCCGTGCCACCGCCTGCACGGGGTCGGGGTCTTGAAGAGGACCGGGAGACGGGCTCGCAGGGAACCTGGGGGTCGCGGCGCCCCAGCTCCCGTCGCGCCCGCCTGAGCGCACCGGGAAAGGCGCTTTTCATATATACTTTTAAAAAGGGAGGTGGGGACTCCTCTCCTTACTGCTGTCCCTCGGATTTCTAAAGGGAAGGAGAACCTAGATTTCCTGTAGCCAGTCATCCGAGGAAGATCGTGTAGGACCCTCTCTGATCTGAGACCGGACGGTTAGTCTGGTAGAAACAGCCCGGGCCCCCAGGAGGCATGGAGTCTGCCAGAGAGACTAGAACGTCTGGAGAACTCAAACCTTGGGACCATTTCCTATGCCCGCGGGTGAAATCCGCGAGGATGGTGCTGAGGATCTCACACGTTATTGTAGAAATTCATAAAACCGAACTTACAAGCCATCTTTTCAATACCTTCCAGCGAAATGGGCCTGGCAACAATGGGCCCAATCTAGCACAATGGAGGAAATTGATGCAGGTGCTTGGCGCAGTGGCTCTTCAGCTTCTGAGGGTCACAAATTTCTTCAACATTGGACGCAAGCTATGGATCCTAGCTTGAAAACACACACCACTTTGGGATGCATGTTTGACATTTCAGGAACACACACACCTCTCCTCTATCACACCTGGAGACCTGGATAAGAACAGTGCCTGACAGAGAGTATGCACAGACTTTATGATCTCTGCAGAGGAAAACAAAAACAAAACATCTACACGGGTTGTTTGGGTGGTTGTTTTTTTCCTCAGTAACAAGTGGACATCAGCTAATCAATCGATCGAGTGAGTTTAGTAGGATATGAAAGGACACAGACCTCCTGGAAAAGGAAAGATGCAATTAAAATAGAATCTTTCTCTTAGGTTGCCCTGCCCTCTCCAAACCACCCACAAAAAATGTAATTAGAGCAAAAATGTTTTGGAAAGAAGCTAGGAAACAGGGAAGATTTCCTCAAATGTAATGGTGACGGTTCTGTAATTTTTTATTCTGTTAACCAAGATATGTCTAGGTTATAAACAAAAAGCTTTGATGGCCTCAGAGAAGCAGTCCATGTGCTCTTTTAGGGGCAGGGGAGAGAGGGGAATGGGGAGTGCCTTCCATACTGCCCCAAGGACAGCAGCAGCCCTCTGCCATCTCACTGGCCTGCTGGTGATGTTTTTGTGTGACAGTGGAGGATAACATATCTGTCTTATTTTATTTCACCAGATGGAGAAAATGCAACAATATTGAAAAAAAAACGTTTCCTGTCTTTTTGTTCTTAACATAAAAAGTACTTTATGGCTATTTTTTTTCAGCATATTTTCTCCTCCTCTGGGGCAGTTTTTAAAGCCTCAAAGCATATATTTGCAAGGAGTCTTTGGATTTTCACAATATTCTTAACTCTCTATAACCAAGACTTGCTGGACCTGCTCCATTAGGGAAACTTGTGTTTTACAAGCTGTAGCCGATAACTGCAATAGCTAAAGCTTTTTTTTTTTTTTTTTTTTGAGGGAAAAATCTAAACTTAAAACACTTAGTATTTATGGGCCATCGCTTTTTCTTTTATTACCCATTTAACCATGTCTTTTCTTTGACGCTCATCCAGAGAGACTCTCATCATCCATGGCTAGATCAGAGAAGCCAAAAGGAAAGGTCTTCATCATCTCTAATCTCCATCTCTCACCTCCCTCCAAAGCAGTTTACAATAAAGAGAACTCACTCCCACATCCTGATCCCTGTGCTGCTTTGATCTTCCCCATCATTTTCTTATTAAAAACAACTGCTCTGTTGCCACCACCACCAGTATTAAGTTGTCTGAGTAACTATTTTCATCCTTAAATTTTTAATTTTGAAAATCAAGTCATATATTAGAGTTATTATGGCAAATACAATATCCCCACTTGAAAAACAGGGAAATCTGTAGAACACAACCTATTAATTTTCCACCAGTTAGAAAGCACTAAAATGCTACTTTCTGAATATGGGTCTCTGGTTTTCCAGTCTGGCTTCTTCCTGTCTCAGTCACACCACCTTCATGGTTTCCTGGATTATTTCTTTCACTGAACAGTAATTAAAAATGAGCAAATATTAAATTTCATGCCCATCAACAACCATTTTAAACTGTGCATTCTGTAACAAGTTACCAAACTCCGCCAATGATGCAATATACCACCAAATTCCAGTGAAACAAAATAATTTAAATAAGCCTTCAGATTTCAGTCTTAGAATTCAGTAACTACATGTTTCCTCTTTACAAATGAGGGAGATCAAATAATTTAGCAAATAAAACATGTAAAACAAAGGTTAGAAAGCTTATGCCATAGATTTTATACATGAAGATTATAATCAAATTTTGGGGAAAGGGCATTAACATTAGTCAAAGTTAAAAAAAATTAACAAAGCAAGGTTCTTTAGATTTTTATATGATACCTAGACTTGTATACAAGTCTATAGGGAATTCTTTCATTCACAATTAGACATATACCTCCAGATTCTGAATTTCAGGGTCCCTAAGATCACAAGTACTTTCCACTTAGAATTATCTTCCTCCAGGAAATATGTTCTCATCCTACAGCTTTCACCAGGTGGGGTGGCTGGGTCAGGAACTATTGCTACAATTCCCTCAGCCACATTTTGTCCTTTCAGCAGAGCAATGACTGAACATTTCTGCCTTTGCTCAGATAACTGTGAGTCTTCCTGATAACGTGTAAAGTGTACCAGGGAAGGGATTACATTTGTTTTGTTCAGTATTGTATTCCAATACTTACTAAATATTTAATGAAATAATAGTAGACTTGATAAGTGTCTTTTTGTTAAACCTAGGGAAGTGAAGAGCAAGAAACAGAACCAGAGATGAATTCCCTCCATCTCTTTCATTCACTCTAACGAGGAAGCCTCATGAGTAAAAGGAAGGCTGCATAACAACTGGCCAGACACCTGAGTTTAAAACCCAGCTCAGATACATGCTAGCTGTGTGACTTTGGAGAAGTTACTTAACCTCTCTAAAGCTCATCTCCTTTTCTGCAGAATAGGTATAATAAATTCCACCTTGTAGGATTGTTTCAAGAACTTATAAACACAGAAAACACATGACATATGTAGGCAATCTATAAATAAACATTATAGAAACAACAAGGACCTACTATAGAGCACAGGGAATTATATTCAATATATTGTAATAACCTAAAATGGAACTAATCTGAAAAAAATATATATATATAACTGAATTACTTTCAGTTCAGTTCAGTCTCTCAGTCGTGTTCGACTCTCTGCGACCCCATGGACTGCAGCACCCCAGGCCTCTCTGTCCATCACCAACTCCCAGAGTTTACTCAAACTCATGTCCATTGAGTCAGTGATGCCATCCAACCATCTTATCCTCTATCATCCCCTTCTCCTCCCACCTTCAATCTTTCTCAGCATCAGGGTCTTTTCCAGTGAGTCAGCTCTTTGCATCAGGTGGCCAAAGTATTGGAGTTTCAGCTTCAGCATCAGTCCTTCCAATGAATATTCAGGACTGGTTTCCTTTAGGATGGACTGGTTGGATCTCCTTGCAGTCCAAGGGACTCTCAAGAGTCTTCTCCAACACCACGGTTCAAAAGCATTAATTCTTCAGCACTCAGCTTTCTTTATAGTCCAACTCTCATGTCCATACATGATTATTGGAAAAACCATACCCTTAACTAGATGGACCTTTGTTGGCAAAGTAATGTCTCTGCTTTTTAATATGCTGTCTAGGTTGGTCATAACTTTTCTTCCAAGGAGTAAGCGTCTTTTAATTTCATGGCTGCATTCACTATCTGCAGTGATTTTGGAGCCCCCAAAATAAAGTCTGCCTCTGTTTAAAACTAGCATATTAAAAACTGATTGTGACCAAAATTAGCACATTAAAATTAACTATACTTCAATTTTAAAAGGTTGATTTAAAAACATTATCATCATTCATTCATTGATTGTGGGTCTGCTATGAGCACTGGGGATACAAAGATGAATAAGCCAAAACCCTTCCTCAAGACATCAGTCTCGTAAGTAATACAGCAAGTGTGGTACCAGAGACAATCAAAAGGAATTGTTGGAGCAACTCAGGGGAGAGAGGGGTACAATCCAAACAGAAGGGAGCATATGATTAGAGATAGCTTCCCATTTACTGCAAAATGAGCCCCCAGTTTATTACAATAACTGATGGGAACTCATCTAAAATCACACTCACATACACTATCTTCTCTCTAACCTCATCTGATACTACTCCATTTTCTCTCTCCTCTCCTGGATGTGCTAAGCACACTACACTTTAGGGCTCTGCACAGGCTGTTCTTTCTGCCTAGATTTTCTTCCTCTGTTTATCCATGTCTCACCTCCCTTCCTGTCTTTGCTTTAATGTCACCTTTTCAACAAAGCCAACCTTGATCAGCCAATCTAAAATCACACTCCCCCAGATGCTGTAAAATGTGCTTGCTTCTTATGTTCATTGTCTACTGTCACCAACCACCCCCTTCCATATAAACTCCACGAGGGCAAAGATCTTAGTTTTGTTCCCCAAAGTATGCCAAGGGCCTAGCACTCAGGTTGGCACACACTAGTGTCAAAGGAATGAATCAAGTGTGGCTGGAATGTGAAATCAGGGCAGGAAGCGGAGAGGTAAAGCTGGAGAGAAGTATGGAGGCTTGAATGCTGCAGCAAAGAGCTGAGATTTTTATCTGGGAAGTAAGGGGAAGCCATTAAAGGTGAGTGGCATATTTAGATCTGCTTTTTAGATAACTCACTCAGGGAAAGGATTTGAAGAGAATAGTGGCCAAGCCTTAGTGTTAAGAGCCTACAGCAGCAAGTGAGCTAGAGAGTAAGACAGGAAAGCCTTATGTAAGAGCAGTGGAAATAAGGAAGAAAAGGGAGAGGCATATCTGAGACAGAATTAGGAGGTTAAATCAGGCAGTACTTGATAACTGAGTTAAAGTGCAGGGAGAGAGAGAAAGAAGACTTAAAAATCACTCCACTATGCAGCATGTGTGACTACTCAGTGAGGTCTAAAATATGGAGAGGGAGAAGGGGGGAGGGGGGAGGGGGTGATGAGTTCTTTCCATATATATCCATACATAGTGGTCCCAGTGTCATTGTGGAAGAGGAAATTTGGAGCTAGGAGAGAGGTTTAGATCAGAGATATTCTTTCTACCTAGTGAAAATGACATTAATTTTAAAAAGAGAACAACTTTCATTTCACACACCCAAATTTACTTCCAAAAGCAATAAGAATTAAAACAGCTGTTTCTTAAAATTTTATATATTTACATAAATATCTCTGATTTTTCCACCAGATAGCAAAGAAAATCTGATTTGTTGTTTTTTAATTGACTCTTACTCCAGATTTCACTTATTGTTAGGAGATGTTTCACCTAACTGCCCTGAGAAAATAATAATTTCTCCTCCCCACCCCCCCAAATTACCTTGTTTGGTTGTGAAATAACTAGTGGTATAACAGAGAACATACCCTTTCATTTTGTAAAAGTGTAAGGGGAAGTTAAAAAATTCAAAGGCAATATTATATATGCAAAACAAATTTGAGGAAATACCTTCAAAATGACATGTAATTAGTTACTGGAAGTTACTATCACAACATATGATTGAAACAAATTGCTTTATGAGCTTTTCTTTCTCTCCAATCAAACCTCTATATAAATATAAAGCATGACAGGGACAACACTACATTGTCACTTAAAATTACAAACAAGAGGAAGTGTAAAATTGTCTCACTTCAATAATGATAATAATTTACTGAGCATTTACTTTGTGCCAGGCACTGTGCTAGGCAGTTGTCCAAGCTTTACCTGATTTCCTCTTGAAAAAACAACAAAACAGGACTTACACAGTTGAGCAACTTGCTAAAGGTCACTTTGCTATCAAGTGGCGAAATCATCTTTTAAGAGAGGGGAAACAGAATTCTTTTTCTTTCCCAAGACCCAATTATTAATTGCAGCTTGTCTTGACCTGTTCCAGATGGGCCCTGTGAAAGCACTATATGTGAAGCAGTCTAACTGGTTCACAGGTTGCTGCTATACCCAGCACCTAGCAGGGCAGGCACTTAAAAATATGTATAATGTATAATAACTTTGTTATATAAATAAATGATCACATGAATGGGCTAAGCCCATGTAAGTTGCCCCACAGTGTTTATAATAATAAAACTGTTTTCACTACCTCAGTATTCTGAAACAGTATCTTTCTAAAGGTGAATTTATTATTTAGGACTCGAGATGTTTTTAACTCAACAGACAGCAACTAGCTATAACCACGGAAAACAAGTGCCCAAGCACACACATTGGATTGTTAGCTGGGCCTGGGTTACACAGACTCACAAGCTCATCCCGGAGAGCCAGCCCAGGGCCCTAGCTCTACAGTTTGGATGAACCGATTCCAGCCAAATTACCCACGGATAAGGAGTGAGATGAATGCCATTGTCAGTTTTTTTTTAAACCAGCGCTGCATCCTAGTTTGTGTTAATAAGCTAGCATCGGTGGTCCCTTACTTTAACCTAAACTGCGTGGAGGACTTTGCTCCTCAAAACCAAACTACGAAATCAGCGCTCCTCCTGCTTTCTATTTTGGGTTTCGATTCCCGAGGCCCTTGTAATTCGCTGAACATTTCGCAGACCTGCTAGTTCAGTTTTACCCTTGAAAGGCGGTAAACACCCGCTTCCCTGTCCCTCTCCTTCCCGGAACATGGACCCAGGATGAGCACCCCCGCCACCAGCACGTGCAACCTTTCTTTCTTTAGAATGTCTCCTGTTTGTACCAGTGACCTCAAAATCCTTTTTAACCCCCTCCCCTTTCCAAAGCATCGCTGGATTCTGAACCCCACTGCCGAAAGTGAAAGCCGGCGCGGGGCCCAGCCACTGCCTCGGAGCGCGCGGGGGTGGGGGCGGGGCGCGAGGACGTCTTCACGTGACACGCGGCTGACCAATCCCAGCCCCGCTGCGCCGCGCGCCCTGTCTGGGCCTGGGTGTAGCTCTTCTGTCAATGAAAGTTGTCATTTGGGCTGTTACCGCCTAAATGCAGTGTAAAGAGGGCTTGCACCTTTTTCCGCTTCACGCTTCCCGACCCCCACACCGCCTGTGGACGTGGAGAGTCAGACGTCCCGAACTCGGGGCTCCTGGAAACCATCCACAATTACTTTCATCATCCGCTACCTACTTAAGGCGGGAAAGAACACTTTCTTTTAGGTTTAAGTCCCCAGGTGGGCCCAGGAAGGACTTTGGCCTCAGTACTCTCTATAGTTTGTTTGCTGGGGAGGGAGCTAGGTCTGTACGCCTTGTTCCTCCAAAGCAGAAGAGCAAAGTGATAGTTAGAAGGAATCCAGAAGCCTTTGGGCCCCAACTTGCGACCCGGAGAGTCTCCCTGTCGCCACCTTTCCCTAATTTGAGAGCGGCGACCCGTGAGCCCCTGAAAAAACAGCAGATAAATGCAGACATCAGCCCTTCTTTACAATATTTTTAATAACTGAATCTTTTTCTCCACTGGAATCTTCATGCTTAATTCTGCATCTCAAACAATTTCAAAGAACTGGAGACCCAATAGATTAAAAAGTTTTGCCCTTTCCACGACTTCTGGGAGGCTTCACGGTTTTTGCCCCCAGTATCTACCACGAAACAAAAGCCAGCTTTCCCGAAGTGAATGACAATAGGAGACCTGGTTTAATCCTCCTCCGGTTAGGCAACCCTCCCGCCCCCCTCCCAAGCCCTCCTTCACACTCCAACCTGCCCTTAGGTGTGTTTGTGTAATCAGAGACTGATTGTAGCTGTCTCGTCGCTTCTCCCGAAGAAAGCTTAGTTGGCATTCACTGAATGCTTGTTTTCTAGGTTAATGTAGGCCAGCAGGGAAGATGCTACTTGGAAAACAGCTGGGTTCCTGCTGTATGTTTTCAGGAGAGCGCCGAGCTGCGCAGGTGTGCAAGTTTTTTTTGACTGCCACAAAGAGGGTGAAGTTACAAGGTCTTTAAAACGTTACATTTGAGATTTTAGGAAATACAGTTTCCAAGACTACGATGGTTATATATATATATATATATATATATTATAATATATATAGCTAGGATTTTAGTGAAGAAACTCACTCCCAGGGTTAGTAAGAAGAGTGGTGGTGACTTGGAGGCTCTGTTCTCCGATCATCTGAAACCCTAGCGATGCAGATGGGTAGCTCTCCAGCATTTATTATTCGGTATTTTAAAACGGTGTCGAAAGAAACGTTAGAATTGATTATAGTTTGTTTGAAGGACAGAATTCCGTGTCGCCAACGTGTAAGGGTAAATGAAATGCAGAATCGGATACACCCTATTTTGGGAGTGCTGAACTTACCGAATTTATGAGTTGTGAAGGGGAGCAAGGATGTCTGCGTTAGCTGAACCAGGGCAGGAGCGTTTATTACTCTCCAGCCACGGAAAAGCTGCGCCCAAAGTTTTACAAAGCTTTGGGACAGTGGCGAGGGGGACGAGGAGCCGGAGTGGCTCCGGGGACCGGGCTCCCTGCCGCCCTGCGGTGGACGCAGTTGGGAGTGGAACGTCCACCGGAGACGCCGTGGGAGGCCGGGGGGTCGAGGTAAGACACCGCTAACGGGGGATCCCGCTCGAGACAGGCTTTCTCCCCCAGGGTCATTTGAAGAAACACTTTCCATGGCGAATTCTACCGAGCTCAGCGTGTGTGCAACTAACGGCTCTCGATTGGACTCTGTTAGCCTAAATTGCGTAATTAAAAAAAAAATCTTGCAGCGAAGCTTCCCCTCAAAGACAAGCGAGGACCTGTGACCGGAGATAGCTTCTCAGTTACGCACCTTTACTTCGTGCTCGAGCTCTTTTAAGTCACTCACCCCTCAAAAAAGCGGGTAGGAGAATGAGAATCACCAAAATGTTGTGTTCCTTTGGATGAGATGAGCAGGAAGGAATTAGGGTCCTGCCAACAGGTCCAGAGTACTCTCGACATGGGTTGAATTAGTCATTTTGTCTCGAGGTCCACAGGGCTCCTTCCAGGACAAGCTTCCAGAGAAATCCTTTCCCGGATGCCCTTGCAGTCACAAGCCCCATAAGTTACTAAGGGGATCTTTTCTCGGAGTAGATTTCGCAGCTAGGATGACTGGATGTAGAAACTGTAAGATCAATTTCAGCGCGCGTGTGCCAGGTTTAGGTGGGGAAGGAATTCCTGCGTCAGGGCCCCGGATCGCGCCTTTCGCCCCAGTCGTGGGGTAGTGGGCCCGAAATCCTGATTATTGTTATTTTATTTACTTATTTATTTTTAGCTGGGAGAGAAGAGGGCCCCTTGAGGAGAGGATTAGCGTGCGCTTTTCTCTCCCTCCTGGCGTACAGCCTAACTCCTTAGCAGCCGCGCACTTCCCTCTTCCCGGTTTTGAAAGCCAAAGAAATGAGTCAAACTCAAACGCCACAGAATGACAATCTTAGCTTCTCGCCCAGTCTCTTCCAACTTCCCCCAACCCCGCCCCCGCCCCACTTTCGTTTAGGTCTTGGATTCGAGGCAAGTGTATAGGTTAGTCTTGGGCGGAAGAGAGTCTGGACAGGTGCCATCGGGGGCATCTACCCTGAGTTGTCACATTCTCCTTGGGGGTTAATGAGCCACTGACTGCGTCTCTCTTTGATAACCTGGCTGGGCACGTGAACTCAGCCATCTAGGTACTGGGGGGACGGTCCCCGTAGAGTTTTTCTTTTTCCTTTTTCTCTTTTAGCGGAGACTTCTAGCAAAAAAAAAAAAAATAAATAAAAACTTTAAATATTTTGGTGTATATAGAAACAAAAAACAAAGTTCCCAAATGGGAGGTGGGGAATCAAGGGGGAAAAATGACAGCGGTCATTGCCTGTGCTACCCCAGTGCAGGAAGAGGAACCGCGTTTCAGAAGAGAATTGGTTAAGTAGATCCTTTGGGGAAATAATAAAATACACAATAGATACACGATACAGATGATTTAAGAGTTCTACTCCCACTGAAAGCCTTGTGGGGAGACATTATTTGGTTGATTTCACAGTATTACATCTCCTTTTGAATTTTTTTTTTCCGTCAGCGTTGGTTCTTTAATTAGGAGGCACAATGGAGTTTCTAACAGATGTAGTCAGCCACAAACTCTGATCCAGAAAAATCAGTATAATTAATTTTAAGGGACATCTTTAGTTTATAAGGCTTGAAATTAAAATATGATGTGTTTTAAACACCGTGGTTCAAAAACACAGGGAAACATATTTGTTCCAGAGTCTTGTAGTGACACCATTTCCCTGCTCTGGGTTCAGTGAAAAAGGCTTCAGAAGGAGATGGCTCCTTTCCTCTCTAGCTCCAGTACCTCTTTATTCCAACTTGATTTCTTTGCATCAAGAAACATCTTAGGAAACTCTGCTTTTAAAATATTTCATGATTTTTAAAGTCAGCAAGACAAGATGAAATCCTTTACGTACCACATGGTCCTGAACAGATCACACAAATACTTTTTTCTTATAACCTCACTGTTAGAAAGAATATGCTTGAACAGCAATTAATCTAAATATAGTTTTCAAATATGTATAGTTTAATCCTAGTGAATATTGCCAAACTCCTAGTACACCAAAATGTAAGCACAAAGGTCAAATTCTTTATAAGTGCTAGATAAATGTGATAATCAGTGGTACTTCTTGGTGAAGTGAAAATTAATTAATGATTGATTAATTCTGAATTGAACATACAGCACCAAGACAAATTATTAAGATTTCCAATTATATTCAGTTCTTAATTCTTAACAGTATCTTGCTTTTTATGTAGTATATTAAAGATTTGGCATTATAAATTACATTTCCTAAGCCTTGGAAAGAAGTGGAAAGTTAATCTGTTTTCTAGAGCTTGCAACCCCTCCTCTGACAAAAACCCTATGATGTGGACTGTATTTTTAATATGTGCCATGTTTTGAAACCCGTTTTTACCAAACTTCAGCCTCTGTGCACGATTAACTTCAGTAATCTATCAGATCTTTATGGCTATTTTAAGTAAAAGTTTTTAAAAAGTAAATACCAAGAGAGAATATTGCAAAGTAAAGTCTATATCTTCTTAGTAACTTATATTCATCTGAGACTTCAGATTCTTAAGTACATTTTATTTTATAATGATAACATCTTTGAGAGGGACATAGACATATATTGTCATCTCCCTTTGACAGGGAGATGGTTCTGACACAAATGTTTCTGCTAACTAGACTGTCTCCTGTTTCAAGTCACATCACCAGTATTTTGGTTCGCCATATTTAAATAAATAAGAAAAAATGCAAGCCTTGCAAATGCTACCGCTTATTTCTCTGCGTCTTTTATAACTGTCATTCCTTCACTTAACCTGCCCTGTGCTGTACACTTATACTATATACTCAAATGTGGCTGAATTCTGAGCAATAAAAATCTTCTTAATGGGCAATCTAATTTAAATGACAAATGTGTATTAGGTAGCTGGGAAAGGTAAAAGTAGACTTGAAATCCAGAGATTACAAATAAAAATGCCTCACCAATAAGCATAAGGTACTGGGATGGATCGGTGTTACTCTTCACCAAAATTCTTTTAATAGCAGTATTTTAAGTTTTGTGCTAAGCAGCTTCTTCTAGCTCTCTAAATTGTTACTGAGCTTTGTCATGTCTCAGGGAAAGCCTGAAAGTGTGGGGAAGGATTATAATTTTTAAAATCATTTCTTTCAGTCTGTTCTCTCTCTTTTTAATATTAGTACAGTTGTTCAATTGATGGTACAAGTTTAGTCCTTTCTAAACAAAATTACTTATTTGTTCTTTAGAGTTAATTTCTCAATTGCACTTTATTAAGAATCTCATTATATTTGGGAAACTGCCCAGTTCTGTCTCCTGAACTGATTAGAGGTGATGTTACTGCACGTAGGACTAGTTTCCCTAAGTGTTTCTAACAGTCTACTTATAATTCTTTTTATTAGAAGTAGGTTGGAAGGGTTGCAAAGGCAAAAGCTTGTCTTCTCTTGTAAAAGGGATTTTAAAGTATTTCTTTACCTATTGGAAATTATAAAAGTAATTGTAGGCGTTACAAACTACAGGAAATGACTGGAAAATAATTAAAAGGAGAGATCTCTGGGCTTTGTAATGGGCATTTGGAGGAGAGCTTCCAGAGTATATATTTTGAAAAAGGGAACCATACCATCCATTTCAGTAGTATTTTACCATTCAGTAGTTAAATATGTTGATTTCTTGCCCTGCAAAAATGTACTTTAAGTCACAGATCTTTCTTTCAAGATTTTAGCCACATTTGCTCTCAAGTTTTAAATGGTCCTGTAAACAAAGCTGCTTGTATAAGCAATGGAAGGCTTTTCACACCAAACTGAATGTCTTTCAACCGTTGCTTGAGTAAAATACATGTAGAGTTTTCCCTAATGAAATTTTAAATATGGCTCTGAATTCTAATACAATCTGTGGATAATACATGAACAAAAGTATGTGTGTTAAACATTACCATTGCAGAAGAAGAATATTGTGTTTCTTTTTACTGGAACACTTTAAAATTTAGTAATGGTAAAGATCATTGATTTAAAAAAAGATCACTGCATGTAATGTTTATTCACATCTGACAACCGAGAGTCAATGTTTTGTAACTAATTTACTTAGTAAAATAAAAGAGTGCTGCTGTATGCTCAGGCAGAATTAAAAAGTCAACTGATTGTTAGATTTTAGAAATATTCTATTAGAAAACTACATGCTTTTGTCAATCTCTATTATTGTATATAATTATAAAGTACAAGGACTTTGAATACTGTGAACTTCCAGTATTTTTGTTACAAATTTAATTTGTATCTGGTTATGGTTTTCTAACTAGTTTGTTGTTACAGATTAACATTGCTGTCTCTCACAGTATTTCACACATGAAATATCTGTGAATTGCATTAGTTTGTGGCTAAATATTCACCCTTTTAGGCGTGCTTTAAATATAAGAGAAAAGACATACTTATAAAACTTTCTATAATATTTATATTGGATGATAAATATTCTCTATCCCTGACATAAATTAATCTTAAAGGTATGACATTTTGGTTGACAAGAAGTTTAGACTGTAAATAAACCCATGAGTCAAATGGATACACTAAGCAGTTTCCTTTTATACCTTTGACACAGTTATTAATAATTTTACTTTATTTAGATAGTTACCACTCCCAGGATTGCCATTCTCAGTCTCTTCATGACTCAGATACAGGGGAGCCAGTTCACCTAGTTTAAAATACAATGACATTAATTCCCAGTTTCTCTCAGTACGTCATTCCTTCTCACATCTTTCCTTTGTCAGCCCAAGGACTGTTAGCCAACTCTCATCAAAAGGAAACATTTTATTATTTACTATTCTGTCTCTGCTAGGCTGGTTAACATTTATCTCCACTTATTGGGTTATTACAAATCAACCTGGCAATGGTTTTGCATTCGAATTTTTAAACAGAATACCCATGTACTTCTTCACCCAAATTTAGAAAACAAATTGTGATCCATTGGGGGCGGGGAATCTGTGTACAAAAGTGACACATCATGTTTTTGTTTGTATTAACCTAGAGCAAGACACCAGCTTCCAGAAATTTCTGGCTAGTAATTAAGTAGAAGACTGCGCCTGGGAACCAAGAGAATTGATATTCCAAGTACACAGCAGACCAAATGCCCTTCCAAATGGTTTACCATTTGGAACCTTTCTCCTTCTGGTTTCTCTCCTCAGTTTTGCTCATCAAAATACTGTCAGCTCCTAATGGTCCAAGTAGACTCAATCCCAAGGTCATCCTTTGTTCGGTTGGTGGCAGTCTTGTAGACTTCTGTTGCATTAGTTGCCACTTCTGTGTTACCTGCCTTATTTTCAGTCCTCTTGGGCATTACTTCCATTGTGTGATGAACTTAATTATCAGGACTGGCCTTGCAGTTCTCTGCCGTCAAATACTGTGGCACTGACTCTGGGTCTTGGGTGCAGTAGACTTGGACCCAGTGTTTGCAAAGTGCTCCGTTGCTCAGTGGTATCTAACTCTGTGACCCGCTGAACGGCCACTCACCAGTCTACTCTGTCCATGGGATTTTCCAGGCAAGAATACTGGAGGGGTTGCCATTTCCTCCTCCAAGATATCTTCCTGACTCAAGGATGGAACCCACATCTCATCTGGGAAGACTGGACCCAATATTTACCTGCAGGCTTATGTAACTTTTGGAGTTACTTTCCTGCAGCACTTTGGTTTTCCTTGTGTGTTCAATTTGGGGAGTTGAGCTAAAATGATTTTAGAGAAAATATCCAGCCAAATCCAAGAGCTTCAGAGTATTTTCAGAATATTCTGCTTTAACTTATGCCATTTTTTAAGGTAGTATGAAGTATGTGACCTATCTTTACTTATATGTTTTGTGCGTGTGTGCCAAGTTGCTTCAGCTGTGTCTAACTCTTTGCAACCCTATGGACTGTAGCCTGCCAGGCTCCTCTGTCCATGCAATTCTCCAGGCAAGAAAACTAGAGTGGGTTGCTATGCCCTCCTCCCGGGATTTTTCCAACCCGGGGATTGAACCTGTGTCTCCTACATTGGCAGTTCCACCTGGAACTATATCCAAAAGTTTGCAAAATGATGTTAACTACCGCTATCTTCAATGTACTAATCTCTATGTACCTATCTCCAAGACACATCAAAGCCAAGTTTGCTTCAGCTTTTAAAAAGATATACATTTTTATGTTAAAACTTTCCTTACTCTTTTTATCTTTCTCTTCTTCATGAAGGTAGCTCCCATGCATAGATTTTAGACTTACTGTATTTGTATGTATATATAACATTGTTTTGCTTATCTTTTTAAAGTCATATAAATCACACCATATTGTATATGTATGTTCTTTTTAACTAAACATTGTTCTTTTGAGATTTACCTGTACTGATATATGCTGCTTTTGTTGATTCCATTATCAATGCTATAGTATTCCATCAACAAACATAACATCATTTTTAAAAAAATAATTACTACTGGTTTCTTTTTTTTTTACCTTTATTGAAGTATAATTGATTTACAGTGCTATGTTAATTTCTGCTGTACCACAAAATGATTCAGTTATCTTTTTCATATTCTTTTCCATTATGGTTTATCACAGGATATTGAATATAGTTCCCTGTGCTATACAGTAGGAGCATATCATCATCGATTTATTTATTTTGTAGTGTTTGCTATTTAAAATAATGCTGCTCTGAAATTCTCCAACATGTCTCCTTGTGCACAGGTTGTCTCTCTAGAATACTACACAGAAATGCAGTTATATTGTCACCAACACTTGTTAGGATCAGACTTTCAAATATTTCCCCACTTCCGATGGAGATAACATGGTAATCCACTATTGTTTTAAAGTATATTTTCCTAACTACCAGGGAGACTGTACTTTAGCTATAAATCTGGCTTTCCTCTGCTCTAAATTGCTTGTTCTTATCCTATACTTATCTTTTCATATTTGGAGTGGTTTGTTTTCTTACTGATTTTTTTTTCTGTTCTGGATTCTAATTCCTTATTGGTTATGTTTGCTATAAAAATATTTTCCTGTTCTGTGGCTTAGCTAGGCATTGTTTATGATGTCTTTAAAAATGCATAAGTTTTAATATTAAGAAATATATTTCCTTGAAAGTTTATGTTTTCTCCCTCTTTTAAAAATCTTCCTTAGCCTGAAGTCATAGGTATATTTACCTATATTTTCTTGTGAGTTTCATAAAGTTTTGCTTTGTTTTTAATCTACCTAAAATGTATTTTTCTGTTTGGTATGACATCTAAATCTATTTTCTCTCCCCAATAGATATCTAATTGTCCAAGCACCATTTATTAAATAACTCATCCTTTCCTTATATTTTGAATTGCCACCTCCATCTTTTGTCAGATTCATACATACATCTGTGTGTCTCTTTCCTTTCCATTGATCTGTTTGTCTGTCTATTCTTGTACCAGAACAGTGGAGTCAATTACTTTGTGTCTTGACACCTGGTAAATTCCTCAGCTGTGTTCTTCAAAATTGTCTTGGTTATTCTTGGCCTTTTACTCTTCCACTAGATAAGGGCTAGTATATATATATGTTGTTGTTTTTTTTCCAAAGTGGAAAAACAGATGGGGGAGTGTGCTAGTACCTGTAAACGACCTTTTGTTGAATTTCAGGTTGGAAATATTCATTTAATATTTTCTGTCTTTAAATTTTGGATCTTAATTGAAATACATTATGTAGTTGACAATACACTACCTCCAAATCTGCTGCTGAATTTGGCTACTATCCTGAATTTTGGTACATGAATGGAGTTGAAAAAGTTTAGTTTTAGTTTTGTTTTTTTTTTTTAATTAGAGTTTGACTAAGCTGAAAAGTGTTTGGTTGCAAAAAAATGAGGGTTTTTGTTTTCTTAAGTAGCATTTGAATTGAGATGTAGAGGTAAGGCCAGGTAATCGGTTTCTTTTCTCCTTTTGTCATTAAGTTGGGATAGAACAATGGATGTTATTTGAGAGCTGCCCTTCTAACCTCTGCTGCTCTGCAAATGCCTTCGGGTCATCACAAGTTTCTTAGTGGTGTTTTAATTTTTTTAATTTAATGTTTAACTTCAGAGAGAATTGCTTAGAAACACTTAACCTTGTTGAGCTGCAGGGAAGTGGTTAGATAATAGTATCTGTTGGTGACAATAAAGGATTTCATAACATGTTTGTTTCGGTGCCTGATTAACATAGGTTTGTCAAAATTTCATCTAATTATTACTTTGAATTCTTTCATCCTTAAGGTATCCAACATTGGAAATGAATCATGTTAAAACAGCAGAAAATTTTGATTTTTTAAATGAATCCTACTTTGTACAAATTTAGAAAGTACATTGAATTATCCTCATTGAATATGAATCTACATCATAATTAAATAAATGTTTTATTTTTTCCTTACTATCCTCTGGAAGAAGAAATGATGCTAAAACATTCAGTTCTTTCCATTCTACAGTTTACCATGGATTGGCCCTATGTATACCTTCAGAGTGCAGTTTCTGGTTCACAGTGCTGATTTTTCTCGATTTCTCATACACTTTCTGTCTTGAACATTTTGGCCACGTTCCTCAGCTGTGTGTGGCCAAGAGAAAAAAGCAAACCCTCCCCCGCCCCCAAAAAAAAAAACACAACATAGAGTTAGCCATTCTCCTTTGGAGGCTTCAGCAGGATTATGGTGTTTGGAAATTTTTATTTTATTGTAATGCAGTGGTGTGTGGTTATTTTTTTGTTCTTTAGTTGCTTTATTCCAGCTTAGTAAAGACTAAGACAAGCCTAGTCAGAGAATTCTTTTACACATAGGAACATGTAGTTGGAATTGAAGATAGTCACTTATTTATTCATTCACGCATTATACATATATAAACATGTTATGAATAGAGTGACCATATAATGTATAGTTCAAAGCAGGACACTTAAGAGTGAAAAGGGGCATTAGAAGCCAAGATCTTCCCTGGTGAACTGTAATGCTCTGAGCACTGTGTATCATGCTTCCTACAATGAGGAAGTTTTTTTAATAACCTAGTTAACTCAGGATGGGAAAGGAAGGGAAAGAATTGATTAGAAGGAAGGGGAAGGCTTCCGCAGAGGCACTGCCCCTATTAATATAAAACAAACACCCAGAGACTGCAGGTTTATTGGGTGCTAAGTGTGCCCTGGCTATAATCTGGTTTCATTGAATTCACACACTTTTAGTCCTTTTCTAGAAACTGTGTCTCTGCCCTGCTTCCTTATTATCCTTAGACATTTTGGGAAATATATATGATTGACATATAACATTGTATGAGCTTTAGGTAAACCTTAGGTATTTAAAAAATTATCCTTAGCTTCTGCATATCTTTCTTTTGGACCGGCATCATACTTCTGGCCCTTGCCTTTTTCTTATTTTATAGTTAGACTAGTTAGATTTCCAGGCCATTCTCTAGGCAAAATCGATTGGCTGTTTCTTTTGACCATTTGAGAAGAAGGCCATGTGCTTTTCATTGTCATGCAGTTGTTCAGGTCATAGGATCTGTAGATACTTGTTTTGGATTATCAAGAATCTGAGGAACTTCCCTGGTGGTCCAGTGGTTAACACAGGTTCAGTCCCTGGCCGGGGAAATAAGATCCCACATGCTACACAACCAAAAAACAGAGGGAAAAAAAAAACAACTGGAAGGAGCACAAACTCACTTCCAGTCTGGACCTTGCTAATTTTGGACCCGAGTGCAGATGATTCTTAAAGCAGCACAGCTTCATGCACCTGCATTCCAGTCCTGTGGTTTTGCAGTTTGCCTCTTCCTCCAAAGAGAGAGTGAGTGTTGAGTGGAGGGAAAGTAGATGCAGGAAGGGGTTGCCTTGCCTTATGTGGCAGACAGGATTGGGAGGATGTATGGACTGGTTGGGGAAAGAACTCATTCTGATTTTGTGGATTCTACCCCTCCCTTTGCTGAAATCTATACTTGAAAGTATGAAGCATGTGAGTGTGTATTTGCTGATAGTCAGATCAGAGGTCCCAGGGGGCTGAAAATACCTGAAAAGGGAAAGGAGGAGAGTGGCTCTCTGCAGCCTGACCTCTGCCTGCTCTCATTGTAACCAGGCTCGTGATGGGCAGCTAGAGAGAAAGCCGCTGGTGTGGCCTTCCCAGGTGCTGCTGAGAGGGAAAGTGTGGCCCTGTATATGGATATGATAAATGTGAGCCATTGGAGGTAGAAAAAAGACAGTAACATACATGCTAACATCACTATTAAAACAGATTGCTCACCTTTCATCAGAGCCCCTTGGTTTAGCAGCCTTTTGTTCAGCAGTAATGAGTGTAACTATTGACTAATACTGTTTCAAAGACTGATATTTGTGGCACCAAAGGTAAGCATAACCTGCGTAACTTCTTGACCCTTTGCAAATATTTACAGGTTGAAAGAATATAGTTTGGCAAAAGAGCCAAGTGATTCTGTAGTGGTTTACTTTCTGGTTTTCCTACAGTTCAGTAGATAACTTACCTGGAGAAAAAAGAGAAGATTCTTATTTATTTTTTCTTTGGTGGTGGCGTAGCAGATTATTCTAAACCACTTTGTTGTTTCCAACTTTTTGGAAACAGAATCTAGATGAATTTTGTTTTTAATTGAAGGAAACTGCTGACAGTGGTAATAGCAGGACACATTATACTGTTATAAATATATTAAAGCAATTTAAAATCTTTTATACATTTTGGCATGGTGATTAAAAATATATATGGTCGACATCCCTTTTTTTTAAAATACATGTTGACTTAAAAGTGTATTTTGATGAACTTCTCAAAACAACTGTCAGGAATGATGTATTTGTGAAAAGGAGAGCAACCCCCATCAAATAAATGTTTTTATGGAAACAAACTCCTCGATAGATTTCCTCTTCGGGTTTGTGGTTCTAATAATGTCATAAGTTTACCCTAAGCATGACACCTTTAATTCTCCAGTCCTTTTGTACAGTTAAGTGCAGGCTGGAGTCTCCTCGAGACTGAAAGAGTGACACATTCAAGCAGCCTTTGACAGTGTTTAAACACCTCTTATCAAAACTTAATTTCCATGAATGATTGATTTTGGCACTTGATGGAAGGCTGAAGAATGTTCAATTACCCCATTTTCATGTGCTAATGAAGCCGAAAGTGACTTAAGGAGATTTCTTTACACCAGAGTAGGCTGTTTGGATATGCACATGACTTCTTAGGTTTCTCTCCCAGGATTTGTCTCTACTAAATAGTTGTTTTATTGAGTAACTGTGGCTAATCTGTGTGCTTGGTCCCAGCCCTTGGCCTTCCTCTGCAGAAGGGACTGCAATTAGTGAAGCTGTCAAACCAGGTGTTTAATTTCCAGAGAACTTATTTTTACAAACCTTCCAGTAACTTGCAAAAGTCAGTGAGGTTGGGATTTTCTGTTTGTTCACAGGCACTCCTTGGGAATCAGGGTTTGAATAAAATCAGCATGGAAAACATTTTAAACTGGAGAAAAAGCAACTTTCAATTCCAATTCCAAACTAGAGGTTGAAAAGTTTGACCATCAAATTCAGTTTTTCATACACTGCACTAGAATTTTTATTAATGTTTAATCCAGGCTTGACCAGCAGTATAATATTTAAGGATGTCCTGGCTTCTTCTTCTTCTTCTTCTTTTTGAAGAAGCGAAGGAGAGAGGAGAAAAATTGCACTTATAGGAAAATACTTAAATACTTAAGATATTCTCATTGCTAAAATATGTGGTGGTCGTGGATTTAAATCTTGATGATTATGCTACATGTTCTTTTATAATCATCTTCAGTATAATTTTAGTATTAAGAAGCCAGAAAACTTTAGATTTAGATATCCTTCTGGGCTGAGATTCCCTTGGGGTTTATAATTCTGTAGATTCCAGCAAGGTTGTTTCTCTGGCTTCTGAAGACTTCTGGGGCCTGAAGGAAATCGGAGGCTGGTTTTGTGACCCTAGATGAGCAACTTCTAGCCTCTTAAGTTCAAAACAACAACACTCCTCATCCAAACTGCTTATTACTTCCTCTCAGGTTCCACTTCCTCCTAATGAAGGTGTCTGACTCCCCAAGCATGGAAAGCGCTGGATTCCCGGGAGATCAGATCCTTGTTTAGATTGAGGCAAACATGCTGTGTGTAAACACTTAAGCCTTTCCTTAGGAGGTATTCAGACTCAGCCAAGACTGACAGTGTCTTTTCCTTTTTCTTTTCCTCCCCACTCTAAATGGTAAGGATGACCTCTCTACATGACTATTGAGTGGCTGATTACTGACTCCTGACATAATCTTTACTTATATAGGAAGCATGGAAATTATGTCGGGGAAAGAAACAGCTTTGTTTCCTGAAAGGAGCCCTACCGAATGAGCTTGCAATTAGGAGATAATAAATCTCCCTTCTTGGGGTGAACCTTAACTCTGACGAAGCAGAAGCTTGAAATTCTTTTAAAATGTTATTCAACTTCAGGTATCATTTTATCAGCTGCTTGTCCTTAGAAGACACCTTCTCTTTTCCTCCATCCTCTGCCTAGTTATCCTTCTCATTCCTCCTCCAAAAAAGAAAAAGACGGAAAGAAAGCAAAAACAAAACAGAGGGAATTTCCTGGCAGTCCAGTGGTTAGGACTTCAGCTTCCACTGCAGGGGTCACAGTTTCCATCCCTGGGTAACCAAGATCCTACATGCTGCATGCCCCCAAAAAAAAAACCCCTAAAAACAGAGAATGAATGAAAATGAGACCATTAGCAGATATCACCAAAATGTCCTCAGGGTTTGGCTAGTACTGGTAATGGAGAAATGCTTTCTTATTTCCAGCTCTGCAAGGTGAAGGCCATGTCCTGGCCCCCGCTTTCCTTCAGAAACTGCTTGTCCTGCTTCCTACTCAGGTACTGTGTTGTGGGGCTTCTCTACTTGGATAACAGAGCAAACTCGTCTCATTCCTTGGGCTAGAGTGTAAGTTTAAAATGTCTAAGGTGTCTCCTAACTCCCACGTTCAATGATTGTTTATGCCACTTGCATATAATTTGGAAGGTGTACTAACAGATGATAACATACTGCACGCAAATTAATTATTATTATTTGCAGTTTCCCTGGTGTATTCAGGAGGGCTTAGTCACAGTTAGATCCGACCTGTTTTCCTTCTGAGTGATGTTCTCTCGTTTTTACCTTTGCTGCCTTACCATTTCACATGTTCTTTAGGAGTTGGTGAATCAAAAATTATTTGAGGCAAAGGCAACCATCATTTTTGCTACTGTTTGAGCAGACCATTCATGGAAATGATCTGCTCTATTACCTCTTCCAAATTGTGTGGAACTAAAGATGAGGGGGAGTTGGCAATTAAAAAGTTATATTCCAAACTAATTTTCCTGGTATTTTTAATCTTCTTAATTTCGTTAAGACTTTTTATATAGACATTTCCCACCTTGGTTGAACTTTTCCCTACTTTATTCCTTAAGACCTTCTCTTAATGGTGCTCTTCACTTGGACATTAGCAGATCGGGGCATGCCTACCTATTGCTTTTGTATCCTACTGGTCAGCTTTCTTGATGTTTCCCTCGACTTGGCTACTAAAGACTCCCCAGCTCTGGGTTCTCCCAGCACCTGTCCTTCCTCCACACTGGTGTCAGCTTCAGCTTCCTAATGCACCTTATCTATGCCTTGTGAGGGCAGGGACCAGGCTGGTCCTCTCTCACCACTGTATCCCTTTCACTCACTGGGTGTTAGTTCAGTGAAACAGGTACCACTTCGGTGAAATCTCTTTTTATCTCCATAGCCCCTAATGGCTTTACATTATATACAAACTAAATTTCAAGCCCCTTAATCCCACATTCTTGTCAAAGCCTTTTAGGAAATGGCCCCAACAGTTTCTCACATAACTCACATTAGTGGGAATTTTCTCCCAAGCCTACCTTCCTTCCTGTCTTGGTACAGAGGTGAGATACCCCCTTCTTTAAATATGTGCTTTCTAGGATTTTTTTTTCCTTCCCCTGACTGGCAGGCAGGAAGAGACAGCCCCTTTGGTAACATCTGAGTGTAGGAGGGAGTGTGGGGGTATTTGGTGGTGCCCCCTTTCATCCCTGTTTCTCCATAGCTTTACCTGCTGCTTTGCTTCAAGTAAATGTGTGCTTATTGCAACCTCTTTCCCCTCTTCTGCTCTCGCCTGAAATTTCCTCTCCTTCAACTCTGCCTTCTCCAAATCAGACATCATCTTTCCTCTGAAGACCCCAAAGACTGAACATGATCCTCTTTTGGCAGGAATCATCAGATGCTGCCTTGTGTCTGTATTGTCCCTTGGGTCAGCTACCTTCTCTCGCCTTAATCACTGTATTAGTTACTTTTGTCTCCCCTAGAACACTTGAATGGGGGCCATTATGCTCTTGGTTTTTCTTCTCAGCATGAAATAAATTCACTTTGACAATAGGTATTATTATTTTTATATTTTTGACCACACCATACTGCATGTGGGATCTTAGTTCCCTGACCAGGGATCAAACCCATGCCCCTTGTATTGAAAGCTTGGAGTCCTAACCACTGGACTATCAGGGAGTCCTCAACAAAAGATATTTTAAGCAAGGACAGTGAACAAATTCCAAATGGATGAAATATACTAGAATGATATATGTGACAATCATGTTTTAAAAATTTTACTGTGTGCTTCAAAGCAGATTCATTTCAATTTTAACTTGATTTTTGTTTCTGTACTTATTTTTGGCTGTTCTGGGTCTTAGCTGCTGCACAGGCTTTTCTCTAGCTGGGGTGAGAGGGGGCTGCTCTGAAGTTGTGATGCACAGGCCTTTCCTGTGGAGCACAGGCTCCAGGCCACATGGGCTTCAGTAGCTGTGATACATGGGCTCAGTTGCTGCACATCATACGAGATCTTCCTTGGCAGGGATCAAACCCTTGCCTCCTGCACTGGCAGGCAGATTCTCCATCACTGAGCCACCAGGGAAGCCCCAGTTTTAATTTATATTGTAGCAAATATTAAGATGGGTTTTTAGGATTACTGTCTTTTCCTTCTGGTCTAGAGAGCTGTATTACACTAAGGTGAAGAAAAAAAAAAGAAAAACTTAGAAAGGCTATACGTTTACTTGGATGAGTAATTAGCACTCTTTAGGTAAATCATTCCCCCAGGGTTATGTTTTGTTTTGATTTTCCCATGAACTCTGCTCATTTCAAAAATTCACACATATTCAGAGCTGTAGTAAAGGAGGAAGAGGGTACAGAAGCTGTGTCTACATAGATACATATGGAGGAAAGAAAAGGCTGTATCTAGGTGAAGAACAAAAACGAATCCGTCAGTGAGGGCTACAAATAGGAGGGAAAGCAGTGAAATTGAAGAGGCTAAGAGAAGGGGAGGGAGGCCAGAGGAAACTACTGAACTCTGCCGTGAGGGGGCTGTGATTACCTGCCGCCTCCTGATTCTCTGAGGCACCACCATGGCAGGTCAGATGAGGCCCCCAGATGTCCTTCTCTCTGGAGTAGAGTGAGGTTGGTTTAGACCCTCTGCAAACGAATTACCTCAAGCCTCACAGCTTGAGATACCCAGGACTCTGGCAGGACACTCCTACTTGTGTTTTCAATCCTTTACTTTTTTTTTTTCCCTTAAGGAATAGACCCTCTATTTCAGAGAAACATTCACTCAAAATCTCTAAATAAATTATATGTAAGTGATAGCTTAATAATGTCAACAAAATGCATAATAAATTTATATATTTAAATTTAAAACATTTATTTATTATGAGATGAATCAGTTCAACTCTTCCTGAATCTCAAATATGAAATCTATGGTTATAGATAATAGTTACAGCCTTCCATCAGCCTGTTAAAGTTCCACCTTTCATTCAAGGGTCATCTTCACAAAGAACCAACACTTTTCATCTTCATTAGTGCTGCCAAGAGTTTCAGAAGAGCCCACTTGAACCAGTAGAGCTACAGATGCTCAAGTGGCTGCAGGGCTTGCTCAATGCACGATTCTTGAACCACACCCTCCATTCAGTGAACAGACCACATCTTGGAACTTAGTGGGTATTACATAAAGATCTGTTGAAATTAATGACCCAGCTTCCTACTTCAGTATAACTTGTCAGAGACCTTCACATTGCTCAGAACCCATATGAATGGTTCAGACAGCGGTGTTAGATCTGCTCATTTACCATAATTTGACCCTCTATTCGTTTCCCATTTCATTTAGGATAAAATCCATGGTCTATGATAGGGGTTGACAAACTTTTCCCTGGGAAGAGCCAAACAGCAAATATTTTTGGTTTTATATGTGTATTGGTCCACTCAGGCTGCCGTAGCATAATACCACAGATTGGGTGGCTTAAGCAACAGAAATTTCTTTTCTCACAACTCTGGAAACTGGAAGTCTAAGGTCAGGATGCCATACTCCTGTGGTTCTGGCAAGCACCCTCTGTCTGGCTTGTAGCTGGCTGCTTCTCCCTGTCCTCACCTGGAGGTGGGACCAGAGGGGGCGGAGGATGGGAGATGGAAAAGCAGGTTTATAAAGGCACTAATCCTGTCATGAGGGCCCCACCCTCATGACATCATCTAAACCTAATTATCTCCCAAATGCTTTGTCTCCAAATACTACTGCATTGGGGGTGAACATATGAACTTGTGGGGGACGCAGTTCAGTCCATAGCAGTGGGCCATATGGTCTCTGCCACAGCTTCTCAACTCTGCCATTGTAGCACAAAAGCAACCAGAAAAAAATTAAGTATGCCGAAATTTGAATTTTATGAATTTTCATATGAAAACTTGTCATGAATTCTTCTTTTTCTTTTTTTTCCCTAGCATTTAAAAACGCAACTGCTATCTCAGTGTTAGCTCCTGGCCATACAAAACAAAGCAGCAGGCCAGACTTGGCCTCTGGGTGATAGTTTATCCACTGCCGGTCTATGAGGCCGCATTGGTCTGGTCTCTTCTTGCTTCTTTGACCTTCTCTCACTGCTCCCTTCTCTTCACCCCAACGTAGCCTCCATGTTCTCCACCATTCCTTCCTAGGCTCTTTGCTGGACCCCTAATTTCCCAGGGAGGGGCCCTCTGCCTTTATTGGCTTTGGTCACCTCCTCACAGGGCCTTTCCTGATGGCCATCTCCAAGAGAGCTCCCTCTGTCCTCTTTCCCCATCCTGTTGTCCTGCTTTATGTGTCTCATAGCTCTTGTCAGTGTCTAAATATGCGTGTCTATTTCTACTTCTTTGTTGTCTGCATCTCTGGCCAGAATGCTAACTCCCTGAAGGCAAGGAATTTATTTGCCCTCCTAGTTCACTGTGGTGCCTAGAACCATAACTGGCATATAAAAGATGCCCCCCCACAAATACTTGAATAAAAAATATTAAATAAATGACTTGAATGAATGCAAATGCTGAAATCTGTTTTTTTTTAAGTTTGAAACAAGTTATCATATACTTTATCTACCTTTAATATATAATAGCTACTACCGTTGTCCCTTCTAAATTTTAGATTTATCCTGAAAAGATATAAAGTGATTTTCTTTTTTTTTTTTTTTTTTAGTAGAAACTTAAAAGACAGCAGTTGGTTTTCTGGTGACAGGTGTCTTTCTCTGTCTTTTAATAGCCAAAGTTGTAAATTACTGTGATCAAAATAGTTTGGGAAAATGATGGGCTGCATTTTGCTTGTTTTGTCTGTCTTTTTTGTGAGATGGGGTTGAGGGGAAAGGAAGGAGGCCCTGGGACAAAATAGGTTTATAGAGTTCAAGGCACAGTCCTCTAGGACGCCCAGTGAACTTCTTTAAATTGAAAGAACAGAGCCTTGCCCTTGCAGTCTGAGTGGCGACCATCCAGAGGCTGCCCCCACCCCCCGACCCCAAGTGTTCCCTTTTCTGGGACGGATAACTCAAGGGTGGGGAGGTTTCATTTCTTCCTTTCTTTTACTAGGTGGTAATCTCTTAGCTGCCTATGGAAATAAGGCTGCTTTGAAAGAGGAGCTTTACACCTTGTAAACTTTTCCCCCAGGGCAAGTCAGCCATCCTTAATGCTTCTTGAAGTTAAATTTTCTTTTCTCTCTCTCTGTTTTTGAACTTTTGTTAACGAAGTAGAAAGTGAACTCCACTGCACTTGTTAAAAAGTGCTTACATGGGTAAAGAAAATATGTCTGTGTCCTTTTCCTCCACAAATGTGTAAAATCATCACTTCTGAGGCTGCATTAAAACATTTCAACCTTCTTAAGATTTAAAAGAACAGTGAGATGCTACATCATGAATATAATGTGCTACCTCTTGTGTAAGAAAGAGTGGAAAAATGAGATATCTATTTGTGTTCGCTTCTGTTTGCTAAAGAAGAATAAGGGAAAAAGGAGAACAATGGTCCCTGATGGACAGCTGGGACTGTGAGGGCCAGTAGGAGGGCAAGGCTGGAGACTGGACCAAGGCTGAGACTCTCCCTGTTTATCTTTTTGTATCATTCTGACTTTTGAATCATGTAATGTATTTCCTATCCAAAAATTGTAAAGTAAAAATTTTCAAATTCTTAACTCCCATCTTATTTTGATCTTTGGTACTTACTATTCTAATCTTTTCTTTCTTTAATTTTTTTTTTGGGGGGAGGGAACTGCGATTTTTTTAAATTGTGTTAAAATACACACAACATAAATTTTACTATTTTAACCATTTCGAAGACTGCAATTCAGAAGTATTAAGTACGTTCACAATGTTCAGCAAGTGCTACCAATACCCATTTATTTCCAGAAGTTGTTTCATCGATTTAGATACTATATATGCACTGAACAATAACTCTCCCTTTGCAGCTCCTGTTCTACCTTCTGTGTCTTGTGTCTTTAGCTATTCTAGTACCTGTATAAATGGAATTATACCATATTTGTCCATTTGTGTCTGGCTTATTTCACTTAGCATAATGTCTTCAAGGTTCATGCATGTTGTAGCAGGTATAGAATTTCACTCCTTTTTAGGAATGAATAATATTCCACGGCATGTATATACCACATTTTGTTTACATATTCATCTCCTGATGGACATTTGGGTTGTTTCCTTCCACCTTTTGGCTATAGTAAGTAACACTGCTTTCTTTTTACCATTATATACTAATGGTGTGTAATTATTTACATTGTTTCTTTAGTCCCTTCTAAACTGGGAGCTTTGAAAGAGAGAGCTTGCCTTGTTTATCTTATTCATCTCTGAATCCCCAGCACTAGAGGAGTAATAAGCAAGTGTTTACTTGGCACTGACTCTCTGTCAAATGACTAAGTGGTAGGTGAAAATGAGTTTTAAGTTTACTTCATAAGTACAAAAAAGAATTCAAAGGTACTTACTCAGCTCTATCAGTTTTGAAGCAGTGATCTTGTTTATTTGGAATTAGTTTTGAGTTCAATCACATTTTGGTGATGGAAAGTGGCTGCAGAAATGTAGCCATTTTCCAAACACAACATGGCAGCCAGACGGCAATATTAATGAATGCAAGCTAATAAAAAACAGCCCTGTTCCGTGACTGAGTGTGGGTATGTGACTCCACCATGAACTGGCCAGAGAGGTTGACCCGTGTGCTACCTAGCTCTGCCGGAGGGCACCATGGTTAAGAATAAAGTGACTAAGTTTAGAAACAGGCAAAAGGGTAGCAGTGATGGGGTTTGGGGTAAGTTCACACAGTTGCTTGGCCATTCTGACCCTGGGCAGATTCCCTCTCATCTCTGAATGATGGATGATGCAGCAGCTTTGACCAAGCTGAACAACCCTAGTTCCAAGGCCAGCTGCCAGAGTTTTTAACTTCTTGTAAAAGGACCCTGAAGGGATGTTGATTTAGTGGCAGCCCCTCACGGTTGACTCTGTCAGTCATGGTGATGATGTGGGAGCAGAGGCAGATGAAAGGTCAAACCCACTTTTAGAACAAGAAATACAGCCTGTTGTAGGCTGAGAAAGGGAGCTGAGGTGGAGCTGGGAGAGACCTCTGTTATTTTGAATGTATGCCTCTGGCTTTTGGAGAAATGATATTGAATACGATAGAAGTGGAGAGCTGTAAAGAACCATACTGATAATCTAGTCCGGCTTCTTGGATATACTGGTATGGAAATTAACAGATGAGGTTGAGGTTGCTTAAGAAGTCTTGCATGTGGCCATATTACTCTGAGGTCAAGCTGGGCAAAATACCAAGACATTTTCATCTGGACTGCTCAGCATTTATGACACAATGATTTTCCATTGATGACTATTCCTTCAACAGAACAGCATTTTTTTTTTTTTTTTAAACAAAGCTGGAATGAACAGACATTTGACTCTTGGAAAATAATTTGTTAGTAATGGAATGAATAGTTATAAAAATAGTTTTGTTAATACAATGATCTATAGTGGTTTTTTAAGAACAGACTTAGACATACAGAATATGTGGTAAGATAGTACAGAGTTTCTTCTGTTATTAACATCCTATACTAGGATGGATCATTTGTTAGGATTAGTGGACCAATATTGATATGATCATTGATATGGGCTTCCCTGATAGTTCAGTTGGTAAAGAATCTGCCTGCAATGCAGGAGACCTGGGTTCGATCCCTGGGTTGGGAAGATCTCCTGGAGAAGGGAAAGGCTACCCACTCTAGTATTCTGGCCTGGAGAATTCCAAGGACTGAATAGTCCATGGGGTCACAAAGAGTAGGACAACTGAGTGACTTTCACTTCATTGATATGGTTTATTAACTAAAATCCATACTTTTTTTTCAGATTTCCTTAGTTTTTACCCAGTGTCTTTTTTCCTCTTCCACGATTCCATCCAGGATACTGTTATTATTGTCATGTCTTCTTAGGCTCCTCTGGTCTGTAACAGACTTTCTCAGACTTTCTTTGTTTTTCATGACCTTGACAGTTTTGAGGAGTCCTTGGTCAGATATTTTGTAGAATATTCCTCAGTTGGGATTTGTTTAATATTCTCTTCATGATTAGACTCAGGTTATAGGTTTTGGGAAATAGGACCCCAGAGATAAAGTACCATGTCATCAAATCATATCAAGGGTATAAGTTGTGATGCAACTTCTCACTGTTGATGTTCATCTTACCCTCTTAGTTGAGGCAGTGTGGGTCAGGTTTCTCCACAGTACTTTCTCCTCCCAACTTCCCTCTGTATTCTCTGGAAGGAAATCTAATGCACAGTCAACAGTTAAGGAGTAGAGTCATATCGCATTTCCTTGAGAGCAGAGTATCTACATAAATTATTTGGTGGAGAGAGTTTTTATAGTCTAAGAAAAATTTAATCTTATGTATATTACTTACTCATGTAAATTTACCCAGGTGGCATCTCAAAATAGCACGAATAATTGAAACATAAGTAAATTACAACTATTGAGTTAGTTGATAGCTTCTGATTATTTCTTCTCCCTACAAATTAGAACTGAAACCTTGATAAACTTGCATTTTTGTTCATCTTTGACAGTAGTAAGCTACTTAAGAAATGGAATGGAATGGTTAGAGAAACAGATGGAAATATTCCACATATTTGTTATTCACCTAAGAAATAAATTATTCATTATGTTTATTATTGATTGATATTCTGTCTATTTTTAAAATTTTGGAGTATAATTGATTTACAGTGTTGTATTTCAGATGTACAGCAAAGTGAATCATTTATACATATATATCCACTCTTTTATATTCTTTTCCTATATAGGCTATAACAGAGTAGGGTTCCCTGTATTATACAGTAGGTCCTTACTAGTTATCTATAGAGTATGTCAATCCCATAAAGTATGGTCAATCCTATTCACCCATTTTATCCCTCCCCCCATCTTGCTTTAATTTTTGAAATTTTGCTTAATGTCAGAAAGAGGAAACATTTACTTAGTACTTCTTGTATGCCAGGTGGTTTACATTTATGTTACCCGACAGAAACTCTGAGAACTAATGGGTGGTTGGATGTGGTTAGAGTATATTTTCCCTATTTCACCTATGAGGAAGGTGATACTTGGAGAGATTAAGCTGTTTGCTCAAAGTTTACATGGACTAATCCAGATCCAGTCCAGGTGTGCTAAACCCTTGAGTGCTCTTTATATGCTACTCTTCACCTCCATCCCATGTTCTGTTCCTAAACTTCATGCTGAACTCAGTTGAGAGGAACAGAGGATTCACTATGATGGAGAGAACATCCTATAGCCATGTGCATGGCATTCCACGAAAGACCATTTTTCTATCAATCACTTGAATAATTTATAAACTGATCACTGACCTTTTGTTATTTGGGCAAATCCCTTTACACCTAAATCTCAGTTTCCAAATGAATAAAAAGAGAACTTCAAGTAGGTCGTCTCTGAGTGCCTCCCCAGTAATGGCACTGCATCCTCTTCTGGATCAGCCCTGGCCCATTTTTTTCTCTCTTTGCATCCTCTGAGGATTTTTACTCCATTGGAGTGGCTTGTGGCTCTTACAAAAAGCTAATAGCGTTCATAAGTAGAGCAGAAATGTAGGCCATTCATAATAACTTAATAAAGATAGTGTTATTTGGTTTTTGATAATCGAAAGGAAACGTAAGTGTGTGCACTAAATCACACTGGCAAGAGTGTAATCTGAGGCCAAGTGTAAACTGAAGACTTGAGGCTTACTGACATCAGATTCTTTGATTATGTTTTTTAAATTTCTTTTTAAGTACTTCCAGTTTCCTGCATTTAGATGGTTTCCCTTCTCAACCTCCTCTCCTACACCCGCTTCAATTTCAGCAAAGATGCAGAGAATGGAGACAAAGTCAATGAAAACTGTGTGTGTGTTGGGGGATGGGAACGGATGGCAGTGCAGCAGACTCTCCTTTCCAGTGAAATTTGCAACTTATAAAGCATCCATGAGTGGAGTACGCCAGACAGAGTTGGTTTTCTTCGAGTTTACCTAAGAGGCCCTTACTCCTTTACTTGGGGGCAAAAGGAAGCTTTCCTGAGCTTAATTAATGGCTTAATTAAGAAGCAAAAGAAACATCCCCACTCTCCTCCAAACTAAGTGTTTATTTCTTCAAGCGTGTGCCAGCACCAGGAGATTGTCACTAAGGAGACTGATGATTCTGAGAAAGTCATTTTAAGTTGATGATTCAGTTTCCTCGTATCTAAAATGGGAATTACAGTATCTGTCTTCCCACCCTAAAGGCAGATTTCATACCCTGCTGCTGCAGCTACTGCTGCTGCGAAGTTGCTTCAGTCGTGTCTACCTCTGTGCGACCCTATAGATGGCAGCCCACCAGGCTCCTCTGTCCCTGGGATTCTCCAGGCGAGAACATTGGAGTGGGTTGCCATTGCCTTCTTCAATGCATGCACGCATGCTAAGTCACTTCAGTCATCTCTGACTCTGTGCGAACCTATGGACAGCAGCCCACCAGGCTCCTCTGTCCACATGATTCTCTTGACAAGAATACAGGAGTGGGTTGCCATTTCCTTCTCCATTTCATACCCTTCCTACCTTAAAGACTTTATTTCATAAAGATGGAATAAGATAAGAAAGAACATAGGATGTTTAAGTTGCTACAGAAGCCAGATGGCATTTCTATTGAAAGAGCAAGCTTTTCTAGCAGAATTGGAAAAATGAAATTTAGATGTAAATCTTCTAGCTAGTAAGGCATGTGTACCCTTCAGCAGTGCATAGAGTTTTGAACATCACTCTGTTTCTTAAAGATTCAAGGTAATCACCAAGAATATTGGTTATAGAATAGTTCAAAGTCCCCTAGAGTCAGTTTTAGAATGGTGCTATGTTCTGCAGCCAACTCATTGATTATATAAACAAGGAAAGAAGGTTATATAATTTTCTTAGGGAATTTTCATAGGGGAATGTCTTCCTACCTATCTGTTACTTATAAAAACAAACAAGAATGTTTATTTAGGTATAAGAAATATTAGCTTAATAAAAGCAGACATTCACAACCCAAAAAGAACTGTGCAGAATCTTTATCCTTTATTCTAAGTGGCTTCAGGCTGCTGTGATTTTTTTTTTTTTTTTTTGAGTTCTTAATTGTTCGTTCAGCTTTTCCACTTATATCTTACTGAAAGACAGTCAGCTGCCCCTCTCATGTAGTGAATGTGGTTTCCTTCATCTTTTTGATTACTTTTTCTGATTTTCTGCTTTGGTGCTTGGAAATCTGGTAATTAATTCATTAGAATTATCTCTGATAGAAAATAAATGACTGGCAGTGAGGAACTGCCATGATTTATGGATGGCCCCCTTTGTTGCCTCCCCTGTTGGTTATTTGGTCTGTTGCTTTCCATGGGCTTTACTCTATTCTTATTTTTTCCTTTTCCTCCATCTTCTACTGTGTACTTTCTATAGTGTGTGTATGATTCTGGCACTTTTCTACAACTACCTTAATGTGTAACAGTGCTTTAGATTTTAGTGAATTAAAGTAAGTTCTGATCAGCCCTCAGCTCCTCTAAGAATCTTTCCTTAAGTAGATGAGTCAGGTCATTCCTTTTTATTTTTTTTTTCATTTGACAGGAACTTAGCTTAATTCCTTGTCTTGTCATCTATCTTTCGTAAGCTGGGTTCTTAGCTCTTCCTTAGGGTAGGAACCACATTAATTGTCTGAAAAAGTCTGTCTTTTAGGACAAGCTAGATGCTCTGCATAATTCTGTCCCTGTTTCTACAAATAAAGAAACACTGGGGCTGGTTTCAGTAGCATAGGCCACATGGCTTATGGCAGGGCCAGGACTGGTGCTGATGGAATCTGCTGGTATTTGACTCCACGCTGTGTTTCTGCCACATCTCAATGGTGACTTGAAGCCTTATTTCTCTGATAAAAGATCCAGAAAAACCAAGCCACATACCTACATCTCCATTTAAGTTCTGGAAACCTGTTTGATTCCTTTTGTGCCTATTGGGCCATCTCTCCCTATAGAGCATGGCCTTGTGACTGTCTTCACAAGCCCCCCACAAAAAAAATTAAATGCAAGAATTGTGTGCCTATGACTATGACCATAGCTTTTTGCAAAATTTCAAGGATCTTTGGCCTTTAAAAATGGGGTACATACTAACATAATATGGTTTATACATTTTCCCCCACCTAATTAGTACTGTGTCCCATTCAGGGAATTAAAATACTTCAGACACCTTTTTCATTTGCTTGCTATGATGATAGCAGATTGCTGTTGAAATTTTAAGTTTGTCTTGGACTGCCCTTCTATGAAAGGAAATTAGTTTCCCATGAGACAAACATGTGACATTTGAAAATGACATTATTATTTTCGGCATTCTTAATGATCTACTCAGTGGAGGAAGTCACACTGAAAGGTATGGAGCTTTTAAAATTTCTCTAAACCTGAGTCTTCTTTTCTATCCAGTAGAGTACAAGTTTTTATGCAGACTGTACCAGATCCTGGGTTTAGCTCATCCTTCCATGAGTTTATTTGCCATGCTCCAGGCAATGAAATCTCTCTTTCTTGCAGATAGAATATGTGTCAAGTAACATATCCATGCTTGGTTTTTAAAAAGGGAAATGGAAATGGTTCTTCAAAAGGGAAGAGGATTGAGATCTAGCACATGGGCGTGAATCCCAGTCTCCTGTCTGCCTCAGATTCTACTGATTACCTCTGAGAGCATCCCTGACCACTGCAAGAAAGAAAAGAATATGTAAAAGTCATGGTTTTAAAATGTCATGCTGCATGTAGTTGAGGTTTGTTTTGTTTTTTTTCAAATAAGAAAACCACCTCTGGGCTATCTGGTAAAGTTGAAATATGTTATCAATCAACTTCTTTCACATTTAAAAGGAGAAAAGAAGGGGAGGAGCAGTGGAGATGGAGACCTTATGTTAAGTTTGAAAAGTAGAAGCCTAAAAAATGCAAATTGTTACAGTGTAAGTTAGGCTCTTCCACAGCTGTATTCCTTTGTGTTGTTGAATTCATTAACTTTTACCCCGTATGCTGGACATAATCTGCAGCAGAGAATGATCCAGAAGCATGAGAGGACTGAACTTGCCATCAACAGTCCATAACTTTCAGCTCACAGGAGTTTCTCAGGTGTAGTGTGCTGGCAGTTTTTAGGCTTAAAAGCATGTCATTAGTATTTGGTCCCCATAGTGATCCAAGTTGAAGATTGCAATTTTTTTAAATTGCCTTCCTGCTGAAAGGCAGATTTAGAGTATTCAGATCTTGAATCTGCTTCCTAGAAGAAATATCTTAGCGTGAGATGAAAGCTGCTTAGTGTGTTCAGGCTTAATTGAGAAGGACGTATGTAAAAGTAACGTTCATTTCTCTCCTAAGGAAAAAAAAATGAATGATCTGTATCCTTCTATAACTGAAGGTGTAACAGCATGGCATTATGATGCTTTTATTTCTGTCAAATAGGGATTCTTTGGGGGAGTTTTATATGTGCAGTTTTCTCACAAAGTCATTTGGCCTTATAACGTCGTACTGTCTTTCTGGTGTTTAGTCATGGAGAGTAATAAGAACAATAAACATGACTAAAAGTTGGTAATTTTATATACAAGGGACTCAGAAGTTTTGAAACAGACCTCATGCATTTCGTAAAGTTAAGTGAAACATTACGAAGACATTCTTTCATTTTCCCCTCATTTCTTCTTCCTTTATTTCCTTCAACAATCTTCTCAAAAATTCTGTAACTCAGGAGAGGTCTGTTAACTGAGACACTTAGGATAGGGTACATTGCCTTGGGAGTGACATTAAGGAAATATATAATCAGATAACTTCTTTGAAAGAGAGTGGTTTTCTTTTTTGTTTAACATAGTTCTTGGTACAGAGGGAATCCCGTTTGAGTGTTTGATTTAAAGAGCAGAAAACTGAACAATATGTTCTCTTCTGATGCGGCAGAGCAGAGGGAGGAGCGTGAATTTCCTGCTCGTTAGTGACAGTAAGTGGAGGGTGTGTTGAGCAGCGCCTGGCTGACCAGCACCAGATGGGTATCACCTAATAATTAGTTTCTTGCTTCTTCCTTAGTTCAGCCCTTAGATCTGCACGTCTTTATTTTTCCTATCTTAGAGAGAGGGTATTTGTGCATACAAAGATGTCTATTTGTGGAAGGAAGTCTGTAGACTAAGAATGAATGCACATCCATGAGAAGCGAACAGAAAAGTCCCCATCTGTGGGAAAATATGGACCAGCAAAACCACAGACAGGAAACAGTGCTAAATCTAAACGAGTCACAGCAGTACGTTTCAGCAAACGGGAAAGAGAATGTAAGATGTGCTGTTTTTACCAAAGACATGTGTCAGAGTTTGAGCATCGCCTACCGTAACTTCCATCTTGTCTCTTCTGGGCCTCACTCCTGTTGAAATTCAGATCCCCACCACCCACCTTATTTTTCCACAATATGTCCTATGTGATCTATTCAGATCTCATTAAACTGATTTACTGGGCCCGCTGGCTCTGCTCACCCTCAGTTTATTCCTACTTTGTTTAAAATTCGGGAAGTGCTGGGGGAGGGGCAGGACATGAATCGCTGCACTTGTGCAAACGGAGTGCCAGCTGATTTATGGCAAAGGTTATAAAGGAAAAGTATTAACTGTGCTTCATTCCATTTGGCAAAACCATCCTGCACAATGTCCACAGAAACCCCAAGAGCCCTGTTTTGTAGAAAGAAGGGGGAAAAACTCCACCAAAGATGTGCTCTTCTTCTTTTGAGCATTAATTAAGACTGTAAATCACAGGCCACATGAAACAACTGTATACGACAGAACGTGGATGGTCGGGGGATTCTGCTGGGCTTGTGTGATCAGTCTGAATACCTACACCGAAGCCCTAATGGGAGGGCAGACTTCAAAGGGCACTTTTGGCATGAAGGAGAGGTCTGCTCCAACAGGCAGGGAGAGAAAGAGTTGTAAAGTACCGGCTGCATGGAAAATAGGTGGCAGGGACCAGGAAGGAGGGAAAGAGAGAACAGAGTGGAGTGGTTGATTGTTTTTAAAAGTGCCAGATAGGTATTCTATGATGTATTATTCCTTTATCCTAAAATGGTGGTTTTAATTGTGTCATTTGAGAGCTGTCTTCCAAAACAAAACAAAACAAAACAAACCTCTATTTTCAGAGAGAGGAAACTATTGCTTATATTCTTTTTTTTTTTTTAACCTGAGTGTAATGTCCTTTGGCAGCTTTTTTTGACCATTTCACCATCTCTTACTGTTGGATCTCAGGCCACTTGGTCAAGTGTAGTTAGCTCATTACACGTGATCCCCTTTGTGGGTTTGTAAATGTGAATTTAATTATTAATTCCTCTTCCTCAATGTAAAATCAGCCCTCGGCATGATAGAGCTGAGACAGTATTATTTTCCTTGGAGAGCTCTTCTGCATTCCTCTACCACCCCAGAATATATGTTGAAGACATGCAATGAATATTTTTTTTCTTTTTCCTTCTTTCAAGACTGATTAAACATATTCTTTGTGTTCAGAGATAATGCGGTGGATACTCCTTTTCAGCATATGCCTCTTTCTCTTCTGGTACTGCTGGATTTGTATTGATTTTTTACCTCATATTGAGTTCGTCCAGTGCCTCTTGGTCCAGTTGTGTGTATTTTTAGCATAGCAGTTCAAGACTAAGGTTAATTCCAAGTTCATGGCTATGGAACAGAACGTTAATGTTGGACCTTTGCTTCATGAGTGTTGTATTCTAACCAACAGAGGTAATGCCACTGAGAGTTAGACATGGCTGCTCATTGAAACTATAGTCTGTGGGTCGTGACAGTGAGCAGTTGAAAGCAAATTGAATATCGAAGCATAAGAGTTTGGTTAAATAAATCAATATGTTCATGTAATGGAATACTAAAACAGTAGAGAAACATATGCATTTGTATAGAAATGTGTTCACATTGTATCATTAACTTAAAAACAATATGTATGTTTGATTTTGTTTTTCCACTTTATTGAGGTAAAATTGGAGCAAACCAAACTAATCATATTTAAAATGTACAATTTGATGAATTTTGACATCTACAGATACCTGCAAATTCATCACCACACTCAATATAATAACTATTCTATCCATTCCCTCCAATAAAAGTTTCCTTGTGCCTCTTTGTAGTCTTATTAATCTATTCCTCCTTCCACCCCTGTCCATAGGCAAATGCTGATCTGCTTCCTATCACTATAAATTAGATTGCATATTCTAGAATTTTATGTAAATGGAATCATGCATACATGTTCATCTTTTGTCTTCTTTCACTTAGCATCATGGTTTTGATACTCACCCATATTGTTGTGTGTATCAAGAGTTCATTCCTTTATGTTGTTGAATAATACCCATGGCCTGTTCATCTTGTGATGGTTCTGGTCCTACTTATAGCTCCCTAGTAGTTTTTCTTTGTTGCTTGGCCTTGTGGAATCTCACTTAAAGGATTCTAAGCCCATTCAGTCAGAGACTCAAGGAGACCCACCTGCAGATACCTTAAACTTTTCCTCTGTAGAGCTCCCTTCTGTTTGGTTCTTTGCCATACAAATTCCAGTCACCTCTGCTGCCTCATTCCTTGATATTTGGCACCTCAGGTTATTGAGATGGCAGTAGTCTTCTTGGGGTCCTTTCATTTGCTGTATCTTGTAGATGCTCAGGCAGAAATCTGGGAGGTGATAAGGGCTCATCTTGTTAGTTTTGCATCTCTCAGAGATCACAGTTCTATGTTGTGTATTCTATATCTCAAAACGTTTGTATCATATTTTTGTCCAGTGCTCTAATTGGCTTTAGTTGGAAAGCTGGTTTAGAGCTAATTACTCAGTTGTAACTGTCAATGTTAAGTTCACATGTATTGTTATAGTGATATCTAACATTCAGTGTGAAGATTTGTTTTTAAAAATCTTAACAATTTTCCAAAAGGAGAAGGTGGCTCTTAGTAAGTATTGTTATCTTCTTACTTCTCAGGGCAAGTAAACCACTTTAATAAGATTCGGTGGGAGTGCAAAATTGGGAAGGATTTGTAGTATAGTTCATACTCCTATGACAGGAAGAAGTCTTACTGACTTAGATTCTTTCTTTGAAATCTTTTTTCATTAGGAGCTTTCTTCATTGACTAGAGTGAACCAAAGCTAACACAGAACAATTAAACTATTTCAAATGCCTGTTTACCAGATGAAACCCATGTAACTTGTATAGGCCAAGGAAGTTTGGTTTATGATGTGTGTTCAGTTCAGTTCAGCTCAGTCGCTCAGTCGTGTCCGACTCTTTGCGACCCCATGAATTGCAGCACGCCAGGCCTCCCTGTCCATCACCAACTCCCAGAGTTCACTCAGACTCACGTCCATCTAGTCAATGATGCCATCCAGCCATCTCATCCTCTGTCGTCCCCTTTTTCTCCTGCTCCCCAATCCCTCCCAGCATCAGTCTTTTCCAATGAGTCAACTCTTCGCATGAGGTAGCCAAAGTACTGGAGTTTCAGCTTTAGCATCATTCCTTCCAAAGAAATCCCAGGGCTGATCTCCTTCAGAATGGATTGGATGGATCAGTATCTGCTTAATGAAATACAAAGAGTCCCGGCTACAACTTTCTGTTTTCCTTCAAACACATTCCCTAGCTGACAGCTGCTATTGATAACAAAAACAACTTGCTTCAAAATCAGAGGAAAAAATGAACAGCCTTTATTTTTGGTGTTTTAGTAATATGTGCTATTATCATCCAAAGATTTAGGTAAAGGTTACAAAAAGGAAAATGCAAATATAATTTATGGAATAGACATACAGCTGATAAAAACTCTTACCCTTTATCCCATCCTTGCTTTGGGAGTCTATCAGTGTTGTACCTGGCTTGATTTTTGACTAGAAACATCTAGAAATTTCCTCACGTAAGTCTCAGCAAACCCTCACCAATAACTTGACTAGAACAATTCCCAGAGTTTGCTTTATTCAGTTTATATTTGCTTTGTGACTGTTTTTGTATTGTGGCAAAATACACATATAACTTACTATCTTACCCATATTTTAGAGTATAGTTAAATGATATTAAGTACATTCATATTGTTTTCCAACCGTCACTACCATCTATCTCCAGACCTCTTTTCATCTTGCACAACTAAAACTCTAAGCATAATGTCCTTAAGGTTCATCCATGATATAGCATATGTCAGAATTTTCTTCCTTTTAAGGCTAAATAATATTCTGTTATATATATTTACAGTATCTGGCTTATCCATTCATCAGTCAATGTACAACTGAGTTGTTCCCAAGTTTTATCTATCATAAATAATGCTGCTATGAACAGGAGTATACAATATCTTTTTTATATTCCACTTTCAGTTTTTTAGGTATATACCCAGAAGTGGATTTTCTGAACTAAAAGTAATTTTATTTTTAATTATTTGAGGAATCACCATACTGTTGTCCACAGTGGCTGCAACATTTTGCGATCTAACCAACAGTGCACAAAGATTCATTTTATCCACAAGTGCTCCAACACTTGTTATTTTCTGGGTTTTTGATAATAGCATATTCTCTCATCATGGTTTTGATTTGCATTTCCTTGTTGATTAGCAATGCTGAGCATCTTTGCATGTGTTTATTGACCATTCATATGTCTTCTTTGGAGCAATGTCTATTCAAATCCTTCACCTACTTTTAAAAAATTTTCTCATATACACAATGGAGTATTAATCAGCCCTTAAAAAGAATAAATTTGAATCAGTTCTAATGAGATGGATGAAACTGGAGCTGATTATACAGAGTGAAGTAAACCAGAAAGAAAAACACCAATACAGTATACTGACATATATATGGAATTTAGAAAGATGGTAATGATGACCCTGTATGCGAGGCAGCAAAAGAGACACAGATATATAGAACGGACTTTTGGCCTCTGAGGGAGAGGGAGAGGGTGGGATGATTTGGGAGAATGGCACTGAAACATGTATACTATCGTGTAAGAAACGAAGTGCTAGTCTATGTTCGATACAGGGTACAGGATGCTTGGGGCTGGTGCACGGGGATGATCCGGAGAGATGATATGGGGTGGGAGGTGGGAGGGGGCTTCAGGATTGGGAGCTCATATACACCCGTGGCGGATTCATGTCAATGTATGGCAAAACCAATACAGTATTGTAAAGTAAAATAAAGTAAAAATAAAATTAAAAAAATTTTTTTCTCTTGTATCATGCTGGCTTCTTTCAATATTTATTTCTTTACGACTGTTCTGGGTCTGCGTTGCTGCAAGGCCTTTTCTCTGGTTGTGGCAAGTGAGGGCTACTCTCTAGTTGCAGTGCTCGGGCTTCTCATTGCAGTGGCTTCTTTTACTGTGGAGCACGGGCTTCAGTAGTTGCAGCACGTGGGGTCAGTAGTTGCAGTCCCCTGCCTCTAGACCATAGGCCTGGTAGTTTTGGCGTTCTGGCTTAGTTGCTCTGTGGCATGTGGGGTCTTCCCAGATCAGGGATCCAACCTCCTGCACTGGCAGGCAGATTCTTCACCACTGAGCCATGAGGGAAGCCCCTTTGCCTGCTTTTGAATTAGAATTGTTTTTATTGCTGTTGAGTTTTAGGAGTTCTTTATATATATATTCTGAATATTAATATCTTTATATATAATTTGCAAATATTTTCTTCCATTTCATTTGTTACTTTTCACTCTTAATAGTTTCCTTTGATACACAGATTTTAGTTTTCATGGTCTAATTTGTCTTTATTCTCTTTGTCTTTTGAAAGTTCGATGATAACATGTCTCAGTGCAGATCTCTCTAAGTTCATCTTACTTGAACTTCGTTGAGCTTCTTGGTTGTTTAAACTCATGTCTTTCATTAAATTTAGGAAAACTTTTGCCATTATTTCTTCAAATATTCTTTCTTCCTCTTTCCCTCTTTTCCTTCTGGGACTCCCATGGTGGGTGTTGGTCTACTTGACTTCCAAAATAATTGCATCAGACAGATTTTTCCAGTGGGATTGCTATTTAGGTGGGGAGATGAATTCCTGATACTTCTAACTCTACCATCTTCCCAGAATCTCCTCCAGCTGCCTTTTTGAACACATATGTTGTATCCTTCTACATGCATTTTCAGAAATCTAGTTCAAATTTGTCAATCCTCATGACCCATGCTAGAGGAGAGCAAATGAGATGACATAAAAGTATGCTTTTAAAAAATATTTGTAAAATAACTAAGGTATATTTCTCACATTCTTTTAAGAAGCCTGTGAATTTAGAAAATGCAGAAGTAGCTATGGTATATGGTTTGATTTCTTGTGGTCATCTCTACCTTTTCAGCTTGTATTGTTGGGATGAGGGAAGACTAAGAGATTTTTTCAAAGGATAAGGACATTTCTTACAAAAGAGACAGGTGAGGAGAACTTCTGTGATGTAAAGTTTTAGTATATCAAGAATAGAAAATTACATTTGATCTGTGTATTTAGAGAAGTCTTCTTAGGGTTTTCTTAAGAAACATGGATCAGTTCCTGTTACAGTTGTATAACACTGTAGCACATTAATTATAGAGAGGGAATTATCCTCTATAGCTACTATTTTGGTTATTCATAAATGTTTCTGAAACATCAGGCCAATTTATCAGACAAGTCTACATTCCTAAGCTCACTCACTTCAGGAAACAACCACAGCTTTTTTTTCTTTTTCTTTTTTCTTAGTTTCTATTTTGTAAGGATTGAAATATAAGCCATCTGGAATTTGCTCCCTTTCATCTCTCCTTGACATTAAATTAAAGTATATAATATTACCCTGATGTGTTCAGTGAAACATTAAAATTTTACTTAAAAAGTTAAAATCTAGTTTGTAATATAATAGTACTAAATGGATTAGTCACAAATGTATTGTCATATAATATTAGCATTAAGTATTTCTTGCTGACATCCCTGCCTTAATCAGTTAGCTAGCCCATAGAGGCTTAGTGAGATTGTATTTAGCCTATTTCCCAAATGTCAAATAAGAAATGGTTTCAGTAAAGATTCACCCGTGAAATCTCTCTGGCTTGTCCACCTCTGTGAATTCTGTATGTCCATCCTTCCTGCTCCCTCCCCACACCTATCTAGAAACTTGCTTCCTTTCCTCATCCCTAAGACCAAGGCTTTCCAAACATTCCCTGTGTGTTTGTACAGTACATAGAGAGGAAGAAATGATTAAGCAGTGAAATGTTTGAAAGTCGGCTAAGTTCAGTTCAGTCGTGTCCGACTCTAAATGCAAGGATTATCATCTATTTAACTCTTTCTTATCTTGATCTGAGAGGGGCTTAATGGCTGGACCTATTGTTCTCCTTTCTTGACATTAATGAAGAAATCACAGCATCCAACTGATTTCCAGAGGTGGCTCAAAGTGACCTGCTGAATTGATTCATTTTCTTCCTTCCTTACAACTAGACTGGAGTAATGGAAAGCATGGTATTGTTAGAATAAATACACATGTGCCTACGTGCTTGCACACATAATACAAGCACACCACCTCTGTCCACATTCAAACCAGTGTGTCTAGCCTCTAATAAAAGGATTGAAGGGGCTTGCAGATAGTCTGCTTAAGAGATATACTGCTAGTTTCTGTTCTACTTTCTCAGTGATTAAGAATCCCATCAGTAGCAGCCAGCAGCTTCTCTGTATAAAGCAGACTTTCCAATTCTAACCTGTATCTTGTAGGCTCAGGTGTTGTCAAAATACATACCTGTCTATAGTGGGTCAGAAGTTTACCTATTTCTTATTTTTCATAGTTAGAAGAATTATTATTAACTTGCATTTTGTGAATTAAGAATAAAAACTCAATTTTTAATATTAACATCATGGTGTGTGTCCTTTATTGCCTTTTTCCATAATCATGTAATTATAGAGGAACATAAAGTTATACAATGTTTTCTGTCATTGTTTTTGAAAATCAGATTATATTGTGTATCTTGCTCTTCTCAATAAATGTGTGAGGGAACTCCTTCTAAAACTATTACAGATCCAACTTTTATTTAATTTATGCCTGGTATTCATTGGTATGACTACTCAATATATTCCTCATTCTTTGTTAAAGGGCATTCATTAATTTCTTGTTTTTTTCCCACTACAAACCACACAGTCTTCTAGGAGAGGTAATAGTAACATAGAGGCTGAAATTGAACTGCTTGGATTACCAACTTTTGATCTTACGCAAGTTACTCAACCACTGTCTGCCTCGTTTTCCTTCTCTCAAACTGGAAAGAATGAAAACATTTACCTCCCATATCTCTTGCACAGCAAAGCTGAGCACTTGCCTAGCTTTAGGGCAAAAATAATTCAGTCCACCTGTTCAGCTCTGTTTGGAAGAAGGGGTCAATGTAAACCTTCAGGCTGTGTCCTTCTTGGGGAGGTGGGTGGGGCAGGGATGGGGGTAGGATGCTTTCTAAGGATCCTCTGGAGGCTAAGGACTCATAGTTGTGTATGCTTGGCATCGAGTGGGGATACCATCCAGATTTCACCATGTCTTTCCATTCAAGTCTTAACCTCCACATCATTTCAGTTCAGTCGCTCAGTGATGTCCAATTCTTTGCAACCCCATGGGCTGCAGCACACCAGGCCTCCCTGTCTATCACCAACTCCTAGAGTTTACTTAAACCCATGTCTATTGAGTTGGTGATGCCATCCAGCCATCTCATCCTCTGTGGTCTCCTTCTCCTCCCACTTTCAATCTTTCCCAGGGTCTTCAAATGAGTCAGTTCTTTGCATCATGTGGCCAAAGTATTGGAGTTTCAAGCTTCAACATCAGTCCTTCCAATGAATATTCAGGACTGATTTTCTTTAGGATGGACTGGTTGGATCTCCTTGCAGCCCAAGGGACTCTCAAGAGTCTTCTCCAATACCACAGTTCAAAAGCATCAATTCTTCAGCACTCAGCTTTCTTTATAGTCCAACTCTCACATCCATACGTGACTATTGGAAAAACTGTAGCCTTGACTAGACGAACCTTTTTTTGGCAAAGTGTTGTCTCTGCTTTAAACTTCCATATAGATGAGTTGAAAGCTGCCCTTCCCCCATCCAGTCCTGCCCAGCCTCAGCAGTTGCTCCCTACTTGGATTTGGGTTGAGCACTGTAAGCCATCATCTTCCTGAAATCCCATCCAGAAGAAAACTATCTACCTAGACTTGGCCTCATAGAAATATATTTTTCTGCTTAACGAATTCAAAATAAAGTATATACTTTCAATGCTGGATAATTCAATCAGAATAGACCATGATAGTTATAAAGTTATGTGACTAACTCTTATAACATTGTGCAAGACCTAGGATTACTTGCACATGTGCACATATCACTGGAATAGATTCTTAGTTAAACTAGAAAAAGAACAGAAATGTTTCCTGTGTTGAATTCCATCTCTTCTGCTCACAGGTCTTTGAGCTGGCATCCCTATTAATGTTACTATATGGCTCTGTTACTTTTCACTGATGTTCATTTGAGAGAGTCTGCTGTATGACAAAAGCCTCCCCTGGCCCTGTTCCCAGTGATGATATATTTTCACATTGCTAAAAACTTAGTATTTCTGGCCAGGAGCAGAATGAGTTAGTTGAGGAAGGTTCTAAAATTTAAAAAATATATGAAGCATGAAAGAAAGTGTGTTAGTCTCTCAGTTGTGTCCAACTCTTTGCAACCCCATAGACTATAGCCCACCAAGCTCCTCTGTTCATGGGACTCTCGAAGCAAGAATACAGGAGTGGGTAGCCATTCTCTACTCCAGGGGATCTTCCTGACCCAGGAATATGAACCTGGGTCTCCTGCACTGCAGGCAGATTCTTTACCATCTGAGCCACCAGGGAGGCCCACATTAAGCATATTAATCTTAAATAGTGGTTAAGAAAAAAAGTCATCAGTTAGGGTATTAACGTTTACTGTGTTCTTTTATTTCTACTACTTCAAATTATGTGGCTTTTCCCCTGAAAATTAAAGTGAAAGTGAAAGTCGCTTAGTCATGTCTGACTCTTTTCGACCCCATGGACTATCATCCAGTCCGTGGAATTCTCCAGGCAAGAATACTGGAGTGGGTAGCCGTTCCCTTCTTTAGGGGATCTTCCCAACCAGGGGATCAAACCCAGGTCTCCTGCATTGCCAGATTCTTTACCAGCTGAGCCACAAGGGAAGCCCTCGAAAATTAAAGTAATGCATACTAATTGTAGAGAGTTTGGAAGCTACAAAAAGTGTCACAATTAAGCCATAAAGGAATAGCACACGGGAGTTTTTTGGCATGATGGGATCACCCTGTAATTGATTGTTACAGGAATCTATACATGTGTAAGGATTCATAGAATTCACTTTACTGTACGATAATAGGAAAAGTTAAACAAAAGTTGACCATCTATCAATGTAATTCCTCCATTTAGCTTTAATCATTTTTAACATTTTAGTGTAGTTCCTTCTACTATTTCTATTACTACAACTACAGGTGCATTTCTCTTTTACAAAATTGCTCTTTTATGTTTATGTATATACTCATTTTAAATATCTTGAACACTTTTTGGTGTCATTAAATATCATTTTGAAGCATTTTTACATAGTTGGATAATATTCTATCATGAGATGTACCTAATGTATTTAACTGTTCTCTTATTGTAGTATATTTCCACAACTGAATATGCCACAAAAGTTCTTAATTTAAGAGTAAATGTTCAACTTTTGCTCCTATTAGAATTATCCTCAGAAGAAAATCCTTTTCTCACCAAGAGCTGCAAAAATCTATTGCTTCTGCAGCCTCAACTCACATCACTTACACAACCACAGCTGTGGTCCTTCCACCCCCAGAACTCACTGAGGACTTCCTAGCTTGGGAGTACTGAGATGCTTCTCCTCTTTCCATCCCACCTGGTCTCTGCCCCTGTCCTCTTCCTCTCTCGCCAGTCTACAAGGCTGACACCTTTAAGCTAGGCTCCCCTGGTGGTCCAGTGGTTAAGACTCTGCCTTCCAATGCAGGGGATGTGGGTTCGATTACTTGTCTGGGAAATAAGGCTGTGGAGTATGGCCAATTTTTTCGGAAAGCTTCAGCTTTAAGAGTTTCCCTCGTAGAATATTCTTCCTTGAGCATCCCGTTCCCCACATTCCTCTCTCTTCTTTCACACAACACCCTCTCTTTTTTCCTTTTCTATCACTTCCACACGTGGTGATTGTATTTTTACATTTACTTGTTTCATTCAGTCTCTCCCTTAATAATTAGCTTCGTGCAGGATAAGGACCATGTCCATTTTGCTGAATACTGGACACCCGGTGCTTAGCACAGTGCCTGCTACCTAGTGGGGACTCAGTAAATCATGGATGGCTGCCTGGCAGGCTGAGTGGAAAAGGGCTGTCATGCTCTAGTAACACACAGACCTAATACTGACGAAAATATGTTTGGAGAGCTTACATTCAGACTCTAGTTTTTTTAATGGAATTAACAGTAAGTGGCATTGAGATTAGTAAGTGACTGTTAGAACTTAGTTTAACAAAATGGGTTGAGATCCTGTTATTGTACACTGGAGTGACTATTTTAAAACCTAAGGAAAGGCTTTTCCTCACTTGCAGTTCTTTTCTGTGTTAAATTTATGCCCTACTCCCTACTCTTTCTCTCTCCCCACCTCCCCACACACTTTTTGTCAATGTATATCTATATTTTTAAAATTATCATTTCAAATTCTCACTTTTTAAAGAAAAGCTTTACATTTTTTTTTCCCATCAACCACTTTCTCCCTTTTTGTTCTTTTTGTTGTTACTTAAAAAAAAATCTTTCTCCACCCCTGCACACACCCCAAATTATGTCCAAATTCTTAACTTCATTTCTCTTCCTTTGAACTGTTAGAAGATTTGAAAGTTGTAATTGAGTAATTAAATTGAATACTGGGTAAAATTTGGCACAGTAATATAATAATATAACTGTGTGTGGGTTTGCTTCTTTGTCTTTGTTGTTGTCTGTTTGTTTAATAAATCACTTAGTATTTTTTTTTCCAGGGGAAGCCAGAAAAGCATAAAATATATATTCTATCCAGGGCAAACATTTGGGTGTGGAGGGAGAGTATCCAGTGTTAAATCACATAGCCTGTTTCTACCCTTCAGTTCTCTCAATCTTTTACTAATGCTTCCTAGAAAATCTTAATTGTCTAATCCAAAGTGGATCAAAAACCTTAAGTTAAAGGTTTGAATTCCCGCTACTTCCCAAGTAGGTGAATGGACCATTCTCATTCTTGTGATTGTAGAGCCCAGAATAAGCTTGGTAGTCATCAAAGTGAGTTAATCAGGTTCCTTCTCAAAGGACATCCTATCCACCTAGATAAGACCAAGGAAAGGAGAAAAGATCACTCTGATTCCCAGTGAGAATCAGAAGATAACAAAAAGACCATGAACATCATTTCTAGTGAGGATTTTTCCCCTTCAAAATGAGAGGGGAAAAAAAGGGAGGTGAATATATAGACACCTTTAGAAATTTCACTTTCACTTCAAAGAGACTAGGAAACCAAATGGCTAGAAATGTTAAATCCAGTTAACCCTTAAAGATAAGATAATTGAATACACTGTAAATGAAAAATATGGCATTGGGATATTTTTCAGATAATTAAAAAACTTTTATCTTTCTGGTATATCAATCACTGTGGCTAGAAAATGCAGTTTCTCAGCTGTCTTATCAATGTTCTCACTGATTCAGGAACTATCCCAATAAAACAGCATCCATAGCTCAGATGGGTGTGAATAGCAGAACAGCAGCTTTAATCCTCAGAGCAGTAGCTGTTGCACAAGCGGCAGCAGGGAGAGAGACGTGTCAACAGGATTCAAAACTTGGATTAAGGGTCGCAAGTCCACTCTTTTACTGCTTTCCTTAGGACACGTGATTTAAAAAAAAGTTTCATATTAGACTTTTTAAAAAAGCAAATAAACTTTCCTGAGTTTGGTAGCTTTTCTTCCTGGTGTCTGAAACTATGCCCTCATTTATTATGATTTATTCTGGTGGCTCAGTGGTAAAGAAGCTACTTGCCAGTGTAGGAGATACAGGTTCAATCCCTGGGTCAGGAAGATCCTCTGGAGAAGAAAATGCAACCCACTCCAGTATTCTTGCCTGGGAAGTCCCATGGATAGAGAAGCCTGGTGGGCGTAGTCTGGAGGGTTGCAAAAGAGTCAGACACAATTTAGCAACTAAACAACAATAATTCACAATAGCATATATTAAAGCAGTAATTAAAGTATAGATGATCAGTAAAGCTAAACACACATGCTATGCTAAACTTTGTATAGTGTTCTGAGAAATCAGTGCTATTGTTCTCTTTTATTAGTGGTTGAAAGTAGTTTAGAAATATTTTCATTAAAATCTGGTTGACACTGAAGATATTATTCTAAGAAACAAAGGAGGGACAGAGGATAAGTCTCCTTTGGCTTCTATGTGGTTTTCGTTGATTCTCTCTGAAATGTGATGGATAAAATCACACAGAGATCCAAATCTATTTCTATGTGCTTCAGTCTGATGAGGGTATGGGGCAAAGTTTAGAAGACCTTGGATTTTTAAAACTCAAACTAAATATAGTATTTACTAAGTGGAAGGTTAAGCAAAAGCAATGTTTGCATTCTAGACAAATGTTCTAATTAACAATCCCTTCTCCCCACTCCAGATCTTCATGGCTGATTTTATTATAAAATACATTCTCATACCCATTGCCACCAAATGTCTGATTTTTTCCCTTGAGGAAGACAAAAAACCCCACCATGGTTACAGGAAAAGAAAGTATTAGTCCTGATCCTAACAGAGCTGCTTTAGGAAAGAAAACACACAAACACACTCACATACACAAACCCTTGATAGGATGCTAATCAGGCCTATTCAGAAAAGCCCTAATTAATGTAATTAAAATCTGTCAGATCAAACTGATTAGCCTGATTCTCAAGCCAGAGTAGAGGGAGTGGAGTTCCCGGTGGGGTGGGGAGGGGGAAGCAGGCACCGCCAAGGTGGGGTTAGTTTTCAGTAGAAGGAGGTGGTTGGTCTCCAAGGTGATCAAAGCAACTTGTCTTTCATTTCCATGGAATAAGGACAGTGGGCTCCTGGCCGCAGATCTAGTTTCCTGCGTCTCTAGTTCCTGGCACGTCCTGAGCCTTTCAGGTGGGAGAAGCAGATCCTTTCTGGGCTGTGATGGAAGGCAGTGGAAAAGGCTGTTTGTCTTCTCTCTTTGACAGCTAGAATACAAACATGTGAAGCATTTTTCATCTCCTAGCAATCCCCTGTTGCAGTCTTTGGCCATGACCACTGAGACACCAGCAGGAAGGAGACAAAGGCCATGTCATGTGATCGTCCCGATAGGGCTGTTGACTCAGGCCTCTTCTGCAAAGAGAGCCACATTCTAGGGGAGAGCCGCTCTGCTCTGCTTTGCTCTAAGCAGCTCCTTCCGAGTCCACAGGAGTATTCCAGGCCGATTGAGTGGAAAAGTGAGTATTTCATCAGCAACAGGAGAGAGGCTGGTTGTAGCCAAATTAAAGAAGAATGAAGGACAAGTAAATAGAGCGTTAGGAAATTCTGAGCTTTTAATTGTTTCCTGAGAATATATTCTTTCTTACGGAGGGAAAATGGCACTCTTCCTAATAACAGTTTTTTGGAAGCTTCGAGTAAGATCATCATAGGTATTTTTCAATTTTTTATTGATTAAGGAATTTGAAAAGCAAGACACATTGAAAGATTCATGATCACATAGGAAGTGACCTATATGATCTTTCCTGGTTTCTTACACTAGTAAGTACAGAGGACCAGATGTCTTGGGTCTTCATAATTCTTTATACACATTGCATCTATTTTCATTTCTCTGCTAATACCTGTATCAGAAATACTAGGAAGTGAAAGAAGAATAACTAGTGGAGGTGAGGGAAGAATTTGGAGTTTTTATTTGTTTCCTTAATCATAAGTACTACATGTAGTCTACACTTCATTTTTAGTCACAACTTGTGCAGTTTCTTTAGTTTTGAGGATGGTGAGAGAAGCAGTTACTGTGGGTTTTATTAGCATGATACATTTTAAAAATAGTCTTTTGTTTCCACCAAATAAATAGGTCTTTGGATAGTGCATTTCTCGTAGTCATTGTGTGTGGCGTAGCTCATCACACAAGAGTAGGATATAAAGAGGTAAATCTTTATTATCAAATATTCACTGGGACTTCCCAAGGGGAAAATGTGTCTTAAGGTGGCCGAATCTTTCATCCTTATCTTCAGAGTTATGTTTCACTAGAACCTCTCATAATAGTTGCACCAAAGGAATAAGAATTACATGGACTTTCACTAAAATTGTAGACTAATAAGAAAACTATTTATAGTAATGGAGAGAGTAAGGACCAGGAGTTAAGAACCCATATAGTTGTCAGTTTCTGCTGTTGATTAGCCAAGTGTGAGCAAATCCCATCCCTCTCTGATCCTTGGCTTCCTTGGAGCTAAAACTAGGAGCGGGCTGGGAGAACTGCACATATCTCAAAGTCCAGGACATTTTAATAAACAAACTCAAAGTAGAGGGAAAGTCTTTCTTTTTTTAGCTGTAAAACTTGGTTTGGCACTTCTTAAACAGCTTATACCAGAAATTCTAAAATGTAGTGGCAAGTAGTAAATGGGTGTTATGCCTTTGTTTATATTTTGTTTGGCCTGAATAACTAGACTTTGGAAAATGCCTCTCCCTTTTCTAGACTTCTGATGGCACAGGCTCTGCATCTCTCAAAAACATCTCTGGAAGAAGCAATGTGTGAGTGGACCTGGGCAGGACTGGGGCACTCAGAACTGACCACACTGTGTTATCCTGATGTCAGCAGCTTAGCTGTCTGTCCACAGCCATACTGATCAGGCTAGGCCAAGCCTATGTCTGACTTAGCCCCCTCTTCTCGACATTTCACAATTTTATGGCTCTTCTGGTTGCACTGATATCCTTGAAAAAGACAGCTTAGTTAGTTAGTGAACCCGCTGTAAAGTGTGGCTGCCTGGTCAGCACAGAGTCTTATCAGGAGGGAAACGCGTTTTATGGAATACTGAAGCCCAGAAAGGAAGGGAAAGCTTTTCTCATTTACCTTGGTGTTACTTTTGTCTTGCTTCAGAGTTAACCTTTTCCATTCCTTAGTATATTATAGTTTTGTGGGGTTTCCCCCTCCAAAAAACGTGAGAGAAAAGCTTTCTCCAACTCTATATTAGCACTTTGGAGGCAGGCAGCAGAGTACAAGGAAGGGGAAGTGGGGGCAGGGGTGAGTTGTAAAGACACTAATTGTAGAAAGCAAACAGGTTGCAGCCTCCAAAGCCCATGATGCTACCTCTACTGTTTCTACAAAGAGCTCGGCAACAACTATTGAAATCTATAACCTCCTTTTACCAACAACCATTAGGTGACTGACCAAATTTTACGCATCTAATTTCTAGATGGATTGATCTTCCATGTATCTGTTAGTAAATAAACACTTCCTTTACCCCCCACCCCGATTCTGAAGCCCTGGCCTGCACTTTGTCTCCTGGCTACCTCTCTTTTCCCTACTCCTCACCCCCTTTAAGTTGTGGCCAAAGTAACTTTCCAGACATACTTCCCACAATTCTGTAAGAGGCCTTCGTTTCAGTCAGAGTAGATGAGGGGAAGGCCTGTGTTCTTCCCTTCCTCTCCACCTCTGGACTCCAGCCGCGGCTGCTGGGAGTTCACCCTGGTACTACCATTCCCCACGACAGATTCTGAGGCTCAGCTCAGATGACACCTTGCCCTGGACACCCATGCTTGCGTGCTCTCTCCTCTCCGCGTTTCCTGCATCACTTTCGTGGCATCTATGACATCCCGCCTAGGATTGTATGCAAGTGTGCACACACACATGCGCAGCACCATGCCAAACAGGAAATGCGCCTGGCAACAAGGTCCTCATTTATTTGAGCATCTTTCTCAGGGCCTGGTGCAATGTCTGCGATAACTGTCTGCTGAGCGAATGAATATAGGAAAGGATGATGATGATGATGATGATGATGATGCCTAACTTCAGTTCAGTTAGGTCCCTTCTTTCCTGATTCTCTGTTTCTTGTCTTTTGGGCCTTGATAATGAAAATTGAGGTGATCAGGAATTTCAAACACATACTTCCCTACAACCCCACCCCTACCCCCACTAAAGTTTATGCTACTTCTTTAGTTCTCCAAGTGCAAAATAACAAATTATTTGCAATTCCAAACCGTTAAGATTTGGTGGAGAGGAAGGTAGTGAATAAGGAGTGCAGGTACTAGTCTCAGCTCCGAGGCTGGTGTGATGTGAATTTGCAGAAGTCACCTAATCTTATTGGGCCTCTGTTTCCACTTCTATAAAATGAGGGGATTGGACTGACACAAAGTGATTCTCTGACACGGGCCTTGGACCCTCAGGTTGCGTCCCCAATCAGGTTTCTGCCTTTATCTATTCCACTTGCTCAGAGTATGGTAAGATTTCAATAGGTTTAATAGAAGAAAAAAGGCTAATTAATGGTAGCTCCACTACTGGTAAAAAAGAAGTTTGGATATTGTTACACTATACTACATTATCTACAAGGTCCCACGCGTGCAAGCGAGCTCAGTCGCTTCAGCTTTTCCAACTCTTTGCAACGTGATGGGCTGTAGCCAGCCAGGCTCCTCTGTCCACGGGATTCTTCAGGCAAGAATACTGCAGTGGACTGCCATTTCCTTCTCCAGGGGATCTTCCACACCCAGGGATCGAACCTGCATCTCTCGCATCACAGGCAGATTGTTTACCCACTGGGCCACCTGGGAAGCCCATAAGGTTCCATACAGATTTCTAAAATTGTGTGATTTTAAGAGAGCATGAGGAAAGTTTCAATAAAATTAAAATGAAAGCCTAAAAGAGAATAATTACACATAGGAATTTTTAAACCAGAATTATTTGTGGTACTTTATTATATAAAATGTTGCAGTTCTTTCTAAATTAAAAGCAATTATCAATATTTTGCCAAAACAGATGAGATTTTTTGAAAATAGTGAGCTGTCTTCTTTCCAGGCTTGCTAGATTTTCTCCCTTCATCCGTTTCACCTACCAAGACAAAACTTCCCTCCCTACGGAAGGCTCAGTATGGACTTGCTCGTTTTGTGTAATAAAGTTCTTATAGTTAGACCTTCTACAACATATGAGACAGTTCTTAGGTGGATTTGGTCATTCATCCTTTCTCTTTTCTTGACGTAAAATAAAGCAAAGCAGTTTACTCATACCTAAGCTACTGAGAGAAGCATTACTCCAAATTTACAAGTAGTGGAAAACATTTTAAAAAGATGTGTATTTAAGGAAAGAATTGTATACTTTTCATTCTTATAATACAATGATAAATTGTACTTAGAAAACATGTATAAAAATATATTTGGGAAAGGACCCTCATAAAATCTTTACATCTATCTGAATGGTTTTCCTGCTATATTTGTAGTGTTGTATCGATTTTCTAAAAGGAAAACAAAAGTTTTTTCTGGAAAATTCAGACTTCATCTGTCAAAAGACCACAATGTTAACCATTCAGTTTATATATTTTTTGCCTTTAAAATCTTTAGGCCCAACTGAAAAGAAACTTAAGAAAGGTCAGAAAGCAAAAATATCTCCTTGATTATACCTTGGAGTAAAAGCATGGTAACAAGAAAATGTGACATGTAATATGGCCCTTGTTAATCGTTAACTCTTTGAGTTGAACCTAGCTCCTTAAGCAAACATAACCACGGTGGGATGGGTCCTCTTTCCCCTGCAGGGGAAAAGGACTTAGGGACTAAGCTGGAGGACTGAAGAGGCCTCTTCCCAAACTTAGAGAGTGGACTCTCAGCAGGAGGGCTTTCACTGTCTCTTCAAACAGGAAGGGAAGGAGTCATGTTACTTCAACTGCTATTTTCACATAAAGAAGACAGAGAAGGGGGACTGGTTTTGTAAATGTCTTTCAGATCAGAGGGTAGCTGACCTGGCTTTCTCAGCTGTTATTTTACTTGTTTAAATGACCCGTTGTCTGAACAGGTGTGTGGTACAGCAAAGGGTTGCTTAGGATAGCTGGCATAACTTTCTTTTCCAGGCTAGAAGTAGACCACAACATGGCTTGTACAGGAAAATTCTGGAGTCTGAACTCTTGAAGGGGGAAATGATGCTGAAACCTGAATTCTTTATAGAAGGCAAAAATTATTTTTGAAGAGGTGAGTGGATGGTCTGTGATGGTTATACTGTATTTGGGAAATTATATTGCCTTTAAGTTTTTTTCCATATATAAATTGGATAATTAAGATTTACATTTTCTTAAAAAATTAACATTATGCTAAGTGAAATAATCAGACACAAAAGGACAAATGTATGATTCCAGTTACATGAGTTACCTGAAATTGTTCGATTTTCAGAGACATTAAGTAGAATACAGGTTACGAAGGACCGGAGGTAGGGAGAAATGCAGAGCTGGTGTTCAGTGGGTTTGGAGATCATGAAAAAGTTCTGGAGATGGAGAGCAGTGGAGGTTGCATACCAGTGTTAGAGTGCCTAATACCACTGTACACTTAAAGATGGTTAAAATGGTGAATATTATGTATCTTTTGCCCAGTTTTTTAAAAAATAGGCTATCATAAAATTTGTTCAAAGACATTTTTATTGTAAGACTTACCAAAGGGAGTCTGGAGAAGTTTGGTTCAGTGAAATGGAGATTAACATGACTAAGACATAACGAGTTGCTTGCTTTTGTTTTTTAAGTGAACAGAGTCTTTGGGTAATTTTTTCTTCTGTTTTGTGGAAGCTTTTCCACATCCTGTGTGTTAAAGGCATGCTGCTGCTGCTGCAGTCGTGTCTGACTCTGTGCGACCCCAGAGACGGCAGCCCACCAGGCTCTGCTGTCCCTGGGATTCTCCAGGCAAGAACACTGGAGTGGGTTGCCATTTCCTTCTCCAATGTTAAAGGCATGGTCGCCTTGAATTTCTAGTTAAAAGATGCCTTTTTATCTCTTTTAGGCTTTATGTGTTTTACATTTAATTAACAATTCTAAAAATAATTATCAACTTGATGTTAATATTTACCTCACCAGACTGTCACAGTAAAATACCCAGCATGTTAAATTCAATAGTTATTTCGGATCCTTTGCTGTCACCTGGTTGTTACCCATTGATGATGATTTGGTGGGATGGCAGATTTACATTCAAACACTTCTTAGCTAGGTGTGTTTAAATCATATAACATTAAAAATTCATGGTGATCATCCAGAAGTTATTAAAACTTAAAGACTATAACATATTATTTTCTACAGTTTTACTCCTTAATTTAAAGGTATTGTTTAGAGTGAAATTTTATTTTAATTAAATTTGAGTTTTAGAATAAATGTATTCCTTATTTTCTTCAGTTTAGGCAAACTGGACCCAATTTCACTTCCTGCTTCCCCCAGTGATTTTATTTCCACCAGTTTTAAGAGCATGGAGGCTCCTTTCTTCTGTCCTCTCCCTCTCTCCCCAAGAAGAAAAGACTTTCTGCACTCTAGGATCAAATAATCTAATTAAATTTGTAGTCAAAACATCTTTGAACCTGAAAGAAGTAAGATCTCTTACTAAAAACTAGAACAATCAAAAATTAAGACAGCCAAATGAGAATGAAGCAGAAATGCTAAGTCATAAGTAATTTCTTTTGAGTAGCAGCCTCCTTCTTTACATGCGTTTTTTTCCTTGCACTTCATTTACAATTTAAAAAACAGAAAACACTGTTGCAGTCCAGATTATAAATATATATTCTATTCTATTGTGTCCTGATTCCTTTTTATATATACCTTTTATTAGCACTGAAGGATGTGGACAAAACTTTAAAAGTGCTCTAAAATTTTGCTCTAAAGAAGCTTGCTTGTTTTCACTGAGGCCTAGCTCTTGAGTTGAAGTTAAAATGGGGTTCCCTGAACTGAGACAGGCTTCCTGAATAAAAGTGTCTTGGCTAATGTCCTTTTTATGGTTTATTTTAGCAGTAGCACTGGGCCTCCCCCAAATGTTTACAGTCCCCTGTTTGGGTAGAAAGTTCAAGCCTCGGAGCATCCTTAGCCCCTGGTTTACTGAGTGGTGGGGTAGTTTGAATGAGTGTCTCGAGTACAAAGGTTATGAACTACTTGTAACAACTTCCAGAATAAAAGCCCCTCTGGGGTTTCACTGCAGAGCTTGATCATTGGGTTGGTCTCTTTTTTTTCATGGAGACTAAACTCTTGGATCATAGGTCACCTGCTGGAAGCATCAGTCTGCCTTACTGCTTGTTGAAGCAGCCGACCCCAAGACTGATAGTGTCTGAGGTGGCTGTCATTATTCTATTGAAGCAGACAAATAGAGAACAAGTTAATCTAAAAGTTTTTGCACAAACAGTTATGTATAGAAAAAAAAAGAAGGAAGATACATACTCAGATATTTTACAGAGAAGGGTTTTAAAATGCTTTTTGCTTCAAGTAAATGAATGCCTCTTAATTCTTCTCATAAATATTTTAAAATCTTTTGTGTGTATGCCTGGTCATATTTTTGCTCTAGATTGAAAATCAAATTGCTACTTGTTCCCTTCTGTCTGTCTTACTGTCTCTCAGTTAAAACTAAGTCTGAACTGTGGGGATGGGAAGGGAGTGTGTCTTTGGTGCTATTTGGTTTCCTTTCAAGATACTCTCCCAAGAACCTGTCAAGTATTTGAAAGACTGTTAGGTGGGAAATAAGCATAGCTCTTCAACTTTTGTGCTTTGCAAACCAGTATATAAAAGGCTTGTACATTTCAGCGTCAAATATATAAGCTTTAAGAAGATAAGGACTATGTGCATTTTAACTTTTTCAGGTAGAGCTAAGAATATGTGTGGCTTAATCAGTTATTTTATGGTAATTGTAATGAATCATAGCTGTATTTTTTGAAGAGAAACGAGAGAGAAGCTTAATTTAATGCTTTTCAAACTTTTCTATGCCAAGAAAAGATGTACATTTCTTTTGTCTTTATGGGATGAATGTATATGTTTCCTTCATAAGCAAAGACACACTACTTACTGATCTTACTGATCTTTTGACAGAGGGGACATATATTTTGAATTTGTAGAAAAGATAGGGTTTTGACCTTTCTATACACACCATTTTACTTAAGATATCACTACCATAAATATTGGTACATAGTTTATTTGGAACAAAATATGTTGAAATGATCCATACTGCTATAGGATTTGGGACCTGGGTTTCATCAGCTAATCAGCACTTCTCAGTGTGATCTGTCCTGGATGATCTGAGTCAAGAAAGGAAACCATTCATACCCAGTAAGTCTCCGCCAGGGGCTTCCCGACAATTAATGTATTAGGACTTGGTTCACCACACCCAAACTGCTCACCCTCCCTTCAGTGTGGGTAACTTTGCAGAAGGGGTTGTCGTGGAGGATGACTCTTCCCACTCAACACTTCTTGGTTCAAAACATGCCATGAAGTTTGGACCCAAGACTGTTCAATAATTATAAATCACTGCCAGTTGAATTGTCCTAGTACTTTGGCTGGTAGGAGACTGGGTGGATACCCTTAAATATATATCCAGTAATACCCTACTCTGCAGTTTGCTGAAACAGCAAGAAGACTTCGTTTCAGAAGAATATTTCTTTTTCTTTCATTTAGTTATATTTGTGTGAACAAAATGCTGTCATTGTATTGAGAGGATACGTACGTACCCTGCATTACTATATACATGAGACATTACTAATCTGATTAGCAACCTGATTCACAATTATACCTAGTTGTCTATACATCTCTTATGTTTTATTTACTTGTAAGAACATTTTAAGTGGAAAATATTTGTCATTTGAATGTCTGAAACTTAAAAAAAAAAAGTGTCCCTGTGAAAAGCCTGCAGGTTAGACTATCAGCACAGCTAATACTTCAGAGATCTGTGTCTCCCTCATTTGCCAATATCTATTTGTTGAGTGTTGCAAGAGTTTGCTAATTAAACAATTCACAAGGTGTTTTGAGCAGTGCTTGTGGACATTTCGCCAATTAGACAATTTATTGCTGCAGTTGAAAAAATTTAGTTGCTGTTTATTAACTAACTTTCTTGCCATGTTTATAGAGAGGCATGAGTGAAACTTCTGGCCCCTGACTCAATTTTTAAAGGACTCATAGTCATTATTGGCACTTTAGTTGCTGAGGTGCTTGTTATTATTCTAAGACACAGCCATCACTTTGCTGAATTTGCAAATTTAAGTTAAGTAATATGACTCTAAGCCTAATAAAATGAAAGCTGTATATATGGGAAGAGGATTGGGTGAGAGTTTCATTCTTAAAACAGGGATCACATTTTTCACTCAAGGGAAAAAACTCATTGTTATAAAAAGGTAGAAATTGAGGTGTTTAAGATAAAAAGAAAACCTTTTCAAGCTAAGAATTTCCATATCATAGTTCTTAACAGACGAAGCTACAAAATACTTCTATTTCATTAGGTATGTGCAAACTTTCATCACCAGCTGTTTGTTGTCACAGCCCAGCAGAATTTAGGGTGCTGACTTCCTATTCTGATGTGCATTGAGTGCTCAGCAGAAAAGTGGAGGAAGCACAGGGCATATGAACTGGGACCACAGACCCCTAAGCGGATAAGGAAGGGCAAGTTTTGGTCTCTCCACCTTCCTGCCCCCTCTCCTGGGCAGGTGACTGAACTCTAACTAATTTGACCATTCCTAAAATGCAGTTAGTAAGAATATTAATCCAGCCTTGACAAAAGTGGAAAAATTGCCTCACTCACCAGATACCATATCTAATCTCCAAGGTGTATACACTTGCTTAGGCTTGAATCCCTTAGACCCAATAGCCTGTTTCATCAGCCGTATATGAACCGCTCAGAAGCAGCAAGAGAGGCTCCTGCGAGGAAGTGGGTTTGAGTCTATTTGCCCTTTGTTGTGGTCAGTAGAGGAACTACTTGTGCTTTTTAATTACAAGGGTGGGACCAGAGTCTTCTTAATTGCAATTTGAGCTATAATGTAAAGCGTTTAAAAGAAGAATTAAAAAAAAAAAGAAATTCATTTATGTTCTCTCCTTCTTGCAATCCCTGGCCTTTTCTTTGAATGACTTCTCATTTTACATGTTTTACTTAACCCCTCCACCAGAATATATTCAGCTTTCTCATCTCTGAATATGTTTCTGAAGCTGCAACACTGCTTGTGTTGCTTATTAACTTGAGAAGTGCCCAAAATGTGCAAAGCCCTGGCTGGTGAGGATGCAGAAATGCTGGGTGTGCCCTTTGTTTTTGGAATGGAGACTCAAAAGTGCACACAAAATATGAATTCAGCCTTGCACGTTTAGAATAGCCAGAAAGGGTTCATCAAAAATTGCAGACAGCTGCTTGTGCTAAGTAGGATTTATCCTTAGAACTAGACAAGGAAATTTGTATTTCCTGTTTTAATTAGAAGGGACTTTCACAACATAAGAATAAAAGGCATGGTTTGCCCCAGAGACACACATCTGCTTTATATAAAAATAAATGCATTATAAGTGTGAGAAATTGCTTGAAGATGGCCATAATATTGAGAATATGCTGTGTATTTACTTTATAGCCATCTGAGGTTTTCTTTCCAGTAAGGTTAAGAACCTCAAGAATTTTTATGAGTGGTGTAGAGAAAAGCATGTTCAAGTACTCTTGTTAAAGTTATATTTGCACAGAAAGGTGAAAAGAAGCTTTTTACCTCATACACCTGCCAAATATATTCACACAAATGCAGCTTTTTCTTGTAGACATGAGAGGAGGCAATGTTCCTCAATTTTTCACCACAGTTGTTGGTTTGAGATGCATACTGAATAGAGTATAAGTTGATAAGAATGTATGTGTGTGTGTGTGTTCTGAATTTGTAGGATAATATAATGGTTTACTGCACAATGTTGATTTTTCTTTTTAATAAATCAACTCTACATATATCTATGCCAAATTCACTGTGTGTCTAAGAAAAACATGTCAAAGAGCCATTTAAAATCACTTGGAGTGACAGGATTCCTACCAGAACCATAAATCATCTTTTAAAATGAAAAAATACAATAATCATTTGACCCTTGGTTCTTACTTTATATAAAACCCAGGGTTTTTTTCCCATGCTTCTCTTGCTTTAAGAAAATCTGACATTTCTTAATCTGTTTTCTTCTTAAATAGACAAATAAATATAAAGGAGACGCGAAGTGCAGAGGCTGCGGAGGCCCGGGCTGGCCGCGGTTTGGCGCCTGGGAGGGGTCTCACAGTCCGCTGCCAGCTCCATCCTTTGAGCAGTGTGGCTGTGGTCCACGCATGCAGGTGGCAGAGGCACTTGCAGTAAGCTCCTCCCACAGTCACCCATCAGCCGTGGGCCAGAGTCTTCTTTCATGTGAGTCTCTTCCCCTTTTTCTTGCTGCAGTTTTACCCCAGCCCCAATTCAAAACCAAAAATACAGTGAAATATAGTTAAGTCAGAAAAATAAGAATTCATAGTTCAGCTATTGCTGTTAAAAGTAGGTAGACCATGAGGCAAATTAACCTGTGATCTTCCTCTCTTGCCCCATGCTTTGGGCAACAGCCCTTCTGGGTTGTATAGGTTTACATTCTTAAACTGCCTTGTGACTTTTCCTCGCGTTGGCCCCTCCTTACACGACATACCATCCTGCAGCAATATCTGGCAAAAGTTCTTTTCCACTCTCAGATGCTTCTTGGAACAGCCTCAGGGCAAGTGATCCTGACCTCTGTTTTCTTCTGCTTCAGCATTCTCACATGAGTAGCTGGCATATCTTTCTGACTTCATCTTCACTGTGTCAGTGGCCCTGATCAAGAAATCACTGTGCTTAACAGTCACTTAATGAACCAAGTTTAAATGTGTAGCACTCAATTTCTCTATCCACTCATTTGATAATCTTTGTCCAACAAATATTTGTTGAGTACATACCAGTAGTACCAAGCTTAATTCTGAATGCTAAGGACTATAGGTAAAAAGACCAAAAATGAAAACAAAAATATATTCTGTAATCTTAATAGGGATTACATTCTAGTGGGAGAGACAGATAAATCAATAAGCAAGCAAATTAATTAATGCAATTTTGGGTTTTTCTGAGATAGTGATCATGATAGTAGAATTAAAACAAGGGAGAAGGCAGTGGCACCCCACTCCAGTTCTCTTGCCTGGAAAATCCCATGGATGGAGGAGCCTGGTGGGCTGCAGTCCATGGGGTCACTAAGAGTCGGACAGAACTGAGCGACTTCACTTTCACTTTTCACTTTCATGAATTGGAGAAGGAAATGACAACCCACTCCAGTGTTCTTGCCTGAAGAATCCCAGGGATGGAGGAGCCTGGTGGGCTGCCGTCTCTGGGGTCGCACAGAGTCGGACATGACTGAAGCGACTTAGTAGAAGCAGCAGCAGCAAAGTCCCAGAGGATGATGGGTTCTGGTGCTATTTTATATAAAGATAGATAAGAAAGGTCTCTCTGAGGAGGTGGCATTTGAGTATGACTGCTATGAAATGAGTGAGCAAATCCATGTAAGATCTGGTGAGAAAATAGTATGAATCAAGGTGAAAATAATTTTGTTTGTTAGAGAACAGCAAAAAGACAGTGTGGCTAGAGCCTAAAGAACCAATGGGATCATGAAAGGAGATGCTATTTGAGAACTAGAACCCTGAAGGTCTTGAACCATAGTAAGTAAATAGTTTAATTTCATTCTAAGGATGATGGAAAGCCCTTGGCAGGTTTTATCTTTGGAATGATGCAATCTGATTTATGCTTTAACCAGCTCTCTGAATATTGGGTAAAGAATGGATGGTGGAGGACAAGCCAGAGAGACTACCAGCTAGTAGATTCTTTCAACAGTCTGGGCAAGAGATGATGGTGTCTGGGGCTAGAATAGTTCTGGTAGAGATGATGAGATGTGGTTGGAGGACTTGGAATATATACAGAACATAGAGCTAGTAAGACTTGATGATGGACGGGATGTAGGGGAAGGAACAGAGAGAAATAGGGAAGCATAAACAATTGATTATTCCTAAGTTTGAAAATATCAATAACCTCAGATATGCAGATGACACCACCCTTATGGCAAAAAGTGAAGAAGAACTAAAAAGCCTCTTGATGAAAGTTAAAGAGGAGAGTGAAAAAGTTGGCTTAAACGAAGATCATGGCATCTGGTCCCATCACTTCATGGGAAATAGATGGGGAAACAGTGTCAGACTTTATTTTTCTGGCCTCCAAAATCACTGCAGATGGTGACTGCAGCCATGAAATTAAAAGACGCTTGCTCCTTGGAAGAAAAGTTATGACCAACCTAGATAGCATATTCAAAAGCAGACATATTACTTTGCCGACTAAGGTCCATCTAGTCAAGGCTATAGTTTTTCCTGTGGTCATGTATGGATGTGAGAGTTGGACTGTGAAGAAGGCTGAGTGACGAAGAATTGATGCTTTTTTGAACTGTGGTGTTGGAGAAGACTCTTGAGAGTCCCTTGGACTGCAAGGAGATCCAACCAGTCCATTCTGAAGGAGATCAGCCCTGGGATTTCTTTGGAAGGAATGATGCTAAAGCTGAAACTCCAGTACTTTGGCCACCTCACGCGAAGAGTTGACTCATTGGAAAAGACTCTGATGCTGGTAGGGATTGGGGGCAGGAGGGAGAAGGGGACGACAGAGGATGAGATGGCTGGATGGCATCACTAACTCGATGGACGTGAGTCTGAGTGAATTCCGGGAGTTGGTGATGGACAGGGAGGCCTGGTGTGCTGCGATTCATGGGGTCACAAAGAGTCGGACACGACTGAGCGACTGAACTGAACTGAACTGAAGTTTGCTATTGTTGAATGGAGGTACCTTTCACTGAGACTGGAAGACAGAGAGAAGAGTAATCTTGGGAGGAGAAATTCTATTCTATTTTGGATTGTTAAGATGGAGATTTCCATCAAACATCCAAATAAAGACGTCAAGTAGGTTGCTGGTTATAGAGATATAAAATTGGGCGTTCTTAGCATATAGATAATTATTTAACTCTGAGCATTAGATGCTTCAGCTGAACCCTAGTTCACTCCACCTCTTGAAGGAGGAAGATGAGAATTCAACAAAGAAGACTAGAAGCAGTGGCCAATGAGATAGGATGGAAACAAGAGTGTGTAGTGCTTATAAATTAAATGAAGGATTTTCTCAAGAAGGACGATTGTGTCAAGTGCTGCTCAGAGATAAATATGATGAGAATAGAGAATTGCTGACTCATTTGGCAAGATGGAAGCCACTAGTGAACATGGTGATTTCAAGTGCAATTCTGGGAGTGAAAACTTGATTGTAGTGGATTGGACAGAAATTAGGATGAAAGAAAGTAGAGTTGGAAGATATAGACACCTCTCTTGGGTCCTGGAGTTTGGGGTAAGCATGACAGAAGTGGGACTATGTAATTGAAAACAATACTCAAGGGAGACTAGATTGTAGACTCAAAGTTGGGTAACAAGGGAAGTCAGAACAGGAGGCAAATATCAGATAGTGAAAAAGTAGGGCATCTTGTCATTGGACTAAAAGATCTGATGTGATCCGAGACATTTCCAGAGTCGGGATAGTAAAGTGAATGTGCTGGGAAGACCAGAGAAGAGGAGATTGAGACAGAGGCTTAGAGGAAGGATACTTCATGATGTGATGTCATTAAGTGGACTGGGAATGGTTGATTGGGGTGGAGAGAAGGGGAGAAAAGATCAGAGGATCAACCGGGAGGGTCTATGAATGATGGCAGCAAGCAGAGGTGTGGCATATGCCTGTGGAGTCCTTCAAAAGGAGGAACTGAGGGTGAGGAGAAATGATCTAGAAGCAGTTACAAGAAGCAAAAAAAATCTTAACCTCAATGCCAGGCAACCCGACGCCCCACCTCATTCCTTTTTGTTTGTTTGTTTTTCAGCCATTGTCTAGAGATTTAGCCAGAATAGTTAACTAGTTCCACTAACTTGGACCAAATGCCTTCCAGCAATTCATATCCTGTCCTTTAACACCTGGCTCAAATGTTACCACCCCAGCCAGATGTCTGAATTCATCGCCTTGGTCATGATAATTGTGTCCCTCAGGTCAGTGTTATTTCAAATCTATTTCCTACTATGCAGTTAGATTCTGAGTTCCTCTTCTTCATTTCAGCCATCTCTAGCAACAAGCACCGTGGTATAAAGATACACTATTTCTTGTTTGAGCTGAGGGTCTTTAATAAGGAAATTGAGACTCAGAGACATTGAGTGATGGGCTTGAAGCTTTCAGCTAATTAGGGGCAGAGGTCTTCATACATTTCAGAGGCATTGGAAGACTTTAATGCTATCTAACAGGGAAATTCAGCCCTGGTCCATCCATGATCAGTTTCTAGGTTTTAGAGAATGGATTTAGAGTATACATCTGTCGAAGAAGAAATGATGAGGACAGGTTTTAGAGCACATTTACAACATGTAGTCCAGAGAGGATCTATCCTGATGGACAACTAACCCATCCCATGTCATTTTGCTTATGAGAATGGCAAAGACGATTGCTGAAAAATGCCAATATAGGTAAGGACAAGGGAAAAATAGTGATTGGTGAAGTTATAAATGCATTCATCAGTATTGTAGAGTAAGTGGGACATATTACAATAATAATTTGGCTCCATGTCTACATATCTTGTTTTATAACTCGGGATATATATAAAGAGATTCTTGATCATTTCAAATTTGGACCTAGCTATAGCATCTTAAAAACACATTTTTGCTTCATCTATTGGAACACACCTCTGAAATGCAGTGTTACATTTTATTCTTAAGATCTAAGTATTGAGTAATTTTCCATGTCTTTTTTCTTATAGCATTCATTTTCAATCTATTTTTTTGTCAAAGGAAAGGAAAACGTGTAACCCCTTCTTCCATGAGGTTAATCCGTAACACAAAAGTCTGAATCTTAAAAGTGATTTTTCCATGAATTTATGCTGCAAAACAGTTTGAGATGTATTTCCAGTGCTCCGTACATCACTGCCAACACAGTTAATGTTGGAAGTACAAAAGCAGAATCTCAACAAAGTACTTACAATGTGATATGTACAAAAAAATGTTGGCTACATCTGGCCATTTCTAAGAGTGGACTAGCTTTTATATGGAAATATTCTAGCAGAAGTTATTCCTGACAGAAAAAAGTTAGGAAGAGCTTCTCAAACCTTTTATACATCCCAACCCCCAACATATACATCGCCTCTAATTATGGGTTTTGACTAAGTTGTGACTTGCTGTGGTTAATAGGATGGCTGCTAATGTGTGGAGCCATGTTGATTCTTTCCCAATTGCCCTACAAGGGTTGGTGGGGGGCACTGGATGGAAATGAATAATCACTACTGGCTTCTGTTTTTCAAAGCCAAAGGAAATGGCAGGCCCCCTCCTTCCACCGCTCCCCTCCTAGAAAGCCTAATGAAGATGGATGGATTCCCTCCCTCCCAAAGGGCACAGAGGATGCCCTCTGTCTGCAATAAGAACGGTGGGGTGATTCTTGGGTCCCCGCAAATGCAGTCCTTTCCTTGTGCTGTTTTCCTGGGGTTTCCTGACTGTGGCTGCTGCTCAGCTCTTAAAACCTCTACCTCCAGGTCAGGCTGAGGTTAATGTAAACTAACTCAACACCTCCTTTCCAGATCATTCTTCAAATGGCAAAAAAAAAAAAAAATTCCAGGGAAGTAAAGTGCTTGGATTCTCAAAAACTGCCTTGCACACCAAGGATTTCACCTCTTGGTTACAGACCAGGTAGTCTTGGCACCAACTAGAATGACCTAAAGTTGGTAGTGTTTACCTGATCTTAATCTATATTCTGCCTTTAACTGTCCCGCAACCCCACCCCTGAGAAATGAGCAGTCGAATTTTAAAACAAGGACATTCATTGCATCTACCGTGAGTTTTCTCCTCATTTTTGGGTATTTCGGTATCAAGTTTGATTGCCTGCTTTGTGTGACATTTTTTCTCTAAAGTGTAACATGCTACATAAAGATAATAAACCAATTTAGTAATTCCTGGTTCCCTGAAAAATAATTTCTAAAAAATATGAAAAATTGGCAATATGATCAATCCCCCCAAAATGTTTTTTGGTCAGTTCTAGAAATTTCATTTTAAGTGTACTGCATGTTGAATCAAGTTCTTGATCAAATCATTTGTTAGCCTGAGATTTAAAAAAATGGAGTGAGGATAGTGGTTGAGAAAGGTAGAAGGCAGAAATATGTCAAGAAGCTTTTGTTGTTATGTTGGTTAATTTCCGCCTTGTGTGCTAGTCTTATTTAAAGTAAATGACCTTCATTATTGCATTAAGAGTGTAGCTTGTAGGGATTTAGCCTATACTCTGCTGACTTTCACAGTTTTAAAGAGTTCAGTACAGAGGGTGTAGCTTTGAATTGAAAACTGAGAAAATTCTAAGCTCACTGACTTTGCAAAGGGTAATAAATGCCCTCATAATAAAATTTTACCCCGAATCCAGCATCTGGGAAGGACCTGAATGTAAGAGTATGTACATGTCTCAAAGATGAAAGGGAGAATTCACTGTCCTGTCTAAAAATAGCATTGTGTCTTCCACCAGTTACTATCACTCAGAGGAAGGGTTAAAGAGTAGTTGTCTAGGAGAAAAAGACAATAATTGAGTGTGACTGATTCTTTTGCAAGGCGGGTGCAGGTGGTGAAAGTTAAGTATTGTCATTCAGATAAGGCTCAAAAAAGTTTGCCTCCACATCTCTTTGGCTCTTCTGCAAAATGTCCTCTCTGGGTGTTGAGCCGTAGACAGACACAATCCAGATCCATTCAAAGGGGTCCCATGGCGATCGATCGCTCTCCTGGGTTCTCAGTGAGGGGCTAAGCTGGAGGGGGACTGTGGGACTGTTAAAACACACAGGCAGATGTTTTTGTGATGGATCCAAGTCCAGAGACTCAAAGAATATTTGCCAGGCGACTTAAATCTGATATTCTGAGGGACATCTGAGTAATTTGACTCTTGAGTGAAGTTGGAGCAGGGAAGCTGTGCAAGAACCAGGGACTTGTTTTCTAAGAGCAGACAGGCAGTGTCCATTTATCCTGACCTCTATGAGCAGGAAAATTCTCTCTAGTTTTCGTGGCAGTGGAAGCTTAAGTTGGGTCCTGATGTTTCAGATGTTCCCAGAGCTGGTTCTCCTTAGTGGAACTGGGTGCCTCACAAGTGCCAGTGGGTTCTCACTCACTGAGTTCAAATCGGTCTTTGAACTTAGGACAGTTGCTTCATTGAGTCAGTGTTTCCTCACCTGTGGAAGGGAGACGATGCTTCCTGCTACTGGCCTACCTGGTCCTCGGTAGGACATCAGCCAGCCACAGCTGCAGTTAATGTCACAGACCTTGCACAGACTGCAGGGATGGCTCAGGAGGCCCATCGAATTTATTCTCACTTCCACGTGCCTGGAGGATGTCTATGGTTTAAAGGTTTCTGTCGCTGGTCTCTTATTTATTCAACACGTCTCTATGGTGATTAGACCTGTCCCTACACAGATCAGTCCACAAGAGCTAGACCCTAGAAGACAATACATTTTCAGAGAACATCCTATAACTCAGCTCCTTTTACAATGGCTTGTGTTGTTAATAAGCAGAAATGGACAGTGGCTAAAATTCTCAAAGGAGGTTATGGTAACCAACAGTTCGTTTCCTACGTGTATCATTAGTATCATGCATCATCCATGATGTTCAGGTTACTGTAATTATATACGAAGAGGGTTATACTTCTGCTATGCAAATAGTTTCGAAAGTCTGTTTTTAATTACTGCACAAATGTTCATTTGTGATTAGGCTGTCTGCCCAACAGTACCATGTCAGTATGTATGGTAGAAAATGACTATAATGTCATCTGTAGTTTATCAGTTTATTTTAAACAAAAACTGGGTCAACAGACCTTCAGATAAGAGGTTAGGATAAAAGAAGATTGAGACTTCGTTGCTTCTATAGATTGAGTCTATGACTTCCAAAATCAGGGGCTGCCCAGTAATCCTAATGGATTGACTTCCAAAATTCCTTGGATTTGCCCTGCCGGACTTGTCTCTCTGGGGCTTAGCCAGATCCCTGCAGATAGATATTATGGTTATATACAGTAATTCCACTTAGTCCAGCTGTAAATTTAAGTCTATTGTATTACTACAGCATTGAACGGCAACCTGGTTCATGCCTGTCTTGCAGACATGTTGAACAGAAAATCGAGGATTTTCAATTAGTTGGTTGGGAGGCCCTTGGAGAAACAGCCACTCTGCCTCACCACGCATTGCCTATGATTTCTGCCTGCTCCTTCTAAATGGGACAAATGAAGAGATTCTGTGCATGGTCATTAATAGGCAAGCTTTGGTGGGGGCTTTGTTCTTAAACGGGGGCTTTATTTTATCCCTGCTGGCTAAGCCCCTCCGCGCACTCCTCACCTGTCATATCTGTCATACATTTAATTCATCACGCTGGGGACAGGAGCTAGCTGATCATGTCAAAAGGCAGGAGGGAGCTTGTGGAGAGTGGCTTGGTCAAGTGAGTCTTAAAACTTTACTGTCAAATACGATTAACAGATTTTAATACACAGTTGTAAATACAATGTTAATCGTAGACAGTTTTGTAAAGGAGAATTTTCTGCTTCGTGATTCTTCTTCAAAGAGGAATCTAGAATTTCTGAAGCTAGGAGAGCAAAATCTGTTTAATTTTAGGAATCCAAATAAAAATGTGGTGGGTATTCAAAAACAGCTCTCCTATCCAGTATTTTTAACTTTTCCCCCTAAATATAAAGTAATATTCATTTTTAAAGATTTTAAAATCTTGAAAAATGCAGGGAAAAACAAATTGTATTTCTACTTAGTTATAATTATCAATATTTGTGTATATATTTCCAATTTTTGGACATACATACACATTTCCACCCAAAATCATTATAGTAATGCCAGCTATAAATCCAAGTATTTCCTCCACTTTTACACATCTTCTGCAAAAGTTATTTATTATAAAATTAGGACAAGCTTATTGTAAAGTATTCTAACCATATGTATGGACATGTATTCAACACATTGTATGTGCCAGGCTCTCTTCCAAATGTTCTATGTACATTAACTGGTTTAGTCTTTACAACCTCTTAGTAAATATAGTACAGTTATCATTTCCATGTTGCAAATGAAGAATATGAGAAATAGAGGTCATTAATGTGACTAGAGTCAGATAGCATGTAAATAGTGGAGACAAGATCTTAACTCAGGCAGGATGCCCTCAAAGTGAATTCTCTTAATCACCACCCTAAACAACCTCATGGACTTTGCTCTTATAAGTAATACATTTAATCTATCCTATGTGACTTAATCATTTGGCTTGTTTCTAACTTTTCAATTTGTTTCAACTTTTCAACAGTGCTATGTTGAATAATCTAGTGGGTAATTATCTGGGAGCATCACAATTAATCCCCTAGAATAAATTCCTACAATTATAATTTCTGTGCTAAAACGTACATGAGTTTGCTTCTTCAAATAACTAAACAGAACTGCCACAGCAATGGCACAGCAATTCTTCTCCTAGATATATACCCCAAAGAATTGAAAACAGGGACTCAGATACTTGTATGTTGATGTTCAGTGTTATTCACAATAGTCCAAAGACAGAAACAACAGGTATAAATCAACAAATGAATAAGCAAAATGGTATATACAGATGGATAAACAAAATATGGTAATATCATATGATAGAATATTACTCAGTCATGAACAGGAATGAAGTTCCAACAGACACTACACATGGATAAACCCTGAAAACATTATGGCAAGTGAAACAGTGAAAGAAGCTAGACACAGAAGGGCAAATACTATCGCTTTTTACTTATATGGGAAATTAGAACAGGCACATTCATAGAGACAGAAAGTAGGATAGAGGTTATCAGAGGCTGGGAAGGGGAAGAATGGGATGGGGGTGAGGATTAGGACTTATTGTCTAATAGATATAGAGTTTCTGTTTCAGGTGATGAAAATTTTTGGAAATAGGTAGTGGTGATGGTTGTACAACTGTAATCAATGTCACTGAATTATACACTTGAATAATTAAATTGTTTTATATACTTTATTGTAATTTTAAAAATGTGTAAGTTTGTCAAATTGCCCTGAATCAAGATTTAGCATATCTTCAGCAACACTGTTTTTAAATAGAAAGCTATATATACATATATATAATATTTGATCTATTTTGCATGAGTAAATACAGTCCCATGGTTCAGAATTCAAAAGGTGCCAAACATGTACAATGAAAACTCTACACTGTCTGTGTGCAGTGTATATATTCTTCTCCTTTCCTTTTCATGTAAATTGTATTTCATAAAGCATTTGTGTAAATTTGTATTTATGGAAACCTCACCCACTCATTTACTTTTAAAATCCTGATTAAGTTTCCTCACTCCCATCCATAGTCAAGCAATTGAATATTGTTATTTCCCAGATATGTTGAGTTGGAGGTTTGGATCAAGAGATGGACTCCCTTGTCTTGGGATAATCTTTCCAACTCTAGATGCAATGATAGCCTCATGGCGCCTCCTGCAAAGAGAAGATAAGCAGCCATTTTCTTTCCCAACAAAAAGATGAACATTATGCTCTCTAGCTTATTTCCTGATGAGAACAGACAGGTTCTTGAGGAACTGGTGCTTGACAAATGTTCTCTATTTGAGAACTGTGGGATGTCCCCCACTTTGGGCCATTATTATGACAGCACGGACAGAAACTTCTTCCACTGCACGGGACTTCCGGTCACTCACTGGTCTCTGTGCCGTGTGGCCCGGGGCTGAAAGAGTGCGCAGGGACACGGAGGAAATGCTTCAGCTCTGGCGCCGGCTCTTCCGCCGCTGCCCCCTCTGGCAGGTCACCTAGCCTTCCTCCGACCGTGAGGGAGATGACAGTATACTCCCTTCTGGCAGCTAGAGTCTACTAAGGGTTGACTTGCTTGGCATAGGATCCAACCAATTTTAAAAACCCTTAAATCAGTAACTTGATTATATCTAACTCCTGATAATGTCTATATTTAAAAGAAATAAAATCACAGTCTCTCAGAATGTATATAAAGTGAAAGTTGCTCAGTCATGTCCGACTCACTGCGATCCCATGGACTATACAGTCTATGGAATTCTCCAGGCCAGAATACTGGAGTGGGTAGCCGTTCCCTTCTCCAGGGGATCTTCCCAACCCAGGGACTGAACCCAGGTCTCCCGCATTGCAGGCAGATTCTTCACCAGCTGAGCCATGAGGGAAGTAAACTAAAATTCAACAAAATAAAGAGAGAGACTTAGAAGCAATTAAATTTGAGGCCCTGAGCAAGAAACAAATCTATCAATAACCAAAATCCTGCCCTTGTGAACCTAGAATGTCCTTTTTCTCTTTAGAGTAGAAAGATGGATGCAGAAAGTATTAAAAAAAACATACAATCTAATAAATGTACTGCAATTCTAGGAAATAAAAATACAAATAATAAATAGAAATCCATGTTATTAGCAATTCTGTAACCAGTTTGGCCCTAAATATAGCAGTCGGTTTTGTGATTTAAGGTTTGATGTCTACTTCTTAAGTCATTTAAAACACTGAGAAGGTGACAACAAGACTGTTAACTTTAATTAAATCTGAATGTATATATGAAGGTGCTAAAACTGCCTTAAGATGCAGAGCTTTTTTGAAATCATGGTTCTCAAAAATTGTTTATAGACTCATACAACTCTAAAGTGATGTTCAGAGGAAAGAAATGGAAGCACCTTTAGAATTTAGGGAAACTATTACAGGGTTATTCTTACAATGGTGATAGATAGCTATCTATCACAATAATAAAAGGCTAGCCTATTATTATTTTATCAGTCACAGAAAGGAAAGCAAACTGGAAGCAGAGTAAAGTGCTCCACTTATAAATTCAGATGACACTCTATCTTACGCCGTATGAGTGACATTACTCTTCCGATGGTTTGGCAGCCCTCTCTACTGCTTGGATGCCACGGAGAAAGAGCGACCAGCTTCTCAGATATTCCAAATGACGCGTGCCAAACACGTGGAAGGTAAATCCCCTAATTCAGTCCGTTCTTCCAGCATTCTCTGGCAGACAGCCAAGCTAAATATTTCTGCTGGATAAAAATACACTCTTGTGAGCTACACTCTTAACTGGTTGCCTGATTCAGTGGAAGGAGTTGCCTTAGTGAGGAGAGTAGGAAGTAAGGAGTTGGCTTCCAATGCCTGTGTATGTTTTTTCACCTTAAAAATTTTCTCTAAGCTATTTATGGGCTGTGATTGGATTAACTTATGCTTGCAGGAGGGAGGAAAATTGGAAAACAGATTTAATGCAATTCTTCCTGTTTCCCCCCCTCCACCTCCCCCTCAATTTGCTTTTAACGATTATCTTTTCAGATTTCCTAGGTGGCTGTCATTTTGTGTCTGTTGCCTATATTTTAGCTAAATCAATTTTCAAAGGCTGTTACATTTGGTTGACTAAGAGGCCCAACATATGGACTAGCCAGTGCATGTCAGATGGGGATTATAGTTAATTGTAATTTATGACAACACTACTGACTTCATTAAGACTAATTAGAGGAATAGAATTGGAAATCAACTTTCCTATATACCCTTGTAATTGTTTGGATGTTTTTGTTTTACATAAAAGACAGGACACTTTTAGTAGTTGTAAAAAGAATACAAATGGAATCATATCATAATACAGTTTTGTAGCCTCCTGTTTTCGTCCATTGGTGTATCATGAGCATTCTCTCATGCTACATTTATTTAAAATCTGTTTCAATGGCTGCATAACACTCATCACGTGGCCATATTATAACGTATTTGGCAATTTCTATAAATATGACTATTCAGGCTGTTTTCACTTTGTCATAATTCTAAATAATAAATAATATTTCAACTAATATGTTTACATGAATCTGACTCTTCAAATTATTTTCTTGTCAGTATATCTCCATAATTATAATCATTTGACCAAAGGTTATAAATTATTAAACCTCTTCACATATATTGCTAAATTTCATTCCAGAAAAGTTATACCATTGAAATATAGTTTACAAATAATTGGACATTAAGATTCAACTTAAAATGTCAAGAATCTCCATTTTTTAAATCTATGTAAATATTGATGGCATTACTGATATTTGAAAATTTGCCCTATGGCATGCATGTTTATTGTTTATTTCACAAACACACTGGACTCCATCTATGTTCTAGGCACCAGGCATATCCCAAGGAGTAAGTTTGGCTGCTTTCAAATATTTATTCTGAAAACAATTTTCCAGACTGTTTCTTTGAACAATCATATTTACATTGATAGGTTTGAACCTTCTACATTAAGAATGTGTCTTGCTATGACCATATAGTCATCTTTTAATTCAGACTATGACCAGAATATAGTTTGATAAGAGCAATAATATAAAGATAAAAAAATTAATACAAGAAGATTACAGTACTGACCCACTTTCAGTAGAATGCAGAATTCTGAGTTGATTTTCTAGTATTGGGTATTGCACTGAAATTTACTTATCCACACTCTTAATGGTAGTTTCCTTTTCCAGCCATAATATTCCTCCATAACTGGAATTAGGGACACAATCTGTGGCCACAGACCCAAGCCAGCCTAAAGGACCCCTGTGAGTACAGAACTCATGTCCTTGGCCTCATTGCCCCAGTTCTTTGCTAATCTCAGCAGCAGATTGTCTGTTACCCGTGATCACCCCAAGCCACACATTCAGATGCCATCCCTGTGAATGTCCCACAACCGTGGTACATTTCCTTTGCCAGAGGAGGGTTGAAGAAGACAAGATTTTAAATGCAGATTTAATCTAAAAGGTGGGCATCTGATTAAATAAAGCATTTGGTCCCCAAACTTGGCAGCATATTGGAACCACCTGTGTGTGTGTGTATGTCTATGTGTGAGCGCACTCACTCATGTCTGACTCTTTGCGACCCCATGGACTGAAGCCTGCTGGGCTCCTCTGTCCATGGAACTTTCCAGGCAAGAATACTGGAGCAAGTGGCCATTTCCTTCTCCAAGGGATCTTCCTGACCCAGGGATCAAACCTGCATATCTTGCCTCTTCTGCACTGGGAGGTGGGTTCTTTAACCAGCTGAGCCATCAGGGAAGCCCTAAGGATCTTTAAAAACTAGTGCCAGCTCCAATGCCAGTATTCTGATTTAATTGGTGTGAGCTGTGACCTGGTCATCAGAATTTTTATTGCTCCCAACACCATTCTAATATGTGGAAAACTTTGAGTACCACTGAGAGAAGGCTTTTGTGGGGCATATTTGGGGGAGCCCTGGGGGGTTGCTCCAGGTCTTAATGCCAGCATGTGAGGTCTTTGATCTTTGTTGGGGGCGCGTGAAGGATCTTTAGTCGCAGTATGGGGACTCTTAGTTGTAGCATGTGAGATCTAGTTCCCTGACCAGAGGTTGAACCTGGGGCTCCTGCGTTGGGAGTTCAGAGTCTTAGTCACTGGCCCACCAGGCAGTCCTTGTGGAGCACATTTTAATGACCTACTATCAGTATGTTCCAGTCACTGATTCCCTGGCCTGGGCCTTTTGCCTTTATGTCCACACCAAGTCATAGGCATCCATCTTCTTTACCTACTGTGATTAAAAGCTCTTCATCATACTTCTTAGTTATTTCTTCGGGTTCAGGAAAAGAAGAGAGAAGTGACGAGTAAATTCGTCGTCTAAAAGGAAGCAAAATACTGCAGGCATATTTAGGGGACTAATATGAGTCTAAAGCACGGTTTCAGATTCCAAAGGAGGCAGTTCTGGGAACTGTGCCCTTTGCTCACTCTACACTCAAGTACAGCACATAATTGGGTGCCTCGTCTGCAACTAAGGTATTTCATATTCCCCATGCACAACTCTCCTATGCTTTGTTGTAGAGTTTGAGTATTGCTCCAATGCAGAGGGGAAGCAGAGAGAAGGAACAGTTCCCTCTTCTGTCCCACAAAGTTAGTCCCACAGTGAATCTTTTCTCTATAACCCAGTTCTAATAAAACTCAAGACCGGATAACCAGATTTCAGAGTGTTTTATTTGGGAGCCTTTACCCAGATGTGTGAGTAGCTTTTCCCGCCGTCTGCGGTGCCGTCTGCGTGGGGGAGCTCCGGGACAACCTTCTAACCATTTGTGTCAGGAGCCCTGAGTAAATGAGAACAGAAACATGATGGGGTGGATTTAGCCCTTCACTGGAAAGGGATGGTTTCAATACTCTCATCCCACACAGACTTCCAGGGGATGCTTTGAAGGGAGCCTTATGCCAGCAGGCCTTTGAGCTTCCCCGGAAGACGAGGATTGTGTTGTGTGCAGATTTGATTCCAGTGGGCCGAAGAAGGGGAAGTGGAGATGACATGAGGGTGAGGAGGAAGGATGAGAAGTGGCTGCTGGCTTTTCTCTTCACCACAAGGCAGCCAGGAGCAGGCATCTTCACTCCCAGTGGTCAATGAATTTGTGGGCCTGTGTGCAGTGTATCATTCTAAACCCACCATATCTCTCTTTGAATTGCATATATTGAGAACAATATTATAGCCTAGCATATCAGAATCTTTTTCAATCCAGGAAAAAAAAAATGACAAAGCCATTTTGTCCCTGTCTTCAAATCAGTTGAGCAGTATTAATGAAGTATTATTTTCATTTATTGTTCTGCCTAGATAATGTATGGCTAAGTATATTACTGTTTAAAAATCATTTGTGATTTTTAAGTTTGCATAAGAAGAGAAAAGATCAAACTTTGTAACTGACTTCAATTAGTATCTTTGTTGAGCCATGGTCAGTCATTTTATTAATACACATCCGTCTAGTCAAAGCTATGGTTTTTCCAGTAGTCACGTATGGATGTGAGAGTTGGACTATAAAGAAAGCTGAGCACCAAAGAATTGATGCTTTTGAACCGTGATGTTGGAGAAGACTCTTGAGAGTCCTTTGGACTGCAAGGAGATCCAACCAATCCCTCCTAAAGGAAATCAGTCCTGAATATTCATTGGAAGGACTGATGCTAAAGCTGAAACTCCAATACTTTGGTCACCTGATGTGAAGAACTGACTCATTTGAAAAGACCCTGATGTTGAGAGGGATTGGGGGCAGGAGGAGAAGGGGACGACAGAGAATGAGATGGTTGGATGGCATCACCGACTCAATGGACATGAGTCTGAGTGAACTCCGGGAGTTGGTGATGGACAGGGAGGCCTGGCATGCAGCAGTCCCTGGGGTTGCAAAGAGCCGGACATGACTGAGCGACTGAATCGACTGACTGATAGAGTCACAGACCCAGGGACCAACTGAGGAAAGTGATCTGGCTCTGGAATTGACCCTCATGTAGGTCCCACCCCACCCCTTTATCTGCATCCCTCAGGGCCAGGTGTGACTTGAACTTTGGAACTTCTGAGAATTTAGAGGGGTAATATTGATGCATATCCACTCAGTGAATTTTTCTGATTCAAACATTAGTGTTTCTGCAGCAGAAAACAACATGACGTTTCAGTAATGAGGCAAAAAGAAAAGACAGTCTTAGGTCTGCAGCAGTGGGGGCTGTGCAAGGATCTGGGCCAGGGAAGGGCTTTAGAGCACTAATTCCAGTGGCAGTGATGTTGACGAAAATTCTAGTGAAACTAGAAATGGAGAAAGCAATTAGAAGACCATTGTAGTATCTTGGTGATGAGAGTAGATACATGGTAATAGGAATAAAAAAGTGAAACAACTTTCAATTTTCAGAGCTTTTTGGATTGAAGACTGGCAGATAAGATATTATGGACCTGGCACTGGTAACTAGGATCAAAAGAAAATTACTCGCTCTGTCTGTGTCAGCTTTTTTCCCCTATAAAATTAGTAAGTTAGATAAGATTTCTAGGGATTATAACTTTCCATGAACTGAATGCTCCTGAACTTTAGACTCAAATTGCTAATTGCCCACAGCATTCGGTATAATAGGTTTAAAATATTGTAAGTTTGATGATTAATAAAGCATGGTATGGTATACTTTATGCTCTACACTTTAGAATACTCTATCCCAGGTGGCTCAATAGAATATTCTAAAGTGCATATTCATGGTTTATTAATCATTAAATTTATATCATTATTGTATTTTTTAACTATTATAAGAATGCTATGGACAGTTAGCAATTTGAATCTGAAGTTCAGGAAATTCCACGGACAGAGGTACCATCATGGTGTCGCAAAGAGTCAGACACAATTGAGTGACTGAGCATACATCTCAGATGGCTCAGGGGTAAAGAATCCGCCTACCAATGCAGAGGATAAAAGAGACGTGGGTTCGATCCCTGAGTCGGGATGATCCCCTGGAGGAGGAAATGGCAACCCACTCTAGTATTCTTGCCTGGAGAATCACATGAACAGAGGAGCCTGGCGGGCTACAGTCCAAAGGGTCACAAAGAGTCAGACACACTGAGTGACTGTACATACACAGAGCAATTAAAGATGACACAGACATGGGAAGATGTTTTCAGTAATAGTTGAAAAAAGTGGGTTATGAGACTATTTACAATAGGATGTCATTTAAAAATACTTGGATAGACTCAAGAATCTACAGAGTAATGGTTAACAGTGATTGTTTTGTTGGGGTTTACTTGGTAGCTAGGAATAATAAACCCACCTAAACTGTCTCAGGTATAAAGCCTTTTGTTGAAGATTTATGAATGGGGCATACCAGATAATCTCATGGCCATCTATCTGAAAAGCAGTGCAGCAAAGCTGCTGTGATATTGTAAGCAATATTCATTTCTTTTTACTTTAACCATGAGCATTGATTCCTTGTGTATTAAAAGGGTAATTTATTTTTAAGCTTTCAAAAACTACTATTTCCTTTATCAGCATCACTGTTGATTCAGTTCTCAGCTAGCACTTTAAGAAACATCTTGCTTCTGCTTTGAGTTCTGCTAGTAACTATTTGTTGTTAAAGCCAAGGAAGGCATCTCATAACTCTACCTCCACTGGTGAAAACAAGGACATATTTTTTGCGTGATAACTCTCTTAACTAAGCATAGGCTTTATAGTTTTGTATTATATATACTCTTTTGCTTTTTAGAGCAGAATGTTTATTTTATGGAGTCAATATTTCCAGTTTACTAGTTATTAAAAATCATGTTTCATAGTTGAGAAGAAATGTGAGCAATATGAGAAATGAATAATATTTTAAAATCACAGCATCTTCTTGGTTATACTTTACATTATCGGTTGCTTCAAAACAATTTATTATCCCAAGTAGAGTGATTTAGAAAAATTCAATTATTGGCTGACCACCTAGAAATGCTATTAACTAACCTCACTCAATCAGCTTGCTGTGTCTTCATATTCTTCTTGTCCTCTGTAAACACACTGACTTTTTAATTCAAGAATAAAAGTCCAAAGATGTTTATTGCATTGTTTATAATAACTCCAAATTAGAAACTCATTATTCATCAAAAGGAGACTGCTTGAATAAACCATGGTTTATCCATAGCATTCTTTTAGAAATTTTTATTGGAGTATAGTTGCTGTAAACACACATTTTACTCCCATGCTTCTCTATTTGACCCTTTTCTGACATTCCTTGAGACTTTCTGCTTTTTATTTTTTGATTTTATGCTTACCAAGAGGTGTCTGTATGTGTACCCAAAGTTGATGGTGCTAGTTGGAATCATGTAATTTAATTAAATATTATATAAACCAATGAAATATAAGTATTAAGACTTGGTTCCATTAAAACCAAGTAGAAATCTTTGGCAAGACTTGATAAATACTAGTTGAAAAAAATTCTATAATTGAAATAGATGTGGGTGAAACAATTTAAAAAATTGGGGAAAGTTTAAGTCTAGGAGGATTTTGCCTTCACCTTTCTTGGACTGAAAAGCACTAGCAATATGGGAGGATGTATGCAGGAAAGACACTGGAAACTTCAGAAGGAAGAGGTTCATGTTGAGACAAGAGGCCTTGGCCCTGTAGCAAAAGCAGAGAAATTGTCATTCATTGACATATCATCAAATACAATGTATAAGGTTAGTATTTATTGTTTTTTTGTGAGCCTCTGATTTAACTCTTTATATAATTTTTAAAATTGGGGAGGGACAAGATGGGGTAAGAGGTTAAGAAGAACAAGCTATAATCCATGTTTTATGGTAACTATAAGTGGAGTATAATCTTTAAAAATTGTGAATCACTATGTTACATGCCTGAAACCTACATAATACTGTAAATGAGCCATGTCTATGCTTGCGCTCAGTCATGTCCCACTCTGCAACCCTTTGGACTGTAGCCCACTAGACTCTTCAGTCCATGGGATTTTCCAGGCAAGAATACTGGAGTGAGTTGCCATTTCTTCCTCCAGGGGATCTTCCTGACCTAGGGATCGAACCCACGTCTCTTGTGTCTCCTGCATTGCTGGCAGATTCTTTACCTACTGAGCCAATGGGGAATATTGTAAATCAATCATACATTGATTTTAAAAATTTATAGAAATAAATTTGATCCCAGTTGCACTGAATATGAAAACACCAACTGTATTGATGGTCAACTAAATTGAAAAAAAATAATTTGACTGTAACAGAACTTGATTTGCATTATCAATTTCTCTTAATATATCAACAGATCTCATTTTAATTTTTTTTTTTATAAAACCAAAGTTTTACAAAGTGAGCCATATTTTAAAAGCATGGAAAATTTGCTGTTTAGAAGAATCCTTCAGTGATTTCATTTCTCAAGCAAACTAATTTAAAAAAAAAAATCATGATTTCCTATACTAGACTAGATTTCTAGAAGCCAAAATAATATTTTAGTTTTTTTTTTTTTAATCTCTAGCTCTTCACCAATTCTATATAATTTGAGGCAATTGGATTTTTATTTCCAGTAATCTGTGTCATTCAAAATAAAGACCTGCTACTTAGCTACAATGGCTTCTTGGGAAATCCAAGAGATAAAAAGCTTTACATAGCCTTATTTTTTTTTTTTTTGAAGTCGCTCAGTTGTGTCCGACTCTTTGTGACCCCATGGACTGTAACATACTAGGCTTCTCCGTCCATGGGATTCTCTAGGCAAGAATACTGGAGTGGATTGCCATTTCCTCTCCAGATGATCTTCCCGACCCAGGTATCGAACCCAGGTCTCCCTCATTGGAGGCAGACGCTTTAACCTCTGAGCCACCAGGGAAGCCCCACATAGCCTTATATTAACCGTTAAATGTCTCTGGTTCTGATAAGTCTCTTCCCTGGCCCTCAGAAGGTACTGTGTTTGTTTTCCTGTAGGGTTATCCAAATTTTAACACATTGAGAATTCTATTACTGTCACTTGCTCATCCAAACTTCTAGTGGAAGGAGAGTTTACTTTTAATTAAATGTAGACGTTTCCTTTTCAGGTGTAGTTGCAGAAAGCTTCCTTCATTGTTATGCTCTTATTCTAAAAGTCAAGGGAGTTGGTATAAGACTGTCATAAAGATCACTACAGGTAACATCAAATTAAAGTATAAAGAATTCCAAATGTATGCTTGAAATTTTATATGGCACTGTGAGTGAAGCTCTGTGAAGCTCGCTCAGTCATGTCCGACTCTTTGCGACCCCATGGACTGTAACCTACCATGCTCCTCTGTCCGTGGGATTCTCCAGGCAAGAATACTGGAGTGGGTTGCTATTTCCTTCTCCAGGCTTCCCAATCCAAGGATCAATAGGCAAAATGTTGGAATTATGCCATATTTTTGGTGTACAGGGAAAAGATTTTACAATGATAATGACAAAAAAAAGTAGACTTGAAATCATAGTATTTTGTGTAATTTGAAAGTAATATGGATAGGACCTGGTGAGGCTGAATAGTGACGGAATGAAAGGTCCTAGATGATAGTGTTTAATGGACCTAGCTTGGGTGACTAGGTCAAAGCAAAATTATAACCACACTTGAATAGTGTGATCCCCGCACTGATCCCTTTTAAATTAATATAGCACACAAGTAAAGTATTTTGTATGGAAGCATTCAGGAGTTTGTATCATGTTTATAATCACTCTTCCATTTAAAAAACACAAGAGCTATTTAGTAGAAAAAATGAGGCATTTGTCTCAGAATCATTTAAAACTCTGTAACACTGAAAAAAATAATTTGATCTGAATATTAATTGAAGAAGCCATAATGCTTAGTAAAATGTAGCTAAAATGTAATGGTAATTTTAGACTTTATATTTAAAATATGAAATTGTGTTTCCTATACACAATGGATTATATGCAAAATGGTTGCATAACTTATTTATCTTTGTTTTAAACTGCTTTGTACATCCTAAAACAATTTTGCAATCAGAATTATCAGCCCACTAAGCAGTAAGGAGTTTGTTTTGTTAATTGCTCTTGTTAAACCTAATTACCATGGGGTGGAGTGGCTACAAAGGGGAGGAATGCCCAAAGACCAGCAAGGGGGAATTTTAGGGAGAGGTCCAGTGTGGCATGAGTGGACAAAGCAGACCTCAGAGGACTTGGGAAACTGTTACATTTGTTTTTAGCCAATGAAGTTATTTTCAAGTGCTGTTGTCAGAGGTAGGTTCCTCCCTTCTTCCGTAAATATCTACAGGTTTTTTATGTCTGTGGCTTCTGTCCAGGAGCATTTTTAATGTTCCATCAACTAGGGCTGAGCAACTTTCTCTAGACAAAGAGCCTATGGCAGTGCTTCATTCACAGGTGGGATCCAAGAATAATTTTTTATCCATTCATGAAATGCACATTAATCAGCCATATATACCCAGTACTGTGCTGAGTGGTGGATGTTCTAAGATGCCTGGGATTGCTTGCAGGCCTATAGGTAGCAGATCTTAGAGACAGGTCCTCCCTCAGTTCATGGGTAGAGCATGAGCCAAAAAGTGGTACACATAAAGAAATGGAGCCCAGGGACACAGCCTGGCCTGGAAGCCAGATGTCCTAGCCACGCCTGGCACTACCATCCTCCAGCAGCTCCTTAGCAAGGAGTATACTTCAATAACCCAATATCCTGTATGAACTGTTATGTTAGTCTTAGTTGGTCGGGGATTCTGAAATTAAAAATGCTTTGAGGAATGTCTGGGATCATATGAATGAATGCGTATATTTCATATGCATCACAATTTGAAGCATAATGTCTCACACTGTGTTTTTATTTCTATTTGGGGAAAACTCCTCTCCTAAGGAAGAGAGGGACATTATCACCGGAGAAAACTTTAATCTGGCAGAACTTTTTTATATTACGGTAAACTAGATGTTCATGAAATAGAGGTCAATAAGGAGATAAACCTTTGATTTGTTTAAATATATTCTGAGTAGGACATCAAGACGAATTGGTGTCACTTGTCTGATGAGTGAAAAGCTTTGGGAGAACATTGAACTAAGCAGTGAGGTAGTTGTGATTAGTTCTTTCTTGCTGGGTAAAAGTGTTTTACGTTTTTCCACTAGTATTTATACTAGTTAATGTGTTGTACCAGATAAATCTACTTCCTGAGTCCATCTCTCAGCTTGTTCTCCTCTCTTTAGAGCTGACAAATGATTTGACTTTGACACAGTTTATCAGTTGAGCCCCTGTGGGGTGCTGCCAGCCGCTGGCTCAGAAGAAAAAGTGAGTTTTCTGCAATATTTTGTTCCCGGTTCCTCTACCTAGAAGTGCATGACTCAGGGACTGATTTTGAGGGCTGTGAGCTGTTTTACCTCCTGTCACATATTTATGTTTTCAGACCAAGATGCACTCTTGATCATTTCCTGGTGGGGTCACCGTAAAACTGCATCCAATGAGGCACAACTTTCAGTTTTATCATAAGGGTGAAATTAAACCAGTTTGGTGACTGTTATACCTCTGATGCTGAAGGGCACTAAAGATGCCTTACACATGCCAAACGATTAAAAACAAAAACAAAAGCTCCTTCCCCAGAACGACTGCAATCCCAGAGGCTGCATCTCTTGACAGGGCCAGGAGGGCAAGCTGGTGCCTTTTTCATTTTGTGTCAATGTTTCTTAATGTCCATTCACGTGAACAAAAGGCAATAAACTTGAGTTCAAAACCATGGTTCAGTCAGGCAGAACTTTAAAAGTTTAATTTTTAAGCTTTTTATTATAAAATTTTGTTTACAATACTAAAGAACATATTATAATGCACCCTTGTGACCCAGTTCAACTCAACACCTAGGTTGTTTCATTTGTACCCCAACATGAGGGGTTTTGAAGCAAATCCCAGAAAGCACAAATGCACACATCAGTATCTCATTGTGTATATCTGAAATGCAAGGATTTCTTTCAAAAGACAAAAAAAATATTGTATTTTTAAAAGACCGATTACTATATATACTCTTTAGGATTCTGAGTAAGGCAAGAATACATGGTTCTAATAAAGATTTTCAGCATTCAAAAGGGCCAAACTGTATTGCAAAGATAACTTTGCTCCCTTCCTAAGATTCTGAAAGGAGAGCATGCACACGCAGGCGGGCACCAAACTGGCATTTAAAGCTCTGTTGCTGAGATAGAATTATATGCTTTGTGGTGCTGGGTGAGAATGAACACTTTCCTCTAAGTAGTTGGTGGTGGCAGCATAATTAGTGAGATGTCAGCCACAAATAGAATCACCCAGGCAGATACTCCGCACGCATGAGCACATGCAGATTTGGCAGCCAGCAGTGATCTAACAGTTGGATCCTCTGTGCCCCATGCCACTTGTGGAGTCTAATGCCAAATGCAGTTTACTCACTGGTGTGTCCGAAAGCAAGATTAGCTGGTTACCAATTAATAAACTGTCTGAGGCCCCAGAGGTATTGATTTGGAGTTAGCCTTCTGTTCCAACACCCCGCTTCCCGCCAACACCCTTCCTTCTCATCTTCTTGAGTTATGAGGAAGAGGGGGGGAAATAGAAGAGAAAAAGAGGTCCAGATGGGAAGAAAAGAATGCTGGAAAGATCCTGTAGGAAGTAGGTCAGGTACTTTGGAGATTAGAGTAGCGTGCTTCATCCTGAATGCTGGAGCCGGGGACAAGTAGCATACAATTAGAAGGAATTAGAACAGCAACAAGTAGCTTGGGTTTATCAGCTTTAATTGTCTATTGTCAGGACAGAGCTCTCCTCCCGAGGATCACGGTGGCGGGCTACATCCTAATACTTCTAATGGACCTCCATTGTGGGATTATCTCTCCTAAAGACCAGTGCCTGTTCTTTTAAAAGGAGCCGTTGGGAAGCCAGCCTGAAAAACACGAGGCCCTGGCTCTCCCTGTGATTGGTCCCATTCTAGGGTAATGCTGGGCTGCCCTTCTGTCCCCAGGGGAGCACCTTAAGGGGGAAGATGCCTAGTGAACATTAACCCATCAGCCCCTGCTTCCCCTGCATATTTGCAGGAAACAATGGGCTGTAGATGGAGATCAGATAAGCCAGGACACTGTCTTCTTGTTAAAAGGTTTCCTTAGTCAATAACAGAGAGTTTTTCAAAAGATAAGATGTCTGTTAAATTAGGTTTGTCATTGTATTGCCTTCCCTTTCCTCCATCACCTCTGAACCCCTTAGGTGAAGAAAGCATCCAGGCACTGAATTAGGCTGGTTTACTTTTATTCCTGTCACCACCAGTTTAGAATGTAAAAGGGTCTACAGTAGGTGAGTCTCCTCCCTCCCCCTTTCCCAGCCCATCTGCACTTGGTGTGTTGGTCCCTCAGTCATGTTTGACTCTCCGTGACCCCATGCACTGTAGCCTGCCAGGTTCCTCTGTCCTTGGAATTCTCCAGGCAGGAATACTGGAGTGGGTTGCCATTCCCTTCTCCCAGGAATTGAAACCAGGTCTCCCACATTGCAGGCAGATTGTTTACCATCTGAGCCACCAGAGAAGCCGTGTGCTTCGGGCCCCACAGGTGCTTAAGAATTTGAGGATTTTACACTGAATGGAGAGTGTAGATCTGGTTTTGCTCACTGTCTGAGCAGAGGCTTGTCTGCTGGCTGGCATGAGCCAGCTCCACAGCTTATGGAAGAGCCAAGTATGGAAGGAGAGCCAAGAGAGATGAGCTTTCTGCTTCCTGACCTCTGCCCCTCCGCTTCCTCCGCAGGAAAATAAAGTGTTGGGCTAGGTCTGGGGTCCTCAAGGCTGGAGGATTATGAAATCCCCTTTGGAGCAGAACAGGGGGTGGGAACATCTTTCTGTCTTTAAACAAATTACAAGGGTCCTATCTTCCCCCCACCCCCACCCCCACTGTCTGTTTGGCAGGGTGTTCAAAAGATTTCACTATTAATTCTGTCTCTTCCTAACTCACACTAGCACATAAAAATTAAGCCTCCACAACCTCGAATCCTCGCTTAGAAAGGATGAGAAGAAACGTCAATCCCGTTTTAAATTAGAAATCATTCTTCCCTGATCTTTTGCTCAACACTCTGGGACTTCAGAGTAGTGTGGCAGGCCCAGCCATGGGGCACATCCTTCCATTCCTTGGAGATGGTTCGTGCTTGCGTGGACTCTCCTGGGCTCACGGCTGCTCTTCCAGCTCCTGTGCTTCTCATCAGCCCACCTTTGTTTTTAACACAACTTGCCCCTCTTTCATCTCACTCTGCTGAAACATCCCCTCTGCAACCCTCCTCTGTATGGAAGTCCACCTTGGATCTCCAGTCCCCACCTTCAGTGTGATTTCTCCTCCCACTGGAAGGTGCCAGAAGCAAGCTTCCGCCCCAGGTCTTTCTCCCCCTGTGTGACTGCTGCTCTTCCTCTTCCGTAAATGAAGAGAAGAGGTAAGAGGAAGCTGAGTTTCAGGATGGACACCTTTCCTGTTGCGCTCTTACTCCCTTATTTACAGTTCCTATTTTGTCTTTTGTTTGTTTGTTTTATGTCTTTGTCCCATCAAATGCAAGATTAGGAAATGTTTTCCGGTTTCAGAAATGATCTTCCTTCCTGTGTCCTTCCTTTTCAGACATTTAAATCTCTCTCTTGTCTGACTATTGGAAAAAATAGACACATCATTAGGAAGAAACACCAATATTGGAAACCCACCTTGTTTGCCCCATAAATCTCATAGGAACGATTTTAATTGCTGTTGTTTATTAAGTGGCTGGAAGTCAAACTCATGAATAATTTAAACATATGTAAATGATTCAATAAGAACACAACTATATGTCTGAAGGCTGAAAGAACACTTAGGTAGGATGAGACACAAGTGATTCTGTCAATCCTGAAACCTCAGACATTGTGTGGGTTTTATAAAGTCCTCTGGATGGCACTTACCGGTTCTTTATTCCTAAGAAGGGGAGGGACCTCAGCTTTGGTTCTTCAATTTACTTAATTTCTGTTTCCCTTATTTAAGAAGTCAAAACACTGATCTCATTTCAAAACACCCACAGTCCCCTAGGATTACCATCCCAAAGTTTAGGCCCTGAATAGGTTTGTCCAGAGTCTTGGAGTTGTGAGCTGTGTCACCAGAAGGAAGCCTGGTGCTATTTTAAACTGATGCAACCCATCACTGAAACATACCATACACATATCATGCCAATGACACATACACTGCATTGTAACAGTGTGTGTCATACATATATTCTCTCTCACTCACAGCACATCCTTGCCCTTCTTGTCCAGCTTTAAAAAAGGCAGCCAACACACCGAGCCCAGTGATTTGAGTTGAAAGGCAAAAACCAAGTGCCCCTTAGTGCTCAGCTTGGCTTTGAGACATGTGGGAGGGCTTCAAAGCTGTGGTGCCCCTCTTTAGAGCTCAGACTTGCAGTTGGTCCCCAAATGTTTACCAGCAGGAAGATGCCTGACTTACAGGAAGTGGGAAGTGGGTGTGGGGGTAAGGGTGGGTGGGTGGGTAGGGGAGTGGGGAGAGGAGGGTGGGGGGGTGTTCTCTTGATGTGGTTAGTCTTTCATTGACCTTGTTTGGGTAGAGCAGGAGTTGAATTAGAAAATGAAAACACGTTTCATCTTAGGCACATTTCATCCCATTTTTTACTTTCTTTAGGAAAAAAAAATTTTTCCCCCAAGTGGAGTCAGGTCTCCAAATTTGGTACTCAGTTTCCTTTCATTCTACAAGAGTCTTCACTCACACTCATCTGGTGGCCTACATTGCAACTCCCAGACCACCAAGGATGGGCCAGGCCCAGTAGCTGAGACCGAAGAGCATAGACTTGTCAAGCCATTGTGATGACACCATCAAAGTGAATAGATAGGGATTTCTGAGAGTCCAGCTGTTTGGATCATTTATGATTTTGCTGCCATTGTGAACACTCTTAAGGAGAGAACTCTGCCTGAGAAATGCTGATTAATAAAGGTAACTGAGGTTGGCTTTTTTTTTTTTTTTTTTGGTGTTCTAACAGGGAGGGAAATAATAGTGACTAAAAATGCACCAAGGTATTACTTAGAAATGAACATTTTGAGACTTAATATTCCAGACAGTGGCAGCCTCTGATAGCTCTCTCTGCACAGCATTACCACTGCTGACATCTGCCTGCTTGTCAGCTTTCTAAATGCTATGCTCGGGCCTTCTAGAAGAGTGGGGGAATGAAGTTCAGAAGGCCACCCCCCTCTTCTTCTCCTCCAGCACTTTTGTGCTGGACATACCTAGGTGTGACTATATGAACCTACGTTTTCTTATGAGTGGGCTTGCTTCTTTCCTTTATCCTTTCTTTCTTTTTTTTGCAGCTTTCATTTTAAATTATATTATGGCTGACCTTTGACTGCTGTGATTACAATAAAAATGGTTAGGTTTGTGCTTTTGGTATTATTGGAAGGATTTTCTAGTTCAACACTCTGTGTGTCTTTTTTCTTGAAAGCTCCAATCGTGCCTGCTCCAGCTCAGCTGGAGCACCTGGAACTAATTTTAGGGTTGCCTGGCTTAAGCCCCACACTGGTATTTGAAGTTTGCGTCCTCCTTAGACTCAAGCCCATTTCACCACCTCTGAAGGTGAGTGCAGGCTGATATTAATTAACAGTGAGTTGATTCACTGGCATCTTCAAGTCATTAAAGTAAATATTTGGTTTAAAATAGCCTCTTCCCATCTAAACTATCCAACTTTTTGCCCCTTTCCTTCCTCCACTGTGGTTGACTCACTAGCCCTTGGAGGGTGTATATGGCCTAAGAACAGTTTGATTCTAAAAGGGAAGTGAAATACTCTAACATCTGCAGGCGAGACTGACTGAACAGCAGGCCGGCCTTCAGTGTGACTACGTCGGGGTTTTTTTGCCCATTGTGGCGCTGACTCAGCATCAGTTAATAAACCCTCTCGAGAAGGCTGGATTTCTCTTGTTTAATTATCATCTTGGAGCTTTCTGAGAACTCTTTAACAAACTGTTCATTCAGTTTTTACCACCCCCGCCCCCCAACCAGCACATCTGCCAATTCAAAGTCCTGTTTCCTCTGGGTGCTAGCGTCCCCTCTGGCCTAACATATAACCACAGGTCATCAGGCAGTGATGGGGACTGTGTTACTTATGTCCCCTAGTGGGAATTTAATTGTTCTCTACTACAGAGATTGAGGAAGGATTTTAGACACAAATACCATTTCCTGCCAGATAATCTTTTACTGCCCCTCTACCTGCCCCCGCCCCACCCCCAAATTCTAGAAATGTTTCCTAGAAGAGAGAAAAGAAATTTTAAAGATTAACATTTTTATGGTTGAGTTGGGCTTTGTTTGGCTTTGATTCTTCCTGTAAACAAATACTCACATGTCCACTTCATTGTATGACTAAGTTGGTATCATTAGGTTGGGACTGGGTGTGTGTACGTGGGGGTGTGCATGCCTGTTGGGACGTGGGTGTGTATCACATGTGTATTTAAATGTTAGAAAAGACACTGCAGCCTAAGGTTGAAGGAGAGATGATTTTAAAAATCACCACGTATAGAAAAGAAGCAGGAATAGTGGGAGACTTGTGCTACAAAGATCTAAACAGGCCTTGTAATAGGGTGTCTGCTCTAAATGGACCCTTGCATGATTGTTTCTCTGAATTAGAGGATTCCTTGCAGAAGGCACAAGACCATTGAAGGAAGGAAAGCATCTGGTTTGTTTTGTAATGAGAAGCAGGAATGCAAGGTCCACGCTCTTAATAATAAACAAACAGGACATTGTATGCCATCATCACAGGATGTCCTTCCTTCAACAGAGGACTGACTAGGGCTGGAGGAAAAGCCGGACAGGGCTCCCCGACGAAGAGCCCCTCTAATTACTGCCTCTGTCTGCTTTCCACTTGCAGTGATCAGTTCCACATTCTCTTTAAGAAACAGATTAATACTCTACATTTTGCAAACACACTCCTCTGCCTGTGGGTTTTGGGGAGGGGAGAAAAGGCAAAGAAATTTCAATCTGTAGGATTATAACTTTTCCTATCTGCCTATTTACTAAATAATTGAAAGAGGGAAGTCAGTTTTACTAAGTATGAACTTTAATAATCAGGAGAAATGGACGCTTGCAAATTTGGGGCGGGGGGGCGGGGAGGGAAGGAGTCCTTTATTTCCCAAGCAATAGCTTGAGGACTAGACAGCTCCATCTTATTTCATAACATGCAAATTAATTGCTCTTTTTCACGTGCTCTTTTCAAGTAAGTTTTGTAAGCTTTCTAACTGGACCTGGGCCGAGGAACTCCAACAAGTTTAGATCCTTTTTAGGTTTCCCTGAATTTAAGGAATGTGCGCCCCCTCACAAAGCCGCAGCAGGAAGGAGGGCGGTCTGGAGTCTTTAGAATACAATACAGTCCGAGTCTACGCGGAGGTTAAGTGCCTTCAAAGGGAAGTCACGATTCCAAGTAAATGTTGAAATTCAGATACGGAGAGAGGAAGCTCTGTGCGCTCGCGGGCTGGGGGAAAGCCCTAGGCTGAGCTCGACGCGGCTTGGCCAGGTGCGGCCACGCCCCCTCTTCAGGCGACTGGTAGGAGTGAATCACGAATGGGAAATCTGCAAGCTGGGAGGGGGTAAGGGCCGAGCCGCCGGCCGGGTTAACCCAGACTGTAAGCGCAGCCGTGACACTCGGCCCTCCAGTGTTGCGGAGAGGCAGAGCAGCGCGGCACCTGTCTGCGCCGGGAGCCGGGACGCGGGCGCGGGCGCGGGCGCGGGCGGCCGAGCAGAAGGGCACCGCCGCGGTGCGCGCCAGCCTTCGGCCCGGAGGGGACGCGGAGCACTGCGGACTGTTTAGGCATGAGCGACATTTATCTCAGATGTTGGATATTTGCTTGGAAAAACGTGTGGGTACGACCTTGGTAAGGAACTTGATCTTGTTTTTCATTCTGAAATTGATCTGAAAACTCCCCCACCCCCTTTTCGGCTAACGTAGTCGCAGTATAAACCAGAAATGCTTCTGCTTTGGGGCACTTAGCACTGTCAAACGTTTATAAGACTTTTTCCTTATGAATCATTAACCCTTTCAGTTCTAGGCATAATTGTCAGTTCATTGAAATTTCAATAGTGACTCCCGCCCACCCCCGTCCAACAAAGTAACTATTCCGCGTTGGCTTAATTTTAAATTTTGGTTTTATTTTAACACTTATGTGGCATCGTGACTGTACATGTCGCAACTACGTAGACTTAAGCACGTTTGTTTGAATCGTGACTGAGGGAAGAACAGCTTCGCATCTGATTTTTAAAAAGGGGGTCATCATATTTAGAGAAGAAACAGAATGGAAAAGCCACCCTGAAGGACTTGGACAGTGTTGTGTTTACATTCTAACAAGGACACGTTCTTACAGGGAAATAATAACCTACTCCTTTTTAATAGGTTCCTACTTTTTCCCCCAACACGTCTGTATGGGAAAACACAGCAGACGTTGTTTACCTTTTACCCCCTCTCTCTTTGGAAAGCACTTTTCCTGCGTGTGAGGGGGGATTTGCGGGAATACCCTTATCAGTTTACAAGTGGAAGCAGAGCTTGTCTTCTGAGTCTTCTATATTTGTTATAACTTTAGTTACAGTAAACTGTAGCCCATCAGTGACTTCTGGGAATTCGTACACTTTCAGATTTAAATGGAAAGTGCTATTTGTAGCTGAGGGCTCCTAAAGGAATTCTCTTTAGGGAATTCTATTGAACAGTTTTATGTTTTGGTTTTGCTTTTTCAATCTGGCGTGAGATACCCACAGTCAAAAGAAACTGTGGGGAGTTTGCCCCCTGCCCCCCACCCCCAGCTCTCCTCCTCTTTTCCAATGGTCCAAATGGTTTCTGAAAAGCTGCAGCTCAGTGATGCTGGCAGGATGCAGTCCTTTTCAGCCTTCCATGTGAGAGGATGAAAGAGATCGCGCTGCAGAGGGGTGTGTGGGGGGGGGCAAGTTGTTTTGAAAGTTGTTTTGAGTTGGGAGCTGGTGGGAAAGTTCAGTCTTCCCCATTTGGAAAAGGCAGGCTGGGTTCCGCTCCTGCACCACACGCGCTTTCCATTTTTAGCTTCATTCAGAGGCAGACAGAGCTCCTTCCTCTTCCTCTCCTTGTTTGTGACACTTTTCTGAGGCAGCTTTTCCACAGCGTTGAGGGTCTGGCGGCCATGACCCCAGGCGTCCTGGGACAGAGGACTGGGCGCCCACAACATTTTTCTGCTGTGAGAGGTAAAGCCAGGGATTGTTCGGAGGTGGCTCTTTCCTTTTTAAACTTTGTCGCCCAATGAGGTTGCCACATTCTTTGTTGTTGTTGTTAAAGGATAGCATTTAAAAACCTTGCTTCTCCAAGGCAATCTTTATACGGCTTTTTGGCTCTTACTCAACTGTACCAAGCACTCTGCATCTGCTTTTAAAGTCTTCAGACGACTGTATTAGTCATAGCCTCTCAGAGGAGCCACGGGACAATGGGGATTAAAGGCCTTTCCCTTCTCTTCCAGGCTGCCCCCAAGTGTAGCTCCAGTGCTGTGAAGGTTCCAGGGTTGGCAGAGGGGACCGAAGGGACCATGAAAATGGACATGGAGGACGTGGGATATGACTCTGTGGACAGAGGCTGAGTTTGAGGAGAAGTGTACATACATTGTGAATGACCACCCCTGGGATTCTGGTGTGGAAGGAGGCACTTTGGTTCAGGCGGAGGCTTCCTTACCGAGGAATCTGCTTTTCAAATATGCCACAAACACCAAAGAGGTAAGCCTCTGGTTTCTTGCTGAAGAAGATTAGCACCTGACGCCAAATCTCCCTACTTGCCTTTGAGGCCTTGTATATCTGTGAGAATCTGTAAGTATCAGTAAATAATTGATCACTAAATTCACTTCTTTCATTGCCTTCTCTTGCCCTAAGTCTGTCCCGGCTTATTTTCTCCAGCTCTTGACTATTCCATATTAATTAGTAAACAGTTAAATCTTTTGGCAAGTTGACATGTCTTAGAAAAGCCGAATTGCAGCATGGGGTGGGTGAAATTGTCAGCAGCTTCGAGAAAGTTTCCTGGCTGCTCTGGACTCACTGGCCCTCACCACCCAGTACAATTGTTTTGGAGAGAGAAAACTTTTTCTTTGAAAAAAATGTTTTCCATGTTTCTTTTGTCTCCTTTTGGTCACAAGATGGCTTTAGTCTTTTTTAACGAGCCAGCTTTATTAGCTGGGTTTCTAAAATTATTCTCAAAACCTTGACATGTTTTTGAACTGAAGTGATGGTGTAAACTGAGAAGAGGTTCATGTAAAAGTGTCCTCTGTCCGGATGACTTCAGAGCTAACCAGTGTTGATCTGCAGCAGCTCCTTTGCTCTGGCAGAGCTGGCAGGCTGATGCCTTCTTAGCCTCTGAAGTGGGTACACTCTTTGTTGTTTCAAAGGGGTTGAAAACCCAAACTTGGAATGAGCAAAGGATTTGTGTTTACCCTTTTATATAATGATTATAGCAAGGCGTGATGTTCAGCTGTGAAAAAACTTGCAGAACCACTTCTTGTGTTGAGAATTCAGCTACTGCAGTTGCTCTCGTGGGTCGACTGCAGGGCTGAGTTGAAGGACTCGACCCCACCACAGACTTAGCACCACCATTCCCGTGGCTGTCAACCTATCACTGCCTTCAGAAAGTCGTCGCAGGGGGCTCTTTTGCTGTAGGAGTCCAGAATTCCATCCTGAGACTGTTCATTACAACCATGTCAAATCACTTTCCTCCTTCCCGAAGGAACAGTATTTGAAGGCGTTGAGAGCTGATTTGGGAAATACTTTGTCTCTTTCCTGTTGGTGTGTCTGAGTTCAGTGTTGTTAGTGAGGGGTGACACAGCTGTCTAAAATTAAATAGAGCAACTCTGCTTTGGGTTTCATTAAAACTCAACTCCCCCCACCTCCCCCGTTTTCCTACTGGGAGAGAGGAGGCTGATTTCATGAAAAGCAAAATTTAAATTGTATTTGTATGTGAACATTACCAAAAACTTGACCCCAGAAGTTCGCCTTAATTACACCTTTTGTGAAAGTAACACCCTTTTCTATAGAAAGTCTTTTAGTTTTCGGCCCATGGAATCAATGAAGGATTTGTTTGGGTCTGTAGGTTTGTCTATGGCTTTAAAAAGTGTAGCATTTTTTCCCAGATCAAATTTGACCAAATACTGGTCTGTTCCCAGATTTTAATTGTGTTGTATTGCCCTGTCCAGCCAGTTGGGATTAAAGTCAAGACCTCCACTCTGGTTCATCCTTGCCTTTTAGTTCTGTAGTATTGTCCTCATTTCAGCTCTTAGCCTGTCTTTCAATTTTCATCATTCTATTTAAAATAATAGCTAAATAGAAAAAAAAATGCCCTTAGATCATTAGTCCAAAGTTCAAAAGACTAGGCATGTACTTATGGTGTATACTTGGAGGCAGAGCCAGACTTGGTGCAAAGTTCTTTAGACTTTCCACCTAATGCTTCTACACTGTGCTACACTGGCCCCTCTTGGTGTCACTGTGGTTTTATTTATCATCTTAACATACTTCAGACCAATCCTTTATTAAGCTTGTTAGGCGTTTTTTCGTTGCATGTTTAACTCCTTATTTCGTATGTTCAGCACTGAAAACGCATACAGTACCTGTATTCCTAAGGAAGGTCCTTCAGAATAAACCTAGTAAGAAGTCAGGGTTCTCTTATTCTCTTTTCTCCTATTTGATTTTACTGAAATGCTTGAAGAGAACAATATGTCTTTAGTCCTTCATCATAAAAGTAAGCAGGAAACCAGCTTAAATGTAATACTGGCTTAAGCTCCCTCTGTAATGTGTACCTGCTTTTCTGTTTCTCCTTCCTTACTTTTTGCATTTTGGAAAAGGACAGCTCCCTCAAGATGGTGAAGGAAAACTGTGAAATTGAGCCATTGAGAGTATGATAGCTGCAAACCAGTTCTAGGACAGGAACCTTCAGAATGGATGAAATGTTTACGTTATCATTACTCAGTTAGTTCTTTCAGTCCCACAAGCCCTGGAAAGAGGAAAAAGCCTTTGTACATGTAGTTTTTATCTGACTGATGTATCTTGCCCTTCTTTAAATGTTTTCATTTAAGTAGCAGAAGATGTTACATTATGTACTGATGTGCTGACATCCTGGGGATTTTTTTTTTAACAAGACCATTTTTCATTATGAATTTGTGCTATGTGTCAGCACCTTTTTTTTTTTTTTGGGTTTAAAAACAAAACATACAAACCATATTTCTGATCTTGACCCTCATTTTTAGATTTAGTTTAGAATCATTTTGCACCTTTAATGAGGCTGTTCTTACTTCCTATTTCCAGAACCCAAACCAAATATAGACGTTCTATTCAAAAACTTTTAAAACATTTTAAACTGCTGGGTTATTCTTTTAGGGGATTTTCCCTTGATCTCCTGAAATAATCTACTGTGAATACTTGAACACAGAAAGATTGATTTAAACACTTTTGTTCTAGAAGCCATAGCCTGAACTGAGCTTGCTTGCGCTGAATTCAAGAGGCTCTGTGGCTCTGAGCCTGAACTCCAGCGTCATGTGGCAATTAAACATCAGGCCAATGATGGGGACTCAGTGTCCGTTTTGACTGAAGTCCATTATTAAGTCATCTGTAAAAGTATCTCGCCATAATATGCAATTCCCTCTTCATACTGCCTTTTATTGGGAGACCATGTAACCAGGCATTTCCTTTAATATAAAGATAATTAAGGAAACTTTCCAAAAACATCTCTTTCCACTCCACCCCCTTTTAAAAACAATGGAGTCAAGTACAGGCTGAAGTCTTGGTTCACTACAGAGCACTAACCAGCTCAATGCAAATATCCTTGTATTCAAAATAGAATTTTAATCTAATGAGTCATTTTTTTTTTGAGGGGGAGGGGAAGAGGTAGCTAGTAATTAAAATGATTTTAATATAATTTGGGGTGAGGATACTTAAACCATCGTTAGACCTGAATGCTATTTCTGCTTGAAATTCAATGAGATTCATGTGTATTCATATATTCCTAAAGAGGGAATTCACTTAAAAAAAATTATTCTCCTTACTATCAAACTTTCATTCAGCACTCCTAGTCCACCCATACTAAGTTGTGACATCTGCATTTCGTTAAATGGAAAACAAGCCCTATTTTTTGTCTTTGGGTCTTGGACTTCAGGATATGTTGTGTAACTGACGCTGTTGGTAGATCTGTAGGGGTCAGCCTAGCACAGAGCATACAGCTGGGAAGAGCAGGCAGGTGGGGAAGTGTGAAGGCCAGCATCCTCTCGCTGGTAGATTTATGGGAGGCACACAGGAGTCCCGGCCCAGCAATGATGCATTAGGACCCTGGTCAGTTCCAGTGAAGTTTCCTTCCTGAGCTTAGGTGAACACATTCTTAATTAGTCCTTCTAGTTCTGGGAAATTCAAGGCACACACCAGGTTTTCCTACATTATGTGCTGGCTCCAAGGATAGAACGTTGTTGGTTGTTGGCTAAGATTCACATCCAAATCTTTCCAGGACCAGAGGGAGAAGTATTGACTTAGTCACTTACTTCCCATTAAAAACTATCCTGGTTCTGATCCCCGCTCCAATTACCTGGCTGAGCTCAGGAGTCTTAGAGCTGGAATCTTAGTTATAGCTCTTCTGTCCTCTTTGAATAATTTCTCAGATAAGGATCTGAGATGAAGGTGCTGATTGTGAGATAGGGTGCTGAACTGGGAATGGATAGAGATAGTATATGAGCTAAATGATTCCTTCCAGCCTCAAAATTCTATGATTTGGTGTCTCTATTCATGTGTGAGTATATAAGTACCCGAAGCTCTATGGATCACAGAACTTAAAATATTAGTGTTCTGTCTCACTTGTAAAGATAATCTGGTATTGAAGCTCTTTTATTTGTTTGGGACTTGAGGATTTCCCTAGACCTCCCTTTACAGACAAATTGTTCTCCTGTCTTATCTGGTGAGTTGTATCTGTATGGCTATTGATGGAGCTCTTTAATGCCCTCTCATATCTTCTCCAGTGACTTGCTTATGGCTGCACTCATTCAAAGATGTTTGGTGGCATATGTCTTGTGCAAATTCTTTTGTAGGAACAAGTTGCTGGTTGACTTCTTTCGGACCATAAGAAAGTGTTGTATATTTTCTTAATGTAAGATTGAGAGCTGAATACGAAGCCCATTGGTTAAAAAGAATGGCAATTCAGGAGAAAAACCCTGACCTCGATGTCATACTATTTGTTGGTAATCAAGCTCTGACTCCCAAGACATTGTCTGCAAGAGACTATAATTTAAAACAAAGTTGATAAACCAGTTGAGTACCTTTTTAAAATTACTGCTTTAAAGTGGATATGTTGAAAATATCAACTGCTAATTATTGGCTCACCAGTGAATGACTTTATTTGTTTTTCCTGTTTGTCATTTTAATATTATGGAATAATCACTCAGATATGAATGCCAAGTGATTTCTGTCATAAAAACTGATTCCATGAATTTTTCAAATTCATTTCAACAATGCATAATAAACAGTTCCCTCTGAATAAGTCTACCTAAGCTTTAGGATGTTTTTTTTAACTCAAGACTAATATAAAGGACTCGTCAGAGCTATACTGCCAGCATATACCAATAACGATGAACTGTTATTGAAAGGGCAGACAGATGTAAATGAGGCAGAGGAGGAGAATGAAATGAACATCTGCTTTTTTCAGCTCTTGCCAGAAATTCATAACGGACCAAAAATAACACTCTAGCTCACCAACCTGTTTCAACTTGTGTTGGGTATAGGAAATTTTCTTTTTTTCTGTCTTTCCAGTCTGGGTATGCTCCATTGGCTTGTATATTTAATATTAAATTTTTAAAATTAATTTTTAAGTCATGTATATGAGAAAGACTGGTCTGTCACAAGTGTGTAGGTGTGTTCTGTATCCTTTTAAACAAAGATTTCAGTTGTTGATGAGATTTAATGAAGTATCAGTGTATATCAAAACCAAAATCTTAAATTCCACTGCAAACATTTATTGATTCATATATAAAGGCCTACCATTTCAGGTGCACAATTAGAAAGGAGCCACCAGAGATAATAAAAACTGGAAATAAATATGGTTTTACCTCTCCTCTCCTCTTGGTCCATATCAAGAAGGCATTCAGTAAGTGATTTGTAGGCTGTTTTGGGTGAAAAGAAAATCAAAATGGGAAAGTGAGTGAATAAAAAAAAAACACAATGTTCTGCAAAATGTTGTAAGGGACTGTTACAGAGTTCTTTTGAATAATGATGAATTGCTTCCTGATTAGTGGTTGGTGACTTTTTTTTAAACCCCACCCCAAGAAATTTACCATCAGGGAGGAACTGGTATTAACATGTTTCTTTTTAGCAAGGCCCCCCAAAGTCAAATGTGTGATCCATCCAGTCTAAGAAAGTCATTTCCTCAAATCTTAGAACCCACAGCTCTCCTAGGTATAAATTCCATTTCAAAGGAAGACTTTTGACCACTGGTTGAGCAGAAGATGCTAGAGAAGAGCAAAGTTACTTGAAAGAATTTCCTTCTACTAAAGAGAACTTACAAATTATAAAGAAAGAAAAAAAAAAACAAAACCTCATCTGGAATGAAAAAAATATATTATGTTTTGTTTCTGGTTCCTTAGGCCTTTGTGGAACAACCAAAGAACATTACTTTGGTTTCTGAGGTTAAAACTATTTTATTCCCCTTAAGCACATTGTGTTTATGGTTTGAGGGAGAAGAAGAAATAGGAAACTAGGAATGGGCTAAAATGATCTAACCTTGACTGTCTAATTCTGCAACATTTGAAACTCATTCTAAAACGGAATAGTTTTACCCACTCTGTTCTTCTAGCATAAAAAATATTAATAAAAATACTGGACCCTCAGTCACCAGAGAACTAGACTATTATACTTGGCTGAATATTTGCTTATCATCTGTGAGTTTAACAGAGAGTCTTCCTCAAAAGTCAAGCTCATTAATTATATAGGCACCATTAATGTCTGCTCTCCATAGCACAATTTTGTTATCATTGATGGTATTACCATTTGACAATTCAATTCATTGAAATGAAAAGATCGATTCATATTTTACTGTTGAACTCACTGTTTCATGTGTTTTACCCCCTTTAGATTACTGGAGTGGTGAGTAAAGAATACATACCAAAGGGAACACGTTTTGGACCTCTAATAGGTGAAATCTACACCAGTGATACAGTTCCCAAGAACGCCAACAGGAAATATTTTTGGCGGGTAAGTAGGGAAATTTTTCCCAACTCATTAAGTATTAGGGGAAAAAATGAAACTAAAATTGCTGGGTCACTTCCTTTTCAACTGTCCTGGAGCTCCCCACAATATTCAGGGTCCCCATGGACACAGGGAATTCTAAGCAATTGTGACAAAACTGGTTAAAAATTCAGCCTGGGAAACACAGCTTGAAGGTAGCTGGGGTGAAGAGGTGGTCTGTGTGAATCTTAATTTTTGCGATTCATTAGAGTTTTGTGATGAAAGGAAACAGTTTGCTGCTTGCTTCAAGGGTAAGTTCATTTGCATTTCTGTGCAAGGAAGTAGTAATGAGTCACCAAGCCTTAGATTTCACCCCTTCTTGATTTCTTGCTGACTTAACTTTAATTGAATGGACGAGTAATCACAAATGAATTACCTTGAAAATAAATGCCATTTAGGAAGGATGAATAGAAGACGGTACTGGAGGAATGGAAATGGACTACAAGACTCATCCTGTTTAAATGCATCTGTACCATGAAACTACTGGATTTGACAGTACATAAGTTATTCCATAGTGTAAGGGAGATGCTTTAACATCCCGTCTAGTCAATCCAGTTTCCTTTGGAATATCATAGTTAGAAAGAATCTCACAGGTGAACTAATTGATGGAATCTTTAGGTAAAAGACCCTGGATGAGAATGAATAGGAAAAAGTGGACATTTTCCATTTTCCCATCCATCTCTCTGGATACTCCATTTCCTCAATTAGAAAATAAATTTAAAAGCAATTATATATATGTATGTATATAGACTTGCATAAAATGTACATGATTCCTGGGAAACCTTTGTTGAAATTCTTTCAAGAAACAGTTGCATGGTGGCAACAAAAACTGTATTATACTTGTTTAGTAGCTAAGTTGTGTCCTATTCTTTTGTGACCCCATGGACTATAGCCTACCAGGCTCCTCTGTCCATGGGATTTCCCAGGGAAGAATACTGGAGTGGGTTGCCATTCCCTTCTCCAAAGGATCTTCCCTCCCCAGGGATTGAACCTGTGTCTCATGCATTGGTAGGCAGATTCTTGACCACTGAGCCACCAGGGAAGTCCATATTATACTTATTCTGGTCGGATTTACCTAGAATGCTTATAATTTTTGGACAAGTATTTTTATAAAAGACCTATATTTTGTGATCACTTAGAAGCTGTCCTAAGAAACAAGCTTTTTTTTATTAACACAGGAAGTTTTGTGTTTTAAGAAATCTATTTTACTATTTTCCAAACAAAAGAGATCACTGAGACTTTTCCACTATGAATTGAGTGCTCACAAATTTAATAATTACTCATACTTAAAATACATTTAATACCTGACTAATAATGGGTAAAATGTGAGTGCACTTTTGCCTTTATTGCCAATAAGGTCTTCTGAGAAGTGAGCCATAGATGTTTGTAATTCTTGAGTCTAAGGTCTGAATTAAAACAATCCAGCATAAGTCTGGTTAATGCACGGTCCTTTCAAAAAAAATGACAAGAAATATTTAAGAACCTCCCATCTCTGTCTCAGTTCCCTAGTTTATTGAAGATTCACTCTTAAGTAGCTGAAATGCTTTCCCTGAGAGGATTTATTTGAATTGGTCCTTCACATGCAAAGGATACTGTAGGAGATAACTCCCCACATGTTGTTAAAAGCATCCTGATTTTGTTGGCAGGAATATGAACATCTGTTGTGAGGAAAGAAAAAGTTTCATGCAAATTACACAGAGAAGAGAAGGGATGTTCAAGTTGAGAAACCAGTGACATTTCTTGTAACTGTGCTATGAGTCAGCACGTTTTTAATCTTCTTGATAATATATGGAAATAAAGTGAGGGTGACAAGCAGCAGTGTTCATCTGACGTATCATTATTTTATTTTCTTGTGGGTGTGTGTATGTGTGTGTGTGTGACTTCATGGCATTGACATTTCTGTTTTTAAATGAGGATACAGTAAATTGTAGTCTGTGGAAGACTGACTGGAATCAACATACCCGTAGCTTTAGAAAGCAGTTTCCGCCCAGCAAAGAGTGCAAGAGCGATGGAACCCCGTGTTCCTGGAAGTTTGCACATCAGAGTAAACAAACTTGAAAACCCCTCTTGATAGCAGAATTCACCCAGCCTTGTTCCATTTTCTCTTAACAAAACACACCGCAAAAGCTCTCACAAGCTGCTTTGATGAAGCCACATGTATTTCCCCCTTCACAATTTACAGGAAGTTACTCTTAAAAGAAAGTGATTCTGGTGTTTACTGCCTGTGTTAAAGGGACAGAGTTCCTTTTTGTCTCTGATAACGTTTGAGCGAAATACAGAAACACTTTAGAGATTAACATAGTCAGTATGTGACTAAGAACAAAGCAATGACCTGCTGTCCGGTTAGAGCAAAACTTCTCCTGTGAATCATGTCCTATGACTTGGAGCCTCCAAGTTGCAGAAAACCAGGTATTGCTTTTATATGTGTAAGGATCTTTCTTAAGTCTGAAGATGAGATGGGTACATTTTAAAAAGAAGGAAAGAGAAACTTTCCGGGGAAGGTAAAGGGTCTGTTTATAAAGTCGCTTCAGTAAGACTTTACCTTTTTACCGAGTGGCCTGAGAATATCTGCTAACCAGAAGTAGTATTACTTTAGGACAAACTTTGAATTTCTCATTTTGTATTGCTTTTAAAGAACAACATGGTTTTTTTCTGTGAGTGGTGTCTTAGCCAACCTCCTCACAGATAAGAGGGTTCCCTCTCCCTTCCTCAGCCTTGGAAGAAAAAGCGCAAGGCCAAACACATTAATCGAGAGGAAAAGTGACTTCTCAGGAGACTGTCAGATGTTGGCTTCTGTCCCAGGGCTCACTTTGTTATGGCAGGTGAAGTTCACCTTGGCCCCACCCAGCGTTTCCACAAAAAGGCAAAGTTCCAAGTATTCATATGAACAAGTGTTACTGCTGGACTATGAGGCTTGGGGGTGGAGGATGTTTGCAGAGTTTAAGCCTTGGGCGGGGGTGTAGGAAACGGCAAGTACAGAGGCCATAGAAAAAGCTGAGACTCAGTTTGACGTACTCAGTCGGGTTGGTCTAATACCCAGTGACTCAAAGCATTAAAAGGCAGAATGATCGGAACTCAAGCCAGTAGTGTTGCTGTGTGCCATTCACTGCGACCAGCTAGAGGACTAGGTGCGGCAGCTCCTTAAACCAAATCTTGTGTTTCATTCTTCTGTAGCTTTTCCCCAAACATGAAAAGACCCTAAAACTGAAATGGAAAAGGTAACTGACAAAGCGTGCCTCCCCTGTTTCCTCCCTTGGTTCTGCTGATTCAAGCAAGACAACTCCGGCTAAGCTGATTTCCTTTTCTAATGAGGCAGTCAGGGACCAGAAATCACGCTTGCCGTGTTTATTCTCAGAGGTGCTGGCAGGCTTTCCGCTGCATGAGGCCTTTCTTTTCCATGTCTCTCCTCTCTTTTGCGCAGATCTACTCCAGAGGGGAGCTCCACCACTTCATTGATGGCTTTAATGAGGAGAAGAGCAACTGGCTGCGCTACGTGAACCCAGCACACTCTGCCCGGGAGCAGAACCTGGCCGCCTGTCAGAACGGCATGAACATCTACTTCTACACCGTTAAGCCCATCCCTGCCAACCAGGAGCTTCTGGTGTGGTACTGCCGGGACTTTGCAGAAAGGCTTCACTACCCTTATCCCGGAGAGCTGACAATGATGAATCTTAGTAAGTGGATTACACACAAAAAAATTAAAAATGCCAGTAATGTCAGTTCTGCCCCTTTGCACTAATCACATGTTGTTTAATTACATGGCTTCATTTGATGGGCCAAGTAGGTGGCTTAAACTCAGCACTGGGAAGAGAAAAACAATTTTTTTCAGTCTCGATTCCCTATAATGAAACTTGATCATTTAAAATCTACTAAGAGCAACTCTGAATGTACCGGAAGAAATAAAGGTCCAGTGCTAATCTGTCCAAAAGGGGACAGGTAAGATTATATTCTAATAGAGATTGGTTCTGACATGCCAAGGATGAAAGGTATAGTTCCTTGTTTGTGCTAATTTGTCAGTGCTTAAAATATGCTTTGAAATGTAGATGCACATTTGGTTATCAAGTTATGGTCTGATGTGAAACATAAATTGTTTCTAAAAAACCTTGGAGCTATAATTTTCCAAATCTTATTCAAAATGGATTTTATATCTTCGCTTCCTTCCTTATGGTAAAAACCTAATTATCTGATCTCCTGATCGGTATTACAGTAACCACCTATCACTTTTATCTTAACAAATTTTCAGTTCCTTAGGTTTATAAGCTTTTACTTTTCTATTGGTTAAAGTTGCTGTCATGACCTCTCTGCAAAAGGCTACTTTGTTTTAGTCATTCTCAAGTGATCTCTAGGAATGATGTAAGATTTACCATAAAATTCCAACCTGTTTTAACTATAGTTGTATATTCTCAGACTGCTTTTAAAGCAGATTTTTAAAATCAGCTCCTTTTGGTTTCAGAGTTTGGCATCTAAATGCTGAAATTTTTGTAAGCTTTTGTTTTGATCTCATTTCCAACATAAGGACAAGTTGGAAGAACAGTACAAAGAATTCCCAGAAACACTTTACCCAGATTCATCAATCATCCATATACTGTCCCATTTGCTTTATCTGGAGTCTAAACTGTTTTAGTTCACATTTTGACCTTTGAGACCTTTGGGATGGATGTTAATATTAACATAAATTAGAATTTGACTTAAATTTTTAGCCAATTAACAAACCAATTACTTATCCTAGTCAGGTGTAATCCAACTCTATAGCTATTCGGTACTCACCCCACACTGTCTAGTTGACTGCTCTCCCAATGATCTCAAGACTATATTTGTAGTTTTCTGAAAAGCTGAGGCTATAAAAGCTTAAAGACTTCTACTATAATATCTTTAAACTTGTGTTTGTAGCCCTTATGTACACAAATAAAGTGCACACTTGAGGTTTGGGAAAAAAAACACTGAAATGTTTGGAAACAAATTGGCTTCCAGCTTGAGCATAGTAGGTATAATAAGGTCCTGGCCAATGGTGGTGGGTCTTTTCCCTCATCTCTCTAGCACTCGCCAGAGTCCCCATTGTATCACTAGTACCCAGCATCCCAGGAGCCCTTCTGCTCTCTTACCCTATGAAGTGCCAGGCCCAGTGGTAAAAGGCAGCTTACACTCCAGCAGGGCATCTCCCAGGAAAATGTGCCGCTGCTCAGCAGAGCCGCAGCTTCCTCTTGAGGGGCTCCTCACATTCCTTGAGCTTCATTCATGGATTCAGAAAAAGACTGATTTTTTATTTTCTTTGAACTGTAACTCCATTTTAAATGACCCACTTTGATTACTTTTGCAGTAACCACAAAGAAGTTTTTTCACATACATCCCTCACATTCTTCAGCACAAAGAAAGGTCCTAAAGGCCTTGCATTTTTATTCCCCAGCAAAAGGCTTAGCACAGAATTTTCACGTTCAAATGGTTATTCTTTGAGCTCTGAAGGAACTGTCATGTTCTCTATGAAATGACAGCTTTGTTCCCTCAAATATCTGTCGTTGTTTATGCAGAGTTTTTTCTAAATGGTGGTTGAACATTTTCAGGTACCCATTCACTGTCCAGTATTCGTAGTACAGAATGAAACTTCACAATAACCAGTCACAGTAAGCCAAGACTCCTGCTGCCTGTTGTGAAACCAGTTGTCTTAGGTGTGGTAACTGATGATTGAGACGCTGATCAGGAAAATTTCCACTATTTCATCAGGCCTAAAAGGTAGATTGTGTCTTCAAATGAGTTGTGTTGGGCTCCATGTTTCATGCACAGTAGAGGCCTGTGTCAGAATCTCTGTGACGGCTTTAAAATGGCAGTGATGGTTCAGTTGGTAGAATTTTGAGAAGAGATTTAAAGAAAACTGAGGTCAAGAAAAATAAGTAGCCAGAAATCACATATAGTTATTTTTTTTAAAAAAAGAGTAGGAATTATTAGGTTTAAGTCTTACCCTCCCAAGGTTTTTTTTTTTTTTTTAGTATATATTTTTTTCAGTCTATCTAACTAGCCCATCTAGAAAACAGTTGACCAAATTATAGACTTCTAAATGTTAATCTGCTTTCTCAGTTTCAGTTGAAAACAGACTTTGTTTTGCCTACTGCAGAACTTCTAGGTTCTTTCTTATAGTCTTGGGGGTTCTTATTATAGATCGAAAATGTGAGTCGGCATAATTAAGCCATTCAGAGCCTTCAGAAGCAGTTCACTCTTGAAATGACTCTGTCCGCCTACAGCCATTAAAGAATTAAGAACAAAAACAGATCTTGATTTTCTTTTTCAAGTTAACTCAAGCTGCTGCTGAGTGGGAGAGTCTGAAATGACACCAGCTCCACTGATTACTCAGCTACTGAAGGATGGTTTTTTTAAAATATACCTTCATATAGACTCCATGAGGGCTTCCCAGATGGCACTAGTGTTAAAGAACCCATATGCCAATGCTGGTAGATACAAAAGACAGGTTCGATCCCTGGATCAGGAAGATCCCCTGGAGGGAGGGCACAGCAATCCATTCTAGTATTCTTGCCAGGAGAATCCCTTGGACAGAGGAGCATGGCAGGCTGTAGTCCGTAGGATCGCACAGAGTCGAACACAACTGAAGTGACTTAGCACACACATGCATAGATTCCGTGACTGACACATTAGAACACCTGAGGCGGCTGATATTGCTCTCTGGATACTGTGTTTGTTTTTTTTTAAATAGGAAACAAATGTGTTTTTGTGAAGGTGTAAGAGATACTGAACATTTATCATGGAGCTATGATACGCTAGGCACACTGTGCTCAGTATTTTGCATAGAAAATAGTAAATGCCAACTTTTCTTGTTGTTGGCTTGATTGTTAGCTTTGCAGCAGTTCAATAATTGGATTATGGAGATGCTCAGCAATAACACCTGACTAAATAGGAGGGCAGTGCTATGGACAGATTAAAACTTCCTGCTTATAACTTTATTGAATTTTAGAACCCAGAGATTGTTGAAGCTACTAGAAAAAATTAGGAGACTTAGATGTAATTTGCCACATAAAAATGGCAGAAAGGTGTGATGGTGAAGTTTCTGTTTTCTTTTTTTAGGGTTATGTCTTTTTAATTTTAACCTGAGCCTATATGGTTGCCTCCAAATCATTCTCTTTTTTGCCTCAAAATTCCCTCCTGTGGCTGTGAGATGCCTTGCCTATCAGCTTTCCAGCTTAGTTGTCTCTCTTCTTTTACCATTTCAGCTTTAAAAACAAAAGTGACAATTTGAACTTCCTGCCTGCTGAGCCTCACTGAAAGACTGATATTGGCCTGATAAGGGGGTATTTATTTTGGTTTAGTGGCTTCAGAAATCCCTCTCCCTCAACAAGCTTTCCATCACTGCCCCCATCAGCATCTTCCTGATAGTGTCTGGGCTGTGTTTATTCTGGGGCTTCAGGCTCACCCGGGAGTAACTGATAACAGCTAGCAGAGATAACATTCTGAGGGGGCTCTCAAACTGGAATCGAATCCCTCAAGCCTGTCAGCCTAGAGAATGGATTTGAAGAGTTCAGACCCTGGAGTCCACAGAGTTCATTTCTAGACCTATCAGGTATCAAGCCTAGAGTTCTTCCTCCATTAAATCAAGCAGGGACAACAAAATGATGCTTTTACGGAGGCCTACAAGGTCCCCCGAGCCTGTCCTCTTCTCAGCTGAGGCCAAGAACTCTCCTACCTCTCACGGCATCTATACAAACCCACAGCTGAGCCTTCATCTCTCCCTACACTGAGGGCAAGTGTGCAGGCTGGAGTGCCTACCAGCCAATAACCAGAGCTCCAGCCTAGCAGCTTGTATTTTAGTTTTGGTTTCCAGGGAAGGCTGAGCAGGGAGTGGTCAGTTTTCCCAGCTCCGGCTGGTTGGTGGCTTCCTGAAAGCATCTTTCGTTCTGCGTGTTTGGAGGGAGCAGTGCTGGTGGCATGGCCTGGAGAACCTGTCGCAAACAGGCTCTGTTTAAGAACATTGCTGCTGTTCCTCAACAGTCTAGTTACCGAGTAATAATATGCCATCTTTTGGAATAGGTGTGTTCCATCTTCGCTGCCTGTTTTCTTTGGTGCTCTAAGTAATTGAACTGGCTCGGAAAGTGCCATTTGTGGTTTAGCAGCGATGACTATGTAACACCTTGTGATTCCGGGGGACAGCATTACTGGGAGCCTGGTGAGACCCAGAGCCTCAGTGAAATTCTGGTGTTGTCAGCAAATCCAGAGGAAGGGTTCGAATCACCTTGCTAATCTGTTTGACAGAAGCAGTTTGAACAGGATTTTATCAAATTCGTATTAAACAAGAATGGAGGTGAAAATTTGATGACTTCTTATTACTTGAAATGAGTCTTAATCTTTCACATCTAGTTCACCCGGTGTGCTGATTTCCTTTAGGTAAACTGTGACTTTTATTAACCTGTGACACCCCACACCCAGTATTTCATGGAGATACGCTCCTTTTCTAGATTGAAAGGACTGTTCTATCATGAGGTTCTTACCAGTGGAAACAGTCATCCAAACGATGTTATTCATTTGACTGATGCCACCGGTGACCCGGTTTTGCTGAGGAGGAACTGGAGTGGCATGAGCCTTCCAGAATGAGTGGGTGTTGAGAAGCCAGGTGGCCCTCTTGGGGCAGCTGGGGCTCAGGTTTGCTCATTGCTCAAGGAGAGAGAAGCCTGGGCAATGTCACTTCAGTTTTCTGTCTCTGAGTAATATTCACCCTTTCTTTATTTCAGCACAAACCCAGGGCCGTCCAAAGCAGCAGAGCACTGAGAAGCATGAACTGTGCCCCAAGAGTGTCCCGAAGAGAGAGTATAGCGTCAAAGAGATCCTAAAACTAGACTCCCGCCCTTCCAAAGGGAAGGACTTGCACCGCTCCAACATTTCACCCCTCACTTCCGAGAAGGACGCGGATGACTTCAGGAAAGACGGGAGCCCGGAGATGCCCTTCTACCCGCGCGTGGTGTACCCAATTCGCGCCCCGCTCCCGGAAGACTTTCTGAAAGCACCCCTGGGATGCTACGGGATGGAGCGGCCGCCCTACATCACTCACTCCCCCATACCGTCCTCCGCGACGCCCAGCCCCTCCGCGCGCAGCAGCCCGGACCGGAGCCTGCAGAGCTGCAGCCCGCACAGCAGCCCCGGGAACACGGTGTCGCCGCTGGCCCCCGGCCCCCAGGAGGCCCGCGACTCCTACGCCTACTTGAACGCCCCCTACGGGGCCGCCGCCGAGGGGCTGGGCTCCTTCGCCGGCTACGGGCCGCCCACCCACCTGCCGCCCGCCTTCATCCCCTCCTACAACGCGCACTATCCCAAGTTCCTGCTGCCCCCTTACGGCATGAACTGCAACGGCCTGGGCGCTGCCGTGGGCAACATCAACAGCCTCAACAGCTTCGGCCTCTTCCCGAGGCTGTACCCGGTGTACAGCAGCCTCTTGGGCGGGGGCGGCCTGCCTCCCCCGATGCTGGCGCCCGCCTCCCTCCCCAGCTCGCTGCCCTCAGAGGGGTCGCGCCGCCTGCTGCAGCCCGAGCACCCCCGGGAGGTGCTGGTGCCCGCGCCGCACAGTGCCTTCTCCCTCCCCGGGGCGGCCGCCAGCCTGAAGGACAAGGCCTGCACCCCCACCAGCGGCTCCCCGACGGCCGGGACCGCCGCCACGGCCGAGCACGTGGTGCAGCCCAAAGCTACCTCAGCGGCCGCTGCGGCCCCCGGAGGCGAGGAGGCCGTGAATCTCATCAAGAACAAAAGAAACATGACTGGCTACAAGACGCTCCCCTACCCGCTGAAGAAGCAGAACGGCAAGATCAAGTATGAATGCAACGTCTGCGCCAAGACTTTCGGGCAGCTCTCAAATCTGAAGGTAGGCCTGGCGTGTTCACCCCCTACCCCCACCCCCGAAACGCGCGGTCTGTCCTCGGGAGGGCACACAGCGCGCCTGGGTACTTAAACCTCCCGCGGGTTGTAGATTGCGGTTTCCTCCCTGTAAGACCCAGGCATGGAATCCTCGGCCACGCAGCTTGGGACCCGTTACTTCCCCTCCCCCAAGAGGCTTCTGATTAATAAACATCCGGGGTTTGAGCTAGAGGATCAGTGTGGAATCCCTGCTTAGCCTGTGACTTTTCTTTAGCTCAGACACGACAGAGTGTTCTGAAACTCACATTGAGGTTTGATTTGTTCTAAGACTTCACCTTGATGCTTACGAGATTTGCGTCCTAAATGCCCTGAGTCTTTGAGCCGGGACATTTACTCTTAACAGCCTGCAGAGTGGGAGCCAAGCTAAGGTGTTGTGGCTTCTTCCCAGGTCCACCTCAGAGTGCACAGTGGAGAACGACCTTTCAAATGCCAGACGTGCAACAAGGGCTTCACTCAGCTCGCCCATCTGCAGAAACACTACCTGGTACACACGGGAGAGAAGCCACATGAATGCCAGGTGGGCAGTGTTTTCTGGGTAGAACTTTTGACCTTTGCAGACAGTGTCTCGGCAGTCACCCTCCTGGTGTCCTAAACCAACGCAAGAATTCTGCCTTCCTTAGGCTGCTGATGAGATGACACAGCCGACTTCCACTGGGTGGACAGTGGTCGGGGCGGGAACCACCCTGTGGGAGCGTCCCCATGTTGCCCTATTTGCCTAATGCTGCGGTGAGGGGCCACAGGGAGTTTTCTTTCCCCTCCCAGGTTGTCCTACGTGGGTGGGCAGCTGGCACCTCCCCTTGGCAGCTCTTAACCTTCTGGTCTCCATCCTCCCTTCTCTGCCTCCCTCCCCACACTGCAGGTTTGCCACAAGCGATTTAGCAGCACCAGCAATCTCAAGACCCACCTGCGACTCCACTCCGGAGAGAAACCTTACCAGTGCAAGGTGTGTCCTGCCAAGTTCACCCAGTTTGTGCACCTGAAACTCCACAAGCGCCTACACACCCGGGAGCGGCCCCACAAGTGCACCCACTGCCACAAAAGCTACATCCATTTCTGCAGCCTCAGGGTCCACCTGAAGGGGCACTGTCCTGTGGCCCCAGCCACTGGGCTGCCCCTGGAGGACCTGACCAGAATCAACGAAGAAATTGAGAAGTTTGACATCAGCGACAATGCTGACCGGCTGGAGGACATGGAGGACAACATCGACATGACCTCTGTGGTGGAAAACGAGATTCTGGCCGTGGTCAGAAAAGAGAAGGAAGAGACTGGCCTGAAAGTGGCTTTGCAAAGAAGCATGGGAAATGGACTGCTCTCGGGGTGTAGCCTCTATGAGTCAGCAGAGCCGCCCGTCCTGCAGTTGCCTCTCAGCAACCCACTACCTCTGGGACCTGTAAAGGTCAAACAAGAAACAGTTGAACCTATGGATCCTTAAGATTTTCAGAAAACAAAAGGTGTTTTGTCTTCTTTCTTAAGACTTGGCGAGTCAGGGTGCCCGTCGCAAGCGCTTGTACATAATTCCAGTTCTGCAAAGCTCTCCCTGACAGCATATGGTTTCCCTCACTTCTCTGGAATTAAAGAAGGAACCCCAAAGTTACTGAAATCTCAGGGCATAAATGAGGCAAAGACAATATATATACCTATTATATATACTTACTTACACCCCATCTATATATTTGAACCTGTTGTATTTTGAATATTTGTGTGAATATGTTTGCATAGCCTCCCCATTGCTAAGACTATTGCCTAGCCATAATTATTTTTTCAATGATAATCCTTCATAATTTATTATACAATTTATCATTCAAAAAGCAATAATTAAAAAAGTTTACAATGACTGGAAGAATTCCTTGTAATTTGAGTTAAGTGTTATATTTTTGTCTGGTGGCCATTCTTTGTAGATAATTTCTGCACATCTGTTATAAGTATCTAAGATTTAGTAAACAGATACATTACTTCAGTCAACCTCCCTCTATAATAATGGTTTGAAAGTGAGGTTTGAGTATTGCCAAAGTTAGGCAGTTGATGTGTTCGTTCATAGGATTATATTATTTGAACAGCCTTGTATCGTTTGAACATAATTTGGGAGTATGTTTGCAGAATTACCCAGTAGTAGGTAGAAGAAATAAAAATCTTGTATGTTTCTATAGAGAGTTCAGCATTCCTGCCCCCAATCACAGATTTACCAGAAAGGTGATAAGAAGGCTTTGCCAATCTGTCTCCCTCTTCAAAAACAGTCATCCCACCCCCAAAGTCATGTGACCATTTGGAGTGGCCATGAGACTTATAGCATCCCAATGTATTATCTGAAAATGTGAAGAAGACAAACGCCATGTTTAATACCACTGCAAAATGTTTCCAAAGCACAGGTGGTTTTGTATGGGTGAGGTCTGGGGGCATGAGTCCAGATGTTTTTGTGGTTGGTCTTTTTGTTATCACATCAAAATTGCACAAGCATGGTGCTCCACCGGGAAGGATTTGAATTAGATAGGCTCAGGCCACACTTTAAAAACCAAAACCGGAAAACGGGTATTCTCATTGTCTTAGGGTCAAAGCGGGTAATGAATATTCCTGTCCCCAACACATCAGTTGTATTTGTTTTTTCTGTGCAACTCAGACTTTCCTCAGTATTTGTGTTTTTACGTTTTATGGTTAATTTAATTGAAGAAGAAAGGGCATTGCAAAGTTGTTCAACAACAGTTACCTCATTGAGTGTGTCCAGTAGTGCAGGAAGTGATGGCATCGTCAATGATTTGCTACTCGAGAGGAGAGAGCACGCATGCACCAGAAAGACGGAATGCATCCCATTCTGCCTCGTCCTCTGCTAAGCCCAAAGATGGCACGTTGGCATTCAAGGTGTAGCGGACAATGATGTATATTTATAAATCTATTTATACCACTATACCATGTATATATAATATATTTATAACCACTTAAAATTGTGAGCCAAAACATGTAAAAGATCCTTTTCCTAATGGCAAAAAAAAAAAAAAAAATCACACCCTTTCTGACTCTTTGCTTAATTAGCACTCAATGACCTCACAATTACATTGGTGAGCTTGGGCACCCCTTGGTATTGTAAGAGATCCTAAAATCTTGGTGCAAAGGTGGGGACCGCATAACAACCAGGGAGAAAGAGACATACCTTTTTTAACTATTAAGGACAGTCTAAGATGGCTTTTTTTTTTCTCCGTCACATTCTGATGTGGTCACACCAGAGTCCCAGAAATAGAAATCCCATCAACCACTTTAACTTTTCTCTCTCTTCCTCTCCTTCCTTCTTAAATAACTGATGGATCACTAATCAGTCTGGTTTATATATTCAGCATTTTGGTCTGTGGCAACTAATGTCAGCCTACAGAAGAGAACAACAAATTTAGGATAATCCAGGGAAACCTAAGAGCCTTACTGATCTGTTCCTTTAAATAATGAAACTGACAGTTTAGTATGATATTTTTTTTTTAACAGTGTTTGACAAACAGTCCTTGATTATAAGTAAACGAAAGCATCATACTCTGACATTGACATCAAATACTTTATATTCCCCATCACTCATTTGTTGTCTTTTTTCCCTCTCGTGCTTTCTCATTAGTGGAAATTTTTACTGAGACCTGCACAGTGGCTTGAGACTTCATAATTCTCTGTACCATCTGACTTTCCCTCTGAGGCCTCTTACATGTGAATGTTGAGCCCACAATCAACAGTGGTTTGTTGTTTTTTTTTTTCTTTCTTCTACTCAAAACTGACCAAAGTTACTGGCTTTTTACTTTGCTAGAACAAACTATCTTATGTTTACGTACTGGTTTACATTGTTATTTATGTGCAAATTGTCAAAATGTAAATTAAATATAAATGTTGATGCTTTACCAGTGCTTGTCCAGTGTCTTGAGTGAAGGGTGAGAGAGCGACACCTTAATCATACTGTAAGGGTGGCCTTAGAACAAATTCTGAACGTGACACAGTTTGCCTCCATCCTGCTCATGTCCCCACCCCCATCCTCCATCCCCCATAGAGACGATTCCCTAGTTTTCCCACCTCCACTGGTGACTGCATTTGTCAGTGATCTGACAGAGTTGATCACCTGCCTCTCATAAATCGACAGTGTAAGAATTTTTGTCTTTAATTATGGGCCATAAAAATATCTTCTAAGAAAAGCATCTCAAGCATGAGCCAGCTATTGTTTGCTTTTGTTGGACTTTTTTGTTTGTTTTACTTAGTTGATGGGCAGTGGGGTGGTAGCGAGGTGAGGAAGACTTGGATTAAGTCCAGAAATGCCATCCTAGCCTTGATCCAGGATGTATGTGTGTGGACCCAGCCAGTTCATGGGTGAGGGGCTCTGGGGAGCCCTGGGAGCCCGAGGAGCATTTTGCCCATTGGTGGCATTATTTTTGCTTCAGTAGTCAACATCCCACAGGGAACCATAGGGAATCTTCAGCATCGTTTTTCTGCCCAATGTGCTACAGTATTTTTTTTTCCCCTTCACATTTTAACTCAGGAAGTAGATTTGCCACTTGTGCAATTTAAAACAAATTTCAAGAAAGCTGTTTGACAGGCCTCTGGGCATTTTTAGTATGAAGCCCAGGGATCACAGTAGCCTGGCCATGTGGTCCCAAGGGTCATGTGTTGGGAATGGATCTACTTGTCCACTGACACTTCCAGACCCTAACCTTTGTCCAGTCACAAACAAAAAGCAAAAATTGAGTTTAACTTGGTAGACATGAATAGGAGAGATACTTATAGAAAAGTGTTAGTGCCCTCAATGAAAAAAAAATAAAAGCCCTTCACAAATGGTTTCATGTTTGTCACTTCACCCATTACCAAGTTCATGGTACCATGTACGTTAAGAAAATAATGTTGCTTATATTTAGATACTCAAAACTGCCCAGTGGTTTTTTTTTTTTTAATGTTTCTTCTTTATATTCACTTAAACATCTGTGCCAAGAATTTGAAATGCTGCCAGCATTTTACTGTGGAGTTAAGAAAACCAGACCCTATTGTCATAAACGTGCCAAATGGTGCTGGTTGTACTACTAAATTCTACAGAACCATTGTGGTAATAATTTTTCAAAACAAAGCCCAGTCAGACCCAGAGTATAACAGTTACTACCATTAATCATTGTTCTTTACTTGGCAAAACCTACCTTTTTTTTCTTGAGAGTTACGTATCTTGAGCACACTTGTGGACTTAGCTGTTTAATGAAACATTACATGAGAAGATAATATTCACTAGGAGCTCAAGTCTCCTAGCCGTCATCTACCCCCCTGAAAAGAGGCTTCAGGCAGCTGTTTGTATGGCAAGGCAAAACCAAAGGAGCCACCTTTTAAAATCTTTCCTTAAAAGCCCTGTTCAGAAATGACACATTCAATTCTCTATCATAGGAAAACATAGAATATAGAGTTCCATGGGAGCTTATAAGGACACTTCTAAATTTTTTTCCCTTGGGGGACAGAAAGCCACTTTAAAACCTTTAAGTTTGTGTAAGTGAACTTATTCGTGTGTGTGTGTGTGTGTGTGTGTGTGTGTGTGTGTGTGGAAGGCTTCTTTAAAAGAAGATAATGGGAAAAGGCCAGAGCAGAGAAATGAAAGTAATTAGAGGCACATGCTGGAGGATTTCTAATGTTTCTGGGATAATCTGGTCCACAAAGGAAGGCTGCACCACAGAGGGTGGCAGCTAAAAACATTAGTGAATAGAAGAGAAGTTACATAGAATGGGATCAGTGAACCAACTGAAAAGACACTTCTATTTCTTTTATGAGACCATAGAGTTCTTTGTCCATAACATGTCTGTTTCATTATCAATGTCTAGCCAGAAGAAATCAGACCATTCTGAGCACTTCTCGGTATCCAGCAGCTGCAAGAAACGTTTCAGTACACAGAAGCCTTCCATCACATCCATTTCTAAGTTTCATGTCCTTAGGACTCCCAAGTCCATTTGCTTAAAGTGCTGCTGACAGCTGCTCCTTCAATAAGTGAGAAGTGATTTAATCTCAATATAGCTTTAATCATGTAATTTAGGCCCAAAACAAAGCAAGATTCCAAAAAGTTATTTTTAAGCTGAATTACCTAAAAACTCCTCATGCTCAGTTTCACAGAATACTATAACAAACCCTCTGCTGGTTTGTTCTTCCTTCCAGGTTTGATAAATAATGAACCACAGTTAGTCATGTACACATTTCCTCCTCTGAATTGGAGACAGAAGCTTTTGTTCAGCATAAACGTGAGCGCAACCACCTTGCAGTTTTCTCCTACCCCCATCAAGAAAGAAAGAGGAAGTGACAGGTAAATGCCAGTGGGTGGTTTGGGTAAGAAATTCTTCAGTGTGTTAACAAAAGGAAATTGTCCTCAAGGAAATGTGGCACAGCTTCCCATCTTTAGGTAATCTGAGGAATTTGTATGTGGGTTACGGCAACCAGTGTTTCTCCCTGGATGAGGGGCAGAGCAAAAGAAACAAAATTAAACCATTAACAGAAGGGACTTTGGTTTATATGATAAAGGTGAACAGCCACCTTTAGGGATGGTAACACAGTGGGTCCTTTTTGGGGAAGGGAGGAAGTAGTCTCCTTCCTGGGATGGCCTAGAGACGAAGAGCCAGCTTGTCTAAAAGCACAGGATAGGCAAGATGCCTGGCAAGCCCTTCCCATACTTATGATTCAAAGACTTCCATAACCGTGTAAGTGATGGTGCACCTGGGGACAAGACAGAGCTAAGGCTCTGGTGGAGAACTTAAGTTTCCTTAATGTTCCTGAGGCCTCCGAGGAAACTGTACATATCAATATGTAAAACCCTGCATAGAAGGCAGATCTGGAGAGCTTATCTCATCCAGAGGAAGAGTCCATGATACCAAGAAAGGAGCTGTGCTGTTATGGTTTGCAAAATAGCTGAAAATGTATTTCCCATTAGAGTCCTTCTCAGGGATTCTGTGAGGGGGTGGAAAATGAGTCAGTGCCACTATGACCCGACAGCCTGCCAGCGCAGTCCTGCCTGGGGAAGAGAGGGACAGTCTCCATCCTCCCTTCTTCCACAGCAAGGCGGCCCTGGTACTATTTCCCATCCATGCAGGCAAAGGAAGTAGGATGAAGCTTCATCCCTTTCCACGGAACACTTTCTTGCCGCCTCAGTTTTACAACGATTAACCTGACAGTCATCTGCAGTGAGAATCACCATCTAAAGATCATGAACTGGGTGACTTAAGTCCTTCTTCGGTGCCACCCAGGCCAGAGTCTAAATATACCCCCAGGTGGGAACTGAGATTATGAGCTCCTAGTCTGCTGGAAAGAGTGAACCAGAGATTTTCCTAGTTCTAGGCCTGGTTCAGCTGCTAGTACCTGGATGCATGCTCTCAAGAAAGTCCTAGAATTTCCCTGGGCCTCAAGTTTCCTGATCCATAAAATGAAGGAGTCATTCCTGGCCTTTCTTTGTGCTCTTTCGGAAGTATTACATCTCTTAATATGCTAAGATTCCATCATTGTCTCTTTTTTCCTTTCAGTTTGTTTCCGTTGGAAGTCTGATTGTTGCTATAGGCAGATATTTGTAATTTAGAGAGCAGATGTCAGAGGAAAATGGAAATGAGGGACAGGCTTGTATGGAAAAACTATTGTGGCTTCTTTTGGCAAAAGAGATTCGGCTCACAAAGGTCCTGCTAATTTGTGAGAATCATGAACTTTCCCCAGGAATTAATATGCTCATCTGAAAGGAATCAAGATTCTTTTAATGGAAATAATGGCTTGTGCTTAAATCAAACCTCTGCTCAAGTGAAGTACCATGAATTCTAGAATGTTTAGTTTAGTGGCTTTTTGTTTTTTCTTCCACATCTTTTAAATTTTTTTAATGCCAAGCCTTACTTGCATGAAGAGTAAGAAAGATTTAAGTTTGTTGCTGCAAAAAGGAAAGAAGGTAAAAATATGGGAGCTAAAGAAGAGAAGACAAAGCCAACCAAGAGAATCCAAAAGATGTTGAAAGAAAACATTCTCTTAGCAAAGTAATAGAGGCCTCGATACTGTTCTAACGGTTCAAGGTTTAAAAAAGGGAATAAAGACAAATGAAGCAGTCAGAGGGAGGAGAGGGAAAGGTTAAGCCAAGACAGAAACTGTGAGTAGATAGATGTGAAAGGGGCTGAAAATAAGTGAAAAGTGAAAAATTGCTTTATGAATAAACCGTTAAAAAATAGTGAGTGAAAAAGCAATCGTGCTTCCAGTTATTACTGAATCACCCGCTGGTGGCAGCCAGGGGCTGACCTGAGCTGCGACTCCACGCTTAACCTGCATGCAGCAGTTGGTGCTGGGCTGCTCCTGTGGGCGGACACCGTTTTCTACTTGAGTGTCAGTTTCATTGTGATTACTTGCCGTCAAAGACGCATGTGGCCCATTTTACCGCCTTGAACACCAAAAAACATGACTTGGTCATCTCTCCAACCTGTTGACATTACAAGGCAGGAGATATAGCCTCTTGGTACATTCAGGACACCAGCAAGGCAAGGAGCTAGGACCCAGGGATGTGAGGGCAAGCAGATCTTCTACGGGAAGTTGATGGGGCATGAAGGTTCAGTCTGCTTTTGTGTTTTTCTGAAAATGAGGCCATGAGTTTATACTTAGTGATCCTTGTCATTCCTGATGGTGTGTCTGTCAGGGCAGGGACACAGCAACCATCCCACAATCTCTTCTGTGCTCGGAGTCCACAGAATACCCTCCTCCCGAGCACATTCAGGCCAGCAAACAAAATGCCAATCATAGCAGAGCCGCCCGCCCCCTGCCTACCGGAGGAAGCACTGGAGCCCTAGGAAGTGAACCGGTTCCACCAGTTGACTCCGCCCTCCGAGCCTTCGGGAAGAGCGAAGACCGGAAGTGTTCGCTCCCACCAGGAGACTGGCCGAGCACCACAAGGAAGGGCTAGTGCAGATGGTACAGGCAATTTCCAAAGCTGCAGGGTCGCCCTCCTGCTCATTCCAAGCGTAGCACACACTTCTCTTTCCGAGCTGCCTGCGTGCAGAGCTAACTTCTGATTCTCTGTTTCAACAGAAAGGAGGTGGGAGATGGGTGGTCACAAATTCCAAGATAATTTTGCATGGCAGGGCTTCACTGGTTGTCTCTGGTGGACTGCAGGGAGGCAGGTGGCCCTCGAGTGTTCTAGGGCCCCAGGGAAGTTAGTCCTGGGGAACATTTGACCCAAGTGACCCATGGAGCAGTGAGCTCATGCTCACAGATGGCATGGCTGTGCAATCAAAGAATGAGGCCCAATTTTAATGAAACCGTTTCATTTTTAAGAACCAGGATAAGACTGTAGTTCTGTACATCTGGCCAGTTGGAGCTAAGATTTCCTTCAAAGCCTCACACAGTTCTTGGTATCTGTTCTTGCTGTTGCTGCAAGAAGTACCTAGCCTTGTGCTGGTGGAAGGTTTAAGGTTTTCATCCTTGAGTGTTTTCATGGAGACAGGTAAGGATGGACTTTCAGCATCTTCATCTTATAAATGGGACTGTCAAAGCATGGAAGGTCAGAAGAGAGGCTCAAGCCACCTGACAAGTTCCTGCTGGACCTGGAAACTGAATCTCAGCTTCCTGACTCTACTTCCACTTCTCACTTCCCAAGTCAGCACTTTAGAAGATACTGCTATTGCCCAGCAGGCAGGGCCCACAGGAGTCACTGATGCTGCTTGTATTTAAGGCAGGCTTGCCAAAATGGCAGGGTTTCACAGCATTAAATTGCTGTCTTTTTGCCTTGTCAGGAACTTGACTGTTAACAAGTTCCACAGACATTTCAGGAAAGCAAGGTGGGGATGGCTAGCCTTGGAGAACCGTGGCCTGCTGCAGCCCAGTATTATTCTGAATTCATCCCAGTTCGACACAGTCATTTACATCTCTGAAACCAAGCTTCTTCCAGATGCCCCTTTACTGAAAGGCTTTCATCACTCTAGGGTGGCCAGTTCCCCTTCAAAGTGCCAGACTGAGCTGGCATTTCCGCGTGCATTCACAGAGGCAGGGGGTGTGCGTCAGGCTTCAGTGGTTCCGGGTCAGCCTCAGGTCAGCAGTGCTCCAAAGAGGAAACTGAGGCAGGGAGCTCCCAGCTCCCCATCAGGACATGCCTTGGGGGCCTGGCAACTGTACCTGAAGAGCACATAGATGCTCAGACAGAAGGCACTGGGCACTTGCAGACATTCAGATGCTATTTTGGATAAAGTGGGTAAGTTCATTCCACTTTAAAAGCATGGGGGCAGGGAGGCGTATGTTTTCTACAAAGGAGAGGAACCGCATAAATGGACATCTTTTCTGCTTCAAGTGCACATAAAATTTTTTTGTGGCTTCTGAGTTTAAGGAGGTATGTTCTCTGTTTTAAATATTGCCCATACATAGTTAACCAGCATACCTGGACACAGAGATGAAAGTTGAGAAAAAGCAGTCTGTTGTACCTTTTTGTTCCCAGGCAATGTAATCCCAAAAGTCACGATTCCTCTAAGAATTATCTGAAGACTTGCAGTTTACCCACCTGTTAGACAGCTTTTGCAACCAAAAGAAACCTTACAGATTTATAGTCATATTGCTTCAAATTGGTAGTTTTTGTCTTCTCTAGTTCTGACCTGCATGTGGATTCCAGACTGAAAATTACATTTATCTGAAGCAAACCATTCAGCCCATCTTAGATAGGTTACAGCTGTTTCATCCATCCTTCCAACTTTAGTGTAATAACCTCATATATTATGGTTCATCTATAGCCTGAAGAATTATATGCTCTTGAGAGGATTGGCTGGGGAAAAAATAAGAAAGAAAAGGAAGGAAGAAAGGAATCTTTTAAGACTAGCTATATAATTCAGACATGAGAGAAGCATCTCTTAAATTCAGGTCCCAGTCTTGCTCCCATCAGAATAAGGAGTTAGAACGTGATCAGGTGGAGATGAACACCGGCTGGCAGGGATGCTGAACCCCAGCTCTCCGTGAGTTCTGCTGAGGGCTACTGGGTACCTGGTGGACTGCTCCAAAAGAGAGCCATATATTTCTTATAAACAAAAAAAAAAGAGGCAGGGCAAAGTCTGTGCTGAAGGTGCACAGACTTCCTTCCTTCCGTACTTGGGTTTTTCTCCCTTCTAAGGGGTGTTTGAAAGTTTTTCCTGTGCTTCTAACTGAGCAGAAACCACATCACGTCTTTTGTCACCGTCTCTGCTCACCACTGGAGACCCTGGTGGTTAGAGAGGGAAAGTCCCTTTCGATGGGGGTAGAAGGTGTTGGGGGCCTGGGAAGGGGGATGGTGGGGGAGAGGGGAGAGGAGAGGTCACTAAGGTTTCCTCCTGGCCTAGACAGTGTACCCACCCTGACTGGATCCTCCAATCCTCCAAGCAGCAAAGCATGTCTTTTAATGCCCTAATCACCTTAGAGTGATGGAGGAAGAGATCGTTTAGTGCAGGAAAGAGTATCTACTTCCAGAGCTCTGTGGTTATGGGAAGTCAGAAGAGTGGCCACAGGGACCTGTGTGTAGCCTGAGGATAGCTTCCACCTGACTTCTTAGCACCGGTCCTGACAGATGAGTGATGGACTGGGAGGACAAGGAGGGGTGCTGGGAGGCTGGGGCAGAGCTGGATATTTGATTTGATTTGTTACAGGGCTGTCTTTGTAGTAACCATTCTTCTTTTTATAAATCGTGGTAAAAAAAAATACACGTAACATGAAATTCACCATCTTGACTGTTTTTAAGTGTATAGTTCAGTGGTGTTCACTCTACTCACATTGTTGTGCACAGATCTCTAAACATTTCATCTTGCAAAGCTGAAACTCTAAGCCCATGAAACAACAGCTCTCTTTTGGTCTCCCCTAAGTCCCTGCACAACGACATTTCTTGATCACGAGTGCTTTTCTTTGGTTAAATCTATAAACTTGATTTCCGTACCAAAACCAGTGCCAAGTTCACGCACCAGCTACCCTGTCTGGGGAGCAGTTCAAATTCACTTGGCCATGAATATTCATCACTCGCTGGGGATCAGGTTCCCAAATGCCTGTCCTCAGCACTTTGACTGGGCTTTAGCAGCTTACAGAGTTGTTATTGGCACCACCAAACTGGTCAGGAATGAAAATAACAATCAACTCCTGAAATGTTTACAAGCCTGTTGGGCTATTGCTCATGTAATTTTGAGCTGCCATCTTGTCTCCTCTCGCTCAGTGGAATGGAATGTCTTCTCCAGCAGTTTGATACTGCAGGACCATGGGGGAGGACAAGACCACTTGCCCCAGTTTTCTAATGGAAACTGGGTTGCAGTCCTCTCTGGTGGCAGGTTGTTTGGGCTCTTGTTGCTGGGCACCACTTCCTCATACAAGTCACTTCTAAACAAATCCTCCCAGTAGGTTGTCCTCCAAGCCAGAGCAGGAGGCAGGTAAGTACTCTCACCCAATCAGCACAATCAATTTGTCATTCCCTGAAAATAGAGTCGTCTCTCCAGTCGGTCCAGTTTCCCACCCCCAGCGCTTGGTGGTGGGGATGGGGAGGAGGGGATAGGGAGGAGGAGACGGGGAGGAGGGCTGGCCTTGGAGCAAAGCCACATTCCAGGGGAGGGTTCCTCCCAGCCACCACACTGGGCGGGCGTGTTGTGCCTCGTGCTTGCAGCCACCCTTGAAGTGTTGTTGTTACACAACAGTCATGAACTCTGGAATGTCTCTGGTCGTTTACAGCATGACTGTGTCACTCCATAAATGACATGGTCAAGCTTCAAGGCCCAGAATGAGGTTGGCTTGTTTTTCAATAGGTCATTTTCTCCCGCCCAGAACAAAGCTTCCAGGCTTTTACGATGTCCTTACCCTGAGACTCCTGAGAGTGGAAATTCAGGGGAAAGAAAATACAGGAATAGATTACAAGTCACACGCCAATAGTCCTACAGATGTTTTAAAAACATACTGAACAATTTGACCATACTATCTGCAGATAAGAAGCTTTCTAGAAATTAGCTGGGCACTTCTTAGAGAAACTTTTCATCTTCTCTCACTCTTGCCTTGACTTTTTCCTTCTCTGGTTCATTTCCTTCATGAGATAAATGAAGATAGCAACAGATTAAGGTTCCAAAGAACATATGATTCATGAGTCACGTCTATTTTTTTCTCTACTGTATTCACTTTAAATGGCATTGATCCAGTAAAAGAAACAGAAAGTAAAATATGACTTTGGTGCTTCTGTAGTGCAATAATCATTATGAAAATAATGCCTCAATTTGATTTATACTGTATAAGTTACTGGGGTCTGTGGCCACCATTTTCTCATCTTATCTTTTAAGATGGGTTCTATTATACATACAAGGAAACAGAGGCCCAGAGAGATCAATTTGATATTGAAATATAAATTGGATAATGCAGGAAAAAAACCTCTTAACCCAGTGTGCATAGAAAGTACTCTGAAACAGTAATTGTTCTTAAGTAACTTGCTTAATATCACCCAACAAATAACTATGATCAGACCCTTCCTAAACCATGGCCACTAACTTCTCTCTCCACCTCATTATAGTAATTTTAGTCCATAGAATACAAGAGATTTAGTTTTAAACTGTTTCTGGAATCTCCACTTTGTTATACAGAATTACAGAGTTTGTTGAAGACTCACTAAATGTAATTCACACAGCCTTGTGGTTTTTGGACCCATTTCCCCAAGGGAAAAAAATGGTTATAAAATCCTCTCTACTGTTCCTCTTATTTTTAAATCATTTTATCAGAATGATGGAGGAGCTTTGGGCGGGGGGGGAGAGGTTGTTTTTAAACTGTGAGGCTTTCAACACAATAATGAAAGGTAAATCCAGCATTTTGACTCATGCATTCAATCATTTGTTCATTCAACAATATTTATTGCCTGCCTATTATACTTTAAATATTGGGCCAGGCTAAAGTAGCACAGCTGGCCAAACTAGGAATAAACCCAGGATCAGGTTATGAATAAGACCAGACCCTGAGACCCCTCCAGAGATAGAGAGTGCATGCTATGTACGATTTGATTAATGCTATTGACCTTTTTCAAATAAATTAGTTCTATTAATAACTGTTAAGAGGGATCAGATTGAATTAGAAACATGAATTCCTAGGTTTCCTTTGAAGCATTTAGTTTTATAGGTATTTTGGGTGTCTTCTGCATATAATTCATCTCTGGCTCAAAATGATACTTTAAGTAAGAACAGTACATGTCCTGACTATATCTGAGTTTGGATGAATAACAGAGAATTCCACGTTCCACTTGTTATATTTGTACTAGCCTCCATGGGGCAATACCAGAACTGAATTTCAACATAACACATCGTTAAACCTGGCTATGCCTGTAAGGAATTTTTAATTTCAAAATTTTTGTTATAAATCAGTGATAATTTATGAGTAGGTGGTCAGAGAACTACAGTATCATTTCTACATTAGACCTTCAGAAACATGAGTTTCTGGATGAGACCATAAACAAAAAGAGCTCTAAGTTATTTGTTTTTAGTATTATATAAAACGCACTATGCTGAGATGTCCTAGGTTTAACTTTTAAATATCCAAGCATCTCATAAGGATTCATACAATTATGTCAGGTCATTATTTCCTTTCAGAAAGATGTATTCCCATTATAGCAATAATGATGGGAGGTCTTGAAACAAAATGAGCACTATGGGGTGGCGGAGGGAGTTTTGGGAGGTGGGGCAGGTCATCAAGAGACCTGGGTTTATTCCTGGTGTGGCCAGCTGGGCTACTTTCACAAAAGGTATAGCCTCTCCAAGTCTGTTTCTACATCTGTAAAACGCAGTAGTAAAACCTCTAAGTCCATTTCTACAATTCAATGGATGTAAAGCTCGTTGCTCATTTTAATAAAGCTGTGTTAACATGAATAGTTCTCAGGAAACCTCAGCGGGTGGCCTCCATTCTAGCCACTCTGTGTTTAGCCAACACAGTGTTTTGGTCGGTTGGGTGGCAAAGGAAAACAGGGTGGCGTTGCCCTGCAGCTCTTGGCTCAGAGCCTTAGGAAGTATTGATGATTCAGCACGTGGCGCTCTGCCCTGTGGTCAGGGCTGCAGGTGCCCAGGTGGGCCTTGTTAGGAGGAAGCTGCCAGCTCTTTGGGGTGAGGCAGGCACTTGAAATGTGGACCATTTATAAGCATTCAGATTCCAGGACACTTTACTCAAGCTTAGGAGTGTCAGCCTCCATCCCTTCATCAAACTGCCACCTTGGATAATTATGCTCCTCAAATGATTCTTGCATTTCAGTGCCATGTGGCATCCATACTTATTGTTCCCTGTTGTGCAGTTTTCTTGTCATCAAATCCATAAACCTGATGACAAGGCTTTTATATTGCTCGAGGGTGGGAATAAGGGTGAATTGGGATGTTCTTCCTAGACCCAGTGACTCTGCTCTTTCAGGTCACTAAAGAGAAAAGAGAAGAGCAAAGAAAACAAGCAACCCAACACTTCCCAATCTGAGGACAAAGGAAACTTACTTCCTCAAAAACATTGGTGTCAATACTAGAGTCACCCTCAGCGGGCAGGAGTCTTGGAAATCCTAGAAATGCTTTGTAAAAATGAATACAATACTTATTTGTATGGAAAACTTTTTAAGGGGGTAATAAGTTGTGAAACTACAAGGCTGTATATATAATCTTTAAGCTATGAGATGTCGACATGATTGTTTTGAGATCAACCAATCAGACCACACATTTTGTGCTACGAGGTTATAATGAGTGTTCATTAAATATCATGATAACAACACCCTCCTTGTTTGCTAACAAAGGGGCATTCTCTTCATGTATCACTAATGACAGGTGATGTGGCACAGTTAAAGTCATCTACTCATTCCCTTTTTTTTCTGATTTCTTCCAGAGCTGTCAGGTGGTCAGAGAGCATTTCTTCTTCCTCTTGATTTTTCTCCTTCCTCTCCCCTTCCTTTTTTTTTTTAAACTTCCTCTGGGCTGAACTAGAGCTCCTCATGTGAGGCAACATCTCCCTCCTGACCAGTCAGGCACTCTGGGAAATGCTTGACTTTTCCAGGTCACTGGGACACCGTTGGGTGGACTGGAGCCAACATTTATGGAGTGAAATTCTAGCAGCTGGAGACACCTGCCTGCCTCCCAGAATGGCCAGAGTTGCCAGAGGAGTTGTTTACTCCCTTGTAGAGCTGGCCAATGGAGCGAACTCTTCCCTGTGTGCGTGTAAATCTGGAAAAATAGTCTGCTTTTGGAACACATTTTAAATAGCTGCAAATATTTGCATCTATTTTGATTTATTCATGTGTCCTATGGCTGACTGGTTCTCTGTGATGTTAGGCAAGTCACTGAACCTTTGATTTACCATTTACTTATCTCTGAAGTATCACTGATACAAACAAGGAACTTAAATTCATTCTTCCAAAATTTATGAAACCCAACTTTGTGCATGATGCTGCATTTTGAGTTTTCAGAGGCATAGGACAGCACAATCTCTGTTGCAAATCCCTAGGATTTACAATCTAATTGAAAAGATGGACATTTACACATAAAAATAGCACTGACCATATGTGATTATGTCCAGTAAGACAAATGTATGTACAGGGATATTCACTGTAGCACTGTTTATTATAAGAACATTTTGGGGGTTGTCTAAATGTCCATTAATACAGAAGACTGGTTAAATGAAATATGATCATCTATACAACAGAATACCATGCAGCTAGTAAAAAAGAATGGGCTGGCTCTCCATGTACTAAAATGGAAGTGCTATAAAACACAGCTTTAAGAGAAAAAGGAAGCGTAATAGTGTGTCTTGTGCTATGATTTGTGAAAAGAAAAATAGGCATTTAATGCAAAGCATTATGTATTCACTGGATATCTTTGAATAGATACACAGGAATCTGAAAAAAGTAAATGGCTTTTGGGAAGAGATGGGAGGTTAAGGAATGGGGAAGGAGGACAATCTACCTCACTTTTAACATTCTCTTATCACTTGTGAGTTTTCCAACCAGGTACATATAATATCAAATTTTATGCAATTTGTATAATATTATCAAATTAAAAAAATAATTAAAATGTGTACAATATTATAAATTTGTACAATATTATCAAATTCAGTTCAGTTCAGTCGCTCAGTCGTGTCCGACTCTGCAACATGAACCACAGCATACCAGGCCTCCCTGTCCATCACCAACTCCTGGAGTTCACCCAAACCCATGTCCATCAAGTCAGAGATGCCATCCAACCATCTCATCCTCTGTGGTCCCCTTCTCTCCTGCCCTCAATCTTTCCCAGCACCAGGGTCTTTTCAAATGAGTCAGCTCTTCACATCAGGTGGCCAAAGTATTGGAGTTTCAGTTTCAGCATCAGTCCTTCCAATGAACACCCAGGACTGATCTCCTTTAGGATGGACTGGTTGGATCTCCTTGCAGTCCAAGGGACTCTCAAGAGTCTTCTCCAAAACCACAGTTCAAAAGCATCACCTCTTCAGTGCTCAGCTTTCTTTATAGTCCAACTCTCACATCCATACATGACATTATCAAATTAAAAAATAATAATTAAAATGTGCCCTGGGACTTTCCTAGTGGTCCAGTGGTTGGGACTTTCCCTTACAATGCAGGAGCTGCAGGCTCCATCCCTAGTCAGGAGTTAAGATCCCACATGACTCGTGGCCAAAAAACCAAAACATAAAACAGAAACAATATTGTAATAAATTCAATAAAGACTTTAAAAATGGTCCACATCACATCTTTGGCTTCCCTGATGTCTGAGTGGTAAAAAAAAAAATCTGCCTGCAATGCAGGAAACACAGGAGATGCGGGTTCGATCCCTGGGTCAAGAAGATCTCCTAGAGGAGGAAATGGCAACCCACTCCAGTAGTCTTTCCTGAAAAAAATCCCATGGACAGAGGAGCTTAGTGGGCTACATTCCAAAGGATTGCAAGGAGTCAAACACAACTGAGCACAGCACAGAAAATCTTAAAATTAGATAAAATTTGCCCTAATCCCTCCCTGGAAGATCTATTTCTCTGTCCTCGTCAAGTCAGTTCCCATCTGATGCTTCTAACATGTAGAGTGGGCTCGAAGGGATTTCTATAACCTAATACGGCATTAAACGTGGAGATATAGGGAACTGATTCAACGCGTGATGCAAAAGGATGTGGGACAACACTGAGGGCAGAGATTTCGAGGATGCAGGTGAGCATGCCGAGTGTGCCCTGAGTGGAAGGTTCTTTCTTTGAGAACCTCTGCTGGCCCTGCGACACTCTTGGGTGTTCTTTGTCACACTTGTGGGTGACACCTCTTGTCAAGGAGGGAACTGGCAGCCTGACTTCTGTCATAACGGGGGTCACGTCTTCTTGCTTCTAAGTTCTCCCTGGCACATCCTGGAGGGTATGGCAGTTTATCAGACCTTTGTTCCCATCGGCGATAACATCTCCTAGACCAGTAGAATCTCAGAGTCAGGAGAGACTAGAAACTCTTCCCATCTCCCTTGCCTTCCCAACCATGGGGAAGACTGACACGCCCAGACACCTCAGGCCTCAGGGGCAGAGGTGGACTCTGCCCTAGCTCTTCTGGAGTCCAGTACTCTTTTATGACACTACGTACAGTCTCAGTCCCCTTGGATTTTCAGTTAAGGCGATGCTAAGCCCATGACAGATGTTCCTCCAAGTGCACTGAACACTATCAGGGCAAAGTCAACAAGTCAGAGTCAGCGCTTCTCTTAGGCCAGGCTGCTCAGGCAAGTTTCAGGGTGGGAGTAAAGGGACCAGGGGATTCCCTCTTCCTGCTGGAGAGAAGGTGGGTGATCACACAGACTCCCAACCAATAGCCACAGGTACTCTTCAGAATATATACCACCCCTCACCCCCAAGATCAAGTCCAACCTAGAAACTGTAGCATCAAAAATCTTCACTCCAAAGTGTAACATATCAATTTTCATCAGTGATTGGGTATATAACACCTCCTGTAGTCTCAGATCTAAAATGCATACTACAGGAGCAAAACAATAAGAAAAATAGACGTTTGTCCTTTTTTTTTCTATAGGAAAACAAAAATAAAGTCTCAGTCCTTGGATAACTTAAAAAAAAATCTAATAAGGGCCGTTTGATACCACTTCTGTTTTGGCTATTTGTGTGAGTCCCCTCTGTCTATGGGATCGAGCTAAGTTTCTGGGCATCAGAGCCCACAGGGTTAGGTTGGCAAATGCCTCATCAGCCCTGGACACTGACCTCTAACCCCACTCAGAGTCTCACCTGTGCTGCTCTGATGCCTTTTACTTTCTATTACTAAAATTAATTTCCTCCTTTATGATGATTTCAGAAAATGGACTCCGGACTTGAGTTTATAAGGACAAGAACCAGCTTATCTCCATCCTGGCCATGAATCACTCCCTCTTCCCACCCATTTCCACAGACACCTGAGTTAATTTAGTCTCATCTAATTCCGCCTGCTGTTCTCAGAGGGATTTCCGCCACCTCGGCAGCATGAGTCAAAACGGATCATCCGAGTGCTTAACGAATGGAGCTATTTGTTTGGAGCTGAATGTTTACAGCGAAAACCACCAACCATCTTGTTTTTTTCATGTTGTGACAGCCCGGAAGCTGAGCCCCAGGGAAAGAGCCTCTCCTTTCCTGCTTAGAAGACGGGGTCTTCTGATTTCTTGGCTTGTTTGGCTTTTACTGAAGCTTGGAAAGTTCTACCCAACATCCAGTGTCCCAGGTCTTGATGAATAAAAATGTGTCAGCACTAAGCTAATCTTCGGTCTTCCTTTCCAGCCACAGCTCAGGGGTTTTGGTGTCTGTCTTTGGATATGACTCAACTAACAGATTGGGGGGTGGGGATGGACTGCACCACTGATTAATTATGTTGCAACTTCAGCCCCTGTCCTTTCATTTACTGAATAGGTGTTTAACAACTCAAGACTGCACTTCCTCCAAGATGAGTTTGAGCTTCATGAGATGATAAAATTAAAGACAAAGTCTGCCGTGCTCACTGCTCACCAGCCCTTGGCCCTGCTTTGACCCCAGCTGCTTTCATTCCCGAGACTGCCTTGGCACTCCCCTGTCTAAAAGAGGAAAGTCTCCCAGAAGGGGCAGTGGGCCACTTCAGAGTGACCTTCGGAGCAGTGTCCTTGTTACTTCTGTTCCCTGACTCTTCACTCTCACTGTTCCTTTGTCTTCTCTGCATTTTTATTTGCCAGATTCTGGTGGATGGTTGGGCTGCCTTCAGTATTTACATACAGTTCTGTTTTAGCTACTGGTCATTTTACAAAGACACAGTCACAGAGGCCCTCCACGGCTTCTCTCCGTTGCTTCCTTTTGACCATCCCCTTTTCTCTCTTTTTTTTTTCCCTTTGCCTGAAACAAGAAAAATGTTAGTGTTGCGGGCAGAATTTATTCTTGTTCTGATCTAGAACCAGTCTTCAGCCTTGGCTCATTTTTCTCCCTGCCTAAAAATAAAAGTTCACGTTTATTAAATGCTTTACAAATATACTCACGTAACATCCAGCAACTGTGGGCTTGTCTCCATTTTACCACAGAGGTAGTCTGGTTCTTCACAATATGCTGCCCCGTCACCTCTTGACCAATAATAGTCCACACACATACATACACACCCTTACATTTTAAAAGGGTGTAAAATCTGATGTAACATGGACCCAAATTTCAGTACGTTGACATCTTTGAGTTTGGGCGTTGCCTACAGAGATGAAGCCTGGAGTGGAAAACACATTTAAAATGTTGATAAAGGGGAGAAAGAAAGCAACATAATGCTCAAAATATGACAGAAATATTATATTTACCAAAACCATATAAGTTATTTTGATGATAAGACCTCATACCTTCAAATTACTGGCCTCAGATCCCCCAAAAGGGTTTCAAAAAGTTGCTAAAATCCAGCCCTTGGCTCATTAGTTGAGCCCCCATTTAAAGTCTCTTAGATTCTTCTTACTCTGACTTTCTACGCAGTTCTAAAGGGGCCAGGGATCTTCTTTCCAGTTCCTAGTAAAAGACTAGAGACCACAAATCAAAGACAAAGCCAGAGAGAAAGATGTTGGGAACCTGCCTCCTAGAGTGGGTAGAAGAGGTAGGTGGCTGATACGTGAAGAGGAGGAAGAGGAGCTTTACAAAAGATCATTTAGTGTAGGAGATGACAGCCCCGTCCACAGCCACTCTGCCACTGAGAAACAGAGTAACTGTGTTCATCATCACATCCCTAAATCACCAAGACAAGGCAGACCATGACTGACTATAACATGATGAAGTTCACAACTTTTTCAAGGAATTCCTATACATAATGACTAGAGTTTTACTGCCTGAAGGATATCAGTAACACCAAGAGAGCAAAAATGACTCACTCCCCAAGATTTCTGGTTGCCCAAGTTTTACTTGGTGTGTTTACATGCACGTTATCCCAGAGATAAGCCACACTGTCACTCTTAAACTAGTTTCTGATGACCATAATTTTATATCATCCAGTGACGAGTTCTTAGATTATGAAACAACCATTAGCCTGAACACCGTGAGTCTCTAAAGCAAGCCTGACTATTTCAAGAGACCCTGCATTTCTGCTAGTACAGGTTTCATGAATGATTCTGGAGTCAGCCCGGCACTGTGGTTATTTTGCATACGTGAAAAGTCAGGTCATTGCTTTGAAGGGCCTGGGCTGTGTCCAAAGATCCCTTCCTTTTGCATAATGGGGCTTTACTTCCTGGATTACAAAAAATATTATTTTACTAAAGAGAACGGAACTGAACTTGTGGCATAGTTTTGTGCAATGATTTAACTTAATTCCCTATGTTCAAAACACCTGTCAGTTACGAAGCAACTAAATGAAATCATGCATTTCAAAATCAACAGAATTTTTTTATTCACTCTTCCAACCTACATAGGGTCAAAAGCTCAATATCATTGCTACTCCAGTTTCTGGTTAAAGAGCATTCTAAGCCTTTCTATTATGGAAATTTTCAAGCATCTGTAGGAATAGAGACAAAAGTATAATGAACGTCCATGTATCCATCATCTAGTTCTAACTTTTGTGAGTCTTAAATAGTACACCTTAATGGGCTGATGTGAAACTCCCTCTATTTTAATTTTCTAGCAGGCTGGAAAGATTTGGGGTGGGCCTCCAGTGAAGCACAGCAGCCAGGTATCCAAGGACAAGGTGTAACTGGGAGCGTGTCAAAGGCTCTTTACCCCCCACCCACCCATGATGGCTGCTATCACTGGCACTAACCATTCCTGGTACTAACCATTGTGCACCCTCTCTCTCAAGTTCTGTTTTAAAACGCTCTCCTGCTAGGAAATTCCTAAAAATCTTAATAATTGGTTTTTATCAAAGTAAGTTGAGTTTTTATCAAATTTTTTTTTTTAAGAAGAGAAGACTTGGAAGAGATAGTCTATTATCCCTGTAGTCTGGAGATAGATAGGGCCCCGAACAGAGAAAGGAAATAGAACGATGCAAGGTAAGAAAGACAGATTCACAGTGCTGTACGAGATTAGTCCTGGTGGTATTTCCTTTAAGAGAATGCCCTGGAAAAATTCATAATCTAAACATTAGCATGACCAATAATCAGAGTTTGGGAGTGGTAGAAAGGATAGTCCTTTATCACTTTAAAAATACCTTGAATCCACATATTTACAAACACTTTTTAGTTAATATGAAATGATATTCAAAAATTTCCAACCACCTCTATTGTGAGCAGTAGGGATAACTGGCCTGTTCCCTTAGTAAGAATCACTTCGGTAGTCCTTTTCGCTGATGTACAGTGAGAAACAGTTAGTAGGACTGTTTGTGTGTGTGTGCATATGTGCATGCGTGTGTCTTTACAAAAGTGGTCCCTCTTTGGAAGCTCCCTGGCAGTCCAGTGGTTAGGACTCAGCACTTTCACTGCTGAGGGCCTGGTTCAATCACTGATTAGGGAACTAAGATCCCACAAGCCATGTGGGGTAGCCAAAGGAAAAAAAGTGGTCCCTCTTTATATATATTTTAGGATATCTCTGCAGCAGGAAGTGGACACACTGTCAGAATTGCCAGAGGAGAGAGACTAAGTTCTTTGCTGTTGATCTTTGGGGTTCAGTATTATAAGAACATTTCAGATGGATTGATGTAGCCCTGACTGAGTTCAGTTGGTGAGAAAGGAATGGAGCATCTGCCCTTGCCCACACTACCCCTGGCCATGAAAACTCAGCAGGTGTGAGGGGTCTGAACTGGTCTGAACAGGCATGGGTCTGTCCTGTTCAGGAGAAAGTGGGTCTGGCAGCAGACATATGTCCCAACAACTCTGTATCCAGCAGCAACACCAGTAAGCCTCTTGGTTCTAGAAATTATCACAGGAACAGACAGACTTACAGGCAAGAAGGAAAGACAGTCATAGGCAGGACAGGGGCTCAAATCTATTAATTCTAAAGTTAAAAGAGTTGTGATTATTTTGTACTTAAACTGATAAACCATAGCATAGGTTTCTAGGAAAAAGATTCTAGGGAAGTTTATTCATGGATTAATTATTGTATCTATAGGGTGAGTTTGTGGTACATTTTTGTTTTCCTTATTCTTTTTGGTTCTTTTAAAATCCACTTTTTTCTGTAATAAAAGGCATTGTTTTCTATTTAGGAAATATAAGGACAATAAGAGTTTTAGTTTTTTAACCCAATTATCCTGCTAGAGTGTAATCTGCCTCTCCTACCAAGGCACCTGTCGGCTCCCTCCTCTGTCTCCAGGGTCTGCCACACTAGAAGCAAGGCCCCTCTCCCCCCAGCTCACCAGAGGTGGGCACTCACTACAGCAAAAAACTCTAGAAAGTTCCAGAGGACAGCAGGACGGGCAGTTTTGGCAGCAGACAATAAGCACCGAGGAACAAGGAAGCAGAGCACCATCTCGGGGCAGACCAGGGGCAGGACTGACAGCCTGGCACCCAGAGGCGGGGGTCGACTGGAGGGTTCGTGGACATCCCCAGCCGCTCAGGCCGAGTGCAGATTTCTGGGTCTCACCCCTGACCTGGTTTGTAAAACCAGGAGTCCCCAGATGATTGATTCTCTCTTTAAAAAGTGCGACAAGGCTGGACGAGTGCATGAAGAGGAAAACGCAAGTTGGGATTTCGTAATATGATGTTCACTGTAACTCAGGAACCGTCTCCAGCAGCAAGCAAGAAAAAGCACTCCTCGTTCTGGTTCCACAGAAACTGCCCGTGGACTTGGATGACGTAATGTGGCGATGACGACGGTGTCGCACTGGTTCCTGCTCTACACACTCCTGGCTCACAACCTGAGGGCCTGACGTGGTGACTTTGACCAGCCTCACCTACCAAACTCCCCTGGTGAGACCTCACTTTCCCAACGCCTTCTGGATGGGACTTGAGACACGCAAAGGGGAGGAGCCACCACGTCCCCTTCAGTGATCATCACCCTTCCCTTGGCAGGTGGGGAAGGTATTGCTGGGAGATCTAAAGTATGCATTTTTTAAGTGTAGCATCTCAATGTGCTCTAGTGAATACAATCACCTCTGCAGGATTGGGTGAACTCACAGGAGGGGTCCTGCCATTTATGCTTTGCACAGAGCCTGGCAGGGGTCCCCTGACTCTCTCCTGCTGCTCTGCCAGGCATTTCTGAATCCTGAACCATTGAGGACAGATGCAGAGAACCACTGGGTCCCTGACTGGAAAGATAAGCTCTGCCTGGAATTCCCTGGGCACTCACTCCTGCTCAGCCACGAAGTTGGGGTGAGGGGGAGGTGTCCTTCTGGGGAGGTAACCAGCTGACTGTCCTCCAAGAGCAGTCCACTGGAGGTGGCGAACACAGGCTTAAGGAGAGCTGAGCTATATGCTTCTCTATCCTTTGTACTTGACCTTCATAGTTTCCAGGAAAATCATGATTTGTGTAATTATTTCCTCGCTAGACAGTAGAATCCAGGGGGTATGAATGGAGTCTGTCTGTAACTTCAAAGCCTAGTAGAATGCAAGGTACATCCTTGCCTTCAATCCTGGGCTGAGGAATGAATGAAATGACCCAGCAGCTGGCTGAACCCCGTGCAGAGTGCTGGGCAGGGAAGTGAGAGGCACAACCAGGGGCCAGAGGTGGGGACTTAGACAGCAGAAGCTCATGGAAAGTTTCTTAGCAAGCGGTCACATGGAGCCTTCCACCTTTTGGGACATGAACATGTGGTGAGGCTTGATTGGCAGGAGAAGGGAGGGTGTGCAGTGCAGGCGGCCACCCCAGGAGGAAAGCCTTGCCCCGGACCTCCTGCCTCGCCCTCCCCAGAAACTGTCACAGAGTCCTGAGTCCCATAAGTGGGTTTCCAACCACTTCTGCATTAGAAGGGATAACACCACCGGAGCTGTTTCTGATACACCAAAGAAATGGGGTTGCATGGCCACATCTGTGGTGCTTTTGATATCTGTACCAGTGTGTTCATGCCTGTCCACCCCGGGAGTTAACGAACCAGGGCTTGATGGTTCCCTCCTTCACCATGAACTCTGTCAGAACTTCAAGACTTTAGTATCCTTTAGTTCCTAGAAGAGCTCATTTTCCAAACACATGCTCTGGTGCCGAGTTAATGGGTGCACTTCTCACTTTCGTGGAATATTTTACTCACTCTGGCTGAACAGATGACTATTTTGGTTATTATTAATATTGAGCCTAATAACAATCACAGTAATAAACATGTTTCTCAGAGGCCACTGCATGGATAGCAATTAAAGTCTAAAAGAACATAGTCCCCAGGGACCCACAATACAAGCTAATCAGGCAGTTAAGGAGGATTTCTTTTTTTTTTTTTTTTTTTTCTTTACCCCTTAATCCCATCTTCACTGTGTGGGATCAGCCTTAAAGCCACATTCTGGAGTTATTTCAAAAAGCCTAAGGAGGAAAGAAAAAGGGAAAAAAAGGTTAAGGGGTGGCACTGTGGGCCCAGGAGCCCTGTGAAGTTAATGGCTGGTGCCTCACCCCAGATCAGTGCTGCCCAACAGAAATGCAATGTGAGCCACAAGTGTAATTTTAAATTTTCTAATAGTCATCTCAGAAAAGGTAAAAAGAAACAGGCTAAGGAAGTTTAGTATTTTCTTTAACCTAAAGTATCCAAAATATCATTTCAACATATAATCCATCCATTAATGATACTTGAGTTTCTCTGTTGTTGTTGCTCTAAGTCTTAGAAGTCTGGTGTCTGTTTCACCTGTACAGCATATTTCTCTTCAAACCAGCCACACTGCCAGGGTAGCTACATGAGGAGGCCCCTCCAGGGCATTAACCACAAGAATTCAGTTCTGGGCACCCAAGCCAGGGAAAGCATCCAATGAGCGACCTGTCCAGCACCAGCTGAGCAGGAAAAACACTCTTTTAGTAGAGAAGGGTCAGTGATGAAAGAAGTGTTGGGGCATAGAGAGGTGAAAGCCTCTCTGAGATTCTGAACTTTTGTGAATCTAAGTTGCGCTTGTAGGAGGCTGGGCGTTCAGAGACAGGCCCAGGCAGAACCAAGAGAAGAAGAGGAAATGAGCGCGGCGGGAGGGGATTTGCTCCACCAAAATCTGGCCGGGAGGGATTACCGACTTTGGGGCTTCCTTACAGATGATTCCGTCTACCTTGGACTGGAGAGTTTGCCAAGGGAGGAAGGAGCCACCTACTGCTCCAGAGAGACTTATCCTGAGGGATGAAAGGAATGTCACCCAACAACCAAGAGGAAGAGTGGACCCTTGGGCCTCCTTCAGCACAAAGACACAGCTTGGCCAAATGGACGGTGCCCTGTTTCTAGCCATGAGGCCTCGGGGGACAGCGGGGGGGCGGGAGGAGAAGGGTGTGTGCACTCTCCTCTCCAGCTTTCTCCCTAAATAGAATTTGAAGAAACATGTTGTAAAACGATCACCTGAATTATCAGATGATTCTAAGTCATTAAATGCGATGTGACAGAGAGGTGCGTAACAGGCAGTGGCTGCCAGGCTCCCCACTGCCTGTATCACTGAAATGAATCAACCTCCAGACTGAGTAATGCAGGGCAGGGCTGCCCCATTTGGGCTGCTGCGTCCTAAAGAGAACTGGGATCTTCCCCAAATTCCGAAGGTTCAGCCCGGGGATCTTGTCACAGGTAGAAGGGCTACTTCATGCCTAGCAGCCATGGGATTTGCCTTCTAAGGTTTGGGATGAATTTTCCTGTCAAAGACTGTATGTGTGAAGTGATGCTTTAGAGTTAGGCCTTTTCAAAGTAGAGTTCTGGAGTCACAATGGACCATGGGGACAGAGAGACTTCGGGCCAAATGTCAGCTTATAAGCTGTGAAGTCGGCACACTGTGTGGGCCTGGCAGGGCATGACTCACTGGGTTCTTCCAGGGCCAGGGGTCCATTAGCACATTTGGACAGCTGGAATGTTTAGGTGGATGTTGGGTTTCCAGCTGATTTCTAAAGAAATAATACATTTTTAGGGTTTGGGATTGGAAAATGACCACATGACTGACTTCCTGCAACCCTAAGGAGACTGCAGTCTTGCAGCATGGGGGGTCCCACCCAGAGGCCCACCCTGGCCGTGCAAGCGCTGCACTCATTCCAGGCCCGCTTGCTTGAAAACCACACATCTGGCAAACAAACAGGAGGGAAGCATGTTTCTCCTGGGTCAGCCCCGCTCTCTTCTCTCCCACAGAGGAAGTAGCCTGCTCCCGGAGTTCAAAGCATCTGCCTGGTTGGAAACTGGGACAATGTGTACTGACTTCCTGGGTTCCTTCTGCCCCATTCTGAAAGTCTGGATGCCAGGGGACAGGTAGCTGCTCAGCGATGGTGAAGAAAGTCTGAACTGACAATGAAGGAGCCAGGCAGAGGAAGGCTTGCTCCAGGGAGCCTGGCCGACCTGGCAATTATTTTTTATGACATGGCAGATATTATGTTGATGGTTTCATTTCTGGTTATTACCTTCTATTAAAAAGCATCTTGAGGAAGATGATTATGGGGGCATCTTCTTCCCGCCTCAGGAATCTACTCTCAAATTTTCAGTGAACTATTGTTTTTCCTGGACATATTATAATGATTGTTCTTGTTATGGTTGTGATTATGAAAACTGCTAGTTGTCAAAGGGCTCTTTTTATTAGCCATTGCTCACAACCTTATTGCTTTGAGGTAAACAGATGTAGAGTGATGTCCATACAGGGCACGGAGAGGTCAAGCACCCCCAGGAAGTCATCTCCTGGTGAGGGCCTCCCCTCCTAGAGTGCCAGCCTTTCTCTAGGGGCCAGGGATGCCAGAGGGATCCCTCTCCTCCCCATCCTCAACCTCCCTGCCAGCAGCACTCTTGGGACCTGAGAGCAAAGGAAGAATATGCCCAGGGTAGTGTCAGCACATCCCAGTTCTGGGTCCAGGCCTGGTCCCATCACTGGGCCACGCCGGTGCTGGAGATCTCCTGTGGGTCTCCGGAGCTTTTGACTGACTGCATCTCAAACAAAGAGTCAGATCTTGGAACCACAGATGCCCCTGACTCCCGAATTGGAACTAAAATGCCACTGCCACCTGGCTGTCCCACCAGTGACTCAACAGGTCTAAATCAGATGTATTATCTTACCCAAGCCAAAACTTAGCACCTGCTGAATTCTGTCAGTGACCTCTCCCAGTAACCCACAGAAAAAAAAAACACAAACCTTAGATTTTTAAATAACCTAATTTTTAAAATTACACACTTATTGCAAAAAAAAAATGCAGAAGCTTATAAAACAACTAAAAATATGCCCTCCACCCCCAACCCTCCATCCCCTCCTTCCAATATTGGTGTGCATATTTCAAGACTTTGTTCTCTGCAACCAAGTCGTGTTTTCTTTTGTTGTGGTTATTATCTTTGACCCTACCCTTGCCTGCCTTTTAACAGCCATTAGTCATCAACCCCCACTAATTTTTCCTTTATGTTTCTCACATCTGTCCAATCTTTCCATCTAAATTCCTACTGCCTTATGTTCAGAATATCACCGTTCCACAGTGAAACAAGAGAGGGCTTTGGAACCGAATGACGTAGCTCTTGGTTTTTCACTTGAGCAAGTGACGTCCCTTTTATGTGTCTCAGTTTATCTGCTGAAAGGGAATAATTATATCTGCCTTTTTAGGTTATCAAAATGAATAAAGTTGTTAAAATGCTAGGTGCTTAATAAATGTCCACTATTAATATTCTCTTTTAAGTGGCCTCGAGAACATACTACAAGTTAGAATGCATACAGTGGTTAGATTAATCTTTCTTAAAACACTCCTTTTATTTTGAAAGTTACTTGCTCATAACCTTTAAAAGGCTTCCCACTGTTTATAGTGTGGGTGGCAAACAGTCTAACTCACACCTCAGTTCTAATTGATTGGTAGTGTCTGCTTACGAGGTTGCCCCGGGCTTGGTGGGAGAGTGCTGGGTTAGATTAGCAATGTCTGCTCTGAGAGCAGAGGTAGGGAGTAGCAGGCAGCCCCGACCTACAGAATAAAGTCCAACATTACTTCATTTCCTCTACCCCTTGGAGGGTTCCCCCTTACAGGAGTCTTTCCTCCCTCTGGACTGGTCTCCTGATCTGCCATACATACCATAGATCCTCGGCCAGTGGAAATCTCCCCCAGATCTTGATGCAGCTGGCTGACTTCCCATCACCTGAGATCACGTCTATCTCCCTAAAGAGGACAAGCACTCTTTATAATATTGCCATTGGTTTTCTTCCGAGCACTTCTGTGTCTGAAGCAGTTCGGTTGATTTCATGTTTATTGTTTGTCTCCCCCACAAGAATCTGAACATCTGAAGGCAGGAACTTTCTCTTCTTCACTGTGTGTCCCAAAAGTCTAGACCTGGCCTGGCAGCAGCAGGAGCTCAGCTTTGGACAACCATGGAGCCCAGGGCTCCTTTGATGAGCGAATCCTGTCTTCCCAAGCAGACTGTGACTTGAGGCCAAGGACTGGCTCTGATTTTTCTTGGTGCCCTCCACATGTAGTCCAGCCAGGCACATTAACTTGCCCAATAAATCCTGGATTAGCTGATTGCTATGGCCTTTAGGGGGAATTTTACTAAGGCATATTTGCCCATGAATTGCATCAGATTCTATGCTCCAAAGTTGTAGGTGCACCTGTGTCCAACTTGCCTTATACAGGCCACTTTGCACATCTGCTGTGATTTGTCTCTGGACTTTCTCCTTGGTAGTTTTCACAAAATCACTTGTTGCTGAGTTTCCTGTTTCCCAGAGACACCTGATAATGCGCTGGTTACCTGTGCCATGTACATTTTGAAAATTCTGGTTTTCTTCTTTCTGTCTTAACATCACGTGTCTACAGGAATGAAACCATCTAAAGGGCTTAGAATATTAAAATCCATCCTGTGAAGACTAGCATGGCCCTTAGGGAATGCTGGAGAACAGAAATGATGGGTAACATGGAATGTGCAATCTTTTTTTTTTCCCAATGTGAGCAAACTTCCAAAGAACAAATGATGAAAGATTATTAAGTCCCCTGTGTTTAAATATATTTTCATTAGTCATTTTTCTACTCCCAGACATCTTGTTTTAATCGAAGTTTTTCTTCAGTTTATTTATGTCTGAGATCACATAACATCAACACTGAAGAGCACATTATGGAGGAAAAACGTTTTCACATTCTACCACTCTAACAACTGTTTTTATTTTTGTTTCCTCCCAATCTTTCTACATATGCATATTTTTACATAGTTATAATCAGACAAGGGCTTCCCAGGTTGCACTAGTGGTAAAGAACCCACCCACCAATGCAGGAGACATAAGAGACATGGGTTCAATCTCTGGGTCAGGACAATCCCCTGGAGTTCTTGCCTGGGAAATCCCGTGGACTGAGGAGCCTGGCAGGCTACAGTCCATAGGGCTGCAAAGAATTGGACACGACTGAAGTGACAGCATGCACGCAATCAGACAGATAAATGTTGAGAAAGATAAATGTTTTCTGCTAAAGCCAATAATAATAAATGTAAGAAAGCACCAAATAGTTTTACTTTCTATAATAAAATGCTCGTTTTTTTTCCCCAGAGTCTAGGTTTTTAATTGTTGACCTTGAGCAAAGTCCAGAGGTATAACAGATCAAGGAAGAAAACAATGGAAATGTCTACTAAAGGATACCCATACCTATACAGAAAGACATTTTACTTGTTCCTGTCCTAGACACATTCCTACAAATTGCAAAAGATAAAATGCTTCACTCTGCCTTAGTTACCATAGAATTGGCTTCCTTGAGTTTTATTAAATGCCTGGGAACGATGTAAGTCAACCCTTATTATTTGCAGATTCTTTATTTGCAAATTCATCTACTTAATGTTTATTTGTAATCCCAGGGTCAATGCTGGTGTGCTTTTGTAGACATTTTCGGACACACACATGTGCAGAGCAACAAAAATTTTGAGTCACCTAATATTCGTATGTCAGCTAAAGTTGAACAAGGCAATGGTGTCCTCTCATTTTGGCTCTGAGGCTGTAAACAAGTGACTTTTTGCAGTCTATCTCATTCCACATTATGTGCCTCTTTGTGCCTTTTGTTAGTAATTTTCCTGTTTAAAATGGCCCCATACACAGTGCTGAAGAGCTGCCTCGTGTTTCTAAGTGCAAAAGGGGTGTGATGTTCCTTACAGAGGAAATACGTGTGTTAGAGATGTTTCATTCAGGCATGAGTTACGGTGCTGTTGGCTGTGAGTTCAGTTTTAATCAATCAATTTCTATTAAGTTGTGTGTGTGTGAAGTTGCTCAGTCGTGTCTGACTCTTTGCGACCCTGTGGGCTGTAGCCCGCCAGGCTCCTCTGTCCATGGGATTCGCCAGGCAAGAATACTGGAGTGGGTTGCCATTTCCTTCTCCAGGGGATCTTCCCAACCCAGGGATCCAACCCGGGTCTCCTGCACTGCAGGCAGACACTTTATCCTCTGAGCCACCAGGGAAGCCCTATTGAGTTAGGTGTCTTTAAAAGAACCATACATAACCCAAAGTTGTGTATGGATCAGTTGATGAAAAATGTTGTGACCACAGGCTGGCAGGATCCTAACAGTTGTGTCTGATACTTTGTGACTCTATGGACTATTGTCCAGACTCCTTTGTCCATGGGGATTCTCCAGGCAAGAATACGAGAGTGGGTTGCCATGCCCTCTTCTAGGGGATCTTCCCAACCCAGGGATCGAACCCAGGTCTTCTGCATTACAGGCAGATTCTTTAGCATCTGAGGGAAGCCTACAAGAGAAGTAATGCTGATCCTCTTGAAAAATCATGGGAGTGTTTTCAGATGACTGCATGGATCAGATCTGGAAGGTCCTGGCTGTCATTTTGGTCCATGTTAGTCCCAAGGGAAAGAAAACCCAGGGTATTCTAGGCCAAGCAAAATCAGTCATGGTTCGTAGACTTGGAATGTGGAGGCACTCTGAACCAGCTAAGAATGGTATGTTTCAGTAACCCTATAGAAACAGTGCTCTCATTCGTTCCTGTCAGGTACAGAAGGTGTCCTCTCAGTAAAGAAAAACCAGTATGTATAATCTATGAACATAACAGCTGCTGTTCACTGAATGTGTATTAGGAACTAGTATTGTTGCAGATAACTCTTCAAACCATCCCAGGAGGGAGGGCATGACTAGTCCCAATTAACAGATGAGAAAACTGAGGCTAAAGAGATCAGACCACTTACCCAGGTGACCCAGCTCTAGCAGGAGGTGGGGATGGGAATGGAGCTCAGCTCAGCAGGACTAAAATGCCCACATTCCTAACCACTGCTCAGGAGGGTCATGACTTGCTTGCCCTGATCCTTCCCACCAAGTTCTGTAACCACGAGGAGCCCCAGTGTGCTGGAGGTGTGATCACTTTACTAACATCTGTTCTGATCACTTCTCAGAAGCCTATTAGCCACGGTGGAGAGAACTGTGACTCTGCACTCCAGAGCGATGAACTGTAACTCTGGTTCTTCTCATACTACATTGTGGTGGCAAATTCTAGGAGTTTCTAAAAATAGGTGGCAAATTCTAGGAGTTTCTAAAAATAGCATTGGGACTTCTGCTTTGCTAGAGAAGGGATTATTCTGACCTTTTGCCTAACAAGGCCCACCTCCTGAGGGTGACAATTTCACTGCTTCGCATGACATTTGGTTTCCCTCACATGTGGCCTGTCGGATTATACTTACAGGAAGTCAGAGAGAACCTCTAACCTCCTCCTGCTCTATTTTTTGCTTTTCATTCTCTTTCTCTTCTACTCCTCACCCCGCCTTTGGTTTCTTGAATCTTTGAGAATCTTCTTGAGACCCCGTCCCCACTCTGCTCACAGCCACAGTAAGTGTGAGCTGGGGAACATGTGTCCTGGGGAGGGAAAGGTGGCCAAGTGACAAGGGCCTGGCTTCCACTCACTCTCTCTGTCTCTCACCCACTTCAGAGGTAGGACTGCCCCCAACACAGCCCAGCTTCACCAGGGGGGTGCCGCCTGAAGAAAGTCCTTTAACGATCATCACCACGTGCCTCCTGGCCCCAGTCTATAAAAACCGGGTGGTCACACCCGCCTTCCAAGTGCAGGTGTTGTGGGGATTAATTACTGTCTGTTGGTGCTTTGAGATGGTCGGATGAAAGTCTTTTCTGTAGGTAAGGCTTGTGCTTCTGAGATCCCCTGCTATCCACGCTCCACCAATGTGACTCTTCAGTGGGGCGGAATCATGTTGATGAGGTACAGGTGAAATAGGACCCGTGTTCAGGGCAGAGGCCCAAATTCCTAACAGAGGTTATGCAGAGATGCCTTCTCTGGTGATAGAACATGCATGTTAAATATTGCTGGGCGTGGTATGGGGGCATCAGTCAGGTCCAGCTGAGCATGACACAGCAGCCTGCACATAACCTTTCGAACGTGTGGTGGCATTACAGAAATCCCCTTTTCCCAGCATCAGTGTCTCAATGCTTGTCAAAACCAACTGATTAAAACAGAGGATTTTGATGGAAGTGGAAATGGTGTTCAAATCATGGGCAACTAACACCATTCTCCACGAGTCGCCCTCCATGCAGAGCCAGCCTGGCTTGCTGTGACCTGGGGAAAGGAGCTCCACACAGACACCCTGCTCTTCAGTAGTAAAGCTCCTCTGTGGACCTCCTCTCACCAAGAGCACCACCCCCGGTGAGAAGACCCCACCAGGCGACTCAACCAGCCCCTTGGCCTTTCTAATATCTCCTGGGCAATTCTTTCCGGCCAAGAGATCCCCAAATATTTTCTACTTCCATTGAAACTTCAGACTGAGAGGGCTGCCTTAATTACAGAGGAGTTGATGAGACTGTGGTCTGTAAACACCAGAGATGAAAAGTCTGGGCTTTGGAGACAGGAGGACACAGTTCAAATCCCAGTTCTACCACATGCTATCTGTGCATCCTTGGGCAGGCCTCTTAACTCCTCTGTGCCTTAGCTTCCACATCTGTAAAGTGTGCTCCTCACTCGATGTGAGGGTTAAATGAAGACTATACATAATTGTGCCTGACATACTGTAAGTGTGCCGAAAAGGGAAGAGAGGGGGTGGTGCTGAGTGATGATTCTAGCTTTCAGAAGCTCATTTTTCTTTTGTATCACTTGGCCATGTGAATTATGCTACAGCTCATTCCAGAAAACTCCAAGGGGCAGGTTGATTTTTCTGGGATGTGCTTGCCTTACTTTAACCCTCAGCAGTGGGTCTGATGCCTCTTCCTGAGACAGACTCACCTCTGGCAGTTCTTCTCTGGATGCTGTCTCTCCTCTGCTTCTTCCAGATGATCCCAAATTCTTTGGGATAAAGCATCTGCTCAGAAGTGCAAGAGGAGAATGGAATCTGCCAGTGGTGCCCACATCACCCACCCCTGTGCCCAGGGCTGTGGCCCCACTCACGGGGCTGCTGTGAACTGAGATGGGGCAGAGAGGGTGGAACCTGAGGCTTTGCTGGCTTCTCTGCTTTCTAGCTTCACTCTAGGCCAGGCCTGTGTTCTTCGTGCAAGTTTGACCTTCGATGTATCTTGAAGCTGCAGTTTTTAAAAATGGAGCTACGTAATAAACTTATTTAAAAAAGAAATCCCACAGCACCTCAGGCCACAGCGCTAGGCCACAGATCTTGGTTAGAAGCATGCACAGCGTGTGGTGGTAGTTGGATCTCAGTCATCGAAAGGCCCTTCAAAAGCTTTCTGAGGCTGTCATCACAGCAGCAACAGCCCTGTCTGGAAAGGCTGTGCCCCACAGGTTCAGATCAACTGTCCCTCCCACCCCCAGGGCACATGGCCCCATCTTTGAGGGTGTAGACCTAGAAACAAGTACTAGGTCTGTTGGGACGCCTCCTTCGGCGAACTAAGCTGGGAGAAGACAGCCAGGGCCATGGTTTGAAGGTGTGTGTGCCCCCAAATTTGTATGTTGAAACCCTAATGCCCAGTGTGATGTGTTAGGATTGGGAGGTGCGTAGGTTGTGAAGGTGGAGCCCTCATGAATGGGATCAGTGCTCTTTAAAAAGAGGCCTCCAAAACCAGAACTGAAAGAGACATGTGTACCCCAGTGCTCATTGCAGCACTGTTTACAATAGCTAGGACATGGAAACAACCTAGATGCCCTTCAGCAGACAAATGGATAAGGAAGCAGTGGTACATATACACAATGGAGTATTACTAAGCTATAAAAAGAACACATCTGAGTCAGTTCTAATGAGGTGGATGAAACTAGAGCCTAATATACAGAGTGAAGTAAGTCAGAAAGAGAAACACCAATATAGGATATCAGTGCATATATATGGAATTTAGAAAGACCATAACGATGATACTATATGCAAGACAGCAAGAGAGACACAGATGTTAGGAACAGACTTTTGGACTATGTGGGAGAAGGTGAGGGTGGGATGATTTGAGAGAATAGCATTGAATCATGTATATTACCATTTGTAAAACAGTGAACACTGCAAGTTCAGTGCATGAAGTAGGGCACTCAAGTCGGTGCCCTGGGACAACCCAGAGGGAGGGGATGGGGAGGGAGGTGGGAGAGGGTCAGGATGGGGGCCACATGTGCACCTGTGGCTGATTTCATGCTGATGTATGGAAAAAACCACCACAAGATTGTAGAGTAATTATCCTCCAATTAAAATAAATAAATAAATAAAAATTTAAAAGGGAGGCTTCCGTAGCACCCCAGCCCTTTCTACCATGAGGCCACAAGTCTGCAGACTGGAGGACACCCTCATCTTACCATGGGGGCACCCTGCTTGCAGACTTCCAACCTACAGAACTGGGAGCTGTACATTCCTGGTGTTTATAAGCCACCTAGACTGTGGTGTTTTCTTATGGCAGTTCAAAGCACTAAAAAACCAGCAATGCCTTTCCCCTCTGAGCCTCCACTGAAAGATCATCTACTCATCCAAGAAGAGTTCTGTGCTCAGGGGAGAGGAAGGCAGCACTCCACACCCGTGGTTATCCACTTAGAGCAATCATTTGCTTTCAGATTGTGTCTGTTGTTTCAGAAGGAAAATATGGAAAACACAGAAAAGTACAAAGAATATGAAACCACCTGAAGCCTCACCACTCTGAATTACAAACGGCTACTGAAGAAGGAAGAAGCCTGGCCAAAGGCTGGCCTCAAGCCTCACTCCTTCACTGGCGCTGTCATCTTAGGCCAGTAATTTGACTTCTGGGGACCTCGATTTTTTCATCTTTGAAAGCAGGCCATTGCATGGATGAATTCTAAGGTCTCGTGTTGTGGAGGCTCTTCGCCGTCTCCTGGAACATCTTGCCAGATGTCTGGGGTCTGCTGCTGGCAGAGGGCACTGCTGAGTGTTGGGTGCAAGAGAGCTGGGTGCACCTTGATCCTGTCACCAGGATCCAGAGGCCCCTGGCTCTTATGTCTATGAAATGGAGAAACCACCACCTGTCTTCTCCAGCACACAGAGCTGCTCTGTCAAATGAGCACATGTACTTAGGGGCATCTAGAGAAGAGTGCAGCCCTCAAAAATACACAAACAAGAGAATGGTCAGATCATGTGAACAAGTGAGTCCAGCCACTAATGGGAAGTAGGGCTTGACTCTGGTATCCATCCTGTGTGCACACAGAGATGCCCTAATCACCGTAATCAAGAACTCAAATGAACTTACCAAACAGGTGAATGGGAAACAAGAGAGGCAGTTTCAGAGCCTGGCTTTCGGTAAATGTTAGCATGACAGCCGCAAAGCAGGCAGTGCTTCGAGAGCAGGTGGGAGACGAGGAGAGGTTTCCTGGCCTCTGCCCTTCACCTTGGTCACTGACTCAGTGTGAAACAGCGCCTGCAGGGAGGAGGAGAGTTCTCATCCTAGTTCACAGATCAGCCTGCGGCCACAGTGGGGGCAGTGAGCTGAGTTCAAGGCCAAGGATGACTAAACAGCCTCCTCAGCATTAATAACAATAATACTTGGCATTTATCTAGTTCTTTATGCTTTCAAAGTGCTTTATAATCATTAATCAGTTAACTAGCACTCACCAGTACCCCTGCTGTCTGCCTGCTGTGCTGAGCAGACAAAAGAGCTGCGTGGGACCTGTAGGTTTGCAGGGGCATTGCAGAGGCAGGGAAAGTGAGGGCTGGGGCTTGTGGGGTGAATGGGGGCTGGTGGTATCAGCATCAAGAACTAAATTTGGAAGGAGATGGTTATGAATCAGTGCGAACAGATGTGGGCACGTTCCTTGACAAGGATGTCAAGCACACAGGCAGGGATGTGACCTGCATTTGGACAATGGGATTCAGTCCTCGGTAGATTAAGCATGGTGTTTTACTGGGGGCTTAGGATTTCCCTAAAATCAGATTGTTCCAGCCTCTGCCGAGTGAGATGACACTCACTCGGTGCATTCACCGAGTGCAAGTGGAGTTGGGGGCACAGGATGCATCTGTGCCCCTCTGTTCTTCCGGACAGTCATGGACTGGGTCATTGTAATGCCCCAGTGGGTTCTGGGGTTCTGCATGGAGCCAAGATTCAAACTTGGAACTGTTTATCCAACTTGCCTTGGATACGAGGAAATTAGCCTCCCTGCAAAGGGTTAAAAGCAGGGTGCCTCCTGGAGGCTCAACAGTGATCCTGATGCTGATCACTGTTGGCAGAAGGTGGGGTGAGGTGAGCTTTCTCTCCTTCACCCGCATCCTGAATCGTGGCGGGGAAAATCACTATGAGGCGTCCAGGACTAGATAAAGCAGCAGAACCCGCAGGTGTAGTCAGGGGAGCTGTATGTACCAACTGTCAGCTCCCTACGTACATGGAGATCTGATAACTGTTGTACTTAGAGTAGAAACCAAAGTCATAAGCCGAATAAGTGACCAGAAGAAAGCGATTAGTCATCTTTCTTCCTGAGTGATCACAATACTTCTGAAGCTTCTTCACCTGCAACTTGCAATTTAGGGCCTTGTGTAATGACAGGGTAAGCATCTCTTATTGATCTCCAGACTCCTTAGTAAATTAAATGGCAGGTACACAAAGAGGTGAGGGACAGGAGTGTGGCAGCAGCCTCACAACACTTGCCCTGTTAGAACAATGTCCTGGTAAAGCCTGTGGGTCTCTGGGCTGCCCAGGAACCCCAGAACCGAAGCCTGTGGCTGGCAGAGCCTCCTGGGGCCAGTCCCTTGTGGTGAGATATGCATAAATCTGCCGATTAGCCTTGATTTATGGTCCTCCTCACTGCCTGGGGCTGTACCTTGTCAGATCTCAGGAACTAAAAGCGAGGCAAGGGCTTGGCTTCAACTTGGCTGGAAGACCCAGAAATGATAATAATAATTAACACAGCCCAACTTCCACTTGCACAATAAACAGTAATTAATGCACACAGCAGTCTAGGGAGGTATCTAGATTTGGATTATGAGCCTTAGTTTTCAGACAGGGAAACTGAGGCCACAAGGTTAAATGGCTTTTTCAGGGCCACACGAGGACTCTGTATCATACCTGAAATAAAATTTGGGCTTCCCTGTCTCCTAGTCTGAGGCCTGGATCATACCTGTCTTAAGAAAATCAAGCTTACATACACACACACTGCAAAAAGGGCATTTTCCCAGAAGTTTAGGAAAAAATAATATGTGAAGTGTGGCACTGACAGTATCTAAACCAGATGATTACTGGGGGTGCTGTGTTCACTCTGTGAGGAAAGGCAATATTTCCTATATTTAACTGCATGTGAATGCATTGAACTGCATTTAATGTAAAGCACCCTGGAGGAAGCCATAGCTACCCACTCCAGTATTCTTGCCTGGAGAATCTCATGGACAGAGGAGCCTGGTGGGCTCCAGTCCATAGGATGCACAGAATCACAGACGTGATGGAAGTGACTTAGCATGCGCACACACACAATTAGTCTGATACACTTCTTTTTGGTAGTGTGAACTAAGGAGTTGATACTCGCAGGTGATTCAAATACTCCCAGACACTGCCTCCCAAGGGCCCAAACCTCTGGATCTTCTCAATCAGTGTCTGTCCCCATTGAAGTGCTTGCACGCTCAGTCATGTCCGGCTCTTTGAGACCCCATGGACTGTAAGCCACCAGGTTCCTCTGTCCATGGCATTTCCCAGGCAAGAATACTGGAGTGGGTTGCTACTTTCTTCTCCAGGGGGTCTTCTCCACCCAGGGGTTGAACCTGTGGCTCCTGCATTGGCAGACAGTTTCTTTATCACTTAAGCTACCTGGGAGTTGACCAGGATAGTTAATATAATTGTCATAAACTAAAGAATTGAATGTTTTTCCAATAATTTGGACACTGCATGGGAATCACCTTTCCTCATGTTTACCTTGCCCTATTGTTGCCTGAGTATTATAAAATTTGTATGAACTTAAAACCCCAAATATCACCTGTATAATAATTCAAAATGGCCTCATTTGATCTCTCCTACTCATTTTATCTAATAATTGATAAATTCAGCATAGAATAAACAAAATACAACTACAAAGCCACTTATTTTCTCAAGGAAGATATTTTTTAGTGCTGTTGTCAAAAGAATCACCTTCCTTATTCTAGCATCTTAGTGGTCAGTGACAGAAACTCCATTCAAGTTGGTTTGGGTGGAGAATTCCAGGGATGGCTTCAGGTATGGTGGGATTCCTATAAGCAAACAGTGTCACTGGCACCTGAGTTTCTCCATCTCAGCTTGGCCCAGGGCTCCTCTGTGGGGGCGAAGGTGGCCACTTGGATTCAGGCTGGCTTCTCCCGGTGGAGCAATCCTGCACATAAAGTCCCTTCCTTACTGATAACACAGGCAGAAAACCTGGGACCGACCACGGCTGGCCCACTGACCCGCCTGACCCTCTCTGAGATCACCGTGATAGGAGGGCATGTCGCTGTTGTCTAGGTCTAGGTTACGTGCTCACTCAAAGAGCCAGGGCACCCATCACATATCACTGGGGTTAAGGATGTGGGAGAAGTGGTTCCCCAAAAGAGAACTGGGGCACTGTCCGCAAAAGAGGAAAGGATGTAAGGAAGTTGAAAGCAACAGGTCTCAGGAAGTCCCTGGTAGTCCAGTGGTTAGGACTCTGCTCTCACTGCCGACGGCCCAAGTTCAATACCTGGTGGGAGAACTAACATCCCACAAGCCATGCCGTGCAGCGCCTTCGTCCCCTCCCCTCCCCCCGCCCATCTCCAAAAAAGCAACAGATCTCTACTATCTCCTGTGTAGAATTTTAAAAGTCTACATTTTCCCATACATAGTAACAGAGTATTCTTCTAGATGCTATATCCATTCCCACTCAAAAACCCTGGCTGCGACCTCCAATGCTATTGCTAAGGGACACCACCACCTGGAGGAACTTAAAAGCGAATGGGATTCGCCTACTAGTTCAAGTGTCTGCTCACATCCTGTTTACTCGGGACGCTTAAGGTCATGGACTTCAGGACCACACTCTAGAGTTGGGACAGGGAGCCAGTGCTGACAAGAAGGCAGATAGCCTGCCAAGCCAACAAGCGCCTCCTTGCCAAAGAGAGCTGGCAATTAACATAGGTCTGGTGCATCTTGATTTTAATAGAACATTGGATAAAATGTTTTCCAGTTGGCTTCTGGATCATTTGGATTTTCATGAGGAATACAGATAACTTCTGTGATCAAAAGAACCCCCCCAAATCTATAGAACATAAAGATGAAGGCAAGTGGGTAGGATGGGAGCAAGAAAGCTAAAGTGGTGTGGGGCTAGCTGAATCCCCCAGGTCTGCATCCAGAGCATGTTACTTACGTGCTGATATGGAACTGACAGTGTCTGAAAGATATCCTCCTGGGGCTGAGCTCACGTAACCTGGACATCCCACATTCTCCTGCCCTTGAGGGCCACCCTCCCCTGAATAACTCATGTCAGAAAACCCAGCTGTGTTCCCAGTCCACCTCTTGCCTTCTGAGGACTCCGGAGGAGTATGTCCTGGTCTCCAGATTCATCTGGTCATTTCTTATTGTCTCTCACTCTTGGTCAGCACCAGCTGCCTCTGTTCTCTCCAAGGACCCTCAGGGTTCTCCGAAACACAGTGAAAACAACAACAGCTTAACAGCATCGACTGAGAACTCGGGGCTAACACGAAGGAATTACAGAGCAGAAGAAGAAACTTCAAGTGGATATCAGCTGCCCCACACGGCACTGGCCTTCCTCATCATCACGACCTTTCCCAGCCTCCTCTCACTAAAGCACTGCTCCGCCGCTCCTGACCAGGAGAGATTATCTCTCCTGGAAGGTTGTCCCATAACATCTAGCCCTATACCTGATATCTTTTTAAAAAGGAAATAATCATCAAAGTGTTCCTTCCAGAACAAAGGACAAATTGACTCCAAGAGTTACTTTCCTAGAATGCAAAAGTCACTCACAAAACCAAAATGAAAATGCCTTTTGTTTCAGCCATTTCAGGGTCCAGACTCAACCTTCAATAACAGGAAAACAATGGCAAATGTGAAAATAAGAGTTTTGGTCCCTGCCATGTTGGGTTTAAGACCAAGAAAGCGTTACTTGTCAAATCTGTGGAGAGCCAAACATGGAAAGGACTTCCTCTGTCCCAGAGGACAGAATACAGATCTTGACAGATCACGATGAACCAAGTCAAAGACGACACACCATGTCTCCAAGCTGAAGAGATGAATGGCTTCAGTAGAGACTGGGATAGACCGGGTTAATTTCAGCTTGAGTCACTAAGTTGTGTCTGACTCTTTGCGATCCCATGGACTGTAGCCCTCCAGGCTCATCTGTCCATGGGGTTTCCTGGGCAAGAAGAATACCGGGTTGGGTTGCCATTTCCTTCTCCAGGGGATCTTCCTGACCCAGGGATCAAACCCACATCTCCTGCACTGGCAGGCAAATTCTTTACCACTGAGTCACCCGTGAAGCCTGCAGTGAAGCCCAACCTCAGTTTGGGACGGAACAGAGAACCATGGGGCATAAGTGATTCCAGGTTAGTACACGGCAACCGTGTGGTCTGTTACTAGTAAGAGGCACTAGCACAGGACTGATGCTGTGGCAGAGGGGACAGGTGTGATCAGATCAGGCCACATCTGAGGTGCATCAGTATCTGTCCAAAGGAGGATGCTCAGCAGACGAGGGTTTATAGATCCTGCCATGCAAGGTCTCAAGGTGCTTAACCTGGAGCAGAGAACTTGGGTTGAGGGGTAGAGATGACACAAGGGAGTTGTGTCAGATCTTTAAAGGACTTAAAACTTGCTCTGTGTTGACCCGGTTGAGTGCAGTTAGAAGCAGCTGCTGAAAGTTACAGGGATGAAGGCTTTCGCTCAAGAGCTCAATATTAAGAACTTGCTTGAGCCACCAGGGAAGCCCTTAACTAACTATACTTAGAGGGGCTGCTTGGATCCCATGGCTGGAGGCAGAGACTGCATGATGCCCCTGGAGGTTGCCTTAGTGGGACTTCTGCCTGCACGGGAGGTGGCACAGATGATCTCAAAGTCTCTTCCTTCATCAGAAGAATAGCTCCGAGAGGAAGAAAGATAAGAAGGCGTGCTCCAGGCCCTCTCAGGTCATGCACAGGAAGCACAGTGCTAGGGCAGAGATACTTCTGGGGGCCTATGAAACTTTAAATTTTTTTCTCACATTCAAAAAAAAAAAAAAGAAAGAAAGAAATTTTTAGGGCCCACAGAAATCAATTAAATTTGGTCTAAAAGAGGAAAAAATGTTGAAGAATTTAAAGTTACATTTTAAATATTTAAATATTGATGTTATTATGATGGGAGGGGCTGACAAAGGCCCCAGTGCCCAGGGCCCTCGGAGGTCACAACGCGGCCTGGGCCCCTAGTATGAGGCTCCAGCTCCCTCCAGGGGTCCCCTTTTGGCACAGGCCTCTCCAGCTGTATGTTGTTACTTACAGCCCAACTCCTGACCTACCCACCATTCTGTGGATCTGGGGATGATCTCTGCTGTTTAAACAAAGAAGGACATTCTCCGTGTCAGAGGCAACCACTTGGTCCCAGAAAACTAAAAGCAAACAGAAGATGGGTCTTAACCACACACATCTTTCCTTCTCGTCCTCCAAAACACTGAACAACACAAGCTGCCAAATGTAGTGTTGACGAATTGGGAACACAGAGCTGTGCTAAGTCCTCTCCCTGGCCCACCTCTACTGTCCAGGCGGGAGGAAGCTGGGGGGCTTAGCACTGGCCCTATGGACTTTCTTCCCCCAAGAGGGGACTCCATGATATCACACGCCCTGAGGCACACATGTGTTCTCATTTTGCCACACTGAGAATATTGGAAATGATGATCCCAGGCTGCAGGACTGGACTGGAGGTAAAGTGATGTCTCAATACACTTGTGTGGAACTAGCACAGAAAAAAAAAAAAAACGCTGTGCACTTATCTACCTTCCCTTGCCCTGTAGCATTTTCCTCTATCCAAATGTATGTCTTTCCCAGTGCTATGTAACTGGGTTTTTTTTTTAACTGTAGTAAAATACACATAATATTTAACAACAAAAGTCCATATGGTCAAAGCTAGGTTTTTCCAGTAGTCATGTATAGTTGTGAGAGATGGACCATAAAGAAGGCTGAATGTCAAAGAATGGATGCTTTGGAACTGGGGTGTTGGAGAAGACTCTTGAGAGTCCCGTGGACAGCAAGGTGATCAAACTAGTCAATCCTACAGGATATCAACTCTGAATATTCATTGGAAGGACTGATGCCAAAGCTGAAGAGCCAATATTTTGGCCACCTGATGTGAAGAGCTGACTCACTGGAAAATATCCTGATGCTGGGAAAGATGGAGGGCAGGAGGAGATGGTTGGATGGCATCACCGACTCAATGGACCCAAGTTTGAGCAAACTCTGGCAGATGGTGAAGGACAGGGAAGCCTGGCATGCTGCAGTCCACGGGGTCACAAAGAGTTGGACGTGACTGAGCCACTGAACAACAATTTATCATCTTAACACTTGTTAAGTGTACAATTCAGTGGTACTGAAAGTATTTATAATGTGGTGTAACCACCATGCTATCTACACCCAAACCTTTTCATCATCCTCAACAAACATTCTGGATATTATTTTGTATCCATCAAATAATAACTTCTTCTTCCCCATTCTCCCAGCCCTTGGTAACCACCATTCTATTTTCTGTCTATGAATATGCCCATGCCAGTTATCTTGTATAAATGGCATCATACAATATTTATCCTTCTGTGTCTAACTCACTCACTAAGCATAACGTTTTCAGGGTTCATCCACATGTAACATGTGTCAGAGTTTCATTCCTTTTCATGGCTGAATAATATTCCATTCTCTGGATGTACCATATCTCTTTATCCATTCATCTGTTCATGGACACTGGCCTTGTTTCCACTTTTTGGCTATTGTGGGTAATGATGCTGTGTGTACGGGTGTGCAAGTATCTGTTCAAGTCCCTGCTCTCAATCCTTTGGGATATATGCCAGGAATAGAATTGCTGGGCCATATGGTAGTTCTATGTCTAACCTTGTAAGAAACTGTCAGTTTGTCATCATGGTTTTATTTTTCAAAAGATCTCTTATCTGTCATCATTAAAGGACTGCATTTTAAACCTTCTTGGACTTGTTCAACTTTGGTGGCACCTGTCTCATGCCCAGTCACTTTTCCAGAACTACTACCTTCACCATGTAACTCCATGAGTTTTCTCCAATTCAAACTTGGGATTCTTCAGCATTTTTACTTTTCTAAAGAATACATCATGGAGTAGATAAACAGACTGGCAAGTCTTTTCTATGTCTTTTCCAGTGCTGTTTGGAATCAATTTACTGACCACCTCTTTGAAGTCATTTGCACCTCTCAGGTCGTGATTTCCATCACCTTCATGCACATCTGATGCACCTACTGGTGCTGGGCATAAGTGGTCTTCCAAATCTGATTGTTGCATTTTTAGTAAAACCTACACAGAACAGATGAAGCAAGTAACCACTGGTAGGTAGTCTTGACATGAATGTGAGCTTCAGTCACGGTCTGACATTTTTGACCACAGAGCACATTTTGTCATGGGTAAGATCCATGTCATGAAAATTAATCAGGCAGTTTTTTTCTCTGAATATCCTCAGTAATTGGCTTGAATATCCTAAATGCAACTTCATCATTCTGCAGATCAGCAAGACTCACTTCCAAAATATAACCCTTGAGGCTACCAGATGCGATTGTAATTCCTTGAGTTCCAGTGGCCAGTGTTTTCCCAGTATTTCTTATATTGAACATAGCTGGTGCTTTCACATCATACTAATCTTTCTTAGAAAATGGGTCAACCATTTTCTTCTTGGCTCCCTTTTTGCCTCCTTTCGTATGGTGCTTGTTCTTGACAACTGCCATGGTGCCCCTAAGAGAGCCGAAAGGGTGGAAGTACAACTCAGGTGGGCACTTAGGCCCTGTAATCATGTTTTGATGGGAATGCTCACAGGTAGGTAGCTTTCTTGGGTACAGATGGTTGGGACATTTGACCTGGGAATAGAGGTGAATAATTGCTTTGACATCTAGGACAAAGGACCCAAGAAAAGCCTGGCTATACCTTAAGCACTCTCTGGGCCACAGTGCTGACAGGCCACCCTATCCAGATACTTTCCTTGTGAGGGTGGTTGTCACATGGATAGAAACTGGAAAACCATTTTACAAATGGAATTACTCACCACTGTCCCATGATCAAGCAAGCACAATACCACTGGCCATTACCCAGGACAGAGTAATGGCCTCCTTAGAATTTTGCATAAGGGCATTCATTTATATATATTTATAAATATATATATATTTATATATAAATATATATATATAAAATTATAAAACATATGAACACAAAGAGTAGATAAGCACATATTAAATCATATGAACACAAAGAGTAGATAAGCACATATTAAATCATATGAACACAAAGAGTAGATAAGCACATATTAAATCATAACAAAATTATTGCCATCACAGCTACCACTCAGCTTAACAAATAACATTACTGACACGTTTGAACATGTCAAGCATGTTCAAAACATCCCAAGCATGTTTTCATTCTCCACCTCATAGGTGACCTGAATTTAGTCTATAACTTTCTTTTCTTTCTTTCTTGTTTACCATAAACACATAGAAGAGTACATTATAATACATTGTCCAATTTTGCATGTTTCTGAACCTCACATAAGTAAAAACATCTGGATTTATTTTTCTGTGACTTGCTCTTTTCATGCATCATTATACTTTCAAGACTCTTCCATATTGCAATGTGTAGCTGTAGCTCATTAATTTTCACCGCTGTATTGTGGGCTCCATTTTATGCCCATCCTTAATGTATTTATCTATTCAACTGGAGATGGGCTATTTTGGTTATTTCCTAAGAGCTCATTTTAATCAGGGTTTTTATGCTCACAGTAATTAGCACTAAAAGATTTTAATTATCTTCTTACATGTGTAGGTTTTCCTCTAGATTGTTTAAGTATGAGGGAAACAATGGCCCTTTTTGTTGTTGCTGGATTAATAAATGTTGAGAGGTCCTACCCCATCACCCCACACTTTTTCTGAGCACTGGCTCTCTCTGAACCAGCAGCCATATTTATAACCACGACCCCATCTTCCTATCAGAGCTGACTGGGCCAAAAGTAGATATTTCTCTCAAGCTGGGCCAATCAGATGCTCTTTCTTCTGTTACCAGAAAAGAGTGGTCTTTGTTTCTTTGCTGGTTAGCCCTGTTAAAGTGGAAATTTGGAGGCTTGGATCAGCTCTGCTTTCCCCTGCATATGGAGGGGAAGGGGTAGGACAAGGGGAAGGGTTAAGGTATAAATGAGAGGACTGAAGAGGATGGACAGTGTTTTTAAGGAGAGACTGTGAGGTGGACTGAGAGACCTAAAGCCTAGTGGCCTCAGCCTCAGCACTTTGCAGAGACTTGGCCCTTGGGTCCCTTAAGGTCCTCTGCTGTGTCTTTACAATAAATTGATCTTTTTGACTTAAATTAGTTTCAGTTGTTTTCTATTACTTGTAATCAAAGACCTCTACTTTTCTATTCGATTTGCTTCTTCCTAGCCATTCAAAGGAACTGCAGGGCTGTCATGGACCCCTATTAACCCGAGTGAGTTAAATTCTTTCCTCGCCTAACAAGAGAGAGGAAATTCTCCACTTCCAGAGTCAGTCAGCTTCAGGGAGCTACACAATGGAGTGGATAGTTAGCTGCTTGCTAGTTTTATGTCAACAAGGAATAAAGTAGCTATGATAGTTTTATCTCGAGTTATTTTGACCAGCTCTTAGAAATGACTGGAGAATCTTGCTCTTAACTTCCTAAAAACAGGTGCTTGATAAACATGCTCCACCCTTCTCCCATTATCCTCAGGTGCTCAGGAGGGTAACCTCGAATAAATGAAATTCTACAGATAATCCTCAAACCTTATCTAAACTCTTATCTTGGCCACTAGCTTCCTCTTCTGCCTTTTAGCAGAGCTGTTGACAAGAAGCAAATGGACTGTGACAAGCTGGAGTTTTTATCTTTTTATTTCCCTCGAACGCCTCCAGTGGAGCTGTTGAAGAACAGTGACAAGGACGAAGAGACCGGTGGCAGGTGGGCAAAGAGGAGAAACAAAGCCGGGATGGTTTGTGCACTGGCAAGCCCAGGAGCTGTCTTAAATAGGCTGGGGGAACATAGATGACTGAGGAGGAGGAAGAGAAGTGGCGGGAAGGGAGCAGGCTCCTGCGGAGGGGGAGGGGGACTCCACTCCGTGTTTCACAGAAGACCCATCCCAAGTCGGCACAGGTGCACTTACAAGACAACGAACTCCCAGCAGAGTCTTCAGTGAGATTTCGAAGATGTGGGCCTCGCTGAACGGAAGGGAAGCTCACTTGCCTCCCAAGCTTGATTTTGCTTAAAATCTTCTATCTTCTTCTGTAAATCTTTTAGGTACAGCCCCTAAAAAGGCACCATAGTTTTCACTCTTGCCACGTGGTGAAGCCAAGGGCGCACACCCCACGTCTCACTCTAGAGGTAGCCATTAGGCTTTGATGTGTAATTTGAGGCAAGCGATCTTCTGCCGCCCCCTTTCTTTTTCACTGAAAACCACTGTACCGGCCACAAAGCTCAAGTTCAGAGAGGGGAGGATGACTCCTCACCAGCGCCATCTTAGAACCGAGGGGAAGAGACTGTCGCTTAAACCTCAGCCCGTTGAATCAGATCAGCCTTTGCTGTGATGTTTCAACTGTAACATTTCAAACTTGCTCTCGGCAGCTGTTAGGTACTCCTTGCTGAGACCTTGAATTTGGAGGGCACTACCAGCACAGAAGCTCACCAGCAGAGGAGGACAATGGTGTTTCATTATTCATGGAAACATGCTGCTCGTGTGCTTTGGTCTGAGCTTTTGATGAACAGAAAATGCTCTGAACTTATTTTCTTTTTGTGAAATCCTGACACAGCACTTCTGGTTTCAAAGGAAGCTGTATAAAAAGACCAATAGAAAACCCCACAAAATGGGACCACCTTAAAATCAAGTTTACTGGCTAAATGGGATTAAACTAGAGTTGTGTTTTAAAAAAGAATAAACCAGGAAAAAAAAAAAAACAAACCCAAGTCTTTGCTGCATGGTGCCCACTTCTATCTAAACAGCTCTGAAGTCCAGATGCACGCTGTCACTGGAGCATCTCTGGAGAGAGCGTGGGAAGTTAAAAGTCAGTGTTTTTGATTAATTAATAATCATCCTCAGCTGTGTTGGCAAATGATAAAAACAAATTGTCTGCCTTTTAAGTAAGGGTGGAAGATGTGTGCTTACCCAGAACCGAGGGGGAAGGAGGAAGAGCCCTGTTGGCCTAGTCGGCCCTTGGCTGGTCTGGTGGTGGCTGAACAAAAGCGATGCTGTGTGTCTCTTAGCCGGTGTGCTCATGAAAACAAGCACAGCTCGGGTGGTCAGTCAGGGAGGTGAGTGAAGGAAGCCAGTGTCTAAGGGCTCCCCAGTTGTCTTCTAGAAAAACCCAACTGAGCATTTGCAGGAATAACTATTTCTCCATGTTTGTCATTGTGGGGTTCAAGTCAGCCAGCTCCAGCTGGCTGTGTATATGTGTGGTGGGTGGATGTGCGGGTGAGGGTGGGGGTGTGTATGTACTGGGATGAGATGAAGTTTCATTGGTAGTTAGAGGAGAGACGCAAAGACCCCTCTCCTTTTAAATCTGCCACCTACAAGTTAAACAGTGACCCCACGTCATTTTTTCTCGAAGCCTCTGTGGCTGCAGCTGGGTGCCATCTTCCTCCCTCCTGAGCCTGTAGTTCTTCAGCCACGCTTCTCTTACAGGACTTAACATTTGCCTCTTGGTAACACAATCATATTTCCTCAAATGTGATGTTTGCCTTTGGGGCAGCACCTGGGACAGATTATGGGCTACAGGAGACATACAACACATCTTAAATATGGGAATGAGTGGAGGAAGGTGGGACTGATGGATGGACCCACGGGATGCTTGTTTGTTTTGTGGCTCCACTGGTGGAATTTCTATCTTCTCCCATGACTAGGACATTCTCTCCTTCCTGTCCCAACTGCCAGAGTCACGATGCAGGCTCTGATTAACTTCTACCTCTTCTTCTCCCACAGTCTGCAAACAATCCTCATTTCCTACCCGCCTCTACTTTAATCCATCCTACAAACTCAGCCTTGAGTCTACCCGCCCCAGCCTCTAAACTTTCTATTGTCCCCAGTTTCTCACCAAGTTGCCCAAACATACTACTCCCAATGATTCAAGAGCCTTCACACACCATGGACCCAGAAGACTGTTTCATTTCTAAATCACCAGACATGTCAAATGTCTGACATACTATTTCTTTAAAAATCCACTCAATTTCCTACTTTCATCCCTAAAGTAAAAACCCCACTCAGCTTTCCGATGTCACTTCCTCTAAGAAGTTTTTGATTTCAAATACTGGATATAACTTCCCTTATCTTGATCTACTTTGTATTATACTCTTTATGTGATTGTTCAGTTACTAGATTAGACGCCCCCGAGGGCAGGAAGGCCAAGTTCATCTTTGTCTTGCAGCTGGCAGCAGAGTGCTGGAAGCCAAGAATTCCTCTTGTTGCTGAATTATATTCAGGGGAGAACCAGGCAGCCAGGCTCTTGTGCTGGGAGGCTGCAATCTAAGACTGACAGTCAACAAAGTGTGGCTGCAGCTGCTGACCTGAGAGGCAGGTGCCAGGATAAACGTGGAGAATCCACAGCTCGAGCACAATTCAGCATTCACTTACATTGGTTTTCTACAGCATCACAAAAATAACTACCAATTTACCTGCTTGGAACAATACCCATTTATGAGTTCACAGTTAAGTTCTATAAATCAGAAGGCTGGTACAGCATGCCTGGGCTCTAGACACAGGGTGACACCATGTTGAAATCAAGGTGTTGACCCTGCTGAGCTCTTGCCTGGAGGTTCTGGGGAAACGGGGCACTTTTAGAACTTTCTTGTTGGTGCTAGAATTTGGTCACAGGACTGAGGTCCCTGTTATGATTAAGTCAGGGCCATTGGGATAATGGCCCTTAAGGTCAGTGAAAGTGAAAGGTTCTCAGTCCAACTCTTTGCAACCCCATGGACTATACATACAGTCAATGGAATTCTGCAGGCCAGAATACTGGAGTGGGTAGGCTTTCCCTTCTCCAGGGAATCTTCCCAACCCAGGGATTGAACTGTCTTCTGCATTGCAGGCAGAGTCTTTACCAGCTAAGCCACAAGGGAAGCTGCCCTTAAGGTCAACTGTGCTATCAAACATAACCTAATCACGAGAGTAAAATCCAATATATTCAAATGGTGTGCACACAAGAGGGGAGACAGGAAACCCTTGGGTAATTTTAGAATCTGGCCTATCACATTACCTTAAATGTAAATTTGAGCAATTAGTGAGAGTTGGGGCCAAAGTTTGGAGGCAAATGGCAGCTGGAGAGACCACAGTGTATCTTCTGGGGTTACAAGAGGACATCGTAGAGAAGGGAACACAGGAGCTCTCGAAGAGCTGGGAGGGACTCCTGAAAGAGCCCTGAAGATGCAGGAAGAGGAGAGTCTCCCAGGCAGAGAAGGAGACAAGGAAGAGGGCGCAGGGAGTGCCCCAGGAAACCAGAGACCAGTGTAGGTGGCCAAAGCCACCAGGGAAGGAAACAAGGCTGGGAACCCCAGGTCAGAGCTGCATTTCTGAGCCACTCTCTGTGGATAAGTTGCTGGCACAGCCAAGGCCAAGGGCACAGGGACCACCTGGTGGATGTGCTGGAGTGAGTGAGGAGGGGCCAACTGGGATGAGTGTGTAAGACGCCAGCTGGAGCTAGACACCCCACAAGACAGCCAAGGGGAGGCGGGAAGGAGGCTAGGGAAGGCAGGGCCTCTGGCTGTTGAGCAAACCTCAGGAGAACTGACAGTGTTAGAGCGGGAATCACAGAATGAGGGTCGCAAAGAACTCTTGCTGTGGGTGAAGCAGGAAATGTCTTGAGAGCACAGCAGCAGAGCCAAATGCTGGCCCAGGAGGCCGAGAGTCTGTGCCCTGGGCCCAGTCTTCTGCTGACTCAGCCCGTGGCAGTGGGTGTCTTACTTGCTCTTTCAATACCTTTGTTTCCTGATCTATAAAGTGGAGGCTAACAACAGCCCTGTGCTGTTCACTCTCATTAGTGCATAGAGATCACTTTCCTGGCACTGGCCACCAGGAACGTGCCTTTCCCACTCCAGGGCTCTGTGTTCAGCCTCTGCTCATGAACTGAGTGGACGATTCTGTGCTGGGAGAGCACAGCACAGGTGTAGCTTGGCTGGGTACATCCACCCCTGGGTCAGGCTGGCTCAGGCCACCTCCAGACTGGGTCCTGAGCCCAAGGAGTTATTGTTGCGAGGTCTCTAAATTGTGTCTGACTCTTTTGTGACCCCATGGACTGTATTCCGCTAGGCTCCTCTGTCCATGGGATTTCACAGGCAAGAATACTGGAGTGGGTTGCCATTTCTTTCTCAGGGGTATCTTCCTGACCTAGGGATTGAAGCCGCGTCGCCTGCACTGGCAGGTGGATTCTTTGCCACAGAGCCATCAGGGAAGGCAGAAGAGATTTACTTCCAAATCCGGTTTAAATCAGATGACCAGTCTTGCTTAGGAGACTTGCTTTAAGCTGTATAATCATCTCTTGTTAGATTCCTTTTTAGAGGAATTCTCCTCTTCTAGAGATTCCAGGGCAGAGAAGTCTGTGTAAGTCTCATTTAAATCACCACTCACTTTCCTTTTTTTTTTTTTTTTTGCAATTCTTTACCTTTTTTTTTCATTTTCAATTGATTCTTTATTTATTTTTTCTGGACAGTGGGTTAGTCTTCCTGAGCTTTTCATATTCTAGGTAATTTATTTATTTTTATTTTTAAATTTTTAATTTATTTATTTTAACTGGAGGCTAATTACTTTACAATAGTGTATTGGTTTTACCACACAGCAACATGAATCCACCATGGGTGTACACGTGTTCCCCATCCTGAAACCCCCTCCCACTTCCCTCCCCGTACCATCCCTCTGGGTCATCCCAGTGCACCAGCCCCGAGCATCCTGTATCATGCATGGAACCTGGACTAATGATTCATTTCACATATGATATTATACGTTTCAGTGCCATTCTCCCAAATCATCCCACCCTCGCCCTCTCCCACAGAGTCCAAAGACTATTCTATACATGTGTCTCTTTTGCTGTCTCACATGCAGAGTTATCGTTACCATCTTTCTAAATTCCATATATATGTGTTAGTATACTGTATTAGTGTTTTTCTTTCTGGCTTACTTCACTCTGTATAATAGGCTCCAGTTTCATCTACCTCATTAGAACTAATTCAAATGTATCCTTTTTAATGGCTGAGTAATACTCCACTGTGTATATGTACCACAGCTTTCTTATCCATTCGTCTGCTGGTGGACATCTAGGTTGCTTCCATGTCCGGGCTATTATAAACAGTGCTGTGATAAACACTGGGGTACATGTGTCTCTTTCAATTCTGGTTTCTTCACCACTTACTTTCAAACTCTGTCATTCTCTTTGTCAAGTGAAGCCCAAATGTCACTGTTGAAAATTATGTCCAACTGTGAGGCTACCAAGAAGTCTCTGAAACAAGAATCAAGCACCCTGTATGCCCCATAGATGTACTCCAGGTGGTAGGAGAGATGGCAGGGGGGCATCCATGGGCAAAGTCCATTCCTACAATGGGTGCAGATCAAGTTTAAAAACACTCAAGACAATAGCAGGCAGTCATTGACATGTTCTAGAATTTTCTGGCCCCCAAAAAAGTGCTTTGAAAGAGCTAGGCTGCCTTTTCAAGGACTTTAAAAAGCAGGCAGAAGTTTGAACCGAGGAGAAACCCAAAGTGAAAGGGTTAGTCCACAGCTGCCACTTCCCAGGAGAAACCAGGACAAAGCCCAGCAGAGGAGCAAGGCCACTGAGGCTGCCTGACTATGCACCCATCACCGAGAGCAGGCAAACCCACGGGGTGGCGCGGGGGGAGGGGGCACTCCTGCCTGCTGGGTACATCAGGGGCTCCTTCAGTCCAGGGCAGGGAGATCCTCCTGTGATACACATGTCATGCGGTCTGAAGGTCTCCAGTGCTGACAAGTGTCCCCTCAGAACTGGGTCTTTTCCTGTGGAGTCCCAGTCAAGCCAGGCAGTTGGGCAGTTGGGTCCCCACATGAGACTGCTCGCTGTGTTGCACCCCCAACCCCAACTCTTAGGACAGACCCAGGCCTGCAGGTTATCCTCAGAAACAGGGGTTGGTCTGGATCTGGTCCAGAATTATCTGGAGTTTTCAGGTAGATAGATGTTTTGATCCAGTCTCCTGTAGAGTCTTGAGGAATCTTTGGTGACAACCACAGCTTAGCAGCGATTTTCCTCTAGTCTCTGTGTCCAACCTGGAAGTTTGGGCATTTTTCTAAAATTGCACAGTGTCTAGCCATATCTTCAATTTCAAGTGGCTTTGTCTGCAATAATTCTTGGTGCCTAATTTAGTTTTTGAACACATTACGTTTAACACACTGAACTCCATCCTGTCCCTGCTCTGTGAATATCAGGAATTGGACCTTTAAAAAGATCCTTTTACAGCTTGGGGCTCTGGTTTACTGTCTTGCTTGACTCAAGGACTGGTTTATAGGAAAGAATATTCCCAGTAACTCCACCATTAGGGGCTGAGGGACTTTGGAGAAGTCACTGTGTGGTTTTGGACTTCACTTTCCTCATCTAGATAGTGAGGAAAGTGAACTATCAGATCTAAGGTGCACTGGGGCCCTAACACCTCATCATCTGTGATCTAACCATCCTGGGCTTCCCTGGGGGGCTTTAGTTATTCATTCAACTCATTTTCATTCATGAATATCATGTGACAACTTCTCTGTTAGACCTGTTTCTTTGTGGGGGCTGTTTCAGATTGAAGGGTAAATTTGGTCTCTATCATTCCATATTGGTCAGAAGCAGAAGTCTCAGCAAAAAAAATTTTTTTGGCCACACTATTCAGCATGATGGAGCCTAGTTCCTTAACCAGGGATCAAACCCTTGCCTCCCTACAGTGGAAGCACAGACTCTTAACTGCTGGACCGCCAAGGAAGTCCCCCAGCAAACATTTTTAATCATATAATCCAATCTCTCTAGCCAAAAGTAGAACCTGCATCCCCATCAGATTTATATTTGTAAATGTTACACACATATACTTGGGATATGTATAGCAAATATTAGTCATATTATTACTAGTAGTAAGAACAAAGCTTAATTCCTTTCCTCAGTTCTATATTAAAACATAGATTGAACAGAAGTTAAAATATTTCCTTCTTGCCAGTCAGTGCATTATCTGTGTATTCTACAGGTCCAGAGTAGAAGGTCTCAGAAGTCCAGCTCTGTAGACTTTCAAGACTGATTGAAACAGATATCCAAGATACTTGGTATGGATAACATTATACATTTACTTCTAAAATAAGAGTCAGAAATAGGAGATTGACAATCTATGGCTAATATTGACTAAGTTTCTATAAAAATAGTTATATTATCCAGCAAAGCCACTCCTGTACATATATCTGGAGAATACTATAATTTTAAAAGATATATGCACCCCGATATTCACAGCAGCACTATTCACAATAGCCAAGATACAGAAACAACCCTACTGTCTATTAATAGATGATGGGTTTAACAAGATGCAGTGTGTGTGTGTATATATATATACATATGATGGAATACTACTCAGCCATAAGAACAAATGAAATTTTGCCACTTTCAGCAACATGGATGGACCTAGAGTTTATCATACTAAGTGAAGTCAGTCAGAAAAAGAAAGACAAATACCATATGATGTCACTTATATGTGGAATCTAAAATATGGCACAAATGAACTGATGTGCGGAAACAGACTCACAGACATAAGACAACAAACTCACGGTTACCAAAGGGGAAAGGAGGAGGAGGGATAAATTAGGAGTTTGGGATTAATAGATACAAGTGACTATATATAAAATAGATAAACCACAAGGACCTACTGTACAGCACAGGGAACTATATTCAGTATCCTATAATAAACCATAATGGAAGAGAAAAAAATTTAAGAGTTCAAAAATTGCATTCCTTGGTCCTATTTGGCAAAACTCCTATTATCTTTTTCCTTTCCCTTGGCCAGGCCTTATTTAAATGTCAAAAGGTCCATAAATATTAAATGCATTCTCAGCACCATACCAGGCAATGTGGGTGAAATAAACGATCTCTGAATACAAATGTCCCACTTGAGTTTAGCTGTATCGCTTTCCTGCCTGTGTTATGGGTGAGATGCAGGGGCGGGCTTTAACCCCTGGCACCAGGATTCAGCCCACATTGCCTTTCTGAGACTTAAGACCTGACTCACTCCTTTCTTCAACCAGCCTGTTCAGCCTGGCTTTCGTGCTTGGCTCCCACAGCAGCAGCAGAAAGGCAGCGTGGGGAGGTCAGGCTGGAGAAAGGTGCTGCAGAGGCCGAGGTAGCTGTGGAGGCTGGGGTGTTAGTCACTTTCACTCGGGCCCTGCTGTGCCGGCTGCTGCAGGCTCCCCCTATGCTGCCGGCAGAGGGTCCATGCAGAAAACCAGCAGGAAATAGAATGGTCAGCAGTGAGCGTAAGAAAGAAACCTATCCTTTCTCAGACAGGAGCTTTTATTTCCACCCTGGTCCACAGCTTCAAAGGGCAGCTGCCTCACAGGGAGAGTGTTTGCATGTTTGAAGTAAGAAGACCGTTTCTTGGTCTCTGAAACTGAGTTCGAGAAGGCCTGGTTCCCAGCAGCTGTGGTGCCCCTCTCCCCGTTCTGCTCGGCGGTCTGGCGTGCTTCAGCTATGCTGGTCGACCCTCTGGGAAGGTAGATGTGGCCAAGAAACAGCAGACCTGGCCTCCACTTGGATAATTCTGCAAACCTTTGTATGAGGACTGATTGCACAAAGCTGCATGGGTGAGGTGGAAGGAAGAAAAAGGGAAGAGCATTTTCTGCTTATGACTGGGACCCTGTTATTCATTGGCTTGGGTGTTTCAGCTGAGTTCTGTGGATTAGGAGCCGAGTCATGTCAGCACTAGAAACCTCCCGGGTCTCAGTCATATGTGCTACCCCACCTCTTCCCGCAGCCCAGACCATTCCTTTCAGAGAACCCTCCCTGTTTCGCGCTTTCACAGAGCAAAGCTGTTCTAAGTCTTGGGGTCACACCCAGCTCACACGTCCCAACAGAAGCTGAGGAAAGGTCTGGGGTCCTTCTCTGTGGCCTCCATCTTCAGCCCTGCCCTGCTTCCAGAGGTGGGCAGGAAGGAGGCCTCCCGGTGGGAGCTGCCCTGTGTCCAGCTATCGTGGAGAGTCTGTCCTGCTGGTTTTGCTCAGCAGAGGGCATCCAAAAAGCCAGCGAGGCTGTGTAATGTGGGAGACAGCGAGGGCCATGTTCCCACACTGTAAGTCATGATGACACTGGTAAAACAGTCTGGTGGGCGGGGGAAAGTGAAAGAAAAAGAATAGGGGGAACAGAAACCAAAGGGAGGCACACAGGAGGATCAAGCAAGAGCGAAGGCCAAGGCACAAACAGAGCCTGGGAAACGGGACAGGCCTGCGAGAGAACCCGGGAGAGGCAGGGCGAGAGTGTGGGTGGGAGGAGAGAGACTGGACCAAGGAAAACACAATGAGATTTGAAAGGAAGATGTGGTCATTTGTTTGAGGAAATGGCAGGTGATCTGCCAACACATATTCCAACAGAGGGGGTTGGAGGCCTGGTCCAAGGATGCCCCTGGGTGTATCATACAGGACAGATCAGTCCTGGCAATGCAGTCTACGTGTCTGCTTGCTCACGGCCTACCTCCTGCTAGGCAGAAAGGGCCTGTGAGACACTCAGGAGAAAGGAAAGAGGATGTAAGCTGAGGGAAAGGATGGGGGAGATCTATCTGTGGGAGATCCACAGAGATGCAGTCTCAACCCTTCCGTGAGTTCATCTCTAGGGCAGACCTGCCCCCAGGCTTGTGGGTGATGCAAAGAAAGAGAGGCAAAGGCTTTCAGCTTCAAGAAATTCACAGTCTGAGAGAAGGGACAAGATGTACATATGCAAAGCAATGAACAGCAGCATTACTATTGGGACTGCTCAGACGAACACAGTAAAGAATACTGGGTGAAACGAGCAAAGAATAAGATAATCAAAGAAATGAACTGCAAAAGGCTTTCTTGACAATGTTCCCAACGTGGAAATTTTTTTAAATGCAGGAATTAAGTGAAATGATGTTGGCTGAACTGGATGGAACATTGTAAACTGGGCCAAGAAGGTGGACCTGGGCTTGACTATAGCATAGCACAGGCTCCGAGTCAAAGCAAAGAGCAGGAGGCATAACTGCCCAATCCAGTCTTCCAGGTGAGTTGGATCTACCTGACCTGATAGTCAATTCAACAGTCAACATTGCAAAACACTGGTGCCCTAGGAGTCATGCTGCTGTTCAGTCACTAAGTCATGTCAGATTCTTTGCGACCCATGGACTGGAGCCCGCCCAGCTCCTCTGACCATGGGGTTCTGCCGGCAAGAATACTGGAGTGGGTGGCCACTTCCTTCTCCAGGGGATCTTCCTGGATCAGCGACCAAACCGGTGTCTCTCATGTCTCCTGTGTTGGCAGGTAGATTCTTTACCATTGAGCTGCCCGGGAAGCCCATCCTAGGAGTCATATTTAGCATTAAAAGACATTAAGAAAAGATTGTTGAGATGACCCCAGAGGAAGCCATCTTTCTAGCTTGGAAGCAAGACTTGCCCTAGTCTGAGACAGCTGTTGGAAGACAACTTGAGATCAAGTGTGTAACTGAGACTGGGGGAGATACAGTAGGTGGGTTGTACACGTGTGAGTTAAAGACGCAAGGGCACTTAATTTGTGACTGAGAAAAAAAGATAGTGAAGGTAGTGATAATTACAACAAACAGTTACTGAGTGCAAACTACGTGCCAGGTGCTGGTCTACACACTGTACATGCATGAGTTTACACGATCCTCACTGCCACCAATGAGGGGTTTTTAACTATTATTATTTACATTTTATGTGTGAGGAAACTCATCCACAGAGAGATCAAGCAATTACACCACAGAGGTTAGCCCAGGACTCTTAAACTCCACAACCTTCTTTCTCTGAAGCCATGGAAAAATTCAGCGTCTCTGTTTCCTCATCTGTAAGCATTTTTTATCTAACCTGCTTGTAGAGACATGGGAGATGATGAACCCTCTATCAGGACACTGGCTGTGGGGTCACTCTGAGAGTATTAGCATCATTAGGAAGGCTATGCTTTTTCCAAGAATGCTAAATGTATGCAAACTTTCTCACGTTAATACCACAGGGCCTTGAAGAAGTTTATAGAGACTCATCAAATAAAAAAACTTCCTCTGTGTTCACAATGGACAATGATGACAAGTGAATCCTGTCTAAAGAGGTGAAGGGTCTCTTTCTGATACCCCTTTACCATTCTTACAATGCTTGGGGGCTGTGACTCTTTTTTAAATTTTTACTGGAGTATGGTTGCTTTACAATGTTATGTTAGTTTTTACTGTACAGCAAAAGTGAATCAGCAATATGTATACATACATCCCCTCTTTTTGGATTTCCTTCCCATTTAGGTCACCACAGACCACTATGTAGGGTTTCCTGAATAAGGTCTCCTTAGTTATCTATTTTATACATAGGATCAATAGGGGATGGGACTCCTGTTTCTTATGAAAAATTTCACACTGAGAAGAACACCCAGGCTTTTGTCCTGGGCAAGAGCCTCTCCCATGAGGCCCAACCAGAGGACCACGCCATCTTAGAAATCAGGTTTTGAGTCTGAGAGACAGCAGATAGAGAAGCAGATAGCAAATACATCTGTTTTTACAAGAGCCTGTTGTTCTCTGTACTAACTGCTATAAAAACGACTTGAAACTAGCCACATATTAGTTTTGGTTCTCGTGACTAAATCAAGGAATGGCATGATGGTGCTGTGTCATTAGAAATGAAACCAGTTCTTAAACAAGAGAATAGGGCCGACATTTTAATAACCTGAACGATTTCATAGAAAAATCAAAGCTGAAACTTCTGCACCCCAGCTCTGAACACCTGCTGCTTAAGTTTGGTTCTGAACCAGTGAAACTTCTTTCTTGCGATGAAGACACGAGATGGGCCCTGACTTGCCCACCACTTGATGGCCAGGGGAGCCTGCCTTCCACCTGCTGTTCTGCTAGGCTCAAACGTGGGCTCAACCTTGGCTTCCACAGGAAGGACTGTATTTGGCACTGTGAGAAAATACAAAAAGTACCTCATAGTTAACTTTTTCAAATATGTGACCTTATATATTTTGATATATGTGTGTGTGTGTGTGTGTAAATATATATATATCTATATATATATATATATTTAGATATGTGAATTTTACCTTCCCTGAGGTATTGTCATCCACATCTCAGATAAAAAAACAGACTTGAAGAAGTTAAGTCACTCACCAAGAAGCACGCAGAATTGGGGTTCTGAACAAAAGTTTTCCTGTCTACATCTGTATCACCTCCAATTGGGCCTTTATCACAATAATGATGCTGATGTGGTAGCCATATATAGGCTGCCCCCTAGTGTCCTTTCCCCCTTTTCCTGCCACAGTACCCACACTGTGCCTCGAGGGAGCCGCTCTCCTCACTGTCTCTCCGTCTCTAGCAGCTGCATTGATCCAGCTCCCAGGGGTAGCCAGAGTGCCCATCACCTGGGAATGGTGACTGGCTCAGAGGTGGGCTTACAGCCTGACTCAGGCCAGTGGAACCTGGGGAAATGTTTCCTAGGGCTTCTGGAACAAGCTTCCTCAGCCCTCTGTGGGTTTACCAGAGGGGACAAGCCCCTTCTCCTGGATGGTATGTTAGCGAATACAAAGTTCAGAATTCCCTCAGCCATTTGAGTCACCAAGAGGAGGGCCAGCCTAAGGATGATGCCAACACACAGAAGAGGCAAGGCTAGACACAAGATTGGCTGGTATTGTAAGGAGGATGTAAATTCTGGACTGCATGCTCGTTTTTAGGCTATAGGCTAATGCAATCCCTTTGTTTGCTTAAGCCAGTTTGAGTTTGTTATTCTGTCATATGAAAATTCTTAACACCACTGGCATCACTCCCAGTAACATTTGATGGTTGCTTTGGTTTCTCAGTCAAGAGCATGAAACCCATTTGACCAAAAGGACCAACCCTCCAAAATTCATCAGCATCTCCAGAGCACGCCCATCTCTGGTGCCCGACTTGCCAGAGAGGACTCACGTGTTTCTGTTCCTGGGGACTGGTTCCTTCTGTTTTCTGCTCCCTGTTGGCTCAGTCTAGGCCCATCCTCTTCCCAGGCCTTCCACAGTGATGGGAGGTGGCTGCCCTCTGCCGAGGATGCCAGCAGCCAGGTGGGCAGCCAGCAGCAGACCTCAGGCATTGGCACTGTCAAGAAAAGGAGTGCGAAGAAAGGATTCTGCCACAAGGTACTTTTAATATAACATAAAATCAGGTGGGAGAAGGGTCTTTGGCACATAGCTAAATACACAATTACCACTACCCCCAAGCCCTGACTCAAGTTCCCTGTCAGAATGTTAAAACCCAAGCAATTCTGGCACCCCTCTGAGGATCTTTATTTGTTAGTGATTGATGTTCACAGAGCTTCAGAGCATCCAAGATTATAAAGTCTCGTGGGACTGACAATCTGCGATAAGAACTGGTTTTTGTGATTCTACAACAATCTGTTTCTCTTGAAAAATTCTGTTATTTCCACTTCTAGCCACTATGACTAAGCACAGGGGTAGAAACACAGTCTAAACAGTTAAAGAGCCTTGTAACTGCCCGACGCAGTCCGACAGCAGAGGAAGTAAGCAGACGTGAGCACTGGCAGGTGCAATGTGGGAGGGAGGGCGCTCACTCTCCCCAGTCCATGTCCCCCAGATCCAATCTGTCAGCAGAACCTTCCATTTCCCACAGTCTCGACTCAACCATTTCTCTCCATCTTTACTACAATCTTGTAGTTTACCCAGTCAACACATATACACCAAAGGGTACTGTGTCCCAGGCATTGTTCCAGTGGCTGGGAGGGCAAGACCGACTCTTCTTGCTCCGTCTTCTCTCTCGATGTCCCTTCTCACTGACTGGCCCCGCTTTCCTCATTTGCTCTCCTTCCACCCTCCACACAGGAGCCTAGAAGTTTTTCTTAAACATCAACACTTCCCTGTTTGAAACCCTCCAATAACTTCCCACTGCTTCCTTATTAAATACCAAGGCCTCCTCAGGCCTGCTGGTGGGCTGTGTGCCTATGTTGTGCCTCTTCTCGCATGCTCGATTCATTCCCCACAGGCACACCTACCCCCATTCAGATCCTCAAGTATGTTATGGCTTTTTCTCTTTTCAGAGCTTTCATCTGCCTTTATTTCCTCCTAAAACAGTGGCTTCCAAACTTTCTTCTGACAATCATCCCCAGTAAGAAATATTTTATTTGACTAGTAAACACACCAACCTACACATAAAGGGAACATGAGTTCCACATGATAATACTTCTAGTATGTTCTGTTCCTTTTAAAAAATCTAGCCATGCCCCACTAACCTGCAGTCTGAAAAGACTCCTCCCTCTGCTCTTTGAATGGCTGAATAGTTCTTATCCTTCAGCCTTCCACCTGGATGTTAGCTGCTCACAGGGGCCTTCTCCAGCCTTCTGAAGTAACTCAGGCCCCTGACATAGATTATTTTTCATCTGAGTCCCCTGTCCCTTCCCTTCACAGCATGTATCAAAGTTATGTATTTCTCAGCTGATATTTGCTCATTGTCTGTCTTGCAGGGCACATCACTAGCAGTTGAAGGCGTGGACCTGTCTGTGCTGTTCCCCACTGTATATTCCACATCTGGGTCAATGATCAGCACAATAGAATATACATCCATATTCCTTGAATGGCTGACTGGGTGGGTAAGTGATGCTGAGGTCTGGATTAAAAAATAGGCCTCCCCAGTGAAAGGAACCAGGGCTCCTTGGAGAAATGATGGATTCTAGGGCTGGGGCAGGAAATCCACAGGAGTGCCAGAAAGTAAAGAAACGCTCAAAAAACCAAAAAGATGGGGTATGTTGAAGGGATATAGGAGTCAACCTAAAAAGAACACCCAATGGCCAAAACTGAAACAATCTGAGCCTAATTATCAGATGATAACCCAAATCTTTAAATAAATATACACGAGAGTCCATACCAGTATAAGAGGCTGACTAAATAAGTTCTTTCTTACAGAAGAACTTGAATGATTAATATAACTACTACTCTCCAGGAGATAGAGTCTAATTCTCCCCCACTCCCTTCCTCCTTGAGGGCTGGGTGTACTGCACTTAGTGACTTGCTTCCAAACAACTGAGTAGGTAAAAGGAGAACAGGGTCACTTTCAGTGCGGAAACCTGGCAAACAGTACTTTGGCCAGGTGTTCAAGACTGATTTCACCGTCCTGTCATGTGGGTGGCACATACCCCCCAATACAACGTGAGGAGGGCACTTCCGCTCTGCTGGCTTCCTCCAATAGCCCACAACCCTGGTGTAACTGTGAAAGATGCATCAGACAAGCCCAGTTAGCGGGGCATTCTACACAGTACCTAACTGAAATGCTTCAGACCTGTCAAAACTTCACGCGAGACGGGACAAGAGCCCATCAGACCAGAGGAGTTAGGGAGACAGGGCAACCACTTGTGGTGTGGCATCCTAGGTGAGACCCTGCAACAGAAAAAGGAAGTCAGTGCAAAAGCTAAGGAGATCTGAATATGGACTTAAGTTAGCAATAAGGTATCAACATTGGCTCCTTAACTGTGACAAATATACCACTGTGATGTCAGATGCTGACAACAGGAGGAGCAGGCTGAAGGGTATGTGGGAACTCTGTACACCATCTTTACAACTTCTCTGTGAATAAAAAACTGTTCTAAAATTAAAAAGCTTAATTTTTAAAAAAGTCAGCCTTAATGCCAAGAGCCAGGCCTTCATTCAGTTGATTTTATGGAGTGCCCACAAAGTACTTCTAACTGGGCGGGAACAAAGAAGACATGTAGACGTATGGCAGATGAAGAGATGCATACGCATAAGGCAAGGTGTCCAGGGTGGCAAGACCACAAGCAGAGCATGCAGCTTTGCAGGCTGACTAGAGACGGGAGGCATGTGTGTGGCGGGGGGGTGGGGCAGGCGGAGTAGGGCTGATAACGAAAGCAGTGATGAGAAGAGGAAGGAACACAAGGACCGGCTGGCCTTGGTGAGGTGACGTTGGCTCTTCCCCACTGGAACGTCAGCTCCCTGAAGGCAAGAACCTTGCCTGTCTACCCATCACTATCCTCCTATGGCCAGAACCGTGCCTAGAACACAGTAAATGCTCAAAAATGTGTACTGAGTAGATGAGACTGGACAAACAGAGGAAGTCCTACTGAAACTTCACCTGAACTCCAGAACCACTATTATCAGGGAGGTCTGCCAGGTGCCCACTGGGTGTGCATTTTTGTACATGGTGATGACTGTGTTTGCATCCTCAGAGGTCTTCCATGAAGCATGCAGATGTTAGCACTGGTTTGGAATGGCTCTAATATTCACTCCAAGGAAGTGCCTTGGAACATTTCTTGATGGTATTAACAGATAGGTCTGCTGATACCCAGTGCTTCCCAGATGGCTCAGTGATAATAGAATCTGCCTGCTAAATAGGAGACGTGGGTTGGGAAGATCCCCTGGAGAGGGAAATGTCAACCCATTCCAGTACCCTTGCCTGCAAAATCCCATGGACAGAGGAGACTGGTGGGCTTCAGTCCATGGGGTTGAAAAAGAGTTGGACATGATTGAACAACAGATGCTGATCCCAAGGAGTGAATGGCATCTCCTCTTTGCTCTAGCATCTTGTTAAACCTAGCAGGGGCTCTTAGCATTGTAAGAATGGAGAGAGTTAGCAAGGGCTTCAAACTTCAATACAGTCTCTACAAATATAAGGAAACAGTTTAGAGGGATGTTGAATTTCCCTGTAGGCATCTATTGACATTCCTCCTTAAAGGTCCCAAATACTCAGTGTACTATACTCACTTGCATATAACATTTTTTTTTTGGAAGAAAATTTAAATTGTGGGAAAATGATGGAAAAGTCATACCCAACTATGAAGCTATTAAGAATAGGGCAGACTATATGTATTAATATGAAATAGTCTCCAAAACACACAAAATAAAGCTGCTCTCTGAAACAGACATAAGACCTCAGTTAACAGAGGGGAGTTCTGGGAAGACAGCAGGGGAGGGATGAGAGAGACTTTCACTGAGTGTATACTCTTGGAACTTTCTGAACTTTGCAAATGTACATAGTATAATGAATGAAAAAACTTTAAAAAGTGATCCCAGAGGAAGAAACTTTTGAATTTTGTCTGCAGGTCATAATAATCTTTTTGATAAAAAAAAATCTCCTTTTTTGTTCTATCCTGATTATCTTGGAACCTCTGCTTTCTAGAGGATCTGACCCATGTCAGGTGATAGTCCTGGCTTCTGATATCAGCACAAATAAGCTTTTACATGAAGTGACAAAGATACATGAAAGAGGAATGTACTCATCATTGTTTATACATTCAAAATTAGGAATTAATTTAAAAACTAAGTTCTATAGTTATTTTGTAAACAACATATTGAAAACTATAAGTAGTTTGGGCTTTTGGCTTTCTGAGCAGCACCATGGTGATCAGCAAAAACAAGCATCTTACAAAAATGGCAGAAAGGGGAGCCAAGAAGAAAGTGTTTGACTCACTTTCTAAGAAAGATTTGTATGCTGTGAAAGCACTGGCTATACGTCAATGTAAGAAATACTGGGAAAACACTAGTCACAAGAACTCAAGGAACCAAAATCACATCTGATGACTCTACAGATTATGTTTTTGAAGTGAGCCTTGCTGATCTGCAGAATGATGAAACTGAATTCAGAAAATTCAAGCTAATTACTGAAGATGTTGAGGGCAAAACTGCCTGACTAATTTCCGTGGCATGGGTCTCACCCATGACCAAATATACTTCATCATAAAAAAATGGCGGATCATGGCTGAAGGTCATGTGGGCGTCAAGACTGCCAGTGGTTATTTCCTTCATCTATTCTGCGTGGGTTTTACTACAAAATGTAACAGTCACATTCAGAAGACCTCTATGCCCAGCATCAACAAGTGTGCCAAATCTGGAAGAAGACAATGGAAACCATGACCCAAGAGGTGAAGACAAATGACTTGAAAGAAATGGTCAATAAGTTGATTCCAGAAAGTATTGGAAAAGACATATAAAAGGCTCTCTAATCTACTTATCTGCTCTATGATGCCTTTGTTAGAAAAGTAAATATACTGAAGAAGCCCAAGTTTGAACTGGGAAACCTCATGGAGCATCGCGGTGAAGGCAGTAGTTTTGGAACCTGCTGGGGATGAGACAAGTTGTAAAGCTGAATGAGTGATGGGTATGAGCCAGCAGTCCAAGAACCTATTTACAATTCAGACTTTGAATGATGACAAATAACAGATCTTATTTGTGGGGGGAAAAAGCACATTACATTGTTAAATGTTAACATTTACAAAGTATCTCTAGACCATTAATAATGAATCACACTAATACCCTAAAAACATTTGAAGAAAAGACTTGAGAAGTCCCTTTGAATCAATAAACAATAGATCCTTCAAACATAACTGATCAATAATTCACCTCAGATAAGTATTTCATCAAGATCACATTCTGCTTTTAAGCAATTTTCTGTTTTCTCATATTCTAAAACAATACAGTTTCAAATTCTGAAGTCAACTCGTTTCTGAGTACTGAGGACACTGATGTTTGAGATACACATGAGCGTTCAGAGTTCTTTAGAAAACATTTGTGAGAAGATGTATTTCAATCTTATTTCAGCTAATTTCAGAAGAGAGTTCAGTATTTCTCAAACATAAATTTCATTACCAAGGTTAAGCCAATGTAAACTATTTACATTCAGCTGCCATTATAAGAAGGGCTTCCCTGGTAGCTCAGATGTTAAAGAATCCACCTGCACTGTGGGAGACCTGGGTTCAATTCCTGGGTTGGGAAGATCCCCTGGAGGAGGGCACGGCAACCCACCCCAGTACTCTTGCCTGGAGGATTCTATGGACAGAGGAGCCTGGCTGGCTACAGTCCTTGGGGTCACAAAGAGTAGGACACCACTGAGTGACTAAGCACAGCACACAGCACAGCCATTACATTAAAAAAAAAAAAAAAAAGCCTTCTGGAAGCAAGGATGGAAGGTCTCAGTTCAGTCGCTCAGTCGTGTCTGACTCTCTGCGACCCCATGAATCGCAGCATGCCAGGCCTCCCTGTCCATCACCAACTCCCGGAGTCCACTCACACTCATGTCCATGGAAAGTCTAAGACAGCAACAAGCACTTCTCCAGTGTTGGAAATGCAGACTCTCAGGCTCTGTCCCATCTCCTCTTCACAAGACACATTTAAATAGGCAGTGATTCCCATACTTCTTACACTTTGACAAAATGCCAGGCTAAGAAACGTTATGTGAAGGTGCTCAGTCGTGTCTGACTGTTTGCAACCCCATGGACTGTAGCCTACCAGGCTCCTCAGTCCATGGGATTTTCCAGGCAAGAATGCTGGAGTGGGTTGCCATTTCCTTCTCCAGGGGATCTTCCCAACCCAGGTATCGAACGTGGGTCGCCCGCATTGTAGGCAGACACTTTACCATCTGAGCTACTAGGGAAGCCTTAATTATGTTCAATTCAGGTTATACTCTAATGAATACTAGATATAATCCTTAGTAATAAGGACAATGTGACTATTTTTTTTGAGACCAGAGAGTAACACTTATCAGAAATTACTGTAATTAATAATCACTATTCCTACCCTCCTCCTCCTACCTGTGAAACATTCTTTCTCTTTTCTGAGTCCATCCTCTCCACCTGCTTCAAGACCTCCTTCCCCAGGATGACCACACTTTCTCCGCTGATTTCTCCCCTTTCACCAATGGACACACTGAAGTCTCCCTTGGACATAACACACAAACACATTTTCTCTCCGCCATGCTAACAGCTCAGCTACAATCTATTTTTTTCTTCCCATCACTGAAGTTCTCAAGAGTAGTCTGCAAGCAACCTGACAGCTATCAGACCCAAATTAGCTCTCTTGGAGGTGTCAAGTACTTAGCTGCCAAATCGGAAGGCCTGGCCCCTGTTACTCCTCTAGATCTCTCTGCAATTTATGAATCCTTTCTCCAGCACTACCACCTCTGGCATCTGCGCTTCTTCCTCTTTCTGTCGCCACGCCCAAGGCATTCCCCTCAGCCCAGCCCAGGGGCTTCTCTCTCCTTCCACCCTACATACCTTTGCTGTATTCTTCCTTCCCTCCGCCCGCTCCTGCTTCAGAGGCCACCTCCATGCAGAAAACTTCCCAGACACTATCCTCAGCTCTGGTCTCTCCTCAGAACTCCAACAGCCTCGTATGGCTTTCATTTAATATTTATGTATTTGTACATAGCCTCTGATATGCTGCACTCTGCTAGGCACCAGTGAACCAAGACCCATCCCTACCCTCATGGCACTTATGGCCTGTCAGGTAACACAGATGTGGAGCCATGAATACAAGTGCGATAAACACTGAGGAAATGTGAAGAGTGATTATTCAGGGGAAGGAATAACCAGATCTAGCTGGGAAGCAGAATTTCCATTTAAAATGTAAGATGTCCAGTTAAAGTTGAATTTCAGTCAAACAAATAAAACTTTTTAGTATAAGTATGCCCCATAAATAACATGGGATATACTTATACTAAATACTAATATTTATATGGGGCATACTTATACTAAAACAAAAATTATTTCTTATTTACCTGATATTCAGTTTTAACTGGACATCTTATATTTTAATCCACTACATCTAGCAACCCTACCAGGAAGGGACTGGACAGTTGGGAGAGGAAAGTCCTGAGGAACTGAGAGAAAGGATGAGTAGGAATTAGCAAAAAGGGTGGTGGGAGAGGACAGCCCAGGGAGAAGGGATAGTTATAGGAAGTGTTTATAGTGACAGAGAGCGTCATGCTTTTGAGAACCTGAAAGAGGTGAAGCACAGTTGGATCATGAAGAAAAGGAAGAGCATCAGGAAAAAAATCTTGAAAAGTCTGTGTATGGTTAGGATTTTGAAGTCCCCTAAAGATAACAGGAAGTCATTTCAAGATCTCAAGCAGAGGAGAAAATGGACCTAAAATGCTTCTGTATCAATGTCAATGGCAGGGGAAGGGGGTGTCCCCACAACACCAATAAGCACTTTTCTGGATACCAGTAGAGTATCCTACAATTCAACTCAATTCTGACAGCATCTGCCCAGAGGCAGCATCATCTTCCACAGCTTCAGGGGTTAGTTCCACAAGACTGCTTCCCCCCGCCGCTTCCACACTTCAGACACCAACTCCAAGCCCAGGTTGCTGCCTGGTTTCTGGCCAACCAGCAGTACATCAGGGGGTCTCATGACTCCCTCTTCTTTTAATTCACTGCAACAGCTCACAAAATTCAAAAGAGTAATATTTTGTATTCTACATTACCAGTTTATTATAGAACGATATAACTAAGGAACAGTCAAATAAAAATACATGGGGCAAGGTATGTGGAAGGGGTGCCATTCTCCCCAAATGTCCATGGATTCCCCCACCAGGAAGCTCTCAGAAGCTTTTGGCTTTTTATGAAGCCTTCATTACCTACACATAATTGATTAAGGCACTGACCAATGGTGACTGATTCAATCTCCAGCCTCTCTTCCCCTCCCTGGAGGTCAAGGCCAGGTAAGATTGAGAGTTTCAAACCTCTAATCACATGACTGGTTCTCCCGGCAACCAACCCCCATCCTTGGATGTGGTTCAAACATCAACTATAACGTGAGGAAAGACATCTTGATTGTGCTCATCACTAAGAAATTCTCCGTTTTAGCAGCTCTGGGCTGGAAAGGGGACAAAGACCAAGTATACAGTTCTTATTATAAACCACAGTATCACAGGACCTGAGCTGAAGCTTTAAGTGAGCTTTCTGGCTGCCAGATGGAGAAAAGAATTGCAGAGGCTGCAGTGGATGCGGGAACTTTATTTCTGAGGTTCCTGTGATAGTCAAATAATTCAGTCATTGCAGTCTTTCTCTCACTGGTCTCCTAGACTAAGACAGTACTAAACGTCTACAAGATGGTTGACCTGAGTCATCGTCTCAAAAGGTTGCTTTACACATACGCGCTAACTGCTAATGATACTTAGTGGTTCTTAGTGCACACTAAACAAAATCTCATCTCCTCAGCCAGGTGCTCGGGGATCTCTATCATCTTGCCAGGTGTAAGTCTGATACTCAGGTACTCAGAGATCTTTTCCGTTTTATTTTTCCTTCTCCTCTGCAAGTGATTAAGCCCCGGGCTTTTATTCAAATGGCTCTATCGGGCGGTGACTCACTTTCTTACCTTCCTTCATTCCCCAATTGCTTGAAGACAGAATTTCCCTTTCTTCAAGCTCCAGCTCAAAAGCCTTCTTCAATGAGGCTTTTCCTAACTTACTCAGAAGCTGTAGAAATTTATACATTCAATAAATATTTAATAAGGCCCTGCCATGTGTCAAAGGTATGACTCTGACATAAAGTTGGTTCCAGTTGATACTTTCACGTGTTATCAGTATCACTGGTAACTTTCTCTGTTACACTCAAATGTCAGTATCATTATGGTACATCAGAGACACCAGGATAAGCTAACATTTCGTATTACATGATACTTAATTTTAAAACCATGACAAAAGGAGCTATAGAAATATGAGCACTAAGATGACCAAACTCTTAAGGGAGGCGTGGTTGAGACGGCCTAGCCAGAGAAAGGCCAGTAGTCAGGGCATGGAATTTTTCCCTAGGCCTGCATGCAACAGATCAAATACAGGTTATAGAGGTATGACCTGTTAGAGGAATGAGGATGAACAGAAGAATGTCCCTGCCCTCATGGAACGTACATTCTGCCGTGTAACCAAAAAGTAAGCCAAGGCACCTGCAGTAAAGTGGGTGAGAGTGTGAACTAGGCCCATTCTGCCTGGGTTTAAATCCTGGCCTGACCACCCACCTCATGATGCTGGTAGAGAAACTTAATTGTTCTGTGCCTCAGTTTCCCTATGGGGACAGTATCATTAACTGTCTCATATAGCTCTAAAATGAAATGAGTTAACACTTGAAAAGCACTTAGAATAGGGCCTGGGACACTGTAATGAATACTCAAAAACTGTCTGCTATATAGCCATGTACAACAGGGAGTCCCCAGAGGGAGAATGATCTTGGCATATTTAAAGGAAATGGTGGGGAAGACGATCAGTGCAGAAATAATAAAGTAGTGGAGGCAGAGAGTGATGAGGCCAAAAGCAGGGACCAGATTAAGCAGAACTTGGTAAATTCAGACCTACTTTGATGGGCTAGAAAGACAGTGGAATGTTTTGATCAAAGGACTGCCATGATGTCACGTGCTTTAAGGAGAGACCAGAGGAGAGGCCACAGTTAAGCAGTCCAGTGAGACAATGGTTGCTTAGACCCAGGTAGAAACAGTGGAAGTGGTAAAATATACATATATATATATATTCTGGGCATATTTTAAGGTAGAATCATTATGACTTGTTGATAGACTTAGGGATGTGAAGAAAGGCATTAAAGATTACTAGGTTAGGAGTAAAAGACACTAGGCTTTGGCGCTGGGTAGAATTTACTAAGATGGGAAAGAGTGAGAGATACAGGTATGAGCAGAAAATCAAGAGTTCTACTTTGAATAACTTTGAACTATTAGACATCTAAGACAGATGACAAGTAGGTAGCTGGGTGTAAGTCTGGTACTCAGGAAAAGTTAAGACTGGAGAAAAACACATGATATTAAAACCCATAAGATGAGTTCACACCGAGTGTAGCTAGAGGAGAGGACATCAAAGCCTGAGCTCTGGAGCAATTGCAACATTTAGGAGTGAAGAAAAGAATCAAGAAAGAAAACCAAGAAAGGGGCTGAGGGAGAAGGGAAACCAGGAGGGTGTGGTGTCCAGTGAAGAAAGTGTTTCAAGAATGAAGGTGTGATCAACTGTCAAATGCTTCTGAGAGGTCAAGCAAGATACCATCTAGTTCACTCAAAGTAAATCATTTTCTCAGCTCCATTTCCCCATAGTGGTTTGTTTGTACTTTTCTCATTGCAATATCCAACTGTCGTGTTATAGTTACTGTCTGCTCTCCTCTTACAGAGCTTCCCTAAGGTCAGAGACCACGTCTTCTTCCCCACCCACCATCCTACTCAACACATTTTTGAATAAATGAATCATGTCGGATTCTATATAATCTGGGAGAACATGCCTAGCACACAGTCAGCAATCAGAGTTGGCTTTACTAAGATACCCTAAATGCTCTAAGACTAATGTATGGGCTTTGTTCTGCCTAGAAAATGAAGAGGTCTGCAATGCGTCTGAGTTGATCTGTGGCCAACTATAGAAGGAAAAGAGGGCATCAGAGGATGAGATGGCTGGATGGCATCACTGATGCAAAGGCCATGAACGTGGGTGAACTTCAGGAAACGGTGAGGGACAGAGAGGCCTGGCGTGCTCCAGTCCATGGGGTCACAGAGTTGGACACAACTGGGTGACTGAAGACACAAAGATCACAATCTATCTGGCATTTCTACTTTACTTGAATGTTTAATGTATGGTACTATCCAAAAGGGACATAACGTTTACCTGATTTGCTTAAATATATTCCTCCCCAACCCCTGCCCCAACCTGGCTAGACCTCATCTAAAGTTGGCTCCAGTTGATACTGTCACAGTATCAGCATCATCAGTAACTTTTTCTGTCACACTTGAATATCCGCATCACTATGGTACATCAGAATCATCAGGATAAGCTGACACTCTGTGTGTGTGCTTAGTTGCTCAGTCATATCCAACTCTTTGCGACCCCATGAACTCTAGCCTGCCAGGCTCGTCTCTCTGTCCATGGGTATTCTCCAGGCAAGAACACTAGAGAGGGCTGCCATGCCCTCTTCTAGGGGATCTTCCCAACCCAGGAACGAACCCAGGTCTCCTGCACTACAGGCAGATTCTTTACTATCTGAGCCACCAGGGATTACATGATAATTAACTTCAAAACCATGACAGAAGGAGCTAGGAATGAATGAGTTTTTAAGGAAGGCATGGTTGAGATGGCCTACCCAGAAAAAGGCCAGTAGTCAGGGCATGATATTTTTCTTTAGGCCTGCACACAACAGATCAGATACAAGTCACAAGTTACTGAGTTACTGTCTCTGTAAAAGAAAGCTAAAATCCAACAGTTGTGAGTAACAAGAATATCAATACCCAAATTATGGATTTAAGCTTTCAGCAATGTAACTTCCTTGGAAAATGTGCACTTGGCAACACACAAAAACACTCACCACATCCCAAACAGGTAACCCCCTAGAGATGAGAAATGCTTGCCACGGGTGTCGGCGCCACACAGAACCACCTACCTACAAAGCTGGCCTCTCCACTTCTAGCTCTAGTGATTATCTTCCTAGAAGGCCACATTTCAGCTCCCACCTTCACAGGGGCTCCCAGAAAGCAATTATTCACCCCTGACTCCTGCTTACTCTCATACCTAAACGTTTACCATTTGCCTAGTTTTTATATTTGGATGGAAATCTTGTAAAGAGAGCTTCTGGTTCCCAGCCCTTTCACTAAATCTTACTCTGAATGTGCTGTCAAGTTATGGCACTGCTGAGCACCCAGACTGTCCACCCGGTATTACCATGACAAATTCTAACCTATTGCATTTCTTGCACATAGCTTGGCATATATTACTCATTACACACTCGGTGAATAAATTTCAAGGAGGAAGCTGACAAAAATGGAACACAGCTAGAGGACGGACTGAACAGGCTCAAGATATTTTGTTTGGAGTCAGAAGCTAAGAGCTACTTTCAAACAGTGTCAGAAGAGCAAGGATAAGCCTTATGCTCTAAACTCTAGGTTATTAGTATCTAACAATTTAATATAGCATTTCCCAAACTAGAGTTCAATGTAATGTGGTACTAGGGGGAAGGGCTTCCCTGGTGGCTCAGCGGCAAAGAATCGACTTGCTAATGCAGGAGATGTGGGTTCAATCCCTGGATTGGGAGCATTCCCTGGAGTAGGAAATGACAACCCACTCCACTCTTCTGGCCTGGGAAATCCCATGGACAGAGAAGCCTGGCAAGCTACAGTCCATGGGGTTACAAAGAGTCGAACATGACTTAGCTACTAAGCAACAACAAAACTAGGGGAAAAATCCCTATAATTAAGAAAATTTCAGAAATGTGCAATCAAATAGGTCTCTTAACTTTAGAACTTCTTAAAGCTTAATGTATCAATATGCTTTGGGATCTAAAGGGGAGGTATACTGCACAGCCTTTTCCAAACTTTTATTCAACAAGTATGTAGTACAGTCCACTAAGTTTCAGGCACAGTAGTAGGTCCTAGAATACAATCCTGAGCCAAACAGATCCACTCCCTGCTCTTACGGAGTCTGCTCAGTGTGAGAAACAAACACTACACAAATATTGACTGTAAACCACAGTAAACGTTACGAAGTATTCATCAGTATTTTCTAATACATGAAGTAGACACCTCTTCTACTTGAACACCAAGTATTTCTCAAGCTTTTCCATAAACACGGTTCTAAGAGTCTAGCTCAGTGTGAAGAACCCTGCTCACAGATCTAACACATTTCCCTTGCTAAAAATGTACTACATTTTCAGAAGTAAGGTCTGCAGGCAAAAGCAAGACACAAACCACTCATTTATGAAAAGGCCAGAATTAATAAATGCCTCCAGATGCTTGATGAGAATAGCTCCAACTTTAGGGGCTGCTTAAATTAGAGTGATGTTGAAACAGAAGATCTGTACTGTGGTCTACACTACGACTAAAATGAATGTGGACTGACGCAAGGATCTGATCCACAGTGGTTCCTACTGAAAGTAGCCAATTTGAGTAAGCAAGTCTTCACCAGTACTGCAAACCTGCACCCGCTGCACTTTGTGTACTGATTTCTAAACAACAAGGTCCTTTCTATTTTTACAGCTGGTATTTTTAACAGGAAAATATAACACCAATTTTAAAGTATCATTAAATAATCCTGTTAATTTTTCTTTTTTATGCATAGCTGCAAAGCACTAAGTATGGGCAAGACACTCCACTAACAATCATGGAAGACAAAGAGGAAAAAGCCTGGTTGTGCTTTATTTACTCTCCTGATGTGGGGGTGGAGAAGCTATAGAGGGAAAGCCAAATTCATCACTTTCAGAACAATCAACTGGTATATTAAAATCATGCTGACTGACATTTTTAAATCTTCAAATTTTATCTTTATCTCATTGGTGATCATTCCAACATACTGTCAGTAAACAAGAACAGTTAGGTATTCAAAATGTTTAATACTTAATGACACGCCTCAAGGATCTAAAAACAGTCCTTTTTCACTCTACGCTTTCTATGTTGCGACTACCAGATTCCATAGTAGTATTACATTTGCCACAATGAGTGAGGAGAATCAAATCTGTAATTCACACACGAGAATGTAAAGGATTCTTTCATCAAAGAAATCTATCTGGTAAATGAGTTTTTATTACAAAAGTATCATTTCATCCCAAATTACTTGAAAAGAAGCATTACCCACTTCTCTCCAACAGCCATGCAGGTAATTTTTAATACTTCCAGACCAAGAGACAATTATATTTAAAAAATACTTAAGTGGATGATGGAACTCAAGAGATAGGTAAGTATTTTGACTGATTCCACTCCAGTGACTGACCATGCATTGAATGGACTATAAATGTTGTCATACTTGATTTTTTTTCCTAACAAACCCCAAGGTGCTATACTTCTATTTCAACTGTATTGGCACATCTAAAAGGAAAGTCAACTTACCTCAGACCTAAACATCAACAGTATGATAAGTAAAACATGAGAACATCACTCTTTGGCATGACCCATGTAAACCACATTTCTGCAAATTGAAAGAAAATAAAATGTTATACCTTATATAACAAATTGAAAGAAAGTAAAATGTTATATCTTATATAGCCTACAATAGATAAAGATATCCTAGAAAGGTAATCATTGAAAGTTAATGTCACTCAATATCAAATCTTGTATACTGTTTTCTTAGCAAACCATCAATTTCCACCTAGTTTCTAGTGAATGGGGAGATAAACATAACAGGAATAGCTCACTCCTGGGTTCAAGTCAGACTGACTGGAATTCTGTTCTAAACACCACCATTCTATAAAGACTGGTAGGTCAGTTTTAGCTATAAGCAGGCTATTTTGGGTCTCCAGATACATGAAAGTCCTTATCAATCCACTCTATCCATGAACTTGGGTCATCCAAGTGAAAAGCAACATTATGAAGGATGAAATCATTTTTTTAGGCTGAATTTAGTCCTTCCTAGTTAAACAATGACAGTCACTTAAGAACATATTTTCCTTTTCTTAGGATGCTCGCTACCAAGGATGAGTTAAACAAGTATATTGAGATTTGTGCCCCTCTCCAGTTTTCGATCATGTTCTCCTTTATCCCTCCTATCTTTTATTTAAGAAACTTTTATAACAGGAACAAGGAAAAGAAAACTTTAATGATTTCCTCAACAGGTAATTTGATTTATATAAATTCCATTTCCAACTTCCAGAAATAAAGACAGACACAAAATTAATTTAATTTTTTAATAAACCATAAAATTTAAATATTCAAATAAAAAGAAACAAAAATAGATATTTAAGCCCAGCACTAATTTCTGTTTTTATTCTTTCTCTGGATATCATGGAGGCTTGACTTACCTGGGACTAGAGTAGAGTAATACAGTTATGATGCTGGTGTAATGCTGAACAAGTAAGTGAAAAATGAGAAAAGCCTTGGCAAAATTTACTTTCAGATCTGGAAGTAAGGATCAGTAGCTCACTTGAAGCCCCTGCAGAGACCTTACATGGGTCTTGTCTGTGGAAAACTACTACGCTTACTGCTTGCTCTTACCACACTTATCTTCCTCACGGCTTAGCACTCCTGGCATTTTGATCCTTTTGCTCACTGAAGCCCACATCAGTCTGTCAAAACATCAAGGGGGAAAATCCCCAAACTGAATAGATGAATAAACACTTTTAATGTGAACAATCATATTCAGACCAACTTCTTTGGAAAAATACAAGTCAGTGGGTTGTTTTTTTTTTAAATCCTTAAGTAACTCAAATATTACTATTTTTTCTGCCTTACTAAAATGGCACTTTTCATTTTATTGACATTAGCCAATTATTTGCTACTCGTTTCTGTTTTTCTCTGATCACAATGCTACCCTATGTTTTTCTTTTGATTAAGACCTATACTTTCCATTCCAGAATATTTGATCTTTGACTAACTTTGTCTCATTCTGTGAATGTCTGTTACTGATTAGTGAAAAAATATCACAAAAGGAAAAAGGAAGCACTGAGCACTAGTAGGATCTCACTTCAACATTTGTATAATTTTTTTTAATGAGAAAAATATTTATTTTTATTTTGGAATCTAAAATCGTTATTGTATGATACTGTCTTTTAGAATACTTAGGTTGACATTCAATATGAACAGCAAGTTAGCTCGCAAGAAACAAAGTGTAATGCACAAATTATGTTCAGCTGGTAGAAACCCAGCAGCATGGTAATAAAGTGCAGCAAAAATTTCCTTATTTGAATAACAACTTCAGCAACCTCTGAATATTTTTGGTAACATTAAGGAAAAGCTACTGTAGTCTGGAGATTGGTAATCTTCATACTTCAAAGACAGGCTACCAGGGACCACAGTGAAATATTAGACCTGAGGCCAATGAAAAACACTAATTTGAAAAGGAATAGGTTTTCCCTCCAAAATGCAAAATTATACAGATGCTTAAGATACTATGATTTGACAGATTTACAATGATAAAACAGCAATGATAAATGGTAACATTACTTCACTACTTTTAGTGTAAAGAACACAGATTTAAAAATCGGCAGCAAGAAATTCTGACAGCTCCTGAGACAAGTTATCCTATGCCCGACACCCATTTCATGCCAATGATGACCAGTCTGAAGGGTAACACACAGAATAAAAACAGGGATCTACTGTAGGTGAGTGAGAAAGTACTGGAAAAGTGACAAAATTGTATGTTATTAAATGACAAAACATATTTTGAGGCTTTATTTAAAAATCTCTCACTGTTCATTATCAAAGTTACAAGATTGCATACCAGAAGACAGACTGTAAACATAGGAAATTTTCATTAAGGAAAGATGGGTTTACTGTAATTTGATCTTTTACAAAAATTACTGAAAGTTATTGATAACAGAATTTCTCTTTTACTTTCTTAAGTCTAATTCTCTTGAAAATTAAACCAATGTTTCCACTCCCTCGAGCTAAAGTTCAACCATGGTCACCTTAGGAAATACCCTTGTTTATTTGTTAATCAGAAATACAAATTGAGTGGCACATATTTCCATTTTCTTCTTAGGCCGAAGGTTTCGGCTTCATTATATTTTACAAGAAAACAGAAGACTTGCAGTGGTCCTGTAAAGTCTTTCATGTCGCAGCTGAGGTTTAATGACGGCAGTGGAGTAAAGCAGTGGTGATGCAAAGTAAGACCAGCCCTAGTGCCCTTATCTGACATGGAATCTTTTTTCCTGTTTGGCTTGCAGCAGTGTTTCTGGTCAGGGTGCCTCCACCAAACCTGATTGAAGCAGAAGGGTGACATGCTCTGGCAAATCCTATTTAAGGGTGATTCCATTCAGGAAAATGGTTGATCCTTCAATCTGTTGGTTGCGGGATGATGCTAATATGAAGAAAATTATCCGGGTAGCTCAGATGTTCACTCAGCCACTGCAAAGGTGTTTCCAACATTGGTTCAATTCCATGAATCATTACTTGGTTCTTTTTTTCCCCATCTATTCCAAGAAAGAAATCCAACAATAATCGATGAGTCAAAACAGTTGAAGAAAGAATAATCTGCTGCCTTTGAAAATCCTCAGTGAATCAAATGGATTTTACTGCTTTAACAGGTAAAACCTGGTCTGTTTCCTGAGCAGGAAATGTGGACATGGAGAAAGTTCAAATGTTGCAATATGTATCACCCAAAACAGAAACCTGAGGGTTACAATGAATTCTGATAAAAATTCTGTTGCTATATGTGAAAGTATTCATTCTTTCTTAATTACTGTGCTTACCTAAGATTGACGTTAATGAAACCATAGTGGAGAAAACAGCCCATTGTACCCTCTGATCAAAATTTATTTTAGTTATACAGAAAAAACTGTACTATTAAAAATGATAGGTGTATGAAGTAGGTCAATACATATTTAAAACATACAAAGCAGAAATGTGTCTAGAAGTCATCAAAAATAAGATCAGGGTTTTTTTTTAAGATCAGTGCTTAAGAAGATGTTTAATGAAACTGTTGGGAGCTGTAAGTTAATTTTCAGTAAAGCTGTTCAAATATGCATGAGAAAATTTTAGAGACTATTAGAAGAGTTAAAATTTTAATGAGAAGGAACTAGGAGTCTGACTCAGGGATTTCTGTTTCAGAATCATGAGATCTGATTGATTTTTGTTGATGTCTATTCATTAATTAAAAGGTTGCTGCAATTCACACTTTTTCCTAAGTTCAGATTTTGTTAAAAATTGAAGATTAGCTTTGTGTCTTTTATGAGTTTGGTATAAATCACTGACAATCTTTAAAGAAAACGAAGCATGCTTGGTTGCTACAAAAAAACACAGAAAGTAAAAAAAAACACAAACTTTTTTGGGGAAAAAACCAAAATAAAACAAAACACAGAACCTTCAAGAAACTGTATCACTCCTTTAGCACAATTCTTGGTTTGTCTCTTAAGTCTCTTCAATCTGCAACATCTAAATCTCTCAGCTTCCTGGACACAGAAGACAACAAGGAAAACAGGGAATTCATGGAACTGTATGAGAGGGAAATACCCCATTTTTCCCCTTTCTTCTCTGTTCAAAATGACGTTTGCATCCCTAGTGCTCTAATGTCTAGGCAAAATGGGCTGATGATGTATGGTGATAATGGTGTGGCTGACACCTGAAACAAGAGACCCTTTTAAAGAAATATTTAAACTTCCTGCTAGAGGCAGCATGGGAGGTGACAGTCAACAGACTGACAATGAGAAGACAAAAAACCACCAGAGAATTGCTAAAAGATTGCCAAAAATAAAAGTCCTAACAAACATGCTATCAGCCTCAAAGATTACCAAATAAATGTCTCTAGAAAATGTCATAGCTTAAAACAGTTCTGGAAAAGGCTTATAATACTACTAACCTAAAAAACGCTTTCATTTGCTTTCATTGTTTTGATTTGTCCACCGATCTCTGCTGCATCTATACATACTTACACAGTTGTGATCACAGTATTAATACAATGATTGGTTTTCATTATGATGTGAATCATTTATAACCAAAAGATTAAGCTATATGCAGAATACTAAAGAAAGCACGGTATTAGTACTTTGAGAAGATTTTAAAATGTTGATACTCAAATAGGATAAACCCTCAACTATCTGGAATGATTCATTCTTTGTAAGTTCTAGATTGCCAAGGTTTTACTGTATTAAATCTTTCTTAGAATATTTAAAAACATTTCCGGTGCAGTTCTCTTTATAGTCTTATTATATATTTCTTTGAAATATCTTAATATTCTCAGAATCTTCTTCCTACTTAGCACTGAGTCAAAAAAATGAAAGAGCAGTGGTGTAAGAGTAAAAGTTCTTTATCTATAAAGTTCTTCCTTAAGCAGTGTCACCTTCGGATAGTATGGAATAGAGCTGAATATCCAGAATACTGTGCCTAATAGAGCTGAATATCCAGAATACTGTGCCTATACCAGTACGTAAACGAGCGAGCAAAGACAATTATGACGCACAGCATGTCTGAAAGGGAAAAGACTAACACACGGAGTCACAGAAAAGGACACACGGAGTCTAAGAACAGTACAGCAGAAGCTGGAGAACAAAGCACAGTTCACTCTGTAAAACAAACCCAACAAATCACATTATCAGAAACCTGAATAGGCAGCACCGATTCTCTGGTTTAAACTGAGACCACTTTTAATCTGGAACATAAAAGTATCACTGAACATGGACAGCTAAGGAAGTGGTCCAGGACTGTCATATCCTTCAACACAACAGCTTAAGATTTTGCATATGTAATTTGGACATTGCCTACATCTGTCCAACTGTTTCACCCGTGTATATTTATCTTTCTGGTTTTCTGACTTCCTTTGATAACATAACTGTCACCAGAAACATTAGAATGAGACAGTAGTGCGCTTGGAACTATGAAGTGAAGTTTCTCTCTTACGTATCACTGCAGGCTCGTGCCTAGCATGGTGCCTGACAATAAATGTCTTCAGGGCTTAGATCATTTTGCTGCTGGTTAAACACACTATCAGAAATAATGTTTTGAAAATAGTGTTTAGTGGCTACCACTGCTATGGAGAATAAGAGCTTGACTGAAAAAGACTGCTTTGGTTATTAAAACAACAAAAAGTCAGAATGCTTCTGAATGAGCCAAGATGTATATATGCCAATCACCAAAAGTCATGTTACCATAAATAACAACAAGCACAACAGCATATTTTGGCAATATCAGAACTAGCAAAACGAAGCAGTGAAAAATTAGCAGATTCTTTTTCCCCTAACAGAAAGGAAACGCTTGATGATACTGCTACTAAAGTAAATCATGTTTTTGGTAAATATATCTTTGTGTTTCAAAATGGGAATCTAGAATTTAATACTTGGGAATAAAAAACATAGCACTACAAAGTAAATGACTCAGGAGAAAAATGTTACTCCACATCTCACCCACTCAGATTTTTAAAAACGTTAGTCTGATGCTTTAAAGTAGGCAAACGTTTGACACAGTAATCAAGTGAACTTGTTCAATATGAAATTCTCTCATACAGGGCACTTTTGAGGGGTAACTTCTTATTTGGGTACAATTTCAAACCTGGAGAAAAGTTGCAAGAACAGCACAAGGACTTTCTCTTCACCCAGAATTATCAATTGTTTACATTTTGCCCGTTTGCTTTATCATTTTATGTATATATAATTTCTGAATCATTTGAGAAAAAATTGGAAACACCGAGTCCTTTACCTTTAATTATTTCAGTGTATACTTTCCAATAAAAATATTCTTTTATATAATCATAGCATAGTTATCAAAATTAAAATATTAACACTGACACTACATTATTATGTAATCACTTCAGAAGTTATTAACTGTCCTAATTATTTTTTCTCCAGTCTAGGATCCAGTACAGGAATCATACATTGCATTTAATTTTCAGGTCTCTGTACTCTCCTTTAACTTGGACAGCTCTTGGCCTTTCTTTGCACTTCCGAACCTTGACAATTTTGAAGACTACATGTCATTATTCTATAGAATCTCCACAGAGCAATTTAAAAACTTTTAATACATGTTGTAAATATAAGAACAGTCATTCATAAATACTTTGAGTTTGTGAATTAAGGAAAAGGACAAATAAATGTCAGAGACAAGCATTTACTTTGGAGAGAACAGTAATTAAATTCATGTTAAGAGTTAGATGTTAAATCTAAAGAGATCATATATCTATAAAGAGAATATCACAATAAAATTTCATTTCTTATACTCATCTTACTTATAAGCCCAAGTATTATAAGACTCAACTCCATAGGTCAGTCTATAGACCACTGTTCTAAAACAGAGGACTGGTAACATGTCTTCCAGTTCTAGTACATGAGTCTTTTATGGCTAAAAAGCAAACTATTTCTTTTTGAGTTTAAATCAGCATAATACACTAGTTTTGAATTCACAGGCAAATCACTCAATTTTCCAAGTCCCAGTTTCCTCCTCCTATAGTGTAGATAAAGAATTCTCATCTCTGGGGTTGCATAGAGGATCAAAGGGGATATCTAAATAAAGCACTCAGCACAAGGCTTGGACACAGTAGGTATTCAATAAAGTGAGTGATATACCAAAAGTTATATAAAAACTTCGGATTCAATTAAGTCACTGGCATGCAAAGGGCTGTGAGAATGTGGCCTCATGTTAATATACACTGTGCATTACTCAGCCTCATTATTATGCAGTGTGGCATAGATTTTATGAATGTGTTAAGGAAAAACAGAAAGAGATGGCAACAACAAAAACCCAAAGACTCAATCATTATGCAAACAACAAAATGAAATTTTAAAAATTCCTTAAGCACGCTAAACACTCTAGGTTAATCTAGTAGTGCTCTCTACATGTATATTCAGCAAAGCACAGCCTGGAAAAATCAAATAAGCACTACTGTACTATGGTAAAGTTACTTAATAAACTTCAGATATGGTTCTCAGTTTATTTTAAAGATGAAAAATTCAAGGAGGGAAAACAAAAAACCTTCGAAAATCTTTGCTACACAAGCTAAAGTATACCATTATTAGAGAACTTTAGAGTATGTGATGACTCTGCCTTTTAAAGATTTCTTTTAGCAATGGCTTTGGCTTCCCAGGTGGCACAGTAGTAAAGAATCTGCCTGCTAATGCAGGAGACTCAAGAGCCATGGGTTCAATCCCTGAGTCAGGAAGATCCCCTGGAGAAGGAAATGGCCACCCATTCCACTCCAGTATTCTTGCCTGGAAAATTCCATGGACAAAGAAGCCTGGTGGGCTACAGTCCACGGGGTCACAGTTAGACACAACTGAGCATGCATGCAAAGCAAATTAGCAACGGCTCACAGCCTTCCCCATCCAAATCTGGTTTTTAGCCATTACTTTTAAGCCAATTATCAACAAGGAATATGACCTAAATATCTTTAAAAACAGGGTATGTGAGATTCTAGAAAGATGCATGAGTTTCACTCTTACTGTTAATATGTGTAACTAAATATGTGAAACTTCTGAACTTAAAGGAAGCTAGAGAAATGGATGATGTATCTTTTAAGGGAAAGTGCTTTTAATCAGAAAATTTCAGATTAGTAACTTGTTTTTTAGCTCACACTTATGAATATGGAGTAACAGAAATTTAAGACCAAAGATTGTAACCACTGTGTTTAGATCTGCGGCTTCACATATATATTTTATAGTTCAGCAGAAAATGCCTCAATTTGCTATCTTGGAATGTGTGTGATGCTGAAAGGTAAAACTTCTGAAAAATACTTGATCATTCTGAAAAACAAAGAGATGAGCTTTTTAACTGCCACTATTCTGAACAGTTTTGTTCTGTCTGACAAATTCTTTAACCTCTGATATATTCATTAGTAAAACACCAACTAATTGAATCCATCGACATGAAAAACCACAGGCTGAAATCTGAAATGCATACATCATGCTGAAGGATTCTGACTCAGCCTCAGCGGTAATAGTCAGTGAGGTCAGGTCAAAGAGGGTTAAACCAAGCCAGGATATAGCCAAAGGAATACATCAAACGCTGATTTTAAAAGGGCAATTAATCTTAGACAGAAATGCTTCCTGGGGAACGAGATCTCAATCTTAAGAGCACACTACATGATGTAGCAGTAAAAATGAACATATACAAGCTTACAGAGCTTTTATCCTATGATCACAAACAGAAGGAAAGTGCTGTTTATCAGAGAAATACAAACCCATTTAAAAATACTTACATTAACTTCTTCCGGACCTATACTCACTTAGTAGTATAGGTTTTAATGAACATATCACAGTTAATATAGATCACATATCTTTTTTCATGCATAAATTTATATATGTTAATTATGTCTGTCCAAAATATTGCCAGAGCTTTGATTCTTAACATATTGTATAAGATTTTCAAAACATGTCTATGTTAATTATTTCATTGCCCTGCTTATAACCTTTGTATTTCTGAGGAAGTAATAAACCAAAATTTAAACCTAAACACCCAAAATCAGCTATTATTATAAAAATAACATTGTATTAAGTGAATTTAAGATCATTAAATAAACTGATTAAATGCCTCTTAATAAGATAAAAGTGTGGTATAAGTTACAAACTTAAACTTGTTCATTTCAAACCACCCCCCCGCCCGCAACCAAAACCAAAATATAAGTTTGAAAATATAGCTCAAATGTTTTTGATCTGCTTTCATAAAAGGATCCAGTAATTCTAGTTGGGTGTAATAGGGCCTATTAATATATGTCAGGTATGAATTACAGAAAAGTTCAGAACTACTTGTTTTATTTAAAATATAGGCAATAATCACGCTGTTTATGTATGGTCAGATTAGTCTCACAAGACTTGCTTTAACAAAGAGATGACTTGCTTTTAATCTCCTGAATGTGCTATTATTTTGTTAAAGAAATTTTATTTTCTAGAGCTAAAGATGAAATGTTAACTGTATCCATTCCCACTTTTGAAAAAGTCAGGTTAATTCATTTAATGTCTCAGGATCTAGATAAAGATAGGATTCTATCTTTGCTAACGGAGAATAATGAAAATAAGCAGTTAATTATTTCTTTGATTTTAGAAAAGACATATGTCAACAGACTGAGTTATTAACAGATTTTGTACTACCAAAATTAGTTCATGGTACCCACGTATTGGGGCAAACCACAGACATGGAGAGAGAATGACACAATGAGGCAGAGTCTGATTCAGTTTAGAATTTGATGGTATAATGATAAATTCAAGAAAATTACCAAGTTTAAAATAAGTCTCATAAGTGTCCTCTGTCCAAAATTAAATATAGTACAACTTTGTTAATGAGGGCTATGTTTGCAGAACTTCTTGTATTACCATTGTGTGTGACACTGCATCATTTCTTTCATATCTGGAGAGAGAAAACAGTGAAGAGCAGAGGGTGTTAGGCTGAGACTGCAGTCCAGTGGCCATTCCCACATGGCAGGCTCACGGCACCTTAGCAAGGTTACAAATGGGCCTTCCACAGTTTACCTGTAATTCTTTCTTCACTCACTTAAAATCCGTTTTCATTCCAGTATCCTTTTGTACCTTCACACTGTCTGATTTAGAAAATCATTTAGTAGTAGGTTTTTCTTTTTTTTAATGGTTTTTACTCTATAAAATAGAAAGAATTACCGAAACTGAAAAATGATTATTATTATTACTTCTAAACCCTCATCCTGATGAAGTCTGAAGGCTTTACGTTTCTGTGGCATGAACTGGCACGTCTGAAATGCCACCTCTTTGGGCAGTCAATGTCATCATGCTGACAGAAGTGCCAATTTGAAGTTCAAACTTCAAACTGAAGGATCTGCCTCAGATGAATACTGTGAGACCCGGATGTTTCTTTTTCTAATTGCTTTATGTATGAAAAAAGTGCTTACAAACAAAGAGTTAATTCACTTTATAAATAATCTAATCATATGCTACAGAGCTAAGGAGAAAAAAACATGAATACACCATCTTTTCCTAATTTTATAGAAACTATTCTGTGGTTTCTCATAAAGCATGTCAAAAATAAAACAGTGTAATTTTCAAGTTAGATGACCTAGATGGGGTATTGTGACACCCTAGCCTCAGTTGTTAAAATTATCTTCTAATGTCCTAACCAAGCAAATAAAAGATTAGTTCCTCAACGCTTTCTCCCACCTCACTAAAAATCTTCTGTACTTTTATAGGAGAGAAGTACAAAAATAAAGCGAGTCTTTCAGCAAAATAAAGTAGGGACATTTAAAATCAGCATTTCAGAGCAGCTGTTACCCCTCAGCAGCCTGGCCCTGGTGAAGGATTCTACTTCAGTGGTCATGTGATACGTGTGGCCTGGTCCCCCTTTGCAACAATTTCTGCTCATCTTTTAAGACCCGGCTCAGTCTTTACTATCCACTCCAGAATGGATAAGATAATGTTCCTAATATCCTTTGTATATCTCCATTCCTACACAGATCACTTTCAGTCGACTCCAATGGACTAGTTTCTTAAAAGCAGGGATGCTATCTTACACATCTGACTAACGCCAGTGTCAGAAGACAATATGACGTGAAGAAATTGACTGATGAATAATGAAAACTACAACATCAAAGTGAACCCAAAAGTTCAATGGAAGTTGGGAAGGGGCTCAAAGAGTAAATAAAATCCCGGGAAGCAGGGCAGAAATGGAAAAAGGCGAGCAACAAGAAGACTGCACTTGCTGTAAGAGCGATGCTGGGAACCGGAACTCACTTCCCGTCAAATGGAAGCCCTTCTCTTAACATACACTCCAGTTGTACAATGTCAAATACAAATTCAGGCTCACTACAGCCCAGCTGCTACAGAGGACTAAAACAGACAGCCAAAGAGAATTTGCTGTAAGACTCAAGAAGCTCAAACCAGGGCTCCGTAACAACCTAAAGAGGTGGGAAGGGGAGGGAGGTGAGGGATGTTCAGCTGGGAGGGGACATGGGTAAACCTATGACTGATTCATGTCGATGTTTACTAGAAACCAATAGAACACTGTAAAGCAATTATCCTTCGATCAAAAGTAAATAAATAAATACAACAACAACAAAGCAAGAATGGACACTGTTTTATTTTCATAATCCTAACTTACTAGGTTTTTATGCATTACATTAGACAACTGGGAAATAAAATATGTTTGGGCAAAGCCTGTTAGTTTTTTGTATTCTTAAAAGCATACAAGTTAGGATTTTTAGATTAAAAAAAAATTTTGGTTATATTGTTTCTAATGGACAAAGTAATACTTCACTTCAAACCTGCTACAGAAGCTTAGCTTTCTGAGTCATTTTAACTATTGCTGACATCACAGAAAAAAATTTACCTGAGTTCACCTTTGGCTATTTCCTGTTACCCTGGCTAACTTCTCAAGCCACTTGAGAAACAACAAATAAAGAATCACATAAATCACCTCATCATTAATTATAAGAAAAAAGACCTAACGTATGTCTTCATGAGTATTAATACATTCTACCTTCATATGATGAAACAAGGCAAAATTCCTTCATGCATGAATCACCTGTCATAAGGAGCAATAGACAATGGTGCCACATAACTTTTATGAAGCACTTTCTCTTTTAATCATGTGATGACAGCGAGTTCTTATCCACACACACCCAATCTTACAGTCTTTCGCTTTCAGCTTAAGTTGGGTGCAGGTGTTTCAAAATGCTTCATGGCTAACAATATTACAGGTGTGCTAAACCAGACAGTAAACAGTTCTTTACTGAAAGAATGACTTGATGTTTTGAATACTTCCCACAGATCCTGAAATGACAGTTATTTTCCAAAGAGGTGACAAATGGAATAGGCAAATAAAAGTTTTCCAAAGATAAGATATTGGTGTGAGAAACATGGCCTCCTCCTGGCATGAAAGGTACCATCGAGAGGACCTCAAAAGTAGAGGTACTATTTATAGCATTTCAGTGAAGTGTGTGTACGGTCCCTGACTGACACAGCATGCAAGAGTTTGGGAAGAAGTCTGTCAAACAAAGATATTCACCTAAGAGGCAAGTTTGTGGATTAAAGTTGTGAGTGTCTACCTCACTGCCCTCTCTTTAAAAAAAAAAAAAAAAAAGCGGGGGTGAGGGGGTAGGGGTGGTGGTCATCTTTTCTATTCCTTAAGAATGGATGGGCAGGTAAGAAATTTAGGAGAGAACAGTGTTTAAAAGAATAAAAAGCCTCACAAATGTGTGTGCCATTCTGGTGTGGGGTGATAATAACTTGTCTGTGCTGTGATCTGGGTGTGGGAATGAACAAAAAAACACGAAGGTGTGTTCTGACAGATCGTGTCGGCTCAAAGCATATGACTGCTTTTCATCTACATGCTGAATGTCACAGACACCATATCCAGCAAAAAGAATAGCCAGAGTTATACACAGGAACACCACAGTAGCACAGAAGCTCGAGCCCCTAAGAGCATACCAGGGGAAAAAAGAGTGCACGGGCCATGCGCGTGGGCCAGATTAGGCACTAAACACAAACCCAAAAGGGTTAAGAGAAAGTAGAGATTTCAGAATGCCATTTTAAAGTATACAAAAAGTGAAAAGGTGAAAAAGAAAATAAATGGCAGCACAGTAAAGTGGAAAAACCAGTGGACCAGGAGATGGAGACTTGACTTTCAAACCTAGTTCTACAACGAAGCAGCTAAGAAACCTTGGACCAATCATCTAAAAAACTAGGAGGAGAATGAACTAAAATAACTTTAAGTTCCAACATTTACACCATTCTTTAAAGATGTCAAATACAAAATTAACCTCCAACCAACCTCTCCTGCTCTCCCTCCATTAAGTTTCTTTCATTTTCCTGTGGATTTGCTGGTAACTGTGCTATCCATTGTGAACCTTACCGTACAATAGTTTTAAGATTTTGAGTCTCATTGTGATGTTCTCACTCAATGTCAAAGATCTTATAAAGAAATATATTTACATGACACAGTGTTTTGGAAAGTAGATTGTCAAAAAAATTTAAGGAAAGCACAACATGATAGCCATTTCAATACTAAGCTTTAGCTTAAATTTCATTTTTTCAACAATTTCAAATTTATTTATTTTTTAATTGAAGGATAATTGCTTTACAGAATTGTGTTGTTTCTTCCAAACATCAATATGAATCAGCCATAGGTATACATAAATCCCATCCCTCTTGACTCTCCTTCCCATCTCGCTCCCCATCCCATCCCTCTAGGTTGTTACAGAGCCCCGGTTTGAGTTCCCTGAGTCGTACAGCAAATTCCCATTGGCTATCTATTTTACATTTTTACATATGGCCCAGTCCCATTACTTCATGGCAAATAGATGGGGAAACAGTGGCTGACTTTATTTTTGGGGCTCCAAAATCATTGCAGATGGTGATTGTGGCCATGAAATTAAAAGATGCTTACTCCTTGGAAGGAAGTTATGACCAACCCAGATAGGATATTAAAAAGCAGAGACATTTTGCCAACAAAGGTCCGTCTAGTCAAGGCTATGGTTTTTCCAGTCATCATGTATGGATGTGAGAGTTGGACTGTGAAGAAAGCTGAGCGCACAAGAATTGATGCTTTTGAACTGGAGAAGACTCTTGAGAGTCCCTTGGACTGCAAGGAGATCCAACCAGTCCATCCGAAAGGAGATCAGTCCTGGGTGTTCATTGGAAGGACTGATGTTGAAGCTGAAACTCCAATACTTTGGCCACCTCATGGGAAGAGCTGACTCAATGGAAAAGACCCTGATACTGGGAGGAATTGGGGGCAGGAGGAGAAGGGGATGACAGAGGATGAGATGTTTGCATGGCATCACCAACTCAATGGACATGGGTCTGGATGGACTCTGGGAGTTGGTGACGGATAGGGAGGCCTGGTGTGCTGTGGTTCATGGGGTCGCAAAGAGTCAGACAAGACTAAGCAACTGAACTGAACTGAATGTAAGTCTGCATGTTACTTTCTCCATACATCCCACCCTCTCCTTCCTCCCCGACCCCTGTGGCTATAAGTCTGTTCTCTATGTTTGTGTTTCCACTGCTGTCCTGCAAATAATCATCAGTAGCATCTTTCTAGAATCCACATGTGTGGTTAGTATACGATATTTGTTTTTCTCTTTTTGACTTACTGCACTCTGTATAATAGGCTCTAGGTTCATCCACTGCATGAGAACTCACTCAAATGCATTCCTTTTATGGTTGAGTAATATTCCATCGGGTAAATGTGCCACAGCTTCACTACCTCCTCATCTATTGATGGCCATCTAGGTTGCTTCCATGTTCTAGCTATCATAAATAGTACTGCAATGAACATTGGGGTACATGTGTCTTTTTCAATTTTGATTTCCTCAGGGTATATGCCTACTAGTGGGATTGCTGGGTCATCTGGTGGTTTTATTCCTAGTTTTTAAAGGAATTTCCATACTATCTTCCATAGTGGCTACATGAATTTACATTCCCCCCAACAGTGCAAAAGGGTTCCCTTTTCTCCACACCCTCTTCAGCATTTATTGTTGTAGACTTTTGGGGGATGGCCATTCTGACTGGTGTGATTTCAATTTACTCAACTGATAGAAGTATTTTTTAATTAAAATACTATAAAGTACTCAAAAAGAGAGAAAAATATAGCGCAGAAGTGAATAACTGAAGACAAATGCTTGCAGTGGGGGCAGCCTATGGGTCCCATCTCTGTCAGCAATAAAAATGATTAATCTCTTAACTTCAAATGGGAAAACTAGTCTATATGCCCAAATCTTTTAAGAATTTGGCAAAACTAACATTAAATAGATTAAAACACACAAACACACTCTTACAGTATGGAGAAAATGAACTGCAATGGTAAGATTATTCCTAAAGTTACTGGGACTATCCCAGTCCAAATTTCTACAACTTGAGTTCAAAAATAAAAGCTTTAACTATCCCTGTGAGGATTTACAGGAAGATGGCAATACTGATTGTGTCTCTGGAGAGGGGAACTGAGTCAGGGTTTTATGTATAGGAGTGGAGATAGAGGCTTTTCACTAAATTCTTTTATATACTTTTGGATTTTGGAACTATATAAATGTATCACCTACTATAAAAATTTTTTGATTATTTAACTGAACACAATATGTAAAAAACCTTAATAGGATTTCATCAAAATAAAATATTTTTTTACTCTTCGAAAGAAAATGAAAAGATTAAGTTCCAGTCTAGGAGAAAATAATCACAAATCATGTCTGGTAAAGGAAATAACAGGCAGAATATCTAAATAACTCTCAGAACTCAGTAATAAGATACAATGAAAATTAAGAAAAGTATTTACATGAAACATTTCATCAACTATATCCATGAATAACAATAAGCACATGAAAATACTCAACATCAATAGTCATTAGGGAAATCTTATAAAACGTGAGCTACCACTATACAACAAACACTAGGATGGCTATAATAAGACAAAAAATGTATACAATGGTGAGAATGTGAAGAAACTGTAATCCCCATTCATTGTGGGTAGAACTGTAAAATGATGCAGCCACTTTGGAAAAGTTTAGCAGTTTCTTTAAAAATTAGCCATAAACCTACCATACAAGCCAGCCATTCCACTCCTAAGGATGTACTCAAGAAAATGAAAATATATGCCTGTATATGGATGTTTAGAGCAGCATTATTCATAAAAGTGAAAAGGTGGAAACTCAAATGTCTATCAATTGGTGAACAAACAAAATGTGTCACCCAACTGGAATACTATTCAGTAATAAAAAGGAACAAACTACTAATTTATACAATATGAATGAAACCCAAAAACATCAAATAAAAGAAAAAACAGTTGCAATTTTGTGTAACTCCCTTATGCGAAATATCCAAAGGAAGTAAATTCTAGACAGAAAGCTGACCAACAGTTGTCTATAATTGGCAGCAGGAGCAGAACTAGCTATAAACACACACGGGAACTTTTGAGGTGATAGAAGTATTCTAAAACTAGATTGTAGTGATGACTTATAAATTAAATAAAAATCACTTAATGACAGAACAATTACTTAATACAAATTCTTACTGAAAATGAAAATTAGGTAGCAATAAAGATAATTAGGATTCTAAGATAGTATTATAATCAACTTACTGTTAATTATATCATGATTCAAAGATCATAATGTTTCAAGTAATAACACAAAGAATTCAGGAATTGAAATACAGAGTAAACACTTACCTAGCATTAGAGATACAAGGATGTGTATGACAGTAACAGAAACTTTGCCTAGTATAGTATTCTTGTGTGCCTAGTTGCTCAGTCGTGTCTGACTCTTAGTGACCCTATCAACTGCAGCCTGCCAGGCTTCTCTGTCCTTGGGGATTCTCCAGGCAAGAATACTGGAGTGGGGGTGCCATGCCCTCCTTCAGGGGATCTTCCCAACACAGGGATCAAACCCAGGTCACCCACATTGCAGGTGGATTCTTTACTGCCTGAGCCACGAGGGAAGCCCAAGAATACTGGAGTGAGTAACCTATCCCTTCTCCAGAGGATCTTCCCGACCCAGGAATCAAACCGGGATCGCCACATTACAGGCGGATTCTTTACTAGCTGAGCTACCAAGGAAGCTGACAAATGACATAGTAAGGCCTTATAAACTCTCTTTCTCTATATATAAATATATATTTATAAACATACATCTATATTTCATACATACATACATACATGTATATGAAACACGTTGCTTTTTGGTTGCCCTGCATGGCTTGTAGACCTTAGTTCCTTGACCAGGGTCTGAACCCACCCCCCTGCAGTGGAAGCCAAGCCTTAACCACTAGATCGCCAGAGAAACTTACTCCATTTTCATAGCTTTGGGTAATGGTCAACGATCTTTGTTATCAGTCCCTTCTGGAACTGGTTCTGGCGGTATTTAGAAGTCCCTCTTCTTCCCTCCTATTGAGCCTTTGTGTATTTTCAAAGTGCTAGATACACATAGAAATGCCAGGAAAAGGAAGCATATTTGATTAACAGGCCAGGCGGCACATATTCTGAGCTCTATATTTTTGTTTAGTCTTTTAGGCTGGAATGTCAATATTCCTCCCAATCCTATTACTTCTGAGTAGGCAAACCATTTCCATAGATACCAAATGCTTCCTGAACTATGTGATATGGTTACAAGTCATGTAAATAATACTGCCATCATCCCAACATAGGATATATTAATAAGAGACACAGCATGATCTACTGAAGTATTTACCTTTGCATTTATTAATGCCTTACTTCTTACCATAAAAGATTTAAAGTGGTAAGTTTTTAATGTTTTTCTATATAACATATACAAGTCTAGGCAACATATTAACAAACACACCAATATGCCACTGAAATTTGTCCTACAGCACAGTAGCCAACAATCAGACAAGTCATTCAGTGACAGAGTGATGGTCAAATTATGGTACATACTTAGCAAGGGCCATGGCATTTTAAAAAATGGCTTTAGAGAATGTTTAAGAACTATCAGGTGAAAAAGGAGGACATATAAATTTATGCACATACACCCTCTCAAATATTCAAGTATATATCTGCATGTGTGTGTCAATAGTAGTTTCTATGAGTTAGGGTTTACAGCATTTTTCCCCTAGTTTTCCGCATTTTCCTTGTGTTTCTTATGCTGCAATTAAGCAATTTTTCTATTTTTCCTCTGCTTACAGGAAAACAATTTTAACTTAAGTTACAAAATAAGGACTATAAAACAGGACAAGTTTTTGACTAGCCTTGTGAAATGTTAAATCCTAAGAGAATCATGTTCAGTAAAACATTAAAGACCAGCAAAAACGTCAAATAAAATATGTATCCATTACTCAATATTTTGAACTTTAAAATATCAACCAAATGTAAGACTTTTTTAAAAGACCTCTCTCTATTTCTTTAGAATGATGAAACACAAAGCAAGATTAAAAATACAACGTTTACCAGAACTGAATTCACAAATGAAAAACACAGGGCCCCAAAATATAAGAGGGTGACTTTAAAACCATATTTTGGTTTGCTAAAGAGAATGAGTTTCTTATTCGGTTAGTGTCAATAACTTATGAAATAGTTAAGTATTAAGTGCTTCTGTTTCAAAAGATTTTTCCTTACAAGATAATGAAAATATCTTACTGAAGTAACTAATAAATGTTATTTATAAATACAGAATTCTTACATTACTTCAATAACAAAGAGGAAAGAAAGAAATGTTTTAATGTTGTCAATTATATTACCTTCCGGTGCAACTGCAGAAGGACAGACTTCTTTGAGGAGATCTCCTAGTGTATGCAATTGTCCATCTGTAGACACAGGTCGAAAAAGCTTCTGAATGAAAGGCCGTTCAGTTGTTGTCTATTTGAGAAATCAAAAAAGGGTCCAAACAATTAAGTCTCTATTGCTACAAGCTATGAATTAATACATTAGAAATTTAAAGGTGGCATGAGATGCCTTCTGATACAGATACAGTGTAATCAGAAGCATACAACATCACACGTGGTATTATGACTAAAAATGCTTAACACAAACCCAAGAAATCTAACCACAGGAGGCAACAAGGCAAATTCAGAACATGCAGCACTTTAAACATAGCTGACCTGGACACTTAGAAACAGTCAGAGGCAGCAAAAAAAAAAAAAAAGATTAAAAGGGACTGACAAGATATCACAACTAAATACAAAACATAAACTCTGACTGAGTACTGGATTGAAGAAAGGAATTTAAAAAGATCAGTTATAAAAGACATTTTTGAAATAACTGGGGAAATACCAGATGAACATTAGATAATATTAGATTAATGATACATTTCTTAGGTGTGGTAATGTTTATAAGGACAATCTCCTTACTGTTAAGAAATTCATGATCAGATGTTCAGGAATTAGGTACCATGGATGTCTGAAACCTACAATCAAATGGTTAGGGAGGGGAGAGGGAGCATGTGTATAGAAAAAGAGACAACAAATGTGAAAAATGTTCATTGCTGGTGAATCCAGGTGAAGGATCTTATATGGTCTTAGTTGTTGGACTATTTTAAAACTTTTCTATAGGTTCAAAAATTTCAAAATAATAGGTACACTTCCTCTGATAATTGTTATTAGCACTGTCATAATTGACTGCTAACAACTTCAACATCTTACTCCTTCAAAAAATTAGGTTTAATTTTCTCAAATTCCTCTCTAGAAGCACAGCAACGATGATGGAAGCCTTCCCATGACAGAGCGCAGAGGCTCTGGAATCAGCTCATCTATGAGTAACAGCATTGTCGTTGTGAGTTCTATGATCTCGCACCCAGTGTCTTTGGAAATTTGGGACATTCCCCCATCTCGGAAGTCTGTTCTAGAAATAACAGGAGACCTGTGCCAAGTACTGAATAAATGATAAAGAGAATAACACCCATCACAACTCTTAACTGTCTTTTCATTTTAAAGATGCTAAGTTTTTGTTTTAAGCTTCTTGGAATGAAAAATCATGAAAATCTACAGGACAAAGTAATACCTTATATTTTATAAGAAAATAATTTCAAATACCTACCCATTAAAGGTAACTTTTTTGGGAGGGGGGCTTATTTTTGAATCACAGAGGCACATCTCAACTTCTTCAAAATAACTTTAACCAGATTTGGTTAAAAAAAAAAAAAGAAGAAGAAAACCTGATTTTAAGTATAGACATGAAATAAAATGTAAGAAAAGCTAAATGTGGTACAAGTATGTGACTACTCCTGGCTTTATACTGTGTGTTCAGTGAATACATAATAAATATCAAAATAGTATTAAAATAATACAATTGAACATATATGGAAAGCATGAGAAAAATTAAAATTTAATAAATATTCATTAAATATAATGCAATTCACTTCACTAGTTGAACCCTTCATTTTTTAGAAGTATAACTGAACAGGGAACTCTACTCAATATGCGATAATGGCCTATTCAGGAAAAGAATCTAAAAAACAGTGGATTTCTGTATATGTATAAATGATTCACTTTACTGTATGAAACTAACAGAAAACTGTAGATCAATTATACCCTACTTAAAAAAAAATTTATTTTTAAAGTGTGATTGATACCCTTCAATTTAGGAAGCTCATACTTTTCCCACAGGTGAAACTGAGAATATTATGAACAATCAAGGATTCACTATCTGAAGATGATACAGGTTTGAGGAGTTCAGAGAAGAAAGAAATGAATAGGGGACAGCAGTAATCATTTCAAGTAGCCACCACCCACCTAGCGCTTTCTATCTTCCAGGCAATGAAGAGACTTTAAAGACTTTTAGCAAAGGAAGTGACGTGACGAAAGAGGCTTTTTCTGAAGGCTAATGGAAAGCAGCATCATGTACAATGACTTGGGGGAAGAGGTAACATCAGGATGACCAGTGAGAGGCTGTCTGATGCAAGCCTATGTGATGACAACCGGGACTTGAAGGAGAAAAGGAGGGGCAGGACTGCACCCCCAATACAAAAACTGTTAAAATGTATCATCCATACTCCGGTCTGATAATACTAAGGTTTTCAGCAAAGTCAAATCTTTTCAAGATTCACTTGCTCCTTATTGAGTGACAGAATTATGAGGTGGCTTAGCTATACTAATATACATTATAGTAATTTGAAAACAATATGCTAAACAGGAAAGGCCAAGCAGCCTTAGCTATGTATTAAAAAAACAGCAATTCTCCTCTACTCACATTCCTAGAGAAAATGGCCTGCAATTTCTCTGTACTTCTTTTTCTCAACTCTTTCCCAAAATGGAGCAGTTATAATAAAGGTATAACTTTAACAGTCTTTATAATATTATTTGCTTGGGGGAAGGATGAAGTTCCAGAACTATTAACATATACTTCAAGTAAATCCTATAGACTGTAACCAAGAAAACTTTCATCAAAGTAAATTTCTGTTTCTCATATAACAAAAACGTTATTAAAAGACAAAGACCTAGAATACCCCAAACAAAAAATCTAACAAATATTTTTTGTTTAAATTTTGTTCAAGTGCCTTTAAAAGCGTATATTCTCATTCTTAGAAAACACTCAACTTTGAGAGCTATGTATCTTGAAAACAGAAGCTAGCCACAGACAGATTATGAATTCAAGTACGGTACAGAGGTTCTGAAGGTCAATGGGAATGGAGGGTAAATTCATGCAAATTTCGTAAAGATCTCATTAAACCTAAATTCGAGTTCAGCAAAGACTAAATTATGCTAGGATATATTTAAAAGCTATCTTCATTTTGAATACACCAAGGATTGTTAAAATACGAAAAACTCCGTGAACATGAATTCTTTAAACTTTGATTTAGTATACGTGAAACCAGACAATATCCACGGTAATCTGAATCCTTGTCTGATAGATAAGAAAGCCACTATAATAGAACTACACCACAACACTTAATCATATATCTGTAAATCTGCAAACTATTTTAGCGACTTCCAAGAAACAGAATTACTTTCTCATGAGAAACGACTTGGTAAAGTCATTTTTGAAACGGCCCCTGTTAAGTTTTTCAACTGTTATGTTAGTCCTTTTTCTCATTATTTAGAGAATACTTTATTACTTTCTGTAATCAAACCCATGTAGATAAGACCTTACATATTTAATACAGTGTGTTACCCCTGTACAAATGGAAAAAATGTTTAACGTTTCTAGACCAATATGGCTATTAATTCCTGTACAATGTCAATCCAACACGGTACAATGGGGATACTTTTTCCAAAGTTGACAGCACAGCTAAAGTTTACAAAAATTCAAATTATATATATATATATTTATTATTTATATAAAAAGACCAATAGCAGTATGTTATGCATCAATAGCAGCAACAGCTTTTCCAAGTTCTGCAGTCATCTGAACAAAATTATAGAGACATCCAGCACACTCCATTAAAAAAAAAAAAGTAAAAAACAAAACCTCAGAAAACAGCAAAGTTCTGTTACTGTTGTGGTACCTGGCACCATTTTTTTTTTTCAATTATGGTTCTCAATCATCATCTGGAAAGAAAACATTCTAGAATAACGTCATTAAAAACAGATCTGATAAAGCACGGTCACTACTACATATCATAAAGCAGGTACAAGATATTTTACATTCACAGAGGTATGATATAGTACTGTCCTACATCTATAATACTAGAGGATATAATTTAAAAGGCATTATTTGAGACTTGATTCTACTTTTCCAGCAGAGGGCCCAAAGGATGGTTATGACACAGCTCTGGTACAGAAATGCACCTTCTTAGATAGGATTTCCTTTCTTTATTGGCATAGTTCTAGGTACTCACTGCTCTTCATGAACATCAGCTAAAAACCCATTTAAAAAAATAAGCAAAAACCAACCATTTGATTCATACAAAATATAAACCTGGGGTGCTACTGGTGGGCTGTGCCTCAGCCCTTCTCTACTCAGGCACTTTCACTACTGTAATAATAATTCTCCCTTACATGCAAAGTTATGCTGTTCATTTACCTTGGAGATAAACTGAACAGAAGCAGCAAGAATCAAATTTGTAAAACATTTTAAGTTAAATTTATAAAATTCTAGTGAATCAAGTTTGAAAACATATGCATGAGTATAAATGGAGGTAATATCTACCCTGCACAGTTTTCAAGTTAATACAATATGTACACAGTACAATCATGCTAAGCCACGAAGGAAGCCCAAGAATACTGGAGTGGGTAGCCTATCCCTTCTCCAGGGATCTTCTCAATCCAGGAATCAAACCAGGATCTCCTGCATTGCCGGCGGATTCTTTACCAACTGAGCTATCAGGGAGGCCCTCATGGTACATGACTGAGCCACATGGTATACACACCCATCTAAATTTACACTAAAACACACGCTACTACCACCACACCACCACGATCAACAGTTTTAGAGCACTGTGGTTAGTAAACTCGTTTCCTTTCTTTTTAATCTATTTTCTCTAAGTTCACTTGTCTAGTTATTAGAAGGTCCAGAATCATGACATTCAGCTTTTATACAGCAAAGTAAAAAAGGCAAAGTCACTTGAGGACTAAATTCAGAACTAATCTAGAACTTAATACCAAAAGCAAGATCCATAAAAGGAAATATTGATAAATTGGATCTTTATCAACAAAACAAAACAAAACTTTTGCTCTGAAGGTGAAAAGACAAGTCTGAAAGAGAATATCTGCAAGACTACATATCCAACAAAGTTCTTATAACCAGAGTAAGTAAGAACTTTAAAAGTCCAACAATAAAAAAACACAAAGAATTCAATCAGAAAATAAGCAAAAGATAATAACAGACATTTCACCAAAGAGGATATACAGATGGCAAATAAGCACATAAAAAAGATGTTTGACACATCATTAGTCATTAGGGAAATGCAAATTAAAACCATAATACAACATGAATACGTATCTACCATAATCTCTAAAATAAAATATAGTAATAATATCAAATGCTGGTGAGTATGTGGAGAAACTAGATCTCTAATACCATTGCTGGTAGAAATGTAAAGTGGTTCAGCTCTTATGGAAAAGAGTAAGGCAGTTTCTTACAAGACTAGACACACATTTACCATATGACCCAGCAATTGTATTCTTGTGTACTCCCAAAGAAATGCAGCTTCATGTTCTCAAAAAAACTGTATACAAATGTACAGTTCGTATAATTCCAGTGTCATTCAACAGGTGAATGGATAAACTGTTCATGGTATGCCCATACCACAGAATACTACTTAGTAATAATAATGCTAAAATCTATTAATAATACATGCAATAAACTGCAGGGAGCTCAAGGGAATTACACTGCACATAAAAACCAATCTCAGATTACACACTATATAATTCCAGTTATATAACATAGTTTGTTACAACTCCATGTGAAGATTATACATGTTAATTCATGTAAAGCATTTAGAAGAATGCCTCAGGTCAGTTCAGTTCAGTTGCTCAGTCGTGTCCGACTCTTTGCGACTCCATGAATTGCAGCATGCCAGGCCTCCCTGTCCATCATCAACTCCCCGGATTCACTCAAACTCATGTCCATTGAGTTGAGATGGATCATCCAGCCATCTCATCCCCTATCGTCCCCTTCTCCTCTTGCCCCCAATCCCTCCCAGCATCAGAATCTTTTCCAATGAGTCAACTCTTCACATGAGGAGGCCAAAGTATTGGAGTTTCAGCTTTAGCATCATTCCTTCCAAAGAAATCCCAGGGCTGATCTCCTTCAGAATGGACTGGTTGGATCTCCTTGCAGTCCAAGGGACTCTCAAGAGTGTTCTCCAACACCACAGTTCAAAAGCATCAATTCTTTGGTGCTCAGCCTTCTTCACAGTCCAACTCTCACATCCATACATGACGACTGGAAAAACCATAGCCCTGACTAGACGGACCTTAGTTGGCAAAGTAATGTCTCTGCTTTTCAATATGCTATCTAGGTTGGTCATAACTTTTCCTTCCAAGGAGTAAGCGTCTTTTAATTTCATGGCCACAGCCACCATCTGCAGTGATTCTGGAGCCCCCCAAATAAACTCTGACACTGTTCCCACTGTTTCCCCATCTTTTCCCATGAAGAATGCCTAGTGCACAGTAATTGCTCAATAAGTGCTATTCTGTTATTAAATGTGACTTGACATGCAACAGAAATTGATTAAATACTAACATGTATTTTATATTCAGCTGTAATATAAAATAGGGATTATGATAAGAAGACATATTACTCTTGTTGTCTCCCTGTTACTACATAACATTAGGGCTTATTTTGCTGTTTGGGTCATATATAGTATATCAATATGAGTTAGAAATGTTGGTTTGTTAAAAATGGCAAGTTACAGCTGGAAGGATACACATCTGATTCAATGACCATGGAGTCAGTGACTGTAAAGAAGGGGAAGAATCATATCCATAGTAAAAGGAGATTCTATTCACCGAAACAAAGCAATTGAAAGCTATGAAAGGGAAAAACAAAAATTCAGAAAGCATACAACTTAAAAAAGACGCCCAATAGATGCATGATGATTCACCTGTTTGTGAAACTTATAAATGCCCTTAACTAAAAGGCCGGGGTGGGGTGGGGGGTGGTCTCTTACTGATACATCAGGTAGTACTTGATGATTAAACGGACCCCGTTTGTTAGAATAGCTGGGGCAGAATCATCTCAGTAGTAGTATCCAGGTTCAGGATTTTGATCTGAAATACTGAGGATATGAATTTGCACGATGAAAAAGAAGATGGACAGAGTGAATATAAGGGATGTGGATAAACTGTGTGATCTGCAGATAGATTTGTTTCATTCATTCATTCATTCATTTATTCTTACTTTAACTCATCTCCTTTACTGTATCAGGCAGTTATAAAAGGTATTCAGGAGAAAATGAGCAGAGCTTCTGCAATCACAAAAATCTCTGACCAGCCCTGAGTAGCAACTTTAATCCAGCAACTCAAAAATTAGTCCCACCCCCAGTGAGTGCCCACAGCCTCCATCCAGAACCATTTACCCTACATCCTTTCAAATTCTGCTTTCTATCCGGTTGACAAATCTCCCAATTTCTGATCACATCTTCTTTTCCTCACTGTGATTCCACTTCAGCCCCTTGTCAGTTCTCATCTCTGACTTTACTTAGATTCACTTCCTACTTCCTATTTTGAGAGAGTAAGGCTGATTTCATATGCTTTGGGTAAATTCTTGCCTATTCCAGTCAAGCCCAGTCGTCTTGGCAACCAGGCACAATCCTCATGGTTGCCTTCCTCCCCCATATAACCCAGACTCAGACAGTAAAGAATCCAGCCGTAACAAAACAAAACAAACATAGAAGAACTATCCCAACAGTAGCACACAGGTTCAGGATCTCTAACAACCAGAGGGCAGGGGCAAATCTATCAGAAATCATCACTCATTAAACATCTACTGAACTTTAACTGTAACACAGTGTTACCGATATATGTATAAGTGATAACAGAAATATGTACAAAGTGCTATGAGAAAATGTAAACCCAGCATAAACTTGGCGGCTAGAGCAAAAACAAAAGTTTTTGCTATAACTGGTGACATAATTTCATTTTATAAGAGTGGAAGACGTATCAATAAGTACAAGGTATAATATGCTAAGTGTGGTAGAATGTAATGTACTAAAGTAAAATTGCAGGGAGTTTCCAAAGAAGATGAAAACAAAGAAAACATAGGTCTTCAAGCTTTCATCTTGAAATACAGAGTATTTTTTCTTAAAACTGAAAAAGATAAGGTCATTTCAGGCAGAGTATAGAAACAATCCTTCCCTTTCATATGCCCTCTTCCCACTAACGCACACAGAGGCAGATGAAACACAATAGTACCTGTCAGATGTTAGTGGATAAAAGTAGGGTACAAATTTAGCATGTAAAGTGTAGAACGTCAAATGCAGTGGAATTAGCAAGGGATTGGTTGGAATTCTAAGTCACAACACAACTGACTGGGAACCTATGGCAAATTACATCAGTCTTGGAAGTATGTTTCTAAATCTGAAAAATAGGAATAATATACATATTTGAATGACTGCTGTAACAATTACATGAGATATACAAAACACCTAGTGCAACAGGTGTTTAACAGTGATTAATTCCTTTCATTCCTCTCTTTAAAACCACGGTTAAATGTGGAGCCAAAGAAAAGTAACGCTATTTAGTCCTTACAGAACCCAAAACATAGAGAATAAAAAATAATTGGTATTCAACCATCAGTTGTTCCCTTTGAAGTCTTGTTAATCAGAATAAATATGGGGCACAATGAAAAAGAAAATAGGGGTTTACACAGGATATGCTGCCAGACTTTACCAACAATGACACATGATGCGTGCTTCAAACTGTCACATGCGTATCTGGCCTGAGATATACTCATGCATGTCAAATTTTGCATCACATGCTTTTCAAAAGAAGCCTCATGTTAAAATTAGCTTAAGAATATACACAATTAAAATACCTCATTAAGTACAAAGAACAAACCATTTTCAAATGAATGCTTTTAGACCTTTACAGTAAACAGTCCTTTCGATGGTGGGAAGGAGGGGGACAGGGAGACAGCGAGAGGAGAGTCAGGGCCACTTAATCAGACCACTTTTATCCTTCATGTAGGGAAATAGGAGACTTGAAAATAAGCACTTTCTGTAGTTATGCTACCAGAGTCTGAAGTCCACTTTTAATATTCCCGAAAACTCTAAAAATAATAATTAACATCTGAAAAGCTGTCATTATTATAGTCAGGGACACTTAATCCTCAAAGCAGCAGTGTCTTAATTGAGACTATGATTAAATGAAAGCACCCATCAGAATTATATCCACACATCTGGTTTGAAGTTTATGTCTTGTCTTCTTTAAACTGTTATATTTATTATAATTCTGTCTAGACAATACCAAATATATTTTGCCACATAAATAATTAAGGCAAATTGTCTTCAAACATAGGCAACAGTGTGTGTTTTCCTCATATCCTTTCATTGAATAAAATGTGTTACAGGGAAGCACCATTTCCCTCTTGCTAAGGCTGAGAGCAATTTGGTGCTGTTTATGAGCTGATTTATAAAATAAGTTATATTGCTTTAAAATGTTTTATTTGAAATTATTAGTAGAGTGGCCAAATGAGAGGCTTCTTATAAAAGTGCTAGGACTGATGTGTTTAGTAATAATTATCTTATTTCTAAGGTTTCTCCTGAAAATTTTCAAAACTATACCTAGGGAATCATAGTTTAAATTTCAGTATCTATAAAAATGTCTTTGCTAATTTTATCCAAAGCCATACTAAAAAGGTAAGCTACTATAAGAGTAATGGAATAAACTGTTTTTGACTGACGATTCAAAGGACATGTTTATATACAGATTATTTCTATCTTTATGGTATACTTACATAAAATAACTATGCAGCACTTTTAATTTGTACAAATATAGAAATGAGAGTAGGAAGCAGCAGCATCTGGGTAAAAGAGGTTGTGTCGATCTCAGAATTGAAATTCTGTTCTGATGATCAATCAAGTGTCCTTATCTACTAGAAAAGTGTTTCTAAACTTGGGCCAGGAGTGAGTAAAGCACTACAAGATCCTCAGCCCTTTGTAATAAGGTCTGTAGGCTTTATAGTGAAAACTAAATAAAGTTTATAATATGAAGATGTTGATATTTTTGTTTTGATACTAATCATTTAAAACATTTATTCACTGATGTATCACTGAAAGTAGATTTCATAAATTCCTGTGAGTTTTCTAGAAGTAGCAAATGAAAACAAATGATAAATATTTTACAGATCTCACTGTTGAAGTCATATGTTGATTAAGAAATTTAAAAAAAATAGCACTTGACTACCCTAAAAATATATGAAGAAAAACAATGTAGTAAAACTATACAACTCTTAGAAGAAAACATAGAATGAAATCTTTACGGCCTTGGATTTGGCAAGACAAGCTGAAAACACAAGCAACCAAAGAGAAAATAAGCTGAACTTAACTAAAATTTAAAATCTTTGTATCTCAAAGGGCACTATGAAAATGAAAATAAAACCAAATATAGGAGAAAATAAATGCAGATCATGTATCCAATAAAGAATTAGTGACCAGAAGATATACAGAACTCTTACAACTCAATAATAAAAAGAAAACCCAGTTTAAAAAGAGCAAAGGATTTGAAGATATCCTGCCTAAGATGATATCCAAATGGTCATTAAACATAATGAAAAGATGTTTAACATATTAGTAATTAGGGAGGGGCAAAGTAAAACCAAAATACATATACCCCTTTATACCTCCTAAGATGGCTATAATTAAAATGATAGAAAATAACAAATGTTGGCAAGGATGTAGACAAATTGGAACCCTTATACTTGGTGAGTGAAATGTAAAATGGTATATATACTTTGGAAAGTAATCTGGCAGTTCCTCAAAAGATTAAACACAGAATTACCACATAACCCAGCAATTCCATTCCTAAATATCTACCCAAGAGAACTGAAAGCATATGTCCATCAAAACCTTGTACATTAATGCTCATAGTAGCATTTATTCATAATAGGCAAAAGGTAGAAACAATCCAAACCACCACCAATCAGTGAATAGACAAACAAAAGGTGGTATTTCCAAGCAGTGGAGTATTACTTGGCCATAAACAGGAAAGAACAGAAATGTGCCGTAACATTGATGAACCATGGAAATATAATCCAAGTGAAGGCAGCCAGACACAAAAGGCCATATACTTTAAAATTCCATTTACACAAAACGTTCAGAATATACCAATCTGGGGGGTGGGGAGAGGAGGGGGAAGACCAGTAGTCTCCATGAACTGGAGGGAGGGGGAATTTGTCATAGACTGGAAGGAAGGAAGAATGAGGTGTGACTGCTAATTAGGGATGGGGTCTTTTTGGGGTGATAAAAGTGTTCTGAAATTACATAATAGTGATGGTTGCACCAACTCTGTGAATATTCTAAAAAATCAACAGCACACCTCAAAGGGTGAACTTTAGGACCTCCATGACGGTCCAGTGTTTAAGACTCTACTTCCACCACAGGCAGTATGGGCTCAATCCCTGGTTGGGGGACTAAGATTCCGCTTGCCTTGCAGCAGAACCCAAAAGACAAAAGGATGCATTCTGATATCAAAGTTATACTTCAATGAAGCTGATATTAAAAAGTCCTCAAATGGGTGGAAGTAGGAAGAGGCCTTCTCGAGTGATAACTCAGATTCATCATAGTCTGATTTATAACTATTCATCATTCTATGTTTATTTCATGAGTTCTTAAGAAACAATAATTATACCCCACCAAGTTAAAATTTCCAAATGAGGTCAAGAGCCTCCAAATAATGTTAGAGAAATATCCCTGCCCTCATCAACTCAGAAAAATTATAGATTTTTCTTTAAAAAGTTATATAGCATCATGGCAATCTTAAAGCTGTTTATGGAATTTAAGTTTCCTTAATTTAACTCATTTAAAATTCATGTTCTGATACTTAAAATGAAGTCTCAAGTTTTGAAATTATAAAACCTAGTTTAAAGTGGATAGCAGTTTCCTAAGATGGATTCAGAATTTAACAATAAGGTGTTATATAAAATAGAACTAACATATCATACCAAATACAGTGTTTGGATTATTTTAAAACTGTCCTTATTGATCAAGGACAACTGCCCAGCTTGTAGACTCCTTATGTCTACTATTTCTGAGCTTTCCCGGAACCCTCTCCACCAGTCAGGGCAGCAGAGAAACAGCCTCTCCCTTCCTTGGAGAGGAACGTCTGATTCCAACCCACATTACCATGACCTCTCACAGTTTCTTGACTTAAGACTTTATGATAAGGAATGATATTCTAAAATGCAGGTCAGGGTTTACAGTACCAATATCATAGTTCAATTTCATTACTAATTACATGGCCTATCCTAAATTTTTTTTTAACTTATAATAACAAGTCCTATCTCCTTCACAAATTCAAATTTTTAGAACACAATATGTGAAGAGAATACTGTCTTTAGAATTCAAAACAGGCTAATATATTCCAACAGAATTTTAGTTTAAGATAATTTTTCAATACTGCCAATATTTCAAGTCAAAATTACAGGTTTCTATCCACTATGGAGGTTTTAAAATCGCATAAACATTTTCTTATTTAGTAGTACAGTAAAGCAGTGATTTTTAAAGTAAGGTTCTAAGAGGGCCACAAACAGTAAAGATTAATTCTTGGGTAACTTAGTGACAGCTTATCCATCTGAGAAATGGAAGACTGTGATGAGGCAAAAGAAGATACACTGTGGCTAAAAGCTAGTGTCACTATACTTATGAACAGTTATCAGCCAAACTACAGCATGAGTGTATTTCAACTTAAAATACAGCTCTATTATGTAAGGAATTTTATCTATCATTCCAAAAGCAGATCATTATTCTCCAGGATTAATTACATTTAAAGGAAACCTTCTTTGCACTGAGCATGAAATAGGATGACATTTAATGTGGATATTGTTAAAACATTCTGAAATAATAAAACTATCCAACTGTATGTGCCATGGCTTCAGAGGACATGGAAGAAAAAAGGTTTTAAAGCTTTAAAACGATGATGTGTTAGCGGGAATAACAAATTTGTTAGTTCTACTCCATTAAGGATTCCTAAGCAATGTAAAAACCAGAGTTCAAGTTACACTTTGATGTGTAGATCCTTTTGAAAGCTACTCTACCCTGTTTTATATGAAGCATCTGTAGCTAAAATGAACACCTAGTGAAGACTATGAATGCTGCGTTACATAAGCAGACGTCAGAACTGTCCCCAGCTGATTCTAAGTCACTTTAAACGTGGATGCAGAGTCAGAAATTAGCAATGGCTTACTTCTTAGAAGTAACAGATAATTACCTTCATCATGATGAAAAGGATTTTAAATGTAAGCTAATAGAGGTATTTTTCCTTTTAAAAGCTCTGCCTTTAAAAGTAAACTTCAAAACTTTAATTGAAATAGGGAAATGCTTTATTACATAGTAAAAACTTTTCAATTAGTGAAGTAGAGAAAAGGGAGGGCTCTGTATAAGAAGGTGGGACAGAAAGATGAAGAAAAAGAAAAATAGAGGAGGAAAAGAAAAGAAAGGAAGGAAAGACTAAAGGGACAGAAGTGCCTAATGAAATACATTATTTCTTTCAAATTTTAAATGAGCAGGACAAACTCTTCTCATTCATGTGAAATGTTTCTCTTATCCAAGTTTTGCAAAATCTAGACAAAATGTTAAGAATACTGCATTGGATTTCTGAGTCTTTAGTTCTAAAGACATGTTATTTCTTAGTATGTTAATTTTCTACATTGAAATAATCATTTACAATGTTTTGAAGACAGATTTAATATGGTGTAACACATAGTTAATGAAGTTCAATAACAAGTAACATTAGCTTGACTTCTCAGAGTTTCGTGCACATGAACTCAGCCACACATCTAATATACAAATCATTCCTCAGTGTATTCAAGTCATTTGAAATCCTCACCTTGCTAATTCATACAATTTCACAACTAGTATAATTTTAATTAATTTATGTCATGTACATAACTGTGTCACAACATAGCAGACAGGTGACTTTCATGAAAAGATCACACCCAACATAGACACATGGTCTACTCATATACAGTTTCCAAATGTAGATCCAATTCTGTGGAACCTAACTGTGATCAAGACTCGTCATTCTACTGATAGAGAGCTCTTACTACCCACTACCTGCTTCAAGCAACACACTCAAACAGTAGCTCTTTGAAACAGCACTGACATTCCTTTACCTTTATAGGGTTTTTTTGGAAACAGACCTTTGAGAGATACATCTTGTTTGAGACAAGATATATTCTGTAAAATGCTCCCAAGGCATCAAAAGACAATGCAATTGACCGTTTATATCAGACTATGTTTCTTAACTGAGAATTAACATTTTAATATAACACAATCCTCTGCAAAAGCAGCAACTTGCTTAGCTAACGATTCAAGAAATTTCAAATATGTACATATCAAGTTCTGCATCTATATGTTATATCAATACAACTGATGTATACACATCAATATATCTATACAAATCTCTGTATTTATATCATCTGCTTAGTACTTGTCTTATTATAAACAACCTGCAAGACTCATGAAGCAAATATATAAACTCCTACAAAACCTTGACAATTAAAAACAAAATTAAAAAAAAAAAAGGGTATGATCCAACAACTAAGACACAAACTTCACCAGAGTAAGACACCAGGATATAAAATGCCAAAACAAAATCTTCCAGGCTCAGGCCAGAAATAATAGGAATATTATTAGCCTTTGTGTTTTTAAATTGGTTTTTCCTTCTAATATTCCTAAACAATCACACATACATTATCTATTTGAAATTATTAGCAAGTAGTTATTTTAGAAGTATGAGTAATTAGACCAAAAGCAATTCTCATATTTACCCAAAAGAAGGAACCACTACTAAGAATCAAGGCCTAGTAATTCTGTTCTTAACAGACAGGTGGTGTGTCTTCTGGCCTGTTACATGAAAATCATTTATGAGAAGAACAGAAAAAAAAAATCAGAAGGTAGTTTTCACTATTGGAATAGATAAGTGATTAAGCAAATTTTCTTACATCATGAAATTGTCAACAGATTAAATGATCACCCTACAGAGCATCATTTCTGGACAGTGGCATTCTCTGAGATGGAAACAGATTGAAAGAAAATGTGATAATGACACCAGAGAGATGATCTGGGTCTTGGAAATCTTTTTGAAAAGTAAGGCTGAAGAAATAAACATTCTTTAGACAGGGACTGAGCTTAACATCTACAAAGATTTCAGTAGGCCAGAAGTAAATCAGGAAACTAAAACCTATGTCAGTTAGAAAAAGATGGGAAGGTTATAATAAATCTACTCATTAAAGCAGCTGATAACCATCCTCAGGTGTAGCTTAACCATGGAATAGGGTGACAATTCCTCCAAGAAACTCAAATATTAACTGTAATATGAGGTGCCTTAATAAACCAAGGAGTAAACAATTTGATAATATTTTCTTTAAAAAAATTACACACTAAGATCTTATTTTGTGATATGAATACCATTGAACACTTAGGTATGAAACAGCTCTACTGTCATTTTAGCCAAATTGTCATTTTTGTCTGTCAGTTAACCTAAGCTTTTTCAAATTGACTAGTTGGAGTCTAATTCATTTTTACCATGTCTACTCATATTCTCAGAGTGTTCAAGGAAAGTTGAAATTATGCAAAGTAAAGAATGAGAAAGAAAATACACACCAATAACTGGAAGTAAGGTTAATTTTTACATATATTAGAATACAATAATATAAGGATCTTATCACAACTAAGAATTTTTTTGCAAAGGGATCTAAAAATCATTTTTGGTGAAATAATTAAGACCATCTTATCACAATCTATCTTTTAAAAATAAGAGATTTAATATTTCAGTTCTTAAAATTATCCCATTGTACTATATGCTTAAGCAGGAAGAGAGAAGTTCATTCCATCCCTAAATTTGAGAATTCATGTTTTAATGTGCTCACTAAAAACTGCTTAATTGGTAATTCGAAAAAGAACATTCTCTAAATAAAAGAGAAAGAAAACCACACAACTTTAACTATCTGTTTCAATCTCTTCACACCAAAGGGAGGATGTCATGTTTTTACTTTCTGTCCATGCATTTTCTCTACTAGAAGAAGAAGAAAAAAAAGCAGGAAACAACAGAAAGGGTGGAGTAATAAGAAGCCTGATGTGTGTAAAAACTGGACAACAGTCTCAAATGGAAAGTTGTGATAGAAAGGAGTAAGAAAATAAAAGTAACGAGCTTAACAAAGTATCAAAGGGACAGTGATAAAGGGTGAGAGCTTTGGAGCCAGACTGCCTGGGTTCGGATCCCAGCTCTTCCACTAACTGAGCAGTCCTGGGCAATTTTCAATAATCAATCAATTACTTCATCCACACAATGGGGACAGTACCAGCATATGTCCCAGAGGACAGTAATGAGGAATAATGAATGAATACATGTAAAATAGTATTTCAAATAGTACCTGTGCACAAAGTACTCAATAAGTGTTAGGTAGTGTTGTTATTTGTCTGTAGCTTACTTTAATTACCAGCAATTTTTTTATTCTTGAAAATACTACATGAAACAATGACCTAGCTAAGTGTAACAAACTAATATGAAAATACAGACTTCATTTAATAATAACTAGTAGTCTGTGACTTCACTTTCACTTTTCACTTTCATGCATTGGAGAAGGAAATGGCAACCCACTCCAATGTTCTTGCCTGGAGAATCCCAGGGACGGGGAGCCTGGTGGGCTGCCACCTATGGGGTTGCACAGAGTCGGACACGACTGAAGCGACTTAGCAGCAGTAGTCTGCGATAATACTATTAATTTGCATGCTTTAACTTCTCTAACAATAAATTAGGGACAACATTTGCCATTATATTATCTGTGCTATTGTGGAATTAAAGGACTTCCCCAGTGGCTCAGATGGTAAAGAATCTGCCTGCAGTGTAGGATTTGACCCAGGCAGGAAGATCCTCCGAAGAAGGAAATGGCAACCCACTCCAATATTCTTGCCTGGGAAATCCCATGGACAAAGGAGCCTGGTGGGTGACAGCCCTGGGGTGGCAAAAGAGTTGGATACAACTCAGTGACTAAACAAAACCAAACCACAAATGCTTTAAAAACAAAACAGCATATCATCAGCATCAAAAACTTTCCATTCCTATATAAGACAATTAAAAAAAAACCCACCAAATAAGTTTGTCATTAATCGTTGCTTTCGTTTTTCAAAATCCACATAAGAAGCAATTTAAGTCAAAAATGATCTCAGAGAATAGTAGGTAGCTTACTAAGGGCAATCAAAACTTGCTGTGTTGGGCTGCCCCCTACAGGCTTCAAAGTATCAATTTCTTTCAAAAGGTATCTAAGGGGCAATCATTGGAATCTTTTATTGATTCTAGCAGGAAAAAGTCTCTGAGAAATATTTATAAAGATACAGAGAGAAATGAAACAACTCCTTGACCTTTAGGAATTCCCAGGTTACATCTTACAGAGAAATTGTATGTAGACTTTAACAGATCCATGGTGAAATACTGCAAAAGAACTTAAGAAATGTCTATATTATAAATTCTGTGTGTAGAAAAATAATCAGGCTGGAAATGCAAGACTCAAGTTCTACTTCTGTCTCTGCCATTAAATATTCAATTGAACATTTGGTTAAGAGCTCTGTGTAAGCTATCTGTTATATTTCTAAAATTAGAGGGTTAAACAAGATGATTCTTAAGGTTTCTTCCTAATGTACACACTTGCCATAATAAAAAGTAGAAGGGAATGCTTTAAAACAAAATTCAGAGAAAGGGAAAATAATTTATACATGGTATGAAGGATTGGGGCACATATGGAGAAATCAAGGAAGACTTCTTGGGGGAAATGACATTTGGGCTGAGTTACAAAGCACTTTGGAAGTAGAGGCTATTCCTAAGAGGAATGAACAGAGCAAGAAAAATTTTAAAACATGCAAGTTTTGGGGCTCAAGGACCTAAATGAAAGAAACAAAACTACAAAACTTTAGAAGGAAATGCACTTTGTATTAGGCAAAGTTTTCTTAGATATGATAATATGAAAGCATAAGCAACAACAAGAACAAAAAGACCTGGAATTCATCAGAATGAAAAACTTCTGTGTTCAAAGGACATGACCAAGAAAGTAAAAAGACAGTCCAAAGAATGGGAGTAACTATTTACAAAGCCAATATCTAGTGAAGGTCTAGTATTCAGAATATATAAAATATATTCACTATATGAGTGAGTGAGTCAAGTTGCTCAGTTGTGTCCGACTCTTCACAATCCCATGGACTGGGGACTACCAGGCTTCTCTGGTAGTCCATGGGATTCTCCAGGCAAGCATACTGGAGTAGGTTGCCATTTCCTTCTCCAGGGGATCTTCCCAGCCCAGGGATCCAACCTAGGTCTCCCGCATTGCATGCAGATGCTTCACCCTCTGAGTCACCAGGGGAGGCCTTTAGGGCTTGGTAAAAAATCTGCCTGCAATGCAGGAGACCCCGGTTTGATTCCTGGGTCGGGAAGATCTGCTAGGCTACCAACTCCAGTATTCTTGGGCTTCCCTTGTGGCTCAGCTGGTAAAGAATTCGACCGCAATGTGGGAGACCTGGGTTGGATCCCTGAGTTGGGAAGATCCCCTGGAGAAGGGAAAGGCTACCCCCACTCCAGTATGCTTACCTGGAGAATTCCATGGACTAGGACACGGCTGAGTGACTTTCACTTTCATATTCACTATATATATATATATATATTCACAACTCAATAGTGAAAAGACAACCCTATTTATTTATTATTATTTTTTAAAAAGACAACCTAATTTAAAAATAAGCAAAGAAAAGGTTATTTCTCCTAAGGAAATATACAAATGGTCAGTAAGTACATGAAAAGATGCTCAGTATCATAAGCAGTAGCAGTTTAGTCACTAAGTTGTGTTCACCTCTTGTGACCCCACAGACTTGTAGCCTGCCAGGCTTCTCTGTTCATGGAATTCTCCAGGCAAGAATACTGGAGTGGGTTGCCTTTTCCTTCTCTGGCTCAGTACCATTAGGGAAATGCAAATCAAAATCATAATGAAATATTCCTTCATATCCACTCAGGATGACTAATCAAAAAGGCATATAATAACAAGTGTTGGCAGGGACACAGAGGAACTGAAATTCTCATTCATCACTGATAGGAACATGAAATGGTGCAACTGATTTGGAAAACAGTACAGCAGTTCCCCAAGAGGCTCAGCATGGAGTTAAATGACCCACCATTTCCACTCCTAGGTATACACTCAGTTAAACTGAAAACATATGCCCACTGTCAAAATTTGTACATCAATGTTCATAGAAAATAACCCCTAAAGTGGAAACCAGCCAAATATGCATCAACCAATGAATGGATAAACAAAATGTGGTATGTCCATACAAAGGAACATAAGTCATCAAAAGGAATGAGGTACTACATGCTACAAAACAGATGAAACTTACACCACATGAAAGAAGGCAAACACAAAAAGACACATGTAAAATAATTTCATTTATATGTCCACATAGCACATTCACAGAGACAGAAAGTAAGCTGGTGGTTGCAAGGGGCGGGGGAGAAGGAAAGAGAAGTGATTGCTAATGGGTATGGAGTTTCTTTTAGAGGTGATGAAAACGTTTTGAAACTAGACAGTAGTGATGACTGCACAACTCTGTAAAATGCTAAAACTGTCACTTTAAAAGGGTGAATCTTATGGTCTGTGAATTATATCTCAAAAAAATAACCCATTAGACTATTTGATCATAAAATTTTGTGGTGTGGAACCATAAAAGACCCTAAATAGCCAAAGAAATCTTAAGCTGAACAAAACTGGAGGTATCACACTCCCTGTCTTCAAACTGTATTACAGGTCTACAGTAATCAAAACAGTATGGTATTGGCATAAAAAGAGACACACAGAACAATGGACTAGAACACAGAACCTACAAATAAACCCACAGACATGTATATGGTCAATTAATTTATGACAGGAGATTCAAGAATATACAATGGGGAAAGGACAGTCTTTTCAATAAATGCTGCTGGGAAAACTGAACAGTCACATGCAAAAGAATGAAACTGGACGACTATTTTATAGTCAAATTTACTCAAAATAGAATAAAGACTTGGATGGATTTAAGACCTGAAACCATAAAGCTCTTAGAAGAAAACTGAGCTTGTAGATACCAGTAAACGGTACGAAAAGTGGTGAGCTGCTTAACAGGGTCATGCAAATAATTTCTTTGGATCTGACACCAAAAGCAAAGGCAGCAAACATCAAAAAGAAAAGATTGTTGGACTCTTATTTTTTAAATCTCTTAAAACTCAAATCAAAGCCCCCAATTAATTCTTCATTTATTTAACTAACGTATGTCTGCAAAACATTCATCTCACATTCAACTGCTAAAGTCTCAATACATACTCATGTTCTTGCAAAAAGAGATTCTTTTAGAATATGTGCACATATATATTCCACACAGAGCTAGATCTGCACTCTAGTCCTTGCTCCACTGCTTACTAGCTTTGTGTCCTTTATCTGTTCATTAACTTCCAGCTTAGAAAAGACAGTAAGTAATATTTGCTCTGTCCACACAAAGGTGTTGTGAAGATCAAAGTATTTCACAAAACATAAAGTGCTGCACAAAAATAATATATTACTACATTTTCATACAGCTCTGTTCTACCTTAGAGCAACAGTAGAGAATGATAGTTTGTGTGTGTGCATGCTGTATCACTTCAGCCGTGTTCAGCTCCTTGCAACCCTACAGACTGTAGCCTGTCAGGCTCCTCTGTCCATGGGATTCTCCAGGCAAGAATACTGGAGTGGGTTGCCATTTCCTTCTCCAGGGAATCTTCCTGACCCAGGGACCAAACCCATGTCTCTTAGGTCTCCCGCACTGGCTGCTGCTGCTGCTAAGTCGCTTTAGTCGTGTCTGACTCTGTGCAACCCCACAGACGGTAACCCACCAGGCTTCCCCATCCCTGGGATTCTCCAGGCAAGAACACTGGAGTGGGTTGCCGTTTCCTTCTCCAGTGCATGAAAGTGAGAAGTGAAAGTGAAAGTGAAGTCGTGTCCGACTCTTAGCAACCCCGTGGACTGTAGCCTACCAGGCTCTTCCGCCCATGGGATTTTCCAGGGTAGAGTACTGGAGTAGGGTACCATTGCCTTCTCCACCTGCACTGGCAGGCAGGTTCTTTACACCAGCTCCTCCTGGGAAGCTCAATGATAGTTTACTCAACAGAAAATCCAGCCCAGAATTCTACAATAAAATGTATGGTATGAATGTTACAGTCTAATTTATTATGAGACCAGAATAGCCACCACCTTCATAGATAATGAGAACTTCCTTAGCCTGTTATATATAGTTTGTGTGTTTTGTGAGCACCTATTATGTGTACGGCATTGTGAGGGGAACAAAGATACAAGCACAGTACAGAGGCTCGGCTGCTTCTTTGCATTTACTAAAGAAATTCTCTTTAGATGTTTAATAAATGTTTAAAATACTTTGTAAAGAAATTAAATTTACTTCATAAGCTGTGTCTCTACAGAAAGGTGAAAATGAATGATATGCCTTCAACTTGCAAGTTATCATTTTTTAACTGTTGTCTTCACTTGGATCAGAAGTGAAGTTACTTTGAGAACTGATCTTCCATTCTATACTTTCTTGTCTTTACATGTGAAATACAAAACCTGTTTTTTTAAGCATAGGTGTTTCATTGTAGTATGCTACCACCACAACTAGGGCATGAAATCAGCATTATACCTTGCCCTGAGAATTACTGCTATAAATTCTTTACATGAAAAAATAGCATAATAACAATTATATGTGGAGAGGATTCTGGGAGCATGGAAGCTTCATGCTTCCCTCTCTTCCTTCTATTCCCAAATCTGTCTCCTAACAACAAAGTGGTTCTCTGAGCTAAAGTAACTACTGGAAAGAGCAAGCAGGCAAGATCTACATGGGGGAACTACAAACCTCTACAATATTTCCCCTCTGGGTGGACATGAGCCTAAGGACCAATGAGTTTACAGATACCAAAGGCTAAGGGAAAAGCTGGGGAAAATGGCTGATTACTGCTAGTAACCTTATTATTTAACACAGTCTTGGCAACACAATACTAACAATGCAATGAAGCAAAAACAAGAAATAGCTGACAAAAATGGTGGGAAGAGGGGGTTTGTGTGTGTTTTTGGGTTGATGACATAAATAAATATCTAGAAATGGAAATGAAATAAAGAAACACAAAATTTAAAAACACCTAGAAATAAATTTAAAAGAAAGACAAAGGCCTCCTGGAAAACATAAAACCAAATCTGAATAAGAAAAATGTACTGTGTTCTTACGTGGGAAGATTTAATGACATAAAAGGTGAATTTTACCAAAATTAAAACAGAAATGTATTTCCACTTATTAACCATGAAAAGACTGGAAAAAAGGTAAGCAGTGAATTGCCCCAGCAAATATCAGAACATTAAAATCAAATAAAAATAATACTGCCATAAAAATAAATAAACCAATGGAATGGAGGAGGAAATTCAAAACCAGATCCCTGCAGTCAAGCTATTTTAACGTAAAGCAGAAGTGGCACTTTTATCTAATAGGAAAAGAATAGTTTATATCAGGAATCAATACACTACAGCCTGCAAGCCAGACTGTGCCTTTGTCCTGATTCTGGAGATAGAGATTTAACTGGAACACAGCCATGTCCATCAACTGCAAGCTGTCTATGGTTGCTTCCAAGCTACAGAACTGTACAATTGCAACAGAGACCATTTGCTCTACAAAGCTGAGAATACTTATTTTCTAATTCTCTAAAGAAAAAAGTTTGCCCACCCTTAGTTTATATAATAAATAAACCCACAACAGCTAGCTATCGCCTGGAAGAAAATAAGGCTGTATGCCTGTATCTCATACAGCACATAAAAGTAAGTTCCAGATGAGCTAAAGAGTTACAAATTAATAACCAATCTTATAAGAAAAGCTAGGTAAAACTATGTATAACTTGCAGGTGTATGGGGAGGGGCCTTCTTAACAAAGAAAGAAATCCATATATGACTAAGAAAAAGATACATTAATAATTGGGCATATAAAGCATTAAAAACATTTTTTTACAGAAAGATACTATAAAAATCAAGACGAATTTTAAAGTTGTGATATTTTACAGTGTTTGATAGAAAATGGTTAATATCTATAAAAATAATCTTTTGTAAAATAACAAGATAAATAACCCAAAAGAAAAATAAGCAACGTATTTACTTTGCCCCCAACTCTGTGCTCAAGAGCAACAGGCTGTCCTCATATTTACATCCCCTCTGCATAGAGAAGTCCTCTCTTTACTCTTTGCCTACCTAATTCCATCCATTTGTCAGACCTCAAAAGACAGGACATTTCATCAAAGAAGTCTTCTCTGCCCTACTAAAACAGATCAAATTCCCCTCAGCGGAACTAGCCTTTATTGCACTATATACCTCTCCTTCACAGTACCAATCACAGTTGCGATTTAAAATTTGATTGTACACTTATTTCTTTCATTATAAATTCTTAAAGGGTGATGTACCATATTAATCACCACTTGTACCCCCTGTGCACAGTACAAGCACAGCATGCAAATATTCGTGAACAAATGAACTTGGTGAATGATTAGAAGAATGAGACAACTTTTTCTTACATGCAGCATACCGGCAGATAACACTTACAAATCCACTGCTTCTTGAAAAACAAATTATGTGCCTAATTTTCACACTACAACCTAAATATCAATGCCTGAGGACTTCACAGTCAGTTTACAAATCTTTTGCACAGATACCCTCATTAATGACATCTGTTTATGTGCTAGGCTAAATAACATTTTAGTTACATTTTTGAGGCATTTCCTGCCATTAACCTCATCTCTAGAATACTAGTTAATATGAAGCACCTGGATTTCAGGAACACAGACCTGAAACACACACACCAAACCAAAGTGTTATGTAAATGACAGAAATGACACATTCTGGTCAATAATGGATCTCCAAACTACTTTTGGCCCTATTTTACTTTTACCACTAAAATTCTGTCATTGGATTATAGTCATTCTGAGCCCACTGATAATCAAACTGCAGATGCAAAAGAACTAAAGTTTTCCAACAAACTGCACAAAAGTCAACCTTTAAAGAATGTTGATAGGGATTTTCTAGGTTTGGTCAAAGTGGACTTCATGGACTTCACTTTATGTTATAATTATGTCCTGAAAATTCTGTAAACTTAATTTTTAGGAAGAAAATAATATTTTGTTTGTAAGTCTCACTTAGGTCTGAATTCTAGTCTTCACACTTTTTATATGTGTGCTCCTCAGCAAGTCATTTAGAATTCCTCAGCTTCAGCTTCCTCATGTGGGAAATCAGATAAAGACCCCTACCTCATAAGACAGTTGTGAGGCCCCCAAAGATGAAATGAATTTCCCTCAAGCATACTCACTGTCCTTCCCTTTTTATCCCCTGCTATACAGGAATTCTGTTAGAATTCTAAACAAAGAAAAAAAGTTTAGTGAAATTATGCCCTTCATTTGTCTTATTAATAAATCTGGATTTCCAGGGTTTATTCAAATTTACTAATTTAAGGTCTCAAATAATACAGAGATGTATTAGTATATTAAACAAATGAAAAGTGCAGATTAATCAAAATGCCACATACATTAAAAGCTACACTGAATCAATGGACTATCCCAACCATACAAATTAAAGAGCTATATATAAGGGAGTCAATAGCAGAAATCTGGTATTATTTTTAGATCATATAATCTAGGAAAACAGTAGATCCCATCTTCCTTTGGTCAAGGCGTGTACAAAGACTCAAAAATATAAAATAGGGAAATGGAAAGAGCCAGCCAACAGACAATGGGCAAAAACTGAGACTCCTAAATTTTTATATTCACTTATGCATCTCATGTCTAAAATTTTAATCAAGTTCAAAACCAAACCAGCTAGGGGTAAAGCCAACAGCAAAGCTACGTAGGTCAATGAAGAGTTCTGATAAGACCCTGAGGCTCTGTCTCCACCTGCTTGAAGAAGAAGTGCCACTGCCTTGACTAAGGAAAGAACAGGCAGCAAGCTCTGCCCTAACAGAGTGCCCACCTGGCAACCGGGATCTGTCAATCACATTTTGAGAATTCTCTAGCTTCCCACTTTCTGTCTAATTATAGAAGTTTATGAAAAGCATTCTTTCTCACATGTACACATTCTCTTTCTCTTTCCCTCTCTCTCACATACATTCTAAGTATCATTGTATTTATGATATGGCAGTAAGAGGTATGGACACATCTGATAATTTTCCCCAGAAAATAATGGTAAATGAGAAAGAGAAGACCTACATTCTGTACATCTGCACTCTTATTCTAGCAACCGTAAACCTACAATTCCTACGGTAGGTAATAGTAATACCCACTTTCCCTAAAGGAGCTTCAAGCATTTGCAATCTATAGTTAAACACACATGCTGGAGCTGAACCATCCAATAAGTGTTGGGAGGTATATATCTCAAATTAGTTTTGGAGCTCCTGTTTTTTGGAAATGTCTTTAGAATCTCTATTTTATTCAACAAATTCCACAAATAAGGTACTTTGCTAGGCTTTAGGTATGCCTTATGGTATGTTACTATGGAGCTCACGGTACAATAGTCCCAAACAACTATTAATGACTGCAGAATGATTTAATGAATTTTCAAGATGAACTATTTAAGAAATTATTTTAAAGTCATACAAACAGTGACATAAAGGAAAGAACTATGTTTACTATAAAACTGATAAATTTGCTTTGAAGCCAGGCGTATAAAACATTTTAAAAGAACATCACTGATACAATTAGATAAACCTGTGATATGGCTTCTTTAAAGAACAATTCCAACCAGATGTGTAAGTTCACTTAGTTACGCCCTTTTCGTTTTTTTTTGATGAGGAAATGAAGGCCCAGCAAGACTGAGGAAGCACCTGTGGACACACAGCTAGTCAGTGTCACATCTCCCACAGAGCCTTAGGGGCCTCCCTCCCAGCGCAGTGCTGGAACTCAGGGGTGCATACAATGCACTGTTTTTTCCATGCAACCCTTCCAACAGCTCTTCTCCACTTGCTCCTACTAGTCTCCAACCATTTTAATTAACTCTAAAAATGTTTTTTCTTCAGCTATTCCAATAGCACTATCCTTATTAAAGGCATCTAGCTTTTTCAGTTTGGGATTATTTGAACTATTAATTTTTTTTCAGCTTTAGAATTATGAAATCTTTGGTGCTTTAATACTGTAAGACTCAATTAAGTACCTGTGAAGCACTTACAGTGTACATAATAACACTGTACTAAATCCTACTGCACAAAATCAAAAGGAAAAATGGAAAAAGAAACCCTAACCTTGCCTTCAAAGATACCACTAGCACGCTGAAGGTATTAGGGTATCCAGAGTGCTAGCTAGATCAAGAACTTCCTAACCTGGGCAAATCACTGAACCTGTCTTGGCCTAGATCAAGAGTAGTTCTACAAACTGTGCTTTAGAATTCCCATAGATACGTGACACTACAACTACTGACCCTAGGAAAACAGAGTCAAGCCACCTGAGTCAATCTCACTTGTCCCCATCCACACCATCCTAGTTCAACCCCAAAGTAGGTTCCTGTATTTTTTAAAAAAGGAGAAATCCATTCAGAAAACATAAGGACCACTCTTAAAATTCTGCTTTTAATCTGTATTTTTATCGCCAATATCTGTGTTTGTGATGATGAAGACACAGCCTTTTCCTATGAGATTTATAGACCACATAAAGCATCCTACCCACTTGAAGTACTATTGTGGCTGTGCTGTGCTTCACTGCTCAGTTGTGTCCCACTCTTTGCAACCCCATGGACTGTAGCCCACTAGGCTCCTCTGTCCATGGGGATTCTCCAGGCAAAAATCCTGGAGTGGGTTGCCATGCCCTCCTCCAGGGTATATTCCCAACTCAGGGATTGAACCCAGGTCTCCCACATATACTTAGTCGATAAAATCTTAATTCCAGCTTTTCACTTTGGGATAACCAAAGCATATCATTCTAGTTCTATAAAACCACTCTGGAAGTTTCTCTTATGGAATGTCTAAGCAATCAGTACCAATTTGTGTAGCAAGAGACAGTTTTTCTCTTAACACAAACACGCAGATTTCCTGTCGCCTTTTCCCACGTTATTTTACGCTAACACAGGAACTGTCCTGTTTGCCCACTGTTGAACCTAACAGGTGCAAAACTGTTCTACCTCTCCTGTGCCATATCTGAGATTCTCCCATGTCAACGGCAACACTGCTTCCTGTCCTTTTCCTTAACAGGTCTCTGAAAATCTCTTCGTTGGATTAACCTTTACTGATTTATCCCAACCCTCAATTGCCTTGCTCCATCAGTGACTTTCCTTCTTATTTGATAAACAGCATTCTTCCATAAAATAACCTAAAATTTTCTTTTGTCTTTGCCTTCTGATTACTTCACCAATTCATTATTGCACTGTGGATGGTCCATGGCTTATGATACACTGTCTTTAGTTTTCACTAACTGACACATTAGGAAGCAGTTTTATTGAAACTATTATTGTGCTTCTAACTATAGGTGAGGTATAAAGGATATTGCCCCATTCCCTCTAAATGTGGTCACATGAGAAATTTCTTTCCTATGTGGTACCCAAGAAAAGTTAGCTTCTCTGATACCCTAGTAAACTTTCATCATATATAAGATGAAAAAAATTTCTTTCTCCCTTGCTCTGGCTGCAAAGAAGCTTTGGGTCAAATTTACAAGTCAATTTCACTAAATTAAAAAATTTTAATAAATCTGAAGATCTCACTTATTCATGGTCTAGGTAATTTCATGCTGAGTTTCCATTTTATATCTTCAGTGGCTCTGATTTTAAATTTTTCTATTTTGCTTCTGTACAAAATATATTCCTGTAAATTGCCTCAGATTCTTCATGATATAAGATACGGTATAAATAAATAAGGTATGGCATTTCCAAATCCATTGTGTAATATCTGTGCTTAACAAAGACTTAGGGAATTAAAATTTTATTTTTCTAGAAAGAAAAAAAAAGAGGGGAAGCAGAAGAAGGTGGCTAATTATCTGATTTCATTCCATCAGTCATTTTTCTCATTTTATTTATGTTGTATATATTATTAAGCTATGATCTAAATAGTCTATTTGCCATTATCTTTATTAATAATTGAGAAGCAACCTTATTAAAGTCATAAAAACTTTTCATGAAGTGCAGTGGGATTTTTGGCTTTTACTTGTTTTTAGTTGGATGGTTTACTTTCCTTTTGAACACACGTTTATATGCTGGCTCTACAAAAGATTAAAAATAACTGTAGAAGTAACTGTAAGTAAAGACTATGAGATAGTAAAAATGTCTACAAAGGGAAGTTACGACACAATCTCTTGAATGGAGGTCCTGCTAGATGAGGGTCGATGTCTATGATACTATTTCTATTAATAGTTTCTATTCTTAACTGCTTTTTCCATGATAGTAGGCAACTTGCTTTCTGGATACCATTCATTCAATAAAAATTCACTCAGTACTGCTATATAGGAAACATATGGTAGTTTTAAAGTACTCTACAGAAACATGGAGTTTTTAAACCCATGAAAAGGGTATGGTAATGAGAAGCTACCATTTATTTTGTTGTACAGCACTGAAGACCCAACATCGAAAACAGAGTCGATTCTCATCTGCAGTACTCATGTTCTACAAAGTCACTGCAAACACTGAATTAACAAATACTGAACCACTGGAATACAAGGGTTACTGCAAGTCTCTGCTCATGTATTCTTCAACTCATCAATACATAATCTTGTTTTATGTACATTTCTGAATAAAGACAACACTTCAGCACTATGCCTGGGAATCGTTTCTAACATCAAAATTACCAATAAAAAGCACAAAAATGTGTAGAATGTGGCACTAAATAGATTGGGAAGTCACTTGTTTATGGTATGAGAGCACATTTTATGGTTTAAGAAGGCATAGCATCACTGAAAATGTGCATATAGGGCAAATCAAATTTTTCATCACTCTGCACATGTCCAGGGTAGTGCTGTTGAGTGGTGACTCTGAGGTTGAAAATAAATATCAGCAAGCAGGCTAATATGCCAATACAGAATCTGTAAACATAGAGGACTGACTGTCTGAGTGAGGACCCACAATATGAGTCATATACTTCATAGTGCAGTCTCGGATCTGACTGCCACCAAAAGAAAGAGATCTGGAAAGTCCTAGTAAGTATTATTCAGCTACTACGTAAACTTAAAAGACATTGGACAAAAGTGTTTTAAGAATAAGATGTTCAAGGCTTTCATAAGTTGGTATTGTTAAAAATGTTACTTCCTACCTGGTATATTCTAAAAGGGATATAACGAAATCCATTTTCTTCTGCAGGATATTCCATGAGTTTCCGATTGATGGTCCAAAACTGGTCAAATCTGTCTGTAACGATAAATTATTTATTAAAGGTGTATATTATAATTTAAAATCTCATACGAAGAGATGAAAACTGTTATACATCACTTCTCAGAAATTTCTGAAAGGGCATTATTTATAGATTATTTCTTCTTAAACTTACCTTTCCATAACTAAACATGAAGCAAGATATAAAATTAATTTTTTCCACATTATTGTTCCTTCTTCTTCCTAAGATATTTCTATTAGACATTTTTTCTCATAAGAGACACCCTAAACAGATTATGATTACTTAGGGTATCATGGCGAAAAACATCAGGTATTAATGAATGTCTTGATTCCCTTGATCTTATTCCTACTGTCTAAACTATAAAGGCATAGCTTCCAGTGACCTAAAGTTGAATCAGAACTTATTCAAGGAAATAAAGTAAAAATGCCAAACACTGTACATGTTAAACAGAAAAAACATAAAATTATAGGACAGGCTTTGAAAGAAATGTAAAGCTGACACTTGAGAAATAACTGTCAGTTGAACTTTTAATCTCAGACTGATTAAACAATTCCTTTTTTAAAATGTCAGGCTTGATTTTTAAAAAACAGACTTTACTGATATATAATTTATACACTCTAAAATTCACTGTTTGAAATATATAACTGTTTTTTAATACACTGAATTGCTAACATGTAATTTCAGAACATTTTCATCATTCTCAAAGAAACCCATATCCATTAATAATTATTCCCTCCCCTCATCTGCTGGAAATCACTAATCTCTATTCTACTGCAGACATTTCATATAAATGGAATCATAGAATATGTAGTCTTTTGCATCTGTTTTTTGTTTTTTCTCTTACTGTGTTTTCAAGGTTTATTCATGTTGTAGCATGTATCAGAACTTCATTCATTTTTATGACCAAATTATATTTCATTGTATGGAGATTTTTGTTTACTCCTTATCAGTTTGTGGACATTTGGGTTGTTTCCACTTTCTGGCTATTATGAATAGTGCTACCACGAATATTCACATATAAGTTTTTATGTGGATGCATATTTTTAATTTTCTTGCATACATTACCTAAGAATGGAATTCCTGAGTTCTATAGTAACTGTCGAAGTGCCTCATGGTAACTATGTTTGGAGGAATCACCAAACTGTTTTTCAAAGAGGCCACACCATTTTGCATTTCTACCAACAACATATGAAGATTCTGATTTGTCCACAAACTTGCCAACACGTTACTGTCCATCTTCTTTATTACAGTCATTCTAGTGGGTGTAAAGTGGTATCCCCTTATGGTTTTTATTTCCATTTCCCTAATTATGGGCTTTCCAGGTGGCTCAGTGGTTAAAAATCCACCTGCCAATGCAGGAGATACAGGTTTGATCCCGGGACCTAGAAGGTCCCCTAGAGAAGGAAATAGCAACACCCTCAAGTATTCTTGCCTGGGAAATCCCATGGATGGGAGTCTGGCAGGCTACCATCCATGAGGCCCACAAAAAAGTCAGACACAACTTGGTGGCTAAACAATAAAGACAAATTATGCTAAGCAGACTTTCATTTGTTTACCATCCATTTACATATTGCCTTTAGAGAAATATCTATCAAATCCTTTGTCCTCTTTTTAATTGGTTATCTTTCTGTTGTAGAATATCGTAAGAGTTCTCTATGAATTCTGGATATAATCCCCTTATCTGATAAATAATTTACAACTATTTTTCCCATTCTCTGTGTTGTTTTTTTAACACCTTGAACTCACCCAGAATTCTATATTAAGATATTTTTATATATAGAAATTCGTCTCAGAGTTAAGTCTCTGTAAAGTACATGAATACTCCAGAATTTCAGATGAGCCTGTATTAAAGCATATTCTCTACTACTAGATTCATTTCAACCCAATTAACTGGATATCTATTCATACTACCTGAGCCATAACAGTTATATGTAAAAACAAAATTTAGTGTCTCTTCTTATAGTCCTGTCCTAGATGACTGTGACAGCCTCTAGGCCTTCTCTATTCTCATATTTAATCTTAATCTGAGGAAAGGCTCATATTACAATAGAACTGGTAGCATAGGGAATTTAGAACCCAGTCAGTCCAGGGCAATTTCACAGATGACAACTAAGGTCCGGCCTGTTATGAGTTTAGTTAAGAACCAAAACCAGACTCTTGGTCTTCTGATTCAAAGCCCACAACCGCTTCAATAGTTGGAACCACAAAACTTCATCTTAATGCTAAGAGTAGCTCCTTTAACCACAGCCGTTTCATATATGAATCAATCATTCATTATCTTTTAAAAATTATTTTTCTACTATCAAATATCAAATAAAAATTATTTTTCTACTATCAAATATCAAAAGAAAGTGATTAACTAAATAAAGTGATTCTTAATGCACTGCTGAAATTTTACTACTGCTTCATCATTAAATCCCATGGATGGAGGAGTCTGGTGGATGGCAGTCCATGGGGTCGCTAAAAGTCGGACACAACTGAGCGACTTCACTTTCACTTTTCACTTTCATGCATTGGAGAAGGAAATGGCAACCCACTCCAGTGTTCTTGCCTGGAGAATCCCGGGGATGGGGGAGCCTGGTGGCTGCTGTCTATGGGATTGCACAGAGTTGGACACGACTGAAGTGACTTAGCAGCAGCAGCAGCAGCAGCATTAAATCTCTAGCACCTACTACAGTGCATACATAACATATGCTCTTGAATGAATAACAGAATACTAAATACATGACTAGTCATTAAAAATTTTTGAATCCTAGACCTCCAACAAAATAGCTAGATGACTCAGTTCAGTTTAGTCGTTCAGTTGTGTCCAACTCTTTGCAACCTCATGGACTACAACACTCCAGGCCTCCCTGTCCATCACCAATTCCTGGAGTTTACTCAAACTCATGTCCACTGAGTCAGTGATGCCATCCATCTCATCCTCTGTCGTCCCCTTCTTCTCCTGCCTTCAATCTTTCCCAGCATCAGGGTCTTTTTCAATGAGTCAATTCTTCGCATTAAGTAGCCAAAGTATTGGAGTTTCAGCTTCAGCAGCAGTTCTTCCAATGAATATTCAGGACTGATCTCCTTTAGGATGGACTTGTTGGATCTCCTTGCAGTCCAAGGGACTCTCAAGAGTCCTCTCCAACACCACAGTTCAAAAGCATCAATTCTTCAGCACTCAGCTTTCACATCCATACATGACTACTGGAAAAACCATAGCTTTGACTAGACGGACCTTTGTTGGCAAAGTAATGCCTCTGCTTTTCAATATGCTATCTAGGTTGGTCATAACTTTCCTTCCAAGGAGTAAGTGTCTTTTAATTTCATGGTTGCAATCACCATCCGCAGTGATTTTTGGAGCCCCCAAAATAAAGTCTGCCACTGTGCCCACTGGTTCCCCATCTATTGCCATGAAGTGATGGGACCAGATGCCATGATCTTTGTTTTCTGAATGTTGAGCTTTAAGCCAACTTTTCACTCCCCTCTTTCACTTTTATCAAGAGGCTCTTCAGATCTTCACTTTCTGCCATTCAGGTGGTGTCATCTACATATATGAGATTATTTCTCCTGGCAATCTTGGTTCCAGCTTGTGCTTTCTCCAGCCCAGCGTTTCTCATGATGTACTCTGCATATGAGTTAAATAAGCAGGGTGACAATATACAGCCTTGACGTACTCCTTTTCCTTTTTGGAACTAGTCTGTTCTTCCATGTCCAGTTCTAAGTGTTGCTTCCTGACCTATATATAGATTTCTCAGGAGGCAGGTCAGGTGGTCTTGGATTCCCATCTCTAAGACTCTTTCACAGTTTGTTGTGATCCACACAGTCAAAGGCTTTGGCATAGTCAATAAAGCAGAAATAGATGTTTTTCTGGAACTTTCTTGCTTTTTCAGTGATCCAATGGATGTTGGCAATTTGATCTCTGGTTCCTCTGCCTTTTCTAAATCCAGCTTGAACATGTGGAGTCCACACTTCATGTACTGTTGAAACCTGGCTTGGAGAATTTTGAGCATTACTTTACTAGCGTGTGAAATGAGTGCAACTGTGCGATAGTTTGAGCATTGTTTGGTATTGCCTTTCTTTGGGATTAGGATGAAAACTGACCTTTCTAGCTAGGTGACTAGAAATATACCAACTGAAAACTCTGCCCTAATTCACTTACAGATGAAATAAAGAGAGTCAGACTAAATAGTTCTCATAACTTTTCTAAAAATAAAATTTTATAATTATTTAAGACAACCTTCTTATTAAAACATTTAAGAACCACAAGCAAATCTTAATTAATGAAAGATATATACTGTTTCTAATAGAGAGGGGGAAATGAGGTAAAGGAGTGGTTCTTAAGCAGGGAAGGTTTTGCTCCCCTTGGGTTTGGGGATATTTTTGGATGTCACCAATATATGTGTGTGTTACTAACATATAGTGGGTGCTGCTAAACATACTATAATGCATAGGACAGCTTCCACAACCAAGAATTATCTGACTCAAAATGTCTATAGGGCTAAAGGAAGGAAAGCAAACACAAATAAGAAGTACAGAAAAATAGTAAAAGCTTTCACATACCTATATCGCATAAAAGTAAAATGGAAAAAGAGACATTACTATGCACATTATCAATTTACTCTCAGCTCCAAATCTGTCTTTCAATATATACACTGGCATAATGGACACAATTTCTCTAAGCATTTCTAGGTTTGAACCATGGGTCAGGAAGATCCCCTGGAGAAGGGCATGGCAACCCACTCCAGTATTCTTACCTGGAGAATTCCATGAACAGAGGAGCCTGGTGGGCTACAGTCCATGGGGTTGCAAAGAGTCAGACATGACCAAGTGACTAACACACACACTACCATGACAATCACATTAAGCCTTCTCAGTAGAGTACTGGATGGGCACTGCAGGAGAAAGGAGCTCCTTCTGCGTCTGCACGCTGCAGTCCCCTACCCCATATCACTGCCCCGCTTTCCTCTGCAGGCCTGGGTGGGTGGCTGACCTACAGTTTCCCAGAGCCGCCACTCCCTCTGCTTGCCTGTGCCACTTGCTGCTGGTAGCCCACACGCCAGGTTTTCCTGATTTCCCAGCAACTGCAGACCTGCTCCAGCCTGGCAAAACAGAGACTTTCTCTCGAATCCAATGTGCTGGAATATACCTTCTCCAATGATTTCAAAACCCAGCCCTGGGAAGGGGCTCCTGCTAAGTGTGACCTTCCTCTTTAGCCCTAGGGTACCAGGTATGATTTTCTTATAATATCCAGTTACTCTTTTATCAGAGTTTAAGAGTTCTGTATATAAAACAATCTATTCAACCCTTGTGTGGTTTCTATCTCCTGACTGAACCTAGTCTGATACAACTATGTTTAAAAGGAATAAGGACATAATGAGGATCTGTATTAATTTATATTAGCTTAATTGTCTTATAAAAATATGTTCTTACATAAGATTAGCATTTCCTCAATAACACTGAAAACATTCTAACTAAAAATAATCTAACTTTTCTAAGTCAAAGTTATTAACAGGAAAGATACAAATAGAAGAAATTAAAAGAAAATCAGTGCTGAGTTTAAGTATTTAACCAAATGTCTTTCACACTGGGTTTTGTAATAGTAGGATCTCTTCTAACCCCTAGCCAATAATTAAATAAAACTGGAGTAAGGATGTACTGTTAAATTCCTACATGTTAATGAATCAAGTACATATTAATTTGTTACCAAGCAGTTACTGGTGGCTCAGAGGTTAAAGCATCTGCCTCCAATGCGGGAAACCCAGGTTCGATCCCTTGGTCAGGAAGATCCCCTGGAGAAAGAAATGGTAACCCACTCCAGTGTTCTTGCCTCGAGAATCCCATGGACAGAGGAACCTGGTAGGCTACAGTCCACGGGGTTGAAAAGAATTGGACACGACTGAGTGTCACTTCACTTCAAGTACTCTGAATACTGTAACTGAGTTATTACTGGCCATGAAAATAGAACCCACAAGTAAAAGAAGCTCAGTGGTCTTTAGCTACTCATTTTTAAACTGTAAATTCAGGTAAATGTACCTCTACCTCGACAGTTTTCAAACTAGTTCTAATTCTAAAACAAAACAAACAACTAAGTATTGACAGAAGAAAATTAAAACTAGCAGCCACTTAGCTTATCCAAAGAAAAAGAGAAAAGAAGGTGACACACACTTCTCACCAGTTATTACGAATATGGCTGCTAAGTTGGTTTCTGTATTTTAAATTTAACAATCATTTAGGATGGCTACCCAATCGACAATCACAAAATTGAAGGCCTACGCTACAGAATGTCAATCTAATTTTTTAAAGATATTAAAAATAGAATTTCTCGGAACACTGGTGGCAACCACTTTTTTTTTCCACTCGCTGATGAATTAAGCTTTTATTTTGGTCTTGGAAATTTTAAAAATCCAGAAAAAAAAATTAAAACCAAGATCTTTCTAAGAAGCACAGAAATAAATTGATTAATTTGTGTGCTTCGCTCCTCACAGGGAAAGAGCTGCAGAAAAAAGTGGCAATTTTAAAGGACGTATCTGTTTTTCCACTTAAGCTTTATTAAGAACTCAAGGCAAATAATAGTTTAATATTCAAATGCCACGAATAACCTATTTATTTACAAGATCCCATGGGAGACATGGAGGTCCTCTAAAGGCAGCACCCCAGCCTCAGTTCAGCATTGTGGTATTGCTGGCGGGACAGAACCAGAGGGAAGGGCTGAAATGGCCCCCACATGCATACCATTCCACTTTCTGCTCTTCAAGTCTTGATGTCAGAAAGAACAGATTTACAACACCCTAAATAAGTGTCAGATCTTGACGGCTCATAAAACACAGGCTTTGAGCTTTTCTTGGAAGAGAAAAGCAAATGGTTGAAAATTACTGCTGAAGGGAACTCATTTCTCAGAAAATTATGGATTTATCAACAGTATTATTCAAATCAATACTACAAGCGGCCAAATAGATGTAGTGTTTTGACCAGAGGCTTTCAAGCTTTGCAACAGAAAGCATATCCAAGTATAGATCTATTTGAATTAATTTCTTCACGGGTGTGTGCATGTGTGTGTGTTAGTTGCTCAGTTGTATCTGACTCTTTGTGACCCCATGGACTATAGCTTGCCAGGCTCCTCTGTCCGTGGGGATTTTCCAGGCAAGAATATTGGAATGGGTTGCCATTCCAATCTCCAGGGGATTTTCCTGACCCAGGGATCAAACCCAGGTCTCCTGCATTGCCAGGTGGATTCTTTACCATCTGAGCCACCAGGAAAGCCCAGTTTCTTCACATTGTAATATAGTAAACATCTTTATGAAAAAAAAAATCAAAGGGCAAGAAAACCCATGTGTGTTAAATGAGAGACCTGTATCCTCAAACTCATTTGTCCTCTGAGTCACATATTAATAGGACGGTCACGCTGACCAACTGATGGCATCATCAACTCGATGGACATGAGTTTGACCAAGCTCCAGGAGTTGATGGACAGGGAAGCCTGACATGCTGCAGTCCACGGGGTTGCAAAGAGTCAGACACGACTGAGTGACTGAACTGAACTGACAGGCTGACTCAGGGAGGGAGCATCTACACACCGCAGCACGTCCACTGGTGCTCAGATGCCGCTCAACAGAGCCACACCCACACATTTCCACGAGCCCTTCTGTTTGAGGCTTTGAGTTACTGAGATGTATCTGGCGGGGAGCCCCTAATCAAAACAAAGAAGCCTTGAAAACTCTTCGAGGACCTCTGAAAATTCATCTTGGAAGACAGAAGCAGGCTGGTCTCTGTAATGAGGCTGAGAGGAGAACCAATCCTTAAGGCCAGTCCTTAATTCTGTTCATAAACACTCATCTTGGCAGCAGGACTGTACTCTGGGCAATCTGCTGTTGGAGCTAATGAAAAGAGCAATAAAATCTGAATCTGAGGAAATTTGTGACCTGGCCTATCACTGTCTCAGAATAAACCGAGAGAAGACATTTATAGCAGTCTTCCCTTCTCCACTGGGGATATGTCCCAAGACCTTCAGTGGACACCTGAACCGTGGACAGCACTACGTATCCATGAGTCCTGTAAATACTATGTTTTTTTCCTGTACCCACACACTCATAATAAAGATTAATTTATAAATTAGGCACAGTAAGAGACCATCTAGCTGCCAGCATCACTAACAATTTGGGACCATCATTAAGTGAAATAAGGGTTACCTGAACACAAACACCGCAATCCCAATACTGTTGATGTGATAACTGTGACAGATACTATGCGACTCATGGGAGGGTAGAATGCATAGTGTGGATACGCTGGAACCATCCCTTACACCGCACATGCTGAAATCAGACAGCGAGATTTCACCATGCTGCTCAGGGCAGCACATAACTTAAAACTGATGAACAGTTTATTTCTGGAATTTTTCATTTAATATTTTCAGATCACATATGCCCACAGGAAACTGAAACTGTGAAAACAAAACCATGAATAAGGAGGGACTACCATACCCCTTTGCCCTAAAAAGAAGTGCTATTAAAAAAAGCCAATTACTGGGATTGGCTCTGGAATAAAGAGGCTGTAACTCGCAGTCTAGAAAACTGGCATCAAGGAGAAGAATCAATATATATTTTTACAGTGTAATCCTCTCTATATTCACTGCGACAACTTTTACCTAAATCACTATCATCTCTCATCTGAACCATTGTGACAGCCTCCTAACTGGTCTCTGCTGTTCTACTTGCATCCCCAAAACAGATCCAGAATCTCATACAAAGCAAATCATGTCATGAATGAATAAACTTCCAAACATTTTTCTAGGGGACCATAAGGAACAATGCTTTGTAATATACTTCAACAATATGATTATTGGAAGCTAAGTACCAGAACTGTCATTAAAAAGAAAAATCCATTGCATCTCCTTACTGGCTATGAATGGGGCAGACCGCATCCCACTCAGAACTGCATGCAGGCAACCAACACGTTGCTGTGGATAAAATACTTCTGCCCAGGAAGCACGTTCCTTTCAGCCCACTCCCACCCCCTTGGAATGCAACGGTTTCTGCACCTCTCTGAGACCTCACTGTCTACCAATCTGCTTACTGACTAAAGCCCCAAATCATGCTACTTTTCTGTCTCCGGAAAGCACCAAGCCTCTTCCCATGTCACAGTTAGAGGCTAGGAATCCTCATTTTTCTAATCTTCACAGAGCTGCTTCTTTCTCACCATTCAAGTCTCAGTGGAAATGTCACCTCCTCAGGGAAGACTTTCCTTATAATTAATTCTAGCTAAAGTATTTTTTAATTTTCTTCTAAACATGTCTCTGTCCTCCAACTAAAATATAAGTTCTATGAGGGCAAGGCCTTTGTCTTCAGCCCTAGAAAATTCCTGGCACAACGGACATGCTCAGTGAATGTTTGCTAAATGATTAAACAACCAAATACATGACTGACTTCGATAATGTGGAGCAACAAAAAGAAGGCATCGCAAGTGCAGCAGAGCACAATGGGAAAGCAGACGCAGTGGAGCCACACCGCCTGGGTCTGCTTTCTGGCTCTGCCACTTAACAGCTAGGCGAGTTGAGTAATACTTTAAAACTTGTGTACCAATTTCTTCATTTGTAAAATCAAGATATTATTAATAGTATTTGTAGAGTCACTGGAAGGAATAATGAGTTCATATGTACCAAATACTGAGAACGGTACTTGGCACAAAGTCAGTGCTACGTTAAGCATTTTGTCTCTTAGGCTTCTCAACAAGAGAAGATGCCAAGCCCCTATACATAGATTCAGTAACAAGGTAAGTGAAGGGTCAAAACCAGTATGAAAAAGTGGTTCTGCCAAAACCCCATCATCACAAGATTGTTGGAGTGTTCAGCCTGGCTCACAACCAGGAGTCTGCAACATTCACATGAAATTCTACGTGAATGTTGCCTCTGTAAGTTATGCAACTGAGGGCCTTTGCTAGCCACAGTGGGAAGAGTGAGAGCTGTAATGCGATCCAGCTGTAACCCTCTACAACACTCAGTTCAGTTCAGTTTAGTCGCTCAGTCGTGTCTGACTCTCTGCGAGCCTACAACACTGGATTCCTTTTATAGCCCCTTTACTCCCTCCAACCCTTTCAACTACCCTGTAAGGCCCTATCTTCTCACTCCATGGGAACAACTTAATTGCCATTTACCTGCCATCAATTTCCAATGCATCAATCTCCAGTCATATCATGAAACAGTGGTGGGAGCAGGAAAGGTGGTCCAAGAACAGCCAAGTGGCCCTCCAGCCTTGGCAGGCTGGAATGAATTCTACCTCTCCTAATTTTACCATCTAATAACCATTCCTTCTCAATCCCTCTCTCTCCTAATAAGTCTTAAAACATTAGGGGAGAGGAGATAAGCATGATGAAAAAAAAAAAGGTTTCTTGTTAATCTAGGTAGACAAGAGGCTCATAGTTATATACTTCGTAGGTCTACAAATGGAGCCAGTCCAAACTAGTTACTTTATAAATGGCTTAAAAAATATTGCTGGAAACTTTAAAAAAAAAAAAAAACTAATCTAAGTATTGAAAAAGTCAGAGTTGTAAATTTTAATTTCAACATCATCAATCAGTAAACCATAACTGCAAGTTACATCATCTTTAATGTGTTCCAAGAAACAATCCCAGTAACTGACTATTTTTAACAGACATAATTACTGCATTCTAACCAATTAAGAAACATTTACTTCAAATTTATTTTCAAACAGGGCCAGTAACACCATAAAAGGATTCAAATTTCAAAATTTCATAATGTAAAAAAACCCCAACTTATTCTATGCGCTCAAGTTAGAAATAAAAAAAAAAACAAAGAATGACCTTCAATTATATTCAAGTCTTCACTAACTCTAAGACAATTTTTAAAGTACCTTGTTTTCCAAAGAGATTTACTATAGCACAGTGGTAGGCCAAGACTAATTAATGAAATGTACACCTGCATAAATCACCTATAGATTGTTAAACAGATTACCTTTCAAAACGACTATAAAATAAGAAAGTACTTTTTCTCTCAGGTTGAATCACAGTTTATCACTTTCCCAAATTGAGACAGCCAGTAACAACTTTAACTCGTTACCAAGCCCATGTTCTGGAGAAGGCAACGGCGACCCACTCGAGTACTCTTGCCTGGAAAATCCCATGGGTGGAGGAGCCTGATAGGCTGCAGTCCATGGCGTCGCTAAGAGTCAGACACGACTGAGCGACTTCACTTTCACGCACTGGAGAAGGACATTGCAACCCACTCCAGTGTTCTTGCCTGGAGAATCCCAGGGATGGAGGAGCCTGGTGGGCTGCCGTCTATGGGATCGCACAGAGTTGGACAAGACTGAAGCGACTTAGCAGCAGCAGCAGCAAGCCCATTTTCACTTCATCAGAGCACTCCAAAATCGTAAGACAAAAATAAAAATCTATTTTGATTTGTGAAAGATCAACAGAGTAAAGATACTCCATTATACTCATTATATATTCGTAATGTTTATTATGTAGGATATTCTCTTTATTCTAACACAAATTCCTCATGCTTCTGATAAGAAACTGTAAATGAGAAAATTTTATTGATAATTATTCATAGACAAATAAGGAAAGATTAAAAGGTGGGGGGGTCACTGGGAATGCAATATACAATGCAACACCTCTCATTTTTAGCGGCCTACTTGAATCACTCGAGGAGCTTTTGAAAAAATACTAATACCAAGGTCTCACTCCAGATTCCCTGGAACTGTACTTATTGTAAACTCCCATATGATTCTAATATGCAGCCAGAGTTAACAGCCTCCAGATGTAATAGGAAAACTTTTGGAATGAAAGATCTAGGATCAAATCCTGGTCCCATTTCTTACTAGCTGTGTAAGCTCATTTTCTCATTTTAAAAGTTGATCGTGTTTATCTAATTCTTGTGAAGAATCACTAAGAATGCTTGGAACATCACGGGAATTCAGTAAATGTAATATAATTCCAGGTAAATTCTGTTCTATTTCAAATCCATTACATCTGTCCAAGACAGCAACATGAAAAATAACTTTTTAAAAAGAAGTCCTGGGACTTCCCTGGTGGTACAGTGGATAAGAATCTGCCCCTCAATGCAGGAGACACGAGAAGATTCCACATGCGGTGAGGCAACTAAGCCCATGGGCCACAACTATTGAGCCCGCGCGCTCTAGGGCCCCCAACTACTGAGCCTGTGTGCGGCAATTACTGAAGCCCACACGCCTAAAGCCCACACTCTGCAACAGGAGAAGCCACCGCAGTAAGAAACCCTCAGAGAACACCAGAACTGAAGAAAGCCCGAACAGCAAGGAAGATCCGCTGCAAAAATATTAATTAAAAAAATAATAAAGCCCCCAGTTTGCAAGTTCATATTATGAATCTCTAGTTTAACTCTAGGCAAGAAAGAGAAAAGGAAAACAACTGATAGAAGTAACAGTGTATTCAAACAAGTTTTTACTTTGTCGGATGTGTTGAGTAAAATCTATCAAACATTTATTTACTCCTATTATGTACCTAATTGAGTACTGGAAGATGTAGAGAATAAAAACAAAAAATGAAACAAGTACACAGAATCTTCCCTTTACTTAATATGTAGGGGGTAAGTCACTGACATACATAAAGTTATCACAATTTCTAATAGGTCTGACTGTCTGACTGGTCCTTTATCATGTATTAGTACTGCCTGACGGGGAAGGTGATGGCACCCCACTCCAGTACTCTTGCCTGGAAAATCCTATGGATGGAGGAGCCTGGTAGGCTGTAGTCCATGGGGTCTCGAAGGATCGGACATGACTGAGCAACTTCACTTTCACTTTTCACTTTCATGCATTGGAGAAGTAAATGGTAACCCACTCCAGTGTTCTTGCCTGAAGAAACCCAGGGATGGGGGAGCCTGGTGGGCTGCCGTCTATGGGGTCGCACAGAGTCGGACATGACTGAAGAGACTTAGCAGCAGCAGCAGCAGTAGTGCTTGACGGTTCAAGTCCCCTCACCCTCTTCTTTTCTAATTTAGATGACCAAGTGAGAGATGCTTAAGTAAAAGCATGTCAGAAGTTAGGCTGGTAAAGAAGTGGAAAATAACTCAAGTGATGCTAGAGTGAAAAGTCAGGGGTTCTTATTATAGCAGAACCTCAGAAATCATATTTATTAATAACATACCTGAACAGAATTTAACTGTTCTTTTAAAACCCTAAATGAATTTTATGGTTTCAAAGCAACTTACTGAGGGAAACTGGGATTCAAAGCAGATAAATGAATGGCTTGAGGTCACTGGGCCAGCAGATTCACGGATGCTACCATATCACAAAACTTTCAGTTACATTTCTATAAATAAAAACACTGCTCATTTGTTAAAACTCCAGGTTGAGTCAATTCAATGACGCATGATTAACAGGAATCTGAGAAACTATTAATGAATAGAAAGTTCATATTATCAAAAACTCCTGAGTCCTATACTTCAAAATTCATGGGTAGTGCCAGGTATAATAGTTAGCCAGATTTCATCTTTGATAGTTACAGATTACAAACTGAACTTAGCAGCAGCTGCTACAGAAATAAATATTTAATATTTACTTCAACATGTACGAGGGGCTTCCCTCATAGCTCAGCTGGTAAAGAATCCGCCTGCAATGCAGGAGACCTCGGTTCCGATTCCTGGGTCAGGAAGATCTGCTGGAGAAGGAATAGACGGTATACCTACTCCAGTATTCTTGGGTTTCCTTGTAGCTCAGTTGGTAAAGAATCTGCCTGCAATGTGGGAGACCTGGGTTCAATCCCTGGGTTGGGAAGATTCCCTGGGAGAAAGGAAAGGTTACCCACTGCAGTATTCCTGGCCTGGAGAATTCCATGGACTGTATAGTCCATGGGATCTCAGAGAGTCAGATGTAACTTTCACTTTCACTCAACATGTACATTAAGGCATTATTTTTCAGTGAGAACGAGGGAAAAAAATGCAACAGGATAAAATTGAAAGCATCACTCAAATTACGAACTACCTCTTAAAAGCAGACAAGGATAATCATGAGTAAAACTGGAAAATTCAAGCATGGTTTAAGTTTCAGCTACTAGGATTATTCAGGTGGCATTTACTACAAAGTTTATTTTAACAACTCATTCATTGTCAAAACAAAGTTGATTTGTAAAATTATACACATAACTCAAAAATAGGGCCCACTCAATATTTTATAAACTACTTTATTACTTCCTATAGTGAATTTATTTTAGACTAAATACTATTATTTTAAATGTATTAAATAGCTTTTAGTAATAAGTGATATATACAATGTATTCTAAAAGCTCATCAAGATGTCTAAGAATTCCAGCAGAAACAAAAATAAAGTCATTAATGTCTGAAGTGATTCTATGAGTGTTTCTCAACTCATTCATTTACAATTCAAATATCTGAATCCCACAGAGTATTATTCTCAGGGTAATATAACATCTTGAAACAAATGATTAAAATTTTAGGGGAAAGCTTCTGTATGTAAAATCTTTCTCCTTTACTCAAGGAGTCTATGCAAATTACTCCTGTCTCTCCCTCCTTTCCAGATATTAGATCTCCACTAAAGGTCTTTCGTCCCTTGTTCTTCCTACCCTATAGTCTGAGTGAATAAGTAGCAATAAGTTTTCTTCTTGCAAAAATGTTTCCACAGGGTTTGAAAAACCCACATAGAAATAATTTTACCTAAGGTAAGTGAAAAGTGCAGGTTAATATACTTGTAGGAAAAAAAAATGAATTTATTAACAAAAACAAGAAGCTAGTTTAAGAAAAAAAAGGCATATACTGTGTAGTTTAGTTCTGAGTGTGACTTATAGTAATTTGAAATAAAGTGAAATCTTTCTAGTTAAATCCTTTATGGAAATTAACTCCAATTAAAAATAGCATTGGGGGAATTTTATTCATACTTCTCTACTGAGAAAGATAGAAATAAGCTAGATGTAGAAAAACCAGGGAATCAAAGATAGTATGGATCAAAAGGGACCTTGTGGGAAGAAATGCTTCTTAAATAGAAAGCCACTTTGAACTTCCCTGAGTGGGAAGATCCCCCGGAAAAGGGAAAGGCTACCTACTGCAGTACTCTGGCCTAGAGAATTCCACAGACTGTATGGGGTTGCAGAGAGTTGGACACGACTGAGTGACTTTCACTTTAACTTTTTGAAGATAATGATCAGAACTTGACTGAATACTCTGCGTCTTAGATATACAAGTTCATTTCTTTAGCTCTCATTTTTTATGGGCTGCTTCTTTTCTAGTTTTCTAGCATTTGGGTTAAAATCTTGCAACTCTCTGAATGCTAATTAAAACACTGGAACAGTTTAATATCTAAATGCGTAAAGATTCAGAAATCCTTTTACGCCAAAATTTGGCATAAAATTTGGCATAAAAGGATTTCTGAATCTTTACCATTTCTAAAGCAACAGAAGAGACATGCAACGAATAATAAGAAATTGCCTGGAAAATCCCATGGGCGGAGGAGCCTGGTAGGCTGCAGTCCATGGGGTTGTTAAGAGTCGGGCACGATTGAGCGACTTCACTTTCGCTTTTCACTTTCATGCATTGGAGAAGGAAATGGCAACCCACTCCAGTGTTCTTGCCTGGAGAATCCCAGAGATAGTGGGCCCCCGTATATGGGGTTGCACAGAGTCAGACATGACTTAAGTGACTTAGCAGCAGCAGCAGCAGCAGCAGCACTGTTAGAGAACTGCAGTTACTTCTTTGGTTCAGAAAAAACACAGAGAACTGTGATGTTTAGAGCTCATTATCACAGCCATTAGTCAGAACAGGTCTGCACAGGCAGATGGGGGTAAACAGAATGTCACAGGGATAGGACTAGGAGAGTGGAAAGGGAGAGGCTTGAAATTCTAAAATTCTCAATAAAGTCATTTCTAGATCTTTGTTTAAAAGTGCATGAAATAGGTACCTAGGAGTAGGTAACATACTGGGCAGCATTAATTACAGACTATTGAGCTGAAATGTTTATCTGGCCATTCAGGCCCTAGAAAGATAATAAAGAATTGGTTAGAGAGTAGGTAAAAGTTTAAATGAGTGGGAAGAGAGGAAAAGAAGTATTTACCAACATATGCGGTACTAGGTCAAGTACCATAGAGAAAACAGGAGAGGAAGACGAAAGGCAAGAGCAGAAGAAAAAGGGAAAATACAGAAGACACATGTTACCTCCAAAATGTTAACAGTCTTACTGAAATGACAGCATACTGTTGATTCATTTGTCATTTAACAGTCATGTCAGCAAAAATAACCCTCAGCATCCAAAAACAACTAAGTTTACAATAAGAAGTTCACATGGTTATGTTTACATACGAGAAGAGTTAACAGATTAAAATAACTTTTTAATTTGTTTATATGTCAAAGTCCTTTTGTTTAAAGAATATAGTTCCAAATTCAGCCTAAATGAGTCACTGTAACAACTGAATACACTAGTTCTCAAAACTGAGTGGAACAGATGAAAAACTTCATACATAAATTGGCCCCAGCTTTAAACTTTCAAACATATCTTACAAGGCTGCTATAAAGCACCCAGGACAGAACTTGGGGATTCAGTAAATAGTCACTGCTACTCTAATAGAGAAGCAGTTTTAACCATTAATTCTTCATCACCCCTCTCAGCAGTCATACTCAAATGGAGGGATTTTGCCACTAAGGGAATGTTTGGACTGAGAATGGGGAGAAGTGTGTTACCAGCATCTCATGAGTGGGCAGAGACCAGGAAAGCTACCAAACATCCTGTAATGAACAGGCTAGCCCCTTCCCTACCACCACCCCAGCATCAAAGAATTATCCAGTCCAAAATACCTAACAGTGCCAAGGCTGAGAAATCCTGCTCAGGAGTAGTGGCTCTCACACTGCAGAGCACTGCAATCACCTGGAGGGGTCCTGGACCAAACGCTGCCGGGATCTACCCTAGAATTTCTAATTCAGTTGGTTTAGGATGCATTTCTCATCAGTTCCTGTGAAACACTGATGCTTCCCACTGTCTACACTTTGAGAGACACTGCTCTAGAGAAAAGCATTCAGGAGACAACTGACTAAGCAACTGGGGTTTTCTGTTCTCTGAAGGATAATTACGATATTAAGTTTCAAAACGAAAGATTCACTCAAAAACAAGTTAAACTATATATGCACATATACCCTGACTTAGGTCTTAGCAATCTTTTTCAATCTGACAACAAAAGCAGCAAAGGTAAACAAGTGGAACTGCATCAAACCAAAAAACGTCTGCAAAAGAAATCCTCAACAAAATGAAAAGACAGCCTACTGAATGGGAGAAAATATTTGCAAATCATGTATCTGACAAGAGGTTACTATCCAAAAACTAAATGAAGAACTCATGCAACTCAACAGCAACACCCCTCCCCAAACAATGGCAGAACAGACATTTTTAACAGGTTGATAAAAAGTGCTCAACATCGCTAATAATGAGGGAAATGCAAATCAAAACCACAATAAGGTATCACCTCACACCTGTCAGAATGGCTACTGTCAAGAGACAATAAGTGCTGGCAAACAGTTAGCCACTCAGTGATGTCCAACTCTTTGTGACCCCGTGGACTGTATGTAGCCTACCAGGCTCCTCTGTCCATGGGATTCTCCAGGCAAGAATACTGGAGTGTTTGACCGAAAACAACAAAATTCTGTAAAGCAATTATCCTTCTATTAAAAAATAAGTAAATTAAAAAGAAAAGAATACTGAGGTGAGTTGCCATTCCCTCCTCCAGGGGATCTTCCTGACCCAGGGATCAAACCTGAGTTTCCTGCATTTGTAGGCAGATTCTTTAACATCTGAGCTACCAGGAAAAAGGGAACCCCTGTGTGCTGTTGGTGGGAATGTAAACTGACTTAGCCAGTATTGTAAATATTTTTAGTTCTGTATGTTACAACTGGTAACACACAGAATGGTGACTATGGTTCATAATACTGTATCGCATATTTGAAAGCTGCTAACAGAGTGGATCTTGAACATTCTCATCACAAGAAAAAAATTTTATAACTGTAAAATGACAGATGTTAACTAGACTTATTGTGGTGGTGCTCACTTTGCTGTATTAAATCATTATGTCGAAAACCTGAATAATATTTCACACCAATTACACCTAAACCTAAGAAATTGAAAACTAAAATAAAAAGTTAAAAACAAAATAAGTTAAACTTTATATGCATATATGTGTGCGTGTGTATGTATGTGTCTATACGCGCGCATGTGTATATATGAATGTGTGTGTGTGTGTGTGTGTGTGTGTGTGTGTATATATATATATTTTTTTTTTTTAAGAAGAGGAATCATGTTGTAAATTCAAATAATAATTACAGGTCATGACTCCAAGAGGGAAAATCATTGATGTGACATATGTTTCTCTGCATTTTCTTATATAGAGTACCAACATTCATAAGAAAAAAACTTTTTGAACTTTGCCAAACTTAGCTTACAAAAAAGTAACAGTAGATCAGAAAGCATACATTATTTTTAAAGTTTTTTAACTGGACCAAAGATAAATAAAAGATATGATAAGGTAGTCTTCTCACTGGAGATGATTTGAAATTTTATTTAAAATGACATTACAAACGAAACCTTTGTATTCCTGCAACACTAAGAATTCACTAAAAATATTTTCAAGTACTGATCAGAGTTTGTGTGTGCTCAGTTATATCCAATTCTTTTGTGACCCTGTGAACTGTAGCCCACCAGGTATAAATCTAGTCTTATAGACATGTACATTTATTGATTGCATCTCATACACAAAAATGTATTCTCTCTACCACTGACTAACTCTACAACACATGACCATTCACTGTTATTAATGAGCATTCACTGTTATCAATACACTTATGCTAGTATAATTTGTAGTGTATTATGAAATAACTTATCTAAACATTTTCACCAAGTTTTATTATTGATTATGTTTACTGCCAAGTATACTCAAAGAACTATAACAGGCTATGATCCAATTTATTACCAAATTTATTTATTCATACAAATCATGTAACTTCCAAGAGCAACCTTTCTCCAGAAGCCAAGTAAAGTGTCTTTATGGTTTTATATTAAAACACAAATGCATAAACTTTTAGATTTCCATCATTATTTCTAATCACAGAAAGCAGAATACCAAAAGACTGATGTAAAACAACGTAATAGAGTAAAATGCTTGTTTGTTCCACAGTAAAACTAAATTGAATGCTCAAGCAAGTTATACATTTTCTCTAAGCAAATTCTTGAAGCCACACACACTGTTTCAGACTGAACTTAGTAACCTTACTGTATTGCAGACAAAACAATAATGGAAATGACTAACTCAGCTGTATGCAGAAAAAAAAAGCAAGCCACAGTTAACGGCTAGAAAGAATTTTCAAACACCGAGAACACACAGGATTGCTCTGTATTCACTGCCTTCTATCACTGGGACAGTAACTGTCCTATCCTTCAAGATGAAACAGTAAAGAGGGTACTCTTTATTATTATTACATGGTGAAAGTAAATAAGAATGAAATTAAATGAATCAAATGAAATGAATTAAATGGAATCAAATGAATGCTGCATTTGATCCAAAAATGGCAACCCACTCCAGTATTCTTGCCTGGAAAATCCCATGGACGGTGGAACCTGGAAGGCTACAGTTCATGGGGTCACAAAGAGTCAGACATGACTGAATAACTTCAAATCTACTGACACACACTCACAATGCTATCAGCAATTCTATCAACATCTAACTCAATGCATCTCAACATGAATGTCTCAGAGACATTTCAAACTTTTCTCTTCAAAGCTGACCTTCTCAGTTTGGCTTTGCTCCTCATCCCAAATCTATTCTTTAACTAGTTATTTCATATCATGGTATAAAGTACCACTACCCATCCAGCTGCCCAGGTCAGAACCCAGGCATGATTCCTTTCTTTCAATCTAACCTTGAAACCGTATACAAGCCCTTGTGTCCCCATTCTTTGAAGTAAAAGGCTTTTGTTTTAGGTCTTCCAGGCCTCACTTGAGTCTCTAAAGCTTGACTCAAGAGTTAATGATTAGGAAATGTGAAGATGTGGAAACAAAGAATAATAGTTGCTGGGCTGGGAAACTTTAGACCATAAATCCACAACACAGTAGAATCACCCAACTCACAGTTCCCTGAAAGATGGAAATACCGCTAAGTTGTTTTTATAGAAGGAAAACCTCCACCAGATTAAAACTGCTGACTGCAAGAATACAGATCCTAGGCTGGTCAGAAACAGAAGGCTGACAGTGCTTGCAGCTGCACCTCGATGCCAACCAGTCTGAGAATTGTGCACAAGCTAATCACGCTCCTTGGAGCCCCCTCCCTCACACTGCCTTAAAAACCTCTTCCCTGAAAGTCAGCAGGGAGAAGGGGTCTCTGGAGCGTGAGCTGCCCATCCTCCTTGCTCTGGTGCCCTGCGGTAAATGCTGTACTTTCCTGCACCACAACCTGGCTGGCTGTCGACTGGCTTTACTGAGGGCAGGGGAGCAGACCCAAGACTGCTTTGGTAACAACCTTACTATCCAGTCTAACAACAGATTCTGTCAAGCCTTGCTCCAAAATAAACCCCAGATTTATTGACACTTCTCCATCTCAATCATCACGACCCCAAAGACCACCATCACCTTACACCTGGACCTACTACTACAGACTCTCCCCTTCCACTCCTGGCTCCCTCTATTTCATTCACCTTTCAGTAGCTCGTTCTTCCATTATATTCTGTATCTCAACACTCTCCTGCTTAAAAATCCTCTTACAGCTTCCCACTGCACTTAGTATAGAAATTATTTTCCTTGACTTAAAAGGCCCTGTATCATCTAGCTCTTTCCCATCTCTCTAACCTCATCCCATGTCACTGGCCAAGACGCAGTGGTCTTCTTTCTATTCCTTAAAATGTACCAAATTCAATATGCCATTCCCCAATTTGACTAGTTTCCTCTCATCTTTAAGACTTGAGCTCAAACATTATCTCCTCAAACAGGTCTTCTATAACAATCTTAATAAAAACAGGCCCAATTTCTAATTATCTCTATTCTCAGCACTTTGTTTATTGCTTTCAAAATAGAATAAGATCACTGCCAAAAGGAAGCTGTCACACAGGACTCATGGAAAGAATCAGGTAATAGAAAAGTGACATTTTTGCTACACAGAATTTTTTTAATGATGAGACTACATGATAGATTGGTCTCACAAGTAAGAGGAGAAATCTGACAAGCACACTAGAGGAGAAGGGTATCCCAGGGGAAAACACTTAAGTTATCTCTCACTTGCGGTGAAAGCTAAAAATAGGATTGTTCTTCAACAGTACCTAGCACTTTCCCCCACCTGAGGGCCCTGCTCTTCCTTCTGCCTAGGAAGGTATTATTCACCCCAGATAAAAGCATGGTCCTGCTTCAGATCTTCATTTAATGTCATCCAACCAGTGATACCTTCTGTGACCACCTGATTAAAAATAGCAATGCCCTCTCCCAACACAGAACATTCTCTCTTTGCATGCTTTTTCTCCCATAGCACTCATCATCATAAGGTGTATAATACATTTTACTTTTATATATACTTATTGTCTACCTCCCCCACTATAATGTAAGTTGCATAACGGCAGGAAATTCAGTCTATTTTGTTCACTACTTTATCTTAAGTATGGATTCAATAATTACCTATTCAATGAATTAATATTAATATGATACTCATAAAAGATGAACCAAGTTATAGCATGAACGTGATGGTATTTTTTTTGTGTGACAATTTGACCAGCCATGGATGCCCAGACTGAACATTTCTGAGTGTGCCTGTGAGGGTGTTTTGTGCTGAGATTAGCATATGTGAGTATGTGGCATTTCAGTAGACGACCCACAGCAATGTGGACATCATCCCATCAGTTGAGATCGTGAATAGAACAAAAAGTAAGGCAGAGGAAACAGGAATCTGACCCCCTTTTTTCTGCCCCATATCTTGAACTGAGACATTTCATCTTTTCCTACCATTAGACTAGGACTTATACCAGTAGGATCCTTGGTTCTCAGGCTTCAGACTTGGACTGAATTACACCATTGGCTTTTTTGAGTCTTCAGCTTGCAGAAGGCAGACTGTGGGACTTCTAAGCCTCCAAAATCACTTCAGTCAATTCCTCATAATAAACCTCCATGTATGTGTGTTCATTCTATTTCTCTGTAGAATCCTAATAAAAGGGATATGTAAAAAGAGTGGGAGGGGGCTTCCCTGGTGGCTCAGTGGTAAAGAATCCATCTGCCAAGGCAGGAGATACGAGTTTGGTCCCTAATCCAGGAAGATCCCACATGTTGTGGAACAGCTAAGCCCCTGCACCACAACTACTGAGCCTGTGCTCTAGAGCCCACAAGCCACAACTACTAAAGCCCACATGTTCTAGAGCCCGTGCTCCACAACAAGAGAAGCCATCACAACGAGAAGCCTGAGCATTGCAACTAGAGAGCAGCACCCCATCGCCAAAACTAGAGAAAAGCCCACACAGCACCAAGACCCAGCAAAGCCAAAAATAAATAAATGAAGTAGAGGCTAAATACTAACAGCAGATGAGATTTTGTATGAGAAATTATGTCTGTGACACCTAAGGCACATTGAAAAAAGAAGAAGAGCGTAGGAAGGTTAACAATAAGGATGAGATGCTGCTGCTGCTGCTGCTGCTGCTAAGCCGCTTCAGTCGTGTCTGACTCTGTGCGACCCCACAGACAGCAGCCCACCAGGCTCTGCAGTCCCTGGGAGTCTCCAGGCAAGAACATGGAGCAGTTGCCATTTCCTTCTCCAATGCATGAAAGTAAAAAGTGAAAGGGAAGTCGCTTAGTCCTGTCCGACTCTTGGCGACCTCATGAACTGCAGGCTCCTCTATAGGGGTTTTCCAGGCAAGAGTACTGGAGTGGAGTTTATTTAAAAAAAAAAAAAAAGAGGAAAAACAAACAAGCTTCATAAACCATGCACGGCAAAGGAATGCAAGGAGAACATTATTGGGAAAGACAGTGCCAACTATCCAGCTTCTCTTTAGTTTCCATTTTCTTCAACAACAGAGTGATTTTCAAAGAAGAAACGTGAGAAAACATAGCTAAAATTAAAATGATGCTTCAAAAACTCAGACCTAACAGCAGGTACTCTGCTTTAAAAATTAATACAAGCCTTCAGATAAAGGAAAATTACTTCAGTGAACACAAAAGAACTTAAAGATAGGATTACAAAACCAATGCCAATAATCTTATGAAACAATGGAAAATGAGATGCCTGAGGTCAGTAGACAGACAAATATTTCAACCTAAAAATATGAATGGATGTTATCAAATGGTAAGCCTGACATCAGTCTTCAGCAAAACTTTATGTTTTTGAGCATTCAAAAACAGTAATTAGCAGAAACCAGCATAAATTCTAAAATATGAGTAGCATCAAAGTGACTTATGCTTCTTTTTATGATGGTATTTAAGGGGCTGGGTATCAAAACAATGACTTATCTTGATCACCATGCTCTTGTCAGAACTGCCTTCTTAAGCGCGTCCAGAATTTATTAAGCTCTTTTCTGCTCCTCAGCCTAACCCATATCATTCCCTGTGCTGGGAACACGTTCATCACAGCCACTCTGCTCCCTATCCTTTCCTCTACAGCCCAAACCATAAATGTAATAATTATTTAAAGGCTGTCTGTTCAATGTCTGCCTCCCCCACCGGGCTGCAAACTCTGACGGAGGAACCATGGCTGTGTGCTTAGCCCAGTGGCCCCTGTGGCCAGCACAGTGCCTGGCACACGGTGGATTCCTGTAATGGGCTAATCCATACTACCAGGATCTGGGCATAACTCTCCTGTACAGAAAGCTGTTTCCAAGACTTGATTAAATATCAGAGTATAAAGTCTGTGAAGAATATAAATCTGTGAACAATCTTAGTGGCACTGATCTAATTTCTATAAACTCAAAAGTGGAGGAGGGGTAAGAACAGATGAAACAAGACTGACCATATACTAATAACTGCTGAGGCTGGGTGATGGATATGTGGACACTCATCACGCTATTTTCTCTTTTCTTATTTATACAAAATGATCCCAGTGTTCTCATATCTGATTTAAACAAAAAACAAACTAACAGTTTTTCTAAAGAAAGGAAGCTTACCAAATAGTGACCTTTCATTAAGGCAAAAGGTTCAAGAAAAGTACCTACGCTTCCTATTGACAGTTCAACTTAGGAATCTGCTTCCACACCACTTACACATTGGAACAGCACTAAGATAACAGCACAGAAAGGAAGCTTCAAGATAGAGATTTAAGTCCAAAAATCTCTTGTCTTCCTGTTTTAGTAGTCTTTCTATGATACCCCATTTATTTCTAGAAAATTTATCTTCTGCCTTTTACCTAAGTCCTGCTTAAAAAGGCCAAGGAGGAAAGGAGAGGTAAAGTAAGAAAGAGGGAGAGAGAAATGATAAACAATAATTATTCTTCCAGGAAATCCTCTGCAAGTATCCAACCATCAGAATTTAAGTGTAAGTGATTACCACTGGACAGTCATGAGTTTGAGTCTTGTGAGGTATAACCGCCTCGACATTTATAAGGAAACTCCAGTTTAGAGAGAAGAGTGATCTGCTATGGGCACACAACTAACAGCAGATAAGCAAGGAAAGACCAGGCCCAATGGTCTTCTTGGACCAATAGACTCTCAGTCCGATACTCAGTCTCAGTCCAGCTGACAAAAACCAAGCAATATAAACACAGCCCAGCTATCTCTATCGTATAAGCCTGCTAGAATCACTGTTTTACATCACCTAACAAGCAAAAGTATTTTCAAAATGCTACAACTTATCATACAATTCACCTTTGGTTTTAATCACTATTTTCTCTTAAAAATCAGTATTAAGTTAAATGGTATGTTACCAAATAATGCCTCTAAAACATAACTTGGGCTTCCCTGGTGGCTCAGAGGATACAGCGTCTACCTGAAATGCAGGAGACCCGGGTTCAATCCCTGAGTTGGGAAGATCCCCTGGAGAAGGGAATGGCAACCCACTCCAGTATTCTTGTCTGGAGAATCCCATGGACAGAGGAGCCTGGCTGGCTACAGTCCACAGGGTTGCAAAGAGTCGGACACGACTGAGCGACTTCACTCACTCACTCAAAACATAACTTAGTTCAAAGGATAAACCGTACTTTATAAACAATGTAAATTTTCAATAATTAGCAGTCAAAACTCACATTTATTTGAAGGTCTATGGAACTTATTTGATGTCATCTTTTCTTTTTTGGTATACCCAGAAAATCAAAGCTAAAAACTGTCATATATTATGTTAAAAATGTTTTTTAGAGATTTCCTCAAATCTCTAGCTTATAAGAAGAACCTTCCAACATTTAATAGAAAATGGCCTACAAACATAGTGACAAGTGCCTCATAAATAATAAAAATGCTACTTTCTTTTCTTTTTGTGGTCATTACCTTTGTTTCAAGGAGAGGTTAGATACTCTTGTAACTAAAATGAAAACCGGTAAAAAACACTGAAAGGCACAGTATGTCTTAAATGAGTTTTCTTGGTTTCAAAAGCTTTTCTTATTTCTCTTTCACAGAGACCTGAAAAATTAAAATTAGCATTTGAAAGTATTCAAAAATTGTTTAAATTGTTCAGTTGCTATGTTCTACAGGTGCAGTTCTGAAGGAAATAAATTTACCATCTGCTTTGTCTCAGTTCTGCCAATTTACAATTACACTAACCAATAGGTGAAACATCTTTGCCCTAACAAATTTATAAGACTTTCTTTTGGATGGAAAAATTCTTAAATATAAAAACCCACTTCCATATTAAAATTGTTACAGGTACTTCCTCTTTCTTACACTAATATTAATCTGTTTATGAAAAGCTGTTAACATTTCCTGGCTGTACTAGATAGGATTAAAATGAAGGAGTCAGTCAGTCAATATTTATTTTGTCCATTCTATGCCTAAAGGTATACTTGGTACTAGGGATACAGAAAATGCATGATATACTCTAACCAAGAGAAAGTTATATTCTAGCAGAATACATAAACCGTAACTATACCAGACTGTGAAACATGAGAGCAAAAATGCAGATGAATGGACACGGAGCCATAACAGCATGAAAATATAAATGGTTCTGCCTCCACCTGGCTGTAAGTTTCATCAACACAGGATCTATACTTGTTCTATCACTGCTGGGTGATCACTAGCTCCTAGCATAGTGTCAGGTACATGATAGATGTTCAAAAGATACTTCGTTTGGCGAAAAAAACAATGAGAAAGAGGCAAGATTTCATGTAGAGGGTGATAACAGAGAGGAACATTAAAACATTAAGTAAAAAAATTAAATAGACTAAAAGAAAGGAAAAGGTTATTCCAGGAAGAAGGAACAGAATGAACTACTACACCCACCTTTCACCAATTTACCTTAATGCAGGCAACAGTCAACATTTTACCCCAAACTATATTTTCTACAAATAATCTTTACCCAGCTGAAGGTTTCCCTAAATGTATATTTCACCTTTAAAAGTTGAGTTTCCACAGGACTCCGCATGTAGGATTTGGAGTGTGTAAACTCAATCATTACTAGTATCAATAAAACCAAACATAATTGCTGCAAAAATAATTTACAGCTAAAAAGGAATAAAGTATAATTTAACCACATACCATTTTAAGTTGGAGTTTACGAAACTAAATTTGAAAGTACTTTAATAAAAGTGAAATGAATAAAAATAACTTTAAAACAGTCACACAACCAAGAAAGACTATATAACCTAAGACAAAAACAGGAAAAAAAGGAATTTTAGGCCAAAAATTGCAATGAAGGTAGTTATTAGACTAAATCTGATAAGTTTATACCAAGTGCTGAAGGTGTGACATGATGAGTCATGCTCTGCATGCGTGTGTGCTAAATCACTTCAGTCGTGTCCAACTCTTTGCAACCCTGTGGACGGTAGCACGCCAGGCTCCTCTGTCCATGGGATTCTCCAGGCAAGAGTACTGGAATACTGGAGGGGTTGCCATGCCCTCCTCCAGCGGATCTTCCTGACCCAGGGATCAAACCCACATCTCTAATGTCTTCTGCACTGCCAGGTGAGTCCTTTACCACCAGTGCCACCTGGGAAGTCATGCTTTAGATCAATGAGAAGTAAAAGCTACTGGTCTAATAACCTGTAGGCTCACAAATGTTTTCTAAAAGGGTTAGAGAATAAATATTGTAAGTTGTGGGCCACATGGTCTCTTCCAAAACTATTAACTCAGCAGCTGTAGCATGAAAATAGCTATAAACAATACTTAAATGACCTGGGGTGGCAGGGGTCTAATAAAGCTTTATTTACAAAAACAGGTAGTTGGCTCATGACCACAGTTTGCCAACCCCTGTTCTAGAGTTTCCAAAGTGACTTCTCAGTATTTTATCAAGACAGCTTTACTTCTTTTCAAACTCTTTCACATAAACTATATTAGTGTTTCATAAAATCTTCTAAAGACACATAAGAAAACAAAGCAGATATTCTTTTGTTTTATAGATAAAGAAACTGAAGCTAAAGGGATTGAGTGACTTGACCTAAGGAGCTGCCAGAAGAACTGAGACTAAAAACCACACCTTTGTTGTTTTCACAACTCTTACCCATCACCTTCTGTACCCAGTTATGCAATGCCCCAGCTGAAAGAGTTCAATCATTTTTAGAATCCTTTGCAGAATCCCTGGGCTCTCTATAGCTGACTCATCATCCTCATGATAGATTTCAAGAACATCTATTTAAAAGTCTATCTAAATTATTTACTTATATTCTGAAGCCAAATTACTCTCAGATCCCTTCTCTCTTTAGGATATTTCTGTCTTATTCCATTTAAGTAATCTTATTCACAAGCCTCCTGAAACGCCACTTCATCTACAAACAGCCAGTCAGGAAAAAGAAAAAGTAGTCCTTCTTAAGGGGTTGTAAATTCTTTTGATCACTTAATAAGATTATGTGTACTCAGTAATACAAATGAAGTGAGAGGCCTGGTGCCTTCCTTTTGCAAAGCTTACAACCTAACTGATACATATGAGAGGCACAAATACAAAACTAAGGAGCAACTCCATGTAACTTGGATCAAATATAAAAAACCTGAAGTAAACAAGAAAATTTATAGGATACATCATAAAATATATACCTTTTGTACTACAGAAGTCAAAGACAATGCCCTGCAGTTTTCATAATGAAAGTTTAAAAAGTACTAAATAACTACAGACATCTCTTTGACATGGTAATTATGCAGTACAAAAGATAAAACTATCATATTTTTTCAATTTTTTTTTTAGGGAGTAAGAGGGGTTTCTCTTATTCTAGTTGTTGCCATGAAAGAGCAGCTTTCCTACTGTACTAAGTTGGTACGATAACTATCAAAGATGGGAAAAATATAGACAGTCCTTGCTCTGCACAGTAGTATAGAACTGGAAAAGTGATCATGCAAGATGAAACCATGCAAAGTGATCCTAATAGTTAATGAGAAAATGTACAACTGTCTATGACCTTTTTAGAAAACTGTCAAAACATTAAAATCTCTGATGGTTATAAAGGCACAGGAAAATGAAAAAGTAAATAAAACTAATATTTATTTAGTATGCTGTGTTATTTATAGTGCACCAATTAAAACATTAAGAACATGGAGTATTGAAGGACTTTATTTGTAAAACTCAAGCACAATTTAAACAGTGCTTGCTTTCCTGACATATAACTTACAAGCAAGTATCTTTCCTGAACCTTGGCAAACTGTCATACTCCTTTCTAAGTTTGGATCAACTTCAAACATGTTACTTGCACTTTCATGGTCAGAAATACCCTTGTTCCTTTAATGAGATATTTTTGCCAGCATCATTCCCTCTGGGATAACTTCATCCTTTCAACACAACCAGTTCACTCGTGTGTGTGGAAGAGTCTGCCTTTACTAAGTTCCTATGGGTGCATTTCGGAAGTCCCTCAATCTGGTAGTGTCAAGAGTCTCACAGTTTTATCTTCTAAAATTTCACTGCATTTTATTCAAATTTCACGTCCAGCACTATCACTTTTTGTTTCTTTGTTACACTTTCATCTTTCTTGGCTAATTCCCCCTTTCAATGATCCAGTTTTACAAATGTTACATGGGTTTATCAGTGGATACAAGGAGGCGACAATGCTTTGCTGCCTGTGAGTGAACAACGTAACAGCTGCATAAGGACCACTCACTAACAAGATGCTGAAAGGAGTGGCATGATCACTAATTAGTGGGTCACTGATTAGGAGTGGTCGCTGATTAGGATGTGTATCTGCTGTCACATAATTACTGAAGAACTTGCATTATTTAACTAAAGCATGCTAACTGAAATGCGTGCAGATGTGACCCACGCAAAGTGTGAATTGCCTGTACACAGAACTGTGTGAAGTCACGAGGGCAATCAATTGTAGGCAGGGTTAAGGAACTATGATCTCTAAAAGACAGAGAACACAGCAGTAAGTTGCAGACTGCCCTCAGCTTTTCCCTTGAGTGTATTTTCTAAATCCCAGCCAGGAGAGGGAGAATCTGAGCACAAAGCAAGGCTTACTACTCTGAGAAAGCAGAGACTGAAGTCTGTGCCTCTACACAAGTGGAGGTTATTCTGGTACATTCAGAGGGTATTCAGTTGCAGTTCCAGAAAGATCATGACTATAAGTAAGAGCACTTTTTCCAGAATCTAAAGACAGGAAGTTTATCCTGTCTTATGTCATGGGCAAAGCAATCTGTCTAATGCTAGGAAATTCAGGAAGAGAGGATGCTAGAACAGCACAAGGTAAGTAAGGGATGACCAAAGGTAGCTTCTTTGTGAAATTTTGTGCACAGAGGCTGCAATTTAAACTTGTACCACCAACCCTAAGATGTACTGACTATTCACAGGATACAGTTACTTCATACTTCATAAAGTGGTATTGTGAAATTAAACACTGCTATATTTACCATTTTGTAAACCCATCCAGAGTTGCTTGTGATCTTTTTTCTGCATTTCATTGATTACTTGACTTTTGTGTTTTAAAGCATCAGCTTCTTTCACACAAGACATAAAATGAGCTTCAATTACATCCTTAGATGGACAGTGTAGAAGGTCCTTTTCTGGAAAACTCTATCAAAAGAAAAAATACACATATTACACAGGTATGTACATTACAAAATTAGTGCCTCAAAGAACTGTTATCTCCCACAATTTTTCAATATTTTAAGCAAACCACATCATACCTTCACAATAGAGATTCTGACATAACTCCAAATATTTTAAAAGTTAACTTAAAAGTCTTTAGCTATCTGGCATAGTCTGACTTTTCTCTAATCCCTGTGTGATATGGTATGAATTTATACAACTTGAAGAAAGATATGAATGAGCAATTCTAAAAATATTGGGATGGCCAAAAGCTGGTTCAGTTTCCCTGCCCTGAACTGACTTTCTGGCCAACACAATAACTTTTGACCGACCATACGGAGTACTAGCAACAATGAGGATGGAAAAACAAAACGGTACAACCACTTTGGAAAACGGTCTGGTAGTTTCTTTAAAAAAGCAAACAAACATTTATCATCTGATATTCTACAAGTAGTATTTACTTAAGAGCAATAAAGCATGTGTCCACACAAAGAATTGTACATGAATGTTTATAGCAGCTTTATTTGGAACAGTGAGAACACAGGAAACAACCTAAATGTCAACAGGTAAACAAATATACAAACTGCGGTATCAACTTATCCAAGTGTGCACTTTTAACATGTATAATTCGCTTTACGTCAATTAGAGCTTAACAAAGCTGTTAAAATGTAAGGTCAAATAGCTAAATTTACATTCTTTACCTTCACTGAATCTTTTAGGCAGTTGACCAATGATCACTGGACAAATAAGCATTTATGTAAATGAGATGACTAATGCACTTTTCACCAAAAAAAAAGATATTAACAATAACTCTAATAAGAACACTTAGTATGTGACATTGTACTAAGACTTTTAATATGGATTATATAATTTTCATAACAACCTGAGGTAAACATTACTGTTATTGCTATTTTAAAGATAAAAATATATATAAATAAAGCTCTGGGAGTAAATACAATTGCACAGCTTACAAGTGGTGGAGCTAGGATTAGTCTGACTCAACAGTCCCAGCTTTTAAACCACTGTGCAATACCACTTCCTCCCTAAGACCTAAGTATGTATTTAATGATTATATTCAAACATTATCTTACCAAAAAAAGATATTGTTCTATAAGTCCTTTAATAAAAATTGAGTCAAATATTAATGGTAGAAAACAGCATTTAGTTACAGCCTACTCAAGCTAGTGAATTAACAGGAAACACTCAATTACCCAAGTCACAGATAGCTCCTAAATGACAAGGAAATTTACCACAGACGCCTTCCTACCAAAAAGAAAAGGCATTTGATCACCTATGCTGCTGCTGCTAAGTCGCTCCAGTCGTGTCCGACTCTGTGTGACCCCACAGACAGCAGCCCGCCAGGCTCCCCCATCCCTGGGATTCTCCAGGCAAGCACACTGGAGTGGGTTGCCATTTCCTTCTCCAATGCATGAAAGGGAAAAGTGAAAGGGAAGTCCCTCAGTCGTGTCTGACTCCTAGCGACGCCATGGACTGCAGCCCACCAGGTTCCTCAGTCCATGGGATTTTCCAGGCAAGAGTACTGGAGTGGGTGGCTCTCCTGAATCACATTTTTAAAATACAAATAATCAGTCACATCTCCCTCTATTCTCACAGACTTCAGGCCCACAGCTTCTGCTGAGTAAAACATGAGCCACTATATAACTACCCATTAGAGCAGAAGGAAACAGCTGAGACCACCAAATTGTCTCTCTTAGGTACAAAAGGATTCCAGATTCATGGTGCTCTTGAACTAGAAGCCCATGAAGAATTAAGATGGATGCTTTCAGACACAGGCACACAAAGGCAAAGAAGAGGAGAAAATATAAAATTTCATAACAATGAGAAGGCAAAAGAATATGAGTGACAGACAAAACTAAAAGATGAGAGAGAGAAGGGCAACAGAGAGAGTGTCCATGCTTTAATCAACCTTACAGTCAGCTATATTTGCTTTCTATCAGCTAGATTGAAGGGATTTACCCTGGCTTCTGGACCAAGACAAAGAACTGAGTGCATATCATATCAATTCTATTATAGTCAAATGAACAAGCATTATGATAATTATTGCTATTTTTAAAAATTTTAGTTTTGTTATACTTGATCTATAAAATTACATGGGCTTTATTCAGATATTATACAGTTCACTGTGCTGTTAATTATCCACTCTGGTTATATGTGTGTGTTGCAGAAAATAAAAGTTCATACTCCAAAAAAGACTTTCCATGTAGTTTGAATTATGACCTGAAAAGTTCAAGTGTTAGTTGTTCAGTTGTGTCCAACTCTCTGCGACCCCATGGGCTATAGCTCACCAGGCTCCTCTGTCCATGAAATTCTCCAAGCAAGAATACTGGAGTGGGTTGACATTTCTTCCTCCAGGGGAACTTTCCGACCCAGGGATTGAACCCAGGTCTCCTGCATTACAGGCAGATTCTTTACCATTTGAGCCACCAGGAGAAGACCTGAGCTCAAAACTGTCAGAATTTCTTAAAATTGTACGCAACCTGATTATGAAAATAAAAGGAGTTAGGATCTCTCAAACCACCAGTTTGAGAAATCAGGACGGAAAAAAAAAAAATCCCACCGTTTTTTTATTGCTGCATCAGCATAGGCTGCTAATTCCTTCAATGGCTCTTATAACCAGAATGGTACTGAGGTTTCGCTTTCTCCCAGACTTCCATTGCTTTGCAGGTTTCTAAACTTCTAATGCTGACACCTATAACTGATAGCTGAACGTTCCAAATTATCAGTCTTTATTGTAAAAGAGGGGGTCTGTCAAGAGAGTGCATATCTGTACACCTACCCTTCCACAGAAAATGCCCTACATCTCTATGTAGGAGAAAGGTGGACTCCAGTGAACTCCGGGGAAGCACGATAACTGAAACAGCCTGCTATGCTTAGGAAGCCATAGCAGCTGAATTAGTAGTTGTCACGAATACAGTGTCAAAGGTCTTAGCCAAACCCCCGCTCAGATCCTACTTATGAAATGCTCTTCTTCCCATGATGAGCTGGGGCTGGGGTGGGAAATCTTTTGAAAGCTTCACAACAAAATTACAAGCAGAATCTTGATTTGTTACATTTCTCAATTTCTTCTTACATACACTGTCAGTCCAAACAAATTATTGCAAATAAAGACAGCAACTTCAACACCATGTTTTACTTGCTTTCATTAATCTTCCAAGTCAGAATCCTGATAAACTATATCTAATTTCACTTTTTCCCTGAAAGGTTCCATTTACTTATGTAATATTACCTGTGTCCTTTAGATAAAATATTAATCCAGGCAGCCTGGAATATGTCCAGACACATTAGAAATAACCAAATAATACTAAACGAAACACTAAATTGAAACTACTTACAAAGTAAGTGGGGGGGTGGGGAGTCCATTCAATTATAAGCTCTATTATGACAATAGAGCAAAACAAAAAATCATTTTCCATGTAATGCTGATTCCTCCTTCTCCCTGTTTCCCGCCACCCATCAAGTTCAATTTACACCCTAAATAAATCTGAGAGTTTTGATGAAAATGGGTGCTGAATTTTGTCAAAAGTTTTTTTGCATCTCTTCATCACATCATGATTTCTCTACTTTTTCTGCTAATGTGTTGAATTTACATCAATTCATTAACAATGAAAGTTGAGTCACTCTTGTGTTTGTGGGAAATTATAACATGGTCATAGTGTATTATCCTTTTTCACATTGCTGGATTTGATTTGCTTATATTTTTCTGAGTGTCTGCATCTAAGCTTGTCAGAAATGTTGGTCTGCAATTTTCTTTTAATATCTTTATTATGGCCTATAAAACAAGTTGGGGATTATTCTCTCCCCTTCTATTTCTGGAAAAAGTCTAAAGACTGATATTGTTTAATTCCTTAAATATTTGCTAGAATTTACCAAGCATGAAACTAGGCAAAGAATTTTACTTTGTGAGAACGTTTCTTTTAAATTACAAATTCAACTTCTATATATATATTTAGGGGCTATTCATATCTGCTACTTCTTTTCACTGAATTTATCCATTTATCAAATTTATTGGCATATTTCTTACTACCCTATTAGTACTTAATAGGATATAGTATTTTTCATTCCTGATATCAGAAATTGTTTTTGTACTATAGAAAGTTTTTCAGTTCCCTCTAAGCACTGCTTTAGGTGACCCTCACCAACTTTAATATGTTGTGTTTCCACTATCATTCAGCTTGAACTACTTTAAAACCTCCCTTGTGATTTCTTCTTTGCTGTTGTTCAGTTGTTAAGTTGTGTCAGACACTCTGCAACCCTATGGACTGTTAGCACGCCAGGCTTCCCTGTCCTTCACTATCTCTCAGAGTTTGTTCAAATTGGTGTCCATTGAGTCAGTGATGCCATCTAACCATCTCACCCTCTGCTGCCCTTTTCTCCTTTGCCTTCAATCTTTCTCAGCATCAGGGTCTTTTGCAATGAGTCGGATCTTCATATCAGGGGCCAAAGTTTTGGAACTTCGGCTTCCATGTGAGTTCTTCCAATGAATATTCAGGAAAGATTTCCTTTAGGGTTGACTGGTTTGATCTCCTTGCTTCCAAGAGACTCTCAAGAGTCTTCTCTAGCACCAGTTTGAAATCATCCATTATTTGGTGCTCAGCCTTCTTTATGGTCCTGCTGCTGCTGCTGCTAAGTCACTTCAGTCATGTCCGACTCTGTGCGACACCACAGACAACAGCCCACCAGGCTCTGCTGTCCCTGGGATTCTCCAGGCAAGAACACTGGAGTGGGTTACCATTTCCTTCTCCAATGCATAAAAATGAAAAGTGAAAGTGAGGTCGCTAAGTCGTGTCCGACTCTTCGTGACCCCACGGACTATAGCCTACCAGGCTTTTCCGTCCATGGGATTTTCCAGGCAAGAGTACGGGAGTGGGGTGCCACTCACATCCATACCTGACTATCGGAAAAACCATAGCTTTGACTATATGGACCTTTGTTGGCAAAGTAATGTCTCTGCTTTTGAATATGCTGTATAGCTTTGTCATAGCTTTCCTTCCAAGGAGCAAGTGTCCTTTAATTTCATGGTTGCAGTCACCATCATCAGTGATTTTGGAGCCCAAGAAAATAAAATCTGTCACTGCTTCTACTTTTTCTCCTATTTGCCAAGAAGTGATGGCACAGGATGTCATGATCTTAAGTCAACTGTTTCACGTGACGTTCTAACTGTTGCTTCTTAACTTGCATACAGGTTTCTCAGGAGACAGGCATAGTGGTCTGGTGTTCCCATCTCTAAGAATTTTCCGGTTTGTTGTGATCCACGCAGTCAAAGGTTTTAGCATAGTCAATGAAGCAGACATTTTTCTGGAATCCCTTGCTTTCTCTATGATCCAATGAACACTAGCAATTTGATCTCTGGTTCCTCTGCCTTTTCTAATAATCCCAGCTTGTACATCTGGAAGTTCTTGGTTCACATACTGTTAAAAGTTTAATTTAAAGGATTTTGAGCATAATCTTACTAGCATGAGAAATGAGTGTAACTGTATGGTAGCCTGAACATTCTTTGACATTGCTCTTCTTTGGGACTGAAATAAAACTGAATTTTTCCAGTCCCATGGCCACTGCTGAGTTTTCCAAATTTGCTAACATACTGAGTGTAGCACTTCAATAGCATCATTTTTTAGGATTTTAAATAGCTCAGCTGAAATTCCATTACTTCCACTAACTTTGTTGGTACTTAATGCTTCCTAAGGCCCACTTGACTTTACACTCCAGGATGTCTGGCTCTAGGTAAGTGACCACACCATCATGGTTATCTGGGTCATTAAGACCTTTTTGTACAGTTCTGTGTATTCTTGCTACTACTTCCTAATATCTTCTGCTTCTATTAGGTCCTTAGTGTTTCTGTCCTTCATCATGCCCATCCTTTGCATGAAATGTTCCCTTATCTCTCCAATTTTCTTAAAGAGATCTCTAGTCTTTCCCATTCTATTGCTTTCCTCTTCTTCCTTGCACTGTTCATTTAAGAAAGCCTTCTTATCTCTCCTTGCAATTCTCTGGAACTCTGCATTCAGTTCAGTAAATCCTTCCCTTTCTCCCTTGCTTTTCACTTCTCTTCTTTCCTCAGCTATTTGTAAAGACTCCTTAGACGATCATTTTGCCTCTTGCATTTCTTTTTATTTGGGATCCACAAGTAAGTGAGGATTTTACAGACTCATCCTTTAGACAAATGTGGTCACCTATTTTACTTACACATATTATTAACCCTTCCTTAAAATTATATTGGTGGTGGTGATTTCGTCACCAAGTCCTGTCTGGCTCTTTGTGACCCCATGGACTGTAGACCGCCTGGCTCCTCTGTCCATGGGATTTCCCAGGCAAGAATACTGGAGTGGGTGGTCATTTCCTTCCCCAGGGGGTCTTCCTGACCCAGGGACTGAACCCACATCTTCTGCACTGCAGGCAGGTTCTTTACTGCTGAACCAACAGTGAGGCCCAAAATATACTATCATCACCTTAAACTGTCATTTCTCTTTTAAAGAAGAGGTCACCTTTTCTACTTATCATTTATTTACCATTTCCAATGGTCTTCATTCTTGCCCATAGTTTTCTTTCAGTGCTTTAACATGATTCCATTTTCCTTCATTCTCCACTATGGATGAAAAGTCAGCCATCGTTTACATACTGTTCTCTTTTATGTGTCATTTTTTTGGTGGCTGCTTTCAAGATTTTCTATTTATAACTGGCTTTCAAAGGATTATAATGTGCCTAGGTGTAGTTTTCTATATAGTTATTTGCTTTAGATTTGCTGAGCTTCTCTGACACATAGACTTGTGTTTTCTCCTCCAAATCTGGAAAATTACTAACCACTGTGTTTTTCAAAATAAATAAATAAATAACTGAGATATAACTCATATACAACTCATTTAAAATTAACCATTTTGAAGACCAGAACCCAGTAGTTTTTAGTATGCAATTTACTATAACATTAACATGGTATCGGAAACCACATCAATAAACATTCGGCCTCTGTTACATTAAAATTACTGATGCTAATCATGTACTTTGAATGAATCTTTCACACATGCATAATTTTACAACATCATGCACTGGTTATTTGGAATATAATTGTTTACTGAGTTAAGGTTAAATGTTCTCCAAATGTTTTCACATTACCCTATATAAAATCTCATAAAATCTGACATGACGGTAAACCAATCATAATGATTCTAAGCCTTTCCTATCATTATTACAATCCATCAACTAATTCAATCAATAATTACAGAGGGCCTAGCATCCAGTGCCAGCTAGGTACCATAAAATGCATGTGAGTGTCTTTGGTGTCTTTCACTCATATATCTCAGGCTCCAAGAACACTGCGTGGCTGGTCCACAGTAGACTGAATATTTGTTGAATGAATAAATAAACAGGTAGATATGATGTATCTTAACCTAGATTTCAAAGTTTTTTAGTGTATGACACACACATAATCTAACTACCAGAATTACTTTGCAACATAATGGGAAAGACCTGCTAGGCAACATGGAACCTCTACACTTATTATGTTTGAAATAGTTTTACCTTCATACTATCCTAAACATAAATTATTATATATACAGGCAGACTTGGCTTTTCACAGTAACTGAAACTCATGATTATCAGAACCATGTCCTCTCTCTGTATAGTTTCGTAGTAACTAACATCTATGGGAAGATGGTGCTATGTAAAGCATTTTAGTCCAAATAATAGGGAAATAAATGTCAACGAACCACTAATTCACTTTTAGAAAAATGGGAAGGAAAGCAACTTAGAAAGATATAGCAAGCCTCTGGGCACTCACTTTGAATAAGTGACCCTAAAGCAAAAGCAAATCAGACACCTAAATGACTTTTCAAACTCTTAACATGTTTCGCTCCCACTTTATTTCACATTTGAGAATCACTGCCTAGTGATCAGCTAATAGAAGGGATCCAGTCCTTCAGCAGTACTTGTGAATTGCTTATGCGGTGGGACATGGAGAATCAGAGTGGTTAGAAAGAGAGATGAGATTTTTATAAAACACTGAGATAAAATTAAGTTATAATAAAACTAGCCTGGACTCTTGAAAAACTACAGGAATTAATATTTCTCAAAACAGACTTACATCAAGTCTTTGGCTGTCTGTCTCCTAACATTTCTCTTCATTCCATCAAAATAGCCTTAGAGTTACTCATTGTTAGGTTGCCTCCTTCCCCATTCTCATGCCCACATGCTCTCTGGATTTTGCTCTCCCTATCTGAGATTTCTTTTAATGAAAGTAATTCCAAAATATTTAATTTCAAACATGGTGTGTCTAGTTCCAATAAAGAACAGGCACTCGTACATTAAATGTTTAAATGGTTGTGCCAAAAGTAAAGAAGAAATCGAAGGACATCTTACACATAAACACAAATGGTAGCTTAGCAAATAGAAGCATCATGGGAAAGCATAACAACTTAAAATTCTACTCTAAGGCTATTCACTAAGTAGTACCACAAATGAGACAAGTGGAATATGCTATATAGACTGTACCTTAAAATGTACTGTGATGTTCCAAGGAAGAGCTGAACTTGATGCAAGAAGATCAAATAGCAAACCAATTGGATAATGCCTAAAAATTAAAGAGTACATTATAAGAAAAAATAAATATTTAAAGTTAAACTACAAATGCAAAATAAATTCCAAGTACATTTTAACATCAAGTATTAGGGGACTTTAACCACAAATCACAGGAAGGTGAGATTTTACACAGTTACTTGCTTGGGCTAGTACGGCAAGTTTTCAGGCATCAGGGTTTTATCACCCCCAGCCATTTCATTCCCCAGGGAATTTTCAATATACATAATGAAATTGTACTAAGGAACCCTTTATCAGGCATGAGCACTGTTATATCACAGTATTGCAACACTTAATTATCATACCAGTATTCATTTTGGATGATGAGCTTTTTTAAAACAACTTAAATTTTACAGTTTTAAGAACTGAGAAGAGCACCTATAGGAGCATGAAATCACTTATTTTGTACTTATTACTATTAACATTACAGCATATAAATTTCCATTCTTCTCCTTATGCATACAATTCTAAATATAGATTAGGCTTATCCTTTACAAACTGTTATAACCTGTTTTTTTTTAATGTCAATATTTTCTAAAGTCACTGAATATTCTTCTATAACCTAAAGTTTTTTATTTTAATAAATTAGCGACTTGTAAATAAGAGAACAATTTCCTAATATAATCATTACTGAAAGGGAAGCAAATTATTTAGCAACAAACAAGTTAACAATACAGATCTTGCAGACTTCAAAGAACAAACCTTATTTTTTATATCCTTTTAAAGACTCTAAAGTAACTTCATTATCGAAATTAAATAATCCCCCCAACAAAGGCCAATAGAGGACTGCTTGGTTTTATGCACAGTCTTGTTCCTTCCTCCATAATAACTATTAGTGAATTACTCCTAGGTTTAAGAGTGGAAAACTTTGAAAATACATCAGTTTATTTTAAAATGAGTGATCCAAATACATTACTTGACCAAAATTCATATATTAGCTAACAGTATTTATGTTTGTCTACTATACAACAAAATTATAATCTGCATAATATAATTGTGGAAAAATCATCAGTCATTAGAGATCATATTTTTATTTAAAATGAATTCAGGATGAATGCCTTGCTAGTAAAATAAAACAGTGAGTAGTTTTAGTCATGTATGTGTTACATCTCTTAATAAAACCCTCAAACTTTTAACTGAATGTCAGTAACTAACACAAATCTTTCAAAACTAGAAATGAATATAATTTTGGATTAAATTACAGAATGCTTTCTTTAGCAAATTCTGAAATCAGGAAAAATCCAGCCTCAGTTAAAAACTGAAATAAAAACAGTAACTTAAAATATACTGCACTATAAACACGTTATAGCTCCTATATACTTCTTGTCCTTCTCTCTGACCTCTTAAAATTGTAAAAGCTCTATGTAAAGCCATACATTTTCACAAAATAGACCTTTTTAAGTCTTCACGTGCCTCTGACGTTTCTGTAATCAGATTAAAAATGAATGTGCATACTTAAACTAAAAGAGCATACTGTCTTCCCAACTATATGGGCTTTCCCAGTGGCTCAACTGTGAAGAATTCGTCTGCAACACAGTAGACACAGGGGATGAAGGTTTGATCACTAGGTCTGTAAGATCCCCTGGAGGAGAGCATGGAAACCCACTCCAGCCTACTTGCCAGGAAAATCCGATGGACAGAGGCCTGGCAGGCTAGGACAGAGGAGCCCGGTGGGCTATGGTCCATGAGGTCACAAAGAGTTGGACATGACTGAAGTGGGTGAGCACACACACATGCACACAGTCAACCTATTGGATAGATTCACCAATAATCCCATAAAATGACTAGCAATTCAGTGTTGTACACATTTTCTACTGTTCAAAAATGGAACTATACACAAATTCTTAAGTTAAATCAAATATTATTCTAAAACAACCTATACTAGCATACAAAAATCAAGTACAATTTTAAAAATAAGTATTTGAGTCAGAATACAAGTTAAATGTATTAAGATTCAATAATCCACTCCAGTATTCTTGCCTATAGAATCCCATGGACAGAGAAGCCTGGTAGGCTACAGTCCATGGGGTGGCAAAGAGTCGGACACGACTGAGCGACTTCACTTCACTTCACTTCAATAATCAATTTTACCCTCAATATTAAAAAAAAAAAGAGCTGCTGAATGCATAAATCAAGATCCATAGAATAGTTAACACTTGTTATACCAATAAAAATCCATGGGCCCAATATTAGATTGTAAACTTCTTTTCTGTGCAGTTATAACTATTTTAAGATTAATATTTTATAACTTTAAATCTTTCTTAAAAATCTTCCAAAATCACAATGAAAACTCACTTAAAAAAGAATAAGATTAGCAATTGCCATATGAAGTCACTGGACCTTTTATAAATCTAAGATATACTGTGACATCTTAGTGATCTTATTATTTTCCTCCATCTTGAAAGATTTTGCTACTTCATTCCAGGAATTATTTCATCATTATCAATTATTCCTAACTGAAAAAAATTGATAAGATTAGTAAGAATGGGAGAATAACGTTATACCTAGAAAAAAGATATAATAATGTATCCTTCTTCCATTTTCTTACTTTGTCACCTAAAACATTTTATCATATTTCAACAAAGTATAAAATAAAGATGCAGACCTCATCTTTGGAGTCTGCTTTCAGCTCTCATTAACACAGGAGACAATTCAGAATGTCTTATTTTCCACCTATATTGACAGAGAAAGACTACACAATTAGATAAATCAGAAGAGTTTTGCGAAGAGATACAAACCAGTACTTTAGACTTTAATGACATCGGTAAAATGATCATTTAAGTAAAATCTCAGACTATGAGTCTTTAGATGATGATATCCTTTCGATGAATTTCATAAAACTCGAGAACTAATGAATGAACAGTGTATTTCTGAGGACATATGGCATTCTTAACCACATAATCAAAGAAAGTATTTCTTCATATAGCATTTTATGAGTAGAACCTAAACTATTTCATTTTTGCAAAAGCAAGAGTGTCAGTATTCTTATCTTTAATGCTATATGTACACTGCAATTTTCTTGACAGTAAGTTCAGTTCAGTTCAGTTGCTCAGTTGTGTCCAACTCTGCGACCCCCAAACTGCAACACGCCAGGCCACCCTGTCCATCACCAACTCCCAGAGTCCACCCAAACCCATGTCCATTGAGTTGGTGATGCCATCCAACCATCTCATCCTCTGTCATCCCCTTCTCCTCCCGCCTTCAATCTTTCCCAGCATCAGGGTCTCTTCAAATGAGTCAGCTCTTCTGCCCTGACAGTAAGTGGGCAAATGTTAAAGGCAGATTTGTAAACAAAGATGACTGGAAGGAATTAGATGATGTAGAAATTAAAAAGAACTGGACTGGATGTTTACTCATATAAAAAAGAAATTATTTTACAATGAAATCATGATATAAGGCTTTAATAATTTTGCAAAGCACTGCACAAAGAGCCAGAAGTAATGATAAGCTAGAACCGCCTAGAGGTCTATTTGAATGTTTAATAACTAATGAGCAGTTATTTGCATTGAGGATACTACCCATTTTTTATATATATACATTCAAAACCAGTGAAAACATGGAGTGAAAATTTGAATTTCTGTATTTAAATGCTTAGTAAAACTTTAATAAAGTTATTATACACCATTCCTTTATTCCTCTCTAAATTATTTATAAAGTGACTTAAATATACATATATTCACACATATATATTTTAAAGTTTACTGGTCTCAGTAAATGATGATTTTTCCTGATATACTAAGGATTAGGATAGAAATTTAAGTATGATAATTTCTAAAATATATTAAAATTTAAAACATGTAAAATATTACCAAAAAGCATTCTAAATAAAATAATATCTAATAATAACCTGTAACAAACACTAAAAATAAAACTAAGCCAGAAAAATATATGAATAAAATACTACTAATATATATTGTCAAAGTATACAGATCATATGTGGATCATCAATGCAGTTGTTTAAGTCAGAATGATTTTGATGCAAGTATACTAACTCCAAACAAATACACAACCTGAATTAACTGTTTCCAAGATTCCTAATTTCTGGTGAATCTATTAATATGCAAGAAAATCTAAAAACAGAACTGGCTAACACTTAAAGTACTGACTTTTTCTTACACTATAATCTGATTTATGTCAAAAATTTAAAAAGTAGTAATTTGCACAATTCTTCTAAATGGATATTCTATATAGTTTTGTTGCTGCTGCTGCTAAGTCACTTCAGTCATGTCCAACTCTGTGCAACCCTATAGACAGCAGCCCACCAGGCTCCTCTGTCCCTGGGATACTCCAGGCAAGAAAGAACACTGGAGTGGGTTGCCATTTCCTTCTCCAATGCATTAAAGTGAAAAGTGAAAGTGAAGTTACTCAGTTGTGTCTGACTCTTCGCGACCCCATGGACTGCAGCCTACCAGGCTCCTCTGTCCATGGGATTTTCCAGGCTCCTAACCTATAATACAGAAACCACATAAGCCATAACTATGAGTAAATTGTAATGTAGCCTTTTGGCTGTTACATTGCTGCTCCTGCCAGTTTAACCTAAATTTAATAGAAAAGGAAGTCGTGAGGACTTGAACCTGAATATACCCAGAAGACGACACAACCAGGAAAGGTTCAATCTACTGTGCAGTAAAAACTGACTGCACCAATAGTGTTACACCTACTTTCATCAGTCTTTTTTTCTTCCTTAAACTGCTCTAGCCGTTTCTAAATTCAATCCTCAAAATGAATTAACAATTTTTCTGCATAAGTTGTTGCTTCTTTACTCTTTCATTACTGGTAAAACACATGGACATATTGTACATGGTATAGCAGTAACAGGTAGGCTCTGAGGTCAGCCAAGGGTGCTCATTCTAGTCTAAACATTTGAATTAGATAGCAAAGCAGTATTTTAAGATTAGCATTGAAAGGAATGTTCCCTATATTCTAGAGAACTATTGTCCCACTCCATTTCATGTAAATAAATGCATTCTATTCATAAGTTTGCTACATTAGTGATTCACTGAAAACAGGAGTACATTTTAACAAATAAAAAAAGGTTTAACTCAAATGCAAACCAAAGTAATTTAATGAATACAATCTATTTTGCCTTGCTCTATGTTACAAACAATTACAGGCTAGCACTGTGTGTCTCAGCTTTCTAAGTCTATTCTTTTGCATGAAAAAGTAAAGAAATAACCAACTGAAGGGATACTACATGTATAAAATGCTAAAAGTAAGCCACATTTCAAAAATCTAGTTTATAGAATAATTCATAAAATTCTAAAAACTCACCACCTTAGAAAAATGACTAGATATAAGAGAAGAGCCTGCACAGTATTTACAATTAAGATGTAAAGTTATTTTGTTAAATTCACTTTTGAAATCACATAGGTACAGTATTAAATTCTGAGTCAATGGATATAGTATGTCTACAACTTCAGACCTACATCAGTATTTGTTGCTTTTCTTTAAATTCAAAAGGTAATTTCAACAATTTATTTCCAACAGTCAGTCTTGAAAATAAGTCAATTTATACAAAACAATAATATCCCAGTAGAGACGTGTTTTACAGTTGACAGAGAACTTTTTCTAAATTTTGTACCTAGAGGCCTAAGATCTAACTAGCATTAGGATATACTAACAAAGTATTCTTTAAAGAACCAAGGTCTTTTCTCTTAAAATAACCCTAATAAAAAAGTAACAAATTGGAACACTTGAGTACGGCAACAAGAGAAGTGAAAGTCGCTCAGTCCTGTCTGACTCTTGTAAGAAACTCTCTCTTAAAGTGTAATGTTAGAGCACCCTCTGCTGACTAATCAACTCAAATACTCTTAAGAAAAAGATCCTTAATTTAAGATCAGCTTTTTTCATTTCCCATATAATTTTTAAACATTAAAGACATAAAGAATGTAGAAGATAAAGCACTAACCAGATAAAGCCTCCTTGGCACCTCTTTACAAATCGACAATATATTAAGTATTCAGTATATGCATACCACTGTTCTTAAATATTTTTCTATTCTAATATGGACAATTTAACATGTAGTGAGAACATACAGAATCAGAGAAAACAACAATAAGTAACAAAAAGAATTATCACCACATATAGCAAAAAGATCCCTGAACTGAGAGCCTCAATATATGGTCCTACTTGCTCATTTGAGTAAGTTATTTTATTTATCTGAGTCTCAGTTTTATCAATAAAAAACTTATTTAGATTCAATTGTTCATTCAACAAACATTTACTTAGCACCTGTTCTGAGCCACTGCTTAAGCTACAAAGCACCTGCTCAAGCACCTCACATAGATGATTAAATAGCTGCAAAATAATTAATATAAATAGGATAAAGGGTTATTATAGAGGGAAAGAATATCAATTTATACTTTCTTCCTTCTTTTGGGAACTGTCTAAACTGGTATTCAATTTTCTTTCTCACTTGAATTTACTTAAAACTTCAAAGAATTAAGCATAAGGCAGATATCATCTTCCTCCTCAAATAAATGTTCCTCTACTCTCTTTTTTGATAATTTTTAATAATTTTATTTATTTATTTTTGGCTGTTCTGGGTCTTCATTGCTGCATGGGCTTCTCTCTAGTTGTGACAAGAGAGGGCTACACTTCATCGCAGTACTCAGGATTTTCACTACAGCGGCTTCTCTCATTGCAGAGCATAGGGTCTAGGATGTGCAGGCTCACATGTGCAGGCTGGGAGCGGTTGAGGCTCCCAGGAGCTAGATCACAGGATCAATAGCCGTGGAGCACAGGCTTAGCTGCTGTGCACCAGAGATTGAACCTGTGTCTCCTGCACTGGCAGGCCGACTCTCCACCACTGAGCCACCAGGGAAGTCTTCCTCTACTCTTTAGACATTTTTACGGTCTCAAAAGTCCAAGTCTTACAAAAGTTTCAGTGGTAGCAGCTTCCCTACAATGATTATCCTTTCCAATGCAGCCTACTGCTTAAATGCTAGGTAGATATTGACAGCCTAATTCCAGGAAAATAACTCGTGTCACACAGGAGAAAACTGCTATGGTTCAGAGCAAAAAGAGAAAAGGTCAGAACTTAGTCCAGAGGCTTTGGATTACATTCATGCCTCAGTAAATTATTCATTCCTCAAATATACAGAGTACCTAACAATACTAAAGGAAATGTTGTATCAAAAGCAGTTAAAGAGCTTCCCTGGTGGCTCAGTGGTAAAGAATCTAGCTGCCAATGCAGGAGACATGGGTGTGATTGCTGATCCGGGAAGATCCTACATGCTGCGGGGCAACTAAGCCCACGCTGCTGCTGCTGCTAAGTCACTCCAGTCGTGTCCGACTCTGTGCGACCCCATAGACGGCAGCCCACCAGGCTCCCCTGTCCCAGGGATTCTCCAGGCAAGAACACTGGAGTGGGTGGCCACTTCCTTCTCCAATGCATGAAAGTGAAAAGTGAAAGTGAAGTCGCTCATTCATGTCCGACTCTGCAACCCCATGGACTGCAGCCCACCAGGCTCCTCTGTCCATGGGATTTTCCAGGCAAGAGTACTGGAGTGGGGTTGCCAGTGCCTTTTCCACGTAACAGGAAGAAATGGGACCAAATGTCATTTACTGATATCATATATAGGATACAAACCTACAGAAGACAAATTACATCAAATACAAAAATAATCACCACACAAGATGAATTAAAATAGCAGCTGAAAGATGAAGACTTAATAACCATTTACTATAAAAGCAAAGTTGACATTTCTTATCTTTTCCAAAGTTTCTCAGTTGGAGGTGGTTTTATATCCCATGCCCTGCAACATTTTTATTATCACAACTGGCAATAGTGGGTAGGGGCCAGGGCTGCTGCTAAAAATACTGCAACATACACAGTAGCCTTTCCACAACAAAGAATTATCTGGCTTCAAACGTCAATACGGCCCTTGTTGAGAAACTATGCTTTACAATGATAAAACTAAAAAGCCCACTGTCAGTCACATCAGTTCTTCTTATGGTAATAGATAACTGTAGCCTGCCAAGCTCCTCTGGCCATGGGATTTCCCAGGCAAGAATACTGGAGTGGGTTGCCATTTCCTTCTCCAAATCAACAACTAATGCACATAAAGCAATACAATTTCAATATCCAACTATAATATAGATAGAACTATCAAGAATATAGATATATCCTATTGCTACTCACCCACAATCTTTCCCCCCTCCTTCCTTTCCCTCTACTCTCCTGATCCTTGCTGCTCTTATACTTCTTTTAAGCCACCTTCCCATTTCAAAACCTCCAATTCTTCTGAGAAATAAAAAGAAAACAGAAAACATTGACTTATCTATGCTGCCTGAGGTCTAGAATTATTCAAGAGTCATGAGTCTGATAATGTGATTATGAAGATCCATATTCTGTTTTGATTAAAAAATGAACATTATACCCCAAAAAAAAAAGTTAGTGACGTGACCCATGACTCAATACAAGATATTACCTTGTATGTTTCTAAATCATTAAGAGAAATCTTACTAGTCTTGGAAATTAATCAGCACAAGGTGAGTTCCAAAAGTTCACTCCTCCTCATTTCTAAATAATCCTTCGATTCAAGACAGCTGTACTTATTACATACCTAGTAGCTTTCTTTTATTTGCTTTAAGTCTCTTTTAAAATTCTTCATTTTTTACTATTCCCAGATTCAGACAAGTCCATTATTAAACTATTTATATTCTTCGTATTTCACTTAAAGCTTGACTCAGTCTGTACATTTTTCATTTAACTACACCTATATAAAAGCATTTCAACACCTATATCTCAGCGTATCTTGGGTCATTTCATTCTTCCTGTAACTTCTTTAATTTCCTTAAATATTTTTGGAAGCACAATGACCAAAGCTCCCGGTAACAGAGGAAGCACAAAATTACATCATCTGTAGATAGATAAGCCCAGATTTGGGATTTATTTCCAGTATGTTTCTAAAAAGGATATTTATTTTAAATGTTTCTGAAAAAATAGTACTCTGATATAACATCAAAATTATTTTTCACATAAAAAGGAAATCAATATACTTTACTAGACCAAAGCTAAACAACATACACAGTGGTCAACTGTATGTGGCCATCAATTTGAAAGACGCCCCTTCAGGTAATCATGTGTATATAAAGATCTGTTTATAAAGATTTTAGAGACAAAATTGAATAGTATCACAGAGTGACTTATTAATATTTTAAGTATATGTTTTAAAAAAATAACCAAATATACTATTATCATGTCATATAAAAATCTATTGATGAAAATATATAAATCTGTCCCATGCATCCAAATAGAAGGCAGAAATATTTCCAATAAAATATTTTAGCATTGATTTAAAACCCACTGTATTATACAGCTAGACTAGCGACTTCTTGCACAAAACTTTTAAAAAACTGCTTCAAGGCACTATATCTTCTTAAAGCTATCATATACTTAATGCTTAATAATGCAGAAAAATTCACTCACCATTTCAGTGGTGTGCCTTCAAATTCAAACCATATCTCACTAATGTCTTCTTGTCTCATAACCTTCTGAAAGTGCTTTTTCACTTTGTCAGTTACCAACGTCAAATAACTTACTCTTGGCAAAAGCAACTGAAATGAAAATTTATAAAACCATATTTATTTACTATTTTTTTCAAAAAGAAATACACTAAATAGGCTTTTAAACTACATTTTGAATATTCTGAAAAACAGCCATGTTTTTGCATTATTCTGAATATTATAAACAAAGCAAATTGTTTTTATAGAAAATCAAAGGCTAAAGGTTAAGATGACTTAAAATTTCTTATGAGGTCATCACTTGATGTATAGCTTATAGGGTAAATGCCTAGAATAAATAAGTCTATGTGTAATCCTTTTGTAAAAGTTTTTCCAAATAAAAATACAATGCAATCAGAAGCCATACTATTTAGGATACTTATTAGTTCTATCAAATTTAACTTGAAAATTAATATGATTCACCTGAGTTAATTCAACTTCTGGGAAGATAATCACCTCAGTGTAATGTACACTTTGACTTATCAATCAAGACTTCTCAGTTGATCCATCATATTTTGATAATCTACTGTGTACTGACTCAGTTGTGTGAAGAACACCAAGGTAACGACATAATCTATCCTTATCTACAAGGCTAAAATAAAGTGGAGGTTAAAAAAAAAACCTACAAAGTACTTACAAAACTATTTCACGGCAGCAACAGAAAGGCCTTTAAAGGTCAGCTAGAAGATTTCATCTGATAAACAATGAAGCCCACTATGATACCACAAATAAAATGATATGATGAGAAATAGTGAAAAAGCACAAGTGTCAGTTGCTTAGTCATGTCTGACCCTGCAACCCCATGGACTATAGCCCATCTGGCTTCTGTGTCCATGGAATTCTTCAGGCAAGAATACTGGAGTGGGTAGCCATTCCCTTCTCCAGGGGATTTTCCTGACCCAGGGATCAAATCCATGTTGCCCACATGCAGGCAGATTCTTAACCATCTGAACCAGCAGGGAAACCCCAAAGAGAAACAGTACTAGAGGGTTATTCTAACCATTATATATAAAAGACTGCAGTAAGAGTCTAGACAGGAAATCTGTTAAGGCAATACTACATGAAATAAGAAAGAAGGAATGGAAAAGTAGGAGAGGCCTGGAAATTAGAACAAATTTTGGTGATAACTAATGAAGAAATCTGAAGGAGGTAAGAGACGTTAGATGACTAACTTTTGAGCTACACATTCACATCTCTAAATGCAATAAAGCACAAGCTTAGAATATAATGCTGATGAACTGGGGTCCCGCTAGTGTCAGACAACACTAATCTGTCCTTATGGAGGCTGGACCTACTTGGGCTTTGGAGAGAGAAAAGTCTGGAAAGGAACACTAAGGATGGTATAGTAAGAACTGGAATAGTATGAAGGCCATCAGTGTTATTTCCCCCGGAAAGGAGCCCAGAAAGAAAACATAAGAAAGCAATGATTTATTTAAAGAACCTGTAAGTAGGCTTCCCTGGTGGCTCAGAGGTTAAAGCATCTGCCTCCAATGCGGGAGACCCGGGTTCGATCCCTGGGTCGGGAAGATCCCCTGGAGAAGGAAATGGTAACCCACTCCAGTATTCTTGCCTAGAGAATCCCATGGACAGAGAAGCCTGGTAGGCTACAGCCCACGGGGGTCACAAAAGAGTCGGACACGACTGAGCGACTTCACTTTCACAAGTAGATAAAAGGAGGAACTTGGCAAAAATTCATGTATTCTCCTCCTTTGCAAGAGAAGCTCTAGCCATTTCTTGCTTTCCTAAGGTTCTGTTTTCTTTTGCTGGTAAAATGGTTTGTTACTCTCTTTCAGCTGCTTCTGTGAATGGAACTCTGCATCACTTTTCATGTTGCTTATTCAAAGTTATGTTTTTTTGATCAGTGAATCAAAGAGAATTATGTACTGGGCTGGGAACTATATACAAAGAGAAATATTCTGGTTCAGGGATCAATCTTAATCAATGAAGATAGAGGGAACAGGCTCCAGTTAGGTAAGAGAACATTACAGTGGTCCTAGGGGCCACAAGGTAAAGGATGTGAGTGGTAGCTGGAATGCTCGAGTATGGAAAAAATGTGCCCATACTAGAAACAAGCTGCAGGATAGGAGTGTGATTTGAACAGAATATAAGCTCCTCTCTTTAAAAATTTTTAAATTTTTGGTCATGCCACACAGCAAGTGCAATCTTAGCTAGCTGACCAGGGAGGGATCAAACCTACGCCCTGCTTTGGAAGCATGGAGTCTTAACCCCTGGACTGCCAGGAAGTCCCCAGAAGCTCTTCTTTTATTATATAATGAAAAAAACTAAAATGTAGTTGGAGAAGAAAAGAAAAAGGAAACTAAAAGTTAGCATCACAAATGACAGAATCAAGTACAGATGTAACATGGACAGTCTCTAAGAAATTAAAATATCATGGTAAATTAGCCATTAAAAAAATAAATATAATCTATTCATCCAACAGTTCTGTATTATTAAATCCAGGACTTTAACCAGTTTGTTGGGCATTACATAGTTATCTACTCTGTAGAGAATGATATTCACCTACGGAGATCCTAAGAAGGAAGATAAATCAGGAACAAATGAGTGTGGGTATCAGCTCTTGATTTTGGAAAGACCTATACTACATGTACAAGGTGCAACTAGAGTTGTTGAAAATTTCACAAAAGATTTTCATGATACAAACATGTCTTTCCAATAAGGAACGAGTAACATTAGAATGTAAATTAAGATAAGGGTTTTCATCTGTTTTGTTCATGGCTAACATTCCCAATGGCCAAAATAGTGCCTGCTTTATAAGAGGCGTAAAATAAATATTTGATAAATAATCAGAGATGCCAAAGGTTAAAAAGTGTAACAAAAGGTCAAAAGTGATAAATTTTAAAAGAATGCTCATTCTTAAGACAGAATCCATACTCACACTAAAATGTAGCTGGAATCTTCTGTCCTAAACTGGTCTGTGGGAGTAATTTGTAACTAATATAAATATAGTAGTACTAAGAAAAAACTAGAATAGGTACAGATACAGTTTATCCAGTAAATATTTAAATAGGTAAAATGGAAAGAAAATAACAACAAAAGCATCACCCTGCCTTCTACATTAGTATTGTATCACACAAGAATTTTCTTTGGTATATCTCACTGGTTTACTTCAAGCTCATTTTTTTAAAAACTGTGTTAAAATATACCTAGCATAAAATTTACCATGCTAACTATTTTAAGCAGTTCAGTGACATTAAATACATTGACATTGCTGTGATTATCCCAAATACACTGACACGGCTGTGTCACCCATGTGACACCCATGACTATCCATCTCCAAAACTTTCCATCAACTTCTGTATCTATTAAACAATAATTACCTCATTCTATTCTTCCTCCCTAGTGGCTCAAACAGTAAAGAATCTGCCTGCAGTGCAGGAGACCCAGGTTCAATCTTTGGGTTGGGAAGATCCCTGGAGAAGGGCATAGCAACCCACTCCAGTATTTGCCTGGAGAACTTCATGGACAGAGGACTGAAAGTGAAAGTGAAGTCACTCAGTCGTGTCCGACTCTTTGCGACCCCGTGGACATAGCCTACCAGGCTTCTATGTCCATGGGATTCTCCAGGCAAGAATACTGGAGTGGGTTACCATTTCCTTCTCCAGGGGATCTTCCCGACTCAGGGATCGAACCCGGGTCTCCCGCATTGGAGGCAGATGCTTTAACCTCTGAGCCACCAGGAAGCCCAAGACTGGTGGGGTACAATCCACGAGACACTTCTGAGCAACCATCACTTTCCCTTCTTCCTCCCAGCCTTCCATAATCACTTTTAACTTTCCGGCTCTGAATTAGACCCTTCTAGAAGGCAATGGCACCCCACTCCAGTACTCTTGCCTGGAAAATCCCATGGACGGAGGAGCCTGGTAGGCTGCAGTCCATGGGGTTGCTAGGAGTCGGACACGCCTGAGCAACTTCACTTTCACTTTTCACTTTCATGCATTGGAGAAGGAAATGGCAACCCACTCCAGGGTTCTTGCCTGGAGAATCCCAGAGACGGGGAAGCCTGGTGGGCTGCCATCTATGGGGTTGCACAGAGTCAGACATGACTGAAGCGACTTAGCAGCAGCAGCAGCAGCAGCAGTAGCAGTTACATCTAAATGGAATCATAAAATATTTGTTCTTTTGTGTCTGGCTTATTTCACTTCAATTAATGTTTTCAAGGTTCAAATTCTTTTAATACAAAAGGATTAACCCCTCCAGGGATACTCTCCACTATATGGACTCTTATTCTTTTATTCCTCATTCAGCACTCAGTATGACACACGTGATACATTTTTTTTCCATCTGCATAGCCAATAAGGAATACGTGTTTTATATAGTTGTATAGATTACTTGACTTCCATGGTGGCTCAGCAATAAAGAATCCACCTGCAATGCAGGAAATGCCAGCTTGATCCCTGCATCGGAAAGATTCCCTGGAGAAGGGAATGGCAATCTACTCCAGTATTCTTGCCCGGGAAATCCCATGGACAGAGGAGCCCAGTAGGCTACAGGCCACAGGGTCACAAGAGTTGGACATAACTTAGCAACTAAACAAAAACAACAGATTACTTATGTTTCATGGGAAAACTGCCTGTAATATTATTTGTTACACCAAACCCTATTTTGTTCAAGAATTTTCAGTTATAAAATTTGAGATTCACTTAACAAACACACAATTAAAATATACGAGAATCCTCTACCAAACAGAATCCAACAACATATTAAAAAGCTCACACATCATGACCAAGTGGGCTTTATCCCAGGTATGCAAGGATTCTTCAGTATTCACAAATCAATCAATGTGATACACATTAACAAATTGAAAGATAAAAAACATATGTTTATCTCAATAGATGCAGAGAAAGCCTTTGACAAAATTCAACATCCATTTATGATAAAAACCCTCCAGAAAGCAGGCTTAGAAGGATCATACCTCAGCATAATAAAACCCATATATGATAAACCCACAACAAACATTATCCTCAATGGTGAAAAACTGAAAGCATTTCCCCTAAAGTCAGGAACAAGACAAGGGTGCCCACTCTCACCACTACTGTTCAACATAGTTTTGAAAGTTTTAGCCACAGCAATTAGAGAAGAAAAAGAAATAAAAGGAATCCAGATTGGAAAAGAAGATGTAAAACTCTCACTGTTTGCAGATGACATGATCCTCTACATAGAAAGCCCTAAAAACACCTCCACAGAATTACTAGAGCTAATCAATGAATATAGTAAAGTTGCAGGATATAAAATACTACACAGAAATCCCTTGCATTCCTATATACTAACAATGAGAAAACAGAAAGAGAAATTAACAGAACAATTTCATTCACCACTGTGATGAAAAGAATAAAATACTTAGGAATAAATCTACCTAAAGAAACAAAAGGCCTATATATAGAAAACTATAAAACACTCATGAAAGAAATCAAAGATGACAAAAAAATATACCATGTTTGTGTATGGGAAGAATCAATAAAGTGAAAATGAGTATACTATTCAAAGAAATCTATAAATTCAATGCAATCCCTATCAAGCTACCAATGGTATTTTTCACAAAACTAGAACAAGTAATTTCAAAGTTTGTATGGAAATACAAAAATATCTCAAATAGCCAAAGCAATCTTGTGAAAGAAGAAGAATGGAACTGGAGGAGTCAACCTGACATTGTATGGGAGACAGGGATCAAGACCATCCCCATGGAAAAGAAATGCAAAAAAGCAAAATGGCTGTCTGGGGAGGCCTTACAAATAGCTGTGAAAAGAAGAGAGGCGAAAAGCAAAGGAGAAAAGGAAAGATATAAGCATGTGAATGCAGAGTTCCAAAGAATAGCAAGAAGAGATATGAAAGCCTTCTTCAGCGATCAATGCAAAGAAATAGAGGAAAACAACAGAATGGGAAAGACTAGAGATCTCTTCAAGAAAATTAGAGATACCAAGGGAATATTTCATGCAAAGATGGGCTCGATAAAGGACAGAAATGGTCTGGACCTAACAGAAGCAGAAGATATTAAGAAGAGGTGGTAAGAATACACAGAAGAACTGTACAAAAAAGATCTTCAAAACCCAGATAATCATGATGATGTGATCACTCATCTAGAGCCAGACATCTTGGAATGTGAAGTCAAGTGGGCCGTAGAAAGCATCATTACGAACAAAGCTAGTAGAGGTGATGGAATTCCAGTTGAGCTGTTTCAAATCCTGAAAGATGATGCTGTCAAAGTGCTGCACTCAATATGCCAGCAAATTTGGAAAACTCAGCAGTGGCCACAAAAATGGAAAAGGTCAGTTTTCATTCCAATTCCAAAGAAAGGCAATGCCAAAGAACGCTCAAACTACTGCACAATTGCACTCATCTCACATGCTAGTAAAGTAATGCTCAAAATTCTCCAAGACAGGCTTCAGCAATACATGAACCGTGAACTTCCTGATGTTCAAGCTGGTTTTAGAAAAGGCAGAAGAACCAGAGATCAAATTGCCAACATTCGCTGGATCATCAAAAAAGCAAGAGAGTTCCAGAAAAACATCTATTTCTGCTTTCTTGACTATGCTAAAGCCTTTGACTGTGTGGATCACAATCAACTATAGAAAATTCTGAAAGAGATGGGAATACCAGACCACCTGACCTGCCTCTTGAGAAATCTGTATGCAGGTCAGGAAGCAACAGTTAGAACTGGACATGGAACAACAGACTGGATCCAAATAGGAAAAGGAGTACGTCAAGGCTGTATATTGTCACCCTGCTTATTTAACTTATATGCAGAGTACATCATGAGAAATGCTGGGCTGGAAGAAACACAAGCTGGAATAAAGATTGCCGGGAGAAATATCAATCACCTCAGATATGCAGATGACACCACCCTTATGGCAGAAAGTGAAGAGGAGCTAAAAGCCTCTTGATGAAAGTGAAAGAGGAAAGTGAAAAACTTGGCTTAAAGCTCAACATTCAGAAAACGAAGATCATGGCATCCGGTCCCATCACTTCATGGGAAATAGATGGGGAAAACAGTGGAAACGGTGTCAGACTTTATATTTTGGGGCTCCAAAATCACTGCAGATGGTGATTGCAGCCATGAAATTAAAAGACGCTTACTCCTTGGAAGGAACGTTATGACCAACCTAGATAGTATATTCAAAAGCAGAGACATTACTTTGCCGACTAAGGTCCGTCTAGTCAAGGCTATGGTTTTTCCTGTGGTCATGTATGGATGTGAGAGTTGGACTGTGAAGAAGGCTGAGCGCTGAAGAATTGATGCTTTTGAACTGTGGTGTTGGAGAAGACTCTTGAGAGTCCCTTGGACTGCAAGGAGATCCAACCAGTCCATTCTGAAGGAGATTGGTCCTGGGTGTTCTTTGGAAGGAATGATGCTAAAGCTGAAACTCCATTACTTTGGCCACCTCATGCGAAGAGTTGACACATTGGAAAAGACTCTGATGCTGGGAGGGATTGGGGGCAGGAGGGAGAAGAGAATGACCGAGGATGAGATGGCTGGATGGCATCACGGACTCAGTGGATGTGAGTCTGAGTGAACTCTGAGAGACGGTGATGAACAGGGGAGGCCTGGCGTGCTGCGATTCATGGGGTCGCATAGAGTAGGACACGACTGAGCGACTGAACTGAACTGAACTGACTTAAGGCTCTACTACAAAGCTACAGTCATCAAGACTGCATAGTACCAGCACAAAGACAGAAACATAGATCAATGGAACAAAACAGAAAGCCCAGAGATAAATCCACACACCTATGGATACCTTATCTTTGACAAAAGAGGCAAGAATATACAACGGAGAAAAAGACAATCGCCTTAACAAGTGGTACTGGGAAAACTGGTCAACCACCTGTAAAGAATGAAACTAGAACATTTTCTAACACCACACGCAAAAATAAACTCAAAATGGATTAAAGATCTAAATGTAAGACCAGAAACTATAAAACTCCTAGAGGAAAACAGGTAAAACACTCTCTGATAAAAATCACAGCAGTATCCTCTATGACCCACCTCCCAGAGTAATGGAAATAAAAGCAAAAATAAACAAATGGGACCTAATTAAACGTAAAAGCTTTTGCACAATGAAGGAAACTATAAGCAAGGTGAAAAGACAGCCTTCAGAATGGGAGAAAATAATAGCAAACAAAGCAACTGACAAAGAATTAATCGCAAAAATACACAAGCAGCTCATGCAGCTCAATACCAGAAAAATTAACGACCCATTCAAAAAATGGGCCAAAAACTAAACAGACATTTCCCAAAGAAGACATACAGATGGCTAACAAACACATGAAAAGATGCTCAACATCACTCATTAACAGAGAAATGCAAATCAAAACCCGCATAGGGACAGATCATGAGAATGGTTGCTATCAAAAAATAAGTGCTGAAGAGGGTGTGGAGAAAAGGGAACCCTCTTTCTTTAGGAGTAAATCCCACTGTTGGTGGGAATGCAAACTAATACAGCCACTATGGAGAACAGTGTGGAGATTCCTTAAAAACTGGAAATAGAACTGTCATGCGACTCCAACAACCCCACCGTGGGGCATACACACTGAGGAAACGAGAATTGAAAGAGACACAGGTACCCCAGTGTTCATCGCAGCACTGTTTACAATAGCTAGGACATGGAAGCAACCTAGCTGTCCATCGGCGGATGAATGGATAAGAAAGCTGTGGTACATATACACAATGCAATAGTACTCAGCTATTAAAAAGAATGCATTTGAATCAGTTCTAATGAGGTGGATGAAACTGGAGCCTATTATACAGCATGAAGTAACTCAGAAAGAAAAACACCAATAAAGTATATTGACATATATATATGGAATTTAGAAAGATGGTAACGATGACCCTCTATGCAAGACAGCAAAAGAGACACAGATATAAAGAACAGACTTTTGGACTCTGTAGGAGAAGGCAAGGGTGGCATGATTTAAGAGAATAGCATTAAAATATGTATATTACCATATGTGAAACAGATAACCAGTCCAAGCTCGATGCACAAAACAGGGCACTCAAAGCCGGTGCACTGGGACAATCCTGAGGGATGGGATGGGGAGGGAGGTGGGAGGAGGGTTCAGGATGGGGTACACACGTACACCCATGGCTGATTTATGTCAATGTATGGCAAAAACCACTATAATAAAGTAATTAGCCTCCAATTAAAATAAATTAATTTAAAAATACACTAGAATTCTGTTTCAACGTGTGAGGCATCACACTAGGTGATGAGGACAGAGCAGTGAATGAGACAGAAAGAGTTCTTCCTCTCATGAAGCTTACAGGCTTAAGAGGAAGACAGTAAAAACAAAATTACAAATATGATGAATGTAAAAGAGTAAAGGATGTCATAGGAGCAAACAGCAAAGAAATTTCCAGGAAAGCTCAAGGAAGGCCTTTACAGGAAGTAAATTTTAAGGCAAGAGTCAAAAGGGAAACAGGAACGAATCAAACAAGGTTGGATTTGGATGTCTGGGTGTGAGTAGGGGTGGGAGATACTTCTGTTCATTCTAGTAGAGGGAACTGCAAGGAAGGCATGGCGTGAATACAGAAGGACAAAGAATGGCACATGAGGAATTATAAGAATTTGAATATGACAGGATGCAGAGGTTTAGGACAGAATAGTACTGAAGAAGTAAGGGACCAGATCATGAAGAACCTTGTAAACTACATTAAGGATCCTAAAGGCAATGAAAAGCCACTAAAGGTTTCAAGCTGGCAGGTGAAAAGATTAGATATGTGTTTTTAAAGATTACTCTAACTGTGCAGACTGGAAAACGCAAAGAGGGCAGGACTGAAACCAGGGAAATCAGTTAATATTATAAAACCCCTTAGTTTTCAAATGGTGGTCTGAAATCACGGCATATGAAAGGTATTAGAAAAGTGTGAAATATCTGAGATGTAAAATCAGACAGACCCAATTATGAATGAATGTCAGGGATATAGGACAAGGCAGTATCAAAGGATGAGTTCCATGTTAATTGCTATAAGAGTAATTAATTAGCTGGATGATAAAACAGGAATAGAAGATAGCAGATGACCAGGTTTTCTGGAGGAAAGATGATGGGTCCAGCTTGAAACACACTCAGTTTGAGTTCCTTCGAGACATCTAAGTGAGGTTACCAGCAGAAAGACATACAGATCTGGCTCAGGAGAAAAATCCCGGGGCGCTGTTAAGATTAAAATGCTCAACAAAGACATAAAAATGGAGTGAGAGCTCTGCTGCTGCTACTGCTAAGTCGCTTCAGTCGTGTCCAACTCTTGTGCGACCCCATAGGCGGCAGCCCACCAGGCTACCCCGTCCCGGGGATTCTCCCGGCAAGAACACTGGAGTGGGTCGCCATTTCCTTCTCCAATGCATGAAAGTGAAAAGTGAAAGTGAAGTCGCTCAGTCATGTCCGACTCTTTGCAACCCCATGGACGATACAGTCCATGGACTTCTCTAGGCCAGAATACTGGAGTGGGTAGCCTTTTCTTTCTCCATGGGATCTTCCCAACCCAGGGACTGGACCCAGGTCTCCAGCATTCCAGGCAGATTCTTTACCACCTGAGCCACAAGGGAAACCCAAGAATATTGGAATGGGTAGCCTATCCCTTCTCTAGCAATTCTTTCTGACCCAGTAATTGAACTGAGGTCTCCTGAATTTCAGGTGAATTCTTTACCAACTGAGCTATCAGGGGAGCACCCCCCCACCCCCAACAACAACAAAAAAAACAACACACACACACACACACAGAGAAGTGGACCAAAAAAAAAAAAAAAAAAAGCAAAGCAAAGGGGACCACAGGAGCAAAACCAGGGATGAGGCACTGCAGCGCAAGAGGACAGTGTAATAAAACCGAGTCAACAGCCAACAACATCAAATAGGGCTGAGAGAGCAAGCAAATCAAAGTTCAAAAGCAGACTCTAGGTCTGGTTAAAAAACTAAAAAAAAAAAATTTAAAAGATGTCATTAGGGATTCTGACAAAACAGTTTTGCTGGAGCAGTGTGAAAATATGATTACAGTGAAGTAAATGGTGGGAGGTGGGGAGGAGACAGTGAGTCCAGACCATCCTTTTGCTAAGGCTGGCTGTGAAGGAATAGCAAGTGGTTGGAAAGAAAGATGGGGTCAAAGAAGTTTGTTACAGGATAGGAAGGATCTGAGACAATATAAATGCTGCAAAGAAGTTGTCAATAGACAGAAAAAGCTCAAAGTAAAATAAATAGAAAAGGCAGAAGATGGGATCCAGGTGGAAGGTTGGGCCTTGCCCAAGAAGAAAGGGCACCTCTTCCATTAAAACAGGTGAGAAAAAGTGAATCTGTGCAGATACGCTTTCACCTCTCTGTGCAGATATGCTTCATAGAGTTGGTGGCAGAAAGTTAAGGAAGGTCCTGTCATGTGGTTTCTATTTTCTTTGTGAAGTAGGAAGTGAGGTGAGGGCTCAGAGGAGGAGTCCTAGCAGAGGATAGACACAGTATGGACTGCTGGGAAAAGTTTAGGGTCTACTCAGATCAATTACTACACATCTGCGGGATTACCTCTGGTAAAAAGTCACAAAATGTGAATGCAATTTAGTGTGTATGTTTTATATTGGATAATCTAAAGGAAAAGTAACAGTTCAAATGAATATAACAGAAACAACAAAAACTGAGAAGTCGCTTTGTTTCTAGAAAAGTTCCTTGCTAATACTCTCTGTAATATAAGACATAATTCTCAATGATTATGACACATAGAATTGGCTGAAAGCTTATACAGAGCCAAAAATCAAAATGCAGAAATAAACAGGAATATATCTAACATTAATAAGCTTTTCCAATTAAAACAGAAAATCCCAGAAGACTCTTTGAATAAAAATTATTTAATTTACAAATTTGGTACAGAGTGGATATTTCAAAATCCAGTTTCTAAGGAAGAAGCTATAAGCATTAATAAAAGTAAACTACATTCCCATTTACCCATCCTTCCTGCACCTCCACCTGAACACAAATGGACGCTTCAGGCCACAATGACAACCCTGTTATATCACCTCACCTGAACTCTAAGAATGTTTGGGAAAGAGGTCTACTAGCTCTCGGGCCAAATTTTCATCGCATTTCATCTACCTCTTTAAAACAGTATCATTATTATAACTCAAAGCAATTAAAAATACATTCAAGCTTAATTTACAACAAAGAGATATGGCAATTAAAATCATATTGGCACTAAAATGCTTACCGAAAATAATTCTAATAGTAAAACCACTGCTAGTGGTTTTGTATACAGCATTTTCTTTCTTCAGTTCAGTTCAGTAGCTCAGTCATGTCCAACTCTGCGAGCCCATGGACTCCAGCATGTCAGGCCTCCCTGTCCATCACCAACTCCCTGAGTTGACTCAAACTCATGTCCATTGAGTGGTGATGTCATACAAACATCTCATCCTCTGTCATCCCCTTCTCCTCTCATCTTCAACCTTTCCCAGCATTGGGGTCTTTTCAAATGAGTCAGCTCTTTGCATCAGGTGGCCAAAGTATTGGAGTTTCAGCTTCAACATCAGTCCTTCCAATGAACACTTAGGACTTATTTCCTTTAGAATGGACTGGTTGGATCTCCTTGCAGTCCAAGGGACTCTCAAGAGTCTTCTCCAACACCACAGTTCAAAAGCATCAATTCTTCGGCACTCAGTTTTCTTTACAGTCCAACTCTCACACCCATACACAACTACTGGAAAAACCATAGCCTTGACTAGACGGACCTTAGTCAGCAAAGTAACGTCTCTGCTTTTTAATATGCAGTCTAGGTTGGTCATAACTTTTCTTCCAAGGCCTAAGTGTCTTTTTATTTCATGGCTGCAGTCACCATCTGCAGTGGTTTGGGAGCCCCTAAAAATAAAGTCTGGCACTGTTTCCACCACTTTTCCATCTATTTCCCATGAAGTGATGGGACCGGATGCCATGATCTTTGTTTTCTGAATGTTGAGCTTTAAGCCAACTTTTCCACTCTCCTCTTTCACTTTCATCAAGAGGCTTTTTAGTTCTTCTTCACTTTCTGCCATAAGGGTGGTGTCATCTGCATATCTGAGGTGATTGATATTTCTCCTGGCAATCTTTATTCCAGATCATGCTTCATACAGCTCAGTGTTTCTCATGATGTACTCTGTATAGAAGTTAAATAAGCAGGGTGGCAATATACACCTTAGACGTACTCCTTTTCGTATTTGGAACCAATCTGTTGTTCCATGTTCAGTTCTAATTGTTGCTTCCTAACCTGCATACAGATTTCTCAAGAGGCAGGTCAGGTGGTCTGGTATTCCCATCTCTTTCAGAATTTTCCACATTTTATTGTGATCCACGCAGTCAAAGGCTTTGGCATAGTCAATAAAGCAGAAATAGATGTTTTTCTGGAACTCTCTTGCTTTTTTGATGATCCAGCGGATGTTGGCAATTTGATCTCTGGTTCCTCTGCCTTTTCTAAAACCAGCTTGAACAACTGGAAGTTCATGGTTCACATACTATCAAAGCCTGTCTTGGAGAATTTTGAGCATTACTTTACTAGCATGTGAATGAGTGCAATTGTGCAGTAGTTTGAGCATTCTTTGGCATTGCCTTTCTTAGGGATTAGAATGAAAACTGACCTTTTCCAGTCTCATGGCCACTATTGAGTTTTCCAAGTTTGCTGGCATACTGAGTGCAGCACTTTCACAGCATCATCTTTTAGGATTTGAAATAGTTCAACTGGAATTCCATCACCTCTACTAGCTTTGTTCATAGTGATGCTTCCTAAGGTCCATTTCACTTCACATTCCAGGCTGTCTAGCTCTAGGTGAGTGTTCACACCATCACTTTTTCTTTCTTACACTTCAGTATTTATCTGACTCTTTGTGGCCCCATGAACTGTAGCCTGCCAGGTTCCTCTGCCCATGGGATTTCCCAGGCAAGAACACTGGAGTGAGTTGCCATTTCCTTCTCCACACTTAAGTATGCATGCATTTAAAGAGCAAAATCTGAATTATGCTGCATGGTTTTAAATTTCAATTCTTTAGGTTAAAGCGTCTGCCTCCAATGCAGGAGACCTGGGTTCGATCCCTGGGTTGGGAAGATCCCCTGGAGAAGGAAACAATCCACTCCAGTATTCTTGCCTGGAGAAGCCCATGGATGGAGAAGCCTAGTAGGTTACAGTCCACGGGGGTCGCAGAGAGTCGGACACGACTGAGTGACTTCACCTTCTTTGTTTAATATTTATTATATGCCTGTCACCCAATAATCTGCAAAAACATGACCACAATGAAGTTTCTTTTGGGTGAAGAATTAGGAAGAATTCAAGAAAAAAAAATCAATTATTATTAAAAACAATCTTCCTCCAACAGTTAATCTTATTACTCTTACCATTTTTAATTCTATTAGAAACAGAAAACAACTTACCCTCTAGTTCTCACAATGGTCTTTTCATATTTAAAACAGATTTATAAATAAGGAAGGAAAAATATTATATTCTTTACTTGCTTTTTTAAGTGCAGAAAATATGTCAAACATCATATTCTGATTTAAAAGTAAACAGTCTTAAATCATGTATCTCTTAGCTTTCACTACTTTGACCAACTGGACACACATACACTCCTTCGTGTAAGTACTATTAGAAAGCTGCCCAAGGTTAAAAGTTTTCATTAAAATAGCAAAAGCTAGTTTGGACACAAACTTAAATGATATCCTAACCCAAGCTACTGAGGGAGAAGAGTAAAAATACATCTAATAAATGAAATGTCTCTAAAAATAAACTATGATCACTTTTCATTTTTAACCATGGAAGTTTTTCTAAAGGTGGAAAATTGCTGAGTTTCCAAAGTAAAAATGATTCAAATTTATATAATCAGTTATGATTATCTGAAAAAGTACAAAAGACTACCCAATTTCTCTGAAATTATCATTCAGTAAGAAAACCCATAGAATTTAAACAAACCAACATGGGGGTGGAGCGACTTTCATGCACTGAGTATCTACCATTTGTGTGACATATTCCAGATTCAAGGATGCACAGAGAAAAATGAAACAGTTCCTATACCCAACAAGTTAGAGGACAGGTCCCTAAAGGAGCTTCCTCCAGCCATCTGACTGTCCCCAGCTGGGGCAGGTAGCGGACGAGTGCAGCCTCACCAGCACACAGGAGAGAAAGCCAAGGGCAAGCTCTACTAAGGTGAAACAAGAGACAGTCCAGCACCACAGAGGTATTTCCACTTTTCCAGATCTTCCTGAGTAAATAATATTATGTATGCATGCATACTAAGTCATTTCAGCTGTGTCCGACTCTTCGCAACTCCATGGACTGTAGCCCACCAGGCTCCTCTGTCCATGGGATTCTCCAGGCAAGAGTACTGGAGTGAGTTGCCATGTACTTCTCCAGGGAATCTTTCCAACTCGGGAATCAAACCCATGTCTCATGTCTCCTGCACTGGCAGGTGGGTTCTCTACCCCTAGCACCACCTGGGAAGACTGTGTCCCTGAGACACAAAGGAAAAACTAAAATGACAGTAACTGAGAATGTCTTTGCCTACTAGGGACTATTTAGTAAAAAGGCAAGATACTATTATCTGTGACTGACAGATGCTTAAGTTTGGATCATATCAGCAATTGGAAAAGAAAAAGAAAAGCAGACTAAAATCAAAAGATAACTGGTACTCTCTTTTTTAGAACAGATAGTACACTAACTCAAATCCACAAGCCTACATGTGACAATTTATGTTATTAAACAATATATTTCATATTATCTATATTAACTCATGAAACATATGAAGATACATCCACATTCATATGTTCATTCAGCTATCAAAAAAATTTAAATAGTTGCTTTGAATACAAAAGAACCAAATCTGAACCTATCATTTTCAAAATAGCTTCCTGTTAAAAAACCACACATAACTTATGATTCATTATCATATACTAAGGATGTGTAAGAAAAAGAAAGTAAAGACAGTCTCGTATCAACATGTCAGCAGTGCTTTTATCCCTGAGCAGGAGGATTAGAGGTGATTCTTACTTCCTTCTTTTCACAGATCTGTGTCTAATTTTTTTTCCATAATAAGCACATATTAATTGTACACGAAGAGTTGAAAACCAGCCTCCTGGTTCTTAAGAGCTTTCTCTACAGAAATGGACAAAGTTCCGACATCCCATTTGCCACCACCAGCATACTTACATAATATGGTTCTGCCTCACGTTCAGTTATCTCATCCTGATACAGGGTGAAGCAAGTTGGAATTCGTCCAAACCACACATCTCGAAGCACATCTTTGTCATCTGTCATTCTTCCAGTGATGAAAGCAGTACATATAGGCTAAATTATTTTCAGCCAAAGCCAAACTGAAAAGAAAATGAAGAGCATTGGTCTGATCCTTGTAAGAATAAACCAACCTGCTCCAAAACAAAGATTATAGGAAATCAAGAATGCCGTAAAGATTATTCAGTTCAAAAAACTAGATGATGGCATTCTTTAGAATGCATGCAAAAATCAGTACAACAAATTCCAAATGTGAAGCTATTATTTATTTAAAGAAATCACGGAAGTAACCATTTCAAAATTACATATACAACTAACAAACCACAGCCAAAGTCAAACTATTCTTGCAATATTCTCTCAAGCCCCAAAAAGTATACAGCTTATCTAAAGTGAACTCTTCTCCTGTAACTTTTGTCTCAGTTTTCTCATCTATAAAATGGGAATAACAGCACTGAGCATGTAAGAGAGATATTAAAATTAAATTCATACATGTAGAATACTTACAATAATGCACATAACACAGTACTAGTAGTATAAGATGTATCTGTCATCATAATTTATAGAACCAACAAGAGCGTGTCTCAAAAAATGTTTAAAAGTCAGAAACTTCAAGAACTTAGAATAATCAAAAGCATTATCTAATGTAAACTGGAATTAGTAAAGGAAAATACAGCCAAAAAATATGCACTGAGCATTGCTAGTAACACGATAGAGTCACAGTTTGATCTGTGGGCTGAAGGCTTCACAATGATGATGACAATGATGATGGTGGTGATCATTTTTAAAAACCTCAGGCATATCTGACTCTGCAACCCAATGGATTGTAGCCCACCAGACTCCCTGGGGATTCTCCAGGCAAGAATACTGGACTGGGGAGCCATTCCCTTCTTCAAAGGATCTTCCAGACCCAGGGATAGGACCCGAGTCTCCTGCATTGCAGGCAGATTCTTTACTGTCTGAGCCACCAGGGAAGCCCCTACAGGCATTGCCCAGAAGGTACTATTTACAAATCTGCTAAACATACCATGCACTTTCATGTCCTTTCCATAGCTGTGCTCATGCTGGTGGTTCCTAACCCTAAAGTAGCCTTCCCCACCTTGTCTTCAACTGGGACAGCCTTCACGATCCTGCCAAAACAGCCTTTCTTCTATGCCTAAATCAGGCGGAACCTCACTGCACTTTTCCTTTTCCTTTACTGCAGCAGGATTTTCAATCTCGTATTCTTTCCACCATACCATATTAATTACCAAACATCCCTTTCAACTCCAAAATGTCCATGGTTATAATTAAATGTTACTTTGTGAGTGCTTTCATAGGGAGGAGGGGAAGAAGTTAAATATTAACAGAACACTTACAGTGTTCAGGGAAGAATTTTAAAAGATACTGAACTTGAAGAATGGGTAAAATATGAACAGAAGAAAAGAAGACAAATAATCCAAGCAGGGCAATACAGCATCAGCAAAGACAGGAAGTGGCAGGAGCAACATATGAGCCAACTTTTTAGGAAACATATTGGGAACAGTAGTAGACAATTAAAGAGCTGACACTGTGACGTGGTCTACTGCTGCTGCTGCTGCTAAGTCGCCTCAGTTGTGTCTGACTCTGTGCGACCCCATAGACGGCAGCCCACCGGGCTCCCCATCCCTGGGATTCTCCAGGCAAGAACACTGGAGTGGGTTGCCATTTCCTTCTCCAATGCATGAAAGTGAAAAGTGAAAGGGAAGTCGCTCAGTCGTGTCCGACTCTTACCGACCCCATGGACTGCAGCCCACCAGGCTCCTCTGTCCATTGGATTTTCCAGGCAAGAGTACTGGGGTGGGGTGCCATTGCCTTCCCGTCATGGTGGTCTACTACCACACATGATTTTAAGCAAGTCACTTTACTTCACTAAGTCTCAATTTCCTTAACTGTAAAAGTTACCAGGGTTGTTCTAGAGAAAAAAATCTATAAAGTATGTGACATGGAACTGGACACAGTAAGTGCTGAGACATAAAAGCAATTATTATTCTTTTAATGTCAAATTTGTAAATATATAAGGTAACTAGATCATGAAGGTGAAGTGAAAGTGAAAGTGAAGTCGCTCAGTTGGGGCTGACTCTGCAACCCCATGGACTGTAGCCTACCAGGCTCCTCTGTCCATGGGATTTTCCCAGGCAAGAGTACTGGAGTGGATTGCCATTTCCTTCTCCAGGGGATTTTCCAACCCAGGGATTGAACCCGGGTCTCCCACATTGTAGACAGACGCTTTACCACCTGAGCCAACTAGATCACGAAGTATACCAAATAGATAACTGTAGGTTTTCAATTTTATCCAACAAGCTGTGAGGTTCTATAATGGTGAAATAAAAACAATTATCTGGTATAGTCAGAACTATGGCTTTTCCAGTAGTCACGTACAGATGTGACAGTTGTACATAAAAAAGGCTGAGAGCTGAAGAACTGATGCTTTCAAACTGCGTTGCTAGGGAAGATTCGTGAGAGTCCCTTGGGACTGCAAGGAGATCAAACCAGTCAATCCTAAAGGAAGTGAACCCTGACTATTCATTGGAAAAACTGATGCTGAAGCTGAAGCTCCCATACTTCTACCACCTGATGGAAAGAAAAGACCCCGATGCTGGGAAAGATTGAGGGCGAGAGGAAAAGGAAGCAACAGAGGATGAGATGGGTAGATGACACCACTGACTCAATGTATGCGAGTTTGAGCAAACTCAGGGAAAAGTGAAGGACAGGGAAGCCTGGCATGCTGCAGTTCATGGGGTTGCAAAGAGTAGGACATGACTTAGCAAATGAACAGCAACAACAAATCTGGTGGCAGTGCACAAAAGGCACAAAAGGAGATCTGAGTCAGAGAAAGGATAGCCAGGTAGCACTGTCCGCAACTAAGGTATATAATAATGAGTGCCTGACCTAGACTGGTAGCAGTGGATTGAAAACAGATAGGAGGCTTTTCCAATGAAGAACAGAAGTTGGTAAAAAGACTGGCTAAGGGATAAAGACAAGGACTGAAAAGATTTAAATGCTTACAGCAGGCAACAGAGTAAGGTAGTTAAGAAGTTTTGAAACTGGACTGACATGGGTTTCAACCCTGACTTCCTCATATAAGCTGTGAGTCCCTGGACAACAAACCTGACATCTCCAAACCTCGCATCTGTAAACTGAAGATAATTCTAATGTCACAGGTTGCTCTGTGTTTAGCACCTAGTAACCAACAACTGGAAAAATGGAATATGTATTTAATTCCATGGCCCCTCTGCTTGCATACCCTTTGCCCCTTCTCTTGGCCAATTCTTAATCTCTTTTAAGAGTGAACCTAACATCAGTTTCGTGGGAAGCCTTCCACTAAGCAAACTACAATCTAATTACTTATTATTTATCTTTATTGTTATATGGCATAACAATGCACTGCAGTTGTGTTTATCTTATCTGACTCTTGCCCCTCCCAAAACTGAACTGTGAGTTCCTTGACAGCATAAATTGAGTCATATATACCTTTGTATCAGGGAGGGTAGCACAATTAGCACATAGTAGGTTCTGGAATTTTTGTTAAACACCAGAAAATATATAAATAAATAAAATACATAAACCCCAAGATTACACTAGCTACTGAAGAAACTTCTCTACCTAAACTCTTTCCTAAATTGGTACAATCACACTTTAAATTCAGTGAATTTTATTATTGTAGAAAAATATTTTTCCTCTCATACATTCACAATGATATCAAACCACGATTCCAACTTGAAGGCAACATTTTCGAAGAATAGAAACCTCAAACCATGATAGTCTACTAGAAATAAGCTTCTTTAGGGCAATGACTACTACCTGACTGCTGCTGTATTTTCTGCATCTAATTCACCGCCTGGAAAAATGGTAGGTGTGTCCAATGAAAAACACTGAGCAAACAGTATAGTGGGTATGATAAGAATGTAATGCATGATTAACCGTCCCTTTTACGCTACAAACCAAGAACGGCTAACCTACTACCTGAAGCTGTTTTTTTGCTGACAAAATCCCCAACTATCCACAAATTACTTAAAATATCAAATACCTACTACTAGTAAATTTGTAAACATCTAAAAATATGCTGGCTGGTCTCCCTTTAAATTCAAAAGTGGGCTCTGGGTACTGCCCAGTGTTCTCATGTTTCCCTAGTCCATTTATTCTTCCACTGTCCCAGATCAACTTTCTAGTCTCAAATCTTCACATCTCCTTCCTTTCTCTCTCTCAGCTAATGACTTGGCTTTTTAACTATTTCCTTCTATCTGGTTACTAAGGATCACCAGTTTTGAACAGAGGTTTTAAGGAACAGGCACATTCCCATCCTGGGAGATATAGTATGTAACTCACCCCAACTTCCAAATGTTGAAATGTCCTGAAGTCCTTGAACCCTGCCTTTGGAGATCGCTTAGGGTTTTAAATATCATTTGCACATTAACAATTCCCACATTCACATCTTCAACCTAGACGTCTCTTCTGAACTCTAGTTCCACATATACTACTGTATACTGACACTTCATTTGGAAATTTAGCAAGTGCAAAACAGAAAATGATTTCCAGATCTTCCCTCTCTCCTCTTCCTAGTACTCCATGCTCTTCCCCAAACCACTAAGTGGTAACTCCACTCTTTAGTTGCTCAGGCCTTAAATCTGGGAGTCAGCCATGACCCCTCTTCACAGCTGACCAGCTCTAGCTTAGACACCAGTCCAGAACCTGGCTATGACTCACCACCTCCACTATTACCACACTGATCCAAGTCACTGTGAACTTTAACTCAGATAAATGGCATAGTCTACCAACAGAGGTCTCAACATTTCTGCAGAGATAACAACATAATCAGAAAAAAAAAGAATTTAAAACACAAGTCAGATGAGTTCACTCCTTTATTCAAAACTCTTGTCGTTTAGTCCCTCAGTTGTATCTGACTCTTTCGAAACCCCATGGACTGCAGCCCTCCAGGCTCCTCTGTGCTTGGAATTCTCCAGGCAACAATACTGGAGTGGGCAGACATTCCCTTGTCCAGGGGATCTTCCTGACCCAGAGATCTACACTGCAGGTGGATTTTTTTACCACTGAGTCACCTGGGAAGCCACTCAAAACTAGACCATCTCATTCAAAGTAAAAACTAAAAGTGCTTAAAAAAAAAAATCTTACCAGGCCCTTATATGACCTGGGGCTTCCCTGGTAGCTCAGTAGGTAAAGAATCTGCCTGCAGTTCAAGAGACCTGGGTTCAATTTTTGGATCAGGAAGATCCCCTGGAGAAGGAAATGGCAACCCACTCCAGTATTCTTGCCTGGAGAATCCCACGGACAGAGGAGCCTAGTGGGCTACAGTTCATGGGGTCGCAAAGAATCAGATACCAGACTGAGCAACTAACACTACCTACCTACTCTGACCTGCTTATCTACTTCTCTCTCCAACTTGCTCCCCCGGTGGAGCCAAACTAGCTGATATGCTCCTGCTTCAGGGACTCTGGCTGTTCTCATGGTCTTTTCCACTACATCCACATGCACCCTTCCTTATCATTACTAGGTTTCTGCTCAAATGTCATCTTCTCTTAGGCCACTACTGTAACTTCCTAAACATGACACCAGCATGTCCCATTCCCCTTCATTATTTTTCCTCCACAGCACTTTTCACCACTCCACTTCACATATAATTAACTTTTAAATTAATGTCTCTCCACCGCAAACCTCAAAGTGAACTTCATGATGGCAGCGATTTTTATCGTCGTCTTCGCTGTTTATTGTTTCATTTATTTTTTGTTCAGTGCCTGGCACATAACTGGCACTTTGTATCTGTTAAATTAATAAAGTGAATCTACACTTGAAGCTTGTACATTATTCTAAAATCTCTTATCCATATAGTATCATTTTGTTCGTTTTTCCCCAATTTTAATCAGCATACCATAGTGGATCAAAGAACATGCTCAAATCCAATATAAAATCCTAAAATTTCCCTCAACTGCTACCCTCAGCCCAACATATCTACTTTCAAATTCAAAATTCAATCAGCAACTCCTTTCATGGAAATCACAAAATAATTCGGTTCAGACCCAAGTACACACAGTCCCCCAAACTCCGAAATTTATCAAGTAAATTCTAGAAGGCTTTAGAAGTCCATGCCGTTTGACAGCCTCCGGGTTCTGATTCTCGCTAAAAACATGTTGTGCCTCCACACCCTTCAGAAGAATCTAGAACCAATCCAGTTTCCCCAAGCTCCTCAACTTCAGATGTGATTTGAAAATAATCCAAAGTATAATTAAAGTATGTGAAAGTGCTTTGCCAACGGGAAATTGATTTTTGGCACTAAATATTATTAAAATGAGACTTAATGAATGCTTTGAGAAGATAAACTGGGAAAAACTCCACCGATTTCGGATAGAATCGAACTGCCTGTGAAATATCTATGATCTAAATAACTACTCCACGAAAAATGCAGGTCCTGAACTAAACTCTAGAGCCTGTGATGAGACCCAGGCTTCCTACCTTAGAAAGGAACGGACGTATTCCCTCCAGAGATCACACAGGCTACACCCTCCCAGCTGGCGCTAGGGCTCCGGGGGGCGGCGTCTGGGCAACAGAGGAACCACCTTCACCCGCCACCACCGCCCGGGGAGCGCTCCTCTCAATGCACACGCCCCTCCTTTTTAACCACACCTACCTGGCACTTCCCCAACCCTCTTCCTGCGGGCATTTCCTCACACTGGGGTGACAGACACACACATACCCTACTAGAAGCGCCGGCTTCTCCTCCGGCTTCCTGCACCGGTGAAGACGCTGGGCGGAGGAGAGAGCCCAACACACTATCCCGCCGAGATGCACCAGCCGGGAGTCCCGATGGCCCGCGCAGCCGCAGAAGGCACCTGCGCAGAGGTCGGAGTAGAGCCCAGCTGCACTTCCGCCCTCCGGTATCCAGCAAAGACGGCCCGCAGCGCCGCGGAGCCCTGGAAGCCCACCGCAAGTCCAGTCACCCTCGGCGCCCGGAGATGACGTCACGAGACCCCACGTGGCCCGCACTCCGCCCCCGAGTTCGGCCCAACCCTGCACCGAGGCTGGAGCCAGATTGAGCATGCGCGGACCGAGCGGTCAAACCCCTGGTAAATTCACAGATGCTTTTGGCACTCATTGGTATTTAAGAAGGTTATAACAGTTCTGTGAGAGCAGAGACTTTTACAAATACGGAGACACTGCCTCACTGGCGGTCGCGGCGTCTGTCTCCTGGCTTCCAACAGTAAAATTAATAAAACGTTGGTCTTCAAAGTGTTTTCCTATCTATTTTCTCATCTTCTCTTTGTCAGAGCCACAGCATGAATTAACAGGTATTTAACAATAAAATACTTGAATACCAAAGCCCTCCATCCATCCAGTTGTATATACCTTTGTCTTCCTGTTGGTTAAAATAACAAGCAATTAGTAAACTTACTCTTAAAAGCTGTTGGCATTGGATCTGTCTAGAAGCCTTACCAGACATTTAAAGTTAGTCTTTTAATTACACATTCCATCAAAATATTATTTTATGCATATCAAGTAAATACTACTTTATCGTTCCTGGTAATTGGGAAGATTAGGAAAATCCTAGTATTAGCCACAGGATACTTTTAAAAGAAGAATCTTCTTAGGGGCTGTTGTCTAGTCTAATGATTTATTAGTGGTGAATCACACCTTATTGGTGGGTCACCAAATCAACTTTGTGGGTCCTGACTAGCATTTTTAAGTGAAAAAAGTTAGAAAATATCGGCACACTTCACACATGTATGCAAGTCAAGAAGCAAGTTAGAATTAGATATGGAACAACTGACTGGTTCAAAATTGGGAAAGGAGTGTGACAAGCTTGCATACTGTCACCCAGCTTATTAAACTTCTAAGCAGAGTACATCATGTGAAGTGCTGGGTTGGATGAATCACTAACTGGAATCAAGTTTGCCTGGAGAATATCAACAACCTCAGGTATGCAGATGATGCCTCTCCAATGGCAGAAAGTGAAGAGGAACTAAAGGGCCTCCTGATGAAGATGCAAAAGGAGAGTGAAAAAGCTGGCTTAAAACTCAACATTCAAAAACTAAGATCATGGCACCTGGTCCAATCACTTCACGGCAAATAGAAGGGGGAAAAGTGACAGCAGTGGCAGATTTTGTTTTCTTGGGCTCCCAAATGACTGCAGGTGGTGACTGCAACCATGAAATTAAAAGACACTTCCTCCTTGGAAGGAAAACTGACAAAACTAGAGAGCATATTTAAAAACTGAGACATCGTAAAGGTCCACATAGTCAAAGCTATGGTTTTTTTCAGTAGTCATGTACGGATGTGAGACTTGGACCATAAAGAAGGTTGAGCAGCAAAGAAGAGATGCTTTCAAATTGTGGTGCTGGAGAAGACTCTTGAGTGTCCCTTCAACATCAAGGAGATCAAACCAGTCAATCCTAAAGGAAATCAACCCTGAATATTCATTGGAAGGACTTATGCTGAAGCTCCAATGCTGTGGCCACCTGAAGTGAAGCACCAGCTCACTGAAAAGACTCTGATGCTGGGAAAGACTGAAGGCAAAAGGAGAAGGGGACGGCAGAGGATGAGATGGTTAGATAGTTTCACCAACTCGATGGGCATGATGAGTCCATTTGGTAGACTCATGAATTTGAGCAAACTCAGGGAGATAGGGAAGGGCAGGGGAGCCTGGAGTGCTGCAGTTCATGCAGTCGCAGAGTCAGACAGAACATCAACTAAACAACAACACATGTTAAGGTAAATATTGTTTCCTGAAATGTTTATTTTAATATGTATGTGGTATACACTGGATAGGAATGTGAAATACATTTCTTGATATGGGTAGCAGTCAAAACAATTTGAAAGTCACAGTCCAGTCCACTCAACATAATCAATGCGGAAATCCTCTCTATGCATCCTCAACAGACAACCATTAGCCTCTATAAAAAAGTTCTTGGGATAAAGTTGCCCTTCCTTCCCAATGGTAGCCAAAACTAAATGGAATTTACTCTGAAATGTATCCAAAATATTAAGTGGATTAATGAATGGGTAGAGGGATGGATATATGGATAAATATTTGATAATGCAAGTATGCTGCTGCTGCTGCGAAGTTGCTTCAGTTTTGTCCAACTCTGTGCAACTCCATAGACGGAAGCCCACCAGGCTCCCTATCCCTGGGATTCTCCAGGCAAGAACACTGGAGTGGGTTGCCATTTCCTTCTTTAATGCATGAAACTGAAAAGTGAAAGGGAAGTCACTCAGTCGTGTCCAACTCTTAGCGACCAGGCTCCTCCATCCATGGGATTTTCCAGGCAAGAGTACTATAGTAAAATGTTAACGGTAGACTCTATGTAGTAGAATGGTAGAATCTAGTATTTGGTTGTTCACTGTAAAATCCTTTCAACTTCGCTGTTATGCTTGAAATTTTTCCTGGTAAAATGCTGAGGGGGAGGGGAGAAACTGTATTTGGAGAACCCTCATAGGTGGAGAGTTACTAAATTGAACTAAAATTCAGCTTCTTATACATTTAAGAATTGACCCTGTTTACTTCCTTCCTCCCCTTGTGCCTCCTCTACTCCACTTATAGCCTACAACACACATAGCTAACCTTTGTCCTAACAGCATTTCAGCTATGTAAAGGTAGCTCTCATACCTCATAACCCACTCAGTATAATACTGTCAGTTCTTTCAGCCACTCTTCACATGACATATCTCCTTTCTAGATAACTCCAGCTGTTGGACTCTTTCCCATCTCATGATTATGCTCCCTGAGCAAAAATTTGGACGTAAGAAGAATTCTGTATTTCTTCTTTGACATTTCCATTTGTTAACATTATGTCTTCCCTCTTGGTCAGTGACCCTGCATCTTTAAAAAATTTTTTTCAATGAACATAACTTTTAAGGAGCCCTTTCTGGTTGGCCTTACCATTTCTCCCAAGCTTCAGTGCATTGAGTGACTCTCGGGCAAACTTGTGTGAATTTATTTATCAACCTCCATTCACCAAAGGGGAATACACAAGTCCTCTTAAAATTCTGGGTTCAGAGGAGAGACTCACAGAAGTCTGTCAACAATATGATTTATTTTCTTCTCACTATAATAGTTTGCAGTTGTAAAGTCTTTTATTTTTGCATGCATTACAACTTGTAGGACTCAAAGTTGTGGGATCACAACTTTATTTGCTCTGAATTTACTTAAATCTGCCTGCTTGAACTCCAAGGTGTCTCTACTAACCCCATGAACTCTAACATGCCATTACCACCTGACCTCAAGTTCCCATCTACTCTCTTTCCTCTCCAGCCTACTAGTTTTATAAATTGTTGTTGTTCAGTCAATAAATCATGTCCAGCTCTTTGTGACCCCAGGGACTGCCACACACCAGGCTTCCCAGTCCCTCACTATCTCCCGGAGTTAGCTCAAACTCATGTCCATTGAGTTGATGATGACATATAACCATCTCATCCTCTGTCAAGTTAGTTAACCCAAATTTGATTCTTCTACTTCAGTTCTAACGCCTCTGATTGCATGCCAACCAGTTAACCTGTCTTCCAATTTCCGTCACTACTGGTTTCTTCCTTCTGCCTATAACTATGCTTCAACCATTCTCCCATCCTACTGAAATCCTTCCTTCAACCATCATCACTTCTTACCTACACTGTTGGCCTAACCTGCTAACTGGTCTCCACACTGCCAGTCTTGCTCCGTTTGCCCCAGGAGCCAACTATCTTCAATTTAGATTTCAACCAGAGTGGATTCTCTGAAATGAATTCTTACCATATAATTCAGATGCCTATCTCATTCCTTCTGAACAGATTTCTAGTTTCTCAGCATGATCAACAAGGCCCTCTGTGACTGGCTTTTCCCTTTTTTTCTAGCCTCATTTCCTAATGTTCCCTGCCAAGCACTTTGAATTACAATGGTATCAAAGTCTTGCAGCTCTTTGCACTCAGGCTAACATGTTTGTGTTCCCACTGTGCCTGCTGCCTAAAATGCTGTCCCCACCAGACCCATTGTTGTATCCCTTTTCCCCACTTCAAATATACCACTCATTGCATAAGACAGTTCAGGTGATAGAAAGTTTTCTCTGATTCACTCAGTCTAGGTTAGGTGCGCTTCAACATTTCCTCAGTCATTTTTTTCAAATCCCTAATGTCAGCACAATGCCTGGCATTCAGTAAATGTGGAAATAAAATAAGCTGAACATGAGCTTTCTTCTATGATTCCCATAACTTTCCCCTTAGGAACTAAATCCTTTCTCATGGCCTAGAGTTTAGGTAGAAAGTGATTTCCTTTATTACTTTGCCAGTTTCCAAATGATCAACAAGGAAAGCTGCAAGTGACTGAGACACTCTGTTGTTAGTGGAGTGGGAGTCCCACAGTGGCCTGTGAATCAGGGTCTCCATCACTGCCCCCTCCTCTCTTGGTGCCAGGTGTAGTCTGCTTGCAGAAGGCGCTGTGGCTTCTCCCGTATGGTCTCCAGCTCTGCAGTGTGTTCCCAGAACACCATCACATGTCTGTTCTTCCAACCTTTAATCTTTACTCAAGCAATACCCCTCAGCTGGTGCTACAACGGAAACTCCTAGAAAGCAGGGATGAGTATGAATCTGCATCTATGAACAAATGCAAACGAGTCCCACAGGTGGGAACTGGACCACTAATTTGACATCATGATGTACTCTAAGCTGCTTTGGGATACACACTGATGCTCTGCATATGCTAGTTTAAGCTTCATTGAAATGGCACCCCCACCCCAGTGTTCTTGCCTGGAGAATCCCAGGGACGGGGAAGCCTGGTGGGCTGCCGTCTGTGGGGTCACACAGAGTTGGACACGACTGAAGCGACTTAGCAGCAGCAGCAGCATTGTTGCCCAAACTGAGAATGCCATACTCCAGAAGTGTCAAGGTACCAACACATCTGAAAGACCACACTCCAGAAGCAGCTGTTGCCGAGAACATCTGTCATCCCTCCACTCTCCTGATCCATACCACATGGCCTGCTAATTAGCATAGTGCTGTCAGAAACAGGTTTTTATTTTTAGCTCCTCAAAAGTAGGATAAATGTTAGAAATGAGATCTCATTTATGCAATTAGCAATATTTAAGATATGTGGATTGACGAAAACAGTTTAGAGATTCTTGCCAGCCTTGAAGGAACAAAGTGTGGGAATCCATGAAGCCTGCAGCTTGATCCCTGCAGCTTGATTTTGTCTTCTATAGAGTATAGAATTCAGCCATAGGAAAGATGTTAAAGCTGCCTCAAGATAAGATTTTTCAGAACAAAATACTGAGAGCACTGTAAAGGGCAGAGAGTTGGGATCTTACATAGCTTATACAGCAGGTTGTATTAATAAGTGTCTGTGGGTGCACTGGAATCTGATCTAAAATTGACTTTTATTATAATCCCATATCCAGATTATGGGAAATGATGAATCCTCACCAGCCTAAATTTCTTTAGTAGCTATGTTTATCTATAGAAAAAAAACCTAACAGTTATACATGATCAAATTAATCTTGGTCAGTAAGGAAGAGTGGCAGATATCCACTCTGTCCCTGAAAATGTTTCTTTATTTTAAAAAAAAGTTATTTATTTATATGGTCTTTGTTTTAGCATGTGGTCTAGTTCCCTGACCAGGGATCCAAACCAGGCTCCCTTCACTGGGAGTATAGTGTCTTAGCCACCAGACCACTGTGGAAGCCCCTAAAATGTTTCTTAAATTCTAAAAAAAAAAAAAAAAAAGTAATGGTTTCAAAAATTTGGATTTCTGGCTTCTCCTGGAATCTGACAACCCTGGGCCCGCATTCTCACATGGCACCCGAGTGCTAGAGTGGAGATACAGTTGCCCCTTTCAGGCTGGGAGTGACCTCGCCAGTGTCCCACTGTCCCCTTGCTATCACTTATTTAGACTTTGGATTACCTACCTAGATGCTGAAGGCAGTGGAGCTTAACACTCCTCTGTAACTCGTCATGTTTCTAAGGCACTGCCTACCTCCGTTGAACATAAATATTTATGTTGAACAAAAGACCAAAACAACCAGGCCAGAATGCATTAGCTTGAATAATTTAACACACATTGTGATCATATTTATGGTTCTAAGTTTCTGTTGTTGTTCACTTGCTAAGCTGTGTCTAACTCTTTGTGACCCCATGGACTGCAACATACCAGGCTTCTCTGTCTTTCACTGTTTCCCAGAGTTTGCTCAAATTCATGTCCATTGAGTTAGTGATGCTATCTAACCATCTCATCCTCTGCTTCCCGCTTCTCCTTGCTTCAGGGTCTTTTTCAGTGAGTTGGCTCTACACATCAGGTGGCCAATGTGTTGGAGCTTCAGCTTCAGCATCTAAGTTTTTACCTTTAGAAAATTCTAAGGACACATGCTTGGAAGTTGGGAAAGTATCACTATATAATATTTGCTCCTATGAGGTGAGAGAACATTTGGAGGATTCAAATATTACTGTGAGACTTTCAGAGCTCAACAATCATAGGCAGTCCGTTTGTGTTCATTCAGCTGGCATTCTAAAATGAATCCAGGAACTGGGCAGAGAGACTCCTTTAACTTTAGTGATAGCTTTTCCTTACTGTGACAAGTTTTCATTCAGTCATTTAAGCATTTCTTGAGTTCACATAATTAGGTGCTTGGTAAAGTGAAAATAACTCTTAAGCAACAGCAAAGGAACCCCTCAAATTTTAATACATGAATATATTATTATACTTTAAAATCGTAAGTTGAATCAGTTTTCCTATGACTACAATGTCAACTATTTAGTACCAGATGTAATTCTACCATTGCTGCAGATAAAATGTGGGTTTCTGTTGAAAATATTATAAAACTATGATTGTAGTTAGTGCTCTCTATCTGCTCGCCTACACAGATTCTGTAGGAGTGAATAAAAACAACATGCCAAATATTATTTGGAAACATATATACATTCATAACTAGTAAGCATTTGTGTTTTAATTTTTGGTCCCCTCAATTAACATTATTCTTAAAAATCTTTGAATTAGATTATGTGATGGTTCCTATATGAATATTTTTCTATGAACAGCTCTTATTAAAAACTGGGGCAAGTCAGTCAGGCTGTTTTTCAATTTGTTTTTTCAAAAACAGAAAAATAGTCTGGGAAGTGTAAAATTTAAGGGGAAGTCTTAAAAAAAAACACAATCAGACTAAACAGCCTGATTCCTGAAACAGAAAAAGAAATCCTTGCAATAACACGTTGCTGTCACCAGGTGTCACAATCAACCTGATACAAAGCTCAGAGCTCCCCTACCAGCAAGGCCAGTCAACAGCACCCTCAGAGATGTAACTAATAGCCTGTTTCCCAATAGGGAACTTCTGGTTATCTCAAGAGGTTTTGTGAAATCCTTAAAAAGTTGTCACAACAAAATTATTTTAATTAAAAAAAAAAACTTTCTAAACTTTGTCAGTATTGACAAAATTCCTTCAAATCCATTCCCTTTGTTCTTGGATTGTAAGCCAGTGCAGTACAGCACAGCTGAGGACATGCGCGCATGCCCAGTCATGTCGGATTCTTTTGACCCCACGAAACTGTAGCCCCCTAGGCTCCTCTGTCCATGGAATTTTCCAGGCAAGAATACTGGAGTGGGTTGTCATTTCCTACTCCAAGGGATCAAAACTGCATCTCTTGCATCTCCTGCATTGGCAAATGGGTTCTTTACCACTGTGCCACCCGGGAACCTCTATAGCTGAGGACTTGCACTCTTAAATCCCATATCTGACATCTATTACCTGTATGCTGCTGCTGCTGCTGCTGCTAAGTCGCTTCAGTCATGTCCGACTCTGTGCAATCCCATAGCCCTAGACAAAATTATTTAATAATGGCTACAAAATTCCACAGAGCTAGTGCAAAATGAAAATGCGGGCCCTTCAATAAGAAAAGGAATTTCAATATAGTGACAGCAGGCCCTGTGTGGTGCAACAGGTCACACACCCAAGAATTTGACTCTTGGTGTAACTTCTCCAAGCCTCCACTTGTCCATTTTCCTCATGGTTGAATGAGAATAATGGTAGCACCTGCTTCATAGACTTGTTATGAGATTAGGTAGGATAATGCACATGAAACATTCAAAAATAGCTCGCAATAAACAAGAGCCGGTACCTTTATGTCCATCAGACGCTGTGCCTCCCCTTCTCTGCACCAACCCTTTTACAGTCTGCTGCCAGAATAATCTTCTTTAGCACAGTTCTAATATGTCACTGCCCTGTTTTTTATGAAAACCAAGTCCTCACTGCCTACAGAATAAAATCTAAATCTCTTGGACTAACCTTCTCCAGTTTTCAGCTTCATCACCCATCGCTTGTCTGGCTCCCTGGTCTCTCTCTGACCTCTGCCTCACATTCTGTGTCTTTCCTGACCCTGCTCCTTCTGCTGGAAATGCCCTCTCCCCCTGACTATAAGGAAAACACAGGAATTGCAGTCACAATACTTCTTCTGTCTTAGAACTGCTTACTATGTAGTCTGGGAAACAGAATATTACACCGAGATTCAGCAAGAATGCAAGACACGGTGAAAAGAATAGTTAAGGGGGAAAATGTCTTAAAAGTTTAGAATTAGAAGTCATAACTGCAGTGGCACTTTTTAAAGCATTTTGTTTCATGGTTTTTTAATGATTACTATATTATGCATTGACTCTATGTTATGAGTATCAAAACAATGGATTCTTTTCAAAACTTTAATTCATATCCTTAGGTTATTAAATGCTAAACTTAAAATCACGGAAAACATATACTTTTAATTCATATGTTTTAGAACAGTTTTCGGTTTACCCCAAATTGAACAGAAAGTCCAGCAAGTTCCCATATACCCTGTCTCCACACATACACAACTTCTTCCACTATGATATCCTGCAACAGTGCATTTGTTAGCATTGATGAACCTACCTTTGCACATCTTTTACACCCAGAGTCCAGGTTTACATTGCAGCTCACTCTTGATATAGTCAGAGGGGCTAAACATGAGTTTATTCAAATGTATAATGACAGGTATTTGCCATTATATTTTCATACACAGTTGTTTTACTGTCCTGAAAATCCTCTTCACTCTGTCTGTTCATCCCTCCCTCCTCCAAACCCCTGGAGCCACTGATCACTTTATGTCTCCATAGTTTTAAGTTTTTGAAAGTGTTGTATGGTTGAAATAATAAAGTAAGAGGCCTTTTAGATTGGCTTCTTTCAGTTAGTAACATCTATTTAAATTTTCTTCATGTCTTTGCAGGTTGCAGTGTTTTTAAATGAAATTTCAAATGAAAGTCACATTTAGTTACACTGAGTTAAATATTTAGGGGTTCTCTTTTTTACTTTAACAGGTACTATTTTTTTTTTAAGGTGTACATTTATGGACGACTCTTGGGACTTCCCGAAGAGCCCAGTGGCCAAGACTCCACCTTCCAGTGCAGAGCGTACAGGTTCCCTGGGGAGAGAGCTGAGATTCCAGATGCCGCTCAGCCAAAAAACCAAAACGTAAAACAAGCAATGCTGTAACAAATTCAGTAAAGACTTTTAAAAAAATTGTTGATGGTCCACATCAACAGCTCTTGTGTTGGGGCCTTTCTGTGGGATAATTTATCCACATACATGAAATATTGGAATTGTCATCCCAGAGATGCTGTGTTCCTAAAGGCTCTCTCAATTTTAGGGACAAGTGGGATGGTTTAAAACACTGATTTTTTTTTTTTTTCACTTTAGGTATTCAGTTTGCTAAAATAAAGTTGTGGAATAACTGCTGAATTTTTTTAAAGCCCATTTTATAACCATTACCCTTTCACGTTTACCTCCCAGATCTGATGGCATGCTCAGTCCATCCCTTTCTCCTTTATCTTTCTTCTTAAGTGGTGTCACTACCACACACGCCGTGGTTTATTTTTCATGTTTTTCTAAACACTACCACTGAAATGCTCTATAGCCATCACTGTGTTCTATGATCCACTTATTACCTTGGGCTCTACAGGATTGTCATGATTTAGGGGAATGAGAGAGAAGGGGAAGGTACAGGTATTTCAGGAAAGGAATAAAGAATAATCGAAAGCAGGGCTGAAACATGTTCATGCCTGAGTGCTGTGGGTGTATTTCATTCTGCAAATGTAAGAGACTCTATGACAGGAGGTTAGACAATTCATCATATACGTTGGTTAGTTAGCTGGTTAATGTTTACAGAGCATACTATGTGCTGGGCACAATTCTGTAACATTTTTCTAATCCTGTAACTAGAATCTTAGTGCTTATACAATTTGGGAAGTCCTCTTTGGAAAATACACATATTCACAAAGAAATTACAAATAACAAAATTAAGTTACCCTAGAAAAGGCCCATGTAAATGAAGAGACCTGAAAATTTAGCCTCACAGTAAACTCACCTTCGTTTCTAATGACTGAGAAACCAAAGTGAAGAAGCAAGCCTCAGGCAGCCCAGTTCTTCACCTGTCACAGGTCTCCAGGACTGCTTCTTGTTCTATGATTCCAGTTTCTTCCTAGAAAAACAGTTCATCTCAGCTATGTTGCCATTCGGAGAAGGCAATGGCACCTCACTCCAGTGCTCCTGCCTGGAAAATCCCATGGACGGAGGACCTTGGTGGGCCACAGTCCATGGGGTCTCTAACAGTCGAACACGACTGAGAGACTTCACTTTCACGCAGTGGAGAAGGAAATGGCAAGGGCAAAATTAAACAAGAAGCTTTCATGTTCTGATTGCCACACACACATTTCCACCCACCATTTATGCATGCTGATTTTATTCACTGCCTTGTTCTAGGCAAGTTTTCTAACATTCTTTTCATTGAACCATAACAACCATAATATGAAATTTCTGTATCCCTGAAAGACACATACAAATAAAGCATCATCTTCTCTGCCACCTCCATACTTTCCCAGCAGTCTATAAAGTGATTAGTGTTCTCACAGAACAGTGTGCTCATTCACTTAATAGGCTTTTATGTGCATAGCGGTACCAGCTACTCTTGATGCTAAGATGTATCAGAAGTAATTTCTTCCCTCAAGGGACTCACATTCCAGTTTGGTAGAGAACTGATAAGTAAACACAGGATAACAACGGTTCCTCACAGGCTGTAATAGAACTATGGACAACCGTTATGAGAACCAGATTTGTGAACATGTAGTAACATACAAAATAAATCTTAGAGGATAGATACAACTCATGGACAAGGTAAGAAAGGGCTTTAAGCAAGGGGCTCTATCAAGGGGTCCATGGTTCAAATTAAGGGCCTTGAAGAATTGGGAAAAAAAGTGAGTATCTCTTTATTTTCACTAACCTCCAGTTTGAAATTTAACATTTTTTTTCCATTATAAATATAGGTCACAAACTGGTAATGTTAACAATACTTGTAACTTGTTACCAATAGAAACATAGATATATTCATATTGTGGTTGACTCAGATTCTTCAAATATTAATTTGCACACATTGCTTCTTTGAAATTACTATAGGAATTAGACTCACTGCAAGATTTTGTGATTTATGGCATACTATATAACACAGATTTGTTTTCCTAATGTTCTGATAATTGCATAGGCGTCTGCCTGCAATGCAGGAGACCCGGGTTCGATCCCTGGGTCAGGAAGATCCCCTGGAGAAGGAAATGGCAACCCACTCCAGTATTCTTGCTTGGAGAACCCCATGGACAGGGGAGCCTGGTGGGCTACAGTCCATGGAGTTGCAAAGAGTCGGACACGACTGAGCTACTTCACTTTCTTTTCTTTCTTTACACAATTATCTCTTCATAGTAACATGTATGTCTATGTAATAATATGTACATTTATGCATTTAAATATATTATTCTGAGAAAAGTTCATAGGCTTTACCAGATTGTCCAAGGGATTCACTCTGAAAGAATAAATAAGTAAGCTTAAGAACTCCTGTTCCAAGCAAAGGGAACAGAAGACACAGTGAATTTAAAGATGAGGACTTACTTGTTCAAGAATTCAGTCCCCGTGCTGTCTCTTCCTTCTCTTGATTCTGGGTTGCTCCCACTCTCCTTTCTGCCACACCCCTAGTTTGGAACACCTGTCCATTTGGCCCTTCTCAGATCCATTTTCCAGACTATCCAGTATTGGGAATTTGTATTCCAAGTGCCGATACTGTGTCACTGCTACGCTAGTTGAATGGGATCAGGAGAGCCCAGCCTGCTTGGCCTTGACCTTGCCTCTCCCTGCAGTGCCAAGGACCTCTGTGGAGTCCTCAGCATACCTGGGCTAGATCTGGAAACCCTGGCCTAAAAGAGCAAGAGTGGCTTTCAACACACTCCATGTGGCGTTCCACGCCCCTCCATCCTTATCTTCTTTCAGGTGCCCCTGAGCTCTGTCCAGCCCCACAGAAACGCTTTCCTCTTCAAAAAGGTCCTGCCACTATCACCTCAGTGGCATACAAACTGTTCTTCTGCTTGGGACTCTACCTCTCACCACTTCTTTTTCCTGGTTAATGTCTTATTTTCTGTTAGGTGTCAGTTTAGAGGTGTGTTCCTCTGGGAAGTCTTTCTACTCCCCACGCCCCCAGCAATGCCCTAAATGTCTCCACTGTGTGCTGCCTTAACAGTCTGTGTTTACAGCTTTTTCTTCTTTATGTGGCACAAATATTTTGTTACATCAGTTCAGTTCAGTCGCTCAGTCGTGTCTGACTCTTTGTGACCCCATGAATCACAGCACACCAGGCCTCCCTGTCCATCACCAACTCCTAGAGTTCACTCAGACCCACATCCATTGAGTCAGTGATCTCATCCTCTCTCGTCCCCTTCTCCTCCTGCCCCCAATCCTTCCCAGTATCAGAGTCTTTTCCAATGAGTCAGCTCTTCACATGAGGTGGTCAAAGTACTGGAGTTTCAGCTTTAGCATCATTCCTTCCAAAGAAATCCCAAAGAAATTCTGATCTCCTTCAGAATGGACTGTGCCGGGGTCCAGCCCCAGTGGATACAGGGTGATTCGAAGGTGGGGACAGAGTAGGCGTCCTAGGAAAAACTTATTGAATTACAGATAGAGAGGGATTAGGAATTTAGCAGAGAAAAAAGAGGCCAAATAACTTGGTTAACACAGGGTATCAATCACCACCTATGAGGGCCGCAGGCGTCTTCCCATTCTCCCAAAGGAGAGGAGGCACTGAGGCCCCCCGGTCCGATCTTAGAAGCCCAGGCAAAGTTAGTAGGCTTGGTGGGTCCTATGCACCAGATGGGAATTTGGCCAGAAAATAGTAGGAGAGAAAGGGGCTGAATAACTTGGCTTACGTGGGGTACCAATAAAATTCCAGACAAGGAATTTGCACCATCTGAATGGCGGGCACCCACGCTCCAGATGGGAATTCAGCCAGAAAATTGGGGAGCAGAAAGGAACGACATGAGGGAATCAGTCTTTCTGGAACTGATCCGATTTCTTTATTTTTCAGATTTGTTTATATACATTTTGTTACACATAGGGATGAATACAGAGTCACGCAGGGGTCAGCAGACCTGACCCTTATCACAATCAGGTGTTTCATATAAAATTATACAAAGGTCTTATGAGTTTTTACATCATCTTCTGACCATGAGGTCCGCTGACATTTTAAAGCCCTTTCTGATACTGGTCAGTTAACCAGAAAGCTTATTTTTCCAAGGCACCACCCTGCAATGAAGTTGCATTCCTATAGGGTGAGGGTGTAGTGAGTTACAATCAAGAAAGGAATTTACTTAACCTAAGGTTTAACGTGATTAGTCTTAAAGGTTAATACTTATTTCTCTTATATGCTTAAAGGTTAATACTTATTTCTCCTATATGATAGTTGTTAGGGACCGCCTTGTAAATGACCACCAGGGAAGACACTCAATTAGCAATTGCTTTATTCACGGATCCGGATCCGGGCCCCCACCAGAATAACAGAGAATTGGAGGCCCCGAACCCACGGTGCGCAAGCGTTTTAAAGCCTACAGGTTGGGGCGGTGGGGGTTTAAGCTACTTGTCGGAGCATTATTGGCTAGTTCGAAAACAGCATTTAGTCATTTGCAGTTTTGCAAGATCCTGTCTTTCTGCTCTTCCTTATCTTGTACAAACACTGTGGTTACTTTTTGGTGGGCTGAGGCCCGGGCTTTCCAGCCCTGGTTAATCTTTACCTCCACTAACAGCTTGCCCGGGCTAGGGGCCTGCTTTTCTCTTATCACAAGAAGGTTTAATCCAGAGACTGTCCTCAGGCAGAATACATTGTTATTATATAATCCTAAGGAGAAATAAGAGAAATAAGTTTGTCCTTTCTTCCTCCTTGAGAATTCCAGACCCCTCTCTCCTTGGGGACCCCTAGACTTCTTATCAACCTGCCTAGGAAATGACTCTCTCTCAATAGTTATATTTATTATAAGGGTAGGGAATATGAAGACTTAGCAGCAAACATCAGTCCAACAAATGAAAACCCTTCACCAATGTTCCCTTTACAATCTATTTAGTCTTAAGATAGTGATAAGGTCACATTTTTGCATAGCAAGGACACAGTGATTTATAACAAAGTACAGTAGTCTATAACAAAAGAGAAAATTCATTAACTCAAAAAGTCTAATATTGCTAATGTTAGACCTCACGGCCTTTCCAGAGATCAGTCACCCAAGAGATCGCCAAGACACGGACTCAATGCAAACCGCAAGAGGATTTATTAGGCTGGCGTGCCGGGGTTCGAACACCACTAGGGGAAGAACGAACCCTGAACATTCGTTACAGAGCAGTTTTTAAGCACTAAAACCACAAACAGGTACAGCTAGGGTGGATCGGCCTGATTGGTGTACAGGTCTTTGATATTTTCAGGGATAGGTCCATTTGTTATCAGGCAAAAACGGCTGAATGGTTTTTGAGGTAAACAGCTCCCGGAAAGCCTGCATTCCTGAGAGATGAGCTCCTTACACATTCTTGAGATAAAGGTCTGTCTTAAGATTAACTAGAGGGCCTGTTGCCCTAAGGCTCTAGTAAATTTTAACCTTTTTTTTTTTTAACCTTTCCTCTCACTAACATCAAAAGCTATATTTCCTTTTCTATATTCCAAATACATTGATTAATATATTCTCAGGTGCCTAAAGATATGAAGGCCTGGAGGCAATCAAATGAGAAAAGCCCTATGCTAATACTACAAACTCTGTGCTGTTTATGATTGAGAGGTTGTCACACAAGCTGGTCTGTCAGCAGAGAGGTTTGACCTGAGCCACCCTTGTCACACCCAAGGCAGGGAATTAGCAGTAATTGTTGGCATTACAAATGAAACCCTTCACCAATATAATTCCTAATCAACCCACTAATACTATACTAATAATTTTCTAACTTCTCAAAAGAGTCTGTATTTAGAAAGTTTTAAAGCATCCCATGCCTATCACAGCTGGGAGGCTGTAAACAATCACATGCGGCTGGACAACCTGATCAGGCAGGCTAGAGAACCTTCAGAGTTTGTAAGCTGAAACACTCTTGTCACGCCCAGGAATTTTTATTAACTGGGGCTGCAAGTTAACTCCTTCTCTGAGAGAAATGGTTATTGGGGAGAACTCCTCGTGAAGTACTCTGGTTTTGGGGTAGATGCTCGGAAACAGGGAATTTCCTGAGGCTTGATCACGCCTTTGCGTATGCCAAGCTTCTTTTCCTCATGACTTTTGCCATGGGCGGAGTTCCTTACACTGGCCCCCAACAGGACTGCAAGGTTGGATCTCCTTGCAGTCCAAGGGACTCTCAAGAGTCTTCTCCAACACCACAGTTCAAAAGCATCAATTCTTCAGCGCTCAGCCTTCTTCACAGTCCAACTCTCACATCCATACATGACCACAGGAAAAACCATAGCCTTGACTAGACGGACCTTAGTCGGCAAAGTAATGTCTCTGCTTTTGAATACACTATCTAGGTTGGTCATAACTTTTCTTCCAAGGAGTAAGCGTCTTCTAATTTCATGGCTGCAGTCACCATCTGCAGTGATTTTGGAGCCCCCAAAAATAAAGTCTGACACCGTTTCCACTGTTTCCCCATCTATTTCCCATGAAGTGATGGGACCAGATGCCATGATCTTTGTTTTCTGAATGTTGAGCTTTAGGCCAACTTTTTCACTCTCCTCTTTCACTTTCATCAAGAGGCTTTTTAGTTCCTCTTCACTTTCTGCCATAAGAGTGGTGTCATCTGCATATCTGAGGTGATTGATATTTCTCCCGGCAATCTTGATTCCAGCTTGTGTTTCTTCCAGTCCAGCGTTTCTCATGATGTACGTTACATAGGCTACAAAAATAATTTCACTTTTGGTTGGTTTTGAAATTTGAAAAGAAGGATGAGCCACGGCAGGGGTGGGGTGTGTGGGTGGAGAGAGAGGTAAGCAAACAGGGCAGAGAAAGGATTTTCTTAACTAGCTGTTGGCCCCTCTGAGGAGGAAGCAGAGGACCTCGATTATTGAAATGACCAATAAAACGTTCTCCCTTGGCTGGGAGAGCCAGGAAGTGAATGAGTGGGATGGTGAGGGGCACTGGCTGAAGGGCGCTGGATGGAACTAGCTGTAGGACTTGGTCCTCACTGAGGTGGGCTGGGTGCAGGGGAAGGATGTGGGGAGAAGGGCAGGGAATGATGAACCCTTAGTGGTCAGGACCTGTTGCTATGGTGACACAATGTGAGAACAAATGGTGCACTCACATCCACAAGTTTAAGTGTCTTATTTCATACTGGCAAACATGCAGGACTAAACACTTGGTGTCTTTGAGGTGAGCTGTGGAAGCAACTTTGGACTGGGGGTCAAGTCTCTGAGTTGGGTCAAGGTGTCTTTCCAGGTAGCCATAAAGAATATGCTTGCCAGTACAGGAGACTTAAGAGACATGGGTTTGATTCCTGGGTCGGGAAGATCCCCTGGAGGAGGGCATGGCAACCCCCTCCAGTATTCTTGCCTGGAAAATCTCATGGACGGAGGAGCCTGGTAGGTTATGGTCCGTAGGACTGGAAAGAGTCAGACATGATTGAAGCAATTTGGCATGGCAGGTGCCACACGATCCTGGTGAGAAGACCATGAATCCTACCACTTGGGGGGCAGGGCAGGGCTGAGGAAGAGGAGAGAAAGGAAGAAGGAAACAGCCCACTGAATGAGGCTTAAACTTCAGTCTTCAGAAGAAAGCTGCAGCTCTGCCAGGGCAGGCACCTGGGGGCAGTGGAAGCTCAGGGCGGCTTCCTCCAGGTGGGGCCGGTGGGGCCCGGGCTTCTGCTGCGGTGACAAGATTGAAGAACAGAACTGACCAGATTTCCGTCCTCGCAGCTGATGTCAAAGGAAGTGTAGCAGCACCACCCTGGGCATCAGTTTCTTCATCCTGAAAACGGGAGAGTGCCACCTGACCTGCCTTCTCTGAGCAGTGACAGCTGGGCAGGTGAGCGCAGCGGGTGAGATGGTGGGGGTCAGCTCCCTGGTGGGCAGAAGGTAGAGAGCCCTACCCATCCAAGGATGCGGGCACTGAGGGTTCAGGTCTTAGGGGTCCCATACGCTGAAGGGCGCTCTAGGGCGGGCTGGGCGTTGGTGGGATTTGGTGTGGCCATCAGCTTGTTCTTGGCCGTCTTGGTGTTGGCTTTGGCAAACTTTAGCCTCAAGGTCTGCGGGTTCTCAGGATCAAAGCGAATACCATTCATTGCGTTCTGACGGCTTCTGCTCCGACCGGGCTGTCACGGATCCCAACACCCGCAGGCTGCTCTATGAGGGCTTGGTCAGGGACCTTTCATACCCCTTGAACGCCCTGAAGGGCGGGTAGAGTTCTCTGGGTTTAAAGTCCACAGGGAGGCCCCTGGCAAGCGGCGTCCGGACCTCCTCCTCCAGAGTGCGGGGCTTCAGGGTCCTGGGGTGGGAGGGAGCGGGTGGCGAGGGGAAGGGAACGCGGCGCGAGCGCGGCGCGGGGCTGCGGGGAGGTGGGAAGGGGCGCTGAGAGCGGTGCGCTTCGGGGGTACGGAGCGGGGTGGTGGCGGGCGGGGGGGCGGCCAGCCCTAGTTGGAGTCACAGAGTGGGAGGCGGGGAGGGGGTGCGGCTAGGGAGGCCCTGGGAGCCCTAGCCGAGCCGGAGCGCCTGCAGGCGAGTCGTCTTCTTTCTTTGAATTTAAAACCAAAATGTTTATTGGAGTGTTGTACAGAAAACTTTCCAACCATAAAACGCATATTAGAAATCACTAGTGGAAACAAAAGTCCGTAATGTTGATGTGCCTCTTAAAAGTCACTAAACGATTTCTGAAATGTGTTTATAGACAGCCGGGTGCTTGAAGCTGAGTCGCTAGCCTGTTGTGCTGATGATCTCTTTGGGGTCGGAATTAATTGCTTCGGCTGAGTCTTACCTTTATTTCATCACTGAATGGTAATAGCCTTTGTGCTGGTCTGTGTTCCACAAAATACTGAGCTCCTCTGGTCAGCCCTGAGCCTTTACTCACTGGGGCCTAGGGCCGGACAGGTAGTGAGTGAGTAAGCTTTGGTCAGCTATTTATTGGTGAGATAATGAATGAATGAACCCAGAATTGTCATCCAGATCTATATCAGAAGAAGGCTTGGAAACAGAGGTAAATAGTTTAAACTTTATCCTCTAGACCAGCATTTTTCAAACTGTACCTTATGATCTGTTAGTGGTTTGCAAGATCAATTTGTTGTTGTTCAATCACTAAGTCGTGTCCAACTCTCTGTGACCCCAGGAACTTCAACACACCAGGCTTTCCCTGTCCTTCACTATTTCCCCGATTTTGCTTAAACTCATGTCCATTGAGTTGGTGATACCATCCAACCGTCTCATCCTCTGTTGTCCCCTTCTCCTGCCTTCAATCTTTCCCAGCATCAGGGTCTTTTCAGTGAGTCAGCTCTTCGCATTAGGTAGCCAAAGGATTGGAGCTTCAGCGTCAGTCCTTCCAATGAATATTCAGGGTTGATTTCCTTTAGGATTGACTGGTTTGATCTCCTTGCTGTTCAAGAGACTATCAAGAGTCTTTTTCAGCACTACAGTTTGGAGTCAATAATTTTTGTGTGTGTGAAATTGAATTTTATAGAACAGAAGAATCGAATAGAATAGGAAATACCAGAAGAATTAAGGGTAAGTTTGCTCCATAAAACTTTTACTTCAGTCATGCATATATGTGCACATCGTGAATTAGTATGTGTGCCTTGTGCTGTGAATATTGCTTCCAATTGCTTATGTAAAGAAGGTTCTAAAACTCCTGCTGTTACAACAGGGGAGGCATTTTGAAGGGTTTCAATTAAGGATGTGATATGATCAGATTTGTGGTTTGGGAAACTTCCTCAGACCATGGCATGAAGGGGGTTTTGACCAGTATTGGTGATGATGGGAGCATCTGAAAAGCTACTGCAGCAACTGAGAAATGACAAGAAAGATAGTGGTATGTGATGGAAAGGAGGGGGTGAGAAGGAGAAATAGAGACTGAGTGGAGGGAAGGCGTTGGTCAGTGGGGGTTGAGGTTTAAGATCTGTTACTATGGGCTTGATCTGGAATGCCATGATTTAGACAATGGGTACATCACAGAGACACTGTCAGTTCAGTAGGAGGGAAATCAAAATACTAACTTTTGAGTTGAACTGACGGATCCATTTAGTCAGAATAATTAGCCCACATTGATATGCATTGCTCTGGATGCTGAATATAGTAACTGATGGGCTAGATTGTCCCATGTATACCTTACCATGTATAAACTAGCAAGCTCAGTCGGGCTTCCCTGGTGGCTCAGAGGAAAGAATCTGCCTGCAATGCAGGAGACATGGGTTTAGTCCCTGGGTCGGGAGCATCCCCTGGAGAAGGAAATGGCAACCCACTCCAGTATTCTTGCCTGGGAAAGTCCATGGACAGAGGAGCCTGGCAAACTACAGTTCACGGGATCACAAAAGGGTCAGACACAACTTAGCAACTAAACAACAGCAAGCCAGGTCAGTAGTGTTTGAATCTGGTTGCTTAAATATCTAAGCTACATTTATTATGCTTTCACAGTGTATGAAATTATATTTTTGAGTGGGAAAATCAACGTACACAGCCTATTGCTTATGAGTAATATAGTTTACTCATCTACCTTAAATCCTTTTCTGGAATAATATAAATATGAAGAAAAAAAATCCAGTACTATATAATGAATACAATTTAATAAGCATTGTATATGAGAAGAAATATTTTTCTGTATCTTCATATAATAATTATCTCTTCTCTTGCAAAGTCTTTATTCAGCTGGATAAATTATATAATAATCTCAATGTATTACAATAGGCAGTGCTTAACTTGGGTGGTATGTGGATCACCATATTTTAGTTGTAGGACAGGACTGTCTCCAAGCAGTTTGAATGTAAATCAGGTATTCGTGTTGTTTTGATTAGTTATTTAGTCCATGATTCAGGATTAAGGAACAGAGGAATAGTACTGGACTAAGGCACAGCCAAGAAAGGAAACAAAAATACAATGTATTCATTTTTATGCATTAGATTAGTAAGCTAATAAAATAATTATTAAAGGCTCACATTAAAGCAGCAACTTTTAAATTTTGACCCTAATCATTTAATATTTGTTAGTTTTATGTGTTGCACTCCTCAAGCATGTTTCAGGTCCCATGTAGCCCTGAGACCTGCTTATTAACTGAATGAAGGATGTATTTATTAACAATAACAGTATTGCCCATCCATAGACAATTGGCTTAAGAAGATGTGATAGATATGTGTGTGTGTGTAATGGAATATTACTCAGCCATAAGAAAAATTAAATATTGCCATTTGGAACAACATGGAGAGACTTAGAGAACATTATGGTTAGTGAAATGTCAGACAGAGAAAGATACTCTGTGATATCACTTATATGTGGAATCTAAAAAACAATAACAATAAAGAATCTATAAACAAAACAGATTCACAGACACAGGAAGTAAATTTATGACATCAAAGGTGGGAAGGAAGAACAAATTAGGAGCACAGGATTAACATATACAATCTACTAAACATATAGCACAGGGAATTATACTCAATATCTTATAATAATCTATAATGGAATATAATCTGCAAAAAAAAATATGAATCACTGTACTGTACATCTGAAACTTACATGATAAAAATAAAATATATTTCTGAGCTGTTAATAAATTCCATTGTTAACTTCCAGTTACCACTAATGCTTTTTATAGCTAAAATGAATTACTTGAATTAAGGCCATTAGCTAAAAGGTACAATTGTAAAGTTAGGTGTGTTCTAATTATGTTGTTCCTCAAAGCTGAAACTCCAGAAGGCTACACATTTGTTGAACAATAATGTAATTACTTGAAGCATCAATAAAACTCTTTGACATTTGTCTTCAAAACCAGTTAAAGAAACAGACTGCAAGGCTTCGTCTTGGGTGGCCCTACCTGGCATGGCTCATAGTTTCATTGGACTAGACAAGGTTGTGGTCCATGTGATCAGTTTGGTTAGTTTTCTGTGACTGTGATTTTAAACTAACCAAATAAAACCATAATTCAGGTAATTGTTTCATCTGTGAAATTTGATGGTAAGCTACCTAAGGACAGGAACTATCTGAGTCTGACATGTAGGGCAGCGATGAACTCCTAAATCTTACCCTAGAATAAAAAAATTTTAAGGATAATTGATTATTTAAAGAAAAATAATAGAAATGGATTGAGAGGTTTTATGACATATTTTAAAGTAAAATATGTGACAATAGGATAAATGAAGAGAGATGGGAAATGGAAGAAGAGAGAGGATGGTACAATAAACAACCATATACTCTTCACTCTGATTCATCAAATTGTAAAAATTTGCCACTTTTATATCTGTTTACCTATCATCTTTATTCAACATTATTTTTGTTGGATTATTTGAAAATATTGTGCTCTCAAGATACTTCAACATGTCTCCTAAGCAAAAGAATAATCTCTAACATAACCACGGTATAATTACAACACTCAAAAAACTCAGCATTGATATGATGTCATTATCTAACATAAATAAATATTCAAACATCCCCAATTGTTCATAGATCACATGTTTTTAAAAAAATTTATTATTTTTAATTGAAGGATAATTGCTTTACAATATTGTGCTGGCTTCTGCCATACATGAACGTGAATCAGCCACAGGTATACATATGTCTCCTTCCTTCTGAACTCCCCTTCCATCTCCCTCCCCATCTCACCCCTCTAGTTTGTCACAGAACTCGAGTTTGAGTTCCCTGAGTTATACAGCAAATTCCCACTGGCTGTCTGTTTTACATATGGTAGCATATATGTTTCCATGCTGCTCTCTCCGTTCATCCCACCCTCTCCTTCCCCCATCCCCCGTGTCCCTAAGTCTGTCCCCTATGTGTGCATAGACCACATGTTTTAAACCCAAAAATTGAGAATCCCTTCTAGAAAGAATTTCTCTACCACTAGAATTCTATCTTTCACCTTCTTATCTGCCATATTCCTGCACCACACACAGATAGAAAACAACTCTTGGTTTGTTCTCATCTCTGCCAAATTTCAGGTCAGCTGTCTTTTCTGTGATATTTTCAAGCCAGCTGAACATTTGTATCTATTTTTGAGACTTTTAATATGTATTAGGGTAATTCTTGGGTGAAAGTCCACTTCTCCCACGAGACTGATTCATAAGGATAGTAATTATCTCCCCAGTTCCAAATATATTTCCAAGTGCAAATGTTTGGCCCATAATCGACATTCAAAAGACAATTTTGGAATGAATAAAAATATATTAAGTGTTTAAGATGGAGAAATATATGTATCGTCTTTATATCTCTGCATCCCATAGAGTCCGCCCTCAATGGGAGTTTAATAGATCTTTGTAAAGTGAAAATATTCAGCACTGTAGCTGGAAGTATTCTTTGTTCCTTTGCTATTGTTTAGTTGCTACCTCTCTTGCAACCCCATGGACAGAGGAGCCTTTTCCAGGGCTAACTCAGGGAGTGAATTCGAGTCTCCTGCTTGGGAGGCAAATTCTTTACCACTGAACCACCTGGGCAGCAACTGTTCTTTGGTATTTTCCTTCAATATTTAATAACTTTTAAAGAGCAGAAGAAGTATACAAGGAATGCTGAATTTGATCTTCAGTTCAGTACACCAAGATGTAGGATTTTAGTAACTATGGTGAGAATCATTGCTGTGACAATAGAAGAATAAGTGTTTCATAATTCTGATATATATAGCCCCATAAAACTATAATTTATTATGCACTTACTAAGTGTCAACACTGTGCTAATTACTTTATGTGCATTTAAAATTTTTATTATTATATTTTAAAAGTAAGGCTTACTGAGATATACTTGACATTCAGAAATTCATACCTTTTTGTGTACAGTTCCATGAGTTTTAACAAATGCCATAGTCATGTCACTGGTTACCATTACAGTCATGATACAGAATATGAATATTTCCATCACCCCCAAAATCCTCTATGTCCCCTATTACACACATTATTTAATCCTCCTAATTACTTTAGTGGAAAAGGCAGAGGAACCAGAGATCAAATTGCTAACATCTGCTGGATCGTGGAAAAAGCAAGAGAGTTCCAGAAAAACATCTATTTCTGCTTTATTGACTATGCCAAAGCCTTTGACTGTGTGGATCACAGTAAACTATGGGAAATTCTGAAAGAGATGGGGATACCAGACTACTTGACCTGCCTCTTGAGAAACCTATGTGCAGGTCAGGAAGCAACAGTTAGAACTGGACATGGAACAACAGACTGGTTCCAAATAGGAAAAGGAGTACGTCAAAGCTGTATATTGTCACCCTGCCTATTTAACTTATATGCAGAGTACATCAAAAGAAACACTGGGCTGGAAGAAACACAAGCTGGAATCAAGATTGCCGGGAGAAATATCAATCACCTCAGATATGCAGATGACACCACTCTTATGGCAGAAAGTGAAGAGGAACTAAAAGCCTCTTGATGAAAGTGAAAGAGGAGAGTGAAAAAGTTGGCTTAAAGCTCAACATTCAGAAAATGAAGATCATGGCATCTGGTCCTATCACTTCATGGGAAATAGATGGAGAAACAGTGGAAACAGTGTCAGACTTTATTTTGGGGGCTGGCTCCAAAATCACTGCAGATGGTGACTGCAGCCATGAAATTAAAAGACGCTTACTCCTTGGAAGGAAAGTTATGAGCAACCTAGATAGCATATTCGGAAGCAGAGACATTACTTCGCCAACAAAGGTCTGTCTAGTCAAGGCTATGGTTTTTCCTGTGGTCATGTATGGACGTGAGAGTTGGACTGTGAAGAAGGCTGAGCGCCGAAGAATGGATGCTTTTGAAGTGTGGTGTTGGAGAAGACTCTTGAGAGTCCCTTGGACTGCAAGGAGATCCAACCAGTCCATTCTGAAGGAGATTGGTCCTGGGTGTTCTTTGGAAGGAATGATGCTAAAGCTGAAGCTCCAGTACTCTGGCCACCTCATGAGAAGAGTTGACTCATTGGAAAAGACTCTGATGCTGGGAGGGATTGGGGGCAGGAGGAGAAGGGGACGAGAGAGGAGGAGATGGCTGGATGGCATCACCGACTTGATGGTCATGAGTTTGAGTGAACTCTGGGAGTTCTGAGCGACTGAACTGGACTGAACTGATTCCCCCGCCCCTCCGCCCCCGCCAACACCTTTTTTTAGAGAAGAAAAACAGGCTAAGAATAGTTGAGTAATTTATTCAGAGTTGCATAATTAGTAGTAAGTGGCAGAGCCTGGACTCCAACCAAGGTCTGTCTGACTATAAATCTCACAATTTAAATACACCACCCTGCCATTACTACTTTGTTGTATTCAGTTTGTTCAACAATGTATTTCCCATTTTGTTACACAATGGCCATAGAGCTGTAACAAGAGGAAAATAAACTGTCCCTTTCAAAAATACTAAGAATAGGCTAAATGAATTACAAGATAAATGTTATGTCAAATTAGAGGCATACACTTTACTGCATTAGATTAAAAGTGAGTAAATGTTCGGTTCGTTGATATGGAACTAGATATTTCAGTAGTTGTGAGTTTTAACTTTACTACCTTAGCCACTTGAATCTAGAAATATTCTAGGATAAACTTTGGGAGTTCGTTGCTGCCTGACACATCAGACCCGGATGGTTCCTATTGTCAGGTAGCATGCCACTGAATTTCACAGATAAAATAATTACCTGTATTATAGTTTTATTTAGAGTTCTGACATGATGCATCTTTAGCCTAAGTCAACTGCAAAGTGTTTTACTGTATTAAATTAAAATTTTACTTTAAAATAATTTTAATAGAAGGAACAGGAAATCCTTAAAGTGGCCTTAATATAATAAACATTTTGTGTTTCTACTATATTAAAAAGAATTGAAATTAGTGTTCAAATTAACTACTAAATTTGGGGACAGTTTTTTATGCAACAAGAGTCAACAGAAAACTGATACAAATATGAGAGTTCTGAAGTTTGGTCTGTTCAAGTATGAAGATCAAGTCATATTTTTGAAATCTCTAAACTACAAAATTAGCTGCATTTTTTAAAGCCACCAGTTGTTTAAAATTCAGAATATATTGCCTCATAGATGCATTTTCTTATTAAGTAGTTTGGACACATAGAATCTTTATGTGCTCCTTCAGGATTTTTCCATTGTCTACATTCATTGTGTGTCTCTGAGGTTAAGAAACAAAAGGTGTTCACAGCTGAGTTGGCTGTTTATTGACCTTGTGCCAGGTCACTGATTTTTTTTTTTAAACAAATATTTTAAGACAATAACCTAGCGGCTTAAAAACTATACTGTTTATTTGGCTCTTGAATCTGCTGGGCAATTGTGGTCTGGGACGGCCTTAGCTGATCTCCAATGAGCTCTTTTTCGTGTGTCAGGGATCAGGTTGTGGCTTGACTAAGGGTGGCTGGTCCCAGACAATCTCACTCATTTTTCTGATGGTTGGGGGTGATGGGTTTGACTTAGCCATACATCTCTCATCATCCTGCAGGCTAGTTTAGGTACGTTCATAAGCAGCTAGATTCCAAGAGAAGCAAGGAACTAAGCCTTGAAGTGCATGCATGCATGCTAAGTTGCTTCAGTCATGTCCAACTCTTTTGACCCTATGGACCGTAGCCATCCAAGTTCCTTTGTCCATGGGATTCTCCAGGCAATAACGCTGGAGTGGGTTACCAGTGTTGAGTGCTCTGCTCCAGGGGATCTTTGGGACCCAGGAATGTGCAAGCTCATGTCAAATATTGCTTGCATCACATGTGCTAATGTTTCATTTGCCAAAATAAGTCAATGACTAACCTAGATTGAAGGAGTGAGTAAATGGATTCTACTACTTTATGGGAAGAGAGGAGAATTATGGGCATTTTTTTACAATTAACTACAATGTCAACTTAAATTGAGATGGAAAATATCACAGAAGGCTAAAGAAAGAAAAAAAAATCAGTGTAATTTAGAGGAGTTGGCCTTTTGGCCTCATTCTCTATTGGAAAATGAGGGGAGATGTTAAATGGACCTGAGATTGCTGGATAGATGAGGAGTACAAAGGGCATTATAATATATATGAGGACCCAGCCTCTATCTATCTATTAAATCTTGAAGATAGACATCACGTGAGCTTGCCAGAGGGACAGATACACTCTGCCCTTAGACAATCTCCTACCTCTTTTTTCTATTTATTTATTTATTTTTAATTGAAGGATATTGTGTTGGTTTCTGCCATACAACAGCATGAATCAGCCATAAATATACACATGTCCCCTCCCTCTTGAACTTCCCTCCCAGACCCCACCCCATCCCACCCTCTAGGGTATCACAGAGCACTGAGCTGAGCTCCCTGTGTTATACAGCAACTTCCCACTGGCTATCTAGTTTACATATGGTAATGTATATATTTCAATGCTACTCTCTCGATTCATCCCCTCCTCCTTCTCCCACTTTGTCCATGAGCCTGTTCTCTATGTCTGCGTCTCTATTCCCGCCCCTCCTGTCTTTAACTGCTCTATCTGGCCTCTGTTGTGTGTGGCCTTCCCTTTACCTGAAAAGCAAATAATGTCGGTGTTACTCAGGGGTTTGACCTTGATTCTCATTTATCCTTATTTTACACAGTTGCCCAAGGCAGTTTCATCTGATTTCATGATATCAGCTCTCACCTATTCAAGCTCCCACCTGTTAGCTGATGATGTCCAAATCTACGTGTGTAGCCCTGACCTGTGGCCTCCAGAACCATATTTTTCAATGAATTCTTAGACATCTGTGTCTCTACAGCCTTAAATCACTTTAGCCTCAATATGTTCAAAACCAAACTTATTTTCATGCTCTGATCTTTCTCCTGCTTTCCTGTTTTTAGTTAATGGTTTCACCTTCATCCATTTACCTAAGCTGGAAATCTAACCTCATTATCATACTCGATTACCTCTTTTTATTCACTACCATTCCTGGTGATTCCATCTCCTACATGATTTTGTATTCAACCCCTCCTGTCTGTGTCTATCCCATTGCCTTGGTGGGAGCTCCCATCACCTCTCCCCTGACCTCTTGCTGTGTCCTCTTAACTGGCCTTCCATAAATAGTTGCCCCTTTCTAGCTTCTCCCTACTCTATTCCATTCAGGGAACACTTCATGAGGCCCCAAGTTTGCTCATGTCACTCCTCTACTTAAAAATGTAAGCTGAGTCCCTATCACCTACAAAGCCAAGTCCCCATTCCTTAAAAGCATGGCTTACCAAGTGCTTAGCAATCTGGCCCCACCTGATCTTAATAACGTCATCGCCTGCCATCCTGCCCCACCCCATCCCCTTTTATCCAACCTCACTGAACTTCTCACTATTTCCCACCAACACATGCCCTTTCACAACACTGGGCCTTGGCGCATGTTGTTTACTCTTTCTGGATTGCCAGCCTTCTTTTCTCCTTCTGATAAATTCTTATTCATCAGCACAGCTCATCAACCTGTCACCTCCCTGCTGATGACTTCCCTGAGCCATCTAGAATTAGTCACTTTTTCTGTGTTCCCATAGCCTTTTGCCCTTTCCTTTGGCAGTGACCATCCTTCATGCTTTTGGCTGCCTAGATTCTTCTGAGTACCTGTGTTATCTTTGGCAGTTTTTTAGCCACATGAATTTCATGTCTCTGAAGTTGTTGTTCAGTCGCACAGTTATGTCTGACTCTTTATGACCCCATGGACTGCAGCTAGGCTTCCCTGTCCTTCACTATCTCCCAGAGTTTGCTCAGACTCATGTCAATTGAGTTGATGATGCCATCCAACCATCTCATCCTCTGTTACCCCATTCTCCTCCTGCCCTCAATCTGTCCCAGCCAGAAAACTCAAATTTCCCTTGCAGCTAGGCGGGCATTAAATGATCTGAACTCTCTGATCAGAAGTACCTGCATGGGACTTTTTCTTTTTTTTAAGAAGTTAGCATTAGTGTGTAAGAGGGTGAATCAAGGGTTGGTCTTCAGTCAAGAGTGATCAGAACAGGCCTTTGATTCTTGGCATGGCAGTAGCAGAGCTACTTGTGTGTAGCCCCTACTGCTGAGAGGTGATAAGAGTGGTGTTTGAGAGACCAGCTATCAGGGGTTGCTGAGCATGTTTGGACTTCAGAGTCTGGCTCGCTGGCTTGTGGGATATTCTATGAGCTGTTGAACATGCCATGATAAGTTAATTTATTGCTTAAACAAGCCTAAGTGGATCTGTTTTTGCAATGACTAGAAAACAGTGAAACACTTCGGTTAGAACAGATGAAGTTTTGATGTACAAGTTGTATTTTATCAAGTTGTATTTAAGTGTCTATTTCTAGACTTCCATGTGTGGTTCTAATTTCTTACATCATTCAGATAATAAATATATATTGGGTTCCAACTCTGTGCCATGCACTGTGCTAGTCATTGGAGATATCATAGTAAACAAGACCCACATGACCTTTGCTCTTGCAAAGTATACAGTCTACAAGGTCTGTGCCCGAAACATTCTAGGTGTCTAATTAGGTTGATATACCAATTCATGTCATTACTTGTTTCAATGAATAGATATTTATATTTTGAAAATGTAAAAGTAAATGAGCAATGTTCTTAAGTTGCTCTAGAGCTAATAGGAGACACATATGTAAACAAATAATGCCCATGTACTATGAACAGAAGCTTCCCTAGTGGCTTAGATAGTAAAGAGTCTGCCTGCAAGGTGGGGAACATGGGTTTGATACCTAGGTCAGGAAGATCCCCTGGAGAAGGGAATGGCTGCCTACTCCAGTATTCTTGTCTGGAAAATCCAATGGACACAGGAGCCTGGTGGGCCCCGATTCATGGGGTTGCAAAAAGTTGGACACAACTGAGCAACTAACACACACACACTCTATGAACAGAACTGAAATATGTTCCAGATTCCCTGGTAGTACAAAGAACAGGTAGCGTGAAGAATTCTGCTTGGAAGAGTCACAAATGAAAGAATGAATTACTGAGCTTGTAAATATATGAGTGAATGTGCATGAGGTGTCCTCTTTTTCCTCTTCCCTTTTTCCCTTTTGGCTGTCTGTCCCCTCTTTCCCTCTTCCCTTTTCCTTTTAAGATTCAACTCAAGGGCTACTTTTATAATAAACCTTTACTGACTGCTCCTCTTCCTCCCTCCCAAACTTGCAAGCTGGGTTAGTAATGTTTCCAAACTCCTTTAATGCCTTGCTCATGCCTCTGCTAATTCTCTTACCCGTTGATGTATACCATCTATGTGTCTGTCAGTCACCCTTCCTCTCCCTGCATGCAAGTCAAGGCCCAGCACATAATTAGTACTCAGTGAATTCAGTAAATGTTTCTTGAATATAAATTAAAACTGCAATGAGATAACACTACCCCTCCATCCAAATGGCTACAATGAAAAAAACTTGATAATATCAAGTGTTGATGAAAATATAGAAAAACTGGAAGCTTTAAACATTGCTGAAAGGAGAATAAATTGATACAACCATTTTGGAAAAGATTCTGGCAAATCAGTTGAAGTTGAACAGCTGTCCACTATATAACCCAGTGGGTGAACTCTTGGGTACATACCCAGAAGAAATGAATGGTTATATAGAAATAGGTTCATACTAGCTTTATTAGTAGTAGCCCCAAACTGGAAACATCTAAATGTCCATCCACAGTAGAATAGACAAATGAGTTGTGGTATATTTATATCATAAGTGTAAACAGTTTATACCCCAACTACATAAATAAGTAAAAATTTTAGTTACATACTTAATGGTCTGTGCTTTTTTTTTTTTTTTTTTTTACTATATGTAGAATTTTTGTTGTTGTTTTTTAGTTGCTAAGTTTAGTCCAACGTTTTATGACCCCCTGGACTGTAGACTGCCAGGCTCCTCTGACATGGCATTTCCCAAGCAAGAATACTGGAATGGTTTGCCACTTCCTTCTCCAGGGGATCTTACCAGCCCAGAAATCAAACCTGTGTTTTCTGCATTGCAGGCAGATTCTTTACCTCTGAGCCACCACAGAAGCCTTATATGTAGGATTACATCAATAAAAATGTAAACTTAAAATTAATTCAATAAAAATTAATGTTCCTTGAGTGATTGAGTAAATGAATGAATGAATTAGCTGTATCTTCAACTTGTGGCTCAGTTGGTAAAGAATCCACCTGCAATGGGGTTCGATCCCTGGGTTGGGAAGATCCCCTGGAGAAGGGAAAGGCTACCCACTCCAGTATTCTGGCCTGGAGAATCCCATGGATTGTATAGTCCATGGTGTCGCAAAGAGTCGGACACGACTCAGCGACTTTCACTCACTCAAAGAGAAAAGAAAGAAGAAAGTATTACTGTGTAAGAGGAACTTATACTGCACTGAGTTTTAAAGTAGTATTTGGTTCTTGAAATCTTTATAGTCTAACAATGCCTCAAATGAAATGTTCATGGACATTTTTTGCTTAAATATTAGTTCCCTTTGCTATTTAACCACAACTGTGAGGTTAAAAAAGGAAGTCATTAACAGTAAAACCGATGTCGGAGAGGCTGTGGGACTGGCGTTTGGTTCACGACAGGGATCTTTGAAGCCCTAGGGAACTGGGGAATATGGCTCATTTCCTTCTGTTTTCTATCCTTTTGTGTTTTATGAGGTGCAAGTACAGATTAATTATGCACACATTTGAAAGGAGAGGACAGCAGTTGACACTTGTGATTACAAACAGGAACAGAAGTCACCCAGCACATGACATTGCCCATTACAACTGAAGGTCAGAGTAGAATAGTCCTGATTGCCCGGCAGCCTGGCCATGGGATGCGCCTCTCCCGTCCTTCTTCAGGCGGGGTTCGTGGCTAAGCCATTCTTCGCGCTAGCCTTGGACAGGCCAAGAGTGACCAGCAACTCCGCAGACGACCTATGGCACATGCACCGGAGGGGATGTCAAAACCCGACCCACCTCTGGCTCCCACCACAGAACAGAGGATGCCGAGAGAGGAGACGCGGGCGGTTCCCAAGATTTCCAGTAGGGGTCGCTGTCCCGCGGCCGCCGCTCTCCCCAGGTCCGGGACGGGGGGCGTGTCCTCCGTGCCCGCGGCCCCCGGCGAGCGCCTCACCTGGGCTCCGGGCGCGCGCCTCCTGCGCCGCGGGGAGGCGCTCTGCCGCGGAGCCGCGACGAGGGGGCGGGGTCGGCCGGCGCGCGGGGATAGGCGGGCCAGCGGGCGCCCAGGTGAGTTCTTTTATAAAACAAGGACCGGGCGACCGAGAGGGCAGCGTCCGAGCAGCCAGAGGAGGCGGAGGCAGACGCGAAGATGCCACTGTCGCTGCCACCTCACGGTGACCACGGCGAGTCCAGTCCGTCCAGGCCCCCAAAAAGCACACCTCTTTCCATATCTGGCGCTCCAAGAAGAAGCAGCAGCCTCCGCGGTCTGACTGTGGGGTGTTCATGGCACACCCGCCCCTGGCGCCCCTCAGAGAGGCCAGGTAAGCCCCTCGGCGAGCGCGCCCATCCCCGGCTCGCTTCCCCCGACCTTTTTCCCCTCCGGCTACCCTGACCCTCGGGTCCTCTCTGCCCTCGGCCTCGATCGACCCCTCTCCGAGGAGGGGAAAGGCCCCGGGTCGGTTTCGCGCGGCAGGAACGTAACGGGGTCCAAGGAGGGGACTGTGTGGTCGCCGTGACTGAACGGGTTCCTCGCTGCTTCTGGTTCAGACCAAGCACCAGTGAGACCACCTTGTGCCCACCCATGTAGACTTTACTTTGACTACGAAATAAGTGTAGCAAAGACAACACCAGAGGCTATGCTATCAACCTGCTGAGGAGAGCAGGTGGCTTGCGAAGGGTTATTGCCGTAACGAGGTCGGAACTCCACCTGGGGATTCCTTCAGCCTTCTGACCGCGGTACCCTAGTTGTGAAGATGTCCACTCGAGGTGTTGTGGCTCCACTGTCCTCACAGGATCCGAGTGGAGGAGGAAGTGGCAGGGATGGTTATCCCAGTTTAATGGGTGGAGAACTTGAGACCAAAGGGTGCATGACTTGTCCCCATGGGAATCAGTGGTAGAAAAAGGCAGCATCTAGTTATTCCAAGTGTAACTGCCATAGTGCTTTTCAGTGTTTTGCCGTGGTTTTATGACGATTTTATCTTCATGCGTAAGTATTCAGTTATACTATCTGAACTGGTGCGTTCGTTGAGCAATAATAAATTTGACATAATGGTATATTTAAGAGGTTCAGGTGTGTGAAAAATGTTTTGAAGGACAGTTGGCAATTTCCAGTATATCCTTCTATATGTGTGTGTGTTTAAACAAAACATTTATTTAGTTCTTTTGGCCGTGCTGGGTCTTCACTGCAGCATGTGGGATCTTTTATTTAGGGCATGTGGACTCTAAATGTGGGATCTAGTTCCCTGACCAGGGATCGAATCTCAGTCCCATGCATTGGGAGCGTGGAGTGTTAGCCACTGAACCTCCAGGGAAGTCCCCTTCTGTATTTGCTTTTAAATACACACCTTTATGTGTGTTTAACAAACACCTTTGTGAACAGTGAGAATAATATTGTATCAGATTTGCATTTTATAAATGTTTTTCCTTTTATTTCTACAAGAGTCTTTGCAACGTAATTTCAATCATTTCGCAAATATTAACTAAGTGCTGGGGTATCAAAAACAATGAGAGTGGCCTCTGTCATCAAAGAATTCTTTGTGTCTTGAGAATACCAAAAAATAAACAGTGGGATAAGTGCTGCAATAAATATTAGAATAGAGGAAGGGATCTACGGAGGCTTCCTGGAGGAGGATGACTGAGGCAGTTTAGTCAGAAAAGGGAAGGAGCAATGCATTCCAGGCAGAGGTTGCATTATGAGCATCCTCAATACTTGGAAGAACATGGTACTTCCTGAGAAGTACTTCCTGAACAAGTGGTTCAGGGAAGTCTGAGTATGTGTGAGAACATAGAGTGGACTGCTAACAGAGAATGCATTTTATTTTTTTCTCATATTTATCATTCACAGTAGTAATTGCTTGTAATAGGACATATTTTTTACCACCTAAAGACTTAATTGCTTAACTATGAATTAATTTCTAACAAAATGTTACTTAATGATGATATATCCAACATAAAAGTATTTTTCCTATTACATCAGCAAATAATTTATACACTTTCATAGTAATGGTCTTATCTAACCTGGTCCCATCACATTCTACCTATCAAATGACACGATACACAGCTATAAACAATTTTGTTATTCAGTTGCTAATTTGTGTCTGACTCTTTGCAACCCCATGGAGTGCAGCACACCAGGCTTCCCTGTCCTTCACTATCTCCCTGAGTTTGCTCACACTCATGTCTGTTGAGTCGGTGATGCCATCCAACCATCTCATCCTCTGTTGTTCCCCCTCTCTTCCTGCCTTCTATTTTTTCCAGCATCTTTCCCTTTGCATCAGGTGGCCAAGGTATTGGAGCTTCAGCTTCAGCATCAGTCCTTCCAATGAATATTCAGGGTTGATTTCCTTTAGGATTGACTGATTTGCTCTCCTTGCAGTCCAAGGGACTCTCAAGAGTCTTCTCCAACACCACAGTTCAAAAGCATAAATTCTTTGGTGCTCAGCCTTCTTTATGGTCCAGCTCTCACATCCGTACATGACTACTGGAAAAACCATAGCTTTGACTATATGGATCTTTGTCGGCAAAGTGTTGTCAAATAAACAACTTATTCAAATCCAAATGCATTTTAGACTAAAACTTAGGAGTTTTTATTTCTCTCCTTGAGCTTCTTGTATTTTAGTTCGGTCTTAAAGCACTCCATTCTTTCCTTTAGAATTATGATGAACTTTGTACTAACAAATGTCCTGAGAACTAAACTTACTGCTCTGTCTCTGGGATGTTTTTCTAGTTATATCATCTTTATACATATTTTGTTTACTCCTGAGAGGGTTACTAGTAAAGAGAGCAGCTAAAGCACACTTAGATTTCTGGCCCATCTTTGGTCAGTCTCACTCTCTTGAGCAATCTGCCCTGTTTGTTCATTTCTGTCCAGGATTTGGAGGTGTGGGCCTCCATTGGAATGTGCAGCACTCACTGGGACCTTCGTTTCTAAATAAGGATGGGACAGTCAGGTGGCCACACTTATCTGCTGGGTATTCACCATTAATTTTGTGGCCTTTTAGAGCAAATGAAAATGAATTTATGTTCTGGATATATGACCTTGGACAAGTTACTTCACCTTTCTGAGTCTCCATTTCTTCAGATGGAAAATGGAGAACATAGTAATACTAATTCTGTAGGACTGTAGTGAATATCACATGCTAGTTTATGTTATTAAACATAAAACTTATCACACCTCTGGATGCAAAGTAGAAACTCAGTAAATGTAAAACCATCACCACCACCATCACCATCATCATTATTATAAATGCTAAGCTCTAATGAGAGGAATGGGAAAAATAGGGTTGGAAGGAAAAAATGCTTCCCCTCTTAAGAACTTAACAGTCCAATGATGGTTTAAAGTTTACCGATGTCTGTATTCTGCAAATATTTGCAACCTTTAGTGCAGATGTTCTAAAATTCAGTGACCATTGCTTGCTTCCTTTACATAAAATAATTTGAACATGGCTGTCTTTTTCCCTAAAATGCACCCGTAGAGTTTTTTTTTCCAAGCTTGGTTTTGGTAAGCATATTAATATGTTATTTTCCATAGAAACAGAGCCATCACCCTCCTGAGTCAGCCTGATCTGCCATCTGAGGGAACACACTGCTGTGTGTAGAGAGGGCATGGCGAGTTTTGGCTAGATTTTCCTTAGCAGCCTTCAGTGGCACCATCATTTATCAGGCTTTGAATTATACTTCATTTGTAAACATTTTATCCAGAGTGTGAATTCTCTGTGTTGTGCTTAGTCGCTCAGTCATGTCTGACCCAGACTCTTTGCAGACCCATGAAGACCCTTTGTAGCCCCCTGTAGCCACTTTGTAGACAGCCAGTCTCCTCCATCCATGGGATTCTCCAGGCCAGAATACTGGAGTGGGTAGTCTTTCCCTTCTCCAGGAGATCTTCCCAACCCAGGGATCGAACCCAGATCTCTCACATTGCAGGCCGATTCTTTACTGTTCAAGCCACCAGGGAAGCCCATGAATACTGGAATGAGTAGCTTATCCCTTCTCCAGATCGTCCTGACACAGGAATCAAACCGGGGGAATCATATATCTGGGTTTAAATCCCTGTTCTACCTACTGTGACACTTAGCTGTGTCATCCTGGGCAAGTTATTATCCTTTTGTGCTTCAGTCTTCTCATCCATAAAAGAGGCATCATAAGAGTTGTTATAAAAATAAGTTAGTGGCTGTCAAGCACTCAGAACAGTGACTGGCACATTGTGAGCGCTGAGTAAATGGGAGCTATTTCTCCTTTTTCTTATTAATATCTTGCCTATACTTTTGAGTGATTATTTTTTGATTTATTTTCTGCTATATGATGAAAATAGTGCTTCATTTTTATTTTCCCTAATCAGTGTTGTTTTAATTAGAAATGGGTTCTGAGCTAAAGGTCAATAGAGTGAATTAAAAACGATCACTCTCCATCTGAACTCCAAACCTAGAAGCAAACATTAATGCTCTCCGCAGGAAGCCAGATCCAGGTGATGGCCGTGCTGCTGCTGCTGCTGCTAAGTCGCTTCAGTCGACTCTGTGCGACCCCATAGACGGCAGCCCACCAGGCTCCGCCATCCCTGGGATTCTCCAGGCAAGAACACTGGAGTGGGTTGCCATGTCCTTCTCCAATGCATGAAAGTGAAAAATGAAAGTGAAGTCACTGAGTCGTGTCCAACTCTCAGCAACCCCATGGACTGCAGCCTACCAGGCTCCTCCGTCCATAGGATTTTCCAGGCAAGAGTACTGGAGTGGGGTGCCATTGCCTTCTCCGTAATCCTCTGAAAATCAGCAGACTTGATTTCATTTGGAGGAAAAATGCAGCCAACACCAGAGAGCAGAGCATCCTCGTTTCAGGATGCATAGGTTCAAGTTTTGAGATTGCCAAATGTTGCCTAGTTTTTCTGTCTTTGCATGGAGATTTTCCTTCTATAACAGGAAAACAACTCACTCCTTAGACTCTATAAATCACTAGAGGGTTGTGAGGATAAACTGTTGCTTTATTTCATGAGAAAAAGAACCATCATTGGAAACATTCTGAAATTGTAGAGTGTTCATGACTTGATTCCATTTTTCCATCTTTTGTGACTGGTTTAGTGTTTAGAACTTTAAACAGGTTTAATTATTTTCTAACAAAAAGGACATAGCTAGATAAGCTTGCTGCTGCTGCTAAGTTGCTTCAGTCATGTCCGACTCTGTGTGACCCTATAGATGGCAGCCCACCAGGCTCCTCCGTCCCTGGGAATCTCCAGGCAAGAACACTGGAGTGGGTTGCCAATTCCTTCTCCAATGCATGAAAGTGAAAAGTGAAAGTTAAGTCGCTCAGTTGTGCCCGAATCTTAGCGACCCCATGGACTGCAGCCTACCAGGCTCCTCCGCCCATGGGATTTTCCTGGCAAGAGTACTGGAGTGGGGTGCCATCACCTTCTCCGAGATAAGCCTAGGTTTGATTTATCTAATAGTGCATCTAAACTGGTTAATAGGTACCAGGTTACTTCCCTTATTTAGTTTATGCCAAAGGCAAGACTTTGATCGGTTTGTATTTCACCATTGATTAAGCAGGTATTTAAATTTTAGCCCTGTCACTTACTAGCTGTGAGCTCTTGAAGGAGTTTCTTTTGCTCTATCTTCAATTTCATGAGCTGCTACCTACCTCTTAGCATTGTTTTGGAGACTTCTAAATATATATTTAAAATTACTAGCATGGTGCCTGGAAGATAACAGAGGCTTAGAAATACCTCTGAGAGCAAGTTGCAGTGACAAAGCCCTAGGTTGTGGTATTGGAAAGACTCAGCTTCAAGTTTGCCTCTGCTGTTGGGATAAGGTTTGTAAGCCTCAGCTTCCTCACCTGTAAAATGGAGAAAACAACATCCCTTCTGGGGCTTTCTGAGGGTTAAATACTATCTATATAAAACACCTGGGCCAGGGCCCAGTGCAAAGCAGGTGCTAGACAGATGAAAGGTAGAGCGGGAGCGATTATGGCAGTGGTGTTGTAATTGATGTCTGCATAGTGATGGTGGTAGCGTTTCATAAAGGCACTTGACCTTGTAAGTGGGGTTAAACAACTTCAGAAGTCCAGGAGACGTTTATAACCAGGTATGCCAAGACCTGAAGTACCTTTGGGTGTCTGAAAATAACTTTGTAGTTGTAAAAGGGCGGCCTTTGTGCATTCAAGACTTAACAGTCTTAATATATCTGACTTATGAAGTCAAAGGTAAAATTTATATCTGAATTTGGTAGTATTTCTCCTGAAGCAGTTTTGGAGTCTGAGTTTAGTATAAGATAATTCTTTGCCACTTTATTGCTTTATCCACTCTATTTCTATACTTTTAGCCTTAATCTTCTTAGTCCACATCCAAGTGATGTGAACACTTTTGGAGTCCGTTAATACTTCTGTGCTTGGGTTTATTTCCTTTTTCTTTAGTTTTCACTTATAAATCTTATTTATAAAGATAAGGCAGTGAATCACTGCTTTACTATTCATCCATGATTAAAGCAATGTAGCAAAGATATTGATATTGAAACTTACTATCTAGCTCCTACTATCCATTCAAAATGCCCATCTTAATATGAATATTAAAAACACTTACCTGTCTTAACTTTTCACTTACTTAAGTGGTCAGTTGTACTTTAGGAATGTCCCTGCAGAAAAAAGTGATTTAGTTCTTTGAAAAAAATTGTCTGGTGAGATTATTTGAATCTTGAACTGTATGCATTTCTGTTTACCTTGAAAAAATTTATCAAATAATTGTTTAATCTCCCTTTCATGTTTTACCTATTATAAGAAGATTTAGAGAACCTGTTCATGAAAAGCAACGCAATCTGACTACAGAATCATTTTCCTAGGATTAATGCTAATTACTCTTTGGTAAAACATTCCTTTCTGTAGCCTATTATCAATCAGAATTTAAAGAGAAGTTTAAGTCCAACAAACAAAACTTAGCTCTTACTCTGTATCAGACATTGAGAAAAAGAGCAATGAAATTAGAGATCTCTGCTCCAAAGAAACTTGTAGTCTAGTGGAGGAGGGGTGTATGAATGAATAAAGTAGCATATCATGCATTAAGTGTAGAAACAGAAGATTTAGTCCAATGCATTGAGGTCAGGAGAAGGATTATCTTCAAGGAGCAGAAAATTTTTTCTCTCGTTAAAAGTTTTACTCATACTGAATAATTAGAATTTTTATTCTCTCATATAGAGATCATCAAAAGCTCTAAATCTTCTTAAATTTTGATTGTCTTAAACTATATCCAATACTGGACCAAAAGGAAAATGACAGAAACTTATTTTCATAGTGACATTTAAAACAAAAGAGAATTGTGTACTCAGGATTATGCATAAATAATTTTCTATTTAAATATTAAATATTTCAGATATCTAGAACTTGAGATTATCTCCGCTCTTCTGTCATATTTTGGCACCTAGGAATAAAGATTGGGCTTCATAAAAAATTTTAAAAAGACTGGCTTCAATTATGACATTGATTTGAAAACCTTCACTGAAATGATATGTAAACACGATACTGATACTCTAAAATTACAGACTGAAATGAATGGCTCTTGACATTTTTAGACAGATTTACAGATCCCACGAGAATTGTTATGTAGGGTGCGCTGCTAACTTGGTGTCTACACAGCTCTGTCAGGATGATTCTGGAACCTCTTTTAAGAAGAATCTAGCATTGCTTGTGTTCTATAAGCAAAATGTTCTTCCTTAAAACAACCTATCTTTATTTTCATCCCAAATTGCCTGGCATATCCAACTGATGTCTTTTCATATATTCACTATGCAAAATGAATTCTGGACTTTTACCCAAGAGAAGGTTGAAATGTGAATTCAGTATCTTGTCCCAAAGTGAGTTTTAAAGATAAAGTATATATTATAGCTGACAGTTATGTGGATGTTGGCAAGAAAGGCCAGTCAATTGTTTACAAGTCTCATTAGTTCATTTATTGCTTCCTTAAAGCACAGCTGCTTTGGGCCAGCCCAAATGCCTCATCAGAATACCTCTGCAGGTTCAGTTTCATAAGATGCCTTCATTCTAGAGAATGAACACTTACTTAGTGCTGTCTTTACAGAACTATGTGCTTTCTGGTTTGGCCTATGCAATGGGAGTGAAGCAATGACAGACACCCTTCACAACAAGGGACCATTTTGACAAAGTACTGGGAGACCCTGAGACACACAAGTGAGGCAGATAATCCTAAATCCATTTGTTGTATCCCCGGTTTCTCTCATCTACAAGTTATAGACAAGACAAAGACAGGTTGGACCTGTCGCTGACACAGAAAAATGAAACACAGAATTAACAAGTGCCTTTTGTTTTTTAACCTTCCCATGTATGGAAGTGAAATGAGTAAAAATAAGTTACTGGTAAGCTTGGCAAAATATTCTGTGGTGAAGAAGTTGGCTGCTGACTGTATTTCTTAATGTTCTATACCATTTCAAGTCAGCCCTCCTGACTGAGTGTCATCTGTTAGAAGCCAGGGTTATGGCAATCTGAAGATAATAGTTCAAATAAGAGATTTGGCCAACATTTGCATAAAGATACTATGCTTAATACATATCTTAATTTTTCCATATCTTAATAAGCAATAGCATAAATTCCTGATAATCCTCTGGATTCTCTAGTTGGATAGTTCTTCATCTTAAAATTGGGTTCAAGAGGCAAAATAATATGTGCTATGAATAAAGCAAGAAAATACAGGGAGCATTCAATTTATACTAACTTTAGATCATGTCTATGAAAACACTGTTTTCTATTAAGATTTTATTGAAAGATGCAGTTTATTTAACATACACTGTGTCAGACACTGTTCTAAGCACTTTACAAATATTAACTCACCACAGTTAATTCATAACATCCTGGGGAGGCAGGTACTATTATTCCTATTTTGAGAAAAAATGAGGCACAGAGGGGCAGGGTAATTTGACCATCACAGAGTTCATAAGGATTGGGCCTGTGGTCCTCCAGCTGATGGTCATAAGTCCTGCAGTTAATCACTACAAATTAAAAGCACTGGCTAGTGCTACGTTCTTTGTGTTCCCACACTAAGTATAGTTAAGCTCTAAATTTGGCAAGCAGAAATTATAATGTACATCGGAAAACAAGTTAACTTTTGATACTAAACAATTTCTATATTAAGTAGTGAAGAGAAAAATATATATAAATACATTAAAATATAAGTGCATTAAAATCTTGGAATAAAAGCAATTTTAAAGCAGAAATTCTAAAGTGTATATTATATACCAAAGGAACATGTCTAAAGATCTTGAGTCTGGAGCTTCTGCCCAAGCTTTCTCAAGAAACAGCATGACCTTGAGGGGGGCTTGGTTGGTACACCCTCTTCCCTCCCAATACAGTCTAGGCCAGGACAGTAGTTTGCACACACAGTCAAAGATAAGCAACTAGCCAGGTGGCCTGGAAAATCTGCAGTTGCTGCTTAGGCTAAGTGGAGTGTCAGAATTTCTCAAGGAAAACTGCTAGGGTAACCTTAATTAGGTCTCGAGAGGTCCTGCTGCTTGAATCTTTCATTTTAGTTTCTGATTTATCACTGAGTATTCCCTGCTAACAAATACAAGTTTCACCTTATGTTGATCTTACACATCAAGGATTATAAATTATGGCTGGTATTTTATTCTACTTGAGGCTTGTAATAGTTCTGTGCAATAGCCCAGACCCTCATTTATAGACGAAGAAACTGAGGTTCAAAGAATGCAATGCAGGTGGAGGAAGCAGGAATAAAATCAGGTTTTCTGGCTTCTGTTCAGCTGTTGTTCTGGGTCCTCTTGGGTTATACACTGTACTTCTCTATTCCTGGCCTCTACGCACCTTTGGTAGGAGTCCAGCTGATTCATCTGACTTCCTGATGACTATTCTTCTGGAAATCTTTCCCTGGATTCATGAACCAACAACTATGAGACTGTCTGATCCCCAGATTGATTGTTACTATAGTCTAGTTATTGAATATTGAATACTTACAGAGTTCCAGAATTCAGACATAATTAGTATGTCACCTACCATCTAAAACAGAATACCCCAGAACCCGAACACACACACACACACACACACACACACACACACACACACACAACAATAACTTGATTCATGTTTTCAAAAAAGTATAAAGTTTGCATGAACCATATTTTATAATAGTAAAATATTCTTTATAGAGTCTATCCATATTGTACCCATTCAAGAATGCCCTTTTGGGGCTTGACAAATTGATGGTGCTCTGACAGGTAATATATTTTATTTGTGATCTTATTTAAATGTTTTGATAATGCTGATGAATTTAATAAAAATATCCTATAAAATCTCAACTTGATTATTTTTCCATCTGCTATTTGAAATAGTTAAGATATTTGAATCAAACTGATGAAATTTAGGTTGAAATACAGTGTCTCCTTTATCACACCTGCCATGTGCAAACCTAGAACCAGCCCTTTTCAAGCCTGTGCAGCAGAGGTACCCCCAGGCCTTGCAGACATTCTTGGCTCTGGTCCCTTGCAAAGGGTGGCTCCCATCCCTACTGTTTTCCTTCTGAGAACTAAGTGATTGTCATTTATCTGTAAGAAATATTACCTTGCTGTTATTATCTGCAAAACAAGCAAAATGTAGTTGCTCCAGGGTGGGGTTACAAGACTATTCTCTCATAGCATTGACTCCCCCAAACAAATTTGACTGGAATAGACTCAATTATCGATCAAGAATCCTTCCCTGGAGCCTACTTTCAACAGAAACAAGAACATTTGTATTCCCATGTGTGTCCAGTAAACATGCTTAAACAAGTTAGTCTAAGCCTAGAATTTGGATTTTGTTCTTCAGGATAAAAGCAAAATATGACTGAATATCTGGCATTGGTTCAAGTTTTGACTTTTACCAGTTTGCATGTTGTGATTGTTCTAATCTCACCCCGTGAGAGGTTTCAAGTACTTTGACCTAGAAGTCATAGTAGCTGGTGCATTGTTGGTGCTTGATTGTACCCTTCCTTGTTATTTCACTTTTATTAAAGCTCTTTTTATGCCCATAAGGGAACAACAGGTCCTAGATCTAGGTGATAACTTTTGATGCATTGAGGCTGTGTTTGCTTCATCTTGTAGTTTCCCATAGAGGTACTCCTTAGGAATTTATGCATCAACTTCCTTATTCTTCAGAACTCATGGTTGCTTTTCTGTATAATCATACTCTGGTTAGAAGTCCACAAATTTACAAAGCCAGCAGATGTTAAACAAAGGAGAGCAGCAGTGTCTATCTTCATGCCACCCAAGAACTGATCAACAAAAAGCAAAAGACAGCCAATTGTGTTTGGGTATGTTTTCAGACAAAAATGGGCTTGATGGGGGTATGAAGGAGGACAATTCTCCTCAGATCAATCATTCCCAGCCTCTCCTATAAATTAAGTAAATATAAGAACTTCTGCCAAGAATACATAGGTGAACGGGCTTGAATTATTGATTACCTGTCAGGTGGCAGTTGCTTTTATATTTGGTATGTCTCATTTAATCTTCATAATAGCTCATCTAAGTAGGTGATTTTACCCCCATCTTTCCAATTGAGAACACAGAACCTGAAAGAGGGGAAGTAGCTTGCCCAAACTGATTTATCTGGTAAATGACAAAGTAGTATTTGAACCTAGGTCTTTCAAATTCTAAAGTTCATACTATTTTCACTATGCCATGAGAAAACTAAAGCTAATTGAACAAATGATTGGTGGGGGAGAGAGAGAGAATAGGGGAGGTGGTTAGCTAAAGAACAGCAGCATCCAACAGAAATGTAGTTATGCATTTACACTCAGAACTGTCACTTTTTCAAAGACTGGAAGAGAAGAATTTCTCCTTATTAATTATCTGTACTCTACCATGTCCCATGTAGAGAAGGGGAATATCCAAGAATGAAGAATTCATGCTGGGAAGTCTACAAGGCATCATGGTTTCTCTGGGAACTTTTGAGATAATTCTGCTGAGAATCAGTGACTCAGTCCTTGAAGTGTTGACTAAACTTGTTGCACCTGATTTCCAGTCTACTCTCAAAACCACCAAGTCTTACTGCCTGTTGCTGGGATGATTCACAGTGTATGCAAAGGAGTCTAAAGTGGCAAATGTTGAGGATTTTTCACTTTGCATGAAGATTAACCATAGCCCTAAAAGAGGAAAGAGATGCTGATGACCAAAACTCCAAATTTATAGGGAACACTGTTGGCTTGAAAATTGTAAAGCCAGAGAGTTTGATGTTAAAGGATTATGAAAACCCTTTAAATAATCTTTGTCTTTATGGAAGCTAGTGAGTTTGTCTTCAGTGCTCATTTCTCTGAAAACTGAATTTTGACATTTTTGTATTGGAGGTACTTTTAAAATTATATTTAAGAATGTTCATTAATTTCTATGAGTATTATTACATGCACAAAACTAACTTAGAGTGAATTTCTTTTTCCAGTTGTTGTTGTTTAGTCACTAAGTCATGACCAACTCTTTTGCAACCCCGGACTGTAGCCCACCAAGCTCCTCTGTCCATGGGATTTCCCGGGCAAGACTACTGGAATATGTTGCCACTTCAACATATTAGTCGGTTGGTTGTATCTGACTCTGCGACCCCATGGACTGTAGCCCATCAGGCTCCTCTGTCCATGGAATTCTCCAGGGAAGAATAATGGAGTGGGTAACCATTCCTTTCTCCAGAGGATCTGTCCAACCCTGGGGATTGTCCCAACTCAGGGATCAAACCCAGGTCTCCTGCACTGTAGGCAGATTATTTACTGCTGAGCCACCAGGGAAGCCCCCTTTTCCAGTATACTAGGGTAAAACATCTGCTCTGGTATTTAGATTTATTGTAGTTATTTTAAAGCATAAATTACTGTAGTTATTAGTATTGCCTAATTTCCAGAGTAAAACTAGAAATTTGGTGCTTGATCTTGAATCACGCTCTCTGTTCAGTTCTGCTTATTGTAAAACCTTCTCCAACTTTAAAAACAATAATCCAGTGATAATGGTAATTGAAGCACTGAGTTTGCTTGTTTCATGTGACTCAAGTAATTAAGCAGATGTTTGTTACCTCTATCAAAAGCTGTCTTAATGTATGGTCTTCAGTGTCTGTGTCTGTCACACTGAGGAAGGCAAGTGACAGTGAAAATGCATTTGTGTAAGTCATTTATTAAACAAACATATATGGACACCTGCTAGGTGTAAGGCTCTGTAGAATGGGCTGGCAAACTAGTTCAAGCTTTATTGTTGGGAAACTCAGCCTCATTCTTCTTTTTTCTGAAAACTGTAATATTCACCATTAAAATAGTGAAAAGTTTGCCATTAAAATAAGGGAGAAGAGTAAACGTTCAAACATGCACATGACCAAGACTGAAAGAAGAATTAAGACTCTTGGAGATGGAGGAACTATAATTTTTGAGCACTGTCAACACTGATATGGCTAAAGGGATTCTAAAGACTACTTGATAGTGTTCTATCTATTCTATGGGTATATATTCATGGACATATATACACATTTATAAATACTTTTGTGGATATATATGTGTAAGTACTTAGTGCTGGAATGTATGTGTATGTATATACACACACTCAGTGTATCTGTTTACACACATAAATGTATGTATATTTACTTAGTGTGCATGCATGCATGTATGGGTGTTAGTCGGTTGGTTGTATCTGACTCTTTGTGACCCCATGGACTGTAGCCCACGAGGCTCCTCTGTCCATGGAATTCTCCAGGGAAGAGTAATGGAGTGGGTAGCCATTCCTTTCTCCAGAGGATCTTCCCAACTCCAGGATTGAACCCAGGCCTCCTACATTTCAGGCAGGTTCTTTACCATCTGAACCACTGGAGACGCCCATGTATTGTATATACACACAAATATGTGCTCATATCTATACTCAGTGCTAGATTACTTACTTGGTAAACTGTGCATGTGCTTAGAACGTCAACAAAGCAGGGAGGGATGGGAGAGAGAAAAATCCAGAATTTCCCTACAAATTTTATGTTATTACAAGATACCAAAATTCCATTTTAGGGTTTATAAATGTTTTCATTTTGAATGACTTGGTGAGGGAGACATACTCTCTTTAGTGGATAAAGTGGTCATTATACAGACCTCTCTTTATACCTTGTTTAAAGAGCTGGTAGGGGGAGGAGGAAAGTGTGATACAAACTATGGAAAGTAAGAGAAATGTGCCTAGGTCATTCTCTTGTTCTTCACATGAATTGGATTCCAGGTCCCCAGAGTATCATTTTACCTTCCTTGAAAAGGCTTGATTGGTTGATGCCCGCTTTAAAAATGTTCTGTCCAGTTCTACAGAAGCAGTGAGACTAGTGAACCTTCAAAGGGACTGTTTGATTTGTTGATGTAGACCACATCTGCCTTAGCTGTTTTGGTGGCTTTAATAACCATATGAATAACACTTTCTTTACTTTTTCTGTACGTATTTGCATATAATGTAGAACTAAAAATGAAATTACAAAGGCAGCAATTTAGATGTTTTTTATATCCTGTTTTGTTTTTCACTTAGATAAAAGCACATTTTCACATCATTGAAATATGTAAAACAATTTTCTTAGTTATTCCCCTGTTGCTGGGCATTTAGGTTCTTTCTGACTTTTCATCATAATTAGCAATGCGGCAGTGGACATCTTGGTGAAACCTCAGTCTCTGGCTGGTCTCTGTGCCCTTCCGGCTCCACTCTCCACCCTCCTCTGTGGTCCTGAGGGTTTATTTATAGACTGTGTGGACCCAGCTCTCCTGCTCTCTGGTTTCTAGTTAGGTTCAGCCAGTGGGAGGCTTTGGAGGACAGGGCAGGAGCAGGAGGTGGTACTGGAGGATGCTGCTGCTGCTGCTGCTGCTAAGTCGTTTCAGTTCTGTCTGACTCTGTTTGACCCCATAGATGGCAGCCCACCAGGCTCCCCCGTCCCTGGGATTCTCTAGGCAAGAACACTGGAGTGGGGTGCCATTTCCTTCTCCAATAGATGAAAGTGGAAAGTCAAAGTGAAGTTGCTCAGTCATGTCTGACTCTTCGTGACCCCATGGACCGCAGCCTACCAGGCTCTTCCGTCCATGGGATTTTCCCAGGCAAGAGTACTGGAGTGGGGGTGCCATTGCCTTCTCGGAGGGTGATGTTGGCTTTGCTACTCTGCTGAAGGCTGCAGCCTCTTCTATAGCTCAGATCTGCCTGATCCAGAACTCATGCTCTCCCCTTGCCAATCTGTCTAGAAGTAGTAATGATTTCCTGCTGTTAGGAGCCCTGGGCTGCTCCACTGTTTCGTATTGATTTTCCTTCACTGGCCCACATCTTGTAAATAGTTCTTTAAACACTTTTCTATCATCTGCGTGTGCCATCTGTTCCCTGCTGGAATCCTGTCTGACAATATCTAAATCTGAGTGATGTGTTCTTTTATTTTTTATTTTTTTAACTGGAGTATAATCGCTTTACAATATTAGTTTTTTCCATATAACACATGAATCAGCTGTAAGTATACATATATCCCCTCCCTCCCCCCCCGCCAGGTCATCATAGATCACCAGGCTGAGCTCCCTGGGTCACACAGCAGCTTCCCACCACCTATGTTTCCCACATGGTAGTGTGTGTATGTCAGTGCTGCTCTCTCAGTTCATCGCACCTTCTTTCGCCTGTCGTGTCCACCAGTCTGTTCTCCACATCTGCGTCTTTATTCCTGTAAATATTAATAGGTGCGTTAGTACCATTTTCTAGATTTCATATGAATGTATTAATATATGATATTTGTTTTTCTCTGTGTACCCCAGTGTTCAGTGCAGCACAGTTTACAATAGGCAGGACATGAAAGCAACCTAAATGTTCATGGTCAGAGGAATGGATGAAGAAGATGTGGTACATGTATGCAATGATACAAACAGTCATAAAAAGGAATGAAATTGATTCATTTGTAGTGATGTGGATAAACTGAGTCTGTTTTTATTATTATTATTATATTTAGAGTTTTGCACTGAAGAAGGGTAAAAGACCATTCAGAATTGAAATAGGGAGTTTAGTTAGGTCAGGACCAAGCTGGTGCTAGATTGAATTAAATTACTGCCATAAAGATACAAGCAAATTGCTTTTGGAACAGAGAGAAGGGGGCAATAAAGTCTTCCATGCACTGTGTTAAACACCTGTACTTAAAAGATAAGGAGGATGCTTTAGCTGCCAAATGTTCTTTTGGCAGTTCTTTTCTTGCATTTGAATATTTTGGATCAATAGTTTCATTTCTCTTTTCATTCTGGGATTTTGTGGTTCACCCCTATGTATTTCTTCCTGTTCTTGGCAGTTTGAATATTCATATGTGTATGGCCATCTATATCCACTTACATATTCCTTCTCCATCTACATGTTTCTTATGATCTGTTCCTTATAGAAAGCATTCTCAGAATTTTGTGAGCTGAGTAGATGGCATGCTTTTGGAATTCCTCCTATATGAGTGATAATTTTCTTAGTCTTTAAATAAAAAGCAAAACATGTAGCAAAGTTAACTTCATTTGCTTTTGCTTCATTTCAGAATCTCAGTGTGTTATTTTCCTGAACAAATGCCAAAAGATTCAGCAAACTTACCAGGGACTGTTGTTATTCCACAAATCTTTCCAGTTGAATGACAATGTCATCCATGGCTAATGGGTCATCACTGACCAGATCCCTGACTGACACTGTATTGAGGCTTAACCAAGGACTCAGAGTTGCTCAAAAGTTTAGTGCCTTTCTAAAAATAAATTTCATATATATTAGAAAATGTCTCTTGATTTGATATTCATTCTATATTTCATGCTCTTAGAAATGTGAATTGCTGTGAATATATTCTACCACAGGTATAGAATAAGGATAATTCACATAAAATTAAATGTATAAAATTCTCACCATTTAGTAATGACCAGTGATGGCAGAAAAGAAAAAAACAAAAAACCTAGCAGTAGAAAATTGAGAGGGCTTTGGTCTTAATCCTATATTTCTCAGTTACAAGTTAGAAAACTTTAGGCAAGCTATCTAAACTCTTTGAACTTCGAGCTACTAACCAATAAAATGGGAACGATACCAACCTGCCTAGGTACCCACAACCAGGCTGTTGAGAGACTCCTTGGAAACAGTGTGGGAAAGTGTGATGAGAACTGTGAGACTTGCAGTAAACTCTATCATCCCTTGATTCTCACCACATCTTTTCTGGAAGCCTTGTAGACTATTTTTCCTTTTCCTTTGGTCTTTTCAAAGTGAGTGGACACATGACAGTTTTCACTGTACCCTCTCTTTCTCCATCCCAGGCTCCTCTGTGTTCATTCCTCCCCATCTCTGGGATTCTGGTCTGAAGCTGGTACAGGGGGCACTCCCATCTATACCCATCCAGTTCCCTGCGCAAAGTGACGAGGTGCAAGTGGGGGCTCTGTGGATCAGGGTCCACTGTGCAGGGCCCCTCCTTCTTGGCTTTCTTCCCTTTTCCCTTCACACTGTACCACTTCAGTGCCTGTGGGAATTGTGGTAGCCAGGTGGACACACCCATATTTCCTCCTCAGCCACTGCCAACCTTTATCTTACAGACACAGCATATTTCTCAGAGGAAGCTCATTTGGGGATTCCCAGATAATTCTGAGAAGTAGTTGGGTCTGGTTGTCTCCATTTAGCAGATTAAGCAATTGAGGCATGAAGTTGTTTAGTGAACGTCAGTGCTGTATCCCAGGACTCCAGTAGTCAGTACTCTTTCCACTGTAGCTCCACAAATATCCCAGCACATTAGATAAGGGAAAAAAATGTTTGTAGCTTTATTGGTTTATTGTGATGTGCTTTCTTTTTCTTCCCTTTTTAAATTTAACATGCTTGAGCTAATGGAATAAAATGATATATTAGAAGAGGAAATTGAATTCTACTCGATTAGTAGAATAAGATATTGATCTTTACATTCTAGTTAAATATTACACTATTATAAATATTTAATTTCTAATATAACCTTTCAAAAACAATTATGTATATAGAAAATAATGGACTTTATGTTAGTACCAAATGGATGGTTGTTGAATTGTCATTTGACTCTTACCTACTTTACGCTCTTCTGAAAGACAGTTGTCTCTAGGACATTTCAGTGTTTGGAGTTTGATAACCAAAGATGCTGTCCTGACTTGTACAACTTCAGTGGAGCAAAATCTCAGTTGTTACTCCACCAGACACCTTTCCCAGCAGAGCTACTTGTATTCTAGTCTCAACACACACCTTCAGTTGCATTTTTTTCTCCAAGTGGAAATTTAAGTCTCATTGAACACAATATATTTAGGAAATTCAAATATTTAGCAGTAAAAATATCTCCATGGTAACTTCTTGGGAAGTTGTTATTTGAAAAAGTCTCTGATTGAATTTTCTAGAGGTCCTGGAGCCCCAGTGCTAAGGCTTGGGCATGGACAGGAATCCAGAGAAGCTACAGTCAACTTCCCTGCACATTAAAGCCTGGTGAAGGATCACAGGGCTGATGGACCGGCCACCTACATGAGTCTGATGGTTTATTAGTGCAGAGAGGAGAGTGTGATAAGGCAGTGTAGCCATTTCTGTCACAGCCTTTGTGTTTTTGTACCAAACGTGTAGGTGAATTAAAAAAAAGAGAGAGATTAATAATGAGTTGGGAAAAAAATCAAAGCAGAAATCTGAAGACTTGGGTCTCTACTTATTGGTCATGTTGGTTCAGTAAAATCATTTATCTTTTCTGGGGCTTAGATTTCTCATTTATATTAGGAGGGGTGAATTTGATCTTTTATAAGGTTTGTTCTTATCTAAGTCCTCAAATTATATATTTGAGTTTATCATTTTTCAAGAAAGTTGGTCAAGATTTAAGTATAATAAATAGCAGTGTCTAGCGCATATGGAAATGGAATTGGTTCTAATGATAAGTAGTTATTTCTACCCTTTTCAGTGAGCGTGTCCCTTGATGAAAAGTAGAGAGCCATCAAAGTCAAGAGGTAGGTTGTCAAGGTTATGGTTTCTACACCTCTTCTGAGAAGGAAACTTGTACATCTTGAATATTTGCAAAAGGGAAAAGAAGAAAACTTTAAGAAGAATTATGTATTTACCTTAGACATATAACATGAAGGGTAAATCATATGAATATTGTTTTGAGGAAGATCTTAAGATGTATACATCTGTGTATTTATGTTTGATCATCGTTTCACTAATGCAACACCGGATCATAAAATTCAAACTGAAGAATCTACAAACACTCTGATTTGCAGCCTAGAAGCTCTGTATGTGCTTAGTCGCTCACTCGTGTCCTACTCTTTGCAACCTCTTGGACTGTAGCCCACCAGTTTCCTCTGCCCAAGGGATTGTCCAGGCAAGAATACCGGAGAGGGTACTGTTTCCTTCCAGGGGATCTTCCTGACCCAGAGATCGAACCCAAGTCTCCTGCATTGCAGATGAGCCTCTGGGGAAGCCCCCCAAAAGCCCTTACGAACAACAAAAACTTGGGGGTAGAAAATTTATGTCTGACTTCTACATAGACATAACATCTCTTTTGACTTCATAAAATAGCGTACTACTTTATTTACAGAGATGAAGTATTTTCAGCCCTAAGGTTGTGGCCAAAATGTTTAAATTCTGCTCCTGATTCAGCTATTTGCTGATTTTGGAGCTCAGTTCCCCTCAAATATGAAAAATGAACCAGTGGGACAGTTAAGGGATTTTAATTAACTCCTTCCCTATTCTATTTGTCTAGAGCTTTCCAGCTTGCTATTGGGGAGGTTGAAGAACATAAACACATATGTTATCTCCAACATTTACACACCAGTCAATCCCAAATGTTAAAAAACCACATCCAGGGGACATTAGATTGACTGTGGGAAGGTTCCTAGAAGATGGTTTTCTTAGAAGCAGACTCTATGACAAGGATTCAAGTACAGATAGGATTTGGGAGTGAAGAACGAGTAGGAAAGAGAAGCCAGTCAGTAAATGGGGAGAGATCACTCTCATGGATGGAGGTTAGTCACCTTGGGAAATCGTAAATGTCGCTGTAGAAGTCAGAGCTGCACCATCCCTGGGCCAGGGGAACTGGAGTATTAGAAGAGCAGGCTCTGCCAGTCGCTGATTGAGAGCTGCTCCTACAGGGCGCTTCTGCCTTAGGCAGTGTGGGCTCCTGGGGCCAGAAAGCCCCCTGGTGGTGGAAGTCCAGGGTCCCCGGCCACCACATCCTGAGGGGGTTACAGTGCTTGCTATTGTCTGGTTACAGTGGTACAGCCAGAGCAGTACAGCCAAACTACTGCCCTCTGGTGCCACAACGGAAGGTAGATAGGCATTCACTTAAAATTTTTTTAAATTTATTTTAATTGGAAGCTAATTATTTTACAATATTGTGGTGGTTTCTAGCATCCACTTTTGGAAGGATGCACCACTCAGGGACACTGAAGCAGTTCACCAGGAAGTGATCAGCATCCCTCCTCAGCTGCAGAGACTTCCTGTCTACCTCTAAACACAATGGCATGTAGCAGGCAGGGAGGGGCGGGCTCCTGAGTGCCTATTAACCCTAACCATGAATCTGGGAGGCAGGCCACAGGCATTGCAAAAAGACATGTTGACAGTACACATGCCATCAGCGTAGTCAAAATTGTAGAGCCTAATTGCTGGCTGGCGACACCTGGGACACTTTAAAGAGAGTAGCATCCCTGGGAACTTCGTGATGCAAAGGGTGAAACTTCACAAGGAATATGTTTTTATTTTGTAGAAACTATCTTTTTGATACAGAAAACACATTCTCTGAGGTGTTATTAAAGCACATTAGGAGATAACAGAATTTTTCCTATCAGGTTTTGTGGAGAGTCAAGCCAGCTGTCAGCAGTATCCCTGACTGATCTTGAAACTTCTGCAATTTAAAATAGAATGTTTGGCATAAGCATTAAATTCTTGTTCTTTTAGCATCACTCAATTTTATGAAAACTCTATTACTTCCTAGGTGAAGTTGGCTTTGAAAAATCAATCTTTCTACATAAATGCTATTTGTTGTTGCTCAGTTCAGTGCAGTCGCTCAACTGTGTCCGACTCTTTGCAACCCCATGCATCACAGCATGCCAGGCCTCCCTGTCCATCACCAACTCCCAGAGTTTATCCAAACTCATGTCATTGAGTGAGTGATGCCATCCAACCATCTCATCCTCTGTCATCCCCTTCTGCTCCTACCCTCAATCTTTCCCAGCATCAGGGTCTTTTCCAATGAGTCAGCTCTTCACATCAGGAGGCCAAAGTATTAGAGTTTCAGCTTCAACATTGGTCCTTCCAATGAACACCCAGGACTGATCTCCTTTAGGATGAACTGGTTGGATCTCCTTGCAGTCCAAGGGACTCTCAAGAGTCTTCTCCAACACCACAGTTCAAAAGCATCAGTTCTTTGGCACTTAGCTTTCTTTATAGTCCAACTCTCACATCCATACATGACCACTGAAAAAACCATAGCCTTGACGAGAGGGACCTTTGTTGGGAAAGTAATATCTCTGCTTTTTAATATGCTGTCTGGGTTGGTCATAACTTTCCTTCTAAGGAGTAAGCGTCTTTTAATTTCATGGCTGCACTCACCATCTGCAGTGATTTTGGAGCCCCCGCAAATAAAGTCAGCCACTTTTTCCACTGTTTCCCCATCTATTTCCCATGAAGTGATGGGACCAGATGCCATGATCTTAGTTTTCTGAACGTTGAGCTTTAAGCCAAATTTTTCACTCTCCTCTTTCACTTTCAAGAGGCTCTTCAATTCTTCTTCACTTTCTGCCATAAGGGTGGTGTCATCTGCATATCTGAGATTATTGATATTTCTCCCAGCAATCTTGATTCCAGTTTGTGCTTCTTCCATCCCTGTGTTTCTCATGATGTACTCTGCATATAAGTTAAATAAGCAGAGTGACAATATATAGTCTTGATGTACTCCTTTTCCTATTTGGAACCAGTCTGTTGTTCCATGTCCACTTCTAACTTTTGCTTCCTGGCTTGCATACTGGTTTCTCAAGAGGCAGGTTAGGTGGTCTGGTATTCCCATCTGTTTCAGAATTTTCCACAGTTTATTGTGATCCACACAGTCAAAGGCTTTGGCATAGTCAATAGAGCAGAAATAGATGTTTTTCTGGAACTCTTTTGCTTTTTGATGATCCAACTCAGTTGTATCCAATTCTTTGCAACTCTATGGACTGCAAAATGCCAGGCTTCCCTGTCCTTCATCATCTCCCAGAGTTTGTTCCAATTCATGTCCATCAAGTCAGTGATGCCATCCAACCATCTCATCCTCTGTCATTCCCTTCTCCTCCTGCCTTCAATCTTTCCCAGCATCAGGGTCTTTTCCAATGAGTGAGCTCTTTGCATCAGGTGGCCAAAGTATTGGAGCTTCAGCATTATTCCTTCCCATGAATATTCAGGGATGATTTCCTTTAGAATTGAGTGGTTTGATCTCCTTGCAGTGTACGGGATTCTCAAGAGTCTTCTTCAGCACTACAGTTCGAAGGCATCAATTCTTTGGCACTCAGCCTTCTTTATTGTCCAGCTCTCACATCCATACATGACTACCGGAAAAACCAAAGCTTTGAATATATGGAACTTTGTTGGCAAAGTGATATCTGCTTTTTAATACAATGTCTATGTTTATCATAACTTTTCTTCCAAGGACCAAGTGTCTTTTAATTTCATGGCTGCAGTCACTGCAGATTTTTGGATCCCAAGAAAATAGTCTGTCACTGTTTCCATTGTTTCCCCATCTATTTGCCATGAAATGATGGGACCAGATGCCATAATTTTAGTTTTCTGAATGTTGAGTTTTAAGCCAAGTTTTCACTCATCAAAAGGCTCTTTAGTTCCATCTTCGCTTTCTGCCATTAGGGTGATATCATCTGCATATCTGAGGTTATTGATATTTCTTCTGGCAATGTTGATTCCAGCTTGAGCTTCATCCAGCTTGGCATTTCGCATAATGTACTCTGCATGTAAGTTAAATAAGCAGACTGACAATATACAGCCTTGACATACTCCATTCCCAATTTTGAACCAGTCCTTTGTTCCATGTCCAGTTCTAACTGTTGCTTCTTGACCTACATACAGATTTCTCAGGAGACAGGTAATGTGGTCTGGTATTCCTATCTCTTAAGAATTTTCCAGTTTGTTGTGACCTATATAGTCAAAGGCTTTAGACAATGAAGCAGATGTTTTTCTGGCATTCTCTTGCTTTTCCAATGATCCAACAGATGTTGGCAATTGGATCTCTGGTTCCTTGCCTTTTCAATAAATCCAAGTTTTACATCTGGGAGTTCTCGGCTCACATACTACAAAGCCTAGCTTGAAGGATTTTGAGCATTACTTTGCTAGCAGGTGAAATGAGTGCCATTATATGGTAGCTTGAACACTCTTCAGCATTGCCCTTCTTTGGAACTGGAATGAAAACTGACCTCTTACAGCCCTGTGGCCACTGTTTATACAGTGGGAAAACATGTGTTAGAAATATGGCTATATTTCTGTTAGGAATGTAACTTTGTTTCGTATTTTGTGATCATTAAAATTAAATATTTAGCCCAGAATTAAAAGCTAGGTGTTTAAAAATGTTTTCTGTACTACTGGTGTGCAGAAGCTAGCAGAAGGCCTTTGATAATTTGTTTACTTATTATTTTTTAAAAAGGTATCATTAACAGTAATATGCCCTAGTGAATAATTGTCCTTGATTTAGTCACATTGTGAAAGAAATGATAATGAAGCCATCATGACTATACTGGTATTAGGTAATCTGCTCACTGCAAGGTTATTATTGTTTTTTAAATTTATTCTTGGCTGCACTGGGTTTTTGTTGCTGCATGCACACCTTCTCTAGTTTTGAGTGGAGGCTACTCTCTAGTTGCAGTGTGTGGGGCTACTTCTCATTGTGGTGGCTTCTCTTGCTGTACAGCAAGGGCTCTAGGCACATGGGCTTAGTTTGCCCACAGCATGTGAAATCTTTCCAGACCAGGGCTTGAAGCTGTTTCCCCAGCACTGGCAGGTGGATTCTTAACCACTAGACTACCAGGGAAGTCTGTTACAAGATTACTGATGACTAATGGGAAATTCTTGTGATCATTTTCTTATTTCTTCAAGTCCATGAAAGGCAGACAAAAAAATCAAGAGGGCAGATGGACTTTTGAGGTAGGATCTTTGGGGAAAGGATGCTGAAAAATCAACTTGAACTAATTATGAACCGGAATATTACAGATTTTTATAAAGTATGCGAGGAGGTCTTCTCCTCTAGAGTTTCTGAAAATGTGTTGCTTAGATATCTAAATAAGAATCACCTGGAGAAGAAAGCCAATTCCTGTCACCACCTTCAAGAATTAAAGTGTGGCAGCTTTTGAGTAGGGCCTAGGAATCTGCTTCCCTAGTGGCTCAGTTGGTAAAGAGTTTGCCTGCAACACAGAAGACCCAGGTTCGATCCCTGGATTGGGAAGATCCCCTGGAGAAGGGAATGGCAACCCACTCCAGTATTCTTGCCTGGAGAATCTCATGGACAGAGGAGCCTGGCAGGCTACAGTCTATGCAGTCACAAAGAGTCGGACACAGCTGAGCGACTAAACCTAGCAGCTAAACTGAGTGACTACCTACCTAGGAATCTGCATTTTAACCCACCTGACATTAATGTTTGAGAACCACAGATCTATCCCAAGGAGAAGTAGGATATAAAAATCTCAAAAGGTCTTCCCAAGGGCACCCAGCTGCCTGGGGCCAAACCCAGGTCTCTTGAGTTTAAAGTTCATTACTTTATGCTTCCAATTTTTATAAATATTTGAGTGCTTCCCAGGTGATGCAGTGGTAAAGAATTAGCCTGCCTATGCAAGAGACTCAGGAGACCTAGATTCAATCTCCAGGTCGGGAGCATCCCCTGGAGAAGGAAGTCACAACCGACTCCAGTATTCTTGCTTGGAAAATCTGGACTGAGGAGTCTGGTGGGCTACAATCCATGGGGTCACAAGAGCTGGACATGACTTAGCGACTAAACAACAACAAAAATCATTGACTACAGAGCCAAATATAGCAGATATGTAAAGTCTTGATCCTTTTACATATATAAGTGTTAGTTCCTTAGTCGTGCCCGACTCTTTGCGACCCCATGGACTGCAGTCCACTACGCTTCTCTGTCGATGAGATTTTCCAGGCAAGGATACTAGGGTGGGTTGCTATTTGGCTTCTCTAGGGGATCTTCCCAACCCAGGGATCGAACCCAGGTTTCCTGCACTGCAGGCAGATTCTTTACCAACTGAGCTACAAGGGAAGCCCATTTACATATATATACATATGTAAATGAAATTAGGCAAATGACAATAGTAAGAACAGTTTTGGAAGGCTGGATTTTATGTCCTAAAAAAGTGCAAAGCACAACAGATGAAAAATTCTGGTATGAATGGATTTCTAACAAGACTCTGTGATATGTATCATGGTTTGTCACACATATTTTCCTCTGATCAGTTCATTTCCACATCTATTGTTCATATCTGTCAGGTTTGCCACAGGTAACTTCCTCCTGCAGTTTTTCATAGTCAATCTTCTACGTGTTCCAGTGCATAAAGTGCTCTGAGCCAGGCGGTTGATGATTGTCTGGACTGGCAAGCTTGAGAGATTAGTACTTAGAGTTAGGGAAGCTGTCATTGTGGTTCTGGTCCCTGTGTGTGACCTAAGCTCTGCTCTAAGAAAAAATGCTTCCTTGCTCATAAATTGCATTTGTCACAAGGCAAGTATTCTTGTGTGGGAAATCCCATGGACAGAGGAGCCTGGTGGGCTACAGTCCATGGAGTCACAACTAACATGGCATCGGACACAACTTAACAGTTAAACTACAGCAACAGCAAAGTTTTTCTGAAGACTGTTGGCCATGTAGTACCAGGTAAGAGCAAGTGTGCAGCTCAGCTCAGCACATCACTTCTGGGAGGAGGCAGCTTGCAGGGCATTGCCTCCTGTTGGTGGGTGGTTAGTGTCCCCTTTGTTTAGGATGGGAAATAACATGAGTTTAAACAAGGCCACAGAGAATCTTTTGTGACCCTCTGGCCCCATAGGAGCTTCTCAGGCACCTGGGCCCTGTTCTTCGGAGGGGACAGAACTGAGACAGGTTGATTTGGAACCAGATTTGATTCTGACATTGATTAAAAGCAAAAGTAGCATTTGGAGACAATTGCTCTGTCTCCTCTCTTCCCATTCCTTCTTGTTCTTGTAACTGAATCTTAATCCAAGAAGGATTTCTAGGACTTAAAGAGGCATGAAATATTACAAAGTAGCATGATTTACAAATACAGTAAAACAACAAGGAAAAAACAAAGGTGGGACTCAGGTTAATAAGAAATAAGACTAAATTTGCTGATCATAACGACCCACCCACTTGAATGACTGGGCTTCAGATTTGGCACTGAGTTTTCTAATACTCTCAGTAAAATAAGAAATGGTCTAAGTTACACACTTCAGTCCTTAATTTAGATACAGACCCATAGGGAGAATTATAACAGTTCTTTTACTCAGAGCAGATTCTCTCTGGGGCATTCTTATAAAAGAGAATTCTATAAGGAACAATGTTATTGAAAATTTCTTAAAATAGATTGTCTGTTAAAGCCCCTAATTTGCTTTGGAATATAGGTTAGTTAAGGTAGTTTTGCATGAGGCCAATACAAAGCCTAGAAAACTGGCAAATCAATAAAATGGCAGGATGAAGTTGTAGGGATTTTAAAAATGTGTTGAATTATCAGAAGTTCCACACACAGTGAGATTATAACCAGAGTTGCAACATGCTTTGAATTCTGAATGGAAAGAAGTATCTTGATATAAGAGGTGAGGAAAGAAAAAAAAAAGCCAAGGAAGATAAACTGGTAACCTGCCTTTCATATGCAGGAGAGATGGAAGTCTCCAAGTTTCCACTTCCGTCACTGGGCATGGAGCATGATGTCACTGTCCCTTCCTCTAAGCTCATAGCCGACCCTCTCTCTTCTCCCCTGCCCAGTGGTCTTATCAGCACTCTCTTGCACTCTGAAAAGTTCCTTGTTTGGATGATAAGTTATAGGGTCACCCCACCAAATCTGAGGCCCATCTGTTGCCTAGACTGCTTTTTTCTAAGTTCAAACTTAAGCTTTGGGAGACTGGTGAATTACATGTACTTCTTTTCTATATGTGTTGAAAAACTTCCCCGAAAGTCTGAAAATCACTTTATGGATAATTTTGCTACCTAGATCTTTGCACTTCCAAATATTTTGGGGGTCTTGAACTATCTTGGGGCTAACACAAGAGCTAATGCTCTTAAATGCAAAGAAGGGAGGGGAGATTTGATCCCCTTTTCCATCCCTGTCCCTTCCCTCTATCCCAGCTTGGACCTAAATATTCTTCATAAATTGTTGGCCATTGTTTCTTCATTGTAGCTCCATTATTAGTGATTTCAGAGAAAACTGTCTTTATGGTTTAAAAATACCTTGAGTATATAATTTTATCTGTATTAAGACATTTCATTTTCAGCAGGAGACTCATAAAAGCAGAATACACTTCGGTTCTAGAGTAGAGTAGTATTTTCTGGTGTCAACCATCAGTGTGCAGAGAAAAATGCCATCTGATATATGGCCTTGTGAATTATGCTTTTCACTTTATAGGTTCAAATTGGCAACTTTATTTCTCAAGTTGTTTATTTCTATATACTCTCCTAATAACCAGAGTAAGATGCCACCATATAAGAAACAGTATTTGAGTTATAGTCATCTTATAAAAACCCTAGCTTTATACCATAGAAGTGGCTATCTAAGGGAAAAATCAGTCTTTTATACAGTTTTATCCATTTTAAAATAAAAATAGAATTCTTTACTGTGACAGCTAGGAATGTTTAGTACTTCTAAACTTTAAAAAAAGTGATACCTAAGCATAAAAATAAGCACTGGCCTGCAGTTTGTACCAGTTTCACCAAGTTCTAAATTGCCCAGTGTGTACTTTATATTTTTGCTCATTTACCCTTTGTTCACTACGGAAGTTGCACCTCAAATTAAAATTCCTTTCCCCACATCTTCCTTCATAGTTTTATCTGTCACTTTCATAATTAAAAAAATCTTTCATATTATAGATTAAAAATTGCTTTTTCTTGATGTATGATTTATATTTATTTGATTACTAGGAAGTAGAAATCACTTTATGTGCTTTTTGGCTATTTATTTGTATTTCTTTTGTGGAATATCCTTTGCCAATTTTTAATACTGGTGTGTTTGTATTTTCTAGTTTAGGAGTGAAATTAGAGTGGGCAGAGGGCTTTTATTGGCAATATGCTTTTTTCTTTACATGGTGAATGGAACCACTTTTCTTTTACAAAGTGTATCAAATTTTGCCAAAATTAGTTTCCTCTAGAATATGCTATGAAATAAATGAACCAATTGCTTCAGAATTTAACGCATTCTGGTAAGACAGAGATCACCTATCTTTTTAGTTTGTCTTAAATTGTATTTTAGAAACATAGTAATTATTTACCTTTTATATGCTTTAAGTGTGTTTTCTTTCTTGAGCAGGAATTTGAAGTAATTTGTACATGTGTTAGCTGAATTTTTTGTGTGTGAGATGGTTGAGTCTTTTTGACATTTATTTTTATGAATTATGTATCTTTTATACATATGGGCATATTTTATCACTTTATTTTTTGCTTGATGAGAGGTAGGTTTTTGTTGGATTGTGATTTGGTGTTTTCTTTTCAGCTGCCATAATTTGTCATTAACATGGAAATTGACTTTATTTCATAATTACTATTAAAATAATTCAGGGCTTCCCTGGTGGCTCAGTGATAAAGCATCTGCTTCCAGTGCAGGAGACATGAGTTCAGTCTCTGGGTCAGGAAGACCCCTGGAGGAGGAAATGCAACTCACTCCAGTATTCTTGCCTGTATAATCCCATGGACAGAGGAGCCTGGAGGGCTACAGTCCATGGGGTTGCAAGTAGTTGAACATGACTGAACACACACCACTACCACACACCACCACATTAAAATAATTTAAGTGCTCACTCTTTTGCCAAAATAAGTTATTTTTTATGTCTGTGATTTTAATGGAAAATAATCTCTATATCAAGGTAAATAGTTTTATCCCCGAAGTCTGTTACTGTTCAAGAACAAATAACATTAAGATGAACCGTTTGTAAGATAGACCTATAAAGAAAGCTGTATTCTGATCAGAACTGCCAAAGAACAAATATTCTACTATTCAGAGATGCTGGATTTTCACAGCTTGGTAACAAATCAGAGAATATTATTACAGAAATTACCACAGATTCTATGGTGCTTCCTTGTTAAATCAGTATCTGAAGCAGCGGCATGTTGTAAGAGCGCTCATCTGCTTTCTTGCCCCCTCCTCTCCCTTTCTATACTCTTTCTTCTCTTTACTTTTCTCTTCTTTCATTTCTAACTGTGGTATAGCTTACAGAGAGCAAAGTAGCAGCCTATACAGCTATTACTTATTACTAGTACAGCTGGTTTATTTTTTATGTATTTATGCACCCACGTAATCACAACTCAGATAAAAATACAGAACAATGCAAACACCCAGAAGGCTTTCTTGTGCAATGCCCACTTCCTCCCCCAATCCCCAGTGTGAAAATAACTGCTATTCTGTTCACCATGAATTAATTTTAATATTTTTATGTTCACATCATTGGAATCATATGGCATGTATCTAGCTTTCACTCGATATTACATGTATAAGAATTGTCCATACTTTGCGTAGCAATAGTTGTATAACATTCTATTATATAGCTATGTCACAGTTTATTTTATGTCTTCTATCATCTTGGGACCTTCAGGTTGTTTCCAGTTTTTTCACTTTCACGAATAAAGCTCTTATAGACATTCTTGTATATGTCTTTTGATGAACATAAATATGTACTCATTTCTGTCTGGTATATTCAAAATTCAAATTGCTGGGACCTATGGCAAATATATTAGTTCAATAGCTGTTTCCAAACTATTTTCCAAAATGATTGTACAAACTTACTTTCCCAGTAGTAGTGAATTAGAGTTCTGGTTGCTTGTTAGCCCTTTGTCCTTTTCATTTTGATCATTCTGATGTGCACTGGTGGTTGATAGTATATCTCACTGTGGTTTTAGTTTTATCTTTTTTCCTTGGTGATTAATGATTTTGAGCACTTTTTCATAAAATTACTGGCCATTTGATATCCTTATTTTATGATGTGACTATTTAAATATTTTACCTACTTTAGAAAATGGACTATTTAAAAAATTATATGCATTCTTTTAATATCTTTTACATATGCCAAGAATATATATATATATACACAAATATATTAATTTATCAATTTTTTTCTTTCATAGTTTATATGTTTAGGAAATCTTTGCCTACCATATAATAGACATGTAGTGAATATTTAATAGATGAATGAACTGTGGGGACAAGTAGTATTTTCTACATTTTATAAGTGGTATTTCACAGTGCCAGTTACTTCTATTTGAGGTGATCTATCTATATTATTGGTGTTGTTTTATCTTCAGTCTTATTTCATGGAAATAAACTAAGTTTTATAATATACTGATTGCTGTTTCCCTCAGTCTGTGCCACTGCTGTATGAGAATGTCTCCTGCCTTCATTAGAAGGTTGAGAAACACCTATTGAGAACAGCTGACAAGTCTGGGTGAGGTGCTGTATGTCTGTGTTGCAGAAGATAGGCAAATATTTGTTTATTTGCTCCTGATGAATCACCCAAGATTGCATGGCTCTGGTTGAGCAGCCAGTGCCCTCCACATGTATACACTCCATACTTAGATGTCTTCTGCAGATGTCCTGTTTCTTCTCTTTTGTCCACTCTTTCTAGAAGCATCTTACTAGGAACTTGTACACTTTATACACATCAGCTTCCCTGACAGCATATTTTTGGACATCTCTGAAACCTTGCTAATAAGTGTCTCTAACATTGTTTATCTCTCTCTTTGTCCTCCTTACCCCATGATTTCTGAAGGTTCTGTGTTTGTCACAAATAATTCAGAATGTGTTGGTCAAGATTTTCATTTCCTTCAAACCTCCAAGCTTCTGTTATGCTCTGATAAGATTATCTTAAAGTTGTTATCAAGGGATTGTTTTAAGTGGCCAAATTCTGCAAAAGCTGAGCATTTGAACACCACGATTTTCATTCCTGGCATTGGTAAGCACCCTATCTGGTAAAGAAGAAATAAAGTAATGTTCATTATTTCCCAACTACAAGTTTGTTTTCTAAAGGAGAGCAGTTTCTAAACAAGTAAGTTGAGTTTGTTTCATAATAGTGCATTCAAGTTAAATGAACCATGTAATTTCTGCTTATGAATGTTAAAGTTAAAAAGCAAACATTATTTTGAAGAAACTTGAGAAGCTTAATCTTTCAAAGAAGAAGAAAAAAAGTATTATTTGGTAGTGCAATGCCTTAGGGAGGTTATAGCAATAGTGTGTTAAATGCACACAGCAGGAATTAATAGTAATCATATTTTTAAGTGCTCTTTCTAAACATACTAAGACTTCATAGGAAAAGTGCAGAGGCACTGAGATCTTAAGTATAGCTCAGTATATACCTGATGATTTGTAAAGGACAGTTCAAAGGAAAAGGAATCACCTATATCTACTTCTGAAAAGTGGAAACCTATAAACTATTTCCCTGAGTTACTCTAAGATATTAAAACAAAATATTATGTCATTATATCATAATTTTTATATCATATTTTTAAGAGTGCTTTAAATATTGAATTTCCTTTGAAATTATGGGTATACTGTGGAATTCCAAGGAGTGCTCATAATACCCATCTATTTGTAGTTCAGTTGCTTAATCATCTCCAACTCTTTGCAACCCCATGGAGTGCAGCATGCCAGGCTTCCCTGTCCTTTACTATCTCCTGGAATTTGCTCAGACTCATGTCCATTGAGTCAATGATGCCATCCAACCATCTCATCCTCTGTTGCCCCCTTCTCCTCCTGCCTTCAATCTTTCCCAGCATCAGGGTCTTTTCCAATGTGTTGGCTCTTCCCATCAGGTGGCCACACTATTGGAGCTTCAGCATCAGTCCTTCCAATGAATATTCAGGGTTGATTTCCTTTAGGATGGTCTGGTTTGATGTCCTTGCAGTCCAAGAGACTCATCGCTAGTCTAGGTTCCATACAGGATACAGGATGCTTGGGGCTGGTGCACTGGGATGACCCAGAGAGATGAAATGGAGAGGGTGGTGGGAGGGGGTTCAGTGTTGGGAACTCATGTACACCTGTGGTGGATTCATGTCAATGTATGGCAAAACCAATACAGTATTGTAAAGTGAAAGAAAAAAAAGAGTCTTTTCCAGCACCACATTTCTAAAGCATCAATTCTTCAGCACTCAGCCATTTTTATGGCCCAGCTCTCACATCTGTATGTCACTACTGGAAAAGCCATAGCTTTGTCTTCTTTTAAAAAATTGTTTTTGTTTTGGGGAAATTCTTGGTGGTCCATTGGTTGAGAGTCCACCTTCCAATGCAGGGAACGCAAGTTCAATCCCTAGCCAGGAGACTGAGATCCCACATACTACAGGTTGACTAGGCTTGCATGCATCAACTAAGACCCAATGCAGCCAAATAAATAACTTCTAAATTTTTTTTTGAATTCAGTATGTTTTCATGCACAAAAATTTTTTTTTTTTTTACAAATTTTATAACTATTAGCAATTTGTTATATCTGTCTCCGTTTTTTAAGAAAAAAAAATCACCAGTGTATTTTAAGGCTGTTCTGCATTCATTCCATTTTCTTCCCTTTCAGTTGTTATTTTAAATTGCAATTGGTGTGTATGCTTCCCACACATGCTTGTGTATGTGCCCATAGGTGATACATATTATTGTTTAAAAAAATTTTAATGTATACACATAGTATGGTATTTCTTTTACCTATTCTTTTATGATCTGCTTTTTCAAATATTTCATTCTTATGGTTTTTTGAGATTTATCTATGATGGTATACGTAGATTTAGTACTTTTTAACTGCTATAGAAATGTACATTTTTTTTGCAACACTATAATTTATTTATATCAAATCTCTTCTGATGGATATTTAGGTTTTTCTGATATTTCTAATTTTTTACCATGTGAAAACACCACCCTGTTTGAGTGTAAACACTGAATAAGCTACCAGTTCAGAGGGCAACAAAGAGCACATGACAGTCTTCCATATTTAAACACCAAGAAATGATAGTATTATCATCTGTGTATGACTTCACCAGCCTCTAGCAAGGAAGAGTTCTACCACTCTTGCCAGAATATATAATTTCGTTTCTGACATTTCAAGAAAGGCTATTTTTCCTCATTGACAGCTTTGGCACCAGACACAGAAAAACCAGCACCAAAATCTCTGGCATGCCATTCATAGCATGGGTCAGTGGAAAGGCCAAGTCTAATGATATTTTCTTTTGACCAAATATGCAAACTATGTGGCAATGAGCATACTTTCTTTATAGCACATGTTTAAAAGTTTCTCTAGAGGAAAAAGCTAGAAGTAGACTTGCTGGATAATAGTATATGTTAAACTTTACTAGAAAGTAGGAACTTATTTTCCAATGTGGATTTACCAAAATGTGTGAGTTCCCATTTCCCACATCCTCACCAACACTATCATCCAACTATTAAATTTTTGCTAATCTGACAGGTATAAAATGGTATCTGAGTGCAGTTGTTAAATTTTAAGAAAATTTTAATTTGGAAACATTTTCAAACTTACTATAAACATTTTCAAAATAGTACAAAAAACTGTCATATACTCTTTATCCAGATTCACTAATTGTTAAAAGATTTTGCCTGATTTGCACTATCATTCTCTATATATGCATATTTTCTGAGTCATTTCAGATTAAACTGTTTGCATTGTGCCCTCTTATACCTAAATCTTTCAGTGTATATTTCCAAAGAATAAGAACCTCTCGTCTTATCCCAGTATAATAATCAGCTTCAAAAAAATTAACATATAATACTTTAATCTACCACTCACAATTTTGTCCATTGACTAATAATGCACTTTATAGAAATTTTCTCCTTTGTTCAGAATCAGGTATATTATTTGATTGCCACAAGTCTTTGACCTTTAATCTGGATCAGATCTTCAGCCTTTCTTTACTATAAAGAGTATAGAATACAAGATTATAAGAATACAGTCTTCATGTGTTAGTAGAATGTTCTTTGAGTTTTACTGTAGTTTAATCTACATTTTCCTGTTGAAATTTTTAATATGTTTATTGTTTATTTAAATTTTCTGTGAATTAATGCATGTATTTTTTTGCCCTTTTTTTCTACTGAGTCATCCTTGAGTTCTTTTCTGTATTCTCAATACTAATCCTTTGCTTCTTATATGTATTGTGAACAACTCCTCTCAATTTTGTTGTTATTGTTTAACTTTAATGGTTCCTTGTATAATATAGAAGTTAAAAAATTAATGTAATAAAATTTATCAGTATCTCCTGTAAGATTTCTTCTTAGTCTTCCTCAAAATTTCCTTGGCTATTTTTGGCCTTTTGCTCTTCCATTATAAAATTAGTATCAGTTTGGTAAGGCTGTTGAGAAGCTCTAATGACATTTCTCTTAGAAAAACAGTGGGTTTATAGGATAATTGGAAGGAAAATTTGTCATCTTTGTGAATTATTCTTATCCATAATTATCTCTCTTAATTTTTACCTTTATTCATGTCCTTTAGGAAAGATTATTATTTATTCTTGAAGGCCTTGACTGTCTGTTTTTGTTTTTGTTTTTGTTTTTTTCAGGTTATAGGTTTTTTTTGTTTTATTTTTATTTTTAATTTATTTTTTTAATTTGTCTGTTTTTGAATGCCTAGATAACTGTAGTTTTTGTTGTTGTAGACAGAATTTAAACATTTTTTTTACATTTTCTAATTGTAGTTATGGGTATATAGAAACTAACTGATTTTTATACAATGATCTTAAATGTAACAACCTTGATAAGCTCTTTTTACTTTTAGTAGTTTGTAGATTGCCTTGGACTTTCTTACAATCATTTAATCTATGAATAAAAAAAATTTTGTTAATTTTTTCCTAATCTTTATACTGTATTTCTTTTTCTCATCTTTGCACTGACTAGAAATTCCAGGTCAGTGATGAATAGATACGGTGATTGGAGCTTCATTGTCTTAATCTTGGCTTTAAAGAGACTATTTCTAATATTTCCGTTGTGTGATGCTTGTTGTTCAGTCGCTCAGTTGTGTCTGTTTGTGACCTCATGGACTGCAGCACACCAGACTTCCCTGTCCTTCACTATCTCCTAGAATTTGCTCAAACTCATGTTCATTGAATAGGTAATGTCATCCAACCATCTCATCCTCTGTCTTCCCCTTTTTCTCTTGCCTTCAGTCTAACCCAGCATCAGGGTCTTTTCCAGTGAGACAGCTCTTTGCATCAGGTGGCCAAAGTATTAGAGCTTCAACTTCAGCATCAGTCCTTCCAATGCATATTCAGGATTGATTTCCTTTAGAATGGACTGGTTGGATCTCCTTACAGTCCAAGGGACTCTCAAGAGTCTTCTCCAACACCACAGTTCGAAAACATCAGTTCTTTGTCACTCAGCCTTCTTTATGGTTCAGCTCTCACATCCATACATGACTCCTAGAAAAAACCATGACTTTGACTATATGGACATTGGTCAGCAAAGTGATGTCTCTGCTTTTTAATGTGATGTCTATGTTTGTCATAGCTTTTCTTCCAAGGATCAAACGTCTTTTAATTTCATGGCTGCAGTCACAGTACACAGTAATTTTGGAGCCCAAAATAGGGTCTGTCACTGTTTCCATTTCTTCTCCATCTATTTGCCATGAAGTGATGGGGCTGGATGCCATGATCTTTGTTTTTTGAATGTTGAGTTTTAAGTCAACTTTTTCACTCTCCTCTTTCACTTTCATCAAAAGGCTCTTTAGTTCCCCTTTACTTTCTGACATTCAGGTGGTGTCATGTGCATATCTGAGATTATTGATATTTCTCCCAGCAATCTTGATTCCAACTTGAGCTTCATCTAACCTGGCATGATGTTCTCTGCATATAAATTAAATAAGCAGGGTGACTACATACAGCCTTGATGGACTTCTTTCTCACTTTTGAACCAGTGTGTTGTTCCATGTCCGGTTCTAACTGTTGCTTCTTGACCTACATACACGTTTCTCAGGAGGCAGGTATTGTGGTCTGGTATTCCCATCTGTTTAAGAATTTTCCATAGTTTATTGTGATCCACACAGTCAAAGGCTTTAGCGTAGTCAGTGAAGCATAAGTAATGTTTTTCTGGAATTCTCTTGCTTTTTCTATGATCCAATAGATGTTGGCAATTTGATCTCTTAGTTCCTCTGCCTTTTCTTTTAAGGGATTCTTGCCCACAGTAGTAGATACAATGATCATCTGAGTTAAATTCATCCATTCTCGTCTGTTTTAGTTCACTGATTCCTAAAATGTCAATGTTCTCTCTTGCCATCTCCTGTTTGACCACTTCCAATTTACCTTGATTCATGAACCTAACATTCCAGTTCCTATGCAATATCGTTCTTTGCAGCATCAAACTTTACTTTCATCACCAGACACATACACAACTGGACATCATTTCCACTTTGGTGATGCTTTATGCTTTTTGTAGAAATCATTTGTCAGGGAAGAACTCCAACCTCACTGAGAATTACAAAAAGTAACCAGACTCCAAAAGAGACACAAGGCATCAGGTAGTCTTGCCATCACTTCATAGATGCCTAAAGTGGATAAGGAGACTCAGTGGATCAGAGCAAGACAGTTGGTTATTCACACAGAGCAAACAACATGAGCATCAGCAGGGCAATGCCAGTCTCCTGACCCCCAAGGACCTCAGTGTGAGGTATGCCAAGCTGCAAAACCCAGGGCTGAGAACTCAGCACCTTTTATATCAAGCAGTAAATGAGCCAGTCGTCCCCCCACAGAACAAGTTGTTGTCCTGAAGTCATGTCACAATTGCCTCGATCTATTTTAATTGGCTGTGTGACTAGCTGCAGAAATGGCTCAAGAATAGGCTAAGACCTTGAGATTTGGGCTATTCAGAAACATCCTATAAGGATGTTTGGAACCAATAGCTGATTGCCTTTCACAACAAGAATTTCTATAGTTTGCTAGAGGATTTTAACATGAATGGCCACTGAATTTTACCATGAGATTTTCTGTATATATTAAAAAAACAGATTTTCTCCTTTAATCTGTTTTTCACATTTGTTATATTAATAGTAACATCAATTGTCTCATGTTAAATCAGGCTGGAATTTGTGGAGTAAATTCTTGGTGAAGATACATTTTATTTTGTATACTTGGAGAAATTCATTTTGCTAATATTTTATTTAAGCATTTTTATGACTATACCTATAATTGAGTTGGCCCATAGTTTAGATCTCTTTATAACCCATGTCTGTTTAGATATCAAGGATATATGAGCCTTAAAAAATGTTACCAGATGCTTTAGTAGAGGTTACTGTAAAAATATTAGGGCCAGTGAATTTTTGAGTAATTTTAGAATACTGTTTCAGTTTCCTCACTAGGACTTTAATCACTGTGTCTTGAGTCAATTTTAGTTATTTATATACTTTTAGAAAAGTTTCTACTCTTTACATTTTCAAATATATTGGCATAATATTTTCATGATTTAGAAAACCATTATTGTTCCTGCAGTTCAGTTTCTGTCACTATTCCTCATGTTTTTAATTTTCTTTTTACTCTCAAGTATGTGTTTCCTATTTCATTAATTTTGAATCTTATCTTTATATCACTTTTCATTTAAGTTTATACTGTTCCTTTTCTAATTTATTAGGTGAAAGCTTAGTTCATTAACTTTTAGTCTGTCTGTCTTTATATACATGCACACACACATATTTAAAACTAAATTATCTTCCAAGTACTGATTTATCCAAATACCTTTAATTTGTTACAGTTTTTTTTAATTGTTGTTCAACTGTGTTTTACAGTTCTAATTATGACATATCCTTGAGTCCATGAATAATTCAGATATGAGATTACAAATTTTCAAAGACACAGGATTTTATTTTCTGAGTAGTGGTTTTTCTTCTGCTTTACCTGCCAGAGTCTCATCTATTCAACTCCTATTCAAGTCAATTATTTGCATTAATTCCTCAGCTTGTGATTACTGCATTACAAAGGTAAATGCAAGGCCTATAAATTTAGACTTTGGCGTTGTGTTTTTCACGAGAGACTCTTTTCCCTATCCTGAGCCCTGGGCACGTAGCAGGCTTTCTTAGTCTTTCCCTGGGTCAGTGGTGGCGGCGAAAGGGGCGCGGGGGTGGGGTGCGGGGCGGGTGGTGTTTCTGCTTCCCTTTTCATGGAGGATGTATCCTACCCATGGATCCAGCTTTATGACCAGGTCTTATTTCCAGCTCTTTGCCTTGCATGATCCCAGGGCTATGCGACTTGTTTCCTCAGGATCATTAAAGCCCTAATCTCTAGATATTAGAGCTTATTTCTGGATTTGCTCTCCCCATCAGGATGTCTGAGTGCCAGCTTGTGCACTCATTTATTTTGCTTTGAGTTCTTTATTTCTGATGCCAAGATATTTGTTTTTCTTTCTCTTTCTCTTTTTAGCTCAGCTATGAATTTTAATTTGGTAAAATTTATCTCACATTTCCATATTTATAGTGAAAGAGTGTCAACCTTTGATTAACCTCTCACAGATCTGTCCAAACAGAACTGTGACTCCTGCTTCAGAGTGGACAGAAAATGAACTCATAAATTCAGTGGGAAGTAAAGAGCACATCACAGTTCTTCTGTAGTTAATACATTAAGTAATTATAATATTAGCACCTGTATCTGTGACTTTCCCAATCTCTACCAAGGGAGAATTCTGCCACCCTTGCCAGAATATGTAATTTCATTTCTAGCATTTCAAGAAGGCCTGATTTTTCCTTGTTGACATCTTTAGGACCAGAGTCAGAAAACCAATACCTGAAATCTCAGGTATGCCAGTTGTAGCATATGTAAATAGAAAGGTCAAGTTTAATAATATTGTCTTTTGATCAAATATGCAGACTGTGTACTTGCTGATTCCCTGTTCTGCCAGAAAAACAAGACCTTGGGGAAACACCCACTGCTTGAATTTTGATTGATTATATCATGGTATGCAAAGACATCCAAACTGAAGTTGGCTGTAGTATTACATGAAGTCATTGTATTTAAGTGCTATATTTTTCCAAATGGCTTTAATCCTGGTTCACTTTACTTTTAACATGTACATGACTATAGATTTAAAGAGGACTTGAAATCATTGTTTTAGAAGTTGCCTCAAATAAGACAACACCAGATTATAGTTTAGGAACTAGAAGGGTTAGATATTTTTAACAAGCTGCATTCAGATCATGGCCTGCAATATAATCCTTCTATAATCCTCGGCTTTAGGTCCCTCATTTCTGATAAAGAAGAGGGTGTGATCAAGGAACACAGAGTGCAGAAATTGGCATTATGCCCAGAATGAGATGGTTTGGGGTCATTGGAAGGTTGTTTTCATACCTGCTTCTATGAAATCAGTGGGGCGTATCACCATCCACTCTCTGACCACTGAGTGATAATCTCTACATTCAGAACATTTCTAACAAAGGATTGACTAGGGATAAATTGTTAATACTCACCCACTCCCTGTTTAATTCCAGGAAATCCTGTGATTTTTACCCTTTGCTTGTATAAATGCAGAAATTTGAGCTGCTGTACCTCTGTATCAGTAAAGCCTTTGGGTATCGACTGTCTCTGAATTAAATTTATAGGGCCCTACATTCCTTGGTAATTAGTGTTATCATGAGACATGCCATAGTTTATCAGTAAGTGCCCCAAATACCAAGTCTCGTTGCTCTTTCATACAAATTCTTTCATTTTTTTCCTCCAGGAAGTTATGAAGTACAATATATAGACTGAATCCTTGCCCATCTTCCCTATTTTCAAGGATCTTGGACCTAGTAGACATGAGCATACTAAGCAGAGGGAAGAGAATAACCACTATAAAAATTCAATGTTTTCAGTGCATTCAGAAGCCATTTCAGCAATTGATGGCAAAATTCTGTCTCCTATAAAATATACAGGAAGTGTCTTTTTATTGAAGTATATAGTTTATTTACAATATCATGTTAGTTTCAGGTGTACAATTAGTGATTCAGCAATTTTTTCTGATTATATTCCATTATAGGTTATTACAAGATATTGAATATAATTCCTTGTGCTATACAGTACATCCTTTTGCTTATCTATTTTATGTGTAATACTTTGTATCTGTTAATCCTATACTCCTAATTTGCCACATTCCTTTGGTAACCATAACTTTATTTCCTGTATCTGTGAGTCTCTTTTTATTTTGTTTATAAATGCATTTGTATTATTTTTTAGTTTCCACATATAGATGATGTCATACAGTGTAAATCTCTCTCTGTCTGACTTCACTAAGTATAATACTGTCTAGGTCCATCTGTGTTGCTGCCAATTACTTCATTCTTTTTTATGGCTGAATAATATTCCTCTGTGTGTGTGTGTGTGTGTGTGTGTGTGTGTACACACACAATTATAACTCCTTAAGCTAATCATCTGTTGATGGGCACCTGGGTTGTTTTCATGTCTTGGCTACTGCAAATAATGCTGCTGTGAATATTGGGATACATATATCTTTTGAATTAAGAGTGTTTATTTTTTCTGGACATTTACCCAGGAATGGGATTGCTTGATCATACAGTAGCTGTTTTTAGTTTTTTAAGAAACTTTTGTACTGTCTTCCATAGTGGCTGCACTAATTTACATTCCCAACAGGGAGTTCTATTTTCTTCCCACCCTCTTCAGTCTGTATTATTTGTAGACTTCTTAGTGACAGCCATTCTGACAGGTATGAGGTGGTACCTCATTGTAGTTTTTAATTTGCATTTCTCTAATAATTAGTGAGCATCTTTTCATGTGCTTGTTGGCCATCTGTATGTCTTCTCTGGAAAAATTTCCATTTAGGTCATCGTCCCCTTTTTGATTGAATTGTTTGAATTGTTTCTATATTTTGAATATTAGTCCCTTATTGATTGTATCATTTGCAAATATTTTCTCCTAGTCCATAGCTTGTCTTTTTCTTTATGGTTCTCTTGCTGTGCAAAGGCTTTAAATTTGATTAGGTAGATTTGTTCATTTTTACTTTTATTTTTTTTGGATCAGGAGACTGATCTAAGATAACATTGCTACAGTTTTTCTGAGAATGTTTTGCCTAGGTTCTTCTCTAGGAGTTTTATGGTATCATTTTATATTTAGGTCTTTAAACCATTTTGGGTTTATTTTGCATATGATATAAGGAAGTGTTCTGATATCTTTGATTTATATAGCTGTCCCACTTTGCCAGCACCACTTGTTGAAGAGACTATCTGTCTTCATTTTATATTCTTCTTTTGTCATAGATTAATTAACTGTAGGTAAGCAAGTTTATTTCTGGGCTCTCTATTATCTTCCATTGATCTATATATTAATATCAGTGTTTTGATTACTGTGGCATTGTAGTTTAGTCTGAAGTCTGGAAGGGTTATGTCTTCAGCTTTATTCTTTTTCTTCAGGATTGCTTTGGCAATTCTGGGTCTTTTGTGATTCCATAATTTTAAGATTATTTGTTCTAGTCTTGTGAAAAGTGTTATGGGTATTTTGATAGAAATTATATTAAATTTGTAAATAGTTTTGAGTACTATGGCCATTTTATTTTTTTATTGGGATATAATTGCTTTACAATGTTGTTAGGTTTTACGGTGTTTGGTTTATACACATGAATTAGCCATGTGTAGAAATATATCCCCTCCCTCTAGAGCCTTACTCCCACACACCTCTATCCCACCCCTCTAGCTCATCACAGAGCACTGAGCTGAGCTCTCTGTGCTCTATAGCAGCTTCCCACTATGATATGAGATATCAATTATAGGAAAAAATACTCTGTAAAAACACAGACGTATGGAAGCTAAACAATACACTGCTAAATAACCAAGCGATCGTTGAAGAAACTGAAGAAGAAATAAAACATACCCAGAAACAAACGACAATGAAAACTCAATGACCAAAACACTATGGGATGCAGCAAAAGCAGTTCTAAGATGGAAGTTTATAGCAATACAATTCTACCTGAAGAAACAACAGTCTTAGTGTTTTTTACCTAGGTTTTGTTAAGAACTGTAGTTCACATTGCTATTAAACCTTTCCAGTGAGAAAGTTTGCCCAGGGAGCCAATTTATTTTCCATAGTAGAAGCACTCAACAAATGTATATATGAGTACTTTAAAATATCAAATTTAATTTCAGTTGAAGTCTATGCATTTACAAAATAACTGAAGAAGCCTGGTGAGTCACCTTGCTATCTCGTGTCAAAGCCTGTTCACGTCCTAAAAACCTTTGGGTCAGCACTTTGATAATTCAGTATGTAAAAATCCTGACATGAGTCAAACATTGTAGTCAGTTTTCACAATATGCTTAAAAGGAATTTGTTTTTCACCCTTTAATTATCTAAATTATAATTTAGTTTATGCTTTAGTTTATTCTTCTTTCTAGACCAAAATAACTCACTACTACCTTACAACTTGGTGTCCTTGTTGCATCTCAATCATTTAATACCAGGAAGTTAAAAAGTTACATTCATGACTGACAAGGGATTAGTCTCCAAAATGTACAAACAACTCATGACATCTAACAGCATCAAAACAAACAACCCAATCAAAAAAGTGCACAGAAGACCTAAGTAGACATTTCTCCAGAGAAGACGTACAGATGGCCAAGAGGCACATGAAAAGATGTTCAACAATGCTAATTATTTGAGAAATGCAAATCAAAGCTACAGTGAGGCATCACTGCATACTAGTCAAAGTGGCGATCATCAAAAACTCTACAATCAACCAGTGCTGGAGAGGGTGTGGAGGAAACCTCCTACACTGGTGGGAATGTAAATTGATACAGTTACAATGGAAAACAGTATGGAGGTTCTGTAAACTAAAAATAAACCTACCATGAGACCCTGCAATCCCACTCCTGGCCATATATCCAGAGAAAAACATGATCCAGAAGGATACAAGCATCCCAGTGTTCACTGCAACACGGTTTACAATAGCCAAGACATGGAAGCAACCTAAACCTCCATTGACAGAGAAATGGATAAAGAAGATGTGGTACATACAGTGGAATGTTCAGTTCACTTGCTCAACTGTGTCCGACTCTTTGCGACCCCATGAATCGCAGCACGCCAGGCCTCCCTGTCCATCACCAACTCCCGGAATTCATTCAGACTCATGTCCATCGAGTCCGTGATGCCATCCAGCCATCTCATCCTCAGTCGTCCCCTTCTCATCCTGCCCCCAATCCCTCCCACCATCAGAGTCTTTTCCAATGAGTCAACTCTTTGCATGAGGTGCCCAAAGTACTGGAGTTTCAGCTTTAGCATCAGTCCTTCCAAAGAAATCCCAGGGCTGATCTCCTTCAGAATGGACTGGTTGGATCTCCTTGCAGTCCAAGGGACTCTCAAGAGTCTTCTCCAACACCACAGTTCAAAAGCATCAATTCTTTGGCGCTCAGCCTTCTTCACAGTCCAACTCTCACATCCACACATGACTACTGGAAAAACCATAGCCTTGACTAGACAGGCCTTAGTCGGCAAAGCAATGTCTCTGCTTTTGAATATGCTATCTAGGTTGGTCATAACTTTTCTTCCAAGGAGTAAGCGTCTTTTAATTTCATGGCTGCAGTCACCGTCTGCAGTGATTTTGGAGCCCCCAAAAATAAAGTCTGACACTGTTTCCCCATCTATTTGCCATGAAGTGATGGGACCAGATGCCGTGATCTTCGTTTTCTGAATGTTGAGCTTTAAGCCAACTTTTTCACTCTCCTATTTCACTTTCATTAAGAGGCTTTTTAGCTCCTCTTTACTTTCTGCCATAAGGGTGGTGTCATCTGCATATCTGAGGTTATTGATATTTCTCCTGGCAATCTTGATTCCAGCTTGCGCTTCTTCCAGTCCAGCCTTTCTCATGATGTACTCTGCATATAAGTTAAATAAGCAGGGTGACAATATACAGCCTTGACATACTCCTTTTCCTATTTGGAACCAGTCTGTTGTTCCATGTCCAGTTATAACTGTTGCTTCCTGACCTGCATACAGATTTCTCAAGAGGCAGATCAGGTGGTCTGATATTCCCATCTCTTTTCAGAATTTTCCACAGTTTATTGTGATCCACACAGTCAACGGTGAAATAATGCCATTTGCAGCATCATGGATGGACCTAGAAATTGTCAGATTGAGTGAAGGAAGTCAGTAGAGAAGGAGAAATAATGACATTCCTTCCATGTGGAATCTAAAAAGGAATTACACAAATGAACTTACAAAATATAAACAGACTCACAGACTTAGAGAATGAACTTACGGTTTCCAGGGGTAAGGGAGTGGGGAGGGATAGTTTGGGAGTTTGTGATGGACATGTACACATTGCTGTATTTAGAATGGATAATCAACAAGGACCTACTGTATAACACAGGGAACTCTGATCAATGTTAATGTGGCAGCCTGGGTGGGAGTTTTGGGGAGAAGGGATACATATATATGTATGGCTGAGTACCTTCACTATTCACCTGAAACTATCACAACATTGTTAACCAGCTATACCACAACACAAAATAAAGTTATTTTAAAAAACAAGTTGCATTCATGTTTCTGTTAGTTTTGAACCTGTTGAAAACATCCATTTGAACAACTTTTTGGATATGTAGCATAGAGATGGTAAAATCTTTAAAAACATGTGGACCCAGGGAAATAAGCTTTAAATATTCTCTTACAGTTTGGAAAGAAATTTTTCTATGTGATAACTTTAGTTTGGGTTTTCCAGATATGTCCTTTAAGGTGGAATATTTATTAAAGATATTGCTTGCACATATAAAAACAAACATTGCCAGTTCTTACTTGAGGAAGTGCCCTTTTTCTTTCATTTTTTATATTAGTGTAATTGTGTTTGCAAATTTGCTGGCATGTTGACTGCAACACTTTAACAGCATCATCTCTTAGGATTTTAAATAGCTCAGCTGGAATTCCATCACCTCCACTAGCTTTGTTTTTAGTAATGCTGCTTAAGACCCACAGACTCTAAAATGTCTGGCTCTAGGTGAGTGACCACACCATCACGGTTATCTGGGTCATTAAGACCTTTTTTTTTTTTTTTTTGTACAGCTCTTCTGTGTATTCTTGCCACCTCTTCTTAATATCTTCTGCTTCTGTCCTTTATTATGCCCATCTTTGCATGAAGTGTTCCCTTGATATCTCTAATTTTCTTGAAGAGATCTCTAGTCTTTCCCATTCTATTGTTTTCCTCTATTTCTTTGCACTGTTCACTTAAGAAGGCTTTCTTATTACTCTTTGCTATGAAATTAAAAGACACTTACTCCTTGGAAGAAAAGTTATGACCAACCTAAATAGCATATTCAAAAGCAGAGACATTACTTTGCCGACTAAGGTCCGTCTAGTCAAGGCTATGGTTTTTCCCGTGGTCATGTATGGATGTGAGAGTTGGACTGTGAAGAAGGCTGAGCGCCAAAGAATTGATGCTTTTGAAGTGTGGTGTTGGAGAAGACTCTTGAGAGTCCCTTGGACTTCAAGGAGATCCAACCAGTCCATTCTGAAGGAGATCAGCCCTGGGATTTCTTTGGAAGGACTGATGCTAAAGCTGAAACTCCAGTACTTTGGGCACCTCATGCAAAGAGTTGACTCATTGGAAAAGACTCTGATGGTGGGAGGGATTGGGGGCAGGATGAGAAGGGGACGACCGAGGATGAGATGGCTGGATGGCATCACTGACTCGATGGACGTGAGTCTGAGTGAACTCTGGGAGTTGGTGATGGACAGGGAGGCCTGGCATGCTGCGATTCATGGGGTCGCAAAGAGTCAGACATGACTGAGCGACTGAACTGAACTGATACTTTGGAACTCTGCATTCAATTGGGTATATCTTTCTCTTTCTCTTTTGCCTTTCACTTATCTTCTTAGCTATTTGCAGGGTCTCCTCAGATAACCATTTTGCCTTGTTGCATTTCTTTTTCTTTGTGATGATACTGTTAAAGGACTGCACTCAATCTGCCAGCAAATTTGGAAAACTCAGCAGTGGCCAGAAAACTGGATATGTTGTTTCCATTCCAATCTCAAAGAAGGGCAATGCCGAAGAATGTTCAAACTCCAGTACAATTACATTCATTTCACATGCTAGCAAGGTCATGCTCAAAATCCTTCAAGCTAGGCTTTAACAGTACATGAATTGAGAAATTCCAGATGTATAAGCTGGATTTAGAAAAGGCAGAGGAGCCAGAGATCAAATTGCCAACATCTGCTGGATCATAGAAAAGGAAGAGAATTCCAGAAAAACATCTGCTTCATTGACTGTGCCAAAGCCTTTGACTGCATGGATCACAACAAACTGAGGAAAATTCTTCAAGTGATGAGAATACTAGACTACCTTACTTACCTCCCGAGAAATCTGTATGCAGGTCAAGAAACAACAGTTAGAATTGGACATGAAACAATGGACTAGTCCCAAATTGGGAAAGAAAGTGAAGTCTGTCAGTCGTGTCCGACTCTTTGCGACCCCATGGCTTGTAGCTCACCAGGCTTCTCCATCCATGGGATTTCTCAGGCAAGAATACTGGAGTGAGTTGCCATTTTCTTCTCCAGGGGATCTTCCCAACCCAGCGATCGAATCCGGGTCTCCTGCATTGTAGGCAGATGCTTTTACCTTCTGAGCCACCAGGGAAGTCTTAAATTGGGAAAGGAATATGTATATTGTCACCCTGCTGATTTAGCTTATATGCAGCATACATCGTGCAAAATGCTGGGCAGGATGAAACACAAGCTGGAATCAAGATCACCAGGAGAAATAGCAATAAGCTCAGATATTCAGATGGCAGAAAGTGAAGGGGAACTAAAGAGCTTCTTGATGAAGATGAAAGAGGAGAGTGAAAAAATCTGGCTTAAAACTCAACATTCAAAAAATTAAGATCATTGTATCTGGTCCAATCACTTCAAGGCAAATAGAGGGGGAAACAATGAAAACAATGACAGACTCTATTTTCTTGGGCTCCAAAATCACTGCAGATGGTGACCGCAGCCATAAAATTAAGACGTTTGATCCTTGGAAGAAAAGCCATGACAAACCTAGACATCGAGTTAAAAAGCAGAGCTATCACTTTGCTGACAAGTCTGTCTAGTCAAAGCTATGGTTTTTCCACTAGTCTTGTATGTATGTGATAGTTGGGCCATAAAGAAGGCTGAGTGCCAAAGAATTGATGCTTTTCAACTATGGTGTTCGGTAAGACTCTTGAGAGTCCCTTGGACAGCAAGGAGGTCAAACCAGTCAATCCTAAAGGAAATCAATCCTGAATATTCATTGGAAGGACTGATGCTGAAGCTCCGATCCTTTGGCCACCTGATATGAAGAGCATCAGGAAAACCCTGAAGCTGGGAAAGATTGAAGGCAGGAGCAGAAGGGTATGACAGAGGATGAGATGGCTGGATGGCATCATCGACTCAGTGGACATGAGTTTGAGCAAACTCCAGGAGATAGTGAAGGATAGGGAGGCCTGCCATGCTGGTAGTCCATGGGGTTGCAAATAGTCAGTCTTGATTGAGTGACTGAACAACAACAATTGTGCTTGTATTTTCCCTATCTCTTTATTGCTTTATTGGGCCCTAGAAATGGATGGAAAAAATATTCCAGAAGCATAGGAATAAAAACAGATGCAGGAGCAGCTTGATCACATGTAAGGGCAGAATAGTTTCAAGTAGTCTTGAAAAGATTTGCCTTGGTGTTGGAAGAAATCAAATGATTTGTCAGAGCCCTTTAAGAGTAGACTCAGAATGAGTAAAGGGCTGATGGCGAAAAGCATTCTGAAAACAAAGGTGGCTTACTTTGTGATAGGGTCCCAAACAAAATATGCTTTATGGTCGTGCTGTACTCCTGAGTATGCTGTTTGTACCTGACTCTGCTGCTTGTCCTGATCACAGAAACAAGTTAGTACAATTTCCCTGGCTGTTGGCTCAACATTTGTCACCTGATTCCATATTCTTTTACTTATGACTAAAAACCTAAAGCAAACACACAAAAAAGAGTAGACTCTTAAATATTTATTGAATACTTATAGAACACAGAATAAACTTTGATAAGTGCCAGGCACTGTGCAAAGAATGAGAATAGAAATAGATGAATGTCATACAGTTCCTGCCTACATGGACTGCATTATCTAGTGGTATAGACAGACAGTGACCAGCTATCTATAATGTTATATGAAAATTGTGACCCCCACAGTATTTATGAGGAGATAAATGAGGGTGGTCAGTTCTTTGAGGGAAGTCAAAGGTTTTGCAAAGGAGATGTGCGCTAAATCTCAAAGTAGGAGCAGGAGTTTGTTAGGTATAGGAAGGTGAGAAGAAGAGCATTTTAAGCCAAGAAAAGGTGAGCAGAGTTATGAGAGTTGCTGGTGCTTTGGGGAACTGTCTGTGCTGCTAGCTAGTGGAGGTACTGATCAGTGACCCAGTGCTGTGCTCAAACTGAGGCAGTGCCTGCAGGCACGAGCTCTCCTCCTAAATTATCTAATGTCTTTCTGGTCATAACTGAGTTTTCAAGTAAAAAGAGGTATGAATAATTTTTTTTCTTGATATAAAATCTAAAATTGTGAAGACCCTCTTAACCTCTTTCCAACATGTAGAGCTAATAATAGAATTGGACTCATTTGTAGCAAGTAACATTTTTTTTTTCATAAATGTGTGGAGAGGTGGTTTAGGGAAAGTTGAAGTTGTACAAGCATAATGTGATACCTAGTAGAGGAACCTCTCCAATAATTTTACAGACATAATAGTCTTTCTTTATCCCCGGCTGAGCCAAAAGGAAGTTCATCGCTTCCTGCTGGAATTTGCTACACATTTGCTATTCTACAAGACTAAGATTCCAAGATCTGAGTTGCCAGGTCAGAGTCCTGTTTCCCAGGGATGATTCTGTTTAATAAAGCAAAGAGGAGCCTCTGTTTACTCCTCTGTAACAAGGAAATCTTCAGAAAGAACTGGTGAATGCTTTGGACATTACTTGTATCTTGTGTGCGTTATCTATCATAGAGTTTTCCCTTCGTTTTTCTTTTTTAAATGGAAAACTCATTTCTGGGAATTTTTCAGTCACATTTTCTATCACTAGTATATCATTCTCTTATCTTGGGAATGAGTCTTTGACACTCCCTCAGAATCATTCGATAAATGATGGAGACTTGTCACAGGAAGTGACCCAAAGGAAATGACACCTGAAACCTTTGTCTGTGGCCTGAAGAAGGGATGATCATTATAGATCTTCAGTTCAACAATATTGCGGGACGGGAGTGCTGCAGCGGGGGGTAAGGGGTTCGGGGCAGAATACAGAGCGGGCCCACCGGTGGCAGGGAGCATGGAAGACCCTAATTATGAGCTCTGTGGGGGCAGGGAGCTGGTCTCTGCTAGCTTATGCTCCTGGAGCTTTGTCTGACACGTGACAGGTTCTTAACCAAACAATCTGTTGGAGGAGGAATTGAAAAGGTCTCTTTGTGACTGGAACACAGAGAACAAGGGGCTGCATGGAATAAACTGACTCTGAGAGAAAGAGCTGTACAAGGCCTTGTGCCCCTTAAAGATAAGGGGCTTTGTCCTTGGCAGTGGAGCACCAGTAAAGGATTTTAAACATGATTGGTTTGCTCTACAGTGCAATGCCAGAGCTTCCCAACTCTTTGATTGTGATCAGCAGTGAGAAACGCATTTTACTTTGCTGTTGCTGTTCAGTCACTCAGTCATGTCCAACTCTTTGCAACCCCTTGAGCTGCAGCATGCCAGCCTTCCCTGTCCATCACCAACTCCCAGAGCTTGCTCAAACTTGTGTTCATTGAGTCAGTGATGCCATCCAACCAACTCACCCTCTGTGGTCCCCTTCTCCTCCAGCCTTCAATCTTTCCCAGCATTAGGGTCTTTTCTAATGAGACAGTTCTTTGTATCAGGTGGCCAAAGTATTGGAGCTACAGTTTTAGAATCAGTCCTTCCAGTGAATGTTCAGGCTTGATGTCCTGTAGGATTGACTGGTTTGATCTTCTTGCAGTCCAAGGGATTCTCAATAATTTTCTCCAACATCACGGTTTGAAAGCATCACTTTGACACTCAACCTTCCCTGATAGAATACACATACACACACATAACTAAAATAATTTTTATGAACAATACTTATCCTTACTAAATGTGTGTTCCATTATTTTCTATTTTATTTGTTGTTTTTAAAAAGTAGTGGTCAAAGACTGCTATTTTTTTTACTTTATTTTTAATTGAAGGATAATTGATTTATAGTATTATGTTGGTTTCTATCAAACATCGACATGAATCAGCCACGGGTTTACTATGTTTCCCACCACCTGAATATCCTTCCCACCTTCCTCCCCATCCTCCTCTGCTAGGTTGTTACCAAGCCCCAGTTTGAGTTCCCTGAGTCATACCGCAAATTCCCATTGACTGTTTATTTTACATATAGTAATGTATGTTTCCATGTTACTCTCCCCATACATCCCACTCTTTCCTTCCACCCACTGCCACAAGCTGTGTCCATAAAGTCTGTTCTCTATCTATGGCTCCATTGCTGCCCTGCAAATAGGTTCATCAGTACCATCATTCTAGATTTCATACCTATGCATCAATATACAATTTGCTTTTCTCTTTCTGAGTTATTTTGTGTAATAGGCTCTAGGTTCATCCACTTCATTAGGACTGACTCAAATGTGTTCCTTTTCTATGGCCAAGTAATATTCTCTAGTATATATGTACCATAGCGTCTTTATTCATTCATCTGTCGATGAACATCTCGGTTGTTTCCATGTTCTAGCTACTGTAAATAGAGCTGCAGTGAACATTGGGGTGCATGTGTCTTTTCAATTTTGGTTTCCTAAGGGTATATGCCTAGTACTAGAATTGCTCGGTCATATGGTAGTTTTATTCCTAGTTTTTAAGGAATCTCCATATTTGTTCCCCATAATAGCTGTTTCAGTTTACCCTCCCACCAGCATTGCAAGAGGGTTCTCTATTTTCCACACCCTCTCCATCATTTGTTTGTGGATTTTATGATGTCGGCCTTTCTGACCAACAAGCACTGCTATATTTAAAATGGATAACCAACAAAGACCTATTGTATAGTACATGGAACTCTGCTCAGTGTTATGTGGCAGCCTGGATGGGAGGGGTTTTGGGGGAGAATGGGTACACATATGTGTATGGCTGAGTCCCTTTGCTGTTCACTTGAGATGATTGGGTTGGTACAAAAGTAATTGTGGTTTTGGACTGTGAATTTTAAATCATTATAACTAGACTCAAACACATCTTTATTAATCAAAACAGGAACCATTATAATCAACACATTTTTGCCAAAGAGAAATAAGGTTGTTTATTCTTGTAGTGCAAAAATCTGTGGTTCAGGATTTGATAAACTCTTAGAAAGCATTTTCTGCCTCCTGCTGGTTGTGGAAGCATTTTCCCTGCAAAAAGTTGTTGAAATGTTTGAAGAAGTGGTAAGTGGTTGGTGAGAGGTCAGGTGAATATCTCAGATAAGGCAAAATTTCATAGCCCAATTTGTTCAGTTTCTTTGGTTGTGTATGTGCTATCAGGCATTGTTATGGAGAAGAATTAGGCCCTTTCTGTTGATAATGCCAGCTGCAGGCATTGCAGTTTTTGGTGCATCTCATCGATGCGGAGCATACTTCTCAGATGTAATGGTTTTGCTGGGATTCAGAAAGCTGTGGTGGATCAGATAGGCAGCAGACCTCCAAACAGTGATCATGATCTTTTTTTGCTGCAAATCTGACATTGGGAAGTGCTTTGGAGCTACTTCTTGGTCCAACCCTACTAAGCTGGTCATTGCCAGTTGTTGTATAAAATCCACTTTTTGTTGCCCATCAAAAACTTGTTGTTGCTGCATAGAATAAGAGAAGATGACACTTCAAAATGATGATTTTTTTTTGATTTTCAGTCAGCTCATGAGGCACGCACTTATGAACTTTTTTCCCCTTTCTAATCTGCTTCAAATGCTGAATGAGCATAGAATGGTCAACGTTGAGTTCTTTGGCAACTTCTCATGTAGTTGTAAGAGGATCAGTTTTGATGATCCTCTCAGTTGGTTGTTGTCAAATTCCAATGGCCAGCCACTACGCTCCTTGTCTTCAAGGCTTCTCATCTGCTTTGCAAAACTTCTTAAACCACTGCTGCACTGTACCTTCTTTAGCAGCTACTGGGCCAAAGGAGTTGTTGATGTTGCAAGTTATCTCCACTATTTTACGACCCATGTTTGAACTTGAATTTAAAAATTGCTTGAATTTACTTTTTATCTAATATCATTTCTGTAGTCTAAAATATAAAATAAACAGCAAGAAATAAGTCATTAGCAAAAAAACCATAAAGCGAGAAATGCACATTAAAAGAATGTATAACATAACCACATTTATTTAAGAATGTATTCCAAATGGCAATGTGCAGCAAATGAAAAACCACGATTACTTTTGCACCAACCTAATATTGTTCATCAGCTATGTCTCACCCACTACAAAAAAAAAAAAAAAAAGTAGTGGTCAATACCAGTATGACTGATGGGTTGTAAAGTCTGAAATGGATTCAATTCCGTGGAAATAAAATCTCTACCAGTGGAGGCTTTTTGCATAAAATTATAGAAACCAGCAACTTTAGGTGATCTAGAAAGGTCAGAAGATACTAGCTTCAAAACAATATGCAAAGTAGAACTCTGGAGAGATGCTAGTTCCAGGGAAATGCATAATAGCATGTCAAGTGTGGGAAGGATTTTAGGAGTTGCCGAATCTAGATGGAAAGTACCGCCCTAGAGTAGACCTGCTTCAGGGCATGGGGGAGTACCATCAGAGGGGCCCAGTGCCCAGGTTTCTCCATATCTGCTTTATTTCCCTTCAGCCTCCCCTGCCAGTGCTTCTCACAACAAGCTGAGGCATGGATGCGTGCTGATCTTATCACCATTTTGTACATCTGGATACTGAAGCCTAGGGAGGTCATGTGACTTGCTTTGCAAGGCTACTTGGCTGAGAAAACAGAGCAGAGCTGCGTTCCAAGTCTCTCTTCACTGGTCTGGCCATCTTTCCATCACACTGCACTGTTTCATACACATGTACAAAAAAAAACCACTAGGCTTGAAAGTGACAGTGCAGCATTTTGACAGGCATGCATTTCTGTGCTAGAACTATGAGTCTTCTAACACTATTTAATCAGTTTGTTATTAAAATTATGTTATTAAAAACATAGTTAATCTGTATCATAAAAAGAATGATAATATCCAGACATTCAAACCTCAGTCATGTAGTATCTTCATTGATATTTTGGCTGAAAGAATGGGAGAGTAAATCAGAAAGTGTATTAATCATAAAAATACTAATTGTTGAAAACCCTGGGGAGACTGATGTTTAAAACTGAGTAAAAAGATGAAAGATAAAATATGGTTCATAAGTAATGTATATAAATTAGAAAGCATTTGTGTATGTTGACTTGAGGTAATAAAGCCAGTTTGAAATATATTTTCTGCTGAGTTTCTAGAGGAAACTGGCTTTTGAACTATCACAGGGCACTTTAGGGTATAATACAATGTCCTGAAATTTTTTTTTTTCATAAATATGATGACTTCCCTGGTGGCCCAGGTGGTAAAGAGTCTCCCTGCAATGCAGGAGCATCAGTTTCAGTGGGAATGACAACCCACTCCATTGTTCTTGCCTGGAGAATTTCATGGACAGACTTGTCTGGCAGAGTAGTCCATGGAGTCTCAAAGAGTTGGACATGACTGAGTGACTAACACTTTCACTAACTTTCATGGTGACAGGATGTTAACAAAACTTCTTGTGGTGCTCATTTAGCAATATACACAAATATCAAATCATGTATACCTGAAACTAATAGAATGTTGTACATCAGTATACCTAAATTTAAAGAAAAATCATGTACACAGCAAAAAGTTCAACTAATATTGACCTTCTTTTGAATCTGGAATGTTTCTGAGATGAGCTTATCTGTAACAGGGGTTGATTTCTGTGGGAGCCCAGTGTGTGCCCTGACCTGTTGGGGTACACCCAGGAGGCAAGCTAGCATCTGCTAGCTTAGTTGGTTTCATCAGGGCTCAACAGTTCTGTTAGGTTGTTGTTGTTTTTTTTAATTTATTTTTTATTGGAGGAAAATTGCTTTACAATGTTGTGTTGGCTTCTGCCAAACAACAATGCAAATCAGCCTTAATTTTACATATATCACTTGCTTCTTGAGTCTCCCTCCCTCTCTGTATCCCATCTTTCTAGGTCATCACAGAGTGCCGGGCTAGGCTCCTTGTGTTAGATAGCAACTTCTCATCATCTGCTTTACACATGGTAGTGTATGTGTATCGATGCTACTTTCTCCATTTGTCCCACTTTCTTCTTCTCCTGCTGGGTCCACAAGTCCATCCTTTATATGTGATCTTCATTTCTTTCCTGCAAATAGGTTCATCAATACCATTTTTTTTAGATTCCATATATATATGCATTAATATACAATATTTGTTTTTCTCTTTCTGACTTCACTCTGTATAACAGGCTATAGCTTCATCCACTTCACCAGAACTGACTCAGATTAGTTCTTTTTATGGCTGAATAATATTCCATTATATATACACACACACACACACACACACACACACACATATATATACACACCACATCTTCTTTATCCATTCATTTGTTGATGGACATCTAGGTTGCTTCCATGTCCTGGCTATTATAAATAGTGCTGCTATGAATATTGGGGCTCAAGTGTACTTTTCAGTTATGGTTTTCTCAGGGTATATGTCCAATAGTGGGATTGCTGGGTCATATGGCATTTATTATTTTGTTTTTAATTGGAGGATAACTGCTTTATAATGTATTGGTTTCTTTACAACAGTTGTATTGGTTTCTGCCATGTATCAGTATGAATCAGCCTTAGGCATACATATGTCCCTCCCTTATGAATCTCCCTCCCACCTTTCATCCCACTCCACCCCTCTGAGTTATCACAGAGCACTGGCTTTGAGCTCCCTGCATCGTACAGCAAATTTCCACTGGCAGTCTAATTTTGCATATGATGATGTGTATGTTTCAGCGCTGCTGCCTCATTCCATCCCACCCTCTTCTCCCCCTGCTGTGTCCACAAATCTGTTCCCTGTCTGGGTCTCCTTTGCTGCCCTGCAGGAGGTTAATCAGTACCATCTTTCTAGATCTCATATATATACGTATTAATATACAATATTTGTTTTTTTATCTTTCTGATCTACTTTACTCTGTATAATAGTCATTAGGTTCAACTATCTTATTAGAACTGAATCAAATGTGTTCCTTTTCATGGCTGGGTAATATGTACCATATTGTGTATATGTACCACATACATATGTACCATAACTCCTTTATGCATTGATCTGTCGATGGATATCTAGGTTGCCTCCATGTTCTACCTATTATAAATAGTGCTGTGATGAACATTGTGGTATATGTGTCTTTTTAAATTATGATTTCCCCAAAGTATGTGCCCAGTAGTGGAATTACTGGGTCATATGGTAGTTTTATTCCTAGTTTTTAAGGAATTTCCATACACTCTATTAGTTTACAACAACAGTGCAAGAGGGTTCCCTTTTCTCCACATCCTCTCCAGCATTTATTGTTTGTAGATTTTTCTAATGATGGCCATTCTGCCTGGTGTGAGGTTATAGCTCACTGTAATTTTGATTTGCATTTTTCTAATAATTAGTGATGTTGAGCATCTTTTCATGTGTTTACTGGCCACCTGTATGTCTTCTTTGGAGAAATGTCTGTTTAGGTCTTCTGCCCATTTTTTGATTGGGCTGTTTTTCTGATGTTGAGCTATTTAAGTTGCTTGTATATTTTGGAGTTTATTCCTTTGTCAGTGGTTTTGTTTGCAATTATTTTCTCCCATTCTCCCATAAAAGGATTGTTTTTTAAATCTTGTTTATTGTTTTCTTTGCTGTGCAAAAGCTTTTAAGTTTAATTAGGTCCCATTTGTTTATTTTTATTTCCATTAGTCTGGGAGGTGGGTCACAGAGGATCTTGCTGTGATTTATGTCAAAGGGTATACTGCCTATGTTTTCCTCTAAAAGCTTATACTTTCTGGCCTTACATTTAAATCTTTATTCCATGTGAGTGTATTTTGGTGTATGGTGTTAGGGAGTGTTCTAGTTTTATTGTTTTACACGTAACTATCCGGTTTTCCTAGTACCACTTATTGAAGAGGCTGTCTTTTCTCCATTGTATTTTTGGGTCTACATAGGCTTAGGGTTTGGGGATATAAATTGTTTTTGAGTGATTCCCCCCCAGTTTTGTATGCATCTTATTGCCAGGGCTGCAGATAAAATTCTTCTAGTCCTTGTTCACAGACAGGGCAGCTCTTCCGGCGCTTATACCTGTGTATGAGGCCGTTTCCCCTTCCTCACCATGAGGCATGAGGCCTCTGTGTCTGTCCTGGTACCTGTGTTAAAGACCCAGCTCTAGGAGGTGTATTTTTGGCCCAGTGCGTCCCTCCCCCCATGTCAGGTAGCTTCACACTGCATTGGTGACGGTTTGAGTCTCCTCTTCTTTTGGCACTGTGAAATTCTTTTCTTTCTTTGAGTGTAATTACGTATTTTAAGTATTTTATTATGACCTATCTCGATTTTCTGTGTGTTTGAAATAGGAGGAGAATGGCTTCTCAAATTTCCTCATTGCATCAGCTAAAGTCTTTCTGAATTACTTTAAAGTTTATTAGAAAAAAAAGTATGTAATTATAATACTGTCATACCTCACGTGTGTGCAGGGTGGTGTGGATTGTAACGGATTGGGTAGTCATTGCTGCTAGAGGAGCTTAATGCTGACAGAAACACATGCCCCGCTCTCATGATTAGGAACATCTGTCTCTAATCTGTCATCTGTCATCTGTTTGCATTGGCCTAACAGAAGTTACAGAGAAGGCAATGGCACCCCACTCCAGTACTCTTGCCTGGAAAATCCTATGGACGGAGGAGCCTGGTGGGCTACTACTGTCTATGGAGTCGCACAGTCGGACATGACTGAAGTGACTTAGCAGCAACAGAAATTAGGGAATGTTAAAACAAAGAACATAGGGCAAGTTTATTCATTCTCTTCTTTTCACCTTCAACTGTGAACCTGATGTGACTCCAATTTCAGTGCTTTCTTGTTCTGACCAGTGAATTAAGCCAAGATTTTGGAGAAATTAGCAATTTTCTCTTTCCTTTTACCATCCACCTGGATGAAATTACTGACACCTCTTGGTACAATCAGCTCCTGGTTTTCCTCCATCCTGTGTATGCTCTTTCATCTGAGAAGAATTTCTTGTTTGTGACCCTCTTTTAGATACTGTAATGCAGGAGATCCCGTTCAGTCCCTGGATTGGGAAGTTCCCCAGAGAAGGGAATGGCAATCCACTCCAATATTCTCACCTAGGGAATTCCATGGACAGAGGAGCCTAGCAGGCTACAGTCCATGGGGTCACAATGAGATGGACATGACTGAGCTACTAACACTTCCACTTTTTAGGTACTACAAAGACTTCCATTGTCTTTGAAATATCCAAAAGTTTCAAAAGCTACTTTTTTAAACAACCACTTCACATGGAAGTGAATCTTGGCCTTCTGTTCTTTAGTGGAATCCCTTGAATGTGTAGCAACATACTTGGTTTGCTCCTTTGGTGGGGAAAAACAAACTCCACAAACCATGCTGGCTTGCTGATTTCTGCCTTGGTATGGATCATCAGCATGCGCCTGCCAAAGAAAGGCTGGTCCACTGCTGATTTCTCCTCCAGAGCCAGTGCCTAGAATTTCTTCTCTTTTTAGAAGTTTTTGCCAAGAACTGGAGCAGGATATCAAGTTTTCTCTACTCCAAAGAGGGCCTTTAGTTGTGGAAGAGAAGTAGAAAGTGCTAATTTTTTTTTTTTTCCATTTGCTGGCTGTACTGCTAAACTGATCTTTGAAAGTTTCACTTTTCTTCTGACAGAGAGATAAGGAAAGCCCACTTTCAGACCAAGTTGACTGGGAGCAGTAAATGTTTGTCTTGGCTTAACTTGTACTTGGCTTTATCAGTCACGTGAACCTTGATATCGACAACCCTGCAGGCAATGTTAAGGATGCTGCTACTGGAGCAGAAGGAAACTTGGGGAGATTAACTGAGTTCTAAGCTATCCCTCAGAAAGAAGAATTTGGAGCCACATGATTATGTAGGCTTTTCAGGACTGGAGGCAGACTTTCATCACTTTCTGTAGGCAAAGATCATACTCTTGAGTATTTTGTAGGGTACTTTTCACCCCATGTGACTTGAAAATTGAAAGTGGATTTATGATCTCGTCCTTTGATAGGACCAACATCAGCCACAAGTCCTGGCTGAAGATGACCTCATTGACTTGAAAACAGGGAAAAAAAAATACAAATGATTTCAACTGGCAAAATTTTGAAGAAATCCTGATCTTTTCCACATAAATTTGACTTTAACCTAGCAAAGTAGGAGACAAGTCTTCTCTTTCCCATTTTATTGAGATGTGATCAACATAGGATGGAAACTCTGAATCCACCTGGTTCTATAGCATTTACTCATCCGGGTTTTGGCTATGATTGCCCTTAATATGCAAAGTTAAATTGATGGAATGTCAGAGACCATCTCATGATTTCAGCTTCTGACTCAGGTTAACTAACATTGGGATATTTCTTTATATATTTTCAGTTCAGTTCAGTCGCTCAGTCGTGTCCGATTCTTTGCGACCCCATGAATTGCAGCACGCCAGGCCTCCCTGTTCATCACCATCTCCCAGAGGTCACTCAGACTCACATCCATCGAGTCCGTGATGCCATCCAGCCATCTCATCCTCGGTCATCCCCTTCTCCTCCTGCCCCCAATCCCTCCTAGCATCAGAGTCTTTTCCAATGAGTCAACTCTTCACATGAGGTGGCCAAAGTACTGGAGTTTCAGCTTTAGCATCATTCCTTCCAGAGAAATCCCAGGGCTGATCTCCTTCAGAATGGACTGGTTGGATCTCCTTGCAGTCCAAGGGACTCTCAAGGGTCTTCTCCAACACCACAGTTCAAAAGCATCAATTCTTCGGCACTCAGCCTTCTTCACAGTCCAACTCTCACATCCATACATGACCACAGGAAAAACCATAGCCTTGACTAGACGGACCTTAGTTGGCAAAGTAATGTCTCTGTTTTTGAATATGCTATCTAGGTTGGTCATAACTTTTCTTCCAAGGAGTAAGCGTCTTCTAATTTCATGGCTGCAGTCACCATCTGCAGTGATTTTGGAGCCCCCAAAATAAAGTCTGACACTGTTTCCACTGTTTCCCCATCTATTTCCTATGAAGCGATAGGACCAGATGCCATGATCTTCGTTTTCTGAATGTTGAGCTTTAAGCCAACTTTTTCACTCTCCTCTTTCACTTTCATTAAGAGGCTTTTTAGCTCCTCTTCACTTTCTGCCATAAGGGTGGTGTCACCTGCATATCTGAGGTTATTGATATTTCTCCTGGCAATCTTGATTCCAGCTTGTGTTTCTTCTAGTCCAGTGTTTCTCATGATGTACTCTGCATATAAGTTAAATAAGCAGGGTGACAATATATAGCCTTGACGTACTCCTTTTCCTATTTGGAACCAGTCTGTTTTTAGATACAGTTAATTGTTCTTAGGAAGTAGCCATTACTTTTTACATAAAAATAGTAGATGACACAATTCTGCATTTAAAAATGCTTTTAAAAAAATCTGTTTATGCAAAAGCAACCCCTAGCGCTCTTTCTCCAGTCGATTCTTAAGATTGGGCAGGGAAAGGAGTGGCTGGAGGAAGAGGTTTTACTGCTTGGCTGGTAAAATCTGACCATCTTCTTTTGGCCTCTGTATGTGACAGGCATTCAAATGTAGGATTTGTTCCTCTGTTCTTCTCATGGTTCACTCTTGGAGTACTTCTGTGGATTCGTTAGAGGCTTCAACAAGTATTTAGACCCTGTTGCATTCCCTGATATGGACAATGATGTGGCTTTCCACTTAGCTTCCCTTCCATGTACTTTGCCTAGATCCACCCCACAACCTCTCATTGTCAAGTTCCCTTTGTCAGAGCAGCAATCCTCTTGTGGAACCCAATTAAGACAGCACAAGTCTAGCAACTTTGCAGTGCAGATCTCTTCCTAGGAAAACTGAAAACTTACCAGAGACTACTCTCTCTGCGTTAATTTCACCCATTCCAGTCCATTTTAGTTCGCTGATTCCTAGAATGTCGACGTTCACCCTTGCCATCTCTTGTTTGACCACTTCCAATTTGCCTTGATTCATGGACCTGACATTCCAGGTTCCTATGCAATATTGCTCTTTACAGCATCGGATCTTGCTTCTATCACCAGTTACATGCACAACTGGGTATTGTTTTTGCTTTGGCTCCATCCCTTCATTCTTTCTGGAGTTATTTCTCCACTGATCTCCAGTAGCATATTGGGCACCTAATGACCTGGGGAGTTCCTCTTTTGGTATCCTATCATTTTTCCTTTTCATACTGTTCATGGGGTTCTCAAGGCAAGAATACTGAAGTGGCTTGCCATTCCCTTCTCCAGTGGACCACGTTCTGTCAGACCTCTCCACCATGACCCGCCTGTCTTGGGTTTCCCCGCAGGCATGGCTTGGTTTCACTGAGTTAGACAAGGCTGTGGTCCTAGTGTGATTAGATTGACTAGTTTTCTGTGAGTATGGTTTCAGTGTGTCTGTTCTCTGATGCCCTCTTACCACACCTACCATCTTATCGGGTTTCTCTTACCTAGGGCGTGGGGTATCTCTTCTCGGCTGCTCCAGCAAAGCACAGCTGCTGCTCCTTACATTGGACGAGGGGTATCTCCGTCTGCCGCCGTCCCTGACCTTCAACGTGGGATAGCTCCTCTAGGCCCTCCTGTGCCTGTGCAACCACTGCTCCTCGGGTTGCTCCTCCTGGTTGCCGGCCCTGGCCTCGGACGCAAGGTGGCTTCTCCTGGCCGCCCCTGACCTTGACGTGGGGTGTCTCCTCCCGGCCACCCCTGGCCTCAGATGCAGGATAGCTCCTCCCAGCCACCGCCACTGGCTTTGGATGCGGGGTAGCTTCTCCCGGCCGCTGCCCTGACATCTGACGCGGGTGTCTCCTCCTGGCCACCGCCCCTCACCTCGGACGCGGGGTAGCTACTTCCGCCTACCACTGATCTCGGACGTGGGGTAGCTCCCCTTGGCCGTTCCCGCACCGTCGCAGCCTGGCACTCTAGGCTGCTGCCCCGACCTCAGACACAGGGTAGCTTCTCTCAGCCGTGCTTAGTGTGACAGCCGGCTCTCGCAGCCGCCCAGTGCTTTCGGCTGGCTCTCGGTGGAATCCCTCAGAGGAAATGGAGTAGCCATCATGGTCAACAAAAGAGTCCAAAATGCAGTACATGGATGCAATCTCAAAAATGACAACATGATCTCTGTTCATCTCCAAGGCAAACCATTCAATATCACAGTTATCCAAGTCTATGCCCCACCAGTAATGCTGAAGAAGCTGAAGTTGAATGGTCCTATGAAGACCTACAAGACCTTTTAGAATTTACACCCCAAAAGATGTCCTTTTCATTATAGGGGACTGGAATGCAATAGGAAGTCAACATGGAGTAACAGGCAAATTTGGCCTTGGAATGCGGAATGAAGCAAGGCAAAGACTAATAGAGTTTTGCCAAGAAAATGCACTGGTCATAGCAAACACCCTCTTCCAACAACACATGAAGACTCTACATATGGACATCACCAGATGGTCAACACCAAAATCAGATTGATTATATTCTATGCAGCCAAAGATGGAGAAGCTCTATACAGTCAACAAAAACAAGACCAGGAGCTGACTGTGGCTCAGATTATGAACTCCTTATTACCAAGTTCAGACGTAAATTCAAGAAAGTAGAGAAAACTGCTAGACCATTCAGGTATGACCTAAATCAAATCCCTTATGATTATACAGTGGAAGTGAGAAATAGATTTAAAGGCCTAGATCTGATAGAGTGCCTGATGAACTATGGAATGAGGTTCGTGACTTTGTACAGGAGGCAGAGATCAAGACCATCCCCATGGAAAAGAAATGCAAAAAAGCAAACTGGCTGTCTGGGGAGGCCTTACAAATAGCTGTGAAAAGAAGAGAAGCAAAAAGAAAAGGAGAAAAGGAAAGATATAAGCATCTGAATGCAGACTTCCAAAGAATAGCAAGAAGAGATAAGAAAGCCTTCTTCAGCGATCAATGCAAAGAAATAGAGGAAAACAACAGAATGGGAAAGACTAGAGATCTCGTCAAGAAAATTAGAGATACCAAGGGAACATTTCATGCAAAGATGGGCTCGATAAAGGACAGAAATGGTCTGGACCTAACAGAAGCAGAAGATATTAAGAGGTGGCAAGAATACACGGAAGAACTATACAAAAAGATCTTCAGAACCCAGATAATCATGATGATGTGATCACTCACATCTTGGAATGTGAAATCAAGTGGGCCTTAGAAAGCATCACTATGAACAAAGCTAGTGGAGGTGATGGCATTCCAGTTGAGCTATTTCAAATCCTGAAAAAATGATGTGAAAGTGCTGCACTCAATATGCCAGCAAATTTGGAAAACTCAGCAGTGGCCACAGGACTGGAAAAGGTCAGTTTTCATTCCAATTCCAAAGAAAGGCAGGGCAAAAGAAGGCTCAAACTACCGCACAATTGCACTCATCTCTCATGCTAGTAAAGTAATGCTCAAAATTCTCCAAGCCAGGTTTCAGCAATACGTGAACCATGAACTCCCTGATGTTCAAGCTGGTTTTAGAAAAGGCAGAGGAACCAGAGATCAAATTGCCAACATCCACTGGATCATGGAAAAAGCCAGAGAGTTCCAGAAAAACATCTATTTCTGCTTTATTGCCAAAGCCTTTGACTGTGTGGAGCACAATAAACTGTGGAAAATTCTGAAAGAGATGGGAATACCAGACCACCTGACCTGCCTCTTGAGAAATCTGTATGTAGGTCAGGAAGCAACAGTTAGAACTGGACATGGAACAACAGACTGGTTCCAAATAGGAAAGGGAGTGCGTCAAGGCTGTCTATTGTCACCCTGCTTATTTAACTTATATGCAGAGTACATCATGAGAAACGCTGGACTAGAAGAAACACAAGCTGGAATCAAGATTGCCAGGAGAAATATCAAAAACCTCAGATATGCAGATGACACCACCCTTATGGCAGAAAGTAAAGAGGAGCTAAAAGCCTCTTAATGAAAGTGAAAGAGGAGAGTGAAAAAGTTGGCTTAAAGCTCAACATTCAGAAAACGAAGATCATGGCATCTGGTCCTATCGCTTCATAGGAAATAGATGGGGAAACAGTGGAAACAGTGTCAGACTTTATTTTGGGGGCTCCAAAATCACTGCAGATGGTGACTGCAGCCATGAAATTAGAAGACGCTTACTCCTTGGAAGAAAAGTTATGACCAACCTAGATAGCATATTCAAAAACAGAGACATTACTTTGCCAACTAAGGTCCGTCTAGTCAAGGCTATGGTTTTTCCTGTGGTCATGTATGGATGTGAGAGTTGGACTGTGAAGAAGGCTGAGTGCCGAAGAATTGATGCTTTTGAACTGTGGTGTTGGAGAAGACCCTTGAGAGTCCCTTGGACTGCAAGGAGATCCAACCAGTCCATTCTGAAGGAGATCAGCTCTGGGATTTCTCTGGAAGGAATGATGCTAAAGCTGAAACTCCAGTACTTTGGCCACCTCATGTGAAGAGTTGACTCATTGGAAAAGACTCTGATGCTGGGAGGGATTGGGGGCCAGAGGAGAAGGGAACGACCGAGAATGAGATGGCTGGATGGCATCACGGACTCGATGGATGTGGGTCTGGGTGAACTCCAGGAGATGATGATGAACAGGGAGGCCTGGTGTGCTGCAATTCATGGGGTCGCAAAGAGTCAGACATGACTGAGTGTCTGAACTGAACTGAACTCTCTGCTGCCCCCTTTCTTGGTCTCACAGATGAGAATGATTCTAGTCCCTCAGTTTTCAGACTTCTCTGGTAAGAAGCCAGCACTGCCCTCTGCCCATGTATGTCCCCAAACTCCAGGGTATACTCATAAACTTTCTCTAGAATGCTTCTACTGTGAATCTGTAGCACCTCCAGGGCCCAAATTCCATAGTGCAGTAAACAATTTTGAGGAGAAGTAATGTCTTTCTTTCTTGCAGGCACTGCTAATTTCTGTTGATTTTGGGGGCTTCCCTCACCTGGATTGCTACAGTAGGGGGAGAAGCACTCTTTCTTCTTGCCATGAGGGAGGGGAAGGACACCCAGGTGTAAGCTTTACTTTGATGGTGCTCTTAGGTCTCCCCTCAGATTTCTAGTCTTGTTTTATTTAAGCCTAAGGTAAAAGGCGGGGTTTGATAGTTGCCAGACTGGTTCTTCTGTTTAGTCAGTCTGGCACAGAATTTCCTGATACCTTTCTTCACAATATGTTGTCCATTGTTCTCAAATGTGGGGCTTTGGCTGAAATTTTGAGAATAAAAAGAAAAATTACAAGTATTTGAATAAATGAATATTTATCTCAGTGATTTAGAAAAGCAAAAATACTGGAACCATCCTCAAAGTCCTCAATCAAAAATTTTATAAAATAATAATTATTATTATGGTATTTTAAAAATACATTTTGTATTTTTTCATGGACATAGAATTTCCTCATGATACACTGTTCAGCTAATAAGAACAATGTGTAGATTCTAATCTCATTTTTTTTTTGGAGAAAGGTGTGTGTGTATATGCACTGAATAATCTTTATAATGGTTATCTCTAGGTGTGACAGTATGGACATTTTAATTTCCAACTATTTCTGTGTTTTTCTTTCTCCCAATTTTACTGAGATATAATGGACATAGAGCACTATATAAGGTTAAGGTGTATAGCATAATTACTAGACTTACATACATTGCAGAGTGATTACCACAATAAGTTTTACTAACATCCATAATTTCATATAGAGAGGGAAAAAAAAAACTGTATTTTTCTTTGTGATGAGAACTTTCAGGATTTACTCTCTTAGTAACTTTCTGACATGCCTTACAGCATGCATGACTGCAGTTGTCATATTATACATGACATCCCTAATACTTATTTAGCTTGTAACTGGAAGTTTGTACCTTTTGACCATGTTTATTCAATTCCTCCATCTGCTATCCTCTGCCTCTGGAAACCAGAAACTTGATCTCTTCTTCTATGAGTCTTTATTTATTTTTAAGATTCCACCTATACTATGTGTCTTGAATTGCTTTTTACTTTAAGGATGTTTTCTTTAACAGAAGAAAGCAGCAGTGAAATTTACATTGTTTTAAACTTGATTTTTAAAAATTTAATAAAATTATTTTAAAAGGAGGGCTACAAATTTGCAGCTGAGATGTTGACGAGGGAGAAAGAGAATGTGGCAGCAGAGCTGAGACAGGGTGAGTCAGAAGAGGTAGCTAGGGTATAAAACTTAGAGATGCTAACTCTTAGAGTCAGGCAAGTAGCCTGAGGGTGGGTACTTCTTTACAGGTGGCACCATAGTTCACCTTCTTGCTCACTCTAGTCCTAGCCCTGTGTGTCAGAAAGAAGCCCAAACATCAAAATATGGAGGACATTACTCTGACCCTCAGACCACTATCCTAGACACAGGGCATGTATGTCTCCCAAAATCGAATTCCTATAAAGATAACCAATGGCTCTTAACTTTTTTCTGCTGCTTTATCTTCCATCATTGGTATAGGGATGAAGCAGATTGATACCTTATCAGTTCTTTACTAGTAATGACTGAAATTGAATTCTAAATTCCTTTTCCAAACTCCCACTTTTGTTTCAACATGAACAGCCTTACGATCAGCTTACAACTATTTTACAAGTGCCATCATGACAAGAGTTTGGCTCTAACTCAAGTTCATAATTATGGAGTCAGTAGACATTTATTATACATAAACAGTAAGCATAGTACCATGAGAAAGGTTAACAATAAGAATTAAGGTTAGTCCTCCCAAGTTTTAAAGTGATAAGATAGTCATACTGGAAAAGTTGACCACAGAAATATTACTTCACTAATTCATAAGACCTCCAGTAAGCTCAACTCTGATTTATAATTAAAAATCCAAGTAAAGATGAAAACACCCTCTGATTATCAACTATAGCTGTGTTGAAGTCTGTTTCTTTCTGTATGGGAAACTGAAGCTATCCCTAAGGTCAGACCACATTGATTTAGAATTGCATCTATAAAGGTGCTATCTAGTAAGCTTTGCTCTCTGATTTATGCAGTATCTCCTAAGACTAGCAGATCAGAAAACATCAACTTACAACAGGAGATGAGACCATACAGAAGTCCTCCCACCTGGCTCAGACAGTACACAGTAGTAATTTTGTACATTTCAGTGTGGTTCCAAACATTGAAGGAAAGGTAAATTACATTCAGCATACTCAGGGCGAAGAAGCACATAGTTCATTTGGTAAGAATTGCTGTCAAAAATGGTTATGCTTTCAGTAAAGTTACATTTTGGGTAAGCTACCATTTTCTAGGACCTTCATTTACAGGGAAAGCCTCCTTTGCTGATAATGCTAGATTTTGGAGAGGTTAGAATAAGAATAGGATGTGCCAACAGAGCAGTGAGGAGAGTGAGAATGTGGAAATGAGTAAAAGGAGAGAGAGATCTCCAAAGAGGTTTCCTGGCTTTGTGGGAGGCTACAAGAAGGGCTGAGTCGGTGCTAGAATGGTGGTAGAAACCATTCCACCTGGGAAAACTGAGGGAGTCAACACACCCAGGAAGGAAGCAGTGATGGGGACTGGGAGCCGGGGAGGTGAGCTATAAAGGTGGTTGTCACTATTCAGGCCTGAGGTATAAGATCCTGGATTTGGTAGGCTACCATGGCAATGGAAAATGAGAGTCATACATCAGCATAATAATGGAAGCAGTTTCATTGTGCATTTGCTGTTGACTAGATATGGGTGATGAGAGTGTAGCCGAGTAGAGGACAATTTCAAAATGTCAAGTTTGGGCAATGAGGTTACCTTTACCATATCCTTAATAGAACTTGATGTAAAATCATTTTTGGCCTTGGAGATAGGGTGGTAGAAACCATCCTTCTTTTTATTGAAGTATAACTGACTTATAATTATATGTAAGTTTTAGGTGTAAAAATATAGTGGTTTGATATTTTTATACATAATGAAATGATCACCTTGATAAATCTAGTTACCATCTGTCACCATACAAAGTTACTATAGTGTTCGCTGTGTTGTACATTACATCCCCATGACTTAATTACTTTATAACTGAAGTTTGTACTCTTCATTCCCTTCACCTATTCACCCATCCCCCCTCACTTGCCTGACAACTGCTAGTTTGGTCTCTGTGTCTACCATACCTTTTTGTATGTGATGAGTTTCAGATGGCAGATACTCATACATGTGGGTGTGTTTCTTGGGAGTTTGTGGCCCAGTTGCCTTTAGGACCACTGGAGCTAAGCCCGAGAGAGCAGGGGTTCTAGCTTCCATGAGAGACTATGCCCAGGGATGATTCAGACCCGATCTCACGTGTGCTTGATGTTTTGTCCTGTTAGTCTGTGGACTAGGATCTCGGCATTCTCTTGGTTTTAGCTTCCTCTCTCACCTTGTCCACCCTGGATGCAGTTTTCTTTGTGCTTTGGGGCTTGGTGTCAGCTCACAGTTTTGTCTGACCTCTTCTCATTAGAATTGGTTACCCCCTCTTTACCCTACTGCAGTCTATACATATGTACATCCTTTGTGGCCCCACAACCCTTTCTGCACACAGTTTTTACATGTTTTTCTCCTTCAGTAGTTGGTAAAGTCTAAACAGTGGAAACCATGACTGTTGTTTTTTCCTTGGCCGTACTGGGCCTTTGTTGCTTTCTCTAGTTGCGCTGAGCAGGGGCTGCGCTTCTGTTGGTGCACGGGCTTCTCACTGTGGTGCTGTCTGTTGTGGAGCCCAAGCTGTAGGTGCACAGGCTTCAGTAGTTGCAGCACACAGGCTCAGGAGTTGTGGCTCTCAGACTCTTAGAGCATGGGCCCAGTAGTTGTGGTGCATGGGCTTAGTTGCTTCTCAGCATGTGGAATCTTCTCAGATCAGGGATCAAACCTGTGTCCCCTAGGTTGGCAGGCAGATTCTTAACCACTGCACCATCAGGGAAGTCCAGAAACCTTGGCTTTGAAGCTCTAGTGCCTGGTTATTTCCTAGTATCAGAGGATCTCGGTAAATGTCTATGTGTTTATCCTTCATTTATCACTCAATATATATTTTGATTCCTTGAGAATAAATTTTCCAGAGTCTGGGATAGCCTTTTGTATTTTCCCATGATGTTTTTGATTTGGGACAGGAAGAATCACTTTAGGATAGGAGTTATTCTTTGTTTCCCTGGTACTAAACAGTCTGCTTTATTCAATCTGTTATTCTAACAAATGAACTAATATATATGGTATTCAAATTACAGTAATATTCTACATTCATACATCACTTTATGAAGCGATTTCATGAAACATATTAGACTAATCCAATAACAAATCGGCCAAATAAATGCTTTAACAAATGAACAATTAAAAAATAAACGTCTGGGTAATTAAAATACATATCAGTTCAGTTCAGTCGCTCAGTAGTGTCTGACTCTTTGCCACCCCATGGACTGCAGCATGCCAGGCTTTCTTGTCCATCACCAGCTCCTGGAGCTTGCTTAAACTCATGTCCATCGAGTCAGTGATGCCATCCAACCATCTCATCCTCTATCTTCCCCTTCTCCTCCTCTTATGTGTAAAAATAAAATACACATATATTATGATAATTTTCCATGTGATTAGTTCTCTCTCTCAAGGTTAATGGGTTATTAAAAGATTATTTCATGGTGTACAGAGCTGATATATGGCAGATGCCCATCAGTAAAATATCTTTGTCTACTTCCATTTGGATTAATTGGATATATATTTTAGCAAGTTGGCATCTAACTAGTTCTTAAATATTTTGAATATCATCCCTAATTGTATTTGTAGATTATGTCTACTTTTAGACAATGAAATAACAACTCAGGTACATCCAGATTTTAAAACTATTTAAGATTTCTTATTTCATTTTAATACCCACTTTGGCCACTTGATGTGAAGAGTTGACTCATTGGAAAAGACTCTGATGCTGGGAGGGATTGGAGGCAAGAGGAGAAGGGGACAACAGAGGATGAGATGGCTAGATGGCATCACTGACTCTATGGATGTGAGTCTGAGTGAACTCCAGGAGTTGGTGGTGGACAGGGAGGCCTAGCATGCTGCAATTCATGGGGTCGCAAAGTCAGACACAACTGAGAGACTGAAGTGAACTGATTCTATTTCCAGGTGTGGTATCACTGTTTTTATGACTTGAGAAAGTTGATATCCCATATTTAATATTTTTTAGAAGTTAGATTTTTGTATTAATATCTTCATGGTTTGACTCTTAACTAGCTATCCTATCAACATTATTTTTATTAGTGTTTCAAGAAGTATTTTTATGAATTCAAAATTGTAGGACCTCTTTAAATTTTTCTTTTTTTCGAATAATGCTTCTCTTGTCTTGGACTGTGTTCCATTTCTCCTTAATCCCACTCTCCTTTTTACTTTTTAAATAATATGGAAACTTGGAATTCCCTTAGAGGCACCAACTCCTTGCTGAAAGAGCGTGTGAAGTATTACTTGGGATAGCAAGATACTTGGGAAGCATCAGCAAATAACCCTCTTTAGGTGGCAGCATTGTCAAGAATCTAGTAGACAGATTTTTGTTTTGTGTTTTCAGGAATATAAAGCAATATTTCAGTCCTTCTGCACTCTAACTTGGGACAGTACATGTTTCCATTTGCTATTTATCCCATAGTGATTATTACATAAACTGCTGGGGATGATGAAAAATGGTCCCTGCCCTCAAGGAGTTCTTTACAAGTAACTGGACACTATCAACAGCTAGATAAGAATGTGGTAATTCTATCAACAAGTGGTGATATTAGGTGCCTAAAACTAATGTGACTGACATTATCACCTTTTCAGGAGCTTCATTTTAGAATAGTGCTATTGCTGTGATAAAGTAGGTGAGGCACAGGTACTCTTTAAAGCCCTCAGAGGTGGATGGTGACTAGCATATTCTAAAGTGAACTGACCTGTAGATAAGTTCAACAGATTCTTAAAAGGACACCATTTGGGCATCTTCTGCCCTGATGTAGTTCTTGGTGTGTTGCAAGAATTCATTTACTTTTTAATGAACCCTTGATCTTTGAAAAATAATGAATTGATCTTAAAGAATCATAGTGTGAGTTAAAATAATCAAGGGTCTAGTATCCTCTTCAGACTAAAAGAAGCTTTACTCATCAAAGTGATGCTGGAGTTGTTTTTATGAGTAAGACTTTTTCATCACAATTACATTATGCTAAGTTACCTCCCAGCCATAGTTCAGCCATTCAGTTTCTTCAACTTTTTTTTTTTTTTTGAAGTTTATTATGGCTCTTCTGGGTCTCGGTTGTTTTGACAGGGTTTCTCTAGATGTGGTGAGTGGGGACTACTCTGTAGGTGCGGTGCTTGGACTTCTCATTGCAGTGGTTTCTCCTGTTGCCGAGCACAGGCTCTAGGTGCTCAGGCTTCAGTGGTTGCAGCTCCTGGGCTTGAGAGCACGGACTCAGCAGTTGTAGCACATGGACTTAGTTGCTCCATGGCACGTGGGAGCTTCCCGGACCAGGGATCAAGACCGTGTCTTCTGTACTGGCAGGCAAATTCTTTACTACTGAGCCTCCAGGGAAGCCCTATTGCTTTTGAATTAATTTGGTAGGGGAAGAAACTGGTCTTTTGAGCAGTTTTCATGTAAAACTCAGCAGCAGAAACATTTTTACTTGTTAAAAATGTAGACATAGCATAACATTCAGGCCTATATATGTCAATACAAGAGGTATATTGAAGCACATTCCAGCTGAACTACTGGGGTACTACTTTAAAAATACTGGAAGGTTTAATTTGCTTTAACTTTCTCTTCTCCCTTTTCCTCCTCCCTCCTCCTTCCTCTTCCTCCTTCACTTCTCTCCTTTATATGTTGTGATTTAAGATAATCTAATATACAAAAAGTAAAATTACATAAACAAAACAAGCCAGAGCCATTTGCCCTGCAAAGAGTTCTCAACTTTTCAAAATAACTTCCTTTACCTCACAGGCAATAGATAATATTTGGTCTGTAAGAGTCCACATCCAGACAACTTTTCTGAGAACACATACTACAAAGCATAATAACAGGTGTTTTATTTTTTGTTTGGTGCTCTCTTTGAAGATAATTAATCAGCCAACTGTCTTTTCCTCAGCTTCCAAATTAAAATACAAAAGTGATTAACAGTGTACATTTTAATAACAATCTAATGATGACACAGGACTCATAAGACTCACAGTAGTGAAAAGCCAGAATTGTTTCTATCGATTCACTCTTTCACTCATTCATTCACATACATGAGGAGCCTGTGGAGCTTAAAGAGCTCCATGAACACCACCTTCTCACTGCATGTGGTCCAGGGGACCAGCCCCAGAAGGAGGCTCTAGTGAGAACCCAATTATCCACCTCCCTTTAAGGGGCCATCAGCACTGATCTGCCTGGTGCCTGCATGTTGTTGGCCTCAGTCATCACCAGAAGTCTGCTCACTCTAGTCACTCTGTCACTGGGCTTTTCCCTCCGGACTCTCTGAACTTCTCCCCAAGTGCTTCCACTGTGCTCTCTGCAATTTTAGTTACATCATCAGGAAAATTCCTACAATCTCTCTCTGAGGTGTCCTTTAGAGCAAGTACTCTACCCACCCTCCCAGACATTACGTTTCCTGCATCACTCTCCTGTATGGATGCCTGCTTTCCCCACAGTTCTACCTCTCACTCTGTGGGGGACCAGCTTTCCTGCTTTTGTTGCTCTTTCCAGACTGTTGTTCTACCTGCCTTCTCAGTCCCATAGAGACATATGATTTCCTTGCCAGTCTTCCTGCTCATCCCTCCCCTCCCTTCTTCTCATTCATTGAAGATTTTAGCACCAGTATCACCTGTTCTCTGGTTGGCACTATTCCTGGCCTGGCTGTTGATGATTTTAATATCCATGAGAATGACCCAGCCTCACTTTGCTGTCCTAACCTCCACCATGCCCTCGGTTACGCCCTAGGCCTTGTCGTTGCCAACATTTTCACCATCTCTACCAGCATTTTATTCAACACCTTGACCTTCCTCTTTCATGCCTTCTATCATTCCACCTAACTCCCTCCAATGTAGATTTTTGGCCCCTTAGCACCACTTCTCTGCATACCACCTCATCTCCCTTGCCTCTGGCTCATCACACTCACCTGGGAAAACCCCAATACTGACAAAATACGGTTGTCTAACTAAATACATTTTCTAACTGAAGTGATTGGAGGAAAACTGTGCCAACTGGTTTCACTTTACAATCCTGACTGTATAGGCTGAGTGGGCGCTAGGTGCTGGCCAGCAAGCCTGCGGTATTTCCGTAAGTCCTACATTCCCCACATCATTGCCTCTCCTCAGATCTTCAGCCCCCACACCCCCATCTCAGCTGGTGATGTTGCTTCTCATTTGGAGAAAATTCAGTCACCACCAGTTGACCCTCATTTGTACCCGAACTCTGACTTTTCTCATCCATTGCCATGGATGCCCATGCTCCTATCTAAAGCCAAGCCTTCCACCTGTGCTCCCGATCCCATGCCCTTTCACCTGCTCAAGGATTTTTGTTCCATGAATAACCTCTCTCCGACCCACTTCATTATTCCCCCTACCTTCTACTAGGTCATTCCCATCAGCATACAAGTACTATAATACTATCTATCTTAAAACACAGACACTTTCTTTGGCCCCACACGCTCCCTTCATTTCTCTGCCCTTTAACAGAAAGAAAGAAAAAAAAAACCCACATAAGTTGTTTATTCTTGCTGTCTCCCGGTTTTCTCCCATTTTTTTCCTGTCTGAAGCCTACTGCAACCAGGCTCCTCTGACACTGTGATACTCTGGAGGTCTCCCAGGGCCGCCTCATTAATAGCACTCGTTTTCTTGCCTGGGCTCTGTACAGATTATATCTTGGGCCTCCTCACCTAGAGAAACAGAGATCCTGGCCCTGGAGAAGCAACCTTCTCCTGGCAAGCTGCCAGCTCCTGAGAGGAGAAGAGATGAGCCAGGCATGCCCAGTTAATTCTGCCGAGATGTACCACCTGGAGAAGTCACTGTCACTACAGAGGCAGAGTGAGGAAAGGGGTACCTGGGGGTCAAGGGTCCCTCTGAATGAATTCCTTCCACATGGAAAGAAACATCAAATTTAGGTGCTACCAGGATGCCAAATTCAACAGTTTGCAGACCTTAGTTGACTCAAATTATCAACATCATTTTGCACACCTCCAGCCTCCTCCTTTCACTGGACTCATGTGACACTAATACCTTGTCCTTTTCCTCCCATCTCCATAGAATCTTTTTTTTTCCCTTTGGCTGTTTATTCTTTCTGTTCCCAATCTTGGAGGTTACTCTTTCTTTTCTAAATATTGGAAGCCCTCAGGGCTGAGTCCTTGAGCCTTTTTCTTTCTCTGCATTTACATTCTAGGTAAGCTGTCTAGTCCTACACATTTAATCCTGAGTGTGCTGAGGACGCTCATATTTTTATCTCCAGTGTTAATTTCTGTCCCACATCCCGGACTCACATATCCAAGAGCCTTCTAATGTCACTACATAATGTCTAATGTGCCCTCCTAACAGAAGAGGTCCAAAACCCACCTCTTTCCCAGTGCTCACCATCAAAGCAAACCTATAACCCAGTAATTTAGGGCACAGAAAAAAATCCTGTAATTGTCTTGAAACTCTTTATCTTTCTCATATGGCACATTCATTTTATCAGTCAATTTTGTTGGCCATAGTTTTAAGGTATGTGTACAGTCTGACCACTTCTTAGCACATACTCTTATCCTGGTTCATATTTCTACCATATCTAGCTTGGATTGTTCCAGTGGCTACCTGTTTGATCTTCTCTTTTTATTCTTACTCTCTACAGTCTGTACCCTACATATAAGTCCAGGGATTCTTGAAAAGCTTGGTCATATGGTATTAATATTTCTCTGCTCCAATGCTCCAAGTTGCAATCAGAATAAAATCCCAAGCAACTAGTCCATGACCTAGTCCCTAACTGCATCACCACCTACCACTGTCTGCCTTGTTCACCCCTTCCATATACCCTGGCCTTTTTACTTTCTTAGACCACATCAAGCTCAAGTCTTTGTATTTGTATTCCTTGTGCATAGTAACATTTAACGTAAATGCAGAGTACATCATGTGAAATGCCAGGCTGGATGAAGCACAAGCTGGAATCAAAATTGCTGGGAGAAATATAAATAACCTTAGATATGCAGATGATATCACCCCTTATGGCAGAAAGTGAAGAAGAAGTAAAGAACTTCTTGATGAAAGTGAAAGAAGAGAGTGAAAAATCTAGCTTAAAACTCAACATTCAGAAAACTAAGATCATGGCATCCAATCCCATCACTTCATGGCAAATAAATGGGGAAACAATGGAAACAGTAACAGACTTTATTTTCTTGGGATCCAAAATCACTGCAGATGGTGACTGCAGTCATGAAATTAAAAGACACTTGCTCCTTGGGAGAAAAGCTTTGACAAACTTAGGCAGCATATTAAAAAACTGAGACATTACTTCACTAACTAAGGTCCATATAGTCAAAGCTATGGTTTTTCCAGTAGTGATGTATGGATATGAGAGCTGGACCATAAAGAAGGCTGAGCACCAAGACTGATGCTTTTGTACTGTGGTGTTGTAGAAGACTTTTGAGAGTCCCTTGGACTGCAGGGAGATCAAGCCAGTCAATCCTAAAGGAAATCAACCCTGAATATTCATTGGAAGGACTGATGTTGAAGATGAAACTCCAGTACTTTGGCCACCTGATGCAAAGAGCTGGCTCATTAGAAAAGACCCTGATGCTGGGAAAAATTGAAGGCAAGAGGAGAAGGGGATGACAGAGGATGAGATGGTTGGATGGCATCACTGACTCAATGGACATGAGTTTGAGCAAATTCAGGGAGATGGTGAAGGGCAGGGAAGACTGTTGTGCTGCAGTCCATGGGGTCGCAAAGAGTTGGACATGACTGAGTGACTGAACAGCAACTGCTTAGTAACGCTCTTCCCCATTCGTCTGTGGATAGGCATTTATGTGGTTTTCATGTCTTGGCTATTGTTAATAATGCTACAATGAGTATAAGGGTGCAGACATCTCTTTGAGATAGTGATTACATTTCTATCTGACATATACCCAAAAGTGGAATTGCTATATACAATTCTGTATAATTCTTATGAGGGTACTGGGTTTTCTCACACCACCAAGCAATTTTTCAACACCACCTGGGTGTCCTGCAATCTAATTCAATTCTGACAATATCTATCTAGAGATCGAGTCAGATTCCACAGGTAAAAGGCTCAGTCCTACAAGACTGCCTCTTCCCACATCATCCCTCCTCACTGTTTCATATGGCAATTGAAAGCCTGAGTTGTTATCCATGCTTTTGGCCAACCAGCTATAGATTAGAGGTCCCAATGATCACCTCCTTGGGTTTGATTAATTTGCTAGGCTAGCTCGCTGAACTCAGAGAAACATTTATTTTTCCAGTAGTTCATTGTTAGTGTATAGAAATGCAACTAATTTTTATATGTTGATGTATCCTATAACTTTATTGAATTTATTAGTTTCAACAGTTTTTTGATTGTGTCTTCTATCTATAAATCATATTATCTGCAAACAGACAATTTTACTTCTTTCTTTACAATTTGGATACTTTATTTTTTTTCTTGCCTAATTGCTTTAGCTAGGACCTCCAGTACTGTGTTGAATAGTAATAGTGAGTGAGGACACCCTTGTCTTGTTCCTGATCTTAACAGGAAAGCTTTAAACCTTTCACTGTCAAGTGTGATGTTAACCAAAGACTTGTCATATATGGCTATTATTATGTTGAGTTTCATTCCATCTATATGGAACTCCAATTTGCTAGCAGTTTTTATGTTAAAGGGATGTTGACTTTTTGGCAAATGTTTTTTTCTGCATCTATTGAGATGATCATATGATTTTTATCTTTCATTCTATTAATATGGTATATCATAGTTATAGTGATTTGTGTATGTTGAACAATCCTTGCATCCCAGGGATAAATCCCATTTAATCATAGTATATTACTTTTGATCATTACTTTTAATTTGCTGTTGAATTCAGCCTGCTAGTATTTTGTTGAAAGTTTTTGTATCATCTTGGCCTATAGTTTTTCTTTCTATTAGTGTCCTTATATGGCTTTGGTATTAGGGTAGTTCTGGCCTTATAAAATGAGTTTGAAAGTGTTTCTTTCTCTTCTGTTTTTTGGAAGAGTTTGAAAAGGGTTGATTTTAATTCTCTTTTAAATGTTTGGTAGACTTCACTAGTGAAACTATTTGGTCATGAGCTTTTCTTTGTTGGGAGGTTATATATTTTTTTATTTTATTTATTTATTCATTATCTTTGGTTGCATTGTATCTTCTCCACTGTGCACAGACTTCCTCTGGTTGCAGCGAGCTAGGGCTACTCTTCAGCAATGTGTGGGCTTCTCATTGTGGTGGCTTCTCTTGTTGCAGAGCATGGACTCAGTAGTTATGGCACATGGGTATAGATGCTCTGCAGTATGTGGGATCTTCTGAGACCAGGAATTGAACCCATGTTTTCTACCTTGGCAGGCAGATTATTATTCACAGTGCCACTGGGAAGTCCTGTTGGGAGATTTTTTATTATTATTTTAATCTCCTGACTTATATTGGTCTGTTCAAATTGTCAGTGTTTTCATTATTCAGTCTTGGTAGGTTGTATGTCTCTAATCATTTTTCCATTTCTTCTAGAGTATCCAATTTTTGACATGTAATTGTTCATAGTAATCTCTTATAATTTAATTTCTGTACTATCAGTTGTAATGTCTCTTCTTTCATTTCCAAGTTTATTTATTTGAGATTTCCCTTTTTCTAGCTAAATATTAGTCTTTCCAGAAAAACAGCTCTTAATTTCATTGTTCTTTTTGGTTGTTATGCTGATCTCTCTTTCATTTATTTTCTCTCTAATCTTTATTTCTTTTCTTCTAATTTTGGGTTTAATTTGTCCTCTAATTCCTTGAGGTATAAAGTTGTGTTATTTATTTCTGATCTTTCTTTTCTCTAAGCATTTATTGCTATAACTTCCCTCGTGTGTGTGTGTGTGGAAGTCGCTCAGTCGTGTCCAACTCTTTGCGACCCCGTGGGCTGTAGCCCACCAGGCTCCCTCCATCCATGGGATTTCCCAGGCAAGAATACTGGAGTGGGTTGCCATTTCCTTCTCCAGGGGATCTTCCCAACCCAGGGATCGAACCCGGGTCTCCTGCATTGCAGGCAGACGCTTTATCCTCTGAGCCACCAGGGAAGCCTGCTTTTATTGCATCCTGTAAGTTTTGGTATGTTGTGTTTCCATTCTTATTCAATCCATGATTGAATTCAATCCATGGTTGTTTGATTTCCCTTTTTATTTTTGTTTGACCCATTAATTGTTTAAGAGTGTTTTATTTAATTTTCAAACATTTTTGAATTTTGGGTTTTCTTCCTATTATTGCTTCCTGGTTTCAAACTACTGAAGTTGGAAAAGATACTTAGCATGATTTCAATCTTCTTGTATTTGCTGATGCTTGTTTTGTGACCTAACGTGTTCTATCCTGGAGACTGTCCTGTATATACTTGAGAAGAATATGTATTCTACTACTGTTGGGTGGAATATTCTGTAAATATCTGTTAGACTTGTCTCTATTTATCTATTAGGTCCACCTGTGTATGTCTGTAGCATGCATGCTTAGTCCTTTCAGTCATGCCCCACTCTCTGCAACCCCATGGACTGTAGCCTGCCAGGCTCCTCTGCCCATGGGATTCTCCAGGCAAGAACACAGGAGTGGGCTGCCCTGCCCTCTTCCAGGGGATCTTCCTGATCCAGGGATCAAACCTGCATCTTCTGCAACTCCTGCATTGCAGGTGGATTCTTTAAACCATCGGGGATGCCTGTTGAGTGCATTCATTCTAAGATACAGTTCTAGTCCAATGTTTCAGTATTGGTTTCCTGTCTGCATGATCTACTCACTGTTGAAAGTGGGATGTTGAAGTTCCCTACTATTGTTGTATATTGTTATCTATTTCTCTCTTTATATCTGTTAATATTTGCTTAATATATTTAGGTGCTCTGATGTCATCACTGTATGTCTTATTCCATTTTATTTTTCTCTGTGGAACTTATAAATACCTGGGATAATAATTGATAACAGCTTATTTTGTCTTGATCCTGTCTCTCTCATTCAAATATAAGCTTCCTGAGGCTATTTTACTCACTGTAGTAAGTCACTCAGAATTTTTTGTTGAATGAATTAATGAGCATATTTATTGAATGGAACACAGTGTTATAAATTGACCAGATATGAAAATTAAATATCTCCACTCTTCTGGTTTTGATGTGTCTGATTTAAACAATATGATGTATAATAGTATTATAGTACTTTTTCTTTGAAAAGTTGAAAGTAGTACACTCATATAATATATTGTAAAATGTTCCTGTAAGATAGGAGACCTTATGATAATTAAAATTTGTAATGAATTTTATAATTTGCGAAGTCCCTTGTGGTTCAGACAGTAAAGAATCTGCCTCCTGGAGACCTGAGTTCAGTCCCTGGGTTGGGAAGATCCCTTGGTGAAGGTAATGGCTATCCATTCCAGTGTTGTTACCTGGAGAATTCCATGAACAGAGGAGCCTGATGGGCTATAGTCCATAGGATCGCAAAGAGTCGGACTTGACTGAGGGACTAAAACTGTCATAAGTGCTATCTCATTTAAATCTTATAACAATTCTGGGTCATATTGTATCATTATCCTTATTTTACAGGTAAAGAATCTGAGAATCAGATTGTGTCATGCCCTAGGTGATACAGTAAGTTGTGGCAGAGATGATATTTTAAGTAAGGTCCTCTGATATCAAATCAGATTCTCCTTTTACTCTAAGGATGCAAATACACACAAATGTTTGTCCTAAAACAAGCATATCAGTCCTTCAGGTCATTGTCCTTTCCACACATCAAAGCGTCATCTTAAATTCTAGTGCAGTTTGGTAAAACTGAGAAGCTGTGAAAGTTCTTTGTGAAAGTAACATATCAGGTATTCTGAGGTATGATAGATTCTCCTCCAATTTTTGCTCAGATAAACAAGAGTGTCCTTTCCCTTGGTCTTTTGTGAAAGCAAGCTGCTCATTAAGGTTCTAAAGCAAATAAAACTAGCCATTCACTTGATTTTAGAGCAACTCTTTTGGGGAGATATTTACATCATTTTAAAGTCTTTGAAGTAGAAAAATATTTTGCAGGGCTTGATAATTTACCCTTTGACAAAATTATGTTTCTTTCATTTTCTTCTGTTTTCTGGCTTTGTGTGGAATATATTGCCATCTGCAGCCTTGCAAATCAGGGTCATTCAATATGGGGCCTTTCAGAATAATGAAAGGATAGCATGGGCTTGTGAGGGGGTAGGGGGTGGGGAGGAGTATGTTTTTGAAAGAAAGAAAAATAGATGAGATGGGCAGGACTAGCCAAAATAGAGAACAAATCAAATGCTACAGTTCACGGGAGGGCTAATCAGGAAAAATCCTCAGTATCTGATGGTGATAACTCAGTTCTCCATTTTATATAACAAATAATCTTTTAGGAAATATAAACTAGGAAAAGGACAGGACAGATGTCCATGCTGTATATGAGAAGTTTTCCCATATCTTCCAAGAATTGTATCGCCTGAATCTAACCAAATACCAGAGTAAAGCAAAAGAATGCCAAATTGCATGTAAAACTACTTATTTAAGGTCAAAATATTGGCTTTTATTTTTGCTATTATCACTGTGGGCTTTTGCTGTAGCTCAGGAGATAAAGAATCCACCTGCGATGTGGGAGACCTGGGTTCAATCCCTGGGTTGGGAAGATCCCCTGGGGGAGGAAGATCTCCAGAATTCTTGCCTGGGAAATCTTATGGACAGAAGAGCCTGGCAGGCTACAGTGCATGGGGTCGCAAAGAGTCGACACAACTGAGTGACTAACACTTAGACTTTGGCATTATTACTGTCAGATGCATTCCTCTCTGACCATAAAAGCACCTGAATAATGAAACTATTTTACTATTAAAGCTGCAGACTGTATTGTACATTATAGTTAAATGGCTTTCATGTCAGGCTGGCCAAGTTCAGATCTCAGCTCCAAACCTTCCTAGCTGGGTGACTTTTAGGCAAATTGCTTAATCTCTTTGAGCCTCAGTTTCCTCATCTATATAAAGTACAGATAATAACACCTATCTCACAGGTTCATTGTAAGGATTAAATGAGATAATAGCTGTAAAACACCTAGCATAGTGCTTGGGGTACAGAAACCACCCCATAAAAGGTAGTTATTACTACTGCACTACAATTATCTTAAATGCTTCATACAGCTGAGTTGATTTTCTATTTTTCCTCCCCAGTGCTCTTTTCATTTAAAATATGATAGAAGTGACTATATATATTAGTTTTTAAAATTATTTATTCATTTATCTTTGACTCTGCTGGGTCTCCGTTGCAGTGCGGGCTTTTCTCTAGGCGTGCAAGTGGGGGCTACTCTGCAGTTGTGGTGTGAGAGCTTCTCACTGACATGGCTTCTCGTTGCTGGGCACAGGCTCTAGGGCATGCAGGCTTCAGTACTTGTGGTTGCCGGGCTCTAGGGCACAGGCTCAAAAGCGGTGGCTCAGGGGCCTACTTGGTCCATGGCCTGTGGGATCTTCCTGGACCAAGAATCAAACCTGTGTCTCCTGCATTGTATTAAAGTGAAAACTCTCCCTGAATCATTCTGTCCTTTCTAGAGTGTATCTATTCAGAGTCCAGGTTCCGTCTAATAAGTTCTTAGTACAGTTGGATTTACTGTAGATGATTTCTACAAGAAATAACCAAATGTGGCATTAAAAAAAAAAAAAGATTTTCGCAGAAGGCTGTTTGACATTAGCCTGTTTCAGTTATCTATTGCCGCATAACATCTATTGAAAAATTTGCTTTATTGTTTCTAATGATTGGAATTTGAGCAGGGCACATGGAATCACCTTGTCTCTGCTCTATATGGTGTCTGCTGAGGCTGGAACATCTCAGATGGCTCCCTCAGTCACATGTCTGACAACTCAGCTGAAACAGCTGGGAGCTGGTGGGGACTGGTCTACTGGGGCCGTGTGTCCAGTGCCTCAGTTCTTATTGTTGGTCAAATTTCAAGGTTCTCCCCTACATCTTCCCTCCATGTGGCCTCTCCCCCAGGGTAGCTGCACCTCTTACGAGACAGCTCAAAAGAGTGGAAAATGACTTCACCCTCTAGTGTGAGGTAGAGGTAGGACTGAGAGAGGGAGTTGTTGGGGCTGTCCCCGAGACTAGTCCCCACAGCCTGCTAAACACATGTCCATCCCTCTGCCATTTAGTCTCCTAATCTCTACCTTGGAATAAATCTCTCTAAATAGTCTCTAACTTTCCTAAGTGATATAAAAGTACATTCTTAGGTGGACACTTAAATATTTCATTCAGTCCAGATACTTTCTTCACACAGTCTTTCAAAAACATTCAGATTCCAAAGCACCTTGGGAATTATGTCTGAAATGGAATTTAAGACAAGGGGACTATAGACCCAGATGAGCAAACAAATTACCTATTTTTATTAAGCAAACACATCTAACTGCAAAGGGGATATTGGGTTCTGTTTTATTGACTTCATCTTTCTACCTGTGAACATGCATGTGTTAGTCGCTCAGTTGAGTTCCAACCCCATGGACTGTAGCATGCCAGGTTCCTCAGTCCATGGAATTCTCCAGGCAAGAATACTGGAATGGGTTGCCATTCCCTTCTCCACGGGAGCTTCCCAAACTAGGGATTGAACCCAAGTCTCCTGCATTGCAGGCAGATTCTTTACTATCTGAGCCAAATTCTAAGAACACTTCTGCCAGTAGGTGGGATGAGGTCCCCCTCATACCAGGATGAGGGGGAGATATACGCATAAATGGCCACATTGCTTTGTGGTTTGTTGAACTTTTTGTTTTGAGCACTTTAAACATTTTGTCAGCTTGTTTTGTGAAGGCAGCCAGGTGTCCTTGTCATGTTTCTATAGCCTGTAGCACCCTCTGTACGAAGGCTTGGCTGGCTCCCTGGGAGTCCGTCAGGGCAGAGAGCTGATGTGGGTCCACTCTGGATTCATAAAACTAGATATTATCAGTGAGTACAAATGACATGAATGTGCCACCCACAAGGGGTGTCTTGACGTGGAGGGGCTTCTTTTCTTTGTTTGCTGAGTCATCAATTAGTTTACAGGTGCTTGTGGGCAGGGCCCTGTTTTATGGGTAACACTGCTGTAAATAATGATTATGTTCTCAAGGCACCAGAATATTAATTTCAGTATGACAAAAATCATTACTGTCTTCTGCATGTCTACTGAGGCTCTTTGAGAGTGAAATACTCCAATAAACACAATCTCTTAATTGTGCCTCGTAACCTAGATTTCTTAGGAGATGAGTCACTGTTAATTCAAAGAGGAGCTTTTCTCCCCTCCTTTGTACTTCAACAAATGTGTTCTGCCTGATTTTTGTCCACTTCAGAAATTTTAAATAGAAATAAGTCCATTGAGAGAAATTATTCATCCCTGTTTAAAATACTTCAGAATACTGCAGGTTTTATAGGTTGAAGAAAACAAAATTATACTTCACATCCCTTTTTACTTCCTCTTTTCCTCCCTCCTTGCCTTTCTCAGACATTTTCTGAGGCCTTTCCGTGTGAATTCACTGCACTACTGGATACATACTGACGGGGGCGCAAAGATGAGTAGCTGCTCCCCGAGGGTTAGTATGTTCTCAGGGTAACCAATAGGTTCTTGGAGGGCTTGAGCAATTGAAGGTCAAGGGTATGATTCTCTAATCCAAACATAGAAGTTAGTCTAGAGAATATATCCTGAGTACTGAACCAGTGAAAAAAATGGAGTGTCATACCAAGTATACCTCCGTCTGTCCCCATTTGACCTCTGATTTGACCTCTGAGGCCCCTCGTTAAACTTCGTGGCTTTACACATTCTCTGTAAAACATCCTAATGCTTCACAGAAATAATTAGATGTTATTTTCTATTCTGATACTAATATTCTCTGTCTTAAATGTTAATTTCTCTTTAATGTTTTCTCTCATCTAATCTTAAAGTAAGATGACTCTTTTTTTATTGAAGTATAGTTGATTTACAATATTATTTTCAGGTGTACAACATAGTGATTCAGTTTTTTAAATAGATTATACTGTATTTAAAGTCATTACAAAATAATGTCTGTATGTCCCTGTGCTGTACAATATTCAAGTAAGATAATGCTTACTTTAAACCTACAAGTCAGCATTGCTGTGAGGATTAAAGATAGATTATGATATAAAGTTGCTACTTTTCAAAGTGCTACATGAATATGAAGACTGCTTATATCATTCCCCTCATCTACTGAAAGTAGAAAGGAGGCTGAAAGCTGTTTGGAAGCCTAAACTGATCTGAGAAGTTTGAGCTCAGGTTCCCATGACGCTTTGGGGATTTGTTTGTTATGTTTTGGTGAGTTTTTGTCCTTCTGGTGTGAACATGGTGTTGTTTCCAGGGCCCTCACATGACCTCAGTCATTTCAGTCTTAAGCTAGTGTCTTTGTAGCAGTAGACAGGAATAATTAAGAGCTGCTTTAATAGCTGATGTAAACCTGGAATTTTTATAGTATAGAGAAAAGTTTCCACTTGGTTTGAACCTCGTGACATTTATATTGTGACCTGATCTAGAGCCAATTCATGATCCATTTCAAGGATACATCTTGACAGTGTCTTACATCTGCCAGTCTTGTACAGAAAGGTTTCCAAAGCTAGACACTGGGATGTATAAGTGGAGACAGAGGAGAGTATATCCATTATCTGTTGCTGTGTACTCAAATTATCCCCAAATTTAAGTGCTTAAAAACAAACATTTCTATATCACAGTTGCAGCAAATCAGGAATTTGGGAGCAGCTTTGCTGGCCGGTTGCTGCACAGGTTCTCTTAGGTGGAAATCAAGAAGTTGGCTAGGCTACAGTCGTATGAATGATTGGGGCTAGAAGACCAATTTCCGAGGTTACTTGTATGGCTCTTGTGAGGAGGTCCCAGTTCCTCACTGGCTATTGGTTGGAGGTCCCAGCTCTTGTCGTGTGGGTCTCTCCATGATATGATAGGAGTAAGTGATGAGAGAGAGAGAGAGAGAGGGAGAGAAAAGCCACAATGTCATGAGTCTGAGAAGCAAGATAGCATCACATGGGTGTGTGAGCAGGAACTACCCAAAGGCTTAACTACCAGGAGGAGCAGATTACAGGAACTATCATGGAGGATGGCTATAAAAGTAGTCAGGAAAGTTAAGGAAGTCAAAGACTTATGCCACTTTGGGACTACATCCAGAATTGTGGGTGAATTTTTCTTGTCTTTGAATTTATCCAGATTTTGAGTAAGCCTGAGCTTACCTTATATTTTAATTATCTAATAATGTTTACTAGAATTCTAGTTCTATTCCTCTTCAATGAAAGTGCAAAAGAAGACTCTTTGGCAAGCAAGCCTGTAGGAGATTGTGATCTAAAACAGGGGTCAGCAAATAAAGGGCCAAAGAGAGTGAATATTTTAGACACTGTTAATCATCCAGTCTTGTGTAACTACCCAGTTCTGCCATTGTAGCACTAAAGTAGCCATAGATACTTCTGGGTTGCAATTATTATGTCATTGTTCCAATAAAACTTTATTTACAAAAATAGGCAGTGGACCCAATGTGGCCTGCAGACCATAGTTTGCCAACTCCTGATCTAAAAGAAAACTATAGAATACTAAATCAGAAGATTTTATCCAGGATCAGCGTGAAAGCAAACCTTCGCCAGTTTCATTTTGTGGGTTTGCTGACTTGTTCTATAAAATGTGTGTAAGTAACAAAAAGAGCAGGAGAAACAAAAGATATAGAGCCCTGGAAAATGAAATCAGAATACTCTTTGGTTATTGGCACAATGTTCCCTTTGAAGAAGAATAAATGATTTTGGAATTATGTACAGAAGGAGATAAAACAAAATCATTCTCTTGTCAAGTTCTTTGCTCTCCTGGCCCTCACCTCAGTCTAGCTGCCACCACTGCAAACTCACCTTTCGATGATTTTTAATTCTCTGACAAACTCAAAACAGATGCTAATTGCCTTAAACAGAGTGAGGTTTTAAAAACAAATGGTGTCTTGGAAACTATCCAAGAAAAAAAAAGTGTGACTCTTTTGAGATAACTGACAGTCATTCAGGGGTATTCCAAAATTTAGGTTAGGAATTACTGGCCAAGGAAACTGGGGAAAAGAAATTGAGACTGGCAGGTAAAATCTGCACATTAATATTTTATTAGATTATGTAAAAAGGTCTGTCTCATCATTTGGGTTTTACCTTCTGTTACTGCCACTCAAAATTGTTATTTAAACTTTCCTGATGAGGCTATTAGGAGTTTTAAAACTTTTTAAATTAAATATTTTCTCATGATAAGAGAGTGTATGACAACATGGAAAATACAGTAAGAACATAAATTATTATCCAGGAGCCAGAGCACTAAAGATTTAGTGCATGCCGTGTCCATGTGTTCTTGGATATTTAACAAAGTTTTATTCTACTTTTCAACTACCATAAAGTTACAAGCTTTACTCCATGCCTTAAAGAATAAATGGCTTTCTATAATGTGGACGTTCCATAACTTATTTAATCATTACCCAAATTGGTTGAGTTGTTTGCAAATTTTATTGTAAATAACACTGCCATAACATCTTGGTTAAAAAAAAAAGAGTACTTCTTTGATTATTTCCTTATAAATCTTTCCTAGAAGTAGAATCACAGGGTACAGGTATACTATCATTTTAAAGTCTCTTGATAAATACTAATAAATTCCTTATTAAATGGATGTGGTAGTTAATATGCCCCCTAGTAGTATGTGGGTCTCCTGGTGGCTCAGATGGTAAAGAGTCTGCCTGCAATGCAGGAGACCCAGATTCGGTCCCTGGGTTAGGAAGATCCCATCCCTGGGTTCGGATGATCCTCTGAGAAGAGAGTGGCTGTCCACTCCAGTATTCTTGTCTGGAAAATTCCATGGATGGAGGAGCCTGGTGGACTATAGTCCATGGGGTCACAAAGAGTCAGACATGACTGAGCAACTAACCCTTTCACTTTTAATTTTAAAATTGTATCTATTTTATTACTAGTGAATTTGGGGAAATACCTTAACAGTTTTTTCCTTTGGAAACTATTTATTTCCCTTGCCCATTTTACCAGGTTTGTTAGTATAATATAGTTTTAGATACTTTTGTATGTTTGTCTACTATGACTCTTAACCAATTGTTGGATGTTTGTGTTGCAGATATTTTCTTGGCTTATTATTATCTTTCACTTTTAAAAAATATGGGAAAATTTAAAATGTTGGCACAGTAAAATTCCAATGTTTTTCTATTTTATTTCTTCCATTTCATTTAATCTTAGGAAATTGTTTTCCATCCTATGTTATCTTCTAACATGCCATATAATGGCCTTCTAATCTTTGTGATTTAATGTTTTTACATTTAATTCCTTCACCTGGCACTAACTTTGCTAAATGTTGTAACTTTGCTAGGATTTAAAGGAGCTGGTGGTATAGAGATATACAGTGGTATTTACTAGAGATTCTCTCTTGGTATACCTGTTGTTCTTGATTTTATTTCAGGCTTCCTGGTTACTCGAGGCAACCTGTTTCATCTCGGGACTTTTGGTGTCTTTCAAATGAACTGGAAGGCAAAGTGTGTGTGTCCTTTTCATTTCTCTTTCCTCTCTTTCCTCTCTTCCTAAGGCTTAGTAAAAATGCTCCACTCAGACTAGCCCAGGCTCACATCTCCACAGAGAAGGCTGCATGCCAAGCTTTATTTAAAAGGAACTCTAATGGCCCAGTTCCCTATAAATGTCTTCTCCTCTGAATTATTATCTTGCCAGAGCACCTTTTATTTCATCACTTTGCATTAAGCATTGCCTTCATCCAGAAATCATTTTTAAAATACACATTCAGCACAGTGGAGTAGCACAGTATTTAGCAGCCATCACATATTACCAATTATCACATATTGCTGGCTTTAGAACAACAGAAATTTATTCTGTCACAGTTCTGGAGGCTAGAAGTCTGAAAACAAGGTGTCGGTAGGGCCATCCTCCCTTGAATGCTCCAAAGAAGATCCTTCCTTACCTCCTGGCTTCTGTTCATTGCTGGAAATTCCTAGTGTCGTTGGCTGGCAGCTGCATCTCTCCATTTCTGCCTCCAGCATCATATGGCCTTCTTCCCTCTGGATCTGTGTGTGTCTGCATTTGTATATCCAGATTTCCCTCTTTTTATAAAGGTCCACCTGAATCTAGTATGATTTCATCTTGATTTAACTAATTGCATCTGGAAAGACCCTGTGTCAAATAAGGTCATGTTCTGAGGTTCTAGGTAAACATGAATTTGGAGGGACACTATTCATCCTAGTACACATAGTGAGCAAATAGTTCTTTCATATTAGTTTTACTAGATCACTTTCCTTTTTAACGGTTGATGTGGAAACATAGGAAAACCCTAGGATCTGTAGTAAGGAAGCAAAGGGAGAAAATGCAGGGAGAGCTGAGGAAGAGGGAAAAGAACAGTATCAGATTCCACTCCTTTGTGCTTGGCAGGTCCTATAGCCAGATGAATGGTAAACCCATATGTGTTTCACTTTCTCAGTGACTCACTTGCATTTTAATTGGGGAATCCAAGCATTTAGTTAGGTTAATCAGTATCTTCCTTTTCTATTAGTGACATATATAAACTGTTTGATGGAGAAGTGAAAGAAAAATGAGTAATCCTTAGAATGATTAAGATTCATGTCAAATCTTTTGTTTTCAAAAATTTGAAAATGATCAATGATTTTCTCATACTTGAGGTCTAGTGATTTGAGTTGTAACTACTAAATTTGGTAAGAGGAGAAAAATACTTTGACTATTTCCTAAATGAGGGAACCTTAAGATTCTGTTAATTTAAAGGAAAAAAGACTGATGGATTGAAAATTAATTTTGCTAAAAAGTTATTTTGATCCTTTTAGTGAAAAGCAATTTCTAAAGCTGATGAAATGCCAATAGCCCTTTTCATCCATTTAAAACAATATGCCAAATGAAAATTGTTAATAAAATTTAATATCTATTTGTTTTTATAATTTGCTCATTTTTTGGAAGCATTTTAAGACCCACTATTACTTGATTTCGGAGAAGGCAATGGCACCCCACTCTAGTACTCTTGCCTGGAAAATCTCATGGATGGAGGAGCCTGGTAGGCTGCAGTCCATGGGGTCACTAAGATTCGGGCACAACTGAGCGACTTTGCTTTTCACTTTTCACTTTCATGCATTGGAGAAGGAAATGGCAACCCACTCCAGTGTTCTTGCCTGGAGAATCCCAGGGACAGGGGAGCCTGGTGGGCTGCCGTCTATGGAGTCGCACAGAGTTGGACACGATTGAAGTGACTTAGCTTAGCTTAGCTAATTACCTGATTTATGAAAAACAAGTTTATTTCCTTTTTGAAGGGTTGGCAATATTTTTAAAACATTTTTATTACTGCTTAGAAGCAGTAGGAAGATGTTTTTAAGTGAAGAAAATGAAGGCAGTTCTTCCTTTCTGTTATTCTGTTTCTGATTTCACAGCCAAACAGTGAGACAGTTTCTTGCTTCATCCTGAATATAGAAGTAAAGCTCTTCTGTATACACAGAGCTTGTTGACTCACAGGTCCTCATTATACTTGATGAGATAACACTCCCTAATTTAAAACCCTATTAGACAAAATAAATATTTTCTTGGGACAGAATGCTTTGTGGTTTAATGACTCAACTTTCTCTCAGTGCTGGAAACCTGGGTTCTTAGTGTCACAAGAAAAAACTTGTTTTATATCATCCCTGACTTTTATAAAAGGCATTTATTTTATACCCATTGAGTTCAGGTTATAGGGTAGAAGAAAGTACTTTTAACTCTCCAAAAGCTTATAATAGAATGGAGAAATGACATGTGTTCCCAGAAAACCTAATTGAACACTTAACAAATAATATTAGGTTGAACCATATGAAGTTGGCGTATCTGACTTGTTCTGACTCAAACAAATGATACTTCACAGTGTTAGTCCCTCAGTTGTGTCCAGCTCTTTGCCACCCCAGGGGCCTGGCAGGCTCATATTCCGTGGGATTTCCCAGCAAGAATACTGGCGTGGGTAGCCATTCCCTTCTCCAGGGGATCTTCCCAATCCAGGGATGAAACCTGAGTTTCCTGCATTCTTTGCCGTCTGAGCCACCAGGGAAGACTTGATACTTCATAATGTCCAACCTGAAAGCTCAAAACCAGTTGCTGTCACTCACCTGGATTTTCCATGTCCTTTAGTCCTTTGTGTGTTAAAGCTGTTGTGCACAGAAGCCTGTCTGGAGCCTCGTACCTCATTGCTTAACCCCAGGGGATGTGGGGCCCATGTGTCTTCCCTCAGAGATCTGTGCACAGACTGTGTCCCTCTTTTCTTCTGCCCTCTGCTGTCTCTTCTCAGCCCTTTAATTTCCACACATGAGGATTTTCTTTCCTCCTAAGCATCGCCTCACTATATTTTGAATACTTTCCTCACTTCCTCTTTCTTGCTAGCTTTGGCCAAGGAAGGTCTCTCCCTGTTTTCCACTCCTCTTTCTTTTTTCTTTCCATTCTTTGTGTCTCCTTTTTCCACTACAAATCATGATCACGCAGTTGGTGGTTATAAAACCCAGGAATAAAGCTAGTGATAGATTTGTGTGAAGGAAAGGAAAGAAAAAAAACCATGAGGTTTTCATGTAAAATAATAATAATCTAGATCTGGTGATAACAAAAGCTCTGTAAAGTCACTTTATAATCTCTGAAAAAAATCCAACCATTATCTCTTTCCAAATGAATCTGCTTTTTCTCAGTGATCCTTATCCCAAAAGAGAATAATCTGCACTGTAAGAAGAGAAAGACTATTCCTCAGATTGTCTTATTGCTTTCTTGTTCCTTTTTTTTTAACCAATACTGAAACAATTGTGATTCATAATGGCATTCTTTTTCCTTTCTTTTTGCTATGGCATACTTGCTTCCCTGGTGGCTCAGATGGTGACAAATCTTTCTGCAGTGCAGATCTCCTGGAGAAGGGAATGGCAACCCACTCCAGTATTCTTGTTTGGAGAATTCCACGGATGGAGAAAGCCTGACTGGCTACAGTCCATGGGGTCACAAAGAGTTTGACATGACTAAATAACAAACATACTATTTCAGCTACATGAAATTGACTTTTAGGGTTTATTTGGTAATCAAACCACCACTTACAATGTTGTATTTACAGAATAAATCATTTTTATTGTTAAAAAAAAAAAACTTTGTAACACAACCCTTTGGTAAATTAGGATTTACTTTAGTATAAACTGAATAGCTAAGAGATGAGGAAAGACAAGTTTCATTACAATCAGTGACTTTCTGGAGTAAATGACTTCTGTAATTAGGTTTAATAGAAATTGATCACCAAAGATTACAAAGAGGGAAGGGAAAAGAATTAATAGGCAGCCCAAGCAAAGACATATAAACAGTGAAGCAAGGTGTACCTAAGGGAAATGCGGATTTCCCTGACCATGACTGAAAGTCTGAGTTTGGGGAAAGGAGAGGGGCTTAGGGTCATATTGGAGAACTCCTCAGGGGGAAATATGGAGATTGTTACTGGGACCTCTGAAGAACAATTTATTAAGCTCAGTGCAGAGTAGGGACCCAGTGACAATCTGTTCTTGCCTCTTCTGTGTGAGAGATTTTCATTCATGAGAGCTGAGATGACCAATATTAATCTATTCTGAGATCCAGCCTCCCACCCTCTTCAGTCAGCACATCGGTATTCCTGATGTGTTGGTTATGTGTTTTACATTATTACTTCTTGTTAGAGATGATTTCTAATTAGTTTTCTTTTGTAACATTATCACAAGTTGAAGACAGTAATTGAACTCATTCATTAAGTAAATGATGACATTTCTAGTCACTGCCAAAGGCGGTGTCTAGGAGGCCCTTGTGGCATTTACCCACCTGATGCAGGTGATGAACATGGAGGAAGCCGAAGATGTAATTCAGGCAATTATGAAAAATTATTATCCATGTTACATTCATCATCAAACAACTGCCAGGTATTTGGAAGTCCAGTAAGTCAAACATGATGAAATTGACAGTTATGAAAATTAAATGTAGAAGCTAACCTCCATAGGAATTATCTTGAAAAAGTAAAAAAGATATATAGAGACTCATCCTCATATTTTAAAATATTTTTTAGTTTCACATTATCATCAAAGGCCATTTACTACAAGCACCAGATTGTGTGTTGGAATGTTTTACTGTCTTACAAGTAACATTTAAAGACTGAATTCTCACTTCTAGTTTTATGAGGCTTATGGATCATCATATAGCAAGAACATATTGATTAGAGCCTTTAAATCTCTGAATTACAGCTGTGAGAATTTTGAGAATATCTGATTTGTAAGAAAAATTAGTATATGTGAGTTCAGGAAGTACAGTAAATGCTAAACATTTTTGGTGCAAGGAACAAATTACACAACTTCTCTTGAAACTTTATTGCTTCTAAAAATGCTACAAAGTAATAATGTTTACAGCAATGCAATTATTATAAAAGCTCTAGATTGACAAAGATAATTCTCTGAGTGCCTGAAAGAACGAACTAAGGCAGAGAAGTTCAGAGCCAGGTTCTTTAGGGACCACAGAGTTTCATAAACTCTTACAAATTGTGGCTGGCACCAGAGTCCTTTTGGACTAGTGAGCTAAGTGGGGCAAAGGTGAACAAAGGAAGCGGACGATGCATAATAAAGATGCTATAAAGTTGACTTCAAGATGTGACATCACCAGAGACTTGTGGAAAATAACAGTAGACATGCTAGACCAGCCTAGGAAGGAAGAGGAGCTTTTGAACCGAAGCTTTACATTGACATTATTTGAAACAGTCATAAATAGCAACAGTCACTGCAAGCAGCTGTTGTAGTTATGAGTCAAACCGTCTTTGCAAAATGGGGCTTTGTATTCTTTCACCCAGGAAGCCCTTACTAATTATCTGTGATGTGACAGATGTTGTTGGTGTGACAGAAACAGAGGGAGTTAGCCACATAGACCCAAAAGGGACTTACTGTCTGAGGTGAGAGAGAGTCATCATGATTATGGTAAAGCTAAAATAGAGTAAAATTGCCTATAACATGAGGTGTGTAGGGAAGCTATGTTTGAAAAGGTAAACTGGGTCCAGAACATGAAAGGGCTTGAATACTAAACTGTGGAGTTAAAACTCTTCTGTACACAGTGTTGAACCATCTAATGATTTTCAAACACAAATGTACACCAGGAAGATCAATCTATTTGTAACGTTAGAATGGGTTGGAGGATGCAGGAGAGACCAGATAGCAAAGAATAGCTGGAAAACTCTCTAAATTGAAGAGGTAATGCAGTTAGGAAGTAGATGGTGCTAGTTAGAATAGTCAAGGGTAGATGGACATCATACTGGTGAGGTGAAAGTATGTTCCATGTATTGATAACTGCTGCTCCATCATTTCTTCCTAACTGCTGCTCCATCACTTCTTCCTCAAAGGCTTTAGTAGTTTATCTTCAGTTAACAATGTAAATAAAGGAGGATAAAAAAACTAAAGGAATAGTAGTGTCATAAGCCAGAGGGATAATTACTTTACAGATTGCATATTCATAAAGTTCTATATAATTCTGTATAATTACATTTATTCATGATCGGGTATGTAGTCCACATTGTCTGAAAGACAACTGGTTAGGAAAAGAAAAGATTTTTTTTTTACATTTAAGAGAGAGAGAAACTTTCCCTTTCAGTCACTACAGGGAGAATATTAAATAAGATGGTAGTTTACACCCTTCTCAGTTTTTCTACAGTTTGTCTAACAAAGCGGTCCATGTGGCTGCATCTTTAGTGTCTCTCAAAGCAAGCTCAGGTGTGATGACAAAGCACCCTTCACCAGTGATTGGAGGTTGAATGATGGGAGCAGAACTCCCAAGAGTTGTCCCTGGTGACTCGGGGCTTGGTTTCCTGCCCTTGTACACAGAACCATATTCTGCCAAGTTTCCTGCTCCTTGCCTGCTCTATGGTTATATAATCACCATTAGTTTTGTGTTGCAAAAGATAGCAATTTAAAATTCTCTTGCATTATGTATTTGTTATTGCTGACCTTAGCAAAGGCATGAGTCTGTCTTTGGGACTATACGTGCCATCAAAAGAAGACCTACATTTTCTCTGCCATTAGATTATAGGAATTTGACAGCCTCGGAAGAAAAATGCCAGCAACCGAGAAACTTTTTTCTATTTTTACAACTAAAACCCAACCTTGTTCAATTTGAATATTATAAAGAGATTTGGGGGAAAGGCCAGGATTTTTAACAACTCTGAGTGAAAGTGAGAGTTGCTCAGTCATATCCGATTCTTTGTGACACCATGGACTATATAGCCCATGGAATTCTCCAGGCCAGAATACTGGAATAGGTAGCCGTTCCCTTCTCCAGGGGATCTTCCCAATCCAGGGACTGAACCCAGGTCTCCCACATTGCAGGTGGGTTCTATACCAGCTGAGCTACCAGGGAAGCCCTCAGTGACTCTAAGAGAGATCATGTGCAGTCATTAATGAAACTTAAGACTTGTGATAAACCTAAGCCCTTCCTTGAGACCCAGACCAAGGTCCTCAGTTCCTCAGGGCTTAGGGCAGTGATTCCTGGGTGGTTTTGGTCCCTGGTCCTCTGTTCTTGCTCAGATTGGGACTCTTCTTTCTTCTGGAACCAATACTAATAAAGCCAAACTTGACTGAGCTCATCCTGGTTCCAGGGGTGAGAGTGAGGGAGGGGGATGCTTCACAGTTTGTTAGTCTTGGGAAGTGATCACAAATAACAAAAACTGACATATTATTTATTGGTCTTGAGACAGCTTGGTTAAATTTCACAAACTCAGCAGCACCCAAAGCCTAGATTTCACAACATGGAATTATAAGGGCAAAAGTCCCCAGGCTCTGTTGGAAAGAAAGTGATCTGCCTTCCCAGTGGTCAGATATGAGGGGAACTTGGACAAATATGAGGGGGACTGTCCCACACAGCACATTGGGAGATAGCTCCCAGCTTTCTAGCTGCCATTTAAAACATCTGGTTTAGTGATACACACTGCACTGGGGTTTCATGGCTACTGTTTTTTTTTTTTTTCTTGGTTATTTATAGTTGGGTTTTTATTCTGTTTCAGAAATGATAATTGAAAAATGGTTTGTTTTATGGAAATAATGAGCTATAGAAAAATGTTTTATTATTTGTTCATGGCATCTGCCAGTTTACTTGGCAGTGCATTACAATAAATACCTTTCTTGCTTTAAAAATAAAAAGTCAAGGGGCCCAGTAAGTTAGAAACAAGAGAGACCAGCCAGATCAGGGAGCTTTGTTGTTCTTGTTGTTTCGTTGCTATGTTACATTCAACTCTTTGAGACCTCATGGACTGTGGCCCACTAGGCTCCTCTGCCCATGGGATTTCCCAGGCAAGAATACTAGAGTGGGTTGCCATTTTCTTCTCCAGGAGTTCTTCCCGACCAGAGATTGAACCTGCGCCTCCTGGGTCTCCAGCACTGGCAGGCAGATTCTTTACCACTGAGTCACCAGGGACACCCCCAGAGAGTTTTTACAAAAACACTATTAAAAAAGATGATAAAATTGAAACTTGTGTAAGCACTAGATGGCAGCACTTCTGCGTTAAAAGCTATTACCATTTGCTGACACAAAATACTTGAGTTAATGATGTAGTATTTTTATATGTCTTAAACTATCAGGGTGTTTTGGATTTTCAAAACGTGGATGAGCATAGAGTTTTATAATTTATCCATCCAACTGAGGATTTGTGACCATGAAACTCATCTGCAGAGAATTTGAAATCAGCCTCTAAACTGGGAAATGGCAATCCACTCCAGTATTCTTGCCTGGAGAATCCCATGGACAGAGGAGCATAGTAGGTTACAGTCCACGGGGTCGTAAAGAGTCGGACACGACTGAGCGACTTCACCTCACCTCACCTCACCCTCATCAAAATAGCTGATACTTATTGAGCACCTGTCATGTGGCAGTACTAGACTAAGTATTTTTTGTTACCTAAGTTAATTCTCATGACAATCTGATTATAATCCCTATTTTGCAAATGAGGAAACTGAGGCTGCAAGAAGTTGAGCAACTAGCCAAGATCACATGGGTAATGGCTAGGCTGGTATGACTGAAATCTGTGTATACATTGCTATATTTCATGTCTCATTCACATGAGAAAAATACAAATTTGAATACAACATTGCTTTTGAAAGGAAAACCCATTATGTAAATCCAAAAGTCTTGGTTTTCTATATTAGTTTTTCGTTTGTTTTCCGGCAGTGGGATAGATTGGTGTGGTTCTATTGTCACATTGCCATTAGCTGACTCTTGGTGAGCCTTGGCAGAGAAGCCTAACATCAGTTCCATGCACATGGGTAAGCAGCGGGCCCAGACCCCTGCCAGCCTTGTGGTTTCTCAGAGCCAACGTCTGCTCAAATGTGCAATGAGGGACTGCACCAGGTAATCACTAGGGACCTTTCCAGGCCTAGAATTATCTGATGGTATGTCCGTAATCTGATACAGGGCCTCATATTAGCAGGATTGCTCCATATGTTAGCTCCCTACCATTCAGCAATTGCATCAATGAAATATTAATACTACACATTCTACTTAGTGCCGTTTGTTAATAAATTAAAAGTTTCCTCCCTTCCTTTCTGGCCAGTAAGCTTATGTTACCTTATAACCACAGTCTTAATTCAGAGGAGTGGCTCTAACATCCAGTATTTTCAGCTCTCTTGGCCGCACCTCTTTTTGTTCAAGTTACAGCTCTTAGGCTTATTGGAACACACCAAGAATTCTTTAGATAGCCACTGGATGGCAGGAGAGCATCAGTTTATACCCTAGTTGTTCAGTCACTAAGGCATGTCCAGCTCTGCGACCCCATGACTGCAGCACGGCAGGCCTCCGTGTCCTTCACCATCTCCCAAACTTTGCTCAAATTCATGTCCATTGAGTCGGTGATGCCATCCAACAGCACACAGATGATCTCTTCCTCTGTCACTCCTTTTTCTCCCTCAATCTTTCCCAGCAGCAGGGTCTTTTTCAAAGAACTGGAGCTTCAGCTTTAGCATCAGTCCTTCCAGAGTCTGGTCTTCAGGGCTGATTCTTTTTAAGATTCACTGATTGATTTCCTTGCTGTCCAAGGAACGCTCAAAGTCTTCTCCAGGACCATAGTTCTAAAGTACCAATTCTTCGTTGCTCAGCCCTCTTTATGGTCCACTTCTCACATCCGTACCCTAGAAATCTTTTGTGACTCATTTGTTTTACATGTACATTATTTCTGAACCAAGAATTATTAGGTAGAGAAATTCATAATTTGCTTTATATTGGGCTACATATGTTAAAATGCTCAAGGAGCAGCTTGATGAAGCTGACCCAATCAGGAAAAACCTGATGTGGATTTATAGGAAACAAAAGCTAAAGTTTCAGGGGCAACTTCAGCACATGGGACCCTAGTGCTATATATTTTGAAAAAGTAAGATACTTTGTTTTCTTTTTCAAGAGAGCCCCCAAATTATATTCTCCTCAAGCCTCACAAAGCTTGTATTTGCCTGGAAATAACCATAAATAACTTTTAATTTAGGGAAGGGCAAACAATTGTATTATTATTCATTTTCTACCATCTTACTCTCCAAGGAGAAGCATAGTAGAAAAGCTTTTGTGATTCATATATATAAATAATACGTATAATATATATGTTTTAGAAAACATGAATTTTTGCCTAACTAAAAATTTATGACATGTGATTCCACTTGTTTGACTTGATATGAATAGAATGCTAGATTTCTAATTTAAAAACTAGATATGCAACAAGCAACAAAGGTTTACTGTATAGCACAGGGAACTATATTCAGTATCTTGTAATAACCTGTAATGGAAACAATTTTAAAAATAATATATGTGGCTGAATCACCTTGCTGTGCACCTGAAACATTATAAGTCAACTATACTCCAATAAAATATATATATTAAGGGAAAAACTCCAAGAAAGGAAATATGGCTTTGAAAGCAAACCAGATAAAAAGGAACAGAAAATAATGGAATAAGAGGGCCAGTATTCCACTTGTTTATGAATCTGAGTAAAATAAAGTACTTAACACCGAAACTTCCTTCACTCTGGCAGGAAAATACCTGTACTAAGAAAAAGAAAGTGCAGATTGCAAATTAGCCAGTTAGATTTTCCTCTGATAAAACTCTGGACTAGTATGGCAATTTGGGGTGGGGAGGGGGATTTTACTTTGTTTTGTTTTTAATCCCAGAAATAATGTGCTTAATAAGAGACCAGTAGTGATTATTCAGAAAGGAAGCTCTATTTCCATTTATAAATCTTAGATTTCTCACCAGGCAGCCATACTTAGCCTTTCTTACAACCACCTGCAGGCTACTCATCAGGAGTTAAACTGAAAATACATCCTTTGGAAAAGAAAAATGAAGTTTTCAATTGGTCTTTCTGGTTGCAAACGCTTGTTAAGATTTCCTTTTAAGCTAGGGAAACTTGAGCCAACTCATTTGAAAAGACCCTGATGCTGGGAAAGTTTGAGGGCAAGAGGAGAAAGGGGCAACAGAGGATGAGATGGTTGGAGGGCATCACTGACTCAATGGACATGAGTTTGAGCAAACTCCTGGAGATAGTGAAGGACAAGGAAGCCTGGCATGCTGCAGTTCACTGGGTGACAAAGAGTCGGACACGACTTAACGACTGAACAACAACAATAAGGGGGACTTATCTATGTCTAGCTTTGTCTGTAACTGTTATTCATGATTAAAATATGTTGTCCACATGATGAGCCCCTATGTCTACTATATCTTAATGTCCTGAGGGTTTGGAGTGGGTTTCCTTACCTTTATTTTGTATGATACATGAAAGGAGATATAAAAATGGTTGTTGAAAGAATGAGAGCTAGATATTAAATTACTGTAGGGCCCAGGGCCCCCTTCGGCACGATTCTAGGTATTTTATGTCTGTGTAATGTTTCATGAAGGTTGCGTTTCAGGAGACAAACTTGTGTAATACGTTTGCTGGGAGTAGAAATTCTGTGCCTGACACTAGAGAGGAACTAGAAAATGTGTCTGGGGGTGAGAAGCTCCTAAAGCGGAACTCAGCTTGCAAAACCCTCTGAGCCCACACACCCTGTGGCCTCTCTTTACCTCCCAGCTGAGTCCTGAGCCAACTTCAAATTAATGATGCCTGTGGCCACGTGGTCAGCAGCCATGCTTGGATCTTGATTTAGAGAAAAAGAAATTCAGCCAACACCTTATCCCCCTTCCCTCTAAGGGAGGTCAGAAGTTACTTGCTGTAGCACAATTCTCTGCAGTTAAAGGCTTGGGAATTATGAGTGAAGCAAGGACGTTGCCTGGACTACGTATGAGGGTCATCCCTTTCCTTAGGCCACGGAGAAGCTAAATCTGCCTTCTGAGATCATGACCCCAAGCATATAGATTGACCCTTGGAGAGCAGGCTAAGTCTTGTTAGTTTATCCCCAAGCCAGGAGAGCAAGCAAACTGCCTGGGTTCAACATGCAGTGAGGCCAGAATCATGAATGTTTCTGCTTTGGTAATTCAAGTTCAACCATAAATATATCTCAACAGTGTACTAAGTGTGGGGAACATGTTATTAGACAGGGAGGTGGAGCGACACACACCAACATCTGTGTCCACTCCCTCCCCTGCCCCCTTCCTAATAGAGCCCAGCTTGTTCTGGTGCCCACCCTATGCACCATGATGTCCCTCTGGCCCCAGCCTCTGAGGGTAGGTCCCCCAGTGGTTTTGCTGTAGATATGAGATATGCAGAGAAGTCTGCTAGGTGGTTTCTAGAGAAGATTTCCTTACTTTTGAGAGAGAGATGAAGAGATAGTCTTTTCATCACCTGGAATTATCATGTATCTATACATGATGACCAGAACTGTAGCAGCCACTCAATTCAGCAGCAATGGAATAAACTGATTAAATGAATTCAGTCCACCTCTCTTGCTTTATATTCAGTGATTTATATTTGTCTTTGAGTAGGCTTCTGTGGGAGAAGGCAGTGGGGCCCAACTCCAGTACTCTTGCCTGGAAAATCCCATGGATGGAGGAGCCTGTTAGGCTGGAGTCCATGGGGTTGCTAAGAGTCGGACATGACTGAGCGACTTCACTTTCACTTTTCACTTTCACGCACTGGAGAAGGAAATGGCAACCCACTCCAGTATTCTTGCCTGGAGAATCCCAGGGACAGAGGAGCCTAGTGGGCTGCCGTCTATGGGGTCGCACAGAGTCGGACACGACTGAAGCAATTTAGCAGCAGCAGCAGCAGGCTTCTGTGAGTTGGAATTGCTATTATTTGCAGGCAAAAGAATCCTATACTATAGGCAAGGGTTGGATCACAAGAAAAATGCATAAACAGAGCATTCTTGCTAGCTTTTAATCACACAGTACAGAAGTATCTAGCAGGAAGAGAGAACTCCGTTTTGGATCTCTGCCCACCTCCAACAATACACAGCTTAGGAAGCACATGTAGTTCAAGTTTATCACTTCATCTAGATTCATTCAATGGGCACATATTTTTCTCTTCAAAAAGAAAAATCTTAAAAGTGGTAGACTTTCTATACTTTTCTTTTTACTTTTACAATTCATAAAACTTTAGTGGTTGGAATCCATTTTCAAGTCTTGTTACCAAGTCCGAGCTCGTACTACTCCTTGTACAACAAACAGGCCAATAAACTGAGACGCCAGTTGTTGGGGCAGAAATAGTGACTTTATTTGGAAAGCCAGCAGGCAGAGAAGATGTCTGTGTCCCAGAGAGCCATCTTGCCTGGGTTTGGGTGCTAGTTTCTTTTATAAAACAAAGAGTGGGGGGTGAGGAGGTAAAGTTTGAAAAGGTAATAGTTGTTGCAAATATTTCCTGGTTCCAACCAGACTCTGGAAGAGATGTGTTATTGCTTCATTCTGGCAGTCATTTATAGGTGGGCCTTCGTGAGGATGTTTCCTATGAGCTACATGAGGGTACAGGTCAGGCTTAGGGACCAGGATTCCAAGATATGGGCAATCACATATACTTGAGGCTATAGGCAATCTCCTTTTAGTGATTAACTGCAGCAAAAACAATAGAGAAGGAAATGGCAACCCATTCTAGTATTCTTGCATGGAAAATCCCATGGACAGAGGAGCGTGGCAGGCTATAGTCCACAGTGTCACGAAGAGTCGAACACAACTGAGAACAAAGACAATAGAACACAAAAGTTAAAGTAAAAGATCCAGTATGGCATTAGATTTTATTTTCTTTGTTATAGTCCTAGTGGTCTTCACTTGCTTGCTGCTCTTCTTGGCTTATTTGTGAGCAGAAGCAGCATAAGGGCTGTGATTTAGGATCAGTGTCCAGTTAATAAAAATAAACCGTGACACAAACGTACATCTGTGGTAAGTCTTTAACACCTTCTCAATCATAAGATACTTTTCAAATGTTATGTAATTCTTTGAAGCTAGGTGTATTTTTCTATTCCTTTATAAATGCCATCTGTAATTCCTAAGGAGAGATTTTCCTCTAAGGTGAACTTCAGCACTTACTTTCAAAGGGTAGACATTTTTAAGTCCTTATATATGGCATGAACATTGCAGGAAGGAAACTGTTGAGAGTGGTTACTTATGCAGAGAGAAATGTAATTGGGCTAAAGAAATTACTTTTTATTTCAGTTCCCTTCAATATTGATTGAATTGTATTTACTCTGTACAAAAATTACTTTTAAACAAAATTGGGAGGGAAGACAAAAAGAAATTGTTGCTGTTGAAATACCTTCACATTTTCTGTAGCACAAGGAATAATGTTTTCTAAAACAAAGAGGTACAAGATGGATTTCTTATAATCACTCCCATACATTTCTTCCATGTTGACATTACCCCATTGATTTATGCCTCCTCATCTCTCAAAGTGTCAGTGCTTTGCCCTACTTTTTATCCTTGGTTCATTGTGTTGATAGAAATTCCTCAAAGGCTTTTATTTCTTCTGTGAAATATTAAAGACTTTAATTTTTAGTTATCTTCAAGAGCCTCTTTCTCCTGGTCCAGTATCTTCTTCTCAGTCTTAAGTATATGCTTAAGAAATACATCAACCTTTGTATCAGTTATGGTGCTCAACTGCAGTAACAGAACATTCGACTCAAAAAGGCTTAAAGAATGGGACATTTATATGCAACGTAATAAGAACTTTAGAGCTAGGGCAGGTCTAGGATTGGTTAATTCAGCTACTCAACAAAGTACTTGAAGATGCAAATTGCTCTCACGTTTCTGCCCTGCTTTCTTCTCCATCTCTTCTCCAAAGGCTAATGCCACTCCTGATCCCAGGATGGCTGTCACATTCATCTCATACAGGCATGGTACTGGCCTGAAGGGAAGAACTATTACTTGCTGTAAACTGTCTTTTAAGAGAAAGACCTTCTCATGATTCCTTCAACAGATGTCCCTCACATCTAGTGGCCAGAATTGCATCAGATATAAGGTAAAGTACAAACACTGGAAAATCACATAAACGGAGGAGCCTGATAGGCTACAGTCCATGGGGTCGCATAGAGTCAGACATGACTGAGCGACTACTTAAGTAAATACAAAGACTTTAAGGATCGGGGAGACTTTAATCAATGTGATGGTATTAGCTAGAGAGATAGGTGTGGGCTTATGTCTTAGTCAGATACTGGTGAGGGGATTCCAGGATTAGACCAATCATGACTGACTACCAGGGCAGGCAGCAACTTCCTCTGAAGCACATGGAAAATAGCTATCTGAACAAATCAGGGTTGTTAGCAAAGAAAATGTATGTTGGAGGTGTGACAGTTCGACTTTGGGTTTGGATAAAGGAAATGGTTTGAGGTTAGGCAACCACCAGTGTCTGCTAAAACGCTGCCTTTATTGGTTTCCATTCCTTTTAAATCTAATAAATATGATAATCCTGAGAACAGATTGCTTTGCCTGGCATAGCCTAGATTCTTCCCCTAACTGGGAGGAATCCATTTTCACTTTATTTCAGTGTTCAAAAAACATACAAATGCTTTTTCTTTTTCCGTAAGAGCAATGATAGCAGAGCAACCAAGCAAATATAAAATGAACTTGTATTGCTTTCATATCAAAATCTGTCTAGCCATCTCACAATTTACTTACTTACTGTCTGTCTCCAATTTGTTTTCTGCACAGGATTTAAAAGAATTCTGTTAGCTACATAGGGAAGACATCAAAGTTTATTTACAAATGTGCTATGAGAATACCAATTTATCTACAATTCTTTGTAGGTTTTGAAGAATGATTCATTATTTTGACTGATTGGAAATATACAGAGGGAAGTGTGCCTTTAGCCCCTTGTGTTTTTAGTGTTCTTGAGAAGTTGTTGTTTGCACTCTTTACAGAGCTTTGGAGGTAGTGGACCGGAGCACATGGGGCTGGAGAGTATGAAGAATTTACACTGTACTGTGGGGAGTCCCAGTTCTTTCACACCACCTGTGAGATGCCTGGTGCTTTACCTACAGAGTCTGCAATCTTTAAAAAGGTAATGCTTCATTTCCAATATTTGACTCCTGGGACTAAACACTTTACTGAATTAAAGCAGTGTAAAATAATACCTGTCTGGTTGAAAAACATAGTTAAAAAGATCGTAGATGGTTAAAGGTCATTACACATCAAAGCACCGTGATAATAAATCAGGATCAAAGGATGAATTTGAATCTTTGCTCTTTGCTGCACTCAGAAGTTCTGCCTGGTTGTCATCGGTGCCTTTTGCTGCTTTTTCTCCTTTATATACCTTTAACTCAAAGATATACAAAGTGAAATGACATTGACATTTGGCAACAGTGATTCTTTCCCATAAAAAGCATTTTATTTACTTACATTTCTTTCCTACTGTAAGGCATTTAGAGTTGTTACCCTTCTATCAGCAGTTACATTTTAATAGCTAGACATTTGCATAGAAAGTTCTAGCTTAACTATATTGCTTTAAGAGAAACATTTAATTGTGTTTCTTTAAAAGAAACTTTATTTTGCTTTAAAAGTTAAGTTCTAATTGCTTTAAAGTTTTACCCCAGGTGGGAGACAAAAGTATATTCTTATTAACTGCATCCTTTTACCCATGAAAGGACATGGCTTGTGCACTTGCCTGCAAGCAGCAAGATAAAGTCTTGACTCACAGTGTGAGAGCTGGTTTAGCTGCCAGACTTTGAAGGCTGTATAATACAGTTCTCGTTACAACTTCTTAGAAGATCACTGAGAGTTAGCAATGAAAGATAGTTCATCATGAAAGAAATCCCCTCCCCAAAGGAGTTTGTTTTAGTAATGTTGTATATTAAAAGTGAAACAATTACTTAGTGCAAGATGAAAATTTTGGAGATTGGATATACAACACTGTGAATGTATTTAGGACTACTGATGTATTTAGGATTAAATGTATTTAGGACTGCTGAGCTGTATATTTAAAATGGTTAAGATAGTAAATTATATGTATGTGTATTTTACCACAATGAAAAAATTTTAAAAATATCCTTGGTGATGGAAAGCTGTAAGAAAAAAAGATATGATATCATAAGCTCATATTTTACAGTTTATTAGAAAATAAAAGTAGGTAGAGAAATTCACAGAAAATTCTTTCTAACTCAAAATAGCATAATTTATCAATGAGTACCAGAAGTATAAAATTATGTTTTATAAAATGGTGAAATGAACAAAGCTGTGGTACATATACACAATGGAATATTACTCAGCCCTTAAAAAGAATAAATTTGAATCAGTTCTAATGAGGTGGATGAAACTGGAGCTGATTATACAGAGTGAAGTAAGCCAGAAAGAAAAACACCAATACAGTATACTGGCACATATATATGGAATTTAGAAAGATAGTAATGATGACCCTGTATGTGAGACAACAAAAGAGACACAGAGGTATAGAATGGACTTTTGGCCTCTGAGAGAGAGGGAGAGGGTGGGATGATTAGGGAGAATGGCATTGAAACATGTATACTATCATGTAAGAAACGAAGCGCCAGTCTATGTTCGATACAGGATACAGGATGCTTGAGGCTGGAGCACGGGGATGATACAGAGAGGCGATATGGGGTGGGAGGTGGGAGGGGGTTTCAGGATTGGGAGCTCATGTACACCTGTGGCTGATTCATGTCAATGTATGGCAAAACCAATACAGTATTGTAATGTAGAATAAAGTAAAAATAAAATTTAAAAAAAATTAACCTGGCTTACTATAATTTATATGTACTTTCAAATTGGTTTTACATTTTGTTCTTCTTTATAAGAAACAGTTTGTAACTGGAAACAAAACCTGATAAATCCAGTCACTGGCCGTGAATCTTGAGTTGTTTTCTATATTTGTCCCTTAATAATTATAATTCTGCAAGTGTCATGTCATTATGTATCTCATGATATTTACTGAAGTCCAGGAAACAGTTGGTGGCAACATGTAAAGCTGGGCCAAAAGTAACTTCCTGAGAGGGATGATTGTGAAGGGTCTGTGGTTCTTCCTCCCTTGGTCTACAGTTCAACAGCAGCCGTGTCTTCTTCACGATACTCTCACCCTGTCTAGACATGCTCTCCCGACACTTGCTTGCTGTCCCAGGATGCAGTCAAGGAGGGCTGGCAGGGAGAAGGAGGTCAGGCAGAACACCCGGGAAAGGCAGACACCAGGGACCAGAAATGGATGAACTGGGCACCCAGTGTAGAAAGGGAGCCAGGGCAGATAGAAGACGGGCAGGAACTTGAAGAAGGGAGAGCACAGGCAGAGTGTCATTCTGGCTACAGTGTCTCCACATGTTGCCTGAAATGGGGTCAGCCAGGCACTGCCTGTACGCTCCACCTGCACCATCCTGCTCAGCGATGGTCAAATGCCCACAGCAGGAAGAACAGGCTTCCAGGTCCACTTCTGGATCTGCCGGTTGTCTCTGCCTCTCCCTCCCCCTCCATCATCCCTCATGGGTCTGACTCTGGATCTTTTTCATCTGCATATTCTATAAGGACTGGAAGAAAAGAAGAGGCATAGTGCTCTCTTGCCTACTGATGGTGTTCTCAATTTTATGTCTCTTGAGATTATAGCTGAGATGTGTAACTAGACCGTTTTCAGAAGTGTAGGACAGCTCCATACCACCAGTCTGACCAGTATTACTGAGAAATAGAAATTAGCTCCACATAGATTCTGGGTAATTCATACTTACTGTAAGTGCCAGGGTGCCTCCCATACCTTTCAAAGGATTCTTCTTTGTCTACTCTCTGCAACGAGCCTGGGCATTTCCTATAGGATTCAGCAGATTTACTAGGCAATTGTATCAGCATCACCCTTGGTATCTTTCCCAGGCAGAAGGCCATCAGTTCTTAAGATCCCAGAATTGATCTAGCTCTCTAAGTTATATTTGTTTATTCAGACAAATGTTTCAGGTGGGGGTTTTTTTTGGATTTGAATTATTTTTTAATATAAATTTATTTATTTTAATTGGAGGCTAATTACTTTACAATATTGTATTGGTTTTGCCATACATCAACATGAATCTGCCACGGGTATACACATGTTCCCCATCCTGAACCCCCTCCCACCTCCCTCCCCGTACCATCCCTCTGGGTCATCCCAGTGCACCAGCCCCAAGCATCCTGTATCATGCATCAAACCTGGACTGGCGATTCGTTTCATATATGATATTATACATGTTTCAATGCCATTCTCCCAAATCATCCCACCCTCTCCCTCTCCCACAGAGTCCAAAAGACTGTTCTATACATCTATGTCTCTTTTGCTGTCTCGCATACAGGGTTATCATTACCATTTTTCTAAATTTCATATATATGCATTAGTATACTGTATTGGTGTTTTTTTTTCCTGGCTTACTTCACTCTGTATAATTGGCTCCAGTTTCATCCACCTCATTAGAACTGATTCCAATGTATTCCTTTTAATAGCTGAGTAATACTCCGCTGTGTATATGTACCACAGCTTTTTTATCCATTCATTTGCTGATGGACAGCTAGGTTGCTTCCATGTCCCGGCTATTATAAACAGTGCTGTGATGAACACTGGGGTACACGTGTCTCTTTCATTTCTGGTTTCCTCGGTGTGTATGCCCAGTAGTGGGATTGCTGGGTCATAAGGCAGTTCTATTTCCAGTTTTTTAAGGAATCTCCACACTGTTCTCCATAGTGGCTGTACTAGTTTGCATTCCCACCAGCAGTGTAAGAGGGTTCCCTTTTCTCCACACCCTCTCCAGCATTTATTGCTTGTAGACTTTTGGATAGCAGCCATTCTGACTGGCATGAAATGGGACTTCATTGTGGTTTTGATTTGCATTTCTCTGATAATGAGTGATGTTGAGCATCTTTTCATGTGTTTGTTAGCCATCTGTATGTCTTTTTTGGGGAAATGTCTGTTAGTTCTTTGGCCCATTTTTTGATTGGGTCATTTATTTTTCTGGAATTGAGCTACATGAGTTGCTTGTATATTTTTGAGATTAGTTCTTTGTCAGTTGCTTCATTTGCTATTATTTTCTCCCATTCTGAAGGCTGTCTTTTCACCTTGCTTATAGTTTCCTTTGTTGTGCAGCAGCTTTTAATTTTAACTAGATCCAATTTGTTTATTTTTGCTTTTATTTCCAGTATTCTGGGAGGTGGGTCATAGAGGATCTTGCTGTGATGTATGTCAGAGAGTGTTTTGCCTATGTTCTCCTCTAGGAGTATTATAGTTCTGGTCTTATGTTTAGATCTTTAATCCATTTTGAGTTTATTTTTGTGTATGGTGTTAGAAAGTATTCTAGTTTCATTCTTTTACAAGTGGTTGTCCAGTTTTCCCAGCATCACTTGTTAAAGAGATTGTCTTTTCTCAATTGTATATTCTTGCCTCCTTTGTCAAAGATAAATTGTCCATAGGTGCATGGGTTTATATCTGGGCTTTCTACTTTGTTCCATTGACCTATATTTCTGTCTTTGTGCCAGTACCATACTGTCTTGATGACTATGGCTTTGTAGTAGAGCCTGAAGTCAGGCAGGTTGAGTCCTCCAGGTCCATTCTTCTTTCTCAAGATTGCTTTGGCTATTCGAGGCTTTTTGTATTTCCATACAAATTGTGAAATTATTTGCTCTAGCTCTGTGAAAATACTGTTGATAGCTTGATAGGGATTGCATTGAATCTATAGATTGCTTTAGGTAGTATACTCATTTTCACTACATTGATTTTTCCGATCCATGAACATGGTATATTTCTCCATCTGTTAGTATCCTCTTTGATTTCTTTTACCAGTGTTTTATAATTCTCTCTATATAAATGTTTCAGTTTATATTTGCACTGAAGTTAAGCCATGTCTTCCCCCAAACAATTAAGATTTATTCATTCTTTTTGTGTTCTGCACATTCTATGTTATTGTATTTGTTTACTTATTTAACATGTTGTTAAAATTCCTTAGACATTCTTTAGAGCTGACAATATTGTATTGAATCCTTTAATTAAAAGAAGACACTTGTTCTACCTGCTTGTATAAATGGAAACGGATTTTTAAATACTAAGATAATATTGCCTCTCAAACAAGTATATACATCAGCTAGGAAAAGAGCTTGTGGGTCCTCAGTCATGTCCGACTCTTTGCAACCCCATGGAATGTAGCCCACCAGGCTTCTCTGTCCATGGAATTTTCCAGGCAAAAATACTGGAGTGGGTTGCCATTTCCTAGGTAAAAGAGCACAACCACAAATCAAAGCAGACTATTCAGTTCAGTTCAGTTCAGTCGCTCAGTCATGTCCGACTCTTTGCGACCCCATGAATCGCAGCATGCCAGGCCTCCCTGTTCATCACCATCTCCCGGAGTTCGCTCAGATTCACGTTCATTGAGTCTGTGATGCCATCCAGCCATCTCATCCTTGGTCGTCCCCTTCTCCTCCTGCCCCCAATCCCTCCCAGCCCAATGAGTCAACTCTTTGCATGAGGTGCCCAAAGTACTGGAGTTTCAGCTTCAGCATCATTCCTTCCAAAGAAATCCCAGGGCTGATCTCCTTCTGAATGGACTGGTTGGATCTCCTTGCAGTCCAAGGGACTCTCAAGAGTCTTCTCCAACACCACAGTTCAAAAGCATCAATTCTTCGGCGCTCAGCTTTCTTCACAGTCCAACTCTCACATCCATACGTGACCACTGGAAAAACCACAGCCTTGACTAGACGGACCTGCTTTTGAATATACTCTGCTTTCTCTGCTTTTGAATATCCTATCTAGGTTGGTCATAACTTTACTTCCAAGGAGTAAGCGTCTTTTAATTTCATGGCTGCAGTCACCGTCTGCAGTGATTTTGGAGCCCCCAAAAATAAAGTCTGACACTGTTTCCACTGTTTCCCCATCTATTTCCCATGAAGTGATGGGACCAGATGCCATGATCTTCGTTTTCTGAATGTTGAGCTTTAAGCCAACTTTTTCACTCTCCTCTTTCACTTTCATCAAGAGGCTTTTTAGTTCCTCTTCACTTACTGCCATAAATCTTATATGAGAAAAATCACCAAGGATCTTATTTATTTACACAAAACAAGTTTTTCCTTTAAACAGCTACATAAAACCTTTAGCCAGCTTTAAGAGTAGAAGATATTTATGTTAAATATATTTGTAACAGACTTTTAATATAAGAGAAAAGCATAAGAAAGTGGTATCATTAAGTGAAAACATATATCATCTATGATAATCATATTGAATAATTCTTTCTTTGCATGTAAGAAAGGATTAACCTTGTACATTAATATATCTTTTGCTGTATTTTTATACTTATATTTATTACTTAGTTCATTTGTAAATAAAAATGTCTTAATTCTACTACATAGGGATATTTCTGGGATGTGAAAGAATACCTTTTATTTTTACTTTTTAAATTATGAAATATAACATATGTACAAAAGACTTAGAACATATTACATATAATGGTTACATATAATTACAATTATTTTTTAAAGTAGATGAATTAAGATTTTAGGTGGAGTTTCAATTTCAGACTCTCAAAAATTAATAGAATGAATACACAGAGAAGTAGAAGGATATAATAGACCCTTTATTAATTAAAGGATTTCTTAAAAAAGAATAAAAATACCATTATCAAAAGAATAGGATCATCAAAAAGGGTAATTACCTTAATGAGAATTTCAGTGATCTCTAGTAGGAAAATCTCTTAATTTTCCTTCAGTTCTAATCACTTTCTTTGATCTAGAAAATTTCTCTTAACAATAGTTATGATAAGTGAAATTGTCACATTTTCAATCATTCTGGAGCCAAACTTAAGCAATTTAAAAGGAATAAACAGGTACAGCAATTGTTTGATTAAGGGGAAAAAGCTATTTTTTTAACTATTTGGATATTTTTATTCTGAACTTGGATGAAGTCTCTATTTCCCATTGCCTGTGTGTATGCATTTGTATAGTGTGTGCATACATACTTTTTAAAAGAAAAAGTAAACACTGCACCCCCAAACCAAAGTAACTATAATCTATAGAAAAGAAGGAATTTTGCCAAATCAGGCTGCTCCTCTAGTAGTCACATGTACAAATTTTGATTCTTGTCTATGCTTCTCTGAGCCATCATTCAGGAGACATCTGTGAATCTTTCATCTCACTCTTGCGATTGGGATGCTCCCAAATCATCCAGAACAGACAGATATCAGCTTTAGTCTCAAGTACCTCAGAGGTGTTTCTACCACCATCACTTTTGACAGCTTTTTCATCACCCAATTAATCTTGTAATTGTCAAGGTGGAGTGTTTTCCAGCTTCCACCTTGGTTATTCCAGTTTAGTCAATATGGATAACAATTCAGTTCAACAAGCATTTGTTCAGGTAGTAAAGAGGACAGAACATTCCTAACATGTTCATTTACCATGTTCCTCAGGTAGCTGACCACACTGAGAGACAGGGTCCCATTTCTTTTCCCAACCCCATCATTTCCCCCTTTTCTCTCTCTCCCTAGCTGTCCTACGTGGCCAACCAATTTTCCTCTGGATGGCCAATCCCCAGATTTAACTCATTTCTTAAGCTGGACCAAGTTCAAAATATGAATTACTTAATAAGCCTCCCACAATGGAGGAGACCCTGGTTCGATTATTGGGTCAGGAAGACCCGCTGGAGAAGGGATAAGCTACCCACTCCAGTGTTCTTGGGCTACCCTTGTAGCTCAGCTGGAAAAGAATTCACCCGCATTGTGGGAGACCTGGGTTTGATCCCTGGGTTGGGAAGATCCCCTGGAGAAGGGAAAGGCTACCCATTCCAGTATTCTGGCCTGGAGAATTCCATGGACTGTATAGTCCATGTGTTCGCAAAGAGTTGGACACAACTGAACGACTTTCACTTTCCCACTTTAACAGACCTCAGACTTTTCACCCAGCCCAATCCCCTGGTGCCCAGTGTTGGGTCTTCTCCACTATTGGGCTGGCCTAGGACACAGTGCACTAACATTGGTCACTTGGCTCCTACACTTTGTCTTAGATCACCCAGGTTTAATCCCACCCGGAGCCCTTCTGAAGTTATCCTGCAAGAAGTAAGACCTTTGAAATCCTGAGTTCCAACTCCCTAATGCTAATCCTGAGAATGAGGTATTTACTTACTAAGTTAAGTCCTTCCCAATAGTGACTTCCTTGAAGGACTTATGAGTATCATCTATCCCTTCCAAAACTGCATTTGACACTCCTGGTGGCACTTCATCTTACCTGCATGTGTAATTAGAGATTGCTGGGCCTTAGAACTACCTTGTCCCAGATCTCTGCTTATATTGTCTATCAGATCTTGATATCATTTTACCCACCCCACCCTGGGACTCTGTCCATACTGGATGCATGACAGGATTCTTCCTATGCTTTATAAGTACTATTCTATAAAGGCTAAATATACTGTTAGGAAGGACTTCCCTGGAGGTCCAATGGTTAAGACTCAACATATCCAATGCAGGGGTACAGGTTTGATCCCTGGTTGGGGGAAATAAGATAATGCATGCTATGTGGCCAAAAATACACACAGACACACACGCATGCACACACACACACATATTCATTCCTCCATCATCAAAAAATTTTGAATAGGCAATACTTTCAAATGATTCAAAATTCAAAATGTGAGAAATACACAGTAGGATGTTTCTCTCCCACCTGCATCCCATCTGTTCTTCCCCCTGCCTCTATTAAGTAATTATCACTAGTTTTTCATGTATCCTTTCATAATTTCTTAATGCATCTACAAAGATATATGTGTATATTCCAATTCCCCTTTTACACAAAATGTAACATACTGTACACATCGCTCTCTATGTCGAATTTTTTTTTTTTTTGCTGCTGCTGCTGCTAAGTTGCTTCAGTTGTGTCCGACTCTGTGCGACCCCACAGATGGTAGCCCACCAGGCTCTGCCATCCCTGGGATTCTCCAGGCAAGAACACTGGAGTGGGTTGCCATTTCCTTCTCCAATGCATGAAAGTGAAAAGTGAAAGTGAAGTCGCTACCAGTATGTGTGTATGTGTGTGTGTATATATATATATATACACACACACACATATACATATGTATATGTATATATACATACATATACATATATATATGTGTATATGTGTGTGTGTGTATATATATACTGGTAGCAAAAAAACATTCGACATAGAGAGCGATGTATACAGTGTGTGTGTGTGTGTATATATATATATATATATATATATATACACTGATAGCAAAAAGGAAAAAAAATTCAACATAGAGAGTGATGTGTACAGTATATACTGGTAGCAAAAAGAAAAAAATTTCGACATAGAGAGCGATGTGTACAGTATGTTACATTTTGTGTAAAAGGGGAATTGGAATATACACATATATCTTTGTAGATGCATTAAGAAATTATGAAAGGATACATGAAAAACTAGTGATAATTACTTAATAGAGGCAGGGGGAAGAACAGATGGGATGCAGGTGGGAGAGAAACATCCTACTGTGTATTTCTCACATTTTGAATTTTGAACCATTTGAAAGTATTGCCTATTCAAAATTTTTGATGATGGAGGAATGAATAGATATGATTTAAGTTAAATTTTGATTAAAGGTAATACCTATTCATTCCTTCATCTTCAAAAAAATTTTGAATAGGCAATACATTCAAATGGTTCAAACTTCAAAATCTGTGATTAAAAGTACATGAAACGGTTTAGGAATGCATGTGTGATTTTTTATGCTTCTCTGATTTGCTGTAAACAGTACCAATCCTGATTGCATTGCCCAAGGGGATGTCAGGTTGTTCTAAGTTTCCTATTGCACCATTCTACTACCTTTGCCTATAATCTTTCCCATGCCTAGAAAGTTTTTCCACTTGTCTACTTGGAAAATTCTACTCATCCTTTAAGATCCTGCTTAAACACCTCTTTCTTTGTGATCCCTACCCTGGAAAACATGTTCATTTACCATGGATGTATCACGTAACTCGGCACTTACCATATTGATTTTCAAGTCTCTTTCCTTATCAGACTAGGAGGCCCTCAGGGTCAGACTGCATCTGTATGGCTGGAGCATTATCTATAAATTTTGCATGAATGAAATACCATCGATTTGTAATAAAAGGTAGTAGAAAACAATGCTGTTGCAAATGTGCAGCATTTCAGCTCTAGTTTGGTTGAATTTTTATTTATGCTTTCAAAGGTAGAGTTTTAAGTCCGCCGAATGTGTATATATACATAGGCAAGCCACGTGTGAGCAGCAGAAAGGCAATGTGACTGTTTCCAGAGCGTGACTCCACCTTCCTTCTTGAGCACTTAGGCTGCGGGGTTGCAAAGATCAAAGTGGATCACGGTGGCATGGGGAACATTTTTTTCTCTGAAAAAGCTTGGTATTATTGGGTGTAGCAAGAGCCGCCTTTTCTGCATAAGAAATTTCACATGTTGGGTCTTCTGTAGGTTGGAGAATGTTGCTTTAGTATCCTAAGATTAGAGATACAAAAGCAGGACATGGTATACCAGTTCTTTTTCTCTTAAAACCTAAATATCTGATCTTACAAGAAAAAGACTGATTGCCTGTGTATAACTAGCTCTGGGAAAATCAAGCCTGTATGTAGCTATCTGTGATACTGTACATTTAAATGTATCATAGTCACGAGGAGGTAACAGGAAATCAATGAGTGATTTGTTGTTGTTTTTATACACGAAGTACATGTGTTGTCTTCCTTTGAGGTAATAACTATGGGTGCTGTTTATTTACATATGTATAAATAAACATATTAGTATATATTAGCCAGTCCATTTCCCTGTAACCTGTAAAGCTTTATCTCTAGTCAGGTTTGGTTTTGTTTTAAAGCTTGGTAATATATTCATTATTTTTCTTCTAAATATTTGTTTATTGCAAAAATATCAAACAGTATGAAACATACAAAATAAAGACAAATTCTCCCATTACACTTAAAAGTAGCTAGTTTGGTGTATATCCTCTCAAAGCTTTTTGTTACACATTTATAGAAATAAGAGTTAGTTTATTCATGCTTTTTCCACCAGAAGGGATCATATACTGCATTGCTGTTGTTCAGTTATTCAGTATTGTCAGACTCTGTGACCCCATGCACTGCAGCACGCCAGGCTTCCCTTTCCTTCATCTCCCAGAGGTTGCTCAAACTCATGTCCATTGAATCGGTGATGCCATCCAATCATCTCATCCTCTGTCCTCCCCTTCTCCTCCTGCCCTCAATCTTTCCCATCATCAGAGTCTTTTCCAGTGAGTCAGTTCTACACATCAGGTGGCCAAAGTATTGGAGCTTCAGTTTCAGCATCAGTGCTTCCAGTGAATATTCAGGGTTGATTTCCTTTAGGTTTGATTGTTTGGATCTCCTTGCAGTCCAAGGGACTCTCAAGAGTCTTCTCCAGCACCATAGTTCAAAGCATCAGTTTGTCTGTGCTCAGCTTTCTTTATAGTCCAAGTCCAACTCTCATATTCATACATGACTACCAGAAAAACCATAGCTTTGACTAGATGGCTCTTTTTCAGCAAACTAATGTCTCTGCTTTTTAATATGCTCTCTAGGTTTGTCATAGCTATACTGTATGCAGTTAGTTCTCTAATTCATTTATTTTTACTAAGCAGTCTTTGTGATCACCTTTTCAAATCAGTATCTATGCATTTGCCTCTTTTGAACGATTAGTATTCCATATGTCTATTACAATGACTCTAGTATTCTCTAGTTAACCAATATTTATGAACACTAAAGCTATCTGCACTTAAATTTTTTTTTTTACATATTTCCATCTCTATGGGGTTTTTTGATCAATATTTCTATGGGATAAATTCTCTAGAAGTGAAATTACTAAATCAAAAGCACACTTATTTTTAAATGTTACAGATATTGTCAAATGACCCATAAAAAGGATTTATCAGCCTAAGCTCCCAGCCAAAGTGAATGAATGTACATATTTTTCTACCACTTTATAAATGTAATTGATGTAATATAATTGATCTTTTCATTCTGCCATTCTGTTGATATTTCATTGTTTATACTTGTAGTTCTTCAATTAAGAAAGGTGTTAAACTTTTTTTACATTTATTGGCCATTTGCATTTCTTCAGTGAATTATCTTTTCATGTTTTCTGCTCATTTCATGTTCTGCTCATTTATGTGTTGGGTTTATCTTGCTTATGATACTGTGATGAAGTGATAATCATTGATATTCAAAATGGATAAAAATTGTTTTTACAGGGAACATTTTAACCTTTTGCCTTCTTTTTAAAAAATAATTTAGTGTTTGGTTATCCAATTAGGGTTTAAATTTGCTGTTTGTTTTTAGGGTTGGGAGTTCTGTGTAGGAGAAACTGTTAAGTTGTGAGAAACCAAAATGCTGCCCTGCTCTTACCAGAGAATGAGTATCAGAGGAGATAGGAACAGGAGTAGGGCTTCTGAAATTATGCTTTCTGGTCATTCATGCCATGGAACTAAATGACAGTCTTAGAAGAGTCACTGAGATGTTTTTCCCTCTCATTCACTCCACTTCTACTCCTGCATGTCTCTCAGTCCCTTTGTTCAAATGAATTTCTTGAACTTACAATTTAAAATATTTACAACCGTCTTAGATTCAAACTACCAAGGACTGAACGTTTAAAGTCCTTCTGGATTCTATTTCTAGTTCTGTCAGGAATCCCTGGCTGATAATCATCCTTACCAGCATGCCTGTCTTGTAAGGAAATCGTTAATGATTGTAAAGCCCAGGGCATATACAGAGCTCTCTGTAGGTAGTAATTACGGTTATTGTTCTCTTGGCATCCTTAAATTTCAAACTGAATTCCTACCAGCTAATGTAGTGCAAGCGAAACTTAAAGCTCTTGTGACATCATTCCCATAATAAAGAGGAGTGGTTGGCCAGTGATGCTCATTTGTTTTCCTGAAGACATAAGGAGAGGATCATACATCATTTTGGCTGTAGAGATGAAAATGTAGGGCTTTGTCGTCTTTTGAATATTCTAATCATAGAATATTTGTTTTGATCAGAAATCCCTCATTGGGGATGCATCTCTAGTCAAGAACAAAGCCCTCTGGCTACGCTCAATGACATTCGGGCCAATTGGAACCGTATCTGGTTGCTTAAGTAACTCCAGACACCCCACTTCTTCTGCAATTACTCCTTCTGTCCTGAGGAAACTCTGAAGACTGGTCCGATCCAGAACCTCGATGGGGGTCGAACCTGCTGTGGGTGTGGCTGTGGCAGGTGCGATGGGTGTGCCAACAATCGCAGCAGGAGTGTGGACGCTCGGAATAGACACCCTGCCTCCCGGAATAGATATGAAAATTCTAGAAACAGGTACTACGCCAGGGATCTTGAGGTAAGTCCTTGCTGAGGGAATCCTTCTGAATCACTGATTTGTCCAATGTCTCTTTAACAACAATTGAGCATGGGTTACATAATTGTGAATGAGAATGTGTTACTGTTTCAGAAGGCTAATGCCATGTTCATCTTAAATATTTGAAAGTATCTTGAGCACTATTTATTCATATACTCAGATCCTTTTTTCTTAGTGTTAAACTTTTTTTTTTTTTGTTTTGCCGTCGGTTAAAGCTTTACTCAGAAGGGCAGTGCCAGTGAGGGTAGCTCCTGCTGCACACTGTTCTCTGGAACAATCCTCCCTGCTTTAAGCTTTTAGAACTCCTTGCACTGTAAGAGAACCATTCTGCTTCACAGTCTCCCAAAAACCACTTTCGTTTGCTCTGAGCTTATTTGCAGTTAGTAATTGAATCAGATGTTAAATCATATAAAGGTGTTTTGAGCAGTGGAATGTTTTAAGAGTCTGGATCAACTGCTCAGAACTGCTTTTTGTGTACCTAATTTGACAGGAGATGCTGTCTTAAAATTGAGAGGTGACTCGAGGTCTTAAACCCAGTGGTCACTCACTGTTCCCATTCTCTGTTTGTAAAAGCCAGTGTGTTGTTTCAGTAGATTTTCTGTGCTACTTTGTAACATGTAGGGTAGCCAGCATGAGCTTGCCATTGATGCTTATTCATCCCCCTCTTCTCCACCTGTAATATTATACATCTGCTTTGTTTTGCCCAGGAAAACTTTGAAGCTACTGGAATGGAATGTATAGAATGTGTATGTCAGACTAGTTTTGTAATGTGCTTTAGGAAAAGCAAGCCATGTGTACTTCTGACCTGCTGTTTCCTCAGGATGCTGATTAGAGTGTAACCCATAATCTATTGAAATGGTAATAGATTTAAATGTATAAATATGTGTTTGTGTGTATATACATACATATATTTATGCTTGTGTGCTACACACACACATACACACAGACTTTTGAAAAATATCTGAATGCTAAATCGGCAAATGAAGGTGGAATAAAACTTTTGAAGTTTAGTACTTTGCAGACCATATCGGTCAGATGGATCTCTTCAGTTCAGTTCAGTTGAGTTGCTCAGTTGTGTCCAATTCTTTGAGACCCCATGAATTGCAGCACGCCAGGCCTCCCTGAGTTCACTCAGACTCATGTTCATTGAGTCCGTGATGCCATCCAGCCATCTCATCCTCTGTCGTCCCCTTCTCCTCCTGCCCCCAATCCTTCCCAGCATCACAGTCTTTTCCAGTGAGTCAACTCTTTGCATGAGGTGCCCAAAGTACTGGAGTTTCAGCTTCAGCATCATTCCTTCCAAAGAAATCCCAGGGCTGATCTCCTTCAGAATGGACTGGTTGGATCTCCTTGCAGTCCAAGGGACTCTCAAGAGTCTTCTCCAACACCACAGTTCAAAAGCATCAATTCTTCAGCACTCAGCCTTCTTCACAGTCCAACTCTCATATCCATACATGTCCACAGGAAAAACCGTAGCCTTGACTAGACAGACCTTAGTCGGCAAAGTAATGTCTCTGCTTTTGAATATACTATCTAGGTTGGTCATAACTTTTCTTCCAAGGAGTAAGCGTCTTCTAATTTCATGGCTGCAGTCACCATCTGCAGTGATTTTGGAGCCAGCCCCCAAAATAAAGTCTGACACTGTTTCCACTGTTTCTCCAACTATTTCCCATGAAGTGATGGGACCAGATGCCATGATCTTTGTTTTCTGAATGTTGAGCTTTAAGCCAACTTTTTCGCTTTCCTCTTTCACTTTCATCAAGAGGCTTTTTAGTTCCTCTTCACTTTGTGCCATAAGGGTGGTGTCATCTGCATATCTGAGGTGATTGATATTTCTCCCAGTAATCTTGATTCCAGCTGTGTTTCTTCCAGTCCAGTGTTTCTCATGATGTACTCTGCATAGAAGTTAAATAAGCAGGGTGACAGTATACAGTCTTGACGTACTCCTTTTCCTATTTGGAACCAGTCTGTTGTTCCATGTCCAGTTCTAACTGTTGCTTTCTGACCTGCATACAGATTTCTCAAGAGGCAGGTCAGGTGGTCTGGGATTCCCATCTCTTTCAGAATTTTCCACAGTTTATTGTGATCCACACAGTCAAAGGCTTTGGCATAGTCAATAAAGCAGAAATAGATGTTTTTCTGGAACTCTCTGGCTTTTCCCATGATCCAGAGGATGTTGGCAATTTGATCTCTAGTTCCTCTGCCTTTTCTAAAACCAGCTTGAACATCTGGAAGTTCACAGTTCACGTATTGCTGAAGCTTGGCTTGGAGAATTTTGAGCATTACTTTACTAGCATGTGAGATGAGTGCAATTTTGTGTTAGTTTGAGCATTCTTTGGCATTGCCTTTCTTTGGAATTGGAATGAAAACTATGGATCTCTTAGCCATTTCTTATATTCAAGTCTGAAGAGAAGGGACTTAATATGTTCATTATTCTGTGCTTAGTCCCATGATTATTGATTTTACTGCCTTTTCTTCTTAGTAGAGCTTTGATATCTCTCTGCCATTGTACATAATGACTGGTTTTTGGAAGCTTTAGTCAAACATCATCTATAGAGAGGTCAAAATTTTACAGTGTATCAATTTGTGTCCTTTGCTAATTAGTGGTTCACTATCAGCTACCAGATGGTATTTTTAATGACTTTTAACCAGCAAGGAAAACATGTTCAGAAGAATAAGGGGGAAAACAAAAACTTGTGACTGGAGGACAACAAGATAACACTAACTTAAAATGCTTAGAGCCTTTGGGTAACGTGATTGTGAAGGCAACCTCGGTGATCTCAGTTAACAGTAGGCCATCTCACCTAATCCCTTGCTGACTCTGACTGTAGATCTTAGAAACCTGAATGTGCTGTTAACGCATCAAGATAATCTGAACAAGAACCCCAAATAATGTGGAAATTTTTTACTAGTTGATTTTGTTTTATTTTTTATTTATTTATTTATTTTTGGTTTGCAATAATCCTGGTGTTTTATTTATTTATTTATTTTCCAACTCACATTCTCTTTATTTTTTTTTAATACTTTATTCTACGTTACAATACTGTATTTGTTTTGCCATACATTGACACGAATCAGCCACAGGTGTACACTATCTCCCAATGTCAAAGCCCCCTCCCACCTCCCACCCTACATCGTCTCCCTGGATCATCCCGTGCACCAGCCCCAAGCATCCTGCATCCTGCATTGAACATAGACTGGCACTTTGTTTCTTATATGATAGTATACCTATTTCAATGCCATTCTCCCAAATCATCCCGCCCTCTCCTTCTCCCTCAGAGTCCAGAAGTCCATTCTCTACCTCTGAGTGTCTTTTGTTGTCTCACATACAGGGTCATCATTACTCTTTCTAAATTCCATATATATGTGTCAGTACACTGTATTGGTGTTTTTCTCTCTGGCTTACTTCACTCTGTATAATCGGCTCCAGTTTCATCCATCTCATTAGAACTGAGTCAAATTTATTCTTTTAAGGGCTGAGTAATACTCCATTGTGTAAATGTACCACAGTTTTCTTATCCATTCATCTACTGATGGACATCTAGGTTGTTTCCATGTCCTGGCAATTATAAACAATGCTGCAGTGAACATTGGGGTACAGGTGTCTCTTTCAGTTCTGGTTTCCTTGGTGTGTATGCCCAGCAGTGGGATTGCTGGGTCATAAGGCAGTTCTATTTGCAATTTTTTAAGGAATCTCACACTGCATTCCCACCAACAGTGTAAGAGGGTTCCCTTTTCTCCACATCCTCTCCAGCATTTATTGCTTGTAGACTTTTGGATCGCAGCCATTCTGATTGGTGTGAAATGGTACCTCACTGTGGTCTTGATTTGCATTTCTCTGATAATGAGTGATGTTGAGCATCTTTTCATGTGTTTGTTAGCCATCCATATGTCTTCTTTGGAGAAATGCCTATTTAGTTCTTTGGCCCATTTTTTTGATTGGATCATTTATTTTTCTGGAGTTGAGCTGCATAAGTTGCTTATATATCTTTGAGATTAGTTGTTTGTCAGTTGCTTCATTTGCTACTGTTTTCTCCCATTCAGAAGGCTGTCTTTTCACCTTGCTTATAGTTTCCTTTGTTGTGCAGAAGCTTTTAATTTTAATTAGATCCCATTTGTTTATTTTTGCTTTTATTTCCAGTATACTGGGAGGTGGATCATAGAGGATCCTGCTGTGATTTATGTCAGAGAGTGTTTTGCCTATGTTCTCCTCTAGGAGTTTTATAGTTTCTGGTCTTACATTTAGATCTTTAATCCATTTTGAGTTTATTTTTGTGTGTGGTGTTAGCAAGTGATCTAGTTTCATTCTTTTACAAGTGGTTGTCCAGTTTTCCCAGCACCACCTGTTAAAGAGACTGTCTTTATTCCATTGTATATTTTTGCCTCCTTTGTCGAAGATAAGGTGTCCATAGGTGTGTGGATTTATCTCAGGGCTTTCTATTTTGTTCCGTTGATCTATATTTCTGTCTTTGTGCCAGTACCATACTGTCTTAATGACTGTGGCTTTGTAGTAGAGCCTGAAGTCAGGCAAGTTGATTTCTCCAGTTCCATTCTTCTTTCTCAAGATTGCTTTTGCTATTCGAGGTGTTTTGTATGTCCATACAGATCTTGAGATTATTTGATCTAGTTCTGTGAAAAATACTGCTGGTAGCTTGATAGGAATTGCATTGAATCTGTAGATTGCTTTGGGTAGTATACTCATTTTCACTATATTGACTCTTCCGATCCATGAATCTATTCATCTTTAAAATCCAAGTTAAATATTATCTCATTTGTGAAATTTCCCTGAATTCTCAGTTGGTTTTGCCTGATGTCTCTCATGTTCCCATGGAGTTTTATAATATCCCAAGTGATTTCTTCATATTATTATTCAGAAATTATATCTCTTCTCCACTACTCCCATTCACATTTTATTTACACCTAATGCTGCACCTGTGGTATGGAAGACACTCAAAACCCATAATTGCAATAACTGGAAAAGTGAATTATAAATACAGAATTATTAGCCCAAAACCAGAGCTCTGACTTCAGCTCTGCTTTAGACCAGCTGTGTTATCTTGGGTGAGTTGTTTATCCTTGCTGGGCATCAGCTTTTAATTTGTAAATTAGGAGATGAGAATTGGATGAGACAGTGCTCTGTAGAGCTCTTGGGATACTCTGAGGTGCCCTGGAGGCTACAACAGCAAGAAAGGGATGGATGGAAAGTTTGACGGGAGAGGAACTCAGGCTTGCAAGCTTTATGCCTTGTCTTCATTCAGAGATGCTGACTTATTGATATGTTTGTTTTCTGTATGACTAAATTCCTCTATCACTTCTTTTGAATAAAATGCTTTACTGTTGATGAAATCATGAAAACAACTGGACTAGATTACTGATAATGTTTGTCTAATTCTAATGTCTGTAATCTTATGTAACATTTGTATTAATTTATCATATTGCCTTTTAAGAGAAATTTAATTACATTGCTCTCACTGACTTGTTTACATGTTCACTGCCCTCCCCATATATGTCTTTTCTGTTCTGTTTGTGCTTAGCCAACTTGACTATTATACTTTGTCTTTAGTTTTTAAATCTGAGTAAGCTGTTTGTCCCTACCAAATGTTCTTTCATTTGTAAAAATTCATTCTAAATTTAATGAATTGTTTTGAAATTCATTCTTATCAATCTGAGCATAGCAACCTTGCATATCTAGTTTTATCTACAAATATGGTGAAGATATTCTTAATTACTTCCTTCTGGTCATTTATGAAGTCACTGAGTAGAATGATATTCAGGTTGGAATTATTGTGTGTTGGAGGGGATGGTGATAGTTGAGTAAATTGATATTCTGACTTTCTGTGGTGTTAGCTGATCTTGCAATGAGTTGTCTTCTCTACCCTCATCTTTTTAAAAATGATATTTGAAAGAGCAAATATTATGAAGTTTATGAGTAAATATTGATTGACAGTCATCTAAAGTACTAAATAGAACAACACATTTTCACAGCATGAATAATCATGACAGAATTAGCAGGTAGCTTGCAGGAGGAAAGCAAAGAAGCAAAAAAAGGTCAAAGTATATAAAATAAGGAAAGAGATTTAAATACTGCTGCAGTCAGCATTCATTCAAAGCTCATTAAACGTCCCTAGTGCTCCCACAGTTTTAATGCTAACATTCTGCCAGTGGCTTATCCTTTGTTCCTTATGTTTGGTACATGTGCTATTTATTTATTCATTTCGTGCTTGTTAATGAGGTACCTTGGGAGTTTCTCTTTTCAACGAAAATGGAAGGGAATGAAAAGGGAATTGTTGGAAATACACTGACTAATTCAGTCCCACAAATTACTAACAATTTACCCTAAAACCAGCCTAAAAGAAATGACAAACTGATTTTATTTAAGATAAAAATAAGATCCAGTATATCAATTACATTTGACACAGTGTTGTCCTGTCTTACAATTAGGAAAGGCATTCGAATCAAGGTGATAGTTGAACATATGAGATGATATATGAAGCAAAGCAGAATGTATTTGGTTAGAGAGTGGTACAGAAAGAAAACTTAGGAAGTAGAATTTTTTTTTCAGGAATAAGTATGTGGTGGTATCCAATTTTTAAATACAGAGAAATTGTTGTAAAGTCTTGAGCAAAGAAGCATTCCTGATGAATGTAATATTTCAGAAGTAGAGGCATTGATATTCCTGGTGTGATAGAATGGTAGGGTTGAGGGAAGTAGAAACCTGTGAACACAAATGGGGACTGAAATCTCAGAAACTGCCCAGGAGGCTTTAAAACCAGTATGGGCTTGTATTAACTTAGAGGCTGTTGAATGGGTGAAGTCAAGAGATTGATGACAGGTTGCATGTAGGAGAAAAAGTGGGTGGAATGAAAGTTGTTAAGGTTTTTAGTTTGGGAGGTTAGAAAAATGGTATTCCTTGGTGACAAATGAAATTCTTTAGAAAGGAAGACTGCTTGCAAGGAAAAATGATTTGTTTTTTTTTAGAAAATGTCATCTTTGAAGTAGTAACTTGAAAACCAGGTAGAAAGTTTCAGAATCATAAAACAGTATGGAGAAATAGATTTGGACTACCATCAGAGAATGGAAAATTTTAAGTTGTTTTAATTTGCTTTTTCTTTTCTCTTTCTCTCTCTCTTTTTTTTCAGTCAATTGACATCAAAATTCATTTGGCAGAAAAATCTAAGCTAAACTCTTATGAGGCAGTTTATTATCTTTAATTATCCCATTTACAACTTCTCTAGTAGCTCAGTGGTAAAGAATCTGCTTGCCAAGCAGGAGACTTGGGTTCAATCACTGGGTCAGGAAGATTCCCTGAAGAAGGAAATGGCAACCCACTCCAGTATTCTTGCCTGGAGAATTCCATGGACAGCAGAGCCTGGTGGACTACAGTCCATGGGGTCGCAAAGAGTCAGACATAACTTAGTAAGTTAACAGCAGCATCCCATTTGCAGTAAATTATTATACATATTTGCTGCAGAAGTATTAATCTATTATGGTACACACACATACTACCTTTCCAAAATCTGAAGATTCTTATTTTTTTAAATACTTCTGGCCCCAGTGGGCTTTGCATAAGGGATTGTGGACCAGTAGTAAAAGTTTGAAGAAAGAATGCCAGTGATGGGATAAGACAGAATCATCCATAACTAGGAGTCATCTATAAAGTCAAATAAATGATGAGAGAATGAATGATTAAACTTAATAAGGAGAAACATTATAATTCACAGAAGTAGAAAGTAAAATTGAGATAGGGAATTCAATAAATAAGTTGAAGGGGATAGTGTATTTGTCAAAAGAAGGATAGGGCTGAATTCATGGAGTTCTTGAAGATTATGGGAGTAGAGGAGAATGGGCACCGACAGCTAGAAAAGGACCTTGAGGTTTTATTTACAGGTTGAAGACAGCAATGAATGGTTGGGGAAGATTAAGGAGAGACTGTCAGTAGGGGAGCGGCCCAGAGGAAAGTTTGCTTGCGAAGACAGGCCAAAGCAGTTGTAGAAGCTGAAAAGAGAAAGGACTAGTAGAAGTGCTCCAGAATGAGAGAATCTTTTGGGAGGTGTAAATTTATCGTGAGGCAGATCTTGAGCACTAGTGGACCATAGTTTTGGAGATGAAGGGAGACACAGACTAGGCACAGGATATCAGAATGTGAAACTAACACAAGAAGGAATTCCTGCTGAAGAGTTTCACTTTTCTTTGTAGAGAAAGAAGGTCACTACCCAATCACCCCTCGCCAAAATGGGTCTGGGGGAGAATTGGTGATTGAGAACTATGTGATTTTGGCATAATCACTGATAAAAGCATGGTAGGAAGTCTATAGGAAACCAAGGGTGTCAAAAGGGCCAGAATGAGTAAAGCATCATAAATCTATAGTCCAGATGTGCACAGAGTACTGTTTGGCTGTGGCTCTGTTGTTTTTCAATGTGATCTGTAATTTTCCAGAAAGTAGGATCTCTTTTATGTCCTGGCAGACATGTAGATGTGATACGTGAAGTGACGCACACAAAATGATCAGTTGTCATTGGTCTTCCCAACAGTGAGCAAGTGGTTATCCCAGGACTATCTAAGGGCACAAGTGCCACACTGCAGTTGTCTCCTTACTGGTCTCTCTGCCCCTTTCTTTTGTACTCTTATTCCCACCATTCTTTCTGCACAGAGCAGCAGTGTCATATTTTCAAGGCATAAATCACATCCTACTATTGTACTTCTCTGCTTGTAACTCTCTAATGGCTTCCTATCACATAGAGAAAACTCAGGTCTCTTTTTAATAAATTTTATTGGAGTATGGTTGCTCAGTTTTATACACACACACACACACACATATATACATATATATATATATATACACATGTATTTATTCTTTTTCAGATAATTTTCTCATATGGGTTATCACAGAATGCTGAGTAAGGTTCCCTGTGCTATACAGTAGGTCCTTAATAGTTATTTATCTTATATATAGTAGTGCACGTGTGTTCATCCCAGGTTCCTGATTCATCCCTCCCCATGTTTCCCCTTTGATAACCATAAAATTTCAATATCTGTAAGTCTGTTTCTGTTTCGTAAATAAGTTCACTTGTATTATTTTTTTAAAATTGGAGTCCACGTACAAATGATATTATATGATGTTTGTCTGACTACTTACTGTGATAATCTGTAGGCCCATCCATTTTGATGCAAATGGCATTATATCTTTTTTATGGCTTTTTTATTAGTATTCCATTGTATATATGCATCACGTCTTTATCCGTTCCTCTACTGATGGACATTTAGGTTGTTCCATGTCTTGGCTGTTGCAAATAGTGCTGCAGTGAACACTGGGCTGCGTGTATCTTTTTGGATTATGGTTTTCTCCGGATAGATGCCCAGCAATAGGGATTGCTGGATGATATGGTAGTTCTGATTTTAGGTTCTTAAGGAACCTCCATGCTGTTCTCCCTAGTGGCTGGGCCGATTTACACTCCCAGCCGACAGTGTAAGGGGCTTCCGCTTTCTCCACAGCATTTGTTGTTTGTGGACTGCATGATGATGGTCATTCTGATTGGCGTGAGGTGATAACTCACTGTAGTTTTGATTTGTGTTTCCCTGATATTTAGTGGTATTGAGCATTTTCATGTGCTTTTAGACCATCTGTATGCCTTGTTTGAATAAATGTCTACTTAGGTCTTCTACCCATTTTTTTTATTGGATTTTTTTTTTTTTTTTTTTGACATAGCGCTACATGAGCTGTTGGTGTATTTTGGAGATTGATCCCTTGTCAGTTGCTTTGTTTGCAAATATCTTTCTTCCAAGAAAATTCAGTTCTTTATACAGGTTTACAGGTCTTTTGTGACTTGGTCCCTGCCCCTGCTCAGCTCAGACTCCCCGCCCTCCCCCAAACCTGTTTGCTCTACCTCAGCCACACTGAGGAGGTACTTGTGGTGAACCCTTTCCTGTCTTGATAACTAGACCCTACCTGTTTGCCTGGCCGGAAACTCACTGCCCCCAGGCTCCACAGGACTGACGCCTTCTTGTCCTTTACAGCTTAAGTGTCACCTCTGCAGAAGGGCCAGTCATCAGCATCTCAACTTTCATGACTTATCTGCATAATACGTATTGCTATATATTTTTTGCCTATTTGTTTGCTTGTTATTTTCTATCTTTCTCCCCTACAGTATAAACTCTGTGAGGCAGAGCCCTTTGCCTATTGTTTGCTCTTCTGACCACTTTCCTGAGACAATGTCTGGCACACACTAGGTACTCAATAAATGTCTGTTGAATGAATGACTAAATGTTTCACTGTATCTTTTATTTTCAAGTTAACTTCCTTAGCCATTTCATTTTTTAATGGCTCCCTAACAGTAGGTATTGAGCACTTTGTTCAGTCTTCTTTCTTTGATTTGTTAATTTCTTTTTTGTTTTAATTTTTTATTATTTTTAATATAAATTTATTTATTTTAATTAGAGGTTAATTACTTTACAATATTGTATTGGTTTTGCCATACATCAACATGAATCCACCACAGGTGTACAATGTTCCCCATCCTGAACCCCCCCTCCCTTCTCCCTCCCCGTACCATCCCTCTGGGTCATCCCAGTACACCAGCCCCAAGCATCCAGTATCATGCATTGAACCTGGACTGGTGATTCGTTTCATATATGATATTATATGTTTCAATATCATTCTCCCAAATTATTAATTTCTTTAAAAAATGTTAATATAGTTACTTTACAGTGTCATATTAGTTTCTACCATACAGCAAAGTGAATCAACAATATGTATACATATATATACTCTTTGTTGCATTTCCGTCTCATTTAGGTCACCATAGAGCATTGAGTAGTGTTCCCTGAGCTATACAGTAGGGTCTTGTTATGATTTACTAATTTCAATTTGACACTGTACCTACAGGACACTGTTTCTCTTTCCTACTGTTCTGTAACTTGAGATTGTCCCTACAGTGTTTCCGAGGCAGTCAGATCTGAAACCTGTTTTGTTCCTTTGTGTCACAACCTTCCCATCCTCTGCCCCAATTAATGGCATTAAAGGGAAAAAAAAAATCTTTCCTTGCAGCTGTCTTACATAACAGAAAGTCAATATTTTTGGTCAGGATCCAGGTTTGTAACAAACAGCTTTGGCAACTCTGGCCCATGGAGGCCCATGGAGTCTACCCATATAGAGATAGTAAGCTGTCACATGTGCTGCTGGGGATGGGAGGGCCGTGGAGGGTGTGTGTGTGTGCAGCACTCAGGCTTCCAGGCCATGTCTGAACTCTCCTCAGGGACAGGGAGCTTCCTTTTTCCCCAAAGTGTTAGTATAGTCATTCTTATCCAGTCTGTTCAACTGAAGCCTGGTAAACACAAAGCTCTGAAGCGACTGAAAGCCAGTCATAGGTAAGAACTTAAACAAGAAATATTAATAAAATAATTCTGTACCATGAAAAGGGTGAATCTCAAATAGAAAACCAAGAAACAAGTCTGTAGTCATAAAGAAATGGGGTGGGTCTACTAAGATCATCTTCCTCAGTGATTGACGTGGTTCCGCTGGGCTCTCACAGGGTATAATTACCATGTGTCACTCCTAAAGGGACATACTACCTGCCTGTACCAGGAAGCCTCTTTATAGTTAACCCAGTATAATCATTAATTAGCTCATACGTGAGCACCTGAGTTGGTATCATTATCTCTGCTTGGCAAATAAGGAAAAGCAAGGGTTATTTGTGCCCAGACTCCAAGTAGTGTGGGCTTGGAGTCTGGGCTTAATAGAGAGTCCTGGAATTCTTGAACTTGAGTTTCCTGCACTATAGAATCAATGTATTACTTTGTTGAACACAGTCAGATGGAAATGACCCAAATACATGTTGTTCTTGCCGTATTTTGGCTCTACCCTTGTTGTTTTCTTCATGATGGGAGGCTACTCTCTGCTTGGCATGATTGGGGCTGGAGGAGGGGACATGGGCATGAGGAAATGGAAGGAAAATGCCTATGATTTCTAGTCTTTAGACAGAAGTTACTTAACTAAGCTTTTTGAGGATATCTCTTAGGTCCAAAGGTTATGTTGGCTTTCAGTGAGCAGGGTTGAACAGGAAACTTGCTTTCTCCTTCCAGAATGTTTCTGGTAAATTCTGTAAGCAAAAAGCAGACCAATCTTGACCTTATAGGCAGTATCCTAGTATCAGGAATGGCAGAGCTATGAATGAGCTATGAAAACAGATGTATACCTATGGGAACACATGTATACGAATGAGTGGATCTTCCTGAAAGCATTTCAGAGTACCTGCCTGGCCTGCTGATAGGTGATGCGGACCTGGATTCACTGTTCATATTTCCACAGGATCATCTCTATTTTTAATCTTCTCTGTATATTATTCAAATGAGCACAGAAACCTTTCCTTACCAGATAGGTGAAAAGTACTTGGGGATTAATTTCTAGGACATCATACCCCAGGAAGAGTCCTCTTAAACGAGTGCTTGACACAGTCTCTTGAAGCAAATTACTCTCCCAAGGAGACAACAGCACTAAAAAGCAGGTGACAAGCGAGGTGTGGGTCAGGAGTAAACAGGAGCCTCCCCTTCCCAAAGTGTGTTTTAGCTCTGTTAGGTGCTCTCAGAAAAGAATCCTCTATTTGCATACCATAGACAAAAAGGATAGAATAAACAAAGATAGATAATAACTAACAGAATAGACAGAAAAAAGTCTTTCTCTATCTCTTATTTTTGGTCTGGTTTAATAGTAACTGTCAAAACATTTCTTTCAACAAGATGGGCTGACCAATAAAGTGGTCACTGATTCAGGATATTTTTAAGCAAAAATACTTACTTTCTGAACACAAGGCATATCAGTATGAGTATAGTTTCTCTTTTGCGGAGAGAGAAAAAGCTCACAGTATTCAATGAAAAACTTTTCAAACATAAGATATCTGATGCTTTATATCTTTAAGCAGAAGTGGAATTTGAAAAAATGTTTTTACTTCAAAGAGTTATCAGAGTAGGAATTGATTTTGTTGAATTATGTTTTTTTTTTTTAAGATAAACTTGACTGTCATGAATACTGAATGTGGAAATATGTTACTTAGATATTTTGGAAACTGGATGTCTATGCCTAAATTGTGGTACTTGGCTGTCTGGACCTTTGGGAAGCAAGCTGCTCTAGACAGCTGAGTTTTATAGGCCATTTAGTGTTTATCCTTGTCAGTTAGAAATTTTTCTTTCTTTTTTTTTTTTTTACTGTTTTGAATAAAAACCATCTAAATATATGTTCATTCTTTTTTTCTTTTAAACAGAATATGCTGAGATTATTTAGGTTTTTTTCTTGATAAAGCATGGCTATTATGGATTACAGCTTTTATGGAAATATAATAATGTTCTGATAGCCTATTGAAGTATATCATTCTGTCCACTACTGCAGCAAATTATCATTCCTGTATTATTCTTAATGGCTTTTTCTAAAAGTTTTCTTATTACTTGTCATTTCTTTTGTCACTGTGTACTTAAAAAAATCTTTTAAAGTACTTACAGTGTTGTGATTAATTACATGTTTTGAAATTAGCTAACCGTGCTCTTTAGAACCTTGTATAAAAGAAGAGTAAATGGGCTTGGAGAGAGGCCAAGACTACGTTCTCTAATGGTTTTTATTTTTTTTTAATTTTTATCATGAATATTTTAAAACATACAGAAGTAGGGAGAAAAGCATAATGGACCACCACACCATTCACCAGTTACCAACTTCTGGGCAGTCTTTTTCCCTCTATACTTTCCCTACTTTCCCACCTTACATCTGGATTAAAAGCTGATTGCAACATTAATATGAACTCATATTTAGCTTAATACAGGTACAGATAGTTACATATGGAAATATTTAGACATGTTTGTATATACACCAGGTAGTACACACACAGATTTCCTTACCCAGTCAGCAGAGGGGGCCTAGAAGCAATGACATCTCAATAGCAACAAGTACACCTAGAACCCAGATCTTGTTTCTGATACCATTTCCAATAAGATAAACCAGGGCTTCTTGAAAAAGTAGCTGATTTTAGGAGCAAAGCACAAAATATACAAGACCTGGAATGTAAAAAAAAAAAAAGTAAAAATGTGCCACACATGTGCACACACACTAAAAGAGGGTATGTTGCTGCTGCTGCTGCTGCTAAGTCGCTTCAGTCGTGTCTGACTCTGTGTGACCCTAGAGATGGCAGCCCACCAGGCACCCCTGTCCTTGGGATTCTCCAGGCAAGAACACTGGAGTGGGTTGCCATTTCCTTCTCCAATGCATGAAAGTGAAAAGTGAAAGGGAAGTCGCTCAGTCATGTCCGACTCTTCATGACCCCATGGACTGCAGCCTACCAGGCTCCTCCGCCCATGGGATTTTCCAGGCAAGAGTGCTGGAGTGGGGTGCCATTGCCTTCTTCAAAAGAGGTATGTTAAAAGATCCTAAAAGCTAACTGAAATACTACCAACAGCCAAAACTGGAAAAATTTGAGCAAAAAAGTAAAGAAAGCAGCATTGTATTATAACTCAAAGTATAAAATAAATATTGTTGTATCTGTACTGAAAGAAATAAGTGAGTGAATGAATAAATAAATGGAGGAGACAAAGCTCCTATGCCCCCCCGCCAAAAAAAAATTACAAAAATTTATGAAGATAGTGCACCTTTAAGGAGGGGAAGTATACCACTCCCACCACACACAGTGACTTCCTTACAAAGAGTATACTATGGGAAGGGGATGAAAGAGTAAATTCACAGTGGAGAAATTTGACAAACTTTACCAAAGTCAACATCAATAACCATAAGTCGTATTGATAGTATGTACACTTGATATAATATGATGAAAATAACACTGACCTCTGTATTCTTCTTCACCAAAACCCATCAGTTCATTTCAGTTCAGTAACTCAGTCATGTCCAATTCTTTGCGACCCCATGAATTGCAGCAACTGTCCATCACCAACTCCTGGAGTTCACTCAGATTCATGTCCATTGAGTCTGTGATGCCATCCAGCCATCTCATCCTCTGTCGTCCCCTTCTCCTCCTGCCCCCAATCCTTCCCAGCATCACAGTCTTTTCCAATTAGTCAACTCTTTGCATGAGGTGCCCAAAGTACTGGAGTTTCAGCTTTAGCATCATTCCTTCCAAAGAAATCCCAGGGCTGATCTCCTTCTGAATGGACTGGTTGGATCTCCTTGCAGTCCAAGGGACTCTCAAGAGTCTTCTCCAACACCACAGTTCAAAAGCACCAGTTCTTCAGCGCTCAGCCTTCTTCACAGTCCAACTCTCACTTCCATACATGACCACTGGAAAAACCATAGTCTTGACTAGACGGACCTTAGTCGGCAAAGTAATGTTCTGCTTTTCAATATGCTATCTAGATTGGTCATAATTTTCCTTCTAAAGAGTAAGCGTCTTCTAATTTCATGGCTGCAGTCACCATCTGCAGTGATTTTGGAGCCCCCAAAAATAAAGTCTGACACTGTTTCCACTGTTTCCCCATCTATTTCCCATGAAATGATGGGACCAGATGCCATGATCTTTGTTTTCTGAATGTTGAGCTTTAAGGCAACTTTTTCACTCTCCTCTTTCACTTTCATCAAGGGGCTTTTTAGTTCCTCTTCACTTTGTACCATAAGGGTGGTGTCATCTGCATATCTGAGGTTATTGATATTTCTTCCAGCAATCTTGATTCCAGCTTGTATAATCCCTGTATAATCATAAGAAAAACACCAAATTTCAAGAAAGGCTCATTTTACAAAAGAGCTGAGCCTTACTCCTCAAAACTGTCAATCATCAAAACCAATTAAAGTCATTCATGGTCAAGAGGAGTCTAAGGAGACATGACAGCTAACTATCAGCATATCATATTTGTTGTCTGTGCTTTAATTTCATCTCTGAAAAAGTGGACTGCAAACCACCAGGCTCCTCCGTCCATGGGATTTTCCAGGCAAGAGTACTGGAGTGGGGGTGCCATTGCCTTCTCCATTGAAAAAAAGTAAAGGAATATAAAAAATGAAAACCATCGATTTATTAGGCTTATATGACACTGGAAAACTTTTAATCTCTAAAAGTATATATTCATAATATTGAGAAAGTCAATTATAGAAGAGAGAGAGCAGGAAGGTGATTACATTTCTAGTAAGGGTGACATCACAAACAAGAAAAGAAAGGGAGAACCAGGTGATGGATACAGCAGAACTGAATAAAAAGAACAGAAAAACAGGAAAGAAAGGAATGAGGGAAGGGGGGAGAGAGAGAAAATGAAGAGAATGTTGGTAGTATTCTGTGTTCCAGTAATGATAATAGCTGATCTAGACAATCTGTTTTGCCATCCCTCTTTTGGATTCTTGATTTACTATGAATATTAAACATTGTCAGAATAAGACTGAGTCCTCTTTCTTGACTATTTTTTTTCTTTTGTGGTATATAAGATAATTTCTGGACATGTAGTTTCAAAACATGTTTTGGTCAGTTATCATCTTCTGCATTAACCATGAAAGATTTGTCCCAAATAAACTGAGACAAGCATGTATTTACTTATTCACTGAAGATCTAATTCTTGGGAAGTTTGCTTATGATTTTATCTTTATAAAAAGAACACTGCTTGCTTAGAAAAGATGGAGACTATGGTGACATTTGCCAAATTACACCATGACTCAGAAGATAACTTGTGGTTGGAGAAGGATTGGAAAAAACAAACAAACAACAATGAAACAAAGGAAGCTGTGTCTTGTTGCTCATTGAGAAGTATATCTGTGGTCATTTTTTAAGCTCCGTTCAGGTATTGTCATTTGTGACTGTGACACTTTTGCCACTGTGTTTTTAATGTTAGTCTTCCTGCTGTTCACATACTGATATGTTCCTGGCCATAGTTACATGGTGTAGTGACTTGCAAATTTTTATAATTGTACTATATGTATCTCTTTTGAAATGCTTTTACTTTAAAGAAGATGAAACAGTGTAACTTATTTTTAAAGATTTTACTTTTCATTTGGTATTTTGAAGACAACTAAAAATCCTGAATGAATTTATTATGTTAAGAAGTGAAAAAGAATAGATTCTGCCCTAGACCCCTAGAGTGGGGGCAAGAAAGCCCCCACTTTAAAAAGGAGCTCTTTTTGCCTATTACCTCGAGGACAAGCCCTCCCACCAGGGTGTGCAACCCCAGGCCTGAGAGGTGGCAGGAAGTATGTTCAGAGGATGGAGAAACAAGCTGAAATATCCACTTGCAGACCTGGGAGGCCACTCACACTGCAGAATGGAGACAGGAGGAAGAGGAGGAGGCAAACCTGGGTTTGACAGCAGTTTGAAGGTGTATTTTTAAAGACAAGAAATAAGAACATACTTTAATAGTTAGCCTCTTTTATAACTTTGAAATATTTAAACATGTGAAGAAAGCTGAGTGCCAAAGAATTGATGCTTTTGAACTGTGGTGTTGGAGAAGACTCTTGAGAGTCCCTTGGACTGCAAGGAGATCCAACCAGTCCATTCTGAAGGAGATCAGCCCTGGGATTTCTTTGGAAGGAATGATGCTGAAGCTGAAACTCCAATACTTTGGCCACCTCATGTGAAGAGCTGACTCATTGGAAAAGACTCTGATGCTGGGAGGGATTGAGGGCAGGAGGAGAGGGGGATGACAGAGGATGAAATGGCTGGATGGCATCACTGACTCAATGGACATGAGTTTGAGTGAACTCCGGGAGTTGGTGATGGATAGGGAGGCCTGGTATGCTGCAGTTCATGGAGTCTCAAAGAGTCGGACACGACTGAGCAACTGAACTGAACACTATGTGAAGTAAAAGTCGCTCAGTCATGTCTGACTCTTTGCGACCCCATGGACTATATAGTCCATGGAATTCTCCAGGCCAGAATACTAGTCCTTTCCCTTCTCCAGGGGATCTTCCCAAACTAGGGATTGAACCCAGGTCTCCCGCATTGCAGGCGGATTCTTTACCAGCTGAGCCACAAGGGAACCCCATACTGCAGTGGGTAGCCTAGCCCTTCTCCAGCAGATCTTCCCGACTCAGGAATCACAAAGGTCTCCTGCTTTGCAGGCAGATTCTTTACCAACGAAACTATGAGGGAAGCCCACAGTATGTGAACTTCCGTTTATACTCTTGTTCCCCTTTAGCCACCAATGTTGGGCCAAATTTGGCTAGATTTTTAAAATAAAATAAGATTAAGCTTATCTGTTCCTGTTTTCTTGATCCTGGTATCTCCCCTGCCAGGTAAATATATTCCAATTTTCTTAATTCACTTAACCTGTTATTAATAAATACTCTAACAGGTGATCTTGGAATTTAATCACAAATTATAGGTCAAAGGCTCTACCTAAAGATATATTCTATGAGCTTTTCAGTTTTAAAAATAAGTGTGTAAAATTGTCCCAATGTTCTACCTTCCAGGACTTCAAGGAGAATATTGGGGGAGGAGGGAGAAAATGGAAAAACAAATAATCAGCTATTGATATGTAGTTCTTTATGTAGAACTTTTTATGTGTGTTCTTTCTTTAATACAGAGGAAATATTTTTTTAGTCTTAAAGGTATCCATCCAGCTCTACAGGAACTTATAAACTGGATGGGAAGGCAAGAGAAACACACATGGAAAAATGAAAGTAAGACAGAAAATAGGAAATCAGTGCTATCAGGAATAAATGCTTTCAGAGAAGGAATTCAGGAAGTTTGGTTTGTCAGGGAGGTCTCCAGGCTGGGCCTCATGGTATGAATTGGAATTGGCACAGACAGAGGAGGCTGTATCCTGGCAAGGCTAAGGTACAGAGACAGGTAAGCACTACGTGTGTTTGGGGGAACTGGAGACTTACTAATTTGGTTAGAGAGGACATTTTATATTGTACACAAAGGCAGATGGACTTGAAAGATACCTAGTACTGCCTGTGCAGGGTTCTGAAAGTTTGGGTTTTACCCTGAAGACAGTGGATATTTGTTGAAGGTTTTTGAGATACAGATGACAAAATGAAATCTGTGATTTGAAAAGAATGAACAAACGAATGTGTTCAGATGGACTGGCAGAGAGATGAGAGAGAGAGGGGTCATGGAGGTCCTGAGGTCATGAACCAGAGAGCAGATAAGGGATCCAACATTTTGGAAAGAGACATTTTCTCTTTCACATAACTTAAAACATTTCTTGGTTTTCAGAGATACAAGCAATGATTTCCACCAGGTACCAAAGATGGATGATTAAATATAATGGAATAATAGAAAATAAAAAGTAATATACATTTTCTACTCAGCACATTTCCTAGCATTTTGTATTTACCTGTTAGCTTCTCTAAATGAAGAAAGGTAAGCACCACCTAGCTCATATTTTAAGCAGATCAAGTATATTTACAAAATTCAACTGGTGGAATATAATTGTGTTAACCTTGTCTGTACAGAGCGTAGGAAAGTGTCTTTAGCCCCACGTAATGAGAACATGTCATTTTTATATAAAAATGTCCCATGGGGGTGAGGCAAGCAGTGTGGTAAAGTGGAAAAAGACACTGGACCCAAAATGAGCTTGTACTGTTGACAATCCTTCCACTAAATTGCTGTAGGACTTCGGGCAACTCATTTATCCTTCTGGGACAGCCCCCCTTAAGGAGATTAAATTCTATAAACTCCAAGGCCCTTTTCAGCTCTGTCATTCTATAATTATGTGAGTTAGATCTCATACCAGCAGAGCATTTCATAAAATGGATTTCTAATATACTTTGAGTCAGACTCTCTAGTTAAATTTCCTAGGGTCTGTGAATGATGCAGATATGGATTTATCTATGATTAATTTGAGGGAAACTGGAGGTGGAGTTTTTTTTTTTTTTAAATGCTGGATATATATCAAGGTTATTAGGTCAGTATGTGAAATGATTTCTCCCCTTCCCCTGAACCACCATTAAAAACAAGTTAGCTTGTAGATATAACTTAATGGGTAATATTCCTTCTGTGAAATGTTTACAGACTGCCTATGAGGGACAGGAAGTACAGACAGTTCTCTTTAGATAGTGTGGTAATTTGGTTAAAAGCATACATTCTAGACTCACATCAACTCAGGTTCAAATCCAAGTTCTGCTACTTGTTAGCTGTGTGACCTTGGGATAGCTACTAAACCTTTCTGTGCTTCTGTTTACTCATCTGCCCTGCTGGGTTGCCGAGAAGATTAAGTGAGTTTATTAAGCATAAAGCACTTAGAACACCACCTACCACAAGCATTTGGTAACATGTTGTTATTATTAGACAAGGCAAGAAAAAAGATATTATCTAGGAAGACACCCTGGCGTCTAGAGCTGGAGGCATAATTATGTGGAACAGCCAATCTCCTTCAAAATCATTTCAGCTACTTTTGTAATGTTTTTTGCTATTGATCAGATTGTAACTCCAAAGTCACAAAAAATGACTTTATTGTTTCATCCTGTATGTGGTTTTCTAAAGATGAATGTATTTTTCTGAATGGTTACATGCCTGCTTTCAGGAAGGAATGTTCTTAGTGCACTGAAGTACAGGAAGAAGAGGTTTAGAGGCAGAATGAAGGCAGCTGAGCTTGTGTTTGCCTTGTGCTTTCAACCATTGCTGTTCAGTCACTCAGTCGTGTCCGACTCTCTGTGACCCCAAGGACTGCAGCTTGCCAGGCTTCCCTGTCCTTCACCATCTTCTAGAGTTTGCTCACTCACACCTATTGAATTGGAGATGCCATCCAACCATCTCAACCTCTGTCGTCCCCTTCTCCTCTTGGCTTCAATCTTTCCCAACATCAGGTTCTTTTCTAATGAGCTGGCTTTTCACATCAGGTGACCAAAGTATTGGAGCTTCAGCTTCAGCATCAATCCTTTCAATGAATATTCAGGACTAATTTCCTTTAGGATTGACTTGTTGGATCTCCTTGCCAAGGACTCTCAAGAGTCTTCTCCAACATCACAGTTCAAGAGCATCAATTCTTTGGTGCTCAGCTTTCTTTGTAGTCCAGTTCTCACATCCATACATGACCACTGTAAAAACCATAGCTCTGACTAGACGGACCTTTGTCAGCAAAGTAATGTCTCTGCTTTTAATACACTGTGCTTTCAGTGGAGAGTGAATATTCTTTTTTATTTTTCTTTTTTAAAATATTGTGCTTTATTGAATACTTTTTTTTTTTTTTAAGATTTATTTGTGGTTGTGGTGGGTCTTTCTTGCTGCTCTTGGGCCTCCTTCAGCTGCGGCGAGCAAGGGCTACGTTTTAGTTGTGATGCACAGGGTTCTCGTTGCAGTGGTTTCTCTTCTTATGGAGCGCAAGCTCCGGGCAAGCAGGCCTCAGTACTTGCGATGCGTGGACTCAGCAGTTGTGACTCACAGGCTTAGCTGCTCCATGGCATGTGGGATCTTCCCAGATCGGGGATTGAACCTGCATTGGCAGGTGGATTCTTTACCAGTGAGCCACCAGAGAAGCCCTTGAATTTGTTTGACTCACAGAAAAATAAACTTTAATCTATGATGACTGCCAGATTATACAGTAAAAAGCAATTTTCCTAAGTTTTCATACTAATGGAAAGGTTTCTACTGAATGAAAACAGCCATAAAATTATATTCATAAATATAGTTCTCTGTCTCACACATTTCACATGATTATTCACAATACTAATATGACATAAAAATCAGCCATAACGTCAGGTTAGATGAAATATAAAAGTAATGAAAAATGCAAAATCTTCTAAAAAATTACATTAAAGCTTTTGTTACATCAAAATTTAAAATGCAAATCTGTTGCTGAGTATAGACAGGATAATAAAATACACTTATATAGTAATTTTAAATGGTAAATATTCTTTTTAAAAATATTTACTTATCCATTTTTATCCATTTGGCCACTCCAGATCTCAGCTATGGCACACAGGCTCTTTAGTTGTGGCATATGGGATCTAGTTCCTCAACCACGGATCAAACCCAGGGGGTGCCCCCTCCAACTTCCACCTCACACATTGGGAGCATGGAGTCCCAGCCACTGGACCACCAGGGAAGTCCCATGAATATTCTTTAAAAGGTGTTTTCTGGATGAAAGCTCTGCTATCATTGAGGAAATAACATTTCAAGTTCAGCTGAAGCAGTGAATCAGAGTTTCTAAGACCAGCCCTATTCAGGCAGCTTCATCTTCGATAACAAACTGGGGTTGATTTTCAACTCATAGTTAATAAATTACCTCAGATTATCTCAAAAGGGTTTCCCTGGTGGCTCAGACAGTGAAAAATCCGCCTGCAATGCAGGAGACCTGGGTTCGATCCCTGGGTCAGGAAGATCTCCTGGAGAAGGAAATAGCTACCCACTCCAGTATTCTTACCTGGAGAATTCCATGGGCAGAGGAGCCTGGTGCTGTAGAGTCCATGGGGTCGCAAAGAGTTGGACAACAACTGTTTGACAAACACAACACATCTCAAATTAAGCCTCATTTATTTGGGTTTTAGAAAACTAGTAAAACATCTCTCTTTCAGTCATCTATGATGATCCGAGCTGCAACCAAATAGCCAGAAATGGAAAAAAAACAAAAACGGAAGGGAGGTGGACAGTGGGCTTTCTTGTAGCCCCTCCCTTCAGACCCTTGGCCTATTGGAGAGTAACTTTCTGCCAAGGTTTTCCTGAAGTCTCTCTCTGTTCCTCAGCTGAGAGGGAACCATGTTTATGGAGCTCATCAGAAGTGGGTGTGAAGGCTGTCTTCCTGTCTAAAGGATCTCAAGCCATGAAAAGGTCTTTTCATTCTCTGTTTGTTTGAGCCAGAGCAGGGCACTGGGCCTTGGGAGGGGTGTGCCAAGGCACCAGTTCCTTCCTTCAGGGCAGAGGAAGTTCCGCAGGAGTTCCTGTCCCTCCACAGAGGAGGAGGACACACTGTGCTCCCTGGCTGGGGGACGATAGCAGCTCAAGTGCCAGGACCGTGCCCAGCACCCCCACCCAGCTACTGTCTCCTCCAGCCCTGGGGTGGCCAACATGGTGTGAGACAAAATGGTTTAGAAGATTTCAGGAAAACCCTTCATACACTGCTCTCTGAGGTTAGATCTGAATAGCATGAAAGAGCTACTCTATAATGAGGGTGCAAAAGAAAATGAACAGGAAAATGAGCATGTGTACGTGTGTGTTTTTCTTTTATGTTGAGAAGATTAGCTGTCTTATCTCTCCTTCTAAACCTTTAATTCTAATTATGCTTGTAATAAGACAAAGCCAGTTAACCTGTGGTTTGGGCTGAGGCCGATAACAGCTACAATCTAGAAACTGATGCACAGGCTGGATTGTAAAATCTTGTGCTGAAAGTAATTGCCATGTGAGACAACACCTAAAGGTTTGAGTCATGCTTCTCAAGTCTACTAAGGACACATTGACATTTGGCAAAGCAAAGATCAATAGAAGGGGCTTCCCTGCTGGCTCAGACGATAAAGGATCTGCCTGCAATGCAAGAGACCTGGATTTGATTCCTAGATCAGGAAGATTCCCTGGAGAAGGGAATGGCTACCCACTCTAGTATTCCTGTCTGGAGAATTCCATGGACAGAGGAGCTAGGCGGGCTACATGGGGTCACAAAGAGTCGGACATGTCTGAACAACTAACACTTTCACTTTTTCAAATCAATAGATTGGGTGCCCACATCAAGCGTATTTTCTACCCCAAACATATAATTTTTTATGGAACACATGTAAACTCCACATGCATACTTTGAATACTGACCCCAGCTTTACCTTTGGACCCTTTGTGGCTAAGGAGCCCATGCCTTTCGCATCTTCCTGTGAAGAGGCTTTGTCTAATCAGTGCACACTTCTAAGTAGACATAAACACAGGACCAGAGAAACCTTGCCTGAGTAACAGCTGATGCCCAATGAATGTGTGAATGAATGAATGAACCCAGTTTGCATGGGCTTTAACACTAAGAGCATATGCGTTAATCGAAAATCATTTCCACCAGTGAGACAGTCACATCCTCCCTGGTGCTCTACATATATTCTCTGATGGCATGTTCACTCTCCTCTTCCCACTTTCAAAAAGCAAGGGTGCAGCAGAGCAGTAGCTATAACATGTTATACAGATTTCACCTTGTTCTGTTTGAATCTCATACCCACCCCCTTCCTTATAATCTAGAAGATACTTCAACCATCATTTGTGCATTTCTCAGGTTCAGCTCATCCCCTCCACCTGGACCCCACCTCAACTCAACTTTCTGAATTGTGAGCAGGGCTACTCATATGAGTGGCATTACTTGGATTAGGTGGGATTCAGTATATAAAAAGCAAAAACAATCAAAGATTATTCTTTGTCATCATCATCTTTTTAAAACATTGTATGAACCATTTCCTCTCCATTCCCTGGGTTTATCACTCACTCTTAGAAAGAAAAACCTTTAATCTCACTGATTTAAATGTCTGGCCCAATGTAGTAGTTAAATTCTAAGTGTCATGCAACTGATTATTCCTGCCTTTGCCCAGCTCAGGTGGGTTTCTGATGGCCTCCTGCAGGGAGGGAGCAGAGTAGCAGGCTTCTGCTTTGTTCTTCCCATTCCCTGATTTTACTTTTTTTACTCTTCACTTCCAGTTCACATTCCTCATTCTTTGTGGGTTAGGGCCAGAAGGAGTGGGGATTTCAGGGGTAAAGGGTTACTGTCTTAGGTTGAAGGTGTTGTCTGGCTTAAGTGGATATTTATAGCTGCCTCTTTCTCTCCAGGGACTTTTGTGGTTTTCACTAGGGCTCCAGCTGGACATATTGTTGTTGTTCAATTGCTAGGTCATGTCCTACTCTTTGCAACTCCATGGACTGCAGCAAGCCAGGCTTCCCTGTCCTTCACTATCTCCTGTCTCTTCACTCAGACTCATGTCTGTTGAGTCAGTGATGCTGTCTAACCATCTCATCCTCTGCTGCCCTTTTTCTTTTACCTTCAGTCTTGCCCAGCATCAGGGTCTTTTCCAATGAGTTGGCTCAACATATCAGATGGCCGAAGTGTTGGAGCTTTAGCTTCAGCATCAGTCCTTCCAGTGAATATCCAGGGGTGATTTTCTTTAGGAGTGATTGGTTTGATCTCCCTGCAGTCCAAGGAACTCTCAAAAGTCTTCTCCAGCACCACAATTCAAAAGCATCAATTCTTCAATGCTCAGCCTTCTTCATGGTTCTACTCTCACATCCATACATGACTACTGGAGAAAATCATAACTTTGACTATATGGACCTTTGTTGGCAAAGTGAGGTCTCTGGGTTTTAATACACTGTCTAGGTTTGTCATACCTTTCCTTCCAAGAACCAGGCATCTTTAAATTTCATGGTTGCAGTTACCATTCACAATGATTTTGGAGCCCAAGAAAATAAAGTCTGTCACTGTTTCCACTTCTCCTTCTATTTGCCATGAAGTGATGGGACTGGATGCCATGAAGTGATGGGACTGGATGCCATGATCTTAGTTTTTGAATGTTGAGTTTTAAGCCAGCTATTTCACTCCCTGTTTTCACCCTCCTCAAGAGGCCTTTATTTCCTCTTCACTTTCTGCTATTAGAGTGATATCATCTGCATATCTGAGGTTGTTGATATTTGTCCCAGCAATCTTGATTCCAGCTTGTGAGTCATCCAGTACAGCATTTTGCATAATGTACTCTGCATATAAGTTAAATAAGCAGGGTGACAATATACTACCTTGTACTCCTTTCCCAATTTTGAACCAGTCAATTGTTCCATGTCCAGTTCTAACTGTTACATCTTGTCCTGCTTACAGGTTTCTCAGGAGACAGGTAAGGTGGCGTGGTATTCCCATGTCTTTAAGAATTTTCTACATTTTATGTGATCTACACAGTCAAAGGCTTTAGCATAGTCAATAAAGCAGAAGTAGATGTTTTTCTGGAATTCTCTTGCTTTCTCTATGATTCAACAGATGTCAGCAATTTGATCTCTTGTTCCCCTGCTTTTTCTAAATCCAACTTGTACACCTGGAATTTCTTGGTTCACGTAGTGCTGAAGCCTAGCTTGAAGGATTTTGAGCACAACCTTGCTAGCATGTGAAATGAGCATTATTGTGTGGTAGTTTGAACATTCTTTGACATTTTCTTCTTTGAGATTAGAATGAAAACTGACCTTTTCCAGTCCTGTGGCCACTGCTGAGTTTTCCAAATTTGCTGACACACTGAGAACAGCACTTTAATGGCATTGTCTTATAGGGTTTGAAATAGCTCAGCTGGAATTCCATCACCTCCACTAACTTTGTTCATAGTAATTCTTCCAAAGGCCCACATGACTTCATACTCCAGGATGTCGGGCTCTAGTTAAATGACAATACTATTGTGGTTATCCAAGTCACTAAGACATTGTTTTGTTTAGTCCTTCTATGTATTCTTGCCACCTCTTCTTAATCTCTTATGCTTCTGTTAGGTCTTTACCATTTCTGTCCTTTATCATGCCCATCCTTGCATGAAATGTTCCCTGATAATCTCCAATTTTCTTGAAGAGATTTCTAGTCTTTCCATTATATTGTTTTCCTCTGTTTCTTTGCATTGTTCACTTAAGAAAGCCAGAAGGCTTTCTTATCTCTCTTTTCTATTCTCTGTAACTCTGTATTCATTTGAGTATATTTTTCCCTTTTTCCCTTGCCTTTTGCATCTCTTATGCCTTCAGCTATTTGTAAAGCCTCCTCAGACAACCACTTTACCTTCTTGCATTTCTTTTTCTTTGGGATGATTTTGATCACCACCTCCTGTACAATGTTAGGAACCCTCTGTCCATAGTTTTTCAGGCACTCTGTCTATCAGATCTCAGTATGCTGCTGCTGCTGCTGCTGCTGCTGCTAATTCCCTTCAGTTGTGTCGACTCTGTGCGACCCCATAGACAGCAGTCAACCAAGCTTCCCCGTCCCTGGGATTCTCCAGGCAAGAACACTGGAGTGGGTTGCCATTTCCTTCTCCAGTGCATGAAAGTGAAAAGTGAAAGTGAAGTCGCTCGGTCGTGTCCAACTCTTAGCGACCCCATGGACTGCAGCCCTCCAGGCTCCTCCGTCCATGGGATTTTTATAGCTCATTGTAATTCCCAGGAGGGCAAGAACTCACCCCTTAGCTCTCAGGCATTGAGTACACCCCACCCTGACCCTATCAGAATTGTACCTTCCCCCTACAACTTCCCTCTCTGTGGCAGCAGAGTCTTGCTTAAGACTGCTCCAGGCTCACTTTTTCCCACAGGGTGCACATCTGTTCCATGGAAAACTCTCACATTCTTTGGCTCTCTCCATTAGTCAAAGTACCAATGCCTCCTGCTTCCTCTCCAATAATCCCAGCCCAATAATCTCAGTACCTTGCCTTTAGATTTCTCAAGTGTGAGGCAGACATTTATCTTCTGTGAACCCCAACCTCACCTGTGAAGCTGTCCTGGCTACCTGCCCTCCTCTCACCAGGCTTGAAGGGAGGGGAGGAAGTACCTGTGTCCTTTCTTCCATGGGGATGTGTTTGGGGGAGAAACATTCCACCCTGCAGCAAACTTCTCCAAATACTCTCTCTTTCATAGCTTCTTTGACTCAAAATTTCTTACACTGGCTCTGAGACATCACCTCTGCAAATCCTGGTATAGGTAGTCAAGCACCCCACTTTGGAATGTGCAGGTACCTGGCACTATGGGTTTCATCTCAGAATTGATGTTTATCTAAACTGAGCAGAAAGCACTCCATTTCAACATCCTGTTATGTATGTATTAATATATATAGGATGGGCATTTTACAACCCCTGCTCATTGTGCTGCTGATCTAGAGAAATTGTATAAAACAATAATAGCAGATTCCTACATAGCACAGCATTTATTGTATGCCAGGTACTATTCTAAGCCAGGCATTATTTAGTTTTTTTAAAAATCAATATTCATGTATTTATTAAGAGGTACAAAATATATGTGGTTAATGTTGTTATTTTCATTTGTAAATGCAAGTGTTAGAACCTATATACAACTTTTTATCAAGGTTATCTGCCATTAGACTGCTCACCTTGAGGCTTCTGCAGGTCTGGAATTCTCTTCCCACTGGACAGGAGTATGGAGTAGGAACCCCAGTTAATAGCTTGTTTATTACAAAAGAAAAGGAAATAATCAGCACAGTCAAGTTTCTTATTCTTAAGGATTGTTAGATTTTGTCCTTGAAAGAGTCAGGATCTTTCAAACTCCTGGGTTCTTGAATGTTCTTTCAGTTATCAAAAGTGGAGTCATTTATTTTCTCATTCTCTGATTCTAATGACCATTCATTTTTAGCTTTTTTTTTTTTTCGAATTCAAAGTCAGTTTGTTGAGAAAGGATATATCTCAGGAACAGCGAGATGGAAGAGATGCAGAGGGCAAGGTGTGAGGAAAGGCAAGGAGCATCCTTGCAGTCTTAGAGTATGCCACTCTCCTAGCACCTCCATGTGTTCACAACCCAGAAGCTCCATTCAACCCTTATAACAACTCTATACATACAATTATAGAGGAACATACAATTATTACTCTTGTTTTTCCAGATGATAACCTTGAGGAATAGAAGTCTCTCAAATTGCCCAAAGTCACTCACTAGTAAGTGTGAGATCTGGGATTTGAACCTATATAACAAAGCTACATGCATGCTTCCAACCACTGCATTATGCTGCCTCATGTGTTCTGGTAGAGGGAGCCAGGCAGACCTGGCATGAATTTCAGCCAGCTCTGCTTGCAGTGTGACTTGGAGAAGTTATTCTTACCTCTAGTTTCTTCCTCTAGAAAATGAGGATAATGAATCTGGCTTTTTGCATTCATGCATCCAGTGGGGTTGTGTCCTCCCCATTTCTTCTCTACTCTCCTTCCACCATGCGAGCTGAAGACAGAGTCTCTTCACATCAGGTGCTCCAGTTGGTTTAAGATCCTCCCAGCATGAAGATATGAAGCCCTGCTCTAGCTTAGCAAGCAATGGGAGATAGCATTTCTGTGCTATTTAACAGGTGGTCCTTTCTTTAAAGGGCTTCTCTGATGGCTCAAGGGTAAAAATCTGCCTGCAATGAAGGAGACTAAGATTGGATCCCTAGGTAGGGAGGATTCCCTGAAGGAGGAAATGGCAACCCACTCCAGTATTCTTGCCTGAAAAATCCCATGGACAAAGGAGCCTGGTGGGCTACAGTTCATGGGATTGCAAAAGGTCAGACAACTGAACACACACATGATCATCTTTCTTTAAGGAAGTAGGGAAGGTCTTATAAAGGTATTTCTCTATTTCTGGTCAAACGCAAGCCTTGATTTAAGTTTCTTAGTTGTCTGTCCTTCTTTAAAGGCCACATTTTCATGAGCAGCAGAGCTTTATGGGAGGATTCTAGCAGGATGTGAGTTCTTCTAGCAGCCTGTCTGTTAAGCAAGACTGTACACAAGGGTATGCCATGTGGTCCTGGGGAACTTTGGAAGAGAGGTTGTCTGGTTCTAATTTACCCATATCCTTGCCAAAATTGATTGTCAATGGTTTGATTGTATCTATCCTAGTGGGTGTGAAGTAGTATCTTATTATGGATTTGATTTATGTTTGTCTAATGACTAATGATGTTGAGAATCTTTTCATGTGCTTACTGTCCATTTGTATATCTTCTCTAGAGAAATGTCTATTCAAGTCCTTTGCCCATTTAAAAATTGGATTATTTATATTTTTTGCTGGGTACTAAACCCCCATCTGTAGTTTATAAGATAAGTGAATGCAAACATTTCCTTTCATTCTGTCAGCTATCTTTTCCCTTTCTTGCTAGTGTTCTTAGAAGAACAAAAGTTTTTATTTTTCTTGAAGTCCAATTATCTCTCTATATTTTTGATACTTTACTAAGCTATTAGAAACCACTGCCAAATTTAAAGTCATCAAGGTTTACACCTATGTTTTTGACTAAGAGTTTTATTAGTTTTCACTCTTACATTTAGGTCTTTGATCAATTTTGAGCCATTTTTTTACATCTAGGGTAAGATGGAGTTATCATCCTCTTTTTTTTTTTTGCTAGAAATATAGTTTGTTTTCTCAGTGGCTGGATATCAGGAAAGACAATTGCAGAACTGATCGCCAGGACTTAAAGGAAAGTATAAAGCTCGTGAAGCATGGGCTGCAGCACTTCCAGTTAGGGCCAGGCAAAAACAGTGTGGGTCACAGGAGGGCCTGGCTGACCATGTGACTGAGTGAGGATTGCTCACTGCAGCCTGGCATTTATCAGAAGGATCATGCATGAAAAGAAGCGTGGCTGCTACAATGGAAGTGAAAGTTCAGCTCAGACGAGTTCTGTCACTTGGGCAGAGTAAAGTTGCGAAGAGAATAATGACAAGCCCTTACCACCCGGTGGAACTAGGGCATGGCTCCTATGTCTGCAGTGCTCCATGCTGGTCTTTACAGTGATGAGGCCTGCAGCTCTTCCTTTCCTTAATCTCCTCTACCCCTCCTTCAGAGACAGCGGGAGGCAGAGGCCAGGCTTCCTCTCGCCCCACAGATTCCTTTTCTTTCTTGGCTGAGGATGCTATATTGGGCCCTCGGGGTTCCTGCCCACCGTTCTGCACCCTGATCTGGGCGTGCCTTGGCCTCTTGGCTTCCTGATTGTTGTTGTTTAGTCGCTCAGTCCTGTCTCTTCGTGACCATGGACTGCAGCACACCAGGCCTCCCTGTCCTTCCCCATCTCCTGGAATTTGCTCAAATTTATGTTCACTGAGTCAGTGATGGCATCCAGCCATCTCATCCTCTGTCATCCCCTTCTCCTCTTGCCTTTGGTCTTTCCCAGCATCAGGGTCTTTTCCAGTCTGAGTTGGCTTTTCACATCAGGTGGCCAAAGTATTGGAGCTTCAGCTTTAGCATCAGTCCTTCTAATGAATATTCAAGACTGATACCCTTTAGGATTGACTGGTTTGATCTCCTTGCTGTCCAAGGGACTCTCAAGAGCCTTCTCCAAAACACAGTTCAAGGACATCAATTCTTTAGCACTCAACATTTTTTATTGTCCAACTCTCACATCCATACATGACTACTGGAAAAACCATAGCTTTTAACTATATAGACCTTTGTCAGCAAAGTGATATCTCTGCTTTTTAATATGCTGTCTAGGTTTGTCATAGCTTTTCTTCCAAGGAGCCAATGTCTTTTATTTTCATGGCAGCAGTCACCACCCACAGTGATTTTGGAGCCCAAGAAAATAAAGTCTCTCACTGTTTCCATTGTTTCCCCATCTATTTGCCATGAAGTGATGGGACCAGATACCCTGATCTTAGTTTTTGAAGGTTGAGTTTTAAGCTAGCTTTTTCACTCTCCTCTGGCACTTTCATCAAGGGGTTCTTTAGTTCCTCTTTGCTTTCTGCCATAAAGGTGGTGTCATCTGTCTATCTGAGATTATTGATGTTTCTCCTGGCAATCTTGATCCCAGCTTGTGAGTCATCCAGCTGGCATTTTACATGATGTACTCTGCATATAAGTTAAATAAGCAGGGTGACAATATACAGCCTTGACGTACTCTTTTCCCTATTTGGAACCAGTCTGTTGTTCCATGTCTGGTTCTAACTGCTGCTTCTTGACCTGCATACAGGCTTCACAGGAGGCAGGTAAGGTGGTCTGGTATTCCCATCTCTTTAAGAATTTTTCACAGTTTGTTGTTATCCACCCTTATGGCAGCAAATGAAGAGGAACTAAAAGCCTCTTGATGAAAGAGGAAAGCGAAAAAGTTGGCTTAAAGCTCAACATTCAGAAAACGAAGATCATGGCATCTGGTCTCATCACTTCATGGGAAATAGATGGGGAAACCATGGAAACAGTGTCAGACTTTATTGGGGGGCTCCAAAATCACAGCAGATGGTGATTGCAGCCATGAAATTAAAAGACGCTTACTCCTTGGAAGAAAAGTTATGACCAACCTAGATAGCATATTCAAAAGCAGAGACATTACTTTGGCAACAAAGGTCCATCTAGTCAAGGCTATGGTTTTTCCAGTGGTCATGTATGGATGTGAAAGTTGGACTGTGAAGAAAGCTGATCACCAAAGAATTGATGCTTTTGAACTGTGGTGTTGGAGAAGACTTTGAGAGTCCCTTGGACTGCAAGGAGATCCAAGCAGTCTATTCTAAAGGAAATCAGTCCTGGGTGTTCATTGGAAGGACTGATGCTGAAACTGAAACTCCAATACTTTGGCCACCTCATGCGAAGAGTTGACTCATTGGAAAAGACTCTGATGCTGGGAAGGATTGGGAGCAGGAGGAGAAAGGGATGACAGAGGATGAGATGGATGGACGACATCACCGACTTGATGGACATGAGTTTGGGTGAACTCTGGGAGCTGGTGATGGACAGGGAGGCCTGGTGTGCTGCAATTCATGGGGTCACAAAGAGTCAGACACGACTGAGTGACTGAACTGAACACAGTCAAGGTTTTAGTGTAGTCAGAGAAGCAGAGTAGATGTTTTTCTGGAATTCTCTAGCTTTTTCTATGAACCAATGGATATTGGCAATTTGATCTCTGATTCCTCTGCCTTTTCTAAATCCAGCTTATACATCTGGAATTTCTCAGTTCACATACTACTGAAGCCTAGTTTGAAGGATTTTGAGCATTACTTTGCTAGCATGTGAAATGAGTGCAATTGTGTGGTTGTTTGAACATTCTTTGGCATTGTTCTTCTTTGGGATTGGAATGAAAAGCAATCTTTTCCAGTTCTGCAGCCACTGCTGAGTTTTCCAAATTTGCTGGCATATTGAGTGTAGCACTTTGATAGCATTATCTTTTAGGATTTGAAATAGCTCAGCTGGAATTCCATCACCTCCACTAGCTTTGCTCATAGTGGTGCTTCCAAAGGCCCACTTGACTTCATACTCCAGGATGTCTGGTTCTAGGTGATTGATCACACTATATTATTTACTGGGTCATTAAGATCTCTTTTGTATAATTCTTCTATGTATTCTTGCCACCTCTTCTTCATATCTTCTGCTTCTGCTAGGTCCATACCATTTCTGTCCTTTACTTGCCCATCTTTGCATGTAATGTTCCCTTGGTATCTCTAATTTTCTTGAAGAGATCTCTAGTCTTTCCCATTCTATTGTTTTCCTCTATTTCTTTGCATTGTTCACTTAAAATATTCTCTGAAACTCTGCATTCAGGTGGATATATCATTCCTTTTTTCTTTGTAGTTCACTTCTCTTCTTTTCAGGCTTCCTGATAGCTCATCCCGGGTTAGGAAGATGTGCTGGAGAAGGGATAGATTACCCACTCCAGTGTTCTTGGGCTTCCCTTGTGATTCAGCTGGTAAAGAATCCACCTGGAATGTGGGAGACTTGGATTTGATCCCTGGGTTGGGAAGATCCCCTGGAGAAGGGAAAAGCTACCCACTCCAGTATTCTGGCCTAGAGAATTCCGTGGACTGTATAGTCCATGAGGTCGCAAAGAGTCTGACACGACTAAACCACTTTCACTTTTCTCTTCTATCTGCTATTTGGACGGCCTCCTCCAACACCCGTTTTGACTTTTTTTGCATTTCTTCTTCTTGGGGATGGTTTGATCACTGCCTCATGTGCAGTGTTATAAACCTCTGTCCATAGTTCTTCAGGCACACTGTCTACCACGTCTAATCCCTTGAATATATTTGTCGCTTCCACTGTATTGGGCTTTCCTGGTGACTCAGTCAGTAAAGAATCTGCCTGTAATGCTGGATACCTGGAATGGATCCCTGGGTTGGGATGATCCCCTAGAGGAGGGCATGGCAACCCACTCCAGTGTTCTGCCTAGAGAATCTATGGACAGAGAAGCGTGATAGACTATAGTCCATGGGCTCACAAAGAGTCAGATACAACTGAATGACTAAGCACAGCTGTTAACTGTAAGGCATTTGATTTAGGTCATACCTGAAAAAGATCTTTATGACCCAGATAATCATGATGATGTGATCACTCACCTAGAGCCAGACATCTTGGAATGTGAAGTCAAGTGGGCCTTAGAAAGCATCACTACAAACAAACTAATGGAGGTGATGGAATTCCAGTTGAGTTGTTTCAAATCCTGAAAGATGATGCTGTGAAAGTGCTGCACTCAGTATGCCAGCAAATTTGGAAAACGCAGCAGTGGCCACAGGACTGGAAGAGGTCAGTTTTCATTCCAATCCCAAAGAAAGGCAATGCCAGAGAATGCTCAAACTACCACACAATTGCACTCATCTCACACGCTGGCAAAGTAATACTCAGAATTCTCCAAGCCAGGCTTCAGCAATACGTGAACCATGAACTCCCTGATGTTCAAGCTGGTTTTAGAAAAGGCAGAGGAACCAGAGATCAAATTGCCAACATCCGCTGGATCATGGAAAAAGCAAGAGAGTTCCAGAAAAACATCTATTTCTGCTTTATTGATTATGCAAAAGCCTTTGACTGTGTGGATCACAATAAACTGTGGAAAATTCTTAAAGATGGGAATACCAGACCACCTGACCTGCCTCTTGAGAAATCTGTATGCAGGTCAGGAAGCAGCAGTTAAAACTGGACATGGAACAACAGACTGGTCCCAAATAGGAAAAGGAGTACGTCAAGGCTGTATATTGTCACCCTACTTATTTAACTTATATGCAGAGTACATCACGAGAAACACTGGACTGGGAGAAACACAAGCTGGAATCAAGATTGCCGGGAGAAATATCAATAACCTCAGATATGCAGATGACACCACCCTTATGGCAGAAAGTGAAGTGGAACTAAAAAGCTTCTTGATGAAAGTGAAAGAGGAAAGCGAAAAAGTTGACTTAAAGCTCAACATTCAGAAAACAAAGATCATGGCATCTGGTCCCATCACTTCATGGGAAATAGATGGGGAAACAGTGGAAACAGTGTCAGAGTTTACTTTTAGGGGCTCCAAAATCACTGCAGATGGTGACTGCAGCCATGAAATTAAGACACTTACTCCTTGGAAGAAAAGTTATGACCAACCTAGATAGCATATTCAAAAGCAGAGACATTACTTTGCTGACAAAGGTCCATCTAGTCAAGGCTTTGGTTTTTCCTGTGGTCATGTAGGGATGTGAGAGTTGGACTGTGAAGAAAGCTGAGTGCCAAAGAATCGATGGTTTTGAACTATGGTGTTGGAGAAGACTCTTGAGAGTCCCTTGGACTACAAGGAGATCCAACCAGTCCATTCTGAAGGAGATCAGCCCTGGAATTTCTTTGGAAGGAATGATGCTAAAGCTGAAACTCCAGTACTTTGGCCACCTCCTAAATAGTCATTGAAAGGACTGAAGCTGAAGCTAAAGTACTTTGGCCACCTGATTCAAAGAGCTGACTCATTTGAAAAGACCCTGATGCTAGGAAAGATTGAAGGTAGGAGGAGAAGGGGATGACAGAGGATAAGGTGGTTGGATGGTATCACCAACCTGATGGACATGAGTCTGAGCAAACTCCAGGAGTTGGTGGACACGGAAGCCTGGTGTGCTGCCGTCCATACTGTCCATAGGGTCACAAAGACTCGGACATGACTGAGCAACTGAACTGAACTTACCTTGATTCGTGGACCTAACATTCCAGGTTCCTATGCAATATGGTTCTTTACAGCATCAGACTTCACTTTCACCACCATATACAGCCACAACCTGGTGTTTTTTCTGCTTTGGCTCAGCTTCTTCATTCCTTCTTGAGCTATTTCTCCACTCTTCTCCAGTAGCATATTGGACACCTGCTGACCTAGGGGTTCATCTTTCAGTGTCATATCTTTTTGCCCTTTCATACAGTTCATGGGGTTATCAAGGCAAGAATGCTGAAGTGGTTTGCTATTCCCTTTTCCAGTGAACCACATTTATTCAGAACTCTCCACCATGACCTGTCTCTCTTGGGTGAACCTACATGGCAGGACTCATATCTTATTGAGTTAGGTAAGGTTGTGGTCCTTGTGATCAGATTGGTTAGTTTTCTGTGATTGTGTTTTTCATTCTCTCTACCCTCTGATGGATGAGTATAAGAGTCTTGTGCAAGCTTCCTGATGGGAGGGACTGGGTGTGGGGAAAACTTGGTCTTCCAAGTTTTCAGTTCAGTTCAGCTCAGTTCAGTTTCTCAGTTGTGTCTGACTTTTGTGACCCAGTGGACTGCACACTAGGCTTCCCTGTCCATCAAAAACTCCCAGAGCTTATTCAAACTCATGTTCATCAAGTTGGTGATGCCATCCAACCATCTCATCCTCTGTCTTCCCCTTCTCCTCCTGCCTTCAGTCTTTCTCAGCACCAGGGTCTTTTCTAATCAGTCAGTTCTTTGCATCAGGTGGCCAAAGTATTGGAGTTTCAGCTTTAGCATCAGTCCTTCCAATGAATATTCAGGACTGATTTCCTTTAGGATTACTGGTTGGATCTCCTTGCAGTCCAAGGGACTCTCAAGAGTACTCTCCAGCACCACAGTTCAAAAGCATCAATTCTTCAGTGCTCAGCTTTTTTATAGTCCAATTCTCATGTGGCCACATTTAGTAAATCTTTAATCCAATTTTCTGCTCATGGGTGGGGCTGTGTTCCCTCCCTGTAGTCTGGCCTGAGGCCAAACTATGGTAGGGGCAATGGCGGTAATGGCAGCCTCCCTTCAAAAGGACTTATGCCAGCACACTGGCCTGCCAGGACTGTTGTAGTCAGTGCCCCTGACCCCGAGGCAGGCCAGTGTCGATCCATGCCTCCACCAGAGACTCCCTGTCACACACAGGTAAGTCTGGCTCAGTCTCTTATGAGGTCATTGCTCCTTTCTCCTGGGTCCTGGTACCTACAAGATTTTGTTTGTGTCCTTGAAGAGTCTGTTTCCCCAGTCCTGTGAAGTTCTGTAATCAAATCCTGCTGACCTTGAAAGTCAGGTTCTCTGGGGATACTTGGTCCCTTGCTGGATCCCCAGGTTGGGAAGTTTGTTGTGGGGCCTAGAACTTTCACAGCAGTGTGAGAATGTCTTTGGTATCATTGTTCTTCAGTTTGTGAGCTGCCCTCCTGGTGGCTCTACAGTGGAGCTAATGGCAACCTTCTTCAAGAGGAGTTTTGCCACACAGCACCTCCTGTGGTAGCCAGAGCTCCTGTCCTTGCAGTAGGCCACTGCTGACTCATGCCTCCACAGGAGACCCTCAAACACTCAGAGGCAGATCTGGCTCCATTTCTTGTGGAGGGGTCACTGCTCCTTTCCCTTGGTCCTGGTACACACAGGGTTTTGTTTGTGCCCTCCAAGCATCTCTGGCGGGTTATGAGGTTTGATTTTAAATGCAGTTGCGCCCCTCCCACTATCTTGTTGTGGCTTCTCCTTTGCCCTTGTTGTGGGTATCTTTTTCTGGTGGGTTCCAACATTCTCCTATTGATAGTTATTCAGCAGCTAGTTGCGATTTTGGTGTTTTTGAAGGAAAAGATGAGTGCACATCCTTCTACTCCACCACCAGGAAGTGGCTTCTTGATGGGCTCAGTCCAGGGGGATACCAGGAGATGAGAGGGAGGGAAGGAAGGCAAGGCATTTATTTTCTCACCCTGATCCCTTCCGGCAGGGTGGCTGCAGGCTCCTCTCAGTGCCCTACTGAGCATAGTCCTCCACTCTGCCTATCCTGTGATTTGCTCTACGTACCCTTCAGACCAGTTAGCAGCTCGAGAGCACAACCCTGGGGGCCTCTCTATGCCCTATGCACACCCTTATCCTGTTGTTAGACTCTCTTTGACTCCTCCCACTCTTCCTGTATTTGCTTACACCTGGCTGATACACCTTCTCTCCCAGTCAGCCATGTATGCACTGACAGGTCTGAGTCAAGCCCTTCACTCTCTGTAAGTACATTTATTCATTCAGCAGACATCTTTCAAATATCTATTTTGTGTAGCGAGCATGCATGCTCAGTCATGTCCAGCTCTTTGTGACCCCATGGACTGATGTTCGCCAGGCTCTTCTGTCCATGGGATTTTTTTCAGGCAAGAGTATTGAAGTGGGTTGCCATTTCCTTCTCCAGGGAATCTTCCCTACCCAGGGATCAAACCCATGTCTCCTACACTGGCAGGCAGATTCTTTAACACTGAGCCACCTTGGAAGCCCATTATGTGTATGAGGTGCCTCTTATGAGCCACTTTTTTAAACACTAAGGATTTGGAGTGAATGAAATGGAGAAAGTCCCTGCTCTCTAGGAACCTCTCTTCTGACAGAAAGTGTTAGCCACTCAGTCGTGTCCAACTCCTTGTGATGGACTCTAGCCCACTAGGCTCCTCTGTCCATGGCATTCTTCAGGCAAGAATACTGAAGTGGGTAGCCATTCCCTTCTCCAGGGGATCTTCCTGACCCAGGGGTCGAACCTGGGCCTCCCATGTTGCAGGCAGATTCTTTACCATCTGAGCCACCAGAAAAGCCCATGGGCAATCAAACAGATACATTGCATGGTTAGCTAGGTAGGTGCTCAGGGGGCGTAGCACAGGCAAAGGGAGCAAAAACAATGGCAAGGTTGCTATTTTAGGCCACATGAGCCCTCACAGGAGGCCTCCCTGGGGGAGCTGAATTAAGTGAAAAATGCCCGGGAGGCTATGTGGGAAGAGGTCATTCCAGAAGAAAGAGTAGCAGGCCTGGAGGCTCTCGACACAGATGAGGTGTGGTAAGGAGAGCAGGAGGCCTGCAGGGGAGCAAATGAGGCCAAGACTAGGCAGACAGGAAAGGCAGGGGCTGGGTCACACAGGGGCTTGACGGCCATGGTCAGAGCTTTTGAGTTTCAGAACCTCATGGAACACGCTGGAGGACTTTAGGCAAGGGAGTGATGTGATTTGACTTGTGGTTTTAAAAGGATCATTATTCAGCATGACCACAAGAAAAAGGCCCCTAGATAGCATGGTCAAATGACAAAAATAACACGACTTAGTAACAAGTTTGTCCTTTATTCAAGGGAAAACAGCCGGGGGAGTGCGGTGTCTCCCGGCAGTAGAGCTCTCTTCCTGAGAGATTTTGGGCAAGAGGGAGGTTTACGCAGTGTTAGAAGCGGAAGGTGATCTAAAGCTGAGTTGGAGAATGGTGATTGGCATGTGTTAGGTTTCCTTGACAAGTGTTTCCTGTAAAAGCAGGCTGACTTTGGTTTAGGTTTGTGATGAGGGCTGGGTAACTGGGGCAGCCTCTATTTTATGGGCCCCAATATACGAATTACCTTTATCAGCAACTAGCTAGCCTTGCCTCTTTCTGTGTGGCCTCAGCCACATCTCCTGTCTCACTGGTCATTTTTTCTTTTAAGTCTCAACGTTTTTTCTATTTTTCTCTGCTAAACCCAGAGTCACCTTATTTGAAATGTCTATCTACTAAAATGCACATATTTTGAAATTATTATCTTCTTTTTCTCATAATTTGATTATTGTAGAGACCCATTCGATATGAATCTCCTAAATGGAAGAGGGGCTTCCCTGGTGGCTCAGCAGTAAAGAATCTGCCTGCCAATGCAGGAGACATGGGATAGATCCCTGGATCGGGAAGATCCCCTGTAGAAGAAAATGGCAACCCTCTCCGGTATTCTTGCCTGGGAAATCCCATGAACAGAGGGGCCTGGTGGGCTACAGTCCATGGAGTCACAGAGTTGAACACAATTTACTGACTGAATGATAAAAACAAAAAGGAGGAGAACTTGTTGATTGATGAGTCTTGCTGCTGTGTGCCCCCTCCTAGGAAATTTCCTTCTGTTAGTGAACAAGGTATTTCATATTGGAAAGCATAAAGGGGTGCCGGAGGTGGGGGCGGGGAGATGCCCTAGTGTTTACCGCATAGTGAGGAGCAGGGAAGATAACAGCATCCGAAAAGCCAGGAGAGAGCAAAGGATCTCCTTATCTTCTTCTGAACCAAGAAAGTGGTCAACCTTTCCACTTAGAAGGAGAACTAAACATTTGGTATCTTAGTTAACTCCCAAATGTGCTATTCTCGATCCCTTCAGTGGCTGCCTATTGATCACCAATAAAGTCCTAAGAAATCCTGATGGAAACCCTGTGTCCCAGCCAGTGTTTTTATTTTGCTAAGTCACTTCAGTCAGGTCCGACTCTGTGCAACCCTATGGACTGTAGCCCACCAGGCTCCTCAGTCCATGGGATTTCCCAGACAAGAACACTAGAGTGGGTAGCCATTTCCTTCTCCAGGGGATCTTCCTAGTCTTCCCAGGGACTGAACCCACATCTCTTAAGTCTCCTGCATTGGCAAATGGGTTCTTTACCACTAGCACCACCTGGGAAGCCCATTGGCTCCTCCCTAGATGGACATCTCCCTTTTCCATCTCTGCTTTGCTCACACTCTTCCTTTGTCCTGGGATGCGGATCCACCCCATTTCTACCTAACAGAACTGTTTAAACCCCAGCTTGTGCCATCACTTTCACAAAGCCTTCCGTGATTGCTCTCCTCCTTCACATTCCTAGTTTAGGAATTTCTGTGACTTATTAGATACATGCTGCTTTATTTTGTCCCCACAGAGGTGCCTATATTATGGTCCCCAGTAGGTTAAAATATCTCAAACACATGAATGACTCCTTACACCTTTAAAAATCTATTGGAAAATATGCCCCAGTGAAAAAGTGGCCAATGAATATTGATTTTAATTAGTTTTCTATTGCTGCATAGTATCACAAGTTTATCAGCTAAAAACAACATACCTTTGTCTAACTTATTCAATGGGTCAGGTGTCTGAACAAGGCTTAACTGGATTCTCCACTCAGAGCTTCACAACCTGCAGTGATGGTGTCAGCTGGGACTGCAGTTTCATCTGAGGCTGCAGTTTCCTCTGCCAAGCTCCTGTGGTTGTTGGGAGAGTCCATTTCCTTGCAGCTATGGAACTCATAACAGCTTGCCTTTTAAAAGCCACCCAGGGAGAGTCTTTGAGGCTTCAAGTTTCTGACCTCTGGACGCTCTTTTAAAGGGCTCACTTGATTGGGTCATGTCTACCTAGATAATCTCCCTTTTGGGTAACTCAAAGTTAACTCACTAGAGAACTTAATTACATTGTCAAAATCCCTTCACCTTTGTGGCATAATGTACCTAATCATGGGAGTGATCCATTGTATCGAGGACCTGCCCACACTCAAAGGGAGGGGATCACACAGGATGCATAACAGCAGGGAGTGGGAATTTGGGGGACCATCCTAGAATTCTTCCTACCGCAAATATTCGTTGAGCAACAGTCTAATAGAGTGTTTTTGAGTTACAGAATCCCCAATTACTTCAAAATAGTGGAAAAAATTTTAAATTAATTACTAGTTTAAATATAAAAGTCTGTAGTATCTATGAGAAAAGACACTTCCCTGATCTCTCTCATTTTTTTGATAGATTGAAAAGGGAAGACAATATTTTGAATCATTTTAGTTTGCTTGTAGCTTGTTGTTTAGAGTTGATTTCAGTTCATTTTATCCAAACTGTATACAAGAACACAGAGTTATCCTGTGTAAAAGTGACAGACTTGGGTTTGTAAAACTGTCTAAAAACAGCATAGGGTGAGGAACAGGTAAAGAATGATGGGAGATTTTTGTGTGCTATGGAGAGATTAATGCCTCCACCAGGACATGGAAAGTCAACCACAGGGGAGTCCTTAGTCTAATGAGCTCACATTACAGTGTTGTTTGCCTCTCAGAACACTATCCAGCTTTTTATTCAAATATATCCACAGAGTTGGGGTTAACACTGCTGGTTTCTTAATACAGCTGGGGAAATCCCTAGTTCGTGCTAGGGAAATCCCTAGTTCACGCTGGTGTGAGTGGAGATTCTTCCCCTGGAAGAGTCTGAGCTTTGGGGAGCCATGGCATGACCCCCTTTAAATCAGATTTGTGCCTGGTCTGATGGTTCCTGAAGGAATAAGGACAGAAAGAAAACTCTGCAGTTCAGTGGGGCTTCCCTGGTAGCTCAGATGGTTAAGAATCTGCCTTCAGTGCGGGGAGACCTGGGTTTGATCCCTGAGGTAGGAAGATCTTCTGGAGAAAGGAGTAACTACTGACTGCAGTATTCTTGCCTGGAGAATCCCATAGACAGAGGAACCTAGCAGGCTACAGTTCATGGGGTTGAAGAGAGTCAGACATGACTGAGCGACTAACACACACACAGTTCAGTTAGTGAGGGGAAGATCTCACCAGGAGGACTATGAAAGGAGAATTAGAACCTAAGACAATAGATTGTACAGATTTTGAAAAACAGTGGAAGGCAATTAATTTCTTTTGCAGAAATTTGAAGTTTATATATTGAATTTTTGCACTAAGAAGAGCTGTCAGGCCCTGTGAACACATGCTCTGTATTTATTCATCTGCATACTCCGTGACTATTAACTGAAGTATGTTGATGTGAATTTTTCCAGTGTGATACAGAAGGGCAGGGCCAGTGAATGTGGGAGGAAAGTCAGGCATTGGCAATTTTGCTTTCTTTTGCATCTGGTCCCTGCTCTGTGCTCTGCAGAGACCCAGCCATAGTGTCAGGGCCAGGAATCTTTTACCATACTCCTGCCTCCCTGCTCCCGAATTCAGATTCCCACAGACAGAGAGAGAATGAGTGGGCTAGGAGGGCCCTGAAGAAGAGAGGCCCTGGGGAACTGGGGAACGTGACCCAGGGCAGGAAGGAGGCATGCCAGATTCTCAGCCTTCCCCCATGCCCGGTAAGGAGTCCTGTTGCTGGCTCTGAGCATCTAGCTTTTTTTTTTCAATTCACACTTTAAAAAAATGTGTAGTAATGAAGCAGTACAGTGCCTGCAGTGTTGCTGGAAAGTAAATGAAACTGGCAACTCTTCCTCTCATCTCTGGGTGAAAGTTAATTTAATGAAGTTTCCTCTTGCGAGAGGATTTCATTGGTTTAAAAACAAAACTACGTGCTTGTTATTTTTACTTCATTCATTATGATAATCACAAAGCATGACCCTTTTTCAAACACTTGATTGAAACACAATGATGTCATGTCAGAGTGGTTATTACTTATGCTGATTAATGAACTTCTCGCTACAAGGATGGCTTTGCCAGGGCCACATGTGGATGAAGCACTGGTGGAGAGACTGACTCCCCATCCAGAGCTGTAAAATGCCAAACAGCAGCTGAGGACAGACACTGGTGCCTTCTATCTCTTTTACAGGGAATAAGAGCACATCTGGCCCTTCACAGAGCCAGCGATGCCAGTTACAAACTGTCACTTACATCTTTCCTACCAGATTGCGATCTTATAGGTGACTGGTTCAGCCTTCAGGTAAAGTGTAGAGGTAGAGCTTTGAGAATGGAAAGGGGTTCCAGTTCTGCTCTAGGTTCGAGGACATGGTTTGAGGACATTTCCGTGTAGACATATTTACTGTGCTGGGCTGGAAGAAGAACAAGCTGGAATCAAGATTGCCAGGAGAAATATCAATAACTTCAGATATGCAGATAACACCACCCTTATGGCAGAAAGTGAAGCGGAACTAAAAGCCTCTTGATGAAGGTGAAAGTGGAGAGTGAAAAAATTGGCTTAAAGCTCAACATTCAGAAAATGAAGATCATGGCATCTGGTCCCATCACTTCATGGCAAATAGATGGGGAAACAGTGGAAACAGTGTCAGACTTTATTTTGGGGGCTCCAAAATCACTGCAGATGGTGATTTGCAGCCATGAAATTAAAAGATGCTTACTCCTTGGAAGAAAAGTTATGACCAACCTAGATAGCATATTCAAAAGCAGAGACATTACTTTGCCAACAAAGGTCCGTCTAGTCAAGGCTGTGGTTTTTCCTGTGGTCATGTATGGATGTGAGAGTTGGACTGTGAAGAAAGCTGAGTGCCGAAGAATTGATGCTTTTGAACTGTGGTGTCAGAGAAGACCCTTGAGAGTCCCTTGGACTGCAAGGAGATCCAACCAGTCCATTCTGAAGGAGATCAGCCCTAGGATTTCTTTGGAGGGAATGATACTGAAGCTGAAACTCCAGTACTTTGGCCCCCTCACATGAAGAGTTGACTCATTGGAAAAGACTCTGATGCTGGGAAGGATTGGGGGCAGGAGGAGAAGGGGACGACAGAGGATGAGATGGCTGGATGGCATCACTGACTCAATGGACGTGAGTCTGAGTGAACTCTGAGAGTTGGTGATGGACAGGGAGGCCTGATGTGCTGCGATTCATGGGGTCGCAAAGAGTCGGACACGACTGAGCAACTGAACTGAACTGAGTTAAGGATGACCCACACCAGACTCCTGAGCCTCTCGTGAAGCTCCCAGGGTTCTCCAAGGCATCACAAGTTCTTTGGAGTCATTTCTCCCTCTCAGTGTCTGCTTTCCTCGGCCTTTTCTTTTATCCCCCTATTCCCACATTTGATGGTCACTTCAGGCTCCTCGGTTCTTCATGTCTCAACTGCTGAGTCCAGGTCCCCATCCTGTTGGGCCCACTGAAGCCTGCCGTGCTCGTCTTCCTCCAGCACTGCTTTGGATCATGTCAAACGCAACACATCAAACATTGCCTGCTCAGACACTGGCCAAGAGTTCTTATTTCTCACAGCATCACACCTAGTCTTCTTGACTGGCTTCTCAAGGCCCTCCCAAAACTAAATCAATCTTATTTTTTCCAGCCTCCTACTTGCTTACCCTCGTAACCTTTGCGTCTGGCCACTCCAGTGAACCACCCATGCCTACTGTCGCCTCATTGCCTTTCTTCTGCTGTTCCCCTTGCCTGGAATGCCATTCTGCGACCCTTGCCTCATTGCATCTATCCTTCAAGGCAGTCCCAGGTCTTTCCTGCAGTCATCTGGCACGTCCTCACTGATCTCTTGCTCTTTGAACTCTTGAAGCATTACAAATGTCTCGTCTACACATATTAGTGCTTAATTATATGTCTGCCTGTCCACTAGTGGTTGTTTTATAGACAAGTCTATAAACCTCTAGAAGTCAAAATAAGCCTTATGTTCTCTACCTCTCATCAAGTGAGTCCATGGTAGGTACTTTATATAAGATAGTAATTGTTTCATGGTTTTTCTGTCCAGGTTGAATCAGTAGAAGGAGTCTTATTTTCAGATTAGGGTTATCAAATTATATATGTGTATGTGTATATAAATGTATATATTTCCCCAAATGTTTTAATATAAGTTATTTATGTTAAATTACAGAATTAATTAATGTTAGATTATAAAGACTTTATCTGTTACCAACCATAGTACCATAATTAGGATACATGTATTTTAAGTGTCAGTTCATATGGCTCCCCTTCTATAAATAAAGTACTACCTTTTCTACACAGGCTATCCATTAATGGTAACTGTCATCATATGCCCACTGCATCCTATATATACGTTTAAACAATAACATTGCTTTGCTCTGTATTTTCACACATCTGCCTTCTTTCCTTCTCATTTACCCCAAACTGTGAGTTCCTTGATGGCAGAGACCGTCTTTTAATTCCTGAATCTATAGAAACTGACAAAGTTGGTAACTGATAAATTGTTGAATGAATAAATGAACTGTAAGAGCCCTTAAGGAATCATGAGACTCATGAGTGTGACATTCTATAAATATAGTTACAGTTGGCACATGATCATTGAGTCTTTTATAAATAAACTTTTAATATTTTTAAATGGTTAAGATCATTTTTTAGGAGAGTCTAACTCTCAATCTATTCAAAATTTATCTTTTTACATAGCTGATTATAAAGGAAATTACAGCTGAGTTTGCCAAGCCTAGAGAAATTTATATTTTAAAAATAAGTGTAGCTATCTACTTCCTATAACTTTTCTTTAGAATGTTGTTGTTGTTCAGTTGCTCAGTCATATGTGACTCTTTGCAACCCACAGACTGCAACATGTCAGGCTTCCATGTCCTTCACCATCTCCCTGAGTTTGCTCAAACTCATGTCCATTGAGTCAGTGATGCCATCCAACCATCTCATCCTCTCTTATCCCCTTCTCCTCCTGCCTTCAGTCTTTCCCAGCATCAGGGTCTTTTTCTAATAAGTCAGCTCTCTATTTCTTTAGAATAGTGCTCTTAGTCAAAAACAAAACAAAACAAAAATCTGATTTTTAAAATGGGCAAAGGACTTGAAGTGTTTCTCCAAAGAAGATAAACGTTCTTTATCTTTTCATGTGAAAGGATCACTAGTCCTTAGAGAAATACACATCAAGACCACAATGAGATGCCACTTCACACTCATGAGGATGACCACAACGAAAACCCCAAATGACAAGTTTTGGTGAAGATGTGGAGAAATTGGAACACTTGTGCCCTGTTGGTGGGAAAAGCAGTATGATGGTTACTCAAAATATTGAATTGCACTATGATCCACTTCTGGATATATATCCGAAATAATTGAATGCAAGGATCTTGAAGAGAGATTTGCACACTCATGTTCTTTGCAGCATTATTTACAAAAGCCAAGAGGTGAAAGCAGTCCAGATGTCCATTAGCAGATGAATGGATAAAGAAAATGTGACCTCTATATACAATGGAATATCATTCAACCATAAAAATGTGGAAATCCTAACTTATGCTATAACATGGATGAAACTTGAGGATGTTATGCTAAATGAAATAAGCTAGTCACAAAAAGACAAATACTGTTTCACTTTATGAGGTACCTGAATAGTCCAACTCATAGAGACAAGGAGGAGAGCACAAAAATCCCTTGTGGTTTCCAGGGGCTACAGAGAGGGCAAAATAGGGTGGTGGTGGTGTTTTCCAGTTGGTATAAAGCTTTGGTGGTTTCAAGTTCTAGAGATCTGTGCATAACAAACGACGTGAATATAGTGAACATTTTACTAACCTGTACACTTGAAGAGGGTTAAGAGGGTGAATTTTATTGTATGTTTTTTAACCATCATTTAAAATAAAATTTAAAATATTCAAAAGAATCATGTACCTCACACATACTCGCCATCAAGATAAGCTTGCACACTGAAATGAGCCAGTAGATGCTCAATAAATGTTTCTAATACTAATGCTAATGATGAAAAAATTAGGAGAGCACTTTTTTATGATTGATGTCAACTAATAATACTTAGAACTTGCCAGGTAGCTCAGTGGTAAAAATTTGCCTGCCAAGCAGGAGACACAGGTTCAGTACCTGGGTCGGGAAGATTTCTTAGAGAAGGAAATGGCAACCCACTCCAGTATTCTTGCCTGGGAAATTCCATGGACAGAAGAACCTGGTAGGCTACAGTCCATGGAGTCGCAAAAGAGTCAGTCATAATAGCAACTAAGCAACAACAATAATACTTAAGTAATTAATTGGTCTAATAGTGGTATGTTTGGTTCATTGAAGAATAAATTGCCACCAACTTCTGATAAGACTTTTACAAACTAGAATCCTTTGGTGCAAATGTTATGATAAGTCATAATTATTGAATTCTACTTATTGAGGAAGATAGGTGTCAAAAGGTGTCAGTTATTGGTATTTTAATGAGGTGGGCATAGTTTTTACCTTTTCTGTTATTCTTCATGCTTACGTTTTTGGTATATGTGGCTAACAGGATATCATTTATATCCTTTTTAAAAGCATAAATAAAATAAAAGCTAGGGTAAAAGCAAGGCATAACCAAAACTCAGCATGAAAGAAGGCTGACTTCATTCACCAGAGAAAGAAAATCAAAACTAAGGGACCCTTCTCGCTCTGCTTCCTATCAGGTTTTCCAGTTTACTGGGTACAGGGCAACTTTCCCCAAGGGCAACTTTGCCTGCTACTTCCTCTGTTGGCTTTTCAGCAATTTTGGTTCAGTGTTACACCCAAAAAGGGCGCACCTCTTTAACCCTTTCAACTTTTGAATCAAACACACCCTTGTTACATGTGCTTTCACATAAACAGTCAGTATCTGTCATTCAGCTCTGGCTCTGAGAGAGTGCAGCCCTGCCAGGAAGGTGAGCTGTTGAGAGTTAAACAGTCATCTGGAAGGAGGAGGATAGACAAGGCTTTTCTGAGAAGTAGGAAGCTTGATCTTCGTAATGCCCGGGCAGCGACACTGCACTTCTCATATTCTCTTGGTGTGTCTATAGAAAGGAAAAAAAGAAGCCGCATCATGGTAAGAAGCTAAGTGAAGTTTTGTTATCTCTTCATTGACTGACTCTTTGTTGCTTTTTTTTTTTTACTGAGATTTTGTTTTGAATGCATATAGTACTATTATTCATGACATCAGTTAACTTCACAATGTGTTTATTGTCTAGAGCTGGTAAATTCTCTGAGCTTAAGAATCATGAGCAATTTTGAGTAGAAGGAATACCATGGAAGGCTGAGGAATAGAATAGGGGCTGAGTACTCCTGAAGAAACTTTGAACTAGAAATGAAAATACTAGTATATTATCTCCTGTGTCTCCCCCTTTTCTAGGTTCTTTAAATTATTGCAGGTAATCATTGACAAGCTTCCCTTGCTAAATATGTTTGAGTTAGTTCCATCAGTCATTCCCTTTTTCCTCCTGAGGTGAAAAAAATCTTATTTCTCCGCCCCTTTTCCAAATATCAAAGGCAACTAGTTGGAAGCAATTAGTTTGAAAACATCATGTCTGGTGTTAAGGATTGATTTTTATTTCCTCATGGCAGGAGGAGATAAATCTCTATTATACTTTTTAAAATGTAGGTTATCTTTCAGATACGTTCTTCACTGGGTGTTGGCTGTTGCTGCTCATGCTGGCCTGTCCCCATAACATGTTACTATGTGTTACGCGTACTTTCCCCAAATAAGATTTTATTAGGACACAGAAATTTATAGGAGCAGCTTGGCTTCTTACAACTCTACCATTCTAGAAGTGCTGTGGCTTAAAATGAGCCTTCCTTCTTGTAAGGAAAAAAGCAGTCTTGTAAACTTTTAAGAAAAGGGAGTTTATATAAGGGTCTGTTAAACTTTGCCTCTCTACTTTGCTCAGAGAGGCAAATATAAATTTAAAAATGTAAATATAAAGCCTGGGAAAAGTGTTGGGTATTGTGGGCATCATTCTCTCTGTTAATTCATATCTCTTTCCCCCATTCTTTGACATTTTAGACACAACGGGTTAATAACTACATGGACAAATAGTCCTTACCCTAAGATAAGAACGTCTAATCATCCCCTAGGAATCTTAACAGAATTAATGCCTTGTATTTTACGAGAAATGCCTTTTTCAAGGTAAATTTGCCGAATTTAAAAAAAGTAAACACTTTAGGTTTAAGGGCATTATGACTGTAAGCCTTCGAAAGCATTTTAAGTTTAATAAAATTTCTGATATTTTGGTCAACCATCTTATTAAGGCCAAAATGCACTGAGCTGATTAACTATTGCCTATGTACGCACCTTGGTTAGTTAGCTTGGGGTGGGGTGGGTGTGGGAGGAGGTATGGTGGCCAGCCTGGGAATTTTGATGGTTGCTTCTCCCATGAGTTTCTCTGTGATATGAGATAAAGGTACGTGGAAGCCACTGTGGGTCCTGAGAGCCTGGTGGCTAGTGAGCTGACATTCTCATTTTAATTCCGATGTTGAAACAGGCAGGAACCTGCTGCTTGTGTCTCCAGGCGTAATCAGGACTAGGGCAGTGCTCAACCTGGGTGCACAGGCTTGTCCGCCTCAAGTCTGTGCAGGAGCAGTGTTTGCAAAACGCAATCCAGACGTGCAAGCTGAGGCAGAGAGCAGCATCTGAGGCTCCTGCCGCCCGCCAGGAACGGAGGTGGTGCAAGGTGATGAAATGCTTGAAGGAGCAGCAACTTTCTCACAGTCTTCCCACTCTAACACACACACGCACACACTCACTCACTCCCAAGGCAACAGTCTACTGCAGGCAGTGAAAAGTAAGGCTAAATTCCCTGGGACGGTAAAAACGAAGTGAGAAAGTCAGAGACCCAGAGAGTGGGAAAGGTGTTTGAAGCCGGATGAAAACCCAGAATGGTATAGGCCACGGCGAGTTAAAGTGTGAATTACCTGCAACACGCCACTCCCCGCCCCCCACTCAGGTCTGTTGGTTCCCCTGGAACTGCCCCTCCCAGTCATTTCCTCTCCTTATACTGCTCCTCCTCCCCACCTTCCTTAGAAGCACACATTCTGTCTCTGTCTGTTCATATGTAAGTGTGTGTGTGTGTGTGTGTGTGTGTGTGTGTGTGGCGCGGCGTGCGTGTGTGTATGTATGATAGTCCAACATAACCAAAAGGAACAGAGCAGGAAAGGGGAGGAGAGAAAAGCACAGACATCACAGTTCATCTTCTGGTCCCGCCCGCTGTGTGTGGCGGGCACACTACTGTTCACATTACAGGTGTCTCAAAATGAGGATGCTAGATGCCACTTCACAGGACTGTTAAGAGATACCTGGCACATGGTAAGTTCTTAAGAAATGTTAGTTGAAATAAATCATAAAGGAGGAAAAATAAAAGGCCAATAAGAATATAAAACATGTTCTGTGCCATTGAAAAGCAAAGAAATGCGTATTTACCTAGTCACTGTAAAATATAGCATGCAACAGAAGCGTATAAAATATAAATGTGATGTATAATGAATAATTATAAAGCAAGCATCTCTAATAACTAGGCGTAGGTCGAGAAATAGCTTATTGCTGCCACCTTTTAAGTCTTCTGGGGGTCTCTTTCTGATCACATCCTCTCTCTTTCCTTACCACTGGGCCAGTAGGAGGGTGAAGGGAGTGGGGCTTTGCCTCAGGAGCAAAGTTTAAGGGGATGTCAAAAAATTCAGTAGTCAAGATGAATAATATTTCAGTTCATTTTATTATAATGTTTCTTAAGTACTTTTATGTATGTATGTATTTTTGGCTGTGCTGGGTCTTTGTTGCTGTCCCCAGGGCTTTTCTCCAGCTGGGATGAGTGAGGACTGCTCTTTGGTTGCGGTGCCCAGGCTTCTTACTGTGGTGGCATCTCTTGTTGCTGCGCCCAGGCTCTAGGGCGCTTGGGCTTCAGCAGTTGCAGCCAGTGGCCTCTAGAGTGTGACCTCAGAAGTTGTGGTTCCCAGGCTCTAGAGCACAGGCTCAATAGTTGTGGCACACCAACTTAGTTGCCCTGCGGTATGTGGTATCTTCCCAAACCAGGTATTGAACTTGTGTCCCCTGCATTGGCAGGCAGATTTTTTTTTTTTTTTTTTTACCACTGGACTACCAAGGATGTAAGTCCATACTTCAATATTTTTGAAAGCAAAAGTTCATGAAAAAAAAATCCATGATGAACAAAATGTCAGTTTTTAAAATGAACACAGAATCTGCACCACAAGTGGTTTACTGCTCTCTTAACTGTTGTAATCACTGTGTGTGCAGGCTAAGTCACTTCTGTTGTGTCTGACTCTTTGTGACCCTGTGGGCTATAGCCCACCAGGCTTTTCTGTGCTTGGGATTCTTTAGGCACGAATCCTGGAGTGGGTTGCCATGCCCTCCTCCAGGGGATCTTCCCAACCCAGGGATTGAACCTCTGTCTCCTACACTGACAGGCAGGTTCTTGACCACTAGTGGCACCTGGGGAACCTGTTAAAATCAACATCTCTCTCTCTGCTTTTCTTTATAATTTTACCACCTATGAATATATCCCAAGACAGTGTGAATTAATTTACCTATTCTTAAATTTCATAGGAATGGAATTATATCCTATTTTCTCACGGGGTCTGGAGTCTTTCAGTCAACTTGATGAAATTCATCCATGGATTGTGCCCCTGACGTGTTCATTCTTTCTGTTGCTGTATTCTGTTTTATGGATGAACCACGGTGAATTTATTCATCGTGCTGTGGGTGGGGTCTGGGTCCATTTCTTGTTGAGGGGTTTGCACAGGCAGCCTGCTGGGAGCATCCTAGTGCACGTGTCCTGGAACAACGAACATGAGCCTCTCGAGGGACAGCAGTTCTCAAAGTGAGGTCTGGGGGCACTCCAGGGTTCCCAAGATCTCCCAGGGGAGTCCTTGATGCAAAACTATTTTCATAAAAATGCTAAGATGCTATTTGCCTTTTACTTTCATCCTCTCGTGAGTGTACACTGGAGATCCAGAGGTAACATGACGTGCAATGCTGTCTTGCCCTGATGGCTAGTGGAATGTGCATCATATTGTTGAACTTAAAAAATGGCTCAGTTTTCATTTCTAACCCTGAGACGTGTTGATGGATATAACCCAGATAAACAATGGCTCTTGGGGGCCTTAATTTTTGAGTGTCAAGGAATCCTGAAAGCAGAATTTTGAGAACTGCTTGCTGCTCTAGGGAATATACTGATAACACTCATAGGATACACATACCTTCTGTTCTATTAGACAAACGCCAAGGTGTTTGCAAGCAGTAGTGCCACTTTACACTCACAGCAGCAGCACGTGAGCGTTCCTGTTGCTCCACAGCCTCTCTCATGTTGGAATTATCACTCTCTTTAATTATTTTCCAATCTGATGGGTTTGCTTTTCATTCCCTTGATTACTAATTAGCAACATATCCTGTGGGAATAATTAAGGATGTGTGTAGAGATAAGGTACAAATATTTTTTCTGCAGCCTGCAATGCGTTGAAAATAACATAAATAAACTGTAGGCATTGTGGTACATTGACATGATGGAATGTAGTGCAAGCATTAAAATATTATTATAGAAATGTATTTATTGGGGCACTAGTGGTAAAGAACCCACCTGCCAGTGCAGGAGAGTTAAGAGATGCTGGCTCGATCCCTAGGTGGGGAAGGTCCCCTGGAGAAGGAAATGGCAACCCATTCCAGTATTCTTGCCTGGAGAATCCCATGGACAGAGGAGCCTGGCAGGCTAGTCTATAGAGTCGCAAAGAGTCAGGCATGACTAAAGTGACTTAGCACACACACATTTATTGGCATGAATTCAGTGAAAGAATAATGCACCAAATAGGAAGTACAAAATGCTATTATACAATGCCCTGACAAACAGCCAGACAGAGACGGAGAAAAGAGCCAGACAGAAAGAATAGTAATAGTGGTATTTTAGGATAGAAAAGATAAAGGATAATTTATATTTTCCTTGTTGTACTTGTTTATATATTCTGAGTTTTAAATACAAATATATATATATATATATATACACACACACACACATACACACACACATGCACTGTGTATATTAGTATATACACTTTATGTGTGTGTGTGTGTGTGTGTGTGATGAACTTTAAGGTTTCCTTTCCTATTCCCTGTCTCTTCCCCAGAGACAGACATTTCATTTGATCCTCAAACAATCTAGAGGATGAGCATTTTAAAAACTGGATTTTGGGGGAGTCATTGAGAAGAGGGCCAAGACTAGAGACAGGCCTTTTTTCCTGTCTGAGAATGAACTGAGGGCCCCCAAACTACTGGCTATTCCATTGCACAGTGTTGTCTGGCAATGTTGCTTGTAGGAGACTGAGAAATTTCTGGAAGATATGGTTGATGTGTTCCTTTGATAAGTATTTTTTGAGTGCCTATTGGTACCCTACATTGAGGAAGGAATAGGGACACAGTGGTGAACAAAGCTACATTCTTATTTTCATGAAACTTATACATTCTGTGAGGAAAGACAGACAATGAAGTAAACAAATAAATACTAAGTATGTTCAGTTCAGGTAATAATAAGTGCTACAAAGAAAAATAAAGGGGCATATGGTTATGGGAAGTGAAGTGCTTATTTGCACAGGGTGATTGTGAGGTGTTCACTCTACCTGGTTGCCTATCTCCTGTACATTATGATCTGGAAAGGATAATGTTGATAGGAGAGGGTAGACTTCAGTTTTCCTCCATCCTGGTCATGACACATTGAAACAAGTGCTTATTTATAATCAATGATATGCCCAGTCCTGCTTGTCTATCATTCTATTTTCATCTCCATCTCACTGAGAATCATAAATTAATCCTGTTAGTTATCTACTCAGCTGCTATAATTTAAACTTGGATTATGAAACATCAGCAAACACTTTCTTAGGCACTTGTTGCTTTTCAAAACATGTTCTCAATATCCTCAATGACACAAGAAGAATTTTTGAGAAGGTAAATTATTTGATCCCCATTTGGTAGTATTCCTGAATTCTTTTCATGAAAGCATGCATTTTGCTTCTTAATTTGAAATGAATTACCAGGAAGTCTTAATTCTCACTAGAAATTGCAGAAAACTGAGATATTTCTGGGAAGTACATATGAACTGGAAAGATAAATTTATTTTCTAGAAATAAATCTATTTTCTGGCATACTTTTAAATATGGTTAAAATAACCTCAAGTTATAAGGTTTCAAGGTCACTAGAAGTCTCAGAGGCAACCTGGAGTCAACAGTGCTGAGTGGGAGAGGCTTCTTCATTCTTTATGGAGCTATAACCTTGGAGTTCCTTCTCTCCTCCTGGTCCCAGCCACCATGCTGGGCTTGGCTGCCAGTGTTCCTGGTGGAGGCAGGCATGCTGCGTCAGTCTCTCCTTGGCTGCTTCACCCTCTTCTCCCCAGTATCTCTATCCCCCTCATCACGTCATCTATATATGAATGACCTAACTGGAAGTTAGCCCTTGGGAGTTAAGTGCTTGCATTTTCCAGTACACTGATGGTTTTCTAGTGTTTTAAAATACTTATTCTTGATCTCTGATCTGATTGTACAAGTCATTCTTTTTAAAAATACAGAAAGAACATAAGAATATGCTTTCTTGGCTCTGAGTCAATAAGAAAGGAACTAATCTGACAATATACATTTCCATTTTTCAGTTTGGCTAAGCTTCTTTACTCCAGTTTGGAACTAGTTAGCAAGTGATTTGATTATACACTAATCAAGATATGGGGCTTCGCTCATAGCTCAGTTGGTAAAGAATCTGCCTGCAACGTGGGAGATCTGGGTTTGATCCCTGGGTTGGGAAGATCCCCTGGAGAGGGGGAAATCTACCTACTCCAGTATTCTGCCCTGGAGAATTCCATAGACTATACAGTCTGTGGGGTGGCAAAGAATCAGATACAACTGAGAGACTTTCAATCAGTCCAGGAGGTAGCAAGAAACTATTGCTATCTGTTTCAAATTCCCATATATTCTGTAAGTTATACATTATACGCATTTGGGAAAAATATTCACCAAATTAGTATTATACATCTCTATTGTAAAGCAAGTTAATTCAGCATGGTAGAGAAAAAGAAAGTATTCAGGAAACTGTTCAGATTACACGAAGAGAAGCATTGTGAGTTATCTGTTACTCATGGTTGAACATGTAGTAATTATTAGTCAGGATCCCCGCATGGGGAAAGGCAGGGCACATTCAACCTTGTTGACTGAGTAAGCAAGAGGGGCTACATATATAGTGTGGCAGAGTTTTAGTTCAGTTCAGTTGCTCAGTCGTGTCCGACTCTGCAACACCAAGAATTGCAGCACGCCAGGCCTCCCTGTCCATCACCAACTCCCGGAGTTCACTCAAACTCACATCCATTGAGTTGGTGATGCCATCCAGCCATCTCATCCTCTGTCGTCCCCTTTTCCTCCTGCTCCCATTCCCTCGCAGCATCAGAGTCTTTTCCAATGAGTCAACTCTTCACATGAGGTAGCCAAAGTACTGGAGTTTCAGCTTTAGCATCATTCCTTCCAAAGAACACCCAGGGCTGATCTCCTTTAGAATGGACTGGTTGGATCTCCTTGCAGTCCAAGGGACTCTCAAGAGTCTTCTCCAACATCACAGTTCAAAGGCATCAATTCTTCGGCACTCAGCTTTCTTCACAGTCCAACTCTCACATCCATACATGACCACTGGAAAAACCACAGCCTTGACTAGATGGACCTTTGTTGGCAAAGTAATATCTCTGCTTTTCAATATGCTATCTAGGTTGGTCATAATTTTTCTTCCAAGGAGTGAGTGTCTTTTAATTTCATGGCTGCAGTCACCATCTGCAGTGATTTTGGAGCCCCCCAAATAAAGTCTGACACTGCTTCCACTGTTTCCCCATATATTTCCCATGAAGTGATGGGACCAGATGCCATGATCTTCGTTTTCTGAATGCTGAGCTTTAAGCCAACTTTTTCAATCTTCTCTTTCACTTTCATCAAGAGGCTTTATAGTTCCTCTTCACTTTCTGCCATAAGGGTGGTGTCATATGCATATCTGAGGTTATTGATATTTCTCCCGGCAATCTTGATTCCAGCTTGTGCTTCTTCCAGCCCAGCATTTCTCATAATATAGTCTGCATATAAGTTAAATAAGCAGAGTGGCAATATACAGCTTTGACGTACTCCCTTTCCTGTTTGGAACCAGTCTGTTGTTCCATGTCCAGTTCTAACTGTTGCTTCCTGACCTGCATATAGGTTTCTCCAGAGGCAGGTCAGGTGGTCTGGTATTCCCATCTCTCTCAGAATTTTCCACAGTTTGTGGTGATCCACACAGTCAAAGGCTTTGGCATAGTCAATAAAGCAGAAGTAGATGTTTTCCTGGAACACTCTTGCTTTTCGATGATCCAGTGGATGTTGGCAATTTGATCTCTGGTTCCTCTGCCTTTTCTAAAACCAGCTTGAACATCAGGAAGTTCACGGTTCACGTATTGCTGAAGCCTGGCTTGGAGAATTTTGAGCATTACTTTACTAGTGTGTGAGATGAGTCCAACTTTGCAATAGTTTGTGCATTCTTTGGCATTGCCTTTCTTTGGGATTAGAATGAAAACTGACCTCTTCCAGTCCTGTGGCCACTGCTGAGTTTTCCAAATTTGCTGGCATATTGAGTGCAGCACTTTCACAGCATCATCTTTCAGGATTTGAAACAGCTCAACTGGAATTCCATCACCTCCACTAGCTTTGTTCATAGTGATGCTTTCTAAGGCCCACTTGAATTCACATTCCAGGATGTCTGGGTCTAGGTGAGTGGTCACACCATCGTGATTATCCGGGTCGTGAAGATCTTTTTGTACAGTCTTCCGTGTATTCTTGCCACCTCTTCTTAATATCTTCTGCTTCTGTTAGGTCCATACCATTTCTGTCCTTTATCGAGCCCATCTTTGCATGAAATGTTCCCTTGGTATCTCTAATTTTCTTGAAGAGATCTCCAGTCTTTCCCATTCTGTTCTTTTCCTCTATTTCTTTGCATTGATCGCTGAGGAAGGCTTTCTTACCTCTTCTTGCTATTCTTTGGAAGTCTGCATTCAGATGCTTTTATCTTTCCTTTTCTCCTTTTCTTTTTGCTTCTCTTCTTTTCACAGCTATTTGTAAGGCCTCCCCAGACAGCCATTTTTCTTTTTGCATTTTTTTCCCATAGGGATGGTCTTGATTCCTGTCTCCTGTACAATGTCATGAACCTCATTCCATAGTTCATCAGGCACTCTATCAGATCCAGTCCCTTAAATCTATTTCTCACTTCCACTGTATAATCATAAGGGATTTGATTTAGGTCATACCTGAATGGTCTAGTGGTTTTCCTTACTTTCTTCAATTTAAGTCTGAATTTGGCAATAAGGAGTTCATGATTTGAGCCACAGTCAGCTCCCGGTCTTGTTTTTGCTGACTGTATAGAGCTTCTCTATCTTTGGCTGCAAAGAATATAATCAATCTGATTTCGGTGTTGACCATCTAGTGATGTCCACGTGTAGAGACTTCTCTTGTGTTGTTGGAAGACGGTGTTTGCTATGACCAGTGCGTTCTCTTGGCAAAACTCTATTAGCCTTTGCCCTGCCCTGAATTTAACTCAGATGACCATTATATCTACTACTGTGGGCAGGAATCCCTTAGAAGAAATGGAGTAGCCATCATGGTCAACAGAAGAGTCTGAAATGCAGTACCTGGGTGCAATCTCAAAAATGACAGAATGATCTCTGTTCGTTTCCAAGGCAAACCATTCAATATCACAATAATCCAAGTCTATGCCCCAACCAGTAATGCTGAAGAAGCTGAAATTGAACGGTTCTAGGAAGACCTACAAGACCTTTTAGAACTAACACCCAAAAAGATGTCCTTTTCATTATAGGGGACTGGAATGCAAAAGTAGAAAGTCAAGAAATAGCTGGAGTAACAGGCAAATTTGGCAGGGTTTTAAGGAGACCACAATTTCTTCCCTTGCAAGCCCTCTTCCACATCTCTGCCCCTAAATCTGTAATCCAGTATTATGTCATCCTCTTAAAGAAAGCTCTCAAAATCATATGCTTCATGCCCTGCCCCACCCCGGTTCCATACCAAGCAAAGGATGATGAAGCACTGCTGGGCCAGCACCACCGAGACCCTTTCCATCGCAGGGCTAGAGGGCTGAGAGGAGGAAGCAATTCCTGGGATCTGAAAACAGAGTGTGTCTGCAGAGGTGGTTCCTGACAGAGACCTTGGTCAGGCTGGACCACACCCAGCCCAGAGCCTAACCAGAAGAGGGAAAGGTGGGAAGAAAGCAGCTTGACTTCACTCTAGTCCTTCCCTTTGATCTCCTGGCAGTCCCTTTTAAAGGCTGAACCTACCAAAGTCAAAGGGTAAGGGAGTCTGTTTCCATATTCCTCATGGTCCAAGGCCTGAGGCACAGAGAAGGGTGAAGAAAGGCACATAAACAGAAGCGCCCACTGTTTACACAGGCACCTGATTCTACGCCAGTACTCCATCATAAGTGAGAGTTCCAGCCCCACCACTGTTATAGTGCAGGGTCCAGGCAGAAGCATGTCACACAGGTGTAACATAGTGTGGTCAGTACGAGCATAAAAGCGGTATGTTAGTCATATTCTGGGCTTCCTTGTGGCTCAGCTGGTAAAGAATCTGCCTGCAAAGCAGGAGACCTGGGTTTGATCCCTGGGTTGGGAAGATCTCCTGGAGAAGGGAAAGGCTACCCACTCCAAGATTCTGGCCTGGAAAATTCCATGGACTATATAATCCATGAGGTACAGTCCATGGGGTTGCAAAGAGTTGGACACAGTTGAGTAACTTTCACTACACAAGTCATATTCTAAGAAATGGAATCTTGTTTTCCTGAAAGTGAAACTGTTAGCTGCTCAGTTGTGTCCAACTCTTTTGACCCAATGGACCATAGTCTGCCAGACTCCTCTGTCCATGGAATTTTCCAGGCAAGAATACTGAAAGAATACTGAAATGGGTTCTCCTTCTCCAGGGGAACTTCTCAATCCAGGGATCAAACTCAAGTCTCCTGCACTGCAGGCAGATTCTTTACCATCTGATATACTAATATACTATCAGTTCAAATGGGAAAAGTTACTAAGCTAACTTTAAAAGCCTGACTCATGTCTTAGGAATATTATCTAGATGTTTTGGACCGTGGTTTGCATCTTTAAGATTAAGAAGGAAATCTGGCAAAAGGCAGATTCTCAATGATTACTAGTAGAATGATTGAGTAAAATACACACACACCCTTTAAGATCTTACCTTCCTTTCTTGTTAATCATATGTCAGTGGCTATACAACCAGGTTTCATTTTGTTTGTGACTAATAGTAAATGACCTAAAGACAATTCTTAGCTGGAACTGGGAGTAACTTTTTAAAAGAAACTCTTTACTTCTTCAAACCCTCTGAAAGGGTGGAAAATACTTTTGGAATAATGAACTTGCAACTGTTTCCTAAATTATGACTTTCATATTTAGTAACGCTTCTTTTCAGGACTCTGTTAAACCTAGAAGTTAAAAAAAAAACTATTCTTTTACACAATAGTATACCTATAATTCTATTAATATACAACAAGATATGATTGTCATTTGTTTTGAAGTGACATCATTAGAAAAAAACAAATATATTGAGGTTGTAAGTGGAGAAGTATGTGTTACATGAAGTTGAAAGGACAGAGACATTAAAGGAAAACCAAGGAGAACAGTAGTGAGCAGCAAATATGGGGTGGGCACTGGGATGCTGACAAACATTGGAAGCAGCACAGGGGCAGGCAAGCACTGTACCCCAAGAGACTGGGGAGCAGCGAGAGGCTCTGAAATTCTGGGGCAATGTATTGTTGGTTGCATCACATGAAATTGTACATAGATCAAGACTGAATGCAGTACTTTTCTATGCCTTTTTGAAAGAGCCCTGCTTATGTCTAAGCAGTGGGTCATTTAGTGCAAACCTTAGTCTACACTCGTATCAACCATGGAAGAAATCACTGTTATAGTGCAAATGTAATAACACGGGTCCATAGTTTGGTCTCCAGAACTGTTAAGCTGTAGCTTAATTACACTTAGTATGCTATAAAAGAAGGAACTTGATAGCATGTGGAAAAAATATTTTAAAAAGATAAAATGAAAAGTCAGTGTTTACTAGACTAGGGTGTACCATGTGAACATGTCTTCTATTGCATTTTGTGTGAGTGGGTTCTATTATTTAGAATAGGTCATATATAGTAGCACAAGCATTATCAAAAGGTAGAGTGATGAAGAGGAGAGCAGATCACCCCCCCAACACCCGCCCCCCCTGCCGGCCCCCCCGCCCAGGAGAATGATTGCTTTACAGTGTTGTACAATGCTTTCCATTGTGCAAAGAAATGAGTCAGCTATATGTATACACATATCTCCTCCCTCTTGGACCTCCCTCCCATTCATCCCACCCATCTAGGTCATCTCACAACAGAGAGTGGAGCTTCATGATTCTTTGTCTTGTAACCTAATTCAACGTCAGATTTTCTATTCAGCTTTGACTATTTCTTTTTTCTCCCCCTTCCCCACTCCTCATTTTTGTCCTTTACTGGCCACAAGGTACAAAAGTATATCTTGCTTTTATTGAACAGAATTTTCTAACCCTTGTTTTTACATTTAAAAGTTGGTGGGTGAAGTGGTTTAAATTTCCATATTTTTTAAGCCACACGACTAAGGCTGTTTTTACAAAACCTGTGCAGGAAAAAAGTTCCTTGCCAATGCAAACACATCCACACATGTGCTGTGAACCTAAAATATTATCAAAGTGACAGGGCCAATTTTATCTTTCATAATAATGACCATTGGATGCACTCCCCATCATGGCTGAACTGCAGTTAAAGAGCTAAAATATCTTACAGAATCAACAAAGTGAGCTTATAGGGAATCACAGTGTTTCCCCCAGAAAAGTTACTTGTATACATGACTGACCACATTTTAGCAGGAGGCACATGTGAATACATGTAAAAAGATCCTGATCTGCTTTCTCAAGTCATATGCAGGCTGGGAGCCAGCAGTAAACCTGAAGAAATTCAAGTTTGTGTGCCAGCAGTCATTCTGCATCACTGGGCAGAATCTTCCCATGGACAGAGCAGAGCTGTGCATTCTTGACCACACTGAGTCTTGTGCAGAAAAAGGTTTCCATTCCGTTCTTGTTTTGTTTAGACCCAACCATGTTTACAGTTGTCGAAAGGGTGTTGGTGACTCCCTTTTGGGCGGGAGGGGGTTGTCACTAATTCTTGAGTAGCATCAGATAGCTTATGTCCACCTCTCCTGTAAGTCCCTGTGCTACGTGTTGGGAATACAAATAGATCTTTTTCTTACTCAAAAGGAGCTTATTCCACTGAGCAAGGAAAAGGTGGAAAATATATGACTTATTTTCAAACAGTATAATGTATTAGTGACATTTTCAAATAACATGCTCAACATATTTTTCTTCAACCTCCAAACATAATTTCAGGTGATGCATGCATGCTCAGTCCTGTGACCCTATGTACTGTAGTCCAGCAGGCTCCTCTGTCCATGGGATTGGGCACTGGCAGATAAGATACTGCATGCTCTGCACCAGTAACTAAGATCAAAGAAAATTACTGTCTCTGTCTGTGTCAGCTCTTATCCCCTACATAAGTTAAAACTTAGGTAATATTTCTAGGGATTGTAACTTTCCATAAACTGAATGCTTCTGAGTCTCAGACTCAAACTGCTAACTGCCCACAGCATTCTGTATAATATTTAAAAATACACTAATGATATAAGTTTGATTTCAGGTGAACACTTCTAAATTTAAAAGCAATGCCTCCAAGGTAATCTGAAAAAAAAAAATAAAGAAAAGCAACAAACTATCTTGCCTAAATGTCCCATCATTTTGGCATATTAACAATGTATCCTGTATTTCCTGACTTTGGGTTCCCCACCAGAGAGGAGATAGAGATCTCTGAAATTATGTATAACAATACAATGTAGCTTTTATTTAGTGGCAGCTGCTGACGCAGAGAGTCAGACAGGACTGAGCGACTTCACTTTCACTTTTCGCTTTCATGCATTGGAAAAGGTAATGGCAAACCCATTCCAGTGTTCTTGCCTGGAGATTCCCAGGGATGGCGGAGCCTGGTGGGCTGCCGTCTATGGGGTCACACAGAGTTGGACACGACTGAAGCGACTTGGGAGCAGTAGCTGATAATAGGTGGGGCCCCACCAAGAAGGTTGAAAATCAGAGAACAGCACTGCAGTCTCCTTACTGATACACACCCCTCCTGATGAGCCACATGTAATGTTTGCCATGGCTGGATGGTATCACTGACTCGATGGATGTGAGACTGAGTAAACTCTGGGAGTTGGTGATGGACAGGGAGGCCTGGTGTGCTGAGATTCATGGGGTCGCAAAGAGTCGGACACGATTGAGCGACTGAACTGAACTGAATGTTTGCCAACAAGAACACTAAAACAGATTGCAGCACCCAATCCATGGACCATTTTTAACACTGTCCTTTTCTGGACTGAGCTCATCCCAGTAGGGCAAGGGTGTCAGGAGGAGTCCAAGTGCACGTTCTGCACAGTCAGGTGGGCAGAAAGTATAAAGCTCTCCAAAGGAGGTTGCAGGATTTCAAGGCTCTGCTACAGTCTGAGAATGCTCAGGACCCTAAGTGATGAAGAGAGCTCTGTGGAAGCAGGAAGGACTCTGATGGCCTCCCATGGCTTCTTTGCAAAGCATTTCCCTTCATAACAGGTGACCATCAAGGTTGAGGTGGAAGATGCTGGATCCCTGGCCTCCCATTCTATAGGTTTAGGACTCTAGGTGCAAAGGCTCCTACTTAAGGAGGCACTACTCTCTAGATAATGCCCAGGACATCTCATTTTGTCTTCTATCTACCATACTCATTCTTCCTCCATGAACACTGGGGTGAAATCACCCCTGGCTGAAAAGAAACGTGTGTCCTGTTTTAAGAAGAGGTGTTTGTTCCTCAAAGATATAACTGTGAACTTAGGAGGAATGACTCATTCTGCACTCTTCTCAGAAGATCTTGCATAGAGATCTGATGCTGGAGATGCAGGGCCCCTCGGGCGGAAGACAGCATTCACCTGCAAATAAAGAAGTAGCTTTTGAAACAACTTGAGGCCTCCATTGATTAAGAACTATGAAATGTGCACCTGAGCCAGATGGACCATGTTTCTGCTCTTTACTTCCCAGGGAAAAAGCTTCATTTTTAAGTCAACTTCATTAAGATAATTTACATATGAAAATTGTACCATTTAAAGTGTACAGTTTGAGTTTTGAAAGATATGTGCACATGTGTAACCATCACCACAATCAAGATATAGAACACTGCCCTTATCCCTGGGAGTTCCTTTGTACCTATTTCCAGTCACACCTCCTTGCCCACCCCACCCTCAGACAACCTTTGATTTATTGGTACTTCCTATGATTATATATTGGATTTGCCTAGACATTGCCTAGAATTTTATGTAAGTGGAACCATTCTATACCTTTTGAGAAGGCAATGGCACCACACTCCAGTACTCTTGCCTAGAAAATCCCAGGGACAGAGGAGCCTGGTAGGCTGTAGTCCATGGGGTTGTGGAAGGTCAGACACGACTGAGCCGACTTCACTTTCACTTTTCCCTTTCATGCATTGGAGAAGGAAATGGCAACCCACTCCAATGTTCTTGCCTGGAGAACCCCAGGGAAGGGGGAGCCTGGTGGGCTGCCATCTATGGGGTAGCACAGAGTCAGACATGACTGAAGCGACTTAGCAGCAGCAACTGGCCTCTTCCAGTTAGCATAATGCTAATGAGATTCATCCATGTCATTACATGTTTTTAAAGTTCGGTCCCTTTTATTGCTGAGTAGCACTCTGTGTCCAGGTGTGCCACAATTAGTTTATTCTTTCACTAGCTGATAGACATTTAAGTTATTTTTGTTTATTATTATGACATTTAAGTTATTTTGTTTATTATTATTATTTTGTTTATTATTATTTTTGTTTATTATTATTTTTATTATTATTATGAATGAAGCTATTATGAACATTCATGTCAAAAGTTTGGAATTCAAGTAAGTTCAATAAACAGAGCAGCTTGACATTGACAAACTGGCTGCTCTGGGGGAAGGAGGAGTCAAGTAGTTGATGAGACCAAGTTACAAAGAACAATTGATTTTGTAAAAAGCAGTTATTAGCCAAAAGTGGGAAAGAAAAAAAAAAACTAAGAGAAGACTGCTGATCAGACACCTTTCAGCTGTATGGGAAAAAATGGATTGATTGCAACATCATTGGCAGGACAGAATAATTTGTACACTAGTTTTCTCTGGACATGGGCTAGAATTAAGCCTATAAGACTCAAACCTATTCCTGGCTGCTACTTTGTGCTATGCTTAGTTGCTCAATCCTGTCTGACTCTTTTCAACCCCATGGACTGTAGCCCACCAGGCTCCTCTGTCCATGAGGATTCTCCAGGCCAGAATACTGGGGTGGGTAGCCTATCCCTTCTCCAGCAGATCTTTCCAACCCAGGAATTGAACTGGGGTCTCTTGCATTGTGGGCAGATTCTTTACCAACTGAGCTATCAGGGAAGTCCATAGGATATGTTTAAAGGCTTGTCCAGGCACCAGAGACAAAGAGCTCCATTTCCAGAGTTAAAAAGACTACTGACTGTGGGACCTTAAGCAGGGATAAGAAAGACTGGCAAATGAGCATAAAAACACTACCTATCTTAAGGACAGTCTCTGATAAGAATCTATATAAATCACTTAGCAAGTCTAGCACATAAGGAAGGATTTATTGTGTTTAAAAATCATGTAATACCTTTGACACATAATGAAAGAGTCCAAACATATTCCTTAAGAAACGAGTATTTTAATTTTTTTCCCTTAAATTACACTGTGAATTCTTCCTATGTTGTTTATATAACCACTGAATAATTGAATTATTAATCAATCTGGCTAGATTTTAAAAGCATATCAACTCAGTAACAAAATCTCTCTGTGGCCACAACATTCCATTGTCCATCTCCTCACACTGTAGCTGTTTAGTTCCAAAGTCCCCACCAGTTGCTTCTCCAGCCTGAAGAATCACCTCTGGAGTTTGTTAGTAAACCTGATTCAGTAAAACTTCCTCATGAGCTCCTGTGGGAAGTGTGGTCTGCAGTCTACTCCCCTGGGCTAACTCTGGCTCAGGGGTGCCCACTGCACCATCCTGTAGGGTGGGGTTGAGGGAGGTGGGGTTGGAAGAGGAGGACCTGGGCTTGAATCTTGATACTGTCCCCACACGTAAGATACCTGGTCTCTCAGCTTGGATCTTTTCCTTTCCTCCTTTGGGCTGTAGGGTAAGAAGCACCTCACATTGCCATTACAGAATTAAAAGATGTTACAGTAACAGGGGGCTTCCCTAGTGTCTCAGTAAAGAATCTGTCTGCAATGCAGGAGACCTGGGTTTGATGCCTGGGTGGGGAAGATTCCCTGGAGAAGGGAATGGCAACCCACTCCAGTATTCTAGAGGAGCCTGGCAGGCTAGTCTATGGGGTCGCAAAGAGTCGGACACGAATGAGTGACTAAGCACAGCACAGCATATAGTAACAGTAAGTGCTTGTGGACCCTCTTAATTCCATGCTTTAACTTAGTCTTTCCTGTTTACCACCATCTCCAAAGTCCACTGGCTGCATATACTTCAAATGAAATGGAGCAAGCTTTAAAGAGTGATTCAGGAACCTCTCTTGTAAACAGTCAGTATTGTAAAACTGCCCTGTGTGTTCACTTTCTGGAAAGGTGGGGGTCAAGCTAGCTCCTTGGTTTCAGGTGAAAGAGGTAACCTTAATATTAAATCTATTGTAGCCAGACGTGTGTGGGGTTGGGTTTCAATAGGCTTGTCACCAGGAATAGAGTTCCCTCCGCCGGGAGCCAGGCTGGGTTCCCGTTTGAGCTCCCTCCCTCCATCCCACAGGCGGGCCTCCTCTTCTTCCTGCCCGCCCGGCCCCTCGACTACCAGCTCTGCGCGCGCTGGGCGCCCATTGGAGGATTTGCTTTTATTGATTTGTTCTGAGCGCGCTCCTGGCTTCCCCCCCCCAGTGCCGGCCGGCCGTTTTGCCCCAGGCTATGGGATAGGAACGGGTTTTCCCCTTTATGGGCACGGCTCGGGGCGGCTCTTGCGCAGGTGGCCGGGGGTGGGGGGGTGGGAGGCGGGGCAGTGGTGCCCTTCCCATGGATAGGTCGGACCCCGAGCCCATTGGGTTGCTGAGGAATCGATCCCTGGCCGAGGTCAGCGTGGGAGAGTCCTGCGCTCTTCTGTCCTCTGTGACCCATGGCGGGGGACCTACAAAGTGGTCACCCTGCACCTTTGCCCTCCCTCCAGCACCTGCCCCCATATTGACACCCAGGAACACCCCGCGGGAAAGAGCCTCTTGGGTGAGCTGGGCAGTGGCCAGCTGTGTTCCCTGGGGACCAGCAGGTGTTTGAATGTCAACGTCCTTCTCCCATTGGACGGGCGCGGGCCTGGCCCGCTGAGAACCTCCGACTTGGCTGGGGGCATACCCACGTACTTGAACTCGATTTCTTAAAGTTTTTCAGTTGAACCCAAAGTGGCTTCTTTCTGTTCTGGAAGAGAAGACTGTCTTTCCTCGTTCTTCTTCCTGCCTACAGAAAGAAGTTGTGGTATTTCAGGGAGAAAAAAATTCCACTTTTAACATGCTTTAGCATGTTTACTGCTGCCCTGTAGGCAGACATGGCTGTTTGAAATTACATCTTTATGGGATTCCCTGGTGGTTCAGACAGTAAAGAATCTGCCTGCAATGCAGGAGACCCAGGTTCAACCCTGGGTCAGGAAGATCCCCTGGAGAAGGGAATGGCTACCCACTCCAGTGTTCTTGCCTGGAGAATCCCATGGACAGAGGAGCCTGGCGGGCTACAGTGCAAGGGATTGCAGAGTCGGACACGACTGAGCAACTAACTGAGGTATGAAACAAAACAGAACTGGGAGTTACAGATTTTGCATGGGTGATTATTTGGACGTTCCGAATTTTCTCTCATGATTTTCTTTCTACAGATAAAGGAAATGTTACTCTTCGGTAGCACCAAGCATAAATAGTGTTTGAGAAAAATAAAAAAATGAAAAAAAATTATTTTGTTGGAATGAATGTGAAAATGTAACTCTCACTTTCAATTAGAAACTCTAGCCCATTATCATTTTGGCTTGTAGTTCCATAATGTACTTACTATTAATACTAATAGCACAAGCAGGATTCTCACATCTGTGTCTCCCATCCCCTTTTATTTTTCAGTCCAGAGCACAACCACCAGAAGAGAACAAAAGGAAGCCAGTTTTGGGAAAACTTGGTACTCTGTTCACGGCCGGAAGGAGAAGGAACAGCAGAAATGGGTTAGAGAGTCCCACCAGCTCAAATACCAAACCAGGCTCTCCCAAAGAAGTAACCTCTTCCAAACTCCCGGAAAGAGAGACTGAGAAGAGTCAACCTCTGGGCAGCCAACCAAGGCCGATAGAGGCGTGCGAGGAGGGCTCCCCACAGGAGAAGTGCCAGGAGCCGGAGGGTGAACACCCCGCGGGCTGCGTGCAGGCAGGCCCCCGGATGCCACGCGATCACCTGGCCAGGGCAGCCATGCAGCGGCGGCTGTGCAGCAGGGCTGTGAAAGTGATTCACCCCAATTAGAACCTCTGGAGGCAGAGGGAGAGACTTTCCCAGATGCCACCGCCACTGCCAAGCAGCTGCATTCCTCATTAGAGAACTCCTCCAGGCGGGAGAACGCAGAGGCGCTCATCCGCAGTCCCAGGGAGGACGCTTCGCCCGGCGCTGGCCGCGAGCAGGAGCCCACCCAGGGATCGAGGGGCGTGCCGGGCTCGCCCGCCGGGGAGCATCCCGCCAACGGGGCCCCTCGCGTGTGTGCCCACGGAGACTCTCCGGAGCCCCAGGGCGCGCTGAGCCAAGCCCCGGAGGACTCTTCGGCTCCGCCCGGCGACCCGCCCGCCGAGGGTGCAGAGAACCAGGCGGGCTCAGCACCAGTCAAAGCCGAGCCCCCGGGGCAAGACTGCCGGCCCCGCGAGCGCGCCCACCCAGCGAAAGTGCTGACTCTGGACATCTACTTGAGTAAGACCGAGGTGGCACAGGTGGGCGAGCCAGTTGTGATCAGCCCCGGGGCGGGAGATCGCGGCGATTGCGACGACATGGAAAAGAGGTCGAGCGGCCGCAGGTCTGGGAGACGGAGGCGGTCGCAGAGATCCACCGACTCTCCCGGCGCTGACCCGCCGCTGCCCGACTGTGCGCCCCGGGACGACATGGTGTTTGAGGACGAGGTGGCGCCAGACGCGGCCGCCGAGAATGGCTGTGCAGAAAAGAAAGTAAAATCTCCTCCGCAGGCGGCATCCAATGGGGGCGTTGCCTCCGCTGCCGGCCTAGAGTCCAAGCCCAGCCCCAGCCCCAGCCCCAAAGGGCAGCTCCGAGGGGAGCCGGAGCGGAGCAAACAGCCGCCGCCCGCCTCGTCCCCCACCAAGAGGAGGGGCCGGAGCCGCGTGCCCGAGGCCGTGCCCACCTCGCCCGCTGGCGGCCCGCGGGCTCCGGCCAAGGACTCCCCTCTCAAGAGGGCGCCAGACCCCGGCCCCAGCCCGGCCGCCAAGGAAAGCGGGGAGGAGGCGGCCCGGGTCATCCCCCGGGAGCTCACGGTTAAGAGCAGCTCGCTACTGCCTGAGATCAAGCCCGAGCACAAGAGGGGGCCGCTCCCCACCTCTTGGACAGCCGGGGAGACGGAGGTCGAAGCAGAGACTTGGGCAGATCGGCTGGAGGTTCTGACGCCTCCGAGGGCTTGAAGCCCAGGAACCACTTCGGTGTGGGCAGGTCGACGGTGACCACGAAAGTGACCCTGTAAGTAACTACGGGGTTACTTGCAACATTATCATTCATAAACTGAACAGACTCATTCTATTTGAATTCTTGGATAAGTAAGCTTAAGAGTTGGGCTGGGCTAGCCCAGCGGCTCTCGAGGGGCTCGGAGTCTTTGCATTCGTAGAGGAACTGCCTGTGCATTGAATTTTCTCCTCGGTGGTGAAATTGAGATGGTGAAGGAGTAATTGGCACAATTAAGGTTTAAGAAGATGGCCGGTTCAGGACCCTAGTCCGTTGTTATTAATAATTCCTATTAATATAAGGCTTTTAAGTTCAATGAATGTAAAAGTAAGGTATCTCTTGATATTCAGTATTTACATAACTAATAGATGACCACGTGGCTTGATTGGAGCTCATTCTATTCTTTATTCAAAATATACACCAGCATTCCTGGGTGGAACATTCTTAAAACATAAATGCAGTGAATTTGAAAACAGGGAGCAAACTCTAGTGTGTACAGTACACCCAGTAGCTTTGACATGTGTGTGTTTACAAGAATTCACAGAACCTTTTATGGAACCTAGTGCATTATTGGCCTAAAGTTTAAAAAAAAAATCTCTAATACAAGTATCTTGGTTGTTTCTTCCCCTTTATGATGTTAGGAAGTTTGGTGATATTTTTGTTCCCAGATTGAAAAGTATTTTTCAGTTATTGAAATGAAGAAAGATCAGTGTTTTTACTGGGAGGCTGTTTGACAAATGAAAGGACACATTAGAAGGATCAAGCTGCAACAGCTGACTGTGACCACTGTGCTGTTAAGTTTATTGATTTTTCAAATATTTTTGAGTACCTTCTGTGCGTGGTAGTGTGCTGGGAACTATGCAGGAGAAAGCCACAGCTGTGATTCAGTATATATTGCCTTTGAACAGTTTATGACACAGTCTGGCAACCAAGATGCCGACAAATCAAATAACTATATGAGGTGATAATCTGATTAAACTGCCACATGAATGTTACCATCCCTAAGGCTGGGGGTGTGGAAAGGAGGAGGAAATCACTGTTGATTTTTTTTTTTTTTTTGGAAGAAGTGGGATTGTGCCTAGATGGTGAGTGAAGTCTGTATAGGCAGACAGGACTGGGGTGGGGGTGGGGAGGGGGGTACCCTATAAAACTCAAGACTCTCCCCCTTTCCCTACCAACTCTCCCTATCTCTCAGTCAGCAAATGTGAAAATGAGTATCTGAACTGCTCAAAGTGTTTTCCTATATTCATACATTTTTTAAAGAAAGCTGAGACTTTCCCAACATTATGATTCATAAACTGAACAGATTCATTCTGCTTGAATTCTTGGATAAGTAAGCTTAAGAGTAGGAGGTCTGCTTGGCAAACACTAGCAAGGAAAACCTGCTTAATGAATAACTTGAGCTACCTCACCCAGCTTCCAACCTGGAGAACTTTGATGGAGTCAGCAATTTATTCTGTAAGAGCAGCCTTGGAGAAATAACCTGAGTGAATGATGCCCATTATTTGTAGAAGGCCAGTATGACTGAAGGTTCAGACCGCCTAAGTGTGAGCCTTAGAGACATGTTGTTGTGTACTGATTAAGGACGCTTCTTGTCTTCCGATCAGAATACACCAGTGGAAAAACCAGAAGTGTTACACTGTTAAGGGATAGGGTAAACAAACAAAGCATCTTACAATGAAAGTCTTCTTCATGTGCTGTTTCCTGTAATAGAACTAAACCAAATGTCCTTTTCTAAGGAATAATTATTTTCTACCTAAAATTTTCCTTTCCCAGAGGCTCAGTTTAATTCTGTTTTGTGCATGGCCTTGCACTTGGTGAACTGGCCAACTATTGGAATAGAGACTTAATAATTTTTTCTAGTCCCTTGACCCATTTCTATTTGACTGATGGATTTTTTTTTCAGACCCTTTAGTTTTTTCTCTGATTGTATTTCAAGTAGAAGTGTTACTCAGATTATTTATAAAAACAACTTGAATCTGAAATTTTAGAGTTAAAACTATTTTATATTCCCTGAAAAATAATCACTATGAAGAAGCATCTTTCTTGATGCTATTAGAGAAATTATATTTTCAGTTCTCTACCAAATATTGAATGTTGAGATTCTTAAAATGATATGTTTAGAATAGGAGAATTTTCTTTTCATATTATAGCCACAGGTTCTTAGACTTCAGGATATTTTCCCTTGTCACATCTTAATGAAGGCATTGCAACATGAATTATAGGAGCCTTCCTTTTAATCAGTTTGAACCAGGTTAATTGTAGTGACTCTCGGTAGCAGAAGTTAATAGCACAGAAACTATGGTTGTAAAATGTATTTTGATCTTCGTGTAAATCTTTAATGTGCACATATGTGTGACCTGTCCTTAATGTAGCTTATTGACTAACCTAGAGTGTTTTCCTTTTACATCATAAGGTCTGCTTTGATGTTTGACTAAGTTCCTTTAGCTGATCAGTGAGAATTCTTAAAATGTATATTCCCTGATTTGTGAACATACCTTATTAACTGATATAGCCATTTGTAAGTTCTCTTACTTATATTCATCTCACTGGTTTTAGAATTTAATCTTTAAGGACGTGCTTATAAGTTAATTTTGCTTTTAAGTTTCAGATATGGGTCCACCATGGGAGAGCCTAGATATCTTGAGATACAGGAGAAAGCAATACCTGGGAGAAATTCATGAGACTATTGCAAATTTAGTATTTAATTAAAAATTAAAAATAAAATCTAATTCTAAATGTTGTATTTAGGAAGGACTTCTCAAGTCTTCTCAGTCTTCTCATTTTATCTAGAAGGATAAGGTGTCTTCATCCAAAGTCATCCTGCCTGTTCCTTCAAAAGGTTCATCAGGGCCAACCTTCTTGAAGGCCAGCGAGTCCATGCAGGAGACAGTCTAAGATCTTAATACTTCTCTACTTTGTATTCTCTTTATCAAGATGGCCTCTAAAGTATGATTATCTCATAGATCTCATGATAATTTATTGGCTCCTTGGCTCATAAAACTGGAGGGAACCAGAGGAGGTTATTGAGGTTATTATTTTCTTGGGAAAACAGGATAGAAGAGTTGTTAGGAACATGGCATCTGAAATAAGAACACCTGGGTTCTGTCACTTAATAGCTGTGTGATTTCAGGCAAATTACGTACCTTTTCAGGACCTCAATTTCCTCATCTTCAGAGAAAATGTGTAAAATTGCACATGAGGCAGGCTATAGAAAGTGCTTGGCCATTAGTGAATGTTAGTGGCTGTTATCGCTCACCTTTTTTAAACCACTAGACCAATGATTTAGACATATTTTTGTTTTTGTTTTGGAGTCTGTTCTTCTTGGACAGCTTATGTAAAAGTGACATATGTGATAGATAAGTCGGAGTGGTTCTAGTTGAAAGGAGGATTGCTGGCCAGCAGTTCCATCCCCCAATCTCTACTGTCCCCAGCTGCAACCCTTGAAGAGAACTACAAGGATGTCTTCAACCATAACGTGTGTGTGTGAACCAACTCTGTTCTAAACTATCTAGTTTTTCATTTGTTTGTTTTTATAGATAGAGAAAATAGAGTCCAGAGAGTGAAAGTAACTTGGTGAAGTTGACCCAGATAATTAGCGTAAGAGCCAGAGCACATTTTTTTTTCTTAGAAAACTGTATACATTCAAAGACTTCTAATTTCATGGGCTTCCCAGGTGGCCCTAGTGATAACACACACACACCTGCCAATGCAGGAGATGTAAGGGACATGGGTCAATTCCTGGGTTGGGAAGACCCACTCCAGTATTGCCTGGAGAATCTCATGGATGGGGGAGCTTAGCAGGCCATGGTCCAAGAGGTCACAAAGAGTCAGACATGACTGAGGTGACTCAGCGCTGCACAACACAGTTATACCCAAGAAATGTGAGAAAGAGGAGAACAAATGGTGGCAGAACCAACAATCAAGTAATGATAAGTAAGTTATGGTACATCTATATGCTGGACTTTTATGTGCAGATGTTATAAAGACTTTTCAAATGAATTTTTAGTAACTTGAAAAATGTTAAAATTCAAGATGAGGTGCCAAACTCTATGAACAGACTAATCTCAACCTTGTTGAAAATATTTCCCTATGCATACAAAAAAGACAGGAAGTGTATTAGAATGTTGACAGGGATATTGTTTGAGTAGTTACGATTATGAGTCTTTATATGTCTTTACGATTATATGTCTTTATAGTTTCCAAATGGTCTGTAGTGAACAAACTTTATGTAATCAGAAAAATTTTATGGAGGAAGGATGAAGGGAATAAACTGTTCAAAGAGGTAAATAATAAATATTTTTTATAATCCAGCTCTTTGAGATCATGTAAATTAAAAAGTTATGATAAGTAGTACAGTTGGTTCTGGGGAAAATCATTTACATATTTAAAGTATGGGAGTGCATGAAGTATTCAAATTTGTTCTAATGTTCTTTGGGCCAACTCTAGTGCTAAGCACTGTACTTATTATGATAAACTTGTTAACCTCTCACCTCTAGAGTTTCTTAGCTGTATAATTTTCTCATCCCTCATAAGAAAGTGAAACATCCATTAAATATAATTGACAGTATATATAGGATGGTTTAAAAATAATTTCATAAAAAATGTTACCTATCAGATGTTGGCTTTTCAGTTTTGTAGTAAATTGCAGTGTTCGCTTTAAAACCTAGGTCAATAAATTTATCTTGATACTGTTTTATTCTTGCAGCCCTGCCAGGCCCAAGCACGTGGAACTAAATCTTAAAAACTCTAAGAATCTTGACAGTTTGGGAAATGAGCATAATCCATTTAGCCAGCCGGTCCACAAAGGAAACACTGCCACCAAAATCTCCTTATTTGAAAACAAGCGGGCAAACAGCAGCCCGAGACACACTGACATTCGAGGTTTGAAGAACACTCCTGCCTCTAATAAAACATTTGTCGAGAGGGCAAAGCTGAATTTAGCCAAAAAAGCCAAGGAAATGGAGCAGCCTGAAAAGAAGGTGATGCCAAATAGTCACCAGAACGGTGTGCCGGGGAAGCCAGCATCTGCAGAAGGCAAAGTGATGCTTCCTGAAGAGGAGACTCCTGTTTCTCAGCTCCCCCAAGGTGATAAGGTAGATGTGCAAACAGATGCTGGCTGCCCTTCGGAACCAGTGCTTGCTGCTCTGACTCCCGGTAAGGACCAGGAGCTCTTAGGAGAGAATGACTCCAAGGCTGCTAACAGCAAAAGACTCGAACTTGAAAAGATGACTAATACAGCAGAAAACACCCCCGCCATTCTTGATACCAAAGATCCACCTCCAACAGCCATACCAAAGCCGCAGCCTGGATTTCCTGACTCACAGCCCCCAGCTGAGTCATCTAATGGGCCTTCTCTGTCGCTGGCAGCCCCCATTCCTGCAGATGATACCAAAGACACATGTGCTCAAGCTCCTGTAAGCAGTTCTGTCTGCACCAATCTCAGAGTGTCAGACAGCCATAACAGATGTACTCTGCCTGTATCTCATCAGAATAATGAGACAATGCCCCCTCCAGACTTGCAGGAGGAAGAGAAGGAGGAGGGGACACAAGCCCTCCTTTGTCTCCAGAGCACAGCCCGAAAGCTGTGGGAGATGAGTGTCCATCCAAGGTCCTAGTCCAGGTCAGGTCCTTCATGCTCCCTGTGGAGAACATGGAGGGGGTCTGCTCCCGGATCATCACAGATAGCTCTGAAGTTAGAGAAGCACAGTTGCCAAGCTGTCACAATAATGAACTCCAAGTGGTTTCCATTGCAAGTGGTGCTCCCCAGAAAGAGGAAGTACAGGGCAATAAGGGCACATCACCCAAACACATTCACTGCAAAGAGGAACATGTAGTAAAATCTGGCACACAAGTCATGCCGCCCGAATCAGAAGCAACTCTGCCTGTCCAGGCTCAAAGTGAGGACAATGGAAAACCCCTGAAGGCTGAATCCACCGCCACCAGCTTCCCTGACAACAGAAGTCATTTAGAAACCCCTCAAAGACTCAGTCAGAGTGTTGTGAATGGCCAGGGCAGTCCTGCCAGTCTTTTGAACATCTCTGCTGGCAGTGATGATAGTGTATTTGATTCTTCCTCTGACATGGAAAAATTCACTGAGATTATAAAAAGATGGACAGCACTGTGTGTATGCCCCAGAAGAAAAAAAGAAGGCCAGGCTGCCAAACTCCCCCGCCCCTCACTTTGCCATGCCACCTATTCACGAGGACAATTTAGAAAAGGTGTTTGATCCCAACGTGTTTACCTTTGGTTTGGGGAAGAAAAAGGAAGGCCAGGTGGAAATGTCACCAGCTTTACATTTGATGCAGAATCTTGACACCAAATCCAAACTGAGGTCCAAACGTTCATCCACTGAACAGAGTGTCCTCTTCAAGTCCTTGCAGACTCATACTAATGGGAAAGACGATCCCCTGGCAGCTCCAGAATTCAATGACAAAGAGAACAAGGATGTCCAAAATGGTGGAGTCAAGAGATCGAGGCTGGAAAAAAGTGCGCTTTTCTCAGGCTTGCTATCTTCTCTACCACAAGACAAAATCTTTTCTCCCTCTGTAACGTCAGTCAATACCATGACCACATCTTTCGGTACTGCTCATAGCAGTTCTCTTTCTCGACCTTCCGTGTTGCAGCCCGTGGCTGAGAGTGCCCCACCCTGTAGTTCAGAGAAAGAACAACCAAGTCTGCCAGCCAGTAACTTAAAGGTCTTCAATTTCAACTCGTCAGATACGTCTCATTCGGGATTGAAAAGTCTGAGCCCCATGGAAAAGTGCCTGCAAAAAGAGGAAACCAAAAGGATCTGGATTTGCAAAGCAACCTTCCCATGCCAGAAACTAAATTTTCTGAATTTTCAAAACTGAAGACCAACGGTGATACGTCTAATCATACTGAAAGTGTTCTTAAATCAAACTTGCCGAGCTATGGAAGCAGTGACACAGATTTCACTGGTCTCTTCAAAACCAGCCGGTTTGACCCAGGCATTTCTTTTTCTGGAATGGCATTATCAGATACAACAGTAAGTAGCAACTATCAGATGCAACAGTAAGTAGCAACATAGTATCATTTATTTGAGGTAGTTAAAAAATCAGGAAAAGCGGGGTGATGAGCAATTCATGTTATTTGTTTAAAAACCATTATGCTCCTGTACAATAATTTCTTAACTCATTCATCACATTTGAAAACCTACTATGTACAATGGAGGTTAAATTTCAAGAGAAAAGGTACTTGGATACTGTTCTCAAGGCATTCATACTCTAGCAGGGAAAAATATGCTACAAATATTTTAAGGCACTTGTGAATTTATCTGTTGTATTGTGAAAGGTATAGATAAGGTACCTTGAGAATTCAGAGACAGGGTGTTTTTTTTCTTCCCTAGTTCTGTGTAAAGATGCTCAACACTATACTTGGAATTTAGTGAAGAATTGTGAAGGCTTCCTTTATCTTGAACCCTCGCTCCCACCAAATAATCTTATTCCTAATCCTTTCTTTTGCACTTTGAGATTTGCTCTTTTTCCCCTACATAGGAGTCCATGTTAATCCCACATGGCTGAGAAAATGTTTTCTCTTTATTTGGAATTAGTTTTCATTAGGGATTTTTTTTTTTTGCAAAGCTGTTCGGGAATAAAGAATTTGGTTTACGTTGGTGCTTTCCTGTAATATAGTAGAGAGGATGGCAAAATATGATTTTGATTTATCCATCTTTTTCTGACTGCTATAAGTTGTTTTCTTTACTCAGTTTTTGACATAAATTTGTGGTTTTCATTTACGATGCTTGATACTCAAGTTGAAAGAGGGAAGATGATACAGTTTAGAACTCAGCTCTGCTAAGCCCAGAAACGGATGTGACAACTATATTCCTGTTGCCCACCCTGTGAACCAGGCTACCTGGCAAGTGAAGATGAGAACCAGGCAGAAAAGATCCTGCCCCCTTTCTCATTTGTACAGGGCACTGCCCCATTTAAATTTGTTGTATTGTTTTTTGCTACAAGCCTATCATGGAATATAATTCTGGAACTTCTTTCAAAAGGGTAGTTGAACTTTCAGCAATAAATCAGATCTCTTTTTTCAAAAGATTTCAAATTTTTTACTCCTAGGATGCCATACACACACACACCCAACCACACACACACATCTAGATGTAGATATACAATAAATTTATTGAGGATCCCAAAGAGCTTTTGTTCACATGGGTTATGCCTATTGGAAAATCTATTACAAATTAATACTGAGGACTTCCCTGGTGGTCCAGTGGTCAAGATTTCACGCTTCTATGGCATGGGGCATGGGTTTGATACTTGGTTAGAAAGTAAGATCCTATATGCCACATGAAGGAAAGTTACATGCCTCAGAATTGCCTGGACTTAAAACTCCCCTCCAGGTCCTTCCCACCATTCTATGCAAAACAAAGAACCCTCTTCTAATTATGAAAATCGTTTTGACCTCATGGACTCTGCAAGGGCACTGAGGACCCTCCAGGGACTTCTGGATTGCACTTTGAGAATCACTGCTATAAACAAATAGAACTGAATCAGCCTATAGCACTTAGAAATCATGCAGTTTTTAAGTATTTGTCTCAAGCACAAAATTGCCACCGATCCACTTCTCATTCATTACAGCCTTATTCTCTCTCCTTAATCATTCTTAGATCACTTCTCTTATTTAACAACAATCCGGTGAGTCTGACAACAGTATACAGTTTCACTATGGAATCTCTTGAAAAACCCAGTCAGTGGAGTGAAAAAGAGAAACAGAGTACTTTATACTTTCTCTAGGCCTTTTGTGATTAAAATTTTTTTTTGTTTGTTTTTCTTTAGGTCTTGCACTTTGTTGACTGTATAAGTATTCTCTTTTTAATGTCTGAAATTTTATTTTAATATCAGACTTTTCCTTTAGCTTATTTTCGTGAAATGTGCACATATAAATAAGCATATGCCATTTTAATCTGTAATAATGTTCTACTGAGGCCATTCCTGTGGCCTTTCAGTCATAGCCCACCCTGGTGTGATGCAAGAGCCATCAGATCACAGGCAGGCCTTAGAATGGGCATCTTGGTCAGCAATGAAAGCAGTCCATGTTCTATCATAATTTTACAAGTGTAATTACATTTTTATTATCTTAAACATTTCTAGTTTTACTGGTCTTGCCAGTAAAACTTGCTTGAAAATGATTAGTTTTATAGTTTATAAAAATATATTTTGTTCCTCTAAAAGGGATTAAATAACCGTGTACAGTAAGCATTGTGAGATATACCATAAACATTTTATTTAGACTAGTTGTTATGTGATGAAAAAACAGTATTTATAGAGTCAGATAAGACATGTATAGGAACACACAGAATTGATTCAGCTCATTCTGGATAAGTGATCAATCCATTATAATTTCTGTTTATTTGAAATTATACTGGGATGGTTTGAATTATGATCTCTTAGCTGAATTCTGGTTCTGTGAACTGGTGTAAAACATAGGTCTGACTCTTGGGCCCTGAACTTCCCAGGTTGTTGAAAATCTCCTAAGCATATAAATGAGGAGAAACTGAAATGGCAAAATCAGAGGGGGAAAAAAAGCCCTTACCTTTAATCGATTCAGGTTTTAATATGACTTTGGTATAGATCAAAGTAGATATGTAGATATGTTTCCAAATTGACAAGTGTGAGGCAAATATGATCTTACTTAAAGGATCATGTGAGGGGAAAAGAGGACTTTCCATGAAGTTTAATTATTTGTTGTGTTTTTGTTCATCTGATTACAGACACTTAGAGGAAGCATCCAGAATAAAATCAATCCCCGACCTGGAAAAGTAAGATTACTTTCTGTTCCTTGTCTAGAATCATTTTGACCTGACAAAGTGCAACAACAGCACTTGATACCACTCTCACTTTCTTAGGTGGTGATATACAGCGAGCCCGACGTCTCAGAGGCATGTATTGAAGTGTTCAGTGACCTGGAGGACTGTAGCGCCTGGAGCCTCTCTCCTGTGATACTAGTAAAAGTCGTTAGAGGATGGTAAGAGTGGCACTTTGTGTTCCTGACTCGGAGAGTGTGTGTTTCACATTTTTAATTTTTAACTGTTCGGTCCTCAGTACTTATTTTAAATTATGCCCTTAACAAAGTAAAGGGCAGACAATACTAGTCTTAGTGAATACTAAAAGTGTATCTAAGAAAACATTTTTAACATTTCTGATTCTAAGAAGGATGCATGTTGATGCTAAAGGAATCAGAAAAATGCAGCAATATAAATTTCTTTTTCTCATTTTTCCCACATACTGTTGGTTTGGACTAATGATCACCAGAGTCCGTAATATACTTTTGGTTTTTAATTTTCCATGAGGTTGGTAAAAATTGCACTTCTCATGTTGATAGGCCATGCACTAAGCATGCTGATAGGAATTTTTAAAATTCTATAAGGAAAACATCCTGGATAACTTTTTAAGTGACAGTTCAGTGAAGAACTAACCTAAAATTTATTTTCTAACTTTTGACAGCAGATAGTTTTTGTGAAGTAAAGAAACTGGTGAAAAAAATTGTTTTACCAGCTTAACTGCTTCAAGGAAATACACAGGAAATTGAATAAAGAAAAGCGGTTTTAAAAAAGAAATCACTTACTTGGCATAAATATGAATCTTTGTACCTATTTATAAACTTGTTTAAAAAGAAGATGTAGGGCTGTAGGCATTTATGGTTTAAAAAATTAGTAAGCTTTTCTTTGGGTCTCTCCATTTGATTAAATATGCAGCATCTTTCCCTTTAGGCTTTAGATATTTTAATATATTTTTCTGTATATTTAACACATTCATTGGGAAAATACAATTAGCTTTTGTTCTTAAATTTGAAAACTGAAAATTATAATTTTGTTTTTAATGAAATACTGATTCTTCAACTTTTCTTAGTGTCTCTCTTTTCTTAGAAGTATGAGCACTTAAGACTACCACTGTCATATATTGTCACGAGGTTTTTACTTAGTGTTTGTATGTTGCTGAGAAGAATACTTTAAATGTGCTTTCTGGGTCATTAAAAATGTATTACATAGTATATTTGAAAGTTGCTTAAAGAATAGATCATAAAAATTCTCATCACAGGAAAAAAGATTGTTTAACTGTGAGGTGGTGGGTTTATTAAATAAAGTTACTATGGTGATCATTTTGTAATATATACACACATCTAATGGCCATGTTGTACAGCCAAAACTAATACAATGTTATATGTCAATTAGATCTCAATAAAACTGGAAAAATGCTTTCCATTAGCATCCATTGATATGGCTCTAATATATAAGTTACAATCCTCAAAAGTGTTTTTTACATATATAAGAAGAAAAAACATTACAATAAAAGCCCATTTATCTGACATTACTATGTTTCCACCAACTGGCAAACTTACTATAGAGCTACTATAAAAATTAGTAGCTCTATAATGTTCATACTGATAGTCAAAAGTTCTGTAAAATCCTGATTGTTGTTTTGTTTTAGTTGCTAAGTCATTCTTACTCTTTTGCAACTCCATGAACTGTAGCCTGCCAGGCTCCTCTGTCCACTGGGATTCTCCAGGCAAAAATACTGGAGTGGGTTGTCATTGCCTTCTCCAGGGATCTTTCTGACCCAGAGATCAAACTTGCATCTCCTGTTGTATCTCGCGCACTGGCAGGGAGATTTGTTACCACTGAGTTACTGGGGAGAGAATTGGCCACTAATATATTATTTATAAGGGGTTCCCTGGTGACTCAGATGATAATATAGGAGATCTAGGTTTTATCCTTGGGTCAGGATGATCCCCTGGATAAGGGAATGGCTACCCACTCCAGTATTCTTGCCTGGAGAATTCCATGGACAGAGTAGCCAAGCAGGCTATAGTTGATGGGGTTGCAGAGTTGGACATGACTGAATAACTAACACACACACACACACACACACACACACACACACACACACTCACAGTCACACTCACACACACTATTGGCCAGAATATTTGGCTAATCAAAATCTCTCTCACCAAGACTGGCTAATAGTTTTGCTGTATTTTATTCTTAGTTGGATTTTGTATGGAGAAACCAAATTTTGAAGGGCACTCCATCCCCTTAGAAGAAGGAGAATTGGAACTCTCTGGTCCCTGGGGTATAGAAGATATTTTGGAAAGAAATGAGGATGAGGCAGTGTCGACTAAGCCCATGGTGATTGGTTCAATCAGACTTGTGGTCCAGGTGGGTAAAATTAGTAAGCTTTTAATAAAGGCAAACTGGATTTCATCTATTCATTCAGCAAATACTTATTGAATGCTGGATGTGATTCTTTGAGAGTTTCATTTTGTGATAAAAGTGATTGGGAAAAATATTTTGTGTTTTATGGATAGGTTTTCTATATTTTAAATATTTGTACATGTTAATTAGAAAAGAAACATTCTAATTAGTCTTTTTTTTTCCAGAATAAATCTTAAAACATGAATTTCTCTTTCCTGGCCCCCATTTCCATATGCAAATGTATTTTATTTAATAACCTAGTTTTGATGAACTCTGTAAGAACAGATTTTCCTTTTACTTATTTTTTTGGTTGCTCTGTGAGTTCTTATTACCTTGAGTGGCTTACAGGACTATTTTGAAAGCTAAATAATCCAAAGATAATTCAGTTATTAACTCTGGGATTTCATGTGAGTTTTAAGAAAATGAGTATTTAAGGCCACTTTATGGATTGGTTAAACATTTCTTGGTTATTTATTCATTAATGAACTTGAATCAGTTCTTTGTGGCTCTTGGAATTTGATGATTCTTTACCTTTAAAAGTGTAAAAGGTACCTTCCAAGTGAAAAAGCTCCATTTGTGTATTAGACTTGGGTATCAGAGTGCAACAGAGGAAAAAGACATGTTCCAAAATGAGAATGAGTAAGAATGACTAACAGTTTTTGGCAGAAGAAAATGTTATTTCCTGGGTCAACATTTCTGAGTGACTTAGATGGTAATTGGTATTCTAAATGATTTATCTCTTAATAATTTTAAGTACATAATGTGATAGACTTTATGCAAGATGTAACAGACACCATTTTGAAATGTCATAGTAGAATAATTTATCTGCAGTTTTTATTTATTACTCATAATACAGCAGTGTTTTAAAATATCATTCAAATCCTATCTCTCATGTAGGCGTCTCTCCTTCATTTTTCTGAATTCTCTACTCTTTCTTGGCCATATTATAATCTGCTTTTTCTGTAATTGTGATCATTATACAAGTACATGTTGTTTTCCTTTAACACTGACTTTCAATCTCTTTTTACTCTCTCTGTCCCGCTTGCTGATGGTTAAACCCCTACTTGCAACATCTCCCAGTGACTTGCAACTGTGAGAGATATGAGAATCAAGTGGGGTGGAGATTTAGGGTCCAAGAAGGTGGGCTGGGGGAAATGAAGCACGCTGTGGTACAGAGACCTCTTGTTTTGGCTGATGATAGCAGGCCTCATGCAATTAGTGCTTTTTCATGGTATTACATGGTTTGGGGTTTTACTGAGCATCATATCCCACTGATATGATGTGCTTTCAATTATTTTACCTTTCTTCTTAGTATGGGATTTAAGCTTTTTCCCTGTCTTAAATAATGCTTCATGAATGTTTTTGTGCATTTAACAATGTGTACATTTTATGATTCATTTCCTTGCGATAAGTTTTTCAGAATGGTGTCATGTTAAAGAGAAGGAACACTTTTATGGTTCCTAATACATGATGAAAATTTTTTTAACAGATTGTGTTTATGGTTCCTTGACACATAAAAGTCACAACATATATTCAAGGGAGTCAGCTTTTCAGCTCATTAACTTTGTTCCTTTTGTTAATATTTGAAAGAGTTGCCCCTGAACTGACCCAAGTGTTACCATTTTTTTCTGTGCCTCAGTTCACCTTGCTCTGCAACATAGAAGAGGTTCAATAAATATTCGACCGGGGACCAGGCACTCAGCCAGGAGAGGCCTTTTGTAGTGTGTTTGATGGACATGCAGGGCATGGAACAGTGACCAAAGTGCAGAGATTTGTAAATCACCATAAACATGCCCCTTTGCCTTTATGACTTAGACCAAACCCACATCATAGTCAAGGAGGGTTACTGCAGGGCCGTGGGCACAAAACAACAGTTGAGGAAGCAGCCACTCTGTGGGCTGGTGTCTCTGGATATGGATGGCCACAGGAGAGCAAGGAGCTAAAACTCAGGTTACCAGGGAAAGCCAGGCAGGTCTTTCCAGTGAAGACAAGGGAAATAAATAATGGTCCAGAACTCCTGAGATGTATTTCTGGTGGTCTTTGCTTGAATGTAATGTTGAGATACACGACTAAAGCAATGTGTATGCCCCAAAAGATCACATATTAAGTCACGAGTGAGAACAGGAAAGGGATAAAAGTGACAGATGATCTGTGAAATGTATGTGTGTATTTAAAGCTTATTTTAATTATTTAAAAAAGGAGTGAAGTGAAGTCACTCAGCTGTGTCCGACTCTTTGCGACTCCATAGACTGTAGCCTATCAGTCTCCTCCGTCCATGGGATTCTCCAGGCAAGAGTGCTGGAGTGGATTGCCATTTCCTTCTCCAGGAATCTAACCCGGGTCTCCCACATTGCGGGAAGACACTTTACTGTGGGAGCCATCAGGAAAGCAAAAAAAGGAATAATGAGCTTAATGTAGAATTTAATACATGGCATTACTATTATAGATATAGACTGTATTCATGTAACTTTTTTTTTTTTAGGATTACAGAGTTAGTCAGATTGACTTATTTACGGAACCAGAAGGGTTAGGGCTTCTAAATTCCTACTTTGATGATACTGAAGAAATGCAGGGGTTTGGCATAATGCAGAAGACTTGTTCCATTAAAGTACATTGGGGCACGTGAGTATTTTATTTGCAATACAGTTTTAATGAAGCTCTTTTTGAGTGTGAAAAGATGACTTCAGATAATCTATCTCTAATTTGTTATCCTGTTAAGTAATTATTGACTAAAAGCTTTTATTATTTTTATAAGGCACATAAAAATCTGATTTTTTGGTTACTATGTTACTATAACTCAGCTTTCTTGTAAATGATAATGATTTCTTGGAGGAAGTGCAGGGAGAAAACTGCATTTTTAATGTGGAGATTTCCTTATCGCAAAGGAACCTGACTCATTCAGAGCTGAGTTGATTGTACCTTCATGGTAATTCAGAGGAGGTGATTCAAAGCGTGTGTGCCCCTGATATTTCATGTGGGATGGAGGCCAACACGCATACTACTTCCTTTAACAGTTTCACACAATACTTTCCAAAGCCCCTAGGATGCTGATTTCAAAAATTACAGGAAACTGCGAGAGTGTTTTGAAGGAAGAGGGAATATTTTAGCTAGGGGAGAAATTAGGCTAGAAAGTGCAGGCTGCAGAACTGAAGCTGGTGGCCTCCGCAGTGGAGTGCACAGCCCAGGGCATGTGACAGACATGCACCGAAATGCAGGAAAAGCACTAAAGCGTCTGTGTGTTTTATTTAAAGTCTCCTCCTCAGATGTTATCTTTGTGTATGTTTTCTAATAAGTTTATAGTATATTCAGCAGTTATATATACATAATTTATAAGTATTCATATATTCAGAGACTGCTCAAGAGTTTATATTAATGGAATATGAGTAAGATAATACATATGTAATGAATACAAAGGTAAATACTACAAGAAACATAAATTATGGAGAGGGACCATGGAAGTGCTACTTTAGAGAGTAGTCAGGAAAGTCCCTGGTGACTTTTAAGCAGAGATCTGAGGACGTGAGGGAGTCAGCTGTGGGACATCTGGGGAGGCAGGGTAGAGAAGTGTCCTAGGCTGGAAGCCCAGTGTTTGCAAAGCCCTCCAGGGGATGTTTGAGCAATTGAGGAGGGGGGAGGTCTGGCTGCAGTAGAGTGAGCCAGAAGGATTGGTGGTGGAAAGGGCTCATGTCATGTCAGACCTTGTAGGACTCCGGAGGGATTTTAGGTGATTCCAAGGAACATAAGAAATCATTGGAGGACTTTAATCTAACTTGTGTTTTAGGAGGATCACTCTAGCTTCTGTGAAAAAGTAGAGAGCTAAGAGTGGAAGCAAAGATTTGCAGTTACATAGGCAAGAAGTGTTTTGGTGACTTGGTGTGATGGTAGTGGTAGAAGAACAGTCAGATTCTGGATACATTTTGAAGACAGAACCAACAACATCGATTGACAGATTTTATGTGGGGTATGAGGGGTGGAGAAATGTCCAGGGTTTGGGACCAAAGTATTTATTGGAATAGGAAAAAAACAGGGAGGGGAAGTGAAATCCAGGTGTTTTGTTTTGGAGGTTAAATGGGAGATGCCAACTACCCATTCAAGAATTCAGGTAAGAGGTCAGGAAGGTGACTGGATACATGACACTGGAACCTTAGGTGGGTTAGGGAGGCTGGAGATATAATCTGAAGTCAGGGGCATGGAGAAGGTATCTAAACGCCATGCTGGATGAGATCTCCATGCTTAACCTCACTCATTATTAGAGAAATGCAAATCAAAACCACAATGAGGTATCTTCTCACACCAGTCAGAGTGGCCATCATCAAAAAGTCTACAAACAATAAATGCTGGAGAGGATGTGGAGAAAAGAGAACCCTCTTACACTGTTGGTAGGAAGGCAAACTGAAACGGCCATGATGGAGAACAGTGTGGAGATTCCTTAAAAAACTGGGAATAGAACTGCCATATCACCCAGCAATCCCACTGCCGGGCATACACCCCGAGGAAACCAGAACTGAAAGAGGCACCGGTACCCCAGTGTTCATTGCAGCACTATTTACAATAGCTAGGACATGGACGTAACCTAGATGTCCATTGGCAGATAAATGGATAAAGAAGTTGTGGCACATATATGCAATGGACTATTACTCAGCTATAAAAAGGAACACATTTGAATCAGTTCTAATGAAGTGAATGAACCTGGAGCCTATTATACAGAGTGAACTAAGTCAGAAAGGGAAAGACAAATACTGTATATAATATATATATATGGAATTTAGAAAGACAGTACCAACAATTCTACATTCATGGCAGCAAAGGAGACAGAGATATAAAGAACAGACTTCTGGACTCAGCGGGAGAAGGCAAGGGTGGGATGATTTGAGAGAACACCACTGAAACGTGTATATTGCCATATGTAAAAAGACAACCAGTGCAAGTTCGACTCATGAAGCAGGGGTACCCAAAGCTGTGACAGCTCAGAGGGATAGGGTGGAGAGGGTTCAGGATGGAGGGACACAGGTATACCCATGGCTGATTCATGGTGATGTATGGCAAAAATCATCACAATATTGTAAGTATTCTCCAATTAAATAAATTTAAAAGAGCAGGAAGGTCATCTGAGTTTTGGGCACTTTTATATTTAGAGATTAGGAAGAAAAGGAGGAATCTAAACAAAAGTTTGATCTCTTGCTGCTTTTGAGTTTTTCAACATAAAAGAGACCTATAAGTCTTTTTTCTCAAAGTATTTAAGGCTGAGAAATATCACTAACTCACTCCAATATTCGTCCCTGGAAAATTCCATGGACAGAGGAGCCTGGCGGGCTGCAGTCCACGGGATTGGAAGGAGCTGGACATGACTGAGTGGCTGAGCTTGCACACACGCATCATATTTTTATCTCCGTGTCTGGATGATTTCATGACTCAGGCTTGGGCTATGTGGAAGTGTAACGAGCTACAGTTAAATAACATTTCTTACCTCGACAGTGAGTTTAACCTGGTCTTACAGGTGGTAGTTACAAACCAGTCATATTTTACACATTTTGATGGGCTTGCATGGTGGCAGACACTTTTTTTCTGGTTCTTCATTGCCATCAGGGTAATAGCTGTCTTAGATGTCAGTTCAGAGTTTGGGCTCATTGAACTCAGTCAGTTTGGTACCAGGTCAGTGGTACTTTTACAGATCTCCAAGGGGAGTCTTGATGGGTTGGGAGAATTCAGCTGATCACAGGTATTCAAGCTGACACTGCCTCTGTTGGTGCAGCAGTCCTGTGAACTGATGGAAGAGAAGCCTTAAGCTGTGCGGGGGTGCTTCTTCAGATTCCAGGAGATTTACTCCAGGGCCTGTTCAATCTGCATTAGGCTTTTCTACACGTACACACATTCACAGTGAAGTGAAGTGAAAGTGGCAGTGTTGTGTTCGACTCTTTGCGACCCCAAGGGCTATACAGTCCATGGAATTCTCCAGCCTAGAATACTGGGTGGGTAGCCTTTCCCTTCTTGAGGGATCTTCCCAACCCAGGGATCAAACCCAGTGTGTTACTTGCTAATTTCTTATTTGGGAAAATGAGGACTTTCTAACAAAATTTTCCTCTCACATTGTGTTGAGTGTGATTTGTCTTTAAGCAGCTGGCAATGCCAGCACCCATCCTTACAGAAGTGACAGTGTATCTTATCTTGAGTCTATTTCTAATAAATAAAATTAAGGAATTTTAAGGCTTCACCTGGTGGCTCAGACGGTAAAGCATCTGCCTACAGTGCAGGAGACCTGGGTTCAACCTCTGGGTTGGGAAGATCCCCTGGAGAAGGAAATGGCAACCCACTCCAGTACTCTTGCCTGGAGAATCCCATGGATGGAGGAGCCTGGCGGGCTGTAGTCCATGGGCTCGCAAAGAGTCGGACACGACTGAGTGACTTCAGTACTTCGGTAGTAAGGCTTCAAAGGCAGCATAAAGAACATCTGTTCCAACACCATCATTTAGTCAAGGAAGACAGGTTTTGGCCACTTTATCAAGTTGGATTAGTTGTTAGGATTAGTTGTCAGAAGAACAGGTACTAGAATGCAGGTGTTCTGAAGTCAAGGGACATTTTTGAATAGCCACATATTCTTTGTTCAATGCCAACATGAAATACTTGATATATAAAAATATATGTAGGTATGTGAACTATGGAGCCTAGTAATCAAACAAGCCCCTCGTCATGCAACTGAGAACCTCACCATTACTCACACTGCTGCAGCACCCAGCATAGCCCACCTGTGCCCACCCCCCGACTTCTCCACGTGTGCGATCCCTCTCTGGAACTTCGTGTTTCTCAGTCCCTTGTTTTGTAGTGTCACCGTATAGTATCTGTCCTTGCACTATTTTTAAATTTATAAAAATGCTCTTGAAATTTATAAAAATGTTATTAAACTTTTAAAATAAGGAACTGTGGCTTGTTCCTTTTTCTCCACATTGTTTCTGAGAGTCCCCATATTGATGAGTATATGTGTACTTATTCTTTTTCATTGTTATTTAATATTCACTGCATATATTTCCTTATGGAGTACACTGAAGCCCAGCTTTTTATTATGAAAGTTTTCAAACAGAAGCACAAAAGTAGAAAGGATAGCAAACTCCCATATACCCTCCACTTTGATTCAGTAATTGTTAAACATTTTGCCATGTTTTCTTAATGTTTTTTTCTGAGCACTTGAAAGTAAGTTGCAGGTATTGTGACCCTTCATTCCTATAAACTTCATCCCAAATCTCTCTATAATGACATTTTCCTACAAAACTACCATTATCACACCTGAGAAATTTTCAATATGGCCATGATAATATCTACCCAATAGTCCACAAATAAAATTTCCCCATTGTTTCAGGAATGTCTTTTATAGATGTTTTTAATTAGTATCCAGGCAAGGCTCATATATTTGGTTGTCCTATCTCTTTGAAAAGTTTCCTTTAATCTCTTAAATACCCCCATCTTTGTTTCCCATGCCATTGACGTTTTTGAAGAATTTAGGTCAGCTGCTTAGCATATGTGCCATAGTCTGGATTTTCTGAGCGCTTCTTCATGGTACCATTCAACTTGGTCTTCTGTCACCTGAAAGTTCTATATTCAGGCAGTTAGGTCTTCATGTATAACCAGATGCAGATGGCAGGGTTTTGTCAAGGATGTTACTTCTATGGGTAGTGCCACATACTTCTTCATGGTACCATTCAACTTGGTCTTCTGTCACCTGAAAGTTCTATATTCAGGCAGTTAGGTCTTCATGTATAACCAGATGCAGATGGCAGGGTTTTGTCAAGGATGTTACTTCTATGGGTAGTGCCACATACTCATACTCAGTCAAACCAAGTTTGATTGCTCTGTCACACTGATGATCCCCACCCCTCTCCACTGCAAAGGCGCCCAGTCCCCCTTGAGATTCAGAGCCTGCTCTTGTTTCAATAACCTCAAAGTTGGCACATTCATATTTAAATCTTCTGACCATTCCCTTGGTTTCTGTATGTAGCCAACATTCATGTGCAGCCATATCTAGAGAATAAGACAGGATCCAGCTGGAATAACTGTTTTTGGTTTAAGAACAAGTGAACAAGATAAGAACGGTTTTTCTTGTCTGATTCAGAGGGTGTTTCTGAAAGAGTAATTACATGACTGATTTTCATGAATGGATGGATGACCACTGTTATTAGTTCAACATTAGTTCAACAGTATTCTTTTGTATGTATACACTTTTTTATATATATATTTTTTATTTACTTATTTGTGGCTGTACTGGATCTTTGTTGCTTGCAGGCTTTTCTCTAGTTGTGGTACCAGGGCTTCTCACTGCACTGGCGTCTCTTGTTGCAGGGCACAGGCCCTAGGGCTCGTGGCTCAGCAGTTGTGACTCCTGGGCTCTGGAGCACAGGCTCAGTACTTGTGGCACACAGGCGTAGTTGCTGTGCGGCCATATGGGATCTTCTGCACTGGCGGGCAGATTCTTTACTCCTGAAACCAGGGAAGCCACATTTGTTATTGTTTTTAAACTCTTACTTTAGAGACATACAGTTTATTCATAATATAGGCAAAGGCTGAATACATAAGACAATAAAAGAAAATGAAATAACACTGCCTGAAGGTAGTTTATCTCCTGATGGCCTTGTGAATAATGTATCTTGTTGGAATAGAATTGAGGGGAAAAAGGATCACACTCTGTATATGAGTTTTCAGACTCAAAAATCTACCCACATTCACAAATGTCTGTTTGAGTTACCCAGCAGGCCCTCAGCATTTACTGAGGAAGTTAGCCAGCAGGCCCTCAGAATTCACTATTCACAGAACAGCAGTCTTCAGGTGCGCCAGTTTATGTGTTCAGGTTTTGGACAAAACCCCTCTTTATCCCATATTACCTTCCTTCTATAAGTGTTAACATGACTAAGCTATATGCTTCAAGGAAAATGAGATGTTTAGTAGCAGATGAATACATACCCTTAGAACTCAAACCACAGAAGAAAAGGCTTAATGAAAGAGTACTTCAGTAAGCACCATGTCAGAATCTCAGAATCACTTGTTGATGAGCCATCGTCTGTATTTATAGAAAATTCAGACTGTTCATTTGTGAAGAGTCAGACCTCAAGGCCCTTAGCTTGTTACTGACCGAATAGCACACTTTATAATAAATTGCTGTTATTTAGCTAGGGCATGAAATCAGTGTGTGATGTACCTTTGAGAGCTTTGGGCTCCAAAAAAAAAATGTGGTACATTCTCTTTTTAAAATTTATTTATAATTGGAGAATAATTCTTTACAATGACGTGTTGGTCTCTGCCCTATAGCAGCGTGAATCAGCCGGAAGTATACATGTGTCCCCTCCCTCCTGAACCTTCCTCTCAGCCCCGCACCCCATCCCACCCCCTCTAGGTTGTCATACTGGGTTGAGCTCCCTGTGCTATACAGCAATTTCCCACCTACCTACTTTATATATGGTAAAGAAGAACGTGTCCACGCTATGCTCTTAATTTGTCCCGAACCCTTCTTCCTCCGCTGGGCCCACAAGTCTGTTCTCTGTCTGCATTTCTGTTCCTGCCTTCCTGCTGCCTCCCAGTCATCTCTGTAACCATTATGCTGCTGTGGACTAGTTTTGATTCCCCCACCCACACACAGCCTCTCAACATTGTGTGTGTGTGTGTGTGTTGTGTAGGTCTCCAGTAGGATTTTGACTATAAATCCCTGTATAATTAGTAAGTCTAAAGAAGTTACTGATTTATCCAGGACAATCTGTAACAGAAACTATCACCAAAAATGTGCCCTTGGGCCAAAACTGTGAACAAGAGAAAAGCAAAGAGGGGAGAATCAGAATCATTTTGTAGGTAAAGATTACCTTTACAGCCAGCTTCCTCTTGTGGCCTGTGCTCTAGGGAACTTGGCACACTTAGCCCAGCTAGGATGCTTTAGCAAGACTAATAAAGAACTGGTGAGTATAAGTGATCACCAAGAATTCCACATTCGCTTGTCAAGGGGTATATTACCATCTCTCTTACAAAGAAGTCATTTCTCCAGCAACAGCAACTTCACCAGAACCCTCCAAGGAACCAAGAAATTTATAAGACTTCACAGTCTTTAGGGACAGTTCATGTGAGGCATGGTTTTCTGGTTTCCTGGTTTCTAGCACATTAGAGGAGGGTGAGGCTTCTGGTTGCCTGACCACAGCAAGTGACAGCTGACAAGCATGATAGAAGGGTGTGGTATTGAAAAACCATAAAAATCAATTCCAAGGACTCAGAAAGCATTGGGCCTGGGAACAAGCAGTCTTTAGACTTTGAGAGCCCCCACAGACATCACTGTGCATTAAGTCATGCTCCCAGTGATGATCCTGAGCGACTGTGAAAGCAGAAATTATGTTCCGTGCACTCTCTGGAATGAGAAAGACTGCTGTTCAAGAATGACTAGGAGCTTGGTTTTGGGGTCAGCTTGGATCAGCCCTGCATTAGTACTTGTAGCTGTGTGGCCTTGGGCAATTTAACTTCACCTGTAAAATGGGGGCTGTATCTTTTCCTTGTAGCATTGTAGTTAAGGATCAGATGGAATTCCTTGTAAGCTCTAGATATTTGTTAGCTGTTCCTAATTTTTGATACTATGACCGATGATTAGGTGGAACATCCTATTTTTGGTTACAAAGGAGATATAACCTTTTAAAGTGTGAAATACCCTGGCTGAAGCCTCTCTAAATACATACACAGGGCAAAAGATAACTACTTTTATCACTTGGAAGTAATAGACTTTGAAACAGTTCATAATAGAAAGTAAAATCAGTGGACAAAGTTAGCCAAGCTGAGGAAACAAATAAAAGCTCAAGAGATGCATATAATGGCTCATTCCTCCTGGAGCCCAACGTTGCTCTACTAAGTGCATCCATACATTGTCCAGACCCACATCTTCCCCCGTTCTGGTCCTCTCTCATCTGTGGGGTGCAGTGTTCCACTGACAGAAATGATGAATTGTCTGTTTCTTCCTTGGTACTTATTTAGATGGCTGATTTATGAAGAGCCTGGATTTCAGGGTGTCCCTTTTATTCTGGAACCTGGTGAATACCCTGATTTATCCTTCTGGGATACAGAGGAGGCATACATTGGATCCATGCGGCCGCTGAAAATGGTAAAGATGGAATCCGATCATGTGTTCTTAGAGTCGGTAATTCTTTGCTTGACTTTGACAATTCATGGGATGTGACTTTAAAGCAATAAAGAAGAGTTTAAAAAGATGAATATGTAGAAGATGGGACTTCTTGCTAGATAGAAATAACCGAAAGGATAACTTGATAGTTGCTACAGATGGAAAAAAAATGTGGGTAAGCCCATAGGTGTTCTTGGCCATGCAGAGGCACTGAAGTGTGTGCACAGCTCAGCCCAGGGCAGATGTGAGAAGTGAGAAAGTGAAGAATTAAATCAGGAGGACAGACAAAGTCCAGCTTGTAGGTGTTAGAGAAAGGGGATAATTAGGAGAGCATCACGATAAGTCAGGGCTGCCCTGGTGACTCAGATGGTAAAGAATCTGCCTGCAATGTGGGAGACCTGGGTTCGATCCTGGGTTGGGAAGATCCCCTGGTGAAGAGAATGGTAACCTACTCCAGTATTCTTGTCTGGAGAATCCCTATGGGCAGAAGAGTCTGGTGGGCTCTTCTGGGGTTGCAAAGGGTTGCATGGGGTTGCAAAGGGTTGGACACAACTGAGTGACTAAGCACACCACAGTAAGTCAGGTGGATCTTAAAAACCACGCAGGATTATTTTAGATGGCGATGTCAGAGTGAGACTGCATGAGCCAGGTCAGAGCTGGGAAAGGGCAGGGCTTGCTGAGGACCAGCTTGCTGCAACGACAGGAGGCCAGGCTGGGTGACTGCACTGGGGGCCCTGGAGTCAGATGTCCAGGTGAGTGTTGTCCTCCAAAGCCCTCCCTTAGGAAGGATCCCATGCTTCCTTCCCCTGTATTTTGCCTGGTTCTTTGTTTCTTCTGCGAGACTCTAAGCGTTGGAAGGCTCCAAGCTGCACCTGTTTTGACCTCATGTTGACCTGCATCATAGGAGGTGTTCACTAAACAGGTACAGCATTAGTGAGGCTCCTGTTACAAACATGTTCTTGAAATTCCACTTTGTGGTTGTCTTCTGAGTCAGTTTGAAACAAATTAGAAAATCAGGAAGATAATTTTTTATCTTAATTTTATCCCTCCTGCCACAGGTTGTGGCTTAATTACCTAAATGTCTGCTTGTCTTCATGCAAATAATTCTGGGCTTTTTCCTAAAATTAAATCCTCTTTCTAAGAGTAAAGTTTTGTAAGCTTTCTGAATATGTAAAAGAATTGCCTCAAGTTTTGAAGGCAGTTTTTAATGATGACCTGCAGAGTTGTAAGGTTCACAGAATTCGAAAAGGATTCCGTTTGAAAAGCATACTTCGTTGATTGTATGAGCCCTGGTTTGTTGATTAAAATCAGCCACATTCCTTTATAATTATAGTTCATTTGCTGTATTCAAGATCTTTGGTTATACTTTTCCACTTATATATGTAACAACCTTTAAAAAAAAGCCTTCTGACTTTCCCACTGCTGATTTAAACTCTTACCTTATTTAATACTTCTGTGTGACACCTCTTCTATGGTTTTAGAGAGATTTTTGGATTAAAATTTCTTTATTCTAAACATATAGCAACCCTCATAGACCCATCCTCTATGGGATGTTTTAAATTTATCTGAGTTTACCTAATTATTTTAGGAGCCCTTCAGATCGTATTGTGAACTTGAGTGAACTTCAACAGCTTTGTAAGCCAGAGGTTGCAAAATCAAATGCCTCCACGGCCAGGTAGCAAATAGGCGTGAACAGGCTGACTGGGAGCTGAAGCCCGGAAGAGGTGGAGACTGGCAAAGTGGAGCCGGTATCTCTGCTGGAGGGCGAGCCCAGTGCAGGGTTAATAAACACAGAAGGTGAGGATTGCTGCCTGTGAGAATTTGAGTCTAGAGATGTAAAATCTTAGACTGCTTTTTAAGAGAAGTGAGAAATAGGCCTTTTGGGGAGAAGTTTACTGAGTTAACAACAACCAAACACCTATTTGGTTAAAAAGCACAGACACCATGCAGATTCAGCTTGTAGACCGCCTCTGTGAGGCTCTTCCTCATATCTTCCCGGCATTTTTTGCAATTTTAGAACTGTCTCCACATCAGTTAAACAAACCAGAACGTAGTTGCTCTGTGTGGTTCCGTGGCTTATCACAAACTGCCATGGGTAATAGCAAATGGTAACTTATCAGTGACAAGCCACTTTTCTTTCATATTATTTTTCTTTTCAGGGTGGCCGTAAAGTTGAATTCCCTACAGATCCTAAGGTAATGTACATTTTTAAAGAATTTTACTCCCATTCCATCTTCATGCAGATAACACTTCGTGATTTTATGTATTGCTGCAGTCAGCGAGTGGGAGTTGCCCAGCTTATAACTGCCATCACCTTCAGCTGGAAGGTGACGCTGACCGCACGAGTTAGCACGGACAGTATGTGCAGCCGTGGCTCGGAAGGCTCACTGCTGTATTAAGCTGTAACTTGCAGTTGTATTTACTAACTGCAGGGCCTGTTGCTACTTGTCTGAAAGGAAAACCTTACTTTTCAAGACAAGTTCTCCCTACTCTAAAATTCTCCTTCTGCTAGTTCTGCTTTGCACATCTGTGACACACAGTTTGATCTATAGTGTGTTTCATTTTTAAAACAACAATACTTTGGTTCCTTAGTTTGGCCTGAGAAAAATTCTAAATATCAGTTCTAGACATTGAACAAAAACCAATTGTGCATCTGTCTTTTGAACCTTGACTTTAGGCTATACCATAGCAGGAGAAAAATTCTGATTTTTAAAATTATTTTACAAGATACTTTTATTTAGTTAATTTAAAAATGTGATTATAAAATTTGTGTTCCAGGACTTACTGATATTAAGTGACTGATTTAGTGTTTAGCTATTGAGATATTTAACTTCTTACAATTTACTGGCATATTTCATTTCTATTATAGGTAGTTATTTATGAAAAGCCTTTCTTTGAAGGAAAATGTATGGAGCTGGAAACAGAGATGGGTAGGTTTATCGTGGAAGGAGGTGAAACAGAAGAAACCACTGGAGATGAACATTTGTCATTTGTATCAGTGGGATCTATGAAAGTTCTACGAGGCATGTAAGTAGACAGGAGTGACCTGTAAGGATTCCTTTTATTCCCTTTAATAACATTAAAAACATGGTCTCTCTCCGCCAAAGATAGCATTCCAAATTGCAGGGTGGAGTGAATAAACATGTTTTCTTCAGCTAGTTGTGACCTGGATTTGATGGGCTGGTTTGGGATCAGTCCGCTGGGCAAGGCTAATAAATTGGGCCATCTAGATTGATCAAATCTACAATCTTGTTTATTGATATTATGCTCCAAATGATTGAACTGTTAGTTTGCTTTCTATTTTTTAGGATCATATTCTGTATTATAGAGCTTACATATTTTCTTTAAAGTCTACACTTGCAAATGGCTTATAAATAGCCCAAAATATACAATATATTAATTATTATTGGAAGAAAGTTCATCCAGTTTTATTTGTTAAAGTTCTTTTGAGTCAGTTCTTAAACACATTTAGAGAAACATATACACATACGTGCTGACCTCCCTATAATCCTTTAAGGAACATTGGTATATACTTCTTAGGTTAATTTCTTGGTGAAGTGAAGTGAAAGTTGCTCAGTCATGTCTGATTCTTTGTGACTCCATGGACTGTGGCCCACCTGGCTCCTCTGTCCATGGAATTCTCCAGGCAAGAATACTGGAGTGGGTTGCCATTCCCTACTCCAGGGGAATCTTCCTGACCCAGGGATTGAACCCGGGTCTCCTACCTCGCAGGCAGATTCTTTATCATCTGAGCCACCAGGGAGGCCATTCTACTAATCTCTTAAATGCTAGGGAAAAATTCCAGTAGTCATAATGCATGGGTCCGTGTCTAGCTTTATAGCTATTTACATTTGTCGGTGACACTGATATTTTAACAGTTCTGACAATTTCTACTCTTTCATGTTCTTTCTGTTGTAGTTGGGTTGCTTATGAGAAGCCTGGCTTTACAGGTCATCAGTATTTGCTTGAAGAAGGAGAATACAAGGACTGGAATGACTGGGGAGGCTACAGTGGAGAACTGCAGTCTTTACGACCTATATTAGGTGTAAGTTACAGAAAAGCTAATGGGTAATACTTGGGGCATTTTTGAGTAATAATTGGCTAGTCTTTTAATTTTGAATTTTTTTTTCTCAATAGGATTTTTCAAATGCTCACATGATAATGTACAGTGAAAAAAACTTTGGATCCAAAGGTTCCAGTATTGATGTATTAGGAATTGTTGCTAATTTAAAGGAGACTGGATACGGCGTGAAGACACAGTCTATTAATGTACTGAGTGGAGTGTAAGTGAAATAACCCAATGGGGATTTTAATAGTGAGCTTCACTTTGATTTGTGTTAAAGTAATGGTCTTTGACCCAGAGTAGACACTCAATAAGTACATATCTCAAAAATGAAACATTAAATTAGCCATTTAATACTGCTATAATATTTTTATAACTGCTTTTAAAATCTTTCTTATATAGTATCTTTTATATGTAATATAATATTGGAGCAGAATTTGAGTTGCATTATGAAATCTACAGATTCACTTCCCTGTCATTCTTCATGAAAAGAACTCATGAATTTCTTAGGATCGGACACAAATAGTAGTGATTTAACATTAGAAACCTGAAGTTGGGACAAAGTCCCATTTGATTTTCTTATGGTCCTACACCTGCTCTATTATATTTTCTATTATTTTTTCTTCCAGTTATATTAAGATATAGTTGATATATAGCACTCTGTAAGTTTAAGATGTACAGTGTAATGGCATATTCATCATGAAATGACACCAGAATAAGTTCAGTGAACATCATCTCATAGATAACAAAATAGAAGAAAAAAATGTTTCCCTTGTGAGGAGAACTCTTAGGATTTACTCTCTTAGCAATTTTCATATATAGCACACAGCAGAATTAATTATATTAATCATACTCTACATTATATCCCCAGTATTTATCTATATTATAACTGGAAGTTTATACTTTTTGACTATCTTCATCCAACTCCTCCCACTCCCCACCTCTGTAACCACAAATCTGATCTCTTGTTCTATGAGTTTGTTTGTTGTTTTTGAAGTATAATTGACTTACAACAGTATGTTAGTTCATGATACACAACATAGTGCTTTAATATTTCTGTGCATTTCAGAATGATCACCATGATAAGTCCAAATCTGATCTCTTGTTCTATGAGTTTGCTTGTTGTTTTGAAGTACAGTTGACTTACAAGAGTATGACAGTTCATGGTACAAAACATAGTGCTTTAATATTTCTGTGCATTTCAAAATGATCACCATGAAAAGTCTAGTTACCTTCTGTCACCATACCAAAATATTACATAATTAGTGATAATATTCTTGATGTTGTATGTTTCATTCCTATGACTCATTTATTTTGTAAATGGAACTTTGTACCTCTTAATTTCCCTCACCTTTTTCACTCATCCTCCCACCTCCCTCTGCTCTGGCAACCACCTGTTCTCTGTATCTACGACTGTTTTCTGTTTTGTTTGTTCTTTTTGTTCTTAAATTCCACACATAAATATGTGGTATTTGTGTATTTCACCTAGCATAATACCCTTTCAGTTCTCCCATGTTGTGCAAATAGCAAAATTTCATTCCTTTTCATGGTGGATTACTATTCCGTTGTGTGTGTGTGTGTGTGTGTGTGTATACACAATACATCTATCTATGTTAGATATATAGGCTGCTTCTATGTCTTGGATATGGAATGCTGCAGTGAACATAGGGGTCCTTGTATCTTTTGACTCAGTGTTTTTGTTTTCTTTGGAAGAATACCCAGAGATGGAATTGCTGCATTGTGTAGTGCTATTTTTAACTTTTGAGGAACCCATGTTGTTCTCCATAGTTACTGTACCAATTTATATTCCTACCAACAGTGCACAAGGATTCCCTTTTCTCTACATCCTCGCCAACACGTGTTGTTTGTTACCTTTTGACGGTAGCCATTCTGACAGGTGTGAGACTGTATCTCATTGTGAATTTGATTTGCATTTTCCTGCTGATTAGTTACGTTGAATATATTTTCAAGTGCCCACTGACTGTAGGTCCTTTTGGAAAAATGTCTGTTTAGGTCCTCTGGCTATATTTTAATCAGATGGTTTGATTTTTGGTGTTGAGTTGTAGGAGTCCTTTGTTATTTTGGATATTAACCTTTTACCAGACATGTTGTTTGCAAATATCTTCTCCTATTCAGCAGGTGCCTTTTCGATTGGTTGGTGGTTCCCTATGATGTACTAAAAGCTTTTTGATGTAGTTATTAGTTTGATGTAGTCCCTTTTGTTTATTTTTGTTCTTGTTTCCCTTGCCTGAGGAGACATCCAAAAAATATTGCTAAAACATGTCAAAGAGCATACTGCCTATGTTTCCCTAGGAGTTTTATGGTTTCAGATCTTAAATGTAAGTCTTTAATCCACTTTGGGTTTATTTTTTGTATGGTATGAGAAAGTAGTCCAATTTGATTCTTTTCCATGTAGCTATTGAATTTTCCCAGCATGATTTATTGGAGTCTTTTCCCCATTGTATTAATATATTATTGCTTCCTCTGTTATAAATTAACCATATAGGTGGGTTCATTTCTGGGCTCTTATTTTAACATAAAAATAATTGTTTCAGTGTACCTGGAATTTGCTACTGAGTGCTTTACTAATGCTGAAGTAAGTTTTTATTGAAAGATGACTAGTCAAGACTCCTTGGGATGCAAGTGGCTACAAGTCAAACTAAAATGGCATAAGTGATAAAAATGTAATATATTGGCATGCATAACTGAAAAGTCCTGATGGTTGGTACAGGAGTTTAGACACTGTATGAGAACTTGATCTCCATCTCTTGACGGGGCTTTTACTATGCTGGCTTCACTTTAGGAAGGTCCTTTTGTTACCAAGTCCAAGGTCATACTGCTCGCCATACTACAGGCCAATAAATCTAGAGATGAGGTATTAGGGCAAGAAATAGTGACTTTTTGGAAAGCCAGCGGACTGAGACTAGTCTTTGCGACTTGCGTCCCAAAGAGCCATCTTGCTGAGGTTTGGATGCTAGTTTCTTTTATAGAACATAGAAGGGGAAGTGAAGCAGTAAAAAGGACAATAAATTATTGCAATTATTCCCTGGGATATGGAATACAGACTCCCCAAGGGATGTGTTAATTTTTACTTTCCTGCAGCTAGGTGGGCCTGGTCAGGGTATTTCCTGTGAGCTCAACAAAAAGTATTCTAGGTTAACACTTGGGTGTGGGAGGCTGGGTTCCCAGAAGTTGGCCATTATGTTTAAGCTATGGCAGGATCCCTTTAGTGATTGACTTGTAGCAAAAGCAGTAGAGAATACAAAGGCTAAGGTAGAAGAAATGGATTAAATATGGAGTCAGATTTGCTCTACCCTGGTGGCTTAGCAGTATAAAGAATCTGCCTGCCAGTGCAGGAGACACAAGAGATACGGGTTTGATCCTTGGTTTGGGAAAATCCCCTGGAGTAGGAAATGGCAACCTATTCCAGTATTCTTGCCTGGAAAATCCTATGGACAGAGGAGCCTGGTGGGCTCCAGTCCATGGGGTTGTAAATAGACACAACTTAGTGACTAAACAGCAAGAACAAAGCATGCTTTCTATCTGGGGTCTGTGGCAGCAGCATCTGGTTTCTGTTCTTGACTGCTTCCAGTGGAAAGCTTCTCTTTCCCACAGAGGTTCCAGGTTTGACTTTGATTCTGTACACTTAGGTCATATGGATGTATCTGAACCAATTACTGTAGCCAAGAGAGAAGGCCATGCCTATGATACATGCACAGCTCTGGAGCTGATATGTAGGGTCAGTACAATGGGGGCAAGTTATATATGATTGGGCTGAGGGGTTCCCCAGGAACATCAGATAGAGTGGAGGCAGATACTGGATTGGCAGGAACAGAGGTCTGTTAAAGTGAGCTATATGATTATTTTTATGGTCCAGGCTGATGTAAGTTATAATTTGTTATGAGAGTATTCTTAAATGGTCATATGAAACCGACATTGGTTCTGTTGAAAGTGTTTGGTATTAGGTTCTTATGGCATGAGTAACATAGGCTATATGAATCACTCTAACCTCAACTCTATATTGTATTTCAAGAGACTTTCAGATGCATCTACAGTGTAATATGCTTTTAACGTTAGTCATGTCATTAAATTCTTGTGTTGGTTGTTGTTTGTGGCACCATCTTGGCAGAATGACACAGTGACTTCTGGGGCTTCCATTCTTAGCAGGAAATGCCTTCTCCTAGGTCCTGTTCTGGAACCCTAATGTATTAGAATCTTCCATAGACAAAGGTATGGTATTCAGAAGTCATCTGAAATATTGCTGTGGCAATATTTTTGACTGCCTTTAAAGTAAACTATTTAGAGGGAGAATATACAATGACCAACTCAGTATGGGGAAACAGTTGAACATTTTGACACTCACCAGGTGTGTTGGGTCCATTAGTCAGAGCCCAGTCATACACCCTTGCAGAGGAAGCAAAAGGATGCTGGGTGGATTCCCATCGGGCATGTATGTAGATTATTCTATTAGCACAGGTAAAATTACTGTGCCTGGAGTCAGTCTCTTTTTACCCAGCCCTTGTTTACTTAAAATCTGTTTCCTTTATGAAATGTTGCTTTTATGTTTCTATTTTTAGTCATTTCTAGTTACAGTTCCTGGCTTAGGCTTTCTCTGTTGGGTTGGCTGGTAGCCGTTGGGTTTTGTTATTGGGGGAAGTTGAAAGGAGGCGTGCATGTGCATGCACACACACACAGCCACTTCCTTTTATATACTGGGTTGTAGAAGTGCTTCAATTTGCCAAGGCCAGCTGCTTCCTCATATTTCACTCAGTGATCATTAGACAAATATTTATGGAGGTCTATTATGTGCAAAGCACTGTATCCTCAAAGAAGTTATAGTGTTTATATAAAACAATTATTGCTACAAAAGATGCAAAGATTAAGTGCTGTGGGGACCTACAGCGGAGAGGAATGAATTTCCAGCTTGGACAGAGGGAAGACTTTGGAGGAGGTAGCATGGGAGTGGAGCCCTGCAGGATAGGAAGGTTGAGATGTGCCAGTGGCAAGTGCGTAATAAATTCCCTGGGTGGTAAACTCATTATTAATAACTCTGAAACCAAGAACAGCCTTCAGGAAGGGTACCCGTGATTCCAGCAGAAGAGGTTTTAGGAACTACATTTCATTTCTTATTGAAACATCAGAAGAGTTGCCTTTACACATCCACGCTCATCACTTCCTAGTTCTATGCTGTCCTCTTGGTTAACTAGTGAAAACTGGGCTAATTTTTTAAAAAAGAAGAGCAAAATGAAATATTTCTGGAGTCCAGATTTTTTTCAAAAAATGTTGTTTTGATTCAACAAAAGGGCAGGTTTGGACTGCTGCCCTTAAATTCTGAGCAGTGATCCCAGCAGGCTGAGATCTGTTCGTACTTGCCCACCCTCCACGCCTTCCAATCTTGTAGACAGAGAAGTGTTGATTCACATGTGCAGAATATGCTTAAGCAAGGACAGGAGGGAGCTTTCTTCCTAACAGTTTCAGGTATAAGTTATAAATAGACTCTAGATGATAGCTATACCAGAGCTTCTCAGAAATGAATTTTGGATTTTTTACCCCCACATTCATGGGTGATTCATCTGGGGCTGCATCTTGGAAAGAAAACAACACTACTGTCAATTCAAGTGACATTTTAATAAATGGGTTTCCTGTTTCAACTTCAGTGAATTAGAAAGGCTTACTTCAGTGTTGGGTGTTTTCCTTTCTTTTTAAAAAATAAATTTATTTTTTTTTAATTGGAGGCTAATTACTTTACAGTATTGTAGTGGTTTTGCCATACATTGACATGAATCTGCCACAGGTATACATGTGTTCCCCATCCTGAACCCCCCTCCCCCTCCCCTCCCATCCCATCCCTCTGGGTCATCTCAGTGCACCAGCCCCGAGCACTCTGTCTCATGCATCAAACCTGGACTAGGTGTTTTCCTATAAGTAATGTATTTTAGTTTTATAGGGAAGTGCAGTACCCACACTTGTTAAATAAACACCAACAAAAGCACTGGCTGACGTGTCTTTCAAAGCTTGCTCGACTTGTCTCCTGAGTTTTCTGTCTTTCCCTCCTCACTGGCTGTTTTCCTTTCAAACCTTCTCTAACCTCCTGTGCCTCTCTAACTTGCTATGGATCCAGAGCCTTGTCAGGAGAACTTTTTGTGATCTGTCTTAACCGCTTTGATTTTTTTTTAGGTCCTGGCTTTTGTAAAGTAGATTTTCTTGCTCTATGGAAATTCTTCCCCTGTTGCAGTGTTCTGCGGTCCCTCTGTTTTTTCTCTTCATGACTAAGCCAAAGGCTGTGTGAACAGAGGCCACACACTCAGGCACCCATGAGCTGTACAGCCTTACCCTGTCAGCACTGGGATCTTGGTCAATGCCCTTACTTGAAAATACAGACTTGTACAAAGGTTAAGGGATCTCTTTAAAGTTATCTGAAAATTAATGTCATGACCATATTTAGAACCAGCCTCCTAATCCTTCATCTCACAGCGTTGGAGAATAGAATTTTAAAATTGTTTAATGAGCTTCTACAGTGGGAGAGCAGTATTTTCTGAAATAGACTGTGATTAGTGCTTACAGCAATTTCTCCATTCAGATGGCCAGAAGTGAGTCCAGATGTTAGCTGTCATAACTAATTATCACTTGAGGTTTTTGCAGTGTTCTCTTTGATGGCTGTTTATTTCCAAGTAATAACTGTACTTGAGTTTTTAAGTCAAGCCCTTTAGATGAGTTATAATCTGCTCTAATTGTGAAGCATGTGGGCTGTATTAAGTAGAATAGTAAATGAAAGATACTTTACAGGGTAGGTGGCAGTTCAGGTCAAGAAATGAGACCTGGTGAGCCTCAGGAGCCTTGGACAAGGGTTCATTCATCCTTGGCCACTAACTGATTGTGTCACCTTGGACAGGTCACATCCCATTCAGAACAAACAGCAACAAATAATTCCATGTGATACTTCTTACCCATCTCTGAACTTTTGAGGGCAAGAATCTTGTCTTTTTCACCTTGCATTCCTAGTATCTCAGCACACATGGTAAATGAACTGTCTGTTAAATGAATAATTTTTCTGTGTCTTTAGGTTTTCCTTTCTGTAACATGTGAAAAACAGTTCCTCCCTGTTACTGACTCCAAGCTCCCACTGCTCGCCACACAACAGGCCAGTTAATTGACAGACAAGATGTTAGGGCAAGGAATAGCTACTTTATTTAGCAAGCCAGCAGACCTAGAAGAGGGTGGGCCATTTTTGTCCCAAAGAATCATCACCAAGTTAGAATTTGGGCTGCTTTTACTCTAAAAGGGAAGGAGGCGTGGCAGATTGCTGCAGATGTCTTGGTACTGCAATTTTGTTCTCGGCAGCTGTCCCTGTAGGTCCACTCACAGGGTTCCTATAAGCCTCCACAAGATAACTATAATTTTCTGTTCTAGAGCTATTTATCTCTATATGAATGGGGAAGTGTTACACCTTTAAAGGTCAGAGTCTTGAGAATCAACTATGATGTATATTTCAGTGTATAACCAACATTTCTTGACGGAGGTGCTGCACCAGCATGACTAAGCATGGGCAACAGAGCACAAAAGTTAGAGCTAAAGGAACAGATTCAATGTGGAGTCAAGTTTGTTCTCTTTTGTAGAAGAATAAATGTGATAACAGATGTAAAAAGTGTTTTGGAAAGCACCATAGGCATAAAGGCATTCCTTTAAGCTGTGAGAGGACCAGGGCAGGGCAGTGAATTAACTGAGGAGGAAACATTGAGCATCTCTTAACAGAACTGAAAAACTCTTTTTCCCTTCAAGGACTTTATCTTTGGATAGGAAACAGCATCAACAGGGTGGTTTTGTTGATTTTCCTCTCTGAGTGTGGATCATTTAAAAGATAAAAAATGTGAAAACATTCCAGGAGATTTGTTCTTAGTATTCCTGAGAGTTTGCTCAGTTTTGCTTTTTATGTAGTTGTGTTATGCTGGAAATTCTAATTGAAACAAAATTTTCATTATTTAGCTATTTTATGATTAAAGCATTTTTTTTTTTCCTGACAGCTTCCCCTGCCCACTCCCAGTGTGATGTGTTGTGTAATAGAGACAGAACTTCTGTAATACCTTTCTGGAAAGATAACTTTTTGTTATCAACATTAAAGAATCCTTGTTTATTAGAAGAGTTTTTACAGGTTATTTCTTGAAAGTCCGAACTGTCTCCTTAGCATCAGAAATATAGAGAAGTAATCTCACTGGAGCTTTCTCAGGGAATAGGATTTGGTAGCGAGAACATCAAAAGGTTCATGCAAAGATATTCTTTTTCTTGCCACTTTGATTTGTCCTACAAATTATCTGCTCCTAAAAGATTAATGGAGAGCAAGAAAAATTAAGATTACTAATTAGTAAAACAAATGAAAATTGCTCTATGATACATATTTGCCCAAATGTGTGATTTGTTACAAATGGAGACTGGGAACTATACTGAGTCAGTGCCTTTGTTTCTTTAGATGGGTAGCCTATGAAAATCCTGACTTCACAGGAGAACAGTACATCCTGGATAAAGGTTTCTATACCAGCTTCGAGGACTGGGGAGGCAAAAACTGTAAGATCTCCTCTGTTCAACCCATATGTTTGGTAAGGAGTTATATTTTTCTGAGAACATTTGCCTGAATTTTGGATTGCATTAATGTGTGCTTCTGGTTCATGAAACATTATAGAAATTATCCTGAGATTATTTTTAATGGTACTTGTTAATGATCTAGAGAAAAAACTTTCAAGATGTCTACACTACTCATTTCCTTTTCTCTTCCCTTTAAAAATTCTTAGGATTCTTTCACTGGCCCAAGGAGGCGAAATCAGGTAACTTAACAAACTCTCTATTTTTCATAATTAGAAACCTTCCATTGAAAAGCTGAATTTATGTGTAAAACATAATACATTTAGGGACATATTGTTAGTTTTACCCATTTTTATGCCTGAAAGCATAAAATTAGATTTAAAATTAGATTTAAGTTTATAGTAAGGCTTAATTAGGGGTCTTCCCAGGTGGCTCAGTGGTAAAGAATCTGCCTGCCAATGCAAGAGATGCAGGGAGTTGGGTTTGATCCCTGGGTTGGGAAGATCTCTTGGAGGAGGAAATGGCACCCCATTCCAATATTCTTGCCTGGAAAATCCCATGGACAGAGAAGCCTGATGAGCTACAGTCCATAGGGTTAGAGAGAGTCAGACATGACTGAGCAACTGATCATGCAAGGCTTAACTGATAACACTGACCCATATCTAAATACTTCTTATAACATGTTTTTATATGTAAAGTTAAATTTTATATCATTACAGTGGATTATTTATATTAATATACTGGGATTCGTATTTCAAACAATAGCATATAGTTATCGTGGTAAACAATAAAATATATTTTCATATTTGCTGTGTCTGCATTAGACATTTTATATGGCTGCTTTCACATGGTCTCTCACTTAAGCCTTTGGAGTGCTGACTCTCTACATCAACTGAAGTGTTAAATTCCTTATTTAAGACTTTTTAATGTAAGTGTTCATACAGCCATAATTACAGAGTCACAAACGCGACTGTAGCCTCCTTTATTGGCATACAGAGTCTAACAAGTCAGCAGGTGACTTCCACTGAGAGAGGAAAAATGCACTACGTTTCCAAAATATAGTTTATTATAAATGATAGACCTGTAAACAATTACTTTTGGCCACAATAAAGCTTTAAAATGCCTCACAGCTTGTTAGGACAGGATAGGATGTTCTGTAGAAAGCTGCCTCTATTGTTGGACTGTCCTTTGATGACTCTGAATTAAACAGCCGTGAATGGTGCAGCCAAAATACTTCTAATTAATCATTAATATAGATACAGAAAATTAAAGGATTTATAAAATTCACATCAGTTTACTGTAACAGAAGTTAACAGGTCGTGTTTGGTCATCATTTCAAAGGCTGAATGAATATATTTAGGAATATAATTTTACTTGTTTCTGTTTACTTTTTTCAAAGATTCACCTGTTTTCGGAACCACACTTTCAAGGTTGTAGTCAATGTTTTGGAGAAACAATAAGTCAAATTGATGATTCATTCTCTACGAAGTCTTGTAGAGTTTTAGGAGGCAGGTAAGCAAAGAGTGGACTAGAAGAGCCCAATCAGTGTGGGAAACAGGATTCATACCAGCACGTAAATATACTTGTAGATGCTTGGCACTATAAAACCAGCAAATAGAGAGTACCGAAGTATACTTCAGAACACTGGGTGCTGGACGTCAGAGGACACAGGCAGCAATCCGTGTGGGCGAGAGAAGTTCAACAGCATCCCCTCGCTGTGCAGTGGGATTGAGACCAGGTTCTTTGCACTGTAGGTCTCTCCTGTCATCTGTCAAGGGATTCTAGGTCATCTCCAAGGCTCATCCCAAGGTAGATTTGTTTACAGGTGGGTAGGAGGAGGGTAGGCATTCTGAATGTTAGGGAAGTGCATGGCTGGACTGGAGTGCTGATGAGGGGCACACTGCCCTCACTAGCTGGGTGGTCTCTGTATTTGGGGAAGGGGAAGTGGCTTTGGACAGGAAGGGTGGACTCAGATGACAACTTCCCTCAGCACATGAGCTTAGACAGACACCACAGGATACACAAGATGGGCCAGGCAAGGAGTCCAAGCCAGGAGAAGGGATCAGGAAGCCTTTAGAGCAATCTATGCAAAAGGTGATGAAGAATTAAGTCAAATAATAATAATAATAATAGTAGTGTTAGTAATGCCTTTAATCATACACTGAGGATTAGTGTATGAGAAGCTTCAAGGGCTTGACGAAACCACTTTGGCCTGTAGCAGAATGGTGGCACCATGAGAGGAGCAAGGAATACTGGAAGGTGGAAAGGAGAAAGCATGAATCATTTCATGGAGAAAAACAAATTTATTTCCCAAATGCAAAGTTATTATGATTATTAACTTACTACAAGATGAAATGCAGTAAATATATCCAGATAGTTTTGGAGAGAGAGCACCATTAGCCATAAGAAGCATTGTGTTTATTGAATGGCAGGTTACCTCTAAAAATCAGACTTCTAGACCAGGAAGACTCAGATTATACACTGTACATGTGTGTGGTTTTTCCTTTGTAGCTGGGTTGCATATGATGGAGAAAATTTCTCTGGTAATCAGTACGTGTTGGAGGAAGGCCACTATCCTTCACTGTCTGCAATGGGATGCCAACCTGGAGCAACTTTCAAGTCTCTTCGTTTTATAGATGTTGTAAGTACATCAGGGTGAATACAGTGCTAACAGAGATACAAAGCTGAGTCAGAGCAAGGGCACCAGCAGGTAGACTTCCTCCTCATGGACAATTTGGAGGCAGAAAAAAATAATTACATAGTCTCTTTGAAGATCTTTAAAATGTAAATTGGTTTCATTTGCTGTTTTCTCAGACTTGAGGGGCAGGCAGTGTTGGGTCAGTCCTAGTGCACTCTCATGGGCTAGTTCAAGGCCCTCTGGCTTGTTTTTCCATTTCATACCTGACCCCTATGTCTATAACTTTCCCTTTACAGGCACGTTGGGGTATAGCTTGGATATTCTTATAAAATGTATGTTTTATAAAAATATGTATAAAGGCTTTTATTTTATATACAGAATTATGCTATAGTTCTCATTGTGTTATAAACATAACTACTTACATTAAAAATGTTTGAGTCATCCATTATGCTGTATGTATATCTAGAGTCTAATTTGTGTACATGATGTAATATGTACATACAATATGTAGTCAATAACCAGATGGACATACAGCATAATGGATCACCCTGAGGGAGTCTTTGGGGAACATAGATTAAAGGGGGATTTACTGGATTTCATGTGCATGAGTATGCAATTTCACTAAGTACTACCCAATTCCACCACTTTACATTGTGGCCGGCAGTGCGCGTGGGTTCCTCTTTCCGGTATCATTGCGATTACTGAGTATTCTGACATTCTAACTTTTGTCATTTTGAAAGAATAGGGGTAGGCAGTATTATCTCATTGTTAGTTACTAGTCACTTGGGTTTCTGCTCAGTGAATTTGCCTACTTATATCCTTTGCCCAGCTCTTTAGTCTTCTGTCATTATTGATTTGCAGAAATTCCTTAGTTTTAAAATCTATCTATTCTGTTGTTTTAGAGATTTGTAATCAAATTACTTCCCCCAGTTTATCATGTATGTGCTAATCCAGATTATAGTGCTCCTTTTTGACCAGAAATCTTTAATTTTGACACAGAGCAATATTCAATAGAAAAAAACTGTAAGATAATGTTCAGATGTTAAAAGTCTGAGGTCTGACAGTTTGGGAAACTTGTTGGTATTTGGTAGCTGATAAAAAGCTTGTGGTTGGTGATTTTAGTGTTAAAGGTAGAAAGAACATATGTGTGAGTTGGCTTTTTCTCATCCCCTCCTGCCCTTTCATATAACAAAAATATTGACCTTTCTTGAGATGTGAAAATAGTAGTAGTGGAATATGGGATGATGTGGTAAGATTCATTCACTTACAAATAACAAAAAACCTAAAAACTGGATATTTAACCTGCCTGGAGTTCTAAGAGCTACCTACAGATATTGTTAAAAATAATAAAAAGCAAACCCACTTCAGATGTAAAGCTTTCAAATGTTTTCCTTCAGCCAGAACTTAGTACATATATGCTCACATAATTTTTGGCACTTAAATTCTTTTAAGTTTTGATTATGAGATGTACATTTTACACCTATTAAGAACATATGTTTTAACTGTGACATAATCAAAATCGTTAGGTGGTTGTCACTAAATCGGAGTGCTTGGTATGCTTTGGCATGCCATCTCAGACGAAAGTGCAGTGAAAGTACCAGGCAGTAATACTACTACAGTTTTCCTTCTGTCTTACATAATTCCAAGACCATATAGACCACCTCTGCACAGATCTGTTCTGTTTATTGGTCTTTCTGCACATCAAGGCACAGCACATAAATGAAGCAGTAAGATACCACACCCTTGGCACGAAACTTTTAAGCTGGAGAATTTCTGATGTATCGTTTTATGATTTTAGGATTATTATCACTGGAGCTTAGTCTAGGGTCATAAAGGTCTGTGATTTGAAAAGCAAGCATCAATAGCCAGCTTTTCTGAAAATCAGTGGGTGTCTGTGCTGTTGTCCTTTTTAAGTGATCATCTGAACCTGGGGCTCCCATCTTGTTTTTTCCCTCTTCCTAACAATTATTCCTACAGGAAAGTTTGGCAGCATACAGAATCACTGTCTCATTGAGTTAAAAACCACCACCAAAAGACATCTGAAAATGCATATAAGTGGAAGGCTCCTTCATCGGGCCAAATTGCCACTCGACCCCAAAGATCACTATAGCCCCCAACCTCTCATCATTTATATCTCCTTGGCTTTCTAGCTCCTCCTAATCTCAATAGTGAACAGCCAAGTTGAAAATAAATTCCATTAGAATTGACAGTCCAGGTGTATACAGCTATTTCTTTATGCCTGGGCTGTTTTCCCTATTTTAGAACACTTTACATTCACCTGCTTTTCTCTGCAAGGGGAAGCTTTCTGGCCTCCATTTTTCCTCTCTCTAGCTCCTGGGCACATAAACACCCAGACTTTCTGGGAAAGGGAACTTACGAGCCATCAAACCTGGCCAGATCTTGTGCTTTGTCTTTGAAACAAGATGATTTTCACATGAGCTTAAGTTACCATCAAGGAGGAGTAATAAAACATTATTTTTGTTCCTAAATAGGAATTTTCTGAGCCAACAATTATTCTTTTTGAAAGAGAAGACTTCAAAGGAAAAAAGATTGAATTTAATACAGAAATAGTTAATCTCCGATCCCTAGGATTCAACACGCACATACGCTCTGTCCAGGTGATTGGTGGCATGTAAGTGAGTTACTATTTGTTTATTCAGTAGACTTTAAAAATTAAGTTTGACCATATTTCTTTTCTATGTTACCCTAACCAAATTGATGTATGATCCCTTATTTTCTGTAAGGGTTAGTATTTATGCTCCTCGTAGTATACTTTTCCCATTTGGAAAAGCCATGTGTGTGGTGTCATCTCTTCATTCAGATTTTCAGCTGACTTAAGAACTTTAACATTTCTCAGAGTTCCTAGGCAAACATTGTAATAAATCTGTTCAGTATTTTTTTTAGCAAGTAGGAAAAAAACACACTGATTTTGCTTACTCCTTTGAAAGACCAAGTCATTTAATTTTAGAGTAAGGGTTGAGATTTTCCTTCAGCAAGGAGTGACCAACAGATGCTATATGCTAAACGATTAAAGGTCAACACGAGAAGATTTTTCTCAGCTTCAAATAATTCTGAAATTAAGACATAAAAAATGAATACAGACTATCAGTGTAATACGTTTTTAAGAAGGTGTTTTTCATTCACTCGCCAGAACAATAGGTATAGTCTGAAGGCATCAAACATTGGAGCGGACTATGGCTATTTCAAAAACAAATTCAGGTTATTAGGGTGGTAGAGTTGTACGTGACATTCTTCCCCAACAGGTTTAAATTATTATTTTGTTTTTATGATAAAATGGCTAAGATGATAACATTTTAGAGTTCAGGGATTAAAAACAGAGAACATTCTTCTTCGATAAATAATACATCAACTAAGAGGAAGATTGCTTGCCTGCTGGTCTGTGCTGGAACCCATACTTCATGTGTGGGTATCACAGCACTTCTGGGTGGAACAGACCTGAGCAGTTTAGGACTTTAGCAGTTTTCTGGACTGAGGAAGATTATTCTCATTTTAAACAAAATTTTATTATTTTTATCTGACCCTTATAGAACACTTACTATGTATACGAACTTTACAAGTATTAACCATTTAAAGCTCACAGGGAAGTACTGGGCTGTCCTGCAAAAGACTAGCTTTAGCTCATTGCCTTACTGGAAAAAAAAAAACACCTGATTTCTCTTTAAGAGTGGAACTTTGGGGCATAAATACTCATGTACCATGAATTTGTTATTTGTCAAGAAATGGGTGCCATAACTGTTTTTGAAAATAAGGTGTTTTTTTTTAAAACCCTCCAATGTATATTTGAAGTATTATATAAAAGCTCAGCCTAAAAATCAAAACATTCTGAAAATATAATTGGAGCTCATTGTCAAATAGACATTGCCACTGACTGCAGTCGTCTCCTTTTGTTTTCCAGATGGGTTACTTACGAATATGGCAATTACAGGGGCCGACAGTTCCTACTGTCACCAGCAGAAGTACCTAAGTGGTATGAATTCAGTGGCTGTCACCAAATAGGTTCTCTACGACCTTTTGTTCAGGTATTTTCTTCTTGTGGGTGTTTCGAATAGATTTTTCTCTGAAATTCTTTTGGTAAATATAATTAACTTTTTAGTTTCAATTAGTTTGAAATTGGCTTCTCTCCCACCCCACCCCCCTGAGAATTTCTGAATTTGGGCTATGTTTCTGGTGCTAAAAGGTTATGACTGCTTCAGAAATGTTATTACATCTGACATCAAAACGTGGTATGTCCCAAGCCCTGGCTTGTCCATAGGCACCTCCCAAGCCCCAGGCACTCTGAAATTCTGTCAATCTCTTTTCATTGAGAAAATCCTAAAACCTCTGAAACTCTGACACAGCAGTTATTCCTAATCCAGCCTCATTTTGGATTCTGCCCCTGCTGTTGCTGCTGTTCAGTGCTTCTAAACCATAATGTGTGACTATTGCTTGGGTTCTTATCTTCTAGAAACGAATTTATTTTAGACTTGAAACAAAGCAACAGGGTTATTCATGTCAACCAATGGAAACCTAGAGGATCTGAAGCTTCTCAGAATACAGGTCATGGAGGATGTTGGTGCTGATGACCAGATTTGGATTTATCAAGAAGGATGCATCAAATGCAGGGTGAGATTTGGGGTTAGACAAGGGTAAGGGCATCTCTCTTCAAGTAGATGCTACTTCACTATTTCCAGAGCTCTTTTGGAAATAAGTTGGAACATTTTTTCATGAAAATACTTCTTAGCTCTGATAGAAATAGTCAAGGAGCTTAAAAAGGAAGTAAATCTAACACCGATCCAAGAAACAACTTTATACTTGATTTTTATACAGAAATTGAAAGGAAAAAGGAAGTGTCTGTGTTACTCTCCCATTTTTCTTTCACCTTCTTGTTACAGAAATAAACTTCTAAGCCTCATCACTATCAACACAGATCTCTCTTGGTCTGCATTTTGAAGGACCCCATAGACTAGGTGAAGAGTGAAGAGATTCCACCCCGTGTACAACACTCTGTCTCCTAGTTGTCATGCCTTGTAATTTCCCTCCTATTGCTCCCACCATAATGCACGTTTACATGCTGAGCACAGTAAGATTTATGAAAGAACTCATGCTTCTATTGTAGATAATCTTTTTAACTCTGATTTTATGGGCTTGACTGTTTGCTCCTGATTTTTTTTTTTAATACTGGTGCCCATGAGTCAGCAGGAGGCATACAGCCTTGTGAAAGGAAGACAGCTTGTTAACTAGGTCTGCTGTACTTGAGGGAGAATCATCCTTTCTGTAAACAGACGTATACCCTTTAGACGTTTAGAAAAGAGCACAAGAAACAGAAGCAACTAATACAGAGGCACTGAAAAAGCCAGGGAACATTTCATGCAAAGATGAGCTCAATAAAGGACAGAAATGGCATGGACCTAACAGAAGCAGAAGATATTAAGAAGACGTGGCAAGAATACACAGAAGACTGTACAAAAATCTTCATGACCCAGATGATCATGATGGTGTGATCACTCACCTAGACCCAGACATCCTGGAATGTGAAGTCAGGTCGGCCTTAGGAAGCATCACTATGAACAAAGCTGGTGGAGGTGATGGAATTCCAGTTGAGCTATTTCAAATCCTAAAAGATGATGCTGTGAAAGTGCTGCACTCAATATATCAGCAAATTTGGAAAACTCAGCAGTGGCCACAGGACTGGAAAAGATCAGTTTTCATTCCAATCCCAGAGAAAGGCAATGCCAAAGAATGCTCAAACTACTGCACAATTGCACTAATCTCACATGCTAGTAAAGTAATGCTCAAAATTCTCCAAGCCAGGCTTCAACAGTACCTGATCTGTGAGCTGCCAGATGTTCAAGCTGGTTTTAGAAAAGGCAGAGGAACCAGAGATCAAATTGCCAATATGCACTGGATTATCAAAAAGCAAGAGAGTTCCAGAAAAACATCTATTTCAGCTTTATTCACTATGCCAAAGCCTTTGACTGTGTGGATCACCACAAACTGTGGAAAATTCTGAAAGAGATGGGAATACCAGACCACGTGACCTGCCTCCTGAGAAATCAGTATGCAGGTCAGGAAGCAACAGTTACAACTGGACATGGAACAACATACTGGTTCCAAATAGGGAAAGGAGTATGTCAAGGCTGTATATTGTCACCCTGCTTATTTAACTTATATGCAGAGTAGATCATGACAAACACTGGACTGGATGAAGCATAAGCTGGAATCAAGATTACCAGGAGAAATATCAGTAACCTCAGATATGCAGACCACCCTGATGGCAGAAAGAGAAGAAGAGCCTCTTGATGAAAGTGAAAAGGAGAGTGAAAAAGTTGGCTTAAAGCTCAACATTCAGAAAACTAAGATCATGGCATCTGGTCCCATCACTTCATGGCAAATAGATGGGGAAACAGTAGCATTTCCAAAATGACTGCAGATGGTGGCTGCAGCCATGAAATTAAAAGATGCTTACTCCTTAGAAGGAAAGTTATGACCAACTTAGACAGCATATTAAAAAGCAAAGACATTACTTTGCCAACAAACGTCCATCTACTCAAGGCTATGGTTTTTCTAGTAGTCATGTATGGATATGAGTTGGACTATAAAGCTGAGCACCAAAGAATTGATGCTTTTGAACCATGGTGTCAGAGAAGACTCTTGAGAGTCCCTTGGACTGAAAGGAGATCCAAACAGTCCATTCTGAAGGAGATCAGTCCTGAATATTCATTGGAAGGATTGATGTTGAAGCTGAAAGTCCAGTACTTTGGCCACCTAATGTGAAGAAATGACTCATTTGAAAAGATCGTGATTCTTGGAAAGATAGAAGGTGGGAGAAGGGGACAACAGAGGATGAGGTGGTTGGATGGCATTACCAATGCGATGGACATGAGTTTGAGTGAACTCCGGGAGTTGGTGATGGACAGGGAGGCCTGGCGTGCTGCAGTTCATGGGGTCACAGAGTCAGACATGACTGAGCAACTGAACTGAAAAAGCCAACTTCTGTCTGTGAATTATCTTAATTCAAGGAAATGGTATCTTCCAGCAGTTATTTTTAATGAACATTTCAGTGATATTATTTGACAACTTTGAATTCAGTAGTTCAATGAGAAAAAGTAAAGTGTACTAGATTATCAGAATCCTTTTATCTCAACACAGAACAGTACACTTTTCAAAAGCATTTTCTACATCAATTTGTGTGAATGTCATATGAATATGACTAGCATACCTAGTTTATATGTTAAAGGTAGATTCACTTCATAGAAGAATCCGTAAGATTGTTGCATTAGAACACAATCTTTATAGTTGGATAGCATGCCTTTTGAAGAAAATTTTAGACATTTCTCATGAAGGAACACAAGAGAATAAATAGAATTCCAAGTTTTTAAAATGATAAAATGTCCTTTTAGCAACTTCAGTGCTACAACAGCCTTCAAAATCTGAGATACAGTCATATGCTGGAAGGCTCAGGCTGAGCGGTAGATACATCAGAGAGGCTCCAGACCCAGAGGCGGATCAGAGAAGGGGGAGAAGTAACGATGGGCACTTTTAGTGTTCTGAGGCTTCCCTTACTAATAAACCAGAGGACCTCACAAAGGGCTTAAGTCTCCTCTTACAAAGGACAAAAACTGAGAACTTTCCATTACTGATGTCATCCGAAATGAAGGGCATAAATATTTGTTTGATCCCAGTTACCATGGCTAAAAGCTGAAATACTCATGTGTAAATGAAGCTGGGAACTAAGGTAAGTTTAAAAATCAGCTTACCCAGGGGATTGCTTATAAGGGTACTTGAATGTGTGTCCCTCCATGTGTAAGATACCTTGTCCTTTCTGCTGAGCAGATAGCAGAGGACTGCTGCCTGACCATCGTGGGGAGCCTCGTAACCTCTGGCTCGAAGCTGGGCCTGGCGCTTGAACAGAACGCTGACAGTCAGTTCTGGAGCATGAAGCCCGACGGCAGGATCTACAGCAAGCTTAAGCCAAATTTAGTTTTAGATATCAAAGGTAAGGATTATTTCCCCTATCTGCCTTGTTGTGTCTTTCTTTAGTTAACTAAGAAGCTCTACTTTTGAAATCAGCACTATTAATAATAAGTGATCCCTTATGCTGTGCCAGCCTCAGTGCTAAATAAACACATGTCATCTCATGTGATCTTCACAGCAGCCGTACGAGGCCTGTTATCCCTCCTCTCCCCATTTACAGCCCCTCAGAACTGAGGTTCAGAGGGGTGAGTCAGTTTGGCCACATCCACAGTGCTGAGGTGGAATCTGGACATGGGCCGACTTTAAGCCATTTATTGCAACAGACTAAAAATCACAAGTTAAAAGGCTCAGTCTGTATGGCTGATGATGCTCATGTACATGCATGTAACCTAAAATCTAAGACTGAAAAGGAATTAAACAACAAACACACCCAAAGAGATTTCAACTGAACATTTGTTTAGTGAAGTTACTCCGGAGTGAACTGATTGATGGTGCTTGGAGAAAACCAAATATATTTATTTAGGCAAGTGGTTTCCCAACTTTATCTGCATCAGAATCTCCTGGAGGGGCTGTTAAAACATAGATTGCTGGTCCCCTGCTCTCAGAGGTCCTGATTCAGGTCTGGGGTAGAACCCTGCATGTCTGATGGGTTGCGGGTAATGCCCGTGCTGCCTGTCTGGGAGGACTACTGAAGATAATTTTAAGATAAAATAAAGAAAAAAAAATTACCAAATGTAGACATGGGAATTTAGTAAATTCTTGTTGCTGTTGACAAGCAAATGAAGACAGTGCATTTTATTTGTGTCATATGGGGTAATTTTGCTTTAAATTATTAATGGAGACTTTCTATTCCATATCAGGAAACCAGTGTGGTGGTGGTGGTTGTAAATTTAGTGGAACTGTATAACACACACACACAGTTTTAAATTATGGCTAAAAAGTTGGCTCGGTTTTACTTGGGTCAGGGCTCTAGACCAAAGCTGTTATTAAAAATTAATATATAGGATTAAAGAAATAGCTTGTAACTGAGTTTTAAACTAACTTGTGGAAAATGGAGAATAAGCCTGAACATTTCCATCATGGGCTTTGGTGGCCACTGATTCTGATCTGCGGTTGGGGAGAGTGGTCAAGGCACCTCACAATGGGGTCTGAGGTCACAGAGGCTCAGAGGAGCTAAAGGTGCTCAGAGGCAAACCGAGTTCACTGAGACAGAGGCAGGGCACTACACTTACGGAGCAAAACTAAGCAACACCTGACTCCAGGCGGGATGGGGCCCAACATCGCACCTGGTATAAAATGCACACAGGAGACGACGGCACTGTAGGCTGGCACAACAGACTTGTCAGTATGTACACAAGATACCCATTCTATAGATGATCAGCCTGAGGTTCAAACTGTTGAGTCACTATCTTAATTCTTATTTGGATCAACTTGTTAAACTGCAGCTCCTCAGTCTATACAAGATAGTTTTAACACCTCCAGAGAAGCCAAAGAAATGTGACTAAATTGGAAACACGGATGTGCAGGAAAACATGGACTGGTGCCTCTTACGGTGTGATCTGCTTCCTGTGTCCAGGGTTAAGATCATTGTGATCTTTCTGAGCAAGTCTCTTAGAGCATTTCTTTTATTCTTTCAACATGTACTTGTTGGGCACCCACTTACCACAATGTGACCAGCTCTGGGCCAGAGACTGGGGTACCAAAGTGGTGGGGTGGGAAAACACAGTACCTTGGCTTCAGAGAGCTTACACTGTGGAAGCACCAAGCATATGGGATTTTCCCCCACTTGCTATGCTGGCAAGTGACCAGGAGTAAGGGTACCTGGCTTCTAGTCTTGACCCTGAAAAGGACTGTGGGGCTTCAGGAACTTTCTCCTTAGGGGCTTCGCTTTAAAGCTCCAAGGTCACTTCCTAAAATGCAACACAAATTAGTCCAGTGCCTTTGGAATAAGGACACTGTTCTGGTCTGTCTGTGACCTCTCTGCGGGTCGAGCACAGTAGCTCCAGCAGTCCCTTGCTATCTTGGTCAACTGGGTTTAAATGTCTCCGAATGTGGGAGAATGATGCCATCTTGTGGACAAGACAGAGAAGGGCCACAAACCCACATCCTGCGCAGATGGGACAGAAATACATCTCTCTTCAGGGCACTTCACAGGAGATTGCGTTTCCTTGGCTCCAGTTGTTGACCATGTGTTCCCTACTAATATTACAAGATTTATTCCTTCTAACCCATCTCGTGATATTTTGATAGACATCTATAATTATTTCAGACCAAAGATATGACAACAGTGTAAGCTGATTCATGCTAACTTTAAAAGATCAAAGTTTGGGATTTTAATTCTCCCCAAAGGTGGCAGAATGAATCAAATTATTTTTCAAGAACTTTCTAGCTGTCGTAACTCTAGAATTATGATATACACAAAAGTATGTTTAAGATACTATAATCTTGAAGAATGAAAAAGTGCATTGTGACCTTAAGATGATACTTCCTGACATTCCAATGGAGTACAGTGTGCGTGCCTCAGTGGAGATGGTAGGATTTGTGGTGGTGGGAGCTTCTTCTCGCTCTGAAAACTTAAGCATAAAAAGCTCAGGGCACCTTGCTTTGTATTCTGTCCTTTATCGAGCTGTGCAGAGGTGCTCAGTTATCATAATAAATCAGTTTCTTCCAAGAGGGGCACAAGAGATGATTTTCTTCCCTATCAAAACTTATATAACTTTTCAGACCTTTTGGAGGTTTTAAAAGACAATAAGAATATTTGATTCCCCTTGGCTTAAGGCTGCAGTATGATTTCAATACCAGTCACACTTACCCTGCATTGAGATGGGCAGATTTTAATTCTGACAGTCCTAGGTGCTGTAACAACTGGCACAGAGGCTTCTGCTGAAAAGTGCCTGAAAGGATGTTTACGCCACAGTAGGGAAAAAAAACAACACATGACCCTTTCTTTTGTCCATACTTCGCCATTGAAAGTAGAGGCCATGAGGCTATTTTTAACACTACAGAATCTGAAATATCTGGTAGGTCAAAGGGAGCGTATGGAAACTGTATTGGTTTTACAGTTCAGTGGAACTCAGCATATTAAATGCTGTGAGTTTTTATGCACCACAGCCTGTGGGTTCCCAGAAGTGGGAGGGCTGCTCTGCCTACACTTCAGGTGTCACTCAAACCTCCCCTTTGGCCTAATACCACCACTGTTCATTGTTGATGCAAAATTTGTCCCATTGACCATTCCACTGCTATCTCAAATCCATGATCCCTCCACTGAATATTTGTCACCATCTTTGCTCCTTTCCCATCTTTGCTTCTTTCCTGTTCCCCCAGTTTCACAGATCTTAAGAGTAACCATGGACTAGACTTTAAGACTTGAGTAGAAGGAGCCCGGGCAGTAGGACATCAGTATGGAGCTGCTGATGTCCTCTGATGGGGCTTTAACACATCACCCCCAGTGGGTGGAGCCTCTTAGTCCTTGGAGGCAGTTCTGGGCTTTCCTTCCTGTTTGGTTTCCTCAAGGCACGTATTTTACACCTTGTTTACTCTTGTGACCCTGGTGTTGTGATAAAACGGCCTAGCTACAGCTCCTTCACATGGGCACATTTCCTTTTATCATTTTCCTTTTCTTTCTTTCAGGGGGTACACAGTATGATCAAAATCACCTTATCCTCAACACCGTCAGCAAAGAGAAGGTAACACAAGTGTGGGGAAGCCATGGTCCTGTAGACCTGAATAAAGAACGCAGGAAGAATCTTTCTGGAGGTCTTCCAGAGCTGCCTGACTTAAACAGAAAGAAAGAAAAAAAGGCCTGCTGCTGGAAGCGCGAAGAAGAGAGCACACCTGCTCCTTCAACAACTCTAAAGTCTCTCTTGAATCATGTTCCTGAGACCAGGACAACCTCTCATCTTAGCAAAAGACTGTGATCATTTTAAAACAAGCATCTGTCCTCTTGTTTCTTCCCTTTCCTTTCAGGAGCTGCTTAAACAGGTTGCCTCCTTAGCAGCTTTAGGGTACTTTCTGGAAAAAGTTATACTAAGACCTTAAGAGACGATGTATGTTTTAAATTATTTCCAAAGATAGAGAATAGGAACAAACTTACCGACCTTGCAGGCCTACAAATCCTGTACACTTTAAAGGGAAGGACAGAAGCTCAAGTTTGTAAGGTAGGAGACACTTCAGCATCTGAGAAGAAATCATTTATTAGGCCTGCAATTTTAGTCCTTGACCCTCTGTTTTCTGGACTCATTAATTATGCTGTAAAATGGGGAAAGCCTTAGCTGTTCAGACATATTTTAAGGAAACAAGTATAAACCAAGTATGTTTCTGTTAATATTAAAAATTAGCAAATTTACAAAGATATCATGTCCACGTCCACTAGCATTTATTAGCAGGATCTGCGTTATTCCCACTCACCAGTGGGCCACTCTAGACTGTCATATGTGTGCTGATACCCTTCCTGGGCATCTACTGAAACAGTACGATCATGACCTAATCTATTAGCCCATCCTCACGCGCCTACAGCCAGTTCTGCAGTGTTAAGCTCAGATATTTTAGCCCAGTTTCCCCCTCCTAACCAGCTGCACTGGCGTGAGGCCTGCACGGGGCTGCCTTCCCTGGGAGGCCCCACAGCTGCTCTGACCACTGGGGGCGGCCTCGCGTCACTTACTTCAGGAAGCAGGCACTTGAGGTGTGGGAGGCTCCAGAGGATGACCAGCGATTCTCTCCAGAAAGAAGCGAGGGAAGGAGGCTGTAAGCAATCCCTGTTGCCTGAAATCTTGGGACTGAGAACCCTAAACTGCAGCGAGCATTTCAGTGAAGACTGAAAATGCTGAGCCGCTCACTGTTCACTCACTGGCCAAGTTGTCCTCGTCACTGAATACTGGTGCTCCTGGCACATACCTCGTTTCCGTTTCCAGTTATGAAATGTTGGTCCTCTGGAGTCTGCGGTGGGCACTGGCAGTCACCAGCAGTTTACCCTGCAGTATTTAAGTCTGCTCGCACACGTCCAATAGCGGCCGCCACGTCTGTCCTGTTCTCGGGTGCAGCGCTGGCCTTAGGCCTCTACGCATCTCACTACAGTGGGGGTAAGACCATCTAGTGTGTGTTGAATTTCTCTCTCAAATAAACTTGTTTTTGGTAAACTGTACTGATAAAATCTGAGAGGATCTATTCAAGAGCCCTCCAAACACTTCGAAGAGGGGCAGGGGCAGATCAGAAATAAATGTCTGACATGGAGGGCTTCAGAGCTGCTGGGTTAAGGGCAGAGAGAGGCTTCTGACTGCCCTCACTTCAGAGTTGGTGGCAAAGGGCACACGGCACTCTTCTGAGTGGAGATGCCTCCTTACTACCACCTGGGAGCCCTCAAGTCAAAAGCGGCTTATTTACAGCTGGAAGAACCTCTTTCTTCTGAGGTACATTTGTACTGGTGGGAACAGTAATTCTAGAGAAGAGCCCTCATCCAACACACTACAAATGAGTGTCTAGCAGGAAGAAACCGAGGAGAAAGCCGCTCACCCAGGCCTCTGTCAGAAGCTGAATGCAAGTGGTGGAGGAGCAGCCAAGCAGGAAACGGTCACTTTCCGCAATGAAGGGGGGTGCAGAGACTAGGGGCTCAACAGCCGCAACGGGCTTCCTGGGCAGGTCAAAGCGGAGAGCTCTTGGCCCCAGTGGGAGGGGTGGCATTTCCACGGAAGAGTTCCCAGAGAAGCACGTTTCCATTGCTGAGAGAAGACTAGCTCGCTTTCATACAAAAGTAAGGGTTTTAAGAAGTTAGAAACTCGAACATCTCCTTTCATTCTCTGAGAGAGGAATGAACCAAAGCACCGGCTGGATTCTTCTATACGCCCCTAAGAGATTCAGAACTCTGAGGGCTGAGGACTGCTCTAGAGCAGAGGAATAAAAACGAAGGAAACCCTGGCCACTCTGAAAAGTGCTCACTGATGAGTCTAGAAGCTTCAGTCAGCTCTTCATGCTGCCACTCCTCCACACGTTGCAAGTGTTAACTCTCACAAACATTAAGATGGTGAAACAGTTTGAGCTACCGGAACAGAAAGTGCCACAACAATTTGCAAATGTGCTGTGAGAAAAAACAACAGACAATCTTCACTGACTTTACAGACAAGCCCAAGTGCGGATATTTTCATATCGTGTCCTTACTTACGTGCGTGTCCCTTGTGCTTGGCACAGAGAGAGCTTGGCAAGTGGGCAGGTGATGGGAGAAAGCCCTGGGCAGGGCAAGGTGATGGCCAAGGGTGGGAGTGTGGCTATAAAATCTCTGTGCCTGGCTCAGAAGATGGAAAATTACTGGCAAGAAGGGGTGTGTTTTTTACATTTATATCATGGAACTTGCAGTCTCACCTGGAAAGGGATGGCTAGAAAAGAGCTGGGGCTTGCAGGCACTCACCGAGTAAGACAGCCAACAATCACCAAACTGAATGTTTATTTAAACAACGTTAATGACGGTCTTTCCTCGTGCATGTCCCCTTTCTACCTTCAGGAAGGCTTCTGGAACTTTAGAAAATGGAAAGGTTTTTTCAATAACTGGCTGAATCTGTAAAACACAAGAAAGGTTGACTGGTGGGTAAGAAAACCTACCTCGCTCACCATAGATAACATAGTTTACATAGCTACTTAGTTTCTTGGCGTCATCAGCCAGGCCGCTCTCTCTCAGGTCCGTGTGGCGCCCCTGAGTCAGGAGCTCACAATGGGCCAGGCCGCAGCTGCACTGCTGCCCCTCCTGCCTCTGTCTCCTATAATGCAGCCCACCCGACCATCCGCCTTACTCCTGCTCCACAATGTGAGCAGAGCCCCTCCACAGCGCCCAAAGCCAGCACCCGCCAGCCACCACCATCCTGACCTCAGCCCTCTGCAGACCCCCCACTCTACCAAAACGGGGTACTTGTCTGAGTGTGGGCTGTCTGCGCCTCTACTTTGTGACATCTACCACGTGTCCAGCCTAGGTCTCACCCAAGCCTGCCTGACCCATGGTCTGCAGTGTGTCCAGAGGACTGGTGTGGCCTCTTCACAGACTGCCTGCTACAGCTGAATGCACATCTCAGCCACACCGTCCTGTGTGGCAGACACCAAAGAAGGCATCCGAAGGTTCCTGCTGTGCAGGCAGTGCACAGGATAGGGACAGATTTTATAAAATTGGTTAACTTTTCGGCATATCTACTTGAGCAAAGCTGAGTGCATCATGGAACAGGCCACCCCTACAATACCCAGCACAAGGTCAGGCACACAGCAGGAGCTTAATAAATGTCACTTAGGTGAAACTAGTAGGGGCCCGTCTGCAGCTGGGGCTGCCCTGGGGCCTTTGCTGGGCTGCAGAGCTGGTTAGAATTTACGGGAACGCCAGCTCGTAAAGGCCGGAATACTGCTGGCTCTGTGTGGTATATCGTCAGCGCTGCCAGCAATTGCCTTTGAAACTGGGACCAGTTAGCGCTCTCTCTCCCCACGCACACATCTGACTGAACTCATCCTTTTTAAAACTTCAAGCAAAAATCAGTAACTATCCACTTGGCATCTCAGTGAACTATCTCCCACTGCTCCGCAGGCAGGAATCAGTTGTCAGAAGGCATGAGCTTATATCTCGCGGCCCTTTTACAAGAGGAAGAAGTACACGCTCTGGTGGTATTCAGATGGGCTTTCCTCTTGTGTGAATTTCACAGCCCCGCCACCAGAGAGCATCTCAGACCCCCAAAGTTCCCTTCTCCAAAACACTGACAATTTTTCTGTGCTCATGAACCACGATAAGCTCATAGTAACAGCACCAGCACGGGCTGTCCTCACGATGTGCCAGGCACTCTGAGTGCTCTATTTTTTTACCTCATTTAATCCTGACAGCCACCTTATGAGGCAGGAACTGTTAGTCCCTTTTTACAGAAGGATACATTAAGGCAGAGTTAAATCACCAGCATCACATAACTGTTGAGTGGTAAGACAGGCTTTGAGCTGGTACCAGAGTGTCTGCTCTCCCCACTACACACTAAACCTTCTGTACATCATCAGCTGCTTTCCATATCTACTCCTAAAATCTTAAGGGGAGAGAAAGGTAACCAAGGATTATATGGATTCATCACAGCCCGTATCTTGGCTGGCCTGCCAGCCATGTTAATGTTAATGGACCATGTTAATTGGCCATGCCAGCTCAGGATCCAGACACAGTGACCTGTGTCCAGATAGCCCAAGCGTGGCCCCTCAGCCACCACTCCCACTGCACCTATGGAGGACACCACTGGTTTATAACTGTGGCCCTCCCCAGCAAGCTGAGCATGACCTCAACACAGCTGCCGCTAGGAACAGAACAGATTTGAGCCAGCCTATTGGAGGAAACCTACTTGCTTGTCTGGTAGAAGAGTGGAGAGCATCCAAGCTGTTCCACAATGTCCCACCTGGAACCTTCTAAACCCAGCTGCTAGGACACTGCTTTCTGGATGCTGATTACCTGAAAAGGAATCACCTGAATGCATGCTTAAAATGCAGAGTTCTTGGTCTCCTGTTAGACCAACTCCATCAATTTCTAGGGGAGAAGAGTTTTCTGCACATCAGAGCAGGAGTCACTACAACCTTTTGCCTTATGCTGAGGCTTCCTGACTACTGTCAATCAGGGGCACATCCACCCACTCCACAGAGGCTGAGCGTCTTCCTTCTAAGTGCCAGGCGCTGACGCAGAGCAGCACACAAAGAGGGCACCTGAGAGAAATCAAGAAAGGAGGCAACAGGGACTAACTCATCCTGGAGCAACCACAGCAGCGTTCTGGGGAGCCGCTCCAGGATGAGGGGCTGCCTGGCAGGCTCCACCCACTTTAGAACCTGGCCAGAGACGCAGAGTCTGAACTGATGACCCACGCAGCTGGCGGCGACTGCACGCTTTAATCTGGCTGGTCAGGCCCATTGTGGCGGATAATCCACTGGGGCTGACTGGGGCATAATGGCATTCAGCTCTTCCCGAAAGTGACAATGAAGGAGAGGCTTTCAATGAACAGGCAGGCAAATGCCACTGCTGGCTGAATATGTGACATCAAACAGAGATTAACAGCATAAAGAGGCAGTGTCTACGCGCAGCCTCACACCAGACCCAGAATGCTTGTTTGTGATGGACAAAGGGATCACAGCAAAAACCCAGAGAGGGGAAACAAAGGTTCCCCACAGCACGGTGGGGACGCTGCCTCAATGACTGCTGCAGCCCGGCCCACGCACGGAGCCCCGGTATAAAGCGGCGGGCTGCACACCGCACTTGGGGGCGATGCGGGTGCGCAGGGATCGAAGCTGACTGGGAGCCCAGGGCTGTAGCATTCCAGCATCCCAGTCTCGGACCCAAATCCAAGCTCTCTTGATGGCCCTTCCCTTCCTTAAACAAAGCCAGGCCCTGACATCCTTCCCTGAGAACAGGACCATGGGAGGGACCTTGGGCTCCCTGGAGTAGCCCGGGAACACTTGTCAGCAGCAGCTGGGAAGCTTCTCACCTCCGAGGCAGAAACCCTTTTGCTGAGAGCTGGTGAGGAGAGGACGCCCCCAGGCAGGCCCAGCGGGCAAGGGGAGGCTCTCCCTCAGTCCCCGCTTCTCGCAGGAATCACTGAATAGTAGAGCCCAACAAGGGTGGGAGGAGTTGGGGGATCTCTGAGCCAGCCTGCTGGACAGATTAGAAACTGAAGTGCATGTGGTTACGGGCTAAGTTCAAGGTCAGAGCTCTTAGCAGAGAAGAGGAGGAAGGATCCTGGACCCCCGATGTCATCACTGCACAGCTTGGGGACACTTTGGGGAGGGAACTCTGAGTCTGTCACCTCTTCCCCAGACCCTCAGCTACAGCCTCTACCAGGCACAGAAACTGACCTCAGAGTGTGGGGAGTATGAGGGGACAGAGGCCCAGGGTGACCTAAAGCCCTTGGCATGATCCCAGTCCACCACTGGGGACAGGCCCAGGGCCCACAGCAGGGCTGCAGCTGACCACCACCTTGCGGAAAGTGGTAGCTCTGAGTTCCTCCACAGGGCCAGGACTTCCAGAGTCAGGATGAAGGGGGAAAAGGAGGCTTAACCTAAGGAGATACGCGGAAGGAAAGGGTGGGCTTTGCTCAGACTTGCTATTTCTGAACTCCCTGGCCCCAGATGGAAAACTCAAGGCTGGAAGATAGGAGGTGCGATTAGGAGATGAGATGGAAGGTGGAGGGTGCAGGAGGAGGCTACTCCCCAAAGGAGTAAACATACCCATTCTGGAAGCAGCCCAGGACTGTCCCTAGGCCCCCTTGAAAAAGGCACTCAGAGCCAGAAGGTACGAGGAGAAACTCGGCCTGTGTCTCCCCACAGAAACAACTTCAGACGCATCTGAAAAACTTCAGCAGCATCAAGGCTATGAGGTCCAGGAGGAACCTGCCACGTCTGGCAAGACAGCCCTCTCCCAGTGGCCCCGGAGAATCAGTCCCTAACCACTACATTCTTTCTATGGGGGAGAGCGGGAATCCAGTTGCAAATAAAGGAATTTAAAGTTTTGGAATACAGTTCATTGCAAAATTAGGGCCCAGCCATTCCAAGAGGGGTCTGGAAAACCATCTGCCTCAGAACCTACAGCACGCTCCACAGCTGTCCTGGCCAAAACCATGCCCAAGCCACGTGTGGCGATCTGCATTTCATCAAAAGTAAGGAAAATTAACAATCTGCTCCTTCAGTAGCACCAGCCACATTTCAAGTGTTCTATAGTCACATGTGGCTGGCAGTTACCACACTAGGCAATGCAGACAGAGACCATTACTATTCACTGCAGAAAGTTCCAGTGAACAGTGCTCAGGATACAACTCAGCATGGCCAACGCACCCTACTGAGCAAAGCAAAATGCCTACCAGCCCTCAGTAACAGTTTTGAATTAAATTCAAATAAGTTCTATAGGAACTGTGCTGATGCTGGCTAAAATAATAAACCAAGATATGAACAACATCACTCAACCAAGACATCTGGTTGGTCACCTAGGCTCTTGAATGGACCTGTGGACTCAAATGGCCTTAATAACACACAAAGAACACAGGTGGGCACACACATACTCAGGAAGGTGAAAGTGTCCAAAGGCTCGATACTGGAGCCCCAGCCATCGAGCTCCCCTCCTCAGGGCCAGCAACCAACAGTTCAAGTTTCTTTCATGTCTTTTGATGTCTCATGCACTGTGGTAGGCACCGCAACACCAACAGTTAGCTAAGAAGTATTAAGAACAGGAAATGTTTATGGTGCTTAGAAAAGGCCAATAAACTTCAGGCATAAGGCACAACTTCAGTTTCAGCCCATTAAACTCAATGTGCTAATTACATGTTACATGTACAAAAAAAAATCATGTTTTTGTTTCACCCTACTGAATCACAGAACATCTTTGGAATACCCAAGAAACTGATAATGGTGGTGGTCTGACAAGAAGAAGCTCCATGACTGAAGGACAGGAGTCAAAGGAGATTCTGTGAGATAATGTTTCGTACCTTTTGGATTTAGAATCTTACAGATGTATTATTCATTCAAAAGTTAGAGCATTTTAAAAGAGTAGGCTCTTCTGGTTCATGGCTGTACACTGTCAAATAACAACTCCAGGTCATCTATTGGACACCTGCTAATTAGATTCATCAAGCACTCAGCCAAAGCTTGGAAGGATTTCAATGTCCTCGTCCAATTTAACAAGCTTTACTAACCACATAATATGTAAGTAGATCGGTTCTATTATCCTTTCCAATCTTCCAGTGTAGACAGGCAACGACCTCTCCTACCCACAGCAAAGCAGGAGCCACAAGATAGCTGACCTCTCCGTGGATCCAGGGTCACACATCAATCACTACAGTCCCAGAGCCCTTCATGGTCAGAAATGAGCCCAGACGGCCCTGGTGAGAAGAGGATCAAAGGCCAAAGGACCACCTCCTCAGTCACTCTGGAGGGGCACATGACACCCAAAGGGCATCTTTCTTTATTTCTACTATGTTCTCTTTCAGCCATGCCACCTGATATCTACCAGATTTAGTGGGGACACATACACAAGTCACCTCTCTTCTCTGTTGCATAAGCAGTAATTTCTAGATAGAGTCACAATATTTCGAACACAGAAGAGTGATGATTAAGCATGTGGTCAGTCTGGAGCAGAGGTTAGGACAAGTGTGGTGACTTCCAGAGGACGGGGACCCTCTAAGGATGGGGCTCCATCCCCATTCAGCACTATGCAGAACTATGGGCCATATTATCTGATGACAGCTCACCTCCTTATCCTAGAAGTAAAATAAGCCCCTCTGGGGGATGTGCGGAGAACCCTACAGAGAGGCACTCAATTCCAGTCATGACAAGGCTGTCCCCGTTCACCCAGTACACATCAACACTTAGAAATCTGAGAAAAGGCATGCAAACTTGGCACCAAAATACTCTGGGAAGAGTAATGAGCCACTTTCTATCATAGCTTCCTTGCCTGTGATAGTACAACTACAAAAAAAAAAAAAAAAACTAAATGCACAGAAAAGCAACCAGTAAGTTCCTAAAAACATTCTTTTCCAAAACCAAAGTGGAAAGATGAAATGGGCCAGCAAGGGGCAGGTGCCAACACAGGAAAACCCATCTCAAGAGGCTCTTTCCACGTGGCTTAGTGAGGATCACGTGGTGTGCCTTGCTCCAACTCTTTCCCTGCCCACCGTAAAACGACAAGGACAGGGCAGTTTTAAGCTCAAGTCCCAGATCAGCTTCAAGCACTAAGCACACGGCTTCATGATGGGGAGGGAAAGTGCAGGGCTGGGGTCAGGAAGTGTGAGCTCTGGTCCCACTTCTGCAAACTTGAACGTGTCCCTTTATCCTTTTGAGCCAGTTTTCTCATCTATAAAATGATAATCATTGTACCTATGACCTCATGCAACCCTCAGGGTATGTAATTTTCCCTATTCTGTAATTCTATATTAATCATAAATATCATAAATATCAGCACCAGAATATGACTTCGCTTCCAGAGATGGCATGTCTGGGCCATGAAAATCACGTAAGAACTTAAACAAGCAGGCAGTAGCCGAGGAGTCTTTCTCAACTTCCATCAACCCTGGGAGGCCTTCTGACACTCAAAAACTAGGCTTTAGAGAGCAGTCCCTCACCATCAAGTCAGGACAGATTCAAACAGAAATAACAACCAGCTGTCTCCACCAAAATCTCCATCAATTCTGAACCATGTCCTGCCCACTGACCCTCTCAGACATACCATTTATTTGCCATCAATTTTATTACACTGGCCTGGGAACAAGAGACCCGGTGACCCAACTTATAGTCCAGTTCTATTGAGGTTTAGAGTCACAGTGTTTGTTCCCCTTGCTCATCTGGAAATCTGCTTGCCTCCAAAGCAGCCTCACCCTCAGAAGCTCAAGAAGCAATTCAGCTGTAAACTCACAAGGCTATCCCCACCTTTGTGCAGTGACTGTCTTCATGGTACCTTTTTTTTTCAGGACTACTATCAAAATGTTAGCAGCCCAGCTGTAGATCCCAGCTCTACTGCCATCTAACCAAGTGTCTCTGAGAAAAGCATATCAGCTCTCGGGCCTGCCTCTCATCTTAAAGCAAGGGGGCTGCCCTAGATGGCATATGCTCTTTCTCAAATGCAGCCGTCTGTGGCTGTGATTCCCATGGAGACAGAGTCCAAAACACAGCAACACAGCATTTGAATTTGGCATATAAGGCAGTGTGGACACTGGCCGAGCCTACCTCTGTAGAGCGCCCACTGACGGGGCTTGCTAGGAAAGCCACCCAGGTGGGTAGGGGCACCCTGGCAACACACTCACCTTTCCCGCCTCCACCAGCTCTGCAATGTCATCTAGACATGGGCCGCTGGCCATGAAAAAGGCCCAGCGATAATGGACTCCTTGCCAGAAATGCTAAAAAGAAAACAAAACATGTCAAATTTCAGAAAGGAAGCAATCTGACTAAATGCAAATTCAGGGAAATGTATTTCCTGGATGACTAAGATAAACTGCTTTTCCATCTCACGCTGCCACAATGAGCTGCACACCCAGCATGGTGACGGACAGACACTGGGTGCTCAGGAGTGTTTCATACCTGAGCGAGTGAACAGAGGTACACCCACGTGAACTCGGGCTTCTTCCCCAAGCTGTGACTGTCAGGCAAGCAAGCACAGGAAAGCTCTTTTTCAAGGGCAGTCTCACTAGTCTCACACACTCAGTTTCTCCCCTAGGAGATATGAGGGGCTGAGACCTCTAGACTTTCCCTACCAAGATGTGAATAAAGCCCCGAGGCACCAGAAAAGAGGTTTTACCTAATTCAGGAATGCTTTAAGGGCATAAGGCACCAAAACACGATCTTAGACAAGAAATCCAATCACCAATTTTTTTTTTTTTTCTGGCTCAGAGGAATAAGACGGTTTTAAAAGCAAAACGAAGTGAAAAGTCCCTCATGCGCCACGGCTGGACCTTCCCCTATAACTGCACCGAGTCCCAAGTCACTGAATGCTATGATGGGACAAAAATGCCCCCAGATGAAGATTAGCAAAAATCTTATAAAAGAACGTCCAAGACCACTCCACCGCCATACCCACTTTTGATTATGCTTCAAAACAGAGATTATCAAAACAGCAAGTGAGCTGAGGTCCTCTGTGATACCTCAATGACCTTCCCAGCTAAACATCATCAGATGACAGGGCTCTAGAGGTAGGACGGAGCCAGCCAGTGGCCACCTGCCGCCTCCTCCCCACACCTGCCCACCACTGTCGGGCGGGCACAGGCTTTCTGCACTGAGCTCACTACTGCCTCCCATCTCAGCATGATGATCAGCTACCATGTCGGCATGAAGCTGGCAGGGGCGACAGAACTCTCCTGCTCTGCCTCAGGCCTCGACGGCTGTGTCATGCAGGTCAAGTTACCTCTTTCAGCCTGCATCCTGGCCTGCAGGGTGGGGGTACCACCACCTCGCTGATGAGGATGTTGGAGGGACTAAATGCGAATGTATGCAAAGTATCTGACACAGGAAGGATTCGACAAGTATTTATCTAGTGCTGAAAGTAAAGCTTGTTGAGGAAAGACTGGGGCAATGCAAACCAGTCTTTAAGACCACGGAAAAACAGACAAACCCAACCTGCTGTCGAGGCAGAGCTTCACAACGGATGTGCCCAGAATGGCTTACTGGTTTGGCTGAGTGACCCCTAGCTCATTGTCCAACCTGGAACACTGTTAAGAGTTAAAGCGGGCACTGGTAATCATTATCCCAGGTCCACAGATGCAAACAGAGCCAAGTTCACCCCAGAGTAGGTATGACAAGCCCTTGGTGTAGCAGGGCAGAGCCTGGGCTGACAGAAGTCTCCAGATGGTACGCTCTTGGCCCAGGACGCTCTCAGTATGCCGTTTAAATACTATCATCTCCTGTGTGTGTCATAGCATGAAAGAGGTCAGGAAGCACTGGTCTAGGGAACTAACTAAAACAAACAAAACCAAATTTGAAGGCTCAGGCAGCTAGACAAGAGGCATTGTCTGTCCCAAGCTTACAGCAGGTCCAGTTAATTATAATCACAGGAGACCTGTTCATGTACTTGTCCATAAGGACTGGCCTTATCAACAATAAAAACATCCTAGTAATTGTTCAGGGTTTTAAAGAAGGAACAGCGATGGTCACAACTGCCGGATCTACGGTTCTTCATAGCAGGTTGCTCTGTACAGTGAAACTTCTGGTCTGCAACAGCAGAATTTTTATATTCTGCTCTAAGGGATCTGTGGTCTCTTTTTTTTTCCCAGGCCATTACAGGAGAGAGTAAACCAAAGCAGGCAGGCACTACAATGAGGCTTTAACTGTGCACATTCTCAGGAAGACATCAGAAACTACTTAAAAGGTTTTCGCATGAGATTACCACTATCATCTTTCCAGAAAGGGAGAGGGAAAATGAAGAGAGCTAGGCCTGTTTTACTCCAGAGGACAATTCTGAAGCTCAACTTATTAGAGGTCTCCCTGGAACACCAACTGTGAAATCTTATGGAAAACTTAAACTTTTATATTAAAGCACTTGGGAAGCCTGGGTTTAATGAAAAGGGAGAGAAGAGACACAGGACAGCTGAGACTCCTCTCTCCACAACAAAGCACCCTGTGGACACTGCTCCCGTCTGAACCAAGCGAAAGGAAAGAACCTGGAGTTCACTGCCCGGCTGGTGGACTCCTGTCGCCCAGACCCAGCTCCTAAGACTGAGCAGCGTCTCCTCCATCACGGTCCTTCTTCCCCACCTCTAAGGACTCCGGTCAGTACAGAGCATTTGAGAGACTTAAAGCCCTAAACTCCACCCCCAAAAGCTTCCAAATTAATGTCTAGAATCAGGAAGAAGCTGAAGATACTTATTGAGCCAGTCGTCTTGCAAATATGGGGCAGTGTAGCTCAACATACAATCTTTTACCCTCGAGGAAACTTCTATTGCCTTTCTCCTGAGCCTGAAGTATTTTGCCAAATTAAAAAAAAAAAGCATGTATCTTTATTTTTTTATATCATTTATTCTATTTAAGGTACTGGCATATCCCATTGTTACTACCATGAAAACAGCTGGCTCTATGCTGTCTTAATAAAACTTCCACCCTCATTCACAAGAGACTTATGTATTAAGACAGAAACAGAGAGAGAGCCATCAGGCACAGACAAGAAAAAAACAGAAATTGTATCAGACGGAATCGAGAGAGGCAATACAGCTAATCATAAAGGCTAACATTTAATAAGCACATTTTGGTACTAGGCATTGTGCCAAGTTCTTCACATGGAAGATTTCATTTAATTCCTACAATACGCAGTAAGGGAGACACCATAAGCTGCATTTCACAGGTGAAGATGTGAGGCTTAGTGACACTAAGTCATTTTCATGGGTTACACAGCTACCAAAAGAGGCAAAAATTTGTACCCAGTCAGTATGGGACTCGAGAGTTTCTTTTCTCTTGGAGGAGAAAAGGCTCAGAGGAAACCCAATCCCAGAAGCCCGAGGTGCCTGCTGGCTCTCGCCAACCAAGACTCCACTCCTACCTTCAGCGTCTTAGAGCCCACGGTGACGCCTGTCTGCAGCATGCCGTCCGCGATGCCCAACCGGTCCATGTTCAGGAGGAAGGGAGTCACCAGAGTCACATACGTGGCTCCCGACCACTTCTTGAGGAAATTTAGAGCCCATGTTTCGGTAGCTCCACCAACATTGTCGAGGATAAAGTCAAACCTGCAGAGGAAGAACCACATCAAAACATCCTGGTCAGCCTTTACCCAGGGCTCCAAGCTGCTTTCACTGCCTCCGCCAGGTAGCTCCGAGGCTTGTTAACACGACAGCTCACAGCAGCAGAGGGTCGGCTGCCCGGACAAATGAGAAAAGGCACATCCACTTACTGGGTTTTCTCCAACGTAAGTCAAATGTGATTTACTTTTTCAATCACAAAGTCATCTTATTTTCTAATACTTTAAGAATGACTTAAACAAGTGGTTTTCAACTAAGAGTGATTTTGGTCCCCAGGAGACATATTAGGCAATGTTTTGAGAGATTTTTAGTTGTGACAATTGGGGGAGGTGGTGGTAAGGGGGTATTAGCATTTGTAGGCCAGGGGTGATGATAAAACATCCTAAAACATACACAAAATAAGTATCCAGCCCCAAAATGTCAGCAGTTGAGAAACTCAGGTTGCCAAGGTTGAGACACCTTGACTCAAGCTTTATAGAGAACTGCAAAGCTATTCATCCAATATAAGTCACAGTACTCTTTAGTGCATGAGAATACATAAGACAGGAGTGTATTAGATTTGACCCACATGAGTGATTTGCTTTTATTCCCTTCACAATCAGATCTGCGTGTAGAAGCATCCTCTTCACCTTCTGGAATTTTCTTTTGGTTTCATGTACAACATCAGCACAATGCCTACAGAGGAATCAACAGCCTGCTCTGAACCTTCAGATCTGCTCTAACATGCCAAAAATACCCAGTCATAATGCAAGCCACAGGAACTAACAGATATTCCACTCCTTAAATCTAATCTAAAATTGCTGTAATCACTACATTTTACTTAAAGGGGATAAAACCCAAAGAAGTTTTAAAATACTTTTGAAAACAAAGCTCTATTTAGATAATACATGCTTATACATCAAGCAAGCTAATAGAGGAATTCCTTTTCCACAAACCCTTTTTCCCTTCTAAATTCATCTGCATGAAGTCAAACATCAAAGCTTCTAAAACCGACTTTGGCCAGCTTTGTGGCCCTTGAGTCTTTCATTGGACTAAACAAAACAAGAGCAAATAAAAACTGAAGCATATGAAGTGCAGAAGAGTGACCTTACTAGGTTATTCTTTTCATTAGGAAAAAAGACTAGCCGAAAATTCTTTTCATAAGTTTCTACTTTTAAGTTGCTATTTCATTTCCAAATTTTAGATAAACAAATATAAGGATACTTAATTTAGATAAAACTTAAGGGCAGCCTGAAACTGAAAGGCACTCAGTAGTGTCCAACTCTTTGTGACCTCGTGGAATATACAGTCCATGGAATTCTCCAGGCAGGTCAGAATACTGGAGTGGGTAGACTTTCCCTTCTCCAACCCAGGTCTCCCACATTGCAGGCGGATTCTTTACCAGCTGAGTCACAAGGAAAGCCTGAGAATACTGGAGTGGGGAGCCTATCCCTTCTCCAGCAGATATTCCTAATCCAGGAATCGAACTGGAGTCTCCTGCATTGCTTGCAGGTGGATTCTTTACCAATTGAGCTATCAGGCAAGCCATGGCATTACAGAGGGCAGCCTGCCATTACAGAATTGGCACTGCCTGAGAAAAGAAGTCCAGAGACCAGACTGCAGACCCGGCTCTCCCACTGATGATGAAGTGGCATCATCCTGAGCACAAAAAAATACTCCTGAATTCTCTGCCCTTTATGTTCTTGACTGTAGCATGACAGAGTAGGGCTGAAGGACTTCAAAGCCCTTTCCTGCTGTGAAATCCTAGGATTCAAATCTAAAAGGTTATTTGGAAAGAGGAACACATTTATTCTAGGTGGATTAAGAGACCAACCTCCAGGCAGAAGCTGCAAAGATCAGTTTTAACTAAGCAGTCATTCAAAAATAACAGCCTGCCGTTTGTGAGCTAGTGAGGTTCTCTAACTGGAAAAGAGCAAACAGGAGGAGCAAAGCCACTGGACAGAGATGCAGAGGAACACAGTGAGGTGCAGCGGGGAGGCCGGCCTGTGTGCGTGCCCGCCTTCACCCGCCAGGGCTTCTCTTCTCTGGAGACAGAAATGCATAAAACTAGATAGCAGGGAGATGGTCGCCTTGGCCTGTCTCTTGCGGCTGTTCCTAGAAGCAGCAGAAGAGAGGTGACTGGCTGACACTCCTACTGTACGGAAGCCTAAGTCTTTCTCTCTTTTAAACCTATGAAAATATACTTCTACTTAAAGTGAGCAATAATAATTAGCTTCTGAAAACTAATTTAAGGGACTTTCCTGATGGTCCAGTGGCTAAGACTCCATGTTCCCAATGCAGGGGGCCTGGGTTCGATCCCTGGTGGGGAACTAGATCCCACATGCCACAGTTAAGACCTGGCGCAGCCATATGGATAAATAATCTAAAAAAAAAAAAAACTAATTTAAAAAGGAAAAATCTTTGCATCAGAAGCAGTGAAATAGCTCCTGAGACACTGCTGCAGCTTTGCCTGGGCTGAGTGAAGACCAGGTTCTGAAACACCTCCGTCTCTGCCTGAGCCACAGTCAGGATGGACGGGGGCCTGAGAGAATTCCAGAGCCCGCTCCCACTTGGTATGTTCAGTCAAATAACAGCCTGGCGTTCAGGCACGATGACAGCATCCATTACTGGTGTCCACACAGCCTTTGCTTCTCTGAAACCCCCATTATAAAGGCAAAATACTAATCACATGCGTCATGTACTGCTCTAGGCTCTACTCATGGTGACAAATGCCACTGGGGGAATATACCTTCCAAGACGGACTTCTTACACTTAAAAAATAGCACAAGGCCAGGTAAGCAAAATATCTTCCTCAGTACAAGTCACAGTACATGATCGTGCTGTATTAACATCTGGAGGAAAAACAGAAACCAACCTAAACGACCTCTAGTGACACAAAGTGTTTTCACAGACTCTTCTCTAAGATGCCAGCATGACTGTAAGGCCACCAAACCATCTCAGGCATGCATTATCAATCATCCTTGTTCCCACGTTCCCAGTATGTACACTGTTTGGACACATACGGCTTTGAAGATTTCAACTGCTCTTCCACATTTCCAGATTTGTAATCAATCACATCATCTGCCCCAAGCTTCCTCACAAGTTCACTGGCATCCTGGGAGCAGACTGCGGTCACATGAGCATCCCATGCTTTCATTACCTGCCCAAAAGGGAAAAGGGGGGGGGGGGGGCAGAAAAACTGCATTAAACAAAAAATAGTTGGCACCACATGATATACCCGTCAGCTTAATCTCTAGACAATTCTAAGTGCTTTGTCTTAACAAGAACTACAGGAAGCCATCTGCCAGAGGCTAGTAAAAATGATTAAATTTTTGCACACAAAGATCCAAGAAGCAGATCTCATTTTCCCTGGATGAGACAGTGAGTCGCCTTAATTTCATGAAGTTACAACCAATTCATTTAAAGAAGGGCTCAGAATCTCACCAGCATCAGAAAAGACAAAAGTTGATGACCTTAAGCTTAGCATCTTTCAATGATGGCAAAGGTAATAGGGGAAAAACACCATGTCCTCAGAAAATAACTATTTCAAATGCATCCAGAACATAGAAACACAACATCACTTCATTTGCGTCTCCAGTAAGTATAACCTTGAGTCAGACAACTGCATCAAAGCAATCAGGTACTGGGCAATAAGTGAAAGGTGCTCTTCAAAACAGGGGAAGAAAATGTGGCCATTTTGCTTCCAAAACATGGATCAGGTCCTCTCCTTTGGAGTAAAAAGACCTAAATAAATGGTTTGTGAGATTTAAAATGCAGATACTTTATATTTTAAAATAACTAGACAAAAAGAAGGATTCAGGAATAAGTATCCAGAAAGCCTCATGCTCCAAAATTGCTGTCATTTCTTTCCTACAATGGCGATTTCATACAATTAAAAGGGAGCCATTATCAGCAAAAATCTGAGAACAGTTACTTGATGTTCACTGAGAAATTTTCAAATGGACAGTTATTAGTCATAACAAATTCATTGTTTTCTCATTCCTGTCCTCAGTATCAATTTCCCAAGCTTCCTTGATATAAGTTGTAGAGTTCATTAGAATAAGCGAGATCAGTGTTCCGATCACTACTGAAACCCCACTCAGTGATACCTACACAAAGGCTGGAGATCTGTTAACTACAAAAAAATAAAGGATTTAAAAATTATTCATAATCTTATCTAATTTCTCACTTTTAAAAAGTAATATCAACGGAGGAATATACCCTGGAAATTTGAGGAGGAATTGAAACATTAAGCTGACATCAAATTTCATATTTTATGTTTATGGGCCACAAACAGAGAGACAATTGAGTATAATGACATGTTGCTTTCAACATCGATTCCTAAACTCAACTCAAATATGTGAAGAATACAATCCAAGGTGAATATCTAGTATCTGTAGAAAAAAGAAACTGTCAAGAAAAAAGGAAATTGTGTTCTAAGCACCAATATTTAATTTGTGCTTCTCTTAAACAGTATTAAATACTCAGAATCTGTCACATCTTGAGAAGTTCAATTAATTTTTTTTTCCAAATTTCTAGATTTTCCTCTCCTACTTAGAACTATCTGCTATCACTGCTGCTGTTGACGTTTAGTACGCTTCATGTCTGACTCTCTTGCAAACCCACAGACTGTAGCCCACCAGGCTCATCTGTCCATGGGATTCTCCAGGCAAGAATACTGGAGTGGGTTGCCATTTCCTCCTTCAGGAGATCTTTCCATTTACTATCACTGCACACTACTGAAAGGTTTTAATGCAGCTTTAGATTTAAAAACAATTTTATGTAAACTGTTAAAAATAATAAGAAATAATACAACCCAAGTAAGGCAGACAGCACTCCAACAGGGACAGCAAGCTGGCAGTCCCTCCAAGAGCTCTATACCGTGCCCTCTCCCTCCCAAAAGTCATCATCACCCTGATACTTGGAGTAAATCACCTCCTTGCATTTAAAAAAAAATGGCTTTATCATCCAAATATGTATTTCCTAGATACTACAGTTTGGTCTTGTGCATTTTAAAAATATGATGTACTATTTTTTTTAACTATAGGCTCCTCTTCTATCCCCCCTTTGCTTAAAATTTATCTGCGAAAGAATCTAGGCCATGTACCCTGCAGAGATTTTCCCTGGAAACTCTGGAATTTCTGCCTGCACACCTGGGACAGTTCTACTTACTACTCTGTCCTCTATGTTTCCTGTTTATATCCTTTTAGCAATATTAAGAACAGCATCTGCAAATTAGAGAAGGCTGAGCGTGTCTGCTTGTTCCTCTTTTTATTAAATCTCAGTGGTTGCTGGTGGTTGCAAAACGGTGCTATTCTCTCTCTCCTGTTTTCATTTAGTAGTTGGAATACTTTTATAAAGAAACACCTCTCCTCATACACTACTTTGTTTATTCAGGTGTACAATTCATATAGAAAGGGAAAATAATTGTTTCCTTTTATTAGTTTATAAAATAATAAATTGGTTTCCTATCCTCTTCCAAGTGACCCCTTTTTAAAAAATATCATGAACTCAAATATGTCATGGATTTAAAAACATTTGGAAGCTTTCATTCTTTGTAACTATCATGACTATTTCTGAAGCTCAAACTGTCTTCTTTGATAACCTTTAGGAATTTCTTCAGGTTGGCTGCTGAGTCTTTTTACATGACTTGACTAGTCTTTACTAACTTCTCTGCTATTTTATATATTCTATGCTCATTCTTGTACATTTCATGCCATAGATCTGGAATCTGCCATTACTCCAAGGCCCAGAATTTTTGTGTGCATGTGAGCAATGCTATTTCAAGAGACAGTTTTACAAACATACATACACAAAATAGCTCTTGAGTTCATTTTGATACTTTCAATTTAAACTCTACTATCAAGTTTTTACTTAACCTGTATTACATCTGTATCTTCTTTCTTGCACTACTAAAATCTTAATGGTCAAAGACAAAGAGGATTACAGAATTAAAATATGCCATAAATACCCAACTGTTCCACTGTATATTACACATATACCGGTCTCTGAATAATAGTACTAAAATCATCCCCAATATGATCAATGAAAGCATTCAAATAATTTTAAATATGCTTTCCCACTATTCCTTTTAAAAAACGGTTGTGACTCTGACAAGCAGTACACCAGTCCTTAGGGTTATGTCTCTCTAGCCATTTTAGTTTTCAGAAGCTCATTTTCTAGTATATTTTTCAGAAAGAGATCAGAAGAACATACTCCTCAAGTTCTTGCATGTTATTAACAGTTAGCATATGCACTGTATATAAAATTTTAGCATATTCTTTCTCAAGTGTCTTAAATGTTACTCTAACTCCAGTCCCAGCATTAAAGCACTGTTATCAAAAAATGCTGATAAGCTAATTTTACTCATATGTCACATTCTTTTTTTTTTTTTAAGATGCCCCAAAATTTTTTAATTTTTCTCCTTTTCTTTAAAGGCCAGTAATTTTGCTAGTTCCCTTGATACTGCTCATTCTGGGTCCATGTTCTTTGATGGCACTCCAGTCAACTATGTAATTTCAAATCATTTAACTTCAGGGAAGTGGGGAAGTTTCTTGAATTACGGGTTTTAGCATTTGTTTTATTCCCTGGTTTTGGTTTTCCTCATCAGAGATGCTTATTGATACAGCAGTTTTCTTTCCTAGCTTCAATACATGACACTTTTCTCTTGAATCTGTCTTTATCTTTTCCATTCTTTGCAATTTACAATTTTTCCTCTTTACACACTGTTTCTACTGCTGTGCTGCTGCACTTTAGTCTAAAGTCGTGTCTGACTTTCTGTGACCCCATGGGCTTTAGCCCGCTAGGCTCCTCTGCCCGTGGAATTTTCCAGGCAAGAATACGGCATTACGTGTTATGCTTGAGTTCCTACTAGTTTGAAAAGTCAAAGCTGCTCAGTTGGGTCTGACTCTTCGTGACCCCATGGACTACAGCCCGCCAGGCTCCTCTCTCCACGGAATTCTCCAGGCAAGAATACTGGAGTGGTTAGCCATTCCCTTCTCCAGGGGATCTTCCTGACCCAGAGATCGAACTCAGGTCTCCCACATTGTAGGCAGATTCTTTACTGTCTGAACCACCAGGGATGCGCTCCTTCTAGTTTAGTCTTTTGTTATTTCCCTTTACTTTATTTCTGAGTTTTTCCAATTCTGATTTATTTTAGTCATGTCTTTGTATTTTTAATGTTCTTTTTAGCTTGTTTTGAAATTCCAGGTTTCATTTTGATGTTTTCTCATGTGTTTTCCTTGTCTATAGATACATTATTCCACTCTTCATTCTTTTTCTCATAATAACTTGGTATGGGATTTAACCTTGATATTTTTCTATTAATCAACTGTTTAATCTTATTTAAATGTTTTTATTGTGAAACATAACACACAGAGAAAATTGTGTGGAATATAAATGTACAGCTTAACAAATTATTACAAAGTAAACACTGTCTTAAGCATTGCTCAAGATTAAGTACTAGAATATCTCACTTCCCCCTCCCAATCAAAACCATCCTCATTCCCTGAGAAGTAATAACAACTATCAGGACTTTTACATAAGCCTCCCCTCATCTATTTTTAAAAAAGCTTTTCTATCTAGATAAGCATCCTTAGACACTACCATTTAGTTTTTACTTGTTCTTGAGAATCATTAAATGGAATCATGTAAGTTATACTCTTGTTTCTGACTTCTTTCTACTTGTTCAATTCATCTACTACATTGTACACAACTGCAGCTTGCTTTTTTAAGATTTTTTTGATGTGGACAACTTTTAAAGTCCTTATTGAATTTGTTACAATATTGTTTCTGTTTTATGTTTATGGTTTTGGGGACATGATGCATGTAGGATATTAGTTCCCCCGACCAGGGATCAAACCTGCATCCCTGGCATTGGAAGGTAGACCACTGGACCACCAGGGAAGTCCCCAGTAGTCTGTTTTCACGGCTGTGTAATAATCCAAACATAAGAATATACTGCAGTTCACTTTCCCAGTTTGCCTGGAGAGTAAATGGCACCCCACTCCAGTATTCTTGCCTGGAAAATCCCATGGAGGGAGGAGCCTGGTGGGCTATGGTCCCTGGGGTCACAAAGAGTCAGACACGACTGAGCAACTTCACTTTTCACTTCCCATTTTGGGCTTCCCTTGTGGCTCAGCTGGTAAAGAATCTGCCTGCAAAGTGAGGGACCTGGGTTTGATCCCTAGGTTGGGAAGATCCTCGGAGAAAGGAAATGGCAACCCACTCCAGTATTCTGGCCTGGAAAATTCCATGGACTCTCCATGAGGTCGCAAAGAGTCAGACATGACTGAGCAACTTTCACTCACTTTCCCATTTTACTGTTGATGGCCAGTTAGGGGATGATACCTGGGACATATCTGGGGGATATTCTGGGACATATCTTTTAGTGAACATGCATGTACAGTTGACTCTTTGTACCCAAGAACTCCATGTCACTGAATTTAATCAACCAGGGATTGAAAATATTCAGGAAAAAAATTGTCAAAAAGCAAAACCTGAATCAACAGCACACGATTTACATAGCATTTACACTATTTTTAGGTAATATAAGTAATCTAAAGAAGATTTAAATGATACAACAGGATGTGTGTAGGACTTTCATGCCATTTTATCTGGGCTTCCCAGGTGGCGCTAGTGGTAAAGAACGTGCCTACAAATGCAGCAGACATAAAGAGACTCAGGTTCAATCCCTGGTTCAGGAAGATCCCCTGGAGCAGGGCATGCAACGCACTCCAGTATTCTTGCCTGAAAAATCCCATGGACAGACGAGCCTAGCAGGCTACAGTCCATGGGGTTGCAAAGAGTTGCACACTTCACACCATTTTATGAAAGGGACTTGAGCACCCATGGATTTTGGCATCCAAAGGAGGTCCTGGAGCAAATGTAAGGTTGGTATATTGAGGGATGACTACAAAGTACATTCATATTTTGTTAGGCTGTCACAGGGCAATTTAAATTCATAATTAGTAGATATAGCCAAATTATTTTCCAAACTAGTTATACTAATTACACTTTAACCAGCAGGATATGATATTTCTCTTTTTCTCCCATCCTCCCTCCCTCTTTTCCTTTCTTCCATTTTCATATTAATTCACATTTACTGACAATCTATGGATTAGGCACTGGGTATCTGCCTTAAGTCTGTTTGAGCTGCTATAACAACATAGACTACCTGGGTACCTTATAAACAACTAACATGTACTCCTCACAATTCTGCAGGCTGAAGTCCAAGATCAGGGTGTCAGCGCCTAGGTGTGTTCCGAGCCCCCTTCCTGGTTCGCAGCCTGTGACTTCTCTCTGTGTCCTCGCATGGGGAAGGGCTCGGGAGCTCTGCTGGCCTCTTTCATAAGGGCTTTAATACCATTTGCGAGTGCTCCACCCTCGTGACCTAACCACTTCCCAAAGGCCTCAATACTATCACTATGGGCACCAGGACTTCAAAGCATGAATTTCAGAGGAGCACAGACATTCAGGCCACAGCAGTATCTAAAGGTGAATCAAGATGAATCAAGGTGTGCGTTTCCTGGGGTCCTCTCCATCTCCTGTTTCTTCCCCCAGCCACTAGCAGCCGCTAATCTGTTTTCTGTCTCCAAGGATTCGCCTCTTCTGGACACAATATAAATGGAATCATACAAAATGTGACCTTTTCTGTCTGGATTCTTTCACTTAGCATTATGCTTTGAAGGTTTATCTACGTTGCATCATGAATCAGAATTTCATTCCTTTTGATGGCCGAATAACATCCCCTTGTGTATATATACACCACATTTTGTTTTTCCATTCATTAGGTGATAGACACTAGCATTGTTTCCGTTTCGCTGACTATTATGAATACTGATGTTGCAAATGAACATTTGTATGTAAGTTTTGCTTGAACATAGATTTTCATTTCTCTCAAGTATACACCTAGGAATGGAACTGCTGGATCACAGGTAATTCTAAGTTTAATACAGAATTAAGAATTTTAAGAAACTGCCAAATTGTTTTCCACTGTGGCTGCATCATTTTACATTCCCACTAGCACTATATAAGTGTTTCAATTTCTTTATATCCTTGCCAACATTGTTATTTTCCATTTTTTTAATAGCCATCCTAGTAGGTGTGAAGTGCTACCTCACTGTCGTTTTTTTCAAACTGAACTATAGTTGATTTACAATATTGTGTCAATTTCAGGTATTCAGGGTTTTGTGGGGTTTTTTGCATACTATATTCCATTATAAGTTATTATAAGATATTAGGTATAATTCCCTGTGCTATATAGTAAATTCTTGTTGCTTATGTATTTTATGTATAGTCAGTCAGTCAGTTCAGTCGCTCAGTCGTGTCTGACTCTTTGCGACCCCATGAATCCCAGCACACCAGGGTGCCCTGTCCATCACCAACTCCCGGAGTTCACTCAGACTCACGTCCATCGAGTCAGTGATGCCATCCAGCCATCTCATCCTCTGTCGTCCCCTTCTCCTCCTGCCCCCAATCCCTCCTAGCATCAGAGTCTTTTCCAATGAATCAACTCTTCGCATGAGGTGGCCAAAGTATTGAAGTTTCAGCTTCAGCATCATTCCTTCCAAAGAACAGCCAGGGCTGATCTCCTTCAGAATGGACTGGTTGGATCTCCTTGCAGTCCAGGGGACTCTCAAGAGTCTTTTCCAACACCACAGTTCATCAGTTCTTCGGTGCTCAGCTTTCTTCACAGTCCAACTCTCACATCCATACATGACCACTGGAAAAACCATAGCCTTGACTAGACAGACCTTAGTGGCAAAGTAATGTCTCTGCTTTTCAATATGCTATGTAGGTTGGTCATAAGTTTCCTTCCAAAGAGTAAGCATCTTTTAATTTCATGGCTGCAATCACCATCTGCAGTGATTTTGGAGCCCCCAAAAAATAAAGTCTGACACTGTTTCCACTGTTTCCCCATCTGCATCTATTAATTCCATAGTATTAATCTGTCCCTCCCCGCCTCTTCCCTTTGGTAACCATGTTTGTTTTCCATGTCTTTGACTGTTTCTGTTTTGTATATAGATTCATTTGTATTATATTTTTTAGATTTCATATATAAATGATATCATATAGCATTTATCCTTCTCTGACTTATTTCACTAAGCATAATTACTTTAGGTCCATCCATGTTGCTACAAATAGCAATATTTCATTTTTTTTTTATGCTAGTAATATGCATTTTGTGTGTGGGGGGGTGTATATATAAATACAAAAACACTGACACACATAAATACCACATCTCCTTAAGTCAATAATTCACTGTGGTTTTGATTCGTATTTCCCTAATGACGAATGATGTTAAACACTTTTTCATGGGCTTACTGCCCATTTTTAGATTTTCTTTCAAGAAGTGTCTACTCAAGTCCTTTGCTAATATTTTAACTGGGTTGTATTTTTGTTGTTGAGCTGTTAAGAGTTCTTTACATATTCTGTATAGTATATCCTTATTAAATAAGTGATTTGTAAGTACTTGCTCTCATTCTGTGTGCTGTCTTTTTACTTTCTTGATAGTATCCTCTGATGCACAGAAGTTTTAAATTTAATGAAGCCCAATTCATCTAATTCTCTTCTCCTTTTACTTGTGCTCTTGGTGTCGTATCTAAGAATCTACTGCCAAATCCAATGCATGAAGATTTACTCCCATGTTTTGAGTTTTATGGTTTTAGCTCTTATGTTTAGGTCTTTGACCCAGTGTGAACTAGTTTTCACACTGGATGTGAGATAGGGGGTCCAGCTTCATCCTTTTCTATGGGAACATCCGGTTGCCTCAGTACCATTCACTGAAAAGACTGTTCTTTCCCCTGTTTACCTGTCTTGTCACCCTAGTCAAAAATCAACTGCTCATAGATATACGGGTTTACTTCTGGATGTTCAATTCTATTTCATTGATCTATATATCTAACTTTATGAAAATACTTTTTTTTTTTTTTAATACATATATATTTTTTATTGTAGTTCTTTTTTTTCCCCCTATTTCTTTTTTTTTTTTAACACCAAAAACATTTTTGGGGTAAAGCCAATCCAGTACCACTGTTTTGACTTCTATAGTTTTGTAACTAAGTTTTAAATTTGAGAAGTGTGAGTCCTCCAATTTTGTCCTTTTGCCAAGATTGTTTGGCATCTTGGGGTCCCTTAAAATTCCACATGATTTTAGATTCCACTTGCCCATTTATGCAAAAAAAAAAAAAAAAAAGGCAGCTGCTATTCTGATAAGATTGCATTGATTCTGTAGATATGAGTCCTACCATCTTTACACAGTATTTTGGCTATTGCATGTCTTATATATATATTTTTGAACTAGCTTATCAATTTCTACCAAACTGCAAACCTCAATCCATTTTCACTTGCCCATGGTCTTCCTCCCTGAAAGCTTCCCTCCATTTGTTATATAGGATGTCCACAAAACTAATTCATATATTAAACCACTGGAAAGGTTAATGCTTCCTTCTACCTTAGAAAATTTCCTTCTTAGAAGGGCAAGCTGAAATCACAATGAATGTAATTTCTCTCAGCTTTTAAGAGAAAGTAATCCACAATATATAAATTTTTAATTCATGAGAATAATAATCTTCCTAGTCACAGGATAAATTGTCTTACCTGTATAGCAAAAGTACCAACTCCGCCTGAAGCGCCCAGGATTAAAACACTGTAATGCAAAAGAAACTATCATGAAGATATTAAGCCAACATAACTGAATAAACAAACAAGATGTTTTCAACATGGAACTGGCTCAAAGATAATCCCCAAAGCAAACATTCAGCTTCCCAAGATTCTATTACACAAGATTTTTATTTATCAGGTTTACCAAGAATCCATAAACGCTAAAGTTGGACATACTATGAACTCTTTACCAAGAATACAAAATCTCAAATACAACAATGATTTATATTTTTAAAAGTAGCTCAGATGGTTGTTGGTAACATTTGCCTTGTAATTTTTCTAGGCTCAAATTACTACAGCTTTCTCTCTAAGAGCAAGCTTCGGGATCCTTTTCAGTGTGCTACAGAATATTCAGTTGCTCTCTAAGAAAAATCACATTCCTGACCACATTCTTGCCAAAGTGGAATAAACGTCTTTCGTTCAGACGAGTCCCATCACGCTCACCCGCTTTCATAAAGGGAAACCAATCTTATCTCCAGTTTGGTTTCTTGTTAAAGCAGATGAGTCTGCTTTTTCAGTGCAGACATGCTTGTGCTCCAGGTTTTCACCACGTTTGCTCACTGTGTGCAGTCTTCCTGCCTCTCCAGATCAAGGGTGTGGAGCATGGGGTGTGTGGATGAGTGCTGCTGAGGGCTGTGAGGGTGTGAACCCCCTGAAACTGTGAGCTGACTCAAATAACATGCAGTTCGGGTGAGACTACGCCTAAGTGCATTGGGGAGAAGGGGGACCCAACGGACTCATCACCAAGTTCCCAAAGAAGGGATGATTCAAAAGAGGCTCACTAGTCAAGAATCACGGCTTTACATATTCTCACATTTCATTCTTGAATTAAGCTAGAGCTCCAAAGAACTCCCTTCCTCTGACTGCAGAGATTCAAGTCCTCAGAAAACTGCACTGAACTGCACTTTGGTGTTCTGTTACCAGTCTAGGTTGAGAGACGTTACAAAAAGTTACTATTTGATGTCTGATACTGCATTAGCTAAGGGGATACTGTTGAGAGCATTCATGAGAATTGTGCAGTGCCATATGGAGCGCCCACGGGAAAAGAAAAAAAAACATTTTTCTGAAGACTTAGTTGTGGCAGTCGCTATGCGTCTATTATCTGTGAGTGCAGATGCTGTGGGTCCCTCTTTGACTCAGCTGCTGGAAAGCGCAGGGAACCCTGTCACCTACCTTAAGCAGGGACACCCGATCCTGGAACAGACATTGTGTTTATAATCTTAACTCTACTTTCATTTTATTTGTTTCTCTCTTACCCAAATCACAGAGGGCTGACTGTCACCCTTTGGATCTTAGAGGTTACTGGTAATATATTTCGGTCAGCTATTCCTTTTGAAATTAACACCATCAAATGTAATTAAGATAAGTCTCTTTGGAAATGATACTCCTTTTAGAAGAGTTACTTTAAATTGTAAAGAATAAAAAAATTTAAAGATACACTCTTCCAAAATCCTTCAATTCACACATTTAATAGCCTTAATGCTTCCTAAATGGTAGGCGGTGGGGGCAGACTGCTTCACAGATACATCCAACAATTAGTTCATCCATGGAATACTTTACCCTCTTATTTTGGAAATATAAGTTTGGTCAAACTCTCATTTAAATTCTTCACAATCTTATCTTTTTGCAACTCTCATTTCCTCTCAACTACTCTTACAACAGACTCTCCACCTGAGCCTCCCTGGTCTCCTCGCATGTACCCCAAGTCCCACGCATGTTGGCCCAGGTCTCAAGCTCTCAAATGCCTTCACTGTCTGCTGAGATCTCCCTATCCGCAAAGGCTCACAGTTTGTGAACAATACCTATTTGTCTGAACAGTACCTCAGAGATAGCCCTGAGCCTGATATCCACGCCGCGCGTGGCATGCTGTTAACTTTCATTCATATGCTTGCTGCCCAAGCCGTTCTGCAAGCCTCAAGGACAGAGACACATATATGCCCAGCACTAGTCGTACTACCCTAGGTGTAGCAGATGCCTGATCCATGTTGCTTGACTTTAATATCATCTGACTTCCTGGTGGTCCAGAGTTAAGAATCTGCCTGCCAATGCAGAGGACACAGGTTCGATCCCTGGTCCAGGAAGAATCCACATATCATGGGGCAATTAAGCCTGTGTGTCACAGCTACTGAGCCTGCGCTCCACAGTGAGAAGCTTGTTAACCGCAACTAGACAGTAGCCTCCACTCTCCATAACTAGAGAAAGCCCACGCTCAACCATGAAAACCCAGCATAGCCAAAAATAAAAATATAAATTATTTTTTAAAAATCATTTAAATCAGCATTATATTTGACAATTAACAACAACTGCTACCACCCTAAATGTGGGAGTCACCTGGCTATTTGAAAAATTGCATTAAAGTTTCTTCCAATAAAGAAAAGCTTGAAATGGATTTCTAGTTCTCACCCCAAGAATGCTGGATTAAGAGGATAGCAAATACAATGGCTCCCCTTGCGGCTCAGGTGGTGAAGCATCTGCCTGCAATGCTGGACACCTGGGTTTGATCCCTGGGTTGGAAAGATCCCCTGGAGAAGGAAAAGGCTACCCACTCCAGTATTCTGGCCTGGAGAATTCCACAGGCTGTAGAGAACATGGGGTCACAAAGAGTTGGGACGCGACTGAGCGACTTTACACACACACACACAAATACAATGGCTGCTCAGGGAACCAATGGCCGGACACATCTCCAGCCTCACTGCTGTTAGATCACAGCTTCCCCTCATATCTCTTAATTCAAAACAGTCTCACTCCTCCATATAAAAAAGCAAAACTGTGTTCTCAGCAGTGCTTGGTGGAAGAGGGTGTGGTTTGCGTTAGCAGCTTCAGTTCCTGATGCTGCCACTTGATGGCGCCCGTGAGTGCAGAACAGGCAAAGAACAAGCCCAATGAGTGCTACAGACCAATGGTCTGTGTGTGAAGCCGCCTGGGGACACAGCATTCTCTGGTCCTGCAAGCTCCATGTTTTGTGCAGGCTTAACCAGGGCCTGCACTTTTCTTTAAACAAGGAAAGTCCCCAGATTGGACAGCAGGCAAATTTATTTTCAAGCCAACAGTAAGTCAGCTAGTACTCTGTGGTTTGAAGCCCTTTGACTGAACAAACTCTTCTTGTACTCTTCAAAGCACTTTCAATAAAAAGGAAAAATCCTGCTGTCCCTTACCCCCAGCGGCCCTTCACTTCAGTGCTATAGAGTAGGAGTACTTTCCACCCAGCTGCAGTAATAGTCACAAGATACATTCAGACTTCACTGAAGTAGGAGCCCATTTGTCATGGTGAAGAAAAGTGTGCTGTATTGCTTGTTGGTTTATAAACAGCGAGTATCCAGGAAATACTCTTTGCAAAAAGCACTATAATTCAAACCTGCCAATAATTTTAATCACATTCCTCTCTTACTAAGTCCATATGCCCAGCTTCTTTTGAAGTCAGTGGGAACTGAACTGTGGCAGATATTAAAATATGAGCGAAGAAAATACGAATAATTATTAAGCTGCTAATGTACTTTAAACCCTAGATTCTCATTTTCCTCTGACATTTCTGCCCATCTTTCCGCTCTCCCTGAACATACGTTAAGGCACTAAGGCAATGCCGACTTCTTTACGTGACTGAGTCACTCTATTCGGCATCTGGGCACCTAAGGCCTCTACAGTCACATTTTCAGCATCACAGTCTTACGAGACATGGCATCAACACCCTAATCGCCCTACAAATAAAAAATATATGAAACACACTACAAAACAGCAGGCGATCCAGAAGTAGGGAATTGCCTTTCGAATTTCTATATTCTGGCTAAGCCCCAGAAGTCTTCAGATGCCAGGGCGGGGTGTCTAGAGACCTGGGGTCAAGTCCCCATGCTCTCATTAACTGAATCTCTAGGCCTCAGATGCATCTGCAGTGAAACGATAATCACAGAGGTGTACTCCAGGAGTACATGAATAAGAACTGGCATTTTCAATCTAATTTAAGTTTATATTTAGTTTCTTCGCCTTTCTAACGTAGAACTATATGACCGTCACGACTGCTCTCCCCAGACCACATACTTGTAATGGAAATAAAAATAGAAGTCGCATCACAAGAGCAGAGTGCCCTTCATTAAGTCCTAATGGCTTGGAAACAGAGCTCATTTAAATATGGCTAAATCTTCCATCCATAGAAACAAGTGGTCTTTAAAAAATAAGGTTGAGGCTGAAAACACATAAACTCCTTTCAGTTTCACACAGAACTCTTAAATCTGCAGGAAGGGGGTCGGGGGAAATGGGTGAAAGAAAGCGTATCATAATATGCTAAATTTACTCCCTTAAGTAAGTGAGAAACAACTTGAATAAGGGAAAAAGAGCTACAAAACAAATCAACCAAGCACGACCAAGACAGTCTGGGTTTGTGTGTCCCCTCCTTCCAAGCCTCCCTAATTCATGCAGACATTCCCCAACTTACAGAAGAGTTCATGTGTAAATTAGCTGTTTGGAACTTTAAACACACTTTCCCATGAAAACAAAGCTACTTATACATCTTGGCAAGATGCCCAGGGTAGCCCTTTAAAAGGTTTAGTTAACCCATAATGGACCAAAAACCTCATACACAGGATAACAATGGTTCTATGAGACGTGTATTCAGAATTTAACCTGGGGTACTGGGACCACAGCTCCCCAAACAGGACAGGCATTGGGAACCATCCCAAGACATTGATTCCTTCCATCTGGTGCCAAACAGAGGGAGTAAGATGGAGGGAAGGATCCTTTGGGATGGCGCCACAAGAATGGATGAGAGAAGCAGTGTGACGAGGATCTTCCCTGGAACTAACACGGTTCAGGACATGACGCCCCAAACACAGTACCTTGGCAGATTGAATATTTTAAGCTGAAGGAATATGAGAAACAGCAAATGTGGGAAGGACTCTTGACCTCTTCAGTGAAGCTGGCCACAAGACCCTCGGTAGAGGTGTGTGCCCTGTGCCTGGGGGAAAAGAGCATCTGATCTCCAAGACCAGATGAAATGGAGAGCCAGAAAAAGCAGACACCACTGAGTGACTAACACTTTCACTTTCAAGGGAACAAAAGAATGCAGAAATAACTCTTATCAGGCAAGAAAGGTAACAATAGCAAGAAAGTGAAAGTGAAGTCTCTCAGTCCTGTCCTACTCTTTGCGATCCCATGGACTGTAGCCCACCAGGCTCCTCCATCCATGCAATTTTCTAGGCAAGAATACTGGAGTGGGTTGCCATTTCCTTCTCCAGGGATCTTCCCAACACAAGGATTGAACCTGGGTCTCCCCATTCTGGGCAGATGCTTTACCACCTGAGCCACCAGGGAATCCCATGGAATAATAGCAAAGGGGAAGTGAAGTGAGTCGCTCAGTTGTGTCCGACTCTTTGCGACCTCATGGACTGTAGCCTACCATGCTCCTCTGTCCACGGGATTTTCCAGGCAAGAGTACTGGAGTGGGTTGCCATTTCCTTCTCCAGAGGATCTTCCTTTAATAGCAGGGAATAATAGCAAAGATAATGTCAACTGTTGTTGTTGTTGTTTACAATGTCATGGGTAAAGACTCCCAGTTGTTTCAGTGATAAAGATTAGCCTGAAGAGCTTAACTACCACATCAACTGGAACCTCAACACAGGATGAGATGGCTGGATGGCATTAGGGATGCTATGGACATGAGTTTGAGCAAGCTCCAGGAGTTGGTGATCGACAGGGAAGCCTGGCATGCTGCAGTCCATGGGGTCACAAAGAGTTGGTCATGACTGAGCGACTGAAATGAAGGAATGATGATATCAACCTTTTCTGGCTCTAGTGACTGTAATCAATCAAAGCTTCCAAGGCCAAGTCCCTACATGAATATGCATATTCTCTCAGCTCAAAACTTTTCCAAAACTTTCCCAACTTTGTGTGTGATCAGTTCAGGTCAGTTCAGTTCAGTCCAGTCCTTCAGTCTTGTCTGACTCTTTGCAACTCCATGGAATGCAGCACGCCAGGCCTCCCTGTCCATCACCAACTCCTGGACTTTACTCAAACTCATGTCCACTGACTCGGTGATACCATTCAACCATCTCATCCTCTGTTGTCCCCTTCTCCTCCTGCCTTCAGTCTTTTCTAGACTCAGGGTCTTTTCAAATGAGTCAGCTCTTTGCCTCAGGTGGCCAAAGTATTGGAGTTTCAGCTTCAACATCAGTCCTTCCAATCAACACTCAAGACTGATCTCCTTTAGGATGGACTGATTAGATCTCCTGGCAGTCCAACGGACTCCCAAGAGTCTTCTTCAACACCACAGTTCAAAAGCATCAACTCTTCGGTGCTCAGCTTTCTTTATAGTCAAACTCTCACATCCATACATTACTACTGGAAAGACTTGACTAGACAGACTTTTGTTGGCAAAGTAACATCTCTGCTTTTTTATATGCTCTCTAGGTTGGTCATAATTTCCTTCCAAGGAGTAAGCGTCTTTTAATTTCATGGCTGCAGTCACCATCTGTAGTGATTTTGGAGGCCCCCCAAATAAAGTCTGTCACTGTTTCCACTGTTTCCCCATCTACTTCTCATGAAGTGATGGGAAAGGATGCCATGATCTTAGTTTTCTGAATACTGAGCTTTAAACTAACTGTTTCCACTCTCCTCTTTTACATTCATCAAGAGGTTCTTCTTCATTTTCTGCCATAAGGGTAGTATCATCTGCATATCTGAGGTTATTGATCTCTTCCAGCAATCTTGATCCCAGCTTGTGCTTCATCGAGCCCAGCATTTCTCAATATGTACTCTGCATATAAGTTAAATAAGTAGGGTGACAATATACAGCCTTGACATATTCCTTTCCCTATTTGGAAGCAGTCTGTTGTGCCATGTCCAGTAATAACTGTTGCTTCCTGACCTGCCTACAGATTTCTCAAGAGGCAGGTCAGGTGGCCTGGTATGCCTCTTTCAGAATTTTCCACAGTTTGTTGTGATCCATTCAATCAAAGCTTTGGCATAGACAATAAAGTAGAAATAGATGTTTTTCTGGCACTCACTCGTTTTTCGATGATCCAGTGGATGTTCACAATTTGATCTCTGGTTCCTCTGCCTTTTCTAAAACCAGCTTTCAGATCAGTTCAGTTCTCGCTCAGTCGTGTCCAACTCTCTGCGACCCCATGAATGACAGCAACCCAGGCCTTCCAGTCCATCACCAACTCCCCGAGTTCACTCAGACTCACATCCATTGAGTCAGTGATGCCATACAGAAATCTCATCCTCTAATCATCCCCTTCTCCTCCTGCCCCCAATCCCTCCCAGCATCAAAGTCTTTTCCAATGAGTCAACTCTTCACATGAGGTGGCCAAAGTACTGGAGTTTCAGCTTTAGCATCATTCCCTCCAAAGAAATCCCAGGGCTGATCTCCTTCAGAATGGACTGGTTGGATCTCCTTGCAGTCCAAGGGACTCTCAAGAGTCTTCTCCAACACCACAGTTCAAAAGCATCAATTCTTTGGCGCTCAGCCTTCTTCACAGTCTAACTCTCACTTCCATACATGACCACTGGAAAAACCATAGCCTTGACTAGACGGACCTTAGTCGGCAAAGTAATGTCTCTGCTTTTGAATATGCTATCTAGATTGGTCATAACTTTTCTTCCAAGGAATAAGCATCTTTTAATTTCATGGCTGCAGTCACCATCTGCAAGTTCATAGTCCACATATTGTTGAAACGTGGCTTGGAGAATTTTGAGCATTACTTTACTAGCGTGTGAGATGAGTGCAATTGTGTGGTGGTTTGAGCATTCTTTGGCACTCAGATATGCAGATGACACCACCCTTATGGCAGAAAGTGAAGAGGAAATAAAGAGCCTCTTGATGAAAGTGAAAGAGGAGAGTGAAAAAGTTGGCTTAAAGCTCAACATTCAGAAAACGAAGATTATAGCATCTGGTCCCATCACTACATGGGAAATAGATGGGGAAACAGTGGAAACAGTGTCAGACTTTATTTTGGGGGCTCCAAAATCACTGCAGATGGCTTTTCCAGTGGTCATGTATGGATGTGAGAGTTGGACTATGAAGAAAGCTGAGCGCTTTTGAACTATGGTGTTGGAGAAGACTCTTGAGAGTCCCTTGGACTGCAAGGAGATCCAACCAGTCCATTCTGAAGGAGATCAGCACTGGTTGTTCTTTGGAAGGAATTATGCTGAAGCTGAAACTCCAGTACTTCGGCCACCTCATGCTAAGAGCTGACTCATTGGAAAAGACTCTGATGCTGGGAGGGACTGGGGGCAGGAGAGAAAGGGGACGGCAGAGGATGAGATGGCTGGATGGCATCAACGACTCGATGGACGTGAGTTTGAGTGTACTCCGGGAGTTGGTGATGAACAGGGAGGCCTGGCGTGCTGCGATTTATGGGGTCATAAAGAGTCGGACACGACTGAGCAACTGAACTGAACTTCTTTGGGACTGGAATGAAAGCTGACCTTTTCCAGTCCTGTGGCCACTGCTGAGTTTTCCAAATTTGCTGACATATTGAGTGCAGCACTTTCACAGCATCATCTTTCAGGATTTGAAATAGCTCAACTGGAATTCCATCACCTCCACTAGCTTTGTTCACAGTGGCTTCCTAAGGTCCACTTGACTTCACATTCCAGGATGTCTGGCTCTAAGCAAGTGGATCACACCATCGTGATTATCTGGGTCGTGATCTTTTTGTATAGTTCTTCTGTGTATTCTTGCCACATCTTCTTAATATCTTCTGCTTCTGTTAGGTCCATACCAATTCTGTCCTTTGTTGAGCCCATCTTTGCATGAAATGTTCCCTTGGTATCAATTTTCTTGAAGAGATCTCTAGTCATTCCCACTGAATTGTTTTCCTCTATTTCTTTCCACTGATCACTGAGGAAGGCTTTCTTATCTCTCCTTGCTATTATTTCGAACTCTGCATTCAAAGGGGTATATTTTTCCTTTTCTCATTTGCTTTTCACTTCTCTTCTTTTCACAGCTATTTGTAAGGCCTCCCCAGGCAGCCAATTTGCTTTTTGCATTTCTTTTTCTTGAGGATGGTCTTGATCCCTGTCTCCTGTACAATGTCACAAACCTCCATCCATAGTTCATCAGGCACTCTATCAGATCTAATCCCTTGAATCTATTTCTCACTTCCACTGTATAATCTATAAAGGGATTTGATTTAGGTCATACCTGAATGGTCTACTGGTTTTCTCTACTTTCTTCAATTTAAGTCTGAATTTGGCAATAAAGAGTCCATAATCTGAGCCACAGTCACTTTTTTTTTTTTGCTGACTGGATAGAGCTTCTCCACCTTTGGCTGCAAAGAATATAATCAATCTGATTTTGGTATTGACCATCTGGTGATGTCCATGTGTAGAGTCTTCTCTTGTGCTGTTGGAAGAGGGTGTCTGCTATGACCAGTGCATTCTCTTGGCAAAACTCTATTAGCCTTTGCCCTGCTTTCATTCTGTACTCCAAGGCCAAATTTACCTGTTACTCCAGGTGTTCCTTGATTTCCTACTTTTGCATTCCAGTCCTCTATAATGAAAAGGACATCTTTCTTGGGTTCCAAAAGGTCTTATAGGTCTTCATAGAACTGTTCAACTTTAGCTTCTTCAGCATTACTGGTCAGGGCATAGACTTGGATTACCATGATATTGAATGGTTTGCCTTGGAAATGAACAGAGATCTGTCTGTTTTTTTGAGATTGCATCCAAGTACTGCATTTTGGACTCTTCTGTTAACTATGATGGCTACTCCATTTCTTCTAAGAGATTCTTGCCCACAGTAGTAGATATAATGGTCATCTGCATTAAAAATCATCCATTCCAGTCCATTTTAGTTTGCCGATTCCTGAAATGTCGACGTTCACTCTTGTCATCTCCTGTTTGACCACTTCCAATTTGCCTTGATTCATGGACCTGACATTCCAGGTTCCTACGCAATATTGCTCTTTACAGCATCGGACCTTGCTTCTATTGTGCAGCGCTGGAGCTGCAAGTAGCCAAGAAGAAATACCTCATGTCCAAGGTCAGTAGGCGCAGCCATGAGGAGATACCCCACGTCCAAGGTAAGGAGCAGAGGTTGCACTTTGCTGGAGCAGCCGTGAAGAGATACCCCATGTCCACGGTAAGAGAAACCCAAGTAAGACAGTAGAGAGAGGGCATCAGAGGGCAGACAGACTGAAACCACAATCTCAGACAACTAGCCAATCTGATCACAAGGACCACAGCCTTGTCTAACTCAGTGAAACTAGGCCATGTCCTGTGGGGCCACCCAAGACAGACAGGTCATGGTGGAGAGGTCTGACAGAATGTGGTCCACTGGAGAAGGGAATGGCAAACCACTTCAGTATTCTTGCCTTGAGAACCCCATGAACAGTATGAAAACACAAACAGATAGGACACAGAAAGAGGAACTCTCCAGATCGGTAGGTGCCCAGTATGCTACTGGAGATCAGTGGAGAAGTAACTGCAGAAAGAATGAAGGGATGGAGCCAAAGCAAAAACAATACCCAGTTGTGGATGTGACTGGTGATAGAAGCAAGGTCCGATGCTGTCAAGAGCGATACTATTTGTGATAGACCTCAGTATCCTCCTTACTTGCTACAAGTAATAATAAATCCTTCCTTCTCCTGAACTTTGGCTTGGTTGTGTCTTTTGACTTGACACCCACAAGAGGTGAACTGAGTTTTCAAGTAACAGATATGTGCTTTTATAAAACTTACAAAAGTAAGATATGCTGATAAACATGGCACCCCAAAACATACCACTTAGGCATAAGGATTATTCTGAGCTGAAGGCAATTGAGAAGCAGATGTAAGAAATCTCTGAACTCCTATTTCCTAAAAGTAGGACAGAAGTTTAGAAAAGAGCTCCTTCTGCTCTTTACCAGGAAGGACAAAGGTTAATCCTTGGAGATAACTTTAGACCCTTATCAAGGGAGAAGTCACCAACTTAAATTTGCATAACGAATTTTATTCTTGCTTTTCCTGGTAAACTTTCCACAACTGGCCTGCCCTATACTTTTCTTTTATCTTAAGCTTTAAGACAGCATTTTAGCCTGAATTTTAAGCTAACTCCTTGAGTAACTAACTCTTCCTTCGGGCCATCTCTCATGTATACACGAGGCATACATGTTAATAAATTTGTTTGTTTTTCTCTTGTTCATCTTTTATTACAGAAGCCTCAGTAGAGAACTCAGAAGAGTACAGGGAAAATTATTTTTCTTCCCCTACCAACCACAATCAGTTTAAACTGCTGTCTCTTTCCACTCCTGCTTTCCCCTCCATTATATCAATACTTCTGCTCTTGCCAGGTGACACTACATTTGATTTGAAAAAATACCACTGCTTTGGGTTCAGTGGGAAATATTGACGTGGTGCACAGTAATTTCTGAGTTGAGTTATTACAGGCTGCTCTGGTTTAAGAACACCTTCCAAGAATATTCCTACTTCCCACTACGTCAACACAGCAAAGTATCATGGCATTTTATTATGGTAAGACTAAATGTCATGGTACCTAGCAATGGATTATATGAGCAGTGAAGGAGAAACATACTGTTCATGGGGCTCTCAAGGCAAGAATACTGAAGTGGTTTGCCATTCCCTTCTCTAGTGGACCACATTCTATCAGTAAAGGACAGAAATGGTATGGACCTGACAGAAGCAGAAGATATTAAGAAGACATGGCAAGAATACACAGAAGAACTGTACAAAAAGATTTTCACGACCCAGATAATCATGATGGTGTGATCACTCACCTAGAGCCAGACATCCTGGAATGTGAAGTCAAGTGGGCCTTAGAAAGCCTCACTACAAACAAAGCTAGTGGAGGTAATGGAATTCCAGTTAAGCTATTTCAAATCCTAAAAGATGATGCTGTGAAAGTGCTGCACTCAATATGTCAGCAAATTTGGAAAACTCAGCAGTGGTCACAGGACTGGAAAAGATCAGTTTTCATTCCAATCCCAAAGAAAGGCAATGCCAAAGAATGTGCAAACTATTGCAAAGTTGGACTCATCTCACACACTAGTAAAATAATGCTCAAAATTCTCTAAGCCAGGCTTCAGCAATACATGAACTGTGAACTCCCTGATGTTCAAGCTGGTTTTAGAAAAGGCAGAGGAACCAGAGATCAAATTGCTAACATCTACCGGATCATCGAAAAAACAAGAGTTCCAGAAAAACATCTATTTCTGCTTTATTGACTATGCCAAAGCCTTTGACTGTGTGGACCACAATAAACTGTGGAAAATTCTGAAAGAGATGGGAATATCAGACCACCTGACCTGCCTCTTGAGAAACCTGTATGCAGGTCAGGAAGCAACAGTTACAACTGGACATGGAACAACTGACTGGTTCCAAATAGGGAAAGGAGTATGCCAAGGCTGTATACTGTCACCCTGTTTATTTAACTTATATGCAGAGTACATATTGAGAAATGCTGGGCTCGATGAAGCACAAGCTGGAATCAAGATTGCTGGGAGAAATATCAATAACCTCAGATATGCAGATGACACCACCCTTATGGCAGAAAGTGAAGAACTAAAGAGCTTCTTGATGAAAGTGAAAGAGGAGAGTGGAAAATTTGGCTTAAAGCTCAACATTCAGAAAACGAAGATCATGGCATCTGGTCCCATCACTTCATGGGAAATAGATGGGGAAACAGTGGAAACAGTGACAGACTTTATTTTGGGGGACTCCAAAATCATTGCAGATGGTGACTGCAGCCACAAAATTAAAAGATGCTTACTCCTTGGAAGAAAAGTTATGACCAGCCTAGCTATTGCTACTGCTAAGTTGCTGTCATGTTCAACTCTGTGCGACCCCAGAGACAGCAGCCCACCAGGCTCCCCTGTCCCTGGGATTCTCCAGGCAAGCACACTGGAGTGGGTTGCCATTTCCTTCTCCAATGCATGAAAGTGAAAAGTGAAAGTGAAGTTGCTCAGTTGTGTCCAACTCTTTTCAACCCCATGGACTGCAGCCTACCAGGCTCCTCCGTCCATGGGATTTTCCAGGCAAGAGTACTGGAGTGGGTTGCCACTGCCTTCTCTGGACCAACTTAGATAGCATATTAAAAAGCAGAGACATTACTTTGCCAATAAAGGTCCGTCTAGTGAAGGCTATGGTTTTTCCAGTGGTCATGTATGGATGTAAGAGTTGGACTATAAAGAAAGCTGAGCGCAGAAGAATTGATGCTTTTGAACTATGGTGTTAGCGAAGACTCTTGAGAGTCCCTTGGACTGCAAGGAGATCCAACCAGTCTATCCTAAGGTGATCAGTCCTGGGTGTTCATTGGAAGGACTGATGCTAAAGCTGAAGCTCCAATACTTTGCCCACCTGATACAAAGAGACGACTCATTAGAAAAGACCCTGATGCTGGGAAAAATTGAGGGCAAGAGGAGAAGGAGGTGACAGCGGACGAGATCATTGGACAGTATCACCGACTCAAAGGACAGAAGTTTGAGCAAACTCCAAGAGATGGTGAAGGACAGGGAAGACTGGTGTGCTGCAGTCCATGGGATAGCAAAGAGTCAGACACAACTGAATGACTGAACAACAACTCACATTGTGAGATGGCCCACACTGTCTGTGGAGCGTGTTTCTCTTTAAATAAATCCACTTCTTACCTATCACTTTGTCTCTCACTGAATTCTTTCTGCAATGAGACATCAAGAACCTGAGCTTCACTGAGTGCTGAAACCAGGTATGTGATCTCAGTTGGAAGACTGTGAGGTCAAGTCCCAATCTGAGGTGCATAGTGTTCCGAGGAATGGCTAGTCTTATAGGGAAATCACCCCCCCATACCCAGTTTCCGTGCTGCCACTTCTAAGGCTGCATAAATGTCACTTGTGCCCAAATTTCCTCGGGAAGAGAGCTTGTGAGGCACTGCACTTCCCAATCCATGGAATGTTTTCCCTTGAATAAAGGACATCACACTTGCTACTAAATTGTATTATTTCTGTCATTTAACACCACTCTTGGGCTTCCCTGGTAGCTCAGCTGGTAAAGAATCTGCAATGCAGGAGACCCTGGTTCGATTCCTAGGTCGGGAAGATCTGCTGGAGAAGGAATAGGCTACCCACTCCAGTATTCTTGGGCTGCCCTGGTGACTCAGCTGGTAAAGAATCTGCCTGCAATGTGGGAGACCTGGGTTCGACCCCTGGGTTGAGAAGATCCCCTGGAGAAGGGGACAGCTACCCACTCCGGTGTTCTGGCCTGGGGAATGCCATGGCCCATGAGGGCACAAAGAGTTGGACACAACTGAGCAGCTTTCACTTTCACAGGGAAGATATTAGGCTGCAGAGGACGAGATGGTTAGATGACATCACTGACTCAATGGACATGAATTTGAGCAAACTCCAGGATACTGGAGGACAGAGGAGCCTTGTGTGCTACAGTCCATGGGGTCACAGAGTCGGACATGACTTAGCAACTGAACAACAGTTAATGAAGGTTGTCAATCGATGTATTTTGGGCTTATTCAGTGCACAAGAAAATGTGAGATGTCCTGGAATTTTATAGCTTGTAAAGAAAGCTGGAAGACATTTTTCCAATTCTGACAACAATCCTAAATTTTACATGACATGGAAAATAAAGGAGAGCACAGCAGTGGGAGAGGAGCTGGGTTGGCGAACAATACCAAGTTTGGCTTATGGAGAATCATTTAACTGACAGTAGGCATACAGAAGAAGAGTTGGGTGGTAGTAAGTCTTGTTTTGCACAAGTTGAGTTTCAGCTACAAAGGGAACATTTAACTGAATGGGACTGAGTAGAGACGCTGGAGTTAGAAAGAGGGACGTGCAAATCACCAAAACAGAAAAAGAAGCCGGGAGCAGATGAGAGAACCCTGGGAGACAGAGAGGACAACCAGAAAACAGTAGTGGTTAAAGGGCTGAGGGAGAAATAAAGGGAGCCTTTAAAAAAGACAAGAACTGGTTGAAAAGGCACGAAGAAAACTAAAGGTGTCTAATGTCCCTGAAACCAGGGAAAAAGTGAGCATAACGAAAGTGGTTTACAGTGCTGGAGACTCCAGAGGTCACACTGGAAGAACTGAAAAGTACTGTTGGGTTGACAGCTCGGTCAGCTGTGACCCATGAGAACACCTGCAGCTGCTGGGCCAGGCTGCAACTGAGGTTCCAGTGCATCACAAGAGAGTTTTCTAGGTGGCAGGGGGTGGCGGGGAGTGGGTGGTAACTATCTGTAAACCACCAATGGTTAGGTAAGAGTTTTCTACTGATTACTTTAGCTGAGCCCTCAGAGCTCCCAGGAAAACAGGTCAAGGGTGCACGCCTGACCCATCGCCGCACACTGGCCAGGCCAGGGCTGCTCCCTTCCTTCTCCACTTCCTCCCAACCCCAGGAGTTCTTCAGGCAGGTACACTTTCTCCTTCCCCTGTCCGCTCTCCCGGTACAAGCCAGTCAGGTGCAGATGCAAACCCAAAAGTCCCCAGGGGTGGTGGGGGTGGAAAGCAAGGCGAAGCAGGTGGGTGAAGGACAGGCAGGTAAAGGCAGCAGAAAGAAGGAAGCTGGTGTGATTACTGGAATAGGCATATGGTGGGGAAATCCAATGTTTTACGTTTCAGCCTAACTCTATAAACAGAATTAATCAGACACCTAATTTACACTTCCATAACAAAATTTTACTGTCTTGAAGTCTAACCTCAAAAAAGAAACCAGGAAGAGCATTCCTAAAGCCACTGCGTTGAGTGTCAGGCATACACAATTTGGAAGTGACATTTATTTTGTGGAAGCGGAATAGTTCAGTTTCTAACACTTTCTAATACTTCTGTCAAACAGAGTGAAGTATAACTTTCCAGCAAGAGATGTATTTCAGGCAGAGCATGACACTTCTGATAAATATAACCATCAGATAGAACCCTTTCTCAAAAATACCTGGTGTAACCACTTTTTAAAAAGTTCTATTCATCCTGAGAACTTTAAGTTATCCATGGGTTCCTACTGAAAAAGACATGAAGAAATTACAGACGGGCTCAAAACAAGGAAGTCATTTCATGTGACTTCTCCAGTGATACCAAAGTGTGGGCAAAAATGACACATAACATCAATATTAAGTTATTTCCTTGGTTCACTGATGCTGTCGAGGCAAAAATATAATGACAGAACGAAAAAGGAAAAGCAAAACACCATCGAGGTTGGTGCTGGATGACAAACACTGACTTGCTTTGGTGCAAACTAAAGACTTCCTTAATGACACCAGCTAATAGTAAAGGAGTAATTATTGCTTAGAGAAGCCGTAATATGCTCCACCAATCACAAAGGATAGTCAAACTGAAAAAGAGTCGCTTTGGACACTGGAACCTCTGGGTTTACATAAGTAAAACTCTACTACAGCAGTAATCTCTTCATGTAGAAGTATTTTTACAGTATTTTAAGGCACTCACATCTCCCATGTGATTCTCACAAGCAAGCAGTCAGAGAGGGAGGCATTATTACCATCGTGTGCAGCAATCTCAGTAAACTGAAATTTCCCAGAGCACCAAGGACCAGGTTCCCACTGCCGCTCACAGCAAAGGCACCCTGAGCCACTGCACAGGTGGGAATGCGACCCAAGTCCATGATAGGGGAGGCGAGCCTCTTTACAGTGGGTTTTGCTCCAGGTTGGTTAACACATGGCTAAATCCGTGTGCACAGACTCAACATAACGTTTAAATCACTTTTATAAGGTATAAAATTTTCCAGTTCTCAAAGCCCACCCAAAAACCTACACTGTCCTACTCTCAGTACCTTGGTGGAAACAGCAGAGGCCATAAAATGCATGCATGTGGACAGCTGATCAGTTAGTAGCAGAGAGAGGAACCCAGGCCTCTACTTGCCCAGTTCCAAGCCATTACTGCTTAAACAGAAGACAATATAATACCCACAAAGCAAACGATCAACTGGGACAAGAAGAGACAGCTAGTTCTGTTTCTAACTCATTTTCTACAGAATACCAAAAAAAAAAAAAAAAAAAAAAAAGTATGCCCAAAGAGCCCGAACCAGCAAAGGAATGAGAGCTCTCTACCCAGAGTAGTCACGCAGGCATAGAAATCTCAATGCTTTTTAAGGAAAAAGAAAGCAAAGAATCAATGTCAGTGCAGAGCATACAATAATAATAAATGTCTAAAAATCCTGCCTATGATTTTTCCAAGGTTATTAACTGAGACAAACCATTAGAAATATCTACATGGTCAAACTAATTTAAACAAAGTGTTGGGCCAAAATGGCAACTTCAAGAATAATAAGCCCCAAAAGCTTAAAAATTAAACAGGGTTGACCTTTTGAATAAATATTTGCCTCCAATTCTACAATGAAGGATAGCGCCTCATTAGATGAACAGCCTTTACGCTGCTTTCAGAAAAAACAGCTATTAAGCTTTCACTAAACTTAAAGGTAAAGTGCAATGTTTCATAACAACAGGAGTAGGGAATGACACAGAACTTCAATTCTTTTTCCAGCACAACCTTAAGAAATCAAGAAACAAAAAATTCCACCTGCAACCCTCTGCTTCACCACAATCACTGAATGGTTCTAGTTTTCTTACCAAATAATAAAATCATCAGTTGTCTCTACGCTGCCAGCTTTGTGAAACACAAAGAATATGGCAGCCACACTGTCAATAACAGCACCGCCAGGTGCTGGGTGCCTTTCGACTGCAACCTGTGCCTCTGATTTTGTATGTTACCTCGCTGAACCCCTAAAATAAAACTCACAAAGAAGTGCCCAAGTGGCCTAGAAAGTTCTTGAATATGAACTCAAGAGCATCTAAAGCATCGTCACTGTATTTTTGCAAACCCAACAAACCTACCTGCAAGTTCTGGAAGCCCCAGAATTGCCTAAAGGAGCCTGAGAGAGCACAGCGCCTAAGAGAGCACAGCAGTGTTCAAGGGCTGTGTATCTGTTTTTCAAAGAAACCTGCCAGTGGGAGAGCCACGCCTAGCAAAGGCAGGAAAAACGCACTGGTGCCTCAAAATCATTCTTCACAAACCGTAAGTCATTCATTTATTTTAGGAATCTGACAAAAGCTATGGATCTTCTTCCCAGAGACTCACATACAAAAATTTTGCATCATTTTAGAAGGCTTAGACTCCTAACGTCCATCTATACACAACAGAATGAGATTAAAAAAAAAAAGATAGCACAATTTTGCTCATGTATGTGAGCCTAGTTTTAATGCTTCTGACAAATCCTCTGCAAAGATGTCACCGAAGTAAAGAAGGGAGTTTTAGGTGCTACCACTGATGCTCACCGTTTTCCCGTGCAATTCCTGTCGTTCAGGCCACCAACCTTATTTATGGCAGACCACGCTGTGAGAGCCACGTACGGCAGGGAGGCGGCTTGAGTATGAGTGAGTGATCTGGGCTTGTGAGAGACCTACATTTGAGGACAACAGTCAAAAATAAGCAGTGACTTGTAGAACCTATGAACACAATTAAGTACACGCACACTCTGCCAGGTTCAGTGATCATCATAAACCCTACTCTAAGATGATTCCTAAGGAATTTCTCCAAATGACTCAATCTGTCAAGCAGAGGGTCAGTAAGGTTTTATAGGTTACATTATTGGATACAGCTGTTTAATTCTTCACAAAAAGACCACATTCAACAATCCCATTAGTCCTAACTATGGCTAGAAACAAATCCAAATACACCTTGAGCCCTCATAAATACATTCTAATTTGTTTTTGTGATTAGCTGTTTTCTTTACTCCTACTCAGTGGGCTGCAATGTAGGAGACACAGGAGATGCAGGTTAGATCCCTGGGTCGGGAAGATCCCCTGGAGGAGAAAAATGGCAACTCACTCCAGTGTTCTTGCCTGGAAAATCCCATGGACAGAGGAGCCTGGCGGGTTATAGTACATGGGGTCACAAAGAGTAGGACACAACTGAACATACAGCACAATCTTTCCAGACTTTTTAATCTCAGTAATACCCCTTTCCCCCTCCTGCTGTCCCTTCTGCAGCCAATTTTCTTAATATTAACCCCTCTCTTTCTAATTAAACTGCCAGGCCTCCTGATTGTATTTGATTAGACTCCTGTTTTGAAAGTTATTTGAAACAGCTTGATACTTCCAATGCTTCCATTTATGATGAATCAGTACGCTCCATTTGGTATATTTGCTTTCAACAATTTACACGGAGGATAAAACCAAAGAACACAGCAGGGTTTCTAGATCTCACAAATCCCTGCTCCACAAGATACAGATAACTGCTCTGGCAGGCAGCACTATTTAAATGACATCCAATACATTTAAAAAATATTTTTAAAATTCCTATTCTCTCAGTTCTTTTGAAACTACTCATAAAACTTGAACCTGATCTCAAAAAAAAAAAAAAAAAAACACCACCAATTATGTCAGAGATAGTTGTCAGTCTTTGTTCTAGTTTCCAACAGCATTTCAGCACATAACCCCAGCGAGTTACCTCATTCCCACTGACGACGACAAATTCTGACAGAGTGCCTTGTTTCCAGGGAGGAACTGCAGCCCAGACCTGAAACACACACACTGTGCATTAGAAACAGATCTTTTGAAAATAAAGCTAATCATGACAGTGTTCCCCAATACATACCCCACACCCTGTGAGAAAAAAGAAGTCCACAACCCACCAAACAACAGTCATTTTCACATGACATCAATGTATTATTTAGAATGATTCTGGATTTACGAAGTCAAACCACATGGAGGTCAGTTCAGTTCAGTCACGTCCAATTCTTTGCAACCCCGTGGGCCGCAGCACGCCAGGCCTCCCTATCCATCACCAACTCCCAGAGTTTACTCAAACTCATGTCCATTGAGTCAGTGATGCCATCCAATCATCTCATCCTGTGTTGTCCCCTTCTCCTCCTGCCTTCAATCTTTCCCAGAATCAGGGTCTTTTCAAATGAGTCAATTCTTCCCATCAGGTGGCCAAAGTACTGGAGTTTTCAGCTTCAGTGTCAGTCCTTCCAATGAATATTCAGGACTGATTTCCTTTAGGATGGACTGGTTGGATCTCCTTGCAGTCCAAGGGACTCTTAATAGTTTTCTCCAACATCACAGTTCAAAAGCATCAAATCTTCAGCACTTAGCTTCCTTTATAGTCCAACTCTCACATCCATACATGACTTATGGAAAAACCATACCCTTGACTAGATGATCCTTTGTTGGCAAAGTAACGTCTCTGCTTTTGAATATGCTATCTAGGTTGGTCATAACTTTTCTTCCAAGGAGTAAGCATCTTCTAATTTCATGGCTGCAGTCACCATCTGCAGTGATTTTGGAGCCCCCAAAATAAAGTCTGACACTGTTTCCACTGTTTCCCCATCTATTTCCCATGAAGTGATGGGACCAGAAGCCATGATCTTAGTTTTCTGAATGTTGAGCTTTAAACCAACTGTTTCCACTCTCCTCTTTCACTTTCATCAAGAGGCTCTTTAGTTCTTCACTTTCTGCTATCAGGGTGGTGTCACCTGCATATCTGAGGTTGCTGATATTTCTCCCAGCAATTTTGATTTCAGCTTGTGCTTCATCGAGCCCAGTGTTTCTCATAATGTACTCTGCATAGAAGTTAAATAAGCAGGGTGACAATATACAGCCTTCACATATTCCTCTCCTTATCTGGAACCAGCCTTTTGTTCCATGTCCAGTTCTAACTGTTGCTTCCTGACCTGCATACAGATTTGTCAAGAGGCAGGTCAGGTGGTCTGGTATTCCCATCTCTTTCAGAATTTCCCACCGTTTATTGTGATCCACAGTCAAAGGCTTTGGCATAGTCAATAAAGCAGAAATAGATGTTTTTCTGGAACTCTCTTGCTTTTTCAGTGATCCAGCGGACGTTGGCAATTTGATCTCTGGTTCCTCTGCCCTTTCTAAAACCAGCTTGAACACCTGGAAGTTCACGGTTCACATACTGTTGAAGCCTGGCTTGGAGAATTTTGAACATTGCTTTACTAGCATGTGAGATGAGTGCAATTGTGCGGCAGTTTCAGCATTCTTTGGCATTGCCTTTCTTTGGGATTGGAATGAAAACTGACCTTCTCCAGTCCTGTGGCCACTGCTGAGTTTTCCAAATTTGCTGGCATATTGAGTGCAGCAGTTTCATAGCATCATCTTTTAGGATTTGAAATAGCTCAACTGGAATGCCATCACCTCCACTAAGCTTTGTTTGCAGTGGCTTCCTAAGGCCGACTTGACTTTGCATTCCAGGATGTCTGGCTCTAGGTGAGTGATCACACCATCATGACTATCTGGGTCATGAAGATCTTTTTTATAGTTTTTCTATGTATTCTTGCCACCTCTTCTTACTATTTTCTGCTTCTGTTTGGTCCATACCAATTCTGTCCTTTATTGAGCCCATCTTTGCATGAAATGTTCCCTTGGTAACTCTAATTTTCTTGAAGAGATCTCTAGTCATTCCAATTGTTTTCCTCTATTTCTTTGCACTGATCACTGAGGAAGGCTTTCTTATCTCTCCTTGCTATTCTTTGGAACTCTGCATTCAAATGGGTATATCTTTCCTTTTCTCCTTTGCTTCTTGCTTCTCTCCTTGTCACAGCTATTTGTAAGTCTTCCTCAGGCAGCCATTTTGCTTTTTCTTGCATTTTTCTTGGGAATGGTTTTGATCCCTGTCTCCTGTACAATGTCACAAACCTCCATCCACAGTTCATCAGGCACTCTGTCAGATCTAATCCCTTGAATCTATTTGTCACTTCCACTGTATAATTGTAAGAGATTTAATTTAGATCATACCTGAATGGTCTACTGGTTTTCCCTACTTTCTTCAATTTAAGTCTGAATTTGGCAATAAGGAGTTCATGAACTGAGCCACAGTCAGCTGTCTTTTTTTTGCTGACTGTATAGAGCTTCTCCATCTTTGGCTGGAAAAAATATAATCAATCTGATCTTAGTCAACACTAAGATCAGCTGGTGATGTCCATGTGTAGAGTCTTCTCTTGTGCTGTTGGAAGAAGAGTGTTTGCTATGACCAGAGCATTCTCTTGGCAAAACTCTATTAGCCTTTGCCCTGCTACAATCTGTACTCCCGAGGCCAAATTTGCCTGTTACTCCAGGTGTTTCTTGACTTCCTACTTTTGCATTCCAGTCCCCTATACTGAAAAGGGCATCTTTGGGGGCGTTAGCTCTAGAAGCTCTTGTAGGTCTTCACAGAACCGTTCAACTTCAGCTTCTTCAGCATTACTGGTCAGGGCATAGACTTGGATCACCGTGATATTGAATGGTTTGCCTTGGAAATGAACAGAGATCATTCTGTCATTTTTGAGATTACTTCCAAAGTACTGCATTTTGGACTCTTTTGTTAACTAGGATGGCTACTCCATTTCTTCTAAGGGATTCTTGCCTTCAGTAGTAGATAAAAATAATGATCATCTGAGTTGAATTCACCCATTCCAGTCCATTTTAGTTTGCTGGTTCCTAAAATGTCGATATAGGAAGTAGACAGCACTAAATCCTGCTGTATTTACTCACTACTTAGAGCACCAGCCGGAGAAGGCAATGGCACCCCACTCCAGTATTCTTGCTTGGAAAATCCCATGGATGGAGAAGCCTGGTAGGCTGCAGTCCATGGGGTCGCTAAGAGTCGGGCACAACTGAGTGACTTCACTTTCACTTTTCACTTTCCTGTATTGGAGAAGGACATGGTAACCCACTCCAGTGTTCTTGCCTGGAGAATCCCAGGGACAGAGGAGCCTAGTGGGCTGGCATCTATGGGGTCACACAGAGTCGGACACGACTGAAGCGACTTAGCAGCAACAGTAGAACACCAGCAAGAACATGTTCTCTGGAGCTTTAATCCTGGATTCTGTCACTTATTTGCTATGGGACCTCTTTACAGCTTAACTCTCACCTGTAGACTGGCCTAACTGTACTCACTTCACAGAGATTAAATTAGTTTTTTTTTATTCAATGAAAAACAACTGGAACAGTGCTATTATTATGAGCTGACTTTAATTTCTTGGTATAAAAGTTCAAAGTGACAAGGGACAGGTGATTATACCAACCTTTAGCTATTTCAAAACCATCTAACCCATAAGATAGAAATTGTCATTTAAAGACTTAAAAAGTCCCAGTCATATTTTTTTCACTTGTCTATATATTTTCTTTAAAATTTTATTTTAATTGGGGATAATTGCTTTATAAGCTTTACAACGCTGTGCTGCTTTCCACTGCACAAGACCATGAGTCAGTTCTAAGTAGGCACATATCCCCTCCCTCTTGAGCCTCCTTTCCCACATATCTCCTAAAGACTTGCAATTCTCAGGCACTACCTTTAGAATGTTCAAGCACAGCAAGCTATTGTGACAGAATCAAGAAAAGGAGGGTTCCAAACCAAAGCTCAGTATATTTGTTGAAAAGAAGAAGAAAAGGTCAGTGATATGGAATATACTTCCAAAAGCAGGAGAATGAAACCAGCCAATTTTGAAAAGGAATAGTGGAATGTGATAACTCACCTCATCTCCAGGCTTGAAGTACCTTACATCAAGTCCACACTCCATCACCACACCAGACACATCCCGACCCAGAGTCAGAGGAAATTCTTCTCCTTTGATTTTAACATGTAAAGGATCACGTTTCATATTTAAAGCTGTGGCTCCATAACCACCTAGAAGATACAATTTACTTTTTTCTTCCCAAAGAATGACTGCAGCTTTCAAAACTGCTGCAGTTACGGGCCAGGTACAATTCTAGATCCTCAAGAAGTAGATTATAAAGTAATCAATCTTACAAATTTTTTACCATCACACAGGACAGCATAAAAACAATGAGTGTTGTTCCTTTCAAAGAAAATTACTAGGAAAGTTATAATCACTTTTAAAGAAATTTTATATTGGACTATAGTTAATAATCACTTTTTGAAATCTAATTCTGAAACAGTCTTGAGAACTGGTCTTTGAAGATGGTTTCCTTATTAATTTATTCCTTCATGAACTTTTTTAACACGAAATCATTTGAAGCCAAGTCTGGTGAAGCAGATAAATGTCAAAGTTGTCTGAAGTTAATAAGCAAATAAATAAGGCATAGGTATAGTATCTGATACTAAGACAATGGTCTACGAGTAATTGTCCCTGTCTCCCAAAAAATGTTTCTAAAACATCTTTGGGTTAAGTGTAAGATTCCCAAGTGGAAAAGAACCACTTGGCTGCACCAACTCTGATCTGCTAAATCAGGCTGACTGCGTTATATCTTTTAAGAATATTTACATAAACATCAACTAAACAGAACTGAAAATGTTCCTCTGATCACTTTTTGTTTTTCAAAATAAATTGGCTACATATAATAATCCAAAGTAGTTTATTACACATCATCCATACATAAAATGGTTTTCCTAAGACACAAAAGTGTCTGCTGTCACCTCTTCTGCTTGACATCCTCCTGAGAACATTTCTGCTACGTGAGGCTCTCCAAGATAAGCATCTTGCTTATCTTTTTAGGGTCATGCACCACAATTCATGCTCCAGAATCACTAAACCATTCTGAAAGTTTCCCCTTTTCTCCCACTCATCTTCATCAGATCTTAAGGATGAGGAGAAACCAGCAAAGGAGCCCAAGAAGGTTTGGCTAGTGAAAAGGTATCCAGAAAGTCAAGTGAAGAGGGCCATTTAAAGAAGTCAGATGCTGCTGTCAGGGAAGAAAGTTTTCAAACGAGGTCAAGACCTGCCAATAGACCTTTAAGAAACAAAAAAATTCCCCCAAAACAAAATATTGGATCCAACAGCACAGAAGTCTTTGGTGACCTTTTTAGGAGCAGTTGTTATGGCATGGGGTGACACAGAGTATGGGAATGAGGAACTGAACACCATGAGAGCGTTCAACTCTTCCAAATATTGACAGTATTGCTATAGAAGAGTGGAAAAATGGGGCAGTGGCTGGAGAAGGGAAAGTGAGATGGAAGATTTTTGGTGGTGGGTGGTGGTGGTTTAGTTCTCCGTCGTGTCCGACTCTTGTAAGCCCACAGACTGTACTCCATCAGACTCCTTTGTCCGTGGGATTCTCCAGGCAAGAATACTGGAGTGGATTGCCATTTCCTCCTCCAGGGGTTCTTCCCAACCTAGGGATCAAGCTCCGGGTCACCTGCAGTGCAGGCGAATTCTTTACTCCAGAGCCACCAGGGAAGTCCACTGAAGGACTTTTAAGGTTTTTTTTTTTTTTTGGTCCTCTTTGTGAGTGGAGAAATAACAGCCAATGTGAGTGATCCAATGGAAAGGGAAACATTGAAAATACAGGAGACAATTGCTGAAACAATGCTCCTGAGTGGGTGAGCAGGCATGGGGTCTAGAACCTTGGTGGAGGGCTGGCCTTAGATGGGAACAATGACATTTAATCCATACAGCAAGAGGTAGAGAATACAGGGAGAGAGGCTGACAGGGGAGTGCAGAAGTTGTTTTTCCAATATAAACTCAAGACACATGGAAGAAAGCATTTTAAAGTTGGGTAAGTCCCAGAAAATCTAAGCTGATGGCCACCATGCCGATACTAGATACATGCCAGCTGGCTAGTTAGGAGTGCATTCTACCAGGGGGAAATAACTTCCCATGTAATACACACAAAAATCACATTTTAGTCTTCCTGTCTTACATTCCTTTTCCACCTCTCAAATACAATAAAACAATTATTCACTGAAATTCCTATGTGATTTGATCAACAAAAGTGGGAATTTAGTCAAGTAAAATTTTCAAGCTGCCAAAAAAAAAAAAAACCAAACCATTCCAGTCTCTTTCTGAGCTTCACAGCCTGCAAAAGAAGGCTGTTTTCTCGGTTACTTGGATATCGACTGAGTAGTCCTGGCTCACTGGTACTAGCTAAACTAGTCCCAAATCCAGAAATAGCTGGTAGTTAGGAACTGAGAATCTGCTTAGAGACAGTAAATGGGGAACCTTAACAGTTTTGTGTCATTGTTAGAGGTGATCAGTTAGGTTCAGAGATGGAACGACCTGGAAGATCCTAAATCTGCCATCAGTTTCAAAATCTTTGATCTCATCTAAAGAAAGCAAACTTTGTAGGTATAATGCTGTTGGCTGAATTTTTTTCTATTTTAAGATAATTCACTTTTCATTACCTATTTATGATTTATGATTTTATATCCAACAACAGTAGCCATCTCCAAAAAAATAGGTGGCTTTCATCTTTCAAAATAGACATGTTCTTGTTTTCTTGTCAAGGGAAATAATGCTCCCTATAGTTTACAATTTCATTTCTCCAAGCTACCATTTCAGGTATCTTCTGCAACAGTAATCTTACATTCTCAAAAAGAAGCCATGGGCAGGAAATACAGAGGATAACTACAAATAATATTACCCAGTCAAGTCATTAAGAAACTATGATGTCTCAAGAATACTATATAAAAGTAAAATCTGTTATTAAATAGCAGCCAAGAAAGTCCAGATTCAGGCATTCTACTAAAATTAAAATGTACAATGTAACACAAATACATAAACTGTGCGTGTGCATTCAAAGAAATGAAAAGTTAACAACTTATTGACTGGAGATGTATTAATATGTCTTTTGTCACTCGAACATTATTGACCAGAGATGTTTAATAAAATTGCTGGTCACAGGCACTGATTTCTACAAAAATCCCCTGGTCAATAATGTGTTAACACATTTAAACAAAGACAAAATGCTTTTTAAAATTGCTCAAGGATTAAAAAAAATTATTTTACTTTGTAATCAAATTAGAATGAAAATATAAAATGACATTAACGACTAAAAGGCAACTACATATATGTGAAACACCAAAAAGGCTATAGTTGACAGGGCATGGGCTCTACCTTCAAAGAGCTTATAATCAAGGAGATGGCAAATACATACTGCTCACTAGGTATAGATCTACCACTTAAAGATAATTCTAATAGGAGTCTCCCTGTTGGCTCAATGGTAAAAAAATTCACCTGCCAATGAAGGAGACATGGGTTCAATCCCTTATGTGAGAAGATCCCACATACCACAGAGTAAGTCCACGTGCCACAACTACTGAGCCTGTGCTCTAGAGCCTGGGAGCTGCAACAACTGAGCCCACGTGCCAAAACTACCCACGCCCACGTGCCCTAGAGTCCATCCAACGCAGCAAGAAGCCACTGCAATAAGAAGCCCAGCACTGCTGCTAGACAGCAGTCCATGCAGCAAGGAAGACCAAGCACAACCAGAAATAAACAATTTTTCTTTAAAAAAAAAAAAAAGTAATTCTGATAAAAACTAAATTATCTTCATGCCCAGTGGAAACAGAATAAGCTGAAACACCCAGCAGCAACAACTATTCTAAGCAAACAAAAGGAATACAAGTGTATATTTCACGGGGCAATCACCATAAAATCATTTAAACTTGTATCTCTTTCCTCACAAAGAAATGTGTAATAGCTGTTCCTCATATGTCTAGATCAGCACCGTCCAACAGGGATGTAATGCAAGCCACATAGCTAACTTAAAATTTTCAAGTGAACACTAAAAAGTGAAAAGAAAGTGAAATTAATGCTAATATTTTACTTAATATATCCAAAATATTATCAGCTCAATATACAATGAATATACAATTAATAAGACATTTTACACTCCATTTTTACTAAGTCTTGAAATCTAGTGTATATTTTACACTAACTGTACATCCTAATTCAGACTAGCCACACTTCAACTGCTCATTTTTTATCGTTATTTTCCAAAGTTAAAGTAATTCACAAACAGTAATCAATCTTTCCAGCACTATAATAACTGCACAAGGAATATAGTGCACTCCAAGCTTTGTCAATAACCCCTAGCAGAAATTAAGATAACATTATTTCCATTGAAGATAGAGCACAACAGAAAAGCATATTTTAACTTCCAAGGGCAGAATGCAACAACATGAGGAAGAGTACTGTGTCCATATCTTGGCATCCTGTTCTGCTGGATCTTTGTCCACCGGACCCTTAGAAATCATGCTGGGAGTAGTAGAAGGGCAAACACAAATTACTATGAAAATACAAATTCTGAACTGATGTGAAAACATAACCATACCTTTAAAACCTGTGATGGACCTCAGAATATCATAAACTTCCTAGCAAAGTATATCAGAAAGTTAGCTGTGGATACAATTCTTAAGTCCCAATTTACATTTTTAAGGTAGCACTGGAAGCAATTCAAACTTAAAGCATACCATGGACATGGCCAGTTCAAAAATTTTGAAATACCTACTGAGATACTGTCAAAACCCTAAACCATTTCTTTGTGTTAACCCCCAAAAAAGTAGTCAATAACAACTAATCTTTTTAAAACTGATTCCTGGTGAGGTTGTCTCAAGTTTAAAAAAAAAAAAAAAAAGGTAATGAGCAATGTCTTTTGAAACTTACTTCTCATATTAACATCTATAGGATTTATACTTGCAGCGTGAACTTTGATAATGACTTCATTTGGATAGTGTATCATTGGTATCATCATGTTCTGGGTAAATCGAAGCACTTCATTACTCCCATATCTATCTATCACCCAAGCAGGCATGACAGTGCTTCTTGGAGAGGTAGTACTAATTTTTCGAACTGAAGGCTTTTGTACAACTTGGCGTCTCCAGAAGCAAATCGCAGTGCATGCATTTCTTCTAAACACACAGGTCTTCAGAAATCCCATTGTAAACAGTAGTTGAATTACGTGCCCTAATTAAAAGGCACTTAAACGGGATCAAACCCTCACACCTGAATTCCGTCAATTTTTCCCAAACACTCTGGTCGGTTTCAAAGCGGAGAATTTTAAAATGAAGGCAGACCAATGGAGCAATCAAAGAAAGAAGAGTATGGATTTACTTTACTCTTCACATCTGAAATACTCCAGTTAACACTCCAATCCGTATGCCATTCATTCTCCTCCTCCCTTACACCAGCTCCCCTTAAAAACAAAACCCCTAAAATCCTGCCCTGTCCCGAAAGCTCTGTGCGGGAGAAGCCGACTCCTCTCGCGATCCAGACGCCACAGAAATTCACTTGCAGGCTTCCGCCGCGACCCTAGCCCGGAGTCTCCTTGCCACCCTTTCTCTTTCCCTTCGGAACTTGCTTAGCGTCACCAGCCAATCGTGTGCAAAGATCATTTGCCTTGGGCTGTAATTTGACCAATCGGAGAACTCGGTGCTGACAGGTTCTGTGATGATCAAAGATGGCTGCGCCCATGTAAAACCAGCAGCGGCAACTGACCTTTCTGATTTCCTCCTCGTCACCTGGTCCCTGTGGTGGCAGACGGGGCACGAGGACCATGTTGGGCCGGACCCTCCGAGAAGTGAGTCGAATTGTCTGCTGAGGGTCCAAGAGGTCGGGAAGATTCGGGGAGTCCTTGTTCTTGTGGACAAGCCCCCCCTTCCTAACTGCGTCTTGGTCAGCCTCGCTGCCTTCTTCCTTAGAACTTGGGGGATTCGGACCTCCGAGTCCTTAGGCTGTACTCCTTGTATCCTTCCAGAGTTATATTCTCAGCGGGGAAGGCTTCTGCACCGCGGCGTTGTGGGGTGGAAGGCAGAGTGACTTCTCTCGATTATTCATTTGCTCAGGCTGCCTCCAGCCCTTGATGGCCTCGAGGTAGGCTCTGCCATATAACGGGGATTTAGCTAGTCCTTGTCCACTACACTCATCTGATGCAGTCCTCATTAAGGACCCCGCAAATCTGTCCCTTGCAAAAGCCAACTAGTGATTCTTAGCTCCCCCACCTCCACCCCGCATATATTCATAATCCGAGCTTCAACAACCTCCAAGATACAAACGATTTTCTTACCTGTGTCTCCATTTCCTCCACCTCATTTTTGAACTCTAGGCTCTATTTGTGAATGTCTTCTGGACATCTCTTCCAAATGTCCCACAAGCACCCCAGACTCAGTTTAACCAAAGTTGACTTAATCATTGTAACAGAACCACCTCTTGCATCTCAACCGACATCATAAAAAACAAAAACATGATTTTCTGATATTCTCTTGTTCAGGATACAACGGTTATTCCAGTTGCCCTTAGATTTTTCTTTATATGTCATGTCCAGTAGGTCACTAAACTCTGTTCATTCTGTTTTGAAATTATGTCTGGAGTCTGTTCTCTCATTTTATCCCTGCTCTTAGGGCTTTAATTCAGATCTCCTTGCTTTCTGGCACAGATCTCCCAACCTGCAGCGCTGTCTGATAGCAGGCCCACTTCTATCACAATCACCTTGGGCCCTCCTGAAAAACTACAGCTGTGTCCCTCTCATGCAGGTCACTATGGTAAGGCCCAGAGGATATGGTTTAACCTTAGCTCCCAGGTGATTCTGCTGATAGATTTAGCAATTGAGGACCTACCCCACCTTCCATCTTCCATTTGTATCTTCCCTTGGAAAGTCTTTTTCCAGCTGGCAGCCTTTTAGAAAACTATAAATTATGAGAACTTTAAATCCATCGCCTTTAAATAATAAACCGCTATTCCCTCAATAACAAAACAAAAACAAAAGTTTTACCATACTAAATTGCATCTGCTTATACTGTCAGTGAACAATCTATTTTGTTCTTGAAAAAAATTTTTTATATTTTTTAAGTACAAACATAATGTAAAATGAAATACAACCTAAAAAATTGGTTTGTTTTTTTTTCTGTCCTTTCCCCCAGCACTACCTTTTTGACCCACCCTTCTTCACTAATGTTCAGTGAGCCATTGTGAGAACAATTTTTACCTCAAGGGGGAAAATATATTTAGGGAATCTGACCCAATAGTAGCCAGAAAGTTGCCTTGACATGATTACTTTCACTTAGTCACTCCTTTAACAAATATTTATTGATACCTATTGTGCAAAACATTATTTGGTTATTTTCCCAAACTCTAATATAGTGTCCACTGTTATTTCCACATCATTGTACCAGTGCCCCAAATTCTGTGAATTAGAGGTTAATTTAGTACATATTCCATTTTAAAGATGGATCTTTACACATTCCATATGTAAAGATGCCTGGGAGAGTTGAATGATTTATCCATTGTAATTATAATCAATCCGATTTCTCTCCATCACACTCTGGCTGAGATTATCAACTGAAGGAAGAGAAAATTTGTAGTGGAGGGTATTTGGGGAAGGACTGGAAACTATGGTGTTTTGAGACAACTTGAGGGACCTGAGTGGAGGCTTAGGGCAGTAGAGGAGCCCTGGGAAGAAGCACTGTTGTGTGTGTGAGTCACTCAGTCGTGGCCGACTCTTTGTGACCCCATGGACTGTAGCCCACCAGGCTTCTCTGTCCATGCGATTCTCCAGGCAAGAATACTGGAGTGGACTGCCATTCCCTTCTCCAGAGGATTTTCCCAACCCAGGGATCGAATCCTGGTCTCTTGCATTGCTGGCAGATTCTTTACCATTTCAGCTATAGAGAAGCACTAAAAAGAGGTAAAATGCCAAATGGGAGATAAAACTGCTACTTGTAAATTTTACTCAGGTATATTCAGGAAGGGGAAGAGTCTTACTTTCAGTCTTTTCTTTTTAGTGGCCTGATCCCAGTGTTTCTAGGAACCAAACACCACACTAGTATTACTGGCCCTATAGTTATATTAAATGATTATTCTTATATTAAAGATTAATTTTATATCCAATAGGTTTCTTGGGGGTCTAGCCTAAGAACATTTAATTACTGTTCTATGGGAAAATAGATTCCAAATTTTAAACAACTCAGTTCATTTATTCAGTTAACATTTATTGAGCACCTCTGTGTTCTAGACACTGAGGATCAACATGAAGACAGAAATTCCTGCCCTTATGAAACCTACGTTTGTGTGGGGAAGGAGGCATTAAGTAAGTTTAATAATATCATTTCAAGTAGTATAGGTGCTATGAAGAAAGGTTAAGCAGGCTATTTTGTTGTTCAGTCACTCAGTCCTGTCCGACTCTACACCCTCATGGACTGCAGCACGCCAGGCTTCCCTGTCCTTCACTATCTCCCAGAGTTTGCTCAGACTCATATCCTTTGTGTCAATGATGCCATCCAACCATCTCATTCTCTGCTGCCCCTTTTCCTCCTGCCCTCAGTCTTGCCAGCATCAGAGTATAGCGTGAGAATTAGTTGGGGGATATGGATGTTTTAGAGTGATCAGGAAAGTTTCTCTGACTGAGTGGGTGATATATAATAGAGACCTGAAAGATAAGAAGGGTGAACCCTGGGAAGAACTGGGAGAAGGTTCTTTCAGGCAGGAGGAAGAGTAGATGGGAAGTCTCTGAAGCAGGGGCAAATCTGACATGTTCAAGGAAGCTCTCTTCTCACCCAAGAGAACTAAATGAGGAGGAGAGTACTGGGAGATGAGGTTAGAGGGAAGCAGGAACCAGATCACCTGTCAGGCTATGAGAAGGAATATGGGTTTTATTCTAAATGTAATGCAAATCCTCTGGAAGGTTGTGAGTCTTTGGACATGATCTGATTTAAAAGCTCTAGGCTACTCAGGATTGTGGTCTGGAGGAAGGCAAATGGAGAAGCAGGGACGCCAGTTAGAAGGCCATCGCCTTGCCAAGAGCTGATGCAGCATGGATAGGGTGGTGGGAGCAGAAGTAATACAAAATAAGGGTTTTGTTTCTTAAGTTTGGGCTTTCTGACACATTGGATATAGATTTGATGGAAAGAGACGAGTCAAGGAGGATGCTTAGATTTGGGGCCTGGGCAAGTGGCACAGTGGTAAAGAATCCGCCTGCCAGTGCAGGAGACACGAGATGCGGGTTCAATCCCTGGGTCAGGAGAATCCCCTAGAGAAGGAAATGGCAACCCACTCTAGTATTCTTGCCTGGAGAATACCATGGACAGAGGTGCCTAGCCAGCTATAGTGTATGGGGTCACAAAGAGTCAGACACAACTGAGCACAGCACACAGCATCAAGATGGGAAAGACCACAGGGAGCATGTTGTGAGAAGAAAATTATCAAGACAGGATAATTTTGAGATGCCTCCAAAAATATCCAAGTGAAGAGGCTGGTTAAGCAGATGGATACAGGAATGTGGAGATCAAGAGAGAAGCTAGGTATGAAGATATGAGTTGGCCAGAGTGGAGGAGATAATTGAAGTTAAATGGTCAGATGAGATCACCTGGGAAGCTGAGTGTCAGTATAAGGCATAAAACTTTCCAACATTTCAATGTCAGCAGTAGGAAGCACAGCTAGCAAAAGAGACTTGAAGGAATGGCCGGTAAGGCAGGAGGAAACCAGAAGGGCTTGGTGTCCTGAAATACAAGTGGAAAAGAAGTACTTCCAGGAAGGGGTGATGTTGAATGCTGACCCAGACTGAGTGTGTCTGCTGGATTTAGGAACGTGAAGCTAACTGGTGATCTTGAGGTGCTATTTCTTGGAACAATGGAGACAAAAGCAAGAATGTTAAATGGATGTGTTAAAGAGAGTACCAGTTAATCAGACACTCAGCTTCTAAGGACTCTTCTATAACTTCAGCATTTATCAAGACAGTTTTTCTTTGAAAGACAGTCCTTTTTCTCAGTGAATCGCTGATGTTATTAATACCTGTGAAGTTAATAAAATGTTCTGTATCAGTTACAGAGGAGTAAATGCTATTACATTTTGCACAGAGAAGTAGTGGAGTATAGTGGTCCGAAGCATGGGCTTCAGAAACAAGATCAGACCTTGGTAGAATCCCAGCTCTGTTGCTTTCTAGCTATGTGATTTTAAGCAGGAACTTCAGTAATTTATCTGTAGATTGGAAATCATAATATCAGCCTGTTAATGTGGATATAAAGGTTAAATGAAATATAAAATGTATAGGATAACACCTGGAACTAAGAGCTATTATTAGCACTGATTTTGTTACAGTGACAAAGTTACTAGATTATCTGTGTTTATAGTTTTCCCTTGTTCTCTTGTTCTCTAAGAAGAGTCTAGATCTTTGTGCAGAAGATTTCCTCATTTTTATAAGAAAGTGTATTACTTTTCTATTTTTGCATGACAACTTTGTCTTTAACACAGTCTTAAAACACCCACAGTCTTATCGTCTCACAGTTTTGTGGGTCAGGGCTGGCGTGACTGGGTTCTCTACTCAGTCTCACAAGGCTGGACTTAGGGTGTCAGCCAGAGCTGCAGATTCTTTGGATGCCTTGGGATCCCCTTTCCACCTCACTGGTGGGCAGAATCCATTGCTTTGAGGTTGGAGGACTGAGGTCCCAGTTTTCTTGCTGGATGGTAGAGTAAATGAGCTCAGGAGACAGGAGATGTGGGATGATTAGAACTGAGGTTTGGGAGAATATACAGATGCTGGTAATGACATAGTCTGGGCTTTGACTATATGAGTGGGTAACTGGAGTGAAGTGAAGTTTGTGTCAAGGGAGTTCAAGAACTGAGAGGCCTGGTGTCAGTGTACCTGACTTGAGGTTTGAAGTCAATAAAAATAGCTACAGTGAACCAGCTGCTAAAACCATTCATAAATGAAAAGGAGTACCAGGGAGACTGTTAGAGTAATATAATCTCTTCCAAGACCTGTGCTTCAGATGAGCTGGGGGTTTTGAGAAAAAGGCAAGAAAAAGGCATTGAGGGCAAGGGTAACACCTGCCCACACGATCTCCCCTCCCCGCTGGACTTTGGTATATGGTAAGAACTAAAACAGCCGTCCTGTGGGAAAACCGCAGGAGAGGCAGTGGCCTTAAGGGAAAGTCTAGTTTCCATTTGAGAAAAGAAATGCTAGGGAGAGAGAATTTGTTTTCTTAATGAAAACTTTTTCACTTGATTTCATCTTATATTCAGATATGACACTTTTAGTTTTGCTCCAGGGGATCTTACTATTTATTTGTCATAATCCTTGTGCCTAATCCATTCTAGCTAATTAGCATCTTTGTTTTCATTTCCCTTCTCCAATACCCTAGATTTGATTTTCTCAAATTTAGATTTCCTAAGTACGGTCCTAACAAAGATCACCATTTAAAATGAGTACTCCCAGACAGTATGGAGCAATCCCACTCCTGGGCATATATCCAGAGAAAAGCATAATTTGAAAAGATGTATGCACCCCAGTGTTCATTGCAAGACTATTTACAATAGCCAGAACATGGAAACAACCTGAATATCCAACAGATGAAAGGATAAAGACCATGTGCTATATTTACACAATGGGACATGACTCAGCCATCAGAAAATAAAAATGAAATCATGCCATTTGCAGCAATATTGGTGGACCTGGAGATTATCATACTACGTGAAGTAAGTCAGAGACAAAGACATGATATCGCTTATACATGGAATCTTAAAAAATAATGATACAACTGAACTTATATGCAGAATAGAAATAGACCCACAGACATAGATATCAAACTTATGATTACCAGCAGGAAAGAGGAGGGGATAAATGAGGAGTTTGAGATTACACACTACTACACATAAAACAGATAGCACACAAGGACCTACTTTATAGCACAGGGAAATATGCTCAATATTATGTACTAACCTATAAGGGAAAAGAAAATTGGCGGGGAGGGGGGGAGACATATTTGTATTTGTAACTGAATCACTTTGCTGTACACCTGAAACCAACACAACACTGTAGATCAGATATACTTCAATAAATAAATGAGTACTCCAGACAGTCTGATTTCTTGCCTTTGTAACCACAGCTGCAACTCCTTTGCTCTTCCTGTCATACCAGTTGGCGAGTCAGAAAGCAACTTGAGGATAATGGGCATTAGGAGACTTGAGGGGAGACAAAAAGAAGACAATAGCAGACATAATCTTCCTCATGTTTACAGTTTTGCTCTGGGGTAGGCCTGTTTGTATACCTCTGTGTCTGTCCAGCTTTGTGCTTCTGCAAGTTCTGATACTTGCACCCGGCCTGTCTACATAAGCCCACTCCATATTCACAGTATCAGAACACACTGCTGTCTTTTCTTTCTCTTCAGCTCCACTCTTCTCAAGAGTCATACAAACCGTTCCGCAGTAATACCTCTTTTGTTGCATTCACTTATCTCCTTCGAGCCGAGCCCAGCTGCCCCTCGGCAGCCCCCACCCTCCCAGTGTCCCCGTGGTAGCCCTTTCCTGCTCCTGTGCAGCGGCATCAGGGTCCCTCTCAGTGGCCTGTTCGCACTGCTTTTCTAGCTCAACACCCTCAGGCCTAAGAATACCACCTCTCTGATGATTTATTCAACAGTTTAGAGCAGAACACGTGCAGATTTTCCCCTAAACGCAAACTCCTATTGCTTGATATATATTAGGACACGTGAAAATACAGTCAACACACAGGACAGGCTAAACTTCCTCTGGTGCAGAGAGAAATCGTGAAGGAGCATATGTTAAGAAGTTACCCTTTACTATTTGTGTGACTTTGAGCAAATCATTTAACCTCATTTAACCTCTCTGAGCTTCAGTTAATTTATAAAGTGAGGTGAATAATTAGTTGGTTGTTTTAAGGGCTAAATAAAGTAATAATGCATGTAAAGCAACAGTAGTGCCTGGTCTTGGTTTTGAATCTAAACCTCACTTCAAATTTTTATATTTAACCACTCTATCTGCCTGTCTCAGTATAACACTTGAAACTTCTGCAGACTCCACAGGAGTTTTTTTGAATTGTGTATATTCTAGGTTTCTGTGGCACTGAAACAAGGCCAAGTCACGCCAACTGAGCTCTGTCAAAGATGTCTCTCCCTTATCAAGAAGACTAAGTTTCTAAATGCGTACATTACTGTATCAGAAGAAGTGGCCTTAAAGCAAGCTGAAGAATCAGAGAAAAGATATAAGAAAGGTAAATTACTTTGACTTGTACTTAATTGTTACATCCTGAGAGAAAGAGTTTAATTGGATATAGCAGTCTCCATTTGGCAGGTAGAGCTTTAAACACTGAAAAAAAATTTCCCTTATTTAAAGACCTGGGGAATTCCCTGGGGATTCAGTGGTTAGGGCTCCACACTTCCACTGCTGGGGGCTCATGTCCAGTCCCTGGTTGGGGAACTAAGACCCCACAAATCTTGTGATATGGCCAAATAAATAAAATTATTTTTTAAAAGAAGAACTGGTGTGAGGTATAATAAAAATGAGACTTAATAGGTATGTGATGCTTTATAATGTCCAACTTGTAATAATTTCTAACACAAATTTGATTTCTGAATAAGTATCTTTAGCAAAAGCTAGTAGCTGTCTTAATAATGGATTAATGTCTTATGTCTTTCGAACTAGATATCTTTTCTATTCTTTTGGTTTCTTAATGCAGGTCACTCACTGGGGGATTTGGATGGAATTCCTGTTGCAGTAAAAGATAACTTTAGTACATCTGGCATTGAGACAACCTGTGCATCAAACATGCTGAAAGGTAAAGTTTAACTAGCCAGAGCATTATTTTATAAAAATAAGTGTTTTTCAGTTTAAATTACAGATAAGATAATAATGCACCAAGATATCTTAGACTAGTTATATCTGCAAAGGAAATAACTTAGGGTGGAATATTACCTTCTTACTATTTGCTCTTTCAGAATGCAAACTTATTCTTCAGGGGTAGGCCTGCTTAACAGAGGAATCCTATTTAGGAAGATAACATCACTGCAAACACACTGAGTGAACTCTAACTCCTCTAACTTCCACTCGTTGATAGTGAAGAAATAAGTACAAAGTGGCTGTCATTACCCCTCTTTTGCAGATGGTATAAGGATTTATTATTAATAACATCTACTGTCTCATTATGTTTTATCTCCTGGCTCCTCCACCTTATATCACTATACTTAGTATAATGATGCTTAGTTTTAATTTTTAAAGTTGAGTAGGTCAAAAAGGAATCATATTTATCAGTATATGGTTGGATCCTAGTAGGAAAAAGAAATGGAAAAAGGATAGAGAACTTCACACTAAAACTAATATTCTGAGGTGTATGCCCCAAGTTCCTCTGATAAAGTAGACTTTGTTAATTGTTTGCGAATATACACTAGATAGAGGACGTTTTAATGGACAATAAAGATCTATTCCTGCTAGAAATAGATAAAAATTGCTGTGTGATATAGCACATCTGAGAAGTAAAAGTCAATGCAATGAGCAGAATAGTGATTTGTGATTAATTTCAAATGAGTTGGGTACCTCTCTATCATTCAATATTTTGTAGTACTGTTAAAGCCAATATTTTTAGATTATAAAGATGGTGACTACAGAGACTTTCTTTAGAAAATATAGCAAGCAGTCAGCAGCAGAAAAACATTAACTTTCAGAAGAAAGTACAACTTAAATTAGGAATAAGTAGCATTTGTCAATATGAATTGCTTAATTGGAGTTTAAAATTGTTTCTTACATAGGATTTATATGTTCACTGTTTTCTTTCCCATGATAAAAATTACTGAATTTTTAGGAGGACAGGGGCAAGGAAGGGAGGGGATTAAGAGGTATAAGTGACTATGTATAAAATAAATAAACTATAAGAGTATATTTTACAGAACAGGGAATATAAACAACATTTTATAATAACTTTAAATGGAATATAACCTGTAAAATATTTGAATCACTGTTTTACACCTGTAATATAACATTTAAATCAGCTATACCTCAGTTTTGTGTTTTGTTTTTTTTTTTAAGAAAACTGAATTTTTTTCAGGTTATGTACCACCTTATAATGCCACAGTAGTTCAGAAGTTGTTGGATCAGGGAGCTCTACTAATGGGAAAAACAAACTTAGATGAGTTTGCTATGGGGTAAGTAAAATTATTCCTGTATTTCTTTCATCTGTGTCTTCAATTTCATTATGTGTAGGTACCTAAAAGCAGTGTGATTTCGTGAGGACTCTCTTGCCAATTCCTCAGTTCCTCCATGAGAGATTACGTTAGTGAGGTGATTTCGTGAGGACTCTCTTTGCCAATTTCTCAGTCCCTCCATGAGAGCTTGTGTTCTGCAGATAGATATCTCACTTTGGTTTTAATTTGCATTTCTCTGATGACTAACAATGTTGATCATCATGTGTTTATTTTGCTATCCATATATCTTTGGTGAAGTATCTATTCAAATCCTCTCAATGAGTTGTAAGAGTTTTTCCCCATATAGTCTGGATTCAAGTCCATTATCAGGTGATTTGCAAATAAGTTCTCTGAGTCTCTGGCTTGTCTTTGCATCCTCTGAATATGCCTTCCAAATAGCAAAAGTTTTTAGTTTTGGTGAAGTCCAGTTCGTTGTTTTCTTCCTTTAATGACTCATATTTTTTTTGTGTCTTTTCCAAGAAAGCTTTACTTTTTCCAAGGTCATCAAGACTCTTTTCCCAATGTTTTCTCCTAGAAGTTTTATAGTTTTAGTTCTTAAATTTAAAATTGTGATCCAGTTAATTTTTGTATATTATGTGAAGAAAGCAAAAGTTCATTTTTTTATTTTTGCATATGTCTATCCTGTATATCTGGGACCATAGGAATTCAAATTAAATTACTTTGATTGCTTTGCCAAAAATATCAGTCCATTTCTGGATTCTGTTCTATTGATTTGTGTATCCCTAATCCATTATCAGGAGAAGGCAATGGCACCCCACTCCAGTACTCTTGCCTGGAAAATCCCATGGGTGGAGGAGCCTGGAAGGCTGCAGTCCATGGGGTCACTGAGGGTCGGACACGACTGAGTGACTTCACTTTCACTTTTCACTTTCATGCATTGGAGAAGGAAATGGCAACCCACTCCAGTGTTCTTGCCTGGAGAATCCCAGGGACTGGGGAGCCAGGTGGGCTGCCGTCTATGGGGTCTCACAGAGTCGAACATGACTGAAGTGACTTAGCCGCAGCAGCAGCAATCCATTATCATGCTATCTTGATTATTGTAGCTTCATAGTAAACCTTGCAGAGAAGGCAATGGCACCCCACTCTACTCTTGCCTGGAAAATCCCATGGACGGAGGAGCCTGGTATGCCGCAGTCCATGGCATTGCTAAAAGTTGGACAGGACTGAGACTTCACTTTCACTTTTCACTTTCACACATTGGAGAAGGAAATGGCAACCCACTCCAGTGTTCTTGCCTGGAGAATCCCAGGGATGGGGGAGCCTGGTGGACTGCTGTCTCTGGGGTCACACAGAGTCAGACACGACTGAATAGACTTAGCAGCAGCAGCAGCAGTGGGTCCTTTGCATTTCCATATAAGTTTTAGAATTGAATTCATAATTTCACTGAGAAGCTTGATGGGATTTTGATTGTGGTGATATTGAATTATAGATTGGGTTTTAGAAAATTGACATATTAATATGTGCCTTCTGATGTATGACTCTATATCTTTCCATTTATTTAGACTTTAATTTTTCTCAGCAATATTTATGATATTCTATACATGAATCTTGCACATAATTTGCCATATCTATCTCTGAGTATTTCATGTTTCTTTACTATTACAGAAAATGTTATTTTCTTTTCAGTTTCTAATTGTTTAACATTGTTAGAATACATAGAAATGTAATTTACTTTTCTATGTTAACCAATTATTTTTTATCCTGTGACCTTGCTAAGCTCCCTTATTCATTCTAGCTGATCTTATAGATTATTTGGTATATTTTATGTAAATGATCTTGTAGCCTACAATAGAGACACTTTTATTTATTTATCTTGCCTTATTGTACCAGTTATGACCTTAAGTACAATACTGAATAAAGATGATAAGAGCAGATATCCTTGCCTTTTTCCTGATCATGAGGAAAGCATTTAGTTTTTCATCAGAAGCACTTTTTATTTCCCCATTTGTAATGTTTGTAATATTTGCTTGGTCTGTATTTCCTATTTCATAGAAGCAGATTCCTTGATTCTCCAAAACTGGTATCTATTATAACCTAGTAAATATGTGTTGAACACATAAATCTGTGGGAATAAACTTGAACCTAGGTTTTGAGGACATTGCCTTGAACAGCTGGTCAGCATGAACATCACCAATGAGGGTGAAGTGATGCTGTGTACCTCCTTCCCTGAGAAGGAACACCATCACCTATGCAGTGTCCCAGCTGAAAATGTGTTAACCTGAAGCTAATAACAAGGAGACAAAAGACAAATCTGAAATGAGATATCTTCTATTAAAATGTCAGTATCATAAAAAAAACAAAGGCTGTGAAAATGTTCCAGATTAAAAGAGGCGAATGAAGTTAAAACCTAAAACTCATAGACGTGTAGGAGAAAATCTTTGTGACCTTGAATTATACAAAGATTTCTTAGATGGAACACATAGAGTACAGTCTGTAAAGTTCAGTTGCTCAGTCGTGTCCAACTCTGCGACCCCATGAATTGCAGCACACCAGGCCTCTCTGTCCATCACCATCTCTGGAGTTCACTCAGACTCAGGTCCATCGAGTCCGTGATGCCATCCAGCCATCTCATCCTCTGTCGTCCCCTTCTCCTCCTGCCCCCAATCTCTCCCAGCATCAGTCTTTTCCAATGAGTCAACTCTTCACAGGAGGTGGCCAAAGTACTGGAGTTTGAGCTTCAGCATCATTCCTTCCAAAGAAATCCCAGGGTTGATCTCCTTCAGAATGGACTGGTTGGATCTCCTTGCAGTCCAAGGGACTCTCAAGAGTCTTCTCCAACACCACAGTTCAAAAGCATCAATTCTTTGGCATTCAGCCTTCTTCACAGTCCAACTCTCACATCCATACATGACCACAGGAAAAACCATAGCCTTGACTAGACGGACCTTACTCGGCAAAGTAAAGTCTCTGCTTTTGAATATACTATCTAGGTTGGTCATAACTTTTCTTCCAAGGAGCAAGCGTCTTTTAATTTCATGGCTGCAATCACCATCTCCAGTGATTTTGGAGCCCCCAAAACAAAAGTCTGACACTGTTTCCACTGTTTCCCCATCTATTTGCCATGAAGTGATGGGACCGGATGTCATGATCTTCGTTTTCTGAATGTTGAGCTTTAGGCCAACTTTTTCACTCTCGTCTTTCACTTTCATCAAGAGGCCCTTTAGCTCCTCTTCACTTTCTGCCATAAGGGTGATGTCATCTGCATATCTGAGGTGATTGATATTTCTCCCAGCAATCTTGATTCCAGCTTGTGTTTCTTCCAGTCCAGCATTTCTCATGATGTATTCTGCATATAAATTAAATAAGCAGGGTGACAATATACAGCCTTGACGGACTCCTTTTCCTATTTGGAACCGGTCTGTTGTTCCATGTCTAGTTCTAACTGTTGCTTCCTGACCTGCATACAGATTTCTCAAGAGACAGGTCAGGTGGTCTGGTATTCCCATCTCTTTGAGAATTTCCCATAGTTTCTTGTAATCCACACAGTCAAAAGCTTTGGCATAGTCAATAAAGCAGAAATAGATGTTTTTCTGGAACTCTCTTGCTTTTTCCATGATCCAGCGGATGTTGGCAATTTAATCTCTGGTTCCTCTGCCTTTTCTAAAACCAGCTTGAACATCAGGAAGTTCATGATTCACCTATTGCTGAAGCCTGGCTTGGAGAATTTTGAGCGTTACTTTACTAGCATGTGAGATGAGTGCAGCTGTGCGGTAGTTTGAGCATTCTTTGGCATTGCCTTTCTGTAAAGTTAAAAACTGGTAAATTGAATTTCATTAAAATTAAGAACTTTTGTACTTATGCACTGTTAAAAATGAAAAAAGCAAGGCACACAACTTAGCAAAAATATTTGCAAGACATATGTCTGACCAAGAACTGGTATCCAGTATATATTGAAACTTTTCCAACTCAAAAATAAGAAAACCAATTTTTTTTTAAAAATGAGAAGTTAAGAGATGTAAAATCATATGTCAAAGAAGATACACAATTGACAAACACATCAAACATGGTTTGTCATTTAGGAAATGCAAATTAAAACCACTGAAGTACATACACCTAATAATTAGAATGGCTTAAAAATGACAATATCAAGTGCTGACAGGGATGGAGAACAGCTGGATTCTCATACAGTGCTAGTAGGGAATGCAAAATGGTATAGCCACTTTGGAAAATAGTTTAGCAGTTTCTTATAATGTTAAACATACCACTTACCAAAAGAGTCAGCAATCTCAATCCTAGGTATTTACCTGAGACGTGAAGGCTTATGTTTATACAGAAGCACTGGCTGGGGCCTTTCTCTACAATATTTATTGTAGCTTTATTCAAATTGCTAAAAACAGGAAACAACTCAGTGTTCTTGGTTGGTGAAAAAAGTTAAAGAGGTTAAAGAGAAAAGTTTAATAAATTAACTCCAGACTTGATCCTATACTGGAAAAAGGGAAAATGCTATCAAGGGCATTATTGGATCAAATGACAAAACTGGATTACATGTGGTAGATTTGATAAAAGTATTGCATTGCTGTTAAATTTACTGAGATAACTATACTGTGACTGTGTAAGAGACTATTCTTTGTCTTAGGAAAAGCTAAAGTATTTGGGGTAACGGGCCATAATATGTATAATTTACCCTTAAGTAGTTCGGGAAAAATAAGTACAGCCACACAGACAGAGCACACAAATGATAAAACAAATGGGGTAAAATGTGAACAATAGGTGCACCTGGGTAAAGGGTATACGTTTTTTCATACTGTTTTTATTTTCTAAGTTATCTATTAGGTTGAAGTTTTTTCAGAAGTAAAAAGGTTATTAGCATTCACTGAGAATATCTCCCTGAGAAGCTGTTTTTTGGCTGAGCCACACAGCTTGTGGGGTCTTAGTTGCCCAACAAGAGGTGGGAACTGTGCCCCCTGCGGTGGAAGAGTGGATCCTCACCACTGGACTGCCAGGGGATTGCCTCTTAAAACTTCTGATTAAAAGAGGAATTCCTTCAAGAGACTACTTGTTAACTGTTTGGATGTTTGTGACACTTTTCAATTGGAAGACCTTAATTTATGAAGAAAATCATCTTACGCTGAATTGGATTATCAGCTGGGGTAAAAATTTCCTTTTCCTAACAGACTCGTTTTTTCCAACTTTCTACCACAAACGATTTTACTTCTCATCCTCAACTCCTCAACCATCTAATTAAAGCTACAACTCAGCAGCCTTCCTAACTTTTCTAATTTAAGTTACAGTGGAATATAGTGTTAGAAGCAAATAATGTCATCAGGAGATCACACAAAAGAGTTTTATTAAGATATCTTGCTTCACTTCTTCATTTCAGATCTGGAAGCACAGATGGCATATTTGGACCAGTTAAAAACCCATGGAGTTATTCAAAACAATATAGAGAAAAGAGGAAGCAGAACTCTCACAGTGAGAATGAGGATTCAAATTGGCTTATAACCGGAGGAAGCTCAGGAGGAAGTGCGGCAGCCGTGTCAGCGTTCACGTGCTTTGCGTAAGATATTTTTTTTCTATCTGTACTTTAGAACCCAACCCAATACAGATAGTCATAAACCATACACAAAATGCAACAATAGACTCATTCATACCTTGGTGCTTTTATTTCTCCTTAGTGAGCTATTTGTGCTCAGTAGTGTATCAAAATTGTATCTTAGAAATACTCTCAACTATATAGTACACATATGTATATTTTATACATTAACTTTAAGACATTTAAACCCTTCCTGTATAGTATCTGGTCTTCTTTAAAACATGATTTTACAGATCTTCTAGAATAAGAATAAATCAGTTAGCTTGCTGCTGCTGCTGCTGCTAAGTCGCTTCAGTCGTGTCCAACTGTATGCAACCCCATAGACGGCAGCCTGCCAGGCTCCCCCGTCCCTGGGGTTCTCCAGGCAAGAACACTGGAGTGGGCTGCCATTTCCTTCTCCAGTGCATGAAAGTGAAAAGTGAAAGTGAAGTCGCTCAGTTGTGAATTTCATTTTTAAAATTATTTATTTGGGTATCTGCTCACTGACTGTAAATATGCTAGAGATTAACATATCTTGGCTTTAGTTGAGTGCTACTGAGCTAAATTAGTAGCTGTGATTTATCCTTCAGCTAAGCCCAACTTTGCCAAAAAATAAGGAAGGAAAGAAGGAAAGAAAAGGCTAATATTTATCAATAGAATATTTTAAGAAGTGTTTTTATAAGTCTGCAACTAAAAATATATATAAGTAAAGGTTTTTTCAAATTTGTAGGGAGATGATTTGTTCAACTGTCATACTTTGTATTCTGAATCCATCAATCATGCTTTATGTCTTTTAAGTCACGTTTATAAAGCATTTTTTAACCATCTAAAAAAGAGTAAATATTGCTGTTACTATTTTTATTTTATTGGTTTCAGTTTAACCAAATAGAATGTTTTCTTTATAAAATACTATATGTATTTTATATGTATTTTTATAAAATACTATATGCATTTTATCTCTCCTTAATTATCCACTGAAACTAAGCTGTTTCACAGGCATTGCAATCAATAAATTATTTATATTTTTTTAGAGCTATGGAGATTTAGATTCTACAGTTTGTTTGTTTGTTTGTTTTTTTAGTTTCCCTGAAATCTTGTTAACAAGTAAAACCATTTCATTTTATCTCTGTGGAATTTTATAGCACCACATTAATATTAATGAGAGTTCTGACAAGGGAGGATTGCAAGATTAGGTGCTTTTTTTTATCCTCATCACCCCTCTTAGTGTTCATCTTACTGAATGTGCTTTGAGAAGGTGGCACTTTGACACATAATTCCTATGGAAATGTAGGTTTTACTTTTACACAGCTGTCAGGGAATCCTAATAAGAAAATGTGTCCTTTTAGAAACCGTGAAAGCAGCAATCTGATTCTGTGGCTTAGGAGGACTTGGTAAGAAAGGCAATTAATTTGCATTTTCTGTAGAGCACAAAGACCATGTGAAAGGTCCATGAGCCTTGTTCAGCCCAAAGCTTCAGTCTGAGTGTACTCAGGAGGGGCCCAGACCCAAAGTGATTCCAGAGTGAATGGGCCCCAGACTGTCAGGTGTTCTGATTTGTTTCTTTTATAATAGTTTTTAAAACAGGAAAATTCTAGGAGTACTATGCAGCTACTAAAAAGAATGAGTTAGAGCACTATGTCATGACATGGAAAGAAACCCAAAATACACTGTGAAGTGGAAGACAAGTTGCAGAACAGTGTGTATGTATGACCTTATTTCTATTAAATGTAACAATTACATATGTGAACATGTTAGTTGCATGGAAGTATCTGGATAAATATACATAAAATGTGGCAGTTCTGGGGACAGATTATAAGATATTTCACTTTATAGATCATATAGAATATTTTAATTTTTACAGTGGACATTGCAATTTTCTCATCAGAAAGACCTTTTTTCCTGAAATAGTTAAAAATTTTAAATTGTGAAAAATATACACAGTGGAAAATATACATACAATTAAAATGTTATCTTAATCCTTTTAAAGTATACAATTCAGTTGTGTTAAGTACATTCACATTATCACTCAGCCACTCTCTAGAATTTGTTTCCTTTGCAAAACTTAAACTGTGTACTCCTTAAAAGGTTCCCATTTGCCCCCTTCCCTGTGTCCCCAGCCCTTGGCAAGCACTCTTTTACTTTTTGTCTCTGTGAATTTGACCACTCCAGGTACCTCATATAGGTAAAATTGTGCAGTATATGTGCTTTCATGACTCGTTTCACTTAGCATAATGTCAAGTGTGTCTTTTTTTTAATAAGAAAAACACAGACTGTATAGGTAACTGAGCAAATAAATGAACAGACACTTCATAGTTGAGTAATGCAAATACAAATAAGTGTGAAAAATTACTCAAAATGCACATTAACAAATGTTTTATCAAAATAATCAGATTTTAAGAACTGCTAATATTCAGTGATGGTGAAAGTGAAGTTGCTCAGCTGTGTCCAGCTCTTTGTAACCCCATGGACTGTGGCCCACCAGGCTCCTCTGTCCATGGGATTTTCCCAGGCAAGAATATAGGAGTGAGTTGCCATTTCCTTCTCCCAGGGGATCTTCCCGACCCAGGGATCAAACTGGGGTTTCCCACAGTGCAGTAGATGCTTTACTGTCTGAGCCACCAGGGAGTGAAAGATAAAATAATGTGATTCACTGCAATTGGGAATATAAATTGGCATAACCTTTCTGACAAGTAATTTAACAAAATATATTTAGAACTTATAATGACAGGTAGACCCTTTGACCCATTAACTCTTAGAAGCTAGAGATATATGGGCAAAGATTTATGTTTAAAGGTGTTTATTAGAAAATGCTTTATTTATTTATTTTTGGCTGCACTGCACAGCTTGTGGGATCTTAATTCCCTGACGGGAGATTGAACTCAGACCTTTGCCAGTGAAAGCACAGAGTTCTAACTGCTGGACTGTCAGGGAACTCCCTACAAAGTACTCTACTATGGACTGAAAGAAACACAAGCTGGAATCAAGATTGCTGGGAGAAATATCAATAACCTCAGATATGCAGATGACACCACCCTTATGGCAGAAAGTGAGGAGGAGCTAAAAGCCTCTTGATGAAAGTGAAAGAGGAGAGTGAAAAAAGTTGGCTTAAAGCTCAACATTCAGAAAATGAAGATGATGGTATCTGGTCCCATCACTTCATGGGAAATAGATGGGGAAACAGTGTCAGACTTTATTTTTGGGGGCTCCAAAATCATTGTAGATGGTGACTGCAGCCATGAAATTAGAAGATGCTTACTCCTTGGAAGAAAAGTTATGACCAACCTAAACAGTATATTCAAAAGCAGAGACATTACTTTGCCGACTAAGGTCCATCTAGTCAAGGCTGTGGTTTTTCCAGTGGTCATGTATGGATGTGAGAGTTGGACTGTGAAGAAGGCTGAGCGCTGAAGAACTGATGCTTTTGAACTGTGGTGTTGGAGAAGACCCTTGAGAGTCCCTTGGACTGCCAGGAGATCCAACCAGTCCATTCTGAAGGAGATCAACCCTGGGATTTCTTTGGAAGGAATGATGCTGAAGCTGAAACTCCAGTACTTTGGCCACCTCCTACGAAGAGTTGACTCATTGGAAAAGACTCTGATGCTGGGAGGGATTGGGAGCAGGAGGAGAAAGGGATGACCGAGGATGAGATGGCTGGATGGCATCATGGACTCGATGGACATGAGTCTGAGTGAACTCTGGGAGATGGTGATGGACAAGGAATCCTGGTGTGCTGCGATTCATGTGGTTGCAAAGAGTCGGACTGGACTGAGCGACTGAACTGAACTGATGCAGCTATTCTAGTTTGCAACAATATAACAGCTTAAATAAATCAGAATACATTTCCAGTCATGATTCTAAGTGGGGTAGCAGAATGGCTGTATCTGAATTCCTGGGAGGGGTGTGTTTAGTTTGTATAAGCATACTATAAAATTGCTATTAAAAAAAGTTATAAGATTTATATGTATATAAATCATACCAGTGTTTTCTTAGGTCTTTTGAGGCAACAGAAACAAAAACAAAAATAAATGGAACCTAGTCAAACTTATAAGCTTTTGCACAGCAGAGGAAACCATAAAATGAAAAGACAGCCTATAGAATAGGAGACAATATTTGCAAACAATGTGACTGACAGGGGCTTAATCTGCAAAATATACAAACAACTTATACAACTCAACAGCAAAAAAACAAATAACCCAATCAAGAAAATGGACAGAAGACCTAAATGGATATTTCTCCAAAAAGACATGACCAGTAGGCACATGAAAAGATACTCAACATCATTAATTACTAAGAAATGCAAGTCAGAACTACAGTGAGGTACCACACCACCTCACACTGGTCAAAATGGCTATCATTAAAAAGTACGAAAAACAAGTGCTGGAGAGGGTGTGGCGAAGAGAGAACCCTCCTACACTGTTGATAGAAATTTAAGTTAGTGCAGCCACTGTGGAACAGTATGGAGGTTCCTCAGAAAACTAAACACAGAATTACCATGTGATCCAACGATCCCACTCTTAGGCATGGCTTAGTTGCTAAATTGTATCCAACTCTTAAAACCCCTGACTGTAACCCACCAGGCTCCTCCATCTATGGGATTTTCCAAGCAAGAATCCTGGAGTGGGTTGCCGTTTCCTGCTCCTGGGGATCTTCTCAACCCAGGGATTGAACCTGGGTCTCCTGCACTGCAGATAATTCTTTACCGACTGAGCCACCAGGGAAGCCCTACTCCTAGGCGTATATCCAAACAAAACTATAATTCAAAACAATACATGCACCCCTGTGTTCAGTCATAGCAGCACTGTTCACAGTACCCAAGACATAGAAACAATCTAAATGTCCATCGACAGATGAGTGGATAAAGAAGGTGTGGTACACGTATACAACAGAATACTACTCGGCTATAAAAAGAATGAAGTAATGCCATTTGCAGCAACACGGATGCAACTAGAGGTGATCATGCTAAGTGAAGTACATCAGAGAAAGACAAGTACCATAATATATTATTTATATGTGAAATCTAAAATGTGGAACAAATTGAATCTATCTATGAAACAGACTTACAGACAGAGAATAGACTTGTGACTGGGAGTTTAGGGTTATTAGATGCATATAGAATAGATAAATAAGAAGGTTTATCTATAGCGCAAGGAACTATATCCTGTAACCTGGGATAAACCATAATGGAAAAGAATATTTAAAAAATTGTATATATGTGTATAACTAAATCACTTTGGTGTGTAGCAGAAATTAACACATCATAAATCAACTGTACTTCAATTAAAAAATTCAAGAATTGAACGATTTATATAAGATTGTATAATTCCTGTGATAGGAATTGGGAATCAGTTGGGAATTGCCAATTGATAGAATATTTTATATATTTAAAATTTTCAGTAATCTTTATAACATAGTAAAAGTCTCATGATAAGCAAAAAAGAGATGGAAGCTTATGATTACAGAATGACCTGAACTGTGAAAGAAAAATTCATTAAAAAAAAGACTTAAAATTCATATGCCAAAATGTTAGCAGTGTGTGTTTGCCTCAAAGTGGTAGAATACTTTGTTACATTTTTACACTTTTCTATATTTTAAGAATTCTCTGCTATGAGCATGTTTTATTTTTGTATAATCAGGAGAAAACACCTTTAAAAGTCTACATTTTAAAAGATAGATTTCAGATATAATTAGAAAGATGTTATCGTGCTAAAGAGAATTCCATTTAAATTTCAGGGCTTTAGGATCAGATACAGGAGGATCAACCAGAAATCCAGCTGCCCACTGCGGGGTTGTTGGTTTAAAACCAAGCTATGGCCTAGTTTCTCGTCATGGTCTCATTCCCTGGTGAATTCAATGGATGTGCCAGGAATCTTAACCAGATGTGTGGATGATGCAGCCACTGTGTTGGGTATTTATGTGATTCCATATAGTTTCAAAGCATTATCAGTTCACTGAAAAACAATGTGTCTGTTACTCATAAATACTTTTACTTACAGGTATACTAGCTGGGCATGATCCCAAAGATTCTACCACAATTCAAGATCCTGTTAAACCATTTACGCTTCCCAGTTTGACAGATGTGAGCAAACTATGTATAGGAATTCCAAAGGTAACTCTTTACAAAAGTACTGTCAAGTCAAATACAGACAACAGACTTGGGAAGCAGACTGGCTGAGTTTGAATTGCTGCTCTGCCACTTTTATTAGCTATGTGACCTGAGCACGTGAAAGGAGATGCGTAAAATCACTCACCTTTTAAATGTTTAATTTGAGCTTAGCAATAAGTTTTTGTCCTGGGAGACTGTCCTTTGCATTGTAAGATGTTTAGCAACATCACTGGTCTCTACCCCTAGAGGTAGCAGCCCCCCACCCCTACCCTACCACCCAGGTCAAACTGTCTGTAGACGTTACCACATGTCCCCTGGTTGAGAGGAAGAGGATAAAATTGCCCCCAGTTGAGAGCACTGCTGTAGAGAAATACTGTAAAATCTTTTAAATTTTCAATTAAGGTAATAGGTGTGCCTATTTTTAAGGATTTAGAGCGAAATAGACCTAGTTGGGAATCCTGGATCCTGTGCTTGCCTACTGTATAACATTAGGAAAGTTACATAACTTCTCTAGTCTCAATATTTTTCTTTAATAACATGAAGATGATAATACCTACATCATAGGACTGTTAAAAGCTTTCAATGAGAGAACCTTTGGAAAGCATCTAGCAGAATGCCTGATACATAATGAACATTTAATAAATATGAGTTCTCCAACCAGATCTCCAGTCTTTAATATTATTATATCCAGTTCACAATATCTAGTATTGTGTTTGTCGTGCCATAAATGCTCTTAAATTAGTTCAGTCTTTTTAGCTACCTACTATCAATTTAATCAAGTTTTCTAATATATTGCCAGAGGTTCTGGGGTACACGTGTTTGTAAAACCATCTATTTGGATGTTCTGATTTCTGTATTTTGACTTTTTCCAATTAGGAATATCTTACACCAGAATTGTCAAGTGAAGTACAATCTCTTTGGTCCAAAGCTGCTAATCTCTTTGAGTCTGAGGGGCCAAAGTAATTGAAGTCTCCCTGCCCCATACCAGTTACTCAATTGTGTGCTACCACGTATTGTGTACATCGGAAGTGGCATCGAATATGGCAAGATTTGATGGGCTAGAATATGGTAAAGTGCCTGTGTTTTGGACTTTTAGGGAAGTTTTCTCAAACATTTTCACTTATTAGTGACAAAAAATATTATTGCCTGGGATAATGTTAATGATTTAGAGAAGTAAATTAGTGGATCGTTTTACTCTTGTCAATTTAGCATTATACTCACACTGTTCATCATCATAACTCATAGTGAGTGAATGAATGAGGGAGTGAATGAAATTTCCGTCTTCATTATTTTCTTCTCTTTCTTGATTCCTGACGGGTCAGCTAGTCCCAAGGCATGTAAAGAAGAGAATCCACTAAGGTCAATCTCCTAAAATTTTAGTATTGGCCACAAATGTGACTCTAAACGTGCTTTTCAGCCAAAACTTTACTTCAAGTGATATTCATCTCTTTTGTTTTCAGGTCACAGATGTGACAGTGATGTGTCTACTGAAGCCATGTATGCTGCAACCAGGCGAGAAGGGTTCAATGATGTGGTGAGAGGGAGAATCCTCTCAGGGAACTTTTTCTTATTAAAAGAGTAAGATCATCAGTATAGGAATTTTCCCCATTGAAAACTCCAGAGGGAAGTAGTAGCATGTCTGTCAGGTCTTATAAATTTTGCTAAGGAAGCAAAATCCTTATGATTTGAATTAGAAATCATTTAAGTAAAGGCCTGTTTTTGGTACTTTTGGCTCCTGGTTATTTAAAAAAAAAACAGAAACCCACTGATGCTGTAGCAAGCTAATTAGGAAGCCTGAAGGGTTTTAGCCTCATTACATGTCCCCTATTATTGCTACATTGTCCTCCTGCTGTGAGAGCCTTAAGCAGGAAGTTACATTATTCTCTCTAAAAGGTCAGTGAAATCAACTTAACTTTCCCTTGCATGGTGTATCTGTTTGTTCCAAGAAAGAATTCTAAAATTACTATGACTTTGGTATAAGTTTTTCATCATCTTGTGAATAGGATTCATCTTCCATACCACCAAGTCTGTCTAAGAGGACAGATAAGTGTGAAAAAGCAAGAATGTACTGAACAGCTTCGTGGAGTTTTGCATATATATAATGGGCATATATGGATATATATGTATATGGATGGAAAGCATTTTATTCATCTGTGCATCTCCTTAGGGCCAGTAGTTAGCATTCCTTTTTCCAAAAATACTATGAACAGCTACTCAGAAAAACAGTATGGAGATTCCTCAAAAAATTAAAAATAGAACTACCATAGGAGCCAGAAATCCCACTTCTGGGTATATATCTGAAGGAAAGAAATCACTGCCTCACAGCATTATTCGCAGTAGCCAAGACATGGAAACAAACTAGTGTCCTTTGGCAGATGAATGGAAAAAGAAAATATGCTGTGTGTGTGTATACCCACCACCCCCCCACACACACACAATGGAACATTCATTATTATTCAAGAGTATTGATTATTATTTGAAAGAAAAATCCTTCATTTGTGACAGCATGCATGGACCTTGAGGGCATTATCTTAAATAAGTCAGAGAAAGACAAATACTGTATGATCTCACTTATATGTGGAATCTAGGGGAAAAAAACACCAAAGCCACAGACCCATTGGAATGGTGGTTGCTGGGGAAAGAGAGATGTTGGTCAAAGGGTACAGACTCCCGCAGATGAGTTCTGGGGATGTGATGTACAACTTAATTACTATAGGTAACAACACTATACTACATACTTGAAAGCTGCTGAGAGTAGGTCTTAAATGTTCTCACCACATACACAAAAAACTCTTAGGTGATGGATGTGTTAACTAATCTTACTGCGGTAATCATTTTGCAATATATACATATATCAAATCATGTTGCAAACCTTAAAACTACAGAATTTTATACTCAATTATATCTCAAAGCTGTAAAACAAAAACTATTATTTGATTAATGGGGAAATCAAAGGGCTTTGCTGTTTGCTTTCCTTCTCTTCTGAATACCTGCTGTCTCATGTCTGAAAATGATTGTTCCATTTTGTCTAGTTTTCCGATTGAAGCATATTAAAAGTAGGAAGAAATTTAATGTAAGTATTTGTTCTTTTATAAAATTCAGTTTTGGGGAATGCTGTTAATACGTTATTTAAGCCATTAGCTGCTGGGTAAATTATAAGTGATGCCTGCATTCATCCCCTATAGACCCTGTGGTCAAATGATAATAAAGACATCTGGTATTTCTATAGCATTCTTTCAAGATAAAAAGATCTCTCATTTTTATCTCATTGTATTCGGGCCATGCAAGTTTGGAATTGTTATATCCATTTTTACAGGTGAGGAAACTGAAGTTATCGATAAAATAGTTAATCCTTTTGCCAGCCTTCATTAACAGCTTCAGGAGGATCTAAAGATTATTTTTATCCCCCTTTCTTTCCATCATTGACTTATAGTCACTCCTGTGTCTGGCTAATTCCTTAATCTTTTCAGTAAAGTAAATGTCTTTTCTTTTGAGGAGGGAGAGTGTGGGGAGTAACCATATCCTTTATTACTTTTTATTACCACAATAAGTTTAGGGAACATCCATCATCTCATTCATATAGATACAACATTAAAGAAATAGGAAGAAAACATTTTCTTACAATGAGAACTCTTAGGATTTACTCCTGACAGCATTCATGTAAAACATATGGCAGTGTTAATTATATTTATCATGTTCTACATTACATCCCTGGTACTTACTCATAACCAGAAGTTTGTGCCTTTAGATCATCTTCATCCTATTCCCCCTTCCCCTACCTACTTCTGATAACAACAAATCTGATCACTTTATGTATGAGTTTGTTTTTGAAGTATCATTGACCTACAACACTAGATCAGTTCCTGGTGCACACCATCGTGATTTGACATTTCTATGCATTTCAAAACAGTCACCATGATAAGTCTAGATGTCATCTGTCACCATATAAAGATATTACATAGTTACTGACTATATTCCCCACACTGTACCTTTCATGCCTGAAAGTTTGTAACTCAGTCTTCTTTACCTATTTCTCTCCTTCCCTCTCACCACCCTCCCCCTCTGGCAACCACCTGTTTATCTGTGACTCAGTTTCTGTTTAGTTATGTTTTGCATTTGTTTTATTTTTGGATTCCATAGATAAGTGAACTCATATAGTATTTTCTCTCACTTAACTTTACTTGGCATAATAGCCTCCAGATCTACCCGTGTTGTCCCACAGAACAAAGTCTCATTCTTCATGGCTGATACTCCATTGTGTATGTGTACTCCATCTTTATCCATTCATCTGTCGGTGGACATTTCAGTGGTTTCCATATCTGGACTATTGTAAACAGTGCTGCAGTGAACATAGGGGTGCGTGTATCTTTTCAAATGTGTTTGGTTTTTTTTTTGGATAAATACCCAGGAGTGGAACTGCTGCGTTGTGTGGTCGTTCTGTTTTAATTCTTTGAGGAATCTCCATACTGTTTTCTATAGAGGCTGCACCACTTTATATTCCCCCAGTCATGCATGAGGATTCCCTTTCTCTACATCCTTGACAGTCCTTGTTATTTGTTGTCTTTGATAATAGCCTTTCTGAAATGTGTGAGGTGATATTTCACGGTGGTTTTGAATTACATTTCTCTGATGATTACTGATGGTGAGCATCTTTTCATGTGCTTGTTGGCCATCCATATATCTTCTTTGGAAAAATGTCTGTTCTGGTCTTCTGCCCGTTTTTTGATTGGTTGTTTGGTTTTTGATGTTGAGTTGTGTGAGTTCTTTGCATATTTTGTATACTGTCACCTTATCAGGTATATATCATTTGCAAATATCTTCTCCTATTCAGTAGGCAGCCTGAAGCATCTTTCCAGGAGTTTCACATTTCCATTCCTGGGCTACTCCTGTCTGTAAAATACAAAATTGCAAACACTGCCTTCTTTCCTCAGTTACTGTTTCCAGAGCCTGTTTTCTAGTGTTAGAATTCTCCAAAACTTCAGAACTCTTATAATAATTATAACTATAGATGAAATAGGACATTATAATAGAAAGAGGATTGGAATGTACCTCCAGAGATCTAAGTTCTGGTCCTTTCTCTGCCACCGCTAATCTCTGCAGCCTTTGGAAAGTCATTAGTTGCTATGCCCTTGATTTTCCTCACCTGAAAATGAATGTTCTTGTTTAATGATGTCCCTGGAAGTGTTAATAATTTGTGATTATACGTGCAGAATTGTATCTACTTTTAGAATAACAGCATGGTTGAACAAAATTGATTTTTATGTGTTGGGAATCTTAGTGGTACTCGCTCCTACAGGCCAAGAATCCAGTGATTCTTTAACAAGTCTTACGCATGAGAATTCATTGAAAGAAATAACAAAAAGCCCTTAAAATGTCAACTTTTTTTTTTTTACCACAGAAATTATGAGAATTATTTTGTCAAAGCACAGAAAGTGAGACGGCTTATTGCTAATGATTTTGTGAATGTTTTTAACTCTGGAGTGGACGTGTTGCTAACTCCCACGACTTTGAGTGAGGCAGTGCCGTACACAGAATTCATCAAGGAAGACAACAGGACACGCAGCGCCCAAGACGACATCTTTACACAGGCCGTAAATATGGCAGGTGAGGGTCCCTTAAGAACATTCTGGTTTTCTCCAGATTTTTAGGTAGACAGTCCTGGTTCTCAGCTTAAGTTCTAGCTAGATTGTTCCCTGAACACAATAGCTTGTCCTTCTGGGATACTTAGGAGTGTGTGTGTTTGTGTTCATGTGGGTGTGTATACATGTGTGCATTTGTAGGCATACACATGCTTGCATTCACCACACACATGCATTAATTTTCAGACCTACAGAAAGATTTTAGAAAGTCATAAGATGAATACCCATTATGTCCTTTGCCTGGGTTCATCCTTGTTTACATTTTGCCTCATTTGCTTTTTCCTTCTCTCTCCCTTTACCCCCAGACAGACAGACACATATACACAGCTTTTACTTGATTAATTTGAAAGTTTCAACATCATGTTACTTTACCACTAAATACTTTTAGCATGAATCATCTGGAATAAAGACATTCATCATCATACCTAAGAAGGCTAACACAAATACAATAATATTCCAAATACAGTTCATATTTAAGTTTTCTCAATTGTAACAAAAATGCCTTTTATAGGGTGTTTTTCCTGCATATATTTGTTTATGATATCTCTTACTAAAGTCTAGAACAATCCCCCAGGTCTCTATGTTCTTTTATTAAGAACCACATCAGATTGTTATGATTTTTGTTTCAGTCATCAAAAAATAATGTAGAAAACTCAAGAGCAGAGGAAAAGTCTGTTGTATTTATCTATATACTTTCGTTTACTATGTTCATTTCTCCCTGATCCATCAAGATTCTTTATCATATCCTTTCTGTTTGGAGAAGAGTTTGCCATTCTTTTAGGGTACATCTGCTAGCAACCAGTTCTCTTAGTTTTCTTCTGAGAATGTCTCGATTTTCCTCTCATAGTTTATTTTTGCTGTATATATGATTTTGGTTTGACAGTTCTTTAGCATTTACAAAATGTCCTGCTAATTTCTTCTAGCCTTCATAGTTACTGATAAGAAATCCTCTACCTTTTGAATCTTTTAAGTGACATTGTCTTTTTGAGGAGTCCTGTCCACTTCACATGTAGGATATCTTGTCCATAATCTGAATTTGTCAGATTGCTTCCTTATGATTGGGTTGGCTTAAACATTTTTGGCACAAATACTATATGCACTTCAGGTTAAGAAACAGTTAATATCAGTTCATACCACTGTGGAAACTAAGTGAATCCTTTGGATAAGGAAGTAACTACCAGATGTTCTCCTTACAAAGGCACATTTTCCTTTTATCAGTTGTAAGCAATTGGTGATATGATATGTTGGGACCGTGTTTCCCAATAAACCTGAACCCACTTTTAGCATCTATTGATGACCCTTGCCTGAATTAAGTATTACTTAGAGAATTACAAAGTGCTAACTTCTTTTTTTTTTTTTGACTTTTCTATCATTTTTTTCCGTATCTTAGCTAGCAGTCTTCTCTATAGAACAGCTTTCCTTTTTTAAAAATTCAATGTATTATAAGTAATTCTCATTATTTTTGATGCTCAAATTTAACTAATAGGAACCTCTCCAAGTTGTATGTAGCCCTTAAACTAGCCTCCATTAATTTTTTAAAACTTTCTTATTTTATGGCATAACAAGATACCCCAAAATTGAAATTAAAACTACCCTGAGCTACTATTTCTCACCTAATAAACTGACCAAAAATTAAGCAACTCAGCAACATACTATAGGTAAGGCTGTAGGAAAACTTTCATTTTGCTGATAGAAGTTCAAAAGGTACAACTTTTTGGAGGGAATTTGGCAATTTCTAACTAATATATACATTTATCTTTTGATGAAGCAATTCCTCTTCATCTGAGAAACATTCAAGAATACTGAAAAAATACACAAGGTAATTCACTGGGACATGGCGTGAAATCGCTAAATACTAAAAACAATCAGAACCCCCAACCATAGAAGAATGGTTGAATAAATTATGGTAAAACCACATGGTGGAATACTGTGCAGCTATAAAAAGGAATGAACCCGGTCTCTGAACAGATATACAGTGAATTCCTAGATATAGTAAATGAACAAAGGAAGATACAGAAATATACGTCATAATTTTTGTGATTTTTTTTTTTTTAACCCTTATCCTGTCTTGTACCTATTGGCACTGGAAAGTGGAAGAGGTCTCTGTGTCTTAGGGTGGAGATTTGGTCAACGTTTAATGGGTCTCTTTCCTTGCCTCAGGATTGCCAGCTGTGAGTGTCCCTATGGCCCTCTCAAGCCAAGGGTTGCCGATAGGACTACAGTTTATTGGACGTGCATTTTGTGACCAGCAGCTTCTTACAGTTGCCAGATGGTTTGAAAAACAAGTCCAGTTTCCTGTTATTCAACTTCAAGAACTAATGGATGATTGCTCATCAGTCTTTGAAAATGAAAAGTTAGCTTCGGTTTCTCTAAAATAGTGATAACTATATTGTGCACATTATAATGACTTTTAAAGGTTTTTATATTCTAGAGAAGTCAGGTGTTCTTGAAATTTGGCTCATTGTCGACGTAGTCATTCCTTGGAGTCATTTTTTTTAATTCTTGTGATATAGTTAATTATAAATAATCTGTCAGCATTTATTCAGCATCCACTCAGTATAAACCAAAGTACAAGACACCTGGATTCAATCCCTAGGTCGGAAAGATCCCCTGGAGGAGGCCATGGCAATGCACTCCAGTATTCTTGCCTGGAAAACTCCATGGACAGAGGAGCCTGTGGGCTACAGCCCATGGGGCTGCAAAGAGGCAGACACATCCACTCAAGTAGAAACCAAGTACAGGATTTCTATTATAATACGAGATAGATGTTGCTAAAAATGATGCTTTCTAAATGTTCATTAAAAAGAATATTGCTTACAGTGCAAGTAAGCTTAGGGGTAAACCTGTCAAGACGTGTATGTCTTTGCAACCAAAGCACAAACATGAACAGTAAGTCGTACTTCCAGAGGGAGCCTAGACAGCCCAGCTGACAGGCATTTCAACACGTGGTTAGAGGCCGCTGCAAAAGAGGTTAAAAATGCACAAAAACAATAAAATGGGAACATCACCTCTAGGTCTGAGCAGAGCAGGTGGAAGAGACGGCTCTAACACAGGAGGAAGTGCAACCTGCTGGCCCAGACAAGGGTGTGCCTCTCCCTGGGGAGAGCCCAGGTGGGCACACTCCTCTAAGAACAGACCTGCAGTGAGAAACTTTCTTCTTTCCTGCTGAAAGTTAAAAGGTTACTTCTGCTATTCCAGCGCCCCATGCCAAGGAGCTCAGAATAACCCCTATTTACACCAAGTTCATTCTCCTAGTTACCAATCACAAACTAGCTCAGTGGTGTCAGACATTTGCTGTGACGTAACAAACCGGACTGAAAATTGGTAGCTACTGGAGCATGGCTTTAGTGAGAAAGTTTCAATACACAAGTGAGATCCAGTATGAAAAACTCATAGATAACTTGGTAGGGCTGCATGGACCCATGCAGAGAAGAGGCCCGTGGGCCTCCTTCCTTACCCTAGATTCTCTATTCTTTATGGTTTTCTTACCTACCCTCCTGACTGTCCTTACAAGTGCTCTCCCTTTAGGCACCTTTAGCACAAAGAAATAAGAATGGGAGTATGTATTCAGAATTTGGGGGAAAAAAAAAGATCTAATGAAAAGCATTCATTTACCCACTGTAAAGGGCTTCCTTAGTAGCTCAGGTGGTGCGGCATCCGCCTGCAATGCAGGAGACCTGGGCTGGACCCCTATAAGGTTTGTCTTTGCCAGAACACAACTGTCATCTCATGTTTATCATGAGTTCTAATTTGACATTTATTTAAGTTTAAGTAGGGAGCTGAATTATTAATAGATTCACTTTGGTAAGGAAAAAATATTTTTAAAAATATATTTAAAAATATATTTTTAAAAATATAAAAGACATGAAGTAAAAACATAAGAGGCACAACCTCAGAACTACTGGAAAACAGTGCGATGGGAATTTAAACTGCCTGGTACTTTTCATTAATAGTTTTCTCTCTCCCTGGGATCCTTCCACTTGCAAATGCTCAATCTGATAAACTGCATAAAAGTTTTCTGTGCCAAGCGCACTAGTATTCTGAAAGATTTTGACTGTGAATCCCTGAAAGGAAGAAATTCATGACAGAGAATTGCTTTATTTTATAACAAGAGAAAACCCTTAGTTGGAGGAGAGAGTATGATGCAAATGGCAAGCAAATAAATCTTTACCCCAGTCTTTTTTTATGTGTGTATAATTTGAAATAAAAGATTTTCAAAGAATATGTAGTTTCTCTTATTTATATGTCTCTACTTGAGTTGCACTAATGACTTGAAATAAGGAAGTGAAACATTTACAATGTTTTCAAATAATAACACCCAACTAGCGTGAAATGATACCTGTTTTTTTCTTTTCCATCTTTACCCTACATCTGGTAGATCTCATTTTGCCAAATCACCGTCTGAGAATTTAAAATGGAAAATGGTTTCCGTGTCTCAGTTAATTAAACCCTGAAACTATGAGCAACAGGGCTGTCAGAGCAGAGCACGTCAGAAAGGTGAAGACGACTGCAAGTGTGAGATGAGTGCCTTGATAAGACAGCGCAACAGAGCAAAAGACAGATTCAACAGCGAAAGGGTTGCTAGAGTGAAAAAAATGTGATGCATTCATGAAACTTGGCACCTGACACCACACAGAGCCAAGTCCAAGCCAAATCCGTGTTGGCCCCCACCTATCATTATCAAGAAAATCACTTGAAACTAGAGAGGCAGAATTTGATTGGCTGTATGACAGGAACACAGGACCGTGGACCATCTAGAAGAGATAGCATGGTACAGAAGAGGATCTTACAAACATGACAGGGAGCGGTGATTCCTATGAGGAAAACACCGGCACCTTCTATGTTTAGTCACTAAGTCATGTCCGACTCTGCGACCCCAGAGACTGTAGCCTGCCAGGCACCTTCTATCGTGGACAAGAAATATCTTTAGGATTTTAGGACAGAATCTGAAGAACAGTGACGAGATCTGGTTACAGGGCACCAGTAAGTAGACCTCGAGAATTCTGTAAACTGTCACACCCTGTTCCAGTCAAAGTAAGGGACCAAAGAAATGAAATATTAATGGTTTCTGTTACAAACTTTCATTTATTAACTACTTTTACTCTCCCTCCCTTTACTCAAATATCTGATTATACCACGGCTAAATGTGTTGCCTGTGCAAGCCTCAGGTAAAATTTACTCATTGGACTTAGAAGCGCCAGAGGACAGTTTAAAGTAGAAGGCTTTCCTCAGTTATTTCATAACTTGAGCCATGTGTACACGAGAACAAAAACCTGAAAATTTTATAAAAACAAGTTAACACCAGAAAACCCCAGCCAACATTAAATAAAAGTAATTACAGGATTTCAGAGGGACTTTTATTCCTTTTTCTTTATACCACAGTGGAATATAAATCCAAAAGGATTCTAGGCACTTTATTAAAAATGTATTATTAAAATGCTATAAAAGTAAATAGTTGAGGAAATCACTGAATTGATAAGGGGAAAAAGTTAAAACCAGGAATAAGTAAAAATTACAATGTTCGTCAAGGTATTTATACAGATGCTTAAGGCTATATAGTGTGATACAGTGGGGAATTTTCCTGTCGCTTTTCTAGTGGGAAAGTTCACCAGATTTAAAAATAGATAAAGCTAGGTTTGAGTCCTATTAACTGCCATTTGCGAGTTATGTAACCTCCCTGAGCTTCAGTGTCTTGACCTGTGAAATGGAGATAATATTTATTCCAAGGGATGGTTGGGAGGATTAAATTTAAATGATGCCCTTAAAGCACCTAGCATAGCATGACAAAATAAGTACTCAAAAGTTTGGAACTATAAATAAATGTAAACAATCATGAAATTACCATTTTCCCATATATGTTACAAATATACATTAAACTAATATGGCCAAACTGCAATTTACTAAAAACTTATGCTAGAGACCAGCTATAATGGCTCTGGTGATCTGGCTTCCACTGAGGATAAAGTTTAAAACATCTGGAAGAAATGATGAACTATGTGTTTCTAAAGCAATTTCCATGAGCCTTTGATAAAGAATTGACTAACGGCAGGGTTCAAAGACCTGAAGGTTTTTAAAAGGCCCTTGTGCCTTGCCAACCAAGTGAGAGGGGGAAACACTTTTGACAGAGCCAAGCTCTTGCTTATAAAACTCAGTTCCAGTCCCACATATACATACATAGATGGTTGAGATCCTGAAATATTACATCTTATCTACAATTATTTTAACATAGGAAAAGTTTAGAGTTGCTATTCCCTACAGATAGGTAGTCTAGCCTTTGCGAGGGGGCGGTTGGTGGGGACAGTTAATGAAGTACCCCTGGGGCATCTGTTGGTAAGTAACTTCGTTTCTTGGTGAAATTAGTCATAAAATAGACCTGCAGAATAGTATGATAGAACTGGTGTCGGGTATCTGCCAAGATGAAAATGGACAATTTCAGCTTCATATAGCAAGACCAGTTGTCTTCAGAGGCCAATCAATATAGAATTCTTTCTATTTTCTGTGACAAGAGTGTTTGTGAGGCTGAAATTCAAAGTTTTAAGGCTAATAATAACCAGGTAAATTCCAATACAGTATACTGTTAGAACCATTCTATCACAAGCATGTCAAAAGACATGGAGAATCTAATTACATGTGAATTATTTTCTTATTTATCCTACTCTAGAAATAGCTACTAGGATGCAGGTGTAATTGGTGCAGAATTAAGGTAGTGTTCGTGGGACAGAAAAGAGAGAAAGTGAAAATCAGAAGAATTTGGAGTTTAATTGGATTTAAGGGTATGGGAGAAAGGAGGGAAAGAAATATAACTTTTATACTGAGAAGTGCTCTCAACTAGAAAAATGATGTTAACCTTAATAAAAACAGGAAAAGCAGGAATGATTTGTAGGGGCTGAAGATGTATTCCACAATCAAGGAGAAATACCTAACAGGTAATGGGCAAAAAGGCAGGTGAGAAAAATGGAGCTTGGGGAGTCAGAAGGACAGAGAATGAAGTCCACCCCTTCTTCCCTGATGTTTTATTATGAAAATTTTCAAATATAAAACACTGAACCCACCACCTATATTCTACTGACATTTTACTGTATTTTATCACATATCCATCTAATATCTCTATTCATCCTTTAATCTGCCTTATTTTTAAAATATATATCTCAAAGTACACTTTACCCTAAATACCTAAGCATATCTGTCACTTGAGTTCAATATTTGTTTATGGGTTTTTAAAGTAAAACTTAAGTACAATGAAATTCACAAATCTTAAGTGTATGTTCCCTGAGTTTTGACAAATGCATTCACCTGTGTAACCCAAACCCCTATCAACACATAGACCATTACTATAACTTCTGTCACCCCAGAAAATTCCCTCATGTCCTCTCCTAGTTAATCTCTGCTCCCATCCCTCAAGAGGAAACTATTCCTCTGATTTTTTTTTCCCCAAAAAAATTTAGTTTTGCTTATTCTACATTTCATATGAATGTAACCTGCACTGGGTCACCTGAAAGGTTGTACCAGGAGATGCAAGATCTCAATTTTTAAATTTGATTTGAATTGATTTTAAGAGGTTTTATTTTTCGGGTTACAAAGGCAATGCTTGTGTTCTGGCAGGAGACAACAGAAAAGCACAACACAAAGTCACTCTCTCACCATCTAGATGTATGTATACATATATGTGTGTATATATGTATATATTTTTATTATTAAAACTGATGTCATACTTCACATAGTTGTGTAACCATTACCATGAGACTCCAGAATATTTTTATTATCCCACAAAGAAGCCTCACGGCCATTAGCAGTCTTCCCCATTCCACTCTACTCCCAGCCCCTGACAACCACAAATTTAGTCTGTGGATTTACCTCTTCTGGACATGACATATAAATGCAATCATACACTACATGACCTTTTGTATCTAGCTCCTTTCACTTAGAATAGTGTTTTCAACATTCATCCATGTTGAAGCATATCTTAATATCTCATTTTTATGACTAAATAATATTCCAACGTGTGTTGCATGTTATTTTATATACTGACGGACATTTGGATTGTTCCCACCTTAGGAATGAATAATACTGCTATGAACATGTATGCACAAGTATACGTACTCATGTACAATGTGCTTCTGTTTTGCCTGAATATATATTAAGGTGTGAAATTGGTGGATCACCTGGTAACACTGTGTTTGACCTTTTGAAAAATTGCTAAACATTTCCAAAGTGGCTGCACTGTTTTACATTCCTACCAGCAATATATGAGGGCTTCAGTTTCTCCACATTCTTGCTAACCCTTGTTATTGTCTTTTTTTTTTTTTTAATAGGGACTCAGGCTGATAGAGCAGCCACCATTTTGCACACTGTTGTTCAGTCAGATGAAGTGGTATCCCACTGTAGTTTCAATTTGAAAAATCACTGCAGATGGTGACTGCAGCCATGAAATTAAAAGACACTTACTCCTTGGAAGAAAAGTTATGACCAATCTAGATAGCATATTCAAAAGAAGAGACATTACTTTGCCAGCAAAGGTCCATCTAGTCAAGGCTATGGTTTTTACAGTGGTCATGTATGGATATAAGAGTTGGACTGTGAAGAAAGCTGAGCGCCAAAGAATTGATGCTTTTGAACTGTGGTGTTGGAGAAGACTCTTGAGAGTCCCTTGAACTGCCAGGAGATCCAACCAGTCCATTCTAAAGGAGATCAGCCCTGGGTGTTCTTTGGAAGGAATGATACTAAAACTGAAACTCCAGTACTTTGGCCACCTCCTGCGAAGAGCTGACTCATTGGAAAAGACTGATGTTGGGAGGGATTGGGGGCAGGAGGGAAAGGGGATGACTGAGGATGAGATGGCTGGATGGCATCACCAACTCAATGGATGTGAGCTTGAGTGAACTCTGGGAGTTTGGTGATGGACAGGGAGGCCTGGCATGCTGCGATTCATGGGGTGGCAAAGAGTCAGACACAACTGAGCGACTGAACTGAACTGAATGACTAATGATATTGAGTATCTTTTCATGTGTAGACTGAACAATTATGTATATATATATATACACACATATATACATATATATACACATATATACACACACATATACACATATATGTATATATGTGTATACACACATATACATATGTATATACATATATAATATATGTATATACATATATACATACATATACATGTGTATATACATATACATACATATGTATATACATATATAATATATGTATATATATACATACATATACATGTGTATATACATATACATACATATGTATGTATATATATACATATATATACATATACGTATGTATATACACACACACATATATACATATACATATGTATATATACACACACATATATACATATACATATGTATATATACACACACACATATATATACATATACATATGTATATATATACACACACACATATATATACACACATATATATACAAATATATATACACACACATATATATACACATATATATATGTGTGTATGTGTGTGTATATATACATATACACATATACATATATGTATATGTATACATACGTATATGTATATGTATACATATGTATATGTGTGGATGTATATGTATATATAGGTGGATGTATATGTATATATATACATATATGTGTGTATATATGTGTGTGTAATATATATACGTGTGTGTGTATATATATACATATACATATATATATACACATACACACACACACACACACACACACACACACATATATATATAGGTGGATGGAGAAATGTGTATTTAAATCCTTAAAGGTTCATTTTAAAATTGGGGGTTTTTTATTGTTGTGTTTAAGAGGTTTTTTAAAATAATATATTTTAGATACTAGCCTTTTTCAGATATGTGATTTGCAAATATTTCCTCCTGCGAATTGTCTTTTCATACTTTTGACAGTTTTCTTAAAAGCAGTAAGGTTTTCCTTTTATTCTGATGAAGACTAATGTATCTATTTTTGCTTTCTGGCTTTTGCCTTTGGTGTCATACATTTAATGTACCTGTAATATATTTTAATCGATGGTATGAAGAGATCAAGTTAGATCAAGTTTTAAACAAATTAACTCAGTACCTATCTATACTACTCTTATAGTCTAAAAGCTTATACATAGTTGGCTCTGATTTGGGCTCATTGTCAAAGCTTTGTTAGTTTTTCTTAAGGTGACCCCCAAAGTACCCTGAGTGTGGCATCCAAAAGAATAACATTACCTACAATTTTGCCTCAGCTCACCTTTGTCTAAACACACTCTAAATCTTTTATTAAATGTTTATTGAGTTGAATTTAACTGGAAAACAGTTTTAGGGAAGAGAAGTGTGAACAGTTTTGGAGCAGCAACACTGTGATCCAGCACTATTCACATTGTCCCCATTTCTGCTGAGTTCATCTCTGCTCTTATAAAAACTCCTCTTTCAACACATTTTCAATACAATTGAGGTCATCATTAGTGTTGTTTGTCAAATAGTTCCAGTTCTCTCCTCTCTCAGACTCTCTGTAGCTAGGTGTGATCATGTGCCTGGTTCCAGCCAATGCGGTGAGTGAAAGCCTCCTGTGTCTGGGCCTGAGTTTGCTGGGTTGGCTGGTACTCTCCACAGTTCTCTTTTATCTCCAGCAATGTGCAAAATGTGGTTTGGTTGGATGGCATCACCAACTCAATGGACATGAATTTGAGAAAACTCCAAGAGATGGTGAAGGACAAGGAAGCCTGGCATGCTGCAGTCCCTAAGGTCACAAAGAGTCGGACACGTCTTAGTGACTGAACAACAAAGTGCAAAACGGTGGCTGCTCTATCAGCCTGAGTTCATCAGTGGCTAAGGTTAGCAGAGCTTTCTTTTAAAGTTAAAAAATTTTTGTTGTTTGAAGCCATTAAATTTAGGGGAGAAAGTTAATGAAGAATCACAGCCTAACCCAACCAGTATACCGATTACTATCCTCCTGCTCTTTACTCTGGGCCTGACTTCTTGTGTGGAGGGTAAAGAGCTTTCAGGCAGAGCATGAAGCAGCTGGTCCTAAAGTGCTTTCAAACATAGGTCCCCATTCACTCTTCCCAAATGCATAACTGCAACTACATTTTAGGGTAAACTTACCACCTGGATACAGGACTTGAGTGTTCCAGAAGTGCTCCAGGGTCCAAAAGTGAAATGCCTGGGAAATTGACATTTCCATAAAAAGTAAAAGAAATAATTATGTCATTGATTGAACAGGTAAAAATTTTCCACAGGGGAAAAAAAAGCCAGTTTTCAGAGTAGGGCAAAACTTTCAATACATCCCAGAAAGATCACTATAAAGAACTGCGATTTCTAAATCACTATAAAGGAATACATTCACCCAATTTGATATATATTTACCATTTTTTATCTGCTTCAAGTCCTTTTATGCTTTATTAGTGAACATTTTATTATGCTTAATTTAATGGATGTTTACAAAGCCCTTGATACTCATATTGTGCCCATTCTCCCAAAACATTGAACACTGAGGCCTCAGCAAAATATAAATTGAGATAAGCGATGAACAATCGATATAAACAAAATAGGTGTATATATAATTTGATACATTGGTCATTTTGCATGTTGCTGCCTTGATCTAGAGCTTTTATGATCAAAACCCAGATAACATTAGGGAAAGAAAAGAAAGTAGCATTCTGCTGTGCATTGAGGAGTTTCGACACACACGGGTTTGGAGGTTTTGTGTTGTTTCCTGGGTGATGATTAATTAGAATTTCAGTGTTTCTAGAAGAAAGAATCTAAGCTAAGAGTTTCAAAGGAAATTTAAGTTTATCCCCGTGGCTCTGTAGGGAACATAAAACTTCTTGGTATAAGAGCACTTCAATTAGGAAACTTCATTTTGAAGTTTAATGAACTGCCAATATGAAATAATTATTAGCAAAGAAACTAGCACTACTATAAAACTAACTTTGGAATTAGACTTAACTATAGTATTACACCAGCTAAATTGTATTGCCATCATTATAGGCAAGCAGCTTAAACATTAACAAGCCTAAAGAAACAACCTTTACTTTATAGATAAGTAACTGTCTTCGTAGTCTGAAATCCATTATCTCCTCTCCTAACTTCCATCTGGTTAATTTTAAATCATTCTTTCACACTTGGGCTCGGCTTCCCCTTTCCAAAAGTCTTCCCTTGCCCACCCCCCAGCCCCCCGACACACACACCACTTAAGGTGTTTCTATGCTTACTCCTTGGAAGGAAAGTTATGACCTACCTAGATAGCATATTCAAAACCAGAGACATTACTTTGCCAAGAAAGGTCCGTCCAGTCAAGGCTATGGTTTTTACAGTGGTTCTGTATGGATGTGAGAGTTGGACTGTGAAGAAAGCTGAGTGCCAAAGAATTGATGCTTTTGAACTGTGGTGTTGGAGAAGACTCTTGAGAGTCCCTTGGACTGCAAGGAGGTCCAACCAGTCCATCCTAAAGGAGATCAGTCCCAGGTGTTCATTGGAAGGACTGGTGCTGAAGCTGAAACTCCAATACTTTGGCCACCTCATGAGAAGAATTGACTCATTGGAAAAGACCCTGATGCTGGGAGGGATTTGGGGGCAGGAGGAGAAGGGGACGACAGAAGATGAGATGGCTGGATGGAATCACTGACTCGATGGGCATGAGTTTGAGTGAACTTTGGGAGGCAGTGATGGACAGAGAGGCCTGGCGTGCTGTGATTCATGGGGTTGCAAAGAGTCGGACACGACTGAGTGACTGAACTGAACTGATGCCATTTTTATTAGTAGCTATTTTAAAATTCAAGACAACCAACCTGAAGCATAAAAAAATCTAGTTATAATTAATCTTACTGTCCAGTGTTTATATATAGCCCTCCCTGGTTCACAGCCTTGTTGCAGAAAAGGGGCTTGTGTAACTCAATGATGCCATGCAGGGCCACCCAAGATGGATGGGTTATAGTGAAGAGCTGGGACAAAATGTGGTCCACTGGAGGAGGGAATGGCAAACCACTCCAGTATTCTTGCCACAAGAAACCCATGAGCAATATGAAAAGGCAAAAGATATAACATCAGAAGATGAGTCCTCCAGATCAGAAGGTGTCTACTATGCTACTGAGGAAGAGCAGAGGGCAATTACTAATAGCTCTGGAAAGGATGAAGCAGCTGGGCCAAGGAGGAAACACTGCTCAGCTGTGGCTGTGGCTGGTGGTGAAAGTAAAGTCCGATGCTGTAAAGAATAGTATTGCATAGGAATCAGGAATATTAGGTCCATGTATCAAGGTAAATTGGAAGTGGTCAAGCAGGTGTTTAATGAACTGCCAATATGAAATAATTATTAGCAAAGAAACTAGGACTACTATAAAACTAACTTTGGAATTAGACTTAACTATAGTATTCCACCAGCTAAATTGCATTTCCATCATTATAGGCAGGCAGCTTAAACATTAACTGAAATAATACATTTTAATCATGCATTATTTTTATAAAAACCCTCACACTTTGCAGACACAAGTGTAGTTTCAAAATATGTCTGAATCAATATGTTGTATAAACATTTGATTAAATGCCTATATCTGAAGAGTAAACACTTTTAACAAGCCAAAAGAAACAACATTTACTTTATAGATAAGTAACTATCTTCGTAGTCTGAAATCCATTATCTCCTCTCCTAACTTCCATCTGGTTAATTTTAAATCATTCTTTAACACTTGGGCTAGGCTTCCCCTTTCCAAAAGTCTTCCCTTGCCCCACCCCCAGTAAGGTGTTTCTACGCTTACTCCTTGGAAGGAAAGTTATGACCTACCTAGATAGCATATTCAAAAGAAGAGACATTACTTTGCCAACAAAGGTCCGTTCAGTCAAGGCTATGGTTTTTCCTGTGGTCATGTATGGATGTGAGAGTTGGACTGTGAAGAAAGCTGAGCGCCAAAGAATTGATGCTTTTGAACTGTGGTGCTGGAGAAGACTCTTGAGAGTCCCCTGGACTGCAAGGAGATCCAACCAGTCCATTCTGAAGGAGATCAGCCCTGGGATTTCTTTGGAAGGACTGGTGCTGAAGCTGAAACTCCAATACTTTGGCCACCTCATGCGAAGAGTTGATTCATTGGAAAAGACCCTGATGCTGGGAGGGACTGGGGGCAGAAGGAGAAGGGGATGACAGATGATGAGATGGCTGGATGGCATCACTGACTCAATGGACATGAGTTTGAGTAAACTCCGGAGTTTGGTGATGGACAGGGAGGCCTGGCATGTTGCAATTCATGGGGTTGCAAAGAGTCAGACACGACTGAGTGACTGAACTGAACTGATGCCATTGTCCACCTCAAAACTCTTGCACATCTCTATCATGAGTTTTACTCTACTGTATGCTACTTCTCCATGAGATACTCCTATTCTATCCACCATATAATAAATTCTTAAAGAAATGAATACGCCTGAATTATTTCTTATCCTCTAAGATCTAATATCAAGATGATAAATGTCTGTTGAATAAATTAATACCATGAAGTTTTCAATATACAAATTTATTTTTCTGTAAAATTCAAAGTCAAAACGCATAGAAGTTGTATTAATTGAAAGGAAAGCAGTAAAAGTCTCCCTGTTAGATTATACTAATTGCACACTTGTAAAACTCAAGAGAATCATATGAAAAATTGTTTTAAATAATAGAAGAGTTGAATAACATGGTTGGGCACAAAATTACTGTTCAGAAATAAATCATCTTTGTAAATACAGATTCTCTAGAAACACAGCAGCCACTAGCCACATGTAACTATTTCAATTTTAATAACGATTTTAAAATTTTTATTTTGGTTTCTTATTAATAACATTGTCCATATACCAAGTTCTCAATAGTCACTTGAAATGTGGGGGAAAGAGCCAATTTGGAACTATTTTCCATAGGCCTGAGGAAAAATAAACATGCAATAAAGGCCAGGAAAATCCTGAAAAAGGACAGTAATAAGAGGAACAGTCTTATAAGACATTAAAACACAAGTTTATAACAATTAAAATGTTTGAATAGACTGATACAAATCGAACAGAAGTTCTAGAAAACTTACTCCAACACCTACAAAAATTTTGCACGTGACAAAGAAGTTATTTCAAATCAATGGGAAAGATGAATTATTCAATAAAGCATGTTAGGACTAGCCATCTAGAGAAAAAAATATGTATCCCCATTTCACTTCTTACTCTAAAATTCCAAATGTAGCAAAGATGTAAAGATAAAAGAAAACCACATTACAGATTTGCAAAGGACTGGCAACAACCTGAATGCTCTTTAATGATTAAATAATCATGGTATATACATTCAATCTAAAATGGCCTGCATGTCTCTGAAAGGAGCACACAAGAAATTGATTTCCTCTGGAGATGGAAACTAGTTGCTCTGGTTCAGGGGTGAGAAGAGATTTATTTTCACTGCTGAGTCTTCTGTACCACTGAATTTTTGCACGATATGTGTTATCTATTTTTAAAATAAATCGAATAATTTATTATAAAAGCCAAAGCCTAAAATTTATAAAAATACTGCATTTTCCCTACCTTCCATCCCTGTCTGAAGTTTAGTTTCTTATATAAGAGCTGCCAAAGGCCTATGGCAGCAGTAATTTCAGGCTTCAGTGCAGTAAACTCTCATCTAGAAAGTTAGAATTTGGCAACCTACCCAGGAAGTGGTCAGTAGGAATGAGGATTTTATATCAGTGCACTTAGTAGGTCCATGTTCAGGTGGAATTTTCTATTAATTAAAGAAGACTTTTTTCAAGGGAGTACTTTGAATTATAGCAAATGGGCTAATGTAGTCTAGAGTCATTTACAGTGTAAAAATATAAATGAAACAGATGATGGGAAACACTCTCAACAGAAGAACACTTCACAGAGTGGAACAAAGGTCTCCAGTGCTCACTGTCCCAGCATACAGGCCACATTCTTGCAATACTGCTGCAAAGAGCCTCCTATGTTTTAGGAGCTCCCCCACCCACCCAAACACTTCTGTCTGTCTTCACAGTTTCTGAACTTATACTTAACGTTCTCCAACACAAATTATATCTCATTTGCCTTTAGAAATGGAATTTTCTGATTCTACTTCTGCTGTTTGACAGCTCAGACAATTAGATCTTTTAAAAGGCAGAGTGAGTTTTTCTGGGTACTGACAATATGTGCTTGAAGCCTGAAGAAATTATTCCAGAACAGGCTTATCTGTCAAAGACCATCCTAGAAGATCCCTGAGTAGGGAAAAAAAAATATGTCACGTAACACAATGTAACACTTAACAATTTCTTTTTATCAGTAGCTATTTTAAAATTCAAGACAACCAACCTGAAGTATAAAAAAATCTAGTTATAATTAATTTTACTGTCCAGTGTTTATATATAGCCCTTCCTGGTTCACAGCCTTGTTGCAGAAAAGGGGCTTGTGTAACTCAATGATGCCATGCAGGGCCACCCAAGATGGATGGGTTATAGTGAAGAGCTGGGACAAAATGTGGTCCACTGGAGGAGGGAATGGCAAACCACTCCAGTATTCTTGCCACAAGAAACCCATGAGCAATATGAAAAGGCAAAAGATATAACATCAGAAGATGAGTCCTCCAGATCAGAAGGTGTCTACTATGCTACTGAGGAAGAGCAGAGGGCAATTACTAATAGCTCTGGAAAGGATGAAGCAGCTGGGCCAAGGAGGAAACACTGCTCAGCTGTGGCTGTGTCTGGTGGTGAAAGTAAAGTCCGATGCTGTAAAGAATAGCATTGCATAGGAATCAGGAATATTAGGTCCATGCATCAAGGTAAATTGGAAGTGGTCAAGCAGGAGATGCAAGAGTGAACATCAATGTCTTAGGAATCCGTAAACTAAAATAGATGGGAATGGGCAAATTTAGTTCAGATAATCCTTATATCTACTACTGCGGGCAAGAATCCCTTAGAAGAAATGGAGTAGCCTCATAGTCAACAAAACAGCCCAAAGTGCAGCACTTAGGTGCAATCTCAAAAATGACAGAATGACCTCAGTTCATTTCCAAGGCAAACCATTCAAACTCACAGTAATCCAAGTCCATGCCTAACCACTGATGCCAAAGAAGCTATAATTGACCAGTTCTATGAAGATCTACAAGACCTTCTAGAACTAACACCAAAAAAGATGTTCTTCTCATCATAGGGGATTGGAATGCAAAAGTAGGAAGTGAAGAGATACCTGGAGTAATAGGTCAAGTTTGGCCTTGGAATACAAAATGAAGCACAGCAAAGGCTAAGAGAGTTTTGCCAACAGAACACACTGGTCACAGCAAACACCTTTCCCCAACAACACAAGAGGCGACTCTACAAATGAACATCACCAAAGGTCAGTATTGAAATTAAACTGATTACATTCTTTGTAGCCGACGATGCAGAAGATCTATACAGACAGCAAAAACAAGACCTGGAGGTGACCGTGGTTCAGATAGTGAGCTCTTTATTGCAAAATTCAGGCTTACGTTGAAAAAGGAGGGAAAACCACTAAGCCATTCAGGAATGACCTAAATCAAATCCCTTATGATTATACAGTGGAGGTGACAGATAGATTCAAAGGATCAGACCTGGTAGACAGAGTGCCTGAAGAACTACGAGAGGTTTGTAACATTGTACAGGAGGCAGAGACCAAAATCATCCCAAGTGAAAGTGAAGTCGCTCAGTCATGTCCGACTCTTTGCAACCCCATGGACTGTAGCCTATCAGGCTCCTCCGTCCATGGGATTTTCCAGGCAAGAGTGCTGGAGTGGATTGCCATTTCCTTCTCCAGGGGATCTTCCCGACCCAGGAATCGAACTCTGGTCTCCCGCATTGCAGGCAGATGCTTTACCATCTGAGCCAAAGAGGAAAAAAACGTGAAAAAGGAAAGTGGTTGTCTGAGGAGGCTTTACAAATAGCTGAGAAAAGAGAAGTAAAAGCAAAGAAGAAAGGGAAAGAAATACCTAAATGAATGCAGAGTTCAAAAGAACAGCAGGGAGAGAGAGTCTTCTCAAGTGAACAACACAAAGAAATGCAGGAAAACAACAGAATGGGAAACACTAGAGAGCTCCTCAAGAAAACTGGAGAGATCAGGGAACTTTTCATGCAAGGATGGACACACAAAGGACAGAAATGGCAAGATCCTACCAGAAGCAGAAGAGGTGAAGAACAGGTGGCAAGAATACACAAAAGAAGTATGCAAAAAGGTCTTAATGACCCAGATATCCACGTTGCTGTGATCACTCACCTAGAGCCAGACATCCCGAAGTGTGGAGTCAAGTGGGCCTTAGGAAGCATTACTGCAAACAAAGCTAGTGGAAGTGATGGAATTCCAGCAGAGCTAGCTAAAAACCTAAAAGATAATGCTGTTGAAGTGCTGCACTCAATATGCCAGCAAATTTGGAAAACTCAGCAATGGATGCAGGACTGGAAAAGGTGTTTTCATTCCAATCTCAAAGAAAAGCAGTGCCAAAGAACGTTCAAACTACTGGACAACTGTGCTCATTTCACATGCTAGTAACGTTATGCTGAAAATCTTTCAAGCTAGGCTCAGCAGTATGTGAACTGAGAACTTCCAGATATAAAAGCTAGGTTTAGAAAAGGCAATGGAATCAGAGATCAAATTGCCAATATGCACTGGCTCATAGAGAATGCAAGAGAATTCCAGAAAAACATCTACTTCTCCTTCATTGGCTATGTGAAAGCCTTTGACTGTGTGGATCACAATAAATGATGGAAAATTCTTCAAGTGATGGGAATACCAGACTACCTTACCTGTCTCCTGGGAAACCTGTATGCAGGTCAAGAAGCAACAGTTAGAACTTTTCATGGAACAAGTGACTGGTTCAAAATTGGAAAAGGAGTATGACAAGGCTGTATATTGTTATCCTGTTTATTTAACTTATATGCAGAATACATCATGTGAAATATCAGGCTGGATGAATCACAAGCTGGGATCAAGATTGCTGGGAGAAATATCAACAACCTCAGATACGCAGGTGACACCACCCTTATGGCAAAAAGTGAAGAGGAACTAAAGAGCCTCTTGATGAAAGTGAAAGAAAAGAGTGAAAAACCTGGCTAAAATCTCAACATTCAAAAAAATAAGATCATGGCATCAGGTCTCATCATTTCAAGGCAAATAGATGAGGAAAAAGTAAAAACAGTGACAGACTTTATTTTCTTGGCCTCCAAAATCTGCGGATGGTGACTGCAGCCGTGAAATTAAAACATGTTTGCTCCTTGGAATGAAAGCTATGACAAACCTAAATAGCATATTATAAAGCACAGACCCCTCTTTGCTGACAAAGATCCATATAGTCAAAGCTATGGTTTTTCAATTAGTCAGGTACGGATGTTAGAGTTGGACCATAAAGAAGGCTGAGAGCCAAAGAACTGATGCTTTTGAACCGTGGTGTTGGAGAAGACTCTTGAGAGTCCCTTGGACAGTAAGGAAATCAAACCAGTCAATCCTAAAGGAAATCAACCCTGAATATTCATTGGAAAGACTGATGCTGAAGCTGAAGCTCCAATAATTTGGCCACCTGATGCAAAGAGTCAACTTATTGGAAAAGACCCTGATGCTGGGAAAGATTGAGAGCAGGCAGAGAAATAGGCAACAGAGGATGAGATGGCTGAGTGGCGTCACCAACTCAATGAACATGAACCTGAGCAGACTCTGGGAGGTAGTGAAGGACAGAGAAGCCTGACATGCTGCAGTCCATAGGGTCGCAAAGTTTCAGACATGAGTTAGTGACTGAACAACAATTTATATACAGATTTCATCGATAAAACACAGTCCCTCTGAGCCTCAATTTTTCTCATCCACCAAATGGGATAATAATAACTACTCTAATGACCTTGGGTGGAGGATTACTGTGATAACTGAAGTTGTAAAAGCAATTTGAAAGATGTCAAACTATTTTAAATTGCCTATTATTATTCCTTGTTAAGAAAGAGGCAACCAATCCCTTCTAAATATATAAGATCTAATTCTTTTTGTCTTCACCACCTGTAAGACTGCCAAGTGTCCCAGCACTGAATTGTGGTTTAGTTTCTGTCCAGCAAAAGGAAAATTTTAAAACTAGATGCAAATGCTTTTTATCACTAAAAAGTTATTGGAAATAAACTTTAAAAATAACATTATGCAGGTGAGTAGACAAAGCATTTTTACTAAGAGAAAGATGGGACTACCTCAGTAAATGACACCATTTGTGTAGTCTGTTGTAACAGATTTTTTGTCTTTTTAAACAAAATTTGAAATATAATCTGTTGGCTTCCAATCATGAAAAGAGAGGTTTGCAAAATTTACAGTCCTCAATCTCATACACACACACCAAACACATGCATTTTTTTCTCTTGACTAGAGCATAATTTCTAGTTAGATAAAAATGTAGCATTTATATTATTACACAGTAAGCTGCAGTGGATTCTGTGATAAGGCCCCAGCTTCCTCCTTGGGATAGAAGAATTTACCCTGCAGCTGCCGGAGGCCCTGCTGGCAGATGCCTCTCTACTGGCAGATGCTTTGGAATTAACTCAGCTTTTGGAAGTCATCTCCACTATAGCAAGACCCCTTCTGGGAGCAGCTGTCATTCATTCAGTGACTGCTCAGCTTGAAGGTAAAAGGTGCTTGCTGCAACTTGGGACAGTTCTTGACAGCCAGCCTTGCTGCAGAGCTCCCTATGGGTTCTGCTAAGGCCTTTGTCAAGACTGAATTTTCCCTTTACCCAATCCTATGTCTGCATTTTTTTTTCCCTCCCATAGGTATTGATCTCAAGAGTTCTCCATCATAAACCTCCTGCCTTCCTGCCCATCTCTGACTCCAAGACTCCTTCCAAGGAACCCAGCTCATAACACTGGTACCAGAAATGTTCTGAGAAAGCAGATGCTAGAATGGGATTTTGGAGCCAAATCTGCCACCTTGTTCACTGGGCCCCACTGCTGGTAGAAGGGGAGCACAGATAACACAAGGTAACCATGTGACAGTTACACACCGTTAGCACATGCAGCAGCATTGTATCGGGATTTGAACAATAGAGGGGAAAGGATAACTAAAGGGACAGCAAAGGTGGCTACTGCTAAACTCAGTTCATGCTGTGGAAAAAGATAACAGACTGAGAGTGACTAACTGACTTCAAAAAGTGTGAAAACGTGAAAGCCCAGAAAGGAAAGTGAAGTCGCTCAGACGTGTCCGACTCTTTGTGATCCCATGGACTGTAGACTACCAGGCTTCTCTGTCCATGGGATTTTCCAGGCAAGAATACTAGAGTGGGTTGCCATTTCCTTCTCCAGGAGATCTTCCTGACCCAGGGATTGAACCCGGGTCTCCCGCATTGTAGGCAGACGCTTTACCGTCTGAGCCACCAGAGACCCAGCAGGCCTCCTTGGAAACATCTTTTTTTTTTTTGACAGCAGAGATACAGAGAAAGTGGAGGACTAGGCTCAGGACTTAATCCTAAGGGTACCAGAGCTCCAAAATAGTTCATCTCTCTGACAAGGCAGGTTTGCTATGCCAAAGTCAGGTCTCTGGTTGAAAATCAACAGGAGCCTGACATTAGGACAGAGACCTCTGGGTTCCCCTGCAGAAATGGTCCAGGCCTTCCTATGATGGGCTAGTCCTCCCCTCTCCTAGAAGAGTGGCAAAGGCCACTCCCTTCTGAAACAGCAAGATCCCAACTCTTGCCCCAGCCTCCCTGCCTCAGCACTGGGCCCATCATTACATGAAGTCATAACACAACTCAGCTGAGGAAGAAAAGTGCCAGACACCAAAGGGGTGCAGAACCCAGCCACAGGTCCCTGCAGGGCCGGGAGTGACTCCACGCGATGGGATTCAGAGGGTGTTGGATCAAAGCAGGCAGCAGCACTTGGATAAGAAAGTGTTTATTGGGAGCACTGTCTTGGAATATAGGAGATGGTGTGAATACGCTGTGAGGATGACCCCAGGAAGTAAGGAAAAAGCAATGATCCACATTAAGAGAGATTTAAATGCCAGCATTGCCCTGGCAGATGGTGGAAGAGGGGTAGGAGGCTCAGAGAAGTGGGCTCACTAGAGTGGATATATTCTATAAGGCCTAGATGACTGTACTCTGGGCAGAGGCCAGAGTATACACAATCCTCCAAAGAAATAAGCTGGCAAGAGGGGTGCCAGCGGCTCTGAGACTTCAGCGGTAGCTTTCATCTACAGACCAGGGATGAAGAGCTGTCTTTTCAGAACTAGGCTCACTGACAGCAGTGAGAGGCACAGGACGACTCCTACCTTCCCCCTCAACCCCCTCCTCACAGAGCCCAGGTGATGGTACTTCAGAAGCCAGATAGATGCAATTACTGTCATAAGCAATAGGGCTAAAGTGGCAGCCAAGAGGTCTCATCTACACTGAGTTATGGAGATGGTAAATAAATGTCATGTTCCCAGGGGCAAATGCATGAGTAGCCAAAAAAGGTACTACTTAACCCGTACAAAAGAAACAAGGATGCAGGATAAAGGCAGTCATCCCAGTTAAAAGCCATGATGCCCATTTTCCAGAACCAACTTTAGGATCCAGAATGCATCAACTGGAAGAGGCAAGGCCCGCACTCTAGAGCATGTGCACTGCAACTAGAGAGTGGCCCCTGCTCACAGTAACTATAGAAAGCCCATGCACAGCAACAAAGAACAGGCACAGTCAAAAATAAATAAATAAAATTTAAATAAAAAACAGGCTTGGGGCTCAGGAAGGCACAAGTATTCACAGTAGTGATTTCCTGATCCCCTAAGGGAACCATGACCATTTAATTGGGTATCTCTACACAGGTGGAGAAGCTCTATACAGACAGCAAAAACAAGACTGGGAGCAGACTATGGCTGAGATCATGAACTCCTTATTGCCAAATCAGACTTAAATTGAAGAAAGTAGGGAAAACCACTAGACCATTCAGGTATGACCTAAATCAAACCCCTTATGATTATACAGTGGAAGTGAGAGATAGATTTAAGGGCCTAGATCTGATAGATAGAATGCCTGATGAACCGAAGTTTGTGACACTGTCCTGTGGTCATGTATGGATGTGAGAGTTGGACTGTGAAGAAGGCTGATCGACAAAGAATTGATGCTTTTGAACTGTGGTGTTGGAGAAGACTCTTGAGTCCCTTGGACTGCAAGGAGATCCAACCAGTCCATTCTGAAGGAGATCAACCCTGGGATTTCTTTGGAAGGAATGATGTTGAAGCTGAAACTCCAGTACTTTGGCCACCTCACGAGAAGAGTTGACTCATTGGAAAAGACTTTGACGCTGGGAAGGATTTGGGGCAGGAGGAAAAGGGGACGACAGAGGCATCACTGGATGGCATCACTGACTCGATGGACATGAGTCTGAGTGAACTCCGGGAGACGGTGATGGACAGGGAGGCCTGGCGTGCTGCAATTCATGGGGTCACGAAGAGTTGGACACAACTGAGTGACTGACCTGAACTGAACAGGAGACAGGGATCAAGGCCATCCTCATGGAAAAGAAATGCAAAAAGAAAATGGCTGTCTGGGGAGGCCTTACAAATAGCTGTGAAAAGAAGAGAAGTGAAAAGCAAAGGAGAAAAGGAAAGATATAAGCATCTGAATGCAGGGTTCCAAAGAATAGCAAGAAGAGATAAGAAAGCCTTCTTCAGCTTTCAATGCAAAGAAATAGAGGAAAAGAACAGAATGGGAAAGACTAGAGATCTCTTCAAGAAAATTAGAGATACCAAGGGAACATTTCATGCAAACATGGGCTCGATAAAGGACAGAAATGGTATGGATCTAACAGAAGCAGAAGATATTAAGAAGAGGTGGCAAGAATACATGGAAGAACTGTACAAAAAGATCTTCATGACCCAGATAATCATGATGATGTGATCATTCACCTAGAGCCAGACATCCTGGAATGTGAAGTCAAGTGGGCCTTAGAAAGCATCACTACAAACAAAGCTAGTGGAGGTGATGGCATTCCAGTTAAGCTATTTCAAATCCTGAAAAATTGCTGTGAAACTGCTGCACTCAATATGCCAGCAAATTTGGAAAACTCAGCAGTGGCCACAGGACTGGAAAAGGTCAGTTTTCATTCCAATCCCAAAGAAAGGCAATCCCAAAGAATGCTCAAACTACTGCACAGTTGCACTCACCTCACACACTAGTAAAGTAATGCTCAAAATTCTCCAAGCCAGGCTTCAGCAATACACGAATCATGAACTTCCAGATTTCAAGCTGGTTTTAGAAAAAGCAGAGGAACCAGAGATCAAATTGCCAACATCCACTGGATCATGGAAAAAGAAGAGAGTTCCAGAAAAACATCTATTTCTGCTTTATTGACTATGCCAAAGCCTTTGACTGTATGGATCACCACAAACTGTGGAAAACTGTGAAAGAGATGGGAATACCAGACCACCTGACCTGCCTCTTGAGAAACCTATATGCCGGTCAGGAAGCAACAGTTAGAACTGGACATGGAACAACTGACTGGTTCCAACTAGGAAAAGGAGTACGTCAAGGCTGTATATTGTCACCTTGCTTATTTAACTTATATGCAGAGTACATGATGAGAAACATTGGGCTGGAAGAAGCACAGGCGGGAATCAAGATTGCCGAGAGAAATATCAATAACCTCAGATATGCAGTTGACACCACCCTTAGGGCAGAAAGTGAAGAGGAGCTAAAAAGCCTCTTGATGAAAGTGAAAGAGGAGAGTAAAAAAGTTGACTTAAGACTCAACATTCAGAAAATGAAGATCATGGCATCTGGTCCCATCACTTCATGGGAAATAGATGGGGAAACAGTGGAAACAGCGTCAGACTTTATTTTTCGGGGCTCCAAAATCACTGCAGATGGTGACTGGAGCCGTGAAATTAGAAGACGCTTGCTCTTTGGAAGGAAAGTTATGACCAACCTAGATGGCACATTCAAAAGCAGAGACATTAGTTTGCCAGCAAAGCTCCATCTAGTCAAGGCTATGGTTTTTTCCAGTGGTCATGTATGGATATGAGAGTTGGACTGTGAAGAAAGCTGAGCACTGAAGAATTGACGCTTTTGAACTGTGGTGATAGAGAAGACTCTTGAGAGTCCCTTGGACTGCAAGGAGATTCACCAGTCCATTCTAAAGGAGATCGGTCCTGGGTGTTCATTGGAAGGACTGATGCTAAAGCTGAAACTCCAGTACTTTGGCCACCTCATGCAAAGAGCTGACTCATTGGAAAAGACTCTGATGCTGGGAGGGATTAGGGGCAGGAGGAGAAGGGGAAGATGGAGTATGAGATGGCTGGATGGCATCACTGACTCGATGGACTCGAGTATGAGTGAACTTCGGGAGGAGTGATGGACAGGAGGCCCGGTGTGCTGCGATTCATGGGGTTGCAAAGAGTCAGACATGACTGAGCAACTGAACTGAACACAGGTGGAAATGGAGGATCCAATCATTATAAGGACTGTTGGACACAGGGTCCAGGTTGACATTAATGCCCAGAGCCCTGAAACATCAGCATGGAATCCTGTTAGCATGGTAGTCAAGGCCAGTGTCACAGACATGTGTGTGACCAGTGAAGGTGGAAGTGTAGCTGTAAGTGACAAATAGATTCAAGGGATTAGATCTGATAGAGTGCCTGAAGAACTACAGTTAGAGGTTCATAAAACTGTACAGGAGATGGTGACCAAAACTATCCCAAAGAAAAAGAAATGCAAGAAGGCAAATGGTTGTCTGAGGAGGCCTTACAAATAGCCAAGAAAAGAAGAGAAGTGAAAAGCAAAGGAGAAAAGGAAAGATATACCTAAGTGAATGCAGAGTTCCAGAGAATACCAAGGAGAGATAAGAAAGCCGTATTAAGTGAACAGTGCAAAGAGAGGCAAACAATACAGTAGGAAAGACTAGAGGTCTCTTCAAGATAATTAGAGATACAAAAGGAACATTTCATGCAAAGATGGGCACAGTAAAGGACAGAACAGTAAGGACTTAACAGAAGAGAAGAGATTGAGAAGAGACTAAAAAGAGGTGGCAAGAATACACAGAAGAACTGTACAAAAAAGATCTCAATGACCTGGATAACCACAATGGTGTGATCGCAGACCTGCTGCCAGACATCTTAGAGTGTGAAGTCAAGTGGGCCTGAGGAAGCATACTACAAACAAAGCTATTGGAGGTGACGGAATTCCAGCTAAGCTATTTCAAATCCTAAAAGATGATGCTGTTCAAGTGCTACAATCAATACATCAGCAAAATTGGAAAGCTCTGCAGTGGCCACAAGACTGGAAAAGGTCAATTTTCATTCCAGTTCCAAAGAACGGCAATGCAAAAGAATGCTCAAACTACCACACAATTGAGCTCATTTCACATGCTAGTAAGGCAATGCTCAAAATTCTTCAAGCTAGGCTTTAATAGTATGTAAATCGAGAACTTCCAGACATACAAGCTGGATTTAGAAAAGGCAGAGGAACCAGAGATCAAATTGCCAATGTTGACTGGATCATAGAAAAAGCAAGAGAATTCCAGAAAAACATCTACTTCTGCTTCATTGACTATACTAAAGCCTTTGACTGTGTGGATCACAACAAATGGTGGAAAATTCTTAGAGATGGGAATACCAGACCACCTTAGCTGTCTCCTGGGAAACCTGTATGCAAGTCAAGAAGCAACAGTTAGAACTTTACATGGAACAAGTGACTGGTTCAAAATTGGAAAAGGAGTATGACAAGGCTGTATATTGTTATCCTGTTTATTTAACTTATATGCAGAGTACATCATGTGAAATACTAGGCTGGATGAATCACAAGCTGGGATCAAGACTGCTGGGAGAAATATCAACAACCTCAGATATGCAGATGACACAACACTTATGGCAGATAGTGAAGAGGAGCTAAAGAGAAAGTGAAAGAAGAGAGTGAAAAAGCTGACTTAAAACTCAACATTTGAAAAATGAGGATCATGGCATCCGGTCCCATCACTTCATGGGAAATAAGTGGGGCAACAATGGAAACAGTAACAGACTTGATTTTCTTGGGCTCCAAAATCACTGCAGATGGTGACTGCAGCCATGAAATTAAAACACGCTTGCTCCTTGAAAGAAAAGCTATGACCAACCTAGATAGCACATTATAAATCAGAGACATTTCTTAGCCAACAAAGTTCTATATAGTCAAAGTTATGGTTTTTCCATTAGTTCATGTATGGATGTGAGAGCTGGATCATAAAGAAGGCTGAGCACTGAAGAACTGATGCTTTTGAACTGTAATGTTTTACAAGATTCTTGAGAGTCCCTTGGACTGCAAGGAGATCAAACCAGTCCTAAAGGAAATCAATCCTGAATATTCATTCTAGGGACTGATGCAGAAGCCGAAGCTCTAATACCTTGTCCAGCTGATGCAAAGAGGCGACTCATTAGAAAAGACCCTGATGCTGAGAAATATTGAAGGCAGAAGGAGAAGGGCATGACAGAGGATGAGATGGTTGGATGGCATTACTGACTTAATGGGCATGAATTTGAGCAAGCTCTGGGAGATGGTGAAGGACAAGGTAGCCTGGTGTGCTGCAGTCCACGGTGTCACAAAGAGTCACACATGACTTAGAGACTGTACAACAACTACAAGTGTGGTTTTATGTTTGTCCAACATCCCGATATTTCACTTTTGAAATTCTTAATTTTAGAACAAAGGGCTCTGCATGTTCAACTTGTGCTGGGTCCTGCAAAGTATGTTGTTGGCCTTGGTAGGATTATGAGTGGTCTGGAAATGAATGGAGCTCCAGGCCAGGTGTGGCTTGCTGTGCGTCTACCAAGTCTGCAGACCCATCTGCAGTACTTTCCTGATCTCTGAATGTATAGTTGGCATAGACATTCCCAGTAATCGATACAACGCCATTCTGCCTCCTTGACCAGTGGGATAAGAGATATCACAGTGCAATGGCCAAGTGGAGAGCTCTGAAACTGCCACCCCCTTACACACACACACACACACACACACACACACACACACACACACACACACACACACACACATCCATGGCCAAGATAGTAAATCAAAGACAATACTTCATCACAGAGGATCTGGCAGAAATTAGTGCCACTCTTAAAAACAAAGAATACAGGGGTGGTAGGAGGACCTCATAATGCCCTCTGTAAAAAAACAATAATTTGAAGTTTAACAGTGGACTATTTAAACACAAACAAGAAGTAGCCCTGATAATAGGGGCTGTGTCAGGTGTTGTACGTTTGCTAGATCCCATTTACTAGAGATTCCACCATCTCTCCAAATAATTCCTCTTTTAAGGTCTAGAATCCTATATAGAAACATACAATGCATTTATATATTGATCTAAACAGTTCTGCAATCTTTCTCCCTCTCTCAAGTCATTAACAATCTTAACACAAGATAAGACGATCATCAACCTCAGTGTGTCCAATGCTTCCCATGATAGGACTTGACCCATAGACTCTTGGAGGGAATACTGAAAAAATGGTGCCTTTGGGGCTTCCCTGATGGGTCAGTGGTAAATAATCCATCTGCCAACTCAGGAGACAATCCCTGGTCTGAGAAGATCCCACATGTCACAGAGCAATTAAGCCCACGCAGCACAACTACTGAGCCTGACCCCCAGAGCCTGAGACCTGCAACTGCTGAGCCCAAGTGCCCTGGAACCCATGCTACACAAGAGAAACCACTGCAGTGAGAAGCCTGGGCACCACAGTTAGAGAGTAGTCCCCACTCACCGCAGCTAGAGAAAAGCCTGAGCAGCAAAGACCCAGCACGGCCAAAAATGAATAAGTAAAATTATTTTTAAAATGGTGCTGTGTTCTTACTTGATGCCTCACATCAGATGCACAGTGTGGACCCATCCCGCTACTGGTAATATTAATCCTGATTTCCCATCATTTGGTGTCAGCCAGTTTTCTCCACTGTGAAGTGACCAGTTCCCCCTTTGTATTTGATTGGAATTTTGTGCAGGGCTATTGGAGAAGGCACTGGCAACCCACTCCAGTACCCTTGCCTGGAAATCTCTGGGAGTCGGACACAACTGAAGTGACTTAGCAGCAGTAGCATTCTGAGTGTATGCCAGTATCTGTTCCTCACCAAACCTTTACCCACAAGAGTCTTAGCCTCTGTTTATGACCTTGTCTGTCTGAGCTACCACTGACTATGTTGCCAAATGGTGAGTATCCATTCCCATTTTCTTTCTACAATTATTAGCTGATGTCCTTTGAAAGGAAGGGTTTCCTTTCTCCCTCATTTGTCTTTCTCAGTCTGGACTCATGGATTCCTATTTTAATCAAGGGCTATAATCCTATGTTTTTATTTTTGTACTCCAATTGCCCCATTTTGGTGAGGAGACACCATTCAAGATGGCTCCTGGTTTTGTTTGTTTGTTTTTGCATCTTCTCTTGTCATTCTTTGGCATTTCTTTATCTTCCGGAACAAGATGCTTCTGTGCATCCAGCCCCATGGAAAATGGTATTTAGAAACCAAGTTCTGGGAAGAGAAGCTTCACTTACAGTGTTTTTTAAGTCTTCAGTTGCTCCTTATAATATTAGGTTTTTCTAAGTCCCTTCTTGTTTTCTTTCTCTCTCTCTCTCTCTTTTAATATTTATTTATTTGGCTGTGCCAGGTCCTGGTTGTGGCATGTGACTCCTGGTTGCAGCATGTGGGATCTAGTTCCCTGATCAGGGAACTCTGTACTGGGCCCTCTGTACTGGGAGCTCAGAATCTTAACCACTGGACCACCAGGGAAGTCCCTCTTTTTCTCTTTCATACTGGAGATGTTCTTAAAATACCGCATTCCTTGGCTGTCTCTTTCATGAGAGTAAGGCAGTGAAATTCTAGTTCAGAAGCCGTGGGGAGGCAGAGGAGGGAGAGATTATTGACTGATAGATTGACTGTAGGTCGTAGAGTGACCTGGCCAGGCTTGGTCAGTTTCTCATAAGAATTCTCTAGTCTCCTGACTGGACAGTGCATGTGTGGATGCCTATGTTTTTAGAGCTGAGTAAGAGGCTAGAATTCCACTTGCGTTATTAGATTCTCACGTAACACCCACACCCAGTATAAAATCTTTAGTTCAGCTTCTCAGACTCAGGGTCCCCAAGGAATGAATTTCCAGTGGTGGGGGAAGGGGAAAGGAGGTGGGAGGGATAGACTGGGATTATCTACCTTTCATACAGATCTTCAGCTAATCCTGTTTTCTGCCTGAAGCCCCCACCCAGCCTTTTGGGTGTTGTCTGGCCTTGACAAGCCTGCTTTCTGGATTTTCCCTAGAGATACTTTTAGTTTTTTCTGATTCTCTAAATCAATGGTTATCAGCCAGGCCATCTGACAATAACTGGAGACACTGAGTTTGTCACAACCAGGGAGGAGATGCTACTGGCAACTAGTAGGGAGAAGGCAGGGATGCTGTTAAACATCCTGGCTTTTACAACAGGTATCTGGCCCCCAAAGGTCAATAGTACCATGTTGAGAAACCCTGCCCTGCCCTAAATCATTCAGTGCAAATATTTCTTCTAGCTTCCAGGTTTTGGATGCCTGCTCATTTTTTCTTCCACTCTCACTTTTTGTGGTTTTATGCATTTAAAAGTTTTTAAAAATTCTTTACTGACATTTAAGAATTTGTTCTAGCAGGAGTGATAGTAAACATAATTGTTTAACTGGCACATTTAACCAAAACTCATATGGTGGAATTTGAAATTATATTTGTCAAAAATATTTCAATTCCTGTCTCAAATGCTGGTTTAGATGAATGGTTAGTGTTAGGAAGGATGGGTGAACCTAAGAGTGAAACAGGAGGCTTGTGGAATTCCAAGAAAAGGACTTCGGGCCTTATGGAACATCGCATACAGTTGTTCTGAAGGCAAGCTGTCATTTTGCTAACAAATAGCAAAAACTCTATATTATTACTTGGAATGTATTTAAAAAACACTTTAATTTTCACAGGGGTTGACCAGAATTTTTGTGACAGAGGTTACACATACTCTGCCACTCCACACATTATCATTTAAACTTACTATGCTTTCCCCAAAGTTGCTGACATCGTCCATCAATGGATCTTGTCAGTGTAGTTTGCTTAAACTGAAGCTAGATTACACAGGACTTGCTGCACTCTCTGACTCTTCAGACAGGAGCCCAAGAAGCCAGCAATAAAGAGGTTTTTGAGGAACTAAGTCTAGGAAGAAAGGAGACTCTACACAGAGATGACCCCTAAAAGCTCCATGTGCCAGTGGGAATTTGGGATATATTGTTGTGTTTTGGTCTTTTATTCTGGTCTTTCATTTAAAGGTGTAATGCTTGCATGAAGTTCTGAACACATTAATAAACCTGTTTATTTATATGAAATCAAAATTGTTTTTGTAGAGTATAATTAGAAGCTGCTCTGGACTAGAAAATAGTTTTTTTAAACATATCATTTTATCATTGTTATTTTCCCAGTGGACTTTGGGAAATCAACTCATTCCTATGAAGAAGAAAAAGCAAGAAACACTGGGGTAACAAGAATCAATTTTGAATACCTTTGCAAGGTAAGATTGGCGGGGTTTTGTGGAAACAAATATATGAATATAGGTTAAAATGAAGCTTTAAGCTTTCTCTTACTTTCAGTCAAGTTTGTGGTTGTGTATACGTATATGTCAATATACATATATGTATTGTTGTTTAGTCACTAAATCATGTCCAGCTTTTTTCAACCTCATGAATTGCAGCATGGCAGGTTTCCCTGCCCTTCACTCTCTCCTGAAGTTTCAGCAGACAGTTGGATTAAAGATTTACTGAGCATGGCCCAAGACCCAGTTTTCCCCACAGCCACTGCCTCCCATCAGGAAACTTATACAAGCCTCTTATACTTATCCATCAGAGGGCAGACAGAAGAAACAAGTAGAATCCCACAGCCTCCAGAACGAAAACCACCATCACAGAAAGCCAACCAAAATGATCGCACGGACCACAGCCTTGTGTAACTAGATGGAGCTATGAGCCATACCATGCAGGGCCAACCAATATGTACAGGTCATTGTGGAGAGTTCTGACAAACTCTCCACAATGGCAAACCATTTCACTACTCGTGCCCTGAGCAACCCCATGAACATACATGCATATATATTAATAAAAACTGCCCTTTATGAGTTAAGCCTTTGATTGAAAATCATACACATACCCCAACATACACAGACTCCAGATGTGTCTTTTTCCATAAAAACCTCCATCATTCTCAAAAACATATAAGAAATACCTCAATAAATAAATCCTGATAAATTTCTATATTCAATTGCGTAACAATTGCTTCAATTGCGTAACAATTCCATTCGTTATTATTTGAAGAGAAAGGTATTTTTGTGGCCTATAAAAAATGGAAGACTCAGTCATCATAGTTAGATAAAATGGCTCTGAAACAAAATTATTTTAGTATCTTGACATAAAATAAGGCAAAAACATACCATATCATTTCTCTCTCATGCCATTTTCCATTCTTATAAAGAAAAAAACAAAAACTGCACTTCAAGTAAAGTATGTTGGTTGCCTAAGATTTGATCAGTTTTAAATGATCAGAAAATTTCTGCTTCTTGAGAAATAAGAAGTCTAGCTATGATCTGGTGAAATATAGAGCTCTCATAACTACAGCAATACCAAAAATCCATCTTCCAAAATACATGCCAAAGTCAGATGTTCCAGCCCCTCCCATGTGAGACATAGACAGTTCATTGAATTTTTTTTTAATTGGAGCATAATTGCTTTACAATGTTGTGTTGCTGCTGCTGCTGTTGCTGCTAAGTTGCTTCAGTCGTGTCCGACTCTGTGCAACCCCATAGATGGCAGCCCCATCCCGGGGATTCTCCAGGCAAGAACACTGGAGTGGTTTGCCATTTCCTTCTCCAATGCATGAAAGTTGAAAGTGAAAGTGAAGTCACTCAGTCGTGTGCGACTCTTAGTGACCCCATGGACTGCAGCCTACCAGGCTCCTCCGTCCATGGCATTTTCCAGGCCAGAGTACTGGAGTGGGGGTGCCACTGCCTTCTCCAATGTTGTGTTAGTTTCTGCTAAACAATAACATGAATCAGCCATAAGTATACATATATTCCCTCCCTCTTGAACCTCCCTCCCATCAGCCCCCCACCCCCTAACCCATCCCATCCCCCGCCCCCACCCCCAGGTCATCACAGTGTGCCAAGCTGGGATCCCTGTGCTATACAGCAGCTTCCCACTGTGTGTGCCAAGTGGCTTCAGTCATGTCTGACTCTGTGCGACTCCATGGACCGTAGCCCACCAGATTCCTCTGTCCATGAGATTCTCCAGGCAAGAACACTGGAGCAGGTTGCAAGGCCCTCCTCCAGGGGATCTTCCTAATCCAGGGGTCCAAGCCATGTCTCTTACATCTTTTGTATTGACAGGCTTTTTACCACTAGTGCCACCTGGGAAGCCCGAAAGCTAGCTATCTGTTTTACACATAGTAATTATATATATATATATATGTGTGTGTGTGTGTGTGTGTGTGTGTGTGTCTATCCGAAACACAGTTTGTCTCACACCCCTCCCCTCCCCACCCCTGTGTCCACATGTTCATTCTTCATGCTGCCTCTCTATCCCTGCCCTGTGAGTAGGTTCATCTGCACCATCTACTGCATGGCATTGAGGAGCGAAGCCTGTCATGGTTTCTGCATCTCAGCCAGGGCGGCCTTCCAGCTGGAGGTCACCCTGGGAGGGGCTCCTGGGCAGCAGGGTCAAGGCAGCAGGTGGTGAGAGAGCCAGCCGGCAGCATCACATGACAGCTTGTCCGCGCCTCTCCTTTGCTCATGACTTTGGCTTCTAATGCCACCCAGGACACTTCAAGACAAAAAACTAGAAATGCTACGCATCCTGAGACTTGCAAGGAAACTGTAGCTACAAGCCAACTCCTTGCCCTACACTCAGTGAAAATACTGTAATGCAAATTCCCACAGGGTTTTCACAGAGGTAAACTACAGAACTTCCGAAAATATTATTAGTAATCCAGTCGTTATTTTCCTGCACCTCTCCCACGCCCATCAAAATGACTTTGAAATCTAGTTTGTTTGCTCTGCCAGAGCAAGAAAAAAATCAGATGATCTCAAGGGAGACAGGCAAAACAAAGATGGCGCCAAGGATCTTCTGAATGTGGGTGTCCACATTCACACAACTCCTCCTGGAGTCCCTCTACCGTCCCCTCCCCTGTTTACAACCCATTTTTGTTTCAATAATCCTAGGAATTGGCAAAAGGTGGGAGGCGGGGAAGGATGCTGTTTTCCATCCAACACAAAGTATTTAGCAAGCCTCTGCGAGGAGGCAAAACTTTTCCTCTACCCTCTTATAGCCTCCAGCTGGGCCTGAGAATTAAATTGATAAAAGACAGATTAACAGGAGAGAAAAGCATGCAAATTCTATTTAATATTTTTACATGTACACAGGAGCCTTCACTGGAAAAAGAAGCCCCCACAGCAGTTAGGCCTAAGTGCTTATATACCAGGTTGAACAAGAAATAGTCATTGTGGAAAAGTAAAGGGCTCCCCTCATAGCTCAGTTGGTAAAGAATCTGCTTCCAATGCAGGAGACACTGGTTCAATTCTTGGGTTGGGAAGATCAGCTGCAGAAGGGATAGGCTACCCATTCCAGTATTCTTGGGCTTCCCTGGTGGCTCAGCTGGTAAAAATCCAGCTGCAATGCAAGAGACCTGGTTTTGATCTCTGGGTTGGGAAGATCACCTGGAGAAGGGAAAGGCTACCCACTCCAGTATTGTCAGCCTCGAGGATTCCATGGACTATACAGTCCATGAGGTCGCAAAGAGTTGGACACGACTGAATTACTTTCACTCACTTCACTAAAATATCTGTGAAGACAAAAAGAAGATGAGGATTATTTTAATAAGCTCTGTTTGTACAGATTTCTCTCAGCCTCAGCTTCCCATCTCTGCTCATCAGTATGTTTCTTTCCCCTTGGTATAGGGAGGGAATCTTTCACATGGGAGACTTATCTCCTGCTTTTAGGAAGAAAGGTGAGTTCAGCACACCCTTCCTGCATGTGCTGTTTTTCAAGAGCCTTTAACTCAAAATAATCCTTATAACAAAGTAATATATTTGTGGGTATATATTCTGCTACTCTTCACCTCCACAAGCATACAAGGTGAATTTGGTGTTGTTCTTTGTTTGTTCTGGCTGCACCAGGCAGCTTGCAGGATCTTCTTAGTCCCCTGACCAGGGATTGAACCTGGGCCCCAGAAGTGAAATCACTGAGCCCTAACCACTGGACCACCAGGGAATTCCCAACAAGGTGTTAGAGACAGAACTGTGTCCCCCACCAAATTTATACATTAGTTTTAACCCCTCGTACCTTAGAATGTGACCGCGTTTGGAGATAGGGCCATTTAGTTATAGTTAAATGAGGTCATATGAAGTGAAATGAAAGTCATTCAGTCATGTCTGACTCTCTGACACCCCATGGACTGTAGCCTGCCAGGTTCCTCTGTCCATGGCATTCGCCAGACCAGTATACTGGAGTGGGTTGCCATTCCCTTCAGGGGATCTTCCCAACCACGGGATTGAACCCAGGTCTCTCTCCCATTGCAGGTGGATTCTTTACCCTCTGAGCCACCAGGAAAGCTCAAATGAGGTCATATGGATGAGCTCTAATATGACCCAATTCATGTCCTTATAAAAAGAAAGAATACTGGGGCACAAGCACAGAGGAACAACTAGGTGAAGACAGCGCGAGCACAGCCATCTGCCAGCCCAGGAGAGACATGCAGAAGACCCTACCCCGCCAGCACCTTGACCTCAGGTTTCTGGCCTCCAGGACAGTGAGAAAATACATTTCTGTTGTTTGAGACACTCAATCATGATGCTTTGTTATGGCAGCCTGAGAAGATTCATATATGAGGCAAAAGAATACCACATAAAATGTTTCCCTGAGGAACTATCTAGACTTTCCTGTTGAAAAATTTTAGTCCAACAGTCTCACAAAACACAAGATGTATGTAAAGAAGTTCTGTAGCTACTGAATGATTAAACTTAGAGCCTGACTATTTACAATCAACACTGTCTCCAAAAGGTCACATCTTACAGGCTCTTGTGCACTGTGTGTTCTCCCTCCTGGCTCCCTGATGACACTCTCCTGAGTCATTTGGCAGCTCCCTAATTGGTTTTCTGTTTTCCAAGTGTCAGTTTCCTGATGAAAGCTGTTTACAGCCTCACCACTTTGGACAGAAGAGGGGGTGGGAGGGGACCGACTGTTGACAGAAGCTGTTTCTAAGAAACTCATCTCTTATTTTCCCTAGATACAGTCTGTGATGGGAGAAGAGACTGAAGGGACAAACTTGAAGACAAAATATCAGATCATGAGCAGGGGCATGATTCCCAGCAGAGTGCTAGTCATTCAACCACTGTGGTGGAACTCCAGTCCTGAGCCAGATTCTGAGCCAGGCACTGAGGATGAAGGCAAGAATCAGTGAAGTGTTCTAGTTAAGTGTGATGTCTTAATTAATGAACCCTGAGACTAATGCTGCTTTAAGATGAAGTTGTGTGCATTTAAAACAAACAAAAACTCACATTCTGCAGGCACCATAGAGAAGTTTGGAACTCAGCATGAAGAAATGGGAGGAGGGAATCTAACTTCCAGAGATCTAAGTGGAAGAATCAGTAAGGAGGCAGGGACAAAGGAAGATGGGGAGACGGGGGGCTAAGGAAGAGCCAGATTTGGTGAACACAAGAAGCTTTGCCCTTCTCTCAGCTGTAACCTGCACTCATTTCACACTCTAGCAAAGTAATGCTCAAAATTCTCCAAGCGAGGCTTTAGCAGTAAATGAGCTGATAAATTCTAGATGTTCAAGCTGGATTTAGAAAAGGCAGAGGAATCAGAGATCAAATTGTCAACATCCATTGGATCATAGAAAAAGCAAGAGAATTTCAGAAAAACATCTGCTTCTGCTTCATTGACTATGCAAAAGCCTTTGACTCTGTGGATAACAATAAACTGAAGTTTCTTAAAGAGACAGGAATATCATACCACGTTATCTATCTATCTCCTGAGAAAGCTGTATGTAATATAGGTCAAGAAGCAATAGTTAGAACCGGACATGGAACAATATACTGGTTCCAAATTGGGAAAGGAGTACATCAAGGCTATATATTGTCAGTCTGCTTATTTAACTTACATGCAGATTACATCATGTGAAATACCAGGCTGGATAAAGCACAAGCCAGAATCAAGATTACTGGAAGAAATATCAATAACCTCAGATATGCAGATGACACCACCCTGATGGCAGAAAATGAAGAGGAACTAAAGAACCCCTTGATGAAAGTGAAAGAGGAGAGTGAAAAAGCTGGCTTAAAACTCGACATTCGAAAAATGAAGATCATGGCATCCGGTCCCATCACTTCATGGCAAATAGATGAGGAAACAATGGAAACAGTGACCCACTTTTGGGCTCCAAAATCACTGCAGATGGTGACTGCAGCCATGAAATTAAAACATGCTTGCTCCTTAGAAGAGAAGCTATGACCAACCTAGATAGCATATTAAAAGCAGAGACATTACTTTGCCAATAAAGGTCCATCTAGTCAAAGTTATGGTTTTTCCAATAGTCATGTACAAATGTGAGAGTTGAACCATAAAGAAAGCTGAGCACCAAAGAATTAATGGTTTTCAACTCTGGTGTTGGAGAAGACTCTTGAGAGTCCCTTGGACTGCAAGGAGATCCAATGAATCAATCCTAAAGGTTATCAGTCCTGAATATTAACTGGAGGGACTGATGCAGAAGCTGAAGCTCCAATACTTTGGACACTAATGTGAAGAGGCGACTCATTAGAAAAGACCCTGATGCTGGGAAAGATTGAAGGCAGGATAAGGGGATGACAGAGAATGAGATGGTTGGATGGCATCACCAACTCAATGGATATGAGTTTGAGCAAGTTCTGGGAGTTAATGCTGCTAAGTTGCTTCAGTCGTGTCCGACTCTGCGCAACCCCATAGACGGCAGCCCACCAGGCTCCCCCGTCCCTGGGATTCTCCAGGCAAGAACACTGGAGCGGGTTACCATTTCCTTCTCCAATGCATGAAAGTGAAAAGTGAAAGTGAAGTTGCTCAGTCGTGTCCGACTCTTAGCGACCCCATGGACTGCAGCCCACCAGGCTCCTCCATCCGTGGGATTTTCCAGGCAAGGGTACTGGAGTGGGGTGCCAATGACAGGGAAACCTGGTGTGCTGCAGTCTATGGGGTCGCAGAGTCAGACTTGCCTGAGCAATTGAACAACAACAGCTGTAACCTGAGAGCAGTCCCTACCCTCCAGCAGAAATGCTGACACCTCTCTGTGCTAGGAACGCCTTGCTGTTCACAGGACTCCACCTGCTCTCTAGGGAAGAGGGGGTGATGAGAAGGAAGGCCTGAGTTCATCATTTCTGTTGCAGCAGAGCAGCAGTGGTGCGTGACTTGCAAGCTCCAGCTAGGTAAGCACATTGAGAGCCATCTCGCTCTCGCCCTACCAACCTCAGACTCTCCATCAACCCCACCCCACCCCAATCGTGGGGACAGAGAGCAGATCCCCAAACAACACCTGGGATCAACCAAACCAAAAGCTGGTTCTTTGCTTTAAGTCACTAAGTTTTCCGATAGTTTGTTAACACAGCCATGAAAAACCAAAACACTTCTCTTCAAGTCTTTTCAATTACTTCTTTTAAGAACTACATCAAATCATCTTCTCTGGAAACTTATCTGACATATTCAGTGTCATCTTTATTTCATTTTATTTTAGAACCTGATACAGTTTTGAAGTATGTAGTTCTATGCCTGCTTTTGGTCAGCATAATAAATTAACCTCTTTTAAACTAGTAATGTTAATGGCTGATATTGAGCATCACAGACCGGGCAATATAGCTGGAAATACATAATATTATTCCCATTTTACAGATTAGGAAACTGAGGCATAAAGTGGTTAAGTAATTTGCCCAAAGGTGGTCTGTAAAAGTACACTCCCAAATCAGCTCACTGTTCTACAGCTTTGGTGACATGCATTCTGAGCTTTAAATGCTAAAAAGGAAGCTTATGTGAAGAAAATAGTATTGCATCTATATTCCAGGCAAGAATAAGAAGATTAAAGAGACCCAGAAACTTGTAGTGTCAATACTTGATTATTGGACTAATAAGGTCATATACACTTGGGGGGTATTGGCTGGGCCACCTCTGTAACATGTGGGTCTATAGTGTGTAGATGAGAAAATAAGCCACAAAACCATCGAGAAACAGGAAAGTACTATTTTGATTTTGGAAGTTTCTCAAGCCTAGTGGCATGAAGAATGGTTCTGCTTTGACTGGGAGCCATGTAAGATCGTCTGCTGGTGATCTGCTTTTGTTTTCTGCAACAAGATCTCTCTTTGAGCTAACTTGGATTGGTTTCTGTCTTCTGTAATGAAAGACAGAAACCTCTGGCTAAGACTCCGTCCAGAAGATCACATCTGGATGACCAAATGAGACAGCCATAAAATAAAACATTGTAAAATCTATTTACTGGCTATGCTATTTTCTATTCAATGAACCACAGGTTTCTTGACAAATTTTATATTAGGAGAGAAATGAAAGATCATGCCAGGAAACACGAAGTTCTTCAGAAGTAATCTGATTATAAGCCTATTTCCTTAATAGGATACAATTTAATTCTAACTCTCATTACCTTTTGACAAGAACATAAGACACTGGTTGTTTAGTCCACGATTCATGAAGCTTTCTCAAATGTTCACAGCCCAGTAAGGTGCACAGTAGATGCCAGCATCCATCTTCACTTTATTTATGGAACTGAACTCTACAGGGCTGGAGAATATCTGAGATCATAAGGGCAGTAAGTAAGAAGCTGGTCTGTTTTTGGGTTCTTGGTCCATTCTTTTTACCACTGTGTGTTATTCTGTGGTGCCTTTTTTGCCCTTGTAAGCATTAAGGAAACATTTTTCTGACCACACAGATATCCAGGTTTCCTTAGAGCTTCTCCAGAGCTAAGTGTTACACAGAGGCTGTTATTTTATCATGGTCAGTTAGGAAACTTCAAAATAGTGTTTATCACAAAGCCATCTTCTTGCAGATGTTTCCTTCAGAGCCCCAAAAAGTCAGTGCTCTGAGGACATCCCAGTTTTGAAATATTTTATTGAACCCACTTCTATAAATGCTGTGAAAATCACTCAAACGCCCATACTTCCAACAAGGTGACCATATAATCAAATTTTGGGGCACTGCTCACAGTGGCATAGCATCCAAATAGGACAACAGGGTAACCTTTTTCGCTTCCTGTGGATATTCTGGAATGTGATTTTGAAAGCTCATGCCTGCCTTCTGCTCCTAAAGCAGCAAGTCAGTGTGCCCCAATGTGGTCATCACCCCCTCCCAAATCAAGAGGTTCATTCTATTTGTGTATTCTTCTGAAATGTTTTCAATTTTAAATTGCCATAGGAGAATCTGGTTAAGCTCCAAAGACACTTAAATATGAAAAAAATTTCAGGAGGGTTTTGAAAAAGAAATAAGCTGTAACAGCAGTTCAAGTGGTGCACTGACCTAAGTCTAACACGGGAAGGTCATGAGCCACTTGGCGGATTTTGTCTGACTCTCCTTTCCTGGTCAGGCATGCCATCCTGGACTCTCCCTTCCACTCGACCTGGGACTGGCCCTTATGCAACTTCAGGCAAAGGCCAAAGAGACTGTGGCCTGAAGGACTCCTGGGCCTGCCAACCTGCACCTTAGAAATTCTGCTGCTGCCTGGCTGTCTCCCTACTAGACAAGAGCAAGGATGAACTCTGTGGTCCATGGTTTGCATATCTCAAAGACAGAACAGTCCCCTGTCCGCGGGCGTGCTTCTCGTGAGATGACTAGGAAGAAGGCTTGCACCCTGACAAGTCAGGAACACCACAAAGCACCAGTTCATCTCTCAGCTGTTTTTCTGCTTTGCCTTATTTTTGTGTGCCTCATGTTTTGATCACAAACTGAGGAAGGTAGGAGGTTGTTTAGACATAAAGATACAGCTCCCTCTTCAGGGCTGTTATCAAGAATTCCCTCTTTGGGGTTGTTGTCAAAAACAATGCAGAATATTTTTGGATCTTATTTGTGCAAATCTGAGAGAATCATACTCAGTTTAGCACAATTGTTCCTTGGTATACATGAGGAATGGCTATGGAATCCCTGCAGATACCAAAATCCTGTGGATGCTGAAGTCCCTTACATAAAATGGTGTAGTATGTGCAGATAACCTGTGCACATCTTTTCATACACTTTAATTCATCTTTGGATTACTTCTAATACCTACTACAACGTAAATGTTACATAAATGGTTGCTAGAGCATGACAAATTCAAGTTTTACTTTTTTGAAACTTCCTGGAATTTTTTTGCCAGAATATTTTTTTCCTTTTTATTGTGGTAAAATATACATAGTACAAAATTTACCATTTTAATCATTTTTTACTGTACAATTCATGGCACTAAATACACTCACAGTGTTGAGCAACTATCACCTTTATCTATTTCCAGAACTTTGTCATCATTCCAAACAAATTCAGTATCCATTACACAATAACTCCCCATTCCCTCCTCCCCTCAACCTCAGTAAACCTCTATTCTACTTTATGGATTTGCCTATCCTCAAATATTTTTTAATAGAAGTACAGTTGATTCACAGTATTGCTAATACCAGTTGTACAGCAAAGTGATTCAGCTATATATATAATTATTTTCCATTACACAATAGGTTATTCAGTTCGGTTCAGTTCAGTCGTTCAGTCATGCCTGACTCTGCGACCCCGTGAACTGCAGCATGCTAGGCCTCCCTCTCCATCACCAACTCCCGGAGTTCACTCAGACTCACGTCCATCGAGTCAGTGATGCCATCCAGCCATCTCATCCTCCGTCGTCCCCTTCTCCTCCTGCCCCCAATCCCTCCCAGCATCAGAGTCTTTTCCAATGAGTCAACTCTTCACATGAGGTGGCCAAAGTACTGGAGTTTCAGCTTTAGCATCATTCCTTCCAAAGAAATCCCAGGGCTGATCTCCTTCAGAATGGACTGGTTGGATCTCCTGGCAGTCCAAGGGACTCTCAAGAGTCTTCTCCAACACCACAGTTCAAAAGCATCAATTCTTCGGTGCTCAGCCTTCTTCACAGTCCAACTCTCACATTCATACATGACCACAGGAAAAACCATAGCCTTGACTAGACAAACCTTTGTTGGCAAAGGAATGTCTCTGCTTTTGAATATGCTATCTAGGTTGGTCATAACTTTCCTTCCAAGGAGTAAGTGTCTTTTAATTTCATGGCTGCAATCACCATCTGCAGTGATTTTGGAGCCCCAAAAATAAAGTCTGACACTGTTTCCACTGATTCCACATCTATCTCCCATGAAGTAGTGGGACCAGATGCCACGATCTTCGTTTTCTGAATGTTGAGCTTTAAGTCAAGTTTTTCACTCTCCTCTTTCACTTTCATCAAGAGGCTTTTTAGTTCCTCTTCACTTTCTGCCATAAGGGTGGTGTCCTCTGCATATCTGAGGTTATTGATATTTCTCCTGGCAATCTTGATTCCAGCTTTACAAGATATTAAATACATATCCTGGTGGTATACATTAAATCTCTGTTGCTCATCTATTTTATGTGTAATAGTCTATCTCTGTTAATCCCATTCTTCTAGTTTATTGTTCTCCTACCTCCCTTTCTCTTTTGGTAATCAAAAAGTTTGCTTTCTGTGTCTGTGAGTCTGTTGTTTTTTTTTTTTGGTATATAGATTCATTTGTATTATTTTTGAGATTCCACATAACTGATACCAAATGATATTTGTCTTTGTCTGACTTACTTCACTTAGTATGTTTATCTGTAGGTCCATTCATACTGCAAATGCAATATTTAGTAATACTCATTGTATATATGAGCCACATTTTCTTAAACTAATCATATATTTACAGGCACTTGGGTTTTTTCCCATGTCTTAGCTATTGTAAATACTCCTGCTATGAACATTGAAGTGAATGTGTGTTTTCAAATGAGAGCTTTCCTCTTTTCCAGATATATGCCCAGGATCAGATGGTAGCTCTAATTTTAGTTTAAGGAACCTCCATACTGTTTTTCCATAGTGTCTGCACCAACTTACATTCCCACCAGCAATGCACAAGGGTTCCCTTTCTCCACACCCTCTCCAACATTTACTATTTTAGACTTTTTGATGGTAGCTATTCTAACCAGTATGATGTAATACCTCATTGTGGTTTTGATTTGCATTTCTCTAAGAATTAGCAATGTCGAGCATCTTTTATGTTGGCCATCTGTGTGTCTTCTTTGGAGAAATATCTAATTTAGTTTTTCTGCCCACTTTTTAATTTTTATACTGAGTTGTATGAGCAACAAATTGGACAACCCAGAAGAAATGGACAAGTTTCTAGAAACATACAGCCTGCCAAAATTATGTCAACAATAAATAGATAATTTGAACATTCTGATCACTAGAAGTAAGTCTGTTAAAAAACAAAACAATAATAACTTCCTGCAAATAAAACCAGGAAGGACCAGATGGCTTCATTGGGGAATTCTACTACACATACAAAGGAGAACTTATACCAATCCTTCTCAGACTATTCCAAAGGACTGAAGAGGAGGGAACATTCCCAAGTTCATTCTCTGAGACCCCCCATTATCCTGGTACCAAAACCAGATAAAGACACTATTAAAAAAAAAAAAAAAGATGATGATGATGATGATTACAGGCAAATATCTCTGATGAATATAGATGTAAAATCTTCAACAAAATATTAGAAAGCTGAATCCAACAATACATAAAATAGATCATACACAAGGATCAAGTTAGATTCATCCCAGGGTCACAAGGATGGTTCAACATATGCAAATCAACCAGTGTGGCACACCACACTAACAAAAGGAAAGATAAAACACACAGTCATCTCAACAGACACAGAAAAAGCATTTGATAAAATTCAACATCCAGCCATGATTAAAAAAACTCTCACCAAAGTGGGTATAGAGGGAGCATATTTCAACATAAAAGCCATTTATGATGACAGACTTACAGACAACATAATACTCAACAGTGAACAGCTGAAAGCCTCCCTGCTAGCTTCAGGAACAAAACAAGGATACCCACTCTCACCACTTCTATTCAATGTATTTTTCCCCCAATTTTTTAATCATTAAAAGTCATTTTTATTGATTAAAGAACTTGAGGAATTAGAATAATTAAATTGATATAATCTTATTGAAGCATAGTATATTTACAAACTTATGTTAGTTTTAGATATATAACAGAGGTTCAGTGTTTTTACGGATTTTAATCTATTAAACTTATTATTAAAATAATGGCTGTAATTCCCTCTGCTAGGCAGTCTAGCCTTGCTTCTTAACTCCCAAATATTTTTTATCCTCAATCAGTTGAATTCTTCAATGCAGAACCTACAGTCATGGAGGGACAGTTATAAATGTATTTAAACCAAAACAAGTATTCAACACCTTAAAGGATCTACCCTGCTTTATATATATATTTTTAAGCAGGCCTGAGGAATGAATTATCAACCAAGATACTCCCCTTAGATTTAGCGTATCTGTGCTTTAATCTCAGGACCCAGGTTAAAAACACAAATTCCTCTTCCTACCAAATTAAATTCCTAAAAGTAAGCCCATCCTTTCACTAGTCTAACCTTGCTCCATAGGCCTCTATGATTCTACCAATTCCCCTTAAACCTGAAAACGTGGAACAACTGTGAATAAATGTCAGTGTTCCCCCTTTGACCCTTATGCCTTACCGTCTCATTTCTGCAGAGAAAATTAATAAATTTCACAACACTGGGCAAAACTGAAGCAGAACTTATAGGTATACTCAGAGTTTCTGAAAACTCTTCAACTCTGTGTGAATCTGTCTCCATTTATTTCATGTGTTTTTATAAACACTAGGGGAGCAATAACCATTTGGAAAGTTAAACTGATTTAACACAGTAAAATCCACTTTTTTTCAGTCTTGAAATAACACTGGATTTTGCTATTCTGACTATTTTGCTAACATTTCTCCTCAGCCCCCACCACCCCCTAGCCTCGCTGCTCCTCAGATCCCCATTACCTGCACTTCTCTCTTTCTAATTTTCCAAACAACAAGATTTTTAGTACAGATATTATTCCAAGGGACAATGCTGGGGAATACCACAGCCAAACGTTCAAGGAAATCAAAGGAATCGAGAACAGAAGAGAGTGGCAAAGGGAAACTGAGAACACATATTTTCTAGGCCCCTCCAAATTAAAGCTTAAAAAACGGTACTTCACAAAATGTCACATTCAACCATCAGTTTTATACCTGTGGCTGATTCATGTCAATGTATGGCAAAACCAATACAGTATTGTAACGTAGAATAAAGTAAAAATAAAATTAAAAAAAAAAAAACAAAACACTTTTGATGGACGCACACTTTAAGCACCATAGGATGGGGAGAAGGCCCTGGGCTGGCCTGGGAAACCACGTCCTTCGGGTCCAGGCTGACCCCCGAGGCTCAGGCCTCTCTACAAAAGTAGTTAGAGAAGCTTACATCACTAATCTTTCTTACCTTTCTCCAGGCAGCAGCAGGCCATTTGAGGCCTGCAGTTAGGTCAGGGTGGTTAGGTCCACTCTTCCTGAGACATCGAGCCTGGTTTGGTGTCAAAGAAGTGCCATTTGGACACAAATCATGAGGCAAAGGGAGGGAAGAGTGTCTCCAGGTAAGGCCGCCCATGCTAGGTCTGCCTAGGCGAGCCCCCTGACGCCGCCGTGCAGCCCGAGGCCTCAGTCTTCGCCTTACCTGATTCTCACCTGTGGTCCAATAGAACTAATCGGGGACAGCTGTGAACTGTTCAGCACTTAGAACACAGAATCACACTCAAAATATAAAAGCTTCATTTGAACAGCAGTTTTAATCATAGTTTTCCCTGTTCTTTTCAAAAGCAGGGCCTAGTGAAGATCTTGTATTGCATGAAGAAGGTGTTTGGTATTACCTTCTCTGAAGGAAGACTTCCCTGGTGGTTCAGAAGGTAAAGAATCTGCCCACAGGACAGGAGAGCAGGGTTTGATTCCTGGGTCAGGAAGATCCCCTGAGGAAGGGAATGACTACCCACTTCATTATTCTTGCCTGGAGAATTCCATGGACAGAGGAGCCTTGGCGGGCTACAGTCCATGGGGTCACAAAGAGTCAGGCAGGGCTGAGCGGCTAATACTTTCACTTTCAATCCCTGAAGGAAAAACCCACCCAAAGGCCTCCCTGGCCCACTTCACAGCATGAGGTGATTAGCATGCAACTGAGAGGTTTAAGGCTTTTAATGTACTTAAGTTTACATAGAATTTGGTATTCATCAAATTGCAATTCTTTAGAGATTGATAAAATCAATATAGTAAATCGCAAATAGCATTTTTAAAATCCACAAAAAACTTACTCCCGTGGCAGTTCTGATTTGAAGCCTTGAATGGTGAGGCGTATCTGGAAAAGGCCTAGTCTGGAGTTCGCCCATAGGGGCAGGCATCATCTCCAGCTCACTGTTTGTCCCAAGTCAGGTTTAGAGGTTTGAGGAAGCTAAATGGGGAAACAGTGGAAACAGTGTCAGACTTTATTTTGGGGGCTCCAACATCACTGCAGATGGTGATTGCAGCCATGAAATTAAAAGACGCTTACTCCTTGGAAGGAAAGTTATGACCAACCTAGATAGCATATTGAAAAGCGGAGATATTACTTTGCCAACAAAGGTCCGTCTAGTCAAGTCTATGGTTTTTCCTGTGGTCATGTATGGATGTGAGAGTTGGACTGTGAAGAAAGCTGAGCGCCAAAGAACTGATGCTTTTGAATTGTGGTGTTGGAGAAGACTCTTGAGAGTCCCTTGGACTGCAAGGAGATCCAACCAGTCCATCCTAAAGGAGATTGGTTCTGGGTGTTCATTGGAAGGACTGATGCTGAAGCTGAAACTCCAATACTTTGGCCACCTCATGCGAAGAGTTGACTCATTGGAAAAGACCCTGATGCTGGGAGGGATTGGGGGCAGGAGGAGAGGGGACGACAGAGGATGAGATTGGCTGGATGGCATCACCGACAAGATGGACATGAGCTTGAGTGAACTCTGGGAGTTGGTGATGGACAGGGAGGCCTGGTGTACTGTGACTCATGGGGTCGCAAAGAGTTGGACACGACTGAGCGACTGAACTGAACTGAGTTGAACTGAATATCCATTTCAAGGACTCACTAACACAGTGGTAACAAGTCTTTCCCCACTAGTCTCATAGAATCTGCTTATAAACGGGACACTTAGTCCATAGCCTCCTTCCCAAGCACAGGTACAGAGGGATACCTAGGCTTAGAGTAGTTTTTGTCTAATATAGGTTCTCTGAAAAAGATTTCTGGGGTCAAATATTTGAGAAACACTGTAGTCTTTTTGTAGATTTGCAGTACACGTTAGCCTGTAAAGAGATCCATTTAACTGTTTTACCTATTGCATTCCTGGCACATTTGACCTTGGCTACCCTTCATTAAACAACCTCTATCGATAGTTCCATTTCCCCAGAATAAGCCCTTAGCCTCACAGTTTCTCCCTCTGCTTACCACATCTTGGCATTACCCTTGGTCATGGGGGACCCATGCAGCATTTACTCTGTGGTCCATGGTAGGTCCTCCACATTCACTTAATGGAGACCTGAAGTAAGACTTGCCAAATCATCTCCTCGAAAATTCGAGGAGTTTTTAACACTGATCAGGGAAGCTGATCATAACTATCACACTTTGGATTTCATTGAAAGACTGCCAATCTGATTTCTGCTATGACTATTTGTGAAATTAAACTGAATTGTGTGTAGTTGTTGGTCAACTGATCACTGTGGGTGAAGTCTGTTTCTTGGCTTTCACTTATTATTATTATTTTTCTTCTCTCTTCCCTGGGACACTGTGCCATGGAGCATGATCTGAGCACCTGCTGGAGTGCACAACACGGTGAACTCAACCGTTCAGCCACTTTTTTTTAATTCAACAGGAGACAAGCCATACTGGCCTGGAGTTCCTTAAGGAACTGAATTTATATATTGTTACAAAGTAATCAACGCTGCAGCCTGTCCTTTAGAGACAGGGGTCAAGGGAGGAAATGTTTCATATTTTCCACATGGCCTGGATGCTATCAGACAGTGTTTCCAATCAGTCTGTTTATGCAGTTAAATCATAGATCTAGATTCTTCCTTTTGCCTCAGGTGTCTGGTTGCTGGCTCCCAGTCAACCTATCTCTGACCCTGTGTCTTTCCTGCCATTGGGTTGCTGTGCCAGCTGCCACTTCTGGGTGAAAACCTAGTTCTGGTCCCATCCAGTGTCAGCTGACTGGGCTATTTGCAAGCTACTCTTTTCAACAGAGTCCCTTGGAATGAAAGGAAATCCAACCAGTCCATCCTAAAGGAGATCAGTCCTGGGTGTTCAATTGGAAGGACTGATGCTCGGCCACCTCATGCGAAGAGTTGACTCATTGGAAAAACCCTGATGCTGGGAGGGAGTGGGGGCAGGAGGAGAAGGGGACGACAGAGGATGAGATGGCTGGATGGCATCACCGACTCGATGGACGTGAGTTTGAGTGAACTCTGGGAGTTGGTGATAGACAGGGAGGCCTGGCGTGTTGCGATTCAAGGGGTCGCAAAGAGTCCGACACGACTGAGTGACCGAATTGAACTGAACTTTTCAACTAACCCTGCTTTGTCACTTCAGAAACCAATCCTGCTTTTCAGCAACTAGCTTGGACAGGGTGTTCCATGCTTGCTGACTGCAGCAGCTGTTTTCTGTCCCAGTTAAGAGCCCTGGGGAGACACCCACCCACTCAGAGCCCCTTGGGGAGGGGACATGAGGGGCAGCTCCCCTCAGTGCCAAAGTGAGCACTGCCCATGCTTCCACTCCGCCCAGCCATCTCCCATCCCTAACCCCAGCCCCCATCTTCTCTTTGTTCTAATTTCTACTTATTTTCCTCCCTTGCCTTTAAACAGCACCAGTGAAATAATGCCAGTGCGAAGGCTTCTGGGGGCTTTGCAGGTGGCGCTAGTGGTAAAGAACCTGCTGCCAATGCAGGAGATGTCAGAGACATGGGTTTGATCCCTGGGTCAGGAAGATCCCCTGGAGGAGGGCATGGCAATCCACTCCAGTATTCTTGCCTGGAGAATCTCATGGACGGAGGAGCCTGGCGGGCTTCTGGCCGTAAGGCTGTAGAGTCAGACACAACTAAAGCAATTTGGCATGCACAAAAGCTTTTTAAAAGACTGACTCTACTCATCACATTACCAAATTCTGCACATCCCTACAAAGTAAAGTGTGGCCCTCTGAAGGTTTCATTTGTTCATTTTACAGGTATGCATGGACTGTTAACTATGTTCCAGATAGTTCTGGCCCTAAAGAAACAACAGGGACACAATCCCTGCCCTGGTAAGTATGTGTTAATGAGGGAAGCAGATAATAAACAAAACAAGCCAACTATATAGAATGTTAGTGATGACTGCTCAGGAGAGAAAATAAGGTGGGGAAGGGGAAGACGGAAGTTGGGGGGCAGGGATGGGAGGTGAGATTCTAGAGGCAGTGGCCAGGGAAGGCCTCTCTGACAAGATGCTGTTTGTATAAAGACCTGAACAGACAGAGGAGAGAGCTATGTGAGAGAAGCACATTTCAGGTCAAGAGATCGGCCTGTGTCAAGGCCCTGGGGTCCTAGGATATGCCTGGCGGGGTCAGTGTGGAGGGAGCCATAGGGCTGCTGTGAAGATTAAATGTCTATGGAGTGCCTGGAGTAAAGATAGTGCTTAATAAATGGTAGCTATAATTACAATAGTCACCCATCAGATATTTATGGTTTGATTGATGTAAATAAGTACCTAGGTCCAAGTAGGCCCAAGTCTGTTCCTTGGCCTCAAGAGGAGTGTTTTATTACAGCCCCACAGACCTCTGAGTGTGACCCCAACCTGCAGCCAATTGACATTCATAGTTTTCCCTTTCAGTAGGGGCATAAGGTCAAAAAAGAAAAAAAAAAGGGTTGCTGAGCGGATTGACTTTGCCTACTACAGGGCAGTCATTTCCAAATTCTCGGAAACACATGGGAACTTATTGGAGATTCCAAATCTCCAGCTGCTCCCAGATCTGCTAAGTTGGAAACTCGGATGGGGCTCAGGGATCAGGGTTTACCAAACCTCCAGGTCATTTGACACAGGCTAAGCTGGTAGGCTGCAGTCCACGGGGTCGCAAAGAGTCGGGCACGACTGAGTGACTTCACTTTCACTTTTCACTTTCATGCATTGGAGAAGGAAATGGCAACCCACTCCAGTATTCTTGCCTGGAGAATCCCAGGGACAGAGGAGCCTGGTGGGCTGCTGTCTATGGGGTCTCACAGAGTCAGACACGACTGAAGCGACTTAGCAGTAGCAGCAGCAAGCTTCAGAACCACTGTTTAAAGCAGTCTCCCAGGGCAGGAGGAGGCTTCATGAAGGTCCCTTGGTCATTTCCTTTACTCTCCGTGGAGCCAAATGATCAGAAAGACGGCTTGTTTTCATTGCTATTTCAGTTTCCTGAGATACCCTATGGCTCTCTGGGGTTGTTGCTCCCCAGATCTCTAGAGATGGCCCATTTCCTACGTCACCCAATTCTGAATGAACGCGGCTGCAACTGAGCTCTGAGACCCACTCTGAGGACTCCCTCTGCCCTGACGACTCCTCTCACTTGTAAAAATGATACTGACCACCCCTGAGAGCTCTTCCAGGTTTTGCTATTACAGGATTTTAAGAAACAAAACTTTCAAAACCAAGATACACCAGCTCAGATTTGCAGACACGACTCAGCATTTTTTTTCTCTCCCTGTCCCAGGAAGATGTTATCTTGCTGTTTACTGTGAATTAGATGCAGACTGATGCTCCAGGAACCAAGGCCACTGCCGGTAACTTTTCTGGCATTGAATGGCAATGTGACCCAACTTTTCCATAGGAAAAGTGTGGTGTGGTTGACTTAGAGTGCTGACTGAGACCCCGCTATAACAACATGGGGATGGGTGGACTGGCTGGGAGAAGAGGAAGAAGGAGGTCTTTGAAAATCTGATTTTGTTGCTTCTCAGTTTGAATCCTCTGGTAACTTCTGTTGTCCTAAGTAACAGTTCTCCAAGATGACCTATGGCCTCAAAAGTGTGCTCAGTGAAAGAAGCCAGACACAAAATAACACCTATTGTATGATTCTATCTATATGAAACATCCTAAAAGGCAAATATATGGGGAAAGGAAAGTTAGTAGCTGCCTAGGGCTAGAGGTGGGAATAGGGACTGATTAATGGGCACAAATTTCTTTTTTTTAAGTGCTTAATAGTTTTATTTATATTAACAGTGTTTTAAATATACAACCTTTATCAAATTTAGAAAAATTTTTAAAATTCTCAATTGATGGAGAGTTTTTATCATGAATAAGTATTGAATCTAGAAAAATAGTAATTGTGCATATGTGTTCAGTCATGTCTAACTCTTTGTGACCCCATGGGCTATAGCCTACAAGGCTTCTCTGTCCATGGAATTTTCCAGGTAAGAATACTGGTGTGGGTAGCCATTCCCTTCTCCATGGATCTTCCCAACCGGGGATCCAACCCACATCTCCTTCATCTCCTACATTGGCAGGTGGATTTTTTACTTCTGGTGCCACCTGGGAAACCCATGGAAAGTGGTATAGATAATCTTATTTGCAAAACAGAAATAGAGACACAGATGCAGAGAACAAATGAATAGTTAGTTACCAAAGGGGGAAAAGGGTAGGGTGGGATGAATTGAAAGATTGTGATTGACAAATTTATTTTAGGAGTGATGGAGATGTTCTAACATAGATTACAGGAGATGATAATATAACTTTGTAAATATACTAAAGTTCACTGAATTGTGTACTTTAAATGGGCAAATTCTATGATATGTAAAATATCTCAATAAAACTTTTTTAAAGCAAAAAAAAAAAAAATTAATCCAAAAAGACTTACCTGGGGCTCTTGTTTGAACTGTAGACTCCTGGGAGGCTAAAACAAGTGCTTCTAATGCAGATAGTCCTTCATATTCTGGGGATTCTAGGAAATACATAGTTTAAAATTCTTAATTTCACAGGTAAATAATAGTTCTTTATTATGTAGGAGTTGCTCAAGACCAAGCTGCTACCTCTCAAGACCAAATCTCCTACCATTCTCCTTTTGTTATTAAGGATGATATTTGTTTTTACATTTTGGGAGTCTTTAATACATTTTATCACTCTTATAAATCTTGTCATTTTTAGTCTTTCTAATTTATTAGGAATGTCTGTTAAATTTTATTTTAAAATATTTGTAGGACTTAAATGTCCATCAATAGATGAATGGATAAAGAAGATGTGATATACATACAATGTATATACATACATTGGTATACATACAATGGCATAGTACTCGGCCATAAAAAGAATGAAATAATGCCATTTGCAGCAACATGGGTGGACCTAGAGATTATCACACTAAGTGAATAAGTCAGACAGAGAAAGACAAATATATCATTTATAGGCGGATCCCCCACAAAATGCTATCAATGAACTATTTTACAAAATAAAAATAGACTCACAGATATAGAAAAACAAACTTATGGTTACCAAAGGAGAAAGGAGGGGACAGGGATTAATTAGGAGATTTGGGATCAGCAGATGCAAACTACTATATTTAAAATAGAGAAACCACAAGGACCTACAGTAGAGCACAGGGGACTACAGTTAAAATCTTATAATAACTATAAGACTATAATGATTTAAGATTATAATCTAATAATCTACTGACTATAAGATATAGTCAATATGTTATAATGGAAAAGAATCTGAAAAAGAATATATATATATATATATATATATAAATCTATGTTCAGCTATCTTCCTAAGGTTAGCCTCTTTTATCGTTTTAGGGATTGCCTGCCTCTCTCTCCTGGGGTCTTCAGTTTCTTTCTTGCCTAACTCTCACATTTTGATGGGGCACATCTTCCAATGGCTTTATATGTCTATTGAAGAAGGAATACATAGAAGTTAAGCTGTTTTTAAAGATTCCAGAAAAAAAATCATATTCTGTCTTCAAAATTGATGGTCTATTTGGCTGGGGTGTAGAATTATAGACCTGAGATAAGTTTTCTCTGAGAATTCAGAACGCGTTACTCCATTGTTTTCTGTAGAAAATTTTTGCCATTTTCATTCCTGATTATATGTGGCTTGATCTTTTTCACTGCTTTATCCTAAGTGCTATGCAATTTCATAATGATGCATTTCATCGGAGATTTTTCATTCTTGTGCTTGGCCCTGGGTAGACTTCTCTCAATCAGTGAACTTTCTTTGATAATTTATTTGCTCTGTTTCCGTTCTCTATTTATGGAACTCCCTTATCATTCATCATACCAGGGCTTCCCTGGTGGCTCAGAGGTTAAAGCGTCTGCCTGGAATGCAAGAGACCCGGGTTCAATCCCTAAGTCGGGAAGATCCCCTGGAGAAGGAAATGGCGACCCAATCCAGTACCCTCGATTGGAGAATCCCATGAGGGAGGAGCCTGGTGGGCTATAGTCCATGGGGCCCCAAAGTCCATGGGGTCGCAAAGAGTAGGACACGACTGAGCGACTTCACTCACTCACTTATCATTCAAATATTGGATTTCCTCAACTGATGTTTGAATCTATTATTTCCCCTCTCTCTGGTTATATTTTCTTGGAAATTTCATCAAATTTGCCATCCAACCGGGGTAACTAAAGTATAAGATACGCAGGTAAATTTTAATTTCAGACAAACTAAGCATTGCATGGGACATATTTAAACTAAAAAACAATGTTGTTTGAATCTGAAATTCAGATTAAACTGAGAATCCTGTATTTCTGTTTGCTAATATTGACATTTCCTCTAATTCTTCTCTTGAATTATTCCCTTTTGCTATCCTATTTTTAATCTCCAATTAAAACTATATCTCTATTAGAACAGACCTGTGATTGCCAAGGGAGAGGGATGGAGTGGATCGTTGAGTTAGCAGATGTAAGCTATTATTTATGGAATGGATAAACAACAAGGTCTTACTGTATAGCTAAGAGAACTATTTTCAGTATTCTATGATAAACCATAATGGAAAAGAATATTTAAGAGAAAGAACGAACCACTTTGCTATAGAGCAGAAAGTAACACAATATTATAAATCAACTATACTTCAACAACAAAATATGTATCTATAAATTGTTCTCTAAATGTTACTTTTTAATTGCTTCCTTTGTTTCTTGAATACAATACCTTTTCTCTCCAGAGATGCTGAGGGCTTTTAAAATTTTCTTCTGTTGCCTATACTTTTTTTCCCTTCTTTTCCAAATTTCTTTCTTTTTGGTCTCTGCCTTTCATATTAGATTTTCTCACAGATCTGGTGACCCTTGATTGTCTGCTTGTACTTAAAAGTGAGGCATTATATACATTAAAAACAACAACAACAACAACAACAAAAAATTATGGTTACGAAAGGGAGCGAAGGGAGAGGGATGAATTAGGAATCTGGGATTAACGGATATACCCTATTATACTTAAAACAGATAAACAACAAGTATTTACTGTACAGCACAGGAAACTACATTCAATATCTTGTAACAACCTATAATGGAAAAGAATCTTAAAAATATATATCTATATTTATCCACATACACACATATATAAGAGGGATAAGCATGAATGCTAGTGTTCCGGGAGTTATGGCACAGAAGACGACCTGGGCCAAGGGATCCTACTCCTTGTGTAAGGCAAGAGAGGAGACCTGGAAACCTAACTGCTTCATATATAAATTTTTATTTATTCATTTTTATGAAAACAAGGTATTATTTTCCTTACCAATTTGGCACCATTTCCCCACAACTACAACAAGTGAAGTTGCACAAAGAGTCATGTCCAACTCTTTGTCACCCCGTGGGAGGAGCCCACCAGGCTCCTCCTTCCATGGAATTTTCTAGGCAAGAGTACTGGAGTGGGTTGCCATTTCCTTCTCCAGGGGATCTTCCTGACCCAGGGATCAAACCTGGGTCTCCCGCATGGTGGGCAGATGCTTTACACTCTGAGCCACCAGGAAATCCCATTTCCCCAGAGATGCTTCATATCTCTTCTGATCCCCCCTCACTCTGCTAAAGATGAGCAGTTTAATTTCCATCTTCCTTCTTTAGGCTTTTGAAGTCTTACTTTTTCTCCCTCTCTGTCCACCCACCCAAAGTTGCTGTTTTGTCATGGAAGCTCATATCCCTGCTCTTCCCCGACTCAAACACTCCTCTAACAGAGTTGCCTTGCTGAGTATGTATTTCGCTTTTTCTCTCTGGCTGCTGGCCCCTTTTAGATGGTGTTTTTCTGCGTGGGTTCTTTACATCTTAGACATAGTGGTTTATGGGTCCCAATGATGAGAGCCCCACAGATGACAGAAGGTAAAGCCATCTCAGTCCCACAGGCTGACTTACAGAAGCTTCAGGAAATCCCCTCCCTGCAGACTCCTCACACAGCTCCAACTGCAGGGTAGAGGACCCAGACCCCATTCAGCTCCTCCTCAGCCTCTTGGGGTAGGAAGCCTAGGGCAGTCACACTTGGCCTCTGTTGACTTGATCCCTAACAGCCCAACTCTTCTCAGTATTTGCTGTCTTCCATTCCTCCCTCTTGGCCTTTGACATCATTCTCAGGCACATGCCTAGCCCACTGGGGAGAAGGAATCTCACAATTCTCTCTACTTAGAACCCACCAAAGCCCAAGGCCTCGCCCACACCCAGCCAACCACAGGAGTTAGCAGCTGTTTGGCTCCCAAGAGGAATAAATTTATGGTTTGAGAGTAGGAAAGATGAAAGTTGCATCCAGCTGGTCATATTCCCCAGGACTCCTCTTCAGCCCTCATACTTTATTTTCATAGCCATTAATCACCTAGGGGAGCCCTGATTAAAAGAACAGAGTTGGAATGAATAGCTGTAGTCCTGGTTCAATACCTGAATACAAGCTTATCCCACTCCTGAATTTCCTTCTGGGAAACAAACACACCCTGATTTTACCAGCACTGCGTTCAGAGATAAGAGAGAACTACTGCACTTTCACTATTAAAAAAGCAATCAAAATGATTCAGAATAAAAACATTGTTCCTAACCCTTCTTTATCTGATGAGATACCTATCTGCAATGAGGAATCACTGCCAGTCTCCCCTCAGAAAGTTTAAAGATCAGGCTAGTTCCGGAAAGGAAGAGTAAGTGGGCATATTATTAACCTAAATGGTATTAGGTTTCTGTTTCAATAAAGGTTCCCATTAAAGCTGAAAGCAATACAGCTTCAGCAGTGCGGCCATAACCACCCACTGCCTGCAGGAAGATGAGCTTAAATTACACATGGCTGTGCACCCCATTATCACTTTGCAAAAGGCAGTAACTTGAGGTGGACCTCTGTGGTCACAGTGTCCTTCAGGTGACAGCCTCAAAGGAATTCTAGTTTGGATGCTATCAATACTCTGAACATAATTTACTCATGTATCAGCACACGACAAGAGGCTGACAATGATTAATCAACTAATTATGATAGTCTCTCCTTCCCATTATACATAACTTATTGAATGTTTGGTATTTTTGTGTCTAGTTGCCATGAAAAGGGTACGACAGCCATATTTCATTCAAACTGTGTCCACCTGGAAAGGTAAATCAGCATCCTCAGCCTCATCGGGCAGGCATCACCAGGGCCTACCACACTGGGGCAGGCAGCAATTCAAGAGTCTTTGTCTCCTTTGCCTATTTCCAGTGCAGTGAAACTTTCAATTCTCCTCCCTTAAAAGACTCAGGAAGGATGTGGTGCAGTGGCAGCCTGGGAGTTGCATCTAGCCCTCAGCTGTCTTTTGTATGAGCAGCAGGGTTTAGAAAAGTGAATTCACTGTCAACCTTTAAAATCGAAGGTTTTGACATGAAAGTCTAGACTTCCTAACTTTTCTTGGAATAAAGATCGTCTGGTCACTCAGGGCCCTGACAGCCGGCGGGTCGGAGTGGGGCTGCCCCCTGTTTTGATGGGGGAGGTACTCTCCTGTTGGCTCCAGACGCAACACTTTTTTATATCCAGCAACTTCTCTTCTTTTCCATCAGCTGCCTGGCTGCTGACTTGGCGGTGGTGAGGGGTATGTGTGTTGCGGGGTGGGGTGGGGGGGCAGGCAATAGTCAAGACCCCACTGCACTGGGAAACCCTGGGCCCCTAACATCACAGTATGAAGGCTTTATGATATGTTAGGGAACAGGGAAGTGGCTGTCCCAGGGCATGAGTCCAGCTTTCCCAGGCACCTGCAATGAAGACGCTCTATGCAGGGCACAGACAGAAGTGCTTCCATTGCTCAGAGGCAAGGAAGGGGAGCAGGAAGGGGCAGGTGGCAGCATGCCGATCATGCAGGCTGTTAACCATTCCACTTCCTAGTTCCTCCACACCGGTTACTCTGGACCCAAATGAGAACTTTGAAGAATCCCTGGGAACCTCCAGCCTGACTCTGGCATGGAGCACTTCTGTCCAGAGCAGAGTGCCAAGGGGAATGTCACATCCTGGATCCCACCCATTTGATGGGGACGTCTTCCTGGTAAATTCAGAAATCACACAGAGCCCCAGGACCTTCCTGGTGATTTGAATCTGCTTTACCTTCAGCAGATGAAAACACTATCAGCAGATTTAGTGGACACCGGGATCTTCTTAAAATGTGAATTCTGAATCAGAAGGTCTGTGGAGGGGCCTGAAACTCTGCATTTCTAACAAGCTCCCTGGTGAGGCCCACGCTGCAGGTCCTAGAACACTTTCAGTATAAGGGCTATAACAACACCTTCGGTACCTGTCATGGACATCTTTTACTATTTTTCCTGGAGCTCTTGTCTGTTTTCTCTACCTTATCCCTCTTTTTCCTATCCTTCTTTTCCTCTCTCCATCCATCCTTCTTCCTCATTATTCCTACCAGGCATCCTGACCATGTCCCAACCCCCTCCTTTTAAAAGATCTCCTGCCGCTTCCTGCCCACCGCCCCAGACATTCATCTCCCTCTTGTCTCTCCTCAGTAGTGCCAGAGAAATAAGTCACCATTCACGACAACCGGGTGCCAAGCACTGTCTCAGTGTGTTACTGTGAGCTGCACCCCACAGGCCTGCAAGCCCTGTAATTGCCCAGCTGCAAGACCCAAGAAAGAGCCCAGAAATAGAGACATCAACAATGTACTGGTTAGGGGGTCTTACAAATCTGAAGCAAAGTCCTGGAGCAACACTCCATCATTATGGCTACAAGAAGGAATCTTTGCCACTAAGGGGAGGAGGAGGCTGACATTTATAGGGGAAATTGATACCAAGCTGGCTTATTAGTTACCGGGGAAACTAGTGGCTGGTGCAGGGGGCAAGCACACAGGTAGGTACTGATTAAGCCTTATGATTAAGAGGATGGGACAGTCATGTGAGTTGGGTATAGGTGAAGTAGGAACTGGTCTAGCAGAGAATGTGCATAGAGCAAGAGAATAGCCATCGTGAGTGGGCTGGCCATGTGCTGTGCTGTGCTTAGCGGCTCAGTCATGTCCAACTGCTTATGACTCCATGGACTGTAGTCTGCCAGGCTCCTCTGTCCATGGGGATTCTCTAGGCAAGACTACTGGAGTGGGTTGCCATGCCTTCCTCCAGGGGATCTTCCCAACCCAGAGATCAAACCCAGATCTCCCTCATTGCAGGCGGATTCTTTACCGTCTGAGCCGATACAGTTACCTATATTATTTAATTCTCACAACAACTCTACAAAGTATACATCAATACTGTCACTTTGGAAATAATAAAATTGAGATTTGGGTAATTAAAGAAACTTTGTCTTCAACTAGGAAATAATGAGATTAGAATTTGGACCCGTCTAAAGCCAAAGGCTATAACCTTTCTACTACGTTATGCTCATATAAGATGAAATGGTCTAGAAGTCAGCAGCTAGGGGTGGGTTGAGAAAAAAAAGAAATTAAATGTCTCAAGCATCACTCTAGTGGTGCATCCTGTACAGTTCTCCACTCCCTCCTTAAGCAGATGCCCTATGGAACAGCTTGACACAGTGATAATAAGAGCTATTTTAGGAAAGCCCAGATTAGCTGGAGTGGGACAGGATTCCAAATAGCAGAGTAGTATTATTAAAACCCAACCTTGATAATATGCCTACATTTTCACTGGGTTCATAACTGTATACATAAAACCTACCACCAAAAAGAGAGTCCTACCATTAGCAGATGACCCAATAACATCTAAAGGATGGTGCCAAATCTCTCTGGTCAATCCACACAGGGTCCTCCTTGGATGTAGAGCCAGCACCCTCTGTCTTTCCAGGTTTTCTTCCATAACTCCACCTCTAGCATCCCCTTTTCTGCCTGACCTCAAGATCCTACCTGAGTATCCTGGTTTCCAACCTGGGAGCCTTAGCTGATCTGAAAATCTTTGTTTCTTTCAACAGAAACAGAATCACATAAAGATCAGACTGGTGGTTGCCAAGGGAGAGGGGTTTGGTGGAGTGGTAGAGTGGGAGTTTAGGAGTACCAGATATAAGCTTTTATATATAGAATGGATAAACAAGGTTTTACTGTTTAGAACAGAGAATTATATTCAATATCCTATGATAAACCATAATGGAAAAAACATAAACAAAGAAACTATATATATATATATATATATATATATATATATATATATATCTGAATTACTTTGCTGTGCAGGAGTTAACACAACATTGAAAATCAACTATACTTCAATTTAAATAAATTAATTAAACAAATAAATAAATCCTTTTGTGTCTTTCAGATTTTTCAAACTGCAGCATCTACAAAACAAACAAATCTTGCTTAAGTTGGCTATCTCACTCCCCTGACTTTTTTAAGGTATAACAAAATTTTTTAAAATCTCCTTTTAAATTCTCCCAAAGATCCTACAAGATATGACAGGAGAAAAGGCAAGGGGTAGGGATGAAGAAAACTCCATCTTGACACAACAATTGTTGAGAAATCTAAAGTCCCTTGAATGACAAGAGTGAGAATTTTTAAAAAGGAATGGACAGGGAGACTGGGAGCCGTACGCAGAAGGAGCCCGGGCCCAGGAGTCATGGGATTTAGGTCTAAATACATCTTTGCCCCTAACCAGCTGTGCACCCTTGGATAAGCTGTATCAGTTTTTTTGATACCAGTTTCTTCATCTTTGAAGTGAGGGGATTGGATTGAATGATGGCCAAGATTCCTTTGATCTCTACTTTTCAGTGTAGCATCTAAAATAAAATGAACCAGAAAGCTGTTGTGAAATAATGTTGTATTTCACCAGAAAGTTACAAACTAGGTTGAGTTAACACATGAAAACAAGAAAGTAAAAACAAATTTTTAATAATAATAATAAAATAAAAGACCAAGAAATTAAAGACAAAAAAATGGCCGATTCTATACTGTTCTTCTTAAAAAGATTTTAATTCTCTACAAAGTGGCCATCCACTATCCATGATTATCAGTTGCTAGTAAAATATGTAATTGGGACAAGGCATGTTCCATTCTGTAATATATTACCATTTTAAAAATTATTTTCTAATAAAAGTATTCAATTATAAGGTCAACCACCAACATTTTTATTCTACACAATGGTAAGTAGATCTGAAATAAAATTAAGCCAATGTGAATAATTTCCTTCCTGGCAGGTTATGGAATTTAGCGTACATGGTATTTTCCATCTTTGAAGTTAACATGTAATTATGTTTGTTTTATGTCAACTTATCTGCCCCCAGTGTTTCAAACTGAAAAAGAGACAAAGCTGCCTGTAGCGACCACTCCCTCCATGCCTTTACCAGGCCAGAAGAGAGAATCGCTGGGGCATAACAGCACTGGACTCTTTTGGGAAGTGTGCTTTCGGGAGGCCCACCCCACAATAATATAATGGCAAAGATAACATCCCTCTGTGTTTTAGAATCATCTGGATCAGTAGAAATGTTTCAGTTGGTCTGCATGGACACTACCCCTCTCAGTCTGTAATTAAGGATGCCCTTCTGCATCTGGTCCTTGAAGACCTGAACTCTTCTGAAGGACCATCTCTTGTCTTCTGGGAATCACCCTTCATCAACCCAAACCATGTGTGTAGGAGAATGCCTCAGGGGAGTGCCTTGGTAAATAAGGCCAGGAGGACCATTTTCTGTGAGGATGCTACAGTTTGAAGGTTCATCTCATTATCTTTCTTCTGTAGCTCTCTCCTAGTCTCAGGTACCAATGGCCTATATGCCAAAAAATCACATTTAAAAATAACATTTTGATCCTTTGTCCTGAACTCCCCAAGCCTGACTTATTTAGCATTGAACAATTCACCTCCATTAAATAGCATTCATTACCTTGGAGGACCCAAGTCCCATCATTTTGTGTCCACCATGTCCCAGATGAGGGACATGAAAGGCACCAAGAAGTCCAAAGTGTCAGAATCCTTAAGTAGATCAACAGACAAATCTGAGGGAGAATATTTCCTCCCGCTGTTCTCCACTAGTCAGCAGGACTTGTTTATTTTTACCTTCATCAAGAAAAACTGTAAAACATGGCTGACGATGTGGGTTGCAAATAGACCCAAGCCATTCGACCACTTGGAAATTATCACGTCCCTGTGGTAAATATTGCTAAGTACCTGGGGTTAGAGGAGGGTATCCTTTCTCCCACCATCTCACCTCCAAGCAGGTTGTCATGGTGAAAGTCATCCTTAGGCCAGTTTGTGCCACACATGCAAACCTTCATTAATACACAAATATTGAACCATGATGTTATACACCTAAAAACTTACATAATGTCAATTACGTCTCAATTTTTAAAATTACTTTATAAATGAAGGAATAAATACTTAAATTTATTAAAAACAAAAACAACCTTCATTATCAAGCAGGTACAAAGTGAAAAAAGTGAAAAGCGTTAGTCACTCAGCTGACTGTTAGTGACCCCATGGACTATAACCCACCAGGCTTCTCTGTCCATGGAATTCTCCAGGCAAGAATATTGGAATGGGTAGCTATTACCTTCTCCAGGGAATCTTTCTGACCTGGGGATCAAACCTGGGGTCTCCTGCCTTGGCAGGCAGACTCTTTACTGTCTGAGCCACCAGGGAAGCCCAATCAGGCACAAAAACCACCGTCACATCCTTCCTTTAATCCTGGTCAAGTCCCCACACTTAGATATTAACAAGCACTTACATGAGAAGAAGAAAGCAGACATCCCAATCTTCTGACAGCTGCTCAGCTGAGCTTCTAGGGGAATCAGGCAGCAGAGTCCCCAGGCAGTGGAAAGAGCCAGAGCCAGATGCATCTCTGGACTAGAGTACTGCCCCAACATGTAAGGCCTGTGGGCTTGTTGGAAAGATACCTTCTTGCCATGGAAGGATGGTAGGACCTATCGGTCTTCTATCCAACCTCAAAGCCTGAACTCTCTTCATTTAGCCAATTAAAAGAGCCTATTTTATATCACCTAGGCTAGCTGACATACTCTCTGGAATAGATTTTTATAACAATATTTACAGTGCTTACATAACCATTTCTGGATGGTGATTTCCTGATTAGTTTCCTTCACATGCTATCCATAATCCCTAGCGTGAAAATTAGAGCTAATTTATACACATGTGCATCATAGTGTTTATAATGAATTATTTTAAATTGCCAAAGAGATGACTGTCTGACACATCCTATCTGCAAATTTGACATCTGAAAGCCCTCGACTACTCTCATCCATCGTACTGCTGGAGAAATTATGGAAATATGCAAATAAAATATCACCATGCTTTTGAGTTTGCATCCCAGCTCCATGTTTAGCCATTATAGAAAATGTATTTGAATGGAGTACAGAGGGAAAAAGTCACGTGCAAACACGATGGGGAAAGAAATGGCCCAGGGACCTAGGAAGTTGTTTTAGCTTAATTAAATTGTCTTAGCAAAGCAGACTTTGCTACAAAGAACAGTGAGGGATGGAACAGAGGAAGGGATTGGAGACGGGTGGGTGTAGGGTGGACAAAACAGTCTTCACCACAGGCATCCTCTCAACAAAAGGAGCCCAAGCCACTCCATAGAGGAGCAGTTCCCTTTCTGAGCTTTGCATGGTAGACACAGAGTATTAACAGCAGTTTATAGAGCCACTGCCCAGGTAAAGAACAGAGTAAAAGGAGTCATTGAGCAGACCCTTCCGCCACCTGCTCATCAAGGGAGCAAATCAAGTTCTTTTCCAGAGTCATTTTCCTTTGCAGACAACTCAGACCATTGTTCCCTGGCGCAGCACAATGACTCACTTGATCAGTAACCTGCTGTTTTTATCAGTTATAGTGATTCATGCCTCACCCTCTTCTACTCATTGCTGACATTTGTTTTGGACGATAAACTCAGTTCAGTTCAGTTCAGTCCAGTCGCTCAGTCGTGTTCGACTCTTTGTGACCCCATGAATTGCAGCACGCCAGGCCTCCCTGTCCATTACCAACTCCCGGAGTTAACTCAGATTCACGTTCATCGAGTCAGTGATGCCATCCAGGATGATAAGTTAGTAGCTTAAAAGAGTAGCATAGTTTTATTTGGCCAAACACTCAGAAACACGTTCAGTACTATTCCCTATTATCTTACTTACTTATCAAATATCAGTCTTGAGCTTCCATGGCTGAGTAGAAAGTTGTGGAAAGGGAAGAGCAATGAAAAAGAGACCTGGGTTCTTGTCTCAGCTTTCCCACTCACTAAATGTGTGGCAGCCTAGTCTCCTCTCTGAATTGAGACCAGACAACAACCTCCAAAGTCCTAGCATTCTTTCCCTTAACCATTTATTGAATATCTCCTGCATGGGAAACATTGTTCTCAGTTGTGTCTAGAGGATCCAATAGAGAATAAAAAGACAAAGTCCTTAACCTAATGAAACTGACATTTTAATGGAGGATGAAAAAGAAATACACATGAAAACAAATATACATCATATTTTGTGATATAATAACTGCTATAGAGAGAAATGAAGTAGTATAAGGGGGACAGGGTGCTGTCTTACACCAAGTGGCGGGAGAAGGCCTCATTCGCCTTTAAGCAGCAGCACTGTCTCTTCCTGGGGTGATGAGTGTTCTAGCAGAAGGAATAGCAGGTACAAATAGCAGGAATGTGCTCAGTGTGATCTAATAACAGCAAGGCAGTCAGTGTGGCTGAGCAGAGTTGAGGGAGGAGGGTGGTGAAAAACAGGCTGGCGACTGGAGTGAGGGGGCAGGAGGGTATATAGGCATGTAAGGTCTTTGGCTTTTACTCTGGGAAACATGGGTGACCTCTGGGGGACTTTTGACCTGAGAACTGTCATGTTCTGACATACGTTGGAACAGGATACATCTAGTCACTGACTATAGGGGTGAAAGCCCAGACACAGGCCAGAGATGCTGGTGGCTTGGGCCATGTTGGAAGCTGTAGAGGTGGTGAAAAGTGGTTAGGTTCTGGATATAGGTTGAGAATGGGCCAACATTTATAGGAGAAAAGAAAATCAAAGACATCACTAAGATTTTTGCAAATGGAAGAACAAGATTTGGGGGTTGTTTTTTTTTCCTATTTGTTGATATAAAAATGTAGAAATAAGTTTGGCTTGGGATGTGGTTATGGACAAGATACCTTTTAGATGTCTAAGAGGAGATATGAATTAATCTGTTGTATATACTTCTGAAGGTTTAGGATTCAGATATAGAGTAAGCCCTGAGAGTGTCTTGCCAGTATCTATTTGGCACACCCTGGAGGTTGCCTTCAGCTTAGTAGATGGTTGTCGTACCTTCTGTGGCAGACTCTAAGGTGGCCTCACGCTTCCTGCCTCTTGGTGTTCCCCCTCTTGTTGGATGCCCTTCCCTACACGTGTGGGATCTGTGATCTGAACAGAGCGAACGTGGCAGGATATGTGTGATTGTGTGTCCACGATTATGTCATTATGTTCCATAGAAAAGCAGTGCCCATCTTACTGGAGTCTTTCTTTCCCTGTGAAGAAGTAAACGGCTCTGTTAGAGAATCCCAAGTAGTGAAGAACCATGGGCATCCTTTAAGAGCTGAGGATGCCCTTTGGACAACAGCTAACCCAAGACTAAAGCTCTCAGTTCTATTCAAGGAACTAAATGCTATCACCACGTGAGTGGGGAAGTGGATCCTAAGGGCGTTCCCTGGAGCAGGGCAGAAGTGATAGAGCGTCAGTGGCCCCAGGAGCAACCAGGAAGCAATGAGTAATAGGAGTGAGAGAATAAATACCTCAGATTCCTTAGGACTTGGTGGGACAAACCTGGAGTGTGAAGTCAAGACCCAAGGACAAATAAATCAAAGGAGCAGAAGGGAGAGAATCTAAAAACAGATGTTCACTTGGATGAACACTTGATTGTGAAAGTGCCGCGGAAGAGTAGGAAAAGAATATTTCAATACACGGCGCTAGGTTGGTAAGATGGGAAAGATTGAAACTTGACCCCTATCTCGTGCTAGGTTGATTTTATGTATAAATTTGAAAGGTAAAACAATTAAGATTCTAGACAATGACATAAAAGAATAATTTTTTATCCTTTGAGGTAGGCAAAGATTTCTTAATCAGGAATTGTAAAGCATTAACTATAAAGGAAAAGACTGACAAATTGAACAAACAAAATTAGGAACGTCTGGTCCTTTTCTTTAATAATTAAGGCATATGTACAATGTGTGTTTGATAGGCCATTAACAGGCTGTTCTAGTTAGCATGAAATTCAAGTTAACTCATACATAAGCCAGAATGACCAACCTCCCACACCGCCCATACCTCAGTATGTAAAAATTTCTAGGTTAATTTCAGGTGGTGCTAGCAGTAAAGAACCTGCCAGCTAATGGAGGAGACATAAGAGACGTCGGTTCGATCCCTGGGTCAGGAAGATCCTCTAGAGGAGGATACTGCAACCCATTCCAGTATTCTTGCCTGGAGAATCCCATGGACAGAGGAGACTGGCTGGCTACAGTCCAAAGGGTCACAAAGAGTCGGATACAACTGAAACAACTTAACACACACATAGCAAAAATCATACACTCAGTAATTATCTAGGCTGTGGGGTGTGGGTTGGGGAAGTACTTGCAAGTTGACTGCCACATAAAATAGAATTTAAAGAACAGAGTACCGAGAGAAGAAATCTGGGAGTTTCCCTTTACCTCTTCTGAACCAATACTTGCTTACAACGACCGTCCAGTCTGCTGGGCAGTTCCAGACCCATATTTCAACCTTGTGACCTTCAGTGGCTCCTACTTGCCCTCAGTGAGCCACTCAGTACTTGCAATTCCTTTGCGCCAGCCCCACTGCTGGCCCCTCCTCATGCCAATACACCAGCCGCACATAGCGAGCCCCTTTCAGTTCCCCAGAGGCCCTGTGCTCTTGGGGGCTCCTGTGCCTTCACTCATGCCTCCTGCCGGGACTGCTCTCTACTCAGTCTTCCTGTCTGCTGGCTCACTCCGGATCAGCCTCCAGCTCACGCCTTCTCTCTTTTTAACATTCTTGGCCTCCCTGCTCAGGGACGTGCATGTCTGGCCCCCACAGTGCCCATGGCTCTGTCTGATGATTGATTATATTGGTCTGTTTTCTCATCTCTTCTACACCGAGTTTAATGGGGATCTGGGCCTTTCATCCTTGTTCCCCAGCTGAGGTCCCGGGTCCCTCTCCCAGGAACGTCTACTGGTCTTGCTGCTTCCATTCAATTCTCCCCTCCCCTTGTTCCCTCTTCCAGAGTCATAGTTCTAAAACACTTAATTCCTCCTTTCTTTTCTATCAAAACCTTCCATTGCTTCTTATTGCTCAAACTCTGTAGCCCACAAGAATTCAAGGACCTCACCGACCCGATCCCACATTCCTCTTCCATGTTCTTGCACCATTTTGGCCATGCAGTTCATGCCCCAACCAGGAATTCCCCAAAGGGGTCACAAAATACCTCTCTTCCACTTTGGCTCCTGGGGTTTCTCCTATTCCATATGTGATAGGCAACTTCCGGGTGAAATGTTACCAGTTAATGCCCTCAGCTCCTAAGCAAGAGCCCATCCCTTCTCTGGGCCCTGGTAACTCAGGCCAGCTCTGCTCAGCTTCTCCTTGGCAGACTAAGCTCCTGACTGGACACTTCAGCTGCACCAGCAGATGGCAGCTGGGCTTGGTTGTCTGACCTTGTGCTCTGAGCCTGAGGTGAGTGCAAGGAGCTGAAGCAGCAGTGACTACCTCCCAGCACACACACACACACACACACGCACACACACCATAGACTCACAATACACCATGACAGCCCTTCAACAAGAGTGGACCAGCTGTCCTGAGCACCAACCAGGCACCGCATTCCTCCGTGTCAGGGGTTCCTGTCCTGAACCCCATCCGGGGTGGCCAGGGTGCCTCCTCAGTGCTCTGTGACATGCTCCAGCAACTCCTACTAGTCCCAGGGCATGGATGCCCACTGGTCCACTGCAGGCTGCTGTCAGGGAGGACAAGTTTTCCTTTACCCTTCCAGGTTCTACTGGCTGGTCCAAGAGTTACACTGACATGAGACAGATGAACAGAAAGTCACATGCAATTTTAATGGCCTGCATCCATGAGGGAGACCCAGGAAAACTGAGTTATTTGCCACAATGGCTGAAGCTGCACCTTATATACCACTCTCAGCTAAAGATAAAAGAGAAGATTGAGGGTAGTGATTTGGGACTTCGCAGGCAGGACAATTCACCTGGAGATGGTAGAGCACATGTTTGGTAAACAGAAGTTTCTTGGGCCGGGCAGAGGCAATGGGACACAGAGAGAAATTTTAATAAACAGGCTAGATTCCTTCCTCTCTGCATACCTAGCTCGTAATGCAACTATTTACATTGCTGTTATTGTTTAGTCACTAAGTCGTGTCTGACTCTTTGCAACCCCATGGACTGTAGTCCACCAGATGCCTCTGTTCATGGGATTTCTCAGGCAGGAATGCTGGAGTGGGTTGCCATTTCCTTCTCCAGGAGATCTTCCAGACCCAGGGATCGAATTCACACCTTATGCATTGGCAGGCAGATTCTTTACCTTTGAGCTACCAGGGAAACGCCAATTATCTACATTACAATGTAGTTAGAGGGCCGGGTCCTTGGTCTACTTACATTCTTTTATGCAGCTAAGGGAAAGATCAAAGGTTCTTTCTGAGTCTTTTAAAACTTTTCAGCTTGAAACAATCTGCATACCAAAGAGACACTTTCTGGGTGGCAGGTTGTATGTCCCCCCTACCCTCCCCCCTGCACAGCCTTCATGGATGCTCCTTGCTACAGTGGTGTCTTCATCCATTCAGCCTGCTGTCACAAAGCACCATAGACGGGGTGGCTCATATGCAGCAGAAACTGCTGACAGCGGTTCCGGCGGCTGGAAGTCCCAGCTCCGGTGCCGGAAGGACTGGGTTCTGATGGGAGCCCTCTTTTGTTTGCAGACGGCTGTCTCCTTGCTGTGTCTCATATGGGGGCGGGGGCCCTAATCCCATCCGTGAGGGCTCTCTGCTCATGACCTAATCACCTCCCAGCGGCCTCATCTCCTAATAACTTTAGAATATCAACATATGAGTTTGGGGGGACTCAAACATTCAAACCATGACAAGTGGAATCCGCTTAAATCCTTCTGAAGAGGCAAAGAAGAAGCTCTAAAAACCTCCATCGACCCTCTCACCAACTCCTGACAGGATCTGGCGCTCGGTTTTCTCAGGCAGCCCCTGGAGAGTGGGTAAGTATGGGGATGTGTACTTTCCACTGCTGATGGGCCTCTCCAGACACACCTTCCCAAGCCCCGGACTGGACAGGTTAGGACAGTGCAGTGTCTGCCTTTGAAGTGAGTATGGACAAAACTGGATCTGTTCTGCGTGTTAAATAGGCCAAGGGCACCCCAGTCACGGCCACAGAGACGTAGCCTGGCCCTGCTGGATCATGCAGTCTTGTCCTGGCTGTCCCCGCTCTGCAGCTGCTCTTACTCACATACCTGCACCTTCTCCCCCTCACTCTTTATTTGTGTGTGGGTCATATAGGCAACGGAGAAGGCAATGGCACCCCCACTCCAGTAGTCTTGCCTGGAAAATCCCATGGACAGAGGAGCCTGGTAGGAGGCTGTCTATGGGGTCGCACAGAGTCGGATACGACTGAAATGACTTAGCAGCAGCAGCAGCAGCAACATAGGTAAGGGCCTTCCCAGGTTGTGTTAGTGGTAAAGAATCCACCTGCCAATGCAGGAGATGCAAGAGACGCAGGTTCAATCCCTGGGTCGAGAAGACCCCCTGGAGAAGGAAATGACAACGCACTCCAGTATTCTTGCCTGGGAAATCCCATGGACAGAGGAGCCTGGCTGGCTACAGACCATGGGATCGTAAAGAGTTGGACATGACTTAGCAGTGAAAAAACAACAAGTGTAGGCAAGGAAAAGCTTTTTCCTTTATCCTCCTAGATGTCCATCTAGGGCCCTGAAAACCAGACTGACAAAAGATGGATTAACAAGGGAAAAACAAACAGAATTCATCACCTTGTGCATCACACACAGGAGAGAGAGATTCAGTGAAGAATAACTCAAAGGGATGGTCAGAACTTGGGCTTATATAGCATCTTAACAAAGAACAATAAATTTGTAGAGAAAGACAAGAAAATAGATTTTAGGTTTCCAAAGGCAGCAAACTTGTGGGAAGGTGAATACACGGGGGAAACTAACAGAGGATATGTTGTTTCAGTAAGTCGATTCCTCTCCTGTTGTCACTGAGCTGATCTGATACGAGTCCCTGGTGGTCAAGAATCTAAGTCTGCTTTCAGGCAAATAGAAGGAGAGGGAGGGCAGAGAGCTTTGTTTTAGCATCTGCCATTTCTCAATTGTCTTCAGCTGAAGATAATCCTTATGCCACAGTGGTGTACTCTGGAGTGGTGCATCCAGACTCCACTAGGGGAAGCCCATGCCCTCTAGCTTCTTCCTGTCCGCTGGGTACTGTGCTTCTCAGAGGACCCCGGGGTTTCCAGCTTCCACTGCTCTTCCAAGAAAACTGGGGCAGACGTACTTAGCAGGCTGCCTAGGGCCACATCCATGACCCTCAGCCTATGGATGGACTGAGCCTCAGCACACCCTGGGGAATCTCAGAGCCTCTTCTTCCTTACTTAGAAAGGCATTTCTAAAAAGAAATTAGCTGGAAAGTATTGCAAAATATTCTCTGTACAAGTATGACTGACTATTCCTGCCATGCCAGGGGCATGGGGACTTCCTGACTCTATGGGTCTGTTTACATATTCACACCCAGTGGTCCTCAGCCTTAAGTGATAGGAGATTATTTGAGCCTTTCTGGGGATCTGGATCCTCATAACTGGAGAAATGCATTCTTTTTTTTAAGTTTAGGTAGATGTCTTTTTGTTAAGGAGAATGCTGAGATAACACCCCCATTATTTACCCCCAAAGAGCCTGTAGATGTGATAACAAAATTGGCCTAGAAGCTTCCAACTTCCCACTTTGCCCACAGCATTGTGGTGAACCGTCTATGTACAGAGAAAAGTTCACAGAGGGGCTGATCAAGCCCAAGGATTGTGACCTCTCACCTGCACAAAGCCTCTTCAAAGCTCTGTACCCAGTTTCACATTCATAATTTGTACTTTTTCTTAAACAGGGTTCCCCAAATTGTATTAACTTCAAGCCACCCAAATCCTGACTGACTCCTGCTTCTACATGTTCCTCTAATGGGCATGTGTGAGAATTTCTAAAAGACCTATGTCAAGAGGGGAACTGCTGGATTATAAGGCATCCATGCACTTACTTAGCTACTACCAGATAATTCTCCAACCTGTTCTCCCACCAGCAGCAAGAGGAACCTCTGTCCCCACCTCTTGCCAACACTTGTCATTACCCAGCTTTTTAACTATGCTAGGCTAGTGGCTATATGCAATGCAGCTTAAATTCCTTTCAAATACCATAAAGTAATGATCTCTCATCATTACTTTAATTTGCATTAATTTACATTGCTCTGGTTACTAACGAGCAGTTTCTTTCATATACTTGTACAGCCTTTGGGTTTCCTCTCTTGTAAGTTGCGTGTTTATATATTTAACCCATTTTTCTTTTGGTATACTCTCTTTTCTAATTGTGGGAGTTCTTTGTGTTTTCCAGATGTATATCCTTTGTCACTTCTAGACATCATAAACCTTATAAATCTCTTCTCCCAATCTGTCACCTATCTCTTAAATTCAATTCAACTGAGGTGCCTTGTTAAAAGAAACCCTTAATTTTGATGTAATTGGATCAATCATTTTGCCTTGTGGTTTGCACTTTCAAAACCTGATTTAAGAAGTTGTTATCCATTCCAGGTTACAACACTTTTCACCTGTTAGCTTTATAATCTTACCTTTTGTATTTAGGTTTCTAATCCTTTGAAAATCTCCTTTTATGTGGCGTTAGAGAGAGACCCAGGTTTTTTTCCATTCTTTCTTTCACTGCCTGTTTTCCCATCACCGACTAAACAATCCATCTTTCCACTGTTGCTCTGTGGTGACAACTCTGTGTTAGATGAAGTCCACAGGTAAACACAGGGCTACCAGCAGGCTTTCGATTTCACTCCACTGCCCCATTAAAAACAACTTTGCAAGTGTCTAAATATTGGGTAGGCAATTTCCCCTTCTTTATTCTTCTGTTTCATGTTAATTTTGCTATCTGTGAAACTTACTTTTCCCTCTACACTTTATGATAAATATATCAAGTTTCTAAAAAAAAATTACAACTGGAATTTTTATTGGGATTGCATTGAATTTATAATTTATAAATTAATTAGAAAATATTTTATATATTTTTAAGTTGTGCAATCAAAAATATGTCTGAGGTAAGAGAATTGTGAGAAGAAATTAAAACAGCCATGCATGAATGTCTTTGAGCGGGCCCTGAACCCTGTTCTCACCATGCCTCCTCATTTGGGTCTAGGGAGGTGTTGGTCGCTCAGTTGTGCCCGACTCTTTGAGACCCTATGGACTGCAGGCCACCAGGCTCCTCTGTCCATAAGGTTTTCCAGGCAAGGGTACTGGAGTGGGTTGCCATCTCCTTCTCCAGGGGATCTTCCCAACTAGGGATCAAACCTGGGTCTCCTGCGCTGCAGGCAGATTCTTTACCAACTGAGCTACAAGGGAGGTGGGGCAATAAAAATCTCATGTTGGTCAAGGAGGAACTGGGAGGAGAGAGAACTGTGCTTTCCCAGGTGTGGGCTGGGAGCTCTGCAAGTACATAGGAGATGCCCTGACTGGCATGGTGCCAGCAGTGACTGGGTGAGGGGCCAAGGGAATGTCTCAGAGATGCCCACTCCCCATCAAGGGGAAGAGGAAGCAGCCAAGTGTGCCCAAGGGACCAAGCACAGCTGGCTTGCAGAGCCAAAGGAGCCTGAGATGAGGATCAGGAGAATGTGCACTTGAAGGCCTGCTGACCGGAAGCTATGGGGGACTGGGGGCAAGAATGGTGGATGCCAGTCCATGGTTATGAGGACCAGCTGTGACACATTCTGGCTGAATAGATGCTAGTTGGGGGCAGAGGATGGCGATGATCCAGAAGCTCCCTCCCACCAATGCTAGGGGACTACAGTGCCCTCTCTCCTTCTGCACAGGAACTGGGATGGCCTCCAAGGAGAAGGAGGCAAAAAAATCGAGAAATTGACTATTCAGAGGCATCTGAGTTTTAAAACAGAAGTTATCTTGAATTGGTAAGTTCAATTCTATAGAAATAAATGCTTGCTTTTTAAAAAAGTATCTGAGATGTCAGACTACAGTGGTTCTATAAATTTCATATCTACTCTACAATGTTTAGTTTCTACAGACTGGATTTCAGCAGTAGGAAAAACTCTGGTAATGAGAGGCTGGGAGAATTAAATAAATGCAATATAACCATAAGGCAGGTAAAGGAACTTGCTAAGTCGCTTCAGTTGTGTCTGACTCTGTGCAACCCTGTGGACTGCAGCCTACCAAGCTCCTCCATCCATGGGATTTTCCAGGCAAGAGTACTGAAGTGGGTTGCCATTACTTTCTCCCTGAAAGGAACTTAGTCATAAAGAAACCAACAGCTTTGCTTTTCATCAGAATGAACAAATGGCAGGCAGCTACATTTCCAATGCTCATTCTGGCTCTGAGTTTCAGCAGGTACCCTGGGAGGATTCTGGAATAATCCCCTTGAGATCACAGCCCTGCTCACAGGAGCTCTGCTTGGTCTAGGATGCTAAACTGCAGAGCGAGGCACTTTTCCCCAAGGCAGCCTGTCTCCAGGGTGATGTCACTGCCCCACAGGGAGCATCCTGCACACCAGGGCTGGCTGAGTTTCCTGTCGCTGCCTAGTGACCCCTCTCTCAGACAGAATGTACGGCCCCTTGCATGGCCAGGCCTTCTGCAGCTGATCTGGGAAGCCCTCCTTGTCCTGTGGTAAGACATGGCTTTGGCTTTTCAATGTTGCTCCTTGAATGTGGATTTAAAATGTTCTCTGTGGAAAGGCAGATGGTGCTGCTAAGAAGACCCACCTGTCCAAGGTCTCTTTCAGTTCTGGCATTGGGGAGCTCACTCAGAGCATGCAGGTCCCTGGTCCCTCCAGAGCAAGTAGATGAAGATTCCCCCACCTCCAGATATAGCCCCCCCATCCCCCTCATCAGCTCTAGGGCCCCGGAGGAGTGGAGGAAGGCCACCTCCCCTCTGAGGACACCTCATCCCACAGGCCTCTGGGCATCAGCAGTGCCTCTGCAGCCCTTGCTGAAGTCCCCTCTCCTGCCATGGCCTCTGGCTGGGGGTCTGGGAGGGTCTCTCTTCTCAGTCCAGCCTTCTCTGAACCTGCTGGCTGCAGTCAGCCTTCCCAACACTCTCTTCAAAACAAATCCAACACTGTAAAGCAGTTATCCTCCAATTACAAATAAATGAATTGTTTTTGAAAGATGAAAAAAAGAAAAAAGCAGTCTGCCGAGCCCTGTTTTGAAGAGACTGTTGGGGAAGCTGACTGCAGCCAGCAGTTCAGAGAAGGCTGGGCTGAGAATAGAGACCCGCCACTGCTGCTCTGATGCTCCTGAACCATGGGGCACACGACGCTTCAATAGGAGGCTCATAGCCTCCCCAGGACTCACATTGGTGGATCGGGGATAGCTCAAGACTTTTCTACCTTGAGGCCCCCCACATTTATTTGAGGCATCTGTTCCATACCTTGAACCCCCAGTACTCATGAAGGGCGGGAAGAAGGGACCTCAAACCTGCATCCTGTTTTGGTACAGCCTGCAAGGTAAGGATGGCTCTTACATTTCTAAATGGCTGAAGATATATCAAAAGAAGAAGATTTTGTAACATATGAAAACTACATAAAATTCAAATCTAGTGACCATAAATAAAGTTTTATTGGAACACAGCAGTACCCATTCATTTACATATTGTCTGTGGCTGCTTTTGTGTCCCAAGGGCAGATGGAAGTAGCTGTGATGGAGACCATAAGACCCGCAGAACCCAAAATATCTGGCACTTTACAGTAAGCATTCATTGAGCCTTGTCAGGCATGACTTCCCTCTCCCGATTCCTGCCGACCAGTGAAAGCTATCACTGGTCTCCGAATAGTGGGGCAAAGCAGACAGAGAAGTCCCCACCAATAGACCTACAGACACCAGAGGGGACCATGGCTTTCATCGCTGTATTAAGGATCAATATATATTCCTCCTACAGTAAATAATTTTCCATAGCTCTAGCTATAAGTTCTCCTTATAACCTAATTTTTATTTATTTGGGGAAAAAGATTACTGCTTTCTTATAATAAGTTAACTATTCTTCAAAATTACCATAGAGTGAATTGATAAATAACTTCCAAATAGGGAGATGATCTCAAACCTGTTCTGGTTAATTTTTAGGTGAATCAGTTGGAACCACAAACTTGGGTACTAAAAATATTGAGTACCATCCAAAATCACAACAATTTAATTCCTCTGCACGTGTGTGTTTATACGTGTCTATTTCCATGTCTGTGTGTATTGGTTAGTTCAACAAACTAGACTGAGAATAGGATGGGAGAATTTACCTTCTTGAGGAAGATTTTAAAATCTGATTAAGGATTGATATTTTTAAAAATTAGCAGTGTGTCTCTAACCTCATGGAATAGGAAGGGCTTGGGGAAGTGGTGGGTGGGTGCTAGGAAACGTGGCATCATTTGTTCAACTTTGAGAGAGCCAAATTGAAGATATTGCAACCTCAGACAGTAAGTGCAGGAAACTGTTCATTGGGCTTTCAAAAATTCTCTTATTCAGTATTCATTTCCTGAGAACCCATTATTTACTATGCATAGCATCAGAAGTAAAAAGCTACAGGCCCCCATCTTTCCACAAAGAAAGAATATAGTAAAGTACACAGGAGGAGGGTAATAAGAAGCAGATTAAGGCACGCTTTCTCAGGAGGAAAAAAAATTTTTTTTTTTTTTGGTAAAACTAAATGTGGAGCATTAATGGGGTTGGTCTTTCACCAACAGCCAGGGACTGGCACCAGAGGGGGCATCCTGGCACTGGCCCTGGGAAGCTGCTGTAGTTTCAGGAGACCATGGGCTCCATGGTAGGAGTTGGAGGGTCATGCCACTGATTAATGCAGCTCAGTCTCTGCTGGGCTTGAAACTCCTCTCCTCCATCACTTCTGCTTGCTCATAGCTTCAATATTTTGTACTTTGGCTCATTATGACACATTGTGGCCTCAATTCTTACTTTCTTGTTTCTAAGCATCCTACCAATCTTCTTCTATTGACATTTCCCTGTTTAAATTTCCAAGAAAGAAACAGGGATTAACCCAGCTTTATACATGTTCATGTGTCTGCCAGGTTATGTAATGAGTTGCTGACCAGCCTGTTGATTGGCTGCGTGTTGGTTGAGTGTCCACTCTAAACTGACCAGCTGCAGAGGTGGGGTCATACAGGACAAAGCTTCACAACTTACAGATTCTTCTTTGGGTTTCCCCTTGCAGTGTTAGTGGGAATGACACATAAATGCGAATAATTTGTTTACCCCAGAGAGAGAAACATATGAAATTAACTCTATGCTGTGATAACACTACGAGCCAAATTCACTAGGCAAACTTAGCAGCACAGGTGTGGGAAAAAGAACCCCAAATTAGGTAGGATTGGGGGTGGGGGAACCTCTCTGTCAGCAGGGCTCCATCCCCCAGGGACAGCCAGGAGGGCAATAAGCAGAGGAGTTAGCAGCTTCGGCCTGTGTAGTCAGGCAGGATGGTATGGTTCTGGGTGATGGGTCTGCTGAGAATCAGCGAGTGGTTTTATCATAACTAGGGTAGGTTCTAGTCCTACAGGGAGGATCAACAAGAGTGGGACAGGATCTCTGTGTTGTCTAAGTTCAGAGCAAACCACTAAACCGAGTGAGGAACTAGAGTGCTAAGCAGACACCCATGATAGTGGCTCACTCTTCTGGAACATGCATGAGGCACGCGTGTGTACATGTAGAGGAGCACACTGATGCAACTCTGAGGATATCAGCTGCCATAACACAAAGAGTTAGTAGTAACACAAATAAATTGGGACCTCCACCCGTGACGTGGCTTGGGCTCCCGGCCGGTGTGGAGGGGTCAGCAGGGCATCCATGTCTAAAGCTTAGAGGCTAGAGAAGGTGGGAGCAGACAGGAGTTTGTACAGAATTGGGGTAGCCATGACAGATGACTTTTCAGCTGACCTTTGCTCTAAGTATCAGAAAAAAAAAGGGGTGTGGGGAGAAATGTAAAGAACCTTCCATGATCAGTAGAACCAAAAGATTCTGAGGGCCCATCTGATATCCTCCCCTGGGCTCAAAATTGCCTACTCATCTAAGGAGACTGTAAAGGAAATCAGAAGGTAAATTACTCCCAGTTACAACCTCCAGACCGAGGTCTACCCAGGGAACCGAGCAAGTAGACTGAACCTTGCTGAGTGTTGGCAGGCACACTAAGACTAGTGAGGAAGAGAGGGGGCCCTGCTGCTCTTCTCTTCATTTTCAAGGAGCAGGGTCTCAGGGGCCTCTTTAATTGCTTTTTAAAAATCTCAGCTGCTTCTGCTGCATCCATTAGATAACCATAAAAACATGCTCAGGTGGTTGCCCTAAGAGTTTTAACTATCTTTATCTGGAATCAACAGCAAAAGCTTGGCTAATTAGCAAAATAAATAATAGCAATGGCTTCTGTTGGCAAAAATAGTGATCTGTTAATTAACATAAAGGATATTATAAATGGGCTTTTACTGTTGAATCTTACTGGTGTTCAAGACATGAGCTTTGGCTAAAACATCAGGGATATACTCTCTACTACATAGCTGAGAATAAGATTCTAGCCAGACCTTCCCCACTCACCTTTCAGAATGGCATCAGAGGCATGCTTTAGAACTTGTCCTGTGCTCATCCACAATTTCAGAAAATTCTGCTTGCCTGATGCCAACTAAAATCTGGTCTTTAGAATATTGTCCTGTCACTCTCAAGAGAACATTTCATGTAAAGTGTGGACAGAGCACCTAAAAGGTCAGGCAGCTGCGACTTCTCTGCTTACAGAACCAGCTGTTTGAACATTTTTAGATCTTCTTACTGGGAGAAGGCAATGGCAGCCCACTCCAGTACCTTTGCCTGGAAAATCCCATGGACGGAGGAGCCTGGTAGGCTGCAGTCCGTGGGGTCGCTAAGATTCAGACACGACTGAGAGGCTTCACTTTCACTTTTCTCTTTCATGCATTGGAGAAGGATATGGCAACCCACTCCAGTGTTCTTGCCTGGAGAATCCCAGGGACGGGGGAGCCTGGTGGGCTGCCGTCTACGGGGTCGCACAGAGTCGGACACGACTGAAGCGACTTAGCAGCAGCAGCAGATCTTCTTACTGATGAACACATATGTGTCATAGCACTTGGTCTGAGACCTTTCATTGTTACATCTAGGCGGGGCTGTGGAGAGAGGGGGTTAATCAGATCCCACCCCACCTTGGCTAGGAATATGCCACCTCAGTGAAGCAGAAGTGGGATATTCTCTGTGGCTGTATCCATCCATTCAGCAAATACTACTGGCGTGACTTCTGTTTGCCAGGCGTGTGCTTGATACTGAGGGTAAATGTTGCATGGGGCAGTCATGATCCCTTTCCTCAAGTGGCTCCCAGTCCAGGAGGCAAGTGATCAAGCAAATAGCAACAATGAGTGGTGAGTATCACGGCAGGGGAAGTACAGAGGCGTGGGGACATGGAGCAGAGAGAATATACAGACTGGGAGGTTATTGCAGTTCCTTCTTTTTTCTGGAAAAATTCAAGTACTAGAATCAACCCCACGGGCACCGGACAAACGCCCAAGGGCAACGATGAATCCTGACTCTGTTACAGGGTTTGCAGGTCAAGGACATTTCTGAGTCCCTGTGGTCATTCTCCTCCCATCAGTCTGAGCCCACGTGGACACCTGGCTCCCTCCTATTTTTATCCCAGAGGCCACTAAGGTTCAGATCCACATGATGCAGTTGGCAGATTTCATCCCCAGAGACCGCAGCACTAAGAGGCTCAGTGACTTGCCCAAGGGCATATATTGAGTCAAGTGTAGAACTGGAAACAAAACTCAGTCACCTGATGCCAGGGCCAGCTTCCTTTCCCTTGACACATCACCTAACAGGGAAAATAATCTTCTGAAGCATCAAATAGCATTGGTCTTTTGATGAGTGAGCAAACAATGAGAAAAGTGGGTATTGAATTTCCTTTGACATAACCCCTTTGGAAAAGGCAGCAATGGATGCGACAAGAGTGTGACTTATACACAAAAGCAGAAATATTTTAAAATAGCCCCAGATGGCTGATTAACAGTCACAAGGACTAGCTGTGAGTGTCAGTGCAAAGAAGAGTGGAGAGGAAGGAGGAAACATATAAGACACTGGAGTTCTCATGCAGGCAAGAGAACTGCTCAGGAGTTAGAGTGTTTGCTTAGGGACTGAGGGAGCCTTTCTCATCTTCTTAGTTAAGAAGCGAGAGAGGAGACATACATTTGAAACACAAATCATTTAAGGTAGCTTCGCTTTTACTTATCTTTCCTTGGGGGATTGATCTAAGAAAATAGTGCTACAATTTATATAAAGAGTGTTTTGCCTATGTTCTCTTCTAGCAACTTAATGTTGTCGCGTCTTACATTTAGGTCATTAAACCATTTGGAGTTTACTTTGGTATATGGTGTGAGGAAATGTTCTAATTTCATTGCTTTACATGTAGCTGTTCAGCTTTCCTAGTACCATTTGTTGAAGGGTTGTTTTTCCTTTTTCCATTGTATGTTCTTGTCTCTTTATTGTAGCTTAATTGACCATAAGAAATAAAACCAAAATTAACCAAATAGATCCTAATGAAACTTTAAAGTATTTGCACAGCAAAAAACAACTATCAACAAAACAAAAAGACAACCTATGGAATGCGAGAAAATATTTGCAAATGATGCGACCATCAGGGGATTAATATCCAAAAAATACAAACAGCTCATACAACTCGATATCAAGAAAACAAACAACCTGATCAAAAAATGGGCAGAAGACCTGAATAGACATTTTTCCAAAGAAGACATAATGATGGCTAACAGGCACATGACAAGATGCTCAATATCACTAATTATTAGAGAATTGTCAATCAAAACCGTAATGAGGTATCATCTCACTCCAGTCAGAATGGCCATCATCAAAAACTCTATAAATAGTAAATGCTAGAGAGGATATGGAGAAAATGCAACCTTTGTATAGTGTTGGTAGAAATGTAAATTGGTGAAACCACTGTGTAAAATAGTATGGAGTTTCCTCAAAAAGCTAGAGATAAGAACTACCCCAGCAATCCCACTCCTGAGTATATAGTCAAAGAGAACAAAAACACTAATTTATAAAGCTACATGTCCCCCAATATCCATAGCAGCATTATTTACAATAACCAAGACATGAAAGCAACTCAAGTGCTCATCAACAGACAACTGGCTTAAGAATATATATATATATATATATGTATATACACATGGGATCGCGAGGAGTCGGACACAATTGAGCGACTTCCCTTTCACTTTTCACTTTCATGCATTGGAGAAGGAAATGGCAACCCACTCCGGTGTTCTTGCCTGGAGAATCCCAGGGACGGGGGAGCCTGGTGGGGTGCCGTCTACAGGGTCACACAGAGTCGGACACAACTGAAGTGACTTAGCAGTAGCACACACAAAGTATGCACTAAGTATACACATATATGTATATTCCATTGTGTATATATGTATACACACACTCACATTTGAATATTACTCAGCCATAAAAATTGAAATACTGCCATTTTCAGCAACATAGATGGATCTAGAGAATATCATGCTTAGTGAAATAAGTCAGAGAAACATGAATACTAAATGATATCAATTACATGTGGAGTCTAAAAAATAATAAAAAATGAATATATATATACAAAAAACAGAAACAGGCTCACAGATAGAAAACAAACATAGTTATCAAAGGGGAGAGATAAGGAGGGACAAATTAGGAGTATGAAATTAATAGTTACAAACTACTATACATAAAATAGAGAAGTAACAGGATTTACTGTATAGCACAGAGAATTATACCCAATATCTTATAATAAACTATAATGAAATATAATCTACAAAAAAGCTGTATCACTATGTTGTATAACTAAAACTAACACAATATTGTAAACTAACTATACTTCAGTTAAAATATTTTTATTTTTTTTTTTAAAAACTGAGTCACCTGTGGCTGATTCATGTCAATGTATGGCAAAACAAATACAGTATTGTAATGTAGAATAAAGTATTAAAAAAAAACAGAAAAAAATAAAAAATAAAAACTGAGTCACTATATTGTATAACTAAAACTAACATAATATTGTAAATTAACTATACTTCAGTTAAAATTTTTAAATGCCACTTAGAATGGGTGAATTTATTGTATAGAAATTACACCTCAATTAAGCTGGTTTTAAGAGAAATAAATGTATCCCCCTAGAAGGGCATGATACTTTGAACAGTGCCTGACACAAATAGTAAATGCCTACAATGTCACTGTTAAATGAATGGATGGATGAATGAATGAATATTATTCCCTTTCCCTAGTGTTTTATACAATTAGGATACAATTTTTTAAACTGATGTGTAAAAACATTGTTATGACTTGCCCTGACATCCCATGAATGGGATTCAAATTTCTCTCAATGACGCATGTAAACATAAGGCCCGCGCATGTCCTTTGGAGAAAAGTGGTTCTGGAAGAACTCAGAGTGCCACAAGACAGCCATTTCTGCTCACCTTATGTATGGAGAGTGAGAAAAAAAGAGCTGCTGGATAGCAGGGGTGGGGTTGCAGGGAAGAGTGGGATGGGTGGGAGGGGCTGGTTACCAGCAGTTCTAAGTCCTGCCTGCCCCAAAGTGTCCTTCCTAGAGCCCCAGGCTGACCAGGCCTATGAAGTCACTGACAACACTTGCTCCATTCCTTAGCTGCAAACACCATCTTTGTTCCCACGGAGCAAGCGGCTCAGGAGAAGCGGGCAGGAGCTACTGTCCAGCTGCTGCTGCTGCTGCTGCTAAGTCGCTTCAGTCGTGTCCGACTCTTTGCAACCCCATGAATCGCAGCACGCCAGGCCTCCCTGTCCATCACCATCTCCCCGACTTCACTCAGACTCACGGCCATCGAGTCTGTGATGCCATCCAGCCATCTCATCCTCGGTTGTCCCCTTCTCCTCCTGCCCCCAATCCCTCTCAGCATCAGTCTTTTCCAGTGAGTCAACTCTTCACATGAGGTGGCCAAAGTACTGGAGTTTCAGCTTTAGCATCATTCCTTCCAAAGAAATCCCAGGGCTGATCTCCTTCAGAATGGACTGGTTGGATCTCCTTGCAGTCCAAGGGACTCTCAAGAGTCTTCTTCAACACCACAGTTCAAAAGCATCAATTCTTTGGCGCTCAGCCTTCTTCACAGTCCAACTCTCACATCCATACATGACCACAGGAAAAACCATAGCCTTGACTAGATGGACCTTAGTCGGCAAAGTAATGTCTCTGCTTTTGAATATGCTATCTAGGTTGCTCATAACTTTTCTTCCAAGGAGTAAGCGTCTTTTAATTTCTTGGCTGCAGTCACCATCTGCAGTGATTTTGGAGCCCCCAAAAATAAAGTCTGACACTGTTTCCTCTGTTTCCCCATCTATTTGTCCAAGGTTAGGAGCCCTTTTTCTTTAGAGGCCTACACTTACAATCCCTACCAAGAACAAAAGAAAATTTGGAGCTGGAAACAATCAGCTTGCTCCTTGCTTCATTTCCTGATGAGTAGACTGAGGTCTTGGCTGGACTCTGACCAGACAGCTAGGCTAGATCTTTGTTTCCAGACATAAAGACCAGCTACCAGCAGCCTCTTCAGATTCCCAGGTCGACTTGTCCATCTCAAAGTGCTGCGGCGGGCACCGTGCTGCTTCTTTATGACTCAGCAGGGATTAACCCAGTTTGCTTCTCTGGTTTTAGAGAGTACTTGGTTCATCAAAATAATGGATCTCAGAAATCAAATTTTCTTTCACATTTTATCATTGAATGAATGAAGAGAACAAAAAGAGAAAAACAAATGGACTGATTTTCTGATCACACAACTCCCTTGACTGGGGGACGAGACTCCCCACTTGTCTTCAAATCTGTCATCTCCCTGGGAGGGTGCCCACTTCTCTCCCACCTATCCCAGCACACACAGACTACATCAGGTTCACTCTCTGTATCATTCAACACCTCCTCTTTCCCTCTCACACACCTGGTGGAGACTGTTGAATGAATAAACAGACAAGCTCATTGGAAAGTAGGTGGCATGGAATCCAGAATACATTTTCCAAAGGAAATGACGTCATGAGAGGGTTTGGGTTTTCTGAGCCTGCCCACAGAGCTGAATTAATCTATCACCCCACTGAAAGGCTATATATTCTAGTAGGAAATAAGGGGGAAAGAAGTACAGTTACCATACTCATTATAAAACAAACAAAAAGACCTGAACAAGAAATGTTTGCTGTGGGCAGATCTTATCCACACTGCACAGCGCCATTCAGAAGATGAAGGAGGGCTGTCTCTCTTCCTGAAATGAGGGATTATGCCTCGAAATTAGTGACTTCCTTTGCTAGCAGCCGAATCTCTCTCTGACAGCTGCTCGGATCAGCCAGGCATACATTACTTTCATCTTTAATAAACAGCCACTCTGAAGTCAGTGGCTGGTCTCCATGACAACCAGATCAAGTTTTTCCACTGATGCTGGGGGCAGAAAGGAAGAAAGAACAGATCACTTTTTGCTGAGGCGCTGCACCCTGAGAGGGCAGAGGAAGGTGGGTGTGGGGTACATGTACCCAACATGGACCTCCACGTCTTTATATATCCCAGGAGCATGGGAAGTGACTGTACCTTTTTACCGCATGCGGAGGAAGAGGAGTCCTGACCAGCAATATAAGACACATAGGAAAGGGTTCCTTTGGAGAGCATAGCACACATCAAAGCCTGAACTGCCAAGCACCTAAATGCAATTTGATCTGACTGAATTAGAATCTGCTGTGTGTGCCTGGCCCTCTGCTACATCCTGCAGGGGTTACTCACAGTACGAGTCTGTAGAAAAAGTGAGGAGAGGCACCACCGACTATGGTGAGGGGTGAGAGGTGGGTGGGCCAGGTTCCCAGAGAAGGCTCAGCCCCTGCCCCTCCCAGCCCAGGATGGCTGCAGCTTACAGTACCTACCCCTCCACACCCCGACCCCCGCCATCAAGCTTAGACTTACCTAGTCCTTGAACTCTAGCCAGGATGACTGGCAGCTGGTCAGGCTGGAATGTACAGTTTGTTGATGGTTCACTGAGGCAGCATGCATGGATCTTTATGACCTGGGACCCACAGAATTTCCACCTTCTCTGAGCTCTCCCTGGTGGGTCCATTTGGTCTGCATGACTAGGATCTGAGTCACCTTGCTAACCCAGGCTGAAGCCCTGACATCTTGCCTGGTTCTTGCCTGCCTCTTCCCTCAGGCACCAGACTCATCGCTCCATATCTCCTGGTGGCTTCTGCTCTAGGTGAGCTGGTTACCTGGAGCGACACTGACGAGACTTCTCCCTTAACTTCAGCTGTCTGTGTCTCTGCCCAGGAGGGGACTGGACCCTCAGTTACTGAAGGATGCTTACAGGAACTAAGCTGAGTCTGCTGTGGGTCCCTGGAAACTGGACCCTGGCTACTAGCTCTCATTTTACCACCCCAAGGCCTATCCGTTTCCAGTCCCAAATTCTTCCCTTTCTCCACAAACCAGGTGCTGTGCTTAGTTACTCAGTTGTGTTCAACTCTTTGTGACCCCATGGACTGCAGCCCTCCGGGCTCCTCTATCCATGGGGATTCTTCAGGCAAGAATACTGGAGTGGGTTGCCATGCCCCCTCCAGGGGATCTTCCCAACCCAGGGATCTAACAACCCAGGTATCCCTCATTGCAGGCAAATTCTTTACTGTCTGAGCCACCAGGGAAGCCCAAGAATACTGGAGTGGGTAGCCTATCCCTTCTCCAGGGGGTCTTCCCAATCCAGAAGTTGAACCAGGGTCTCCTGCCTTGCAGGCAGATTCTTTCCCTGCTGAGTTACCAGGGAAGCCCCCACAAACCAGGGCTGCTGCCACAATATCAGAGAGCCTAATTTTTGAGCCTGAGTGGGCTGTAATGAACGTGGTTTTTGAGAAGAGTCATGAAGGCCAGCCAGGACTCAGATGGTAGGAGAGAGGACTTTAGATCAGGACGAGGGTCCTTGATGAGAGTCGGAGGATGAGTATGCATAACTTCAGTGAGGCAATCCCAACTTCCTGCCCGCTCAGCAGGGAAGGGTGCAGGCAATCAAGGGGTCAAGTCTCACAGTATTCTCCTGGAGTTGGGTAAGTACAGTTCCTATTCTCCCAGGATTCTTAAAGCAGAACTAGACCACCAGATTCTGTGATCATGGATTGTAACTAAAATTTACTAAACACATTTACACATTATTTCACATTATTCATTCACAAAATAGATGGGGCTGGAGGAGCAAGCGGGGGCAGGTCATGAAAGGCCCTTGTAAACCGCATTGAGGACTTGGACTTTTTAAAGAGATAATGCCAAGCTATAAAACAATTTTAATCTGGAGGTTCATGTGATCAGATGAGGTTTTACGTTGTAGGCACAGTGGAGGGAGGGGCGAGCTCAGAGCCTGAAAGGAAGGAGCCAGGACATCACTTGCCTCTCCAGCTGCTCCCTGAGGGACAAGAAGACTCACAGGCTGCAGGTACCAAGGCTACAGTGGCCCTGGCTTTAGGGTCTGCTCCACTGACACCATCTGCACTTTCAAGGTGCTCTCTGCTGGGTCCCCTGCCCGCTCAGCACCCCTGCCGTGTCTTCTGTCTGTACCCCTCGGTGTTGCCCTGTACTCGCTTTCCTGGTGCTTTTCCACTTCCACCCTCACTTTAGCACCCGCTATGCTGGCCTCTCTTTTTCCTGCTTTCTGTTCCTGTTTGCCAAGTGGAGGAAAAGCTGCCCAAGAGACCCACCCTCTCCACCAGCTTTAGAGGAAAAGACTGGCCCCAGGAGACAAACACTTCCTCTCCGCCGTTGAAAACAAGCAGGCTGGTTTTTCCATCACAGAAGCAGAACACCAAAGGCTGTTGACTACACCAGTGGGTCAGCAGAAATGTCTATTAGGAGCTTATTGCTCATTTCTACCCATTCAGAGTGGAATATTCTGGGAGCTTCTTTTGACCCTCCCTTGACCTGAAATACCTCCTCTACTGACGCCTGAAAGCCCACCATTGAACCAGTCATTCCTGTGTGTTAATCATTATTTTTTCCCAGTGGCTTTTCTTTGAACATATAAATCCTCCTGGAAGGGGAAACACATTAGCTTCCTAATGCCTTGATGTGACAAAGCAGAGAGGGGAAAAATACAAAAGGTTTGCAGTCTCTTATGAACATCATATATGGGACTGGTGATAAATCTAATTCAACTGGATGTTGAATTAACAAGACACTTAAATTATAGAACTGTTGATATCTATATAATCCTTTTCTTCTTTTATCTTTTCTTTTTATCCTCTTCACTAAAGTATAACATACACAATAAAGTATACAAAGTCTTTATGTGTAAAAATTCACTAAGCTGTACACTTAAGACTTGTATACGTTATTATGTGTGTTATAGTTTAGTGAGGAGGATAAAAAGAAAAGGTAAAAGAAGAAAATGATTATATCACAACAAACTGTGGAAAATTCTGAAAGAGACAGGAATATCAGACCACCTGACCTGCCTCTTGAGAAATCTGTATGCAGGTCAGGAAGCAACAGTTAGAACTGGACATGGAACAATAGACTGGTTCCAAATAGGAAAAGGAGTATGTCAAGGCTGTATATTGTCACCCTGCTTATTTAACTTATATGCAGAGTACATCATGAGAAACGCTGGACTGGAAAAAACACAAGCTGGAATCAAGATTGCTGGGAGAAATATCAATAACCTCAGATATGCAGAGGACACCACCCTTATGGCAGAAAGTGAAGAGGAACTAAAAAGCCTCTTGATGAAAGTGAAAGAGGAGAGTGAAAAACTTGACTTAAAGCTCAACATTCAGAAAATGAAGATCATGGCATCTGGTCCCATCACTTCATGGGAAATAGATGGGGAAACAGTGGAAACAGTGTCAGACTTTATTTTTCTGGGCTCCAAAATCACTGCAGATGGTGACTGCAGCCATGAAATCAAAAGACACTTACTCCTTGGAAGGAAAGTTATGACCAACCTAGATAGTATATTCAAAAGCAGAGACATTACTTTGCTGACTAAGGTCCGTCTAGTCAAGGCTATGGTTTTTCCTGTGGTCATGTATGGATGTGAGAGTTGGACTGTGAAGAAGGCTGAATGCCAAAGAATTGATGCTTTTGAACTGTGGTGTTGGAAAAGACTCTTGAGAGTCTCTTGGACTGCAAGGAGATCCAACCAGTCCATTCTGAAGGAGATCAGCCCTGGGATTTCTTTGGAAGGAATGATGCTAAAGCTGAAACTCCAGTACTTTGGCCACCTCATGTGAAGAGTTGACTCAGTGGAAAAGACTCTGATGCTGGGAAGGATTGGGGGCAGGAGGAGAAGGGGATGACAGAGGATGAGATGGCTGGATGGCATCACGGACTTGATGAACGTGAGTTTAAGTGAACTCCGGGAGTTGGTGATGGACAGGGAGGCCTGGCATGCTGCGATTCATGGGGTCGTAAAGTGTTGGACACGACTGAGCAACTGAACTGAACTTAACTGAATACCCATGTAAGTACCACTTAGATTAAATATATTCCAATACTCTAGAAGACTCTCTGTGCCTCTTCCTAGTTAATATTCCTGCAAAGATAGTCACCATTCTGAGTTCTATTATCATAGGTTAGTTCTGCCTGTCCTCAAGCTTTCTGCGAATGGAGTCATGTGGATTCCTAGCCTTTCGATCAATACAATTTATACACACTGTTATATATATGAGTCATCTGTCTTTTCCATTGGTGTTCAGTATTCCGTTTTATGAATATACTACAATTTCTTATTTTTCTGTTGATGAACACTTGGTGGGTGTTTCTAGGGTTTGGGCTATTATGATTAAAGCAGCTGTGAACATTTTTATATAGGTTTTTGTTGTGAACACATGCACTAACTTTTTTTGATATATATTTAGAGGTGGGATTGTTAGGTTAAAGAATAGGCATATATTTAACTTTATTAGAAACTTTCAACAAATTTCCGAAGTGACTGCATCATTTTGCATTCTCACCAGTAAGTGTATGAGAGTTGCAGTTGCTGTGTGTCCTTGTGAACACTGTATTGTCGGTCTTATTAATTTTAGCTACTCTGGTAGAGAAACATTTATGATATGTTTGCCTGAGAGAGGTGGGTTCCTGAGCTGAGAATTCCGAGCAGAAGAATGGAGCCCTCATATCAGTGACAGCTATGGGAGTGGAGTCCTGATGAGTTTCTGTGTTTGTTTTAATAATGAAGAACCATAAGGGTGAGGCTTCCTGGGTAGATCAGTTGGTAAAGAATCCTCCTGCAATGCAGGAGACTCTGGTTCCACTCCTGGATTGGGAAGATCCCCTGGAGGAGGGCAAGGCAACCCACTGTACTATCTTGCCTTGAAAATTTCATGGACAGAGGAGCCTGGTGGGCTACAGTCCACGGGGTCGCAAAGAGTAGGACATGACTGGGCAACTAAGCACAGTACATAAGGGTGAGAAAACCAGAGGAATATTGTCTATTAGTACCAGCTTTAAAAGCCAATCTTGGAGGCTGTGTCACCAGTAGAGGAAAGAGCTAGTTTAGGCTAATTATAGGAGAACATTCCAGACAGGATAGATTTGAAAGTAACACTACAGACCCATCTGTGATGGTCCAGCCAGAAAGGGATCTTGTACCAGAATTCTCGGCTATAAGCAATGGAAACCAGCTCAGGCTAAGAAAGCCAAGAGGGAATGTATTAACAGCTATCTGGGTACTCACAGGATGGATAGGAGCGTCAAGGGCCAGGCCTAGAGATGGGCAGGAATCAAGGAGATTCTAAGAGGTCAGGAGCAGACAATTCAGTCTGTTCAGCATGGCTTCCTGCCAACTGTTCTGAGATCCTTGTGTCAGTTGTTCAAGGTTAAAGTTTCAGAAGAGCTTATCAGATAGGTTGTGCTTGTCCACCCTCAGGGCTGAGAGAGGCAGAATCAGGTCTCTCCAAGAGCTTCCGTGATTCTGAGCAGACACCTGGGTTTATATCCCACTACAACTGCATAGGTGGGGAAAGAGGTAATTCCCTAAAAGAAATCAGACACCAACAGGAAGGGGGAATGGATGCTGAGCAGCCAAAGAAATACCGTTAATACATATTTACTACAGTCCTGCCTTCCACAGCATTCCTTTCACACCAGGATGGTAATTATGGTAGAAGTGGTGAAAGAACACTGGCCTGGGCCTACAGGGTGGGCAGGGAAAGGGAATTTGGCAGGACAAGAAAGCATCGCTGACTGGCTAACCTGTTTTCCAAAGGACTTGAATAAGATAAGATCATGTGACTCGACATTTTTAACTTGTCTGTCATTTTTCAGCAAGTCTGAGTCACTCCCTGATCTCCTTAGGGTGTCGTCAACCCTGACTGAGGGAGTCCTGGGTAGATGTGAAGGGTGGGGACTGCCGAAAGCAAGGGGAGATTACAGTACCCAGACGGCGCTCCTTTCTAAGTCCTCGCCCCACAGGCTCTACAGGCATAGTACCTAGGGCCCATGAGCTTCTCAGAGACTAAGGAATTATCTGAGTCAGGGGGAAGTTACAGGTTCCAAAATACTCAGAGAAAATTGCAAATTAAAAACATTTTTAATGCTTAATTACCGTTTGGCTATTTTTTAGCTATCCTTTTCCCCTTTTCTGTGACACACCTACCCTCAGCTCAGAGTTCCCCAACATTCAGCCTATGGTGCATTGTTTCAAATTACAAAGCCAGCAAATGAGAGCAAGCCAGAGAGAGCAGGGGCAGTGACCTGGCTTCTTCACAACAGGTGACTACATACTGATCATCATCTGAAATAAAGAGTCCAAGTCAGCCCTGGAAAGAAAGAACGACTCAAGCTTTAACCTTAGGTTCAGAGACCTAGTTTCTGACTCCCTTCTTCATTCCTCCAGCAGTTCAATAGAATTAACTTGACATGGTCCTTTCATCCAGGAAAGGTTGTGAAAATGTCTGAGTTACCTGAAATTGGGCCAGAGGTCCCATCCAGCCTGGATATTCAGAGTGTGCATTTTCTTATAATGTTAAAGTACACAGGACTGGGTGTCAGAAGACCCAAATATCATCTAGGCTGTCATGAACTCACTATGTGATCTCAGACAAGTTACCACCTTCCTTCTTCTCTTTCCTCTTTTGTAAAATGGAGTTGACTGAATGAGCACTGAAGTATGTTCAGGTCCTATGATCACTTAAACTCTTAAGCAGATTCCTAAAACAAGAAAGAAACCACATTAGCCTTGCTGACACGTCTTCCCTTATGCTCCACAGAAGACCAAACGCTATAATAAAAAGCATCTCTGTCCCCAAACCATACTTAATCTCCAAGTTATGCAACCTGTGATTAGTAGAACCTATTTTGCTGTAATTGAGCAGGGTAGTTCTAGGAAAAAATTATACCGAATTTCACTAAATGTGCATTCATTTGGTTAACCAGACCACTAAGGCTGACATACTGTACCGATTACCTAATATGAGTACCATCAACATCCTTCCATTTTCGGTGAATTGGCTTTTTAGCCATCAGGCTAGAGCCCACTATAATTTATTTTCTTTGCGGTAGTGGCAAACATGTCTAAATTAGTTAAATTACTTTAATAAGTGGTTGCTTTAAGGCTCAAGAATTCCTGACCACTTCTTCCAAGGAAACATCAATCCACAACATGTGGAATAAATCTCCATTTTCATGTCTTTGTTTCATTTGGGGTTCTTTTCTGAATGACTTCATTTTTTGATGTTGCTAAATCAACTTAAATTTGGGATCTGACTAAATACTCAGAGTTGTGCTCATCTTTTGACCAAACATTTCCCTTCATTTTGTTCCTCCAACCCCCACTGGGGAACATAATTGTGATCGATTACAAATTGCTGGATGGCAAGCTCTTCATTCTGTCCACAGCAAGATAAATGACTTCCTTGCCTAAACAACCTCTTGTGGAATAATATTCTGACCTCCTCTCGTTCTCCATCCTTCTCAGAGGAGGCCAGTCCACACCATGCTGTTTAGCCACGTGAATGTAATTGGAGCAGTTTGAAAAATGTGCAAACACATTATTAGCAACGTGTTTAAACAGCACCGTTCCCTTAGGTGTTCATAATCCTTTAAAGCTATGATATAATTACTCCTTCCGGCATCACTCTAACATGTATACAGCACAGCAAGAATTATATTTGTCAAGAAACATGACAGTTTTGAATAAATAAAAATTATTTCCCAGGTTGCACACAGCATTTTTCTTTATTTATGGGACCTACTGTCTTTTCTTTATTCATAGTATCCCTGTCTCTTTCAAAAGGATTTGAGTCATCTTACAAATGCTAACATTACAGCATAACTCTAATAAGCATAAAACCACAATGAGAGGTAGGTGAGCTCTCCCCAAACAAGATAAGAAACATTAGAGGAAAGTGTGACAGATCTGATCTCAAAGAAATCCAAAAGCTTTAGTTGATAAAGGTTAAGTAGCAGGCCAACAGGTAAGGGGTTAACACTCAAAATATGACCTGTATAAAAATGCCTAAAACTCATAAAAGAACAATCACTCAAGTATGTATTTTATGCAAAGAATGTGAAGATTAGGCCAGAAGAAGAAATGACAATGATCAAATATGTCAGGGAAAAAAAATGCTTCATCTCTAGTTCCTGCAGAAGGAGTTTCAAATTATAACAAGATAACACAAGGATAACCAGCAAGGACCTACTATATAGCACTGTACAGCAACAAAGATCCCTGTTTAGCACAGGGAACTCTGCTCAGTGTTATGTGGTAGCCTGGATGGGGGTGAGGGGTGGAGTTTGGGAGAGAATGGATAAGTGTATATGTATGGCTGAGTTCCCTTTGCTGTTCACCCGAAACTATCACAACATTGTTAATCTGCTATTTGTTGTTATTCAGTCGCTAAGTTGTGTCCTGCTCTTTGCAAGCCCATGAACTGCAGCACACTGGGCTTTCCTGTCCTGCACTATCTCCCAGAGTTGAGTCAGTGATTGAGTCAGAGATGCTATCCAATCATCTTATCCTCTATAACTTCTTTCTCCTCCTGCCCTCAATCTTTCCCAGCATCAGGGTCTTTGTCAATGAGTCAGTTCTTCACATCAGGTGACCAAAGTATTGGAGCTTTAGCTTCAGTATCAGTCTCAGTCCTTCCAATGAATATTCAGAGTTGATTTCCTTTAGGATTGACTGGTTTGATCTTGCAGTGCAAGGGACTCTCAAGTGTCTTCTCCAGCTGCTGCCGCTGCTGCTGCTCCTCCTGCTAAGTCGCATCAGTCATGTCCGACTCTGTGTGACCCCATAGACAGCAGCACCACAGTTCAAAAGCATCAGTCCTTCAGTGCTAAGCCTTCTTTATGGTCCAACTCTCACATACATACATAACTACTGGAAAAACCATAGCTTTGACTAGACGGACCTTTGTTGACCAAGTAATGTCTCTGCTTTTTAATACACTGTAGGTTTGTAATAGCTTTTCTTCCAAGGAACAAGCATCTTAATTTCATGGCTACAGTCACCATCCACAGTGATTTTGGAGCCCAAGAAAATAAAGTCTGTTATTGTTTCCATTTTTCCCCCATCTATTTTCTGTGAAGTGATGGGACCAGATGCCATGATCCTAGTTTTTGAATGTTGAGTTTTAAGCCAGCTTTTTCACTCTCTTCTTTCACCTCTATCAAGAGGTTCTTCAGTTCCTCTTTGCTTTCTGCCATTAGGGTGGTATCATCTGCATATCTGAGGTTGTTGATATTTCTCCCAGCAATCTTGATTCTGCTATCCTCAAATATAAAACAAAAAGTTTAAAAAAACAAACCAAAAAACCCCAAAGGTAACAGTTTGCACCACTTAATGTCTGAAAGAAAAAGAGTCATACAGTATTGTATGGCCATTTTGGTTGTTTTACATTTTATCCCAGTGCAAACTTTGCTACAGTGAATGTCCTGGTACATATATCTTTTAGCAAACATACAGATATTCTGAAGATAGGTTTCTAAAAACAAAATTGAGTTAGAATGTATATGCATTTTGAACAAAGATAAATATGGCCCATCTACTCTCCTAAAATACTGTTCTACTTAACACTTAACATTCATAGCAGATGAGTGTGTTGATTTCCTCTAAACATGCAATTACCACAGAACCCAGTAATTATACTCATGGGCATTTATTCCACAGAAATATAAACTCATGTTCACACAAAAATTGTCATGAATGTTCAAAACAACTTTATTCATAACAGTCAAAAACTGGAAACATTTCAGCTGTCCTTTAGCTGTTGAGAGGTTAAACCAACTGGTACATCCACACCATGGATACTACTCAGGAAGAAGAGGCTGATATACACAACATCTTGGTTGAATCCCCAGGAAGTTATGCTGAATGGAAAAGCCAATTCCAAAATGCGATGAACTATATGATTACATTTATATAACATTTCTGAACTGACCAAAGGATAGAAATGGAGAACAGGTGAGTGGTTATCTGGAATGATAAGCAAGGGAAGGTGCAAGAGGGCAGAGGGGTGGGTATAAAAGGGCAACACCAGGGATCCTCATGGCGATGGAGCTACTCTATGTCTTGATTGTGATGGTTCACACAGGAACCTACACATGTGTAAGATTGATGGACTGTGTCACTATCAATATCCTAGTTGTGATGCTGTACTACAATTTTTCAAGAAGTTACCACTGGAGGAAACTTTCTAGAGGGTACCTGGGATCTCCCTGTATTACTTCTTACAGCTCCCCGTGAATCTACCATTATCTCAAAACATAAAGTTTTATTTTAAAAAACATATGATAAATCTATATAATATAACATGAGATCTAAGATATACTGCTGCATGGGAACAGCATGTCACAAAATAATAGGGACAGTATTGTTCTATTTGTGATCAACAAAGTCATATATTAGCTTATATGTGTAAGCAAAAAAACAAAAAAATTTAACACTGCTTACCTCTGAGAAGAGGAAGGAAAAAGAGAATCCTTTTTCAGTCTGTGTTTAGTCTGTCCTGTTGCAGCGCTTTACAACCAGCATGTCTGACTTATATGATTTAGGCATTTGTTTTTCATTGTAAAGAGGGATTAACTATAGCAATAATGAGGGTTAACCAACTGCTCCAGAGGACAGGCAGTATCTCCTCAAGCAAGCTGGGCCGAAAGAGATGTTCAGGAGAGAGGCAACTTTCAGTGAAGGTGACGAAGCCCAGAAGCCTGAGAGGCACAAAGGATGTAGAAAAGGATTGGTATGCAACAGAACAGGCACTGAGGGAAGGGAAGAAGGAAGAGTATCCTGAGAAGACACGCAGACACTCGCGAGTAAGAGGTCTCCCAGTGGGGACAGGAATAAAAGAGGGCTTTGGTGTGCTATCTGGGGCAGGGCATTTATCACTTACCAGGAGGTGGTGGCACTGCCATCGGGGCCCTCAGGGACAATGCGGGGAGCGTTCCAGTTCCTGGGGACGTCTCCTCCACTATGTATCCTGGAATGGGGGTCCCATCAGCCTGTGGTCTCATGGGGCCTCTTGACAGCTCATGTCAAGACTCCACCATCTGATCTCAACAGCCACTCCTCTAGTGAACCCAGATGGCACTTCTGATCAGGGGATTAGCATAAGCTCAATAACAATCCCCCACGGAGCTGGACAGTACTCTTTCCTCAGCACTCAGTCACCCTGATAAATGGTCCCTTGTCCCTCCAGGCTTGAAGTAAGTTGCAGAGTCCTTTCTCAAAAGCTCCTGGTCTGTGAACTAGCTTCAGTCTGGGGATTGGATGTGTTAGTCCCTCAGTCATGTCTGACTCTTTTCCACCCCGTGGACTTTGCAGCCCCAGTCTCCTCTGTCCATGGGATTCTCCAGGCAAGAATACTGGAGTGGGCTGCTACTCCCTTCTCCAGGGGATCTTCCTGACCCAAGGATCAAACCTGGATCTCCTGCATTGCAAGCGGACTTTTACCATCTGAGCTGCCAGGAAACTGAGTAAGAGGCTATATGTTCCCGCTACGGTGATGCAAGTTTGGTCCTTGCCCAGGAGAGCTAGAATTTTTCTCCCTACATTTGTAAGCAAGTAACTTAGTAAACCTCCCATCCAGTTCATTTTAGGAATCTGGTGATCAGTTAGCCATTGATTGCCACAGATCCCTGCATATAAAACTCTTATTTCTTTATCCCTCTGGCTTATTAAGGTAATTGCATTTATGTTGTCTCTGATGGAAACCGGAGACCAGGGAAACCAATTTCACTGCCACATCGGCATTGTCATTTCTGACCTGCAGAGAGTCACGTCAGAGCTCTTCAGTGATTCTGGTGCATTTTCTCTTGCCGTGGTTGGTCCTCCCAGGGCATTTGGAGAGTTGATGGTTTACTAGGTTGGAGTAAACCCTGCCCAACATTCCCATTTCCCTCAGCCTCAGTTCTCCTTCCCCTCTCACAGTCTCGCTTCTCTAAGTGCAGCATCATGGCATCACCTGAGAGCACATTAGAAACCAGGTCAGTCCTAGACCTGCCAAAGCACAATCTTCATCTTAACAAAGTTCCCCGGTGATTCATGAACACGCTAACATTTGTTTTGCAGCAGTGTTTCTTAAACTGTAATTGCAACTGATTCCATTTTGAAAGTGCAAATGCCCAGGTCCCATCTCCAGGGTTTCCAATTCTGTAAATCTATGGTGAGATTCAAGAATTTCCATTTCTAACATGTTCAAAGCTGATGTTGATGGTCCCAGGTGATGTAGTCACCACTACATTTGAACCACTGTTCTATATTATGCCAGAGAATTTACAGAATTTTGACCTAAAGAACCATAGGTCATCATAGACTCCAAGCTCTTGTTGGTCAATCCAGCAGACAATTCACACCAGCCCTTGGCACTTGAGCCAAGCCTGAGTCCTGGGAGACATTCCACGTCAGTATATTCAGCTGATGGATCCTTACTATCTTCCTCCAACAGCCTTATAATCTCTTTCCACATACGATCTTCCTGCTCCTCCAGATACCATGTCTAAGATCTCATAACTCTTTGGGTGAATAGGCTATTTTAGCTGAGAATGGCACTTTTCTATTTCTCCTTCTGGACCATACTGAGATCTAACTCTTGTTACAGAGCTGGAGGCAAACAGAGGAGAGAGTGTGGGTCTGAGAAAAGGCAGTTCTAGAGGCAACTGCTCTGGGTGTAGTCACTGAAAATACTGTTCTGCAGAAAGAGGGCTCAGGAAAATTTAGAATTCAAAGTTCTCAGCCTTATCCATGTCACACCTGTGCCTTACACTGGTATTAGAGACCTAGAAAGGCTTAACTTTCAATTGGCACTTTAACTTTGCAACCTTGCAATGAGGTCCAGGGCTTGGGTGTTCATGGTAAGGACTCCAGATCAAGAGATTTCTTCAAGTTTTCCATGGAGGCTTGATTCTGAACTACAGGTGTTCTTAAATATATATAATATATATATATATTCATACTCATCATTTTTCCTATATATGTACTTTGGAGCTGTAAAACAAACAAACAAAAAAAAACTAGGTGATGCTGCAACCCTTAAAATCACTTCCTCTGACAGAGCAACTAAGTGCCACAGCCTCCTTTCCCCATGTCTTGCCCTCCATTTATTCTTCATCCCTTGCTATGACCACGGATCATCTGAACCCTTATGATACTTACTATGCATGCACTGATGATGAGTGTCCATTTCTATCCTTGGAAACTCCGTGTTTTCGCAAGGTTCAGTTCCTCAAATATGATCAGCCCAATCCCAAAAGCACATTATGAAGATCTATTGCCTGGGACAACTTCTAGTATCCATTACTCTATCAGTCAGAATACCAAACAGAAACATCGGGTGCTCATGTGAAGATAATTTCAAGAGGGAACTATTTATGATAGTACAGACAGAAAACATGGAAATCACAAAAGAGAAGACAATAACTAGGAGCTGGTAGCCCTGAGCAGAACTGCCCTAGACTTGAAGAGGAGGGTCATGTGTAGATGTCTCATTAAGAGAAGCAGCGACCTTCAGGCAAGGGACCCAGTCAGCTTGTGGCAGCCTCACAGACAGGGAGCTATGGGAGTGAACACCTTGACCTCACTCTCTCCCTGGTTTCTAGTCTCTTCCCAGGGATCCCCAGTGGCCAAACCCAAGTGGAAGCCAGAGTCAAGGAAGCCAGTGGATATAGGCAACTACATCAGCCTCCTGGGTGGAGAGTGGATTCAGAGGGGAAATGAAAGGCCTCTGGCATGACGGAAAGACCATGATATAGTCAACTACATCAGCCTCCTGGGTGGAGAGTGGATTCAGAGGGGAAATGAAAGGTCTCTGGCATGATGGAAAGACCATGATATAGTCAACTACATCAGCCTCCTGGGTGGAGAGTGGATTCAGAGGGGAAAATGAAAGGTCTCTGGCATGACGAAAAGACCATGGCTTTAGTTCTAAACAAATGGGCTTGTGGCATCCAAGCAGAGATGTAAAGCAGGTAATTGAGAAGCTCTAGAGACTAGAGAAGAGGCTGGGCTGTTGTACAGATTTCAGAGCATAGAACTGAAGTCATGAAAGTGGGTGAGATGACTTAGACAGTATAGAGTAAGAAAAGGAGAGGATCTAGGGTTGAACCTGAGCAGTTTCAACATTTAAAGATAAGTTAGAAGAGGAGAATCTGCCAAGGGACAGAGAAACTGAGCAATAGAGGTGGAAGAAAAACCAGGGGAGTATGGCAGCTTAGATACCAATAAAAATAGAAGGAAAGTTAAATCAGTTCAGCTCTGCTGAGAGGTCACATACAAGGAAGACTGAGGTGTGTCCCTGAGATTTAGGGGTGTGGAGGTCACAGGACACTTTAATAAAAACAGTTTTAAAAAGAAGTAGGGGAAGATGCCAGTTAGATGAGGTTGATGAGTAAACAGGTGCTGAATGAGGGCAAACAATGACTACGCACAACTCTCCCAACCAGTTTGGGTGTGAAGGGGAAGAGAGGAACCACGAAGGAAATTTGGGGTCCAGGAATGGGATTTCTTAAGAATAGGAGTGATTAGAGCATGTTCAGATGCTGACCAAAAATCCCTTAAGAAAAGAACAGAACGAGGCTAGAAAAGGGGGGAAATTTGGTGACATACCTTTTCTGAGATGGTTGGAATCCATGGCCTTGGGAAGGGGACTGACCTTTCAAGAAGGAGGAACATCACTTTCATTTTGTCAAGAGGGAAGTGCAGAGAATGGGTTCAGGTGCTGGTACAGATACAGGTTGGATTATGGGTGCAGGTGGCAGGAATTCCCACCTGAGGGCCTCTGTTTCTTCTGTGAAGTATAAACATACACCTGGCACTAGAGAGGGATGAGACAGGGGCTAAAGACTTGGAAAGTTTGAAATGGCTGTTCAAAGACTGAAAGATGAGGAGACAAGAGGACAGTGGGATTCCCCGGGGGGGGCGGGTGATGATGGAGAAGACTTTTCTAGGCTGGGGTGGTGGGGGAGACCTTCTCCAGTTATGTCTTGCTGATGAGATAGAGACATGATAAAAAGTATATTAATGAGTTCTTCCAGGATTGATTTTTTTCCTCCAGGTGAAAGAGTAATAAAAGGATGAGCTAGATCAGTAAGTTTAGGGTGTTGGCGAGATAGTGACTGACATAATGGACCATGTGTCTGATGTGGCTTCAAAGGGAAGCAAAAATAGGGCAGGTTGTTGGATAAGGAAAAGTAGAGGAGCCTTGAGATTAAGGGCCTCAGTAAAGTTGGGGCACAGGCTTCCTAGGTAACACTAGTAAATAATCTGCCTAGTAAATAACACTGGTAAATAATCTGCCTGCAAATGCAGGAGATGCAAGAGATGAAGATTTGATCCCTGGGTCAAAAAGAGTTCATGGAGGAGGGCAAGGCAACCCACTCCTGTATTCTTGTCTGAAGAACCCCATGGACAGAGGAGCCTAGTGGGCCACAGTCCATGGGGTCACAGACTCAAACACAACTGAAGCAACTTAGCACGCATGTATGCAAGGCTTGGTTTTCCCTGGTGGCTCAGACAGTAAAGTGTCTGCCTGCAATGCTGTAAGTGGTGGAAGAATACTTGAGAGAGCTAAAAAGAATTGCTACTCTCTGGGTAGAGCTGAGTTTCAATTCAGGCAAGGAGAGAGAGGTTCTCCAGCAGCTGACGTGAGCAGAGGCAGCAGTAGTGACCAGGGATAAAGAGGGAGGCTTCAACTTGAGTACGTTTGGATCACAGCTTATAAAAAGAGTTGCCATTAGGAAGATTCGAAATAAGTATCTGTGTCCAGAAGGCATTATACTGCTTTTCAAAGACAGACACATATGCCAAGTCAAAAATCATCCTTCACTTTCAAGGGTGACCCTCTGTGTATGGTCTGGCTCTGGAGAACAATATGTAACCAGAAGTATTTTCTCCATGCTCAGGGCTGTCCTTGGGTTTCTCTGGTTCCAGCTGCTGTTTGCTGAGTCTGGCATAAGTTTTACCTTCATCTCCTATTTTCCTAGTTTGCCAAACTCCATGGTTTAAAAAGACTCCCACCAAGGACAGTTTGGGCTTCCCAGGCGATGCTAGGGGAAAAGAACCCACCTGCCAATGCAGGAGACATAAGAGACTTGGGTTTGATCCCTGGGTTGGGAAGATCCCCTGGAGGAGGGCATGGCAACTCACTCCAGTATTCTTGCCTGGAGAATCCTATGGACAGAGGAGCCTGGTTGGCTACAGTCCATAGGGTCGCAGAGAGTCAGATGCAACTCAAGCAGGACATGCTTAGGTCACGGTTTTCAAGGTTTTCTATATCTGCCTCTTACCTCATCTTTTGGCCTTGTACTTCCTCTTGTCCTCTGTAACCCCTCTTCACTTCTGTGTGGGTATCCACCCTCTGCTTCAACCCATTCTCAGCACATCTAGGGCAATGAATGGAATTACTGGACAGCCAGGGTGCTTCAAAGATCACTTGGTAGATATGTAACTGATGTCTGTTCTCAATCAAAAAGATGACATGAGAGTAAACTTTGAGGACTTTTTAATTGTACCATAGGTGGCTAAACAAACTCTGCAGGCATTACTAAGTAAAACGAAAGTCCATGTGGAAACAGTGAAACTGAACTTAGCAATTTTCCCTTTGGCTCTCCCAATAAGCTTTTTTCCTTTCCTCCTGACTTGATTATCAATACTAATTCTTAGCCTGAAAGCTGTGACCCAATCTTGACAAATAGATTACAAGTGTTTGTCATTGTTTTTTCTCATTCCTAGGAGGGATACTTATGCACCATAAATAAATAGACTAAGTTAGACTACATATCTGGTTACATGTGAAAATACACTTAACAAACTGTTTCTCTATGCCACAGGATGACTTAGAATAGTCACATAACAAATTACTGCCCTTTGGGTGCTTTCACTCAAAACTCTTCACGTAATTTTCAATCAGTGTTGTTCTATTTCATGTTGTCTTGTGATTATTGTTTGTGATTTTGTTGTTGTGAGAGCCCTCAATATTTTATGGGTGATGCTGTGAGCAGATTGGCTCTATTATTGGTACTATGATTATTATCATCTCTCACCTAAAATGCTTATTTGTTGCTGTTGTTCAGTTGCTAAGTCATGTCTAACTCTTTCTGACCCCAAGGACAGCAACATACCAGGCTTCCCCGTTTTTCACTCTCTGAGAGTTTGCTCAAACTCATGTGTATTGAGTTAGTGATACCATCCAACCATCTTGTCCTCTGTCATCTCTTTCTCTTCGTGCCCTTGATCCTTCCCAGCATCAGGGTCTTTTCCAATAGGTCAGTTCTTTGCACTAGGTGGCTAAAGTATTGGAGCTCAGCTTCAGCATCAGTCCTTTTAATGAACACTCAGGGTTGATTTCCTTTAGGATTGACTGGTTTGATCTCCTTACAGTCCAGGGGACTCTCACAAGTCTTCTCCAGCACCACAATTTGAAAGCATCAATTTTTTGCAGTCAGCCTTTTTTTATGATCCAACTCTCACATCTGTAAAATGCTTATAAATGGTCTCAAACAGTGTGCCCTTGCTGGCTATCAGAGCTTGTCTTGAGGGACTGGAGAGATGACTGGTCCTAGAGAAATCAGCACAGTGCAGGTGATCATAGTCTTGTCAGTTTGCTCCTTAGCAACATAAAATAAGTGAAAATGTAATTTACTCTTGCTACAGGAGATTTACTTCTAAATGTTCAAGATTAGTAGCTTCAGAGCCTCCTTGATATCAGAAGACCCTCCTATGAACCTGAGCCGAAACTCAAAGTTACCCTACACATCTCAGTTTGAAAACCTTATTTCAGTAAACACTTTTCCCCTCATCAGCACAACTTAAGGTGGCTGAATCAGACTAAAGGGAAGGATTTATATTCCTTGTTTGAAGGAGGAGTTTTCTTGCTTTTTCTTTCTCCTGCTAGATGTAAACAAGTCTACACACATAACCTTGTGTGCCAGCAGATTTCTTAAAACCTGAAGAGACTCAATCTTAAGATAAAGACTTTGTGGAGAGGAGTGGAACAGGGAAGAGAAAGCACAGGTTCTTATTGACATCACTAAGTTGCTGAATCAACCAGCCCTGGAGCCTACCCTACTTCTGGAGTTTCAGTTTTGTAAGGTGACGAGTTTTTTTCATAGGTAAGTCAGTTTGCCATAGTTTGCTTTTTAATTTTTTTTTAATTGCTATTGTTTGCCATAAAAAGCCTCCTAGGTGGCCTGTGTAACAGAGCAGGACCCAGCAGGAATGTGAGTTATTGGGGGTAATTCCTGCCAATCTTTTTTTTTTTTTTTTTTAAGAATTTTTGATGTGGATCATTTTTTAAGACTTTATTGAATTTGTTACCATATTGCTTCTGTTTTATGTTTTAGTTTTTGGCTCTGAGGCATATGGGATATTGGCTCCCCAACCAGGGATTGAGCTCACACCTCATGTATTGGAAGGTGAAATCTTAACTGCCTGACCACTCGAGAAGTCCCCAATCTTTTCTTTATTTCCCTCCTTCAACCTTATTCCTAATATGAGGCTATTTGTGCTTTGAGTTAGCTTTCCTTTGTTTCTACCCTACCCCATCCCATTTTTTCTAGCTCTCAGAAATCCCTGTTAATCTCCATATAAATGTAACATGACCTTCAAGTTGAATTTAAGCTGGAGTCAAATCAAGGTAAAATGTTTGGAGACCCCATCTGTTGGCCTCAAAGAGGAACAACAGATTATGATTGGGTAAGAAAACTGTCTTCTAAAATTGCTTCCTGAAGTCAGCCAGATTCTGGGACAAGATATGCAAATTCTGTCAGCATCACTGTTGCTTCTCAATATTCATAGCCTACCCCAGGCCCTATTGCACTTTCAGAAGTTCTCCTGTAGCTTGTTGGTGAGTGGGTGAGGCTGGGTGTTGAATCAACGACATCTAAATGGCTGAAATTACTCCATTTGGGGTCTGCTGAAATTATTTTTCATCAAATTTTTAAAATTTGTATTTCTTCAAATACCTTTTCTTCTTCCTCTACTGTCTCCTCTCTTTCTGGGATTCTAATTGCACACATGCAAGACTGCTTGATACTATCCTACAGCCTAAGGACCTGCTCTTTTCCTTTCAGCTTTTCCCCCTCTTTGTTTAGATAATATCTATTGACTTATCTTCAAGTTTGCTGATAATTTCATGTGCTGCATCTTTTTTTATTGTACCTAACCAATGAGTCTTCAATTTCATACATTGTATTTGTTTGAAAGCATCAATTCTTCTGCACTCAGCCTTCTTTATGGTCCAACTTTCACATCTGTACACAACTACTGGAAAAACGATAGCCTTGACTATACAGACCTTTCTCAGCAAAGTGATGTCTCTGCTTTTAATATGCTGCCTAGCTTTTCTTCCAAGGAGTAAGAGTCTTTTAATTTCATGGCTGCAGTCACCATCCACAGTGATTTTGGAACCCAAGAAAATAAAATCTGTCACTGTTTCCATTTTTGTTCCATCTATTTGCTATGAAGCAATGGGACCAGATGCCATGATCTTAGTTTTTAGAATGTTGAGTTTTAAGACAGTTTTTTTCCTCTCTTTTTTCACCCTTATCAAGAGGCTCTGTAGTTTGTGGGTCTGTGTTAATTGACTGCTGTTTCTCTTTACTATGGATTATATTTTCCTGCCTCTTTGCACATTAATCTTTTATTGTGTACTGAGTCTTGTGGCCAGTAAATTGAAGAGAATCTAGATTCTGCTATCTCTCTTTAAAGAAAGTTAAGATTTGTTGCAAGAAGTTAGTTAAATTACTAGCATGTTATCTTGAACCTCTGGAGCTGCAGCATTCAATAGAACTTTTGTGATAGAAATGTTCTATACACAGTCCAATACAATGGACATCAACCACAAGTGGCTAAAAGCATTTAAAATGTGGCCAGTGATTGATGGACTGCATTTTGAGTTTTATTTAATTTTAATCAAGTTGCTAAGGCCATGTATATGTAGATGTTATTGTATTAAATAATGCAGCTATAAAGAGCTGGTTTTAAGCTCTGTTTGGTGGGGGGGGCAGTCTGTTTGTGTTTTGCCTTTATTTCTAGGGCAAGGCTCTAGTCCTGGGAAGTGGTCCTTACCTCTGAGGTGTGCCTTCTGGTCTCTGCTGAAAGTTAGGTGTTTGCTGTGCCCTGCTGGCTGGGCAGGAATTGAACTCTAAACTCCATCTCCCAGCATAAAGCAGCCGTAGATTAGCCTTCCAGCCGTTGTTCTTCCCTGGGCTCCTGCACCTCAGTGCACATGTGCTGTCCAGGAGTCAGCTGGGCATTGGAGGGAAGTCTGTCCCTAGATTTGGGCACTCCCCTTCTAAGGCACCCTCCTTTCTGGGACTCCTTCCTTCCCAACTTTCAGCTGCTTGTGGGAGCCCCAAAGCCCACCTTCTGCCCCTCAGCCCCAAAGGCTGCCAGTTTCAGCTGAGCTCTGTCTCCTGCCATGGGAGGAGGTGAGTGCCAGCAGAGGAGATGCCTGATTGGCATAGTCCTCTCCCAGTGGGCTTCCCTTTTCTCAAGGTCATATCTTCTGCAGCTTTTGTTTTCAGAACGAAACCATTTTGGTTGCTCTCCAGGACCTTAGAACAGGTTTTGTTATTGTCATGTTTTAGGTCCAGAATTTATCATTGTTTTTGGCAGAAGGATTAGTCAGATACTTAGTTGCTAAGTCAGAACTAATCTGAATGGCCAAAACTAGACACTAAAACAGTGAGTTCAGTGGGAAAGTTAGCCTATCCCTTCCTCCTAGCATACTCTCCCTTTTCTCTTTGCAACAGAAGGGGCTCAATATTTGCTGAACGAACATTTGCTGAAAACTAAAAATTCTCTTGAAGGAGCCATACTTTGAAGCATTAGCAGAGTTCATAATTTACAAAGGCCAATCCTCTCCCGAAAGTAGATTTTGATATGGGTCAATGAGAAAGAACAAGAGGTTCCTGGGTGTATCTGTCATCTGATTATAAGTGGCAGAAAACACGCCTCAATTTTGGCTTAAGCAAAAGAACTTGTTGACAAGCCTAGTTTAATACCCCAGGTAGGGGTGAAGGCATAGCTGGATTTAGGACTTATATAGTACCATCAGAAGGCAGGGGTTTTGGTTTGGTTTTTGTTCCCAGCTCTCAGACCCGCCTATCACATTGACAGGATTAATCTCAGCTTCCTGTGACTGCAAGAAGATGGTAACAGGTTCAGCTATGCATCCTCTCAAGCGTCCAGTCCAGAGAAGAAAGCGCAAGCCTATTTTTCAGAAATACTCACAAAAATCTCACTGCCTTTCATAGGGTCTACCTGGGTTACATGCCCATCCAGGGCCAGTCACATGGCTGTGAAACAGGATGAAATGATCAGCCTAAATGTGGCTCATCTGCTCCACCCCATAGTCAGAGGGCTGTCAGTTTCATCAGACCTACATAGGCTGAAAGTGGGGAACGGGCAGTTCTCCCGACTAATTCTGCTGCTGCTGTTAAGTCAGTAAGTCATATCCAACTCTTTATGACCCCATGGACTGTAGCCCGACAGGCTTCTCTGTCCATGGGATTTCCCAGATAAGGGAATGGGTTGCCATTTCTTTCTCCAGGGGATCTTCCTGACCCAGGGATTTGAAGCCATGTCTCCTGCTTAAAGGCAGATTCTTTACCAGTGAGCCACCTAGGAAACCTGTCCTCTGATAAATATCTGGATTCTTATTCACTAGAAGGGCAGACACAACAGAAGCCCACTAAAAAGGTTATTGGAGGAGACTGGAACCAAGGTACCTGGAAGGGGTTAAAGGTTACAAAATGAGAAGCAGGAAACCTAAAGGAGAAACCCTGCCCTCTTTTCCACTTTGCCCCTCAGCTGGAGGCTGCTGGAGGCAGGTGCTGTGCTGTGTCCTTGCTTCATGGTGATAGTGCTTGGGGACCTGGGATCAGTGAAATCCATGCAGTTTAGATACTACAGCACTATCTTTAAAAGGTATCAGGTGGAGAATGGCGTTTAATGTGGAATCCAGGCTTCCAGTTAGAGGCTTGTTCCACTTGCTAAACTTGGCTTGAGTTAAATGCCCACCGACCTCTTGTCCCTATGGCATTTCATCACTGTGATGAATTCTCACAAACAGACCCTCTCCCCCACTCCTTCCTAATGGTACACACTCAGTGTACCGTTAGCGGTCTGAATTCTTTGCCTAGACAAATTGCCAGGACCTCCTTTCCATCTCTTCCACAATAAGGATGCAACCCAAGGAAAAAGACAACAGCGCCAAATGCAGCAATGCTTCTGAATGTTCACTTGACTTGGCCAGTGCCTGACCAGCAAGTCCTGCAGTTCCAAACCATCCAGCAGCATTGGAGGGGTTGCGGGGGGAAGGGGGGTGGGGAAGTGGAGGTTTCTCCTCTCTCTCTGCTTCCAGGAAAGCAGAGCAAATATAACGGACCCCAGAGACCAGTGAAAAAATTCCTTTGGGAGCCTCTCAATCTACTCAGTCCCCACTGACTGCTCCTAAGCACATTCTAACTTGAACCTGTTGGTCCTAAGAGAGCCCAGTGAAAGGCTTCCCTAAAGCCATTAAAGGAACTCTCCCCAATTTCTCAAAAAATGTCTGCAATTTTTGTATCTCACATTTTTCTACAATAAGCATGCCTCACTTTTGCCACAAAAAATTAAAATAAGTACAGATATTCAAAATTTCAGTATTTCCACAACGCCTTGCCCACTTTGAAGTTCCCTCTGTAACGAGTGACTGACTCACAGTTGCTGCTCACAGTATTTCAGGCTTTTTCTGTCACTGCAGTGGCATCTAATTATAAAAAGAAATACACTTCTGACAAATTTAAGAATGCAACATAGAAGAGATCGCTGGAAAAATTCCTATCAGCTCTTTTATACCCAGGTTCCCTCGGTGATAAAATCCTAGTCTTTTCAGGAAATCAGTTCATTCCTTGCTTGTTTTATCAAACAGCTCACTCCCCACGAGTCTCATCTTCCTGATGAGATGGTCCTTTTCAGGGCAGAAATACTCTGATTCCCTCCTCTTTCCTGCCCTCTCAACACCCACCCAACTTCTTCACTTGCTCTGCATCCCACCGTGCAGACTGACCTCATTCTCAGCTTTGTTTGTTTCCCTGATGAGATTACTGGGCAGGTGCCGAAGTATTTGGTTTGCTGGGCAATGGCTATGCACAGTTCCTGTGACCCACGCCCTGGATGGCGGGACATCTTCATTATTCACGATAAACTAGAGGTACAGTTACCAGCAAGGTTCACCTCCAAAACTTGTTTAGCCAGTTTCCTTCTTTCACTGAGCTGTTCCAAGATGGGCACATGCAGACAGACAAAAACACCGAGAGTTTCTGTGTTCCCAGGAGCCAGTACCGCTAGAACAAGCCCAGGTCTCTTGCTGAAGTATGATTCTCGATCCCTCTCCCCACGCTCCCTTTCCTACAAAGCTATGGACCATCACGTTTTAATGCGGTGCTGAGTTGCTAACAAAAATGGTGTGTGTTTTTTTTTTCTTCCTGAATGTCAAACAACATATGATCAAGAAGCAGGCATAAAATATCAGAAAAACAAGTGTACACTGTTCCTGCCTGGCATGCAAACGCACAAGTGGCTGGGCTGGGCTTTAAAAGCCTCCGTGTTCACAAGAAGTCCTGGAGCATTAAAATTGATGCTAGGGATTAGGTTGCCTTTCAGAGCAGCAGAATCTGTATAAGCGAATCCTCCTGGGCTGAGCCATTTTCAGCCCAGGCATATTAAGTTGGCTGGCCATGAGTCGGCCTTTGTACACACACACACAGTATTTAACTGCGCGTGCAGCGGACCCCAAATTAAAACCATATTTTGTTAGCACCACATGTTCCAGGCTTGACAGTATTTATCAAAGGGGAAGCTGCTGGGTTTACTGAAAGGAATGAATTTCATCAGGGTCTGGCAGACCCAATCCTGATAGGGAGTTGTTCTTTGTCCCCTGCCTGGCAAGTGGTACAGTGGCTGTTGGCACAGGGCTGTCGACCAGCTCTGGGCGCCCTTTACTACCGGATGTCTCTAGGGCCTGCCTCCCCACAGCCTGGGCCTCATGGAACATCATCAGCACCACAGCTGTTTGTTCTTCAAGCCCCAGTTTGTGTTCCTTTCCCTTGAAAGGAAGGTCATTTCTTCCTCCCGTGATCTCTCCAGCATCACCTGGGGCTGGGATGGAAAAGCAGAGTCCCAGGCTCCACCCTAGACCTCTGCATCTGCACCTACAGGTGTCTTGTAAATAAACTGGGGGCGAGGGCTGTCACAGTGGTGGGTGCAGTGGGGAGGGATCCTTACTGGCCTCTGTGGGTGGGGGGAAGCTGGGCAGTCTGCAGTGCGCAGCATGGCCCCACATAAGAAAGACCTGGCTCATACGTCCCATCCCGCGCCTCTCTAAAGTGCCACTGGGAGGTCAGGAAGCTGAAAAACTTTTATTTAATTATCTAACCTAATTCTCCTTTTCCACAAAGACACAAAGTGTTGTTTACACAGTTTTAGTAGCCAATGAATTTTCTAGGAATTCAACTTCTGTGAATTGAGGGAAGACTGTGTTTTGTTTTGTTCAGAATTTTACCTTTGGTCTTCATTTTGGAGACACGGCATTGACAGGAATGCTGCTCACAGCACTTCAATCTCCAGGACAATATATCTGTATCAATATGCTTTGGTAACTGTCCCCAGCACAGTGATTTTATATCTGATGACTTCACTGGTTTCCAGTGTAAATGTGCCTGAGCATTTATATATTGAAATGTTGTTTCATTGTAAATTTATTTTATTTCTTCATGTCAGAATTAAGCAATTCATTATACAGATTTTGAGTTAGTTTTATTATTCATGGGTTCTACTTTAAGAAAATAAAGTATTTTAAATTATTAGAGAATATTGGGATCTGATAGGGTTGAGAATCTTGGTGCTACATCCTTCAGTTGGCCATTATTACATGCTATCTAATCATCTTAGTTGTATTTTCTCCCCTACTAGATTATACATATTCTTGAGGTAGAAGTGATAGTTTATAAATTTGACATTCTAGACACCACTTAGTTCAGCATAACGCACCTACTGAGCATTAAACAACTGATCACACGATTACTTTGAGGCGAGTCCCTCACCCTTCACCCCATCCTTCTAATACTACGGAGTCCCTACTGTGTGCAGAGCACCAGCAGCCTGGCTACCATAGTCATTAAGAAAGAGTTTGGCACATGGGATGAGCATAAAGCTTAACACAAAGACTTCTGAAAAAAAGTGGAGATTAGAAATGATCCACAGGGGAAACAAACAAAATGCTATGAGGTTATGGAGAAGGAGACAATTCCAACATGTACATATGGACATATATAGCCTAGAGTGACAAGTGTATGTATAAGTTCCTTTGTGTGTTTTTTTTTAACAGTTGACCACCACCATTTTGCCCTATTGAATTAGAAGCTTTTGAGAGCCATGCTCAAGTCCTCTAACTCCTTTATATTACTGTCAAGCTTCAGTGTTGCATCAGACAAAAATCCCTTCTGTTTCTTGGGACCAAGTCCACAGACATACAGTCTTTTCAATCTCGTGTGATAATATGACTCTGTGTGTGTGTGTGTGTGTGTGTGTAGGCTAGATTGGCCCTGTGGTCAGCATCTGGATTTTAATCTGTTGATAATTTGGAAAGGTCAATTTACCACTCTGGTGGTCATTTTCCTCATCAGAAAAGATGGATCAGATTGACGGTTCCCAAACATGACTGTTCCTGGGGAGATTTTTTTTTAATATAGAAATCACTGGGCTCTACTCCCAACAGGTTGAAAAGACTTTGAACGTAGAATCCAAGTAGGTATAGATTTTTAAAGATATCAGATAATTCCAGTAAGTGACCAGGTTTCCTTTCTTTCTTTCTTTGGCCACGTGGCATGCGAGAGCTTAATTCCCTAACCAGAGGTCCAACCCACACCGCCTGCAGCGGTAGCTCAGAATCTTAACCACTGGACCACCAGGGAAGTGCCTGGCCATGTTTTCTTTTCAAACCTCAGTGTGTATACAAATCACCTCGGAAATCTTAAGACGTAGATTTGATTCTTCAACTCAGGAGGGGGCTTGGGAGTCTGCATCCTAACAAGCTCCCAGGTGACACAGATGCTGCTCGTCCATGAATCCTACTCCAGGGGCCAAGAATAAAAGACTTGTAAGTATTTTTCAGTTGAATACTCTCCATCTACATCAAGGTGGTTCAAACTGTAGAGAATCTACCTCACAATGTGGGAGATCTAGGATCGATCCCTGGGTCAGGAAGACCCTCTGGAGAAGGAAACGGCTACCAATCCAGCATTCTTACTTGGACAATTCTTTGGACAAAGGAGCCTGGAGGGCTACAGTCCATAGGGTTGAAAAAGTTGGACATGACTGAGCAACTAACACTTTCACTTCACTTTCAATGTTATACAACAGGATTCTTCATCCTCAGGGTTCTAACACTTGATAATTTGATGTGGATCCAATGAAATAAAAATAGAAACAAAGTGCACTATAAATGTAATGTGCTTGAATCATCCCCAAACCATCCCCACCCTACCCCCAGTCTGTGGAAAAATTGTCTGCCATGAAACCAGTCCCTGGTGCCATAAAGGTTCGAGTCCACTGTCATACAAGGTGAACACTAAAAATCATGTTTTTAGTCCATATTTTAGTGTAAGATGACCTAGCCAAGTTAAATCATCATGGTAGAGTATGGAATCATTTCCTTCATTTATAAATTTTAACTGATACTTTTAAGTAATCTCTGGAGGATTTTTTTCCTCTTAAGTTAGCATATCATAGTACAATGTTGAAAGAGCTTTCAAAAATCCTCAGACTAGAAACAATTTTTCAACCAACCAGCAGACTTTGAACTGACCTTCTGTGGCACATGGAGCTCAAAGTCGGTGTGATCTGAATGTCATAGAAGGCACTCTCTCTTCCCGAGTCCTCCCATGGGCTGGCATATGCCTGAATTTCCTTTAACAGAAGACAGAGTCTCTCACTCACTTTGTAATTAGTGATGAGGCTTAAAATATCCCTGAGGAGCATAAAGCACTGACTTTGCATCTTAGCAGAATAAAGAAATGATGCTGGAGATTTTTCAGGGAAAGAGGTTTTTACAGGAAAGAGTTGGATTGGGGGAGGCAGGCTGGAGCACAGAGTGAAAAAAGTGTGTCAGAAAGGGAAGCCAGGGGCCTGAAGTATACTTGACCTTCTTCATAATTTTGTCAAAAGGAAACTGAACCAAGGGTTTTCAGAAAACAGCTGCAAGCTAGGAGAGCCACCACATTCTTTGGGGGAGGCAGCCAGAGGCAGGGTGGAGAGTGGTCTCCCTCCCAAGGAACAGACATCCAGCCTAGTTCCTTTGCTCATCTCCTGCATTCCTGTGAGAATGCCCTCAGGCATCTTTCTGCTGAATTCAGTTCAATCACTCGGTTGTGTCCGAGTCTTTGTAACCCCACGGACTGCAGTGCGCTAGGCTTCCCTGTCCATCACCAACTCCTGGAGCTTGCTCAAACTCATGGTATCTTTCTGCTACAATCATCTTTCTGCTACATGCTACAAACTCATGTCATCTTTCTGCTTCAGTCTTGCAAACAAGTAGAGGAGTGGGTCCCAAGCAGGAGAAGGGTCAGAATGAGGAACATTCATGGGGCCTGAACTGACCAAGTGGGTTGTGGGAGGGTGAGGGTCCACAGGAGAACTGAGGTGGCCAGTAGGAAGAGGATGGTGGGTGTGACCTAGAAGAGAAGGGGCCCCTTAAAGCCAGGTTTGTCTCCAACACTGCAGAGAGTCTCAGACTCAAGTTCTTGGCAACACAACCTCTTCCCAATCCCCTGCAACTCATCTCAAGGTCACGACTGCTAGTGTAAGACACGTATGTATACAGGACCAGGGTAATTGACCTTTCTTCCAGTAATTAAGACACTCAGTCTCCCCTACATACTTGTGACACTCAACGACACCCACTCTCAAGGTATCAGTGAGGCAGCTGGAAGATCTTTGAGTCTGGCTGATGCCCAGGCTGGATTTGCCTCTGGGCATAGTGGCCGAGCATCTACGAGCTGGAACCATCTCTAAGAGCAGGAGACAGACTGGGCACCTGATAGGATGTTAAGCTGTGAAGAGCTTGCTCCAGCAACCTCCCTCTCAAGAAGGATTCTTTTAATCACCTTTCTCAAAAAGAGAGGGAGCTGAAGAGAAGCATACAGATCACATGGGCTATTGAGGTGGAGAGGAAAGGCAGTCTAGAGTCAAATGATAGTTCTACATCTACAAACCACATGATTCACTGAATAACAACTGACACGTGGACACTCAATTCAACTAAAATGGTAGGAGAGAAACTGTCCAGTGAAGCCTGTAGGAGCATGGCCTGGCTGAGCAGGGCCATCCAAGCCTGCCACAGAGAGGTGAGTGCAGGGTCACTGGTTCTTGCTGACTCATGGCAAATGGACAGGGTCCCATCCCAGGGCCCCCAGGACACAGGTTGCCCATCGCAACTTCAGAATGAAGTCCACTTTTGAAGGACTGAAAAGAGAAGGATAAGAGAGAAGTGTTACCTTCACTAACATTCAGTTCAGTCGCTCAGTCGTGTCCAACTCTGCCACTCCATGAATCGCAGCATGCCAGGCCTCCCTGTCCATCAACAACTCCCGGAGTTCACTCAAACTCATGTCCATCGAGTCGGAGATGCCATCCAGCCATCTCATCCTCTGTCGTCCCCTTCTCCTCCTGCCCCCAATCCTTCCCAGCATCAGAGTCTTTTCCATTGAGTCAACTCTTCACATGAGGTGGCCAAAGTACTGGAGTTTCAGCTTCAGCATCAGTCCTTCCAATGAACACCCAGGACTGATCTTTAGAATGGACCGGTTAGATCTCCTTGCAGTCCAAGGGACTCGCAAGAGTCTTCTCCAACACCACAGTTCAAAAGCATCAATTCTTTGGCACTCAGCTTTCTTCACAGTCCAACTCTCACATCCATACATGACCACTGCAAAAACCATAGCCTTGACTAGATGGACCTTTGTTGGCAAAGTAACGTCTCTGTTTTTGAATATGCTATTTAGGTTGGTCATAACTTTCCTTCCAAGGAGTAAGCGTCTTTTAATTTCATGGCTGCAGTCACCATCTGCAGTGATTTTGGAGCCCCCCAAATAAAGTCAGACACTGTTTCCACTGTTTCCCCACCTGTTTGCCATGAGGTGATGCGACCAGATGCCATGATCTTTGTTTTTTGAATGTTGAGCTTTAAGTCAACTTTTTCACTCTAAGGGTGGTATCATCTGCATATCTGAGGTTATTGATATTTCTCCCAACAATCTTGATTCCAACTTGTGCTCCTTCCAGCCCAGCATTTCTCATGATGTACTCTGCATATAAGTTAAATAAGCAGGTAACAAAATGCAGCCTTGATGTACTCCTTTTCCTATTTGGAACCAGTCTGTTGTTCCATGTCCAGTTCTAACTGTTGCTTCCTGACCTGCATATAGGTTTCTCAAGAGGCAGGTCAGGTGGTCTGGTATTCCCATCTCTTTCAGAATTTTCCAGTTTATTGTGATCCCCACAGTCAAAGGCTTTGGCATAGTCAATAAAGCAGAATTTGGACATGTGTATTTGGACACACGGTATATGGATCTCCATTTGTACTCTTGTCCCATTCTGCAAACCTCTGTTGGAGGCAGGCTTTTTGAAGTGAACACAAAGACTGGGCTCCTCTGGTTAATGGATGGGGTGGGGGAAGGGTGAGAGCCATCCTATTCTCAGAGACACCACACTTGTGGGCTCCAACCCCTGGCCCTACATGAAGGCATAATAGTGAGCTTGCTGATTTTAAACCATTTTTATTTATTCATTCTTGTATTTCTGGCTATACTGGGTCTTTGTTGCTGCATGGGCTTTTCTCCAGATGCATCAAGCAGGGGCTGCTCTGTAGTTGCTGTGCGCCGGCTTCTCTTTGCATTGGCTTCTCTTGTTGTGGAGCATGGGCTCAGTAGTTGCAGTTCCTGGGCTCTAGAGCACAGACTCAGTAGTTGTGGTGCAAGGACTAAGCTGCTCTGCAGCATGTGGGATCTTCCCATATCAGGGATCAAACCCTTGTCCCCTGCATTGACAGGAAAATTCATCACCACTGATCCACCAGCGAATCTGGGGCTTGGTGATTTTTAACCCTATTCACACAAGGCAAGTAGTCTTATTATTATATAAACACATATACCAAACACATACCAAAAAATCTGTGGGTTCTACTAAATCAAGAATTACTTCTAACATTTTTATGCAAATAATGCAACCTAAATTGTTGACAGAGACCAGAACTGACTTGCTTATTTTATCTACTAATTAACCCATCCTGCCTGGAGAAGGAAACAGCAACCCACCCCAGTGTTCTTGCCTGGAAAATCCCACGGACAGAGGAGCCTGGCTACAGTGGATGGGGTTGCAGAGAGTCGGACATGACTGAGTAACTGAGCACACACACACCAAGAGTTAAAAGGAGTAGGATTTACTTGTTCACATACATATCACATTACTCATGCCAGGGTATTTAAAAATAAATACAAGTGCCTCACAACAGCCAGCCTCCCAGGGACCTCCTTTGTTCCTCAGCTAGACATACCTAGGATGGTGTTGTGGGTCATAGCCCCCGGGGTGAGGAGTGAACCAGCCCTAGGAGCCCAAGACTAAGGGGCTCCCTGGTTTTTCCCCTCTGGAAGAGCCATGTCAGCCTCTAGAGGTGATTTATATCACTGTATCAGGCAACAGTTCTGCCACTCAACAAGCCACATGCCCCAGGTCTATGTCCAGGACTGGAATTATAAAATATTCTCCCATATAGTCTCTCTTTTTTTTTCCAATGCCAGTGCTCCATGTTAAGTAACTTCCCTTTATCTGCACTTATTTTACAGGAACCTAAGAAATTTCTATTTGCATCCATTTAGGGATTTATGGGGCTTCCCTGATGGATCAATGGTAAAGAATCTGCCTACAGGCAGGAGACCCAGTTTCAATGCCTCGATTGGGAAGATTCCCTTGGAGGAGGGCATAGTAACCCTCTCCAGTATTCTTGTCTGTAGAATCCCATGGACAGAGGAGCCTGGTGGGCTGTGGTCCATGCAGTCACAAAGAATCAGACACAACTGAGCATGCCTGCAAGCCAGGGCTTGTGAGCTGGCCTGGCCAGGACCTACTACATGCTGATTTTCCTACCCTTTGCTGTGGTTACTCTTCACATAAACTTGGGCTACTCTAACAATTATTTTTCAGCATCCTCTGGACTTAAGAGAAGGTGATATTGAGCCCAAAACACAGGATCAGAGGTAAAAGCTGTGACATTTAAAAATTCCAGAGTTCCCTCCAAAATTCTGTAGAAAGTCAAGTAGAACCCCAGGTTAATTAACTGGAAAAAAAAAATCTGTATCATTTAATAACAGACAGTAGCAGATATAAACCTTAGTCTGCTGCTGCTGCTGCTAAGTCACTTCAGTCGTGGCCAACTCTGTGCAACCCCATAGAGGGCAGCACACCAGGCTCCCCCGTCCCTGGGATTCTCCAGGCAAGAACACTGGAGTGGGTTGCCATTTCCTTCTCCAATGCATGAAAGTGAAAAGTGAAAGTAAAGTCTCTCAGTCGTGTCCGACTCTTAGCGACCCCATGGACTGCAGCCCAGCAGGCTCCTCCATCCATGGGATTCTCCAGGCAAGAGTGTTGGAGTGAGGTGCCATTGCCTTCTCCTATAGATATGTAAATATTTCTTTATTTTTCTATGCATGATACATGCTAAGTTGCTTCAGTCATGTCCAATTCTTTGTGACCTTATAGATTATAGCCTGCCAGGTTCCTCCATCCATGGGATTCTCCAGCAAGAACACTGGAGTGGTTTGCCATTTCCTTCTTCAGGGGATATTCCCCACCCAGGGATTGAACCTGCATTTCTTATGTCTCCTGCTTTGGCAGGTGTGTTCTTTACCACTAATGCCACCTGTAAAGTTCCCTTATTTTCTCTATAATCCAACTTAATTTCTATTTTAGCCCTCATCTCATGAGAGGAGTCAAAACTTTACCAATCTGAGGTTATATCTTTGTTCTAGGGCACAAAGGGCTATATTGTGGTGGGGGTGGGGAGGACTGGGGAAGGCACCTAGTCTTTGTCATCTGTCCACATGTGCATCTGCTGAGACCATCATCATCTCATCTGACCTTGACCATCATCCATGCAGATGAGCTGAGCTGCCCTCACTCCTACCCATTAATCCCTTTCAAAGCCAGCCACTCTGCTCGGCCCCTCCCAGCAGCATGGGGGTAATTCCCTTACTCTCAGTCCATGCTGAGGCATGGGGAAGTTTGTGGGGCTGTTTCACAGCCCTGTCTGCCAAGACATGCCCCAAATCCACTTCTTTAGGGTCTTGCCACTTTTCTAGGGCTCCACCCTTGAAGTAAGGGGCAGGTTCCTCTCTCTCCAGTCTCACAACTTAACTGGTGTTTCTATCACAGGGTTCCATTTCCAACCACCTGGGACACACAATCCTGCCTTCAAGAATCCCTTAATGACATACAGCTCTTGCTTTCCCTTTGCACCCCTTCATCCCCCAAATTCCCCAGAGCCTGGAGACAGGGACCTTCAAGTGAGCCATCACGTCTTCTCCCAGATCTCTGGTGGATGTCAGAGTCCTTCCTTCATACAGGGGCTTAGACTTGAGAAACTCAAAAGCCAGCAAAACAGGCACCTATATGCCTGTTATCTGTTGAGTATCTATCACTGAGGTGATGAACACACACTAACCTTACATGAAGGAGCAAGGAGATGAGAGGTCGGTGAGAGGTGAATAAAGAGATACCGGGAGAAGAAAAACTACTGGTATTTCAAAATGATAGCCTAGAATAATACTAACAGATGATAGAATGGTCTTTCTAAAATACAGATATGATGATCTAACTACTCTGCTTCAGATATTCCAGTGGTACCACATTGTCCACAAAGGCAGTCCAAAATCTTTACCTTCAGAGATGTGAAGGCAAGGTTCACTGAGCTATTCGCCTGGGAGATCTACCATTTGCATCAGCAAAGAAAGCAAATATTCATGTGGCCTACCTTACCACTAAAGCATCAGGTCCTGGGACCAATACTAACAATTTCCCAAACAGTTCTGAAACCTGGCTTTGACCTCTCCTTGGGCAAATATTCTGACCTAATTTTAGAAGATCCTGTTTGACTTCCTAAATCAAATATTCTTATCCTTCATGCACTATGGCTGATCTGAATCAACCAATAAGAACAAGAGCAACATTAAAAAAATACCACAAGGTCAATTTCAGTGTTTTCCTTCTCTCCTCCTTTCTCCTTGCCAGACTCTGGCTTCTCTTTTCCAAAACACAGCTGGAGGGCCTCCTTCTCCTGAAGCCTTTCTCTCCATCCCTGACTCAATTCTAATCACACCATGCTGTGTGGGCAGCACAGATCTTGTCTGTGGCAGTTGTGTGTCCTGCTTTTTTCCTATCTTCTTTGATTAGCCTGTAAACTCTCCTGGTTGAGGCCTGCACCCCCACATCTTTTGCAGCACCCCAACCTCTTAGCACAATGGTCTGCACACAGAGGAGACGTAATAAATTTTGCAGTGTGATATCTGGGTCCCTACCTCAGCTGCTGCTGGGTAATCATTATCAGGAAACAAATTAGTTATCAGTAAAACAGCCAAGTTTTCCAGAGGTAATCATTTGTATTAGGTTGGTGCAAAAGTAATTATGGTTTTACACTGTTGAACTTTGCTATTTGATATTGGAATACTTTCCTAAACAAAAGTGGCTATATTGTACATCACTTTAATGCACACTTCTTGCTTTATATTTTTTTGCTAATGACTTGTTACTTGCTGTTTATTTTATATTTATTTTAGACTATAGAAATGATGTTAGACAAAAAGCAAACTCAAGTGATATTTTTATTCAAGTTCAAAATAGGTCATAAAGCAGTGGAGACACCTAGCAACATCAACACGTTTGGCTCAGGAACTGCCAATGAATGTACAATGTAGCGGTGGTTCAAGGAGTTTTGCAAAGTGGTGGTTCAAAACGAGAGCTTGAAGATGAGGAGCGTAGTGGGAGGCCATTGGAAGTTGACAGCAGCCAATTGAGAGCAATCATCAAAGCTGATCCTCTTATCACTACACAAGAAGTTGCTGAAGAACTCACTGTCGACCATTCTATGGTCCTTGATGCTTACTCCTTGGAAGAAAATTACGAGCAGCCTAGATAGCATATTGAAAAGCAGAAACATTACTTTGCTGACTAAGGTCCGTCTAGTCAAGGCTATGGTTTTTCTAGTAGTCATGTATGGATGTGAGAGTTGGACTGTGAAGAAGGCTGAGCGCCGAAGAATTGATGCGTTTGAACTGTGGTGTTGTAAAAGACTCTTGAGAGACCCTTGGACTGCAAGGAGATCCAACCAGTCCATTCTGAAGGAGATCAGCCCTGGGATTTCTTTGGAAGGAATGATGCTAAAGCTGAAACTCCAGTACTTTGGCCACCTCATGGGAAGAGCTGATTCATTGGAAAAGACTCTGATGCTGAGAGGGATTGAGGGCAGGAGGAGAAGGGGACGACAGAGGATAAGATGGCTGGATGGCATCACGGACTCCATGGACGTGAATCTGAGTGAAGTCCGGGAGCTGGTGATGGACAGGGTGGCCTGGTGTGCTGAGATTCATGGGGTCACAAAGAGTTGGACACGACTGAGTGTCTGAACTGAACTTGGCATTTGAAGGAAAGGTGAAAAAAACCCGTAAGTGGGTGTCTCGTGAGTTGACTGCCAATCAAAAAAATCACTATTTTGAAGTGTTGTCTTCTCTTATTTTACACAACAGGGAAACATTTCTCAATTAGATTGCGACGTGGCATGAAAAGTGGATTGTATACAACAACTGGCACTTCCCAAAGCCAAACTTGCACCCAAAAGAGTCTTGGTCACTGTTTGGTGGTCTCTTGCCCATCTGATCCCTTATAGCTTTCTGAAGGCAAAACTATTACATCGTTCAGCACATCGATCTGGTGAACTGAAAGCTGCAACGCCTGCAGCCGGCATTGGTCAGCAGAATGGGCCCAGTTCTTCTCCAAAACAATGCCCAACCCAATGTTTCAAAAACAGAATGAATTGGGCTGGTAAGTTTTGCCTTGTCTGCCGTATTCACCTGACCTCTCACCAACTGACTACCACTTCTTCAAGCATCTTGACAACTTTTTGCAGGCAAAATGCTACCACAACCAGCAGCAGGTAGAAAGTGCTTTCCAAGAGTTCATCGAACCCTGAAGCTTGGATTTTTACACTACAGGAATAAGCAAACTTATTTCTCATTGGTAAAAATGTGTTGATTGCAACTGTTCCTATTTTGATTAATAAAGATATGTTTGAGCCTAGTTATAATCTAAAATTCACAGTCTGAAATCACAGTTACTTTTGTACCAACCTAACGTTTCTACTGCTGGAAAAACAACACATGCCACTCTCCTTGCAAAGAGGAATTTCAAAAGAGGAATGTGGTCATGATGCCAAGAGTGGATCTCGCCTGAGACTTCTGATGCTTGTAATTCTTGACCATGGAAAGATGAATCAACTTTTGAGTCATGTGGTCCTCTGGGTTCTTTTAGCCTAAAGGTGTAAAAGTCAGAGAAGGTGAATCCCGTCATACCAGCAACAACATGTAAGTGCACATATGGTCTTGCCTGACCACCTGCTAACAAAACTCCTGGGAGCCAAGCACCGCCTCAGCCCCTGAAGCACCCAGGACAGGCTCAAAGATGGCTCAGAGGCTGCCTTGGTCCCTACCAGGCATGGCCCCAGCCAGGTGCCAAGGCTGCTTCTCTATGAACAGTGGCTGATGCTCCTGCTGATGCCCAGAGCCTGCCTGCAGCTCTAAGCCTGTCCAGGAGAGGAAAGTCCTGTCCCTGGCCTCTCTTGGTCCCTTACTCCTGGTGGGCAGCTTCACGAGGCAGCCCAGCAGTGGGGGGAGCTTTTCCAGAAAGAGTTCTTCCCCTCCATCTCCAGTCCCCACCTCCCTCTTTTCCGCCTGCTACTCTCTGCCCTCACTGTGTCTTTGCCAACACCAGCTGTAGCCTTGCCATGCTCTCCCTACTACAGGGTTCTAGAGTTTGGAGTCAGACAAACTGCTCTTAAGTTTTCACTCCACCTCCCCAGTCACTTCTCTTTCCTGACCTTCATTTTTGTCATCTGCACAGTATCGGTAATAACACTTCCTAGTGGCGTTGTGAGGATGAGCAGCAATGTCAGTAACACTGATGGCACCTAATGCCCGGGGGTCTTCCGTGCGCCAGTGCTGTGTACTCTTCCTTGGAGCCCAGCATGGCGATTGGTCCAGATCCGCTTCCTTCACATCTTCCTTCTTTTCTCCCTCCTCCCTTCCAAAGTGGGTGTCTTAGGAGCTGACTGCAAATCAGAGTCAAGAGGGGCCTGAGCACATAGCGTCTGGTCCCGACTGGAAGCTTCGTTTTCCCTGCAGTGCCTTTCCCTCTTCCGCCAGCAGTGTGGGGAGTCCTCAGAACTCCCAGACTCTCCACCCACCAGAAAAGGGGATTTCTTCTCTCTCCTGTCCAAGTCCCTGCCCTCCAGGGCAGCTCCGCTGCTTCCCTCGCCAGGTTTCCAAGCTTCCCTCCCGCATGGGGGCGGCCTCCGGACCACGCACCTTGTTCTTCAGGGGATGCAGTAGCTGTCAGCTAGAGCCGGGCTGGCTCCGTGTTCTCCTGGAGCACAGACGTGCCCCTGAGAGCCCTTTCCTCCCACCAGGGCACACAGGCACGTCCTCTGTGTCAGGCACACTGCAACACAGGCCCAGATAACCAATGCTTTCCCACAACTAACTTCCACCTGCCTTCAGCTCCACCCATTCCTCAGTGGCCTCTGTCAGAGCCCTTCTTCGTGGAAAATTCATATCCTATCTTACTCTCCGTGCCAGTGCACCCTAAACCTCTTTCCTTGAGGACTGCTGTGTTGGCGTCCTGACTCTTAAGTCAGACAGTCCAATTGTGTGACTTTGACTTCACTGAGACTTAGTTTCCTTCTCTGTAAAATAGATAATGCATGTGTGTGTGCTCCGTTGCATCAGACTCAGCAACCCCATGGACAGTAGTATGCCAGGCTCCACTGTCCACGGAATACTCCAGGCAAGAATACTGGAGTGGGTTGCCATTTCCTACTCCAAAATGAATAATAATAACATCTATTCCAGAGGACTGGTGTTAAGATTAAATAGGCAAAACAGAAAGACCCTAGCATATAGTTAGCGTGCAGTAAAAATGAATTATTTTACTATAATGGTTTGCTTCAGCTAATGGACTCAGATTATTTCCCTTAAGTTTTAGACATATAAAAGAAAAACTTCAAATTAAGTTGTACTCTGCAACACATGTGTATTAAAGTTGCCACAAGAAAAATACATGGATTTTAGAAGGACTAATAAATCCTGATTGGTTATTTTCTCTATTGCTATCATTTCAATGTAGATTTACATAAAGTAGTGTTCCCAAGAACTTTTATAATCCATTAATTAAATATTATGATAGCCTCAAGGCAGAACTCAAGAAGCTCACCAACTGCAATTTAGCTATTTGCGTATTTGGATACACTAACATATCTTAGCATATTTGACAATTAATAACATTTATTCTAATGATGAAAGTCAACTTGTTTATTATACAACATTTAAAAATGAAAAGTATAAAATAAGAAATAAAAATTGTCTGTATACTTACCATCTGGAAACACTCAGTGTTAATACTGATTTATTGCTATCTTGTCTGCTTAAAAATTACACTTATCAAAATAAACCCGTTTTCACTGAATATTCAATAATTAGGATTTCTCATACCATTATTCTTTTAAAGCACAATCCTTATACTTGTATAATATTCCACAATAAATTTATCACATAATTTATGTAATCATTTTCATGTAGTTGAATACTTAGATTGCTTCTCATTGCTCCCAATTTTAATGTGGACAGATATCTCTGTACATAGATCTGTAAGTGATTCTGATTAGTTCCTGTGTTTCCTCAGGTCTCACACCAACCTGTGGGTCAAAGAAAATCAAATAACAATTTTGCCCAAGTTACAGTAGTATAGCTTTTCTGCTTTTCTCCCTCTCATCACCTGTTCACCCCCTCAACATAAATGAAAGAACTGGACACTTGCTACAAAGTCTCTGCCAGTTTCTGTTCTTATTTATCTCACTTGGTGTGGATAGGGCTTCTCTTGTGGCTCAGCTGGTAAATAATCCGCCTGCAATGCGGAAGACCTGAGTTCAATTCCTGGGTTGGGAAGATCCCCTGGAGAAGGGAAAGACTACCCACTCCAGTATTCTGGCCTGCAGAATTCCATGGACTGTATAGTCCATGGGGTAAGAGTCGGACACGACTGAGCGACTTTCACTTCACTTCACTGGTGTGGATAGTCACACATTTAGATGAAGACATATTAGTAAGCTTGATTACAGAGTACTGCCCCAGAATCACCTAGAGATATTATATAATATATGGTACATGCACCATATGTCCTTACTAAAACCCAGAGTCTGACCCACAGGGTTTCCAAGGTAAGTGACAATTCTCAATCTTGCTTTAGTTGGAATAATTGGGTAGGCTTTTAAAAAAAATATATTGATGCCCAGGCCCAGACCTAACTATTTTGATACAATTATTTCTCCCAGTTTTGTTTTTTAATATACCTTTCATTTTGAAACAATTACTGATTCATAGGATGTTGCAAAATAGTTCAGAAAGATTCTGTGTACCCTCAGTTTTCCTCAGTGGTAATATCTTGAACAAAACCAGGACATTGGCATTGCTACAATCCACACACTTCATCAGTTTTACATGTATGTGGGTGTGTGCATTTGTGTGAGTGCGTATAGTTCTATGCAGTTTTATCCTATGTGTAGATTCATGTAACAACCACCACAATCAAGATACATGTTTCCACAAAGATCCTTGTGCTACCCCACCTCCCTCCTTGCCCCATCCTTAACCTCTGGCTCCGTTTATTTTTGACCCAAGGAGATGTGTCACAGAGAAACCTCAGACATGCTTCCCCGCTGCAAGCATGCCTGATGCTGTCACTTCCTACAGGCCCGGTGCTGTCCCTCCTGCCATCACTGTCCCTGGGTCTATGCCCTTCGGCTTCCATGACTTCCCCAAACCTACAAACCTTAGATATGCTGAATGGAGCCATGATATGTGTAGTTTACTCAGGATGATCTCATTAGAAGGACTGATGCTGAAGCTGAAGCTCCAATACTCTGGCCACCTGATGCAAAGAACTGACTCATTAGAAAAGACCCTGATGCTGGGAAAGATTGAGGGCAGGAGGAGAAGGGGACGACAGAGGAGGAGATGGTTGGATGGCATCACCAACTGAATGGACATGAGTTTGAGCAAGCTCCAGGAGTTGGTGATGGACAGGGAAGCCTGGTATGCTGCAGTCCATGGGGTTGCAAAGAGTCAGACACAACTGAGTGACTGAACTGATGACTGATTTCTAAGAAATGGAAAGACTGCCTACACTCCATCTGTATCACACTTTACCAGCTGGGTACCAGAGCAGGATTGCCTCTGCCAGAATGATATACCCTCTAACCCTTGTCTTTGCTGTTCCCTTGTCTTTGGAGGTCAGCTCTAACTCCCTATTGGCTCAGACAGTAAAGAATCTGCCTGCAATGCAGAAGACCTGGGTATGACACCTGGATCAGGAAGATCCCCTGGAGAAGGGAATGGCAACCCACTCCAGTATTCTTGCCTGGGGACAATACTTGCCCATGGACAGAGGAGCCTGGTGGGCTACAGTCCATGGGGGTCGCAAAGAGCTGGACACCACGACCAAGCAACACTTAACACTTCTAAGACCCAGTGCTGGGCTGGGCAGGCACTGCCCTTCCTCCCTATGACTCCACCTCTGTCACCCAGGACCCTCTTTTCAAAGCTTCTTCATCACAATGTTCAGATCCTTTAGGTGAAGATATGCCTGGGGGTTTCACTGCATACAAGTTCATCAGATAGCACCAGGCTAAACTGCAGAATCACTAAGTTAGGCTTGTGTGAGCCCCACTCATTTTAGGACAAATTCAACAGCATTAAAAAGAGATAGAAATAACCAACTTAAGCTCAGGAACCATGTCATCAGTTTAGCACATCAATAATCTCATTTAAAATATATAGGTTTTACTGAGTCTAGCTTTGGTTTAAAATGTTTGATTGTCTAAAGAAGGTTCTCTCTCACTCCCCTCCCATCTAACATAAGACATTTTCATGATAATTAACTGTATACTTCAGTGTTTAAGTTACAGAATGGCAACAGGGAGTGTGACTTTTGCTATGACACGAATTAATATCACCCAAGCTACATATGAGGGACTCTGAACCTCTTTACAGGAGTGAATAGTATGTTTTAGGTGATACAAGAATAACTGCCTCATGTTAGGCAAAAACACAATGTTGCTACTGTCTTTATTTGGAAGTTAAACAGGAGTTGAAAAAAGGGGTTAGAGAAAGGCAGGTTGACAAAGCATAGACTGTAGTGGCTTTGCACCTTGTGAACTGAGCTGAAATGGAACTGTGTTTCCAAGAATTCCCTTCCCTGTAGGGTTCCAGGTTTGCACTGGCCACAGGCGATGTTTTGCATCAGATCTGGAAGGCAGAAGTGAAGGAGCGGCTGTGTTCTCACTTCCTGGAGGAACCTGCAGAGCCGCTGGTGAATGTTGTCACCTGACCTGATGGCTTGGCTTGCTAGTGAAAGGCAGCACCCAGACCATAGTTCCTCCAGCTCCTGCCAGATCTCCCCTGTCCACTTCCCCAAGTCCTGGGCCAGGTGTGAGTGCAGCTCTGTCACAAAGGGCACCAGCTTCTCCTGCAGGTCACCTCGCAATGAAGGAGAGACAGATGGAGGTCCCAGTGTGTCTTTGCTCTGTCTGTCTGTCCTGTTCTTATCTACTCATAGTTCACTTTTCAACTGTCCATCTGGCTGACCACAGCAACTTCAGGTTCAACCCTGGACGCTGGGCCAAAGATACACACAAGGAGCTCCCTCACCTCATCCAAGTGTAAAAATAGGTCCCTATTCTATATCCCTCCAGTGCTTCTGCATCTTTAATCAACCCCTGACTGACACAGAATTACATATAACTTACCTCTCAAGAGATAACTGAAAGAACTTGAAATTTGTTGATTAAACAGAAGATCAAGTGTTAACTGTGTATTGACTGCAGTTGTGGAAAATGAGCAAGAAATAAAAACACCCTCGGGAGATGCATGAAAATACATATTCTCTATCCTAAGCAAGAAACCCTGTATGACACTGGGCCCTTCTACTCTGACACTCAAATATCCTGCCTGTTCCTCAGACAGGAAGCATCTTTACAGGTACTCAATCATTTATTTACTTGACAAGGTAATGTAATAAGAGCATGAAATATAGTTGTTGTTATGCTAAATTTGTACAAGTCTCTTTGTACATACTGTTTACCTCTCACATATGTCTGCCCCATATGCTATGCCTCACCTGGACTCAAAGACATACAAGCTATGGTTCAAAACATTTTGGCGGAGAATGGATGTATGTATACACATGACTGAGTCCCTTCCCTGTACACGTGAAGCTACCACAACATTTTTGATCGGCTATGCTGTTCTTAGTTGCTCAGCCATGTCTGACTCTTTGTAACCCCACAGACTGCAGCCCGCTAGGCTCCTCTGTCCATGGGGATTCTCCAGGCAAGAAACTGGAGTGGCTAGCCATGCTCTCCTTCAGGGGATCTTCCCAGCCCAGGGATTGATCCCAGGTCTCCCACAGTACAGGTGGGTTCTTTACCAGTTGAGCTACCAAGGAAGCCCCTCATCAGCTATACAAATACAAAATATAAAATAGAAGTTAAAAAAAAGTTTGCTTGTAATTCTCCTTTCTCCCACATTAGCCTTGACCCCTGTCTTCTTTCACTTTAATTTTGTCTCTCAAACTGGAGGCCCTGACTCAGATCCCTGCCTCAGGACCCCCTAGGTGTCACATTCATCTGTGCACCCTGGTATCTGGACCTCAGTCTGCCTATGGACTCTGGCTTGACTTGGTTCTGTAGACCCTGGCACCTCTGTGGATCTTGGCAGGAACCCACAGCCCCAGCTCATAGCAAAGTCAGTTTCTACTTTAGATGATTTGGATGGTGCTTCCCAGTGGGCCCCAAATGCAAGCCCCAGTATCCTAAAAGTGGAGTTAAGCCACATACAGAAATATAAGGTAAGCATCTAAACAGTTTTGCAGAAAGCACACTCCACTCCATCCAACCCAAGGTAATCAAGAAAGTCCTCTTGGGTTAGGGGACCTTTGCAGGACTGGTACATATTTAGCATAACAACAGCTATATTTCATGCTTTATGAGATGAGCTTGGAAGGTAGGACAGGAAAAAAATGCTTTGGATAACAGGGGAAGATAGAGAATTAGAGCATGAGGCCTTCTGTGGATAAAAACGAGTTAAATGATTAAACTGGTGTAGAAAAAAAGATAGTGAATACAGATGAACTCCAATTTTCTGTTCTAAAAAGGACCAAGGAAACTCTAGTCACCAAAAATAAGCTTTTAGTTTCTTGATCACTTACAACCTGTCTTTCACAAACTTCTTCCTGGGGTAACAAACACCTGAACAGTGAAAAAGAGGAAAAACCAGATAAATATAAAATATTAGTCTATTGTCTCCAGATTAAGAGTGCACCCTTTCATAAGGATAAGAGACAAGTACCAACTCTGAAACTTTGGGCAGTTCAGGGAAGCACACACTTCTCCTGGACCCCATGATTGCTCTTGGCAGGCTGAACTGGTGAACATGACCTAAGAATGCATTTTTGAACCTGATAAAGCATATAAACAATTTCTCTAGTAAAATATATAGGATAAAAAAATTACTGAAGATATTTTGTTATAAATAAACACAGTACTACATCTTTCTGACAGCTTACAGCAGTAGAAATTTTTCTAATAATGATTTTTTTTTAATTGCAAGGACATCAGCAGAATCATTGTTTCCTCACAGTTTAATAAACTCTGATTAGAAAGTTTCTTACCAGGGATTCCCTGGCTGTCCCAGTTGTTAAGATTCCATGCTTCCAACGCAGGGGGCCCAGGTTCAATCCCTGGTTGAACCCACAAGCTGTGCCTGGCAGCCAAAAAAATTTCTTTTTTAAAAAAGAAAATTTCTCATCTATGGTAATAACACAGGTCTTCTCAGATTCATGAGATTAGTTAAAGTAGAGATGAACTATGTCAACACTTACTGTAGACCCATTCAAAGGATTGTGACCAATCTCAGGATATCCAAGTCATGAAGCTGTGTGATCATAATATTGTGCCTCTGAATTGGAGCTAAGTGGTAGAAAACCCTTAGAAAAGGAGGAAACACTGAAATATTTTTCATGGATAACCTGTATAGAACTGGAATCCACATGGCTTAGTCTCAGAGTTGTGTGATGGTCAAAGAACTACAGTTCACTGCTGCTAAGTCACTTCAGTCGTGTCCAACTCTGTGTGACCCCATAGACTGCAGCCCACCAGGCTCCCCCATCCCTGGGATTCTCCAGGCAAGAACACTGGAGTGGGTTGCCATTTCCTTCTCTAATGCATGAAAGTGAAAAGTGAAAGTGGGGCCACTTAGTCGTGTCCGCCCCTCAGCGACCCCATGGACTGCAGCCTTCCAGGCTCCTCTGTCCATAGGATTTTCCAGGCTAGAGTACTGGAGTGGGTTGCCATTACAGTTCACTAGAGATTACCATATTCAGTTCAGTAAGCCAGACAGAAAGATAAACATCATATGATATCATTTATATGTAGAATCTAAAACAAAACAAGCAAAAACAAAGGAACTTATTCACAAAACAGAAATAGACCCACAGACACAGAAAACAAACTTATAGATATTAAATAAGGAAAGGAGGGCAGGGATAAATTATGAGTTTGGGATCAATATATATAAAAATAGATAATCAACAAGGATCTACTATATAGCACAGGGAATTCTAGTCAATACTTTGTAATAATCTGTTAGGAAAAAGAATCTGAAAAAGAAATGTGGGTTGCCATTTCCTTCTCCAGGAAAAGGAAATCTATATATATATATTATATACGTATAACTGAATCACTGTGCTATACATCTGAAACTAACACAACATTGCAAATCAACTACACTTCAATAAAAAATCCTTTTTTACATAACAGAAAGAAATACTTCATCTCAACACATTGGTTTGTTGGTGGTGATGACGTGGAACAGAAACTCTAAGACACTGCTGATGGCTGTGTTTGTTAGCACAACTTTTTTGGGAAGCAATTTGCAATATGTATCAAGAGTTATTAGCATATTCACACTCTGAGCCTGTAACTCAACTTGTAGAAACTAAAGAAAAATTTAAAACACAGAAAATGCTTTATAATGGTATATATTATGGATTCATTAATACCATTAAAATTATAAACAAATAGAAATATGATTAATATATTTTGGTAATCTCCTGAATGAAAAATTACCTCTTCATTAAAATGTGTTTTTAAAAAAGAAAGAAGGGAATATAGTTCAGCACAAAAAGAAATTTCAAAGACTCACATTCTTTAGCTGAGGTTCTTGAAAACCATAATGGTCAATATGGTGAACAGCAACATTTATGAATTCTCCTTTCTTCTCTGCCCATTTCCACTCATAGCTGCTACATTTATTCTGAAGCATCTCTCTCCACAATTTCCTCATGCCTTTGTCCCAGCCCAACCCCACACTTGTCTTTTCTTTCTTTCTCTCCTTTTCTATCTCTTGATTGTGTACATTAACACAGCCCCTCTCCCAGAAATTAAAAAGGAATACAATCACTCCCTCTTTAGGGGGTATGGGTGGGGGTAGAAATTGGGCAGGCCAGGATAGCATTATTTTTTGTTATATGGGAAAGGGGGGAAGGCTGGAGATATTCCCACATAATAATGTTTATCCTAGTGAACACCCTCCCTGCTAGAGAGAGATAAGAGAACTTCATTTATACTGAGATCAGGGTAGGGAATCCAGTTCAGAGACAGAAATGAAACCAGGGCCACACATTCATAAAAAGCATACTTTTCAACCATCTTTGTTGGTTGATGCATTATTTCTTTATTGTAAGAGAGTAAAATTTAAGATATTAAATAGCTCATGATTTGAAAATCATGAGGAGGCAATATAAAACCTGACTTAATGTGACAAATAAAAATAACAACAATAAATTAGGCATGCTGATATGTTTCCAATTATCTCTCTTACCTTTAACAGTGTGAATAACAGAGACCTAATATTAGATCATTGGAAGGGCGTGGGGTCAGATAAAAGCAAGGTTCTTCCTCACATAAAGTCATAACTCTAGCATGAGAAAACATCACAGAATTCACCCCTCATAAATCTCAGCCCTGAGAGCCACACCAATGTTCCAATGTTTGTGAAGCCAGTTTTATCATTTATTAAAGCAAAATTTAAAGTAAAATCCGATTATTGCGTATATATATTCCAGGCTTGGCTCAGAGATTAAAGCGTCTGCCTCCAATGCGGAGACCTGGGTTTGATCCCTGGGTAGGGAAGATCCCCTGGAGAAGGAAATGGTAACCCACTCTAGTATTCTTGCCTGGAGAATCCCATGGAGGTAGAAGCCTGGTAGGCTACAGTCCACGGGGCCGCAGGGACACGACTTCACTTTCACTTTCACTTCATATATTCCAGGGCAGGATTTTACCTCCCTGTCCAAGTCAGGGCTGGGGTGGGGTGGAGCCCTTGAGCAATGAGGGTTGCTGAGATCGACTGCAGGAGCATGGAATCTGGCAGAGAAGAGAGGCTTGGGAGGGAACTGGGGGTTGGGCTCCTGCAAATTACTCGAAGCCAAAAGGTGTGGAGAGAAAGCACAGCAGGAACCTGACAGCCTGAAGCACATTTCTGGTGTGCATTCAGGCTTCCTGTTTTACCTGAGTTTTGGTAGCCCTCTCATACACAGAATTCAAGCATCCCTCAAGGTGTGCAGCCTACAGGAGCAAACAAGATGCCCCCTCAACCTACCCCTAAAACAATTCAGCACAGCATTGCCCTTCAAGGACCCACAGCTCTGCCACGCAACCAAATTAATGAGCCCTGCAGCCCACAGTCAGTGACTTTACCCTCAAACCAACAAGGAATTCACCCTGGCAGGAAAATGCTGATGATATACACTACAGGTTTAGTCTGCTTGGGTTGCTATAACAAATTACCATAGACTACATAGCTAAACAATAGAAATATTTATTTTTCACAGTCCTAGGAGCTAGAAGTTCAAGATCAAGATGCCAGCATGATCAGGTTCTGATGAAAACCTCTCTTCTTGCTCACGGCCATGTTCTTCCTGTGTCTCACCATGGCGAAGAGAGAGAAAACAGAAAGCTCTCTCTGTCTCTTCTTACAAGTGCACTGATTGCATTCATGAGGGCTCCACCCTCATAACCTAAACACCCTACAAAGGTCCTATCTCCTAATATCATTACATTGGAGTTAGGATTTTAGCATATGGATTTGGGGGTACACAAACATTTGGTCCATACACACACATGCATGCGTGTACACACACATGATTTATAGGCACAGGACTCCAAAATCACATAGCATGAATTCTCTTAACAGTCAACAACATTCTCTGATCATCTGTCGAAACAGAGTTATGCATTAAGGTCGAGTTTTGGGGGTTTATTTTTAATTATAGGATACTGCACTTTGTTAACGGAGAAGGCAATGGCACCCCACTCCAGTACTCTTGCCTGGCAAATCCAATGGATGGAGCAGCCTGGTAGGCTGCAGTCCATGGGGTCGCTAGGAGTCAGACACGACTGAATGACTTCACTTTCACGCATTGGAGAAGGAAATGGCAACCTACTCCAGTGTTCTTGCCTGGAGAATCCCAGGGATGGGGGAGCCTGGTGGGCTGCCGTCTCTGGGGTCTCACAGAGTTGGACACGACTGAAGTGACTTAGCAACAGCAGCAGCACTTTGTTAAAGAATAAAGGCAGTTGCAATGATACTACTATTTATTTACTTGAGGAAGTTACTTGCCTGCTCAGAGGCTTAGTTTCCTCATTTGAAAATTTGGGGATGATAAAACCCACATCATAGAAGTTGCATGAATACTAAATGAATGAATGACTCTATGAAAAGCAGCTGGTCAAAAGTAGTAACAAGCGACAGAAGAATTTAGAAAAAGGATTTGTTTGGCTCTTAACAGATGTTCTTCAAGGGGGAAAAATGAGGTTGGTGAGAAAGGCCGTTACTGGTTGATAAGGAGGCATTGAGAACTGCCTGCCTGCCACATTTGATTTTGAAATCTCAGGCTCTTCGAACCTTCTATAAGGGGACAAGCAGTCACAATACTATATCTTGTAGCGGATTGCAAGGATGCTTGTAAAACACTCAAAGCCTATTAAAAATTCCCAGCAGATCTCTTCTCCCAGATCCTTCGCCACTCCCCACCAAATGAGCTGGTATACATTCAAGGGAAACAAAGAAGCAATTCTAAAGCACAAAGGAGCTGCCCAACTATTCCAGGAGTTTCCCCAGGCAGGGGAAATGTGAGTCCTGACATGCTTGGCTGGAACTGATTGGGAACCAGACTGCGTTCACTGAGCAAGTTGAGAAAGATTTGCCGCAAGCTTCGGCACATTATGATGTCATCTTTTGGCATTTTAAATATTCAAGTGTGTATCCTGAAAAGGCTCTTGCTTTCATTTCTTGTCTAGGTTGAATAAAATAGGCCTGCTTCCAGCTTGTGCTAATTTAAACTCTTAAGGCGAGCTTAGTTGCTCAGTCATGCCTGCCTCTTTGGAACCCTTTGGACTATAGCAAGCTAGGTTCCTCTGTCCATGGGACTTTTAAGAAAAGAATACTGGAGTGGGTTGCCATTTCCTTTCTCCAGGGGATCTTCCTGACCCAGTGATCGAACCCACGTCTCCTGTGTCTCTTGTGATTGCAGGCAGATTCTTTACCTGCTAAGCCACTGGGGAAACCCAAAGCTCTTAAGGAAATGAGTCTTATCTAATCCATTTGAGAAAAACAGTTCCTGGTCTGATGGGAAGAAAGAACTGAAATGAAAGACTGCAGAACTGGGTTCTGGGTCACTGCCTCGTGGTGCCCAGAAACAACCCAGGGACACGTTCCAGCCTCCATTTAAGATGGACTAAGACATCTTTACAGTTCCGTTCAGCTCTGAGAGTACATGACTTGAGGACAAACAAACAAGATAGCTAAAGGCTTGACTGTCACTTGTGGTTTCTGCTCCTTGAAAGGAGTGGGGATTAGCTGCCATTTAGACACAGGAATGCAGTGCTTTGATTATTTAGGTGTCTGTTTTCACAGGCATTGAAGCTGAACCCACTGCCAGCTGTGAGACCTGACCGGACCTCTCCTCTCCTTTGAAACTAAGCAGGCTGGGCTGATATGATACACCATAGAGGAGTGGCCCCCCACCAGCCCCATTGGATTAAACCCCACCTTGTTGCTTACTTGGTGTGTGGCCTTGGTTAACCACAAACCCGCCTCAACGCCCCACTGGCAGGCAAGCCGAATACTGTTGCTTCTTAACCAGCCTCTTAGGGATATGATTAGAAAACTGACTTATAATGTTAAGATATTACTTTCCTAAAGCCCCGGTTGTAACTCCAGGCAAGATGACTGTCTCGGCCACTTTACTCCTAGATGAAACTGAACTCACCTGGGATCCTTGGGGTGCACGGCATAAAAAATGATGAGTGAAACAAAAGCTTTTTTTGGCAGTTAACTAAGATTCTCTGAGCAGGTAGCAAAGGAAGAAAGTTTTGGCTTTACTTAAAAGGGCAATTAAAGTTCAGGGAGGGAAGGAAGTGTTGTTCTCCTTAATTTTTCACACTCTCCATTACCCCAACCTCCATCCCACAAATAGCCCAGGGTCCCATTTCCTGCCAGCAGAAGTATATGGATACCTCTGGAAAGCTATGAATGATTTACAAGCTGGGTCAATAATTAAGTTGCTGGGGAATGTGTACAAGACATAACAAACATTAACTCCTTAAATTCCAGGAGAAATGCTCCCAGAGTTGCCAAGAGAATAATGGTTGGGAACAGAACAAAATCCACGCAGATGTGAAATGTTTTGAGGTGATAAAATATGTCAGTCTGTTACTTAGGACCCGAACTCACAACTTCTAAGATCTGCTCAGGGAGGCTGGGTGAGCTTGAGTGGACCTTTTCCTGGATCCTGCTGAAGCTCCCTCAAGGCCTTCCTCAATGAAGATTTTTAATCACAGCAGAGCTAGATCATTCCCAAGGGAAAATCACCCTCACATGCATTTTAGGGAAGAGAGTCTGTTTTAGATCTGTGTCATGGACAAATGAGCCTGGTGGGCTACAGTCCATGGGATTGCAAAGGACATGACTGAATGACTAACACATCTCTGCCTGATCCATGGAAGGTACAGCCCGTCACCCACTCTGAAAGAGGTCAAGGAGAAAACCCCCAAAAGTGTCAGCAACAGAAGCCTGTGCATAGTGCAGAGAAGTTCAGAGAAGTCAGCCTCTCAGGTAGGGCAGAGCTGGATCCCAGCCTCGAGTGATGTGTGGATGAAGGACAGGACACTACAGGGTCAGACAGGAGCTTCTTTTGTACAATCATCTAGCCATACGCTTATGCTGAGTGCCACCTTCCATGGGCCAGACCTGGGACTGGGTGCTGGGCACACACGAGAGAAGGCCAGTGCCTGATACAGGCTGAGCTGTGTTACCCCTAATTCATATGTTGAAGCCCTAACCCCCAGTACCTTAGAACATGACTGGATTTGGAGACAGAACCTTTAAAGAGGCAATTACCTTAAAACAAGGCCACTGGGCAGGTCCTAAGCCAACCTGACATCCTTACAAGAAGAGGAAACGTGGACACACAGGGAGGCAGCGGGGATACAGATGCACACGGGAAGACCATGAGCAGATGAGCAGGTGCCATCCACAAGCCAAGGAGAGAGACCTCAGGAGAAGCCAGATGGGCCACAACCTTGGTCTGAGACTTCCAGCCACCAGAAGTGTGAAAAAATACACAGCTGTGAAAGCCCGCCAGTCTGTGGCCCTTTGTTATGGCAGCCCTGGTGGACTAACATGGTGCCCCAGCCCTCTCAGGGCCTGAGAGAGACAGACAATAGACACAAACTTACGTTACACAATCAACACATGAATGACCACTGTGCCAGGTACTAGGAATGAGAGGCGTTTGAAAGCATCCAAATAACAAAATTGGGCAGAGGGAGTCCCGAAGCCTGGCCTCAGAGGGGCAGGGAGCATGGGGAGGAGCTGGACCTGATCAGCCACAGTGGGTAGCAGAGAGACAGGCTGACAAGTCGGGGACTTCTGAGAACAAAGCCCCTTGACATGATCAGGATTCAGGCTCCATCTCCAAGGCAATGTGGAGCTATTTCAAGTTTTCCAAGCAGAGAAACAGGAGAGTAAGACTTTGGGGAGATTTGTCTTCTGGCATATGCCAAGTGGCTGCCAGCATAGAGAAGGGGCTCCGGGAGGAGGGCTGAACCAAGGTGGAGCAGGAGGTGGGGATGGAGGGGAGAGGTGCACTCAGAATGCATTTTGAAGAAGTGGCAGATCTCGGTGATTGATGGAAAACTCTTTTTAATTATCTTGTTCCTGCAGTGGCCCATCAGCGATGCTAGCGATCCAGGAAGGCCCTCTATAAACCCATCTCCAGGGTCAGTGGTTGCCATGGGACAGGCATTGTGCAAGGGACTGAAAGACCAAATAGAGAGTTTACCTGATACTTTCCTTCTCCGCCCCCTCCCTGCCCCCCAACACCAGGCTGTGCACTCCTGAGACCCACAGAGCTTCTCAAATCTGCACAATGGGTCTCATCAGGATAGTGTCTGAAAGGCATTTGATTACAGCTTTGAAACTCAGTAAGAAAGTAGTAATACCTGGTTAATGTCCATAAAGCCGTATTGCAGATTTCTTTCTGAGGTCTTCCAGCTTCTTGCTGCATTTTCAGCTATTCGCAGCTAGAATAGGATGGCAGTGGAGGGGATGTGGGTAAAACAAATTATTGAAATAACTGAACTTCCTATGTGCCCCACCCCAAAGGGACATTCATGTCTGACTGACAGAAGCAGGCCAGCAGTTACTTAGATCTGCTGGAAAGGAGATGAAAAAATGAAACATTCTGTGGCTAACATTCCAGAGTGCCTGCTGACAGCCAAAGGCCATTAACTTGCAGAAACAGCCAAGCAGAGAAAGCTGTAAGAAAGTGGATCCTGGGCTGTCAAGGGCTGGATGTAGCTTGTGACCGGTGTCAAGGAGATGGGATGCCAAGCCGATGGTCAGGAAACCGTGGTTCTATGAACCAAACTTCACAACTGCAGACAACGGCCAAGGCCAGTGTTCAAGCACAGACAGGAGAATGTCAGCCTCATCTGCCATCCATCAGCCACCCATGGTTAACTCAGAGGTCAAATTAGAGACACTGCTCTTTGCAAGATCCGCATATGAAGTACATAGGTAAAAGCTAATACATGTGCATGTGGATAGAGCACATGGCAAGAGAGTCCAGCAAAAATCTTGGCAGGACAGCCATCTCTAAATGCATTCTCAGGGTACTGGGGCGAGGGGCAGAGGGACTATTTTAAAAGAGCAGATCCTTTAATAAACTATTTGTACATGGTTGGCAGCATTCATTATTTTGCTATTATTAATACTTCTAAAAATCTCTTAGAACTATGTGACTTTAAGACATTCCATTTGCCTTGGCTAGAAAAGCTGCAATTTGGTTCTGAAGACTGCCTGCACTAACACTAGCCCGGAACCTGAGGCAATCAGAGAATCTCAAACCCCAGCCCAGACCTGCTGAACCAGAATCCGCGTATAAACAGACCTCTCAAAGCTTTGTGTACAGCTTGAAAATGTTAAAAGCACCACTTCAGAGCAAGTTAGGCAAAAGAAGGGCTGGACAGGTTGATAGCTAACTACTCCCTGGCTTTAAACAAGAGGTAATGCTGCAGACCCTGCAGGAGGGTGTGGCAACCCACTCCAGTATTCTGGCCTGGAGAATTACATGGACAGTTGAGCCTGGCGGGCTATATAGGGTCGCTAAGAGTCAGACATGACTGAGTGACTGAGCATGCATGATGCTCTAGCCAGTTCAGTGCCTGCTTCCACCCTCTGGGCAGAACTATTGATAGCAACACCCCCAGGGCCACAGTGAGAGGTAGAGACCGTCATGAAGAGGCAGAGGCAAGAAAGCCCTGCTTTGGCTTCTCCACTGAGAGGATAGCAAAGGTGTCCCTCACTCTACATATTGTCATACGTCATCAGCCTTAAACCACAGAAGACCAAGGCCCCTAGGAATACACATAGTTCATGCAAGGAAGCCTGTTCAGTTCAGTCACTCAGTCATGTCCAACCCTTTGTGACCCCATGGACTGTAGCACACCAGGACTCCCTGTCTGTTGCCAACTCCCGGAGTTTACTCAAACTCATGTTCATCAAGTCAGTGATACCATCCAACTTTCTCATCCTCTGTCATCCCCTTCTCCACTTGCCTTCAATCTTTCCCAGAATCAGGGTCTTTTCCAAGGAGTCAGTTCTTCACATCAGGTGGCCAAAATATTCGAGTTTCAGTTTCAGCATCACTCCTTCTAATGAATATTCAGGACTGATTTCCTTTAGGATGGACTGGTTGGATCTCCTTGCAGTCCAAGGGATTCTCAAGAGTCTTCTCCAACACCACAGTTCAAAAGCATCAGTTCTTCAGTGCTCAGCTTTCTTTATAGTCCAGGTTTTACATATATGACCACTGGAAAAACCATCACTTTGACTAGATGGATCTTTGTTGGCAAAGTAATATCTTTGTTTTTTAATATGCCGTCTAGGTTGGTTGATGAAGAAGGCTGAGTGCTGAAGAATTGATGCTTTTGAAGTGTGGTGTTGTAGAAGACTCTTGAGAGTCCCTTGGACTGCAAGGAGATCCAACCAGTCCACTCTGAAGGAGATCAGCCCTGGGATTTCTTTGGAAGGAATGCTGCTAAAGCTGAAACTCCAGTACTTTGGCCACCTCATGTGAAGAGTTGACTCATTGGAAAAGACTCTGATACTGGGAAGGATTTGGGGCAGGAGGAGAAGGGGACGACAGAGGATGAGATGGCTGTGTGGCATCACAGACTCGATGGACGTGAGTCTGAGTGAACTCTGGGAGTTGGTAATGGACAGGGAGGCCTGGTGTGCTGCGATTCATGGAGTTGCAAAGAGTCGGACACAACTGAGTGACTGAACTGAACTGAACTAGTTTGGTCATAGCTTTTCTTCCAAGGAGCAAGGGCCTTCTAATTTCATGGCTATAGTCACCATCTACAGTGACTTTGGAGTCCCAAAAATAAAGTCTGTCACTGTTTCCACTGTTTCCTCATCTATTTGCGATGAAGTGATGGGACTGGATGCCATGACCTTAGTTTTCTGAATGTTGAGCTTTAAGCCAACTTTTTCACTCTTCTCTTTCACTTTCATCAAGAGGCTGTTTAGTTCTTTACTTTCTGCCATAAGGGTGGTGTCATATGCATATCTGAGGTTATTGATATTTCTCCCAGCAATCTTGATTCCAGCTCATGCTTCCTCCAGCCCAGCATTAAGTACGGTAACAATATACAGCCTTGATGTACTCCTTTCCCGATTTGGAACCAGTCTGTTGTTCCATGTCCAGGTCTAACTGTTGCTTCCTGATCTGCATAGAGATTTCTCAAGAGGCAGGTCAGGTGGTCCGATATTCCCATCTCTTTAAGAATTTTCCAGAGTTTGTTGTGGTCCACATAGTCAAATGCTTTGGCCTAGTCAATAAAGCAGAAATAGATGTTTTTCTGGAACTCTTTTGCTTTTTCGATGATCCAGTGGATGTTGGCAATTTGCTCTCTGGTTCTTCTGCCTTTTCTAAATCCAGATCGAACATCTGGAAGCCTAAGCAATGTAAAAGAAAAGATTCGTTTTTCAATTAACAAAGGGCAATGTACCTCTCCTAAAAACTGTGCTAGATGGTAAAAGTCACATAAGTAGTTTTCCTCTTGCTTACTTTTCCAAAGAGGTTATACCAGGATGAGGCTTGATAATTGCTTTCAGTCTGGTTTAGCAGTAACTATTCATGGTACCCATACTTCTCACCTGTAAGATCAGTGAGAAAGGAATGCAGTTCATTCAGAGTTGTGCTTGCATCCTGGCTATTCTAGTTACCACATGACCCTGGACAAGACTTTTCTTTCCTGAAATAGAGATAGTAAACAATAAAATACTAAGTGTTCATGACAACTCATAACTCATTAGTGAGTGGAAGCGTTAGCAGCACAGTTTAGCCTGCCTAGTAACAGTCAATATTATCTCTGTGTTACAGCTGAGGAGACTAAACTTTGAGAAGTATGGTCCAATGTTCTCCAGCTGGAAAGTGACAGGGCCCCAAACTGGTAGATGCCAGGACTGTCTCTTCCAAGAGCCCAGAGGATGGTTAAACCTGATACCACAGTCTCGATGTACAGAAGACGTGCTTTCTCTCCCAGTCCCTTCTACCCTGCCCCGTAACTGAGGCCGACACACTTTAAGATAAAACTATAAGGGAACCAGGTTTACAAAGGGGCTTATCGACAGTTTCTGCTAGGAGAGTAATCAATACTCACACCATTTATCTCACTATGCTTCTGACTGCAAAAGTCATTACTGATGTTTTAAATCATGACCTGTTCAATCTTGGCTCTCCTTTGCTTCTGAATCATTTGATTCTTAAAACTCTAACTCTTCATGTCAACAGGAAAAATCTCAGAACAAGATAGTAAAACAAACATCCTATTGACTCTCAGACTATAAAAATAACCTACTCCCGTTTTCTCCCCATTCCTTCTTCCCCCTCCTCCCAGGTTTTTTTTTTTTTATTTTTTTCTTTTAGAGCAAATGAAACAGCTTTGAGCTCCCTCCCAGGCTGAAGAGTAAGTATACCCTTAGCTTGAGTGAAACAGAGAAGATTGAAACTGAAAGCCTGAATAGGCTTGAATTAAAACAACTTTCTCTCAAACAATAGCATTTAAGAGAATTCAGCAAAGGGTAAGCATGCTGAGAATGTGGTATTTCCTGGTATCATCTGATTAGCTTTTAAGATAATTAGTGGAGATTAGAGAATTACTTGAGCAACAACCACATTCCTGGAGAGAAACAGGAAGGGGGAGCTGAGAATCCTGAGCAGTAGCCCTCCTGGCTCACGGCTTCTTCTGCATCTGTGAATTCTCTCCCTGGCTTCAGTGACAAGTGGGTGACCACAGAGGAAGACTTTGATGTGTGTGTTTGGTGGCATTCACACTCCCAGCACTTTGCGTGCATTATCCTTAGCTATTCATCACATCACTTTTCTGGGGGAAATATTTGCTATCCCCATCTCAAGAAGGCAATAGCTGCACGCACACCCATAGTCCTCATAGCAATCCTTTGTGGCCCTTATTATTATTCCCATTTTGCAGATGAGGCAACTGAGGTCTATATGAATTTAGTAACTTTCCCCATATAATCTAGTAAGTATTGAAGCTGGGATTAAACTCAACTCTCTGACTCCAGAGCCTAAGCCACAAGAAGAAGTAACATTTCTGCCTTATCTTGCTTCCCTGTTTTACATCTACATTTCCACAACTGCAAGATAACAGAGAGAAACAAAAAATCATTACAACAAAAAATGTCATGAATGTTCCCAGTAACCAATGGGCCTCTTTTTTACCATCTGGCTGGCCAAGCAGCCAAGCAGGTGCTGTCAGAATAGGTATTCAACCAACTCTGGTTTCTTTCTGTCTCTTTTCCAATATGAACTACTTTTGAGTAATGGCCATAGTTTTTCTTTTTTGACCACACAGAATGCAGGATATTAGATCCCCAACTACGGATCGAACTCATGCCCCCTTCAGTGGAGGTGCTACTGCTGCTGCTAAGTCGCTTCAGTTGTGTCCGACTCTGTGTGACCCCATAGACGGCAGCCCATCAGGCTCCGCCGTCCCTGGGATTCTCCAGACAAGAACACTGGAGTGGGTTGCCAGGGTTCTTAACCACTGGACTGCCAGGGAAGTCCCTGTAGTGTTTCAGTTTTGAAAAATCTCTCCCAGAATTGCCACATTCTAAGAGGAAAAAAAAAAAAAAGGACAATTGCTGATCCTTCGTGTGGGCTATGTTAGCACACAGACTGCCACACAACGCCTCCCACACTTCAACAGACATCATTCATCAGTCACACTACTCTTCCCTAGTTAGGCTGAAAGGAGCTTCAGAACTCTTCTCAACACAAAGCTTTAGACAACTATTAATACTAGCAATCAACTAGAGTTGGCACACAGGGTGATACCTGTTTGTTCTTCCTTGTCTGAGTACGTGGCTGGGTACTTTGCCACAGTCCTTGTTAAACTACGCAGTTTCAGATGCAAGCTTGCACAGAGAAAGCAAAAGTCATCATAACAGAAAAATATTCGCTAAGGGAGCTGGCCGCTCTTCTATGCCAGACCTGCCCAGCCATCCCTACACAAGCCAGTTCCCCAGAAGTAAGGATGCTATGCTCTTTGTAGACTGCTTTGCAAGGATATATTCAAAAATGCAAAGAGAGGGTAAATGTTAGGAAATAGAAACTTTCCATGAAGTGGGAGAAAGTGATATTGGCAAGCTGCTCAAATCAGACACATGAAGCCATTGACGAACAAGAATCTGGAAAAACTATACCAGCTAAATGAAAAAAGAGAAAATCTGAGGGTGATGACAAGACAGGTGCTTCAAAAGGGATCATTTAAATATCAAAAGATTAAGCGGAAGCTCTTGGGAAAAATGCATAAAGCCTTGGAATACTTTTGCAAAAAAAAGTGACCTTGTTTATGCATGTACTATGAAATCCAAACAAAAAATGGAGGATTGTGTCAAAACCGTGCACAAGTTTGTCAAAAACAATTATGCTGAGAAAAAAAATCAATACTAGTCACTGAATTCTTAATGAAGTATTTTTAGTGGATAATTCTATACAAAAGGAATCAGATCCTATCTCACCATTCATATTAATTTGGAATTTAATATGGAGCTTAGAGTTAGCTGGGGGAATTTGTGGTTGTTGTTTTGTTTAAAAAGAAAAAAAAACTCTTAGTCCAAACCTTTTACAAATGAACTGACTAAAGGTCACAAAGAGAATCAGTGATTGGCTAAAGTCACACAGCAATATAGGGCCTAGACCTAGTCCCAGAGACCCTGCAGGTCCACTGATTAGACATTTTCTCAGTCATGTCTCTGACCTGAACTTAAATTCCTCAGTTCCCCAGAGGTGATAATCAGTGGTGAGACTGGGTCTGATTCATTTTGTATAGAATTACCTGCAAATAAAATTTCATCAAGACTTAAAGAAAGGTACATGTCCCATCTCCCACCCCATCAAATTTTTCACCGGTCATATCTCTCCAAGAGATAAAGGGTTTCTGGTTGGTTCCTCTCTGAATTGGTAGGGCAAAGACACAAAACTCAAAGGGAACCTTCTAGGCAAGGGCTCCTGGGAAATGTGCCCAGTGGTTAGGGCCATAGACAGTGAGTCTGACAGTGTAGGGTGTGGCTCCACAGTGTACTAGCTGGGTGTCCATGAGCAGGTAAACTAATCTCTCTGAGCCTCAGTTAAACTTTTTTCTGTAATACTGGAAATAAAAGCAAAAATAAACAAATGGGATCTAATTAAAATTAAAAGCTTCTGCACAACAAAGGAAACTATAAGCAAGGTGAAAAGACAGCCTTCTGAATGGGAGAAAACAATAGCAAATGAAGCAACTGACAAACAACTAATCTCAAAAATATACAAGCAACTTATACAGCTCAACTCCAGAAAAATAAATGATCCAATCAAAAAATGGGCCAAAGAACTAAATAGGCATTTCTCCAAAGAAGACATACGGATGGCTAACAAACACATGAAAAGACACTCAACATCACTCATTATCAGAGATATGCACATCAAGACCACAATGAGGTACCATTTCACACCAGTCAGAATGGCTGCAATCCAAAAGTCTACAAGCAATAAATGCTGGAGAGGATGTGGAAAAAAGGGAACCCTCTTACACTGTTGGTGGGAATGCAAACTAGTACAGCCACTATGGAAAACAGTGTGGAGATGCCTTAAAAATTGCAAATAGAACTGCCTTATGACCCAGCAATCCCACTGCTGGGCATACACATCGAGGAACCAGAATTGAAAGAGACACATGTACCCCAATGTTCATTGCAGCATTGTTTGTAATAGCCAGGACATGGAAACAACCTAGATGTCCATCAGCAGATGAATGGATAAGAAAGCTGTGGTACATATACACAATGGAGTACTACTGAGCCCTTAAAAGAATAAATTTGACTCAGTTCTAATGAGATGGATGAAACTGGAGCTGATTATACAGAGTGAAGTAAGCCAGAAAGAAAAACACCAATACAGTATACTGACACATATATATGAAATTTAGAAAGATAGTAATGATGACCCTGTATGTGAGACAACAAAAGAGACACAGAGGTATAGAACGGACTTTTGGCCTCTGAGGGAGAGGGAGAGGGAGAGGGTGGGATGATTTGGGAGAATGGCATTGAAACATGTATACTATCATGTTAGAAATGAAGCGCCAGTCTATGTTCGATACAGGATACAAGATGCTTGGGGCTGGTGCACAGGGATGATCCAGAGAGATGATATGGGGTGGGAGATGGGAGGGGGTTTCAGGATTGGGAGCTCATGTACACCCATGGCTGATTCATGTCAATGTATGGCAAAACCAATACAGTATTGTAAAGTAGAATAAAGTAAAAAAAAAAAAAAAAAAAAATACAGAGGCGCCACAAAAAACTAAAATAAAAAAAAAAAACTTTTCTGTAAAGGAGATAATAATAGCCACCTCACAGTGTGTTTGTAAGGTTTAAGTCAGCAAAAGCCTGCCAAGTACCCAAAGAAAGATTCAGTCAAAGACAGACTTCTTCATTTCTCGCTTCTCCTTCCTATCCTGTCCTATCTCAGTCTTGGTCTAGACCTTTAGAAGTGCTTCCCCCTCTGCTATTGCACTGTTGCCAGCTCGAGGCAGAAACCTGCAATGCTAAGGCACGCAAGAGGCAAGAGGCCGAAGGAGCCTGGCTGAGCTCCCGCTGACCGTGCCGCCTGAGTCCATCCTGTCTATAGTGTCATTTAAGGCCAGTGTTTCCTTATTGAATTTCTGTCTGGATGATCTGTCCAGTGATGTAAGTGCAGTGTCAAAGTCCTCTGCTTTTATTGTGCTACTGTAAGCGTTTCCCTTTATGTCTGTTAATATTGTATTCCGATGCTTGATATACTTAGGTGCTCCTATGTGCGTGCTGGAGAAGGCAATGGCAACCCACTCCAGTGTTCTTGCCTGGAGAATCCCAGGTTCGGCAGAGCCTTGTGGGCTGCTGTCTACGGGGTCACACAGGGTCGGACATGACTGAAGCGACTTAGCAGCAGCAGCAGCAGCAGCATGTGAGTGCCACAAGGATATATTGTAAGCAGAAGAAATATAGCGTATTTTAATAATAACTATAAATTGAGTACAACCTTTAAACATTGTGAGTACAACCTTTAAACACTGTCAATCACTATGTCATATACCTGAACATATAATATTGTACATCAACTATACTTCAATTCTGAAAAAAAGGCATACTAAGACGTGACTTGGTTTTGGGGGTTTTTTTTACTTCTAATCTCTAACCAATGAACAGTGGAATTCTTCAGCAGCTACTCAATGCTCACACATCATCAGTACTCTGATGGATGATGGAATGTGTTTGTGTTTTCTTTTGTTTTACAGATTTTTAGCTTCAGTTTTTAATATGGTAAATATCAATAAAGAGAGCCAACTAAAGTTCTTTGAAATCAGCAATAATTTTTATGACCGTAATATATGGGTCCTGGGTACAAATGCATAGACAATGAAAAGTACATTCTCCTTCCCTACCATGGTCCTCTCCCCAGAGGCAGGCACACCATCACCCTCCTGTAATTAAGTCCTGAGATGATCAAAGCACATGCAAACACATATGTGTCCCTGTGATCACAACACTAATAGCATGGGACTTCACACTTGCTCTCATCTGTCTCCCAAGTCATCTTGATGGTGGTTTCCCATCACTGCAGGTCTGTGCCACAATCTACTCAACCAGGCCCTTGTTGAAGGACACCTGGATTTTCCTCTCCCTCTTCTGCAACTTACCAACAGTGCTGACTATGCTGCTACAAATGTCCTCTCACATATGGGGCAGGACGCAACTTTATCCTTTATTCCATCCTGGGAAGATATATAATTTGTTTAGTCAACTCACTGTTGAAAATCATTTAGGTGATTTTCAATTTTTTGTGTGACAAACAGTTCTGTAATGAACATCTTTGTACAGAACTCTCTTTAAAATAATTCCTTAAAAAGAAATTGCTAGGTCAAAATGTGTTTGAATTTTAAATATTTGTCAATATTGCCAATTTTCCCTCCAAAGAGGCTGTATCCAGCCTGCCCATCTCCCACCTGTGTTTGAGTGCCCCTCTCTCTGAAGCCTCCCTAAACTGTTTGTTATAAAAACATCTTGATTTTTGACAATCTAATAGATGAAAAATGTCATCTTGCTATTGTTTTCATTAGCATTTATTTAACTATTCATGAACTTGCATTCTCCTTTATGTTGATAAAGCATTTGTATTTCTTTTGTCTGCCTCTAGCTGATCTTTGCTCATTTTTCTACTAAGTTGTAGATCCTTTTCTTACTGAGGTGTAAAACTTTTGAAATATGTATTAAGTAAATTAGTTCTTTGCCTCCTACATATACAAATGTATGTCTCAAGTATTTTCCTGTTTTTATTTGTATTTTGAATGTCTTTATAGTAACTCTTTGCTATGTAGAAATTTGAAATTTTGATGCAATCAACTTGCTAGTCTTTTCTTTTATAGCCTCTAGTTTCTGCATCTTAGTCTCAGAAAGTCTGGCCTCATTTAAAATTCTTTCATGTTTGTTTCTAACATCTTTATGATTTCAGTTTCTTACACTCCAGTTTGTGACCACCTGGAATTTATTTTGGTATAGGGTATAAGGGGTGTCTCGCCCCCTCCTCCTGGGGTCTGTAGCAAAAGCCTAAAGCATCCCAAGTACTATTTGCAGCCACAAATAAAACTCCTAATGAAAACATCATGTTAAAAAGGAGTACAGTGAATTATGTAGCAAAAGCAGTATACACAACTTCATTGACAACTCTGAAGCAAAAACTTAGAAGAAAAGGAATTTGGAGATACCATCAGCAGAGGGGCAGCCGGATGGAATGTAAAGGGCCCAGGGTGAAAAGCCAGGCCTTGGCCTCTTATTCCCGTCATGGGGCCTTGCCAAGTCTCCTCCCCTCCTCATCTATAAAATATAGAGCCCGAAAAGCCTGAATTTCCCTCAGCAGTCACGCTTGAGATTCCAGAAGTGCCTTGGAGACTCTTTCCAAGGTTTTTCCTCGATTCCCACTGACTGCTTGGTGGGATTCCCCTGAAGCAACTCACATGCTCTGAAGTATCCTTGACTTTCTGGTCTCAGATCATGACCCTCATGACCCCAGAAGGAAGCCCCTCTTATGTGCTGTTATTATTTTCAAAAATTTCTCATGAAACCAGCAGAGTCTCCCCACTTCCTGGGTCTCATTCTTTGAAAGAAACAGTAAATTAGGATGGTCACCCCAAGTTTAACAAGCTTCTCTTTTCAGCTAAGATACTAGAACTAAGAGACACAACGTGTATGGTCCTTGGAAAAGAGGAAATGTTAAGCCCATCTCTTGATAAGGAAAAAAGGCCACTCCTGGGAGACCTTCATTCAAGGTAGGCTGCATGTGTGCGTGACCCACCAAAGGTGCAGAACCCAGGTTATTGTCACTTCCACCCTGAAGCAACCAAACCAGGAAGCTCTCAACACACTTATTGCACAAGAAGTTTTGGGGATTTGGAACGTGGGAAAGATTGCTGCCTTTTTATAATATACATAAACAGGATTGTTTTCTAGGTACCCAGATGTACACATGTCACATATAAGGCAGGCTAAAACTAGAAGCCTGCAGGCTTCCTTGAACAAGTCTAGCTAAGGGTTCATTTCAACCGCGGGCTCCACAGACCCAGATGGGATGATGGAGGAGGAATGGGAAGCATTACATGTTATGAATTTTGATGTGTGTGCAATTCCGGGTGAGCAAAGATTCTCTTTAGACATATTCATTATGACTTTGGCAAGAGTACTAGAGTGAGGTGCCATCGCCTTCTCCACTAAATAGGATAGAGAAGTACAAAAAGGAAAAGAACTGAGCCTCCAACATCGAGAGGCCTTGGGATTGATAATGCAATGGCATATTCTGGTGGTCTAAGCTTCTAAATTCCACATCTGTGGATACAGTGATTTAGCACTCAAGGCCTAAGTGCTCTTTACTCATATTGCAGAGGAAAAGGCCTGAAAGGACTCATTTCCAATGTCAGCGATGTCCATATTGAAGTCCAGGATTGGGGTAAAGGAAGGTGAGTGGAAACTTTCACTTTTACCTTATCTGCTTCTGTGCTTTTTATTTTTATAATAGATATGTGTTCCACTGAATGTGGCAAACACACTGTTTAAAGACCCCAGTGACATTATTAAATCCCATGAAGAAAACAGGTGCCTGGACATTGCACTGGCGAGGAGGGTTTCATCAGAACTGACGGTCTCCAATTCCCCAGCCAGAGCTTCCGGTGTGAGCTGAAGGCTCCCTGGGCATTTTGCGTCGTCTGCTCTCATCCCCTCTCCCACAGAGATGATTTGCCGATGAGGTTCCTTTGTCAACCTGTCCTTGGGATTAAGGCATGAGTGGGAGGCCAGAAGGGCAGTGTGGAAGGTGGGCCTAGCAGTCTGTACAGGGAACCTGGAAACGAGGGAGCCACAGGGAACCTGGAAACGAGGGAGCCAAGGTCAGCCAGCAAGATCAGCGTTAGAGACCCCACATGTTTGCTGGGATTCTTCGCTTACATCTTTGCCAGACTCTCATCTAGCATTTTCAAGGCAGAGACTCACATCTGCCGAACAAGGCAAATCCAGAACTTTCTAATCTGGAAGGAGGGGAATGGGGGGCAATTGGGAGGGTTTCCCCTGCCAAGAGTCTGGAGAAGCTCAAAGGTGCAACAGATTTCTTTCTTTTTTAAAATTTATTTATTTTAATTGGAAGCTAATTACTTTACATTATTGTGGTGGTTTTTGCCATACGTTCACATGAATCAGTCAAGGGTGTACATGTGTTCCCCATCCTGAACCTCCCTCCCACCTCCCTCCCCATCCCATCCCGGTGCACCAGCCCTGAGCACCCTGTCTCATGCATCTAACCTGGACAGATTTCTTGCTAAGAGAAATGAGAGACTAGTCCTGATCCCAGAACTAGCACAGAGCACTGAGAGAGGCTTAGGATGAAGAGAACAAGATAAATCTCTGACTCTAGCTCCTAGGGACTAGGTGACTGAGTGGTTTCTCAGGGGCCCTGCTTCCCAGCTAACGGCTTTTCTTTTTTTCCCCCAGTTCATTAAATCTCTTATCAAAATTCTGGGCTAAAGTGTGCCCTCTACGTAATTTTTCACCTGGTGGTGGGAGAGAGGTGGGACCAGAGAGGACTGAATTTATGCAGTTTAAATTCCATGGAATTAATTTGTGCCTTTCTTCCCTCCCCCTAATAAAAGTTACATCATCTTTGAATATTTTCTGCATGTATACTCTGCATATACAAATACACATAAGTCTCCTCTGGGTGAGAGCTTCCTATATTTCTATAGCATTGACAATCCTGCTCCTTATCTGTGTTCATTTCTGACACCTTTCTACTGCTTCTATAATCTTTATCCTCAAAGCCTGGATCCAAACATCGAGCCTAATTATTTTAGAGAGCTCCATAACTTGATATAATCTCTCATTATCTTGTTTTGATTTTTATTTGGTTATTTGCTTTATCTTCTGGCCCTGCTGGGTCTTCGGTGCTGCACGAGCTTTTCTCTAGCTGAGGTGCATGGGCTTCTAATCGCCGTGGCTTCTCTTGCTGCGGAGCACAGGCTCTAGGGCACTCGGGCTTCGGTAGTTGTAGCACACGGGCTTAGTAGTCACAGCTCACAGGCTCAGCACTTGTGGTGCACACGCTAAATTGCTCCATGGATTGTGAGATCTTCCCAGATCGCAACTGAACCTGTGTCTCCTGAATTAGCAGGAGGATTCTTTACCACCGAGCCACCAGGGAAGCCCCTTCAGTATCATTTTTGAACTTGAATCCCAGGTTACAACCTTTTACTTTAACAATCTGTTCTGAAACAGACCAGAGCAGTGAGCAAGTGGCAGGTGGCCTCATGAGTGGCATCAGATTGGTGGCATTGAGCGTCCGTTTTATAAGTTTGGGTGATCTTGGATTTTTAGACAGTCTCTGATATAGACACATGGAGTCCTACCATAGAATGCCAACCTCTGACTTATGCCTCTTTCAAAAGAAAAAGAGAAGTTCAACCAGTGTTTCACATCTGGCGTCACCCTGGAAGAACTATCACGAGACTGGGGGATCCTGAGGACCAAGGCTCTCACCAGGCAGACTCCCAGCTCAAGGAGGTAAGGAGGGATTTAACCTTGATAAAAGCCTAATAGTTGCTGCTCAACTCTATCCTAGTCTGTCAAGTTTCCAGGCCCATTTCTGCTCTGCTTTTCTACCACAGCCCATACAAGCAATAATTTAACTGGAAGCAGACTTGAAAATTAACTACAAAATAGCGGAATCAACAAGGTCTTCAGCACCCCCAACTCAGCATCACTGTAGTATGTTACCCTGGACAAATAGGTAATAAAGACTTTTTTTGTGTGTGTACCTCTCTTATGAAAGCTGACATAATTAAAAAATAAAAGTAAACAGCTGGTAGAGATCTTGGATCTGTGCTTTGAAGCCGAGGTAATATGCCTTTTGAACAAAGTGCAAAATAAAGGACAAGGGGAAAATTCAGGGGGACTTCTGCACAGATTCTTTCTTATCATTTCATGACATGGCTTTCACATCAGATATTTAACAGTCCATCAATCTGATTATGGTACGATTAGTCCCACTTCCAAACCTGACTAGCCACTCTGGTCTTGTTTCTTACAAAGATTAATTTTAGACTTCTCTCAATTAGGATTAAATGTCAACCAAAATGTAGTACATGAAAAGTGTTATTAAAATTATCATAATAACAACTTATGCTTCCTCCACATTAAAGCATGTAACACATTTGCCTACAATGTGTGGTTGAAACTCTTTTCTTCCCAGACATAAAAGAAAAGCAAAAGATACTGGAATCGAATGTGAATGAAACATTCTGTCAAGAACTTTGCGAATGCTGCCCTAATTCATGCAAAATCAAATTTATCTCTGTTGGATTAAATTTAACTGGTTCAGACCCACATGGTTGCCAAAGATAGGGTGTTAAACTCGTTTAAGAAACAATAACTTAGGAAATATCCATTGGATTCTTATACTTTTCTATTTGAACACTCAAATGCCCTTTAGCAATGAGATTAACAGCACTGATTTTTCTTGGGAATTATATTAGATATTCTATTTTTAACCAGAAGCTTAAAAAGTGTGATGAAATCAATGGTTTAAATTAAGTCTGCATAAAACCTCAAGAAAAAGTTCTCATCAAAGGAACCAACGAGATTGCAAAAACTGAGGAGTAGATTGAAGAAATCCTGGCTATAATTCTTTATAGACAATAGCTGTTATTCCTTCTTGCCACAGAAGTCTGGTGTCTGAATGATGGTTTAAGAAAAGAAATTAAATGAGAAATACAACTTGCACATGATAGCCAGAAAGTAGCAGAAATCCCCAGTTGCTGGCACTGAAGCTAACCTTGGCATTGATATTCAGAACCAGTTCTAGAGATGAAATTGCAAAGGCAAGGCCTGGGGGTGAGGCTGACAGAAAAATGAATTAGAAACATCTTCAATGTACGTTTTGGAGAATGAAGGCAAGTATAAAAAAAAAAAAAAAACACAAGCTTTATTCAACAACCCTGGAATGTAGATATAATAACTACTATTTCTAATATTTCAGAGGTCTCCAACCAATATTTTTGAGACAGAAAACTAAAGAAAACTAGATCAGTTGTGTGGGTGTGTGAGTGTGTGTGTGTAGTCTTTTACAAGCAAAATTGGAATTCCATTACATACAAATTTTACTACTGATATTCATCAAATAGCTAACCCTACAGGCCAAGCTGTGAGAGGCTCTTCCTGCTTTTTTAACACTGATGGATGCTGGCAACCACCACAATAATGAAGGTATAAAAATGGTCTCTATGTTTCTCCTTAGGTGGCGCTAGTAGGGAGCCCGCCTGCGAATGTAGATGTAAGAGATTCTGGTTCGATCCCTGGGTCAAGAAGATCCCCTGGAGAAGGGCATGGCAACTCACTCTAGGATTCTTGCCTGGAGAGTCCCATGAACAGAGAACCTGGAGGGCTATAGTCCTTGGAGCTGTGAAGAGTCAGACACGACTGAAGCTGCTGGGCATGCTTGTTTCTCCTTGCAGCACAAAAGCTGGTAGAATGAAGTGGGTGTAAGAGTTAATGTCCAAAGGTGGAAATCAAGGTGATGTGGAGCCCATCATTTCATAATATTCATCAGGTTTGCTATGCTCAATTAAGGAAATCCTAGCCTTAAAAAGCTTGGCAAGGCCTAGTCCTAGGAGGATGCGATGTGTTCAGGAACCCATGTGATTGATGCAAGGGAAATGGACACACAAAGGAATGCCGGTACATGTCATTCCCTGCATCTCTTACAGCAACCCTGTAAGAACTTATTTTGCTATTAACAGTACTGAGGTTCACAGCCCAAAGTCCCAGCTAGTAAGTGGCAGAGCCGTGACCTGAATCCAGATCTCTCCATCACTGAACCTCCCCACTATTCAACTCCATGTCACCAGAACTAGGATCCTTCTGTCGTTCGGTTACACAAAGGATGAAAGAGTACTAATGACTCCAGGTGTCTGTGGAGCCTCAGAATCCAAAATGCCATCCATCCATTCACTCAGCAACCACTAAGCATCTTCTGTGTGCTGGGCACTGTCCTAGATGCTGGCGACATAGCAGTGAACAGAGACAAAGCCTCTGGTTTGCATTCAAGATAAAGAATAAACAATCTTAGACAGAACGACAGAGATAGATATATAACACGTCCGGTGCTCTTAAGAGCACACCGTGTCAAAGACGAAGAATTAAGGGGACAGAGAGTGTCAGGGGTGGGGCTGTGTATTAATTTCCTGTGACTGCCATAAAAAATCACCACAAACTTGATGGCTTAACATAAGACGCTTATTCTCTCCCAGGACTGCAGGCCAGAAGTTCAACATCATCATCATCAGTAAGGCCCTGCTTCCTCCAGAAGGCCCCAGGGAGAGTCCCTTCTTTGCCTTTTCAGCCTCTGCAGGCTGTCGGCATTCTTGAGGCTGCAGCACTCCACTCTCTGCTTCTGTCTACATGTGGCCTTCTTACCGTCTCTCTGTCTCAAACCTCCCTCCCTTTGACTTTGTCTAACAAGGACACTTGGAATTAGGGCCCACCCAAACAGGGAGGGAGTGATCAAGACCATTCCCAAGAAAAAGAAATGCAAAAAGGCAAAATAGTTGTCTGAGGAGGCCTTACAAAGAGCTGAGAAAAGAAGAGAAGCTAAAGGCAAAGGAGAAAAGGAAAGCTATACCCATTTGAATGCAGAGTTCCAAAGAATAGCAAGGAGAGATAAGAAAGCCTTCTCAGTGGATCGTGCAAAGAAATAGAGGAAAACAATAGAATGGGGAAGTCCAGAGATCTCTTCAAGAAAACTAGAGATACCAAGGGAACATTTCATGCAAAGATGGGCTCAATAAAGGACAGAATTTTTATGGACCGAATAGAAGCAGAAGACATTAAGAAGAGGCAGCAAGAATACACAGAAGAACTATACAAAAAGATCTTCATGATCCAGATAGCCACGATGGTATGGTCACCCACCTAAAGCCAGGCATCCTGGAATGTGAAGTCAAGTGGACCTTAAGAAGCATCACTACGAACAAAGTTAGTGGTGATGGAATTCCAGTTGAGCTATTTCAAATGCTAAAAGATGAGCCTGTGAAAGTGCTGCACTCAATATGCCAGCAAATTTGGAAAACTCAGCAGTGGCCACAAGACTGGAAAAGGTCAGTTTTCATTCCAATCCTAAAGAAAGGCAATGCCAAAAAAATGTTTACTCTACCACACAATTGCACTCATCTCACATGCTAGCAAAGTAATGCTCAAAATTCTCCAAGCCAGGCTTCAACAGTACATGAACCATGAACTTCCAGATGTTCAAGCTGGGTTTAGAAAAGGCAGAGGAACCAGAAATCAAATTGCCAACATCTGTTGAATCATCAAAAAAGCAAGAGAGTTCCAGATAAACATCTATTTCTGCTTTATTGACTACACCAAAGACTTTGACTATGTGGACCACAACAAACTGTGGAAAATTATTCAAGAGATGGGAATACCAGACCATGTGACCTGCCTCCTGAGAAATCTGTATGCAGGTCAGGAAGCATGAAACAACAGACTGGTTCCAAATCAGGAAAGGAGTACATCAAGGCTATATACTGTCACCCTGTTTATTCAACTTATATGCAGAGTACATCATGAGAAATGGTGGGCTGGATGAAGCACAAGCTGGAATCAAGATTGCCGGGAGAAATACCAATAACCTCAGATATGCAGGTGACATCCCTCTTATGGCAAAAAGTGAAGAACTAAAGAGCCTCTTGATAAAAGTGAACGAGGAAAGCGAAAAAATTGGCTTAAAGCTCAACATTCAGAAAATTAAGATGATGGCATCCGGTCCTATCATATCATGCCAAATAGATGGGGAAACAATGAAAACAGTGACAGACTGTTCTTTTGGGCTCCAAAATCACTGTAGATGGTGACTGCAGCCATGAAATTAGAAGGCCCTTGCTCCTTGCAAGAAAAGCTATGACCAACCTAGACAGCACATTCAAAAGCAGAGATATTACTTTGCCAACAAAGACCCATCTAGTCAAAGCGATGGTTTTTCCAGTAGTCCATGTATGGATGTGAGAGCTGGACTATAAAGAAAGCTGAGCACCAAAGAATTGATGCTTTTGAACTGTGATATTGGAGAAGACTCGTGAGCATCCCTTGGACTGCAAAGAGATCCAACCAGTCTATCCTAAAGGAAATCAGTCCTGAATATTCTTTGGAAGGACTGATGCTGAAGCTGAAACTCCAATACTTTGGCCACCTGATGCGAAGAACTGACTCATTTGAAAAGACCCTGATGCCGGGAAAGATTAAAGGCAGGCAGAGAAGGGGATGACAGAGGATGAGATGGTTGGATGGCATCACTGACTCAATGGACATGACTTTGAGCAAGCTCCAGGAACTGGTGATGGACAGGGAAGCCTGGCCTGCTGCAGTTCATGGGGTCACAAAGAGTCAGACATGAATGAGCGACTGAACTGACCTGAACAATGTATCTGCTTATTTAAAAAATACTATATCTTTTCTGTCAACCTTTTGAGGAAAATCTTTGCACAAAAGTGTTCTGCAGAGTGGGATGGCCCTTTCTTAATGGATTGTCTTTCAGGAATTAAGGAGTTTCTTAGGAATTAGAAAAAGACTGCTTCTTTTGGTGCACACAACCCCAGCAAAGACTCTTTCCCTCCTGTTGCTGGAAGTGCTCCTAGGGCAGGCTTGCTTTCTACTCCACTTTCCGCATCAGCCATTGGGCTTGGGTAGGTCACAAAAAATATTTGAAGGCTCTGGGGGTCAGGGCCCTTCCCTGGTGCCTCTGAAGTTCCTCCACTTGACAAGGACAGCTGTCTTCTCTGGCACTTATAGTAGGCCTTATTTTGGGGTAGTCCATAGGTGATTTGGGGTTTCCCTCATTGTTATGAAACTCTCTACTGCAAAAGTTAACTTCTTTTTGCCCAGTTGTTTTGTTGGGTTTTTAATTTTTTTTTAATTTTTATTCATTTATCTGGCTGTGCTGGGTCTTGGTTGCCACATGTGAGATATTCTCGTTGCAGCATGTGGGATCTAACTCTCTGACCAGGGATTGAACCTGAGCCCCCTTCCCTGGGAGGGCAGAGGCTTGGCCGCTGGACCACCAGGCACCTGCCTGGCTGTCTTTAGTCCTGCCCTTAAAATCAGCTTACTTTCACTTCCTTCACTTTTCACATGTTGGCAGAAAATGCTTTTCTCATTTATCTTGACTCAAGTCCTTTATCCTCTCATTGTTCCCCTTTTATTCTTTTCTTCCTAGAAGCTTCTTGTCTCTTGCCATCCCACAGGGCCCCCTCCAAGGAGAGAAATGCTTTTGCTTTGTGGCATTTACCCACAGTCTTCTAGTCTGGCGGCTTGGTAGGGGGCTGGTCCTTTCAGGCAGGTGTGTGGGCCTTTTCCTGGGCAAAGGTCCCAAGGAAGGCCAACCAAGGGTTACTAGATTTCTGGGGAAAGCCCAAAGGCTCTAGAAAGCCCTTCTAGACAGTTCTATCCACTGTTGCCATAGATATCAGAAATAATTTTTTTAGCACTGATCTGCATAAGACTCTGTCAAATACTGTTTTGAATTACAAATCAAGATTGTTCCTATACACCTTACCAAACACACATGTTAAAAATGGCAAAGAGTAGCATAGAGATCATTTAGAAATTATGATGACAATTTTGCAAACAATTTATTAGTACAGGTTGGAAGAGGGGGAAGTGTAGAAAGGGTTCCAGAATGCACTGTGGTGGCAGAAAAATTATTCTGAGCAGAAGACATTTGAGTTCCTGAAATTGCTTATCTGTCTCAAAGCAGAGCCAAAGAAGCAAAGAAACTCAGTTGTCATAAATCCCTTCCCCCAGGAGCGACTGGAGACAACAAGTCTCCACACACTATCTGACACTGTCACAGAATGATCACATCTTCTATATTCTCCCCTAAGGCTTCCCCGATGGCTCAGAAGGTAAAGAATCCACCTGCAATGCAGGAGACGCAGGAGACCTGGGTTTGATCCCTGGGTTGGGAAGATCCCCTGGAGGAAGAAATGGCAACTCACTCCAGAATTCTTGCCTGGAGAATCCCATTGACAGAGGAGCCTGGCGGGCTACAGTCCACGGGGTTTCAAAGAGTCAGACTCAACTGAGTGACTAAGAACAAGGGCTCCTTTATCTTTCCAGAGAGTCATGACTTCCTATAAATGTTGCTCCCTTCCCCTCCTCCTACTAAGATGGTAGAAAAGTCCTGCTTTTTTTTAACTGTACCTTTGAGTCACATTTTTCTATGGATTATTATAGATACATTAATAATAATATGTGATTAACAGGGAACTGCATTCAACCTTCTGTGATAAACCATAGTAGAAAAGAATATGAAAACCTATTTTATGGTAAACCATAACAGAAAAGATCTTGAAAAAGAAAAGTGAATCACTTTGCTGTACCGTTGAAATTAACACAGCATTGTAAACAACTATACTTCAATAAAACAAGTTTAAAAACAAAAACAGGGGGCTTCCCTGATGGCTCAGTAGTAAAGAATCTGCCTGCAATGCAGGAGACAGTTTCAATCCCTGGGTTGAGAAGATTCCCAGAGAAGAAAATGGCAACCCATTCCAGTATGCTTGCCTAGAGAATTCCATGGACAGAGGAGCCTGGTGGGCTACAGTCCATGGGGTCGCAAAGAGTTGGACACAACTGAGTGACTGAGCACGCACAACCACGTGTTTTTAAAAGGCAGTGGGGGAGCCCTGAAGAAGGGGCTCTCAGACATACGTTACTCACCTCGACACAAGCAGGAAGGAAGATTTCCTTCCCACCTCGCAATCAACTACAAGCTGCCCACCGCTTGCAGCTTTGAAAAAAACAAACGAACGTAATGTGTGATTAAATTTTGCCTTTTCTCTCACTAATATGTCTTTTTCAGTTTAGCTTGCAGAACTTCAAGAACTATACCTAAGAGTTTAGAGGAAAAGTATATCCTTCCTGACAAGGGTTTAGGGTAGGTTAAGGGGAGAAAAATGCTGGCTGCTTAGTTACTCCAAGACAGATAATATTTTGCAAAGCATAAACAACTGGAAAGTTGAAAGATTCCTTGGTATCCTTAAAATGTACATTTTATAAAAATCATGCAAATCATGATGCTTTTATACTGCCCTTCAAGTTGTTTCTGGTATGTTACATTTTGCATAATACCTCCATTAACCTTGACTGCTTGATTAGAAAGCAGAATGACAGAAAAAGGACTATATTAAGGTATTAACACTGGATCTCAAGTATCCAGGATTCTGTATTGGAAGAGAAGAACAATATTACTTCCCACTGGTCAGGAAGATCCCCTGGAGAAGAGCATGGCAACCCACTTGGGTATTCGTGCCTGGAGAATCCCATGGACAGAGAAGGCTGGCGGACTATAGTCCATGGGGTCACAGAGAGTCAGACATGACTAGGTGACTTAGCACAGCACAGCAGTGAATTGTCTAATCTTCTAATAAACATGGTACTTCTTTTGATAATTATATTAACTTTTAAAAATGTAAACTAGTTGTTAAAAATGTACACAATATTCTTGGTAAAACATTTAGACCACAAATAAAATGAATGAACCAAACAGGTAAATTTCAACAGTTTAGTAAATAGCAATTTGCAAACTCAAGTGGCAAAATTTACATGAAACATTACTCCTCTTTCATAAAATCTAAGACAATGGTAATAACGATATATAGCTTTTAGGAATTTATTTGCTGCAATAAAACTCTATACAAAGGAAAGCAAGAATATGTATGGCCGAGTCTCTTTGCTGTTTACCTGAAAGTACCACAATGTTGTTAATCAACTATACCCCAATACGAAATTAAAAGTTTAAAAAAAAATTAGAAAGCAAGAGAATGATTAATTCAGGATGAAGATGATCCTGGCTCGGGTGGTGACAGGATGAGATGGAAGTGAGGAAACCATGTGGCTACATGTAAATTGTTAGAAAGATCTTAGCTTTTTTGTTTGCCATGGCATTTACTGCCGTATTTAATAATAAAGGGGAGAAAAGAAATCAAAGTTCACAAACAGATAAAGCTTATTGGCTGTCCAGTCCAATATCTGCACCACCCCACCCCCACACACACCAAATATCCACTGTATCAGTTTCTCATATATCCTTCTAAAATTTTTCATCTTAGTATTTGTATTCTAATCCCCTATTTTAAAAACAACAAGTAGCTACTAGATTGGAAGAGAAGAACAATATTATTTCCCATTGGTCAGGAAGATCCCCTGGAGAAGAGCATGGCAACCCACTTGGGTATTCGTGCCTGGAGAATCCCATGGACAGAGGTGGGAACTCCTCTGGATACTCCTGAACACTCCGAGGGGAAAAAGTGAGGTCATGAATGAAGTTGCTGTTGTTAAGTGATTGCAAAGAAGAGACGCTACAATAACTTTGAAACTTTACAGTAAAGGCTTTGAAAAAGCAATAAAATCTTAAGCAAAGAGTCTGAAAACTAGCAACAGAAACCAACAGCTTCCTCCTAGCTCAACCCAAGCTATTTTCCCCTCAGAGTCGCTGGACAGACAAGTCTTGAAATGTTTTCTGTCTGCCCTGAATTCCTATAATTATCTAGAGCAATCAGAGGGGCTGGTGAGGGCAGAGGGCTGTGAACAAAGTCCTCCATGTTTCCACTCACTAGAAAACCACAGACTTCTCAGGGCTTGCTCCCCAAAACGTCCACTTCCTCAGTCTCACCTCTCAGCTCACACCCCCACTTGACTTGCGTGTGCAGAAAGAGGGCAGGAAGTAGAGATGAAAGAGGAAATTACATACCTCACAGTTGCATCGAGGGACTTAGATGTCGTTGCCTGGTTTAGGATGGTGGAATTCTGCACCAGCCCTTCTGCCCCTAACTACCAGCTGAGCTGCCATCATTTCTTCAGTGAGCAGTTAGATTTCATTAACATTTCACCCACAATTGGACTGTAACCAGTAGGGTGCTGGTAAATACTTAAAAGCTGGCTCCATGACAGAAAAGACTATAATGTTTGTTTATTCCCATGGTGTAAATACTTCCGCCATGGCCAATTTCGGGCTACCAATGTGATATCGCAGAATGCACAGTTGGGAAACAATCGGTGCAACAGGCTCTCATGAGCTGGTCTGAGCAGGCGCCCTTCTATCACTAAGTTTAATACTTTCATTATAGTTTATTATTTGAGGGGCAAGTCCTCTACAATTGTCTGATATTTTACAGCCAAACCCCCATTTATTCATTTTTAAATACTTATTAATTCATTTAATTTTGACTGTGTCAGGGCTTAGTTGGAGCACGTGGGATTTTTGGTACATCATGCAGGATTTTCTGTGGCTGGCATACAGACCCCTTGGTTGTGGCGCACAGGCTGAGCCACTCCACAGCACATGGGTCTTTAGTTCCCCATCCAGGAATTGAACTGGTATTCCCTGCATTGCAAGGCAGATTCTTAACCCCTGAACTACCAGGGAAGGCCCTCATTTTTAAACGTGGGAAAATAAGACCTACTTCTCCAGACTATTGTGACAGTCCAAATGACAGGCACATGAGGTTTTTGATTCATGTCAGTCTTCCTTCCCTCACCTCCTTTCCTTCTCACATTGCACTTTCAGTCCTCTCCCTCATTGTGAAGACACATTCCCACCAGGGATCTAAGTCCAGGGAAGGGCCAGCTGGAGCCCAGGAGATAGAGGAGGTCTCCCACTGATGGCCAGCTGGGATGTCAAGAGGAATTTTCCTCCTAGAAAGGTGCTAGCAGACTCTACACAAAATTGAGGTCTATGCCATGAGTGGATCTCCCTGTGAAAGGTTGTGTTTGTATTTGGCATTCTCCCTAGTGGTGCCCTTGGAGATCCTTGTGGAAATAGACAATAGGTCCTGCTTGGTGCAAACTCCGGGAGATTGTGAAGGACAAGGAAGCCTGATGTGCTGCAGTCCATGGACACGACTTCGCAACTGAACAACAACGACCTACGTGGTGACAGGTCCTATACAACAGTGAGTTTCACATGGTGGTGGATGCTACAATAGCACAGGCACCATACTGTACCATAGATATGACAGGGGTTAAGCAGGTGATTTGGGGTCGCCCCATTTCCTATGGAAGCCATTTCTCTGGGAAAGAGCACTACTAGCTCCAAACTTACATAACCTATATTGAATTCAACCCATTACTATTTGGGGGTATAAATATATAGACACCACACTAACAAATAGATACTACAGGAGGTTTAAAAAATCTCCCTCCTCTGATTATGACGTCACACCTCTTTTTCTTTAGAGTCAAGTTTCTAGAAAGAGCAGGATTACCGTCCCCTTGCTCAGTGGCCCACATGGTCAGGTTTCTCTTCATCCAATTTCCTGACACAGCTCTGGGAGAAAGCATCCATGGCTTCTGAAGTGATTTTGAAAATATATCCACAAATTCTTGGGTACTTCTCCCCTAAAGAGATGGAATGTGATTCCCGTCCCCTTGAGAGTGGACTGTGCATAGAGACTTGCTTCAAGTGAAGAGAAAATGGCACAGATGGTGGGTTATTACTTCTAAAATTAGGCTATAAAAAGACTACAGTTCTGTCTTGGATCACTTGTCATGGAGAAAGCTACAGATACACCTTGGAGATACTATGGGTTTTGTTTCAGACCACCTCAATAAAGCAAATGCTAAATAAAGCAAGTCGTATGAATTTTTCCAGTGCATATAAAAGTTATGTTTATATTATACTGTAGTCTATTAAGTATGAAATAGCATGAAGTCTTTAAAAAGTACTTGCCTTACTTTAAAAATACTTTATTACTAAAAACTGCTAACCATCATCTAAGCCTTCAGTGAATCACAGTCTTTTTTGCGGGCAGAGGGTCTTGCCTTGATGCTGATGGCTGCTGACTGATCAGAGTGGTGGGTGATAAAGGCTGAGGTGGCTGTGACAATTTCTTAAAATGAGACAATAATGAATTTTGCCTCATTATTAGACTCTTCCTTTCATGAACGATTTCTCCTTAGCATGCAATGCTGTCTGGTGACATCTTGCCCACAGAATTTCTTTCAAAATTGGAATCATCCCATTCAAACCCTGCCACAACTTTGTAAACTAAGTTTATGTGATAGTCTCAACCCTTTGTCATTTCAACAATCCTCACAGTATCTTCACTAGAAATAGATTCCATTTCAAGGATCCACTTTGCCCATGTGCAGGAAGCACCTCCTCATCTGTGAAAGTTTTATCCTGAGGTCATAGCAATTCAATGACATCTTCAGGCTCCACGTCTCATTCTAGTTCTCTTGCTATTGCAGTTATTTCCTCCATTGAAGTCTTGCACTCCTCAAAGTCATCCATGAAGGTTGGAATCAACTTCTTCCAACTCCAGTGAATGTTGACATTTTAACCTCTGCCCATGAATCATGAATGTTCTTATTGGCATCTAGAATAGTGAACCCTTTCCAGAAGTCTTTCAATTTACTTTGCACAGATCCATCAGAGGAATCATCATCTATGGCAACTACAGACTTATGAAATGTATTTCTTAAATCATAAGACTTGAAAATCAGAATTACTTCTTGATCCCTAGGCTGCAAAAGAGATGTTGTGTTAGCAGGCATGAAAACAACATTTATCTAATTGTACAGTACATCTCCATCAGAGTTCTTGTGTGACCAGGTATATTGTCCATGAGCAGTAGTATTTTTCAAGGAATCTTTTTTTTTCCTGAGAAGCAGGTCTCAACAATGGCTTAAAATATTCAACCATGTTGTAAACAAATGTGCTGTTCATCTAGGCTTTGTTGTTCCATTTATAGAGCACAGGCAGAGTAGATTTAGCATAATTCTTAAGGACTGTAGAATTTTTGGAATAATAAATGAGCATCGCCTTCAACTTAAAGTCACTAGCTACATTAGCACTTAATAAGAGAGTCAGACTGTCCTTGGAATCTTTCAAACCAGGCATTGACTTCTCCTCTCTAGCTATCAAAGTCCTATAAGTCTGTTTTGTTGAAATTGAAAACCTAGTGTTTAGTATAACCACTTTTATTAATTATCTTAACTAGATCTTCTGGACAACTGGCTGCAGCTTCTGTATCAGCACTTGCTGCTTCATCTTGCACTTTTATGTCATGGAGATGGCTTCTTTCTTTAAAACTCATGAACCAACGTCTGCTAGTCATATAAGTTTTTTTGCTTTTCCAGTGCATATTAAAGTCACATTTACATTATACTGTAGTCTATTAAGTATGAAATAACATGAAGTCTTTAAAAAGTACTTCAGTCACTTCAGTTTAGTCCCTCAGTCGTGTCCAACTCTTTGCAACCCCCTGAACCACAGCACGCCAGGCTTCCCTGTCCATCACCAACTCCTGGAATTAGTCCAAACTCACGTCCATTGAGTCAGTGATGCCATCCAGCTATCTCATCCTCTGTCGTCCTCTTCTCCTCCTGCCCCCAATCCCTCCCAGCATCAGGGTCTTTTCCATGAGTCAACTCTGTGCATGAGGTGGCCAAAGTATTGGCCAAAGTATTTCAGCTTCAGCATCAGTCCTTCCAATGAACAGCCAGGACTGATCTCCTTTAGAATGGACTGGTTGGATCTCCTTGCAGTCCAAGGGACTCTCAAGAGTCTTCTCCAACACCACAGTTCAAAAGCATCAATTCTTCCCTTACTTTAAAAATACTTTATTACTAAAAACTGCTAACCACAACCTTTTCTTCTGCAGATTCCTCACTTCTTCCAGTCTTCATAGAATTCAATAGAATTAGGAACGAGCTTTGGATGAGGCTTTGGTTTAAGGGAATATTGTGGCTGGTTTGATCTTCTATTCAGACGTATAAAACTTTCTCTATATCAGCAATAAGGTTGTTTGCTTTCTTTATCATTCATGTGTTTACTGAAATAGCACTTTCAGTTCCCTTCAAGAACTTTCCCTTTGCATTCACAACTTAGCTAACAGATTGGTTCGAAGCCAGTCCTATCTCAGCTTTTGACACGCCTTCCTCACTACGCTTAATCATTCCTAGTGCTTGGTTGAAGGTGAGAGACATGTGACTCTTACTTGAACACCTTAGAGGTCACTGTAGCCTAATTTCAATTTTTGTTGCATCTCAGGGAATAGGGAGGCCCCAGAAGAGGGAGAGAGATGGGGGGATGGTGTGGAGAGTTAGAATGCACACATGTGAGGATGGAGCTTGCCGTCCTACATGGGCACAGCTTGCGGCACTTCAAAATAATTACAATAGTGCCAACAAAGGTCATTGATCACAGGTCACCATAATGAATATAATCATGCTGCAAAACCTTGAGATATTACAAGAATCACCAAAAGGTGACACACAGACACAAAGTGAGCACTTGCTTTGGGAAAGTGGTGCTAACAGACTTGCTTGAGGCAGGTGCCACAGACCTTCAGCTTGCAAAAATGCAGTAACTGCAAAGCTTGATAAAGCAAAGCACAATAAAACAAGGTGTGCCTCTACGTCTAGAGTCGGCCCTTAGAGAGGCCCACAGGGGAGAACCTGAAGCCTCCAGCTGAGAGCCATGTGAATGACGGTCTTGGAAGTCGATCCTGAGGCCCAGTCAACCTTTCAGAGGCTGTAGCCCTGATTGACAACTTGACCACCAACCCATGAGAGATCTTGAGCCAGAACCACCCAGCTAAGCCACTTCTAGATTCTTGACCCTCAGAAAGTATGTAACATATTAAATGTTTTAAGTTTGTTGTTTGGGAGTGATTCATTATACAGTAATGGATAACTCAGTAGTGATATGCAGTAAGAATATCTACCTAAGATATGCAGTCATGGATGACTAAGCTTTCTAGGGCACAAATCTCATGACTGTGTTTTTACCCTTTACTTGACTCAAGTTCTGCATACGTGATACTTCTTGTTCTTTTTCACATTCCCTTCTAGAATCATGAAGCACTCTGCTCTCTTATCTTCTGTATAGTCCCACTTCATGTATCAACATTTCTCTGCCCATCCCTTCCCTTGGGTTCCCAAAATTCCATCTTTACCTTATTATTTTATTGCTTTACATACAGTGCCCTATCCACTCTCATGATTTTTATTAACATTTGTATTCTTTTGAAGGCAGCTGAGAATTCAAACTCTCAGAAGCTAATGAAATATATCACCTCATATAATAACTGGGTGAAGGGCTGGGGAGCAGGGCTGGAGCTCACAGAATTCCTGCAAGATCTGCCAAAATTAGGCCCCAGGGACTAGAAACCCGGACTCAATATTTCCAGGACATTCCATCTCTCATTACTTCTTATCTCTGCCTGCTCTGGTTTCTCTCTGAATGTTTGCCACATTCTTTCCCTGCTACAGACAGACTCTCTCTGGAGAAGACAGCACCGTATCTGTCCATCCCACTGAGACCACATGGAGTGGCGGGGAAATAGTTCTGCAAAATATTTCTATCCAGAAATAGTTGTGAAGGGATGACATCAGATAAGAACGTCCTATGTCCACCACACTGGGCGTCGGATGGCTGGCTCCATCACTGGGCTAGTACTGTTTCCTGAACTCCAGAGCTGTGTATCAACTGGCTCCCAGACATCTCTAGGTGGAAGAACGTTGGGCGCTATGTTTGTTTGCTAGGGCTGCCTCAACAAAGCTCCAAAATTGGTTGGCTTAGTCAGAAATCCCAAATCAAGCTGTTGACAAGGTCCTACTCTCCCTCTGGAGGGCTGGGGAGTGATCTGTCCCAGGCCTCTCTTCCAGCTTCTTGGCTTATAGATGTGCCACTCCAGTCTCAGCCTTCATCTTAGTGCGGTATCCTCCTTGTGTGCATGTCTGTCTCTTGTGTGTCATGTCTATGTCCAAATTTCTGCCTCCTATAAGGGCACAGTCATACAGGATTAGGACCCATCCTCATGACTTCATCTTAACTTGATTGTATGCAAAGATCTCATTTCCAAAGCAGGCCACATACTGCAGGACTGGGGGTTAGGACTTCAGCATACGAGTTTCAGAGGGACACCACCGAACCCAAAACAGGCACAGGAAGAATTCCCATAGAGAATGCATTGTCTTTGCTTGTTCTTATCCCCTTCCTGTTCTCTAAACTGATTCCTTTCCCCATATACATTGGCCTGGTTAGAGGTAATATGTCCTGCCATTGAAACAAACACAAAAAAAACTGGACATCAACTGGCTCCTGGACATATTTAATCCCCTTCTATATTTTAATCTTCATTAAGTCCTCCCAGGGCTACACCTTAAATGTCTCTTAAATAGGTCCCTCCCTCTCCAATCCCATGCTGACACTGCTTTAGCTCAGGTTCTTAATACTTCCTGCCTGGATGTTACAAAACAAACAAACAAACAAACAAACAAACCCTGCATGGTATCTTTACCTTCATTTTGGGCTCATTGTTCTGCCCACTCCACTCCCTCCCCTACCACCAATACATCCAATACCAAGAAGCCTGTGTGATCTGTCAAAATAGAAAAAGTTTTTTTTTTTTAATCTACTTCAGAACTTTTCCAGTAAGTCCCAATAAATAAAGGCAAAGCACAAAGCTATTAGTAAAGCACCCCTCCCACCCCACCCTACCCTGGCCCTGATACTGTGATCCTTCATGGACTAACCTCTGGCCGTGCTTCTCTGTAATCTTCTCCCAGACTGAAACGGCAGCACTTCCCCTAAGATCAGGTCTCTGTTCCTCCCCACCATTTCCCTGTCAAAAGCTTCCCCATTCTTTAAGGATTAGCTCAAGAACTTTCTCTGGGAAACCTTCTGTCTCAGTCTGTCTAGGCTGTTATAACAAGAAAGCCATCCACTGGCTTGTTTAAACAACAGACATTTATTTCTCACATTTCTAGAGACTGGGAAGTACAAGACCAAGGAGCTAGCAGATCGCGGCATGGTAAGAGTCCACCTCCTGGCTTGTAGCAGTATGGAAGGAAAATTAAAAATGGAGTCAGTATTGCTAAGAGAGCTCCCTGAATGGAGCTAGAAAGCCACTGAGGAAATGTGACTTATGTACCTCTCAGCCTGATTCTTGACAGATTCTAACCTTTTGATACTTACTATCCTAACAAAGGTATCCAGCACGGCTAACAGAAACTCAAGACACTTATCTGACCCTTACCCTAAAACAACTTGTCACACTCATCCCTGAAAGACAAATATTTCCTTTCTTGCATCAGAGTGCAACTTCATGGCTTTTGCCTTGATAAGCCCCTAGCTCTGTCTTCCCCAGAACACTCTCACTTTTACCCAAATCTGTGTCTCCGAATGGCAGTTCTTTTGTTCATGAGAATATCTTTCTAACTTTTTATTTATTTATTTTACTTTCGGCTGCACTTCATTGGGTCTTCACTGCTTTGGCCTGGGCTTTCTCTAGTGGTGGTAGGCAGAGGCTCCTCTTTGGTGTGCACAGCTTTCTCATCACAGCAGCTCCTCTTGCTGCAGAGCCCAGGCTCTAGGCCCGGGGCTTCGGCAGCACAGCGCATGGACTCGTTGGTTGCGGTGCACAGGCTCAGTTGTTCTGCAGCAAGTGGAATCTTCTCAAACCAGGGATCGAACCTGTGTCTCCTGTATTGGTAGGTGCATTCTTATCCACTGCATCACCAGCGAAGTCTCTGGACTGCAGTTCTTAAGGCTTCAAACTTTAAGACACTGATCTAGCATCTGACAGTTGCTGGTTGGTGTGGGAAAACTCCCCCTTCTTCACTGGAATTGGAATCAGAATCCTTTTAGGCATTGATCCCTCTGGGCAGCAGAGGGTGAGGTGCTAGATGCTGGCCAAGGGAGTTCTCTCTGGTACCAGAGGGTGGGTGGACCCACCAGCAGAGGCCCTGTCGCAGACAGCTGGCTGGCAATGATGACTCAGGCGATGATGCTGGGCTCCTGGATCAGTGTCCCGCCCGAGGCCCTTTGCTAACTCCTTTCACCCAACTCTTTCTGGCAAGAGGCCTCCTCCTTTCATGGGCAACTACAAAACAAACCAGCTAAGTGCCAGTCATAGAAGAGCTGGAATATTCAGTTCCTACCATGTGCAATGGCCTCTCCTTTAAAGCATAAGCTAGGAAGGACAGGGACTGTGTCTGCAGCTTTGTAGACCCAGCACAAAGCACAGGTACACATCGAGGGTGATGATGCCAGCAACTGCCATTTATGAGCACTATCCAGGTGCAGGACACTGCTAGAGGCTTAATGTGCGCTCAATCGTTTAATCTTCACAACAGTTAATGAGGTTAGGGCTATTATTTTCTCCATTGCTCAGATGAGCGTAACAAGGCTCAGAGAGGTCAAGGTATTCACCCAACATTGGATACCTGGTAAGAGACAGAGCAGGGATTTGAGCCTTGGCTGTCTGGCTCCAGAGCCCACAGTCTTAGCTTTTATACTCTATGGCTTATCAAGTAATAAGGATTAATTTTTATAAATATAATAAAATGAACATGCCAATATCCCATTTTATTACAGAATACACAAAGTCATTTTCAGGGCCCTAGGAAGGTCATCTCAAGGCTGTAGTTTTCCATCCTCTAAAGCAGCTGAAACATGCAACCACTGTCTGGGCTTCACTGACTATGCTAAAGGCTTTGACTGTGTGGGTCACAACAAACTGTGGAAAATTCTTCAAGAGATGGGAATACCAGACCACCTTACCTGCCTCCTGAGAAATCTATATGCAGGTCATGAAGCAACAGTTAGAACCAGACATTGATTGATTCAAAATTGGGAAAAGAGTACATCAAGGCTGTATATTGTCACCTTGTTATTTAACTTATATGCACAGTACATCATGTGAAATGCTGGAATGGATGAAGTACAAGCTGGAATCAAGATTGCAGGGAGAATATCAATAAGCTCAGTTATGCAGATGACACCACCTTTATGGTAGAAAGTGAAGAGGCACTAAAGAACCTCTTAATAAAAGTGAAAGAGGAGAGTGAAAAAGCTAGCTTAAAACTCAACATTCAAAAAACTAAGATCATGGCATCCAGTGCCATTACTTCATGGCAAACAGATGGGGAAACAATGGAAACAGTGGGGCTCCAAAATCACTGCAGATGGTGACTGTAGCCATGAAACTAAAAGATGCTTGCTCCTTGGAAGGAAAGCTACCAACCAACCTAGACAGCATTTTAAAAAGCAGAGACATTACTTTGCTGACAAAAGTCTGTATAATCAAAGCTAATGATTTTTCCAGTAGCCATGTATGGATGTGACAGTTGGCCTGTAAGAAAAGCTGAGCACTGAAGAACTGATGCTTTTGAACTGTGGTGTTGGAGAAGATTCTTGAGAGTCCCTTGGCCTTCAAGGAGATCCAACCAGTCAATCCTAAAGGAAATCAGTCCTGACTATTCTTTGGAAGGACTGATGCTGAAGCTCCAATACTTTGGCCACCTGATGTGAAGAACTGACTGATTGGAAAAGACCCTGATGCTGGGAAAGATTGAAGGCAGGAGAAAAAGGGGTCAACGGAGGATGAGATGGTTGGATGGCATCACCAACTAGATGGACATGAGTTTGGGAAATCTCCAGGAGTTGGTGATGGACAGGGAAGTCTGGCATGCTGCAGTCCATGGGGCCACAAAGAGTCGGACACAACTGAGCAACTGAACTGAACTGAAGAGAACACCTGGGGCTGCTCCCCAGGAAGCTCTGTGGTAAAGAACCCACCTCCTAATGCTAATGCAGGAGACATGAGTTCAATCCCTGGGTCAGGAAGATCCCCTGGAGGAGGAAATGGCAACACTCCAGTATTCTTGCTGGAAAATCCCATGGACAGAGGAACTTGTTGGGCTACAGTCCATGGGGTTGCAAAAGAATTGGACACGATTTAGTGACTGAACAAAAACAACAAAACAGAACAACCGTTGATGAAAAAGGCTGGAACTGACCAGAAAAGATTTTCTACAACTAACTATATAATGAAGGAGCCATCATGAGGTGAGAAGGAGGTGCAATACAGTCAAGATGCATGTCCCCAGGGTAGGTGACCCACAAAAGAGAAGATAATTATTGGATTTGTTTGCCCCAAAGTTTGTTCAGCGAGTGTGTTGTTAGATAAAGTTCTTGGTGAAAATAAAAAAAAATGTGTCTTTTATTTTTACTTAAAACATTTTGGCCAACCCAATACCATTGTAGAGCTTTTACCAAAGGAAGTGAAGGATCCAAGACCCACATCAGGTTTCGCAGCTCAGGGGTCCTGTATAAGAAAGACTAGCCCCCATATGTATGGCTTTGAAGGCCAGTGATGGTTTCACTTTCAGGAGACCCAGAGGGCTATGGGAAAGAGAGACTCTGCTCTTAACGGGCTCACACAAAATCTCACACTCTCTGGGACCCAGGACAGAGGCTGTACGTCGAAAGGAGCCTGGGTCAGACATATCTGCTGATCTCACAGAGTCTCCCAGAGGAAGGAAGCAGATGGAATGCACCCTGGAGACGTAGACACTGGTGGAAGCTCTTTTGGGGAGCTCATTCTGCCATGTGGACTATGGTGCTGGAAAGAGCCATCTTGGAATTCTCCTTTTAGTTTTTTAGCACCAGGACCCAGCCCCACACACACCCCTGACTGATGGGCACAGCACCAGTACTGGGACGCCTCAAGCTGAGCAACTAACAACAGGGACACAACCTCACCCGCCAGCATACAAAGACCCTCTGAGCCCATGGCCAGCCTTGCCCACCAGAGGTCCCAACTCAGGCCCCTTACATCAGTGTGCAAGCAATAGGTCCAGGAACCCCAGGGCCCTGCAGTCAGAGATTCTGGGACCCAGCTCCACCCACCAGGGGACAGAGACCTGTCCCAGAATCCCTGGCCCACCCACCAGCAGGCCTGCTCTAGCGGCAAGACCAGCCTCCCCCAGCAACTGGTATAGACACCACTGGCGGGATAACTGCAGCCCACCTGCCAGCAGGCCAGCACCAGCCCTGGACTGGCTGGGCCCTGGCACCACCCACTAGCAGGACAACACAAGCTTCAGGACACCCTGGACTGCACAGACAGCTGTGTTAGGAAAAGGTCTCACCCAACAGCAATCCAATACCAGCTCTGGGACCCCTGGGCTCTGCAGCCAGACCCCAGGACCCAGATCTGTCCACCAGCAGGACAATACAAGCCCAGGACCTGGCTTCACTGACCGCTGTCTGGGGTCCACCCCTAGGTCTGCTGGACCCCAACTCCACCCACAAATGAGCCAACACGAGCCCTGCCCCCTTCCAAGGTTCCACAGCCTGCTGCTCTGTGACCCAGCCCTGCCAACCAGCAGCCTCTGCATGAGACAGGGCCTGGTACCAACTGGACCAGGGACCAGCCGAGCCAAGTGGATCACCCTCATAGTCAGCCTGTCACAGCAGAAGGATCCACACCAGTCACATGGGGGCACCCCTATAGCTTTGGTGACAAGAAGGGAAATGTGTCTCTTGGATCATAGGATACAAATTATCACATATAAAATAAATAAGCTACAATCATATATTGGATAACACAGGGAAGGTAGCCATTATTTTATAATATCAATAAGTGATGTATAACCTTTAAAATTTGGGAATCACTATGTTGTACACCCCCTGGAGAAAGGATAGGCTACCCACTCCTGTATTCATGGACTTCCCTGGTGGCTCAGACGGTAAAGAGTCTGCCTGCAATGCAGGAGACCTGGGTTCGATCCGTGGGTTGGAAAGATCTCCTGGAGGAGGGCATGGCAACCCAATCCAGTATACTTGCCTGGAGAATCCCCATGGACAGAGGAGCCTGGCGCGCTACAGTTCATGGGGTTGCAAAGAGTCAGACATGACTGAGCAACTAAGCACAGCACAGCATGTTGCACACATGAAATTTATATAATATCGTAAATCAACTATATCTCAATAAAAAAGAGGAAGAGAGAAAAATAAGTTGCACTGAAAAAAATTAATCAATATGGAAACCTTCAGTGTTTTTTACCTATAAACCTCAAACCAAAAGCTATGAGAGCAAAGGCTCTAATGCACCAGGGTGTATTCATGATGGAATAATTTCTCACACAGGTTACTGTTAGGGGTTGAATTTCTCCCCCCCCAAAGATATGCTAAACTCCTAACCCCCAGCACTTCAGAATGGGACCTAATTAGGAAACAGGGTCTTTACAGATGAAGTTAATATGAGATTATTAGGATGAGATATTAGGGCAATATAACCAAGCCCCTTAAAAAGAGGAAAATTTGGACACAGACATAGATACAAACACAGGGAGAATGCCAAGTGAGGATAATGGCAGAGATCAGGGGGACCCGCCCTTAAGCCAAGGAACTCTGCAGATGGCCCACAAACCACCCCCCGCCACCCCCATGGCAGGCTAGAGTGCAGGGACAGGTTCTCCCTCCCAGCCCTCAGAAGGCTCCAGCCCTGCTGACACCTTCATCTCAGACTCACAGCCTCCAGCTGCAAGACAACATGTTTCTGTTGTTTAAGCCCCTACTCGCCCTCAAGTTGGTGGTGGTTCCTTGTTACTGCAGCCTAGTAAGCTCACACAGCCATTTACTGTAGATGACCCTAGGTGTTTGGGACTTGAATCGACACTCATGGTACACGATTCACCTGGGATTTTCCTGGGACTCAGGAGGTGAGCACAGAAATGAAAAGCAAGGGATACATAGTATAAGTCCCAGTGGGCAGAAGAGGCACATTGTGATCTCGGGATTGAACTGCCATCTTGAAAGATGGATGATGTTAGGGCTAGCAAAGAGGAGAGGATTTTAGGTGGAGGACCCAGCGTGAGCAAGGGGTTGGAGGGCAAGTGTTCATGGGTGTTGGGAGAATGACTTAAGAGAAGGGGATGGTGGAGGAGAATTCATAAGACAATGACATGTAAAAATGAAAGTCTTAAAATATCGCATAATTCCACATCAGAGATTAACAGAGAGTGCAAATAAACACTTATTCAGTAAACACATGCTCTTGAATGTTTATTGTGTTTGCAATACTATAATGTGGGCATAATTCATGAACTCCCAAGACAAACTAAATGCTGAAACTTCAGCCAGCCTTCATCTTTGATGACAGCAGCAGTCAAACTGACTTTCCAATTTATAGCCAACTTTTAGTTCAGTTGAGTGATTTCTTTAAATAGAAATCAAATTTCTTTCTGAATATGGAAACAAGATTTTTATTAATGAATCCCAGAAATGTGTGTAACAAAAGTCCTCTAGTTTTATAAGCATGCAGGTTCTAACAGAGTTACCATGTCTAATGCTATGAGTTAGAAGATTTTGACAGGAAATACATCATTTCACTAAAGCCTTCCTGAAGTCACCCTTCTGGTAAAGATAATCAGGAATGAAACTTAGGCCTCAAAAAGATATTTAAAAAAGTTAATGGGTTTCAAACTCAACTTGGAGGTTTATTAAATTTCTTAAGTACACTTTAATGTTTCTATAATCACCACCTGTTTTGTTCACTTCTTATGACTGCCTACTCAGGGACATTGCTAATTCAAGTCATATTTATTTTAGCTTTAGTCAATATTTGACCTTTTTAGTAAATGTTATACTGTTGATATTATACTGCTTAAACATTTATTAAGCAGTGAAAGTTGAGTCTTTACCTCATTTAGTATTTATCTTTGAACAGACCAGGTATAGCACAGATAATCATAGAATTCAGAACTTACTTTATTCAGCTTGAACAAAAGTCATTCTGTGTGCTTGGAAGTGTGTGCAACCAAAGCAGTTCAACAAAGAGAAATAAACCTGTACAAGAACCTGGAAGCCCATTTATTAGTGATTCTACTAACTCCAGCCCTTGTTGGAAGAAACTAGTTGATCTTAAAATTACTAATTAATTTGTAATTAATCTTGAAGCAAATGCTGAGTATGTCGGTACACTCACAGCAATTCTGTACCTTGAACAGCTCCTCATGTTCTACATTTCTTTTTTTACCAGGTAAAATTCTGAAAATACAATGTTCTTCCTCTCCTAGCCGTAGTGCATCAGCCTCAGTGAGGCCAAAGCAGACTTGTAGAAGGTGAGAATGGAGAAGGGAGACTCATTGCTTTGACACCAGTAAGTGCTTCGAGTCTCACCAAGAAAAAGAGGAAGGCCATCATCTAGTGAAGAGCTGGCGTATTTTGAATGCAAGCGCATTCATCCTCCTAATGTTTATGGAGCATCTCCTGTGTGCTGCTGTGTGCCAGGTAGAACGCCAGGGGCTGAGGCTGTGATGTTGAAGCAAATAAACCACATTCCTGCTTCCTTGAGGAGAGACAGAAAATAGGCAAATAAATAAGGAAAAATTCAGTTGTCAAGTGTTTCAGGACATTTTTAATAGGATAATTTGATAGATGACTGATGGAGTCTCCTTTGGATTGAGCATCAGAGAAGACCCCTCTGAGGTGATGACAGCTAAGTCTGAAGGAAGAGAAGGATCCAGTCATAGGAAAAGCAGGGAGAAAAACATGCCCAGGAGAGGACACAGTTATGTGAAGGCCCTGAGGCAGGAAGGAGTTTGTCAGTATCTGGGAAAGGAAAGTCACATTTTCCCCCTTAATGTTCACAACGATCGTGTATTATTTTATAACAAGGAAAAATACTATCCGGGAAAAAGTTCATACCCTTTAGCATTAGTGGGCATCAATGTTAATGGAATTCTGAATGAAGAAAAAACTTCTAGGCACACTAATATTCATAGTAGCATCAGTAGTGATAGTGAAAAAAATAGAAAAAACCTAAATGCCCAGATCTAGCTCTGTGTTTACATAAATTGCAGCATATTCACTTGTTGGGGATTATATAAAATTTTGAGATAAAGCTAAATGAAAGCAAGCAGAATATAAAATTGATGCTCTCAACTATACAGAAGTTTAAAAGGGGAAAAAGGAGATATAAAATGTTTCAAAATTGTGTTTGGGGAATTATTAGAATTATTATATAGAATTCTATTCTAATTATTGTTAGAATTGTTTTTCTGTCTATTCTCTATTCTCCAAATGCCTTTTAATAAACATGAATTACTCTTATGATTTAAAAGAAACCTTCAAATAATACAGTCCTTTTTCTCCTCTCTGCTTTGGCTCCTGCAAAATGTTTTTCCTTCCCATCCTCCACCTGAGCTTTTACTCAAGAGTATAAACATGCATAGATTCTTCTATCTCACTGCAGGAGACAATTCTGTGGATACAAATATGTATGAATGACTATGTAAACACCAACATACTATGTAAACTGGTAGCTTTGACAGCTGGCTTATACCATCAGCTCAGAGATGGCATTAAACAGTTAGCACCTGGATAATACATGAAAAGAAAAAGGCAGTGGTGGAGGGGGAGGGGAGAAAAGGTTTTGATATCCTGGTGACAGTCGAACTGCCCTGCAGGGAGGGGCACCAAAGATGAGGAAGCTAAGAGTTAGCCATGAAGCCCTGGGGGAGGATGGCTGTGGGTCCAAAAGCAGAATTGTAAGAAAACTAGGGTTTGGGTTGTGTCATAGATCTGATTCCCTGGCAAATAGCTAGAGATTTGCAGGCGGGTAATTTGTTGGTATTGTGGGTTGAATTGTGGCCCTTCCCCACAAAGAAGCTGAAGTCCTAATCCCCACGCCTACATATATGACCTCATTTGGAAATAGTCTTTGCAGACACAATTTGTTGAGATCTTACTGGGTTAGGATGGGCCCTTAACTCAGTATGACTGGTGTCCTTATAGGAAAAAGAAAAGTTGTGCACAGACAGCAGGAGACCACCATGGTGTGATGGAGGCAGAGATGGGAATGATGCATCTGCAAGGAGCACCAAGGAATTCCAGCATCACAGGAGGCCAGGAACAGGCCAGATTCTCCCCTGAAGCCTTCAGGATGGAGCATGGCTCTGCTGACAACTTAACTCCAGATAGGAAGGCAGGACTGGGCAGTGGGAGACTTGAATGGTGATGCAACTGCCAAAGTGGCCGCAGCCCCTGGGAAGCTTCGGAGTTGGGAAGACCCTACAGAAACTTCTCAGATGGAGGCAGAGGGCCTTTGTGCCTCCAGCGTCCATTTGTCATTGGAGTGACCCAGGAAGGGCTGAAACCTCAGATCAGGCAATTGCCTTCCACTGGGAGTAACATCCTAGAGAGGAACTCAGCTGTGAGCCATCAGCTTCTACTTCCAGCAGCTGGGGCTTTGGGGGCACTGAGAGCCTCTATGCTGAAGGGACAGCTGGGCAGGAGACCACAGCACCCCTCACTTGTGGCTGTGTTGTCTGAGCTTGGGAAATCTGGGGGCCCAGAGATAAAAGCCTATTTCTCTAGGGACCAACTGATTCTGGAGAGAGAACTTTGAAGGTGGAGGAGCAGCAGAGTGAACAGAGAAGATGGGCAGGACTCTGAGAGCTTGAAGAGATATGAGATCTTTGCTGCAACCCCACAACTCAACGTCAGACTATCCAAAAGCGAAGGGAAGTGCAGCCTCCCTCTATGATGACCCTCTACCTAGAGGATGTGTTAATAGAAGTTCTTTCTTACTGTCAGCTGAGACCAGGCTTCCTATGACTCAGTTTTTCCCTCTTGCCAAACTAAGCCTTTTTGTCACCTACTTGTTCCCAGCAGACAGAAGATATGTTGAGCTTAATTTTTTTTTTGTAGTTTTCTGTACATCTTTTTCCAATGACACACATTCTCTCCCATCCCCTTTCTCAGATGCTGCTGAGGTTCACTGCTTGGGAGCACCAGGGGATGTGTCTCCCTTATACCATCTGGCAGCTCTTCAAATATCAAAAGACAGTTAGTATGTCCTCCCTAAATCTTTTCTCCAGGCCAAACGTCCCCAGGACCGGATAAATTCTAGTTTCCTATCCAGCTATACAATTCATTACACTGGGCCATCCCTCGATCTTCTTTATTTGCTCTTAATTCAAACATTCACTCAATCATCATGTATTTATTAAGCATCAATTTGGAGACAGGAGCTTTACTAGGTTCTGAGGATTCACCAAGAAACAAGGAAACTTCCTGCATTATACTCTAAAGCAGAAAAGACAGGGAAAAACCAACCACAGTTGAGTGCAGAGGTGAAGAGCTCAGGACATGTAGAGATGTACTGCCTAGATTCAAATTGCATCTCCATCACTTGCTAGCACATGTCTTCGAATTACTTAGTCTCCTGACCCTCGTTCATTCATTTGTGAAAGCAATAGATACAATGCCCGCCTCATAGCCTTGTCATGAGGGATTAAATGGACTCATACATGTGACACTCTTAAAACAATGCCGGCCACATTGTAAGAGCTTAGTGCACATGACCCCTGGTTGTTGCCATGATTGCTACTGAATCAAAGGTGCTATGGGAAAGAGAGGCATCAAGGATGATGTTCAAGGTTCTGCCTGTTCCACTGATGCAGGGGAGAATGTTTACTGAGACAGGAGGAGGGGCAGGCCCAGGATAAGGTGTTGTGCTTAGTTTTGTACATCTTAGGTTTGAGGGAATGGTGGGTCATTGAAAAATGTTGTCAGAAGACAATGGATATACATTTCTGTAGCTCAATTCACAGGTATAGGTTGGAAACTTTCATAACCTCTTAGTATCCTAACATCCTCTTCTGAATTCTCTCCGTGTTCTCAGCCTCCAGAAACAAGGTCTTCAGCGTGAGACGCAGTCCTTCAGATATGATCAGAGCAGCCGGGGGCCCTTATGTGTCTAGGCACCAAGGGCAGTTCTCATGTGTGGTCAGAGCCAGCAAGCCCCTCCCTTTGTCACTGCTGATCTGGGTGCCAGGCACATGAGGACTGGAACTCACACTGCTGCTCCCAAAGAGCTGGCTGCCAGCAAATTGGTCAGTCCTGAGGTGGGTACAGAGCTCTGTCCTTAAATGTCCTTGGGTTTTTTTTAAGATCTCTATTTAATTTTCCATTAGGAGCCCCATTCTACTGAGTGCAGAAACTCAGTTTCAGTTAGTTTGGGTTTCCTCTGCCCCATCCCCGAGGCTGTCTGTCTAGGCTTCAGGGGGTCTCCAGGGGCACCCGAAGGAGGTCTTGGAACCTGGGCATTATGTTTACATTCCTCCACCGAGATGGCTGTTAACCTCTCCTGCTTCCAGGTCAAGGGTCCACAGGGCACCTGCTAGGCCAGCCTTCTGGTCCTCTCCTCTCACTGGGCTCCTAAGGCCCAGGGCTCGATCTCTCTCTCTTCTCCTTCCTTACATCCTTTTCTCTATCCGTCACTCCCCCCACCCCTTCTCCACATTTCTCTGAGACAGTCATGGGGAAAGGTTGGGAGGTCAGCCACTGTTTAGCTAACATACCACAAAGCCTTTCCCATCACAGGTCCTCCTAGGAAGCCTGAGCCCCAGGGAGGTACAGGGTGCAGAGGGGTCGCTTATCAGAGACCCACACTATCTATCCACTCATTGATTCCTCTCTAAAACAGCTCCTCCAAACAGAAGAAATACTATAAAATAAAGACATTCTTACTATTTCCGAATATTATCATACCTTCCAGTCCATCCCATCTCTGCTCTGAGAAGCCAGGCAGATCCACCCCCACAAGGCTAGACTCTACAACCTGTTGATTCTCATAGTTTTAACCTGATGTCCTCTCCCTATGGCCAGACTCCATCATTTTTCTTCCATTCGAATTCGAACTTCACTCAGTCAACCTCCCTGTGGCTCAGTCAAATCCCTACCTCCAGCATCTCCTGGTGTTTGAGGCAGGAGAGTGAGGTGATCAAAACCAGAGGCAGGCAGGCAGGTCAGAGAATGTTGTTTGTAACTGTAATCTAGGCAAGATGTGATGAGGGCCTAAACTCAGGCAGGGCCAGTGGTATTCAATCCCCGTCCCTTAAGGAATGCCAAGGACAAACCAAGCACTTGGCTAGAAGGTGTAGTGCCACAATCCAATCAAGGCTGAGAGCTCATGAGAATCAAAAAGGCAGAAAGCAGGTCAAGAGGGATTCTGAAAGTATAATAGAGATGCTCCTAGTGGTTTTTGGTAAGGAAGTGTAACAATTATTAATACATTTAGAGGGATGATAGAGGACAGTCAAGGGAATGGAGAGAGTGCAAGAGAGAGAGATTTATCTACAGAAATCAGTAACCAGTAGGTGTGGAGAACAAAGAACCTGACAAACCCAAATTTCACATTGTAGGGAAGGAAAGACTTTCCTCTAGCCTCTATGTTCAGGGACTGGGACCTGCAAATTAAACTGACAAAAGACCAGATTAACAGGAGAAAAGGTATACAAATTTTATTTGATGTTAATATTTTAATTTTTTTTTATGTGCACAGGAGGCCTTAATAGACGAGAAGTGAAGACCTAGAATGGCAGATAGACTCAGGTAGATCCAGTTTCTGTCTTGGAACCTGAGTGAGAAGTGGTGGCATTCACTAATGCAGATGACAAAGGAGGAAGTGATTAGAAACTGGGAAAAGATGAGCTCATAAGAGGTGTAGTGTGAGAGGTGGGAGTAAGAGCTAGAATCACGGAAGACAGAGTTTTGAGAGTGTGGTGCTAAAAGGGTACTGGGGGAGCAGCCAGGGTGACAGCAAGTTCCAGAATGTGGTCATGATATTGAAAAAGACAAAGCTCCTTGGAAAGAACAGGCCCAGGACCTGAGAGCTGCAGGTGTCCGATGGGCGGTCCACAGGGACACAGATACATCGGTGAGGTGTGAGGCCCACCTTCCTGGCATGGATGCTCACCCCTCTGTCACTACATGGTGTATCAGCCAGCCCTCCCCACCTTTGTCAGTTGAATAATCAGTGAACATTCCTTTTACATGATTCTTCAAGTTGCTGATAGAAATACTCAACAGGCCAGAGCTGAGTACTTCCCTTGAACGTGCTTGGGGAGTTCCAAATATGCTTTCAGAGTTATGAAGGATTTTGTTTTATAAAGTTAGGAAGAAATTAATGTTCTGTGTAGTCAGCTGACTAATACCTCACCTTCACTTACCTTCCCATGACAGCTGGATCATAAGCCATGGCAGAGAGATGAGGGTGAGCTATTTATCTTATGGCTTATTTCCCAGATTTTCTCATGTATCGGTAAGTCAGATCTCCTTGAAGCTACTGAGTTCAGGTCCCATAGATAATCAAAAACTGTACTTCTCTCAATAAAATACGTGCAAAATGCAAAAAGGCTCTTGGGCTTTCTAGCAGTGATACATTTTCTGTTGCACATGATCCTGATAAATTTCATATTCAAGGCTAGGATGGATGGGAACGGGGCAGGTAGGTAGAATAAGGGGATGCTTCTGGTGGTGAACAGCCTAGAATGAAGACAAATTGAGTCACATAGCTGGAGTCTCGCCTAGGCCCTGGCCCAAGCTGCGGGAACTGGGCAGGTCACTGAGCTTCAGTTTCCTCTCCGCTAAGGAGGGATCATGCTAGTTTACTATGCTGGGGTTCATAGGTTAGTGTGGCAATAAAGGTGAGACAATGGGCTGGAAAGAGCTTTGTAAAATCTTAGCCATGAGAGAGATGAAGTGAAAGTCACTCAGTCATGTCCAACTCTTTGTAACCCCATGGACTATACAGTTGGTGGAATTCTCCAGGCCAGAATACAGGAGAGGGTAGCTGTTCCCATATGCCTTGTCTTTATTACGGAGAACTGCTGGACCTGTGTTTCAAACCTTCATCAAGTCTTTGTTGCCATTAACTCTTTGCCCATCCTTATGCACAATCCTTTCCCTCAGCAAGATCTTTTGAAACCCGCAGGTTGTCTGAAGAACTGATTGATTCTGTTTGCAGAGAAAAGCTTCTCCTGCCAATTTAACCTAAACCCAAGCCACCCTAGGCTCATCTTAGCACCAGGTGGAGGAGAAGAAATCTGAGTGTAAAACATGTTTTTTTTTTTTTGGCTGTGCTGTGCAGCATGTGAAATCTTAGCTCTCTGACTAGGATTGAACCCATATTCTCTGCAGCAGAGTCTTAACCACGGGACAGCCTGGGAATTCCCTGAATGTAAAACATCTCAAAGAGTAGTTTTAAACTTCCTGATAGCACGGGGTGTGCAGCCTGGGAAGAGGAAAAGACTCCATCAGAAACATTCTCAAATCCTCATTAGACAACCCTCTCACCAAGACCTGTCATTCTCACTCGCATTTTTCATTCTTAACGTGGATAATTTTCAGATGCTTCTCTCCACTCATAACCCAACAGCCCAGCAGGCCAGCTTCACAGGTACATTAGAGGAAATGCTGTGAATATGTAATTTTTTTCCGATGACACAATTTTCCAGGTCACGGCTACCTCTACCTTGAAGCTATGTATGTGTCGTGTCAGACTCAGGACAGCAGCAAGAGGAGAGAGATAAAGATCTTCAAGACTCTACCTCCCACTCTCCACCAGCTCCTTGGCAGAGCCTGCTAACCCAGGGGGCTGCCTCCTCTCAGAAGCTGGAGGCCCTGGGTGGGTGGTTGGCTCTATGCCATGGCCCACTCCCTTCCCTCTCTCTCCATACTAGCCACTGCTCCACAAGTTTGAGTCCCCAGGCAGGCAGGCAAGTGGCTCATAAATTGTTCAGTAAAGGGTAGCTATTAAGATTACTAATAGCGTGCTATGTGCTGTGGTCTAGTCAAGGGAAATATGACCCAACTCACATTCCAGACAGTTAAGATCTATCCATTTGGGTGAATAGCGTTTCTTAGGTTCTAATATGGGCTTCCCTTGTGGCTCAGCTAGTAAAGAATCCACCTGCAATGCAGGAGACCTGAGTTCAATCCCTGGGTTGGGAAAGGCTACTTTCCCTGGGTTGGGAAGATCCCTTGGAAAAGGAAAAGGCTAAAGTTTTAATACAGAACCTTAAATCTGTCAAGGCTTTGGGAAAACAAAGGTCTGGTCCTCTGCCTTTCAGCAGGAAGAATATCTCTAGTTTGCATATGAAGGCTTTGAAGCTTGGAGAGGTTGGCATTTTCCCAAGGTCATACATTTGTCTGGGGCAAGAGCCAGATCTTCCTCTGGACTTTCTTTCTCCTTAAGGTAACACTCATGTGTATTCCTCAGAAAGTAGCATTTTCTTCTAAGTGTTAAGTACAACACTAACACTTATGAACATGGATAATTCTATTGTTTCTACTCCCTTAAGATATCTGGGTCATCTAAGACTGAGGCTAATCAAACCGCTGGAGCTGTGTCTATAACCCAAAAGGCAAGGGGCTGAAGTAGACACCACCTCTCCCAAGGAGACTTGTTGGGACTTTAAGAGGGAGGGAAGAAAATGTGATAAACAACATAACAGCCATGTGACAGCACCGGAAAGATCTTGAACATGTTAACAACGCTCTCTTTAGAAAAAGGGAGGGGGGAGGGGTGGCAAGGTGGGAAAAGGAAGAAGCAGGATGTGGCTTCAAGGAATGCAAGTACAGCGACGTGTTGACTAAGACAGGTGGGTAGCTGCTCGAAGTTAGTGTAAAAGAAATAACCTGATCAGGTTAGACTCCACCAGTACAAGAAATCAGAGATGAAGATCTTTTCTCCCTTCCTTCCTTTTGGTCTCCCTGGCTCTCAGGCAGCTTGCGCTCTCTCTCTCTCTCTCTCTCTCTCTCTCTCTCTCTCTCACACACACACACACACACACACACACACACACTCTCAAATGAAGTAAATACTGTGAATGCGGCACAAACCACCACATCAAAGCTCATAATTATCCTATTTCAAGGTGCCTCCAACTCCAGTGCTTGAGATGATTTATTTGAAGAGCTTTTCAAATGCTACAGGCTACAAAAGTCTCTGGATGTTTCTATTCCTTACCTTTAAACTCAGTTGAAAAGTCCCTTTCTTCTCCCGCTAGCTCCCTGAGGTGGGAGTCTGTGATTTCATTAGCTGTTCCGAGATGGTGAACAGCGTGGTGCCGTTCAGCTGACCAGCAACTTAAATTCACCGGCTAGGCTCGTGGTGGTGAAAACACCACCTCGGAGACCTGCCTTTGCAGTGGCTCAGAAAAATTCAGATCAGTGTTGGCCACACTTCCCTTGACCCTCTAATGGCACGATTCTTCCCACACTTTCTCAGATCCGTCTTTTTGTTTTCTTTTCTTTAGTAGACCTTTTTCTTAAAAGGTTCAGGTTTATAGAAAAATTGAGCAGAAAGTACAAGGTTCCCATATCTTCCTTCCCCCATCCCAATTCCCCTATCATTAACATCTTGCATTAAGTGCACATTGGTTATCGGTGATGAGCCGATACTGATGTTATTAACTGAAGTCCACAGTCTCCATTAGGATTCACTCTTTGTGCTGTACATCCTATGGGTTTGAACAAATGTATAATGCCCTGTATCCAGTGTTTCAGTATCACACAGTACTTTCACTGCCCGAAGAATTCCCTAAGCTAGTCATCGCTTCCTCACCACAACCCCTGCCAACCACTAATCTTTATTATCTCCATAATTTTGCTTGTTCCAAAATGTTACATAGTTGGAGTCATACAGTATGTATGCATTTCAGACTGGCTTCTGTCACCTGGCAATATACATTTAAGGTTCCTCCATGCCTTTTCACAGCTTGTTAGCTCATTTCTTTTAGCACTGAATGATACTCTATTGTGGCTGTCTCATAGTTTATGTATTCACCTACAGAAAAACATCTTGTTGCTTCTGAATTTTGGCAATTATGCATAAAGCTGCCAAACATCTGTGGGCATGTTTTTGTGTGAATATAATTTTTTAACTCCTTTGGGTAAATATCAAGGAGCATAATTTGCTCCTTGATTATGTGGTAAGAGTATGTTTGGTTTTGGAAGGAACTGTCAAGCTCTCTTCCAGAGTGGCTTTACCATTTTGCATTCCCACCAGCAATGAGTAAGAGATCCTACACATCCTTGCCAGCTTTTGTTATTGTCACTGTTTTGGATTTTAATCATTCTTTTATGTGTGCAGTGGTATCTTATTTTAACATGCAACTCCCTAAGGATATTTTCATATACTCATTTGCTATCTGTACATCTTCTCTGGGGAAGTGTCTGCTCTAATCTTTTACCCTCTTTTCACTTGCTTGTTTGTTTCCTTATTGCTGAGTTTTAAAAGTTCTTTATATATTTTAGATACCAGTTCTTTATCAGAAATGTCTTTTGCAAGTATTTTCTCCCAGCCTGTAGTTTGTCCTTTTGTTCTACTTAAGATCCATCTATTTTTGTAAATCAATATATTTTCTATCCTTTTCTTCTGTTTCCTTGGTAAAGTCTTCTGTTGGTCTGAAAACTAGAGAAAAGGACAGTTTTATACCAAAATTCCCAAGGTCCTAGGAAGGAAGTCAAACAAACCCAAGAGTCCTGAAACAATTTGACAATCTGAGTCCTAAGGAGAATTGACTCCTAACAGCTACAGCACTGGGCCCAGGAAGTAAAACCTGCTCCTGCCTTCGTGGAGCCTAGAATGGGGCACCGTAACAGAATCTGGATGCTGTTTGCAGATTTTTAACTCCCATAGAGAGAGGGAGCTCTGATGAGCCCGTGACTACTTGGCCCCATCAACCCATGAACACTGCATACAGAAAGAATTAATAAATCAAATCTAAGAGAGTTAAAACATCCATTGACAGATGAATGAATGAAGAAGATGTGGTACATAGATACAGCCATAAAAGGATCAAAACTGGGTCACTTCCAGAGACATGGATGGACCTAGAATCTGTCATACAGAGTGAAGTAAGTCAGAAATAGAAAAGCAAATATGGTACATTGACACATAGATGTGGAATCAGAAAAATGTTACAGATGAACCTATTTGCAGGGCAGGAATAGAGATGCAGATGTAGAGAATGGATGCGAGGACACAGGGGTAAGGGAGGGTGGGATGAAGTGGGAGATTGGGATTGACACATATATACACACTATCATATGTAAAACAGATAGCTAGCTAGTGGGAACCTGCTGTACAACACAGGGAGCTCAGCTCTGTGCTCTGTGATTACCTAGGGCGGTGGGATGGGGATGGGGGTGAGGTCCAAGAGGGAGGGGATATATTCCCTGCGGCTGGTTTACTTCATTGTACAGTAGAAACCAATACAACAGTGCAAAGCAACTATACCCCAATTAAAAAAAAAAAGGATACTGTTGCATATTCATAATAAGCTCATTATTTTCCACAGTGGTTCAGCTCTGGACTCTATCAAAGAAATTAATTGTATTATCTAATGTAACCCAGACCACGGGAAGGAGTGCCACGGACAGGATCACACACGCACCTAAGCGGGAAGGTGCAGAGAGACCAAGAAAATAAATAACAGAAGCCCAAGAATGGTGATTCCAAAGAGAAGCCTGAAGTGTCTTCTCTAAACTGTTACAGTCTCACTTTTGCCCTGATTACTCTGTGGAAACAGGATGAACTAGTTGGATAGGTTTTACCCATTTGTTGTTGAGTTTTTCTTTTTTTTTTTTTCAGTGTTGCCAAACATAAGTCCCAGGAATTGTGTTTGATCTCTTACTCTCTTACCTTTTCCAAGCCCTCTCTATTAAGCACCATGGAATGGAAAAAAAAAAAATCCTCGTACAGTTTATCAAGAGGGGCCTATAAAATCAGCTGTAATGGATCTAGTCTCACTGGGCAATGAGCTGGGCAAGAAAGGCCATAAAGATTTACCTAAAAGGTGAACTGTGCCCTACATGTATATTTCAAACTAAAATTAAACTATAAAATAAACGTTGGGGAGTTTAAAATATTCTATTTCTTACAGTGATGACATCAATACTTTTTGTTTATCAAATAATATATCCTTTCTAAAATCTCTTTCTCACTCTGCTGAAGCTGCTGATGACCTCAACAGGGACTGCATAGCTGACCTGAATGATCTTGCATTGAAAGGGCCCAGCTTCACCCTGGGCTCCACTGGACAAATACCCCACACTCAAGAATGGGCCAGCCCAGTCTTGGGGTTATCAAAGAGTGCTGAAGAAGATGGCTATTGACAGATGTCATTAATTCTTAGCTATTTTTTTATGGCTTGCCCCACCTTTTCTATCACCAACTAGATCAACAAGTTGTGGTGACACAGTGTTTAATATGATGGTTGCTAAGGAAGGAAGGGTATCTCAAAACCCCGTAGGATTTTCTTTGCCTGTTATGAGACATTTCTTCTAGGTGGCTGACAATAAAACATTTCTATCTACATATTATAATAAATACTACTGAATTGTCACATGTTCTGGCTTCTTTGCCATTTGACCAGTAATAGGTGAAATTTTACATAATTTTTTTTTTGGCTGTGCTGCACAGCTTGTGGGATCTCAGTTCCCCAACCTGGGATTGAACCCAAGCCCTGGCAGTGAAAGCCTGGAATCCTAACCCTTTGGCCATCAAGGAATTCCCAGTAAAATATGAAATTTTAAAAAGATCAATTTTTAGACATTATCAGGATTGGGAGATACTAATATTCTACTCAACCTTGAGAGTGTAATTTCTTTTTCTGGCAAGATTTAACCTTTAAATTGGTTTTAAAATTAATCTGACGTTGCTTTTTTCTCTTCCTTCTCTTATCCTGTTCATAATTCTCACAGTTAAGTTCAGTTCAGTCACTCAGTCGTGTCCGACTCTCTGCGAGCCCATGAATCACAGCACGCCAGGTCTCCCTGTTCATCACCATCTCTTGGAGTTCACTCAGACTCACGTCCATCGAGTCAGTGATGCCATCCAGCCATCTCATCCTCTGTCATCCCCTTCTCCTCCTGCCCCCAATCCCTCCCAGCATCAGAGTCTTTTCCAATGAGTCAACACTTCACATGAGGTGGCCAAAGTTCTGGAGTTTCAGCTTTAGCATCATTCCTTCCAAAGAAATCCCAGGGCTGATCTCCTTCAGAATGGACTGGTTGGATCTTCTTGCAGTCCAAGGGACTCTCATGAGTCTTCTCCAACACCACAGTTCAAAAGCATCAGTTCTTTAGTGCTCAGCCTTCTTCACAGTCCAACTCTCACATCCATACATGACTACTGGAAAAACCATAGCCTTGACTAGATGGACCTTAGTTAGCAAAGTAATGTCTCTGCTTTTGAATATACTATCTAGGTTGGTCATAACTTTCCTTCCAAGGAGTAAGCATCTTTTAATTTCATGGCTGCAATCACCATCTGCAGTGATTTTGGAGCCCCTCAAAATAAAGTCTGACACTGTTTCCACTATTTCCCCATCTATTTCCCATGAAGTGATGGGACCGGATGCCATAATCTTCGTTTTCTGAATGTTGAGCTTTAAGCCAACTTTTTCTCTCTCCTCTTTCACTTTCATCAAGAAGCTTTTTAGTTCCTCTTCACTTTCTGCCATAAGAGTGGTGTCATCTGCATATCTAAGGTGATTGATATTTCTCCCGGCAATCTTGATTCCAGCTTGTGTTTCTCCCAGCCCAGTGTTTCTCATGATGTACTCTGCATAGAAGTTAAATAAGCAGGGTGACAATATACAGCCTTGACGTACTCCTTTTCCTATTTGGAACCAGTCTGTTGTTCCATTTCCAGTTCTAACTGTTGCTTTCTGACCTGCATACAGATTTCTCAAGAGGCAGGTTAGGTGGTTTGGTATTCCCATCTCTTTCAGAATTTTCCACAGTTTATTGTGATCCACACTGGAGGCTGACAATTTCTTTCTTATCTTGGGATCCATAGCCACTCATATTCCAGGCCTCTCAGCCATCCCAGGTGGGGAACAAAGCATGGCTCTCTCTCCCTGCAGAGAATCTGAAGATGAAATGCAGTTCATATTAGCTCAAGAGAGGCGGGTATGCCTTTCCTGGAGATCCTTTCAGAAATAATTCTCTTGCCTAACAAACAGGTTGGCTCAGGCCCTGCCCTGACAATTCTGAGCAAGACAAGTTAGGAGACTTCTTTCTGCTAACGGATCCTTTACTTGTAATTAGGGGTAGTTTGGATTAAATTCAGAATGCAAAGTGACTCCCCCATCACAGATGGCCTACCCCATATCACTCACCTCATGGAAAAACCCTTCAGCTTATTCTCTCCAAGGAAATAGAATATATTCATGACTACCTCTAGCATCGTTGAAGAAGGGAGCAATTCTACCCAAAATTCTAGGGCAAAATAATCAGGCTTAGCATAAGACGAAGAGTTTAATTCTTACTTTTATCATTGTGCTTACTAAAATTCCGATTGTTGTGACAAAGTAATTATGCAGTAGAAAAGCTATTACAGTTGATAGTTTAATAAAGTCACAGCAGGGGGTTGATCTTCCAACGTTATGGGGTCACGAATTACAGGTTGAAGTAAAAATATAAATAAATGTCTCACTGCTCTTACATAGTTTGTATATACTAAAATTAATGGCTGGGACCTAGTGGTGCAATTAATTTTGATATAAGGCCCAGTGTAGAGCATGGTAAATAGTACAGACAGATGGCCAGAGCATAGGGCACAGACACATCTCTTAGCTAACTTCCCCCAAATCCGGAATGTAACTGAATGATGCAAAAGCATCCACCACACCTGTGCTTAGAGGATAAAGGGGTTCTTTTTCAGGGTGAAGAATTTAAGGGACTGCTAAACACATGTAAATTCCACCCTAAATACCGGGACTGGCTAATCACTGCAGCGAAGGTGAGATTTTGGGCAATCATTCAAAGGAAGGCTTACAGTTTCTAGAACAGAGATAATGTTTCAAAACAACCACAGATCCCACAAGCTCAAAATGTAATTTTGTATAAAATCTAATTTATGCCTAAAATGTTGACTCTTTTCATCTGTATTTGTGTTTTCACAAGGATTCTGTAGCTGTTCAATTTCAGTTCTGAGATCGTTTTCAACAGGCTTTTTGTTGTCCCCTAGTACTGCATCAAAGCAACTGAAACTCTGTATTTAATTTTGAGAAAGCATTCTGAAATGTCCAAGTTCTTAAGCCCCAAAGGAGAGGGAGGCAGAGCTAAGCCCTTCACAAACAGTAACAGAAATGATCTCATTAAGCATTACTGTCCAAACACGTTCCGCGCTTCAAACAGACCAGGTACTGAAAGAGTGAATAGAGGTGCCGGTTTCTATTTTATCTCCACCTAAATGTTTCTCTCTTAAGCTGAAACTGAAGCTTATGTGCTTCACAGAGTTCGCTTGTTTTAGAAGGAAAGAAAAACATTCCAAAGAAATTACTCTAAAAACTAAAAATTATAGCTTAAATAATGCTATTGCCATTGGTCATATAGCCTGAAATACAAAATCAGCAGCACAAAAAGACTCTTTAAGTGTTCACACGGATTTTCCCCCTAATTTTGGTTTCCCTGCTGTACCCTCTCCACCCCCACTCTTCCCCCATCATTCAGGGCAGTACAAGCACTCTCTGTTCACAGCAGTTGTTTTAAGGGAAAACAAACCTCTATGCCACTTAACCCATTAGGAGCTAGCTGGTAACCTGTGAACGGTTCAATTCAACAAATATCTTTGTGCATCTATCGGATGCTTAGGATACATCAAGTGAAATAATCATAAAGAATCTCTACCCTTGGGGAGCTTATATTCCAGTGGGATAGATAAACAGCAAACATTGTAAACAGTAACTATTCAGTATTTCTGAAGATCTTGAATACAGTGGACAGGGTAGGCATCACTGAGGAGTTGGAGGGCGGGATAGGACATTTCACAGAGTGAACTTCACATCCCAGGGGAAAATATTCTAGGCCAAGAGAAGCTGGAGTGGATACTGGGAGGCTGGAGCAAAGCTGGACTCTTTGAATGTCCAGTGTGGCTGAAGTAGGGTGAGCAGAGGTCAAAGGGGAGTTTATTAGAGAAGGATGGCCAAATGTGTCATCCCAAAATGTGCCTCTTCAGTGTAAGGATTATTTCAAACTGATTATTTTGAGAAACAGCAAACACAGGAGGAGCTCAGAAAACAGAGTAGAAGTTCCCCTTACATAAGGGAAATTTATATTTAGAAAGAAAATTTCCCTGTGTAAGGGTGTCTCCCTCTCTGTACCAGGAAGAGAGTGAATGAGATTCACTCAGTTGTGTTCAGCTCTTTGCAACCCCATGGACTATACAGTCCATAGAATTCTCCAGGCCAGAATACTGGAGTGGGTAGTCATTCCCTTCTCCAAGGAACCTTCCCAAACCAGGGATTGAATCCAGGTCTCCCACATTGTAGGCAGATTCTTTAACAGCTGAGCCATCAGGGAAGCGTACCAGGAAGAGAAGGTTCACGAAATTGCAAGAGACTCTTGTCACTGGAGAAGGCACCACTTAAAATTATACAACAAGCCTTACCCTGTTTACCATGCTTTCCCTGGTAACTTCCTCATAACCAGTCTCCCCACTGTTGTTGTCCAGTTGCTAAGTCACGTCCAACTGTTTGCAATCCCATGGACAGGAGTACGCCAGGCTTCCCTGTCCTTCACCACCTCCCTGCATTCGCTCAAACGTCTGTCCATTGAGTTGGTGATAGTGTTTAAGCTGGAGTTCTAAGTCACCACATGGGGTTTCTCATTTTCCCCTGGGTGTTTGTCCCATGTATCCATGAAGCAGGCATGTTAATAAACTTCTGTTTCTTTCTCTCTTATTAATCTGTCTTCTGTTATAGGGGCCTTGCTGCTGCTGCTGCTAAGTCGCTTCAGTCAGGTCCGACTCTGTGTGACCCATAGATGGCAGCCCACCAGGCTTCCCTGTCCCTGGGATTCTCCAGGCAAGAACACTGGAGTGGGTTGCCAGTTCCTTTTCTAATGCATGAAAGTGAAGTCGCTCAGTTGTGTCCGACTCTTAGCAACCCCATGGACTGCAGCCTACCAGGCTCCTCCGTCTATGGGATTTTCCAGACAAGAGTACTGGAGTAGGGTGCCATTGCCTTCTCCATATAGGGGCCTTAGCTGAGAACTAAGAAATAGAAGGAACTCCTCCCCCCACTACATGAAAACTCTGATTTCTCCTTCTCAAAGGAGACAAGAGTCTTAGAAAGGTACACATCTCCCAGCACAGCCCTGACCCCCAGAGCACTTGTCTCATGTCTTCCAACATCAGAAGATGAAGCATGGTTTAATTTCCTAACGTAAGTCATCCCATAAATCTCCATTTATTGGTGTCTCTCATCCTTAACATTTAACTTAGAAATGCTTTCTAGAGATAGCTCTTTCTTTTTATTTGCAGAAAAGATCTTCATTTTGGAACTTCTTACTCTCAGATGAACATTGTAAACTTTACCTTTCTGCTGGCTACACAATTGTTGCCTCTCTGAAAAATGTTGTTTGCTTTCAATTTAGATATAAAACATTGTTTCCAGGCATACTTTCACCTCAATTGTGAAGTTTACTAACTAAAACATTCCATCTCTTTCCAATTCCGTCTCCAACCCTCCACCTTCCACTCCCACTTTTACTCCTCAGCCCTCTTTTCTGTGCTGTTTTAGAAGGACAATTACCTCCCCATTATGCAGAGATGGGTGATCCATCTTGTGGCTCATTTATACCTTTTGCTCATTAACTTCTTTTCCTATTTTAGTCATTTCAAATTATTATTACTAGAGAAAAGCTGGAGATAATTTTATAACAACACATATTTTCCCTACATGTTATAGAGAGAATGTAATTATTTCACCAAATTTTATTTTTCTCTTACTGGGCATTGGGAAACTATGTTTTTCAGCTTACCTTGCTGTTCTTTAGGGCCATGAGGCTCAATGCTGGTCAGTGGGAGATGGGTGGAAGTGACATACACCACTTCCAGGTTTGAATATTAATAATATATCATGAAGTCCTACATCCTCTCTTCCCTTTCTTCAATAATCTTGAAGGCTACATGCTCAGGCTATATCACAAGATGATGAAAATACAGACTTCATGGTTTTCAGAAGGAGGAGAAAGTTCACTGACCTACATCTGAATCCACTTTGGTTGTGCTAAGCCACTGAGTTTCAGAGACTGGGTTTCCATAACAATCCAGAGTATTCTATCACTATATTCTATCTTATTCAATTATTGTTTCACTCTCCCATCTCCCTCCAAAACATTTCACAGATGGGGGAACCAGAGCTCAGTGATGCCTGTAGTCTGCATAAGCTAACATAGCTAATAAATGAGGCAGCCAGCCCCTGGGCCTCTCTATACCAAAGCCACCCTGTTTCTGGGGTTCTCGGTGTACACTTCCTGTTCTTTGTCATGTAGGAAAGGAAAAAAAATCTTTTCCCCTCTACCCTACTCAGATCTCTGGGTGGGGGCACTGTAACTCAGACTGACAAAAGACAGACTGATGAGACGAAAAAGCACAGAAGTTTATTAACACTTGTGCACACAAATGGGAACACCAAAGATGAGGAACTCAAACAGGTGGTTAGAACTTGGGCCTATATAATGTCTTGGCAAAAGAACAGAACATGTTTAGAGCTGTGACAAGACAAAGGAAAAGGACTTTGAGTTTCTAAGGCAGCAGACTGTAAGAAGGCACACATATGGGGAAACTAATGAAAGATAAGGGTCAGTAGGTCAAGTTTATAGTGTAGAATCCCTGGTGTCATCGTTGGGCTACTAAGGGTCTAGAGTTATATCTAGTAGTTACCTTCTTCCTGGTAGACAGGGAAGTGAGACAACTTTACAAATATCCTACTTTTAGGTAAATAGAGGGAGGAAAAGAGAGTTTTTCTTGTATCAGTCTTCTCTCAATTGCCTTTCACTCAAAATAACCCTTATTCCAGAGTGGTAATATTTGGAGGTGGCATATTCTGCAGCCTTCTGTAGTGATCTACAACTCTTCTTGGGTTGTTCGTCCCAAAGCATCTTACACTTAATCTCTTCAAAATGGTCATTTGTTCCTAACCACCATTACTCTATTAAAAAGCAAGGAAAAGGGGAACAGACACACTGTAGCTGTGGCCTGCTGAGGAATGATGGCAGACCTTTCTGATGTTTAGCTTATACAACCAAAACAGCCACACATTTCATGCTTCTAACCAATAAGGCCGAAGCAAACAAAAAGCTTTGCATCACCACAGATGCTTTTATAAGACAGGGCCAAAGCAAATGTTACCAGGTACTATGAAAAGGGACTGAAGCAAATCACTAATTCAGTATTCTCCTGTGCCATGTGGTATGGAACCTCTACACCATCTAGTCATTTTGCAGCCACATTGACATTTATAAATAATGATACCTCCCAAGAGACATGGCAAACATAATTCTACATTTATGGGTATGTGTGTATATGCCCCGACTTCAGAGATAACTCTGCAAAGGTTCAGAATTTGAGCAATTCCGTTGAGAATTTCAACACCTACCTGGTTATCAGAGCCAGGAATCTCAGTGTCATCCCTGGGTCTTCCATTTTCTTCACCCAACACCAAGTCCAATCATTCTTCTTCATCCCCAACTTCAGATCATCTTCAGTGTTGCTTCCTCTCTAATCTGAATTAATGGAGAAGCCTCATAACTGGTCTGCCAGCTTCCACTTGAAATCTCCATTAGCCCAATCTCCTCAGCAAAAGTGATCTAAACAAACGAACAAACCATAAACCAGATCATTTCATCCCTCCACCTAAATCTTTAAAATGATCTCTTAGCAAGCCTCCATTAAAAAAAAAAAAAACTAAAATGATCTCTTATTGTGCTTAGAATAGAATCTAAACTCTTCTCTATGGCCTCCAAGATTCTCCATGACCTGGGTCCTCACCTTGATATCTCTGGCCTCATCTCACAGAGGTCTCCCCATTTCCCACTCTCTAATCATGTCCTTCCAACAGCTCCGCCTCACCTTGGCCTTGGGATTTGCTGTTGTCTCTGCCTGGAAAGCTTTTGATTTTTTAGACATCACCTCGCCACCCTGACCACCTACGTGAAGAAGGTCCCTCCCCCAGTACTCTCTATTATGGCTTTCAATCTCTTTAAGAAAACCCATCACAGTCTGCAGTGATCTTAGCCATCTTGTGTCTTCTTGCCTGTTTCCCCCCAGAACATTATGTCATTAAACGTAAAATAATAAGCTAATATTTTCTTTGTGCCAAGCACTGTCTTAAGTGTCTTATATATGCAAGCACAGCCTGACAAATAATTCTCCAAAACACTTTTTGTTTTTTAATATACAAACTTCATAGAATGTATGTATCTCTCAATACAGAATTTTTCTGTGTTAAGCTGGTATAAAATTTTATATTTACATCTCCAAAAATGTAATATATTTTAGCAAAACAATGTGGTGGGATGTTTTCCAGTTACCATCCAAAGTCAAGCAGTAGAACAGCAGGAATGATTGTAGACATTTTGAAAAGCACAGCAAGCATCCACAAAGGGGAGGTAGTCTTTGGACATTGCTGATGCTTCCAGTGACCTCAGAGCATCATGCTCAGAATGAGTCATGCTCTGTCACTGGCGCTGGTCCTGAATGCATTTACCAGTGCTTTCCCTACTAAGCCATTGTGTTTTGCCCAGAGCTGTACAACGAGTGCTTCCCCAGTGGCTCAGGTGGTAAAGAATCCACCTGCAATGTGGAAAACGTGGGTTCAGTCCCTGGATCAGGAAGATCCTCTGGAGAAGGGAATGGCAACCCACTCCAATATTCTTGCCTGAGAAATCTCATGGACAGAGGAGCCTGGCAGGCTACAATCCATGGGGTCACAAAAGAGTCACATATGACTTAGCAACTAAACAACAACAATATACAAAGAGTACCAGAAAAGTTGAGAAAGTTTGAAGAGAATGGTGGATAAGGAATTAAAGGAATAAAAATAGCATTCACAATGGAAATGCTACTATACATAAAGCAACTGTTTTAATTTTCTGGTGATCAATGTTTTAAACATTTTGCTCCTTAATGTGACCATTGTTAATAATATCTAAATGTGTCAAGGTGAAAAAACATTTTCTATACTCTCTTAGGTGGGGTGTGGTGTGTGTGTGTGTGTGTGTGTGTGTGTGTGTGTGTGCAAACGCTCAGTTGCTCAGTCACGTCCGGACTTTGTGACCCCACGGACTATAGCCCACTAGGCTCCTCTTTCCATGTGATTTCCCAGGCCAGAATACCAGAGTGGGTTGCTATTTCCTACTCCAGGGGATCTTCCTGACCCAGGGAATCTCTGAATCTCTTTAGTTTCTTCAAGGGAATTTCCTGAATCTCTTGCATTGGCAGGTGTTCTCTAGGGACATGCAAATTAAACTAACAAAAGACAGACTAGTGAGAAAAGACAGATTCTTATACATGTATATGTGTGGGGGTTCACAGAAAAACGTGACTCAAGGAGGTGGTTAGAATAGTTTGCATACCTGCTCAGTGACTTCAGTGGTGTCTGACTCTCTGCAACTCCATGGACTGTAGCCCGCCAGGCTCCTCAGTCCATAGGATTCTCCAGGAAAGAATACTAGAGTGGGTTGCCATGCCCTCCTCCAGGGACTGTTCCCAATCCAGAGATCGAACTCTGTGTCTCCTGCATGGCAGGCAGATTCTTTACTGCTGAGCCTCTCCCCAGGGCAGGTCCACACCTATCTAGTGCACCCACAGATCCCAGTGCCTGACAAAGCTTAGTCCAGAGTAGATGATCAATTACTTGTCCCCAGTCAATGAATTTACAGATTGAAGGAAGCCAGAATGTGTCACCTGAAAATATGCCCTTTTTTTAATATGCCTCTTTGACATCAAAATTATTTTGAGCTGAAGACATTTGTTGTTGTTTGATCAGTTAGTTTTTCAGTCATGTCCAACTCTTTGCAACCCCATGAACTGCAGCACATCAGGTCTCCCCGTTCTTCACTATCTCCTGGAGTTTGCTTAAACTCATGTCCAGTGAGTTGATGATGCCATCCAACCATCTGCTCTGTTGTCCCCTTCTCCTTTTGCCTTCAATCTTTCCCAGGATCCACGTTCTTTCCAGTGAGTCAGCTTTTCACATCAGCTGCCCAAAGTATTGGATTTCAGCTTCAGCATCAGTCCTTCCAATGAATATTCAAGGTCAATCTCCTTTAGGATTCACTGTTTGATTGCTGTGCTATCCAAGGGACTCTCAAAAGTCTTCTCCAGCACCACAATTTGAAGGTACCAGTTCTTCAGTGTTCAGTCTTCTTTATGGTCCAATACTTATATCCATACATGACTACTAGAAAAGCCATAGCTTTGACTACATGGACCTTTGTCAGCAAAGTGATATCTATGCTTTTTAATATGCCATCTAGGTTTGTCATAACTTTCTTTCCAAGGAGCAAGTGTCTTTTAATTTTATGGCTGCAGTCACAGTCCACAGTGATTTTGGAGCTCAAGAAAATAAAATCTGCCACTGTTTCCACTTTCTCCCCTTCCATTTGCCATGTAGTGATGCGACCAGATGCCATGATCTTCATTTTTTGAATGTTGAGTTTTAAACCAGCTTTTTACTCTCCTCTTTCACCTTCATCAAGAGGTTCTTTGGTTCCTCTTCACTTTCTGCCATTAGACTAGTATCATCTGCATATCTGAGATTATTGATATTTCTCCAAGCAATCTTGATTTCAGCTTGTGCTTCATCCAGCCTGGTTTTCACATGATGTATTCTGCATAGAAGTTAAATAACCAGGATAACAATATACAGTCTTGATGTACTCCTTTCCTAATTTTGAACCAGTCTGTTGTTCCATGTCCGGTTCTAACTGTTGCTTCTTGACCTGCATACAGGTTTCTCAGGAGGCAGGTAAGGTGGTCTGCTATTCTCATCTTCTTAAAAATTTTCCAGTTTGTTGTGATTCACACTGTCAAAGGCTTTAGTGTAGTCAATGAAGCAGATGCTTTTCTGGAATTCTCTAGTTTTTTCTATGATACAACGAATGTTGGCAATTTGATCTCTGGTTCCTCTGCCTTTTCTAAACCCAGCTTGTACACTGGAAGTTTTCAGTTCACATACTGTTGAAGCCTAGATTGAAGGATTTTGAACATAACCTTACTAGTATGTGAAATGAGCAAAATTGTCTTAATAGTTTGAACATTCCTTGACACTGCACTTCTTTGGGATTGGAATGAAAACTGACCTTTTCCAGTCCTCTGGCCACTGCTGAGCTTTCCAAATTTGCTGACATATTGAGCATAACACTTTCACAGCATCATCGTTTAGGTCTTTAAGTAGCTCACCTGGAATTCCAGCTGAACTATTTAAAATAAAGGCATTTAAGAAGCAGCAAATGCAGGAAAAGGTCTCTGAAAACTTCTCCTGTTCTGCATGAAGGCAGGATATAGATTCTCCATCTCTGAAGACAGACCCTTATCAGATGGCATAAATCTGCAAACAACTCACTTCATTAAATTTTCTATCATCTATTTACCTTCCCACTGTTTGCCACCCCTGGAAACCTAAAACCACTTTCTTTTTTCCAATCATTTCTCTATAAATGTGTTCTTCGTTGAAGGTAGTATGCAAACCAGAGTTCTAAGCCACCTCCTTCAGTTACTCTTTCTTTGAGTTTCTCTCTTCTAGGAGACATACCCATTGATAAACTTCTGTTTTTCTCTAGTTAATCTGCATTTTGTTACAAGGGCCCAGCCAAAAATTTTGAAGGACAAAGGGACAAGAATTCTTTTTCCTCCCTTACAGATGAATGTGTGCATGTGTGTTTGTGTGTGCATGTGTGTGTGTGTGTGTGTGTGTGTTGCTCAGTCATGTCCAACTCTTTGCAACCTTAAAGACTGCAGCCCACCAGGCCCCACTGTCCATGGGATTCTCCAGGCAAGAACACTGGAGTGGGTCGCCATTTCCTTCTCCAAAAGGAACTACAGAAAGAAAGGAAGTGAAGTCACTCAGTCATATCCAACTCTTTGCAACCCCATGGACTATAGCCAGCCAGGGTCCTCTGTCCATGGGACTTTCCCAGGGAAGAATACTGGAGTGGATTGCCATTTCTTTCTCCAGGGGATCTTCCCAGCACAGGGATCAAACCTGGGCCTCCTTCATTGCAGGCAGATTGTTTACCATCTGAGCCACCAGGGAAGCCCGTTTGCCATAATATATGAAATCTTTAAAACCATTCTTCAGAAGCAATGATTAGATTGAAGAAAGTCAAAGAGATATGACAGCTAAATGCAGTGGGTGCTTCTGAATTGAAATCTTTTGCTCTGAAGGACACTGTTAGGGCAACCTGTGAAATCTGAATGGTGACTATGGATTAGATGGTATGATTCATGGGACTTAAAGCCCACCTGAATGACATAAAGATTACTTCAAGGGGAAACATTTACCTTACAACCAACTGGAAAGAACACTTATCTGAACTTCCCTTATCTAACACATGGCTTTATGAGAGTCAGCCTCTCTCCAAGGAGACTTCCAGTCAGATACCTGACCTTGGGCACCAGGACATTCCAAAAGAGAGTGTAAACAAGTTTCATTCCAATCTTCCATCCTTTGAAGCTCCAGTCACCACTACCGCCCCCCTCACTAAGTTGGTATATAAACCCTTACCTCTAGCTGTTCAAGTTGCCTCTTCATCTGAAAGCTCCCACATGCATAAACAGACTTATCCTGTTAATCTGTCTATTGTGAGTTCATTCACAGACCACCCTCCCACCACCATTCAAACATAAAATAGTAAAAGAAAATTTTCCTTTGGATATGAACTATCTCTGTTAAGTTCCTGATATGGATGGTTGTCATATGGTTTGTAAGAGAATGTCCTTGTTTGTCAGGAGGAAACTTGGCTCCTGTGAATATTTTGCCATGGTATCAATAGGAGTTGGGGTGGTTTTTGTTTTGTTGTGGTTTTATAACAGGAGTGAAAGGGGCAGGACACAACTTTTGAAAGGATGACATAGCCCAAGGACACAACATAAGCCAATTAGAGTCAAATGGGACCAAGATGGCAGACAAGACAAGACCTTGCTCTTCAATCAGCAAGTGAAATGACACACCCTGGGGTGCCGTGACAGTTCCAAGGCACTGTCAAAACACCAAGGAGTGGGCAGTGGCCCAAAGCCTGGAAATCTCTACCCCTTACCCAAAATACCTGAAATAATCCTCTCACTCATTAGCATAAGAAATTTCAGTTCAGTTCAGTTCAGTCGCTTGGTGTCTGACTGTTTGTGACCCCATGGACTGCAGCACACTAGGCCTCCCTGTCCATCACCAACTCCCGGAGTTTACTCAAACTCATGTCCATTGAGTTGGGGATGCCATCCAACCATCTGATCCTCTGCCTTCCCCTTCTCCTCCTGCCTTCAATCTTTCCCAGCATCAAGGTCTTTTCAAATAAATCAGTTCTTCGCATCAGGTGGCCAAAGTATTGGAGTTTCAGCTTCAGCATCAGTCCTTCCAATGAATTTTTAGGACTGGTTGGATCTCCTTTAGGATGGACTGGTTGGATCTCCTTGCAGTCCAAGGGACTCTCAAGAGTCTTCTCCAATACCACAGTTCAACAGCATAAATTCTTTGGTGCTCAGCTTTCTTTATAGTCCAACTCTTAATCCATACATGACTACTGGAAAAACCATTGCTTTGACTAGACAGACCTTGTTGGCAAAGTAATGTCTCTGCTTTTTAATATGCTGTCTAGGTTGGTCATAACTTTTCTTCCAAGGAGCAAGCATCTTTTAATTTTATGGCTGCAATTACCATCTGCAGTGATTTGGGAGCCCCCAAAATAAAGTCTGTCACTGTTTCCATTGTTTCCCCACCTATTTGCCATGAAGTGATGCAACCAGATGCCATGATCTTAGTTTTCTGAATGTTGAGTTTTAAGCCAACTTTTTCACTCTCCTCTTTCACATTCATTAAGAGGCTCTTTAGTTCTTCTTCATTTTCTGCCATATGAAATCACCCAGCCTATAAAAACTGATCTCGCCACGTTTCACAGCCGCACTCGCCCTCTGCAATGGCCCAACATTCTGTCTGTGGAGTGTGATCCTCTCTGTATCTGAATAAATCCACTTCTTACTGTTAGACCTCTCGGCCTCTTTCAGGGAACCGTCGCCCAAATAATCTCCAGGACTTGGACTCGATGCAAACCGCAAGAGGATTTATTAGGCCAGCGCGCCAGGGTTCGATCACCACCAGGGGAGAACGAACCCCAAACATTTGTTACAGAGCAGTTTTTAAGCACAAAAACCACAAACGGGTACAGCTAGGGTGGAGCGACCTGATTGGTGTACAGGTCTTGACATTTTCAGGGATAGGTTTATTTGTTATCAGGTCAACATGGCTGGACGAGCTGTATTTTTACTGTTAACCTGTTCTCTGGAAAATAATTTCCTGGAATGGTTTTTGAGATAAACATCCCCCAGAGGCTGCATGCCTTAGATATGAGCCCCTTACACATTCTTGAGATAAAGGTTTGTCTTAAGATTAACAGGAGGGCCTGTTTCCTAAGGCTCTAGTGAAACTTTAACCTTTATTTTTATCCACCTTTCTTCTCATTACCTTTCACTTTGTCTCTCACTGAATTCTTTCTGTGATGAGACATCAAGAACCTGAGTTTTATTAGGCCTTGAAACCAGGTACCATAGGTTTTGGCTGGGTTCAAGTCCAAGCCACGTCAGTTCAAGTCCCAAACTGGGTTTTGACTGGGTTCAAGTCCCAGCACATAGGTTCAAGTCCCAATCTGAGGTAAATGGTTTCAGCTTGGTTACTTTTTTAGTTATGAGATGAATAAAATCTGTACTCCCTTACAAGGGAGAAGAAAAAGTCATAGGGCAGCAGAGGGGTGAGGGATTATAGACCCTAACCCTAACTCTAACAGCCACATATAGCAAAGCTACAGCCATTCCTCTCAACACAGGCCAGAGATGGTGGAACCAAGGGAACTGCCTCCAGGCTCATACTCTCCTGAAGGCCAGGCAAATGAATCAGGAGAGGCACAATGGGCAGAAATTTGAGTGATTCTTACTCTTTTTTTTTTTTTTGCTATGCCTACTTCCCTGATATCTCAGTTGGTAAAGAATCCACCAATGTGGGAGATGTGGGTTCAGTCCCTGGGTTGGGAAGATCCCCTGGAGAAGGGAAAGGCTACCCACTCCAGTATGCTGGCCTGGAGAATTCCATGGACTGTATAGTCCACAGGGTTGCAAAGAGTTGGACGTGACTGAGAGACTTTCACTTTCAGCAGTGAAGCACGGAGTCCTAACCACTGCACCACCATGGAATTCCCTGAGTGATTCTTACTCTTAGGGCCATTTGACTGCCTCACATACCCCCACCCCACTGCAGGTTATTACCATCACCTTGTGCACCACTCTGGAGCCCACCTGGGTTCCCCAGAGTGAGACTAAGGGCAACACAGGGCTGAGTGAATGGGTGCAGAACATGCCGCCCCCAAATATGCCAATTTGACATTTTGATTATTTTTGAGCTAAAGGCACTTGAAAAGCAACAGGTGTAAGAAAGACTCCCTGATTTACTGTTTCCTCCCTGAGGACAGGAGACAGAACTCCTGTATGGAATACACCCTGCCTGAACCTGGAGGAAGAGAACATTCTTTTCTCCAGATATGGCAAGTACAGACCAAGAAGTGTTTGAACAAAGAAACCTTGTTAAAATAACCCTTATCTTCCTTTAGTCTCCTCGTGTAGTTACTTTCTCATAATTACTACTCTTTGCTCAACCTAGTACATAAAACACTTAGGCTTCACGGCCTTGGTGGTTTTCCTTTCCCTGTGAAGGCTCTCACACACATATAAAAATAAAATTTGGATGCTTTTCTCCTATTACTGTCTTGCTAAGTGCTAAGTCGCCTCAGTTGTGTCCGACTCTTTGTGACACCATTGGCTATAGCCTGCCAGGCTCATCTGTTCATGGAATTCTCCAGGTAAGAATAGTGGAGTGGGTTGCCATGACCTCCTCCAGGGGATCTTCCCCACACAGGTATCAAACCCATGTCTCTTATGTCTCCTGCATTGGCAAGTGGCTTCTTTACCACTAGCGCGACTTGGGAAGCCCATTTTAATTTTCAGGCCCAGCCAGAGTCACTAAGAGGGTAAAGGAAAACTTTTGCCTCCTCAACAAACCCTAATAAAGTCCATGGAAGTTGGCAGGGGACTGGGGACAGGGGAGTGGGTACTCTGAAAATGGTGGCCACCAAAACAGAATTTTCCTTTTCTTTTTCAGAACATTTGCTATCTTACAGGTACCTGGGTTTTTCTCAACATCAGCTGACCACATTTGTAACATGGCCTGTTTCCTGTGACCGGTAACTTGATTTGAGGAACAGGTTAGATTCCGGGCTCTCTGATTCCCATGCTGACACCAAGATAAATGCTATCACCCTCAGAGATTTAATTCACTTCCATATATTAATTTGATACAAATAAATGATTAACTCCTCCACTGTATGTTTGTTCTCCTAATGTTTCCCTCTGCTGCCTGGGTATCTGGGTGACTTGCACAGATGAGTGAGGAATATACAAAAACAGCCCAGTGGGGCTTCTAGTTTCTCCTTCACCTCCAGTATGAGCCATAACAGCCTCTGTTTATGTTCTGTTTGTTAAGTATCACTTTAGGCTTTATTTTCACTGTGCAGAGGATTTTATTTCCCTGGTTTGACCCAGTTATTGCACCCATTTAATTATACTGCCTAACTTTCTTGTTTGGAGAAATCTCTCCAAATCTGAAGTCATTTTAGAGGGCAATCAGGCCAGTTTCCAAGAATTTACCCTTTACCACTTGAAAATTTTATTTAAAATGAGCATGGTTGTAAAACAAAAAATTATTGGAGGAAAATACATCAAAATATATTTTCTTTTTAATTTTCTATATGAGTTTATGTAATATTCATAATGGGAAAATGCAATTACTTTGTTTAATAAATTGAGCCTAGAACATTTTCTTTCTTTTAAAAAACTTTATACATATCTTTAGATTAAAGTAAAGATAAGAATAAGATAGCCTTGGTTTGACACAATATTTTTCCCCTCAAAATAACTATAAGAACTGATGCAAATCTCATTTCCAGCTGACTCTCACAGATTGATTAATGATGTGTTTGCACTGAAAACTGTGTGGATCACAATAAACTGTGGAAAATTCTGAAAGAGATGGGAATACCAGATCACCTGACCGGCCTCTTGAGAAACCTGTATGCAGGTCAAGAAGCAACAGTTAGAACTGGACATGGAACAACAGACTGGTTCCAAATAGGAAAAGGAGTACGTCAAGGCTGTATATTGTCACCTTGCTTATTTAACTTCTATGCAGAGTATATCATGAGAAACGCTGGGCTGGAAGAAGCACAGGCTGGAATCAAGATTGCTGGGAGAAATATTAATAATCTCAGATATGCAGATGACACCACCTTTATGGCAGAAAGTGAAGAACTAAAGAGCCTCCTGATGAAAGTGAAATAGGAGACTGAAAAAATTGGCTTAAAGCTAAACATTCAGAAAACGAAGATCATGGCATCCGGTCCTGTCACTTCATGGAAAATAGATGGAGAAACAGTGGAAATAGTGACAGACTTTATTTTGGAGGGGCTCCAAAATCACTGCAGATGGTGATTGCAGCCATGAAATTAAGATGCTTACTCCTTGGATGGAAAGTTATGGCCAACCTAGACAGCATATTCAGAGAAGACAATGGCAACCCACTCCAGTGTTCTTGCCTGGAGAATCCCAGGGATGGGGGAGCCTGGTGGGCTGCCGTCTATGGCGTTGCAGAGTCAAACACGACTGAAGTGACTTAGCAGCAGCAGCAGACACATATTAAAAAGCAGAGACATTACTTTGTCAACAAAAGTCCATCTAGTCAAGGCTATGGTTTTTCCAGTGGTCATGTATGGATGTAAGAGTTGGACTATGAGAAAAGCTGAGTGCCAAAGAATTGATGCTTTTGAACTGTTGTGTTGGAGGAGACTCTTGAGAGGAGATCCAACCAGTCCATCCTAAAGGAAATCAATCCTGGATGTTCTTTGGAGGGATTGATGTTGAAGCTGAAACTTCAATACTTTGGCCGCCTGATACGAAGAGCTGACTCATTGGAAAAGACCCTGATGCTGGGAAAGATTGAGGGTGGGAGGAAAAGGGGACAACAGAGAATGAGATGGTTGGATGGCATCACCGACTCAATGGACATGAGTTTAGGTAAATTCGGGAGTTGGTGATAGACAGGGAGACCTGGTGTGCTGCAGTTCATGGAATCTCAAAGAGCTGGACACAACTGAGGGACTGAACTGACTTACTGACTGCACTGAAAAAAATTCTCTCACTAAAATGATGTTTTAAAAAGTTAAATAAGAATGAATAATCTCACAAAACTACAATAAGATAGCATCTCACACCAGTCAGAATGATTATCATTAAAAAGTCTACAAATAATAAATGCTGGAGAGGGTATAGAGAAAAAGAACCCTCCTAACACTATCGGTGGGAGCGTAGGTTGGTGCAGCCACTATGGAAAACAGTGTGGAGGTTCCTCAGGAAACTGAAAATGGAATTACTCTATGATCCAGCAGTCCCACTCCTAGGCATATATCCAGACAAAACTATAATTCAAAAAGATACCCGTACCCTTAAGTTGATAGCAACATTAGTCATGACAGCCAAGACATGGAAACAGCCAAAATGTCCATTGACAGATGAATGGCTAAAGATGTGGTACACATATACCATGGAATACTATTTAACCATTTACAAAAGAATGGAATAATGCCGTTTGCAGCAATGTGAATGCAACTAGAGCTTATCATACTAAGTGAAGGCAGAAAGAGGAAGAAAAATGCCATATGATATCATCACTTTTATGTGGAATCTAAACTATGACACAGATGAAACTATCTATGAAACAGAAACAGGATCACGGACATAGAGAACACACTGTGGTTGCTGAGACACAGAGAACTATATTCACTATCTTATGATAAATCACAATGGAAAAGAAGATTTAAAAAGAATATATATGTGTGTGTGTGTAACTGTGTCATTTTGCTGTTTAGCAAAAATTAATACACCATTATAAATATTTCAATCTTTAAAATTGGAGAAAAAAGAAACATCTCAGTAGTGAACATGTTGTACTTTTAAAAGTTGTGCATGCTGAGATGACCCAGAGGGATGGGATGGGGAGGAAGGTGGGAGAGGGGTTCAGGATGGGGAATACATGTATACCCATGGGGGATTCGTGTCAAGGTATGGCAAAACCAATACAATACGGTAAAGTAAAAAATAAGTTAATTAATTAAAAAAAAAGAAAAAATAAATAAAAGTTGTGCATGTACTCAAAACAATTAATAATGTAGTTCTATTAATAAGGGACTCATTTATCTCTCCATCCACTCATTCAACAGTCATCTGATTCCTGGAGCCCCCTGAAGATTTGGGGAAGTAGTGGTGAAGGAGACAGGTCCATCTGCCAGTCTGAAGCTAGAGCCTGGTGAGGAATGACAGCAATGAAACAGGCCATCAGGAGTAATCAGACTGTGGGCATGGAACCCGGAGAGTAGAGACAGGGGCAGCTGGAAGGAGTGGACAGTCTCTTTGGGTGATGTCCCAGTGAGTTTACTTAGATTCCAGATTAAGTCTTTTTTTTTTAAGATGCAAATTCCTGGGTAATTCTTTTTGGCCCATCCCTTGGCTGTGGGGAGCATGGTTCCCAGCTTTGGATGTAGCCCTTCCATCACAGCTCCTACTACTGGATATTGACATTACCTGACCCCTTCACCACCACACACACACTCCCCCAAGAGCTGATTCAATTCACCTACTCATCTTGGTATGCGGCTCAGGGCCTAGCCCAAATAATACATTTAACATATGTTGAATGATTGGTTTGCTGGTAACAGGACCGCAGGACTGCAGGCTATGTAACTCACTTTATGAATCTAAGTAATGATGAATTCACGAAAATTATTATTCATTACTGGTGGAGAGAGAGGTGAGGAGCTTAAAAGTATTATTTCTTAAGTGCAAAGTGTAAAATAGCCAACATTTATGTAACCTTGTGAGTGCTTCTCCTGATCTTATCCAGATGTAGCTATCAAGGTGATGGGAGATGATCGAGGCCGAGGGCCACTGTGCATTCCACACCCGCACGTATGGGAAGGCAACATGTATCAACCCTAGCGAGTTTTCCAACTTCTCTGCTCCCTTAATCTGCTGATATGAGTCCCAACATTCTAGTCCCTTATTCCAAGCTGTACCCCAGCTTCTTAGGACAAGCCACCCATGACACATTTCTTCCTGGACTTTGTATGATGGGGAAGCCAAAGAAGGATGGAAAGAGTCTGTGGAGGAGAAACCAAAGAGTCTTCCTTCTACCTTCCCAGGTTCTCCAGCTAGAGCTTTGTAAATTAGATGGACAAAAAAAGATTAACAAGAGAAAACCAAAAACAGAAGTTTGTGAACACGTGCTTCATGCATACACATGGGAACAGTCAATGATGAGTAACTCAAAGTGCTGATTAGAACTTTGGCTTATATAGCATCTTAATAAAAGAACAATACATTTTAGAGCAGTGACAAGTCAAAGGAAAAGGACCTTGAGTTTTTAGAGGTGGTAAATTTCAGGAAGGCAAACACATGGGGAAAGTAATGTTAGATGTGGAAAATTTTGAAAGAGATGGGAATACCAGACCACCTGACCGACTTCTTGAGAAACCTGTATGCAGGTCAGGAAGCAACAGTCAGAACTGGACATGGAACAACAGACTGGTTCCAAATAGGAAGGGAGTATGTCAAGGCTGTATATTGTCACCCTGTTTATTTAACTTATATGCAGAGTACATCATGAGAAACGCTGGGCTGGAAGAAGCGCAAGCTGGAATCAAGATTGCTGGGAGAAATATCAATAACCTCAGATATGCAGATGACACCACCCTTATGGCAGAAAGTGAAGAGGAACTAAAAAGCCTCTTGATGAAAGTGAAAGAGGAAAGTGAAAATGTTGGCTTAAAGCTCAACATTCAGAAAACGAAGATCATGGCATCTGGTCCCATCACTTCATGGCAAATAGATGGGGAAACAGTGTCAGATTTTATTTTGAGGGGCTCCAAAATTACTGCAGATGGTGACTGCAGCCATGAAATTAAAAGACACTTACTCCTTGGAAGGAAAGTTATGACCAATCTAGATAGCATATTCAAAAGCAGAGACATTACTTTGCCAACAAAGGTCCGTCTAGTCAAGGCTATAGTTTTTTCCTGTGTTCATGTATGGATGTGGGAGTTGGACTGTGAAGAAAGCTGAGCACCGAAGAATTGATGCTTTTGAACTATGGTGCTGGAGAAGACTCTTGAGAGTCCCTTGGACTGCAAGGAGATCCAACCAGTCCATTCTAAAGGAGATCAGTCCTGGATGTTCTTTGGAAGGAGTGATGCTAAAGCTGAAACTCCAGTACTTTGGCCACCTCATGCGAAGAGTTGACTCATTGGAAAAGACTCTGATGCTGGGAGGGATTGGGGGTAGGAGGAGAAGGGGACGACCGAAGATGAGATGGCTGGATGGCATCACGGATTCAATGGACATGAGTCTGAGTGAACTCCAGGAGTTGGTGATGGACAGGGAGGCCTGGCATGCTGTGATTCATGGAGTCGCAGAGTCAGACACGACTGAACTGAACTGAACTGAATGTTAGACGAGTGCTAGTATTAGCAAGGTTTGTTATGGAGATTCCTTGGGTGCTGACCCTGGGTTGATTGGGGTCTAGGGTTGTCTCAGGTGATCAACTTCTGTCCTTCATGGTAAATGTCCTGCATTTAGGCAAATAGGAAGAGGCCAAAGAACTTTTCTTGCATCTCTTTCTTCTCAACTGCCTTCAACTCAAACTATCCTTTATGCCTTAGTGGTACAGCTAAGGGTGGCATACTCTGTTACCCTTCAAGTTCAAAGAGATTTAGTCAGTCTATAACCTGAGACTCCAGAGGAGGAGTGGAAGGAATGTAGTAGCCAAGGAGAGACACCTGAGAGTGTGGATTACAGCAGAGTTTGAGAAGCAAAGGAGAGAGATGTGGGAAAGACTGTTGGAAGTCATGACTTAGACCTCCTTAGATGTCCTTTAAGAGACCAGAATAAAGAAAGCAATTTCCTATTTCTCTATCCACCTGTCCTAGTCCATTTGGGCTGCTGCAACCAAAGACAAAACAAAACAATACAAATATCAAGGCACAAGATGGTTTACAAAGAGCAGAAATTCACTGTTCACAGTTCTGGAGCCTGGAGGCCGGAGACCAGAGTGCCAGCATGGTCAGGTGAGGGCTTCCTCCAGATCAGATCTCAGATTTCTTGCTGCATCCTCCCATGGTGGAAGGGGCTAGGGAGCTCTGTGAGGTGTTCTTTATGAGAGCATTAATCCCAAGGACTCCACCCTCATGACCTAAGCACCTCTGAAAAGACCCACCTCCTAATGTCATCACCTCTTGGGGTCAGGATTTCAAAACATGAAATGTGATGTTCAGGGGAGGCAAACATATCTATCTACTTTGCCTTTGGGAACAGTACTTATTTAAATATGACACCTTTCCAGGACTGAGTGATGAGGTCATAGTGTACCTATTTGTCTCTGCTTGGTTCTGATGAGAACTAATGAGCGTCTTACACTCAGCTTATCCAGCACTGAACTCCTGACCCTCCCCTGTAAACTGCACTACCCACAGCCCACTCCTTCTTAGCTGGTGGCAACTCCATCCTTCCAGATACCCAGGCCAAACCCTTAGTGTCCTCCATGGCTCCTTTCCTCTCATTCCAGTGTCCAATCTATCAGGAAATCCTCTAGGCTCTACCTTCCAAATACCTCCTGAACCCAACCACTTGCCTGCACTATGGCTCCTCCCAGTCAGAGCATCCATCATCCTAGTTGACAGCAGGGGTCCCAACCGGTGTCCCCCCTTCTCCCCTAAACCTTCCTATAACCTATTCTCAGCAGAGCAGCCAGAATGATCCTTGTATACCTTCTAACAAGATACAAAATAATTCAGCTCATTTATCTCCAATGCTTAAAATGCTGAAATGGATTTCCTTTCTGTTAAGATAAAAGCGAAAACCCTTTTAAAGGCCTAGAAGGATGTGTTCTGCCACACTCACTTCACCTGCTCTTCTCTGTTTAGAGAACTCCCCCTGCAGCCACAATGTCCTCCTCGCTCTTCTGTAAGCTTACTGGGCACACCCCAACTGAAGGACTTGCTCTCTCTGCTGAAACACTGGTCTCTACAGCCACAAGGCTAACTTCCCTCACCCCTTCAAATCTTTGCTCAGATATCACCTTTTTAATGAGACCTACCCCTCTCAAACTGGAATTCCATCACCTCCACTAGCTTTGTTTGTACTGATGCTTCCTAAGGCCCACTTGACTTCACATTCCAGGATGTCTGGCTCTAGATGAGTGATCACACCATCACGATGATCTGGGTCATGAAGATCCTTTTGTATAGTTCTTCTGTGTATTCTTGCCACCTCTTCTTCATCTCTTCTGCATCTGTTAGGTCCATACCATTTCTGTCCTTTATCGAGCCCATCTTTGCATGAAATGTTCCCTTGGTATCTCTAATTTTCTTGAAGAGATCTCTAGTCTTTCCCATTCTGTTGTTTTCCTCTATTTCTTTGCAGTGATCCCTAAGGAAGGCTTTCTTATCTCTCCTTGCTTTTCTTTGGAACTCTGAATTCAGATGCTTATATCTTTCCTTTTCTCCTTTGCTTTTATCTTCTCTTCTTTTCACAGCTATTTGTAAGGCCTTCCCGGACAGCCATTTTGCTTTTTGCATTTCTTTTCCATGGGGATGGTCTTGATCCCTGTCTCCTGTACAGTGTCACGAACCTCATTCCATAGTTCATCAGGCACTCTATCTATCAGATCTAGGCCCTTAAATTTATTTCTCACTTCCACTGTATAATCATAAGGGATTTGATTTAGGTCATACCTGAATGGTCTAGTGGTTTTCCCTACTTTCCTCAATTCAAGTCTGAATTTGGCAATAAGGAGTTCATGATCTGAGCCACAGTCAGCTTCTGGTCTTGTTTTTGCTGACTGTATAGAGCTTCTCCATCTCTGGCTGCAAAGAATATAATCAATCTAAGTTCGGCGTTGACCATCTGGTGATGTCCATGTGTAGAGTCTTCTCTTGTGTTGTTGGAAGAGGGTGTTTACTATGACCCTCTGTTTGCTATGACACCAGTGCATTCTTTTGGCAAAACTCTATTAGCCTTTGCCCTGCTTCATCCTGCATTCCAAAGCCAAATTTGCCAAACACTCTCAGGTGTTTCTTGACTTCCTACTTTTGCATTCCAGTCCCCTATAATGAAAAGGACATCTTTTCGGGGTGTTAGTTCGAAAAGGTCTTGTAGGTCTTCATAGAACTGTTCAACTTTAGCTTCTTCAGTGTTACTGGTTGGGGCATAGACTTGGATTGCTGTGATATTGAATGGTTTGCCTTGGAAATGAACAGAGATGATTCTGTTGTTTTTGAGATTGCATCCAAGTACTGCATTTCGGACTCTTTTGTTGACCATGATGGCTACTCCACTTCTTCTGAGGGATTCCTTCCCACAGTAGTAGATATAATGGTCATCTGAGTTAAATTCACCCATTCCAGTCCATTTTAGTTCGCTGATTCCTAGAATGTCAACAGTCACTCTTGCCATCTCCTGTTTGACCACTTCCAATTTGCTTTGATTCATGGACCTGACATTCCAGGTTCCTATGCAATATTGCTCTTTACAGCATCAGATCTTGTTTCTATCACCAGTCACATCCACAGCTGGGTACTGTTTTTGCTTTGGCTCTATCCCTTCATTCTTTCTGGAGTTATTTCTCTACTGATCTGTAGTAGCATATTGGGCACCTACTGACTTGGGGAGTTCCTCTTCCAGTATCCTATCATTTTGCCTTTTCATACTGTTCACGGGGTTCTCAAGGCAAGAATACTGAAGTGGTTTGCCATTCCTTTCTCCAGTGGACCACATTCTGTCAGGAATTCCAGTTGAGCTATTTCAAATCCTGAAAGATGACGCTGTGAAAGTGCTACACTCAATATGCCAACAAATTTGGAAAACTCAGCAGTGGCCACAGGACTGGAAAAGGTCAGTTTTCATTCCAATCCCAAAGAAAGGCAATGCCAAAGAATGCTCAAATTACTGCACAATTGCACTCATCTCACATGCTAGTAAAGAAATGCTCAATATTTTCCAAGCCAGGCTTCAGCAATACGTGAATTGTGAACTTCCAGATGTTCAAGCTGGTTTTAGAAAAGGCAGAGGAACCAGATATCAAATTGCCAACAAATTGCCAACATCTGCTGGATCATTGAAAAAGCAAGAGAGTTCAAAAAAACATCTATTTCTGCTTTATTGACTATGCCAAAGCCTTTGACTGTGTGGATCACAATAAATGGTGGGAAATTCTGAAAGAGATGGGAATACCAGACCACCTGACCTGCCTCTTGAGAAACCTACATGCAGGTCAGGAAGTAACAGTTAGAACTGGACATGGAACAACAGACTGGTTCAAAATAGGAAAAGGAGTACATCAAGGCTGTATATTGTCTCCCTGCTTATTTAACTTCTATGCAGAATACATCATGAGAAACGCTGGGCTGGAAGAAGCACAAGCTGGAATCAAGATTGCTGGGAGAAATATCAATAACCTCAGATATGCAGAAGACACCACCCTTATGGCAGAAAGTGAAGAGGAACTAAAAAGCCTCTTGATGAAAGTGAAAGAAGAGAGTGAAAAAGTTGGCTTAAAGCTCAACATTCAGAAAACGAAGATCATGGCATCTGGTCCCATCACTTCATGGCAAATAGATGGGGAAACAGTGTCAGATTTTATTTTGAGGGGCTCCAAAATCACTGCAGATGGTGACTGCAGCCATGAAATTAAAAGATGCTTACTCCTTGGAAGGAAAGTTATGACCAATCTAGATAGCATATTCAAAAGCAGAGACATTACTTTGCCGACTAAGATCCATCTAGTCCAGGCTATGGTTTTTCCAGTAGTCATGTATGGATGTGAGAGTTGGACTGTGAAGAAGGCTGAGTGCCAAAGAATTGATGCTTTTGAACTGTGGTGTTGGAGAAGACTCTTGAGAGTCCCTTGGACTGCAAGGAGATCCAACCAGTCCATTCTAAAGGAGATCAGTCCTGGGATTTCTTTGGAAGGAGTGATGCTAAAGCTGAAACTCCAGTACTTTGGCCACCTCATGAGAAGAGTTGACTCACTGGAAAAGACCCTGATGCTGGGAGGGATTGGGGGCAGGAGGAGAAGGGGACGACCGAAGATGAGATGGCTGGATGGTATCACCAACTCAATGGACGTGAGTCTGAGTAAACTCCGGGAGTTGGTGATGGACAGGTAGGCCTGGCATGCTGCAGTTCATGGGGTCGCAAAGAGTCAGACATGACTAAGCAACTGAACTGAACTGACCCCTATCAAAAAGAAAAAATTACAGCTCTATCCCAGGCCCCACATACCTGATCCCCTTACCCTGCTTTTTGGTTTTCAGAATTTATCACCTTATCTATGATGCTGTTTAGCCTGACTGGATTGTAAAGTCCATGAGTCCATGAGGATGGATATCTTTGTTTTGATCCCTATTATTCCTATCATTTGTAAAAGTGGATAGTGCAGAGCAACAGTTCAATAAGTATTTGCTGAATGAATGAAAGGAATCCATTTATACCCACAAGCAATCAAGCATGGCTCCTAGACTAGGGGACCTGTGTCTGTGCCAGACACAGCCCTCACGTGCTAGGGAGTGAGCTTTGTCCTTATTGACAGATACAGGCTGAGGTTCATAGTCAAGCTCCAGGGACTGAACCATCTGGCACAGAGACTTTTATCTTCATTACTAATCTGCTTTGCTGCAGGACAAAGGCAAGGACATTAATGTTGACACAATTCAAGACAACTTCTGTGGTATCTATGGAGCATAGGCTCCATTTTGTTCGAGGCTAGACATGTAGCAGGCCCAGGGGGCCAGGCCAGATGAGGGCAGCTGGATGGTTTCAACTAAAATCTTGCATTTATGTGATACATTCCTATACGGATACACTTGATATTCCTTTCAGAATGTGCAAGTGGCAGACCGATTGGTCTCAAACGCAATATCTGGCCATGCTAAGCAAGGTGGAAAGGGAAGCCGGAGGGAGACTCACTGGTCTCTTTACCACCTCCAAAGAGAAATAATTACCTCCTCACCATTATGTTAAGAACATTCAATGCTTGTTCCCTTCGTCAAGTACCAGACACATGCAAATGCATCTAGAGCTTCAGTCACAGGGTCTCACCAGTGAGCTGAAACCTAGTCCTGCAAGGCAGCTCTGTGAATCACCATGAGCAAGATATATCAATAAGCCCTGGGGGAGGAAGCTGGTGCGATACACAGAAATAAGAAAATCTCTCTTTTTCAAGCTAGTCAAGTGTATGGATTGAACTGTGTGAATTGTATGGGTTCTAAAATTTTAGCAAAGTAAGGTGAGGCAGAATTACCATATTAACTACACATTGAAATGTAATTTCATTAAAAAAACTATTTATTTTTATTTTGGACTCTGCTGGGTCTTCATTGTGGCATGGGCTTTCTCTAGTTGTGGTGAACGGAGGCTACTATCTCTAAAGACCTCATTTTAACCTGATCATCTCTGTTAAGACTCTATCTCCACATGGTCACATTCTCAGGTGGGAGGGAGGTTAAGAGTTCAGCATATGAATTGGTGAGGGGGGTGGTGGACACAATTGGTGATGGTGGTTTAGTCACTAAGTCATGTCCAGTGCCCATCAGGCTCCTCTGAGTCGCCAACCCTCTGGGTTCATAAGAGTTGGACATGACTTAGCGACTAAACCACCACCACCAATTGTGTGCCCCCCAAATTCACATGCCGAACTCTTAACCCCCTTCCCACCTGAGAATGTGATCATTTGGAGACAGAGTCTTAACAGAGATGATCAAGTTAGAATGAGGCCATTAGTATGGGCCCTGTCCAATATGACTGGAGTCCTTAGAAAAGGGAAAATGTGGACAAAGACATACACAGAGGGACGAGGATGTGAAGAGATGTAGGGAGGAGGTGGCCATCCACAAGACAAGGAGAGAGATCCTTGACCAGATCTCTCCCTCCCAGCCTCCAGAGGGTACCAACCCTGCTGACACCTTGATCTCAGACTTCCAGCCTTCAGAGCTATTGTTGCAGAGGTCACCCTGTTGTGTACCTTGTTATGGCAGCCCTGGCAGACTAACACCACAAGAAACTACATTACAGGATTTCCCTGATGGTCTGGTGGTTAAGAATCTGCCTGCCAAAGCAGGGGGAGCAGGTTCAATCCCTGGTCTGGGAAGATCCCACGTGCCACAGGGCAACTAAGCCCATGAGCCACAACTACTGAGCCCCTGCTCTAGAATCCAAGTTTCTAGAAAGTAGCTCCCATTTGCTGCAACTAGAGAAAGCCCACGCCACAACGAAGACCCAGCAGAGTCCAAAATAAAAATTTTAAAAATAATTTTTTTCAATGAAATTATTTTTTATGTGTGTAGTTAATATGGTAATTCTGCCTCATCTTACTTTGCTAATATTTTAGAACTGGTGGTGATCTGATCATTTAAGTATGTAGTACTGGGCAATGGGTACCACCAAATCATCCATTATGTATTCAGTGTTTACACAAATGTTACACAAAACTATCACTCCCCTAGCAGAGGTGGATGGTGTTAACTTTGGTTGCCTTTACTTGCTCCTTATTTCTCTTCCATCCAGGGTCTTCAGAGGAAACTTGAAAAGCTTCCCCAGTGTCAACACCTTCGACCCCTCCCCAAGGCAAATATTCAGTCACCTTTCAAGAATACGCTTGGTTAGTGATTTCTTTTGGCGAAACCTGATTGCTCTTTTTCTCGATTCTCTCTGAACCATCAATTCATGCCTTTCGGGTGGGCCTTCCACAGCCCTTTCCATGGCAGATTTAGTGCCCCACTCCATCTTCCTTTTGCACGATTTAATCTGCTGTATTTTAATTGGGTAATAAAACTCTGTGTGCCACCCAGCAAAATTCCAGAGCAAGCAATCACCAGGGACATTCTCTCAGCAGCCAGTTTCTAATTATTTATTCAGGCCCAAAGCCTAATTCCACCCCTGAGTGCAGTGAATCTGAGCTGCTGCACTCTCAGTAGAGGGGGGAAGGGAGTGGGGCAGGCAATGCTGGGGATCCCCAACCAGCACATCCCTGGACAGCAGACGTCTCTGAGTCAAGATGGCCTAAGTACCTGAGAAAAGCCCCTACTCTGCTGTCACAGCAGATGGGAGAACTGCCCTGGGGCGTCTGCTTTGTCAGCATCCCCACCCCCCCGCACCCCACATTGCTGAGGAATGAGACTGCCACAACCCATAAGGAGGTGTCCCCAACACTTAAAGATACAGGACTAGTCAACTCATGGTGTCGCAGGGTCAGCATAATCGGATAGCCATGTGGAAGCAAACTGACACAGAATAAATTCTGTATAAACAAAAACATTGAAAGACAACAGAATACCTATCCTAAAAGATAACCCTGGCAGCTTAGGACCTGCCACCCCCAAACACAAGACTTTGTTAAAATACGATGCTTTGGTGCATTGATTATATTGAGCTGAAGGTATTTTAAAAAGAGCAAATACAGGGAGAGGCTTTCTCTGAACTCCCCTTATCTGCCCAAAGACAGATCCTCCAAAAGGAACTCAGTTGTCTCAGATCCCCTCCCGGAGCCTCATCAGCTGGGGAGGATTGACTCCCACAGGAGAGAAGACTAGACAGCACCACGGCACCCAGACAGACCGTGCCGCAGCTGCCATACCTCCCCCTACTCCCCAAAAGCCCGTTCATCTCTCCTGAGGATCACTTCCTCTCCCCTGGGAGGGCTCCATTTCCTGTCCCCTTTCCCTTTAGGATGGCATTTAATCCTAAATTCTAAGCCACTACAGGGAGCTCTTCGTTTTCCCCTGGATATCTCCCATATACACATGAGGTACAGACATTAATAAACTCGTGTTTGTCTTTCCCTAGTTAATCTGTCTTTTATTACAGGAGTCTCAGCAAAAATTCAGAAAGGTCAAGGGAAAATTGTTTCTCCTCCTTTACAAGATCAATATGAGTATGAATTTATAAAAAATGTTACAGTAGAATGCAGAAGAATGTTTATAACTTCAGAACAGATTAGTTCTAACTATTACACAGAATCCAAAACCCTCAAAAGCAAAGACTGATATCTTTGATTATATAAAAATTAAAATTTGTTAAAAGATGCATTCCTCTCCAAAAAAACCATAAACAGAGTCAGAAAGTAAATGACAGATTAGGGAAAATGTTTACAACTTACGTCACCCTGTTAAAAAACAAAATTCAACTGATATATTTTAAAGATCTTACTGGCTTCATTCATGAATCAGGCAGCACCCCAGCTAGCAAACAGAAAGGAGCTCTAAGAAGCTGTACAAAATGCAAGGCTTTTATAGGCAAAAGGGAGCAGGATCAAGGAAGTTACTAGCAAAGACTGGATTGTTTGTGGCAAGGTCACCTTCCTTGAAGGAACACAGGGGTCTAGCAGGTGGATTACCTCACTAGTGTTGACCAGGTAATTCCAGACTGACTGGTTTAAGATTCCACTTCTGGGAGAGTTTGAAACAGTAATTAAGTTAGGTATTAATTCTCAGTTTGGTGAAGTGGGGCTTGGCAAATGTGACTTCATTTTGGGGCCTAATATCTCTTTTTAACCTATATTAAATATGTCCCCTACAAATTAGTAAGAACTATCTAAACAACCCAATAGAGAAGTTGCACATGTCTATGTAGAGAGTTTATTGAAGGAAAATGAGTACCTCTGAAACTTTTTAAATGCCCATAAGAAAAGAAATGAAAGTTAATATTATAAAGAAATACCATTTTTCACTTAGACTACGGAAGCTAAATCTTATACCCTTCAACCTTAAGAATTTATCTTCCAGATATTCGCACATGTGGGAAGTAACACACCGTATAAAAGCTATTTATGACACATTGTCCATAATAGCCAAAGATCAAAATCCACCTAAATGTTTATCAAAAGAGAGTTGACTTCATCAACTGCGGTAAATCCATAAAATTAAATATTCTGTAAAAGAAAAACAAAATATGGAGTTCCTAATGAATCAATATGGAAAAGTCATGCAGAAGAATACAAATAGACATACCATATCTGTATGTAAAAAGGCTGTCATGTATGTAACAGATAAAGGGGAATAAAAGGCATCTACATGACTGATTTAATGCATAAATATATCTGAGAGGATAAAAAGAAAGAACAGTGCTTATTTGTTGAGGAGGAAAGGACCTAAATGAAGAGGGATAAGGTGAAAGACAGTCTTTTGCTTTATAGCTTTCTGTAATTTTAATGTTTGAAACGTGTGAATGTGTTACCTACCCAAAAAACTAAATTTAAAAAAAATTTGCCTGGGGATGTGGGGGACAAAGGGTATAGGGGGAAGAGGAAGGACGCAGATCATACATATAGTGTGGTTTCCAAAATGGCACTCCTCCTGGAATTCACAGTGATGACAGCCCTGGGAGGTGGGGGGAGGAGAGGGAAGGGGATGAAGACAGATGGCCTGGGTTCACATCCATGCAGTTCTGCTTTTGACATTGTTGTCAAATGAAATTATACATACACCGTTGTATTTCTGTGTGTGAGAATGTGTCTTTGCTAAATGTAAACAAAGTGCAATCCTCTTTCTCCCTTTCTTCACAAGTAAAAATATACCAGGAGCCTAAAAGGAAGGTCATCCAGAGTCCTTTCACCCTGGGGAAAGCCGGCCTATTGAGACTTTGTCATATCTCCTTTCTTTTCACCTTAAACTCTCCACCTTCTTCCTTCACACTGTCTATTGCATGGCAACCAACCAGACCAGGGACCAACCAAGCCTACCAGACCACCCACAGGAGTCAGCCTGCAACCAAAGAAGCATCCAAACAGCCCACACTGGAGCATCCCTAGCGCGTCCAGCCATGGTGATGAGGGGAGAGAGCACTGCCGGCTCGCATAGGACATCTTCTACAAGGCCGCCCACCCAAAGTCAGGGAACATAGCTCACCCACCAGAGGCAGAGAAATAAAAACAGCAGCTAGGCAAAATGAGGCAATAGCGGAACATGTTCCAAAGGAAGGGAAAAGACAGAAACCGGAAGAAATAAGTGGAGCGAATATAGGCCATCTACCCTAGACAGATTTAAGCATAATGATTGCAAAGATGATCAAACATTTGGGAGAAGATAGGTGCACAGAGTGAGAAGCTGAAAGATTTTAACAAAGCAGGAAAGCCCACAAAATATAAAAAACAACACAAATTGTGAGACGGGGCACTTGTGAATGTCCTGCCCTGGGCACCACACTCTCCCCAAGAGGGCTTAGTTTCTCCAGTCCCATCTTTAGGGAGGTAAATAGAGGCCAGATGCTGCTATTCCAAGGTACCTGTGCTCTTGGTAATTCAATATTCACTAAATATTTAGTGAGGAATTGCTGGAAGGTATCTTAATATAACTCACTACAGAGTTTCTCTGAGGCAACACCTCCATTTTGGGTTCAGTTTTGGTCACCATTGCAAGGCAAGGGATGAGAATTTGTTGGCAAGGAAAAGGAACTGGTGTCTTTAAAGAAGGCAAAGTGTAGCATGAAGAAAGAAGAGCATAGTCAGAATTCCCCCAGGAAACTCACTTCCGTTGGCAACACTACATACTGTTTACTTAAAGTGTCATACGGCACAAAAATTATCCAAGAGCTGACAAGAAAGATTTAGTGTTTCAGAGATGAAGTACTCAAAGGCAAGCATAAGTTTCCACAGAGAATAATGCCTAGAGAAAGACTGTTCGCTCTCTGTATGTGGAGTCCCTGGTCATATTGGTCATATATCTATGAAAGCTTGGGATTAAAAACTGCTGCTTGAAAGTTACTTTGTTTTGGGAGGTGGTTTTGTGGGGGAGAGCACACTGCATGGCTTGTGGGACCTTAGTTCCCTAACCAGGAATTGAACCCGGGCCCTTAGTAGCGAGAGCAGAGTCCCAACCACTGGGCCGCCAGAGAATCCCCTGAAAGTCACTTCTGAAGCATAATTTGATAAAAAGGAGTCATATCAAGGTAAAGATTGGTTTGAGGAGGGGGACTAGGCCAAAGAAGAGGAGCCGAACATGTCTTAGATGAAGGGGGCGGGAGCCAGAAACTAAGCTGCTCCGCCTGTGAATTCTTGGTAGAAGACTTTTTCTCTTTTCTTTTTTGGCTGTACCTTGAGGCTTATGAGATCTTAGTTCCCTGACCAGAGATCTAACCCAGGCCCTCAGCAGTGAGAACTTGGTGTCTGAACCACTGGGCCACCAGGGGATCCCCCAGAAGAGGAATAACTGTGCACCAAAGTCCCCAGGTCGCCTGCCCCAGCAACGCAGGCATTGCCCTTCTCACGCAGCCCTCTGTCCCCCCTCAGCACCTCTTCCAGGTTCTGACACTACCACGCTGCTGAAAATGGAGCTCCCGGAGGCCATCTCAACAACACTACCATTATTTTTCACCTAAGATAGAGGGCCTTGACTCTGAGAGAGGCAAATAGACAACAGTGAGAGGTACAGAATAGGAGAAAATACTTTGGGGGCTCATTCCTGTACGGGCCACCCAAATCCTGCGGCCTTTGTAGAAGCAGACTACTGTGAAGACGGAAGGAACACACTGCGTACCCCTGACGGTCCTCACGGGCTTCTGGGGCTAAGTTTGCCTAATGGGAAAGAGAGTTAGTGTCACACAAGGGATGAAAATGCTGAACAGATAACAAAAGAAACTTTCAGATGCCAGAAGAAATCAGAACGCATATGTCAGGGCCAGGATGAGTGAGACCTTGGAAACTTTTAGGAACCTTAATAATTTCCTCATGTTTGCTTCTTATACTATCTATATAGTGTCCTTCCTGGTAGCACAACTTTTGAAAACCCTTAAAGCAAAAGGCGTCTCTGGGTTTGCTTTGAGAGCAACAGTTAATCGCGGGTGGAGCAGCCAGGAGGCAGCCTGGAGGAGCAGGGCAGGTAGGGCATTCAGTTCAGTTCAGTCGCTCAGTCATGTCTGACTCTCTGCAACCCCATGAATCGCAGCACGCCAGGCCTCCCTGTCCATCACCAACTCCCGGAGTTCACTCAGACTCACGTCCATCGAGTCCGTGATACCATCCAGCCATCTCATCCTCTGTCGTCCCCTTCTCCTCCTGCCCCCAATCCCTCCCAGCATCAGAGTCTTTTCCAGTGTGTCAACTCTTTGCATGAGGTGGCCAAAGTACTGGAGTTTCAGCCTTAGCATCATTCCTTCCAAAGAAATCCCAGGGCTGATCTCCTTCAGAATGGACTGGCTGGATCTCTTTGCAGTCCAAGGGACTCTCAAGAGTCTTCTCCAACAGCACAATTCAGTTGTGAGAAGGAGGGAGCAGCAGTTCAGGCTGTTAGGTGTTCCAGAAATTCAGTCACTAAGGTTGCCTTAAAGCTTTGGTTTTTATGCAATGATGCATTTTTGGTTTATTTGTTTATAACCTACCTTGTTCCACAAAAGTTTAAGTAGCTTATAGGATATAAGAAATGTAAGATATAAAGTCAGGAGCAGGAAAATGTAAATTTTAAAAGAGGTCATGACTAGGAGAAAGTTAGGATACATGTCTACATAAAGTACTGTTCAGTTACTTCGTGGAAGGCTGGGATCTGCCTCTGAATTTTCAGGCGCCTGAAGAGGGAAGGGAAATCAGATGGATTACCCAGTTCTCACTGTCCATGAGAAGACAACAAACAGTTGCTGAGGTAGGGTTTATGTGGTTCTTGTCTCTAAAAGAAAATTTCTTTATGGTCGTTCATAAGATGACGGAAGAGAGATATGGTAACAACACCTTTACATTATCATCAAGAGAATAATTCATGAAGCTGTCTCTTACACACAGCTAAGAGGATGACTCCAAAGCAAACTTCACAGATGACATTGCTATGGAAACCCTCCCTTCTCACCTAGCCAGAAAGCAGCAGAATGAGATTTGGAATCAGGTCATATGTCAGCTTCTGTTTCCTGCTCAGCTCCTTTCAGCTACCTGATTCGTACTCCTCTTTCAGTCTCAATTTAAACTTTACTTCATTTAAAAAAATTTTTATTTTTTATTAAAGTTCAGTTGATTTACAATGTTATGTTACCTTCTGGTATACAACACAGTGACTCATTTTATATATATGTATAATATATATATGTGTGTGTGTGTGTGTGTGTGTGTGTGTGTATATATATGCTGCTAAGTCACTTCAGTCGTGTTCTACTCTGTGCGACCCTATAGACATCAGCCCACCAGACTCCCCGCCTCTGAGATTTTCCAGGCAAGAACACTGGAGTGGGTTGCCATTTCCTTCTCCAGTGCATGAAAGTGAAAAGTGAAAGTGAAGTCACTCTCTTAGCGACCCATGGACCGCAGCCTGCCAGGCTCCTCCATCCATGGGATTTTCCAGGCAAGAGTACTGGAGTGGGGTGCCATCGCCTTCTCCAATATATATATATTCTTTTTCATATTCCTTTCCATTATGGTTTATTATAGGATATTGAATATAGTTCATTGTGCTATACGATAGAACCTTGTTGTTTATCCATTCTATATATAGTATAAACTTCACTTCTTGAAAAAGATCTCTGACCCTTGGCTGGGTTAGGCATCTGGATTTTCCCTATCTTTCATACATTACATGTTTTGTTTTTACTTACTTGGTGTCTATATTTACCAATGGACTGAAAGCTCATGGGAGCAGGAAACATCTGATCATCTCAATAGATGCTGGAAAAGCCTTTGACAAAATTCAGTATCCCTTTGTGATAAAATCTCTCAGCAAACTAGAACTAGAAGTGACAAACCTAACAATGGGAAACTAAGAGAAATCTGCAGGTAACATGCTGATGAAAGACTAAATGCTTTCTTTCAGAGATTAGAAGCAAGGCAAGGGACTTCCCTCGTGGTACAGTGGCTAAGAGCCCACCTTGCAATGAAGGGAACACAGGACTGAAGCGACTTAGCAGCAGCAGCAGCAGGTAACCAAGATCCCACCTGCCAGCAACTAAGCCCGAGGGCTGCAACTACTGAGCCTGTGTGCTCCAGGGCCTCTGTGCAACCAGAGTCCTCACGCTACAATGAAAGAGCCAAGTAACTCACAAAGACCCCATGTGCCTGCAGCTAAGACCCAACACAGCCTGATAAACAGATAAATGTTGGGTTAAAAAGAAAGAAAGAAAGAAAGAAAGAAAAGAAACAGAGAAGAATATCCATTCACATCACTTAGGTTCAACATTGTATTGGAGGTCCTAGCCAGTGAAATAATGCAAGAAAAAAATGAAATAAAAGATATCCAGATTGGAAAGGAAAGAAATAACTGCTTTTATTCATAAATGACCTGAGCCATCTATGTAAAAATCCTAAGAGATTGCATCAGAAATGTGAAATACTTAGGGGTACACTTAACAAAAATGTGCAAGACATGTAAACTGAAATTTCAAAACATTTTAATGAGAAATTAAGGATGACCTAAATAAATGGAGATACGACTTTCCATGTTCGTGGATTGGAAGATGAGATACTGTTGAGATATCCATTCTCCCCAAATCAATGTATAGCTTTAGAGCAATCTCAAGTAAAACTGCAGAAGACTTTTTTGTAGAAACTAACAAGCTAAATTTAAAATTCATATGGAAATACAAAGGACATAGAATAGCCAAACAATTTCATAAAAGAACAAATTTTGAAAGGCTCTATTACCTGATTTCAAGAATTACTATAAAGTTATAGTAATCAAGATAGTGTGATATTGCACAGGGATAAACATAAAGATCAGGAGTCAGCAAACTTTTTCTATAAAGGCCCAAATAATTTGTTCGTAATTTGTAATTTGTTTCAACTCTGCCTTTGTAGCATGAAAACAGTTGTAGATGATATTCAAAGAAATGGACAGGTTTGACTGAGTTCCTTGCAAAACTTTATTTACAAAACAGGGAATAGGACAGGTTTGGCCTTTGGGCCACGTTTGTTGATCCCTGACATAGAGCAATGGAACAGAAACAGGCCCATAGATATACAGTCTACTGACTTTCAGCAAAGATGCCAATGTATCTAAATAGAGGAAGGACAATCTCATCAATGAAAGGTATTAGAACAATTAGACAATCATATACTTCATACCAAACACAAACAAAAATATCCAAAATGAATCATAGACCAAAATATAAGAGCTACAACTATAAAATATCTAGAAAACATAGGGTAAATCTCTGTATCTTTGGGTTAGGCAAAGATTACTTATGTATGACACAAAAGCACTAGCCATTAAAAAAAAAAAAAAAGGAAATTTATCAAAATTAACCTCTATGCCAAACTTGAAAAGAATGCAGTGCTGAATATGTATAAGCTGTGACATGGACTCAAACTTGCTCCCAGAGGTGAAGGTGGCCTCTGAGATCAAACGGTTTTTCTGTTTCAGCTTTTTAATTTGCAAAAGGAAAGTTGAGGGCATATACCTGAGCAAAATCTCCATATAGGGCCCCATACAAACAATGTGAAACCAAGGGGAGCTCCTCTGTGCCAAGTATAGAGACCTATCTGATCTGCCTCAAGAGAAATGAGTTAACATAAGGACCCACATGGCCAGGAAATGGAACTGAAAATCCTAGAAAGCAAAATCTTCTGAGAGAGGGACCCTCTCAATACCTCTGTTCTCTGCAATTATCTGACTTCCTCTTTTTTATAGACTGGCTCCCTCATTCTTTTATGCTCTTTCACATACATTTGTTTTCCTGACCCAGGCCCTACCTTATATAGGATCACTTCACCCTTAGATCCACTGCTAACTGGTGTTTTCAGTTTTTGCTTCACATTCTCTAGAGAGATACATCGACTGGCTCTGTTCATCTTGATGTCAGGTCATGCTGGCCAGCCTATGGATTTGCTTCCCACCCTGGTCCAATCAGCTGTGGCAAGGGTGGGGATAAGAGGGTAACAATGATATAGAGGGGCTCACTGTCCGGGCAGAATCCATGAAACATCTTCCAGGAGTACAGATAAGCGAGAGACTGACCTGTCCAGAACTGCCATTATTTCTGCCAGTCGAGTAATGATGCCATTCTCATAAAGGAGTATTTTAGAGGAGGATGGAAGGTCCTGAGTCATCAGCAGAGCAAGTACTGAGTTACTAAATTCAGTATTTGCATAATAAGACTGTGATGGTTAATTTTATGTGTCATCTTGACTGGGCTGTGGGGTGCCTAGATATTTGGTTAAACATTATTCTCAGTGTATCTATGAAAGCATTTCCAGATGAGATTAGCATTTGAACTGATGAGCTAAGTAAAGCAGATGGCCCTCCCCCAATGTGGGTGGGCCTTATCCAACCCATTTGGGCCTGAAGAGAATAAAGGGAGAGTGAGAGAGAATTCACTCTCTCTGCTTGTCTTTGTGCTGGACCATCAGTCTCCTGACTTCAGACTCAGACCAGAACTATAGTAATGAGTCTCCTGGGTCTCAGGCTTGTATACTCTGTCGCATCTCAGCCTTCATAACTGTGTAAACCAATACCTCACAGCACCTATGTGCACACGTACATGTGCACACACAAAAGCTTCCTATCAGTTTGATTCTATTTCTCTGAAGAATCCTAACTAATGCAATGACTCAAATGTACAAAAATCAAACCATCAAGAACAAGAGCAAGTGAAAATATATTTCACTCCAGACTTAGTGATTCTTCATAGAGAGCTATATGGCATTCGGTTCTGCTGTGACATCTTACCTTATACTCTCATCTACAAGATGGTAAACAAGAAACTGGAAACATCTGAAAGAGCTACATATTCACCCTCATTTCTCTCATCATCACAAGTCCATCCCATCAACTCCCCAAGCATAAAATCCTTATAACACTTCCTGCTCCTCAGTTCAAAGAGAACCTCATGAACTGTATGTCAAATATAGCCTCATTTTCTTTCCTCTGTTTACTTCATTTACTTTTATTTTTGTCTTTCTCATTGTGCAAAGTCAACTTCATATTTGGGTAAATTAGTCTTAAGTCTAATAATTCTTCCTTTAGGAGAATGCTTCTCTTTGACATTTACTAGCATGATGAAAATTTCCAAATATGCCCTGAACCACTAATATTTACTTCTTGTTACAAACGATCTCAGACTTTTTTCTCTCATTAAGCACCTAAGGTGATTCCTCTTTCCTGCCAAAATGATTACTGTGGTTATCTGTTTAGGCCATTGCTGGGAGAGGCAGTATCATAAGGAAATAGTTGATCTTGAGAACTTGGTTATTTCGAGTAAGTAGATAATGTGATTCCAGGGAAACTTCCTTGCATTACTCAACAAGGAAGTAATCAGCTGTCACAAGTTGTACATTTGTACCTCTTTTCTTAAGTCCTTTCCCATCATTCTAGGCTCACAACTGGACTTCAGTTCATGGCACTGCTCTTCAAATTTGAAAGTGCTTCCCTGGGGTGTTTCCCAATAGATCACTTTTCCCTGAGGGAACTATTAATGGTTTTTCTTTCCAGCTAAGTTTTGATAACTGGATAAAAGCAGTGTCAGTGGAATTGTGGAATGTTTATTTCAAAAGCTCTGAGGAGACACACGGTCTTTTAAAGCAGTGAACCATTTTCTTTTTCTTTCTTTTTAATGTCTGTTCATATCTGCTTTGAATGTGAACCTGTTCTATTATGTATAAAGTAAGAAACAGCAAAAAGTAATTCTTTGCTCTTACCAAACGAATGTGGTCAGAGCCCTCATAGGAGTATGAAACCATAAACCCTGTCACTCTAAACTCATTTTCTGGTAGAGTCTAGAACACTAATGACATTTAACAGCTTACCTGGCCACTGTCAAGATCACGACTACTTCTGAAATGGCTATAAAATCAAGGTTTATCTAATGTATCCGATGCTCTCCACAGATACTCATTTCCCACTGCTTATATTAGCTATTAGTTCCTAAATATGATCCAGATGTGGGTGGTGGTATTTAACAAAACCTGTTAGTCATTCTCTGTTTCTCATGCCATTCTTTATCCTGGGGTAATCTCTTTCCCAGCAGAGAAAGCCCAGGGCAGTTCCTAGAGATTATCAGGGCTACTGTCTCCATCTTAGAGGAATGCTATAGAGGGCTGGAGGAAGCTTGATATTAGATAATCAAGTATGATAAATATTTGTGCAGAACCTTACTGTTTTTTTATCTAATCCTCACAAAAATCCCACAAAGTAGGTAAGACAGTTGCTATGATCATCTATGTTAGTTACAGCAAAGGCCGACGTACTGTAACAAAGAGACCATCAAGACAGTGCCTCGGAGAGCAAAGAAATGCATTTCTCATTCAAGTAACAGTGTTGAGGTGAGTAATGCCGTGCTACTATACAGCTCCACACAGTCGCTGAGAGATCCTGGTTCCTTCCATCATGCAGCTCCACATTCCCTCAACATTTTTACTGTCAGAGCCAAGTAGTCAAGATCCATCCCTGACAGAAAGGGGGAATGGCACAAATGAAACACATCCACTATTTTGAGACCTAGGCTCAGTGCAACATACTCACGTCCCTTTCACTCACAGGCCATTGGAAAAAATGTGGCCACCTTGACTGCCAGGAGGCTGGGAAATGTACGATAATGTGTCCACAAAGAAGAGAACGGATTTTTGTAGGTGACTAACAGTTTACACCAGCCCATTCTCATTATACAGATGAGGAAATTGAAACTCAGAGACCAATACAGATGAAACTTCTGCTCCTAATACAGAATTGAGTCATGAAGTAGTTTCACTTACAAATTATATATAATTTCAAATGACAGTTATGCCTCCCCCTAAAAATGAGCATGGTTAATGTAATAGTCAGGGTTCTCCAAATAAACAGAACCAGTAAGATGGTATATACAGAGAGAGATTTATAGAAATTCAGATCACTGTAACAAGGAACTAGAAATTATATAAAGGAACCAATGAAAATTAGACAACTCAATTGCTGAGATAAAAACCAAGCTAAAGGCAATGGCTATCAGACTAAATAATGCAGAATGAATAAATGATCTGGAAGATAAAATAATGAAACTGTCCAATCAGAACAGCAGATAGAAAGACAAATTTTTTAAAATGACAGCAACATTATTGGATAATACAGAGCATGGCAACCTATGTATAATAGAAATTCCAGAAGAAGAAAGAGAAAAAGGAACTGAGAATGTATTTGATAAAATTATGGCTAAAAGAATCTCAAATCTAAAAAGAATGAAACAGATTATTCAGGGACTGGGAGCACAGAGCATCCTAAACAAGATGAACCCAAACATATCCAAACTGAGACATATCAAAATAAAAAATGGCAAAAATTAGAGACAGGATTCTAAAGGCAGCAAGAGAAGGAGAGTCAGTTACAAGGGAACCCCAATAAGGTGATCAACTGACTTCCCTACAGAAGCTTTGCAGGCCAGAAAGGAGTGGCAGGATATATTCAAAGTCCCGAAAGAGAAATTTATTTTTAAGGAACTGGCTCTCCACCTGTGAGAGAGGCCACATGTAAGAGAGGGCAGGCTGGAGACTAGGGAAGAGCTGATGCTGCACTTCACCTCCATAGGCTGTCAGTGGGCAGAATTCCTTCTTTCTCAGGGGAGGTCAGTCTCCGTGGTATGAAGGCCTGCAGCTGATTGGATGAGGCTCACCCATGCTATGAATGGCAATCTACCTGACTCGGAGCCCACTGATTTAAATATTAATCTGATCCTTCAGAATACTCTCACAGCAACATCCAGAAGGTTTAACCAAATACTTGGGTATCATGGCCTTGTCAAGTTGATGCATAAAATTCACCATCACATTTAACTCCACAACCCCTCAAAATCTCTTTTACCTCTCTGATTACATGAAATGCACCCAGTATCTAATTGAAACTGTGCCAGGAACTTCAACATCTCTGATTATCAGTTTACTCCTGAGCGTCAACAGAGGAAAGGATATCATACTTTCCCTCACATTGAGAGGATAGCAGGAAGTATTGATACACACCAACTATGTGAAACTTTAAACAACTCTGAGCACTACCCGCAGGCCACTCACTCTTTTCTTCCAGGGGCCTACAGACTTAACTATTAAAAAAGAAGGGAGCAAAGAAAGGGAAGTAAGAGGGGAAGGGTTACTGACCACCCATTTGCTGTACTTGTCATCTTTCAAATATTCCCTGGAAGAACGCTGCATGTCATCCAGCATTATTCCCATCAAAAATTTACTGTTTTGTACTGTATTTGACGCTGTATCCAGCTAAGGGATGAACATCAGCTAAAGCAGACTTCCAATTAGAGTGTTTGACAGCATTAGCTATCAGGTGTTTCCCCAGCCGAACAAACAAAGATGATTTGAAAAATCAACATCAAGCATTTCTAGCCATTTTCTAAAAAATTACTTTCCATCTGCACATCACGTAATATTCTGGAAAGTGTGTGCTCTGTTCTGACAGCAGAATACTAGAAACTTTATCCACTTCACATACTATAAGGAGTATGACAAGACTGTCAGCATGGGGCTGGGCCCTCCTCCTGACCTGGCTTGGTTCACTGCCCCTCCATGCCCAACTATCCTTGGCTCTCCTTCCATCATTGTTCCTTTCTTTGTAATCATCAAACTGATCTCTAAAGTGTATAAATCTGTTTTTTCAAAGTATCTTACTACTTATGATAAAAGATAAAGCGTTCACATCGCCCTTTTCTTAACAATTATAATAGAATCTCATAACTGGAATGCAGATTTTGACCCTTTCACCACCTTGCAGCACACAAGGTGTTGCTTGGTTTGAACAAGCCCTGAGATGCAGAATGTCCCACAAAGCAGCCCCAGTCCCTCTCCACACCACGCTGACTGATAAAAGTGTCTGATAATTAGTTGGTAAGACGCAGTGGCTCAATGGCCAAGAGACCGTCTTTAACACAGGAGACGCGGGTTTGATCCTTAGGTGAGAAAGATCTCCTGGAGAAAGAAATGGCTATCCACTAAATCCCATGGACAGAGGAGCCTGGTGGGCTACAGTCCATAGGGTCACAAAAGAATTGGACCTGACTTGGCAACTAAACAACAAAATTACAGTAAGATAGTTTATCCTTCCAGTTAATCATCTTTCTAACATGGAGTACACACTTTTTCAAGATTTACTAAATACTTAGACTTTATTATTGGCATGCCCAAATTACTATAAAATCTGTGCATCTAAAAATGACAACAAAGTTGGGTGTGTAAGGCCAAGTTATCTGAGTGAGTCTTACTGACTTTATTTTTGGCATATTAATAATGGTGGCAAGTGGTTTAAAAGTTAAGAAAAAGTGTACAGTCAAAAGTCCCTTTTTACCTCTATCATCTACCCATCCAATTCTTCCCACTTCCCTCTCAGACAGCCATTGTTATTGATATCTGTTTCTTGCGTATACTTCTAGGGAGGCTTTATGCAAACATACACAAATATGTATTCTGCCCTCCTTTTGTACAGTTAGAAGCCACCATGCACACTGTTCTGTAAAGGTTTGTTTTCTAATTATGTGTGTCAAAGATCTATATCAGGACATAAAGAGTTGTTTTGTTTTGTTGCTTCTTATAGCTAAACAATATTCCACAGATGGATGTATGGATATGTCATTACAGATTTAGCCAATCCCCTATTGGTGAATACACAATCATTTCCTTTTGTGCTATTATAAGAAGTACAGTAACTAATATTGTATGGACTTCATTTTGAATATAGCCAAGTATGTCTATAAGCTAAATTCTTTAAAATGAATTGCCCTGTTAAAAGATGTGCACTTTAAATTTTTACAGTTACTGTCAAATTGCCCTCCATAGATGTTGTACCAATTTATATTCCAACAACAATATAAAGAGGGTTTGCCAACCCAATGTTTTATCCAGTATCTAGAAATTTGCCTATCTGATATGAGAAAAAAGGTATGCAATAAGTATAACTTAATTTTGTGTATCTCCTATTATGGATAATGTGGAACATTTCTTTACAGATATTGGACAACTCTTTGTATTTCCTTCTCTGTGGATTCTGGTCACAGCATTTCACCACCTTTCTACTGGGTGGCTGTTTATTTTCTTATTAATTTGTAGAAATCAACATTAAGGAGGTTATCCCATTATCTGTGACATGTGTTGGGAACATTTTTTCTGCTTGTTGTTTGTCTTATGAATGAGCTGATAGTTTTTCTGCAAAAATGTTAATATAGTTGAATCTGTCATTTTAAAATAGTTTTACATAGTTAGGAAGAATTTGCTCTGTTTTGAGGTGTTAAAATACTTTTCCCATGTTCTTTTCTATATCATTATTGTTCATTTTTAAGTTTAAATCTTTGATCTTTTTAAAGAAACGTGAGTTATGGATACCTATTTATTGTCTTCCAGATAGCTACCCTGTTGTACCAAACACTTATGAAGATTGTATTCCTTTGGTGACATTTATTAAACTGTTTCAGCATAGAACAGAGGCAGAGAAACTATAACCTGTGGTCCCAATCTGGTCCGCAGCCTGTTTCTGTAAACAGTGTCTTCTGTCATTCATCTCTGTACTGTCTGTGGCTACTTTTGCACTAGGAGGCAGATGAGTGGTAGCAACAGAAGCTGCATGGCCTGCAAAGCCTAAAAGATGCAACTTTCTGGCCCTTGCCAGCTCTTGATATAGAAGGAGAAGATAAGGAAGAGGAGGATGAAAAAAGGAGAAAGCAAAGATATTCTGAACACAAATAGTATTTTCTGGGCATCAACTGTGCAGAGGAAAAATATTCATTAGGAGAAAAAAATTGAAATGAGATTGTGAGTTTATTTTCCTCTTTTATAGTCTTCTCCCTTGGTAGAAGCTGAAGCTGGTACAGTCTGCTTCACAAAGACCCATGAATCTCTCATCATTTTTCTACCAGGCAAGGCCAAAGTCCCTACAGAGGTTCCAAGTCTTGTGCCTGCTCACAAACTTAATGAGGTGTGGATGATCTCAGGGGACTCTGTGGAATGTGGAAAGCTGGGAGGTTTTTTGAACACATCTCTTTGGGACGTTGTGTACTACCACCTTTCAAATCTCCTTCATTCCTTTAGGACTAACAAGAACACCTCTAAACTGGCTTTTATTATTACTTTTTTAAAATGTGTCATATAGGACCCAAAGGATTTGTTTCCCCAGAAAGCAGTGTTTTTTCCTTCCAAATATTAAACAAAGGAATTTCTAGTTTGGTGTCTCAGTGGGTTACACTGGTGTTTTTATGCTCCAGCTGATTCCCTTCTGTTCTTAGACATAGTGGTTTTTCACAAGTTACTCACTAATCTCCTTAGGCCCTTTACAATCATCCTGAGCATGCTTCACTCTCTTCTCTAGCACCTATGAAGTACCAATTATTAAAAATCAGACTGATTTCCATGAGAAGTTCAAGAGGAAACAAAGTTTCTTTTATTCATGAGCTATAATTATGATGATAAACTCTAAAATGCTTCAAAAATATTTAATTTATGTTATACTATTACTTCAGTTTTATGTCTGATTATACACTGAAAAATTAAAAAACAAGACATAAAGAGTGTCCATGCATTATTATTAGCAATAAGCATTATATATGAAAAATAGTTATGTTTTCAAAGCACCTTTAGGTGCATCATTCTATTTTATTCTCAGAATAATCAAAAAGTATGAATATGTCCATTTCATAGTTGAGGAAAATGAGTCATGGGTAATTTATTATTTTTTAAGCTTTTTTTTTCTTTTCTCTCTTTTACCATGCCCAGAGAGAGGCATGTAGAATCTTGGTTTGGTAAACAGTGATGGAACCTGCTGGGCTGTAAGAAGCACAAGCTGGAATCAAGAGTGTCAGTAGAAATATCAATAACCTCAGATATACAGATGACACCACCCTTATGGCAGAAAGTGAAGAGGGACTAAAAAGCCTCTTGATGAAAGTGAAAGAGGAGAGTAAAAATGTTGGCTTAAAGCTCAACATTAAGAAAATGAAGATCATGGCATCTGGTCCCATCACTTCATGGGAAATAGATGAGGAAACAGTGGAAACAGTGTCAGACTTTATTTTGGGGAGCTCCAAAATCACTGCAGGTGGTGACTGCAGCCATAAAATTAAAAGACACTTACTCTTTGGAAGAAAAGTTATGACCGACCTAGATAGCATATTCAAAAGCAGAGACTACTTTGCCAACAAAGGTCCGTCTAGTCAAGGCTATGGTTTTTCCTGTGGTCATGTATGGATGTGAGAGTTGGACTGTGAAGAAGACTGAGCACCAAAGAATTGATGCTTTTGTACTGTGGTGTTGGAGAAGACTCTTGAGAGTCCCTTGGACTGCAAGGAGATCCAACCAGTCCATCTTAAAGGAGATTAGTCCTGGGATTTCTTTGGAAGGAATGATGCTAAAGCTGAAACTCCAGTACTTTGGCCACCTCACGCAAAGAGTTGACTCTTTGGAAAAGACCCTGATGCTGGGAAGGATTAGGGGCAGGAGGAGAAGGGGACGACGGAGGATGAGATGGCTGGATGGCATCATGGACTTGATGGACGTGGGTTTGAGTGAACTCCAGGAGTTGGTGATGGACAGGGAGGCCTGGCGTGCTGCGATTCATGGGGTTGCAGAGAGTCGGACACGACTGAGCGACTGAACTGAACTGAACTGAACTGACTGAACTGATGGAACCCATGCCTGCTGCAATGGAAGCACGGAGTCCTAACCGCTGGACCACCATGGAAGTCCCTGTTTATTTTACATATATAGTTAAAACATTCACATTACTCCACATTCAAAAGGAACATAAGGGTTTTCAGTGAGCAACTCCCCTTCACCTCTAATATCTGTCTCTTTTCCTGGAGGTAATTGCCCTTTCCTGTTTCTTATATATTCTTCTAGAGATATTGTACACTGATGCTGAACCTAGTTCTTTTTCATTTAATTAGTTCTGAACCTAGTTCTTCTTTATTTAATGATATATTCTGGAGATATTTCATATGAGTATATAGCAAACTTCTTTCTTACGGTTTCATGGTATTTGATTGTATAATGTATTTGAAACAGTCTTCCAGTGATGCACTTTTAGGTTGCTTTTGATCTTTGCTACTTTTTATTTTTAGCTGAGCCACATGGCTTGGGGTATCATAGTTCCTTGATCGGGAATTGAACCTGGACCACAGGTGAAAGCCCACAATCCTAACCACTAGGCCCCCAGAGAACTCCCTTCATCTTTGCCTTTAATGAGCAACCTTATGCATATGTCATGTACATGTGTGCAAATGTATCTATTGGAGAATTTCTGTGTTGGAATTGTTGGATCAGAAAATACACAGACTTAAAAATTTGAGAAGAGATTGTGACATTTTCCTTCATCAGATTAGACAAAGATTTTAGGTGACTTAGCCAAGACTGAAGAGCTAATTTTTAATGGATTTGGAGTTAAATGTTTCCTAACCAGAAAAGAGCCATGATGAATGGTACATTTGGGGGAACACTAACTTCTTGTCAAATATAATCAATTTGGGGCATCTGCAAGAGAAGAGGAAGAAGATTCACCTTTTTGGCTTACTCCTTCCTTTCTGTTGCCCTCTGAGAACTTGTTCCCTGAACTGGAGGGCCAAGTGATGAACTGACCTCAGCAAGCCCAGATGGGTTTACCTCCTGTCATCCTGGGCCAATCAGTCTCATAGACAACTGAGACGTGGGCTTGTACCAAAAAGTTGAAGAAATTAAAGTGCTTTACCTTAAAAAATAGAAGGCTAGGAAGAAACAGGGAATGAGTTTTAAAAGGCCTTCAAAGATACTGCTCTTCTGCAAGAGGACCCCTCATGAACAGGCTTTCTTTGTGAGTCACTGTCCGTGGTGCTGACAACATCCCTGTGGGCTGAGGAGGGGTTGATTTTCCTCTTCCTGGGGCACTAAAGCATTTTAAACAAACCCTCCTGGGGAATTCTGGGCAGGAGAGAAAGGCAATCAAGGGACACAAGAGAAGTAAAAGGATAAGATCTAGTTAGGTAGACTGAGGTGGGTGGAGAAGGAAGAGGAATTGGTATATGATTGGATATTGTTTACAAATCACAGTGATGGGGAGTGGGAGGAGCATATGCACCTTGCCTTGGCATTCCATTATTGTATGTATATATTTCCTGAGGACTTGAAAAATCAAGTGAGGTTATAGAAAATACCTTGGAGAATATTACCATGTGGAATTTCTTAAGTGGACAATTTTAGAAATAAGATGGATTACCATCTGCCCGAACTGATTTAACTATAATCCTGCCAAGAGAGGGAATAGACTGAATAACCTCCCAAGAACCTCATAATATTTGAAGTTACAACTTCAGTGGAAACATTCATCCTATTCTTGCTCTTTATCTCTGTCTGAGCTTCAGGGCAGCCTGGATTTAAACGAAAGTAACATCACAAGCTATACTGATTTTGTCTTATCTATAGTCATTGCCTTCAAGTGTTGTTTTAATACACACAAGAAGCTAATAACTCTCTCAACCTGTCAGTTCTTTCCTCAGCAGCATAAAAGTATAACACAGAACATGAATTCAATAAATCCAACTCACTCCTTATTGCTGCACTGAAATTGAACAATTTTTCCTTCACATGATTAAGTCTACAAAATATTTATGTTTTGGTACAAAGAGAAACTCTTGGATTTATATTAAATTTAAGTGTAAAAATGTGATTTTTTTTTTTTTTACATTTCTATCCTTGGCTTTGTTTTCATTTGAAACGCTTAATTTTCTGGTTGGAAAAAATATAAAATATTGGAAATTAGGCCAGAAACTCCATAAATGCCAAATTTTATTTTTCAATATTTTAATGGCCTCACTGGCAATGTAGTTGGCTTTGTGTGCTTGGCTATGATTATAATCATTGCTGCTATAGAGACACACTAGTTTCAAACTGAGTTTAGGGAGCTCTTGGGCATGAGCAGTCAAAGTAACATCCAGAAAGAGTCTCCAAAGGCCCCTACTAGTGCATCTGTCCCCACACAGGGTGAGATTTCCCCGTAGGCCACCAAGAAAAGAAGCTGTTTTCCCCAAGAGTGATCTAATCCTGCCTGTGGGCACTGACTCTTCTAACCCTTCTCGTATTCCAAGTTTAGAGACTGCCCTCAAGTTCCACATCAAATTTCTCTATTCCAGGGCTGTGACTCAGCTTCAATCTAAAATCCACTTGAGAAAAAAACATTGAAGGAAAGAGGATCATCCTTTCTTCTGGATTGGTTCTCAACATTTTCTTTTCCTCATACGCAGTTGCAAAAGTATCATCTCTTATTACATTGTGGTGATTTTTGCCAAAGTGTGGATGGGCAAGGCAGAAGGGTTGTCCTATTCTGCTTCACCCAGAGATACTTATCAAATGGAGGGTGGGGTGGGTGACAAACTCTATAGAAAAATCAACTCAGTTCAGTTCAGTCACTCAGTCGTGTCCGACTCTTTGTGATCCCATGAATCGCAGCACGCCAGGCCTCCCTGTCCATCACCAACTCCTGGAGTTCACTCAAACTCACGTCCATTGAGTTGGGGATGCCATCCAGCCATCTCATCCTCTGTCGTCCCTTTCACCTCCTGCCCCCAATCCCTCCCAGCATCAGGGTCTTTTCCAATGAGTCAACTCTTTGCATGAGGTGGCCAAAGTACTGGAGTTTCAGCTTCAGCATCATTCTGTCCAAAGAACACCCAGGACTGGTCTCCTTCAGAATGGACTGGTTGGATCTCCTTGCAGTCCAAGGGACTCTCAAGAGTCTTCTCCAACACCACAGTTCAAAAGCATCAATTCTTCGGTGCTCAGCTTTCTTCACAGTCCAACTCTCACATCCATACATGACCATTGCAAAAACCATAGCCTTGACTAGATGGACCTTTGTTGGCAATGTAATGCCTCTGCTTTTCAATATGCTATCTAGGTTGGTCATAACTTTCTTTCCAAGGAGTAAGCGTCTTTTAATTTTATGGCTGCAGTCACCATCTGCAGTAATTTTGTAGCCAAAAAAATAAAGTCTGACACTGTTTCCACTGTTTCCCCATCTATTTCCCATGAAGTGATGGGACCAGATGCCATGATCTTAGTTTTCTGAAAACTCAACTAAGTTGAGGTTTAAGCCAACTTTTCACTCTCCTCTTTCACTTTCATCAAGAGGCTTTTAGTTCCTCTTCACTTTCTAAATTCAACAAGCTGGCTATATTTTCTGACCAAACCTAATAAGTACTTGTCAACTCTTTTGAGTTTTCTTTATAGACAATTACATAATCTACAAATTATCCAAATCTGCATTTTTGAGGTTCCATATTGTGTACTGCATGTACTATTATCATGATTATCATCAGAAACAACAACAAATACATACTGAGTATTTACCAGGTAAAAGACATAGAACTGACCGATATAAGGATCTAAGGGATGAATGAGACAGAGCCTTCATCCTCTCAAAAGTGTAATAATTGGGACACGGTTTGTCTACTTCTTTTGCCCCTAAATGTTGGGAGGATGCATGATCCTAGATGAGCCACTTAGTCACAATTCTCCATTCTCCTCTTTTTTCCCCTTGTTTTGAACAATTGCCCAGTGCACGCTCTATGGTCTGAGTCATGAGCATCAGATATTAGAAGTAAATGGAAAAGAGAAAGCAGAGCAGGGGAACAGCTATGGCTCACTCTGCTATTCTCTCCATTTGGCAGGGCTTCCAGACTCCCCCATAAAGCAGAGATTATCATGTGCACAAAATACTCTGAAATCTTTCCCAGAAACCAATTGCCAGACTGGGAATTCTGAAGAACATAACATAAGTGAATAACATTATTTTCTTCTCTAAGAGCAAAAGATTATAAAAAGTAATAAAATAAAATACAGTCATGAAATTTGGATTAAGGAGATAGGTATATTATAGGCTAAATTGCAATTGTTTATAGATAATTTTGAAGTATAATAGTTTAGATTGGCTAATCCATAGCATGTATTATTATCAAAAAAATTTTAAGTGGTTTACAAAATAGGATATATAACAAAATTTGTTTTCATAAAAAATAAAATAATTGCATATTTATGTCTAGAAAAGACTATCAACTCCAAGTGTCCCTAAGCACTGTGATTTTTAGTTCGCTTTATTTTCACACTGGGTGGGAATAGGGGATGCGGAAGTAAGAGACCAGACTACTTTGATAACAAAGCCCACAGAACTATTTAACTTTAAAAAATGTGAACGTTTATCTTTTGTCAAAAATTTTAAAATCATTTTTCAATTAAAAAATTTAATCTAGCCTTAGAAGCCAAAAAGTGCTGCTATCCAGTAAGCAGTCAGTCAGTGACTGCTAATGTTATTACGTAGTGAGAATTGTCTTGAGAAAGGAAATCAGGAATATATTGCTTCTGAAGCTTTTGTAAAATCAGACTTCACCTCACCAAGTTGTTGACAAAAGGATAACATTAGCATGGGAGCTACAAAGTAGAGCTCACAGAGCAGAAACTGTGTGGCCAGTATTAAAATCATTCGGTGATTTTAATCAATCATAGAACTTCCCTAGTGGTGCAGTGGATAAGAATCCACCTGCCAATGCAGGGGACATGGGTTCAGTCCCTGGTCCAAGAGGATTCCACACGCAATGAGCAGCTAAGCCCATGCACCACAACTATTGAGCCTGCGCTCTAGAGCCCGCAAGCCACAAATACTGAGGCTATGTGCCACAACAAGCTCATGCACCTAGAGCCTGTGCTCCACAACAAGAGCAGTCCCCACAATGAGAAGCCCCGTGCGCCATAACAAAGAATAGCTCCCACTCTCAGCAACTACAGAAAGCCAGCACACAGCACAGCCAAGAATTAATTAATTAATTAATCTGAAAAGTCATACTGTGCCAAGGCCAGATCCTGCAGAGAAGGAGACTGGGATGCTAAATTGCTGGCAACTTGTACCCTTTGAAAGAAAGTTCATTTAGCATCACTGGAGACCATCTCCTGACCTTTGATTCCTTGATCCTCTGCTCACCACACAACATTCTGATGGTTAGCAAAGCAAAACTGGTGTGGTGACTGAAGGTTTATTTCCTTTACTGTGAACTAACTGGTTTGCACAGTAACATTGGGTGAGTGTGTTTGATGTTCCCCTGAGTTGAGGAGCAAAGTATGTAGTGAAGGAAGTAAGCCTGGGACATAGGGGCCCAAGAACAGATAGTTCCCCTGTGAGTCTCCCTCTGAGCAGTCAGGCAGCCTCTGCAGAGTTCATGGCTTTCTTACCTGCCAACCACAATATTCCCACTTGAAAACCAAGTGTGCACATGACCCAGAATATTTACTCTGGACCACAGCCAAAACTTGATTCATATTGATTAATGCATACACTGTTTATGGTTTTGTTGGTCCTCCTTATTCTCCCCATTTCTCTGGGAATTAACTGTACTCCCAAATCAGAAGTGGGCGTGTGAGCTGGAATGGATGAAATACAAAGTACTCTCTACCCTCCTGTGGTCAGTGATCCTGCCAGTGATGGGAACATGACTCAGGATGGACCCATCAGAGTCCTGCCCAGGATTGTGTCCAGCTGGACTCCATTTGCAAATCAAAATATAAGACTGAGCCATTCATTCAAGTGGCCATAAGACTGTAGCACTGGTCCAGGGAAAACAGCTGACTGACCTCAGGCAACTCACTTAAACTCATTGCAATGAAGTTCCTTCTTCTACAAAGTAAGAACTCTGATCATGAACTCCTGGAAAGTTCTGACATTCAAAGGTGAAACCTCTCTTTTTCCTTTTATGTAGACACTGAACCAAGACAATCTGTCAGCTAAAATCTCCTGCTGTGAATTTAGTCTATTGATTCCTTCTCAGTTCAACAACTGGGTTTCCCAGGAACTCAGATAATTGCAATTAGAGGCAAAAAAAAAAAAGCACAACATAAAAAAATCATACTCCATGACCAAGTGGGATTCTTCACAAGGATGGTTCAACATATGTAAAATCAATCAATGTGATACAATATATAAACAAAAGACAAAAACCACATTATCATCTCAATATATGCAGAAAAAGCATTTGACAAAATTCAACATCTATTCTTGATAAAAACTCTTACCAAGGTGGGTATAGAGGGAACATATCTTAAAAGTGTAAAAACTATTTATGACAAAGCCAGAGCCAATATAATACTCAATGGTGAAAAGTCGAAAGGCTTCCCACTAAAATCTGGAATAAGACAAGGATGCCCACTCTCACAACTTTTCTTCAACATAGTATTAGAAGTCCTAGACACAGAAATCAGACAAGAAATAAAATGTATACAAATTGGAAGGAAAGAGGTAAAATTGTCATTATACACAGATGATATGACACCATATATAGAAAATCCAAGACTTCACACAAAAACTACTAGAACTGACAAACAAATTCATCAAGGTAGCAGGATATAAGATTAACATGGTGGCATTTCTTCATACCAACAAAATGTTAGCTTTTAAAATCTCTCCAAAATAAAATACTTAAGAATAAACCTCACTAAGGCAGTGAAAAACTTATACACTGAGAACTATAAAACATTAATAAAGGAATTTGAAGATGATTCACAGAAACGGAAAGAGAACCCATGCTCTTGGATTGGAAGAATTAATACTGTTAAATTGAACATGATACCCAAAGCAATCTTCAAATTTAAGGTGACCCCTATCAAATTATCTGTGCCCTCTCTCACAAAACTAGAACAAATAATCCTAAAATTCATATGAAACTATGCTGCTGCTAAGTTGCTTCATTCGTGTCTGACTCTGTGCGACTCCAGAGACGGCAGCCCACCAGGCTCCCCCGTCCCTAGGATTCCCCAGGCAAGAACACTGGAGTGGGTTGCCATTTCCTTCTCCAATGCATGAAAGTGAAAAGTGAAAGTGAAGTCTCTCAGTCGTGTCCAACTCCTAGCAACCCCATGGACTGCAGCCTACCAGGCTCCTCCACCCATGGGATTTGCCAGGCAAGAGTACTGGAGTGGGGTGCCATTGAAACTATAAAAACCCAAAACTGCCCAAGCAATCCTTTAGAAAAAGAACAAAGCACAAAGTCATAACCATCCCAGACTTAAGACAATATAATACAAAGCTACAGTAATCAAAACAGTGTGATACTGATACAAAAGCAGGCATACAGATCAATGGAATAGAACAGGGAGCCCAGAAATAAACCCACACACCTACAGTCAATTAATCTTCGACAAAGTAGGTAAAAATATCCAGCGAGAAAAAGATAGTCTCTTAAGCAATTGGTATTGGGAAAGTTGGACAGCCTCATGCAAATCAGTAATGTTAGAACATGCTCTCTCACCATATAAAAAAATAAACTGAAAATGGCTTAAAGACGTAAATATAAGATATGGCACCATGAAACTCCTAAAAGAGAAAATAGGCAAGACATTCTCTGACATAAATCATACCAGTGTTTTCTTAGGTTAGTCTCCCAAAGCAATAGAAATAAAACAAAAAATAAATAAATGGGACCTAATCAAACTTATAGGCTTCTGCACAGCAAAGTAAACCATAAACAAAATGAAAAAACCCTGAGAATGGGAGAGAATAGTTGTGAATGATGCAATTGACAAAGGCTTAATTTCCAAAATATACAAACAGCTCATACAACTTGACAACAACAACAACAAGAAAACAAACAACCCAATCAAAAAATGGGCAGAAGACCTAAGAAGACATTTCTCTGAAGAAGAAATACAAAGTCAATAGGCACATGAAAAGATGCTTAGCATCACTAATTATTAGGGAAATGCAAACCAAAACTACAGTGATATAGCACCTAATGCCAATCAGAATGGCCATCATTAAAAGGGCTACAAATCACAAATGCTGGAGAAAATGTAGAGAAAAGAGAACCCTCCTACACTGCTGTTTGGTGCAGCCACCATGGAAAACAGCATGGGGTTTCTTTAAAAACTAAAACAGAGTTACCATATGATCCAGCAATCCCACTCCTGTACATACATTCAGACAAAACTACAGTTTGGAAAGATACATGAATGTTCACTGCAGCACTATTTACAAACAAGCACTATTTGGAAACAATCTATAAGTCCATTAACAGATGAATGGATAAAGAAGATGTGGTATATATATACATATACATGTGTATATATAGATACAATAATATATGATGTATATATCATATACTGTAGTTTTGCATAATATTACCATTGGTGAAAGTGGACAAAAATATAGGATCATTCTGCATTATTTCTTGCAACTGTATATAAATCTACATGATCTCAATAAAAACCTATGGCTGATTCATGCTGAGGTTTGACAGAAAACAGCAAAATTCTTAAAGCAATTATTCTTCAATAAAAAATAAATTAATTAAAAAAGAAAAAAGTTTTAAAAAAGGTTCAATGGGGTAGAGGATTAAGAGGTATAAAACCTATTATGCATAAAATAAATAAATTACAAGGATATATTGTACAGCACAGGGAATAGAGCCAATATTCATGATAACTTTAGATGGAATATAATCTGTAAAAATATTGAATGACTACAATGTGCACCTGAAATTCTATAATATAATAAATTAACTATATTTCAATAAAAATTTTCATAAAATAAATTTTGTTTTTACACCAGTAGAACAAAACAGGTGAAGCCTTATCCTGATAATCCAAAGAATGAATTCTTAACATGAGGCCTCGTTTATCCAGGTCAGCTTTGTCCCTTATTTATGTTGTCCTTGAAATCACAAAGAGGTAAGCAAACTAGTGGTCACAATTCCTATCTTACATGGTTTAATACTGATCAGGAATGTTTAGACCTCATTTTCATAAACACTAAAAGTGATTCACAAATTAAAAAGTAACATTTTATGGGTGTGTTAGTGGTAAAGAACTCACCTGCCACTGCAGGAGAAGTACAAGAGATCAAACTGCAAGTTTGATCCCCAGGTTGGGAAGATCTCCTGGAGGAGGGTATGGCAACCCACTCAAGTATTCTTGCCTGGGAAATCCCATAGACAGGAGCCTGTGGGCTACGGTCCACAGGGTAGCAAAGAGTTGGACATGACTGAGCAACTTAGAACATGCTATTAGGTTGGCCAAAAGTTAGTCCAGGTTTTTCCATGTTACAGAAAACCTGAATGAACTTTTGGCCAACCCCATACTTTTAAAATTGGAGATGGAAAATTGCATATAGTAAAATTTTAAACAACCTTGCAAGAAACATCATTTACAAGGGATCCACCAAAAATAGTCCTTCAGTAGGACATAATGGTAATATTTAAGTTAGATTCTTTCCCAATACAAAAATTATAAAGACAGAAAAAAAAAAAAAAACACAGGTACAAAGGAAACTAAAGATATTTGTTAGTGGATACTTCATTTAACGTTACTAATATATATAAAACCTGAAGGCAGCTAAGAATTTTCTAGGAATATACGAATTATTAAATTTTATTCCACTGAGTAATGGTGGGATGAATGGAGAATCTTGACAAAGCATTTTTAAAAGCTCCAGGTCCAGATGATTTCACATGTGAATTCCTTGAAATCATCAAGAACATTTCTATCTATGCTATTTAAATCATTCCAGCACATAGTAAAAGAATGCAAGCTTTCCAAATATTTTTGACAGCCAGCATAGTGCTGAAAACAAAGGGAAAAAATTACAAATCAATTACAAAACACCCTAAGTATAAATACTGATGCAAGCATCTTATGTAAAACATTACCAAGTGAATCCAGCATTAGATTAAGAGAACAGTATACCAAATCAAGTAGAGTTCATTTCAAAATGTAAAGCTGGTTCAGCATACAAATTCTATTAATAAAATTCATCATCATAATTTTTCAAGGTAAAAAATCACATTATTAAGAGATTCTAAAAGTCATTTTAAAAATTCCACATCAATTGCCAATCAATTTGATCCCCAGGTCAGGAAGATCTCCTGGAGAAGGAAATGGCAACCCACTCCAGTATTCTTGTCTGGGAAATTCCATGGACAGAGGAGCCTGGTAGATTATAGTCCATGGAGTTGCCAAAGAGTTGGACACATCTTGGCAGCTAAACAACAACAACAACAATATTGTGCTCAATTGACAATTAAAACCAAAGTTTAAAAAATAGTTAAAAAAATAAATTAATTAATTAAATTAAATAAAAAAAATAGTGACACAAGGATGTCTTAAACATGACAAATTATATATTCAAAATATATAATTTAATAATTAAATATATATTTAATAATTGAATATAAGAATTATTTCCATAAATATAATGAATAAGCTAAGGTTGTCTATGATTTAATGTTGTAGAAGTCCTTGTCAAACAACCAGAAATGGGAAAAAGAGGTGCAAAATATTGGAAACAGACAAAATTCTCATTTTTCAGATGTTACTATCTACCTGAAAAACATGACAGGTTGAATCGCAAAGGTGTTAAAACCATTAGAGACTTCTGTTAGGTGGTCACATTAGCATTAAACACAAAGCTTTCTCAATTATACCTCAATAAAGCTGAAATTTTTTTTAAACACTAAGCGTTCTTATATGTTGACAATATCAGTTTTAAAAAAATGGTATTCACAATAGAAACAAATGCACAAAACACTTAGAAATAAACAAAATAAGTAGCGTACAAATTAAGAAAACCATAAAACACCAAGAAGCACTGCAGGCAGTATAAATAAAGGGAGAGAAATGCCCTGCTCACACGGGTGTACTGCACACCTGTTTTTGTGACCCTTGTCATTGTTACTGCCTTGGTCCCCCAGAACATCCAGCCCTCTGTTTCTGGAACAACTGCTTCCTGTTCTGTGGCTTCCCCGGTGGCTCAGACAGTAAAGCGTCTGCCTGCAAAGTGGGAGACTGGGGTTCCATCCCTGGGTCGGGAAGATCCCCTGGAGAAGGTAATGGCAACCCACTCCAGTACTCTTGCCTGGAGAATTCCATGGACAGAGGAGCCTGGTGGGCTATAGTCCATGGAGTTGCAAAGAATCGAACATAACTGAACGATTAACACTTTCCCTTTCCCTTTCTGTGGGTTTCCTGCCCCACTGTGTGCAGACTTGTTATGCCTGTTACCTATGTGTCCATCCCTTTTTCAGCCAAGGGGTAAACAAGTTACCCAAGTGAGGATCACTGAATTCTCTCTCAGAATCTGAAAACTGAGCCTCGGACAGAAAGCTGTTGGAGCTGAGGAATTTGAGTGGAGCTGCAGATCATTGTAAGTGCTCTGGCTCTTTTCATGCCCAAATCCTGTCCTTCAGCTCTTCTTCACATCTGTGAGCCCCTCCACATCCTTTCAGGAATTCCTTTATTTTACATTTTTTCTTTAAGTCAGTAAAAATTTGTTTCTGATTTTTTTCAACCAAATAACTGTAAGTGAATCTATAGCAGACACACTATTACAATGATGTCAATTACCTCTAAATTAATCTATTATTCAATACAATGCAGGCTCAGCTGGTTAGGAATTTTCCTGCAATGCTGGAGACCTGGGTTGGGAAGATCTCTTGGAGAAAGGAAAGGCTACCCATTCCAGTATTCTGGCCTGGAGAATTCCATGGACTGTACAGTGCATGGGGTCATAAGGAGTCGGACACAACTGAGCGACTTTCACTTTCAGTTTGCAATAAAATACACACCAAAATCCTAACAGAAATGGAACAAGCAGTCTAAAATTTCATCTTGAATCACCATCAACTTTGGTTACAGATTAGAATCATCTGAAGAGTTTTCACAACTCTCTTTTCCCAGGATGAGTCCCAGAGCAATTAAATTAGGGCCTCTGAGTGCAGGACCAAGTGTTTATTAGAGCTCTTTGAGTGATTATGGTGTGTTGCCAGCACTGAGAATGACTTCTCTAGAAGAGTAAACGTGTAAGACTAGTGAGAAATTTCTAGGGAGGAAAAAAAAAAAAATGAGTAGGCTTGTCCCATGGGCAATTGAAATATAAAGGTATGGTAAGTAAAGCAATGTACTCCTAGCATAAGAACTAACAGACAAATAAATAAAACAAAATGCATACTCCAAAAGAGTCAAATCCAAATCCACACAATTGAAAATATGATAGATATGGCATTTGTAAAATCACTGGGGTAAAGAGGGACAACTCTGTGAACAATGTTGGGACAACCAGTTAACCATTTGAAATAATGAAGCCATTAAAATAAATTCTAGATGAATCAGAAGTGAAAATTAAACTATAAAAATATGCTGCTTTTGTCTATGCAATATATATTCATCCTTATCTTGGTAATGAAACCCCAGTTTTCCCTGGGAAGCTACTCATCAGCAATTTTCAATCCATTTGACTGAAGGTTGAAGTAAAAAGATGAAAAGATATTAACTCTCTCCTTAGAGAATGTAATAAAAGCAATGAGATATCACTTATTGACCATCATACTGGCAAAATAAAAAGTTGTTTTGGTAATAGCTGGTCTTGTTTAGTATGCAGCGATTAGAAACTCTCAGAGTGTAAATGGCAGCAAACACCATACATATGTATACCTTTAATCCAGTACTTCAACTTTTGGTAATATAATACAAGCTTACAGTCAATCACAACCACAAAGATTTTATTGATCATAGCTTTGTTTTCACAGTGAAAAATAAAATGTCTTTCAAGAGGATAATATAACTATATATGTGTTGACATTAAATATATCCATGACTCTTGATACTTATTAGAATCACTATTATTAAAACACACAGAAAATAAGTGTTAGCAAGGATATGGAGAGATTGGAACCTTTGTGTACTATTGGTGGGAATGTAAAATGATACAGCCACTATGGAAAACAGTATGGTGATTCCTCAAAAATTAAACATAGAATTGCCATATGATCTAACATTTCCACTTCCACTTTGGGTATATACTCAAAAGATTTGAAAGCAGGAACTCCAACAGATATTTGTACACAGTGCTCACAACAGCATTATTTGTTGTTGGTCAAAAGTAGAAGCAACTCAAGTGTCCATCGATGGATAAACAGATAAGCAAAATGTGGCCTATATGTTCAATGGAATATCAGCTTTAAAAAGGAAAGATATTCTGATACATGTACAACATGGATGAACTTTGAAGTCATTATGCTAAATGAAATAAGAGAGTCAGCAGAGGACAAATATAACATGATTCTCCTTATATGAGGATCTACAGTAGTCAAATTCACAGCAGAAAGCAGAATGGTGGTTGCCAGGGGTTGGAGGGCGGAGTAGGGAGTTCTTGTTTAATGGATAGCGTTTCAGATTTGCAAGACGAAGAAGTTCTAGAGATGGATGATGCTGATGGCTGTAGAACAATGTAAAATGTACTTAATGCCACAGAACTGTGAGCTTAAAAGAGCTTAAGATGGCAAATTTTATGTTAAACATATTTCATAATAAAATTTATTTTCTATTAAAAAAGAAGTTTTGTTTATTTTGATTTCCTCAAGATTTGTCTTTATTAATATTGTCTGGGAAATTTGCTTTTATGATGAGTCATTCAAGAATGACTCTGAAACACGAGTTTTGTATACGCAGAGCTTCCTAGAGGTCATTCTTCACGGTTGCTTTTTTATAGTTTATGATCTTCAATCATATTTATTTGTAATCATTTTTCACAAAGTAGGGAAAGCCTTTTTAGCAATTTTATTAGTTTGTTTCTGGCTGTGTTGGGTCTTCACTGCTCTGCAGACCTTTTCTCTCATTGCAGTGTGCAGGCTTCTCACTGAGGTGCCACTCTTGTTGTGGAGGGGGGCTCTCGGGCTCGCAGGCTTCAGTAAAGGCACATGGGCTTGGTGGCTATGGCTCCCAGGCTCTAGGGCAAAGCTCAGCAGTTGTGGTGCTCGGGCTTATTTACTCTGCAGCATGTGGGATCTTCCCAGATCAGGGATCGAATCTGTGTCTCCTGCATTGGCAGGTGGATTCTTAACCACTGAACCACCAAGGAAGCCCAGGAAAAGTCTTTTTAAAAAGAGAGAGAGAGAGAGAGCAGAACGACTTAACAACATCAAAGAGGATCCTTATACAGGGTCAATTACAAATGCAATTATAGAAAATTAGGTGGTGACATCATATCTTAAGTTACAAGTCACTTCTTTGTGGGGTAATTTTCCATGTTGGAATTTTGCTTCACATTTTTCAGCAGCCCTATTTCACTCCCAGAAGTTAGCTGCACATAGATTCTAGTGGCTCAATCATGCATGCCAGGGACCCAAAATCTGAGAGGATTCACTTGGTTAACCAAGAACCCTTAGCCAGAGGCAATCTGGTTTCTTTCCCAGGGCTAGAACAAAATAGTGAAAATATTTCCACTCTAAATAGAAACTACAATCTAAAAGTAGCCCTGTTCCCTTTTCTTTTAAAATTTGAACACAAGCAGAAACAAAGAGTAGGATTTTGGTTTATCTTACACTGAGGTTCAAGAAAGGAATTATAGCGAATATAAAACATAATCTTAACTGGCACTAGATTATATGACAACTACACTTAAAAACTGTATCTAGTACAGTATCTAGTACAGTACTAGATCTAGTGCTTAGTATAGAACATGATCAAGAGAGAAGAGAAATAATGCCAACTTCTTGCCAGAAAATCAAAACACTAAGCCATCCGCATATATCTGGACAAAATTACAATTCAGAAAGATACATGCACTCCTATGTTCATAGCATTATTTACAATAGTCAAGACATAGAAGAAACATAAATGTCAATCAACAGAAGAATGGATAAAGAAGGCGTGGTGATATATACAATGGAATCTTACTCATAAAAAAGAATGAAACAATGCCATGTGCAAGAAGGATGGACCTAGAGGTTATCACACTAAGTGAAGTCAGTCCAAAAGAGGAAAACAAACACCATATGATATCACTTATATGTGGAATCTAAAATATTACACAAGTGAACCTATCTACAAAACAGAAACAAACTCACAGACATAGAGAAAAGACTTGCAGTTGCCAAGGGGGAAAGAGGGTGAGAGAGGATGACTTGGGAGTCTGGGATGAGCTGATAGAAACTATTATATGCAGAATGGATAAACAACAAGGTCCTATTGTATAGCATAGGGAACCTATATTCAATACTCTGTAATAACCCACAAAATAGAAAAGAAAAGAAACACTAAGCCATTTGTAGGCAGATAAATACCTTCCAGTAATATCCATTTAAATATGTACTGAGGTTTATAGGCAAAAGGTACCATTGTGAACACAGGTTAGGATCTTAGGATCCTACGTAATGTGATCCAAGGAACTAGAGGATTTTGATGAAGTTCCCCCTTTGCAATCAAACTCAGCAATATTGTTCAAAAGGAACCAAGAGAACAGGAAAAATCTTGGGAGTCAAACCAGTTATGACTGTCTGGTCTCTGACCAGTAGTGTTTCTGTTCCAATATAAAGTCACTTTTCTAGGGAACTTCACACCATCTATTTCTGAGGTTTCTTTAGACCAGTTTTAGTGATTTTATGCCAAAGGTGCATAAAAAGTGCTGTTGTTTAATTCCTATTTGGCAAGATATTTCTTGACTAAATGAAAGAGGCATGACACCCTCATATTTCTGACATTTTAAAAAATATTTTCAAGCAAAACACTAAAATACTATATAACAAAGATATTATCAAAGCTCTGCCTACTCTCATTCTTGCATGTGATTATAAATCCTTCATTCTGGTCACCCACCGTTCATGAGCATGCATCTAGAACTGAAGTGGCACACTGACTAATAAATGCCAGACCTTGCTGAGAAACCTCAGAAATCCATCCAATAGCGAAGTCGATGCCAGTAAGTCACATGACTAAAATAACCATGTGACTAATGGCTATGCTATTAGTATAGCTGAAAATGAGAAGACCTCATGACCCAGCAATGCCAGGACTAGGTATAAATACAAAAATACACCAGAAAAAATACAATGAGACATGACAGCATGTTCATTCAACACTGTCTGTAGTAGCATAATTGGGAAAAACCTAAAAGTTCATCAGCAGAAAATTAGATGCATAAATTGTAATATAACTCTATAACTGAATAACAGAATTTTAACTTATAGATGTTAAAATAAATGATTACTATTCATACTAACTTAGCTCTTAGAAATATAATTTTAGTGGGTAAGAGCAATATTTAATATTTCATTCAGTATAATACCATTTATATACATTTTAAAGACATACAGACAAATGGTGAAAATTTTAAATGACCTAAGTGTCCATAAAGAGGAGATTGGATAAATGAAGGCAATATATAATGGAAGGTATCATTGTTTAAGTGATGGTGGAGAGCTCTATTGATTGACAATGAAAAGGTCAGTGATATTTTGCTAAATGAAGATGCAATATGTATACCATAATCTGATTTTTACTTTCCAAAAAAATGTGTGTACATGCATAAGAAATGTTAACTCAGGCTATTTCTGGATGGTGGGATAATTGATAGGCTTTATTTTCTTCTTTATACTCTTCTGCATTTTCCTGAATTTTTCTTTGCAATTAGTTACTTTTATAAGCAGAAAATAACATTTTACTATAAAAAGAAAAAACCAAAACACAATGTAGCAGATTTCCAAAGATGGTTGCACCAATATATTTCTCACCCCCATGCTTTTATTAAAGTATGACTTTGACATTTCTCCATAGAGAGCTAGGAAGGAGCCTCTGTTTCCACACCTTAAAAAGGGGCCAGCTTTTGTGACTTGATTCTAATGAATAGGATGCAAAGTGACTGCATTACTTCCAAGGGTAGGTCTTAAAGATGACAGAGCTTCTGCATAGCTCATTCGCTCTCTCTTCCCATCTCCCCTTACCCTTGGAACCTAGCCACTGTGTCATGATTTAGTCCAGATCACATGGAGAGGTTTCATGGAGATGTTCTGGCCAACAGCCCAGCTAGGGCCTCCCTTAGCTAAGAGCCAGCATTGACTACCAGACATGTGAGTGAACTAGCCTTTGAATGATTCCACTCCCAGCTTTTGCTTCATTCAACTGAGGCCCCAGACACCTCTGCACCTTGCCCAGAATCTGTGAGCATAATCAACAGTTGTTTTGTGCCACTGTATTTTGGAGCAATCTGCTACACAGTCCTAGAAACTGGAACACACACAACAAATAATATTACTTATTGTTTCAAGCTATACATGTGGTCAGAGTAAATTAATTGACTAAAATAATCAGTTTTAGCTATCTTGTAGGGCTGAAAATGAACATATCCCCATGGCCCAGCAACTCCATGTCTAGGTATAAACCCTGGAAAACAAGTGCTCAGTGAAACACAGACTAGCATATTCATGTCAACACTGCTCGCAGCAGGGTAACTGGAAAAAAACTAGAAGTCCATCAGCAGGAAATTAGGCATATAAATTGAGGTGTAATTGTACAATAGAATACTCATAGATGTCAAAGTAAATAAGTTATTGTATGCATTAACTTAGCGTGGATTGGATACATACCAAATTCTTCATAATAATTTCTCCTAGGAGTATGGGAGGAAAATGGGATCTGAGAGAGGATCCCATGGGACTTTTAAAGGCATTTTCAAGGACAAACAGTAAAAATAATAGTAATAAAACACATTTTTAAAACACCAATTTGAAGTAAATATGGCAAAATGCTAACATTTATCCTAATTATGAAAATCCAGGTGATTATAACTCCCCACATACTTTTCTGTATTCACTTTCTCCCTACTATACCAAAAATAAATCTAGTATTTAAAGGTTAGTGTTTCTCCGACATAAACCATTGCAGGATCCTATATGACCCACCTCCCAGAATTTTGGAAATAAAAGCAAAAATAAACAAATGGGACCTAACTAAAATGAAAAGCTTCTGCACAACAAAGGAAACTACAAGCAAGGTGAAAAGACAGCATTCTGCATGGGAGAAAATAATAGCAAACAAAGCAACAGACAAAGAATTAATCTCAAAAATATACAAGCAACTCCTGTATCTCAATTCCAGAAAAGTAAACAAACCAATCAAAAAATGTGCCAAAGAACTAAACAGACATTTCTCCAAAGAAGACATACAGATGGCTAACAAACACATGAAAAGATGCTCAACATAACTCATTATCAGAGAAATGTAAATCAAAACCACAATAAGGTACCATTTCACACCAGTCAAAATGGCTGCTATCCAAAACTTTACAAGCAATAAATGCTGGAGAGGGTGTGGAGAAAAAGGAACCCTCTTACACTGTTGGTGGGAATGCAAACTAGTACAGCCACTATAGAGAACAGTGTGGAGATTTCTTTAAAAAATGGAAATAGAACTGCCATATGACCCAGCAATCCCACTGCTGGGCATACACACCGGGAAACCAGAATTGAAAGAGACACATGTACCCCAATGTTCATCGTGGCACTGTTTATAATAGCCAGAACATGGAAGCAACCTAGATGTCCATCAGCAGACGAATGGATAAGAAAGCTGTGGTATATATACACAATGGAATATTACTCAGCCATTAAAAAGAATACATTTGAATCAGTTCTAATAATGTGGATGAAAGTGGAGCCTATTATACTGAGTGAAGTAAGCCAGAAAGAAAAACACCAATCAGTATACTATATATAACACCAATACAGTATATATATATCTATTTATTTATACAGTATTATTATACAATATTTATTTATACAGTATTATTATTTATTATTTATATAGTATATATATTTATATAAATATACTATATTTTATATAGTATTATATATACTATATATACAATACAGTATACTATATATATTGCATATATATGAAATTTAGAACGATGGTAACGATAACCCTGTATGCAAGACAGTAAAAGAGACACAGATGTATAGAAGTCTTTTGGACTCTGTGGGAGAGGGCGAGGGTGGGATAATATGGGAGAATGGCATTGAAACATGTAAATTATCACATCTGAAACAAATCACCAGTCCAGGTTCAATGCATGATATAGGGTGCTCGGGGCTGGTGCACTGGGATGACCCAGAGGGATGGGGTGGGGAGGGAGGTGGGAGGAGTTTCAGGATGGGGAACACATGTACATCCATGGTGGATTCATGTCAATGTATGGCAAAACCAATACAATATTGTAAAGTAAAAATAAATAAACCAAAAAACTGAAAAAAAGCTTTGTGTTTTGGGGATTTTTTTGGTTGTTGTTTCCCTCTATACTGGAAACAACAAATTCCTTAATTAAAAATATCTTCACACAAAGTTAATCACTTAAGGATCGGACTCAAAATCCTTGACAATTTCTCTTGATAATTTGGAAGGGTTTTTGGTTTGTTTTTTAAGAAAGTTACTTTAAGATGTCAAGGTAGAAATTGATGCTATACATTGAAACATACACATTATGTTGCTATACATTGAAACATATGCAAAATATGCATTACCATATGTAAAATATATAGCCAGTGGGAGTTTGATGTATGACACAGGGAACCCAAAGCCATTGCTCTGTGACAACATGTAGGGATAGGCTATGAAGGGAGGAGGAATGGGGGGCTCAGGAGGGAGGGGACACATGTATGCCAGTGGCCTATTCATGTTGATACATGGCAAAATCCATCACAATATTTAAAGTAATTATCCTTCTATTAAATAAATTTTTAAAAAGAAATTGATGCTATAATTATTTGTGAAGATATTTCCAGATAATAATAGATCAATAATAATATAATATGGGAGGAGCAACCCCACGTCCAAGGAGCAGCGGCTGCATGGGCGCAGGAGGGCTGAGAGGAGCTACTCCACATTCAAGGTCAGGAGGGGCAGCCCTGAGGAGATATCCCTCATCCAAAGTAAGGAGCAGCGGCTGCGCTTTGCTGGAACAGACGTGAAAAGATACCCCATCTCCAAGGTAAGAGAAACCCAAGTAAGACGGTAGGTGTTGAGCGAGGGCATCAGAGGGCAGACACACTGAAACCATAGTCCCTTTGACTATGCCAAAGCCTTTGACTGTGTGGATCACAATGAACTGTGGAAAACTCTGAAAGAGTTGGGAATACCAGACCACCTGACCTGCCTCTTGAGAAATCTGTATGCAGGCCAGGAAGCAACAGTTAGAACTGGACATGGAACAACAGACTGGTTCCAAATAGGAAAAGGAGTACATCAAGGCTGTATATTGTGACCCTGCTTATTTAACTTATATGCAGAGTACATCATGAGAAACACTGGACTGGAAGAAGCACACGCTGGAATCAAGATTGCTGAGAGAAATATCAATAACTTCAGCTATGCAGATGACACCACCCTTACGGCAGAAAGAGAAAAACTAAAGATCCTTTTGATGAAAGTGAAAAAGTTGGCTTAAAGCTCAACAGTCAGGAAACGAAGATCATGGCATCTGGTCCCATCACTTCACAGGAAATAGATGGGAAAACAGTGGAAACAGTGTCAGACTTTATTTTGGGGGCTCCAAAATCACTGCAGATGGTCACTTTAGCCATGAAATTAGACGACGCTTACTCCTTGGAAGGAAAGTTATGACCAACCTAGATAGCATATTCAAAAGTAGAGACATTACTTTGCCAACAAAGGTCCATCTAGTCAAGGCTATGGTTTTTCCAGTAGACATGTATGGATGTGAGAGTTGGACTGTGAAGAAAGCTGAGAGCTGAAGAATTGATGCTTTTGAACTGTGGTGTTGCAGAAGACTCTTGAGAGTCCCTTGGACTGCAAGAAGATCCAACCAGTCCATTCTGGTTACTGCAACTGCTAAGTCACTTCAGTCGTGTCTGACTCTGTGCGACCCCATAGACGGCAGCCCACCAGGCTCCCCTGTCCCTGGGATTCTCCAGGCAAGAACACTGGAGTGGGATGCCATTTCCTTCTCCAATTCATGAAAGTGAAAAGTGAAAGTGAAGTCGTTCAGTCGTATCTGACTCTTAGCGACCCCCTGGACTGCAGGCTACCAGGCTCCTCCATCTATGATATTTTCCAGTCAAGAGTACTGGAGTAGGGTGCCATTGCCTTTAAATAAGTTAAATAAGCAGGGTGACAATATACAGCCTTGACCTACTCCTTTTCCTATTTGGAACCAGTCTGTTGTTCCATGTCCAGTTCTAACCGTTGCTTCCTGACCTGCATATAGGTTTCTCAAGAGGCAGGTCAGGTGGTCCCAACTCTTTCAGAATTTTCCACAGTTCATTCTAAAGGAGATCAGTCCTGGGTGTTCATTGGAAGGACTGATGCTAAAGCTGAAACCCCAATACTTTGGTGACCTCATGCGAAGAGCTGACTCATTGGAAAAGACCGTGATGCTGGGAGGGATTGGGGGCAGGAAGAGAAGGGGACGACAGAAGATCAGATGGCTGGATGGCATCACCAACTCGATGGACATGAGTTTGAGTAAACTCTGGGAGATGGCGATGGACAGAGAGGCCTGATGTGCTGCAATTCATGGTGTCGCAAAGAGTCACACACGACTGAGTAAGTGAACTGGAACTGGAATAATATAATAATATTATATATGTCAATAATATAATAATAAATATGCTAAAACTCCCCCATGGTAAATGGAAACCATGCCTCTTGGATCCATGTTCTATATGAAGAGTCAGTAAGTTTTAGGGACAGGCTTTTCCACTGTAGGCAGTGGCTTTGTGTATATCATACTGGGGAGAAGGAGTTCCATGAGGGGCTTTGTCACTTTCCCATTCTAATTCTGGGCAGGAACCAATCATGGGCTACACTAAGTCATGTTGGCTCAGTACAGGCTCAGGGAGTACAAGCTTATTGCAAGCCAGTCCCCAACGATGGCCAGCACTCAGGACCACTGGAGACATCCCACAGACCAAGAGAGGGGCCAGATCAGATAATATGAGAGGGCAAACTGAGATGTCTTGGAGGGTCCCCTGCCTTTTAACTGTGATCTTTGGGATGAGTCAAATGAACATATAACAGGCAGGGCCCTGAAAACACCGAAAGTACACCAAAAAGGTTTAACTGAAGCAAACTGAATGAAGGAGTTACTGGCAAAATGGCAGGGTTAAGGGACCCAAAGAAGGAAAGTGAAGCACACAGCCCAGCAACAGTGAGTGCTGACCTCCCTCAAGGTCCACAGTGTTACTGGAGTGGGAGAGAATTGCCTGCGGAAGAGTGCACACAGAGGGAGGCGCCCACTGACCAGACTGAAGCCCGGTTGCTCAAGAAGTAAATACCTCAGCCCTCTCCTCCCACCCTCCAACCTCCTGCCAGGGCCTCCCACTAACTGACCCAACCAGTAGCTAGAGGTCAAGGGCATCCAGTGATGAAGCCCGTGCAAGGCAGCACAGCAGGACACAGAGCAGGGCAGAGAAAAGCAGAGAATGAGTCTTGCAGCCAAACAGAAAGTTAACCAACACATACTTCCCTCAGAGAAGACAGAAAGATAGAATTATCCTATGGCATAGTCTGATTGCCAAAAAGTGTTCACTAGAGGCAGAGAATACAGGTGAAGATCAAACACTCTAAAACACCAAACTCTATGTTTTGTAGATGTTAATAGATATTAACCTACAGAACAGTTCATGTCCAGAAATACCTGGTTATTTAAGAAAACGTTTGAAATAATCTTGGAAGTGTACAATAAGTTAAATTACTTAATGTTGGCATTCTATTGATTATGATTCTATTGATCATTTTATATGTTACATTTTATATGACAGCTAGAGATATAGACATAGAACATATATAAATATATAGAATGTATAGACAGAATATAGGACTATATTATATATATATTATATGTATATAGAGAGAGCATTTTATTATATGTCTGTATATAGAATGGGAGAAAATATTTGCAAATCATATATCCAATGAGGGGGTAATATCCAAAATATGTAAAGAACTCATACAACTTAATTACAAAAAAACAAACAATCCAATTAAAATATGGCCAAAGGATTTCACCAGGCATTTTTCTAAAGAAGACATACAGATGGCCAAAATGTACATGGAAAGATGTTCAACATCATTAATTAGACAAATGCAAATCAAAACCACAATGAGATATCACCTTACATCTGTTAGAATGACTATAATTAAAAAGACAAGAAATAAGTGTTGGTGAGAAAGTGGAGAAAATGGATCACTTGTACACTACTGAGGATGTAAACTGGTGCAATTACTATGGAAAATACTACGGAAGTGCCTCAAAAAATTAAAAATAGAACAACCATATGATCCATCAATTCCACTTCTGGAGAGTTACCAGAATAAAACAAAAACATTAACTCCAAAGGATATATGCACCCCAATGTTCAGCATTATATACAATAGCCAAGATATGGAAACAATGAACAATCAACAGATGAATGAATAAAGAATGCAGCACGCGCACACACACACACACACACACACACACACACACGCACGCACGCACGCACACACACACACAGGAATATTCTTCAGCCACAGAAAAGAATGAAATATTGCCATTTGCAACCACATAAATGGATCCGGAGGGTACTATGCCAGGGGAAATAAATTAGAGAAAGAAAAATACCATATGATCTCACTTTTATTTGGAATCTTTAAAAGGAAAAAAAAAAAAAGCAAACTCATAGATACAGAAAAGAGAATGGTGGTTGCCAGAGACAGGGGTTGAGTGGTAGGCAATATGGGTGTAGAAAGTCGAAAGTACAAATGTCCAGTTATAAAATAAATAAGACATGAGGATGTGAGGTACAGCACAGTAACAGTTAATAACACTGTATTGTATATTTCAAAGTTACTGAGAGAGTAAATCTTAAAAGTTCTCATCACAAGAAAAAAATTATATTGACTATATCTGGTAACCAATATTAACTAGACTTATTGGGGTGACCATTTCACAATACAAATATCAAATCATTATGTTGTACACCTGGAGTCAACATAATGCTGTATATCAATTATACCTCAATTTAGAGGAAAATGCTTACTATTTCATTGTGTATAATAGCACTAAACGTGTGTGTGTGTGTGTCTATATATACAAACACTTGAAAACCATTTAAATATACATCAGTAAAAGAACAGCTGAAAACATAATATTTTTCAAGGGTCCCCCATTTCAGGGATCACCAGCCATTCACTGATACAGTGGAAACAGTGACAATCTGTATCCCTCAGTTTCTAGAAGATAATGTGGCTGGCACAGAGTATGTATTCAATCGATATCTGATCAATAAGTTTTTTACATCTCCTCCTTCACCCAACATATCCAATCCATTATCAAGATGTATTGATTTTATTTCCTAAATATCTCTCAAATCCACTTCTTCTCCACTACTAGGGGTGGGGTCTGTCTCTTCATCTCTCACCTGAATTACAGAGTAACCTCCTACTTTGGTGTATCTGCGCCTACCCAGCAGAATAGGGTAGAAGAAGCAACAGTTAGAACTGGGCATGGAACAACAGACTGGTTCCAAATCGGGAAAGGAGTACGTCAAGGCTGTATATTGTCAACTGCTTATTTAACTTATATGCAGAGTACATCATGTGAAATCCTGGGCTGGATGAAGCACAAGCTGGAATCAAGATTGCTGGGAGAAATATCAATAACCTCAGATACGTAGATAGTACCACCCTTATGGCAGAAAGTAAAGAAGAACTGAAGAGCCTCTTCATGAAAGTGAAAGAGGTGAGTGAAAAAGTTGGCTTAAAACTCAACATTCAGAAAACGAAGACCGTGATCATGGCATCCGGTCCCATCACTTCAAGAGAAATAGATGGGGAAACAGTAGAAACAGTGTCAGATTTTATTTTCTTGGGCTCCAAAATCACTGCAGATGGTGACTGCATCCATGAAGTTAAAGATGCTTGCTCCTTGGAAGAAAAGTTATGACCAACCTAGACAGCATATTAAAAGCAGAGACGTTACTTTGCCAACAAAGGTCCGTCTAGTCGAAGCGATAGTTTTTGCAGTAGTTATGTATGGATGTGAGAGCTGGACTATAAAGAGAGCTGAGTGCCAAAGAATTGATGCTTTTGAACTGTGGTGTTGGAGAAGACTCTTGAGAGTCCCTTGGACTACAAGGAGATCCAACCAGTCCATCCTAAAAGAAATCAGTCCTGAATATTCATCAGAAGGACTGATGCTGAAGCTGAAGCTCCAATACTTTGGCGACCTGATGCAAAGAACTGACTCATTTGAAAAGACCCTGATGCTGGGAAAGATTGAAGACATGAGGAGAAGGGGACGACAGAGGATGAGATGGTTGGATGGCATCACCAACTCGGCAGCCATGAGTTTGAGCAGGCTCTGGAAGTTGGTGATGGACAGGGAAATCTGGTGTGCTGCAGTCCATGGGGTCACAAAGAGTTGGACATGACTGAGTGACTAAACTGAGCTGCACCTGCCCTGACCACTTTCTAATCAGTTCTCAGCTGCATCTTTCCAAAATAAACATTTAATCACATCACCCCACCCCACCCCCAACCTTCAGTGACTTTCCTTTTGGGTTCGTCTGTTAGGGCTACCATAACCAAATACCACAGGCTGCGTGGCTTCAACAATAGAAATTAATTTCCTCACAGTTCTGGAAACTGTACTGGCAGAGCTGATTTCTTCTCAGGCCTCTCCCCTTGACCTGTAGGTGCTAACTTCTCTGTCCACAGACCGTCTTCCCTCTGTGCACATCTGGGTTCTACTCTCTTCTCATAAAGACACCAGTCACTGAATTAGGGCCCATCCTTATGACTTCATTTTACCTGAATCACCTCTTTTAGGGACTTCCCTGGTGGCACAGATGGTAAAGCGTCTGTCTACAATGCGGGAGACCCGGGTTCGATCCCTGGGTCGGGAAGATCCCCTGGAGAAGGAAATGGCAGTCCACTCCAGGACTTTTGCCTGGAAAATCCCATGGACAGAGGAGCCTGGTAGGCTACAGTCCATGGGGTGGCAAAGAGTCGGACACGACTGAGTGACTTCGCTTCACTTCTAGGTCACTTCTTTTAGGGTCCTATCTCCAAATACAGTCACATTATGAGGTACTAGGCTTAGGATTTCAACATATAAATGGCGGAGGGGAGGGGATGGACACCATTCAGCCTCTAACATCGCTGCTCTTAGGGTAAATCCAAGGTTGTGTCCATGGCCAGGCTGGAGATCTGTGGTTTGCTCCTCCCGGTTCACTCTCCACTCGCCCTCACCCCGTCCACTCTGTCCCTAGAGGCTGACCTAATGGAACATGCTCTCTGGCTGCCAGGAGGGCCTGGCAAATGGAAGGGACCAGTAGGCGATCTGGAGGGTGGAAGGAGGGTAAATTTGAGGCACCTTCCCCAGCCTCCCCTCTGCCAGTCACCTCAGGATGACTGCATCACAATACTGAAAAGCCACAGCTCCTGGCAGGCAGCCCTCGCCACACAGCGAATAGCTCAGTTCCAGTACCTGCTCCTTCAAGGTTTGGTCAATGAGGGCACCCTGCTAGTGCCAGGGATAATGTCCATGCCTATCAACCTTTTCTAAACTCTGTCCACATCTTTGAAAGTCATCTCGTCACTGAACTGTCCTCACATTACCCAACCTGCTGTGTCATCTGCTTCCTGCCATACCCCAATGTGACACTTTGCAAAGTCCTTCATGGTCTGGCCCTTGCAAAACTCTGCACTCTCATCTTACACTGCTCTCCCCCTCCCCGTCTCGGCTACTACCACTCTAGTTTCCTTTCAGTTCTGGAGAGAGGCCCACCAATTTGAACTATTAACAAGGATATATCCCCATTGTTTTAACACTATTTAGAATTCTCTAAAACTGTATGTAACATTTTGTCTTAGGTCAGGTTCCCAAGGGAGCAGATGCAGACAGGAGATCATGTGCAGAGGTGGTAGGAAGAGGCCCTGGGAGTCAACACCAACAAAGGGGAGGGACGTGGTCCTGGGCAGAAAGACCAGCTGGGCTGTGATGCATCAGAAACAAAGGCTCTACCAGATCCCAGCAAATTTGGAAAACTCAGCAGTGGCCACAGGACTGGAAAAGGTCAGTTTTCATTCCAATCCCAAAGAAAGGCAATGCCAAAGAATGCTCAAACTAGTGCACAATTGCACTCATCTCACACACTAGTAAAGTAATGCTCAAAATTCTCCAAACCAGGCTTCAGCAGTACATGAATTATGAACTTCCAGATGTTCAAGCTGGATTTAGAAAAGGCAGAGGAACCAGAGACCAAATTGCCAACATCCGCTGGATTATCAAAAAGCAAGAGAGTTTCATAAAAATATCAACTTCTGCTTTTATTGACTATGCCAAAGGCTTTGACTGTGTGGATCACCACAAACTGTGGAAAATTCTGAAAGAGATGGGAATACCAGACCACCTGACCTGCCTCTTATGCAGATCAGGAAGCAACAATTAGAACTGGGCATGGAACAAGAGACTGGCTCCAAATCGGGAAAGGAGGACGTCAAGGCTATATATTGTCAACTGCTTACTTAACTTATATGCAGAGTACATCATGCAAAATCCTGGGCTGGATGAAGCACAAGCTGGAATTAAGATTGCTGGGAGAAATATCAATAACCTCAGATACGTAGATAGTACCACCCTTATGGCAGAAAGTAAAGAACTAAAGAGCCTCTTGATGAAAGAAAAGAGGAGAGTGAAAAAGTTGGCTTAAAACTCAACATTCAGAAAACTAAGATCATGGCATCCGGTCCCATCACTTCATGGCAAATAGATGGGGAAACAGTAGAAACAGTGTCAGACTTTATTTTGGGGGGCTCCAAAATCACTGCAGATGGTGACTGCAGCCATGAAATTAAAAGACGTTTGCTCCTAAAAGAAAAGCTGTGACCAACCTAGACAGCACATTAAAAGCAGAGACATTACTTTGCCAACAAAAGTCTGTCTAGTCAAAGCTATGGTTTTTCCACTAGTCACGTATGGCTGTGAGAGTTGGACTATAAAAAAAGCTGAGTGCCAAAGAATTGATGCTTTTGAACTGTGGTGTTGGAGAAGACTCTTGAGAGTCCCTTGGACTGCAAGGAGATCCAAACCAGTCCATCTTAAGTGAAATCAGTCCTGAATACTCATCAGAAGGACTGATGCTGAAGCTGAAATTTGAATACTTTGGCCACCTGATACAAGTAATGGACTCATTTGAAAAGACCCTGATGCTGGGAAAGATTAAGGCAGGAGGAGAAGGGGACGACAGAGGATGAGATGGTTGGATGTCATCACCAACTCAATGGACATCATGAGTTTGAGTAAACTCCAGGAGTTGGCAATGGACAGGGAAATCTGGCGTCCTACAGTCCACAGGGTTGCAAAGAGTCGGACATAACTGAGTGTCTGAACTGAACTGATCCCAGGATCCGGAGCTGGGCTGGCCGCCAGAGCTTACTGAGACCATGTCAAGGAGACTGGGCCTTTGACCTCCACCACCACAACCACCAGATGTGAACTGCCCCAGAGGAGGGCAGAATCTTAGTAAGACGCAACGTCCTTCAGCCAAGGGAGGTCTTGGGAAGGGATTCGTTGTGAGCTGTCAGCAGTCACACCCTCAGAAGTGGGGAAATGAGTTACTGGGTCCTGAAGGGAGGATCCAGGTGACAGACACAACATCCGCCAAAAAAATCCTACTCCTAAGAACTCACTAAAAGGAAACAGAGGGACTTCCCTTGTGGCCCAGTGGTTAAGACTCCACAGTTCCAACTCAGGGTGTGCAGGTTCAATTCCTGGTTGGGGAACTAGGATCCCACATGCTGCAAGGAACAGCCAAAAAGTAAAATCAGAATTTATATTTAAAAATGTCAAGTTAAAAGTTAAAAAAATGGAAATACCAGTGAAGAGATTTTGAGGGAAAAAAACAAACAAGGAAATAGAGCTTTCCAGCAACTGTGAAGCTGGAGTGATCCAAGTGAGGAAATCTCATTGTCCTCCGAGCCCTTCAACCCTCCTCCAAAGCCCCTCAGTAAAATGGTTTGACCTTGTCCCCCTCAAAAAAGGAAAAAGAGATCTAAGCAAAGAACTAGGTTAAAAGATATTTATTAAAACATTTATTTATAACTGGGAGAACATTGGATGGGCTTCCCAGCTGGGGCTAGCGGTAAAAGAATCTGCCTGCCAATGAGAAAACATAAGAGGCATGGGTTTGATCCCTGGGTCAGGAATGACCCTGGGTAGGGGAAGATTCCCTGGAAGAGGGCATGGCAGCCCACTCCAGTGTTCTTGCTTAGAGATTCCTGTGGATAGAGGAACCTGGCAGGTTACAGTTCATAGGGTCACAGAGAGCCGGATACGACTAAAGTGACTTAGCACGCATGCACGAATGTTGGATACAATCTAAATATTCAACAACAGGTTTGAGTAGAAGATACTTACACAGATTAAGTATAAGTCACCTGAAGAATATATTATGTAGATATTTTTAAAACATGTTGCAGAAATGACCAATGATGCGATAATAATTATATTAAAAGGCATGTAATAAAACAATTTTGTTGAAATATATATTTGAATGTACAAGTACCTGTATAAACGCATGGGGGCGGGGGCAAAGGAAGACTGGAAGATGCAAGTTGTAGGTATTTCTGGTGGTAGGATAATAGGTGACTCACACCTTCTTCTTTGTACTTTTTCTCCTTTACTTTTAGCAATGAACATATACTGCTTACATAATCAGAAAGAAGCAGTAAATTTGGAGATTGAAAAATATTATTGTGGTTGCAATGGCAGAGAACACTAATTTTCTACTTGTTTTGCCTTGGAACTTTTGCCTAATTAACATTTAGACATAAACCCTAAAAAGGAAATAGAACACCATGGCAGTGCTCTGCTTGGGAGGGGGTTGGGGTGGGGGAGAGGGAAGTAGACAGGAAAAGGTTGTGAGGCACAGCCTGCTCAGTTTTCTCCTTCATCATCTGCCCCCACCCCATGTACCTCATGGGGGTCCCTTCACATCCTACTTGAAACCCATAGATCCCTGTGGCCTGTATCACAGAGTGTTTGACACCCCAGGGTGGGCATGCCATGGCTGTTCTTCAGCCCTGAGCACTCTCCTTTATTTTCATTACATGGTGTCAGATTTACTGTATTTACCAGTTGTAAAAACGTATGCATTTTTTTCTTAAATAGCAAATGGAAAAGCCATACTCCGTGATTCTGTCAGAGAAGATGAGCCCAGACTCTCAACAGAGGTGATGATGGTGCAGAGGCTAAGAGGAAGGAGCCACAGGACATGGCTTCACACACCAGTTCACTATGGCATGACCTTGGGCAAGCTATGGAATGTCTGTTTTTCTCTCCGAGCTCCTAAGATTATTTTATTTTTAATTTAAAAATATTTTATACTCATTTTAAAGGTTACTTTTCATTTTTAGTTGTTACTAACATTGGACATATTCCCCGTGTCCCGTGTTGTGCAACATAGCCTTGAGCCCATCGCATACCTCCCATCCCCACCCCTGTACTGTCCCTCCCCACACTCCCCTAACCACTATTTACTCTCTGCATCTGGGGTCTGTTTCTTTTTGTTGCATTCACTAGTTTGCTGTAATTTTTAGATTCCACATATAAGTGATACCATATAGTATTTGTCCTAAGATTATTTTAGGACAAAGTACTAGGACAATGGGTTAGTCACTCAGTAGTATCCAACTCTTTGCAACCCTATGGACTGTAGCCCACTAGGCTCCTTAGAAACATGTCAAGTATTAAATGGACAAATTATATGTAAAAGCATTTAGGAGAGTTACTGATACATGCCATTTGCCATTATTTTCTGCTTAATTTATATAAAAAGCTCAATTATGGAACTTCCCTGGTGGTCCAGTGGCTAAGACTCCAAGTTCCCAGTGGAGGAGGCCCAGGTTCTATCCCTTCGGAGAACTAGATCCCCCACTTGCCACAACTAAAGAACCCTCATGCCACAAGGAAAATTGAAGATCCCCTGTGCCACAACTAAGACCCAGTGCAGCCAAATAAATTTTTTTTTTTTTTTCAAAAAAGCTCAGTTACAAAAGAATATTCATGCAGCACATTGGCCATATATTCCTCTAAATACTCTGGGGTTTTTTTTCCCTATAAATATTCAACTAGAGAGGCACAGATTTGGTTAAAATTGTTTTGGCTGCTGAAAAAAATATGTCTGCTAAATTATGCTTTACTATGTCACTGACCGTATTCACCCAGAAGCCTCCTCCACACTAGAAGCTTTCCCCAGAACACAGTACTTATGGTTTACTCATATATTTTAAATGCACAGGCAATTAATCTTCTGTTTCTAATCATGGCTCTTTTCTTCCAGTGACTACAGGAGCTACTCATGACCTTACGACAAGCGTTCTCAAATCCTATCCATGAATTCATGGTTTCTCTCTACCCTTATTTATCCTCTACCTCAAATTCCTCATCTATCTGTAACCTGGTGTATAATGCATGTTTCTGTAAGTGGACTCAAAAGAATTTTTAATTGGAATAAAACACAGAATAAATAAGTAAACACAAAAACAAATGCATACTGATAAACATAGTGTCAATGATGAGGCTAAAAGGGAAACTGTTTCCTCACTGCGTTCACACCCAAGCCTCAACAAGGGTTGTGTCACATTTCACAAGCCCAGTCAAACAGTTCGAAGTTGTTGCAATCTCATTTAAAATGAACAGCAGCTATCAATTAGACTATGCTAATCTATCATTAAGAGAACCTTTTCCCAAGTCTTCAGAAAATGCAGTGGAGTGCAAAATGACAACCGAGTAACAGAACAAATGAGTATGATGAATGCCCAGTATCTCCTCAAGTAATAACAATGAATTTGCATTAATTTTTGAAGACTCAGCATGGAGTACTGAACCAGTTTTTCACGGATGTGAGAACAAGCTCACAAAAGCTTGGGGGTGGGGGGAGGTGGGGACCTGAATCACAGAATTTAAGTTGGATGGAATCTTTCTATCTTTTGACTAGAAAATATCTCCAAAAGCCCAACCCTCTTAAAGCCCACAGAGGCTTCCAGGGCCCATGGAACAAGTTTTCAGAACCAGGACTGTCACCTGTATCTACTTATGATGCTAACTGAGGCACTAGAACCAGAGGACTCTAGCATGAGTCTCTGTGTCCTTTTCGAGTTGGGTAGAAAGCCAAACAATGGACTAAAGTGACCTTACCTGTCTCCAAGCACAGCTAACCCTGCTGTGAGCATCTTTGGTAGTCACAGGGATCTGAAGCCAGGAGCCAGGTCTGTGTCTGACTCCCCAGCCCCTGCCAGCCAAATGGTCTAAGACAGTAGACTGCCCAAAGCTGCTCTCAGGCCCGTGCTTCACAATTTGGCTCACTTTAGAATCACCTGGGAAGCTTTTTAAAACTACTGATGACTAACCTCCACCCAGACCAATTAAATCAGAACCCTCTAAGTAGGCAAAGGTGACAGGCATCACCTTTTAAAAAGCTTCCTAGTGATTCTAATATATAGTCAGCATTGAGAACCATTGTTGCAGATAAGCAGGTTGCCTATCTGATGAAAGCTGAGCTGCCACTAGGGACCAGCCTGTTTAGAAATAGCCCTAACTAACTTCTTGTGCTTCCCCCAAGACCTAATATAGTATCAGAGGATTTCCTTCCCCTCCCCCAATTACACCACTACTAAGATACCACCGCTGGCTGTTTTACTAACTCCGTATTAACTGAGCACCCACTCTCAGTCACACATCAGGAATCCAGAAGCAAAATGTGGCAAAGCTCCTGCCTTCAAGGGGCATAGACAAGCCAATGCACTGTCCACACATTCGTAAGAAAGAATGCTGGCCAGTGTTTATTGAGTACTAACAATGCACCAGACTCTTCTAAAACTTTATTGATAGGTACCTTTATTATCAAGTTCATTACAGACAAGACTCCTGGCCCACAGAGAATTTATGTCCATGCCCGGCTCCTTTCACTAGTCACAGCAGGGCTAGAAGTCAAACTGAGGCAGCCTGGCTCTAGGACCCACGCCTTTAACCACTATATTCAGTTGGATGCATGGAGGCATTCAAAGCCATGGAAGCATAAAAAGACACTGTTGATTCAGAGAACAGTGGGCAATGCAGTGTGGCTGAAAATGGGGCTGAAAAGGTGGGCTGGGACCAGGCTATGGAAAAGCCTTATGCTGTGAATGGGGGTTTCTGTTCTATCTTCCATCAGCCAAGCGTAGCCAGCCAAACTTTTAAGTTAGGAACAAGATGATCAGATCTATATTTCAGAGATTCGCCACATGGTGGAAAGACTAAGGGCAGAGGGGCATGGCTTTGACAGAGGATGCGAGTCAGAGGAAAGCAGCAGAGTGGGGAGAGAGGCAGGATGCTCAGACATTTCTGATTCACAAGTGACAGGGTTTTGTGGCTGATTGGAGACTGGAAGAGAAGAGGAAGGAAGCGCCTGGGTTTGTGATGAGAATGACTTGGCAGGTAGGTGCTCTGAATAGAGAAGCAGTGGGTCTGTGGGGGGGAGGCAATGAGTTCAATTTTGGACATGTTCAGTTCAGTTCAGTCGCTCAATCGTGTCTGACTCTTTGCAACCCCATGAATCACAGCACGTCAGGCCTCCCTGTCCATCACCAACTCCTGGAGTTCACTCAAACTCATGTCCATCAAGTCGGTGATGCCGTCTAGCCATCTCATCCTCTGTCGTCCCCTTCTCCTCCTGCCCCCAATCCCTCCCAGCATCAGAGTCTTTTCCAGTGAGTCAACTCTTCGCATGAGGTGGCCAAAGTACAGGAGTTTCAGCTTTAGCATCATTCCTTCCAAAGAACACCCAGGGCTGATTTCCTTCAGAATGTTAGCAAACCTTAATATCTGCCAATTGCTAAATGGCATAACAGTTAAACCTTTGGGCTCACAAAGAGATTTCTTTGCAAAATCATAAATATGGAAGCTTCCTAAAGTTTCTTAGAAATGCATATGATTTTAAATTTAGATGTAATTTGAAGAGAAACTGACAAGTAAATCATGATAATGATTGTGTTGTTTCAAAAAGTGCCATCCTACCAAAGTTAGAAAAAATACTCTATACTAAGGAAAGAATCCAAAAATAATCAAGCTAACCCCAAATAAGGTCTATGAGAAACAAAAAACACATACTTTTCAGCTACCTAAATATTTGAGCTCTATTTTAAGGACGGTGGCATTGGGTGTGTATGTTTAGAATATGTTTAGTTCTAAACAGATTTTTCTCATCTTAACCCTATGGCATAGCAACTATCTGCCTTTCTCTAAATTATCTGCTTTTATCTGCTAAGGCTCAACTTAGTTCGAGAGACACTCAAACAATGGCTACTCATCACTCAATTTAGCCATAAATTATATGACTAGTATTTCAGCATTAGTATTTAGAGTATAACCCCAAAATAGAAATTTGGGTATTTTTCTAATAAAACAGTTCATGTTTGTTTAAAGCTATTTTCAAAGAACAGTTGAAAAACTAGTTATATTTCATTCTCCATGAGTATCGATGATTACTTCTTAAAAAACTAAACTCAACTTTTTCATTGCTCTTCTATAAATTTATATTAGACCGAGGGTTGGTATCAATAGTCTGTTTCAAGATTTCAGAGCAAAGCTCTGCCATCCTCTGCAGGCAGCAACCCTTCCTGAAGAAACAGGATTGGGCTTGTTGCTGGGCTTTAGTAAAGACTGAATGCTTGAGGGGATTGAGGGGCTTCTCCAGTGGCTCAGTGGCTAAGACTCTGAACTCGCAAGGCAAGGGGCCTGAGTGTGATCCTTGGTCAGGGAACTAGATCACACATGCTGCAATTAAGAGTTCAAACGCCACAGCTAAAAGATCCCGGATGCCACAATGAAGACAAAAGATGCCGTGTGCCACAACTAAGACCCAAGGCAGCCAGATAAACAATCACATATAAATATTTTTTTTTAAAAGACTGAATGTGTAACCACAGACCACCATGCAGCCTGAGCTACACATGATGACCTGGGTGTGGTCTAATCATCAACCCATAAAATTGGCTGTGCACAATAGCACCCCATTGTCAAAGGAAGGTGGCATGGATGATGCTGAGCTTCAGGAAGCCCTAAAGATACATACTACTGTATGTATGTCACCTACATAGAAATGAGTTCTGTTCTGACAGTACGTTCGTAAGCCCAATTTGTTTGTAAGTCCAACAAAATTAGCTTAGGTACTCAATAAACAATTGGCTATGGAACTGCTTCGAAGGAACCCCTGTCGCATCTGATTGTCTCTCGCTCGCCGAGGGGCTAAGTTGGCAGACAGCAGGCTCACCTCTCCTCGAGAACCCCTCGGCTTTGCTGAGGGAAGTTCCACCGCCTCTACTCTTTCTGCGGAGCACCCCCGCAGAAACTGGCGCCCAACGAGGGGCATGAAGCGGACGGATGGAGGTGGTGTCACCGTGCAGCTCTGAAAGAGGAGCAACGAAGGACCCTAGGCTGGTCACAGCACCGAGCTCCCTTTAGAGGAGTATCGCCCGAGGTAATCCGGACTTCAAGGGGGGCCCCCTCCTTTATGAGGGAAGTGGCAAAAACTCTCTTATTTTCCTTCTCCTCTTCTTTCCTGATCTATCCTTAATTCTTTTGTCTGGAGTTTCAGTGAACAGGCGAACGATTGTGGAGGCAACTGATAAGTCCTGGCTAGGGCCACTCTCTGGCGGACTTTGAAGGCCCCGCAGCAGGTAAGCCTCAGTAACTAGAGCCCGACCGGGTGAAACTCCCCTTTAATCTTTCTTAACCGAGGACGTGGCCTAAAATCTTCTCTGTGGGCATGGGTCAGGCACTTAAAGGCCATTAGGGCGCCTGCCACTTGAAGACTCCCGTGACAGGATAAGGGGGTCACGGAACGGGCTAGAAACCTCTAAGGTGCCCGCCCCCAGCAAGAAAACTTCCGTGCAACGACGCAGGCACATAAACAGTTCCAAAAGCATACCATAAGCCCAACTTTCTGGCCGCCACCACTCCCGGTAGGATTTTTGGTGGTTGTCCTCAGTGACTTTTCTTTCTGTTCTCGGCAGCATGGGAAATAACATTAGCAACTCTGATGAGCCTGCACTCAAGGCACTGAGATATATGCTCATAAGCAGGGGACTTGAGATTTCTAACGCTCAGGCCATTAAGGTCTGGGGGACCATTGTACAGTTGGCCCCCTGGGTTGCTTCAGCTAATCTGTTCTCTTGGGACACTTGGGATCGAGTACAAACCCTTGCTAGGCAGCGAGAGGCTCGATACGGTGAGGAGCCCCCTTAGGGTTCTGTCTGATCATTTCAGCCCTCAAGCTCTGCTTTTCACGGAGTGAGGAGCATGTCACTGAATTGGTGACGTGTCACTGAATTGGTGCCCCCAATTCAAAATCAGAAAAACAATGGAAAAAATTTGATGAGGAACAAGTCATGTCGGACCAAGATATAGCAAAGAGACTAAAGGGAATAAAAGACTCTAGAGCAAATAGTGGGTCATGGGAGCCTTTCAGGGATGATAAAAGACAAAAGAGAATAGAGACTCCTCTGATGCCTCAGGACCGGGAGCCCAGGGGAGAGATCTATGCCCCTCCTGCCTCCCCCATTTGAGGAAGTTTCAGGACCACCTTGGGTGGGAGAGACAATGAGGTCACCTTGGAAAGGAGAACCTATCCCAGGGACCCTTGGGGATCCCCACTGCCTTTTACCGGCCGGACTCAAGCCTTTCCTGTAAATGTTAACCCGGGGGAATAGGCCGGCAGCCTGGTACCCCTGGGAGGCCAATGATTTTAAAGAGCTCAAAAAGGCAGTGGCAGAGAATGGCCCGAACTCCCCGTGGGCAAAAACTATTCTCCAGGGCCTGGCTCATCAACCACAAGAGGGAGACTTTAAAAAGGAGTGCCCTCAAGGCGAGGACGGAGACCTCCCACTATCCCATTTATGTACACTGTCTTAGGGGTCATCAAGATTTTACCTGGATTGCTTTCAATGGGAAATTCCCTGGCCGATAGAACGGCCTCCCTTAGAATCCAAGCTTATAACTTACAAGATGCCTATGATCTTCACGATCTTACTCATATAAATTGGAGAGGGCTACATAAAAGGTTCCCACAGATCCCTATTTAAAAATTAAAAAAAAATTATACATACTTGTAAATCCTGTCTTCCTTATTTACAAGTACCGCCTTTACAGCCCCCCAGGAGTAAACCCTCGAGGGCTAAAACCCAATGTGCTGTGGCAAACTGATGTAACCCATTATTCTCCTTTTGAAAAGCTTAAGCGCCACCATCAAAATTTAAAGGCTCAATTACAAAAACGAAAAGGGGGAATAAGCCCTCACCAGCAACTTGGAATGGCACTCTTTACTCTAAACATTTTAAATTTTTCAAAAAATGAACCGATACCATGTTTTCAAAAACATTAGTCCAACAAAACCTGAAATACAAGTGAGATGGAAAGACCCCATCACTGGTCAGCGGAAGGGGCCCGATCCACTCCTTACAATGGGGAGAGGATTCGGATGCATATTCCCCATTGGGGACCCCAGCCCTATATGGGTGCCAGCAAGGAATCTTAAATTTACACCACAAGAGAGAGGTCAAATCTCAAAACCTGACACAGATTAAAGAGGCATTCACATATTGAGCCCAAGAACAAAAAGTTCTTGAGGCGATCTTTTCTTCCCTTTCAGATCATTGATGCAGCGACCCTGCTGGACACTGCTCCTGGTGATTGTCGGATTACCTAGCCTCTCTGTGCTGACCTTCCTCATTGCCGTGGCTGTGCAACAGTTTTTAAAATCCTTGAAGCCTGGGTTTAACGACACAAGGCCATCAACCATGAGGGTACAACAGTGTCAGCATCCATGCTGGGAGTTCAACAAGCTCAGACCATCGAGATTATAAACAACACATCCACTGCCTCTGCTCAAGGATTTCAAACCAGCTCAAACACCTGAGATCCGCCATAACGGGACTCCAACAACAGCTTGATCTCCACGCCAGAGCAATCGAGACGTTGTGTTCTGGCGCTCATAGACTGCAACGTGAGATACCCCAGCTTTTGTCTGACAGCTTTTCCAGTGTTAAATGAGACTCTGACAGGTAAAAAAGGGAGCAATGGATCTATGGGACTGGATACAAAGTCCATTCACCTGGTTTAAAAATGCCTTCTATTTGCTTGTTTTTGTTGTTCTGCTTGTTGTAGTGTTATGCTTGCCCAGGTCTTGGAAGAGGAGCCCCACGTTGGGGACCCACAAAACCCCCTGGATTAATTTAGCCCTTCAAGAGATTAACCGAGACAGATAAATAAAAATAAGAGTTCTAGATGCCCATCATCTAGAGAGATTCCGCCTAGCCCCCAAGAGGTGGCTGGATAGCCAATGACGGGTAAGACCCTCAGAGGAGGGCAACCTAAGACAGGCACAGCCGCGCGAGGGGCTGGCGAGGCTGGAGGTTGGCCGCCTACAGCTTTATGCCTTGCTCTGCAGAATACAAATGTCTCGACGGCTTAAATAAAATAAATAAAAAAGGGGGATATGTGGGGCCCTAAATGGGAAACCTTAAAAACAAAGGGGCTAGCTTTGCGGTCGAAAACCTAAGATGGCGCCTGGCGGAAGAGATGGGGGCAGGGTCTATGTTGTCTGTCAAAGTTTTTGATTGGCTCTCTTGATTTCTGTGCACGTAGACAGTGTGTGATCTCCACAGACTCCTGTTATAATGAAGGGACATGACAATTTGACCTTTAACATGATTGGTGCAACTATGGAAAGTCCCTCCTAAAACCCTCCTGTTTGTCTATATAAGCTGGGAGTTTGCAACAATAAACTGGAACTGCTTCGACGGAAAAAAAAAACAACAAAAAACAATTGGCTATGCAGTACTGTACTGTCATAGGTTTATATTTTTCACACATTAAAAAAAAAGAAAGAAAGAAAACATTTTTAATCTTACAGTACAGTGCCTTGAAAAGTACAGTACAACAGCTGGCATACAGGGGCTGGCATTGAGTCAATAAGCAAGAGGAGTTACTGGCTGGAAGAGGGAGAGGAAGTGGGAGATGGTAGAGCCAAAGGATTGTTAGCAATAGATGGAGGGCAAGCTGTAATTTCACTCATGCCTGATATTGATGGCACAAGTTCCGTTTCCTTCTATTTACCCTCTTGAAAAAAAAAAAAACGATCCAGCGATGTCCAGGTAGTAGTTCCTTTTTTCTCATCATGGCAGCACTGGATTGCACTCTGAATGGCTGCTGAGACCTTCGTGTACCATTCCAAGTTCGGGTCCTGTGCCTCAGAACCAACAGTGGCTCCTCCAATAAAGACAACTGCCTGCCATTTCCTGCATCATGAATGTCTTCAGTTATCCAGTTACTTCTTCCTCTCATTTTTCTTTGTCCTTTCTCTGGGCCTCCATCAGTTCTTCATTAGTAAGCTTCATGTTTGCATCTCCAAAAGTTCACAATTTGAAAGTTCATATGTAGGGGACTTAATATACTAGTAAGTTACAGGAGAAAGTGGTCCAAATGTCCCTGGGCCGTATTTTTGCTACATTACCATCTCTCTCCTAGTCTATACCTATGTCTTCATGAGGAGCTAATGATGACCAGCTGACTGAGGAAGAGAAAACTTGGACCTGGCTTACAGAAGGTGCTGTGCAATAAGCAGGCAACACGTCAAAGCGGACAGCTCCTGATGTACAATCCCTTTCTGGGACACTCATCAAGGACAGTGGTAAAGGGAAATACCTCTAGTGGGCAGAATTAAAAGCAGTGCACCTGGTTGTTCACTTCACTTCAAAGTAGAAGTGGCCAGAGGTCTAAGTCTATACTAATTCATGGTCTGTGGCCAATAGTTTGGCTGGATGGACTTGGAAACAATGATTGGAAAATTGGTGACAAGGCAGGCTGAGAAAGATATGTGGATAGACCGCTCCAAATGGGAATCTGAAGATATTAGTGTCCCATGTGAATGCTCACTAAAAGGTAACCACAGCAAAGAGAGATTTTAATAATCAGGTGGATAAGATGGCCAGTTGCGTGGATACAGACCCCTGACCATTCTGGTTATCACTCGGCTCATGAACAAAGTGGCCACAATGGCAGGACAGAGATTATGCATGGTCCCAGCAACACTGGCATATGTGAAGGCTGATCAGGTCACAGCCATTGCTGAGTGCTCCATCTGCTACATCAGAAACCAACACCAAGTTCCTTATATGCTCCATCACTTGAGGTGATCAGCCAGGTGGAATATTGACTACATGGGACCACATCATCTAGAAGGGTAGCATTTTATTCTTAAAGAAATAAACACTTATTCTGAATATGGATTTGCCTTCCTCGCATACAATGCATCTACCAAAACTATCCTTGGACTCACAGAAAATCCTATCAACCATCATGGAGACCCACGCAACATTTCTTCTGATCAAGAAACTTACTACCAAATTCCAGCCTTTCTCTGGCTAGAGCTAGAAGTCCAGGGCTTCCCAGGTGGTGCTAGTGGTAAAGAATCCACCTGCCAATGCAGAAGACACAAGAGTCATAGATTCAATGCCTGGTTCGAAAAGATCTCATGAAGTAAGAAATGGCAACCCACCCCAGTATTCTTGCCTGAAGATTCCATGGACAGACAACAGCCTGGCAGGCTACAGTCCATAGGGCTGTAAAGAGTTGGACATGACTGAGCAACTAAGCAGTGGAAGTTCAGGACTACACTTAAATAAGAGTCAAGAGTTCAGGAGTACTAAAGGAGCAGATGGAAATGTGGCCTCCTGTACAGATGTGAAAATAGTGCCAATGATTAAGCAGAATGAAGGACTTAGCATGTGTTGTTCCCCCCACCAGGAATTTCCCTCCAGATCCTCTGTACCTCAGCTTAAATGTCCAAGACCATCCATAGTCACTCAATCACAGCTCATGACTTGCCACTCTGGCCTGTTTTCCTCACAGCACTACTTGCCAGTATACTGCCTATTTGTCATTATGCATACTCTTTCCCAATTATAGTAAAAAGCCTTGTCAAGCAACTTCAGCATTCAATGAAAACTTCAGTATCCTGACACATAGCTGGCATTCAATAGTTGCTGAGTAAGGGATGTCCACTTAAAGCCTGAGAGATGTCAGCTTTTAGATGAATTCTTTAATCAAGACATGTTGCTAGTTGCCAATGCAAAACAGCTTAACTGTAATGTTCTGTTTAATAGGAAAATATTGAGATATGTCCCTAGTGGTTTAAATACTCATACAACCATGATAAACTCACAAAGTATTCCAGGCATTGGGAAAAACTTATAATTCAATGGATTGCTCTTTCAGCCATCTCTTTTTATTTACAGTTTGTGTTTAATGCAAATCAATTTCATAACATGAAAAGTTACTATGAATCAAAGCATAAATACACAAACACAATATACAATCCAAAACAGATATACAGCATTCAGGTGTGAAACAAAAGGGAATGTTCATTCACACACACAGTAGCTTGAGATCTGTTGGATATGTTTATTCCAGTGTTGGTTTCTAAAGATGGGGGAAAAATGACTTTGGTTTTCAAAACTACTGTGGCCATATTAGATTCTGGAATATCTAAGCATCAGTGTGTGACCATGTGAACAAAAGACTTTAGGGAGTGTCTATTTTTAAAAAGGTTGCTGTGCATCAAGGCAGTTGTGAAAAGATTTACTTTCCAAAATCAAGCCCATTTTAGGCTTAGGACCAGGTTCTAACTATCTAAAAATATCAAATGATAACAAAAAGTGTTCCAAATGTGGCTACTCTGATTCAGTTTAAAAGAAGTATTTACAGAAAAGAGTATAAAAGTTTTTCTAAATTCAATGTAAGCAAGCTCCAGTATTGACTTCACAAATATTTGATTTACAGTTTGGCTCCTTCACATATTAGCCTTTTTCACTTCAAAATTTGTCAATTTTACCTTCAAAACAGATCATTTTTTAAACTGTAAAAGTTATTCAATGTATGAAGAAATAAAAATATTTTGAAATTCATTAACAGCAATGCAATTCTATTCTTTGTTATCTGTTTAAATAAATCTAGTGCTCTTTTTGAATAGGAATCGTATGTAAGCAAAATGTATTCATTATGCTTGAATTTGGGGTAGATTAATTCATCTTTGCCCTGGCACTATATAAAAAGTCAAATGCAATGTCAGCCCAAAGCCCCAGAGGAAAAGTTCAGTTCCCAAGAGAACAGTTGATAGCTTAACATAAAATTTTATCTATCGTATGTCAGCATTAAATTAGTACTGCTGAAACAACACTTTGAGAATTTACAGTAACTCCTGTAAATTCCTGCTAATGTACATACAGATAGAATCACAGAAGCTTTCTGTTTTACCTAATTGTTTTATGGCCTTATAAATTTAACGAACCAAATGCAAACTGAATCTGTTCCACAGCCCATTCTTTCTCTCTAAGTAAGATAAAATCTATTCTCATTTTCAATGTAGAGCTTTATGTGTCCATACTTCTTAAACCACATTTAAGGAAATCATCTCAACTAATTTTGGACGTTGTCTCTCTTCATCTTGTACAGGTCTCCAGCAGATTTAATATTGGCATTCATCATCTAGTCAAACCCTTCACATGCTCTTCAAACAAATTTGGGATCCTCGATAATTTCTGTCAATTAAATAAGGTGTGGAATTAGCAGATTTATTCAATGAAGACTTCTTTTCTTTTTTTCCTTTGTCACACAGGATGTATAGATGCCATTTGAACTGGATTTAGAAGATGGTGAAGTACAGATGTTTCTTCGCCTGAGTCTCTTAACAGTAGAGATGTAGAAGGGAGACTGAGATCACAAAGAGACTGGCTGTTGACTGCAGAGTACCATCGCTTGCCTTGGTGGTGGCATTGGCTGGATGAGGGGCAGGTGAGGTAGTCTGGGAGGAGTTACTTGAAGGTGTTACAACAGTTGTTTGATTTGAGTAAGTCTAAAATATATAAAAAGTTACACTGATCAATTTCCACGTTACAGTTCTCTCTCCACATACATTTAATATGCCATTAAGATAGATGATACAGTCTGAGGTTGTTTTTTTTCCATTATTCCCTTACCCACATCATTTCATTCTGAATTTCTTAGTCCCACCAAGATCCTTTAGTTTCAAAAACAACTACTTAGTGATAATTAATGACGGTAAGTAACAATAACTAAAAACAAGCAAACAAAAATGTTCTTCAATAACTATGTAACTCCCAAGTGTATGACTTGACCCTTAATTCTTTATAAAGTAACAAGGAACCAAGGTAACTAACCCACTTTCTGTGATTATACTGACTTACTGGTGTTACAAATAGGCTTCTTCTACTTTCTCAAGAAAGGGGAGATTTTAAAGTTGCACTAATAATTTGGATATTAAAATACGGTAATTTGAGACATATGTTTTGCGAATTGAGTGTCTTCCTGAATTCCCTGGGTAACTTTCACCTACCTGTTTAACACAACCTTGCATTAAACTTAAGGGGCCCTGGGTATCTCATCTGCTCCTTTGAAGTCTGGAAATCATATACAGCCCTTCTCAAAAATGGCCACAATATTTGTCTTAAGTTGAAAAATACAACGAGCCTCTGCCTTAAGGCAAAATGATCTCACCCAAAGCATCATAAAGTCGGAATGACTTCACAACAGATGAGAAGGTTTGATGTTGGTTTCACGAGCAGTAGCCCTCCTGCCTGGTCACTAAGCCCAGCACTGTGGCCAAGGACCAAGGTCCCCCAGCACCCCAGTGCCTGAGTGGCATCATTCACCACACTATTTTTCAAGTCATAAAATGCACAGTCCAGCAGGGCACATGGTAATCTCTCCTTTGTCAGGGAACAAAGGCAGATGGGAGATTTCAACTCTCACTGCAACAGAGGGTTTTAAAGGGCTTCTGATTACAGCCAGGACAAGAACCTGGCACCAAGCAGGTCTGGGCCACATGTATGTTTGGCTACCTATCAATTCAAAGATAAAACCATTTTATCCTTTGTTGTAAATCCGTAGAAAACCCAGCTTCTTTTGTTGTAAAACCCATAAGGACATTCAGCAAACATCGACTAGAAATTTTATAAAGCCTATCTAAAATAGACTAATTTTTAAAATCTCAATGAAATCAAATATATTTATTTAGCACGTACCCAACAGAGTGTGCTACCAAGAAGAAAAGCACTCCCAGTAAAAGGAAAGCATTAATAATATGGGGAACAATTTAAAACAGAGCTCCTTATTTGGGAGCAAGACCTGATTTGGGATCCCTGAAGGTAATCTGTTCTTATCCAACAAAGCCTTGGTGCATCAGGTGAGTTTAAAAAAAAAAACAACCAGAGCCCAGTGCATCCACAGGAGAATCGAAGGGTCCTCTATACCAACGAAAAAAACCAATGTTACTATATGAAATTGACAGTAAACATAAATTTCCCTACTAAGCTACCAAAGATTTATGTGCTTAACCTCAAACCCTCTGAAATTTAGGGGTATGGGACGGAATCTGGCTGGGAAAGGAGATGGGGCGGGGTGGGAGAGACCAGCGTTTCCAGTGGCCACGCCCCTCCCCCACCGAGGAATCGAGAAAGGCTCGGGAGAGCAGCCGACCCACAAAACAATAGGGTACAGTTACCCGGTCCGCGGAGCGGAAGACGAGGAGCGCTCCTCTCAGGCTGCGCTCCCAGGTGAGCCCGGCGGCTGGATGTCTGGGGACCTGGGGCACCCAACTTTTTCGGAAGAAGTGCCCAGGAGACCCTCCTCAGAAAGCCCCAACAGAAGGCGATGGAGACCCAGCCGCTGGGGCACCCCGACCTACCCTCCAAGTCAAAGCTACCGGAGACAAATGCCCCTTCTCGCCCTCCCAGCGCCCCCCAACTTCGGTCTCTCAGGCTCAGCCGCCGCTGGGGCTCCCTCGCGGCCGCCGCGCACCCACCCGCCGGACACTGTGGGCAAGATGTGTTACGGGGACAGGGACAAAGCCTGGCGGGGACTCCGGGACCCAAATGTCCCATCCGCCGCCTGTCCAGAGATAGCCAATCTGGCTAACAGAGTGTTCCGTTGGTGACCTGTAAAGTCGTCCCCAGGAGAGCACAGGGTCAGGAGAGGGTCCCCCAGACTTCAGCCCCGAACACGCGGGACTAAGGTGGGTTAACAGGGTCAGTAACCGGGGCTTGCTCGGGATCCACGAACTAGCTCTGAGTGGAGGATGGGCGAGAGCTGCGCCCCCCCGAAGGGGATCTTCCTCTCTCTTTGTGTGATGCGCAAGGGGACGCGAAGACACTCGTACAGGGAAGCGGGGCGCTCGTGGGATCCAGGGACGACCTCCCCAAAGGGCCTGAGGTCTCTGGGTGCTCCAGGGGTGGGGAGGGCGCTTTCTTTCCCGCTTTGCGTGAAAGCGGGCGGTGGGCGTCAGGCAGCCTGTGAAGGGCTGTGCGAAACCTGGGGTGGGGCAAGGTCCTCCTAGCCCACGCGTGGAGGTGCTTTGTTCTCGGGGCTGCCTAAAGGGTGGGGACAGCCTGCCAGGAAGTGGAAAGTGGGCTCCAATTGCCGCTCCCTCTCCCCCAGATCAGATTGTACTAGATTCTCTCTCCTAGTTCGGGTCCACAACCGAAGGTGGGGGCGCAGACCGGTTCCCTGGGGGCGGTCCCACCCGCCTAGGGCGCGGGCCCTGAGCCCCCTCGCCGGGCGCCAGGACCTCACCTGCGTAGGTAAGAGCAGCGCCAGAAGCAGCAGCCCCAGTCCGAGCCTGGCTACGATCGCTCTCCCCATGTCCGCTCCGTCGGTGCGCAGCGCGTCTCGCTGGATTGCAGGGTGCCGAAGGATCGCTGGCGGGGTGCAGGCAAGGTGGGGAGGCGCGGCCGGCGGGCGGGACCCTATATACCGGGCCAGCCACAATAGCCGTGACGTGGCGCCGCCCGCCCACCCGCGCTCCCTTCCTCCACCGCCGCCCCCGCGCGCGCCAGCCGGCCGCCTCCCCTCCTCCATGCCTCCCGGCCCCCGCCGGGTTCGCAGCGCCCTCTCCCTCCGCCGGCCCAGAGACCCCGGGGCGGCAGGTGGGCGGCCGGCGTGGCCGGCCCCCGAAGGGATGCTTTATGTTTTCCCCGGGCGGGCAGTGTGCAGGCTGGCGCAGGCCGCCCAGTGACTCCCACACAGGACCCGGGGCGAACTCGTAAGCCGCACACTCCGCTCCCAAGCCCGGGCCCAAGTTTCCTTTGTTTCCCCGGACCTGCCATCTTATCCCCCCCAAAGAAAAGTCTTCAGCCTCCCGCGCAACGCGCGGCCTCCAGAGCCGGCTCTAGCTGCTGCGCGGACCCCGACTTGGGTTTTCTCAAATCTCCGCCCCATAGGAAAGGGAGTTTTCGGGCTTTATGGGTGTCCCGGACCTGGCAGGGGCACCGGGCGCCGGCAGGCGCGCGCCCTTCCCAGGCTGGTCGGTCGGGCTCGCAGGCGGCGCCCGCGCTTGGAGCACCGAGTGTGCTCTGCCCCTCGCCGGTCGCGCCCTCCCCTTCCCCCCGCCACTCGCTTTGTTTTTGGAGCTCCTCGTGCTCGTCGGGCTGTGAGGGTTCCCTGGGGCATCCCACGTCCGCATCCTCCCGAGAGGTGGGGAGCCGCCCACCGGGCGCAGACTCGCAGCCCCGACACTGGCGAAAACTGAGTTTTGGTTCTCGGCGCTCCACCCTGCCGCCGCTGGCGGACAGGGGCGAAGAGACCGTGACCTGCCCTGACGGATGGGCCCCCTCCCCAGCCCTAAAGGCCCCTTCAGTCCTCCCCACGTGGCTTTGCTACTAGGTCCCACCCAGGAGCGGGAACCTCCCTGGCGGTTCTAGAATTCGCTGCCCCAGTGGAATTCCTGGGGACAGGCTTTTGGCCTCTGTTGCAACGCACTTGCTCGTTGTTATCTGTTTAAAGAGAAAAAGCTTTTGGGATAAGGCTATTACTTTTCCATAGCTGCCATTAGGCTGTTTAATGAACTGGCGCCTGTAGGAGATTAGTCCTTATTCTGCAGATTTGAGTAGAATATATTTTCCAACCATCCTACTGTGAAAACTTTCAGGCATACAGTGAAAAGTAGAAACTATTTTACTTGTGGACGTTTTAAAATTTAATTTGTAATTGCGTTACTTAATCTTTTTTATTTAAAGTTTGCCTGACTGTTTTCTGGTCTTGGAAGCAGAGTCCAAACACAGTAAAGCTATTGTTGTCTAGTGGCTCAGTCCTGTCCGACTCTGCAACCCCATGGACTGTAGCTTGCCAGGCTCCTCTGTCCATGGGATTTTCTGGCAAGAATACTTGGGTGGGTTGCCCATTCCACCTCCAGGGGATCTTCCCGACCCAGGGATGAAACCGCATCTCCTCCGTGGCAGGCAGATTCTTTATGGCTGAGCCACCAGGAAGCAGTATGGCTGTAAATGTATTTAACTGTTACTTTTGCAGAACAGCCCAGTTAAACAAGGTTTGTTTTATGGGAGCAGAGTAGAGATGGAATCCACAGTAGCCGGTCTGTGACTGAATGGGCTTGTGCCCTACTGGCCAGTCACTTTAACTCAGTAACTTTCCACTTCAGTACATACTTGGGAACATAGGAATTTCTGTCCTGCACCAGCAGACTTTCCCGTTTTACAGTGTTATCACACTGTTTAGAAATAACCTGGTCTTTTCCAGGGCATGAATGGGCTGTGGCCCAGAAGTGTCTAGTCCCAAGGGAGGTCCCATAGTAAGTTCTTTAGAGAATGCTTGTTGAACTAAATGGTGGTGTTCACAGGATACATTATTTTGTCCTTCATCATCTTTTCCTATTCCTTCTTTCCTCCCTCCTCCCTCCTCCTTGTTATTGATTTCAAGAGATGAACTAGTGGAGTGCTGAAGAAAAGCCTCTACAGCCAGCTCTCCTGGTCCAAATCCTGGTTGTGCTACTTCTACCTGAGGCAAAAAGCCTCTGTTTCTTCATCTTTAAATTGGAGATAATGGAGACATTATTACATTTATTAAAGGGTTATTGTGGGACTTGCCTGGCGGTCCCTGGCTAAGCCTCCGCACTGCCCAATGCAGGGGACCCAAGTTCAACTCCTGGTCAGGGAACTAGATCCCACATGCCGCAACTGGAAGTTCTCATGCCACGACTAAAAGACCCTGAGTGCCACAACTAACGATCCCACACACCAGAACGAAGATCAGACTCCCATGTGCCGCAGCCAAACCCTGGCCCAACCAAACCAATGAATAAATATTAAAGGGTTATTGTCTGTAAAGTGTTAGAACAGAGCCTGTCTTACACTGGGAGCTCTCAGGTAATGTTTGCTCCTGCCCTGAAGGGACCAGGAACCTTCTTTGCAGCTGTATGATTCATGAAAGACATACCAAGCACCAAAAAGTACTTAAATCTGGTTAGGCACCTCATCACCAGTTAATGATCACGCATAATTCACAGCACCTTGAGATGATATGTACATTTAGCAGAGTGCCTGGCACATAGTAAGGACTCACTAAGCTGCCACTTCTATTGCTGTAGGATCTAGTCATCATCATGTGGCTTCTGAAATCTTTCATTTGTTTAGCAATTACTCTTTTTTTTCAGCATCTTTGCAGGTGGTATTTTCTATGGGCACCTGTGAGGTCAGTAAGGCAAACTTCATTTCTGAGGCACAGAGAAGTTAAGTTACTTACCCACAGCCACATAGCCAGTGTATAGTGCCTCACCTAAAGCCAGAACCAAGATTTCCTGACCCAGGTCCCAAGTGTTTTCTGAGAGGCCCATCTCCCTTACCCCACATTCTCTTCGTTGAACACTCAATCAATATTTACTGGCTGAATAGGCTAATATTAAGGGAGCAGATTAATTTGCTTTTAAGGTAAAATAGTAATCCTAATTCTAGGGGGACAGAAGATATTTGACATTTTTAGCACTTGTCAACAAAATGGATGTGAAATGTGATAGAAATTCCATGCATTTAATTTTGATCTATCCTGGTTTTTTAGCTAAGTTTTTGTTCCACGCCCAGAACAGTAGCCAGGAGATGGCAGTGAAGGTAACCAAGTGAAGGAGCATTTTTGGTTGAGTAGGTTCCAAGTCCCCCTGCTAGAGTTTGTTCAATCAGCGGATAATGCAGCCGGACCCTCTGTGGGGACATGCTGCCCCCTACTGGTCATATAAACCCCTCAGTTCTCACTGCCAGAAAATAAAACCCCTCTGTTGTGCGAACTATAAAAGCCTTGAAATGTTGAAGCCTTGTAAAGCTAATAAACTTTACTAAAGAGCCTCTTAATGAAGGTGAAAGAATGAAAAAAGTTGGCTTAAAGCTCAACATTCAGAAAACTAAGATCATGGCATCTGGTCCCATTGTGAAAGTGAAAAGTGAAGTCACTCAGTCGTGTCCGACTCTTTGTGACCCCGTGGACTGTAGCCTACCAGGCTTCTCTGTCCATGGGATTCTCTAGGCAAGAATACTGCAGTGGGTTACCATTTCCTTCTCCAGGGGATCTTCCCGACCCAGGGATCGAACCCGGGTCTCCCGCATCGGAGGCAGCCGCTTTAACCTCTGGTCCCACTACTTCATGGCAAATCGATGGGGGGAAAGTGGAAACAGCGGCAGATTTTTCTTGGGCTCCAAAATCACTGCAAACGGTGACTATAGCCACAAAATTAAAAGACGCTTGCTCCTTGGAAGGAGAGCTATGACAAACCTAGACAGCACATTAAAAAACAAATGTCACTTTGATGACAAAGATCTCTATAGTCAAAGCTATGGTTTTTCCGGTAGTCACCTATAGATGTGAGAGTTGGACAATAAAGAAGGGTGAGTGCTAAAGAAATAATGCTTTCAGACTGTGGTGCTGGAGAAGACTCTTGAGAGCCCTTTTGGACAGCAAGGAGATCCAACCAGTCCATCCTAAAGGAGATCAGTCTTGGGTGTTCATTGGAAGGAATGATTGTTGAAGCTGAAGCTCCAATACTTTGGCCACCTGATGCGAAGACCTGACTCATTGGAAAAGACCCTGATACTGGGAAAGACTGAGGGCAGGAGGACGGGGGTGACAAGAGGATGAGATGGTTTGATGGCATCATTGACTCAATGGGCATAAGTTTGAGCCAACTCCGGGAGATGGTAAAGGATAGGAAACCTGGCATGCTGCAGTCCGTGGGGTCACAGAGAATCGGACACAACTGAGCAACTGAGCAACAACAATCAATCTCGTAGGTGAATTTGGTATCTCCATTGTGTTTTGGCAAGGATGTGAGAAACCCATCCATGCTGATGGGATTATGGAATGGAATTTTATATTTATCAATATTAAAAATCTATGTCCCCTTATACCTAGCAGTTCTAATTTTAGGACCTTAGCCTACAGATATACTTACAGAAATGCAAAGGGTATATTTTCAAGGATATTTTGCAGCATTTCTTTTAAGAGCAAAGCATTAGAAAGCACCTAATTATCCACAGATAATGTCCCAACTAATGATAGTATATCCAAATATCACAAAATATTATAAATCATTTTAAAAAGCATAATATATACTACAAAGGAAAATATCCAAATAAATTGGATAAGTGAAAAAAGTAATGTACAGAATAGTGTATACACTAGGGAACTGTGTTTTAGAAAGAGAGAAAGAAAAGGCTAGGCAGAAAGAAATTATTATTTCCAAAGGAATAGGCGAGAAATAGATAGTGGCACTTGCCACTGAGGAGGAGGCTGACTGGTCAAGCCACAGAAGAAATAAGAGCCATTTTTCATTACACGCTGGTTTGTACTCCATTCACAAATAGGTAAAATTATTTAAATAAAGTAATGTCAATACATTCTGTGGCTGACTCCTATAAAGCAAATGTGTTTCCACCCCACCCCCCCGACTAACGAGCCCTCCTTCCATCATTCACAGGTTCTTGAAATTATAGTTTTGCCTCAGTTCATCTATTCTATGACAACTCGCCCCATTAAAAGAGTAATATAGGTCCAATATAGAAATTTTTGGAAAATACAAAAATTATAGTAAAGAATATTAAAATTACCCATAGCCCATTAACCAGAAATAACCACTAATAACAGATTTTTAATATTTTCTTTTTCATTATATATGTATATATTCAGATTTAGAGTTTGCTGACTTGTTTTGCTGAACTAGGAGCAAATGTGCACAAAGTTATCTTTTTTCCCACTCAGTAGAAAATAATAAAACCTTAATCATAAAATTTGAAATCACATTACATGGTTAATGAAATGATAGGGTGACCTGTGCAGGTGACCACCAGGGTTTCTGCAAGATTTGAATTCTCCTAGGGCTTCCTGGCTTTAGTTTGGTGCACTGGGAGCAATTATCTGCTCCAAATATTGATGGGGATGATTCAGGCTTTCGGAGTTGGCAGGACTTCCAAGACAGCAGTGTCAATTTCTGGACTTTTTGGAGCTGGGAGTACACTGGGGTCTCCGCATCCCTGATCTTCAAGAAGGGATGTCTGTGGTCCCCCTGCCCAACCTTGTCCTCCCTCTATCCCAACACCCTAGAAAGACTTTAGTTCAGCCTTATTAGCATTAGACAAGAGGAGCCGATAAAGATGACAGCCAATAGCATTGTATCTGAATTCGTGTTATCTCAGGGCATATTTTTGGCAGGCTTTACTGTATTTTTCCTTGTCATTACATATTCTTCAAAAATATTATTCATAATGACTTTACAAAATTTTTTTATTGGATGTTTGTTCCTCTTGTAGATAACCTCATAACATCCTAACACACTCATTTTGTTTTCATTTCTAGCTCTTTTCTTACAGTACATTCCTGGTTTGGATCCTGAAATAAACTGCCAAGTTGTTGTCTAGAAATGTGCACTTAAAACAGCAATGTGTGGGATTGCCAAATCCACAAATCTTTGCTAAATGTGAGAATTATATATATTTTTTAAATTTCATAGGACAAAAATCTCATTTTTATTTGCATTTTCACTACTGTTGTTGTTGTTAAGTCACAAAGTTGTGTCTGACTCTTTGTGACTCCATAGACTGCTGCACGCCAGGTTTCCCGGTCCTTCACCACTCTCCCAGAGTTGGCACAAACTCATGTTCATTGAGTCAGTGATGCCATCCAACCATCTCATCCTCTGTCGTCCCCTTCTCCTCCTGCCTTCAATCTTTCCCAGCATTGGGGTCTTTTCCAATGAGTCAGGTCTTTGCATCAGGTGGCCAAAGTATTGGAGCTTCAGGTCAGTATCAGTCCTTCCAATAAATATTCAGGATCGATTTCCTTTAGGACTGACTGGTTTTTAGCAGCTATTTGTTAGCCATTTGGAATTTTCTTTCTATGAATTGTTCTGCATACATTTTTCATATCCACAGAAGTGACGTGTCATGCGTGTGCTCAGAGTGAGGAGACAGTAGACTGAGATGTTAACTTGGTTAGTTCATCTAGAACCTGCATATGGAAAGGACGCAGAGGTAAGTCAATGCAGTCAGCAGGGCTTCACAGAGAGATCTACAGTATTTTCCAAGATAGTCAGAACATGTCTTCAGACCCTGAAGTCCTCCTTGGGGGTACACAATTGCAGGTGATAAAATCTGGGTGAATGAGGGTGAGATTAGACTTTCTGTAAGCTTACTGGTCTCTCTTGACACTTGGTCTTATATACATGAGAGTAAAACAATTCTGTAGGTAAACTCTAAACATGTATTACAGGCCACAGCCACGAGACCGGGAACACCTCTTCAATACTGGAGATACACTACACACTTCATGATTTCAGGGTATGGTACCCTGAGGCGAACTTGGTCCTCTTAATCACTTGCAGCCTCAAAGAGGAACACATCCTAGTTCAAATACATTTTGAAGTTAGAATATCTACTGTAGGTCTTAGTTGTTCACATATCTGTGGGTATCAAGCTAATAAGTTCTTGGAGTCAGCTAAAAGTCTCTCCCTGCTCTGTTCTTATGTATTGTAAGAACCCTTTGTTGTTGTTTAGTTGCTAAGTCATGTCTGGCTCTTTTACAACCCCATGGACTATAGCCCATCAGGCTCCTCTGTTCATGGGATTTCCCAGGCAAAAAATACTAGGGTGGGTTGCCATTTCCCTCTTCAGGGGACCTTCCCAACCCAGGGATCAAATCTTTATCTCTTGTGTCTCCCGCATTGATTGGCAGGTGGATTCTTTACCACTGAGCCACCTGGGAAGCACTAAGAACTGTTTACATATTAATAAACATTTGCTCATTAGAGATTCATATGAGTGAGGCGGTCATATGCTTATAACTGACAAGAGTCCGATTAAGGCTGAGGGTGGCCAGACAGTACCAAGTGTACCAGTCTAGAAGGGACCCTACAGTATCATCAGAAGTAACATGAGAAAGAAAGCAGTTTCTGTAAAACCATTCTCTTCAGAAAATTCTGTATGTGGTTAAAAGAAATATTTGATACGCACAAGGGGAAGTACTAAATGTAGTAATATCCAAACTGTTACCTGTTTCCTTGTTTATTTTGCCAGCTAATTTGTGTGGAGATAATGGAGGACATGTTGAATGGTGTAGCCACTGGGAGTCCCTCTTCCTTCAATTTCTGAAACTGTTCTCTCAAGAAAGGTAGAAATGGATTTCCCTGGTGGTCCAGTGGTAAAGATCCACCTGCCAGTGCAGAGGACACAGGTTCAAACCCTGGTCCAGAGAGATCCCACGTGCTGCTAAGCAACTAAGTCCGAGCACAACCACCACCGAGCCCTTGCTCTGGAGCCCGTGAGCCACAACTACTGAAGCCCACGTGCCTAGAGCCCCTGCTCTGCAACAAGAGAAGCCACCACAAGAAGTCTACACACCGCAACCAGAGAGTAGCCCACGGGCAGCAATGAAGAGCCAGCACAGTCCAAAAAATTAAGATATAAAAAAGAAAAGTAGAAATATTTTAAAACATCAGACACAACAGTTAGTTATCCTGCCCAGGGTACCCAGATATCCTGGTGGCCTTCTACGTATTCTCAGCACTCTTTTTTCTGCCCCAGCAAGCTACATTAGCACCAGTAACTGTTAGTTGTTCCGCCATCTCTGACTCTTTGCGACCCCACGGCCTGTAGCCCACCAGGCTCCTCTGTCCGTGGAATTTCCCAGGCAGGAATACTGGAGTGAATAGCCATTCCCTTCTCCAGGAGATCTTCCCGACTCAGGGATCGACCCTGGGTCTTCTGCATTGCAGGTGGATTATTTACCCTATCCGTCGCCAGGGAAGCTCAATAATGCTGAACGGCACTGATTCCCAGGGGAGTCATTGGGAGCACAGGTCTGGGGAAAGTCAGACCTTCAGAGGGCGTGTGGTTTGAAAGAGTTTCCTAGAGTTTAAGATCACTAGGGATAGATTATAGGTTTATTAATTAACCACAAAGGGTATATCATAACTTATAAAGCATTAATCAGGAAAAGGCACACCTATGACCCAAAGAGTAAACAAATAATTCAAAATAATTAGCACTTATTCCCTGGTTGTGTAGCTGCCATTGCAAATAAGGAATTTCAAAATATAGTGCTTAATTTGTATTTTTTCCTTTAATTGCATCTGCCACCTGCTGTTAATTTGAAGCAAATTAAACCCCGAAGGCAGCATCCAAAAGTAAGAAGACTAAGCAGATTTCAGCTTCGGGCAAAAATTATACAACAGCTTCCCCCATCTTCAAAAGGGTGAATCATTCTTTCCAGATGTGACAAACTATTTTCTGATGAACTGTTTCAATAACATACCCCAAGAAGTGACAGGGTGATACTCAGGGTATAACAATCAACTCCCTTCAGTATGCTGGACTACAAAAGCTCCACGAAACCCTTGAATCCCTGGGGTTCTATACCAGTGCTGTCCAATATCATTATAATGCAAGCCACATATTGTAAATGTTCAATTTTCTAGTAACCCCATTAAAAAGTAAAAAGAAACAGGTAAAATTAATTTTGGTAAGGTATTCTATTTAATCCAATATATCCAAAATATTATCATTTCAACATGTACTCAATATTAAATAATTATTGATGGTGGAATTTATATTCTTTTGGGGTTCTCTATTAGTTATCTACTGCAGCACAATAAATTACTACAAACTTAGCAGCTGACAAGAACACATTTGTTATCTCATAGTTTCTAGTATAAGGAAGGTAATGGCACGCCACTCCAGTACTCTTGCCTGGAAAATCCCATGGATGGAGGAGCCTGGTAGGCTGCAGTCCATGGGGTCACTAATAGTCAGACGACTAAGCAACTTCACTTTCACTTTTCACTTTCATGCATTGAGAAGGAAATGGCAACCCACTCCAGTGTTCTTGCCCGGAGAATCCCAGGGACGGGGAGCCTGGTGGGCTGCCGTCTATGGGGTCGCAGAGTCGGACACAGCTGAGGTGACTTAGCAGCAGTAGTAAGCATGATTCAGTAGGTTCTCTGCTTCAAGATCTCCCTTTCAAGAGGGCTGCAATCAAGGTATAAACCTGGGGAGGGTCTCATCCAAGGCTTGATTGGGGAAAGCATCCTCTTTCAAGCTCACATAACTGTTGGCAGGATTCAGTTCTTTGTGGGCAGTCAGACTATGGAGCTCACCTTGCTGCTGGCTACCAGCTGGAATCCACTCTCAGTTTCTTGCCACATGGGTCTCTCCATATGGTGGGTTAGTGAAGTATCATTAAAGCCAACAAATGAGCATCAGTAGAAAGAGTTTACTGATAAGATGCAAATTACAATCTATGTCACCTGATTGTAGAAGCGTCATCCCATCACTTTTGCTATATTCAGTTAGGTAGAAGTGAGTCAGGTCCCACCCACATTCAAAGGGGTGGAAATTCCATAAAGGTGTGAGGCAAGGATTATTGGGAGCCACCCTAGAATCTGTCTACCCATAGTTGGGGTCTTAGAGATCCACTTTGTGTTTTCCACTTACAATGCATCTCAAGTAAGACCAACCACATTTTAAGTGCTCAGTAGCCACCGACTAGTGGCTACCATATTGACAGCACTATTCTGTAATAACTAAGCCCAGACATCTGGGAATTACAGGGGACCCAAACACTGATGTAAAAATGCGTTTATATAGATAACTAAAACTCAAAAGGTGGAAGTATAAAGATATAGAAGTTTAAAAGTATTTTGTTGCTTTTAATAGATAAAGAACTTAGTACTATCATTTTAAATCTGGATCCTCAAAGCAAGCAAAGCCTGGAAAATAGTTTTGCATTTTTTACAATTCTTTTGAAATTTATAAATAATTCTTTTATTATGGGTTTTGTTATAGATACTTTTGTATGCTTCTATCAGAAAAACAACTACTCATGGTCCAATACTTTCGGGAACCACAGGGGATAAAGTTTTCTGAGTCAGTTATTATAATTTTATACTTCACACTTCCCCTGGCTTATTGGGCAAGTCCTATAGGCTGAGAGAATGAGCTAAACAAAGGCAATTTACAGAAGGATTAGGTGACCATAATATCATAGGGCTCCCAGGAAGATATCTTGGTAAGTAATCTTATACTTTTCCCCTTGATTCCTAGCAGGACCACTTTAGCCAGTCAACACAAAGAATCGATCCTTGTAAAACATTTTACTAGAAATAGTAGGCTCAGAAGACGGATGAAGCTGGGGATACTTTCCAAGCAATTCTCCAGTTTCCCACTTGACCCCTGTGTGAGGGAGCCCTGTGTGAAGAGGATCTGATTCCTTTTAAATTAATTAAACAGGGATGCCATTAGTCTGAGGTGGCTCTATGCCTTGGCAGCCTACATAAGCAAACCCAAACCTAAGCCTGTCAATGCCTCAAGGTTATGAAATTGATACCTAAAGACAAGCCAGCACAAACAGCCAACTAGGTTTTCCCAAATAAGGCAAATAAGGCACTTATTTTCCCAAATAAGGCACTGACTATAGCCAGTCAAAAACTGCTTTGCTTTATTTATTTCTGCATCTGTTCTTTAAAAGTCTTGCCCCAGACCCTGTTGGTGGGTCTCTCCAAACCACTTCTGGTTTGATATTGCCCAATTGGAATGGACGTTTGCTTAAGTAAACTCCTCACAGGTTTAATGTGCCTCAGTTTATCTCGTAACAATCCCGAACATGAGCTGGTAGTCAGAGAAGTCTGCAGAGAGACTGGTTCTTTACCAGAGCCTGGGCATCCCACATGCAAGCCTATGGGTTCACCCAGTTCCTCTGAGCTCTTCGGGCCATACCACATACAGTTCAAACATTAACTCTATATGCAAGTGTGCACTTGTTTCAGCTGTTGACATGATATGTTCTCAGGCTTTTTGTCGTCACTTCTCTTAAGACTGCTCTAAACCTACCCTGACTTCTTGTGGGAATTTACAGTCCCACCTCACCAACTTCCCCTGGATGTTTCACTCTGAATATTCCCCTTCTGTTTTCTGCTCCACATAACAGCCAATGTCAAACATTAAATGCCCTTCCATGGGCTAGTCAACCTCAGTAAGGACTGGTGAGGTGAGGGACTGAAGTGTTCTGTAGAACAGAGGATGAGTGTGTGTTGGGGGTTTGGGGGGGTGCTCATCAAAAGCCATGCAGTGGCACTGCCCAAGTCAGGGCTATTTCCACACAATAGATCCCATAATTTGAAAGCGTTTAATCTTCTCCATGTATATAATCATACATGTAGACATGAATGAATCAGTTATTTTCCCCTTCTGTGTCCCAGAAAGCCCCTGACTCTGAGAAGGGAAGTACTCTGTTAGTGTGCCTCCGTGTGGGCTTAGTTAGTCCCTCCCCTCATCAAACACCAAGGCTACAGGGACATTCCTGGTCTCGGGGAAACGGAAAAAGAAACTCTCGATTCATGGTTCCCCTGGTGACGATAACTGGTAGTACAAGATCCTAAATCTTCATCAGTGACAGAGTCAGATGAAATATAAGATTCATAAAATTGGCACCCGGGTAGAGAAATGATAGCGCCAAATGTGACTTTATGTGATGAGTAGCTAATGAAGGGGAAGGGTAACGTACTTACACAAATGTCCTCACTCGTTAAATTCTCATAGTAGAAAGAGTAACACCATTTTACAAATCGTATAAAACAGAGAATATCATGATGGTGTGACGTTATCATACTCCTCCACTCATCTTTTAGCAAACCATTCTAAGAGACCAAAATTTCATTTATCACCAAGACCTGAGCTAATATATGTATATTTTAAATTGAAATAGAGTTGATTTACTGAGCAAATATATTTGTAATATCAACGTAAAAAATAGCCACAGCCTAAAAGTTGAGAGCTGTTTTACTTGCTGGGAATTTTTAGGACTTCAATTCTGGGAGACAGCATCTCAGGTGACCCTGAGAGAACTGTTCCAAGGAGGTCAAGGGGTGGGAGGGGAGGAGTCAGGTTATACAGAAATTTGCAACGACTGGCAGGTAGTTGGAACATCAGAAGTATTTTTGTGAATGAAAGAAAACCAGATACCTCAAGTTAAGGAATTTAGCGATTTTCTGTGTATGGGAAGATGCAAGAATCTAGGCTCCCTAAAATCATTCCTTTCATAGGCATCTCAGCTATCTGGAGTCAGTATCCTGTGTCTTTTACAACCTGAGTTCCTCAGGACTCCCCGAAAGGAGGGCTGCAGCCTAATGGCTGCTGATTGGAGGGATCTTTCTCCTTCCTGAGTCCCCTGAAGGGCTGGAATCCCTGATGACTATGACAATTTGTTTATTGATATGGCAGGAAATATTCCAACTCTCAGTAATAAAATTCCAGACCCTGGGTGCTAGATACTGAATGTATCCCCCTAAAATTCATATTGTAGAAGGGAAAAAAATTTTTTTCCTCCATCATTCTAAGCTCTTGGCTGGGGCCCCTGTAACAAGACAGATTAACAAGAAAAAAAAAAAGGAAAAAGAGGTTTTTTAACATGCATATTTCATGTACACATGGAAGATACCCAGGAAAAAAATTAGTAAGTCTCAGAGAGGTGGCTTAGAACTCAGGCTTAAATGTCATCTTCAGCTAAATTTTAAAAAAAAAAAAAGGAAAGGTATAGGGGACCCATTATGGGTAGGTGACCATGAGAAGTTTGGTGCCTTCACCACTGACAAGTCTTTAGCGATTTAGAGTTAATCTTCCTTTCCTGGTAAAGCCCCTGGTGGCTCAGACAGTAAAAGAATCTGCTTGCAATGCAGGAGATCCGGGTTTGATTCCTGGGTTGGGAAGATTCTCTGGAGAAGGGAATGGCAACCCACTCCAGTATTCTTGCCTGGAGAATCCCATGGACAGAGGAGCCTGGTGGGCTACAGTCCATGGGGTCACAAAGTCAAACATGACTGAGTGACTAACAATTTCAATTTCAACAATTTCCCTTCCTGGCACAGAGAGGGAGTCACCCTTACAAATGGAGATTTCCTTTGTAAATACAAATTCTCCTTACAAAAGGTAACTTCTAGTTTTTACAGGTTCTCTTGTGTCTACTGTTTTTCAAAATCATCCCCTCAACATGATCTAAAGAGACATATTTTGTGGTGGCATATTTTGCCATCCTACAATATGTTGGAAACCTAATCCCCAAGATGATGGTATTTGTAGGTCCGGCCTAGGGAACTGATTAGGGATTAATGCCCTTTTAGAGAAACCCCATAGAGCGCCCTCACTGCTTCTGCCATAGGAGGACTCAGAGAGAAGAGGGCTGCTTATGAACCAGAAAGTAGGAAGAAACAGAATCTGCTGGTGCCTTGATCTTGGACTTCCCAGCCTGCAGAACTGTTAGAAATACACGTGTTGTTTATAAACCATCCAGGCTGTGGTATTCTATTGCAACAGCCAGAACTGAATAAGGCAAGGTGTAGGCACATCTAGGCACGTACTCTGGCCACCTGATGTGAACAGTCAACTCATGGGGAAAAGACCCTGATGCTGGGAAAGATGGAAGGCAAAGGAGAAGAGGGCAACAGAGAATGAGATGGTGGGATGCCATCACCGAATCAATGGACATGAACTTGGGCAAACTCCAGGAGACAGTGAGGGACAGGCTGGCATGCTACAGTCCCTGGGGTTGCAAAGAGTCGGACACAACTTAGCAACTGTTCAGTCTCGTTCGACAACAAGACACATCTAAGCTCATGCTACACCCAGATGAGGTGGCCCCAGCCTGCGCCTGTACACCTGTGCCTCTAGGATACACCCACTCTGTGAGTAACGCCAAGCACTTCTCCATATCTCTCACCCTCTGTCCTTAAGACAAAGGCAGGTCAGTTGGTTGGGCCACTGCCAAAGTGGAAGACGGACATTGCCTCGGCTGTGGGAAAGACATGAAGGACACAAACATTCAAGTAAGAGAAAAACTGAATTAATTTATTTGCCAATTCTCCCTCTGAGATGCAGTAGGTTTTCACATAATGGACTACAGTTTCTCCGAGACCTAAAACTGCTGCTCTTTGTGTTGTCATTTGAAGCTCTGAAGGGTTTCATGGCCCTCCAGCAGGTCATGGAGAGTGGTATTCAACACAATTGCCCACAGCTGCTGAGGAGCATCTTGCAACATGAAACAGAAATTTTCATACAGAAAAACTTGCTGTAATATGCATGAAGCATGATGTCAATTCTTTACACTGGAAACAAGATGGATACTGACCACAAAAATTTTAATTGCTTTGCTTTCACAAACTATTAAATAGTATTTAAATTTTTAAAAATAAATACAAGATTTTTTAAATTTTATTCTTTAATGCTTTGAAGAATTTTGATTTAAAATGTTGATATTCATTAAAAATTTGCTCTTTACTTTTTAATTTTAGCAGATAATTTGACTATTTTAGAATGAAAGTAAGGTTGAAATACATATATTAAGTAATTAAAATTTATAGTTTGTATAAACTTAATATAGTTTAATGATACATACTACTATATATAAAATAGATAACCAATAAGGACCTACTGTATAGCACAGGGAACTATATTCAATTTTTGTAATAATCTACAAGGGAAAAGAATCTGAAAAAGCATGTTGTATATATATATATGTGTGTGTGTGTGTTTGTGTGTATATATATATATGGAGAAGGCATATGGCACCCCACTCCAGTACTCTTGCCTGGAGAATCCCATGGATGGAGGAGCCTGGTAGGCTGCAGTCCATGCTAAGGGTCGGACACGACTGAGCAACTTCCCTTTCACTTTTCACTTTCATGCGTTGGAGAAGGAAATGGCAACCCACTCCAGTGTTCTTACCTAGAGAATCCCAGGGACGGGGGAGCCTGGTGGGCTGCCGTGTATGGGGTCACACAGAGTCGGACACGACTGAAGTGACTTAGCATATATATATACACACATATATGGGCTTCCCCAGTGACTCAGCAGTATAGAATCCACCAGCATGCAGGAGATACAGGAGACGTGGGTTTGATCTTCCTGGGTCAGGAAGATCCCCTGGAGAAGGCAATGGCAACCCACTCCAGTATTCTAGACTGGAGAATTCCATGGACAGAGGAGCCTCACAGGCCACAGTCTATGGAGTCACAAAGAGTTGGACACAACTGAGCCACTAAGACTTTCACACACACACACACACACACACACACATATATATATATATATCTGAATCACTTTGCTGCACACCTAAAACTGACACACTGTAAATCAACTATACTTCAATAAAAAAAAATTTAAAAATAGCCTGCATATGCTATGTAACCATAAACACACACACACACCTTAATAGAACTCTCTTCAAGTAATACTTGAATACAACTATATTTTCATTTTTAATCCTCTAGGCCATTGCTAAAAATCTTGATAACATTATTAGTAATTTTGCTGAAGTGAAAAAAAAAGATTTACAGAAATACTTATGAATTATGTGTCTTGTCTCATCCAAACATCAGTAGCTCAACAGAGCACTCAAACATGTGCAACTAATAATTAGATGTAGTCAAATTTGAACTTCCTGTCATATAGAAACCATCTCTTTAAACATGTTTTATTTCTGTCATTATGAAGGTATATTTATCAATGTAGGAGGGCAAAGCATACTTTATTAACAGCTGTTAGCTTGATTTATAACTTTTAAGTATGTAGACACTTGGAATGTGCCTCCATTTGAATGCTTGCCCTGCATTTTAGTGACCCAGGATGAATTAGGTGCCTGTTACCAATCCATCAGAATTAAGAGCAGTTTCTGTCTGGCACATTTACTCACAACTGAAATCCCTGGGGTCATTCAGAAAGAGAGTCTTTTTAAAAATGCAGCTATTCCTGAAAATCATCCATTTATAATGCTGCCTTATGACAGGATGTCACGGACAGAAACAGACCGACCAGAGACATCCTTTGTAAAGTCATCTGCAGGAAGGTCATATATCACAAAGGGACAAGAAAACCTCAGCAGGAGAAAGAAAACAGATAAACTGAAGGAAACACTTTTACTGTTGTTGAAAGGACCGTATCAATGAGCCCCTAATAGACAGGAGGGTGAGATTCTGTTAGACTTTATCACCTGGAGACAGAAATATACTGTGGACATGTTGATAAGCAACTTAAGAGAAGAGAGGATCAAACCCCCAAGGAAAAAAAGACAGGAATTAAGGGTTACTGAAGCATCTAAGATACTCTGATACCTTCAACTACACGACACACCAATTTTTAACAGGATTTAATATATTAAGGCTACTTAACCTTTAATGTAACTAAGCAATGGACTCGTGTGCCCACCTTGAAGAAAGCCAAACGGCAGGCATTTTCAGCAAAATCACGGCTTATTGTAGAGCACTGAGCAAGGAAGTGGACAAGCTTTAGATCCACTCCAACTTGGTCTCTGAGTTGGGGATGTTTTAAAGAGGAAGAACCAAGTAGCTGGGGTTAATCATCATTTTGTGACATTTCTTTATCGTAATCTCAGGAGTCAAGATGCCTCAGGAGTCAAGAGTCTCTGGTCTGGTGGTGCATGACCCCAGGGTCTGTGAGCTCATCTTGCCCTGGAGAAACAACCTGAGTCTGTGCATTAACAACAGCAACAGCATAGTATTCAGTTAGCACAGGATTGCAGTCAGAGGGGACAAGACAGGGAATTAAGTTTTGGGTAGAGAGGTTGGTCATAAACTCAGCAGTGGAACTGGATTTTAGGGGGTTGCATTAATGTCTATAGCTTCCCAGGTGGCACAGGGATGAAAAATCCCCCTGCCAATGCAGGAGACTCAAGAGACACGGATTCAACCCCTGGGTCAGGAAGATCCTCTGAAGTAGGAAATGGCAACCTACTCCAGTATTCTTGCCTGGAAAATTCCATGGACAGAGGAGCCTGGTGGACTGCAATCCATGGGGTCACAGGAATCAGACATGACTGAACATGCATGCACATGCATGTGCACATGCACACACATTAAGTTCATTAAGCAAGTTCAAACTGGCTAGTGTTGACTTAAAAAACAGTCACCATCTAAAAGTTGACTGTTATGTTTTATCTGGCAGAAACTTTTAGGACTTAAACCCAGGAGGCAGCATCTCAAGTAGTCTTGGAGAACTGCTCCAAGGAAGAAAGGGAAGGAGAAGGTCATATAGAAGTTTTATAACAAAGGGCAGGTAGCCTGAATATCAAGAGATTGTTATTAATTAAAGGAAACCAGATATCTCAAGTGAAGGGATTTAGTGATTTTCTACCTATGGGAAGATGCAAGAGTCTGAGCTTGTTGAAATCATTCCTTTGATACACATCCCAGCAATCTGCCACCAGTGTCCTGTTGCCACATCCTAGGTTCCTCAGGGCTCCCCAGAGGGAGTGGCTGCAGCCTGATGGCCACCAGATCCCACAGGTATTCTTTTACTGAGTGCCCTGCAGGGCTGGAATTATTGATGACTGTGACATCACTCACCTAGAGCCAGACATCCTGGAATGCGAAGTCAAGTGGGTCTCAGGAAGCATTACTATGAACAATGCTAGTGAAAGCAATGGAATTCCAGTTATTTCAAATCCTGAAAGATGATGCTGTGAAAGTGCCACACTCAATATGCCAGCAAATTTGGAAAATTCAGCAGTGGCCACAGGACTGGAAAAGGTCAGTTTTCATTCCAATCCCAAAGAAAGTAAAGGCCAAAGAATGCTCAAACTACTGCACAATTGCACTCATCTCACACGCTAGCAAAGTAATGCTCAAAATTCTCCAAGCCAGGCTTCAACAGTGTGTGAACCACGAACTTCCAGGGCTTCAAACAGGATTTAGGAAAGACAGAGGAACCAGAGATCAAATTGTCAACATCCTCTGGATCATTGAAAAAGCAAGAGAATGCCAGAAAAACATTTACTTCTGCTTTATTGACTATGCCAATGCCTTTGACTGTGTGGATCACAACAAACTATGGAAACAAGAAGCAACAGTTAAAACCAGGCATGGAACAGACTGGTTTAAAATTGGGAAAGGAGTACATCAAGGCTGTACATTGTCACCCTGTTTATTTAACTTATATGCAGAGGACATCACGTGAAATGCTAGGCTGGATAAAGCACAAGCTACAATCAAGATTGCTGGGAGAAATATCAATAACCTCAGATGTGCAGATGACACCACCCTTATATGGCAGAAAGCAGAGAGAAACTAAAGAGCTTCTTGATGAAGATGAAAGAGGAGAGTGAAAAGCTGGCTTAAAACTCAACATTCAGAAAACTAAGATCATGGCATGCGGTCCCATCACTTCATGGCAAATAGATGGGGAAACAATGGAAACAGTGACAGACTTTATTTTCTTGGTTTCCAGAATCACGGCAGATGGTGACTGCAGCCATGAAATTAAAAGACGCTTGCTCCTTGGGAAAAAGCTATGACTAACCTAGACAGCATATTAAAAAGCAAAGACATTACTTTACGGACAAAGGTCTCTATAGTCAAAGCTATGGTTTTCCCAGTAGTCATCTATGAATGTGGGAGTTGGACCATGAAGAAAGCTGAGTGCTGAAGAATTGATGCTTTTGAATGGTGGTATTGGAGAAGACTCTTGAGAGTCCCTTGGGTAGCATGGAGATCAAACCAGTCAATCCTAAAGGAAATCAATCCTGAATATTCACTGGAAGGATTGATGCTGAAGCTGAAACTCCAATACTTTGGCCACCTGATTAGAAGAACTGACTCACTGGAAAAACCCTGATGCTGGGAAAGACTGAATGCAGGAGAAGGGGACAGAGGGTAAGATGGTTGGATGGCATCACTGACTCGATGGACATGTGTTTGAGAAAGCTCTGGAAACTGGTGATGAACAGGGAAGCCTGGTGTGCTGCAGTCCATGGGTTGCAAAGAGTCAGACACGACTGAGCGACCGAACTGAGATGTTGACATCCTTATTTATTGATATGGCAGAATATACTCCATTTCTTACTAGTAAGCTTCCTGCCACCTGTGTCTTTCTGGCCCTAATTAGCGGCCCAATCTCCCCTTCCCCCAGCATACTGCCCTTCTCACTGTCCCTAGCATACGAGCCATTTCACACCTCTGTGCCTTTGCTCATACAGGTCATGTCACATGGCTGGGGATGCCTTAATCCACTGGCAAAATCCTACCCATCCTGCAAGCCTCAGCTTGAAACGGAGAAGGACAATGTGGGGTTCCTGGGCATGGAAGGCTTTCTGCATCCCGTTTCTTGTCTGTATGAAATCGGCTTTAGCCTTTATGACCTTCCCTGAGTTCCAAAGGGTAGGTTCAAACAGTTGCTAACCAAGGAAGGGAAGGGATATGGAGACATACACATAACAATATCTTTGAGCTCTTCCCAAGAACCAAAATCCCCAACAAACACATTAACTACTTGATGAGGCATTCTTCATTCCAGGGAGGTCACAGTTTGATAACCTCAGGGACCACAGAAGCTCATCAGGAGACTACCTGAGGCCAGATTAAAGGAGTGCAGGCCCTGCACACACCCTGACCTTTATCAGCAATGCCACCCTCCAACATTGCCATGAAACTCCCCATCACATCCACCTGGGTTGGGATACATGGTTTTGAGGGCAATAACCCACTATGTTCCCATTTTCCTGGCAAAGCAATAAAGCTACTTTTACTACTTCACCCAAACTCTGTCTCTGAGATTCGATCTGGCACCAGTGCACCGAGGCTGAGAGTCAGCACCAGTCTCAATTATCACCTTCTCTGTGATATCTTATCAAACTCTTCCAGGCCCAGCAAGTTTACTTCCTGTTTCCATAAAAGCTTCCACATCGTCACACATATTAAAAATATGTCATGCTGCATTACTATGACCTGTTCTTAGGCCTGTCTCCTCTAGACAGTCGTTCCTCATGATCAGTGCAGTATCTCAGCACCTACACTACACCTGGAACACAACAGGGATGTAGTAAACGCACACTGACTGAAAGAGTAATTGAATGAATATGCATGGGTACTATTTACTAACCAATAACGTAAACAACAGACATGTGAGCAACTATCTAGAATATCTCAGAGGAGCTCACTTTCCTTTTAGTTCAGTCTGCTGGATGAGATCTGAGCATTACCTTCCTTTCTTGCTAGTTTGTTTGTTTTTTGGCCATGTCATACAAAATGTGGGATCTTAGGCCCGCAACCAGCGGAAGTCCCTACACTCCTTTCTTGGTAATATCTTTGAGGCATATCTTTGAGGCAGTCTTGATTCCAGCCAGCCCAGCATTTCTCATGATATGCTCTGCATGTAAGTTAAATAAGTAGGGTGACAATACACAACCTTGATGTACTCCTTCCTGATTTGGAACCAGGCTGTTGTTCCATGTCCAGTTCTAACTGTTGCTTCTTGACCTGCGTACAGATTTCTCAGGAGGCAGGTCAGGTGGTCCGGGTATTCCCATCTATTGAAGAATCTTTCAGTTTGTTGTGATCCACACAAACAAGTGAGTGATTCAAATGATACGACTTGTGTTAACATATAACGTGCCAGCAATAGATCACTTTAGACCTGTGCATCCAACAGAACATTCAGCAGTAATGGAAATACTCTCTGTTTGCACTTGCACAAATGGTAGCCACTAGTTAAATGCAGCTACTGAGCACCTGAAATGTGGGAAGTGCAAATGAGAAACTGAATTTTTAATTTTAAATAATTGAAAATAACCACATGTGACAGTAGCTACTATATTAGACAGCATACCCTTCAGTTCAGTTCAGTTACTCAGTCGTGTCCGACTCTTTGCAACCCCATGGACTGCAGCACGTCAGGCTTCCCTGTCCATCACCAACTCCTGGAGCTTGCTCAGACTCATGTCCATCAAGTCGGTGATGCCATCCAACTATCTCATCCTCTGTTGTTTCCTTCTCCTCCTGCTTTCAATCTTCCCCAGCATCAGGGTCTCTTTCAATGAGTTAGTTCTTCGCATCAGGTGACCAAAGTATTGGAGTTTCAGCTTCAGCATCAGTCCTTCCAAAGAATATTCAGGACTGATTTCCTTTACAATGGACTGGTTGGCTCTCCTTGCAGTCCAAGGGACTCTCAAGAGTCTTCTCCAACACCACAGTCCAAAAGAATCAATTCCTCGGCGCTCAGTTCTCTTTATAGTCCAGCTCACACATCCATACATGATTACTGGAAAGAGCATAGCTTTGACTAGACAGACCTTGCTGGCAAAGTAATATCTCTGCTTTTAAATATGCTGTCTATGTTGGTCATAGCTTTTCTTCCAAGGAACAAGAGTCTTTTAATTTCACGGCTACAGTCACCATCTGCAGTGATTTTGGAACCCCCAAAATAAAACCTCTCACTGTTTCCATGAAGAGGCTCTTGAGTTCTTCTTCACTTTCTGCTGTAAGAGTGGTGTCATCTGCATATCTCAGGTTATTGATATCTTTCCTGGTAATCTTAATTCCAGCCAGCCCAGCATTTCTCATGATGTACTTTGCATTTAAGTTAAATAAACAGGGTGACAATACACAACCTTGATGTACTCCTTTCCCGATTTGGAACAAGTCTGTTGTTTCATGTTCAGTTCTAACTGTTACTTCTTGACCTGCATACAGATTTCTCAGGAGGCAGGTCAGGTGGTCTGCTATTCCCATCTCTTGAAGAATTTTCCACAGTTTATTGTGATCCACACAGTCAAAGGCTTTGGCATAGTCAATAAAGCAGAAATAGATGTTTTTCTGGCATTCTCTTGCTTTTTCGATGATCCAACAGATGGTGGTAATTTGATCTCGTTTCTTTGCCTTTCCTAATCCAGCTTGAACCTCCACATACTGTTGAAACCTGGCTTGGAGAATTTTGAGCATTACTTTGCTAGCGTGTGAGGTGAGTGCAATTGTGTGGTAGTTTGAACATTCTTTGGCATTGCCTTTCTTTGGGATAGGAATGAAAACTGACCTTTTCCAGTCCTGTGGCCACTGCTAAGTTTTCCAAATCTGTTGGAATATTGAGTGCAACACTTTCACAGCATCATCTTTTAGGATTTAAAATAGCTCAACTGAAATTCCATCACCACCACTAGCTTTGTTCATAGTGATGCTTCCTATGGCCCACTTGACTTTGCAATCCAGGGTGTCTGGCTCTAGGTAAGTGATCACAAAATCATGGTTATCTGGGTCATAAAGATCTCTTTGTATGGTTCTTCTGTGTATTCTTGCCACCTCTTCTTCATCTATGGACTTCCCTCGTGGCTCAGATGGTAAAGTGTCTGTCTACAATGTGGGAGACCTGGGTTCAATCCCTGGGTTAGGAAGATTCTCTGGAGAAGGAAATGGCAACCCATTCTAGTACTCTTGCCTGGAAAACCCCATGGACAGAGGAGCCTGGTGTCCATGGGGTCGCAGAGTCGTGACTGAGCGACTTCACTTTCACTTTTTCACTTTCTTCTTCATCTCTTCTGTTTCTGTTAGGTCCATACCATTTCTGTCCTTTATTGTGCCCATCTTTGCATGAAATGTTCCATTGATATCTCTAATTTTCTTGAAGAGATCTCTAGTCTTACCCATGTTATTGTTTTCCTCTATTTCTTTGCACTGATCACTGAAGACTTTATCTTTCCTTGCTATTCTTTGGAACTCTGCATTCAAATGGGTATATCTTTCCTTTTCTCCTTTGCACCAAGGAGATCCAACCAATCCATTCTGAAGGAGATTAGCCCTGGGATTTCTTTGGAAAGAATGATGCTAAAGCTGAAACTCTAGTACTTTGGCCACCTCACACGAAGAGTTGACTCATTGGAAAAGACTCTGATGCTGGGAGGGATTGGGGGCAGGAGGAGAAGGGGACGACAGAGGATGAGATGGCTGGATGGCATCACTGACTCGATGGATTTAAGTCTGAGTGAACTCTGGGAGTTGGTGATGGACAGGGAGGCCTGGCGTGCTGCGATTCATGGGGTCGCAAAGATTCGGACACGACTGAGCGACTGAACTGAACTGAACTAAACTGAGACAAGTGTTAACCCAGAACATTGTAGGGAAGTTCTACTTCATAATTTTTCTGTATAAAGCCCTCCAAACTCAGCCAGTGACAACCTGGGTAATCTTGAGAACTTTCTTAACTTTTCTGTTATTTCCTTCTCCTGTAATGCCAGCAATAGGGACTAGATAATGGAAGACTGATAGCTCAGAGCTCTGGGGATGTAAAGCTCTGGGGCTCGGCTGTCTTTGCACAGCAAACTGTCTGGAGAGACAGCAGATGGAAGCACCCCTCAACCCCTTTCCAGGGTGAAAGTGCAGGCACAGGCTTATGCACCCACAGGGATTCCAGAGGTTTGAATTAGAAACGGTAGGTTCATTCCAACCTATGAGTCAGATGACCATACTGAAAACACCTAAGGTCACTGGGGGAAATACTATGTTCTAAATCTTTAAGAAGAATGAGAAAAGGCCTCACTGATGCAAAGCACTGCATCCTCAGGCCCTTTCTGTTCTTCAGGTTGGAGCTGTCTCAGGTAGCCACCTAGGTCAGGGGTAAATCATTCAGCTTCTTTCACTTAGGGTTTTCAGCCTTAAGAGTGAGGCTTGTAAGGCGGGCTGAGTTTATAATCATGTTTATTAAGCCCGTTACCTAATTTCCACATGTTAAGAAAAGGAAAAAAAAAAAAAAAGCACTTTGCAATTCCTCAGCTCCAAGGAGAGAAAATGCTAAATCTCCTTCCTAAGTTCTCTGAGAAAACTGGACTCATGTGCATAAGTTGGAAACACCTAGCCCATCCCTTTTTCTTAAACAGAAAGGGAGAAGACAGAGAAAGGAAGAGAGAGGAAGAGGAGAAAGAGAAAGAGGAGGAGAAGGTAGGGAAAGAAAGGGGAAACAGCTGCTGAAGTAAAACCAAGATATATGCTTTAGAATGTTCATAACCATTCTACAGAACTATGGTGTTTTCTGTTCATCCATTTGTCTTGAGAAATGCTATAGCCAAGAGTGGAATACTTGCATGAGTGGCCCAGCATAGACAGTTCCCAAGGGGAAAGTCTAGCTGAGAGACAGCCTCAGCATATCAGTTGTTGGGGATAAAGAGAATCAAGGTAAAGTGAACTGGAAGATCTCAACAGACCCTGACACCCAGCCTCATACCCCCAGTTCCCCTCACTAACTGATGGGAAGATTTGTATTGACCAGCCAGCCAGTGCTGAACACATGGCCAACCTCTTAACCTGGCTCTTGTAGGGATTTCTCTCTACAAATACACATTTATCCTGTCCCTGCCATAAGCGGAACACTAAAGTAGATGTTATATGGTAGGGGGTAAGAAAAGCGAACAAAATATGGTTATCAGCCTCTGGGAGCTGACTGACTGGGAAGGGACAGAGGTAAACAGGTAGTCGTAAAAACCTTATCTCATTATTAGTGACAATTCAGCCTGTTGGATGAGACTTGAGAGATGCCATCTTACTTTGACAATATCCTTGATGGAGACATGGAAAATTGCTTTTATGTATTTGCTGCAGGCACTGTAATGAGCACATTTACACAGGGAGGGTTGGCAGACAAAATACAAGCCACCAGTTAAATCTGAATGTATATATCTCATACAATATTTGGAATATACCTATATGGAAAAGTATTGGTTGTTTTTCTGAAATTGAAATTTCACTGGGCAATTTTTACCTGCTAAATCTTGCAGCCCTGTACATAGATTATCGCTAATCCTCACAGTAATTTTTTACTGAGGTAGGCACTGTCTTCATTTTACAGATTCCGAAACTTCATGTGACATAGTCACATGAAGTAACTTGTCAAGGCATATGTCTATCTGCTAACATACATTAGAAACCAAGTTCTTAGGCTGCTTTGTTTCCACCAATGGCCAGTTTTGTGTATTTTATGTTGCTAACTACCGTCATCTATCTCACTGAATCCCATTTTCTGACCTTGTTTTCAAATTATGAGTATATCCTTCCTCACTGACCAACCTGTAAAATTCTGGGTCCTGATTTTCAAAGTTAAGAAATAGATTTAAGTATTATATAAAAGAAGGATGTGTGCTAAGTCACTTCAATCATGTTGGACTCCTTGCAACCCTATGGACTATAGCCAGCCAGGCTCCTCTGTCCATGGGGATTCTTCAGCAAGACTACTGGAGTTGTTTACTATTTCCTCCTCCAGGGGATCCTCCTGATCCAGGGATCAAACCCACATCTCTTACTGTCTCCTGCATTGGAAGGTGGGTTCTTTACCACTAGCACCACCTGGGAAGTGCAAAAGGAGGACAAGGATATCATTTACTCATTATAGCAAAAATCAGATTAGTAATTTCCAAGAATGTGAGTCAGCACAGTACACACACAAGGGAGTGCAAAAAAACATCAGATACTGGAACCCCATGACACACCTGAAGACTATTGCAATTCAACAATTAAACTATTCTAGGGGACAGATGGCCGTAACAACATAATAAGAGTGCACTCTGGAACATCAGAGTTTGAAGTTATTCAAATGTTCTTCATTTGACAGTTTAAACTGCCTGACAGTTAATGAGTGAATTGTACTTAGTTCTTTGTGTACTGACTCTTTCTGCTCTCCCTCCCAGCTCCCCATCAGTCATTCCCCCTAACTTGTTTAAAAGAAAACAAAGCCCATAACAGTGTGCTGAGCAACCGAAACACCACCAGTTCCCTGCTGTAGACTCAAAGTACAAAAAAAAAAAGCTTATTTCCTGATCAGATCCTAATGGTTTATCAGAAGCTCAACATTCATTAGTAGCCTTGAATTTTAAGGTTTACCAACTGTGATACAATTACTTATGTGGTTCTTTAACTTTCTCCCATTTTTTCTCTTAGCAGAAAACAAGAGTTTCCATGACAATCCCATAGACTTGCTTCCACTCAAGCTCTAAATATTCACAATTGAGCCATATGAAACTGGTATTTTTGCAGGATAAAAACGGTTAACTATCTCATGCAGTTCAACCTAATGTAAATATACCCAATACACCTGCCATTTGCAATGACATGAATGAACCCAGAGGATATTATACTAAGCAAAATAAGCCAGGCACACAAGAAAAAAAATCTGCATGATCTCAATGATATGTGAAATCTAAAAATGTCAAGATATATAAAAGCAGAGAGTAGACTCTGTCAGACGGGGGAAATGAAGAGTTTGGTCAAAAGTTACAAAGTTGCAGAGATATAAGATGACTAAGAGGATGTAATATACCATATGATAACTGTTGTTAAAAATACAGTATTGAATACAGAAATTTAGTGAGAGAATAGATCCCAGGTGCTCTCACCACACAAAAAAGAGTAATTATGTAATGAGGTAATATGTTAATTAGGTCAACTATAGTAATCATTTCATTATGTATACATATATCAAATCATCATGTTGCATACTTTAAACATAAAATTATTTAAAAATAAAAATTTAAAATATGCATGATATATAAATAAATGCAATCCTCCTTCATTCTTCTTGATCAGTTCAGTCACTCATTCATTTCCAACTCTTTGCAACCCCATGGACTGTAGAACACCATGTTTCTCTGTTCATCACTCAGTTCCCAGAGCTTTCTCAAACACATGTCCATCGAGTCAGTGATGCCATCCAACCATCTTACCCTCTGTCCCCTTCTCCTGCATTCAGTCTTTCCCAGCATCAGGGTTTTTCCAGTGAGTCAGTTCTTCTAATCAGGTGGCCAAAGTATTGGAATTTCAGCTTCAGCATCAGTCCTTCCAATGAATATTCAGGATTGATTTCCTTTAGGATTGACTGGTTTGATCTCCATGCTACCCAAGGGACTCTCAAGAGTCTTCTCCAATACCACAGTTCAAAAGCATCAATTCTTCAGCACTCAGCTTTCTTCATGGTCCAACTCCCACATTCATAGATGACTACTGGGAAAACCATAGCTTTGACTATAGAGACCTTTGTCCGTAAAGTAATGTCTTTGCTTTTTAATATGTGTCTAGGTTAGTCATAGCTTTTTTCCCAAGGAGCAAGCGTCTTTTAATTTCATGGCTGCAGTCACCATTTGCAGTGATTCTGGAAACCAAGAAAATAAAGTCTGTCACTGTTTCCATTGTTTCCCCATCTATTTGCCATGAAGTGATGGGACCGCATGCCACGATCTTAGTTTTCTGAATGTTGAGTTTTAAGCCAGCTTTTTCACTCTCCTCTTTCATCTTCATCAAGAAGCTCTTTAGTTTCTCTCTGCTTTTTGCCATATAAGGATGGTGTCATCTGCCATCTGAGGTTATTGATACTTCTTCCAGGAGTCTTAATTCCAGCTCATGCTTCCTCCAGCCCAGCATTTTGCATGATTAAATAAGAAAGTTAAATAAGAAAGGTGACAATATACAGCTTTGATGTACTCCTTTCCCAATTTGGAACCAGTCCATTGTTCTATGTTCGGTTCTAACTGTTCGTCTTGACCTGCATATAGATTTCTCAGGAGGCAGGTAAGATGATCTGATATTCCTATCTCTTGAAGAATTTTCCACAGTTTGTTGTGATCCACACAAAGGCTTTAGTGTAGTCAATGGAGCAGTAATAGATATTTTTCTGCAATTCTCTTATTTTTTCGATGATCCAACAGATGTTGGCAATTTGATCTCTGATTCCTCTGCCTTTTCTAAATCCAGTGTGAACATCTGGAAGTTCTTGGTTCACATACTATTGAAGCCTTGCTTGGAGAACTTTGAGCATTACTGAGCTTCCCTCATGGCTCAGATGGTAAAGCATCTGCCTACAATGCAGGAGACCTGGGTTCAATCCCTGGGTCGGGAAGATCTCCCGGAGAAGGAAATGGCAACACAGTCCAGTACTCTTGCCTGGAAAATCCCATGGACAGAGGAACCTGGTAGGCTACAGCCCATGGGGTCACAAAGAGTTGGACACAACTGAGCGACTTCACTTTCTTTTCTTTCTTTTGCTAGCATGTGGGATGAGGGCATTTATGCGGCAGTTTGAACATTCTTTGGCAATTGCCTTGCTTTGGGATTGGAATGAAAACTGACATTTTCCAGTCCTGTGGCCACTACTAAGTTTTCCAAATTTGCTGGCATATTGAGTGCTGCTGCTACTGCTGCTGCTAAGTCACTTCAGTCGTGTCTGACTCTGTGCTACCCCACAGACAGCAGCCCACCAGGCTCCCCATCCTTGGGATTCTCCAGCAAGAACACTGGAGTGGGTTGCCATTTCCTTCTCCAATGCATGAAAGTGAAAAGTGAAAGTGAAGTCGCTCAGTCATGTCCGACTCCTAGTGATCCCACGGACTGCAGCCTTCCAGGCTCCTCCACCCATGGGATTTTCTAGGCAAGAGTACTGGAGTGGGGTGCCATTGCCTTCTCCGATATTGAGGTGCAGCACTTTCATGACTTCCTGGTCATTGAAACAACAGAAAGGTTCCTAGTTACCTATCCAATATCCACCCAAATATGGATCTTGAAATTATGGGACAGAAGAAAATGAATGGTGGCAAGGCGCATAGTCATGGAAGATTAGAACAAATTATAGAGTATGAAAAGCTGCTCTTCAGAAGCTTCCAAACCATATAGTTCAAAGAACTGAGAAAACTTCTGGCCAAAGAACTTTCCCTTTTCATTTTACTAGTAAACTATAATTTTGGTTTCCCTTTCAGGATACAGTGAAGAACAAATAAGAAGCACATTTTTTAAAAACTGCCATTTACCCCAATATAATCCTTAGTTGTTTTTTGTTGTTTAGTCGCTAAATTGTGTCCAGCTCTTTTGTGACCTTATGGACTATAGCCCACCAGACTTCACTGTCCATGGGATTTCCCAGGCAAGAATCATCATCCTTGGTATTTAGGTATATATTGGGGGCTGAGACTGTTTCTCTTCATTGTTTCATAGGTTGGGTCACTTTGCTTCCTTGCTTACTACTGACATTGTCTTATTCCTGACTTAAACATCCTTGTAACAAAGGAAAATATTAGGACTGCAGAACTTCAAGGAAATGAGTCACAACAGAAGTATACAACAGATTTACTTTCCTGTAGATTTTCGTATCTTAGGGTGATTACCACAGTGGCTTATAAAGTGCTCAAAATTTTTCACTTACCTGCCATAAATCAATCTATACCAGAAATCCCAACTGTGGTTCAGAGAGTGGTACTGAAGAGATTTCCCTGGTGGTTCAGTGGTTAAAATCTACCTTGCAATGCAGGGGATGTGGATTTGATCCTTGGTTGGGGAACAAAGATCCCACATGCTGTGGGGCAACTAAGTCCAAAAGCCGCAATTAGACAGAAGCCCGCGTGCCAAAACTAAGATCTGTTGCAGCCCCCTAAAAGAGGAAAAAATAGGAGAAGCCCGCACCCACACACTGTGCAGCCATAGAGGGCCTCAGTAGCCTGTGCAAGAAAGTTAAACTGAGCAATAACGCACAGAACTGGGGGATGCTGAGAGCAACTAATATCACCTATCAAGCTCACCATGTCACCAGGAACAAGGGAGATCAAGTAATGGGGACCACGGGTGGCTTTTGTGGTTACACAGTATGGCTAACAGGCTTATCTGGAGCAGGAAAGCATGTAAGCATGGCTTTAGAGGAGCACTTGGTTTGCCATATTATTTCATGCTACACTTTGGATGGTGACAACATTCATCAAAGTTTCAATAAAAATCTTGGCTTTAGTCCTGAAGACAGAGAAGAGAATGTTCAATGCATGGCGGAAATAGCTAAGCTGTTTGCAGATGCTGGCTTAGTGTGTATCACAAATTTTATATCACCTTATACTTTTGCTTTATTGACTATGCTAAAGCCTTTGACTGCGTGGATCACAACAAACTGTGGAAAATTCTTAAAGAGATGGGAATACCAGATCATCTTACCTGCCTCCTGAGAAATCTATATGCAGGTCAGGAAACAACAGTTAGACCTGGACATGGACCAATGGACTGGTTCCAAATTGGGAAAGGAGTACGTAAAGGCTGTATACTGTCTCCCCGCCTATTTAACTTGCATGCAGAGTATATCATGCAAAATGCAAGAATGAAGCACAAGCTGGGATCAAGACTGCTGGAAGAAATATCAATAACTTCAGATATGCAGATGACACCACCCTTATGGCAGAAAACAGAGAGAAACTAAAGAGCCCCTTTATGAAGGTCAAAGAGGAGAGTGAAAAAGCTGGCTTAAAACTCAACATTCAAAAAACTAAGATCATGGCATGTGGTCCCATCACTTCATGGCAAATAGATGGGGAAATAATGGAAACAATGACAGACTTCATTTTCTTGGTCTCCAAAATCACTGCAGATGGTGACTGCAGCCATGAAATTAAAAGACACTTGCTCCTTGGAAGAAAAGCTATGAAATTTAGACAGTGCATTAAAAAGCAGAGACATCACTTTGCTGACAAAGGTCCATATAGTCAAAGCTGTGGTTTTTCCAGTAGTCATGTATGGATGTGAGAGTTGTACCATAAAGAAGGCTGAGCACCAAAGAACTGATGCTTTTGAACTATGGTGTTGGAGAAGACTCTTGAGAATCCCTTGGACAGCAAGGAGATCAAAGCAGTCAATCCTAAAGGAAATCAATCCTGAATATTTATTGGAAGGACTGATGCTGAGGCTGAAGTTCCAATACTTTGGCCACCTGATTCGTAAGAAGTGACTCATTGGAAAAGACCCTGATGCTGGGAAAGATTAAAGGCAGGAGAAGAAGGGGACAACAGAGGATAAGACAGTTGGATGGAATCACTGAAATCAGTGGACATGAGTTTGAGCATGCTCCAGAAAATGGTGAAGGACAGGGAAGCCTGGCGTGCTGCAGTCCATGGGGTCGCAGAGTCAGACATGACTGAGCAACTGAAAAACAATACTGAGAAATGCAACAATGTAAGGCACATTCAGGAGGGTACAAGTTTATTTTTCTTTGAGGTGTTTGTTGATGCTCCCCTCCATGTTTGTAAACAGAAGGATGTCAAGGGACTCTACAAAAAACACAGGCTGGAGAAATTAAAGGTTTCATTGGGATTGACTCTGATTATTTTCTGATATGAAAAACCAGAGGCCCCTGAATTGGTGCTGAAAACAGATTTCTGTGATGTAAATGACTATGTTTAGCAGGTTATGGAGCTTCTGCAGAAATGGGATATTGTGGATGCCTCTTACAAAGTGAAAGAACTATATATGCCAGAAAATAAACCTCATTTGACAAAAATAGATACAGAAAACTTACTGGCACTGAAAATTAATAAAGTGGATATGTAGTGGGTGCAGGTTTTGGCAGAAGACTGGGAAACCCCACTGAATGGCTTTATGAGAGAAAAGGAGTACTTGCAGTACCTTCATTTTGATTATCTTCTGGATGAGGCTGTCATTAACTTGTCAGTACCCTAAAGTACCGACAGCTATCAAGAAAAGAGAGACTAGATGGTCGCATGGCATTTGCTCTGATATACAAGGGCCTCTGTGTGGCTATTCTTCGAAATCCAGAAATCCAGAGTTTTTTTAGCACAGGAAGGAGAAGCGCTGTGCCAGGAAATGGGAAAAAACATGCAAGAACCACCCTTGCATCAGGATGGTTATGGAACAAGGAGATTGGCTGACTGAAGGAGATCCTCAAGTCTTAGACTGAACGTATTGGAATGATGGTCTTGATCAGTATCATTTTACTCCTACTGAGTTATAGCAGAAGTTTAAAGATATGAATGCAGATGCTGTCTTTGCATTTCAATCACACAACCCAGTGCACAACGGCCATGCTCTATTAATACAAGATACCCATAAGCAACTTCTAGAGAGGGGCTATTGGTGTCTTGTCCTCCTTCACCCTCTTGGTGGCTGGACAAGGGATGATGATGTCCCTCTTGAGGTGGTGGATGAAGAAGCATGCTGCATTGCTGGAGGAAGGAGTCCTGAATCTTGAGACAACAGTGGTGGCCACCTTCCCATGTCCCATGATTTATGCTGAACCAGTGGCATTGTAGAGCACAGATGGTTGTGGGAGCCAACTTTTACATTGTTGGATGAGACTCTGCTGGCACGCCCCATCCATAAACAGGGAAGGAGCTTTATGAGCAGACTCATGGCACCCAAATGTTGACTATGGCCCCTGGTCTGATCATCTTGGAAATAGTTCCCTTACAAGTTGCAGCTTATAACAAGAAAAAGAGGCAGATGGACTACTGTGACACTGAGCACCATGAAGACTTTGAATTTAGTCTTAAAAACACAAATGCAAAAACTTTACCAGAAATATCTTGAAGGTTTCATGGCTCCTAAGGCCTGGACTGGGCTGATGCAGTACTACAAATCCTTGCAGAAAGTTAACCTAGTCATTTCACCTTTGACATCTCACTGAGTAACAAGAGGGGACAGGTACTTACTGTTGGCATTTCTTTGTGTTGGTATCTGTCTGGACATGCTTCCTAAGGAGTTGGATACAACTGAGCGACTTCACGTTCAATTTTCACTTTCCACTTTCATGCACTGGAGAAGGAAATGGCAACCCACTCCAGTGTTCTTGCCTGGAGAATCCCAGGAATGGGGGAGCCTGGTGGGCTGCCGTCTATGAGGTCGCACAGAGTTGGACACTACTGAAGTGATTTAGCAGCAGCAGCATTATAGTTATATTCCTACAGTACAGTTTTAAAATCTTGTCTTTTGTATTATATTCATACTTCTGTATTATCATTTTTTCAAGCTATTACATCATTTGTAACCAGTAGTATACAGTTTGAATCTCACTTTTCATCTCTTGAAAAAGAAAAAGTCCACTAAACAATAAACTTGGCTAGACCTTGTTTTGGGAATTTAAAAGGAAAAAAAAACAACTGATGTTTGTCTACCAAAAAGAAATTAAACAAACAATAGTACTGAAAATATTTGCATGTAAAGTTAAAGCAATTCTTAGAGGGGAATATATACTTTCAATTGTTTATGCGAAAGTAAGAGTGGGTGAAAGTGGATGAGACAGGTATCTAGCTAAAGAAGTTAGGAAAACACAATGAGATAAGTCCATAGAAAGTAAAAGGAAGAAAATGATAAAGAAAAAAAGAAACTAAAAACCAAAGGTACAATCAAAAGGATTTTTAAAAGCCAAAAGTTGGATATTTAAAAATACTATTAAAAGTGACAACCTCTGGCAAGATGGATCAAGAAAACGAATAAAGGAGGTAAACAAACACATCAGAAATTTTCAAAGATTTTTAAAATTATGAACAATCTTACACCATTTAATTAGGAAATACACACAATGAAAATAATTGACAAAATTTTAACCTAAAACTAATTCAAGAAATAGGAAGCCTGGATAGTCCTATTTTTAAAAATAATTGAATCGACAAATAAAAATCTTAATACACATGGACACAAACACACCTACATATACACCTGAGTCAAGACATATAATCTACCAGACTTTAAAGAAATAACATTATTACAATTTTACATAAATTCTTCCAGGGTATGAAAAAAAAGGCAATATTTGTGATATAATTGAGATTCTAAAGCTATTCAAAGATAGTATAAGAAAGATAAGAGGCTACTTTTGCCCATAGATACATACATCCTACACAAAATATTAGCAAATGAAATTCACAAGAGTGTCAGATTGGACCAAAAACATAACTCTCCTATGTTGTCATCAAGAAAACCACTTTAAATATAAACGTCATGATGGAATTTTTAATGACCAAGTTGGGTTTATACAAGAATGGTTTAACATTAGAAAGTCTATACATATACTTTATCACATTAACATACTAAAGGAGAAAAATCATATAAACTTCCCACAACATGAGGAAAAGTTATTTGATAAGATTCAAAATTCATTCATGATTAAAATATATAAAATATTCTATAGTAAAAATAAGTATCAAAGCGTGCTTCTTGACCTGAAAAAAAGTATATGCCAAAATTATTAGCAAATATTACTTTTAAGGGTTAAAAATAAAATTACAAGCATTAGTTTTAGAATGAGGAAAAATGATACTATGACTGCTTTTGTTCAACACTGTACCAGAGCACTTAACCAACAGAGTGAGACAAGAAAAGGATTTAAGTAAAAAGATTAAAAAGAAACACAACTGTTATCATACATATGCAATGTGTGTCCACAAAGAAAGTCCCAACTGTATACAGAAAAAGAAAAAAAAACAACACAGAAACCATCAATATATAATAAATGAGAACACAGTGAGGTGGCTCAATATGAGTTCAATATCTCAAACTCAATTGCACTGCTAAACACTAGCAAGAAGTGAAACTGAATTCCCCGAAAATTTAGTTCCTTTGCCGAGTTTAGGATTTACCTCTCTATTCAAAATGTTATTCCTTTTCTTATCCCATACCTGTTCTTCTCAGGATTGAGGAGCATCAAAGAAAAGGGGGACTGAAACAGAGCAGGACCCTATGGGGTCTCCTGGGTATAAATTTGTTCCATTTCCCCCATTGCTTGTTTGTAAGAAATAAACTTCATTCAGTTTCCTTGACCTTCTCTGAGTTCTGAAGGGCAGATTCAAACAGCTGCTAACCAGAGAGAAGGGAGGGAATACAGTAACAAAGGAGAAACAGTCAAAAAAACAATAGTGCAGTGTCCCGGTTGCTTCTCAAGGAAAATACATTATATATAACAATAACTTTGAGTTCTTCTGTAGGAACTAAGGCCCCCACCCACATGGAGGATGCTAACTAACCCTATCACCATAAAACCTGAGACTGCAAGCCATGTGGCAGAGCAGATCTCCTGGGTTCCCTTACCCTACTGCTATCTGCCCAGGTGCCCCTTTCCAATAAAATCTTTGCTTTGTCAGTATGTGTGTCTCCTTGGACAATTCATTTCCAAGTATTAGACAAGGGCCCACTTGGACCCTGGAAGGGGTCCCCCTTCCTGCAACAAATTCATATAATATATGAAGTTTTATCACTTCCACACCAGATATAATTTGTAACTGCCTTTGCTTACTGCACAGATGCAACCAAGCAGGTTATAAATTCTGGGGAGTATGCGCATTTTTCTGGAGACAACATTTATAAGTCTCAAAGATGTTCAAAAGGGTTGGTCATTCCAGAAAACTCAAGGCTCACAGTATTTTTAAAAGCTGTCTTCCCAGAAATAAACCCACACACTAAAGGCCAATTAATCTATGACAAAGGAGCTAAGAATACACAGTGGGGAAAAGAGAGTCTCTTCCATAAGTGCGCTATGAAAACTGGACAGATACATGAAAAAGAACCCAATTAGAACATTCTCTTATACCATATGCAGTAATACTCAAAATGGATTAAATCCTAAATACAAGACCAGATACCATAAATTCCTAGAGGAAAACACAGGCAGAACACTGTTTGACATACTTCACAGCAGTTTTTTTTTATTTTTGATCCTTCTTCCAAAACAAAGGAAATAAAAAGCAAAAATAAATGAATAGGACCTAATTAAACTGAAAAGCTTTTGCACAAATGATATTGTTAAATGGAAGAAAAATTTTACAAATGATATAACTGAGAAGGGGTTAATATCCAACATATATAAACAGTTCATTCAACTTGACATCAAAAAAAACAACCTGATTTTTAAATGGAGCAGAACTAAACAGTATTTTTCCAAAGAAGAAATGTAGATTGCCAGCAAGCACATGAAAATATGCTCAACACTGCTAATCACCAGAGAAATGCAAATTAAAACAATGAGATACCATCAGAGACATGTCAGAATGGCTATCGTCAGAAAGAACACAAATAACAAACAATGGTGAGGACTGGAGAAAGGGAAATTCTTGTACACAGCTGGTGGGAATGTAAACTGATGCAGCCACTGTGGAAAACAGTATGGCAGGTTCTCAAAAAACTAAAAATAGAACTACCATGTGCCCCAGCAATTCTGCTCCTGGGTATATATTTAAACAAAACAAAACACTAATTCAGCAGAAGAATGGGTAAAGAAGGTGTGATGCAAGTACAACGGAAAACTACTCAGCTGCAAAAAGAATGAAAACTTGCCATTTACAACAACATGGATGATTTGGAGGGCATTATGTTAAGTGAAGTAAGTCAGAGAAAGGCAAATACTGTATACCACTTATATGTGAAATCTAAAAAAATACAACCAGGGAATATAATAAAAAGGCTGACACACATACAGAAAACAAACTAGCAGGATAACAGTAGAGAAAGGGAAGGGGAGGGGCAATATAGAAATACAGGATTAAGCGACACAAACTACTCACTTTAAAATAAACTACAAGAATATTTTATAAAACAGGGGGAATACAGCAAATGATTATAACCTTTAAAAATTCTGAATCACTATTTTGTACACCAATAATTTATGTAGTATAACGTATCAGGCTTCCCTGGTGGCTCAGAAAATAAAGCGTCTGCCTGCAATGCAGGAGACCAGGGTTCGACCCCTGGGTTGGGAAGATCCCCTGGAAAAGGAAATGGCAACTCACTCCAGTACTCTTGCCTGGAGAATCCCATGGACAGAGCAACCTGGCAGTCTACAGCCCACTGGGTCGCAAAGAGTGGGACACGACTGAGCGACTTCACACACGCACACGCACACGCGCGCGCACACACACACACGTTTATCAACTAGACTTCAATAAAAAATAAATTACTTATCTAAAAAAAAAAAACACCTCTCTTCAACCACGTGGAATCAATCACCCGGAGGTGGCTTCCGGTTCAGCTCACAGCTAATCGGTCCTCCAGGCCACCCACACTCCCCACGCAGTCCTCCTAGACACAGCTTGCAGCAGAGGTCGCTGCGTCGCCATCACCGCGCCCCTGCGCCCCGCCCAGCCCGCTCTCAACGCGCCGGCGCCGACGGAAGGGGCGGGGCAAAGACAGGGCCGGGGCTGGAGAGGCGGCCGACAGGGCCGCTGGGAGGGGGGGCGGGGAGGGGAGGAGCAGCGCTGACGTACAGGTAACTGCGCCCCTGCCGGGCCCGCGGTGACCCAGGCCCGCGCCCCCTTCTGTTGCTTCATCGCGCTCACGTGGGAAATACAGGCGCGGCGAGCTCCTCTTTGGCTGCGCTCCCGCCAGGGCCCGCGTGAGTTCTCGCGTCCAGCCCCGGCCTGGCTAGCTCGGGACGCCCCGTGGACCCGGGGGCCAAGGCTGTCCGCCTCTGGGTCTGGCTGCTCCTTCTGGCTGCAGACGCAGACTGCAAGCTCGAGGACTCTGGTGTCCCGTTTCCCTTGACCTTGAGAACCTGCGAAGGTGCGCAGCCCGGAGGGGGTAGGGAGGGAGCAAGGGGATCATGACCTTGTCTCAGGAGTTTGTCAGCCTCTGAGCCAAGAGATTTTTAGTTGCAATTGACCTAAAAGCAGTTCAATCAGGTTCTCCATTCGGAGTAGTTAACAGGCTCAGGAACATGGAGCGATTACAAGTGTCTCGCGGGTTCAGGACAGCGTCGCCTCTGCATTCCAGTCGTTGCTTTTCTTACAGACTTTGGTTAGTTCACAGATTTTATATCTCGCCTGAAGATCTCAGTCAAAACCACCTTCAGGCTTCCTGCCACGATCATCCCTTTATGTCCACGTAATCTTTTAAAAAGCACTACTGTCGGACACTTTCCTACCTAAGATCTTTCTATAACTCTCATGCTCTCTGGATAAGTCCACGCTTTGATATGGAAGGCTCCTGGCGATCTAACCTCTTACCCATCAACCCATCTCATCTTTGCTCTTCATTCTAATGCACAGATTCTTTTGCTATGCTTTCACTTCACAGTATTTAATCAAGCACTTACCACGTGCCAGGCACTATTCTGGGCACTTGGGCTTGAGCAGAGGAAAAAAGCACCGGTAACTGTTTATATTCTACTAGCAGAGTCATTGGCACCCCACTCCAGTACTCTTGCCTGGAAAATCTCATGGAGGGCCGGAGGAGCCTGGTGGGCCGCAGTCCACGGGGTCGCTAGGAGTCGGACACAACTGAGCGACTTCACTTTCACTTTTCACTTTATGCATTGGAGAAGGAAATGGCAACCCACTCCAGTGTTCTTGCCTGGAGAATCCCAAGGACACGGGAGCCTGGTGGGCTGCTGTCTCTGGGGTCGCACAGAGTTGGCCACGACTGAAGCGACTTAGAAGCAGCAGCAGCGTCATTTAAAAAAAAACAAAACCAGAAAACCAGTAAATTATATAACATGATAGCAGATAATGCTATGATGGAAGAAAGTAGAACAGGGAGATTGGGAGGACAAGATACCTGTTAAATAGAGTTGGAATGAGTAGACTTCACTAAGTTAAAAATGAGTTATCCCTGCAGATAACCTGGACTAAGGGTGTAGTAGGGCACCTGGAACAAAGGAGTCTACCCAGAAGTTTGCCTGTTGCGTTCGAGGATCTTCAGGAAGGAGCCGAGTAAGCAAGGGTGAGAGAGGCGGGAGATGAGGTCAGAGAGGAAATGGAGGGGCCAGATCACACAGGGCCTATAGGGCAAGGCAGGGAGTTTCCTTTTTCAGTACTTTTGTAGGATTGTGAGGGAAGGAGAGACATGATACAAATTCCTTTTAAAAGAGTCAATCTGACTGACTGCTGTATGGAGAACATTCTGTGATGGAGCCTTGGTAGTCACCCTAATGATAGATGGAGGCCTGAATCTGTGGTAACAGTGGTAACGGGTGAAAGGGAAACCAAAGGTTTCGGAGATAAGCCAACATGATTTCCTGACCTAATGGGTCTCAGTAGGGGGAGCGAGTCAAGAGTGACTGGAAGCTTTCTTTCTCAGGAGCTAGACTGAGATGGGGACAGCTGCAGCTAGAGCAGATTTGGGGCTGGAGAGATATCAGAGTTTCAGGGCCAGTTAAGAGTGAAGCCTCTGTTATGCATCCAAATGGATATGTCGAATAGGCAGTCAGATGCTATGTCAGCATCCCCGAGACCACCTCTAGGTTCACTGATTTCACTGGGAAGACTCAACAGGACTCAGCTATGGGTCATGGCTATGATTTACAACAGCAAAATGAGGCAAGGTTCAAGAAGCCTGGGACAAAGTCTAGAGGAAACGGGGTGCAGTCTTCCAAGAGGCCTCTCGCAGTGGCGCATACAGGACACATGGCTTGACAGCACCATGTTTCATGCCACTGAGGTGGCATGACAGCACCTCAGTGCCTCAGGAAACAATTACCTAGTAGGGGGGTCTCAGGCCCTTTCTTTCTCTGCTAGCTATTAGTAGGAAGATGTGAAAGGGGGTAGAATGCAGATCTGTACAATTTGCTCATTCCTAGCTCTGATTTACTGCAGTTGGAGGTTGAAAGTTTAGAGATTTACCCTGGGTTTTATAAAGTGATGATCTGGTATCCTTGGCAAAGTCCATTATTGTAAGCTTATAATGTATGTCAGTAGACAGTGTTTCTTGTTCTGAGATTTTTTTTTCCTAAAATAAATCATTAAGGGCATTCCCTGGTTGCCTAGTGGTTAGGACTCTGGACTCTTCACTGCTGGGGCTCAGGTTTAATCCCTGATTGGGGAACTGAGATCCTGCAAGCTGCATGACATAGCCAAAGTGGGGGGGGCAGGTGAAGCACTGAGCAGTCAGTACCCAAGCTGATTTGGGGGAGTGAGAAGAGTGGAAGCTCTTTTCACATGTACTAGCATCCAGTTTGACCTTCATGACCGTCCCATGAGGTCAGCACATTAAGTACAGCCAGAAGACTCACCTGGTACAGTGTGCATGGCCTTGGTTCATGTGGACCAACATGGCCTTTCGTAGGAGGGAACATGGTACAGTATCAGCTGTAACGTGTTCACAGTGTGTCTGGTTTAGGTAGTAAGAATGCCAAGATTCCACACTTGTGAACTAAAACTGAATTGTCTGTTTCAGGGAGTATGTGCCATGGCTATGACTAGTGTCAGACTGCCCGGCAGCGTTTTAAGAAAGCCAGATGCCTGGATTGGACTCTGCAGAGCACTGCGAGGGACACCTTCACATAAAGGCTGTGCTTCCTGGAATCGAAACCTGTATTTGTCTAGTGCCAAGTTAAACGCATCAAATTATAAAACACTCCTCCATAACATTTTCTCACTGAGACTCCCAGGGCTTTTAATATCTCCAGAATATATTTTTCCATTTTCCATAAGACTCAAAAGTAATATAAGCTCTAAAAATCCACTAAAAAGACTCTACAAAAAGTGGAAGATGAAGGGACTCTGATGAAGAGAGGGACCATAATGAGATGAGTGAGCTGGAAGAGGAGCCCGAGGACAACCCCAGTGAGGTCAAAGACTATAAAGACCTGGACAAAGTAGTACAGTCTTTCCGGTATGACGTTATCCTGAAGACGGGCCTAGATATCGGAAGGAAGTAAGTATGTGCGTTTTCATACAAAATCACTTGTCTTCTTGGTTGTTTTAAAGCAGCATTACCAAACACATGGCTCATTACAGTGAAGGGCAACCACAGATGTGAAAGAATCTTACAGGAACCTGGTCCAATTATTTCATACTATAAGTGAAAAAAACTAATTCCCAAAGAAGTCAAATGACTGCCTGCAAATCCCATGTGCCGTATTTCCTTGACTCTAAGACATAGTCAACTATAAGATGAACCACTGATGTAAAAACAGCTTGAGGAAAAAAAGGAATCACCATGTTAGATGTATATAGCAAGCATAGAATGCATCTGGGTATCACAAATGCTACATGAGACGGTATATCTTAGAAGCAGCATAATGTGGTGGTTAGAACTGCAGGCTTTGTATCCAGACTACTGGGGCTTTAATCCTGGCTCTCTGTGCCCTTGGACAAGTTACTTAAAATCTCTGTGCAGTTCCCTCATCTGTAAAATAAGGGTAATAGAACTGGCTTTAGAAGGTGGTGGCTAGGATTAAATAAGTCGGTCTATCTTTCTATAGCATTTACAACAATGTGTGGCACGTGGGTTCTCAATTTTTGTTAGCTATGATGATGAAAATACTATGTGTGTTCATATATATAGTGTATGGAGATATTAAGCATAACCTTCAAGGTTTCTTTCATCTCATTGTTTCTTTGCTAGACCTATTATATAATAATAGTGATCTTCACTGTTCATTCATTCCTTTAGCAATCATTGTGTGCATACTGCATGCAAAGTAAGAACTGTCGTATGAATAAGAAATTAAGATTCCTTTGTCTAATTTGTACCTTTATGTCCTAATTTAATGGCATAGTTTGATTTTTTAATCCACGAAACTTAAAGACTCATAAAGATGACTCTGAGCCCACAGGCACTCTCATCAGGACTTGAATGTTCTCTAAAATCTGGGAGGCCCATTAAGGGCCTCCCTGTCTCTCACAGTAGTAGCTAGCACTGTTATTAGGAAAACCCCCAACATCAATCACCAGGAATCTGAGCGTTAAGACAAAAGGGCACTCATTTTTGTCTCTATCTGCCTTGGTCTAGTTGCCCCACTGAGTAAATTCAGAGAGATCAGCAGTGGCTGAATTGGCATTTCCCCAGCCTCAGTGCAGATCAGCAGAAGGTTTCTTAACAGCCTCACCACAGGTGTGGTAACTGGTTTTTCTCTCAGAGCAAGTAGAGGGGAAGGTAGCACCCACTCATTTTGACTGTCGTGGATCACAGGAGCTATCACCCACGTGAAGTCCCAGCAGAGCGCTGCTTACCTGCCATCTCGCTCTAGCAGATCTTTGCAGCAGCCGCATCTACTCAGCAGTGCCCTTTGGTCTCCCTGTTTAGATTCATATGGGAGCAGTTGACTTTCACTTTCCCAATGCCCAGAATGGAGATTTTGTGGGGAGGCCGGTCACTGTCAGAAAAAGCATTATTAATAGCCAGTATTTTTCTCAAAATTATATAATTGTTTTGAATATATTTCTATTTTAAAGCATATTGACTTTTTTTTAAGCAAAGTGGAAGATGCATTCTACAAAGGTGAACTCAGGCTGAATGGGGAAAACTATGGAAGAAAAGCAGAACGGTAAGATACTATGACAACCAAATATTTTTGTGTGTTGTTCTGTACTCAGTTAACACCTTGCCCAGTCTCCCCTGGGGCTCCTTCCTTCGGGCATCAGTGGCTCCTCAGGTATGTCTGTCTTACCACTTCTGAGGTCTGCCTCAGGCCTAGCCACACAGCTTCAGTCACACAGACCACTTGCTGTTTGTAGCCATAATGACTTTGAGATGAAGCTTCCTCTTTTTCTTTAAAATTTTAAGACAAGTCACTATCAGAACTGGAAAAATCTATTAATTAAGCTCCTTAAGTTACTAATGTTAGCTCCTATGAAGTCATAATAATCAGGCCAAAAGAAACGTTTGATCCATGTAGAAGTTTCTTTGGCCTGCTGTAACCTGAGCAGATGTGTGATTCTGTTCAGCTCAGCAGAAGTTACACTGCTCTGTTTGCAGAGCAGCCATCAAAAAGTTTCCGTATTTCCTGATAGCTCTGTTGATACTGTTGTTTTGTGACAGAATTATTCATAAGTGTTAGAAAATGAATTTCTAGTATCTGGTGTTATAATAAATGATATATATATTTTTATAAAAATGTATTTTTGTGAAAACAAGTTACATACATCTAGAATTAAAATATTAATACTATTAGTATTTATCTTTGGAGAGGGCAGTGGCCACCCACTCCAGGACTCTTGCTTGGAAAACCCCATGGACAGAGGGGCCTTGTAGGCTGCAGTCCATGGGGTCGCTAGGAGTCAGACACGACTGAGCGACTTCACTTTCATGCATTGGAGGAGGAAATAGCAACCCACTCCAGTGTTCTTGCCTGGAGAATCCTAGGGACAGGGGAGCCTGGTGGGCTGCCGTCCATGGGGTTGCACAGTCGGACACGACTGAAGCGACTTAGCAGGAGCAGCAGCAGTATTTATCTTTGAGTGGGCATTGTGAGTTATTTGTTCATGTGTTTTATTTTCTGAATTTTTTGAGTATGTTTCACTCTCATAATTGGGAAAAATAATAATGATAGTAAAAGTTAACAAGACAGTTTTAAAAAGTATATGGCAGAGACCCTTAAAAACTGTGGCAGACACTGACCCTTGAGGCATTGGCAGACAGAATCTAACTCCTAGTCAGTGTCCAGGGAATAAATGTTCCAGTGGAGTTAGACACACTTTTGAAGGTTTTCATTTTAGCTTCTCTCGTATTTCAAAGCAACTCTGGGATCAGAGAACGTGAGCTGCATCCCATTCCCCTGGGACGTGGGAGGGTGTGAGCCATCCGCTGTGGACCTAGGTGAGCACGGAGGCTGTCTTCAGAGGCCCTGATCCTGTGCTCAAAATGGTTCTTGCAGCTGAGTGGACTGAAGAGGGGATCCCCAGTGCTTGTCTTGGCCACCAAGTCTCAAGGCCCCTGTCCCTCTGAAGGCACCCACCCTGGCAGGTTCAGACTGCGGGTGTCAGCCTTTGCTCTGTGAGCTGCAGGAAGTCAGGCACTCCAGACGGGCATCTGGACATCAAGTCCTTCTTGTCCCTTAATTGCTTTTTCCTGTGTAGCCCAGCCCCCTCTCGCCAGCCGCAGTGTTCCAAACACAAGACCTGTTCTTGGTGCAGGATGCCTCTGCCAGGGCCTCATTTGCAGATACCACAGATCTATTTTTTCTCCCTCTGCTTTGAGATATTGTTAACTACAGTCTAATTGCTGCTTCTTCATTCTGCCTTGGGTGTTCTGTTGTCTTGGCTGCTTTCCAGATTTCTCCTGAGGGTCAGCAAAGGAAGGGCCCAGCATTAACACATGGCTGCCTTGTTACTAGGAGGCCTGGTAGCCATAGTAACTGCAGCTAAGGGGAGATTGGAAATGTAGATACTTGGAACAGCCCCTAATCCCAGCCAGTTTTGCTTTGTGTCTACTGTGCTGTCTCCCACAGTTGAAGGGAATGAAGAACACCTCCCCTTCCGTGGCCTGCTCCTTGGGGCTTATGCCCAGCTGCTAAGGATAGATACGGGTTGATTTTGCTCTGTATATCCTTTTATACCTTTTACATCTTGTATCATGTGCATTAATATATTCCTTTATTTAAAAAGGGATTTTAATGACAGAGTTATGCCAAAAAGGTAAAGCAGAGTTTCCAAGCCTTGTATTTCTGAACACTGATTTTAAATGCCTATATAGGTTGGCCACATGGTCATTTTTAAAAAATTGAACCCAGCAGAACTTCAGGAGAACTGACTCCCCCTGCCCCTGCATCTGGCCCAGATGATGCCCTCATACCCACAGAGAAGCAGTCATCATGCCTTGCTGTGGTGTTAGTCTCTCTGCTTCTCAGCCCAGAGTGGAGAAAGTTAATGGTTTAAAATAAGCCCTTTGAGTTTTGGGCATCCCGAATCCGCCTGCAATGCAGGAGACCCCAGTTTGATTCCTGGGTCGGGTATTATTGGGCTTCCCTTGTGGCTCAGCTGGTAAAGAATCCACCTGCAATGCAGGAGACCTGGGTTCAATCCCTGGGTTGGGAAGATCCCCTGGAGAAGAGAAAGGCTACCCACTCCAGTTTTCTGGCCTGGAGAATTCCATGAACTGTATAGTCCATGGGGTCTCGAAGAGTTCGACACAACTGAGTGACTTTCACTTCACTTGTGAGTTTTACATCCAGCGGCCAGGATTGACCAGTGTGGCGTTGTGGTGAGCAGGTGTGCATTCCCACGCTGTGGACTTGAGTATTGGGCCCACGGATGTCTTGAACGGGTTGCTTGCCTTAGTGAAGTACAGATATTCCAACAGCATGAAGTTAGGACTGCCTTAGGAGTATTCATTGGAAAATGCAGTAAACATAAGCATTTGGCACGATGGCTTCTTAAACAGAAGCCCCCAAGCAACCTTTTAAACAGGTACCTATGCCCACTTAAGGGTCCGTGGCCCACACATGAGGGTCCCTCCCTGTCTTCCTGTCCTGCCTCTTCAACCCTGCACCCATCCTCAGCTTGGAAGCAGTGGTGAGTGGTCTGAGATGGCCTCTGGTCACCCTGGAGTGTGTTGTAGTAGAAGCCACATATTCCACCTGGGTCAGTTTAGCCCCTTCCTGAGTTGCTGGAGATCCCAGGGGATCTCCTCAGGATACTGAGCTGCCAGGACCCCGTGTCTGTCTTGGGCTGTTTGTACCCCTGCCAGCACTAATGTGACTGCCCCCTGGGGCGTGTCCTGCACTCACTCAAGCCAGAGCTCCTATCTGGATTGATCTCAGCCCTTTAACGCAGGTCAGCACCCTCTTCTCTGGGGCTTTCCATCCTTGTTCGTGGAGTCCTGTCTCTTCTGATGATGTGTCAGCCCTGGGGCTAGCCAGTACTGGAAAGCAGTTTCTTTACTTCTATTTCTTTAAGAGATACAGCTATTGTTGCACTGTGATGAATTTCCAACAAATTATGCCTTGTATGCAATGATGCAGCTTATCTGGATTGAAATCAATGAATGTGTTACACTGAAAATTGTCTTCCCAGTGCCTGTAGTCATTACTGTGCTCATACTCTCTAAGATTATGTCCCGCTTCCTTTGTTTTTTGCCATTGTTACCAAAATAAATGCTTCCATTCAAGTGTTTCCTTAAGTCATGTAATAGGGATGAAAACCAGAGCCACACAGGACCCATCCTCAAGCGGCTAGCTGTCTCAGCCTGAAGGAGGAACACTGGTCCATGTTGAGCCACATGGGTTTGAGGCACCTTCCCAGAGAGGGAGGTCCTTTCACCTGGAGGCACTAAGATAAGTGACTGTTTCAAAGGAGCATCTGCCCCCAGGGAGTGGTTCTCTGGGGAAAACTCAAAGTAGAGAGGTTTGCATTGGCCTGCATTTCCCAAAATGACAGCTCTGTTTTCTTTTAATTTTCAGGTGAAAGTGGGAGATACGTTGGATCTTCTTATTGGAGAGGATAAAGAAGCAGAAACAGAGACGGTGATGAGGATTATCCTGAAAAAAGTGCTGGAGGAGAAGACCAGCAATGAGAAGTACAGAGTGGTGTTACGACGGTGGAAAAAGTTACAGTTGCCTAAAAAGAGCACGTTCAAATAAATGGATTGCTTTTCAGTGGCAAAGCTGCTTTCTAGTGGTGCAGGGAGGGGCCAGGTTCAAAAGAAGATGTTTTTATTAAAGTTCTCCCCCATTTGTAGAAGATGCTGAGCAGTTTTGTGCAAGTCAGGATCCGCATCGTGGCTCTTGAAGACGCTTCCCTTGGACTGGGTTTCCCTCTCAGGCTTGATTTATTTGCTTTTTGACCTCAAGAGCAAGAGTGAGATTTGTAATGAACGAACTAAACTCAGAGACGGTTTACATGATCAGCCCACTGTTTCCCAGGTTAAAAGCCTCGGGAGGCAGAGTGAAATAAACTGACCTTGTTCTTAGTGTCTTTATTTCAGTTTTATCCCCATCGACCAGCTTCCCTAGGTTCAGGCTTAAGGCAAAACCAAGCTGAGTCCAGATCTCCTTCCTCTCCTTAGGGCAGCAGCACTGGACGACCCCTTTCTCCACTGACCTTTCTCAGTTACCAGCGTGTTGGCCTTAGTTCCCTTCAGTTTGTCTCCAGAGGTCTGGATAGTAAAGTTGTTCCAACTGATTCCAAATGGTATATTTCAGGCCCATTTAAAATTAACTGTTCAGGTCAAGGGTTTGATAGATGAAGGCAGCCACAGGCCTTCTGTCTGACACACAAGCACGGCTTATACATTTTTAGAGTTTTTTTTTTTTTTTTTTTAAGAGAGAAGGAAATATATAATAGAGACCTTATGTAGCCCACAAAGCCTAAAATATTTACATTGACTCCTTACAGAAAGAATGTAATGACCCTATCTGGTTTAAGCTGATGGTGTACTTTTCAGCTGAAAGTAGGAAATACACAGATTTTTTTATCAGTGAAGAGAATAAAGCATCAGAGGCCAATTATTTTAATTGTCAAGACAGTGTTGTAAAAGGGACTGAAAAACAGCAGTCATAAAAGGACACGCATAATACACATCATCTAAGGGCAGCCGCAGAAAAATTGGTTTGCAGGTTCTTAGGAGCAGTTTCCTAGCACTGGAAAGGTCGGCTCAAATAGGAGGCTTGTTAGACTATGTCATGTGAAAAGACTTTGCTGGGGTCCTTTTATCTGCCCTCCAGAAATTATTGAGAATTCAGGTTAACTGACAGAAGGGAAACTTCTATAGCCCAAAGCAGTGCGATGTTAGGGTAGGGCCTATGAGTCTGGTAGCCTTCTCAGCTCAGATTGCAGAAAACTCAGGAAAAATTGATTTTTATTTGAAAGCTTAAATAAACTCCCAGGAAGAAATAATAAATTCTCTGCAGTGTAACAAAAGGAATTTTCCTATTTTACCATTTGTTAATTATACTTTTACATCAGTAAAAATAATTAGTACAATTAATTTCAACGTGAGTTAGAGTTTTAATTTGAGAGTCTAATAATGACCATGATTCTCTCTTCACCTCCCTGTGCCTTTCTTCCACTCTTTCTCACCCTCTCTCTCTCTCTCTCTCTCTCTTTTTTTTTTGTTGTGGGGAGGAGGGTGGAAGTGAATAGAAAAGGATAGCTTTATTGCTTTGCCAGACAAAGGGAGTCACAGTAGGTTAATGCCCTCTAAACCAAATGTCCCAACTTGGGGAAGATAATGACAAGTTTTATAGTAAAACAGTCTCTTCTCTTGATTGCTCTTTGGAAAGTAATAGAAAGCTGAAGATCTCTTGCATGGCGAGGGGCAGCGTGACCTAGTGATATGTCAGGGGTCCTGGTTTTTAGGCTCTTGCCCGTACCAAGTTGGGTTACCTTGGTCATACTCTGGCCTTAACCTCTTTTGAGCTTCAGCTTCCTCACAGGTCAGAAGGGGATTGGCATACTAATTTCCTTACCTTGTCAAGTCTTCTAAAGAGGAAGAAAGTTAAAATGTGTTGTGTGAGACCGGATGAGCTGACAGTATTAATAGCTAGAAAGCAGCAAGGGCCATTTGAAAGGCTTTTTTCACTCTGTTGATAATTAAGTCCTTCAACTTAGCTGGTGGGATTTGACTCATTCCAGGCTTCTCTGTTTTTGAAAATCAAGAAAAAAAGATGTCTGGTGGTAGAGAATGTTGATTTGGTCATAGCAAGTGTCAAAAACTGATCTCTCATAGTTATCTATAGCAAAAGGGACTTGGAACATTTTTATGAAACAGCAGAAACAAAAGCAATTCATAAAGATTTATGGAACTCTTGCAGCCCACTCTAAGATAGCTGCTTCATAATGCCAACTTGGCAAGGCCTCCTCTGAAAATGTGACCAACACAATGAAAAGATATGGATGTTTCTAATGCAGTGCGTCTCAACCCAATGTGATTCTGTCCCCTGGGGACATCTGGCAATGCCTAGAGATACTTTTGTCTGTCACAACTGAGGGGGTAGGATGGGTATCTAGTGGGTAGAGATCAGTGCTACTAAACGTCCTATAGCGTACAGATAGTCTCCAGACCTCAAATGTCAATGGTGCTGAGGCTGAGATATCCTGCTCTAATGAGGTGACAAGGAAGAATTTTTACTCCAATAGATCTGGCTTTCACAGCCATCAGAAAAAAAAAATAGAAGGTACTCCAGAAGGGAAGAGATAAAATTGTCACTATATGCAGATGACATGGTACTCTATAGAATACCCTAAGACTTCAAACATACAACTGATAAATTAATTCAACAAGGCAGTAGTGAAGTTAAAACATACCCTCACACCATACACAAAAATAGAACGGTTTAAAGACTTGAATATAAGACATGTAAGACACCATAGAACTCCTAGAAGAGAGTATAGACGAAACATTCTCTGACATAAATCGTACCAATGTTTTCTCAATAGAAATAAAAGCAAAAATAAACGGGACCTAATCAAACTTATAAGCTTTTGCAAACTTACAAGCAAAGGAATCCATAAAATGAAAAGACAACCTCCAGAATGGGACAATATTTGCAAATGATATAACTGACAAGGGCTTAATTCTCAAACAGCTCATACAACTCAATAAAAAACATCCAGCCAAAAAATGGGCAGAAGACCTAAACAAGTATTCCTCCAAAGACACAGACGGTCAACTGGCATGTGAAGAGATGCTCAAAACTGCTAATTATTAGAGAAATGCAAATCAAAACTACAATGGGATACCACCTCACAGAGGTCAGAAAAGCTATCATCAAAAAGACTACAAGTTACAAATGCTGGATAGGGTGTGGAGAGATGGAAACCCTCCAACACTGCTGGTGGAAATGTAAATTGGTGCAGCTGCTATGGAAAACAGTATAGAGGTTCCTTAAAAACCAAAAATAGAGTTACCATATGATCCAGCAATCCCACTCCTGGGGATATATCCAGAAAAGACAACTAATTCGAAAAGATACATGGATCCCTAAGTTCAAAGCAGCACTATTTACAATAGCCAATCCATGGAAACAACAACTCAAGTGCCTATCAACAGATGAACAAATAAAGAGGTGGTATATATAAGAAAAGAATACAATATTGCCGTTTGCAGCAACATGGCTGGACCTAGAGATTATCGTACGACATGAAGTAAGAGAAAAATACTATATAATTTATATGTGGAATCTAAGAAATAATACAAATGAACTTATTTACAAAACAGAACCAGACTCAGAGATATAGAAAACAAACTTACGGTTACCGAAGAGGGGAATAAATTAAGAGCATGGGATTAACAGATATGCTCTACTATATATAAAATAAACAACAAGGATTTACTGAATAGCACGGGAAATATACTCAGTATCTTGTCGAATGGGAAAGAACCTGAAAAAGTGTGTGTATGTGTTTGTGTATACACACGTATATAGATCCAAATCAGTTTGCTGCACACCAAAAACTAACACAATATTGTAAATCAACTATACTTCAATGTAAAATAGAACAAAAATTTAAAAATAGGTCTGGCTTTCCCAGCAAAGTCTGAAAATGCTTCTAGTGCATGTTTGCAGTTTCTTAAAGATGAACAATCTAAAATTATGACTATTTTTATAGAGACCCATCTAGCCTTTTCACCAGTAATGGTTAATCCTTTCAAAGAAAGAGCTCTCCTCTGGGAAATGTGATGCTAATTGCATTTCTCTGCCAAATAGCATTTACCACCTTTCATGGAAAATTATATAGATGACTGGGCAATAGTTTCATCATCATTATTTTTCTTTTTAGCATTTTAGGGATAAAAGTAGACATTTGTGGAGAAATTTTTAGGTCATAGTTTATTTGATCAATAATGATTAGGGGGTTAAAAACTTCCATTTTTCAAGAAACTAAAAAGAAAACAGATTTCCTTCAGGAAGGTGGTACATGTTCTATAAACTTTCTTACAGGGTGTGCAATGTATAGGAGGCAAATAAAATGACACTCTACTAAAGTCCTGCCTTATCTTGGTTGTATATATTTTGGTTTTCTAAAAGTTATTGCCAAAGTTATCAGTCAGCTTATTGGCCATCTTGAGGCATTAGAAACTCCATCCAGCAGACCGCAAAAAGCAGAACGTGAGCATCTCCCAAACTGCTTTCATGAGTCACAGAGTTGGCTTAAAAATCAGCCACGGTGGGAGGAATTTCACCTTGGCAATCAGCAAACACCATGAACCAGGACTGATTTTTTTTTCCCTTAGAAAGCCAACTGTCACACATTTACCAACACATCCCTGGGTGGAATGGAGAGGTGCACCTATAAGAATTTCCACTGGGAGATGCTGGGGCACCAGTCCCCCACTCCAAGTTCTTTCAAGTTACTGTTTCTCTTCTCTTGTTCTCCCATGCCCTCGTCCCTTACCTTAGCCAATCATTCGGATGTGTTTAATGTATATCTTTTTGTTTGCATTCTTGTGAAATGTGCTTTGTTGTTTTGTACACATATATCTATAGTCTCATAAGTGACATTACTATATGTTTCATTTCGAGTCTTTCTTTCTTCACTCAGATCAACCCATGGCACTCTAGGGCAGATGATCCATCGCTTCTCGCTCCGTTGCTGCCTGATAAATACCGAAGTGCATCCACTACATTTTGCCACCCACTCTCCCACCTGACTCCCTTCACTGCAAAAACACAGCACTGCTTCTCCAGGACATCTGCGCCAGGCTGCCCTCTCACCAGCGACACCCAAAGTGACTAAAGACACACAGCCTCACTGAGCCCCTGGCATGACCCAGCTTTCTGATTTCTGCTAGTCTAATGATGGGTGTAAAAAGATGTATGAATAGTCTGATATACACTCTTCTTAAGAGTGCTTCTGCCTTTGGTACCTGCTACTGCCCAATGTGTGCTTAGCATTTCTCTGAGGGCTCTGAAATTGGACAAAACTCTCTGAGACTGCCACTCACTTCTTTCCCTCAAAGATACACGTGCTGGCCCTTTTTTCTTCAAGGTTTTTTTTTTTTTTTTTGGTTCATTATTGGTTAACAGATCAGGTACATCAAAAGAAGAATGGTGAAAGTCAACAATTTTGCAAGATCCTGAGGACAGGGATCACTCACAATGCACTTGATTCCCTTGTAGACATGTCAACTGCATTCAGTGGAACTTTGATCCTGGGACTTTTTCTTAAACCTAGGGAGACCTTCCCCAAAGCAGACAAGTGAAAGCTTAAAGACTGCAGTCAGAGTAGAACAGCATGTGTCTAAAATGGGCAAGTTCTGTTTAGAGATCTGTACTGGTAAAGCCCATTTATGGAACCCCACTTAGATGGCTTACTTAGATACTTCCCTACAGAATGCGTAGGGAATTTTCTTTAGGACTATAGGAGAAAATCTCTTAACTTTTGATTCTGACATAAGAGAAAAGTGAGGCTACAATAATAGCAGCCAACTCTTTGGATTCAAGAAAATAGTATTAATTACATGAAGACAAGGTAGGCACCACCATATGCTGAAGTGTATGCCTTGTCATGCCTGACACTGTGCCCGCACTGAGATTTCAGCTAATCGGATACAGTGGGGAGATTTGGGTTTGATACATCATGTCAGAAATAGTAGGATACTTAGCAACTCTGTTTTACCTCTGAGAGCCATTGTGCCTCCTGCCATGGTTTCAGCTGTCTACACGGGGCAGAGCCAAGGTCCTTTGGCTGCTTATACCCATGTGCATCTTGAAAATCAACTCAAGCCAAGAGACATTAGGTTTTGTGCTGTTAACGATCAGAACCTTCTCTCCAAGCTTAAACAGGCTTCTTACCTATCAAAGAATGAGACTTGTTAGAATCATGGAACTGTGCTCAGGTGATAGTAGGTGTTACAAATATTTTTGCTAAATGAATGAACTTCTTTTAGAGGTAGAGATGATTCTTAACTGCATTCCTTGTTCTCTTTCCTGTGGCACTGAGAGGTTTCCCAAGTCCGACTCTGACTGGGGCAGATCCAGAAGCTCAGAGACTGTGAACAGTCAGCAAAACCCCAAGTTAAATGATGGGGGACCACCAGGCAGACAGGCAAACAGATTTACTCTGCACAGCTACACAAGTGGCAGCATGGAATTCAAGAGCACAAACTTTGGAGTCAGCCTGGCTATCATTAGAGGCCCCTGGCTCTGCCAGCCATGTGACTTTGACCAAATTACTTAATCTCTAAAAGCATCCCCATCTGTAGGGTGGGGAATACAAATATCTATCCCACAAGGTTTCTGTGAGGAATAAATGAAATACTGTATGTCTCATCCCTAGCACATTCCTGACCCACTGCAGGAGCTCACGAAATGGGAGCTCTTATGGAAAACAGAACTCCCTGTAATTTAGGGCCCCACTGTCACTTCTGAATACACAGCTGTCACACTGCAGGAGACTCTGAAGGAGAAGCTATGGCTTTCCACATTCTCAACCTCTGTCAAAGACATGGTTCACCATCTGGACTACACACTTTAGGAAGGATGAACAAATTCCCACTCCTTAAAATAAAGTCAACAGACAGGCTTCCCTCTGCAGAAATGTTCTGGCACCAGCCACCATATTTGGCCTGATGCTGAAACATTTGTAAAGCTGCCTCTTCCCACTGACCTGAAGGCTACATGATGGCAAGGTGACTAGAACACCAGCGGAGGAGGGCAGCGTTACTGGGCAGAGGAGGCAGAGTTCAACACGATTGTATCAGAACTGGGTATTCCCTCCCTACTCAGAACAGGTGAAGGGTTTCTTCTTTTCTTATTGATCCAAGGGCAATTCAGTGAAAACAAAGTCCTCCAGCCCCAGATTGCTTCTGCAGCTTCAAAAACTCCTCCTCCTCTAGTTCCACCCTCCATTGGCCTCCTTTAACTGTTTCCTAAGAGGTTCTTCTCACACCCTAAAGCTTGTTTGCATGCTGAACTTTTCACCTAATTAATTCCACATTCTCAAATCTACGCTAGCCATCCAGTTCCTTGGGGAAGTTTTCCCTGATGACTCCACCAAGGACCCTCTCATTAATAAACTTATAGTCTGTAATTTTTAAAAAGTCAATTTTATTTGAACACAACAGGAAACCACTTATTTCAGCTCAGATCTAGCTCTACTAAGTGCTAAGCTTTCCATTTCTGGGATGTACTCAGTGAATTTTTGAAGTTACATGTTTCTGCAGCCTCTGGACATCAGCACCAAGCATCATCTCATTAGAGAGGGGGAACTTCTTAGAAATGCAGATTCTCAGGCCCCACTGTGAGAATTCAGGTTCCAACAGACTGAGAACCTCTGGCAGATGGGGCCCCATGACCTGGTTAAACGTGCAGTCTGCTAGGTCTGCCCCTTAATGGATGCTGATGGAGTCCCACCCAGATCCCCTTTGCGGGCACACCCACCCCCTGTTGAGGGCCAACTAACCACTCACAATGGCCCTTCTAGAACACTGCCCTTGGCAAAGGGAGCCACCCTGCCAGGCCAACTACCCCCTTTCCCTGGAGGAGACCTCAATGACCAACTGGCGCCTTTGCTTAGCCTGGTACTAATTCTGCAAAACAGTTCATGTTCTAGGGCCTCACTGTGGATGGCAGTGAGGCTGGACTGCAGAGACCACACTCCTGCTTATGGCCTTCCCTGGCCCCGTTGTGCTGCTTTCGCACCTTTTCTCCTGGGAGCAGGTCCTCAATCAACTGCACAAGAACCCTAGTCTCAGACTCTGTTCCTAAGGAATCCTATCCACGGCAATTACTTTCACAATCTCAAAAAATTTACTCTTACCAGAACATGTCTGTCCACAAATGGCCACAATTATTTCAGCCAGGGTAGTTTGAGAACCGGCACCTATTTCTAAGATCAGACAAACTGAGTTTCAGGTCTGAATCTCTGTGTTTTATATTGCATGCGGCTCAGGGGGTATTAGTTTCTGAGATGGTGCGGTGTACAAGGCAGACTCTAATCTTGGCATCGTGGTTTGCTTGGACCTTCTTTTTGCTTCCTCACCACAAAATGGAAATAACAACATTGCCCAAGACACGGAGTTTTTAAAGGAATTAAATGAGATGGTACACATACTGTTCAGGGCCTTAGCTTTCTTAACAGCCTTAATTAGGGAACTTACCTCACAGGGCTTCTGAGATCTTCACCAGCTATGATCCAGGAGAAACTCTCAGCAGTCTGCCTGGCATGTTGTATACACTCAGGTAGGCCCAACATTGCCATCCAATCAAGTGGGTGATGGATGTTCGTGTCTTTCGCATCACTGGTTTGGGGATTTTAGATTTCTCTGGAAGCTCTTGAAGTGTCCACTGCATCTCACCAATCCAATAATCAGAATAATCTGGTATGGAATTCTTATTTCTGAGAACTGGCTTTTACAGGTAAGCCCAGTGAAATTCTCTTATTGTTATTTGCAAGACAGCAGCAGCAAAGAGCTCAGCTTTTTATTGAGCCTGTCTCCAAAGAGGTTTAGTCAAAAAGACCAAAGCCCCAGGTGATCATCACACTCCTCAGATTTCTGTTTTCACTTCCTTCTCCTCAGCTGGGGCAGGAGGGGGTGGAGGGGCGAGACCTCCTGCCGGGCAGGTCCGCCAGCCCCCCACACCGCAGATGGGGCACCCAGTGTTGACATTGGCCAGAGCCTCTGCAAACAGGCCTGGCCAGAAGGGCTCGCCGTTTACACGCCGCTCTAATGAGGGCATTGACCGTACCCTCACCCACCCCACCGTTCCCGTCAAGGCTGAAGGCGAACAGATGCCAGCGAGCTCAGTGGACCGAGCCCACGCTGCAGACGGGGGCTGCCGCCCGCCGGGTTATGCGCGGATGGACCGAGCACCTTACTGGCAGCTGAGGAAACGGACCTTTTTTTCTTTTTTTTTGGTCGAAAACAAAGATACATATGGCCAGAAAGGCTCTAAAGAATCTCGCCTTCAAGTCTTGTTTCAACTTGCCTATGGAGTAAATCAGGCTCCAGTCCCGACCAGCCCCGACCTGCGCCCGGCCGCCGCACAGGTGTGCGCGCTCTGGGCCGAGTGCTCGCTCGCTCCAATCACAGGCCACGCCGCGCTTTATACCACGTGACCCCAGGTCCAAAATACGTTAGATAGCTTGATATTATTTTTACTGCGAAATATTTAATGATTTATAATTCGCCAAAGAGGCAAGAGAAAAACATGCATCCTTTTGTTATCAGTTAATAAAAGGTTTGCCTTGAGGAACTAAATTCCATTTAATCCAAAGTGGAAAAGAAAGAGTGAACTGAAACTCCTCCAGTTTGGCAACAGGGCGGGTGTGGCAGCCGACCAGGGAAGGGAAGGTCAGCTGTGCCTCTACTGCACGGCTGGGAAGCGGTTTGTGTGAGAAATGCGCCAGGGCTCATTTGGTGACGTCTCAGTCATTCAGCTGTGACAGACTGCACCGCGACACCCAGAGTGTGGAAGCCCGAGAAGCCGTGGTGCCCCGAGTGCCCCTGCTCTCCCCTGGGAGGGGGTGGTGAAGCCCCAGGCAAAGACAAATAGACCCATACCTTCTGAGAGACCTCTGCCCTAAGAAAATAAGAAGTTAGGAGACCGTATTTTTATAACATTTTATATAACTCATAAAACAGTGCTTGTATAAAAATTCACACAGTTGCTAGAGAGCATACAATTTCCAAAAAATGTCCTGGGTTTTTGTTACATTCAGTTTTCTAAGGGTGCACTCAAATCAATGGTAAAATGCAGACATTATGCAATGTTTCATTTTATCTTTGGTAAAACTATACTCATTATTTTGTCTCCTCACAGTATTAACTCTGATATCCACTTTGCGCAGGGTCTGCTATCACTAGGATGTCAGAAAAACATTAAGGCTGGATCTACAAGAGACAAGTCTCTCTGAATGACATTAAGAGTCCCTTGGCCCAGGGGCCCCCACTTCTCTTTGGCCCTATAGCATGTGAGACCTTAGTTCCCTGACGAGGGATAGAAACCGAGCCCCCTGCAGTGGAAGCAGGGAGTGGTAACCACTGGACCACCAGAAGAGTCCCACCACTTCACAGCATCTTTCTCCATGGTGAGGCAGGGTTAAGAGCTCAGTGGCCTCCAATCTGAGGTCTTGAGACCCTCCTCCCCAGTCAGGCAAGAAGTAGACATTTGGGGCAAAGGAGGAAAATGAAGCCATGTCTGCAGGAACCCAAGTGGCCATACTATGGTGTGGTCAGGCCAGTGACTCTTAGCATTTACAGTTAATCTGCTTACCACTAAGTAGATCCCATTGGTTGGTTGATGATTGCTGCTGATGTGGTACTCCCTCCCACCAAACTTAAAAAGCAAGGAAGGGTGGGGTCCAACACTGAGGGGGAGGGGCACACTAACACCCATGACATCGGGCACAACTTTATTCCCTGTCAAACCTGTGTTGTCATGTAGACAGCCAAAGTGAACGGAAGCAGGATTAGAACACTTAGTACATTCATGACTATTTTCGTACATTCTTTTAAAACTCACTAACAGAAAAACAAGGGACACTACCACCTATTGTGACGTGCTATTTTACTCAATATCAGAATGTGTCTGTGCTACTTCTGGATGTGAGGGAGAAAAAATTCCCCAAACACAAACAAGTATTAACAAAAATCAAAGAATCTAGATGGGGAGGGAGTAGGAGTTTTGCCAACAGATTTTATGGAAAACATTAAATTTTGAAAAAAATTTAGGCATTTTATAATTCTATTGCTTCATGTAAAAAAAAAAAAAGCCCCTGAAGCCCACCTGTATGGCTGGAGGCTGAGGACACCACACAGACAGACACAGGACCTGCAGGTGGTTCCTGGTGAGTCAGTCCAGAGAGACAAGATACAGCTCACACAGAGAGTGTCTGCCTCTCTTCACTGGAAGGGACTCTAAGATTTGGGGGAAGAAGCCCCATACAGGAAAGGTATTAAAGAAACCATCAAAACACGGTTTCCAAAAACTGAACATGCTCTAGGTTGTAAAGAGATATTTAATTCCTAGAACCTGTTGACGTCTCTATTGTGGGTAGACAGAATGATTAAAAAAAAATTATTAAGTGATTGTGCTTCTGAAGTTGCAGGGTCACATTCCACCCTCTAGAAAGCAGGGCAATTTTCACATGGCTTGGAATCCTCTTGGATACATCCTAGAGACCAGAACAAATTCCACAGCACCCTCCCACCAGCAGGATAGGTGAGGGAGAGAGTGCCACTGCCATCTTTGGGTGTGTGTGCACGCACATGCACGCAGGCATGCATTGGTGTGTGTGCACACACATGCATGCAGGCATGCATTGGTGTGCTGGAGAGACTAAGGCATAGAGAAAGGCCCAGGAGAGGGGGAAGTGAGTCTCCGGCTGCTCCAGTCCTCCTCCTTTCCAGGCACAAAGAGGTTGAGCTTGTTATTCATGTCGGTCCCCTTCATCTCACTTCAGTTTTTACTAAGAAATGTGTGTGTACATATGTATGTGGGTGGGTGGGAAAGAGTCATTAAGTCCCTGTGTGTTTCCAAATTGTAATAATTTAGGTCCACAGTTATAACTGAAATAATCTGTAAATGACATTTAAAAGCAAATTTACTGAAGTTAGATCGGCAACTTCACACTGCTCAGAATCCTCTCATTAAAAAAAAAAATGGCCGTGAGTGCAGGCAAAGTTCCATCATACAGTCACTAAAGCTGAAGTCCTTATTTGTATGAAGAGAATTCACAGATTGTTTCTATTATTTCTGCATTTTAAGGTAGCAAAATATTAAGCCATTAGGTTATTAAATTAACATTCCACAAGGGTTTTACAACTACCCTGTGTGATTCAATTTATTTTCTAGCTTTCTGGTATGATGTATTGTGTTTAGACTGTTCCCTTTCCCTCTTAGGCACTAGCCCCCAAAGTCAGGTAGGTAAAAGTATTGTTTTTACATGAAGGACTTTACCTGTTGGGGAGTTTCCTGGTTGGAATCCTGGAGAGCATGCCATTGGCCTGGAGCAGTGTGACCTTCCCAATCAGGGAAGAGAAAAGAGGTGTCCCATCCTGAGGCTGAGGGACCGGCCAGATGTAGGACAGCAGGACCTTCTAGGGGCCCAAAGGGAAAGCTCTGAGTGGACCCCGGAAGGGGATATGGGAGCCCTATTTCAGATGGCCTGTGTCCTTCCAACACCAGGTATCCTCAGGAAAGCCCACGGTTTAGGCCCGGCCCTGAGGAACAAGGATGCGTACTGACTGGAGGAGCCAACACTGAGGTGTGGTGAAGCCACCATACAGCTCCCAGAACCTGGGTTTTATACAAATACACACATGGAAAGTAAACAGTTCTTGGTGAGCCCAATGGGGCCCATCCTTAAACAAGAAGCCAAATATCCACACAGTTTTCCAAGGAAACGTGTTTGCCCCTCTAACCAGCATCCTCGTGTAGGAAGGAAAGAGGGCAGTGGAAGGACACAGCTCAAATGAAGACATTGTGAACGTGTTTCCACGTCTATCTACATTCATATCACCATCATCACCATCCAGTGTTCTCGTCTACAGGGTGAGCAACATTCTACTGGCACAGCAGTGTGAGACAGGCCAGGCCAGCCGTCCCCATAGCCCCTTCCTCAGCACCACAGTAGGAGGGAGAGCGCAACTGACCATGGCCAGAAAGGGCATCTAACTACTCCATCCCCTCCACCGCCATCCAAGAGGCGTCCTGACTTCCAAAATCCGATGTAGTAATAAAAGACAAGGTCAGTAAAATCTGTCTCTATGCCACCTGAAGCTATCAGCCATCATGCATGAACATGGTACTTCTAAAAATTTCATATATCTGAAACCATCTTAAAAAATTCCCAGTGACTGAAGTTATCTTACAGTACTTCATCTCAAATATTAAAAAAATTTTTTTGAGTAAAATGGCCTCCACAGAGCCCAGTGATTTACTTAAAAGGGTTTCTTTTTAATTAAAAAAAATTTTTTTTTTTTAAATAAAAGTTGAAGATGTAAAATGTGGGCAGAGGAACAAGAGGATTGCTTGATTTGCATTTCAATGGGAGGACACTGCCGAGGAAAGGGAACCCTGACTCCTGAGGCCCCTCTGCCCTCGCAGCTCTGCTCTCCCCAGACTCCGGCTGCATCACCAGGAACACAGGACAAAAGCTGTAAGTACAAGAGACCATATGCGAGGCTTCTTAGTCGTGGCCGTGGCCGGCTGGGCGATCGCGCGTGTGCAAATGCAGCAGGCCCCGCCCCGCCCGATATAAGGTGCGCGGCTGCGGACGCGGCTCGGGCTCCTGGTGGTGGGGGAGGGTAGGGGCAAGGCTCAGTGTCCCCGGTACCACTCACTTCTCCACCTTCTTGGCTTTCTTCAGGATGTCGCATTTCTTTCTGTTGGGGCGGCGGCAGCGTTCATCGATGCTCGGGATACATTCGTAGTGCCACACCTCCTCCATCTTCTCCACCGGGTACACCGCCTCCACGTAGTGGCGGATGAGCCGCAAGCGTGTGGGGTCCAGCTGCTTCTTGTTGCACGCCCGGAGTGGTTGTACTGCAGCCGCAGGTTCTCGGCGGTGAAGAGTTCGGGGAAGAGCCTGACGAGCAGCCGGGCAGCGAAGTTGCCCACTGAGAGGCTCTGCTGCACGATCTCGCGCACTTCCTTGTCGGACAGCAGGTACGGCGAAGGCACCGGGAAGTCGGGCGAGGGCACCACCAACTCGTCCAGGGGGATCTTGCAGAAGTCCTTGCTGCTCCTTTCGGGGGCAGCGGGGGCCCCTCAAATTCCTCCCGGAACCGCTCGGGGTTGATTGCATAGCTGGCCAGGTCCCTGCACTCCAGGGCCCGGAACGTGGACCTTGCGCTGCTGCTGGTAGGAGCGCCTCTGCTCCGTGTCCCGGCGCCGGCAGCGCCGTCCAGTTTGCCCACGAACTCCAGTGTCCAGACACGGTCATTCTTAGCCCGTGGGTAAAGCAGCTGCACATAGTGGCGGATGAGCTTGATACGGGACGGGTCCAGCTGCTTCTTGCCCAGGGAGCCGCTGCAGTTGTACTGCTTGCGCAGGTTCTCGTGGGTGAAGAGCTCCGGGAACAGGTGCACCAGCAGGCGCGAGGCAAAGTTGCCGATGGACAAGCTGCTCTCGTAGATGCTGCGCAGCTGCTCCTTGCTCAGCAGGCAGTCGGCGCCCGGCACCTCGAGTCGGGCTGCGGGATCTCCAGCTTGTCGAAGTCGATGGGCACCAGCCAGATCTTCTTGGATCGCCGGCCGGGCCGCTCACCCTCGAAGCTGTCTTCCACCTTGACCACGGAGATGTCATCGGGCAGGCTGGATGAGTCGTAGCAGTCGTCTCGCGGGGCTCGCCCTCGCTGCCCGCGTCCAGCCCCAGGCCCTCCAGCTCATCGTTGATGCGCTGGGCACACTGCTGCAGCCAGGCATCCTCCTCCTGCATGTCGGGAAGTAGATCTCTGTGTAGTTGCGGATGATCTGCAGACGCTGCGGGTCCAACTCCTGCTTGCCGCCATCCCCATAGCAGCTGTACTGCTCGCCCAGCTTCCTGTGGTCGAAGAGCTCGGGGAACAGCCGGTGCAAAAGGAAGACCGCGAATTCACCAGGGGATGAGGCCTCGTCCAGGAACTCAGTTAGGTCCTGCGTGTCCACCACATGGTCAGAGGCGATGGTGCTGCTGCGGTCCAGGGACAGGGCCTCCTCCTGCTCCTTGCTGTCCAGGAAGTGGCCAGCATCCACCTGGGGCTCGGCCTCGAAGAAGCCAGACACCTGGCCGCTGGGCTGGCTGTCCTCCATTTCCCTCTGGGCCCAGAAGCGGCTGAAGAAGTCGTTGAGCTGGGGCAGGCACTCGGCTTGCCAGACTGCCGTGTCCTTCACCGATGGGTAGTAGACCTCCACGTAGTTCCGGATGAGCTGCAGGTGCAGCGACTCCAGCTTCCGCTTGGCCGCGAAGCCACAGGCGCCACAGCCCCGGGAGAAGTCCACGTCGCTGAAGAGCTCTGGGAAAAGCTGCACCAGCAGGCGGCAGGCCAGGTCCCCGCCTGACAGGCTCTGATCCACTATCTGCTTGAGCTCGGCCGCTGTGAGCTGGTACTCGGGCGGCGGCTGGAACTTGGCCACCATCTCAGTGGGGCTCACCTGCTTCTTGATGCGGCTCACCTCCAGAGAGAGCAGGTCCACCTTGCTGTGCAGCTGCGACATGTTGGAGGAGAGCGTGTTGAGCATGTAGAACATCTTCTGGATGAGAAAGTAGATGTTGGGGTCGCTGTCAGTGGCTGCTGCAGGGCCGCCAGTGTCCCGCTTCTGTGTCTCATTCAGGAGCCGCAGTGGTGAGGGGGCTATTGCTGGGGTTCACCTTCTCCGAGAGCTCATAGGTGTTGAGCATGTCCCCCGCGGGAGGGTTCTTCTTCTCCATGATCTTGTGTGAGATGCCGTACAGAGGCTTCTTGTAGGAAGGTGTGCTCATGTCGTGGCCGGGCTCCTCCTCGCCCGGCCACACGGAGCCCAAGTTCTTGCTCCGGCCTGCCGGCTCCCCATTGCCCTGGCAGGGGGAGCTGTTCTCCCGGTTCCGCATGCCTGCTAGGAGCGCCTGGAAGACAAAAAGGTACATCAGTTGAGGGTTCTGATCTGTGTCACACACAGAGGGGCCCAGGTCAACCTCAGGAGACTATGAGAAAGTGTTTCCCTTGCCTGGGAACAATGGGAAAAGGCAATGGCACCCCACTCCAGTACTCTTGCCTGGAAAATCCCATGGATGGAGGAGCCTGGTAGGCTGCAGTCCATGGGGTCGCTAAGAGTCAGACACGACATTAGCGACTTCACTTTGACTTTTTCACTTTCATGCTTTGGAGAAGGAAATGGCAACCCACTCCAGTGTTCTTACCTAGAGAATCCCAGGGATGGGGGAGCCTGGTGGGCTGCTGTCTATAGGGTCGCAGAGAGTCGGACACGACTGAAGCGACTTAGCAGCAGCAGCAGCAGCAGGGAACAATTCTATGGGTCCAGAAGTGAAGTGAAGTGAAGTCGCTCAGTTGTGTCCAACTCTGCGACCTTATGGACTGCAGCCTACTGGGCTCCTCCATCCATAGGATTTTCCAGGCAAGAATACTGGAGTGGGTTGCCATTTCCTTCTCCAGGGGAACTTCCCGACCCAGGGATCGAACCCAGGTCTCCCGCATTGTAGGCAGACGCTTTACCATCTGAGCAACAAGGGCAGCCACCACTAACACAAACCTGCATCCCAGGGCCAAACTTGCTTGCTCTCCCTAATCCCTGAGAGGCTCAGGCTGGACTCTGGAGGCTTTCAATTCCCGGAGGACACCATCCCTGAACTTCTTGTCCATAGACCAAGCATAGATGTTGACAAGGCCTAGTGAGAGCCCATGAGGGATAGGAGAGAGACCCCAGGAACAAGAAGTGCTCCTGTGGCAACCTGGCTAAGGACAGGTCGCCTCATTGCCCTGACTGCTCTCAGACAGGCAGGAGTCCTGCCAATGGCATCTATAGAAAGCACAGCTTGTTGTCCAATCTGCAGACTCTAGGAGAGCAGGCGTCTGTACTCTGGACAGCTCCCAAGATGCACGGTGCTGAGCATGGACGAACTGGAATCTATCTAGAGAGCCACAGTCAACTGCCAACTCTACCACTGCCTGGAGTCATGTCTTATTTCAGACTGAAAAGGCCCAGAATTGCCCCAAGCCCAGCCAACTGCGGATTCCGTGAAGTGATGAGGCCTCCCCGGTTTCTGGAGTCTCAGTCTCCTAGTTCCAGCAGCCCTTCTCAATCAGAACTGCCAAAGAGTTTTAAGCCCCAGGTCCAAAAGCACCCACTGTGTGTAATGAATTAACACCTTTCTTATGCATCTAGAAAGGTACTTTTGATGAACTCTCCAGCCTTGCTCAATAGAAGACAGTGAGAGAATTAATGATTTCAGGAATTATCTCCTCAACTTACCCAAGGCTGACATACTTTGCAGGTCCACTCTCAACGTACCTGTTTGAGATACCAAAGCTTGAGTCCAGGCTTCATACCAGAAGGCGACTGCCCAGACCATTTGGGATCCCAGAGTCCTCACTGCTTTCAATAGTGGTTTTCCCTATTGCTAGGCCCTGGAGAGTGTAAGAGGTTTACTGACATATATATGGACAAATGATTTTCAACACAGGTTCAAAGGCAATTCAGTAGAGAAAGGAGAATCTTTTCAACAAATGATGCTAGAAATATTGGACATATATGTGCAAAAAAAAAAAGGAAAAAACTTTCATCCTACATGTATCATATAAAAATTAACTAAAAAATGGATCATGGATGTAAAAATAAAAACTTAAAATTCCAGGCTTCCCTTGTAGCTCAGCTGGTAAAGAATCGACCTGCAATGTGGGAGACTTGGGTTTGGTCCCTGGGTTAGGGAAGATCCCCTGAAGAAGGAAAAGGCTACCCACGACAGTATTCTGGTCTAGAGAATTCCATGGACTGTAAAGTTGATGGGGTTGCAAAGAGGCGAACACGACTGAGCGACTTTCACTTTTCACTTTAAAATTAAAATTCTAACACCTCTAGAAGGAAACATAAGAGCAATCCTTTATGACACTGTTTTAGGCAAATAATTCTCAGATATAACAAACAAGCACAATCCATCAGAAAACAACTTAATAAAATGGACTTCATGAAAATTTAAAACTTCTTTAAAAAATGAAAAACAAGCCTAGACTGGAAGAAATCAGACATATCACTTATCTGATAAAGGACCTGAATCCAGATTACATAAAGAACACTCAAACTCAATGACATATAACCCAATTAAGTTTCAACAGTCACTTTGGAGAAGCTATATAAATGGCAAATAATCACATAAAAAGATGCTCAGTAGGATTTCCATGGAGGTACAGTGGTTAAGACTCCACATTTCCACTGCACAGGGCATGGGTTGGATCCCTGATCAGGGAACTAAGATCCTGTATAAAAGATGCTTAAGAACATGCATGACATTAAAACCACACTGAGATAGCATATCACTCCCCACAAGGATGGGTATAATCAAAAAAGACAGATGATACTAAGTGATAGAGATGACATGAAGGAACTGGAATTCTCAGAGGCTGCTAGGGTAGATATAAAATGGTATTACCACCTTGGAAAACAGTTGGTATTTTTTTAAGAAGTTATATGTTGGACCATATGATCCAGGTATATTCCATTCCTAGTTAGTTATTTACCAAGCAAAATGAAAGCACATGATCAAATACTTTTATGCATATGTTCATGGCAGTCCTGTTTATAAACAGCTCCCAACTGGAAAAAACCCTAATTTTTATGAACAAGTATATAGATGCACTGTGTTTACAGCAGGGTACTACTCAGCAACAGAGCTGACCAACCTGGTACTCATGATGAACCTCAAAATAATTAAGCTGAGTAAAAGAAACCAGATAGATAAAAGAGGCCTGTAGGATGCCATTCGTATAAAATTCTAGAAAAGGCTAATGCATCTTTAGTGACAGAAAGCAGGGGAAAGGATGCAAAGGGACACAGGGCAACTTTCATGGTAACAGGTGATGGATATGTTTCTCATCTTGATTGTGGTGTGGTCTCACTGGTATGTACCCGTCAAAACATATCAAATGGTATGCTTTAAATATGTCATTCATTACATTTCAGCCATAAACCTGTTTTTGACAATGTTGAATTTGACCCCAAAGTATACTGGAATATATTTTTGAGTGCCTATTTAAGCAGAAGAGCTAACTGGAGAGCAGTGGTGGGCGTCAGGGGAGTAGGTAGGGTTGAAGCACAAAGCATGTTCTTCTACAGACATGTGCGAGCCTTGGGCAACTAGAAAATGCAAGAGAACAAAGTACCTCCTTAGGATGCCGGGGGAAAATATGGTTGTCTAGCCTGACCTATTGCAGCACTTCTAAAGTCTAATGTCCATATAAATTGCCTGAGATCTAGTGAAAATACAGATTCTGATTCAAGGCTCTGCATTTCTAACAAGCCATTGGGCCTCTCTGGATGGCCAGGGCTAGGAACACAGTGTTTGTCCCTGGTTTATCTCATTCAGGCAGATTCAGTGTCATTTATAAGCCTTCAGATAACACCAATGCCAACACAACATAGTACACGAGGTGCTTTACTCTTGCAACCTTAAGAAGAAAAAAAAAAACACAGGGAAAAGAGACAGTCTCTGGGGGACTGCCACTACGGCAGCAGGTGAGAAATACAAAGGCCTGAGTTGGAAAGAGACCATGGACAGATCTCCCTGTTCATTTCCCTGTGCCCCCTGCACGGAAGCTGGGAGTCCTTGCCACTGGAATGTCACGGAATTCCCTAGACCTTCTTTTTAGATAATGGAATCATCAGACTCATCTTAAACACAGGTTAATTTTTCTCTTTCATCTCTGCTGACAACAACCATGCAAAAGAACACCTACCTTACTCTCTCAGGAACCAGAAAAATAATAGGATTCTTTCAGGTGCTTTATGGAGAAGGCAATGGCACCCCACTCCAGTACTCTTGCCTGGAAAATCCTATGGATGGAGGAGCCTGGTAGGCTGCAGTCCATGGGGTTGCTGAGGGTCGTACACGACTGAGGGACTTCACTTTCACTTTTACTTTCATGCATTGAAGGAAATGGCAACCCACTCCAGTGTTCTTGCCTGGAGAATCCCAGGGGCCGGGAGCCTGGTGGGCTGCCGTCTATGGGGTCGCACAGAGTAGGACACGACTGAAGTGACTTAGCAGTAGCAGCAGCAAGTGCTTTAATTATCCCATGTATGTGTGTGTAGTCACTCAGTTATGTCTGACTCTTTGCAACCCCATGGACTGTAGCCCACCAGGCTCCTGTGTCCATGAAATTCTCCAGTCAAGAACACTGGAGTGGGTAGCCATTCCTTTCTCCTTTCTCCAGGGGATCTTACCAACCCTGAGATGGAACTTGGGTCTCCTGCATTGCAGGCAGATTCTTTACCATCTGAGCTACCGGGGAAGCCCTAATTATCCCACAGAGGTAGCCAAAAACAAACCTGATAAAGGGTCAGAGATCCCTGACCCTCCTACTACTGCCCATGAGCAGAGGACCAGGGGCTTACTGGGCTGGAGCGAGCCTGCTGCCCACCCCTCTCCCTTGTGAGGTCTCCTCCCTGGGACCTATCTATACCCTCACCACACTGCATGATGGTTACATGTGGGACCAGGTCTTCCCTACTCCATCGCCAGTGCCTGGGACACAGGGAGCTCACTGAAAATTTGTTAAGCAGGGTAAAGTGTCTACCGCTCTCAAATAAATGCTTATGAAAAATGTTCAAAGAGGCCACTAGCTTCATGAATAACATGAGTGTAGGGAGGTATAAGGCCTCCCTGGTGGCTCAGTGGTAAAGAACCTGCCTGCCAATGCAGGAGACACGAGTTCGATTCAATCCCTGGGTCGATAAGATCCCCTGGAGGAGGAAATGGCAACCCACTCCAGTATTCCTGCCTGGAAAACCTCATGGACAAAAGAGCCTGGTGGGGTACATTCAGTGGGGCTGCAAAAGAGTCATACATATCTAAATACGACTCCAGTCCATGGACTCACAAAAGGTCACACACAACTTAGCGACTAAACAACAAAAATAAGGGAGGTATAAGGAAGTGGATGGGTCCTCTGCGTGACCCCTTACATGTCAGCTTCCTGTGTGTAACTCAGAAATATATAATGGTCCCTGTCTCAGGTACCAGGGCAGCTATGAGGATCTAATAAGATAATGAACATGATGCGCTGAGCCCATGTCTGAATCACAGTAAGTGCTTAACAAATATTCACTGTTACAGTACGATTATCATTAACAGTCCTCTTCCCCAGCCAGAGCAATGACAATATAATGGGCTTTTTATTGAACTAGTTGTAATGATTACTGCTGCTGCTGCTAAGTCGTTTCAGTCGTGTCTGACTCTGTGTGACCCCAGAGACAGCAGCCCACCAGGCTCCCCTGTCCCTGGGATTCTCCAGACAAGAACACTGGAGTAGGCTGCCATTTCCTTCTCCAATGCATGAAACTGAAAAGTGAAAGTGAAGTCGTGTCCTGACCCTCAACTACCCCATGGACTGCAGCCTACCAGGCTCCTCCGTCCATGGGATTTGCAGGGCAAGAGTACTGGAGTGGGGTGCCATTGCCTTCTCTGTAATGATTACTCTTAACTATTAAATAAAGAGGAGAACTTAAGAACCTAACATGAGTTAAGGAAGGTATAAGTCACTTAAGAACTTAAATAAAAGGAGCACTTTCCTCCAGTGTAGCAGTGTTTAAGTCACTCATAGAAGGAATTCTTAGAGGTCTGTTTGCCCTAAAGGCTGGGCTGGAGGAGTCCAAGAAGCACAGGTGGGCTCGAGGTAGGGTTTCAGACTCTTTTCAGTTGTTTAGCTCTGCTATCTGGCAGAGAGCAAAGGATAATTTTAAAAAGGAAGGAAGAAAAGAAAGAAACCCCATTACACACATCAGAAATATGGAGAAAGGAAGGAATGGAGATGGTTGAAAATCTTTGCCCCTAAGGCAGCATGTTTGGAACTGTGGTTTGTCATATGACCCATTCAGAAATGATGACACTGATTTGATGGATCAAGACCAGCGTAAAAGAGGGAGGGGAGGAGGAAGGAAAGAAAGAAAATGACAGAAAATATCAGAGGGCACTGCACACAGTAAATACGTTCAAGAAGTTCTGTTCTTTCTCTGTGTCTATGTATCTACATACAAATCCAAATATGTGAACCGAATGGCTCTGTAAGGTGGATTTACAACTGTGGGTCACTGTTGAAAAGCACTGCCCTAATAAATTTAAATCTTCTTACTTGCTAATTCCTATAGATTATAAATAAGATTTTTAGCAATTTACGCACCATTAAATTTTATTGCACCAAAATAATTTGAGGTCCTATGGATTATGAGATTTCCATGAGGTTTTACCAATGTAGAGAAATTTGAGTGTGTAATGCCAATTATTAAAGAAAATCATCATTATATTACAGTTGATTTTGGAAAGGGACAAGCAAAGGCTTTGTAACAAGCAGTTCCACTAATATTAAAAATAAGATTCTGTGCAGAGAGAGGTTATCAGAAACTCACATGCCATGCAACAAGAGTACAAGTTCTTGAAGGGGGTCTGCCTTCATTAACACTCGGAGTAGGAAATAAGCCCAGAGAAAAGTTTTTGGGTGAACTGTCTGAACAAAACAAACAGAAGTAGTTTGACTCCCCTCACATTCCTACTGCAGGCAGAGGCCAGAGTCAATCAGAACTGGAAACCCCCCAATAACTCTCACTAGTCAGCCTCATTAATAAAAATATTTCAGTTTCTACCAGGCATGTTCGAAACACCGACATCAATACAAACATTTTTGGCTAACTTGCTTAAATAAAAATTAAGTTAGAGTCCCAGCAGAGGGCAATATTCCTCACTCCCAGAGACCTTGGATACAGAATTCAACACAGAACACGACACAAGCACCAAAGAGAAGGTCCTAAGATGTGCCCACACTGAGGTTCTGTCCACTCAGTGCTCCAGTAATTCCACAAACGCTGCCAAGGTGACGAAGGGCTGGCTGCACTTGCTGCTGCTGATAAAATCTCCGCTCAGCTGTCTAGGAGTATCAAGAAATCTTTAAATCTGCGATACTTGGCACTAGTGTCTGGCTGACACCATTCCCAATTCTCCAAGGCTCATCTTCCAACCATATGGGAACTCTGCTACACAGCTCAGGCTCTGCAGTACCAGATCCAATCGCACATTTCATTCTTCGGCTAGCACTCAGACCCAAGCAGGAATGCCCAACTCTCTCAGCTGGAGAATCTGACTGATCAAAAAGAAGCTGACGTAAGGTTACCAGTGAGGCACGAGTAGGTTATTAAGGGGGATCCCATATGTCCATGCTCAGTGACATCTCGGGAATTGGGTCACCATGGAGAGGCTCCCAGCACTGCGCAACTTCTTCAGGACTCCAAATCCAAGAGCAGTCACTGAATTCAGTTCAACGAGAGAGGAATGGCTAAATGGTGCCCAGAGAGTCAGCAAAGAAAGCAGCATGCTTCCAGTGTAGGGAATTGAGGATTGATGTGGCATCAAGGGCAGACCGCGCAAAAGGGCTCCTAGGGGGCTGGCAGCGCCACTCACCTCCAGAAAACTGAGGCAGGGGTGATGCTTTTCACTTTTAATAGAATGTTTATCTTCATCATGATCACCCTTCAATAACCGGGTATAGCTAGTATTAAGGAATGGATAAGCTGTCTACCACACAGAGCCAATAAACAAATATTACAAGGCCCTGGGGACATAGGGAACAAGCCAATCTCTGCCCTCCTGGCTTTTATCCTTTGGGTCATCCTTACACTGCTGACAGTGTATGGCAAGGATGAAGAATGTGCTAACAAGCCTCCCCAAAATGAGAATCTGGGGGATAAAGCAACTGTAATGAGGGGAGAAGAGAAAGACCATAGAGATGGCCAAATATCAGAGCAGGAGCTCCTCACAGCATCTTACCAACACCCCACAATCCTCAGGGTCATCCGTGTTTAAGTGCAGTTCCAAATCAAGCAGGCGTGAGAGTGCTAGCTTCTCTGAGGCTCACTCAACTGGGAAGGGCCACAGTGCCTATCCGCTAGGGCTGCTGTGGAAATGACGATGAACCTCCAGCTGGGACCACAGTGAATGATACTTAGGAGGTCTTCAGTACATTTGCACTGATTGAAGGAGATGGCATTTCCACTCTCCAGTTGAAAAACAAACCACAGACACACTTTAGAATTAAAAACAAAGATACAAGGAACCCCAGGAGAACAAAGCTAACTTCTACCTGGCACAGGGCTCTTGAATATCACTCCCACTTCTGTGAACAAAAAGATGACTAGCAATAAAAATGCTGGCTACTCACCTCCCACATCTGCTGTATTTGGCTATGGTGCCTTTCCCAGCGGAAGCGCCAAATATGTCTTTATACAGCCTTTTGTTAAATTTTTGGAGGGAGGTTTTAGTTTTCTTCTAAGCATTGTACTAAATGTCACTCATGAACAGGCCTTCAGCACTGATTGGGGTTTGAAGTGATGGACCTTTAGCATCAGGGCTGCCAATCAACTCCTCCCTCGCCCTCACCCACTTCCTTGTGGTCGAGGGAGAAGATGGAAGGTGCTCTGAATCAAGGTCGTTCAGGCCTGGAGTGTCTGGGAAGGCATCAGAAGGCCCCTCTTGGCAATTCCAGGTCATTTTCCTCCTGATAAATGTGGAGGGAGGCAGCTGACCATAATGGGTGGTAGTTGGAGGTGGGGGTTAGGGGAGCAATAAATAAACTCTCTGAAAGCTGACGTGGGGCAGGCTGTCTGCTGGGCTTGTCTCGATGCTCCACACAAGGAACCAGTGAGGGAGCTGTATCACTCTCATCACCCTAGAGGACCTGAACTTGGGAGGTCACAGTACCAGCCAAAGGCTCCACGGTGAACTCCCCTTATGTGACCCCAGGCTCTGATTATTCTGGAAATGACCATTCCTATGGGCTGGATCAGAGAAGGTGGGGCTCACCTCCTCAATATGCGGCAGGGTGCTGAGTGTCTAAGTCACTCCTGACACCTCACACCAGCAACAAGGCTGCCCCACAGGTGTTCTGGCACTTGACTTCAACTTACGTGGAGGAGATACTAACTCTCTCATCACTGTTATATGGATTAAATCAAACAAGAAAAGGTATGTGGGGCTTCCCTGGTGACTCAGTGGTAAAGAATCCGCATGCCAATGCAGGAGACACAGGTTCATTCCCTGGTCTGGCAAGATGCCGAGGAGCAATTAGGCCCATGTGTCACAACTATTGAGCCTATGCTCCTCAACCTGAAAAGTCCACACACCAACCACAGAGTAGCCTCTGCTTGCTGCAGCTAGAGAAAAGCCTGCACAGCAACAAAAACCCAGCACAGCCAAAAATAAAATAAATCCATGTAACCCTCAGTGTTCCATGATGTGGAATGCAGAGCAGTCCTCATTATAATGTAATGTAAACATGCATGTTGAAATCCAGTGAAAATCTTAAATCTTATGACTTTGCTAACTAAGAAAAAGGATAGTTTTTACTTTTCAAAGGCTCACTAAATCTCTTAAACCTATCAACTCCCAATCTGCTGTAGCATCTAATAGAGGAGAATTAAAACGAACCAAGAGCAACCCAGGGAGTCCCAGGTGGACATCCCGTGTATGGGCTAATGACAGTGAGCTCTGAAACTTAGGCTCTGTTGGACAGACATGAAGTTGAAATGCCTACCTGGGTCCCCCAAAAGTGTGTTGTCGGGGGTAGGGGAGGGGGCTGGAGAGCTTGGGAAAATGTTCTGCTAAGAGTTGAAGGTGTCATCTGGCTATCTGTAGGGAGGCTCTGCTGACCAGGCATTCTCATCTCCCAAACTCCCCTCTCCCCTCAGTCTTCACTGTTTTGTGAATCTGTCTTGTCTCCCGTGGGATCTGCAGGCTGCTTGAGGGGACCACCATGACCAGTTTTATTTTCTCTCTCTCAGAATTCAGCCAAGTTCACTATAACCAGCAGGTGATTCAGCAAATTTATAAAATAGGTAGGTTAGGGGTAATGGGCATATTATAAAACAATTGTCTTCTTTACAAAAAGATTCACTGAACAAGCTCCCCAAATAAGTACAAAAGATGGATCTGATTTAGGAAAAGCCCTGCTAAGCCTCACTTGCTCCAATAAGGTGCAGGCTATGTGAAATGTAAGTTTCTGCTTTCCCAGTAAGCCCTCACCTCGGGAATAAGCCGCCGCCTCTTCACGCTGGGGACTGAGTCCAGCGGGCCCTCGCCACCCAGGGGCTTTCTCTTGCTGGAGTCCTGGAGAGCAGTGAAGACGCCATCCAGAGGGTGCTTCTCGGAGGACCTGGAGTTCACCGAGCAGTCCAGCGCAGCATCTTCGGCCTCTGTCTCCACTTTCACAGTGTTATTTTTTAGAACTGTGGCAGAGAAGAAATGGGGCTCAGTGGGGAGGCCACTGGGCAGTACCTGGTTTAGCAGGGTCCCCAGGCACCAGGGTGTATCAGCCACCTTTCGATATTCTCACTCAAACAACAGTGTCAAGAGTAATAATCAATGAAACTGGCTTTCCAACCAACCAATTTATATTTCACCACACTAGTCATGCTATACACTGATGTTATATTCCAAGAACATTCAGTTTAAAGCAGCTTTTAAAGTCTTTTCTTGGAGAAGGGAGAAGAGATGGAAGGAGAAAAACCGTACAACTCTTTTAAATGGTGCTTTTATAAAAGTAACCCTGGAAAGATACATAAGATACCATAAGTGTGAGTGGAGAAGGATGGCAAACAGTAATGAGAGGAGACTTTTCCTTGATTTTTCATTGTGTATCTTTTAATACTGGGTTGGCTAAAAGGTTTGTTAAGTTTTTCCCATAAGATAGCTCTAGTAGCTCTTAACTGTCTTTAATTTCATCCAAAACAATTTTGTTAGACTGTACTGTGACAACTATCATATCAGTGTGCATTTTTAAAAAATATCAAAATTGGTGAATTTTTGTGCAGCCATTTTAATACTGAAGATGAAAGAAAAAAAAAGCAACGTTTTCAGTATATTATGTTTTATTACTACAAGAGAAGTAAAACGCAACTGAAACACACAAAAAAAGATTTGAGCAGTATACGGAGAAGGTGCTGTCACTGATCAAATGTATCAAAAGTGGACTGCGCAGTTTCATGCTAGAGATTTCTCACTGGACAATGCTCCATGGTCATACAAACCAGTTGAAGTTGGCAGTGATCAAATCAAGACATTAATTGAGCACAATCAACATTATACCACTCAGGAGATACCCAACATATTCCCAATACCCCAATCAAGCACTGAAAATCATTTTCTCCAGCTTGGTTATGTTAAATTGTTTTGATGTTGGGTTCCATATAAGTTAAGTGAAAAAAAAAAACATTGACAGCATTTTCAGATGTAATTCTCTACTTAAATATAACAAAAATGGTCTATTTTAAAAAACAAATTGTGATGGGTGATGAAATATGGATATCGTACAACAACAGTGTGGAACAGAAGAGATCATGGGTCAAACAAAATTAACTACCACCAACCACACCAAAAATGTCTTCATCCAAAGAAGGTGATGTTGTGTATATGGTGGGATTAGAAGGGAGTCCTCTACTACAAGCTCCTTCTGGAAAACCAATCAATTCCAACAAGTACTGCTCCCAATTAAACCAACTGAAAGCAGTACTTGACAAAAAGTGTCTGGAACTATTCAACTGAAAATGCATGATTTTCCATCAGGATAACACAAGACCTCATGTTTCTTTTGATGACCAGGCAAAAACAGTTACAGCTTGTCTGGAAGTTCTGATTCATCCTCTGTTTCACCAGACATGGCACCTTCAAATGTCCATTTATTTTGGTCTTTACAAAATTCTCTTAATGGAAAAAACTTCAGTTCCCTAGAAGACTGTAAAAGGCACCTGATAGTTCTTTGCTCAAAAAGATAAAAAGTTTTAGGATGATGGAATTATGAAGTTGCCTGAAAAATGGCAAAAGGTAGTGAAACACAACAGTGACTATATTGTTCAATAAAGTTCCTGGTGAAAATGAAAAATGTGTCTTTTAGTGTTACTTTAAAAACCAAAGGAACTTTTTGGCCATTCCAGTAGTTTTGAACCATGTTAATATAGCTTGGAAAAAAGTATTAAGTTAAACTTTTAAGGCTTTTTTTTACCTTCTTCTACATCTTCACTGAATTCAGTTGCGTTCATCTTCTGTTCCACTAAAAAGAAAAGACAAAGGCAAAGTCTTGACTTATTGTTTATTTTTAAAAATTTCACCCACCCATAAGAAATTCCCTTATCCTCCCAACCCTGGCTCTGGGTAATAGAAGGTTAAGTTGATATGACTCTGCAACATCAAGAAAAACTGCATCTTCTTGTTTGCAAATGCTCAGAAGCAGCCAAGCCTCCTGTGTACCAGCTGGGAGTTCTTCTCCAAGACATTAGGTGGGCAGAATGCATCTTAAAGCATCAACTGAGAGCCACTTATGGAACGAAAGGATCTGAGAAACTCAAGGCTTACAGAAGACCTCAGTTTGGACGATCTGTCAGTCCCTGCCTTAAACATCTAACCACAATGTAAAAAGGCTGACAAAGGTCCACAGCAGGCTGTGGAGCCTGTGAACCTGAGCTGAGGTCCTAAGATTCCAGGTGGTCCAAAAAGACCTATGCCATCCATGAGGGTGACCATTAGTCATGCGTGGCTCCAGAGGACTCAAAATGTGGCCAGTCCAAATGGAGATGTGGTGTAAGATACACGCTGGATTTCAAAGACTCAGCAGGGCAAAAAGAATGTAAAATATCTTGTTAATAATTTTTATACTGATTACACGTTAAGATGATAGTATTTCAGATTTATTGGTCTAAGTATTAAAATTAATTTCACCTTTTTAAAAATGGCACCGAGAATAATGCCATACATTATAACACTATGTGAGTGCCACTAGAAAGTTTAAATAGCACATGTGGCTTTCACTACTGTTACTGGATGATGCTGGTCTAGCCCTTTCTTCAGAAGCAAGAGGAGAGAGGCACTATGGGTTCTTAAAGCTCCTGAGCTCCATATAATCTGGTCCAAACCACTCTATTTATTGATGAGGGAATGAGATTGGAGGGATTGGCGATACCTCCTTCATATGGGCTGCAGGGTCTGGTGGAGAATCAGGAGCTGGTTTCCCTGCCCCAGCTGAAATGGAATGGACATCATGGTTAAAAGCACCATTACGCCTTTGAGATTCCCCAAATGATGTAACAGCATGTCCACAAATAGGATAAAGTATAAATGAAGTAGTAATGTTGGAAAAGAATATACATGACAGCCTTTACTGATGACGTTGAGGAGCTGTGGTTCTTACCACTGGTGAAGCTCCCTGCAAGTACTGGGTGTCCATTCCAATTACTGGTCAGAGGGCAGCAGGTATAACTTCACGAAATTTGTATAAGGAAGAGGGATGCCATCTACAAAGTTCAGTAAACCATTCACCAAGCAGCTATGGAATGGTATGCGGTCCCATTTTAGACAGGTCAATGGAGGGACAATCAGGGGATGACCTGTGCAGAGGCTAACAACTTCAAAGGTCACTAATAATAGCAATGTACAATGCATGGAACTGTTCTCAGTCATCACAATTAGTTCATGACAGGAACAAGTTTTTTCATCTCTGTGTTACTAATTTTCAAAGGAATGAATACGAAATTTTAAGATTTATTTGAAACTGAAATTAATTACTACTTACTAAACTATCTACTATCTGAAAAAAAAAAACATGCAGGGAGATTGAGTGAATATAGACAGTGAGTCAGTCAACTTCAAGGGGCCAAGAACTACTTTACCAGAGCTGAATTTTTATCAAAGACAATCCCCACTGTATTCCAGGGAAATAAAGCTCAAGTCTGGGTGGCTCTGAGGGAGAGTTCCAAGTAGGTAGCAGGGCATCAGTACTCTTTTCAGACAGCAAGGTTGGCCAATGCTGGGCAGAAACTCAGGCCTGAGTGGTAAGGGGCTTTTCAAGGAGATGAGAATGAGCCTCCCCACCCCAACCTTGACCAAGACTGGGCTGCCACCTACCCCTAGAGACCCTACCGCACCCCCCACAGAACCGGTCTCCTCGAGTGAGAAACAGCCGAATGGCAGCGGAGGAGAGAGTGCAGTGCGGCTGGACAGGGCACAGTGCACAAAACCAGTAACATTCTGGAAAGGAGAGGCAGAAAAGGGAGAAGGTGACACAAGGTTTATTCGGGGGTGGTGCGGGGTGGAAATCCACAAAGCCTCTCCGGCTAAGCAGAAAGCATGAAAAGGGCAAGTGACTCTTAGAGGAAAAGAAGACGGGAGTTGACGAGAAAATCTGGCAGAAAAATCACAGGCACCGAGCAAAGATGGTCTGGATAGCTAACACTCCACTGCAGAGGAGCGGCGAGCGTGGCGGTCCCCACGAGTGCAACTCAGTGAGCGCCACCGTGCCACGCCACCAGCTCGGTACCTGAATCCCCAGCTTTCCTGCTTCCCAGAAGACGATGAAGGAAGGGTACACACCTGAGCCGCCCGCGGGTGGCAGAAGAGCCGGAGGGGCTGCGCAGCCTCGCGGGTGAGGTGGGAGGCAGGGGTGGCAGCTTCCTGGGCACTCAGAGTGCATCTGCTTTGGAAAACATTTCCGTGTTCATTTATAGACCAGCGACAGATGCTAGATTAGCACAGAAGTCACCCAGAATGCAGTGTGGTGGGCCTCTTCTCTCCCAGACAGTGAAGAAGCCATGCTCATTGAGAAGCTGGGCAATGTCCCATCTGCAAGGCCTGGAAAATTAAGTGCCTCTGGCTCATGTGGTGAGGAGTGAGGTGAGGGTCCCCACTCACATCCCTGGCCTGCAAACCTGGGGCCCGGTGCTGCCCAGCCACTTCATGTGGCCTCCATCTCACCTTGAGCAATGTCAATCCCAATTTTACCAATAAAAAATACCGAGGGCATACACCTTCAATATTTACCATTTTTATTTGTCAGTCATACTTTAGTGAAGCTGAAAAATTATTTTTATGTCATTCTGATTATAGAAATAAAGAATCTGACTACTGGAAGGGGAAGCAAGTACTTGATCAGTGTCATGCGACAAATAGGTGGTAGAGTTAGGATTCAAACCAAATCTGTGTATATCTCCAGTCAGCCACCGTGAGAGGGAATAATAGAATTTGCATTCTTCTGTTAAGGTTCTTCTGATGAACACCGAGGGCAGTTTCCAGCCTTGGATCTCTCTGACCACTAGCGGCTAGACATCTCCTTTCACCTCCATGTCACTACCAGGAAGACGAGGCTGCTCTGTGCTTATACAGACTCCACAATTTGGAAGTGTCGACAAGAAGGATGGGATGTGTGGGTCGCTTCCGGGTATCCCGAGCTGACTACAGACCGCGCATCAACACCATCCCAGCCCTCCACTTCCTGGTCACCTGCCAGATGAAGGTCACAAGGCTGTGCATCCTGGGCGGACACTAAACACCCACATGCCAAGCATGCCGAAGAAATTCCTTTCGCTTACACAACTATAGGTTCTGTATGAGCTGCCAACTACTGCAGCATCCCCCACCTGACTGCTAGAATTACAATCTCCTTTGCCTGCAGGTCTTTGGAGCATTTGTTTTTACCATTCTCTCCTTCTCAAAATCCTCTTATCCCTTCACCAGGAATCTCAAAATGTGAGACAGTCTAACCATGCATTCCCGTGTCCCTGAAAATCAGCTCCATGTTCCTGCCCAAGCCCAGGGGAACATTCAGTCGAGCAAAAGGGGCGTGTGTCGCTTGCTGCTGCCTCTAGTTAAAACGCACGGATGACCTCTGGGAGAAAGAAAGTGAAAGTGGAGTCGTTCAGTCGTGTCTGACTTTTTGCGACCCCGTGGACTGTAGCCCACCAGGCTCCTCCGTCCATGGGATTCTCCAGGCAAGAATACTGGAGTGGGTTGCCATTTCCTTCTCCAGAGGATCTTCCCAACCCAGGGATCGAACCCACGTCTCCCACATTGCAGGCAGATGCTTTAACTTCTGAGCCACCAGGGCTCTCAAACAGGACTAATCTCCAGTGAAGTGAAGTAGCTCAGTCATATCTAACTCTTTGCGACCCCATGGACTGTAACCCACCAGGCTCCTCCATCCATGGAATTTTCCAGGCAAGAGTACTGGAGTGGGTTACTATGTCCTTCTCCAAGGGATCCTCCTGACCCAGGGATCGAACCCAGGTCTCCCGCATTGTAGGCAGACATTTTACTGTCTGAGTCACCAGCAAAGCCCAATCTCCAGTAGTTACTCCAATTAGTGAAAATGCTAGCTTTTTGTTTAACCAAATAGCCTAGAAAGCCTCAGGTGAGGTGACCATCATTGGTAAAGAAGGGTTTTAAATACTGCACAACTCATAGCAGTATACATAGAGTATATACAATTTTGTTAGAATATCCAATAGTCTCTATCTTTCTTCATAGGGTGAGAGGATAGTGTGATCCCAAATGTTTAAGAAACAACAGGATGCTTGAGACACTAAAATACCAAATTACAAAGGATGTTAGTGTTAGTTGCTCAGTCGTGCCCGACTCTTTGCGGCCCCATGGACTGCAGCCCACCAGGCTTCTCTGTCCATGAGATTTTCCAAACAAGGATACTGGAGTGGGGTGCCATTTCCTTCTCCAGGGGATCTTCCCAACCCAGGGATCTAACCCAGGTTTCCTGCACTGCAGGCAGATTCTTTACCAACTGAGCTACAAGGGAAGCCCTAAATTGGCTATATAAATGCAGTAGCCCTGGGCCTCATGCTGGAAAAATGGCTGAATCTGCCTCCTGCCTATCCTGGCTGGGAGCTGGAAGTGAGGGCGGAGAGAGACAAGGGGCAGGTGGAGCAGTGAGAACCAGTCACTGGTGTTTCCAAACAGCCAGTTCTAAGAGATCCCACAAAGAAGTGGAAAAGCAGAAAAGACTTACCAATTATAGATAACTGAGAGAGTACACTTTATAAAGGGAAGATACTTAAAGTCTTCTTTTCTTTTGACTAGATACACAGGCATCCGAAAATACAAAAGACAAAATACAAGACATTGGTTTAAAAAAAGCTCCCTGTTCTCCAGTCACTGGGTTATTAGTCTCTTGGAGACATCTCATGGGTTTTCCTGAGTTTTTCCATAGACACTCTGTACCAGAGATTCTCAAAATGGGACGTCAGTTGCCTGAACGGACTGCGTGTCTCTCCCCAACTCCGGCACTAGTGGAGTCAAGCTGGTAACCTGCAATTGTCGGTGGTGGGAACTTACACCATAGAAACTGACATTTGTACAAACCTTGGGTTCTGAGCTTTTTTTTTCCTTTTTGGAGAGCCTGTTTATCAGCACATCCAAGGCCCTTTTACAAGGTCCATGAAATCAAAACTATTTTCATTAGACTGGGGTGCTGTTGCCTCCTTCATTTCACAGGTGCGCTACATGATACTTTATTATGCAAAAGACTGAATACAGAGGCAGATATAAAACCTCTGCAGTCTTCGATTAAGTCTGATACTAAAGAGATTTGCAAAAGATGTAAACAATACCACTTTTTCACTTATTTTCTTTGGAAAAATAATTTTTTTCCATAAAAAAATAATATCGACATTAATTCATGATCCCTTGGAGAAGGGAATGGCAATCCATTCCAGTATTCTTGCCTGGAGAATTCCATGGACAGAGGAGCCTGGCGGGCTGTAGTCCACAGGGTGGCAAAGAGTGGGACGAGAGTGAGTGATTAACCCTTTCACTTTTCACTTTTTTTGGTAATGGATTTTAGTTATTTTTCAATGAATTGGTAAATAAATATTTAAATTCTTTTTTTTTTAGTTTCTACCATGTAAATATTGACAGGAACCCATATAAACAAAAGTTCTTTGGGGGTCCTCAATAATTTTTAAAGGTAAAAAGGGATCTTGAGACTAAAAGGTTTAAGATCTTTTCATGATCTTAAGATCATGATCTTAAGATCTTTAAGATCTTTTCATGATACATGAAAATGTATCATGAAAAATCTCTGTATCACTTTTTATTTTAGTTTAAGTTCCCCTAGAAGCAGATTTTGATACGAGGATTTGGACAGAGTCGTTTCTTTGGGAGAAGACAGAAAAGGGCTGAAAACCAGTAAGGGGGCCTGTTAACGGGCTTCCAACGGGTGAGCTCCTGACTGAGGATGGCATTGAGGTGCCAACAGAGATGCGGTCCAACAGGGGTGTGGTGAGCAGAGGGGCTCCCCAGCTCACCTGGGCGCCCCTGGAAGGCAGAAGCCCTACTGTGCCATTCCCTTCCAACTCCTCCCCACACTGCCCAGTGCCACTCCACCAAGACTCAGTGCAGAAGACGGCTGCCTACACCAGGGAAGAGGCTGTGCTGAGAGCTCGACTAGGCGCACACAGCTAACAAGCCAGGAGAGGGACACTCTTCTCAGGCTCATTTTACAAGTGAGGAAACTGAGGCGGAGTTTCCGAGGCCAGTGGGGCCTCAGAAATCATTTTGGGTGGCTCGGTGGTTAAGAACGCAGGAGACACGGGTTGATCGCTGGTCCAGGAAGACCCCACGTGCTGGGGAGCAACTAAGCCTGTGCGCCGCAAACACGGAGCCTGTGCGCTCGAGCAGGAACTCCAGCTGCCGCGGCCGCTCGCCCTGAAGCCTGTTCTCCGCAACAAGAGAAAAGCCCACGTGGCAGTTAAGAGCCAGTACAGCCAAAAATAAATAAATACAATTATTTTTTAAAAGAAATCTTGTTTAATAGGCGTGATACCCAAGGCTCAGAGAGGTTAGTTAGCAGCATGCTCAAGACCCTACGTCGGGAGTCGCTCCCAGGAGCCCTGTGCTTTAGTTACACTCCCCACTGAGTGACGGCTGCTGGTGGGGTGACTGTCCTCTGTGCAGAGGGGATCGACCGACCGTACAGCTTATTTACAGGGATCGAAGCCAACACAGGGTAGAGATGGGAGGGCCTGGGGGATGAAGATGGAGCTCTGGGAACTTACGTTGGGAGGGGACAATGGGTAAACACCAGATGATAACAGGAACAGGAAGGAAAGAGCAGTCAGAACCTCAAGGTTAGAAGATATTACATTGAAGTTTCTATAACAACCGTTAACTCCCATCTAATAAACACAGGCCGCACAACACAGCTGTGTAGAACACCACTGGTGCTTACACTTTTGTGACCTGGATACAAATAATTTTAAATTGATAATATACTTTCAAGATCTCCACCCCCCCACCGCCTTTGGGGGAAGAAATAACATTATTTGCTTGAAGAAAGTATTTGCTCTGGAAATAATGCTGCCAATGTTTAAATGAGTATATCTTGATCTTCATCACTTTCAGCTCCTAAAAAGACCTACAGCCAATCTTTCTGTCACTGAGAGCCCCACACACTTGACAATTACGATAGGAAACAAACAAGCAAAGGTCAGAAGAGCAAAGAACCTGGGCTGGGGGTCTTTAACTTCGAGCTGATCTCAGGTTAAGCACAGGCAGGAACTCCAGTGTCAGGCTGAGGAGATCCTGGGGCAGAGTAACTTCAGTCATTGCCGGTGGTCGTTTAGTCACTCAGTCGTGCCCAATTCTTGTGACCCCACGGACTGACGGTAGCCCTGCCAGGCTCCTCTGTCCATGGGATTTTCCAGGCAAGAATACTGGAGTGGGTTGCCATCTCCTTCTCCAGGGCATCTAATTACTCATAAATTCACAAAAAACTGCAGAAAAAATGGAAGGGACAACAAACTCAATATGACCTGGATTGAGACCACCTTTGATCTCTATTGTTATTGCCAATATGCAAAGTTAGAAAGTCAACTGCTAGACATTTTTCCCAACACAACTTCTAAACCTCTACTGACAGGAAGAACTGAGCATTAAATTAAGTGTAAAGATTCAAAATCAGTTGTTCATCACAGAGCCATATAATCAATAACAACATACTTCAAAGTTCACTGGGGATATCTCTATAATCAAAAAATGCCATAAAGCAAACAGAAGAAAACATTCCAAAATGTTAATTACCTCCAATTAGGATGATTATGGAAAATTCTCTTCTTCAGTTTCCTCTACTTTCCAAATATTCTACAGTGAGCAAGCAATTCTTTGAGACTTTTTTTTAATAAAAAAATAAGTTTTGCAACCTTCACTGCCTAGCCATGTCATATTCTAAGTTATACCCATAACAAAAACAAGCTAAGAATATAAAATCAAATCCATTCAAGCACTGAAATTACTGATGCTCTAAGAAACAATAACTGACAAACTAGTGCAGACCTTTCATTTTGTAACTGTCCCTGAATTACTGACTCTGAAAGTATAAAAACTCAATATGGAGTATGGGGGAGATCAGAAAAAGTCTCAGCTCAAAAGCCCAGGTGTGAACAAGAAGGTGAAAAGATCAGCTTTGAACACTAAGGAAATATCGTTTCCTTGTGGCTGTATTATAGGCTTCATCAGTTCATTGCATGATATATTGGGAGTGTTTTTTGAAATAAGCCAAATCCATTCATGGGATGGGGAAAAAAAACACCCAAGCCTGGACCAAGTAGTCTGGATCAGGGACCCAAGCTGAGTGCTGAAGTCAGGGCATTTAGAGTCTGTGGTTGTGGCAAACCACTCCAGTACTCTTGCCTAGAAAATCTCATGGACGGAGGAGCTTGGTGGGCTGCAGTCCATGGGGTTGCTACTGGTCAGAAACGACTGAGTGTCTTCACTTTCACTTTTCACTTTCACACATTGGAGGAGGAGATGGCAACCCACTCCAGTGTTCTTGCCTGGAGAATCCCAGGGACAGCGGAGCCTGGTTGGCTGCCGTCTATGGGGTCGCACAGAGTCGGACACGACTGAAGCGACTTAGCAGTGCTTGTCCAGGGAAGCACCTTAGCAATTCTTGCTGGGTTCCTGCTTTCTGGATGACAGCTGGCCCCTTCGGGGTTCTCTCAGGTCTGTGCCTGAGTACCTTGGGAGACTTCTTACCCACATTTGGAGCCCTCCTTCTCTGACTTCTCAAAACCAGACTAAACTGGGCAAATCAGGGGCCTGCTCCAGGGACTGTGGCTCCAGGGTGAAGCAGCAGGATGCAGAGCAGAGAGGGCAGGGGAGGTCTGGGGGAGCTGAGTGGCTGGGCCACCAAGGAAGGAGTGTGCCGAGGGCACCGGCTCAAAGTGTGTCATAAGCAGTCACGGGAGAATCTGCCAGAGGTGGTGTGGTGGGGTGTGTCTTTGTTAGGAGTTGGATGCAAGACCGCAGCAAAGCAAGCAGGCTTGGAGGTCCCTTGGCAAAGCCCTCTACCTGCACAGGATCACTGGGCTCTTGGGTTCTTCCTTAAACGCCCCGTAGATTTCCAAAGGAAAATGTCCTCCAGGGCTGCCCTCAGGGGCTGGGAGTCACCTGAAGTGCCTCAGTTGAGAGACTCTGGCCCAGACTAATCCGAGGCGCCGGAGGCTTGTGGCTGCCCGAGTCACACAGGACAAGCACCAGGCCCAGAAATGGGAAGTACTTGGGCTTCCTGAAACCTCGACGTGCAAATCCCGGCCGGCTGACTCAGACCTCTGCTCCACTGCCCCGGAAATGCCCACAGGACTTAGGACTCGCCCCACAATGAGGTTCGTCCCCAAGACTTGGCCCAGCTGTGCACCCTCAGGCTACCCTGGAGAAAGTCCTCCTGACCTCCATTCCTGTTTCCAGAAGCAAAGTAAGGTGAATTCGCGCTCCCCAGGGCCTCCTTGAGAACCTGAGCCCCAGAACGGGGGTGATAAGAGCCTGTGCAGCCCTGCCACATACAAAGGTAAAGCAGGGAGAACAGGCCCAAACCATTTCAACGGTATTATCAACAAAATACATGCAAGGATTTAAACAGTTTATACTTCGGGCTTCCCGGTGGCTCTGAGGGTAAAGAATCTGCTTACAATGTGGGAGACCTCAGTTGATCCCTGGATCAGGAAGATCCCCTGGAGGAGAGCATGGCAGCCCACTCCAGTATTCTTGCCTGGAGAAGTCCATGAACAGAGGAGCCTAGCGGGCTACAGTCAGTGGGATCAGAAAGAGTTGGACACGACTGAGAGACTAAGCACACCACCTGCTGTTAACGGAAAGCCACATGATCTGACTTCGTGAAACCTCCCCATTGCAGGTCATACTGATTTTTAAAAATTAAAACATAGAAAAGGAGGACAGGGGTGAGATGGGGTGGAGGTTCAAGATGGAGGGGACATATGTACACCTGTGTCTGATTCACGCTGATGAATGGCAGAAACTAACACAATATTGTAAAGCAATTATCCTCCAATTAAATTTTTTTTTTAAAGGAAGACATCAGCTAACATTCATGTAGCACTGGCTTCAAGGTCTAAGTTTTACACATTCACCTGTGCAATCCTAGCAAAAATCCTCTTACTTCGCAGGCAGAGAAGTGGGAGGCAGCAGGCTGTGCCTCCGTTGGAGTGCTCCAGAGAGCAAGCCAAGGGAAAGAGGTGGGGTGGACTCATGCTGGCTTTCCAGCAAGAGCTGGGACTAAAGAGGACTCAACCATCCCCGCTTGGCTTTCTCCCTTCCTTACTGAGCACACATCTGTAGGCTGGGCTCAGATGCAGCAGCAAGTCAACAGGCCTAATGGGCCTTTGGATTACCAAGTACAGCTGATCAGTACTGCTGATGTGGAAGAAAATAGGATTTCCTACTAAACTTCAGGGGCAGACAGACCTGGGTTCTATCTAACCCTGGCTTCACCTACGTTTAGCTTCTACTGCTGGGCAAGAGGCTTACCCAGCCAAGCCTTGGTGCTTTCTTCTGTAAAAGGAGCTACACACCACTACCTTACCTCCTAGACTCTCTGAAAACTACAGAGGAGAAAGTGCTTGGCACACAGCACTCAGTAAATGCTACTTGGTATAGTCTTCTTTTTCTTAAAGATATGTTAAGTGCATTTTAATAGTGAATATTTTTAATATTTTTTAAAATTAAAGTGACTTAAAACTTTGAAAAAGTTTTGTAATGTTTCTTTCAAGTAAAAGAAAGAAGAAACATTACACTGGAAAGGAAGAAATCGAAATGCTCTCCCTAAGGACAGGAAGAATGTTCCCATGCCACCCACCCTTGCTGGGCTCAGTCTCTGGGTCTGCAGGGATGGCTGGGAGCCTCGGGGCTCTCAGAGCCCGGCCCTTTAGGCAGTGGCACCCTGCCCATGGGACGTGCAGGACATGTTTGTAATTTGCCTTTATTTTTAGACACATCTGCAAATGCAGTTTGAAAAATACCAGTCTTCAGAAAACCAGGGCAATTTCCCCGAGTCTTTCTAAGGCTGTAACTGTCACTTCCCTCTTTACTCTGTCAGAGCACAGTCTCATCTTTCGGCGCACAGCGAAGGACAACCCCGCAGCCTGCGATGTGGCGTCTCACCCTTCAGACACTGCATTTTCTGAATGTGACTAAACGTGACGTCTTTCTCAGCTAAGGGCTTCTGCTTATTAAGCCCTCCCTGGCCTCACAAAGGACTGGATACCTCCTTTGACATCAGTGGTAGGAGGTGTCAGACTCTGCTTTTAACTTTAACCTTGGCGTCCAGAAACTGGGGTCAAGGAGAAAAGGAAGGCCAGCAAATCCCAGCAGCCACCCACGTGACGGATTGGACAATGGTGACTAACTTTCCTAGAGATATAGGCAGAGTTTCCTCTATACTTCCCACTTTTACAAATGTGCCGTCTTGTGACCACATGAGCTAATTACTAAACCCCCACATCCCCAGCCTCCCTCCTTCAGTTTACTAGCTCCATGCTCAAACCAACAGGCCCTTGCAAACAAGAAAAGACCAAGTGAGCAGTCAGTGCCTTTACAGATACCGATGCTGCAATGGTGTTTCACTGGCCATTGATAACTGAAAATCAGATGAGGAGAGGAGAAAGGTGACGGTTAGTAGAGAACAAAAACCTTGTAAGGGCTGATTTTAAGAACAGCCAGCCTTCCAATCTGTGGGTTCCTAATCCGAGGATATGGAGGACTTGCTCTAAGAGACTTTGAGCATCTGGAGATTTGGAATCTGAAAGGGGCCCTGTATCCAATTCCACACAAATATTTAGAGTATGACCCAGCAGTCCCACTGCTGGGCATACACACCAAGGAAACCAGAATTGAAAGAGACATGTATACCCCAATATTCATCGCAGCACTATTTATAATAGCCAGGACATGGAAGCAACCTAGATGTCCATCAGCAGATGAATGGATAAGAAAGCTGTGGTACATATACACAATGGAGTATTACTCAGCCATTAAGAAGAGTACATTTGAATCAGTTCTAATGAGGTGGATGAAACTGGAGCTGATTATAGAGTGAAGTAAGCCAGAAAGAAAAACACCAATACAGTATACTAATGCATATATATGGAATTTAGGAAGATGGTAATGATAACCCTTGTATGCAAGACAGCAAGAGAGACACAGATGTATAGAACAGTCTTTTGGACTCTGTGGGAGAGGGAGAGGGTGGGACGATTTGGGAGAATGGCATTGAAACATGTATAATATCATATATGAAACGAATTGCCAGTCCAGGTTCGATGCAGCATACAGGATGCTTGGAGCTGGTGCACTGGGATGACCCAGAGAGATGGTATGGGGAGGGAAGTGGAGGAGGGGTTCAGGATGGGAAACATGTGTACACCCATGGCAGATTCATGCTGATGTACAGCAAAACCAATACAATATTGTAAAGTAAAAAAAATAATAAAAAATTAAAAAAATAATTCTAACATTTGAATTAAGAAAAAAACAAATATTGAGAGATGGCTGTACATGTGTTTCAGGTGGAATTAAAAATGGAGGAAGAGGGAAATAGAACTGCCATACAGCCCACTGCTGGGCATACAAACCGAGGAAACCAGAATTGAAAGAGACACGTTCACCACAATGTTCACTGCAGCACTGTTTACAATAGCCAGGACAAGGAAGCAATCTAGATGTCCACTAGCAGACAAATGGATAAGAAAGCTGTGGTACATATACACAATGGAATATTACTCGGCATTTGAATCTGTTCTAATGAGGTGGATAAAACTGGAGCCTATTATACAGAGTGAAGTAAGCCAGAAAGAAAAACACCAATACAGTATACTAACGCATATATATGGAATTTAGAAAGATGGTAACGATGACTTTATATGCGAGACAGCAAAAGAGACACAGATATAAAGAACAAACTTTTGGACTCTGTGGAAGAAGGCGAGGGTGGGATGATTTGAAAGAACAGCATTGAAACATGTATATCACCATATGTGAAACAGATCACCAGTCCAGCTTCCATGCATAAGACAGGACACTCAGGGCCGGTGCACCAGGATGACCCTGAGGGCTGGGATGGGAGGGAGGAGGGAGGGGGGTTCAAGATGGGGGACACATGCACACCCATGGCTGATCCATGTCAATGTATGGCAAAAAGCACTACAATACTATAAAGTAATTACCCTCCAATTAAAATTAAACAAAAAATATATAAGTTGAATAAATGAAAAAAAAATGGAGGAAAAGTATGTTACCAGGTGAGCTGCTGAGAAAATTCAGCTGTAAAACAACATCATGTGGGACTTCCCTGGCAGTCCAGAGGTTAAGACTCCGTGCTTCCAATGTAGGGGGTGCAGGTTTGGTCCCTGGTCAGGGAACTAAGATCTCATAAGGTGCAGGCAAAAATAAATAATTAATTTAAAAAGAGAAAAACAACAGTTTGTAAAATGTCTGATCATTCAGTGACTAATATACCAAGCATTAACACCAGTCCAAGTGAAACTGCACCACTCTTGTTTGACACATTGAAGGCCTGATGACAGGGTGGAGAGCCCTTAGCTAGGCATGTGCAGGTCATGTGTGGCAGCTCATTCCAGAAACCACCGCAAGAGCCTAGACTGAAATAATAATGCTGCAAGAGATACTGGAACATCAGAAGGGGGAAGAGCCACTGTTCAATCTGCCAAGGAAAGGAACAGTAAGGTAATGCTCACAAAGCGCATAAAATATCCGTGTGTTGTGTGTGACTTTAAATTTTATTTTTAAAATTACCATACAGTAAAATTTACTCTCTGGTTGGGGGTGGGGGTGGGGAGGAGAGGGCACACAGTGCTATGAAAGGTAACACAGATGTACATATCCCTGTAGCAACCATCAAGAGAATACAAAAAGCTCCACCATCCCAAAAGCAGATTCTACAAATAATTCCCCCAAACTTGCTTTAGCCAATAATAGGCACAATGAATAACAGGGGAGGAACCATAATTTGTCATCAAAATTAAGTGCCAGGAAAAACAAACACATCACACTCCAACCTCCCCTACACTGAATTTTTTTTTGCTGGTTGACTAGTAGCCTTCCTGTGTCTCTACATTATAAAATTTGAGGTATTTACAAGCCACATCCCTCTATTTTTCACCATGGAATCAATACAATTCATAAAAGCATGTTATTTCTTGTTGCTTCAGGGCTTTCCAGACAAGTGGCCGGTGGGACATTCCTGCAGAAGATTTACAATTTCACCTAATCAAACCACTGTTAGAGTAGAACTCAGAACTTTGCAAGTGGGTAAAGTAAATGTGTCTAAGTGGTACCTTTAACAGACTGCTGGGATGCTGACCAGCTTGCCTACTAGGTCCTAAGTAGTCTTGCTTTTGGAGGTTACTAATGCTTTGTGCGTGATGGGAGAAGGGAAGGACATAAAACTTCGTTAAATCCCTTCAACAAGGAGATGGCCTCTGTGGCAATATCCACATTCAGCTGTGGAGTAATGTGATAGATATTTTAAAGGCTCTGGTTTTTCCATAAATTTATTTCAGGGGCCATGAGCATGCCAGCCAGCCCACTAATAGGAACAGAATACACTGGTCCTCTTTCTCCTGGAATCCAAGAGGTTCTCCATATTCACTTAGCAAAAATTTACTGAGCACCTACTAAGTTATCAGATCCTGGGTTAGTGGCTGGGGATGTAAATCTGTTAAGATATAAAATCTCACACAACCTCAGTACTGAGGGAAGGAACATGAAACTGGAAACTAAGGATGGATGGTTTAAAAGGGGGGTGGGGGGAGGAAAGAAAAACCAAAGGAGTGTGGAGTGTGCATAACAACAAAAGCCCTCCTCGGTCTCAGTCCTGGGAAAACAGGAGCCAGCTCCAGCCCGAGAATTCACTTCCTTGCCTCAGTTTCCCACAGGCTCAGATTCCGGGCACTCCACGTGTTGCCCTTGGCACGGGCAACAGTTAATAAGTTACAAAAGTTACGTTAAGGTGAACTTGAACACTTCCGATGCTGAAGCTCACAGCCCTCTTCCGCACATCCTCTCCCAGTTGGCATTTGAGTGTAAAATTCTTCCAGACAGGCCACCTGAGCGCTCAAATTGCTTTACCTCTGAAAAAACACCTTGGGAAAAACGTTTCGGCACGCAAGGCCCTGACGGGCACTGCAGCACAACTCACGGGCGCGGCGTGCACCAAGTCTGCGTGGGAATCACGTTTACAAGAGGGAGGGGGCGGTCACGAGGGGCGGCGGGCGCCAGGGCTCCGGTTCCGCGGCCGGCCGGGAAGGCCTCGCGCCAGTCGGGCGCACGCCCAAGGCGCCGGGCCCGCCTCCAGCTCCCGGGCAGCGGGAACCGCGAACCGCGCCGTGGACGGCCCGGGAGGGAGCGCCGCGCCCCCTGGCGGCGGGGCCCGTCCCTGCCAGCTGCCGGCCGCCGGCCGTCGCCGCCGCGGGCCTGCCTCGCTCCATTTGCTGACTCCGGAGGCAGCGTCCCTCCGAGCGGCGGCTTCTCGGGCCTCCCGCTCCCCGCTCCGTATCTCCCTCCAGTCCCCGCCCCCTACTCCTGCTCTGACACCCCCCCTGCACGCCGAGCCCGTTCCCAGCCGCAGCCCGGCGGAGCGAGGAAACCGAGTCCGCCGCTGGCTTCGCAGAGCCTTCCGGCGGCCCCGGCCGCTCCATCGCGGCGCCCGGCGGGGTGCGGGGCTGGCGCGCGGCGCGAGTGGGGCGGTGGCGGCGCGGACTGTTCCACTGCGCGTTCCCCCCGCCCCCGCGCGGCGCGCGTGCTCCCCGGAACGCCATGGAGCCGCCGCGTTCCGAGCGGGCACAAAGGGGCGCGCGGCACAATGGGCGCGGCGAGCCCGTGGGCGCCCGGCGCCCGCTCCGGCGACTCGGCCCTGCGCGGGGGTGGGCGCCCCTCCCGGCGAGCGCTCTCCGGGCAGCCCCCCTACGCGTCCCCTCCCCTGCTCCCGCCCCCACCCCGGCATGGATGTTGCAGCCACTCGCCCGTCCGTCTGCTCCGGAGCCGCCGCCACCGCGCGGCCGGCTTGAACAGCCCCGCACTTACCTGGGACACGAGTTCTGTACTTTGCAGAGCGGGCCCGCGCCGAGTTGGGGCGCCACGTGGGGGTAGGGGGAGCGCGGGGCTGGGGAGTGGGGGCCGCGCGCGGAGGGCCAGGCCGGGGCGGCCCGGGGAGTTGCTGGGGGCAGCGGGCGGGCGCCGTGTATTTTCCCCTCTCTTTGTGTGTGTCCGTGCGCTGCGCTCTCGCGTGACGTGACGGGACTCCGTGTGTCATTTCCGCACAAGGACACAGGAGCCCCCGCTGCAGTGGAACCACAACCCCTCCGCCCCCACCCCCAGCCCGCCCCTCCCCCTCAGCGGGGCACACGCGGGACCGGCGGCGGCGCTCGGGCGTGAACGGCCGCGGCAGGGAGCTGAGGCGCGCACTCCGGGGACCCAGGCGGCCCAGCGCGCTCATCCGGTGCCGCGCCGCTCCACGTGGGCCCGCGCCCGCTGCCCGGGGCGGGGGGCGGCGGCCGCGCACCCACGGTGCGCCGGGCCAGCGCTGGCTAACAATGTACTCTGCACATCGTGTGTTCTCCCCCGCGACTCATTTCTCTAAAACGTGGTTTCTCAGACCCGAGGAGTTTGACCTGAAAAGCCTCTTTTTCTACTTTTTTTTTTTCCGTCTGCGGATCGGCGACTGTGCGGGGCGCCTCCCTGCGCGCCCGCGCCTTTCCCGCATTTTGGGGGATCTCGGCCGTGGCTCTGTCCCCCAACCGGGCGAGTGTTCCCTCGTCCGATGGGCACAAAGGCTTCGGGGCGCGGGGACGCTAGTGGCCCCCGCGGAGCCTGCATGGAGTCTGGCGGGCCGCGGGAGACTGACCCCGGCGCTGGGAAACACTGGCTCTGGCCCCTCCCCCAGTAGGGGGCCGCCCTCTCTTGTAAGCCTAAGAGCTAAAATCTGCCTTCTACTTGTAACCCGAAGTTTTGAGGTTTGAGGCTGCGGAGCCTGAGATTCATAAGTGCGCGGGCTCATAGACCCGCATGCCACAGACAAACCCACAGGATAGCTGCGCCGAGCGCGTAAAATAGAAAAACACGAGTCACCAACTCAATAAAGGCTCATTCTTTCTACTCCTGACTCCCGGACTGGAGATTCCAAGTTGATAAATAACGAAACCTACCCCTCGGGTATTTTCTCAAGTCTCAGTGACTTCAAGGGGTGTGGTGTGTGAGGGTCAGGGAAGCCCAACCCAACAGTTAAGCCACGTTTATATTTAAGGCAAACAATGAGAATGTAAAATTTTTTAAATCCTTTAATTTGCGGGTCGAAAAAAGTATAAAAAGAAAAATGCAAATGATCCCATCTGCTGCTCACAGCTTACTGGCTGCAAGGGAGGACCATGTGGCCCGGCCCTGCGCGGTCAGTGAATTGGTAGAATAGATTTTAAAAAGAAGGCATATGCTGGCTCCTTGCTGCCCGGGCGCGGGGAGGGTTTGAATTAACGTATAGTTTTGCATTACGTATACTCTTCCAGACCGCTCCAGCTGGGAATTTAGCAATTATGCAAGTTCTTCCCCTTTGGGTTTGAAATCTATAGGCAAGAGGTTATCTAAGACCTTTGAGGTTCTACGTGGAACATTCTCGAACTGATTTTGAAAAGTCAGTACTAATTGCTATGCAAAATTAGCAAGCAGCAGGGAGAACCTAGCCCTGCGTCCAGGGGGTGTTTTATAAAAGAATCCATACGTGCTCAGTGTCATTCAAAAGAGGATGATGAAAAGAATGGGGCCGAGATAGCAGCCCTTCAAATTCAAAAGACTTGAGTCGCCCTATCTACATTTAAAATAGGGCGGAGGGAGAAGGGGGAGGAGGACCGCTTGGGGCAGAATGGTTAATTTATACATTCCCTGAAGACTGAATGAAGGCACTTCTATTTCTGCCGGGAACTTGACTTTTAACATTCGCACATTAAATAACATGTATGATATAGTACATCGCTTGACTTAGTTAACATATAGCAGTTTTAGTTTCACCTTAAGTTTATTGTGACAGTTAGAATTTAAAAAGTATAAGTTGCATTTCATTAATTCAGTTTTCCAGGATTTCCCAGTGGAAGAGTTAGGAAGAATTAAGAGTAGCATTTAAGCTCACTTTGCATTTTTAAACCACTTTACTTAATGCTTTAAAAATGTAAAATGACCTTGTTACATTTTAAGGGGACTAGATGAAATGTGTTATAGGATATATCTATAGCCAATCATTAACAACGCAGGTATTGGAGGAGAAATTAATAAATCAGTGGAAATAAAATAATTAAAATGAACATTTCCTTGTTCACATTGTTCAGAACCAGAAGTTTTGTGAAATAATAATTCTATAGTATCTAAAGCAAACTGACTTCAAAACAATCTCTCAGGAAACTACAAAGTGACCTTGAGTATTATTGTAAATTGTGTATCTTAATTTGCATAACTGGATCAACATTTCTACTTAAAGTAAGCTTTCCAAATGAGTTGTTAGCAAAAATGGAAGTTACTGCAGTGTGGGAAAGGAAACTACCTACCTTCAAATGGTTTTATGTTTATATGAATTTCTGTTTTGTTTTTTTAATGAGAAAAAGCAGGACAAAAGATTTTTTTTTAAAGGTAAACACATGCTTGGAGTTGTCTTCCAGTTGTATCTTGGAATCTTTAAAAAACAGTATTTTTGAAAGTGCTATTGGATAAATGTAATACTTTATGAAAAAATATGAATAAACATGGAGTAAGATGGGGAGAAGGGCTTCCCTGGTGGCTCAGTAGTAAAGAATCCTCCTGCCATTACAGGAGATACAGGAAATGCGTGTTCGATCCCTGAGTCGGGAGTATCCCATGGAGAAGGAAATGGCAACCCACTCTGGTATTCTTGCCTGGAGGGGTGGGCTACAGTCCATGCAGTCAAATAAAAGTCAGACATGACTTGGAGACTAAACAAGATGAGGAGAGGAATGAGGCTTTAAAAAGCACAATTCTTGCCTGATGTAATCTTAAGAAGTCAGCAGGAGTGACTGCTAATGATTCATAAGGATATGTATAAAGACCTGAAAAAATAAAAACCTAAGATTTAGAGGTCTGCTTGATTGGAAATTTCTTCATTAGAAATGCATTTTTCAAGATTTCAAATTAGAGCTGCTACAGTTGATCTAATGAATTCATTTCCTATTTTACCTCAGTAAAAGGCAGCAGGGAGTAAGTTGGCTACTTGGCCATACAAAGGACTCACATAAAACACTAAATGTAAAACCTCAAAATTACCCAGCATTTAATGAAGAGTGGGATATCTTTAATATCAATCAATGTATATAATTAAGAGTGGCAGATAGACATCAGGTTTCACATATCCTTTAGCTGTTGTTCTAAAGGTTTTGATCATCATAAAATGTACTTATAGCTGCCTCAACAGTATTTATAGGACTTTGTATCCCCCAGTAGTTAAGTCTTAAAACAATACAACAGATTTCACTGTAACTTGTACTCATTTCCACTTTACTTCTTGCCTGTTGGATGTATAATTTTGCCAAGCCTTCAACTTCAAACAGAAGTAGCTGGCAGATCCAGATTCCGTGAATACTCATAACTGAAGTAAGGGGGAAAAAGAGGAGGAGCAGAGAAGCTTGTATTAACTTTATTAAATAGAACCTACTGAAAGGCATCTCGCTGAGTAACTTGCAGAACTGACCTTTGTTTGGGAAGGTGGGCTCAAGGACTTCAGTTTAACCCTTTGTGCGCTGGGAATGGGGTATGAGGGGGACCAATCCCACCTTTAGTGAATCTGAAGCACTAATTGACACACCATGATCCAGTGTGGGAAAGAAAAAAAAAAGGTGTTGCATGAAAAGTTGCAGAGAATTTGTGCTAGGCAGTTTTCCTTATGTGTAGAAGAGCTATTGAATAATTTATAGCACCTTGAGATTTTAAGCACCCAGCATAACCATTAAGATCTGATTTTAGTAGAATATCTGGCTTGCACAATAGGGAGTCTGCAAAAAGTAATCTTAGGGAGAGTGAAAACTGTTGCAATCCAGTCTCAATTTCAAGCCCTTGAGAAAACAAATGCCAATCTGAACGATAGCTCATTCTGAACCCAGAGTGCTAGCTGGAGGCGCTGCAGCCACCAGGGCCCCCAAGCCCAGAGGGGTGCCCAAGGGCCTGCAGTCAGAGGAGTTCCCCACACAGATCACACAGCAAAGCGACAGGCAGGAAGCAGGGAGCAAGCGGAGGCTGGTTTCCCAGCCAATCAGAGTACACTAACAAAAAAAAAAAAAAGGAGGTATACACTTCTCTAGTAACTGGTTGGTTTTTAAGAAATTATTTCTTGCTTTGGGCCAAAAGACTCTAAATGAAATGCTCTCCATACATATATATACATTTTTAAAGTCTTATTTGACTTGCCTGAAATCTCCTCTGTAAAATTAATACCTTGTAGAAATGAACTTGAGATCCAGTGATTCTACTTCTGGGAATCCATCCTAATTCAACCAAGGCTACAACTACAAACAAATATATGTTCACTGCAACATTGCAAGCAAATGTTGGATGTTCATTGCAGGATCATTCATAACAGAAAAATTGGGAGAGAACTTGGAAAATAGTCAAAATGACAACACATGCGATGGCACACAATCTCAGCTTTCGAAAGAGGAAAGTACAGAAAATATCTATGACATATTATTGAGTAGAAAGAAAATTACCGATCTCTATATAGTGTAAACCCACTTTTGTAAAAAGAAAGAAAGAAAGAAAAAAAAACATGTATGTACCTATATCTGGGTGTGAACAGAAAAGGTCTGGAAAGCACAGGAGTAACAGTAGTTACCCTGGAGGTATATAACGGTAGAAAGAAGGAACTTATCAGTCCTTTTTCATGTTCAGCCTTTGTGAAATATTTGATTTCCTTGTTGTGCCCCAACAATGAGCATCTATTGCTTTTGTAACCCTTTCCCCTCCACACACCAAAAAAGAGTTGTCACCTTGGCCTAAGGAACAAGTCACCCTGGAGTAGCTAAAAGTCATGCAGGGTTTCACTGGTGGCTCAGTGGTAATGAGCCTGCCAATGTAGGAGAGATGGGTTCTGTCCCTAATTCAGGAAGATCTCACATGCTGTGGAACAGCTAAGCCTGTGTGCCGCAGCTACTGTGTCTGCACTTCAGAGCCCATGAGTCACAACTATTGAGCCCAGTATCCTCCAGCCCATGCTCTGCAACAAGAGAAGCTACTGTAATGAGAAGCCTGTGCACCACAGCTAGAGAGTAGCCCCCGATTGCTGCAACTAGAGAAAAGCCTGTGCAGCAAAGAAGACCCAGCATGGCCAAAAATAAATAAATAAATATATAAATAATTTCTTTTTTTTAAGGTCATGCAGCATTGGTGTGAGTGCCTGGCTTGACACCTGTTATCTGACTCCCCTTTATCAATCTATTGCTTTGATTTTAAAAAGAGAGAGAGAGAGAGTTAGAAGAAATCTCAGTAATAATGCTCCAAAAGTAAATATAGTATTTGGCAGATCGGAATCCACGGCTCCTTTTCCACAAACTTCTGAAATGTCAGCACAATATCTTAGAGATGTAACCGAATATGTCTAAGGATTTCACTATAATCATGGCACATTAGGGCCTGAGAAATAATAGATGCCAACAGCCTGGTTTTACCAATAAGGAAACCAAGGCAAAAAGAAAAGGTAGCTTGCTCAAGGCACACTGGCCTTTGGAACAATGTTTTGGGGTTCCTTTTGGTATGTCATGCCTACCAAAGGCCAAACAGGTTTCAAAATAAATCAGAGTCCACCAAAGAGTAAAATTTACAAGGTTAGTGTTTTACACAGTTGTATTCACGAATGTGGTAGCTCACCTCCGGCCTCAACCTTTACTCCTCAGCAGCTTAGCTCTTCCTCAAGAGGCCTCATGGGTCCTAGCCTGGGGTGGAGGTCCCTGTTCTGAATCTCCCTGTCATAGAGGCTATTATGGACTGAATTATGCCCCCTCCCGTCCCTGTACCTAGTCCCCCAGGGGTTGGAGTCCTAACCCCCAGTGTAGCTTGGAATGTGGCTGCATTTGTATACAGAGCCTTTAAAGAGGCGGTTAAGGGTAAGTGAGGTCATATGAGTGGGCCTCAATCTCATGTGACTGTGTCCTTATACAAAGAGGGATGTGCCTACACAGAGAGAAGGCCGTGTCAGGACACTTAGGTGGCTGTCTATAGGCCAGGAAGACAGCCTCGGGAGAGCCCTACCAGCAGCTTGATCTTAGACTTCCAGTCTCCAGAGTTGTGAGAAAATAGATTTCTGTTGTTTAAGCCCCTCAGTCCATGCTATTTTGTTACGGCAGCCTGAGCTGACTGGCACAGAGACCCTGTTCACATGAAGCATTATAGCTTTCTGTCTGTCTCTTCAAGTAGCATGTAAACTTTTGGAGGGCAAGACCATGACCCTACACTATCTCTAAGTGCCTGGCTCCATGCCTGAGACGTAATCAATTCTCAACAAACAGTTGTTGAAAGAATAATTGAATTATTGTTAGATATCATATGTCCTATTTCTCTTCCCCCTTCTATAGATGAAGAAACAAATGGTTGAAGGCTTGGAGCAGGACAGCTCCTAGTCTATGTGAATAGTGCCTCCTGGAATGACTCCTATACCACCTATGTGTTATATGGGAAGAGCCCAAAGACAGGCGGCTGAGTCACGGCAGGATCTGGGCCACATGTCAGAACCCCCTCACCTCCCAGCTGAGGATTTCATCCACCATTCTATACCAACTCTGGAATAATATCAGATAGGTATAAAGTTCTTCCCATAGTTGTCTTACTGTCCTCAGGCTGCCATAATAAAATACCATACCCTGGGTGCCTTTAATAGAATAAGTTTATTTTTTACATTTTTGGAGGCCTGAAGTCAGATCGGGGTGCTGGCATGATGGGATCGATCTGGTGAGAGCTGTCTTCCTGGTTTGCAAATAGTTACCTTCTTGCTGTGTCTTTACATGGTTGGTAGAGGGCAAGCTCTGTCCCTGGTATCTCTTCTTGTTATACATGCTCAGTCACTTTAGTCGTGTCCGACTCTCTGTGACCCTGTGGGCTATATCTGGCCAGGCTCCTCTGTCTGTGGGATTCTTCAGGTGAGAATACTGGAGTGAGCTGCCATGCCCTCCTCCAGGGAATCTTCTTGACCTAGGGATCGAACCTATGTCTCTTATGTCTCCTGCAGCTTTTTCTTGTTAGGGCACTAATCTCATCATGAGGGCCCCACCCTCATAACATCATCTAACCCTAATTACCTCCTAGATGCCCCATCTCCAAATACCATTATATTGGCAGTTAGGGCTTCAGCATATGAATTTGGGAAGGACACAAACATTTAATCTATAATAATAGTGTTTTCACATTTTGTCATTCTGTTACTACCTCCCCATAACAACCCACCTCATTTTTAAACAAGTGGGGAAAAAATAAAGCCCAGAGAGATGACACGGCTTGTAATTCATTCTTTCAGTTAACAAATAATTATCTCAAGCTAATATGTGCCAGACTCTAGATGCATGACTGGCAATTGGCATGACTTACACTATATCCTGAGGACTTCCCTGATGGCTCAGACAGTAAAGCGTCTGTCTACAATGCGGGAGACCTGGGTTCGATCCCTAGGTCGGGAAGATCCCCTGGAGAAGGAAATGGCAATCCACTCCAGTATTATTGCCTGGAAAATCCCACGGACAGAGGAGCCTGATAGGCTACAGTCCATGGGGTCACAAAGAGTTGGACATGACTGAGTGATTTCACTTTCCTTTATATTCTAAGTACTAATTCTTCTACTGTTTCCCAATTAAGTTTGGTTATTTCTCAGTTTAGTTGTTTGAAACATCAGCAGTACTGACCAGAATAGAATTTAATCTTTTCTTTTCAGAAAATTCCATCCTACTCTAAGACACAAGGGAGTCCTTAGGCACACCTTCCTGCTTAGGCTGAGCATTTCTATCTTCTTTACCTTTGCTTGTGATGCCTCTATACTGCCCCTGTGAACTCCTATTTACCCTTTGAAGCCCAGCCTAAGGGGTTTTCACCATCCCTCTCCCACAGGCAGGCCAGTACTCCGAGTGTTCTAGTTACTCCTCTACTGTAGATGACCCCTATTTCAGCCTAACTGGTATTACTTGACTGTACTGCTTATTTGTGTTTTCCGTGATGCTCTCATACTGGATGCCACAGAGCCTCAGCATCATCCCTCCTGTTGCCTTCTGCAGTATCTCAAGTGGCTCCCCCTGCTGTGACTGTGATGCATGCACTTGACACTCTGGCTGGTTGGACTGGGGGCTGAGGCTTGAAATGTGAGTAGTTGCTCAAGGCTGCATGTGGATGATGCCGGACTTCCAAGTGGCTGGGTACCAGCCCTGCTCAGCAGGTCTCTGAAATGGACAGTGACAAACCTACACAACAGAATCTTCTTTTTTAAGTGTGTACATGTTGGGTGATATTTTTCTTTCCTAGGGCTGCCATCATAAAATAACACAAACTGGATGGATTAGATCATCAGAAATTTATTGTCTCAATGGTTCTGGAGGATCAGTTCAGTTCAGTCACTCAGTTGTGACTGACTCTTAGAGGCCCCATGGACTACAGCACTCCAGGCCTCCCTGTCCATCACCGATTCCTGAAGCTTACTCAAACTCATGTCTATCGCATTGGTGATGCAATCCAACCATCTTGTCCACTGTCATCCCCCTTTCCTCCTGCCTTCAGTCTTTCCCAGCATCAGGGTCTTTTCAAATGAGTCAGCTCTTCACATCAGGTGGCCAAAGTATTGGGAATTTTAGCTTCAGCATTAGTCCTTCCAGTGAATATTCAGGACTGATTTCCTTTAGGATGGACTAGTTGGATCTCCTTGCAGTCCAAGGGACTCTCAAGAGTCTTCTCCAACACTACAGTTCAAAAGCATCAGTTCTTTGGGGCTCAGCTTTTTATAATCCAACTCTCACATCCATACATGACTACTGGAAAAACCATAGCTTTGACTAGACAGACCTTTGCTGGTAAAGTAATGTCTCTGCTTTTTAATATGCTGTCTAGGTTGATCATAATTTTTCTTCCAAGGAGTAAGCGTCTTTTAATTTCACAGCTGCAGTCACCATCTGCAGTGATTTTGGAGCCCCCCAAAATAAAGTCTGTCACCGTTTCCACTGTTTCCCCATCTATTTGCCATGAAGTGATGGGACCAGATACCATGATCTTAGTTTTCTGAATGTTGAGCTTTAAGCCAACTTTTTCACTCTCCTCTTTCACTTTCATCAAGAGGCTCTTTAGTTCTTCTTCACTTTCTTCCATAACAATGGTGTCATCTGCGTATCTGAGGTTATTGATATTTCTCCTGGCAGTCTTGATCCCAGCTTGTGCTTCATCCAGCCCGGGATTTTGCATGACATACTCTGCATATAAGTTAAATAAGCAGGGTGATAATATACAGCCTCGATGTACTCCTTTTCCTATTTGGAGCCAGGCTGTTGTTCCATGTCCAGTTCTAACTGTTGCTTCCTGATCTGCATACAGATTTCTCAAGAGACAGGTCAGGTGGATCTGGTATTCCCATCTCTTTCAGAATTTTCCACAGTTTGTTGTGATCCACACAGTCAAACGCTTTGGCATAGTCAATAAAGCAGAAGTAGATGTTTTTCTGGAACTCTCTTGCTTTTTCCATGATCCAGCGAATGTTGGCAATTTGATCTCTGGTTCCTCTGCCTTTTCTAAATCCAGCTTGGTTCATGTACTGTTCATGTACGGTTCATGTACTGTTGAAGCCTGGCTTGGAGAATTTTGAGAATTACTTTACTAGTGTGTGAGATGAGTGCAATTGTGCAATAGTTTGAACATTCTTTAGTATTGCCATTCTTTGGGTTTGGAATGAAAACTGACCTTTTCCAGTCCTGTGGCCATTGCTGAGTTTTCCAGATTTGCTGGCATATTGAGTGCAGCACTTTCACAGCATCATCTTTTAGGATTTGAAATAGCTCAACTGGAATTCCATCACCTCCACTAGCTTTGTTCGTAGTGATGCTTCCTTAGGCCCACTTGACTTCGCATTCCAGGGTGTCTGATCACACCATCGTGGTTATCTGGAGGATAAGAGTCCCATATCAAGAGGTTGGCTGGCTAGGCTCTGTCTGAGTGCTATGCAGAGGCTCTGTTCCAGGGCTCTCTCCTTGCTTCTGGGGGCCTGAGAAGTTTCTTGGCTCTTAGATGATGTTCTCTGTGGATCTTCCCATCCTTTTCCTCTAGTACATATCTGTCTCTGTGTCTAAATTTCTCCTTTTTAGAAGGACAAAGTCATACTGGATTAGGGACCCCCCCGACTCATAACCTCATCTTAACTTGAGTATCTGCAAGGACTCTACTTCCAAGTGGACCCTGTTTCACAGACATTGGGGGTAAGGAGTTCAGCATCATCTTGAGGACACAGTACAACTCATAACAGTGGGGAAAAAAAGGACTAAGCTCACTCGTATTCAGCCCTAACATCCCAGAAGCACTGGGTCCCAGAGTGAATATCTGCTGACATGGTGGCTTTCTCTGCTACACCACAACTCCAAGGATCACTGCTAACATCTCTGTCACTGCCTGAATATGCTTTCCCTTTTCTTTCTAAAGAATGTGCCTAATTTAATTTTGCTACTCCTTGGGGACTTGGCCCTTTGCATTCACATTTCCATGCCTCCAGCCCTGCTGCTGCCCTGCAGGTCGCAGGTGGTGATAAATGCTGTCACACTGACGGTGACATCAAGGCGATGCTGGCTGCAGAGTGCAGGGCTCAGGAAGTCAGACAGACCCCTGGATTTGAATTCAGGCTCCCGCATGTACTAAGTGTGGGATTTTGGACACTGCGTAAGCTTTTAGCATCCATTTCCTTTGTCGAGGCATGGGGCATCCTGCAGGATGGTTATAAATGAGGCAGGCAGCTATGGGGAGCACTGCAGAGTGGTTGGCAGAAGCTAAGTTCAATAAAGGATAGTTATTTTTATTGGTTATAAGTGGGGTGAGCAAACTGTTGAAATAACTAGCCTGGGCACGTAACAGTTAAGGTTTTGAAAAACACATTTCTAGTTAAGCAGCAAAAGCACAAAGGTTCATATGATGGTCCTCAATGTTGTCTGGAAGATACCACTTTAAATTGAAACTCCACCCAGGAAGGGAAAAAGACAGCATCATGTAATTCTAAAACACGTGATGCCCCCAACCCTCATGTCCTTTCTCCTTACCCCTCTCATAAGGAAGAGACAGTGTCTCTGCTGTCTTTCTCCAGGACAGGCCCTGGTCGCCTCGGCCACGAGTGCGAGTCGGTGTCATCAGAGCCCTGAGCCAAGTAACCAAGTCAGCCAGAAAGAAAAGGTGCTGCATGCAAATCTCAGTCCATACACTTATGTCTGTGAAATAACGATTTTTACTTTCTGTCTTGAGCCCTGTCCTTTGGAGTCCTCTCCACCCCCACCAAAAGCTTCCAGGGGCCTCTGGCCTCCAGGCATCTGCCCACATGGGTTCTGGCTGAGCCGTCCATCATTCTGCATGCTGTACCCTGCAGGCAGTGGTTCTGCCATGCCCAACCAGGGACGCGGTCATCTCTTTGCAAGGCTGCTTGGAACGGGGGAATCCGTGATCCAAATGCCTACAGGGACTAGGCTGGGAGAGCTCGCGAGGGAAGCGTGCAGTCTGCCTATCAGACACATAAGAACATCTTCACTTCCATGGAGGAGTGCACCGGCTCCTCTGTTTCTTTCCTGAGCCATCTTTAGTTCATGTTTCGGTTCTTCATTTATGGAAGAAATCTGGGGTAGAGAGGACCATCTTCTATTGCCTGGAGCAGTGCCAGTGTCATGATGAGTGACAACTAACCCCTGGCGTCTGTGTAGCGATGACTTCCAGGGATTCTGGCAGACTAGAGCATTTATTCCTTATCTAAGGCAGGCAGCCTTGGTGCCATAAGAGACTGGACACAGTGTGGCCAAATCTGCTAATTATTCAAGAGAAGCTCCAACCTAGACTTCTGTGTAAAATTGCCTAGATTTGCTACTGGGTCGCACAGAGTCGGACCTGACTGAAGCAACTTAGCAGAAGCAGCATAATGCTCAGTGACTGAAATTCACATGGTCAAAGTCAGATGTAACGCATAGGCCTGTAGTTTGCGGTCACAGCTCCCAGCCACAGCTACAGCTTCTTGGGGGCAGGCCTGCCTCCCAGCCAGGCTACTGGAGAGCCCAACCACATATCAGCCTGCCGGTCCTCACCACCTTGTCTAGGGTCCTCCTGCTTCTGCCCACGCATTGTGTCTGTGGCTCAAATCTTCTCCCTGCTGGGGTTTAAGATTTTAGAAACAAAAGCTTGAGGGCAATTTCAGCTTTCTGATCCATCTCGTCCCTTCACCAAGATAATAAACCCAGATGGGAATATCTGCTTGGAGACAGGGAAAGGAAAGGAGGAAATACCAGGAGAATAAAAATATAGATTAGTATCTCAATGATACAGTCTTGGCACACATACTTACTGACCATATTTGATCTGAGGTTACTATAAAACAGCTTCAGAATTTCTCTGTGTTGGGACTCCTAGGACAGAAGCACCAGGAAAATCTTTTAGAAAGGAAATCCCAGTCCAGCCAATTAATCAAAGATTCCTTTTTTTTTTACAGTAAAATAGATCTATCTAACACTGCATCTTCTTAATAATATATTGATAGTATGATATAACATTTACTTTTATTAGTATATGTCCCTTATTTTCTTGATTCTGCCATGGGCAATTTCTGATTTCAATAATAAGGTTTTTGAAAAAAAATGTAATACCTTTGAGGTTTTATGCATTGATTTAATATTAATAGTAAATACTGCTACTGCTGCTGCTAAGTCACTTCAGTCGTATCCGACTCTGTGCAACCCCATAGACGGCAGCCCACCAGGCTCCCCCGTCCCTGGGATTCTCCAGGCAAGAACACTGGAGTGGGTTGCCATTTCCTTCTCCAATGCGTGAAAGTGAAGTCATTCAGTCGTGTCTGACTCCTAGCGACCCCATGGACTGCAGCCTACCAGGCTGCTCTGTCCATGGGATTTTCCAGGCAAGAGTACTGGAGTGGGGTGCCATCGCCTTCTCCAGTAGTAAACACAGTGCTACTTATTACTGAGCCATCATTGGTTTAAAGGACTAATGTTATTACAGGAGTCATTACTGGTGTGAAGGACTAAAGCAATATAACCCTTGTGCTCCGGGAAGATGATAAATTTGGGAGCAGAAAGTTCAGACTCAAATTACATTTGTTTCATCATTTTCTTGGGTGGAGGGAGAGAGATGCGAATCTCCCTGTAATACTGATTTGAGTGATCAGGAATGGGACAAGAATATTAGAAACCAGATGAAAATCCTTCGAATAAATGACCTTAATACCCTCCTGACCTATATAATCAGCATGGAGCAAAGAGAAATGATTGTGCTTTGAACTCAAGTGTGTGAATTTGAGGAAAGCTACCAGAGGAATCCAATAATCCATATTACTTGCTTCTTCCCCTGAATGTTTTACACTAGAAATTAGAGAAGTTCCATGTTACTTGCCTCCAGTAAGGTTACAAATATTTTTTAAAATGAAGGTGTTAGGAACAGCAGAATTAAATGGTATACCTATGGTGGCAGGGAGAAATTCATGTTTGAGGACAAATATGGTGTTTATGTTATGATTCCCTAAGACTCAAAGATTTGGTATTTCCTGAATTTTTCTAGAGATATTGAAGTTTTCAAATGGTGTCTATAGTAAAATATAGTACATCCAACTTGATATCTAATGATTTAATAATATTTAAATATTAAAAAATTAAGACACATAAAAGGTACAGCTTCTGTAACCATGCAAATTCTTCATGAGATTCTTGATGCAATCCTGGTTTTCAGTAAGTAAACTTTGTACTTGTGGAAACTGCATTTATTCAGCCTTGACATTAGGAAAGTAAGCAAATTATTTCAGTGCCAAAGAGATGGCTAATCTAGGCTGGAGTGAGTGGATGTGCTTTCCCAATGCCTATATTCCTGGGGAATTTTTGCAATGACAGAATTTGGCTCATGTCAACTGTAGAGAAAGGTGGGGGAGACCATTTAGTACCTAAATATAGGGCTGGGCACCCATGCAGTTGGCAGGAGGAGGTGAGACTTCTTTGGGAGATGGCCTGGCTGGCTTTAATGTGACAAAGGCTTTCAAAGTTGAACAAATATTTATTGAACACCTACGAATGCAAAGCTTTGAGTTCTTTGGGGAATTAAGAAACAGATAAACAAGGTCCCTGTCCTCAAAGAGATGTCATTCTAGCCCAGGAATCAATCATGAACCCTGAAAACTGATATAAAGCAGAAGGCAGCATCACAAGAGAGACCCAGAGTGGGGACGACTGAGGCGTCACAATAAACCAAGAAGGTTCTGTGGAGAAGGGGCTGTCCTGGGAGCCCGCAGGAAGGCTGAGGGATTCTGACCCACAAAGGGCAGGTGAAGGGCATTCTGAGTGGGGAAAGCTTCAGGCAGTAGCTGCGGCAGGAAACTGCAGATCCTATTTGGAAAACTTTAAACAGCCATTTTGAGTAAAACACAGAGAGCCTTGAAATTAGAGGGTGGGCAGAAGGTGAACTAGAGGGTGCGCCCACAGGTAAGATGAGAGCGATTGGCAGTGGACAGGTTAAGGCCTTCGCTGGTCTGTGCCACGAATCTCCCAAGATTTGACACTCAGCTTGATGTATGACAGTTTTGTTGAAGAAACCTGTGACCTCTGGAAGCCATAAGGCAAGAAGACTGATCCCCAAATGCTAGTTCTGCCGGTCTCTCAGACTGCTTTGCCCTGACTCTGTTGTGGTGACCCAGGTAACTCAAAAGTGGGAGGATGCCAGGAAGGGTGATGGGGACAGAAACTAAAGGTAAATGATAACTGACCACTACCCCTCTGTCGTCATGCCCCTCCATGCAGCTGCCAAGAAGCCCAGGAGGTGTGTTCGGGGGGCACCTGAAAATAATGGAGCAGGGGAGCATGTTTATACAAGGAAGGGAAAGCTGCTCTTCCACATCGAGAAGTTTAACAAAGAAATTTCTGATCCTACCAGGCAATAAGAGATCATCCACAAAAGCAGTTATAAATTTAAAATTTCATGGCATTCATGTAATAGGGTTAATATACTCTGGACGAACGTTTCTACTTTTGCCTGTCTTCCCTTATTTTTGCTGCTTTATATATATATATATATATATATATATATATATATTTTTTTTTTTTTTTTGGTCACATCATGTGGCCTGTGGTATCTTAGCTCCCAGACTAGTGATTGAACCTGGGTCCTTGCAGTGAAAGCACCTGAGTTCTAACCACTGGACAGCCAGGGAATTCCCTTGAATTTCAATTGGTTTCTATCAAGTAAAAGCTTTTCATAACCAACAAGAAACACTTGTAGTAATCAAAGATGCTAAAATAAAATATATAGTGCTGCTATGTTGTAAGCATTTGGATAAAACACAGTAAAAACCCATTTTTTAAAAATATAAAAATCCCATTATATTAAAATATAATTTTAGATATTCTGCAGAATTGGCAACTGGCTCCATTTCCTGTCTAGCCCCTACTTGAGAACAAGGCAGGGATAAGGGTCGTGAAAGTCATTCAGTTGTGTCTAACTCTTTGCGACTCCATGGACTATCGTCTACCAGGCTCCTCTGTCCACGGAATTCTCCAGACAAGAATACTGGAATGGCTAGCCATTCCCTGCTCCAGGGGATCTTCCTGACCCAGGGATCAAATCCGGTCTCCTGCATTGCAGGTGGATTCTTTACAGTCTGAGCCACCAAGTAAGCCCCAAGGGTCAGAGGTGGGGGTTAAAGGTCTATGCTACGGTGGGGAAGGGGATCTTGGAATGGAGGTCAAGGTCATGAAAGTGAAGGAAAGTCATGGGAGGTTGTTTCAGAAAGAAGGGTGAAGAGTGAGTCTCTAGTTGTCAGTATTCTCCTAGCTGAATTTTTGAATCTGGCCAACAAACTGGTACATCTCTGGGATCAGTGATCTTGTCCTGTGGCCAGTGGACTCAGAATCATCCCTACCAATATTTAAGTTGACGCCAATCACCACCACCAGGTGGCACCAAATCACAGCTGAGCTGGGCATGAATTTAGGTAGGGCAGCTAGGCTCCCAAAATCCCTCACCAGCTAGGTCTGTATGAATCATTTGTTTGTTAATCTTAAAAAACAAATTGTGACCTCACATTTCACATGACTGAATTTTTTGGATCCCACTTATCCAATTACTAATAATTGAGGAAAGTATTCTCTTTGTAAACTAAATACCAAAGGAGACTAAATTAGACATTGTGCTAATTGCTTTACAGACATTAGCTAGTTTAATTCCTTTGACAAACTATGAGGAATAATATGAAACTGTTTTTAAGAGGTAAAAATGTTCTCATATTCACATTTTCACATAGTTGAATCTAATATTTACTAACTATTCCTTTGGTGCTGGAGCTCTACATATACTTCATAGCTTGAACTTCTTAACTGTATGATTCACACTTTCATTATGTATATTTTATGTCTGCTTGATTTATCAGTTTCTGAAAGATGTGGCTAAAATCTTTTAACTATCATTTGATATATTCATTTCTCTCTGCTATTTTTTTCAGTTGTTCCTTTGTATATTTGGAGGCTGTATTGTTAGGTGCATACATGTTTTTGATGGTTGTATCTTCTTGCTCTATTATTCCTTTTAGCAGCATATGACCTTCTTTGCCCATTATATATTTTTTGCCTTATATCCTATATTGCCTTATATCCTTTCTCTTTTTTTTCCTTTTGGTTCATATTTTTCCCATCATTTATTTTCAATTTTTCTCTGTCTTTTTTTAAAGTTTCTCTTTTAGACAGCTTATTGGATAGTGCTTTTAACTGAATCTGAGATTCTATTTTTTAATTGGTGAATTTAAATAATTTATTGTAATTCATTTTAATATAAATACTAATATATCCATTCTATGTTTTTCACTTTTTAAACATTTTATACTTCTTTTCCTTTTTGGCTTTATTTTTTAAGAATTGAGGTACAAATACATATAAGACTAGTTTCAGGTACAACATAATGATTAGATATTTGTATATACTGAGGGATGATTACCACAATAAATCTAGTTAACATCCATCAGCACATATAGTTACAAATTTTTTTAGGATTTACTCTGTTGGCAACTTTCAAACATGCAACATAGTATTATTAACTATAGGTCACCATGCTATACATTACCTCCCCATGGCTTACTTTATAACTGTAAGTTTGTATCTTTTGACCACCTTCATTCATTCCCCTCTTCCCTCCGCCCCAAATCCTGCTGCTGACAAACACCAATCTGTTCTCTGAATCTATGAGTTCAGTTTTTTTCAGATACCATATATTAAGTGGGATCTTACAGTATTTAGCTTTCTCTCCTGCTTTCTGAGGGTGTGCACATGCTAAGTTGCTTCAGTGGTGTCTGACTCTTTGAGACCCCACGGACTGTAGCCCACCAGGCTCCTCTGTCCATTGAATTCTCCAGGCAAGAATACTGGAGTGGGTAGCCTTTTCCTCCTTCAGGGGATCTTCCTGACCCAGGGATCAAATCCGCATCTCTTAGGTCTCCTGCATAAGCAGGCAGGTTCTTTACCCCTAGAACTACCTGGTAAGCGCCACCCCCCTGCCCCCGCCCCGCCCCACCCCATATTGGGTAGGGTTCTTTTTGTTTGGTTGGTTTAAATGTTGAGCATTCCAGTTTGGCTGGCATCTGTCTTACTTCAAAGTTCATGTTTTGTCTTTTGTACCACACCAAGAATTAGATATCAGTGGAACCTTAGAAACTTGTTATCTACCCACTGGATCTAAAACGAGTGTGTGTGTGAAAATTATTTGGAAATTTATGGAAAACACTGATCCTGGACCTCCTCTTTAGATTCAGCTCAGTAGGTCTGGGTAAAGTCCTGATTCTACAGCAAGTCCCAGATTTTGATGCAGGTTCACAGACCACAACATAGGAAAACTGTACCCATCCAACCCCACAGCTTTCCAAACTGTAAACTTTACACCTGTCTTGGTCCTTTAAATATTGCTTTTTAAAGATACACCGTTGGGTGGGCTCTATCACCTCCCTTCTAAATCTTTTCTCACCTTATATTATCCTATATGTTAGAAGAATTCTCTAGATCTACTTTAGATATTCTAATTAGAGTTTCCAATCCATTGCTCCTTTACTATTACTCCATTTTACTTGCTTGTTCCATCATTATAAAAACATATTCAACATTTCTTGGGAGTGCCCTGGCAGCCCAGTGATTAAAACTTGGCACTTTCACTGCCATGGGCCCAGGTTCCATCCCTGGTCAGGGAACTAAGATCCTGCAAGCCGCATGGTGTGACCAATAAAATAAAAAAATTTAAAAACAGCATTTCCTTTAACAACATTTACTATCAACCTCTGTAATAGGTACAAAGACACTTTCAGGCACTCAGCAGCTACTTCACTAGCAAGCATGACTATCTCCATTTCTACCACAAAGCACGATAAAGCTTGGAGAATTTGCCTAATATCACATTCAATGGAAAAGCTAGTATTTTGTCTATTCTATTTGTTATAGCCCACTTGCCTTCAAAGAGACTCTGGTCCACAGAAGCCTACGGTACAGTGGGGAAAGACACAAATAATCTCCCTTTCTGGTCATGCTTGTATCCACGATAGTGCTTTGCACATAATAACACTTAATATACATCAGTGAAAAGAAAACATAAATTTATCCTTGGTTTCTTTTCTTTTTTTTTTTGTCATTCTATTTATGGTCAGGGGAATCACAGTCTGGTAAAACACAAAATAAAGAGGACTATTTGGGACTTCCTTGGGGGTTCAGTAGTTAAGACTCCAGTGCTTCAGATGCAAGTGGGACTGGTTCAGTCCATGGTTGGTAAGCTAAGATCCCACATGCTGCAAGGGATGGTCAAAAAAAAAAAAAAAAAAAGAGAGAGAGAGAACTGTTCGGAAAAACACAAACTCAGAGACAAAACAGAAAGAACAGTCTGTGTCATACAGAGAATTTCTTCCTCTGAACAGCTACTATAATAGGTCATCAAAGTCCCATTATGTGAAAATATCCATTATAATAAGCTAGGGCTACTTTCATTTTGAATTCAGTTTTCTAATTAATTCACTAAAAGTCTTTAAGAGATACAAAAAGTAATATCAGTACTATTTTCTCCTTCCTGGACTCAGTTTTATAATACTGATGTTGAATATAATAGAGTAAGCAAATATATGTAATTGCAGAAATTATTGCTTGGAATTTGCATATGAAATATACACCTTTACTGCCTCTAGTTGGCATTGTTAACTATTATAAATAGTACAGCTGACACACTGCAAACAGAAAGCTCTTTTGATGGGCAAAAATGGAAGACTGCTAAGAATGGAAGAAGTGTTAGCACACAATGTTTAAGTTGGTAAGCTTTGATTAGAACTAGTCAAGAGGGAAAGTGGTTTATTAACTAATCATAGACTTGCTTAAGAATCCAATCATATAGAAAAACTTATGTTAAGCTTTCTAAAAACCTATATTTATGCTACTATTTAGGTTAACAAGTAATACATCCAGTCTATAAACATAGTTGAATAGTGTTAATGGGCACTTTTAAGAAAATTAAGCTTTTCCTTTTGGATTAATTGCATATGCAGAGAGGCAAAGGAAGTAACAGGACTGAGATATAACACTGGAGAGTACAGTTTATATTTATACCACTCTTGAAGATAAAGCTTACATTAGGTCATTTTGCTGAAATTATCTACTAGAATTTGAAAATTCTAAAACTATGTGAAAAACTTTAACCACTGAGAAAGAACAAAAAGATGCCATTCATTGTGATTGCATGACCATAAAAATTGTAATTAATAGGACAGTATTTTTGCTGGTGTTTTACATTGCTTGAGGGCAAAAAAAAATCAATCACTGTTACCATGCAGGCTGTTTCAATCATTACAAGGTATAGGTACAAAGACTAGTGATGACTTTTGTAAATGACATTTGCAGACATTGTTATATTTTTATGGGCTGTAATAATTTGGTTTTCAAAAGTTTCAGGTTAATGTGCTTTGTTTTGTTACAGATGTAAAGCAATTATGACACAGAAATTCAATGTTGAACTGCTCATCCAGATGACAGGAGAGGTGAGGGGGCTAGGGACAAAATTTTCTTCCTACACATTCGTTTTTAGCTATTATATTTGCCTGAGTGCATTGCTACCATAGTGACAGCTTAGCAACAGCTAGATACAAATTAAGGCAATGTGTCATGCTAGCTTCTGATCATAAAAAGTTTGTAGGTAGGACACAGGGAAGAAAAATACAGATGTTTAGATATTTAATGGTTTAATCAAAAAGAGACTTGCTGTATTACCTGTCCTTGTCCATCTCTTCATCTTTTCTCTATCTCTGAATCTCTCATAAAGAGATGAGGATCTAAAAAGAATCCCAAACAAACCTCTGTGTTTAAATTGATGTAATAAAATAAAAATCAAGCCTTTCTTAAATATGAAATAAAACACAATTTAATCTTTCTTAAATAGGATTTAATGATCACAGTGTGTGCATGGAAATAAAAAAATTAATCGCTCAGTCATGTCTGACTCTTTGCACTCCCATGGACTGTAACGCACTAGGCTCCTCTGTCCATGGAATTCGCCAAGCTGTCTTCCAACCAAGGGATCGAACCTGAGTCCTCCGCATTTCAGGCAGATTCTTTCCCATGTGAGCCACAAGTGTTTTGCCAAGATGTTTCCAAAGGGTTTTTTTCATACTAATGGACATGTGATTTCCATTGATGGCTATTAGAAGAACAAAGTTACACAAAATGTAAATACCTTTGGATCAGCAGACTTAAGATGACATGATGGATACTGTCATTTTTAAAGTCAACATATCATCTGATGTCTTTCAGTATCTTTATTATAATTTATACATAAAAACAGAGAAAGTAAAATAATTTGAAAAGAAGAACATAACCTTTGGAAAACCAGGAGTAAATAAAACCACCTTTTCAGAACTACTAATTTTATTTCAAATAGCCTGAAATGGTAAAATATAAGTTAAAGCATATAGTTGTTGGCTAGCTAAACAGAGATGGCAAACAGGCTTCAAGGTGATACAGTAACAGTGACTGCCTGGAGAGCTGTGTTGAGAATTCTAAGGTTCTGTAGGAAAAGGGCTGTGAATGAAGAGTGAATGTCTGTTAGACCTGAGAAGGAGACTAAAGGGTAAAAGACTTGGTAAGGGGGCATGTGGGGAGGTGGAAAGCAAGAAGGGTTAGCTCACAGCACACAAATAAAGGCTTTAAATTTATTTTAAGTCTTATTTTTATATTATAATGAGTGTAAATCTTACATGTAATTCTATTTTATATCTATATCTATATCTATATATATGGTATGCTCTAAAAGTTTAAAACTCATTTGTAGTTAAATTACCTAATGTTAGATATTTAGAAAAAATATGTTCCTGGACAATGTGTGTGTTCATTCTGTGGCTTCCACAGCTTGTGGCAGGCTGCTGAGTATCCCTGGGAATCTCTGCACCCCATTTAGGGATGCCCACACCTGGAAGGGTGATAGAAATGAAACCATTTAAATTTGTGCATGATAATGGAAGACTCAGAGAAGTAAATTAACCTGCTTGTCAATGGCAGAGCTGGGATTTGAAGACTCTAAAGCCCAATTTCTTAACAAAGACTCGTTTATATTCTTCTAAAAACAAGTACCAGGATTCCCTGGGATTCAGGGCTTGGTGTTAAATTACTGACCTGAAAAAGAATTTTGGGGGCTATAGGAGACCATATGGTAACTGGTAAGTTGGCAGTTTCAGTACTGCTGGTTAAAGAAAAGCATGGATTCCATTTGGGGTGATGTTAATTTATAGAAATAGTGGTGATGATTGCAAAAAGTATGAATGTAATTAATGTCACTAAAATGAAAACTTTATTGTAACGGGCATATCATTATATAGATAGATAGATAAAACCACAATAAAAAGAAAATCATGATTCATGGATTAGAAGATTAATATCATTAAATGGCAATTATCTGAAAATTCTTAAAGAGATGGGATTACCAGATCCCCTGACCTGCTTCCTGAGAAATCTGTATGCAGGTCAGGAAGCAACAGTTACAACTGGACATGGAACAACTGACTGGTTCCAAATAGGGAAAGGAGTACGTCAAGGCTGTATATTGTCACTCTGCTTATTTAACTTATATGCAGAGTACATCATGAGAAATGCTGGGCTGGAAGAAGCATAGGCTGGAATCAAGACTGCCAGGAGAAATATCAGTGACTTCAGATATGCAGATGACACCACCCTTATGGCAGAAAGTGAAGAAGAACTAAAGAGCCTCCTGATGAAAGTGAAAGCGAAGAGTGAAAAAGTTGGCTTAAAACTCAATATTCAGAAAACTAGGTTCATGGCATCTGGTCCCATCACTTCATGGCAAGTAGATGAGGAAACAGTGGAAACGGTAGACTTTATTTTTCGGGCTCCAAAATCACTGCAGATGGTGACTGCAACCATGAAATTAAAAGATGATTACTCCTTGGAAGAAAAGTTATGACCAACCTAGAAGGCATACTAAAAAGCAGAGACATGACTTTGCCAACAAAGGTCTGTCTAGTCAAAGCTATGGTTTTTCCAGTAGTTATGTATGGATGTGAGAGTTGGATTATAAAGAAAGCTGAGCCCTGAAGAATTGATGCTTTTCAAATACGGTATTGGAGAAGACTCTTGAGAGTCCCTTGGACTGCAAGGAGATCCAACCAGTCCATCCTAAAGGAAATCAGTCCTGAATATTCATTGGAAGGACTGATGCTGAAGTGGAAATGCCAATACTTTGGCCATCTGATGCGAAGAACTGACTCATTTGAAAAGACCCTGAATGCTGGGAAAGATTGAAGGCGGGAGGAGAAGGGGATGAAAAAGGATGAGATGGCTGGATGGCATCACTCACTCAATGGACACGAATTTGAGTAAACTCCGGGAGTTGATGATGGACAGGGAGGCCTGGCATGCTCCAGTCCATGGGGTCACAGAGTTGGACACGACTGAGTGACTGAACTGAACTGATCTGAAATCAGATCTATATACTCAATGCAATCCCTATCAAAATCCCAGCAGACTCTTTGGTAGAAAATGACAAGTTGATCCTAAAGTTTTTATAGAAATGCAAAGAACCCAGAATGGCCAAAACAATTCTGAAAAAGAAGAACTACAAGTATAAATGGGGAAATCTGAATAAGATTGATGGATTGTATCAATGTCAACACTCTGGTTGTGATGTTATCCTATAGGTTTAAAAGATGCTACCATGAGGGAAAATGGGCAAAGGGTACACAGAATCTCTCTGTATTATCTCTTACGACTACTTGTGAATGGGGTGACAGAGGATGAGATGGTTGGATGGCATCACTGACTCAATGGACATGAGTTTGAGCAAACTCCAGGGGATAGTGAAGGTCAGGGAAGCCTGTCATGCTGCAGACCATGGGCGTCACAAAGAGTTGAATAAGACTGAGTGACTGAACAACTTGTGAATCCACAATTATCTTAAAATTGACAATTTATTTAGAATTAAGCTGCAGGACTTCTACTTCCCAATTTTAAAATGTAATATAAAGCTACAGTAATCAAGGATTGTGGTATTGGCATAAGGACAGACACAGAGATCAATGGAATAGAATTGGCAGTCTAGAAGCAAGCCCTTAGATTTAGGGTCAACTGATTTTCTATAAAGTTGTCAAAGCAACTCAAAGGAGGAAAGAATTATCTTTTCAACCAATGGTTCTAGAACAACTGGGTATCCACATACAAAACTAATTAATTTAGTCCAGTGGTTTTCGATGGGGAAGATTTTGGCTTCCCAAAGGCAGGGAGCATTTGGCAATTTCTGGAGACGATTCTGGTTGTCACAGCTAGGGGCAGGATGCTGCTGGCATTTAGTGGGTAGAGGCCAGAGATGCTGCTAAACCTCCAACCATGTACAGACAACCCTCACAGCAAAGAATGACCCAGACCAATGTGTCAGCAGTGCTGAGGATGAGATACCCTCATTTAAACCTTTACCTCATACTATATACAAAAATTAACTAAAAATGGATTATAGACTTAAACTTAGGAGCCAAATTATAAAGCTCTAAGAAAAGAACATTGGAGAAAATCTTTGTGACTTTGGGTCAGGCAAACATCACTTAGATATGACATGGAAGGTATGATCTATAGATGAAAAAAAACTGATAAAGTGGATTTCATTAAAATTAAAGACAGTGCACTTCAAAAGGAATCATTATGAAAATGAATTTAAGCCATAGATTGGGAGAAACTACTTGCACATCATATATCAGATAAAGGACTTATATTCAGGATACATAAAAAATGTTTATAACAATAATAAGATAAAGAACCTGATTAACAAATAGGCAAAAGATCTCAACAGACATTTCATCAAAGAAGATATATAAATGACTAACAAGCTCGTGAGAAGCTTAAACATCATTAATCACTAGGAAAATGCAAGCAAAAATCACGAGATAATAGTCTCATTCTTACTAGAATAGCTATAATAAAAAGGGAACACCAAGAGTTGGCAAGGATGTGAAGAAATCAGAACCCACATGTGTTGGAAAGGTAAAATGATAACTTTGGAAAACAGTCTGGTAATTTCTAAAAAGTTATACATAAATTTATCATAAATTTTACTCCTGAGGATCTACTCAAGAGCAATGGAAACTTTTGTCTACACAATGACCTGTACACAAGGATTCACAACAGCATTATTCATAACAGGTGAGCAGTAGAAATAACCCAAATGCCAATCAACTGGTAAATAGATAAAGGAATATAATGTATCTGTACAATGGAATATTATTTAACAATAAATGAATGAAATAATGATTAATTCCACAACATAGATAAACCTCAAAAACATTGTGCCAAGTGACAGAACCCAGATGCAAAAGACTAAGTATTGTAAAACTCCATTTACATTAAATGTCCAAAGAAGGCAGACCTGTAGAGACAGAGAGTACATTAGTGACTGCCTAAGACTGAGGATGGGAGTAAGTTCAGTTCAGTTCAGTCGTTCAGTCGTGTGCAACTCTTTGCGACCCCATGAATCGCAGCACGCCAGGCCTCCCTGTTCATCACCATCTCCCAGAGTTCACTCAGACTCACAACCATCGAGTCCATGATGCCATCCAGCCATCTCATCCTCTGTCGTCCCCTTCTCCTCCTGCCCCCAATCCCTCCCAGCATCAGAGTCTTTTCCAAGGAGTCAACTCTTCTCATGAGGTGGCCAAAGTACTGGAGTTTCAGCTTTAGCATCATTCCTTCCAAAGAAATCCCAGGGTTGATCTCCTTCAGAATGGACTGGTTGGATCTCCTTGCAGTCCAAGGGACTCTCAAGAGTCTTCTCCAACACCACAGTTCAAAAGCATCAATTCTTCAGCGCTCAGCCTTCTTCACAGTCCAACTGTCACATCCATACATGACCACAGGAAAAACCATAGCCTTGACTAGACAGACCTTGGTCGGCAAAGTAATGTCTCTGTTTTTGAATATACTAGACTGCAAATGGGCACAAAGGATCTTTAAAAACTGAATTGTGGTGATGCTTACACAACTCTGCAAATTTATTGAAAATCACTGAATCATATACCTATACCAGATGGACTTCATGATGCGTAAATTTTACTTCAATAAAGTTGCTCTTAAAAATGCAATTAAAGCAATTTTAAATCTTCAAAAAGAAGGATAAAAAGAAAAGTACAAAGCCGCATAAATAGGCAGCGATTGGGAAGTTCACAATGAACTTGATCATATTCCATGTACACGAGTTAAGTAACTGCAGTTCACGATATAAGGCAGGAGGCGGGCAGGGGACTTCACTGAAATGTGGAAAGTGACGAGTGATGCAAACAGTAAAGTTATGAAGACTAGCTTAAGGAAAGAAAGGTTGCAGGTATAGCTTAATTCTTTGAGAATGATACTGTTTTCTCTTCCACTGGAAAGCTTAAAAAAGAAGGATTCAAACAAAACATGGCAATAGAAAACACAGTAAGCTCATGCTGTCACAGCATGAAAGACTTAAGTCAGATAAAGGTCATTTTGTTTCCCGTCAAACAAACCTGAGGAGTTTCCTTCTCCTAAGTCTTTGAAGAAGCAAAGATAGCTTATCAATTCTTAGAAAATGATTTCTACATGGTCTTGGCCAAGAGCAGAACCTACCACAACTGCCCAAGGGCCTTTTCTGTCCTGGGAAATAGTTAGCTTCAGTGACAAGGAAGAAGTCTTCCTACAGAAGTGTGGCTTACTGAGGACTTGCAATGAAACAAGAGGAAAATGCATGGAGGTGTCGGTCTATTTTGAGCATCATCTTGAAGGAATGGGAACCACCAACAGAAAAGATTGCTCATTCAGGCTGAAGAGTTTTAAGGGAATTTACGTCACAGTTTTAACCTGCTGCCGTGGAGAACCTGCAGGGGCATTATCTTTCTATGACAGAGGCTTTCTTAGTAGCAGGTTGGGAGGTAGACTTAAGAGTATTTTACCACATACTCATTTACCTCAGAGAAACCAATCAGAATAGACATTCAAGGTGCCTTGTGTAGAATTTAAGCTACTTATTAACAGTGGTTATGAAGACTGCTTCCCTGGCGACTCCCATGGTAAAGAATCTGCCTGTGATGCAGGAGACCCAGGTTCAATCCCTGGGTTGGGAAGATCCCCTGGAGAAGGAAATGGCAACCCACTCCAGTATTCTGCCTGGGAAATCCCATGAACAGAGGAGCCTAGCGGGCTCTTTGTATGGGGTTGCAGAGTTGGATGTGACTGGGCGACTGACACTTTCACTTCACTTCACTGAATTGATACTATTGCATATAATTACACTCATGCAAAAAAAAAAAAAAAAGGCATGGCAGAAAAGGCTGGAAGAAATACACAAGAAATGGTGATACTGATTAGGTGAGCAAGGTGAGATTCAGAATAATTCTTTTCGATCTTTCAAAGTTTCTTCATAAGTGTTTATTTACTTAAATGCATCAAAAGTGAAATCTTCCCAACAACAGTCAGGGCAATCGGGAGCCTACTCATCTGCTCACAGGATACAGTGACAGGTACAATGTCAGTCTTTGAAATGAACAGGCCACATTGAGAAAAAACTGATAGAGCTTTTCCATGAAGATGGAAATAGCATCTATGAAAAAGCAATGAAAGCCTGCAAAACTTTCCCTTTCTATGGAAGAATAAGAAATATATATATTGAAGAACATTCCTCCACCAGCAGAGGCCTAAAACCTAGTACTTCAGAGCTCCAAGGGCAGGTGGGGGAGCTAAAGGGAGAGGTGGACCCCTCTGTTCTGGCCCCTCTGGTGTCTCCGCAGGTGAGCTTCTTTTAAAAAGTATGTTATCTCCTTAATGGAAAGGCAGGAACCATTCTGAAAGAATAAAACAGCTAATTTGAGAAGAGATTAGTTGTGACTGGTAGGAAACGAAGAAAGGGGTAAAAGACTGTCTTGTTAGATTGCTTCATGTTTTAAAAAGTGCAAATAATTTTATTATTACTAAAAGGTGATTAACAGTAATGGAAACTGTTAATAATGAAGTAACAATTGTGTCCTCACAGTTAAACAGACTGAAAAATCAACTCAATCTATCTCTGTCCTTGTGGATTTTAGGACAGTTGTGTGTGTGTTAGTCGCTCAGTCGTGCCCGACTCTTTGCGACCCCATGGACTGCAATCCACCAGGTTCCTCTGTCCATGAGATTTTCCAGGCAAGGATACTGGAGTGGGTTGCCATTTCCTTCTCCAGGGGATCTTCCCAACCCAGGGATCGAACCCAAGTCTCCTGCACGATTCTTTACTGACTGAGCTACAAGGGAAGCCCAAGGTATGGTGTGCCTTCTCCGGACTGAGAGACAGTCATTCTAAAGATAAATCCCAGAACTTCTATTGGTCAGAAAGGTAAGATCTTAACAAGAGGATCTCACAGTGGTAAGACAAATGAAGGGGTGGAAAGAGTCTTCCTGAAACTAAGAAATCTAGGAAGCAATGTGAAGAGCTTTCTGAAGAGCAAGTTTTCTGAATATGTGATGGACCTGCTGCTCAGTTAAGAGTTTTGTTTTGTTTTGTTTTTCTTTTGGCAATGACACTTGGCTTACGGTCTAGTTCCCTGACCAAGGATTGAACCCAGGCCACAGCAGCGAAAGCATCAAGTCCCAACCCCTAGACTGCCAAGGAATTTCTAGTTAGAGTCTTAAAAAGAGAGCAAGAAAAATGAGTATCCTTTAGCTGCAATTTTGTTGATTAAACACAATTTTCCCAAACCTTCTTGCCCAAAGAGATCTGTATTACAGCAACTTATCAGGTTTTGAAATATCATCAAGGATTATTCAGATTGCTTTCTGGTCACCTGAGTTCATTGTGTTGTGGATTCTTGGCTTTTAAAAAGGTCTACATCTTTTTGGAGCATTCTGCACTGAAGTATACATGTATTACCCCAGGTTTATAGGTTTCACCTGCATCCCAGGCCATAGTAGTAACATTAATATAGATAAGAGACAGTCTCAAACTTCAGAGAATGAGACCTGGATCAGGCACACAGTGTCACCCATCATTTATTTTTAGGTGTGACTAGGTAACTACATTATAGGAGCAGAAAAACATGACGCGGATTTAATGTCATCAAGTAAAGGACACAACCAAGTTTAATGATAGTCATAATCCTTATCTTTTTTCAGAGTACTTAGTTTGCAGTTTGCTCAGTCGTGTCCGACTCTTTGCGACCCCATGGACTGTAGCCCACCAGGCTTCGCCATCCATGGAATTTTCCAGGCACGAGTACTGGAGTGGGTTGCCATTTCCTTCTCCAGGGGATCTTCCCGACCCAGGGATTGAACCCGGGTCTCCTGCGTTGCAGGCAGACACTTTACCATCTAAGCCACCAAGGAATATGGCAAATAACTATCTAATCAGTATGTAATTGATGACTGTTTTTTAGAAACTGTTTTTCTAAGTTGGGGGAATTAAAGGAAGATGACAGTGGCACAGGAAACTGCTTTGTAGTTCCTGGGGAAATAGAACCTTAAATTTTAGAAAAGAATGTCTCTGGGGGTGGGACTGAGAGCGAGATGTGTGAGACACCAAAGAAGTTGAGAGGAGTGGAAGTGGATCACAGGTGCTGGGGGTGAGAGAGGAAGCTGCACTTGGCTACGTATAATTATGTAGGACGGCTGTGTGCAGGGGGTATGGCTGTAAATTTTACAGTGAGGCCACCACCTGTGAGCAATAAGAAGGCATCTCCATGGAGCAGTGAGGTGAGACCTGATAGATTTAAATGTCTTTGAGTATCTGAAGTGCCAGTGCTGGTCCAGATGGTGGGGACCCAGTAGTGAATTCAGTGAATGATGAACTGCAAAGGTTAAACAGTAGCCTGTAAGAAGGTGTACTCCTAATGCTAGGAGGAAAGAGTGGAGGTGGAAAGATAAACAGGGGAAGTGAGGGAAATTTCATTTAAGGGAGAACTGAGCACATTCATAGACAGCAGAGGAAACCTAAGACTCAAAACCAGAGACATGAGACAGGAGGCTGCAGGCTGAAGATCTTGGGAAAGAGTGTGAATAGATGCGTGCGTGCTCAGTCATGTTTGACTCTTTGCAACCCCATGGACTGTAGTCCCACCAGGCTCCTCTGTCCATAGAATTCTTCAAGCAAGAATACTGGAGTGGCGTGCCCATTTCCTCCTCCAGGGGATCTTCCCAACCCAGGGATCCAACCCAAGTCTCTTCGTCTTTTGCGTCTCCTGCACTGGCAGGCGGATTCTTTACCACTGCGCCACCTGGGAAGCGCCTTTGGAAAGGAGTAGAGTCTTATCTGGAGAGAGAAGCAAAGGAAGAGAGAAAGAGGTGCTGTCTAGAAAGACTTTAAAGTGGGGAGGGAGTGTGAAGGCAAGCCAGTCAGGCAGAGGTGGTCCTCTCTGCTGGCTCCTGCATCTATAAATGGGGGATAAGTCTTAGCCCCAGAGAGTAGCTATGGGATTTGAACAAGATAGCACTGTTAAAGCCTTCAGCAGAGTGCCTGGCATGCCCGCAGAGCCCTCACTAAGCCTGAAGAAAAGAGAGACAGGGAGGCAGAAGTCAGGTGGCTCAGGGGCTGAAGTGAGTGAGGTTTGCACGTCCGGGTGGAAGCAACAGGACAGTGGCTAATGACTGAATTCTTCCCTCTAGCAAAAGACTGGACGGTGATGCAGAGGGGGAAGGAGGTGGCATACTCAAGTCACTAACTCTGCCTGACAGCGCCCTGGCACTAGGCCAAAAAGTATAATTAAATGTGTCTCGCCGCCCGAATTTCTCCCTAGAGATTGTCCGAAGTTACAAGGGTTTAGAATGGATGACTAGATAAATATCCCTGAAGAAGGGGAGTGGAGAAGGCCAGCAGTGTTTAATGCTTTAGAGTGACTAAGCCAACACAGGAGGGTTAACAAAGGCAAAGCTGTCACTCTACAGCGAGGGCAGAGCTGCTGCTTCCCGGAGCCAGGACACGAGGCACAGGAGAGGGAGCAGAGGCTGGCAGGCCTTCTGGAAGATGAGAGGGAGGTAGGAAATGTACCAAAGAAAGCAGAAAGGCGGGTGCTGAAGCGAGTTCAAGACTGTAAGTCACACACCTGGAGAGCTGGGAGTTCTTTCGGTCACCTGTGGGGCAGCTGGGCGAGAAGTCAGCCGTTATGTTTCATGCACTCCTTCATCACCTCTCTTTGGGTTTCACCTCTTCCCTGAATCTCACATAGCATCTCTGTTATCTAGAGAGTCAGAAATGGGAAACTTTTCGATAATAAAGCAAAGGTGGAGGGGACTTCATGTATTTCCTCGTTTAACCTTATTTTACAAATGCGGAAATAGAGGCTCAGAGGGAAGTGCCTTGTTCAAGGTCACACGGGGAACCTGGGGCTCAGGCAGACCTGGAAGAGCCTAGAATCCTGTGCTGTGTTCCCCGGTGCCTGGCCATCTGTTTGATAAAACCTACAGCTTGCCGAAGGTCCTGCACAGCCAGAGAACACAAAGCAAGCCTCCTCCTTTGTGGAAGTTAATGATTAAAACCTAGTCTGATCTACAGCACCTAACCCTAGTTACTAATTAAGCCAATTTCTGTGAGAAAAGACATTTCAAACAGAAGAGTGCTGTGTACTCTTCAGCTAAATCTATAGGCCTTCAAATTATAGTAGCGTAAACTGCACAATTACAATGTTTCAAGTATGCTTAAAAATATTTCATAATGCAATACCTTAACCTCTGTAACTTACATTTTCTCTTCATTGCATGCCACATGCTGGGTCCTGCTAAAACGATTTTGTAACTTTTGGAGAAGGAATTTAACTAAAGTGACTTCACTTACAGTGTTTGAGTGAAGTAGGTAATAAAATCTGTTTGCTGTGTTCGATGTCTCCAGATAGGGCTGTAATTACACCACATAAGGAAGAAAGGTGGCTGAGCCTCAACCTAGATCATTTATGTAAACTCAGCCTTCTTGTCAACGGTGTTCTCATATTGCCTGCATCCAAACCGCAAAAATCATCTCCTATGAACCACATAGAGACAGTGTCCGATTGCAGGCCTGTGAGACTGCAATTCTTTCTGTAATTGGAAGTCTGTGGTTCAAGACCAAAATCTGACATTCTGAGGTTAAAAACAAAGAAACAAAACTCACCAATGAATTCCCCAGTACAACTATATACCTGACGCTTGTAAAAATTAAGGGTATTCTTTACACCAAAGTATTACAAATGAATACATTTACTTAAAAAAAAAAAAAGGAAAAAAAGCATCCTGTTCAGCTTAAAAAACAAGTTTGGTTCTTTGAAATGCACTTGAAAAAAAGTTGGGTCCAGAAAGAAAAACAGGCAATTTCTAGTATAACCAAGTTAATATTTGACAACATTTTAATCTCCTACTTCAAATATTTGGCATTATTATTTCAACAATTTACACCCCCTCCCCTAAATCTTACAAAAACCAAGCAAAAAGTATATCCAGACAGTATCTATAAATACAAAGACATAGTTGCATGAAGACAAAGCACGTGTTTTTCTTAATCATTAGACTACCCTCCATTATGACAAATTGGTCACTGGGTTTTCATTTGACAGTCCTCCCTGGCCGGCACTGATAGCGTTTCTCTTGACACCTGCAGCTCCCAGCTTGCCCTGTCCTCTCAAGAAGGAAAACCACAGGCCACCGCCCTGGCGCCATCCCTGGCTCGGTCCAATCAATAAGGACTTATTTCCTGTCCATTTGCTGAGGTCACAGGAGCGAATCTCATTAATTATTTCTGCTACTGAAGCCTCAAGTGTGCTTCTGGCATGACAACTGAAAACTGCTTGACCTTTTTTCTTCTAATTTTGTTTGCAGCAGTTCCAAAAAGAAGGCAGTATTCATTTAGCAGTGTGATAAAAAGAAGAAGAAAAAAAATGTATATATTGTTGAAGTCATTAATACATTTAGATATTTCATCATGAAAGCTCTCCCGATCATCTCCTTCCCCAATTTTTTTCAGCCAACAAACAACAGTCTTTTTAATTTGGTGTCAGGAAAATCTGGTCACAGCAAACACAATGTTTTCTAAAGCAGTTCTAGCCTCCGAGGGAGGAAAGCTCTCCAGGGCCGCCAATGCTTTGTTTCCATGGTAACGACACAGGTCAATAGCTGAAGTCACACCTTTGCCAGCTTTGATTGTTTCTCGCAACTGTTAAGAAACAAATGCACAGAAAAAGTCAGTTTTTAAGGTACCACAATTAAACTGGGGAGGGGAGCTGGAAAACAAAGAAGAGGAGAAACAGAATAGATTCACTGTTTCTGCTTTTGAGGTTAAAGAGGACATCATTCCCCATTGATTTGGAGGCACTAACATTGCCTAAGGCTGCTAGGTGTCAGCCCTCCAGAGCAGAACAATAGGCTCCAATCAGCCTAATTACACCTCCTCCCCAACTGCCACCCTGTGATAGTTTGAAGTGAGCCCTGCTAGGGGTGGAGGTGAGGAAGGTGGAAGGGCATTTACATCTCTGGCATTCTGAATTCAGCAGCCCGATATTCTAAGGTGAGGAAGACTTCATTAACATCCTATTAATAACTAATATTTTTACACTGTATGTTGACACAATGGTTCACATGAAAATTCAAGAAAGCCACACAGTAGATCTGAACATGACATTACTAAAGCTGTAAGACTCTGGGGCAAATGAATTAAAATGCCTTTTGTAAAGCATTAGGTCAACTCTTGCTCACAAATGGAGCTGATTTCCAATCCCTCTCCTTGACAACCAGAAAGGACCAATACAATAGTTACACTCTAGAGCTGAAGAAGAATTATAATGATTTGGCCAGTCCACTTCTCCTTGCCCCATTCCATCTTTTCTTTCTCAGTGAAAACCTCTAATGTCTGCCTCACTCCCTAAACCAGATACCTGGGAGTTCTTCATCCATTCAGGCACCATGGCTCACTCATGGCTGAACTTTTTGCACACCCCTGGTTGGGTGAGGCCCACTGACAAGTTCTAGACCATGAGACGTGAATAGTGTGTGTCACTTCTGGGTGAATGGTGTGTCACTTAGCCATCCATGGGAGTCCTGCCAGAGCTTTCCCTCTGGTGTATCAGCTGGTCTCATTGGAGAAGTTCCTCAGGTTGGACCGGAGTGACCACAGTGAGCATCGTGGAGACTCTCCATCCAGAGCAGAATGTCGTGTGGGCAAGAAACATGTCTGTTGTCTGAAGAGACTGTCAAGTTGTCTGTGGCCATCTTGACTGATATACTCACTAAGTCCCAGCCATTCTAGCTCATACAGAGCCCTCATATTATCATCTACTCTTCACTCTCATTGCCACATTAGTTCAGGCTATCATCATCCCTCGCCTGAGTTATTTTTGCAATCAACTCCTGAAGAGTCTTCCCACTACCGGCTCTTTCCCTCTGGACTCCATCCTTCACGCTACCAAGGAGCTCTTTATAAAATGCAAATGTGATCTTGCTTAAAACCCTCCACTGCCTTCCAAGAGCTCTAAGAAAAAAAGAAGTCCAAGCTCTTTCATGAGGCAAGGAAGTCCTTTATCTATCTAGCTCTTTCTCAGCCTGTTTCTTCCCTTTCCTTGTTTCTCCCCTTTCCCTGTTTCATCATTACTTAGGGAACCTACCTGCATCTGATGAGGTCTTCCTTGATAGCTCAGTTGGTAAAGAATCCACCAGCAATGCAGGAGATCTGGGTTCGATCCCTGGGTTGGGAAGATCCCCTGGAGAAGCCCACTCCAGTATTCTAGCCTGGAGAATTCCATGGACTGTATAGTCCATGGGGTCACAAAGAATTGTACACGACTGAGTGACTTTCACTCACTTCACTTGTAGGACTGCTGGTGGGTACTGCATGAGACAGTATAGGGTGTTTGACAATGTCTAAAACACTACAGATATTCAGAATGACTTAATTCTTCTTCCTCCTCAAGCCCTTTGCCACTGCCAGGAAAAAAGCTACTCCAGCCACAAAGATCAAGTCTATTTTAGCTTGATGCATAACAACCTCACAGGTAGTTGAACTTGGATTAGACCAGCTTAAAGATTAAAAAAAAAAAAAAAAAGAAAAGAAAGGACATACCTCTTATTTTCATTAGCAGGTGTTAGGGGAACCGGGGTGGGGGTGGGGTGCGCTCTGAAAACCAACCTAAGAACTTTATTATAATTTTTTATTATCAAATATTTTTTATTTTTCTTTTCTATTTTTTGGCTGCGCTGCATGGCATGCAGGATCTGTTCCTAACCAGGGATTGAAGCTGTGCCCCTGCAGTGGAAGCATGATATCTTAACCATGGGACTACCAGGGAAGTCCCTTGAATATTTTAAAAGTACAGAAAAGTTGAAAGACTAGCTCAGGAGTTGGCAACCCATAGCCTCAGACCAGAGGCTCAGATCAGGACTGATGCTGAAGCTCTAATACTTTGGCCACCTGATGCGAAGAACTGACACATTGGAAAAGACCCTGATGCTAGGAAAGATTGAAGGCAGGGAGAGAAGGGGATAACAGAGGATGAGATGTTTAGATGGCACCACTTGACTCGATGGACATGAGTCTGAGCAAGCTCCAGGAGTTGGTGATGGACAGGGAACCCTGGTGTGCTGCAGTCCATGGGGTTGCAAAGAGTCGGACACGACTGACTGACTGAACTGGGCCTCAGACCAAATGTGGCCTCCTGTTTTTATAAATTAAGTTCTACTGGAACATAACATGCCCATTCATTTAAGTATTGTCTATGGTTGCTTCTGTGCTGTAACGGCAGAGATGCAGAGTTGAACAGCTGCCACAGAGACTGTTTGAATTGCAAAGCCTAAAATATTTACACTTTGGCCTTTACAGGAAGTCTGTGACTCCTGGACTAGCAGAACACATATCCTCTACCGAGACTGAACAATCATTAATACTTTGCTATTTTTGTCCTATCTACTTGTATGTAAGTTTTCTGAATCATTTGAAAGTAAGCTGTAAGCAGTGGTAGGCTGCTTAATTACTCTCCAGAGGAGAAATTAACTTTCTAGAGAAGAAAAAAGTCCTACTTGTAGATTTTGTGGTTTGCATACTCCCATCATGGCGGATTTCAAGCTACCAAGGGTTGCAGAATCACAAAATTTTTAAATATTTAAAAATTGGCTCTGAGCTGGCAGGACATGACTTGGATGCACCACGAGCTGTAGGATGCTTTACCCTTGTTTTGAGAAGTATCTCTTAAGATAAGAACATTTTCCTACAGGGCCAGAACTCTATTATCAGAGTCCGGGAAGTTAACAGTAATACTCTCCTATTATGTAATATCTAGTCTACCTGTAAATTTTCCCAACTGGCTCCAAAATTTCGTTTTTAGCCTTTCAACACCCACCGCCCCCAACCCCAAAACTGTAATAAATCCTGGTTCACACACTTCATTCATTTGTTAAAATGTTTTAAACTTCTTCCTCCTCCTGCGATATTGCCATTTTGAAAGGAGCAGGCTATGTTTTACAGTGTTCTGCTGCTGCTGCTGCTAAGTCGCTTCAGTTGTGTCCGACTCTGTGCAACCCCACAGACCGCAGCCCACCAGGCTCCTCTGCCCATGTGATTTTCCAGTCAAGAACACTGCAGTGGGTGCCATCGCCTTCTCCGTACAGTGTTCTATATTCTGCATTTCTCTGATTGCTATGCAGAGTTTGTTAGTCTATAAACATTATTCAGTCAGGCTCCACTGAATATTTGATGCTGACTTACATGGCATTTAGTGGGCTTCCCTGGTGGCTCAGGGAAGAATCTGCCTGCAGCGCAGGAGACCTGGGTTCACTCTCTGAATTGGGAAGATCCCCTAGAGAAAGAAATTGCAACCCACTATAGCAATGGCACCCCACTCCAGTACTCTTGCCTGAAAAATCCCATGGATGGAGGAGTCTGGTAGGCTGCAGTCCATGGGATCGCTGAGGGTCGGACACGACTGAGTGACTTCACTTTCACTTTTCACTTTCATGCATTGGAGAAGGAAATGGCAACCCACTCCAGTGTTCTTGCCTGGAGAATCCCAGGGACAGGGGAGCCTGGTGGGCTGCCATCTATGGGGTCACAGAGTCGGACACGACTGAAGTGACTTAGCAGCAGCAGCAGCAGAGTATTCTTGCCTGGAGAATTCTATGGACAGAGGAGCCTGGTGGGGTATGGTATTTAATCCTACGTGCGTGCATGCCAAGTTGCTTCAGTCATGTCAGACTCTTTGCAACCCCATGGACTGTAGCCTGCCATGCTCTTCTGTTCATGGGGTTCTCCAGGCAAGAATACTTAAGTAGGTTGTCATGCCCTCCTGCACTGGCAGGCAGGTTCTTTACCACTAGCGCCTCCTGGGAAGCCCATTTAATCCTACAATGAAGGGTAATTCAGATTAGGGCAAAACAGCACTCAGGCGGGCTTCACTGCTGGCTCAGTGGTACAGAACCTGCCTGACAATGCAGGAGCCATGGTTCAATCTCTAAGTCAGGAAGATCCCCTGGTTCAGGAAATGGCAACCCACTCCAGTACACTTGCCTGTGAAATCCCATGGACAGAGGAGCCTGATGGGCTACAGTCCATAGGGTCGCAAAGAGCCAGACACAGCTGAGCAACTGAACACACACAAGCACCCAGGAGGACATCTCTAAAAGTTACTCATGCCTTAAAAAGAGTTAAGTTCTCCTTCCCAATGACTATTCTACTTCCAGTTAATACTCCAATCTGCTCTCCACAGAGTGGGCTCACAAGGCTTTGCATACCAAGGACCCAATAGCTTCCATGTGTAAAAGTCCCATTTCAGGACTCAATGGTAATTTAATCCTTCATGGAAGGCATTAATATTATTCTTCATAGGCATCTGTATACACTTCCACCAACTAAACATAAACTACTGGTTCAAACGAAATCCTTCAGATATAATTAATAGGGCATAACTGAGATCCATTTTTACTATAAATTAGAATAGGCCATGAGTTCATCCAGAAAAATACAATATTGGAAAATACAGAAAAATACAAAAACAGAAAATACAAATATACAAAATACAAATAATACAAAAATAATATACAAAAAACCACAAAAATAAAAATACAGAAAAATACAAAAATACACAAGACACATTAAGCTGGAGTTCCTAAACCTGGCTGATTATAAGATTCACCTGGGGAGCTTTAACATAGAGATACCTAGACCTCATTCCTGGAGATGGATTCAGTAAGGCCTTAAAAAAAATACTTCTTAGGTCAATTCAATGATTAATCAGATTTGGGAGTACCTCACTCACTGGGGCATGTATTTGGAGCAATGATATTTTAAAATTATCATACTGGATTTATACTGTTTTAACCACACAGACGGTGATTGCAGCCATGAAATTAAAAGACGCTTACTCCTTGGAAGAAAAGTTATGACCAACCTAGATAGCATATTCAAAAGCAGAGACACTACTTTGCCGACTAAGGTCCGTCTAGTCACGGCTATGGTTTTTCCAGTGGTCATGTATGGATGTGACAGTTGGACTGTGAAGAAGGCTGAGCGCTGAAGAATTGATGCTTTTGAATTGTGGTGTTGAAGAAGACTCTTGAGAGTCCCTTGGACTGCAAGGAGATCCAACCAATCTCCTTTCTGAAGGAGATCAACCCTGGGATTTCTTTGGAAGGAATGATGCTAAAGCTGAAACTCCAGTACTTTGGCCACCTCATGAGAAGAGTTGACTCCTTGGAAAAGACTCTGATGCTGGGAGGGATTGGGGGCAGGAGGAGAAGGGGATGACAGAGGATGAGATGGCTGGATGGCATCACTGACTGGATGGTCGTGAGTCTGAGTGAACTCCGGGAGTTGGTGATGGACAGGGAGGCCTGGCGTGCTATGATTCATGGGGTCGCAAAGAGTCGGACAAGACTGAGCGACTGAACTGAACTGAACTGAACCACACTTGCAAAGTGTTGTCTTTGTGATGATCAAATTAAATTCAGTAAGCATTTATTGAGCACCTCTATGCCAACAGCTATACAGTAGGGGCTAGAGGAGAAGGCAATGGCACCCCACTCCAGTACTCTTGCCTTGAAAATCCTATGCACGGAGGAGCCTAGAAGGCCGCGGTCCATGAGGTCACTGAGGGCTGGACAGGACTGAACGACTTCACTTTCACTTTTCACTTTCATGCATTGGAGAAGGAAATGGCAACCCACTCCAGTGTTCTTGCCTGGAGAATCCCAGGGACGGGGGAGCCTTCTGGGCTGCCATCTATGGGGTTGCACAGAGTCGGACACAACTGAAGCAACTTAGCACCTGCAGCAGAAGTACAGAAAGAGACACAGTTGCTACCTCCCAGGACTGCTTGTTAGAGGGCTTGTCATAGGGCTGCAGAACCGGAGAAGGCTGAGTGGAACATGAAGGGATTGGACTCATGATGTTGGTTCTGATAGTTTCAAGAGAAATGACCACAGTAAAAGAATTCTTTTACTTTTGCCTTCACCTACATTTTGACTGGGCAAATTCCCAACTGATGCACAAATACAACTTTCCACATTAGGCTGTGGCTAAAATGCTCACAAGCCCATTCTGGCCTTTATGACCTGAAAACCACTTTAGCAGAAGGATAAATTTTAAAAATACAAAAAGGTAAATTATCATTTTGCATTTTATTTCCATGATTTAGCACTTTAGGGCAATAATTTAATTAAACCTCTAATTAAGTCAATTGAATAGTTATATAAGTGCAGTATCACCTGAAATAAATTAAGTCCAGATCACCTGTTAGAGGATCCATTAAAGATATTAACACAGAGAGAAGAGAATGCATAGCACTTAAAATTAAGTGCATTATTATTAGTATTTATCAAAAGGCATAACTTTTCAGTGACAGATGTATCTTTTATGAGACCATTTTAAGAAATCACTGTATGCCTCTGAAAACTATTTGGCTTGAAAGTCCTCTGAAAATTGAAGACAAGCCCCTGCCACAGGGTCTCAGTAGCTTTAGATGATGAGAAGGCAGCAGCTCCTTCTGTCCAATGAAGACAGAGGAATGTCAGGAAGCATTTAACAGGAGGCTTCCTGTGTGCTGTTTCGGATCTGTCAGGAATTCTCTGCTCCTTATTAATTCCTGAATACTCAGGAATTAAGAGGGGAGGCAAGCCTCTCCGGGGGCTGAGGAATCCAGGCGTTTCCTTCATTAGTTTTTCTATACGGTGATAAGCACCCTCTTCCTTCTTGTGAACCATATGGTAAAGTGATTGTTTACAACTCTCTCTCTCTGTAATATGGATCGCCTATGTTTTATAAGTATGGAATTCTAATCTTTATCTTTGTTGAGAATAACTACCTTGTAAGACAGTATATTGGAGAAGGCAATGGCACCCCGCTCCAGTACTCTTGCCTCGAAAATCCCATGGATGGAGGAGTCTGGTAGGCTGCAGTCCATGGGATCGCGACGAATCTGGACACGACTGAGGGACTTCACTTTCACTTTTCACTTTCATGTATTGGAGAAGGAAATGGCAACCCACTCCACTGTTCTTGCCTGGAGAATCCCAGGGACAGGGGAGCCTGCTGGGCTGCCATCTATGGGGTCGCACAGAGTCAGACACGACTGAAGCGATTTACCATCAGCAGTAGCAAGACAGTATATATGCCATGTTGATTAAAACACCTTTGCTCCATCAGAGCCCTGGTCCCCGCGTCTGTCTTTCTCTTTCTCTCTCAGGCTGTTTCTTTGGAGTGCAGAGGCCCTCTGAGTTCACTTTCCTGCCTGGGCTTCTAAGACCTTGAGAAGGCGCTCTGCGCCTTCACCCCCATTGAGAGGGCGTCTGAGGCCTCCATGAACAGAGCAAACCTGTGCCAGAGGCTTTACTGGCTTTCTGTGTAAATCAAGGAATTTCAGCCTCTTTCTCTCCTTTACTTTCTTATCGTCGACTCCGGACCACCAGGTTCCAGTTCATTAAAGGACCTCAACAGAGGAAGACTTTAGATTTAGAAGAAACCCCAAGCACTGTCTTCTCACCTCGTTTTTCAGGGAAAGATACTGGATGAGCGAGGCTAAGTGGCATGGACAAGAGTCAACAGCAAATTTGAGAAATGGCCTGGGTTTCATTTCTGCACATCCCGAGCTCTTCCACCCTATAGCACTGGAAAAGACTTGGAGATAACCCCAAGTTTTATTTCACCCAACCAGAACAGGGATACTAAAACCCATCTGGAACACAGGTTAGACTGTGTTCTGAAGAAACTGTCTAACAGAGTAAGGGAGTATGAAACACTCTAAAGTTTTGGTGTTTTTTGAAGTGGTTGAAAACAGATGCTGCTGCTGCTAAGTCGCTTCAGTCATGTCCGGCTCTGTGCGACCCCATAGACGTCAGCCCACCAGGCTCCCCTATCCCTCGGATTCTGAAAACAGCTGGATGAGGGTAAAAGAAAACAAATAGAAGCCATGCTACTATGGGAAGAGACCACATACCTCCCAACCAAGAGGTAGGAGTGGACTATGCTTGCTTAATAGAGATTATACAGCTAGAAGCAAGGTACGATGCAGTAATGACATGGAACTTCAACCTGTGAACGTCTGCTAAAACTTGCATTCTATGGTTGACAAATTCTTGGTGTGCTGACTGATAATCTTATGTATCATAAGAGAGAAGAAGCACTTTTTGCTTAGCTATGTCAGCATAACTGGCTATAAATGTGAGGGATTAACAAAAAATTAATGCCATCCTGGTATTAGAATCAGCTTCCCTGGTGGCTCAGATGGTAAAGAATCTGCCCACAATGTGGGTGACCTGGGTTCGATCCCTGGGTTGGGAAGATCCCCTGGAACAGGGCATGGCAACCCACTCCAGTACCCTTGCCTGGAGAATTCCATGGACAGAGGAGCCTGACGGGCTATAATCGATGGTGTCGCAAAGAGTCAGACATGACTAAGCAACTAATACTTTCACTGGCATTAGAATCAGTCCCTAGAAGGGACTAGCAGGTGTGGGTTTGGACACCTGGACTACGTGTTAGGAAAGTGCATTGCAAAAATGAGTTTAGTGAAAAGATGGCCATTATTCCAAGAATCTATAACTGGAATTACAGTTCAAGGGTGACAGAAGATACTGAAAAACTAAGCTCCAACAATAGTCATAATTAATTATGAAAGTGAACAAAATAATGGCTACTGAAAAAACTCAAGACTCACATTTGAGAAGGCATGGGTGTAAAAGGAGGAGCCTACCATCCCCTCCACTACACAGAGCGCCACTGTGGAGATTGGGTCCTATCCCTGGCTTGGAAGGAGCTGACAGAAAGAGAGGCACAAAGCTGTAAAAATTGTGTAGGACTCCACCAATAGGTCTGTATTGTCACCAGGACACTTCATAGAAAATGTTCAGAAACAAACAACCTTGTCAAAATCTGCTAAAGTGTGATGGGCATTCACAGGGGCAGCATGGGGAGGAGATGATGACAAAAATGAGGGGCTTTGAAATGTAAAAGCTGTATGCTGAGTAAGAACAAGTATGTACAAATATTTGCAAAAGATAATGTACTATTAAAAGAAAACAAAGGAAATAGAACAACTGAAGAATGAGTTCAAAATTGTAAATTCCATCAAGACGGGCCTTTAAAGATGATGCGTAAGATATTATACATTCAAACAGCCCATTACAGGTTGTCAGGGATCCTTGGATACAGCTACCATCTTGGCATCCTTAGCTTTCCAAGGCCACCCACTCTTCCCACTCTAAACATCGTATTATCCTCTAAGACAAACAGCTGTGCAGCTTTCTCACTTCCTTTACCTGATATTCCTGTCCAGTTTTCATTCTTTGACACTTTCCTTCTTTGCCTTCCTCCTCATTTCATCTTCCTCTGAAGATGTAGTTCCTGGTCTAGAGCACCTTCACAGACGCACCCATCTACCTCTGTCCTGCTCTCATATGCGTGGAATGCATGTAACTATCTTCCTAGCTACTGAAAGACTGTGAGAAATGTCAGAAATGGGAGACTCAAATGACTAATGCCTTCCAATACTGGACAAAAAAAATGAGGACAAATGTGCATTCTGTAACACAGATCCGTAAACTTAAGAAAATTATGGCAAAAATCCAGAAAAGGTTAATAGACCGATTGTGAACTCTAGAGAAAAAGCAGTGGTGATCACAGCCCCAGGATACGTGGGTCACAGCAAGCACATTATAATGGAACAATCTCATTTTTCTTTTGATAGTAACTTGATTGCTAGCTTCAGAAATAGTAGAGTGCATTCAGATATTCATCATGGATAAGACAGAGAAATAGGATATGTATTAGAGTTTGGTAATATGGGTTCAAATATGTAAAACAACTATTCCTAGAAAATGTTTAGTAGTGGATTTATATTGAGCAGAAAGGGTGATACCTGGTATTGTACTGCAAGACTGAGTACTTGGTTCCTTTCCTTTATCACAGTGATTGAAAGATGATGGGGAAGAAATACAGGTTAAATTTCAATTTTCAGATGTCACACAGTCAAGAGAGAAACCTAACATGTGGACAGCATCAAAATTTTAATGCCTTTGACATGTTGAGCAATAGACTGATACCAGCCAGATGAAATGGAACAGGGCAACTGTATAGTTGAGCATTTAGGTTTCATAAACTAATTATAAAAACGTAAACCTCAGTTTGGCAGTGACTCATAGAAAATGCTAAGAATCTTTGATAACGACATTCTGTATATAAGCCAAAACTGTGACGCAGATACTAAAAAAAAAAGCAAACGCAAACCTTGGCAGTATAAACAGATGCACATGTCCAAAAGACAGGCAAGAACAGTCTCACTGCAGTCTTTGATAGCTAATCATTTTTAGAAAACTATGTTCAAATCCTGGGTGCCATGTCTCAAGAGGGACACTGACAAGATAGATAGGGTCCAACATGAGGATGAAGAAGTATTTGGAAACGTGCCATCTAAGGAATGCTTAACCTGGAGGAAAAGGTTAAAGGAAGATATTAAACCCATCCTCAAACTACCAAAGCAATTAAATGGAAGAAGGAGCAGTCCTGTTTTATATGCTTCAGGGAACAGAACAAAGAGCAATCAGGTGAAATTTCTGGGAAGCTTCAATTTCAATTACAAGTAAGAAAGAGCTTTCAAATGACTAGAGTTGTCTAACAACGAGTAATTTTTTTTGACAAGCTGTAAACTCCCTATCATTGAAAGTCCTCAGCAACTAGATACCCCCATCACAGAAAGTATAAATGAAACTCTAAGCTGAAGAGGGAGGTGGGACAAGGCTGCCTCCAAGGTGCCACACAACTTTAAGATTCAAGCTGACTGTGCTTCAACTGAATGGTTTTGCCAGCTTCTGAGTGACAAGACTTGGTACAAAATGAAAAACAGTAATTAAAACCTTTCTTTAATACAATAAACTGTGAAATGTATCACAAACAACATAAAAATTTCCTTTTACTTAGAATGACTTATTTTACTTAGAATGACTTATTAAAAAGCAGAGACGTCACTTTGGCAACAAAGGTCCGTCTCGTCAAAGCTACGGTTTTTCTAGTAGTCACGTATGGATGTGAGAGTTGGACCTTAAAGAAAGTTGAACCCTGAAGAATTGATGCTTTCGAACTGTGGTGTTGGAGAAAAGACTCTTGAGAGTCCCTTGGACTGCAAGGAGATCCAACCAGTCAATCCTAAAGGAAATCAGTCCTGAATATTCATTGGAAGAACTGATGCTGAAGCTAAAGCTCCAATACTTTGGCCACCTGATGCAAAGAACTGACTCACTGGAAAAGACCCTGATGTGGAAAGATTGAAGGCAGGAGAAGGGAACGACAGAGGATGAGGTGGTTGAATGGCATCACCAACTTGATGAACATGCGTTTGAGCGAGGTTTGGGAAGTGGTGATGGACAGCGTATCCTGGCGAGCTGCAGTCCATAGGGTTGCAAAGAGTTGGACACAACTTAGTGACTGAACTGCACTGAACTAGAGTGACAAATTATTTAGAAGAATCTATAGGAAAAAAATCTACTGATCTTACTTAATCTATTGATCTAATGACCTTAATTAAATGTCTTATTTTGGCAAAAATGGAAGGAAGTGGAAATAAGAGAATTTTAAATTATTTCCTCAATCACATGAATTCACAGGTGAAGACACAATTAGAATGGCAGTGTGTCCCAATATTAAAATAGTAATAATAATATAATAATAATAGCAATAGCAACAAAGACAACCTCATATATAGTACTTACACGTGCCTAGCACTGTTCTAATATATCTATATAATATATAGAAGATACATATAATAGTACTTACCTCATAGGACTATTGTGAGGATTGCATACACAAACATATATACCTTCTTTTCTATATATCTTATGAGGTGTATGTGTGTGTGGATCTATCTAGAAAAATTCGAATTTCATTTGAGAAGAGAACACATACGTCAATATTGTCCTTTGCACAGGGCAAACTTTAAAAATACACATTTAAATCACAGATTTTAAAAAATACCTCAAATCAAATACTTTTGGATAAAACCATATTTACAGAGATGACAGAAACCTAAGCCATCATTAGATTATTTACCTCTTACAGTATACACATTTTTTTTTCTCCCACAAGTAAAAATGCCATACAGTTATGGAACAAATGTCAATAGGAATTGGAGGTGGAAAATGTCCACATTTTCTGGTAAGAAAAAACCATAAATACCTCAATATACTTGAATAAGTATATTCTTCTAGACATACTTTTTAAACAAAAAGGCATTGAATAAAATGAAACTAATATATTTGTACCTAAAAATTCTTAGTAACAGAAACTTTGTTTTAATTAAAAATCTCAACCAAAGACTGACTGCAACGTTGGTATTGGGGTTTCATGCAACCCACTGGACACTGCCTCTTATCATTTTCACAATTAAAAAAAAATTTTCAGTGTTCGTCATGCTACACTGAAGTCACTGGATGAAAGATAAATTCAAAATGACAAACATAATTTATCACATGCTTTAAACATTTTTACTATTCTCTAATAAAATATGACTATTTTTCTTTTGTAAAATAGCCTGTAAAATTACTGTAATATAGACCTGAAATAGATCTATATTACAATCTATAGATTGAGTTTTGAGATGCTAATTTTTAGCAAGTTCTATTTACTGTTTTGAAGAATTAAAATCATTCTGTATAACTGTGTGAGAGTTCAGGACACGCATGACTTTTGTTATACTGCTCTCCTTTTCCCTGGCCAAATTCTGGAAGCCCTTGGAGATGGGAGGTAAGACAGGTGAACTCCAAGAGGGACAAAATGCCATGTATTTCCAGACGTGATGGCCTTTCAAGCACCTTGGAGCAGAATCCTCCAAATGAACCCACACAGGAACCTTTTTTAATCTTATAACAGGATGAGATGTTCCCTTCTTAAGACTGGCTAATTCATTTATTCTGCTTCATACTAATACAAAAAATAATCTTAGAGAGGCAATAAGCACACTGCCTCTCTCCCTGGCAGTGGGGAAACTCTGGGCCTGGACATGTGTGACCTTGGGCAAAGTAACTTCTCTAAGCCCACCTCACCTCTAAAATCACAGAGATAATATTTATGCCACAGGGAATTATTATGAGGAATGAATAAGATAATATATGTGAAATTAACATCAATAAAATGCTTTCCAAATATAAGGTTTGAAGAGTACGGGAGCATGGGGATACACTGCAAAGCTCACATTAACATTTATATAATGTACCTGGTTCATTTCAAGGCAAACCATTCAATATCACAGTAATCCAAGTCTATGCCCCAACCAGTAATGTTGAAGAAGCTGAAGTTGAACTTCTATGAAGACCTATAAGACCTTTTGGAACTAACACCCAAAAAGATGTCCTTTTCATTATAGGGGACTGGAATGCAAAAGTAGGAAATCAAGAAACACCTGGAGTAACAGGCAAATTTGACCTTGGAATACGGAATGAATCAGGGCAAAGGCTAATAGAGTTTTGTCAAGAGAACGAACTGGTTATAACAAACACCCTCTTCCAACAACACAAGAGAAGACTCTACATGTGGACATCATAAGATGGCCAACACCAAAATCAGAATGATTATATTCTTTGCAGCCAAAGATGGAGAAGCTCTATACAGTCAGCAAACACAAGACCGGGAGCTGACTGTGGCTCAGATCATGAACTCCTTATTGCCAAATTCAGACTTAAATTGAAGAAAGTAGGGAAAACCGCTAGACCTTTCAGGTATGACCTAAATCAAACCCCTTATGATTATACAGTAGAAGTGAAAAATAGATTTATGGGACTAGATCTGATAGAGTGCCTGAAAAATGATGGATAGAGGTTCGTGACATTGGACAGGAGACAGAGATCAAGACCATCCCCAAGAAAAAAAAATGCAAAAAAGCAAAATGGCTGTCTGAGGAGGCCTTACAAATAGCTGTGAAAAGAAGACAGGTGAAAAGCAAAGGAGAAAAGGAAAGATACACCCTTTTGAATGCAGAGTTCCAAAGAATAGCAAGGAGAGAAGAAAGCCTTCCTCAGTGATCAGTGCAAAGAAATAGAGGAAAACAACAGAATGAGGAAAACTAGAGATCTCTTCAAGAAAATTAGAGATTCCAAGGGAACATTTTACGCAAAGATGGGCTCAATAAAGGACAGAAATGGTATGGACCTAACAGAAGCAGAAGAGGTGAAGAAGAGGTGGCAAGAATACACAGAATTGTATAAAAAAAGATCTTCACGGTCCAGCTAATCACGATGGTGTGATCACTCACCTAGAGACAGACATCCTCGAATGTGAAGTCAAGTGGGCCTTAGAAAGCATCACTACGAACAAAGCTAGTGGAGGTGATGGAATTCCAGTTGAGCTATCTCAAATCCTAAAAGATGATGCTGTGAAAGTGCTGCACTCAATATACCAACAAATTTGGAAAACTCAGCAGTGGCCACAGGACTGGAAAAGGTCAGTTTTCATTCCAATCCCAAAGAAAGGCAATGCCAAAGAATGCTCAAACTATCGCACAATTGCACTCATCTCACACGCTAGTAAAGTAATGCTCAAAATCCTCCAAGCCAGGCTTCAGCAATACGTGAACTTTGAACTTCCAGATGTTCAAGCTGGTCTTAGAAAAGGCAGAGGAACCAGAGATCAAATTGCCAACATTTGCTAGATCATCAAAAAAGCAAGAGAGTTCCAGAAAAACATCTGCTTTACTGACTATCCCAAAGCCTTTGAAAATTCTGAAAGAGGTGGGAATACCAGACTACCTGACCATCCTCCTGAGAAATGTGTATGTAGGTCAGGAAGCAACAGTTAGAACTGGACATGGAACAACAGACTGGTTCCAAATAGGAAAAGGAGCACATCAAAGCTGTACATTGTCACCCTGCTTATTTAACTTCTATGCAGAGTACATCATGAGAAACGCTGGGCTGGATGAAGCACAAGTTGGAATGAAGATTACCTGGAGAAATATCTAACCTCAGATATGCAGATGACACCACCCTTATGGCAGAAAGTGAAGAAGAACTAAAGAGCCTCTAGATGAAAGTGAAAGAGGAGTAAAAATGTTGGCTTAAAGCTCAACATTCAGAAAATGAAGATCATGGTATCTGGTCCCATCACTTCATGGCAATCAGATGGGGAAACAGTGGAAATAGTGGCTGACTTTATTTTTTGGGCTCCAAAATCACTGCAGATGGTGACTGCAGCCATGAAATTAAAAGACGCTTACTCCTTGGAAGAAAAGTTATGACCAACCTAGATAGCATATTTAAAAGCAGAGACATTACTTTGCCAACAAAGGTCCATCTAGTCAAAGCTATGGTTTTCCCAGTGGTCATGTATCAATATGAGAGTTGGATTATAAAGAAAGCTGAGTGCCAAAGAATTGATGCTTTTGAACTGTGGTGTTGGGGAAGACTCTTGAGGGTCCCTTGGACTGCAAGGAGATCCATCCAGTCTATCCTAAAAGAGATCAGTCCTGTGTGTTCGTTGGAAGGACTGATGTTGAAACTGAAACTCTAATACTTTGGCCACCTGATGTGAAGAGCTGACTCATCTGAAAAGACCCTGATGCTGGGAAAGATTGAAGGCAGGAGGAGAAGGGGACAACAGAGGATGAGATGGTTGGATGGCATCATTGACTCAATGGAGATAATTTGAGTAAACTCTGGGAGTTAGTGATGGACAGGGTGGCCAGGCGTGCTGTGGTCCGTGGGGTCTTGAAGAGTCGGACATGACCAAGCGACTGAACTAACTGACTGACTGACTGACCTGGCTTTAATTATAAAGATTCATAGACTATTTTACATTGATTCATGGAAGTATTTTAAATATTTTAAAACTATGATTATTAGAAAATAGGAAACATGATTGTTCTGAAAAATGAATTTCCAAATCATCTTGATCACTGAAAATTCAGTCTAGTCTCCCTAAAAGGGAAAAGAAAAACACATGATAAAAACAGATAAGATATCATTTTTCTTGCCCTCTGTTCCACAGTCTATTAAGCTCAGTCCTGATGATGTGTGGCCTCCTATTGAGAGTGAGCTTTCAGAACTGACTTCAAGGCTCGACCTCTCAGCTAAGTACATCTGAGTCTGTGCTGTGAAATACTATCCACAAAGACCCATATGTAATCAAACAACTCATTTTATACAAATTATCATATCTGAATATATATGTATATTATATGTATGTTGTACTTAGTCGCCCAGCCATGTCCAACTGGTTGCAATCCCACAGGACTGTAGTCCACCAGGCTCTTCTGTCCATGGGGATTCTCCAGGCAATAATACTAGAGTGGAGAGCCTATCCCTCTCCAGGTGATCTTCTGGACCTGGGAAATGAACTGGGGTCTCTGGCATTGAAGGCTGATTCTTTACCAGCTCAGCTACCAGGGAAGCTCATATTATACGTATAGATACCTCTAAACAAACACCCATAGATACATATATAATTTATAAATATTTTCATATCATTAAAAACATTTTATTGGCATAATCAAAACTGACCAAATCTGTTCACTCTATGGCTGAGTATTCAGGTAAAGTTGTGCTTGCTGCTTAAGAAACAAGAGGTCAGCTTGGAGCTCAGGGTATGAGTAGATGTGCCTGAATTCAAAATGCAATTAAAGGGAATAAGTATACGATTTTAGTTTTTAAAAGTTAATTTATAAATTTTCATTGCCACTGCTACTGCTAGCAAGTTGCTTCATTCGTGTCCGACTCTGTGCGACCCCATAGATGGCAGCCCACCAGGCTCCCCTGTCCCTGGGATTCTCCAGGCAAGAACACTGGAGTGGGTTGCCATTTCCTTCTCCAATAACAAGTACGGTATCTGAGGGTGCTCAGTCATGTCCGACCCTTTGCGACTCCATGGACTACAGACCACCAGGCTCCTCTGTCCATGGGATTTTCCAGGCAAGAATACTGCAGTGGGTTGCCATTTCTTCCTCCAAGGGATCTTTCCAACCCAGGGATCAAACTTGCAACTCTTGCATCTCCTGTTCTGGCAGGTGGATTGTTTACCACTGTGCCACCTCGGAAGTCCCATCTGACATATGTATGGAATTGTATTAAAATGAGGCTTAATTCCGCACGAAAAGCAATTTTTGCTGCTTGGTTATCATGTCTTCTAGAGGAAAATTTAATGATGCACTCACATCATATATGTAAACCATCCTGGGGATTATGAGAGAAACAGATAAATTATGCAAGAGTGATTTGGGTTTCCAGCTTGTCTTGAGTCTATATCTTATACATTTCTCTTTTTAAAAAATTAATTAATTAATTTAAAATTTTGGTTGCACTGGGTTTTTGCTGCTACACTTGGGTTTTCTCTAGCTGCAGTGAGTGGGGGTTCTCTGCTGTGGTGAGCGGGCTTCTCATTGCAGTGGCTGTTCTCTTCTGGAGCACGGGCACTAGAGCATGGGCTCAGTAGTTGTGCACAGGCTGAGGTGCTCCAAGGTATGTTGGATCTCCCTAGAGCAGGGATCGTGTCCTCTGCATTGGAAGGTGGATTCTTATCCACTGCACACCAGGGAAGTCCCTTCATTCATTTCTTAAATTTTCCTCATATCTTGATTTTTCATCTGCCAAAACCTTGGGATCACTTACCTCAAAATCACTATTACCACCAGCATCACTACTATCCATTGAGCCTAGATTCCTGGCATCCCAACATACATCCTGATACAAAATGAGCTCAAAACACACGACTTCCATCACTGGTCTTCTGTGTGCATGCTAAGTCGCTTTAGTCATGTCCAATTCTTTGCAACCCTATGGACTGTAGCCTGTCAGCCTCCTCTGTCCATGGGATTCTCCAGGCAATAATACTGGAGTGGGTTGCCATTCCCTTCTCCAGGGGACCTTGAAGACTCAGGGATCAAACCTGCGTATCTTACGTCTCCTGCACTGACAGGCAGGTTCTTTACCACTAGCGCCACCTGGGAAGCCCTCCATCTGTCACTGGAAGGCACATCTAATGACAGAAAAACAATAGCTACTGAGAGCAATGACAAGAAAGGTATACCTCAGCCAGGCCTTCCAGGCCGATCATATCAGACTGAGGGCACATGCAGGAAGCAATGCCGTGGGGGTGACACTGTTACTCTGTACCATTTAAGTGTAATCATCTCTGCAGGATTAACACCGCTTCCAGATGTAGGAGGGCTCGACATTATGGTGCTATGGTATTTGTTAACACAGACCCTTGCTTTCATTGAGAGAACAGTGATGAGAACTTGTTCTATTTTTTATTTTTTAATATTTATTTATTTGGCTGCATCAGGTTTTAGTTGTAGCATGCGGGATCTTTGATGCTTATGTGGGATCTTTCACTGCAGTGCATGTGGGCTCTTAGTTCCCCACAAAGGATTGACCCTGCATCCCTTGCATTGCAAGGCAGACCTGGACCACCAGGGAGTCTTGAGAACTTGTCTTAAACGGTTATCTCTCTAAAACGTTCTTGAAAGAGGGAAGAATGCATACCATCTTAGGAAAAAAGATCACAATAATCACTGAACTAGTTCAGCAAATAAATCCTAAGATATTCACTTACTAGAGACTCACTATTTCTGAGACCAGAATTATGTTAGGATTATAGAGTAATGCATACCATTTTCTGGATTTTGGTAAGACCAGAGGCTGACTACAAATTCTCTCTTACTTCTTTTTCTGTATGTCTAAAGCACTCTTGGAAACAGTGAGGTAGTGAAGAGGACAGTGTGGCGTCAATAGACCTGGCTAGAGTTATGACTGTGAGACAGTAACTGTGTGAACACTGTTAGCTTATTTAATCTCTTCTCCATAAAATGAAAGGATTCAGAGACAGAATCTGATGGAACCACTTGACTCAAGTGCTCAGTGTATGTCTTGAATAGAGTGCGCACTGAAGAACATGCTTACAATGACATGCATCTCACCAGGGTCACAGGACGCAGAAAGGCCTACAACCTTTCCTAACAGGTACATAGGAATGAAGACAAAAGGCAGCAAAATTTCTTTGGATCTAGAACAGGGAGACCTTCCATAGGGGGCACCATGCATGAATCAATCTTTAGAAGCACGTCTTTGGCTTTAGTACTATCTGATGGATAGGTAAGATCTTTCCTCAAGCCAGAAAGTCAAGCACGTGGAACAAAGAAAAGATCTACTCAATAGTAATCTTTAGTTAGTAGCATTGTACACATCACCGATCTATGTTATAGGTTCAGTCATCTCTACTCTGACCTCAGTAAATCTGTTTAAAATTGAGGTGCACAGCTACCATGCCATTTCAGAAAGGTGGTTAAGCACATCTAGGATCAATATTCAGTCTCATGTGTCAGTGGGGAGGCTAAGTAGTGCCTTCAGACACAGCTGAGGAAACACGAGGGAATGGCCTCAGATATACCATCTGAACAAATTATTTGCTTTCTGTAAGATCAAACGTCTTGACGCTACAGAAGTCTTTAATTCCACATAAAATCAGGCTGTAGGATTAGTGAATAAATTTGGAAATAACAATCTAAGGCAATGACAAAGACTTCCGATTTACTGAAACCAGATTCAACATCAACACAGAGGTGCCTCCCTTTTCATTCTCTTTTTGGAAACCTCATGTCCTTCCTCTGCTTTTGATGACACGGAAAGAAACAGTATTCCCTTTAGATCTACTTAAAACTGTTTCATGGACTAAGCAGACTCCTCCAGGGGACCAAAGTCTCAGTCCTCCACATAAAGTCACACAGTCACTCCCTATGCACAGGTGGGTACTGATACCACAAACTGGGAACAATAATTGAATCCAGCTACCCCACCGTGCAGAGTATTTATCCACAGAACCAGCCTGGTGAGCATCTGTAGTTAGCTTTCCAGACTAATATTCAAAAGGTTACCCCAAATGAATCTTTGTCTTAACCCAGAGAGTGTATGCAATTGAGGAGATGTTTGATTAAATATACTAGGGGAGAAATAAGAGGATCAAAGATGGAGTCAAATATATCTTATGAACGAAAAGGAACATAGGCACAAACAGCTGGCACATCTGGGGGTTATTCATTCATTCAATAGTAGTTCAGCATATATTTATTGGGTACCCAGTATGTGGCAGGAACTGTGTTAGGCTCTCAGGATATAAAACCAGACACAATTCCAGGCTAACAGCTAAGAACTCCTCTTCACCAACAATCTAAGTTTGCCTTAGCTTCCTAATAAATGTGAGATATTATGCAGACATGTAATTTTTCAAGAACCAGTAATTCAAAATTATAAACCTAAGGATGGAAGAGATTGCTCCACTAAATATTATGGCTATAAACAAAATAATTCAATATTTTATATATAAAATTAGAGAGGAAAGGCCAATAAGCTAGAAATATATGACATAAAGCAAAATAAAGAAGATTTATAACTGCTTAGAGGATTGAATTCAAAGAATATCAATAATATTTGGGCAAACAGCTGAGAGGGTGGCATTACTTTATGATGTCATAAAGAGGCTTATCACTGACATCATTTAATAATTTTATTCATGATCCATGAGGGACTAGAGATTATGATCATTAAATCTGTTGATGCCATTGAAGTGTGTGGGACTGCAAACACCTCAGAGAATGAGAATTTAATTTTAAAATAACATTAAGAAATTAGTGGAATAGATCATCAAAGTAAGATGATAGTCACTGGGGACAAATGCAAAATAATATACTCAGAGACTTAAGGAGGAAAAGAAATAGCTTGATAATAGGGGAACAAATGAATGAATGAATGTCCAGAGGGTGACTGTTTTGCAAAAAGACTTGAGGGTCATAATAAGGCACAACTCTGGCTCTGGAGACTAACTATTGCATGTGTAATAAAAACTTATTTTTGATGAAAAATTTTACACGGTACAAAAGCTTTTTGGCTTTATTATGAAAAGAAATAAATCAATGATTACTTTTCATCATTGATAACTGTATTTTGAAGGAGATCTGGAATCAAAGCAGAAGTTGCAAAAACCAGCTTTAGTAAATTAATTGTTTTGAAAAAAGATTAAACAAGATTATTCATTATTGCTGGGAAAAACCCCAAAACAAAATCCCCCTACTTTTCTGAAGTGTGACTGCCAAAAGAAAAGAAAACTGGTTATATCTGATTTTCAGGAAACAGGGAGTGCAGAATTTAAAAATTTCAGATGGCCGTCCTGACGGGGTCTTTCAGCCCGCACCCCTCTGTGGTGGGCAGGACACCAGTGCTGCACCACGGGTTGAGCACAAGGTTTTCTTTTTCATCTTTCTCAACTATTCCCTGGCACCTCAACCACAACTTGAGGCCTTGCACAAAAATTCACAGTGTAAAAATCATATTTCAGAAAACAAACTTCTGATCATCAAAGGGGGAAGTGAGGGGGATAAATCAGGAGTTTAACATATATACACAACTACATATAAAACAGATAACCTACAAGGAACTATTGTAAAGCACAGGGAACTATACCCAGTATTTTATAATAATCTATAAAGGAAATAATTTGAAAATATAAATAAATATATATGTGTGTATATGTATATAAAATTGAATTAGTGTGCTGTACACCGAAACTAACACAATATAAATCAACTATACTTCAACTTAAAACGTTATTTTTAAAAATCCACATTTTCCAGTGAATTCCTTCTACTCCCATAGAACGAAACAACTCTTTAGGAGCCTAGGATTAAATTCTGGTTATCAACTAAAAACATGAGTTCAGGAAGTTATTATTCAATTCTCAGTTGCTCAGGTGGTAATACAGAAAAATTCCAATTCCAATCAGGTCTACACTTTTAAAACTGATACCTTTCAGAAAAAAAGTTGTTATCTTAATGCCCTTTTACGTTTTACAAGTTGTCATCCAGTCTTTATCAAGCATATGAAATTTTATATAATTGCACTCATATCATAATGGTATCTGGATGTGGATTTTTTTCTTTTAAATTATATTATAAACATCTCATATAATTGGACCACAAATTCTTAATGAAAAAGAGGGGGAATGTCATTGCTTCTAGGTAGTCTTCATAATTATTTCAAAACCAGAAATCCTAAATGTTAAGACAGCTTCAAGAGGTTAGAGGAAATGAGAGATTTAGTGCATATAATGATGCTGTTTGGAATATTTTACCAAAGGAGCTAATGAAAAGTCCCAGAGTAGGAGAAGGAGCATCTGCCCAAGAAAGAGGTACAGTGAAAAGAAAATACAGCAACATCTGGTCTCTCAATGTGCCAACATGAAAAATTCTCAGAGCCAGTTAGCTAGGGTTATGGGAAAGAACAAGCCGGCTAAAACTGTCTGCCCAAAAAAAAAAAAAAAATCTGGCTTTGTCAGTAAAGAAAGGACAATAATATTTATAGAAAATTTCCTACGCCAGTTCAAAAAGAATTTTAGATTCAATATGCAGCAAAATGGTTGAAGCAATCTATGGATAATACATGGGAAGAAATGGCTAAAAGGGCAAGCCGTGGAAAGGAGAACCATGGCACGAGAGGAAGTGATGACGTGTGATCATGCAAATGCAAATGTCTGTGGACGGCACAGTTTGCTGCTGGGAAGGGAATTTTAATGTGTACCCTATGCAAATGTGTTTTATAATAAAACAAAATGTGCAAGGCCTGAGTGTGGGGGAGGGACGAAGGAGGTAGGGGCGCTAGACATTGCTCCTGAGGCAGGGGAAAGGGCTACTGAGACCTGAACAAATTCTGGGAGAGAGGGAACAGCCAAAAACCCCTACTCCTTTCAAAAAGCCTCTCTCACATTTGATTGAGAACTGGATGCCTGATAAACTAACACATGCAAAATCTTTCTTTACCAAGGGCTTAACCTTGAGCAATTCTCTGTGCTTCAAGTGAACCTCAGTGGGAAGACACAAAAAACAACTTTCTTTTCTGTACTGAGACATGGGAAAATTATATGAACTACACATAGTAAAAGCTAGAGATGAATACCAAGAAAGCTCCTGCAAACCATTTAGAGTCTTTGCATCAAAACTGACATGACTGTCAAAGCCCATGTAAGGCCTCGTCCTAGGCACTTGTGGGAGAATGAGCAGGAGGGTAGCCCACAGGGCTGAGAGTCTGGTTCTGACCAACTGATATTTATCTATAATCTGTATATCTGAGGCAATTAATAACAAGACATTGAGAAAAGTTCTGTATCCCTGTGATGGAGATATTTTTAAGCCAGCCATCTGGAAAGGGTTAAAAATTAAAATTGTAGAAACCCGAACCATAGGTGTCATGTTTTGCCTGAAGTGGTAAAAATACCATCTGCCTCAGTCTTTGAGCAGCATACTTCTTTCAAGGAGCAGTAGGCTAAACTACAGGCATACGCTCAGCTCCAGCTGGGGAAAATACACAGACGTTTGTAGATGTTTTTCTAAGAGTAGCCAACGTACTTGTTTTCCTTCAGACATATACTAAGTTACCATAGCAAACCAAGAGTGAATGTGGCCTGAGACACTTCTCCATGGGTCTCCACACATGTCTATGAATTTCTACAATTCAATAGGTGGCACTCTTTCCTCTAACACTGAACTCAATCAGCTTGGGGCCAGAAGCCTTGGGAACACGGAATAGTTCCCTGTTCCCAAAGACAGGCACACTCAGGGCTGAACACCAGTCACGTAAAGAAGATCCTCTTTGTACTGCGTATGTGAGCAAAACTGTCGCCACCAGATTTGTGGTCACAATTCACTTCTGGTAAATACATTCCGTCCAATAAAACTTCTCCTGCAGTTTTAACTAGGTAAGTCACTTCTTGGTTTTTCATTTTAGAAGCTGGATATGCCGTCTATGGGGTCGCACAGAGTTGGACACTACTGAAGCGACTTAGCAGCAGCAGAATCACCTTACAGTTAACAGCTCAGCCTCAGGTGAATGAGCTTCAGGAGTGGGTAGAGTGCTCTGGGCCTGGTGTTAACCACCTTCCAGAGGCGGGACAGACTTAATGAAGGGATAGTTGCTGAGTGCTTTAACATCTGTAGATGAAAGGCACTGCAGCAGTATAAAGCATTCACAATCCAGGCTCCATTGCAACAGGAACTCAATTAAGAAGTAATTCAGTTTCTTTTCTGAGTGTTTGAGGACACACCACTGTTTTGTTGAATGTGACTGACACTCTATAGAGATCTAGCTGAGATCGATTTTGATCATCACTTCTACCCTCTCCTCTACTTCCTTGCAGTTCTGAGACTGACAAAATTGGAGAGATGGCATATGAAGCCACAGAGCAAATGGCCAAAATAATTTGTACTTAAAATCTGATTTTTCAGATAAAACTTGGCTTTTGAGAAAATGTTCACCACTTGGAAATAAAGAAATATCCAGCAATAAATAAATTTCATGACACTCCAGAAATGGCCACTGAGTTTTTAAAGGTAGTTTTACAGGTAAACCCACCAGGGGAGCCCTAAGCTGCCAAAGCACGATGTCTGCATCAGTCAGAATAAGACCAGGACTTCACCATGGGCCCATGATATGCAGCGTAAGAGACAGTACTGCAGACATCTCCTGGACACTTGGCAGAGATGGATACAAGCATTCTTCCCGTGGTGCTTGGATTTGGGTCTATGTATGGATAACAGGTCTGAGTTAACTGCTGAGATCAAGTTATGCCCTTAAATATCTGCACAGCAGCACATACTCCAGTAGGGTGGGTTTCTGTTAGCTGGCATGAGAACTATTGTCACTGGGTGCTTGGGAAGGCAATCTTAGGGCTACTGAACATAGGGATGGATGGTGTCCTATACTATACTGACTATATAATGGCTAATTTGAGTCTGTGATCCCCAATTCCAGACCTCTGAGCTGCCTGCACTTCTAGCATCTCACTAATGCAGCCCTCGTCCATACACATTTGTCAAGCACTCCTGTATATAAGCCTGTGCTGGATGATGCTATGATGGATAAGGCCATTGAAGGCCCTGCCTTCAGGTCTTGCCTTACAGTCTACTGGAAAAAGAAACAAAACACAGGGAACTAAATAAAAATGATAATTGTAGATTACAATAAATGTTAAGGAGGGAAAAAAACAGAGCAAAGGGGGACTTTTGATAGGAAGGTCTAGGTTAGGTCTGGTTCAATATATTAGTATCAGATCCACCATGCCTGGGTGGATGAAGTAGATGAAGGAATGAATCTGGACCTTAACAGTATATAAGATCAGAATGTTCCCTATGCCCATCCCCCAAAAAAGAGTGTCTCCTTTCAAATTTGGGCCTGCAGAGTAGAACAGCACTATTATAACCTGCTCCTCTCATACTAGGGAAACTGAAAGAAAAAAAAAAGAAAGTAAAGTCACTCAGTCGTGTCCAACTCTTTGCAATCCCATGGATTGTAGTCTACCAGGGTCCTCCATCCATAGGATTTTCCTAACCTGCTCCTCTCATACTAAGGAAAGTAAGGGGAAACCAAAAAGATTAAGTGACTGATAACAATTTTGCAGTGAGTTGGGGACAGAGCCATTGCTTGGTTCAAACTGTTCTATCTGTGTCTCCATTTTCTTTTTTTCCTTTTCTTCCAGTCTCTTCCACTGGCAGGTACTTCTGCAATAAAAAATCCTAAAAGAGTTTTCTGAGTCATAAATAAGCAGCAATGATAAATAATCACTCTATTGCCAAATCATGATGTCACTGCCCTTAATTTTTGGTTTATAAGTTACTTCCTTTATCATAGTGAAATCCTAGCATTTATCTCCAAGTTAGTTCATTAACCTTCTCAAGCAATCTTCTTATCCCTGCTGATACCTGTTGCACAACTTGCTTTCCTTTCCTCTGTGATTGAAATAAAAACCATACACCAGAATTTCTCCTGCAACTAATAGCATGGGTCTTCTATTTTCTTATAACCTCACTCACTCACTCACTCACTCACTCACTCACCATTTACCAAGTGCCAAGCACTGTGTTAGGCATCAAGTATAAAAATAAGTTACCATCTCTGCCCTCAAAGAGGTCACAGTCTATGATCTTTCTCATAAATGGTCATGATAAATAATGGAGTGAAGCATAATGACTGAGAGATGCACAATGTACTAGAGAATGGAAGAAAGAACCTCATCCAGCCCAGGGAACCAGGGAGACTTTCTCCTGGAGATGATCCTACATTAAGCCTTACAGAAGAGGCAGGGGAAGCCAGACAAAGGGGGGACACTGCTGCATTCCAAGCAGAGGGGACATCTCGGGTCAAGGCACAGAGAACAGAAACAGTATGTTTTATGTAATTTGGTGCCACTGGAGCACAGGGTGGAGGACATGAAGCTCCCTCCAAGGAGCGAGATCACAGTGCTTTATATGCCACTCTAGTAAACTTTTAATGTGCCTTATAGAAAACATGGAGCCAAGGAAGGGTTTTAAGATGCAGTGTGGAATTTAGAAAGATGGTAACGATAACCCTGTATGCAAGACAGCAAAAGAGACACAGATGTATAGAACAGTCTTTTGGACTCTGTGGGAGAGGGAGAGGGTGGGATGATTTGGGAGAATGTATAATATCATATACGAAACGAATTGCCAGTCCAGGTTCGATGGAGGATACAGGATGCTTGGGGCTGGTGCACTGGGATGACCCAGAGGGATGGTACGGGGAGGGAAGAGGGAGGGGGAGTTCAAGATGGGGAACATGTGTATACACCTGTGGTGGATTCATGTTGATGTATGGCAAAACCAATACAATATTGTAAAGTAATTAGCCTCCAATTAAAATAAATAAATTTAAATTAAAAAAAAAGATGGAGTGTGAAACTGCCAGACTTGTGGTTTAGATAGACATTCTGGCTGGTGATGGATCTTTGGGGACAAAAGAGAGGCATAGAGACCAGTCACAGGCTTTCTAGTGGTTCAGAGCAGGATACAATGTGAGCAATGGAAGAGGCATCAAGAGGAGGGACTGGATTTAAGAAAATATAGGCTATAAAACTGGCATGACTTGGTCATGGAACATAGGGGTGAGGAGGTAAGAGCATTTGAGAGTGACTTCTAATTTTCTCACATGGTTCACTAGTGAGATGATAGACAACATCAGCAGACAGAACAAGTAATAAGGACCAGAGATACAACACTAACCCTAGACCCTAATGTCAATGATGGACTTTGGGTTGTAAAGATGTATTAATGCAGGTTTATTGATCATAACAGATGTTCCGGTCTGCTGCAGGATGCTAACAGTGGGGAAGGCTGTGCTTGTGTGGTGTCAGGGGGTAATGCAAACTCTCTACACTTTTTGCTCAGTTTTGCTGTGAACTTAAAAACTGCTCTAAAAAATAAAGTCTACTAAAGAAAAGGTGACCAGAGATGTTGGGAAGATGTTGAGTTCAGTTTAAGATGCTTTGAGCATCTCTGCCTGTGGGAGACCATTTAGGTATAAGGCTCAAGTAGACATCTAAGAAGGAAATGGCAACCCACTCCAACACTCTTGCCTGGAGAATTCCATGGACAGAGGAGCCTGGTGGGCTACAGTCCATGGGGGCCACAAACAGTTGGACATGACTGAAACAACTTAGCACAGACATCAAAGATAGACTGACAGACACTGAAGTCTTCAGGATAGAGACACCACTCTTAATCTAATTGTTCTTGAAGCACACATACGTTTGTGAGACAGAGAAGGAAAGAGCCGCACTTCAGGCAAAGAAAAGGCACGGCACCATGGGTGTGCACTTCAGGGCTGCTGAGAGAGCACAAGGTTCTGGATCAGCCCTGGAGAGATCACTGGGGGATTCCAGCTGTCCCAGTGCAAGCAGAGCTCTTACAGGTCCCATTTCTTCCTCCTTGTCTTTGGAGTACAGGTGTGTTCACGCTCTGGCTAGTCTTGACGGTTATAAAAACCAGATGGCTAGCATGTTCCTTTAGTTAAGCAGCTGTATACACCCCACACACCTGCGAAAATACTCCATTTGTTCCTCAGGAGAAAACCCAAGTGTGTTCAAAGGCTTGCACAGGTGCAGTGAAATCCAAAATCCCACAGCAGTTTTTGAATAAGGCTATGTGTCAAAATTATCTGTGCAGCCTTTTTCAAACCCTTCCATCCTGTCCCTGGCCAGCTCTGCCTACCAGGGAATTCTGATGTTGGTGAAAGGGGTATGATGCTGTGGTAATCCAGGCATGTATGTTTTCAAAAGCTCCACAGGTTATGTGAAAACTACTGCCTCTAGGAATCCAAACCTGCCCTGTATGGTGCTTCCCAGGTATTACCTGATGATGCTAAAAGCTCTTTTCCATAGTCCAAAGACATCTTTCCAGCAATGGTTAGTTTTGGTTAATTCGGTTAATTTTTCCTCAGGGCACTTACCACCAGTTGACAGTATATTATATATCCATTTAGTTGTTTATTAATCACCTCCTTAACTAGCTTGTAAATGTCATGAATGAAAGAACTGATCTGGTTTACTCTCCTATTCCTGACGCCTAACACAGTGTCTGGAAAGAAGTAGGCATTCAATAAATAAACTTACCATTAAATGAATCCTATTTCACCTGTTAATGCCTGTTACTTCACAGGGAAGGTCCCTTAGTTTTGAATGTGATGCTTTTCTTTTTACTTTTCAAATATAAATAAAAACCAAATAGCAAATAGAAATGTATAAAATTGTGTAAAATGTACAAAATCTACCTACCTTAGCATAGTCTAATCTTCCTTTCTCTTGAGCCTAAAATAGAAAAGAGGGGAAAATCAATTAGTTCTTTAAAAGTCACTTAGTATTTCTATAACTTTTGCTTCTCAAAAATAAGCCAACTTTCTTCCCCCTCTCCACTTCCTCTTCTGTCTTTACATAGTATGTCATGAAACATACACGTGTATGTATGTATATACATATATAGAGAACTCCCAAATGTATTGAAGAGTTGAAAGATCAGTACCACGAGCACACATATATACTCTAGGTTTGATAGTAGCAGACACCGTGACTCCTCATTCCTTCATGCTTCAGCAAATATCTCGTAAACACAGGACAACTCATACATGATCACTTTCAAATTAAAGAAAAAAAAACCCGAAAAACTAACAATAATGCCATACCATCTGATATACAATCCACATTCACATTTCTCTAGTTGTCCCAAGAATATATTTTATTTTAGCTTTTCTTCTCAAACTAGAATTAATCAAGATCTACACATTGCATTTGGCTTTTATCTCTGTTTTGCCTTTTAAATCTAGACTAGCCCTTCTCCATTTTTTAAGAAATGAAAATAAATATCATTAACTTTTTTCATGGAAATAACTGACTTTTTGAGGAGATCAGGGCAGCTGTAATATAAAATGTCTTTTATTATTATCACTTTTTCATTGTGTCATTTAACTTGTCCCTGTTTGCTTACAAACTGAAAGTTGGGTCTGAAGACATTTCCTTAGATTTAGGTTAAACATTTTTTGCAAGAGTATCTTCTATGGAATATTATATACTTCAACTGCATCAATTCAGGAAGCACCAAATGTCAGGCTCTCCTGTAATCTTGCTAATGCTATAAATTTGATCACTGGGTTTAAGTGGTGACTATCAGCTGGTTTCACTGTAATGACCTATTTTCTTCTGTACAATTACTAAGTAATCTGTGGGTTCATTTTTTTCCCACTTCCTTTGACATAATTTTTAATATGTTGTATTGTGCAAAAGACCCCTACCTCCATCCCACAGTCATCAGGGATGAGGAGACATCCTGTATAAGGTCAAATTTTAATATTTTTAGTTATTGAAAGACAATTTGAAATTAAAATATATACTCAAAAGCATTATTTAGCAAATCTGAACATGACAGAGAGAACCAACGTGTTAGTCTTTGCTGGTAGGTTAGCTCTTCTGTAGACTTAAGAACAAAACTCCTGCCACCTCTGCACAGAATGAGAGCCCTTGAACTGACAAATAGGTTAGGTCTTGAGACCATTTTGTTTCTGAGTCCAAAATGACACTATACAAATAATGACACTAAATGTGGGCAGATTACTTTCATGAGAGGAAATGAGATCTTTATAACAGTTTAAAATCTTTTTGCTTCTTTATAATCTTAAAAAAATTTATCCTAAGAGGCCTAATTTTGTTTTTCTTATTTTCATAAAAAGCAACTTCTAATAAGATACTGCTCATGTATAGCTTTTAACACCATCACAAATGAGTTAGTTGAAACTGGGACTTGCAAGATTTCAATGAAACAAAAGGCCTCTGTAACCTATGTACTGTAAAAAAGAATCTGTGGTTTTCAATCTGTTCTTCAGAGATGTTTTTGGGAGCCAAGATTTTCAGTGAACTAAGAAGAGTTGAATTTAGTCCTGAGATGTAATATACCAGCAGGAAAAAGAGTTGGTTCTTGCAGATATTTTAAAATGAGGCTCATTCTTCTCTCTGCTCAGGTATTTCATATCTACTGTCCAGGGACAGACTTGTCTTTTCCCCAAGTTAAAACAATTCTGTCTACACTGCAATCTCTCTCCCAACACTAACTTCTGCAGGCGTGGTGTGGAGCCCGAGAACCTCTGCATCGTGCACTCATGACCTGGCTCCTCACTTTGATATCATGCAAATATGAACTGGCTTTGATCTCATGAATAATCCATGGCTTGTGACCAAAACTTCAGCAGCACCATTTCACAACATGCTTAGTCTTCAAGTTCTCAGATTCTCACTTGTCTCTCAAATTCATTTTGGGTTGAGGGATATCTGACATGGAGGCTGATTCTATGGTCACCAGTTTTCCACCTTTTCATTTGTTCCTCCTTTCCCTTGTCTCTTGCTGGGTTTCTCAGGCAAGGGTTGTCTCTTGCATGGGTTTCTCAGGCACAGCACTTTTCCAATGGTGCACAAACTGGGAGCCCTACGGAATTATACTAACAAACAACTCATTTCTGTAATGTGTCAGCCATTTCCTCACTAATTTTAGTTGTGTTTCTGTTCTATCTACCTCCTTTTCATTCTAGCACTTTCAACATTCTCATCTTATAGTGTTTAACAAAAAGGACACGTGAGAAGTGTTGAAAGTGGTATCTGTTGAAAGTTAGAAAGTTGAGTACATTTCATGTCTTAATGTTGCAGGGTAAAGTGCAGAGAAACTATAATTTACAATGATGGAGGTGGGCTTTTCCTTTTGGAGGTACTGAGCCATTTCCCCAATAGTCTCAGAAAAAAAAAATCAGTTTCTTCATATAGTAACAGTGACTATAATGCTACTTACAGATAAAGACATCTAGAGTAGTCACATCACATACCTTGCTCATAAATTAATCATCTTAGAGAATTCTATTATTTTGAAGTACTTGTGCTTTAATCAGTCACAAGCTATTTTCCTTTTTTAAAAAATTGAAGAATTGATTTACAATATTATTTTAGTTTCAAGTGTACAAGACTCAACATTTTTATAGAATCACAAGCATGCTATGTTCCCCTACCTCCATCCTACCAGCTAAGTCACTTCAGTGGTGTCCAACTCTTTGCAGCCTTGAGGACTCTAGCCCGTTGGGCTCCTCTGTTCATGGGATTCTCCAGGCACGAACACTGGAGTGGGCTGCCATGCCCTTGTCCAGGGGCATCTTCCTGATCCAGGGATAAAACCCATTTCTCCTGAAGCTCTTGTGTTGCAGGTGGATTCTTTACTGCTGAGCCACTGGGGAAGCTAAACCCCACTCCTTTCCCCTTTTTAATAGAATCACAGCTATTTTCAAACCTTCTCATTTTATTTTGTATTCCTAGCTTGGCCACCACCTTTTACATGGTGGAGATATCCTTTGCTGGGGATAATGGCAAAGAAACACCATGTATGTAAATCCCTATTTGTTTAACATCAGCTCTTAAATGTTTTGAAAGCTGAGAGACTACAACCCTACATACAATGACAGCCACAGCCAATACAACCTGAACAAACTGTAACTGTTGATATGCTGCCCACTTGAATGTCCTTTTTATTTTGTCATTAACAAACATTCCAGTCTTGCGAAGACCATTTCATCCTAGACTGCTTTTGCTTAGTATCATTTATTTTATAAAATAAAATACTGTAAATAATTATATTTTTTAGGTATATATTTTCAGCCACTATGTGAGTTAATATCCATGTATGCCAGACACACACCTGAAAGTACACTCTGATATAAAAATTTTTTTTTCCACAAAAAGCTTTTAGAGCTTATAAAATAAATTAGAAAAAAATGTACATGGTTTAATCCCCTACATAAATAACATTTGTTATTGAATGTTACCAATTGTTTCTGCTTATAAAACAGTTAATTTCAGTTTCATCTGACGGTGCTCATTCGTTCAGTACTTGTACACTGTGTACCTGATGGGTGTTAGATATTGCTCTGCCACTGGAGACACAGCATGGAACAGAACAAATAAATATCTCTCCCTCTAGGGGGTTGTATAATCTTGTTTTCACATACAATCTACCTCTAGAATTTAAGCTCCATGAGAATATGGACATTTTCTCTCCTGATTATAACTGTAGTCCATGTCTACATCTATAGATAGGAGATGGTAAGTATCTGGTGAAAGAGTGAATAAATGGATAAATGCTTTTTCTTAGTAAGTGCTGGTTATGTACTGTTTATTCAGGAGACTTACAGAGCAAAGTTCATATCATTCCTAGTTCTAGGAAAACCGGGTGTTTAGATTCAGTCAAGTATTCAGTTAATGGGGAGTCAATATCTGGTCTCTTAAAAATAATTTTTACTCCTATTTGATTTTATTACTCAACTTCTATTTAGAAGTAAACTGAAGATGGGAATCTATAAAAAATAAATTCAAGAAATTTGTGAAACCCCACAAAAGAAAAGGACAGAGAAAAATAATCTACCAAGCTTCTCATAGATACAGCAGTTTAGAGTAATTAAGAGTCTCAATCTTGATAACAGTGACTGAAAAGAAAAGAGCCTGAATGGAGGTCATGAGACCTCAGATTTCAAATATGCACCTCCAAACCTCAGGTGGTAAATAGGCGCTGTCTATGAAGGGAAACTGGTGGCCTAAGCTCTTAACTGTGACCACTTTAAGAGGCACTGTGACCTCCTGGGAAATGGATATGCTGGAAGCCCGGAAATACGATTTCAAGTCTGTAATAGGATAACACCTCAAGAAATTCTAAATTTTTACATGGCTCTTCATTTTCTTATTTGTGAAATAAGCATACTGGGTCAGACCAGGTGTTCCCAAGTACTGGCCTGGCTGTATCAGAATCACCTGGGCAGCCTCTTGAAAATGTAGGTCCTCAATACCCTAGCCCTGAATTCTGAGTCATTTGAGGGTCACTGATGTGGACTAAGCCTATCATCCTGCTTCTGTATGCATCAAGGTTTATTTCAAAGGCTAAAAAGAGTGCAACTATATAAACTCTGTGAGTCTCAAGGAGAATGGAGTGCTGTAACTTTATCCCCCCTTTTTTGACATCTGCCACTTACCATGTATATTTCTAGCAGAGCAAGATATTAAAATAACTTTCTCACTGGGGCCCAAAATAGGCTGATATAAAATAAATGCAGACTGTATTTCAGCAGCCGGCTGTCCTGAACCTCTTCCTGCCACACTGTTCATCTCCAGAAGCCACTGTAAATTCTGCTACGCACGCCAATTCCCTGAGGGCTTCATTACTTGGGTCTTTAAAAGGGATTCACTCATCCTTTGGCTCCTATAGGTGTGCTTCTTGTCAATCCAGGTCATGAGAAAAGAAAGTAATTTTTCCTGGTCTTTAGCAGTTCACAGAGAATGTGTGGATTGAACCTTGTTTTATCATAAAAAAAAAAGTGAAAACAGACAAGTTGTGTGCCAGTGCTCATGACACGGAAGGCCTCCTGACAGCTACAGCGAGCGCTGCAAAACAATATTCCACACCAGAGAAAACAAAGCCAGTGCTCTGATTGAGAGGATGCACAGAGGGATTAATTCCAAAACGTTTATATACCAGCCTCTGCAGACCAAAGGCAGATAGATTCCCTGTTGGTAAGTAATGGATGTACAATGTGGTCTTTTACTTTAAGAAACAAATGCTTTTTTATAAGTCAGGTAACAAAGAAGGATTGGATGACATAAATGAACTGCTTCTAGTTTCTAACTACTATTATCTGTACTTAAAAACTGGATATGGAAAAACCTTCTTCTAAAAGCAGAAAAATAATATTCCACAGCAGAGAGTGCAGAAATTGCTAGAGACAGATCACCTCTACTTATGTTATTCTTCCTCAATGCTACCAGTTATGTTTTAGAATAACAATTTAAAAAATAAGATTCTCATCTTAAACCGTCAAGAAAAACTAACTTTCTTTTAAAATTTTTTAGTTGAAAGGACATGAAGAACACCCATTTGCTCTCCAACTCAACTGGTTAGTTGCTAATATACTGCCGTCTTTGTTTTCTCTCTAAATGATCATTTGCTCACTATATGGGATTAAGTTACAGACATAACGATGTCTTATTTCTAAATTTGTCCCTCAGCATTTATCTCATAAGAACAATGTTTTCTCCTACACAATTACAAACCTGTGACCACATCTAATATTTTTAACATTATATTTAATATAATGTCCATATTCAAAATTTCAAGTCCAACCAATGGAGTCCTTTAGAGGTATGTTTATCCCAATCCAAGATCAAATTAAAAATCATACATTCCCTTTGGATGTCACAGCTTTTTAATCTCTTCTCATCTACAACAGTCTCCACACCACCACCTTTTCTGTCTTTTATAATATGTCATTTTAAAAAGGAATCCATGTTAGTTGCCCTGCAGAATATCCCTTATCCTGGACTTGTTTTCACATGATTAGATTTAGGTGAAGATATGTTTGAAAGACAGCTCTACAGATGATGTTGTACACGCATCCATTACACTAGGAGTCATGCAGTATCAGCTGTCTTATTATTGGTGAGACTAAGTTTGTTCACTTCTCCCCTCTGTCTTCAATAAGTAATCTGTAAGGGAGCTTTGAGTCCCTGTGACTATTTGGTTCCCTTACTAACTATTCATCCAACTGTTTTAACCAATTATTCACTAATGATTCTTGTTTGAATAAAAGATTACATTGGTGGCTGCAAAAATAAAAAGATAATAATGATATTTTAAAGGTCTGCTTTGGTACTGTCTTTAGAGAAAAGGAATTTCAGGTCTTACTGAAAACAAGTTTGCTTTGCATTTGCATTGGTATGAAGATGTATAATTTAATATGTACGTATAAGATCTATTGGTGGACAGAGGAAGGGAGGAAGGATATCTCATCCCAGAATGGTTTGGGTACAGTGTATGAGGATTTCAAAAGGTAACAAATCAGACACCTACTAGATCTGTCAGCCCCCACACTGAAGCAGCCAGCTAGCTGAGTTTGGTTTGGGAGGGGAAGCAATCCTTGCTGGGCTCTCCAGTTATGGAGCTGGAACGGTGTCAGAATATAAAGGAAGAGGGCAGCCCTTCTCTTTGCTATCTTGACCATTCTTACCTAATATTAATAATAAGAAAGCACAGAAGGCATCTGCAAGAAATGAACACCCTTCAGAACTGGACTGCATAGGTACCTGATTTTACCATCTCTCTCCAGGGAAAGCTATTTTTTGGAGGCAAATGTGAATGTCCATGGAATTAACTTTCTTGTATTCTCTTCCTTCCTCTTCAATGTAAGAGGAAGAAATACACAGATGAGGAAGGCTATGGTACCCCATTAGGTCTTCCCAGGTGGTGCTAAAGAACCTGCTTGCCAATGCAGATAGACATAACAGACACAGGGTTCGATTCCTGGGTTGGGAAGATCCCCCGGAGGAGGAAATAGCAACCCACGCCAGTATTCTTGCCTGGAGAATCCCATGGACAGAGAACTGTGATAAGCTACAGTCCGCAGGGTTGCAAAGAGTCAGACCTGACTGAAGTGACATAACACATGGTATCCCATTAAAAAAGAGCAGAGGCTTTTATTACCTACATCATAAATCTCTCTCTGTTCAGAAGTCCTGTTATCACTTTTAAGCCATTTTTCTTACCATGCTTCTCTTGGAATCCAGGAGATGTGAAATATAAAATTAGTTTGACTAAGAGAAAAAAAATCTACCTGGATCTCACGAAGGCCATGAGCAAGGAAATGAGGCTGACAGAACTGAGTTGCTTCCTCCAGGAGCTGTGTCCCAAGGTGATGGCCAGGTCCCAAGGTGATGGTCACCAACCCTGATGGTGTACTCTAAGCTCACTGTGTCAAAAGCCAAACTTACACCAATGTTCCCACTTAACTTCCCTATTTTTATTAATAGCACAATTCTTCCTGTTATCCAAGTTCTATATCCTGGTTTTGGCCTCTGAACACCACTCACTAGTATACATCTACCAGCTTCTTCCTGTCATATCAGTTTTCATGTCCAATACATTTCCTCTCTAAAGTGAATTTTATAACTAACCTCCTTACTTTTCCATTTTCATTGCCAACACTCTGATTAGGACTTTTCCCCTGCACTTATCAACAGATTCCCCACAACTCTGACTACAGTATCTATAGTATCTTCTTGCTCTTCTGATTCCACATAATGTAGTTAGATACACTTCTCTAAAACACATTTCAAACCTTGACATCACCTGGCTCAAAACTTCCAGTTTCTGCTCCAAGACTTCTGAATCAAGTTCATTTTCTACAAACATCCAAAAGTCTTATTTTTTCAGTTGGGGCAAAAGTCACATCATGAAAAATTCACCATTTTACTCAATGACATTTAGGACATTCACAATGTTGTGCAACCATTACCACTATCCAGTTCCAGAACATTTTTGTCATGGTGGAATACGTATCAATACTACATTCCTTTTAATGGCCAGATAATAATCCATTGCATGGATACATTATCCATTCATCATTTGATGGGCACTGAGTCACTTCCACTTTTTGGCTATTGCTATACATGTTTTTGTTTGAATCAGTCTTAAAGCATAGTCACTATGTACTATTTTCGCAGTTCTTCATCTGTCTCTATACTGCCCTATGTTTTTTGTCTTCCACCCAAATTTTTTTCCCCTTTGAATACATGGCACACTTGCCCATCTGCAACTGTTCTTCTTCATGGCTTCTGTTGTGTAGGAAGCCCTCACTCCCATCTTCATTGTTAAGCTTTTCTTCAAGGACTATATCAGATATCACTTACTTTACAAACCCTTTCTTGACATTTTCTATCAGATTCAAACTCTCTTTCCTCTGAGCTGCCCAAGTGGCATAAATTACAGTATTCCTTACATTTGTGTTTCTTTTAACAAGGCCACAGACAACCTTCAGACAACTTACTGCTGTATCTTCTATATTCAAGCACTTTGTTTCCTTAAGAAGTATTTTAATTTAGGAGATAGAGCCATTTCATAGTCTTTGTGGTCTCCTTTCAAATGCCTATACTCTACATGGTAGAGGATGTTGTCAGTATTATTCCTTTTGAAACTATTAAAAAAACCAAATAATTAGAAACATATCATATGGCATTAATGAGGACTCTCTGAATGTGTACCTTCTCTTTTGTTTAAGAATATACATGTGTTATGTTTGTGCACACCAGCCTTTTCTAGCAATTTTTTTGACTGTTTTATTTTTTGAATAAAAAGTACGATAGCTAGGGACAAGTGATAGCTAGTTTAGTACTGGTAGTATGTATTCACTTAAGGTATTTTGTGGATGGCTATGACAGTGTCAGAATGTCACAAGCCTAAGTGACATTTCAGTACTTTCAGGCATAGCCAAGAAAAAATTATCATAATTCTTATTTCTTATTGTAATGGCAGCAGGAAACTAGAAGGATCATTAAAAATAAAGCATGCTGACCTGCAATAGCCCCTGGACTCCCTGAGAGAGTCAGAGCTCTGTGGTTCTCTGAAAGATTCTAACTTTCTTTTATTAGGAGTCAAAATGATAGCTGAGTAATGACTTCACTTCCCTAGGGTGAATCACCCATTCACTATCAGTATTTCTACCTGATCATTATTTTTCAGCAGCTACAAATTTAAATTTAAAATTAAGATAGGGAGGGATCTGTAGAATTTAGTATGGAGACATTGCTCACCAAATATCTTTCAGCTGTTTCTGATCTGGTTTGGGGACCTAAACTGCCTCTTACAGAAGTGCGTAGCGTGTGTACTGCGGGTGCAATGCAAGAGTGCCGTCCAATCTTAAGACTTGGGGAGGAAGGGGAAGTTGGACAGAGTGATATGAAAAATTTCAGAGGTGCTCTGCTTCTTGGCTTTGCAGTGATGTTGAATGTGCACTAAGGGTATGTAATCCCCTCTTCCCTTCCTTGTCTAGTCATTAATTCTCACTCTCCCTAAGCAGGAAATTGAAAAGACAGATGGGACTCAAACCTACCTGAGCAGAGCAGGGAAATAATTTTATATGTGACAATAAGAAATCATAATTGTCTTTCATCACCGGGAGCAAGATGTTTCTGCTTCTCAAAGGTGTCAAAGGTAGTACTTAGCTTCTAATACAGATAAATATTTTTTCTTACAATGCATTTCCTGTTTAAGAGTTTTTAAAAAAGAAATTTCTTGGATTTGAGAGCTGAAAGGGACCTTAGAAATGATCTAGTTCAATGCCATCATTTTACAAAAAATAATAAAAAAATGTTAAAGAAAGTGATTAAGGTAAACAGATGCTGTGGCTGCTAAGTTGCTTCAGTCGTGTCCGACTCTGTGTGACCCCATAGATGGCAGCCCACCAGGCAACCCCGTCCCTGAGATTCTCCAGGCAAGAACATTGGAGTGGGTTGCCATTTCCTTCTCCAATGCATTAAAGTGAAAAGTGAAAGGGAAGTCGCTCAGTCGTGCTTGGCTCCTAGCGACTCCATGGACTGCAGCCTACCAGGCTCCTCCATCCATGGGATTTTCTAGGCAAGAGTACTGGAGTAGGGTGCCATTGCCTTCTCCGAAACAGATGTTGCTGCTGCTGCTGCTGCTGCTAAGTCACTTCAGTCGTGTCCGACTCTGTGCGACCCCATAGACAGCAGCCCAACAGGCTCCCTCGTCCCTGGGACTGTCCAGGCGAAAACACTGGAGTGGGTTGCCATTTCCTTCCCCAATGCATGAAAGTGAAAAGTGAAAGTGAAGTCGTTCAGTCGTGTCCGACTCTTAGCGATCCCATGGACTACAGCCTCCCAGGCTCCTCCATCCATGGGATTTTCCAGGCAAGAGTACTGGAGTGGGGTGCCATTGCCTTCTCCGGAAACAGATGCTAGCAGAGCCCAAATCAGAATCTAGGTCTCCCAAATCCTGGTCCTCTATGGGCCATTTCTGTTAACACCACCTTGACTATTTCTATTTAACAAAACAAGCTGCCACCAGTTTTGTCCCCAGAGGACTACACCACACACACTTTTGACGAATACTAATGGATGACTGGTGCTTCCCAGGTGGCACTAGTGGTAAGAACCCACCTGCCAGTGCAGGAGACATAAGAGACAGGTTTGATCCCTGGATCTGGGAGATCCCTTGGAGGAGGGCATGGCAACCCACTCCAGTATTCTTGCCTGGAGAATCCCATAGACAGAGGAGTCTGGAGGGCTACAATAGGGTGGTCCACAAAGAGCTGGACATCACTGAAGCAACTTAGCAAGCACGCACAATTGGATGACTACTCCAAGTGAGTCATTATGGAAGTACCATTGGTAATTCAAAAGTAAATTCACTATTATCCTTAAGAATCTTACAATAAAATTCAAAACCTGGGGGAAGAAAGTATCATAAAAATGCAGAGGAGAAAAATATCACAGGAAGTTGGAAAGAGAGCACCAGAAGTAATTTCAGGATTAATAAACAGCCTCCTTGAGATTGAGGATAGAATGTCCCTCTCAAGTGTTATGCAAATTGTGTTCCCTAACTCTGACTAGGGGATATGCACAGACCAAGATCATTATTGTAGACAGCTTTATATAAACATGAATATAGTTTAGAAAATTAAACTCAAGTAAGGAGTTATTTAACCTGAAGAATATTGCTCCCTGCATGATAGGAACTAACTTCTTAGATTTCTTATTTGCTTCAGATGAATTCATCTTTTTTTTCTTCTGTGACCCTGTTCATGACTCAGACATGTAGATATAAGAAAGGCCTAAAGGCCCTGAGGTGAGGAATAAACTGCTAGTTTTTCCTGATGGATGAGGATTTAGAGATGATCACAGGAGACCTAGGTTGATGGACATAACCTTGTTTGCTCATGGGTTTCATCTCAGCAGAGTTTACTGACCTCTGGACAAGATCTAGTTAATTTACTAGAGTTAATGCCTAGATGGTGGTTTAGTTGCTAAGTTGTGTCTGACTCTTGCAACCTCATGGACTGCAGCCTGCCAGGCACCTCTGTCCATGGGATTCTCCAGGTGCGAATACTGGATTGGGTTGCCATTTCCTTCTCCAGAGGATCTTCCTGACACAGGAATCGAACCCAGGTCTCCTGCATTGCAGGAAGATTCTTTACCAACTGAGCTATGAGGCAAGTTATCTGAGTTCATGCCTAAGGCATAGGATATTTGGAAAGGATATGCCTTTGAACTGAAAATCAAGTTTAAGATAATGATTTGGGGATATTTCATCAGCTGTTTAGGAAATCCTGGACTCTCATATAGTATATATTTACAACTTTGTAAAGCTTGCAAAGACACTAAGAGTTAAATATGTCCCTTTTCTGTGAAACTTCTTTAAAATCCTTATCTGTGTTACTCATGTATATATTATATATGTATATATGTGAATAGCCAACTGAGACTTCATAGCTTTCATTTAACATATTTAGCTGGATCTTTTCAACCAAACTATATAAATCTGCAGTGTATTCTAATGTAACCCAATTAGAGTTACTAACGCCATCTGTATATATATATTTTTGGTTCAGCTGTCAAAAAGCACACAAATACAATCCTTGTAATACAATATTCAATAGCTGTATAATGTTTCTTTGTACTATACTTCATTTAACTTTTTTCTGTTTTCAAGTGAATCAATTTTCATTTTCTTCCTTTCATAATTAGTATCTTACCACATATTTTAATATATAAATCTTGGCCCACATCTATGATATTTTTCCTGGGACACATTATTAGAAGTGCAATTACTATAGCAAAGTATACAAAATCTTAAACTAAAGTTTAAAAATAAAAACAAACATATGCATAGTAATTAAAGACTCAAATAGCACAAGGCTTCTAACAAAATACCCTAGCACTCTTCAGACCTTGTCTGTCTCATTTTTCCTCTCTTTGGCTATTTCTTCTATCTTCAAGTACTGTTCTTTCTTGATTTTTAAGTTTTAGACCTTATCTATTGATCCCATTATGGTAACAGGAATAATTACATTTCTTATATGACCAAACATATTCCTTTCCCTTACCCTTCCTCAGTGATTGTTTTTTGGTTTAAATTAGTATTTGGTATTCTGAGAGCTGAAGAACTGATGCTTTTTTTTTTTTTAACATCATACATCAGCTATATTTTCATAATTTTTAAAATTAGAATTCAAACTCATAGAACCAGAGAGTAGGACAAGGTTGTCAAGGTTTGGGTGATGAATGGGGTGGGCAACATTAAGGAAATGTTGGTCCAAGAATACAAACTTTCAGTTACAATATGAGTAAGCTCTGATTTCAGAGAATCTACAGCACAGCATGAAAAATATAGTAAATAATATATTATCATATACTTGAAATGCAACTATCTCTTATTATAGCTGTGCACTAATACAAGGATTTTTTTTTAATACTTTATTCTGCATAACAGTACTGTATTTGTTTTGCCATACATTGACATGAATCAGCCACAGGTGTACACGATCTCCCAATGCCGAAGCCCCCTCTCACCTCCCACCCCATACCATCTCCCTGGATCATCCCGTGCACCAGCCCCAAGCATCACACCTATGGACAGATCAACTAAACAGAAAATTAACAAAGAAACGCAAACTTTAAATGATACAATAGACCAGTTAGACCTAATTGATATCTATAGGACATTTCACCCCAAAACAATGAGAATTGATGCTTTTGAACTGTGGTGTTGGAGAAGACTCTTGAGAGTCCCTTGGACTGCAAGGATATTCAACCAGTCCATTCTAAAGGAGATCAGTCCTGGGTGTTCTCTGGAAGGAATGACGCTAAAGCTGAAACTCCAGTACTTTGGCCACCTCATGCGAAGAGTTGACTCACTGGAAAAGACTCTGATGCTGGGAGGGATTGAGGGCAGGAGGAGAAGGGGACGACAGAGGATGAGATGGCTGGATGGCATCATGGACTCGACAGACATGAGTCTGAGTGAACTCCGTGAGTTGGTGATGGACAGAGAGGCCTGGCGTGCTGCGATTCATGGGGTTGCAAAGAGTCGGACGCGACTGAACTGAACTGAGCTGATTCACATTTTTATGCTATATAAATATTATTCTCTAAGCCATGTAAAGTATTATGATCACATTTCCTTTCTTATACATTGAAATTTTTTCACTATAGCTAAAAACTGCCTCATTTAATTTCACATGTTTAATGTGGCTGTTTATAGACGTGGACCTCAAACTGATTGAAATTGTTACCAGTGATAGATGAGGTACACGGGTGCCTCCCCCTGATTCTGGGTGGGCCTGTGATTATTTTCAAAGGAGACCATGAAAATGAGAGGTGACACCAGAGGCTGGTCATAAAAGAAAATGCAGCCTCTCCCTTGCTTGCTGGAAGGAACACTCTGTGTTTGGAGTTCTGAGTTATCATAATAGGATCAATAGATAATGTCTAAAACTTAAAAATCAAGAAAGAACAGTACTTGAAGATAGAAGAAATAGCCAAAGAGAGGAAAAACAAGACAGACAAGTAAGTAGTCTGACTACTCTGAGGCTGCCATTTTGTGAGAAGCCAAGCTAAGTTGGGGGGTCGGGGGTGGGGGGGCATTTATGAGTACTTGAGTTGTTAAGAAACCTTGTTTTCTTGACAGCCCAGCCCAAGTGCCAGATGTGATCAGAGCCTCCAAATGATTCCAGTCTCCATCACTGAATCACCTCCAGCTTCTGAGTCTTTCCCCCTGAGGTCCCAGACATTATGGAGCAGTCATCCCTCTGTGCACTGTCCAAATTCATCCATGAACATAATAAAATGGTTATTATTATTGTTATATATATTTTTGGCCAGGCCATGCAGCATGTGGGATCTGAGTTCCCTAACCAGAGATCAACCCCACAGCCATTGCACTGGAAGCTCAGAGTCTTAACCACTGGACTACCAGGGAAGTCCCCCAAAATGGTTATTTTAAACAGTTAAGTCAGAGAAGGCAATGGCATCTCACTCCAGTACTCTTGCCTGGAAACTCCCATGGACGGAGGAGCCTGGTAAGCTGCAGTCCATGGGGTCGCTGAGTCAGACACGACTGAGTGACTTCACTTTCACTTTTCACTTTCATACATTGGGGAAGGAAATGGCAACCCACTCCAGTGTGCTTGCCTGAAGAATCCCAGGGATGGCAGAACCCAATGGGCTGCCGTCTGTGGGGTCGCAGAGTCGGACACGACTAAAGCGACTCAGCAGCAGCAGCAAACAGTTAAGTTTTTGGTTAATGTGTCAGTAACTACTACACTTAGTTTCTATGTTCCTGTCATTAATAATTCCTAAATTCTCAATATGGCCAAGCACATTAGGGGATCATCAGTTCCGTGTTTTCCTTAGAGATATTTCTTCTGGAGATCTCTGTCCTCTTGTTCCAATGTGGCTTGGATGCAGAGCTAAGAGCAAGGACTTGCTTGGATGAGAGATAGTATAGCTGCTAAGTCACTTCAGTCGTGTCCAACTCTGTGTGACCCCATAGATGGCAGCCCATCAGGCTCCCCTGTCCCTAGGATTCTCCAGGCAAGAACACTGGAGTGGGTTGCCATTTCCTTCTCCAATGCATGAAAGTGAAAAGTGAAAGGGAAGTCGCTCAGTCGTGTCTGACTCTTTGCAACCCCATGGCCCGCAGCCTACCAGGCTCCTCTGTCCATGGGATTTTCCAGGCAAGAGTACTGGAGTGGGGTGCCATCGCCTTCTCCGGATAGTATAGCTTGTTACTGTATTTAAGGATATGGGTCCTGTAGTCAGGCTGCCTGAGTTTGCGTACTGGCTCCATCACTTGCTAGTGCTGTGTGACTGTGCTCAAGTTAATCTCTCTTTGCCTCAGGTTTCTCATTAGAACAGTAGGTGGCACACAGTAAGTGCTCTTATTGTTGGCATTCTTCTTTCTTGTTATTACTCTTCCTTTCACAGTGTCCTGGGAATTCCTATCACTTCACACCTATGGCTGATGCCCTAGTTCCTAAACTCCATGCCTTTTACTTTCTTGGTTACTCCCTTGATAGAATATATAACCAGTTCCCTAAAAAAAAAATATATATATATATGCTTTTTGAAATGCTGTTTTAAGTTGTCTTTATTTAATATCACATTTGCTAGTACGACTGGCATAAAATTCTAAGTTGGAAACAATTTCTCTTTGAATGTTGAAATTATTACTTCATTGCCTTGAAGCTTTCAGTGCCACCACTAAGACAATACTAACTCTTGATCCTTTGTACATTGGTATTTCTTTTTCTTTCTGGAAGTATTAGGATCTTCTTCTTTATCTCCACTGTTTCACAATTTGATAATGACAGTACTTGGTGTCGGTCTTTTAAAATTCATAATTTAGAGTAACATTTCAATTTGGAGACAACTTCAGGTCCCTCAAGTCTTAGAATTTTTCTTTTCTTTAATTCTTTGTTAATTTTTTCATCTCCATTTTCAGTTTTCTCTTTCTGGGACTCATCATAGATGCAAGATCTTTCAGCTGGTCCTCTAATTTTCTTCTTTTCTATTTTTCTATTGTCTTTTTAGTCAGTTTTCTGGGGGTTTCTGACTTGTTTATTCTATTCTTCTGATTTTTTAAAAATCTACTTTCATATTTTTATACTTTATAATTCTGATTTATTTTTGAATTGTCCCATTTTACATATCACCTGTTCCTTTTATTTTAAATGATTTTATTTATTTATTTATTTATTTATTTTTGGCTGTGCTGTGTCTTCACTGCTGAGAAGGCTTTTCTCTAGTTGCAGCAAGCGGGGGCTACTCTCAAGTTGCCACACGTGGGCTTCTCATTGCAGTGGCTCCTCTTGTGGCACAGGCTCCAGAGCACACGGGCTCAGCTGCTGTGGCATGCGGGCTCAGCAGTTGCAGTTCCCAGGCTCCAGAGCACAGGCTCACAGTTGTGGCCCCTGGGCTTAGGTGCTCTGTGGCATGTGGGATCTTCCTGGATCAGGGTTTGAACCTGTGTTTCTCGCACTGGCAGCCAGATTCTTTACCACTGAGCCCCCAGGGAAGCCCACCATATCACTTATTCTTATTTCATGGATTTATTATCTTATCTCACTGAATATATTGATTACAGTGCATTTGAATTTTTTTTTCCCTTGCACTGTCTCTGTTTCCTTTTCTTTTTTTTTTTTTAAATCAGTTAGCTTTTGACTCATTCTTTCATGGCAGAGGCTACTCTGAAATGCCCAAAGGTCCTTTATTAGCTATTCTACTTCAGTTGGATATTTCTGTGCCCTTGGACACTCTGAGGCTTGTCAACTGTTGGACCTCACTGTAAAGCAGCTGGCTAGGGACATGGCATGTTTACCAAGGGAGCCCCAAATGTCCACATCTGCAGGGCTTTTCCTCTGAGTTTGACAGTTTCTCCAGAAAGGAATCCTCTCATTTTCTACCTGGTGAATATGAGGAATTTTAAGCTGGCTATTGGCATTTTGAGATCTATTATGGAGGAGAGGTGGGAGAGGTAAAAATCTTATTTTTTTCAAAAGCAGGCATCTCTGCTCTCTCTGCTTTATGTATGTTATCTGCTTCCACCTCAACTGTGCCTGGTTCCCCAGGTTGTGTCTCAGATTAACCCAATCAATTAGAATCACCAAGTTAAATAAATTCCATGAAGCTCTGGATAAAAGGTCAAGAACTTTTAAATCCAGAGTTTCTGGATTAAAAAAATCCAAAAAGTTTCCTCTCATCCTCCATACCGTCTCTCTCCCACAGAAAAGTAGAAAATTTACCCAATTCAAGTTCCTTAACTCCTCCTACTTAACTATACTTTTTTTTTTTCATTCTTTTTTGATAATGCCTCAGAACTTGAGTATTCAGGGTCCAAGTTTGTTTTAAAATAACCCAATGAGCTGACAGACGGAGCTCCTGGAATTCTGCAGCTTGTGCTAGAGTCTACAGATGGGAAATTGCCGTCAGTTAAAGGGTGGTGCTATTACCATAGCCCAATTTTTGAAAGCCTTTAGGAAAAAAAATCATCTGAGTTAATTAGAATTCACCACAGGCACTAGTTTTGTATTACAGTATTCTATAAACTCAACAAGAAAATACAGTATTGTAGTCTCTTTTAACTAACATTTAACTCTCAAAAATTGTGTATTATAAAGTAAGAATTTTACCTGTTACATGATAAGCTCTTATATGACTGATCTATATGCTCTATATGACTATTGCTCTTAGATCGTCATAAAATAGGAGTTATGTTTTAAAATTAACTAAATACTATTGGTATCTAAAATAAGAGCAATTTCATTTTACCTCTCCGATCTGCTTTATCCACAAATCTCTTCCAAGAAACTCCTGGTGTAAGACTACAGGAGCTGAGTTTAGATTAAAAGTCAAGGAGTCACTGCTCTTTTCTTTAATAAAAGGCTGGAGATCAGAATTTATCTAGAAAGAGTAGTCAAAGGGTTAAATCAGTAAATGCATATACATTGGCATGTTTCAATCATATTCAGAAAGCACCAGTTACAGAGTGAAAAATAAAGCTTAAGGAACAGGTTTTAGATGTACCGTAAAAAGCAAAAGAACAGCTCATATGATTAACAATAATCTTAAAAAAATTTTTAATAGTTTTTCCCTAACATATCTCTTTTTACTTAAATTTATTTTCCTTTTTAAGTTTAAGCTAAGGATTTAGAAATTATATTAATACATTAATAAACTAATCAATGATTTAATAAAGTACATAAAAACTCATCTGGAAATATTACATATTTTCCTCTTCTTATGAGCTATTTAAGCAGAATCTAAGGAATACATACTAAATGGAATTTAAAATAACATATACATAGACATAACAATGGAGAAGGTGATGGCACCCCACTCCAGTACTCTTGCCTGGAAAATCCCATGGGCGGAGAGCCTGGTAGGCTGCAGTCCATGGGGTCCCAAAGAGTCGGACACGACTGAACAACTTCATTTTCATTTTTCACTTTCATGCATTGGAGATGGAAATGGCAACCCACTCCAGTGTTCTTGCCTAGAGAATCCCAGGGACGGGGGAGCCTAGTGGGCTGCAGTCTATAGGGTCGCACAGTCGGACACGACTGAAGCGAGTTAGCAGCAGCAGCAGACATACGATATAACAGCTAATCTTGAGACATTTTTAAAAAATTTATTTTTAATTGGAGGATAACTGCTTTATAGTGTGTGGTTTCTGCTGCACAATGTGAATCACGCACAAATATACATATATCTCCTCTCTCTTCAACCTCCCTCCCTTAAGACATTTTATATTTTAGTTATTGGAATTAAAGCTTTCAATTTTACTCCATATATTTCTAAATTTCATTAACTTTCCACAATACGTTTTACATAGGAACTATATGGAAACTGTAACAAAAACCCAAATATTCTTGCATTTTGTTACTAGCAGCATTACATGTTATTTAATAATTTGCAATAAATCTTTCAAGAACCTTTCAGGTGGTAAGAAAAGACAAACATCACAAATATGGCTTAAGTAAGCTCCAGCTTTCTATCACGGAGAAGGCAATGGCACCCCACTCCAGTACTCTTGCCTGGAAAATCCCATGGATGGAGGAGCCTGGTAGGCTGCAGTCCATGGGGTCACTAAGAGTTGTACACAACTGAGCGACATCACTCTCACTTTTCACTTTCATGCACTGGAGAAGGAAATGGCAGCCCACTCCAGTGTTCTTGCCTGGAGAATCCCAGGGATGGGGGAGCCTGGTAGGCTGCCGTCTATGGGATCGCACAGAGTCGGACATGACTGAAGCGACTTAGCATCAGCAGCAGCAGCAGCTTTCTATCAAAATTATGCAGTACTCACTAATCATACTGCTTATATTACATAATAATCACCATGAACAATAGATTTTATATACTCAATAAACAGTTTCTGATATATAAAAGCAGTTTATTAAATGGTAAAAGGCTTCTTGTGTATCATTTTAGCTATTTAAGTACTGAGAAAACAGAAAGGGTGTGCAAATACCTTATGACTCATAGCCATGTGCTTCCCATACTGAAATGCCATATCCTGAACCTCAGCATCATGCTTTGCTAATTCCATTGCAGCTTGGCAGCTCTTTGCTAGTAAGGCACCATGGGAGAGAAAAGTCTGCTTCTTCCAAGTCGATATTCCAATATCATCTGTGATACGATTTTCCTAAAAAAAAAAAAAAAAAGCAACAAAAGCCAAGATTAAAAAGATTTTAGGAGTATTTAATTGTTTCGGTTTTTGAAGAACAAGTGTTAAGAAATGAACTACTGGGACATCCCTAGTTATCCAGTGGCTAGGACTCTGTGCTCCCAATGCAGGGGACCGAGGTTCGATCACTGGTCAGGAAATAGATCCCACATGCCCCAACCAAGGGTTTGTATATTGCAACTAAGGATCCTATGAGTAGCAACTAAGACCTGGTACAGTCAAATAAATAATTTCTTTTTAAAAAAGAAAAAACTATTTAAAACACTCAGGTTATCACAACAAGACAGAACTAAAGGATGTTGACCCTCACCTCCACCTGAAGGGAAATGAGGTGGGCACTGTTTTTTAGGGTAATTGAGAAAAATGAAAGAAATGTTGAAGCAAATTTTATTTTGAACTAAGGAATTTCTATTAAAATATACTTTAGGGGAATTCCCTGGCAGTCCAGTGGTTAGGGCTCTGCGCTTCCAGTGCTGGGGACTCAGGACAGATCCCTGGTCAGAAAACTAAGGTTCCACAAGCCACATGGCAAAAACAAACAAAACAAATTTTTAAAATGATATAAAAAGTATGTATCTGTAGATCTCTATCTATATCTCTCTATATATACACTTATAGAATAAGGCAAAAATATTAATAGAAACTTAAACCTTCAAACGAACTCTTCTATATTTGTATCAGTTCTTAATTAAGTGCTAGTGTTCCAAGATACAAGAATCCTATTGTCTTTATGTTAAAATGTCAAGGTCATAATGAAGGAACTGCATTCTCTTATAACCAGGTAGACAGAAAAATCAGAGAGGACGTAACCCATTATTATAATGGAGTATGATTAAATCATACTATTCAACAAAGTTTATTCTCATAAGAAGAAAAAAAGGTATAAGGGAAGATATAATTGTAGTTTATCTAATTTCATCTTTTACATTACAAAAATTACAGTAGCGTCTTTAAGTAAGCATACACAAACTTACTGACTCTAGATCAGTGACATCAAATAAAAATATAATGTATACCTCAAATTCAATTAAAAATTTGCTAGTAGCTACATTAAAAAGTGAAAAGAAACAGGTGGCATTAATCTTAATGACATATTTTATCTCCTAATATATCTAAAATATTACTAAAACATAGAATTAATATTAATCATATACAATCATACATAAATCATAATTACTATTAAAATATTTTATATTCTTTTTTATACTAAGTTTTCAAAATCAGTGTGTATTTTCCACTTATATCACCAGTGACATTTCGAGTACTCAACAGGTACAAGGAGTTGATGGCTATCCTAGTGGACAGCTCTACTTTAGGCAGTGAGCTCCCTGAGGAGAATGATGAAGCCATATGTAGAACAAAGCTCATTTCACAGTGTTTCTTTGAAACCTCAAACTAACTAGAAAGCATCCATTAATCCAGAAAGATTAATGAACCTAAACACTTTACTTCCTGCTGCCCACACCACAATCCTTCTTCTATCATTATGTGGTGACAAAATAAAAACAGTTAAGAAAACTTAAACAGAGAGGTCATTAAAAAATGACCTCAGATTTAGACCCACCTCTTTCACCATGCTGAAGGGAATCTTCAACCATCAGTGAGATCAAATTCTCAATTTTATATGCTTTTAAACAAAAAGAGAGTTCCACTTATAGCAACAGTCACAAATATGCAACCTACTATTGTGTAATAATCAAAAAGGCCACACAGGGAGAAACAGTGCATAGACTGCTTCATAAAACATTACAGATAAATAACAGCATTTAATTTTAGAAATTTGAGAATGGATTTTAAAATGTACAAAGTTAATATATCATATTAATAAGCCTAGATAAAAACCATATTATCTCTCCAGATATACTAAAGATGAATTCGACAAAATTCTATTCTTGATGGGAATGAAAAACACTTACTAAAATATGTATTTTTTAAATGTATATATTGCAATCCTATTTCAAATCCATAAATAAAGTTAGTGTGTAGAAAATTTAAATGAAACAGTATAGTAAAAATAGCAGAGAACCAAAAAAATCTAAAATGGCAGCATACCTAATGCATGAAAATTCATTAAAGCTTCATCTCTGGGTTTTGATTGACATTTGACAGTTGCAAATTTTGAAACCAACTTTGATATCACAATGACTATTCTGAAGAGATTTCAGCACCAGCACTAAGATTTGTACGTTCAGTTGGTTTGCAATTGACTTATTAGCCATTTACACAGTGTATAGTACAGATTTGTCACAGGACAGATCACAGTTTTAAAGGAAAGAAGAACCTTCCTGTAATGAGAAAGGATCCCCTAAATTGCACATAGCTTATGACATCCAATATAAAAGAGCATAAAAACCATCATAATATAGTGATTCCAAGAAAGACAGTTTTGGTCAGGAAAATAACCTAAGATCCTATTTCCCATTTTAATTTCTAAAATCTCTTACAATGACAAAACTGTCACCTAGGACAGAAAGTATACAGTGCTGGGAAATATAATGTGATTCAGCACTGGTTCTTTTTGTCATTTAACACAGATATCACATTAATATTAGACCAAAACACAAAACGTTTAGTGCATAAACCAGTTTCTCTTTTAAGACCTAGCATTTTTATAACAGTTTTTTAAATCTTACTTTGGACCACTTGTACCCAGTACTCTATCCTACTATAGACTGTTTAACTTAGTCAACAGAATCAAAAGTAATTTCTGGTGAGATTTATGGGGGGACATAAACATTTATATCATTAAAGTGTCTGCATAACCAAAAGTACAATAATAAAAATGAAAATGCCTCCTGTTCCTTTTAGAAAAATAGTACTTCATAAGCTTGCTGCATTTTTATTGCCTTTACGGTTGCATGACAATGAGTAGTGGATAGAAAAAAAGAACTATATACTTGAATTACGATAGCTTAATCCATCACAAATTAATCTAAAAATGAAGCTTTTAGGGGTTGCCTTGGTGGTACAATGGCTAAGACTCTGTGCTCCCAAGGCAGGGGGCCCTGGTCTGATCCCTAGTCAGGGAATTCGGTCCCAAATGCCGCACTAAGAATTTGCACACTGCAACTAAAGATCCCAAGTGCTGCAACTAAGACCCGGGACAGCCAAATCAATCAATAAAGTTTCTACAGAAACAGGAACTATTTTTTGAAAGATTTATTTATTTTTTGGGGGGGCTGTGGTGCGTCTTCATTATTGCACAAGTGCTTTCTCTAGTTGCAGGGAGCAGGGGCTACCTTTCATTGCTGTAGGCAGGCTTCTCACTGTGGTGGCTTCTCCATTCTTGTGGAGCAAAGGCTCTAGGGCGTATGAGCTTCAGTAGTTGCAGCGAGTGGGCTCCAGAGCACAAGCTCAGCACTAGTGGCTCATGGGCTTAGCTGCTCCACTGCATATGGGATCTTCCTGGACCAGGGATTGAACCAGGTTCCCTCACCTTGCAAGGTGGATTCTTAACCATTAGACCACCAGGGAAGCCCAGGAACAATTTTAATAAGGGGGAAAATGCCCTCATTCCAGATGTGTATTTCTTTAATATGACAAGTATATGTGTACATGCACATGTACACACATTATCACCCAAAAGTTAGCAAACACTTTACGGGGAAATATATGACCCTTTCTTCCTAAAATTAGGAACAGGACAGAGGTGAACACAATATCATGGCTATTTAACAATGTAATAGAAGTGGTAAAAAGGACTGCTAAGTCACTTCAGTCGTGTCCGACTCTGTGTGACCCCATGGATGGCAGCCCACCAGGCTCCCCCGTCCCTGGGATTCTCCAAGCAAGAACAATGGAGTGGATTGCCATTTCCTTCTCCAGGTGTATCAAAATTAGAAATGAAGGGTTTATCACTATTTGAAGATAATATAACTGCATATTGGGGAAAACCAAGAGAACCAACTGAAAAACTACTAAAGCAAAAAAATAATTCAGTAAGGTAGTAGATATTAAATCATAAAACCTCAGTAATGTTTTTAAAAATGTGCACCTTTAGACAGACAAACAATGAAACACAATAGGAAGTCCAGGAATCAAACTACACACAGGAATTTAATATATTTTAGGGAAAAGTTGGACTTTTTAGTAAATGGCACTGGAATAACTGAACAACCTTCTGGGAAAAACATTAACACTGATCTGCATTTCACACAATTTATCAGGATAAACTCCACATAGTAAAAATAAAAACAAAAGAATCACAGACAATAACTGAAGACAAAAGACAATAAGGAAAAGTATTGGACTGGCCAAAAAAGGTCATTTGGGTTTTCCCATAACAGCTTAACAGGAAAACCTGAACAGCTTTTTTGGCCAACCAAATATTTGCATTTCCTATCACAGATGAATGACAAATCTTCCTATGGTTGGCTAATCATGGTCCCCCACAAAGACAGCCACATCCTAATCCCTAGAGTCTGTGAATGTCACCTTACATGTGAATGTCACCTTACATGGTAAAGAGGACTCTGCGGTTCTGATTAAATTTAGGATCTTCAGTTCAGTTCGGTTCAGTTGCTCATTCGTCTCTGGCTCTTTGCAACCTTATGGACTGCAGCATGCCAGGCTTCACCGTCCATCACCAACTCCTGGAGATGGAGGAATTATCCCATAACTGGATGAGCCTAATGCAGTCAAAAGAATCCTCATAAAAGGGAAGTAGCAAGGATAAAAATGGAGGATGAAGCCACAAACCAAAAAATGAAAGTGAAGACTAAAAGGGTAAGGAAAGGGATTCTCCCCTAGAGCCTCCAGAAGGAATGCAACCCTGACAACATCTTGATTTGGGGGCTTCTGATCAAAAACACCCACACTTTCCATCTCCTTGAGGCTTCACTCAGTGTTGGTGAGGCTGTAAAGAAACAGACTTATCAAATACGATAGGAGTGGAAACTGGATAGAAATTTTGTAATTTCTTTCACAATTACAAATGTATTTGCCCTGTGACCTGTCAGTCCTACTTCCAGGAATTAATCCTTCATATAAGCCCCAACACTTGTGAGATTAAATACAAGGTTAGGGTCTAATGTTCATCCAGGTGCTTGGGTGATCCTTTTAAAACATAAGCCAGACAGAAGCATACTGGCATATGTGCTGTTTTTCAAACACTTCAGGCCTGTTCCTCCTCAGGCCTCTGTGCCCAGTAAACAGAACATATCCAGTTCAAATATCACTTCTTTAAGAAGCATTTGCAAATACCCCCAACATATACTTTCCTCTTTAAACAAATATAACCTTATGCATATTTCAAAACAGTTCTTAATTCTCTATGAATTGTATGCCTGCTTATTTGCTTGTTTCCTAAAGGACTGGATATAGTGTTAGTCACCTTCACATTTTTAATCATTTAGGCCATATTTAACTTTCAACAAATGCTTGTTAAATGAACAAAAATGTGTTTATCTGTTACATTAACTAATTGTATATTCTTTTAAACAATTTAAAAGTTAATGGAATGCTACTGTGCCAAAAACGAAGGAAGTGCTGACACCCACTACACCATGGATGAACCTCAAAAGCACAACACTCAGTGAGAGAAGCCATCCATGAGACCACATGCTGTATGATTCTGTTCTTATGAAATGGAGTTTAGTGGTTGCCTGGTCCGGGGTGGGAACTGTAAATGGCCATGAGGGAGCTAATGAGGTGTGTGTGAAAATTTCTAAAATTGATTTATGGTGATGGTTGTATTACTTGATAAAGTTACTAAAAATTACTAACTGTTATTTTGAAATGGGTTAAACTGTTTTCTTGGGCTCCAAAATCACTGTGGATGGCGACTGCAGCCATGAAATTTAAAGACGCTTGCTCCTTGGAAGAAAAGCTATGACAAACCTGCTGCTGCTGCTAAATCGCTTCAGTCGTGTCCGACTCTGTGCGATCCCATAGATGGCAGCCCACCAGGCTCCCCCCGTTCCTGGGATTCTCCAGGCAAGAACACTGGAGTGGGTTGCCATTTCCTTCTCCAATGCATGAAAGTGAAAAGCCCCCCGTTCCTGGGATTCTCCAGGCAAGAACACTGGAGTGGGTTGCCATTTCCTTCTCCAATGCATGAAAGTGAAAAGTGAAGTGAAGTCGCTCAGTCATGTCCAACCCTCAGCAACCTCATGGACTGCAGCCTTCCAGTCTCCTCCGTCCATGGGATTTTCCAGGCAAGAGTACTGGAGTGGGGTACCATTGCCTTCTCCGATGACAAACCTAGATAGCATATTAAAAAGCAAAGACATCACTCTGCCGACATAGAGTCAAAATATGTCAAAGCCACAGAAAGGATGGTATAGTCCGTATGTACAAGCCACAGAAAGTTAATTTCTTAAATAATTTAAGCATTTGAGACCAAGATATGTAAAATTTTTTATTCATTACCCTTTTTTTCTTTTTTAGCAGCTTTATTGAGATAAATCTTACATATCATAAAATTGTTGTTCAGTCCCTTAGTTGTGGTCGACTCTTTGGGACCCTATGGACTACAGTACACCAGGTTTCCCTGTCCGTCACCATCTCCTGGAGTTTGCTCAAACTCATGTCCATTGAGTTGGTGATGCCATCCAACCAGTTAGTCTTCTGTCATCCGCTTCTCCTCCTGACCGCTGGAAAAACCATAGCCTTGACTAGATGGACTTATTAATAGCCTGTTCTCAAGAAACTCACAATCCAGGTATGGCATCTATATATCTAACTCTATGTGGATATTAATATAATAGATAAATTATCTGATAGAGTTCTATCTCAGAATAATTCTTGGAAGATTTCCAATAAAAGATTCAGTTTTATATTTTCTTTACTGTGATTCACATTTAATTATTCATCACTTTTATATTTTCAATGTAATAATACACAGTCACTGAAAATACTCAGCAAATTCAGATAACCAAGAAATAATTAATGTATAGTCTCTTGAAATCTGCTATTATGAGTTAATCATGTCATAAATCAGTAATTCCATTCTAAATTAATCAGAAAATTTATTCCTTGAATATTAAATTACTGCTTATCGTGAACTTGGTTACAAATGAAACAAAGCCCCTCCATTCATTCTGTCAGCTTGCCATGTATACATTAAGAGAGCATGCTTTATTACAAAGGAAAAGTTAATACACAATTTTGGATGTGGTTTAATAACCATATCCAAATTAGTATCTTCAGACATCAGATATATAGAATTGATATGAAATGAATGAATGCAGTCAGAGCAAATGAGATTCAGATATACTTACAGCATCAACTTACATTTGTGCAAGTTACAGAAGGAAGATACATACAGTTGATATTCACTTTTGATGGGATTTTCTCTTTTTCAGAAAGATAATATATGTCAACATACCTACTGAATGACTATCAGACTGAAGTATATTAATTTTAAAAATGTAGGTCTCTTAGTCATTGTAACCTGACCTTTTTGCTCAAGTAAGGCTAGTTTTAAAAACACATAACCTGAAGCTTGCAAGGTGTTTCCCAAGATAGTGGCACTGGTCTTCCTCAGATACAATGTTCTGTTCTGCTGCTGACCTGTCTGGAGGACATGCACTTTAAGTTGCTTTCCTAATGGTAGTAATGCATTTGTATATACCTATTTACATGAGATCAAAGTGTATTTGGAAAGTGGCTGCTGCTTGGGATTAAAGGTCTAGTCCATGGTCACAGAACAGAGGCAAGCTAACTGACCCAGGAAAATGTCCAAGCCCCAACCAGAACCTGCCAAGTCAAACTTTTACCCTACAGATTATCAGAAGAGTGATAAGGGTACTTTAAAGAAAGAATGCAAATATTTCCTGTTTTATGCTTCCTACTTCAGATTCATATACTAAGCTGCTACCTTTATAATTTAACTTTAAAATATATTTATGCAGCATAAATTTGGGTTTGGTGAGAGATCACACTCTCTAACGTCACATTTTACCACCTTAAATGTCTGGTTTGAATTAGCCTCTTCACCTATTTTAAGAAGCTAAACAAGAGCCAAAATGTTTATCAGCCTAATTTAAAAAAAAATTATTTGGCTGCGCTGGTTTTAGTGACAGCAGGTGATCTTTTAGTTACAGCATGTTGGACCTAGTTCCTGACCAAGGATTGAACCTGGGCCCCCTGCATTGCGAGTGTAGACTCTTAGTCACTGGACCAAAAGAAAGTCCCTACAAGCCTTATTTTTTTAAAAAAGGCAAGGAAAATTTTAATAAAGACGCTCTAAGTTTAGGGATAAGAAGGAAGCAAGGGGGAAAAAGGAATCTCCTATTTCCTGGGAGCCAACAATATGTGAGGACACTTCCATGTCCATTATTATATTAGCACTTAGATTCTATCTTGTTTAATACATAGTAAAAACACTTAAAAATATCTTCAATAGTTTAAAAAGTACATTTATATATGAGTAAATGACATGTGTCATTGATGTATCAACAAAGTATTTTAAACCTGTAATTAAGTCTTCGAATAATATAAATTAAAAGTTTCAAGAATCTAAAACATACAAGTAACAAGATTAGAAAGAGTATATATCATGGTGTTGTTTTTTTTTTTTTCAGGAATCTTGAGGAAGAGAGAAAAAGTATAATATTTTAACAGCATCATCTAATAGATTGTCATATTTTGCTTTGATTTACAGTCTGCACACTGGAGGTAGTAAAGTAGGTATCTATGTAAATCATGGGAGAGAAACTGATAAGACGTGATAAGTGTATAACTAAAGTCTGTTTTAAGAAGTGCTTCTATATAATAAATAAAGCTATTAAGCTTTTCCTCACACATAAGACAGCAGGGTTGTCAGGGAATTTAAATGTCAGGAACTCTCTGGTCTAGGGTTAGCCAGCCCTTCCTGTACTCTCCACCAGTCAGTTCTTGCTGAGATGAATGGGAATGATCCTGATGAAGAAGGGTCAGGATGGAGAACAAAGACTTGACAGCTCAAATTCTCCAGCAAGGGGTACCCTTCAGATGGGGACAGCTTTGAACAGCTAGAGGGCAGCAGATAGTCTTCAGAGGGGTTGCTCAGAAGGGGCAATAGGGAATACTGATTGATTAATTCTTTGAGATGAACAAACAGCACCAAAGGGAAACTTGGCTTGCTTTGAGATGTACAGTGTATGATGGTGTTTGACATACCATGTAAATGTGCAGCAGATGCAGTTTAATTAATTTTTTGTGTGTGCTTACTGTGCCAGGCATCATAGAGTTGAGAATTAGGTATTCCCCCTTGACCTTTAGTAGAAGTTCAGCAAGGGAGAAAGACAGTACTTAGAAACAGTTTGGGTTTATGGAAAGAAAGCTGTGCTTACAGTATAAAGGAGGGAGTGACTAGTTTTACCAACGAAGGCTTCAGTGTGAGAACTGTTAGCTGAATCTGGTTCTAAATAATAAGCTGGAATTAGCCAGGAAAATAAAGTATGAGATGATTTTTAGGGCATCAGTATTAGTTCCATCTTGCTGAAGCAGACAGTGGGAAAAGTAGGTGAAGAATAAGACTAGTTAGGTAAGTAAGAGGCCCAGAGGGTTTTATCTTATTATTTAGATGCTAGGAGACTAACTTCAGCAGGAAATTATATGACTACATGTACAATCACATGGGCTGCTTCAGAGGCAGTTTGGACTGGAGGGGCAACAACTGGGATATACATTAAAGGGTGAAGTTATACTCCAGGTGAGCAGGGATGACATAAAGTGGTAGCCAGTGGGAAGTGAGAGGCTTGACCGTCATTCATCAGGATCTACTTTCCTCTCCCTCCTTACTAACGAACCCTAATTTTGTTCAGGCAGTCACTGCTGTTGCCAACGATTAATTTAGGAATGGGCATATGGTCCAATTTTAGGCAATAAGACATAAGGAAAGTCTACTGCAGAACTCCTAGAAAGAGATCCAGACAGAAGTGGCACCTGTGGAAGGTGCTCTGTCTTGATGAGTCGCACTTAGGACTACTGTAGCCAAACTGTTACAAGCTTGATAATAAAGAGGACACTAGGAAGCAGAACAGAGAGGAAAAACCTTGATATCTGGAGTTGTTATGTTAGCTGTCCCTTGATGCCTGATTGCCTCTTCATGTTCAGTTAGAGTAAAATGTGTTTCCTTACTTTTATATCTATTTAATTGGATTTCCCATTCTTTGGCAACTGAAAGCATTTCCATGAATTAATTCTTTCCTTAAGATGAAAAATGTTTATACTATATAAAGTCTGCATATGCCAACATTAACAAACTACTAAAACATTTTAAGAAGATTTTCCTTAGGATGGAGTATTCTATTGCCACATAACAAGATACCCAACAAACATAGCATCTTAAAACAGCGAACACTTATTATCTGAGTTTCTGAGGGTAGCTGGCTGGTTATGGCTCAGGATTTCTCACGAGGTTGCAGGTAAGCTGTTAGCTTGGGGTGCAGTCACTTAAAGGGGCTGGATAATCCACGCCCAAGCTCATTTAGGTGGTTGCTGGCAGTCGGTGTTAGCTCCTTGCCACCTGGGCCGCTCTGTAGGGTGACTCACCTGACATAGCAGTTGGCTTCCCCAGATCAAATGATCTAGTAGAGTAAGAGCACACCCAGGAGGGAGTTTCAGAATCGTCCACACCCTATCTTGGAAGTGACACACTATCTTTTCTGTGGTATGCTCTTCGTCATACAGACCAACCTAGCACAGTATGAGAAGGAATGAGACAAAGGATACTAGGAGGTGTGGCTCACTGGGGGCCAGCTTGGAAGCTGGCTATTACAGATACAGTCTATGATTAGAATCACTAGGTAAACGGATCTGAACATTTTAAAATTTCTTAAACATTCTGCAAACTGTTTTACAGAAAGTTTCTTCTGATACGTACCTTGACCGGCTAAGTTTGAGACTGTCTTGTCACTGAGTAGAATTGTTTTACTTGTGAATTTAACAGGTGAAACGTGGCATTTCATTTAAAATGGGAAGCAATTTCATTGATTAACCAGTTGTATTTCCTCCATTTATTCATGTATTTACTGAGTATCTTCTACATATAAGGCACTGTTTAAGGTGTTCACACCAGTGAGAAAACCAGAGCATCCTTGCATTCATAGTTTATAGTCTAGAAGGGAAGTCAGACAATCATAACCACACAGATAAACATGTACCTCCAAACTGAGACACTTTCAGTGGGGAAAATGAACACACTTTTATGACAGCAGCAATAAGAGTACCTGACTGAGACTGAGGCTTTCAGGAACTGTTTCTGTGAGGAAGTGACACTTGAGCTGACACAGGAAGGATGAATAAGGGATAATTTAGTAAAAGTAAACATATTGTAGCTCAGTTAGTAAAGAATCTGCCTGCAGTGCAGGAGACTCGGGTTCGATCCCTGGGTTGGGAAGATCCCCTGGAGAAGGAAATGGCAACCCACTCCAGTATCCTTGCCTGGAAAATCTCATGGACAGAGGAACCTGGGGGACTGCAGTCCATGGGGTCGCAAAGAGTCGGGCACGACTGAGCGACTAACACACACACACACACACACAAACAGGTACGCAAGGACTGCACAGTAGGTTGCAAGGACTGCACATACAAAAGAGAATGGTAAGTCTGAGGTGGGAGAGAGGCTCTTGGGGCTGATATGTAGACAGTGAGGGTTCAAATGATAAGAGGAGAGGCTGGAGGGATAGACTGGGTCAGATTATGCAGGGTCTTCTGGGTCACATTCAGGATTTCAGTCTTTATCCACAGAGTGATGGGATGTTACTGGGGGTTGAGATGAAGGCACTGCAGCATCAGATTCGCATTTTGAGATCTCTGGTGGTATAGAGAAAGACTAGCAGATGGGAGAATTGTAAACATGGAGGTGAAGTAAGAGGTTATAGGAATTGCTCAGGTCAGAGAGGATGACATTGTGGACCATGCAAAAGTGGAGGCATGTGGTATAGACTGCAGCTTGTGCCATTGATGGTGGGCCAGGGAGGGCATCAACAATGTACTTACTGCCTTTTTTTTTTTTTCAAATTTTAAACTTTTAATTTTGTTTTGGGGTATAGCCAATCAACAATATTGTGGTAGTTTTAGGTGAACAGCAAAGGGACTCAGCCTTACATATACATGTATCCATTCTCCCCCAAACCCCCTCCCAGGTACTGCTCTTGACTACTTATGGACCAAATGTATGTGTCCCTGCAAAATTCACAAGTTGAAGTCCTAACTGCCAGTGTATTTAGGGTAAGGAAGTAATTAAGGTTAAATGAAGTCCTAAGAGTGTGGATTAATGTTCTTATAAGGAGAGATACCAGAGAGCTTGCTGGGCTCTCTCTCTACCACATGAGCACACAGTGAAAAGGCAGTCATCTGCAAACCAGGAAGAAAGTTCTCACCAGAAACCAAATTTCTAGAACCTCTATCTTGGACTTCTCATCTCCAGAACTGTTAGTAAATAAATTTCTGTCATTTAAGTCAACTCAGGCTGTGATATTTTGGTATGGCAGCCAGAGCTGACTAGAGCAACCGACTTCTCTCTTAAACCTTAGGATTCAATCAGTGAAGTTTTGAAAGTACTGTTCCTCCCAACATCTTTTCAGCATTGTCTTAACAACAAGCAGGTTGAAAAGATCTATAGTCTAATTATCTATTTCTGTATAACAAACCTCCCCAAAATTTAGTGGCAAAAACCAACAAGCATTTTACTATGATCACAGATCCTGTGGGTCAGAACTCAGGAAGAGAACAGAGAAGATCTGACTCTGCTTCATGATGTCTGGGGTCTCAGCTGGGAAGACCTAAAAAAGCTGGGGATGAATCTAGCCCCAGAGGACTGGGGCTAGAACAGCTCAACTACCCGGGATCTACTTCTAATAAAATGGCTTATTCACCCATACATCAGGCACACCTGGGATGGATGACTGGCGCACTTATTCACAGTCTCTCACACATGGTGCTTAGGTTCTGAGATGGGGAGTGGTGAGAGGCAGTGTTTCAAGAGAGTGAGTATTCTAAGAGACTCTTTCCTGGCACAGACTGAGAATTTAGGTAGTGTCACTTCTACTGTACTCTGATCGATTGAGGGGCTCACAATCCTACTGAGGTTCAAGGAAAGAGTCATAGATCCATACCACTTGATGGGAAGTGATGGGAGGAAAGATAAAGAATTTGAGGCCTTTACTGTTTGTTCTTAACTACCATAGTCTACTGCTGAAGAGGGTGCTGAGGAAACCAACTTGCTTTCTCTGCTCTCTCTCCCAGTTATATTTCTGGCTAAGCTGATGATATAGGAGATGGAGTAAGGTAGTCATGGGGATAAGTGTGGTGAGGGAAACAAGTATTAAGGATGACTCATAAGTTTCTGACTTGAAAATCTGGATGAATGGTGGTGCCCTTCGTGAAGACTGAGGATAATGGACTGGGTTTGGGGAGAAAGATCATATATCTGGTCTTATAAGTACCGAGTCTAAGACGAGTGGGATACCACCAGATGGAAATATTGAATAAGCAACAAAATATTCAGCTCCAGAGCTCAGGAGTGAACTGGGATGAAGATTACTTTGGACTTACTGACATATAGACAGATGGTAATTGAAGGCTTGAGCTTCATTTTTTAAAAGGTTTGTTCTTGTCCTGTGATCAAAATGGTATTCTATTAAACAATTTACAAGCTTAATAGTGATGTTTCATCTCTCAGGCAAATAAACTGCCTTTTAAGATGTTTTGCTGCAATAGCTGTCAGTGAGTGACCTGGAGTACCTCTAAATGGTGCACAAATTCAATTTAAACAATAAAAACATTCACCAACCATACCCACTCTAAACTTGAGAGCCTGCTTAATCAAAAGGCCATTATATACACTTAGCTTTCTTAAGTCACTAACAGCTTTTCTGCCTTCTCTATATCAACTTTTGCTTTCTCACTTTTGCCTATCTAACCTAATACTCCTATATTTGATTTCTAACATGCTTACTTCATGATACATGTGCTATTTTTTCCTTTAAATAAAAACATTTTGTGGATTAAAAAATGGCTTCCCTGGTGGCCTAGGGGCTAAAGCGTCTGCCTGCACCGCGGGAGACTTGGGTTCGATCCCTGGGTCAGGAAGATCTGCTGGAGAAGGAAACTCCAGGAAACTTCTCCTGGAGAAGGAAACGGCAACCCACTCCAGTAATCTTGCCTGGAGAATCCCATGGATGGAAGAGCCTGGTGGGCTAATGTCCACGGGGTCACAAAGAGTCGGACACGAATGAGCGACTTCACACATTTCTTAAATGTGGTATGGGCATCTAGGTGCTTTATTTTCATTCTTTAAACTGTATGTATCTGCCATATACTCTCTTTTGTATGCTTGATACATTTCATAACAAAAAACATTTAAACTATATTCAATAGCCTTAAATTTTTATTTGCAACAAATGATTTAAGACTGTGTCTATTTTATGAAAAAAGGATGTTATTAAAATTATAGGTATTTATTATCACCACCACCAGCATCTTCAAAGTCTTGGATATGTGAGTGATATAAGCTTGAACAGATGCCCAGCAAACAATAAAACATGACATGGCCTGTTTCATTAACTCATTAACACATGCCTTGGGTACAATATGAAAGACAGGTTGTGAGTAAATATACTAATGAAATATACCCCAGAGTATCTTAATGCTTTTATATTCTACTCACAGTTTCACTTCTAAACCTCTTAAAATATATATATTTTTAAAGGTAGTCATATTTGGGATATTTCTTACTTCCAAAAGATAAATAAAATTTTCCTATTTCTAATCTACAAAAGAAAACCTTCAATATGAATTCCATTCCACTTTGATGATGTTAATTAGCGTCCTTGAACTCAAACTCACTGATTTCCTCTCTCTAACCAACCTCCCGGGCCACCTTTACCCATTTTTATTGGAATAGTCTGCAAGGCCCTGAATTTCCTATCATTATTCTGTGCTTGTTTGCACATGGAACAATAATCTTTCCATACAAAACACTGTAGTCCTCTCTGACTGCCTGAGGATTAATTATCATCATGAACAATATGGTGAATGTCCCAACCAGGAAGTACATGACCAACAAACTACTTCACTGGAAACAAATGATCACCGATGACCTTCATCCTCAGTGCCTTAGATAGAAATTTGGGGAAAGCTTGCCCAAATGTACCACACTTGATGTCATCTTTGAATTTGGATTAAAAAACCCTTTTTGGTAGTGGCAAGACACCTGGCTTCAGTCTGATTTAAAATTCATGAAGCCAAACACAGACTTGTAAGACATGGTCTTAATGAGAAGAAAAAGATCTCAAAAAAACTGAAGAAACATAAAAACAGAATGAAGAAAGTTGGTGCTGGCAAAAGAAGGTGCAGATTTTGCAATGACTATCTGTGGTGATTGTGCAAATTTTTATTATAAGAAAATATACTAGGGAAACTTCAGGAAAAGAATACAAAAAACCCCACTATAGGTGTTTCATGGACAGTCTTGATATGAATTTCCTGAAACTCCAAATACCAAGCCTCTCCTCTTTCTAGCCAGGGGATATTGGCTTTCCAGTTACTAAGTGAGTCTTAGCTTCAGTCCTCCGGCTAGAAGCCTACTAGCCTACTAGCTTAGCCTAGACCTTCAGGTTCCCATGGCTCCTCTGACTCTATCTGACTCCAGTTCACTATCAGAAAAGCTACCCCAGACTCAGGGGCCTCAAACAATAATCATTTATTATTGCTCATGTGTCTGTGGATCAGCTGGGATTCAGCTGATTTAGACTGGTGGCTCTGCTTCTGACTGCATGTCTCTGGATTGGCTGGAGACATCTAGTCTGCTCCAAATGTTTCTCATTCTTCTTGGACCAGCAGTCTAGCCAGGGTATGTTTTTCTTATGGCAATGGCAGAGGCCCAAGAGAGCCTCCTATTGGCCAAAGCAAGTCAGAGGTAAAGGGCTAAGTGTAAGAACACCCTACCCAAATGCATCACAATTACATGGCAAAGACATAGATGTATATGTTGTTCATTCACTAAGTTGTGTCCAACTCTTTGTGACCCTGTGAACTGTAGCAAGGCAGGCTTCCCTGTTCTTCATTATTTCCCAGAGTTAGCTCAAACTCATGTTCGTTGAGTCAGTGATGCCATCCACCCATCTCATCTTCTGGTGCCTTTGCCTTCTCATCCTGCCTTCAATCTTTCCCAGCATCAAGGTTTTCCAATTGTGGGCTCTTTGCATCAGGTGACGTAAGTATTAGAGCTTCAGTTTCAGCATGAGTCCTTCCAATGAATATTCAGGGTTGATTTCCTTTAGGGTTGATTGGTTTATCTCCTTGCTGGTCAAGGGACTCTTCTCCAGCACCAGTTTGAAAGTATAAATTCTTTGGTGCTTAGCCTTCTTTATGGTCCAATTCTCACATCAGGACATCTAATACTGGAAAATACCATCAGTTCAGTTCAGTTCAGTCGCTCAGTCATGTCCGACTCTTTGTGACCCCATGAATTGCAGCACGCCAGGCCTCCCCGTTCATCACCATCTCTCAGAGTTCACTCAGACTCACGTCCATCGAGTCCGTGATGCCATCCAGCCATCTCATCCTCGGTCATTCCCTTCTCCTCCTGCCCCCAATCCCTCCCAGCATCAGAGTCTTTTCCAATGAGTCAACTCTTCACATGAGGTGGCCAAAGTACTGGAGTTTCAGCTTTAGCATCATTCCTTCCAAAGAAATCTCAGGGCTGATCTCCTTCAGAATGGACTGGTTGGATCTCCTTGCAGTCCAAGGGACTCTCAAGAGTCTTCTCCAACACCACAATTCAAAAGCATCAATTCTTCACTGCTCAGCCTTCTTCACAGTCCAACTCTCACATCCATACATGACCACAGGAAAAACCATAGCCTTAACTACACGGACCTTAGTCAGCAAAGTAATGTCTCTGCTTTTGAATATACTATCTAGGTTGGTCATAACTTTTCTTCCAAGGAGTAAGTGAAGGACTTAGGCTAAAATTTAAGCCCGGAAGGCAGGCTGTGCCTCAAGGAAAATAGCTTACTCCTTATCTGGTGACTCAGAGCCTCCTGACCGATTCTTAACAGATAACTTATGACCTGGTCAAGGAAACCCCCCCCAAGAATGTATCTCTCTGTCGGACTTTTCTGGGTAAAAATTGACCAAATGCCGCAGGGTGATCAGCCAACCGTTTCAACTTAATTACCTGCAAACTTTTCCCACCAATCAAATGTCTCCACCTCACCTATGGCCCCTACTTCATTGTATCCCATACCCTGACCTCATCCCCACCTACCTGTGATTTTTTTGTATAAAAGTCCCTCACGAACTGGCGTTCAAGGTTCGCTCCTCCTAAGGAGATCGAACCCCGGCGCGCCGGCCTAATAAATCCTCTTGCTGATTGCATTGAATTCGAGTCACTGTGGTCTTTGGGGCGACGGTTCCCGAGAAAAGGCCACGAGGTCTTACATTTGGGGGCTCGTCCGGGATCGCCTCGCTCACTCAGACCCTTTGGCTTTTGAATTCAGAGGTACGCTCGAGCAATTCTGTGTCTCTGTGTACGTCTGTAAAAGGTCTGTGACTAGTCTGCTCTGTGTTAAATCTGTATTGTCTCACTTTTCTCTCCTGCTGCTTGACTTAATCCTTCGGAAGTTTCAGTGAACAGGCGAACGGTTGTGAGGCAACTGATTAGTCCCGGCCAGGGCTACTCCCTGGTGGACTTTGAAGGCCTTATGACAGGTGAGCCCCAGTAACTATCGCCCGGCTGGGTGAAACTTCCCTGTCTTTCTTGTGAGGATATGGCCTAATATTACCTTTTTGTGGGCACAGGTCAGGCACTTAAAAGCCATTAGGGCGCCTGCCACTTGAAGACTCCCGTGACAGGATAAGGGGGTCACGGAACGGGCCAGAAGCCGCTAGGGCGCCCGCCCCCAGCAAGAAAACTTCCGTGCAATGGCATAGGCACACGAGTGAACTCAAAGTACGCCATAAGTCCACCTCTCTGGCCGCCACCATTCCCGGTAGGATTTTTGGTGGCTATCCTCAGTAATCTTTCTTTTCTTCCCCCTGGTCTTCTCCGGCTGCTGAAACAAGGATCTGTGCCCTCGTGCACCTGTCTGTCTGTATCTGTGGGGCGCGCCTCTCTGTCTGTATCTGTGGCGTTTGCCAGGGACGCCTGGAACGCCCGACCTGGGAGTGGGGGTCGTGAGATTCCCCTCCGCCTGTATCTGTGGCGTTTGCCAGGGACGCCTGGAACGCCCGACCTGGGAGTAGGGATCGTGAGATTCTTCTCCGTCTGAATTCTGTATCTGTGGAGCTAGGAAGCTCATCTGCTTAAGACTTGCAGAGGGCAAAAGTTTACAGCAGCCGCTTTTACCTGATTTTTCCGCTGTACTCGTCTTACTTTGTACTCGTTAAGTGTTCATTTTTGTGACAAACTGACGATGGGACAGACTGTGACAACCCCGTTGTCTCTGACGGTAGATCATTGGACAGAAGTAAAAAAATCGGGCCCATGATCTTTCCATGACAGTGAAAAAAGGAAATGGCAGAGCTTATGCGTAGTAGATTGGCCCAGTTTTAATACCGGCTGGCCGCCAGAAGGGTCATTCTCTTCAGAACAAGTCAAACAGGTTAAAACTGTAATTTTCACCCCTGCTACTGAGCACCCGGACCAGGTGCCATATATTATGGTCTGGGAAGACCTGGTCCGTTCACCCCGGTGTGGGTTCGGCCTTTCGTTTTCCTCACAGGAAAGCCGTTGGAGCCTGCTGCAGAGATCTTTGCCCTAAAATCCACGGCAAAGAAAGAAGAGACAAAGGCTCCCGTCAAAAATATATATCCAGACTTGCAAACTGACTTCTTACTTTTAGATTCTCCCCCACTCTACCCGCCTGTACAGGTCCCACCTCCGGCACCTCAGAGGGCACAAGCGATCGCCTCGCCTGAACAGCCAAAAGAAGGGGAAGAAATGGGCCCGGGCGGCAGGAACGCGGAGCCGTAGAGCTGTCACCCCAGACTCCACCGCTCTCCCCCTCCGGGAGAAACGGGCCCCCTGATGACCGTGGGGTTCGGCCACTCCAGTATTGGCCATTCTCTGCCTCTGACCTTTACAACTGGAAAAATAACAACCCCTCTTTTTCTGATAACCCCCAGGCGCTGACCTCTTTGATAGAATCTCTTGTTTTCTCACATCAGCCCACTTGGGATGATTGTCAGCAATTGTTGCAGACCTTGCTCACTACAGAAGAAAGACAGCGAGTACTATTGGAGGCTCGCAAAAATGTGCCAGGAGATGACGGACGTCCCACAGCGCTTCCTAATGAAATAGATGCTGGTTTCCCCCTGACGAGACCCGACTGGGACTACAATTCTCCGGCAGGTAGGGAGCACCTGAGGGTCTATCACCAGGCTCTGGTGGCGGGGTCTCCGAGGGGCAGCAAGGCGCCCCACCAATTTGGCTAAGGTAAGGGAAGTGACTCAAGGGCCTACCGAGTCACCTACTGTATTCCTAGATAGGTTAATAGAGGCATTCAAGAGATTTACCCCCTACGATCCCACATCTGAAGAACATAGGGCTACAGTGGCCATGGCCTTTATTGATCAATCAGCCCTAGATATTAAGAGAAAGTTACAGAGACTAGATGGGTTACAGGGATTCTCTCTTCAAGATTGCAAAGAAGCAGACAAGGTGTTTAATAAAAGGGAAACAGAAGAAGAAAAGGAGGAAAGAAGGATCCGGGAGCAGAATGAACGGGAGATATAGAGAGAGAAAAGACAGGCAAAAGACTTGGCAAAAATTCTGACTACAGTGATTAAAGAAGGAAAGAGAGATGATAGAGCTGGGCCAAGAGACCGCAGTAAAAGCAGGACAGGAACCAAGCCGCCACTAGACAAAGATCAGTGTGCGTACTGTAAAGAGAAGGGGCATTGGCTCAAAGACTGCCCTCAGAAGAAGAGGGGAAGGTCCGCCACCCCCAACAAAATCCTGGCCATAGAAGAAGAAGATTAGGGGGACGGGGCTCGGACCCCCTCCCCGAGCCTAGGGTAACTCTAAAGGTGGAGGGGAAGCCTGTACAGTTTCTGGTAGACACAGGAGCCCAACACTCCATCCTATTACAATCCGGAGGGGCATTGTCCACAAAAAAGGCATGGGTACAGGGCGCTACAGGGTATCAACAATACCCATGGACTACCCGAAGAACAGTGGACCTTGGCGTGGGCTGGGTATCCCACTCGTTCCTTGTGATCCCTGAATGCCCTTACCCCTTGCTGGGACGGGACTTGCTCACGAAAGTGGGGGCTCAGATCCACTTTCACACCGAGGGCACCACGGTGACAGACGGGGAAGGAAGGCCGTTGCAGGTTTTGACCCTGAGGCTAGAAGATGAATACAGGCTATACGAGAGCCCTTCCCCTGAGACCATGAATATGCAGGACTGGATGGCTAAGACCCCCTAGCCTGGGCTGAAGTCTCGGGCATGGGAATGGCCGTCCACCAGCCCCCAGTGGTGGTAGAAATCAAGGCCTCTGCCACCCCCATCTCAGTCCGCCAGTACCCGATGAGTAAAGAGGCTCGAGATGGGATCCGCCCACATATTCAAAGGTTTCTTGATCTGGGAATTTTGATAAAGTGCCAATCGGCCTGGAACACCCCGTTGCTTCCGGTCCAGAAGCCTGGAACGGGCGAATACCGGCCTGTACAGGACCTGAGAGAAGTCAACAAGCGGGTATCCGACCTACACCCAACAGTGCCCAACCCCTACAACCTGCTGAGCACCCTTCCCCCAGCCGGAAGTGGTACACTGTCCTGGACCTGAAAGATGCCTTCTTCTGCCTACGACTCAACCCCGCTAGCCAGCCTATTTTTGCTTTTGAGTGGAAAGACCCTCTTACAGGACTCTCCGGACAGCTAACGTGGACCAGGCTGCCGCAAGGATTCAAGAACTCGCCAACAATTTTTGACGAAGCCCTCCACCAGGACCTCGCGCACTTCCGCGCCACAATCCCCAGGTAACTCTGCTCCAATATGTAGATGACTTGCTTCTGGCCACTGATACCGCAGAGGAGTGCAGGAAAGGGACTGAGACTTTACTGACCGAACTTGGCACCCTCGGCTACCGTGCTTCTGCCAAAAAGGCCCAGATCTGCCGGCAACAGGTTAGTTACCTGGGGTACCAACTCAGAGATGGGAAGCGATGGCTCTCGGAGGCCAGAAAAGAGGCGGTGGCCAGAATACCAGCCCCGAAAACTCCCGACAAGTTAGGGAGTTCTTGGGCACTGCAGGGTTCTGCAGGCTCTGGATTCTGGGGTTCGCAGAGATGGCCGCTCCCTTGTACCCCCTGACCAAGGGCAGTACACCCTTCGTCTGGGGAAAGAGCGAACAAAAGGCTTTTGACAACATTAAGCGTGCCTTGTTGTCAGCCCCTGCCCTGGGACTTCCAGATGTGGACAAGCCGTTCCATCTCTATGTGGCTGAAAATAATGGCATTGCCAAAGGGGTCCTCACCCAAAAGCTGGGACCATGGAATCGGCCGGTGGCATATTTGTCAAAGAAACCGGACCCCGTGGCTGCTGGCTGGCCGAATTGTTTGCGTATAGTGGCTGCCGTGGCAGTCCTAGTAAAAGATGCAGACAAGCTGACACTGGGGCAGAACTTAATTGTCACTGCGCCCCACGCTTTAGAAAGTGTGATTTGCCAACCCCCGAGAGATGGCTAACTAACACCAGGATGACCCACTATCAGACGTTGCTCCTAAACTCTGAGCGAATCAGGTTCACGCCGGCTACCGGACTTAACCCTGCCATGCTGCTGCCGGACCCCAGCCAGTCCGAGGTGACCCACGACTGTCAAGAAATTCTGGTGGGAGTACATGGAGTTCGTCATGATCTCTCGGACCAGCCGCTTCAGGATGCCGAGGTGACATGGTATACGGACGGAAGCAGTTTTCTTGAAGAAGGAAGGCGGCGGGCAGGGGCAGCGGTGGTCGATGGGACTGAGGTAATCTGGGCAGCTGCCCTCCCTCAAGGTACGTCAGCCCAAAAAGCCGAGCTGATTGCCCTCACAAAGGCCTTAGAACTGGCACGAGGGAAAAAGGCCAACATTTACACTGATAGTAGATATGCTTTCGCAACTGCACATGTCCATGGAGCTATTTACCAACAGAGAGGGTTACTTACATCGGCCGGCAAAGAGATTAAAAACAAAAACGAAATCCTGGCATTGTTGGCTGCCCTGATGTTGCCAATAAAGATTAGTGTAATCCACTGCCCTGGACATCAACGAGATCGGTCCCTGGTAACTGAGGGAAACAATATGGCCGATCAAGCTGCGCGAGAGGCGGCGACAAAAGACGGGCTATCGAGATTGCTGGCAATATGCTCAGAAGATAAAAGTAATTCTAGCCCCTCTCCGCGGCCCAGAGGGAAACAGGCTACGTCGGAAGGAGAAGCCAGAGAAATGTTAAAACAAATGCACCATTGGACTCACTTAGGGGCTAAAAAGCTAGTCTCTCTTTTAATTAAAGCAGGATATGAGGTGCCGGGACTTTTTAAATTGGCTGAGCAAGTGGTCCTGAACTGCAGACCTTGCCAAGAGGTAAATGCCGGCCGAAACAAGACAGGCCAAGGTAAGCGACTGTGTGGAGACCGGCCGGGGGCCTACTGGGAAGTGGATTTCACCGAGGTATGTCCTGCGCGGTACGGCAATAAATATCTGCTGGTTTTTGTAGACACTTTCTCAGGGTGGGTAGAAGCTTTTCCCACCAAAAATGAAAGTGCACTCACAGTAACTAAAAAGATTCTAGAAGAAATTTTTCCACGCTTCGGAGCGCCAAAGATGTTAGGGTCAGATAATGGGCCGGCTTTTACTGACCAAATAAGCCAGGAGTTAGCTAAGTTTCTGGGGACCGATTGGAAATTACATTGTGCATACAGACCCCAGAGTTCAGGACAGGTAGAAAAAATAAATAGAACTCTAAAAGAGACCCTAACTAAATTGTCCTTAGAGACTGGCGGTACTGACTGGACGTGCTCCTTCCTCTGGCTCTGTTCCAGGTGAGAAACACGTCCTCTCACCTTGGTTTTACCCCTTTTGAAATTCTGTATGGAGCACCCCCCCCATATTGACACTTAGAGAGGGATTCGACCCCCGAAACTTTAACAATGGTGATCTGTGTGCTAGGCTAAAGGGACTCCAGCTGGTTCAGAAAGAGGTGTGGACTCAGCTTGCTGCAGCCTACCAACCCGGTACCCCAGAAGAGGCCCATCCGTTCCAGGTGGGGGACTCCGTCTCACGTTCGTCGACATCGGCAACATAATCTAGAGCCCAGGTGGAAAGGACCCTACATTGTCCTGCTTACGACCCCTACTGCCATCAAGGTTGACGGAATCTCATCCTGGATCCACGCCTCCCACGTTAAAGCTGCACCAGAACCAACGCCTCAATGGAAGGCTCACCGCACCTCTCACCCTTTAAAGCTCAGGCTCTGTCGATTACAGGATTCCTGATCATCCTCTACCTAAACCTCCTGACTCTGCATCAAGGGACCGCTCATACGTATTGGGCCTACGTTCCTGACCCCCCATGCTCCAGTCTGTAGGGTGGGATGAAGAAACATTGCCGGTATACGTAAATGATACTGCTCTTCTGGGAGGAGTCTCTGACGCACACATTCAACACCAACAAGCTAATATTTCCTTCTATGGGCTTTCTTCACGGTTCCCTATGTGTTTTTCATACGACACCCCCAAGTCTTATTTCTCTTGATTTACTGCAGTTACACAATGAAATATTAGATATAGAAAACGTGCCTTCGGCCACTTTAGATGTTGTTCAAACTGCTGAAGATTTTGTGAAGAATTTGGTTTCTAACTTTCCCAGTCTTCATTCTTTGTGGCAGAGCATGGTGGCTGTAGGCATCGTGTTAATTGCTATCCTTGCCCTGATGTGCCTAGCACCATGCCTTATTAAAGGCATTGTAAAAGAATTTCTGCATATAAAGGTGCTTGTCTACCGTAACATGCTGCACCATCACCATCTTTTAGAGCGCCTAAAAGATGAAGAAGAGGGAGCTGCAAGAGAATTGCCTGTAACGGGTTAAATCTTGAAAGCCGCCTGACCTAAGTAACAACCCAGGGCATTCCTTGGCTCCCTGACCCGTCTCCCTCAATGGACGTTTAAAATGCACCCGTCACGCTCCGGAGACGGGGACACTATGCTCTGCACACAATAAAATGGAAGATTGGTGGCTGTTTTCTTAATGATTGTAAGGTATAGATGTTAAAAAGGTTATATAAGTTTGTTTATGATACCATGACTATTCTTGTAATCCTAACTTTCTTCATCTCTTAGCTTTGCATTTTTAAGTAGTTGCTCTCCTTTATCAAGAAACGCACAAGCACCGTTCGAGTGCTCATGCCAAGGTAACGGTATGCCGCAATCCCTCACTCTATGATTTCAGGATTGAAATCACGGACAAGAAGAAGAGGGGAATGAAGGATTTAGGTTAAAATTTAAGCCCGGAAGGCAGGCTGTGCCTCAAGGAAAATAGCTTACTCCTTATCTGGTGACTCAGAGCCTCCTGACCGATTCTTAACAGATAACTTATGACCTGGTCAAGGAAACCCCTCCCAAGAATGTATCTCTCTGTCGGACTTTTCTGGGTAAAAATTGACCAAATGCCGCAGGGTGATCAGCCAACCGTTTCAACTTAATTACTTGCAAACTTTTCCCACCAATCAAATGTCTCCACCTCACCTATGGCCCCTACTTCATTGTATCCCATACCCTGACCTCATCCCCACCTACCTGTGATTTTTTTGTATAAAGTCCCTCACGAACTGGCGTTCGAGGTTCGCTCCTCCTAAGGAGATCGAACCCTGGCGCGCCGGCCTAATAAATCCTCTTGCTGATTGCATGGAATTCGAGTCACTGTGGTCTTTGGGGCGACGGTTCCCGAGAAAAGGCCGCGAGGTCTTACATAAGCGTCTTCTAATTTCATGGCTGCAATCACCATCTGCAGTGATTTTGGAGCCCCCAAAATAAAGTCTGACACTGTTTCCACTGTTTCCCCATCTATTTCCCATGAAGTGATGGACCGGATGCCATGATCTTCATTTTCTGAATGTTGAGCTTTAAGCCAACTTTTTCACTCTCCTCTTTCACTTTCATTAAGAGGCTTTTTAGCTCCTCTTTACTTTCTGCCATAAGGGTGGTGTCATCTGCATATCTGAGGTTACTGATATTTCTCCCGGCAATCTTGATTCCAGCTTGTGTTTCTTCCAGTCCAGCGTTTCTCATGATGTACTCTGCATATAAGTTAAATAAGCAGGGTGACAATATACAGCCTTGACATATTCCTTTTCCTATTTGGAACCAGTCTGCCTTTAGGGACCTTTGTCAGCAAAGTAATGTCTCTGTTTTTTAATATGCTGTCTAGGTTGGTCATAGGTTTTCTTTCAAGGAGCAAGCACCTTTTAATTTCATGGCTGCAGTCACCATCTGCAGTGATTCTGGAGACCAAGAAAAAAGTCTATCACTGTTTCCATTTTTCTCATCTACTTCCCATGAAATGTTGGGACCAGACACCGTGATCTTAGTTTTTTGAATGCTGTTTTAAGCCAGCTTTTTCACTCTCCTCTTTCACCTTCATCAAGAGGCTCTTTAGATCCTCTTCAGTTTCTGCCATTAGGGTGATATCATTTGCATATCTGAGGTTGTTGATATTTCTCCAGGCAATCTTGATTCTAGCTTGTGAGTCATCTTGCCCAGCATTTCCCATGATGTACTCTGCATAGAAGTTAAATAACCAGGGTAACAATATACAGCCTTGATATACTCCTTTCTCAATTTGAACCAGTCCATTGTTCCATGGTCAGTTCCAACTGTTGCTTCTTGACCTGCATACAGGTTTCACAGGAGGCAGGTAAGGTGGTCTGGTATTCCCATAAGCATTTTCCAGTTTGTTGTGATCTACATAGTCAAAGACTTTAGCGCAATGAAGCTGAAGTAGATGTTTTTCTGGGTTTCTCTTGCCTTTTCTATGATCCAACATATGGTGGCAGTTTGATCTCTGGTTTGTCTGCCTCTTCTAAATCCAGCTTGTACATGTGGAAATTCTCAGTTCACGTACTGTGGAAGCCTAGCTTGAAGGATTTTGAGCATTACCTTGCTAGTATATGATATAAGCACAATAGCACGGTAGTTGCAACATTCTTTGCCATTGCCCTTCTTTGAGATTGGAATGAAAACTGACCTTTTCCAATCCTGTGGCCATTTCTGAGTTTTCCAAATTTGCTGGCATACTGAGTATAGCACTTTAACAACATCATCTTTGGGGATTTAAAATAGCTCAGCTGGAACTCCATCAACTCCACTAGCTTTGTTTGTAGTAATGCTTCCTAAGGTCCACTTGACTTCACACTGTAGGATGTCTAGTTCGAGCTGAATGACCACACCACTGTGGTTATCCAGGTCATTAAAACCTTTTTGTACGGTTCTTCTGTGTATTCTTGCCACCTCTTCTTCATCTCTTCTGCTTCTCTAAGGTCCTTGCTGTTTCTGTCCTTTGTTGTGCCCACTGTTGCATGAAATGTTCCCTTGGTATCTTTTAATTTTCCTAAAGAGATCTCTAGTCTGAATGCATGTATTAGTTACCTATTGTGCATAATAAATTATCTCAAACTTAGTGGCTTAAAACAATAATGAACACATTATGTTTCAGAAGGTCTGTGGTCAGGAATGGCTCAGCTGGGTGGTAGCATGGGGCTTCTCATGAAAGACTAAAAATGCTCTATTTTGTAGACAAAGAGACTCCTGTATAAATATCCTATATTTCTAATTATTGTCTATTATTTATTAAAACATATTTTTGTGCAATGCAATACATTTTATGGGAAAATGCTGTTTAGAGAGTTTTTAGCAGCAAAATAAGTACTGCGACCTTTAAACAATAGGCTAAAAGATGGTGAACATTAACTTAATTCCACAAAATACATAGCAAGGGAATAATAAAACAGGAGACATAAATTGCAAATCACTTTATAAATTGAGAGATAGGATGCCTGCGGAATTCCTGGGCCCTTGCCCTATGCTTGTTTCTACTGCCAACAATCTTGTCTTTTGCTTCATACCTGTGTTGAAATTTCAACACTCTTCCAGATGGTACCTCTGCTTCTGATTGCTTTGGCTTCCAATTTACCTTATTCACAGCTTCTAAATAATCTTTTTATAAAAAACTGTAGCTTATTTTATTAATATTTATTCTTTTAATAATTTATTTATGTGACTATGCCAAGTCTTAATTATGGCACCCAGGATCTTCAAATTTTATTCAGTATGCAGATCTTTTTTAAAATTTGAGGTATGTGAACTTTTAGTTGTGATATGGAGGATCTAATTCCCTGACCAGGGATCCAACCAGAGCGCACTGCATTGGGAGTGCAGAGTCAGAGCCACTGCACCACTAGGGAAGTCTCCTACAATAATCTTTAGCAAAGGTCTTCTCTTGTGTAAGATCCTATGATACTTTCCTTCTATTTCCTATTTTAAATCCAAACTCCCCAATACACATGTTCATGATCCATCCACTGATTCATTAATTCCTCTTAAAACTATCAGCCATCCCTAGCAAATGCCCTTTGCTCCAGCTCTGACAATAGCTTTGTCTCCATCTCAGCTTTAAAAAAACAAGCATCTGATTTGTCCAGCACAGCTGCTAGTGAATAATGGGTACTCATTATGCATTTGCTGAATGAGCAGACCTTGAAAATAACTAGGTAACCTAAAACAAAATGATGATAACTTTCTCCTCTCAGGTCTTCTGAATCTGTGTTCAAAGTGCCTTCATAGTCGAGTCACATGTATTGTCATAATACCTGTTGGCCCCTCTAAGCTCACCTCCAACCACTCTTCTGGTCATCCACCATGTTTCAGCTGAGTGGGCCTGCTTTCTATTTTCTGATACATTAAGCTCATTCCTCTCTCAGGCCTTTTCCTAAGTTGCTTCCTCTTCTTGGAACACTTTTCCCTTTTTTTTTCATTCAGCTGCTGCTGCTGCTAAGTCGCTTCAGTTGTGTCTGACTCTGTGCGACCCCGTAGATGGCAGCCCACCAGGCTCCCCCATCCCTGGGATTCTCTAGGCAAGAATACTGGAGTGGGTTGCCATTTCCTTCTCCATCATTCAGCTAGCTGCTTTTTGTCATTCAGATCTCAGTTTAAATTATTTCCTCAGAGAGGACTTCCATGAACATTCATTTTAAAGTAACTCCCTCAATCCTTCTATTGCGTCTCTCTTTTAGTTCTGTGCTGTGTAGCTGCTTTTTGTCACTCAGATCTCAGTTTAAAATTATTTTCTCAGAGAGGACTTCCATGAACATTCACTTTAAAGTAACTCCCTCAATCCTTAACTATCGTGTCTCTCTTTTTAGTTCTATGCTGTGCAGTATCAGCTATTTCTCTTGTTCATTTATTTATGTGATTGTTTACAGTTGGCCTTTCTACAAAGACGTACGCTCCATGAGAACAAAGATGTCCTATTCACTGAACACTTATATTGCTAATGGCTGCCCATCTGGCAGATGCTCAAAGATGATGTTAAATGAATGAACAAATAATGTTTATTTTCAATCTCCCAGATAATGCTCTGATCCCAACAAACCTCAACAACTTCTCTTAATTCATTTCTACTATACCTCCTAAGACTCTGGTTAAAAGAAAATTAGCTCCTCCAAGAAGCTTCCCCTGAAATACTCTTTATTCCTGATGCTGTACATTCACCTATATGTTTAGCCTGTATCATAATTTCATGTGGTCTTATGGGTAAATTGCTCTCCAGTGGTTCCATGCACATGTTTCTTCTCTGATCCCCAAGAGCATATGTCCATTTTTGTTGTAGCTTTGAGTGTTCTAGTAGCATTCAGTGTGCTGTTGTAGACATAGTAGCAATTGAAGTTTACTAATAAGCACTTCCTCAAAATGGCCTAATACAGTTCTTTAGCCAAGCATTTAACCAAGATGGTGGAGTAAAAGGATATGCACTTATCTTCTCCTGCAAGAACACCAAAATCACAACTAGCTGCTGAACAAGCATCAACAGGAGAATACTGGATTCCACCAAAAAAAGATATTCTGTGTCCAAGGGCAAAGGTGAACCCCCAAAAAATGGTAGGAAGGGCAAAACTGTGTTTGGAAACAAACCTCATATGCAACAGGGATGCTCAGAGGGCACAAACAAAACCCTTGTGTGCACAGGACCCAGGGACAGGAGCAGTGATCCCCTTGAGACTAAGCCACACCTGTCTTTGAGTGTTTGAGTGTCTCCTGCAGAGGCACAGGTCAGCACTGGCCTGCCACAGACACAGGGGATCTGGTTACAGTAGACCTGAGAGGCACAGCATGTGGCGTAAGTCCTCTTGGAGGAGGTCACCATTAGCCCCACTGAAGAGCTGCTGAGCAGACAACCCACAAAGTGGAGAACAATTATACCAAAGAAGTTCCCACTTTTGCAAAAGTTCTAGGGCCCACAACAGATTTCCCAACCTGGGGATCTAGCAAAGGGACTGAGAACCTCCAGGGAATTTGACTTTGAAGGGCAGTGGGATTTGACTACAGAACTTCCACAGGACTGGGGAAACAGACTCTTGGAGGGTACAAACAAAACCTTGAGCACACCAGGACCCAGGACAAAGGAGCAGTGACCCTACAAGAGACTGAGCCAGACTTGTCTGTGAGTGTCCAGGAGTCTCTGGCAAAGGCAGAGGATGACTGTCAGGGGCTCTGAATACAACAGTCCTGGGAGCCTCAGCATGCTGGCCTAAGTCCTTTTGAAGGAGGTCGCCATTACCTCCATTAACCCTACCACAGTTTGACCTCAGGCCAAACTACAGGGAGGGAAGACAGCTCCACCCATCAACAGAAAACTGGAATAATAATTTCCTGAACATGGCCCCGCCCACCAGAGCAAGACACAGTTAACCCCACAGCCAGTCCCTCCCATCTGGAAGTTTCCACAAGCCTCTTAACCTCATCCATCAGAGGGCAGAGAGAATGAAAACCACAGTCACAGAAAATGAAACAAAATGACTGCATGGATCACAGCCTTGTCTAACCCAATATGAGCCATGCCATGCAGGGCCACCCAAGACAGACAGGTCATGGTGGAGAGTTCTGACAAAATGCCGTCCACTGGAGAAGGGAATGGCAAATAATCTCAGCATTCTTGCCTTGAGAACCCCATGAACAGTATAAAAAGACAAAGAGATATGACATTGAAAGATGAACTCCCAGGTTGGTAGGTGCCCAAAATGCTACTGTAGAAGAGCAGAGAAACAGTTCCAGAAGGAATGAAGAGGCTGAGCCAAAGCGGAAACAATGCTCAGGTATGAATGTGTCTGGTGGTGAAAGTCAAGTCCGATGCTGTCAAGGACAATATAGCATAGGAACCTAGAAGATTAGGTCCATGAATCAAGGTAAACAGGAAGTGGTCAAACAGGAGATATCAAGAGTGAACATCAACATTTTAGGAATCAGTGCACTAAAAGGATTCAAACAGGCAAATTTAATTCAGAAGACCATTATATCTACTACTGTGGGCAAGAATCCCTTAGAACAAATAGAATAGCCTCATAGTCAACAGAAGAGCCCAAACTGCAGTACTTGGGTGCAATCTTAAAAACAACAGGATGATCTCTGTTCATTTCCGAGGCAAACCATTCAATATCACAGTAACCTAAGTCTGTGCCCCAATCACTAATGCTGAAGAAGCCAAAATTGAACAGTTTTCTGAAGACTTACATGACCTTCTAGAATGAACAGCAAAAAAGGGTGCCTTTTTCATCATAGAGGACTGGAGTGCAAATGTAGGAAGTCAAGAGATAGCTGAAGTAACAGGCAAGCTTGGCCTTGGAGTACAAAATGAAGCAGGGCAAAGGCTAACAGAGTTTTGCCAAAAGAATGCACTGGTCATAGAAAACATGCTCTTACAACAACACAAGAAAAGATGCTACATGTGGACATCACCAGATGGTCAATACCAAAATCAGACTGATTATATTCTTTGTGCCAAGGTGGAGAAACTCTATACAGCCATCACAAACAAGACTGGGAGCTGACTGTGGCTCTGATTATGAACTCCTTATTGCAAAATTCAGACATAAAGAAAGTAGGAAAAACCAGTAGACCATTCAGTTCAATTCAGTTCAGTTGCTAAGTCGTGTCCGACTCTTTGCAACCCCATGAATCATAGCACGCCAGGTCTCTCTGTCCATCACCAACTCCCAGAGTTCACCCAAACTTGCGTCCATCAAGTCAGTGATGCCATCCAGCCATCTCATCCTCTGTCGTCCCCTTCTCCTCCTGCCCCCAATCCCTCCCAGCATCAGAATTTTTTCCAATGAGTTAACTCTTTGCATGAGGTGGCCAAAGTACTGGAGTTTCAGCTTCAGCATCATTCCCTCCAAAGAAATCCCAGGGCTGATCTTCAGAATGGACTGGTTGGATCTCCATTCAGGTATGACCTAAATCATATCCCTTATGATTATACAATGAAAGAGACAAATAGATTCAAGAAACTAGCTCTGACAGAGTGCCAGAAGAACTATGAACAGAGGTTCATGACGTTATACAGGAGGCAGTGATCAAAACCATCCTCAAGAAAAAGAAATGCAAAAGGCAAAATGATTGTCTGAGGAGGCCTTACAAATAGCTGAGAAAAGAAAAGAAGGGAAAGCAAAGGAGAAAAGATATACCCATCTGAATGCAGAGTTCCAAAGAACAGCAAGGAGAGATAAGAAAGCCTTCCTCAAAGATCAATGCAAAGAAATAGAGGCAAAAAGTAAAATGGGAAAGACTAGAGATCTCTTCAAGAAAATTAGAGATACTAAAGGAACATTTCATGTAAGGATGAGCACAATAAAGGACATAAACAGTATGGACCTAAAAGAAGCAGAAGATATTAAGAGGTGGCAAGAATACACAGAAGAAGTATATAAAAAAGATCTTCATGACCCAGATAACCACGATGGTGTGATCACTGATCTAGAGTCAGACATCCTGGAATGCAAAGTCAAGTGGGCCTGAGGAAGCATCACTACAAACAAAGCTAGTGGAGTGATGGAATTCCAGTTGAGCTATTTCACATCCTAAAAGATGATGCTGTTAAAGAGCTGCACTCAATATGCCAGCAAATTTGGAAAACTCAGCAGTGACCATAGGACTGAAAAAGGTCAGTTTTCATTTAAAACCCAAAGAGAGACAATGCCAAAAAATGTTCAAACTACCACACAATTGCACTCATTTCACATGTTAGCAAAGTAATGCTCAAAATTCTCCAGTCTAGGCTTCAATAGTATATGAACTGAGAACTTCCATATGTTCATGTTGGATTTAGAAACAGCAGAGGAACCAGAGACAAATTGCCAACATCTGTTGGATCATAGAAAAAGCAAGAGAATCCAGAAGAATATCTACTTCTGTTTCATTGACTGTGCTAAAGTCTTTGACTATACAAATCACTACAAACTATGGAAAAATTCTTCAAGAGATGGAAATACCAGACCACCTTACCTGCCTCCTGAGAAACCTGTATACAGGTCAACAGCAACATACAACTGGGAACAGAACATCAGAGTGGTTCTAAATTGGGAAAGGAGCACATTAAGGCTGTATATTGTTTAAGATCCTCTTGATGAAGGTGGAAGAGGAGAGTGAAAAAGCTGGCTTAGAACTCAACATTCAAAAACTAAGATCATGGCATCCAGTCTCATCACTTCATGGCAAACAGATGGGATAACAGTGGAAACAGTGACAGACTTTATTTTCTTGGGCTCCAAGATCACTGAAGATGGTGACTGCAGCCATTAAATTAAAAGATCCTTGCTCCTTGGAAAAAAAGCTATGATCAGACTAGACAACATATTAAAAAGCAGAGACAGTACTTTGCCAACCAAGGTCTGTATAGTCAAAACTATGGTTTTTCTAATAGTCATGTATGGATGTGAGAGCTGGACCATAAAGAAGGCTGACCATCAAAGAACTGATGCTTTCAAATTGTGAGAGTGCTTCAGGCTATAAGGAGATCCAACCAGTCCATCCTAAAGGAGATCAGTCCTGGGTGTTCATTGGAAGGACTGATGCTGAAGCTGAAACTCCAATACTTTGGCCACCTGATGTGAAGAGCTGACTCATTGGGAAAGACCCTGACGCTGGGGAAGACTGAAGGCAGAAGGAAAAGGGGACAACAATGGACAAGATGGTTGGATCACATCACTGACTCAATGGATATGAGTTTGAGCAAGTTCCAGGAGATGATAAAGGACAGGGAAGCCTGGCGTGCACAGAATCGGACATGACTGAACAACTGAATAACAAGCCGAGTATTGCCAGTGGGTGCAAAGAAACTACAAAGTGTGGGGGAAAAAATCAATTCAGAAGGTATGTGGTAAACAATTTGCAGGGCTGGGAATAGCTCCTGCTCCCATCAGCTGGAGTGGGAAAACAATTCAGAGGGTATCAGTAGGGTACTCTGAAGGGTTTGCCTTAGCAGTGGGAAAAATGTTAGACTGATCCTCTGAAAGTTTAAAGGTAGGACCTGAAAGTATCAACCTGTTTCCAGTAACTTAACTGCATTCCAGAAGAAAGTTCAGGAATATTCACAGACAAACAAAAATGTCTAGCATCAAACAATAAAATTCAGTGTCTGGCAGCCAATCCAAAATAACCAAGCATGCAAGAAAAAACAAATGGGCAGGAAAATAGCAACACATAATGAGGAACAAAATAAGTCAATTGAAATCAACTTAGGAAAAAAAAAGAAATCAACTTAGAAATGACACAGATGATAGAATTAGTAGATAGGGATAGTAAAATATTTTCCACGTGATCTGGAAGCTACAGCAAATACTGAGTCTGTTAAGCAGAAGCATGGAAGATATAAACTGGTGAATTTGAATGCATACCAACAGAAATCATCTAAAATGAAACACAAAAAGAAAATTACAGGGGAACAAAAAAAAAGAATACAGCATAGTGGACTCTGTGATAACATAAGCAGTCTATTACTCATGTAGCAGGAGTCCCTATGATAGAGTTGAGAAAGAAGGAAAGATCAAAAAATATTTTAAGATAAAATGACCAAACTCTTTCAAAATTTGATTAAAAAAAAAAGTCACCAGAACCAAGAAGCTCAAAGGACCACAGACACAAGAAACATGAAAATAAAAGAAAAATGATGCAAGGCATCATAATCCAATTGCTCAAAAACAGTGGTTAAAAAAAAAAAATCAGAAAAAGAGCCAGATAAATTTACACATGTTATGTACAGAAGAACAAAGATAACAGCAGCTTTGGCAACAATTAAGTGAAAAGATCATGAAGCAATACCTTTAAAAGGTATTGCTGAAAGAAAAAAAAATTTATCAATCTTGAATTCTATATCCAGTGAACATATCTTTCAAAAGCAGTGTTGAAGTAGACTTTTTCAGACACACAAAAGAAAGAATTAACCACCAGCAGGCCTGCACTGTAAGTAGTGTTAAAATACATCTTTTAGGAAGAAAAAAAAATACCACATGGAAACTGGGATCAAATAAAGAAATGAAAAGCATTGTAGATATTAACTAACAGGGTAAATATGAAAGATACTTAAATGCTTGTCTAAAGTATCATGATCTTAATATTTTTTCTGATTTTTCCCAAACAGATAAAAGTTTTGTTCACATTTTCCTCCTGTTATGGTTTTCAATGGCGAAAACTTAGCTTATCTCTTTATTATATATTAGATGGTGGCATAAGGCTTTTGCAAATAAGAGATAATGTACAACTTCCAAGTGGACCGAAATAGCTTATTTCCATGTTTTACTTGAAAGTTGCACAAGAGTCAAAATAAGATAAAGATAAAACAAGTAAGTGGATAGAAGTTATCTTGCCCCACAAAATAATTATATTCCTCATAAAACAATAATCTACTGAAAATACAATGTGTTTAGAAAAAAAAACAGAATGGATCTTTACTATTTCAGTGATAGTGTTAAAATCAGTTGAGAACTTGATTCTCTTTAAAACCCTCTCAGCTTCCCTAGTGGCTCAATGGTGAAGAATCCGCCTGCAACTCCAGGAGACACAAATTTGATCCCTGGGTTGGGAAGATACCCTGGAGAAGGAACTGGTGAACCACTCCAGTATTCTTGTCTGGGAAATCGCATGGACAGAGGAACCTGGCAAGCTACAGTCCATGGGGTCCCAAAAGAGTTGGACATGATTTAGTGACTAAACAAACAACAAACTCCTGAGACTGCAATTTAGCTAACATGAGCAGAATCTCTGAAAATAGGGGAAGAAGTCTGCTGTTCCCCATTTTAACAGCAATAGAAATTGAAGACACATGCCTTGCAGAGGACCTTGATTAAATTCCTAAGGAGGGAGCAGGAGTGGATGGGAAATAAACAATAAAAAATCAGAAAAAGACAGTGTCGGGGTTCCTAAGGTCACTCCCAGGTTTGATGATTTGTAAGGAGGATACAAAGAACTCAGCATATAGGTGAACTCACAGGTATGGTTTATTACACCAAAAGGATACAAAGTAAAACCAGCAAAGGAAAAAGGTGCATGAGATGAAGACTAGAGGAAACCAGGTGTAAGGTGTTAAGAATTCTTCCTCTTCTGGTGGGGTCACAAAAACTCCACGAATTAACACATATGAAAACAGACGTGAAATGCTGTCTAGCAGGTATATTCACTGGTGACTCAGTCCTCAGGGTTTTGGTTGGAGCTGGCGATGTAGGTATCCTCTGCCAAGCATGTACCAAAATTCTAGACTCTCAGAAGGAAAGCAGGTGATCAATATAAACCATACTGTTGGCAGAGACTGTTTAGGTACAGTGAACTGCCCTTATCAGTTAGAGAATGGGGGAAACATTTCTAAAATCCAAGTTTCCAGATGCTAGCCAAGGGCTAACTTACAAGCATTTTTTTTTAAGGACAGTAGTCATTTTCTGCATAGAGATATATTAAAAATATTCTTACTTTTTAATTCAAGAATGTGACTTTCAGAATTTTTTAGCAAACAGTATGAAATAGAGCAAAATTATATAAACTAAAATGTTCAAAAAAATAAAATAAAATAAAATGTTCATCATCATATCGTTTACATTAGTAAAAAAAAAAAAAAAGGGGGGGGGAAACAAAGTAAGTGTCCAAAAACTATGGAATGGTTCAGTAAATTATAGTACAGTATATGAATGAAAGTAGTGAAGTAATGAGGAAATATTAAATAGCCATTAGATATTTTGAAGACTTTTAGTAACAGAAATGACTACCCTGGGGAGTAAATCAGAATGAAAAAATTATATATACACTAATAACTGAAAAATGGGAGAAATTTTTTAAAAAGGGAGGAATACAGAAGGAAAGCTAGAAGGAAATACACTAGAATGTAATCATCATTCATTTCTGGGGGATGGCTTATATAAAATAATTTTTATTTTCTTCAACCTTTTTCTGTGTTGTCAATTTTTAGTTAATGAACACGTATTTACTTTTCTAATTAGAAACTAAGTTACAATAATAGCATAATTGTGTTAAAAAGATTTTAGATATAATGGCCTATGGATTCAAAGCAACTTTAGCTAAACTATAAAATATTTAGTATACACAGTGAATAATATGAATAGAATGTTAACTAGGGATCTTTTAGTATGGCAAATGACCATTTAAAGTGTATTTTAAAATCTGATGTGCTTCTTTAATTAGTTAACAAGAAAAGAAAAAACAGGTAAAGGGAAGGAAGATATAAACACTAAAAAAAGCACAATGACTAATTTTTATTGCAAGGAAGAAATGGCTCACAAACTAGCAAAAATACAAAAATAAAAATGTTATTTGCAAAGGATAGAACAAGGATGAATTTTCTAAATAACACTGAATCCCAATTTACATACAATCTGTTAAGCATTACTAACATAAGCCACATAAATTTTCATAGTTTTAAGGAGGATTAGGTAATTACTCTACAAACTTCCAGAGAAGGTGATTTTTAACATATTTAGTTACAACTCGCCTCCATTTGTTTTAATGCATTTACTCTAGTCAAAGATACTAATCCACAGAAAGCTATTTTTATACTACCCAGCTTCTTCATCACTGCACTAAGAAAGGAGCACTAAAGAGGGAGAAAACAGACCACTATTGTATCCTCTTATCCCTGGAGAGATGAAATGGTTTGCAGCTCATTTTAAATCACAAAGCAATTCTTTTGTGTACAAACTGGCCCCAGGCGAGGAGGTTGTGCAACTCACTTTGCACATGACCTCCACTTGTGGCTGCTTCCCAATCATGTCAGAACATGAAAACCTTGAAGGCACTCCATGTGGGGCAGTGCTCTCTCTGCCTCTGAAGTGACTCCTGGGCCAAGTTAGAAAAACCAAATTCTGAAGAGCCACTGCAATGGAAAGCACACTCAGAAGGGGGGGTAAAAACCCAGAATTTTTCTGGTTAGGAAGGGAAATGTGGTTAACCTAAATTGGTCCTAGAGAGCAAATGGAGGCATCAAGAAGCACTTCTACTGCTTCAGTTCAACTATGCATTTTTGTTTCCGTTATAAGAAAAGAACAGCTCTTTAAATGGTTTGGCTATATTCAGAAATGCAACTGCTTAAAAAAATTCTGAAGTGTTTGGGAAGGTAGTGGGAAAAGAGGGCAGATGACAAAGCACTGTTAGAGTCTTCTGAGTAAAATTTACTAGATAATCAAAGTCAGCAACTGGTGCCTACTAACAGGTTCATCGAAGACTTTGTTGCTACCTCTCTTCTCTTTCCCAGGAAGAAAGAGATTATATGGGACTTGGAGTCAAAAAACCCTGGGTTCGGATCATGTCACTGTCAAACATGCATTAACCATTTCCAGACACTATGCTTTCCTGGCATTTGTCATCTCTGAATTTTAGGCTTTTTCCTCTATAAAACGGGTATACCAACAAATGATACCATTTTCATAAAGTGCTAAGCATTTATTCTTGTTGCTAGTAGGTCTGCCTGAAATACAGAAAGTATTTAACAAATGTTCACAAAGTTATTAATAAACTGTGGCAACTATAGTGGACAAATGGTAAGAGTAAATAAGTTAAGAACCTTAAAATCAACAATAACATTTCACTTAAAACTTCACAGATATTCAACTATAAAACATTAATATCTTATATGGAACTATTAGGTTGGTGCAAGTGTAACTGCAGTTTCAGACTATGAATTTGAGTCATTAAAACTAGGTTCAAACACAGCTTTATTAATCAAAATAGGAACCATCACAATCAACACAATTTTGCCAACAAGAAATAAGTTTGTTCCTGTAGCATAAAAATCTGTGCTTCGGGATTCAATGAACTCTTGGAAAGCAATTTCTGCTTTCTGGCTGTGGAAGCGTTTTCCCTGCAAAAAGCTGTCGAAAGACATGAAGAAGTGGTAGTTGGTTGACAAGAGGGCAGCTGAATCTGGCAGAGGAGGCAAAGCTTTGTGGTGCAATTTGTTCAACTTTTGAAGTGTTGGATGTGTGATATGCGGTCAGGTGCTGTCGTGGAGAACTGGGTCCATTCTGTTGACCAATGCAGGCACTGCAGTTTTTCGTGCATCTCATTGATTTGCTGAGTATACTTCTCAGATGCAATGGTGTCTCCAAGATTCAGAAAGCTGTAGTGGATCAGACAGGCAGCAGACCATCAAATAGTGACCATGAACTTTTTTGGTGCAAGTTTGGCTTTGGGAGGTGCTTTGGAGCTTCTTCTTGGTCCAGCCACTGAGCTGGTCGTCACTGGTTGTCATATAAAATCCACTTTTCTTTGCATATCACAATCTGATAAAGAAATGGTTCGTTGTTATTGTGTAAAATAAGAAAAGATGACACTTCAAAAGAACAATTTTTTGATTTGCAGTCAGTTCATGAGCTACCCACTTACGGAGCCTTTTCACTTTTCTGATTTGCTTCAAATGCCGAATGATCGTAGAATGGCTTACGTAGAGTTCTTTGGCAACTTCTCGCGTAGTTTTAAGAGAATCAGCCTCAATGACCTCTCAGCTAGTTGTTGTCAACTTCCGAAGGCTGGCCACTACGCTCCTCATCTTCAAAGCTCTTGTCTCCTTTGCAAAACTTCTTGAACCTCCAGCGCACTGTATGTTCATTAGCAGTTCCTGAACCAAATGTGGTGTTGATGCTGCAAATTATCTCTGCTGCTTTACAACCATGCCATTTGGAATTCAAATAAGAAAACTGCTAGAATTTGCTTTTTGTCTAACATGATTTCCACAGTCTAAAATAAATATAAAATAAGTAGCAAGTAATAAGTCATTAGCAAAAACATATAAAGCAAGAAATGTGCATTAAAATGATGTATAACATGAGTGAGTGAATGGAAGCTGCTCAGTCGTGTCTGACTCTTTGTGACCCCATGGACTATACAGCCCATGGAATTCTCCAGGCCAGAATACTGGAGTGGGTAGCTGTTCTCTACTCCAGGGGTTTTCCCAACCCAGGAATCGAACCCAGGTCTCCTATATTGCAGGTGGATTCTTTACCAGCTGAGCTACCAGGGAAGTCCATTATTTAACATAATCACATTTATTTAAGAACGTATTCAATAACAAACAACAAATTTTGACAATGCAAAGACCACAGTTAGTTTTGCACCAACCTAATAAACACCTCCATCCATGGAATTTTCTAGGCAAGAGGACTGGAGTGGGTTGCCATTTCCTTCTTCAGGGGATCTTCCCAACCTGCAGATCGAACCTGAGTCTCCCATATTGCGGGCAGATCTTCCCAGCCCATGGATCGAATCTGGGTCTCCCATATTGCGGGCAGACGCTTTACTGTCTGAGCCACCAGGGAATCCCAATAAACACCTAAGAAATATCCCAGGGGAAAAACAATGCTTCAACTGCCAGAAGCATGCATGTGCACTTAGTCACGTCTGACTCTTTGTGACCCCATGGACTGCAGCCCACCAGGCTCTTCTGTCTATGGAATTTTCCAGGCAAGAATACTGGAGTGGGTTTCCACTTCCTTTTCCAAAACTGCCAGAAGAGGTCATTGCAATCATCATATACAGTGGGATCTCAGCTATGGCAGAGGCATGCTCGCAGATCAAGTTTCATTAAGGTACAGGATGAGAGGTTAAGAGCTGAGCTCTTACGTTCAAATCTCAACTAGCAAGTTGTATGACTATGGGCACATTAATCTTTCCTAAGCCTCAGTTTTCACAGATGTAAAATGGGCAGAGCAGTAGTCTCTGCTAGCAGGATTACTGTGAAGACTTCAAGGAAGACAGTCATGAATTACTTACCATAGTGTTATGTGCTTGTTGTTGTTTAGTCGCTAAGTTGTGTAGGACACTGTTTGACCCAGGGGCTGAAGCCTGCCAGGGTCCTCTGTCCATGGGATTTCCCAAGCAAGATTGCTAGAGTGGGTTGCTATTTCCTTCTCCAGGGGATCTTCCCGACCCAGGGCTCAAACTCAGGTCTCCTGCATTGGCAGGTGGATTCTTTACCACTGAGCCACCAGGGATGCCCATTATGTGCCTACCTACCATCATCTTCATCATACTTTATATGAGGTGCCTTTTTATGAGTGGAACTAGACCAGGTCCTCCATTTTACAAACTGCTATGTACCCTCAGCTGTGGCAGAGAACTACGGTATGTTTTTGAAAAACACAGCAAAGGGGGTCTACTGTGGTCATATATCCTGCCAGTCACCACATAGCACTATGCTATGCAGGTGAAGTTCAGACATGCCTGCCAGGAACTGTGTTCCCTGAACCAAATGTTAGCAGATGTTCAAGGTACAATTCTTCATATTTCACTAAGCACTCTCAGAGCCATCCAGAATCCCTGGGTTATACTTTTAAATTTAAAATTTCATATCCAGGTTGCTCATGCCCTATTTTTCACTTCCAGTAAAATTTATCTTTCTTTTTTTTTAATGGAAATGTCAAAAGCTTAAGATGTGCATACATGCATATTTTTTCTAATTTGCCGTGAGTGGAATCTTGCTAATGCAGAAAGCTAAAGAAGTTAGAATAATGAAACACTAATAAAGGAGTCCCTTATAATAGCATATAACATGTTAAATGATGGTGGTGGTCAATGAAGCAATTGCTTCACATTCAATATCCTGTTGAAATGAAATAACTGCATTTTAAAGAAATAAAACATAACCCTTTTTGAGATGTCCTGCTAAATGAGTCAAAAACCTTAATTCTAGATTTATAAAATTAATCAAAATAATCCAACTGTGCAGTCACTCTATATCTTATCATAGAGAATCTAATAGCGCAGTAAAGTCTAGATCTTGGATATAAAAGACATTCCTCCTTTATGCCCTTAACAGTCACCTTCTTGGGATCACATCCACACTTTTGGGACACGGAAAGCCTCTTCTGAGGAAAGGCTGGGTCCAGTTCACCTCACCATGAGCCATGAGCTGCTTCTCCAGCCTGTCTGCCTTACTGACAGTGCTACCTGCCAGCCAGAAGCATCCTGGTGTCTACTGGGCTGCTGCAGACGGAGCAGACTGCGAATCCAGCCAGCGGATAAGAGGTTGTTTTAATTGGCTAAATCTGCTATGTACTAAGCGTATGGCCATGAATTTGTAGCCAAAACACTAATCTAAACACAAAACAAGAATGACATTTTCGCTCAATTCTAGTTCTGCCATGAGGGTTTTTAATCTAACATTTTATAATGAGTACCATATCCTTACCTTTGCTAAAGTAGAATTTTCATAGTATACTCCTTGTACCAAATCCATAAGAGCACTTGCTAAAAGTTCCACAACCTAAAAAACAAGAAAAAAGAAAAAAATCAGAATAATTTTAAAAATGTATCCCCATTTTTACCTCAGACTGCCTCAGGAGGCTCAGTTGCAAGGGAGTATTGTGTTTGATAGAAAAAAAAAGGGGGGGGTTATGCACAAAAATCCTGGCAAATGGCATTGTCCACCTGGATATTAGAGCTGTGATCCAATTTTTCCAGTCATAATTCAAACAAAAAAAAATCTTACAAGCATAGCATTTAACAAATAAATGTGAAAATCCAGTAATAGCCATATTGAACATAAGTTTAAATTTGAGATAATGAATAAAATCTTAACCTATTTTATTTTCTGAATGTTTGTTTCTGTCAGGTGGACACTTTTTCAATATCCCCATCCTGGGAGCCATCACAATGCCAATTTTCATACTTACACAGAAATAAGAGCAAAAGCAAAAGAACAGTGAACCTTTCTAATGTGTTCATTCTCTTGCACTACAAATGTGCTGTGGATATATTTGGTATAGGGAGGGTCCTTGGGTCAAATGTACTACAACACTGAAAATTTTAATAGAATTGTAATAGTAAAATTGTATTCATCCAACCTGTATTATTTTCAAGGCTTAGACTATTAAAAAAATCAAACAAAATCAAAAGCTTTGAACTTGCTCCAGAATGTAAAACAAGCAGAAAACAGTAAATGTTCTCCTTGGAACTACTGTACAATTTACAGTTGTTTGCATAAACCATCATAACTCAGGAGGATAAAATAGTGGTATTTATTATAATGTTCAATGCAGCCATTTCAAACAATTCTCAAGGCAACCCTATCTGTTTCTTACCAAGTCTTAATATCTTGTATATTTAGCTCTCTATGTTATGAAGTCTTATATCAAATTCCCACTCTTGGCTTCCTAAAATTTAGCTTAGTTCTGATTGAATTAAAGGATTTTGTTTCAGCTTTTATCATTCTTGTAATTGAAGACATTATTAAGCCAAAGGATACAGACTCAAACAACAAGATACTTCAACCTCAGATACCTTGGATTTAATAAACATTTTCTTAGAGGTAAATGACATTAATTTGTAGAAAGGTATGCTTTAAAATTTTAACACATAAGCATTTATCTTCAAATTTATATTTACATTCATCCTGCATAACACACACAAGGCAACTGATACGGAAATTTTGCTGATTAAAGGGATATTTTTTTCTAGCTCTGCAGATGGGTTAATTTGTAAGACCTATACAAAGTCTTTTTTTTAAATCACATTGCCCTTTAGGTAACCAAATACTTCAGAAACATTGTAGCAATATAAGCTGCAGAGGAACTACAAGGACAATGATCCTACAGTGTTACCAGATGTGTTGAGTTATTTAAGTGGGGAAAAGAGAAAAATGAATGGATTTTTCCCCCTGAAGGTATCAGATAAGCTCTGCTCTCAAATCCAGGAGGATAGAGTATCACCAATAGGTCTATGAAAGACTGTAACTAAATGCACAGCATCAGATTGGATTACAGTTTACACAAGTAACATCCCAAGGTCCCTCTGATGGCTAGACACATAATACAGATCAATCAGTCACTAAGAAATGTTATGGTTTTGAAACAGTTTGAGGTCTGAGATCAGCACTGGTAAAGTGAAGAGGGATTTACAAAAAGAAACTCTGACACTAATTTTAACAGTGGACCTGGTTTTGGATAACCAGAGTTGTGTTCTCTTACTTTCTGAAATTCCAGACCAGGAAGAAGCAACAAAAACATTTTATTTTCTGATTCTTTTTCTGTTAATGCAATTAGCAAATATACCTGTATTTACAAATTTATAATTTATAAGTGACCTGTACTTCCAAATGACCATCCTTGCTTAAGCAGAATATAATACCTCCATTGCCAACAACAGCCCATCAAAGAAAACTTTGGACTCACTTGGGTTAACAAGTCCAGGAAGGTAGGAAAGTATACAAAGCAGAATAGCCTAAGGGAGCTGCTTGTGTCCCAGACAAAAGTGACTTATCCAGCACACACTTAAGTATCTTTCCCCTGCTTGAAATGTTTACTTTTAAAATTATACCCCAAAGTGATGTGTATTATTCTCCTTTAGAATCACAAATATTTCTAGGAAGATGATAGAGCTATCAGCCCATATATATATATTAATAAGAACATCTAATGATCCGATCTTTTTTAATTACACGGCTTACTACTATAGGCATTCACCTGTTTAGATATTTACTGTATTTAAATATAAGAAGGCACCTGCTGGGCTTCTCTGGTGGCTCAGTGGTAAAGAATCCACCTGCCAATACAGGAGACATGGGTTCAATCCCTGATCTGGGAAGATCCCAAATGCCATGCAGCAACTAAGCCCATGTGCCACAACTACTGAGTCTGTGCTCTAACCCAGGAGCCGCAACTACTGAGCCCATGCACTACAACTATTGACGCCCATGTTCTGCAACAAGAGAAGCCACTGACCATGTAGGAGCAAAGACATAGCACAGCCATAAGTAAGTAAGTAATTTTCTTAAAAGGCACTTGCTTAATGAGCTCTCCCCTCCAACCCCAACTCTTGCCTCAGATTCTTGAGGAATGATTTGTTTAGGCAACCTATCTAAAATTTACAGCAGCAAGGATAATGATAGCCAGAGAAGAACCTACAGCCTAACTGCCACACTTTGGTGCTTTAGATAGAAATCACCCTGAGACGGATTCAAGGACTACTGTTCCAAGCCCTTGGGCAGCGGGGGGGTGGGGGTGGGGGCAAGCAAATACTTTCTATTAGAAAAGATAGGCTAAAAGAGCCCCAAAGTTGGCCACCCTCAGAAGCCCAACAGATTAGAGAGCTGTAATGAAATAAAGCAAAACACTACAAGAGAGAAGATCTAACTTTTACTGAAACGTGTTACTACCAATTTCATTGTGAGATTTGGGCAAATCAATTATTTCTCTGAATCTTGGTTTTCCTCAACTATTAAATGGGAGGGGGATGGTTGCAAAACATAACTCCTTGAAATTTCTTCCAGTCCTAAAATCCCAAGTTTAGAAATGCAAATTTTAGTATTTATAATGAAGAAATTAATTTGAAAACTGCTTTTTGTAAACTGATGAGACATCTTTTGCTCATGATATTATTTTTAATCTGTTCTCTTCACATGGACCTTTCCCTCCAACTAAACTGTAATGATCACTTTCTTTGTGAAACTTTTTGTACCCAATCCCTCTTGGTTCTAATATCTGAAACTATTTCTATTTTTTAAACTACTTTAAGTCATTTCCATTTTTTAAACTATAATGACTGGCAGCCCATTCCACCAACTGGCAAAGAAGTCCTAGTCGGTTCAATTAAAGGTCACACTGCTAAATTCTGGGTCTTGAAGGGCTCTAATACTTGGAAATAACTCATATATATTGAATTCAGAACAATAACAGGTTTAAGTACAAAGTTGCAATAAACAATAACGGCGTAATTGAGCATATTCATTCCTTCCTTCTCTAATGAGTAAGTATGTAGAGCACTTAGAAGGGAATATGGAACATAGTCTCAGGGAGTGTAGAATATAAGTTAGACAGATGAAAGGCACAGCATGGAAACCAAGATTAAAGTGTATCCAGATATTTGGGAAGAAAGTGGGTTTTAATTCAACAACTGAAAACATGAAAAGACTATTTTAACCAAAATCAGAGGTCCTTTTACATTGACTTACAGTTTTTGAATCATCATTTCAGATTATATGACTGTCATTATCAATAATATAAAGTTTATTTTATAATAAACTTTAAAGAGTTTATTACTGCCTACAGAGTAATCAAATAGGAAACATGTTTCTTCATCTCTACATTTCTAGAGGTTGTGAGAATAGCAGAATAGCTTACCTGTACAGGCAGATGCAAAAATGCTTTTTGCACAAAAATGGTTTGTGTCATATGTTTAAGTCTGACTCTACAGCAATGTCATACACTATCTCCTAATCTTCTAATTAACACCTTAGATCTCAGTGAGCCAGAAGTCGTAACCATTCCCAGTGTCAGTGTGATGAACTGGTTTCTCCTGCCACCTTGTTTTTGGCTACCAGGGAGAAGGCTGCATAGGAAATGAAGTGGACATCAAATTGCTGTTCTCAAGCAAAATGTTGATCTTTTCCCATTTTATCACTATTCTCTCACCGAAGATTAAAGATTAGGTATTTTTTATTTTATTTTTTTAGGTATTTTTTAGATGCAGCTGAACCTTAGCACAATTACAGGTCCGATATAAGTGATCTTTGGAATGGCTTTGTTAAATAGTTAATTCATGGGACAAATTTTACCGCAGGGGAATATGTAATTGCTTCATTCTTTATCTTTTGGTAAGGGCAACCACAATTCAACAATTTTTTCAACTGAAAAACTACAGTGTTGTGATTATTATGCCCTAAGCTATAATAAAATTGTCATCGTAAAAATTGGAAATTGAGAGAAGTAGGAGGTGGCATCCTCATTCACTGCTATACAAAGATGTCGGTAACATATTCTTAAGGAAAAGAAAAAGAAAAGCTGGTTACAAAACAGAATAATATGACAGGTATTCTTTTTAAAAACAATCAGCTCAATCAATGTTTATGTATGCTGAGAAAAGTCTGATATAACAAAATAATAATAATAATATAATCTGTAAGTGGTAAGATTCTAGATGTTTTTAATTAAAATTTTTCAACTTTTCTAATTTGCTTAAATTTATAATCACTTACTATATAATGTATTGCATATTCTCCCCCTTTATATATCTTGCTTTTGTATCAGATACAACAGAAAACCTACTTCTAAGGTAGAGGGACAGGAGGAAGCACACCCTGTTTTAGTCTCAGAAAGGCTTCAAGCTAAGCTGTGTCCATAAACTGATTTATGGAATACAGCGATTGAAAGTCCCTGGATTAGCAAAAATAAGATCAGGAACTGGTGATAAGCATTCTGTGCAGACAACTTGTGCCCTTCTCAATAAATGTGATTCAGGAGTACTGTCAGTTAGCATTTGACAGATGGAACAGACTCAACAGAGTTATAGATGTTTTACTAGTAAACCAGACCACTTTGGTTTGAGCGAAAGAGTGCCTATCCTAAATATAAAGTAAAATATAAAGTAAAACCAAATCTTTGGAAAAATGTTAATTATAAACTGATGTGTGTGGCTCAATTGAAACTTAAGCCATCATAAGCTATCTGAATTTATGTAAGAAGGTGGTATAATTGTATTTTAATTCACTTTAAAAAGGTCGCTATGTACTTAATCTGCTTGGTATATTAAAACTGTGGAGACTATAATAGTCTTATAATCTATTTATAATCTTTATAAATTTATAAAGATTTTATAATCTTTCAAAAACTTGTACTGCGAAGGTTAATAATTTTTTTTTTTTCCTACAGTGTGGAATGACAGGACAACATATGCTATCTGGGAAGCAAATGAAAACACAGCCCCTCAGCCTTTAGTACTCTTTACAGCTGCTAGCAAAGGAAACAGTCATGTGTGTGCATGCATCTGCTGTGCTCATGGTACTAATTATGCACAAATTTATTGTACTCCTCCTCCAGCCCCTAGGAACAAATAGTAAAGTATGAATTGGTAGCAAAGGTAAAACACCCTTGAGGGAGAATTAACTCTTGGGAGGAAAAAAAATATGGACTTGGTGCAAATATGTCCTTTTCAAAGAGCTTTGGTATTTGAAGGGATATTGTCAAGATTTTTTTAAGCCACAAAAATTATAGTTAGTGAAAACATTTTACAGAAAAATACTTTTATAGGTAAAGGATGCCAAATAGACTGCTAACAGTAATCAGAGCCATTAGCTTCACACTTCCATTCCTCTTCATTCAAATGGAGCACAAAGTATTTGAGAGATGCTTTAAAGATGGAAAGATTTACTTACATCACCAAGGTAAGGTACAGGAGGACTGGTAAAGGATGAGCGCTCTCCCATAGAGGCCAGTAATATCTAACATTTGTAAAGCACTTCATCATTTACAAACTGGGTGTAAGCAAACTATCTGGTTCCAGGTGGATTCAGTCCTCAGTACCTGGCCAGAACTTCCAGGCTGGCAGCCTCAGTGGAGAAGCAATCTCTGAAGAACATGGGGAGCAGCAGCAGTGGCCAAATAAAGGGTGAATCTGCTCACTCACCACCTGGGCACAAACAACCCAGATGAGCCCTAATCTGTATGCTGATTAGTATAAATGAGTGGCTTTAATAAGCCATTGATGAAGTCTATGAAAGAATGGTTCTCTCCACTCCTTCCTAACAGACAAGGACTAGGTTTAATGAAGACAATGATAAAAAGTCTGTTGTAGCAAACACACCACTAACTCACAGGAGTTCTGGAAGAAGCTTCTAACTCGGCTTTTTGAAGGGAGTCTTTTCAATGCTGCCAAATGTGTAAGGCCGTGCTTATTTGTGGGAGGGATGGCAATCTGTTCAAGTGAGCTGGAAGTTCTTTCTGGCTATGGGGGAAGAGCAGAGAGAGAAATGGCACTACCAGTAGGACAGGTGCAGCAAAAACTAAGCAAATTGATAATCTTAATTTTTAATTTAGAACAGCTGATACATTGGTTTATAAACTCTAACTACTGGTAACATTTGTCAAAAGGGTTCATGAAAATTCAGTGAACTACAGAAAAGTATAAAATCACAGCTGATAAAACAAATAGTTCACAAGTTGAGGAAAATGGCTTGCATATAAAGTTTGAAATTTAATATTACATTGGCTAGTGCACTCATTTCAAAAACATTTGTTGACAGGTTACTATGTACCTGGCACTGTATTAGTGAGAGAAGTGATAGCCATACAGAGATAAAGCCCAATTCTTTGTCTTTGATCACCTAGAAGGATAATACACAGATGAGCTGCATGACCTTGGGCCAGTACATCACTTCTTAGGGGCTCAGTTTGCTTATCTAGGTAAGAGGTAACTGTATCAACAGTAAGCCCCAAGACCAGAAATACCTAAATGTGCACCTATACGATGCACATTTTAAGGAATGTCAATTACAATGTGCAATTGTACGTGTGTTGGTCACTCAGTTGTGTCTGACTCTTTGTGACCCCATCCACTGTATCCCATCAGGCTCCTCTGTCCATGGGATTTTCTAGGCAGCAATACTGGAATGGGTTGCCATTCCCTTCTCCAGGGGATCTTCCTGACCCAGGGACTGAACCCAGGTCTCCTGCATTGCAGGAAGTTTCTTTACAGTCTGAGTCACCAGGGAGGCCTGTGCAATTGCAAGTTATAGCCAATTAGCCAAAAATGTGGATTTCTTTTATTAGCAATACAAAAGTAATCCAAAAGTTGCTTACTTTTTGCATGAGGGCGTATGATTGGCTGTGTTTGTCATTGAGCAGTGACAAATATCATTTATTTAAACAATAATTCAGTTCAGTCACTGAGTCGTGTCCGACTCTTTGTGACCCCATGAATTGCAGCACGCCAGGCCTCCCTGTCCATCACCAACTCCCCGGAATTCACCCAAACTCATGTGCATTGAGTTGGTGATGCCATCTAGCCATCTCATCCTCTGTCATCCCCTTCTCCTCCTGCCCCCAATCACTCCCAGCATCAGAGTCTTTTCCAATGAGTCAACTCTTCGCATGAGGTGGCCAAAGTATTGGAGTTTCAGCCTCAGCATCAGTCTATCAGGAGACTGGTCTCCTCCAGGATGGACTGGTTGGATTTCCCTGCAGTCCAAGGGACTCTCAAGAGTCTTCTCCAGCACCACAGTTCAAAAGCATCAATTCTTTGGCACTCAGCTTTCTTTACAGTCCAACTCTCACATCCATACATAACCACTGGAAAAACCATAGCCTTGACTAGACGTACCTTTGTTGGCAAAGTAATATCTCTGCTTTTTAATATGCTATCTAGGTTGGTCATAACTTTCCTTCCAAATAATTAGGTTCCTGAAAAAGTGGCAGGTAATTTAAAATGCTGACATAAAGATCAAACTTTTCAAAAAATAAAGAAAAAGGAAATGCTTTTGAATATTCATTGGAAGGACTGATGCTGAAGCTGAAGCTCCAATACTTTGTCCACCTATTGCGAAGAGTCGAATCATTAGAAAAGACTCTGATGCCAGGAAAGACTAAGGACAGGAAGAGAAGGGGGTGATAGAGGATGAGATGGTTGGATAGCATCATCGACTCAATGGACATGAGTTTGAGCAAACTCCAGGAGATGGTGAGGACAGGGAAGCCTGGTGGTGTGCTGCAGCCCATGTGGTTGCAAAGAGTCAGACACAACTGAGCGACTAACAACAACATACCTTGTTATGACTGGACTTTCTATGAAGAAAATAATGTCTGCCATTTCAGTGATTTGCACACTTTTCCCCATGTGGCCAATAACCTACATTTTGCTTTCACTGCTTCTTCATTTGAGGGCCCTCTCAGTGATGTTAAGTGGTGTTTTCCAAGTATGATTTTATTGAAAAGTTAATTCCACTTTTGAGAAGTTCACAGTGTGAATCTTCAGAACACCAGAATCATAGTAGAGTATTTCATGCAACTGAGGATACTGCTGGCTAGGACACTGCCCGGTGGTACTGGGTTTTAGAATTTTTAAATGGTAACTCAGAGTAAGAACTGTATTTTACAATATGACACAGTACATGTATACATGCATATGTATAAAAATAAATGCAAAGCTTTATAAAACAAAGGTTTCATTATTCCTATTTTCTTTTGTATTTCATAAAAAAAGATGTTAACAGTTACTTACTAAATCAATTTCACCACCCACCAATAAACAGGATGTGATCTGAGGTTTGAACCATTATCTCACATTATGCTGATATGTCATGCATAGCTCATAGCTTGTCATATATGAATCATATTTTGATATGTGGCTTGAACCATTATATCATGCTGATAATGTCATGTATAACTCATACCTTAACCATCTTTAAAATTTTTTAAACTTATTATTATTTATTTACTTTTGGCTGTGCTGGGTTTTCTTTGCTGCATGGGCTTTTCTCTAGTTGCAGTGAGTGGGGGCTACTCTTCATTGTGGTGCACAGATTTCTCATTGCAGTAGCTTTCCTTGCTGTGGAGCATGGGCTCTAGGGTGCGCAGGTTTCAGTAGTTGCAGCTCTGGGGCACTACCACACAGGTTCAACAGTCGTGGCATACAGGCTTAGTTGCTTGGCAGCATATGGGATCTTCCCAGATCAGGGATTGAACCCATGTCTCCTGCATTGGCAGGAAGATTCTTTACCACTGAGCCACCAGGGAAGCCCCTTGGTTAGCCATGTTAATTACAAAATCCCCAAATTTTTGATATGCAGTTTAAACATTGTTTTTCTGAAATATATTTGTAAAGGTGTTAATTTATCACTTTATACCAAAAACAAGTAAATCAACTGAGTGTAAACAGAAGCAGGATAAAATAGAATCATTCTTGGGTACTGGAGAGTATATTCTGTTAGGGTACATATCAGTCTTGTTGGTTTATATTACTGATGTTGACTATTAGCTTTAATTGTATTAGATTCATGCAAACAAATTGGCTTAGACCACATTTGGCCAAAAGAATTAAAAACTTGAGCATTTTTCTGGGATTCACATATACATCTTGCAAATTCCAGTGATACCATGTCCTATTGGGCAACACAGTTCACCTTTCAGCATAATCAGTTCCTGTTCAAATTGGGCCATACTGAAAGGCAGATGTTTGTAATTTAGACACATCCCAAGGTCTGCACTTCAAGTTAGTCACAGAAATAAAAGCCTGGCTCATATGTGTGAAAAATCCATGCATCTTGTCTAAAACTGTAATTGTATTTCTTCCAAATACCTTCACAGTTCTTCAAAATCTGTGATTCAATGAAATTCTAAAAATAATGGGCCCTAATACTGCATTCTAGAAAATTAAGACAATCCATTTTTCCCTCCTTTAAAAAAAATTAGGTAGTGAGAATTGAGACTAGCTCCATTGTTCCCTTAAATCAAATAATGAATACCCTTGGGTTAGAAATTCTCTAATTTATAAAGATACACAATTGACTTTTAAACTGATATCTCTATCTCTAATGTTTAGCACATGAACAAAAATTTTTGTTGAATTATCAATACTGTTCTAATGTGTGAATTCACCGTATAAATCTTAACTATTTCAAAATAAATTTGCACAACTACCATTCTATTCAATCACTGTTTTCATTTGCATACCACCTTATGGCTTAAACTACTTGAAAAATGAAGCTTCTCATCACAAAATATAAGTTTCTCATCACAAATCAGCCATAAAGATGAGTTCATAAATTTGGGGTATGACTTTAGATTGCTGAAATATGCATGTCCAATCTCAAGATCTCTGATAGTTACAAAACATTTTGATTTTTCTATTACACCTCTGATTTTATTACAAATTTTTCTTGATTGCTTTTCTTTATATTGAATGTCTTTTTCAGAATCTGGTTGTATGTTGTAGCTTTTGACTTTTTCCCACAACACTCAGAATTGCAGAATATTGGAACTGGCAAGGAGGCAGGGGATGGAAATAATGCTGCTTTTATAGATGAGGAAACTAAGAAAACAAGTTGCCTTTGCTTAGTAGTTCTCTAAAATGTTTTATAAAGCCTTATTGATATTTTTATTGAAATGTTTATTTAAAAACCACTAATTGTTTAAGATATTATAAATTCCAATATCTCTAACTGCAAAATTTCTGGCAAAAAGCTATTGTGGTTCTTTGTTTGTTTATTTTCTTCTTCAGTTAAGGATGAGGATTTCAAAGCTGGATTGCCTGGATTTAGACAGCAACTTTACCATTTATTAGCACTGTTATTGCAAGGAAATTAGCTCTTTCCTTTGTCTCAGGAGAGGTTATATAGGTTAATATACAAAAATCACAACAGTGTCTGCTGCTGCTGCTGCTGCTGCTAAGTCGCTTCAGTCGTGTCCGACTCTGTGCGACCCCATAGATGGCAGCCCACCAGGCTCCTCCGTCCCTGGGATTCTACCACATAGTAAATACACAAAAGTATAAGCTGCTATTTTTAAATATCTGGTAGTAATTTTAATAACTATTATATATTCTACATTATGAAGTTTCTAATTTCATTTCCAAAATGGTGTATTAAGACATTAGATAAACAATCTAGAGAAAAAGGTTTCACCTGGAATTCTGAGAGATAAAATGAGTTGTCCAATGTTAAATGACTATTTTTTTTAAGGTAGAGATAGGAAGTAGGTCTACACACTTCAACGTCAGGGCTATTTCTATGTCTCTTTGTAGCTTTATATGACATCACTAAGGAATAGAAAATAGATAAATGCTATAAAGCTTAATACATTAAGAAAACATAAGTAGTCCACAAGAGTGTAGCTGCTTAGCAATAAAGTAGTTAATCTGATATTCTAAATAGCAAAACTGTCCTTCAAAAACTAAAAATTAGACAGACACACACAGTATAGTTTTAGTGTTTACTGATATCTGACTTGAACAAAGAACAAAGACAATTAAGCCACATGAGTAACAACAAACAACTCAATGTATTTTCCAAAATTCTTAAAAAGAAAGTTCCTTGGCACAACCATACTTTCCAACAACCCACTTTAATGTTTTCACAATTTACTATATCAGAAATGACCTCAGGGTCAGGCATTTGTCAGTTAATGACCAGTTGGGCTAATGGCCTTCAGCTTTGCCTTGGGCACACAAGTCCTCCAGTAGGTCATTAGCTGCCAGAAAAGGGCTCTTCCCAATCACTATTGCTAAATAAATAAAATTTGCTTCTGGGTTAAGGCCCTGTAAGCCAACTTGGGCTTAGAGTGGATTTTTTCGTTGATCATTTACAACTCAGAAGAAAATGATGGAAATGCTAAAACCAAAGTTATATTTAATGAAGCTATAATTAATGAAAAGTAGTCACATGGATCCTTTTGGATGCTCTTAAATTTTCTTTTGCTTATGGTATCCAAATTCAGTATTAATTTAATATAGCAGGCACCAGATTACAACTGTAATACATTTAAAATTTTTATCTGTAAGTAAATTTTTTGGAGCTCATACTACATTTCCCTAAATATAAGGTTATAAATGATGGCTTGGTTTCCAGGACAACCCACAAAAGCTTATTTAGTCCATAATATTAGAAATACCTTATACCTGTAATCAAAAACTTGGATAGAAAACCACAATCTTCCAATACCTGCAACTAAACAAACAGAAAAACAAAACTAAATATGAAATATTTAAAAATGATCTTTAAATGTTGATAGTTACAGGGAAATTTGGTTCAATAAGAGAATGAGGATAGATACACTGGTTCTTTCCCATGCCTATTTCATTTCTATTATAATCTTCCTTTTATATACCAAGTTTTAGTTCTTCAACTCCAAGTAAGCTTTGTTGGTTTATTTTTCCTCTTGAAAAAGTAAAGAGAAGGCAAAAGGTGATGACAATTTTTCTGAAATAACAGGTAAAAGGAAAATGAAAAACTGAAGGAAAACAATTAAAGAGGATGTATACACATTCTGGAGACTGCCGAAGGCGAAATGAACTGAGAAATGCATAGTAAGAGACAAAGAAAGGGGCACCAAGAAAGGATGAGTGGAGAAGAGTCTTGTCATCAGTACTTTCTTGTGGAAATTACTAAATTGTTTTCATCCTCTGTAGTTTGACACCCAGGATTAATATTCCTTTCTTCATATAACCCACTGAAGTGTAGATTTTCATGACTAGAATAAACATGCACAGAACCTAAGGGGGTGTCATATATTGTAATGATAAAGGAAACTATCTTCATATCACTTAGAGAAGTCAGAATGCTATTATAAAATCACAATTTCAAAATTCTCAGAATAATTTTCATTTTTCTTATCATATGATAATAACATTGCCAAGTATTAAACAGACACTATATTTATATTCTGAATCTGCTTCCTTGCATTTAAAATAAAAGTAATACATGTTTGAGATATGTACTAGAAATAAGAAGACAAAATATTATGTTCTTTTAAAATTTATTATCTCATTAAAACCTTGAACTTTACCCTTTTGGTGCCAAAAAACAATGAAATGAAATGTCTTTTGGGGGTAGGCAAAATGTATACTTCTCTGAATTGTCTATGTCAGAAACCTGAAGACGAGAAAAAGAGCAAGAGAAGCATTTCTTCCATATGCTTGGCATTTAAAGAAACATTTTTTTAAAGCCTGTTTTCTAAAAAAATACACCCTCTGAAATGGGTAGAGTTGAACCATGGTTGGCCATGAGAGGTAGAAAAATACTGATTATGGCAATCTTATTGTACACTTCAGCAATCTCAATTTTTGTAATTCCTTTTACCCACTTTCTAGAATTAATATTAATTAAATCTACTTTTTCCCCACCAATTTCACTGGCGTAAGTTGCTGTTTCTCCAAAGTCAGAGAGAGCAAAGAAAAGGATTTTCGGCTTGAGTTATTCAGTATTCTAATTTGGCCTTTCTATTGATTTTACTCAAGGGACTTCCTGAGCCCAGAGTTTACAAAGTACTGGGAAGATCAACAGCTGATTCCTTCCTCTTCATCCTCAGCCACGTGACCCTGGTCTGTAAAGTCACAAGGTCACAATAATCGCTATTTTAAATGAATATGACAGAGAAAACTTAAATTTCATATGACATAGCATGTTTTTAGGTTTCACTTTTCAATATGCATTTGTAAGTAAAATTAATATAACAGATAAGAAAAACATCAAATAACGAATAGCAGCTACTTAATTAAAATATATAGATGGTACAAAAGGAGATTTACATGCATAAATTGAGCATATTTATACATCTAAATTTCTTCCTTGTAAACAACATATTTATGCCTTTAGGAAAACAAAGTTAACATAAGGAAATACATCAGCTATGTAAGAAGTACATCTGTGCCACTGGTTATTTAGAAATATAAATCACTAATGCTTAATACAATGGTTCCCAGGAGTGATATCATGATGATGTTCCAGGGTGCTTAGACAAGACCCAGGCTAACTCTCAGATGTGTAAGGATAGGTCCATTAAATGAAAATCACTACAAAGGTTTAAAAATAATAATATGGTGAACTGAATTTTTTAAATACTAGGGTTATCACTGTATATATAAAATAAAACACTTTTTTTTTTTAAGATGGCAAGTAGTAATGTGCACTGTCTTATTTACACTGTGGCTTAATCCTAAAATACAAATCTGGTCCACAAATAAATACAGGGAACCAGGGAAAACTGTAACGGTCAGCCAGATTTCTAAATTATAGTGCTTTTCCATGTCATGATTTTCTCCCAGTTATCTAGCATGTCTCGTTGATAGCCTGATGTTCAAACATTAAAATTTTAGATTCTGGCATGACCCCATCATTTCAGCACTCAGTGATGTTTTACATGAACACAATATAGAGCAATTTATTTCAATGGAGTCGGAGAATTTATGGCTTAAAAAGAGGTATTCTGAGGTCTCTTAGTTCATGGTCTTTATATAATGCAGTACTAAAATAAAAAGTTGTCTTTAGGTTCCATAACTGAAAATGAATGAAAATTCAAGCATTAATTTTTAACTTCACTACTGAATTCAAAATCTTGTTAACTCACACTTATGTGACTCTAGCTATAATAGTAAGACAATTACCAGCGGATTAATATACCAATTTCTATTCTTAGAGATATTTAAAAATCTAAGTGTTACCTAAGGCAATTACCTTGAAGACCCCTAATATCTTCAGGGAAAAGCCAAAGGGAGAATAATTGACTTTGCTAATTTTACTCTTGGCAATTATAAAAGAGCTCTGAATTTCATATGACTGCAGAACACGTCATCTAATGGTCTGCCCCAGGAGAAGTACAATGACAACATATAACACAGGAATCCAGACAAGAATTCAGTAGCTAAGAAAGTGGGATGTTGGTAGAATGAGTAAGTTATAAAAAATTAAAAGTTGCTACAAATATGTTAACTTTAATTACCAAGTTAAATATATACTCTCAAAGAAAAAGCAGGCTGTTACTGTGAAAAAACAGAATACTATATACAGCATTTCTGTGTTATGCTCTGCCTGTCCCCTTATTGCTGAGTTCTCTGTATTGCTAATGCTGACAAATTTTCTTTCTTATGAAAGAAAGTTAAAATGTCAAATAGATATCTAACTTTGCTAAGACATTATCATATGTAGAGATTTTACTTATCACCATCTTTTCCTCCCCTCGGACTCCCTCTTTTAATAGTAATACACTGAAGCTTCTGGGAACTCATTTAATAAAATTAGTCCTCTTCTGACATAAAACATTACTTTCCTTAAAAAAAAAAAAAATTCCAAGAGGAATACCACCATGTATTTAAATGAAAGGAACCAGTTCTGAATATGGGAGATTTGTTTTATCAAAGTATTTTCTCTGAAAGAGCACTTTAGTTACCCATTACAATTTACTCAGTTTAAAACAATATTCATATGATTTGGAAATCATCCATTATGATTAAAATACGGTTACAGAAAGCCTAGATTTGTAGATCAATTATGGACGCTGGACATGGTACTCAAGGTTTCTCACAAAAAGTGAACCAGTGAAGCATCTTTTGAAAGTGACCTTGTAGAACCTTCAAATGACATTTTGAAGAACAATGTGCAAAAGATTTGTTTTGGATGAACAGGGGGATGTATACAATAAAGGCTTCAATTTAACACACAACTATCAAATTCAGAAAAAAACATACCACGGCTTAAAAAGGAAAAGAAAAAACCTCCTCACCAGGCAAAGGTTGGTAAAATGCAAATCTAAAGGTGCAAACCTGTGCAGAGGATCATGAAGGTACAGGACTTGATGGGAAGGGAATGCTTGACCATTCTTATTTCAAGGAGAAGCTTCAGGCTGAACTGTTGCTTGGATATGCTAAGCTTTTTTTTTTTTTTTTTGTAAATCAAGTAGTGCTACTGAAATCCGGTGCCTAATGGAGCAGATGGTGGAGGTCTTAGACTCTGGAACATTTATAGTGATGCTTCTGAATGCAAAGCACCAAGAATGGATTTCACAGGCTATGAATCTGATTTGATTTTGATGAGAACAGAGCCTCCATTTTCTCTGAACTTGAACCACACTGAAAGAAAGAATGAGTGAATGATACAAGCTAGCTAAGAAAAGGAACATTTTAAATATTATTTCATAAAGTGAAGTGGCTAAAGCAAGTGATCACTTGCTTGTGTCATTATAGTATGTTAATACTATTTGTACGTAATACCACCATCTTAACCTTATATAAAAGGTTAATGAAAGTGAAAGTCGCTCAGTCGTGTCCGACTCTGCGACCCCAGGGACAGCAGCCCACCAGGTTCCTCTTCCCATGGGATTTTTCCAGGTAAGGATACTGGAGTGGTTTGCCATTTCCTTCTCCAGGGGATCTTCCTGACCCAGGGATCAAACCAGGGTCTCCCTGCCATTGCAGGCATTCTTTACCCACTGAACTACCAGGGAAGGCCAATCTTACATAAGACTCCATCAAGGGCTTCCTTAGCGGCCAGTAGTTACGAAGCAGCCTTGCAGTACAAGGGACACCAGTTTGATCCCTGGTCCAGGGAGATCCCACATGCCGCAGAGCAATTAAGCCCCTGTGCCACAACTACTAGGCCAGAACTGTATGCAGCCCATGAGCTGCGACAACTGAAGTCCTCACACCTAGAGCCTGTGCTCTTCAACAGGAGGAGCCACTGCAGTGAGAAGCCGGTGCACTGCTACGAAGAGTAGCCCTAGCTCATCACAACTAGAGGAGGCCACGTGCAGCAACAAAGAACCCCCACTGCCAAAAGATAAATACATACATCTTAAAAAAGAAACAGACTTTATCAGAATAGCTTAAAGTGAGTTAAAACTGATGATCAGAGCAAACAGATATAAATTTGTCCCATGACATGTCTTCCTCTCAGGTATGTGGGTCTAAACCATGAGAGGTCAGTGTGTGTGCTTAGTCATGTGCAGCTCAAGGCAGCCAGAAACCAGACCAGATCCGCACTTTCTGAGGCTTCCTCCTTCTCCAAGACCCAAAGTTCAACAGAGACCATGGCAGGTATGGTGAAGAGGGAAAACAGAGAGAGTGGCTCCCAAGTACACTGAGATTATTTATAATCCCATTTTATATGGCCAATTAATTTCTTTCTTTAGCTTCCTTTTCACATGAACATAAACTACATACTAAAGGCACCATACTTTGTTCTCCCTAAAACCAGCAGGTCTGTCTATGAAACTATGCGTTAACCAAAAAGTGTGAAGGAAAGGCAGGGCAGAATGCTATTTGTCTCCCAATATCTGTTCTCTGTATCTTCCAGATTTTTGGCTGGGCACATGGCAACCCAGAAAACTTTGTATATCCTAGTTTCTCTGACAGCTAGGTGTGACTGTATCATTAAATTTTAGCCAACAGAATGTATGCAGAAGGATTTTAAATAACTTCTGAGAAATGTCTTTAAAGTGGTATGACACTATAAAATTTATCATCCAAACTGGGTCATGTAAAAGGGAGTAATAAAAACTTTGTACTTTTTAAAACTTTTGTAGAATTGCAACTAATGAAAACAAAGTTTCCATTAAAATTTTTCCCTACAGAGGGAAAGAAGGAACTGAACAAAATAAATGGTAAGAAATCAAATGGTCTACAAGATTAAAATGTGCCATTCTGTACTTGTGATTTGGATTATCTCACATCGCAGGAAAACTCTTTTGGTGGGGTGTGTGTGTAAGTCACTCAGTTGTGTCTGATTCTTTGCAACCCCATGGACTGTAGCCTGCCACGCTCCTCTCTCCAGGCAAGAATACCGGAGTAGATTGCCATTCCCCTTCTCCAGAGAATGATCCCAACCCAAGGATCAAACTCAGGTCTCCTGCATTGCAAGCAGATTCTTTACCATCTGAGCCACCAGGGAAGCATCTGATAACTTGTACTAACTAATAATTGATTTTATTATATTGGGGGACTTGTTAACTAGTTCTATTCAAAAACTACTTTCAAAAAATATACAAATTTTCAAACAAAATAAAAATAACACATATTCATGTATATTAAAATAAAGACAACTTTTTATATTGATTATATGAATACTAAAAAATAGTAGAATCATCATTCTTGGTACATATTCATATACTTTTTTCTTAGCCATATCTGTCTCTAATATAGTGTCACTTGGATTTTTCTGAAGGATGTGTTTTTAAAAACATGGCATTTAAAAATAAAACCTCCAACAATATTCTCAACAGCTGTACTCTGTAATTAATTAATTTGAAGTTATTGACATTTTAAAGGATTCTTATTGGTAGATGACAATACTATCATTGATGGTATTGGTAGATGACTGGTAGATGATAATTGGTAGATTTAATTGAGAAAGATGCTCTTTCTACAGGTTCTGAGTTACTTGGTTAAGTTCAGAGCAAATTTGCTAAATGGAAGAGATATTCAATTCTAATTTTCTTTTCATATTGAAAATTGTTAACTATTCCACCTCAGATATTTTCAAAGTACTGTATTTTTGCTTCCTTCAGAGTACCTTTCATTGACAAATATTTTTATAAGACAAAACTTGTCAAATAAATTGACTATGATTATTTTGAATGTTTTGCCAAAATTAGATGCAGCAAAATCTACACTTTCTCAATTTCATTTCATTCATATATGTGTATAATTTATTCAAAATAGGAGCACCAGGTAGATGATATGGGGTGGGAGGTGGGAGGGGGCTTCGGCATTGGGAGATTTTGTTCACCTGTGGCTGATTCATGTCAATGTATGGCAAAACAAATACAGTATTGTAATTAAAAAAATAATAATAAATAAAAATTTAAAAACAAAATAGGAGCACCACCAAAAGATTCTTTCTGCAAGGTGAGATATTCCAAATCACAAGTACAGAACTGCATGTTTTAATCTTGTAACCTTTATTCTTTGCATTTGAGTTCTTATCATTTATTTTGTTCAATTCCTTCTTTCCTTCTGTAGGAAAAAGTTCCAATGGAAACTTTGTTTTCATTAATTGAAATTCTACAAAAGTTTCATTGGGTACCTCATTTGTTGAACACTTGATTTCAGATTTTCAAGATTTTGAACAAAATGTCACCAAAACTATGAAGACCATTTATAACAAAGTTCAATACCATCCTTGGACATAAAGATTTCTAAAATCTGACTAACGACAGGCAACAAAGAGAGAAGGCACATATTTCTTTGAAATATGTGGTGCTGAAGTATAGTTTTATACTCAATATCAGCTATATCCCCCAAATCTTAGTCCTGAGATCTGACTATAAAGATATTTATTAGTTTTGGTAACAATAGTTTTTATTTCAATTAGTAGAATGTTGGTACTTGTTTTGATGCAAATATGAACTATGAGTATGCCTCAATTAGCTCCAACTACTCTGTAAGTTTCTCAACATAGTTAAGATGGTCACTTTTATCACAACACTGTGGTGTGTTTCACTTAATTTTGTACTTGTATTATTATTATGAGCTAACAATTTTCTTTCATGTTCAACTTATAAACTGAATTTCCAGTCTCACTCAAAGTGGCTTTACCTTTGATAGAATATACTTCCAAAAGTCTTACCTTGATTTCATGAATGGACTGAAAAGAAAACATTTTTAGAATTAACAAAAATGATTTAACTACTTGAAGTACCTGACAACACTCAACTGAAACTGGAATTATTTAGCTATTTGCAAAATTCTTCTATCACTGGAGTCAACAAATTTAAAGGTACTGCTTTTGGTAAAAAATGAATGAAATTAATTTAGAGCAATAGTAATTTATCTCAACAAAAATTAGGCATTACAGAGTTGTATGTATATATACTTTCTTCAGCCATATGTGTTAAACCTTCATGTTTAGGAAGTCTCCTAAAGTAACTACTAATTTTAGTAGTAACTACTACTAATCTTGACAGTTTTTCAGCAGATTTGACTCTTTTCTTTTTCATGTGGTCAGTGACCCAACTATGGCCTCCACGGTGAACAGCAAATGTCAGGGAACATTTTATGCAAGTTATACATTCCTTATTAAATTATCTTTTCCAAGAAATTGGGTGATGCACCAAACAGCCAGCTGGGGCAGCAGTGTCAAATACTTCTGTCACCTGAGACAGGAGGAGCTTTAACTGTCTCTAGACATTCAGTGTACTTTGTATTAACAACTGTCCCATATTCTGTCCTTGACTGGGGTATCTGAAAGTGCTGGGAAAAGAGAAGAGTTATTGCTGATTTTCTTCCAGATTTAATAATACCTTAACATGAGAATTTCCCCTACAGTACATGGGTCTCACCTATTATTGGCCTATTTGAGACAAAAAATCGAGGCAGAGGCCGGGAGTAGAAAGCAGGGCTCTCTACCAATCCATCCATGCTGGTTTATTCTAATGTAATTATAAGTAACCATTTTCTGTTAAAAATAAAAATCTAGGACAAATGCTAAGTCAGATGGGATTCTGGGACAGCAGACTTACACTGAGGCTGTACTTGGGTGTCCAGGATGTGTATTTACTTGATCTTCAGTGGAGGAGATCTGCCCTTTTTGCCCTTCCTTCTCCTTCCCTCCTATTGACTGGAGTGAAGACATAATGGCAACTATCTTGGGCCACAAAGTGGTAAGACAGGAATGGCAGAGCAGTAAGATAAGAGGAGCCTGGGTTCCCGACTTTAGAATCACCATACCGACCTTGGGCTGCCTAGTCCCAGATAGTAATAATATGTTTTAAAAAAGAGAGAGAAAGAAAAATAAATTCTTATCTTGTTTTGGTCACTGTTATTTTATAGTCACACCAAATCCTAACTGATAAATAAGGACTACATCTACAGTCTTTCTAGAAAGCAGCTTGACAATATGCATCGAGAATACTAAAACTAAACCCTCTGAACTATTTCTAGGCACTTACCATAAAGAATCTGAAATGAAGAAAAAGTGATGTGTAAAAACGTTTAATGCAAATCTATTTATGAGAGTAGAAAATCAGAAGCAACGTAAATGTCCCCAAATAAGGAATCTTATAAATAAACAACACTACATCAAAATAACTGAATACTGTGCAACCATTAGGAAGCTTATGAAAAATAGTAATGATATGGGAAAATGCTCATGTCATATATGCAATGGGAGAAAAAGGTAGGATTAAAGAAAGCTTACACATGTTAAGTTTTCACTTATGCTACTCCCAAATCCACACATCCAAAGGTATGAATAAACAAATACAGATTTGGAAGGAAATATATGAAAACAGTAACCTACAGTAATAATCTCTGGATAGTGAGATGATAGGTAATATTTAAGACATCATCTTTATCCTGAGTATTTAACACTACCCTATAATTAACAAATAATTCTGTTACCAGAAAAAAAAACCCAACAACTGGAAATTAATTTCAAAACTCTTTCCTAGCATTTACCAGTTTTAACTGGTATTGATATTGCCATCATCATTATTATCCTCATCACAATTTTACTGAGCATCTATGTGTGTGGAGTTGGGGAAGCAGGGTGTCCAGACCTCTGTGTCTCCTGCAGTCAACCAAGAGCCACCCAAAGGCTGTTCAGATAAAAACAAACCCTGCCCAGTTTTACCTTGGTGTTCTGTAGCAGAGCGAGTCCATTGCAGGCATTTGCTAGAAGAAAGTCTCCACTTAGGATAGCTATTTTATTTCCAAATTGCATATCTTTCAGTGGCCCATCAGAAGATTGCAATTCATTTAAATTTACTATCCCACGATGTACTAGGAGAGCAGTATGGATAAGTTCTGTGATCTCTGCCAAACTTCTTTGACTAAAACACAAAGGTAAGATTTGTCTGAGTGTAAAGAATACCATCTTATCAGTATTGTCAGATTTCAACAACAAAATATTTCATAGATTAGTATCTCTTTTTCAGGTTATTCCTTTTTAATGAAGTTTTTTTTTTCTATTGAGATATAATGGACACATAACATATTAGTTTCAGGTGTACAATATAATGATTCAGTATTTGTACACACAGCTGACTCTTGAACAGCACAGAACTATGTGAGTCCTTTTATGAGGATTTTTTCAACAGATACGTAGGTAGTACACAATCTGAGGTTGGCTGAATCTGCAGATGTGGAACCACGGATACAGAGAACAGACTATGGGCCTTGGACATCCATGGATTTTGATATCTGAAGTGAGTCTGGGAACCAATCCTGTGGACACCAAGGGAGGACTGTATTGTGAAATGATCACCACAGTAAGCCCAATTAAATCTGTCACCATACATAGTCACAGTTTTTTTCCCTGTGATAAGAACTTTTAAGATCTACTCTCTTAGCAACTTTCAAATACACAATACAGTATTATTGACCACAGTCACCATTTACACACTATATCCCCAGTACATCATATCTTCATTTTTTTTTTTAACTTGGTAATATGTAACTGCTGCTGCGTCACTTCACTCGTGTCTGACTCTGTGTGACCCCCCTAGACGGCAGCCCGCCAGGCTCCCCCATCCCTGGCATTCTCCAGGCAAGAACACTGGAGTGGATTGCCATTTCCTTCTCCAATGCACAAAAGTGAAAAGTTAAAGTGAAGTCACTCAGTCGTGTCCCACTCTTCGCAACCCCATGGACTACAGCCTACCAGGCTCCTCCATCCATGGGATTTTCCAGGCAAAGCTTGTTAACTTTTGACCACCTTCACCCATTTTTTTTTTCTCCCTCCCTTGGCCTATCTCCATCCTCCCCCGCAACCTCTGGCAACCACCAATCTGTTTTATGAGTTCAGCTTTTGGTTTTGCTTTGTTTTTTATATTTCACAAATAAGTGAGGTCATATAGTATTTGTCTTTGACTTATTTCACTTAGCATTTTGAAGTTCTGTGGAGTTTTGTTTTCTTTTTAAGGTTTCAAATGTACTTTATTTCTTCAATCATGCCATATTTTAATGAGTACACAGTGCTTTTACTTATTTGGCATCAATCATGAGTTCGTTTTGAGGCAATTCAGTACTATACCAGCTAGATAAATACTGATTTAGCTGGTACAATACTGCCACTAGGGGACAGGGTCCAAAGTATTCTAATCTTTGCTATTGCATATACCCATACAGCAACACAAAGTGACCCCACTAGTATTACCATATTTGCACTGGAAATCAGGTGTACATTTCTGGTGTTTCTGTCTTAGCTGAATGCATCAAACTCAGGGAAATATCATGAAGCTGAAGAGAGAACTATGGCAACTGCAGCTGAAGGTTTTATCAGTACCCTTGCAAAGAGACTTGAATGAAGTTTTTATTAGAGACTTTTCCACTGAGATATTTGGGAGCTATAAGTGGATCCTGACACCTTCCTTCTCTCTACCATTCCCTATTCTCTATCCCACGAGTCTCCAGGATTCCCCCGAGAGAAGAGGACCAATAACAGCCACCACCCACAGTTCCATTCAGATACTTTGTTTTCAGTATAACTTCAGGATTTCTAAGAATCCTTACTATATCATAAAATTCCAATTTAGGTGGAAATACAATTTGTGCCAGTCATTAGGCCAAGCACTTTTACACATGATCACTTTTAATCTTAAATACAAGGCTGTGGGATTTACAGAGATGAACAGATGTGGTCCCTTCCTTCAAGGACCTTATCTTTCAGAATAAGAACCATGATATATACCTACAGTAGTAATTAGAATAAAGAAGACCCTTCAGGAACTTATAGTATAGGACTGTATCAGATGGCATTTCAGATGTTTGTTTTCTTGTTTATACTTTTCTATAGTTTTACATTTTCTAAAATGACAAACGAATTATTTTATAATCATTAGAAAATCAACAATTACTAAAAATTTTAAACCTCATAACCACCCTATGAAGGTACTATTAATCTTTTATTTTACAAGTGAGAAAATTGTTATACATAGTGTAATGACTTGCCCAAAGGCACACAGTAATACAGAGCTGGAAACGCACTGAAATCTGTTATAAATGACCCCATGTGAACCATACTTCTTCCTTTCCAGGCCCCTGTGTAGTCCCCTCCACACTAACTTTGGACTTCACCATATGACTTACTTTGCCCAAAAAGATATTAGCAGAAGTGACATAGGCAAGGCCTGGTAAGTGTTTATGCATTAAGGCTTGTCAATGCAGTCACATGAGTGATCCCAGAATGGTAAGAAATAAAATGGTTGTTACAAGTCACTAAAATTTAGGATAGGTTGCTACACGGCAATAGGTATCTGATACAGAAACTGTACATCCCGGAGTGGGTGTTGCGGCAACAAAAGCCTAAAATATATGTCAACGGCTTTGAGTCTGAATGCTTGGGGCTAGAGGTAAAGGCTGAATAAATGGCAAACTCTCAGCAGAATCTGGAAAGGCAATGAGGAAACTTACTGGAGGAGAGAGCAAAGACATATGGTATTATAAGGGAGTGAAACAACTTGCAAAACTTGCCTGTGGTAACTTGAAAGATAGAAAATATATCTAAATAAAATCTTAAAAAGCAGGTTGTGAAAGTAGAGATCAGAAGAAGCTATAACAAAGGCCCAAGGGACATGTAACAAAAGGATTTGACCTAGAATAACAGCCTTAGAAAAGGAGACAAATATATATAAAACAATCAAATAATAAAAGACTCTTCTCTAAAAACAATGTACTACTAGTTTAACAACTATAAATTATATAAAGATGCAATAAAGTAAAGGAACCAAACAATTTGGCATCTACAAAGAAAAAGCATGTTTCTAATTTATTTCTTTTGCTTAAAAAAGTAAAAGAATATGTAAAAATGTTCCAGTGTACATAGTGTACCTGAATACAAATTGAGGAAGTAGGAAAAGAGGAACCAGTCAGTTAAACAGCTTCTGAAAAGAGTAAATTCATGGTTTAGATGAAAACCTCACTACATCCCAAAGAAAATCACTGAGGATGGAGGCTTAAGGACTATTGAGAAGTTAACAGAAAACATTTTTTTAAAGGGAGCTAACATGTAAAACTGTCTTTTAAAAGAGTAAATAAAAGAAATGAATAAAAGTGTATTTTATTGGTACCATGCAAATGTATTCTAGTTTACAAAAACGTCCACTGCTACACTTCACGAAAATTAGCACAATGAGATTATGAGCAAGTATAAACCTCAAGAAGGGTTAAGCACTGGATAAATCTCTCATGCAGTTCAGCTTATGAAAGAAAGCAACAACCAGGCAAGTTAAAGTTGTAGGTGTTTTGAATTACCCTAAGGCTGAAAATGAATTACTGGGAGCTTTAAGTAAAGACATCCATAATCATAAAGCTCCATTCATTAAACAAATGGCAATCTAAAAGCCTCATGGCCAGAAACAACAAAAACAGTGGTAATAATGAAAGTGAAAACCGTAATTTGTACAGTACCCACCATTCACAAATAACTTTTACTTATTTTATCTGCTTGTGATTCTAATTACAGCATGTGTGGGGAGTTTAAATACTTGGTTGGAACATTCAGTTTATGAAAGACAAAGCTGGAACTCAGAGCCTCATGGTCATAGTGTCCAATGATGGTTTAAAATGTTTATTTACCTGATGAATAGTAAATGGGGAGGGGGAAAAGTTACAACACTACCAAGACTGATACATGCTCACCATAGACTTGTCCAATTTTCATCTTTAGTTCTGAGCACGACAGAAGAAAACTTTTCTGGGAGAAAGTATGAATAGACTTGACTCTGTTACAGGAGCTGGAGAACGCAATCAAGTTGTTTCAAAAATCACTTGGTTATACCAAAATAAGTGATTTAGCTCAATCAGAGGGAGATAACCATTCTCTCTGTGCCTGTAACAGACTGTGGGCAAATCCCTTAAAACTCCCAGGTCGTTAGTCTTCTCATCTCTGAAAGGAGGGGAACTGGAGAAAGTCTCTTCTAGTTCTAAGATTCAGGGATTTCTGTCCTAAATTTAATATCCAGTCCTAAAATTCTAAGATTTGGAAATTTAAAAAAACTACTTAGACTGGTAGTTTAATAGTTATGTGTGTGCCTTGTTGCTCAGTCCTGTCCAACTTTCTGGGACCCCATGGACTGTAGACCACCAGGCTCCTCTGCCCATGGAGATTTCCAGGCAAGAATAATGATGTAATGAGGTGTCATTTCCTACTCAAGGGGATCTTCCCAACTCAGGGATCAAACCCACATCTCTTGCATCTACTATATTGCCAGGCAGAGTCTTTAGCACTAGCGCCACCTAGGAGCCCAGTTAATACTAAAAAAGACAAAATTATTGTGATAGTCAGTACCTACTTTCTAAAGAAACAGAAATGAACTGACTGGTCATCTTGAAATCTGTCCCCTCTAGTACTGTGCTCACAACTTCTAAGATTTTATCATTAGAAAAACAACTTCAGGCCACATTATACAACTATTAATTTAGTGTTACAGCACTGACAGTATGGAAGAATCGGGAATTTTTCCTTTTCATTATCTTATTCCTAGTTTAGCCACTGAAAGTAATCTAGTAAACTTTCAGTGTACTGGATTTTAAAAGTATCTTATATAAAAGTATTCATATAATTTTATGCACATATATTTTAGTTCTCAGGTATTTTTTCATGCTAAATCTTGACTGGATAAAAGTCATAAGTGAATACTGTTTATGTTAAGTAATCAGAGTAAGGAAGTAATTACATTGAATGCAACCCTGAGGATTAACCAATATTTTTACAAGAACTTTCACCAAATTACTTTCTTTCAATTATATGTTAAACAACTTAATCTGCTTTGATTCATATTCTTCCAACATTTCTCTAAATTGTTTAGCATCCTAAGCTTTGGATATAAGAGGACAGACATTGCTAGTTACCTATTTCCTCTCTCCTTCCTCACTACTAACACACCTGTGGCTGTATTTGGAGAAACAAAGTACTCATTTAAAAACTCACCTCCCCCAAATCCCTTGAGGCTAGAGGTGATCCTGTGGCACAGTTTGGCGAATGAATTTAAGTAGAAGTCCACTAGGTGAGTCTCTGAGAAATCTACTGAGTTTCTAATATAAGGGAATAGATTCAGAGGGCATGCACCTTTGGCATTTTGAGCTTACCCCTTCCCTCCTGTTTGGAATATGGCTCAGCTGCTTGGGGGCTTCATAGAAACTTTAACCATCTCAAGAGAGCCCGCAACCTAAGGATGGTAGAACAAGAAGAAAGGAGAAGCCTGGACCTCTGGTGATGTCTTAGGGCTACTTTAGCTCTGATGTACCTATCTTTACATTTCTTGATATCTGAGATAAATAAATACCACTTTCCTTTAAGCTATCGTTTGTTGGACTCAAACTCCTAAAAGATGCAGTCAATAAAAATATGTCTATATTTCTGCACTTTGATTTTATTTACCTAATATTATCTCTTGGAGATAGTTTCATGTTATTTACAAATAAAATCTCCTTGCTCTATTTAACATCTCTTCAGAGGTCCATTGTATAGATGTGCCATACTTTTGCTGCTATAGGGTGAATGAGAAGTAAATTTTTGTTTAAGAAATTTTTAAGAATCAGTCTATGCATCACTTTTGGGAAGTCTTTCCTCACTTCCCCAAGGTTAACTCTTTCTGCACTTGAAAGCCTTTGAACATAACTCAGTCATTTGTTGTACTATGCTGTAATTATTACTTGAGCCATCTTTCTTCCTGCCATCTCTCTTTCTCCCAACACTATAAATGATACTATCCTATTTCCCTAGGCTGCCTATAAATATCTTTTAAATTAATAGTTCTTTACTTAGTAATCAATTTTATAAAGGTAGAGGGAACAGCCATCACTCTTGAGTTTCAAAAGATAAGGAATGATGTAAACTAAAAAGTCAGATTTACAGACTCAGAGTTGGAAGTGACTTCAGAGGTCAATTAAGCTCAATTGGCCCTTTCCAAGGATGAATAATAAATTATACAGGAGTCAAGTCTGCTGATGAACAGTTTTATAAGAAATTGTTCCTAATATTAACTTGCATGCTAAGATGCTTTAGTGATGTCCAACTCTTTGGGACCCTTTGGACTATAGCCCGCCAGGCTCCTCTGTCCAAGGAATTCTCCAGGCAATAATACTGGAGTGGGTAGCCATTCCCTTCGCCAGGGGATCTTCCTAACCCAGGACTCGAACCCAAGTCTCCTGCATTGCAGGCACATTTTTATCATCTGAGCCACAAAGCCAGTTTGGAAATATTAACTTGAAATCTCTAAAAATGTTTTACACGTTTAAGTTTGTGTTAAAGTAACAGACGAGTCAATAGTGTTTCATCACTCAGGCAAAAGAGATAAAAGACAATATAGTCTCCTTTCTTATTCTATTTTTCCCTTTTTCTTCCTCTTCCTTGCTTGCTTTTCTTTTTGAGAGGTCTCAGTCAGTCAGTAGAGTCGCTCAGTCGTGTCCGACTCTTTGCGACTCCATGAATTGCAGTACGCCAGGCCTTCCTGTTCATTACCATCTCTCGGAATTCACTCAGACTCACATCCATCGAGTCCGTGATGCCATCCAGCCATCTCATCCTCTGTCGTCCCCTTCTCCTCCTGCCCCTAATCCCTCCCAGCATCAGAGTCTTTTCCAATGAGTCAACTCTTCGCATGAGGTGGCCAAAGTACTGGAGTTTCAGTTTTAGCATCATTCCTTCCAAAGAAATCCCAGGGTTGATCTCCTTCAGAATGGACTGGTTGGATTTCCTTGCAGTCCAAGGGATTCTCAAGAGTCTGAAAGATGATGCTGTGAAAGTGCTGCACTCAATATGCCAGCAAATTTGGAAAACTCAGCAGTGGCTGCAGGACTCGAAAAGGTCAGTTTTCATTCCAATTCCAAAGAAAGGCAATGCCAAAGAATGCTCAAATTACCGCACAGTTGCACTCATCTCACATGCTAGTAAAGTAATGCTCAAAATTCTGCAAGCCCCGCTTCAGCAATACGTGAACTGTGAGCTCCCTGATGTTCAAGCTGGTTTTAGAAAAGGCAGAGGAACCAGAGATCAAATTGCCAGCATCCGCTGGATCAGGAAAAAGCAAGAGAGTTCCAGAAAAACATCTATTCCGCTTTATTGACTAGGCCAAGGCCTTTGACTGTGTGGATCACAGTAAACTGTGGAAAATTCTGAAAGAGATGGGAATACCAGACCACCTAACCTGTCTCTTGAGAAATCTGTATGCAGGTCAGGAAGCAACAGTTAGAACTGGACATGGAACAACAGACTGGTTCCAAATAGGAAAAGGAGTACATCAAGGCTGTATATTGTCACCCTGCTTATTTAACTTATATGCAGAGTACATCATGAGAAACGCTGGACTGGAAGAAACACAAGCTGGAATCAAGATTGCCGGGAGAAATATCAGTAACCTCAGATATGCAGATGACACCACCCTTATGGCAGAAAGTGAAGAGAAACTAAAAAGCCTCTTAATGAAAGTGAAAGAGGAGAGTGAAAAAGTTGGCTTAAAGCTCAACATTCAGAAAACGAAGATCATGGCATCCGGTCCCATCACTTCATGGGAAATAGATGGGGAAACAGTGGAAACAGTGTCAGACTTTATTTTGGGGGCTCCAAAATCACGGCAGATGGTGATTGCAGCCATGAAATAAGAAGACGCTTACTCCTTGGAAGAAAAGTTATGACCAACCTAGATAGTATATTCAAAAGCAGAGACATTACTTTGCCGACTAAGGTCCATCTAGTCAAGGCTATGGTTTTTCCTGTGGTCATATATGGATGTGAGAGTTGGACTGTGAAGAAGGCTGAGTGCCGAAGAATTGATGCTTTTGAATTGTGGTGTTGGAGAAGACTCTTGACAGTCCCTTGGACTGCAAGGAGATCCAACCAGTCCATTCTGAAGGAGATCAGCCCTGGGATTTCTTTGGAAGGAATGATGCTAAAGCTGAAACTCCAGTACGATATAGTAAATAAAAAATATTTCCCCTTAGAAATAACAGATGTTTATCCTTTGGCATTTTCAACAATTTTAAGATGTATTTCTTGAAAAACTTTATTTGTGGATTTTCAAACATAACAAAAGTTGAAAATGTAGCATAAAGAACCTCCGTGACCCTAATCTTGTTTTAGTTGCATCTTTCACTCTCCTTCCAGATTATTTTGAAGCAGATGTCAGGTTATCATGTTATTCCGTCCAAAGATACTTCAAATATCCTATTTTTAAAAATGCCTAATAGTGGAAGTGGCTCCCACTTACTAAATTACTTTGAGCCAATTAATTACGGTATGCTGAGCAACTTTATATAAATTTGCAAGCATAATAGTTTGATTAACAGATTAATAAATAAAATAATGTAAAATTCACAAAAGCTTTCTGAGGTAAGCATTATCTCTACAGCTTCCTTCAGAAGGAAGCTGGGTGGGCAGAGTAAGTAACTTGCTCAAGTCTACCTAGGAGGTAAACTGCAGACCTGGAGCTCAAGGCCAGGACTCTCTGATTCCAAAGCCCAAAACACAAAATATACAAAATTCCAGGTTCTTCTGAAAGTTTAAAATGGTAGGCAAGAGTCACTTATTTAAAGTCATTTTATTTGAGCCCTAAAAGATTTTTTTAAGTTGGAAAACTGATTTTTATGGTCATGTGGGAAGAATTTGAAAATTACAAAGAAAATCTTGGAAGAGCCTGTCATTCTAGATTTTAAAACTTATAAAGTTATTGCAATTTTTAAAATAACAGAAACACCATGAAAACAAACTAATAGATTAGTGGAACAAATTCCAGAAAGAGGTAACATTTCCAATTGTTAGAGAAAAGATGGAATATTCTTATATACAAAAATGTTGGGGCAACTGGCTATCAAGGGAAAGAATAATGAAGTTAGATCCCTATTATACTCCATGGATAAAAATATTAATATATTTAGATAAAGCTAATATATAAATATGAAAAACAAGACTGTAAGTTTAGGAAAACATTCTTATGACCTTGGGGTGAGAAAGCCTTGCAAAATAAAATAGAAGTCATAAGTTAAATACAGGCTGAGGCAACACAGATTTGAAGTAACACATTTGCAACACACACAACAGGCAAAAGATTACTTTCAAAATACATGTGGAGCTTGTCCAAATTGGACAAGAAATTAATAGGAAAAAGATAAACAGCTTAAGAACAAAATGGGAAAGGATATAATGAAGTAATTCCAGAAGAAACACAAATGGCCAAAGCCGTATAAAATGATGCTTAACTAATAATTTGGAAATGGAGTATTATAAGAATAACGAGATAATATTTTTAGTCCATTAGCTTTGCAAAAATGAAAACGATTAGAAATGAGGCAAGCAGGAAGATGAAGAAACCATGAGGTCATCACTTTGTTCCTTTGCTCACGACCCTCCAGTGGCTCCCCATCTCATTCCAGAATAAATCCAAAGTCCCAACAATGGATTCCAAGGAACAACACAGTCTTCCCTTGAAGCTCTACCTCTTGGCTCTCTGACTTCATTTGCTACTCTTTTCCTCTTTGCTCACTCTTCTCTAGCTACATAGCTTCCTTGGTGCTCCCTGAACATGGCAAGCTTGTTCCTACCATAGGGCTTTTGCACCTTCCTCTGTCTAGACTAACCTTCCCTTATATATTTGCAAGGTTTAGTCACTTGCTTTCTTCAGGTCCCTTCAAAGTGTATCTGAGCAGAATGTCTTCAGGTGCTACTATGCCAGGTTCCAAACTTCAAGAGGACCAAAGTTCCTTTGCTACCCTATGAATCTCTTCATCTGGCTACTGGTTCTTATGTTTTAACTTTATTGCTGTTCAGTTGCTAGGTCAGTCCGACTCTTTGCAACCCCATAACTGCAGCACACGTGGCTTCCCTATCCTTTACTATCTCCTGGAGTTTGCTCAAATTCATGTCCATCGAGTCAGTGATGCTATCTAACCAGCTCATCCTCTGCTGCCCCCTTCTCCTTTTGCCTTCAGTCCTTCCCAGCATCAAGGTCTTTTCCAATGAGATGGCTCTTCACATCAGGTGGCCAACGTATTGGAGCTTCGGCTTCAGCACGTCTTTCCAATAAATATTCAGGGTTGATTTCATTTAGGATTGATGCTTTAATATCCTCAATAATAAACCATTCTTCAAATCCCTTCTTTGCCCTTCTCTCCACCATGGGGAGGCTCACCCCCTACACTCTGCATCTCCTGAGCTCCCACACAGCTGGGTTCCACTTAGCTTGGGAGCTGACAGAAGGAAACTGGAGTTTGGGAGGAGAGAGAGAGATTTATTTCTTCTCTGCTGCCTCCATGTCTATGGGTCTTAACCAGATGGTCTTTCCTTCACAACTTCAGCTTTGATTCTGAAAACACCATTTCTACCCTTGTTCCATCAGCCTCACAGACAGGAGAACCAAGAAGAACTACAATTTTGCAGCCTCCAGAACAAAACCCACCACCACAGAAAGCTAAACTAAATGAAAAGGCACAGGATTATATCCCAGATGAAGGAACAAGAAAAAAAAATCCACAAAGTGCACATGACCAGTAAGGCCTTCTCCGTCTACTCCATTTACAACAGCAACCTTCCATTCCAGTCAGCACTCCCTAGCTCTACTTCCTGTCTTTTTTCCCCTCTCCACAGCACTTACACTAGTTATTTCATCTGTATTTTGTTTCTCTCTCCAGGGCCCCACAGAAAGAAAGTTCCACAAGAGCAAAGAATGGAGAAAGTAGGGAGGAAACCTGCTAAGAGCAACAGAATTCCTTACATGTACTTCAAAAATACCAAATTATCAAAATAGCAATAATAAAAAGAAACAATATATGCTTTAACACTAGGTAAAAGGAACTTTCATGGTGATAACTTTTAACTGTCAACTCTGAATTTAAGGTTTTCCATGACTGCAGCAATTGAAACTGATCTTGCTTTATTCTATCATACGTGAATGAGAATTCTGATTTTAAAAATGGTGACTAAACCCCGAATCTCCTGTTTGGGGGAAAAAAAAAACCCGAATCTCAAACCTGTAGGCTGTAGTAATGGTGACTTCCAAATAGAGATCAAGTCATAGGTTCAAGCGCTGAAATACTGACCAGGCCTTCCTCCAGCTCTGACCTCACACACTGAGCAATCTTAAAAATGACTGGGAGCTCTGTATCTCTTTTAGGAAAGCTAACCTGACAGTCTAAGTTAGAATACATAGAAAAGAGGCAGAAAGCAAACAGTCTTTGCATCTGGCCTCATTCAAATGATTAGATATCTAAGCAATGTCAGAATCTTTCTATACCATGAAAACAAGATCTCAAAGTGAGGGGTAAAAAGACAAAATCCTTAAGTAGTACGTCAATGAGAAACTTTAAAATAAACAAAAGTAAAGTTCTCTCATATTCAATATTGTAATTCTGAACTACTAATAGTTTTGCAGAAATGATTTTTAAATAATTCTAACACAAAGATTTATCCCTCTTGATTAGTTTCCATAAAAGAAAGTTCAGTATTTTTAAAAATTTTAAATAAAATTACATATATTTAATGTGTACAGCATGATGCTTTAATAAACATACAGTGAAATGATTCCTATAGCCAAGTTAATTAACATATCTATCTCCTCAGTTACTTGAAAAAAAGGGGACAGTTCAGTATTGATGTGTTCTGTAATTAATTCCCTCCATTTCATGGGGTCACAAATGACTGAGCGACTGAACTGAAGTGAACTGATGATACCTGCCAACAATCTACAGGAGATGAGCTGCCTTCAGTGGTGGTACTCATACTTGAGAAAGTAGAGGATGCAGGGACTCAGCAGGAGTCATAATAGTTACTACTAGAAACCAGCCAACCAAAACAAAATCTGTAATACAGTTTCTCTTTATGCATGCATAAAGTCCTGCTTAGTGATCATCTAATACACCTGTGAAACTAATAAACCATAACCAAGCTAGGTAATTTACTGCTCTTAAGAACATTTTAAGAAACATTATTTTGAAAAACTAGACACAACTTGACACTGTCACATAATTATCTTGCAGGTTACCAAGATGCTTATTCTAAGGAGAGGTACAGCTAACCCAAGAGTATGTGGTTTCTGGAAAGCCTGCTGGGCTGGGCTGCTCTCTGCCAGAGAAGCAAAGGACAAGCCTAGCGAGGCCTCCTTCGCTAGGTCCCTAAAAGTACGTTGGGGTTTGCATATTACAAAAGGGGTTAAAAATACTTGAGACTACCAAAAAACCTAACAAGACATCTGGGTGCTGCGGCTGTCACTGTCAGGACAGTCCTTGGAGGCAATGCCCATATCAATTCGGTTTATCAGATGGACAGCTGATCAACATTAAACAGATTTGCTCTGGGCAGACTGAGCTGAGCTTCCTGACATGAATTCCAATGAGAGCCCTCTGCACTCTACCACTGAGCTCTGCCATTTTTTACTGCTGCAGCTCCCTGGACATATGGGAATCCCTAGTGATGAGCACATAAAGCTGCCTCTAACTCAAGTGACGGCTCATTTCCCCTGGCTGAAGGCAGACATTAATATCCTGAGGAGATCAGACCCGCCTCTCTGACCCCCCATCTACTGAAGCAAAACCACTGTCCTATTTCTTCATTATTAAGCTTTTAATGAAGAAAAGCAAAATCCCCTCTCTGATTGCAGCACAGTTCTACATGAAATGGTTATACAAATACATCTGATGATTCTGTGTCAAAGTTTCCAAAACACCTGGCCCCTCCTCACTGGAGTGTAGATTCTGTCACTTACCCCCTACAGTGTCATTCTGCTGAAATACAAGAGTTTGGTTCTCTGCTCTGATAATTATCAGCCATCGCTACATTATGGCAGGTGGAGGATTAAAGAACTGGTTACAAAGAGCAAGCTGGTGTTTCAATTTTCAATACAAACCTTTCTTCAAAGATTCATCATTGAGTTATGAAATTTCCTACAGGCTCAATCAGACTGGGAGAATTAACAGTTCAACGAAACCCAGACAGTACACCAGAAAATGCTTGGGAGCTATATTAGAATATGAGTAACCTAAAAATATTTAATGAATTGGAGTTGGCATACATACTTTGGTTTTAGGAGTGGGATGGCAAACAAAGGAGATATGCAGATTTTTACCTGTGATTCTTGGAAATTGTTTAAAAATAAGGGCAATCAGAATCATTACTGAACTTTAGTGCTGGATCCACTGCCTATTGCCAGGGCTCTGTGAGTTCTGAACTGTTCACGAAAGACTGCGGTTTGAGTTCTCTCTTCTTTTGAAATCGAGTGGGGGTCAGGAGAAATGCGAAGGCTGCATGTTAAATGGGGCACAGGAAGCACTGTGGGAGGGAAATGTCATTCTGCAAAGACCTCTCCAACTGAATAACAGGAGGCAATGATGTCTGAAAAGGGAACCTTGGCAGGCTTCATTTAGACCATGAAATGTGTCTGAGGCTGGGAAAAGTGAAGGTAAGGTGAGCATAAAGTGGAAAAGATTTGTTTCGTATGAAAAAAGGTGTCAGGATATAGGCTATATAATGACATGCTTTAAATCTGATGACTTACACTGGCTAGCTAATCAACCTAGGAATCTAGAGCCACAGATCCTAAATGTTACCCCAAATATTTTGTGTATGAAAGTATGGTGGGTCCCCATATGCTTAAACCACAGACAGTAAAAACCATGGGGAGGTACTCAGTGTGCAGGTTAAGGAACAATTCATAACCTACTACAACCCAGATAGTTTAATTTTTTAAAACAAAATCTCATTTAATCTTCATCAAGTTTAGTTCTTAACTCTATTTTATAGATAAAGAAATAGACTTCTACAGGGGAAAGAAATGTCAGAGAGCCTCTCCAGGAAATACTACCCAAGAGACAGAAAGACAGGAAGATTTAACATCAAATGGCATTTCCAAATATCACTTTAAACAATTAGATCCTACAAAATACTCAAGCATAAAGCTATTTTCAGATCACATATATGGCTATAAAAACTCTAAATATGGTCACTGAAAGGCTACTTTATCTTCTTTTTAAAAAACAGGTTTGTTGAGATTTAATTTATATATCATAAAATTCACCCATTTTTAACTGTACAATTCACTGATTTTACTATTTACAGAGTTGTGAAACCATCACCACAACCAAGTTTTAGAACATTTCCATCACCCTAAAAATAAACCTGATGCTCATTTAGAGTCATTCCTTATTCAGGTTCTTTGTTTTGATTTTTGTTTTCAAATATTTGAAGTTTTAAATTAACTATAAAGAGCAACAATTATGAAATGGAAATGTCAGTATACTTTTACTAAAAAATAATATAGTCTATGACAAAGAGTGAGATGTCCACATGATATACATGTTCTTCAAACCCAAATATAAGTTACAGATCCATCAGGTATCAGAAAGTAAAGTCTGCTTTTTTAAAAACTGACTATAAGGTATCTCAAAGGACATATGCAGAAAATGGTATCCATATACAACTTTCAAGCAAATTACTTTAAAAGGTAAATGTGCACAGTCTGTTTATTCATCAAAAATTTCCCAAACAAACAAACAAAAAACCCATATTACTTTATAATCATACCCCACATCCCAGGCAACCCTTCAGTTTCACATTTCTCCTTTAGTGTGTTTTTGTTTACATCTAAAGAAACAACACATTTGAAGTAATGAAAAAGTCTGTGAATCACAATTTAGGTGTGATAAAAAGCTATCTCCATTTCTTTTTTCAAATTACACTACTTTATTTTAGTATGGACTTACTGTGTGTTCACTGGAATGAAAATCCTTGACTACTGATTTCAAGTGAAACAAGCATGCCATCCAAATTTCTTTTTCATAGGAAAGTGGTACAGGAAGATTAAAAGATAGGATTATGGACTCTGTGGGAGAGGGAAGGGTGGGATGATTTGGGAGAATGGCATCGAAACATGTATAATATCATATTAGAAATGAATCACCAGTCCAGGTTCGATGCAGGGTGCAGGATGCTTGGGGCTGGTGCACTGGGATGACCCGAAGGGATGGTATGGGGGAGGGAGGTGGGAGGGATTTCAGGATGGGGAACACATGTACATCCATGGCGGATTCATGTTGATGTATGGCAGAACCAATACAATATTGTAAAATAAAAAAATAAATATAAATTTAAAAAAGAATAGGATTAAAACTCACCTTTAAACCTTCACTATAGTTAAATGGACTACTTACGAAAATAAATCATACAAGTCAGATGAAAGCATACTTTTATGGTTTAAAAAAATCCAAACAATATAGAAATATATTGAGCTATACTGTTCAGTGTGGTAGATGCTAACCACAAGCAACTATTAAGGACTTCAAACATCACTGGTCTGAATTTAGATGTGCTTAAGCATTAAAGACTTAGCAAAAAAAATTCTCAGTAACAAATGCTTTATATTGATGATGTTAAAATGATAATATTTTAGCTATGTTAGCTGAAATAAAATATATTATTAACAATAATTTTACTCACTTGTTTTCTTTTATATTTTTAGTGTGGTTACTAGAAAATTTAAAATTATATTCCTATGAGGTCCTACCAGGTTCATCATCCTTCATCCTACTTCCTTCTCCAAGAGTTATCTGTCTTGCAGTTTGGCACATTTTCTTTCAGACTTTTTTTTTTTTACATGTAAATATGTTTACAGAGACTTCTAAGACCTTATTACTTTTGGCTGCACCTTTCCAACCTGCCTCTAGTTATCTTTGCCTTTCCCAGTGTCTAACCATGACTTCTCATCCCGCCCTTCTGGACTCACAGTGCTCACCTCTACTCCTGGAAAGGCAAGTAACATGCTTATTTAAATAAGCACACATTTTAAGAACACAGTTTTTAAACAAACAACTAACAAAATATACTTTCAAAGGATGGCCAAGTGTGCACACAGTTCTGCCAATCTTGTATTTGTGATGCGCCAGGCACTGTGCCTGGTGCTGCCCTTACTCCATAAACACACTGGAGTACTTACTATTCCCATGGAGCTTAAAGCCTAGCAGGGACAAAAAAACAAAACCAAAAACAACAAAACCACTGTATATTAACACGTATAAATGAAACCTAGGAAAATGATACTGAAGAACCTATTTGCAGGGCAGGAATAGAGACACAGACATAGAGAAAAGACTTGTGGACACAGTGAGGGAAGGAGAGGGTTGACTAAACTGAGAGAGCAGCGTGGGAACATATACAGTTGGAAAATAGACAGCCAGTGGAAATTTGCTGTATGATGCAGGGAGCTCAAACCTGGTGGTCTGTGACAACCTAGAGGGATGGGATGGGGTGCGAGGTGGGAGGAAGGTTCAAGAGGAAGGGGACAGATGTCTATCAATGGCTGATTCATGTTGCTGTATAAAACCAACACAATACTGTAAAGCAAGTATCCTCCAATTAAAAGTAAACTGCAAAAATCCCAACAAAGCTAGAAACAGAGACATCTGAACAAGCCCTCTGTTCACCTCAGAAAATACATTAACTTTATGAAGGGATAAAACTATGTATCCCAAATAGCAAACATTTTATTCATGCTTTCAACTGAAATACAAGGCAGCATCTTAAAAAGTCTGGATTTAGATAATTAAATGGAAGGAATTCCCTGGTGGTCCAGTGGTTAGAACTCATTGCTTTCAATGACATGGGCCCAAGTTTGATTCTTAGTCAAGGAACTAAGATTCTGCAAGCCACCTGGGGCAGCCAAAAATTAAAAAGAATTAAACAATGACCCTGAAGCTCATCTGATACACTTGCAACCCATAGACAAGTAGTTCTATTCCAAAGACCTTTTTGTAGGCAAGCAGTTGAGAATATGGCTGCCTGTATTATTGTGCTTATTCTGAGCAAACTCTACAATGTCTAACTTTCCAAGTAATCTGATCTTTTCCTTTTCTTATGGGCTTTATCTTGCCTTTCATGTTTTTATACATTTTCACATTTAATCATCTTGGCATTCTGTTACCATTTTTATCTTCCCCACCTAGTAATCTAGTTAGTTCTTATGTCCTCAGCATGATTTTCTCAAAGGATACCATATTCCTTTCACCACTCTGCATTCTAAGATATTCTTTCAATCAAGTCCAGTCATTTAAAGAGTAATCTAAGCCTACAGTAATCATTTTAAAAATACTGATCCCTCTTTTCTTTATAAATGTGTAAGTTTTAAAAATAAGAAGGCTGTAAAGAGCTAAGATAAACCTGAAATAACCGAGTATAAGTCACCAACTTCCTTTATTAAAAAGCTTCCTGATAGTTGATGATATCAAATGGTTCACAAGCTAATTGGGAAGTCAAAGCTCAACAACATGTAGTAAGAAATGAGAAAGAGTTATTTAATAGAAACTCACTCAATTCAGATTGTATTTACTTCCACTACAATAAACTATGTTAACCTTAATATACATATAACAACATGAAACAGCTCACTCCTGAGTTAATTTATGGTAGAAAAGCTTTAAAAGCAATACCTTGACTATCTGTAACTCAAGTCAGAATAGGTGAAAATTGAGAAAACTGTTAATCTGGGTTATCTGATTATCACCACTGTCAGTAAAATTATTAATAGAGTACCTACTTGCCAGACCCCAGAAATGTAAATTATAAAAGTGTTTTTTTATTGCTCTATCCATGAGTGTGTATCAAAGTATGAGTACACATGTATTCTTTCTCTTAACATTGTTTAAGACATGGTCTGTGCCCTGAGGACTCAGTTTAGTTGCATATAGACTACAATGACAAAAAAAATTAACAAAAAAACTATATAGCATATGATAAGTGTAAAATGAATGCCACAGTCTGTACTTGCTGTAAGGATACACAATTATAATCACTGAAGATACGGGGGAGAGAATGGGAAGGCTTCATGGAAGAGGTAACAGGAGAGCTGGGCTTTTCTTGATCAATGAGAACAAGGATATTGCTGCTCATCCCCTACTGTGCCCCGCATGGCTGCTATAGCCCCACTGTGTCACGTGTGGCTGCCACAGCACTGCTGGGGGTTACCTGTATGAGGTGGGGGTGAGGGTCGAAGAATGGCTCTCCAGTTGGCTTGCTGATACCACTGATGCTGCTGGCCCCAAGAGGTTTGTTTCACTGCCCCTGCCTGATAATAAGCAAAGTCGACTGCTGCCATGGAATAGTTTGAGAATGGCTGCAGACAGAAAGAGGAATATGGGTGAAGCATAGGTTTAGGACAAAGGCTTGGGTATCTTTTCTCAGGGCTTGAGAGGAAAAGAAATGAGAACAATACAAGAAAGGAGGAAAAAGTTCAGGTACATCCTCCATCCTCCGGCCACAGCCCCAAATGACTTGGATAAAGTAAGGAGAACAGAATTAACTCAGATTGAAAGCAAATAAACAAGTAAGCTAGCTTAGCCCTTTGTCTTCAACTTCATTCTAAAGAGAAGAATGCAGTGAAGATTTTATCAGAGGAGGTGATACAGAAAACACCCTGGCTTGCCCTTTTAGCAAGCCCTCCTGAAAGATAAAAATGTACCCACAGTTCAGCCTCCCTGGGTCTTAGGTTTAGGCATTAATTTAGATAGTTCCTAATTGAACTGCCTTCAGACATAAAGGTCTTGCCCTTCTCCATAGGAAAGGACTAATAAGCTAGGAGACCCAAGAGAGGGCACTGAGAGAGGGTTGCTGGTGAAGCCTTGGAGCCCACAGAGAGAAAAGGGTATGAAGCTGGGTTGTTCCTCAGGGGGCTAAAGGTGAGTGGCTGTCATTCTGAATCTCTGCTAATACACAGAGTTTGACTTCTCTGTATTCTAAAAAAAAAAAAAAAAACCCTTATAATTATTCCACTCATATTATTAATGCCATATCTTGAGTAATTTTGTGGTACTACCTTTTGTTGGATATTTGTTATCAATTATGAACATTTCTTTATACAATATCTGATTTAAATTCTAAATCAAGACAGAGAAAACCTACTCAGCAATATCTGTATATAGTTTTTATTGTTTGATAACATACTAAAGTCAAAAGAAAATTAAACTTTGCTCATTACAAAACACATTTAAAACTTAAGTTCATTAAAAAAATAAGCATGGTTTAATATTCCATTTCTTTCTTCTCTAAAGCACAATTTTGATAGGATCTAAAGGTAAAAAATGACTAAGACACAGTATATGCCTTGAAGTGTTTGCAATCTGACTCAAAGACAAAAGCAGACCATGTCAACAAAGCATGGCAAATACACTGCAGTTATTGCGAATAGGAGTTTGGAGGAAGAAAGTCATGGTTTAAAGCTCAGATCTGCCACTTATGGCTGTATGGTCTTGGCTAAACTATTTAATGTCCACAACCTTTACTGTTCTCATCTATCACTGTTGTTAGGTCGCTAAGTCATGCCCAACTCTTTTGTGACTCCATGGATTATATAGCCCACCAGGGTCCTCTGTCCATGGGATTTTCCAGGCAAGAATACTGGAGTGGGTTACCATTTCTTTCTCCAGGGGATCTTTCTGACCCAGGGATTGAACCTACGTCTCCTGCCTTCACAGGCAGATTCTTTACCACTGAAGCCACCAGGGAAGCCCAATCTCCACTGAGCCACCAGGAAGCCCAATCTATTGCTCCTGCTGCTGCTGCTGCTGCTGCTAAGTCACTTCAGTCGTGTCCAACTCTGTGCGACCCCACAGATGGCAGCCCATTGGGCTCCGCCATCCCTGGGATTCTCCAGGCAAGAATACTGGAGTGGGTTGCCATTTCCTTCTCCAATGCATGAAAGTAAAAGTGAAAGTGAAGTCACTCAGTCGTGTCTGACTCAGCGACCCCATGGACTGCAGCCTACCAGGCTCCTCCATCCATGGGATTTTCCAGGCAAGAGTACTGGAGTGGGATGCCATTGCCTTCTCTGAATCTATCACTACTGACGCTTTAAGACTGGTGTGAGACATGTATAAAGTGTTTTCAATACAATGCCTGGCACATGGTCTGTACCCAGTATATGATGGTTATTACCCTCACTTATTAATGCTATTTGGAGAAGGCAATGGCACCCCACTCCAGTACTCTTGTCTAGAAAATCCCATGGGTGGAGGAGCCTGGAAGGCTGCAGTCCATGGTGTTGATGAGGGTCAAACATGACTGAGTGACTTCACTTTCACTTTTCACTTCCATGCATTGGAGAAGGAAATAGCAACCCACTCCAGCATTCTTGCCTGGAGAATCCCAGGGATGGGGGAGCCTGGTGGGCTGCCGTCTATGGGGTCTCACAGAGTCAGACACGACTGAAGTGACTTCGCAGCAGCATTAATGCTATTCCCACTAATATCTGTATAGGCTTATGCCCAGTGTGCTATGAGAGTCCAGAAAAAGGTATTTAGCTTAGCCTGGTGGTCAGGGAAGGTTTCTTGGAGAAGATGAGAGCTAAGCTGTATATTAAGAAACTCTTTATAGCTCAGTTGGTAAAGAATCTGCCTGCAATGCAGAAGACCCAGGTTCAATTCCCAGGTCAGGAAGATCCTCTGGAGAAGGAAATGGCAACCCACTTCCCTCATCTGCAGAATCCCATGGATAGAGGAGCGTGGAAGGCTACAGTCCGCGGGATTGCAAGAATCGGACACGACTTAGCGACTAAACCACTACCACCAAGAGTTAAGTCAGATGAAGAAAAGCAGGAATGGCATTCCATACTGAGGTAACAGCACAGGGTATAAAGGGCACTGCAAATATTTGGTATCTGCTGGCAGGTCTTGCACAAGAACAGTCATCACTGTTTCCCCTTTCCTTGACATCCCATAGCATAGCTGCTTTTTCCTTCATATAGTTTACCATTTATCTTCCCTAGAAATACCCAGCCTACCCTGACAGCTATGTTGGTGTTGTCCTTTAAGAATAATTCAGCCTTACAATGAAAGGCAGACCAGGCCTCTCTAGAACATTATGAGAATCTTCTCTTTCTTTTGTGACATGAGAAAGGGTAAACTGCTGAGGTAATACAGCTGAGTTGAAGAGTGTGGGCTCTGGACTTAGACTGCCTGGGTTCAAATACTGGTCCCATCAGTGTCACTTTGGGCAAGCTACTTCACCTCTGTGTGCTTCAGTCATTTTTATCTGTTAAAAGTCAATGAGAATAATCTCAGAATTGCTGGGAGGATTCAGTGAGCTAACACATGTAAGAAAATTCGAACAGGGTCCGGCTACTAATAAGGATTAGCTAATATCACCTAACAAAATTAAGATTCCATGTTTCTTGGACGGGACATCCTTGAGAAAGTAGAGAATACACTAGATTAGAAATGTTATCTGTGATGGGCAGAAGGAAGAAGGGAGAATAAAAAGAAGTACAATATTTACTGAATACCTACTAGGTCCAGTTGTCCCTATTTTTACACATGGGTACACTGGGGCTCAGAAAGATCAAGAAATGTGCCTAGACAAATGGGCAAAACCATAATTCAAAACCATGGGTAGATGAATATAGAGCTATGCTCTTCCAAACACCTGCTTCTCTTCAACAAAATGGTGAAAATGGGTCTCCATTTTCTTAGCTTGAAAATTATGATATTAAACGTCACATTGCTAAGAAGAAACTTGAGAGCTGCCTAAGTTTTTACATGATTTTTTGGGTTTACTCCAGGAAATATAAACATTTTTCATGGTATGATTTCATGTGCTATGCTGAGGATTCCATTTCATAAATATGAACTATAGGATATAAATCAAGCATACATTTGCTTGTCTGAAGTTCAGGGCATATTATAATTACACAATGGGTAACAAAAATACTATTCTTTAGAATCCCAATTTTACATTTTCAGATATAAACTGACTAGACCTACATCTGTTTTATAACAAGAGGTAGGCCCAATTCTAGCCTTTAATTTCCTTCCACCCCACCACAAACTTAAGTATTGTATAAGGTGTTTGGTGGGATTTTAATATACCTGAGATTGCTATTTCATAGTAATCTGGCTTCTCAGGTACATTTTTTTTTCTTACCAAAGAATATAAATTTCTTATAACAAAATGAGAATAAAGTCAGGAAAAAATAAAGTTAAAGAAAACCATGGGAAAAGTGAATAATATGAGACTGTCTGGCTACAAAGCATTAACTTCTTGAGTTGAACTCAGAAGTATACACTACAGTCTTATGGGTCTTACACAAATCTAGGAGCTTTTCATATTGTCACTTCTTTGTCAATGAAGATGCTTTTTTAAGTGGGGAGGAAAATCAATCTCTCTCTCTCTCTCTCTCTCTCTCTCTCCACACATACACACACACACACGGGATTTGTCACATGTTGGTCCTATACTGATAAAAGAGCACCAATCCTCAGGGGAAACTTCAAATACTCAAAGACAAGAAGCTGTGAAGGGGGGTTGAGGGGTAGAGAAGAGCAGACAATCCTGTATAGAGGTATTTTATATACATAATACAGATTTTTAACCTAGAATATATAATTTTTTCTTTAATTACAGTTTCCTATATAACCATCAGTGGGTTCCAGCAATGCAAGCCATATTTATTAGAAGCAGCATGTCAAATAGGAGTTGACAATTACGGTCTCTATCAATACATATTATGCCAGACGGTAATGAGCCATCCACAAAGGGCTAGCCATCCAAAATAATCATGTCGCTTTCAGAGAAATGTCGAAGAGGTTATGGTTTATTACACAGTGCTCATTAGATATACAGTGGCAGCATTAGCAATTTTTCCTTCATTTGCGTCTCATTTAAAGATCTGCCCCCTCAAGCACAGTCAAATTAGTACACAAGGTTAAAACCATTACGCCCAGAAAAAAATTAAGTTGCATTTTATTTTACAGTAATGGTGGATCAAAGGTCCTCAGAATCTATTATTTGCAAAACCATTATCTAACATAGAATATTAACAAAAGGGAAAAGAAAAGCAATGCCCTGCCAGCATGGCTTTGACAGGAACAAAGACAGACTGTTTGAAATAAGTAAACACCACATTACTTAATTAAATATCCTTAAAAAAAAAAAAAACTATCTAAAAAATAATACTAAGGTAGTGACATCAACTGACAAAAGTCACAAGACTAAAGTTAATGATGAAGCACCAACCTATACTTTGAAATGCTTTGTTCGCATCAACTTATTTTTAAACATTTTAAAAATTGCCTTTGTGCACAATTTGATTATAAATCCACTTATTGCTATAAAGTATTTATTTTCTTAAGATAACCTAGGTTCTCATCTTTGGGGCAAATGCACATTTATAGATATCTATTAAATTGTAAATTTGGATAAACTATTATAATCAGAAAGATCTGGTCAAGAAAGCAATTTTGGAGTAGGTAATAAAAACTAAACTGTGCTTAGTTGCATCTGACTCTTTGCTACCCCATGGACTGTAGCTTGCCGGGCTCCTCTGTCTGTGGGAATTCTGCAGGCAAGAATACTGGAGTGGGGTGCCATGCTCTCCTCCAGGGGAGTTTCCCAGCCCAGGGAATGAACCCAGGTTTCCACATTGCAAGCGAATTCTTTACCATCTGAGCCTCCAGGGAAGCCCATGAATACTGGAGTGGGTAGCCTATCCCTTCGCCAAGGAATCTTCCTGAAGCAGGAATTGAACCGGGGTCTCCTGCATTGCAGGCAGATTCTTTACCAGCTGAGCTACTATGGAAGCACTAAAAACTAAAATAGGTACTACCAAATAAAAAATAGTGGATTGTGTCAAATCATCAGATAGCTGATTAACAGCACCTAAATTAGGGATAGCAAACAGTTGTAGCAAAGAGATCTTTTGAAGAGATTTCTAAAATCCTGCTTGGTTGTATACCTTGCCCATATTTTATTATTAACAGACTGTAATTGTAGTGGATATTCAAAGATCTCTTGCTTTCATTTGGTGGACATTTATTTAGTGTCTGCCACATGTCAAACCATGTGATAAGCTTTAAGAATTCATCCAAAAATGGGGGAAAGGGGCAGAAAACTTAGAGCTGTGTCCTTAAGAAGCTCATGGCCAGAGCAGTGAAGGATTCAGACATGAACTAATGGTTTCAGTCATAGGCGACAACTGCTATCAAAGAAGTAAACACAGGGGCCAGGGGAGCCCAAATCTTAATGGAGGAAGGCAAGGGCTTTCAAAGAAAGTAACACCTAGAGTGGGACAGAAAGGAGAATTCTACCCTGCAGAGAAAGGGAGGGAGAAATACACAGAATGTGGAGAAGTGGAGAGTGACGGGGCTCTCTGATTCCTCAGAGAATCAGAAAATACAGTTTTAAGGAACCTCTTAAAAGCTGATCCAAATTAGAGGAAAGTATCCCGACATTGGAAGGATGGACTTTATGAAATAAAGTCAGCAAGAAATGTCTAGGGAGGTCAAATGACCTTTTTTAAGAAAAATATCTTAATGAAAACAGTTTTTGGTTAGGTCTATGTATGATTAATCTAATTTCAGAGTGAATAAATGTTCCATTTAATGCTGAGACCAACTGAATAACTTCTATCTTGCCATGACCAAATTTTGAATTTCACTGGTTATTCTAATTGTTCTTTACCCCTAAAAATGAGAGAAGTCCTTGTCTCTTTTCTCTTAAACTGATAAAAGTATGAACCATAATATACTATAGTCTAATGTGTGCCTGCTCTCAAAACACATGTAAAACATAGCACACTTTTAGAGAACAGAGAATAGAACTATTTAATTCTTTTGTTATGGTACCCAGTACAGGTATAATTAGATACCCACAGAAGTTTGCTTTCTTTTTTAACAGAAATGCCATTATGCCCCAATACAGCCTCTATACATAGCTATGGTTAATGATACAGTGAATTCCTTAAGAGATTGTAGCATCATGAGAGAATATTTCATTTCTTCCAGAGTATAACAGGTATCCTTTTTTTTGAGCATTGTGATGTTTCTAAACAAGGTACTATATATCTATGCTATTTTAATGAAGTAGTATTTGACCTTCTAAGACATTCATCTCTTGAACAAATATAAGTAAAGATTCCAAAGATTAAAAAAAAAAACTATATGTAAAACATCTGTAACTGTGTACATATTATGTACATATAGCTTTGTGTAAATGGTTAAAGCATCGTTACTGACTTTGAATTTTGCTTGGGTCAATTTTTTTCTATCAAGAAAAGCCCTAGCTAATAAACATCAGAAGTTACAAGAGGTAAGCAGTATGAGATGATAACTGTAATACAACAAGTCATATTGTTAAACTACAGAAAAAGAAAAAGCAATGAGGCCCCACACTGATTATTTATTGGTCTAAGTTCACATCATTACTATGTGTAATTATGAATTGCAAGGAAAAAAACAAAAATAAGACTGTTGAAGGTGGATAGAGAGAAGAGCATGGGTGGCCCACTTCATGACAGCGTCCAGAGGTCTGCAGGAAGAGCTGTTTTGTCAATGTCTTTTCTTCCCACCATTCTAAGGACTATAATTTATTCATTTGATCTCATCTCTGTCTTATGCTATAGAATTATAAATGTTTTAGGTATGTTCAATAGCACATAAAAACCATAACCAGTAGATGTCAGGAAAACATGAGACAAAAGTTTAATGAGATAAAGTATGATACATTGAGAAAGAAAAGTGCAAAATGGAAGGGAGGCAGGAACCCAGAGCAATAAGCTAATAGTCTGAATTACTGACTTTAATGGAGCACCCAGAAACAGAGCCTTTTCCTGTGTGTAACAAATGTGCCATTTTATCTCAAAATGTTAACGGTTGAGCTGCATCACCAAACCAAAGACAGTACCTTGATTAAAATCTTGCCTGATCTCCCAGTTTTAGGAAAGAAAGAAATTCTGTTTTAGAAACCCTCATGGCTTTGGGTTATATCTCCAAGTCTTATTCTATGAGTACAAATAAAAGCTTCTGAGTCACCATTTATAACAACAGAGGGGCTCAGATTTTACTATTTGAAAGTGGCACTAAATTAGAAATGATCACCATCTGTATAGCAAAAATATCTGAGCATTTAATTGCTTGATAATACACTCTAAGACAGTAGCTCCCTGTCTAGATTTCCTAGATCTTTAAGGATTCTTCACAGGAGGTAAAAAATTCTTCAGAGAAATGAGATTTTTCCCCTTTCCAAAATGTCTAAGGAAACTCATTCATTCACCCCTAGACAAAGGTACATCTGTTAATAAAAACACCAATTTCCTTTAGTGCTGTATTTATTAAAAAGATGTGACAGTGATAGTTACATTTTGGTCACTAGGCACCCAGACTGTCAGTTACAAGTGCATCTGATAAAACAGAAAATCAAGTAATCATCATATTACATATAAAGTGTGCTTGGTAAACAGACTCCTTTACAGAAGGTCAGGGGAACAGCAAAAGGAGTTTTGAGTGCTGAAGAGGCTGAGAGGTTATCATCACCAAGCCTACAGCTGGCTAACTTCCCTCTACTTTTCCTTGGCCATCTGCTTTCCCCAGGGTATCCTAAAAGAGAGCGGCTGTCCACTTCAACGACACATCTAACAGGAGGCCAGAAGAGGTCAGTGGAGAGCAGTGCTAGGCACCCCATTCTCGCACCCAGACGTCTGGACTCTGGCACTTTTCAGGCCTCTGTTTACTCAAGAGGAAGAAGCCAAAAGAAAAAACCCAAAAAAACACACACACCGAAAACCCAGAATAAATCATTATACTCAATTTTTATTCTGTCACAATCAGAGATGATTTTAAGGCTATTGTAATGTGTAACTTAGAAAAAAGAGATTTGAAATAGAAAACATTTTCCTATGACAATGTTCCAGCTTCTAAATTAATTTTAAACAAAGAGTGCAAAAATTAAACATGTTGTTTTGAATGTTTTAAATATTTAAATATAAAATTTTCCTCTCTTTTACCTCCAGGGAAATATAAACTAAATAAAAGCTCTTCCTTCATCGAGAGCTGAAGAATTACAAGAAAAAAGGTACAGACTTTTAAATACTAGTTACTGTGTCTTTACTTCTCTCTCTCAGGAAGCTCCTTCACTGAAGGCCCACCTAAAACATACAGAACCTAAAAGTGAGCTCCAGTCCTTCATAGAGGAGCTACTTTCCCGTCAAAATGGAAGTCATGGTCGGGGCATATTTATCCAATATAAACTTGCAGTAGTGTACCAGGCACAGAGAGAACCGCAACCACCTAAGACTATGTGGTACCCTGACTTTAAGGGTTTTATGAATCTAAGAGTGAAATCAATAAAATTAGAAAATGCTAAGGAAAGACCTAAAATAGGTGGATTATAGAAAGGTCCAAGTTACCTTGCCTACCCTTCTAACTATTCCTGAGGAAGATTAACTTATAGTCAAAGTGGTATAGACAATATAAACCAACATCTGCATGTAGTAGCTTTGAAAAAGAACAAGTTATCTATTAAACACTGTAGATATATATATTTTTAAAAGCTAGCTTTTATAAAATCAAACTCATGAATTAAATTCTAATAATTTAGTACCATTCCATTTAAATTCTCCGACAACTGATTTTTCAGCTTATTGTTTTTATTGAGCTACACTGGCCTGTACAAAGAAATAAAAAGTAAATTCCTATCTCTAAAGTTCTGAATTGAATGGTATAAAATTAAATACAGAGATGTATTTTAAGTGCAAAGTATCCTTCCACTGTTGCCAGAAAACTAACAAAGGGGAGTTAAGTAATTTCACAGCCGTATTTTCTCACTCTCCTTCACTGAGAACACAGTCGTTTGCATGGCATAATAAGCTGTAAATTATAAACATTTTTACATAGCCTGCTGCAAAGTAAAGTCTGCCAGCTACTATACTGGATAGGGTTCAAGTGATTAACTACAGCTTTGGAAAGAAGGGGTGGAAACTTGTTTTGCGTCTCAGTTTGTTGGTTCTCTTATGCATAGCCTCTAAAAATCTGTTACATCATTATTTGCAATGAATATGTAAGTTATTCATTGTAATTATAGTAGAGAACTAGAAGCGCTGTATTACTGCAAGATGTAAATTATCCATGGACAGCAGCAAATTTTGTAGGTGCATAATTATCCAAGTACTTCCTTGAAACAGTGTCTCCAATGAGTATGAATGTGATGGGTTTTAATACCAAAATTTATAGCATTGAGCATTTCAGGACTAAAGACAAATGAAATACACTTTCCCCTTTGTCTACAGGGGAAGCCCATTAGACAGAACATCTATTGGGGGCAGGTCTAATTTTAAAAATGGTTTCTGTATCAAAGAAAATATACAGGAATCTAGATTCCCAACAGATGAAAGAATAAAGAAGATGTGCAATGAAAGAGGTATAGTCTGCAAACCTAAATGTTTTTATTTTTAAATTGTATAGAACATTACTATGATCCACATTCAACCTCTAAACAAAAGAATTTTGTCTGAATAAATCAATAATAATTCATGGAGCACTTGAGTGCTCACTATGGTGCTTAGATTTTAGAGGCTAAAGAAAAAAGTCTATAATCTGGTTTCGAAGCACTATGTAATTCAATACCACTAAATATAAAGATTTGTGCTCAGAGGTGAGGATGTCAAGATGAAAAACAAAGTACAGTTGGCCCCCTGTATCTTTGGGTTTCGCATCCATGGATTCTACCAACTGTGGAGCTGGCTATATCTGAGAAACCCGTGGATGCAGAGAGCTGAATGTACTCATTGTACTGTATCATTTTATATAAAGGACTTGAGCATCTGTGGATTTTGGTATCCATGGGAGCTCCTGGAATCAACCCCCTGTGGATACCAAGGGGCAACAGTATATTTGGGGCACTCTAATCCAGAGGCTGCCTACAATAATGGAAAGAGCATGAATTCCATGGTTAAATGGGGTTTGAATCCCAATTCCTTCATCTATTTACACTATCAATTTTGTTAGGTTATTAAATTTCTCTAAGCCTGTCTCCCCCAAAAGTGCAGTACTGTAAGGATTAAATGAGTTAACATTTATAAAGCACAGGGAGGAGTACCAGACATACAGAAAATTCAATATGTGTTAACTATTTAGGGACTATTTCTCTATATTTATCACAGTCAGCTTTGCACATAGCAGGCACTCAACAAATGTTGAGTTTGGAGTGACTGAACAAACGTAGTAGAAGGATAAGTACACGTGTGCTAAGTTGCTTCAGTCGTGTCCAACTCTTTGCAACGCTATGATTGTTGCCAACCAGGCTCCCCTTTCCATGGGATTTCCCAGGCAAGGACACTGGAGAGGGCTGCCATTCCCTTCTCCAGGGGATTTTCCTGACCCAGGGATCACATCCATGTCTTTTATGTCTCTTGCATTGGCAAGTGGGTTCCTTACCACTAGCACGACCTACGAAACCCAGATAGGCATACAAATTACTACAGTATTTTAAAAAAAAAAGGTGGGGGGGACCTCAGAGGTACAAAATGTAATAAACAGCTCAGTGATGGGAGAGGTGCTAAATTGGAAGATGGCTAAAACACAAGGTGGTGACTTCAAGAACTGAGGAAACATACATAAGCCCATCATTACAAAAAATATGTTGGGGCTTCCTTGGCAGTCCAGTGGTTAAAACTCAGGCTTACAATTCAGGGGTGCAGATTAGATCCCTGGTTAGGGATCTAATCCATATACTACATGGTGCAGCCAAAAAAATAAATAATTAAAACAAAAACCCAACCATGTGTTAAGCGTACTAAAAATTCACAAAATATTCCCTCCATGTTCTGGCTGTAATTGAGCCAGAGCTTTTCCTGGGCTACTGAAATCCCCATATCTTTATGAGTAGATGCAGTTAACCTCCTACAAGCCACAGGCTGTGGGGCTGAGAGGTGGGACTGGTACTCTGTTTCGGGACCCTCTTGAGAAACCACTGGTCTACTTTTACCACTGCTTCTGGCCATCACTCTGTGTTCACTGGAGTCCTCACCATTTCACTTAATTTGGTTCTCTAGATTGACATCAGTCACATCAACTGTCCACACTGTAGTTTCTCAATCTATTCAATTCAAATGCTGTCAACTTCACTCTGAGGAAAAACTAGAACTTACCATTTAGAACTACTCTACTTCTGAAATCAATTCACATATCCTACCTTCTATCTACAATCTCCAAACCTCTCAGTTCTCTCATTCACTATTACTTTTCCCTCTAAAATATAAATCTTCATGACCTCCAACATTTGATCACTACTTTTAACCTAATTTTGGACTCCCTCAGCCTTCCTTCCTGAGTGAGCCTAAACAGTTCTACTAGCTGGGCAAAGAAAAAAATCATAATCATGCTTTTATCTCTATCATTTCTACTTTAGGGCAGCTAGAGATACCTGTTGCTGTTAAGGAATTCAGATTTAATTCTGTAGGTAATAGGATACCACTGAAAAATTAAGGATACTTTATTCCACTTAAAAATTTGAACAGAATAGAAGGGAATGGGACAATCTTAACAACAGAAAATGCACACTCAGTATGCCAGTAACTTTAGAGAATGATTATAGGGTTTGAGATAACCAACCTGAGAATTTTTGCCTCTATTACCAGCAAAGACCCTGATGCTGAGAAAGACTGAGGGCAAGAACAGAAGGGGACAACAGAGAATGAGATGGTTGAGTGGTATCATTGACTCAATGGACATGAATTTGAGCAAACTCCAGGAGATAGTGAAGGCTAGGTAAGCCTGGTGTACTGTATTTCATGGGGTCACAAAGAGTCAGACATGACTTAGCAACTGAATAACCACCACCATCACCACCCAGCTACCAGTCCAAGAGCAAGAAGAATAGTGAAGGAGGATTTCCTTGGGCACTAAGCTACCTATAGACGCCAGTTTCTCCAAGGATCTTATTATTAGTTACTCAGTCGTGTCCGACTCTTTGTGACCCCATGGACTATAGCCATCAGGCTCCTCTGTCCGTGGAATTCTCCAGGCAAGAATACTGGAGTGGGCTACCATTTCCTTCTCCAGGGGATCTTCCTGACCCAGGGATCACACCTGCATCTCCACACTGCAGGCAGACTCTTTACCAACTGAGCCACCAGGGAAGCCCCCCACGGATCTTAGGTGAAGGATATTCATGATTGTCTTTAATTAAACAAAGGGTTGCAAGTGGACATGGGTAGATTGTGGACCCAATAGTGAATATGGTTACAGCTCTGGAAGTTAAGTTCCAGAAACAGAGTTCTAGAAATGAAGTTGCATCAATGGAGTCAGAAGGCTAACAGATGCATAAATTGTTTCTTTACCTTGTCATTGGAGGTCAAAGACTATTTCTGAATAATATTCGCATTTCCCTCAAGGCTCAGCCTTCCGACTTGCAGAGAGGGGGTGGTTAGGATAGACCACAGTCTACTTGAACTTAGCTGGATATGTGCCTGTGAAGCTCTCTGATTTAGGTCCATTTTATCTTTATCTATCTTATAGATGAGTAATCACACAGCATGATTAGTGACTTGCCTAAGATCAAATAACTAATCAGTTACAGATTTGAGACAAGAACCTTTATCCATGTCTCTTTTACATCACACTGTTTACCAGTGGGGATGCTTTGAGTTTGGGTTCAAAGGATAAGCATTAAGTCATGAAGCTATTAAGCAAACTCTGTCATTAAACATTTTAAATGGCTGCAATTCTTCTGATAGAACTAACATTTTACTACAGTAAATGTCAAGAATTGAGCACCATTTAAATTTAGATTAGACACTGGATAATGCCTTTGCCTATGGCTTCTTACTAGTTAATGTATAGCCCTTCTTTAAGACAGAGTTTAATTTTTTTTTACTATTGACAAAACAATTTATGCAGCTTGTTTTTTGTTGTGATGTAGTCAAGCAGGCTAATCTATATCAAGATATTTATATACAATTAACTCTCAGCAGAGTAGATTAGTAGCTGAGCCCACCTACTTTTTGTGGTTAATTATACTTGTTTTGTAAGAGGCTGTTCCTATTTTGTGCTTTTCCAACAGCTCTGGTGAAGTAAAGACTTCTGATGTACTGTACATGGAACATAAAGAGCCTTCCCCTTTCTTACTCAACATATAATTGCTGCATTTGTGCATGCTGTGTAAGTTGAAAATAACAATAAAAAGTTAATGAAGAAAATAAGTACTGGCTGTAATGAATCAGTAATATTACTAGATTTGTATCTGGAGTTTATTTTTATTGCTGTAAATGGAACACAATCAATAGTAATATGTAATCAAACTACACATGCTTTCATCTCTTGAGAAATCTCTGAAAAGGAGCTGAGATATCTTTAAGAAATTATCTTCAAAAGCTTACTCTAAATTCAGTTATTCAGCATAATCATTTTAAATCACTGTCAATAAGCATTCCTCATTTTCTAATTTCTTGTAATACAAAAAGGTACATTTCTTAAATAGATTGTTAATGTTTTATAAGTATGAAATATAATTTCCTTTTAATTTTCAAGTTAATTTAAATTACATTTTCTTTATATGAAAATAGAAATACTAAAAATAAAGTTCCCTTTGATTATTCCCCTATACCTGTTCTCAAACCTTTCCCCATCCCCACTTCCTCCAAACACAGTTACCATCAAGTGAGTAAGGTTTCCTCAAAGTCTCTTTTTCTATACATTTACACATGTCATTTGAAAAAATAATAACAGTTTTTTAAAATGCTATACAATATTAATTATTGCACTTTAATATAATTAAGCACTAAGTAAATATAATATGTTTCTACTTAAGCCTCATTTCTTAAGGTGTTTTTTGATTTGGTCAATCCCAAGGGAAATATCGGAGAAGGCGATGGCATCCCACTCCAGTACTCTTGCCTGGAAAATCCCATGGATGGAAAAGCCTGGTAGGCTACAGTCCATGGGGTCGAGAAGAGTCGGACACGACTGAGTAACCTCACTTTCACTTTTCATTTTCATGCACTGGAGAAGGAAATGGCAACCCACTCCAGTGTTCTTGCCTGGAGAATCCCAGGGATGGCGGAGCCTGGTGGGCTGTGGTCTATGGGGTCGCACAGAGTCGGACACGACTGAAGTGACTTAGCAGCAACAGCAAGGGAAATATGGTTTGTTAATTTTGTTTCTGTTGCTGTTCAGTTGCTTAGTCCTGTCTGACTCCTTGCAACCCCATGGACTGCAGCATGCCAGATCCCCTATTCTTCACCATCTCCCGAAGTTTGCTCAAACTCACGTCTATTGAGTCAGTGATGCCATCCAACCATCTCATCCTCTATTGTCCCTTACTCCTCTGCCTTCAATCTTTTCCAGTATCACGGTTTTTCCAATGAGTCAGCTCTTTTGCATTAGGTGGCCGAAGTACTGGAGCTTCAGTTTCAGTATCAGTCCTTTCAATGAATATTCAGGGTTGATTTCCTTTAGGATTGACTGTTTTGATCTTCTTGCTGTCCAAGGGACTCTCAGAAGTCTCCTCCAGCATCACAATTCAAAGGCATCAATTCTTCATTGTTCAGCTCTCATATCTGTACATGACTACTGGAAAAACCATAGGTTTGATTATATGGACCTCTGTCCACAAAGCAATATCTCTGTTTTTTAATATGCTGTCCAGGTTGGTTAGTATTTTTCTTCCAAGGAGCAAGCATCTTTTAATTTCATGGCTGCAGTCATCGTCCACAGTGATTTCAGAGCCCAAGAAAATAAAGTCTGTCACTGTTCCCATTGTTTCTCCATCTATTTGCCATCAAGTAATGGGACCGGATGCCATGATCTTAGTTTTTTTTGAATGTTGAGTTTTAAGCTGGCCTTTTCACTCTCCTTCACCTTCATTAAGAGACTCTTTAGTTTCTCTTCGCTTTCTGTCATAAGGGTAGTGTCATCTGTACATCTGAGGTTATTGATATTTCTCCTGGCAATCTTGATTCCAGCTTGTGCTTCATCCAGCCTGGCATTTTGCATGATGTACTCCGCATATAAGTTAAATAAAGTAAGTTAAATAAGCAGGGTGACAATATACAGCCTTGATGTACTCCTTTCCCAATTATAAACGAGTCTGTTGTTCCATGTCCAGTTCTAACTTTTTGCTTCTTGACCTGCATACAGGTTTCACAGGAGGCAGGTAAGGTGGTCTGGTTCCCATCTCTTGAAGAATTTTCCATAGTTCATTGTGATCTACACAGTCAAAGGCTTTAGTGCAGTCAATGAAGCAGAAATAGATGTTTTTCTGGAATTCTCTAGCTTTTTCTATGATCCAATGGATCTTGGCAATTTGATCTCTGGTTCCTCTGCCTTTTCTAAAACCAGCTGTACATCTGGAAGTTATCAGTTAACATACTGTTGAAGCCTAGCATGAAAGATTTTGAGCATTATTTTCCTAGCATGTGAAATTGTGCAATAGTTTGAGCATTCTTTGGCATTGCCCTTCTTTGGGATTGGAATGAAAACTGACCTTTTCCAGTCCTGAGGCCACTGCTGACTTTTCCAAATTTTCTGGCATATTAAATGCAGCACTTGAACTGCATCATCTTTTAGGATGTGAAATAGCTCAGCTGGAATTCCATCACCTCCATTAGCTTTGTTGGTAGTGATTTTCCTAAGGCCCTCTTGACTTCTCACTCCAGGATGTATGGCTCTAGGTGAGTGATCACACCAACATAGTTATCTGGGTCATTAAGACATTTTTTGTATATTTCTTCCGTGTATTTTTGTCACCTCTTCTTAATATCTTCTGCTGGTGCATACCGTTTCTGTCTTTTTTTAGTGCCTATCTTTGCATGAAATGTTGCCTTGGTATCTCTAATATTCTTGAAGAGATCTCTAGTCTTTCCCATTCTGTTGTTTTCCTCTATTTCTTTGCAACGTTTCCTCTGTTTGCATTTGAACCAGAGATCCAATTGCCAACATTGGTTGGATCATCAAAAAAGCAAGAGAGTTCCAGAAAAACATCTACTTCTGCTTTATTGACTATGCCAAAGCCTTTGACTGTGTGGACCACAATAAACTCTGGAAAATTCTTAAAGGAATGGGAATACCAGACCACCTGACCTGCCTCCTGAGATATCTGTATGCAGGTCAAGAAGCAACAGTTAGAACTAGACATGGAACAACAGACTGGTTCCAAATTGGGAAGGGAGTTCGTCAAGGCTGTATATTATCACCCTGCTTATTTAACTTATATGCAGACTACACCATCTGAAATGCCAGGCTGGATGAAGTATAAGCTGGAATCAAGATTGCTGGGAGAAATATCAATAACCTCAGATATGCAGATGACACCACCCTTATGGTAGAAAGTGAAGAAGAACTAAAGAACCTCTTGATGAAAGTGGAAGAGGAGAGTGAGAAAGTTGACTTAAAACTCAACATTCAGAAAATTAAGATCATGGCATCTGGTCCTATCACTTCATGGCAAGTAGATGGGGAAACAATTGAAACAATGACAGACTTTACTTTTGGGGGCTCCAAAATCACTGTAGATGGTGACTGCGGCCATGAAATTAAAAGATGCTTGCTCCTTGGAAGAAAAGTTATGGCCAACCTAGACAGCATATTAAAAAGCAGAGACATTACTTTGCCAACAAAGATACATCAAGTCAAAGCCATGGTTTTTCCAGTAGTCATGTATGGATGTGAGAGTTGGACTATAAAGAACGCTGAGCGCTAAAGAATGGATGTTTTTGAACTGTGGTGGTGGAGAAGACTCTTGAGAGTCCCTTGGACTATAAGAAGATCAAATCAGTCCATCCTAAAGGAAATCAGTCCTGAATATTCACTGGAAGGACTAATGCTGAAGCTGAAACTCCAATAGTTCGGCCACCTGATGCAAAGAACTGACTCATTTGAAATGACCCTGTTGCTGGGAAAGATTGAAGGTGCGAGAAGGGGACGAGAGAGGATGAGGTGGTTGAATGGCATCACTGACTCGATGGACCTGAGTTCGAGTAAGCTCCGGGAGTTGGTGATGGACAGGGAAGCCTTGTGTGCTCCAGTCCATGGGGTCGCAAAGAGTCAGACATGACTGAAGTGAACTGAACTTTGCATTGTTCACTTAAAAGGCTTTCTTATCTCTCCTTGCTATTCTCTGGAACTCTGCATTCAATTGGATATATCTTTTCTCCTTCGCTTCTCTCTTCTCTATTTTTCTCAGCTATCTGAGAGAAAAAAAAACTATTTTGCTCTTTTGCATTTCTTTTCCTTGGGGATGGTTTTGATCATTGCCTCCTATATAATGTTACAAACCTCTGTCCAGAGTTCTTCAGGCACTCTGTCTAATTTTGTTTGGCATTTTTAAATGCCAAATACTAATATGCAGTGTGAACATAAGAATTGATAGTCACAGCTTATTGTGAGTATAATCAGAAGTCATCAGAAGCTAATTAGGACTACATTAAAATGATAAATTATGCAACATAATATTTGCAGCTGAAATCAAGTCCCTAAATTTAAAGATTTATTTAAAAAAAAAATCATCTTGTTTCTGCACAGCTTTTCATGTTCTCCACTTACCTTCATAAATTAAGATTTCAAAGAGGCCTCCAAATATTTTACTACCAGTTCTGCTAACAGTACCCCAAGCCTGACCAATTTTCACTTGGAGGAGAAAGTAATGTTTAGATTAATAATTTGATTATAAGCTATTTTCTAGATTTAACTTATATTTATAAGGCCTTTTATCTGATTAGTTCTTTAAGCCCAATAATCACCTTAGAGGTTTAACCTTTATCATTAATTTAACTTTAATCAATTGAATAATATACTGAGTTGAAAAAGAATTAGCACGGTTACCAAAACGTTGATAGTGTCCATTTTAACATGGATGGCAAACCTAAAAAGTTAATTAAAAGATGTCATTTTGCATCACTCCTGCTTTCTTTATTTAAAAACATCTAGAGTCCATGCATTTTCATAGGATATTTTATCCTGTCAAAGAGGGGAAAAGATAAAAGTTTAAATCAGTTCAAAGTCCTTCATTTTAATAGTAGGATAGAATTTCTAAGCTAACTACCTGCAATCAACAAAAATTTTCACTGCTTTTTAAGAAGTACGTAAGTAAAACCTGTATAAATGAAAAATAATTCAGACCACTGAATAGGACATAGAATAAACAAAGTCTCTCATCCCATTTCCTTACAGCTGCCACTCCCCAGAGGTGACGACTATTAACAGTTCTTTTTGTCTCCTTCCTTCTGAGATATTTTTCATGCAAATAAAAATCCACTGCCCACCCACTCAAGCCCCAGTGGGACCAAACTATTATAGAATACATTTCGAGTCTTGCTTTTCTTACATGTTCTTTGAGCTCTTCCCAGATTGGCACATACAGATTTCCTTAATTCTTTTAAATGATTGTTTGATATTCCTTTGCATCAGTAACATAACATGTCCCCTCCTGATGGACACTTTGGTTGTTTCCTTTTTGTTGCTGTTCCTGCAAAGTATACTACAAAGAACATTCTTCTACATATATGTTTGGGCACTTATGTTAATACATTAGCATATAATTTTGCTAAATCAATGGGTAACTGGATTAAAATAAAATTTACAGCTATTACCAAATTGCTCTCTAAGCAAGTATACCAATTAACATCCCTACGAACAAAGCATTCAGGTGCCTTTTTCCTCACAAAGAAATGTTGGCTATCAAACTTTTTAACCTCTGCCAATCTGACAGAGAGAAACTATGATTTTAATTTGTCCTTTATGATGATGTCCAGCCTTTCTTCTCTTTTTGTTTACTAACCATCTATGAGTTTTCTTCACTGAACATCCTGTTCATGTTTTTCGTCCAAGATTGCACAGTACTATCTTCTTCCTGATTTATAGGATCCTCAACTGACTGAAGCGACTTAGCAGCAGCAGCAGCAACTGATTTGTTTATTAAAACTTAGCCCTCTGTTGCAAATATTTGCAAATACGTTGCAAATATTTTTGTAACTTTGGCACTTAGCTTTTGACTTTATGGGACATTTCTTTCCATTGAAGAATTCTTTTTTAATGAAGTCAAAACTTTTTGTTTATGGGTCCAGCGTGTTGAAACACTTTAGGAAGGTCTTCCTTGCTTCCAGATTAAATAATAATAATCACAAAGATAACAATAGTTACCAGGATTATTCCACTCTAAGCAAATAGTCAACTGACTGGCATCTATGTACTAGGAACATGCTGAATATTGGGCTCCTATGAAGAAAACAGATCATCTGAACTATGTTTAATGGCACACACAGCACAACTGCCTTTTATCAGCACTACAAATAAATACATAAAAAGATCAATCGATAATTTTATTCCCATTTATCATCTCACCTGCCACTCAGAAGCCAAATAATATGATAAAAGTACTTGTTTTACAAACAGAGTTAGAATGATTGACAAATGTATTGACTCACATGAATCCTGGCCAACAGACCGTCTAAAGGACAAAAATAACAATTACTTTGTTGCTGTTGTTTGTCTGATTCTTTGCAGCCCCATGGACTGTAGCTCATCAGGCTCCTTTGTCCATGGGATTTCCCAAGCAAGAATATTGGAGTGGGTAGTCATTCCTCCTTCAGAGGATCTTCGCCACCCAGGGATCAAACCTGCATCTCGTTCATGGCAGGCAGATTCTTAGTTACTGCTGAGCCACCTCAACAATCAGCAGTTTGTTAGGAAGTCAAACAATCATTTTACTCCTGATTCATTCGATACTTTTTCATTCTTGTAGGTTCTACTTATCACTGAATTTATCTCTAGCAAATAGATTAGAGACAAAGAAAGGTGGGCAAGAAGAAGGTGGCACCATGTTTATAATATATCAGGACACTGCAGATCTTTAATTAAATTCAGTGGCTATGCCTCAGAACGACAGGTATGCATTACAGACATGCACCACTTCCAGACAGACAGGCTGCTCTGCTATGATTCTAATGGCTGCAACGGTCCCTCAAGAGCAGTTCATTCTCCTCCCTCTGCTGCCCAGAGGGAATTAAGTTCAGAAGAGTCTACAGCCTATTAGTAAAAGTCAAGCTGTATCGATACCAGAACGGAAGTTGCAGATAACAGAGATGAGTAATCAAAATATAATTTTTAAAAAGGAAAGGAATAGGTGGAAATATTGAGGAAGTGAAATGAACTTTTGATGGGACTTTTAAGATTGCAAAGTAGATATTGGGCAATACTTTAAAAAACTGTCAGCTTTTTTGTGTGTGTTTTTGTTGATACTTCATTAACACTTGTCATTCTTTAAATAAAACTATATGTTGTTTTACATGATAACTAAAAATTAAGACTATTTTATGAAGAGTACTTTAGTGTCTGATTACAGCTCACGTCCTAAATTACAAGTTGCAGAGGACATAATAAGATATAGTGATTATAAGTTCAGTTCAGTTCAGTCACTCAGTAGTGTCCGACTTTTTGTAACCCCCGTGGACTGCAGGATGCCAGGCTTCCCTGTCCATCACCACTTCCCAGAGCCTACTCAAACTCATGTCCATCACATCAGTGATGCCATCCAACCATCTCATCCTCTGTCGTCTCCTTCTCCCCCTCCTTCAATCTTTTCCAGCATCAGGGTCTTTTCCAATGAGTTGGTTCTTGACATCAGGTGGCCAAAGTTAGGTACAGTCCATGTTAAACTACTCTAAAAAGCACATACTGTAAAATGTGTGATTCAAATGTTTGTTTTGGTGTAGAACAGTTATGTATATTGAAGATTCAGTCATCCAGACAAAGATTTAAATGAATACTATGTCCAACACACTGGTGAGATGAAAATATGCACAAAGCCAAGGGCCTGCCCTGAAGGAGAGAGAAATCTGATAAAGGACATAAAGCAGCATGACAGGGCTCTGAAATAACAATAAGAAATAACACTTGTTAAGTTCAGTCTATACACACTGTTCTAAGTGTTTTACTCAAATTACCTTCTTTGATCCACTCAACAAACCTATGAGGCACAGAGAGGTAACCTAACTTGTCTGGGGTCACACAGCAAATAAGTGACAGAATAAGGAATTAAACTGAGGCCACCAGCATGATATATTTCTTCCCCTACTTGATCACTTAATGCAGGATCTCAGAAAGTTACTTCACCTGTTTAACTCTGTTTTCTTATTGATGACTCTGTTATTTCTGCCTCACAGAGTTTCTATTAGCACTCAAAATTAGGTACCCTAACATAACATACGGAGAAGGCAATGGTGACCCACTCCAGTGCTCTGGCCTGGAAAATCCCATAGACGGAGGAGCCTGGTAGGTTGCAGTCCATGGGGTCACTGAGTCGGACACGATTGAGCAACTTCACTTTCACTTTTCACTTTCATGCACTGGAGAAGGAAATGACAACCCACTCCAGTGTTCTTGCCTGGAGAATCCCAGGGACAGGGGAGCCTGGTGGGCTGCCACCTATGGGGTTGCGCAGAGTCGGACATGACTGAAGTGACTAAACAGCAGAGCAACAGCAACATAAGGTGTACCAAACTGTTTCACAGTATTCCACAAGATACACTGCTGACAGAGGTTTAAGGGTTTTATAGTCAAATAACCGGGAAATAATATCTCTTCTTAAAGATTCATGATGGATGCCATATATACCTAACAATTCTTGAAATTTCTGAAATGAAGAAATCTTTTAAACTCTGTTTAACCTGGCAAAACCAAATTTATTTGACGACAGGACCTTTTGTCTCACTGACTATCTAATAAAACCTTCATCCTAAATGAAGCACAAATTGGGAAATGCTGGTAGAAAAGGGCATGACCTAATGGGTCTAAACCCAACTCAGCCAACTGCTAATCTGATCCTTTCGGTAAAGACTCCATAATCTCTCCAGGTCTCAGCTTTCCCTCTCAGCAATCACTTAGACTATTTCAGTAACTCCTTAGCTGGTCCTCTTTACCTCTTGAACCTCAACTCTCTGGGTTATCTTCTCAAATGATCACATTCTAGAGCACAGATATATTAACATGACCCCCTCACTTAAAGAACTTTATAATGTCTATAAAGAAAAATAAACATACTCTATCCACTCATTTAATTCTTAAAACCATTCTCTGAAAGGTGAGAGCTGAAATCTGAGGCACAGCTAGCAAGTGAGGTAGCCTGCTTCCAGATTCCAAGGCTAGTCTATGCCTCTTGGATGGCTCCCAACTGTTTCTCTAGGATAGGGCTCTGATGCCTTAGAACCTTCACAATCCAACTTCAACCTTTCTTTTCTAGACCATCTCCTCATCAGTGGTCTGCAATATGTTAGTTTGCCGGGGCTATGAGGGACAACTCTGTTCTATGCCCCTCTCCTTGACTTGAAAATGACCACCTTCGTGTTCATAGGGTGTTCTGCCTATATATGCACATTTGTGCCCAAATTTCCCCCTTTTTAAAATAAGGTCATTGAATTACGGCTCATTCTAATGACCTCATTTTAACTGGATTCTCTCAATAAAGACCCCATCTCCAAACAAGGGCGCATTGTGAGGAATGAGGGGTTAGGCTTTAATGTATGAATTTGGGGGCAGGGACAGAATTCAACCCATAACACTTACATGCATAATGCCCCAGTCTCTAGTATGTAAATCCATGCATTCACATAACAAGTATGTACCAAGTGCCCATAACTGTGTCAGCACGGTGCAGGACCTGCTATGTACTTCCAGACCACGTTTGCTGAGTGTGTTCCTCACTTTCTTTACCTTGAACACAGCCACCTTTTACCAAACCCCTTGCCTACCTGCTTTCCTCTGATAACCTCCTAGTTACCTTCAGAATCTATTTATAAGTTCCCTCTTTGTAAAAGTTCATATGTCCATAGGTGTGTGGATTTATCTCTGGGCTTTCTATTTTGTTCCATTGATCTATATTTCTGTCTTTGTGCCAGTACCATACTGTCTTAATGACTGTGGGTTTGTAGTAGAGCCTGAAGTCAGGCAAGTTGATTCCTCCAGTTCCATTCTTCTTTCTCAAGATTGCTTTTACTATTCGAGGTTTTTTGTATTTCCATACAAATCTTGAAATTATTTGATCTAGTTCTGTGAAAAATACTGCTGGTAGCTTGATAGGAATTGCATTGAATCTGTAGATTGCTTTGGGTAGTATACTCATTTTCACTATATTGACTCTTCCGATCCATGAACATGGTCTCCATCTATTAGTGTCCTCTTTGATTTCTTTCATCAGTGTTTTATAGTTTTTTATATATAGGTCTTTAGTTTCTTTAGGTAGGTATATTCCTAAGTATTTTATTCTTTTCGTTGCAATGGTGAATGGAATTGTTTCCTTAACTTCTTTTTCTACTTTCTCATTATTAGTGTATAGGAATGCAAGGGATTTCTGAGTGTTGATTTTATATCCTGCAACTTTACTATATTCATTGATTAGCTCTAGTAGTTTTCTGGTGGAATCTTTAGGATTTTCTACGTAGAGGATCATGTCATCTGCAAACAGTGAGAGTTTTACTTCTTCTTTTCCAATTTGGAATCCTTTTATTTCTTTTTCTGCTCTGATTGCTGTGGCCAAAACTTCCAGAACTATATTTAATAGTAGTGATGAAAGTGGGCACCCCTGTCTTGTTCCTGACTTTAGGGGAAATGCTTTCAATTTTTCACCATTGAGGATAATGTTTGCTGTGGGTTTGTCATATATAGCTTTTATTATGTTGAGGTACGTTCCTTCTATTCCTGCTTTCTGCAGAGTTTTTATCATAATTGGATGTTGAATTTTGTCAAAGGTCTTCTCTGCATCTATTGAGATAATCATATGACTTTTATTTTTCAATTTGTTAATGTGGTGAATTACACTGATTGATTTGCGGATATTGAAGAATCCTTGCATCCCTGGAATAAAGCCCACTTGGTCATGGTGTATGATCTTTTTAATGTGTTGTTGGATTCTGATTGCTAGAATTTTGTTAAGGATTTTTGCATCTATGTTCATCAGTGATACTGGCCTGTAGTTTTCTTTTTTGTGGTGTCTTTGTCAGGTTTTGGTATTAGGGTGATGGTGGCCTCATAGAATATGTTTGGAAGTTTACCTTCCTCTGCAATTTTCTGGAAGAGTTTCAGTAAGATAAGTGTTAGCTCTTCTCGAAATTTTTGGTAGAATTCAGCTGTGAAGCCATCTGGACCTGGGCTTTTGTTTGCTGGAAGATTACTGATTACAGTTTCAATTTCCATGGTTGTGATGGGTCTGTTAAGATTTTCTATTTCTTCCTGGTTCAGTTTTAGTAAGTTATACTTTTCTAAGAATTTGTCCATTTCTTCCAAGTTGTCCATTTTATTGGCATACACACCGAGGAAACCAGAATTGAAAGAGACACATGTACCCCAATGTTCATTGCAGCATTGTTTATAATAGCCAGGACATGGAAACAACCTAGATGTCCATCAGCAGATGAATGGATAAGAAAGCTGTGGTACATATACACAATGGAGTATTACTCAGCCCTTAAAAAGAATAAATTTGAATCAGTTCTAATGAGATGGATGAAACTGGAGCCAATTATACAGAGTGAAGTAAGCCAGAAAGAAAAACACCAATACAGTATACTGACACATATATATGGAATTTAGAAAGATAGTAATGATGACACTGTATGTGAGACAACAAAGAGACACAGAGGTATAGAGCGGACTTTTAGCCTCTGAGGGAGAGGGAGAGGGTGGGATGATTTGGGAGAACGGCATTGAAACATGTATACTATCATGTAAGAAATGAAGCGCCAGTCTATGTTCGATACAGGATACAGGATGCTTGGGGCTGGAGCATGGGGATGATCCAGAGAGATGATATGGGGTGGGAGGTGGGAGGGGGTTTCAGGATTGGGAGCACAGTACACCTGTGGCTGATTCATGTCAATGTATGGCAAAACCAATATAGTACTGTAACGTAGAATGAAGTAAGAAAAAAAAGTTCATATGATCTCTTTTACTGAAATTTTCTCCTTTCCTCCTCCTAACCATTCAATTCCTTCACAGAATGCTACTTATACTTTTACTTGCAGCATCTATAGCATTGTATTATAGTTGTCTGTAAACTTGTATGTGCCCTAGTTTGATGCTAATAAGCTCACTGAGGGTAAATATACTCACTATTTGCTTCTATCTTCCTGCACTTGCCTGGAACATCACATCACTCATAGTGACTGCTTAATAAGAATCCATTTAATGAGTGATCATAGCAGGTGTTCAATTTAACAAGACCCAGAAAAAAATTGAAGGAGAACTATCTAGAGACAGGGAGACCTGATAGACAGCTAATGCTAAAATCTAAACATGAAGTAATAGAGGCCTGGAACAGGAGAGAGGAAAGTGGACTGAAAGAAAAAACAACCTGGAGAAACTTGTGTGTCAGTGGTTTACTGGGCACGAAAGGTGAAAGACTGGGAGTAATCAAGAACCACCAAATTCACAGGGATAACCGGGTGACAGAAAGCAAAAAATATTAATTACTATGGCACTATTGGTGGCTCATATAATAGACTCTGCCTGCAATGTGGGAGAACTGGGATTGATCCTTGGGTCAGAAAGATCCCCTGGAGAAGGATCTGGCAACCCACTTCAGTATTCTTGCCTTGAGAATCCCATGGACAGATGACCATGGCAGGCTTCAGTCCATGGGGTGGCAAAGGGTCTAACATGACTGAGCCGCTGATAGAGACATGGCCCTATTATTAACAGATAAACTCTAAAGTTTAAGTGGTTGAACAAATAGGTTTTTCCTCTCATACATCAAGACTATATGGATATTCCTGATGGACAGGTGGTTCTCCTTCAAGGGGTATAGGCACCTTTCATCTTGAATAGGTATCTACCAAGATCATCTGCTTAAGGTGTACTGCAAATGTGTGATTTTTATGGTCAGTTCAGTTCAGTCGCTCACTCGTGTCCGACTCTTTGCGACCCCATGAATCGCAGCACGCCACGCCTCCCTGTCCATCACCAACTCCCGGAGTTCAATCAGACTCACATCCATTGAGTCAGTGATGTCATCCATCCTCTGTGTCCCCTTCTCCTCCTGCCCCCAATCCCTCCCAGCATCAGAGTCTTTTCCAATGAAAAGTAAACAGTAAATTTCACTTATATTCTATTGGCTAGATCTCATTTATATAGCCCAGCCAACTGCACAGGAAGGCTGAGAAACGTAGTCTAGCTGAATACTCAGGAAGAAAAGAAAATGTTTGGCAAACTTGTTTCAGTCTCTTCTAACATAGATAACAAGAGGTGGTAGGATATTTCAGGGAATGAAGGTAGAGAGAAAATTTGTGGTCTGTTTATAATCACTAGTTGGATGAGAAATATTTGAGTTGGTTCTTCCTAAAGCAACTGAGAAAACTGAATCATTATTCACAAAATTCACATGCATTTCTTTAAATGTAATAATCATGTTACATTAGGGAAGTTTATACTTTGTAATACTATGTATTATATATTATAGTTATCTATCCTCTATACATAAAAATATCCTATCACTAACAGAGTAAGCTGTAAATTTATTTTCTCAGTTGTAGTTAGGGATGCTAGCAAATTTAAAAATACTCTGCCTGATCACCTTTGTAACCAATTTTTAAAGTCAGGGTTGGTGGAATAAACCTATAGACCATGGTCTTGCTAGCAAAAGGTTATGGTAGGTGTTTACAGTGCATTTTTATAAATGTGACTCACTTACCTATTTTTCAAAATGTTATTATATTTTAGCCAAAATTTTGCCTCTTCTGGCCATTATGTGATAAGTTCATGAGACACATCCACAAGATATATCCAGCAGTTATAGCCTTAGGCCAAAGAAAAAGAGGTCACCTAACTCCTTTTGTTCCCTTAGGTAATTTACTCAGGTCCCATTAATTGACATCAAAGTCAAGTCTATGAGAGAAAATCACCAACAATGTAAATCCCAGTAGTTTGGAAGTGAATTAAAAGCTCCCAAATCAGCATTTTCCTCAAATGTTAAATAATTCACTGTGGCATTATAGATACAAGCCTCCAGCAAAAGTTACACTTGAACAATTAAGGAAGTAGGAGCCAAACAAATGACTTTAGGGATAGAGAAAGAAATGAATGGTTTCTCACAGTACTATGCCAAATTACATTTTCACATTAACAAGTGTGTAGAACACCCAAGCATCACCAATGACTTACTAGATAAAGTCTGATTACAGAAAAACTGCCTGGAACCATATAGCATTTCCTAAATGTAACTGTGGATTCTATACACTTGGGTGTGAAACCCATTTATACCATTCGGGAATTTTTACTTTTGTAATGCACTACCTACTCTTTTGCAAAGTTCTTTTATAATATTCATATTACAACAACCATCAACCAAATACATTATGTTCCTATGAAGAATCAGAAGGCAATGCAGCTGTTTCTTAGAGGCTAGATAAGAGATTGGAAACATAACGTCACAACGTAGTGCACTGTACATACAGGTAACAGCATCTGCATAGTAGAAAGAAATACACTTAAGATTTAAATTCCAACTCTATCATTTTATACCTAGAGAATTTTAGACAAGTTTTAATATCTGTTTCTTTTTCTATAAAATGGGAATGGTTCATTTATGCAGTAAATATTTAATTAACACTTTTTAGGTCTCAAAGACTTCCAAGTGTTATTTTTAAGATTAGTGATAGTAAACCAGCTGATATTCATTAGAGATATGTTGCTGTTGTTCAGTCACCCAGTCAAGTCCAACTCTTCATGACCCCATGGACTGCACACAGTAGGCCTCCTTGTCCCTCACCATCTCCCAGAGTTTGCCCAAGTTCATGTCCATTGCATTGACGATGCTATCCAGCCATGTCATCCTCTGTCGCCCTCTTCTTCTGTCTTCAATCTTTCCCAGCATCAGGGTCTTTCCCAATGAGTAGGCTGTACACATCAGGTGACCAAAGTATTGGAGCTTCAGCTTCCAATGAAGCATCAGTCTTTCCAGGGAATATTCAGGGTTGATTTCCTTTAGGACTGACTGGTTTGATCTACTTGCTGTCCCAAAGTGCAAGGTGTGCAATCATGTCCGACTCTTTCGACTTCTCTCTTGCGAATTCTCCAGACCAGAATACTGGAAGTGGGTAGCCTTTCCCTTCTCTAGAGGATCTTCCCAACCCAGAGATCGAACCCAGGTCTCCCACACTGCAGGCAGATTCTTTATCAGCTGAGGCACAAGGGAAGCTCAAGGATACTGGATTGAGTAGCCTATCTCTTCTCCAGTGGATCTTCCCATCCCAGGAATCAAACCGGGGTTTCCTACATTACAGGTGGATTGCTGTCCAAGGGACTCTCAAAAGTCTTCTCCAACACCACAGTTCAAAATATCAATTCTTTGGCGCTTTGCCTTCTTTACATATTCAGCTCACAACTGTATGTGACTACTGGAAAGACCACAGCCTTGACTACACAGACCTTCATCAGTAAAGTACTGCCTATGCTTTTCATCACACTGTCTAGGTTTGTCATAGCTTTCCTGCCAAGAAGCAATCAAGGATGCAGTCACCATCCACAGTGATTCTGGAGACCAAGAAAATAAAGTCTGTCACTGCTTCCACTTTTTCCTCTTCTATTTGCCATGAAGTGACGGGACCTGATGTCATGATCTTTTTTTGAATGCAGAGTTTTAAGCCAGCTTTTTCACTCTCTTTCACTTTCATCAAGAGGCTTTTTAGTTCTTTTTCACTTTCTGCCATAAGGGTAATGTCATCTGAACATTCCAGGTTATTGATATTTCTCCCTGAAACTGTGATTCCAGTCTGAGATTCACCCAGGCCAGCATTTCTCATCATGTACTCTGCATAGAAGTTAAATAAGCAGGGTGATGATACACAGCCTTGATGTACTCCTTTCCCAATTTTGAACCAGTCCATTGTTCCATGTCCAGTTCTAACTGTTGCTTCTTGACCTGCATACAGGTTTCACAGCGGGCAGAAGGTGGTCTGGTATTCCCATCTCTTTAAAAATTTTACAGCTTGTTGTGATTTATTCAGTCAAAGGCTTTAGTGTAGACAATGAAGCAGAAGTAGATGTTTTTCTGGAATTCCCTTGCTTTCTCTATGGTCCAATGGATGTTGGCAATTTGATCTCCGGTTCCTCTGCCTTTTCTAAATCCAGTTTGTGCATGTGGAAGTTCTCAGTTCATGTACTGTTGAAGCCTCGCTTGAAGGAGTTTAAGTACTACCTTGCTAGCAAGTGAAATGAACACAATTGTGTGACAGTGATGAGGACTGATTTTTAAAGTAAATCAATAAGATGCATTAACCGTAAGTCTAAGCTTTGTGAGGAAAATTTCCTTGTCACCATGTTTTCGGGTGCTTTAATTTCATGTACCAAAGTCCACCTGCAGACTGTTACTTCTATAGAGGTTTTCAACACAGTGCCAAGTACACTTCCAAGATTAAGTAAGGTTATTGCTGATATAGTATTATTAATAAACATTTTTAAAATCACATTTAAAATCACAACTGAAATTTTAAAGTTTGTTTTATATGCATCAAAATAACTAATATGTACTCATAAATTTATTTTTAATCTAAACGTGAGATGTAAAGTTTCTTATTCCAGTTACTTTAATAAAAACCTCTTCACCATAAAAATAAACAAAATAAAGTTAATGATATAGCACTGAAGTAGACATCTCCTAAAACAGTAGTTGCATCATTATATATATAGCTAAGTTATCCTATTGAGAAGGTTTAAAAACCATGAATCCTGGACTAAATGATACAGAGTTCTCTACAGAAATAAAATGATATCACAATGGGGCAGAAGGGTAGTATTCAATAAAAAAATTTAAATGATCAAGGTAGAAAGGAAAGTATTAGACAAAAACACAAGGGAAAATTTACCAGAGTTCCATACAAAGTAGCTAAGACTATTAGATTTGTTAAAAACAATAAAAACTCATGTTTTAACCTTACAAAATATTTTAACCTATCTCTGAATCAGAGAATGACGAAGAACTAAACAGTGATTTCTACTGACCACTGAATGAAAACACAATTTAGAGAGCAATGTCAAAAGTTCTTCTTACCATGAATAGATCCCACTGACCATGTCATAGTTTTGACACGAACCATCCACAGTGCTGGGCCCAGCTGCCTTAGAAATAAGTAGCACCACCAAGCCCCTCAACTGGAGGTTATTCTGGCTGTCGTGTACAAGACCCCTGCCAACAAGGAAAGAAAGAAAATCGCAAAATAAGTTGGATCAAGTAAGAGAACTGCTGCAAATATGCCCCTGCTTCCAAAATCAGACAATGGGATCTGCTAAAAAGAAACAGGATTGTGGAAGAAAGAGTTAACAGGACGAAGCAGTGACTGCAGGAAACATCTAGAGAAACCCTCAGCTAGTTTTGAAAGTGATCATCTCAAAGCTGTGAGGCCTACTGACTTGGCTTCCACCTCTCTCTGGGTTTTCCCATGCAATCTGAACCATGTGGTCTGATAACAAGAGGAATCCACAGTGTTAGACTGGTTTGTGGTAGTTGACTGCAAGTAAAATATAAATTGTATAGTTTCTATGGAGTTGTGTTATGTGGTGACAATGCTGGTAAGGGGAAGGGTACAAAATAATTTCTGTTTTCACAGGTCAAAAATTTGAGAAGTAAAATGGAAATGAATCTCATGGGCAAATATATTTTACCATTTCTTATTTTTTATGCAAAAGAATAATCATTCTAGGCAACATTAAGCTTTAACATAGAATGTAATTTTTTTGCTATGAATATTCAATATTTATATCTTCTACTATAACTAAAGTCAGAAGTACTTTCCTAGATTACATTTTTGTTTGTTTAAGTATCACAAAAGGTTGTCATATAAGAAGTAAAGGGCAACATTAGAAAAAGAAAAAAGACAGAAAATTACGGGTAACATATTATAATGGGCTCAAACAGTAAAGAATCCGCTTGCAATGTGCAAGATCTGGATTCTATTCCTGGGTTGGGAAGATCCCCTGGAGGAGGGCATGGCAACCCACTCTAGTATTCTTGCCTGGAGAATCCCCATGGACAGAGAAGCCTGGCAGGCTATAGTCCATGGAGTTACAAACATGACTGAAAGACTAAGCTCAACATATTATAATAAATTAACACATAGAACAATCTTCATGAGCACTAATCAAATATGTTATACTAAAAAGTATACATAAATAACATACAAACAAAATTCTTGAATGTGGTAAAAATAGCAAAAAATTTTTATTAATTTTTATTGGAGTTTAGTTGATTCACAATTAAACTAACACAGTTGTATTAGTTAAGCTGTACATCAAAGTGAATCTGTTATACACACACACATATTCGTTTTTAGATTCTAATCCCATATAGTCATTACAGAATATTGAGAAGAATTCCCTGTGCTATCCAGTAGGTTCTTATTAGTTTTCTGTTTTATATATGTACTGTATATATGTCAATCTAATCTCCCAGTTTATCCCTCCTCCCCTTCCCCCTTTGGTAACCATGTTTGTCTTCTACATCTGTGACTTTATTTATAAAAACAGGAAAATTTGTATTCTAATACTTCACTGACTTATTAAGACTTCCTTAGGCAACTTCTGAACAAAGAATTCATTTAAATTAAGTTTATATAGCCAAAATTAATGAGTTAGCCCATTACTTAAGAAAATTTTCACCCCTCATGCTTCCAGGGCTTCCCTTGTAGCTCAGTCGGTAAAGAATCTGCCTGCAGTTGCAGGAGACTCGGGTTCGATCCCTGGGTTGGGAAGATCCCCTGGAGAAGGAAATGGCAACCCACTCCAGTATCCTTGCCTGGAAAATCTCATGGACAGAGGAACCTGGTAGATTGCAGTCCATGGGGTCACACGACATGCTTCCAAGTAAATTTTTAAAGGGCCCCTTACTCTTTTATTAGTTTCGAAATAAGACATCTTCAGGCTTACCGCAAAATAACAGTTACAGTTCTTTTACTTATATTTTCTCCTTAATTTAGTAAGTGATCTTCAGTACGTTAGAGGGTTAACGATTTTTACAAAGAAGTTCTAATTTCCTAGAAAAAGGAAGCTAATTTAAGGTAATTAAGCTATACTATAGTAGAAACAATCAACAGAAATATCCAAATCCCTTTATTATAATGTAACAATCTACTTAAATCCTACAGATCTGAACTGCAGGGAGGCTGGGAAGCATAGTACTTTGGAAGAAAATGTAAAATGGAGTGCTTTCCAAGTTTTTTGCTTTGAATTACAGATTTTAACTTATGCTAATGTGTGTGGGTGTTCAGTCGTGTCCGACTCTTTGCAACGCTATGGACTGTGGTCTGCCAGGTTTCTGTCAATGGTATTTTCCAGGCAATAATACTGGAGTGGGTTGCCAGTTCCTTCTCCAGAGCATCTTTCCGACCAGGGACTGAACCTATGTCTCCTGCATTGGCAGTTGGAGTCTTTGCCATTGAGCCACCTGGGAAGCCCAACTTACACTACTAGATCCTTATACATGTTTTACCCGAGGCATATAATAATAATATTAAAGAGAAGCTGTGAATTGGCTCCTAATTATAGAAAGGGAAAAGAGCAAGGTGAGGCTGTGTGTGTGTCTGTGTGTTTGGGGGTTGAGCCTGTTTAGGAATGAAAAGCTATGGTCTAGTCAAAGCTATGCTTTTTCCAGTGGTCATGTATGGATGTGAGAGTTGGACCATAAAGAAAGCTGAGCACTGAAGACTTGATGCTTTTGAACTGTGGTGCTGCAGAAGATTCTTGAGGGTCCCTTGGACTTCAACGAGATCAAACCAGTCAATCCTAAAGGAAATCAGTCCTGAATATTCATTGGAAGGACTGATGCTGAAGCTGCAAGTCCAATACTTCAGCCACCTCATGCAAAGAGGTGACTCATTGGAAAAGACCCTGATGCTGAGAGGGATTGGGGGCAGGAGGAAAAGGGGACGACAGAGGATGAGATAGTTGGATGGCATCAACAACTCGATGGACATGAGTTTGAGCAAGCTCCTAGAGTTGGTGATGGACAGGGAGGCCTGGTATGCTGCAGTCCATGGGGTCACAAAGAGTAGGACACAACTAAGCAACTGAACTGAGGAATGAAAGATGAGGGTAACACTTAACAACTTGAAACTTAAAAATTTAAGTTGTGAGTTTTGAGACATCGGGCCAAGCCAGGCTGAAGAAACAGTCCTGGCAACAGTTTTGATAACACCTTCCATAAACTTCTCAGAGAGGAGACCTTTCACAGAGGACCCATACATCATCATCATCATCATCATCATCATCATCAAAATACAATAGCAGCAGCAACAACAACAAATCCTAACACAGAACCTCACAATATATGCCAAGAATTGTTCTAAGTATTTTACTATATATTAATCAAATTAATTCACAACAACTCATGAGGAAGGTACCACAACTGATTTTAGAGATGAAGAGAATGAGGCACAGAGAGAGATCAAGCAACTTGCCCAAGATACCACAGATAGTAAGCCTTAGAACCCTGATAGGGCCAGGATCTGAATCCAGCCCACCAGGCTCGAGTCTATATACATGTTTATCCATTATGCTATAGCAACTCTCCATCTGCTTCATTTCATTCATACACCAACTATTTATTGAGTTGGTGTATGAATGATGTTTCAGGCTCATAGAAGGAAGGATTCCTTAACTTTTGTTATTTTGCTTTAGAACCAGGGACTGCTTTAGAACCAGGTCTGAAAAATCCTTCTGCCATTTGTTAGTTGTATGACTCAGACTATCACTTTTTCTGTAAAACGAGGTTAAGCGACATCTGTTTCCTGCAGTCACTGTGTGGAAGAGACAACATGAGTAAAGCATGCACCGCTGTGAAAGCACATGCAAGGCGGTGAGGCTGTCAGAAAACTACGTTCTCTCTCCTCATTACTTTTTGCCATGTATTTTTAATTCTTATATATCTTTACAACCCCACGGACTACAGCCTGCCAGGCCCTTCTGTCTATGGAATTCTCCAGGGAAGACTACTAGAGTGGGTAGCCATTCCCTTCTCCAGGGGATCTTCCTGACCCAGGGACTGAACCGGAGTCTCCTGCACTGCAGGCAGATTCTTCACCGTTTGAGCCACCGATAATTTCCTATATTGTTTCTTCTTCTACTCCCCCAAAATAACAAAAGTTAAGGAATCCTTCCTTCTATGAGCCTGAAACATCATATACGGCTGAAACATATTCCACTTTCAGAAAGCACTACTGAAAAGGTCGGGAAAAGAAACTCTAGTGGACCAGTTGACAGAAATCAAGAGAGCAGTCAGAAAAGCATGCCTTCTAAGCATCAGTTTTCACACAAGACAATAGTTGACAATCCAAAGAACAGATTAACAATTTGAGTAAATTAAATGTTTCTAAAACACCACTTCTTTAAGTTCACTTCATTATAGCCTTAAAAATAAAAGCAATAAGAAAATTTGATAATGTTCACTACTCAAACCTTAGCTCACAACAAAAATAAGAAATTTAGCTCCTGAGCATAAAAAGTCCCTAGGATTCTAAATTTGTAGAGATAATGTTTCATATAATCCAGATCATATTTTCACCTGGAACACTACAATTTATTCTGAGTGCCTTTCTAGGAGAAATACCAACAAACTGGAGCATATCCAGAAGATTGTGAAATCACTTACTGCCATACGCTTCGCTGACAGAAAGAAAAAAAAAAAGAATGCTAGCTTGGAGAATAGTAAAGATGGTGTTCTCAAATTTACGCAGACAAAAACGTCGTAAATGCTTACTCTAAGTCAGGCACAGTGCTAGACAGACAGTGGAGGACATAATGACATAGACTGGTGTGTTGTGTTCTCCCTTCATGCGGATTATATAATCTGGATTTAAAATAATAATAAAATGTGGCATGAGCTACTTCAGGATACGAACAAGGGCAACCAACATAAGTGGGGTGAAGGAGTGGTCAAAGAGACCTCCCTGAGGCCTAAAGGATGAGAGGGAAGGAGCCACAGGATCTGAAGCAAGGAGGTGAAGTGAAAAAAGTGTTTTGGAGACAACATGTGTGAAGATTTAAAGGAAGGAGAGAAGGACACAACTGTCTCCAGAACCAACAGGGCAGGAACACAGTGTGTGTGAAGGGGAGGGTTGGGAGAATTAAGGCTAGAGGAGCACATGATGACTGCTCATCTGAAAGGGTACCATATGGATAGAAAACAGACTTGATAAGTATTACTTTAGAGACTGACACTAACAGATAGAAAATATAGCTGGTGAATTTTGGCTTCACATGAAGAAATTAAAGAACAGAGGAGCCTCTATTGATGCTGAGTCCCCTGTGAATAAAGATGTTCAAGAAGCTGCACAGCCTCTGATACAACACATCAAAGGGAAGCCTGGATTATGTGACATCTGGGTTTTTCCCCTTACTCTGTGATTCTTTAAGATTTCACTTTGCTACATGTAATTATCTAATACTCTTCCCTGGGGTTCAGATAGTAAAGAATCTGCCTGTAATACGGGAGACCTGGGTTGGAGATCTGGGTTGGATCCATGGGTTGGGAAGATCCCCTGGAGGAGGGCATGGTAACCCACTCCAGTATTCTTGCCTGGAGAATTCCTATGGACAGAGGAATCTGGAGGGCTACAGACCATGGGGTCGCAAAGAGACAGACATGACTGGGTAACTAAGCAGTTCACTTTTTTTTAACTACAATATGTACAATAAGTATAAAATTTGGGAGAAATTGTTAACATCATCAAAGCGTCATAAATGAAAGCAATATTTAGTCCCTTGTAATCTATATCACTAAAATTCTACAGAATTGTTTTCCTTTTGCTTATATATATATATATATATATATATTTAAACCCTTCATCATTCATTAAACTAATATAGACCAGATACCTTCCATACATGAAGCACTGTGCTTGGCACAGAGGCCACGGTGAGCAAAACCAGGCAAAGAGCTTGTGAAGCTTACAAGCTGATGCTAGAGACCGGTAATAATGAAAGAATCACAAATAAATGTAAAATTACAATGCTAATAATGCCACAGACTAAAAAGAGACGATACTCTGAGAGCTTACAACTGGGAACTAGCCTAGCCAGGAAAGTCAGAGGCTTCCTGAGGAAATGATGATTTAGTTGACATCCAAAGGAAGAAAGATGTAAAAGAGGGGTGTGGGAAGAGAAGAGGTAAGAGGAGTGTCTTCAGAGCGTAAGAATGAGCACATGCAAAGCTGAGAACACTGTACAAATGAGGCTAGAAGTAAACAGGGACTCGACCACACAGGTCAAACAGGCTGTGATCAGACACTAGCTCTTTATCCAAAGAGCAATGTGAAACCACTGCAGTAACTTAAGCATCTGGTCATGTAATCAGATATTTTTAAAAATATACAAAAAAATCTTCCCTCATCAGTGTGGAAAAGTGACTTATGGGTGTGCTGGCGGTGGGGGAACGAAGTGGATATGAGGAGATCAGTTGGGACACTTTTGCACAGTCAATGAGAAATATGGAGGTAGTAGCTTAGTGGTCAAACTAGAGATGTACCAAATCTAAAACAGTATTTCAATCAATTTAAACACATGTCAGATACTATGTAGTCCTGGGAAATTAGCTACTATAGACATATCACTAATTTTAAATAACATCATTCTGAAAAGTCTGTAAGTTGAATTTAGGGGGAAGGAATTTGGCCTTCTTCAAAATTCTGCTCTAAAACTACAACAGATCAACAATTAACACTAATATCCTATTAGCTTTACAATTTCACGGAAATAAGGATTTTACAGGTGAACTTTGTACAACACAATTGTAAGGCCTTCTCACATCGTTGTTTCTGTGATTAATTGCAGTTCCTACTGCATCATCCTATCTTTCCAGAACTATTAACTATTTTAAATCCTCAGATGACAACTATGGAACCTTTCCATACTCTCTCAAATTCCACTGTTTCAACACATAAATATACTATGAGGAATACAAAGAAATGAGGTCTAATAAGAGAGCTATTAATGATGTGTTTCAAAAATGGTTAAGTTGGAAAAAAAGTGGTTAAATTGAATAATATAAGAACAGATAACAAAGACAGTAGAGTATCAATAAGCTATCCATAAGCAAAGGAAGAAAGAAAACGGCTTCTTGTTAGAGGTGTCCCTCCCAGTGGAGACAGACTTCAGACTGAGCCTTAAAGATGGTCAAATTTTCCTGAGCAGAGAATGGAGGGAGGAGAGGGATAGAGTTATTGAAATGGAAAGAATGGTACTTTGGGAGAAAGGAATAGGTTTGAGTGATAGCAGGTAAAAAATGGGAAGCAGGTTCAGGACCTGTTGGGGCTAATCATTTGGGGAAAATGTGAAGGTGAACAAGCCCAGGAGACAGATTAAAGAGCGAGGGCCTTGAGAGGTTTAGAATCAGGACTTTATTCTGCAGGCAATTTGAAGGCACGGATGGTTTGTCAGCAAGGGACTAATGTGTTTAGGGCTAAAGACTAAAACTGCTACTTGGGGCCCTAATATTGTCACTCTGCCAATAGTGTGTTGTTGGGTGCAGGGGAAAGGAGAGGGAAGATTAGTTAGGAGTAGTTTCTTCCAATATTCCAGGTGGGAGATAATGAAGGCCTAAATTAGGGTAGTAGCAGCAGGAATGGGAAAGAAAACCCGAATGATGGCAGTAGCATGGAGGTGGGTCACGTTAGTCTGGCCAACTGACTGCATGAGCGAGACATCAGGAAGGGGCCAGGAAGCAAATATAAGGGCTGAATTTAAGATTCAAACTTGTCTGCTGGAGGTGATGATGCTAGCATTAGCAAGGACTGGAAAGAAAAGGAGCGTTAATGGGGAATTAATGAGTTCAGTTTTGGACATGTTAACTTTGAATGCAAGAAGGACTTCCAGATGGAGATGCCCAGCAGGCACCTGGAAATGCTGTGGATCTAGATTTGGGAAGCATCTTCATAGAGGTGATAGCTAAAGCAGTAGGAATTGATGGATGCGCTTTGGGAGTGGGGGTGGGCGGAGAAAGAAGAAAAGGGAAGGGAAAATGGGAAAGGAAGGTATGAGAAGAGAAAAGGAATTTTAGAGAATTCATATATTGTAGGGAATTTTAGAGAATTCAATCCACATATTGTAGGGAACTGAGGAAGGATGAGTGTGACCCACAGGAAGGAACATAGCATGTCCACAAATAAAAGGGGTCTCCACAGACACCCGGAAAGAAAAGTGAACATAAACACACAGTGGAAGCAGAGAACGGAGGCTGTGCGATGTGCAGAACCTGGGGTGAGGCAGCTGCCTCTTCCACTGGCTTTTTATTATAAATATCTAACCTGGCACTTAATACACTGAATAATAAAAATGGCACTGAATGACACAGCTACAACATACTATAAACATACTATAATGCCAGGCATGTGCTAATTTATATATGTACATTCTTGTTCTCACAAAAACATGTACAAGAACTAGTAATACCATTTTATAGATGAGGAAAATTAGCCAGCAGGCTTACAAAAGCTAAACAATTACTAGTCAATTAGTAATTTCAGTGCCAAGATTTAGATATAATTTTCAGTCTTGCTATTTAATGATCTTATTTGTTCTAAGGTACTCCTCACAAGGCTGTGAGAATCTTAAGGGCCCTGAGGCTTAGTCATCTTTGGATGCTCTGCACCCAGCAGAGTAACTGATACAGAGTAAGTCTCAAAAAATGCAAGATGAGAGAGCAAATAACTTCCAAGAAGCAGAGCAGCAGACACCATCTTACCATCTTACCCAAATAGACCTATTACTAGTGCCAACCTTACTCATCTCTCCTATTATCCGTTTGCTACACTGAACCAGGGGGCTTCCCAGGTGGTGCTAGTAGTAAAGAACCCGCTTGCCAATGCAGGAGATATTAGAGACATGGGTTCGATCCCTGGGTTGAGCAGATTCCCTGGGGAGGGCATGGCAACCCAGTCCAGTATTCTTGCCTGGAGAATCCCACGGACAGAGGAGCCACAGGGTCACAAAGATTCGGACATAACTGAAGGAACTTAGCACACACACTGAACCTTGAGTTCAGTGTTGAGCCCTCTTCCTAAATCATAGTGGATTCTTTAAAAGTGATAGCCACACTGGAGAAAAGGACCAACGCACTACAAAATGACATGCTGAGAGTTTAACGCGATGTTGCAAAGTTATTGTATATAAGAACCATGCCGTATCAAAGGACCTATCTCTTAAGCTTTAAGCAGACAGAACTCAATATGCTGGAGTGTTTAAGTGCTTTATCTCATCATTTAGGAAAACTTACTGAACTCACTACTGCAGCAGTGCCTGTGAGAGGCTACACTCACTTTGAACAGAAGGCAGGGGTAGTTCCAGATGGTGAGCTGAGGTAGGATAGCAAAACTAGAGGAGAGAAAACCTAAGATTTATGTTCAAGAGTTCAGAATTCTAACTTATGCCAGTGATTCAAATCACAGTCCTTTGGGAAACTGATAATCAAATATTAAGGAAACAACTTATCAGCTATAAGGGATCATCACCCTTGAGTTAGTTGGAGCATGCATGTTCAGTCGCTAGGTCATGTTCGACTCTTTTTCGACCCCATGGTAGCCTACCAGGGTCTTCTGTCCATGGGATTTCCTGGGCAAGAATACTGGAGTGAGTTGCCATTTCCTTTTCAGGGGATCTCCCTGACCCAGGAATCAAACCTACTTCTCCTGCTTGGCAGGCAGATTATTACTGCTGAGCTACTGGGAAAGTCCTGTGTTAGCTCAAAGCTTCTTAAAGTAAAACTGAATGGGAAAAATCAGAACTTCTCAGATCCCCACAGTGGAAAAACTCCTTCCAGTGCTAAAATCTAGAGGTATAGAGTTTGTTTCAATATTTGACTACCTCACCTTAATATATCTAGTTCTCACTTTAATATATCTAGTTCTAAGAAATCAATCCAGAAAATGTAAGCATAAAACATGGGTGTCAAATCTAATATACATGAGGGAGATTGGCTAAAAAGGTTTCTAATAATACTTGTTACTGTGACCCCTAGTCAAAAAAAAATTTTAAGTTTATATAGATAACTGAAGCAAAAGGACTAGAAGATGTACATTTTTTTTGCCAAAGAATCACAGAAATCTGATCTTCTCTATTATTATTTTTATGTTGACTGCTGCTGCTAAGTCGCTTCAGTCATGTCCGACTCTGTGCGACCCCAAAGACAGCAACCCACCAGGCTCCCTTGTCCCTGGGATTCTCCAGGCAAGAACACTGGAGTGGGTTGCCATTTCCTTCTCCAATGCATAAAAGTGAAAAGTGAAAGTAAAGTCGCTCAGTCATGTCCAACTCTTATCAACTACAGTCTGCTAAATTGCCTTTGTGACCTAATGAGTTTTAACCTGCAGTTTTTGAAAAAGTGTTTTAAGTCATGTATAGTATGTGGTATATTAAGTTAAAAGAACTAGAAGTAAATGTAAAATTAAATACGAATAGAATTACCATTATTTAAAAATAAAATCTGTGCAAACACTAGAACAAATTTAGTGTTGCAACAAAGCACTAAACAAATTATAATGATATGGGAAAATACTTAAAATGTTAAAGAAAAGATAAAATTATAAAACTATAATTACAATATGATCCAAATTATGTTTCAATATATGCACACAAACACACACACATATATATAAATAAAATAAATAAGGCCATGAACTAAGAATAAATATGATAAAACATCAACATTTTATTTTAATTCAAGTATAGTTGATTATAATGTTGTGTTAGTTTCTGGTAGATAGCATATATATATCTTTTTTCATATTCTTTTCCATTACCATTTGCTATAGGATATTAAACATAGTTCCTTGTGCTATACAGTAAGACTTTGTTGTTTATCTATTTTATATACAGTAGTTTGTATCTGCTAATTCCAAACTCCTAATTTATCCTTCTCCAACCCCTTTCCCGTTTGGTTGTTTTCTAAAACAATAACATTTAAATCTGAGTGTCACTATATTGGTATTCAATACACAGAATGTCCATGTATTTTTAGTGTATTTAAAATATTTTGTTTAAAAAATGAAGAGAAATAATAGGAAGAAAATGCCTCTAAATGGTAATAAGTGTTAATCAATGGATTTTCAGATTAAGGGTGATTTACATATTTTCCAAATTGCATAAGAGTACAGATCTCTTTGTAAGTCTGGAGAAAAAGACAACTATTTTTAAAATATCAAAATATTAAAAGGCAAATGGCTTACTATATTATAGCTATATTTCTCACTTGAAGAAAAAATTTAACTCACCTTTAATGAACCCCAAAGTTCTAGCAAGATGTCTTTTGGGTTCTTATATCTCACTTTTAATTTCTCTAAGGTTTAGATATAAGGCCAAAGTTTAAATGGTATCAAAGTGATGTTAAATATATATATATATAGATGACTAGTAATTCAGTGACAGTAATATTACTAAGTTGTAAAAGAAAAACATTAGCACTCATGAAAATTATCTTAAAGCACTCTAATTTGAAGGCGACTAAAAATAGTCTGCATGTCACAGATTTTTATATAAAATTAGCAGACAAGCTGGAGGTTAATATCCATTGACAAAATGACCCAAATTGTATTATTCCTGCCATATCTATCCTGAGACTAAAATGCTCTTCTAGACTTGAAACAACATTAGGGCCTGAGGTGACCAGTCGTTAGAATCTGGGAGCTATAGCAGCCACTGACATGGCTCGAGGGCCACAGGCACATCCCACCCACATTAAATCCCCAAGGGACAGCAGGACCAAGGAACTGCCTCAACAAAGCTCTCGCAAAGCAGCAATCAGGTTTGATGGGCATGTGGCAGAAGACAGGCAATGGAAAGAAAGAAAGAGAGAAGAGAAAGTAGAACAGGTATTGGGCATAGGAGTTGTCAAACAGGGGAAATCAAACAGAGCGTTTTAGAAATAATTAACAAATGAACACCAGAAGTTTAACAAAATGTGATTGAAATAAAAAACAAGTAGAATAACGCTAATAGTCAAGTTTGCAGCAAGATATAAGCTGGCTGCCTTAGAATTAAACTATCACTAGGGGTGAAACGGAGAAGGCACTGGCACCCCACTCCAGTACTCTTGCTGGAAAATCCCATGGACGGAGGAGCCTGGTGGGCTGCAGTCCATGGGGTGGTTAAGTTGGACACGACTGAGTGACTTCCCTTTCACTTTTCACTTTCATGCATTGGAGAAGGAAATGGCAACCCACTCCAGTGTTCTTGCCTGGAGAATCCAGGGACGGGGGAGCCTGGTGGGCTGCCGTCTATGGGGTCGCACAGAGTCGGACACGACTGAAGCGACTTAGCAGGGGAGAAAAACATCAACAGAGATTTCTGAATTCAGATGATAACTGAAGATTGATTTTAAAATACTAACGTAGTAAAACAGGTCATTAAAAAATATTTCAGTCACACTGAAAACTCCATTAAAATGATCTCACACAAGTTTTACACACAGACCCCTTTTGTTCATGTTAGAAAAAAATCAATTTAGTGTCGAAGCAAAGGGGTAGAAAAACCAAGTGTTGGAATATAAGCATCATTACACTATTCCGACACATGAGACTCACACCACCACTCAAGCAGTGACACTGGCTAAAAGCTGACCTGCTGTGAATCACACCTCCCTCTAAGAGTCTGCCTGTGTAGGGAATAAGGCAGCCAAGTGTGAATGAGTGTTCCCTTAGTGCTCAGTGCTTTTCTCAGCTTCAAGTCCTGATTTCAGCAGACTCTTACACTCAAATTCAAGGGAACTGCTGTCAGACGAAGCCTCTATAATTTGGGGGCAGCGGTTCCTTGGGTAGAAATACATTTTTATCAAAAAGAATATCTCAATGTAAGTAATAAGTATTTGTTTAGTACTTGGTGGGTCAGTCCTACGAGCTAATGAAGGTGGTTCAGTTGTGCAAAATTTAGAATATTTGCCTTAGGACAAGTTGGAAAAGACAAAATGAGAAGTTCATTCAATTGGCTTTACACAACATACTATTAAGAGGCTAAAGCCAAATGTAGAAGCTACGACAGGAGATGGACGAATCCAGTAAAAATAAGCAAACTGAAAAAAATTATAATACTTTATAGGTAATACATCAAAGGCAAACTGAATGGGAATGAGACGGGGACAGAAACCATCATGGGTCTTAGCTGGAGAAATTACTCTTTAAAAAACCAAACAGAAAAAAAAATCAAAACCTAAAACTGTATTATAGCAATACGATGGTTGAGCAATCAAGTGCAAACTTTTTTTGGTTTTGCTTTTTGTTTTTGAATTAATTAATTTTTATTGATGGATAATTGCTTTACAGAATTTTGTTGTTTTCTGTCAAACCTCAACACAAGTGCAAAATTTTTAGGAAAAAACTCATTTATTTTTCCAAAATCAACACTGAAATCAAGGTACAGGAGACCAAAACATGGGATAATTAGAAGTGACGGGTGCAGGACATACACTGCTTGTGTTCATCTTCCACAGAAAAACTCTCACCATGAAAGATTGCATGTTTGGTTTCCCAAGTTAAAATCTATTAGCTCTCAAAATTCCAAATATTGCTACCCAAATAACAATAAAGCCTTATAAATATTTAAAACAGCCACCATCAGAGGTAGTAAAGGACAATCATTACCATAATAGTGGCATCTCTTAAATTATAGGTGTCAATAGGGAAACATGATTCGATTTCTGCAAGTTTCATTTACATGGTATTAATTAATATATGGCACCTACTGAACCAAGAGACAGAGACACTTGGAATAAATTACACACATCTTACTCTAGCCAATTTAATCCTCAGAGAACATAACACTTGCTCCACTCTAGCAGGTCAAAAGATTCTGGGAAGACATCCCTTATTTACCAGATGGCCAGCAAGTGACCAAGAGGCAGACTGGCTCATCCCCCTGGTATATCCTCAAGCCTTCATGGTGCCAGCTCATCTAACCTGACAACTATCCCGGGAGGTGGTAGTTTTCCTCATTTTATTGATGAAGATATTGAGGCTCACAGAGCAAGTTTAGTTTTTACACATCAGTGATTAACACTGATAAACTACGTATTTGTATTCATTTATTTATTGTCTTCCTTGACTAGAACACAAGCACATTACAGCACATTTACTAGTCCACAGTTGTATCTCCAGTGCTTAGAATCCTGCCTGGCACACACAGACATCCAATAAATACTTGTGGATGAATTAATAAGGTAATCTGCCCCAAATTATATAGCCAATAAATGAAGGACCTGAGGTTCCATTCAGATGTCTGTTTCCAAAGCCAGCCTACAGAAATAATGATCACAGCAATAACACACAGAATAAAAATGGGCAATAGCTTGAGTTAGAGCTCAGAAAGGACTTTACAGGTAAAAGATGTGAAAAAATTTTTAAAGTTGGTTTCTCGTAAGCACTTCCCTGAAACTTCTCTTGATTACTGGCTGGTGAACTTACAGCAGGACAAGAATTTGGGTGCTGCCATCTCCTTACATGCAAGTTCAATAAGACTCCCAAGTAGAACAGAGCAGAGGATGTGCGGTCCATTAAACACAGAGCCATGGGAAGCCTTGAATAGCCCCCATTCACAGGAGGCTGAGAAAAGTTGGCACTGCAGTGAAAATACAGTCCAGGTTAAAAACCACAACTAAAAAACAACAACAACAAAAACCCACACAGACTGCAGGAGTAGCCAGGCTGTACCACAGCCAAGGAGTGTTACACTGAAATGAGGATCTGCACAGGCCCGCTTGTGGCATGTGGCTCTGTGCCCTTCTGGTGGCCTACGACAGTCAACCTAAAATACTCCACGAAATTATAACTTAGGGAAGGAGGAGATCATAGTTTTCATCATTCTTTACTGAATACCTTGGTTCCTTTCCTTGAAATTGGGCAAAATATACATTCCTTGATTGAAATATTTCACTGAAGGACTACTTAGTTAAAAAAATCATTTATATACATTCTATTTTAATTTCTAGGAATATGTTAAATAAGACAGGAAATTTATATCTGAAGACTTTTTGTTCCCATTTTAATTTAATTCATACTACAATAACTCATTTTTAAAAAGGTAAAAGAAACTAAACACTGCTTACTGATACACTAGGGACCCAATCTTACAACTTTGTCCTAGAAAGGAAAAAGCAATAGGCTCAACGCTACTATCTGTTGCAAAAACTATCCTTATACTTTAAATATATAAAAATGTATATTTCTATGTATGTATTTATTTACTTATTTTCTCACTTAAACCTTATACAAGGCTGTAAGGTACTATTCTTGATCCTGATTTTATGGATGAAGAAACTGAAACACAAAGAAGTAATAAGTAACAAGTAGGGCCATAAATCGGAGAAGGCGATGGCATCCCACTCCAATACTCTTGCCTGGAAAATCCCATAGACAGAGGAGCCTGGTAGGCTACAGTCCATGGAGTCACAAAAAGTCGGACACGACTGAGTGGCTTCACTTTCACTTTTCACTTTCATGCACTGGAGAAGGAAATGGCAACCTACTCCAGTGTTCTTGCCTGGAGAATCCCAGGGACAGAGGGGCCTGGTGGGCTGCCGTCTATGGGGTCGCACAGAGTCAGACACGACTGAAGTGACTTAGCAGCAGCAGGGCCATAAGTAAGTGGTAGGGGCCATGGTCACAAATACAAATATTGCTTTAATGATGGCTTTAAAAAGATACTGATACTGAAAAAATACTGAATTGAGCAAAGAGAGAGAAACTAGTTCAGTTCAGTTGCTCAGTTGTGTCCAACTCTTTGTGACCCCTTGAATCGCAGCATGCCAGGCCTCCCTGTCCATCACCAACTCCCAGAGTTCACTCAGACTCACCTCCATCGAGTCAGTGATGCCATCCAGCCATCTCATCCTCTGTAGTCCCCTTCTCCTCTTGCCCCTAATCCTTCCCAGCATCAGTCTTTTCCAATGAGTCAACTCTTCGCATGAGGTGGCCAAAGTACTGGAGCTTCAGCTTCAGCGTCATTTCTTCCAAAGAAATCCCAGGGCTGATCTCCTTCAGAATGGACTGGTTGGATCTCCTTGCAGTCCAAGGGACTCTCAAGAGTCTTCTCCAACACCACAGTTCAAAAGCATCAATTCTTCGGCGCTCAGCCTTCTTCATAGTCCAACTCTCACATCCATACATGACCACAGGAAAAACCATAGCCTTGACTAGACGGACCTTAGTCGGCAAAGTAATGTCTCTGCTTTGAAATTAAAGGGGCAAAAAATGTTTTTACTACATTAAAATTAAAAATAACCTTGATGAATGTAATGGGACAAAAGAAGTTACTCTTCTTATGGTGCAAATACAGTTCCAAACCCTATGGATTTGAGGACAATGACAAAAGTGTGAAAACTCTGTCTCTGAGCACATGTGTCAAAAATCTAACAAATTTCAAGACATATAACAGACACTATGGTCCCCAAATGTGGTGATGATTTCCCTTGGTATAAAGTTGTAGTGTGGTTATGTTAATAAGAACTGGATTATCTACATTACCTGATACCAAAAGTTTCCCCCTTTCTCCAAAAGTAGTCAGATAAATGCTAAATTTTGAGACCAGGTGAAGTCTGTGGCCAATGTATTTCAGAACTGTTCTGTTCATGCACAGGTAAAAACCAGAAACTTATCAATAGGTTATTTAGGCCTAAATGTTGGACTATTTGGATGCGTTTCTCACCTTCAAATCTTGTATATTTAAATCAAAGCCTGGTGAATGGTTCTACCTGCTGCATGTAATTCAAGAGCTAAAAAGTACTTCAACCTAGACATAAAAAGCTGAGACACTACTTTGCCAACAAAAGTCCATCTAGTCAAAGCTATGGTTTTTCCGGTAGTCATGTATGAATGTGAGAATTGATCTAAAAAGAAAGCTGAGTGCCGAAGAACTTATGCTTCTGAACTGTGGTGTTAGAGAAGACTGTTGAGAGTTCCTTGGATCGTAAGGAGATCAAACCAGTCAATCCTAAAGGAAATCAATCCTGAATATTCATTGGAAGGACTGATGCTGAAGCTGAAATGCCAATACTTTCACCACTTTGATGTGAAGAATTGATTCATTGGAAAAGACTCTGATGCTGGGAAAGACTGAAGGCAGGAGGAGAAGGGGATGAGATGGTTGGATGGCATCACCAATGCGATGGAGATGAGTTTGAGTAAGCTCCGGGAATTGGTGATGGACAGGGAAGCCTGGTGTGCTCCAGTCCATGGAGTCGCAAAGAGTCGGACACGATTGAGCGACTGAACTGAACTGAAAAGTACTTCACAATATGTTGTTGCTGTTGTTTAGTCATTAAGTCATGTCTAACTCTTTTGTGAGCCCACAGACTGTAGCCCACTAGGCTCCTTTGTTCATGGGATTTCCCAAGCAAGAATACTAGAGTGGGATGCCATTTCCTTTTCCTGGGAATATTTCTCACCCAGGGATCGACCCTGAATCTCCTACATTGGTGGGCAGATTCTTTATCACTCAAGTCACCTGGGAAGCCCCACTTCACAATATACTAATAGAAGCACTAACAAACGTGAGCCTCATCCAGTCTGGTCTCAAAATGTGATATACTGTGTAAGCTTTTGCCTAGATAAAAATGATAGCTAAAATTCACAATCATTTAAGTGCATCTAAAAGGTCTAATGTTCTTCTTTCCAAAAAAGGTATTGTTCTCTAGGTCTGCATTCTTTCAAAGTGTTCTTTAGTTAACTGTAGAGAAATGCAGTAATTTCCCTACCAAACTGCATTAATAGTCATTTATAAATATACATTTCTGAAGTAATCTTTCAGATGACAGAAAAATGTTTTCATATCTTTAGGAGATTTTTAAGAGAATGGGTTAATAAGCTAAGACTATTTAGTAAAGAAACTTGAGAATCACAGAAACCTGATTAACTTTGTCAATTCAGAGGCCTGATGAGTTCCATTTCACAGTATCACAATTTTCAAATGTTGCCAAGAAATGCTTTTTCTAGTAAAATATTCATAAGAGAATACAACAAAACAGTCATATTTTTCAAAAACAGCAGAAAATTAACCACAACAACAAGTTAGCACTGCTAGTATGAGTATTTTTTTAAGATTTTTTAACTTTGTAAGAAAGGTCCATGTCTGACCATCTTCTGATTTTTCAGTATCAGAGAAAATACTCACACAAGACTCAACTACACTCAAATATTCCTCAGAGAATATTTAGAGGTCAATAACAGGAAAAAGAGAATCATCTTAGTTTGGCACTAAAGAGTTGATTACATGGAAAGGATTCCCTCCAATTTTTGAATTTTAAAATTTTATTATTAAAATTATCTTTTATGAATATGTAATTTTGGTGCAACTTGCATTAATTACTCCACTTGTTTCATTTTGTTGCACAAGTTTTCAAAATCAAAAAAGCTATCATAGTACATGGGCTCTGGTTAAGTTATTCAGATGAATAATCAAACAAAACTGGAGATTAGCTGGTATTAAAATGGATGGTAGTAGGGGTATACAGCATGTGAACAGCAAAAAGTGGTTTAAAAACTATTTCTACCAGAAAAAAATATCAAACTGCTGGTTCATCTAGAGCAGTGATTCCCAGATGGGAGGCAATTTTAGTCCCCCAGGAGACTTTGGCAATGTCTGGAGATATTTTTGGTTGTCACAACTTGGTTTCTAAAGAGCAGAGGCCAGGTTTGCTGTTGAACATTCTACAACATAACTGATAAGTCTCACATGACAAAGGACTACCAGCCAGCTCAACATATCAATAGTGCCAAGGATGAGAAACCTGAATTTAGAGACTGTACTATGTATTTATAGGACTTATTTCATAGGATTATTATTAAGTTTAAACATAAACATTTAACATGTAAAAAGCTAAGTATACTCTCCGGCACAACTATGTGCACAATATGCATCAGTTATTATTATTACATTATTATTGTTATCTACATAATACAGAAATTTTTGGCTTTAATCCTATTTTACCTGCCGCAGTATAAAAACATTAACAATAACTTTTAAGAAGTTGGAAAAAATTAAAAAAAAAAAAGAATATAGCAAACAAGCTTCCTAAGTGTCTATGTAGACCCCAGGTTTACATAAACGAAACATGTGAATGTACAGTCATTTGGGATTTAAAAAAATTTAGTTCTAGTTTTTATTTACAGTAAGAACAACAGTGCAACATATCTCAATACTTCACTTCTTTCTTCCCTAGGGAGAATTCCCAGGAACATCAACTGATTTTATTTACAGTTAACAAAATACTTTTTAGTAGCCAAAATTTTAAAGTCTGAACCATTCTGTTTAAAGTCAAGTACTTCCCTCAGTAATTTTTATCATATCAGCTAATATGACAGCAATAACTAAACATTGTTAGCTTATGTAACTACATTATTACTGCTTTTCCTTCCCAGATGCCATGTTGTTATATCTGTCACTTCTTCAGGCTCCTTTCTGTTGTTACTCTAGCAAAAGTTTTTCTGAAGAAGTAAAGCCTTTATTTATAAAGACAGGTGGCACCCCTCAATAGAAAAGTGCTAACATTTCCCCACCAGTTCTTGAAAATACCAAAGAATTCTCAAATTAAGAGTCTCTCAATTTAATTCATGAAATCTTGAGGCAAAATATCAGCCTAGAAACAATAAATGAATTTTACAGAGAATTCACTTAAAGAAAATCATAAGAAATTTTAAAATGTACTCTATTCTTGTGCTCAGAAAAAATGCTTATGACTTTAAGGTTGGAGAATTTAAGCAAACACTCAGTGGTTTTGGAAATGTAGTTTCCATGGCAACCAACATGGTCTTCTTTATATAGCATTATAAACAGATGGTAAAGAGTGGTCATGTTTGTTTCTTTGCCAGTATATCAATAAAACTGATGTAATACAGTATTGAATACACTTGAACTATTTTATGAATTTAATATACTAACTATGAGATCTAGTAATTTAGACAGATGAATGTAATTAACTAGTATCTGGGTGAGTTTTTTTCCTTTTCAATAAACACATGAGGATCTTGACCAGTGAAGTCACTATACTCCACAGAGTCAACAGTGTTTCTTGGCAAGACTTTGTGCAAATGTTTTCTCAGCACTTGCCATGCAGGGCATATCACCACAAATATGAATCTGATGAGGAGAAAATAATGCATTCAAATAATAAAAGTGGAACCACATCTGTAAATATAGTCCTTGGCCATCTTTTCTTAAAGAACACATGAGAAATTAAGAAGCACAAAGAGTTTCTTTACAATAAACAATAGGTTGTAAAGCAAATAGCAAAACTGTTGTTTAAAAATCAGATCCATTTCATGTACAAAGTAATGCCTTCAGAAATGCAGGTGCTCTGAACTCCACTGATTTAACTGTAGTTACCCGCTAGGTACTATTTGCTAAAAAACTAATAAGCCAAGAAACCATAAATGTGATTAGTCTGGCAGTAAAAGTTTGAACAGCCAATTCCTACATGAATCATCAACACATTTGGGGCAGTGACTGTGTCTGGAAGGCAGTCAGTCAGAAGGGGCCGTACATGAGGCCGGGGGCTTCACAGGGGCATTGGCATTCCTTGCTAACAGGCCCATCTTAGAGGCGTCTACATATTTTCCAAACAAGGCAAGGAATGCTTACATTAAGAAAACTGGGGACAATACTTACTATTTTAAATTATATAAATGGCTATTTTAAAAAAATTTTTTTAATTGGAGGTTAATTACTTTACAATATTGTATAGATTTTGCCATACATCGACATGAATCTGCCACAGGTATGCAAGATTTCCCCATCCTGAACCCCCCTCCCTCCTCCCTCCTCTGTACCATCCCTCTGTGTCGTCCCAGTGCACCAGCCCCAAGCATCCGGTATCATGCATCGAACCTGGACTGGCGATTTGTTTCATATATGATATTATACATGTTTCAATGCCATTCTCCCAAATCATCCTACCCTTTCCCTCTCCCACAGAGTCCAAAAGCCTGCTCTATACAAAAATGGCTATTTTAATTATACTTATAAAATAACATTTGGTAAATGGTATCTCTGCTACATTTTCCTTCTCATGTATCTATCCATAAATTTGATAAATTTTATCATTTATAAATTCTTCCTATGGTTCTCACATCACAGCAAGTTTATTGGAAACGAGATATTTCATTTTACAATCCATGATGGAAATACAGAAAAGAGGTATGCATATTTATGAAACAAATGAATTTTGAATGATGCACCATGGTTTAAATGAAAAACAAAAAAAATTAAAAACCTTTTAAAACTGGTAGAAACTGTCCCTGATTTATATTTGAATCAAAACTAGGAAAAAATTTTAAAATTATATATCTTATCTTAGATAAGCTACAGTGAACTCCACAGTCTATTAAAAATTGTTCCCATTATACAATTCTGGGGAATTATTTAAATCTGGAGAACTCAGGAAAAGAGCCTCCTTTCTCATATGAAGCTAGAGAGTCTCCAACAAGGTACTAAGCTCATGTGACCAAAAAACATGCCTACCTACAGTTCAGTTCAGTTCAGTCGCTCAGTCGTGTCCAACTCTTTGCGACCCAATGAATTGCAGCACGCCAGGCCTCCCTGTTCATTACCATCTCTCGGAGTTCACTCAGACTCACGTCCATCGAGTCCGTGATGCCATCCAGCCATCTCATCCTCAGTCGTCCCCTTCTCCTCCTGCCCCCAAGCCCTCCCAGCATTAGAGTCTTTTCCAATGAGTCAACTCTTCGCATGAGGTGGCCAAAGTACTGGAGTTTCAGCTTTAGCATCATTCCTTCCAAAGAAATCCCAGGGCTGATCTCCTTCAGAATGGACTGGTTGGATCTCCTTGCAGTCCAAGGGACTCTCAAGAGTCTTCTCCAACACCACAGTTCAAAAGCATCAATTCTTCGGCACTCAGCCTTCTTCACAGTCCAACTCTCACATCCATATATGACCACTGGAAAAACCATAGCCTTGACTAGATGGACCTTAGTCGGCAAAGTAATGTCTCTGCTTTTGAATATACTATCTAGGTTGGTCATAACTTTCCTTCCAAGGAGTAAGTGTCTTTTAATTTCATGGCTGCAATCACCATCTGTGGTGATTTTGGAGTCCCCAAAATAAAGTCTGACACTGTTTTCACTGTTTCCCATCTGTTTCCCATGGAGGGATCACTATCTGAGTGACGATGTAATCAGAAGCCCTTTTCAAAGGATTTTCAGTTTGCCTTCTATAGCACATGTAGTGTGGGAGAGTACCTGGAAAGTTTTAAATATAATAATACCCATATTCTAGCATATGCCAATTTACAGCCAGAAGCTCTAGGGGTGGGGGGCTCAGGCACTGGTACATTAAAAATAGTCCTCAGGTATTATTTTAATATGCAACCAGCATTAAAAACACACACACCACCCCAGTGTGTGTCTGTGTGTGTTTAGTCACTCAGCCACGTCCAACTCTTTGCAACTCCATGGACTATAGCCCACCAGGCTCCTCTGTAGCCCTCCAGGCAAGAATACTGGAGAAGGCTGCCATTTCTTCCTCCAGAAGATCTTGTAGACTCAGGGATCAAACCTGAATCTCTTGTGTATCCTGCATCGGTAGGCAGATTCTTTACTACTAACACCACCTGGAAAGCAGAGACTGTGATTCACATTTCTCTTTACCCATGGTGAGAAAGAAATCTCAAATCACCACTCTCATTTTCAGTATTCACAGTTTAGAGTTATATTCCTATCCACAGATAGGACCAAGACTAAAGAACAGGCATTGCTGGACTAATTTATTTGATGTGGTAAATTTTATTATGAAGGAGTTCAACAAAACACAAAACCAAGGTGTGAAAAAACTTTTCCCAAGAACTATCCCAGATAGTAATGTTTATCTCTTTAAAAGACTATCATTATGAAGAAGACTTCTGAATGGTGATTTTATTTTCACTCTTTTTGGCACATACCTTGTGTCTGAGCTAGTTACAATGTATTCTCCATCTTCAAAAGTCAGAAAATAAGTGCCTTCTGGATGTCTAGTGCACTTAACACATTTTCTGAAGAACTGATTTAAATGATCAGCAGTGTAATTCTCACTTATTACTTCAAAGATAAGATACTCTCTGTTTCAAGAATGACCTTTAAACTATCACCAACAGCAGTGAAAATTCAGGTGTTTGAAGAAGGAAAAGCTGCCCAAGAATGATGCCATTTACCTTCTCTGAGCATATATATATATACACACAAAAACAATTTAAAGAAACGTGTTAATAAGGTATCCCCAAAAGAGAGTAGCAATGAAAGCCATGAACCTCAAATATTATTTCAAGCCAGATACTCATAGTAAAATTCTACCATGTAGAAAAATGCAAAGGTCTGATAGATTGTGATACTAATTCTTTATATATATTCTTTTTTCTTTTTTTCTTTTCAAACTATTTGTAAGAAGACTAATTACTTATTGCTTGCTATGAAATATCAAACAGAAATAAAACTACTACCAACTCTCTGAACTGTCAGTGATACTAAATAGGGAGAGAAGTGCAGTTAAGTACTCTCAGAAGACAAACCATGATAATACAAGGGCCTTGGAGTCTATTTCTACATTTTTGTTTGCTTTCTTACATTTCCACAGGCTATTAAAATTTCCACAAGTCATTTATTCTTTCCTTGAGGAACTTTATTTGGCTATTTGTGTGTCTGGTGCTATTAACTCATCGTAATTTTATATCAAATCCTCATAATATAACATAATTGAGGTTTAATTCCCCCCAAAATTCAAAACACACAAAACAGGAAAAAATATCACCCTAATGCATTTGGGAAGAAACAACCTATTAAAGGGAATATGTGTGTCTGGCAGAATTCTAGAGATGACAGAAAACAAGAGGAAACAACATTTCTTAATGTTATTTAAACACACACACAGGAGACAAGGAGATGTACTAGGACAGAGAATCAACAGGAACTCTAGTCTTCCTGCACATAGAATAGAGCTTCATTAACAATAAAGGAACAGGTGTCTTGGGACCCATTTATACAGGCTATTAACTATTATGAGCTGCTGGTATCCAAATTTATTTTAGTACTAGGCAACTGATTAAAAATAAATACGAATTTAAATTCAATCTATTAGCATGTGAAAGCAATGCCTAGCTTTCCAGAGTCTAATTTAACACAAAGGTATATTTTTATGGTCCTGATCATAGAGGATATCAAAGTTTATATACATTATTTCCTGCTGCTAAGTCACTTCAGTCATGTCTGACTCTGTGCCACCCCATAGACAGCAGCCCACCAGGCTCCCCCGTCCCTGGGATTCTCCAGGCAAGAACACTGGAATGGGTTACCATTTCCTTCTCCAGTGCATGAAAGTGAAAGGTGAAAGTGAAGCCACTCAGTCATGTCCAACTCTTAGCAACCCCAAGGACTGCAGCCTACCAGGCTCCTCCGTCCATAGGAATTTCCAGGCAAGAGTACTGGAGTGGGGGTGCCATTGCCTTCTCCAACATTATTTCCTAAGTCCCCAAATAAAAACCTTCATACTAAAGCTCCTTTGAATGCAAAAAATTGATGAGTGGCCTTTTGTCTTGACTCTTGAGAGTCCCTTGGACTGCAAGATCCAACCAGTCCATCCTAAAGGAGATCAGTTCTGGGTGTTCATTAGAAGGACTGATGTTGAAGCTGAAACTCCAATACTTTGGCCACCTGATGTGAAGAGAGCCTGATGCTGGGAAAGATTGAGGGCAGGAGGAGAAGGGACGACAGAGGATGAGATAGTTGGATGGCATCACCAACTCGATGGACATGAGTTTGAGTGAACTCCAGGAGTTGGTGATGGACAGGGAGGCCTGGCGTCCTGTGAGTTATCATGTCGCAAAGAGTCAGACATGACTGAGCAACTGAACTGAACTGAATAAGAGCAAATAAGAGCTTTGTTTACCAAGAACTAATTTTTTTTTTTTTTAAGAACTAAATTTTTATCCAAACTTAAATAATGAAACAAACATGTAGTTTGGGAGAAAAGTGAAAGTGAGGTCCTCAGTCATGGCCAATTCTTTGCAACTCCGTGGACTATAACCCGCCAGGCTCCTCTGTCCATGGAGATTCTCTAGGCAAGGATACTGAAGCAGGCTGTCACTTCCATCTCCAGGGAAACTGGGATAGGGACTCAGGTACACTCCCACTCTATTCAGTGCATTTCACATTATATTCTACTTACTTTGAAAAACATGAATAGCAATGGTTATCTTCTGATAATTTTTACTGTCTCATCTATAAAACTGATTAATAACCTAAATACTTGGGCATTTCTGAGGAATCAGTTGTACATCTTAATAAAGATATTTAGAATGTTAAGAGTTGGAACTGCAGCAGGGACAAAGTTTGATACACATTTTACGTATAAGGAAATAAATACAGTGAGGCTTATTTGCCTAAATAGCAATATGTGACAACATAAACTGTCAAAATACTATTATACTGTAATATTAGTAATACTAATATCTATCTCCCAAAGATGTTATGAAAATTCAGTGTGTTACTGATCTTGATGTTATTTCAAACTATTACATTTACCTATGTCTAGCTTTTTCAAAAAAAAAACTTGGTTTATTCACTTACGTATGTTCTAATAGTGATATTATTTCTACTTGTTGCAGAAGTATTAAGTGATTGTGCTTTTGTGCCATACTCTGTGGAGAATAAAGATGGTACAGCATGATCTATATCCACAAGAATCCAGTAAAAGCCACTGTAGAAATGAAATGGTGAAAATTTGAGGGATTGATGAATAAGTCAAAGATCGAATTATGATTCTCAAAAATGTTAGATAGAGAGTTAGGCATGAGCAACCAGGTGTGGCCTAGCTGAAAAGGATGCAAACTGATCTCTAAACCCCACCCCAGACACACCCAGGAGAGCTCACAGATACGCTACAAAAACAAGCACTGAGACTTTTCCAACTCCTGCACATGCACCCTGGGTGCACCATGGATACAAACCAACCACAGGGGCTTCTCCAACACTAGCAAATGTGTCCTAGGCACACAGTGAATACAAACTAACCACAGGGGCCTCCTCAAGTAAACTTAGGCAGTAAGAGACCATTGCCGCTGCTACTGCTAAGTCGCGTCAGTCGTGTCAGACTCTGCGACCCCATAGACGGCAGCCCACCAGGCTCCCCCATCCCTGGGATTCTCCAGTCAAGAACACTGGAGTGGGTTGCCATTGCCTTCCAATGCGTGAAAGTGAAGACGGCTCAGTCATATCTGACTCTTAGCGACCCCATGGACTGCAGCCCACCAGGCTCCTCCGTCCATGGGATTCTCCAGGCAAGAGTACTGGAGTGGGGTGCCATTGCCTTCTCCAAGAGACCATTAAGGGTTTATAAATATCCTATACATATATATACACATCTGATTATAACAGACTGAATTATGGGAAGACATGTGCAATACAGTGTGTTGCTATATAACTTGCAGTGGTTAACAGGCCTTGAGCATATGTCCATTTGCTTTCCCTTTCTTGATTGGTGGCAGATACAAGCCCTATTTTTCCCCAGGGCACAACTGTAAGGAGGAGACAGGAAGTATAAAAAGGGGGAAGCCAAGAGGGAAAATGACTCCTTCAAGGTCAGCCTGCTCCCATGTCTAGGGAGTGACTGTTTAATAAAAGTTGTGTCTGCTTGAGCTATAACTGAGCTGTAACTTATCTGTTGTTTTAATAAACCCTTTAGTCCATCATTCCAAATCTCTGCCATGTTGAGACAAGAACAGAGGAAATAAACCAACCTGACAAAAACATGGTGGCATTTTAAATGGAAATAATTTCATAAGACCAACATTTCTCAAACTTGGCACAACTGGCATTTTGAGCTGGAAAACTATTTTCTGTAAGGGTTTGTGCACTGTAGCATCCCTAGCTTCTACCCACAAGATACCAGTAACACCGCCCAGCTGAAACTACTCAAACCATCTCCAGACAATGCCAAATGGCCTGAGGGGGCAAAATCTTCCTAATTTGAGAACAACGGATAAAGCAGGCTATTATACCTTATGCTTCTTTTCAAGCTATTGACATGTACTAAATATCGTGTACAGACAAAGCAATCTGAAGCTTTACTATTCTTAAGCTGTATGGAAAGATAGCTCTGGTTCTAAGGCATCAAGCTTCAGGGTATTAAATAAAGGAGTAAAAGCACAAATGCAACATCAAGGTGTGTCCAGGGTTTTGATTCCACCGTTTTCTGCCACTCATTTCCCAAAGTCCAAAAATATGAATAGGTTCATATTGCTGATAAGAGAGAGGTTATCTTTCATTATATTCAGTTCAGTTTAGTCGCTCAGTCGTGTCTGACTCTTTGTGTCAGCACACCAGGCCTCCCTGTCCATCACCAACTCCTGGAGTTCACTCAAACTCATGTCCATTGAGTCAGTGATGCCATCTGGCCATCTCATCCTCCGTCGTCCCCTTCTCCTCCTGCCCTCAATCCCTCCCAGCATCAGAGTCTTTTCCAATGAGTCAACTCTTCGCATGAGGTGGCCAAAGTACTGGAGTTTCAGCTTCAGTATCATTCCCTCCAAAGAACCCCAGGGCTGATCTCCCTTAGAATGGATTGGTTGGATCTCCTTTAGTTCAAGGGACTCTCAAGAGTCTTCTCCAACACCACAGCTCAAAAGCATCAATTCTTCGGCGCTCAGCTTACTTTACACTCCAAATCTCATATCCATACATGACCACTGGACAAACGATAGCCTTGACTAGACGGACCTTTGTTGTCAAAGTACTATCTCTGCTTTTAAATATGCTATCTAAGTTGGTCATAACTTTTCTTCCAAGGAGTAAACGTCTTTTAATTTCATGGCTGCAGTCACCATCTGCAGTGATTTTGGAGCCCCAGAAAAGAAAGTCTGACACTGTTTCCACTGTTTCCCCATTTATTTCCCATGAAGTGATGGGATCAGATGCCATGATCTTCGTTTTCTGAATGTTGAGCTTTAAGCCAACTTTTTCACTCTCCTCTTTCACTTTCATCAAGAGGATTTTTAGTTCCTCTTCACTTTGTGCCATAAGGGTGGTGTCATCTGCATATCTGACGTTATTGATATTTCTCCCAGCAATCTTGATTCCAGCTTGTGCTTCTTCCAGCCCAGCGTTTCTCATGATGTACTCTGTATAGAAGTTAAATAAGCAGGGTGACAATATATAGCCTTGATGTACTCCTTTTCTTATTTGGAACCCGTCTGTTGTTTCATGTCCAATTCTAACTGTTGCTCCCTGACCTGCATATAGGTTTCTCAAGAGGCAGGTCAGGTGGTCTGGTATTCCCATCTCTTTCAGAATTTTCCACAGTTTATTGTGGTTCACACAGTCAAAGGCTTTGGCATAGTCGATAAAGCAGAAATAGATGTTTTTCTGGAACTCTCTTGCTTTTTCGATGATCCCGTGGATGTTGGCAATTTGATCTGTTTCCCCTGCCTTTTTAAACCAGCTTGAACATCTGGGAGTTCATGGTTCACATATTGCTGAAGCCTGCCTTGGAGAATTTTGAGCATTACTTTACTAGCTTGTGAGATGAATGCAACTGTGCGGTAGTTTGAGCATTCTTTGGCATTGCCTTTCTTTGGAATTGGAATGAAAACTGACCTTTTCGAGTCCTGTGGCCACTGCTGAGTTTTCCAAATTTGCTGCCATATGGAGTGCAGCACTTTCACGGCATCATCTTTTAGGATTTGAAATAGCTCTACTGGAATTCTATCACCTCCACTAGCTTTGTTCGTAGTGATGCTTTCTAAGGCCCACTTGACTTCACATTCCAGGATGTCTGGCTCTAGGTGAGTGATTACACCATCATGATTATCTTGGTCGTGAAGATCTTTTTGTACAGTTCTATTGTGTATTCTTGCCACCTCTTCTTAATATCTTCTGCTTCTGTTAGGTCCATACCATTTCTGTCCTTTATCGAGCCCATCGTTGCATGAAATGTTCCCTTGGTGTCTCTAATTTTCTTGAAGAGATTTGTAGTCTTTCCTGTTCTGTTGTTTTCCTCTATTTCTTTGCACTGATCACTGAGGAAGGCTTTCTTATCTCTTCTTGCTATTCTTTGGAACTCTGCATTCAGATGCTTATATCTTTCCTTTTCTCCTTTGCTTTTCACCTCTCTTCTTTTCACAGCTATTTTAAGGCCTCCTCAGACAGCCATTTTGCTTTTTTGCATTTCTTCTCCATGGGGATGGTCTTGATCCCTGTCTCCTGTACAGTGTTACGAACCTCCGTCCATAGTTCATCAAGCACTCTATCAGATTTAGTCCCTTAAATCTATTTCTCACTTCCACTATATAATCATAAGGGATTTGATTTAGGTCATACCTGAATGGTCTAGTGGTCTTCCCCACTATCTTCAATTTAAGTCTGAATTTGGTAATAAGGAGTTCATGATCTGAGGCACAGTCTGCTCTGGTCTTGTTTTTGTTGCTGTATAGAGCTTCTTCATCTTTAGCTGCAAAGAATATAATCAATCTGATTTCAGTGTTGACCATCTGGTGATGTCCATGTGTAGAGTCTTCTCTTGTGTTGTTGGAAGAGGGTGTTTGCTATGACCACTGCATTTTCTTGGCAAAACTCTATTAGCCTTTGCCCTGCTTCATTCCACATTCCAAGGCCAAATTTGCCTGTTACCTCAGGTGTTTCTTGACTTCCTACTTTTGCATTCCAGTCCCCTAGAATGAAAAGGACATCTTTTTGGGTGTTAGTTCTAAGAGGTCTTGTAGGTCTTCATAGAACTGCTCAACTTCAGCTTCTTCAGCGTTACTGGTTGAGGCATAGAGTTGGATTACTATGATATTGAATGGTTTGCCTTGGAAACGAACAGAGATCATTCTGTCGTTTTTGAGATTGCATCCAAGTACTGCATTTTGGACTCTTTTGTTGACCATGATGGCTACTCCATTTCTTCTGAGGGATTCCTGCCCACAGTAGTAGATATAATGGTCATCTGAGTTAAATTCACCCATTCCAGTCTATTTAGTTCGCTGATTCCTAGAATGTCGACGTTCACTCTTGCCATCTCCTGTTTGACTACTTCCAATTTGCCTTGATTCATGGACCTGACATTCCAGGTTGCTATGCAATATTGCTCTTTAAAGCATCAGACCTTGCTTCTATCACCAGTCACATCCACAACTGGGTATTGTTTTTGCTTTGGCTCCCTTCATTCTTTCTGGAGTTATTTCTCTACTGATCTCCAGTAGCATATTGGGCACCTACTGACCTGGGGAGTTCCTCTTTCAGTATCCTATCATTTTGCCTTTTCATACTGTTCATGGGGGTTCTCAAGGCAGTAATACTGAAGTGGTTTGCCATTCCCTTCTCCAGTGGGCCACATTCTGTCAGACCTCTCCACCATGCCCGCCTGTCTTGGGTTGCCCCATGGGCATGGCTTAGTTTCATTGAGTTAGACAAGGCTGTGGTCCTAGTGTGATTAGATTGACTAGTTTTCTGTGATTATGGTTTCAGTGTGTCTGCCCTCTTGCAACACCTACCATCTTACTTGGGTTTCTCTTACCTTGGACGTAGGGTATCTGTTCACGGCTGCTCCAGCAAAGCACAGCCGCTGCTCCTTACCTTGGACAAACGATATCTCCTAACCGCCATCACGGTGAGGAGCTACCGCATGCCCGAGGTCAGGGGCAGAAGCCAGGAGGACCTCATGCCCGAGGGGCGGCAGCCGAGAGGAGCTACCCCACGTCTGAGGTCAGGGGCGGCCACCGAAAGGAGTTATCCTGCATCCAAGGTCAGAGGCGGCAGCCGAGGTGGCAGGCTGCGACAGCGCAGGAGCAGCTGAGAGGAGCTACCCCCGCCCGAGGCCAGGGGCTGAGGCCGGGAGGAGCTGCCCCACATCCAAGGAGCGGTGGCGGCACAGGCGCCAGAGGGCCTAAAGGAGCTATTCCACGTTCATTGTATTAAGGTTTCTCAAATTAGAAATAACTCCGCCACCTTTCAAGAAATCCTTAGCACTTCCTTTCCTACCTTTCCAAAATATAACTTGTCATTTTGCTAAATTATGACTTCCTTTCAAGTACAATTCCAGGCTGGCCACTAATGTGGCCACTAGTAACCTGGCAAGCAAATGTCAGCTCTACCCATTATAACAAAGGGAAGAGCTGACTTCCTCTGCCTCATGCATCGTCTTCTCTTGCTCTCTTCTCTAGCTATCACTCCTGCTGAAGTTATGACACTCAAAACAATTGCTTGGTAATGGAGGCACCTCATTAAAAATCTGGGGCACAGGGCAGAGTATTCTACAAGAAGACCACTAAGAGTGAAAGATGGAAAGGAATGTGTGAGAATCAGTGACCAATCATGAGTCAGTTCAGAACGAATTTTTAAAAGAATTAGGGCCACCGGAGGCATAGTCCATGAAACAGGATTGTCATTAGGGCCCTCATGGCTTCTGGGAACTTACAGGATCTGTACTGAAAACAAAAAAGCAAACAAAAAGTAACCTGAATAACTGACAAATTTGAGAATCATAAACATTAAGAGAAGAGTGTTGCTCACTTTGGTTTTGCTTTTACTTGAAAAGTTACCAAGTGGTCTTCATTTCACATACTCAACAAACTTTCTGTTTCTTCAACATTATGAAAGAAGAGAACGGTCTGTTTTCACAAAGGGATGCTTACAAGCTGAAAAGTTCTGTTAATACTATTTTGTTTTGACTCTATGTATAGTGATATCTTCAACATTAGAAATTTGGACATAATCTGCTAAATCTGAATTTACATACTGGGCAGTATTTCCTTTAACAAAGTCTAATTGTAACAGTAATTTTATGGTACATGAAAATTTAATTTCAAATGTTAGAGATACTGAGAAATCTGATTTAGACAGAAGACAACTTATTTTTAGTTGCAAAAAAACTGCAATGCCAAAGTAGTTTGCATTTAATGCTATAATTTACATATATTACAATATTCATGATACACGCTAAATACCCAAATCCTATTTGGAAAACCTTCATTGTGAAAAATCAGAATTTTAACAAAATGGTGTTTCACATTTATGCTCTCATTTAGAAAAAACAATAAACACATCAGTTTGGCAAATGATACTGAACCTACAACTAATAAATTCAGGCTGTTTTAATATTCCTTAAATAATTCTAAATATTAAAGGTAAACACCACGTATGCTAATACATTTCTAAATTTATAAAATAAACAAGAACCCTGCATTTTAGATACATATTGTGGATATTTCACACAGGTACAGGATTACTTCAACAAATGATTCTTTAGTTATTAAAGGCAACATGCTGCTGCAAACTAAAGAGGAAGAAGCACTAAAATAAACTGAGTTCTCTGACCCATTTCATTTATAAATTTTTGTTTCAAAGGAAATTTTTAGGGTTGACATTTTCTACTTGACCCTACAAATGTCTTTTCTCCAAAGTATTATTTCACTTAGGTAAGAAATCATCTATACTTCTACACAATGGAAATGGAAACTTCCCCCAAAAGACTAAGCAATTTGATGCTGCTGTGCTTTGCTCAGCCACTCAGTCTTGTCCAATTCTTTGCGACCCAATGAACTATATAGCCCCTAACACTCCTCTATCCATGAGGATTCTCCAGGCAAGAATACTGAAGTGGGTAGCCTATCCCTTCTCCAGGGGATCTTCTGATCCAGGAATCGAAAAGGGGTCTCCTACATTGCAAGCGGATTCTTCACCCTGAGCTTCACCAGGGAAGCCCAAGCAATTAGATATTTATATATAATACCAACATGTCACACATGTAACATAACCCAAATTACTACTGCTTTAAAAAGTATAGAGGCTTCTGACTGTCATGATGAGTGAGGTGGTGGACAAATCCTCCCTTAGTAACAATAAAGCTGGACAAAACTATCAAAAGTAGCAATTTTAGCAGTCTAGAATTTAAAGGCATACACTTCATGGAAAACTACTGAACTTCAGAGAGGAACAGTGTGAGTCTTTTTGGGGGCTGCTTCAGGCCAACCCCTGGCTCTGTCAGTGCAGCAGTTCAATCAGGGCAGGGCAGGCTGTGAACACCAGCAGCATCATCCCCTCTGTCAGACAGGGATCACTTGATCGGGAGCACTGTCACAGTGGTGATCTCTGCGGCAAGCAAACAGAATTGGCCAGTGGCTTCTTAAGCCTGAGAGTAGGCCTGTTGCAGACAAGCAAATGAGCCAGGGATTTAACAGGGAGTTCCAGCAGCCAAAGGGGGCCTGACCTTATATGTTTGGGGTTGACTAGAGGCTGTGTGCATTGCTGCACCCACCAGAGAGGGTCCCTATGTCCTTGGATGATGGAGACTCAAGCATGTGAGGTGAGACACAAGAGGGTCCAATAAAAAGTAAAGCCCAGGTAGCCTGGAGTATGAATGTGCTACCTCAGCTTGCACACAGACCCAGCAGGAGAGGTTTGAAGACTTACTGGCTCAAGGTGTTTCAGCATAACTTTTGATAAATCTTTGGTCATATAGGGGCCATCCCTAGAAAGCCAGGCTTACAAATAAAACAAAGGAAAACACAGTAGGCAAAGGTAGCAGCAGCTTCACCCTGTGGGGATTACAGACTTCAAAGACTCAGTTCAGGCAAGTTATTAAAACAAACAAAACAACAACCAACATCACCGATGGAGGGGGCAAGTCACAAACTAGAGTTGCTATATTATCTAAAATGTTCAGAATTCAAAAGAAAGTTATGAGTCATGCAAGAAACAAAAATATGTGATCCATAAAAATGCAGTGAATAGAAAATGCCTCCAATTGTCTTTAGATCTTGTATTAAACAAGCTGTGCTGTGCTGTGCTTAGTCACTCAGTCATGTCTGACTCTGCAACCCCATGGGTTGTAGCCCGCCATGAGGGGTATCCTCTGTCCATGAGGATTCTCCAAGCAAACATACTGGAGTGGGTTGCCATTTCCTTCTCCAGGGATCTTCACAACCCAGGGATCAAACCCAGGTCTCCTGCGTTGCAGGCAGATTCTTTACCAGCTGAGCTACCAGGGAAGCCCATTAAACAAGCAAGCTATTATATATATGTATCTACAGAATCTCAGTAGAAGTTTACAAATTATTTTTCAAAGAACCAAAATGGAAATTCTGGAGAAGAGCACAATAAGTGAAGTGAAAATTTCACCAGAGAGGTTCAACTGTAGATTTGAGATAGCAGAAAAATAATCAGTGCATTTGAAGATGGGTCAACAGAAATTATTCAGTATGAAGAACACAGTGGGCAAAAAGGACCAAAAAAAAAAAAAAGAGGAGAACCTCAGAGACCTATGAGACAAAACTAAAATATGTGTGATAAGGGTCCAGAAGGTAAGGAAAAGCAGGAAAAACTAATAAATATTGGATGAAAACTTTCTAAATCTAAATAAAATATTAATTTATAGAGCCAACCTACTCAATAAAATCCGCAATATAAGAGGCACAAAACACCTAAGCACGTCATAGACAAACTATTGAAAGACAAAGAGAAAATACTGAAAACAATAAGAGAAAAGTGACTCACTATGTACAAAGGAACTATAATAATGGCTGATTTCACACTAGAAATGATGGAGGCCAAAACGCAGTGAAATTAATTGCTGTGGGAAAGAGAATTTCCTGGCAGTCCAGCTGGTTAGGACTCCACCCTTCCATTGCAGGGGGTTTGATCCCTAGTTGGGGAACTAAGATCCTGCAAATCACACAGCGCAGCCAATATAAACTAAGTGCTATGGGTGTGAGAGTTGGGCTGTGAAGAAGGCTGAGCGCAGAAGAATTGATGCTTTTGAACTGTGGTGTTGGAGAAGACTCTTGAGAGTCCCTTGGACTGCAAGGAGATCCAACCAGTCCATTCTGAAGGAGATCAGTCCTGGGTGTTCATTGGAAGGACTGATGCTGAAGCTGAAATGCCAATATTTTCACCACTTGATTGAAGAGCTGACTCATTGGAAAAGACCCTGATGCTGGGAGGGATTGGGGGCAGGAGGAGAAGGGAACAACAGAGGATGAGATGGCTGGATGGCATCACTGACTTGATGGACATGGGTTTGGGTAGACTCCAGGAGTTGGTGATGGACAGGGAGGCCTGGCGTGCTGCAGTTCATAGGGTTGCAAAGAGTTGGACACAACTGAGCAACTGAACTGAACTGAACTGAACTGAACTGAGGGTTAAAAGGATGGCAACTAAGAATTCTATATCCTTTAAAAATAAAAATGAAATAAAGGCTTCTGAGCTAAACAAAAGGTGGAGAAAATCTGTTATAAGACTTGCCTTAGGAGGGGGTTCAGGATGGGGAACAAGTGTATACCCGTGGCAGATTCATGTTGATGTATGGCAAAACCAATACAATATTGTAAAGTAATTAGCCTCCAATTAAAATAAATAAATTTAAATTTTAAAAAGCAAAAAAAAAAAAAAGACTTGCCTTACAAAAAATACTAAAGGAAGGTCTTCACACTGAATAGAGTGATATCAGAAAGCAATCTGAATCCACATGAATAAACAATGAGCACCAGAAATAAGGAACTATATGAGTAAATGTGAACATTTCTATAAATAATTTTTTTCTCATTTCTCTTAAATTTTGAGAGATTATATAAAAGAATAATTTTAACAATGTATTGATAGATTATAATATATACAGATTAATAATAATACAAACAAAGGGGGAAAGGAGATATACTGGAGCAAATTTCTACATTTTGCTGGAATTAAAATTAGTGTAATTCTGAAACAGACTGATAAATGAAGAGGTACACTGTAAATCCTAGAACCACCACTAACAAATCAAAATCAGAGAGACCCAAAGTGAAGGAAAAATTGAAAATTTAAAGGAGAAACAGTCAATTCAGCAGTAAAAGTTGGAGATTCCAATACTCTTCCTTCAATAATTGATAGAACAACTATACAGAAAATCAACAGGGATACAGAAGACTTTAAGAGCACTATCAACCAACATGATGTAACTAACACTGATAGAGTACTCCACAAAATGAGTATAGAATACACATTCTTTTCAAGCACACATGTAATAGGCTGGACCACAAAACAAGTCTCAATAAATCTAAAAAGACTTAAATCATTAAAAGTATTTTCCATGACCACAAATGAATTAAGTCAAAGATCTCCAGTGGAAAGAAGACTGGGAAAATTTACATAATTAGCAATTAAACAATATACTTCTAAATATTACAGGGGTCAAAGAGAAAATCATATAGAAAAAAATTTTAAATATTTTGAACTGAATGAAAACAAAAACAGAATGTTCCAAATTTTGTAGGATGCAACTTAAAAGTGATTAGGGCTTTCCCAGTGGCTCAGTGGTAAAGACTCCAACTGCCAGGCAGGAGACACGGGTCTGGTCACTAGGTTGGAAAGATCCCCTGGAGAAAGAAATGGCAACCCACTGTAGTATTCTTGCCTGGAGAATCCCATGGACAGAGGAGCCTGGTGGGCTACAGTCCATGGGGTTGCAAAGAGTTGGACATGACTGAGCAACTGAGCATGCACACAGGGGAATACTATAAACAACCTTATACCAACAAATTAGATAACTCGGGAAAATGGACAAATTCTTAAAGAGAAGCATATTTCTAAAACTGAGACAATAATAGAAAATATAGATAGACCTAAAACAAGCAAGTAAATGGAATTTTTATTAAAAATCTTCTCAAAAAAATCTCCAGGATTTGCAGGCAAAATCTATCAAATATTTGTAAAGAAGAAACATTAACAGTTCTCCACAAATTCTCTAAAAAGAGAGAGAAGGAAAAAAAAGATGAGAGAAACTTCCCAACTCCTTCTATGATGCCAGTATACCCTAACACCAAAGCCAGACAAAAACATCACAGGAAAAGCATAGATCAGTATCCCTCATGGATACAGACCCAAAAATCCTCAACAAAATTTTAGCAAACTGAATTCAGCAACACAAATAAAGGCTCATTTAAGTCGACCAGGTAGGATTCATCTTAGGAAAGCAGTTTGTTTAACATCCCAAAACCAAGTAATTTAATACTACATTAATAAAGAACAAAAAAACCAATGACTATTTCAAGAGACAAAACATTTAACAAAATCCAATACCCATGATAAAAACCCTCAATACACAAGGAACAGAAGAGACCCTTGTTAGCCTAATAAAAGGCATCTATAAAAAACCTACAGCTAACATCATAAAACAATCAAAGAGTGAATGTTTCCCATCAAATACTGGGAATAAGATAAGAATATCAGTTCTTGCTTTTTCTATTCAACACTGTACTAATATTTCCAGCTAGTGCAATAAAAAATTAAAGGCATTCAAACTGGAATGGAAGAAGAAAAGAAGTTTTTATTCAGGGGTGACCATTTTTGTACAAAATCCTAAGGAACCTACAATAAAAATATTAGAATATATACAACATTCTTTAAGGTATCAGAATAAACATAATCAATAAACAAAATGAACCATATTTCTATACTAGCTAAAAATGCAAAAATTATATTCAAAAAACAATTCTATCCATGACAGCATTAAAAGAATACTCAGGAATAAACCTAACCTCCCTTGCAAAAATGCAATATTTAACACTGAAAACTATAAAACTTAACTGGGAAAAATGAAAGAAGATCTAAATAAAAAACATTCCATTTTTGCAGACTATTAACTTCAGTACCGTTAAGATATGGTATGCATGCTAACTCACTTCATTTGTGCCCAACTCTTTGTGACGCCATGGGTTATGGCCCTGCAGGCTCCTGTCCATAGCATTCTCTGGGCAAACATATTGGAATGAGTTGCCATGACCTCCTCCAGGGCATCTTCCCAACCCAGGGATCAGATCAGTTTCTCTTATGTCTCCTGCAGTGGCAAGCAGGTTCTTTACTACTAGCACCACCTGGGAAGCCCTGTTAAGATATTTTGTGTGTGTGTTGGTCGCTCAAAAGTATCTGACTCTTGGTGACCCCATAGACTGCAGCCTGCCAGACTCTTCTGTCCATGGAATTCTTCAGTCAAGAATACTGGAGTGAGTAACCATTCCCTTCTCCAGGGGATCTTCCCAGCCCAGGATCGAACCCAGGTCTCCAGTGTTGCAGGTGGATTCTTTACCATCTGAGGCATCAGGGAAGCCCTGTTATGATATTAATCTTCCCCAAATCGATATACAGATTTAATACAACAGCTATCAAAATTTTAGCAAATTTTTTAATAGAAATTGGTAAGGTGATTCTAAAATTTACAACGTTGGATGACTTACGCTCTCTGGCCTCAATATAAAGCTACAGCAACTAAGTCAGTGTCAGTTCAGTCTAGTTGCTCAGTCATCTCCGCCTCTTTGTGACCCCATGGACTGCAGCACACCAGGCCTCCCTGTCCACTGCCAACTCCCAGAGTTTACTCAAACTTATGTCCATTGAGTTGGTGATGCCACCCAACCATCTCATCCTCTGTCATCCCCTTTTCCTCCCACCTTCAATCTTTCCCAGCATTAGGGTCTTTTCAAATGAGTCAGTTCTTCATATCAGGTGGTTAAAGTATTGACGTTTCAGCTTCACCATCAGTCCTTCCAATGAATGTTCAGGACTGATTTCCATTAGGATGGACTGGTTGGATCTCCTTGCAGTCCAAGGGACTCTCAAGAGTCTTCTCCAACACCACAGTTCAAAACCATCAATTCTTTGGTACTCAGCTTTCTTTACAATCCAACTCTCACATCCATACAATACTACTGGAAAAACTATAGCTTTGACTAGATGGGCCTTTGTGGCAAAGTAATGTCTCTGCGTTTTAATATGCTGTCTAGGTTGGTCATAACTTTTATTCCAAGCAGCAAGCATTTTAATTTCTGGCTGCAGTCACCACCTGCAGTGATTTTGGAGCCCAAAAAGAGTCTCTCACTGTTTCCACTGTTTCCCCATCTATTTGCCATGAAGTGATGGGACCAGACGCCATGATCTTAGTTTTCTGAATGCTGAGTTTTAAGTCAACTTTTTCACTCTCCTCTTTCACTTTCATCAAGAGGCTCTTTAGCTCTTCTTCTCTTTCTGCCATAAGGATGGTGTCATCTGCATATCTGAGGTTATTGATATTTCTCCCAGCAATCTTTATTCCAGCTTGTGCTTCATCCAGCCCTGTATTTCTCACAATGTACTCTGCATACAAGTTAAATAAGCAGGGTGACAATATATAGCCTTGACATACTCCTTTCCCAACTTGGAACCAGTCTGTTGTTCCATGTCTAGTTCTAACTTTTGCTTCTTGACCTGCATACAGATTTCCCAAGAGGCAGGTCAAGTGGTCTAAGGCAGGCAGTACAGTATCAGCCTAAAGACAGGCACACTAATAGATGGAATAGAGTTGAGAGTACAGAAATAAAGCCTAAATATTAAGGTCAGTTATTTTTTATAGAAGTACCAACACAACTCAGTGGGCAAAGAATCTTTTTAATAGTGCTGGAGCAACTGAAAAGTCATAAATATGACTTGAATAAAAGATTAGTTTCTTCCTTTCCAATTAGATGTCTTTCAGTTTTTATTGTACTGGCTGTAAACATTAATATAATGTTGAAAATACTGACAATAACTGGCAATCTTGTTCGCAATGATTATACATATAAACTCAGATCCTCATCCCATACCATCCACAAAAATTAACTCAAATGAATCAAAGATCTAAATAAAAGAGCTAAAACTAAAGTCTGCATCAAAGAAGACATATCAATGACTAATAAGCATGTGAAAAGGTGCCCAACATCTTTAGTCATTAGGAAAATGCAAAATAAAACCACACAAGATATCACTGCAAACCCATATTGCAGACTGACTACAAAAAAAGAGAGATAATATCAAGTATTGATGAGCCTGTGGAGAAACTAGAACTCTCATACACTGCCAGTGGGAATGTAAAATGGCAGTTATTCTACTTCAGAAAACAGCTTGGTAATTTCTTAAAAAGTTAAACATAAATTTACCATGGAATCGAGCAATTCCATTCACAGGTATCTCATACAAAAGAAATGTAAACCTATGTGTACATGAAAATTTGTCATGTATGCTCACAGCAGCGTTATTCATCACAGCCAAAAAAATGGAAATACTCCAACTGTCCATTACCAGGTAATGGATATCCATACCATGGAATACTATTCAGCAATGAAAATGGACCAAAATACAGATACATGTTAGAACATGGAGAATCTCAAAAACATTATGTTATATGTTAAGTAAAAGAAACCAGATGCAAAATATTATGTATTGTATGAATCCATTTATATGAAATGTCAGAAAAGACAAATTTGGAGAAGAAAGCAGATCAGTGGCAGACTGGGGCTGGGGGTTAGAGCAAGGACGAGCTGCCAGTGGGGTCAAGGGGACAGTTTGGAATGATGGAAATGTTCTATTATAAAAGATGATGATGATTATGGCTATATGAGTCTATACAGTTACTAAAAATTATTTATGGTATATAGATAACACCTCAACAAAGTTGAATTTCAAAAAGAAGCAACATAAAATTGACTCTACCTTTTGTAATCAAAATAGGGGATTGTGCTAGAGTGTGGACTGCCAACTAGTTGAATACCTTGAACATGGGTGGGCAGAGTAGATGGAAGACTCACTATTAGATTTCATTTTATAGCATGGGGTTATCAAATTGTTCGAGAGGCAGAGTACTTTCAAACCAGAGTAATCCTGAATTTTTCCTAGATCACAGAAAAAAGTATGTTAAAATTGACAAAGTGTTCTCTAATAAGTTTGTCCTACCATATTTTTCCAGCACAATAATTCTTTTAGTATAAGAGTATAATTATTCTTCCAGTATAATACAATCATTATAACATCACCTTTGCAGCGAAAATATTTTATTTCCATTATTTTAAAGTTCAAAGTTTATTTTTACCTTACTTTGTTCGATAAAAGATTTAAGTTAGGCCATTTTTTAAAATTTCACATAAATTTAAGAATTTCAATTTATATTTTAAAGTAATAATGTAATGTTAACTGAACATAACAACTATAAGAAACATTAGAAATTGCATGTTATATGAAATACATTTTCAAATAATCAAACTTAGTATTGCTGCTTTCTTTTACCTCTACTCTCAGATATAATGTTCATTACAGCCAGTGGATTCCAAACCATTCTTGGTCTTCAAGCTGATCCAAGTTGCTAAGAGTTGGACAATACTGAGTTTCCCCACTTAAAAGGAAATAAAAAATCAAAATGGACATAAATCTTATCAAATTCCCTTTCCATACTTTACTATACAGTTTTCCTATGCTGTTAACAGCTACTACTGTGGAATACTGTGGACACCTGTTTTGGGTCATTTTGGTCTTACCAAATATCACTTGAAGGAAAATGACTTCAGCGTACTCTGCCACTTAAATTAATTTGAGGATCAGTCCAAGGTAATGCCATAAAGAGACTTATAGAATCCTACTTTTTCATTCCAAGATCCAATTATCAGTCAAAAACAGTGTCAAGAGCCTTAAGACTCTGGTTTCAAGTCAGAATCTAGTAGCCAAGTAAATATTCTAAAATTTTTCACCCCAGCAATTTCCCTATCTACATTCAATTTCTGTCAAACTACTGCATCATCTGGTTAATTTTGTCAGTTTCGTCAGATTACAAACTAAACTGAGGAGAAAGACTGTTTTATTCATCTTTACATCTCTTCTGTATGAGATCAAATTGCCAACATCTGTTGGATCATAGAAAAAGCAAGAGAATTCCAGAAAAACATCTACTCCTGCTTCATTGACTATGCTAAAGCCTCTGACTGTGTGGATCACAACAAACTGTGGGAAATTCTTAAGGAGATGGGACTACCAGACCACCTTATCTGCCTCCTAAGAAACCTATATACAGGTCAAGAAGCAACAGTTAGAACTGGACATGGAACAACAGACTGGTTCCAAATTGGGAAAGGAGTATATCAAGGCTGCATATCGTCACCCTGCTTACTAATCTATACACAGAATACATCACGCGAAACGCTGAGCTGGATAAAGCACAAGTTGGAATTAAGATTGCTGGGAGAAATATCAATAACCTCAGATACACAGATGACACCACACTTACGGCAGAAAGCGAAGAACTAAAGAGCCTCTTGATGAAAGTGAAAGAGAGTAAAAAGTTGGCATAAAACTCAACATTCAGAAAACTAAGATCACGGCATCTGATTCCATCACTTCATGGCAAATAGATGGGGAAACAGTGGAAACAGTGTCAGACTTTATTTTTTAGGGCTCCAAAATCAGTGGAGATGGCGACTGCAGCCATGAAATTAAAAGACGCTTACTCCTTGGAAGAAAAGCTATGACCAACCTAGACAGCATATTAAAAAGCAGAGACATTACTTTGCCGACAAAGGTACATCCTTCAAAGCTATGGTTTTTCCAGTAGCCATGTATGTATGTGAGAGCTGGACTATAAAGAAAGTTGAGCACTCAAGAATTGATCCTTTTGAACTGTAGTAGAGAAGACTCTTGATAGTCTATGGTATAATTTACAATTGAAAATCTAGAAAAAAAGGTTAAATAAAAGGAAGTATATTCAACTGAACAGAACGTTAGATAGTTGTTAAAAATTAAGTATGAAGATTATGGCAATATGGAAAATGTGTACATCTAGCCAAAATGAAAAGTCAAAAATAACTACATATATACTATGACAACATCTATATAAAACATATAAATATGAATAAATTTGGAAAGGAAAAATATTGGAAGGTTGCCCCTCAAAATATATGTTAGATTATCATGATGGGATAATTGGAAAATTTATTTTCTTTTACTTCTGAAATGGTAAATATGTATCATATATATTTTGTATTTGTTCTGACCCAGGAGAAAGCTGGCAACCCTTTTCTGTATATATTTTTAACTACTAAGTAAAAGGGACCATTAGAAAAAAGACAACATACATATTTCCACAAAACTTATTACTATTAAGTGATTTAAAAGACCTTAGTAATAAGCAATTTTAAGGCACAAAATGAATGCCAAAAGACCTTTAACAATGAGAAATAGTTTTCTCAACTATGAAAAATAAACCATAGTTTTGAACTTTTGATGTTTGGAACCACTAAAGAGGTGGAGTGATAAAGAGCAAGAGACACCTTTGAGAATATCACCTCATATCCCATCCTCCAGTTACAGTTCTCTCTGGATTATGCTGAAAAGTTGTGGCAAGTTTGTTAAAACTTATAGAATCATCATTGTGAGGTTCAGATATTTTTAGTACAAATTACCAGCAAAGTCCTGAGTAATTTAGATAATATCCACCAGTGGTAAGTGGGATGGACCAGTGAACACATGAGCAACTTTTCTCTGGGTCACTTATATAAGATTACCTTCAAAGGTACCTCAGTTTGTAGTTCTATTTAGTAACCCAATTGGAAGAAAACAAGATCAGGCAAAGATCTGAATAACCTACCAGACTGATTTCCATAAAAATTTCATCAGTAAAAGAAAAATTCTTGATCTGTAGTTTCCCTTGGGAACTTGGCATCCAATAACATCTGCAAAATTAAAGAATCTTCAAAGATAGTATGGTGTGGTTTACAATGTTAAATATAGTGTCTGCCACCTAGACATAGCTGGAGTATATCTCAAAGTTAAGGAAGTACATATTAAAAAATAATGAAATTTTAATTTCTCCCTCTCCAGTTATAACACAGAGTTTTCAACATCAATTCTGTTCTTTCCTCATTTAGCAAATATCAACCCTCGACCTATAGGTAACAGCTCTAGAATAATGTATTTTATCATCTCCTCTCAAAGGGCAGAAGGCAAGATAGCTCTTTACAATGCTAAGAAAATCTAAGTAGCTCTAGGCCTCCACTTTCTAGTTCACAATCAGCGCAATCCTTTTTACCTCTTTAAATACAGATGTAATAAGTGCTTAAAAAAAAAAAAGTCAACTATCAAAAGCCAAAGAAAAGCTTACTGAATATGAGATTTTCCTGTAAAATTTCACTAAGGTCAATTTATAGATTACCACAATCATTCAACTTGGTTTAAATGGACCAACTTCTTTTTACAAAAGAACTGGAATACACAATATTCAGGTAAAATGAGAAAGTAAATAGAATATTTTAGATTTTATTTCTAGCTCCCATATTGAGGAGGATAATGTTAAGATGATGGTTTGTGTCTGCCCTCTGATACCTCTCGCAACACCTACCGTCTTATTTGTCTAACTCAATGAAACTAAGCCGTGCCTTGCGGGGCCACCCAAGATGGGCAGATCATGGTGGAGAGGTTTGACACAATGTGGCCCACTAGATAAGGGACTGGCAAACCACTTCAGTATTCTTGCCTTGAGAACCCCATGAACAGTATGAAAAGGCAAAATGATAGGATACTGAAAGAGGAACTCCCCAGGTCAGTAGGTGCCCAATATGCTACTGGAGATCAGTAGAGAAGTAACTCCAGAAGGAATGAAGGGATGGAGCCAAAGCAAAAACAATACCCAGCTGTGGATATGACTGGTGATAGAAGCAAGGTCTGATGCTTTAAAGAGCAATATTGCATAGCAACCTGGAATGTCAGGTCCATGAATCAAGGCAAATTGGAAATAGTCAAACAAGAGATGGCAAGAGTGAACGTCGACATTCTAGGAATCAATGAACTAAAATGGACTGGAATGAGTGAATTTAACTCAAATGACCATTATATCTCCTACTGTGGGCAGGAATCCCTTAGAAGAAATGGAGTAGCCATCATGGTCAACAAAAGAGTCTGAAATGTAGACTTGGATGCAATCTCAAAAGCGACAGAATGATCTCTCCAAGCCAGGCTTCAGCAATACCATGAACTTCCTGATGTTCAAGCTGGTTTTAGAAAAGGCAGAGGAAACAGAGATCAAATTGCCAACATCCACTGGATCATCGAAAAAACAAGGGAGTTCCAGAAAAACATCTATTTCTGCTTTATTGACGATGCCAAAGCCTTTGACTGTGTGGACCACAATAAACTGTGGAAAATTCTGAAAGAGATGGGAATACCAGACCATCTGACCTGCCTCTTGAGAAACTTGTATGCAGATCAGGAAGCAACAGTTAGAACTGTACATGGAACAACAGACAGGTTCCAAATAGGAAAAGGAGTACATCAAGGCTGTATACTGTCATCCTGCTTATTTAACTTATATGCAGAGTACATCATGAGAAATGCTGGGCTGGAAGAAGCAAAAGCTGGAATCAAGATTGCCGGGAGAAATATCAATAACATCAGATATGCAGATGATACCACCCTTATGGAAGAAAGCAAAGAGGAACTAAAAAACTTCTTGATGAAAGTGAAAGAGGAGAGTGAAAAAGTTGGCTTAAAGCTCAACATTCAGAAAACTAAGATCACGGCATCTGGTCCCATCACTTCATGGCAAATAGATGAGAAAACAGTGTCAGACTTTCTTTTCTGGGGCTCCAAAATCACTGCAGATGGTGATTGCAGCCATGAAATTAAAAGACACTTACTCCTTGGGTGGAAAGTTATGTGCAACCTAGATAGCATATTTAAAAGCAGAGATAGTACTTTGCCAACAAAGGTCCGTCTAGTCAAGGCTATGGCTTTTCCAGTGGTCATGTATGGATGTGAGTTGGACTGTGAAGAAAGCTGACTGCTGAAGAATTGATGCTTTTGAACTGTGGTGTTAGAGAAGACTCTTGAGAGTCCCTTGGACTCAAGGAGATCCAACCAGTCCATCCTAAAGGAGATCAGTCCTGGGTGTTCATTGGAAGGACTGATGCTGAAGCTGAAACTCCAGTACTTTGACCACCTCATGCGAAGAGTTGACTCACTGGAAAAGACCCTGATGCTAGGAGGGATTGGAGGCAGGAAGAGAAGAGGACTACAGAGGATGAGATGGCTGGATGGCATCACTGACTTGATGGACATGAGTTTCAGTAAACTCTGGGAGTTGGTGATGGACAGAGAGGCCTGGCACATTGGGATTCACGGAGTTGCAAAGAGTCGGACACGGCTGAGCGACTGAACTGAACTTAAAGGAGAAAGCAGCAACCATTCTTCTCCTTCCTTGAACCACCTGCTAGCCTAGTGCCTCTCTATAAGGATGAGAAAGGAATTATCCACCGCCTTCTTTCTGCCTTTTTGTGCTTTGATTAAGCACAAAATCCATGGTTCTCAGGATCAAACCTGTTTTTTGTCACTCTATACGATGGATAAAATAGAAGTTTTAGAATAGCCTTCTGCCCCATTTCCAGACCTGGGTTACTCCTTAAGAGAGAAACCTCTTTTTCCTTAAACAAATGAGTAAGATTTTCTCTTCAAAAAGGAGATTCTGTGAACATCTAATAAATTATCACCAATTAAACAACTAAAGTCAGCTAATACTCTTTAGTACTGTTGCCAATGTCAATGCTGAATGTTAAGACAGAAAACTTAATCTCTTCATCCAAACTGCTAGCATAATTAGATTTAATTAATTTTTATAATTTAACCTGGAATTAGGCAGTCTTTATTTAGACAATTTTGAGGACCTACTAAGTGCCAGAACCTACTAAATGCTAAACTTTGAACATAAAAATAATGAAGTTCAGTTGCTACCAAATCTATGTGCTCCAAACTTAGATTGTTTGTGGGGTGGAGGGTAGGGTGGAGGAAGCTCTTAACAAAGTGTGTTAAATGACACAACAGTGATTTGCACAGCTTACCCCAGAGTACAGAAAATATTTCTGAGAGGAGATGATGCTAGATGAGCATTTTTATAAAAACGTTTTCTTTACTTATTTTATTTTTATTCTTTTCCTTATTTTCTCTCTTTAATCTTTTTAATGACTTACTTTATAGTCCATTTCATATTTTCCTGTATCTTTGGTTCCGGAGACGCCAAGTCTCCTGTTTGCTTTTATTTCTGGTGGGTAATGTCCATGTTTTGTCAGTTCTGTTCGAGTGTACAACACCAGGTATTATTTTCATCATGGCAATCCTACATGTTCTGGATTCTGGCAAACCACTTTTGCATTTGTTAACACTGTAGTCTCAGAAGACCAAATTATGATGTGGTTACAAAGGAATCTCTACTCCTTATTCTGGGCTTAAGGATCCCATACCACATAAGCAGGTTAAAATCAGACTTGAAATTCACAATAAGACACAGGTCTGGGGTTGGTAGCAGACTATATTTCCAAATTTGGCTACAACAACAGCTCTCATTTCAAATGTTCTTTGTTCTTTGAGACGCTGACAGTTCTTTCAGTGAAGCAGCTATCTCTCTAAACTGGACAGGCCTTTGTGACTACCTTGACAGAATATGGTAGGAGTGACCCTATGACTCCAAAGGGTAAGTCATTAAAATGCCACATACATCCTGCTAGTTCCTTTAGGATGCTTGTTCTTGAAACTGAGCCAAGTGCTGTGGGAAGTTTAATTAGCCCATGGAGAGACTCATGGGCTCATGCAGAAGGAAACTGAGGCCCTAGTCAAGCTCTCAGGTGACTGAGTGGCAACATATCAGCCATGTGACTGAACCACCTGAAAAGTGACTCCCCCTGCCTTAGCTTAGCCACTCCAATGCCATATGGGGCAGAGATGTAGTTTTGTGAGTAAAACAGATGATGAATTCTTTTAAATCACAAGCTTTATTAGAGTGGTTTGTTTCTTATGCAACAATAGATAAATAAAACAGAATCTCCACTTTTTATTAGATTTTTTTTCATCCTGAGTCTCAAGCAGACACTGTTGAGGAAATATCCCTCTGTAATAAAACTGTACTGCATGCTAACATATAATAGACAGGTTTTACTGGACAAAAAATACTTCTTTCAAGTGTATGTTATCAGCACCCTTGCTAATTACCCTTCTGAAAATTTTAACTTAGGACTACAAACTTCACAGTTTCCCCTTTCCTCATATATTTTCCTCATGTGGCAGGGTCTTATATCTTCCACCTGAGTGTCATAGGTTCATTCCTCCCCAGCTGACCACAAGCCAATTCTTAGTGCATGGAGGCATGTCTTAACTGTACTTATGTATAACAAAAAAGCCTATTATTTCGATGTACAAAGGAAGCAGAGTATGGTGGTCCCCAGCCTTTGGCTAGACACCTGTTTTCTTTGCTTCCTGCCAACAGTCCTTATAATTGAAATATTCTCATTTTAAACCTCTGAATCTGTGGCCTTATTTTTTTAAGAAAACAACCTTGCTTGCAGTCTTCCTGAGCCAGCATAAAATTTCTCTAGATAGCCTTTCTCTGTAGCCTTTCAAAGATTTTGGTTTTATGCAAGGGTATGCAATTCTCTATATCTTAAAAGCCCAAGGATTCATTTTCTGTCCCTGAATGGGCATTAAGACTCAAGGGGAGTCTATTTCTGGGTCCAATAACTCTCTCCCGACTAAAGGCCAACACAACACTAGCCTGTAATATACTTATTGTTGTGACTTTGGGATTATGTCTTACTTTCTGGCATTCTGAGAGTTTGCTATTTTTCTTGTGAGCTAAGCTGTGTATTTAAACTACACCATTTGTTTTTTATATACTGTGGGATACTTGCAACAAGAGGGGTTCCATATTATTACATTCTACCATGTTTAGAAAAGTAAGCTCTTTAGCCAAGTAGAGAGAGAAGGAAAAACATTTTACATAGAGAAAACAGCATCTGCAAAAACTCAGTTGAGTAACAACTTGGTTACACCCTGGAACTCTAAGAAATCTACTACTGTTGCAGTGCAGAGGCGATACAAGGTAGTAAGTGGCAAGAAATGAGATGGAGAGGTAGGTAGTTGCTAGATAATAAGCACTTTGTAATACAAGCTAAGGAGCTTGAAGTTTTTCTGTAGGAAATGGGAACCACCAAAGACTGTAAAGATTTATTTCAGTAGATCACGTCAACAGATTATACAGCATATAGATTTGAGTTGGGGGAGGGGGACCTGACAATAGAAAGATCAGATATCTTTGGTAGGGGGAAGAAGGGGAGTGGAGAACAAACAGAAGCCAAAGATGCAGCTCCAAACTATGGCAGTAACAGTGGTGACTGAAAGGTAGAGGTCAAAAATTTAAGGAGTTACAATGAATATGGATTAGAGAATCACGAAGAAGAAAGAATTTAGGCTACGTTCCAGATCTGTAGTTTGAGCAACCAAGTGGATATTGGGTTGTAGGAGAAAAGGGTTTGAGATGAGGGATTCAATTTTAAATGCATAGTCAATATCCTGATAGAGATGATCAACGAGCAGTTAGATATCATTACCAAAGTGGAACTGTGGGAAATGGAGGGACCTCAATTCCACCGTGGATTCCATTTTTATTGTAGGAATTTTTATGTCCAACACTACCCAGCTGACATTAATAGTGTCAGATATGGTAGCTAGCGTAAGCTTGTCCCAGCAACCCAGGAGATTGAAGGTAAGTCTCTGGATTCATGTATCCAAGCTACAGTTATGGTGACCACGTCTTAGGTCTTCTGAAATACTCAATTTTTGGTGAGTAAAACATCTTTACTGAAGCTGTATCATTCCAACACATACACCGACAAAGGCATTTAAGCCACATTCTTCCTAAGCACCAAGTGCCTAAGAAGAAAAAAGTGGTTCAGGTCAGAAACAAAACAGATCATTTGAACAGCCCTATGTACATGGCTACAGTCCATGGGGTCACAAAGAGTCGGACACGACTGAGCAACTTCCCTTTCTTTCTTTTTTTCTATGTACTTATCAGATGATCACCAAGGGTGTCACTTTTTACTCTAGAGTCTCTCCTTTCCTTCCCCAAGAAGACTAAGAAGGAAAAGAGAAATGTTTAAAGTCCCTAGGAGGACAAATATAAATTAATACTTTCTCAAGTGCCTTAGAGCAAAATTCCTTTTGTTGAGCAAGTTTTTCCTTTTAACTTTTAATTTTGCCATAATTTGAGCCTCATAGAAAAGTCGTAAGACTAGCAGAAAGAATCTCGACATACATTTCACCCAGATTCTCCAAATTTTAACAATCTGTCAATTTGCTCTATTATTTTCTCTATATAAAACACTCATTTTTTCCTGAACAGTTTGAGAGCTAGATGCTAGCCTGATGAGCTTTTCCCCAAATACTTCATTGTGTATTTCTTAAAAACAAGGTCATTCTCTTATATAATTCAGTACAAATATCAGGAAATTAACAGTGATACGATATAATTATCTAATCAACAGACTCCATTTGGCTTTGCCAATCATCCCAAAAATGCCTCTTACAGAAAAAGAAAATCCTAGATCACACTGCATTCAGTTGTCAGTCTCCTTAACATGGAATAGTTTTTTAGTCTTTTTCTTTTGAAAGAAAAATTTTAAGTTATTTTGTAGAAAGTCCCCCATATTGAGCCTTTCTTAATTTCTCTCATGATTAGATTTCAGGTTATTCATTTTTGGCAGGAACACCATGGAAGTAATGTTGAGGTCAGTTTGTCACAATATTGGCGAGGCTGAGTTTACAACTTAGTTAAGGTGGTATCTGCTGGTTTTCTCCAGTTACTATTTCTCCCCAAATGGAGAATGCCTGACACGTGGCATGGAGCCTACAGGATGGAGGTCGTCCCAGCCATCACTGGGTGCCTGCGGCAGGGAGCGCACAGGATAGAAGACCCACTCTGCCTCGCCCCACCGCCCTTGGGTTGGCCAGAGACCAGAGGTGGCACCGCGAGTCGGCTCAGTCATACGTGCACACAAGAGCCCACACACAGGCCCAGGCGTGCGGCTCCAGTGGCAAGGGCCAAATCGGGCGCCAGGTGATGGTCCAAAGGCCCAGAGCCCTGCGCATATCCAGAGGCCCAAAGTCCTTGGCAGCAGACACCGAAGGAGACTGTGTCAGCAGTTTCTATTTTTACCTTAGTAATTAATAAGAATATTATGGATAGATACTTTGAAACTATCAAAATATTCCATTACTGATAAACCACCTACCAATTTTAACGTCTATTGATGATTTTTGCCTAAAACAATTATTATTTTGATGGATGCTAACTGATAATTTTTTATTTCGATTATTCTTTCTACTTTCATAGTTGGCATTATATTGATACTTTAACGAAGAAATTTCTCTTTTCTTTTACCTACCTATTTTCATCAGTATGAACTCACACGTTCTTATTTGGTTCAATGAATTATAACTCATTATTTTCACTCCTTTGATGCTCAGTTTGGGTTTTGTTTGTTTGTATTTTTAGTGGGTCTGAGTCCCTCTAAAGAAGAAATTCTTAGTGTTTTTCCATCCCCTTATATGAGAAAGAAAGCATACAGGGGCTGAGCTGCCTAATTGCCCTTTCCTAGGTGAGATAAAGCTCTAGGAGTTTCCTTGGAGGGCTGGCCCTCCTTACTGAGACTAGAACTGGGAGCTCATCAAAATGCTTACTTTCCCTTTCCACCTGTCAGAAGCATAAGGAGATTTTTCTCAGATCTTCAACATGAAAAAGTGGTACGACACCTGGAGATAAAAGTCATAAAAGTGTGGGAATCTCCTTAGACTGGATTCCCAGGAGTTCTTAACTCTCAAGGTAGTCCACACTCAGTCTTCAAGCAACTAGTAAGTTATCATTTAAGTGATCCTACAAAACTGCAGCAGCTCGTGCTCTGTATTCATCTGCCTCTCTAGTTTTCAGAGTGGTGACTGTCCTATGACTTCAACTCTGAGAAATATATTAAAAGTTACTGATTTTCAGTTTCAGAGTTTTTTTTTGTTGTAGGAAGGGGAACAACAACTTCTAAGCTCTTCACATGTTAGAGCAGAAACTGGAAGTCTCAAGAGATATAGATTTATTTTTCTACTATTTCTTTCCCCAAAAGTTATTAATAATCTAAATTAAGTCAAAGAATGTGCTAAAAGAAGTAAAAGAAACAATTTAAGGTTTATTTTAGGTAAAACAACACCCACTAGATTATATTATACACCATCCCCTCATTTCTCTTTATCAGTCTACCCTATTGTGGCAGGAGCCTTGTTTGCCATGGGCATATTGCATGCCTGGTACACAAAACAGTATGTGGCACACAGTAAGCATTCAATAAATATTTGTTAGACTACTGAGCTAGGAGATAAGGTGCTTTTCTTGACTGTGATCTCCATTATCATAAGGCGAGAAAGGGGCCAAATCCAGCCCTTGTCATCTTCTGGGTTTTGTGTTTCATCACCAATTGAAATAGAAAACAATTTTAAATCAAAGAGCTTTAAAGTATATTTAAAATACTATTAAATACTCAGTAACAACAGAATTTCTTTATGGCAACAGAAAATTGACTCATCCTCTTGGTCATCTTGGACACGAGATTTTTTTTTGAACCTCATTTATGGATATGTTCCGTTTTTTTCTTATGATACTGCTTATGTTTACTTACCATATCCAAGAAACTGAAGTAGTAAACTCATTAGATATTTTTTAAACAAGCTAGGTAGTATGGTCAAAGGCAGAATTTAATATTTAGAACATTTGGCACATTAAAAGACCACAATTAGACAGATCTGCTATGACTGAATTTCATGCAGTGCAACTAGAATACTTTCATTACGGGATAACTTTTGCAGCTGTACTTTTTGACTTCCATTTTAGAATGTCAATACACTTTAAAATATTTCATCTTACTTATACTTATTTCATTAAAGTTACAGTATTTAATTAAACTATACTACAATATACAAGCCAATATTGGCAATATAGAAGCCAATATGTTAAGATAAAAAGAGCCTGTTGCAAATTTTTTACAGCTACAGATAAAATTTTAAGAGGTTTAATACTAGCTACACAGTTTATAAGAAAAAAACAAATATTCACAGAGGAAGACAGCAGGGAACTTACTAGAAAGATGTTAATGTTGAAAAAAGTTCCTTATAATTTGATAAGATAATATTAAAATTAAATGAGAAATATGAACTCCATCCTGAAAGTAATGGGAAGTCACTTAAGAATTTTAATCAGGAAAGAAGATTAACTTTTATAAAGATTATTTTAATTCCCTTTATCACACTATCTAATTGTTTTAAACTTATTTATTGTGCTTCCCCAACTAGAATGTAAAGTCTAGGAGAATATAGATTATATCTGACATATTCATTGTTATACCCCCAATACCTAAATGTCACGTGCAGCAGGTAAAAACAAAAAATAGCTGAATGAATTAACATAAACAACTAGTTAAGAAGCTAATGCTTTTGGGTGGGGCTGGGCAACAAAAAACAACAACAAATAGTTAAGATCCCAAACCAATGAATTGTTAGCAGGGGCACAGTCTCAAACCAGCCTGAAAAATACTAAAAAGTAAGATTTGAAAACTGGTAACCAAAAGATGTGGGCACTGAGGAAAAGTAAAAAGTAAGATATCATGTGTGGAATTTCAAAACTTACTTTAAAGCAAAATAATAAAGACAGTGTATCAATGGCATAAAGATAAACAAACAGATAAATGGAATAGACTGGAAAATCCAGAAACAAACACTTACATTTAAAGTCAAGTTAGTTTTTGATAAGGGTGTCAAGTTCATTCAATGTGGAAAGAATGGTATGGGACAATTGGGTAGCTACATACTAAAGAATGAAGCTAGATAGACTCTTACCTCACACTACATACAAAAATTAATTCAACATGGATCATAGAAATAAACTATAAACTCTTAAAAGAAATTACCAGGAGTATATCTTCATAACCTTGAATTAGGCAATAGCTTCTTAGATATAACATGAGCAATGAAAGACAAAAAGAATAAATAAGTAGGATATCATAAAAATTAAAAACTTTTTGTGCTACAGAGGATACTATCAAGAAAGTGAAAAACCCACATAATGGAAGAGAATATTTGCAAATTATATAGCTGATAAGAGTTGTACCAAGATTATATAAAGAACTCTCACAATTCAACAGCAAAATGGCAAATAACACAATTTTTAGATGTGGAAAGGACTCAAATAGATGTTACTCCAAAGAAAATACTCAAGTAGCCAAAAAGCACATGAAAAGATGCTCAATGTTATTAGCCATTCAGAAAATGCAAATTAAAGCCACAGTGGTATACCACTTCATGTCCATTAGGATGGCTAAAATTATAAAAAGAGAGAACAAGTGTTGATGATGGTATGGAAAAACTAGAACCCACACTCACTGATGATAGAATTGAAAAGTTATATAGTCACTTTGGAAAACAGTTTTAAAAGGTTAAAGAAAGTCAGCATATGACCCAGTAATTTCACTCACAGGTATATCCAAGAGAAATTAGAGCATATAGCTTATATAAAAACTAACATACACCTGTACACAGCAGTATTACTTATAATAGCAAAAAGCAGTTAACAACTCAAATATCTAGCAACTGATTGATGGATAAATAAAATGTGGCAAATCCATATAACATAATACTATTCAGTCATAAAAAGAAGTGAAGTATTAATATAGGCTACAAAATAGATGTACCTTGAATATATTATGCAAAGTGAAAGAAGCCAGACACAAAAACACAAACATTCTATAATTCCATTTACATGAAATATCTAGAATAGGCAAATCCATAAACAAAGAAGCCAGATTAATGGTTACCTCAGGTTGATGGTGGAGGATTAGGAAAAGCGACCACTAATGAGTTCAGTTCTCTTGGGAATGATGAAAATGTTATAAAATTATTAGAAAGTGGTGATGGCTATACAACTCTGTGAGTATACCAAAACTCAAAGAACTAGTCTCTTTAAAAGATGAATTTTATCATATATAAATTATATCTCAATAAAGCTATATTAAGATAGTGCACACACACACACTTCTGGACTTATGAATAGATCATTCCCCTCCCTGGTGCTTTCCAGCTGACTGCTGCAAAATGCTCAAACAAATTTCAAAAATAAAACATACCAAAACTCTTCCAGATTTATAAATATAGGCCTCAAAGTTAATTTAAGGAACTCAAGAGTGTGAAGTTCTTGACAGCCATAAAACTATCAATAGCATAGTTCTATTTCCCTTCATTCCTGACCCTGTTGTTTATCTCCTATCACATTATCTTATATATAGTGAGCGCTCAATAAAAGTTTGCTCAAATGAATATTAAAAAAAAAAAGTCTGGGAATGTGAATGGTTAGAAGGAAGTATTGCTACAGTGAGGCTTTCCAGAGAGTACTGATTTCTGAATTCCATCTCTATTTTTAGCCTTCAACAATTAGGGAGGGGAGGAAAGATTTGAGATGTGAGAGTTGAACCATAAAGAAAGCTGAGAGCCAAAGAATTGATGCTTTTGAACTAAGGTATTGGAGAAGACTCTTGAGAGTCCCTTGGATTATACGGAGATCAAACCAGTCAATCCTAAAGGAAATCAATCCTGAGTATTCACTGGAAGGACTGATGTTGAAGCTGAAACTCCAATACTTTGGCCACCTGATACAAAGAGCTAACTCATCAGAAAAGACCCTGATGCTAGGAAAGACTGAAGGTGGGAGGAGAAAGGGACAACAGAGGATGAAATGGTTGGATGGCATCATCAACTCAATGGACATGAGTTTGAGCAAGCTCCAGGAGTTGGTAATGAATAGGGAAGCCAGGCATGCTGCAGTCCATGGGGTCACAAAGAGTTGAAAACAACTGAGCGACTGAACTGACTAACTGAAGATTTGAGAAATCTTCAGAACATGATCCTAATATGAGGGTTGCCACTATTACCTTCTGGAATTTTTAATTAAAAACATCTTCCATGCAGACCATCTCTACAGCAGAATTGACATAAAACACAACAAACACCCTTGTACCCTCTTAGACAAGGGAATGGGGTGGTCTGGTTAATGTCCACTCACTAAACATAGATCAGTACTTGTCAAATGAATTGGAACAAAATGTACAACAGATTGAGTTGATGTGATCTTATCTTTCTTGAATAAATCAGACAATATTTAGGTATCTTACACTGTCTTAGGGTCATGGCTGTCACCAACTACCATTATTCTTTATGTTAGCTTGTTTTTGCATGTGTACTCAGTGAGGAAGTTTCCGTTAATGCCAGATAGACTAATTTTTACTATAGGACAGTGAAACCAAGAAAATTAAAAGCTCAAGTCTGCAAGATGAAACATCTTTTAAAAACTAAATAATCTGTAATTTACCACTAAATTATGAAGCAAAACAAAAGAAAAGCCGAATGAAAACTTAACTAGGAGGAATGCTGGCATTTGAGAATCTTTTCAAAGAGGAGGGATCAAAGGAGTAAGCTTCATACAGTCTTTCAAATATGAATTGTTTGGTGGACTATAAAGAGAGGAGGAACAGAAGAATCTCTGCAAATACTGGTTTGATGAAGAAACAAAAAGAGATAAGCTAATTTATTTATGCCTTTTAATTTCTTTCTCTGTGTCCATTCCAAGAAACAGACAACCACACCAGGCCAAGCAAACAAGGACGCAGAATTATAATGCTCTTTTACATGTTAAGTTCACAGCAGCAATTTTATATGGCCTGAAATTTCATCAAATCTGTTTAAGTTTCCAGGTGTTGCCAATTCCACCTTTAAAAATCACTACTGTACACATCAGCAAAAATACACTGCTTAAAATACCTAACAGGGTGGCTTACTGGAACAAGAGATAGCCCATGAAAGGCATACTAAAAAGTCTCCTCCAGAAAATCATATGTAATATTTAAATGTCTTACTGCTTGTTAAATAAACAGAACATCTACCTCGGAATTTCACATTAACTGAAGGTGAGGTTGGCCTCCCTTCCCCACTCTCTTCATTCTCTAGCCTGTCCTCTAAGACAGCGTCTTTGAAAAGGCAGCTGCAAAGTTTCCTCTTCAAAAATCAACTCTAACCCATTTTAAAAACTAAGAAATAGTTATATGTATTCACAGGGGGAAAAATCTGGCACTGAACTTTTCTTCTGAATTCCCATATACAGGAATCATAACAATTTACAAAAGATATCTGTAAATTAGACAAGTAACTTCACGCATATTAGATACATGCAGAAAGATTATAATTTTAAACAATTATAATTGGGGATATAGATTTTTAAAAAACTAAGAAGTTGATCCTATATTAAAATGTCATTTGAACACAGTAAACATTGTTCTGTGTTTTATGAAGGCTCATGGCAGGGCTAGGTTTACATTTAAATCATTGACATTATTTGGTAATTATTCATTTTGGAGTAAAATCTAATATGGCCACTCATGTCATAAGACCACATACTATAGAGTTGGAAGGTATCCAAGAGCTCACTAGTCTAAATTTTCTCATTTTACAAAAGAACGAGGCCCAACTTGTTAACTGATTTGTCCAAAATGCCTGGTGCTCTGAAGATTCAGACAGAGCAAAATGCTGGGTTTATTTTCTTTAACATTGAAACTAACTGAAGCACATTTAATCAAGAAGAAACATCTTTCAAAAGCTTAATTTTCTACTTTCACCATAAAGTGATTTTCTGAGTTTGAAAGAATATTAAGTTAGCAATCACTTTTTAATAAAGGAAACCTTCAAATATTTCCTCAAGATCTAAAGCAATGGATAATTTTTAAATAATCCAGGATGAACAACAACATTCCTACTGTTTAGCACAAGGAACTATATTCAATATCCTGTAATAAATCATAATGGAAAAGAATATAAAAGAATGTATATATATGTAAATACATATATAAAACTTAATCACTTTGATATACAGCAGAAATTAGCACAACATTGTAAATCAACTGTATTTCAATAAAAATAAATAAATGAATAAAAATTAACCAGGGAAGTCCAAAGTTAGGGTTCTCATCTTTTTCCCACAGTAGTAGATGCAGGAATCTTATATCTGAATTTGATCTAAGGAAAGGAAAATCATTAATGGAGCAATTTAATCCACAAACTGCCATCTCCTCAAATAATTCTGATGGGTTTGTCAATTTTCTGCTAACCATTGCAATATGCTTTGGTATCCTGACCACTGTGGACTAGACATTCCCAACGAGGGTCTGACTTGACCTACTTAGACCTTGACATCTGGAAACTGCACTGTTCCCCATCTTCTCTCCACCACCTGTGAAAAAGATCAGAAAGGTTAGTTGGCGGGTCCTAAAGATGAGATGACAGGCCTGTAGATGCACCTGTGGCCTCTGACCTGTGAGCAGAATTCTCACTTGCATGACAAAGTGAAGCAGAAGCCTGGATTTCTAGAAATAGAAGGAATTTTCATTTAAATGAATTGTCTCTAGAGACCCTGGGTAGATACCACAAATGAGATGATCATAAATTTTCTTAGCAAATCCTTAATCTTTGTTTTTACTGACACCATTATTTTTGTATAATAAGAAAGAGTAAGTAAAGAGATCTGAGGGTAGAAATTTTTAAAGAAAGAAAAGCGTTATTTGCTCTGTTTGGCTTCAAGATAAAGCTAATATGCAGCATGCCAATGGTTAACCAAAATATCTAATCTGGAATCCAAAGAATAAATATGAAAATTAACACAGACATAACGATCTGAAGGATAATGGGTACCCACAGTTACTATGCAGATGTTCCACAGACAAAGATGGCTTTCTGGCTCTGCTATCTATCCCTAGAGGCTTCAACCTTAAGTCTGATACAGAACTACATTATAAGCTGTAATGATTTCATTTTCTCTATCCTTTGAGATATTAGAAAGGTCCAAATTATGGTCAGACTGAAAAACTAAAAGTAAAAAAAAATGCACAGAATTGCTCTCGGGTGCCGTTAAAGAAAGTGAGCAGATGACTAGAAGAGTGGTATCACAAGGAGGAAGCTCACAAGGAGACTGGCATCATCACACAATGTCAACTGTTTAGCCAACTGAATTACTTAACTCTGATTTCCTTTACCATTTATTCCTTAATCCACCATTACTGAAATCAAGAGGATCTAAAATCATGCTCCTAATGAGGAAAATCGTATCTCTCAACAACAACAACAACAATAAAATATACTGGACTCAACAGAGTCACCAAAATTCCTCACAAAGAGAGGCACAAAACATAAGACAGAATATGTCATTATGCTTATTTAACAATGCATTGTTCATCATACAAACCAGGATACTATCAAAAGTGAAAGGGGACACTATTAAAACACTAGGAAAGGATGCAGAGCAACAAGAACTCTCATTTACTGCTGATAGAAATGCAAAATGTTAACAGTCACTTCAGATAGTCTGGCAGTTTCTCACCCAGTTAGACATATATCCACCATATAACCAACTCAGCAGTCATGTTTCTAGTTATTTTCCCAAGTGAAATGAAAACATGTTCATGCAAAAATCTGTATGTAAGTTTTTACAGCAGCTCTATTCATGATCACTAAAAACTGGAAGCAACCAAGACACTGTTCAACAGATGACGGACAAACAACCTGTGAGACATCCATACAATCTAATACTCTTCGGTGATAAAAAGGAACAAGCTAGTGATTCAGATAAGATGGATATAACTTAAATGCATCTTCCTAAGTGAAAAAGGCAGACCTGAAAGGTTACATATTATGCAATTCTCTTCATATGACATTCTACAAAGGTGAAACTGAAAGTACAGAAAAAACAGGTGAGTGGCCGTGAGGGCCTGGGGGAGTGGGCAGCAGTCTACTACAGGGGGCACATGGGAACTTGTAGGGTGGGGCTAATATTCTGGAGAGGCGGATACCTGATGCTATGCATCTGGTAAAGCACAAAGAACCTTCCAACACAAAAAGTGAACTTTAATATATGCACATTTAAAAAAATCAACCAAGAGGTTGGGGACCTCAAGATGGAATGCAGACATAATCTCACTGAAAAGGCTACAAGGAAAAAAAAAAAAAGGAAGGAGCGAACTTAAAATTACTTTGGAAAATCAATGTTTTGATTGGAAACAGTAAGGGTAGAAGAAAAAGGAACTGTACATGAACAGTTTTCTAGTTGGCAGGTTGTTCTTATAGTGGTAGAAGTTAACATTTTTGAAACTGCTTTACCTGTATGCCATAGTTGAAGAAATAAGGAGATGGATGACAGATGGTGGAAGCCAGGCTAAAAGTTCAGATAAACAAGAGGGGAATTCTATGGTACGGGATTAGTTAGTGTTATCAGTATGAACTGATGTTTAGCTTAATATACATACAGATGAAAAGATACAGAAATAACTATAGATGTCATATATATATATATATATATATGAGAATTAATATATATACATGTATTTCCTTGCTCTGTCTGTTGAGAAGGCCTAGAAACAGTGACATTCCAGTAGCAATGAGCATATTCATTGCCCAGATATTGGTTTATAAATACCACTAACCATGGAACCAGGGCTTCTTGAAGAAATGGTTGATTCTAGGACTAGGGCACGGAAAATACAAGATGAGCCCACAGCATTCTGCAGTGCCAAAAAGTAAAGAAGTTTTCAAAAAACCCAAAAGGATGGGGACTTAAGAGCCAACCTGAAAGAGCTTCCATCTGCCAAAGTTGGAACCACCCAAACAGCAAAGTAACATAGTAAGGAATTATAATTCTAAGTAAAAAATAAATATGCACAAGTCCATATTGATATAAATAAATGACTGAAGAAATAAATGAGGGAGAAAAGACAGATCTTCCTTATAAAATTTCAAATAATTCATGCAGATACTCTAAAAGTTTAATCTACCCCTCCTTTGAGCATGGGCTGGACTTAGTGACTTATGAAGAACAGAGCATTTCGGGTAGAGAGGTAACCTTACAGTGAAGAAGCCTAGCAACACTGCCTTGGCCAGATAACTCAAGGTTAACATCAACAATAGTAAGTCATATTGATAGAATGTACCCCTAATATTATGTGATGAGAAGGGCAATTTATTTCTGTGGTATCATTCCCCGCCAAAACATAAACTCAGTCTACACGAGGAAAACATCAAGGAAACCCAAACTGAGACATGATAATAAACAAAATAGCTGACAATACTCCTCAAAACTGTTAAAATTACAAGAGATAAAGGCTGATAAACTGTCAAAGAGTAGAGGAGACAAAGAGACATGATATCTAAATGCAATGTGGTATCCTGGATGGAATGACAGAACAGAAAAAGACATTAGCGGAAAAGCTAGGAGAATCTGAATAAAGTCTGGGTTTTAGTTAACAGTAATGAACTGCTACTGATTTCTTAGTTTTGACAAATGTACCAGGGTTGTATTACATGTTAACAATGGGGAAAATGAGATGAAGGATAAAAACTCTGTAACATATTTGTAACTCTTCTGTAAATCTAAAATTATTCCAAAATAAATCGTGCAATTAAAAAGGAAAAAATAGGACACTGTGCTCATCTCATGTATGGTCCAAGTCTACCTTCACTTTCAGCATCCTTTGTTGAAAATCTAGAGCATAACAGTTGAGTTTGTGCTATCTGGTGATAAATAGAAAATCTAACTGGATTCCATCACTGTTAAAAAAAAAATCGTTTAGGATTGCTTTTATAATTTTTAGCGATATATTTTTATAATGCTTTAAAAATGGCTCCCTGAACTGACTTGGCGGGGGGTGGTGTTGGGGATACAGAAGAAAAGATAATTTGTAATGAAATTTAGAACTTCCTTTCTGTTCAGGTTTTATATTTAGGGCTTAAATATTTTATTCTTGCAGAAGAGATAAGAACAACATGGCAAGTAGAAGAGAAATCCCATTACTCACAAGATCAGTGATGAACTGGGGAGTCCACAACACTACTGCATCTCAAGAGAGATAAGAAACAAACAAATTGGTAGAGTTTAAAAAGATCACTTATAAGGATAAACGGGAGTAAAAGAAGATACTGAAAACTGACAAGCCATCTTCTCTCCTCAGCAAACAGGCTGCATGTTTTAATTAACTTTTTGTATTAAAACAGCTCTGTCTGCTGAAGTAAGACTAACATTCTCCTTAGAGAGCTCTTGCTGCCAGAAATACCTTCTATTTTGGTTGGGGGGGCGGTGACAATAAATTACAGAGAGAGTATAGAAATCATTTGAAAGCAAACATTTTCCTTGATGCTCTTCTCCCTTCAATAGCTGTATGAAGAGGGTAGGTGTTTAAGGGAGTTACAGGTATTTCTAAGTACACTGCTAAGTCACTTCAGTCATGTCCAACTCTGTGCCACCCCATAGACGGCAGCCCACCAGGCTCCACCGTCCCTGGGATTCTCCAGGCAAGAACACTGGAGTGGGTTGCCATTTCCTTCTCCAATGCACGAAAGTGAAAAGTCAAAGTGAAGTCGCTCAGTTGTGTCCGAAGTGAAGTCCGACTCTCAGCGACCCCATGGACTGCAGCCTACCAGGCTCCTCCGTCCATGGGATTTTCCAGGCAAGAGTACTGGAGTGGGGTGCCATTGCCTTCTCCGGGAGGGTGCATCACAAACTAGAATTACAGACAAAATTACTTTCCAGTATGTCCAATATACCAATGTGCATTATACCTGAACCTAATATAATAGTAACACAATAAATATTACCTTTAATTTTCTCATAGAATCCATTTTATTTATTCATTTAGTCAATAAATATTTACATTCCTTATGTGCTAGGCACAATTTTTTTTTAACAGCTCTGTTTGTTTGGGGAGAGAAAAGATATATGCTCATTATTTTAAAATTCAAGCAATTCAAATAAGTACAAAAACGACAGGCAGTAAAAACCATTCTACAACCTAACACACCCAAAATTTAACATTTGGTGAAAAAGAATCTAGACATTCCTCTTTTGTCAGGCACATTAATAATTAATTTATTAAAAGCAATTTAGCTACTTTTCAAGTAAGTTTCTTAAAAAAAAAGTATAACTCAGCTAAAAAGTTTGAATTTTTAAATCAATATTAAACCTAGACTCTACCCTTATTAAAAATAATCTGAAAATTCAGCCCAATGATTTTCCTTAACCTGAAACGTATCTAATAGAACTTTTCTCTATTTCTACTTAGCCTATAGTACATGAATGGTCACTTACTACCTGCAGCAGTAAAAAGTAATAGTAAACAACAAAACAAAACAAACGGAAAAAAAGGCAGTAAAATCCTTAAGTGTTGAAAATCACATTCAAAGGCAGAGATAGAGGGGTGAAGACAGGGAACTACACAAGTCGTTGCATATTTCTCTTGATTTTTACTTCCATGTTCATCTTGAAAATTCTCAACAGAAAAAGTTCAGGCATTTTCTTACTAAATATAATTTTAAATTAACTTGGGCTTGATTCACTAGGTTAAATCTAAGAGTGAAAAATGACAATATCTAAAGCTTTCACAACATCTGAATTTTTAATACAGTGCAAACAAAACACACTCTCTTCTAAGCGGTCAGTTATCCCTGTTTCCACCCATCTTTCCTTTCATTCCCACTTACACTGATATCAACAGATGGCTTGATGGATCCCCCTGACGTCCACCCTGGCCTCCCCTTTACTTTCTCCTCACCTCACTCTAATGTCACAAGTTATAGGTATATTCTGGAATTGATTTCAGAATGGTTGCACTAAGAAAACTTGGCATTCCTCTTCTTAAAGCTTAGCCTTTGTTTTGGCTCTTCTTTTGCTGCCCCATAACTCAATATCCTGTTTTTATGTCCAACTGCGGACTGCCTGTGTCGTTACCTGCTCTTCTCAGTATCATTTCTGATACTGCTGAGGCTATTGATCTTTAAACAAACAAACAAAAAACAGCATGTGGTTTTACTATTTTTCCTTTATCATCTATTTTCTATATCTCTGATTTTTGCTCTTATCTTTATTTTTACATTCCTTCTATTTACTGTGGGGTTACTTTGCTTTTCTTTTCTAAAAGACTTCTTCAGGTAGAAGATTAGACCATTGTTTTAAAGTGAGCATATTTACTTTAGCTGTTTCAACATTCTTGTCTGTTAGTTTCATCATTTCTGCCTTTACTCGGTCTGTTCATTTGGTGGTTGTAAGTTATATTTTCTCAATTTTTGACATGTCTATAATGTTTCTACTATATGCTAAATATTGCTGATTTATATTCTTGAGTGTTAGATTCTGTTAAAAGAGGACTGGACTTTGTTCTAATGGGCAGCTAAATTACATCTAAACCAATTTGGTCCACATGGGACTTATGTTGAGGGTGGGTGTAGAATAGTCTTCATTCTAGAATTTAGTCCTACTACAAAGTGGGTGACCCTTCTGAAGTCTTCCCTGAATTTCCCATGTATTCAGAGGGGTTTTTTTACTCTGGCAATAGAAACCCAAATGACTTCTGATTCTGTACGAGCACTGGGAATTGTTCAGTTTACAGCTCTTAATATCTTCTTTCCTAGAAGCAGTTCTTTCCCAACATCATGGCATTTCACCATAGCCAATGTGCAGAAGTGTGGGACTCCTACACGGATTTCTAGAGCTCTTTATCTATAATAACTCCTTCCTCTATGATATATTACCCTTAAATTCTAGCCACCATGGCTTCCCCAAACTCTGAAGTTTATGTCTCACACCACTCAGCAATACCATCGGGTTCTATCTGGGATTTCTCTCCTGTACCACAACTGAAAACTGCCTCCAGGCAAAGAGCCACAGCAATTGCAGAGCTCACATCTTCTGATTCCTCTAGGAATCAGACTGTTAGACTGCCAGTTGTCCAGTCTGTGAGGACAATTGTTTCAAGTATCTGTCCAGTTTTCCCATTGTTTATATAGAGCAGCAATTCTAGATCCTGTATTCTCATGGTGAGAAACAAAAGTCCTTTCTCACATTATTTGACTATATATAAAACAACTGTAGAGACTATATTAACAAAAATGAGTGCAATGAGCCTATTACTTCAAAAGATAAAAATATCAGCATTTGTTGCCAACAATAAAATTAGAACTTTCAGGCAAAAATTAGAATTGCAGAAAATATATCAGCGACCATAACCTTGACAGCTTTCCAATACTTACTCCTTACTACTTTTTGATAAGATCAGTGGTGATACTAACACATGTGTGGAGTTTTTATATTGTATACTAATGGTTTGCACACCTCAGTGAACCAATATTTCCAAATGACCAATGCACGGTACAAAATTATGGGTGAGTAAAATATTCACTCAAAATAAAAGATAGAACAATGTATTTTAATGTAATAATATACAAAAGTTCATTGAAATTATTTCAGATTCCACACTGCAACTAACCTTTAAGAAACTACTACCTGTCAAGTTCTGCCATAAGATCAAAGAAGAATACTCAACTACCTGAAAAAATGATTAAATTACTCCTTCTTTTTCCAGCTGCTTCTGCTGCTGCTAAGTCACTTCAGTCATGTCTGACTCTGTGCGACCCCATAGACGGCAGCCTACCAGCTCCCCTATCCCTGGGATTCTCCAGGCAAGAATACTGGAGTAGGCTGCCATTTCCTTCTCCAATGCATAAAAGGGAAAAGTGAAAATGAAATCACTCAGTCGTGTCCTACTCTTAGCGACCCCCATGGACTGCAGCCTACCAGGCTCCTCCATCCATGGGATTTTCTAGGCAAGAGTACTGGAGTGGGGTGTCATTGCCTTCTCCACCTTTTCCAGCTACATACCTGTGTAAAACTAGATTTTCTTCATTTACTTCAACCAAAATAACACTTTCCAACAAACTGAAGGCAGAAGCAGATATGAATATTCCGTTGTCTGCTAGTAAGCCAAAGATTTACAAAAATATAAAACAATTAATTATTTCTAGTATTATTTATATTAACATTCAATGAGTTTATTATTATAGTTTTTATATTAGTAAATATTTTAAATTTCTCTTATTTTTTAATTTCTGAATTTCTGATACAGTAAATATCAACAAATACAATCCACTGAGACAAAATCTCCTTGCTATCTTCAATAATTTTTAGCACTGAACAGGGGTCCTGAAATCAAGAAGTTTGAGAACCTAGCAAGTCTAAGTACTGTGAAACTGCAAGAGATTTTGCTCAGTTATGCCAGGCTACCTTGAGCCTCTGATACTGCCCCAACACTTAGCAAGTGTCTGTGCTAAGTCACTTCAGTCATATCTGACTCTGTGCGATGCTAGGGACTGTAGCCTGCCAGGCTCCTCTGTCCATGGGATTCTCCAGGCAAGGATACTGGAGTGGGTTGTTATGCCCTCCTCTAGGGGATCTTCCTGGCCCAGGGATCTATCTCTTCTGCATTGGCAGGTAGGTTCTTTACCTCCAGCGCCACCTGGGAAGCCCAAGTGTCCAGTGAAGAAAAAAAAAAAGGCTATGCATTTTGGGCTTACCTCAATTTCCATCTGTCAAACTAGCCCACACAACTGTTAAAAGTTCTGATTTCTCTTTTCCTCTCTGGATTCTCTCTGCCTGGAAAAACCTAATCCTAAAAACATGCCTATATTTAGCAATTGCTCTCAGGAAAAAACAACTAGCTATCTCAGTTCACATGAGAAGGAATCTCTAGAATTTAAGTTTACCTCTTCTCTTTGCTTCCATAGCTCTATAGCTTTCAAAATAAGATTTTTAGAATTTATCCAATTTCTGCATAACATCTATAGCCTGTCGCTACTCACCACATACTACTCAGGCCTTTTAATCCACTTGCTAGTGTTATTTAGTCATTAAGGTTTGTCTCACTCTTTGCAACCCTTGCACTTTAGCCCACCAGGCTCCTCTTTCCATGAGTTTTCCCAGGCAATAATACTGGAGTGGGTTGCCATTTCCTTCTCCAGGGGATCTTCCCGACCCAGGGATCGAATCTGTGTCTCGTGCTTGGCAGGTGGGGTTCTTTACCACTGAGCTGCTACCAAGTAACAATAGGCAACACTTATTAACTAGCTGCAAGACAATATTCTAAGCATTTTATATAATCCTTAGAACTCCTTTAATTCTCAAGAGAACATAATAAGGCACTGTCACTAAAGTTGCACAGCTTATAACTGGTAAAGTAAGAATTCAAATCCAAAGATTGGCTTCCGAGTCTTTAACCTTTGCCTTATATACTGTACATTTTTCCTTCAGGAAGTTCAGTTCAGTTCAGTCGCTCAGTCGTGTCCAATTCTTTGTGACCCCAGGAATCAGAGCACACCAGGCCTCACTGTCCATCACCAACTCCCAGAGTTTACTCAGACTCAAGTCCATCAAGTTGGTGATGCCATCCAGCCATCTCATTCTCTGTCGTCCCCTTCTCCTCCTGCCCCCAATCCCTCACAGCATCAGGGTCTTTTCCAATGAGTCAACTCTTTGCATGAGGTGGCCAAAGTACTGGAGTTTCAGCTTCAGCATCAGTCCTTCTAAAGAACACCCAGGACTGATCTCCTTTACAATGGACTGGTTAGATCTCCTTGCAGTCCAAGGGACTCTCAAGAATCTTCTCCAACACCACAATTCAAAAGCATCAATTCTTGGGTGCTCATCTTTCTTTTTAGTCCAAATCTCACATCCATACATGACCATTGGAAAAACCATAGCCTTGACTAGACAGACCTTTGTTGACAAAGTAATATCTCTGCTTTCCTATATACTATCTAGGTTGGTCATAACTTTCCTTCCAAGGAGTAAGTGTCTTTTAATTTCATGGCTGCAATCACCATCTGCAGTGATTTTGGGGGCCCAGAAAAATAAAGTCAGCCACTGTTCCCCCAAGTATTTGCCACGAAGTGATGGGACCAGATGCCATGATCTTAGTTTTCTGAATGTTGAGCTTTAAGCCAGCTTTTTAACTCTCCTCTTTCACTTTCATCAAGAGGCTCTTTAGTTCCTCTTCACTTTCTGCCATAAGGGTGGTGTCATCTGCATATCTGATGTTACTGATACTTCTCCCGGCAATCTTGATTCCAGCTTGTGCTTCTTCCAGCCCAGCATTTCTCATGGTGTACTCTGCATATAAGTTAAATAAGAAGGGTGACAATATACAGCCTTGACGTACTCCTTTTCCTATTTGGAACCAGTCTGTTGTTCCATGTTCAGTTCTAACTGTTGCTTCCTGACCTGCATATAGGTTTCTCAAGAGGCAGGCCAGGTGGTCTGGTATTCCCATCTCTTTCAGAATTTTCCACAGTTTATTGCGATCCACACAGTCAAAGGCTGTGGCATAGTCAATAAAGCAGAAATAAATGTTTTTCTGGAAGTCTCTTGCTTTTTGATGATCCAGCAGATGTTGGCAATTTGAACTCTGGTTCCTCTGGTTTTCTAAAATCAGCTTGAACATCTGGAAGTTCACGGTTCACGTATTGCTGAAGCCTGGCTTGGAGAATTTTGAGCATTACTTTACTAGCGTGTGCTGCTGCTGCTAAGTCACTTCAGTCGTGTCCAACTCTGTGTGACCCCATAGACGGCAGCCCACCAGGCTCCCCCGTCCCTGGGATTCTCCAGGCAAGAACACTGGAGTGGGTTGCCATTTCCTTCTCCAATGCATGAAAGTGAAAGTGAAGTCGCTCAGTCATGTCCAACTCTTCAAAACCCCATAGACTGCAGCCTACCAGGCTCCTCCATCCATGGGATTTTCCAGGCAGGAGTACTGGAGTGGGGTGCCTTGCCTTCTGTGAGATGAGTGCAACTGTGCGGTAGTTTGAGCATTCTTTGGCATTGCCTTTAGGACTGGAATGAAAACTGACCTTTTCCAGTCCTGTGGCCACTGCTGAGTTTTCCAAATTTGCTGGCATACTGAGTGCTGCACTTTCACAGCATCATCTTTCAGGATGTGAAACAGCTCTACTGGAATTCCATCACCTCCACTAGCTTTGTTCGTAGTGATACTTTCCAAGGCCCACTTGACTTCACATTCCAGGATGTCTGGCTCTAGATGAGTGATCACACCATCGTGATTATCCAGGTCGTGAAGCTCTTTTTTGTGTATTCTTGCCACCTCTTCTTAATGTCTTCTGCTTCTGTTAGATCCATACCATTTCTGTCCTTTATCGAGCCCATCTTTGCATGAAATGTTCCCTTGCTATCTCTAATTCTCTTGAAGAGATCTCTAGTCTTTTCTGTTCTGTTCTTTTCCTCTATTTCTTTGCATTGATTGCTGAGGAAGGCTTTCTTATCTCTTCTTGCTATTCTTCTTGCTATCTAAACTCTGCATTCAGATGCTTATATCTTTCCTTTTCTCCTTTGCTTTTCGCGTCTCTTTTCACAGCTTTTTGTAAGGCCTCCGCAGACAGCCATTTTGCTTTTTTGCATTTATTTTCCATGGGGATGGTCTGTCTCCTGTACAGTGTCACAAACCTCCGTCCATAGTTCATCAGGCACTCTATCAGATCTAGTACCTTAAATCTATTTCTCACTTCTACTGTATAATCATAAGGAATTTGATTTAGGTCATACCTGAGTGGTCTAGTGGTTTTCCCCTTTTCTTCAATTTAAGTCTGAATTTGGCAATAAGGAGTTCATGATCTGAGCCACAGACAGCTCCCAGTCTTGTTTTTGCTGACCGTATCGAGCTTCTCCATCTTTGGCTGCAAAGAATATAATCAATCTGATTTCGATGTTGACCATCTGGTGACGTCCATGTGCAGAGACTTCTCTTTTGTTGTTGGAAGAGAGTGTTAATGACCAGTGTGTTCTCTTGGCAAAACTCTATTAGCCTTTGCCCTACTGCATTCTGCACTCCAAGCCCAAATTTGCCTGTTATCCCAGGTGTTTCTTGACTTCCTACTTTTGCATTCCAGTCCCCTAGAATGAAAAGGACATCTTTTTGGGTGTTAGTTCTAGAAAGTTTCAGAGGCCTTCATAGAACTGCTCAACTTCAGCTTCTTCAGCATTACTGGTTGGAGCACAGAGTTGGATTACTGTGATATTGAATGGTTTGCCTTGGAAACGAACAGAGATCATTCTGTCGTTTTGAGATTGCATCCAAGTACTGCATTTCGGACTCTTTTATTGACCATGATGGCTACTCCATTTCTTCTGAGGGATTCCTGCCCACAGTAGTAGATATAATGGTCATCTGAGTTAAATTCACCCATTTCCCTCAGGAAACTTAGCCCATTTTCATGGTTGTTACTATCATTTCAAGACTGAAAATATCTAAATCTTTATCTCTAGGTCTAATCTGTTTAACTGCTTGCTGAACTTCAACATGGATATTCAGTGTATCTAAAACCAATGTGTGTTTCTTCTTCACTCCCTGAAAACTTCCTTTTCCAAACATTGCTCTTTCACTGGTACCATCCTTTCCACCTTTGGACAGTGCAGGCAATTATAATTTTCTTTTCCTCTAAATTTCAGAAACATCTATGTCAGTAATTCCCAAACAATGATTCATAACCAAAAGTCTACTGTGGTACATTAAAAAAGTCATATAATATGCTGTCCTATTTTAAAATCTGTCCTTAATTCTAAGAGAATTCCTATATTGTTAGAATCTTTTTCTTTTGTGAAATTGTAATAGATAATATTAAAAAAATTTTTTGTGAATTGAGAAGTTGACAATACTATAATGATTCCCAAGTTATTTGGTTCATTTGTTTTAAAAATTTACGTATCTAGGAGATTTGAAAATCTGCAAACTACTTATCTATACTAACATTATCTTTTTATCAGGATCTGCTTTTGACGGACCCCTTGCTTCTCTAATATCATCATGTATATCAAGTCAGGAATTCTTCTCAAAGACAGGCCCAAACAAAAGTAATAAAAGTAACTTTTGGGGCAGTATCAAAGCGTTAGAAATGTGCTGAAATTGTCCAAATTCCAATTCTGTGTTATAATATAAAACCTCACAAAGGTAGACTTAATAGCAAGTTTTTCACTGTGGTCCAATGTGCGAAGTCACTTTAGTTGTGTCCAACTCTTTGCAACCCTGTGGACTGTAGCCTACCAGGCTCCTCTGTCTATGGGATTTTCCAGGCAATACTGGAGTGGGTTGCCATTTCCTCCTCCGGGGGATCTCCCGACCCAGGGATCGAAACTGCATCTCCTGTGGCTCCTGCACTGCAGGTGAATTCTTTACCACTGAGCCATGGGGGAAGCCCAATTGCACAAAACAGGCATTATCAGTGGTTTTTCAAAATGTTCAAAAAGATACTGTTGTCTTCCTGCCTTTAAACTCAGTTAACTATTCTTAAACTCATTCCCTTCTGACATACTAGACAGCCCCACCTATTTATGCAATAAGGAATTATGTTCCTTACTTAATTCTTAAGCTTTTCTAACAGCTTTGCATGGAAATCTTTTACAGTCTTAAACATCATAAAACCACCTTTTACCAAGCACTTTCTTTTTACAGTCAGTCTTAATCATGGTAAAACCACCTTTACCAAGTACTTTCTGATATATAATCTTAATTCACAAGACACCTAAATGGATTTCCATCAATTTTTACTTTTACCACCAGGCTGAAAGCAAGTAGCATGTTTTGAATAACATATCATTGAGAAGAAATATGAAATATCTGCTCTAAAACCCTTCACCCCTGGTGGTATAGAGGTTAAAGCATCTGCCTGCAATGCGGGAGACCTGAGTTCGATCCCTGGGTCGGTAAGATCCCCTGGAGAAGGAAATGGCAACCCACTCCAGTATTCTTGCCTGGAGAATCCCATGGACGGAGGAGCTTGGTGGGCTACAGTCCACGGGTAATAAAGAGTTGGACACGACTGAGCGACTTCACTTTCACTTTCACTTTCAAACTCACACAGTTAGTGAATGTACACAGTTGAGACCAGAATCTAGATATCTAAGGAATTGCAAGAAGAAGGTATAATTCACAGGAAAAGAACCCACAGTCACATAGAACCAAGTCAGTAATTACTATATTCCTAGAATTAAAAGCGAAACAGGGGGTTAGTATAAGGTCAGAATATACATAATACAACAGCTTCATTAATGGCCAAAGGGAGCACAATTGCTTTGGGGTCACAAGGACCAAAAGTCATGCTGATGTGCAAGCTTCCTGGGGCAATTTGAGAGAAAGAAACTCAAGAAGCCAGTGAGGATGGAGAACAAAAATAATCTACCCTACAATTTAGCCACTAAGGAAGGTGCAGTGCAGTCAAAAGATTAGAGTTTTGATCCATCAATAGATAAATGAATAAACAAAATTTAGCATATCTCTAAACTTATTTGGTGTATTCATAAACTTATTCCTATAGAATATTACTCATATGGCTGATTCGTGTCAATGTATTGCAAAACAAATACAGTATTGTAATTAAAAAAAAATGGAAAAAAAACTGAAATTCTGATACATGCTACAACATGGATGAACCTTGAAAACTGCTCAGTGAAGTACTCCACACAGAAAAAGATAAATATTGTATAATTCCACTTATATGAGGTACTCAGAATGGGCAAATTCATAAAGACAGAAAGGAGAGTAGAGTTTACCAGGCATGAGGAGAATGGGAGTGAGGAGTTATTGTTTAATAAGTACAGAGTTTCTGTTGGAATTACGAAAAATTTCTAGAAGTGGATAATGGTGATGACTGTACACCAATGTGATTATACTTAGCATCAGTGATGTATATACATTAAAGTGGTTAAAATGGTAAATTTTATGTTATGTATATTTTACCATAATGGAAAAAAATGGATGAAAAAATTAGAATTTTGGAGGTATGAGGAATTTTTGGTTTTCAAGACTATTCACTAATTTATCATCTTGTTAAGAGTTACTTACCCTAAAAATATTTCTTGAAAAAATTAGTAAACTCAAACATTTTCATCAACAGGTACATATTTTGACAAACTTATAGGAATTACAGGCAGCTCCAGAAAACAGTCCTGGCAGTAAAACCAATCCTGTTCTTATTCAATGGTTATTTAATCATCCTAAACTTATTTCTATAAGACACCCATTGTCATTTTTTTTTTTAAATCTTATTTACCAGGGGAGGGACCAAGAACTCCCTTGATCAGGATGCCACAGGGATGGAAGACCTCTGAGACTATATAACTGAACCATTTCAGCAGATCTTTGATTTTAGCCTCTCTTGCTCTTAACCTAATAGCGTCCTCCCTCACTGTGCCTAGGGTCACATATCAAAAGCTTAAGGAAGCCAGAAGCCAGGCAAGAAATGTAAATTAATGAAGCATGGGAATGAATTTGGGGAGAAGCAGGAAGATGAAGAAAGCTAGAACAGCCTGGAGTGTTTCTGTCATACCAACAGAGCACTGTCAATTGCTGCCAAGTGGTAATGCTAGCCCAGTTTTCCCATACTTTTGAATTTTTTAAAGAGGCTGTAAATTCAGATTTTTCAACTTACTCTAAAAGCTAAGCAAAACAGATCTGAGGACCCCAAGTAGCCTACAGACCCCAAATCTGTGCTCTTTGCTTCATGCATATCCTTCTCCAAACCGTGAAGGAAAATGGCAGGAAACAATACTTTCTAGTTATGCCATATCTCATTTTGCATAAGGACTTCAATTCCCTGAGAGCAAGGCAGGAAGTAACATTTAACATAAAGAAACCAAAGGAGTGAACCAAAAGAAAATTTACATACTTAATATATGAAAAGTAAAAACCTGGCACTTCAGATAATCATTCAACTTTTACAATGTCAGGAACTGAGATGAGGGCTATGCTAAGTGGAGAACAGTGGAAGAAAATACTAAGCAGCTAGAATAAAAGTTTTAAAACTCTTTAAAGCCACTATAAATTACACAATAGGGAATATGATCCCAGTGAATTACAATAAACCTGTCCCCCTATGGCACAACATGATATATCTGCTGTATCATTTTTGATCCCACTATCTTGAATTCTACCTGATTTTTACAACTGTGGTTGATATGACAAATACAGAACTGCAAGTGTAGGTGCAACTTCCCAGATTTCAAGTGAAAAATTCTATTTTGTGCATTTTTTTGAAATTACCTCCTACTTGAGAAAGCTAAAGGAAGGGAGGGATGCAACTGGAAAAGGGGAAAATACTTTGGAAAAAAAGCTGCTTTCTTGCAGTTTGACAGATACAGGAGCCAAGAATAGTATAATTTCTTTGTTGTTTGTTTTTATTTTTTAATTTATTTATTTTAATTGAAGGCTAATTACTTTACAAATAAGACTAGCTACTACCCTCCAAAGATAATTTCATCTCTGGCCAAGAAGAGTCAGAATTCTTCCTTAAACTTTATCCAGTTAATTTATCCATAAATGGTATCATTTCCTTCTACTCAAAACAAAATATATAGTATGATCCAGTAGCATTACATGCTTCTATGCTAGGTACCATGCAAAGCATATTGCATGTATCATTTAATCCTCACAATAATATGAAATAGGTTCCTTTTTTTCATCTCTGATCAAAGTAAACACAGTCCCTACCGTCATGAGGCTCCTTTTCTAATGGGAGAGACAGACATTAACACCACCAACAAGAAATGTACAACTGCATTTATTACCAGAGTTAAAAGGAGCTGGGTAAGGCACTACTAATTCATGGAAAAGGCAAATCGAATCTTATCCAAGAAGACATCTCTGTGGAAGTTAACGTACTGAGTCAAAGGTTAAACATGTTTCATCCTGGCAACGTCTCCTGGCAGGGGTAAAAGCATGAGAAAACGCCCTGTGATGGAAGGAAACACAACAAGTTTGAGGTAGAGTATAAAGGCCCATGTAGCCAAAGCAAAAAGAACAAGGGAAAGCATGCTATGTGGTTAGGGCAGAAGAAAGAGGCCATCCAGGGCCCTGCTACTTACAAGTCGCCATCTTCAGAGGAACAAAAACCACTAAAATTATTAGAAAAAGAGGCAGATAGCATGATTAGACTTGTGGGTATCTTTATGCATTTTTAAATAAAAGTAAAAATATCTACAGAAAAGAAAAATATCTACTCTCTTAGCAATTTTCAAATACACAATACTGCATTGTTAACTCATCATGGTATATGTTAATCCCTGGGACTTATTTATCTTATAACTAGAAGTCTGTACCTTTTGATCACCTTCAAGTATTCTGCCCACCTCCCACCTCTCACAAGCTAGAAGGTGGCCTCCCTTGTAGCCCAATTAGTAAAGAATCTGCCTGCAATGCAGGAGACCTGGGTTCGATTCCTGGGTTGGGAAGATCCCCTGGAGAAGGAAATGCTAACCCACTCCAGTATTCTTGCCTGGAGAATCTCACGGACAGAAGAACCTGGAGAGCTATAGTCCATGGGTCGCAAAGTTGGACATGACTTTGTGACTAATACTACCACCTCTCACAACCACCAATCTATTCTCTGTAATCTGTAAGTCCTTCTTTTATATTTCACATACAAGTGATATTACACATTTGTCTCTCACTGTCTGAGAACATCAGTATGAACCTTTCTCTGACTTATTTCACTTAGCAAATGCCCTCAAGATTCATACACGTTTTCACAAAGGCAATACTTCCTTCTTTAAGGCTGAATATTTCAGTGTCTCTGTGCATGTGTGCCAGACTTTCTTTATCCATTCGTCTGCTGATAAACCAACATAGGTGGTTTCCATATCTTGGCTATTGTAAAGATAGCTGCAATGAATAGGGGGCTGCAGACTTTTTTGACACTGATTTTATTCCCTTTAGAGAAATACTTAGAAGTGAAATTGCTGGGTAATATGGTATTCTATTTTCAGTTTCTTTGAGTACTCTCCATACTATATTCCATAGTGGCTGCACCAGTTTATATCCCCACCAACAGTGCAAAAGTCTCACCAATATTCTCACCAACACGTATTTCTTATCTTTTTGATACAAGACATTCTAATAGGTATGAGATGATGTTTTATTGTTACTTTGACTTGCTTTTCTCTGATGGTTAGTAATAGTAAACACTTTTTCATGTACCTGTTGGCCACTGGCATATCTTCTTTGGAAATGTCTATCAGATCCTTTGCCTACTTTTTAATTGGATTGTTTATTCCATTGAGCTGTATGAGTTCTAGACATATTTTAGAATTCCTTATCAAATATATATTTTGCAAATATTTTCTTCTATTTTGTAGGTTACCTTTTCATTTTGTTGATGATTTCCTTTGCTATACAGAAGCTTTTTAGTTTGATGTAGTCTCACTTGTGTTTGCTTTTTTTTTTGCCTGTTTTTGGTGTCAAATTAAAAATAATAATGATCATTGCCAAGACCTATGTCAAGGAATTTATCCCTTGTTTTCTTCTAGTAATTTTATGGTTTCAGATTTTATATTCAAGTCTTTAATCCATTCTGAGTTGATATTTTGTGTATGTTAAGATAATGGTCCATGTTTCATTGTTTTGTATGTAGCCATCCCTTTCCCAGCCTCATTTATTAAAAGAAACTTTAATCACATTGTATATTCTTGGCTCCTCTATTACAAATTAATTGACCCTGTATATATGGTTTTATTTCTAGGGTCTCTACTTTGTTCCATTCATTGATGTGCTTGTTTTTAGGTCAGTGCCATAGTGTGTTGATTACTACACCTTTGTAATTTAGTTTAGAAATCAGGAAGTGATAGCCCCAGACTAGTTATTCTTTCTTAAGATTGCTTGACTATGTGGGGGTCTTTTAAGGTTCCACATAAACTTTAGGGTTGTTTATTCTATTTCCATGAAAACTGTCATTGGAATTTTAATAGGGGTTGCAATGAATCTTGCATTTCTCTTCTGACTTTACTCATGGACTTTGGTCATGTAGATCTTTTAAAGGCAAATAAACCAACACTTTGAGCTTAGGATTTTGAGTCATAATTTTAGAAAAGCTTTATAACTCTAAAGTTATAATTAAATTCTCCCATCATTTCACATTTTATGTTTAAATCTCTGACCAATCTGGAGTTTATCCAAATATATAATGTCAAGTATTGACCTAACACATTCTCTTTCCAGATGGCTACACAGTTATACCAATACCAGTTATTAGAGTTCATCCTTACTCCCACTCAAATAAGATACTGCTTTTACCATATCCTAAGTTACTATATTTTATAATTTATTCCTGAATTTTCAATTCTGCTCTATTAGCTTGTCAATTCATGCACCAGTATTACATCGCTCTAACTGAAACTTCATAGTATGTCTTAATATCTAGAAGGGCTAATCCCCTTTTCATTGCTCTTCTTCTTCAATGTTATTCAGGGTCCAATATGCACTTTGTGACTAGTATTTCAAGTATTTTCACTGAAACCACTTTAATCTGTAAATTAGCATGGAAGAATCAGCTTCCCTGGTGGCTCAGAGGGGAAAGAATCTGCCTGCAATGCAGGGAACCGGGGTTCAATCCCTGGGTCAGGGAGATCCCCTGGAGGAGGAAACGGCAACCCATTCCAGTATTCTTGCTTGGAGAATTCCACCAGCTACAGTCCATGGAGTGGCAAAGAGTCAGATACAACTGAGTGACTAACACACACATGGGAGAATCAGTGCTTTATGATGCTAGATTTCCTATTTGAGAATATGCTATGTTTATGCTGACATCTAATTTTGAGTTTTTCAGGAATATGGGGAGTAGATTGGAAGGAGGCCAGATGGATAGATTAGACTAATAAAGTTTGTAGTAAGTGAAGGATACAGAAGGGATAAACTGGAGAGAAAATAGGGTGGTTATTAAGAGGGCACAGTAACATTTAATCACCTAGAAAAGCCTGCCAAGGGGGAAGGAGTGGTAGAAAGAATAACATCAAGTAAAAAATGTTCTTCAAGAAAAAAAACTGTCAACAATTAGGACAGAAACATTTTAAAATAAATCTATTAGATTTGCTGATACAGAAGTCTTTAGTGATCTTACTAAGATCTATTTTGGGGGAGACTTATAAGGCTGGAAGCCTTATAAGGCTGGGACTTCTATTCCATTATGGCCAAATCTAACAAATTTTGTTCTAATTTGATCCTAAAAGGGTCTTCCTGAAATCAAAATGCACTAAATTTGGGATATAACTACGTAATTATTCCTAAAATGGAGTTCAACCATAGTCTTAGAAGAGGGCTGTGGAATAACTCATGCAAAGAATGCATGGCTCCAGAAAACATTGCCAATAGAAAGAAGTATCAGGAAACAGAGTAGAAAGTAACAGCTCTAGAGCAAAGGGGATGGCAAACATGAAGCAAATTTTCTCCAAACCAAACTAAGCTATAACTTTACAGAACGATTTGGCTTGGAGTTAGACCCTGCTAACATTCTAAAGCACAGCTGGAGATTCAGATAAAATAGGTGACTCCTTAAATAAGAAGCAACAAACAATCCTCAACTGCTTAGAAATACTTGCTTCTGCATCTTTTCAAGATTCCATTCTCTCCCTCCCTCAACTTTATCCCCAAATCCCAATTGTGCTTTCTCTTTTGGTTACTCCTAACAGAAGCATACAGACTTCCCTGGTAGGAAAGTAAGAATACTGGTAGGAAGTTAGGTAAAATTAGTCTTAACTCTTCCCTAACATTCAGACAGTGGAGGAGGGAATGGCAAACAACTTCAGTATTCTTGCCTTCAGAATCTCATGAACACTTGTTTTTGTTTAGTCACTCAATCGTGTCCAACTCTGCAACCCCACAGACTGAGCATGCCAGGCTTCTCTGACCTTTACTATCTCCTAGAGTTTGTGCAAACTCATATTCACTGAGTCAAAGATACCATCCAGCTACCTCATCCTGTCGCCCCTTCTCCTGCCCTTAATCTTTCCCAGCAGGGAAAGGGTCTTTTCCAATGAGTCAGCTCTTTGCATCAGGTGGCCAAAGGATTAGAGCATCAGCTTCAGCATCAGTACTTCCAATGAATATTCAGGGTTGATTTCCTTTATGATTGACTGGTTTGATCTCCTTGCAGTCCAAGGGGCTCTCAAGAGTCTTTTCCAGCACCACAGTTCGAAAGCGTTCAGTCTTCTTTATAGTCCAAATCTCACTTCTATACATGACTACTGGAAAAACCATAGCTCTGACTATATGGACCTTTGTCAGAAAGTGATTTCTCTACTTTTTCATACATTGTCTAGGTTTGTCATAACTTTTCTTCCAGGGAGCAAGTGTCTTTTAATTTCATGGCTGCAGTCACCATCCACAATGATTTTGGAAACCAAGAAAATAAAGCCTGACACTGTTTCCATTGTTTCACTATCCATTTGACATGACATGATGGAACTGGATGCCATGATCTTAGTCTTTTGAATGTTGAGTTTTAAGCCAGCTTTTCCACTCTCCTCTTTCACTTTCATCAAGAAGCTCTTTAGTCCCTCTTTGCTTTCTGCCATTAGGGTGGTGTCATCTGCATATCTGAGGTTATTGATATTTCTCCTGGCAATCTTGATTCCAGCTTGTGCTTCATTCAGCCCAGCGTTTCTCATGATGTACTCTGCATATAGGGCTTTTCTTGTAGCTCAGCTGGTAAAGAATCTGCCTGCAATGTGGGAGACCTGGGTTCAGTCCCTGGGTTGGGAAGATCCCCTGGAGAAGGGAACAGCTACCCACTCCAGTATTCTGGCCTGGAGAATTCCATGCACTGTATAGTCCATGGGGTCGCAAAGAGCTGTACACGACTGAGTGACTTTCACTTTCACCCTGCAATGGCAACCCACTCCAGTATTCTTGCCTGGAAAATCCCATGGATGGAGGTGCCTGGTAGGCTGCAGTCCATAGGGTCGCTAGGAGTTGGACACAACTGAGGGACTTCATTTTCAATTTTCACTTTCATCCATTGGAGAAGGAAATGGCAACCCACTCCAGTATTCTTGCCTGGAGAATCCCAGGGACTGGGGAGCCTGGTAGGCTGCTGTCTATGGGGTTGCACAGAGCCAGACACAACTGAAGCGACTTAGCAGACTTAGCAGTAGCAGCATAAGTTAAATAAGCAAGGTGATGAAAAACAGCCTGGATGTACTCCTTTCCCAATTTGGAACCAATCTGTTCTTCCATGTCCAGTTCTAACTGTTGCTTCTTGACCTGCATACAGATTTCTCGGAGGCAGATAAGGTGGTCTGATATTCCTGTCTCTTTAAGAATTTTCCACAGTTTGTTGTGATCCACACAGTGAAAGGCTTTAGTGTGGTCAATGAAACAAAAGTAGATGTTTTTCTGGAATTTTCTTATTTTTTCTATGACCCAATGGATGTTGGCAATTTGATCTTTGGTTCCTCTGCCTTTTCTAAAACCAGTTTGTACATCTGGAAGTTCTTGGTTCACGTTATGCTGAAACCCAGCTTGAAGGATCTTGAGCACTACCTTGCTAGCATGTGAAATGAACACAATTGTGCGGTAGTTTGAGCACTCTTTGGCATTCCCCTTCTTTGAGATTGGAATGAAAACTGACCTTTTCCAATCCTGTGGCCACTGCTGAGTTTTCCAAATTTGCTGGCATAATAAATACAGCACTTTAACAGCATCATCTTTTAGGATTTTCAATAGCTCAGCTGGAATTCCATCACCTCCACTAGCTTTGTTCACAATAATGCTTCCTACAGCAAAAATTTGGACCAAGAATGGAAACAAAAGATCATAGCACTAACATGCAGGAGTTCCAGATCCCCTCACCATATACCAGCTGCATGATCTGGGCACATTAACTGTATTACACCAAAAAGCCCTGATGAGATCTCTTCTAGGTATAAGATCCTTGTTCATTAAAAGAGGATACTCTCAAATAAGGGTTATTATTTTCTTTGGATGCTTAAGATACCAAACAGGATCAGTAGATTCAACTAAAATCATTAAGGGAGAAGTAGAAAAGAAGGAAAGAAGGGATCTGAAATTTAAAAAGGCAATTAACAACTCTCTATTGTAACTACATCAAGGAGGCTGATTATAATTTTCTTCAGATTGTTCTACATTGCATGGTACCCCGTCCTCTAGTCCACTCCAATGTTCACCCTAACAAGGTAGTATTCAAATATATTTGGGTCAACTAAGGAAATGTAATGCTTCTAAATTATTCTGTGGAACTAATAATACACTTCTAAATTATTCAGGAACTAGTGCCATGGGCTGTTCATCCTGCCATCAGCCTTAAGTAGTAGAATTTAAGAAGGTACTGCATCAGAGAAATGCATTCACTTGGTAAAATCTACTCCTAATACCAATTTCCTACATAAGCCTGACTCGAAAGAAACAGGAGCTGTTTCAGTTTAATCTGCGTATCTCTTTTTTTAAACTAGTGAGCAGTAATAGAGGATATTAAAGGATGTGATGGCTATTCTAGGGGTGACAGTTTTTATTTCTTTACAGAATTAGAACTGCTAGTTTTTACCAGGGCACCAAGGAATAAATCACATATTAGTATATTATGGTGACAGTTTATTTACTGTTACTGGGGGAATGCATTCTATCCCTATAGTAAAGTGACAGAATTCCCTCCCAGGCATGTGCCTAAACCTTATTTCAAAAAAAGAATTTGTAAGCACAGGATTCCACCAACTTACAGCAGGATGAGTGGGGGTACATGAGCCATGAAATGGGAAACAAACAGGAAACAAACTGGGCATAGGCATTTGAGGGTAATAAATATAATAGCAATCTAGAAGATGAACGGTTCATGTTGTTTATGATTACAGACTGATTATCCCTCTAAGTGCAAAGGCTATCCAATAAGTCATATCCGGGTTGATTTGTTAGCAAGGTACTTTTACCAGATAATAAATTAGAATGTAATTAAAGTGCATTCTGTCTGTTTATCATGGACTAAGATAGCTCACTATAATTCTCAATTATCTGCATGAAAACACAACATGACAAGCATGGTGAGTAAACCTTTCAGCGAAGGGCAATAAACATGTTAGGAATGCACTAAAATTGCTAGATTCTTTTCTAGTCCTTTTAAAACTTTGTCTCCAATTTTGATAAATTATGTGAATGGAACCAAATTAACTTGCCACTTGCTTTCATACAGTAAGTCATACAGTAAGTTTGGACTCATAAGTCTCCAAACTTCTTAGCTTGCTGACAATTCACTGAGGGCAGTGACTAAATCATGAAAGAAGTCAAAGAAAATAGATTGAATATTTACCACAAACCTCTCTGACAGAAAAACTTAAGCACAGAAAAATCACAAAGGAAACAACATAGATGAACATCTAAAATTTTTAAATGTGTTTAAAAAGCATTTGTAGCACATAAAATAAATCTACTGTATAAAAACCTCAAAAGTATTAAGAAATAAATGAACAAGATATACAAAGAGAAACTAATAAACAGAAACAAAAAATAATTTCAAAGTAAATTAAATTTAAATCAGGGCAACATTTTTCTATATATCTAATCAAAAGTCTTTTTAAAAAATTATGATGACCAATATTGGCACAAATACAGCAACATCTGTACTCTCATTGTTGTACAGTCACGTTGTTAAGTCATGTCCAACTCTTTGCGACCCCATGGACTGCAGCAGGCCAGGCTTCCCTGTCCTTCACTATCTCTTGGAGTTTGCTCAAACTCATGCTCATCAAGCCAATGATGCCATCCAACCATCTCATCCTCTGCTGCCCCCTTCTCCTCCTACCTTCAATCTTTCCTAGCATCAGGATCTTTTCCAGTGAGTCAGCTCTCATACATTGTGATTATTTCTTGTAATAAGTTGCTTAGAACTCTTTAAAAATACAATTAGGCATTTTGAATTTGGCGATATAAAAATATTTATGTTTTAGTTCTGTATTCCCACATCATGGAATCTAATAAACAAAAATATTTATCACAGCTTCATCTATATCAGTAATACAAATATGAACCAACAAAAATACGACAATAAAGATATAATGTAAAATACGGTATAATCATAGATGGAATATTATGTGGCCATTTTAAGTGATGATTATGATAAACTAAATAGGAAAGGCTAGAAAACTATATGTAAGGTAATCACATTTAAATTAAACATATGCTTATTAAAGACTAGGAAGGAAAACACCAAAGTGATAACCATGTTAAGCTGGTATGATACACTGAATAACTGCCCCTCTCCCTAATACCACCACCAAAGATGTCCAGGTCCTAATGCCTATAACCTGTGACAGCTATTTTACTTGGGAACAAGAACTCTGCAGATGTGATTAAGTTAAGGATTTTGAGATGAGGAGATTGTCCTGGATTATCTGGATATCCCCAACATAATCACAAGAGTCCTTATAACAGGCATTCAGAAGAGTTGACTCTGTAAAGGAGGTATCACAGCAGAGACACAGGTTGGAATGATGGACCACAACCACTGCTGAAGAAAATGGGCAGCCTCGAGAAGTCGGAAAAGATAAGGAATGGATTCGCCCTAGTCTCCAAAAGGAATTCAGTTCTGCTGATACCTTGATTTTATCCCCATGAGATTCATTTCTGACTTCTGACCTTCAAAAAGTCAGATAATAAACTTGTGTTATTTTAAGCCACTAAATTTGTGGTAATCTGTTACAACAACAGAAAAATAATCGATGGTAAAGTTGCCCTTTCTAAACTTTCTGCAATGTTCAAATTACTTCTATTGACGCATTCTAATATACAAATGTAGCTAAAATTAAGATTCTAGATGAAAAACTTACTCTGCTGCAGTGGTTCTCAACTCTGGTTGCAGAGCAGTATAGGCACACCTCGGAGATACTGCAGATTCAGTTCCAAACCAAGTCACACAAATTTCTTGGTTTCTCAGTGTATATAAAAGTTATGTTAAAGTTAGGTTTATACTATACTTAGTCTATTAAGTGTGTAACAGCATAAGGTATAAACAACAATCAGCTCAGTTCAGTCGCTCAGTCGTGTCCAACTCTTTGCAACCCCATGAATTGCAGCACGCCAGGCCTCCCTGTCCATCACCAACTGCCGTTCACTCAGACTCATGTCCATTGAGTCAGTGATGGCATCCAGCCATCTCATCCTCTGTCGTCCCCTTCTCCTCCTGCCCCCAATTCCTCTCAGCATTAGAGTCTTTTCCAATGAGTCAACTCTTCGCATGAGGTGGCTAACGTACTGGAGTTTCAGCTTCAGCATCATTCCTTCCAAAGAACATCCAGGACTGATCTCCTTCAGAATGAACTGGTTGGATCTCCTTGCAGTCCAAGGGATTCTCAAGAGTCTTCTCCAACACCACAGTTCAAAAGCATCAATTCTTCAGCACTCAGCTTTCTTCACAGTCCAGCTCTCATATCCATATATGACTACTGGAAAAACCATAGCCTTGACTAGATGGACCTTTGTTGGCAAAGTAATGTCTCTGCTTTTGAATATGCTATCTAGGTTGGTCATAACTTTCCTTCCAAGGAGTAAGAATCTTTTAATTTCATGGCTGCAGTCACCATCTGCAGTGATTTGGAGCCCCCAAAATAAAGTCTCTGACACTGTTTCCACAGTTTCCCCATCTATTTGCCATGAAGTGATGAGACCAGATGCCATGATCTTAGTTTTCTGAATGTTGAGCTTTAAGTCAATTTTTTCACTCTCCCCTTTCACTTTCATCAAGAGGCTTTTTAGTTCCTCTTCACTTTCTTCCATAAGGGTGGTGTCATCTGCATATCTGATGTTACTGATACTTCTCCCAGCAATCTTGATTCCAGCTTGTGCTTCTTCTAGCCCAGCATTTCTCATCATGTACTCTATATATAAGTTAAATAAGCAGGGTGACAATATAGAGCCTTGATGTACTCTTTTCCTATTTGGAACCCGTCTGTTGTTTCATGTCCAGTTCTAACTGTTGCTTCCTGACATGCACATAGGTTTCTCAAGAGGCAGGTCAGGTGCTCTGGTATTCCCATCTCTTTCAGAATTTTCCCACAGTTTATTGCGATCCACACAGTCAAAGGTTTTGGCATAGTCAATAAAGCAGAAATAGATGTTTTTTGGAACTCTCTTGCTTTTTCAGTGATCCAGAGGATGTTGACAATTTGCTCTCTGGTTCCCCTGCCTTTTCTAAAACCAGCTTGAACATGTGAAAGTTCACGGTTCATGTATTGCGGAAGCCTGTACATACCTTTAATTACATAACACTTTATTGCTACAAAATGCTAACCATCACCCTATCCTTTAGCAAGTCATAATCTTTTGAAATAGCAACATCAGAGCTCAGTGATCACAGATCACCATAAAAATATTAATGAAAAAGTTTGAAATACTGTAAGAATTATCAAAATGTGACAGAGATGCAAAGTGAACGAACGTTATTGGAAAAATGGTGCAGAGAAGATTTGCTCAACACAGGATTTCCATAAACCTTCAATTTGTGATATCTGGAAAGTACAATAAAGCAAAGAACAATAAACGAGTAGGCCTATATCAAGTAATCAGCTTTAAGGAAAAAAACAATATGAATGCCATGCTTTCTTCCCATTCCTAGAGATTCTGATTTAACTTTTTAGGCTCAAACATCAGTACTTTTTAAATGTCCTACAAACTACCATGTGGCCAGGGTTGAGAATCACTGTTTTTATATATCCTCTCATGACTGACACGTTTCCCTAAGTCAAAACAGGAATGTTTACCTATCTAAAACTACATTTCTTTCAGTAATTCTGAAAATGAAAATACTCAATGACAACTTATCTTAAATTTAAGACTGAGAGCTGTGTCTAGTTGAACAGATACTGTCAAAGGAAAAGAAAAAGTCATTTCCTCTTCTTCCTCAATGGTTTTCATTTGTGGACTTCAAAGGGCTAATATTTCTTTAGTGATACTGTACTCCAAGAAAAGTTTCTTATTAGCTATTACCTTGAAGCCTCACATTAAATAAGAGCAATCCATAAGAAAAATTGTTCTTCCCTCACTTTTCTATTAACTGATTTTATTATTAAATTACTAAAACTATGTAAGATATCTAGTCTTCGATTTTTTGTGAAATGTTTAAAAATAGTATAGGCCATCCAAGTCTGTCAAATTCCACTTACAGTGTATTCTTTAAAACTGTATTTCCCTCAATTTTCCAAGTAGCAAGCTTATACATTAAAAATAAGGTAAAACACACATACTTTAGTATGTTTGTGAGCAAATGTATAACTTAGGAGTTTTAAAATTTGAGACTGAAGGACATCCCTGGTGGCGCAATGGATAGGAATTTGCCTGCCAATGCAGGAGACACAGGTTGATCCCTCGTCCAGGATTCCATATAACAGCGAGCCACTTAGCCCATGTGCCACTACTACTAAGCTTGTGAGCTGCAATACCAAGCACATGTGCTGCAACTACTGAAGCCCACACGCCTAAAGCCTGTGCTCCACAACAAGCCCACGCACTGCAGAGAAGAGTAGCCGCCACTCACCACAACTAGAGAATGCCCATGTAAGGCAACAAAGACTGAAACAATTAAATAAAATCCAAGATCAATATTCTCAGCTAGAGAAATCACTGGCAAAGGCTTAACGCATCTCTTGGTCAACTCGTAGCAGCAATATCATATACGAGAAACATCATTATCAACCAAGCATGTCAAAGGTGGATCTCCATAGCAACTGCAACTCTGCCACATGTAGCGTAGAAGGCATCAGAGTTAACACCACACGCACACTAAGTGTTGGTATTATGTAGTCCAGACTGCAGTTGCTGTAGAAACCTAAAACCAAGTCCCTGACAACAGTAGATAAAATGAAAACAACAACAGAAACTTCCTTGAGTACTTAGCCATATACTACTTTGCTTTCAAGCAGGATAATGCCATTCTAAACACTACATAATAGTCTTGAATTGATATCATTAAAGGAAAATCTTCTACAAAAATAATATTAAATGATGTTATGTATCTGTTTAACATTCAGTTCAGTTCAGTTACTCAGTCGTGTCCAACTCTTTGCGACCCCATGAAATTGCACCATGCCAGGCCTCCCTGTCCATCACCAACTCCCGGAGTTTACTCAAACTCATGTCCATCGAGCTGGTGATGCCATCGAGCCATCTCATCCTCTGTCATCCCCTTCTCCTCCTGCCCCCAATCTCTCCCAGCATCAGGGTCTTTTCCAATGAAGCAACTCTTCGCATGAGGTGGCCAAAGTATTGGGAGTTTTAGTGTTAGCATCATGCCTTCCAAAGAACACCCAGGGCTGATCTCCTTCAGAATGGACTGGTTGGATCTCCTTGCAGTCCAAGGGACTCTCAAGAGTCTTCTCCAACACCACAGTTCAAAAGCATCAATTCTTTGGCGCTCAGCTTTCTTCACAGTCCAATTCTCACATCCATATATGACCACTGGAAAAACCATAGCCTTGACTAGACAGACCTTTGTTGGCAACGTAATGTCTCTGCTTTTGAATATGCTATCTAGGTTGGTCATAACTTTCCTTCCAAGAAGTAAGCGTCTTTTAATTTCTTGGCTGCAATCACCATCTGCAGTGATTTTGGAGCCCAAAAAATAAGTCTGACACTGTTTCCACTGTTTAACAGTAGGAGCATCTGTATTTCCTAAAAAATTCTCCTTCCCACCTTGGGCTCAACTGAATGTTCAAAACCTCACCCCCAACAGAGCACTATCACCTGACCTCCTCCTGGCCTCAGTCAGAGTCAGTTCCACACAGTGGCAAGAGGAGGTACCAGGTTTTGCTGCCACCACCATAACTACAACAAGCTTGAGGCTTCCCAGGTGGTGCTAGTGGTAAAGAATCTGCCTGTCAATGCATAAGACCAAAGACTTAGGTTCAATCCCTGGGTCAGGAAGATCCCCTGGAGTAGGAAACAGCAACTTGCTCCAGTATTCTTGCCTGGAAAAATTCCATGGACAGAAAAGCCTGGTAGGCTACAGTCCATGGGTGTCACGAAGAGTTGGTTCTGACTGAGTGACTGAGCATGGACAGACAAGCTTATTTGAAAACAAATTTACAAAAAAGAAAAGCAGGAAAAATCACTCTATCTGATGTAAAGTCTTACTATACAGTCACTGTAATCAATACAGTGTGATACTGGTAAAGGAAGAGAAACATAGATCAATGGAACAAGTAACCCAGAAATGGATCAATGCAAATGCACCAACTGATTGTTTATAAAGATGCAAAAACATTTCAATGGAGGAAAGAGAATCTTTTCAACAAAATCATCTTGGAATAATTAGACATCCATAGACAAAAATGAACCTTGACTTAAAGCTTAAGGTATATACAAAAGCATGTGCAAAACGAATCACAAATTTAAACATAAAAAATGAAACTACAAAGCTTTTAGAAGAAAACATAGAAGAATATCTTTGAGACCCAGGGCTAGGAAAAGAGTTCTTACACATCACATCAAAAACTTGATCCATAAAAGAAATCAATAACTGAACTTTATTAAAATAAAAATTTTTACTTTGTGAAAGACCCCATTAACAAGATAAAAAGATGAGCCACAGATGGGGAGAAAATATTTGCAAATCACAAATCCAAAGGATTTTGTATCCATAGTGTATAAAGGGCTCTCCAAACTCAATAAGAAAACAATACGAGCTTCCCTGTGGTTCAATGGTAAAGAATCTGCCTGCCAATACAGGAGACACAGGTCACATCCACGGTCCGGGAAGTTCCCACACGCCGTGAAGCAACTGAGCTCATGTGCCACAACTATTGAGCATGTGCTCTAGAGCTTCGGAACTATTGAGCCCAACGTGCCCTCAAGCACATGCTCCACAAGAAAAGCCACTGCAGTGAGAAGCTCTCATTCACACTGCAGTGAAGAGGAGTCCTCGCCGCTGCAACTAGAGAAAAGCCCTCACAGCAACGAAGACTCGGACAGCCAAAAATAAATAAATGAAACTATTTTTTAAAAAAAGTCAAAAGGAAAATGATCTATTTGAATATGGACAAAAAGACCTGAAGAGATACTTTACCACAAGATATTAAGATGGCAAATTAGCACATGAGAAAATGCTCAAAATCATCATTCACTTCAGTTGCTCAGTTGTGTCCAGCTTTTGCAACCCCATGGACCGCAGCACGCCAGGCCTCCCTGTCCATCACCCACTCCAGGAGCTAGCTCAGACTCATGTTCATCAAGGTGGTGATACCATCCAATCATCTCATTCTCTTTGTCCGCTTTTCCTACTGCCTTCAGTCTTTCCCAGCATCAGGGTCTTTTCAAATGAGTCAGTTCTTCACATCAGATGACCAAAGTATTGGAGTTTCAGCTTCAGCATCAGTCCTTCCAATGAATATTCAGGATTGATTTCCTTTAGCATGGACTGGTTTGACCTCCCTGCAGTCCAAGGGACTCTCAAGAGTCTTCTCCAACACCACAGTTCAAAAGCATCAATTCTTCCACGCTCAGCTTTCTTTATAGTCCAACTTTCTCATCCATACATGACCACAGGGAAAACCATAACCTTGACTAGACGGACCTTTGTTGACAAAGTAATGTCTCTGCTTTTTAATACACTGTCTAGGTTGGTCATAATTTTCCTTCCAAGAATAAGCGTCTTTTAATTTCATGGCTGCAATCACCATCTGCAGTGAATCTGGAATCCAGAAAAATAAAGTCTGACAGTTTCCAATGTTTCCCTATCTATTTGCCATGAAGTGATGGGACCGGATGCCTTATTTTAGTTTTCTGAATGCTGAGCTTTAAGCCAACTTTTTCATTCTCCTCTTTCACTTTCATCAAGAGGCCCTTTAGTTCTTCTTCACTTTCTGCCATAAGGGTGGTGTCATCTGCTATACTGTCTCATTTTATATAAAAATGAAAAATTTTTAAATCAAACAATACATACTAAAGAAGGTTCTTTCAACTAGAGATTTTTATATATTATAATCCTGAAACCTACTTGATGTTTTTAGTGTCACAGAAGAAACAAAACCATCCTGTCCAGTACAGCAACATTTGCTTTTTTGCTGATTCCGCCAGGTTCCTGGAAAGATGGCCTTCATTTCTATTCCAAAAACAAACAAAACTTGACCAGATTTGCTTTAGAAAACTGTCCATGCAACCTAAGGACTACTTATGCCCATTCCCCATAAAGTTGATAATCTCTACATCTCTACTTATATCTAATTGTAAAGGGCAATGAGTACAGATTTAGATATTTTTAAATAGATATTAAAACATACTGATAAGTGTACTCTATAATTTAGCAAAGGAAAGACAGGGAAAAGGGAAAAGAGACTACAATGACAATAATGATAATAACATCTTCCTTAATGATCTTGAGAAATACAGAAGCACTTTAGTACTAAGGACCAGAAAGAAGGAAGATACCAAGAAAGTTTTTTTCCTCCTTACTCTGGTAACTTGTATCAAGCTCAGAATATCTGAAAGCTTATTTGATACTATGTAGTTACCAAGACTTATTGTCTTAATATGTTAAAGGCTAAAGTTTATCTAGTAGAGAAACATGGCTCCTTTGAGCATGTTCTTTCCCTCATGCTTAGACCTGCTTGAAGGGCCAAGCTTAAAAATCAAATATTGCTGGTTTCATAGTGAGTATCTCAGAGGGCATCACTCTCTCTATGCCCTTCCAGCATTTAAAAAACTTTTTGCTTTTATTTTACAGGCTTGAATTAAGGGGATTTAAAATATGTCAAAATCATCAAGAGTTTTTCCCTGGCTCATCAAGTTAAAATTCTCCCACATAGTTAACTGCTGATTTTTATTCAAAATTACCATGATACTCTCTCTTCCTGAATTCCACACTTTAAATCTCATATGTTTACATTTAGCTTCCTCAAGGACACTGATTCCTTTGAGTACATACAGGAAGCTCTTTTACTATGTTTTAACACACAGTAGATGGTCAATAAATATTGGTTGGAATCATAGCTATGCCTTTCAAGTTCACTCCTAACTGATACTAATTTTTTTTCAAGTCTTAGCTATTATTCCTCCTCCCTTCCCTCTGCTTTATTTATAAGGACAAAACTACAAAGCAGAGGCTGAAGACAGGGACTTGGAAGGGTACTGTTTTCTCCTTGCAGCAAAACTTGTTTAAACATTGTAAAAGAGAATAAAACTTACACTTTTGGCAAATGTCTTTGAAAGTAAAACAACCATTATTTAACACATAAGCTACCTTTGTTGAGGAAGAGTCTAAGGGAAAAGCTAAGGGAATAACCCTTGTGCACTAATGGATTTTAAAGGATTGCTTTTCTCTAAAAGCATATGAACTCCATCAGTGTCGGCCCACAGTACTCCCAAACTCTGCACTCATGACTTGTGGGAGCCTTCATGAATTCAAATATACTTTTACCAATCATATGACTTCTATCTATTCAAGAGAATTATTCTGTGCCAGAAAAGTTTTATGATTAGGGGTCCATTCTTTTAGGAGTATTTATAGTGCCTAAATAACTCCAGATGTTTTGCTTTGGTTTTTGGTTAAGGGTGGAGGCAGGAGGGCAGAAATCAAAATGAGGATCCTCCCAATTAGAAATGTTTGCCATTCCATTCTAAATGGGCTCTTGTATTTCTGCCTCGAAGTCCCAGAATTTAAACTTATGACACTCAGACATGTAATGTCAAAATATGAGGATTTAGATATAGGATTGCTACTTTATTTTAAAAAAATTGTTTGTGGATAGCATACATCTAAATTATTTTTACAGATCACAATCATATGGAAACAGAGATTGCTCCCTGCATTTGTAATTAATTTGCCGACAGTATGAAGAAGCATTCTTTGGAGGCAGCTGTTTTTCACAGAGGAGCAAATTATGGAATGACAAATTCCGTATTTTTTGCAGAATTTGTGCACCTGTTGATTATAATCTGTTCTCAAATTCTGTCTAAACCTATAGTCTTAAAGCTAGTATATTTTCATATTATATATTAAATATAGTAAAAATTGTCCGAGACATTCTGAACATCACTAGACTCATAAAGAATTTATTTTCTGCCTTCAAGAAGGTATGTGCCAATCCCATGGGAGATTTCAAAATAAAAGGATGTAATAGCCTCTCGTGGTAATTCATTCCTAAAAAATTTAATAGCTAGGAAAAGTTTCTCTACCTAATTATAATCAACTCTGCTACAATTCAAGTGCATTATTTTTCCTTCTCTGTCTTCAGGCAGAGTTGATCACTATCTTTAACCATGATAATCTATGCTATGAAGAATGATATGTAAGATAAACACTCATGATCTAATTAAATTGATAAGTAAGGCAAAAGGTCAGAAAAAGGCCTCTGGTTAGGAAAGGTTCTCTGTGTCAAATATATGCCAAGCAATACGAATATAAAGACAAAACAATCTCTTTCAAAAAGTTCAGTCTTAGAAATACTTATACCTAAATCAGAGGTTCAAAATAAAGGAGCCAGATAGGCCAATTAATCTATGAAGTGGCCAGCTGTAGCTAGAGAATCTTAAATGGTAAACTGGAGGACATAGGCCCAATTTTTTTCCCCCAGTTTTATTGAGGAATAATTGACAAATATAATTATATATATTTAAGTGTACATGCCCAGTCTAAGGCAGCCACCACTTGACACCAGTAGACAAAGACAATGGAAAATGCAAGCTCAATAGTGTCATAGCTTCCAATTTTTTGAAGAGAATGAAAAGTAGAGGATGAGCAAAACATCTAACCTGGAGAAATCAGAGAATGCTTAGCAAAAGAGCTAACACTGGAGTCCTCAAGGTGAAGCAATGCTTAACCAGATACGAATGTAGCTGGTTTATCTTCTACGGCTATTGCCTAGGGTGGAAAGAGGGGAATGACAGAAGTGACTAGGGGAAGGAAGGGATGGTTTGCCACGCACAGGTCAAACTGTATCCTATAGAACACAGGAAGCTACTAAGGAGTCTCTGACTCCACATCATAGAAGGGTAGGATCTATCAATATGTAGGAAGCTTTACCAAAATGCTATCCAGTGAGAGGTCAACATTTGATAGGCATTTTTAGAACTAGATACCTTGCTCATAATCCATAAAGCTAGAGTGGGCACTGCCATATGTAAAAACTTGCCTTAGACCTCTAACTACTGTGATGTCTAAGTGGTCATATGGCTCCGACAACAGCAATGACTGCTTAAACAGACAGCAGCCAACTGACCCATGGAAAAGAGTATGAGGTGAGGTGAGGTGAGGTGAGGTGAAGTCGCTCAGTCGTGTCCAACTCTTTGTGACCCCGTGGACTGTAACCTACTAGGCTTCTCTGTCCATGGGATTCTCCAGCCAAGAATACTGGAGTGGATTTCCAGGAGTATACTAAACCCCAAAAGGAAGTTTTGTGAGATCTACCATCCCCAGACATTTCTCCTTTATTCTTGGCAAGAATTTAAAAAAAAAAAGAAAAGAGAGATAATACCTTACTCATTGCTAAAATGACCTAGAGTTAAGTGATCTTAACATATATTGTTCTCTCCCAGCTAAGAGATTCCTTGGCTCCTTATTTTCTACTTTGTCTGGTTTGTAACACACTCACAGCAGCCAACTGTATTCCTGACTTGAGCTCTTTTTTTCATACTAAACCATTTCAAATTCTAAAATCTAATTCAGGGCCACAGGTTAACCAGTACCCCTACTTTCTTCATCCTCCTAACCAATTAGTTATCTACCTAACCCACTGGTTGATCCTATTTTATTTGCAATAAACTCCAACCCAAAATTAATCTGTATTTGGCTTCAGAAAAGATATTTGTTTTTGCCAGGTACATTTCCTATTCTCCACTTAGAAACAGGAAAAGAAACTATGTTGTCCCCTAGGCCTTTCATTCAAGCTTCACAACAGGATAGGTATTATCATTATTCCACAAGATAGGCATTATTATTCTTATTTTCAAGGATGAAAAACTGAAGCTCTGAGTAGTCAACCTGTTCAACAGCAGCTGGTAAATGACATAAGCCATGTCTGAACAGGTCAATCTGCTTCCAAAACTATGCTCCTTCCACTATATTAAGCAGCTTCAACTGATGTTTCTAATAATAACAGTCATAATACTCAACTTCCACCTTATATTTGTACAGTGCAGTATGCCTTCCAAATCATTTTCATCTGAAATATCTCTCTGAGTTCCTAAAACTATCCTTCAAGTAAACATAGGCAATGGGGGCAGGGGAGGGGTGGGGGGGAGGGGAACTAATCTAAAATCACAGAAAAAAAAATTACCAGGCACAAACAATAGCTAATAACAGCAATGACGTTTATAGAGAATTTGAGCTAAACATTTTACAGTGTTGTCTGCTGTGATCCTCATTACAATCTTGTGAATAATAATAATGTCATCTCTTTTACAGGTGAAGTTTAGTTCAGTTCAGATCAGTCGCTCAGTCATGTCAGACTCTTTGCAACCCCATGAATCACAGCACACCAGGCCTCCCTGTCGATCACCAACTCCCAGAGTTCACTCAAACTCATGTCCATCGAGTCAGTGATGCCATCCAGCCATCTCATCCTCTGTTGTCCCCTTCTCCTCCTGCCCTCAATCCCTCCCAGCATCAGGGTCTTTTCCAATGAGTCAATTCTTCGCATGAGGTAGCCAAAGTATTGGAGTTTCAGCTTCAGCATCAGGTAACCAGGCTCAAAATATTCTGCAGTTCACACAGCTAGGAAATGGCAGTACTGGAATTCAAATTCGGGTATTGGTTAGCTCATAAGCCCATGCTCTTCTCTAAACCTCAGCCAGTACTGCCTCCCTCACTGCAGTGCTCCTTACAAAACATTATGCTCTCACTGTTAATTAAGGTAAACAAAATTTATTTGAAATTCCAATATCCAAGTTAAAATTAAAATCCATAAGCATTCCCCAACCCACCACTAAAGGAAAGTGGAACAAGCAACAAACAGGTGGCCGGATAGTATCAACTAAGAATTTAAAAGACATTCTTCACTGGAAAACTGACACATAGATAATCAGAAATTCAATAGCGTTTCAAGAAAAAGTAAACTATCAAGCTCCCAGGACTACCCTTTTAAGGGGCAAGAGACATTACCTTGACCATAACAAACGAATATATTATTCTAACAAACATTCAATATCAAGAAATTATTTTTTTTAACATATCCTATGAAACAGTAAAAGTCATCGAGGATGGAAAAGCTCCACCTCAGTTTTTCCCTAAGTTGCCCAGGTACATCCATAAGTATTTTTAAAGTAGGTTAAAATGCTGGAGCCAGGACCACGATGTTTATTTCTGGGGCTCTTTTCTACATACCCATAAATTCATACCAGGCACACTTTGTCATATAGTCACACTTATTTTTTAATCAGAGGCACTATGGAATAATAAGCACATGAAAAAATAAGTAATACTTAAAAATAATATAACTACATAAAAATGTTTTTAATAAAAGCTTTGTTAGTCCTATAAAACTAAATGACATTCTTTTTAAATACACACTAATATAAAAGAAACAGCCTAAAGTTACAAAGAAATGTTGAAGATTTGTGAAGCCACTATTATTGAGGATAAAATACATTTCATTTATTTGGTGACATTTAACCATTTAAGATATAGAAAGTACCTGTCACAAAGCCCTGTAATTATTAAACACTATAAAGAATATGCTTATGCAAATTACCAACGCTTGAAACATTCAAAACACACTGCTAAGTTTTTAGAATATGACATAATATTCACTAGAAGTATCTGCAGCCTCACAATTTTGGAAATAAAACCAAATCAATTTGCTTAATTAAAAAAAAACTCTGGAGCAAACGAAATAAACTTCCAAGGAGATTCCAAGAGAATGGTAATTTTAAAAGCTATTTTTAAATATTTGCTAAAATGAAGTTTCAGTGCACAAAAATAGAAAAAAAAAATGAAAGGCTTTAAGAAGACACTGGTGAGTCACAGGAAGAAAAGCAAATCCAGCTGCACTCCATAAACCAAAGATTTGTATCTAGAACTTTGAATAAGGATTAAATCAGAAACAACTATCTGAATGGTTAACATCTAGTATCCATTTTTAAAACCTACTCTAGGGTAGCTGTTCCTGGGGAAAACATTCATTAAGCTCTTAAAACCACAAACAGAGATAAATAAATTTTGGTAATGAAAAAATCTCCCAGGTGTATAAAACATGTACACACACGCACATGCACGTGCACACACGCACACACGAAAATTCTGAATCCTATAGAAGAATCAAGGACAATTATAGAATACATATTGATGAAAAGCATTTGGTGATGCAGTAATGAGGAACATGGGAAGAGAGATGTGGATATCTGAATCCTAATTCATTAAAATTCAACCACAAAGAATTAAGTATTATAGCACTTTAGAACCTACAACCAATTTTATTAACTGGGCTCAGAATTAAGAACACAAGCTAGTCAGTATTCCTCAACCTTGAGCAATATTTGGAATATTTTTAAAGGGTAAAAATTCAGCTATCCAGTATGCCTTAAATGATTTTTATTAAGATGTTCTTTAAATATGTATTACTATGAAAATTATAAACACTATATGGATATGGTTTTAAACAACTAAAATTACAAATTGGCGTTAAGTTACTATGAACAGATGATGGTGCTTGACTGAAACCGTTGCTGAAATACAAGTTTGTGTGCCTGACACTCAATGCGGCCAAACAATACCAAAATGTCAGAGTTTGGAACATAGAAAGGTTTATTGAGGGCTGTGCAAGGAGCGTTTAAAGATGGCCCATGCCTTAAAACCCTCAAACTCTCCAAAAGCCTTCAGCAAAGTCCTTTTCTAAGAAAGGTGAGGGAGAGCCCTGGGCAGCTGTTGCAAACAGTCTTGAGGTCAGGTCATAGTCAGGTAACGATATTCCTGTAAATCTCCACCAAATGAACGTTACTCTCTGTTCTGACAAGAAATGGCCAGGTCCCAAGGCACAACTTTCCCCCTCTGAGGTCCTGGTCCTGGTGAAGAAAGACAGATCTCAGCTGGCAGCTCTCTCAGGGCCAAGTCCCCAGACACCGCCCATCCATAGCCAGGCTCCCAGGACACAACTGGCCCTCAGATTCCTTAGGCCACTCAAGGTGGGTGGAGGAGGGGTGGCGGCAGGCCCCACCAGGTCCCATAGGTGGGGACAGGGGAGATGTTCATTGCTGCCTCAAGACCCGGGCCAAATTCAGTGGGTTGGTGAGGGCTCTGGAGCCCTGCTGGAAACAGCCTCCAGTTTGCTCCCTGGGCCTCCCAGCTCACCCACTGGCCCAAGGCCAGGTGAACTGGAGGGCTGCAGGGGAGGCCAGGATTCACCTCTTACCTCACTATATACCAGATGACCACCATTCCACAGACAGTTGGCTGAATGGCCCACTGATGGCTGCTCATTGACAGTTGGCTGCTTGTGGGAGGGGCCTACTGTGGTTTCAACCAATGGCTGAGCAGGACAACCAACAGTCACTCATTGACAGTTGGTATCTTGTGGGAGGGTCCAGCACACAGCAAGGGCTGTGTGCTAAGAGCTGCACTGGCCACGTGCTATTACAAAGCTAAACTGCGATGCCCAGTATGAAAATGGTTCTGACTGTATGGGGCGGATCTTGGAATAAGGAAATCCCATGGGAAAGATAGGCTTCCAAGTGGCACTAGTGGTAAAGAACCTGCCTGTCAATGCAGGAAATGTAAGAGATGTGGGTTCAATCCCTGGATTGGGAAGATCCCCTGGAGGAAGAAATGGCAACACACTCCAGTATTTTTGCCTGGAGAATCCCATGGACAGAGCAGCCTGAGAGGCTACAGCCCATAGGGTTGCAAAGAGTTGGACACGTCTCTAGTGACTTAGCACACATGCATGGGAAAGATGCTATCCTCTCACCACTGTTCTTTATTCAAACTATATGAAACTTTTATTCATTTAACAAACTGCTTTTACCGGGTCTCCTGACTGGGGCCAGAAGACTCTCTCTGTAAAAGAGCAGGATAAGCCCAGCCCTTAGCAGGCACCCATTGCTGTGCCTCATTAAGAACACCCCGTTACTAGGCAACAGGTCTTGCTCAACCATTGGTCGGTCCTCAGGGCCCTGCCCACAAGCAAACAACTGTCCATGAGCAACCGTTGGTTGTCCTGCTCAGCTACTGGTCAGTGCCACAGTAGGCCCTGCCCACAAGTAACTGTCAATGAGGGACTATTAGAGAAGTGATTCAGACAACAGTCAGTGGTGTAACGGTCATCAGGTAGGGAGTGAGGTAAGAGGCAGATTTAGGCCTTCTCCTGGAGGCCCTCCAGCTCACCCAACCTTGGGCCAGTGGGTGAGCTGGAGGACCCAGGGAATAGATTGGGAACTACATCCTGCAGGGTCCAGAGCCCTGATTAAGGCCCTTGACTGTCCTGGCCCAGGCCTTGAGGCAACAGTGAACCTCTCCCCCATCGCTGTCTCTGCGACGAAATAGCAGTAGTCGTCTGCCTGGGTTTGCAGGCCATGAGACCTGGTCTCCTTGACTTGGGGAGCCTGAGGAGACTGAGGGCCAGTGGGATTGGGTGCCTGGCTCCCTTAGAGATGACAACTAGGCAAGGTGTGGGAGCATGGCTATGGATGGGAGGTGTCTGGGGACGTGGCCCTGAGAGAGCTGCCAACTGAGATCTGCTCCTCTTAGCCAGGACTGGGACCTTAGAGAATGAAAGTTGTGCCTTGAACCTTGCCCTTTTTATCAAGACAGAGAGTAACATTCGTTCGGTAGAAATTTCAAGACAACATTGTTACCTGACCTCAAGAGCAAAGGATCTGGCACCAAGTCTGCAACAACTAACCACGCCCATCTCTCACCTTTGCTTTTAAAGGGACTTCCTGAAAGCTCTCACTAACTTTGGGGTTCTTGGGGCATGAGACACCCAGCACCTCTCTCTATGAACCTGTGATAAAACCTTTCTCTGTTCTACACTCTAATGTTTCTGTATTGACTGGCTTCACTGTGCGTCAGGCACACGGACTTGCAATTTGGTAACATCTTCACTCTTGACACAAGAAAAAGATTAATGAAGGGTATCCCACAGTCGTTACTAATCACTTTAGTGGCTTCTAGAAAGGGCTAAGGATTTAGGTGGGAGAGACTACAAATGAAATGAACTCCCTGAACTCAGAAAGTGATGGTAGTAGCCCAGGAAAGGCTGGATCTAGTGGAAGTAGCTAACTGCCAGAAGCAAAGGGGGCATGGTAACTCTTAGAGGCAGCAAGGTGGATATTGGGAATACTAGGTTAATTCTCAGGTTTTGTTGTGATAAGCAGAAATCCCTGTCTATATTTAATTGATCAGACCCAAGAATTCAAACCAACAGCCATCCCACTAAGATCTGTTTTGATTTAAATAATCAAAAACAAATAACTCTAGGTATAGTGAACAGAGACCTATCTGAGGCACTACTATAGACAGTCCTGACCTCTCAGTCAAATCTAAGACCCTCGGTTCTTGGATAAGAGGCCAAATCCCTTCTGGAAGATTTTTTTGCCCAAATGCATCTCTGGTCATTATCCAGATAATGGAGAGTTGGCAAAAGGAAAATACCCAATCCTCTTGAGGACTTTTACCTACTAGCTCTGAGCTAACATTAATTAGTAGGCATTAAGAATACTTCCTTGTCCCATTACTCAGGCATAATTTTTCTGGGTTCTCTAGAGTGTCCAGCTGATCCAAGAGTTCTTTCCACACTGTCCAATCAAGTAGCATGTCTCCCGGTTCCCCAAGAACTCTGAGAGTTATGCAGCTTTACAGCACTCCAGCCTCAGCGAGCTTCCCCTGTGTGTGTGCTGCTCAGTTTTCAGCAACAGACTCAAGTGGGCACCTGAGATTTCTGGAGCCCTTCTGTGCATGCTCTTTCCTCTTCTGCATTCTGTCCCACATTTCCAGCTGCCTCAGCCTCCCCAAAATTTGATCCATCTCTTCAATTCAGCAGTGCCAGCATCCTCTGCTGGAGTTTCCTCTCTCTTGCTGCTGTTTGGAATGCACCTCTCAGCAGAAAGTTACAGTGATCATAGTCTCACCTCATTTGTTTTCTCACTCACAGGGATCACAAGCTTGTGCTCCCTGTACCCTAAGCAGAATACGGTTGTTCATATTTTTTATCCAGTTTCCTACTTGTTTGCAGCATGTTATCCTATCTTAGAAGAAGCAGACATTTCCAATCTATTCTTTTTGCCTCATCCATCAACATGCCTGTACCCATGTTCAGGGTACATCTAACTACTACTTCCCTACACTTTGCTAGGCAACTTCTCGTGTCTTTTTTCCCCAGCCCTAGTCATTTCCTTCTCATCCAACACGTCCCAACTCTTATGTCACTTCAACTTTGGAAGTCTTCAGTTTTCTCTAGAGATTTTTTTCCCTCTGCATATTGCTCATACATACTACAGAATTTATCTCAATATCCTCTATCTGCATGCCTCCCAACTAAAAAAACTTTCTAATAATAAGCATAACTGCTAAAATGTGACTATTTTTTATGTTCCAGGTACTCTTCTATATTTGCCCATTTACTCTTCATAAAACCCTAAGACATATTAATATGTACCATTATTATCCTCATTTTACAAATGAGAAAACTAAGGCATAGAGAGGTTAAGTAAATCTCCTGAGCTCCCATACCTTGGTAGGGGCAGAGTCAGGATAGTCTGATTTCAGAGCTCATGCTCACTATACTGCCTCTCATGAATTCCTGAAGGGCAGCAACTATGTCTTATTCTTGTTTGTATATCCATGCCAAGAGCACCTCAAATATTTGTGGAATGAATTAAAATTTATAATTTTCTCCAAGTCATCCAAGAAAAAGTCCTTCATAAGTAAGGTAGGCTTTCAGTACAGTAATTACAGAACTGAGTCTAGAAAGGGTCTTTCATAAACATGGAAGAGACTAAAATTAAATAGACAATAATAAATTCAAAGAACTCTGGAGAATTTTACCATGCAGAAAAGACTAATAAGGTTTTTAGGTAATAAGAAACTGCAGTAAACTCAGGAACAAAAAGTTTCTACCAAGGTATCAACACCCTCTAAGAGAGGGACTAAATGTCATATTTTGTCTCCAATAAAGGCATATCAAATCGATCCCATCTATCTAAACCTGAAATACAGATCATAGTTTTCTCAAGGCAACAGTAAAAAGACAAAATACTTAAACAAAAATTTTATCCTAAGAGTCAAATCTGTCAAGAGTAATCAATGAAAACAAAGACATATTGCACAATGGAATCAGCTATGTTAACAAAAATTTAACCAATTCTACATGAAAAAAGTATTACTCATTACCTTTCAAACAATTAAGTGTCCTCCATGTTTTTAAAAGCTTTAAGTTCTTGACAATAGATAGCATGTGCAGTGAATTCATAAAAGCTAGAAGTACTCAAATATAATATGATTTATGTAAATTTAAATGATTAAAAAGAAAAATACAGGGCTTCCCTGATGGCTCCGCAGTAAAGAATCCAACTGCCAATGCAGGAGACGTGGGTTCGATCCCCTGGTCAGGGAAGATCCCTCATGCCTCGGAGCAACTAAGCTTGTGTGCCACAACTACTGAGCCTGTGCCCCAGAGCCCGGGAGCCGCAACTCCTGAGCCCACGTGCCCTACAGCCCATGCTTTGCAACAAGAGAAGCCACTGCAATGAGAAGTCCATGCACTGCAACTACAGAATAGACCCTGCTCAGCACAGCTAGGGAAAATGTGAGCAATGAAGACCCAGCACAGCCAAAATTAAATAAATATTAAACAATTTTAAATAAATATATGAAAATGTCTATTTTGCACAAATGGATAATACATTTAATTCCCTGGTGGTTCAGTGGTAAAGAATCCATCTGCCATGCAAGAGATGTGGGTTTGATCCCTGGGCTGGGAAGACCCCCATGGAGAAAAGAAATGACAACCCACTCCAGTATTCTAGCCCAGATAATCCCAATCCACTGTGGTTGCAAAAGAGTTGGACATGACTGGGCGACTAAGCAACAACCACAGCAAGATGGCAATGGCCATGGGGTACAGGCAATACTGGGAGAAGATGGAGACTGATACACCGTCATGACCTTCAGCCTCTCCCATATGACTCATCCACACACATGTATGGACTTCTCCACCCTGCATACCACTGTCTGGCTTGGACAGGTCCACAATCTCATCCAAAGTCCCTGAAACTGAATGTCTTTCAAAATTCAACATTTTTCTGAGTTTAGAAAGGTGCGATTCACCTAGCACTCCAGAATAATCTGTGGCAGCACCCTGGAATCAAACAAATTTATATTTCTGTAGCAAAATGCAAGAATATTCACATTAAGTTGGATAAATAAAGACTATGAATGATCTCACATCAGTTCAGGTCAGATTTATGAATCTAAGAAAATATTTTTTCCCTGACCTTTCAGGATTTTTAAACAGTAGGAAAAGGATGATAAATTTGTATTACATACTGCTTTCAATCTACTCATCATTACCTGTCTGAGAAGTGACGACAGCTCCCTTAGCTACCATGCTCAGTTACATTTCCAATTTCCACTAGGCAGAACTGGCAACACCTTTGGAAATCATTTAGTCAAACTTCTCATTTCACTGCTTAGCAAATTAAAGCCCAGAGATGGAATAACTTACTTAAGGTCACACTGTTGACACCTACTGACAGAGATGAAGCTAAAACATACATGTAAGCTTCCTGTCCTGAAGGTTACTTACTGTTTGTTCATTTGTTCATCCATCCATCCATTCATTCTCTCTGTTAGAGGTGATTTTTTTTTAGCTTTTCAAAATAACAAAATAATTATAGACTCACAGAAAGATGTAAACATAGTACAGTCTTCACTAGGTATCCAGAGAGGGATTGGTTACAGGACCCCCAAAATTTGTGTTGCTCAGGTCACTTATATAAAATGATGTAGTATTTACATATAACCTATGCACATCCTCTAGTTTACATTAAATCATCTCCAGAGTACTTACAATACCTAATACCATGTAAATATTATGCAAATAGTAGTAGATACAACGTATATCAAAAGTTGCCTGGCTCAGCAAATTCAAGTTTTGTTTTCTGGAAATTTCTAGAATTTTTTCCCCAAATATTCTTGATCCATGGTTGGCTGAATCCACATATATGCGGAACTTGTGGATATAAAGTCCTTATGTATCTTTCACCCAGCTTCCTTCAATACACAACTGTAGGATAATACCAAAACTAAAAATTAACACTGGGACTTTTCTGGTAGTCCAGTGGTAAAGAATCTGCCTGCCAATGTAGGGAACATGGGTTCAATCCATGGTACGGAAATATTCCACTAAGCCTGTGAGCCCCAACTATTGAGACCATGCACCACAGCTACTGAAGCCTGCACACCCTACAGCATGTGCTCTACAACAGGAGAAACCATCACAATGAGAAGCCTGCGTGCTCACTGCAACCAGAGAGTAGACTCTGCACAACACAACTAGAAAAAGCCTGCAACAGCAACAAAGATCCAGTGCAGCCAAAAATAAATAAATAAAAATTCAAAAAATAACAGTATATTATTGTTAACAAAACTACAGGCCTTATTCCATTTTCGGCACTTTTTAAAAACCTGCATTCATTTGTGTGCAGATATATATAGTTTGAAGAACTGACACTTTTGAATTCTGGTGCTAAGAGTCCCTTGGACTGAAAGGAGATCAAACCAGTTAATCCTAAAGGAAATCAACCCTGAATATTCACTGGAAAGACTGGTGCAGAAGCTGAAGCTCCAATACTTCCACCACCTGATGAAAAGAGCCTACTCATTGGAAAAGACCCTGATGATGGGAAAGGCTGAAGGCAAAAGGAGAAGAGGGTGGCAAAAGATGAGATGGTTAGATAGCATCATCAACTCAATGGACACTGAATTTGAGCAAACTCTGGGAGATAGTAAAGGACAGAAGAGACTGGTGTGCTGCAGATCACGGGGTCACAAAGACCTGGATGTGATCTAGCGACTGAACAACACCACCATATAGAGTTCCAAGGCTTCCCAAGTAGCTCAGTGGTTAAAAAAATCCACCTGCAATGCAGGAGACATGGGTTCCATCTCTGGGTCAGGAAGATTCTCTAGGGAAGGAAACAGCAACCTAATCCAATATTCTTGCCTGGGAAATCCCATGAACAGAGGAGTCTGGAGGGCTACAGTCCATGCGGTCACAAAGAGTTGGAAACAACCTAGCAACTAAACAACAACTGTTCCATTGTATGGATGCACCACAGTTTGTTCAGCCATTCACCCTTCAGTGAGGTATGGGTTGTTTCCAGTTCTTAGCTGTCACAAATAAGGCTGCTATAAGCATTCCTGTATAGGTTTTGATGTAAGTGTTTATTTCTCTGGAATAAATTGCCAAGTGTGATTGCTGAGTTGTATCTTATACGTATGTTTAATTTAATAAAAACTGCCAAACTGTATCCCAGAGTCAGTTCAGTCCTGTCACTCAGTCGTGTCAGACTCTTTGCGACCCCATGAACCGCAGCAGGCCAGGCCTCCCTGTCCATCACCAACTCCCGGAGTTTACCCAAACTCACGTCCATTGAGGCGGTCATGCCATCCAACCATCTCATCCTCTGTTGTCCCCTTCTCCTCCTGCCCTCAATCTTTCCCAGCATCCCAGTCTTTTCAAATGAGTCAGCTCTCTGCATCAGGTGGCCAAAGTATTGGAGTTTCAGATTCAACATCAGTCCTTCCAATGAACACCCAGGACTGATCTCCTTTAGGATGGACTGGTTAGATCTCCTTGCAGTCCAAGGGACTCTCAAGAGTCTTCTCTAACATCACAGTTCAAAAGCATCAATTCTTCGGCACTCAGCTTTCTTTATAGTCCAACTCTCACATCCATACATGACTACTGGACAAACCATAGCCTTGACTAGACGGGCCTTTGTTGGCAATGTAATGTCTCTGCTTTTTAAATATGCTGTCTAGGTTGGTCATAACTTTCCTTCCAAGGAGCAACCATATTTTAATTTCATGGCTGCAATCACCATCTGCAGTGATTTGGGAGCCCCAGAAAAGAAAGTCTGACACTGTTTCCCCATCTATTTCCCATAAAGTGATGGGACCAGATGCCATGATCTTAGTTTTCAAATGTTGAGCTTTAAGTCAACTTTTTCACTCTCCTCTTTCACTTTCATCAAGAGGCTTTTTAGTTCCTCTTCACCTTCTGCCATAAGGGTGGTGTCATCTGCATATCTGACGTTATTGATATTTCTCCCGGCAATCTTGATTCCAGCTTATGATTCTTCTAGCCCAGCGTTTCTCATGATGTACTCTGCATATAAGTTAAATAAGCAGGGTGACAGTAGACAGCCTTGACATACTCTTTTTCCTATTTGGAACCAGTCTGTTGTTCCATGTCCAGTTCTAACTGTTGCTTCCTGACCTACATACAGGTTTTCAAGAGGCAAGTCAGGTATTTCAGAGTGACTGTAACATTTTTACATTCCCATCAGCAATGTTCAAACTGTGGAGCTGGAGAAGACTTTTGAGAGTCCCTTGGACTGCAAGGAGATCAAACCAGTCAATCCTAAAGGAAATCAACCCAGAATATTCACTGGGTTGAATATTGAAGGACCAGTGCTGAAGCTGAAGCTCCAATACTTTGGCCACCTGATGTGAAGAACTGACTCACTGGAAAAGAACCTGATGCTGGAAAGGGCTTCCCTGATAGGTCAGTTGGTAAAGAATTCACCTGCAATGCAGGAGATCCTGGTTCAATTTCTGGGTTGGGAAGATCCGCTGGAGAAGGGATAGGCTACCCACTCCAGTATTCTTGGACTTCCCTTGTGGCTCAGCTGGTAAAGAATCCACCTGCAATGCCGGAGACCTGGGCTCGATCCACTTCAGTATTCTGGCCTAGAGAATTCCATGGCCTGTATAGTCCATGGGTCACAAAGAGTCGGACACAACTGAGTGACTTTCACTTTCACTTTTCACTCTGATGCTGCGAAAGGCTGAAGGCAGGAGGAGAAGGGGGTGACAGAGGATGAGATGGTTAGATGGTATCACTGACTCAATGAACATGAGTTTGAGCAAACTCCAGGAGATGGTGAAGGACAGGGAAGCCTGGTATGCTGCAGTCCATGGGGTCGCAAAGACTTGGACATGACTGAGCGACTAAACTATTTCAAGTTTTTATTTCAACTATTTCAGCTGAGCTATTTCAAGCCCCAAAAGATGATGCTGTTAAAGTGCTGCACTCAATATGCCAGCAAATTTGGAAAACTCAGCAGTGGCCACAGGACTGGAAAAGGTCAGTTTTCATTCCAATCCCAAAGAAAGGCAATGCCAAACAATGTTCAAACTATTGAACAATTGCACTCATCTCACACATTAGCAAAGTAATGCTCAAAATTCTCCAAGTCAGGCTTCAACAGTATGTGAACCGAGAACTTCCAGATGTTCAAGCTGGATTTAGAAAAGGCAGAGGAATCAGAGATCAAATTGCCAACATCTGTTGGATCATCGAAAAAGCAAGAAAGTTCCAGAAAAATCTATTTCTGCTTTATTGACTATGCCAAAGCCTTTGACTTGCATGGATCACAACTGCGGAAAATTCTTCAAGAGATGGGAATTCCAGACAATCTGACCTGCCTCCTAAGAAATCTGTATGCAGGTCAGGAAGCAACAGTTAGAACTGGACAACAGAACAACAGACTGGTTCCAAATCAGGAAAAGAGTACATCAAGGCTGTATATTGTCACCCTGCTTATTTAACTTATATGCAGAGTACATCATGCAAAATGTTGGGCTAGAAGAATCACAAGCTGGAATCGAGATTGCCAGGAGAAATATCAATAACCTCAGATATGCAGATGACAGCACCCTTATGGCAGAAAGTGAAGAAAAACTAAAGAGTCTCTTGATGAAAGTGAAAGAGGAGAGTGAGAAAGTTAAAACTCAACAGTCAGAAAACTAAGATTTTAAATTTAATCTCACTTCTCAATTAAACTGTTATAAAATTAAGTTCTAAGCTATTTCCTTCTTCTTGATGAGATAGCTTAGGTAAAGAAAGAAAAAGTTAGTGAATAATGAATTATGGTGATTTCCTTCTTTTCTCCTCTTGTTTGCCAAAAAATGTCACTATACATCTAAATGTTAGGGCTGTCAGATATGATTTGTCCCTAATACACTATGTTTTTCTATCCCAAAAGTAAAATGACCCAAGGGATCAGAATATCAATATAAGCAAATAATGGAATCTCAAAATGTAAAACAGAACTAAGTAAAAGAATTTACCAAATCCAATTTTTTATGGTCTTCTATATTAACTATATGGGGTCTTTGTGTCCTTTGGCTAGCATACTGAGACACTCTCTGTCTTAATTATCAATGCTTTGCCAACAAGATCTCAACAAAGGTGCAGCATGTGAAACAATATAGCTACTTAATCCATGTTTTTAGCTATAATTTACAATAACCACAATCTGCCTACCCTATGGATCAAATGCTTGCTTCTTTGCTGAAATAGATGTATATATGATCACCTCCCCAAAAGTTTTTTGTTCACTGACTGCCTGTGAGTTTAGACTGTTAAAAGAATTTAAACATGTAACAAAACTACATACAGATTAACTCCTTCTTTTCTTACAAAATAAAGTAATCCACATATGTTACTGTGGTTTTGCTGAAATTTTCCAGTTCTTTCACTGTATTAGATCAGGGACAGGCAGGCAGGGGAGGCTACAATCAGGAAAGTTTCAGAGCCATTAGTCTTACAAGCTTTCATCTAGAGTGTCTCTGGTGGTCTCAGGAGTCTTCTCTAAAACCCCAGTTGATACTCTGACAAGGAGATGAACTGCAATTCTCAGAATATGCACATTACTAAGGCTTTTTCTAGTTCTCCCCTTTTCATGTCAGTGCTTTAGAATAGACACTATAATATGCATGTGCACAATGTAATATGTAGTCCGAGGGGAATAGACTCAGGAACCCCCATGGATATCAAAATCTGAGGATTCTCAAGTCTCTCACAATATCTGTGTATAATCCAAGGCACATCCTCCCCTATACTTTAAATCATCTCTAGATTACTTACAATGCCAATTCTATGTAAATGGTTGTATACAATATTAGTGCTATAAAAATAGTTCCTGGTGCACAGCAAACTCAAGTTTTGTTTCAGGGGACTTTCTGAAACATGCACCCTGAATATTTTCAGCCTACAATTGGTTCAATCTGTGGTTGTGAACTCACGGATCTGGAGGGCTCACTGTACTACCACATCCTCCACTGCTAACACTACCATATTCCCATCACATACAGAGAAACCCACTATTTGACTGGCAAAAAATAAGGCATTTCATGGTTCATGTGTTGTGAGAACACAGAGTAACTTGAACTCAGAAACTGTTAGTAAGAATGTAAACTGGTATAACCACTTTGGAAAACAATTTGTTATTATCTCCTAAAGCTGACCATGTGTACACACTCCTTTATTCTCTCAAGACAAGTACACCAGAAGACACGTTCAGGATATTCACAGCAGTACTTTTCATAACACCACAAACTGCAAACAACCCAAATGCTGATCAAAAGAAGACTATGGTATTTACATACTAGAATCTCACACATCAGTGAAAAACTAATGAAGTGTAGTTAACACAACGGAGATAAATCTTAGAAACAATGATGAATTTAAAAAGCAAGTCACAAAGGACTACATGCAATAAACTACAATATTTGTAAATTTTAAAAATGAGTATTATTAAACACATTACTATTTAAGAAAACATTCATGCAACTTTAGAAAGGAAAAATAAACACAATTCAGTTCAGTGGGGAATCAAGGAGATAAACCAGTGAATAGAGACAGCTTCAACAGGATTGATAAAAGTTCTATTTCTTCAACTGTGTGGTAAGCTCATTCCTCTCACTGCTGCTAAGTCGCTTCAGTCGTGTCCAACTTTGTGCAACCCCATAGATGGCAGCCCACCAGGCTCCCCCGTCCCTGGGATTCTCCAGGCAAGAACGCTGGAATGGGTTGCCATTTCCTTCTCCAATGCATGAAAGTGAAAAGTGAAAGTGAAGTCGCTCAGTCGTAGCTTTAAAAGATACATGTTGTGTGTTCTGAGTGTGTACCATCTAGAATCTCTGGAGATTTCAGCTTCAAAACAAGTTTAACCTACTCACAAAATGACATTCCTGATAACTGGGAGTGATGCCCAAGAAACAAAATCTCTCTACTACTGCTATTTGGTAACTTTTACAGTAACAAAGAAATAGCAGATGTCTCATAAAAAATTAAAGCAAGATAAAGGGAAGTAAGGGTAGCTATTAAAGAGCAATATGAGAGATCCTTGTAGTAATGGAAATGTATCAGTGTCAACATCCTGCTTGTGGGACAAAACTGCAAAGGATACATTGGACCTCTCTATAGTATTTCTTCCAACTGCATGTGAACCTCCAATTATTTCAAAAGTTTGTGCTTTTTCTTTAAGAAAACATTTAAGAAAAATGATAATTTTGTCCAAGATTTCTCCACAATGGTAGGACTGACAGTTTAGTGTATCTAATTCTTCACAGTAGGGAGTTGCCCTGGGCACTGCAGGGTGTTTAATAACATCTCTGGCCTCTTACCTATTAAACACCAGTAGCTCGCCCCAGGTGTAACATTTCCATACATTGCCTAATGTTCCCTAGGCGACAAGTAAGTTGCTTATTGTACTAGAGTTATGTAAAATTCTTTACATACATCCTATGCTTAGGAAATACACAATGAAGTACTTAGGGGTAAAGGAATGACATATGAAATGTACCACAAACGATTCAGGAAAAACATCTGTGTGTGTATATATTTACATATATATGAATAGTGTGTGTGTGTGTGTGTGTATATATAATAGGTGAATATAATTAACGTATGTTATTAATTTTATTCCTGCAACTTTTCTATGTGTTTGCAATTACTTATTAATATAAAGGTGGGGTTTTTAAAAATGGAACCAAAAGTTGTGGTCCTTTAAGTCCTAAAAGCAGGTTTCACAGTAGCAGTCCAGCATAAAGTGATAAAAATCCCAAGGGAAAATGAATACTGACTGGATAAATTCCTGCTTCAAGCCTGAGACAAAAGTTGCAAATGACTGCCTAACTTTTGGCCTATCTACCCTCAACCCATTCTTTCTAGAGGTGACTCCCTGAATAATGCAGAATCGAAAATAAAACTATCCCACTTTTAAAAGACCATTTCTAGGAAATGACTCAAACCCACATCCCTACTCGGTGTTTCCACAAATCACCAAGGCAACTTCACCTTCAATAGCTAAGAAGCAAAAACGCGGAAATCGCACGTGTTCTCATTCTTACATCGCATATCTTAATAAAAAGTATGTCAAGGTGAGTGGACTAAGACACAATACCGAATGTCTAGGAAGGCTGAGGAAACTAAGTAAAAAGAAATAAACAGGCAGTCAGTCTGAGAGGCTGGAAAAGTGTATCGGCCAGGAAAAAGGACTAGAGTGGGTGCGAGTGTGTCAGAGAGAAGGTGCAGCTCACCTGGCTGTGGTAAGCAGAGGGTGCTGAGTTCCCACCAGCTTCCGCACCTGCCTAGCGATGTTGCTGAGCTCGTCGCTCAGCAGGCAACGGAGGCTCATGAAGGAGGTGGGGTAGCCCACGATCTTCTCCGCCTCTGACACCACTTGGCTCCACTGGGCCGGGGACCTGGAGGACTGACCACGCCAGGAGATCACCGAGGAGATGGTATCGAGGGGGGCCACGCAGGGGACCCGAGGCCCCAAGATAACGGGGCAAGCGCGAAAGCAGCTGCCGAAGGCTCATAGTTTAAGTCTGAGGGTTTCAGGGACTTGAGGGTGTCCGGAGGTGGCGCGGGGAACAAGCCAGGGAACAGATGAGGAGCTTGCGGGTACTAGAAAAAAGCGGCGATTCTTGACCCTCAAGAGGAGGGTGGGTTTTGGAGTCGTGACCAGAAACCAACTTTAACTGCAGATCCCGCAGTCTGGGTTAGACATACAACACCCTCAACCCAGCACTGCCCACGTCCATCTATGGTAGAAACCACGGCCGCTGCCTAAATGGGGAACGCCATATTAGAGGAGTGAAATACGACTTGCCGTAAAGACGGAGGCGGGCCGTTCTGCGGCAAAGAATTTCCCCTACTTTGCGGCGCAGCTCGGACGCCCCGAAGGGGCGGGACTCTGGAGGTGATCCCGGGAAGGAGGGGTACGGTGCAAACCTCAGCTCCTGCCACCTCTTCCTGGCCTGTCAGGGCAGAGGGTGACGGAGATGGGCGAGCGGTGTCCCAGCCCCTGGAGTTTGGGCAGACTCCGATTCATCGTAGGATACCCAGTGCCCACCACGGAGTAGGCACGCATAAATATGTGTTCTGAACCAGGGTCGGTGTCTGCTAAGTGTCTTTTGCTGGCCCCCCAGCACTCCGGGGGAAAGGGATGGAGCAGGGGCGCCAGTTCCTCTGGGAGGCTATTCTGTCAGACTCTGGCAGTGGTAGTGAACGAGCGTGAGTGTATTCTCTGGTATCATCTGTGCCCAACCTATGAAATGTGGCCCGGCCTCGCAGAAAGGGTGCTTTTTGTGTTTTATTTCCCCAGGGTCTGTCCTGGGTCCTTGCTTCTAGGTCCTTTTTTCTGGCTCCTCATTGAGCCTTGGGTTCCCCCTGTGTGCAGCTCAGGCAGAACCAGCTGTGCCTCCTGAAAGGGTGCAGACAGGCACTTCTAGAAGGATGTACCCCGTCACCATAGAGGATCTGATACAGAGCAGAGGCCTATGAGACTCCTGGGCACAAAGCCTTTGTGTCCCCCCATTTTTCAAAAATTATAGGAAACCGTTTTCATTCATAGGAAACGTTATTACAAAGCTAGTGGAGGTGATGGAATTCCAGCTGAGCTATTTCAAATCCTAAAAGATGATTCTGTTGAAGTGCTGCACTCAATATGTCAACAAATTTGGAAAACTCAGCGGTGGCCACAGGACTGGAGAAAGTCAGATTTCATTTCAACTCCAAAGAAAGGCGATGCCAAAGAATATTCAAACTACTGTACAATTGCGCTCATTTCACATGCTAGTCTTCCTGAATATCTTTCAAGCTAGTCTTCAGCAGTACATGAACTGAGAAGTTCCAGATGTACAACCTGGATTTAGAAAAGGCAGAGGAACCAGAGATCAAATTGCCAACATCCGCTGGATCATAGATAAAGCAAGGGAATTCCAGAAAAACATCTGCTTCATTGACTATGCTAAAGCCTTTGACTGTGTGGATCAAACTGTGGAAAATTCTTAAGACAGGAATATCAAACCACCTTACTTGCCTCCTGAGAAGCCTGTATGCAGATCAAGAAGTTCCAGTTAGAACCAGACATGGCACAATGCACTAGTTCAAAATTGGGAAAGGATTATGTGGAGGCTATATATTGTCACTCTGCATAATTAAATTATATGCAGAGTACATCATGTGAAATGCCAAGCTGGATAAAGCACAAACTGGAATGAAGATTGCCAGGAGAAATATCAACCTCAGATATAAAGATTATACCATTCTAATGGCAAAAAGCGAAGAGGAACTAAAGAATCTCTTGATGAGGGTTAAAGAGGAGAGTGAAAAATCTGGCTTAAAACTTAACATTCAAAAAATTAAGGTCATGGCATCCAATCCCATCACTCCATGGCAAATAGATGGGGAAACAATGGAAATAGTGACAGATTTTATTTTCTTGGGCTCCAAAATCACTGCAGATGGTGATTGCAGTCATGAAATTAAAAGACACTTGCTCCTTGGAAGAAAAGCTATGACAAAACTAGAGAGCATATTAAAAAGCAGCCATCACTTCACTGACAAAGGCCCAAATATTTAAAGCTATATTTTTTTCCAGTAGTTATGTATGAATGGGAGAGTTGGACTATAAAGAAGGCTGAAAGCTGAAGAATTGATGCTTTTGAATTGTGATGCAGGAGAAGACTCTTGTGATGCGGAAGTCCCTTGGACAGGAGGGAGATCCAACCAGTCAGTCAATTCTAAAGGAAATCAACCCTGAATATTCATTGGAAGGACTGATGCTGAAGCTAAACCTCCAATCCTTCGGCCACCTGATGCAAAGAGCCGACTCATTGGAAAAGAACCTGATGCTGGGAAAGGTGGAGGGCAGGAGGAAAAGGAGCAACAGAGGATGAAATGGATGGATGGCATTCCCTGGTAGCTTAGTTGGTAAAGAATCTGCCTGCAATGCAGGAGACCCAGGTTCAATCCCTGGGACGGGAAGATCCCTGGAGAAGGAAATGGCAAACCACTCCAGTATTCTTGCCTGGAAAATCCCATGGACAGAGAAGCCTGGCCAGCTACAGTAGATGGGATTGCAAGAGTCGGACATGACTTAGTGACTCAACCCACCATCAGGAGATAGTGAAGGGCAGGAAAGTCTGACGTGCTGCAGTCCATGAAGTCAAAAGGGAGTCAGACACAACTCAACAACAGCCAAGACCTTCCTTGAGCTCCAATGTGCAGATTTAAGTAGCTGTTAATTAGGGAAGGGAAGGGATACAAAACTAGGGAGAAACAGTCAAGAGCAGCCTTGGGGCAAGGTCCTGTTTCCCCATCAATGGATACACATAACGGTATCTTAGAGCTATTTTGCAGACACTGAAATGCCCTCCAGGTGGGAGAAGTTAAAGATTAAGAATGGTATGCTGCCCCCAAGCATGTAGAAGACCAGTTGGACCTGAAGATTGTTGATGCTGACTCCTACTCACCTCACCACCAACCCATCAGAAGAATGTCCACGAGCTGATCACACCCTCTTTGAACAATTACAATAAAACGTCCCACTATCTTCTCCAAGTTGGGACACATGGTTTTAGGGCATCCGCCCACTGTGGCCCCCCTTTTGCCTGGCAAAGTAATGAAGCTATCCTTTTCTACTTCACTCAGAACTCTGTCTCTGAGATTCAATTCAGCACCGATGTACAGAGAAGCTGAACTTTCCCCATGAGATCCATAATTATCATCTACTCTAGTGCTGTCATTTATAGCTCATGTATTAGCTCATTTAATCCTCTAATCAACCCCATTAAGTAAATAATATTGGCGTTCTCTGTGTTTCATATGAGGAAACTTAGGCACAGCCAAGTAGTGTAAATTGCCTAAGGCCACACTAGGCAAGATACTATACCCAGACAATCTGGTTTCTGGATCCATGCGCTTAGTCATAACATTACTGTATAAGTAACAGGTTACCAACCACTCTTCTCACTCTGTCAATGTGGTTCGATAATGCTGCTGCTGCTGCAAGTCGCTTCAGTCGTGTCCGACTCTGTGCGATCCCATAGACGGCAGCCCACCAGGCTCCCTCATCCCTGGGATCCTCCAGGCAAGAACACTGGAGTCTATAATGCTACCTATTCTTATATCAGGTATGCCTAGCATCCTATTCCTTCTCATCACCCAAAACAAGTATTAACAAACCCTTGTTAGTAATAAAGATGTATCACTGAATTTTACACCCTAAAAAATAGCTTGTAAAATGCTCTTTAACTTTCAAAATCTTTTAAAATTCATGATTGATATTTTTAAAATTAGCATCATGCATAATACTGGGCAAGACTTGGGTTACATTTTTAAAAATTCAGACTTAAAATTGGGCAAATTAAAAAGAGTTATTATTTGCTTTGCACAAAAGATGCTTTTCTCTAAAAGGTTTAGCCTCAGACTCCCTTTGAATGGCAAATTTCCTTGGGATTTAAACATTTTATTTCCAAAATTCAGTTTAGGCATAATTTTTCAGGGTTACATTTTAGATAAATGAATTATGCTCAGAAATATTAAAAACAGTCTATGCCCAGTAAATAAATAAGGCAAGCCAAAGTTCAATAGCCTCCTGGCAATAAAATTTAGGTCTGTTCTAGATGAAAATAAATGTGGAGAGTGAGATACCTTACCATTCTCAAAAGTTCCAAAGTCTGAGCATCTGGGTTATCCAAGGTGAAAGAAGTCATGAAAAAATGAAGGGAGATAAAGACTGAATATGATATATTGTGCACCTGAGGCTGTTTCCTCAGGATCGTGGTACTTTAAGAGTAACTTTTCATGCAATTTCCTTAATACTAATTCACAGCATGTACTTTAATTTCTCCACAGAAGCCAAGTGCATTATTCTCTGGTCATACTCTATTAACCAAGTTTTTGATTATTCATGGGACTTTCAGTCCCATTTACTTTAAATAAATAGCACTTTTTTTTTATTCTTACAGTTAAAAGGTTGCATTATACCTAATGATTATCAGTTTTTAGAAGATTAAAATGGTATTTGTTATTTAATCTTCCAGATAAATACATAACTCCTTAGAGTTTGAATAAAGAGATTTCTAAATTGCCACTGACTTTTGGAGGTGCAAAAGAGGGAGTCTCTGTGACTCTGCCCTTCCCCTGCCACAGATCACAGTCATTTTGAGGATGTCTGTGAATATGTGCATAAAGGATACAGCAGAGTTCCTTACTTTGGTGTTAACGACTCTTTGGACCAGATAATGCTTTGTTAGGGGAGGCAGGGGGCTGGGAGGTGAAGGCTATCCTGTACATAGTAGATGTTCTGCAGTATTCTTTGCTTCTACTCACTAGATGTCAGGAGTGCCTGTCTCCAGGTTGTGACAACCAAATTTATCTGAGGACCTAGCCAAATGTGACCTGGGGGACAAAATCGCCCATGAGAATATAGAGAAATGGGAGCTGAAAAATTTCTATCCATGACATTTATTCCTCCTACAAAGCAGCAAAAAGAAGAGGTCCTGGGTGCAGGGAGCCCTGCAGGTGAGAGAGTAGCCATGCCACAGTCTGTGGAAAGCACCCATACCCAGGGTTGTCTCCTCCTTGGCTTTGGGATTGTTCTGGAGACAGAAACCTGACAAAAGGTGGCTACAGTTCCTCTTTCATCTTCCTCCGGATCCTGAACCTTGTAAAGTGCCAGTGGACTTCACTTCCTGACCTCTCTGCATTCTCCTGACCTTAGAAAGAAGTGAGGTCCTTTGTTGTCCTTTACTTTGGCTGGAAACCCAAACCAGCTTTTGGAAATACAGGGTCTTAACACGGATGGTATGTGCTTTGGGCTTTGGCATTTCCATGATTAGGTGGAAATACATAGGGACGCTCCTATTACCACTCCACATGGCCACCCTCCTATTACCCTCAATACAATCACCTATTGTTTATGCTAACAGAGTTCTTCCAAAAGTAGATGAAAGCATGGCATATATCTTAGGGCAGAATAAAAAGGAGGCAAGCCCAGAAATCCAAAAGCTTGACCACCTACTGGGTTGGCAGGCTGGAGAACAAAGATGGCACATATTGTGAGTAAGAATATAAAATGCTGTGTAAACAGCACCTGTGGAAGGGAAATGATAATCCCTAGCAAAATTATATATACATTTAAATGCATGCATACTAAGTCGCTTCAGTCGTGTCCAACCCTTTGTGACCCTACGGACACACCTGCCAGGTTCCTCTATCCATGAGATTTCCTAGGCAAGAACACTAGAGTCGTTTGCCATGGAATCCTCCTCCAGGGGATCTTCCAGACCCAGGGATTGAACATGTTTCTTAAGTCTCCTGCATTGGCAGGTGAGTTCTTTACCGCAATGACACCCCACTCCAGTACTCTTGCCTGGAGAATCCCATGGACGGAGGAGCCTGGTGGGCTGCAGTCCATGGGGTCACTAGCAGTCGGACACAACTGAGTGACTTCACTTTCACTTTTCACTTTCATGCATTGGAGAAGGAAATGGCAGCCCACTCCAGTGTTCTTGCCTGGAGAATCCCAGGGACGGGGGAGCCTGGTGGGCTGCTGTCTCTGGAGTCGCACAGAGTCGGACACGACTGAAGCAACTCAGCAGCAGCAGCAGCAGCGCCACCTGGGAAACCCATATATTTACGTGAAAGTGAAGTCGCTCAGTCATGTCCGACTATTTGCGACCCTGTGGATTGTAGCCCACCAGGCTCCTCCGTCCATGGGATTCTCCAGGCAAGAATACTGGAGTGGGTTGCCATTTCCTTCTCCAGGGGAATCTTCCTGACCCAGGGATCAAACCCAGGTCTCCCACATTGCAGGCAGACGCTTTAACCTCTGAGCTACCAGGGAAGCCCATATATTTATATACTGTATATAAATGTAGGAATGCGTGTATGTATGTATGCAGTGTATGTATGCAGTGCATATGGGGAGACAAGATACCGCATATAAATGTGGTTCCTAAAACTTGAAAACAACTGAAGTAAATCACCTAACTGTATATTAAGTTGGTGGCATAATCACACCAAGTAAATTTTATTCATATAAAGTGACTTATGCACAAATGCATTCACTGCAATATTATTTGTGTTAGCAAAAGATTGGAAACAACATTAACAACAACAACAACAAAGACTGGAAACAAACCAAATAACCATAAGTAAGGGACTAGTTGAATAAACTGGGATGGATCCATACAATGAAACACACTATGCAACTCTGAAAAAGATGATCTCTTTACACTGATGTGGAGTGGTCTCCAGAATATACATCAGCTTTAGATAACAGTAAAAACACAACCAAGGGGTAGAATAGTATAGTATACTTTTTATAAGATAGGTGAACTACAAATATATATTGCATACATTTGGGATAGGGGAACACAGGTGGAGAAGACAGGCATGGAAGCAAACTACTCTGATGAATATACCTTGACTATATAGTTCTGACTTTAGAATCATGTATATAGACTTTATTCTTATATTCAAAATAATTTTAAATGCAAAAAATGTGGTTCCTAAAACTTGAAAACAACTGAAGTAAATCACCTAACTGTATAATAAGTTGGTGGCATAATCACACCAAGTAAACAATTTAATCACTTTAGAAAATAGTGTTTTCACAGTGCATTCATGGAAGAATATGTTCTTGGGATAAATAGATTTACAAAGAAGTTTTAAATTTTAAATCAGTGTCTTATTGCTAGTAGAAATATTATTTTCAAATTCTTCTTGTATATTATTGGTAAATACTAATATTAGAGTTGTTAGGGATGATTTTCAAAGAATCCATGTAAGATTAAAAGTAAGTTGAAAATTGAATAAACTTATGATTTTTCCTTTTATAATGTTTCTTAGAAACAGACTCACAGATATAGAAAACACACTTGTAGCTGTTACGGTGGGGTGGGGAGGGAAGGATTAGGAGTTTGGGATTAGCAGATGCAAACTATTCTATATAGGATGGATAAACAACAAGGTCCTACTGCATAGCACAGGGAACTATATTCAATACCCTGTAATCAACCACACTGGAAAAGAATGTGTGTGTATGTATAACTGAATCACTTCACTGTACAGCAGAAATTGATAAAATATTGTGAATCAACTATACTTCAATAAAATAAAAAAGAATAAGTTATGCACTTTTCAGGGAGAAAAAAGTTTCTTATGTCCCTAAAAGAAAATTTTACATTTATTGAAGAAGAAAAACATTTACTTGCTTTACCCCCTGAAAAGGCCTAGAAGTAATGATAATTGGTTCAACTAGAACCAATGAGCACCTTTAGCTCATAATATGTACTTTCAACACATCATTTCCTATTAAAAGGAAGGGCAATCTTTGGAGGAATGACAGATATTAGGTCTGGGCTAGAAATGTGCATAATCAGCCAGGACACCCTGTTGTACCAGAAGCTATTAAAGTGTAAAGTCTAATGGGACACGTCAAAGAGGAAAAGCTATTAACATAAAGGAGGCTCAGACAGTAAAAATCTACCTGCAGTGTGGGAGACCTGGGTTCAATCCCTGAGTCAGGAAGACCCCCTGAAGAAGGGAATAGCCACCCACTCCAGTATTCTTGCCTGGAGAATTCCATGGACAGAAGAGCCTGGCAGGCTACGGTCCATGGGGTCACATAGAGTCCGACACAACTGAGCGACTAACAGTTTCACTTGTCGAAAAAAGGACAATCTGAGCATCTAAAAAGATGCTGATTACAACTGATTGAAATTCATTGATGACATATAAATCCTAGAGCTTATTATTAGATATAGCTAAAGTAGTACTCTGAATATTTGCAATATAATGAAAGAATTGAGCATTTATCTTGCCTTCCCTGTGTAAATTATATTTAGTGGTGTCTTAGCCTGGTTTACCCCCTTGAAAGCTGAACCTGAGACAAGGGCCTACTTTAAGGTGGTTTATTTTGGACAGAAGTCTCAGGAAACAGCAACGGATGACTAGGAGAGTGAAACAGAGCACGTCAGTACAAGGGTGTTCTTCAGTTAGTCATTAGTTAGTCACAGTGAGCGAAAAGGCCTTGAGCCTGAGGGGACTCCTTGAGTGGCTCTGTAGAATACACTTCATAATTATCAGCTTGGTGCAAGAGAGGAGCAGTCATCAACCAACCTGCACTGCCTATTGGTCCATATTTCCCCCTGGGAACCTCAGCCCCTTGCATCTCTAAGCTGTCCTGTGAGTGCCAGCAGAGGTCCCACCCTGACAGAGTTGGAGGAACTCAAGGGCAGAATGTGAGATGTGTGCAGTGCATATGGGGAGAGATGCTGTCAGGCTATACCTGCAGGAAGCAGGTTCCTTCAGCGATGGCTGTAGGAGGAGGCAGACTGAGAGGATGTGATGTTGGGAACAACTGCCTCTTCTAATGCGGTAACCAAATAGCTCAGGCTGGTGAGGGGGAAGTTTATCACACAATTCCGTCGAATAGAAGGGGAATAAAAGATAAGATTAGGGAATCACCATATTGTAATTCTTCATAAAACAATCGATCCAGGCAACAGTCATCAATAGACAAGAGGCTGGTAGAAAACTTCACAAGGAGGCTCATGCTGAGTCCACCTGCAAGCACTAACCAATGAATGTCAGCATCACTAGGAGTGGGGAGTCCACGAAGATGTTCCTCCTGATGTGCACATTATGAAGCACAAAACTACCTAGGAAATATTCTTGCCTAAATGTTGTTGTTGTTGAGTTGTGTCTGACCTCTTTTGACCCCGTGGACTGTGGTCTGCCAGGTTCCTCTGTCCATGGGATTTCCCAAGCAAGAATACTGGAATGGGTTGCCATTTCCTTCTCCAGGGGGTCTTCCAAACCCCAGGATCAAGCCCACGTCTCCTGCATTGGCAGACGAATTCTTCACCACTGAGGCACCTGGGAAGCCCTCTTCCCATAGTTGAATCTAAATTTCATCAAGCCTGTAGGTCTAACTTCCAATTTTCTAGAAACATAGGAGGGAGCTGGACAAGTGAAACAGCCTCACAAGGAAGCAAACAGACTAAAACTGCTTGTAAAATATTCTACAAGGCAACAGACTGCATTTATTCAACAAGACAAGGAGGTTAAGATGGAAATGAGTAAAAGGACTCCTTCTACATTGAATGATTTCTAAGGGGCATACCAAACCAAGTATAATGTGTGGACCTTCTTTACATCCTGATTCTGAAAAAAACAACTATAAAAAAGTAAGTTTTGAGACATTTAAAGAAATTCAAGGCTTCCCTTGTGGCTCAGTTGGTAAAGAATCTGCCTGCAATGCGGGAGATCTGGGTTCAGTCCCTGGGTTGGGAAGATTCCGTGGAAAAGGGAAAGGTTACCCACTCCAGTGTTCTGGCCTAGAGAATTCCATGGGGTCACAAAGAGTCAGACACAACTGAGTGACTTTCACTTTCACTTTCAAGTCATAGGTTTGATATGTTAGATATTGCAAAGGAATTATTATTAATCCTATGTGTGAGTCTATAAGAAAAATGTCCATATTTTAAAATGATACATACTAAAGTATACAGAATATAGAATATATAGAATAACACAATGTCAAGAATTCACTTTAAGACACTTGAAAGTGAAGTCGCTCAGTCACGTCCGACTCTTTGCGACCCCGTAGACTGTAGCCTATCAGGCTCCTCTGTCCATGGAATTTTCCAGGCAAGAGTGCTGGAGGGATTGCCATTTCCTTCTCCAGGGGATCTTCCCGAGCCAGGAATCAACCCAAGTCTCCTGTATTGCAGGCAGACGCTTTACTGTCTGAGCCACCAGAGAAGCCCTTTAAGACACTTGAGCAGGGGAAAAATAGACAAAGTAAGTATGCCAAAATCTTGAAAGTTGTTGATTTAGATAAGTATGTGGTATTTGTTATTAAATTTTGTGTATGATTGAATATTTACATAATAAAAATTTTAAGTAGCAAGTAAATATCCTTTTTATAAATGCAAAGAATTTAAATGAATCTCCCAAAGTCAGAAATCTGAGAAGTGATAGAGCTAGAATTAAAGCTCATCTCACTCCTTCCCTTGCATCCTGTTGTCTTCAAAACTAAATGCATTTGTTTATTTATTCGTTTATTTTCCAGCCTCAGCTCCCACATAATTGCTTCTTAACACATTTTTATCGTTGGTCCACGCATTGTTCTTTTTTGTCTTATTATGGTGGTAGGCACCCTCCAAGATGATATCCAGTGACCCCTGTCATATCCTGTGGTCCCCTTCCATCTTGTCTCAGGATAGGTATGAATGATCAATAAAGTCCAACAAAAGTGATGATTTGTTAATTCATTATTAGTTTTATGAAAGACATTGCAGAGACTTTCCTGCAGTCCATTGGATTAGATTCCGTGCTCTCAGTACAGGCGGCTAGATTCAATCCTTGCTCAGGGAACTAGATCCCCCATGGCACGATTGAAGATCCAACATGCCACAACAAAGGTATCACGTACTGCAGTGAAGACCAGGCGCAGCTTCCCTCATGGGCTCTTGATTGCTCACATTCTCTTTCTCTGTCTCTCTCTCATTATTTGCTCTGGTGGAAGAAGGCAAGTCACAGGCAGTCCCATGAAAAGGCCCAGGGATCAAGGAACTGAGCCTTATGCCAAAAGCCATGTGAATGAGCCATCTTGGAAGCAGATCCTCCAGTTCTTCCAGAGACTACAGCTCTGACTCACAGCTTGACTGTAACCTCATGAGAAACTCTGAGCCAAACCACCCAACCAAGCTGCACTGGATGCCTGACCCAAGAAACTATGTGTAATAATAACTATTTTTAAGTTGCTAAGTTATAAGGTAGTTAGTTATGATACAATTTAAGAACTAATACAATTATCTATAAATCTTTGTATAACATATATAGTGACCCCGTCGTTAGCGCAAGAACTCGAATGTTGACAATAGCTTATTTCTGACTATGTGACCTTCCTCCATACTATTCTCATTTCTTCCTTAATCCAAGGTTATCTTTATCTTCAATTTGTATTGATCATTCCCATGATTTTTATAACACATAGTTTAACAATATATGTATTCCTAAAAGTATATTATTTGGTTATTTTTAGCTTAAAAAGGTGGGCCCCATACTAGATGTTGGAGAGGGAAATGGCAACCCACTTCAGTGTTCTTGGCCTGGAGACCCCCATGGACAGAGAAACCTGGTAGGCTACAGTCCATGGGGTCACAGACAGTTGGACATGACGGAATAGCTAACATACACACACACATGCTAGATGTAATTTTCTGTGATTTCTTTTTATTTACTCAACTATTTTGCTGCGATTCACCCATGCTGATGTTTATAGAGACAGTTCATTTGTTTTGACTGCTGTGTAATATCCACTGGGTGAAAACACCACACTTTATCCCTTCTCCAGTCAATGGACATTTGTATTTCTTCCAGATTTTTTTTCTATTACAACAATGTTGCCATGAAGAGGTTTACAAATGTCTCCAGGTTCACCTGTTAAGAGTTTACATCTACCATTGGAATTACTGGGTTGCTCACACACACACACAACACACACACACACACACACACACACACACACAATGTATGTGAATATTCAAGTTTAATAGATAATGCCAGTTATCCAAAGTAGCTTTTCCAGTTTACACTTCCACCAGCTATTTATGAGAGATCCAGTTGATCACTCCCTCTCAACCTTTGATATTGTCAAACTTCTTAAATTTCCAACAAATGGGTATATAATGAAATCTCTTTACAGCAGTAATCTGCATTTCCCACATCACTGAATATCCTTTCCATCTTACAGTTTAACCTTCAAAGATGATGTGGGAAAGTGTATGTAATTCTTCATTGTAGTTTTCATTTCTGTTTAATTGTTGCTGCTGCTGCTAAGTCACTTCAGTCATGTCCGACTCTGTGTGACCCCAAAGACGGCAGCCCACTGGGCTCCCCTGTCCCTGGGATTCTCCAGGCAAGAACAGTGGAGTGGGTTGCCATTTCCTTTTCCAATGCATGAAAGTGAAAAGTAAATTTTAGTTGTTAGGTCTTCTCAAATCCTCCCCATGTTCACATTAGACTTTTCTTGACATCTTCTTATGTTCTGAGCATTTCACCTTAGAGCAAGAGTAATCAGGGAGGAAATGGATCTCTTTTCTCCTTTTTCCCTAGTTTATCTCCCTAATGTTAAGTCGCTCAGTCGTGTCTGACTCTTTGCCATCTTATGAATTGTAGCCCGCCAGGCTGCTCTGTCCATGGGGGTCTCCAGGCAAGAATACTGGAGTGGGCTGCCAGTTCCTCCTCTAGGGGATCTTCCTGACCCAGGGATCAAACCCAGCTCTTCTGTGTTGCAGGCAGATTCTTCACCATCTGACCCGCCCTACAGAGGAGCAATGTTGAATTGACTAGCAGTGCTGCTAGTTAATTTCACACTAGGATTAGCTCAATGCAGGGGAAGAACTTGGTCCTTTTCTTTTACAAAGGGTCTTTCTGGGAGACAATTTTCTTTAAGGATCTTAGGATGGAAAAAATCTGTTGAGAAGGTTTTTACTTGAACATAGACAGTATTAAAAATGACTAACAATCTGAGTTATACAGCTCTGACCTAATCACTATATGATCATGGGTTAGTCATTAAACCTTTTGAGATTAAAATTACTCATCTGCAAAAAAAAAAAAAAAAGTAGATGATCTCTGAGGTCCAGCTAAGTATCAAAATGTTTTTATTCCATCATGAAAAATTAGCTAGTAGACTAATCTGGTTCTTACTATCATTTCATCCTCTGTCTCTCCAGGCCAACCAACCCAATTGATCTTGACATTAACATAGGTTGAAACACTAAGCCCACAAGGAAGATTTTAGAGAGGACCCCATAATTCTTCTTTAACTGTTCTGTTTGTAATTGCATCCTCACTCTTAATACAGTGTCTGCTGAAGAACAGACACTGTGTAAATATTTGTTGGCCAGTTGAATAATGAATGAATGAACTGGATCTTTATTCTCCATTCCTATCTTCACTTCACCATCACACTCAAGTTCAGAAGTTATTTGAGTTGTGTTTTCAGAGCAGAAAGTCCAGAGCAGAAAATGTCTCCATGACTACAAGTTCAGCTAGTTCTTCATTGCCACTGAAACATTTCTGATGAAGACCAAAAGCCACCATAACCCACTGAATCAATATCTCTGGACTTGAGGACCAGGTATCAGTTCAGTTCAGGTGCTCAGTCATGTCCTATTCTTTGCAACCCCATTAACTGCAGCACGCCAGGCCTCCCTGTCCATCACCATCTCCTGGAGTTCACTCAAACTCACATTCATCGAGTCGGTGATGTTATCCAACCATCTCATCCTCTGTCGTCCCATTTTCCTCCTGCCCCCAATCCCTCCCAGCATCAGAGTCTTTTCCAGTGAGTCAACTCTTCGCATGAGGTGGCCAAAGTACTGGAGTTTCAGCTTTAGCATCATTCCTTCCAAAGAACACCCAGGACTGATCTCCTTTAGAATGGACTGGTTGGATTTCCTTGCAGTCCAAGGGACTCTCAAGAATCTTCTCCAACACCACAGTTCAGTTCAAACGCATCAATTCTTCGGTGCTCAGCTTTTTCACAGTCCCACTCTCGCATCCACACATGACTGCTGGAAAAACCATAGGCTTGACTAGATGGACATTTGTTGGCAAAGTAATGTCTCTGCTTTTCAATATGCTGTCTAGGTTGGTCATAACTTTCCTTCCAAGGAGTAAGTGTCTTTTAATTTCATGGCTGCAGTCACCATCTGCAGTGATTTGGGAGCCCTAAAAGATAGTCTGACACTGTTTCCACTGTTTCCCCATCTATTTGCCATGTAGTGATGGGACCAGATGCCATGATCTTCGTTTTCTGAATGTTGAGCTTTAAGCCAACTTTTTCACTCTCCTCTTTCACTTTCATCAAGAGGCTTTTTAGCTCCTCTTCACTTTCTGCCATAAGGGTGGTGTCATCTGCATATCTGACGTTATTGATATTTCTCCCGGCAATCTTGATTCCAGCTTGTGCTTCTTCCAGCCCAGCATTTCTCATGATGTACTCTGCATAGAAGTTAAATAAGCAGGGTGACAGTATACAGCCTTGACGTACTCCTTTTCCTATTTGGAACCAGTCTGTTGTTCCATGTCCAGTTCTAACTGTTGCTTCCTGACCTGCATACAGGTTTCTCAAGAGGCAGGTCAGATGGTCTGGTATTCCCATCTCTTTCAGAATTTTCCACAGTTTATTGTGATCCACACAGTCAAAGCCTTTGGCATAGTAAGTATTTTTCAAATATTCCTCAGGAGATTCTAATATGCAGCCAGGGCTGAGCATCACTATTCTTAAAAATTTGTAATCTAAATTCCTATTATTTCTTATTGGTTCTCTCTCTCTCATATCTACTTTCCTTATTTATTTTCTTTTTTTTTTAAAATAAATATATAGGTCAGACTACATTACCTAAGGTTTTAGAGAAATTATAATAGAATTCTATATAGAGAAAAACCTCCTTTTGTTGCATGGAATATATATAAAGGTAACATCAGGCAGAAGGGGATTAAGACATACTGTATTTATTATATTTATAAAGGCTGACAACTTCAAATTACAGAGTTGTCAAGGAATCTTGTCAGGATGCTGCTCTGCAGTCATAAATATAACCCCTAAAATATTTTACCTGAAAATATTTTCTCTGCCTTAAAAAGCAGTTTTCTTCTCAAATTGGAAAATGGAAAATTCAAGGATAGATGTATCTATGGGTGAACAATCAAATCAGTATGGCCAGTTAATTCTAAGAAATCACTTTTTACAAATTTACTGAAAGAAGTCAGTCAAGCCATTCTTTTCATAAATTCAATGATCAAGTCAATTAAATAAGTCAATATGAAGCCCCATGTAGACTCAAACTAATTCTTGTCTAGAAACAGATATTAAAAGTCCTCCAGGAATTGGGATGGAGAGGCTTCAGGAGTAAGGCCAATTTAAATTCACGAACTAAAACTTCAGGATAATTGTAGTTTTTCAAGTTTATTTCAGGTTATAACATAGGTATTTCAAATAAATTCTTAATTATGCTGTATGGATTAAAAAGTCCCAAATTAAAGTCAGCACATGCAAAGGTTATTGTGATGTGGCACATAGATAAACAGATCTTTGAAAGACTCTTTCCCCAAATAATGTGTCTAAATGAGAGGGAGAATGAGAAAGAGATTCCATTATTAAACTTGGAAATATGGAAGTCATGATATCAACTTGCTGGGCTGAAAAGAATTCGCAAAAGTCCATCTGAGAGAAAGAGATAAGTGATTAGGACAAATCATGTAAGGTCATTTCCCAACAGCTGACACCCACATAAGAGAGATGTCATTGTCAACTACAACGGTGTTGAACTCTTTCTCAAAAGTACCCTGCTTTAAATCAGAAGAGCTTGCTGTGATGTTTTCTCTTCTTTGAAATCATGCCATAAACAAGCATCTGTAATTAATATGTTTGAATATTATGGGGCTGATATGACCATGTTGGGAGTAATAAGTTTGAAGTACATAACAAAACAAAAAGAATATGCTGATGTCAGGGAGTAAGAGTTACTTTATTTTTCTACGAATAAAAGAGACTAGCTCCCCAAAGTCTAAGCAAACAACTCTATAAGACACTCTCTCCATGGAGAGTGACAGAACTTGGGGATTAAGGGCTCATGACACAAGAGTCAGCTTCCTTGCATTTGAATCCTAGCTTTGCTATTAACCAATAGTGCAAACTGGGCAAATTATGTCATTTACCGTCAGTAAAGTGGGAAGAACAATATTACCTATATTAATGAGTAATTTTGAATATTTACATGAGTTCATTAATGTAAAGTACTTAGATAAGTGCCCAGCACATAGAAACCTTGTTCTATCATCATTCTCCACTATTCAACCATAGATCTTCCCAACTTCAAATCAATAAACAACATAGATATAAAGTGCTTTTGTTTCTTATACTTCTAGGAGAATGGCTGTTTTTAACTCCAGAACAAAGCATGCAATTTAGCCACATAGGATAAGCATGTATACACTGCAAAAATGATTGAAATGCTGTTTGCTTGCAAATATTATGGTCATGAGTTGTTCTAAAGATGTTGCAAGTTATAGGGCTTAGAACTTTATTTTAGATAGAAATCCATTCGTTGTTGAAGCCCTCTTTTGAATTAGACTTCTCTTACAGAGGTCTTTTTGTGGTGTTTTTAAATTTTTTTTTTTTAACTTTTTATTACATTCCATTATAGTTTTCAAACTTTACACAAAAGTAGAAAAAATAGGATAATGAGACCATATGTGCTTATTACCCAGTTTGGGCAGTTATTTACATTTTTCACTCCTCAACAATTCTGGAGTATTTTGAAGCAAATCCTGGCTATCATATTTTGCCTCAAAATATTTCAGAATTTATTTATAAGAAATAGGACTTCCTTTTAAAAATAACTACAATTGCGCCTAACAAAATGACCAAAATTCTTAATATTCCAACTGTCTCAAGAATGTCTTCACATGGTTGATTTAAGTTAAGATCCAAAGAATGTGAAATGGGTAGTTTAAGTTGTAAGTATCTGGTTTTATATTTTGGAAGCTGTCTCAGCTTCATACTTTTTCTAAAGGGAAATGAATGACCACGGCTGCAGTTTGAAATTGAAATCGTCACGATAACAGAGGAGAGAAAGCTAGAGTGAGAAGTAGGAGTCTCATAGTAGGTGCGAGTTTTGCTTGTAACACTGACCCAGGGTCTATTTCATGACAATAGATTCTTTTACTACTGTAGAAGGAAGAAAAACAATCCTTCTAAAGTACTTGTGCCATACTAAGCATAGGGAGTTAAAAAACAACCTGTCCGTGGTCATTCCAAGACATTGAAGCTGAATGGACTGGTCAGCATCTCAATCTTTGAAGTCCTCTGGGTGCAGAACTCCCTTCTGTTTTTCATCTGTCTCAGACTCTAAGAGAGACAGTCTCTTTCTTAAAAATATTTCCAAAGGATTTATTGGTGATATTTGCACCTTGGTTCTCATATTTAATAATCATGCCTCAGTTTTTTTATATAAGACTATTTGCATGCCTCTTAAGACTTGGACTTAATGTTTTTATTGGATTTCATCATTTTTAATATTGATTTAATAGGACTACCACTGAACCCCCCAAGTGTGTTTTACAAGGAGACACTTTATAATTCCTTTATATTAGGTTACTTGTAATGACCAGAATAAATGAGATTTCCCTTTCAAAGGAGTTAGATAGGAAAGAAGTAACAAAGATAGTATTTTTATAGATATAATGTTAACATATTTGTATGGTGAGAGGGATCTAAAAATAAATGAACCCACATCCTTCTGTGGGTTCCTACAATACTACCTCTTGCAGCTATGAAAGCTAATGTGAAAATCATCTTTATTGATTACAACCTCAAAATAGTCTGTTATCTTGTATACGTCTTTTCCTCAGGTCCTATTTATTACTGTAAAATTACCACTGCTTTTATAATTCCTTTTATAATGCCTTCTGGAGTATGGTTTGTTAAAATTGCATAGGTTGAAAGTTAAGATCCTAGGCTCTAGAATCAGGGTAGATCTAAATCTAAATCTTGGTTCTGTTACTTCCTAGCCGAATGCCTTTAGGCAAGTCACTTAGCATTTTTATGCTTTGGTTTATTCATCTGTAAAATGAATGTAAAAATACCTATATAATACCTTATTATAAAATAATTTTAATTATAGTTCAGCAAATATTTAAGCTCCTTTAGGATGGCATTTATAGCCATTGATGATCTGTTTCTATCCTACCTTTGGGGTAATCTCACAGATCCCCTTTAATACACTCATCCTAAACCCACTGTTATCCCCCTTCCCTTTGCTCCATTTGCACTCATGCCTTGACACCTTTCTTCATATTGTTCTTCCTGTCTAGGATGCTCCCCCTCCCTCCCTCACTTGTCAGTATCCTACTCATCCATCCAGGCCCAACTCAAATGGTTGCCATTTCCATCCTTCACTAGGATTAGTCTCCCTTTTCTCACCTCCCATCTCCCTAGGCAAACTCATATCAGAAGTTTGGCTAATAAACTAATATTGGATGCTCTCATGGCTGTTACATTTTGAAGGTCAAATGGTACTATATGTTTCTGCATTTGTAATTGAATATATAGCCATTTCTTCCTTTACATTAGGAAATGATAATTCTTTTTTAAAAATAAAAATGTTAATAAAAGGTTACAAAAGGATTAGCCTAAAATTTTAAAAAAAGTTTGCCTGATGTATATAGAATGTATACCCTGAGATCTATACACATTTAGCGCACTCTACACCCACTGCACTCTACAACCACATATGGTGGCATCAGTAATTCTGAGGTATTGCAAAATCTTCACAATCCAAATATTTTATAAAGAATTGCAGTGACAAGATCTCAAATATAAAGGTTTGTGGGTCTTTTTAAGGGCTTAATCACTTTTAGTTAGAAATTTAAGTTAACAAGAACTATTCCATTCCCTAAACATTCCAGTTAATTGCTGTTTAGCATATGGGTCATCAAATTTGTCTTTTTTAAGTTTGCATTTAGAGATTGCAAATAAATCTATTAGGATGAAATTCTAGGTCAGTCAGGTTTTGATTTGCAATATTTAATGTTTGCATAATTCCACCTTTGCCTGACCTTTCAAAATTATTTTAACAGCCCTACATTTACTTTCCTAATGGAATGATTTGCTACAAAGCGGCTACAGCGGATAGTCTGGAAGGACATTATAACATTCCTTTGGCTGTCAAAATCCATCTGTCCTTGTGTTTAGGGGATTCTTCATTGCATGTGATTTTGGGATATAAAAACTCACTTTCCACTGTAGATGCCAAAGAGACTGAATTGCACTCTCCTCTCACCCTGGAATATAGCAGGGGCCCCAGTGCTGGGCCATGTACCCTCCCACACAGGCCCGTGCACCCCGAGATGAAAGAGGAGCCTCTGGAGCAGTTCAAGGGGTCGGCATGATTTCCAGTAGTCATTTCTAGAAGGTGTGGTGCAGCAGAAGCAGAGATGATGGCATCTTGGATAGAGTGTTCCTATGGCCTGGCCTCCTTAGGCCCTGGGTTCTTCCTTGTTTCCCAAGCCTGTTTGTTCTTCCAGCCTCTTGGATTCTATGAGCCCCCTTTCCTTCAACGTTTTTGTTTCCTTTAGATAGTCAGAGTTCATTCTGTTGCTTGCAAGCAAGAACCCTCATCAAAACCGTTGGTATTGCAAGGTGGCAGGAAGATTTCTGGATTCCATTCAGATTGTTGGCCCACTTAGTAGGCAACTGCTTAACGTTTCCATTTCCTCATCTGCAAAATGGGACACAGTCTGTAATTGTGTCAACTGCGTGAGGATCGAATAAAATAATTTCTTTAAGATATTAAGCACAGTACTACTTATTAAAGTCCTATTTATTAAAAAGCATTCAACAAATGGTAGCTTTTGTATTACTAAATTCTATGTAATTGTGTGTCCAGGCCACAAAACTCTACTGCTCTTCACATAAAGAGATGCTCCTGTGCACACTCTGTTCAGTGTTGAACTTCCTTTTATTTCCCCATGCTGAGGTTTGGTTTGGTTTTGCTTTGTTTTCCAGCTTAGGACTTCGGCACTTTCCCATATTGTACATCCCGAGGAAGTTCCTCGGGAGTGCAGCCTGCAGTCACTGTCCCTGGATCTTCTCTCTTCTCTTCCTCTATCCCTGCCAGCTCTCCCTCACCTCCAGACTCCAAAAGCAATCAGCTGCCCTAAAGACTAACTTCAGATGGGAAAGGCAAAACTGAGTTGAGTGAGTCCTACTTCAGCATCTGGTATACAGATTTAGTAACTTTAGTGGATTTAAAAAACAAAGCAAAACAAATGCACAACCTATATCCCAAGACTTATTATACCATCTTTAGTTTATCTACTTAGCTTTTGATGAAAAATTTTTTCTTCCACTGAAATGTATAATGTCCTCTCATAGTTAAACTGTGGAATCTTTTCCACTCAACTTCTTCCCCCTGGGATGTAATAAAGAGACAACTTATGGCTCAACAGCATGTTGGAGACAATTTTTCTATGAAAGAAAAATGTTTCTTACAACATGTAATGTTTCTCAAAGGAGGTGGGTCAAAACATAGATATCAATTCTCTGTAACCATTCACTGAATACCATATTTGGTTTGAGACTATTACAGTGTAGTATGTTATTTTTGAAAGGTTGAGTATTGGTCATGGATATTTTAATTCCTATAACATCCAGATGTAAATTAGAATAAAGTAGAAATTAGAATTATTTACCGTATCTACATATTCTCTCCCCCCGCCCCCCAAAAAAAAAAGCGCGATTGAAGTGCTGAGCAGAGAAGAGCAGAGCATGGAGTAGGTGGCAGCATACCTCACCTGTCTGCAAGCTGGCCAACTGAAGATGTTTTTCTGGACCAGCCATTTCCTCGTGTGACCTTGAGCTCAGCCTCGGTCTCCTAAGGTATGAAACGGAAACAACTACACACTTTTAAACATGCTTTTGAGAAATAATCGACACAATTTGTGCAAAATACTTGGCTCTAGCAGGACTTCAAGACATGATTGTTGATGATACAACTCAACATCAGATTGTCAGAGGGCTGATCATTTTAATGGCATTTGATTGTCTAAAGGAAATATGATATTATTATATCTACATTAGTATCTACATAAATCTAATATAGAGAAGAGATCTGATTTCATCAACGGATGTCATTGGGGAAGGCAATGACAATTCAAGATAACTCAGATACTAAGTTGAAATTTGTATTTACAAGAATTTGGGATGATTATTGAAAATGTTCTATGTTTAAGTTGGTCTTATTATGATATTAAGGCCATACCCTCAAGGAAAGCCATTCTTGTTTGGGTGATACTATTTAGATAGTAAATAATCAGGCAGGTAATGCACAAAATTTACTTCAGGAGTCAGAAAACTTCATTTTAAAATTGTTTAAAAGCAAATTTGAGTTATAGGGTAAAATGTATGTGTGAGCTATAAGTATCAATGTAAAAACTTCAGGTATTTGCTACATGTGAAAGAAGACGCTGTGAAAGTGCTTCACTCAATATGCCAGCAAATTTGGAAAACTCAGCAGTGGCCACAGGACTGGAAAAGATCAGTTTTCATTCCAATCCCAAAGAAAGGCAATGCCAAAGAATGCTCAAACTACCGCACAATTGCACTCATCTCACATGCTAGTGAAGTAATGCTCAAAATTCTTCAAGCCAGGCTTTAGCAATACATGAACTGTGATCTTCCAGATGTTCAAGCTGGTTTTAGAAAAGGCAGAGGAACCAGAGATCAAACTGCCAACATCGGCTGGATTACAGAAAAAGCAAGAGAATTCCAGAAAAACATCTATTTCTGCTTTATTGACTATGCCAAAGACTTTGACTGTGTGGATCACAATAAACTGTGGAAAATTCTGAAAGAGATGGCAATACCAGACCACCTGATTGCCTCTTGAGAAACCTGTATGCAGGTCAGGAAGCAACAGTTAGAACTGGACATGAAACAACAGACTGGTTCCAAATAGGAAAAGGAGTACGTCAAGGCTGTATACTGTCACCCTGCTTATTTAACTTCTATGCAGAGTACACCATGAGAAACACTGGGCTGGAAGAAGCACAAGCTGGAATCAAGATTGCCGGGAGAAATATCAATAACATCAGATATGCAGATGACACCACCCTTATGGCAGAAAGTGAAGAAGAACTAAAGTGCCGCTTGATGAAAGTGAAAGAGGAGAGTGAAAAAGTTGGCTTAAAGCTCAACATTCAGAAAACTAAGATTATGGCATCCGGTCCCATCACTACATGGCAAATAGATGGGGAAACAGTGGAAACAGTATCAGACTTTATTTTGGGGGCTCCAAAATCACTGCAGATGGTGATTGCAGCCATGAAATTAAAAGACGCTTACTCCTTGGAAGGAAAGTTATGACCAACCTAGATAGCATATTCAAAAGCAGAGACATTACTTTGCCAACAAAGGTTTGTCTACTCAAGGCTATGGTTTTTCCAGTAGTCATGTATGGATGTGAGAGTTGGACTATAAAGAAAGCTGAGCGCTGAAGAATTGATGCTTTTGATCTGTGGTGTTGGAGAAGACTCTTGAGAGTCCCTTGGACTGCAAGGAGATCCAACCAGTCCATTGTAAAGGAGATCAGTCCTGGGTGTTCATTGGAAGGACTGATACTGAAGCTGAAACTCCAATACTTTGGCCACCTGATGCAAAAAGCTGACTCATTTGAAAAGACCCTGATGCTGGGAAAGATTGAGGGCAGGAGAAGAAGGGGATGATAGAGGATGAGATTGTTGGATGGTATCACTGACTCGATGGACATGGGTTTGGGTGAACTCTGGGAGTTGGTGATGGATAGGGAGGCCTGGCATGCTGCGGTTCATGGGGTCGCAGAGTCAGACACGACTGAGACACTGAACTGAACTGAAACTTCATTTCTTTATAACTGAACCCAATGTCTGTTTCACAAGACTTCTATGCTAGGAGGTGGAAATGAAACCTCCAGATAATCTCAGCTGATTTAATCTTCTCTCGTGTCCACCATTACACTCTTCTCACTGGGCTGGCATCTACATGACAGGTGGGTGGGTGGGTGGGTAGCATCCACTTCTCAGCCACAGTCACCTCTCTAGCTGGCCTCCTCTTATGTGGAAGTCCTAGTGGAGTCTCTGATCAAACATTATAGAGGCAGGTCTACTTTGACTCCGTAGTCTCATGGAAGCAACCTACATGCCCTTCAACAGATGAATATGTAAAGAAGGATGTGGTATAATATTCCATACTACAATGAAATATTACTCAGCCATAAGGGAAAGAACGCCATTTGTAACAACATGGATGGACTAAGTGAAGTAAGTCAAAAGAAAAGGACAATTACCATGTGAGATCAGTTGTATGCAGAATCTAAAATATGATACAAATGAATTTATTCACAAAATGGAAACAAACTCACAGACAGGGGAAGGGGGACAGATAAATTAGGAGTTTGGGATTAGCCGATACAAACTACTATATATAAAATAGATAAACAACAAGGTCCTCCTGGTATAGCACGGGGAAATATATTCAATATCCTGTAGTAAGCCATAATGGAAAAGAAGATGAAAAAGACTATCTATATGTACAATGAATCACTCTGCTGTGCACTCGAAACCAATAAAACATTGTAACTCAACTATACTCCAATATAAGATTATGTATAAATTAAAAAAAAATTCTACAGTCTCTCAGAGCCACACCTACTCTACTCTCAGGTACACATGAAACGCACACTGTGGTGAGTGGAGGGTACTTACAGCAACCCCAGAACCTTCTTTCCGAGTTCCTGCATACCACTGTGCCTACCCCCGCTGCGCCTGGCTGTGCCATGTTGCGCAGGTGCTGTTCCCGGCTCCATCTCAGGCAGGAGGCATGATTCCCCTCTACTCCCTGCCCTCTGCCTTCAGACTCCAAACCTAGAAAATTCTGATCTCTTATCCATCCCTTACCTACAGGCCCCAGCACACCAGGCTTCTGCATTCCTCTGTCACTACCTCCCCTACTACTCCCCATGCTCCAGATACTTTAAAGGGCTCCAGGGTACTGAGTGCATTCTTCAGCTCTTTTTAGAATTTGAACCAGAACACTTTTTCAAGGATTATAAGACCTCTGCAGAGGCAGTCCCTCTCATCCTTCCTATTTCAGATCATATATTCCCTCCTAAAGGTTAATCTTGACTATTTAGCTAGAGTAGACCCCAACCTCTTTTTTTAATTCCAGTTCCTATCACATTGTCTTTTCTTCTCACCTATCTGTATCTAAAACTGTCTCTTTTTAAAATTATTATTTATTGTCCCCTTTGCAGATTATAAACTTAATGAGATTTGGGAACTTGTGTGTCATCTTTGCTGCTGGATCCCAAGAACTCAGAACATCATGCCTGGAATATACTAGGCTCTCAACACTTAGTTGATGAATAAAGAAATGAATAAATCACGTAATCCCAATTGAGAATGACCCATTCCGCAGAAAAAAATGCACTGACGATTTGGTATATCCTTTTAGAAGTTTCCAAAACCCTGAAGTTCACCTGTAGACTTCCTGAATTATAGTTATGCTGCTTCATAACGTTCTTTTTGAAGAATTCTGAATTTTGTTCTTTGAAGTTAAACACTAGCATAAATTTTGAAAGTGCACTTATGATGGACTATAACAGATCATAGGCCAACTGTTGCTCATTGGTTTTTATTAAAATGGATCCGTGATATTTACATTAACTGATTCTAATGACCATATTTCACAAATGCTTGCCCATATCTAGCTCTTCACTCCTTTGGAGAATGTGGTAGATTCATTTCCCAGCTTCCCTAGCAGTTGGGCAGAGCCATGTGACTAATTCAAGTCAACGATTTGTAGGCAGAAGTACCTATGTCACTGCTAAGCTGGAGCATTTAATTGCTGTGTGAGATCCTCCAAGGTTTTACCTTCTACTTTGTAGCTACGGGAAGTACATACTGGAACAAAGGTGCAGTGCCCCCTGGGGGGTCACACAGATCTTCGGCAAACTTTGTGTGAGCAAGTAGTATAAACCTCTCCTGTGTGTGTGTGGCGTGTGTGTGTGTGGTGTGTTTTAATTTGGCTGCACAGTCTTAGTTGTGGTATGCAGGATCTTTAGTTGAGGCATGTGGTATCTAGTTCCCTGACCAAGGATCGAACCTGGGCCCCCTACATAAAGAGTGTAGAGTCTTAACCACTAGACCACCAGAGAAGTCCCAAACCGATCTTGTTTTAAGTCTCTTAGATTTTCTGATATTTGATATTGCAGCATAACCTACCATAACCAAATACACCACTGTTTTGGAAAATATGTGATTTCTTACTATACCAAAGTGGTGGTGGGGGGAGCTGCTACTTATAATTTAAAGAAGTCTTATAAGATATGTCACAATTTCAGAGATGTTAAAATTTGAAAAATGTGGGCCTTAGATTATACAAAATACAGATTGTCAAAAGGAATATGTCAAGTAGTTTAGCATAGTGTCAAGAACTCCAAATCCAGAGTTGAAAAGAAAGTTATAGATTCAAACCCCAATACTTACTAGCTTATGACTTAGTAATTTAGCTTATGCAAGCCTTAGTTTCTTCATCTGTAAAACGGGATCACAGTAGATGCTGCCTTATAGGGTTTTGTGGATATTAGATGAGACAATTCTTATAATGTGTTCAGCATAGTAATTTTCCCACATATTTTAGTCTCCACATTTGGTTAGACTACAGAGCTTGTTCAAAATGAGCATTAATGTTAGACAATATACAAAAGTAAGTTTGTCATTATATCATACTAATCAATCAGCAAATATCTATTAATTTATTTTAAGTCATGAAGACTAGGCCTCTGAGTTAGGTATTCTTGTAGATAACAAAGAAGCAGATTGAGAGGTTGAGGGTTGAAGGCAAATCACACTGGGGTCTTCTTCCTATCCACTCTGAAGTATTTTCTGAATTTATCAGGCTAGAATGAACATTAAGAGCAACCTTGAAGAGTAAAAGTCATAAAAATATATCTGAGGAATGAATGTAATGAAAGGTCAATCTTGTGCCTATTTTGGTGACTGGCAGGGCTAGTAAAGGGAATTTTTTTTCTTTCAGGCTCTGTCTTGGATGTGTGCTTGAGTGTGTGTGTGTATGTGTGTGTGTGTGTGGAGAGAGAGAGAGAGAGAGAGAGGGAGCTAATGATTGGGAAGCATAAAGGTAATTCATAGAATAAAGGGTGGCTCTTCCAAGATAAGTAAGAGATTGTCCTGTCCACACTGGGTTATACTCTTACAGAGTGTCTGAAGTTATCCAGGGAACATTATTGGACTCATGATATATCCAAATTCATAAAACTGAAACCCATTATATAATTGTCTTCATCTGTTCCCTGGTGGCTCAGATGGCAAAGAATCTCCCTGCAATGGGGGAGACCTGGGTTCGATCTCTGGATTGGGAAGATCTGCTGGAGAAGAGAATGGCTACGCACTCCAGTACACTTGCCTGGAGAATTCCATGGACAGAGGAGCCTGGCAGTTCATGGGGTCACAAAGAGTCAGACATGACAGAGCAACTTTCACTACATATTGTCTTTGCCAAGTTGTAAAAATCATAAGCTCTGAGGTTTATTCCAGACTAAAAGTCTCCTCACACATACTTTATGAGCTTTCATTCTGTCAATGATGACATGCATTGTGGATTCTAATTCAATGTTCTCACCTCAGTTTTCTGGAAGACATATGCCTGTGAAGGAACAGGTGGCTGATTAATATGATTATTTGTATTAAATGCCTGAACTATGGCAGAGCAAGTAATTTTCTTTAAAGGAAGTGTAGCTCCCTATAAATATAACTCTGGGCTACAGTTCACCTTTTCTGTTTATTTTATTCTTAACTTGTGAAACTGTATCTTAGGACTTGGGGTATATAACTTGTTATTTGATATCAACTGAACAGTGAATCAATTGTAATGGTTCTGGCACCAAAGGAAACAGAGGGGACTTAAATATGTCTCCAGAAGACAAAAAGCTTTTTCTGTGTACACTTTACAATATACCTTTCCACAGTTATTCAAAAAAAAAAAAAAAAAAAAGTTTTATCACTACTTCTCATTAAAGACCGAGAGGACAAAACAGAGAGAACTAACTCCAACCCACATCCTATTTATCAGATGTTTTGGATGAAATTCAGATTGGAAAATCAGAAAGATTTCTTCTTCTCTCTCTTCCAGCAATGGCATTAGGATGCTTATTTCTCACTGAGAAATACACCCACTCTCACACACTTATTTAAAAATGAAAATGTTGTGTTAGCGTTCCAGGAAGGGGGCGGGGGTTGTGTTAGCGCAAACAGGTTTTGGCTCCTCCAGGTATTCTTGCTGTCTGGATGGTCTCGGGTCCCACTGTGGGTTCCTGAGGACTCCTGGCCAGAGCTGGCCAGAGCACTTGGGCTCAAAACCGGTCTATACCTGGGTACGCTCCCAGAGGCTACCGTAAAAATCTCCAATTCTTGTACTGCAGAGCAATCCCTAGTACCTCATCGGTCCTCTTGAGTTTTTCTCGTCCGGGATAACCGCCCCAGGATTTTTAACTTTCCTGGGGGCAATGGTTTCACGTGGACCCCTTGCAGGAGCGGAGCCCGTTTTGGCCCCGCTCTCTCTGGCCTCTTGGCTCGCCTGGGATCCACGAGCCACGCGGAACGGGGTGCGGCTTCTCCTCGCTTTCTCCAGAATGGGAAGAGAAGAGACGAAAGGAGGTGCTCAGCTCTCCTGAGTAAACGCCCAGTCATCTGTAATTTGACCTTTACGAAGCAAAACGATGCTAAACGGCAAAATAGCCAACGTGGAGGTACTCCGTCCTCCCGAGTACGCTCCCAAAGAGCTCTAATTCGACGTTTAAAAAACCCAAAACAATGCCAAGATGCAAATTAGGCAGCGTAATACCCAGGATGAGCCTCGTTTGACAGGCCAAACAGATTTTAATGGAAAGCTTACTCATATCCTGCACACTGAATTCATTCTTTTAGTAAAAATTTAGTAAAAAAATTTTTTTAATTGTGCAATTTTAAGTTCCACCACTGTCACACTGCACACTCTACAATAACACTGAATGGAACAATGGACACCCCCATATCGCATTGTGTCAGGTAATTACGAAATGTCGCGGCGCGGGAAAGCGAAGCCGGGAACGTCAGCTTGTTCCCCGCCGCGTGTACGACGGGTTTAGAGCTGCGTGTCTCACCGAAAACTCATCAAACCGTTTAGGCCACTGCCTCGACCCAAAGAGGGACAAATGCCATCCGAGCCTGGTCCCGGGCGTGGACGCGGAGGGCCAAAGGGGAGGCGCGCGAGCGCAGGGGGAGCGAGGTCGACTGGGGGAGAAAAGATGCGCGCAGGGCAGTCGAGGGCAGAGAGTCAACCAGAGGGTGGGGACAGTCTGGCCGGGGGTGGCCAGGTAGTCCTGGTCCCTGGAGAATGGAACCCCACGCGAGACCCCACGCACTCCCAGGGGCACCTAATCTTGGCGGGGGGAGTTATATCAAGCGCACCGAGAGACGGATGCGCACGGGGTAACGATGTTAACTTTGTAGTGAGACAAGTGTGTGTGTGTGTGTGTGTGTGTGTGTGTGTGTGTGTGTAAGCGAGAACTGGAGGGAAAAGAAAGAAAAGAAAGAGCAGGGAGCTGTAGGCCGAGATGTCCTACTTCTAAGTGGTTCATTGGGAGGCATACGCTTTCTTGCAAGCGCAGTCGTCACCCGCGCCGCGCTGGGGACCAGCCGAGCAAGGCGCAGGGATCTCCAAGGGGCAGGGATCTCCAAGGGGCCTCTAGCCTCCGGACCCCTGAGGTGGCCCCCAGAAGGCGACACTGTCTCCGACAGCTGTGGAGAGGTCAGAACTGTGGTTTCCTTTTCCCGAGACCCCGACCTTGCCATCCGGAGGGGGCGAGCTCAGTCTGCCTTCTGGGCGGGGGGGGGGCGGAAAGCGGCCTTCCATCAATGCGACCTCTGGTCCCCACGCCCTCCCGCCGCCCTATCTCCTCCCCGCAACCCCATTCATTTTTCCTAAGCAGCTTTCAGTTTGGGCTCAAAACCCAACTCCAAGCCCACCCGAGCTCTTCACGGAGCTGAAGGGGGCTGCCGAGGTCGGAGCGAGGCCCCCGGGGGGCGTCGTACCGAGGTAGCGGCCGCGAGGGGCGCCTTGTCCCGCCGGGGCCGGCCTCGGATGAGCCCGGCGGCCGCGAGCAGCCCCCCGGAGCCGCGCAGCATCCGCGTCTACTGTGACGGTGGAAGCCACGCCCGCTCGGGAGCGGGGGGCTGTCCTAGCGCCCCCCTACCTTTCCCCCGCCCGCCCCCTGCTCCCGGCGCCGGCCCCCCGGCCCGCCCCCGGCTCGGCTCGCGGGAGGCGCTGGGTGCCTGGGCTGGCGCGCTCTCCCGGGCGCGCACACATACACTCACACACACACATCCACGCACGCACGCCCAGAGCCGCTGTCTCCGCGCCGGGCCCTCGTCCCCCTCGCCCATGCAGACGGACAGAGCGCCGGAAGATGGCTGACGACTCCACGGGGCACCGAGGATGCAGCCCGGCGGCGGCGTTGGCGGCGGGAGCGGCGGCGGGAGCGGCAGAAGCAGCGGCGGCGGCAGCGGCAGCGTTGGCGGCAGCGGCGGCGTTGGCGGCGGCGGCGGCGGGAGCCGGAGCGGCGGCGGCGGCGGCATCCCCGAGACCCCTCGAGCTACCTTTCCCTCTGACAGCCACTGACGTTCTCCGCCGCTAGAAGAGACCGCGCTTCTCCGGAGCCTGCCTCCCCTCCTCCCCCGCCCAGCCCCGCGCCCAGCCCCGGCCCCGGCCCCGCCAGCACCGCTACCTCCGCCAGCACCGCCACCATCAGCACCACCTCCACCACCGCCACCACCACCGCCGGCGGCGGCAGCAGCCATTTCATCTCCACCGAAACCAGACACAAAAACATGGCAGAAATGGAGAAAGAAGGGAGACCTCCGGAAAATAAAAGGAGCAGGAAACCGGCTCACCCAGTGAAAAGGGAGATCAATGAGGAAATGAAGGTATTTTTTGGACTTCGGGGCCAGAGAGCTTGAGCTCTTTCTTCCGCCCGCTCCCTTCGGGCTGCTGTATGGATTTTTGGGGGGTGGGGGGGGGGAGGGTGTAAGAGGAGCGCTTGTCAGTTTCCGTAGGATGCCCTGAACGACTCAGCTCCTCCTCCAGGTGCAAAACAGAGGCCAACTGTCGGGCTGCATCCCGGAGATTTGTCTGCCTCGGATTTGATGGGGGTGGGGGGTGGGGGGCGACCGGGAAACCACAGACTCTTTAACCTTATAAACCCCAGGTTGGGACGGGCGCGTTTCAGGGAGGAGGGGACCCGGAGCCCAAGTTGAGGGTGGGTATGGTGAAGAGGCTTTCCTGGTCGGTGGGGTAGTTTTTTCCCCCCTCTTCTTCGGCAGCCATCCCCGGATCCCTCCAAAGTTAGGAAGCCGCCGAGCCAAGGGTATCCCGGGAGCGCTCGATTCGACCCCTCTCTCCCTAGTTCATCTCCCGGTTCCTCCGTACCGCTTCCTAGTATGCTGCATCGGTGTAAAGGCGCTGTCAGTGCCGTGGCGAGTTGTGGCCCGAGCGGCGCGGATCTAGGTACCGTTTTTGACGGCCGGTTCGCCTCGCCCGCCCCTGCTTGCTCCTCTCACTAGGTTGCCTCCGCCTCCCTCTCAGCCTTTGCATGCTTCACTTCCCAGTTTAAGCAGACCCGGGCAAGCCCTGCTGAAAAGATAGCTGTCTGAGGGGCCGCCTTCGCAGAGCGCCTGCCCATTGTTCGGAAAGGCCGGCCCGGAGTCCTGTTGGCGAGGCCGGGCTCCCCGCCAGGCCAGCGGTGCTCCAGAGGTGGCGAGCGCGGCAGCCTGGCGCTCCAGCTGTTCGCGTTGGAGTGATTGCACAAGAGCCCCGCTCAGCTCCGGACCCCCCTCGTCCCCCTTCACCCCCACCAACTTATTTTCCATGAAGTTGCAGCTTTTGCCCGGTGAGGGTTTTGTTTTGTGTTGATTTCACGAGTCTCTCTTGATTTTTATTTTTAATGTTTTATTTGTAATTTTTGTCTTTCTGTGAGTTACAAGCAAGTAGCAGATTTCAGGGAGGACTTTGGTTTTCATTCTGCAGCCCTCTTGATGTTCCTCATCTTCTGCATAGAATCCTTAACACTGCCCACTGACTTGGTCAGGTTGGTTTAGTTGGTATTTAAAAGACAAACGAGGAAAATAGCAAGCAGCTAAGTAAAATCTATTGCAGTTGACATCGTCTTGATTAGAACAAGCATATTCTAGAGAGTGCCTTGAAAGGGGCCCATGGATAATAAATACTATATATATTATTATATAGTACCTAGGTGTGTATGGTTAGCGTTCCTTTCTTTCAGAAAATGTCTGTAGCAATCAACATTGTGGAATAAGAGGTTTGATTTCTGGGTGAGGAAGTTAGCACCTGGAAGTGTGCGGTGCAGCTTCAGTCCAAGGAGAGTTAAGGAAGATTTGCCTTAGAAATCAGTGCCATTCCTTGTGATGGAAACCACCGATTCCATTGATAGTTTTGTTGTTGTTGTTGTTTAAAGATAGGAGGAGTTGTCTTCCCATGGGGGCTGGAATTCAGACAGTTTAGGATAACCTTTCTTCCTCACCCTTCCCTCCTGTCCTGCATTTCCAGATTACTTTTCTGTTTCATTTTAAATTCGTCTTGTAGGAAGAGGAGGAGGGAGGTGGAAGCCACCAAGAAATCACAGTGTGCACTGGCCCTTTAAAACACTCTGCCTAATGTGATCTATATGGATGGCAGCTTTTAAGTTTCATAGGTTCTAGGATTACAAATTAGCTAATTTTAATCAAAACATGTGAAATGTTATCCCGGCTGGATATAAAGGCTGACTGTGCTCGATGCTTGGGGCTCACGTTGTTGACTTTGGCTGCAGGAGCACTCCGTGGTTTGGGAGATAGTTGTCCTTCTACAGTATAACAGATGTTTGTCTGAACTGGTGAGGAAGAAACAAAAACAACATTGTGTGAAGGGGAAAAATTACACAATTTTTAGCCAGTGCTGCAGGACTAAGTATGGAATTAACCTTCGTGCACAGAATTTCCTCTTTTTAAAATGTTATTTTTCTTCCAAATCACCACCTACTATTTGAAGTTTTAGTCCTTGTCATTTCAGTACAGAGTAGCATTAAATAAGTTTTACGCAGTAAATAATTCAATTGCCTGAAGGATCCATATTTTTTCCTAGTTTGGAACAATGTGTAAGAGACCCCAAGTCAAAATCTTCAGTCAGGTCAGTGCACAGCATGCCAATGAGTGATGAAATCCCATTTCTAGAACAGTTCTTCAGTATGCATTCTTCTAATATAATAGCGCCTAAAGTTCTCATTTTTAAAGTAATTTCTTAAAGTCAAAAGGTGGGTTGTCTTGAACTCATCAATAGTTTCTGCTTGTAATATTAATAAGCACATCCATAAAGCCCCTCCCCAAACCTCCTGGTATTACTACCTCTCCATTTCCCCAAACCTAAATTGTAGAATAACTCAACAAGTTGATTGCCCTATGTAAAAATATGTGCAACAAAATGTCACCGAGAACACAATGTGGCCTTGTGCAGCTTCATATCGGTGCCGCTGGAGCTGCCTGGCTGTGTTTGCCTTCATCTGAACGGCTTTCATCTGGACCAGCGTAAACTAAGCTCTGGTAAGTAATCACTGCCCGGCAGAAAGAAAGGAATGTATACAGCTAGCCCGGCCTAAGCTGTAAAAACGGAAACCTGAGCCCCCACCGGGGATCACGTATCAAGGCTTGAAGGTAGGGGAAATGAAAGGGGGAAAGAGGAGAGAGCGAATGCAAAAGTCAGCCTGGGAAGTTGAGGATCAGGAGGAGGCCCCCTTAGGGAGAGTTGGCTCAGGGATTAGGGAATTTTATCGTGGTGTACAGTGACCTACTCAGGTTTCAACACTGCTAGGATCAAGTTGCTTCTCTGTGAGCTGAAAGAAAAAGGACTGGTGTGTATGTGATTTTTTTTTCCCCTTGGGGTAATAGAAAGGACATTGGTACAAGTGTCTATTTTAAGTACAGCAAATGCAGGGCACTGAAAATGAGCACCCAAACTGCCTCATCATAGAGACTTCAAGATTTCCTAATTGAGATAGTCACACATTTATTTAAAAATGGACGGAGAAGACAAACTGGCAGAGGTTTAGCTGACACCAGTAATGTCATTGGAGATTGTCTTCATGTGGCTAGAAGCTAATGTTGGTTGCTGTTTCACTAGATCAGATATTGAGTTACATTTTCCTTATCACTGGTGTAATGTACATGGCAGTTGTAACAAATTTAAATTTGATACAATATAATTTTGTGTGTGAAAAGTACATGACTTGGCATAGCTTGCCTTTAGTGTCCTCTAGTGAAAATATCTTCAAGTAGAAATGTTTGTCTCATTATGATCTTTACTACGTTTCATTATCTTTCCTTTCCCCCACTTCGTCCTGGTTTTTCTTAATTAAAAAGACTTGTTACATTACTGTACTTACAATCAGTCTGCCTTGTTTAGTTAGTGACCAATAGAGGGAATTTTAAACAATCAGATGGCAATTCAATTTATATTTTGAGTACTTTCGGTTTCTAAAATGACTATTGTGATGATTGTATTAATGTAATATGCCTTCAATATATTGTTAGCTTACATGAATCATAATAAGTGGCCCTTAGGAGGAAATTTGACATATGGAAGTGTTAATTTGTTTCAGGAGTTCATCCAGAACATAATATAGAAACTAGATGTAATATTGGAAGTGTAAATGTAAATATATGAGTAAGTGTAAATACAGTTGCACTTAAGGGTATATATTTTATATGCAGAGATCTTGGTGAGCATGAACGTAATTAGTGACTAGCAAACAGTAATACAGCTCAAAAAAAGTCTAAGCTATGAGTAGAGATAATGAGTCAGATTTTCATCTTCTAAAACTTTGACAAAACCAATGTGATTAGATCATGCACTCTGCCCTGGAAACTTTCCTAAACAAACCAAAATTAATACATTTACAATGTTTGGCTTCCTTATCAATTGCTCAGCTACAGGGTAAGCTGTGTTAAATGTCTTAGGTTCTTTGCTGAAGAAGTTCTCTGTCTATAAATATTCTTAATAAGTAATTTGTACCTAAAATTATGCTTCAGTCCTAATGTTAGAGTCAGGCACATCTGTTAGAGTTTAGTAGTAAACCCACCATACGATTTTCTAGTTTAGTTTCTGATGGTCTCCATTTGGCATTAAAAATGACCTGTGTCAATTGCATAGACAATAAAGCAAGTTGCAGAGTTGAGCTTGTGAGTGTGGTAATTTAAATAGCTTGTCATAAAATAAAACAGTGATATCAGAATGTGGATTGGAAAAGTCAGCATGTTTAAGGTTGAAACCAGCTCATTACTAAAACAGGTATATTTTAAGTTTTGCTCCTGAAACTCCATCCTGATGTCAGTAAGTCTCAGGAACCTAGGAAGTAGGCTTGGGACCAGATCTCACTGTGACATTCACAAATTATGGCAGACCTCCCTGGCTAAGAAGTGGTCTGGGGTGTGCTGTGCGGCAGGGCTGGGAACTTAGGTCAGGTGGGACGCGGCCCTTGCCCCTTGAGAGCTGGTATCGGATGTTCCCTAGCCCACTGGCCTTGTCCCCGACATTGCTCTCAGCTGTCCTGCTCAAGGCTCTAGTCTCAACGCATAAGAGAAGTTCCTGGGAGGGCAGCGAGAGCTATGAATCTTGCTCTGTTCAAACCTGGAGTTTTCTGAAGAGTCTCTTTCTCCATCTGTGAACCTGTGAGGATGATGTGTGGTAGAGCAAGACTCTCTAAGCCTTATACAACTCACAGGTTCCAGAGAGGAGGAAATGGAAAGGAACCACTCCACTTCCTCCCGAATCTGAAATAAACATTTGAACTAGAAGAAAATGAGTCTGACAGACTCATTCCCTTCTGCGTTTCCTGCCTCTGTGCTTGCCAAGCACTGCTCTGAGAAGCCAAGCTCTACTCTCCTTGTGTGAAAGACAGACTCACAGAAACCAAGAGGTAACAGAGTTTTTAAAGTAAAGTCAAAAAACAGGGCCTCAAAAAGGGCAAATATCAGTGAATACACACTACAAGTGACTGTTTAAAAATGGAGAGTTCAGGGAAATAGACTATCTTGCTAGGGTGACCAGACTTTTATATCTTCTAAGGAAGTATTCTTTTTATTGAGTCTTTATACTTTTTCTTTTGAAAAAATTATTAGAAGTAGTAGAAGGTGGATCCTTTAAAAATCTCAGAAGTCTGAAACTTTCTTTTGCGGAATGGGAAGTCAGCCACATTTACACTCTTAAGCTAATAAGATTATTGAATATTTTCCTAAAAGAAAAGAGATATTCCAGGGTAGAATGGAAAAAAAAATCAACTTTGTTTTTGATGGTGCCAATTGAAACATGTAAACAGACATGAAAGCCTGAGGTGGGTGAAATTTGCTGAATGCATATTTTCGAATCTGTAGACTGATGGGTGTTAATATCTCCTATATAACTAAATGTCTGTGGAACTCCTGCCTTAAGGCCAGTGGCTTTGGCATGGACAGGAAAACAATGTCACAAGTCTTGGTGATTTTGAAGCCAGTGCTGCAGCTGTGATAGGACACAGCTGCCCACAGCTGCACACCTGCTATGCCCGCCAAAGTGTTAGCCCAGGGGCTGGCCTCCACAATTTCACACATTTGTTTGACCTTTTTAGGACATTTGATGTCCTGGCCACAGATTAAAACGTGGGGACATCATTGTCTGCTCCATGTCACAACAAGACAGTGAAGCAACGTAGCTTTTTACATGTGGAAACACACACAGTTTGGTTTCATGTGACAATTATACAACCTTCCCACTGAGATTGTGTCAGTAAGAGAGCAAGACTTTCTCCTCAGGCCTGCTCCAGGTCGGAGCTGGACATTAGTGTTCTGATGTATCCCCTGCCCTTAGAACCGTGTTATAATCCTTGGGTCATGGCTGAGAACAATGCTGCAAAGTGACCCAATGGGAGCTCAGTGACCTTCTTCAAAGGATTTCAGGCCAAGAGTCTCTGTGTGGTTCAGGGCCAAACAACAGGGTCAATGGGTGCAGTCTGCATACAGAATATGAATCTGGCAATTCCTCATGACATCCATGTGAATGATTCTCTAATGAGATGTCTGTGGGAGTGGCTTTTCCTTAAGATACCTTCTGATCCTGTGAAGTCATGAGCATGGAGGCACTTTGTAGTCTGTAGACATTTCTTTTCCACCACTTAAATTTTACCTCCGTCTTGGTAAAACCTTTAAAATGAAACTGATCCATTAGATCTGTGTTAAGAGAGATGACTTCAAGTTGAACCCACTTGAATTCCCAACAGTCTGAGAGTGCTTGTTAACATTGGATGTTATTATTTTTTTAACTTTTAGATCTGGGGGATAGATAGAGCTAGAAACTGATTTCCAATTAAGTTTAATTCCTACTTCCTACAGAAGAAGTTGCCTCTCTTCTGCAGCTTCCTCCCTGAGCTCTTTCAGTTCAGTTCAGTTCAGTTGCTCAGTCATGTCCGACTCTGTGACCCCGACTCTTTGTGCAGCATGCCAGGCTTCCCTGTCTGTCACCAACTCCAGGAGCTTACTCAAACTCATGTCCATCGAGTCAGTGATGCCATCCAGCCATCTCATCCTGTCATCCCCAACCCTTTAAAAATCTTAATTAGTGAGTCCGATGATGCTTAATAGAAATCTACTTTACAACTCAGTCAGAACCCATGGAGGTGAAAAGAGATAAAATATTTTCCAAAAATAACCATCATTCTATTATTCATAACCTTAACTGGCAGAGATACTAGCATTTCTTTCCTTGCCTTGTAAATTGTTCAAGACTGGGAGTTTCCTTTTCCTTTGAAAGTATTTCTCATATGCTCCACTTTCTTGGATAATGTGTGTCAGAATGTTTTGAAGTTAAGTAATGTAATTGACGGATCCTTTTTATTGTCATTAAGACTGTGAATATGACTGACATGGTTGTCTGTGAGAAGACTATGTGTTAATTTTTAATTAAAACTATTTTTAATTTTTATAAAATAATTCATAGGCATGACAGAAATAGCAGAATAAGCAATACAAATGGCAAAAAAAGAAAAACAAAGGCTATAATTTTCCCACCCAGACACAATTACTGTCAACATTTTGATGTATTCTTTCCATGTTCTTTTATGTATGATACATTTTTTTAAAATGGTCTTATAGTGTACTAACCTTCCTTTTGAACTTAATATAGTGTTAACGGTTTTTCATGGCAGTAAAGATTTATCCACAGAATATTTTAGTGGCAAAATAGTATTCCGTTTTGGTAATTTTATGACTAAGCTATATTTATTTAAGCAAATTCTGATTGTATTTAGTTTATTTCTAAGAAAACAACACTGAACATGCATTGTTTTGCACATATTTCCTTAGAATAGTTTATACCTAGAAATAAATAAAATTGCTAAATCAAAGGGTATGTAAATTCTTCAGCTTTTACTGTATACAGTCAAGTTACCTTTTTAAAAAATGAATCAACTTTAATTCCTAATAGTTTGAGGATGTTCATTAACATTAGATGTTATAATTTTTAAACTTTCACACATTTTTAAGAATCATGTGTCCTGAATTTTGTTTCTATATTTACATATTAGAAAAATATGGAAAAATCATATTTATATATTTATACATTTAAAAAAATTTGTGGATGTATCCATATGTATTCACATTTATTGATTAGCTCCTAAGTGCTGGGCATTGTGCTGGATGAGGCATAAAATAATATAAAAAGTTTCTGCCTTCATATAACTTACAGTGTGTTTAGGATAGAGGATATATTTTACTAGCACTGGAAGGGGATATAGGACTTGGAGTGAAATGGAAATTATATTTGTGAGAAGAGGGAGAATGTGGCTTTCCCCTCATTTGAATGAATGATTGGGAGCTTTCCGAAAACTTTCTGCTTTCTTGGGTAGAATACCAAGTTGAAAACAAATCGACATTCGGTTATGTAAGGCCTGAGATGAAAGAAATCAGTGATGCCCACCCTATATTTTAAAGTTGGATTGGTGTGTTCAAAATAAAATCATTAGTCCTCTTTGAAGACCTTGAAGTACTTTCATTTCAGAGGTATTTTGAGATTTTTGTAATTAACTGTGATTTTCAAAATGACTTGAAGTCAAGTCTTTATTGTTTACCTGGTAAAATGTTCAGTTAAAAACCATTTAGATCAAACTTTGACATGCATACAGTATTTCTAGTTGAGTAAGGAGAATGTCTAATGAATGTCCTGGGAATTAAATTCCAACAAAAGTAAATTTTGCCAGCGTAGAAAGAACTAAGAGGAATGAGGAAAAGTAAACTTTCCCCGTCTTTCTACTGTTTATTATTTCCACCTTTAAAAAAAAAAAAATTCTAGGAAAAGATCATGCTTTCAGACTAAATGTTAGAATTAGAATTTTCTTCTTTCTTTAGGAACCCTGGAGATGAGAGAGGGGGATCTGAAAGGGAGAAGGGTATGGGGGTAAAGTATTAAAAGTGCAAAACCATTAGACTCAGATATGATGTCAAAAAGTTGTCAAATGAGAAGATTAAATTTTAATTGTGAATTTTAAGAACCACTATTCCAACAGCACAGATAATTAAGGCGAGTAGAGATCAATGACCAAATCAGAAAACAAGTTTATCATAAGTAGATATGTCCTGGTTGGAAAGCTCTTTGTATGTGAAACTGACATCCTGTAATATGATTTCTTTGCAGTCCTTTGTTGGACCAAGGAAGTAGTTATTTTGGAGTTGCTGACACATTGGACTGAACAGAATTTATAGTAGAAAGAGTCCTGGTATAAGAATCAGAAGATCTGTATTTTTGTTCTGACTTTACCAGGTGATCTCTTATGCCTGCCATTTACCTTCTGTATGTTCCAATTTTCTGTTGTAAAATGAGGATGCCACAGAGGTTCACCAAAAGTTTACTGTGGAAACCAAACACTTAACTCACAGGGTTGTTGAAAGGAACAAGAGAATTAAAGGATGTGGAAACACTGTCAAGTGCTATAAGAGTGTTAGACATTATCATTGTAATTATAGTGACCTATTTTCCAAACCCAAATTGGACCACATGGTATGAGAGAGGATTTTTGTGTCACTTCCAAGGGCGAGAGGCAGTCTGCAAAATGTGTTTTGGGTGCCAGAATATTGAAATTCTGGCACTTTTGATGGTGTATGGGAACAATGATAAAATATTTGAGATAGTGGCTGTTCAGTGAAATTTATGATGTGTGATCACTGTAATTATGATATTTCTTTGTGAAATGTATTTTATTTCATGTGTAAGTAGTTCTTTGATTTCACAGAATCTTAGCGCTGGAAGGACGTTAAGAGACTAGTACTTGAGTTTCCTGCTGTTAAGTCTCCATGAGAAATTCTGGGTGAAGATTTTGGGGAAACCAACTTTACAATTTCTATCAGTACAGTAGCTTGACCTTTTATTGAACATCTTTACCTCAAAAATCTCTCTGCACTTAACTCTTATCACCTCAATTTTCTGGTAGAAAAATTGAAAACCCATATGGACCATAAACATTAAATTCACTTCTCTTAGATTATGTTATGTTTCTTGGATGGTTACTGCAAAACTCCATTTCATTTCCTTTGGTTTAGCACCATAATGAGCCCATATGATATCTAGCATCAAATTCTAAGTTTTAATTCTAAATCAAATTAAAAATTATTTATTCCTTGGGGCTCTTCAGTTTCATAGTATAGTATAATATAGAAGACAGAGGTAATACCTCTGTATAGGTAATACCTTCATGTAGTATAAATACAAGAAATTTTGGTGTTTGTTTTCTCTTTTATCTTGTTCCTTTTTATGAAAGGTTTGAGATTTGTAGCTCAAGGCTTTATAAACCTTTTGTTTTCTGCTTTTGTAATCATATATCTAAACATTAAGGTGTTTCTTTTTATTTTCAGTGATAAGAAAGGAAATGCTTAGTTTATTTTCACTGACATTTATAGTAACTCAAAAATCATGAAATAGATCATGTTCATATTGATTGTTCCATGAGGCCTCTGAGTTTTCAGCACAAACCATAAACTGAGTGATGCAGTTAAGGTGCCCAAATAATACAAATTTGGTATCAGTAATCCAGTTGCAATTTCAGTTTTTACCCAAATGTTTGAAACTTCTGGATCCCATCTGTGGGATTGGTTCTGAAAGGCTGAGTGGATTTGCAGCTGGACTGCAACAAACAAATCTGTATCCTTGACTGGGAGGTTGCTCCAAGAATGATGCATCTGTAGCTTTTGTATCACTTCAGAGGTTAGACACAACCAGCGAGAGGCGCCCAGGATACAAATGGTCTAGAAAATTAGATATGGTGGCCAGCAGTTATCTTTTTGGCTCATTTCTCTTAGAGATTCAGGCAGACAGTATACATTACCAGTAGGATGGCTTGAACTTGGCTTTTAACACTGTTGGGATTGTGGGGGTTTTGTTGTTGGTTTGTTTTTTAATGCAAGGTATAATCGTTATCCTTGAGGTTTCTGCTGCCAGACCCCTGATGGAAGACCTCTATTTGTGTGCCTAGGACTGTCATTCTCCAGTCAGGCACTCAGCTCAGTGAAAGAAATTGAGAGCGAGGGAAGACTGACACCTCATTCAATTAGGAATGTCTTTTGATTGAGTAGTACAGTGTTTAGCTGAATCCTCCTTAGTGGAACTGCAGAAGTTGCTGAGCTTATTATACATATCGATCATATCATCTTTGCACATTCATGAAAAAGAATGTCTGTTTAATGTGGACATGACCAGCCATCAGAGAGAATAAATGCCTCACTAAAGCTTGATATGGCTGACTGTTGGCCTTGTGGATGGTAACACTGAATCAATCTGTCTGGATTTTTAAAAATTACTTGTGCATTATACCATCACAGATTGACCCATTTGGAGCTCTGAGCTCAAGTGGGTATTAAAGCAAAAAGAAAAAGTCTAGCATCATGTAGGTGGTTTGAAATGCCAGAGTTTTTTCTGTGTGTGTGTGTGGAATAGTGTAATATCCTTTCTTTTTTATGCAACTCTGCTGAAATCTAAAGTGAAATTCAAAAGAACATGGAACTTGCATGTTGAGGCTGTGCACATGCTGATTGAGCCTGGGTGCTTTGTTTCAGGTATAAATTATACATCCCAGTGTAATTCAGAAATGACAGCTTCTAGGGAGAATGAGAAAAGAGTCTGTGAGTCACAGAGTAGGTTAAAATATATAGTTTTTCTAACTCCATCTAGGGTGCTCAGGCTGTCCTGCCTGATAAAGATGCCTTAAAAATTTAGATGCCTTAAAAAAAATTAAGGTCCGTCTAGTCAAGGCTATGGTTTTTCCTGTGGTCATGTATGGATGTGAGAGTTGGACTGTAAAGAAAGCTGAGCACCAAAGAATTGATTTTGAACTGTGGTGTTGGAGAAGACTCTTGAGAGTCCCTTGGACTGCAAGGAGATCCAACCAGTCCATTCTGAAGGAGATCAGTCCTGGGTGTTCATTGGAAGAACTGATGTTGAAGCTGAAACTCCAGTACTTTGGCCACCTCATGCGAAGAGCTGACTCATTGGAAAAGACCCTGATGCTGGGAGGGATTGGGGGCAGGAGGAGAAAGGGAAGAAAGAGGATGAGATGGCTGGATGGCATCATTGACTAGATGGACATGGATTTGGGAAGACTCTGGGAGTTGGTGATGGGCAGGGAGGCCTGGTGTGCTGCAATTCATGGGGTCGCAAAGAGTCGGACACAGCTGAGCGACTGAACTGAACTGAAAAAGATTCATTCAGCAAACATTTATGAAGCTCTTACTCTATGATATAGGATACTTCCTTCTATTAATTTTCCCAGTTTTATTAGGATATAACTGACAGAAAACATTGTATAAATTTAAGGTGTACAATGTGTTGGTGTGATACATTTATATATTGTAAAATGACTACAACTGCAGTATTAGCTATCACCTCTATCTTGTAACATACTTACCTTTTTTACAGTGAAAAGATGTAGCATCAACTCTCACAGCAACATTCAAGTGTATGATAGTGTTCTGAGATACAATCATAGTATACACCATTCTGTACTGTACCCTTTGACCAGTCTCATCATTTCTGCCACCCCTCAGCCCCAGCTAATCCCTTCTCTACTCTGTTTCTCAGATAGAGATACTTTAAGGCACACACAAGAATTAAGACCTAGCATTTGTTAAGTTCATTACAAATAGTCACCTGGTAGTATAAGCTTTAAATTTGTTCAACTATTATTTACCCATTATTTCCACAGCTTGACATCTATACTAACAACAATAATAATACCTTACATTTATAGAGTTGTCCCTCCAAATCCACAGGGGTTTGGTTTCAGGGCATCCCACCTCCACATTGGAATACTAGATTCTTCAGTACTCAAGTCCCTTGTGTGAAATGGTGTAGCATTTTCATATAACCTATGTGCATCCCTACCATATACTTTAACTCATCTCTAGATTATTTATAATACCTAATACAATGTAAATGCTAGGTAAAGAGTTGTAAGTACAATATAAGTGCTATGTAAATAGTTGCCTGCATGACAAAGTCAAGTTTTGCTTTTGGAAATTTCTGAAAATTTTTTTCCTAAATATTTTCCACAAAGGGTAACTTGAATCTGTGGATAAGGAACCTGCAGATACGGAGGGGTGATTGTATATTGATTTATAGTTCATAAAGTGTTTTCATGTGTTATCCAAAATCTGAGCTGACTAGTAACCTTAAAGTTATTTAGTGCTTTTACGTTACTTGTCAGAAGACAATCATAGTGACCTTTGATTTCATAGGGAAAGATTCTGTCACTAATGGAATTCGTAAAGGAAATTATGCTTTGATGTTTAAAGACTACTGTTACAAAAGGTAAAATTAAAAAGGAAAACCCTTGTAGCCTATTCAGCTTCTTGGATGGCTGGATGGTAGTGGTTGACATTCGAGGAATTATTTCTTTGCTGAGATTTTGCTTTATCTGAGATTAGATTCATGTTAAGAAACAACACCTGGGTTAGAAGGCAATTCTAATTTAAATTAATCTGAGCCACAAAATGCTCGATTGTTTTCAGTTTCAAAATCTCTTCTTGGCTGTTTTCGTGCTTTTACCTTTCAATATTTTCGTAATAGTTCAAGATACAGACTTTGCAGAAGGATATGCCAAAATATGACTTCCCATTCTTAAGCAAAACTGACAAATGCCTTTTTTCTTATTATCTTTAAATTGCAAACATCTGAAGGCCTGTCATAATTGGATGCGTCATCCTGAGATTTAAGTGCATGACAGTTTTCAAACGTGATCTGAAAAATGAACATGACTCTAAGGAAGGGAGGGCGAGGCTGGCAGAACACGGGGTGGTACTAATAGAATTCAATGTGTGCATTCTTTGTCAAATAGTTACAACTATATACATAAGTAGCCTATGCTTTTCTTTCAGAACTTTGCAGAAAACACCATGAATGAACTCCTTGGCTGGTATGGCTATGATAAGGTTGAATTGAAAGACGGTGAAGATATTGAATTCAGGAGCTATCCTACAGATGGAGAGAGCCGGCAGCACATTTCTGTTCTCAAAGGTAATGACATTTAATGTCCCTTTGTTCATGCAAACAAGGATTAACTATCTCAACCTGCCAGAATTGAGTTGCTCTGGGACTCATTTTGTTGATTATGCCAATAGTTGATTTAAATGTACATCCCCAGGAGTGCTTTCCCATAAGCAGAATATAAGAGCACAACATAAAACAAAAACAGTCACAGCTTAATTTCCTTCCAGCAATGGGAGGGCTAGCTAGACAGTGCTCGGGATCCTAAGCACTGCGGTCCTGCTCGCAAAGGTAGAGAAGGGGACAGCGTTTGCTAACTTCTACTTTCCTAAACCCTTTGATATATCAGTTGTTAAGGGCTGGTGCTTTCTGTTAAGTGAAATGTTAGGTTTAAAGTTTCAGACTGCAAGAGACAATCATGGTTAATTTGGTAATTTTTCTTCTTGCCCCCCAGTTTTAGGTGAGAATTCTAAAGGAGAGCCCTACTTCTATTTTCTGTTTGAAGTGTTCACCTTATCCCCACAGCCTTGGATAGGGTAAGAAGAAAAGTAAGAGAGTAGTAGATGATTGGATCCTATATTATTCTTTAGGAATTATCATCGAAGCCTGGCCAGAAAGTAGAAATTAGAGGCTTGGCAGAGTTGAATTAACACTGATTCTCCCGGTGGGTAGCAATGCCAGATACCCAATGAGGGAAGCCTAGAACCCTTGGTGGGTGTTGCTCTGCGTACTGAATTTATTAACCTAAATATGGATTGAAGATTTGTTCATCAAAGAAAAGAAGAGGAATATGTGAATATCCATAAAGGAATAACCATTTGGGGAACTTGAATAAAATGTGGGCTAAACTAATTGTGTGATATCATTGGCAATTTGATCTGTATTTTCATTGCATTCAAAATCTTTTGGCATATACTACCTGTTCATGCACTTTATCTCCAGTCTCTAAGATAGTGCTTTTCCTTCTTATATGCCAAGCAACGAAATGTAAATGAGCTGTCCTGCGGGCATGTGGAATTGAACGTAGGTGACAAATTTTATGTTAAGCTTGCTATGAAATTGTACATATCCTGTTACAGAGATAATAACAATTTCACTGTAAATGAAAAATGCAAGTCATGAGTTTTAGTCTATAAACTAATAGCTCATTTAATACTTGGTCTAGGTAATAATCTTTGCCTCTGGGAACTTGGAGAGAATGCCATGATATGCTGCTGAAGGGAAAAAGTTGTTTACCATGGTTGAGTGTTTTATTTATTTTTTTAATGGTTCATATGTGAGGATAAAATTCACAAAGTTCATATCATTACAAGTTTTCTTTGTGATCATTTTTGTTAATTTGTAAAAATTATTTTATTTGTTTTTGACTGTGCTGTATCTTCATTGCTACGTGTGGGCTTTTCTCAAGTTTCAGCCAATACATGGGCTCAATAGTTGTGATTCCTGGGCTCTAGAGCACAGGCTCAATAGTTGTGGCTCATGGGTTTAGTTGCTCCAAGGCACGTGGGATCTTGGACCGTGGATCGAACCCATGTCTCCTGCATTGGCAGGCGAATTCTTTACCATTGAGTCACAGGGAAGCCCCATTTTTGTTAATTTTTAATGGCTATTAATGGGTTAATTTAATGAGTCTACCCTGTGAAATAACAGTTTGTGTTCTTTTTCCTAATCATCAGCTTCTTTCTCATTGGTTCTTTTGATTATATTACCACTCAACTTTATAATATATCAGGACCTGGTTACCATGGTAGGGGGCACTTTTAAGCTTCGCCTTTGGTAGCCAGAGAGCGATACCTGCCATATATCATTTTGTACATGTAAAAGGTTAATTGCCTCTCAATTGTCTATGGGCTTTTACAGTGCTAAAATTCATCACTACGATACAATAGAGATATTAGCTATCATGGTGGAGCAAATTGTAAAGGAGCCCATAAGAAATTTATGGTAACACAGCTGAGAAAGGTTCAGGATTAAGTTCTGGTAAAGTGTTTAAAGATTGGCAAGAAAAAATTTTTATTCCATAGCCATTTTACTTGAGAAAATGTGGTTGTAAGTCTTTTCAACATATTGAATGATTTTTTTTTCTTTTACAGAAAATTCTTTGCCAAAACCCAAATTACCTGAGGACAGTGTTATTTCACCATACAATATAAGCACAGGCTATTCAGGGCTTGCCACAGGAAATGGACTCAGTGACTCACCTGCAGGGTCGAAGGATCATGGCAATGTGCCCATTATTGTACCTTTAATTCCACCACCCTTCATAAAGCCGCCAGCAGGTAAGTCACTACTGGGGTTTCCAGTGATAATAATTTACAGAAAACTGTTTAAACTACCCTATGATAATTATTAAATGCTTAAGATTATTTTAGAAAAGACTGTTTTAGGGACATTGCTGCTAAGGCATGTGAGTGTATGTATCATTTGAAGAACATTACTTTATTAAGCAAATACCCCCAATCTGCTACTGCTTAGGCTGTCGACCTTCAACTGACAATAAATTTTCCTACCCCTGGCTATAAAAAAGTTATTTTCCTTCTCTGAAATCTATTTAAAATAAAAAAGGATAAATTAATTTAAAAAGATATATACCGATTGGTTAACAAGAAAAAAAGGAACCATGGTTGAGCTCTTTGGTGTGGTGCAATGAGGACCACATCTCCCTGGTGCGTTCCCAAAGGAAGGGGCAATTTATAAAGCATGTGTGGCAGGCTTGTTCCCCAGTGTGCCTTTCTTCTAAATCCACTTAAGAAACAACCCAGGTTACTCATCTTGTACAGAGTTGTTTCTAATTCCTGGAAAGCTTTCTTTAAGAGCTTTTTGAAAAATGGAGATTCAAATTTTACTTGGATGAAAATGTAATCAGTTCTTGTATATTTCCGGAAAATTAGATGGCAGTGTATTAAGCTAGATGGCAGTAGGCTGAGCATGATGTTCTATTGCAGGTTCGGTTAGTTATGTTCCACATGGAGAAAGAAGTTCAGTAATATTGTATCTGGCTTGTTGTAAAATGTTAGAATTTTGCTAGAATGCTTAATTGCTGTGCTGGTTATTTTTCTGTATGTTGAATTAAGCAATGATAAATAATGAATTTTGATAGCAGTATTTATCATAACTCAGTAAAGATAGCACTTGTATTATTATTTTTTTTGAGAGGGGAGAAGATAGGTGTTTGGTTATGTTTCCATAAATGGTGAATATGTTTGTAAGATATAAATCACTGGGCTTACATTATAGATATATTTATACCATCTTCTAAGTGTTACTAACATTTTCCTTCATGGTATGGGCACATTCTTTTACTTGACATTTTAGCAGCAAAAGTGCCTTTCATACTGAGGTCCTCACATATGTCATGAAAATCCATTTACACATCAAAATCACTTGTGATCGTGTTTGTCTACTAAATACTAACATAATTTTTGTTTCATATAATGTTTGTCTTTGTAATGCCACTGTTATTCTTTGGTTGATTGTTTTATGGTGCAGAAGGACCCAGATTTATCTCCTAAAGGGTCAAAGATATATTTTGCATAGGACAACTGGAGAGAAAATTGACTAATTTTGTAAATGTAGGATTCTTTGTTTCGACGTATGTCCAATGGCTTCAGTGCAGGTGATGTTGAGGAGGATACCAGTAAAACAGCCTAAGCGAAAAGAACATGGGCTTGAGGCTCAGATAGATTGGGTTCAAATCTAGACTTTGTCATTTACCCGGGTCTGTGAGTGTAGAGCAGCTATGTAATTCCCATATATAAAATGGGTGTCGCAGTTTCACCATCTGAGATAGTTGTGGCCCTGAGATGAGAAAATGTATGTAAAGCACCAGCATAGTGCTTGCCGCATGGAAACCATTCGGTACCTACCATGCCTCTTTTTCTTATTTTTTTTTCAGACCTTATTCTGCCCCAGAGTTATCATGCACATAATTTGTGCATAAAAAGTTGTGCATCCAAATGCAAATTCCCCTAAGGTTTATTTGAGCAAAGCAAACAGCTCTAGAAATTAGCATAGCTGAGGCTAACATGAGTTTGGCATGCCAAAAACCTGCCCTGGAGTTTCCTGCTGAGCCAGCCACGTGGAATTCAAGCACACAGCTCCCATTTAACTCTAATTCCACATCAGATCAGGAAATAAATATGCAAAGGATAGAAGCCAGAAATTGAGCCTTGGAAGTCTTAGATGTAAAAACTCTGAGGAATTAAAAGCCAGAGTAACTGAACACCAGTGGTTTTGTGCTGTCTTCCATGGAATTCTAGGACACTCATCTGTTGAAAACAGAATATAGGGGAGGACATGTTTAATTTTCTGTATCTGCTCTAAACCTTGATCCAATCCTACTCCAGGGTTCCATATGACAAGACAAAGGTACACAAAGTTCTCTGCTTTCAAGGGGCTCACTCTATTATTCCCTAAGCAGACACTTACAGGAGAGATGAATTTTGACTTGTTATCTAGTGCAGGGGTTGGAAAGCTTTGTCAATGGCCAGATAGTATTTAAGGCTTTGGAGCCATCGTGTCCTGTCACAGCTACTGAACTCTGCTGTGGCAGCAGAAAAGCAGCCATAGATAAACAGGCCATAAACAAATGGGCCTGGTTGTGTTCTAATAAAACTTTATTTACAAAAAGAGCAGCAAACAGGGTTTGGCTCAGGGAAAACAGCTTGCTGACCCTTGCATTAGGGTAAGATTGGCAAAAGTCTCACGCTAACAGGAAGGTGAACAGAGTTTCTAAGAGTCGGGCTACGAGCTTTGTTAAAGTGTTGTCTGTTACATCACAAGGAAGGGACAGTGACAGGTTAGGAAAACAGCAGGGTTTTCAGCTCATTGTCACATAATAGTCGTCCACCAGGGTCTGCTGAATAAATGAATGAATGGCATATGCACATTCCTAGTACACATACATGAGATAGTACAGGCTGCTCTGTTGTTCACTGAGAAAGTGCGAGGATCCTGTTGGAGTTAGTCTCGACCTTTTTGACCATGACCATAGCCTTTGTGACAGTGGTTTGAGGACTTATCCATAGATAAGTGTAAAGTTCGCCAGTTATCCAAAAACTCCTATCTAGTTAATCATTTCAGCTCTTCCTTTTGCTAAAACTTTTACCAGAGTTATTATTCAAAATAAGTTGAGGGACACTGTCCATTTTCTCGTCCTGTATAGGTTAATGTGGCATTTCTGAGGGAAACTAATCATACAATGGCTGAAAGAAAGTGGCCCCTTGATAATCAGGCCCTGAATAATTTAGAGTTGACTGTATCAAGCAAGTGTCTACCTCTCAGGATAGGGAAGATGAGCACTGTATGTGTACTCTGGATTCCTGGAATGAAAATAACTATTAGCATTCAAATTATTCCTGTTATACTGTGAACTAGCTATGTGAAAATGCTCACAATACCTTGTGTTCGTATTAAATCCTGTAGTTATGAAACTCATTCAAATTTATTATTTTATTTACTTTGATCTCAATAATAACCCCAGGAAATAGCATTTGAGATATCATTAAGTAAAGAACTGAAGCTCAGATAGTTAAGTGGCTTTCTCAAGGTCACGTGGCTTCCAAGTACTTGAGTCTAGTACTAAAGTCTTCTGATTCCTAATCCAATATTCTTTTTAATATAAAGCTGCCATTTCAGCATATTTATATAGAATTTCCCTAGACTGTATCAGAATAAGAATACTTGTTAACATGCTACTTTCGATTTGTTAATGACGGGGTATACAACTTGTTTCTGCAGAAGATTATTTTTTTCAAGCCCACATCTTTTGGAAGACTTGATAAGTTCTCTCGCTCTAAGCATCTGTGGTTCTGTGAGCCTGGGTGACCTAGTAATAGTAGTAAAACCCCAGCTTGGTTTAAAGTCTTGCCATCATGAGGGAGTTGCTTCTGCTCCGAGGTACCAGAAGGCTACATCTGGTCAGGCACTAGTTCCAGAGAGTGCTTCATGTGCTCAGGCAGGCTCACCACTGGATCTCATCCACGTTTGGCAGCCAGTGGGCCCAGTGGAATTCTCCTGATCGGGAACACAGTGATACCACACTCGCTTGGATTTCCACTCTGCTTTTGCACAGCTGCAGACAGAAGTGTGGGGGTAGCTTATTTCTGGGCCTCGGGGATTGCTTTTCTGTTCCTGCACCCCTTTTCTTCTGAAAAGGGGAACTCCTCATGCCTTGGTGATTATCACAAGCTTTGACCTCGCTTTGACTGCATGTTTCCATCCAATTTCAACCCATTTCCGAGGCTAAACTGCCCTTCCCCCGTGGAGACCAAATCTGGCCCTTGGTGTAGGGTTTGTGACATCACGGTCGTTGCTGTGGTAATAGACTTGTTATAAACACAGAATAATAGCTCTGCTTTTACTTTTTTTCCCCTCTCCAAGCAAATGAAGGGAATCACCATGATCCTTAAATAAAAATCACAAACTTTCTGCAGTGGGCAGAGTAAGGTTTTGCCATACAGAGTAGCCATTTAAAAAAATAGCTGTAAGAATATAGTTATAAGGATAATATTAGAAAATAATAGAAAGTATTGGCCAACTCTTTATGCAAACATTCCTTTATCCTTTGAGTTAGAATGAATATGAAAACCTCCTTTTTGCTAATTTAAAAAACCAGAGTGTAAGCGTAGTCTGAAGTGACAGAATATATATCAGCAAGAGTTTTGAAAGATAACTCAGGTTAATTACATTGTAACCTTGCTGTAAATCTTGTCATATTAGAGATTTTTAATATGGATTCAACCCTTTGGGACTTCATTCAGAGAGGGTTGTACCACTAAAGGACTTTCGGCATGGATTATAAGAGCTGTACAACAGTGAGTCTCCATCAAAATACTTATGTCTGCTCTGCTCCCCTGCAAGTTTGACTATTGAAGCAAAGCCATTCAAAATGAATTTTAAATTCAGTAATTTTTTTTTACAAAGACCTTATATTGGTCTTTATTGCTTTACATATGTAATAGCACTCAATTTCATTGACCAGGTGGCTCAGATGGTAAAAAATATGCCTGCAGTGCAGGAGACCTGGGTTTGATCCCTGGGTTAGGAAGATCCCCTAGAGAGGGGAGTGGCTACTCAATCTAATATTCTTGCCTGGAGAATACCATGGACAGAGGAGCTTGGCGTACTATACAGTACATGGGGTCACAAAAAGTTGGACACATTTGAACAACTAACACTTCCATTTCCACTGACTAGACATCAGCTCTCTGCAGTGGTTGGGCAAGGTTAGGTCTCCCTACCTTGCCTACTCCTGGTTAAAGTAACCAACTGGAACTTGAACCAAGATTTTTATCTCTTACCCTTAGACTTGTCCCAAGAACAACATTTTGTTTCCAAGACTTAAAAATATCAGTAAAACGATTAGTATGATTTGTTTTGCTGATGAGGTAGCAGAGACTTAGCTAGTGAAAGTTTCACTGAGCCCAGCTGCAAAAAACACTGTGTATCTAGGAAACAGCATTTTAGATCTGAGTCTTTTGACAGGTTTTTCTGGAGGCTTATAACTTGCCGGTTGCAAGTCCAGAATCCCTCTAGATCTCTGAATACCTTAAAAATAAAATGAATGTGAAAAAGGAGGAAAAATACCTCTCTGGATGCATTTATATGGTAGTTTTGAATAACATGTCTTTTACCTTCAAATAAGTGACCATATTCTTGTTCCAGTATGTTCCCATGTGTGAGGTGAGACATAGGGTCCATCCATATGGCACTTGCAGGTTTATGTGGGGGACCTGAGATTAAGCTCCTAAGACCAGTTTGATTTCCTTTGTGCAGAAGCGTCTTGCCTTTCTTGGAAAACAATGACCATTTCCTATCTTCCAGGATGGTTTGTTTTCAGTGAGCTTTCCACATTTGTGTTCAGTCACAGACATGGAAATGTATTTTTTCAGGCAAATCTTGAAATTCTTTAGGGGTTATAAGAACTGGGCTGTAAGGAACCATTAGCTTACCGGAGAATATGGAAACATTCACGTGATCTGCTAAGCTCTATGTATATAGCTGAGTAACCCACAGTTAATAAGCATGTTACTTTTTGGCTCTTGTAATTCTTACATGAAGCTGTACTTTCAGGGAACTGGGAATCAGAATGTGGTTTGCATTATGATCATTATTTATTTTATCTGTTACTCAATATTCTTGGGGCTTGCATATGAATGCTGTATTCCAAATAGCCATTGAGAAAACAGGATTCAATAAAAATTGCTTTGCCATTTATTTATTTGTCCAAATTTAAAAATATGATTATTAAATAAAATTACCTATGGTTAATGGGATTTGGATGAGTTACTATTTATGTAGCAGATACATCAAAAGAAGAGGTTCATTGAACCCTCAGATTTGGAGACTTTTCCAAACCACTTAGTACAAGGACAGGAGGAATTATGGCAAATGGCAAGCGTACTAGTAGTTAATAAAAGTATTGATATAATCTCATCAAGCTAATATTTTCTGAGCACTTATTATGAGCCAGGCAATGTGCTAATAGATTATCTCATCTAATTTTCAGAACAACTCTGTGTGGATGCTATTATTAACTTTGTTTTACAGATGAGGAAACTGAGACCCAGAAAAGTTAAGCAACTTGTCTGAGGTCACACAGGTAATAAGTGGCCAAGCTGTTAGCTGAACTTAGGTGCAATATCTCCTTAACTCATATTCATACCACTGGTCTATTGAAAACACAGTATCAGTCTTTGAGTAAATAATGTATTTACTGAATGTTCTTTATATTGTATGAGATAAGATAAATATATACAATATAGATATGTACAATATAAATGCAAATTATATATAATATATATATTACGAAACATTATATACACACACACACATATATATATGGTGGAGCTTCCCAGGTGGCACTAGTGATAAAAAACTTGCCTGCCAATGCAAGAGACATAAGAGATACAGGTTCGATCCCTGGGTTGTAAAGATGCCCTGGAGGAGGGCATGGCAACCCACTCAAGTATTCTTGCCTGCAGAATCCCCATGGACAGAAGAGTCTGGTGGGCTACAGTCCATAGGGTTGCAAAGAGTCAGACACAACTGAAGTGACTTAGCACACACACAAGCACACGGACTTGGTAAAAATATATTTATCATCCCTGACCACCAAGCACTTAACAGTATACTTGATATATAATCAAAACATTATTCTATTTTGGTTTTGGGAAGTATAATATAATTTTAACAGCACTGGGAGGGTACATGGTAACAGTAGGGCAGTTAAAGTGGAGTAGTAGGAAGTCTACAGGCAGATTCTCAGGAGCTGTCGTATTTGTACAGTTAAGGAGAAATGGCATCTGAAACATAATGTAGGCTAAAAGATAGTCACTGAAAATTCAAAGTGATAAAAAAAGACACAAAATGAAGCTTTAAAATGTTAACTACTATGACATGGGTCCTGTTTTATCTTTTTAAATATAATCAAGGGGTCTTGAAAAGTTATTTCAAATTTCAGCATGTTCAGTCATTCTTTTGCTGTTGTTTTTTTATGAATTTATTACTGGTTGTGCTGGGTCTTCCTTGCTGCATGCAGGCTTTCTCTAGTTGAGGTGAGTGGCGGCTACTCTTCATCGCAGTGCACAGAGGCTTCTCATTGTGGTAGCTTCTCTTGTGGAGCAGCAAGGCTTTAGGCATACAGGCTTTAGTAGTTGCAGCTCTCTGGCTCTAGAGTGCTGTTCAGTCATTCTTAAGCCAAACAGAATGTATAGTTTGAATGCTAGCATGATGTGGTGGAGAAACTACCAGAGCAAGAACCAGGAGACCTGGATTGTTAATGCCAGCTCTACCATTGGTTGGTTGTGTAATCTTGGATAAGCCACTTAGCTTCTCTGAGCCTCAGTTTCCTTGTCTGAGAAATGATGTAGTTAATTTAAGTAATCTGTAATTTCCCTATATTCTTAAAATCTTGGCTTTGTGACTTATATAGTGAATTGCCTAGATGATTTTATGATTTGAAAGGGTCTATTTTAACATGCCACAATATATATTTGTTAATTGAAGATATTTAAAGACAGTTACATATGTGTATAGTTACAGCAGCTGAAAGTCTGATGGAAGATTTATGCTACTTAGGGCAACTTTCAATGATTGTTAATTTTTACTTTGAAAGAGTCATAAATAAATGCAGAAAATAAACTTATGGTTACCAAGGGGAAAGGTGGGAAGGAGGGATAAACTGGAAGACTAGGATTGACATATACACACTACTATATATAAAATAGATAACTAATAAGAACCTATGTATGGCACAGGGAACTCTGCTTAACGCTCTTTAATGACCTGTATGGGAAAATAATCTAAGAAAGAGTGGATATATGTATAACTGATTGACCGTGCTGTACAGAAGAAAATAACACAACATTGTATATCAACTATACGCCAATAAAAATTAATAAAAAATAAAATAAAATTGAGAAAAAGTGCTAGAAAGTGTTAAATATGAGTAAATAAGATTAATATCACTCATGTGTTATTAAATCTAATCATTTTGATGTTATACATAAGTTGTGATCACTAGAAGTATTTTCCAAAATTTCTGACAAAGAGAAGTCACACTATGTCAAATTTAATTTACCAAAACAGGCAAAAGAATTAATAGAAAACTTGAGTAATTCTACATTTCCTGAGTAGTAAAGAAATTAAGTAATTAAATCATTTTACAAAGGACATTCTGGACCCAGATAGCTTCAATGTTAAATTCTACCATTTAAGGAAAAATAAAAACAAACTTAGAGAAACTCTCTTAGAGAAATAAAAATCATTTTATGATCCCAGCATGACCTTGATCTTATCACATAACAAAGGCATTAAAAATAAAATGATAATTTAATGTAATTAGTTTACATTAACATGGGAAAATTGTTTATCATGAACAATGATTCAAAATCCTAAAGAAAATCATAGCAAATCAAAGTCAGTGATATAAACAGTAGGATAATGTGTCATGACTAAAGAATTTTTTTCTAGGAATGCAAGACTGATTTAAATTGTAAAAATAGTTAATATAATTAGCTAATTGACAGAACAAAAAATAAAGCTCATACAATATTCTCAAAAAATGCTGAAATTTAAAACTTGATAAAAATTTAACACAATAATAAAAACTCTTATAAAAGTAGGAATAGAATGGAACTTCCATAATGTGACAAGCAATATCCACAAAAACCTACTGCTAACATCGTACATAATGGTGAAATATTGAAAGCTTTTCTCTTAAAGTCCAGAATCAGATAAAGATAACCACTATCACCATTTCAATTTAATTTTGTACTAGAATTCATCAAAAATGTAAGAAAACAAGAAAAAGAAGCAAAAATATAAGATTTTAAAGGTAGAAATGCTATTTTGTTTAGAACCTCTCTCCCTCAACAGTGAACAGGTAAACTATTATAATGAATCAGTTCCGTTCAGTTCAGTCGCTCAGTTGTGTCTGACTCTTTGTGACCCTATGAATCCCAGCACGCCAGGCCTCCCTGTCCATCACCAACTCCCGGAGTTCACTCAAACTCACATTTATCGAGTTGGTGATGCCATCCAGCCATCTCATCCTCTGTCGTCCCCTTTTCCTCCTGCCCCCAATCCCTCCCAGCATCGGAGTCTTTTCCAATGAGTCAACTCTTTTTATGAGGTGGCCAAAGTACTGGAATTTTAGCTTTACCATCATTCCTTCCAAAGAACACCCAGGACTAATCTCCTTCAGAATGGACTGCTTGGATCTCCTTGCAGTCTAAGGGACTCTCAAGAGTCTTCTCCAACACCACAGTTCAAAAGCATCAATTCTTCAGCGCTCAGCTTTCTTCACAGTCCAACTCTCACATCCATACATGACCACTGGAAAAACCATAGCCTTGACTAGACAGACCTTTGTTTTCAACGTAATGTTTCTGCTTTTGAATATGCTATCTAGGTTGGTCATAACTTTCCTTCCAAGGAATAAGCATCTTTTAATTTTGTGCAATCACCATCTGCAGTGATTCTGGAGCCCCCCAAAATAAAATCTGACACTGTTTCCATTGTTTCTCCATCTATTTCCATGAAGTGATGGGACCGGATGCCATGATCTTCGTTTTCTGATGTTGAGCTTCAAGCCAACTTTTTCACTCTCCTCTTTCACTTTCATCAAGAGGCTTTTTAGTTCCTCTTCAGTTTTCTGCCATAAGGGTGGTGTCATCTGCATATCTGAAGTTATTGATATTTCTCCCGGCAATCTTGATTCCAGCTTTTGCTTCTTCTAGCCCAGCATTTCTCATGATGTACTCTGCATAATAGTTAAATAAGCAGGGAGACAATATACAACCTCGATGTACTCCTTTTCCTATTTGGAACCAGTCTGTTGTTCCATGTCCAGTTCTAACTGTTGCTTCCTTACCTGCATATAGGTTTCTCAAGAGGCAGATCAGGTGGTCTGGTATTCCCATCTCTTGATTAGTGCTAAACAAATCAGTACCCCCAAATCCATTATATCCGTATATTTCAGCCACACATACACACACAAAACCTTAACAATACCATTTAAAATAGCATCAAACCATCAAATACCAAGGGGGAAAAAACCTCACGAAAACCTAAATCAGTGAAGGGACACACCATGTTTAAAAAGTGGAGACTAAATATTCTAAAAGGCAGATTCTTCCTAAATTGATCTATATATTTAATTCAATTCTGATAAAAATTTCACCATAAAATATTGTGGAAATTAAAAAGTTATTCTAAAATATACATGGAGATGCAAAGGGATATGAGTAACTGAAACTATCTTAAAGAATAAAAGCAAAATTAGAAGACTTAAACTGTCAGATCTCAATATTTATTATGGGTAGAAAAATTATTAATATTATTAGTGTTAATTGTTACTATTGTTATTCTTCTTTCAACCATATTTAAAATTATCCTTTAGGATTTATTGATCTATATTTGAGATATAAAAGAGATAAGAGCACTTTTTGTTTCATGTCAATTCTCTTCTGGTTTAATGTTTTCTAGAACCTTTCCTTGCAATTATGAAATATATAAATTTTGTAAAAGTGCACAAAACATATATGCATTCTTTTACAAATAGTGATCCTTATGTACTCAAACCTTCTGTCCTCCATAGGGTAACTACTTTCCTGGTAATTATTTCTTTCCTTTCTTCTATAGCTGCAACAACTTAGTATGTCTCCCTAAGTAATATAGCTTATTTTTGCTTAGTTTTGGACTTTACTTTTTGAAATTATGGTAGCCAGCTTCCAAAATGACCCCTAAATCATAGACTCCTGGTGGTGTCTTCCTACATTGAATCAGGGATAGTCTGTATGACCAATTTCTAAGGCTGTCATAAAAGGTTACTGCAGTTTCTGTATAATTCTCTCACATTATTCACTCTGTGGGGAGCATGAAGAAACTTAAGCAGTCCCGTGAGGAGGACCCACATAGGCAGGAGCTGAGGCCTCCTACCAGTAGCCAACACTGACTTGCCACCCCTGGGGCTGAACCACCTTAGAAGCACAGGATCCCCCTGTCTAAGTCAAGCCTTCAGGTAGCCCCCAGAGACAGTTGATTGTGATCTCATGAGCAATCCTGAGTCAGAATTGCTCCAGATCACTCTCAAATACCTAATCCACAGAAACCATGGACAATAATAAATGATTTCTGTTGACTTTTTAAAAAAGACAAGGAGATAATGATATAAAGATATAAGCCATTGCAATAGAATCCAGAAAATAACCTAGATTTATTATTTATGACAAAAGTATTCGTCAGCTTGGGTTTCCATAATAAAATACCATAGGCTGCATTGCTTAAATAAGCAACATTAATTTTCTCACAATTCTGAAGAATGGAAGTCCAGACCAAAGTCATCAGGGTTAACATCTGGTAAGAACTCTCTGAGTTGCAGGAGGTTGCCTTTTCCCTGTGTCCTCACATGGCAGAAAGAGATGGCACGCTCTCATGTGTCTCTTCTTATAAGGGCAATAGTCCCATCAGACCAGGGTTCTACTCTCATGACCTCATCTAACCCTACTTAACTCTCAAAACACACCATCTCCCAACAGTATCACCTTGGGAATTAGAGCTTCAACATGAATTTTGGAGGGACACAAACATTCAGTCTGTAAGAACAAAAATGACTATAAAGCAGTGAGGGAAGAATATTCTTCTCAATAAAAGTTCTAATGCTAAAAATGTATGTTGAGTCTTCACACCATTCACAAAAATCAGCTCTAGCCATAGATCTAAATGTGACAGGCAGAACATTAGAGCTTGTAGAAGAAAACCTCAGAGAATATATTTATGATCTTTAGTAGGCCAGTACTTCTTAAACTATATACTGTAGGCATTAACCATAAAGAAAAAGTTGATTAAATAGACTCTGTTAAAGTTAAGAATTTCTGTTGATTAAAAGATATCTTTCAAAAAATGAAGTGGCAAATCAAAGTGGGAAATCGTGTTTGTAATACATGTTCCACAATAGACTCATTCACAATACATAAAGAACCCCTGGAAATTAAAAAGAAAACATCCCAATAGCAAAATGAGCAAAAATATAAACGGGCACTTCATTAAAGAAAATATCCCAGTGGCCTATAAACATATTACAAGTTGTTCAGTCTCGTTCAGTTCAGTTCGTCACTTAGTCGTGTCCCACTCTCTGCGACACCATGAATTGCAGCATGCCCAGCCTCCCTGTTCATCACCAACTCCCGGAGTTCACCCAAACTCATGTCCATCGAGTCAGTGATGCCATCCAGCCATCTCATCCTCTGTTGTCTCCTTCTCCTCCTGCCCCCAATCCCTCCCAGCATCAGAGTATTTTCCATTGAGGCAACTCCAAAGTATTATTAGTCATTAGGAAAATAAAATTTAAAATCCCAGTGAGATATACAAACACTAGAATAGCAAAAATGAAAAAAATTGACATACCCAGTGTTGGAGAACACAGAGCAACTGGAATGCTCATACATTGCTGGTGGGAGTATAAACCAGTATAACCACTCTTGAAAGCTGATTGCCAGCAACTGTTAATGCTGAACGTGTGTGTTTGTGCTCAGTCTCTCAGTTGTGACTGAGTCTTTGTGAACCCATGGACTGTAGAGCCCACCAGACTCCCCTGTCCATGGGATTTTCCAGGCAAGAATACTGGAGTGGGTTGCCATTTTCCTCCTTCAGGGGTTCTTCCTAACCCAGGGATCCAACCTACATCTCCTGTAACTTCTGAATTGGCAGGCAGATTCTTTATCACTGAGCCACCTGGGGAATCCAATGCTGAACATACACATCCCATTAACCAATAATTCCATCCTAGATATATACTCAATATAAATGTGTGTGTGTGTGTGTGTGTGTGTGTGTGTGTGTGTGTGTGTATAGTCCAGTCACTAAGTTATGTCCAACTCTGCAACCCCTTGGACTACAACATACCAGGCTCCTCTGTCCTCTACTATCTCATGGAGTTTGCTTAAATTCATGTCTGTTAAGTCAGTGATGCTATCTAACCATCTCATCCACTGTCACCGTTTTCTCCTCTTGCCTTCAATGTTTCCCAGCATCAGGGTCTTTTCCAATGAGTTGACTCTTCAAATCAGGTGGCCAAAGTATTGGACCTTCAGCTTCAGCATCAGTCTTTCCAATAAATATTCAGGGTTTATTTCCTTTAGGATTGACTGGTTTGATTTCCTTGCAGTCCATGGGACTCTCTAGAGTCTTCTCCAGCACCACAGTGTATATATATATATATATATATATATATAGAGAGAGAGAGAGAGAGAGAGCCAAAAGCATTTGAAAGAACCTTTATAATAGCATTTATTCATAATAGCTAAAAACTGGAAACAATTTAAATGCTCAGCAACAGTAGTTAACATTGTCTCCTAGGGATTCCTTGGATGGGCCTATGTGGATGAGTGTGGGCCTTGAAGTTAAGTGTGAAATTGTGTGTATATGACATGTACAAAATTCAGATTGAAAAACTCTTGTCTCAAAAGATCTTGAGTCCTTGACTTAGAGACCTATATTTCAAAAAAAAAAAAAAAAAAAAAGCTCCTTCCTCTCTTGATTTCATCAACTAAGCCCTAGAATGTAGCTTTAACATTTTTATCCTTAGTCTAGTCTGTTCATAGCTTTTTCAAATTGAGTATTTAAAATCTCATCATTCCTTATTTTTAAGGAATTATCATCTATTTACATGAATTATATCATGGTGAAACCTAAAAATTAAGTTACAGGCATGAGACATTAATATCTCTCAAAGTGATCTACTTGAGAGCTGCTTTTGATATGGTAGATAGCATATTGAACAGCAGACATTAGTTTGCCAACAAAGGTCCGTCTAGTCAAGACTATGGTTTTTCCAGTGGTCATGTATGGATGTGAGAGTTGGACTGTGAAGAAAGCTGAGTGCCAAAGAATTGATGCTTTTGAACTGTGGTGTTGGAGAAGACTCTTGAGAGTCCCTTGGACTGCAAGGAGATCCACCCAGTCCATTCTAAAGGAGATCAGTCCTGGGTGTTCTTTGGAAGGAATAATGCTAAAGCTGAAACTCCAGTACTTTGGCCACCTCGTGCGAAGAGTTGACTCATTGGAAAAGATTCTGATGCTGGGAGGGATTGGGGGCAGGAGGAGAAGGGGACCACAGAGGATGAGATGGCTGGATGGCATCACAGACTCAATGGACGTGAGTTTGGGTGAACTCCAGGAGTTGGTGATGGACAGGGAGGCCGGGCATGCTGCGATTCATGGGGTCTCAGAGAGTCGGACATGACTGAGCAACTGAACTGAATTGAACTGAACTGAAAGTAGAGAGAACTGAAGGGTCACTGAATGCACTCATTTGAAAGTAGGATACACATTACTGTAGAGCAATATGGTTCTTCTCAGGGGTAAATTTGCCCCCTGCCCCCCAGGAGGACATCGGGCAGTATATGGAGATCTCTTTTGTTGTCACAGCTGGTAGAGCGGATGGTACTGGTGTGAGTGAGTAGAGGCCAGGGATGCAGCTAAATATCCTACAATGCACATGACAGTCCCACACAAGAATTAGAAACCAGGCCCTGCAGTGATGGCGACTCTGTGTGTGGGACACCTCTTGTGTACCACTCCAGCTCCTGTTGGTCCCACAGTGGCTCTTGTGGACTTTGACAGCTTAGACATGTGCATTCTGAAAGGGCCTTGCCTCATGGTTCTGGCATATGTTTCTAGTTTCTTGCCTTTGGACTTCCCCGATATGGCAGCATGGGCTTCATGTAAATCATTTTGGCAGCACATCCACAAGTGCAAACCAGAAATATAGAGGGATTGACACACTAGGTCAATGGGACATGAGATGTGATGAATAAATTCTTTCTCCTTTTGCCCCCTGGTTCCTTGGTGGGTCAGATGGTAAAGAATCTGCCTGCAATGCGGGAAATCTGGGTTCAGTCCCTGAGTTGGGAAGACCCCCTGGAGGAGAATATGGCAACCTACTCCAGCCAGTATTCTTGCCTGGAGAATTCTATGGACCGAGGAGCCAGGTGGGCTACAGTCCATGGGGTTGCAGAGTCTGACACGACTTAGCAACTAACATTTTCACTTTTTCACTTCAAAGAGTTATGAAATTTATTTCACACTCCAAAGAATCTTCTCTATGACTGAATACCAGTCTCCTTTAATAGTGGCTAACTTAGTATTACATTGTTACTTTGGCTCTTTGTCCTCCCCAGGTTCACTTCCCTTGTCCCCTAGTCTTCCTGGAATCACATGCCCAGTAAACCACATGCATGCAAATCTTTGTCTCAGATTCTGTTTTCAGGGAAGACTCAGGATAAAATACTACATGTGTGGAAGTTCACACTGAAAGATCAGAAATTAATGGAAAATAAGTCAGAATTTTATTCATGTTTATCTCTTTAAAGTGAAACATGAAAATGTAATAAAGAATTTAAAAGAGGGTATCAGATTTGTGGTGGCACAAATATCGGAGAGCTTTGAAAGGTCCACTTCTAAAATTGTCCCATCAGCCAAAGAATTTTCTAAGCCTCTTCTATAAAGGCAAGGGACAAGAGTGGTGGTCATACGGAAGGAGAAAAAAGAAAGAAATTAAACGAGGGGTTCGAGAAAGGAAACGAAAGGAAAAAGATTATCCCCTAGCTGCACTCTTTTAAATGGATCTTGTTGTTTTGAGAAATTTAGAATCCTAGATTTTTAGTTAGAAGGAACCTGGGAGATCATCTATGGAAATTTCCTCTTTTACAGATGAGGAAAAGCAGGCTAGAGCGGCTACATGAGCTTCTTAAGGTCACCAAGTTGCTTTCATGGCAGAATTCAGGACACCATCTAAACATGGATTCTAAATCACTCATCTCTGTGATACCTGAGGCAGCCTGGAACTTTTCTTGGCATTTTATAAACTCTTTTGAGGAGTATGACCAAGCTAAGATTTTAGAATACCCTGCCCCAGATCACCAAGATGCTAAGATGTTAACAGGAAATAAGAGGAAATGTCAGCTGTTCTTGCCCTTGCTTGTAGAGGGTGAGTGTGTTTCTGGAATTAAGACTTGACTAAAGTGTTTGAAATTAATTATTTGAAGGTATCAATAAAGTTTGGTTAAGAGAGAGGAGTGGAGGTTAAGTTGGTAACTCTTGTTATTCTAGGGACATTCTCAATGCTAACTTCTCAAAGTTTCTGTTAAATTGAGAAGACTTAGTTCATGGACTTGGTCAAGGAGAGTGGAAATAACGATTGCATTCTGTTTGGGGGCTTTTCACTGGTGTTTCCTTCTAAGGCAACTTTGTTCTGAGTGGTTAGCAAAGAGGATGTTCTTGGTTTCCTCTCCCACCTCCTGCCCCCACTCTGGACATCCAACTACACAAAGTGCATCTAGTAAGGATTCTGCTTTTTCTTCTCCTTGTGCTGATGCCAAAGTCAGACATTTCCTTCTAGTGAACAAGACAGATATGATGTCTGTCTTAACTGGCTCACAGTTTGGTGGAAAAGACAGACATTAAAAAAAAACTCAATCATGTCTGATGGTGATCAAGTCCAGAGTGCTTTGGTATCTGATCAGGTTTGGGGGCAGGAAGAGCTTCCATAGGAGGAGATTTAAGATAAGATACAATTGGCCAAGGATTTGAGGTTGTATGTGAGGGAGGAAGCAGCACATGGAAAGGCTCAGAGGACAGAGCACCTCGAGGTAAACAAAAGGAGGCACAGCCCAGAGAGCAGACAAACTGAGAGGCTGTGCTGGGCATGGGAGCCATGGGGCAGTTTGACTTCTTGAGGGCAGTGGATGCCACCGAAGGGTTTGGGGCAGGTGAAAGCAGTTAATCAGATTTGCTTCAGAAGAATTCCTCATTTCCACAGTGGAGGGAATGAGCTAGATGGGAGTGAAGTGGGAAGCCACCTGTAGTATGGGTGAGAGGTGTTGGTGGCGTCCTTGGAATGGACAGCAGTAAACTCTGGTGATGGGTGTTGTATAGCCTAGGACAGTGCCTGGTACGTAATTAGACTGCGTAAATAGTAACTGAATGAATGAATAGGTATACTGTAAAAAATATTTAGGAGGGCCCGATAATTAATCAGAATATAGGAGGTGAAAGGGAGGGAAGGGGCAGGAAAGATAACCAGATTTCTGCTCACAGGTAACTGCATGGATGGCCAGGAACTGAGATGGGAAACAAGTTATGGGAAGGTTGAAGGGGCAGGTAATGGGAGGGCTGTGTATGTAGCTTTGGACGTGACAGGTTAAGATGCTGGAAAGCAGTTGGATATGAACTGAGTAGTAACTGTATCAATTCGGAAATCTTCTTATGGATGGTAGTGGGAGTCACAGGAGTGCATAGATCCTATGGCCCAACAGGAGTATGCAGAGAGAAGAGAGGACTCTGCAGCGTTACAGTGGGTGTGACCCTCTGCCTTTCCCATCGCTGGGCTCATTTTGGCACGTGAGGGCTCATCATATTTCCAAACGGGGATTGGCATGGGGCCCCTTCAGAGAGCCCCGCAATCACTCATTATTCTCATTCAAGAAATCTAAACGAATATTTCAAAGATCGGAAGGTGAAGAGGGAAGTAAATTATCGTTTTGACAGTGTTCCGGCAGGTTCATCTTGGTTCTTTCAACAAATTTAGTTCAGTGAAGGCTCTTGCCACTCTTTAGTCTGCTGAACTTGCAGTTCAGGTCGTGGAGGGATGGAGAGGGGCTGAGGAGATGACAGCAGTGCGTGATGCAAAGGCTTTACCCTTTCCACATGTCCCTCTGACCCCTGGTCTCTAGGCTGTCAGTTCCTCTCCCCTAGGATGGTAGCTGCAGCAGGTACTCTGCCTGGTTGAACTACCTGGAATGCCGAGAGGTGGAACACGGCATGCTCGTCAGTCACACTGGGGCTGCCGATAGCCCCTCTGTGGTCACCAAGAATGCCTGACTTCTGTGACCCCTGGGTGGTGACAGAGAGCCCTGGGGAGCAGGCTTGCTTTTCCCACAGTCCTTTTCTACTGCTTGTTGGCATTTTATGCTAGGGGCAGCCATGGAAAGCTCCTTGAGGACTGGGTTTGAGTCTGTCTTGTTTGCCAGTGTATTTTCAGACCCTGATAGAGTGTCTGACACAAAGTTGAGTAAATTAATGAATCCTTTATCTACAATGAAGGTTTCCCCTTTGGGGAGATTTGTCAACCACTGTGAGGCCCATTAAGTGTAATTAGTGGGACAGCCAGATTTCAGAAGGAGAAATGAGCCCTTCAGATAAATAGTGGGTAATGGGAATACTTTTCTTATTCTGAAGTCCTATATAAAGCAGTTTGGCCCCTTAGTCCTAATATGCTGCTATTTGTCTTTCTTTGGAGATGATACCCCTCTGTGTAGAGCAGGGGCTTGGAACTGCTTTTCCAGAAGTGATCAGTGTGCTGGTGCACACTTTTGACCTTGCTCCCTTGTCCCTAATCATGTGCATCTGTTGGCTAGATGCTGAGACTTGGTGCCTGGACTTGAGCCATGTAGAAGAGAGAGAGGTCCAGAGGAGAGCAAACCCATCACTGCAGCAGAATCGTCCCAGAGCACCTGAGGTTGGACAGAGGGTCAAATCCAGGACTCAGGGATGGGGGACAAGATTTTCATCAGGTTTCTTGTCCACGGCAACTACCCAGTGAACCTGAATTATTCAGTCTGTTAAGAGCGGTGTTACTCTCCCATTGCCTTATTATTGATGTCTGCCATTTTCTCTGCAGGACTTTATAGTAGAAAGGGTTGCCTTCTCTGTATATGATGCATGACATATGCAGGACTTAGTGGACCACGGTGTCTTTGTTCAGACTGGTGGTGTTTGAGAACTAGTGGATGTCTTAGCACACTTAGCACTGGCCCCATGGCTGCTGGCCTTGTCCTTTAGCTCAGTGCAGACAGAGCTGCTAGCAATGGGGGATCCAAATTCTGGGCAGAAGAGAAGAAACCTTCCTGATAATTAACGACCCACACAGAAGCGCTCATGCTTCAGCACTAATACAGGGCAGGACTGCTGAACATCTCAGGCAGATGTCCTTGGAAATCCAGTCTTGTGGATTCTCTCTGAAAACACCTGTCCGTGGTCACATTTGTGAAATACAGCACACTCACATCTCCCTCTTGAAGATTCCTAATGACACATTGGTATAACCCAGAAGTCTAACAGTAAAGAACTTGTTGTTTAGCTTTATTTGGCCCAATGCTTCCCATACATATTTGACCATGGCAGTTTTTTTGTTTTAAATAACACTGCTCTGAGTATTCCATGGTATTAGTGTTCTGTGGGGGTATATTTTAGAAAATGTTGCATCAAGAATTCTGGGGTGTGTGTTGTTTTTTTTTACCTCTAAAGTTCTACCCTCTTCCTTTCTTATTCCCTCTTCTTAGGATGAGTACATAGGAAAGATAGACTTTCTACAGTGAGTACTGAGAAGTGGAGGTGAGGTTTTCAAAGAGACTTAGAAAACGTCCCTTCACTGGCTAATCAGTGAAAGTATTTGAGTTAACATTAAGCTGCTGCAGCCACATGTGCTCAGTAGTATCTTGTTAAAGAATTCAAGTCTAGCATGGTATGCAAGAGGGAATGACTACTTTGGGACTTTATGGGATCTCTCCTCTTAATACTTTCTTTCTTCAAATGTTGGGAAAATGAGTAAGGAAGAGACACTGGAAGTAAAGCAAATTCACTTTGAATTTGACTACAGAGTCAGTTTTCACAAAGAACTCTTTGGACTTTCCTCTGATATGCTTTGATTAGAGACACAGGGAGATGAATTCTCTGAATTTGGGTCAGTTACATTCCTACACTTTCATGATTGTTGAAGTGTCTTAAGTCTATCCTTTCCTTTTCATTTGTACTGTTACTATGTAGATTCAGGACTTCATCTCCTTTCTTCTGCATCCATCCGTCCATCCATGCTCTTATGCATTCATTCAACATACTCTAAGCATTGATATGTACTAGTTACTGAACACACAAGGTGAACGAGTCATGGTGCCTGCTCTTCTGTTGCCTATTTCTAAGATGTGGAACAAGAGTCCAGCCTTTCTGAATTCTGATCCTCCCGGCTGGAGTCACATTTTCAGCACATCTCTGATCCTGTCATGTCCTTTAAGAAACATTTGGGAGCTCCTTATTACCTGTGGAATGAGGAGGAGCCCCTTCCACCCCAGAGCAAGATGATATTTGAGGGACCCTTCATGCAGGCCCCAGCAGTCCCAGTCTCATCTCTGACTTTTCTGTTCATACAGTTGTGGAAACTGAGGGACGACAGGGCTTCTCCCAGCCCTTGAGCATGTCTGCCACTCCCTGGCTCCAGCTGGTCCTTTGTCCTGTGCCTCCTTCTCTTGAACTTTCTCCCCTTTCAAGGCCCAACTCATAAGCTGTGTTCTCTGGGCTTTAACAGGCTTCTGAACCCTCTCTTCTCACATTCTCCTGTTTTAGACTATGAGGCACAGACTTCTTGGGTCTGTTCTCTTGGGAGAAGGGTCATGTCCTGTTCAACTCAGCATTCTTGACCAGTAACCTAGTGCAGGGCCCTGCACCTGGATGTAAGTGTTTAATTCATTCTGGAGCCGTAACTGTGACAAATATGTATGTTTATGTGTCACATGTATATCCCCATATATATATATATATTTATATATATGTATATATATATATGTAATTTTAAATTAGCTAGAAAAGTTCCATTAGAAAATTTAAAATTAATTTTATTAGTCTTTAACTTTTTGTACTTTGTACATATTTTAGCAAGCTTAAAAAATCTTTTGTGTAGTTCTTGTTAATATTTATTTATTTTTAATCAGTTGAATGCTTTACAATATTGGTTTGATTTCTGTCATACATCAACATGAATTAACCATAGGTGTACATATGTCCCCTCCCTCTTGAGTCTCCCTCCTACCTCCTACCTGTTCCTAACCCTCTAGGTTATTACAGAGCCCCAGTCAGAGTTCCCTGAGTCATACGGCAAATTCCCATTGGCTAGCTCTTTATATATGTTATCATATATGCTTCTATGATTCCATCTTTTCCCTGTCATTCTGTATAATATGTATATAATGCTTTGTATCCATATTATATAATTTGTATAATATGCTCATTCCTTTTATATGTGTGTGTGCTAAGTTGCTTCAGTTGTGTCCAGCTCTTTGCAACCCTATGGACTGTACCACAGCAGTCCAGAAAAACCCTTCCACACCAGAAAAACCCTTCCTTTTATATACTGGAACTAAATTTTAGTTTATGTATAGCAATTTAGATTTTATTTTGGAGTTAAGTACTATATTTGGGCTTCCCAGGTGACTCAGTGGTAAAGAAACCGTCTGCCAATGCAGAAGACACAGGTTCAATCCCAGGGTTGGGAAGATCTCCTGGAGAAGGAAATGGCAACCCACTCCAGTATTCCTGCCTGGGAATCTCATGGACAGAGGAGCCTGGCAGTCTGCAAGATCATAGGGTTGCAAAAGAGTCGGACACTACTTAGTGACTAAACAATAGCTACCCTATTTGAAGGGATGTGGACTATTTTAAATCTTGAAATCACTTCAGATAATTCTACTTCCAAAAGAAAAATGGGGGTTATTTTAGGTACTATAAAAAATCATAATTGTATGGAACCACTATCATTTAATTGCATCTCTCCTTTTAATGAGAATTAAGTGCAATAAAATTTTATTAATTCAGACTCTATTCTTTGGCAATTTTTGATAGTTCAGTTACCAAGGTGGCAGACATTTTCAGTTGTTACTATATGCTTTTTAAAAGAGCAAACTTCTCAAGTGTGTAGAAAGATCCACCCATGTATGGATGGTTGATGTAATAATTACAAATAATTCCCATTTATTAATTACAGAATATCTAGCAGTACAGTGACATATTTGGCAACACCTTGTCAACTATTAATTTAACTATTTTTAAAAAGAATAAGTGTAAGTGAAGCTTTTATTAAATCTAATGGCTTTATTCTTAAATAGTCTGAGTTAATGAAATTTAACCAATTATTGGGTTGTTCTTTGTATTCAGAGATATTGGGTCTATAGATCTCATCCAGTGGGTGGGAGGGATGTGATTGAAGGGGCTGGTACCTACTCATTGGGCCTCCCAGCCTGCATACAGCTGTCACCTCCCCCTTTCCTTATGGCTCTGTGCTGTGCTGTGCTTAGTCGCTCAGTCATGTCCAACTCCCTGCAACCGCGTGGACTGTAGCCCGCCAGGCTCTTCTGCCCGTGGGATTCTCCAGCTTATGGCTCTAATTGCCGGTAATTTTAAGGAAGTCTCATTTACATGGGGAATGTGCCTACTTTCTCTCATTTGATCCTCACCACAGCTAGCGTTCAGGTGGGCATTACTATTCCTTGAGTGACTTGCCCGCGTCACACAGCTGGAAGGAGCAGTATTAGAACTTTCACCTGTGTTCTCTGTCTTCCTCTCTCCACACTTTATCATACTGTCTTTCAAATAATAGCGACTTAAGTTTGCAAAGGAGTAGGTATCTGTTACCTCATTTGCTTAAAAACAGTCACCCCCTTGAGCGGTAATAAGTGGATCTGCCTGTTGCTTTTCTTTTTTGGAGATCCCTAGCTATATGCCATTCTTCCCACCTCCTTCAGCTTCTCCTGTGCTTTAAATTCACATCCAACAGTCATTCTGAAAATATTCGACATTATGCTGCAGTATGATCAGACAGCAGGCTTTGGCCACTCTGCCTTCACTTGTCGGTCCTCAGCTAGCTCTACCTATATGCCCAGGGCTAAATATTAGCCAAGTAGTGAGCAGAGGTTTCTTGTGCCCTTAGCTTCTCCTTTTTTCTCATGGAGCTCTGTTCTTAGCCCTTCTTTCCACTCTCTGTGAAAACTTGTTCTTCCGAAAGAATCACTCATTTTAAAGCATAAATCATTACAGGCAAATATATATTGAGCCTTACTGTTCTCAGGGAATTTATGTTTTAATGGAATAGAAGAAATATTTAGTCCAGAAAATTACTCCATAATGGTAGAACTGGATTTCTGTGAGTAGGTGAGGATAATTTTTGAAGCTAGAATATTCTTATTGGAATCTTCAAAGTTAGACATATATAAGTGATTCCCTACTTCACCCACATGGAAAGTCAATCTTATCCATGTCCTGCTCCTGATCCCTCTCCCTACAAAAGAAAAAGCTGTGAGTAGACTGACTGCTTCCTGAGACCCAGGTATATTGGTTCTGTCTCATCATTTAATGTTCAAGTGGCCCTTGAGGGTGCAGACAGAATGTTTGCAGCAAATCCACGTCTCATAGTCATAAAGAAGCATAGGCTTGCACTGTGGGCCTTTAACTTGTTTCTTAAAAAAAATCGACCAACAAATATTGATTGAGTAATACTTCAGCTGTCTCCTCAAAGACATTTTGACCTTTCTGATCCCATTTTGTCTATTAGTGTGTTATGGAGCAGTGTGCTGTGCAAGTAGCAGAATCTGTGACAGCTTTTAGTCTTTTTCTTGGAGGGATGTCTGTGTGGATGGTGTATAATCTCACCCATTTAGAAAGACTGTGGTCTCTAAGGTGTAGTAATCAAGAGCTTGGGCCCTGGAGTCAGATGCCCTGGTTTTCATCTTGGCTTTGGTATGTACTGACTGTATGATTTGGAGCAAATTACTTGGCTTCTAAACCTCACTTTCCACATCTGCATAATGGAGATACTGTTGGTACCTTCCTGCCTGGGGGTGGTAGCTGTGATTAAGATTAAATGATGGATTTAAAGAACTTTGCACTGTGCCTGGCACCTATTAAATATGAAATAATTACTAGCCATAATTATCTTCCTTTTGGTTCAGTGGTCCAGATTTCCTCCTAGTCTCCCTTATTTTTACTTCTAGAACACAAGGAATTGTACAGGAGCTTCTATAGGACTCTAGAGACTTTTAAATTAGACTGCCTTAAGGTTTTTGAAATTCACTTGTTCCAAGAAGGGCTTCAAAGAAAGCAAACTTTAATCTTAGTTTCTTGCCTGCTTTCCAGGCCATGTATTTATTCTGTTCTTAACTGTAACTTCTCCAACAAATAGTTTGAGTATTACCTGTGCTTTCATTTCATAGTGTGGAAAACACATACGAATCACTTCAAGCTGTCTTCCAGCTTGTTTCAAACATAATTCAAGTCTTGAAATGATTATCTGGACATATGTACTCTAGGAACTGTTGGAGAAGAGAAACAGCACCAGCAGATACTTTTAGATTTGTTTTCTCAGTCTTAGATTCCCATGAAAGTTACAAAAGGGTGGTGAATCACTTGGGGTCCATTAAGGCCCTCCTGATTTGCTTTGTGCTCTGGTCAGGTAAGCTAGTATGCATGTTCATAACCAATTAAAATGCCTCTAGAATGGCACTGACCGAGGCCATCCTTATTTTTAAGTCCCCAGATAAGCAATTTTTCAACTTCAGCAAGACATTCCAGAAATGCTTGACTTCATACTTCTCTGCCTTGTGATAAATAAATACAATTTTGCTTTTATCTCAGAGTAATTAATTTAGATTTCTGCTTGTGGTATATAGAGTAGAATAATGTTCTATAGCTCTTTGAACATTAGATTGGAAAGAATGTGCCCTAAACATTTTGCTTAATTAAATCCTAGAGAGGTGGTACAAACTTTTCATAATTAATTGAAACATGCCTATTTTGACTGATGCATATTTATATGATATTATCATATGAAGGATTTATCATATTATATAAACTATTCACTATGGGAATGTGATTTAAAGCTGTAAGCATTTTGCATTTGTTGCTGCATTGTTCATTATGAAAAATACACAGGCTAATAATGTCTATAAGGAAAAATCTGTTACAAGAATTTTCTTTGAGGTAATCTTGTCTCTAATGGCCCAGATTTTAGCCTACATATAAGAGATCAGGTTTTCCTAGTTTAAAGAAATATTTTTAAAATTAAAAAATTTTAAAGCAGATAAGGTTCAAAAAACTAAAGGGCTGGGGCCTTCTGTTTTGCCAATGTAAAGCATGCACACAATTCCTGGGTTTCAGATTTTTAGAAAAAGAGATGCTTGTTAAAATGAACTAATTCTTTTGGCTTTAGTGTTTCCCAGGTGATGCTAGTGGTAAAGAACCCACCTGCCAATGCAGGAGACTCAGGAGACCTGGGTTCAATCCCTGGGTTGGAAAGATCCCCTAGAGGAGGGCATGGCAACCCACTCCGATATTCTTGCCTGGAGAATCCCATAGTCAGAGGTGTCTGGTGGGCTACAATCCACAGGGTCACAAAGAATCAAACATGACTGAAGGAACTTAGCATGCATGCATGCATTTTGGCTTTAAGCACTTAAGAAAAAAGCTCATTTACTAGGGGTACAGACATGCTGTTTAAGATGGGGTACCATCTCATGTGTGGTGGCAGAATTTTCAGCTAAGTTTTAGCTGACAATTTTAATAACCAAAGTTCTTTCTTATTTCTTAAATATATTAATAAAAATGACTTTTATTAAGACTAGAACATCTGAGATATCTGAAAATGTTTTCTTGAACTTTTGGAATAATCCCTTTATCTGACTATTCTTTGGAGCATTAGCTGTTGATAACAGTTTGGTGACAGAACAGGAGATATCTGATGGCAGTTTTCCAAAGGGTTTGCCTTTATGAAACACAATTTTATGTAAAACGGAAGAGAATACTGAATTATTTAATGAGACAGATGCTAAGTACCATTCTAAGAGATTTCCAACTGCCAGATACAAAAGTGCACAATTTCTTTTGTCTCATTTTCTCATATCGTTACTTTGTAGTACAAATTATTTATAAAACTAATCTGCTTTAAAAGTATACTTTTTATTTGTTAGCTGTATTGTAAAAAACTATTCTTGCCTCTCCTTTAAAAAGACAAGTAGGACTCTGTGGTGATGATGGAGTAAAGTATGAGACAGACCTGTGAGAGGCCTTTTGCCCTGATCATCATTTCTTCAGGTCAGGCCAGGATTCAGGCCAGCTGCCCAGCCTTCTTATAGCTTTGCTCTTTACCCTCTGTCGTCTAGCTTTTAGTCTATGATAGTTAAAGATCTAGGACTGAAACGCTTACTACCCCAACTTCCCTCCAAATCAGACTGTCTAAAGGAAGAAACCGCAAGGGGAAACCTAATGCATGTTTTAAAGTGGCTCCTGGGGAAGTGGGGTCTCCTCGTTGAACTTTGAGGCCAAATAATTTCCCCCATAAAATCTTTTTTTTCCTTACAGATTTCACCAGAATCAAGCTTTTAGCCAACGGATCATTTGTGAGAATTCTGCTGTATCATCTTTTTTCAGGAACTTAAGATTTTAAAGTAGATAACTGGAAAAATAGAAACTATTAGTGCTAGTTAGTATAGTAATGATAGATGATTATTTTCTACATATACTCTTGCTAATCTAATTTTAAAAACTCCACCATACTCTAAGGTAAATTATAGAGTCTTGTTAATTTTGCATACCATGTAAAACATCTGCAGACAGGTGCCATATTAGTAATCATACAAAATATAAATAAATCTTGCTTTGAATAGAATACATTATTAAATACAGTCATTGCATGACATTTGAATTCATGTTATGACTCCATTTAAAGGAAGTTATTTTATCAAAAATGTTTGATTAACATCAGAGGTTCTTTTTTAGTGTCTCATTTGATAATTAACAATCAATTACAGCATGTAATTTGTGAAATAAAAATGATCGTTAAAATGACAATACTTATTCCATTAAGGTAAACAAAATGCTACACAGAGTTTTGAGTGATGACACTTGGTGGAGGAAAAAGCCATATCACTGCACTACAAATTAGTTTGCTTCTAATTTTGCAGGCTGATGACCGTACTGCCTCAAACCAAATCTTTTCCCCTGGAAATGGAATGAGTGCATGACAGGCTCTATGAACCATGAATATGTCAACAACTCATGAACCAGGCCTTGCTTAGCAATTAGTCTTTGGGGGATTTTATTCGGAAATCAGACAACACTATACCAGAGCTTGTTGGGGATTTTATGATTGCCACCCATGTCTGGAGCATGAGTTTGGGTTAGTACAAAAAAAATCCATAAAGGAGGAAGAGGTAGGCAATCAGTCATACACACACACACACACACACACACACACACACACAGTCAATTGGGATGACCATGGAAACGTAAGATACAGTGAGAGCCCCGGTAGCAAGGAAATATTTCTTAGATTTCCACTAAGAAATCGTCTATTTTCCATGTAAATACCCCAGTGTTTCCCTGACTCCAGTCATTTGAATATCACCATCACATTTTGTTACAGCATCTTACCACCTGCACTATGATTTACTCAATATATTTTATTAACTGACTCACTTTAAAAGCCTTTGTCTTAAGCAATAATATATGTGATATTCTGGGCTTGCTGTGCTAGTTAAATTTGTTTTGTTTTTTTTTCTCTTACAAAGGACAAGAAATACAGTAGTTTAAATATTGAAAATATCTGTCTACCAGCTAACATTATTCTAAGTGTTCCCATGACATGGGTACCAGGTGCTACCGAAGCTCCTAGGACCACCAGCCTGGCTGAAAATGATCTGGGCAGCTGAGTGACCTCAGGCCTCATGGCTGACACCCCCATTACCATTTCTCCATCCAAGGACCATGAGCCACATCACCTGGAGGGGAATTTGAATCAGTCCTGCGCCTCCCCAAGGATAGCCGTGAGGGAAGGCTGTATCACAGCAGACTGCTGAGTGAGCAGGGATACTGCCTTCCTTCCGGAGAACCTGGCCACTCACACCTTTTCTTTCTTTGACCCTATCACCCAGAAATCGTTATATTGCAAGAGTCAAAAAACACCCACTTTCATGTAACAGTACTTGGGAACACAGAAAGACTGAGCCTGGCTCCTGACTGGCCCAGTTCACATGGGGGCATCACTTTTGTAGGTGAGCACTGGGCAACCCACTCAATATGGATCTTCTAGGCTGTCAGCAGTGCCCTTGAAGACAGGAGTCACTTTCCAAGCTTCATTAGTACAGAGCCTGGTTTAACCAGGCAGAATAAGCATTTGTACCAGGATAAGAAGCCCTGGGAACCCTCATGGCTCTGCAGTCATGCTTTGGTTTTTAAACAAATGATGTCTTTTGGAAACATAGGAGCCAACCAAAAAAAAAAAAAGAAAGAAAGAAACACGAGAGAGAGAAAAGCACTAAGTCTTTCCACCAAGAGCTGGCTATTTTCCTAGGTCAGAGTGGTGAGGTAGTGAAATTAAGATCAGACCTCAAGTAATTCTCTGAGGTTCAGGGTGTGTCTAAGTTTGAAGGGATGTTTGCTTCTGATATGAACATTTTTCTTATACTTTTATTATAGAAGATGATGTGTCAAATGTACAAATAATGTGTGCCTGGTGCCAGAAAGTGGGAATCAAGCGCTATTCCCTGAGTATGGGAAGTGAGGTGAAAAGCTTCTGCAGCGAGAAGTGCTTTGCCGCCTGCCGACGAGCCTACTTCAAGAGAAATAAGGTAAGAGCACCATAGAGAGAGGCGGCCCCTGCAGGCCTCACCGCCCCGTGCGCATGCGCCTCCTAGCTTCTAGCTGAAATCACTGCGCACCCCGTACTTTGATTCTTTCTGTGTTGTCTGTTCTCTTTCTCTGTCATACTTAACCTTCGGGATTAAGGAGCCCCCTTCTAATGTGTAACCTGTCCTTCAATTTCTCTTGCCTTGGTGTTTGAATTCTGAGAGGGTGAATGAATCTGAAGATACAGTGGTCGCAGCCGGTATCCTAAGTGACAGTGTCTCTCTGGCAGTGGAGTCCTAGACGAGGGTCTATGAAAGAGCAGTGGTAGGAATTTCCTATCAAGGCTGAAAAACTAGCCACAGAAGCAATGGCCAGAAAGCTTTTATTCCATTCAGCTTTATATTTGTTTGCAAAGGCGAATGTTGCTCTGGCTCTTTCCAAAATCCGACCCACAAATTCTAATCAGGAAAAAGTCAAGTTTTTCTTGACACCTTACATTAAAATTGATTGATATTGAGAGAAGATGAAATAATGAATATATGAACCAACCTTGCTCACACAGCGAAGTGTTTGTGAGAAGCATGGTGGGTGAACACAGGAACAGCCATGACTATGGTTTCTTTTTTGTTTTGTCTTAAGACATCTCAGATCTGAAAGTGTCCTTTTAGAATAGCGTTAGCCACCACTGATGGGAAATGGAATGCATGATGTTTCTACAATCAACATACACACTCAGTTAATTTCCTAATCTTTTAAGAACCGCTATTGCATTCTGCCACTAATAATTGAAGTCAGTTGCTAGTTCTTGATGATTTTCCATTGATCTGCAAATCTTCCTTAATTCATAAAATCATCCACATTTTGCTAAGCATTTCCATTATACAATATCAAAATCTGTCCTTCTTTGAAGCAGTAACTGTTTTTTTTTTAAGTCTGATATTTGCAATCCTGAAATGCTAATTTGGGGCTCACTGCATTGCAAGAAGCACTGTTGCAGCAAATTATCTCCTTCAAATTTGGGTCACATCATTCGGCCAAAAAACATAATGCCAAAAGAATTAGGCTGCAGAATTCAGCGAGGTGGAATTGTAGTAGCAGTCTCTAAGAATTAGTCTCATAATCTTCACTGGAACAGGGAGACCAGTAAGGAAATTGGAATTCTTTTGGGACAGTCAACAGTTCACTTTCCCTTGGGAGGGGCCTCACGGGAGAGGCTGGTGAGGCTTTAGAGAAGGGTGGTTGGAACAACGCATAGGAGACACGTTTTGTTTTAATATTTGGGGATTAAAATGATCTCTGAGACCCTGGGGCTCCCGTTTTGAATGCTGAGCAATGGGGTAACAATCACAAGAGTGGGCCCAGAGCTTTCATCTTCAAAGCCGTACTGACCACAACAAAATACTTTGCATTCCATCCCAGAAGATGGCTATAGAACAGGGGTTTTGTCTTTCTATGATTCCAAAGGTTATGGGTCTGAATCTTGATGGACTGCCTGTAGTGAATAAAATCAAGCAAGATAAATTTGTCACAGTCCTGGTAATACATGTGGCACTTTGCACAGTGATCCAACTTTTAAAGCCTTTGATAAAAGGCATCTGATTCAATTTGAAAAAAAAACAACCAGTCCATAAAATATATATGTATAATACATATCATATATACAGCATATACATATTTATAATTATGAAGTTTAAGGTCAAACTGAATTTAAAATTCCATAGCATACAGTTTTGAAAAATGGATAACTGAGAGCCAAGATAAGAGTATTTGGAATACTTAGTAGGTAAAACCAGCAAAGGGAGAAAGACTTCACTTTCTGCAAGTAGTTATTGGGGTAGTTTTTTGAATATCCTGTGAAACCTGGGAGCGGCAGTGACTTGAAGTTTAGCCAGTGACTTTGAGGGCTGACCCTCCCCCAGCCCATTAGTGTACATACAATACCTGTCTTCTCTGCAATCTTCACGCTTATTTATGTATTCCAAATCTCTGCCGCACTAGACGGTCTCGTTTTTCAGATAGAGAAATAAACTGGTCACATCGCTTGCTGGATTCTTTTTTTTTTTAATTTCAAGAGTGTTATCTCTGCAACAATATCCTATTGTATTACAATAAACATGTACAGCTGCTGCATTTCTGTTAACTGATAGGATTTTGTGGTCATTTCATTTAGGGCTTGGGTTTCCTAATGGATTGTATTAGATACCAGTCTCCATCCTGCCATTTCTAAGAACTGCTGTACTAAGCCCCAGGGTGTTCCTCACTGAAGACAATAGCAAATAGCTACTTCTGTTCTTGTATCATTTAACAAAGTCTTTAGTCCTCATTATTAAAATTGTGGACTGCTTAATCTTAGAGGGCAGAATTCCTCCCATTCCTACATAAAAGATTTTCTGGCTAAATTCTACACTTTTAAATACTGAGAAGTGGATGGAAAACAGAGTGAATAATGTGTATGCAGAACAGAATTTTGCCCTAGGTATAATGTAGAATCTAAAAAAACATGTAAAATTAACTATGTTGTAAATTATGCTTTATAATGACAGCCCGCTTCTTGGTAGATAGCATGCTGGGATCTAAAAATGGTCTCTAAGTTGAACCCAAATTGCATGCATAACTTTACAAAGAAAAATCCTGGTAGAAAAGGTAGCTAATTAGGAGCAGTATTCAGCTGACCTCTGTTTTGTGTCTGAGCAACACCTGCATTTGTGAATGTAAATTGGACAGCTGTGCCTGTGCTTCCCCTGCCATCCTCTTCACAAATGCTTGGGTATAAAGGCAGGAACTGATTTTCTGCTAAAAAACAAGGACAAAAATAGCCCAACTCTCAGAATGAAGGCCCGCTGAAAATTGGCTCTTTAAATTTCATTTGCTTCTCAAACCTTCTTTCTCCTGGGGTCTCTGTGTGTTTGCTGGAATAGGTTAAGAATGACACATCCCTCTTTTCCTGGTGCTGTGAAATAAGGGAGGATGGAAGGAAGCCAAGTTAACCCTTTGTGGCATGTAGGTTATAATTTTAAACCAATTTAAAATTCAATTTGAAGAGTAATTTGGATTGCTGTAAGTTGTAGGCTTTCTTCGGAATGCTTCTGCTAGAACTGTGAGTCACAGCTGTATTCATTTAAGGAGCCCAACTACCAGCTTACACATTTCAGGATGTTGGCTCTAGGAAGTGTATGGTGTTGATTCATAATCATATTTCATAGAATCCTTATCCCCAACAGGGTCGACTGCTGACTCCAAAGTGTTTGAAACAATGGGTAAGACAAATACTTTTGTAGTCTGTGGCATCAGCCGAACAATGGGATGTCAATCTCATTACTTGATGCACTGCAGACTTTTAGGGAACTAATAGCTCATGCTTTTCCCAGCCCCTTCTTGAGGCCACAAGTAGAGAAGAACTTGAGAACATTTCTAGCCTAGTGTTTTGCCTAGGAGTTGGAAAGTTGCAGACTCTTTAGTGGTTTTGTAAGAGATGCTGAAGTGTTTAGTCCAACTAATACCAGTTTTACTTTGCACAATAACAGACACTTAAAAATATTCTTTCCTAAGGGAGTGATGCCTTGTAACCATTATCCCACTTAAAACAAGAGTAACAAACAAGACCACAAATAGTAGTCATTTCCAAATATCCTGTGTTTGATCTTTTTCCTTCTGCATGGGAAATATCCTGTTGTCTAAACTGAGGTCTACAAATCAAGCAAGAAATCAAAATTCAAGACAAACGGCTAACACAGGCAATGTAAAGGAGGTTTTCTTTCCTCGTTCAGATACCAAATTTATAGTGGTCTCACTGATACTTTAGTAATAGACACAAATTCCTAATAGCACCAAAGTTTTGCTTCTTTGTTCTAATTTTTCTGTAACTTGAGATAAGAATAGATGGAAATACATCTTCAGTATCACAACATTGCTGTTCTTCCACAGACTATAGTGAGAAAGTATCTTTGTAGATAAGAGATAAAGATGAATTAAAAATAAAAAGGTTATATAGACAGAAACAACATTTGCAGATGATATCAATAAGATCTTCATAACAATCATGGTAATAATAACAAATATTCAATGAGAATATTGTATAATAAGCATTTCCTTTACTTTCAAGCTGTATCACTGGATACACAGCATGTATCATCACAGTATTTGACGTTACATTTTGTTTAGACTATTGGGCTGTTTATTAAACTTGAATATATCCTGGGGAAGATTCTCGGTTTCAGACCTCACTATAGAACCCAGTAGTGCAGAAGAAATGTGTAACAATTGCCTTGTTAATCTAGTGATTAACCTGTCTACTTTTTCATTTAAACACCTGCAAGATTTAATTTGCAAAATGGCTATCATTCATGAAGGTTTAGGGGAGGACATTAAATTACCTATAATTAATGTCCCAGTTGCCTGAAGCTTAGGCCACGGACTTGCTTTTGCCAGTTGTTTGCAAATATTCTTGATTGACGAGAGTTCTTAGGGAGCACCAGATTTCTTCCTGTAGATTCACAGTTTTTTATGGGGTGCCATCTTTTTTTTGGTGCCAATGTTTTTATGGGGTTGAGACTCTATGACTATATACCTGCACCCTGGCCTGGAGAATATCTGCTTTGGTTCTGCATTGTCTTCGAACTGTGCTGCAAGCCCTGCCCACCCCCTGCCTATGGAGTGGCCGCTGCCTCCCAGGACTTTAACCCACAGGCCAGAGGCTGAGTTAGTTCCTTTTCAGTTACAGCAAACAGAGGTGTCCTCAGGAAGCTTTGGGAGAAAGAATAACAGACCCACCTGTTTTCTTGTTCTCTAGTAATTTGAAATATGGGATGGAATATTGATGAAATTCTGCAAATAAGAACCTGTGAAAAAAACACGAGCAGAGGAGAGGAACTGTGTTAGTCCTTTGAAACACATTCAGGGTAGGGGTAGAGCAAGAGAATTCTGGCCAGAGAAATAAGAAGCAGATCAGGTTAAAGTGATGCCTGGACCCTTAAGGAGAGGCAGAAAGAGTCTGAGGGCAGAGATTCTGCAGGCCAGGTAGGATCCAGTGCCCTAGGAAGCCATCAGTCAGAAGCTTGGGGGAGAGGCATGCAATCTTGAGCTTATCAGAACACTTGAACACTGCTTGAGAAACACTGGTCTAAGGGACCCCAGAACACAAAAAGAATGGGGCAAACAAAAGAAAGAAAGGGATCGCAACCATGTACCGAAGCAAAGGAATAGCAACCATGTCCCATAGTTTTGAATGGGCTACATGTTGGGATATTGTGGGGAAACAGAAATAATTTTAAACTATTACCCAGAATAGATGTCAGCTTCTGAGTAATATTAGGTATTTTAGATTAAATATGAAGAGATGATTAAAACTCCAAATAGCTTCAAGCACCAATACTTTATTCAACATTTCTTTTCAATGAGCAGAAGGAAGAGGGGCTACTTTCCATAGATTCAAATCCCGTCACCCAGAGAGCGATACACAGGGTTCCTGACATAGATGCTCGAATGTTAATTTTCAGACAGTCAGCCTCTGGCTGGTGATAGCTAATGCTTTACACTTAAATCAAGTTTTTCTCATCTGAACTGCCGGTAATTATCCAATCCATCTCAAAGACACACTCCCTTTTAACATTAACCACAGTGTCAGATTGCATCAGCTGCATTGTGCTCCCGTGGCTGCGGCTGCAGAGTGATGAATGTTTGTGTTCTGAGTTCCTTGTCCGGTGTCTGTTTGGTTAGTGGGCAGTTCAGGGAAACAAATGATTAGGAAGGGGTTTAGTTATTTGGGACTTGCGTTCTCCTTATTGATCCAGTCACTCGCATTGTCAACTTTCTCACCTTGCTGCTTACAGTGTTTAGGTTTATCTGAAGAATGAGCTTTTGAAGAAATATCTAATGGCTCATTTTCATGTCCTCCAGTCGTCAGCTCCATGCAGCTCAGAGTTACTCTTTGTGCTGATTTTAAAAGGAAGGTGTCATGCAACCGTACTAGTAACGACTAGGAGGGGGAGAAGTTTCTAAGAGCGCTTAGTGCACTGTCTGGAGAAACCAAGAGAGATGATTGTGCATTTTCCTAGGATTGTAGTTATGCTCTGTAAATTCAAATGCTTCGTTAAAAATGTTAACTGTCTAAATAAGTGCATGCATAAGACAGGCCAGGTGGCTTGCTTTGAGATATTTTAAGATAGTAGTTTGAGTCCAGAATTTCTCTCATACACTTTTGCAATGTCTGGTCATAAAACCTAGTACGCCCAAGAGGGCCATATGCAGGAGATGCAAACTACAGGCACACCCGTGGTTATTTTTATTTCTCTCCCATCTCAGTACCTCTGGATAGCTTTTGTACACATAAGCAAAAGTGTGAACTGGGCAAGCCACGTGCAATTCTTTGTTCCTTGGGCTCTCTGCTCTTTGTTCTTATTCTCACAGATTAGGATGGAGTAAAGAAAATCTTGCAGCAGAGGGCCACTTAATTTCTGCCCCAGCAGCTCAGACTGAGAATGGGAAATTCCCTAGGTTGCTATCCACTCTTAGGGTGGCCATGCACACAGTAAAGTCTAATGTCTCCTGACAGGCTGCCCTTGGAGGTTACAAATGCCAGTCTGTTGTATTCTCTGTAAACACAGGCTGTGGGCCAGAGCAGGGCCCTACTACAAGCTCTGGAAGGCAGATCAATGGTTTAATGAATCCATAAAAGATGCTTGAACTCTGCTGCAATTTACTGAGCACTCTAGTTAAATGAAACTCCTGTAGTCTTTAAGAAAGATGGAGATAATCAATGGCCATAGATAGAAGCCAGTGTCTGATAATCACAACCTCCCGGAATTTGTGGTGTGCTCTCCTGGCTAGCAGAGTGTTAGTCAGGTCAAGGCTGTGGAGCTCACCACATCTGTGTTGATATTTTCTGAATGTTTGAGCTGAATTTGCCCTGGAGATGACATAAGTGTAGTAGGGCTACTTCTGTGAGAACTATTTTAAAAAGCTATGAGATATTATTTAAAATAAATTTTCTTAAGGCAGAATGATTAAGCTCAAGAATTACATTTATTCTAACATGTGGTGGCTTCAAAAGGCATCCCTGTGATGAAAAGTAAATAGGTGAATAAAATTCATTCTTGATTAAGTCCTCAAAATGTCAAATTGCACAGTGTTAAGAGCCCTGATTAATCCTTCTGAGGTAAAATATTCCTCATTAGTTTGCTATGATTAAGGGTTAACCTCTTCTATTATAAATTCAGATATTAATGTATTTAACGTATTTTCTGCTTAACTTATCTTCTCATAGAAGAAAATATAGTTAGTAGGTGTGCATTTTTACTTCCAAATGTGCTTTGGAAACATACTGATTTGTGAGAGAGTTTTGGGTGCATGTAGGAGAATTCCTTCTTAAATATGTTGAAAGATATTTGAAAGTATTTAATCACTTTTGATTGTGAGAAAACAACTTTGGAATGATTATTTTTTTCCCACAGAGATAGTAGATTTTATGACAAATGAAAGATTTTGCATCCAATTTTTGTCACAAAAACTGAAACTGAATTTAAGAGAGTCTGCTCTCTTAATGCAGGCTCCTACCCCAATAAGTATATTTGGGGGGTTCAATGGGTAATAGGAGTTCTGAGGTATAAAGACTGCTAGTCTTCTTCACAGGTGACTATCACAAGATAAATTGGTGATTTCTATATGGATCCAATAAATCATATGTTATCTTGTATTATGTTTTGATAGAAAGGTTACATATTATTTATAATGTGGCAAGCAGTTCTGTGACTGCACATCCAATTCTTTGCTATAAGAGCCTTTGAAGGCCCTGACACTTCCTGTGATCATCCGTAGGACTGCCTATTTCATAAGTGGGAGCAATTTAAGTTGTTGGTGTCAAATGATTTAGAGATACAGAGATTCAGGAGTAGGTGAGATAAAGCTGGGCAAAAGGTAAAAACAAGGGATTTGTCCAACTAGAGGCAAGTGCCTCTCTGCTGCTCTTTTGTTTGTTTTTGGCCAAGCTTAAGAAAAAAAAGCCTTGTTACTTGTTCATCCATTCATTCCTAGAAAATAAAATGAAAAATATATTGAGCTCCTATAATGTGCTGCGTACTATTTTAGGCTTAGTGGCTACATCATTGAACAAGAGAAAAATCCCCTGCCTTAAAGGGACTTACAGTCCATTCTTGAAGGGAGATAGATAATATACAAGTTAAAAATATGTATGTATTGAACACAATTTCAGGTAGTGATATATGCTATGAAGAAAATGTAGGATGAGGGGATGGATAGTGATGAGGTACTATTTTGTACCTGATGGTCACAGAAGTTATCCCTGAGGAGGTGAAATGTGGGTAGGGACAAAATGAAGTGATGGAGTAGTCACGTGACATGTTTATAGCAGAGGGCTCCAGGGAGGGAGTGAAAGGCAGCGGCTAGGCAGGAACAGTTTTGACATTATTGAGCAATAGCAAGAAGGCCATTGTGTCTGCAGTTGAATGATCAAGGTGGTTAAGTGGCCAGATCATGTGGGCTGGAGAGGTAATAGTTTGGATTTTATTCTAAGTAGGATGGCAGCTATTGGAAGGTGTTGAATAGGGTGTGTGACATCTGATTTTTGTTGTTGATTGGATTTCTATATCAAGGAAGTAATACATTTAAGATCCTGGAGGCAAAGGGAATTTTGAGAGTAAGAAAGGCAACAGCATTCCCATCAAAGTTGGGTGTGTCTGGCAATAGAAAGTTTAAAATATCGTATTCACTGAATTATTCATTCGTAGTTATGAAACATTTCCCAGTAGCAAAAGTGTGTTGAACCAATTTAGGTTTCTTTTAGTTCGTTCTTTTTTTGGGCACACTGGGAAGAAATGAATGAAGGATGGATGTTGTTGGTTAAATGTTCTGACACAGCAGTTTTCTTTCTGTGGGGTTGACAAGGCTTGCTCCCAACCTAATGGGGAGGTTAAGGCCTCAGGAGGTAAGCTCAAGTGCCATATGGAACCCAAGTCTTATCCTGGGAGACATATAACATATACATGCCTTCTCAAGCTCTACCCCTCAAAGAAGCATGATGAAAAGGAGGTGGAAACTTTGAAGGGACCATCTTTGGATCTAATTATTTAAAGTTTATTGTAAGTGTATTAGTCACTCAGTCGTGTCCGACTCTGTGACCCCGTGGACTATAGCCCGCCGGGCTCCTCTGTCCATGGGATTCTCCAGGCAAGAATACTGGAGTGGGTTGCCATTCCCTTCTCCAGGGGATCTTCCCAACCCAGGGATCAAACCTGAGTCTCCTGCATTGCAGGCAGATTCTTTACCATCTGAGCCACCGGGGAAGCCCAGTGTATTTTAAGAGTAGACTGAATTTGGTGACTGCATACTTTTAGGGTCTCTTAGAATTTTTTAATGCAAGTAGCAGAAGACCCAACTCAAACTGATTTAAGCAATGAAAGGCTTCTTTTAGCTGATGGAACTGTGGAGTCCTGAGCTAGAGTATATTTCAGAATAAGTTGATCCTGCAGAGCAATGGTCTTATCATGGTCTCATTTCTTCCCACTTCTATATTCTTCTGGATAGAATCTTGACCATATTCCAAGGCAAGCTCCTCAGGGCCATGGAATGGCTACTAGCAGCAGTCAGGGCTAGCTGTCTCTTCGTTCACATCCAATAGAAGACAGAATGCGTATGGCCTAGTGTTCTGAGCAAGAATGTTGAAATTCACACTCATTGTCTGTGCTGAAGTCACATGCTTAGGCCTGAATTTGGGACTGGGACCAGAGCAATGGATATTTGAATTAGCTTGAGCCAGTGATGATTCCCTTCTGACAACAGAGTCGGGCTCATTTTCCTCTAAAGCCCACAGGAAGCTGCATGGGGCAAGGGTAGCTACCAGAATGAAAATCTGGACACTTTTTAAAGAAGGATGAGGTCAGTGTGATGGCTGATGATATGTACCAGCGAATGTCCATGAGAGAAAAGGAGAAGTGCTTTCATGACGTTGAATTCTTTACACGACGACCATCAACTTTTGTCATGTGGAAGGAATCTGAAACCCGTGTGTGGAATGAAAGATAAAAATGTGGTTAACATTCATCAAAGGGCCTCTAGATGCACTACCTCGTCTATCCAGGACCAGCTGCTTTGACAAACCCGATAATTAGAATGTTGGTTTTAGTGCCAGGACCAAAGTGCTGACTCTTTTGATTCTTTTTGGACTCTATAGAACACGAGATTGCACAGAACTAAGACAAAGGGACTGTAGTTAGCTGTTAGATATACTCATTTAGGAGGAGGAACAAGGGTGCAGTTAGAACAGCAGATAACCCAGCATGTGGCTTCATCAGTGTAGTGTCCTAGGAGATGTTGGCCATGGACCATACTGGATGTGGGGAGTCAGATGCCTGGGACTAGATGGTGATGGGATGAGGCTGCTTTTACCCATCAAGAGTTAGCCTGCTTGCCCATACATTTAAACTTCTCTCTCCCTGGCTGAAAACTGAGTCTGCTAAACTGAAGGGAAGGGAGAGTGTCCAAATAAATTATGATGTAGTCTGAGGCTGAAAACAAGTTCAGGTGGGCAAAAGCGCAGAGACCTTGGAGACTTGAGCTTTCACAGTTATTAGTTAATGAATCAGTCTAACAAATATTTGTTCAGTAGCTACCATGTGCCAGACACTGTGCTAGTCATTGGAACTACAGTGGCCAAAAAATAAATAAAAGCCCTAGGTCCTGCCCTCATGAAGCTTACAGTCCAGTGGGAGACAGAGATTTGTTTAGATAAGAGATGCAGTTGTGAAATTACCACTGTGGCAAGAGCTATGACCGTGTGGGCACAGGGCTGTGAGGGCCTCTCATAGGGAGATTTGAGCAGTCGGCAGATCTGGAAGCTTCTCTGAGAAAGTAGTGCTTCACTGAAGTCTGAGAGATCTGAAGGGGTGTTAAGTAGGGGAAGCGGGGAAGGAAGAACTCACTGGGCTGAGAACACAGCAGCATGATTTCCAATCCTGGCCCTAGGTTGCTGCTGCTTTGCTCATTTCAAGTTTTTTTGGAAGGAATGGAATTTTACCTACAAGCAAGAGAACAATTGAACAAATAAACATTCCCTAGGACAATAATCTCATTTATCCATTTGTTTGTGTGTTCATTCATCCATTTGTTTATTCATCCCACCAACCTTTAGAAATGCGTGACTTGCCTGCTGGCCTCTGCCTTCTTTGATCTTTCATTCAGCCTCATAACTATAGAGTTCACCCACTGGTACTAATTCATTTCAGGGAGTGTATTGACAGTGCATAACTCCTGTGGGTAGAGGCAGTTTGTAAATAAATAATAATCAAAATAAGGATAAGACTAAGAACCCGAGTGTTTTTAGTTATCAACTATATCAGAAAAGCAGCAATGACAACAGGGAAAAGATTGGGTAAAAAGGTGCTGATTTGAAAGAGAGCAATAGTGTCATTATTGTTTGATAGATATGGTTGGAAATAAACCTAACCCTTTCCCACCCCCTACCCATGACACTGAGTGTGGAAAGAGTTTGTTACAGAGAGAAACTATAGAGCTATGTTGGGCTTCCCTGGTGGCTCAGATGGTAAAGAACCCACCTGCAATGCAGGAGACCTGGGTTCAGTCCCTGGGTTGGGAAAGATTCCCCTGGAGGAGGGCACAGCAACCCACTCCAGTCTTTCTGCCTGGAGAATCCCCATGGACAGAGGTGCCTGGCAGGCTACAGTCCATGGGGTCACAGAGTTGAACATGACTGAGCGACTAAGAACAGCACATAGAGCTATATTAACATTAATGTGAGGGCAGACAGGACGTTTGGGGGATGATATATTCCAACAAAGAGGAATGCTTATTGACACGCAGCTCCCCAGACTACACAAGTTGATAAAGTGGAAACAGAGTGGCACGTCTGCTGGCATGCCAACACAGGGCGACTCTCAGGGCACAGTGGTGTGGCGGGAAGTGAGGAATCCCTGCCCTTTCTCTGGATTCTTTGTTTCAGCCTCGTGTTTCATTTAGTGGCTAGGATCAGGATGACAAAGCCATAGACATGTGGTAATAATAAAAGGAGGTAGGTGAATCAAATTTAATGTTCCTGGGTCTTACTGGGTGATGTGGACGTGGCTATTCTAAATCAGGGTGGTCTCCATCACTCATCAGGATTCCAGGTGGAGAAGGTGACCCTTACCAAGCTCCGCCATGCCTGCACCTGCCTCAGGCGACTATGAATGGAAACCCAGCACAGTTCAGCTGGAGTCAGTGGCCCCCTTTTCAGTTCCAGTAACTTCTGAAAACTACATATAGTGACAGTCGTCTCCAAAAGAGGCTGATTTTAAAACTGTGATGAAAATGGCTAACAGCAGGCTGAAGGTTAAAGTAAAAAACTTAAAAACCATAAAATCTGCCTGGAGGCTATTTAAGCAAACTGTTTTCGAGGCACAGATGGTTCATATACCTCTGAGCCAAAAACAAAAAAGTAAAAAGGGACAGTAAAGCTGGCGTGATTAAGCAGACAAGTATGAAAGTTTTATTAGTACTAAAAGGCATCCTTTAGAAAAGTGAAAAATCTGTCTCAGGAAACTCAGAAGACATGTTAAAGACCAGTGAGAAATGGAGAGGGCAAATGGATGACATTTCAAAAGCATCCAAAGATGGCAAAAACATGTAATGTGTGTAAGTACCTAGGGTATCAGAAGCTGTGCTCCTAGGACATCAGAAAGCAGTGTGAGAGAAAGATGTAGTGTGTGGAGAGTTGGGTGTGGCCTCCCTGTCCTGCAGAGCAGTTTTGATAGGGAATTCGATGCACCTTAAAGGGTGAGTTGAATCTCCAAGAAAAATCAGCTGAGGCAAGTTTGAGAAGCTTACGTGCGGTTAATCAGAAGGTCCAAAGCTCATGAAGGAAATAAATTACGATGTTGCTATTAAAAATTGTAAGCATACCTGAGAAGTGGGAAATCACTGAGTGGGAGGGCCTCGAGCCTGTCTGGGGGACCCCAGAGTGCTTAAGGGTAGAGTCATCCAGTGTGTTCCTTGCATGTGCGGTGCAGGGGCGTACACATATGCATACACAGAAAGCCCCCAGATTTTAGGTTACTGATCTTCCGTTATCATAATTTTGAGAGAAGTCAGACTCTGAAGAATCATAGAACAATACAGAGTTTATAGGGTTACCATTTGAGAAACCTCCCCTGAGGAAAGAATATAGTACTTGTATTTTGAATTAACATTCAATATAAACCTAACTAAAAGGACCAAGGGGCTTCCCTGGTGGTTCAGATGGTAAAAAAATCCACCTTCAATGCGAGAGTCTCTGGTTCGATCCCTGGATGGGGAAGATGCCCTGGAGAAGGCAACAGCTACCCACTCCAGTATTCTTGCCTGGAGAATTCCATGCCCAGAGGAACCTGGCTGGCTACAGCCCATGGGGTCACAAAGAGTTGGACACGACTGAGTGATCACACACACACACAGACACACACAACCAAATATAGCCTTGCAAAATGTCAGGTAAGTTTGAATTTTCAAAAATCTAAGTAATTCACTTAGAGTTTGGCTGACTTCCTCTGAAGGGACCCTTGAGGAAAATAAATAACCAAAGGCAAGGAATAAAGCCTAGCCTTGGATTAAGAACCTAGGTAGGGAGTGGATGATATTCCTCAGAGTACAGTTAAATTAATAGCATTCCATCTCAGGGGTGTATATTAGGAGTAGTGTCACTTAATATACTGATTGCTTGTTTGGGAGTAGATGTCTAGGAAGGAGGAGAAGTTTGTTATTTTCTCTAAGTTGCATTCATTTGAAAAACCACAGAGGAATATCTGCAAAATATCTCTATCCCCCTTGCCCCCTCCCCTGCTAACCTCTGCTCTACAAATATATGATAAAGTAACCTGACATCAGATGCAATTCCATTCACTGAGCTGTCAGCTGGCATGATGGTGGTGGTGGTTTAGTTGCTAAGTTGTATCTGACTCTTGTGACCCCATGGACTGTAGCCCACCAGGCTCCTCTGTCCATGGGATTTCCCAGGCAAGAATACTGGAGTGGGTTGCCATTCCCTTCTCTAGAGGACCTTCCACAGTCAGGGATTGAACCTGCATCGCCTGCATTGCAGGCGGATTCTTTACCTCTGAGCCACCAGGGAAGCCTGTCAGCTAGCATAAGGGAATGAAGTTTCATTTTCCATACTACTTGATATAGGCTATCTCAGCGTCTTCAGAGAGGGGAACTTGGTCCTGTGTGAAGGGAGCTCAGTTGTGCTCCTTGCGTAGACTAAAAACAAAACAAAACAATCTTTGGCTGCGTTAAAGACAGGTTTTTAAAGTGCACAAAAATACATTGGACTGTATGCTGATAATCAAGTTTTGTCCCATCTTCACAGGAAATGTGAAGTTCATTCTTCTTTAGCCTGAGTTTTATAAAAGGCTAATGCTGAACTTTAAAAGAGTTGACATAAAGGATTAAATATATTTTCATTAGACTCTAGGCTATGCAAATATGGGACACAAGAGCCTGAAAAGATATTCTGTTGAGGACAAAAGAACCAATAATAAAATCAAAGAATTGGTACAGATAAATGTAATGATAGTGTACTATGCCTCTTAACACTCACAGGTAACCTTTGCAGTTGGCCACCATGGAGAAAGACTGGGTCAGACTTCGTGGCAGATGGTTTAATACATAGTGCATATATTAACCCACCGAGGCAGCCCTGGAAATGCAAGCAGGTTGTTAATGATCGTGTATAGCAGTCATGAGCTCCTTCTGCTCTTGTAGTAAGGTATTCAGATGTCATGCTTCAGGGTTCAAGTTGATGAGTTTCTGGGTTGGGAAAACATTTTCCCCTTTGTGTTGCAGTGCATAGCTGATGAGGCATGCTCCAGGGAAGGGGTGATTTAGACCATGTCAGCTGGATGGAAGGGAGACGAGGTGGGCTCATATCCCAGGTCCATGATTTAGTTTGACTTCTTACTTCTGGTTAAAATGGTACCAGTGAGAGTACACAGAGTGTGAGGAATTTGTGAATCAAATGTGAAGGCAGTGGACATCACTGCTAAAATCTAGTGAAACTTCGAATCTGATTAGCAAGTCAATACTGATTAAAAAAAAAAAAATCCCAATCCTATAGCCTGTTAGCACCATAAAGAACGTGTACCAATGATGTAATTTTCATTTTCCTATATCCTTAATTGTTTAATAAGTAAAAAAGGTACTGGCTTCCCAAATTCCAGAGTATTAAAATTGACTTAAAGAGTGGGAAGGAATCTGCCTGCCAGTGCAGAAGATGCAGGAGATACAGGTTCGATCCCTGGGTCAGAAAGATCCCATCAAGTAGGAAATGGCATCCCACTTCAGTATTCTGGCCTGGAAAATTCCATGGGCAGAGGAGCCTGGTGGGCTACAGTCCTCAGGGCTGCAAAGAGTCGGACACCACTGAGCAACTGAGCTCACAAAAAGTGAATTAAAAACAGATAAACGCCAGAGAATTAATTATGAAGAGGCTCACTCCCAAGGCCAGGGATGGAGTTCATAGAAATTATTTGTATGTATTGAAGCTTAAATCAAGACAGCCAGAATTAAATAGAAATTCGGGAAGAATTGGGTGAAAAGTTTAGAGGCCTTATTGTGTTTCATTTAGGGCATTGTTTTGTATTAAATGTGATGAGAGAAGAAAATTAAAGTGCACCAAAGTAAACAGAGGCGATATTAACATTTCCATTCCCTGCATGCAGAAGTTGCCTCCTCATTCAAGCCTTTTTGCTCACTTCCTCTGCATTTCTAATGGAGCCATTTAGTGTTAGTATTAATTGCTCAGTCGTGCCCGACTCTTTGCTACCCCATGGACTGCAGCCCACCAGGCTTCTCTGTCCATGAGATTTTCCAGGCAAGGATACTGGAGTGGGTTGCCATTTCCTTCTCCAGGGGATCTTCCCAACCCAGGGATCGAACCCGGGTTTCCTGTACTGCAGGAAGATTCTTTATCACTTACCAAATATCAGTGAAATTTAACTCTTTATAACTATGAAATTCAACTCTAGATGAGGAGACGTTTGACTCCCCAGGACCTGAATACTTGGTCTGGGGCTGACAATGGTGATGTGGATCTCAATTTCTTTCTCCCAGTGTATGCAGGGAGATAGGAGGATATATTAAAACCTATATCAAAATGATTATTACAGTTTTCCTCCATCACCTGTGCTCTCCAGAGACATCCAGGGCCTGGAAGTTACCAGTCATGTTGCTTTAAACCAGCTGTGCAGGGTGTGAGATGTGGGGACATGGGCCTCATTCATTCATGCATAGCCCCGCATTCATGGGGCTCCTCCCGCCAACCCTGGAAGGCCCAGCTTCCTCTCACCAGGGACAGGAAGAAGCTGATTGCTTCCATCTCTGTTGTGGGTCCTGGAAATAACTCCCTCTGTCACTCAGCCCCTCCCCAGGGGCTGCTGCTAGCAAGACGAGGAACAGGGGGACCCAGCGCTCTTGGCTTGGGCCAGAATACTGGCCTCGGTTGGGGAAGTGAAAGGCTGGAGAGAAGCACAGGGGTTTGGGTACAGATCATGTCTGTGGGGCCAGTGAATGAACCAGCAGCTCAGTTAGGTTCTCCAAAGCTGGACCTGTCTCAGGGCTGGGTGCCATGGAACACAGAAATCTGAGACGTGGTTTCTGCTCAGAAGAATGTCTGCTTGAGTGTGTGTTTGCCTGTGCTTGCGTGGAAATTGACCTCATGCAGCACTTTTATTCCTTTACCCACTTATGCTTCATCCACAGCGCACTGGGCAGTGCTGTGTAGCTGGGGAGACAAAGGTAAATAAGGAGAGGTCTCTGCCTCCAAGGCTCTCATTGTTGAACAGAGGAGGCTGACACGTAAACAAATAATATGGTACGAGGCAGGCTGAAACAGATGTGGGTAAGAAGAACTGGGGCCCAGATGGGGCCTCCTCCAGCCCAGGGGCCAGCATGAATGAGCACATGTGAGGATGGAGACCAAAGTGTAAATTCAAGAAATGGGATGGCTAGGGACAAAGCTAAGGATGGTGAGGCAGGAAAAAGGCTCTGAGTCAGAAACAAGAGCTCCACATGCCACATGTTAAAACACAACGGTATAACCCTTACTGCCATTCCCATGTTATGTTTTAACATTTTTAAAACGTTACAGACATTGTAGGAATACTTAACATCATTCTGTCTCAGTTTTATGGGAAGCTTCTTCTACAGGAGAGAAAGGAAGCAGGGAAGCACAGACATGTGAAGAGTTGCATGTGTGTCTGCACACTTCTTGGACTGTTCAAAATGAAAGTGCTGATAGAAAGCTTCTCCAGCATCCTCCTTGTACAGATGAGAAAAAGAAGAGGTCACACAAGTAGTGAAGGGCAGTTACCTTAGTTACTGCGAGTAGGGTGAGGTCTCAGAAGTCACCACGGGCAGAGAGTGGTAATGGCAGTTGTCTGAAGAGCAGTGGAAACCGCTTTCTGTCTGATTAGAATATCAGTATTAGTAAGTGCACATATAAATTTTATGAAAGGGCTTAGTGTGCTATTTTTCAAGCTTTTATTTTCCATGAACCTGTGGTGAGAAATAAATTTCACTTTGTAATTTAGTATACACTCCCCCCATCAAACACACAAGCTCATACCATATTCATGTATCTAAGTCACTTTGATGCTGGCAGTTTCTTGATTTTACCAGAAAGTGTCATCAGAAGGTTTTCCCACAATTATGTCACAACTGCAACCTGGCTAACAGCAACTGTAAGATGCATCACGATTTTAGAAGTGTGACAATGTGAAAAAGGTTTAAGCTTTAGAATACACAAAATAGGGCCTTATCTATTTAAAACTGAAACGAAAGTTTCATGAAACAATGCTTACTTTTCTATGTGATGTACTCTGATATTGTCTGTTTTGTTTTATCTCATTAAAAAGTTGCTGGTTGGATCTCATGAATGGACTGAGAACCCAGCTTGAAAATAGATGAATAGATAGATTTGTATTAAATGTAATTAAGGACTTCCCTGGTTGCTCCGCTGGTGAAGAATCCATGTGCCAATGCAGGTGATGCAAGAAATGTGGGTTTGATCCCTGTGTCAGGAAGATCCCCTGGAGAAGGAAATGGCAACCTCATACTGGACTGTGGGTCCAGTATGCTTGCCTGGAGAATGCCGTTGACAGGGGGAGCCGTGGGGTTGCAAAGCTGGACGTGACCTGAGCGTGCACGCACACATTTATGGCACAATAGGGACCCTTTAAGCTCTCACTATTGGATTTTCCCTGACCTTAACTCTACAGTTTTACTAGGTTAAATTGAGATATTCCTATCAGCTATTCTAAACTTTCACTGTGGACTGTCTTAATTGTCATATGTATCCCTTAAAATGGCCTATGGCTGCCCCATTTATAATTTGTTTTCAAGTATGCATTTGTCTTGATGGAGAACTTAGAGTGATGGATATACTGATCAGACAGGGAAAACAAATCTCACATTTAAAATATGCTATGCCAAGCTCTTCAATCAGGTGAAAATGAAGTAAAGGAATGTAGAGGTGACTTGGTGAAGAAAGCCAGGGGGATGGAGGGAAACTGGACAGGGAGGAGAGATCAGAGAAGAGGTGTGAAGGAGGAGGAGCAGCCTCCCAAATAGCTTCCACTGTAGTTCTGAGTCTTGGGCCAAAGGTGATGAGTTAAATGACCAGACTATCCCAATGTTTGGCTTGGTTTTCTCACCACAGTCAAAGAAACAACAGCTGGGCCTGTTCCAGGCCAGAGCTGCACAGCTCATCATGACATGAGGGTCATTCCTCACAAGGGCTGGCAATGCCAAGGGAATTGTTTGGGAGGACAACTTGGCTGTCAAGGAAAGAGTGGTTGAATCTAGTTTTTAGTAGGTTGATGAAGAAATGACAGCGAAGCCTTTCCCCATTTAAATAACTCAATACTCACAGCTAGATTAGACACAGAGTGAGGATGGAGTGGGACATAAACCTACATAGAAGCCTGTCTGGGGCAGGGGTTCTTAACCTGTTGTTTGAATCATGGCCTTCCTGGGTAATTCAAGAAAGCATCAGAGTGGATGTTTTCTCTAGGGAATAAATATGCACGCAGATTTTACAGATAATTTCATGGACTTTCTGAAATTTGTAGACCCTTTGATTCCAGGTTTAGAGTTCTAAGTAAGGATTACAGGAGGTGGGAGAACTCAGCTCCCCATCTGTTCTGAAAGTTAGAGTTCTTCCCTTAAACCGGAGATAGAAGACAAAAGGTTTTCTGACCTATGCAGCCTAGAATAGAGGTTTGGAACAGGTAGAGGTGAGAGGTAAATCCGTTAGCATGATAGACAATACAAGCAGACTGATTTTTAGAATAAGTGTCCAATGGGACTTCCCTGTAGCTCAGATGGTAAAGAATCTGCCTGCAGTGCAGCAGACCTGAGTTTGATCCCTGGATTGGGAAGATCCTTTGGAGAAAGGAATGGTGACCCACTCCAGTATTCTTGTATGGAGAATCGCATGGACACAGAAGCCTGGTGGGCTACAGTCTGTGGGGCCACATAGAGTTGGACGTGACTAAGTGATTAACAATACAATACAATAATAAATAATAATTTCTGCCTTAGTGACAGAGATGATGCTCCTTCTATAGGCCTTGAGAATCAAATGACATCTTTTTAAATCAATTTGTCCAGTACTTGGAGCAAACAGATACTTCTCAAAACGGCTGTCATTAAAGTCACAAAAACTGGTGATGTTATGGACCGGTTTTTCCATCTGAACTGCAGAGACAACAGATGTGGGGAAGCCATCAGTCTTAGCAAGATACTGGATTAAATAACACTTGACGCCTGGGTGTCCTGTCAGATGCCTTGTAATACTTAACTGAACTCCTTGCTACTTTTAAAGGAATTTAACTGTCAGCCCACTTAATGCTCATCTCCAACGTGAAAATTTTAGATGAGGGCTATTTAGTTTAATTTACCAAGATGTCCCTTCATCTTTGGGTGAGGAAAGCAGGGCCGGAGTCCATCGGGGCTGCCTCTTTGCAGAAGTCTGGAGCACACGTAACACAGACTGGCCTCTGTGGGTCACGGTGGTGTTTGTTAGGTGAGAGCAGTGCCACCCTGCTTCTGTCTGCCACTCCCACTCTGGAGAAGAGTATCATTCATACTGCCATTCTGCAGACACGGGGATGGGCCGAGCAATGACCATTCTTTCTTCAGGGTTGGAGGGTGTGCTAGGGAGGGACTGTAGTTCTGAGAGCCTGCCTGGGACTGTAGATGGAAGGGCTTGGTCAAATCCAGCAGCTTTGTGCTGCAGTTAGATTTTTGTGTGTTTTTTTAACCCCCTTCTGAGGGAAATCTGTGATGACATTTTTTTCTCTGCACAGGTGCTAGAATGCATTGCGCAAATACAAACATATCCCACTTCATGAGAAAATTTGGAAGTCATTTTCCTTCCATCTGTCTAAAGTAGACTGTGCTCTAAAACTGGCCATGTACCCACCCGTTCTCCCACACACCTTCCTGGTGACAAGGAGGAGATGGCATTGTAAGAGCAGGGGAAAAAAGAGATAAACCCCAGGAGGTATTTAAAAGGATGGCTTATTAGTATCATTTGGGCAGCTCTGAATAACACATGGCCGCTTCTGGGGCTGCATATGATGCCCAGAAGAGTAGCCTGGGTTTTCCTTCCCCTCCGTCCCATTCCAGTGTCCCTTTATTAACAGATCACTTTCTCCATGTAATTTCCAACTCCCTGCCGAACCTGAGCATCCTTTGATCACAGCTGCTTTTCCTGTATCCGCAGTGAGTTCTCACCCACATAAGGTAGGTAAGCAGTGCTCTTTTAGAAAAGGGAGGTCGTTTCCAGAGGCTGCTGCAGCTGTAAGTGCTCTGCAGTCAGACAATCAGAGGCCCAGCGGGGCACCTTCCGAGCGCAGCTGCACGGCTCTCCTCGGGAGCTCTCCAAGGCCCTGGACCCTACGTGCGGATTCCAAGCTACATTTAACACAATTGCCCATCAGCATTTAGGAAGCAGTTACCACAGAAACCCAGCAGAGACCAATTAGTCACATGATTAAATTAATTAAAATAACCCAGGGCATCTGCCATCTTGCCTCTTTCTGCTACAGATAGCGCCTGACCCAGACAGAACTGTAATTGGTTAGCAACACTGTTGTGTCTCTACATCCTAGAATTGTCTTCTTACCACGAAAGGGGGTTCTCATGATTTGCTTTTCTTTCCCCAAAGAACTCTCTTGGGTTGTTTTGGAAGATACTCCTTCCCTATAAGCCAGGCAGTATCAAATTTACCAAACATCAGATTTCATAAACAATGGGATTTGTTATGTTGGGGATAAGAAGATTTGGAAGTATTTCCAGTTGCACAGTGGAAGACTTTCGGAGGCTCTTAAATGAGGGCTTTAACAGTATATGCCAAGAGAGTGCTCTGTGATATGCCTTCACACTTGACCTGAGAATTCTGTGGCGAATCAGGGAAACCAGACTTCAACTCTGCTTGTTAAAGTAAGAGAGGTGTTATGACAGGGCACAGGTGACCTGTGTTCTAAGATGGTCCTGAGTCAAGGATGGTGTGCAGAGATCCCACCCAGTGGCCTGTCATTTGTAGAAGGCAGAAAATGCACACTCTAAAGCTAATGCAGTAGATCAGTGGTTTGTCCTTGGTATGCTGAATGACCTAATAATAATGGCCTCTCCAAAACCTCATGCAGTCAGAGGTTTTCTGTTATATCAGTGCCATACTTCTACATGCACACACACACAAATCAGCTTTCTCAAACTCTCATAGTGCTCACGGTAGTGGGATTTCCACCACCTTAGCCACTTTTCTGGAAACCCTCCTTATCCAGCACCTGAGAACAAATGATTGAACATGATTTAGAGATACCAAATGAGGTAATGGTGTGGTTTCCCAATTCTCTTCCTTTGTGAATTGGCTTGACAGAATGGCCTGAATTAATTATTTAGTCTGACTGCGTTAATTTTTGCCTAACAAAGCTAGTGGCACAGTCTCGTCCACAAACCTTGACTCCGAGCAGGAAAATCCTGGTTATCATACACGAACAAGAGGTAGCATGTAAATAGTCAGCTGGGGCGGATCTTTTGGCAGCTGTAGGCATTGGCCTGTTTGAACTTCTTCCTGGGTGAATCACAATCTAGTCAGACCTCAGAACAGATGTGTCCATCTGGCAGTTCTGAAAATCAGGTGACTGATAAAAGGAAGCTGCATGGTAACTCAAAAGCTGTGGCCTAACCTATTTTGGAGTGAGCCTTAAGGGAAATCAGTTGATGGGATGTCACTAGGAGCAATAGTAAGAATAAGAAGACACGTTTCTATCACATTTTATCATTTACAAAACAGTCACGTCCCTCCAGGCTTGGACTTAGCCTTGCTCTGATCTTCACCAATTGTGTTATTTAATTACACATATTTTGTGTGCACTTGGTACATTCACTTTGTTACTAGTGCAAGGATTACTTTGTAGATAAACATAGTATGAATGCAAAGCAGAGCTAAAATTAAGGGAGAGAAAATGTATTTCACATTTTAGAAAGTTTTTTTCTTTGAAATAAACAAAAATGAAAACATATGAAACTTTCTTTGCATATGTAATTAATACTTCCAGTAGAGGTGATTTGAAAAATAAAAAATATATTTTAACTTTATTATTAAATAAAATAGTTGTTAAAATATTTATTAAATATTAGTGCCTCTGTGAACCATAGGCTTACTTTTACCAGCAGAAAGCTATTTCTGTTATTTCCATATAAGATTTTTCTCAAGCTATGAAAAATTATGGAATATGCAGCCATTTAAAAACTGTTAACGGCTACTCTTTTGAGAATGACAAAGGAACCACAAATCAAAGTGTGTCTTAATTTCTATAGTTGCATATCAGGTGTGGTCAAAAGTAATCAAAAAAATGTTTCAACAGGTAGACACTGAGTGCCAAATTTCACATTGCTAACATTTTGTACAGACCAAACTTGATTATCCAGGAATTTTTACAGCAGTGCTTGGGTTTGCCTGTCATCATCATCACCCTAAATTCTGGCTGCCAAGAGGAACTTTGAGGGACCAAGATTGATTATGGAGGGGATATTAGTTATGCATGTTCCATTGCAAATTTTAGATTAGCCTTTGTCTTGTGTGATTCAGACTTCTCTCACCCTATCAAAGAGGAAAAGCAGAAGGTGACTGCACAATTTTTGAATAATTTCCCCCTTCATTCTGCCTCCACTTTCCCATGTCTTATTATTCACTGTATATCGACAAGAATATGAAATCTGAACATTTTAAAGTCACAAAGCTAAACGCAGGATCAATCCTGATATGCTTCTGAGATTGACACATTGTGAAAAAAAAATCACAAAGTTAAATTTCTATGAAAATTAGGATTATAAGAAGTAGTTGCTGCCTGTATTGATTTTTAGCCTTTTCATTTGCTCTTCCTGGAAAATCTTGGTTCTGAATACTTACTGACGCACTTAAATTATCAAGGAAATCAACTTGAGAGAAAATGAAATATTTTGGAAATGAGTTTGTGTCTCTTCTATTTTCATAAAGACCTAGTTCTTCAGTAGTAAAGAGACAGGGCAATTTGTGGAACTGCATAGTAGCTCCACCATGAATCTTTCCAGGAATGAGAGAGTGTATAAATAAATTAATAAACAAATTATATTAATAAAACTGCATAACATCAGGGCTACATGTTTTTCCAATGTACTAATTCATAGCACACTAGAGAAGGTGAGAAAAAATTAAACTCACTCTAATGATATTAAAAATTGAGCACTTGTTGTTTTACTCAACAAATATCTATTAAGATCCTCAGTCCCCATCACTCTTAACATCTTTTGACTGCTTTTCTTTTCGTAGCATATAATACTACTGGATATCATATATTTTTAATAGATTTGTCTATTGTCTATACTTCCCATCATAATAAAACCTTATGAAGACAGAAATTTATCTGTCTTGTTTACTGGCATATCCCCAATGTTTAAAATAGTGTCAGCCATATAAAAGAATCTTGATAAATATTCATTGAATGAATGAATGAACTAGGTCTGAACTAAATGATGAACTCAATAAACTAGATCAGACTTTTGAAATAGGATCATGGAAAGGAATGTTAATTTGTTTACCAAATTAGATGAATTAAATGTTTAAAAAATCTAGTTTTTAGGCTAATGAAAGTGAAAGTCACTCAGTTATGTCTGACTCTGTAACCCCTTGGACACATGGCCAGAATACTGGAATGGATAGCCTTTCTTTTCTCTAGGGAATCTTCCCAACCCAGGAATCGAACCCAGATCTCCTGCATTGTAGGTGGATTCTTTACCAATTGAACTATCAGGAAACCCAATAGAAAACCTCATTTTTACCATCAAGTGTTGGTTGCATTTTGTGAACCTGGAAGGCTTCAAGAATAAGTGGTAAACTAGTTGATCGTTGTAGTTTTTCTTTTTCAATATGTAAATCCTTTGGCACAAATAATCTAAATGGATTCAAGATGAAAAGACTCAGATGAAATTAATTTTAGCCAAGAAAACAATAGAAATAGGCATGAAATAAGAAAAAGAGGAAATATTGGGAAAAAGACAGAACTACAATGTATGCATAATCCTGTCTGAGGTAAATGGACCAAGAGTCAGGGGTCCTTAGTCTCCTGATTGCTTATCCACATTTCTTTGTTCCTGAATCGTTGGGTTGTGTAAAACCCCTGCAGATTAACAAATCTGTCTTCCCAGGCTTATAATAGTAAGAATAATTATCTTATTATCAGCCATTCAGTGGTATCACCATAGAAAACTTTTATTTTTTGCTGTGTGAAAGAATATGGATTTGGCCAAAGTTCGGGTGACATATAGATCTGATTATTTTCTTTTAATAATATCCACACATAGTTTGTACCTTGCAGCAAACACAGACTCTTGTAATCTAAAGTAGAAATCTCAATCATCAGTCACTCATTTGCAATATATATGTCAATTTTTTTCTTCTTTGAAAAGGCACAGTGTTCAGTGCATTGCATGGAATGACTGACCTGAGGAAGCTATTTAACTTCTTTGAGTTGCAGTTGCCTCCGTTTTAAGATGAGGACAGAAACACTCTTTCCATTAGGTTGTTATAAACTTGACATGTATATTGCATGAAAAAAATTGACATGTATATTGCAAACCAGTGAGTGACTTGGCAGACTTATGAGGAAAGAGAGCAGCGGTGAGGGAGGGGTTGTCTGATGCCCCAGTGTATAGCAAATAAAGCCTAGAAGAAGGTAAAAATAATGAATCCAAAATAACCTTTTGGACAGTTGAAATAATACTATGTGCCGTAAAAGAACCTCTCCCCCTGCCCACCCCCCACCCCCACACCGTCCCTCATGTCTGCCTGGTGATTGCTGTTTTCTTAACAGCTTCCTGCCTTCATCTTACCAACCAGCTTGTAAAAAGAGGATTTCAGGAGTCTTACTTAACCTTCCCAATCCCAAGTGATATTCAGATCAACTTTATGCAGCTCACTCTGGGGTCCCCTGAATGAATTCTCATGGTAAGGATAGGACTAGCTCATTTGAGAGGTTCCCTGGGGACCTGCTTAGGGGACAGTGCAACACCAGGATGAGAGGTGAGCCACGTGTAGGAGCCTCTCCAGCACTCCCTCCGGGTGCCACCTCTGCTCACCCCACAAGGAGTTCCTTCCTCTTTTGTTCCTCTCCTTCTGGAATCCTTTCCCCAAATCCTGGCCCTGAGAGCCTTCATGACCCCCAAGGGTTATCGTGTCTATGAACCTGTGGATACTCATAGTTCCTCCCGTTTTTAAAGTTCTCACTACATGAGATGATGAGCCAAACACTTTATGTTGTTTAATCCTCACAACAACCTGACGGAAAGAGTGTTTTTGTCCTCATCTTAAGAGGGAGGCACCTGAAACTCGGAGAAGTTACATTGCTTCCTCAGGTCAGGCAGCCCGTAAGTGGCCGGGTTGGGTCTCTTTCCCCACCAGATGTTGCCTTTGACTATCCCTGCATCAGGCTGATGGCACCCCACTCCAGTACTCTTGCCTGGAAAATTCCATGGATGGAGGAGTCTGGTAGGCTGCCGTCCATGGGGTCGCTAAGAGTCAAACACGACTGAGTGACTTTACTTTCATTTTTCACTTTCATGCATTGGAGAAGGAAATGGCACCCCACTCCAGTGTTCTTGCCTGGAGGATCCCAGGGACGGGGGAGCCTGGTGGGCTGCCGTCTATGGGGTCACACAGAGTTGGACACGACTGAAGCGACTTAGCAGCAGCAGCATGCTGAAGCTGGGTGCACACTGTCCAGGGGTGCAGCAGTGCCATGCACACGGTCCGTGCTCTGCTCTGCTCCTTCTCTTCTGCTCTCACAACCTAAATCCCTGGAAAAGCCCAACCGTCTTTTCAGGTTTTGTTTTTTCAGAAGTGTGTGCTTGCAGTGAGCCTACTGTCAGTGATATACTTGCTTTCAGTTTCATAAACACTTCCGATGCTTTCTCTCTGGGAAGTTGTCTCCAGGGTTATCTGACCTATGAGTGCGAGATGCCAATTAAATCCATGTGCAATCTAAACATTTACAAATCAGGGCTGTACCAAGCCTAAAGATTGTGGGGTCATCAGCATCTTCCTTGGGAGTGTCCTAGCTAGTAGGTAGAAGTTTAGATGAATGCTTCTGCCAGTCTTTAAAACATTCCAGCTTCATTTGATCCAGAAGATATTGTGAGAGGGAAATCAGGGAGCACATATACTTCATACACGCTTTACATAAAATAATTTCCTTTTTTTTAAAAAAGAAAACTAAGCTAAAATTTCATCATCGTTGGAGGGAAGTTGGACTTAGTGTTTTCCGCCAGATGTGTGGACGATTTCTCCAACTAGAGTCCTTTAATGGGAATTACATTTTCCATAGACTTTCATTTCCTTGAATATTCTGTGCTTGCACAGCAAGGCTCCAGAAACACCCTGCTGTGGCTGAGGAGGTCTTCTGCATGAGGAGACAAGTCCCTGGGCTGGGCCATTCCTCTGGGACGAGGTACTTTTTCTAACCTAGTCCTGTGTGTGTGCAGAGCTGCCTGGTGGGAAGCTCTGAATAGCACAAAGGAGCTTGGCTGGTCAGACTCCTTGTCAGGTTAGGGAAGCCCTTTGTTTCTGTTTAGTTTTCTGAAACAAGACAAATTATGATATTTTCTGTTAATTTCTTTCCTTAATGAGTTTCATTAAAATCAAAGCTTCCGGAAGACTGAGCCTTGACAGCTGTCTAAGAACTGTTTCATTTACTGGGGGCTGCTTAGACTGAATAATTATTACAGCTTATAGTTTAAAAAGAAGTAAGAACAACAGAGAGAAATAGATACTTTGAATGGTGTGTTGTACGTTTCTATTTCTTTCCAGGTTCTGCGATTCTGTGGTGTTCAAAAGAGATCATTAAAATCATGTATTCTTTGAACTAAAATATTACTAAATCATCACACGCTTGCTTCTTAATGGCTCCCTGGTTCTTAAATACTGAATTTCACTTAATGATGGTAGATTAAAAGGAAACCTTTTAGAGGTTAATAAAAGAAATTTTAAAGAAAGGGTGTCTTTAAACACCGGCAGGTCATTCAGCGCATGGTGCCGTGTTGTCTTGATGAGAATATGGGCAGCAGTATGTTTTATATCATGGTTACTGAGTGGTATAGTTATGCACATTCACTTGTCTACCCCAAGTAGTTTTGTATGCCAGTTTGCTTAAAATTTCAACTGATGGCCAGAATCTCATATTTCAACTGATGGCCAGAATCTCCTTATTTGTATGGCAGGCCTTCCCCCCCCCCCTGCCCCCCGACCCTCTTTCCAAAGCAGAGACAGTGAATGTGGTACGTTGAGATGCTGAGATCCTCGGAAACCTTCTGTGATGGTTTACATAAAGACCAAACCTGAAAAAAATCTCAAAAGGAAAAGAAAATAATATCAAAATTATTCAAAAATCGATAGAATGAAATATATATTGCTGATGGCTCAGACAGTACATAATCTGCCTGCAATGCATTAGAGACCTGGTATGATTCCTGGGTGGGGAAGTTCTCCTGGAGAAAGGAATGGTTACCAACTGTAGCATTCTTGCCGGGAGAAATATGGACAGAGGAGTCTTGTGGGCTACAGTCTGTGGGGTTATAAAGAGTTGGACACAGTTGAGTGACTAGCACTTTCATAAGGAAGTGTGCAATGACTCAGAATTATTTTAAATGCTTCTTCAAGGAGAAAATAAGTGGAATAAAAGTTTGATAATTGTTGAAGCTAAGCAATGGGAATTTGGAGATTTGCTATTCTATTATCTTTATTTTTGTGGATATTTTAAAAATTCATAATGAAAAATTTTAAGTGATAAAATATTAATAGGAAGATGGTATACATGAGTTAGAAAAACAAGATCATGGATGGTAGCAATTTGATGGGTCCAGGATAATTTCATGAGAAAAGCTTTACATCATTTGAAAAAAGCATATCATTGGAAAATTTACACAACTGAGAAAAAATTAATGAGACACAACTCTGCAGTCTTTCAGGTTCTGATTTTTTTCAGCAGATAAATTGTTGATTTAGGAGAAATTAAACCGGGAAATACTCTGTATTGGGGGAAGGATTTCTAGGAGCAGGTTTAAATTTCACAAAGGAAGCCCCATTAGTAAAAGCGAGTTTAGTGGCTGAGGTAGAAGAAAGGAAATTGGATATAAATCATGAGGAACAAACTACAGAAAAGGATATGCATTTTCATTTTTCTTATTTTATCCCTAGCTGTTTAAAAACTTGCCATAGACAAAAGAGAGCGTTGCTCATGGATTCACCTATATGCCCAGAAGAGCAGAGGGTCCCCTTCTCACCATGGTCTTTGGTTTGGGATGGAGTCTTAGAGCTACACTCTCCATGAATGTGGAGGCTCGAGAAAGCACAGGGAAGCCCCCTCCCTCCACAACTTGAGATGGAGAGCCAGCTAGCTTTAACTCTTGGGAGGAATCAATTAGCTGTGTTAGCCCTCGATAATGTCCCGTAGGGTTTCCTAGCCTTTCTGGAACACTTCCAAACCGCTCCCATTTTCTGATAGTTCTACTTAGCGATGGAACTGGATGAGTAGTTGGACCAGAGAGTTTTTAAGTGTCCTTCAAATTCTGAGATTTTTTTTTTTTTTATTATCAAGACAAAGAGAAATGAAAACATCCTCAGCAGTAACTGAGGTATTTGGATGTAAGATAGGTATGTGTGCAAATGTGCCTCTGCACGTTCCCTGTAAAGAGAAGATGTATCCATATTGTGAGCCATAGGCTGGCTGCCCACCAAGTAGCAGACTGGATGTAATCTGGTCCTTCTATTTCTTAAAGCTTTTAATACCAGGGAGCCTGGTCTCTCTCAAGAACTCCTCATTAAAGTATAAAACACTCTCCTGTAGTTTCGACGCTAGGAAGGCGCTCTCCTTCCGAAAAGTCTCTCGCTGTCTTATGGAAATGTCTCCCCTAGGAGGTCAGTGAGCCCAGAGCTGCAGCTGTGTTTTAATAAGGGCTGGATAATTTTATGACCAATAACATTTGTCGTTACACATGCTACAAGAAGGTTAATCAAATCTCAGCCTTCAGGGCATAATCTGGGCTCTCGCGGGAATTTACCCGCAGAATTCTGTGTTTGCCTAGGGAAGCTTCCTTCCCTCCTCACACATTAGTTGTTGACTGTGGCTTCTCCAGTCTGGATTTGCGCCGCCATTATCTCTTACTATCACTGGAATTTTGCAGTGTTTGGGGGCATCAACCTGATGGTATGGCTTGAGGAGGCTGGATTTTAGGGCTTCTGGGCTTTCAGGCCAACACTTTATATTTTAAACTTGAAACTTCAGTGAGACTGGAGTATTCAATCTATCTGTTTCATTTGCCTTAGGGAGCCAAAGTTTAAGGCAACTTTCAGACCTGAGATACCAAATATTTTTCCAGCATTTCTCGGTTGCTTAGGAAACTCATAAACTGGTTCAAACATCTCACTTGGGGAAATATTGAAGTGACATTTAACTCAGAAACAAACTGCTTTTGGTCTGCTAAAGAAAACAGCATCACTGCCTGGAAGGGCAGCAAAACAAAATAAAGAGGGCAAGAGAGAAAGAAGAGACGGCTCTTGAAAGCTGAAGTTCGGGTGGCGGGAACACAAAATTTGAGATTGTACATGTTTTTTTCTTCAGTTTGGATTCTGTGGCTGAATCAACTGGTGGTATTTCACATTCTGCTATAAGAAAGAAGTGAAGTCCCTTGTCATTTGAGGGGTCAAGAGACCTCAAGAAGTCTTTTCTTCAGGACTCTGTGATATTTAATGGCACAAAGGAGTGGATATAGACAATCAGAAATAAGACCTAGCTGTCCATGGCTTCCAGAGTCTCTGTTAGGCCCGTTGAGCTGGCCTCTGTTTTGATTGGCTGTAGGTTCTGTGTGGTGGAGGCCACGCTGCTTCAGAGTCTCCACCATGGCAGAGTTCTCCCTACTCATTCCCTGCCTTGTCGTGCTGGTTTCTCCAAATCCAGCACCAGGCAGGCACAAAGGGTCTGGTTCAGATTGTCTGAGTACTGAAAAGGGTGTGTGTGTGTGTGCGCGGGTGCATATGCACATGTATTGAGGGGGCACCAAATATGACTCTGTTTCCATACGGTCACCTAAATAGGAGGTGACTTGAGCCTACTCTAGGTTCCTGGGACTCCTGGGTTAAGAATAGAACCAGGTAGGTGTGGAATGGAGTGGGTGGAGTCCCGGAGAGGAGGCAGAGTTCAGGGAATAACTCTTTACTCCTTAGCACTTTCTTGGACTTTGGCTATAACTGGACGTGTCTAGAGATAAGTGAAATGCATGCATAATATTAACTGAAGAGAAACAGAAAACAAAAATGAGATTCTGTTACGTACCAGATTATACACCTAATCTCTAGGCGTTTGTGCAGAGCCAGAGATGGAACAGTCAAAGTGCACCTTAGTGTGAGTATTCAGATTAACCGACCAGTCTCTGTACCTTCTGAAACTAGCAGCTGGAATGTGTGAGATGGAAACGAAGGGAACTGGGGAGGGAAAGCATCCTGCCTCATCCCGCCCCTCCTGGGCGGAGAAGGCACTAGAAGCCATGTTCTGCAGCTGCTTCAAGCATAATCTTGTAGTGTCCCCCGTGGGCTTCGGCTCAGGTTGTGTCAGCTTATGTGTACAAACAGATTTTAAAAATTGTCCCTTGCTAAGGGAGCTGACATCTGCCACTCTCGGAAATTAGAAATGACAGATGCCCCGAAGGGTGAAAGGCAGTGGCTGATTTTTCGTAAAAATAGAATCTACTCAGATTCCACTTTTCACCAAACAGACAGCATTGTCTAATCCATGCATTTAGTGGTGATTTCAGGTAACAAAGGAGAATGGGCAAACTCGTTGTGTGTGTTAACACTGCTGTTTTCTCCTGCAAAACAAAAGCAGAACCGTCCTCACTCTCTTTCCTAAAGTTTAATGCAGGGCCCCCTGCCTCGGACCCAGCAGGTGATGAATATTTGTGATAAGATATGTGGTGCTGCAGAATCCTCGTGTTGGGTCACCCTGGGAGGCCCCTTGTATTTGCAGTAGCCACGTCCCCTCTCTGCCAGAGAGAGAGAGAACACAAGCCTCGGTACACTTGAAAGAGAGTGGAGTTAAACTGAAGAGAGAAGTTCTTGTCTATTTTAGGTAGGCTGTTTGGGAAGGGGAGCTGGAATTGGAACTAGGAAACAGTGAGAACCGAGGCAGATTTAGGGCTTGGCTTCTCTCCACCTCCTCCCTCTCGGTATCTCTGAGTTTCTCTGGCTGTTGGCTCCGTGTTTTTCTATCAACCAGACTTCGTTGCTTCCCCACAGTTCTTAGCCCTCATTACTTCAGTGTGCACAGCTCCATCGTGCCCTCTCCAACTCCTCTCAATATTGTGGTTTTTTAGTCCGGCTCCCATCCTTAGCTGTTGTAGTCTCTCGCTGTGTTCTAGTTTTTGTTCCTGAGAGAAAAAAATCTGATGGAATCACTCCATCATTTTGCAACAGGGCATTTCATGGGTTGCTGGCCAGCTTATTTAATGGCCGCCATTGGGTCGCATGCTCCACTCAGTTAAGGCTGGTCACATGTACAAAACTGGATACACACTCTCTTAGAAAGATGTGATGGGTCGACACCTTGATTGATATCTCAAGTTTACTGCCCAGCATTTACTGAGTGTTGACCTGTGTCAAGCACTTTGCTAGACATCATGGGTGACCAAAAGCCTTTCCCCTATTTATGTAGGTAAGGAGGGAAGGAAAAAAAATGATTCCATCTAGAAGCAGATAAGAAATAGCAGGGAGCACATGAGGAAGATGGTAAAAGTATAGGATTTAATCATCTATAACCAAATTTGTGGTTCTGATCCAAAATCCAGAGTGTACTTTCTTCCTCTTTAGTCTTGCTCTTTGGGTGTGAAAAGATGGGCAGATCCAGACTAAAAACCCCTATTGAAAGCCTCCTTCCAGGGCTCAACTAAATCCCATCCCTTCCTCACCACCTCAGCCCCAAAAGATACCTCTCTCCCATGGCCTTGGCAAGCATGTATGTATTTAAGCAAGAATCTGTCACGTTTTTCCTCCCTTTAATATATATATAGGTCTAATCTTCTTAACCAAGCAGAAAACTCCTTGAGTGAAGGGGCCAGATCTTACGTGTCTCTTTCCCATAATTCCCATAGCTGATGAGATAAAGAAAGTGAATTCAGAATGCTGGAATAAGTTCATCTAAGAGGAGCCTTGATTAATGATTTGAATATACTACGTGTGAAAATGCAGTCCAGTCCCAGAATTTAGTTAGTAACATATGCAGGTATTTTGATGGTATGAAGCAGCAGAGCTCTTGACTGAGGAGAGACGTGGTGTAGACTGTGGTTGGTCATCCAGGAGTGAGCTGTGATGCTGAAGGTGTGCCTTTGCTCTGGGGGTCTGGCATGGCAGGGAGGTTCAAAAGGGAGAACGATAGAGATACTCTGAAAGTAGCCTAGAGGATCTCCCTTGCCTCTGCCTTTCTGGCTCTAGTTGGATGTATGTGGAGAGGGGCAATGTTTAAGCTCAGCTGGCTGGTTCTCTTATGACCTTGTTCATTTTAAGAACCTGGGGTTTTATCCAAAAATGAAATATGTTTCTTTCCCTTTGGTGTACATATACTGCTCAGAAGACTCTGTTAAGAATTTCAAATATATCAGTAATAATTCATCACACACTGTGTTAATAGATTAGAGTTAAATGGCAAGAGTCACTTCCAATGATTGACTTTCTTCTTTTTCTGTATATTTCAACTCATTAAAAAAAAAAAAGAAAGCAACCACAAGAACAAAACAAAGAAGAATAAGGCAGGACAAAGTGCTGAACAGTGGAAAGTGTGGCGAAGTTGCCTGTGGAGTCCTTATAAAAACACAGTCTTTTAAATGTGTATTTTATTGTTTCTAGCAACTCGACAAACTAAAACCATATTGAAAATGAACAACTGACTGAAATAAGCCGAAGCATGCCTCAGGCAACTCAGAGCTTCCCACCAGTTTGGGGTTAACTTCCATCACTCCTAACAGTTGTGAGAGATTCTGAGTAACATGGAATCGAAATCACAAATTCTACACACAGATTAAGTGAGGAAAGGAACAAACACACTCAGCATTATTAAGCCTACTGCTCCTTTACAACCTCTGATGTTGCACCAACAAAAGGTTTAGGAGGGGAGAGAGATGTCCTTGAATGAGGAGGAGCTGCTAGCAGATAGTGGAGACTATATTGGGCATGACCTTGGGTACCTTCTGCTGTTTTCCTTTTATCCCTTAACCTGTCAGTGTCTTGCCAAGAACCCCACATTATGATTCTTTTATGCCTTCAGTTGGATCACCCAGTTACATCTCAGTATCTTCCATTTGTGAAACAGGGACACATTACCATTCTCAGCAGGCTGAAAAAGTGCAATGGAAACCTTAATGCATTGACGCCTATAAAAACTGACTTCATTTATTACAGAAATCTTTACACTCTCACACCTTTTCCCTATGTATATAAAATGTTAACAGGAAAGAAGGGAAGACCTCTGATTTAAAGGGAGAATGGATTTTTCTATCAATCCCCTTCATTCAGTTCAGTTGCTCAGTCGTGTCCGACTCTTTGCGACCCCGTGAATCACAGCACGCCAGGCCTCCCTGTCCATCACCAACTCCTGGAATTCACTCAGACTCGCATCCATTGAGTCAGTTAGGAACCATTTATTTGAAAAGAGTTGTCTTAAGAAATTATATTTCAGTTGGTGGTAGGGGGTGATCAGGAAAGGAAGAGAGGGAAAGAAGGAATCAGAACCATCCAGCACTTTTACATCCCCAATATACAGGGAGTCCTGAATCTTGAGCCATATCAGATTTCCATTTTTAGAAACACTTAGGAAGTGAAAATGAAGCCATTGACTGGCTAAGGGCAGCGGCATCCCATGACAGGATGGTCAGCTGAAGACCAGGATAAAACTGAGGACGAAAATAGCCATTTCATCACTAGCCCCTACCAAGGTAAATCTGAGAAATTTCGCTGACATTTTTTCCATATAAATTTCAAGCATTCCAAGAGTGAAAGCAGCTCTGGATCCAGGCAGAGGTTCCCCGGGGCCACTGTGTGTGTGGAAGGGAAGCCCATCTTCGGGTCTGAAACTACAGGATGAAGAGGAATGAGGCTCTGAGTCCTCGCCTTGCAAAGCTGCCTTTTGTTGCAATGAGTGTGAAGCACATGCCTTAACTTTTAGTTACTTTGGCTTTTTTGGCTAGTGTCGCATCTTATAAGTCACAGTCTAGCTTCTCCTGTCCGTATTTTTACTGCACAGAAGGTTTCCCAATTTGCAAGCGTTTGCAGCACGGCTGGGCCCAGAGATAAAACAGAATGTGTATGTAGTACAGCATGCATTCAACTGATGCACAAGATTCTTTCCACCATATGTGCAAAGCAGTGTGCTTTTCACTCGAGGTGCCACTGCCAGAATTGCCAGGAGCACATGAATAAGTGGAGGAGAGACACCCCGTCCGCTGTGCGATGGGATGGGGTGCCAGGCCTCACCCTGTGCTTGGAAGACCCTTGCTTTCAACACCCACCTGTAGTTTTGCCCCTCCCTTTTAGCTCCTCTGTCCCGCTGTGTTCCACTCACTTTCACACAGCTCCCCGAACCTCATCCTGTTCCCTCAACCTGGGTCTGGGGTGCCTGCCGTTGTTAAGGTTGGTGTGGGGTCCCAGGTGCCCTTCCAGTAGGAGAGGAGAGGTGTAATTAGCACTTATGCTAATGAAGATAATAAGACAGTGGTTAAATCTCATCAGTTAAGGAGAGGAATGACATGAGAGGAAAACCAGCTGATTTTTTTTTTCTTCCCTGTAAATGTTTATTGTTCTTCATCTCAGGGAGAGCATAACTTTTCGAGCCTTTTACAGGAAAGTAACATTGGTCTTTACAGGTAAATCTTTCAGTGGAACACTTTTCATGATAAGAAAAAAGATGAGAGATATAAAAGAACTGAACTTTTCACTCAACTCTTTGTATCTCCTTGTCTCCTTTAGCTGAAATAAGCCAATTCAGAGAGTTTTTGGTTCATTGTATTTTGCTTTCATATTTGCTGCCTAAAATTTGAGTTGTCACCTCCCTTGGTTTTACTGAACACTTACTTGTTTGAAAGCATATAGTATTTCTGACCGGAAGATGTCAGTGGACCCATGACTCAAACTCTCTTCTTAAGATGAGCTCCATGTTAGTTTTACATGGAGGTCATAACCACTGTCTCATTCAACCAAATGTAGGTAACAAGTACTCCCACCTCTTTACAGTGGGGAACCAGGCCACGGGCAGCACCTGCCTTTCACCTGTCCTTCAAATTCTTCAGCCACTGGTCTGGGAGGTAGGGCTCCGCCACCCACAGGCCTTGCAGCCAGAGCAGTTGGTTTATTATATTTGATGAAGTATAATAACAGTGTTATTATAATCAATCTGTTGTAACTAAATCGTTATCTCAACTTTCTACATTGATTTCATGTAAGTTATTTGCAGGCTTTTTTCCCCAGCAGGTTAACAGATAACCTTTGGGCCAATCGAAAGTGTGATTTTGGGGTTTACATTATTTGTGAGTGCTGACGGACTTGCTCTTCTTGACCATGCCCACAACATAGAACAATACACAGCTTCTGTCTTGGCTCTCTGTGTTGCTACCCCACCTTTCCCGACCGAGCTAGAGATCTATTGGAAACTCTTTGCCTGAGAGGATACACCGGGAATGGCAGGGCTCTTGGGTTTTAGCATTGTCCTGTGTCACTGTGGTGTCTGGGGGAAGGTGATGCACACCACAGGGGAAAGGACAGGCTGATGGTAGATGTCACCCTGTCCATGTGGAAATTTGGGTGAGCAGACAGCCCTTGTGCTAACATGTGCTCTATGAGAGGTGAAGCTGATGTGTTCTGGAAAGGCCAAGGACAGGAACTGACAGGAATGTTGAGAGATCCCCACTGACCATCCCTGGTGGCCCTGTTGGAAGCTTTAATCCTAAGGGCAGTGACCAGCAGAGAAATGTCCTGCATTTTAGCAGATTCCTTGTGGAGCAGGAGAGTCTTCTTTCCCAGGCTTGCAGAGCATCCTTCCTTGGCTGGGGAGGAGCACAGAGACTCTCCTTTAAGCCCATGTTTCAGATGCTTTGCAGTGGTGGCGACAGTCACACAAGGGCTCGACCCACACTCGTTGAGTAATTGGTTATTTTAACACAAACTGTGACTAAGGAACATGATTACACACCTGTCAGCCATGTGACAGGGAAGAGAGCTGTCTGTGAGCAGGGGGACTGGCTGCATTTCTTCCCGGGTCTCCGAGGAGTCTTCTCCATCAAAGATGTCATTTTTCATTTTTACCTTGAAACAAGACAAGCATTATAGCTACTGCCTTGTCTGTATCATTTATAGGAATTGATGCCACAGATGCTAACCTAAACTAATACAATTTCATTCTGATTATATCTTTGTAGATCTCACATCCTAGAGCACAGGAGGGCAGGATGTAATATGAAGAAACAAATGAGCATAAACATTATATGGTACCCGTAAAGCAGCTTCCTGTGACAGGGCAAGGGGTGGAAAGAAATGAAAGTGTTTTGTACAAGGACAATATTTTAATTTATGATGAAATAGATCAGGAAAAGAAAGCTGTTTCAGATTGTACAGGTGACTAAGTGCGGGAGGGATTCCCACTTGTGGTGAGGGGTTTGCCAGGTGACTCAGGGTCCTGTCTGTGGGTTTCAAAGGAGGAGTGATGTGTCAGAAAGATGGGGACAAACACATTAAGAAACAAACAAAAAAAAACCTCAAAGGCAACAGTTTTGAACTTAATTCTAAAACAAATAAGGACCTAATGTTGCAACGTTTAGTTAAAAAAAAAAGCTCTAGCCTTTTGAATAAGAAAATAGTATCCATTCATTTGCACATTGCCTGAAAATGCTGAATCAAATATTGGACTGTTCAGAAATTCTCCCTCTCCTTAATTTGTCTGCTCCTGTCCATCTTTGGTGAGGCCATTCAGCTTGGGAGGTGTGCTTGTGCTGGCAAGCATATGTCCAGCCTCTGCAGAGCGTTGAAGCAGGGGATACATGTGTCTTGTATCACTGAGTTAGAAACAAAGTTGATACAGGATGAAGTTAGTAGCTGGGAAATAAGGAATAAAGGGAGATGGTGTGAATGGTAAAGAAGGGGGACTAACAATAAAACCTAGGTTGTTATTTGGTGGAAGTGTGGTGAGGCAGTGGAATTCAGTATGCAACAGTCCCCCCAGCGTGCAACCCTAGGCAGCGTATGTGGATGGGAGCTGCCCAGTGAGGGTGGAAAGTTTCTTGATGGAGATGTTACTCTTGAAATATAAGAGGAGATAAAGAGAGAAAACAAAATGATGCCTTATTTGCAGGGGACACAATGGTAGTCAGAGAGCAGAAGAGAAAAGAGGTCATTAAGTGCCTGTTGTGTCTAGGCTGTATAGAGGGTTAGGACCCTGATTAGAGAGTGTATTTATGCATTTCTAAAAGCCCTCAGACCTTCACCAGTATCTTCACCTTTGCCTTTAGCTGCTGAGCATGCCCTTTAACTGCGTGTAACTTAATTTTAATCAAGACTTCAATGATAAGAAAAGATATTGAGTCCCTATGACCTTCCAGTCAGCTGCGTTTTTCTCTCCAGAAAAGCAATGGGTTTGTAAAATTTAAATAACTGTCATTTATTGAGTTCTTACCCTGAGCCAGACATTGTGTGGGACATGTAATGGATTTTCTCATTCAATCCTTGCAACAAATTCTTGAGCTGGATGTTAACATCCCCTGTTTTTACTGGTGGCTCCGGAAATTGAACTCAGCTCATTATAGGCAACAAATGGCTCTCCTCACCTCTTTTCTGTACTAACATCTTCAGCCAAATGGCACACGGGGTGCTCAGCCTTTAAGAATTTGCTGTTTTCCTCTTGGTTTTCACTTCCTCGTAATTCTTGTGTAATTATGAGAATATTTTGTAGCCCTTACTTTTGTGGTTTATTTACGATTATTTAAAAATCTAAATTTTAAATAGGATATAAATGTATGATGTTTGGCACTTTGAAAGGTGTATGATTAGACCGTGGCAGGGAATCGTTTGTTCTATTGTTATCATTGAGGTTAAAAAATTAACGTGCGTTGAATGTTGAATGGGCTGGATCCCATTCATTTTGTATCCTTCGTTGTAGATGCTCAATAAATAATGAATGAATGAATGAGACCTAAGGAAAAAATTGTTTAAATGCCCTTGTCATTGCTACCCATTTTCTGTGGGTTCACAAAGCCATGTATTATTGGTTTGGTAGAAATTTAGAGTAGTGTAACCTATAGTTTATGAAGTAGGGCTAAACATTTTATAATTCAGAGGCAAAGGTCTGTCATCCCCTAAGGCAAAGAAATTAATGAAATTTCTTTATCACACTAGAATGCTTGATTGCATGCAAACAGTGCTTGTTATTATTAACAAGGAGAGGCTGGGGAAATTCCCTGGTGCTCCAGTGGTTAGGACTTGGTGCTTTCATTTCCATGGGCTGGGGTTTGATCCCTGGTCAGGGAACTAAGATCCTGCAAACTGTGTGACTCAACAGGTAAAAAAAAAAAAAAGGAAAGCTAATACTAGTGATAGATATATCAAGTGATCATTCTTATCATTCTTATTGCCCTTTTACTGTTTTCCATATCAAACCATAACAGTTTTCTGTTTGACACTTAGGCAAGAACCACAAGGTGAGTTTTATGAGTTTAGAATCCTTTGTCCTTGAAAACATGTCTCAATCCATCTTGAAATCCAAGAAGAGATTTGGGCTCCCATTCTCAGTTCGAATTCTGTAGTCTTAAATTCATAGGATGTGTAAATGAAACCAAAATATAGGAGAGATTTGAAAACAAGAAGGCCTCCTAATGAGAAGTCTGTCAAGTTCAAAGAATGTGTTCTTCCCCATCTCCTAGCAGTTTCTCTGGTTGCTGTATACAAGACCTGCCCCACCCCCCACCGGCACACTCCCATTTCCACATCCGCTCCCCAGCCCCCCCCCCACCCATTCTTCCCCATCCCTGCCCCATACCTCAAGGGCAGACTCTTAGAAAGGCCACTGCCTCTGGTGGGCTCGGGGTTTGGGTCTGCTCAGCCTTTGGCTGTGTTTTTGTTGCTTGTGTTGCCTGTGGTCTAATAGACCACAGTCTCCCTGTCGGTGGTGGGGGTGGGGGACGGCTTCCATGAACACCTCCATTTGAGTTGCGAACACCTCCATTTGAGTTGCGCAGGGCATCGGTGCTTCAGCACGAAATAGGGAGACCAGAGGGCAAGGTTTCTCCCTCTCCCACCAGCACCCACAGGGATGTTGACCTGTCACTTCTCTGCTTCCTGGTAGTGTCTTCAGTTCCTCTTGCTCGTCATCAGCCAGGCTTCTGCTGCTGGCTCTGCTGATGTGGAAGAGCCCCTTGTGGTGTGGGGGTGGGAGCCTGTGCTTAGGGGCGAGATGCCTGTGTTCAGAGCCCAGCTCTGCCTTTACCAGCTCTTTAACTTTGGACAAGGCACTTACCTTCTCTACTCTTCAGGTTCCTTGCTGGCAAAATGGAGGTGGTAATGGTAATACAGACCTCATAAGGATTTGTTGGGGGGCTTTGATGAGATGAAGTCTGCCCAATTCTTAGCGTGGTGTCGTGCATGGAACAAACTTGAACCTTGTGTTACAGTCAGAGGGACTTCTACATTGGGTGTTCTTCCTTTGTGGTGACAGCTCCATGAAGCAGTCATTGAGTGGGAAGTTTCTGGAAGTGTTAATGTTCTCTCCAGTGGGGTCCAATCTGTGGTCTTGGAACCTCCATTATCTCTGGGAGATACCTACCAGTTATCTCATATCTAGAATCACACTGAGCAATTGAGATACCAGGGTTCAGAGCAACTGGAAGAGCTTGGGAATTTTGGTACCAGAATGGCTGGGTAAGGGGTAGGGGGGATAGGGCAAAACAGGAGTGGCAGGTGGGGACTGCTCACTGTGCAGAGCACCTGTTCATCTCTTGTTCTGAAAAAGAGAGAGGATGTGGAAACCCAGGTCATTTTTGTCTTTTGTCACATGGACTTTGATTCCAAAATCTATTTCATGGGATAATAATAATGATAGAGGAGCAAGTGTTCACGGAAGATGTCATCCAAAAATGGGTCTCAACCTGATACTCAGCTGTTGGCCTCAACGAGCCTTTCCCTCAGCACCAAATTCTGCTAGAATGATTATCTCCCATTTAAACATGACACAACCTCACCTTTTATTACCTCCATTTATCATCTACAGAAGGACTAGGATTTAAAACTGAGACTCCAGAGAGTATTGTTTGAGCAGAGGTCATTATTCATGAAGCCTCTGTGCCACCATCTTTGCATTTGGGTCCTCAGAGAGGCTGATTGGCACTAGGGTTGGAAGCAAGGTAATTTAGACTTTGTTGCTCCAAGGCTGATAATGCCTATATTGATGTGACAGGTCAAGTGGCACATGGATTCTAATTGAAGCTGTCAGGAGGGTCCATCCTGTTCACAATCTCATTCCAACTTCACGCTCTGAAAGACCCAGGGGGCAGAGCCAATGGATTGGTCACCCTGCCTTTCTCCTTTGCCTGCCTCCAGCACATAAATCACAGTACCACTCCACGTTGGTCAGAACATTTGTGTGGACAGTGCACAGTGACATCAGAGTTTTCCTCTTAGTCCACATCTTTCTTCATGTTCAGGCCAGTTTTATAAACATTGCATAATTTCCAGATCTGTTTCTTGCTAAAGAAATCTTACCTTTAAAGCAAATTGTACTTGACATAACATATTGGATGATGACCATAAAGCTGTCCCAGGCTGGAGCAGTGACCAGAGTAAGTCTCCTGTATCTGTCCTGAGTGGAGGATCAGAGGGGTGGGTCCACAACTAAATCTGTGAGAGAAAGCAAACTCCAGGCAGGCCAAGTGCATGGATCAGAGGGTCCACAGCAAGGCCAGAGCCAAGGGTGAGGGTGGAGAGCTGGGAGTGGTATGGGAGTGGACTCAGAGTTGAAGCTGGTAGGGAACCAGTGACACGAGTACAGAGTGATTGCAAGATCAGCCTTAGGGCCTCTGTCATCCTGCTCAGTGGACACCCAGGGGACAGGGTTCACTGCAGCTTAGCATGTGAACCATCCAGAGCAGATGTAAGTGACCCTGCTGTATCTGGACATTGATTATGGCATTTCTTTGGCTGCTGGTTGGAGAAAAGAAAGTTAAATTGGTCTGAGCACTGAACTTTAATCACAGATAACAATTGTGACATCATGGTCATTGACAAATACTGCTGCTAATTCAGAGCTTATAGTCCTTGACCTCAGAATTAGGGAATAATTCAGAGAGACCATTTGTTTCTGTTCATGACACATAGTTCTCCATGACCACTATCACTGGGGTATGCCCTTTGAGATATTTCTTCCAGAAGTAGTGAGAGATGTGCTCTGATTCAGCCACATCCTCTCACCTGTTTTCTGGTATCCACCTACCCTTTGGAAGACCTGTGTGCATATGTCACGAAGAAGGGTGTGTTCTGGGATGGAGACACAGAGCAAGCTAACTGTCCCAGGACCATGACCTGCACTTCTCACATCATCGTCCCAGCATATTATGCCCAGCAGCTGAGCTAAGCAGCCATCAGCCTGAGCAGTGTGCATTGCCGATGCTCTGTCTCAGTTGTCCCTAGTAGTGGGCGGGGTGGTGGTAATGAGCAGAGGCCCATGAACCGGGCCTTTGGCTCCCTACCCCCTCACCCATCAAGAATCACTGCAGTCCAGGCCCCATTTCTCCTCTAGGCAAGTCCAGGGACTCAGTGTCACTAATTTGTACAGGGGGTTCCACTGCTTTGATGAACTGACTCATGTTAACTAACTAAAGTCACAACCTGCACTTATATACCAGAGAGCTGAGAGTAAATGAGACAAGACACACAAACATCTTTTATAGTTTGTATGGCATTTTCTATGGGATTAATACAAAATCATATGATAATGTTGATGATGCTTTTAGAAATTCACAAAGGAACTTACTAAAGGGTCTGAATAGTTGAGTGAACTCTGCAGGGGGCATCCTTCTGGAATTGATGGACTTAGCTGTCCTGATCAACGGTCTGAAGGTTATTTAATAAGAATTTGCTTAAAGAGGTTGGTTTGTTTTAAGGGTTAATTTTAGAGTTTTTGAAGTGCCATCTCCCTCAGGATGTGCAAGAGAATTACTGTCTCCTGCTTGCTCTTGGATTTCTTTTCCTAGTCTCTTTGCAGACCAGCCTTCCCCCCTTCGGTTGTATCTGCCATTAAGTACCCTCATTTTCTAATTTCCTTGGTGTATTCAATCTTGGACTGCTAAACCAAAGACTTAAAAAAATTCCCTTAATAATAAATTATACATATTTTTAAATTAATGGCATTAGTATTTACAAGTTGCTCCATATTGATTTTTTTTTGTCACTAGCAGAGAGGCGATAGAACATCAGTTTCGAGTGGTCACCCTGAAGGTACACCGCCTAGGCTTGAATCTTGATTCTACCACTTGTTAGCTGTGTGACTTTGTGTAAACTATGTAATCTGTCTATGCTCTAGTTTCTTTATATAAAAATGGAGGCTAATACCTACCTCCTAAGGTTTTGTATGGTGTATGTGTGAGTGTGTATGTAAAATCAGTTAATATGTATCAAGCACTTAGAATGCTGTCTGGTGAGTATATTAGAGCTGCAGGAATGTGAGCTGTTCCTATTAATCCCTGATATTATCCAGAGCAGTATCTTCATCTGGTTCTAGTGTGTTTCTTATTCCCCTTGGAGACCAGGTTGTTTGCGGGGAGACTTCCTATGGATAGTAAATTTCCCCGTAACATCTGGATCCTTTCCTAGCCTTACAGGTGGGGTCCTGAGGTCTCCTTCCAGTCCTTGCCTGTTTCACATTTTCTCTAATTTCTCAGGTCCATCATGAGAGCTATATATAAAGACCAGGGTCCGGACCCTTTGCCTAGTGATCTCAAAGAACAGGAATAAAAGGACCACCCAAAATGCTCAGTTATTTGGGCATTTTATAGGGGTCAGTTGGTAGCAAAATGGTGTTATCTGTGTTTCCCTGCCTTTTGTTTTCCCTCTAGGGTCCCAGGGTAATAGATGCAAATAAGCAGTGAAAAGTCAGAAGGCAAGCGATGGGCAGAGGCCAGAGGTGGGGGAGGGGAGCAGTCATTGAATCTGGATCAAGGGTCCTGGGATAATCAGAAGCTGCCTAGATGTAACGGTAGTATCGCTTTAGCTGAGAGTTGAAAAGAAGGAGCCACATGCCCCATTTGCTGGGTCTTACCTGTGGTCACTTTGAAAAAGCAGTTCTTACCAAACAAAGACACTCAGGTGACCTGACAAAGAGCAGTGCAAGATAAATCCAGAAGGGCCACCTGTTCGATAAAGGGAAAATAGATTTTAAAAATGAAAAGCAGAAACAGGGATTTCAGAACCACTCAGCAACTGCTCTGATAATTCCAGACACAGCTGAAAAGCGTGCTGGATGGAGGATGATATATTTTCATCCACGTGGTAGCTGTATTTCAGGCTGATGTGGAATCCGTTGCCGTAACTGTCATGCAATCCATTAGGCCCCTGAGTGAGGGCAGCCATTAATCAGGCAGGAGATCAGCCCCACAGCCTCACACGCTTGCAGCTCTGAGTGGCTCTGACCTGCCATCGTTTAAGGCGATGCTCATGGAGGCCATAAAAATGATTCGATTCCCATTATCTTCATGTTGCATGTTTGTTACCGTTATTCTTTGAAGACTCCAAATTGGATATTAAAAATTTATGATATATATAAAGATTTGTATGGGGTGAAAAAATAGCTGCAGCAAATAAGTCCATCTCATTCATCAGAGATGTGTGAGCTGTCAGAGGAGCCTGAAGGGGGATGGAGAGAGCCCCCTGCTTGCCAGCTGAGGAGGATGGAGACTTAGGAGGAACTTTGCTATGGAAAACAGCTTCTCCCTTGGCCTACACGCTAAGTGGGAATTTAAATACATTTTGTTAAAAGAACAAAGTAAAACGGGTGTCATTGCAGGATCCCATAGTCAGTCTTCAGTGACAAGCTAAACAAAGGGAAGGCAAGGGATACAGATGCAAAGATTAGGAGCAGTGTTGAGCTGAGCGAGTGCCTGGTTCCACACACCCATGTTTCTGGGTGGCTGGGATATCACAGAGCAGGGAACCTGAGGCCAGCTAGGAGTCCCCAGTCTAGGAGAAAGTTCTCTGCCCAGCTGCATGCATACACAATCCTGTCCACGACCTACCCACCATCTGATATTCAGTGACTTGAATATGTACTTACGTAGATGTAGGCAGTTCGGAGTGAAGAAAATGCACTTCTGGGCCTTACCTTAAGGAAGGGCAAGGATTATTGAATCCATTCAACATATATGTGGAGAAGGAAATGGCAACCCACTCCAGTATTCTTGCCTGGAGAATCCCATGAGCAGAGGGAGCCTAGCGGGCTACACCAGTCCATGGGGTCGCAAAGAGTAGGACATGATTGAGCAACTATCACTCACTCACTCAGCATGCATGTATAGGCTTGTTCTACAAGGTGCTCGCTGAGCATGGGGCCTTCTTACATAATGCACAGCCTCTGCCCTCCAGCAGTTTACATTCTGTTCGGGAAGATGAGACAGGAGTCCTGAGCAGCATGAGTTACACCAAGGTGTCCCACGTGGACTTGGGGCACTATAACTAGGTGAGATAGAAAAACAGAGCAAGGCACCAGGTTGGTTAATCCAGGAACAGAATTTGAGGGATGAGAGTTTTGTAGGCAAAGACCAGAGGCTAGACTGATTTTTCTTAGGCGAAAGTCCATCTGGGTGGGAGGTAGAGGAAAGAAACGTGGGGAAAAGGGATTATTGGCTAAAGTCCAAATTGAGTACTGGATCTGCAAGCTAAGACCCTGATGTCTAACGTCTAACCTCATGGGAGGGATGTGTGTTGGGCAGAAGTGCATGGAATAGTGAGAGGTCAAAATGTGAGGCAGATGTGATCAAAGAGCTCCAGCAGGGGCTGAGACTCAACATGGCAAGTACTTCTGGGTTCAGGGGCAGAACACTTCCTCTGGGGACTGCAGTGCAAGGCAGAATGTCCAGTTGTTAGGGTTAAAAGGATAGGAACTCATTCGTTCATTCTCCATTTATGTGGCCTTTATAATTCGACAGGAACTAGATGAGGCTCTTACAGCTTACAGCTGAATAGACCGCAGTTTCTGCACTCGAGGACCACACAAATTTATGGGAAAGGCAAACACATAGATGGTCATAGTACAGTGCAGTGGATGGAGTGGATACAGAGAGGACAGAGAGGTCAGACCAGGAGGAAGAGGTCTCAGATCTGTTCCTAAAGGATCTGCAGTCTGAATGAAGGCTTACAAGATGCTTGCAGATTTTCCAGGAGAAGTGGGGAGGAGAGATGGAGTCTGGTTTTACCTTGGGAAAATGAGGTAAGGGTCAGGAATCTAGGTGAAGGGAATGGACTTTCAGTCATGAGAAATTGGGCAGTAACTCCGGAGGCCTCCCTGTGCTGCTCCAGCCCAGGGCCAGCACTGGCTGCACTTCACTGAGAGGTGAAGACACTGGGCTGATGCTTACATCAAGTTCCCAAGGATGTTCACAGCACACTGAAAGGCCGTTCAAGTTCACAAGGATGTTCACAGCACACTGAAAGGCTGTGTGGCAGCTGCCATCCATTCCTTGCTAAGCTTCCTCAAGACAGCGTGTGTGGACATTTAACAAAGGAAAGACAGACCAGAAATGACGTATCAGAAAATGAAATTCCAAGGGTTTTTGAAAGTTGTCACCCCATGATAAATTCCATTTCTCTTGCTAAACTGATAGAGTTAATTTATCTTGAATTTTGAAAAGATATTCTATGGCTTCTGGTTCTAAAATTAGTTATAAAAATATAATTTTTTTTTGCTCTACAACTCTTCATCTCTAAACTTACTCCCGCAACTTAGAGATGCACTATTTCTGATGTTCCCAAGTCTAGTCACCACACCACATGTGTGAGCTGACATGTGCTACATCTGCTGAAAAGTTGCAAAGCAAAGTCTGGAAGCTCTGCAGCACTCTCCCAAGCTCTCATTCTAGGCAGAACCTTTTCTTGTTTTCAAAAGAAATTCTGAAATCACAATGACATGAAAGTGTAAAACTTCATTCATCACAGGGAGGTATTAACTCTGAAGCCTAGTTTTCTTTCCACTTAAATGGCAACAGTATTAACCTTTTCATACAGTCAGAGACATCTCACTTTTCTGGGTAGGTAGTGGAGTTGTTTTTAGAATGTTCCACGTTTTCTAAAGGAGTCCTCCACAGCAGAAAAAATGCTAACCTTGCTTGAATCTGCACATGACACCACAGCTCTAGACCAAAGGAAGAAATGGATTCTTTGAAAGAGGACTTAAGTTTGCTATATGTAAGAATCAATATTTAAAAAGTAAATTAGTGATGATTCACAGGGAAAGAGAGGTGACTAAAACATTGTTTAAGCCAGAGGTGTTTGAGATAGAGAGGCCATTAGTCTTAAGTTTCTCACATCCGTGCAGGCTAAGTTCCTTAAGTCCCGACTTTTTGCAACCCTGTGGACCATAGCCCACTAACTCTTCTGTCCATGGACTTCTCTAGGCAAGAATACTTGAGTGGGTTGCCATTTCCTTCTCCAGGGGATCTTTGCAACCCAGGGATCAAAACCACGTCTCTTATGTCTCCTGTATCTGCAGGCGGGTTCTTTACCACTAGCATCACCTGTGAAACCCCTCTCGCATAATCTATTATTTATTCAAATATTAGGCATGGCATGAAAATAGATGCATGACTGGCAGCAAGATGGGGAATCCCTTTGCAGTTTAGTTGAACTTCTTAATTTCTATTTAATGGCAAGAGTGAAGGTTTCTGAGAGTAATAGATCAAAAATGCACCCTTGGTCTTACAATCACATTTGTAGTAAAATGTGATAAACAGCTTCCCATTTGCTTTTCCCCATAGTTGGCCTAAATATCTAGCATATTAGTCAGAATAAAGCTGTTGAGAATGAGACACATGGAGCGACTTAGTTCATCATGACGTGTCGACATTACTTCTGTGCGAACTGGTCACTTTAAAATGAACTCAGACACCAACATGGGTCTTGTGGCCCCAGTAGTTACTAAGAGCCCATGGCAGTGGTCTGCCTTGAGACGGACAAATAGAGGGAGCACTGTCTGTAGAGAACTCAAGAACAATAAGACCAGCTGAAAGTCGATCTGCTTTGTGTTATTACCATTAGCAGTGATTTCAAGAAACTCCAGTGTTTGCACACCCTCCCTGCAGGAGTTAGGGGCTCCCTCTGCCCACCCACCTTGGTATGCCATTGTCTGCCACCCAAAATGGGGCTGATGCATATATGAGGTTATAAAACATGCTGGAGTGAATCTGCATGTAGGGTAAGGAAGTTCTAGTGGGTTTTATCTAATGTTGCCATAGTTGGTATGGAATGATAATGAAGCTCGTTTCTACAGTGCACTTACCAGGCTCCAGTCAGTGACTGGGGCCAAAGATCCCATCGTGAGAAGCCCTTAGGAAACTCGCAGTCCGGTGGGGAAGACAGACGTCAAGCAGCCAGCGGAAGGGTGCATCTGTGTCAGGCCTGACAGAGGCAGATGGGAGCTATTTGATTCGGTTAGTGAGGTTCAGGAAGGTCTTTTTGAGGATGAGGTATAGTAGATCTTCCAAGATTGTCACACTAGATACTAAAAATAAATGGATTTTTTTTTTTTTTTTTTTGCTTACAAGCAACTAGCCATGTGGGGCTTCTCTGGTAGCTCAGTTGGCAAAGAATCTGCCAGCAGTGCAGGAGACCCAGGTTTGATTCCTGGGTAGAGACGATCCCCTGGAGAAGGAAATGGCAACCCACTCCAATATTCTTGCCTGGAACATCCCCATGGACAGAGGAGCCTGATAGGCTAAATCCATGGAGTAGCGTAGAGTTGGACACAATTTAGCGAGAAAACCACCACAACTAGCCATGTAATCTCTTAAATCTTCAGAGTAAGCCCCACTCTGGGTCCACATCCTGGATCTTCCTAGTGTTGCATAGCTGTTCACTCTAGAGGGCCTGGGGCCTGGCTGTAGACCATCCAGTTTCACTCAGGGTCTCCTCTCAATTCTTCCCTCCAAGCAAACTTCTTATATCAGTGCTTCCTGGGCTGCCTGTGCATTACTGTTACCTGAGAGCTTGTAACAACAACAAAAACCCCCATGTCAAGGCCCAGTTAAATCAGAATCTTGGAAACATGGCGGGGTTGGGGGTCAGGCACCAATATGTTAAAAACCACTGCAGATGATTCTACTGCATAGCTAGAGCAGAGAACTACTGCCTTAGATGGATTCAGTTAATTTTACTTAGGCTGGTGAAAATGATTTAAACTTTTACATTAAAAAAACTTGAGAATGCAAAGGGGATTACTTCTGTGTGAGGTATTGTGAGTGCTTGTGGGTGCACACACATGAGGGTGATGGTGCTGGGTCTCCTGGTATGTTGTGTGCTTTCCGTCTCCGGTGTGTGGTGGAAACACAGTGAATGGCTGGGGAATGGAATTTCATAGACTCAAGAATCAGGTTGACTGTCAGAGGCAGACCTTTCCAAGCTCCTTGGAGTGTGATGCAGAGGCAAATACATGGCTTAATAAAGAAGCAAATTTCTGCCTTTCTCTCTCCACTCCTAATCATTCCAACCCTCCTTTTCCTTTCTTTTCCCCTAATGTTTTATTTAACCTCATAATTTATGAGGCTTTATATAAAAATCTGTGGCTCCTTTGACGAAGCACATTCAAATCTTAATGGATTTTTTTTTTTTTGTCCTTTAAAAACAAAAAAAGCATTGTGAGCACCTTACATGTAAGTGGAATGAATGTATTTTTGCTACTAATGTTGAAAATATCCCTAGGCATCTGGTGTGTATGAATGTGTATACATAGTACATGCATAATAAACATTCCACCTTATGAATATTTATACACAAAATACATATATTGAATATAGATATATATATGTAAATAGTAGCCCTTGCAAACTATATGCAATGTATGTTTCCAAGCATTTGCATCATAGTGCATCAGGAATATAATAAACCTACCACCAAGTTTAGCATATTTTGAGGTGGCATTTTTCTACAGAGTTGTGCTTAGGTCTAGTTACTATCCATGTATGGGGGTTTTTTCATCACTGAAATGTTTAAGCAGTAACTGAAAGTAAGGTGCTGGGTGTAGCAGGGTAAGAAAGATGAAATAGATGTGGTCTCTGCCTTCAAGAAACCTGTACCTCTACTGAGTGCCTTAAAATTCACTTAAGAAGAATCTGACATGTTTGCTATCCATCGGCATCTTATTGCTTTTTATACTGCTGCCTTTTATGTATACACTCTGCTTAAATGGGCCCCATTTAAGGCTCTATTGGCTTACTCTCTGATGTAGCTGCAAAGTAGGACTGATGCTGGGAGAAGAAATATCATTGGTTCCAGTGCCTTGATAGCCATTGGGCATGAGCACGCTTACATTTTTTCTTTGTCACACATAGTCCAATCCTGCAACTACATTTTCATTTTACTCTGATTTGGCGGTGGGTTGGGAGGGAAGGTACAGGTAAAGGGCACAAAATCCCAGAGATGTTTGTAAATCTCAAAATCCATGGAGATTTTGTAATCCCAGTATTCCTACCATGACAGTCCACTTGCAAATTCCATCAGTTCCCTCCCTGCAATAAATAGCAGAAGCTTTTATTCTAAATGTACAGAATAGGGATCCCTTTCTAAAATGACAACCCCTAGTCTTGCTGAGAGCTCTGAGTGGTGCTTGTCAGGGGCAGCTTTCACGCCATTAACAGAGAAACAATACTCGGGGCTGCCACCGCTCTATGCCAACGTATGCTCATTGTTTTCTCCCCCTCGCTCCATACATCACAACAGGTAGTTCTCAGCTGTTCCCCCGGTGCCAGACATACATTTTATCTAAAGAGACAGCAGACAGAACTACCTGCTGCTTCCTGTGCGGCTCTCCCTGTGTTTCTCTCCTTTTTCCTACTTCACTTGGGCTTTTTAAAATCAGCTGGCAGGGAGCCAGGAGCTCATCATTTTAATGCAGTGCAAAATGGAATATGCATAATTATATGCAAGCCATATGTGAGGGAGACAGCTCAGCTGTGAATTTCAGAAGGGCCAGGAAAGAGAGAGCAGTTAGGGCTGCGATAAGAGGAGAGCAGAGCGGAGTGCAAGTGTCACCCAAATGGATGGTTTAATGAGTGCGCTGCGGACACGCCTCCTTTCACCTACCATTTTCTTCTCTCCAACTCCAAACCAGAAACTGATGGAGATTAGAAAGGGAAGACTGTATGCAAGGGGTATTGCTAATGGGTTCTGTTAATGTCTCCATTTAAACTTCAGCTTTCTTAATTAACAGTGTAGATGAAAATAACCAGTAACTTTTAATGCAGCTTCTTAATTAAATCTTTTTATTTTTACTGCATTTGATTTAAGAATCATTGTTCTTACTAGATCATTGCTCCTTTCAGATCTTTATTTAAAAATTGAGGGAATCAGTTTATCTCTAATAGTATGACAATGCAAAATATAACTATGCAAATTGCTTTTCTTATGGCCTTGCTATTAGAATATTTTAAAAGTGCATTATCTACAGATTGCTTAAGCATGCCAAAAAGTTTAAACACGTATGTATGTCATATAATCCTAAATGTGCAAAAAAAAAAAGTCACTGGAAGTCTGAAGTGGTGGTAATTTTCAGCAAAATTATTTGATTTTGTTTTGTTTCATGTCATTTAAAATATTACACCACAATGAATTTGCATGTTCAAACTGAACTATGTAAAGAAAAATAAATCCCTAATTTTGATATCTAAAAGGCGTACTGCGTATTTAAACAAATTTCTTAATGATGTTGTGATTTCTGGATTCCCGTTTGTTTAATGATCTGAGCTGTTATGCTTTTAGCTTTTTTCTTCCATTATTTGTAAGTCCCTAAATAGGCCATTATATTTCCCTTCAGGCTAGAGATGAAGATGGACATGCTGAAAATTTTCCCCAGCAGCACTATGCTAAGGAAACTCCAAGGCTTGCCTTCAAGAATAACTGCGAACTACTTGTAAGAATAACATACTTACAACAAGTCTAGAATGTTACTTTAGCACAGTGAAAACAGTTTTTGAAAGGGTTTGTTCATTATTACATAATTTTTGAAGTATTATAGTTTTTCTGTATAGAGTTCTTAATGCTAATTCTGATATCACTGAATATGAAGTATAACATCTCAAATTGTTTGCACATCTTTTATATCTGATTATAGAGCTTGGATGGCCCTGTCTTTATTAGTTTGTTCTGTATAGTAGTTGATTAGCAGCCATTTGGAGAATGGCTAGTAAAGTTAAAAATATAGAGAAAGACAGTTGATATATGTAAGCTTGGAGAGAAAAAAAAAAACACAACAATTCCACCCCCTTCCCTCCTCCTACTTCCTAATTGTACACTATTTTAGGCGACAACATGGTAATATTTTTGTTCTGCTAGGAAAGATAGCAGAGTCGACGCGCAGTACTCCCTTTAGAATTCAAGTATTCCTACACTCTCTTGCCAAACTCAATCAGGCGCTTTCGTCTCTCCTATGTAGAAGTCAAAGCAGCGACAGGATGTGGGGATGTTTCCAAGTCGTGAGAGAGAGGATCTCAGCTGTGACAGGGACTCTGTTCCAACGCAGGGTTAATTTGCTGTTCATTTGAGCATTTACAGCGAGACAAGATGAAAAGAGAGCAGGAATGCCTATTATATTTCTATTAAATGAATCTGTTGGGACCTAATGTTCTTGATTAGCTTTTGAAAACGAGTGCTCCACAATGCATTTTCTGTTTACCTAAAGTAAACAGAGAATGAATTGTCATTTATTTAGAGATTCAAACACTGCTTTTGAAAATGAAGCTTTATGAGGGATCTAGCTATGTTGTCCCTAAATGTTCTTTTCTTTTCAATTGCATTAAAGCAAAACATTTGCTCCAACTAAATGAAAACACTGAAGGAGAATGAGAATGCTCACTTGTGACATTCTGAGGTAGTCTCATTTCTGTTTAGTTTTTTAGGCGGGAACACATTAGGAAATCGCACATGTAATAGTCTTTGGACTTAGCTCTAATACCAAGTATTCATTAAAAATAAAATGTCCAAAGAGCAGGAGAAGAGAGAAAAATACAGTTCTTACTCATTCTAGCCGTAGTAGCTAGATGTTGACAGGAAGAAACCCCTTCCCCCTCCACAGTCTGCATGGTTACGATTACGATAGCATCACTTATTCTGTGTGTCATCCCTTGACCAATCAATCCGCAGGCAAATTCACTGCTTATAAATGCAATTTTTCCTGAAATTTTAACTCACCTCATATTTTATCCTAGGGCTCTTAAACTTCCAGGGTTGCTAGTGTTACCTATTTCAGGGAAACCCTTTTCACTTATTTCCATTTTAATGTTTCACTCTGTAACTCTGGTTTTCTAGCAGAAGACCATAGGGGCCATTTATTCTATGTTTTGGTATTAAAATGCTTTTGGGATAGCTTACTTCTTTTTAGAGATACTGTTTATAGTAATATGCATATTTTACTTTTTTCCTATTTACTGGAAAACGAATGTGCTTGAGTCTGGATTGTGGTCAGTTTATACTGGAGAAAGTAAAACATACATGTGAACATTTTTTCCAGCTATCTTTAGAGAAAATATATGTTTAGTCATTGATGTGCTTAAACACAGTATTGTGTTGGCAGTAGTTTCGAGAAATCAGTGCAAGCTTTGTCCTTCTAGTAGCTATTAGAAATACTTTATTTTGGTCAGCATAATTTCTTGTGATAAGAGAAAAAATTAATAGAGTGAAAAACAAGTGAGCTTATTTCTCCAAGGAGAAATGTAATTTTTTTCACCTGCAAGAGAAGCGATGGTGTTTGGCTGGTTATGAAATCTCTGAGAAGTTATGCTTCTCTGTGAAAGAGATTTGTTTGTTCATAAGAGAGGAAGTCCTTGGAGTTTTCTTAGTGCAGCTTAGGGCAAATTTAAAAGACTGCGAAAGAAGATTGCAAGCCCCACTCCAGAGGGCTTTTCTTAGCTTGAGGGTGAGTCTGCCCTCCTGTGCAGTTCACTATAACAGGCCTGGGTTTAGAAAGAGGGGGAGCTCTTTGAGGGATGATGATGGCTCTTAGGAGAGAGTGTTGAGGGAATGGATTATTCTTGATTCCCAGGTGATCAGGGACACACGGCTAGAAGGTTAACCCCCTGGGGCACAGCTGCTGACAGAAAGTGCCCTGGCCAGGGAGACAGGACATAGCCTCTGACTCTGTTACTGACCGTTGATGGTCTCTGCCCTCCTTCCCATACCCCCAGTCTCTGCTTCTTGGAAGAGGAGGAATATTAAGTAACCTAAACAAAAGCAAAGTAGAAGCGATGCCTAGAATGCACAAGTATGTGTAATCAGAAGGCACTGACAAAGAAAGCATTGGCTGAAAGAAGAATTTGCCGCACAACTGTCTATTTCCTGTAGGTACTGATTTGCCCATTTAAACCTCAAACTATGATATGTGCCTTCACACTTAACGTGCAACACAAATGACTAGATATTTAGCTTGGTGGCCAAGATTCCTTGGTTGGTGATTGTGCAGCAGTTTCCTTATGTTTTTTTATTAGTTTTGAAAATGCAAGGCTGTCAAGATGAGTGACATAAGATAAAACTTGCATATTATTTGATATATCACAATTCACTGTGGCCCCATCTACCACTTCATAGGTAGATGTGTACACACACACATTCCTCAGGGTATTTTGCTGGTCTGTCTAAGCTTATGACCAAAGCAAATAACTTACAATAAAAGACAATGTGGAGAATTAATATCCCTTCCCTGAACAATACAGCAACATGGGGAACTTTCCTTGTGATCCAGTGGTTAAAATTTTGCCTTCAAATGCAAGGGTACAGGTTCGATCCCTGGTCAGGGAACTAAGATCCCTTGTGGCGGAAAAACTGAAACATAAAACAGAAGCGGTATTGTAACAAATTCAGTAAAGTCTTTAAAAATGGTCCGTAAAAAAAAAATCTTTAAAAATCAAAAACAATACAGCAACATAGCTTATGAGAGCCCAGAGGAGGCAGCATTTAGAGGCAGCTTCGTGACCAGCACTTGTCCCAAATTACAACTCTGTTGCTGATCCCTTTACCGTTATTGCCTCATTCTTTTGGCACTGGAAGCCCTTCTTATTCTCCCCTATTAAAATGCTCATACTGATGGTGGGAGTTGGATTAAGAGCTAGAATGGGAGGAGGGCCTCCATCATACCAGGAGCTTACATCTTCTTGTTAGTCAGTACTTGCTCAGTTCTTGAAAGCCACCCTGGGTAAGACCTAGCAGCACCTTTAGGTAAGAACTGAGCCCCAAGTGTTCTTCAGAGCAGTTCAGAGAATACAGGGAGCGTCAGTGTATTCAGGAATAAGGTCAAAATATAGTCAAAGATGTGCAGAAACAAGTGTGGTGTAATTTGGTTGGAAAGAAACTAGGTTTAGGAAGTCTCAAAGGAGAAAGAGAAAGTAGCCTATCTTCTTTAGTTCCAGATTATGGATCATTACCTAGACAGGCTGATTCCTTTTGGCTTTCCCTTAGTCTGTTGAGGGTGGTGGTTTTGCAGAGGAAGGGGGAGATGCCCTGTGCTGGGAGTACATACGGTGTGCACGGCTGTCTGCTCAGGCTCTAAGTCATGTCTGACTCTTTGAGACCCCGTGGACTGTAACCCACCAGGCTCCTCTGTCCACGGGGTTTTCCAGGCAAGAATACTGGAGGGGGTTGCCATTTCCTCCTCCAGGGCATCTTCCCAACCCAGGGATCCAACCTGCATCTGTTGCATCTCCTGCATTGGCAGGCAGATTGTTTACCACTGAGCCACGTGGGAAGCCCCTTAGTTGGGAGACTAAATAGAAATAGCATCAGGAAATAATTCTTTCTGGTCATTTACAATGCCGGTGTAGGGAGAAGGTGAGAACTGTTTTAGTTTTGTGGCCTTTGTATATAGAGCTGGTGGAGAGGAGAGATGCTGGGCAGTTGTATGGGCTGCTTCGTCCATCTGATTTCCTTATGGAGGCAGAGAGGTGGATTATAAGAGTTGGATGTTGCCTCTAGGAGGAACTGCTCTGTGTTAATTCAGTGTTCGTGAAGAAGACGTTACTGAGCATCTTCTATGTATAAGGCATTTTGCTAGACAGTGTTTGTAGGGGACAGAAATAGAGAAAGACAGTCCCTTCCCTGAAGGAGCTTAAATTCAGTAGGAAGAACAAGGATAGTCAGTATTGGAGTCATCAGGAACATGGGCTCTCTGGTCTTCCTGGAAGTTAGAATTTTGTCTGATTTATACCATATTGCTCTGGTGGTATAGTGAAGGATCATAGGCACAAAGGCTTAACATTTATGGTGATACATCTGACATCATATCATATTGGATCACCATTGCGCCTCATGGACCTCTTTGCATTTCAGATCTTCATCTGTAAAATGTGATAATAAAAGGTAATAGTCTCAAAGGGTACTGTCAGGATTGAAAGTGATGACACATTTAACGTGCCTGGTACATAGTAACTCTCAGTACATATTGGCTGCTATGGTCATGCTCCTTCTTTATTTCATGATTATTATTGTTACACAATGAGCTGTGGCCCAAGAGGGCACCAACAAAGTTCTGGAGTACAAAGGAGGAAGAGATTATTTCCACATGTTGTAATTAGAGACTTAACCAAGGATAGTTTTGATATAGGCCTTCCAGGGTTGGATTTTTTTGTAGTTGGAGCTGGGTTATAAGGGTCATTCCCAGCAGAGGGAAATAACATGCGCAAAGGCAAGGAGGTGGGAAAGTTCAGATCAAGTAACTCACATCTCAGCTGGCAATTAAGTTGACTGAAGTGGAAGGACCTGAAGGATACAGGGTGAGCTGGCAGGTTGGTCCTTTTGCAAAGGTCTAAATAACTTCTTATATTTGGGTTAAAGGCTCAGTGGGTAAAGAATCTGCCTGCTGTGCAGGAGACACAGGAGACAAGAGTTTGATCCCTGGGTCAGGATGATTCCCTGGAGAAGGAAATGACAACCCACTCCAGTATTCTTGCCTGGAGAATTCCATGGGCAGAGGAGCCTGGCAAGCTACAGTCCATAGGGTCGCAAGAGTCGGACATGAATGAGTGGATAAGCACACACAAATAACTGACACCATCCTATCAAGTCTAGACTTTAATAGTTTTACTTTTAGAAATCCCTAGTACTTCTGTGGATTAAAAAATTATTATGGAAAATTCCTAACATACAAAAGTAGAGAGTCATAAAATGAATGTCCGTGTACTAACAGTTATCAACTATTAATCTTGCTTCATCTACCCCTTTACCCTCTACCCACTCCACCCTTTGATTCTGCTGAAGTATTGTGAAAGATATGCTTTTCTGTTTGGTTTAACATTTTTTTTTCCTTTGGTAAAGATTAGCACATCACTTATCTGGCTAGAAAGAATCCATTGAGACTGATTAAATTGGGAATTGGAGCTTTGGGATTAGGAATACATAAAACAAATGACTTGGTTATGCCGTGTGCTCTTCCCTCCCTGCTCAGCACAACTCTGTGAGGCTTGGATGGTCAGAATGAGTGTTAAAAACCCTTAAGGTGAAAGACATGCCACAATGCTAGTGATGACTTTATTTTCTTTACTGTTGGACCCCTGGCTTTATTGTTTTATCTTTCTTTTTAAAAAGTGATGTATAGTTGATTTACAATTTTGTATTAGTTTATGTTGTACAGCAAAGTGATTCAGTTATGTATATATATACATTCTTATTTTCTTATTATTTTCCATTATGGCTTATCACAAGATATTGAATATAATTCCCTTTACTACATGGTAGGACCTTGTTTATCCATTCAATATAGAATAGTTTGCATACATACACCCCTGGTTTTAAATGTATTTATTTAAAAATAAGATCTCTTTAAGCTTGCCTCATGCAAAGAGTTGACTCATTGGAAAAGACTCTGATGCTGGGAGGGATTGGGGGCAGGAGGAGAAGGGGATGACAGAGGATGAGATGGCTGGATGGCATCACGGACTCGATGGACGTGAGTTTGAGTGAACTCCTGGAGTTGGTGATGGACAGGGAGGCCTGGCATGCTGCGATTCATGGGGTCGCAAAGAGTTGGACACGACTGAGCGACTGAAATGAGCTGAACTGAAGCTTAGATGGACAAGAAAAATAGGGCAAAATTTATGATCAAGATTTAAAATTAAATGTAAGAAATACATTTCTACAAGCAAAAAATTAAGATCTCTTTGCAACCCAGCCCATCTCACCAGTACATGTTGCCTTTATCACAGTAGTGAGGGGGAATGGATTGCTGTCAGATATTAGCTATTGCTAGGACTTACTAGCTAAATTATAGAGTCTCAATGAGAACCTCAAAAGGATGATAGAAATAGCCACATTTCACTTGAAACTTGATAGGCTTTTCAAAATAGGTATAATTGGCCAAAGACCTCCCTTAATGCTGCTAGTCTAGCAGAAAGCCAGATACATGCCCTGGTTCAACTTGATTTGACACACTGTTTCTTTGATGTTACAGCTGAGCAGCCCAGGCATTGAGAATTAAAACTCATGGTGACACACTTGGACTCCCATAACATCAAATAAAATATCATATGACGTGTGCGTATGTAGTATGCTGTGTACTAGTTTCCTGAAATAGTCATTGTAAAAACCCCAAAGATGTAAAATGACCCAGAAATCCCCAGGGATTGGTTGCTGTCTCGAGAGAGTTGGCTTATCCAACCTTTTTTTTTTTCTCCCTCCCTCACCACCCCTTCTCCTGACCCCTGTAGTCTAGAGCTATTCTGGTGTTCTCTGAAGGGTTCTCTGAAGTAATGTTTTTAGAAAAATAAAACGTTTTAGAGAGGAGAGGGCCCATCTTAGACTAAGCAAGGAGTAGTTCTGCTAGAGGTGGCCCCAATACACTCCCCCATCTAGACCATCCAGACTTGAACACAGGCCGAAGAGTGGATTCTGCCTGAGCTGTCCTAGTTCCCCTCACATCCCTGTTTCCATCTGTGCTATTGTTTCACCCTCTTTCCAGCTGGCCCTGCTGCTTCTCTCTTTCTCTTTTTAGCCCTTTGGCTCCCCATGACTGCCATGGTCTTGTGATTCAGAGCCTTTTCTTCTCCTGTACAAAGACCCTCTCCCACAAAGACTGTCTCCCTCACTTACCACCCATGCAAATCCTACTTTAACTGTCTCTTTTTAGTTTCTTTCTTTGGGAGAGAAGCTGCAGGAAGGCTGGAGTTCCCCCTGCTTCTGCTCTGGTGTAGGTACTTTTCTTGGGATGAAGTTTAATTGGAGACCCTTGGTCCCCTGCAAGCTCCTTTTCCAAGGCATGGAGATCTTTGCCTTTACTGGTCTGGGGCCATCGCACAAAAGAGATCAGAGGCATATGGTTTGGTGTTCATGTTGACTTACGTGAGCAGTACATCACAGTGGTTCTTGAGAGAGACATGGAGGACCACAGGTTTTTCAGGTAAGAGCAGGTGTCCCAGCCCTGCTCTGCAGACATACCAGCTGTGCAAGCTGGTCAAGTTTCCTGAGCCTCAGTGCTTTATCAATGCAATGAAGATAAATATAGTGCCTGCCTTATCGGTTTGTTTTCAGGAATAAGTGAGATCACGTATATGAATCACTTACTCTGCCTGACATATACTGAGTAAGAGTTCAATAAGCCTTAGTCGTATTAGTTACAGAAAGGATCTAGAAAGTAGCATTAATTTAAGCAAAATCTTAAGGCAGATGCTGGAAGCACTTGCCTTTCTTCTCTACTAGAGTCTCTTCCCAGTTGGGTTGGTTCAGTTCAGTCGCTCAGTCGTGTCTGACTCTTTGCGACCCCATGAATCGCAGCACGCCAGGCCTCCCTATCTATCACCACCTCCCGGAGTTCACTCAGACTCAACGTCCATCGAGTCCATGATGCCATCCAGCCATCTCATCCTCGGTCATCCCCTTCTCCTCCTGCCCCCAATCCCTCCCAGCATCAGAGTCCTTTCCAATGAGTCAGCTCTTCACATCAGGTGGCCAAAGTACTGGAGTTTCAGCTTCAGCATCATTCCTTCCAAAGAAATCCCAGGGCTGATCTCCTTCAGAATGGACTAGTTGGATCTCCTTGCAGTCCAAGGGACTCTCAAGAGTTTTCTCCAACACCACAGTTCAAAAGCATCAATTCTTCGGCGCTCAGCCTTCTTCACAGTCCAACTCTCACATCCATACATGACCACAGGAAAAACCATAGCCTTGACTGGATGGACCTTAGTCAGCAAAGTAATGTCTCTGCTTTTGAATATACTATCTAGGTTGGTCATAACTTTCCTTCCAAGGAGTAAGCGTCTTTTAATTTCATGGCTGCAGTCACCATCTGCAGTGATTTTGGAGCCCCCCAAAATAAAGTCTGACACTGTTTCCACTGTTTCCCCATCTATTTCCCATGGGTTGGGTTGGTAGAAGCCCATAAAATACTTAAAATTAAATATTTTAATTTAAGACAAAACTTCAGAGAAACCCTTGAACATCCACTCACTTGCCTATATTTATGCCAAGATCACTACAGATCCCTATTGGCTGCATAGCACATGTTGCTGATTTGTGAGTTTCTGTAATGTTAGGGTAATTTTCAAAGAAGGATTTAAAACCTCCCCAAAATAGTATGGTGTTAGGTTGAAGAGCTTGGACTCTTGCGACTATTTGGTTCAAATAGCCCTTCACTCCTTCACTCCCCCCACTGGCTTTGTGACCTTGGGCAAGTCACTGAACATATCTCTCTGTCCATGTCCTTGTCTGTGAAATAAGGAGAACAATCATATCTGTCTAGTAGGGTTGGTGTGAGGTCCGAATGAATGAATACCCCCAAGATGCTTAGAGCAGTATTTGGCAAACACTTGGCATTCCATTGAGGTTGTTGTAACTAAGATTATTTCTTTCAAGGTTGTCCACTGACTAGCACATCATAGAATACCACTGACTGAATTTTCTAGCAATTAATTATCTGAAAGTCTTGAGTATGAATATTTACAAGCAAAAGCCATGAAATTTCCTTATAAACAATGAAAGGAACAAGGTGTCTCATGCAGATAATTCTTAGAGCTAAGCTTTAAAAAACTATCAAAGAAGATTCTATGGGATCCGAGACCCCTTCATCTTGCCCTCCCATTTAATAGTACAGTTGTTAATCTTAGCAGTAGGCAACTATAAAGAAAATAAATGCAAAGCAAAGGAAAATATAATTTACACATGGAAGTATCCGCAATAGCAAATGAATGTGCCTCTGATAAGCTTGTTAAGGGAAGGAGACAAGAAACCATCCTTTGTGGGGTGCCTCCAGTGTGCCGTTGTACTTGGTCTTTACAGAGCCTTTTTGAGACCCTATATGCTCTATACCTTTGCTAGTATATATTGTTGTTATCAGGGCTTCCCAGATGGCGTTAGTGGTAAATAACTCGCCTGCCAATCAATGCAGGAGATGTAAGAGAGACACAGGTTTGACTCCTGTGTTAGGAAGATCCCCTGGAGAAGGGCACAGCAACCTACTCCAGGATTCTTGCCTGAAGAATCCCATGGACAGAGGAGCCTGGAGGGATACAGTCCACAGGGTTTCAAAGAGTCGGACATGAATGAATCCACTCAGCACAGCATGGCACACACATTGTTATTATCATTTCACGGAGGGGGGGAATTACGGTTTGGAGATGTTACATTCCTTGCTCTGGGAGATGGGAGGAGATGTGTGTAGTAAGAGATTGCAGAGCCTGATTTGATTCACATCTCTGTGACCTGTGCTCAGGTCACAATACTGCCAGCTTCTCAAGGCAGGAACCAGGTCTGATATACTCTTCCATCCCTGGGTGAGAGAAAGGGTCCAGTCTCTGTTTGTGAGATGACAGAATTAAGCAATCAATCCAGAATCACTCTTTCTGGCTTCTTTATGGTAACAGTTCTTTGGTAGAATTCTGAAGCCAGAAGGAACATCTGTGGGAATTTTAGGAAGGGGAGTTTATTCAGAAAGACATGTCAGTGTTTGAGAATTTCCAGTGAGTACTAAATTGTAGGGAAAGGAACCAAAGTATATATTTTTAAATTTGGTAGTCTATAGAAAATATAATTTTCAGTGTGTAATAAGCATTTGAGTGGGTTTAAAAAAATCTGACAGCAATAGATGGTATTTGATAAAAAAAATCTTCTTTTGAAGATTTTTATTCTTTTATGATTAGTAAAGCCATTTCAAAAAAACTTGGCCTCTTTTGATTTGGTGGAGTTGTATTCTTTGGGATGAACCTGGTAAACCAGGTTTAAACTGATGTTGCCTTTAAGACCTCTGGCCATCAAATAGCATACTGGAGATAAGTGTCAGTGACATTTTCCTTCATTGTTTAATTGCTAAGACTGAACAATTACCTAAAGTACCAAGGAGAATTCACCTCTGATGGCTTGATAGAAACTCTAGATCATATATCAAACAAAACCAGAAAACCAGACAGGATATCAATTATCAATATAAAGGTGCCCAAGAAACCAGCCGGAAATAATATTAATCATATTTAGTCATATGCTTGGTTTGTGGCTAGAACAAGCTAATGCAAGTCTCTTGGGAGAAAAAGGAAAAGGAATTTAAAAATTTGGACTTGAGAAAAATGACATACATGAGAAATAAAGGAGGCAAAAAATTGGAGATGGAGATGTGGAGGTGATGGGAGACTGGTGAGAGGGAATTTTAAAAGAGAAGAAAGAAAGAAGACCATGGTTAAGCTACAGATAAGGTCTTTAATGTATTTCCCCACTGCATTTGGCTTGAAATGCCTTTTGTGACCATGTTTTTGCACACTTTCTGCTCTTGTGGTTTGAGGCATTGGACTTTCCTGGAGAGCTCTCTTCTTAGCTTCTCCTCCCTGACCACATTCAACCAGATGTTGAGATGCCCTTTTTTAATTCTAGACAAGGCTCCCCTGGCTCAGAACTCTGAGAGGCAAGACCTTTGTCTTTACCTACTGTACCCTTGACAACCATCCTTGCCCACCCCATATTTTATGATGCACCCCCACCAACATGTTTACATCTCAGAAATGGGATTTCATGTTATAATTGATGACCTTTCATTTTTTAAAAGTTGGCAATGTTTTTCCCTACTGGTATAAAAGAATAGTATCTTAAGAATCAGTGATGATATAGATTCAATGAACTGTGGAAGTAGGTACTCAAAAATTATTTGTTGGATAAATACATGAAATAACATATCCTCCTGGTTCTAGTTCAGATAAAAACAAAATGCTTAAGGTTGGGTCTGGATTGTTCATGGGCCACGGACAAAGTGGAGTGGAGGGTGGGCCTGTGGTTGTCTTGGCTGAGAATTTGACCGCTGTATACTTGCCCTTCAGTGGAGCTGATAGATGGCTTTGTTCATAATTTAAAGTGAAATATTGAGCCAGTTTAGACATACTCTCAGTAAATCAGATTTAAAATAATAAGCAGTACTTCTGCCTTAATTATTGAGAAAATTGCTTAATGTTCTACATTGGATTGTATATCCATCAGTATTTCTCTTAAATATCCATGAAAACACAATGGTGGAGAAGCAATCAATGCTTTCTCTCTCACACACACTTTCTCAATAGAATAAGCTATAGACTTCATTAGGATAAAGCATGGGTTTTTAAATAAATTGGGATTTTTTTAACCCATTCTCACCAACACCATCATCTCTTAGAGAGGTTCCCAATCTGGAGAAGAGACGAGTACACATAGACACATACATTCCCTACACTTTGAATCTGTAATCCACCTTCAGGATATCAACCGAGTTAAACCCTAAATTTAACTGTGTGAAATACTCTGCTGTTTTATAGTGCTCAGATCTCAATATAGTTTAGTTTCCTTTGAATGGAAAAATTTGAATCTGATTCTGATATTGCAGCAGAATCTGTTATACTCTTCTTGGTGTGAACACGGAAGGGAAAAAAACCACATAAACATTTTTAAATGTCAGAGCCTGAGATAGGAAGGGAGGCAATATTTAAATATTGAGCATATGCTATGATAAGACCTTCACGTGGAGAGTATCCCAACTATTAACATATATGAAACACTTTGGGGTCTCCATTATGTAGCCATTTCACACAGTGATGTTTTTAAATTTTTAATTGTCTGATAACTGTGTTAGGACAAAATAGTATAAACACTAGTTTTGGCTTAGAGAAATATTTATATACTTGCCAGTTAGCTTGAATCTTGACAATATGTGATATCATTGTGTATATACACATATAAAATACAATATATGGAGGCAAACATATATCCCATGCAGAAATGTCGATACATACATAAAAGAAAATGAAAATACACTGCAGCATTACAGAAGTGCTTATGAGCCTATGGCATTTAACACATCTCAATCATTTATGCAGTATTTGATGTAAATATCAAAACATAATTTGATGTTTATATATGAACACATAAAAATAAGTAGCATGGAAAAATAAAGTTGTAGTGAAATTTTCATTTTTCCTTAGCACTTTTATTTTTAAACAATGTTCTGACTGTCATCAAATCATCCAAGTTAAAAATTGAGTGGCATCATGGAGACAGCTGGTCTTGATAATTCAAACCCCAAAGTCCTTTTCTCAAGGGATATATTCTCTGGTGTGTTTGGTCTGGATAGTTTCTTATATATCTAATTTCTTCTGTGTAATTTGCATGAAACTATATGTATATATATAATTCAATGCAATATCTATAAATATTTAAAACCTTTTCTAAAAACCTGAATATTTAGTGTCATAGACACATCTCAGAAAGTGGAATTAATATGAGTTAAGTGGTTATGGGTGTGTATATGACCTAGATTTTGAAGATATTTGTCTTCTAATCAAGATACATTTATGGAGTACCTACTCTGTCCTGAGTGCTGTGCTTAAAAGATGGTATAAGATGTGGATCCTTCTCGTTAGGCATTTATATGCAAACTGTGTTGGTGTGAACAATGAACTTCCAATGTTGATTAACGTGCCAGATGGGGTTGTATGGTGATTAGAGAATAGAAATACATTATTAAAGTATTATGTGTACAAAAAGGAAATAAAAGTTCATTTAATGGGGAAGAGATGGTGAGCTAGGGTCATCAGGAATAGATCCTCAGGGAGGTGGGGTCTGGGCTGGTTCCTGTAGGGTAGATGGGGAAAGGAAGTGTATCACAGAGAAGAGAAGGCTGTTGGTACAATGATGGGAGGCGAGGTGAGCATGGAGTACAGGGGGCCGCTGAGACACTGCCTGGCATCATTGTGCGAGTGCTGAGCATAGTTAACTCAGTAGGTTATGGTCAGATAATAAAAACAGTGAGAGCAAGGCAGCTAATTTTACACTTAGTGTTTTAGGCTATGGGGATCTGTATTAGGAACCTGAGCAATGAAGCAGTTATGAAAGCAGCGCTTTCACCCCTTGGAGAATGGGAGCGGCGAGGCTTCTAGAAGGCAGATAGAACAGTCTAGGTACACCGTGATGAGGACAAATGCTTCTCACAGCTGGAAAGCAAGAAAGAGACTGCAGATGACTGTCCAAAAATATTGGTCATCAAGTTCTTATGACCATGTTAATATAAATAACTGGCAAAGATTTCATCTCCAGCTAATTTTCTTATAAATTTAGATTTTGGATAAGAGTCATAATTGAGTAAGTAGCTAGTTGTGTGCAATGGGAAAAAGTGAGAGCAAAGTAGAAGCAAGAAACTGAGCTGTGATCCAGAATGATTCAGGGATCAGTGTGATTTCACTGTAAAAACACAAACTGGGGGAAAAGGCTCTTAAATTTGAATTAAAGAGGCATAGATTCTCCCTTCACAAGAATGTAAGAACCCCTTCTCTCAGAGAATTGCACAGAGGCAGTGCAGATTATGTGCCGTGAAGTTACACCAACCTGGCTGGGTGGTGACCAGCTTTGTGGCCTTGGGAAGGTCGGTTTCTGCAGCTGTAAAACAGAAATAATAGCTGTATACACCATTTAGAGTGGCTGTAACAGCTAAATGAAATAATACATAAAAAGTATTTGGTATATAATAAGCCTCTGTAAAAGGTTACTAGTAAAGGGAATAACCCCCCCTTTTTTGTATTTAACTTTCAAGAGAAAGAAATGCCAGTAAATAAGACTCACAAAAATATTTTGATTCCTTGCTTTTTATAAATAGAAAAATTTTATGACATATAGTTTTTGATTGTGTGAATTTAGCTTACTTTTTACACCTTGCACGTGTACAGGACTCTAGAAGGAGAACTGGTATTTTTCTAGTAATGACCCTAAAGATTTTCAAGATCTTCATAAAGAAAAAAACATCTTATTGAGTTTACTGTCTTTACTAAGATAGGGTATTAGACTAATATTAAATGGTTTGGGGGTAAAATAGTCTTACACAAAGAGGGTTTGCTAGTTAAAACCCAAAATCAAATTTCTTATAATCCCACATTCCCTGATTTTCCTAATTAACTGACTATTTAAATTCTACTTTTCTTTTGGAAGTAAACACCATCACCCACTTCTTTGGACATCTTCTTTGTTCATATGCTAATAAATTTCAGGATATATCAGTTAGGCACTTCCTTATTCGATAAATCAGTTTTTCTTTGGTCTGATTTAACAGTTCGGAATGCACTGGGGACTTGATGCAGTTGTTGAAAAGAAGAAAAAAATCCAAAATAATGTGAGCAAAAGGTCATTAAGTGAACATGGTAAAGCTGGAGAGCATCTCTCTTGGTTAGAATTCCTCTTTGAAATTGCTGGGCTGCCTTTACCCTACACAGATTATCAAGGTCATGTTCAAGATTAAAATGAGCTGTGGGACAATAAATTGCCTGTTATAGCAGAAAAACATACAAACAGAAAATGAGACCTAATATCTTTCCACATGCCCTGATTTTTTTTTCTTTCTGTGCCTAATACACGTATTTAGTCTAATTTAGCTTTAGCTTTAGTTATGGTCTCTAAAATTACAATGTGTGTGAAGAGTGGAATTTTTCTTCCAGCAAGAATGAGAGTATATGGAATATGCTTTCTCTCCACCCTCAGGGAATGGTGGAATTCCATATCTCCCTACTCTCTCTGTGTCTGGTCAGTCTGCTGTGGGAATGCCTCTCACCATGCCTCCTATGGGAACCACACCTCCCAGAACCAACAGCCCCATAGCTTTGCGTCTAGATGGGCCCTCATGTCATCAGTGTATTAGCCCCAGCAAACAGTGAAAGTACAATAATGTCTTTCTAGATTGTGAAACTAACCATATAAAGTTAATTTTAGATTTGAAAGTACGACTTTAAAATATATGGTTGAATCTTTGTTTTTTTTTTTTTTTTAATGACTGCAATACAAAGGTTTACATTTTAAGTTTTCTATTGCAAGAAAGGAATGACTGGACTGGTAAGGATGCTGATGGTTAGAGCAAGAGAGCTGGAAATAGACAAAGATTCTGGAGTCAGTTCTCCTTCACTCGCTGCTGTCATCGTCACATCTCTTTGGCTTATCCTGGCCATGCATTAACATCTCTTAACTGTTTCCATAAATTAAAGAACTTTATGCAAGTGCCACACACAGTCAAGCTTTCCTCAAAGCCCGTGTCATCAATTTCTTCCATCATTTGATCAGCACGATTTTGGGAGGATCCCCTGGAAAAGGAAATGGCACCCCACTCCAGTATTCTTGCCTGGAGAATCCCGTGGACAGAGGCGCCTCATGGGCTACATGTGGTCGCAAAGAGTGGGACACAACTGAGCCGCTAACAACACAGCACAACACACGTGATGTTCAGGGCATACGGTCATCTTGGGTGGGTGTGAAATGAGCTGCATTTTCACAGAATCCCCTACGGTTTTCCATAAATTCTTTGTATACTTACTTTATAGTATAGATAGATGATAGATATAGATAGACATAAGTATTTCTAAAATCATCTTACTGTGGGCTTTGAATAGGTGCTCAAGAAATACCGACTGTATGAATGAATGCACAAACCGTCCTCATGTGGCTCCCTGTGGGCACTTTTCCACAGCCAACTCAGACGGCAAGGTCTCTCCTGTGTCTAGGAGTTGTCAAGAATGTCTGGAATTCCGCAGCCTTGGCTGAGTGGACCTCCTTTCTGACACATTTCCGAGTTGCCCAGTTTCTTGGGCAGAATGAATAATGGCAGGAGATGGAGGAGCTACCTTTGGGTTCTGAGAACTCTCTGGGGCTCCCTCTCTAAACTATGGTATAACTTCATCCTCCCCACCACCCCAATCATTGTCCATGTTTGTTTCCCAAATAAGAGAATGGAGCCTGGAAAGAATGTTCTCCAAATTGCATTCAACGCCTCCCTATTCATGTATATGTCTGAATTTAGCTACTAGAGAAGGTATCAGATGTAGTTCTCAAGGCATTAGATTTAAAAATATGTAATTTTTCATTCTTTTTGAACTATTTACACTAAGATTTTTAAATGAAAGAATTGCTTTGAAAACATGACGACCTTCCTAGGTTTAAATGAGACACTAGCTCTAGCTTGTCGAGGATGATAAGCAAAGCAAGCTTCCAGAGACCCTCATAAGCCTCCTTTCAGCTCCCTCTCTCTCTCAGGTGATTTTCATACAAAATGTCAGTGAGTCCAAGATGTAGTTTTTTTCTGGAACCCTCATTCTGCTCAGTTGGCCCCATAGAGTGATCGTACTTCTTTTTGAAGTAGAACTGAGCAAAGTCTTGAATTTTATTACAGAATTTAATACCAATAATTACTTAAAATTTAATGAATTTCACTACTGACTTAATTGCTTTTGAGTAGTTCCACTTAACTTATTAAAGAGAAGCAAGGACATATCATTTAATGAGCAGCAGAAGTCTTGCCCTCACATCTGCCTACATTCTCTTTTCAATTAATCAATTATAGTCTGATGGTGTGTAATTACACATTAAGAAAGTTATTGGATATCGCAGCATGTCTGTCCCGGGGGGCTCATGAATACACGAATATAACACACCTGTAATGACCTGCACTGAGTTTTGCAAATTACACTCATTTCTCTCCCTCTCTTCCTCTCTCTTTGCTAAATTAAGATGAGACCAATTACCATTAACTTCTCGAGTCACATCTAGTCAATGTGATATGAGAAAGTGAAAAAGACTGAAAGAAAAGTAAAAATGGAGGGAAAAGACTTTATCTCTGAGTGTGAGTAATCTGCCTTTTCAAATGAAGCTTGCCAAGACCTGGTCCTGAGAGCTGTCACAGCGGTGGTTGGTGGTCGTCTCTCAGAACTGGGTCTACTGAATCGTACTAAATACTTGAGAAAATCAGGCCGACATTATCTGAACTCAAACAGTGTCTTGCTTCCTAGCTTCCTTCAACCTCCTGATGAGAGAAATAGGAAAACCTTTTGAAATCACATTCAGGCAAATTTGCTTGGCTTGTTTCAAATCAAACCAAAGTCTGGAACTGATCCCCAGGCAGGAGCGCTAAGCCTCCGCATAGCAACTAAGCCGCGTTTAAAAAAAAAAAAAGGCAAAGAAAGAAAGAAAAAAGAACCCACTAAAAATGCAGCACAAACAAAGAGCAAATTTTACTACGTTCATGGCCTAAAGGCTCTGGTTATGTGAAGGGGTCTATTCCAGTATGTCCTTCTGATTTATGCTAAATCAGTAAAACCCAACAAGAACCTCTTAATCCAAATTATATAGTCAGAGACATTCTAAATGCCTAAACCAACCAAGTGATTTTAAGCAAATGCCCTGTTAAAATAAGCTTTTGATGTCTGCACAACTCCAACTCAAGAAGCAATCTGTTGACATTTTCGGCAAATGCTATCTTCGTCTGAGACAGAGGCAGCCGTGGCTCCTTCGGAGTATTTTTCAGAGTAAAGTGGTTCTTCTCTCTTTCCCTCTCTCCTCCTCCATTAAAACCCCTGCTTCTGTCATCTCCTTATTGAGGTACTGACATAGTCAATTCTGTTGTGATGAATGGCTTTCCATCAGGATAGTAAGGATACATTGATCCTCAGCTAGCAGATACTCATGCACATGCAAACGAATGTGGTGAGCCTCCTTACTAGAGAAGGATTTGCTTTGTTGATGTTTTTAACTCTGCAGCCGATTTGGGGCATTTTGTATGCTGTTTCTCTCGCTTACAGCCACTCGCCGTGCATACCCCACCATCACTTGGGCAAAGCCTCCCTCTCAGTGCACCTCCTAGGGATGCCCAAGATCCTGCTGGCCCAGGACAGAGGATGTGTGTCGGTGGCAGAGGCACCCCGTGTACTTTCAGGGCGTGCCCTTTCCTGGCACTCCTGTCCTGTCGGGACAAATGTCTCTGCCGAAGGGGCTGTCTTCCTGTGTGGGCTCCATCTGTGGCATCTCATGGGCCTCCATGGGGTTGAGTTGTAAATAGTGGCCACCACATAAAACATGCCATCTGTACCCCTGTGGGTAGTAGGATGGAACACAAAAAAGATTTATTCCAGGAATATGAACTGATGTTTACAGACATGCCAGGACTGGCTTTGAAAACACAGTGGAAAACTGTCTCAAAAGCAGTTTAAGTACCATGTAATAGAAGCCTGAAAAAAGTGCTATAGGAGCATGAAGGAAGCCTCTGTGCCCAGGGAGATGCGCCAGCTGGTTTGTCCACACCAGCCCCCTTCTCCCAGAGACGGGAGGTACTGTAAGGGAAGGCAGGGACAGGAGGCAGGGGCTGCCTGTGGCTCTCACGCTTTGGGAGCCAAGAGTCCCTCTGAACCCCAATCCCTGTAATAATTCCATAAAGACTGGAAAGTAAGGAGATAAGTTTGGATTGAGCAAATTGGATTGCCCTGAGAAACTTTCATTATTTGCTGATCTGGGGTTCAAGGCTGTACTGGGGAGGCATCCTTTGTTGGTGGCATCATACCCATAGGCAGACACAGGAACCTTAGCTCTCGGAATGACAACCGCACACCTCAGGATTTGCACAGCCTTCCCAATTTCACCTTTATCACCTGTTTTCATAAACCAGTGGTCCTCCTCAAATGAGTTCAGGTGCCCAGCATTTGGAAGTAGTGTCACTCTTGGGAACACTGTGAATTATTGACCTATTTAATCCCCATTGTGTGAACTAGGAGTAATTTTTGTTATCTGTAATCCACTTAGGAGATAAAGTCATAAAGAGTTCAACAAATACATTATTAAGCTAACTAAGCAGGCCTGACAGTTTCCTGTTTCCCACTCATATTCCTTTGCTGCCTGCCCGTTGACTTTGTCATCTCTGAACGTTTGCTAGCAGACACAGAAGGCTCGGTCTGTGCGATAAGAAAGTCCTTTTCCACTGAATCTGGGTAATTTCTGTTTAGGCATGCTGCCTTGTGAAATGATTTCCCTGCTCAGCCTGTTCTGGAGAGACTCGGGTCTCACCTGAAGAGAATGGTGACTCGTATTTCCCACATCTCTAGCCCTACCCAGTTACCGCTGTATTTCCCCTTCCCATCCCTTTCCCATCAGAAACGAAGAGTGAAGTCTGGGGATAGGCAGGCTCGTCTTCGCCCTCACCACGGTATGGATGTCTGTGAGGGCGCCCCCTAGTGCTCTGCGGTATAATAACGCCCTCCAAGTTGGCCCTGAAGTTGGATCCTGCGTCTGGACCCAGGCCTGCAACTTGTGCCAGCACTTTAGGACCTGTGAGTTTGATATTTTAGGTTCTGTCAGCCAGACTGTGGTGTGTGTGTGTGTGTGTGTGTGTGTGTGTGTGTGTGTGTGTGTGTGTGTCCTCACGTGGGCGTGCATGTGCGTGCAGTTTTTACGGAAGGTTTGAGTCAGCGAGGGCTTTTCTATCACAGGACTGTGAAAAGCTTAAGTATGACATTCCAGTTCATAAACGTGTTCCAGCCACCTGCCCTCAGGAATCTCTCCCTGGCCACATTTCCCCCAGGTTCCGGTCACCTGTCAGCCTGCTCAGAGTCACCTTCCCCCCCCCCCTCTCTTTCTGTCACCTTTCGGCCTGTCCACACCTCAGGCTCACATTCCCCTCAACTTTTTATGCTGAATGGACTAGCTGTCACCCAGCATCCTTTGTGCGTCCCGTATTCTCTGAGTCCATTTCCCTTTCGTTCTCACATCTTGTGTACTGTAATATCTTTTTGAAGTTCCACTGGGAATAAAGCAGGTCAAAGGAAGCTGAGGCTTGTGCTTTGAAGACCAGGCAGCTGCCATTTCACAGACCCACGGGGGCCCAACAGGGCTGAAGTGCGGGGACCCCGCGGTGGTGGAGCTCTGGGGTCACTGCCTCTTGCTCAGTTAGCCGCCTCTCTCCTACTAGAGATTCTCCTGACTTAGCTATGTCTTGAAGGCTTCTAATGAAAGCTGAGGAAGATATATAGGGGAAAAACATAAATTTGCAAAATCAGGGCATTAACATTTCTCCTCAGTGGTCTGGGAGAAGACAAAAGTGATTTGATTGCAATAGCAGCTCCAGCTGGTCCAGCTTACAGGCAAACAATGGGTCCTCGGAAGCTGAATTTGAGAACCACCACCCCCAGTCTCTGAGAACGTCCCAGGAAGTGCGAAGCTTCAGCCTCCTGCTGCCCCTCCCACACCGCCTCTGGCTCCAGGAAGCAATCCCAAATGTTTCCTCAGCCCATAGGCCCTGGTTTGAGGTTTAGGAGGTATGCTTCCTTTGATGGTGGGCTCGCCCTCCCCCCAAGTTGACTATCAAAATGTCCACCCACCAGCAGCCTGGATTCCATTTGGGCCCCTGGCAGGATTGCAGAATCTCAGGCTGCACCCAGCCATCCTGAATCAGAACCTGTATTTTAACAAGATCCTGGGAGATTCATATGTACCTTAAAGTTTTTTGAGAAGCTCTGGGTTAGGATTTTTATCCTATAAATATGGGTCTGCTTCAGTGGGTCCCTTATCCTCACAGCACATGTGCCCACAGCTTATTCAAAAATTCACACCCCACACTCCTTCCCCTGCTTTCACAGCCATTGAAAAACTTACAACAGATAGAATTTTGTCCCCTCAGCTGAGAGAGTATCTGGCTGGGAAACTTTAGAAGGAGCAGGTTGGGGGACTGGTAAAGGAAGATGGGAGAGGGACAGACACAGCTCCGAATGACCGCAGCTCCACGGGAAACTCAGCCCACTGCCTCAGTGCCTTTGCACATTTGAAATCTGAGCCTTAGGGCTCCAGTTTAGGAAGAGAAGGTGAGGACTCTGATGGGAAACTGAAATCCAAACTGAATTCTGACGCCTGGAATTTGGGGTTCATTGTTTAATCTCTGGAGGGAAAAGGGAGGGCTCCTGCGTGGCCTCTCATCCTAGGAGAGATGGGTCAGCAGGGTGGGATGGGAGGTGGGTTACAGGCTGGGTTGGGGTGGAGGATGGGGGGGCAGGGTCAGCACCAGGATTTACCTCCTTGTTTGGAGAAGGAAATGGCAACCCACTCCACTACTGTTGCCTGGAAAATCCCATGGATGGAGGAGTGTTGTAGGCTACAGCCCATGGGGTCATAAAGAGTCGGACACGACTGAGCGACTTCACTTTCTGCCTGGAGGAGCAGGAGAGGCTGGGCTTGGCTGGCCTCCCTCTGCTCAGACAGAGCAACATGTGTGGTGGGAAAGACAGCCGGGGCAGTCCCAGTCCTTGCCACATGACTTCAAAGTAGCTGTCCACAGTGGCTCCGAACTTGGGGCTTAGCACCGTCTCCATTCCTCTCTCCTCGCCACTCTCTGCATGGAACAGGTGAGGGAGCTTAGCACATGACAGACTGGGAGGCCTTGGGTTTCTCATCGTCTGGGGACAGAGGCTGTTGTCCACACAAAGAAAGGGAACTAGGAAGAAGGCTTGTGTGACAAGGCTTGTGTGACAAGGGCCAGGGAGCATTTGACCTTAAGTCCAGTCCTGGGGATGTGCTCTGGGTGATGTTATTCATACAGCTACTGTACATTTTCCAGGGCACCTGGTTTCCAATGTTCTGCCTGTTGCCACTATAAATCATCAAGATGACTTGGGGCCTCAGCTATACATCCCAGTCTGCCTCACACACCAGGGCAGATCAAATACAGGTCAGATCATGTTTCCTGATTTTTGTTCAGGCAATTGGTGACAATTTATTGCACAAGAAGTGGACAGTTAAAGGATCATGTCTGTGGCCACCTGGAATTTCTGAAACAGGCCTGATGTAAAATATTCTGGCCCGTTACCTTGAAACTCCCAAGAAACACTGGTGCACCTCCAGCTAGGCCTTCTTGTTCTACTGCTGATGTCAAATACAGGCATTGTTGCAGAAAACAAGTTAATATAGTTTTTTTTTCATTGAAGAGTTTTTCTTCTAATTTTTCTTAAGCATTTAGTACCTCGTATGTGCTGTAGCGAGCATATGCTAGCACTTGATAAACTCAAGATGCAGGAGAAAAACCTTAGTTCTGAAGAGCTCAGGAAGAAGCTGTTCCTGTGTGGTTCAGGAGCCTTTTGTGTGCAGGTGGGCAGTGCGTGGCTTGAGGTTTTCTTTTGTTGATGATGCACACGTGTACAGTCAGTACAGTCTCATTTTCTGGGTATAACACTGTTTTCAGTTCAAATGATAGAATTAACCATATCAGCATTATATGCTGTTCTCTGACCAATATGAGAGACTCTGTGTCAGTCAGCATCCTTACAGCAACTGGAGCTGTGGGCCTCCTTACAGGGCCAGCTGGAGAGGCGGATGGGTTTGTAGCCATGCCTATGCTGTGATTTGAGGGGCTACTCAAGGGGAAGGTACGGCCACCCACTCACCTGAAGTTCTGCCATCAGAGGTTACTTTCCTTGGCTTTTGAGGCTATCCAAGGTGAAAGCCTTGGTTTGACATGTTGGGCTTATTTGTCGGGGATCAAGGCCCTAAAAGAAGGATAGATAACCAAGGGGAAGAAAGACTGATGAAGCAGACGGTGGGACAAACCTCTTACACCTCACACGTCATAGTTCTGTTGGGAATGGACTTCTCTCTTTTTCAGCCGCCCAGGGGAACAGAGTGCTGTCAGTGACTTGGCTGGAATTATGTTTTGGCTTCCCTTCACCTCAGTTGTGTCTAAATGGTGATTCCTCGACTAGGGCATGATAAGTGGGAAAATGAGAATGCTGTTTAGGTGTTAATTTATATGGAGGTGTAAGGTCCCAGTCTTTCGGGGGATGGATGATCTTTTCTTTCAGAGCTTATGTCTTTCAGTTGTGTGGCATTAAAATGTCTTTTTTCTTTTCTTTTAAAAAATGAGATTACAGTGATAAATAGTGGTGGCTCAGTGGTAAAGAATCTGCCTACATTGCAGGAGATTCAGGAGACGTGGGTTCTTCCCTGGCCAGAAAGATCCCCTGGAGGAGGAAATGGCAACCGATTGTGGTATTCTTGCCTGGAGAATCCCATGGACAGAGGAGCCTCATGGGCTAGAGTCCATGGGGTTGCAAAGGGACATGAGTGAGCACACACCCATAAAATTCTTTAAGCAAAATTAATTTAAGGGATAAGGTGGCAAATTTAAAAGCTGTTTTTGCGGTGTTTTTTTTTTACTGGATATGGAATCCGAAATCAGGGAAATACTTAGTGCCCAGTGACCTCACTATGACATGGTCATCTTTTTAAAATGAAAACTCTATGTTTGCAGATGTTCTCCATCAGATGCTGCATGCAAAGTCTTTAGGAGATGAGTTAAGAAACAGACACTGCCCTCAAGAAGCTAAGAGTCTAGGACAGACATGATAAAAACTCAAGTAACATCAGATTTATAGTGACCTGAGCTTTGAGCAAGAGTAAAAGTGCCAAAGAGGGGTCCCAAGGCAGGACAAATCACATCAGATCTGGGAAAGGGAGTCAAGTGAGTCTGTTAGATTTGGCATCCAAAAGCTCCTTAAGAAACAAGGGGCATTCGTCACTTTTGATCTGTTCTTTGCACTCCTAAGTGTGAAGAACACCTAAGGAGTAATCATCCCTGCCCTGCAGCTGTTCCCACCCTAATGCTGCTTTCAGTGCTTCATAAAAAGTGAGGCCCCACTGTCCCTTAGACCTATGATCTCAAGTCAAAAAACTTGTGGGTTTTTATTACATGCCCAATCAGTTTAAAAAAAAACCAAAAAACAGAAACTAGATGCCCTAATATTTTCTTCCATCCCTTCGCTGGACTGTCCTTACACCCTCTGGGGTACCCCACCAGCACATAGGCTGCCGAAGGAGACTGGGTTTTGTAGGAATAGCTCCTCTAGACAAGAAAAGCCCCAGGATGTATACTGGTAGGCTACATGTCCTATTTCTGAGCAAATCTCAAGAATACATTGATGTTTGTGTATGACAGAAATTACAGGACAACCATGGGGCACAGTGCTGAGATCTTGGTTGTAATTCAGCTTGTAATGCAAAATTTGTGTGTAATGCACAGGTAGTTGATACATTGCCCATGTCCTCTCTGCTGGATCCCGAGGAGTTTTCAGCCTGGGGTGGTAGATAGTGTTAGCAGCCCTGGTCAGCAGGGTGACCTTGCCCACTGGCTCCATTAGGACTTACGAATCCCAGGTAGAAGGAGGAGGACAGAGTTTCTGGGAGGACTAGTGGGGAAACTCTGTACCCCCTAGATCACCACTATCCCTGCTGCTGCTAAGTCACTTCAGTCGTGTCTGACTCTGTGCGACCCCATAGATGGCAGCCCACCAGGCTCCCCTGTCCCTGGGATTCTCCAGGCAAGAACACTGGAGTGGGTTGCCATTTCCTTCTCCAGTGCATGAAAGTGAAAAGTGAAAGGGAAGTCGCTCAGTCATGCCTGACTCTTTGCAACCCTATGGACCGCAGCCTACCAGGCTCCTCTATCCATGGGATTTTCCAGGCAAGAGTACTGGAGAGGTGTGCCATCCCTGGTGAGGACTAAATTGTGAGGAAAACACAAGTTAGGGCTGGACAGTGGGGTCATGATCTTAGATGCTGCCCCCAGGCTTTCCATCCTCTGGTGCTCTTTGACTCCTTCCTGATCTTGGGATCCAGTTCTAGGAAAATTCCTCCCAACATAAACACTGATCTCCAATTTCCATAAGCAAAGGTGGGTCCCACAGAGGGATCAATTCATAGGAATTTATTTAAAGAGCCCGCTTTTTTATGATTAACAATATATTTATTTAGCTGTATTGGGTCTTATTTGCAGCACACAAGATCTTTGATCTTTGTTGCAGCATAGGTGGTCTTTTTTAGTTGTGGCATGCAAGATCTTCAGTTGTGACATGTGGAATCTATTAGTTCTAATCTAATAGTTCTAATAGATCTAATAGTTCCTGACCAGGAATTGAACCCAGGACCCCTGTATTGGGAGAGCAGAGTCTTAGCACTGAACTATGAGGGAAGTCCCAAAGAGCCCTCTTAGTCATATCTCCTCTCCCAGTTGGAGATGGGAGGAGAATGAGATGGGTATTCCCTTCCAGTGGCACTCACTGGGTCCAGAGCTGCCTGGGGTGCCCCTGAGCAAGGCAGCTGGGCCAGGACTGCAGAGCTGGCCCATCTTTCTTTCTCGAGGAGATGGAACCATAACTGCTCTCCTGACTGTCTCCTGTCTAGAATCCTCACCAGGGCGTATCAGAGGTGGCTGGCCCACAGAGGCAGCAGGGAGTGAGCAGGCTGGTCTGGAAAGAAGGCACCCGGCACATCTGAGCAGCCAAAGCATCTGAGTGAACCTGTGGCCTTTGCTCAGGAGGCCGGGCCTGGTGCCGCGGGATTGCCACGAAGCCCTGATGGAGGCCCCTCCTGCTGCAGGCCAGCTGAGTCAGAACCCCTGAGAGTGGGGACTAAGCAAAGCTTCCCCAGTAATTCTAGGGTGCAGTGAAACACTAGGGGCGTCTGAAGGTGATTAGGTCATGTTCCGAGCAGTATCTTCTGGCTGGTCCTGAAAATACCTAAGGCAACATTTCTGTCTCCCTCCCTCTCTCCCTGGCTACCTCCTTCCCGTCCCTCCCTCCCTCTCCTTTTCCTTCCTCCCTCTCTCTCTCTCCCTCCCTCACACACACACACACACACCCTTGGGCAGGAAAAAAGAAGGAATAATAAAGGCTATTGAACACTTGTCTTGAGAAAAATTGAACATTTGCTCAAAATGCATCATTACCATAGTTACCATTTGCTGGGTGTGAATATAATACCTGAAAAACAAAATTCTTCCAGCACGCAGGAGGGAGCCGGCCGTCTGCCGGGCTGGAGCAGGTGTGGCTGCTGATCGGTCCCCAGACACAGGAGTCTTCTGCTTCCCAACCTGCCCAGCCCGTCCTGCCAGGCTCCATCTTTTCTTTCTGAAGGTCAAGTGATCCTACCCCTGGATTCTGCTTGGTTCCCTCTTCCGTAAAGACTTCAGAGGCGAGGGCCTGTGATAATAACTGAGAACCCACATGAGGCCTTTGTGGGACTGTCTGAGCCTGGGGTGTTTATTATCCTTCTGAATGGCATTCTCCCTTCGGGAGGGGCCCTGGCGGAGCCAAAGAACAGTAATCTTCGGAAAAGAAAGGCAAGGGCCAGCACCAGCAACAAAAACTTCCTGCAGATGTGGAATTTGCAGGAATCCAGAGAAAGCGAGCCTATTTTTAGCAGGAGTGAGAGTGCAAACCGTGATCGTCTCCACAGGCTGCTGTCACTAACATTTGTCTATAAGCAACATTTTCATATTTAAACATGACAGCCCTGTGAATTGAAAAGAACCAACACTTTATCTGCTTGCTGAGTAAAAGCTATCGCCTTGCCTCAGCCTGGTGGGAGTACCCGCTCCACGCGGTCCGCCCGGCCAGGCATTGGGTTCACCTGTGTTGCCATGGATATTCACATCAGCCTCTGATGGCAGGCTACTCAACAGCAGTGATGAGGGGTGCTGTTTCTTCCGGGTGAGAAACCTGCGCCGTTACCTCTGTAGGGAAAAATGCCCAGTGCACTTTGCTCAATTAAGCATGCATGTGTGGAAATACAGCTCTCAAATGAGCAGGAATAAAAATATATTAAATTTGTAGAAGTTAAGTAATACCATTGGGAAAACCAGTGAACTTGAGGTGAACCCAAAATGTCAAAAAGAGAATCTCAGAAATGTGAGCTCTTCGGCAGTTTAGTGGACCCTAAATGAGACACATGCATTACATCCTTTATGCCTCGTGTGAATACCTTGCCCAGGTCAGTATCAGGAAGCCTGGCACACAAATTCTTTTGACACTTAGGCAGCAAGGACTTTAATAAGTCCCATTAGAAAATAGTTCATCATTAATGTGGTGAGTTTAGACTAGGGAGGGAGACAGTCCTCTGAGAATGAGGCCCCTGAAGATGGCTTTCTCCATGACCTCACTGCCCATTCAGACTGTTCCTGTCTCTACTCTGCTGATGTTGGTGTTAGTTACTGGCATTCCTCCTGCAATGGCAGCTCAAACCTTAGAAGAGAAAGAGGGAAAAATCACAGGGCAGCCCCGAGAGCCTCAGGCCGGTCTGCAGGCAGCTGCTTTTATTATCCCCATCCTCGGTTGACATTGGGCTTCCCTGATGGCTCAGTGGTAAAGAATCTGCCTCCCAATGCTGGAGAAGCAGGTTTGACCCCTGGGTTGGGAAGATCCCCTGGAGGAGGAAATGGCAATCCACTATAGCATTCTTGCCTGGAGAATTCCATGGACAGAGGAGCCTGGTGGGCTACAGTCCTTAGGGTTACAAAGAGTCAAACACGACTGAGTGACTAAACAGTAGCATTGGGTTGACATTGCTATACATGCAGAGAAGTTTGACCTTTTCTAGACGATGAGCAAAGCAAAGCAGAAGTTGAAGGGTTGCTCAGCCTCACTGTGGGCTTGGGGCAGTGATTTCAAGATGTGGTCCCCAAGCCAGCTGCACCAGTTGTCACCTGGAAGCTGGTTAGAAATGCAGATTCTTAGACCCCACCCCCCACCCCATCCCCACCTCCCGCTCCCAGAACAGAATCACAAAATCTGGGGCTGTGGCCCTGGAATGTGTGGGGTTACAATTTTTAGTATCATAAAATATAATGTAAGATAACATTTGCCATTTTAACCATGTAATTCAGTGACATTCTCAATGTTGAACAAGTGTCACCACTATGTATTTCCAAAACTTTTTCATCACCCCAGACAGAAGCTCTTTAATCATTAGGCAATAACTCCCTTCTTCCCTCTTACCCCAGCCCCTGAGAGTCTCGAATCCACTTTCTGTCTGTCTGAGTCTCACACAGGTGGGATCATGTAATATGTGGCCTTTTGTGTCTGGCTTCTTTCACTTAACCGTGTTGTCGGGTCCATCCGTGGTGTGCCATGTGTAAGCACTCGGTTCATCTTTATGGTTGAATAGTATCTCATCATGTGCATATGCCATGCTTTTGTTTATTCATTCATCTGTTGATGGAAACTTGGATTGTTCCCATCCTTTGGCCGGCCCCTGTGAATAATTCTTTAATGAACACTGGCCTGTCGATGTCTGGAATCTGTGTTTTAGCATAACCCCCAGGTGATTCTTGCACGTATCTACGCTGGAGAAGCTCTGGCTCAGAGCCGCAGAGCTGTCTTTATGCAGAACACTCAGGGCAGTGTGCCCTACTGCAGCTTTATCTATTCCAGTCAGGGGTCAACTCTGTGGCTACTTTGGCATTTTATTTTTCCACACAGAGATCAATATTTAGAATTTCTTAAGGGTACTTCTAAGACTGATCCCAGAATAAAAATACCTGTCCCATTTAGGGATTCTCTTTGACATAACTTCAAGGATGATGCCTCACAATATTTCAGAGAGGTGGCAGAAAAACATTTATTAAAAATGCCTATCCATTTGTTGTTGACTGGAATTTCACTCACATGTTTTATGTTACCCTTGATGACCTCGGATTAACTGTAATGATGACGGAGTCTACTATCTTTTTCTGAGAATTGTAGAGGTGGTAAGTAGAAAGAAAAGAAAGTGAGAAGGAAAAGTGCATTTGCTATAAGTTCACAGATACGTGGGTGATGTCCAGTGACTGTTGTCTGTAAAAAATTTTATTTTTATTTATTTTTGATTGTGCTGGGTCTTCACTGCAGGGCACGGGCTTCCTCTAGTTGCAGTATACAGGCTTCTCGTTACAGTGGGTTCTCTCGTTGCTGAGCATAGACTGTAGATGCACAGGCTTCAGTAGATGTGGCAGACAGGCCTGGTTGTCTAGTGGCTTGTGGCATCTTCCCAGACCAGGTGTTGACCCTGTGCCCTCTGCACTGGTAGGCAGATTCTTAATCACTGGCCCACCAGGGAAGCCCTCAGTGACTATTGTCTTAATTTGCCGACCCCAATACCTTATTCTCAACTAATTATTTTTCCTATTCAGAGAGGTTAAATAATGTGCCTGTGGTTGCATAGCTAGAAAATGACAAAGCCAGCAATTAGAATCTAGGTCACAGTCCAAAATTGCTGAATAAATCAATTTATACTGGCTGTGAGTGGTTGAAAATATTATCCCTTTGGGGATATTTGGACTTTTACTCCTGAAATTTGTAACATTTTAACCTAAAGAAACAAGTCTTTAAAAGTAGAATGTCATTTCTGAGGAAGAGAAAAGGAAGACCTTTCCAACAAAACCACACCAGGAAGACTCCTGCAAGCTAAGTGCTAGCAGTCTCTGGAGGGCAGTCTCAGGAGAGTGTTTTGTTTTACCTTGGGTGTTACATATTGAAAATGGAATGGAAGTGAGATGGAGGCAGCCTGGATTGGGCCAGTCTGAAAGTCATGATGCCTTAAGGACAATGCTCTGCTTAGACGAAAAGGCCAAGGGAATACATATAACCCCACTGCCAAGTAGATTCAGGGCAGCTGCGTGGAAGAGGATATAGCCATGCTGAGTGGCTCTGGGGTAGAGGGCCAGGCCTACCTATGGGTAAAGGTTACAGGAGGACAGATCTCTTCTCAGTATCAAAAAGAGTTTGCTAACAAAAGTAGGATAGACACCTTTGTGAAGTAGTGAGTTCCCCATTGGCAGAAGCATCACAGTTGAGTCAGATGGCCAGCCAAGCATATAGTGGCAGGGCTGTCTGCACTGACTGGAAGGTGAGATGTAAATGACTCCCTGGTGCCCTCTCATCTCAAGGCATTATGACTTTGGACTTCTGAAAGTTGCTGAATTGTTAGGTGCGGAATGCAAAAACAATATCGAAAGGAAGTTTGGTAATAATATATCATTTTCACTGTTTAACTTGTATCCTTCCTTAGAAAAAGTCTCTCAGCATCACTGATGGAAATTTTTGAAATATTTAGAAGTAATTATTCTACAGGGATTTTGTCCCCTGTTTATAAATTCAGTGCAAGCATCAATTTGAATACCCTCCGATAACTGTTTACTGCTCTGACCTGTTGGAATTTCCCTTTTAGACTAATAATTGGAATACTCATAGTGGAGCTGCTCCATGGGTAAGGATCTTGGGAGCTAACAAAGCAGGGAAGACCCAGCTGGAGTCTGAGTCAAACACAGGGACTGTTTGTGTTACCATTTTTCTATTGCATTTGGCTCACGTTAGGTCTGAGGATTGGGTGGTTGGCATGACCATGGTCTTCAGACATCTAAAGGATATAAACACTGAGGAAGGAAGGAATTTATTTAGCTTGAGACAAGGGGTTTCATTAGGGTAAGAATGAGGGAATGAAATTAACCAAAGAAAGATTTAGACAGAATATTAGTGGGCTACTTCCAAGCAATAGACTGGAGAAGCTTTTAGATATTTTCTAGGGAATATGATCCTGTGTTTTCCAAGTCACTTGAAAATCAGAGGGACAAAGGCTGAGACAATCTTGAGGAAACCACAGTCTCTGGGGATCAGGCAAACAGAGAATGCTTAGCTCTTCCTGCTTCCTCGTCTGTCTCTGTCTCGTAAACATGCAAAGCTCGCTGTGCAATCTCCTACTGAGTGACTTCTGCCCACCTATAGCAAGTACTTGCTTTTCTGAAATCCAGAAATTATTCAAATGTTGGTGTGTTCCCAAGGGTAAAATCTGAATGTGAGAGTCCGTGGAGCGTTCTGGAGAATCTAGGGTGGAGCAGGCATCTGACCGCTCCACCTGCTTGTTAGTGATGTCTTTGAAGGGCAGGGAAAGGAGGCGAAAGTCATCTGTTCCTGTGATTGGTGGAAAGGACCTTGAAACTCTGGGTCAAAAGGAGATGTCTGCTGCAGGGAGATTTGAACGCAGTGGCTTGAGAAAGATGGAGGCCTCAGCCACTGTAGAAGCCCCCAAGAGCCGAGAGCATTTCCCCTGCACACTAGGAGTCTAGTTGTTCTTCCTGAAGTCTAGTACAGACAAGCCTTCCAGGATGCACTTAGCTCCTAGGGACCAGCAGTCACTGTCTGGGACTGGAAGCTTTCCCAGACTAGCCATTGTCGGCACCATGCATTGCCTGGAGGGTGTGGGACTGCTTCCTTCTGAGACTAATTAGAGATGTTTGCGTTGAAGTATTTTGCATAAGCCATTCCATGACACTGACAGGTAAAACAGAGAAAGATATGTTGACGTTTGGTAGAGATCTTTATGTTTAACCTCTTGAGGTGTCAGTACCTCTAGCTTCCTCTGTGGTAACAGAGGTGGGCAGTCCGAATAGGGGTGTGCTCCTTTTCTATTACAAAGGTAGCTCCCAGGTAATTTTCCATTTTGAATCCTGCATCTCTTTTTATGAAATAAAGTGGGATTTTACTATTTAAAACAGGCCACCACTGGTCTGCATGGTCAGCTTTATCTTAAAAGGGAATAAAATTCATAAATTGAAACCGATTGGAGACCGTTCCGTGGCACACTCTGCGAGGGCTGAGAGGACACGTGGGTCTGCTGATGACCTCGACTTAGGAGACCGTGGAGTCGTGGACCCTCACTGCACAGGTTCCCCCTGTCCTTGGATTTAGACAGCCCTTGATCATCCTGCCTGGTCTCAAGTCCTGGATTCCACTGATTGTCCAGCCTCAGGCCATCCACTGTTGCATTTAGGCTTTTGGGAAGCCCTTGTCTCTGTCATCAGGATGTTCTGCCTTGGAGCTGGGAGAGGACAGACAGGCAGCCAAAATCAGAGTCAAAACCCCCAGCAGCAGAGAGAAGGGCCCTGAGGAGCTGGTGACAGAGCTGATGAGACAGAAGGTAGGAAGGCCAGAGAATCCCCCGGAGGACCATGTCTGCTGGCCACCGAGGGAAAGTCCTCTTGGCATGAGGGCACTGCCCAAAGCAGGGTTAGTCCTTAATGAGGTTTTATGTGTGCTCCGGGTTTTGGAGTTTTCTGCTGGTGTCTCATCACAGTGTGAGGTGGTAGCCAAGGAAACCCTCACGTGCCTTCACATCCGTTCCCAACCCTGGTTCTGCAGAGGGCAGGATGCCTCCCACCCCTGAGGTCTCAAGGGGCATCATAAAACTCTCCAAATAAGACGAATTTGGATTCTTGCTAATTAAAAAAGTCAGCGTAATAATGAGTGTGTTGGAAAATGAAGAAGCTGCGTTGTAAAAGGCGGGTAATTATGGTGCAGGGTTGGGTTGAACCGAGGGTTGGTGTCGCGTTACTGTTACTGAACATCAAAGATGTCAAGCTAGGAGCACAGTCGTCTCTCACAGCGTGACTCTCGTTTACTGCGTGTCAAGCTGCAGGAAGTCCAGCTGATGTAAATAGATTAATATTTAAAAAGTAATACAGAAGAATGAGGTTCCAAACATGTAATGTTTAATTATTAAAAACCCATAATGGAATTCTAATCTGAACTCATGTCTCACTGGTGCTCAGCGAAAAAACTCAATTAAGCCAGCGAGTCTGCTCACCCTTCGGCTCATTTTGACTACCTCAGGCCCAAGCCTGTGTTCTCTGAAAGTGTCTAGAAACAGGTATGGGTGGCTTAGGTTATGTTAGGCTTTCCCATTAGACAATTGTTGCAACCTTTTGTTTAAGTCAAATTTGGGGGCAAAATGACTATCCATTGTTAACAGGACTTAGAGAAGAATTTGAAGTACTTCCAACTAATAGGACTTGGAAGAGTAGGTGATCTGTTTGAAATCACAGTATGAGGCCCTCGTGCTCCTGCTGGGTTTATCAGGCCATGCAGTGTGTGTTACAGGATGCAGGTGTCTGAACTTAGCCCAGGGATAGCTAACCACCCATTCTCCTTTGGAGACCACAGTTCTTCTGGCCCTTTGGGCCACATATGTCACACGCTTGATGAGGGTGAATTTGCCCAGACACCTGTGGTGGACAGTGGCCAAAGGAAGAGATAACATGATCAGTGTGGCTTGGAGTAGAATAAACCTCATGGGCAAGTCGAATTCCATTCAAAGTCAGTGTGCCAGGAAGGCTGGTTGGGGTAGTAATCTTGATTTTATATTTTTATTCAGCAGGACAGGTGAGGATGATTCTTATATGACCATGTGTCTGAATATGAAGATACCAATGGGCCATTTGTTTTTCTTGTTGTTGTACTCTGTGAGTTTGCTACTCGCTTGTTACACCTTGGTTCTCAGGAGATGCTCATGCATTCATCTTTAACAAGGAAAATGCAGTCGTGTGACCTAAAATGCTCTTGGGTGGAGCTTCAGGGTGTGGAAGGTCATACGAGAGGTAACGGCATTCATGACATCCTGTGGGCTGGCGGGTGGTATGGAGTAACCAGAACTGAAAGGACAGAAATTGAGTTTGTAGTGACTGCAGAAGCTGAAACCACAGGGTGAAATGTAATAGGGTCCAGGCCTCGGTGAGCACAGGAAGCTGATGAGAGGGGAGCAGGGAGCTGTAGGGCTGAGAAAAGTGCTGTAAAGGGACGAAAAATCTTGATTGCTGGCAGGACAGAGCCTGCAAACATCCAGAAGGGCAAAGGCATGGGAATTACCATCACCTTCTCTGACAGTTCGGGTAACAACAGACGTTCGCATATGGGAAGCCTTATCCTGTGCAAGAGTGTGCTGGGCTGTAAGTGCCCAGGCCTGGTACCGCACAGGAAAGCTTTCATCAAAGGAAAAATCCTAAGGCCCAGGTTTCCTGGCTCTTACATGCATCCAAATCATGACAGTAGCATTTTCCAAAGTGATTTTCTTCAGGATCCTACTAGGACAAAAAAAAAGAGAAAAGTTCTATTTTTGGAAAGTTGAGGAAATTAAACATTTCTTTTCTGTAGAACTTCTCAGAGGCTTAAATATGGGAACGTGCGTTGAGAATCTCCCAGAGGAATATAGGGTGTGCAACTTTTCCCAAACTTATTTGGAATCCGTTTTTAGGGCAGAGCATTGATGGGCTTGGTATTTCTCAGGACACCCTGTAGGCAATACAGTTGGGGGTAGGAGTGGTCAGTGAGTGAGGCAGGGGGGAGGATGTTGCAGTGGATTTAGGAGCAGGCAAGGACCCGACGTGGCAGTCACATTTCCTTTCTGTGGTGACTCTCAGAAATAGCCCCGGTATAGAGAGGCCTGTGTCAGAGGCTGTCCTGGGGTCACCTTCCTGCTTTCCTGGGCTGAGGCTGCCCTGTGCACCTCACACCCATAGCAGAGGGTTCTTGGTGGGATGAGGCCACAAGGAGCTCCTTAACCACAGGAGGAAGTAGTCTAGAGCCAGGAAGGACTTTGAAGTCACTGCCCCTTCCCAGATTTTCTTCATCTTTTAATAGAGAGTAATACTGACAAGGGCTGAGAAAAAGTGAAAATGAAAAGGGCTATGGTCAGGATTAAATCGGAGAAAGTATACACAGCTGGGTTAGATTCTTGGCCTCCCTAAAGTTGGAGGCTCACTGTATAGAAGATCAAGGAGACAAGACAGAAATAGCCATTGCTGCCCATGCTCACGGAGCCTGGGCAGTTCTGGCAGCAAAGATGACCCCACAGGCCTAAGAACTTGGTGACTGGACTGTCTTTTTGCCCCCAAGGAGATAGCACCATTACTTCCTGCTCTAGCACACATCCTTGGAGGACTTGCAACTCCTGCCACTCCAGGTTCTTTCAGCTCCAGTCTGCCCTATGAGCTGCATTGCCGTGGGGCGTCTGCTTACTGCCTGTCTTCCGTGGTGCTCTGGCTTTCAGCCACGTGTTTCTGCTCACAGCCATTGTTCCCACCACTATTTAGTCTCTTGGGGTTACCTTGATTCCCAAACCCCAGAGAAGAAGATCTGATTGGCTTGTTGGATTACTCTGTTCTTGTTAGGCAGAGCCCCACCCCAGGTCTTGGTATCCTTGGGTCCAGTCTGCTAAGGCCAGGAAACCAGCCGGGCAGAGGCCACAGCAGGCATTCAGCGTGTAATGGGTTCTGTTCTGATACAAAGGTAGTTCCTGCTGCTGCTGCTGCTGCTGCTGCTAAGTCGCTTCAGTCGTGTCCGACTCTGTGCGACCCCATAGATGGCAGCCCACCAGGCTCCCCCGTCCCTGGGATTTTCCAGGCAAGAACACTGGAGTGGGTTGCCATTTCCTTCTCCAATCATGAAAGTGAAAAGTGAAAATGAAGTCGCTCAGTCGTGTCCGACCCTCAGCAACCCCATGGACTGTAGCCTTCCAGGCTCCTCCGTCCATGGGATTTTCCCAGGCAAGAGTACTGGAGTGGAGTGCCATTGCTTTCTCCAAAGGTAGTTCCTACAAGTTCTTTTCTCCTCTCTCTCCCCTTTCCTGTTCCTCCCCACTTCTGTACATGCACAGTGTATCCAGTGTGAGTGCTAGAAGAGCCGCTCCATCTCCAGTGTTTTGATTACCCTCCTGTACACCTTTCTTTTGTATCTTTCTGGATCTGAGGTCCCTTACACAGGCGATTTGGATTAGACAGCACATCATACTCTTTTCTTTTTCACTCAGGAGCCAATAGTCAATTGTACAGTGGGTCAAATAGTAGGATCCTTTCCCATTTTATTTCCTTTCTTCAGAGTTGATCAAAGAATTATTTACCCATGGTTTATGAGGTGGGGACTTTTACCCAAATACTAATAATGGATATATAGTTATTGCTTATTTTAATTTGGGCTTCCCTGGTGGCTCGGTTAGTAAAGAATCCACCTGCAATGCAGGAGACCTGGGTTCAATCCCTGGGTTGGGAAGATCACCTGGAGAAGAGCATGGCAACCCACTCCAATATTCTTGCTTGGAGAATCCCCATGGACAGAGGAGCCTGGTGGGCTGTAGTCCATTGGGTCACAAAGAGTCGGACATGGCTGAGTGACTAAGCACAGCATGGTGCAGTCTTAATTTATCTATATCTAAAATAAGGTATGTTACCTGACTGCTGATCTCTTGCAGACTTCTGGTGAGTTATATTATGATAGTGTCTATTATACCACTTGAATTTTGAAAGAAGTTATAGAGATAACAAATGTGTTTAAACCTATACGAATACATATCTTTGTCCCAGGTTGTCTTGCTGTCTACTGTTTAGCACTTCAAACATTCAGCCTGCTTGGGGAGATTGGGTTGAGCTAACCCAGGATTTGCTTATGAGGATGGAAGTGTAAGAGAGACGCTCAGTGGCAAGTCTAGTATTAGTGGAGTGCTGGCTTTCAACTAAATAGTTAGCCCAGCATAATAGCTGCATTGACGGAACAAAGATGGAAGAGAACTAGGCAAGCCAATGGCCCACAAACATCCAGGAAGCTTTTCAGAAACAAAGGAACCAACATGGGGATCTGAAGTCAGAAGCAGTCCCACACATCCTCGCCAGACACCTAAGAAAGTGTTGCTAAGTAGGTGCTCTCACACCAGCTTTGATTAACTAAAAAAACAAGGCAACAGGCAGCCTAAATCATTTTTCCCCCAAGTTTGTGAGTTCAGCTCTCTGAGCCTTTTGAATCTGTAGCATTGTGCACCAGGTACCATTAATGCCACATGTGTGTGTAACTGAGCATAAGGGATTCTATCGGTGACTCTGGCCCAGGTAACCGTTGCTGGCCTGAAGCTGAGCCTAGGGCTAAAATATCCATGAGCTTCAGACCACAACCTGGCTGGCAGGCCTTCTCATTATTGCAATTATGTTACTGTCAAACACTCCACAGCCTTTGCAAACACAGTGGAGAAAATTTGGGGTCAAGTGTATTGTTGACTTGGGTTTTTGGTTTTATTTTTGTGGTGTGCTTTTGACTTTGAAGTGCACACCATAGGAAGCTTCACAGTAGTGAGTTTTCTCTTTGTTTTTAATAACTGAGGTTTAATAAAAGAATAATGAGTAAATAAGAGTATAGGTAAACCAGTGAGCTCTGTTTTAAACCTGTAAAAGTGGACCCAGTGAAGGCAGCACGTGTGAATAGTGCTGAATGGAATAGTGAAAAAGGGGCCAGTCTCTTTCAAGAGTAAATAAAGCCATGAGCAGGAACAAACAATGGCTTCTGACATCTCTCTACTGATGCAGAGAGTAGAAGAAGCAAGTTACCCTGGATTGTGGGCACAAAAAGATAAAAACAACCTCAGTGATACCACTGAGACTTGGGTGTGGGGGGTGAGTTATGCCTAGATGAGAGCTGACATATAGAACTAAAACATACAACACCATATCCCACCAACATAGCTAACAGATGGGTAAAATTCAGGAAAATACATCTTTGTGTGGCAATACATGCATTTGAGGTGAAATTCAAAGTGGGAATTTTAAGAAAATAAAAGGAAACATCCAAAGAATTATTTGGGGGGTACTGAGTTCAAAAACCTGAAGTAGAGATTAAAAACATATTAATTAGCAACAAAGCAAGATAAGGGCAGTTTACCTACATATTTGCTAAGAATATCAGTCTCTTGGAAACAGCAGTTGATCCTTCTTCCCATGCCATGTGGCCGTTCTGAGAAGGCAGAGAAGCTGTGAGAGGAATCCTACTTTGACCACCAGGGTGCTTAATACAGAGGAGAGCTGCTTGGAAGTGGCCCAACCATCTTGGAATTTGCACGGATGTAATCAACTATGAATCAACTAGAATTTAGAAAAGCAGACATTTTTAATCCCAGGAAAGGTTGCTTTGTTTGACAAATCAGAAGCTCAGTGTAGTTTGTGTGGGTGAGGAGGGGAAATGGAGGGTGGGAAATTCTGAAAATGGATATTGTGTCAGGAAGGCTAGGGTGCATGAAGGAATACACGCTTGGGGGAACTGCCCAAGGTAATAAAAGGAACTTTCTAGGGCTCTGCTCATAGAAACAAGAAGTAGAATTGGAGAGATCATTGTTCAGAGCAAATGGTGAAATGTTTAACAAAAGAGGGTGAGAAGGCAAGGCTGGACACCTTTTACTTGTTCTTTTTCATTGTTTCCATAAAGACAGTGCTCTTTGTACTGGAAAGGATAAAACAGATCCCATAAAGAGGACTATGAATCCCACGTTGAGGGCACCTGCTGCACTCACCAAAATCAGCTCTCCCTGCCATGTGGGGGAAGTGTGTAGATTATTTCATATCAACTTTTGCATAATCTCTCTTCTATCATGATGGATGGGAAAGGTTTCAAAAGACATAAATGGACTAACATTTCAAAACTGGGAAAGAGTTTCTGATTTCTGAAAGTCTAGACCAGTCAACTTCATAGCTTACCCTCAAAAGTCTTTGAGTATATCATTAAACAAGTGGTTGATGAGCACTTAAGAGAAAAGGGATTTGGTTGAGCAACAACTCAGAGTGAAGCAAGCAGCATGGTGGAGTGAAAGGAGGATGGGTTGGGAGTTCTCATCTGGATCCCAGCTCCATTCTTTGTAGGCTGTGAGAGCTTAGGGATACCACATCATCTCTTTGAACTCATGTTTCCTCATTTTCAAGAAAAGTTTGAAAGACTGTAGCTCCTTTACAAGTTTGTTGTCAGAATTAAAGGAGATCAGTGAAAGCTTCAAGCTTTGTACAAAAGAGACAAATAAATGTTTGTTTTGAAAAAGCAGATAACTAATAGCGGGATACAACTAGCTTAAGCACATGTGTTCTGGGGTGGCATTAGTGGAGCTACGGTGTTCCACGGGAGAGAGAGAGAGGAGAATGCCCTGGACTCGGCCAGGTGGCTGCATTCTGTTCTGGGCGTTCCCAAGGTGAAGTGGACGCCTGGGTCAAGGACAGATAGGACGGGAGGGCTCTTGGAACTTGTCCCTGGCGAATGGGTGCAGGATCTGGGGAGGTTTAAAAACAAAAGCCTGGGGGAAACATGGCAGCTCTTCTTAGGTATTTGGAAGGCTGAGCTTTGGGAGAGGTTTTGCCGTGTAGTGGGTGGAAGGGACAGGGACGTCGAGCGGTTAAACTTTCTAACAGTCAAAGCTGTCCAAGGACAAAATAGGCTTCACGGGGCTCTTCACAGTCTTGCAGCCTCTTTGGAACTCTGGCCATGTGGACGGAGCTGTATGGTCACCCTGTCATAGGAAGAGAGGGCCACCTGGAAGACCATCTCTGTGGAGAAAAACCCCACACTTCCTGGGGGACACAGGTTTGGCTTGACCTGTGAAGTTCCTTAGAGGTCTAAATGTCTGCGATTCCAAAATTTCAAACTAAAGTTATTCTCAAATACAGACATACCTCTGAGATATTGTGGATTTGGTTTCAGGTCACTGAAAATAAAAGCAGATATTGGAATAAAGTGAGTCACATGAATTTTTGGTTTCCCAGTCCATATAAAAGTGACATTTACACTATACTCTAGGATGTGTGCAATAGCACTATGTCTATAGTAATGTACATATCTTAATTAATAAATATGTTATTGCTGAAAAATGCTGGCCACCACCTGAGCCTTCAGCAAGTTTTATTCTTTTCCCAAGAGTAACATCAAAAATCAGTGATGACAGATCACGATAACAAACATAAAAAGAAGTGAGAAATATTGTGAGAATTACCACAGTGCAACACAGAGACACGAAGTGAGCAAGTGCCACAGGAAGTAAGGCACCAATAGATTTGCTCAATGCAGGATTGGTACCAACCTTCAGTTTGTAAAAATAATATCTGAGAAGTGCAATAAAGCAAAGTGCAATAAAATGAGGTGTGTCTGTATTAGTCATTTTAGTTTGTAGTTTTAAAGGAAAATGCCAAAAATCCTTGAGATAGTGGAACAGTATAATCTTTGAGCCAGACTGATCTAAGTTAGAATCTGGATCTGCCATCCCTTATCTGCATAGGTAATCTTGGGCAAATTATTTAATCCATCCAAACCCCAGTTATCTATGTGGTAAGGTACTCGTGGAGATTAAAAGAGATAATTCATGTAACATGCTTAGCATGGTGACTAGTGCTTAAATAATGCAAGCTCTTATTACACATATAATCTATTATTGTTACATCAAATTGGTGCTTCCACTAGGCATGATAATAAAAACCATAGCTTTCGATGGAGTGTCCTGGAGAGATCTGAGAACTGGGCAGCCATGGATACCAGGGGGTGAAATGGCCAATCCTGGCACCCATAGATAGGAACTGGTTCAGTCTGGAACCCAGGAGCGCAGAATGTGCAAAACTGTTAAAAGAGGATTGAATAAGGCATTGGGCTTCCCTGTGGCTCAGATAGTATAGAATCTGCCTGCAATGCAGGAGACCTGGGTTCGATCCCTGGGTTGGGATGAAGGAGGCCTTGGATTCCCTGGTGGCTCAGACAGGATAGAATCTGCCTGCAGTGCAGGAGACCCGGGTTTGATCCCTGGGTTAGGATGAATGAGGCATTGAAGGTGAAGCCCTTTGCCAAGTAGCTGGCAGATTTTGAGCAATCAGAATATGGTTGGTAAATAAATGAGAGTCACTAGGAGCAACTGTGAGCCTTCGAGAAGCCACCAGAGATGGAGCTGAGGAGCATGATTGCCAGAGGAGCTGTGAATTCTGCCCAGCAAGTGCCCTTGACCTGGACCACCAGCATGCACACAGCCTTAATGTTGTGGCATTTCAGTGGTGCTGCTCATCACTGATGCCAAGACACAGCCCGGGTGAGTGAGGAGGCAGATACAAATAACATCCCTGGGGAAAAACAGACTGTTTCAAATATCACGGATAACAATAACAGTCCTTCCGAAGAGTCATATTATTGATGTATGATCAGCTGTGCTGTGGAATTAAAACCTTATATTGAAATATGATTTTCTGCATTTTCTAAAAAGTCTGTATGAAGGAAGAAATGAGGTGTGTGACCACAGATAAAAAGAAGCCAGGTAACTAGTATACTTCACTTTTTAACACATCACGTTGATGGCTCTCCTTTTACACAAGTGCAACCCAGAGTCCTTCTATATATTTTTTTCAGGCAGAGAGAGGGCTCTTATAGTCACACATAATGAAATTTCAAATATTCAAGTATGCATTTAGGAAACAGAGTAATGGTAAATGAGATCAAAGTACATTTCAAAAGAGATTCATATATCCATTTTGAAAACAAGGAAAGTTTATAATAACCAAGGTAAATATATATCTGAAAGAAGATCCTGATAAACATTTGATAAAAGCAGAGTCACGGGGTAGAGGAGCAAAGGGGAGTTAGATACTAAGAGAGTAAAATATTAAGACTATTTTTTAGTTAAAAACTGTTGCATTCAGAACAAATCTGGGAAGTGGGGCACACAGATTTCTCCCATGACTGTTGTTGATGTTTTAATATTTATTTATTTGGCTGCACCAAATAGTTGAAACATGCAGGATCTTTAGTTGTAGCCTGTGAACTCCGAGTTGTGGCATGTGGATCTATCTAGTTCCCTTACCAGAGATCAAACCCGGGCCCCTGCATTGGGAGCACAGAGCCTTAGCCACTGGACCATCAGGGAAGTCCCTCCCATGTCTGTTAATAGATTCTGAGCTTCTTGAGGGCAGATGCTAAGTCTTTACTGCTTCACAGTTCAGTGCCTCCTGAAACAAGGAGTCCAATGAATGCATAATTGTGATGGCAAGATTTTCAGATCAGGTCACAGTTAGAATATCTGGAGTTGATATAAAGGAAAGAAGATCGAGTCACAGGGCATGGCAGCAACGATTCCCCAGGGGATGGGGTAGGCCATGGCTCTCTGCTTTTATGGGGCACATTTTCCATGTCTGCAGTCACTTGCTGGTTCTTTCTTGGCCACGCGTTTCCTGGGCAGTGCGGCCCAATGGATGATCTCAGTTTACAGCTGAGCACCTGAGCTGAGCATGATTAAGTCCTGCCCTACCCAGAGCTGGAGGCTAGAGGGGTGTCCCCGATGATCTCTGAGGTTCTGCTCAGGGCTGAATTGCATTGCTCTGAGATCTCCTGGACTATATCTGTGTCTGTCCTCTCAGGGCTGCAGAACTGAAAAACAGGGAGGCAAACATTTGGCATCAGGTGGACCAGATTTTCCAATGTTTGAATTTTTCAGTTTCCATCTGGATGACTTGTGTTAGGAAGATGTAAGTAGCATTTATCCAGTTTAAATAAAGTGGAGAGCTTTGTGATGATACGCTAATGCGCTTAGGCAACCCAACTTGTCAGAACAAAGGGAAAAATCACCTTCTTCTGAGTCATACCTTTGGCCGTGAGGATGGATGGACTCTCCATCACTGAATACAGGGCAGGAGTCCATCTCTTGCTTTGGCTGTGGAAACAGAGGCTTGGGTCAGTCAGGAGCCATTTGTCAGCGCTCACTGAGATCCTGCAAACCAAGCCTGTCTCTGCTCTGCCTCTCAGAGCTCATAGCACGTATGAAAGAGAAGGCTCTGCGCTGGTGACCTGGCCCAGGGTTTCTGAAATCCAGCTGAAAACTTATAAGTAGTAACTGAGTCATGCTATAAAGTTTCTACAGGGCAGCTTTCTAGAGAGATGTTCAGTTCTAACAAAGATGGTTGGTTGTCTCTTCCTGAGTTCCACATCCTACATGAGGAAGAGAGAGACTAAGAGATAGGGGCGGGGGTTGGAGAGAGAGAAGCCTGACAGCAAAGCCAGACAAAAAACCAAATAAGACGCTTACACGAAAAGGACTATGTAGCAAACACCATCATCTTGGACTCTAAGCCTGCAGAAAGTTTGTTTTGAGAATGAACTTCTCCGTGAATTGACTTAAAAACACAGCAACACAGTAATAGCCTTTGCTCATTCTAAATCCCTCTCCTGATTTCTGTGTGGCTATGCACGTCTAAGGCTAGGTCATCTTCCTTCCTTCACTGTAATCCAACTTTGCAAGGAAAGTTGGAATGGTGAATTTGGTCCCCATCATCAGAATTTGGCGCCCCGCTCCGTGGGGGCTCGCCCTCACACACATTCTGCCATGCCGGCTCTGGTCATCCTGCCTTCAAGGCATGTGATACCGTGGCTTCTGGCCCTTCCTTTGGAAGATAGTTTCTGCCATGTAATGAGTCAAGCAGATCGTTCATCAGTTCTGTTTTTTAATAAAACATGAATAGCACAGTTTATGGCTTCCACTATTCAAACAGCAGTTGAGCCTAAGAGGAATTACTCATCTTAATGGTTCTAACACTCATTTCCATGCAGCCGTGCTGCTTTTTCAAGCTTTTGCCTGAACTGGAGAATGACTGGCCTTAGAAAAAGTGGGCTCAGCAGGAACTGAGTAAGGCCTTCCCAGCAGGGTGGGCAGCTGGGACTCGCACAGGTCTGTCATCCAGTTCCTTGTCACTGCAGACAGCCCTTCTGTCACCCCTGGAATGGCAGGATGGAGCTGGCTCTGTGAGGTTCAGCATGTGTTTGCCCAGAGAGAGACAGGCTCCATTCTATGTCAAACACATGCAGGCTCCTAGGAAAGCCTGGATGAAAACCTTCCTTTTCCTCCTCATGCTGCCATAGAAACATCCACCCATTAAGTTAAACTGAACTTAAACATATGGGATGTTCCTAGGAAATCAGCAGCCATGAGGGAGGCAGGTTAGGAATTGAAAAAATATTCTATAATATTCTTTATTCTGTGCTGGTGTACTGATATGCCCAGTACACCAGCATCACCCATCACTGCTATTAGCTCCATTTCACAGACGAAGAAACTGAAGCTGACCATTTTTGTAAGGCTGTGCTTCTGGAAAATGATGGAACCCAAACTCACACCCATATCTTCTGATTCCAAATCAATCTGCTGCCCAAGTGCACCAAATTAGGGCTCTGATAAAGGCAGAGCCTGAATCCAAAGGAACAGCTGATGCTGGGGCCATGGACTGCAGGGTTAAGCTGAAAGCGGGTATTCAGGCAGGATCAGTCTAAGGTCCTTAATTCATGATATGAGGTGATTATCTATAGGTAAAGCAGACCCAAACCCTTCAAAATAGTGATCACTCCCACCCAGGTCTCTCCAGCCTCCTTGGCTTCACTCCTAGGTGAGCTCATGATTTTTGAGCTGGCCTGGACTGCAAGATCAATGCTGTGTTCAACAGGCCAAGATCTAGAGAACCAGCCTCTTATGCAAGCTCCAGTCTTGGTTACAGCAGCTACAATTTCTGAGCTATTACCTGAGTGATGTATTCATGAAAAGTCAGGAGCACAGGAAGCTTTTGTTTTGTTTTCAAGTTGTTGATGGTATTCAAGGATTTGCTAATATCTTTTTACTGTTCCATTGCTGCAAATGTCTTTGCCCAGTAAGAAAGATTTCAGCAAGAGTTTCTTAATATTGCCTGATGCCGGTCACCACTCAGAAGGCAGTGGTGAGTGGATTCCACTGGAGGATGAACTTCACTCCCACAGCTGACAGCTGATTAATGTGTTAATTAGGAACCCTGTGCCCCTCTCTCACTACCCGAATCTTCTTCTAAGCCCAGCCGAGTGTATATATTGTGCCCATGTGGGTAACCTCATGGCATACTTTGGCTTTGACTTTGGACGTTTATATAAAAATAAAGGCTCAGTTGCCAACATGAATAGCTTTCTTTCTTTCCAGGAGAAATACAAGATGGAAAGAGTTATAGGAACCAGAAGTCCTGCTTTTCAGTTTTCTTGTATCAAGAGCAAGTGATATTTCTGCTGAGGCAGTGTCTTTTGAGCAGTTTAGTGGTGTAGGTTGCCACATTTATTTCACAGGAAAGGAGTGAATCCATCAGGCCACTGAGCTTATAAGTACTACGCTGGCAGTCAGCCACCAAAATATAAATACTCTAAATGGACTAAAGGAAATGTTCATTCTGTTGTTTAGAATTGGACACATCCCAGGAAGGTAAATTTAATCTTTTTGAGGACTGCTGTTATAGGGTTGAATGGAATACGCATTTGTTTATCTCCTTTGTGATCTTTTTTGTCTTCCACGTGATACATTATGTATTTGTGATAGGAAGCATTTCAGCTGTCTCGCTCAAAGGCCTCACATTAGCTGATTGTTCGGTCCCCAGATTGCCATCGTTAAACAGCTTCAGCCTCAGCTCCATCCAATCTGGGACCTGTTAGGGGAGAAGTGGAACCAAAGAGGCCAGATTCCAACAGAAACAAAGCCGGGTGGAATTAGGGAAATCATTCCAGAGCCCAGTGAGTTGAGCTCTGCACTTCTTACTCTTTATCTTCTAAAATATCTGAAGGAATTTTGGTACTTCTTGGCATAATGAGGAAAAAAATAATGCCTCAAAAGGTTAAAAAGAAAAAATTAAAGCCGTCTGTGGGAAAAAAGACGGGAAGGATACCCTATAACACCACAATTCAGAAAAACCATAGCTTATGAGACACATGCTGTGTATTTCATGGATATGCAAATATTATTTTATTAAAGAGAAAGATCTACAGTATATATTTTCACCTAACTACTACATCTTAAGTAATCAGCCCAGGCTCTTATGATGAAATCTTTAATTACAAGAAGTATGTCATTAGCTAGATGTAGAATGAATGATGTGTTGCATTTTATTGCTTCACATGATATAGCCATTTGTGCCATAAATTCATTGACCCAATCTTAAACGATGTGTGCTGTAAGACAGACGTGATTCATTATGTATTAAGTGACAATTTTTTTCCTCTAATAATTTTTTGCTTCACCAGAAAGATTGCTTTACTGTATTTTTAGACCAGTGTTCAGAACTGAAATGTAATAAGACAAGGATACACACACACTCACACTCCTTACCCAAAATGAGATAGTCATAAACTGTCACAATATTATGTAAACCCTTTGGGATGCTGCAGAAAATCAAGTAGTTAACCATTAGGCTATTGCTTTAACTGGAAAGCCTGATAAAATAGAATCTGCTTTGAACTTTGATGTCTGTAATTCCTTTTATGAGGAAATAAATAAAATATGGTGGAGAACTCTCCTTGGATAATTGGGATAGATCTATAAGCATTCCTTATTCATCAATGAATTATTGAAAGTGAAGGAAGTGAAGGGAGAGCATTTAAGTTATATTTAGATTATTTTTTGTTACTCTACTTGAAAATATTTATTTAGCTTGAGGAAACATAGGAATCCTCTGGAGGCAATAATTCAGTCTGGCAATTTGAAAACCAATTAAGGATTTCAGAAAACTCTTTCCCCTTATGGTTAAAAAATACGATCCAAAAGAAATATGCCAGAAAATTTAATATATTATTTTAATTAGTTTAATTCATTGATAATGTTTTTTTAGTTCATGATTAAAGAAACTATATTTGATCCTTCACTTCAAGCTTAAAAATTTACATTTTAGGCTTTCTATGGATTCCTAATGTTGAAACAGAATCTGGTGGCTTTATTTCATATTGGAATTTCATTATACATTATGTCATGTCATTATACATTAATTTTATAAAAATTATCAGGTTTTAAAATCAGTAACTTATGAGCATCAAGTTTTCAATAGTTTATTTAACCTTTATCTAGATGAGAATTTTAAGAGTCTGATAGATTGTGTGTGTCTCTTCTCATCAGAGGCAATTCTGTGCTTATTTGTAAACTAGACATCTCAACTGTGATAAAAATGAAAACACAACTCTTAATTCTGGAGAAACTTGAAACACTGTAATGAAGCACAGGAGTATCTTAGCATTGTTTTTTTTGTTTGTTTGTTTTTGCAACAAGCATTTTGAAAGGGTTTTTTGATATGAGACCAAACAAAAAACTAATGTATGCCAATAAGTATTTGTTATTCAGTCTCACACCATCAAATATATTACCTGCAATATCAGGGGGAAAAGTGAGAAGGAACAGAGTGGATTTACACATACAGACACATCTGCCACGAGTGTGTACACTCAAAATCACAGACTAGCCTGCCACCACTGTTTACAGTCTAGGAAAGCTGAGAGTTAAATGAGATGAGTAATCAAATGCCCAGCATATGTTGTTTTTGCATTGTTTATGTGACCAATCATTAACTAAAATTTATCATTTTTAATGCTATAAGTTTGCCATAGTTAAAAAAATAATATACACCAGCAACAGAACAGACACCCTTCTCAACAAAAATCCATTCAGAGCAATATTGGAACCAGAGCTTTATTGAAAAGAGATTCAGATTCAATGAACTCACCATTGCATTGTGTTTCAGAATTCTTCCTCTCCTGCTGTATGGCCTGAGTGCTGAGAAAATGACCAAAAAAAAAAAAAAAAACGAAAGAAAGATTGTGTGTGTAATGTTCAGTCAAAAAAGTAAGGCACTGAAAGAACTATTGAAAATTTTGACATCTGTTTATCTGTTTATAGCTATGGCAAGATTACTCATATTAATTCTTGTTTAAAATGCCATATGAAGGAAAGACATTTGTGCAAACAAGAGTCATATTTGAATTGTAGATCATGTCTTCACCATCTGTGAGAGCTGATGGTGTTGCAAAATTAATGTGTTAATGAAATCACAATAATTTCTCCAAAGTAATGGGTTCTGAAGCCGAGAATGACTATTTTTGAACTTTGATGTCTAGTGATTTCCAATTGGGAAAAGCTCTCAGCCTTTAATTAGTTCTGCAGCCCAACTTTAAAATAAATTTGGTGATGTCTTTCTTTTGCCAGGAGTAGATTTGAAGGGCGGAAAAGCCATAAAAACTTTTGGAAAACGTTCTCTGGTGTTTGAAAAGTTGTTAAATAAGACTGCCTGCCAAGAAATGTCACCAAAAATTCTGACTACTGAGAGAGAGTGGGCAAACAGCTCAAAAATAATTCTAACTTGCTGCAACATCACAGGTTGGGAATAGCTAAACCTCACACAGACTTCATGACTAATTCCAAGTTTCCCCTTGGAAGCCAGACATAATGATGTTCAGTGCTATGTGTTATTGGTTAACACAGCACACCCCTTCCAACTGCATTATCCAACAGTCAATAGTGTAAAGTGACTTGTGTGAGGAGAATTTTAAGGGTCTATATTTCAAAGCCCACTGAACTTTTGGGAGAAGTCTTTTCACCAAAACTATTTAGATTTGCATGAACAATGAGCCTCTTTGACTGGGGGGAATATATGGGCAGGTATATGTACTCTTTGTCAGATCCACCTTTAAGTCATGCTCAAAGGGGAACAACAGTTTCTTTTTCTTTTTTTAATAGGAGATGGTGGTAACTGCTAGTCTGAAGAGTTAATATTCATAAAGCAATTCTGGCTTCCAAAGAGAAATCATTTTACAAACATTTAAGACTTTTACCTTTTAGAAGGAAACACTTCCACCTAGTTGAAAAATCATGATAAAGTTTGAAAAGAACCTCTATGTAAAACATGAAATGCTATCCACCAAAGGAGATTGCTTATGTTTTTTCTTCTTTATTACTGTGTTGTAGGTATGTGACTGGTGTAAGCACATAAGACACACGAAAGAATACCTGGATTTTGGGGACGGGGAAAGAAGGCTTCAGTTCTGCAGTGCGAAATGTCTCAATCAGTACAAAATGGACATTTTCTACAAAGAGACACAGGCCAATCTTCCAGCTGGGCTGTGCAGCACATTACACCCTCCCATGGAAAATAAAACAGAAGGCACCGGGGTGCAGCTGCTCACCCAGACTCTTGGAATATCCCTCTAACAGATGCTCGCAGGAAGGCCCCTCCCCGGTGGCTGCAGCTGGCCAAAGCCAGGGCCCTGGCCCATCGGCGTCCACCACCGTCTCTCCATCTGACACGGCCAACTGCTCTGTCACTAAAATCCCTACGCCAGTGCCCAAGTCCATGCCCATCAGCGAGACGCCAAACATCCCTCCTGTCTCCGTCCAGCCACCTGCAAGCATTGGGCCGCCCTCGGAGTCCCGCCTCGCAGCCCTCCCATGGTGATGACCAACCGCGGCCCGGTCCCGCTGCCCATCTTCATGGAACAACAGATCATGCAGCAGCTCCGCCCGCCCCTTCATCCGCGGCCCGCCGCACCACGCCTCCAACCCCAACAGCCCCCTGTCCAACCCCATGCTCCCCGGCATCGGGCCCCGCCAGGAGGCCCCAGGAACCTGGGCCCCACCTCCAGCCCCATGCACCGGCCCCTGCTGTCGCCCCCACATCCATCCCCCGAGCACCCCGACTATGCCGGGGAACCCCCCGGGTCTGCTGCCCCCACCGCCTCCCGGCGCACCCTTGCCGAGTCTCCCTTTCCCGCCGGTAAGCATGATGCCAAATGGCCCGATGCCCGTGCCCCAGATGATGAATTTCGGGCTGCCGTCGCTCGCCCCACTGGTGCCGCCCCCACCTTGCTCGTGCCATACCCCGTGATCGTGCCCCTGCCCGTGCCAATCCCCATCCCCATTCCCGTCCCCCATGTCAGTGATTCCAAGCCCCCAACGGGTTTTCCAGCAACGGGGAGAACTTCATTCCGCGCGCCCCGGCGACTCCTCGGCGGCAGGAGGAAAGCCAGGGGGACACTCCCTGTCCCCCGGGACTCCAAGCAGGGCTCGTCCAAGTCTGCGGACTCGCCGCCCGGCTGCTCCGGCCAGGCCCTGAGCCTGGCTCCTGCGCCTGCGGAGCACGGCCGGAGCGAGGTGGTGGACCTGACGCGGCGCGCCTGCAGCCCCCCGGGCGCGGGCAGCCAGCTCGGCTTCCCCGGCGGCGTGCTGCAGGGCCCGCAGGACGGCGTCATCGACCTGACGGTGGGCCACCGGGCCCGGCTGCACAACGTGATCCACCGCGCGCTGCACGCGCACGTCAAGGCGGAGCGCGAACCCGGCGCCGCCGAGCGCAGGACCTGCGGCGGCTGCAGGGACGGCCACTGCAGCCCGCCCGCCGCTGGCGACCCGGGCCCGGCGCCCCCGCGGGCCCCCGAGGCCGCCGCGGCCTGCAATGTCATTGTGAACGGCACGCGGGGCGCCGCCGAGGGCGCCAAGGGTGCGGAGCCGCCGCCCGAGCAGCCCCCGCCGCCGCCGCCGCCGCCGCCGCCTCCTGCGCCCCCAAGAAGCTACTGTCGCCGGAGGAACCGGCGGTGAGCGAGCTGGAGTCGGTCAAGGAGAACAACTGTGCTTCCAACTGCCACCTGGACGGGGGAGGTGGCCAAAAAGCTGATGGGGGAGGAGGCCCTGGCGGGGGGGCGACAAGTCAGACCCGAACCTTAATAACCCCGCGGACGAGGACCACGCGTACGCTCTGCGGATGCTGCCCAAGACGGGCTGCGTGATCCAGCCTGTGCCAAAACCCGCGGAGAAGGCTGCCATGGCGCCTTGCATCATCTCCTCGCCCATGCTCAGCGCCGGGCCCGAGGACCTGGAGCCTCCACTCAAAAGGAGGTGCCTCCGAATTAGAAATCAGAATAAGTAAAAGGTTTGTATGTCCACCGGGGCTCTTCTCCGCACGAGTCAGTGCACTGCTCCTTACTTCTTAAAAGGCAAATGCGTGCAAAGGGTAGAGAGAGAGAGAGAGTGGTGTTGACAATCATGGTTTTACGTTATGTGTTGTACACTACGCCTTGTGTGGTCACATACTACCATCATTTTGATCCAATTCCTATTTTACGGCTGAGGGAACTGAGTCAACAGCAAGTAAGTGCTATGGCCAAGATCACTTAGAGATAAAGCCCAGTCTTGAACCTGAATTGAAACACTGTCTACTAATTCCTTTTGTTCTTAGGCTCCTGTCTGTAAGTAGAGGAGGGTGCAGGGAGGAAGGAGCGAATGATACTCGGAACCTGTACTTGTTCAGTCATGAGCTTATAGACTGACTGTAGTAAAAGGTGAGCTGAGCCACTTCCTGGAGCTAGCTGGTACAGGCATTGGCAGAATGTCCCAACTCACCAAACGTGCTCAATAACCAGGGAATTCCATTTGCAAGATGAGAATAAAATCTAAGCTTCTTAGATGCCTATGCCAGCTGAACCCAGGCCATGAAGCCCCATTTGCCTGGTCAGGTGTTGGAGCAGCTCCTGTTCTTGGGATCTCTTCCTTCCTCACCAACCAGCATTCCCCAGGCTAGGCCTCAAGCATCACTGACCAGCTTTGCTTTCTCCCTTTTTGGGACTCAGCAGCTCATCTGATGGGCTGCTCACCTCGCCAAGCAGTGGAAGGCTCTGGCAGAGAAAAGGGCAGCAGTCACTGAAGTGGGTGAGAGTGCACATCCCTGACCTTGGTGGGGGTGGGGACAGGAATCCTTAATACCAAGTGAACCATAAATAACAAGTCCAGAATTTCAGTTAGGGGGAGGGCAGTGAGCCTGTGTGGCTGCCTGTTGTAGCTAGATGTGGCCTCATTTGATCCTCCCGCCAATCCTGGTGGAATAAGCATTGTCTGCATTTACAAGGATGAAGATGAGGCTTGGAGATGTTGCCCAAATCAAAGCTGGTAAGTGAGGGAACTGGTATTTGACTCGGGCCTGCTTGATCCAAAGCCTGGGTGCTCTCTGTCCACAAGGACAGCAAACAGGCTAATGTTCTGCTGAGGTTTATCAGCTGTTTATGGAGAGGAAAGCAGGGGAATGAATATTTGTTGAGCACAGCCCTTTTCAGGAGCGGGGGTCAGGGGAATGGGGCGAGGGACACAAAGTGAATCTGGTGCAGCGCCTGTCCTCAAGGCGCTTACAGTCTGGTGGTGGTGTACGCTGGGAGGAGGGAGGTCTGGCAAGGAGAAGTAGACCTTTTAGGAAGAACAGTTGCTCATATTTGTACAGGTCATTCTCTAAATGTTTTTCAGTAGTATTCCTTTGGGTCAGGATTCATTTGGCAGTTATCTTCATTTTACTGATGAGAATACTAAGGTGTAGAAATTAGGTAACTTGCCCAAGATTCCAAGAATTCCATGTTAGTAAGTTGAGATTCAAATTTACGCTGTTTGACTCCACTGTAGGTATTAATTGGTCCCTTTATTACCCTACTTGATGAAATTCTTTTATTCACCTCAGTTGTCTTGGGGGAAATTTCCTAGATAAAAACTAAGCCTACCCACCAACTTCTCTAAGTGTTTAGACAGTGGTTTTTTGTTTGTTTTTAGCATTTTCAGTTGTATTTTTCAGCAAGAACAATGAAAAAACAAGAATACCAACCCACTGCTTCACAGTAGGAAATACAAATGTGGACAAGAACACTTGATGTGATGTTTCCAAACCATTGTCCCTTGAAGTCAGCACGTTTACCCGGACACCTACCCGACTTGTAACCAGGAGTTTGCCTGGGAAGCTCCGAACCGGTGAAAGGGACCTTGATGGGTGATGCAAGAAGGGTTTCTCATAATTTGAGGCTTCCTTTTTCATTGATGCCTTTGCCAGTAGGAGCAGAATACTAAAACTCGGCTCACCAATCCTTGATTTTACATATGCAAGTTCTGTTCTCTAAAGACAGTTTCAGCCTTCTGCTAGTCACCTCAGCTGAAAATGGCCCTAATTTCTCTACCAGCGTAGTTTAATCTGGTTGACAAAGCAGTGAGTAATGCAGAGATGTACAACAAAAAAGTGATGGCCTTTAGAAAGCCAAAAAAGCATCAGGAACTGTAATTTTAAACACATTCTAGTGCCACTCATTCAAATGACATTAAAGAAAGAACAGGAGGGTGAAAACTTTTACTACCATTACTAAAGTGAGAAGTGACCAGGTCAAGGAGAGTGTCACTAGCCCATAAGTAGCATGGGGCCAAAAGAACATAAAAGCATGAAATATATGATGGCTATTTCGATGATATATATTTCTGAATAAGGAATCAGGCAAGGGTCTTGTACGAGGACCAGAGTCATTACTAAAAATATTAACCTGACTTCAGTCAATTTCAGAAGATGCAGTGACGAAATCGCCTACGGTCCCCCTGAGATTGGAAAGTTCTTTTTTATGATGGGTTTCCCCAAGAAATTACAGCTTTTCTCTAAACCCAGAGACTCTCAGTCTTTGCAAACTACAGTGGGGTGACAAGGCGAGTGATTTAAGATGGGGGAAGAATGCCTCTGCCCCTCTAAATCACATCGCCTCTTGCCCTCTGTAGTTCCGTGTCAACTCATAGCACAGTCTCAACCTGCTGTAATTCACTCACATTCTCTGACCCTTCCTGATTTTCTCTGCACATGTGGCGCTGTTTTTCTTCTATGCCTTCAGAAACCCTGCCCATGCGTGTGGTTACGGAAATTGGAAATGCATCCATTAAATAAAGGACTGCATGGCTTTTGTGACCTGACAGTGAACACTGTTTGGTGACAAGTTAAAGCCAAAAGGGAAGCATTAAAAACCAAAACCAAACCCAGGCTGAGTTGTGGTAGGTGAGGCGGAGGTGAGTGATTCTCCTTGCGCTTGTTGGTGACTCGTTGTATTATCTCTAGGCATAGAGTCTGTCAGTGACTGCCATCCAGGTTTTTCATTCTTTTTGCTATGCCCACCATTTTCATATAACAGGACTTTTTAAAAAAATCATTTAAAATAGATTCAAAGCAGACTGTAACTTGAAATCAGTAGTCCAGGCAGCTGCTTGTTACCTTCAAAGAAATCATCATTTTTGCTAGTTCTCGGCAATCACAGGGTTTTGTTTTTTCCTTTTGACTGTTTCTGTTCCTGGTTACCTGACTTTATGCATTCTTGTTCGTTGATATGATTACAAGTGATTTAAATAGGCAGATATTTTCCTAGATGCAGAACTAATTAAGTTTAGTTGAAGATTTTAAAAGTTGGAAACTTCCTTTAATCTTCAACTTTTAAGCTGCCAAATACCAGTTCTGCAGCTTCTGTAAGCTGAAAATAAAATCCCTCCAAATAATAAGGAAAACAATGTATAAACATTTCCCAAACTCTTCTCTCCACAAAGAATTCCATTTATAAATGGAATACTCCTTTCTTTGTCTTTGCCTTGGAGTTTGGGGGATAGCTGTTTGTATTTGTACATTTTCTGAATTTCAGCAGTTTACACTTGTTTATGGTACAATGGGGAGTTCACAGTAACCATTTGCAAATGTTTGAAGTTATTCAAAAGAAAATATCCCCCTCCTTGATTTTCCAGGGAAATGACATCTTCTCTTTAAGTAAAATAATCAATGGAAAAAATGTGTACCATGAGTAACCCTTTCACCCTCACTTTTTCCATTCCCAAGGAGTGGCAAGTCCAAGAACTCCCCACCTTTGTGGCTCCCAAATTTCTTACGTGTTTCTAAGACCAGAAGGAAAATCTGATTCTTGTCCCCAGCCCCCACTCCAAGATGCTCTCCTAACTCTAGCAGCAGGAGTTCCTTCCACTTTTTGTTTGCTCTGAGAGGGTTGAAGAAGGGATGGGGGCTGTAGTTTTAACTTTTTGGAGTTTAGAGTTTAATTATTAGCCTGACCACGGAGCCACAATCCAAGAAAGGACTATTTATTTCAAAAAGAGGGCAGGGCACTCGCCTCATTAGGAAAGCCCAAAGGATGGAGGTGACAAATAACTTTTTGCCAGTTCAGTTTCTCCAGCTAAGTTTGAGGGAGTCGGCTGTCTGCAAAGTCAAGTCCATACACAAGAAATATGACTATTGATGCCAACCATGAAAGTGAGGAAAAGAGGAAACCCTTCAACTGAGAAGAGGAAATCAATACAAATAGGATGTGCTCAGATCCTCTGCCAGACTTGAGATTTTTAATGTGCTAGTACTTAGTTACTGAAAACATTCATTGGCGACATCATCCCTGGTGGTGCAGCTCTGCCTGTTTGTTGGGATTCGAATGGCTGCCCAGCTCTAGGTGCAGGTGGTTCAAAGAGCCAGCAGTGAGGAACGGCCAGGTCTGTGGACATGCACACACTGGAGACAGCGCTTGCTGTGATCATTGCAGACTCATTAAGGAGAGTCTTATGGATGAACAGTGTCAAGGCTGCTCTTAGACACATCTCGCTTAGTGTTGCTGGGTCTCTTTTTAAGGACAAGGAGATTGAAAGAGGGTTTTAATGTGCAAGCGTCTGACTTTAGATATTATTTCAATCAAATTATGATGGAATAGGAAATGAGATTTGTGATCGGGTATTTATTTCTTTTAGATATACCACAGCCCTCCTCCTTTAACAGGGCTGGGACTAGAGTAAGGCCAGAGAAATGCTTAGTGCTCGAGTTTTAGTGAGGACTCCAGGGTCAGGCAGTGTGGCACGAGACCTGGCCCTGATCTACCGACCTCCTGATCTGTGTGGCAGCTCCCCAGCTAAAGCTGGCCTCCATGAACTAGTCTATGCACAGCCTTCAGCCGTTCCCCCTGGAATTTTATGGAAAGCTTTATGTGCCTTTGAGTGGAGGCATTTTCTTGGGAGGAGCAGTTCATAGATTTTTGACTTCAGAAAAAAGTATCTTACATATCTGACGTATCTGAAGGGTTATTTTATATGATTGCCAAGCAGTATCTGAGCAGAAGTTTTTCTTGTTACTCTTAGGAAGCTGAATTAATTGTAAATTTCCCTTATAACTTGGAGTTTACTTTTAGCAGTTTTTGCTGTGGACCGAATATTGCAAAATCAGTTACAGCCATATAATGTAGCCCTTGTCTCAGTTGCCTTAGTGACAAAATGCAAAAGGTCACAGACCTTTCTTCAAGTTACTATAACCTGTGAGTATCTGGGGGAAAGCAGAAAAGGGAAGCAAGGAAAGGAACAGGCTCAATGCTTCTTCACCACTTGGCCTCTCAAAGTTTATGCTTTGTAGGCAGTGGCTATCCTTCACCGGAAAACAATCACCCCTGCTGTTAAGGCCAAGGGAGTGGAATGGCTCGAGTTGGAGAATTGGGTAGATCAGTAAACACCAGAGCACTGGTGTGGCCATATCTGGGAGCGCCACCAATCGCTATAGTTCCTTAGCACATACTTCTTCACCTGGAGAGAGAGTGCTTGGAAAGGTGAAGGCATTCAGCTAGCTATTAACAAGCCATGGCCCAGAAGGGCACTGGAAATAAGCTCCCCGTCTAGTTTCCAATGAATTGCTCCCTTGCTGGCTCGAATGACTGCCTGGGCATCCTGGTTCAATCATTTACACCTACCTCCATGCAGACAAGCATCGTGGGGGGGCAGAGGTGTTTGAGGACCCCAGCACACCGCAGCATGAAACACTTACCTCATGTTGTGGAACACCCCCACCACCAATACACTGCCTTTTCCAGACTCTCTTGTCAAAGAGATTGTGTCAGCGGCTGAGGGTGGCCGCCGTTCAATCTTCCTTCACCCTCTCCCATACAGAGTTGTTTTGTATTCTTTTGTTGCTGGTTTAAATAAATATACATGGATGCATGTTAAGGCAATGCATTCTGCATGTGTAAACTTTTTTTTTTCAATGCCTCACAAACATAAAAGGAATCCATTTAAGAGAAACAAATAAATTAGCTTTAAAAGATAAACAATTTAGCCCTGGCATCATTTAACATGGTCTTAGTCTCAAGAAAAAGGAGTAAATGCCATCTCAGATGCCAGCTTCAGAGAGTTCTTCTCCAGATCTGTGGATTTCCACAGCACTCTGCTTGAGGAAAAATCAGGGTGGGGTCAGGATGGGGAACTTGAGGCCATCAGCAAGGAGGGGAAACACACACATACATGCAAATTATTTCAAGAGTCATTTAAAAGATTCTAGTGAAAATGACCAGAGCAGAAGCAAAGGACGACAACAACAAACGTTGGGATAAATCTCCTGTGCTTTGAAAAGCTCCTGCATGTACTAAACGTTCTTAATTGGACCCTCGGCAAGTTGCCCCTGAGATCCCTCAGCTCTGAGCTCCTAGGACCAAGCTGTGGCCATAGGCGAGAATGTGCCTGTGCGATTTTACCCAGTGCACAAGTCTGAATAGGGAGATGGGGACGTGAGAGCAGAGCTGCCTGGCCACGCGGGTGTGGGGTCAAGACTGGGACAATCAAAGCTGCCTCACGCTGCCCGGCCTCATTCCATCCAGAGACTTGGCTGCGATGCTGGTTGTCTCATCATTTCCCCCCTTTGAACCTCTAGTTTGTTGTCTTTCTGTGATAGCAAGCTGTGTTTTGTTTTGGGTAAAAGGGAAGTAAGAATGTGACAGAAGAACAGAAGGGAGAAACACACTTTATGGACTCGTTTGATATGAAACGTTGACCTCATGTCCAAAAGATGCAATTAAAGAGTATATCTCTCCCTCATTTGCATGGCTTATTTCCCCAGACATGTTTTTGGTATTGAAAATGAATGGTATTCCCATACAACATGTGTCTCAATTTGTAATGATATCCTCCTTGCAGCTGGCTTAGTTCTCCAACTGTTTCTAAAATGTTACTGTCTTAAATTTGAGCCAACCTACAATAACAAATTATCTGGAAGCAACGTGGCTGAGCTGCATTTGGTGAGAGAAGGGGAAACCCTATATTTCATCCTTCAACTCTTGTTTTGGAAATTCAGAACTGTAACATGATCTTTTTCTAAGGAAATCTACACACGCACACTTTTAAAATTGTGCGTATTGGGTGTTGTGGGAGCAAGAATGAGCAGGTTTAGGTTTCTCTGCAAAGTTCTGCATCCCATCAACAAACCCTTTTGATATTTTAAACCCATATTTAGAGTAATTTCAAGATATTTGGAGCACATGTGGTTAAATGTAAAACTTTGTCATTATGATTTGTTGGATGCTTTTATTTTAAATATTTATAAGCCATTTTTAAGTACTTTATCCAAAAGAGTTCTCCTACTAAAATACTATAATTGAGTAGTATCTGAGCATCAACTGAGCATATAGTAGACAGAGGGTGAAGTCACTGCAACACGCATGCACGTTCTTCTTGCTTTTCTGGTTTTGATTCAAATGTCGTTTTTAGTAGATTCAGCTTATTTTTTAACTGTATAAAAAGTCATGAACTGGATTGGTTGTCTCTGATTTTTTTTTTTATTGATCAAATCCCTCAAAGGTAAAATGTTCAACTTGAATTACGTTGATTCCTACCTCTTTTTTTTATCCTGAGAATAATTAATAAAACTTTCCATTAGAGTGTTGGATTGGAATCTGTGCCCGTAGGAACTTAAAAGTGTTACATTGTTCCTCTAACATGTCTTAGAGACAGTTTATTGGTGGTTAGATTGAATTCTTTACTATTCACCCTCAGCCATCAGAAACCGAAACATAGATCCCATCTTTATCGTAAGTAGCCTATTTGAGTACTTAATATGAGAAAGAGGAGAGGGGGAGAAAAGCCTTTTCTAAACTTAAAATCCATTTAACCTTCAGAAGTTATAAATTTCAAACTGACCACAGGCCTCTGGGGCTCACACTCTTTATGGCTGGCAAAATACAACTTTCTGGTAAGAATGGGGAAAAGAAGGCTTTAAAAGGGCTCATAAACTTGCTTGGACATCTACTAGCTCTTACCAAACAGCATTTTCATGAGTTAAGTGTAAATGAGTCAGAAACATATAGATTGAATTTCTTTTAAAATACACATGGGTTTAAAAATTAAGGCCAAAGTGCTTGGCAAAATAAGTTTGGTTTTAGCCAAACCTCAAATGTTTGAAAAAAATAGTTCTACAATTTGCCAAACCAAAAATATATCCAGGTCCCTCCATTCCTCTCATTTAATATGATGCCATCATAGGCATGGGACTGAATGTCTATTTTCATATCCACCAGGGTTTGAGCAATGTGAGTCCCAAATACTAAGTGAAAAACTATGAAAAATCTTTTTGTGGAAAAACCTTATGACCTTGAAAATGAAGATGAGCAATCACTGGTTCAGGGTTCTGATTTTGATAGCCCTTCTCACTGTCTGATCCTCTGATCAACTTGTTCTCTGTCTCAGCTGTGTGTGTGTGTGTGTGTGTGTGTGTGTTTGATGCACAGAATAATAACTTTTTAAAGATCCTGTATTTGAAATGCTTAATTTTTACTTAATTAATATACCACGATCCACAAAAGTTAATAAACTCTTAATCATATCTGAACAAAGGGAGGCAGTCCCTTTTTACTCATTATGGTTCAAAGTTAGTCTTCATTTATTTCCCTAGAGGGTAAAACTTATCCATTTTCAACCAACTGTCTTGAATACTGACTCCGTGCAGGAGACGCTGTTATTAAGAGTTAGAAGGAAGGAAGGAGAGAAGGATGGAGGGAGGGAGGCAAGGAGGGAGGAAGGGAGGAAGGTGGAGGGGGGAGAAAGAGAAAAGCCAAAAAGTGGGAGAGGGAGTGGCAGGAGTCTTTGACTTGTTTTGAAGAACCAGTGACCTGAGAGAGACAAGAAATAATCCAGGTCTCTGTTACAAGCCTCATGCAGAACCTGCGAATAGATGTGACACTGTAGACAGAGGGCTTTGACAAGAGCAGGGACCCAGGCAGTTCACACTTTGTCGTAACTTAGTACCCAGCTTGGGGCTGGCAGGATGGGCACGTGAATGAGAAGAGAGGGTCAGGAAAGGCGTAGTTAATGGAGTTACCATGGTAGGACTCCACACAGCAGGTGAATTTGGGGTTAGGTTCTAAAACCCAGGAGGGTCGTGAACTGACAGTCAGGAATTGGGGAATAGGGGAAGCAGTAGGGTGTCAACAGCCACAGGTGAAGAGAAGAGAAGCCACATGAGGGAGGGCTGTTCCCTTCACCCGACTGGAGCAGAGGGCTTGGCTGCAGAGAGGGCAAGGGGGAGGCCGGACGAGGGCAGGTGGCTATTGGAGCAGGGGCTGGTGGAGCTTGTACTCCGATCATCAGGCAACGTCAGGAATGGCTGGAGGTCTGTGTTTGAGGAAAATTCCTTTAGCAGCTGTTTGCAGACTGAAAGGAAGCAAGAGAGAGACTGGCATCGCTGAAGCCGATCCCTGCATTCTGATGACAGGCTAATTACCAGCAGTGAATTCTAAACATGGCAGGATGCTCTCGCTGCAACATGGGGGATGAGCGCTGCCACATGCACGTTTTAAGTATGAAAAGCCATCATAGTAATGCACAGGGAGGATGGACTCTTTTCTTTGAGCCCAGAGTAGGCCTAAAAGGCTTCATGGCACACAGTGGAAGGAAACCTCAAGACGACAGAACATCCCGAAGTTCAGGCAAGGGGATACTGGCCGGGGCCCCAGATTGTCAAGGAAAGAGGGGCTCCACCCTTCTGACCACCGCCCCCCGCCTCCCGGTCCTGCAGCCCACGCCTGCTCTGAATCTTAGGCTGCTGGGGCAGGGCGTGGTGCAGGCTATCAGTCACCTCTTAGGTGCTCAAGGAAGACAGTGGCTCACCTAGCAAGGGACGTCCCTGGATGGATGCAGAGCCTGGACAGTGGCCATGGTGATGCCTAAAGCTCTGTCTTTGGACTGAAGAGCAGCCACAGGCTTGGATGGTTTGCTCAAGGTCAGACACCGGGAGAGATGTTCACAGAAGCTGAATCAGATCTCCCCTGGGCCAGCAGGTACTTTTAAAAGAGTTTGGTGACTGTGGAAGATGTCCTTTTATCTTTTTAACTCCCCAGACCGAAGGCCTTCTGAAACTTTTCCTTGTGGTGAAGTGGACTCCGGGTAGTAAAGGGAGGTAGTATCTGGTTTAGGGGTACAGACCTATGCCTTGAGGTTGGGCCAGCCTGTGTTCAGATCCCAGCAGAGCCGATGATTGAGGGAGGAAGTGGTTTCTCTCCTGGAGCCTAAGTCACGTTGCTCATCACGTTGCTGGGAAGAACAGATGAGAAACCTAGGTAGAGTGTGGTGCATGTGCTGTACCCAGGAAAGCGAGTTCCTGTCTTATTAGAAAAGCTACAATGCCTGGGAGAGGAGCCCGGGGCTGGAGTGAGGTCTGCTTGGGTCTGAAACTGGCTATGTTGCTTATTAACAGCTGTGAGTTTGGACAAGTTTTATAACTGTGTTGTGCCTACATCTTTCTCACTAAATAGTTGTAATAACTAGTATTTCCTGCTGCCTTTTTAGATGTAAGCAGTGTTTCAGATGTTATATGCCCACAATACCCCTCTGGGGTTTCGTTATTAAACCCATTTTATAGATGAAGAAACTGAGGCACAGAGATGTTAAATATTCTACCCAGAGTCACTAGCCAGTAAATGGCAGTCCTGGGATCTGACTGGTAGCCTAGCTTCAGAGTGTCCCTGCAAAACCACTGAGCATGTCTTATATACCAAAAAAATGAAGGTAATAAGCCCCACTTCATAGAGTTATCAGCTCCAGTGTAAACAACGGAAGTACAATGCCCAGGAGGTTCCTGGCATATATGTAGTAGGTGCTCATTATAAGAATTGTCGGGGTAATGCCTGCAGCCCAGAACTTCTTCCTTCAACGTGTCATGGGAGGTCATGAAACACTTCCATGCTACCAACCTCGGAAGTTAGGGAAACTATTCCAGAAATCCTCCTAAGATGTCTGGCTCTACTTTTATAAGTGGAGACTGGGACACGCAGAGCACATGCTCAAGGTCACAGAGTGGTGCAGCCAGGATCAGAACCTGAGTCCTCTGCCTTTCCCCTCAGTGGGACACCGGATACGACCTGGGCTGCTTGAGTTACACAGCCGGTGCCAAGGACCAGAATCATGCTTCTGCCACCTACGGCATTGCTTCCTCACACCGCGGAGCTGATTTCAGAGAGGAAATAGGTTGTACCTGAGTATCTGGGTGGAAAGGCCAGAGAAAAGCAATTATTAGCCACACACTCCATCTTATTCTCTGTTGGGGAGGGGGTGGCCAAGAATCAGTATGCTTGCTCTTATTTTTCACATGAAGTTTCCTTACATATGAAGCCCTTCTCTCTTTCTCCTTCTGTCTTTCTGCTAAAGGGCTGGTTGTAAAGAATAAATGAAGTGTCAGACCTCTTTCCCAGACCTAGCCTAAAAATCTTAAAGTCTGTTGATCCATAGACAATAGCTATATGCCACATAAAGCTGCCTTTTTCTCTCAGTTTTTTTTCTTATCTTTTCTTTCTTTCCTTTTTTTTGTTAAACTTAGACTGCCTACGTTCAGATTATATAAATAAATAACAAACTCAGTCTTAGTACAATAAACATCTACTTTTGTGTCCAAGGCAGATTTTTTGGAAGGTGCATGAGCCAACATCAGCTAGTTTGTGTATTGACTAGGACTTGAATGAAAATGCAATTATTATTTCTTGTCAAATAATTTCTTGGAGTTCTTGTCTCTAAGGCCCCTGCCAGCTTTGACATCTGCTTGTCAGGGGAGGAAGGGGAGAGATGAAACCTGGACTAGGGGCAGCGCTCCGAGGAACGCGTAGACTTTGGGGTTGTAGGAGCTAGACTTCAGATTTGCTCCTTTCTAGCCGGTGACCTTGAGCAAGTAAGTTCTTGGCAAAGTTTCCTCATCTGTAAAATGGGGACAGTGATAAATACTTCATTAGCATTATTGTTTCAATAATTAGTATATAAAATACACTTGTTTTCAAGTGAAATAAATATATAAAAGTGCCTAGTGTGATACTTGACATAAAGTAAGTGCTCCTTAAAATTTGACTCTTTTCTTTGAAAACGCTGTAACTTTCCCAAACTGAACAGGAAGAACTCGGTCCCAAAAGTCAAGGGGCATAAGGATCGAGGCTTTTCTTCCAAAATTTCTTGCAAAACATTAGCTATATCATGTAATTCTTTGTTTATTTTTCTCCTTCATGAGTGGATGTAGCCACTTGCTCCAGCACATTTGTAAAAATGTGTGCAGTTAGTCATGAATCCCTTCCTGTTTTTAGAAAAGGACCAGAGACACAGTAATTTGTTTTGCTTAAACTCTCAGGTTTTAGAAAGGACTTGAGGTGGCTAAAGAAGATCCATTGTCCAGAGAGAAAATAAAGGCTTTTGCAGTGCACAGGAGGGGTTCTGCAGCTTAGGGTTCTCTGTCCCCCGGATCTTTAGAGGTCAGCAAGAGATAGTCGTGGCCACTTGTGTGAATAAACAAGCTTCTCTACCCATTTGACTCATAGAACCAGCTAAACAAAGAAAAACAAGACTTAAATTTGTAAAACAAAAAATTAAAGATGGAGTTATCCCAGTTGGGGGTCTTATATGGTTGGAAATTTTGTTGATTAAAGAGTAAAATAAGAGATATTGCTAAAGGAGGAAAATTATTAAGAAAATCAAGGCCTTCTGTTTGGTTTAATTTTTGTTTCTTTTAGATAATATGAGCCTTAGCTTATCAGAGCTATGGGGTGGGCAGCTCAGTAGTGATAGAACTTACTGTTGGTCCCACAGCCTTCTCATCATGGGTTATTTCCCAAAGCAATCATGCTAGAAACAAGAAGCGATGTTTTTAAATTACTTTCATCAATTAGCAAGCAAACTCTAAGAAAAGAGATGCCATCTACTTTGTAAATTAAAATGGTTTCTAGCTTGGTAAAAGCCATTTCAGAACTCTTCACAAAGCAATAGTGGATGGAGGAGAAAGGGAACCATTTTTTGGCAAAACCTTCCCAAGCTGTAGCCCTGTCCGGGATGGGCTTGGTTTGGAGACCACGATCTGGCGTCACACCCAGGCTTATCAGCCAGTGCAGGCGTCTCTGTTCATTGACCACGGGGCTCTCCCCTTGTGAGCGTCCCAGAATAGCTGCAGCTACCTGAGAGCAGTCCAGTCCTTGGGGACTCATTATTGTCGCAGATAAACAGCATGGCCGAAGCCAGCACGTAATAGCTGTATTTAACTGTGATAAGTGATGGGCCGACGTGCCTGAGTGAGTGGCATCACGGCAGGGCCGGGATAACTGGACAAAGACAAGCCAGCCTGGCAGTGAGCATCTCTTGCACATCATAGGGTTGATGCCACAGGATTTTGGATTCTGGGGAATATATATGACAGACCCGGGAGAGCTTGCATTCTAGAAGATAGGACAGACCTCTAGGATTTTGAGTATGCTAATGACAAAGGTATTTAAGGAATCAAAGAAGAATAAAAATTTGGAAAATGGATTAGACTAATGGAGGCAGGCTTCCCTGCAGAGGGGGAATCTTGTATCATGGAGGGATTATCTTGAAAATACAGAGTAAGACACTTTTCATTGGAATACAGAATAAGACATTTTCTGTGGCTACACGTTTATATTTGGGAATGTGTAAATTAGAAATTTTCCTTTTAAGTGCAACCTGCATCTATCTTGTTTAGTCGCTAAGTTGTCAGACTCTTTGCTACCCCATGGACTGTAGCCCACCAGGCTCCTCTGTCCATGGGGATTCTCCAGGCAGAAATACTGGAGTGGGTGGCCATTTCCTTCTCCAGGGGATCTTCCTGACCCAGGGATCAAACCCAAGTCTTTTGGATTGGCAGACAAGTTCATTATCATTGAGGCGATAGTTAGGCTGTAAAGGCCAAAGAAGAAAAGTTGAGAGTGACTGTATACTGACAGCATCAACATTAAGATAAGTTATTAACACTCAGCCTATTTTTGTTTTCTCTTGTGCTCTGAAAGTGCTCGTGTGATAAAGGAAAAGTAACTCAGTCGGTCTTAGCAGTGCTGTCCTCATGAAAAGGGAAAGTGTTGGTGGACAGAGGCTCGCTCAGTGCACTTGGCATGCAGTTGTGACTCCACGAAGGAGACACTGCATTTCTCTGGCCAAAGGGGCAGCTGGGCCTGGGGTTCTGAGGGCACCAGCTGTGTGTGCCTGCTGGAGAGCGTGCACTGCGGAGCGGTTTTCATACACGGTGCCTGCATAGTCCATAGGATGGGCTGCGCACGCGTGTGTGGGAGACATTCCATGTGGCAGGGCCCTGGGCTGTCCTGCTTTCAGCAAACCCCCCAATTCAGAGGAAAACCCAAACGTGAGGCACAAACAAAACTGCTTGCATTAAGAGACACTTTCCTTAGGAGTGTGTGTGTCTGTGTGAGAGAGATAGAAAGGAGACTTTTTCTAAAGCTTAGGACTTCAGGGTAGAGATGTTGATAGCCTTTCTTCTACAGTGTGTACTTCCATACTTGATGATGGCTTCGGTCCAAAGATCCTATAAATACAGTCACAGAATATGAGAGATGGAAGATATAACAGAAAATCTCACCCAGGCCTTCATTTCACAGAGGAAGAATCCAGGCTCAGGAGGTTAAGGAATCAAGATCACACGGCTGCAGAGGGTTCGTGCTGGACTATAGTCTACGTCTCTGTCTCACTTGTAGAACTTTCCCCTTTACTCAGATCAGGAAATTTAGACAGAGAGGACAGATTGTCCCATCTGATGCCTCTGCTGGGCAAGGGTTGGCTCGGGCCCTGGAACTTCCTGCCACGAGCACTTTCTAAAACCCCAAGCTCACTCTGTCCCCACTCTTGAGTTTCACACCTTGCCAGCCAATAGCTCTCAGGAAGGTGACTCCCAAGCTTGGTGCTTCATTTTCATTGATTCCTGGGTCACCAACAGAGGGGCCGCCCTGACCAGCCAGAGCCAGGAGGACAGTGGAGAAGGCCTTCAGTTCACTCCCTCCTCAAATATCATCCACCGAGAGCAACTCGCACTTCGGGCAACACCACCATCCTGCCTGGGTGGGTGTCCTAGACTCAGCACGTGCGTGGGGAGAGGGACGGAAATGGCACAGATATTGCCTTTAGCCATTAAAATAAGCTTGGTGTGAGGAGGCTTTCTGAGCAGCAGGAGTGGGGCTGCAAAAAATAGTGCGGTGCAGCTGCACCCTTTAGAACTTTGGGGGAAAACACATATTATTTACCAGACAATAATAGATACCAGCGAATAATAACGATTATTATAGTGTTTGGGATGGCAAACGCTGTAGTTAAGGTTCCAGAATGGTTCTCATTATAATTCCGTTTTCCTGGTCCCTTATGAAAGCCTGGAGATTTTCTCCAAGCAGGCTGTTGCTGTCCGTGTTTGGCCTTTGTCCAAAGGCGATTTCAATAGAAGGAGACTTATTTGAGACATATTCCCTTTGGAGGCAGTCATGCTCACATTAAAGAAAAAAGCTATATCTTTGAAAAAGCAGTTGTAGCATTCTTGAGTGAGTAATTCAAAATGGTGGTGTTTCCCAGTCACTGGAAGAAAGCATTAAACACCTTTTTTTTTTCCCCCTTTTAAAGAAAGGATTCAGAGGTCCCCTCTGACTATGAGATTTGGTCACTCTTGGTCCCAAGCCCAGAGGTAGGGATGGCTTTCTTCCCTTCACAGCAAGTTTCTTACTGTGCTTCTTACACAAAAATAAATCCTCCCCAGAAAAAGCCATGCTCTGTCCATCTGGATCAGTTTCCAAGGTCTTGTCTCAGCCCTTTGCGACCTCTTATTTGATGGTGGCTCTTAGCGTTTTTGTTTTGGTGCCTCTTTTCACCTTTGTCTTAAAGAAAGCAAGAAAGAAAGAGAAAGGAAGGAAAGAGAAAGAAGAGAGAGAGAATGAGAGGAAAAGAAATTAAAGTGAGCTTTTTATTCTGAGATAAATATCCACATTTCCAAATCTGACCATGCCAAATGAAAAGGTTTCCATGGCCTTGTAATTCCACTCCCATTGCATATTTGTGGTGTTTTGCATTTTCACTTTGGTTATTTAATATACATATTAAATGCACACAGATCTGGTGATTTAATGTGATTTGGGGAACTCAGGCATTTCCTGTCATGCACATTCAGATTTTCAAGTCTTGTTTTTGGCTGATCATTATTATGGTTACCATTAACGCCAGGATTTGGATAGCAGGGTTCAAAGCATGAGCTTGGATGTAGTCCTCCCAGTGGGCATTCTGACCTTTTCACACTTGTGCTAAATTCATGCTGCAGACACTCTAAGCTCGTTTCCAGATCTCTTTGAGGCCTCTATTTCTTCGTCTATAAAATGAGGAAATTGTGTATATTATCTCTGGGGTCCCTTCAAGTTCTCCATTCTATCACCTGAAATTATTTGTTCATTGTTCTAGGAATAATCTCAACAGTTGTAAAGATGTTTACGAGCCCTCTGCTACCACGTCATGTTAGCCAAATTCTACCCATTCACACTTCTGACATCTCCATTTATGGGCAGGGGGAAGAAAGTACTGTTTGGGGACATGGGGGACAAGAGTTGTTTGACTCCCATTCATTTGACAAATGTGTCAAATGAACACATTTGTCCCTGGGTGTAGGGACGTGAGCAAAACAGACACTACCCCACACCTCAGGGACTTCACAGTTTGGTTGGCCAACTTCTAAATGGCTGCTTCCTAGGGGTGACGGCGGAGTGTCTTCAGGAGGTTGTATTTTAAGCCAAGAAACTGGTAGCAAATGAAATAAGCCAGTAAAGAGAGAGAGGCAGAGCCTGACATCTGTGGTGGAAGTGGGGATGGGCGTTCCCCACTTTCCTGGTGACCGTCCTTCATACTTGCTGCACTGGGGCGAGTCCCACGCTGGGTTTGGATATGAAGGGATGTGAGTGGCTCACCTTTCAGGCTGACCCACAGAGAGGGACACTTCTTCCAGCTCAGTGGTCCCTGTAGAAAACCCCTGAAGAGAGGTCTAGGTGTCTCAAGAATTTTTCACATGCTAAAACGTTCATCTCACGGCCTTCCTCCTTTGCAGCAAACCTCAGGGCTGTTACCTGCGGTGCGGGGGTGAGGTCTGCAGCTCCAAGTCCCCTAACGAGCTTGCCTGTCTTTGGGGGTGCCCTTGAGCAGCTCCAAAGACCTCCTGCCAGTTAAGGGTGCACTAACGTGAAGAGCGAAAGCTGCCAGGTCTCAAAGGATGCCGCTGTGGTCTTTGGGCAAGGGCGTGGTGCGCCATGCTCATTATGGTATTCCAAAAAGCGACTCGAGTTTCATTTCCTCACACAAAGCTGGCAGGGCTGACCCTGCACAGAACCGTGAATGAAGTCGTGTGGAAACCAGGCTGTGCCGCCCCGTTGTGGGGCCTCCTCTCCAGTCTGACCGGCCGGCTGGAGAGCGCGCTGCTCTGACTCACGCCGGGGTTCTCCCCAGCCTGGGGGTGGGGGGCGGTTTGGTCCAGTGGATTCTAACAAACCCCTTCTCCTCTATTTCTAGGAACGCGCACTCACAGGGTAACTTGCATGGAGAGAGGGCGCAGAGCAAACCATATCTCGCCATCCAATGACACCAGCTGGTCCGCTCACCACCCCCTCTGGCTAAAACTCAAGCAAATAAAGCCGCTTCCTGTCATTAAGCATCTCAGAGGAAGCAGCTCTCCCTCAGTGGCCTCTAGCCCAGAGAAGCCAGCACGTCTTGGACCCACCAAGCGGGCCCAGCCTTCCTGCCGCCACCATCTCTGCTTCTCCCCAGAGGAACTTAGGGATTTTGCCCCTGGTTAAAAAAAAAAAAAAAAAAAAAAACCAACAACAAAACACCAACAAGCCACAAGGACCAATGGAGGTATTCTCCCCGCCCCATCTTCCAAGGCTCAGAGGGTGAGACTGGAAGACGATCCGGATTTGAAAACAAAAATCTTTTTTAATCTTTTTAAAAACTGCTGTGGTTTTGCTGCTACACGAAGAGTTGTGATTTGCATTGTACGGTTTTGGACCTATACTGTTCACGTTTTGACGGCGGAGAGGGATCGTACTGGAGTCCCAACGCTTCCAGATTCATCTCTGTCCTGCCCAGGATGCACTTTTAAATGAAGAGTTAGAATATTTTATTGGCTAATATACTTTTCTTGTTATTTTTACAAAGGCCACCTTTATCCTTTTTAATGCCATATTTTCAGTGTTACACTTTTATGGCTTTTAATTTTCGATTTGACAGATGTAAGAAGCAGCATGAATAGTTTATACTGTGGTTTTTCAGAGACTGAATGCCAAGAGAACTCGGTAAATGTTTATTCTTCTCAGCTTTCTCTTTAAATTCCCCTAAATAGCGCCCCATTTGGGAACAGAGCAAGAGTGTTGAACTGAAGAGCAAAATGCCCTGAAGGTGTAAAATAATCCGAGGGGGAATATTTGCTGGGCGTCACGAAAGACTTGGATGAAATTTCAACCCTGATGGTTTTCGGTGATCCAGGAAGTCAGTGAAGCAATCTCTCTATACGCAGAGCCCTTTCATGATAATTAGAATGGTATGGACAAACCAATGAAAACAGGAGGGAAAGTGAGAAAGCTCACCCATGATTCTGTTTCACTGTTTGCTTTCTCCTGTCATGGTTAAGAGAAATGTGCAATTCGATCCTCAATCAGTGGGTGGAGGATAACAGGGTAGATTTTCTTGTGTGCACTTGTACAGTTGTAGCTGGGAGTCCAGAAGTCCTCTAGAGCATGTGTACTGGCACTGAGTTGGTGAGACAGTTGTGGAGTATCCCATTCTAATGAGTACAGAAAAAAAAAAAAAAAAAAAAAAGAAGAAAACGAAAAAAAAAAAAAAAAAAATCAAATCACCTTGTGATTCAGTGTATCTGTTTACTAACTCCAATAAAGCAATTGTTCCCTCTGGAGGGGTCCAGGTGCCCCCGCCCACAGGCCGCTGAGCTGGCAGCAGGAGGGGGCGGGCGAGGCCAGAACAGTGTCACGCTGGCCCTGAAGCACCACCGGGCCATGGATGCGGTGTACATACTGTATTTCTATATCCTCCTTTGTACAGAGTCACTTAACAAGTCAAGCTACTGTCTTACAGGTGCTCCTTATTTATTAGAGCTGTGAGAGCTTGGGGGACACACCTGGCGAGCGAGCTCGCTTTTTAAAAATGAAATGTTGGGGGGCAGGGGAAGGGGGTGGGAGGGAGGGGAAGCTCGCAAGCCCAGGGAGAGATTTATAAAAGTGAACAAAAGGAAAACTTCCAGCCACCGATTAAACCAACCAGCCGACCCCAACACCAAACCCGCCCATGCAGGACGCAGCAGCCCCACCTCTGGGCATCCCTTTCCCTGCGGGGGGACCCCAATGTTCTCCTCGCTCCCTGACACAGTGTCCGATTCATCAAACAAAAATAAATCTCTAAGAAAGAAAAATGCACTTACATGTGCTTATTTTGCTTTTCTCATTATTATGACTATTGTTGTTATTTTCCTTGTTACAGAAGGTGTTCATGTCTTTCCCCCAGGGAATTTTTTTTTTTTTTAACATAAAGCTAGTTTTAAAAGATGTCGAAATAGAAGGAGTGAAGCTGGCCCTTCCCAACCTGCATCTCTGCAAACAAGAGCCCACCTGGTCTGTTTGGGGTCTGATTTCCCACCATGTCCATCACTGACAATACACAGCTCATGTGGAGTGAGCTCTTGGGCCTGTATCCTGGGGTGTCCCTTCCCAAAGGCTCTCCAAGTCCTGATTTTTTTGGCTCCCAAGCTTTGGTTCTAAGACTCAGGAAGCACCATGTGCTAGAAGCAAAACTCCCCAGTGGACTCTGCTCCCATCAGTACATCAGTTCACCTGTAGGTCAGGAGTGCTTCATGAATGGGAAGAGTCAATCTGGTTTTGCTTTGGTACCTGAATTTAAACATCAGCAAGTTTCTAAGTTGGAAAGTACGTGAATACCTAGTTCTAGTCAATGTAGATCTACCCCAATCCTCTTGTTTTACATATATATTAAAAAAAAAAAACTGAAGCCTAGAAAAGTGAATTGACCTGCCCAGGGTCTACACTGAGTTGGTTTCACTTGTCAAAAAACAAATGTTCATTAAAAAAACGTAGGCACCATCAGCAGTCTTCTGTAAATAACCATCCTTGGGGTGGATTCTGACGACCTAGTTTCTTTCTCTTGTGGAGCCTGAGGGATCTTGGAGGCTCCGCGTGTGGGTTTATGGTTATGACTCCATGGGAATCCCTTAGCCCCAGCCGAGTTCATACAGGGGCGGGCACCCAGCTGGGGCGGTCTGGTGCAGCGTCCCTGATAGCATTATTTATCTGGACTTGGCTGTAGACACCATCGCCCAGGATACTGATTCTGCTTTTGTCTGTAGTCCAAGATTGTTCAGCAAACATGTTGACCCTTAAGAAACAAAAGCTCCCTTTGTTTCAATAAAAAAGATTCCGTGGTGTCTCATCAGACAGCACACCTTTTCCTCTTTCTCTACCTTCTCAGTGTTCCCTGAAATACAGAATCCTCTTGGGCTATCAAAACTGTATAGAGAGAAATAGAAATAATTATGCCAACATTTATGAACACATGTTGAGTACATTATTAGCCTCATTTACTCACAGAAGGTCCTAGTATTTCTCCCCCTTTTTAACTGCATATGAGGATCTAAAAGCTGAGTGCATTTAGTAGTCGCCCCAGATCATGTGGCCAGTGAGGGACAGAATGGGATTCAAACCCAGGGGTTTGGCCCCAGAACCCAGGTTGCACGTCCAATCTACAGAAAAACTGTTGACATCTTCATGAATTGTCATTTTGTGGTGCAGTAATGCAGTTTTATAAGTTCCTGGCAGTGATTTGGTTTGTTGTTCTAAAGTGGCCCTCATTTAAAACTAAGCCAGAGAGTTGAGTGTTCATGGTTTTCCCCTTTACGGCTTGTTGAGTGTATGGATATGCTGAGGCCACTCTGCTTTCAGAGAAATCAGGCAGTGAATTCCCTGTTGGTTAGCAAAGACCCACTGAACACACCCATATGTGATGCCAAGGGTAGCCCCAGAGAGACCAGAGCTCACCGCTCCTGCCCCGGGTGGCTTACACGTGGTGGGAAGGTGGGGTTGTGGAAAAGATGGACCGCTTCTTGGTCTCAGCAGGACCTCTCTGTAAGTTCCTAGGGTTTATATGAATGTACACTTTGAGCCTGGATTCATAGCTACGCAAAGCCACCTCCTTTTGCAGATGTTCCCTTGACACTGGATGGGCAGCCTGAGCTGCGAGCAGACCTGTAGATGCCACTGGTGCTGCCCAGAGGGCACAGCCAAAGGCCAGGGCTGGGGCCCAGGGGCAAAGGCATCAAGATTGGCATCTGCTCCCTGCCCTCTCCGGCTCCTCCTCCACTCTTGAGCTTAGCTTCAGCTTCCTTGACAAGCTTCCACAAGGTCCCTCCCGGGAATGTGTCTACCCTGCTTACAGCTCTTCAGCAGTTCCCTGTGGCACCCAAAACCCTCCTCGCTTTGGCCCCTGCTGGCTTTTCCAGCCCCACTGGCTCCCTGCCCTCAGCCTCACCTGCATACCATCTGCGGAATTAGGAACTGTTTCCTGACACCCCTGCTCTCTCTCCCACTCCTGTGTCTTTGCACAGGGAGCTGCCTTGGCCTTGACTGTCTGTCCCTGTCTTCCCAGGGCAGTATCGGTAGCCCTTCAAGACTTGGCAACTACTCTGGGGACTCTTTCCTGGGAGGCTGCAGGGCCTACTTCCTCCCCGCCCCGCTGGGCTGGGGTCCCTCCAAGCCCACCTCTGTCCAGTGCACAGCACACTCAGCCTGTCCAGTCACTCACCTGGCCATGCCTTTACAAGTCTGTGAAGCCCTTGAGGAAGCAGGTGCTGGCTTATCTGTCTCGAATCTCCTGGGCCCCACATCTGGAAAGCCCTCCTTACTATTATCTGTAACCACAATGAACAAGCCAACCACTTCAAAGCTTAGTTGATGTCCCACCTCTCCATGGAGTCAGGCCTGCTTCCCTGAGGGGCAATTGGTCGTTTCTCCCTCTGGCTCCCACGGCTCTTGTTTAAATGCACCGAGGCCTTGTCTCACACTGTTCTTCCCACACCATCTAGGCTCCTCAAGGGAGGGCACCTTGGCCTTCCTAACTTGGCATCCTTGAAGAGCTATTCTCCATTCTTGCAACAGAAAACGTTGGCTGCATTGAGGCCCTTTTCTCCTACCAGCCTAATGAGAAAAGAGGGCAGAGAACCCCAGAAACCAGAGCCGCCATGAGGCAGACATGGGAAGGCTGAGTCTGGAGTTTCATTTTGTTTCTGGGGCTCAAGAGAGGAGGTGCTGTGGCACCCCCAGTTCAGTACATCTTCAGGCAGCTTTTAAAAGCAAGACACGACTCAAAAGGGAAAAGACTCAGCGCTGCCCCAAGGCTTCTGTGCTCTGCAATGACTCCAGGCGATGGGACGGTTACGCATTTTCCCCCAAAAGCCTTAGAGATCATTCCTTGACCCTCGGGTACATATAGAGATGGCAAGTTAGTCTTGTCACCCAGAAATGGCCTCTTATTCTCTATCTTCACCATGGTGGACAGAATGTGCAGTTGCCATCAGTGTGTGGAGTTCTCGTGAAAGGAGGAGCCTCGGCTGGTTCCCATCCTTAGGTGCTTCCTCTGTGCACGGCCCCAGTTTTGCATACGTTCGCTATTAAATTCTCATAACAACCCTGTGAAGGAGGCACTAGCATGACCATCATCCCCATTTCACAGTCAAAAAAAACCTGAGGCGTGACAATGAAGGAGACTTCTATCCACAAATGGAGGCAGAACCCAGCAGTGGGCTCCAGTGGCCACGCTCTCTGTGCAGTGCTAAACAGCCTTACCAGTGCCAGGATGCCTGGCGGTTCAGGCAGAGCTCAGGTCAAGTGTGTGTGTGTGTGTGTGTGTGCGTGTGTGTGTGTGGTGCGGGGAGGGTGCTCAGTTGCTCAGTCGGGTTGTGACTGCGTTGACTCTTTGTGACCCCGTGGACTGGAGCCCGCCTGGCTCCCTGTCCATGGGCTTCTCTAAGCGAGAATGCTGGAGCAGCCTGCCATTCCCTGCTGCAGGGGATCTTCCTGATTTAGGGATCAAACCTGCGTTTCCTGCATTGGCAGGCAGATGCTTTACCTCTGTGCCACCTGGGAAGCCCCAGCCTTGGCACCCGAACCATGCACTTCAGATAGCTTTGACCTCTATACTGTGTTCAGAGAGGAAAAACTAATCTACTCCTCTTGATGCCTGGTTTTGAACATCACCAAAAACGCAACTGTCACTGTTTCCACAGGGAAAGTTTGAGGGAGATGGGAAGGGGCCTGGGCCAGCAGCTCAGAGAAGAGAAAAGCACTCTGGTCTCATGTTAGGTTTCCTGTGGCAGGAAGAAAGGGGGTATGTGGGCCAGGGGCTGGTTTCCATTTCCCTTATTCTGATTTGGGGAGCTGTAAGCGGGGCTTTCTCCTGTAGCTCTTGTTTGGATGCTGAAGGGGTGTCAAGTGAGAGCAGCGTGGGACTGCCGGGGCCACACAGGACTGTGTCCCTCTGCCCAGTGGGCAGGGGGATAGAAACCCCGTCTTCACCATCACTTTGGGGCTGGATCACTGGATTCGAGGTCAGCTAGCTGACTGCACAAATGGACAAAAATGTCGAAAGTCCCCGAGTGCCAGACTCCACACAGGGCAGTCACTGAGATGGGCTCAGACAGTTCTTAATAAACCACACGCTATACAGTCAGTGTGATCCTCATTTCTGGATGAGAAAGATACAGTCCAGGAAGATTAAGTGATCTGCTCAGGTCACTCGGCTGATAAGGAAGAAACTCACGATTTGGGCCCTCAGCCCCCACGTGCAGTGCTCTTTGATGGTAACACAGCTGCAGAAATACCAGTGTCAACTCAGGTCACAACTCAGTACGAATTTGAATCAGCCTACAGGGCACGTGCCTGATGACATCATTCCAGTCTGCTTCTAGACCTCTGGAAAGAGATCACCCTCTCTTTCCTCACCCATTCCTCACCTGCAGGGTAGGGCCAAACCAGCAGATGTGACCCCCTCCAAGAGGGAATGAACCCCATCAGAATAAACCCCATCATTAATCTTAATGGGCATTTACCCAACATGTTCTAAATGCCACTTTGGTTGCATTATTTTATTCATGCCTCAAAACAGCCCTTAGGAGGTGATTACTATGATTATTCCCATTTTACAGATGAGGAAGCTGAGCACACAAAGGCTAAGTAAGGGCAGAGCCTGCTGCTGCATCTGGGTGGTCGGATATCTGGCCTTCGCCTCACCAGCGCACTCCCATTTCAGCTTCCCTCTTGCGGATGGATGGATGGATGCCTGAAAGCATCTTGTGAGCACAAGAGCATTTAATTGAGTATTTTGAGGCCAAATCATACACTTTCATATATGTCATCATCTTTGAGAGTGGCCGGAGCATCAATCCTGGAAGTCATGTGGACGAGCACAGAAGGGGTTCCCATCTCCCTGAGTTATAGAAAAAGTTAATTGCCCATTTCTTCTCCATCTAACCTCCCATCAATTCCTGTCCTGAATGGGAACTCTTCTCTGCAAACCCTGCTGGCCTCGCAATCCAACAAATAGGAATGCTCAAGGGGATTCACTCCAAAGCTCTTTGCTGTGCTTATTTCCACTCGTGTGCTTCCTTTTAACAGCCTGGGAGCAAGGACCAGGGCTAATTCATCTTTGCATTCCCTTCACACACCTGTCACGCAGGGCACACTCAGTGTCAAAGGAGTTGTTGGATGTATAAATTCCGGCTGCTGCACCTCCCTCACTGTGGGACCCTGAGTCCCTCAAATCTCCTCCATACCCTCTATGTCTGTGAAACCCCCTACCCCATTTCCTGTTCCCCTCCAGGACATCGGAGCAGCAGTGAGGTGCCACCATCTGCCCAGTGGCGTGGACAAGGCCGGCTCAGAAAGCCTCAGCTGTTTGGGGAGAAAAAGGAAAAACTGCTCCTCATTTCTCTTCTCCTTCTTCTCCTGCCAACACTTCACTCACGTTTCATTTAAATGTCCCGTGTAAGATAATTTCTGGTATTGGAAGTAGTTGAAAAAAATTTTTTGCTTAGGAAAGGCTGGTGCTGGAGTGAATGAGCTCTGGAAGTCGTGCCTTTGACCTTGACCAAGAAAGGGAAGGTCAGTGCAGAAGCGTATTTAGCCACAAGCTTTGGATCATGGGGTATTCTTATCCCTTTCTTTCTAGGTTTATTTAAACAAAAGGGAAAGATGATCACAACATAGAAAAATGAAAACAATTATAGGCAGAGAAAGCAGAGTTTCATAAAACAACAGCACCCAGGAGGGCTCCTCTGGATCACGTTCTCCCAGCACTGGAGCCCCCAGCCCACACCAAGACCTCCCTTCCCGGGCTCGGCCGTACGCCTCACAGTATCCCCTTCACGTTCAGTAGCTGGATTAGGGCTCAGGACCAGAGGCCAGGAATGCAATAAGATACTTTTCTACGTATTGATCCTTTTAAAAAGAGTTTGTTTTCATGAAACTTTAATTCACTTTTTTTTTTTTTTAGCTTTTTAGCCTAACTGCTACACATTTTATCCCTGTTCTTTGTGAAATGCTAATCCAGCCCAGGGTTTTCATTTTCCGGGTGTAACTTTTCAGAAATTGTATATCTGCATAGCAACCCAGCAAGGGCTGCCTATGTCACGGTATCATGTGTCAGAAAGATGAAAAGGACTCCAAACCCCAGCTCTCCACACACTTGGCCCTCCGATCCCAGGGCAGAGAGCTTCTTGGCCTTAATATAAATGGCAGGAGAGTCATTTCGGGGCCAGAGAGGTGCAAACTTTTATCTTGTTGATGACAGAAAATGACACATGACCTCAGCTCAGCTCAGCAGGGACGAGCAAACCCGAAACAAAGGCCGTATTTTCTCTGCTCTCGTCCCGGCTGTCAGCTTCCAAGTGCAACCTGAGCCTGGATTCCGAACCCAGTGTCCAGATTAGAGATTGTTGACTCAGATTTAGTGGTGAAACGTGAACCCAACTCTGTTGATGGCAGGCCTTGAAGGAGCAAGTTTAGTTAAGCCAAGAGAGATTGTATGTCAGACGAGAGCCTGGCTTCTCTTTATCACAAACTTCCTGATCTGCCTCTGTTTTAATAGTTTCCACCACCACCACAAAAAGAGAGACAGCTAGGGAGAGACAGAAACAAAGGTGGAGAGAGAAGAGACAGAGAGAGGGAGAGACAGAAGGAAGCTTTGCCTTCAGCTCATCTCCTCAGTGTCATAAATCAGGAAATTAACAAGTGTGTAACTGGCCTTTGCCACAGTCAAAGACAATAAGCTTTTTGTGTTTCTTACCGGTGGTGAGCACTTAACATAATCAATGGAGAGCTCCACTCAGAAAGGATGAAAAATGGGGGCTTGATCTTGCCACTTAAAGGATATTTCCCGATACGCAGGCACATGGCTTTTATGAGGCTCAAACATGGCTTAGAAACTTGCCTCTCTGGTCTGAAGGCAGGTCATTAAGAGAAATCATTACATCGCTTTCCCTGTCTCTGTCTCTCCGCTTTTTATTTTGGCGCCTTCCCGGCTTTTCCTTGGCTTCTGATTTCATCCCTCTTTTAGATTCTCTGTGCCTTCAGTAATTTATGTGCAAGATATTTTTCCCAACCTCCAAATGTTTTTCCATTTGGCAAACCGTGTCCCGATGCTTCCACACAATGTAACTGCAGAGTTCATTTACACTAGAAAACACAAGCTTGGTTAATGGAAAAGCCGAACAAGCCGCCGTCGGTGACCCCGGGTGCAGGGCCAATTCACAGACGATCTTCCAGGCCACCCCTGGGGACACGCGGGGGTGGGTGTTGGGGAGCAGTGTCTTTCCTCGCTTGCCACAGATGCTTGGCTTCGACCCTCCCTGTCTCCGAAGAGGAAAGAATTCCTTCCAAGCCCCTTTCTCGTATAGTTTTGGAAGCTTCAGGGCACCATATGGAGAATCATTTCGTGATTCTCCTGATGGCTTTTACGTGAGCAGCTATAAATTGGATGGTTTCCTTCAGGTCTGCTATCCCTATGGAACCTGCTAAGGACTGTCAGGAGTAATCACTGAAGATGCTAGTCCTGTGTGTTCTCTATGGGAGAGAAAACCCAGGCCTCCTCCTGGCTGGGCACAAAGTTAAGGAGCCCAGGGAGGGGCTGGGTGGGGTGGAGCAGGCCATGCAAGCCTTTCCAATTGGTCACGAGGTGCTTGGCCCCAACGACTTTTTCATTCCAAAGTCAAGGTTTTAGGATGAAGGTGAAAGTTGAAGCCCCGCCCCCACATTGGGTTTATGTCCAGTCACAGGGCACATCTAGACAACATTTTGGCTTCTGAAAGATGAGTTTTATTCATTAACTGACATTATTTCTTCCTTAGCAGTTGCAATGATGTAGACTAGACTCCCTGCATTTTACCTTTTAAAAGTGGCTTTCCCTCAACCCAATACTCTGTTAATTTAATAAGCCAATCAAAGGCAAACTGTTGTTCTAATAAGGATACAATTGAAAGTGGATCTTTTTAGAGTGTTTATTTTGCTTGGATAGCATTTCCTTAACTAATTTCTCTGGCCCTCTGGATCAGCGCCAGGAGGGCAGAGGGTAGCTAATATCTTCTAGGGAACCACAAATGAATGAGGTACCAAGCCTTTAAACGGTTTCCCAAGCACTTCCGTTTAAAAAAAAAATTAAATATAAAAATCATAATACTGAAGATTGGTTGGCTCTAGGAATTCATTCCCTTGGATATAATTTTAGGCTTTTGTTTATCTTTCTTGATTGATAAAGTAATTATCAAAATGCGTTAGAAAATAATAGCCAACTGGTGAGAAAAGGAACAGTTGGAAGCAAAGCAATGGAGGAAAAGCCTGCACAGACTCAGCCCCAAGCTTCCCAGTAAAACTCTGTAAATTCATCTTCTTTTTTGCCTTTTCTGTCCCCGGGGGCTGATCATGGCTCTGGCTGGATAAAGCTTCTCCATCATCCGATAGCTAATGAACTCCTCCAGAAAGGCTGCTCTCATCCTCCCTCCCCTGGTCCCTTCTCTCCTCCTCACCTTTTCTCCATCCCTCTTCACTCTGAAGTCTGCCACAGGCCAACCAGAACCCCAGCAGATGTTTGTATTTTATGAGCCAAATGGGAGCCTGAAGGATCAACCAAATACCAGCCCCAGTGAAAGATGGAACCAGGCCATCTGACATCAGAAACACAGAATGCCCACCCAGGCTGGGCTTCCAGGGAGCAGAAGGAGGGCTTGATAATGAGCTGGAACACCCTACGTGCTGGCCCATTGCTCTACCTTCTGAAGAGCACACAGGGCCCTTTCATGGAGGCTTGGGGAGGTTGGGCAAGACCTTCCACGAGCTCCCCTCCCTGGCTGGCAGTCCTGGCGCACAGCAGCTTCCCCTCTTGCCAGAGCACCATGTGGTGCCCTGACTGTGACTCCTGGCCCAGGCATGAGCTGCAGGTTAAGGACCACTACCATCAGTGGCTTGGAAGTGCCATGTGGCTCAATAGCCCTGCCTTCACACCACTGTCGGACCGAATAAGGAGAGTGGACAGACTGTGAGGGGACAGATGGGAGATCTAAGTTTCTGTCTCAGCTTCACCATTTATGCTGCTGTTGGCTGTGTTGGTTTTTATCATCTCTGAGGCTTTCTCCACTCGTGATATGGAAATCGTAACAGTCACTCAGGGTTACTTCCAGAACGAAATGATCCAATGTGAGCTAGCTCTGGGCCCATTCCTTTACTTTCCCTGCTCTGCCCTGTATGGGAGGGAATCAGACTGACTGAGTTCAGCCAGTGGGAATGTGGGAGAAAGGTTTCCTCCCCACCCCTCACCCCAGCCCCTCTGCTTCAGGCAGCTTTTCCAGTAGCAACTTCCTCTCTGCCAAGTCTCCTGTCCCCTCTGGAAAGCCCAGAGTATGGCAGGTCCCTTAATGGCTTCCTCCCTTTGTTCCTCTGTCTTGGGGTAGTCTCACCACCCCCTCCCTAACTGCGCAGCTTGCCATCCCTGTCATCGAATTCCCTTGCATGTGAACGTAAGCGCTTCTGTTTCTCTGGTTGGACCTTAGTTGATAGAATGTGTGAACGTGCAAATGTATCTCACACCTAGAGGAAACAGACGTCCTGAAGATCTCAGCACACGAAGATCAAGAGGGCAGGGCCACTAACCTGGTTCTTCTCACTCTAAAGCATCAGATCCTGGGCTTTAGCCATGAGGTCAGGGTCTTCCTGCACCAGCTGTCAATCAGAAGCAATTCCCAGAGGAGTTCTTCAACTTTGGCTTTTATAAAGACAGAAAAATGGGATAATCTACATATTTTTTTTAATCATACATTAGTTTAAAAATATACTATAATGACAATAGCCAGTGGACTTCTGGTCTGCTTTCCGCGCACTCTCTGCTAAGGCAACTATAGGCGGTGTGGCCTGGTCTGTCTAGACTCTTTCACGGTCATTGACCTCCTGAGTCTCCTGATACTCCTGTTCCACACCTGGAGCATTTTCTCCTTTCCCAGCTTTGTTCTCCAGTTCAGTGAGTGAGCGTCCCTGTCCTACCAAGGAGGGTGTGTGTGTGTCCATCAGCGCCCTGCTCCTGGGTTAGCTCAGCCCTCCGTGCTATCTCCCTCCGTCCGCCTTCTGTCTTCTGGTCCTTCTGTGCTGCCGGGATGGGAAGGTTGTGCTCCACTCCTTTTGGCAGAAAGTGTAACTTCCTCATTGAGGTCAAATCGAAAATGGATTTCCCCACTGGGCAGAGAGAAGGAGGCCCAACTTCCCTTTCGTATTATTAATCAGTGCCCCTCCCCTGCCCGTGGCTGCCGAGCTCAGGACAGTCTTGCTTAACCATTTCTTGCTCAGCATCGTGAAGTCTCCAAAGGTACCATGGGAGCTCTAAAGTGCTGGTTTTTGGATCATTGTGTTCTGTGGGCATCTCTCCTCAGGTCCTGGGCTACTGGTGCTGCATGGGAGGGGGACAGTTAGGAGAAGAGTGCCTTTGCCTGAGGAGTATATTTAATGCATTTTTCTCACTCCCATCTCCAGGGGCAGATTTATTCTATTTCATCTCAAACTGACAGGCCTAGAAAGACATTCTTTATGGCTATGTGTCTCTCCTCCCTTTTGACTGGATTGCATGTCATTCCTATTGAAAGTATACTAACCAAACCACATGCGGGCATTTTAAACACACCTGTGACCTCACAGATGACATTGTACACTCAAGTGTAAATGGAGGTATCCTTAGTTTTGTGCTGCCAACCTCTCCCGGATTGCAGCCTTGCAATTTAGACTCATGTGTTCCTCACACAGTCATAAAATCATAACCCTTCAGATCTGGAATGGACTTGACTGTTCACGCCGTTCAGTGCACCTGTCTTTGCACCTGAGGGAACTGAGCTGTGGACATAGGTTGCGTGACTTGGCCAGTGGCAGATGGCCAGTGAGGGGCAGTGGCAAGGAGAGAACATGGGTCCTCAGGGACCTCAATCCACTGCTCCTTCCAGTGACCACTTTGGTGATTAAAACCAACAAAGCTTTTGTTGCCTTGATGCGTCTGAGTTGTGTTCCACTGACATGACACTCAGAGAAGATTAAGTGTGCCCTGGTAAGTGTTTAACCCTGGGCTCCATGGAAAATACACAAGTGCATATACATACATACACATGTGCTTTATAAATTTTTGCTAATATAAAACACGTATAGCACACAATTTACACATAATATAATATAACCCTCTTTGTTATCAATTCCCTACTGCCAGTTAATTCTCACAGGATGTTTTTGTTGATCTTGGCTGAATTCTTGTACCTGTACCTGGCTGCAATTGCTGAAGAAATGTTCAGTGGTATTTTCTTGTACATTAGCCAATAAGACAAAAGTAAAGCCACAAAGAAAGATGCAGGTTGAAACTTTGCTTATTCTTCAGTGACAGCAACGACATTTTCCTGAATCAGCTAGTAGGCTTCAAATATGGGGAGGATATTCTTTCAAGTTTTTGTGCTATTTGCAATATCACAGCCATAAATAGGACATGCTTTTGAGTTTAATCCTCAATATAATATTAATATTTTCCATCATCTCCCTAAGTTTAGACAATCAGCAAACAATAAATCAAGCCCTTGGGTCTAGCATATGCTGATTTCTATGGCATGAATATTTTCACTATGATCAAGCTACCAGAGTGATGTCACTGAACTCAGAGTTGGCAAGACCTGTGCAGAGGCTCCACGTTACGCAGTATTTCCACTATTCAGATATAATAGGTGTAGATAACCCCAAGAGCAGAGATAATAGTATAAGGTGGAAAATAATTGGGAAGTGGTATGTTTTGAGCATCGATTACTTTTTAACATCTTATTGAATTGTAATATGTGTAATTTAAATTTTAACAATGTATTTAACAACTGACTCAGAAAATTCCTGAAAATTAAGAATCAGCTCCTGTGAGCCCATAGGAGCAGCCTCTAGCACAGCACTAGCAGGATATGGGTGGAAAGGTGCTTTGTTCCTGCTCAGGGCATGCAAAAGGGCACCAGGCTGAGGAGACCAGACACTGGCCATCTGGGTAAGAAGGCCTGGACAGAACTCACGTGAGGCATAGAGAGTAGATTGAACACCATAGATCAGATCCTAGGTAGCAGCCATAAATAAAGATGGAGTTGAGTTTTTATATATCTTTCTAAAAGTTACAGAAAGTAAAGTTTTAAATATTAGACAGTGTTGTTCCATCACCAAGTCATGTCCAACTCTTCGCAACCCCATGGACTGCAGCACTATCAGGCTTCCTTATCAAGGGAATTCAAAAGGAAATTGATAGTCAAGGAAATTGAATGGAAAAGGCCGGCAGGAGAAAGAGAAATAAGGAGGAAAAGGACTAGGGTTTTTAAATATCCTTTATGGAGAAAGTCATGTGCTCACCCAAACCCTAGGCCAGCTTTCGTGGAGGCTCCCACGGCCCTCCCACGTGTGTGCCTTGTGGGACACAGTGCTGGCCGCCCTGGGCAGTTCCCTTCGTGAGGACCTGACCTCTTACTGCTTTGGAAGGGGAGGATGAGATTACCAGAGCTTTGGATCCATTTCTGGATCAAATGAAAACGTCAGGCTAATCCTTAGCGTCTCCCTCTCGGCTTACAGATGCCGCCTCACCCTAGGGGTGGGGCGTCAGAGCTCTAACAGTTCCCCTCCGTCCTAGGACGGGGCAGAAGGTCACATGCTGCTCACGAGGCCTACAGCGCCCCTCCCGACCTCCGTCAGCAGCACCTTGTCTGCCCCGGGTGACCCAGTCTTCCCGGACAGCCCCAGAGTCACCTCGAAGCCCTCAGGGGCGATGTCCTGGACTGTTACCACTGCCTCCTCCCTCCACAGCATCTGTTACCATTTGCTGTACCTTCTGTTCACTCGTCTCTGTTCCCAACAGGACTGTGGGCTTTTGAGGGAAAGGATCTGCTCTGGTCAGTGTTTGGGGCATATAGATCTCAATAAGCCTTAGATCCCACATCAGCTTGTTTCCTGCTTCTCACACACTCATACATAAGAATTACTTGAAGAATGGATTAAAATGCAGACCGGCCCCCACTCCCCACCCAGACCCCAGAGCAGTCATTTTGAAATCTGAGTCTTTAGTAAGACCAGGCAACTCTCATGCACACATGTTCACAAACCACATTTTAAGAAATACAGATTTGTTCAATCTTTTCATTTCATAGGTGGGGAAACAGAGGGCTAGAGAAGAAATGATCTGCTTCGGGACTCTTAATCTATCAAGTGTAATGGGATGTCATAGTGCTTTGAGACAGAACAGTCTTAAGTTCTTATTAGGCAAATCACAGCCCCACGGATGGTTACTGGTGGGAATATTAAAAGCAAACAAACCCTGCACTGAAATCACTGCACACCGCATCTTAAAAGAGCGACAGCCTCTCAGATTCAGATATAATGCTTCCACTAGAAGGACGCACAAACAGGTATCAAAAATACCCCTTTTCCAGAGCTTATCAGTGTCTCCTGAGAATATGAGTTGTGGACCAAGGCCCCCGATGCCTTCTGCCTCTAAACTTGCTTCGGTGGCTGTTAGCAGGGCTGTCTGTCACAAGCTCTATTTCCAGCAGTGCCCTCTGCCCGCCTTTTGATGCTCAGGTCTGCAGGAGCAGACCGGCGTTCAGGTGTCCGGTTCAGGCCTATTTTTACGAGCAAATCCTTGTTTCATCTGTCAGTTGTTTGGCGAGTGCCCTGCGTGCTGGTTACCGCCTTGGGCAGCAGGTGCCCCTAGAGGGCCCTGTGACAGCCAACCGAGCCCACCGTCAGGAGCTGGACAGCCCGGGGCCTGAGGAAGCGCTGCAGCCAGCCACCGAGGGTTACACCAGCTCGCTAGCAAACCTGGCAGAGGGGTTCAGAGGCGCGGCTCGCCAGCGGAGCCCGGGAAGGACAGAAAAAGATCCGGCCGGCCCTAGCCTTGTTCGGCTTCCTTCCCTGATGGGATTCCGCGGGGGAAGTGGGTGGGCGCTCTGTTTCTCGGCCGCAAGGTGGCAGCAGTGAGCTGGCCCAGGTGCCTGCTCTGCGCGGCTCCAGGAGGAACGCCCAGCACGCGGAAAAGGTGTCGCCAGCTGCTCTTTAAAATTCCTCGTTTTGAGAGGAATTTTTTGAGAAAAATGCCTTTCTTTTAGGAGGAGCACTGTATTGAAGTTACCAAAGTCCCTCCCTCAGTCTTGCCAATGGACCAACCACTGGCCTCTCTCAATTCAGAAGAGTAAAACGGCCCCTGCGGGGCTTCTCGACCAAACCACAGCTTAAAGAGGCGGAGACAGGTGGGAGTCGGGGGCGGGAAACGTCCAGAGCACTGGTGCACGAAGTGTGGCGACAGGAGAGTAAGGACAGTTTTTAATTTATCTTTAATCTCGGCGTGAGTTTTGGCTTGTTTGCTTGCTAGCTGTGAATCTGAAGCCTAGTTCGCTTCCCCATCTGTAAAATGCCATGTAACATCCCTTTTTCAAATGGCAGTAACCGCAGGGTTGTTCTGTGGATCAAAGGAGACAAAAAGGTTTGCAAACTGTGATGTCCCATATACACAGGGGTGTCGTTGTTGGGGTTGGTTTTTGAGCTGAGCCGTGTCACAGCGCTTGCTTGGGACTGGAGGCACAGACATGGGCAGGGCAAGGGGCCAGCTCCTCTCCCAGAGGGTCACTGCAGCTCCCGCCTGAGCTGCAGGCTGTCAACTCCTGATCTGGCCTGATAGTCATCTGCCAGCGAGATTCTTCCTGGATGCCTTTCCGTGGCAGGTTTCCAAGCAGAGCGCTGGCAGTGGCTGCCCCCTCTTCCTCCAGTGAGCCTGCTTTTCCATACTGGAAGAAGATGAAATGCACATTTCAGAATGTAAGTTTTTCCTGCAGGACACTCTCCCCAATGGTGGAGTGATGGAGAAAAATATTAGATGAAGTCAGGGGATAACTGACTAACATACTGATTTATAAACTCATGGAATGAAATGAAGGCGTTTTTCCACTAGTGGGGTTATTTATTATGTCCTAGTTGGCCAGAGCCAAGGGTTGAAGAGGCTTTGGTTCCTGAGCAATAGAAATAGCAGGAACCAATTTTCTCTGTTCCTCCTCTTGCAAAAACACAGAACTCAGCCAGTGTTGAAACACACCCAGTCGTAGGTTTGACTGGATACTCCTTTGCGCATCACCCTATTGGGGTGAATGGGGACTGAGACCCAGACCCCATCCCAGGACCACTGTCATCAGTGGTCATTGCTCTGTGGAGTTTCCCCTGTGGCCTGTCCCTCGGTGGAAATGAACTACTCTGGAAATATCCAATGAAAAACTCTAATGCTCTATGTTAATTTGTAGGAAAGTGGCGTCTTTACAATATAACATTTTCCCTTGCATGACCATGGTGCATCTTTCCATTCATTTCATTTCTTCTTTATATCTTTCAGCATAAAATTTTCTTTCTTAATAAAGATATGGTACATCGTATGGTAGATTTATTCCTAAGTAAATTATAGCTTTTATTGCTATTGTAATGGTATCTTTAAGAATAGCTACCTCTTCTAAAAACCTGTTTATTGCTTTGCAAGAACAACTGATTGACATCAGAGAAAAGATGGAAATCTATAACCAAATATTAACAAAAGTCTTTCCATAATTGCTGAATGAAATTTACTTAAAACAGCTAATAAAGGAAATTATTATGGATTTATGTTTCTTCATGAGACATATTCCTACACTACAACAAAAATACTGGAGAAAATGAATTAAGAAACATGTAAATGATTGTTGGACTATAAAGAAAGCTGAGTGCCAAAGAATTGATGCGTTTGAACTATGGTGATGGAGAAGACTGTTGAGAGTCCCCTGTACTGCAAGGAGATCCAACCAGTCCATCCTAAAGGAAATCAATCCTGAATATTCATTGGAAGGACTGATGTTGAAGCTGAAACTCCAATACTTTGGCCACCTGATGTGAAGAGCTTACTCCTTGGAAAAGACCCTGATGCTGGGATAGGTTGAAGCCAGGAGAAGGGGATGACCGAGGATGAGATGATTGGATGGCATCACTGACTCAATGGACATGAGTTTGAGTAAACTCTGGGAGTTGGTGATGGACAGAGAGGCCTGGCGTGCTGCAGTCTGTGAGGTCGCAAAGAGCTAGACATGACTGAGCGACTGAACTGAATGGAACTAAATGATTGTATCACACATTTTTTTGAGTTTCAGAAAATAGTGAAGCATATTCAAATATAAAAATAATTTCAGTGAGAACAAAAAGACTTTTTCTTCTTTGATAATTAAAATAAAAATAAAACCATGTTTATTTCATCATGAACTCAGCCTCTTTGGGTTATAATGGTATAGACTTTATACTATGCTTAATAGATATTGACACAGTATTTTGTCTATAATTTTAAAATAAATAAGTATACATATAGTAAAAAAAAAGAATATCTACATCTTCTAATTATCTGTGTGTGTGTAACAGTTGATTGAAGCCTTATTAGTTCTAACAATTTGCCTGTTGCTTTGAATTTTCTGTGTAAACAATCATATCAAATAAATACCAGTTTTAGTTTTTCCTTTTTAATCCTGAATATGCTTTATTTCTTTCTGTTTTCTTCCAGTGCTGATTAGCATTCTGAGGTCATTTTACCGCTCTTCCTGACTTGAAAGGAATTGTTTTTTTGCATAAATATTTTATTTCAGGACAATTTTAGTTTACAAGGAAGTTGCAAAGATAGGAAACAGAGTTCCTGTATACCCCCACCCAATTTCTCCCACTGTTAGCATCTTACAGAACATGGTACCCATGTCAAAATTAAGAAGCCAAAACTGGCACATTGATTTGAACTAAATTCCAGATTTTATTCAGATTTCAGGAGTTCTTCCATTAGTGTCCTTTTCTTGTCCCAGAATCCGAGGCAGGAAACCACACTCTGTTTGATTCCTATGTCTCTTTAGCCTCCTCTGGTCTATGATAGTTTCCCACTTGTCTTTCTTTTTCATGAGCCTGACAGTTTTGCATACTGGTTGAGTGTTTTGTAGTGTATCCCTTCATTTTTTTCCTTTATGATGTATAATTTGGCTTTAAAGTTGAGTGATTTGTCTAAGGTCAAAGAACAAGGTGTTCTGGAAACATCTTACTTTTTTCTAATAATAAAAATTAAAACAATACTGAGAGAGAAGGTGGCAGAGGAGTGGGTGGACATGGAGTACCTCTCTCTCCATGGATACATCAGGAATACACCTTCAGACACAGAGGTGCATGCAGAACACCTACATATCTCAGCTGAGAGCAGACAGGAGTACCTGACCAGTGGAAAAGAATATATAGAACCACGCAAAACTCGGTAGGATGAAGGAACTAGGGGGAAAACAGGAGTGTTAGGAGGACTGAACCTCCCCTCTGCTGGTGGGGGAACCGAAGCAGGATCTGATCCCCACATGGGAGCAATTGTCTGGGTCAGAGGAGAAACATTTAAGGCTGAGAGTGAAACAGCTGATCTGTGGCAGCCTACATGGGATGAGAATCAGACAGTCCTTGCCGCAGCCATACATACCCCAGACAGGAACGCTGATCCCCTGGCAGGCACAGTGTCTGAGAGCTGGAGTTCAGGGATTGTGGAGCAATCCCAGGGCAACGGCTGCTGTTGACTGCGGAGAGAAGGATCGAGGGGATGTGAGGAAGGAAACTGTGGGGGAAATGCCTGTGGAGGAAAGCCAGGCAGCCATGGAAGCAAGGTGATACTGCTGAGCCACACACAGCGGGTGGAGGCATCACCATAGCCTCTCTCTCCCCGCGCCAGCATGGGCAGCTGAACAATAGAGAGGCTGGCCCATCAAGTGCCTGACACTGAACTACAGAGTAGGACCCCAGTCGGGGTTGGGGGGAGGGGGCATGTGCCTGACACACCAAACAACAGAAGGACCCCAGGCAAGGGAGCCCTCTAAGTGCCTGAATGGGCAGAGCTATGGAGAAAGACTGGCCAAAGAGGCCTTCTGATCACCAGCTACAAGAGGCTCGAAAAAAGACTGATAGGGCCATAACTTCTGCGGCAGGGGCAGTCCATGTCCCTGCACACTTGGTGCCGCCAGGGTCCCCGCTACCCAAGCAGCTGCGCCACCTTCAACTCTCACTGGGACAGAGATGCCACAGGCAAAAAAAGTCTTGCATCTGTGCATGCAGGGTTGCTTTGGTCGTGTCCGACTCTTTGCAGCCTTATAGATTGTGGCCTGCCAGGCTTCTCTGTCAGGGATTGGGGATCTCCAGGCAGGAATACGAGAGCATATTGGCCAACACTGGTTGCCATACCCTTCTAGAGCACTATATTTCCTAGTCACCAAACCACCTCCCCCCCGCCCCCAAGTAGCTGGTGCTGCCAGAAGCCCTGCGACCCAAGCAGCTGCACCACCTCCACCCCTGGCCCTCACAGCGGCAAACCCAAACCCTCCAGGGCAGCCTCAGGAGCAAACCCCAGTGGGCCACCCACTTGTAGAGGTGGAAATAAGACCACAGTTGAAACCCAGGGGCAGTGTAGGAGAGGAGGGAGGACCCAAAACCTTCCCACCAGCTATACAAGCTGCGGATTAAATCCGCACAATCAGCCAGGCAGACTCTGTGTCTATGGAATATATAAAAGGTCATTGAGAGCTCCCACTAAAGAAAACACACTAGTTCTGATAGCTGCAGACAGGAGTAGGACCAGATTAGTCTGAGCTGCCCCCACAGCAGGTCAAGAGATCAGCACAGTGTTGGAGGGCTTCCTAGGGAGCTGAGGTGGACTGTGACTCCCAGCGAAGGAAAGGACTCCACAGCAGTGACTCAAGAAAAACATTTACTATTCTTATGTTTTGACTTGTTCTGTAGAATCGTTTGGATTTTTTTTTTTTTTTCTCTCCCTGCCCCACCCTACCCCTCCCCAGTTGTAGTTGTCGATTTTATTGGTACTAGGACATCCAATTAACCTTTTGAGCTTTTTTTTCTCCCTCAGTCACATTTTTTAATTGCTGCTATAAACCTCTGCCTCTGCATTGGACTTTTGCAGTTCTATGGAGCTTTCCCTTTTTAAAAAAACTTTTCTGTTTTCTTTTAACTTATTATTATTTTTCTACATTTATTCCTTCGTTTGCTTTTCCTACTGTTCTTTTCCCCTTGCAGTTAATCTTTAATGTATATAAATCTTCATCTACCTCTATTTAACTTTGCATATCTATTCTTCCTTTCCTCTCCCTCCTTAGCTTTATTTTCATTGCTTTATTCCCCAATTGGCACTTTGCTTTATTTTTGTTTTCCAGGTTGTGCTTTAATTAGTTTTGTTCTGATAGATATAATTTTTGGTTTCCTTTGTTCACTGGGTCAATCTATTGCACTTTATTTTTGTTGGACTGTTTTGATTTTGCTTATGGATGTATATGTATATGTGTATATTCAGTCACACTTTTTATTGTTGTTATAAACTTCTGCCTCTACATTGGGCTTTTGCAGTTCTGTGGAGTTTTCCTTTTTCCCCCTTTTTTCTTTTTTTCATTCTTATTTCTTTTCTCTTTTATATAATTTTAATTTTTTAAAACCTATTATATTTTTGACATGTATTCATTTGTTTGCCTTTCCTACTATTCTTTTCCCCTTGCAATTAATCTTTAATTTAAATAAATCTTCTTCATCTACCTCTATGTAACTTTGCATATCTATTCTTTCTTTCTTTCCTTTCCTCTCAACATATTTGCTAGTTTGGTATTCATTACTTTATCCCCACTTGGCACCTTGCTTTAGTTTTTCCAGTTTGTGCTTTAGTTAGTTTTACTCTTAACTGGTAAATATAATTTATTTCCTTTGTTTCCCAGGTCAATCTACTGTACTTTATTTTTGTTGGGCTGCTTTGACTTTGCTCATGGGTGTATATGTATACGTGTATATTCCATTATTTTAATTATTATTTGCCTGATTTTGTAACTGCCATTTGTCTGGGGTTCATCAGTCTCTCGTTTTTGGGTATTTGTTTTAATTTCACTTAATGCCATAACAAACCACTTGTTGAATTTTCGTTCCTGACCAGAGATCAAGCCCTGAGCCTTTGGGGTGGGAGCACTGACTCCAAGACCCTAGACTACCAGAGAGCTAGCCCTGGGGAGCGTCAAATAGCGAGAACTCAGACAAACGGAACCATCTGAGTATAAAACCCAGCATTTTCACCCAACCACCAGTAGCACCCTGTGCAGGACTCCTCATCTAAACAACAAACAAAACAAAAATACAAACCCAATCATCAACAGACAGGATTACCACCTCACTCAGCCTTGCCCATCAGAGGAAAAACGAACGAAAACTCAGCACAAATCTCACGTTATACAAAGCTTTCACAAACCACTGGATCAATCTTAGGAGGGCAGAAACCAAAAGGAAGAAAGAATTCAAGCTTCTTCAAGGAAAGAATTCAACTTTCCTTGAAGCCTGGGAAAAGGAGACCTCAAAAACAATAGGTAAAAAAAAAAAAAAGAAAAGGCAGAGAAATACTATACAAGTGAAGGAACAAACTAGAAACACAGAAGTCCAAAAAATGAAGAGGAAATAGGAAAGCTACCTGAAAAAGAATTCAGAATAATGATGGTAAAGATGATCAAAAACCTTGAAAACAAAATGGAGAAAATGCAAGAATCAACTAATAAAGGCCTAGAAGAATTAAAGAATAAACATACAAAGACAAACAACACAATTACTGAAATTAAAAATACTCTAGAACGAATCAATAGCAAAATATCTGAAGCAGAAAAAATGAATCAGTGAGCTGGAAGATAAAATGGTGGAAATAACTTCTGAAGAGCAGAATAAGGTAAAAAGAATGAAAAGAACTGAGGATAGGCTTAGAGACCTCTGGACAATATCAAAGGCACCAACATTTGAATTATAGAGGTCCCAGAAGAAGAGAAAAAGAAAGGGTACAAGAAAATTTTTGAAGAGATTATAGTTGAAAATTTCTCCAACATGGAAAAGGAAATAGTCAATCAAGTCCAAGAGGCTCAAGGAGTCCTATATAGGATAAACCCAAGGAAAAACATGTCAAGACACATACTAATCAAACTAACAAAGACTAAACACAAAGAAAGAATATTAAAAGCAGCAAGGGAAAAGCAACAAGTAACATACAAGGGAAACACCATACACTTAACAGCTGATCTTTCAGGAGAAACTCTGCAGGCCAGAAGGGAATGGCAGGATATATTTACAGTACTGAAAGGGAAAAATCTACAACCAAGATTACTATACCTGGCAAGGATCTCGTACAAAACTGATAGAGAAATAAAAAGCTTTCAGACAAGTAAAAGTTAAGAGAATTCAGTACCACCAAACCAGCTTTACAACAAATGTTAAAGGGACTCATATATTCAATAAATACAAAAGAAGAAAATAGATCTATAAAAGCAACCTCAAACAATGAAGAAAATGGCAATAGGAACATATATATATATATATATATATATATATATACATATAAGTAATTATTTAAATGTAAATGGATTAAATGCTCCAACCGAAAGACACAGACTGGCTGAATGGATACAAAAACAAGACCCATATATATGCTGTCTACAAAAAACCCTCATGGGGTCACAAAGAATCAGACATGATTCAGCAACTGATCTAAAGACACATATAGACTGACTTCAGACCTAAAGGCACATATAGACTGAAAGTGAGAGGATGGAAAAATATATTCCATGCAAATGGGAAGCAAAAGAAAGCTGGAATAGCAATCTCACATCAGACAAAATAGACCTTAAAATAAAGATTACAGGAGATAAGGAAGGACCCTACGTAATGATCAAGGGATGAATCCAAGAGGAAGATATCACATTTGTAAATATCTATGCACCCAACATAGGATCACCTCAATACATAAGACAAACATTAACATACATAAAATTAGAAATTTATACTAACGCAATAATAGTAGGAGACTTTAACACCCCACTCATACCAATGGACAGACCATCAAAACAGAAAAGTAATAAGGAAACACAAGTCTTAAATGATACATTAGATGAGATGGATCTCATTGATATCTTCAGGACATTCCATCCAAATGCAGGAAAATACACCTTCTTCTCAAGTGCATATGGAATATTCTCCAGGTTAGACCACATCCTCAGTCACAAATCAAACCTCAGTAAACTTAAGAAAATTGAAATTGTATCAAGCATCTTCTCTGACCACAATTCTATGAGACTAGATATCAATTACAAGAAAAAGAAAATGTAAGAAACACAAACACATTGAGATTAAACAACACATTTCTAAATAACCAACAGGTTGCTGAAGAAATCAAAAGGAAAATTTAAAACCTTCAGAAACAAATGACAATGAAAACACAACAACTCAAAACCTATGGGATGCCGCAAAAGCAGTTCTAAGAGGGAAGTTTTTAGCAATACAATCCTACCTCAAATAACAAGAAAAACATTGAATAGACAACCTAACTTTACATCTAAAACAACTGGAAGAAGAAGAACAAACCCCTCCCCCAAATTAGTAGAAGGAACAAAATCATAAAGATCCAAGCAGAAATAAATGAAAAAGAAATGAAAGAAACAATAGTAAAGATTAATAAAACAAAAAGCTGGTTCTCTGAGAAGATAAACAAAATTGACAAACCTTTAGCTAGACTTGTCAAGAAAAAAAAAGAGAGAAGAATCAAATCAATAAAATTATAAATGAAAAAGGAGAGGTTACAACAGACAGTGCAGATTTACAAAGGATTGTAAGAGAATTCTTATAATACAATGGATAACCTGGAAGAAATGGACAGTTTCTTAGAAAAGTTCAATCTTCCAAGACTGAACCAGGAAGAAATAGAAATTATAAACAACCCAATTACAAGCACTAAAATTGAAACTGTGATCAAAACTCTCCCCCAAAACAAAAGCCCAGGACCAGATGGCTTCACAGAAGTCTATCAGACATTTAGAGAAGAGCTAATGCCTATCCTTCTAAAACTCTTCCAAAAATTGCAGAGGAAGGAACACTTCCAAACTGATTCTTCGAGGCCACCATCACCCTGATACCAAAACTAGACAAAGACAACACAAAAAAGAAAACTACAGACCAATATCACTGATGAACATTGATGCAAAAATCCTCAACAAAATTTTAGCAAACAGAATTCAGCAACATATCAAAAAGCTCATACACCATGATCAAGTTGGGTTAATTCCAGGGATGAAAGTATTCTTCTATATATGCAGGTCAATCGATGTGATATACCGTATTAACAAATCGAATGATAAAAACCATATGATAACCTCAATAGATGCAGGAAAAGCCTTTGACAAAATTCAGCACACATTTACGATTAAAACCCTTCAAAAAATGGGCATAGAAGGAACGTAACTCAACATAGTAAAGGCAATATATGATAAGCCTACAGTAAACATTATTCTCAATAGGGAAAAGCTGAAAGCATTCCCCTAAGAACAGGAACAAGATAAGGGTATCCACTTTCCCCTCTATTATTCAGCATAGTTCTGGAAGTCCTAGCTACAGTAATCAGAGAAAAAAAAAGAAATAAAAGGAATCCAGATCGGAAAAGAAAAACAAAGCTCTCACTGTTTGCAGATGACATGATACTGTACATAGAAAACCCTAAAGATAGTATCAGAAAATTGCTAGAGCTAATCAGTGAATTTAGCAAAGTTTCAGAATACAACATCAATACACAGAAATCACTTGCATTTCAGTATACTAACAAAGAAAAATCAGAAAGAAAAATTAAGGAATCAATCCATTCACCATTGCAACAAACAGAATTAAATATCTAGAAATAAACCTACCTAAGAAGGCAAATGAACTATACACAGAAAATTATGAGACACTAATGAAAGAAATCAAAGACAACATAAACAGATGGAGAGATAGATATTCCATGTTCCTGGGTAGGAAGAATCAATATTATAAAAATGACTATACTACCAAATGCAATCTACAGATTCAATGTGATCCCTATCAGATTACCAATGACATTTTTCACAGAACTAGGACAAAAAGTTCACAATTCATATGGAAACACAAAAGACCCCGAATAGCCAAAGGAGTCTTGAGAAAGAAGAATGGAGTTGGAGGAATCAACCTTCCTGACTTCAGATTATGTTACAAAGCTACAGTCATCAAGACAATATGGTACTGGCACAAAATCAGAAATATAGACCAATGGAACATGATAGAAAGCCCAGAAATAAACCCATGCAACTATGGGTACCTTATTTTTGATAAAAGAGGCAAGAATATACAGTGTTGCAAAGACAGCCTCTTTAACAAATGGTGCTGGGAAAACTGGACAGCTACATGTAAAAGAATGAAATTAGAACGCTTCCTAACACCATACACAAAGATAAACTCAAAATGGATTAAAGACCTAAATGTAAGACCACAAACTATAAAACTCTTAGAAGAAAACATAGGCAGAACACTCAGTGACATAAATCTAAGCAAGATCCTCTATGAATAATGGAAATACTTTCCATGGAAATAAAAACAAAAGTAAACAAGTGGGACCTGATTAAACTTAAAAGCTTTTGCACAGCAAAGGAAAGTATAAGCAAGGTGAAAAGACAACCCTCAGAATGGGGGAAATAATAGCAAATGAAACAACTGACAAAGGATTAATTTCCAAAATAAATAAGCAGCTCATACAACTCAATACCAGAAAAACAAACAACCCAATCAAAAAGTGGGCAAAAGACCTAAACAGACATTTCTCCAAAGAAGACATAGAGATGGCTAACAAACACATGAAAAGATGCTCAACATTGCTCATTATTAGAGAAATGCAAATGAAAGCTACAATGAGATATCACCTCACACCAGTGAGAATGGCCATCATCGAAAAGTCTACTAACAATAAATCCTAGAGAGGGTGTGGAGAAAAGGGAACACTCTTGCACCATTGGTGGGAATGTAAATTGATACAGCCACTATGGAAGATAGTATGGAGATCCCTTAGAAAACTAGGAATAAAACCACTATAGACCCAGCAATCCCACTCCTAGGCATATATCCTGAGGAAGCCAAAATTGAAAAAGACACATGTATCCCAATGTTCATTTGCAACACTATTTACAGTAGCTAGAACATGGGAACAACCTAGATGTCCACCGACAGATGAATGGATAAAGACATTGTGGTACATGTACACAATGGAATATTACTCAGCCATAGAAAGTAATGCATTTGAGTCAGTTCTAATGAGGTGGATGAACCTAGAATCTATTATATAGAGTGAAGTAAGTCAGAAAGATAAATATTGTATTCTAATGCATATATACAGAATCTAGAAAAATGAGACTGAAGAATTTATTTACAAGGCAGCAATGGAGAAACAGACATAGAGAATAGACTAATGGACATGGGGAGAGGGGAGGAGAGGGTGAGATGTATGGAGAGAGTAACAAGGAAACTTACATTACCATATGTAAAACAGATGGCCAACAGGAATTTGCTCTGTGGCTCAGGAAACTCAAACAGGGGCTCTGTATCAACCTAGTGGTTTGGGGTGGGGGGGGAGATGGGGGGTGTGGTTCAAAAGGGAGGGGATATACGTAAACCTATGGCTGATTCATGTTGAGGTTTGACAGAAAACAACAAAATTCTGTACACAATTATCCTTCAATACAAATAAATTAATTAAAAATAAAAACAATACTAAAAATGCAATGAAAATTAAGGAAATAAAGATAGCAGAGACATCAGTTTGCCAACAAAGGTCCGTGTAGTCAGAGCTATGGTTTTTTTCAGTCGTCATGTATGGATATGAGAGTTGGACCATAAAGAAGGCTGAGCACTGAAGAATTAATGCTTTTGAATCGTGGTGCTGGAGAAGACTCCTGAGAAGTCCCTTGGACAGCAAGGAGATCAAACCAGTCAATCTTAAAGGAAATCAACCTTGAATATTCATTGGAAGGACTGGTGATGAAGCTGAAGCTCCAATACTTTGGCCACCTGATGCAAAGACTGACCGGTTAGAAAAGACCCAGATGTGGGAAAGATTCAAGGCAGGAGGAGAAAGGGATGACAGAGGATGAGATGGTTGGATGGCATCACTGACTCAATGGACATGAGTTTGAGCAAACTCCAGGGGATTGTGAAGGTCAGGGAAGACAGCATGCTGGAGTCCACAGGGTCACAAAGGGTCAGACACAACTTAGCAACTGAACAACAACAAGAGATAGTCTAAAATTTCATCACCCCAGAGGAACGCTCACTTTATATTTTGGTGTATATTTCCAGACTTAGTTTTAGCAAAGAGCAAGTTTAGAAGTTGAACCCAGACCAGAATTAAGGCTTCTTGGTCCCTTTTAAGAGTATTTGCTTTTATTTATTGAGATATATTTCAAATCACAGTAAGTATAGACAATAGTACACAAATCCGAGAAGCCAAGGCCCACATGTAACACAAGTTTGCATATTTACTTCAGATACCTTTTGTTTTAGCAAACATGATGTGGCTGAGTTTTGATACCCTTCCCTGCCCCCCAATTCTTTCCTCTCTCCTGGAGATAATAACTACTCTCCTGAGATTGAGTCTCTTTCCCATGTGTATTTTTCTATTTTTCTATGTGTATTTACATACTTAAACAATAAAGTATCATTTTTGTGTTTTTTAAGATTGACACAAATTATATCAATACCCTTCCACTTTCTTTTTTTGCATTCACCATTGTATTTCTTGCTTTATTCACGCTGACACATCTGTATTATTTTAGTTACTGTACAGTAGCCCATTGTAGCAAGCATGCATGCATTGCAGAAGGAAATGGCAACCCACTCCAGTGTTCTTGCCTGGAGAATCCCAGGGACGGGGGAGCCTGGTGGGCTGCTGTCTATGGGGTCGCACAGAGTCAGACATGACTGAAGCGACTTAGCAGCAGCAGCAGCCCATTAAATGAATAGATCAGAGTTCGTTTATCCATTCCCTTGCTGATAGGCTTTTAGGTTGGTTCTAATGTCTGGCTATTTCAAGCAGTGTTGTTGTGAATATATTTGGCCTCCTTGTGAATACTCATGAGAAATTCTAGAAGTGGAATTTTGCTGTTGTAGTATAGGCACGGGTTCAACTTTTTTAGACGTCACCACACTGCTGTCTAAGATGAGATTCAGGTATGAGTCCTCCAGGTCTGCACCTTCTCCCTGGATTCAGGCTGGAGTTGGAGTAGCTCCCACCACAGCTTGTGCTGTTCCATCTTGGAGCTGGGTGGCTGCTGAGTCTCCACCACTGCCCTCGGCCTAGGGCGGCTTGCAGGCATGAAATGACCACGTGCACTCCTTGTAAAGAGGGCGGGAATTATCGCTTCCCTGCCATATCCACACCCATTGCCGTGTGCCTGTCCTGTCCCCTCCCATCCAGAGGCCTGTCTCCCCTTCCCTGAAGCCTTTGTGACTTCTTTGACTAATAAAATGTGTAGGAAGGACTTGTGCGACTTCTGAGCCTCAGCCCCAAGAGACCCTGCAGCCTTGTCTCCCCTCGTTAGGAGCTCGATCCTGCCATGTTGGGAAGCCCAGGCTGCCCCCTTGAGGGTGAATGACCACGTTCAGAGAGAGGCCCTGCCATTAGCAAGCAGCTAGATGACTGAGTGTAGCTGCCTAGACCATGCAGCCCCAGGTGAGCCCAGGTGAGCCCAGGTGAGCCACTGGATGCCTGTGGTTATGGAGCAACCCCTGGCAAGACCAATAGAGGAAACACTCCACTGCGCCCAGCCCATGATGCTTGCCTGTTGTGCTCTCATGAAAGCACTGTTGTTTTAACCTAGAGTGGTGTGCTCCACAGCAGCACACACCGTCACAGTGCCCTCCCACATGCCAACTGCCCAGTTCCTGCCTCTACCTGCCAAGATGTGGGAGGCTACCGGTGCCCATACCCGGAAATGGCAACTGGCATGCCAGGACCAGTGGAAGATGGGAGCTAGAGGTAAGTCCATCTCCCTTCTTCCCTTCGGGGGCACTGTCTGAGGATGAGTTGTGTCACGTGGTCTCTCCACAGACGTGCTGCAGGTCTGAGCAACTGCTTTCTCGCGAAGCCGTGGGCAACTTCGTGACACGCCTCCTTATGTGTTTGCCTTGTCTCTTCCCGTTTCTCTTATCTTCAGTTCTGCTTCCCCCATTTCTCAGGAAAGTCTTAGCATTTAACCTTGGCTCAGACTCTGTTTTCTAGGGATTCTGGGCAGAGACAATTCCCAATGTGGCCCTAGAGAGAAGATCCTCAGGATGGATTTGGGAGTTGAATTACCTCCTGGTCTGAAAGTGCTGGACCCCCATTGCTTGTGGGAACAACCCTGACGTGCCCTGACGTGCAGTGGCCACACTAATACTTCCGCAGCACTGCAGGGAGATGCAAGTCCCGGCGCCAGGATATGCCAGTAGTTTCCAAAGTGCTGCATGCTATAATCGTGTGGGGGAGCTTTCAACCCCCACTTGGGCCCCACCACTTACTTATTAAATGAAACTGTCTCTAGGTGGAAGCCACATGTCGAGAATTTTTGAAATCTGTCAGGTGATTCTTGTATGCACCAAAATTTGGGAACCCTTAGACTATGCATGGGCTTCCCAGGTGGCACTAGTGGTAAAGAATCTGCCTGTCAAAGGAGGTAGACATGGTTCAGTTCCTGGGTCAGGAAGATCCCCTGGACATGACAACCCACTCCAGTATTCTTGCCTGGAGAACCTCATGGACAGAGGAGCTTGGCAGACTGCAGTCCATAGAATCACACAGAGTCAGACACGACTAAAGGACTTAGTACATGGTCTATGCATGGACCATGGCGCTCAAGTGGTGAAACGGGATAATTATAATGGTAAGGAATGAAGTAGGTGCTGGCTGCTTTTGATGGCATTGCAACACTTGATTAAAAAATGTTTGGGACACTTCACTGCCAACTTAGAGCACGCTGAGAAAGCCAGGGTTCTCTGTGGCCACCCATAACTCTCATCCCCTGGTCCATGGTGCAAATTGTGCTGAAAATCAGCCCTGAGATTTGATCATGGTAGGGGTAGTTGCCAAGGACACTGAGTGGACAACCTGAGGTTTCCTGCAGCTAATCCATAGTTCTAAAAGTGACAGAGTGGGACCCTGAGATTTGGGATGGAGACATTGACTGGAAGCACCTAGGAATCTTCAGTTCAGTTCAGTTCAGTCGCTCAGTCGTGTCCGACTCTGCCACCCCATGAATTGCAGCACGCCAGGCCTCCCTGTTCATCACCATCTCTCGGAGTTCACTCAGACTCACATCCATCGAGTCCATGATGCCATCCAGCCATCTCATCCTCTGTGGTCCCCTTCTCCTCCTGCCCCCAATCCCTCCCAGCATCAGAGTCTTTTCCAATGAGTTAACTCTTCGCATGAGGTGGCCAAAGTACTGGAGTTTCAGCTTTAGCATCATTCCTTCCAAAGAAATCCCAGAGTTGGATCTTCAGAATGGACCGGTTGGATCTCCTTGCAGTCCAAGGGACTCTTCAGCCCCCCAGTTTTCCTTAGTTCTCCAGGTCAGCAGAAGCAGGCCCCTCTCACTGAACAGAGGGGTTCCCTTTGCCTGGAGACAACATAAAGTCTTCCTCTGAAGCCTCATAAGGTCCAAGGACTCTTCGAGATCTGCTCCCTCCGCCTGACCTCACTCCAGGCCCTGGGTGCCTCCAGGTGGATTGCCAGGGGCAGGTCTCAGCAGAGCTAAGTGAGGACACACAGCCCTGCTTCAGGAGGACATGTTCACACACCATGTCATCCAGGACCTGGGGAACGTCTGCTGGCAGAGCAGCAGGCGCACACTTGACCGTGAGCCTGCAGAGGTGGGCCTGATGAGAGCAGACTGTAGCCGGACAAGAAGGACTGAGTCAACATGGATCACTCACCAGCGCCCCGGGATTCGGTGTGCTGGCAGGGATGTGAGTCCCGAGTTTGCTTGAAAGTTACACACCACGAGGGTCTACAGTAAAGGATAGAGCACGTCGGCTGGGAGTGCTGTGTGAATGTGTAACAGTTGTTGAGTGTATTCTGAGTGTGTGGATGTGAGCACATGTGCTTCTACTGAGAGAAGGCTTTACCTTGCCTTCCTCCAGGTGGGCCAGGTGACAAAAACCAAAATTTCCCTCCATTCTTGTGCTTGGCGTTTTGACAGCTTTTGAGAGGTTTATATTCATAGTCTTTGAAAGAAGGGAAAAGTTTTCCCTAGACTGAGAACAGGGGTCTGTGAGCTGGTTCTTGCCTAGGACAGAGGTTTAATCACCAGACCCGGGGACCCAGCCTCGATCTTCACGGAGAACAAAGGCCTCCCAGAGGACAGAGCACCTCGGGGCGCACTCACCTGGCCCTCCAGGTGCCCACAGAGCAGGGTGGGTGGAGGAATCAGCCACGTGTTCATGTGAAGCACCCAGGGCTGACCTCGACTCTGAGCAGGAACCGAGGGGTGCCCATACCTGGCCTGCTGCAGCCAGAGCTCCACAGCCGCTCTCCCAGGGCCCGAGCTTGCTAAGCCCCTGCCTGGGAGGTTGCTGCAGGCTTGGGTTGCATGCCGGGAACTGGCCTCTCGAAGGGGCCGCTGCCCAGCTGCATGATCAAACATTAGGAGCCCAGATGAGAAATCACAGCTTAGGATTACATCCAGAGCTTCCACCAGCTTCTCAAGTCATAAATCAAAGTCAGTTCTCTGAGAACCATGGGTCATGGGGCCCTCAGGGCACCTCACAAAGAGAGCGATTTCAGCAGCAGTCAGAATGCGAGCAATGGGTAGGAAGCGAGGCGACACCCCACGGGGCTCAAATCCTCCGTGTCTGGGGAGAGAGGGGGGTCTGTGTCAGTAAAAGGGGAGGGGTAGAAGCCCAGAGCGCCTGGTCCTGGCCTTTCCCAAAGCCCAGCCCCCTCTCCAGCTCTGCGCAGATGGAGGCCCACGGGGGACTCACAGAGCTTTTACTGGATGCCTCTCTAGTGTCTAATTTTAATGAAGAAATCTTTTATCTGCCGTCCTGTTTCCAGGAGACAAGTTTGGAAGGGATTTTCACAAGCCACTGAGGCCCTTGGAAGAGTGTTTGAGGGTGGAAAATATAAGGCAGTGAGACTTGCACAGAGATGGTCTTGCTGGGGTGGGGAAAGAGGAGGCAGAGGAGGAACCAGAACTCCGAGAAAAAATGCTCTGAGGGCCAAGAGGAGGATGGATGCAGAGGTGCAACCAAAAGGCGAAAGTGTTGGACTGGAGCTGTGGAAAGAGTCATTCAGCCAGAAAACACGAAGTCCCTCCCGGGGAAATCACATGCAGCGCCAAGAAATGCTGGGGAACAGAGGATGCGTGGGAAGGGGTGGGTGGACGGAGAAAGGGTGGGAGGGAACGTCATCCACGATGAAGGAGGCAGAGAGCCTCCATGTGTAAACGTAACACACCACACACACACACACCACGCCCCAGAAAAATTCTCAAATTCATACCCTCTGGAGCTTTTTGAGCCAAAAGGAAAAAAACCAACCAAACAAAATAGCTGAACTGGAAAGTGGAGCAGTGTGGCGAGGGCATAGCAGGTCGGCTGGGTTGCATCTGTGAGTGTCGGGGAGGGGCTGAGACACAGCCGTGCCCCTCTGGAGACTGTAAAGTCTCCACTGCCTGTTCCGGCAGCAGCTCCCGCCCTGCATTTTGCACGGAGGAAACGGCTCCCCTTGCCTCCATCTCTCCATCCCTCAGTGCCTCCCAACAGCTGGAGGACACACTCGCCAGGACCCCGCCTCCCAATCCACAGGGGACGTGACGCCATCTTGGTAGGAGGTCAAAGCAGACGCCAGCATGTTTAGCACCACCTGGTCCTTCCCCAGGCCGGTGGGGAAAGGGATGGGTGAGCCTGTATGAATGCACACAGAGGAAATTTGGCAGATGAGGCTCTGGGATTTAAACATCAGCAAGAGCCAAGGGTGGGGAGGTATGAGGAGACAGGGAGACAGAGCTCAGAGCCCTGGAAGTGAGAGCTGAGGAGTTTAATGGAGGTGGTTTTGTTGAGGCCAAGTGGCTCTCCTGGATCACTAAATCACTGGAAAGTCTCCTTCAAGGCTGGGACCTGGAAATGGCATTGACTTAGTCAGGCTTTTACAAGCCTGTGAATTTACTCTCAGTGGACATGAGAGTGTGTTTCCTTCAGCTGGTGGTGAACAAAGGAGCTGCTTCCTACCTCTTTCTGATTTACACTCCACACCAGCACCAAACAATGGGTGAGAGGGGAAGTGGCAGGCTAGCACGACTATAAAATATTTGGATGAAAGCATCAGTCTGATTTGCACACAAATAGCATTTTCAGTGTGCTTCTGTTTACCCCATTTCTGCTAACGAGATACTACTTGTAGATGCAAAATTTCAAGGATGTTATCTTCAGCCTGGAGAGAAAGAAACTGTAATTTGCAGCTTTTGCTAAGTGATAACCTTATTAAGTAATGGGATTCTCTGATTAACTGCTGCTAACAAAACATCCTTGCCAAACCTGTTAGTCTGAAACCGGCAACAGAGCTACTGTCAGATCCACTTCTTCACCTCCCAATCCCAGGGGATTTTACAGAAATATTTAAATAGCTCTTACCTCTCAATAGATTTTTTTTTTTTTGCTTCCCACTAATAGGTTAACAATAAGTTACCAGCTACTCCTAGATGGATTTTTGAATCAGCCTTGGTGAAGAGTTCAAGGAGAAAAGCAATTTTCCTTAAAAATGATTTTTTAATGAAAGGAGTAATTGGAAAATGTGCAAGTTCATTGAGCACTAAAATGAATGGAAGTTCTTAGCCATCAGAAGGCAAGCTGTGTCCGCCCTCAGTGTGATGGTACTTTACCTTCCTACAGTGGAGCAATATCTCTCTCACTATGTGAATCACCGTGATTCACATGGTGTGCAGGAAATTCTCTTTTCTGGTAACTTGTCTGAGAAAAATCAACTCCATTCTGTTCTTAAGAATAACTTCCCCTTGTCGATCCTTAAGGAGAGACTCTGACATAGGTGGTCATCTTGGTCCCAGCTAATTAAACTCCTCTCTTCTCTACAGGTTCCCATGGGTTTCCCACAAGCTCAGGACTCTCAAGATCTTGACAGGAGAATCTAGGCACACATGGCCTTTCTATGACCAAGCCACAGGCTCAGGGCGGCTGGAGTGGTCAGGGTGAGAGTGGGGACGTGGACCTTGGCTAGTCCTAACACCCTTGGGGTCTGGAAAGTTGAAGTCATTTCCCCAACATCCGCAGCTGGTCGGTGGGAATGTCAAAACTAAAACCCAGGCTGGGGTGGCTTCTGGTCCAATATACTGATGAAATAAAATCCATCTTTTATGGCAAGACAAAAATTTAAATAAAATTTTTCTCTGCCTGGTTGGGTCTCCTCCTTCTCCTTTAGGTGTGTTTGTGCATCTGCGTTACCCGGACCTCCTTAGGGGATGACATTCCCTTCTCCATTTCGTAAAGGGCTGTGATGACCCACTGCCTGCTTTGTATGTGCAGCTCTGGATTGTGTAATCTGTCAGAATGTCATTGGATGCATAACCTTTTGTCTCAAAAACGTACTGTTTTGACCTCTAATGGACAGACCGGTCTTCAGAGCTTCCTGGATTATAATACTCAGGTTGGCTTGGATAAAAATTTTCCATTTCTTCCTTAGATTGACTACTGATTAATTTTTTTCACTAACAATATCTTCTGGCCCTTAAGAAACAGAGAATGAGGCAGGGGCTGTGCACGCATGTAGATGCATTCAGGGGTTTACACGCCGACACACCAGCTTCAGACCTGACCATGCACACCTGCTACACTGATCCTGCCCTGCAGTGATGTCTGCACACCATGTAGCTGCTAAAATCCCAGGCAAGATGCATCCCTCCATCGTGAAGTTCCCTCCTTGCTTTCCAGGTCTGGAAGTGTTCAGCTGGTCAAATCTATGTTCAGATTTGACAGAAAAGCATATAGCATTTATTTCAGAATTTCTTCTCCACACGGACAGTTTATAATTAGGATACTACAGTTGGTACAAAACAAGAAAAAGCTAGTCATGGAAGGTGGGTTTTCAGAGCTTTTGTCTAACAATTGGGGAAGAACAGGCTTGGGGAAGGGATCCTTAGGACCTGGGTGCCTGGGTTTTCTTGAGGTGGCTCAGGGGCTCATGGACATGTGAGAAAGGCCACCTAGCTTGGTCCTGGATTGGAGGAGAGAGGGGAGAAATGAGTTTGAAAATGGTTGTGTTCAAGGCAGGACAAATAGTAAGGTTAATATTTTCAGAGGCTATTAAGTTTTAAGCAAACCCATGGCAGATAGTGGGTGAAGGCTATGGAGGTTTGCACCCCAACCCTTCCCAAGAGCTGTCCCCAAACCTTTCTTTCTGGCTTTATCAGCCTAGAGAACACTGACTTGAAAGGATTCCTCATCCTGGATTGTTTCATTGAGAACCATGTTGCCCTTGTCAAGGATTATTGCAAAGCGCCAGGGATGGGTGGGAGGCCTCTGGGCAGGGAACTGGCCACTCAGGGTGAGGGATGGATCAAAAACCAGGAGGAGCCATGATCCCCAAACAGCTACAACCAATGGGAGTAAACAGCCTGGAACAAGGATTCCAGATTCAAAGGACGCTGTTTGAGGAGCTGTCCAAGCATTGCAATTTTAATCTTCCCGACTGTCACAGGAGGCAGCCCTCTTGTTCCTGATTACTGACCTTGAAGAAGATCCTGGTCTAAGATGACCCCTGGGGAACCCTCACTTTGAGGCTCTGACCAGGTCGAGTTTTCCCTTCTCTGCCCAGGGGCTGCCCCGTTTTAGTCATGAACTGAAACTGGAAGGTCGGGGAGATATGAAGTGTACTCAGCAGAGACCCCCAGGCTCCTGTAACAAGTCCCTCCTGCAAGGTTGTGGGGCTGGGACTCAGGCAGCTGGGGGAGTGGCTTTCCAGACAGCTGTGAATCAGGCCTTTGGGGTCTTGGCTGTCAACAACCGTCATCTGAATGACTTTTCTTTGTTAGCCACTTACAGGAACTAGTCCTAATGTAATAATAATGAACATTAAAAAGTTGATCAGATAAGATATACAGAGGCTCATAGAAATTCCATTCTTTATTAAAAATACAGAAATACTTTTTACAGCATGAACAGAAAATACTGCATTGTCTTGGAATCTTAGGATTTAGAAATTTTATTGAATCAGTCCCAGGTCAATGATACAATGTGCTAGAAAAAAAAAAACTGCATCAAAAATGGGGGAAAAAGCACCTGAAAATATTAAAATCATTAAGGCCAGTAGTGTTTATGTAATGAAACTGTACATATCTATTGTGTACCTGTAGTGACCATTTAAGGGAATATATTAAAAACAGACCTCTAAATAATGAAAGAATTGTCAAAGGCAAAAAGTTACAGATAACCAAAAGGTTTTGAAAATTTTAAAGCACATTTTGATATGGTGTCCTACATAACAGTCTATTTGTTAATAGTCATTTGCACTGTACACTGTAACAAATAAGCACATCAACTCACTCCTGAATGCAGTTCATTGGAGCCTGCATATTACAAGTAAGAGAAAAACTGTATAAATATGTGCAGTAAAAAACCATGTATGTTCATACACAGATAATGTGTCTGTGTGGACAATGTGTGATGAAATTAAACTAGAGGATAAATAACTTTAATAAGATCTACACTTTGAGGCACATGAGGAATAAAATTCATGTTGTTTCTAAGTTATGGACACAGCGTCTTGTATCCCCACGTTTTTGTACCTTAGTGTAATGCTTATTGCATTTAACCTAGTTATCTTATGTTTGCATGCTTTGCAAACTGAATTACAGAACCAAATTGCCTATTACAATTTCCCATCATGTGACACAATTACACAGGAACACTTTGAGGTGAGAGGATTGTCCCAATGTCAGGAAACACTGATTGCATCATGCTCGCAAACAGCAAAAATTGAGGAGCCGCTCTTTCCCCAGGTGATAGGGTCTACTGCTCTGTCTAATGTAAATACTGTTCCCCATTACAATGAGTTCCATTCACTGATTTCTGGTCTACAAATTTAGATCCATTAGTATTTTAAAAATAAAAAAGCCAGATTCTAAGACAACACCATTTCCTAATCGAAGCTCTGCATTCCTTGCACACTTCTAAATAAAGCAGTGAGTTATGTTCCAGAATTAACTTCTAACCATAAAAAGTAAAAGCACAGTGGATTTTCAAGTAATTAGAGTATCTGCATCACACTCACCAGGCCCTTCTTGCACACATGGCTCGGCACAAGCAAATGCTGCAAAAACTTTCATCATCCAGCAAATGCTGTATGAACTTTGCCTCAAATTTACAAACTCAGTCACAAGCACTCATGTGAATATCCATGTAAATGCACCCTTTCACAATCTTTAATTAGAAAGGAGGAGAGACCATCTAGGTAGAGAAAAGGGATGGAGACAACCCTGTTTCTCTCTTACTGAGACGAGGGGATGGCCTATTTGCAACTTCATTAAAAAAGAACTTCATCAGAGAAAGTGAGTGGCTGCAGCCAGTCTCCCAGGTGGAGAGGGCAGAGGGTCCCCTGTGTTGGCATACTGAGGTCCAGACATAGAATAAGAAGGTGGAAATGTGAAATTAACTAAGGCTGAGTTGAAATAAAGAATCTGAATATAAACCCCCTCAACTTACCAAACAAAAGGCACAACATTTCAATCATCATCATTCAATCTCGAGAGCTTAGTACACATAGATTTCCACTCACTCAGAATTCCTCATTATTTACCTAGAGCCTTGTCAGATAATCACAACCTAGCATAGTAGTAAAACACAAAACTTTTAGCCTCATGATGCTTTGTGATGTTACAACGGACCTTAAAAGTTTTCATGGGGTTGGTGCACTGGCATGACCTAGAGGGATGGTATGGGGAGGGAGGTAGGAGGGGGTTCAGGATTGGGAACACGTGTACACCCGTGGTGGATTCATGTTGATGTATGGCAAAACCAATAAAATATTGTAAAATAATTAGCCTCCAATTAAAATAAATAAATTTAAATTAAAAAATAAAAAAATTTAATTTAATTAAAAAAAGTTTCACTGTCAGTGTGGAGAAAAATTTGCAACAGAATACAATTATGATGAAATGATTTTATTTCATCTGTTTAGTTTTCATGTGTATAGAATAAAAAGTCAATTTATCTACAAATGTACTTTTAGTATAAAATCTGTATTAATAAAATTATTTTATGTATATACAGGAGAGAAATAATCTAATCAACCAGTAATTATAAAATGAAAATATACACTATTTAAGACAACTGCTATTTCAAAAGATCTGGAGGATGAGATAAGAAGAGCTCATTTTAAAAAAATCCTCCTGTGATCCAAGATAAAGCTGGAAGATGACAGAAAATTAAGTACTGTGACTTAGTAAACAGTGGAGAATGAAAGAAATCAAAGTTCTCCAAACTCTTTCACATTTGAGCAGAGATACTTTCAGTTCCTGGAGAAGCAAACAAGTTTGATTTCTAGAAAGACCCTGAGCGTGTGTGACAGTGCCAGATAAAAGCCAGGAACAGAGCATCCTTGTTCCAGAATTTTGCTGCCTTTCTCCCTACTCGAAACCACATTTTCCTTTGGGAAATATGTCACCATCTTCCTCTACCGAGACACAAGCCCCTTAATACTGCACACATCTCAGCAGACTTGTAAAATGCCTAAAAACAACCCGCACCCTAGAAGTGCTTCTGATGTAGGTCATTGTGCCTCTGCTCTGATCCTGGCCGCCCTCATTTAAACGGAGACCCTGGCCTGGCTTCGGTCACTGGGAGCTGCAGTCTGTGCTCAGTGGGTCTGGACAAAGCTACATGTTCTATGAAGAATGGTAGGATGGCCAGAATTGCTTCTGGAGGGCAGAGTGACTCCATGCAGGCTACAGGAGCCAGCACAGCTGGGAGAAACAACTCATGCTTCTCAAGAGGTATGTGTGTCCCAGCGGCTCCAGGTCACTTGGCTCTGACCTTTGCAGCTGAATGAGGAGGGACACCTGACAGGGTGGGCACGAGGGCCGATGCTGAGTGAAGGCTGAGGAGGCCCAGGAGGAAAATGTCAGGGTAAATCACAGAATGAAGCCATTAAAAGGGACAGGACTGTTCCCACACTCAAGGACAGACTGAGAGGGCAGGACCTTGAAGAGTGGAATGAGCAGGTGGAGATCAGGCCAGAAGCACCACAGAGCAGAGGAATGTTGTAGGTGGCTAATGATGGGATGGTGGGAGGCAGGCAAGGGCCTGGATGGCCCAGTTAGGCAGGGAAGAGGCTACTTATTAATTCTTTATTTCCCTCTCCATTTCTCCTCTCTTTCCCTCAAGGCACTGGAGCTGATGGAATGAAGAAAAACAGAAAAGAGGAAACAAAGGAAACACAGAGGCAGGAAAAAGAAATGGAAAGTAAAAATAATGAGAAAGGATAGCACGGTCATACTTCAGTGGCTTTGAGGAAGAGCCAGGGACTGATGCTGAGGCTGAAGCTCCAATACTGTGGCCACCTGATGGGAAGAACCGACTCACTGGAAAAGACCCTGATGCTGGGAAAGACTGAAGGCAGGAGGACAAGGGGACAATAGGGGATAAGATGGTTGGATGGCATCAGTGCCTCGATGGACATGAGCTCTGGGAGTTGGTGATGGACAGGGAATCCTGGCTTGCTGCAGTCCATGGGGTTGCAAAGAATCAGATATGACTGAGTGACTGAACAACCACAATGTGCCAGTGAGAGAAGAGAAGGAGAAAACATCTAGACAAGATCAGACAGGAGGAGAGGCAGAAGCTGGAAATCGTAAAACAGAATATGGAGGAGCCAACAGCCCCACTGGCCTTTGCTGGAAGTAATAGCTGTAAATGCCTTTGAAGGACATCTGGATCCCACTTCTTTTCCAGATGAGGAGATGGGGCATGAGGCAACTCGGAGGGCTCATTTATTTGCACTGCCCCATAATCTGAACCAGTGGGAGAAGGCTCTCCCCTGGAGGTGAGCTGTCCAGGTATCCCCCAAGGCTTCTTCCTCCCAGTTCCCCTGCCATTTGGGGTTGTAGGGACACTCACAATATCCTGAGCTTATGATGCCTAGAGATACAGCAGCAAATTACAAATGAGCTTTACAATGAACATTTTGAATGTTCATCCAGGTGATGTTGCCCTCCATAGCAGGCTCTGCAGTGCAGCTCCTTATATTGATATACTCAAGTTAACAAATGAGTTGTGGCTGTTATTGTTCAGAGCATCTGCATCCAGTAAGGAAACGTAAGCAAAGGACAAACTGATGAGTGTGGAGACACACTGCTTGACATCTCAAGTCGATCAGCTGTGCTGCTGTGCAGACATGACCCCAATGCCTTTGACTCCAAAAAGAAAAAAGAATCCACCCTCAAGTGATGACAATGGGCTTTCCACTTTGAAGAGAATGTGTTCTAGCTTCTAAAGTGAAAATGAAAGTGAAGTTGCTCAGTCATGTCCGACTCTTTGTGACCCGATGGACTGTAGCCTACCAGGCTGCTCCCCTCCATGAGATTCTCCAGGCAAGAGTACTGGAGTGGGTTGCCATTTCCTTCTCCAGGGGATCTTCCTGACCCAGGGATCAAACCCTGGTCTTCCGCATTCCAGGCAGATGCTTTAACCTCTGAGTCACCCCTAAGATAGATGCACTAGTATGGGGGAGCCTGGTGGGCTGCTGTCTGTGGGGTTGCACAGAGTCGGACACAACTGAAGCAACTTAGCAGCAGCAGCAGAAATATTCTAAGCAGTGACAATATCTTTGGGACACATGCTCAGGCTTTTGAGCTGATTTTTTTGAAAGTGAAACACTCCAAAATGTGGTGTGGTTGTGGAAAAAAAGAGTCAGTCACATAGTTCTATTCTCAGTGCTCATGTGTAACTATGTGGGAGAGAAAAAAGAAGCCCCTGATCTCTCCAAATCAGCTCTCAAGGGGTGAAGACAGGTGAAGAGTGAAAAGAGCAGGAGAAGGTGGTCTCCCACCACCTCCTGTAAGGTGTGCCTTCCCAACCGCGCCACCATCAAGAGACGACAGAGTGGCTTGTGGGGAGCTTGCCGGCTCTGCTGACCTGCAAGGCACTGGGAGCGCAGGGCTCAGGGGACATGCCCTCTGACTCCTGGGAACCCTGACTGTCCTCGAGTGATTAACCAGCCCTCGGAAACCCTATTCAGTGCTGAGAGCCATCATGGACTAAGAAGAAAAGAAATCTTAATAGTATAGCTGGAAAGAGTCTGTTGTTATTCTCTGATACTTTGAGCAGAAGATGAGGCCACTGAGAATGTGAGATCCTAAGATGAAAAGAGGAGTGAGCTGCGAGTCCACAGCTGAGGGGCTGACCTCCCTGAGCGTTTGGGGAACTAGAGGAAACAAAAGGCTTCAACTCTTCTTTTGGCCTCCTCCCTTCAGCACCTCTTCTTTCAGTAAAGATACAGTGTCCAAAAGGAAATCAGTGGCTTTTTTGAACAAAATATGAAAACTAGTCAAGCATTCTTTCTTTCAGCTGATGAATATTAATGAGGTATCTTTTATATGGCAGGTGCCACAAGGCAAGGTGCTGGATGGTAGCTACTTTTTCCAAATACCAAGTTTTAAATATTTTCAGAGAATCTGTTCCATTATCCAGAATTTTATCTAAGCAAACTACATAAACTACATGTTACTTTGGGATCTGATTTCTAAATAATTGCTCAATAGTTCTGAATAAGAATGCTCTAGAAAAAAAAAGCTCCCTTTTGCAATCCCTTCTCATACTTTCCGCAGTTCCCACCTCTTATCACACTACCTCACAAATAAACAGTCGCTGGGGCATGCACACACAAGCATGAAACCCACTTCGGCTTGGTGTCGTAAACTCCATCACTCTTGCATCAATTCACAACAGACCGTGTTTACTTTTCTATCATCAATTACAACTTGTTTTTGTCTAAACTAAAGCTTCCTTAGTACAATTAAGTACAATTAAGAGGTAGGACCTCCACGTCTTTTCCAGTTATTGAGGAACATGGACTTACAGATTTGTTCATGCAATCTTTTCTAACTCACATGCTTATGAGACCACAGCCAGATTTACAACTACAGTAAAGATTCTCCCCAGGACACCCTCTTCTGTGTGTGTGAGGCCGCAAGAATTTCGATAGTTTTTCCTGACAGGGCTGATGAATCTGATGGCCATGACCTAGCTGAGTCCCCCATTTATACGCAGTGTCTGCTCTTCTGCGATAATGTAGTGGGGCTGGGACCTACTTGCCAATGTCAATTTGTATTATAGGTGTGGTTACTGCATGGACAAGCTCTGTTGAAAAGAGAAAGATTGCAGAGTTGGCTTTGTCTCAAACGTCTGTGTCTGATTCACAGACATCTGTGTCTCCCCTGAGAAATAACGTTTTCACAACCAGAGCCATCCAACAGAGAAATAAGCCACTTCCTATGGGACTGAACTCCCTCTAATGGGAAGTGGTCAGGCAGAGCCATTTCTCAGGGGTGTAGGGAAGGCATTCCAGCACCGGAGGGGGAGGTGGGGCCCACCTGAGGTTTGAGGATGCTACATTTATGGTGGAGGTAGCCTCCGGTCACATATGCTTACTGTAAAATGACACCCAGCGAGGGTCTGCTATTTCATAGTGAGCTGCTTGGAGAAGCAAGGCTTTGGTTGTGTGCCAAAGTAGCATCCAATAGAAGGCGTTTGTGTTGGCCTTTACAACAAGCATCTGATATGGGGAACAACACAAAGGCTCAGGCCATGGGGTGGAGCTACAGAGCGGAGAACGGTGGGCTGGCAGCCCGGAGAAGCTCTGAGTGGTACGTCTAGACCCTTCAGAGGGAAGGTGCCCACATTGTCTGCTGTCGTCACTTCATCCACTCTGAGCAGCTCTTGGCTCTCGGACGCATCTCCACCACTCTTGGGCCTCGTCTGCTGATGGTAGCCCGGTGGGGAAGGCACAGCCCACACGAGGTGGACAGAAGACCACCTTCCACTGCCTTTTTCACTCTTGACTCTGTACTCACCCTGGGCATGGTGCACCAACCTGGAGGAAGGTGTCACTCTTTAGCTCTGCTGGCTGTGTTTCCTCTGCAGACGATCAAGCTCATTGCTGAGAGGGCAGAGAATCCCAGGGTCTCTAGGTGGGACTTGAAGAGCACAGGTCTGCAGTCCTGTTCAGGAGCAGAGTGAAGGAAACGCACAGCCTCCTCTAAAAAATGCTTTGCCCAGAACTGCTTCTAAGTGAGAGGAATTTCCTGCAGCCTGGGAGAGCCGGAGAGGTATTCTTCTCAAGTTCAGCGATTTGGTGAAGTCCGTGTGTGATAATACCACTGTAACCACAAAGGAATTCACCACAGGAAGTGTCCCAGCTGTTGCTTATTAGCATTAGGACAAATTACACGAAGCAAATTGTTAGCAGACATGTTTCCATAATATTTAACTGGTGGCAATAAATAAGAATGATTCTCTTTCAAGTAAATGCTAGATTTAAAAAAAAATCCAGCTTCCAATTGTCCGTGAAGGAATCGTCTTTGATTAGGATAAAGGTTGGAAGGAAGGGCACCCTGGAAGTGGGGGCTCCCAGCCCTCTTCCTGGGGCAGTGTGGCGGGGAGTCACGTGCGAGGAGCCGCTGGGGTGACGTGGGAGCATGAGATGGGAGCAGGACTCTGTACCGCTAGATGGCTGACCATCTGCGGGGCTCAGCACCCTTCTTCTCAGCACAGTCTTCCCCTGCCACTGGGGCTGTGGCATGCAGCAAGACTACAGCAGGGCTGTGTTAATTCTTGGAATGTGTTAGTAACTACAAATAAGCCTCGCCCACAGACAGGTGTTCATCCCTCTCCTTAACCAAAAATCATCTCCTCCTTCCCCATCTTCTGTTTCCTCCTCCTCTAAGCCCATCAGAGAAGAGTTGAAAAACCACCAGTCAGAGCAAACATCACAACTCACCTTCTCACACGGATAGAAACCTGTCTGGTTCTTTAGAAAGAAAACAAAGTGTCTCCATCTTTCGAGACCTTCTGACAATGACTAAATTTGAGTCCCTGGGCATTTCTGGGCATTTCCAATCATCTTCAGAGCTATAACAAAATTCTTCTTAAAACAACCTCAGAAAGTAATAAAAAAATAATTTTACTTCAAAAGAGAAATTTCCATATTCCAGACAGCACATCAATACAAAAATATGTAACTGTAGCTGAAAGAGTTGGACCTGGCAGAAGAGGTGTCTGCTTTCTAAGACAGTCACTTTTGGCTTCCTCTCCTCGCTGTTTCCTCCTCACGTACACCAACCTCAGCCTTCCTTCCCAGTGTATTTTACTATCCTCTTTGTTTCTCTTGAGGAGCGTCCCATTCCTTTCTCCTGCTGTAAAGGAAAATACCAGACAGCCCCGCCACCGGGGAATGATGGACGTGCGTGGAGCTCTGGCGGGCTCTGCACCAGGCCCTCAGGATGCTCATTTCCTGCCCAGTGGGCTCCCTGGCGAGGCCGGTGCTCTCAGTCATGGGGAGCAGAGCCTGGGCTGGCTTGGCGCGCCCCGTCAATGCCTGACAGCAGGCAGGCCTAGAACCCCAGCACCGCCCCCAGCTGCCTCCAGGGTGCACCCTGCTGACTGGGGTGGGTTCTACCTCGGTGCTACAAAACTGGGAAGGCAGCAAACAAAGCAAATGCAAGAGCGGATACATTCCCAGCCGCTCTCAAAGGCTCTTCCCACTGCACTGCCAGGAAGTACGCACGTGCCTGCGTGCATGTGCACACGCGCGCGCGCACACACACACACACACACGAAATGCGCATCTTTCACCTAAAATCTTCACAAAAGGAATAATGTGCTTTATAAAATATTTTAAATGCCTTAGGCAATAAAATTGTCTCAGATTTTTTTTTAAAGTGTTTAACAGACAAGTATAATTGGAAATGTTTCGAACATGAACGCACATGCCGGCGCGCACACACACTCTAATTTGAAATTATGCAAAACTATATCATTATTCACCACAACCTGAAGCGAAGCTACTGCCATGGAATAACAAGTACCACATCTGTACAAGTGCAAGGCCTCCCCCAAATAAGCTCCCATTTGGATTAGAGTGACACACACGGCCTGACTCCGTAAGGTCCATGTAGAGGAGGTGGCCCGGCATGTTTTACATTTGCTAAGCTATTTATCTGTCTGGTTTGACAAGATTTTTGAAAAGGGTGAAAATTAATTATAATTGCAGGATTGGCGACAATAATTTGGCCGGCTAATTGCATTTCAGTGTAAAAACAGGCAAGGAAGAATTTCTTCCCTGGGTTATTCTCTGATGTGGCAGCATTCGTTTTAAGAGTAATGAGATTTTTAAAAGTCAAACCTTAAATATCATGGCTGCAGCAATCTGTCCTGCTTAAAGTTTAAAGCAAAATAAGAGAGCACCTCTGTAAGAGCAGATCCACATGAACATGGACCCAATTTTCTCAAGATGGAAAAATCTCTCTCCCCTGAAAACTCCTCCAAGTATCTCCTCAATATTGTTTGAGGATATGATTTTCACTTGGCAGCACCAGTGTTGATTTTTGTGTGAGACAAGGGAAGCACTAGCAAGAATGGTAGAAAGTTTTGAAAGTTTCTGTATGAGTTACAGGGCTTCCCAGGTGGCTCAGTAGTAAAGAACCCACTTGTCAATGCAGGAGATGCGGGTTTGATCCCTGGGTTGGGACGACCCCCGGAGAAGGAAACAATAATCTATTCCAATATTCTTGCCTAGGAATTCCCATGGACAGAGGAGCCTGGCAGGCTACCATCCCTGGAGTCATAAAAGAGCTGGACATGACTTAGCAACTAAACAACAACAGCGTACGGGGTATATGTTGATGGAAGAGGCACCACAAATCTCAGAAGGTTTGGAGTGAGGAGCATGGGTTGTGGAATTTTCCTGGATCTCACTGCTTTCATACTGGCTGTTCTGAATATATACACTCCCCATGGTTTTCTGAGGGAGACTATTTAATTCCAGACCAGCTGTGAGCACTTCACGATGAGCAAACAGAGAGAGAGAGAGTCAATTTATTGCTTCAAAATCTTGAAGACACTGTCCCAAGGCCTGATTCAGGATAGTTTAGTCAGCGGCCGGGACCGACAGACATGCAGCTCTTCCGGAGCCTGATAACTCAAGCTTGGCTTCGGGGGCAGTTTTAGGACATTCTGCTCTGTCCTTTACATTCTCCTCTGTCCCTTCTCTGTTGCACTTTAAGTCAGCCACTGTTTGTGTGTCTAAAAAGGATTCTGCTCTGACGTGCCTTCTCAAATATCACTCATTAAAATGGGTCTAAGAGCATGGCATGGGAGGTTTCTTAGGAATTTTATCCGTGGGATTTTTCAGACGAGAATACTGCAGTGGGTTGCCATTTCCTTCGCTAGAGGATCTTCCGACCCAGGATCGAACCCGCATCTGCTGCATTGGCAGGTGGGTTCTTTACCACTGAGCCTAGTAGAGGGGTGAGAGGCTGCACTCACCTCCTGCTCTTCTCACCAGAGAGATACCTGTCCAGGTTGCATCCTGAGGACAGTGTGCCTTTTCTGATCTTTGGGCCAAGGGAGGTCTGGAGTTATCGTTGATCCTCCCCCTCCCGGGAACACGAAGTCTAGGATTCATCTCCTCATGTCCAACAATATGGATTTCTTTTTCTTTTTCGATTTTTACAGAAGGGGATATGCTCATGGCAAAGGTGAACTCATTTTGAAGATATGTTTCCCATTCAGTGAGAGGAAGGAAAAAGGAGACAGGAAAGGAGAGAAAGGAAAAGATAAGAATGGAGATACGGTTCCCCTTCTGCCTAGTAAATTGTGGATTCATTGCCCTTCCCTGGACACAGCTGCAAAGGGGCAGAAATCAATTTTTTTCTATTATTCCAGAGTGAGAAAGGAAAACCGATTTGTAAATTGAATTAAACCCAATAATACCATGTCTGTGTACATGCTATTATTATTAAAATTAGCCACAGATACAACTATATAATCCCACAGTGTAAGTAGAAATCAACACCTTCCGATTTCAAAGCTTAGTTGAGATATCTTTTTCTTTTTGAAAGAAACGCTGTGGCTAAATGTCACTAAGAGTCTCTGGTGCGCCAATACATTGACACCTCAGTAAGGATTCTGGAAAGGAAGGGACTCCAATGCCCCATCTGGGAAGAACGTGCTTCCAATTTTTGCCTTTGCTGCTTGTGCATCTCAGTCGATAATGACTGGTTATGAACAAGAACCTTCTAGAAGATGGTTTCTTCCCACATTGCAATCTGTGGTGCTGACTGTGGAATAAATTCTCTGTGTCTGTGTAGGCTAGATCTTGTTCCCAGAAACCCTAATTCATCCACTGGGTACTGAATATCAGGCTGCTGCCGTGAGGGTCCTGAAATTACATTGGCAGTCTGCCCCCTAGTGGGGAAACACAGTACTTCAGATAACTAGGAATAGAAAAGATTTTTTTGCTGCTTCTTCTCTTTCAGAGAGCAAAAGAATTCAAGTTTTACGGATAGTGCAAGGTGAGGCATTTACCCTCAGAAGACAGCTTCCAGAGCTGAATCAAGCAAGGTTGACAATGATAGGTCTCCAGGTCAGAGTTAAAGACGGGGGGCTGCTGTGGTGGGCATCCCCACAGAGCCTGCAGAGACAAAGGTTCTTCCCACATGCTTGGAAATCTCCAAGGTCCTCCTTGGGTGATAGCCTTCAGTTCCCCAAACTCTCATTATAAAAACAGGACCTACCCTAAGAGCAACCAACCAACTAGAAATGTTAAAGATAATGGGCCTTTTGGGGGTAATTTTTTGGCAAATCGTTAAAACAGAGGAACCTTTCAAAAGGGCCATGTTGAATTTTTAAAAGGTCAAGAACTATGAGTTTTATTAAAAAAAAAAAAAGACCAAGTCTTTGTGACGGTTATTTTTCAGAAGAGAGTCCTTGTGATGGTGATGATGTTGGTAAGGCAGATGGTCTGGAGATTCTGCTGTCTGGACTTTGCTTGTATCTTTTAAACACCTTCAGAACTTGTCTTGCTTCAGTTTATCAATATGGTAGCAGAGTTTCAGTGCAGGCCCCAGCTTCAGGCCCAAGTATTTCATGATCATGTCACTCTTCAGCAACAAGAGGGCATTGCCATCAATCTCCTGGTGGAACAGGATAAGAAAAGAGAAACCCAGAAGGTGGTCAAAGTAATCAAATAGTGGCCACGGTTAGATTGTGGTCAGGAAATAAGGTAAGGGAATATGGATTTACTTAGATGTATATTCTCCTGGTCCCACAGCAGTATCTTGAAAAAATAAATGAAATCCCACAAATACTACGTGCTCCAGTGGGGTCATGATCCACTGGATCTTTCATAGTACTGCTCTCTCCTGATAGAAGGAATCTAACGTAATCCCAGCCATGTCCCCAATACCATGCATATGTTTGCCTCTTTATCCAATCTAGGGCTGTAGGAGCGAGAAAGCTTCAATGGACTGAATGTGTCCTCCGCACCTGCTCCTCAAATTCATATGTTGAAATACTAACCCTCAAGCAATGGTATTTGGAGGTGTGAGTTTGGGAAGTACATAGGCCATGAGGGTGGGAGCCCTCTTGAATGGGATTAGTGTCCTCGTGAAATGAGAAGTCCAAAACCTGAAAGAGGGCTCTCACTGAAAGCCGACCTTGATGGTGACCCAACCTTGGACTTCCAGCCTCCAGAACCGAGAAATGAATCGCCGTTGCTCATAAGCCACTCAGTCCACGGTACTTTGTTACAGCAGCCTAAACTGACTAAGACAAAGTATCATCTCGTGAGACCCTGAAACTAGTGGTTCCCTTTCCATTCCAGGCACTGATGTAAGGCCCTGACTTCCATTCATCATCCTGATTGCTGGTTTTTTTTCTTGGTAAGCCCACCAGCTTTCAGCTGATTATCAAATTGCTAATGACAATCTAGAAGGGATTTCAGGTGCTTTTTGACCCTGTCAATAATACTAGGTGGCACACAACTAAAAAAATGCCCCTGCTTCATCCGAGGGTTTAGCACAAACATGTACTAAGGGAAAGCCAATCCTTTGAGATCCTGAAATTGCTCCCATTTGTCTCTGACAATGGTAACCCATCCAGACTGCATGTTGAATTCAAAAACTTTGTAAGGTTGGGTTTCCTCCTTCATCTACAGTGCTACTTTCAGATCACTAGAGAGAGAGGGTGGAGATTTTAGGTGCTCGGGTGGGGAGAAGAGGCACTACAGGACTCACATAACGTCAAGTGTTATCAGCCCCTCCCATTCCTCTAAGCTGCCAGCCATTCAGCCAGAGAAACACCTACTCTGTGTCACTCACACTCCATGTCCTTGGTAGCAAGGCAAAGCTCATCTGTGAGCCCTCCCAGGGGCCTCATTGCCTAATGTTCTCTCTTTACCCACTGCCTAGACTTCTGCTGACTCCTCTCATGCTGGAAGGAGGCCAGAGTCCTCCCACTCAGATCTGTCTAAACAACATCCTTCTGCGGTCCCTGCTCTCAAGGCCTCACTGTTAGCTGAGGTCAAATATATCCCTAATAAAATATGAGTGTTGGGTTAGACGACAATCCTCTCCAGGTCCGAGTGTATGATTTTTGTTATCTTCATTTCAAATAAAATAAAAGACAAGGAGAAAAAAAAATGGTAACACTGGTAAACAGAAGAATGCTCCCTCTCCTTCACATGAGATGTCTATGTCCTAGTCCCTGAAAGCTGTGAATATGGTAGGTTACCTGGCAAAGGGGAATTAAGGCTGCAGATGGAATTAAGCTACTAACCAGGTGCATTTAAAATAGGAAGAGTGTCCTGGATTATTGGGGAGGGAGGGAGACAATACAACCACAGGGTCCTCAGGAGTGGAGGAAGAAATCAGAATAAAGAACCAAAGAGCTGGCAGCTTGAGAAGGACTCAGCTTGATGTTATTGGCTCCAAGGATGAGGATGGGAAGGTAGGAGCCAAGAATGAAAGTGGATCTCGATGCTGAAAAAGCAAGGAAATGAATTCTTTCTCAAGCTTCCAGGAAGATGTCAGCCCCACCAACACCATGGTCTTCTCTCAGAGAGACCCCTGTCAGACTTCTGACCCACTGAATTGTAAGATAATAAATTTCTGTCATTTTAAGTTACCACATTTGTGGTAACTGGTTACGGCAACAATTGTAACCATGACACAGAAGGCTTGGCAGATAAAATACTAATTATTACCAGTGAAACAAATTTACCATCTTTATATATTTCAGAATCTCCTAAATAATGATACCAATGCCTGCTAACCAAAGGCCATCTTCAAGCCAGGCATTGTGCATTTTTTCATTTAATCCTCAAAGCAGCTTAAGAATAGGCACTGTTAGTTTGCTGGCATGTTGCAGGTGTGTTACCAATGTTTGCTGAATGCACAGACAAATAGACAGGCGAGAAAACAGGTCCTGATAAAGACCAAGTGAGGGAACAGATGGGACAAACGTGCCTTCAGTACAAGACTAAGTGGCTGTTCTGCTCTGAGAAACCTGTGGTCCCATCTGGCCTCCCTTGAGTGGAGCCCCCAGGGTATAGTGCAGATGCTCCCCAACCCCACATCTCCCTGAATCCCACCCCCCAAGGCCCACCACGGTGCATACATGCTTCCGGAAGAGCTCCACATGGGGCCCCAGGGCCTGCGGGTCTGCGTCTTTCAGGAACCAGACCACATCCTCCACCGACCAGCTGGAAGGGTTCCTGCTCCTTGGCCGCCGGGCATCCTGCCTGTCCGGAGAAGGGTTTGAGGCTGGAGGGGAGAGCACAGAGAGGGAGGCCGTGAGGCTGCAAGCTTGGGCTTGATGCCCACCTGGTGCCGCCTGCCCCCTTGCCTGGCCCTTGAGTCCAAGGTGGCCTGAGTGATCTCCTGTGACCGAGTGAGGCTGGAAGTGCACCAGAGGCAGCTCACAGAGGCAGCCCTGCACCCCTCATCTATACAGAGGAGAGGGCTAGAAGAGAGATCTCCTCCAGCAGTGGAAATGCTGGCCCATGTTAGACTTCAAAGACCTCTCCTGACCACTTGTCTCCGTGGGCCCCGGACCTCCTGTGACCCAGGCCTTGTGGCCAGAGAATGCTTATTATGATAGGTTCTGGAGTGCTGTGATGCCAGAATGACATCAGGTCCTGTGTGACTTCACTGGCATCACCCTGAGATGACATGGCAGAATGGAGGGCACATTTCGGTGCTTGTCCTGGGTCTCTACTGCCGTGGTCTTGGAAGCCCTGTCTGTAAGAGGTCTGTATCCTGCGCCCACACTGAGTACCTGCCCAGCCCTCGGTTCTCTCGAAGCACTCACTCCAACCTCCCCACTAGACAGAGTTCCTGGACAACAGGAGCCTGGTCCTGTGCCTGGTTCATGCTGGTCCGGGACACGAGTTGCATTATGGCATACATGCTTTTCCCCCAGGGCAGATTAAAATGTGCAGGATCAGTGAAGGAGGAAGAGAGTAGGGAGTCAGTATTTAGGCAATATTTGGGGGTGGTGTTTTCTTTTTAATGTCCCAAACTAATCCATCCTCTTTCCCTAGAAGCAGCATCTCCTCCTCTTCATGCTTCTGAAACCTCAGTGATCTCTCCTGTCCTTTATCTGCTCCTCAAATTTAATTATTCTGAAGCTTTTAGAAGGATGCCTCTCACAGGGATCTCCTCTCTTCCATCCCTGCTGATTACAGCATGGGATTCATCCAGTCTGGCATTTCACATGATGTTCTCTGCATATAAGTTAAATAAGCAGGGTGACAATATACAGACTTGGTGTAGTCGTTTCCCAATCTTGAACCAGTTTGTTGTTACATGTCCGGTTCTAACTGCTGCTTCTTGACCTGCATACAGGTTTCTCAGGAGGCGGGTAAGGTGGTCTGATAGTCCCATCTTTTTAAGAATGTTCCACAGTTTGTTGTGATCCACACAGTCAAAGGCTTTAGTGTAGTCAATGAAGCAGATGTTTTTCTGAGATTCTCTCGCTTTTCTATGATCCAGCGGATGTTGGCAATTTGATCTCTGGTTCCTCTGCCTTTTCTAAATCTAGCTTGTACATAAGGAAATTCTTGGTTCACGTGCTGTTGAAGCCTAACTTGAAGGATATTGAGCACAACCTTGCTAGCATGTGAAATGAGTACACTTGTGTGGTAGTTTGAGCATTCTTTGGCATTGCCCTTCTTTGAGATTGGAATGAAAACTGACCTTTTCCAGTCCTGTGGCCACTGTTGAGTTTTCCAAATTTGCTGGCATATTGAGTGTAGCACTTTCACAGCATCATCTTTTAGGATTTGAAACAACTCAGCTAGAATTCCATCAACTTCACTAGCTCTGTAGTAATGCTTTCTAAGGCCCACTTAACTTTGCATTCCAGGATATCTGGCTCTAGGTGATAACACCATTGTGGTTGTGTAGGTCATGAAGATCTTTTATACAGTTCTCCCATGTATTCTTGCTACCTCTTCTTAAGGTGTTTATCCTTCCTCCTTTCCAAAGAAGTTTTACTAGCCATCAAAGCCCAGGTAGACCCCTTCACAGGCAGCATTTCCATGTCCTGCCATCTGGAAGTCACCTTCTTCTACTTTTAACCCCCAAATCTTTGTTCTTCTCTTAAAGATGCTGTCTACATTCTGCTTAGTATTACCATTATGCATGTGCTTGCCTGTAACCTCCAGTTACCTTTAAAATTCTTGAGGATGATCTTTTGATCTTTCCCCTAGTCATCTACAGACACCTAATGAGCATCTCTTCTGTACCAGGTCCCGGGCTAAGAGTTTGGTGAAAAATGTAATCCTCTCATTATGTGCGTGCATGCTAAGTCACTTCAGTCGTGTCTGCCTCTTTGCAACCCTGGACGGTAGCCAGCCAAACTCCTCTGTCCACAGGATTCTCCAGGCAAGAATACTAGAGTGGGTGGCCATGCTCTCCTCCAAAGGATCTTCCCAACTCAGGGATCGAACCCGTGTCTCTTACGTCTCCTGCGTTGGCAGGCAGGTTCATTACCACTAGTGCCACCTGGGAAGCCCAGAATCGTCTCATTACAGGGTTTATAATCATTGACTCCTCCATGGCTCCAAGCAAATATATTTGTAATATGGGTTCAATGAATGTAAAACAAATCAATACACTTTGCAAAAACAGTGTTAGTAATTTACACAAAAGCTTTGTGTGTGTATTTCTTAATCTTATCTTCAGGCTCTGAACAATGAGGCAGCTTCCCTACAGAGTAATTCTAAGTTCGTTGTTGAGAAGACTTCCTTTGCATTTATGTTCTTTAATCTCAGGGTGTAGCGGTTTTCTGCTGTCTCTTTTTCCTCCTCTTTTCAATGTGCTTGAGAAGGGCACAGCTCTGCATTGGTGCTGAGAAAAGTACATTATCACATTGCTGTGTCTATCCTCAATACAGTAGTTTGGTTGAGAATTGGATTTTCTTTGAGATTTTCCCTGCATTTTCCTTGTTAGACCTGGAAGGGTCCCCTTAGGTGATCTGGCATAAGGTGGGGGTGCATTTTGCCAGGAAACTGTTAATGCACCCCGGGCTATCTGAATGTGGATGCATGCTTATTAGAGACGATTTCATTGCATTTAAGGACATCTGCACTCAACAAGGGGAGGAGGAACCACGGAAATCGCATTTGCCTTTGGAGCCTACCCCATCGGAGTGTCGGCAGTAATCAGGGTGATAATAGATGCTCTGATTACAAAGGCGGGAAGCCTTCAGTGCCAAGAATGATTTTTAGAGTGATCAGAGCAGAGGTCAAATCTAATTTCCCATGTTTGACAGGAAGGAAAAACACCAGACCGACTTACACCACCATCCATGGGAGCCTAAGGTCCTCTGATCAAGGCCAGGGAAAGGCTTTCTCCGTGAGCCACAGCCATGGGGTTGAGCAAGGGGTCTGGCTTGTCTTTGGGGTGAAGCTTTCCAGGCAATGAGTGTGGAGGGAAAGGGGCTCTGCTCCTGGCACCTGGTCCTAGCTGTGGGCGTTTTCATGTTTCCTCTCTGAGGGGCTTTAGAATCAGGCAAGACAGAGAGGAGCAGGAAGCTGTCACACCTAGAGACCAGCTCAGGATCCAAAGTGAACTAGCTCTAGGAGGGAGAGGGAGCTTTCCAGCCTCTGCCATGCTCACACAAAGATAATAACCACACAGTCCCTCCAGCTGCTGCAGGCTGTCAGAAAGACACATGGGTCTGGGCTGACATAGCCAGGCTAGGCAGATGTGACTGCACAGTGGTCAGACATGATGGATGTGAAAAAAATCTTGTTCCTAAAAGAACAGAGCGTGCAAAGCACTCGCCGATTGCCTTTGTGAAAGGGGGGCATTCTCCAGTGTGGAGAACTTGGTGCACGGTCAGGTCTGTTCCCTGGGTGCTGCTGGAGACATGTGCAGAATGAAACCCAGCTGTGAATGGATGCAGGATGAAGACAGTGGTGGCTCCTTCTAATGCTGAATTCACACCCACCAGGAATGGAAGACTGTGAATCCATCTAAAGTAATTCCGAACACCTTCACAGCCCGGTCTGCCTGTGGCTGCCTTTGTATCACTCTGTCTCACACAGGCTCACAAGCACACGCATAATTTCCTTTTGCACACTCCTAATCCAGAAGACACTTTTTAACTCATGACAGAAGCTGATGAAAGAAGAGAAGGATCAATGGGCCAGGAGTCAGAGGCCCCTTCACCTACCACCATGCGAGAGTCTCTGTGCTTCTCTGCTGGGAAATGAGGAGTTGGGAAGGATCACCAAGGTCCCCTCAAACCACAGCCTGTCCTGGGCAACACGAAGGCACTACATTCTCACACCTCTGAAGTCTTATCAGCATGTCTGTGTGCAAAGCGCCAGTGAATGAGAGCCAGTGGCCAGGTTTCCAACCCCCTTCCTGGATCTGATCATCTTATTCTTCATGGGCTTCAGGTTCTTCATCCTGTTTCTCGAGAGTATTGTAAGAATCATGTGATTCTGTGGCTTTGGGCTGGAGCCTGACAACAAGCATCCTGAGGGGAAGCCCATCGGCTTCCAAAAGGGGCCCCTTGGTTTTGTTAACCATCTGTCTCTCTGCAATTGGAGATTGTCTGAGAACAGGGCCCACAACTGTCTTACTCACAGCTCCACCCTTCAACCTTAGACAAGCATATCATGCTCCATGAGTATATGCTGGCCAGGACTGACCAAAATTCCTCTGAGTCTTAGTTACCTCAACAAATACCTACCACACTGTGAGGATTAAGTGGGATAATGTGAAGCATTAAACAGTGAGGATTAATCAAAGGTAGCTGCTAGTCTTCTTATTGTCATATATCAATTCCATAGTAGCCAATAGATTCGTCTTCCTGAGTTCTGTGGCCACCATCTCATGGCCCTGTTCAGAAATGTCTGATTTCCACAGAGTAAAGAAAGCCCAATCTGCTTGGTTTGAACCCCAAATTTCCCAGCATGATTTCCGTCCATGTCCCTGCACAAACTCTTCTCATTCCTCAGAATGATTAAGCCCTAATACACCTTCACTCACTTTACCCTCTGCCCCACATAGAGTGCTGTTCACATTCTTCTTTTTCTGGCTGAATCATTCTCTATGCACCACCCAAGGCCGTACCCTGTAGACTCAAACTCAAACCCATGGAAAACACGTAAGTGGTAAGGTAAGAACAATGTTGAAGTCACTTCAATTCTGAAGCTTGGACACACTCGCAGTTGGGAATTCTACAGCATCTTCTGTTATCCAAAACCTCTTAATATTACTAGTTCTTAGTGATTATATCTTGGATGACAGACAGAGGTGAGCTCTCAGATTTTCACTTGAGTATCAGCAAAAAAACAGGAAAATGTGTCCTGTGAATACATCCCTTGAGTCCATGGGCAGAGGCGATATATCAAGACAGTAGTAGTCCAGGGTAAGTATTCACGTGAGAGAGAGGACTGAAAAGTCTGTCACATCATTGATACCTACCTTCTCACACAGTCTCATACCAGTTTCTGATTTCTGCAAGTTTAAACCATTAAGGTTAGCACCATGGGGGAAAATCCATTTCTAGGTCCCTTCCAGTTTTAGGACTTGGGTCAAACCCTTTTAAAGAAATATGGTTTCTTAATACCGACTGCTTTCATTTGGGATGCAATTTCAGAGCAATACCCAGCACTTCTTTGGGCAGGAGGAAAACTTAATATCCCTCCAGAGGGCCTGCAGCAGCACCCAAGCTGGCAGCTAGGTGACAAATGTGTAGGATTTTCTCTCCTATTTTAATCTACTGCCACTCAGTTTAGCATGGTTTATCTCTATGGTTTCCACATGTGTTTAGCTGCATAAGCTCTGTTCAAGCTACACAAATGAAGAACCCCACTCTGCAAATGTGAAGAGGCCCTGGTTACAGAGGGTGGTGTTTGAGACCTGTCTGCTCCCATCCTCTCCAGCCTTCCCCTAGAACCTCAGAGGGACCCACTGAGGCCCACTGAGCATGTGAAAATCCCAGGCACAGTTTTTGAAAGCCAGCTTTGGAGCCAGCTGAAGTCAAATCCTGGCTCAATGCTTGACTGACCTCTTGATCTTCACATGCCTTATCTGTAAATCGAATCTAATAATGCCTACAATAATAATATACGCCTGATATAATAATAGGGCTTCCCATTTCCCTGGTAGCTCATTTATAACTCATAAAAGTCATAAATAATGTGTGGAGAGTGTCTGGCCCATGGTAGGTGCTCAATACATAGCTATTTAGGCTATGCCCCAGACAGACCACTTTTCTGGGGCTGCAGAGGATTCAAATTAGAGTGAGAGACCTCATGAAGCCGAGAGCTTGGCTCCTACTGTGAGATGGAAGGGGAAAAGTAAGAGAGATGAGGAGACAGGAGGAAACAGGCAGAGGAAGGAACATTTCTAATCAGCAGTGGCCGAAAACTGCCAATTACCGACCCAATCCACGTGCTAGATTCACGGGGCACGGAGGCCACAGGGGACAGCAGAGCCACAAGATGGATGATCCTGGGCCTCTGAATTGTGATACACACACCAACTATAAAAACTCCTATTGTAGCTGAGCCACTGTACATTTTGGATTCTACTTATTCCTACAGTGTAGCCTACTCTCATACACCATTGTTTTTGCTTGTGGTCAAAGGTTGAAGTCAGCTGCCTTCAAGAACAACAAAAATCCACAAAGGGATTTGTGGAAACATCTAATTTCCCTGTGTTCCCACATTCAAACAGCCACAGTCCCCAGTCCCTCTATACTCGGTGGTCTCAAGGGGAGGGGAGGTCAGGTCATGGGGAAGCCAGCCCCGTGCGTTACATTACCACATCTGTTTCCTTCAAGAGAGGTCCCGTTCCTCTTGGGGCTGGAGCCAGGCGGCCGCAGCCCAGGAGCCGAGGGGCCTCCGGGGGACGTGGGGCTGGTGCGGGGACCACCGAGAGTGGCGGCTGAGCTGCCCCCAAGGTGGCCGTCTCCAGAGTTCTGCCGTTTGCAGTACATCGAAGAGGAGGTGGTCAGGGAGCTCCTGTGGCTAAAGGTGGGGGAGGAGGGGTCCACGCTGTAGCGGTTCATGCTCGCAGGGTCCATCAGGCACTCCTCAGTGGTGGCTGTTTTTGCTAGGCAAGAAGGCAGAGCAGAGAAGCAGAGATCAGAGAGCAGTCAAGAGGCTACCAGGTGCTGGGTCTTGGAAAATCCTTCCCCAGCAGCACGGGTGCCACTGTGTGTGGGGATGACAGAGGAGAAGGAATGGACCTCAAGGCATACACCCCAGTAGCTCAGCTCTCAGCAGAATGACACCTGCCTTACCGACAAAGCAGACTTTAGTAGGGATTAGGACATGTGACCCTTCGTGTTCCAAGGAAAATGGGATCATCTTGGTTATTGATGAAGCGTAACAAAGGTCTTTCTCCCTCTATGGATCTGCTTCTCCAGGAGTCTCTGCCAGCTTGTTGGAATCTCCTGGCTCCCTCTTCTTTCACCCATAACCACTCCCTTCCTCACGGGGCCCAAGATTCCTGGGAGAGATCAAGCCAGAGTCACGGTGTCCCAGAGTCAGGAGAAACAACTTCGGCCTGCATTCTGGTACAGGTGTGGCGGTGCCTCCTCCCCACACTTTCAGTTCCAGTACACAGGGAGGGCACTAACCTTCCACCAAGGCAAACAAACTAGGGACACAAACGGTGATCTGGATGGCCCCGTGCTCCTCCCCAAACCATGCAGATAAGAGAGGAGGAGCCCGTCCAAAGTACAGAGAGAGAAGAGGACCTGAAGAGCCTGCCAACCTCCTCCTCAGCTCCCTCACCCAAGCAGACCAGGACTTTCTACACTTTTAAAGCTCATTCTTACGGCCTGTTAAACTCTATCTGTGAGCTATACAAATGGTGTGGGGTGTTTTGTTTTGTTTGAAAAGACAAAGCCTAGAGGAATTATAGGGATAGAAAGAAGAAGAAAAATATTCTAGCAATTCCTTTTCTTCTTGACCCTAGACAAGATTATATCTGTCTAACTCCATCAATAACCATCCAAATACCACACATGACAAAAACAGATATCAGTTCAGTTCAGTTCAGTCGCTCAGTCGTGTCCAACTCTTTGCGACCCCATGAATCGCAGCACACCAGGCCTCTCTGTCCATCACCAACTCCCGGAGTTATGGACATCCCCAAAGTGACTTTAAAAAGAAAAACTAATGGACCCCCCTCACTCCCAAGGCTGGAGATAAGCAAGCACATCTGGGGCCACGAGATCCAGATATCTTCTTCTGTAAACAAGTATGGATTACTCCCACAATGTAGGTATTAAAAGATAAAGAGTTGATTTAATTAGGGCAGCTAGCAGGTCTTCTGACATATGGGGATGCATATGGAGCTTGCCTAGAAATAACCAATGCATATGGAATACAGATAAAGCAGTGCAGTGCCCAGAGCAAATTTATATCTGTTAATATTTATATTTAAAAAGAAAAATCTTAAATTAATAACCTAATCTTCTGCAATAAAATACCGGGATAGAGGAGGGCAAACCAAACCTAAAGCAAGTACAAGGAAGAAAATAATAAAGACTGAAGCAGAAATTAATTAAATAGAGGACAAAAAAATAGAGAAAATCATGAAACCAAAGCCTGGCTCTTTGAAAAGATCAACAAAATTGACAAACTTTTTAGCTAAATTGGCTAAGAAAAAAAGAGAGAAGACTCAAATTACTAGACTCAGAAATGAAAGAGATGACATTAACACCAAACTCAAAGAAATAAAATGGATTATTTAAAAATATTATAATTATTGCCAGTAAACTAGGTAAATTGGAAGAAATGGACAAACTGACAGAAAGAAATAGACAGTCTGAATAGACATAAAGCAAGTAAAGAGATCAAATAGTAATCAAAAAACAAAGAAATCCCAGACTTAAATGGCTTCAGAAATTAACTCTATGAAGCATTTAAAGAAAAATTAAAACCAGTTCTTCACAAAGTCTTCCAAAAGTAAAAATGGAGTGCTATGGACTGAATTGCGTCCCCCTCAAATGTTCATATCTAGCCCCGCCCCAGGGAACTATACTTGGAGAGAGGGGCCACAATGAGATAACTGAGGTTAATTAAGGTCTTAAGGATAGGACCTCAAACCAATAGTACTGATTAAAAAGAAAGTACTGACAAGAAGAGGAAGGGACATGAGGGAGTCTCCTTCTTCATATACACGCACGGAGAAGAGGCAATGTGAGGACACAGAGAAGAGGCAATGTGAGGACACAGAGAAAGTGGCTGTCCACTAGCCAGGAAGAGTGGGCCACTAGAAACTAACCCTGATGACAGCTGGATCTCAGACTGCTAACATCCAGAACTATGAGAAAATAAAACGTTAAAGCTACCGAGGATGAGGTTCCTATTATGGAAGCCGGGCAGACTAATACAAGGAGGGAATATTTCCCAACTCATTCTATGAGAACACCAATACCCTGACACCAAAACTAGACAAAGACATCCCAAGAAAACTAGAGATCAGTGTCTTATTAATATGGGTACAAAAATCCTCAACAATATGCCAGCAAAACAAATCCATAACATACAGAATAACTTATACATCATGATCAAGTAGGATTTGTTTCAGGGATGCAGGGTTGGTTTAACATCTGAAAATCAATTAATGTAATACATGACATCATCCATTAATGTAATACATGATGATGTCCTGCAGATGGTGACTGCAGCCATGAAATTAAAAGATGCTTACTTCTTGGAAGGAAAGTTACAACTAACCTACGCAGCATATTAAAAAGCAGAGACATTACTTTGCCAACAAAGGTCTGTCTAGTCAAGGCTATGGTTTTACCAGTGGTCACGTATAGATGTGAGAGTTGGATTATAAAGAAAGCTGCGTGCAGAAGAATGGATGCTTTTGAACTGTGGTGTTGGAGAAGACTCTTGAGAATCCCTTGGACTACAAGGAGATCCAACTACTCCATCCTAAAGGAGATCAGTCCTGGGTGTTCATTGGAAGGCCTGATGTTGAAGCTGAAACTCTAATACTTTGGCCACCTGATGTGGAGAGCTGACTCATTTGGAAAGACCCTGATGCTGGGAAAGATTGAGGGCAGGAAGAGGGGATGACAGAGGATGAGATGGTTGGATGGCATCACTGACTCGATGGACATGGGTTTGGGTGGACTCTGGGAGGTGGTGATGGACAGGGAGGCCTGGCGTGCTACGGTTCATGAGGTCGCAAAGAGTTGGACACGACTGAGAGTCTGAACTGAACTGAACTGATGATGTCCATTAATGTAACATACAACGCTGACAGAATGGAAACCAAAGGTCATATGATTATCTCAATAGATGCATAAAAAGCATTTGACAAAATCCAACATTTTTCATGAGAAAAACACTCAACACACTAGGAATGGAAGGGAACTTCCTCTAACTGAAAAAAAAAGGCATTCCACAAAAAACACTACACTTAACATTATAGTTAATGGTGAAAGACTGGACACTTTTTCTTCTAAAATCAGGAAGAACACAAAGATGCCTCTATTCTTGCTACTTCTATTCAACACTGAATTAGAGGTTCCAACCAGGGCAAATAGGTAAGGAAAAGAAAAGGCATCTATTTTGGAAAGGAAAAGTTAAATCTGTTTATGTAGAAAATTCTAAGGAATCCAATAAAACGCTATTGAAATTAAGAGATAAATTCAGCAAAGTTATAGGATACAAAATATGTAAATATTAATTGTACTTTAAGCTACGGTTTTTCCAGTAGTCATGTATGGATGTGAGAGATGGACGATAAAGAAGGCTGACCACTGAAGAATTGATGCTTTTGAATTGTGGTGCTGGAGAAGACTCTCGAGAATCCCTTTAACTGCAAGGAGATCCAACTAGATCCTAAAGGAAATCAACCCTAAGTATTCATTGGAAGGACTGATGCTGAAATTCCACTACTTTGGCCACCAGATGTGAAGAGCTGACTCATTAGAAAAGGCCCTGATCCTGGGAAAGATTGAAGGCAAAAGGAGTAGGGGGTTGGCAGAGGATGAGATGCTTAGCTAGCATAACTGTCAATGGATATGAATTTGAGAAAACTCCAGAAAATAGTGGAGGGTAAAAGAGCCTGGCATGCTGTAGTCCATGGGGTTGCAAAGAGTCAGACACAACAGCACACACACAGAGAAAACTGGGACCCTCACACACTGCTGGTGGGAATGTAAAATTGTACAACCTCTTTGGAAACATCCTGGCTCTTTCTCAAATGGTTAAAAATAAGTTCACCATATGACCCAGCAATTCTACTCCTAGGTGTATATATATATTTCCAAGAAAAATGAAATTTCCATACAAAAACTTATACATGAATGTTTCCAGAAGCACTATTTATAAGAGCCAAAATGTGGAAACAACCCAAATAACTATTAACTGATAAACAGATAAACAAAACATGGCATATCCATACAGCAGAATATTATTCAGGCATAAAAGGGATGAAGTATTGATCCATGCTACAGTGTGAATGAAGTTTGGACTATTATGCTAAGTAAAGAAACTAGGCCACAAAATATCACATATTAAATGATTTCATTTGTATGAAATGTCCAGGATGGGCAAATCTATAAAAACAAAAAAGTAGATTAGTGGTTTCTTAGGACCTGGGGACTGGGGGCGCTGGGGGTCCTAGTGCCACCGGCACTCTGTGCGCCATCGCAGCCACCCCCAGTGGCTGAGAGTGCCAGGCTGCGACAGCGCAGGAGCAGCTGAGAGGGACTACCCCGTGCCTGAGGCCAGGGGCGGCGGCCAGGAGGAGCAACCCCACATCCAAGGACAGGTGGCTGCATGGGTGCAGGAGGGCCTAGAGGAGCCATCCCACGTTCAAAGTCAGGAGGGGCAGTGGTGAGGGGATACCCCTCGTCCAAGGTAAGGGAGTAGCCGCTGCGCTTTGCTGGAGCAGCCGTGAAGAGATAACCCAAGTCCAAGGTAAGAGAAACCCAAGTGAGAGACAGTAGGTGTTGCAAGAGGGCATCAGAGGGCAGACACACTGAAACAATACTCACAGAAAACTAGCCAATCTAATCATACTAGGACCATAGCCTTGTCTAACTCAATGAAACTAAGCATTGCCCATGGGGCAACCCAAGATGGGCGGGTCATGGTGGAGAGGTCTGACAGAATGTGGTCCACTGGAGAAGGGAATGGCAAGCCACTTCAGTATTCTTGCCTTGAGAACCCCATGAAGAGTATAAAAAGGCAAAATGACAGGATACTGAAAGAAGAACTCCCCAGGTTAGTAGGTGCCCAATATACTACTGGAGATCAGTGGAGAAATAACTCCAGAAAAAAATGAAGGGATAGAGCCAAAGCAAAAACATTACCCAGTTGTGGATGTGACTGGTGATAGAAGCAAGGTCTGATGTTGTAAAGAGCAATACTGCATAGGAACCTGGAATGTCAGGTCCATGAATCAAGGCAAATTGGAAGTGGTCAAACAGGAGATGGCAAGAGCGAACGTCGGCATTCTAGGAATCAGAGAACTAAAATGGACTGGAATGGGTGAATTTAACTCAGATGACCATTATATCTACTACTGTGGGCAGGAATCCCTCAGAAGAAATGGAGTAGCCATCATGGTCAACAAAAGAGTCCGAAATGCAGTACTTGGATGCAATCTCAAAAATGACAGAATGATCTCTGTTCATTTCCAAGGCAAACCATTCAATATCACAGTTATCCAAGTCTATGCCCCAACCAGTAACGCTGAAGAAGCTGAAGTTGAACGGTTCTATGAAGACCTACAAGACCTTTTAAAACTGACACCCAAAAAGATGTCCTTTTCATTATAGGGGACTGGAATGCAAAAGTAGGAAGTCAACAAACACCTGGAGTAACAGGTAAATTTGGCCTTGGAATGCGGAATGAAGCATGGCAAAGACTAATAGAGTTTTGCTAAGAAAATGCACTGGTCATAGCAAATACCCTCTTCCAACAACACAAGAGAAGACTCTACACATGGACATCACCAGATGGTCAACAACAAAATCAGATTGATTACATTGTTTGCAGCCAAAGATGGAGAAGCTCTATACAGTCAACAAAAACAAGACCAGGAGCTGACTGTGGCTCAGATCATGAACTCCTTATTACCAAATTCAGACTTAAATTGAAGAAAGTAGGCAAAACCGCTAGACCACTCAGGTATGACCCAAATCAAATCCCTTATGATTATACAGTGGAAGTGAGAAATAGATTTAAGGGCCTAGATCTGATAGATAGAGTGCCTGAGGAACTATGGAATGAGGTTCGTGACATTGTACAGGAGACAGGGATCAAGACCATCCCCATGGAAAAGAAATACAAAAAAGCAAAATGGCTTTCTGGGGAGGCCTTACAAATAGCTGTGAAAAGAAGAGAGGTGAAAAGCAAAGGAGAAAAGGAAAGATATAAGCATCTGAATGCAGAGTTCCAAAGAATAGCAAGAAGAGATAAGAAAGCCTTCCTCAGCGATCAATGCAAAGAAATAGAGGCAAACCACAGAATGGGAAAGACTAGAGATCTCATCAAGAAAATTAGAGATATCAAAGGAACATTTCATGCAAAGATGGGCTCGATAAAGGACAGAAATGGTCTGGACCTAACAGAAGCAGAAGATATTAAGAAGAGGAGGCAAGAATACACAGAACTGTACAAAAAGATCTTCACGACCAAGATAATCACGATGGTGTGATCACTAACCTAGAGGTAGACTTCTTGGAATGTGAAGTCAAGTGGGCCTTAGAAAGCATCACTATGAATAAAGCTAGTGGAGCTGATGGAATTTCAGTAGAGCTATTTCAAATCCTGAAAGATGATGCTGTGAAAGTGCTGCACACAATATGCTAGCAAATTTGGAAAACTCAGCAGTGGCCACAGGACTGGAAAAGGTCAGTTTTCATTCCAATCCCAAAGAAAGGCAATGCCAAAGAATGCTCAAACTACCACACAATTGCACTCATCTCACATGCTAGTAAAGTAATGCTCAAAATCTCCAAGATGGGCTTCAGCAATACGTGAACCGTGAACTTCCTGATGTTTAAGCTGGTTTTCGAAAAGGCAGAGGAACCAGAGATCAAATTGCCAACATCCGCTGGATCATGGAAAAAGCAAGAGAGTTCCACAAAAACATCTATTTCTGCTTTATTGGCTATGCCAAAGCCTTTGACTGTGTGGATCACAATAAACTGTGGAAAATTCTGAAAGAGATGGGAATACCAGACCACCTGGCCTGCCTCTTGAGAAATCTGTATGCAGGTCAGGAAGCAACTGTTAGAACTGGACATGGAACAACAGACTGGTTCCAAATAGGAAAAGGAGTACGTCAAGGCTGTATATTGTCACCCTACTTATTTAACTTATATGCAGAGTACATCATGAGAAACGCTGGGCTGGAAGAAACACAAGCTGGAATCAAGACTGCCGGGAGAAATATCAATAACCTCAGATATGCAAATGACACCACCCTTAGGGCAGAAAGTGAAGAGGAGCTAAAAATCCTCTTGATGAAAGTGAAAGAAGAGAGTGAAAAATCTGGCCTAAAGCTCAACATTTAGAAACCTAAGATCATGGCATCCGGTCCCATCACTTCATGGGAAATAGAAGGGGAAACAGTGGAAACAGTGTCAGACTTTTTTTGAGGGGGGTTCCAAAATCACTGCAGATGGTGCTTGTCCTTGGCAGAAAAGTTATGACCAACCTAGATAGCATATTCAAAAGCAGAGACATTACTTTGCCAACAAAGGTCCATCTAGTCAAGGCTATGGTTTTTCCTGTGGTCATGTATGGATGTGAGAGTTGGACTGTGAAGAAAGCCGAGCGCCGAAGAATTGATGCTTTTGAACTGTGGTGTTGGAGAAGACTCTTGAGAGTCCCTTGGACTGCAAGGAGATCCAACCAGTCCATTCTGAAGGAGATCAGCCCTGGGATTTCTTTGGAAGGACTGACGCTGAAGCTGAAGCTCCAGTACTTTGGCCACCTCATGGGAAGAGTTGACTCATTGGGAAAGACTCTGATTCTGGGAGGGTTTGGGGGCAGGAGGAGAAGGGGACAACTGAGGATGAGATGGCTGGATGGCATCATGGACTCGATGAACGTGAGTCTGAGTGAATCCGGGATATGGTGATGGACAGGGAGGCCTGATGTGCTGTGATTCATGGGGTCGCAAAGAGTTGGACACAACTGAGCGACTGAACTGAACTACCTGGGGGTCCTAGCTAAGGGGGTGTTTTGTTTGCGGTGTGGAAAACATTCTACAACTGACTGAGGAGAGAGCTGCACAAATCTGTGACTATACTAAAGCTGTTGAATTTAAATGGATGAATTGTATGAAATATGAATTATATCTCAATAAAGCTTTTTAAAAACATCACAGAGGCCCCAGTGTTTGGCTGTGAACAGATTCCTGAGAGTGCTGTGCAGTCCAGTCTGACAGTGCTTTGGCCACTAGGACACGGATGTGAGAAGCAAAGGGGAGGCCTGCGTGCCCCGTGCCCTGTGCTCATCTTTTGTGGCTAACTCAGTGCTGCAAGAGGTCTGCAGGAACCTGGAACCCCACACCTCTGCCTGGATGGCCTCCGTTTCACCATCCCTCCTGGTCAGAAGACATCGGCGGGAAGGAGCTGGCTATGAAGCTATGTACTATGTACTATGAAGCCTAGTACATAGATGCTGAAGAGGAAGACAAACATTTTGAGACTCTACTAATATGGCCAGCACATTCCTAGCCAGTCAGCAGCAAGGCTGCCATTCTATTCCCTTTATCAAAAAGTATTCCTAGTCTGCGATACTAATCCTTTCTGTGTCCCCAGTGGCAGGTGCTCTGATATATGTGAGGAAGCTACTCATAGTGTCTGGCATGATGCTTGGCTTACAGAAGGTGCTCAATAAATATTAAGTAGACATTTGGGCACTAAGGCTGCTATTATAGAGAAGATGCATTAAAATTCATATTATTAAGAACTAAATATGAATGCTTCATATGTATGCATGACAAACAATGAAAAACTCTAAAACATTTATTCTGTTTATTAAATATTTCAAATCCAAATTAAATATGCCTATGGAAGTCTGACAATCTACAGGAGTGAATGCAGATAATTCATCAGTCTGCAGTATGGCTGAAAAATACAGATGCAGATGGAATATTGTTCTCCTATGACAGCGTGTGGAGATGCGGAACAAGGGAATGTGGACTGTATTGGTTTAAAAACTGCTGACAACCATGGGTGAGATCAAAGGTAATGAAAGTCAGCTTCTGGGCTATGATCCAAATGAATTCATCATAAAGTATAACTGACTTGAGAGAGCGTCAAACAATAGCCCTCTACCTGGCAAAGGCTGTGCCAGTGACTCTGAAGGCGGTCAGGTGGACAGCCATGGAGATGGATCACTAAGCTGTGGACATGGCCCCGCACAGCCTGCAGCTCCTGGGAAGCCCAGGAACGGGCAGCATGCTCAGGTCACACACCAGGGTGCCGTTCCGAATTGAGGAGATGCACCTGCTCAAACCCAACTCAAACAGCCTTTTCCTCACCTTTGCAAACAGGGGTGCTGACATATCACACCCAAAAATAACTGATCCAGTGAAGGCCATCTTTCAATCACAGGACTGAAAAGAACCCTCACTGAGCACCTTGCCCAACATTTCCTCAAGTGTTAAAATGTGCCCCACTGACCCAGCAGGGGCTGATTCTTGGTGGTACTTCGGTGTATTCGTTTCCTAAGGCTGCAGAAATTACCACAAATCTGGTGACTTCAAACAACAGAAATCTATTTTCTCCTAGTTCTGGAGGCTACAAATCTGAAATCAAGGTGTTGGCAGGGTCATGCTCTCCGAAGACTCTAGAAGATCCTTTTTGCCTCTACCTGTTTCTGGTGATAGCCAACAACCCATGGTGTTCCCTGGCTGCAGACACAGCACTCCAACTGCTGTCTCTGTTGTCACATGGGATTCTCCCTGTGTGTCTGAATCTGTGTCCAAATTTCTTATAAGGACACCAGTCATTAGACTGGCACCCATAATCCAGTGTGACCTCATCACAACTTGATTACTGCAAAGACCCTATTTCCAAAGAAAGTCCCTTTCACAAGTACCTGCAGTTAGGATTTGAACATGTTTCTTTTTGGAAGACACAAAAACTGGTGAACGTTTTATGGTCATGTATTTTAGTACACAGCAATAAAATATAATTAACCCATCAAACTATTCTTCCACTGATAAGATATCACTGCTTGCGATGACTAAAGGCTAAGGTTAAAAGAAATGAATCTATTTAAAGGAATATCTTGAGTAAATATTTCTATAGGTTTCCTCAAACAAAGCAAAAATTACAAAGGTGGTGAATTAACGGAGGAACACCTGAAGCTCACTCCAAATTCTCTCTTCAGGCAGGGGTGGTGTTTGGAGAGGAAAATAAATAGCTGAGCCTCTTATTTAAAAGCTTCCCTAAAGAGATTTTACAGTCTCCTCACAGTTAGGTCATTATGCCACAAACCTCACTACCTAAAACTTCTTCCTTATATCTAACCCCAGTTCCTATTGCTTCAGTTAAAAAGATGACTGCTGGATACATACAGTTTATACTCTTAAAACCATTAAGCCATGCAACATACAGGAAGATGAATTACAGGTAAGCAGAACTTCTAGTAGTTTAAGAATTTAATGAAGTGTGGCTCATGAATTGTTTGTTACAAAACGCCTATTTGAAAAAGAAGGACCAAACCTATCCTTGGAGACAGAACTATACTTTTCAAGCAGTTTTGTGGATGACTGGGGAGTGAACACCAGATGGGGCCAGCAGACCTAGGATTGTCTGGCGAGAGTGCCTTAGGAAGACCCAGCTCCCGTGCGCAGACTCACGGCAAACCAGAGGGCTGACAGTTCAACACATTCCTAGTCCTTTTCTCCCAGATGAGATGAGAGAGAAAATTCCTTCTCATCTGAAATGAGTGGTCTTGTCACCCTGGATGCTCTCATTAAACAGGTGGCAACAACCCAGCCTCTAGTTAAAGCTGTTTCATCGCTGTGGACAGTAGGGTGAACAAGAGGCACTTGATGTACTTCTCTTCCGTAAACCCTGCCTCTATCCAAGACACTAAGGATGCCACTTGTAAATCATTAAGTCTTTCCTCCTGGAAAAGGACTGATCTGCTTTTGTATGATCACAAGAGTGTGCTTAAATAGAAAGGCACAGGCTCAAATGGCTCTCACAGAAGCCTGCCACATTTTCAGGATTTGGTGTCTTGGAAACTTTCACAGAGGCTGGTGTGCCTTTTTCACCGAGGCTAATCTGTGGACTACAGTTTTCCCCAGCTGCTACATATAAAGTCTGCCTATTAGGCCAGAGAATACTCTGCATGCTCTGTGTGTGCGCAGTTGCTCAGTTGTGTCCGACTTTTTGCGACCCCGTAGACTGTAGCCCTGAGATCAAACTATGGTGGAGATAAAGATGAGAAAGACTTCTGCTTTATTGACTACGCCAAAGCTTTTGACTGTGTAGATCACAACAAACTGTGGAAAATTCTTAAGGAAATGAGAATACCAGACCATCTGACGTGCCTCCTGATAAAACTGTATGCAGGACAAGAAGCAACAGTTAGAACTGGACATGGAACAACAGACTGGTTCCAAATCAGGAAAGGAGTACGACAAGGCTGTATATTATCACCCTGCTTATTTAACTTGTATGCAGAGAATATCATGCGAAACGCCAGACTGATGAAGCACAAGCTGGAATCAAGATTGCCGGGAGAAATATCAATAATCTCAGATACGCAGATGACAGCACCCTTATGGCAGAAAATGAAGAAGAACTAAAGAGCTCTTGATGAAAGTGAAAGAGGAGAGTAAAAAGTTGGCTTAAAACTCAACATTCAGAACACTAAGATCACGGCAACTGGTTCCATCACTTTATGGCAAATAGATGGGGAAACAGTGGAAACAGTGACAGATTTTACTTTGGGGGCTCCAAAATCACTGCAGATGGTGACTGCAGCCATGAAGTTAAAAGATGTTTCCTCCTTGGAAGAAAAGCTATGACCAACCTAGACAGCATATTAAAAAGCAGAGACATTGCCAACAAAGGTCCATCTAGTCAAAGCTATGGTTTTTCCAGTAGTCATGTATGGATGTGAGAGTTGGACTATAAAGAGAGCTGAGTGCAGAAGAATTCGTGCTTTTGAATTGTGGTGTTGGAGAAGACTCTTGAGAGTCCCTTGGACTGCAAGGAGATCAAACCATTCAATCCTAAAGGAAATCAGTCCTGAATATTCATTGGATGGACTGATTGCTGAAACTGAAGCTCCAATACTTTGGCCACCTGATGTGAAGAACTAACTCACTGGAAAAGACCCTGATGCTGGCAAAGATTGAAGGCAGGAGGAGAAAGGGATGACAGAGGATGAGATGGTTGGACGGCATCACCAACTAGATGGACATGAGTTTGAGCAAGCTCCGGGAGTAGGTGATGGACAGGGAAGCTTGGTGTGCTGTAGTCCATGGGGTCGCCAAGAGTTGGATGTGACCGAGCAACTGAACTGAACTGAGACTGTAGCCCACCAGGCTACTCTGTCCATGGAATTCTCCAGGCAAGAATACTGGAGTGGGTTGCCATTTCCTCCTCCAAGGGATCTTCCCGACCTAAGGATTAAACCCAGGTCTTCTGCACTAGCAGGCACATTCTTTACCACTGAATCACCTGGGAAGCCCAAAGAATACTCCAGAGGAGTTCAAACCTGCTCAGCCTCAAAGGATACCCCTTTGCTCCTGAATCTGCACCAGGTCTAAGCCTCCTCGTTCAGGGAACACAGCTCTAGGATCTGAAGAGTGTAGACTCCTCCTTCTGCCTGAGCCCCTGCAGAGGCTGGGGCGGGGTTGGTGCGGGGGTGGGGGGTGGGGGAATGCCCCTGGATCCTCAGCTTCCAAAACACCCAGCATGGCCCAGCCTGCTGCATTTCTGGGTCAACTGAGTGCCTGGAATGTGGAGAACCTCTGAGGAGAAGCAAGAAGAGGCAGAGGGACAGGAGGGAGAAAGCCAAGAGCCAGGAGAGAAAGTCCAGGAGGGACAAAGCCAAGACCCAGGAGAGAAAGTCCGAGAGCAGCGGGAGTGGCCAGGGAGTTCTTTGGGGGGTGTTGACCCATTTTCATGTAGGACACAAGACCCATCTGCTCACAGTTAAGTGAGCTTGGACTGTTTAATTTATTTAAAGAATTTTAATGGCACTTAACTTGGATTCTCTAACCAAACAAAGCCTTGAAAAGTGGCAACACCATGATCTGCAAAATTATTCTCAAATAGGATCTCTACATGCAATAATAACCCTACACCCCCAATCTCAGACCCTGTTCTTCCCAGCACTACTAAATGGTTCTTCCCAGCACTACTAAATAGTTCTCTCTCTCCCCACCCCCTCTCTATGTCTGTCTGTCTGTCTCTCTCTCTCTCTCTCACACACACACACACACCCCCTCCATTCCCCATCTTATTTCCCCACATCAGTCACAACTTTCCAGCTGAAGGAACAAGCTGCACAGAGTGAACCCTTTCTTCAGTCATCTCTGCTCCTGGCAGACTGATTGCCAGCAGGTCTGCCCAGCCCAGCTGGCCACACAACTCTGCCCAGGCTGGCAGGAAGGTCAGACCACAGGACTGTCCAGAGGGCTCCGTGTGTGAATGCCTTGGCTCTGCTGCATAACGAGATGGCAGCGCCACGGATCCCTAGCCCTGAACCCCAGATTAGAAGAGGAAGTAATACAGTCAACCTGATTACACCGCCTCTTGATTATCTGTGTGGTAACTATTCCCCTCTGCTTAATCAGGTGCCACCACCCTAAGAAGCAGAGCCAGTAAGCTCTGAAAAGCAGGGAAAGAGACCTGCAAAAAGAGAAACAGAAAGAGGTGGGGAGGAGGGCCAGGAAACAATCGCAGGTCCCAGCAGAGCTGCCCTCCCCGGCTCAGAGCCCGACACCTGGGTTCCTACCTTGAGTGGCTGCGTCTCCGCCCCCAGGTGCCTCAGGCACGCTCCTCTCCAGCGCCGCAGGTGCCCAGCACGTGCTCGGTGCTGTGGGACCTGGAGGGGCGGGGTGCGCCTCTGAGGGACTGCCTGGTGTCAGAAACCCCAGCTTTCCCCTCTGCCTCCCTGCCGCCTTTCGCTGAGGTTCTCGCGGAGGTCTGCAGGTTTCCTTCTCTCCGGCTTGGTCCCGCCCCTTGCTCTTGCTCAGATAAGCTTGTTGTGTTTCCCCTCAGGGCCCTCTGCAGCCTCTTGTCCCAGCCTTCCTGGTTCAAAGGGCACTGGGCCGCACCACCTACGAGGCTTAGCCTTTCATTCCCTCAATTACAGTTTCCATTAACTTGGTCTCTGGCCAGTATAGATCTTCCCTTCAAGCTTGTCTCTAAGTTCAGATTGCTCAGCCCTCAGAATCAACCTTATGACTCCCCTCGGGTCCATTCAAGTACATTTATACTTTTCCTCCCTAATGAGAGGTACAGAAACCAACCGTAATTTTAATGCCTGACACCTGAACTTCTTTAGTCCTTTCGAATGTTGCTGGTTTGCCTGAGACTTTGTTCTTTATGATTTAAGATCTCCTCTCAGGGAAATTTTGCCCAAAGGCAATTTTGCCCAATGTAGGCCAGTTTAGAACAGTGAATGCCCTTTCAGTCTCCAGAGGAGAACAGGTTCCCTCTCTGTAGTCTTTTCTTTGCAGCTTTGCCAAAGCCTCTATCCGGAGCCTTCTGGGAATTTCCAGGAGGAGGCAGAGGGTGAGAGTGGGGGCCTTTGCCGTCAAACTCTGTTTCTTCAACAATTTTGGGATCTTTCATAGGAAACTGGGGAAACTCAGAGTGACCCTTACTCAGGAAAATGCTGGAGTCCCTGGAATAGAGGACACCATACAAATTCTGGTTCCAAATGGACATCCTGACTTTCAGGAAGGCATTCCCATATTTCTCAAGTGGGTGAAGTAGGCTGCCATGCTGTGAGCATCTCTGTGGATTGGCCTACGTGGCAAGGAATCAATGGCTTGTGGGGAGTGGAATCCTGCCCACAACCATGTGAGTGAGCTGGGGAGTGGGTCCTTCCTTAGCCAAGCTCTGAGGTGCTTGCCACCTTGCGCGAGACCCACAGCTGGGGAACACAGTCAAGCTGCACCTGAATTCCAGATCACAGAAACTGTAAGATGATACATGTTATTTTAAGCCACTAAATTTTAGGGTAATTTGTCACACAGCAATATATAAATATTACAGGTGGGAAAGGAATAATACATTCCTCTTGACTCTACATATCTAGGTTGGAAGTTACAATTATTAACTCAATAGCAGTTAGGATATATATGCTATAGAATATCTAATTCTCTGTCAGGAAGTTTATGGGATTCTTTTTTTTTTTCAATAATCAAAGGGTTTACTACTTATTTCTGAGACCCAGAAATGACCCACTAATAGGAGAAAGTCTGTGGAGTTTATCTTAGATGCCGACTGGTTTCCAAAGTTGCTTCAATTCCTCTTGACAAGGTTCACCATTTTATTGCTAGTTCTGATACATGGTCAGTAGATACTGGTGTGGATAACCTGCCCCTATTACCTTAGAACACACCACAGAGGCTCAGGGTACAGGTCCAGAGGGACAGCACAAAAGATAGTCTCCAGTTACAGCTCCTGTGGACCCTGGAGATTTGAGGACGGCCACATCTCATATACTCTTCCATCACAGGCAGGAGCCTCTTTGGACATGCCTGCCAGAGACACAGAAGGCCTTCTGCAGCTGACCCAGATGTCCCCAGCATGATCTCCAGTTCTAGAGTGGCTCATGGGGGACTAATGGGTAGGGTGTCACCTGAAGGACAGTTAGCTTCATAGAACAAAGGAAAAGATTTCCAGTAGATTTCATTATTTGAAAAGAGGCATGGGGTTGGGGTAGGGGTATCTTTTAGAGAATTCCTGAGGCCAGCCTTGTGGGCAGAAAGAATCTACACCACCTCTTTTTGACAGCCTCTTTTCTCTTCCTTACTCCCTCTTGGAAGGAGCTCTCCCAAACAGGAGAAAGCCTACTAGGGATTTACAACCATCATCATTCTGCTCCTCAAGTCTTGGGTGTCTTTAATCCACACCATGACTTTATTTGTGATCTTGAAAGAGGAGCATTATCTTCGTTTCTTTTTGTTTCGTTTTAACATGAGAATCGGAGAAGGCAATGGCACCCCATTCCAGTACTCTTGCCTGGAAAAGCCCATGGGCAGAGGAGCCTGGTAGGCTGCAGTCCATGGGGTCGCGACTTTACTTTCACGCACTGGAGAAAAAAATGTCAACCCACTCCAGTGTTATTGCCTGGAGAATCCCAGGGACGGGGAGCTTCATGGGCTGCCGTTTATGGGGTCGCACAGAGTCGGACACGACTGAAGCAACTTAGCAGCAGTAGCAGCAGCAACATTAAAATATTACCAAATTGGTCAATGTGAGTCAATACTGGGTTATTCATCTCATATTGAAAGAGCCTTGAGTGACTTCCTTGGCGGCCCAGTGATTAAGACTCTTGCTACCAATGCAGGGGCTGGGGTTCCATGCCTGGTCATGGAACCAGATGCTACATGGCATAACTAAGAGTTTGCTCGCTGCAACTAAAGATCCCACATGCCAAAACTAAAAGAGACTGCATGCCTCAACAAAGCTCGAAGATCCCATGTGTCGCAACAAAGACCTGGTGCAGCCAAATAAATAAGTAAAATAACTTGGGAGGTTCCAACAACTTAATCGGAGCATTCATTCATTCATTTAACCAATAATTATTGAATCTTTGTGCTTCCTCAATTATCTGTGGGATTTGAAAGAGAATCTAAGCCTTACAATACAAAAGAATTCAATAAATTGCTGAACATTGTAAAAATCTATTTAAGATTTTACAAAACCCAGTGTTTTACTTAGAGGTTACATTTTTCCCTTTTAGTTCAGTGTTTTAAAAGTACAGACAGTATATTTTCATGAATGATATCACTGAAAATAGAATAAATAGCTTTTCCTAAATGAACTCATATAGGCATACAAGCAGAATTAAGATCAGGAATTCTACACTGGCAATCGCTCCCTCTCCCATGGTGTAAGAACTCTGGCTGGGCTTCTCCTGGACATATCTCTCTAAAAAATATAGGAAGGCCTTTGTATTTTCTGCAGAACTTGTGGACATTCTTTTTTTTTTTTTCTTCTGTGGCATATGGAACTTCCTTGACTGGAGATTGAATCTATGCCTCTTGCATTGGAAGTACAGAGTCTTAACCACAGGCCTGCCAAAGAAGTCCTGGACATTCGCCTTTTCATGTGTCCATCAAAACTCTCTCAAAGATTCTTAAAAACTGAGCTTGGCACTGAGACTCTTCTTTTCCAAATGACCCCAATTTCAACACATGGCTTGAAAATTAAACCACTCATTTTGTTCACATAGCCCATGACTATAACAGGATGAACATAGCTCTGCAATATTTTGATCATTGGCCTGCACATATCTTCCTTCATTTCTCTTTTTTTAACCCTATCACTTCATACATTATTTAAAATACTGGGTTAAACCATGCCTGGGGCTTCCTAGGTGGCTCAGCAGTAAAGAATCCACCTGCCAATGCAGGAGATGCAAGAGACACTGGTGTGATCCCTGGGTTGGGATCCTCTGCAGTAGGAAATGGCAACCCACTCCAGTATTCTTGCCTGGGAAATTTCATGGACAGAGGAGCCTGTTGGGCTGCAGTCCATGGGGTCACAAAGAGTTGGACTGAGTGACTGGGCATGCAAACCACGCCTAGTGTTGGTGGAGTAGGCCACTTTGTGTGGATTTTGTAGGGATGAGGAAGTTCTCTTGGTATCTAGGATGATAGGTTCTGCCTGTCCTGTGGATGTCATCCAGCAATGATGCAACTAGGGCACAAGGATAAGGATGAGACACTCCTTGAGGCCAAGATATTAACCCAGAAGGAGAAAGGATAACTGATCTACCTAGAGTTCAGTTTTTGCCTAGATATTGCTAAGTGGGCATTGGTGTTTGTTTTGTTCTTTTACATCTTTGCTAGAAGAAGTGACACAAGGGTATCACTAGTCACTTGTGAACATCCATTTTGTGTGGTCACACTTCTGAGCCAGGAACCAGGACATATACCCCACTCAGTGAGTGCTGGGTAATGGGGCCCTATCAATAGGCTTGGGAGGAAAAGCAAAGGGCCAGGGAGGAGACCTGGGCTCAGTTTCCACTTTGCTGCTGCCTTTCTGGTTGGTTTTGAACAAGTGGCCTCAGCTCTGCAGGCACCACACGTAGAGGGAACTCAGAAAACATTTGCTGTCTGACCATATGGATGTTTCTATATAATGGAACTCATGCCACTTGGTACACCCTATTGCCTTTTAGAAATAACCTTTTGGAAAGAGATATTCTCTGGATAGTCATTCTTTTGTAGAGCTATTACATTAGACAAATTTGTAGTTCAACAAGGAAGCAGATTTGATTTCTAGATGCTGGGTATGCAGAAGGTACTGTGCGTGTCTGTTACTCCAAGAGTTTTCTGGTGCCTGTCTCCAAGACCACCAGCCAAGGAAGAAAACATCAAGCGTCAAGAATCAATGGCCTTTCTCATCTCCCACCCTCACCATTTGTGTATCAAAAAAGCTGCTCAACAAAAAGTAAACAATTCGTTCCCATCAAGTCAAACCTTCAGAAGGCAGGAAACCAATCACTAAATTAGATCTCATCAAAGACTTCAGCTATCACATTTGTGGTTTCCAAAGAAGATCTCCCCAACGCTTGGTGAGCACAGTTTGTTCTGTTGTGTCACACCGAACTGGAGTCAGTAAAATATTTACTATGAACTTGTGTTTCAGGCTGTCCTCAAGTCCCCGCCCTCAAGTCTACCCAGGGAGATGAGGTCTGGACCTGGATTCTAGCAGTATAAGGCATAATTAAGAGCCGTGAATGCTGTGCAGACAAGGGTCTGAGAGAATGGATCCCTAGGGTCTTCTAGGAATCCGGAAGCTTGAAAGGCAAAGACCCTCCTGCCAGTGCTGGTCGAGCCACACTGAGAACTGTGCCAGTCATCATTCTTTTCTTTCTTTCACCTTCTTACCCAGCACTGCAAACCTCCCTTTTCTCCCCCTGCATTTTCACCTGTGCCACTTTGCCTGACCACATTGCCCCCTCACACCCATGGATATCTCATCCAGCTCATCCTCAGCGCCAATGTTTCTACAGGGTGACAGGATCCTAGAACAGATAGGTGTATTTTACTGAAAACTTGACATAAATTTCCCTCTGTGAGCGGGACTCTGTCAGCACACACCTTCTCATTCCTTGTGTTCCTAAGCAGCAACGGCATAGGACATCCCTTGGGAGCCTGTCAGGAACACAGGCTCTCAGCCCACTCCAGCCATCCTGAGCCAGAGTCCATATTTCATCAAGATGCTCAGGTGGTTCCAGGGCACAAAATGGAGAAGCACTGGCTAAAGCTTACTTACTGAGACCTTTTTTCCCCCAACATTCAAAGTGAAGTTGCTCAGTCATGTACAACTCTCTGTGATCCCATTGACTGTACCCTACCAGGCTCCTTCATCCACAGCATTTTCCAGACAAGATTACTGGAGTTGGTTGTCATTTCCTTTCCAGGGGATCTTCCTGACCCGGGGATTGAACCCAGGTCTTCCGCATTGCAGGCAGACGCTTTACCCTCTGAGCCACCAGAGAAGCAACCATTCAAAGGCAAAGTAAAATTGTTATCAAATCCAAATCCAGAACCAAAAATGTTATCAAATCCACGTTTTTTTGCTTCCACTTTCCTAAAGCACCCAGAGAGCAGCTGTCCACCCGGTAACATGAACATTTGGCTGTCAGTTAATAGACACAGAGGAAAAGGACTGAAATTCCCAATCTCAAGCCAAGAACTCCACGGTCCAGACTGAATTCAAACAGCTGAGTGGGTCTGAAGCTGGTTTTCCCTGAACACAAGAGAAAGGTCTTTTGGTGACAGAGTTTATATTTGAAGGGTCTGAGGAAGAGATTTGGAAGAAGCACGCTCTCTGCTCCAATGTGAGCCCTACTACCTTGGTATCTTCATCTTCCCTTCTGGGGATCCCACCACAGGGCTCCTGGGGGCCCCTCACCTCTTACTGTCTGCGCTGTTCTCTGCCACTCCCAGCTGTGACTCTCAGCTTGGAGGGGACCAGAGAGGACATCTTGCTCTTACATCCTCTGGATGCCCGAGTTCAGTCTGATGGCCCCGACAAGTGGACATCTGCTTTTGTCACCAGTAATGAGATCACACCATCCAAGCAGTTCCATCTACTTCTAAATAGCTTTGACTTTTCAAAGATCTTTACAATGTCAACACCACCTGGCTCCCGAGGGAGCCATCTTCCTGAGAGTTCCACTTTGTTATTCAGCTGCCAAGTCCTCTACCTGGGAGAGTATTCCTTACACCCATACTTCTCAAGCTTTAATGTGTCTTTAAACACCTGGGATCTGTTGTGAAGGAGTGAGGGAGGGCTGTTGAACTTTTCCTTTCTCAGGTGATGGTGATGCTCCTGACCAGAACTTGAGTGACAAAACTTGAAGGTTAATTAACTATATCTTCAGGACCATAGAGTACAAATCCGTGTAACCTGCTGCCACATCCTAGAACAGAAAATAATTTCTTTCCCAAATTATCCTTTAAAACACACACACACACACACACACACACACACACACACACACACACAAACATCTTAGTTTCTGTGACAGTTCCTTGTGTGTCCTGGCTTTGTATTTTCTTAACTGCCTGATTTACTGTCTTCTGGAAACGCCCTAATGAATGCTGACAAACCCTCTAACTGTGTGGCATCAAGCCTGGAACACTCCAGCTTTGAATGAACAGCCTTGGGGCAGAGCAGGATCTGGTTCAAATGAGTTCAACACTGTATGATCTTGTTTAGGAATAACATGGATATGGAAGCCTTAAGTCAACAAAGACCTCAGCCCTTCCCTCATAAATACACCTGCCTTTCTTGCCACAATGGTGGGAAAGTGGGTAATAAACTAATTCCTCACCCAAGGTAATAATAGCCTGATATGTTATCCTTTAAGGGAACTTTGGGGCTTCCCAGGTGGCACTAGTGGTAAAGAACTCACCTGCCAACGCAGGAAACATAAGAGACACAGGTTTGATCCCTGGGCCAGGAAGGTCCCCTGGAGAAGGGCATGCATGGCAACCCATTTCAGTATTCTGGCCTTAAGAATCCCATGGACAGAGGAGCCCTGTGGGCTATAGTCCATAGGGTCACAAAGGGTCGGACATGACTGAAGTGACTTAGCATGCACAGAAGGGAACTTTGACAAGGCAGTCCTAAAGAGGCAATGTCTTATTCTAAAGGCAAACTCTTTAATGGTATCATCCTAGGCCCCATGCAGACAGGTAGGAGAGACATGTGCCAGGGGGCTGCTCAGAGCCTACCATGCCATTGCTGCTTCTTCCACCCTCCCTGAGGCCCCTAGACACATGAAACGCACAGCACTTGGTCCTGTAACACCTAGAGCACAAGGAGCAATTTCCACAAGTTGATCCGGAGCAATTCATTTTTTCAAAGCATCCATGGGCTGGGGAAAGGTTCTTGACCACAACTGAAGTCATTGCTTCCAAAGCCATGACACCTAGGAAGGAAATCAACTTTAGGTAGAAATACCTGCCCCAGTCAAGGGAAGAAACAAGGTGGCTACTTCCAGGAAAAAGACAGGAACTTCACTCAGCATGGTGAGTTTGGAAGGGGAGAGAAAATGGTGGAAACCAAGGCAAGAGTTTCCTCAATGATCACTTAAGGAAAGCTGGAGGGGGGTTCCTGGGACAGGATGTTAAAATGAAACTATTTTAGTTTTAATTTTGGCTGAAGTTGCAAGACAGTAGGATCCCCATACAACAGTCAAGTGTGGAAATCTTGCAGAAAGAGATGGAGGTGGTGGGAAGCCAGTTTTACAGCTGTAGATGACCGCTCACATGCAGTGGCACACCCAACTGCAGAGGCTGAAGAGCAGGCTGAATAGAAGATGACTTGTGGAAAAAAAACTGTCCCGTGTTCCCATGGGCTTCAGTGCGGCCCTGTGAATAGCTTGACTTCTGACCCTGGAACTCAAGAGACAGAGAGTATTATTGTTTCATTTCCATGAGAAAAAAAGGCTGATGGAAGAACAAAGCAGAGGTGGTGCAAAGATCAGCCTGCACGCCCTGAGTTTGTTTGGGCAAAGGATGTGTGAATGTTTCTAAGAGACCAGATCTGAAGTAAGATTAGCTTAGATCCTTTCTATGGGACTATCCAGAGGCACAGGGGGCCTCAGGAGAGAGAAGCCAGAGATTTACCTGCAGATGCCTTGAGGCTGTGGGAAGAACTGTAAGTGACCAGCCGGAGAAGAGTTACATTCGTCTTTGACAAGGGATGTGCAGATGAGAGATGGGGGAATCTCCAAAGGACCCATGGAAACAGTGTCAGATTTCATTTTCTTGGGCTCCAAAATCAATGCAGATAGTGACTGCAGCCACAAAATTAGAAGATGCTTCCTCCTTGGAAGAAGAGCTATGACAAATCTAGACAATATATTAAAAAGCAGAGACATCACTTTGTCGACAAAGGTCCATGTAATTAAAGCTATGATTTTTCCAGAAGTCATGTGTGTATGTGAGAGTTGGACCATAAAGAAGGCTGAGCACCAAAGAATTGATGCTTTCACACTGTGGTGCCGGAGAAGACTCTTGAAAGTCCCTTGGGCAGTAAGGAGATCAAACCAGTCAGTCCTAAAGGAAATCAACCCTGAATATCATTGGAAGGACTTATGCTGAGGCTGAAACTCCAATACTTGGGGCACCTGATGTGAACAGATGACTCACTGGAAAAGACTCTGTTGCTGGGACAGATAGAGGGGAAGAGCAGAAGGGGACGATATAGGATGAGATGGTTGGATGGCATCACTGACTCAATGGACATGAGTTTGAGCAAACTCAGAGAGACAGTGAAGGATAGGGAAGCCTGGAGTGCTGCAGTTCAGGGAGTCTCAAAGAGTTGGACACGACTTAGCGACTGAACAATAACAACAAGAGCCCACAGGATGAAGAATCAGCTTGAAACACCCGCCAGAACCAGGGAGCCTCATGCCAGCTCACAGTGGGATTAGTCAAGCAAAAACTCTCCTACCTCTTGTCTCTCCTCCTTCCCTCAGTCTGATCAGGAAGGATTTGGAATCACTGCTAGGTCCATACAGAAGGGGCAAAAACACAGAACTAGGCAGGAGGTGAAGAGAAGCCAACCATACCTTCCTTTACTGCTGCAGGCAACTGGTCCAAAGCAGGGCTGCGCTGGGAATGGGGAGTAGTTACATCTTTGAGTGAAATTTAAAGTTTCATGATCACACTGACCTGGATATTAACTATTCACTAAAGAATGTTTTGTTTTCTGAAAGGAGCCAGGAAAGGCAAGAGATCTGCCCTAAATTTCATCCATGGACATGGAATAAGTGGTCTCACAGGCGACATTTATTTCAAGGAGAATGGGAGACATGAGTTCTATGACATTATGGTTATGTCCCATAGGTCATTGCTTATTCAGTGTAACGATGACTTAGGAGTTTGTCAAATGAAATCAGTCATCTGCTGTTCTCATTGCAAGATTCACTGGAAGATACATTAGCTTTACAAAATGTTTCTGGAGTCAACCAAGGTTTATAGGAAAGGCCAGATTCATAGACTGTCAGAACCAGAAGGTTATACATGAGCAACTCAGCCCCTCATTTCACACAGGAAACTGAGGCCCAGAGACATGAGAAGACTTTCTCGAGTTCAGACATATAGAGACATCAAGAAAACACAGAAGTATATAGCATCTGCTCACACAGGCTATATTTAATTAGGTACCTTTCCTTGTAAAGGACAGATTTCTTCCTGTTTCCCAGGTCTCAGAGAGTTTAAAGTAAAATTGTAGACAAGGTTCTTGACATTATTTGAGAAAAATCTATGCTAAGAATCTTCCTTGATGTCCTCCTAGGCTTAAAATATAGCCACTCTGATTATAAGTATCCTTGTGCTGAACTCTCTAAACCTGTCTGTGAGCACATAACTGCAAATGTATTGGATTTTTTATTATTCACATTGGTCACTCAATACCTCAAAAACTTCCTAAGGTTACATATTTGCCTTATTCCAAGACAGGGTCTCACAAGGTACTTGGAATAGGAAAAGGGTCAGCAAATGTTTGCAGAATGACATAATGGCTAGATTTCAGTTTCACTATCTATGTTTTCTTTATGTGTCAACAATACTGCTTCCAGAGAAAGAAAAAGGCGACATGTCTGCTCATCCTTGAAACCTGAAATCTAGAATCTGGACTCATATTCAACTCTTTGCAAATCCATAACTCAGGGCCATTATGTAGGGGATGAGCAGCTCCCACTGGCACCTAGCTTATTGGGCAGACAATGGTGTGGCAAGTTTGTCCATGTGGCCTTGCCCTTCCCACCAACCACTTCCCTACACTGAGCTATTCTGGGGCTGGTGGTACAAAAGGCATTCAGCTCCTGGGATACATTCCTTCCTGTGATGAGGGAGAAACACTAAGTCTCACTGGAGGACATATATGATTTACAGCCAGGTCAAATTCCTGCCATGATAGACACTCTATTACACCTTTGATTGACCTAGGTAGGAACCTGAGGCCCCCAGACAAGACCAACGTAATCAATTCGTTAGCCCTTGTTTCTTTAGGATTTCTTTGTTACTTAGGTTAGTAGTCATTCAATTATTCGACAATGATGAACAAATGCCTAAGAGTCTTAATTAGAAGAGAGGAAAAAGATCACTCATTACAAGTGAGGCGGTCTCAGTGTCTACATTCTAATAACATAGGCCTAAAAGGTACAATGTCGGCCCTCAGTGGCTGGAGCCATCTCTTCCACTGCAGCCTGGGTGGGGATGTCGGGGTGTCCTTGGTCCTGGCCGGCTCTCACTGTGCCTCAGATGCCCAGAGGGGCAGCTCATGAACCTCTAGCAGAAGGAGGGAACCTCTAGCTCCTAGAGCTCCCAGGAGGCCCCTCAGTGGCAGCCTCCTCTGCCCTGGGAGGGCAGGGACACCTGGAACCACCTGCAGGCCCCGAGGACAGACGGCAAAAGCCTACCTGACTCCATCCTGCCTTCCTGGCTCTCGGGGGCATTGTCGGAGGCGCTGGTGCCCCTGGGGAAGGGCTGGTGGCTGAAGAGGTCGTCACATAGGAGACTTCGGCACAGCTTGGTGAGGAAGCGGAGGACGTACCCGACGCTGTTCACCACGGGCAGGCTCCGCAAATGCTGCTTCCCATCAAAGGAGGCGGAGACTGGAAGAGCACAGACACAGCTACTCAGAGCAGGACTCCAGAGAAAGCCACAGGCCCATCAGCCCTGGGGAACAGGTCTTGGTGTGGTCAGTTCTGCTGTGCTTTTAACCAAGTTTTATTTGGATTTCACCTGTTTTCTCACTAACATCCTATTTCAGTTCCGGGATCTCATTCAGGAGATCACGTCGGCTGTACCTGTTGCGCGACCTCGGTGTCCTCGGGTTTGTGACTGTTTCTGTCTTTTCTTGTTTTTCATGATCTTGACAGTCTTGAGTACTGATCACGTATTTTGTAAAATGTTCCTAAATTTGGTTTGACATTTTTCTCATGATTCAACTGGGGTTACGGTTTTGGGGGAGCTTCCCTGATGGCTCAGACAGTAAAGAAGCCACCTGCAGTGCAGGGACTGTGGTTCGATCCCTGGATTGGGAAGATCCCTTAGAGAAGAGAATGGCAACCCACTCCAGTATTCTTGCCTGGAGAATTCCATGGACAGAGGAGCCTGGTGGGCTACACTCCAGGGGGTCATAAAGAGTTCGACACCAGTGAGCAACTAACACTCACTTTCACATGGGTTTTTGTGGAGGAAGACTGCAGAGGCAAAGCGCCCTTCTCCTTGCATCAGATAGACACATGACATCCCTGGAATGTTAACCTTCATCTCCTGGCCAAGAAAGTGTTTGCTATGTTTCTCCACTGTATTCTCCATACTCTGTTCCTGGGAAATAAGTCACACGGTCCCACCCATATTCAAGGGCAATGGAGGGATTAAGCTCTACCTCCTGAAGAAGGAAAAGAGGGAACAGTCCCTATATAATCTGAAATTCTTCCATAAGGAAGACTTGTCCCTTCTCCTCCACTTATTTGTTTATTCATTAATATCAGTGTAGACTCAATATATTTATTTTGTACTGTGGGTTGTCCAACACTATGTTATTTATTTTATTGCTAAATTATTCCAATTTTTATCTTTTGGGAGCTTGCAGATTAACCCCTGCATCCCTATGACACACCCTCATTTTTTAAGCAACTCTAGATAAACAGACTTGGATCAAAGGTGGGTCTTGATAAATGTCTGTATCTAGAAGTGTGTGTGTGTGTGTGTGTGTGTGTGTGTGTGTGTGTGTGTGTATGTGCACGCATGTGTGTGTTCAGTCCCTTCAGTAGTGTCTGACTCTTTGCAACCCTATGGACTGTAGCCTGCCAGGATCCTCTGTCCACCGGATTTTCCCAGCAAGAATACTGGAGTGGGTTGCTACACCTTCATCCAGGGTATCTTCCCGACCCAGGGATTGAACCCATGTCTCCTGCACATCTCCTGCACTGCAAGCAGATTCGTCATGCCACTGGGTATATATGTATATTCAAGTAAAACTGAGTTCATGCTGAGGTGTCCAACTCTAACCCAGGAGTCTTTATAAAAGAACTCCAACGGTGTTCTCTCCCCAGTGATGCTGGGTCACATTCAATTTCTCTAGGGTTACCAGAATTTTGAAGAAACACCCAGTTCCTCCAGCTGAGAACTTGTGTCTCTGTGTAATCCTCCTCACGGAACTCTGTTGCCACATGAAGCTCACACACCAGCTCCAGTGTGGGGAACACCTGAGAAGATCCCCAGCCGGACATTCTGCTCCCCTCCTCCCCCAGCCTCTGCCCTCAGTGCGCACATGTGGAAGGCAGCCTGGACTTTTATACTCTAGCTTCCAAAGGCTAGCACACTGCAAGGGCTGGGACAGGGTGATCAGAGCTAACTTTGATTTCAGAACTGAAAAATAAACTCTCACACACCCATTCAAATTAGAAATAAAAAGAATCATTTCTTTTATATAACTTTTATAATTTAACAAGAGCTTTCATGTCTATCAACTCATTTATGCTGTCTGACTGTCCTGTGAAGACAGTGGAAAGAAGGTTATGATCCCATAATGTAGACGAGGAAACTGAGAAGGCCTGGAGTGTTTTTCCAGCTCCTGTGGCCTCTGAGTGGCATTTGCCTGTCACTTTAATACTCCATGATAATGACTGTGATTGGGAGGGTCAGCAAAGAGTTGCCAAGGTGCTCAGTAAGGAGGATCTTGACCTCTGGGACATGCTGGAAACTCCCTCTTGGGGGAGGGGGAGCAGGGAGGGGCAGGCACCACAGCTCACCTCCCTTACCTTAAAAGACTAGGTGAGATGGAGACTGACCACACAGCAGGAGGGTCTGGGGCCTCAGGCCTGTGCCTTAGATCAATGTGTCCACATTCCCAGAGACTCCTGGAAGCTCACACAGTGGGAAAATCCCACCTCCTGGAAGCAGACGTGTAGTATGTGAGATCACAATAGCTACCCGTCTGGGAGAGCATGGCTAAGGTGGAGCATCACAACAGGTGTGCTGGGACCGGGCCGTGGTGCTGTGACGTGGGGACTTCAGCCTCTGGGGTGGCCCAAGGCCCAGTCACAGAGGTTTTAGTTCTTTGAGTCCACGATGCCCACACTAGTGTCACCATTTTCTACACGTCGTGCCCACGAGGATGTTTAAAAGCAGTGTCTGAAGGCTCGGGTTCTAGGTGGAGAGCGGGGGAGCCTGGGTCTTTCTCCTTAAGTCCCTCCCTAAACCACCTTGGAGCAATCATCATCTTGCTGGGCTTCCACATCACCACCAGAAAAGTGGAAGACCACTGAGCCGCTTCACAACCTCAAGGAGGAGGCTCCTCAGCACCACTGCATTCTCCAAGACCAAGCACTCCCCTTTGGCCTTCTTGGGACTCCCTCGGCCAAGGGAAACTTGGCAGGGCTCTGCCTGCTCAGGTGTTGGTGCCAGGCTCTGCAGAACCTCCTCGCCCATGCCGAGGCCCCTGAGACCACAGAAGGGCTGAGCAGCAGACCAGAGAGTTAGGGGTCTGCCCTCCCAGCCCAGAGGGCAGAGCCACAAAGAACCTGGGTGGGCTTCACTCAAGAGGGAGGGGCACAGAGCACAGGAAGAGCTTTCTCTGAGCACTGGTCTGTCTTGAGCACTGCTGTTTAGCCAGGAAAAGACAAGGCTTTCAACCTCGGAAAGCAGTCCAGGTTCAAGAACCTGGCTCTCAGATCAGGAAAGAACAGCCAAAAAGCCCTCAGAGGTATGACAGTGGGACTGTCCTCTTGGGCCCCTCTTGGTGCAGTTCTTCTTCCTCTTCTCTCCTGCCCACATCTGCTGGAGTCACTTAGAAGTCACGCTGGGTCAGACACATGCACCCAGACCTCGCCAAGTTCTGTTTTAATCAGTTACCAGCAAGGCAGACCCAGCTTCCTTCTCAGAGGGAGCTCCAGAAGGAGAGCTGAGTCAGGATGAGCTGGTGAAGCTGTGCTGCAAAATCTCCCCACCTGCAAACCGTGGTTATTGACCTGGAGTCCAGTAAAACACTCATGTTTTGGTTTTGCAGGACATAGCCACATTAGAGGCCCTTCTCTCAAATCCTCTCTTAGCCAGCCAGCAGGGTCACCTGTACTGCCCTGTGAATGGAAGTTGTCCCCCTTTTGCCTGGGTATATGGAGGCTGTGTCCGTGATGCTGGGCCAGAGAAGACACCAGGCTGTCCTTTTGGATTCAAAGCATCTTGCAAAGGTCTGGAGCGCCCAGGGCTTAAGGGCAAGTGGTGACAACCACTGTTCATGTGGAGAAGACGGAGTCTCGGTCAGGGGAGCAGCTGAAGGGGGCAGAGCTCTGAGGTCTTTCTCTGCCTGTGGTGACAACTTCCCCTCCCTCTGGATGCTGTTCAGTCAGGGTGGAAGCTGGAGGAGTGTGGTGACAGTGGGAGGTGGGATTGAGCTCTTGTTAAATACAAACAAAAACATATCCAGTGAGATAGGTTGAGACCATGAACTTTCCCCACTTCCCTGCACAGTGACAAGTGCTATGAAAAAGGAATGAAATGGAGGAAGGGAGAATAAATAGTGACAAAGGCTGATATGTCAGACAGGGTAGTCAGGAAAGGGATTTTTGAGAAGGTGGCATTTGACTATAAATCTGAAGGAAATCTAGGAGCAAGTCACATGGACAGTTGGAGAAAGAACATTCCAGAAAGAGAGAACAGCAGGTGCAAATGTCCTGAGGCAGGAGGAGCATGGTTGGAGGACATAAGAAGGAAGCCTCTGTGGCCAGAGTCAAGTAGAGGATTTAAGAGAAGTGACAAACAAACAAACAAGAGAAGTGACCAGACCCAGGTCACATGGGGCCTGGGAGCCCTTGTAAGGATGTGAGCTTTTTCTGGGAATAACATCAGAGCTGTTGAGGATTTGGAGCAGAGGAGGGGCATGATCTGGCTTAGATTTGGAAAGAACCAAAGTGGTTACTGTGGGTCATGAAAAGTGGCTTGATTCTGAAGTTAGAACAATAGGATTTATTGATGAGCTGGAAGTGGAGATGAGAGAAAGGGGCAAGTCAAGGGAGAGGACTCAGATGTCTAGTCTTCTTACCCAGGTCTGGGAGCCTCTTCTTCTCAAGCCTCTTTGGCACACAGGCTCATTAAGGCCCCCTGGAGCCCAGCAGATGGGGACAGACCTGGCCACAGTCCCCAAGCCTGATTCAGCTGCTTTCCTCTTTGGAGATACCCATGGATGCCATGCTTAGTCGCTCAATCATATCTGACTCTCTGTGACCCCATGAACTGTAATCTGCTAGGCTCCTCTGTCCATGGGGATTCTCCAGGCAAGAATACTGGAGTGGATTGCCATGCCCTCCTTCAGGGGATCTTCCCAACCCAGGGATTAAACCCAGGTCTCCTGCATTGCAGATGGATTCTTTACTGTCTGAGATACCAGGGAAGCCCAAGAATATTGGAGCGGGTAGCCTATCCCTTTTCCAGGAGTTCTTCCCAATCCAGGAATTGAACCAGGGTCTCCTGCATTGCCCTCCTCATACGGCCCACTCCAGGGCCGTACCTGTCAGGCCTTACCTGACACCATCTCGCCACCGTAGCCCTGCTTGACCAGGGAGAAGACCAGCTTCTGCTGGTGGGCACAGTCGATGCACGCTTGCACAGCCTGCTGCAGGACTGCTGACGGCCGCTCGGGCCCGAAGTGCTCAGGGAGCTGCTGCACCTTCCTCCTCTCCAGGTACGGCCCTGCATTGGCTTGCTTGTTGATGTACAGGCAGACTGTGGAAACAGACCCACAAAGCCCTCAGTATCGAAGTACATCAGGCCTGGAGCGGCTCCTGTATGCGGGGCTCGGGGGCGAGGCGGGAGCAGGATGCCTCAGCCATGTCCCCTTGGCTCTGGCCTTGGGAAAGCTGAAAAGGCCAAAGTGGCACCAATTCTTCCCAACTTGACAAGTAAAAGAGACAAGATTGTCAATCACCTCCAACTGCCAGGGCTTGCTCTCAAGACAGCCTCCTGGTTGGGAAGAGACAGACAGGTGTGTCCCCTCCGATGTATTCAAATCTGAATTGTAGACAGTTACGGACCGTGTGTACAAATGTATTTCTATTCTGGGAATATACACATATAAAATCTTTCCTCTGGGCAAACTGAGAGAGTAGCACTGAAGCATATGCATTACCATATGTGAAACAGATAGCTGGCGGGAAGTTGCTGTATAACACAGGGAGCTCAGCCTGGTGCTCAGTGATGACCTAGAGGGTTGGGATGGAGTGGGAAGTGGGAGAGAGGTTCAAGAGGAAGGAGACAGATGTATACTAATGGCTGATTCATTGTGTGGCAGAAACCAACCCAACATTGTAAAGCAATTATCTTCCATTAAAGGAAAAAAAAAACCAACCTTCCCTCCTCCTCTCAAGAAGCTCACAAGCTATACATCATGTTTGGCATTTGCCATCATTGTTGTTGTTAACCTTCAGTAAAAAAAAAAAAAAAAATCGATGAGTTCTAAAGAGAATTCTATCAACAATCTCAGGGATAATGAACACTCGGTGGTCCATTTAGGCAAGGCCAACCAAAAGCCCCTGTAGTTTTAGGGTTTTTTTTAATTATTATTTTCTTTTTATTTATTTTTGGCTGTGCTGGCTCTTTGTTGCTGCATGCAGGCTACCCTCCAGTTTCAGTACACTGGCTTCCCATTGCGGTGGCTTCTCTTGTGGAGCATGGGCTCTACAGCATGGGTCCAGTAGTTGTGGCCCACAGGCTTAGTTGCCCTGAGTCATGTGGGATCTTCCTGGACCAGGGATTGAACATGTGTCCCTTGCATTGGCAGATGGATTCTTAACCACTGGGTCACCAGGGGAATCCTCCCTGCAGTTTAAATACATCATACTGGTAAAAAAAACTTCTGAGCATGTGTCCTCAAATGTGTTTCTGTATTTATAGGTTATAGACATTCTCATGGAGAAGGCAATGGCAACCCACTCCAGTACTCTTGCCTGGAAAATCCCATGGACGGAGGAGCCTGGTAGGCTGCAGTCCATGGGTTCGTGAAGAGTTGGACACGACTGAGCGACTTCCCTTTCACTTTTCATTTTCATGCATTGGAGAAAGAAATGGCAACCCACTCCAGTGTTCTTGTCTGGAGAATCCCAGGGACAGAGGGAGCCTGGTGGGCTGCTGTCTATGGGGTCACACAGAGTCGGACACGACTGAAGCGACTTAGCAGCAGCAGCAGCAGCAGACATTCTCAACCATATTAATGTATTGCATACATTTAAAATGGAACCAAAAAATAGAAAAATGTAAAAGGTGATTTAAAAAGAAATATTAATAGTAGGTATCATGTTTTCTTCCACAGGTTAATGACTCCTCTATGTCCCCAGCCCAGGTATGAGCATCTTACCTCGGGGGCCACTAGTGTAGAGGATTGTTGAAGAGAAAATCAAAAGAGAAAATCAAAAGAATTTTGGAAGGATTAAACAGTAACAAAGTTGAAGAAAATTAGTTTTTACTGAGTAGCCACTATATAGTCCAGGCATTGTATATACTTTATCTTGTTTGATTCTCAAAATAAACTTGAGAGCTAAATATTATTTTGTTGGTAATGAAACTGAGGTAAAAAGTGGTGAAGGGGCTGCTCAGAAAGTATAATTAGTGATGCAACAGGGATTTGAACTCACGTCTTTCTGATGTCCTGACCTGTGTGCTCTTTTCACTCTACCAGGTTGCCTTCTTCCCTACTAAGCCCAGATGATTCAGTAAAACTGAATTGACAAGGGACCTTCATGCCAGGCAGTAGTGTGCTAGGCCCTACAGAGAAAAATGGTGAACTAAGCCTACACGATCCCAGCTTCAGAGAGCTTAGGGCCCAGCAGAGGAGGTAGATCTACTCAGAGAACTACAGACAGTGATGTGGGACCTTGGCTGCAAAAACACTAGGGAAGGGCTAGAAGAGCTCTTCCTGGGAATCCTGGCAGGAAAGTCAGTAAAGGCTTTTTTGAGGGAAGTAACTGAGCTGAGATGGGGCTTCTCTGGAGGCTCAGATGGTAAAGAATCTGCCTGCAATGTGGGAGACCTGGGTTCCATCCTTGAGTTGGGAAGATCCTCTGGAGTACTAAATAGCTACCCACTCCAATATCCTTGCTTGGAAAATTGCATGGACAGAGGGAGCCTGATGGGCTGCAGTCCATGGGGTCACAAGAGTTGGACATGACTGAGCGACTAAACCACCACCACTGCCTGAGCTGAGATACAAGAGAGGGTGACCAGAGGAAAGATCATTCCAGAAAGAGCAGAGAGAATATGCAATGATCCTATGGTGGGCCCTAAAGACTAAAGCAGGGCCTTGTAGGCCATACTGCAAAGTTTTGTTTTTACCTAACAGTATGGGGAGGGCACCAGGAATTTAAGTGGGATGGGGCTGGGGGTGGTTTGTGATGAGAGGGATCTGTGTGTGTGTGTGTGTGTGTGTGTGTGTGTGTGTGTGTGTGTGTGTAAGAGAGAGAAAGAGACCATCCTATTGCTGTTACTCTTGGGATGGAACTGTGGGTCCACTGGTTGACACCCCATCAGAGAGACTGGGCAGAGCTCTATCCTGACTGGACTGGCTGGTACTAGGTGGGAATGGGGGACATCAGGATACTTAGGAAGCACAAACACAGGGACAGAACTCTTTGAGGTGAGCAGGCTCGCTATTGGTATAAAGTTAACCTTTCTCTGAAGAGAAGAAGCTGAACCAACAACCACTCTCTCTAGTCCCCATCCACCCACAACAACCAGCTGAATTCAAGATGCATTGAAAAACAATTGCAAATAATTCAGGCTGTGAGACATTTAAACAGATGTTCTCAGAGAATTTGGTCATCCCATGTGTTGTCCAGCTAACACCCATTAAATCCTTCATTTGAGCCATCTCAGTGGTGGCTCACTAGCTCACAAAAGAACTTTAGCTTGTGGACAGGTCATCACAGCCCTGGAGTTCATTCACCTGACCTACCTGTGAGAGCCTGTGAGGCTGCCAAGCTGGGTACGGTGGCTGCGTCCTGAGGGATGGAGCTGAGGTCGGGCTCCGGTGTGCTCCGTGGAGGAGACAGGGCTAAAGGAGTCATGAGAACCCGAGACTTGAGCTGCAAGAGAGAACCCGTGGAATCTGTGAAAAACTGGAGATCCTCCCTACACCTTCCCAGGCTCATTCCTGGGCTCAGTTAACCACTGCTATTCCATTATGCTTCCATACCTTTCTACTGTGTTGCTTTGGAAGCTGAACTTCAGATTCAAGTTCATGATCAAGACTCAAGTTTGGATCACACCCAGAGCTGAGCTCTGCACCCCGTCCTTACAATGGAGCTGCCCAGGAAATGACTGTGTCAGGCAGTGGGTGTGGGACACACAGAGGTGTGAAGAGTTGAAGCCTGTAAGCCTCCTGAGGGCAGGGTGCAGGGTGGGGTCAGTTCCCCGCCTGAGCCCCTGTGCTCCTGAGATTCCTGTGACAGGGTTTTCCAGCCAGCCAGCCAATGAGCAGCCCTGAAGCTCTTTCTAGTCTGCTGAGCTTTCTGCTCACAGAGCGCACTGGATCCTGCTGGCAAAGAGAGCAGGAACTGGTCTTCCAAATGCTTCTCAGGGTTTTTTTTCCTGCAGTGAAGTCTAAGAGTGCAGATGAGTGCATTCTTTGGTAGTGACAAGCAGCCACCTTGAACGTCGCTCACTTGAAACCACAAATGAGGAGCTGAAATTTGTTGTTGTGGATTAAGGGAGAGATGACTGGGTGATGGCTCAATACCAACAAATCACTCTTTGTACTACGGTTCAACAGACAAGTTTCTAATTTCAGTTCTCCACCCTAAAAATATGAGTAAGTCAGTTACTTCACCTCTTCACTGCTGACCTGTGTTTCAACCCTGCTCCAGACTGCTTTTCATTGCTGCTTTCTTTTCAATGGCTTGTTTTGTTTTTTAATGGATAAAATAAAACAAAATGCTGCTATTTTGATTTCTAATATCATTCTTCAATAAAAGGAACCAGGTATCCTTGGAGAAATGGCTGATTCTACGGCTTGGGCAGGAAACATACAAGATGAGCCTGGGTCATCTTACTGTGCCAAAAGTAGGAAAGTATTAAATTAAAAAACCACCTACATACACAATAAAAGGGGTCACAGGGAAACGAGTCATCTGAAAGAGTTTCAATGGTCAAACCAGTAGCAACATGAGCAACAGATAAAGAAAGTAGTAAACAAACAAACAAAAAGTCTATAGTGAATATCCATGACTCCATGCTCACATAAATGAATGACTGACTGAGTAAATATATGGGAGAATAGACAAATCTCCCAGGTATAAGAATTCTAAGTATTTTATTGTGGAGCATAGCTCCTCAGTCTTGAGTGTGGGCCACGCATAGTGACTTCCTTCCAAAGAGGACAGTATAGAAATGGGGAAAAAAGTATCTTTATAAGAGATAACTCGGTCAAACACCACCTCAGTTAGGGAGCCAGATCGCCATCCACAGGGATAAACCATGTCAATAGTATGCACCCTTGACAAGACATGATGGTAATGGCACCTTACTTGTGAGACCTCTTTTCTAAAAACCCATAATCCCAATCTAATCATGGGATAAACTTCAAACAAGTCCAAATTGCAGAATATTTCACAGAATGAAAGTGAAAGTGTTAGTCACTCAGTTGTGTGACTAACACAACTTGCGACCCCATGAACTGTAGCCTGTCAGGTTCCTCTGTTCATGGGATTCTCAGGCAAGAATACTGGAATGGGTTGCCATTCTCTTCTCCAGGGGATCTTCCCAACCCAGGGATCAAACCCAGGTCTCCCTCATTGCAGGTAGATTCTTAGCCATTTGAGCCACCAGGGAAGCCCTTACAGAGTACATGACCTATACTCCTCAAAACTGGCAGTGTCTAAGACAAACCAAAGTCTAAGACAGTGTCTAAGACAACAAAGTCTAAGACACTTTCACAGCCCAGAGGCGACATGATGACTGAGTGTGTGATGAGGTGTCCTGGGTGAATTCTGTAACAGAACAGGGGAAAAGTAATGAATCTCATTAAAATGGTGATATTATTTAACAATAATATATTATTATTAATTCACTAGCTGCGACAAATGTAACACTATAATGTAAGATGTTAACAATAAGGGGAACTAGGTGTCTGGTATATGAGAATCCTCTGTTATCTTTGCTGCTGCTGCTACTAAGTCACTTCAGTCGTGTCTGACTATGTGCGACCCCATAGACTGCAGCCCACCAGGCTCCGCTGTCCCTGGGATTCTCCAGGCAAGAACACTGGAGTGGGTTACCATTTCCTTCTCCAATCTGTATCTTTGCTACTATTTTCTAAATCTAAAACTATTCTAAAATATAGTTTATTTTAAAAATCTTAAAAACAGAATCTGGCAGGATAAACTGGGTAAAACAAATAGGAAGGAAGAAGAAGAGGCCTCTTTCTTGGCGGCATAAGACTGGAAGAAGATTTGCTGCCCAGGACGCCTTGCTCTGACATACAAGACCTAACCCTTGGCCTTCAAAGGCAACAGCCCCATACAGATGCTGTCAGCTTTGGCACCTTTACCTGAAATTCAAAACCATGATCAAATGGGTATGGCGATTCCTCATCCAGGGCTTGGTTGCCAGTGGCTGTGCTTTGCTGTGTTAAAGTATAGTGAAAGGATGAAGCAGAAGGGTAGAGGCGGCCCCTGCCAGCTGGAGCCTCCAGCTGGGGAATCTGGGAGCGGCTCACCTTTCTTTTCCATTCACAGATCCAAAGTAAGGGCCTGGAGTGTTTCTTGTTCCCACTGTCTTCAGCAGAAGACCTTCTCTAAGACATTTGCTATAGAAAATCACTGACAACAGCTGGGAAGGGATTTGCTTACAAACTGAGATGTGTGGCCAGGGCATGCTAAAGGAGAAGGAGTCAGAATGTAAAATTCAAGTATTTTTCTAGAAATATGCAAGTGTGGCAGAAACAGATGTACTAACTAAACAGTATTTGTTAGATTGACAACAAGAGGTGGGTAAATGAAGGATATGCAATGTGATGTGGGGGGTATACACATGTGTAGAGGTTTCCTTGGTGACTCAGGTAATAAAGAATCTGCCCACAATGCAGGAAACTTGGCTTCGATCCCTGGGTCGGGAAGATCCCCTGGAGAAGGGGGATGGCAACCCACTCCATATTCTTACCTGGAGAATTACGTGGACTAAGGAATCTGACGAGCGACCATGGGGTCGCAAACAGGCAGGCATGACTGAGCAACTAACGCTGCATATCTGCAGAGGATGAAACAGCAGAGCAAAACTTAAGAATAAGTCCAGGCACTTGCTTGGTGGTCCAGTGGTTAAGAATTCGCCTGCCAGTGCTGGGTGCATGGGTTGGATCCCGGGCCTGGGAAGGTCCCGCATGCCATGGGGCAACTAGCTGCTGTAACTACTGAAGGCCGTGCACTCTGGAGCTGGTGCTTTGCCAACAAGAGAAGCCACCACAGTGAGAAGCCCACGCACTGCAACTAGAGAGTGCCCACCCCGCCGCCACAGCTAGAGAAAGCCCGCACGCAGCAAAGAGGACCCAGCACAGCCAAAAGTAATTGAGCTCAGGGTAGCAGTGGGCACATGCAGTGGGGCACTAGCTTTTGGATCTCGGTTCAAAACCCAACTCTGTCGCTCATTAATGCTATGCTAAGTCTTGTTACAGGGCTTCCCTGGTGGCTCAGAGAATAAAGCATCTGCCTCCAGTGCAGGAGACCTGGATTCGATCCCTGGGTTGGGAAGATCCCCTGGAGAAGGAAATGGCACCCCACTCCAGTACTCTTGCCTGGAGAATCCCATGGATGGAGGAGCCTGGTGGGCTACAGTCCATGGGGTCGCAAAGAGTCGGATACGACTGAGCGACTTCACCTTCACCTTCACCAAGTCTTGTTACTCAGCCTTCAGAGTCTGCCTTTTCTCAACTGTAAGGTAAGGATGATACCTTCTCACAAGGATGTGGTAAGAATGAAGTATAAACATTTGGTACAGGGCTAGTGCCAAGTGAGAACTCGGTAAACATTTATTATCATTACTGCTGCTGGTATTATACTTTTATTATTAGAAATTCCAGAAATGCAAATGAGTTCCAAGTTTCCTGTTCCTGTAGCCACTGCAGGAAAGGGAATTGTCCATCTTCCTCCCAGGACCCATCTACATTTCTACACCTACCCACTTGGAACCATATCTCCCCAGTCTTTGAAGACCCACCCTCTTACCTTACAACTTGCACATGATCCCCTTTAAGAAACATGTTCCCAATTCATTTGCTATGGTCCCTAAGTATTGCTTAGGCAGGAGCTGCTCTTTCCAAGTTGCATCATTTAAGCTAAGTCTGAAAAGGGGGAAAAAATCATTCCATGAGGTAGTCATTCACTCAACAAATATTCATTGAGCACCTATTGTGTGCAGGGAACTGTTCTAAGTGCTGAGGATACAGCTATGAATGGGGGAGATAAAGTAATTGTTCTTGATGAGCTAATATCATAGTAGGAGAAAACAAGAAACACACAACAAAAATGTCACATTGTGATAAGTACTACTCTGAGAGGTAAAATATGGTGATGTGATAAAGGGAACCAGGTGACTGGGGTAGGCTGATAAGGAAGTGACACCTACTTCAAGATCTGAATAATAAGAGGGAGCCTGGGGAAAAAACTTTCCAAGCAGACAGAGTGGTCAGTGTAAACCTCCTAAAGCTTGGCTTTTTCAAAGTACAAGGAAGCCAGGGTGGCTGGAATTGTAAGCAGGGCAGAAGGATCTAAGATGAGGTTAGCCAGGTCGTCAGGGCCCAATCATGAGGACTTTCTAGGTCAGTGCTGTAGACTGAATCCTGTCCCCCTCAAGAAGACATGTTCAAGTCCTAAGCCCCAGTACCTGTGAACAGGACTTGACTGGGAAACAGGGTCTTTGCAGATGTAATCAAGTTAAGATGAGGCCACACTGGGTTAGAGTGGGCCTTAATACCAATTTCTTGTGTCCTTATAAGAAGAGGGAAATCTGAACACAGATACACAGGTAGAATGCCAAATGGCAATGGAGGCAGAGATTGGAGCGATAGGTCTACAGTCAGGTGATAGGTCTACAATCAAGTGATAGGTCTACAATCAAGACCTATCAAGTGGCAGGTCTACAATCAAGGAACTCCAAGGATTGCAGGCAACCTCTAGAAGCTCAGAAGAGTCAAGAACCTTCAGAACCACTAGAACCTTCAGAGAGAGCATGTCTCTGCCAGTATCTTGATTTTGGACTTCTAGCCTCCAGAACTCCTGTTTCAAGCCACACTGTTTGTGGTACTTTGTTATAGCAGCCTGAGTAAATAAATACAGTCAGATTAAAGAGTTTGGATTTTATTCTAAGAGGTATGGAAACAATTAGAGCATTTTAAGCAGAGAAAGACATCCTAGCTTTTATTTTATAAAGTTAAATATGGCTGCTATACAGAGAATAGATGGGGGTAAAAAATAGAGACAAGAACACTAGTGAGGAGGTTATCATATGGTGCAGGCAAGAGGCATAGGTGGCTGAACTAGGGTAAAAGTAGTGAAGACAAAGAATTGGTTGGATTCAGGTGCATTTTGGAATTGAAATTAAGGTGATGGGAGAGAGAACATGCAAAAGCAAAGATAATGTCCAGATTTATTCACATAAACTTTGTTTTGATAATATGTTTCTATTATATTAGTTTAAAACATTAGCATTTTACTTGTTGCTCATTTAGTTAACTTTGAGGAAGACTCGCTTGTCTCTAAGATTCTAAATATTCCTCCTCTACTACTCAAGCAGTAAGCCTGCAAAATACCACATGATAGGTTCCATATAGAACTTCTGGGAGAAGAAATGAAAAGAAGCTGAGCATCCACATTTCCTCATCTGGGAAACAGACACTGAGGACTGACATGATTTCATGTTGCCCAGCAAACCGTAGTGGAGTGAAGAGAGCACAGGCCTCTGAGAGGCTGGAGTTCTCTGAGCCTGAATTGGTCCTGCCCCCAATTCACGCAGGACTGAAGAAACCACTCAATACCTCTGGGCTTCATCCTCCGAATGAGGGGGTGTGCCTGCCATGTTGCTTCAGTCGTGTCCAACTCGTTGCGACCCTATGGACTGTAGCCTGTCAGACTCCTCTGTCCATGGGATTCTCCAGGCAAGAATTCTGGAGTGGGTTGCCATGCCCTTCTCCAGGGATCTTCCCAACCCAGGGATAGAACTTGCATCTCTTACGTCTCCTGCATTGGCAGGCAGGTTCTTTACCACCAGCACCACCTGGGAAGCCCTAAATGAGGATAGGGTTGTTGGATTGATTTATTTATTTTTGGCTGTACCACACAGCATGCAGGATCTTCGTTCTCCTGACCAGAGATTGAATTCATGCCCCCTGCAGTGGAAGCATGGAGTCTTAACCACTGGATTTCCAGGGAAGTCCGGGTTGTTGGTTTCTAAGTTCTCTTTCAACTCATAATGTTATTTATGTACCTTGCATTAGACCACTTTTGAAAACAAGGAGTTTGAGATAAAACCAGTGCCAGTGCCATATTTTGAATGTTGATTAGAAGAAAAGTGGCATCCTAAATTTCTTTGGAGCTTTGTTTCTGGGAATATAGAAAACTATGTTATTTGGATCAACTGAAAACAACTACTAACAATGGATAAATGTAAGATTAGTAAAAGTAGGAGGGGCTAACAATATATAACATAAAGAATAACTGGGCCCAAATACAGGTGAAATCTAGGCCTTGGAATTGCCATAGAGCCAAGGGTTCACCCAAAGGGTTAAAACCTCTGGGTAAGGGTAAGCCAGCTGTAAACTTGTCCTGTTTCACCACACCCACACCTGACTCTCAGGAAAGTTGCCTTGACACAGGGGAGGGGGTGTGCAGAATCCCTGGGAAGATATTGCCACAAGCTAGAGCTCACATAGGTTTGCAGCCCAAATTCACAAAACTTGGGTCACCAAGAAAACTTTAGGCTGTGAAGTTAGTTTAAAAATTACCCAATCTGGCAATGCTCCCAGATTACCTGAAAAAAACAAACTCAAATCATCACTGGAGAAAGGTCTCAAAGAAATCTCCAAAATAATTTTTCAAAGTCAATGAATAACACAGCTCAAACACACAAGAAAGCAAGGAACCAAGCAAGAATGGACAATAAAAACACACAGCAATCAAACTCTAGAAATACTTGAGATATTTCAATTATCAGACTGAGATCATAAAAGCAACTCTGATATTCTATATAAAGATATAAAAAACAAGTTTGAAAATATCTCTGGAGGATAGAAAACTATAAAAATAACAGCAAAACTACAAAAGAACCAAATTGAACTTCTATACAATAACTAAAATTAAAAACTAAATAAACAGATCTAACAGCATACGAAACATAGCTTCCAGGTGACTCAAGGGTAAAAATCCACGCACCAAGCAGGAGACATGGTTTCGATCTGTGGGTTAGGAAGATCCCTTGGAGAAGGAAATGACAGCCTGCTGCAGTGTTCTTGCCCGGGAAACCCCATGGACAGAGGAGCCTGGTGGGCTATAGTCCATGGGGTCACAAAGAGTTGGCCATGGTTGGCACCCCACTCCAGTGTTCTTGCCTGGAAAATCCCATGGATGGAGGAGCCTCATGGGCTATAGTCCATGGGGTCACAAAGAGTTGGACATGGCTTAGCGACTACACAACAACAACAAATATAGCTAAAGAATGAATTAGTGAACCAGAAGATATGTCAGAAGAAATTCATTTAAAAGTAGATAAATGCATAAAAACTATGGAAGGAAGGTTAACAGACAAGGCAAATATAGACATTTTAACGTTAGAGTTTCAGAAAGAATGGAAAAGAAGTTACATTTGAAAAGATAATGGCTTAGAATTTTCTAGAACTGATGAAAATTCTAATACACAGATTCATGAAGTCCAACAAATTCTAAACACGATAAATAAAAAAGAAATCCATAGGTAGACACAACAGAATGAAATTGTAGAATATTGAATAAAAAAGAAAAAATCTTAAAATTAGCTTAAAAATACAAAACCTTATTTGAGGGAATGCTCTGGTAAGTCAGATGGATAGCTGAGTTCTTTACAACAATGTACCCCAGGGAGATAAACAGAATAATATCCTCAATGTGCTGCAAGGAAATAAAAACCTAGAAATCTACAATCAGACCCAGAAAAATATTTTTTTCCAAAAGTGAAGATGAACTAAATGTAATTTTAGATAACAAAAGCTAAGATAATTCCTCACTAGAGGATCTATAAAAGAGACTTCTAAAAGATGTACTACAGGCAAATAAAAAGTGATTTTGGGTAGGATGTATGATATGTAAAAAGGAATGAAGAATTTTTGAGTGGTAAGTAAGCAAGTGATTCTAAATGAAAATGACTCTACAAAACAAAAATAATTGTTTTAAGGGGATTAAAAAACAAAAAATAATTAAGATGCATGTTGACAATAATATTGAAATATGGTGATATTGAGTTAAAAAGTATTCTAAGGTCCTTGTATTATTTAGGAAGAAGCAAATGTAAGATTAACTTTAGAAAACTCTACTATGTAAACATGCTGTAATTTCTAGAGCAATCAGTAATATACTAGAAAACACAGTGCTTAAACTTCAAGGAGTAGAAAAGAAAGAATTATATACTTAAAAATCCAAAAGAAGGTGGGAAGACAGGTAAAAGGAACACAGAATGAGTAGGATGAATAAAATACACAAAATACAGATTTAAACTCAAATTTTTCAAGAATTACTTTAAATATAAATGGACTAAATGTCTAGTTAAAAGATAAAGATGATTACACGGAACGCTATGGATTAAAATGTGTCTCCCCACAAAAGATGTTACAGTCCTAACCCCCAGCACATGTGAATGTGATCTTATTGGGAAATAGAGTCTTTGCAGATGATCAAGTTAAGATGAGCTCATTAGATTGGGCCCTAATTTAGTACGACTGTGTCCTTATAACAGGGGAGGGACTCCCCTGGTGGTCCGGTGGCTAAGACTCTGAGCTCTCAATGCTGGGGTCCTTGGTTTGATCCCTGATGGGGAACTAGATCCCACATGCCACAAAAGACCCTATGCAGCCAAATAAATAAATAATAAATAAATAAAAGGGGGAAATTCAGACACAGAGACAAACATGAACAGAGGGAAGACAATCCACAACCCAAAGAACAGCCGAGGCCCCAGAAGCTAGGGAGTGAGACCTACAAAAGTCCTCCCTACCAGCCCTCAGGAAGAACCAACCTGGCTGATCCTGATCTGATTTCCAGCCTGCAGAACAGTGAGTCAATAAGTTTCTACTGTTCTGTCAACAAATGAATAGATAAAGAAGATGTGGTATATATACCCAATGGAATATTATTCAGATTAAAATAATGCCTTTTGCAGCAACATGGATGAACCTAGAGATTATCATACTAAGTGAAGTAAGTCAGACAGAGAAAGACAATATATTCATACATATATTCTACCCAGGGATTGAACCAGGGTTTCCTTTGTCTCTTGCACTGCAGGGATATTCTTTACCTGCTGAGCCCTTCTGGAAGAGGAAATGGCAACCGACTCCAATATTGCTGCCTGAACAGAGTAGCCTGGTGGGTTATAGTCCAAAAGGGTCACAAAGAGTTGGGTATGACTGAGCGACTAAGCACAACAACAACATTATAATATAATGTTGTTATATATAATGTTGTATATACAATTATATAGTTATATATACAATTACAATATATATACTATTATATAATATTATAACTATATTATATAATATAGAATAAATATTTTCTTCTATATGAAAGAATACATATATATATGTCACTGATTCAGTTTGTTGTATGCCTGAAACAACACAACATTGTAAATCAACTATATTTCAATTAAAAATAAAATTTTCATAAAATTTTGTATTTTTAAGTCACCCAGTTTGTTGTATTTTGTTACAGGAGCCCTAGGAAACTAATATACTGGGTTCTATTTTTTTAAATCATGTTTTCCCTCCCTTCACTTTTTAATCATGTTTTCCTCTCTCACTCTTTTGGAGGATAGCTTTGTCCACGTCCTTGCCCATAGCTTTCCCTGGGGACACATTGCTCCTTTAGGTTTGCTCTATTTCTTCACACAAAACTCCCCTCAGGGTTCTGCAGCGATGCAGGAAGCGGAGATGGGGAAAACTGAATACCTCACCGTGTTTAACCTCAGACTTCAGTCTAGAAAAACTTGCCTGTTGGAAATGCAAATCAGCTCCAACAACAAGAAGTTTGTGGCCAATGACCTAATTCCATTCCGAGGAGTCAGTCTGTCTGAGTCTACCCACACCTTTTTCTAAACCTTTCCCTTGGGAGAGATTAAACATGCAAGGGATAGATGGGCCAGTATTCTTTGACCTTGGAACCTGCTTTGGCAATATGCCCTTCGGTCAAATCTGAGATCCCAGTTAACCAATCTTTGCACAAACTTCTCAAGGAAAATAAAATTAGCCCAATACGATATACTGCCTGCATAATAATGAAGACAGAAGAGGATGCTCAGAGATGGGAGTGTAATGGTCTAGTCTCTTGTGCTTTCCAGGGGAGCAAATGGGATGAGAATAACATGAAGATGCTGGAACTTTCTCCCACCTACTCTGTGTTGGGTTTAGATTCTCCCCTGGGCCCAGAGAGGTAGTGAAACTGGTGAAGTGCAACAGGGTGGGTGGAGATGGGGGGACACGGTGGTGGTGGTGATGACTTAAATTCCTCCTGACAGAGGGGATCTGGAGAGGAGACAATGAAGCCAGTACTCCGTGAGTTATCAGGAGACAGAAGGAACACAGGAAAACAAAAATAACCATCACTGGCTAAAGTGGAATTCAGAAAAACAGATCCATTCATGTGAAATATTTAATGGAGTGTCCACTCTGTCCCGTGACCCCCGACAACCTTTAGTAGAGAGCACACACTTCAAGGAATGTAAATTACTATGGCAGCTAAGTTCTATGCATCAGCAGGCGTGGGGTCAGCCCTGCAGATAAGAGGGGGGGCACGGAACATGCAGGTACAGGCATTCTGTGCAGAGCAGAGCTCAGAGCAGTGGCGAGATGGAGCAGCTTATATCAGTTCACAAGACATGATGGTTAAATTTTCAGGAATATTGCAAGTTGTTGCAATATCTGTGTTTAAACACAGCAGTTATTAAAAACTGAAGTGCATGTACTTACAGAATACTAATGAAATAAAATATATTGAAAACAAAGGCAACCAGACACTCACCACTCACCACTTTCTGATTATTTTACTGCTGCATCTGTGTGGAAATACAGTTACAGGAGTGACACTGCAGTATCTTTCACCAGCTCCATGTTCTGGAACATTACATTTTTGCCTTGAAAATGGCCATGTTGGGAATATTTACACCTTGGAAATTGGCAAATAGGGCTGGATTTACTGTTTTGTTGAATCACAGGTTTAAGAGAGTAATGGAGAAAATACTTAAAATGCAAATTAAACTTAAAATGTGCCCTGTCTGTAGCCATTATACAGCGAACAGCATGAAAACAAACACTTTTTGTTTTCACCAACTTGTATCTGATTCAGCAAAGTCAGTCACATCCTTGACAAATGAGTGAAACTTCAACATACAGCTTCATTGTTTGCATTTCTATTACTCCTCAAAATAAGCAAAAATACCAGCTAATATTCATTTCTGAGTTACACTCAAAATGCTGATCAGAAAACATTCACCAGGTACCGCTGCCCCTGACCCACTGCTGAGCCTCACCTCTGATCACTGCTCAGCCCTAGGGTGGGGGTGGAGGTGTCACAGAAAAACCACAGGAGAGACGGTCCCTGCCCTAGGTGCTGCACACTGTTCAGCCCAAGGGAGTGCCCCCTGCCATGTGCCCAGGTACTCATTTCCTCGTGGCCACAGGTGTACATCATACACACCATCAGCAGGTGAGGGACAGGAAGCAGGCACAGGAGAGTTAGATGTTGATTCTTCCCTTCCATACTATTAGATGGAGAAGGCAATGGCACCCCACTCCAGTACTCTTGCCTGGAAAATCCCATGGACAGAGGAGCCTGGTGGGCTGCAGTCCATGAGTTCGCTGAGTCGGACATGACTGAGCGACTTCACTTTCACTTTTCACTTTCATGCGTTGGAGAAGGAAATGGCAACCCACTCCAGTGTTCTTGCCTGGAGAATCCCAGGGACGGGGAGCCTGGTTGGCTGCCGTCTATGGGGTCACACAGAGTCGGACACGACTGAAGTGACTCAGCAGCAGCAGCATACTATTAGACTACATTTAGTGTTCATAACTATGACTCTCAAGGTAATACAAGATTGGGATAATCAAAGAAGCATTGAAACCCATTCAGCATTTACAACGAAAACACATTTTAGAAAGAGGCTTTAAACAATTTTGTTGAAATAAACAAAATCCTTTCTACTTTCAGTTTGAGCATTCTCTTAATTTAGATTTCTAGGAATTTGACATCCTTGTTACAGTGTGAAGAACACATACTTTTTCAGTGGGAAAAGGATGACAATAAAAAAGGAGGAACAAAACCAAATGTTGCACTTACCCATGTTCTTTAGAAAATTACTTTCTTTATAATTTTCCAGTTAATGGAAGACTGTCCTTTAAATTCTTAGCAGAGATTGCTAGTTCTTCCCAAATATCCATGCCCCTTTCTTCATTAATTAATGAGATCCCTGAATTTTAGCTCATCACCTTGTCACTCAGCACTACAATTTGTCACCTCCTGTGGAGCCAAGTGTGGCCAAGTGACTCTGTGAGTTCTGGCCAGTGAGTGCAAGCGTGAGGGTTGTGTGCAATTTTGAAGCTTTCATCCTTAAAGAGGAACAGTGTGCCCCTCCGCTACCTCTGTCCCCATTCTGCTGGCTGGACTAGTCGGCTTGTGGGACCTGGAGGAGCCGCCTCAGAGCATGCAGTAGAGACTGTGTCTTAGGATCGCACAGCTGTGGTCGCCTCAGTCCTGCGACTCCATGGACTGTAGCCCGCCTGGCTCCCCTGTCCATGGCACTTTCCAGGCAAGAATACTGGAGTGGGTTGCTGTGCACTCCTTCAGAGGATCTTCCTGAACCAGGAATCAAACCCACGTCTATTACATCTCTTGCATTGGCAGGTGGGTTCTTTACCTCCAAGCGCCACTTGGAAAGCCCATTAGGAGAGCAAAGCAACAGTATAACGGAAGCCTGGGTCCTCAACACCGAGGAAGCATCAGATCAGCCCAGATGGCCTTCCCAGACAATAACATGAGAGAGAAATTAGTTTCTACCACCCTTAAGCCGCTGTGCTTCAGTCTTTGTTGCAGCAGCTGAATTTGTTTTTAATATTTTGGGGACGATGTTCTCTCTACATGCTCCACTTTTCTCAGCTTGTTAAACAGAACAAAGTCATCTACTCCTTTTTGAATCAGGAAACATAATATTATTCTGAACAATAATACAAAGAGGTTGCTGAGGGTCTAGAGTGCTCCTGACCTGACAGTTATGTGGCCTCAGACTGCAGGGCGTGGTTAATTCATGCCTAATTCCTGCCACTTTTCTGACTCCTCTCACTATTGAACTATCAAGGATATACAAGAAATATATATATATATATAGTGCTTAGACTCAGAGACTCAAATGTAGAAAGTGTTCAGTGTTACTTATGACTATTACAGCTATCAGTATTGATTATTGTTATTGTGTATGGAGGATAAATGGCTATCTTAAAAACCCACCGCTTTTTCTCCTGCTTAAATTTTAAAGACACAGAAGCTGAAAATTCTGCTATGTGGAACCATTATAATCAGCTATGCTTACAGAATGGAAGCTAGAGTTTGTCCCTGGAGCAGACCCTCTCTCTTTATCTTTTTAAAAAGACCTCGATGGTCTCCTTAGTCATGAAATGTAAGGAAAGCCTACCTGTTGGCCTTGGGGAGTCTCTGAGCTGACAACCTAAATCAATGACAGTTTCTTCAAACTGAGGTGTAAATGTTCTATTTGATAACGAGGAAGGTTGTTTTCATGGCCTTTAAGGAGAAATTATGATGTTAAGAAGTTTTTCCTTCCTTTGACGGGGATGAGAAGGGAGCAATAAGGCCATAAAATGATGCTCTCACAGTAGTGAGCATGCCCCAGCAAAGTGGCTGCGGGCCAAGGCCAAGGGACATAGCCAGATGGGCCCTGGGACGAGGGCTGACGCATGAACTCTGGAGCACTAACATCTGACCGCTAGTTAGACTCTTCCTTTTCTGCCTGTAATTTACTCATGTTATTCTCAAGACACAGAGAGGGGTTAAATGTCACAGCCTGTGTTCAGCTGTGCTTGAGTCTGAAAGGGAGAGACTTGTCCTCATACTTGGAGCTGAGAGATTTTCCATGTCTGCTGGGACACAGAGGTGGTTGACTGAGCCGCTTGGGACAGCACTAGGCAGGAAGTGGCAAATGTCAATGAATACAAACCAGTGATACAGTCGCTACAACAAGGCCTCCTCAGCCTCTCCTGGGGAAAAGCCTGTCAAAGGCTCAACATCTGTCGTCTTATGATAATATTGCTAACATAAATATATCATGATAATGTACTGATATAATAAAAGTTATATTATTTATTATTTTATAACATTGATAATATTATTGTTCTAAATTATTAATATGAAATCATATAATTATACTTTCAGTATCTAGCTGTGTATGCTATCTTCCCCAAATATCTTCCTCTTTAAATTGAAAGTGGCTGCTGCTGCTGCTAAGTTGCTTCAGTCGTGTCCAACTCTGTGTGACCCCATAGACGGCAGCCCACCAGGCTCTCCCGTCCCTGGGATTCTCCAGGCAAGAACACTGGAGTGGGTTGCCATTTCCTTCTCCAATGCATGAAAGTGAAAAGTGAAAGTGAAGTCGCTTAGTCGTGTCCGACTCTTTGCAACCCCATGGACTGCAGCCTAACACGCTCCTCTGTCCATGGGATTTTCCAGGCAAGAGTACTGGAGTAGGGTGCCATTGCCTTCTCCAATTGAAGGCTATTAAACTGTGATTATCAAGCTTGTAAGAAATATGTCTATAACAAAGGTAAATAGACTTTGAGGGAGGGTTTGGAAGCATTTTCTTAGTAACAAAGTACAAGATCTTTAAGGGTAGACCAAGTAATATCTTATTTCACTTGCTCAGGAGTTTTTATTTTTAACAACTCTGGCTCTCCAACTGTATCCCAGATAGTTAAAATCGCCAAAGTGAGTGGCCATTTGGTAACTGAAACCAAACTGTACAGTTTCCTGGTTGACTTCTCCACAATTAAAACCATTTTGTTAGTGGTAAAATGGGGCTTCAGGGTCTAAGAAATTGCCAAAATAAAATCAGAGAGACTTAACAGGTTGCTAACTTTATTTTGCCAAGTAAGGACATTATTTTTTTAAGATTACCAAACCCTTGCAACATACGGCACTTTATAAACTTTTAACAACAAAATAGCAAGAAGCAGATCTTTCAGAATAAAAGATGGTCCTTTAGTCTGTGAGGACTTTTAGATATTTTTCTCTTGTCACCATCCACAGGTCAGAACTTCATGCAGACTGGCACCTGGTTTGGAGCTGTTTTTCTAGAACATGAAGCCCATGGCTTGGGGAGCTATCTGGGAGCTGCTGGCCTGAAATAATTCCCACAATTCCTTCAAACATATGGGAGATGGACTAAAGGAAGAGCGGTGGCCTGTTATCCCCAAAAAAGAGATCTTATGAAGCATGGGAGATCTTATGAGACTTCCCTGGTGGCTCAGACGGTAAAGCGTCTACAATGCGGGGAGACCTGGGATGGATCCCTGGGTCAGGAAGATCCCCTGGAGAAGGAAATGGCAATCCACTCCAGTACTATTGCCTGGAAAATCCCATAAATTGGTAGGCTACAGTCCATGGGGTCGCAAAGGGTCAGACATGACTGAGTGACTTCACTTCACTTCACTTCACTTCACTTCATGAGGCATGGGAGTCAGATCCACCTGCTGTGTGTCAGCTAAGTGTTCCCAAAACTTTCTTCCTGCCCTGAGTTGTCTCTGAGCATTGGGAGCTCTGAAAACTGCCCTTTTCAAGAGACAGGAAAACTGCAAAGTTGGGCTCATTCCACAGAATGAATTTCCATTTTTTTCTGGCCGCATAAATGCTGTGTCTGTTGGTAATTTTCATTCTTGGGTCACAGCTCCCAGGGGAGCCGGAGAAAGGGCTAATAGGAGAGAAACGTTTTCTGTGTGTTTCTTCAGTTCCTAGACTCACTCCCTGGCTCTAGCATGCAGAAGGGCTGCCCTGCTCCAGCCTTCCAGGTGCCATTCCCAGACCCCAGCAATGGTACAGGTAGCTGAGCAAAGAGACCTGCCCTGGGCCAGCTTCAGAGACACAGTTCTGGAACCAGTATGTCCATGAGAAAAAAGGAAGCTCTCTTTGTTAGGAAAAGAACCAGTGATGGAAGTCTTTGCTGCAAGAGCTGGCCGAGTAAAAGCTTCTTTACTAAAACCAGTGACCCCTAAAAACTTTGAGTCACCTTCCCCCTACCCCACCGCATCTATTTCCCAGCAGTTGGAAGAACTACGGAGAGCCAAAGGGACAGAGGTTGAATGCATGACCGATCCTTCTGGAAGTTTTGTCTTTCTGCTGACCAGAAATAATTTCCATACATTTTCCTAAATATATGAGAGTTAATTGCCAATTTGCATCTTGGTTTGAGTATTCAGATCTCAAGATGGAAACATAAGCCCTTTATTTCAAGAAAAATAGACAAAGGAAAAGGTCTGAAGCTCATTTTCTAATGCCCAAAGGCTCATGGAAAACAACTCAGTGGTCTTTCTTCTCTAGCAGACTCTTCACAAACATCTTGGAGGAGAAGCACTCCCTTGGGTTTGAGTTGTTTTATGTGATTTCAGTTACATCAGAGAATTTATTCTCCACCCCCCTCAAGCCTTGCCAAATCATTAATTCTTGAAAGAGTAACAGGATTTTCATTTCGCTTGATGTGCCTCCTTGTAGCCAAACTTGACGTCAGCACCTTTTGTAAGCAGGAAACTATGAATTAACACCCTGCATTTTCAAAATGAGTCCCCTTATTGAGGCCCTGTTAGGGAAAATTCTTCACATCCTTTGACACTAGCTTGCTCGCATTATTAATTTAAATGTCTCAGGAACATCATCTGCTTCTACTAAAATTAATGACAAATGAGTTCTGGAAAGTGGCTTCCAGAGCCGCCCTCATAAGAACAGTCAGGGGAAAGCTCAGTGTCTGAAACGCTAATTGAGATGTGAAGCTTAATAACGTGTGTTTAGCTATGACCCTAAAATCTGCTCGCCTTACAACTTTCCCCATCTGGTGTAATTTGCTTTCTCTACTTGTAAAAATGCACACGACAGCAACAGCATGGATTGTGTGCCATGTTGCAACAATGAAGCCTCGTCTGTCACATTCTTCATCAAAAGAAACTTATTTCTCACCCTGTCTTCACCCAACTTCCAACCTTTCATTACACTTTGCATTGGAGGTCTGCCCAAGCACCATGCCCCGGCCCAATCCCACTTTGGAGAAAGGAGATGATGGAGCCATACCTTGTACCCAGGTTTCCGCCCTCTTTTCTTTGGGATCTTCACTGCTGGTAAAGAACCAGCTGAAGCAGAATAAATGTTATGAACTGCCATCTTCATAGGTGTCGAGTGAAGTGGGGTCGGCCTCGCTTTCTCCCCGGGATCCTCTGAGACTGCATTTCTGCTGGTGCCAGTCTTACAGAAGGAAGTGACAAATCGCTCACAGGCAGAAGAGGTGCTAAGAATTAGTCCAGACACAAAGCAAAACAAAAACAGAAGTGTTTGTTTGGTTTGCAAGGCAAACATGGATCCGGTTTGGTGATTTTGGCCATACCTACCCCTAAGGGAGGGGGAAGACCAAATAGAAGAGAGCCAGACATTAGTCGGAGCTTTTAAAGTGCTTTTGGGCTCCTGGTATAATTTCAAGGATAGTGAATTTCCATGGGACTATAGTGAAGTAGGGAAGATACTGGCTAGGTGAAGAGGACAACAGATTCCCAGCAACCAATACAACCAATAGTGTCATCAGCAAGGAGACAGTTTTATCTATGTGCCTCAATTTCCCAGTTAGTTCAACTCTGAACTGAAATAATAATAACATTAAATAAACACAACCAGTTTTTTTTCCACATTCACTCCTATCCCTTTGGCTGGGTAACAAATACTTATACTTTTTACCCCCATGAAATAAATTTAATAGTACAAATCGATTGTATTAAAGTTGATTATGTTCCTCAATCAAAATGTGGACAGAGATTTGCATAGACAGGTGTTCATTTTTACATGATCCAGCTTCCAACTCTCAAAAATAAAATGAATAGAGCCCAGTAACAAGCAATTGGGGAAGGGTTAATACATCTAAGGAATAATACAATCAGCTAGATACAAGCCTTTAACAATACTCTTTTAATAACATAAGGTTGAGTGAAAAAAACATCCCACAAAGTGCAGGTAAAAGTTATCTCAACTCTGCAAAATTTTATGTGGTGATAAAGTGGCCAATAGCAAAGATGGTGGGACCATGGGTAACTGTTCACCATGTACAAATCCTTTCCCCCTTGTACTACTATGCTCAGCATTAAAAATTACTTAAAATAAGTGCTCCAACCAAGGATTGAACCCACACCCCTGCTTCGGAAGGCAAAGTCTTAACCATCAGACCACCACAGAAGGCCTACAAAGCTCCTTTTGCTGAATAGGTTTTGAAGATCAAAGAAAGGGTAACAAACTAATTAGTGCATTACCCTAAGAACTCATATTACTCAAAATTACACTCAACTATCCCCAAATCTCAATATGCCAGAAATAACTTCCTATGGAAAAACAGTCATCTTTTGAATTGGATACTTTTTTCTACTTCACTCTCCCTAGAGGGAGAAAAAAACCAGGATTTGTGCTGCTTTCCAAGCCCTTCTATAGAAAGTCCTATGAAGGACTTTTCCAGGTTAACTAAATTGATCAACAGACTTCATGCCAATGGAACAACAGAAAAGTATTTTTAGTGGAATACTAAGTGCCTCCGTGGTTGGGAAGATACTGGAGAGAGTCTTCTCACAGTCCTTTCAATTCACAAAACACCTGAATGATTACATATTGTATTTCATCCATCAATCAGGAAGATGCTGTTCCCCAATTTCTTGTTACAAATATAGACCATTTTAACACAGAGTCAAATCCAATTTTAAGTAATGGAATATAAATGTTTAAAAAACTAAATAGGTTATTTTAACCACTGGGGAGCCTCAAAATAACTTCTTGGAATAATTTCAGAGAATTGGAAGAAAGTATATACAAAATGGTCCTTTCAGTAACAAATCCAGACATTCTGGAAAAGATGGTGTCAAAAGTCTGCGGTCCCCCAAATCTCCCTTTCCAAGATGTGAACAAAGAAAAGTAAGAATAGCAAATATGAATACTTAAAAAAATACCAATATTAGAATACAGTGGAAACAAAAAGATGCAAGTTTTTTAGGGAAAATGTAACTATGGATGATAGACAACCATAATTTACCAAATGTTTAAGGATAAGGTCAAAACTAATAGCAAACTAAAATACTCAAAGATATATTAAGAGGCTGTCATCAAACATAAAGAGTTTCTATGTGTCTTAAAATTTTTCTTTAAGAATGAACAGCAAAAAATTCCTAAAAAAACAAACAAAAAACACTCAATAGCAAAAAAATCTATAAGCATTTAGGCAGAACAAACAGATAATTTACAGTGGGAAAAATAAAAGGCTAGCTGTCTTCAGCACCATTAGCCAGAAGATAATGGAATCAGTATGCTGGTCATTTTCCCAGTTATTTATAGTCTCCAAACTTTCTCCTATCACAGGGACTTTGCACATAATAGTTCCTTTTGCCTACATTGCTCTTTCCTCTTGCTCTGGCTTAGTCCTCTCATTCTTCATCAGTTAACTCAACAAAACTCACCTTGAGCTCTCATTAGAGTTTCCTAAGCTTCGAGTTCCTCAGCTGTGACAATTGCATGTAAAGCATCCACAATGGAACTTGGACAAAAGAAGCAGATTGGAACGTGAGGATTATACCACCTGCAATACCTCTGACCTAGCAGTCTTTTTCTGCCAACATCTATGACCCAAGGGTGGGCTAACTTGTTTGCTTGCACAGGATAAAAGTTCAGACCCTTCACTATTTTTCATACAGAGTTAATAAGAAGTAGAAGGATTCATCTGATGAAAATAATAGTTTTTGAAATTATAATTATGCCCTAAAATAAGACTTGAATAAAGAAAAAGTTTATCATTGGACAAATGGGTATTTTAAAAATATAATTTTTACCTAAATTATTCTATAAATTAAGTGCAATCACATTAAAAACCCAAACTAATTTTAGGGGGAAAAAGACAAAACAAGTCTCAAGACAGACTTGCCCTTCTGTTTCTTAAAATGTGTTTTTGTTGTTGCTTAGTCACTAAGTCATGTCTGACTCTTTTGCTACCCCATGGACTATAGCCTGCCAGGCTCCTCTGTCCATGGGAGAAAACTGTAAAAATGGCAGTAGTTTGGGTACAGAAATAAGCAATCAGATCAATAGAAATGTTAGTCCAGAAATTAAACTTATATTAAGTTTTCATTTGTTTGAAATTTAGGATCATTTCATATCAATGTAGACAGCTCAATAAATGGTTCGTGGACAAAGGGCACTTAGAAACCAATAAAATTTTACTATATTTATAAATCTTAGAGATATCCAAGACTAATACATACAAAAATAAAAGAAATATTAAGAAGTGCTGGAGACAATATAAGTCAATATTTTTATACTCTTGGGATTGGGAAGGACTTTCTGAATATGATGGAAAACTTGGGAAGTGGACATGGAAAGACTGACAGACATGCCCACAAATGTCTTCACACAGGAAAAGTAAAATCATGGAGAAGTTTGAAAATAAATGAAAATCTGAGGAAACTATTTGCTACATATGGAACCAACAGAAGGTTAATATAAAGAACTCTTTTAAATTATTAAAATAAAAATGACACTCTAATAGAAAAATGGGCAAAGGACACGGAAAACTCATGAAAAGCACAGGCTATGTTAGAGAAGGCAAGAAAGAAAAGAACAAGAGAAGTGGGGGGCGTGGAAAGAAGGAAGAAAGAGAGAGAAATAAATGATCAGTTATTACAAAAAATAAGATTCTGAACTTTACTGGTTATTTCCCAAAAAGTAAATTGAGGTATCATTTGTCATTTATCAGATTGACAAATGTGGATAACTCTGACAATACTATATGTTGGTGAGGGTGTATAGAGGACATTTCCATTTATTGTTGGTAGAGTTAGAAACTGGCTAACTTTTTCTGGAGGGTAATTTGCAAATCACTTGCAAACTTTACTTCTGTGGAGTAGCTCAGTCGGTAAAGAATCTGCTTGCAATGTAGGAGACCCGGGTTTGATCCCTGGGTTGGGAAGATTCCCTGGAGGAGGAAATGGCAACCCACTCCAGTATTCTTGCCTGGAAAACTATGGAAAGAGGAGACTGGCGGACTACAGTCCATGGGGTCACAAAGAGTCAGACACAACTTAGTGACCAAACCTCCACCATTTACAAACTTTATACATGCATGCTCCTATTCTAGCTATATCACTCCTAAGGATTTGTCCTAAGAAAATAATCTGGGGGAAAAAAAAACAAAAATATAAGGCTAAGGATATTCTTCAAACATCATTTATATTAATAATAGTAAAATACTGAAAGCAATCAAAATATCTCGCAAAGCAGCCTCAGTTTAGTAAGTTATTTCACATTCATAAAATGAATACTTGTGTGTATTTATTAATACACACATACATATATATACATGCATCTATAAAGACTATAAAGTAGCATTTATAGTATGATTCTATTCATAACCTTTTTATATATACAGATTGAAATAAATCTGCATGTGCTCAGGCATAGAAAGAGGTCTGGGAAAGATAATCATCAAAAAAGCCTATAGTAGTGGTGTCTGGGCAAAAGCAAACTGAAAGATGTTTTTGCTTTCTTTTTGTACCATTCTGCATTGTTTGAAAACTTTAAACTATAGGTAGGAAAACAGTTTAAAGGGGAAAGTAAACAATGAGTGACTAACTTTCATTCTCTGAAAGTTTCTATTGGAAGTTTTTGTTTCTTTCGACAGCCTTTTGTTTTCTTATTTTCTAATGGTTTGGGCTCCAAAGCCACAGAACTTCACTGGCCACTGCTTTAGCATCTCAAATAAACTGTAACAAAAGGCAAAAAGACATTATAACCAACATTACAGAGAAGGTTGTTTCAAAGCTAAAAGACTATCCATAAACAGACGGTGGATGGGGTGCTTTGCTGGGCCCCTAAGAGAACCAGCTCCCCACCCTTACCCACCTTGACACCACCTCCTGCAGACTTTTCCATCTAGTTGGCTCCTCGGTTACTGCTCTCCACCCAGAGACTTCCATTCATCTCAAAAGACCTTCGAAGACATCAAATGCTGTCCAAGGACACTTGAGCCATGGACACATAACCTGATATCACCAATCATATAAATCATTTGAGAACTGTCAAAACCTCAAGGTATATATGACATCTCTGAATTTCTCTGCTTTCTCTCGAGGACTTTAGTGAATACAGATGGCCTCTGTTCACTTCAGAATCGGAGCCATCTTGGAGCAAAGAGTTTTAGTAAACATTAAAAGATTCTGTCCCTAGAACAATATAACATTCAAGTTTCTAAATCTCCACGTTATAACCCCATAAGTAGTTGTCAAATCCTGGCAACATATTAAATCAAGTGATTTGCTGCTGGTTTCCTAAGTCTCCTTCATCTTATACCCTCCCTCCACCCCCCGAAAAAAAGGCTTGGCTAGAAATATTATAGCTGAAGCCAAGAGAAACTAAGATCTGGTCTATAAATTTGGGGATGGCAGTTTCCCTGTTAACCTTGCAAATATAATACATGTAAATCAAGATCCTGGCTAATGGTGCTTCATCAAGGTAAAGAAAAAGGAATTACCAAATTCAAAGCACACACCAATCCCATGGGACCACTGAGTCACCTAATTCAATCCTGAGGCATGTGTTATATGGCCACTCATTTATTCACTCTTTCATTTATTAATTTATCCAACAAATATCTGTTGAATATGCAGTAAGTGTCAAGTATTATGCATAGACACTTGGATTACAGATGAGAATAAATAATTCACATCTCTTCAGTTATTTACTGTGGAGAAGCAGACAAGTAAGGAGGCAACATGATACATGGAGTAGAGGGTATAAAAAGATTTCCTATTACATGACATGCAAATATCAGAGATGAAAGAAATCATTCTTTTAACTGGGTTGGAAAGAGTGGAGGCAGGAGAAGCACAGAAAAGGTGACATCGGAGCCTGGCTTTTCGAAGCAGAAGAAGCTAAGCACACAGAACTGGCAACAGAGTAGGTATGCACAGGGATGCTTGGTGGTCCCTGGAGAAGGATGGGCCAGCCAGACCGGAGGCAGGGGCAATGGCTGCCTGTTGTTTCTAGAAGTACTGAGAGGAGGTAGTTACAAGGCTCTCTAGCCTCCTAATGGACTTGAGCTTATTTCCTTCTGCATGGGATGGGTCCCTGGCCTTAGTGTCATGCTCTTTCTCACTGTCACTTTAAAAGTACAACCAGAATCCTATTTTCTCTTGTTCTGGGGTACCAGTTGAATTCACCATAAGTCAGAATTTCTAGTGTCTTTTTTTTTTTAACAGCAGCCTCGTATGCACCTTAATAGCCGCAGCTCCCCACGCTGCTTAGGTCTGTATGTGAGGTGGTTTCAAGCAATTAAGATCTGCCTTGCCATCTATCTAAAATTCGGCTGCTCTCCATGGTGGCCCGTCTTTCTACTTCAGAGACTTTCCCTTTTACATACTGGTCTCTCTCTTCTCTCACCTTTCTTACTGCCCATTGCCTGCACCTCTAGTTTCAGCAGGCACTGATTGAATGATGGTTTATATCATTCTGTCATTGTTTCATGCACGTAAGTGTTTCTGTGCACCCCTGGAGATCAGGGGCTATGTTTCTTTCATCTGTCATTCTGCGCTTCAAAGCATCAGGTACAACATTGCCCCACAGAGTGCACCTGGCACCTGGGGCAACGCTGTTCGAGTCTGCCATCTCACTGAGGCTCACGACCCACAGTCAGAGTCAAAGCTCTGCATTCAAATGTTTTAATTTTGGATAGAAACATATCAATATAATAGAACACTTTGCTGGTCAACGAAAGCTTCATACCATAAGCGGGACAGCAATATAATCTGTTGAATGGAAAAGTATATTCCCTTAAGATACATTTTTTCCCCAATTCTGTCACAAGAATTGGGCCAACAGAAACCAAAACCAAAACTCATGTGGACTCACTCCTAGCACTCACTTTTGCTCTCTGATACTATTTTCCACTTAAAACCAACACTCCTTAGAGAGCTGATTCCATATCTGGGGGACAGGAGAAAGCTTGGAATTAGCTTGGAACATCTTATTGTTATCAGACAAGGATGACTGCTAAGAGGACAAAGAAGCAAGTTGTAACAATTTATGAATCAATAATAATAAATGGTGATATAGCAAATTGGAACAACTGTGAAAGGCTATGAGTTCTTTATGATATTCAGAAGAGTAAGCTAAGGTGCACCAAACTATATTTGTAATTTTTTTAATGCAATAGAATTAAGAATAGAATAAAACATAATTTATATTTCTTTTGTTGATTTTAATAAGTATAGGAGAGTTTTGTTGTTGTCATTGTGCTTTAATCACTAAGTTGGGTCTGACTCTTTTGCAATGCCAAGGACTGTAGTCTGCCAGGCTTTTCTGTCCATGGGATTTCCCAGGCAAGAATACTGGAATGAGTTGCCATTACCTTCTCCAGGGGATCTTCCTCACCCAGGGACTGAATTCACATCTCCTGTGTTGGCAGGCAGGTTCTTGACCACTAAGCCGCCAGGGAAGACCATGGGAGGGTTTATCTACAGGTATTTTTGTTCCATTGATTGCATACTGATATGCCCTTGTCTTTCCATGTTTAAATACACATGGAAATGATAAATGTCTTTCCACATCTAATATAAAGAAATGATAAATAAGTCAGTTTGTTCTGGAAAAATAGGAACCAACTTAGGAACAAAAGGACTGGGTAGCCCCAGTTGTCACACATAATAACCAGGTAAAAAGTGGGTTCAACAGAACATTCTTAGGTGATGAGTCTATTAAATGTCTTTAGAGGGGTTACAATGTGCAGACTTATTCCCTCAGTCCCCAGACATGTAGCTTCTAGATGCAGATAGTAAGTATACACAGACTTCAAGGCCTAAGCGTCTCCTTGCCCAGAGCCAGAACTCCCAGCTCTGCTGCTGGGCAGGTGAAGGGCCTTCCCACTCCCTTGTAACTAGCTGGTCAGTGCTGAGAGGAGAGGTTCTAAAACCTGTCACATCCATTCCACCCTTGGCCAAACTTATAAAAGCTCTTCCCTTGCTAATACTGGAAACTTCCTTGTATCCAGTAAGGGTGCAGTAAGGGTGCAGGGTGATAGAGAGCCAAAATTTATATATTTAAGGAGGAAAGATACATGAAGCAAGAGCAGAGAATATGCACTTCAAAGTAAGGAAAACACGCATCCTGATCTTTAGGGTTAGGGAAAATATTAGAACATTTGAAAGCATGAGAGAGAGGCACACTACAGAGTGGCAAATTATTTACTGGCTGGGCAGTAAGTCAATCAACTATTTTCTGGGTCTCACCAGTCTCTTCAGCCGGCACAGGAAGAAGAGGAATTTGCTTCTAACTCCAGCACTGCCGTCTGGCCTAGAGCTGCTCCTAAGAGGTGTACTTGAGAGAACAAGAGAAAGCAGAGGCCAAGCCCAGAAGGCACTGGCTGCTACCTTGTTAGGGAAATGCACATGAAGGAAGTCTTATTTGGGTTTCAGAACCAGAAGACCAGGCCTCTGACCTGCTTCTGATCTGCCTGGACACAGACCAGATTCTGTACATGCCTGCAAGCATAGCAAGTCAGGTGGCACTTTAAAAGAAAGGAAGGGAATAGGTCTTGGAAGTCTTAGGCCCCTGGAAGTCTGGCCAATGCCACCCCCACCCCCACTCTGCTTGGGGTCTAAGGAAATCCTATGACTCACAAGCTGAAACAAACAGCATTATAAAAAGTAAAATCAGAGCTGCATTTTTGCATGCAAACTAATGGTAATATCAGTATGCAGCCTATGATTAGAACCAGGAGTCCCCAGACTGCAATTTGAAGTCTCACCCATGGGGTGTATGCACTGCCCAGAACTTTTTCCCAGTTGGGATTCCCAATTGCTGTTAACAAGGGACTTTCCCAGTGCTATTTAAGTCTGGATGTTGGTCAACCCAATTTGGTGATGTATATGCTATAACTCTTTTCTGTTGTTTCTATTTCTTTTCTTTTAATGACTGTATTTTGGAAATTAAGCCGAATAATCCTCTATTAAATATTGAAATTGTTTATTTTGTGTGATGAGTGATTTATTTTGTTAATGAATCTTTCAAACCTAAAACATAAGTAAAATTTTTGGCAAAACACACCTTCTTGTTTCAAATGTTCATCTCTGTTTTAAAAATCAAGTTCCCCACACTGAAAGGTCTTTCTTCCCTTTCAGGTGACATCCTTATAGAAAACAGCTCTCTGGAGATTCTGTGGGCCAGCCCTGGGCCTATCTCCTTCAAGTTCCATCCCTCACACTGCCTAGCAATTCTCTACCAGAGACCTGGTACCCAAAGTGGTTTTCCAAGGTTGCCATGACAGCTGACTGTTGGCTGGGTTTGCCCAATGGGAGGTGCCAATCTGAGTTTGGAGGGTGGCTGATGGCATGGGTGAAGCCAAGGGCTCTTTTATCCACCATCTTTGCTTTGCTAGGCTCTGCCAGAAACCACCTATGCTCTGAGGCTCCAGCTCCCACTAGACAGGCCCACACAGTCCCACACTCTGCAAGGCAGCCTGGCCCTGCTTGCAGCATCACCACCTCCTCTCTAGCCTACAGTAGTACCTCTGCAGGGTCTATGGCTAATGGTCCAGCCTCCTGGGTTGGCCCATCCATCCTTATACCTCCATTTCTCTGCATGAGATGCCCAGCCCTTAAATACTAATGAGATTTCCTAGTTAGACCCCTCCAGGCAGACATGGACCGGCAGGTCAGTTAGTGACCAGGCAGAACTTTGTAAGAAAGACTCCTTTGGGAATTTCCCATCTTTCCTGCTATCTCAAAGAATGGAGTCTGTCTTTCTGTTGCCATATCTGGAGCTCTGCATAGCTGAAAACTCCTGGGTTGTGTGGAGGAGGGAGGTGATAGAATGCTTTCTGCCATTGCTGTGGTCAGCAGAATTGTGGTTAAGAAAAATAAGAGCACATAATCTTCAAGATAAATGTTTAAGTTTACACAGTAGCATGGATAGCCTGCTATCATATGGTAGGTGAGGTGTATATGGCACATATACAAATATTCATATATATATATATATATACACTTTTATATGCATAAAATATCTCAGGAAGTATTAAAAAATGGCAGCAATCATCTGGAAGCTGGTAGCAGGGGACTGGAACTTTTCTCTACACAGTTTTCTACCTTTTATATTTCATGTCTATTCAAAAATAAAAATAAAATAAATTAGCGCATCTACAAATTCTTACTCCAGAGAAGAATAAGTGAGTGGTTCGGCCGTCCACAGCTACTGAGCAGCAGGGCTACCTGAACTAACATGTGGGGGGGTAGGATGGGGCAGGTGCCCTGGACTCTTCAAGGACCACAGATCACGTCATCCTGTGGGTGCCACACTCATCAGGTGCCATCGTTGTGTGCATTCACACTGACCAGATACCTAATATCCCAGTGATGTGACTGACTGGACCAGCAGCCATTTCAGTGGGCATTCATAAATTCACCAATTCCTTCAGCTGCCTCCCAGGCTCAGCCCTGAGTAGTATGCCAGGAGCTGGCGATGGAGCTTGCCAGAGGGACAAGGCGGGAAACTGACCCTTCAAGACACATTTCCACACCTCTATAGGCTCTAAAGAGATGGCACTGACACAAAGGGAAAGCTTAAGTGGTACTCAGTTCAGTTCAGTTCAGCCGCCCAGTCGTGTCCAACTCTTTACGACCCCATGAATCGCAGCATGCCAGGCCTCCCTGTCCATCACCAACTCCCGGAGTTCACTCAGACTCATGTCCATCTAGTCGGTGATGCCATCCAGCCATCTCATCCTCTGTCGTCCCCTTCTCCTCCTGCCCCCAATCCTTCTCAGCATCAGGGTCTTTTCCAATAAGTCAACACTTCGCATGACGTGGCCGAAGTATTGGAGTTTTACTAGGCAACACAATCAACTCACTGAGCATGTGATGACTGGAGAGACACAGGAGCACACTTATTTGGCCAGCGCCTGTGACACATGGGCTGCTCTAAATACTTTTAAAGGATTATTACAGTTTCAGTAGCAGTAGGGCAGCTTGTACTGGAAGACATTGTCTCTGCTGGGAGGTGGAACCAGTGAATTTCGGTCACTTGGGCTCTGAACTCAGTCTACAGTGTAAGGAAAGTCACTTTTTAGGGCAGCTACAACTATATCTTTTTTTTTTTTTTTGCAAACCACGATTTCCTGTTTTGTTCTCTATTTATACTTTACGTTTAGTTTTAAGAAAGCACTAGTGGTTTGGTGTTTTGGTTGTTTCTAGTTCAATCTTTATCAACAAAGCAAACTTTCTTTTCAAGACTATATTTTGTAATATAAGTGAACTGTAGGCCTAGATTCCTTTAAAATACTTTGCTCAGAAAGGTTCTTAAAGCTTTAATAATAAGACAAATCATAACTGTCTAAACCAAGGTCTCATGAAGTGGGAATCCACACAGCAGTCTTACGAGTTGTGAATTCCTCAAGGATTTCACACTGGGCTGTTTTAGACAGCATCCTTTCAACACAAATGTTTTCACACAAAATTTCAGGCACACAGTTGTTCAGGTTGAAGTGTAGAAATGTGTAACTATGATATTTGCATTATGATACTCTTCGCAAAACACTAAAGTATCCAAGACACTTTGTTAGTTGTCTCAAGACTTAGCAACTCAGTGTTTGCCCTTGAAGAATTTGTTGTCTAAGAAAGATACACACCTTGGCTCCATGTAGGCATGATACATCACTCAATAGATTACAAATACAAAAACAACTCAGGAACCAAAGCCCTCGCCTCTTTGCAAGTCAAGGAAAGACGTATTTTAGAGATGAATGGCAACAGCCCTTATCTGATTTTGGTCCTCTGTGTTCACTGGCAGAGCTTTGCTTTCCCAGTATACAAGGACTGTGTGTGTTTCTTTGATTGTGGGGCTTATAGGAGGAACCAGTGTGGCCAGCGAGCAAAGATCAGGTCTACACACACACCACCTTCCAGGGGGCCCCTCTGGCATGTTGTGGTGTGCAGAGCACAGCCAAATTCTCAGTCCCGTCTTCTTCCAGGATGGCTCAGAGTCTGATGACACTCTCAGGTCACTGGAAAAGGAGAAGCGCTCATAGCACACACTTGGGGTCCAGATAAGGAGCGGTGGCTGGTGACCCCAAGTTCAAAGCCTCTGCAGAACAGGCCTGCCAGCCCACGGTACAACAGCCAAGTTTATGTTCAGGTTTTCCCTGAGCAATTCCTGCTTCCCTTGGGACACACTGCCCATGGAGCATGGGATCCCAGGTCCCACCAATCCCCGTAAGCTTCTTCCCTCACATCTGTGCCTGAGATGCTGCAGGTGCCGGCCCTGGTAGACATGGCAACACACAGGGCCAACAAGGTAACAAACAGAGGATGAATCAGTAAATGAATGAAAGAAGCATCCGAATGTGCACACATTATTTTGTTAAATTCTCACTATGAGCCTTTAAGGCAAGTATTATTATGCACCCCCATTACACAGATGCAGAGTCTGTCAAATCTACACAGATGATGGATCAGAGAGGCTCTGTGTCTTGTGCCAGACACAACCTCTCCCAACTAGCACCTGGTTAACAAGATGTTAGCCACTGAGACCCGAGGGGTGTCACCTCTCAGGCCTTTTGCTTCTGGCTGGAGGTGGAGTGGGAGATGTTGCATTTTAAAATGTCTGACCAAAAGTCTGGAAGCTTCGCATATAATATAAGAGAAATCAAGGATGTTATTATTGTTGTACCTGGGCCGGGTAAAGTTAGTGTGACCTCCTGGGGCCCTGCAGGCACTGAATCCTCAGCAAATATGATTTGATTGACTCATAAAAAGAAAGGGGGGAGAAGAGCACACAATGACACAATTGTGGCCTTCTACTGCTGGGCTGTGAAAGAAAAGGTCAAAAAAGAAAACAAATAATGACTTTAATCCTGGCCCCTCTCCAGTGGGTTAGTAGTCAGCAAACAGGGGCCTCCCGGATAATTTTCCAGATCTTCTCCCCTTCTCAGAGGTCTCCTGAGGCTGTTCAACAGCAGTTAAATCAATTCTTAATTAGCTTTCAGCATTTATCTTTTGAAAATCCAGACCTATATGAATATTTATTGAACACTTATGACTTACTAGGTGCGGACCATGTGTGCCAGGTCCTGGAAATACAAAGGGGGATCGGGACACGCCTACAAATGGAAAAGGATCTGCAGGGGTAGATGCACCTGGTCTGGGGTGAACCTTGTATACTTGCCGCGTGAGGCAGGCAGACAAGTCTCAGCAGGAGTCAAAGCACAGAAGGAGCTGAGGAGCAAACAGTGCTGAAGAGTACAGAGGGGGTGCCACTGGGCTAACTTTTATTTTTCAGAACAAGAAGAACAAGGATGGGATTAGCCTACTGCTTTAAGTAGACTGGAGAGGTCACAAGTGACTGTGAACTGATACAAAAGCTCAGGGACTATTTGCTTCTGTTTAGCATTGGAAGGGGAAGGATTTCAAACTGGGAGATGGCAGAACACAGAGTTAAGAGAGAGGATGGCTGCCTGGGGCCAGGGCAGAAGAATTGAAAACTGTTCATCACTTTCATGAGCTCAATCTCTCTAGGCTCAGACAAACTCTTCCTCTGGGGCAGTAACAATTTACACATAGGGTCTCAGAGCTACTGTTAGAAATCTCTGAGGACTCACAGAAAGAGAAGTACTAGAAGAGCAAAGGGGCATATTTTATACCAATTTTCAAAACTGTTTGAATTCTGGATGTGAATAATCTATTACCGAACTGATTATTAAACAAATTGGTAAGCTCTTATGAAAGAATGAGATCATTGCTAACATTGGAACATTGGTTCGCTAAGCTCAAATTCCCTTAAAGTTTAAGGGTTAACCTAACTAGATTTATTGGTGGGGTAAGGGGGTGAGATGGGGAAGTAGAGATTAGGTGGAAATAAGGAATGCTATAACCATGGGCTGTCTTGATGTTCCAAAGTATTTGACAAAATTTCCCAAGATTATTTCATGGATCAAGATAGTAAATGTGAGCAGAGGATAATACTTTTGGGTAGAATTGTAACTAATCAGGTTCCAACTTGCATAATTAATGAAAGCACCAATCTGCCAGTTTCCTCCATTGGCATGCTACATGTCTCTAGTTTTATTAATAGTTATTAATACTTTCTTCCTGATGACATGGATGAGGATCTGGAAAGCAGGCCTATCAAATAAAAGCAGATGACACAAGTCTGGGAGGGACAGCTAATGCTACACATTCAGTTCAGCTCAGTCGCTGAGTCGTATCCGACTCTTTGTGACCCCATGAATCGCAGCACGCCAGGCCTCCCCTGTCCATCACCATCTCTCGGAGTTCACTCAGACTCATGTCCATCGAGTCCGTGATGCCATCCAGCCATCTCATCCTCGGTCATCCCCTTCTCCTCCTGCCCCAATCCCTCCCAGCATCAGAGTCTTTTCCAATGAGTCAACTCTTCGCATGAGGTGGCCAAAATACTGGAGTTTCAGCTTTAGCATCATAAAGAAATCCCAGGGTTGATCTCCTTCAGAATGGACTGGTTGGATCTCCTTGCAGTCCAAGGGACTCTCAAGAGTCTTCTCCAACACCACAGTTCAAAAGCATCAATTCTTCGGCGCTCAGCCTTCTTCACACTCCAACTCTCACATCCATACATGACCACAGGAAAAACCATAGCCTTGACTAGACAGAGCTTTGTTGGCAAAGTAATGTCTCTGCTTTTGAATATACTATCTAGGTTGGTTATGACTTTTCTTCCAAGGAGTAAGCATCTTTTAATTTCACAGCTGCAATCACCACCTGCAGTGATTTTGGAGCCCCAAAAATAAGATTCAAAATTTTTCTAGCCAGGTAGACCAAATCAATGAAATAGAAACTTTAAAAGATTAAATATTTAAAATCTTCATTTACAGATGTAAAGGAGAGATTTGACAGGAAAGGTTTCCTATGTGGAAAAGATCTAGGAATTTTAGTTAATGACAATAACATCACATTCTGAAGTTCTACATTGACATGAACTTTGGGGGAACACTATCTAGACCAGTACAAGTACTATATATTGATCTTTGATTTGGGGAAATCAATTTGGGCTTCCCTGATGGTTCAATGGGTAAAGAATCTGCCTGCAATGCAGGAGACACAGGAGACTTGGATTCAATTCCTGGGTCAGGAAGATCCCTTGGAGAAGGAAATGGCATCCACTCCAGTATTCTTGCCTTAAAAAAATCCCATGAACAGAGGAACCTAGCAGGCTACAGTCTAAAGGGTCACAGAGTCGGACATGACTAAACAACTAAGCACAAGCACTGTCTTTGTCTTACCATCTGTGGTGGCGTGTTAACTAGAATATGAATTTCTTAGTCTTTTGCTATACTTTAAGGCATTTTCATTCCTATATCGCCTGGGAAGAAGAAAACCTGATAGCCCTTTTGTAATTTAATCATGATTTATTTACATTCAAGCTAACTTGTGCAAGTGAAGTTTTCCATTTTAAATTTAAATTTCCCAAGTACAAATATCTGTTTTAGTTGAGATACAAATATACACAGTGAAATGCACAGGTCTGAAAGGTACAGCTTAATGAGTTTTGCCAAATGTCTATACCAATGTAATTCATATATCCCCAGCAAAATACAGAACATTTTCAACTCAGAAAGTTCCTTTATGCCTCTTTCCAGTCAATTGCACTCCTCCAAAGCCAACCATTGCTCTGATTTCTATCACTATAGATTAGTTTTGTCTGTTCTTGAGTTTCATATAAATGGAATTATACACTATGTATTCTTTTTGCATCTGGCTTCATTAGTTCATTAAGTATAATTTTGTATGTATCAATAATTCATTTCTTTTCATTGTTGATTAGTATCCTGTTGTATGAATATTCCAGTCTGTTAATCCATTCACCTGTTGATAGACATTTGGGTTATTTCTGTTTTTAAGCTATTTTGAACAACGTTGATGGAAAGATTCATGTATAAGTCTTTTGTGGGCAAATGTTTTCATTATCTAAGGTAAATACCTAGGAGTGGACTATCTGGTTCATGGGATAGGCTTATGTTGAGCTTTGTAAGGAAATGCCAAACAATTTTCCAGTGGTTGTGCCCTCTTCACTCCACCAGCAGTGTGAGTATCCATATCCTCACTTTCAGTGCTGTCAGTCTTTTATTTCAGTCATTTTAGTGGGTGGAATTTAATCTTCATCTCTTAGATGAGTAGAGATGTTGAACACTTTTTTTTTATGTGTATACTGGCTATTCACACATCTTCTGTTTAAAGAACATGTTCAAGTCTTTTGCCTGAATTTTATTGAGTTATTTGCCTTTTTTATTATTGAGCTGTATTGCACTCATCTCACATGCTAGTAAAGTAATGCTCAAAATTCTCCAAGCCAGGCTTCAGCAATACGTGAACCGTGAACTCCCTGATGTTCAAGCTGGTTTTAGAAAAGGCAGAGGAACCAGAGATCAAATTGCCAACATCCGCTGGATCATGGAAAAAGCAACAGAGTTCCAGAAAAACATCTATTTCTGCTTTATTGACTATGCCAAAGCCTTTGACTGTGTGGACAACAATAAACTGTGGAAAATTCTGAAAGAGATGGGAATACCAGATCACCTGACCTGCCTCTTAAGAAATCTGTATGGAGGTCAGGAAGCAACAGTTAGAACTGGACATGGAACAACAGACTGGTTCCAAATAGGAAAAGGAGTATGTCAAGGCTGTATATTGTCACCCTGCTTATTTAACTTATATGCATCATGAGAAACGCTGCACTGAAAGAAACACAAACTTGAATCAAGATTGCTGGGAGAAATATCAATAATCTCAGATATACAGATGACACCACCCTCATGGCAGAAAGTGAAGAGGAACTAAAAGCCTCTTGATGAAAGTGAAAGAGGAGAGTGAAAAAGTTGGCTTAAAGCTCAACATTCAGAAAACGAAGATCATGGCATCCGGTCCCATCACTTCATGGGAAAGAGATGGGGAAACAGTGGAAACAGTGTCAGACTTTATTTTTCTGGGCTCCAAAATCACTGCAGATGGTGACTGCAGCCATGAAATTAAAAGACGCTTATTCCTTGGAAGAAAAGTTATGACCAACCTAGATAGTATATTTAAAAGCAGAGACATTACTTTGCCGACTAGGGTCCATCTAGTCAAGGCTATGGTTTGTCCAGTGGTCATGTATGGATGTGAGAGTTGGACTGTGAAGAAAGCTGAGCACCAAAGAATTAATGCTTTTGAACTGTGGTGTTGAAGAAGACTCTTGAGAGTCCCTTGGACTGCAAGGAGATCCAACCAGTCCATTCTAAAGGAGATCAGCCCTGGGATTTCTTTGGAAGGAATGATGCTAAAGCTGAAACTCCAGTACTTTGGTCACCTCATGAGAAGAGTTGATTCATTGGAAAAGACTCTGATGCTGGGAGGGATTGAAGGCAGGAGGAGAAGGGGACGACTGAGGATGAGATGGCTGGATGACATCATAGACATGATGGACGTGAGTCTGAGTGAACTCTGGGAGATGGCGATGAACAGGGAGGCCTGGCGTACTGTGATTCACAGGGTCGCAAAGAATCGGACACAACTGAGCGACTGAACTGAACTGAACTGAACTGATGAGTTCTTTATATATTTTAGATACAAGTCTTTTGTCAAATACCTGTACTACAAAAATTTCTCTCAGTCTTGCCTATTTACTCTCTAACTAAGTGTCTTCTAATGAGCACAAATTTTGGTTGTCTTTTTTTTTTTCATTGAAGTCCAATATAGTAACCTCTAGTTGATTAGTGAGTTTTGTGCCCTCTCCAAGGAATGTTTTTTCACCCCAAAATCATGAAGTTTTTCTTCTATTTTCTTTTAATTTAGAAGCTTTGTGATTTTACTTACTACAGTTTAGGCCTCAGTGCAGTTCAGTCACTCAGTCATGTCCAACTCTCTGATCCCATGGGCTGCAGCACACCAGGCTTCCCTGTTCATCACCAACTCCCAGAGCTTACTCAAACTCATGTCCATCAAGTCGGTGATGACATCCAGCCATCTCATCCTCTGTCATCCCCTACTCCTCCTTGCCTTCAATCTTTCCCAGCCATCAGGGTCTTTTCCAGTGAGTCGCTTCTTCACATCAGGTGGCCAAAGTATTGGAGTTTCAGCTTCAACATCAGTCCTTCCAATGAACACCCAGGACTGATCTCCTTTAGGATGGACGGGTTGGATCTCCTTGCAGTCCAAGGGACTCTCAAGAGTCTTCTCCAACACCACAGTTCAAAAGCATCAGTTCTTTGGTGTTCAGCTTTCTTTATAGTTCAACTCTCACATCCATACATGACTACTGGTAAAGCCATAGCTTTGAGTAGATGGACCTTGGTTGGCAAAGTAATGTCTCTGCTTTTTAATACACTGTCTAGGTTGGTCATAGCTTTTAGGTCTATGATTCAGCAAATTAACAATTGCGTTTGGTGTGGAGATAAGATTCAGAATTCATTCTTCCCCCATACAGATATTCAGTTATCCCCAAAACAATTAGTTCAAAAGGTTCTCTCTCTCTGTTGAATTGCTTTGGTGCCTTTGTCAAAAATCAATTTACTGTATAAATTTGAGTCTATTTCTGGACTATCCTGGTGCCAATGTCAAATTCTTTTGGTTACTATAGCTTTATAGTAAATTTTAAAATCAGGCAATGTGAGTGCTCCAACTTCCTTTTCCTTTTTCAAGTTTATTTCATGAGTTTCCACATAAGTACAAAAAAAAAAATCTGCTTTTTTTTTTGGCTGTGCTGCATGGCTTGCACATTCTCAGTTCCCTGAACAGGGTTTGAATCCAGGCCACAACAGTGAAAGCCCAGAATCCTAACCATTAGGCCATGAAGAAATTTCTGCTAGCATTTTAATTGGGATTGCATCGAATCTATATATCAATTTTGGAAAAATTAAAATTTTACTAATGTGAAGTCTTATAACATGTATACAGAGTATATCTCTCCATTTATTTATGATTTCTTTGGTTTTTCTTGGAAATATTTTTGTAGTTTTTAATGTAGATATCTGGTCATTTAGAAGTAGCTTACTTCTAGTAGAACATATAGTCAGCGTACAAAAGTCAATTGTATTTTTATGTAAAAACAATAATTGGAAAACGAACCATCCAGTAGCATCAAACACCAAAATATACATAAAGATATCATGCACATGTTTTATTAAATGTATCATTAAATATGCTTCGGTTTTTGATGCTATTGGAATGGTTCTTTCCCAATTGTTACTTTTGTATGGAAGTACAATTGATTTTTCCACAATGACTCTGTATTCTACTAGTAAACTACTTCTAATGACCAGATATAGTAAGGGTTTTTGTACATTCCTTTAGATTTTCTTTATACACAATGCCGTCTGAATTTAAAATTACATTTCTTTCTAATTTTTAAAAATTTTATTTTCTTGCCTTCTTATTACAGCTGGCACCTCCAAGATAACACTGCACATAAACAGTGAAAGAGGATAGACTGGTTTGTTCCTGATTGTAGGGGAGAAGTTTTTAAATATTTTATCCTTAAGTGTAGTGTTATTTCATCTTCCATCATTTCAAAATATCTACAACTTCATTTATAATCTCTTATTTAACATAATGGTTATTTGATAGCATATTTTTTTATTTTCACATATTTAGGATTTTCCTAATGTTTCCATTATTGACTTCCAAAACATTCCGTATGGCTTCAATCCTTTGAAATGTGTTATTATTTTATAGACCAACTTTTGGTGAATCTTTGTGAATGTTCTATGTACATTTGAAAAGAAAGACTATTCTGCAGTTGTAGGGTATAGTGTTCTATAAATATTAATTAGGTTCATTTGGCTGATATGCTGTTCAAATCCTCTCAGTTCAGTTCAGTTGCTCAGTCGTGTCCACTCTTTGCGACCCCATGAATCACAGCACTCCAGGCCTCCTCTCCATCACCATCTCTTGGAGTTCATTCAGACTCATGTCCATCGAGTCCGTGATGCCATCCAGCCATCTCATCCTCGGTCGTCCCCTTCTCCTCCTGCCCTCAATCCCTCTCAGCATCAGAGTCTTTTCCAATGAGTCAACTCTTCGCATGAGATGGCCAAAGTACTGGAGCTTCAGCTTCAGCGTCATTCCTTCCAAAGAAATCCCAGGGTTGATCTCCTTCAGAATGGACTGGTTGGATCTCCTTGCAGTCCAAGGGACTCTCAAGAGTCTTCTCCAACACCACAGTTCAAAAGCATCAATTCTTCGGCACTCAGCTTTCTTCACAGTCCAACTCTCACATCCATACATGACCACAGGAAAAACCATAGCCTTGACTAAATGGACCTTAGTCGGCAAAGTAATGTCTCTGCTTTTGAATATACTATCTAGGTTGGTCATAACTTTTCGCCCAAGGAGTAAGCATCTTTTAATTTCATGGCTGCAATCACCATCTGTAGTGATTTTGGGGCCCCCAAAAATAAAGTCTGACACTGTTTCCACTGTTTCCCTTTTATTTCCCATGAAGTGATGGGACCAGATGCCATGATCTTCGTTTTCTGAATGTTGAACTTTCAGCCAACTTTTTCACTCTCCTCTTTCACCTTCATCAAGAGGCTTTTTAGCTCCCCTTCACTTTCTGCCATAAGGGTGGTGTCATCTGCATATCTGAGGTTATGTTATTTCTCCCAGCAATCTTGATTCCAGCTTGTGTTTCTTCCAGCCCAGTGTTTCTCATGATGTACTCTGCATACAAGTTAAATAAGCAGGATGACAATATACAGCCTTGATGTACTCCTTTTCCTATTTGGAACCAGTCTGTTGTTCCATGTCCAGTTCTAACTGTTGCTTCATGACCTGCATACAGATTTCTCAAGAGGCAGGTCAGGTGGTCTGGTATTCCCATCTCTCTCAGAATTTTCCACAGTTTATTGTGATCCACACAGTCAAAGGCTTTGGCATAGTCTATAAGGCAGAAATAGATGTTTTTCTGGAGCTCTCTTGCTTTTTCCATGATCCAGCGGATGTTGGCAATTTGATCTCTGGTTCCTCTGCCTTTTCGAAAACCAGCTTGAACATCAGGAGTTCACGGTTCACGTATTGCTGAAGCCTGGCTTGCAGAATTTTGAGCATCACTTTACTAGCGTGTGAGATGAGTGCAATTGTGCGGTAGTTTGAGCATTCTTTGGCATTGCCTTTCTTTGGGATTGGAATGAAAACTGACTTTTTCCAGTCCTACGGCCACTGCTGAGTTTTCCAAATTTGCTGGCATATTGAGTGCAGCACTTTCACAGCATCATCTTTCAGGATTTGAAACAGCTCAACTGGAATTCCATCACCTCCACTAGCTTTGTTCATAGTGATGCTTTCTAAGGCCCACTTGACTTCACATTCCAAGATGTCTGGCTCTAGATTCGTGGTCACATCATCATGACTATCTGGGTCATGAAGATCTTTTCGTACAGTTCTTCCGTGTATTCTTGCCACCTCTTCTTAATATCTCCTGCTTCTGTTAGGTCCATACCATTTCTGTCCTTTATCGAGCCCATCGTTGCATGAAATGTTCCCTTGGTATCTCTGATTTTCTTGAAGAGATCTCTAGTCTTTCCCATTCTGTTGTTTTCCTCTATTTCTTTGCATTGATCGCTGAAGAAGGCTTTCTCATCTCTTGTTGCTATTCTTTGGAACTCTGCATTCAGATGCTTATATCTTTCCTTTTCTCCTTTGCTTTTCGCTTCTCTTCTTTTCACAGCTATTTGTAAGGCCTCCATACTTCTATAAATTTTTTCTATACTTGTTGTTCTACCAAGTATACCTGAATGTGCAGTATTAAAATATGCAACTTTCTGACAGATCTTATAGCATGTACTTTGAGGCTGTTGCTGAGGTACAGATACATTTAAGATTTTAATGTCTTCTTGACGATTTGACTGTTTTATCATTGTATCTCTATTTCTGATAAAACTGATTGTTTTTAAGTCTACTTTGTCTGCTATTAACATAGTCACCCCATCTTTCTTATGATTAATGTTTGTGCAATTTATATTTTATTGATCTTTTACTTGTAACCTATCTTCAGTTTTATATTTAAAATGTGTCTCTGGGGCCGGCTTGCTAGGTTTGTTTTATTATCCAATCTGACAGAATTACTGCCTATATGTATGAGATATTTGGTCCATTTGTATTTAATGTAATTATTGAAAGTGTTGACTTTGGGTCTACCATCTTGCTATTTGTTTACTACTGGTCCTTTATTTCTCTTTTCCTACTTTATTTTGTGTTAATTTTCAAATTTTATTTTACTTTTGCCTTTCAATTTTGAGCTGTTTGCTTTTTTCTTAGTTGTTTTCAAGTTCACTTATCATTTGTTCTTCAATGGCTAATCTCTTGTTAAGGCCATCCAAGCATGTCTTGTATTTTACTTTTTTGTCTTGTATTTTATGTCTTCTATTTTATTTTTGTATTTTATCTTATATTTTATTTTACTTTTTAGCTCTAGAGTTTCAATTTCCATTTATTTTTATTTCAGAGTTTTCATTTCTTTCCTGAAATATCCTTCTCTTTTCCTTACATTATTTAACATATTTATAACAGTTATATAATTATCAGTACTTATCTGATAACTCCAATACTGAGTTCATCCAAGAATATGTTCCTATTGTCTCTATTTTTATCAATAATGAGTGACTTTTTTTCTGCTTCTTTATATGTCTCTCTCCCTCTCTCTTTAAAAGTTATGCTTCAGAGAATTGTGTATAGAAAAACAGTGGAGAATGGAACATAATTTTTGGCTTGCTTTTGTTTATTTCCCAGGTTGCACGCCCTTTCCTCTGCCGGGTAGCTATTCAGGTTTACCTAGAATTGAGTTGAAATGGTTCTGGTACAGATTTATTTCGACTGAGTCTACCCAAAGTTATTCAGATTAATTTGTCCAACTTCCAGCCAGTTTCCTTGATTTTTTGTTTACCTTTGAACTCTTGTACAGCCCCCCAGAACTTAAACCCCAAGAGGATGTTTCAAACTATGTGGTTTCTCTCTGCCTACAAGTCACTCTTCCACTGGTGCTGTCCCGAAAAATTTAGAAAGGGGGAGATAATGATATTGGGGTTTCTGCAGGTTTTGTGAATATATTTTTGTGCCACCTATTAATTTATTGCTTCCCAGCAACAAATGTGTCTTTCTTTGCTCTATTCCATGATACCAGAGCTGGATTCTACAGACTGTATTTTGCCTTTGCCAGCTGGCTTGATGTTAGCCCCTGTCAACAGACGGTATTGGAAAGACATTGCAAATCTGGAAGAGAAAGACTTTTTCTCCTTCCAGTGTTTTATTTTTCTACATGGTGGCAAGTGGGTCAGCATGCAGGGGCTCTGGCAGTGTTCCTAGCACGAAAGAGGGTTCTTGGGTTCAGAAGCAGGCTCTCTCCAACACACGTCAGCACACTGTCTCCACAGGAAGAGAGGTCTGAATCCTAGACTTACAGGGGCCTCTTCCTCTGAGTTTCTAAGTTTCTTTATTAATCACTTATCCTTCAGCTTTAGGGATAGTTACTGTACTCTGCAGTTACTACTTCAGAGTTCTTCCTTACCTCTCTCAGTAATTAACCATCTTTTACTTAGCAATTCTTTATATTAAATCTTTCCTACTAAAGTTGCTGGTGTGGTTTATACCTTGGACTGATCCCAGGGGTCTTTTAGTGCTTCCTACCAGCACATACTGTTATATAAAGTCCAAAAATTGTTTTTTTTTCTTATAAACTCCCTGTCTTTTACAGGCCTATTCCATTACAGGCCCAGACTTCCTCTGGTCCCCACACAGTGCTATCTCTGCACACACTATTCTCAACTCTTGATATCCCTTCCCCCACCTCCCTTCCTGGCCTGGTGCACTTAAAGTCATCCTTCCAGATGGCTCAAAGGCATCTTTTGAGGAAACTCTCTACTTCTACATCTACCTATACCTGCCCACCCCTTAGGTATGGAAGCTAGAGTTCTCTGCTACACCTAGGAAGGGCTCATTTCTCTCTGCAATATAGTTCATCAAAGTATCTTTACATCCTTCAACTTTTTGCTAGTCTCATTGAAAATATGGATTTTATTTTTTCTAGCTTTTTCTTGTTGCTTCCCACGACCAAAAATATTTCACATTGTTTTTACATCCTAACTGGAAGTAGAAGCCTCTAGGTATTCTTGCACATGCAAAGACAGTTTTCAGAAGTATATGCTAATACAATACCAAGTGTGGAATGGGTTTGACCACATAAGTGGGTAAAGAGAGACATCTTTTACTTTCTACTATGATCTTTGTTAATTCATTCATTTATTCAGCAACTATTTATTGAGCACCTACTATGTGCTCACTGTACGAGCACCTACTTTGAGCCCTAAGAATATAGTATTGAGTTCATTTCAGTCACTCAGTCGTGTCCAGCTCTTTGCGACCCCATGAACCATAGCACACCAGGCCTCCCTGTCCATCACCAACTCCCAGAGTCCACCCAAACCCACGTCCATCAAGTCGGTGATTCCAGCCAACCATCTCATCCTATGTCATCCCCTTCTCCTCCTGCCCTCAATCTTTCCCAGCATTCCAAATGAGTCAGCTCTGTGCATCAAGCGGCCAAAGTATTGGTTTCAGCTTCAACATTAGTCCTTCCAATGAACACTCAAGACTGATCTCCTTTACGATGGACTGCAGTCCAAGGGACTCTCAAGTGTTTTCTCCAACACCACAGTTAAAAAGCATCAATTCTTCAGTGCTCAGCTTTCTTTATAGTCCAAATTTCACATCCATACATGACCACAGGAAAAACCATAGCCTTGACCAGATGGACCTTTGTTAGCAAAGTAATGTCTCTGCTTTTGAATATGCTGTCTAGGTTTGTCATAATTTTTCTTCCAAGGAGTAAGCATCTTTTAATTTCATGGCTGCAGTCACCATCTGCAGTGATTTTGGAGCCCCAAAAATAGTCAGCTACTGTTTCCCCATCTATTTGCCATGAAGTGATGGGACCAGATGCCATGATCTTCGTTTTCTGAATGTTGAGCTTTAAGCCTACTTTTCACTCTCCTCTTTCACTTTCATCAAGAGGCTTTTTAGTTCCTCTTCACTTTCTGCCATAAGGGTGGTGTCATCTGCATATCTGAGGTTATTAATATTTCTCCCAGCAATCTTGATTCCAGCTTGTGCTTCCTCCACCCCAGCATTTCTCATGATGTACTCTGCACAGAAGTTAAATAAGCAGGGTGACAATATACAGCTTTGACATACTTCTTTTCCTATTTGGAACCAGTCTGTTGTTCCATGTCCAGTTCTAACTGTTGCTTCCTGACCTTCATACAGATTTCTCAAGAGGCAGGTCAGGTGCTCTGGTATTCCCATCTCTTTCAGAATTTTCCACAGTTTATTGTGATCCACACAGTCAAAGGCTTTGGCATAGTCAATAAAGCAGAAATAGATATTTTTCTGGAACTCTGTTGCTTTTTCCATGATCCAGCGGATGTTGGCAATTTGATCTCTGGTTCCTCTGCCTTTTCTAAAACCAGCTTGAACATCTGGAAGTTCATGGTTTACATATGGCTAAAGCCTGGCTTGGAGAATTTTAAGCATTACTTTACTAGCGTGTGAGATGAGTGCAATTGTGTGGTAGTTTGAGCATTCTTTGGCATTGCCTTTCTTTGGGATTGGAATGAAAACTGACTTTTCCAGTCCTGTGGCCACTGCTGAGTTTTCCAAATTTGTTGGCATATTGAGTGCAGCACTTTCACAGCGTCATCTTTCAGGATTTGAATATAGTATGAATCACAACAAAGGGTTACTGCTGTCATGGAATTTATATTCTAGTGGGAAGAGACAGGCAATAAACAAACAAATATGTGATAAGCTGCTGCTGCTGCTGCTAAGTCACTTTAGTCGTGTCCAACTCTGTGCAACCCCATAGATGGCAGCCCAACAGGCTCCCCCGTCCCTGGGATTCTCCTGGCAAGAACACTGGAGTGGGTTGCCATTTCCTTCTCCTAGGTAATGATAAATGCTATAAGAATAAGTTAGGTTAAAGGGGATAAAGTCTGATGGCAATTAGGGTGCTATTTTATATTGATGGCCTGGGAAAGCCTCTCATCAAGGTATATTTGAGAAGAGACCTCAAACTTGGAGAATGAACCCTGAGGATATATGAATGAAGAATGTACCAAGCAGAGAAAACAGCAAGAAGCCCACAGTGATTACGTACTTGGTGTACTAGGACAGTGAGAAGGCCAAGATACTTGGTGTAGAGAGTCTGAGGGGAGGGGTGGGAGAAGAAGTGAAAGAGAGAATAAGGGGCCAGAAAGTGCGGTCCCCTCTAGGGCACTTATGAGTGCTGGTTCTTCCTCTGAGATGCAGAATCACCAGACATTTCTGAACCAGAGAAGTAACGTGAGTCACTCTGGCTGCTGTGTGGAGAACACAGCTATGTGAATTCTGTACCAGTTTACTCATTTTCACTTTAAACATGAACATGTGTGTGTACAACTTGTATAACTTAAAAAAATTTTTTTAATAAATAAATAACACTCAACAGCCTGGCAGAGTGTCCACCACTGCCCGAGGCCAGACCCCTGGGGAGGCAAGGTGGGGTCCAGGGCTCTGCTTCTCAAGTTTCATTTCAGCCTTACAGATGCAGGATACCCAGAGGGGTGTACAAATGAGACTGAGAAAATGGAGCCAGATTGAAATTGCAATATGTTGGTGAAGCATCCAAGGACCTAATATTGGAATCCAAACATAATATTTTATACCTATGTATATGTTTATACACACACAGACACATAAAACCTTTTAATTTTAAAAGTTGGCCAGCCCTCCATATTTCTCCTGCTAGCAGAGGCTATTATCCAGCTGTCCCACTTTTTCTCGTCCCTTAAAAAGAAAAAAGTGTGACAAAACTGAGGCTCTTGAGGCAACCCAGAGCTGAGCTGGACACACAGCCCTTACCTGGAGGAGGCCCTGCTCTCATCCTAGCCTGAGGCATGAGACCAGCACCAGTCATCTGAGCAGGGTTGGGTGAGGGTGGAGTTCAAGTTCATCTCTCCCTCTCATCTCATTTATGAATTCCTCCTATGTTTGGCAGAGGAGCCAATCCCCACATTTGCTGCCCTCATATGCCATGGGCTACACATGGTCTATAGAATGGCCTACAGAAACCTGCTCCATTGCTAGATATGACTGATTGCAAATTGTTCTAGATCTTGAGCTGAACCTTGCCCTCCAGAAACTTCTCTCCCCTGGTCCTAGCTCAGTCTCTGGATTTACATGGGGAAGTCCACTTTCCCCCTTCATATGGAAGCTAATTCTTTATTTCTAGAGGAAAATCACGGTGAGATTCACACCTTCAGCCTGTATTTCTTACCTTGTCTCTCTCCATTCCAGACTCAAGGCATGTTCCCCCGATCTACAGACAGACTGTTTTGTACACACTGTTTCACCTGTGCAATCCCTTCCCACCTCCCTTCTCTGCCATGGCACACTGAAAGTCATCCTTCCAGAAGCTTCTTAGGTCATTTTTGTGTCAAGACTCCCTACCTGTCCAGCAATGAGGACCACCGCCTTCTTACACTCCCATGGCACTTTGTAGGAACTCCTACAGTGAACCTCTCAGTGCCTGGCAATGGCGGCTGTGTGTGACTGGCCTGGCTCGCTTCTCTGCACCTCCAACCAGACTGAGAGCTGAGAGCTTCTCTCAGGCAAGCACCAAATTTTCATCCCCAGGCCTTTCATAGGGATGAACATATAGCTGATGCTGAATAAGTATATATTGAGTAGACTTATTATTTAATGAAATTAACCTGGGAAATAGATGGGGAAACAGTGGAAACAGTGTCAGACTTAATTTGGGGGCTCCAAAATCACTGCAGATGGTGATTGTAGCCATGAAACTAAAAGACGCTTACTATTGGAAGAAAAGTTATGACCAACCTAGATAGCATATTCAAAAGCAGAGACATTACTTTGTTGACTAAGGTCTGTCTAGTCAAGGCTATGGTTTTTCCTGTGGTCATGTATGGATGTGAGAGTTGGACTGTGAAGAAGGCTGAGCGCTGAAGAATTGACGGTTTTGACCTGTGGTGTTGGAGAAGACTCTTGAGAGTCCCTTGGACTGCAAGGAGATCCAACCAGTCCATTCTGAAGGAGATCAGCCCTGGGATTTCTTTGGAAGGAATGATATTAAAGCTGAAACTCCAGTACTTTGGCCTCCTCATGCTAAGAGTTGACTCATTGGAAAAGACTTTGATGCTGGGAGGGATTGGGGGCAGGAGGAGAAGGGGACGACTAATGATGAGGTGCCTGGATGGCATCACTGACTGGATGGATGTGAGTCTGAGTGAACTCTGAGAGTTGGTGATGGACAAGGAGGCTTAGTGTGCTGTGATTCATGGGGTCGCAAAGAGTCAGACACGACTGAGCAACTGAACTGAACTGAACCTGGGCACTTATGTATTTTTTACATGACCTGAATCCTATGTTGCTTTCTTCCAAGTCTTAACAAAGATGGGGGAACGATTAATAAAAGAAAATCATCTAGGCCTATTTTCCCAAGTCAGAAGACTGTATTAGGTATTGTTGAGAAGAGTAAACAGCCCCCTCTTCCCCTAAACCTCCAAGGACGGAGGCCTCTGCCCTTCCTTAAGCAGCTGGTAGAGGAGAAAGAGATTTATTGAGCAGCACTTGACACATGTCAAGTGCTGACGCAGTGCCTCTCATTGATCTCCTTGCTGAGTTCTCATAAATCCCTTCATGAGGAAGGTCTTGCTGTTTCCATTCTGTAGGTGAGGTTCTTGGTGCTATGTAACTTACCTACGTACTATAACATTATAGACGGTGATGTGGAAAATGTGCTTGACTCTAAAGCCCTCCTTTTCTACAGCTCAGTCTGTCTTTAAGAGGGGAAACATAAGGAAGAAACAGAAGTTAACAAAGAGATGATGGGAAAGTTAAAGTAGCTGGAGACCAGTTGGATTGACAAGAAAAGAATGGTGGCTGGAGGAGATTCCGCCTCAACTCCCCTCCTTTAAAGCTCTCTTTAAATAGAGGAGACCTAAGTGTGTTTCTCAGAGAAGGCAATGGCACCCCACTCCAGTACATTTGCCTGGAAAATTCCCATGGATGGAGGAGCCTGGAAAGCCGTGGTCCATGGGGTCACTGAGGGTCGGACATGACTGAGCGATTTCACTTTCTCTTTTCACTTTCATGCATTGGAGAAGGAAATGGCAACCCACTCCAGTGTTCTTGCCTGGAGAATCCCAGGGATGGGGGAGCCTGGTGGGTTGCCGTCTATGGGGTCGCACAGAGCCGGACACGACTGAAGTGACTTAGCAGCAGCAAGTATGTTTCTGGGCAAAGTCTAACAGGAGAGAGGGATGGTAGAATGTTCAAGAGAAAGAGCTATATGGATAATAGTCTTGGAGAAGATGTTTGGGTTACAGTGGGGCACGAATCAATGATCTAACCTAGCAGAGGGGAGGGATGTTACTTTCTCAGATTCCTCTGGAAGGAAAGGAGGCAGCTAGGGTCTGAGTGAGAGCTTTACAGTGTCACCTTGACTCATCCTCACAATCAGCCTGTGCTGGAGATCCTGCCAGCTGTCCTTTGGGTGAGGAGACATGGGTGTTCATAAGGTGAGGACTGAGGGTCAGCAGGCTGAAGGGAGCGAGGTGGGACTGGAGAGCTGAGGGGTCTGGAGAACTATTGAGGGACTGCAAACAAAATGGCCCACATTCTAAAACATCTGGCAGTTTGGTCCTTTACAGAAAATGCTTGCTGACCCTTCCAGTATATCATCAGTGTCATGAAGGCTGGGACCATGACTCAACTTTTTTCTCATATTCTAGAATAGTGCCTAAAATGTAGAGCTGCTATTAGACGTTAAAATATGAATGGATGGGAAAGCATCAGATACCATCTATTTCTAACAGCATGCTTTTTCTCCCTCATTGTGAGAGCAATTGAGATCGTGGCCTTTAAAACAACACGTCATGCCATTAGCATACCCTCATTTTCTAAAAAGTGAGGGATGGCCGCCAGTGCAGGAATATTTAGCAAAGTACCTTGAAACTCTGACATCGGGCTGATTTTATGAGCCCCGATGTTTCTGTTAGATGAAAGCTGCCAAACTACACCTGAAAACCCCAGTTACTCCCAGACCCAGCCAGAGCCGTATTTTCAACCTGACTTTGTGTTCTCCTAAACTATAAAATTTCCAACTTAGCTAAGCGAAGAGTGACGTCAAGTTTCACATGTATGGTGAGCGGTTTTATGGGCCCTCAGATCTAAGAGCACATAATAGCTAGAATATTGGAGACCTGAGAAGTTAGCCTGGGTCTAAAATATAACATTCTTAATTATAATAGGAACAATGCCGTTGAAATGGACAAATGTTATCTCTGAGGAGAACCAGGATTGCTGGGGATCAGAGAGCATGAGTGCCCAGGGATTCGTGTGGAGAGGGACATGGTTATGAGTTCTTGATCTATAGATTTCTGTCAGTTTCAGAAGAATATCTAAGGAGAAGTTCATCTTCTTTTCCTTCCTCATTGAATAAAATAAGATTTATCATAGGGCCAGGAGACACACAGGGAATTCTGGACCTACTACCTTCGCTACTTCTTCCAAGCAGCTATCAATTTAGAGGGTCTCCTATCAACTCAGATAGCTGGAGAAGGCAATGGCAATCCACTCCAGCACTCTTGCCTGGAAAATCCCATGGACGGAGGAGCTTGATAGGCTATAGTCCATGAGCTCGCAAAGAGTCGGACATGACTGAGCGACTTCACTTTCACTTTTTCAACTCAGAAGGACAAACAATCAGAAACAGACTTTGTCTTCACAGACGATGAACAGGGGCTCAGTTGAAAATCCATGTGATAAAGACATCCTCACGTTAGCTTCAACTTACTGCACATTCCCCGTGGCCAGCAATATGCTAGTGTTACACCCATCTTACTTTGTTTGTTTCCAGAGCTACCTGTGATACAGGTGTTCACATCTGCAGAGCAGTAGCCCATCAGAGGTCAACATAAGGAGCAGAACCACCCAGCTGTGTCCTGGATGGTGGTTACTAAGTCTCACTGCTAGTAGTGAAGTAGAAACCAACTGGTGTTGTTACTTTTGTTTGTTAGTAATAGTTAATTAGTCAACTTGACCAAAAAAATTACTGAACCCCTCTTGACAGGTGAGACACACAGAAGAAACTTACTCTGCCCATTCAGAAAGACAAAATCAGATCCACTAGCACCAAAAGTGAGTCTCCTACCCTTCAAGGACGACCTCCTTCAGGAAGCCTCCCTGCCTTCACCCAGTTCTTGTACTTTCTCTTAGAGAGCCATTCAGGTCAGTACCTCAATCCCCTGCTCTCTTAGGTTGCTAAGTCTGCTAAGTCACTTCAGTCGTGTCCGACTCTGTGTGACCCCATAGACGGTAGCCCACCAGGCTCTCCCGTCTCTGGGATTCTCCAGGCAAGGACACTGGAGTGGCTTGCCATTTCCTTCTCCTCCCCTTGGTTGGAGGTTATCTAGTTCGTGGGTGTGACTGTGACTTGTCATTGAGGAAAATCTCTGAGGACAGCTGCTGCCTCGCACTTGAGGCTGTGATGCAAGACTGGTGTTTGAGCAATCCAGGATTTGAATCCCAGCTCTGCCACTGCCGAGGTGATTAGATCGCCGCTTTTCATCTCTCTGACTCATGCATCTCCAAGGCCAAATCACTGACCTGAGGGCAGCTGCCATATCTTTCTCTTGGTTCCCTGGCTCTTTGCCCATATGGTGCTGGTAGCTGGGCAGAGCTTTGACCTCCACCCTACAAGAATTCCCCAGCTTGTCTGATGGCAAAGAACTGGTTTCCCCCATCGTAGGGTTCAGGTGCTCCTCTGTGATAAATCGCTGGCAGCCAGAGCACATGCATCAGCAACAGAGAAGGGAGAGGAGGGAAATTTAAATGAGTCTTAAGGGATTGGAAAATTATTTGGTGAAATGTTCCTAAGCTTTTTCTACTTAATACCCATAAATTTCAGGGGCCATGTGCGCTAACAGCTTTTGATTTACAATGTCTTTATTCTTGCATTGTATTTATGCCAAATTATGAAAAGGTAGCAAGAGTTAAAAGAACCTTTTAAAAATGCTTGGGGACCCATCATGGGGTCGAGCCATTTCTGTCAATCTTTGCCACCACTTGGTTAAAATGAGGGCTCTGGGTGCTGACAGCTGAATAGCTAATTGGTGTTGGACGCCAGCCCACCAGGAGTCCTCTTCATAGAAACTTTTTCCTCCCTTCCCCCAGCTCCCTGCCTTGGGTAAGACCTTTTAATGGCTGCTAAGGGCAAGGAGGAACGCCTGCCTTGGGTAAACTTTGTGGGGCCAGGTTTCACTCAGCTACAACAGCAGAGAAATATTCCCAAGACCTCTAATTAAAATGCCTACAGTCAACCAGTATGCTCCTGTTTCATTGCCCAGGGGTTGCAAAGCTCCCTGCTAATGCCGAACACAAATTAACTAAATGCTGTGTCAGCCTTTCTTGTCCCATTACAATGTTATTTTCATATTTATTAGCACAATTCCCTGTTGGACACTAGCTGGAATATCTGAAAAGCAAGTTAAGCACTCTCCTTGGCTAAATGGGAAAAATGCTTGGCCATTTTCCTGCACACACATCAACTCCACGATTTGTGTTCACAGCAACACCCCACCAAAGACAAGCCGCCCTGCCCTGCTGACATTGTCTGCATTGGATGGAGACAGTTCTCCAAACCTGATGGAGACAGTTCCCACAAACTGTAATTGTCTTTCATTCATATGATTGTAAAACGACTAGGTTGTTGCCACTGATTTTACTTCAAAGAACAGCTCTATTACCTGCTTACTAAAATTTAACAATCTTTAGTGCTTCCTTGAATTAATTACAGTGTCAGGGGAAAACAAACATCACGCATCACATTCAACATCACTCCAAATCACATCAGCCCAATTCTGTGATATTCAGAATTCAGTGTACTTTTGCACATCTCCCTCAATGACTCCCTCCTGCTTTGTCGGTCCAGCTGCATGCCTCCACACTCATCTGTGGGAGACATATTTTACCCAGAGTAATAGAGAAGCTGGATGAAAAAAAAAAGAAAACAAAAACACCTCTTTGGGATCTTTGACCCTGCTACTATCATAGACACTGCAGCAAGAGCGCGTCAGCCTCCTCGCAGCAAAGCCTGTTAACCACATGCATCTGAACATCCATGTCAAATTCAGGCCACAAAAATTATCATTCATTTTCAACAGGCTAATCTCTCAAGAATAAGAAGGAACTACTACATTGAAGAGTTCAAGAAAATCTAGCTAAAGGGATGAAATGTAGATTAGTAGTTTTCACTTAAGTAGAATCTGTATCTTCAAGACTCCTCCCACCCAACTGGTGCACAAAGCATCTTAGGATGTCTCCCAGGACATTATCTTAGGATGTCTTGTGTCCTACTGAGAGGGGCAGTATGCACTGTGGAAAGTTCCATCTGTCTCTCAGACACTGAAGACAGGATGAGGACAATTACAGGCTCTGCTGATTCACAGCACCTTGCGTGAGTGAGGGCTGTCCAGAGTACCCCCAGTCGAAGGAACCCGCCTGGAGAAAAAGATGTGTCTTCTTCGATCCCACTGAGGTACCCACCTCTGATTTTCTGTTCTGCTATAAAACTAAGTCAATGAGGTCAAAGAGATAAAAATGTTGTCCTAAGGACTTTTCATCCCGCCTCCAAGGGCAGTTTGGACACAAATTCTCAGAGAGAGGACAGAAGGTAAGTGAAATTGATGGTGTCACACAGCATCATCCAAACAAGCCCAGCCCAGAGGGGCATATGAAAATGTGAGACACGGACTTATTATAGCACCTATGATGTCACACTGTATGCATCACATCTGAGCTCCTTGTCACCAGACTTCACACTACGTATTGAGACAGGATGCCCAGTGACCCTGACTCCCAGGGCAGACACTCTCTTACCAGAGGACCAGGCTGGCTGTGACACGCAATTCTGTGCAGGAGCAGGAGCTGGCAGGGGGTGGCCCGAGGCGCCCACAGAAAACAGGGCAGCCAGCTGGGGGTGCAGGGAATGGCCATTCCCAGGAAGACACCTGCAAGTCTGAAGGGTGGCTCAAATCTCCCCAGAAGAAGAGTCACCAACAAGGACGTTCTCTGACCTAAAATCTCCTCTGAAAGCCAAAGAATAACTTCTCCAAGACACATTACAGGGAGCATTCAGAGGATCACAGCCTCGATAGATGAACTAAGCAATAGCACCAAGAATTTTAGCTCCAGACTCTCAGACCCTCAATAGGGATGGCCCAGGGCACAATACAGTGCTTAGCCAACTTCAGATTCTGAGCAACAACTTTTGTGATATCTATTATGTCTGACCATCTCCTATGGTGATGGTGAATTTTGCGTATCAACTTGACTGGACTGTAGGACAACCAGATAATTTGGTCAAACATTATTCTGAGTGTATCTGTGAGGATGCTTTTGGATATAAGATTAACATTTGACTCTATAGACTCAGTAAGCAGTTTTGTTCCCTCTAATGCAGGTAGTGAAAGCCTGAATACAACACAAAGGCTAAGGAAGAGGGAACTCTTCCTGCATGATGGCCTTTGAGCTGGGACATCAGGTGTTTTCCTGCCTTCAGACTTGAACTGAAACATCAGCTCCTCTCAGGTCTCAAGTCGGCCAGCTTTCAGACTGGAACTACTATTGGCTCTTTTGGGTCTATAGCTTGCTGACCAGAGATCATGGAACTTCTCAGCCTCCATAATCATTTGAGCCAAAGTGGGAGTGGGAGGAAGGGGCAGGGAGCCGTGCTGCACAGCTTTCAGATTCTTAGCTCTACAACTGGGCATTGAACCCAGGCCACAGCAGTGAAAGAGCTGAGTCCTAACCATTGGACCACAGGGAATTTCCTGCCAATTCCTTATAATAAATCTCCATCTCTAATCAGTCTATCTACCTACCTATCCTCTTGGTTCTGTTTCTCTGGAGAACCCTAATAATATACCTCCTGTACCATATTTACCTAATAACTACTAAATCTTTAAACAGCCTATTTAAATAAATTAATTTTAAAATGCAACTCTGTCATATTGATGTTTAAATCAAACATTTTTATTAAAAATATAAACATATAAGCTAACTGTAAGATTAAATACACACATTAAAATAATAGCTCCCCTGCCATTCTAAAGGAGATCAGCCCTGGGATTTCTTTGGAAGGAACGATGCTAAAGCTGAAACTCCAGTACTTTGGCCACCTCATGCGAAGAGTTGACTCATTGGAAAAGACTTTGATGCTGGGAAGGATTGAGGGCAGGAGGAGAAGGGGACGACAGAGGATGAGATGGCTGGATGGCATCACTGACTCGATGAACGTGAGTCCGAGTGAACTCCGGGAGATGGTGATGGACAGGGAGGCTTGTCGTGCTACAATTCATGGGGTCGTGAAGAGTCAGACACAACCGAGCAACTGAACTGAACTGAACTGAAAACACACACTTCTGATGGTAACTGCATATGGACCAAACTTCTCTCATTCCAATTCCTACCAAATGGAAATCAACTATATTTTATAGTGAATCTTACCCTCCTTTTTAAGTGGACAATCCTTCTCTCTTAGGCACCAAAAATAATACCCAACACACAGTATGACATACAGAGTGACATTACTATGTGCTTAACGTGGCTACACTTGAAAACTACTCCAAACTCCTTGTGGCTTATTATGTCCGTCTCATCATTTTTGTGGGTCAGGAATTTGGGAAAGGCTCAACTGAGCAGTCTGTCTCTGATCCTGAGGCATCAGCTGGGGAGGCTGGGACAGGAAGACCCACTCCCAGGATGGCACCTTCACTTGCATGTCTAGTGGCTCCATGTACTGTCTCTTTCTCTCTCCCCTTGGGTGTCTCATTCTCCAGGGTCTCCAGAGCTTCTTGTGGCCTGGCAGCCCTGGGGCAGCCACGCTTCTTGCGTGGTGTCTCAGCACTCCAAGTGTGAGCATTGCAAGAGTGCCAGAGGCTCTTTACCTCTGTCCTGGAAGTCACATCCTATGAGCCAAGCAAGTCACTTAGGACCACCCAGAGTCAAAAGAGAGGAAATGAACCCCTACAGCTCCATGGGAGGAATGTCAAAGAATCTGTGCCAGCTTTATTCCTTCACCCCATTCTGGTGTATGGAAGAAGGAGAAAGTACTCAGACTGAGGTTTCCACATCATGGATAAAAGTGTATCATGTATCCAGAATGAAGGCAAGAGCCAGGTCACACTGGAGCAAAGGCATCAGTTTGAAGTCAGGCACAGTCAGCTTTGAGACCATATATCCCACTGACTGGGTGACCTTGAGCTTAAACTCACTGAATCTCAGGGGGTATGGGTTGCATGGGGGAGTCTTGTCTCTAAAGTGGAATAATGGTATGTTCCAGGGCTATTGTGTGGATACCTGCTGCTGCTGCTGCTGCTGCTGCTGCTGCTGCTGCTGCTGCTGCTAAGTTGCTTCAGTCGTGTCCGAATCTGTGCAACCCCATAGACAGCAGCCCACCAGGGTCCCCCATCCCTGGGATTCTCCAGGCAAGAACACTGGAGTGGGTTGCCATTTTCTTCTCCAATGCATGAAAGTGAAGTCACTCAGTCATGTCCGACTCTTAGCAACCCCATGGACTGCAGCCTACCAGGCTCTTCCATCCATGGGATTTTCCAGGCAAGAGTACTGGAGTGGGGTGCCATTAAAAAATAAAAACTTTAATCAGTAAGAATTAATGAGCTTAAGCAAACCCAGGAAAACAGTGATGATTTTACAAAGGTACTTATAAAATACTGTATTTACCATAAAACCTACTCACACTCTGAAGGAAAATGAGACATAATAGAAAGAGCCTTCTCACTTAGCTTAAAAGCTGCAGTTTTTGGAGGAAATTCACCAGCAAGCATCTTCTCAGAATGTCAGTTACCCCCAAATTCCTACCATGATACCTGAGATGGCTCTGCTTAGTAATCATGTAGGGAGCTGGCGAAACAGCACCATCTTCTTTCTAAGCCATAATTAATCGAGTGTTTGAGGAGGTAGGAGACAGTGAAATGCACAGCAACTTAGCAGGCTCTGATCCTCCAGGTGCTTGGTGGTGGTGATAACACTCCTTGTGGAGGGGCATTTTAGAAATGTGTGGGAGATGCTTTTACCTGGCCCGCAGGTGGGGGCAGGGTGAACAACATTACTGGAGGGTGGCGACCAGGGATGCTGAGTGCGCAGAGCTGTCCCACATAAGGTAGCAATGTCACACCAGACAGTCACATAAGGGAAGACCTTGTTTTTCTGAACCTATAACTAACTTCATTTACATGTAAACATAATGTATTTCTATTTGGCTATGATATTTTCCAGGCATTCAATCAGTACGTAAATCAAGGAAAGACTCTTCTCTGTTTTGTTCACAATTCCCAGAGCTGTTTACCACTTTGGAAAATCCTGTCACTGGCAGCAGCGTGAGCTCGTGCTATCCAAGGGCCCAGTCCCACTCACTGTTCCAGCTGCACTGGAGGTGGCAGGTGTCATGCACCTGATCTCGTCACTGTGGCAGCATCCAGAGCCGGGCACCAGCACTGGAAGTAATCACAAGCCATGCTGCCTTATTCCTCCTTGTAATACCTCACGGGTGACATCATGCTGACTTTTCTTAAATTATGAATGTGGGTGGGTTATATTATCTGGGAAATTTACTTCAGGATTGTAAGTGAAAGTCGCTCAGACGTGTCTGACTCTTTGTGATCCCCTGGACTATACTGTCCATGGAATTTTCCAGGCCAAAATACTGGAGTGGGTAGCCTTTCCCTTCTCCAGGGGATCTTCCCAACCCAGGGACCAAACCCAGGTCTCCTGCATTGCAGGCAGATTCTTTGCCAGCTGAGCCACAAGGGAAGCCCAAGATTGTAAACAGAGTGTTTAAAAGTATTTGTAATAAAAATGAGAGTTGAGTTTGACAAGCCTGAGAGCCCATTGCTTAAAAAAAAAAAGTTTGCTCTGGATCAAAAATGGCTTTCCAAGTGGAAACACCAGGGAATCATTTCCTTTTTGGAACCTGCTGGACCTAGGAGTAGCCCAGCCAGGCTGAGCAGGAGCAGCTGGCACTTGAGGCACGAAAGAACTCTTTCTCTTTACCCTCAGTGGTGAAGAGACACAGACACTTCATCAGCTTTTCAAAACTGAAGGCAAGGCTCACCAGACTTCACAGGGCCATGTGACCCACGACAAGTTAAACCTTGGTTTCCTTATCTGCGTAATGAAGGTAAAAGCAGCCCCTCCCATCCTGACTTACTATGTGGATCAAATCAAACAGATGAGATAAAGCATGTTTCGTGCTTTCCCCAACACCCCTGAGCATATGGGTCTCAATAAATGGAAACAGGCATTTATTACTGGGATAGGCTGGGACCCGGCACCCTTTGCTTCGTGCTTGCACCTGGACAAATGTCTCCTGGAGCAACAGAAGACAAATAAATTATATGGGACTAAAAATAACTATGTGCATGTGCAGTTGAGGCAAATTATGGACAACAAGATATAGAAAAACCAAAATCCCAACTGCCACTTCTTAAAAGTGGGAAGCAAAAGAAAGCTGCTGGAAGCAAAAGCAGGGTGCTATGCATGACCCCTGCACACAACATCAGCAAAGGGATGGGCAAACCCCGCTCTGCCCAACCCCTGGACACACCCCCCACAGCTCACCGCATATAAGCAATCAGCTCAGCCCTCCTCAAGGAGTCAGCAAGGGAGCAAGGGAACCTGTTACTTGTTCTCGCTCCCTCCTGCTGCAGGAGGGGCCCCAATAAAGCCTTGCCTGAATTTCTTTCCTGGCCTCTGATCAATTTCCACTGATTAAGGAGGCTAAGAACATTACCATTTGTACAGCACTTTATAGTTTATAATGCCCTTTTCCATATACTGTCTCCTTTGAACTTTATGTACATTATCCCAAGCACCCTTCCCAACAACTTCTGAAATATTGGGGAGAGACTGAGGCTTGCCCTGGGAGGGAGACCTTCAAAACCCATTCAGTCAAAGAATCTTGTGATCACTTAGAGACCACTTCTCAGAGTATATGTTTTCACTTTTAACTCTTCCCTTCAAATGTCAGATGTTTTACCCTCAATATAATTATTTAGGCTATTATTTTAACATTCCAGCTTCCACTGAGGGGTGAGCTGGCCAGAAAATGGTCTAAGACTTGAGTGGATCCATGGCCTCAATGTAAATTCTTCTTATCCTGTCCCAAAGCTAGCAAGTGCACAAGCAGAATATATGAAATCTCAACCAAAGGGCAGCTGGTCACTGCTTAACTTTGTCCAGGAAGCCACCTAAACCACCCTGTCCACTGTTGGAAATCTACAAAGACCAGCTAAGTCTTGGTCCCAAGGAAATATTTTTTCCTTGGGCTTAGAAATGTCAACTATAGTCATAAAAGCAGTGGCCTAAGAGAAACAGAGTTGTTGTTTTTTTTTTTAAATGACTGTGCTGTGCTGTGCTGTGCTGTGCTTAGCTGCTTATTCGAGACAGACTCTTTGTGACCCCATGGACTGTAGCCCGCCAGGCTCCTCTGTCCATGGGGATTCTCCAGGCAAGAATACTGGAGTGGGTTGCAATGCCCTCCTCCAGGGGATCTTCCCAGCTCAGGGATCAAACCCAGGTCTCCTGCATTGCAGGTGGATTCTTTACTGTCTGAGGCACCAGGGGAGCCCAAGAAGTAGAGTGGATAGCCTATTCCTTCTCCAGTGGACCTTCCCAACCCAGGAATCCAACTGGGGTCTCCTACATTGCAGGCAGATTCTTTACCAGCTGAGCTACCTGGGAAGCCCCTTAATGACTGTACTTCCAGTTTATCCTACACTACTCTGGTCTCAAGCCAACTAGTAGGAAATCAATTTCTCTACACTTGATCCTAGCAGATTTGGGCTGCTTCCAGGGAAATGTGTGTAAAAGACAAACTTTTCTGAATGTACGTTTTCTTTACTCTGCTATCAGAGAATTTTAAGTACTTTATTCTTTACTGGGTTCATGCCAAATGACTTCATAACTAAAAGAAGAGCAATAGAAAGAAAGGACCACTCCATTTATGGCATCATGTACCTTTGGCCCCCACACATCACCACACACATTGCACCCCAACTCCAGTTTCTAACTTCGATTCCCTGGAGAGAGTTTATATTCACTTGGCCTCATTAACACAAAACTGTTGTACAACTTCTCACTGTGGGACCAATTAACTATTTCCACATTAGGCACCAACACAGTCTCAGCTTACAGTCTGCTCTTATTATTTATGCTAAATACTTAGTATTAATTACATTGCAAACACTCAATACAAGGGCTATATTTTCACACTGTAGGTGATGATTTCAGGCATTAGAGCCAGATGGATTTTTTTCCCACTGTTCCTATGCTTTATAATTACGCGCACCAAAATTTAAAGCTTTCTACAGCTTTCCACTTGAAGCACCTTTACAAATGATATTGTAAAGTGGTGAAATCAAATGTGCTTGAGTATCTTTTGGCATCTGTAAGGGGGAATGCTCAATAGAAGTGGGAATGCACAGATGGCTGTTGACCCCCAAATCTCACAGCAAAGCCCCTCAGCACAGGCAACAATGGCAACAGCATGAATCACACTAGTGATCACAGGTTTCTTTGGACTGAAAAATGATAGAACTGCATTCCAACAGTGGAGTTCTTTCCTGATCAAGAAACCCAATGCCTCACCCAACATTTTATTTTCACTTTAGGATAAAGTGAATTTAGGAGTTATTCACTTTAGAATAAAGAGCATATCTTAAAAGCTAATGGTTTGATTAAACCTTGACATCACCATAATTTCCCAACAGTGAGGGCACTAAATCCTAAAGGCTGTGAAGAAAAGAGGTCAGCCTCATTTCTGGAAGGCCACAAAGAATGAGAATGATTCCTCCTGGCTTGTAATAGTTTAGAAATTGTTATGTTAGGGGAAGCACACTGATTGAAACTGCTGTAGCCAGGCACCACAGTAACCATTTGCATGAGATATTTTATGACAGGAGAGCCTGATAAGGAATACGGAACTAATAAGCCACCACCAACCGGAAGAGTTAGGGAAAGGTCTAAAGGAGACACCACGTGTCCGTCCACTTCCCGGAATCCCTCTCGCTAGCATCCACCTTGGCTGAGCGATGTGTGCGCCACCAGGAAAGACTCTGAATTAGAATGATTGGCCAAAGACCACCCGGAAACTAATCCCATCACCATAAAACCCGACATTGCGAACCACGTGGCAGAGCAGTTCTCCTGGGTTTCCTTACTCTACTGCTCTCCACTCGGATGCCCTTTCCCAATAAAATCTCTTGCTTTGTCAGCACATGTGTCTCCTCGGACAATTCATTTCCGAGTGTTAGACAAGAGCCCAGTTTCAGGCCCTGGAAGGGGTCCCTCTTCCTGCAACAGTTAGACCCAAAGGAATTAAGTAACACAACCTCCAACTACCAGCTCCAAAACAAAAAGCATGAATGCCCCAAAGCTGTTTTGTACCTAGGGTTTTTCTGAATTCTTCCTTTTTCTTTTACCAAAACTCTGCCAAAACAGGATTCAGATCCTGATGCCAGCCCCAGGCCTGCTCAAAGGCTGCATTCAAAGCAGACCCTGACACATGGCCGCTGAATGTTAACGTCAGTCCAGCAAGAGGGCTCAAGGCCTGGCTCAGGACACCAGAGAAAAACACACTCCTTGGCGTTCCACCCTGGTTTTCTCATCAGAACAACCATGTCTCAGGATGACTTGTGGACGAATGTGAAAGGGAACATAGAAAATCTTTCCTTCCCAAAGAAAACGTACGACCCATAAGCTCTGTGAGCTGACAGCCATGAGCTACTGTTGGCTCTTACTGAATCCTTTCTGAACTGCACCAAGGGATACAGGAAGAGAGGGTAATGGTCAAATCCTCGTTGGAAGAGGGATGAAACAGGCTCTCTCCCTGGTTTTTATCTTGGTTTAGAGCTATTTTCCCTGGGATGGACTAGGACCCAACCCGTATGATTCTTTGCTTTGCCCGGATCAGCATTTGCTCCATCTTGATGAAAGGCCGTCTATTTCATTAGAATGAATTTCAGCCAGATGTTTCTGCTTTGAAAGAATTGGGGCTTTTGCTCTAGAATGATCAGCACAGAGAGACAAAAGGGGCAAAGGCTTTTGTTACCAAAGATTTCAGCTCCCAAATGTTGAGTCACAGTCACAGAGCTAACCAGACAACATCACCGCCTTTCAAAGTATGGCGATGACACTATTTTTCCCTGGCACATTAATTTTCTCACAACAGCCAACTCCACTCCTCTGCTTCTGTGCTGAATGCCCTATGGAGACAAGAAGGCCACCACTCCTCAGCCCAACCCCTTTCCCAAAGGGCTCAAAGGAGGGTGCAATCTTTCCTAAAAAGTACTAACATGAACCGGGGGTGGGGGCGGGGGGGAGCAGCAACACTGGGACCAGCTTCCACTTATGTAATCAATAAATGCAGCTGATGACAAAGAAATGCACACCTGCCTCCCCACAAATAAAAATTCAGGGAGAATGTGTCTGAGCTGATGGGATGGTAAAGAAGCATTTCTACAATTCTCTATAAATCACAACTGGTCAAACAGTAAGGAAAGCAATCCCAGGGAAGCCCCTGTTGTGGATCTCAGAATACACGCCGGTTACTCAGGGTGTCACGCAGACTCGGTGGAATGACTTTTCAGCTTAATGCAAAGTGATAACTGCCACTGGGTAATAAATTCCTTTCTGGGCTAAAATAATAGTCCATGAAGTAATCAGTGCAAGAAGCAAGAGGTGTTTTATCTCAGTGGTGGCAAAGTGCCTCTTCACCTTGCAAAATGCTGATTTATTCCAGAATGTACAAATTCTGCTAGTTGTTCCTCTCCATGCCCCACCCTCCAAGGAAGGAATGTTCTTGACTGCATCAGAACTGCCAGCTTAACCCAGCAGGAAGCTTTGTCTCCAGCATCTGGTCCTATCCAGCCCTCTTGACTGAGAGAAGTAACAGCTCACAGATGCTAATGTTTAAAGAACCCAGAGGGTGAAGAGAGGGGTCTGACTCCTGGAAGGAGCAGTCTACACCCATCACCACTTGCCTTCCAGCCTCTGTGGCCGGATAGCAGCGTCCTTCCTCAGGCTGCCCCTGAATGCCATCCACAAGTGACCAGCAGCCCCGGGCGTGTGTGGTAGGGGAGGGTTCGTGGTAGAGCAGGCTGCTCAGGGCTCCTCTGCCTCCTCAGATGTTAATCCACATAGCTCAGAATAAGCCAGATTTCAAACAGCCCTGAGCACGTCGAAAATGGCCTGCAGCTCTTCTCATCAGTCTCAGTCAATCTCGGCATCGGACAAACCGCGGGTGAGAGTTTGCAGACATACTGAGGAACGAACCCTTGCCAGAACTGAAACCGAGATGAACGCAACAACAATGAAAAACACTTAGAACCACATGGGCTCATAGCCAAACACTCGAACTTGGTCTGTACGTAGCAACAAAAGTAGGCTTCACCACATAGGTTTACAGCAGAGATTCTAGCAGAGATTTACAGCAGAGACTAGCTTGCGGCGTTCTTGCAAATGCAGAGGTGTTTTTTTGCGGGGGGAGGGGGCGGAGGGGGCGGGCCGCGGGGAAAGGTAGCAAAGGAAAATGAAGAAAGACAAAGCGACAGATGCAAAGGCAATCCAAACACTCTGAGCCACTCTCAAACTTCAGAAATTGTATCACAATTTGGGTGATCCTAATGGTCTCGGAATCACGTTAGAAAATGTCACAATAGACATTTGAATTAAAATCCAGTAGGTTTGCCAAAAGACCAATTGTTAAAAATTGGCAAGTTTCCAGAGAATTTACTAGGCTGCATACTGCCCGGGGCTGAGAGAATTGCTAATTCCAGAGAAAGTTAATTATCACCTTATTGATAAAGGGGTAATTTTTAAAGCTTATGGTGTGGCTTTTGTGACTCATTAATTAAAATTTAGAGTAATTTACTAGACACAGTGGTGGCTTCTGTTACATTATATAGGTACCAAACCATTTGCTTTTTCTCCCAGTGGCTGTTTTTAACCTCCCTTGCCTCTCCTCACCTGTCTGCCTTTGAAAGCAACAAAAGCATTAAAAATGTGTAAATCTTTAAAAAGCCTTTTGAGAGATTGCAGGATTAAAAGTAAGATGTCCAGGGGCACTCACACAAAGTTCTCTCCTAGAAATGTCAGATTTGCCCACGGAAATGAAGAAGCACATGTGCTCACACCAAAAGGGACTGCTTTTACAAACTTCATCTCCAAAATGTTAAACCGAATTGTATGTCCTTCGATAATTTGATGGAAAAGAGTCTTTCCTCGTCTCGTCTCTTCTCTCTCTCACACCATTCCCAAATAAAAGCAGCGGCTCTGTTGAGGAGAAGCCTCAGGGAATGAAACTGGAGGTGTCTGGGCTCTTAAGTTCCCAGGCGGTGTCGCCTCCTGCTCGCTCCGGGACGGGTGGATCAGGGTAAGCACGCCGGGCCACCTGGCTTTGGGGTGACGCTGCGGCTTCCAGGGGTAAAGCCTCGGGAGGAACCTCAACCCGCGGAGCTCTGTCGGGGGCCCCAGGGTGCCAGTTCAGAGCCCCGCCTCATATCTGCCCGACTCGCGTTTGCTCTAAAGCGTTCTCAGGAGCGAGTGAACATGTGTGATGTGTCCGCCCACCGCGCCAGACTGTAAACAAACCTACCAAACCCTGTAAAATCTACCTCCCCACGTGTGCATAAAGATGATTTCTCTCTGGACATCCCTTGTTTAAAGGGCACTTCAGCAATGTTTCCTTAAACTTGTTGAAGTGTTTAAGGTCCAAAATTGAGATTTGAAAATACATAAAAGCCGCCACAATATAAGAGGTTTCTGCTTTTAAGTTTTCACATCAGTTAAAATTTAAAATTAAAAAAAGAAAACAAAAACAGAAATCCTATCTTTGTACTTTGGGGCATCGCTTGAATTTTTATAATAAGGAAACATTTCACATTTAAAAAGTCATTATTTTTTGAATTTTCAATACAAAAGCTTTAGAGCAGAGACAGTACCTGGGGCTGGCTTGTGTTCTAGCAGCTCGACTGCTTATATTACCTGCTGCTGGAAGAACCCCTGCGACCCCAAACCCCAGAAACCAAGAACTGTAGAAAGTGAAACTGCTTCTGCTGGTTTCACTTGCCTCAAAAACACACCACAAAAAGCAAATAAATGATCTAAAGCAATTTATTCTTGTTTTCTTTCTATTATTGTTCATTTACTTGTTAGGTTTTTGTTATTGTTGTTGTTTCGGGCGGTGGGTGCTGGCAGCAAAATAAAAGTAATTTAAGTGGCACAGGGAAGAAATTTAAACAGGTTAAACATAAAGAACTGGGTATTTGTGGAATTTTCACTTTTGTTATAATTCCACAAATCAAGCAGACATAAATTTACCAAAATAATACATAGCCTCTCCATATACACAACTTACAGAGATAAAGAAAGTACACTCACATTTTTTTAAATATCTGTCACAAATATGTTTGAAAGATAAAGACTGTGAAGTCACCAAACAACTTCCCTAAAACCAAAGGTTCTACATTCACATTTTATTTGAGTTTAGACGATTCATTACTGCTTTGCTAGGTAATCTTCACCGAGTGCTGTTGCTCAAATACCCGCTTCATTTTTTCAGGCTAGTTTTACCAAACAACACACACAGAAAAAATGCTGCACAGGAATATTGCACCCTAGGTAGTTTACTTTTCCACACTGTAAATTCCTTCAAAGTTATTTTATGGTTTCACTCCAAACAGCCTATTAAAAAAAAAAATCGTGAGGATGAAGAAGAACTATGTTTCTCAGTTTTCAAAAATGGTTCCTCCGAAAAAGAAGAAAAACAAAGTATACAACAAATGTCTGAATTCTGAAGTGACTGGATTACTTTCTCAAATACCACAATTTCTGAAACTAACCTAAAAGCCACTTTCTCAGGAAACTACTGATTGTCTTGACACTCTTGAGTATCATTGTAGAATCCAGAGCCTCTTCTCCTAAACTGTTACAGGTAGTGGAAAGAACTTTTGACTTTGTACCTGAACCATCAGTGAAATGATTCCCTTGCAGCTGACACCTCGCCCTCATTCACTGTCCTGTCCTGTTCAGGAAGCAACCTGGATAGGCAGCTTCATGCTGCTGGATTCAAGTCACAAAAAGCCCCACCCGGGAAGGAGGTGACTCTGTATTCGAACTTGGGTAAACTGTTCCTGACACTCCACAATCACCTGGTGTTTTTTTTTTTGCCAAAACTAACCAACCAGCAGCTAGCAATAAATAGTATTCCTGTCTATCCTGGTAAATTAGGAAAAACCAACACAAAGACATGTGAAATATTCCATCTGAGATATAAAACACAAAATTCAATGTTAAATTCCACTCTTGCATGTTCACAACATACTGATTATAAACATTAAATTCTAGGCTAATATATTTTATCCCGAGATATACTGTAATTTTTATAATTAAAAAACAAAAAGTGAAATCACCATGCCAAAAAAAAAAGCAAACCAATTATTTGAGTTCACATTTGGGAAAAACAGTAACTCTCTACATATTCAAAGGCAGAATGAAAGTAGTGTATGCACACCAAATGGATAAACTATATAATTCTATACTACATCTTCCCCTCTGAGATCTGGCCAAGAAATCTCTGTATTCTGAATAGGAGGAACTAAAGTTTACCTGCCAGTCTCAGCAGTTTTAGTGTAGGATGCTTGTGTGTTGTCGTAAAGGTAGACATGCAACCCAGGAGATCTGAAACAGGTAAACTGTCACACTGATAGTGAAAAGAGAAGGATCCCATGTCAGCGGCACACCCACCAATTGTACATCTCCCTTACCTACAGTTCGTGCACCAGAGCCCTGATCAGGTTCTTTACCAGGCCAGGAATGTTGACTCAGAAGACAGACGACTTTCAGTACATGCAAACCGAGTGCTGCAAAAGCTAATCTTCCACCCGTGTGTTAGTAGCTCATAGTTAGTCTCCAGCAGCCCTGCTCTCCGGCTGCAAACATCTCATTAGACTAATGCATTCAGCACAGGCAGAAAACTCGATTTACCATAGCTACAGCAATGAATTTCCATTACGATGACAGCTTCAACCACATCATGTCCGGAAAACCAGCCAACCACTGGCTTTTAAAGAACACACACATTTTACATGCAGAAAATGAGGCGCGCGTGTGTGTCTCTGTGTGTGTGTGTTTCCTTCCTCTTAGCAGCCCAACTAGAGAATGTGCAGTGTAGCTTTTTGCCTACACGAGCTGCAAGGTAATGACACTTCTGCTTCTTTAGTAGTTACATCCTTGTAATAACCTGAATTATGTTACAATTGTCAGAATGGGTGTTTCCAACATTTCGGTTTTCATTACCCCTCCTCTGTTGCCATGGAAACCAGACTGTAACATCATCTCTTTGTCCCAGTCCTGCAGCAGTGTGAGCCAGCACCGGGCTTATAAGATACCAGTGATCTGAAAGAGTGAATGTTTGACCTTGGACAAATAAAACAAAAAGAATTATTCTAATGACATCATTGTTTAGGAGACTGCATTTGCCAGAAGAGTGTGCCTACACAGGTGAGCATACCATGGTCATATGTATACAACTGCATACAATGCCTATGGTTAGTTCTTTTAAACAGGGCACTGACCTGGGCCTTGGACCTGTGTGTAAATACAGAAGTGTAAACATGGTTTATACTCATAAATATGACAGGGGCCTCATGGGGTGGAATGGTCTTCACATGGGAGAAGGGCTGCTATTCACCCTCCATGCCCTATTGTATTCTCTGTGGCAAATCAATTTATACTGCTAAAGGGACTTTTTCTTCTTTTCTTTGTTAAGTGGAGCAAGGCTCCCCATTGCCCACCTCTTTCACCCCATCCTGATGTTTTATTCCCAAGTATTTCCTACAAAATGAAACATCCATTTAACGTGACCACCCACAGGCTTACTCCTGGGGATAGGCAACAAGCAAATTTAGCCAGGATCCAACATCAACCAGGGCTAATTAAGGTTTAGGCCACAACTTGGACAGTTACTGAGAGTGAAAAAATGAAATTACAACTTGAGGTTTTTCTGAATATATATACAGAGTCTCATAAGAAAGAAATAAGAAATCACCCTCCTCAGATTATAAACATAGAAAAAAGTTAAATTTTTCTGAAATCAAAGCATTGCACTTATTGAGCAAGAAGTAAATTCACCACTTTAGTTTACTTAATCATGTAATTTTGTTATTTTGCTTTGTGTGGGAAAAGGCAAGTTTGGTAGTTTTTCATTTTGCTCATTTAATACAAGTTTATTTCATTAAAGGGGAGAGGAAGAGGAGGAGCAAAGAAAGCAGGACCCAGTGGATGATTTCCGTTTGGCCAGCAGTGGTAGTATTTTATGCCCATGGCCTTGAACATAATCCTACACTACACTCAGCAAAGTATGTTGGCCTGAGATGACCAGTCTTCACTTTAAAATGGTTCTTCAGAGAAGTCAAATAAAATTTTCCTAAATAATCGAGACTATTTCCCAAATCCAGTAAAAGAAGAAAAAGGCTTGGCAGGATCTGCCTAAAATAAAGGAATTTTCAGTTGTCCTATCCGGTTCTGTGAGGGTTTGTGATTCTGGTCCTTGGGGCCCACAAGACCTGTCCTTAAGTCAAGGGTGTCTGGGATGCAGTCATTGGCAGCACAGGTAAATTGCATAATGAGGCTTAAAATAGAAATTAGCTAAACTTGACTTGCTTTAAAAAACTAGATAGATGGCAGCTAGATTTTTAAAAATTGGTAATTTTACTGGGATTTCTTTCTTTATGCAACCATGACTATAGGTCTTAAGCAATTAAGTTCATGTTTTTAATTCCAAGGAAAATTTAAGTCAAACACATAAGAGAAAAGAAATTTGGTAGGATGGTTGCAGACAAGCTCAGGAGTCTGTGAGAAGAAAAAGGCCCCTTCCGAGCTAATATATCTCCAGGTCTTGGGCTACATCCCTGGGCTACGATCAGGAGGCTTAGGCTGTGCCATGTTGTCAGTTTTCTTTAGTGCTGTGGTTACATTTCTGTCTCAGACCACAGGCAGCATGCTCCACTGTTTCCATACAAATGCTACTGGATCTGTGGTAAGCAAGAAGTGTCCAGAGGGAGCAGGCTAATTTTAGGGCCTCCCAAACACAAACCTACTTAGAGTAGCCTCTATGTGAAGAGTAATCCTCCTCTGTCAGCTGCTGGTGGAGAGCTGTGGTTCCAACACAAGAATCAGGTAAAGAGCTAGGACTGGGTCCTGGACAAGGGCATCAGTGCTATAGAAAACACAACCCTTGTTATCATAATAATAACCAACATTTATTGGGGAAATATTATGTACCAGTCCTTTTCATATGTTATCTCATTTATAGCAACCCTACGAAGTAAGTATTATGAGTATCACCCCCATTTTACAGATAAGGAAACTGAGACTTGAGGATTTTAGATAAGTTCCTCTGGTCACACAGCCTCCTGGCACTGCTCCTGTTTCAGCTCTGCCGTTAACCAAGTAACACTGGGCGAATCACCCTGTAACGTGGGGATGAGAACAGCAGACTGGAACGCCTTTCTGGCCTCTTACGGTCCTAACGTTCCACAGCCTGATGAACTGCTTCACCTGCTGGTCTGGAACAGACTAATACTTTGGACTGGACGTGGATTCAGCTGCAGTTGTGGCTATGGCCATGACTACTAAGGGGAAAAAGCACCCTCTCTTTTCATGAGAATAAGATCTGATAAACTAGTGCTTTGAACTGTCAATTTGGAATGGTGACAGTCGGGAGGTGGGGCGGGGGAGAGCATGGAGAAAGAACAGGGAAGTTTTAAAGGCCAAGATTCCATCCCTAAAGTAACAAAAGGAGTTCCGTTTTCCATACTCAGGAGGCCCCGTGACACTGCTTCTATATTATTCAAAGCAGACTTTTCCCTAATGTTCCTGAGAATTTAAGAAATTCGGTATTATGGAAAGCACAAAGCTCATGATCACATTTTGCCAGAGGGGAGTTGAGGCAAATGGTTAATTTGATTAGTCAGACAAGAGAAACAATTTGTAGACCCAGATTTCTTGGTTTCTCCAAACTGCTGTTTCTTCAGTTCAAAGCTCTGCCTTCCACAGAGCCAGATCTTTGTTTAAACATACAAGCAGGAATCTTTGGAAATGAAAACCAAAACTGCTCTTTGTAGTGAGGTTAAACAGGAAACAACCTCAATGACCAATAAAAAGAGATTAAGTTAATGTATCATGAAGACGCTTGTTCCTTAAAAGGAAAACTATAACAAATCTAGACAGTATTAAAAAACAGAGACATCATTTGTTGACAAAAGTCCCTATAGTCAAAGCTATGGTTCTTCCGGTGGTCATGTATGAATGTAAGAGTTAGACCATAAAGAAGACTGAGTGCTGAAGAACTGATGCTTTTGAACTGTGGTGCAGGAGAAGACTCTTGAGAGTCCCTTGAACAGCAAGGAGATCCAACCAGTCCATCCAAAAGGAAATCAACCCTGAGTATCCATTGGAAGGACTGATGCTGAAGCTGAACCTTCAGTACTCTGGCCACCTGGTTCGAAGAGCTGACTCATTGGAAAAGACCCTGATGCTGGGAAAGATTGACAGCAAAAGGAGAAGGGGGCAACAGAGGATAAGATGGTTGGATAGCATCACCTACTCAATGGACATGAATTTGAGCAAACTCTGGGAGATAATGAAGGACAGAAGAGCCTGCATGCTATAGTCCATGGGGTCACAAAATGTTGGACATGACTTAGTAATTGAACAACAGTCACATGTCCACACTATAGAATATACAACATAATCATCAAAAAGGATGCCACTGAAGGCCATGACATGAAAAAACACAAGTTACAAAAGAATATGCAGAATAGAATCTTAATTTGAAAAACAACAATTTGTAAATACTGAATACATCACTACAGTAAGAGTGATGATCACTTGGTGATAGGATTATGAGTAATTTCTATCTTCTTAATCTTTCTTTTTATATTTTCTATAAAGGAAGATTTACTTATATGGTAATAAAAAGTTAATATGAATTAGTTGATTAATGATAATTTTTCTTATCACATCTGCAAGCATATTTGCTTATAATTGTCATAAATATTAAATCTCAACTCTTTTCATCAATGAAATAATAATTAATCCTTTGCCTGGTGGTTGTAGGCTGCCTTCAGCCATGGCCTCAGCCAGTGCTTTAAGCTTGAAGACTGCTCCTCAGCTCCTTCCAGGTTATCCTCCTGTCCCCACTCAGCTTCATCATCACCTCGTATCTTTGAGCCCATGCATCGTGCTCAGCACAACTAACACAAAGTCAGGGACAGACTCCCTATCCTTCCATACCTAAGAGCTTCCACAGTCTATGAGGTCCTTTTAGACTTGATAATATGTAGTCTTGTTTTAGTAAAGCCAAATTTTAAAGATAAAAGAGTTGAGGAGGGAGAAAGGTGATTAAATGAAGTTAAAATCACTCCCATTCAAGGAAAAAGTGACTCATTCCAATTCTCCTGGGCCTAAAACATAGTTCCTTTCAGATGGGGCCTCTGACTCTGTGGCTCTGGGCCTGTGGCCTTGGCTGATATTCAGGGATTGACTTAGTGGAAATATTTGTCTCAGGACCTGGCAGTTTTGGTGGTAACAAGTCTGGCGACCCTCATCCCAAGGGCAGTATCTGGTAACAGAGTTGGTACAGTGACGGCGTGTGCTGACGGCCAGCAGAGCTGCGGGGGACAACAGCCAGGGCTTTTTCTTTGGTCTCTAGTTTGTAGATTGTAAGCTGCCAGGGAAGTAAGCTTGCTCTCCACTAAATCCCCAACATGTGTCTGGTCTGTAGTAGGAAATCAACAAATAATTTAAGCTTAATGAATAAAAGAAATTAGGGGTTAAAAAAGTGACCTAATTTTAGTCAATATTAGTATAGTCCTTTACACCCAATTCCTTCCTTTCCCCTACCCCAAAAAGGATTGATTTTGGATATCTGCCATCAGAAAAAAAAAATCTTGATTTGTTAAAATTGAACGGATGACTTCCATTTCCCATCTCCCACCTCCTCTATGCTCTGAAAATGCTGTCTCCTTGAGATCACTACTGCTTTGAACCATGTTTGTTTGAAACTGATGAATTTTTATTCAGAATTCACACAGGTGCTCTCCAACACTTTTGGCTATTTTCTAGTTTTCTTTTTACCTCCTAAAATATTTTCCCTAAGTTAAATATGATAAACCAGTGTTGGAGTGCTGAGAAACTCCTAGAATTGGAGAAAGCGAGCCTCAGTGAAATCTGTATATATACTCCAAAAAGACAGAAAAAGAGACTTCAAATAAAATAAAAAGTATATGCAATATTCTTTTCTCTTTTTTACCTGAATAGCCAAAGCAACCTTGAGAAAGAAAAACAGAGCTGGAAGAATCAGGCTCCCTGATTTCAGATTATACTCAAAGCTACAGTAATCAAAACAGTATGGTACTGGCATGAAAACAGAAAATTAGATCAATGGAACAGGATAGACATTTCAGAAATAAACACACACATCTATGGTCAATTAATCTATAACAAGGGAAGCAAGAATATACAATGGAAAAAAGATAGCCTCTTCAATAAGTGGTACTGGGAAAACTGAATAGCTACATGTAAAAGAAAGAAATTAGAACATTCTCTAACACAATATACAAAAATAAATTAAAAATGCTTTAAAGACCTAAACATAAGACTGGATAATATAAAACTCCTAGAGGAAAGCATAGGCAGAATGCTCTTTGATATAAATGACAGCAATATCTTTTGGATCCATCTCCTAGATAGAGTAATGGAGGTAAAAAATAAAGAAATGACCTAATTAAATTTAAAATCTTTTGCATAGCAAATAAAACTATGTAAAAAATGAAAAGATAGCCTACAGAATGGGAGAAAATGTTTGCAAATGATGCATCTGACAAGGGATTAATTTCCAAAATATACAAACAGCTCATACAGCTCAATATCAATCAATAAATAAATAACCCAATCAAAAACTAGAAAAAAGATGAAAATAGACATTTCTCCAAAGAATACATATAGATGGCCAGCAGGCATATGAAAAGATGCTTAACACCGCTAATAATTAGATTAATCCAAATCCAAACTACAGTGAGGTGTCACCTCCCTCCAGTCACAGTGAGGTGAGGTAAAGTCACTCAGTCGTGCCCGACTCTTTGAGACCCCGTAGACTGTAACCTACTAGGCTTCTCTGTCCATGGGATTCTCCAGGCAAGAATACTGGAGTGGATTGCCATTTCCTTCTCCAGGGGATCTTCCTGACCCAGGGATCGAACCCAGATCTCCCGCATCGAAGGCAGATGCTTTAACCTCTGAGCCACCAGGGAAGCCCAATGGCTATCATCAAAAAGTCTACAAATAACAAATGCTGGAGAGGGTGTAACGAAAAAGGAACCCTTCTACACTATTGGTGGGGATGTTAATTGGTACAGCCACTATGAAAACAATATGAAAGTTCTTTAAAAAACTAAAAGTAGAGTTACTAATACCATTTCATCCTGCAATCCCACTCCTGGGCATATATCCAGGGAAAATTCTAATTGGAAAAGACACACACACTCCAATATTCATTGCAGCCATATTTACAATAGCCAAGACATGCAAGCAACCTAACTGTCCATCAACAGATGAATGGATAAAGAAGATGTGGTGTATACACACACACAATGGAATATTACTCAGCCAAATAGGAAGAAATAATGTCATTTGCAGGAATATGGATGGACCTAAAAATTATCATACTAAGTGAAGTACGCCAGACAGGGAAAGACAAATATCCTATGATATAACTTATATGTAGAGTCTTTAAAAAAAAAAAAGATACAAATGAACTCACAAAACATAAATAGACCCACAGACATAGAAAACAAATTTATGGTTACCAAAGAGGAAAAGGCAGGAGGAAGGATAAATTAGGAGTTTGAGATTAACACGTGCACATTACTATATATAAAATAGATAAATCACCCAAGCCAGGCTTCAGCAATACATGAACCGTGAACTTCCAGATGTTCAAGCTGGTTTTAGAAAAGGCAGAGGAACCAGAGATCAAATTGCCAATATCTTCTGGATCATCAAAGAAGCAAGAGATTTCCAGAAAAACATCTATTTCTGCTTTATTGGCTATGCCAAAGCCTTTGACTGTGTGGGTCACAATAAACTGTGGAAAATTCTGAAAAAGATGGGAATACCAGACCACCTGACCTGCCTCTTGAGAAACCTGTATGCACGTCAGTATATAGAAGCAACAGTTAAAACTGGACATGGAACAACAGACTGGTTCCAAATAGGAAAAGGAGTACGTCAAAGCTGTATATTGTCACCCTGCTTATTTAACTTATATGCAGAGTACATCATGAGAAACACTGGGCTGGAGGAAGGACAAGCTGGAATCAAGACTGCAGGGAGAAATATCAATAATCTCAGATATGCAGATGACACCACCCTTATGGCAGAAAGAGAAGAACTAAAGAGTCTCTTGATGAAAGTGAAAGAGGAGAGTGAAAAAGTTGGCTTAAAGCTCAACACTCAGAAAACTAAGATCGTGACATCTGGTCCCATCACTTCATGGCAAATAGATGGGGAAACAGTGTCAGACTTTATTTTGGGGGGCTCCAAAATCACTGCAGATGGTGACTGCAGCCATGAAATTAAAAGATGCTTGCTCCTTGGAAGAAAAGTTATGACCAACTTAGATAGCATATTAAAAAGCAGAGACATTACTTTGTCAACAAAGGCCCATCTAGTCAAGGCTATGGTTTTTCCAGTGGTCACGTATGGATGTGAGAGTTGGACTATAAAGAAAGCTGAGCGCTGAAGAATTGATGCTTTTGAACTGTGGTGTTGGAGAAGACTTTTGAGAGTTCCTTGGACTGCAAGGAGATCCAAACAGTCCATCCTAAAGGAGATCAGTCCTGGGTGTTCATTGGAAGGAATGATGTTGAAGCTGAAACTCCAATACTTTGGCCACCTGATGCACAGAGCTGACTCATTTGAAAAGACCCTGATGCTGGGAAAGATCAAGGGCAGGAGGAGAAGGGGACGGCAGAGGATGATGAGATGGTTGGATGGCATCACCGACTCGATAGACATGGGTTTGGGTGGACTCCAGGAGTAGGTGATGGACAGGGAGGCCTGGTGTGCTGTGGTTCATGGAGTCCCAAAGAGTCGGACACAACTGAGCAACTGAACTGAACTGAACTGAACTGAAACCACAAGGACCTATTGTAAAACACAGGGAACTATACTCAGCATTTTATAGTAAACTATAAGGAAAAAGAATCTGTAAAAGAATTTATATACATACACACACATAACTGAATCACTGTGCTATACACCTGAAACTAACATAACATTGTAAATCAACTATATTTCAATTAAAAAAAAACAGGAATATATTCAATTTAGCTGATAACAGTTAACTGCTTCTAGACCCAATTTCTATAGAAAGAGGTGTGTGTGTGTGTGTGTGTGTGTGTGTGTAAAGTAGGAAGGACATAGCAGGGGGCCCAGCTAAGAGTAACTACATTTTAAAAATGTCGCTTAGAGAATAGCCTGTTGTGGGTTGCCTGCAGTTTCAGTTTCTGGAATAAAGTCATTGATCATCTGAAGCTCCATCTCCCTTTACTTGAGGGAAGATCTCCAAGATGGGACCTTTAGTCACCAAAGGGCAAAAATACAAACATTGTCTTTGAAACAGAACTTGAATGAGATGATGCAGCCTAAACTTTTTCACTGTCTTTAGATTTAAAAACAGCTGGTTGGTGAATAAGAAGCAACTAGTTGATGAATTCTCTATAAGGATAACCAGCTTTACCATGAGCCAGGTCTTTGACAAGCCCACTTTTGTTAGAAGCTGAACCCAGAAAACTGAATCTGGGGCAAATAAGGAAGAGAGAAGTAAAGTTACATTAACAGAAAAGAAAAGGAAAAAAACCCCTCAGATTGGCTTTAAAATAAAGAGCATTCATTGGCAGGGTGTCCAATGAGTTTTCAGTGAAGCTGACCCAACTCAGTGATATAACCAAAAGTGAAAGTGAAAGTTGCTCAGTCGTGTCCAACTCTTTGCGACCCCAAGGACTGTAAAGTCCATGGAATTCTGTAGGTTAGAATACTGGAGTGGGTAGCCTTTCCCTTCTCTAGGTATCTTCCCAACCCAGGGATGAAACTCAGGTCTCCCACATTGCAGGCAGATTCTTTACCAGCTGAGCCACAAGGGAAGCCCAAAGAGCTGGTGTGAATCATCCCATGCCTGGCTTTCAGCACACTCACAATATGGCTTCCACTTATTTCCAGGCTACAAATTTCCCCATTCAAATTCAACACAAGAGAGAGCTTCTCAAAGTACCTCCCACAGAGGAGCTAAGAAGTTTCTTTCCTAGAGTTTCACGCCAGAATCTCTCTCATCTCGTTGGCTGGAACTGGTCCATGCCCATCCCTGACATATACTTGACAGCCACAAGTATATGCTGATTGGATTAAGTCCACCTTTGGAGAAGGTGGGGGATGGACTCTGCTTTCTCCTAGGCACAGTAGCCGCCTGGGGAGGGCAGCTGCACAACTGAGTAATTGCAATGTTCTGCAATGTGTGCTAACGGACCATAACTAGCAAGAAGTGACTGAGTAGTAGAAAGTAGGGAGGCAGAGAGGTAGGAGAAGAGAAGAGCAGGGGCAGAGGGTGAAGAGACAATAGGATGCTGTACGCTGTGCATGTGGCCCTCAGCCCTACAGCACTCTCAGACACAATCTCTAGGAAAGACCACAGAAGTTGTGAAGCGCTTGATGTGGTTGAAGTTCTTGTAGAAACTGGTGATGAGGCTGAGTTTTGTATCCTCGGTTGATGCAGGTGAAACCAAGATAGCACATGAGAAGCCAGGGGCCAATACCAAAGGGATTTAGCAACTATTAAGCCTGGAGAAGTAGTTAACTGTTAAGCCAAAGTGGTGGGACTCCCTGGATGTGAAAATCCTGAATTTAAGGGACAGAAAGGCAATCAGCTGGCAAAGGGGTTAGATCTGTGTAAGTTAGGTGTATAACTAGCCGTATTACATCCTTTAGTAAAGAGGAGGGATTTTCTGGAGGAGAAGGGTTGCCTGGAATTGAACTTGCCAGATGAGATATTCAAGATTGAAAAACTCACAGTCTGAGGAAAGTGTTGAGAACTAAGGATTACCTTAGTCTGGCTGTGCAGTTTGCCCCTGGCTGTGTGTGTCTGTTGTGGAATGGGAGATAAAATCCAGGCCTTGCCTGCAGGTAATGGATGGGAGGATGGGATCTTCTTTAGAACCACATGGGGGCTGTAGGCAAGCCTCGGGAAAACAGCCAGGTGAGAACTCAGGGATACTGTGGGGATGCAGGAGCTACTGGCTTTTGGCAGTGACAGGACATAGCAGCGCCATCAGAGAATGGTCCTTTACTGACCTTCCAGTGATTGAAACCAGGAACAATCCTGAGCTAGTACAAAACCCAGAGAGTCTGGGAGACTCTCAAGTGAGGGATGCCTATCTTCTCCCGGTCTGTGGGAGTTATATTCATATGAACACTAAAAGAGATGGGAACAGCAAAAACTAAAATGAAAATAAATTTTAACAAGAAACATATAACTTTCATGTGACGCTCAGTGGCTTAGAGCAAGAATTCTGACTTGACCACATCTGTACTTTTAGCAAGAAACTCAACCCAATCCAAATGACACAAACACACTTGAGAAACAGGAGGAAAAGGAGATAAAAGTAACATAATCGTAGAATCTGCAAAGCAGTTGGGCCAGTGGACAAGAGGAAACTGATCTGGTGGACTCCTAAAATCTGAAAGTTTATTCTGAAGATAGGGATCACTTGAAGCACACACTTCACACCATGAAAGCCTCTGAAACTAGAGACTTGGGAATCTCCAAAAGTGGAAGTGAGGGGGACTAAGAACAAGAAGACCAGACCCCTTCCCACTCCCGTGCTGCTGGTGATGGCCCCTCAACACAACCCAGCTGAGGGCGGAGATGCTGTACCCAAAACCAGATCCAGAAAAACTCATATGCTTAACAGTAGGACCCGCAGAGCCCACCCTACTCAGCCATCAGACTGTTTGCAGTGAGACTTAGACCCCCAGGCAGGACATCATAGGGAGAAAAGATCTACACACCTGGACAGGTAGGGTTCACGTGAAAGGTTCAGCAAGATGCCCCACCAGTGACAAGGCTGCCCATACACAGAAAGCTTCCAGTCACATTTTAAGGACTACTAGGGAACTCCCTTGGAGAAGGTAATGGCACCCCACTCCAGTACTCTTGCCTGGAAAATCCCATGGACCAAAGATCCTGATGGGCTGCGGTCCATGGGGTCACTAAGAGTCGGACACAACTGAGCGTCTTCATTTTCACTCACTTTTCACTTTCACGCTTTGGAGAAGGAAATGGCAACCCACTCCAGTGTTCTTGCCTGGAGAATCCCAGGGACGGGGAGCCTGGTGGGCTACCATCTCTGGGGTTGCACAGAGTCGGACACAACTGAAGCAACTTAGCAGCAGCAGCAGCAGGCAACTCCCTGGCGGTCCACTGGTTCAGACTCCACACTTCCACTGCAAAGGGTATGGGTTTGATCTGTGGTCTGGGAACTAAGATCCCACAGGCTATGTGGTGTGGCCAAAATAAATAAGAACTTCACTAAATTTGAGTCTCTAACATAAAAGGCAGAGACCAAAACCAACAAACAAGAAGAAATGATATCTGGAGAAAACAGGCAAAATTCAGGGAGGAAAAAAAAAGTTTTTTTAACTACCATTAATGTCCTGGATGATATAATACAGCATACTGCATCACTAACATAAGGATGGGTTGTTATTAAAATAAAAGACATTAAAAGGATAAAAGAGAATCTTCGGAATTAAAAATATGAGAGTAGAAATGGAAAACAGAAAGATCAAAGGATATTGTCAAGATAAGAGAGAAAGAAACTAGAAGAAATTAGGGGCAGTGTAGGAGAAACATGGCAGGCTGATGCCCCTTGAGGGGTCCGCAGAAGTGAGATACATGTCCCTCCTGGCCTCACGCTCCTGCAAGTTTATTCTAGCCAGGTTTTGGTTGTATTTGGATGTCTTTTGGGGAAAAAAGTGTTTTGGAGCTTCCTAGACCATTTTGCTGACATGAATAATCTTAAGTAAAGCTTGATTGCAGCAATTTTTTCCCCTGCTTTAAGATGTATATTAGAAGCAGAGAATAAATTTCTTAAGACAGATTTATACATCCTTTTAAGAAACCACTCTGTTTTGGAAAAGTATGTCAATTGGAATATTGTTGCTCTCTCATTTGAAAATACTTTAGCAGAAGTACTCTAAAGACACACAGATGGATCTGGAGCTGGCATAGGAATGGATTCTGTAGGTCAGAGGGCCCTGTCACCTTATTCTCAGTTTTACCCTCACCTACCCAAAGGCCACATCATCAACATCTTAACTGATAAAATTGCACTTTAGGTACCATTTTGGGTAAAGTCCAATTTTCAGACGCTAAACTTCTAAGCATCATGAGAAACACTGAGCTGGATGAAGCACAAGCTAGAATCAAGATTACCAGGAGAAGTACTCTTGCCTGGAAAATCCCATGGACAGGGGAACCTGGTAGGCTGCAGTCCATAGGGTCCCTAGGAGTCGGACACGACTGAGTGACTTCACTTTTACTTTCATGCATTGGAGAAGGAAGTGGCAACCCACTCCAGTATTCTTGCCTGGAGAATCCCAGGGACGGAGGAGCCTGGTGGGCTGCCATCTATGGGGTTGCACAGAGTCGGACACGACTGAAGCGACTTAGCAGCAGCAACATGTTTTATTGTTGTATTTGAGCTCCTGTGTCCTGGGCTGTATTGGGGACTTCATATACTCATTTAATCCTCGACAACTTTTTGAGGTATTATCCCTCTCCCCACTTTTTTTTCCCTCACAGACAAGGAAACGTGAGACTGAACAATCTATGTTAGTTTGTTCAAGGTCAGAGCTAATTAAGGCGCAGGCCAGAATTTGAACCCTGGCTTATGACTTCATACTGGCTTAAAACTTTGTTGAAGATGGTTAACTTTGAACTAAAAAAAGAAAAAAAAAAGATTACCAGGAGAAATATCAATAACCTCAGATACGCAGATGACACCACCCTTACGGCAGAAAGGGAAGAGGAACTAAAGAGCCTCTTGATGAATGTGAAAGAGAAGAATGAAAAAGTTGACTTAAAGCTCAACATACAGAGAACTAAGATCATGGCATCACTTCATCACTAAGATCCCATCACTTCATGGCAAATAGATGGGGAAACAGTGGAAACAGTGGCAGACTTTATTTTGGGGGCTCCAAAATCACTGCAGATGGTGACTGCGGCCATGAAATTAAAAGACACTCCTTGGCAGGGAAGTTATGACCAACCTAGACAGCATATTAAAAAGCAGAGACATTACTTTACCAACAAAGGTCCATCTAGTCAAGGCATGGTTTTTCCAGTAGTCATGTATGGATGTGAGAGTTGGACTGTGAAGAAAGCTGAGTGCTAAAGAATTGATATTTTTGAACTGTGGTGTTGGAGAAGACTCTTGAGAGTTCCTTGGACTACAAGGAGATCCAACCAGTCCAGTCTAAAGGAGATCAGTCCTGGGTGTTCATTGGAAGGACTGATGTTGAAGCTGAACCTCCAATACTTTGACCTGATATGCAGAGCTGACTCATTTGAAAAGACCCTGATGCTGGGAAAGATTGAAGGTGGGAGGAGAAGGGGATGACAGAGAATGAGATGACTGGATAGCATCACTGACTCAATGGACATAAGTTTGGGTGGACTCTGGGAATTGGTGATGGACAGGGAGGCCTGGTTTGCTGTGGTTCATGGGGTCACAAAGAGTCAGATATGACTGAGCAACTGAACTGAACTGAAACTTCTAACCACATCACAAGACCCAGGGACTTTCCACCCAGGACTTCCCAACAACAGGGGGCACCCTCACTGGCTCTGGACCTCCCAAGCACTACCCTGGCCACAGCATACATCATCCATCTCTTTAGTCAGGGATGGGAGGAGCTCTCCTACTAATAATTTTGATCGCCCAGATAGGTGTGGTGACTCCACAAACAGGTGATAGCATCTGTTAATCAGTATTTTACAACCAATTCATATGAAACAAAGCATGATACACATGGTATGACATAAGCTCCCACTCCTTCCCTGCAGAAATGCTAATCAGGAATACATATCCCAGGGTTTACTCAAAAATCTGCCTGAAGTTAGCCATTTCTTTATATGTCTGCCTTGCTAAACCCTGGATGTTTGGGGAGTTGCTGGGATACAAACACCACAGTCTTCCCCACAATATCACATACTCTTCCGTTTTCAGGGGGATATGATCAGGGGAAGGAAGTTGTGGAGCACCACACTTCTCAGAGCCATCACTCCTACAGTGATAAATGTCCAATCTCTCAGGTGGTCTTTGTCCCTCCATACATCGGGATTTATATATTCAAATGCTGTTCTGGAGCTTATCCTGGGTTCTTGACTCCCAGTCTCGATTTCCCTCCCCACCCCCTTCTTCAGAGAGCCTGAGAACATCCATACATGTCTCACATGTCCAGTAGGTACTATCAGTGCTGGCAGGTCATTTGGGGATAAATTTGTGATAGGTACTTAGAAAATCAAGAAAAAAAATTTTTTAATAGAGAAAGAGACAGAATTATTAAGTCAGAGAAAGACAAAGAAAATGTAACTGTAGTACATTACATGATTCAATTCAAATGATATATAGTTTTTCAAAACTATTATCATTAAGTATTGATTTCACTAAATATTATGCCCTAACTTTATTGGGAGGATGGAAAGAGAAAAAGGGGGATGAGGTCTTCAAGCTAAACCTTCATCTTCAGATAAAAGAGATCAACAGACTGTATCTAAAATAAAAAAATAATCAAGAAAGGGCATTATATGCAGTTTAATTAGGAAATTTAGGCAAATATCAGAAACAACAGCTGAAAACACTGTTGTCACTGGAGAACAGGGATAGGGAAACAATTATTCTTTAAGTAAATTTTACAGAATTGTTTACCTTTAATTTCTTTCTCAATAGATACATATATTCATATAAAGTTTAACTGTAAAAAACATTACATTTCTATAAGTAAAAAATTTTAAGCATGTCCATTAAAATAAAAAAGATCACTTATCTTCTACCTCTGAGAGCGGAGGAACTTATACATACTATGATTTTTTTCACCTAAGAAGAGTTGGCATTTTTAAAAATATGTAATGAAATTCAACCATAAAATAAATTTTTTAAAGATTTTAAAGTAAATCTAATCAATCACACAGGGCATTTTTACACATAATAAAAAATTTTTGTGTTATTACAGATTCTTTAGGAGAATACAAACCATTGCTCTCTAGTTGGACACTGGAATTTCTTTCTTGGAGAGATCCAGTGAGCAATGTAGTGCCTAGAACAGTGCCTGCCACATAGTGGGCACTCCATAAATGTTTGTTAAATGATGAATAAGTGAATGAGAGATATTAATTCATTAAACACTTGAGAACATCTAGTTTTCTAGATTCAGAGTTCAGTGACTCTAACCCTATCTCTGAGTGAGAAGAAAAGAGTTCCTTGAAAGCAGAGACAGTGTTGGATCTATTTTGGGGTCCTGATCTGGAATAACTGATGTTATTCTGTGTCTAGTACACCTCTATTTTTATAGGGATTTTATACTAAATAGGCACTTTTTGAGCTGTCTGGTATATCAGGTGCTCAAAGATACCTAATTTTGGAATGCCCTTCCCTAACTTATGATAAGTGAAATGACTGGAAATGTTTACTCCTTCATCCGCTCAACAGTACGCAATGAGTGCCTTCTGTGTGCCAGGCACCATTCTTGGCTCAGCTTAACAAACAGACCAACATCTATAGCCCCTTGAGGCCCATAGATAATAGAGAAGTGTGTTAATTGCCAAACATTTGGGAATTTTCCAGATATCTTACTGTTACTGATTGCTAGCTTAATACTAGTATACTTTATGAACATACTTTGTGAGATTTCCTTGATTTTTATTAACCTGCCCACCTGCCCTCCACCCCACTGGCCCAGCAAGGGTGCCATGCACGCTCTGTAGGCAGCACCACTACTCCTGCCCACAAGCCAAAACTCCAGGAACCAAGACGAGGGTTTCATTTTTAAAAGCCTGTTAAGGTTTTCTTTATGAGCCACTGTATGGTCTACCTTGGTGAATATTTTGCTGGAAATAAATGTGTTGGGGGAAAAATGTGTTTTCTTCTCTTTCTGAGTATTCTATAAACATCAATTAGGTCGATATTGATATTATTCAGATCTTCTTTGCCTACGGTTTTCTGTCTCCTTTTTCTATCAGTCCTTGAAGTCTCCATCAATAATTGTTGAAGTCTCTTTCTCCATTGTTTTTTTTTCCTTTCTCCTTTCAGTTCCAGTAGTCTTTTCCTCATGCCTTTTTAAGTACTGCCTTCAGTTCAGTTCGGTTCAGTCGCTCAGTCGTGTCCGACTCTTTGTGACCCCATGAATCGCAGCACGCCAGGCCTCCCTGTCCATTACCATCTCTCGGAGTTCACTCAGACTCACATCCATCGAGTCCGTGATGCCATCCAGCCATCTCATCCTCTGTCGTCCCCCTTCTTCTCCTGCCCCCAATCTCTCCCAGCATCAAAGTCTTTTCCAAGGAGTCAACTCTTCGCATGAGATGGCCAAAGTACTGGAGTTTCAGCTTTAGCATCATTCCTTCCAAAGAAATCCCAGGGCTGATCTCCTTCAGAATGGACTGTTTGGATCTCCTTGCAGTCCAAGGGAATCTCAAGAGTCTTCTCCAACACCACAGTTCAAAAGCATCAGTTCTTCGGCACTCAGCCTTCTTCACAGTCCAACTCTCACACCATACATGACCACTGGAAAAGCCATAGCCTTGACTAGACGGACCTTAGTCAGCAAAGTAATGTCTCTGCTTTTGAATATACTATCTAGGTTGGTCATAACTTTTCTGTCAAGGAGTAAGCATCTTTTAATTTCATGCCTGCAGTCACCATCTGCAGTGATTTTGGGGCCCCCAAAAAATAAAGTCAGACACTGTTTCCACGGTTTCCCCATCTTTGTCCCATGAAGTGATGGGACCGGATGCCATGATCTTTGTTTTCTGAACATTAAGCTTTAGGCCAACTTTTTCACTCTCCATTTTCACTTTCATCAAGAGGCTTTTTAGTTCCTCTTCACTTTCTGCCATGAGGGTGGTGTCATCTGCATATCTGAGGTTACTGATATTTCCCCTGGCATTCTTGATTCCAGCTTGTGTTTCTTCCAGTCCAGCGTTTCTCATGATATACTCTGCATAGAAGTTAAATAAGCAGTGTGACAATATACAGCCTTGACGTACTCCTTTTCCTATTTGGAACCAGTCTGTTGTCCCATGTCCGGTTCTAACTGCTGCTTCCTGACCTGCATACAGATTTAGATACACACATATTTAGGATTGCTATGTCTTCTTAGAGGATAGATCCCTTTAGCATTATGTAACATCCCACATTGAAGGTCAGGAACAGCGGCGGTAAGGAGATACCCTTCATCCAAGGTAAGGAGCAGCAGCTGTGCTTTGCTGGAGCAGCCGTGAAGAGATACCCCACGCCCAAGGTAAGCAAAACCCAAGTAAGATGGTAGGTGTTGCAAGAGGGCATCAGAGGGCAGACACACTGAAACCATACTCACAAAAAACTAGTTAGTCTAATCACACTAGGACCACAGCCTTGTCTAACTCAATGAAACCAAGCCATGCCTGTGGGGCAACCCAAGACAGGCAGATCATGGTGGAGACGGCTGACAGAACCTGGTCCACTGGAGAAGGGAATGGCAAGCCACTTCAGTATTCTTGCCTTGAGAACCCCATGAACAGTATGAAAAGACAGAATGATAGGATACCAAAAGAGGAACTCCCCAGGTCATTAGGTGCCCAATATACTACTGGAGATCAGTGGAGAAATAACTCCAGAAAGAATGAAGGGATGGAGCCAAAGCAAAAACAATACCCAGTTGTGCATGAGACTGGTGATAGAAGCAAGATCCGATGCTGTAAAGAGCAATATTGCATAGGAACCTGGAATGTCAGGTCCATGAATCAAGGCAAATTGGAAGTGGTCAAACAAGAGATGGCAAGGGTGAACGTCAACATTCAAGGAATCAGCAAACTAAAATGGACTGGAATGGGTGAATTTAACTCAGATGACCATTATATCTACTACTGTGGGCAGGAATCCCTCAGAAGAAATGGAGTAGCCATCATGGTCAACAAAAGAATCCGAAATTCACTACTTGGATGCAATCTCAAAAATGACAGAATGATCTCTGTTCGTCTCCAAGGCAAACTATTCAATATCACGATTATCCAAGTCTATGCCCCAACCAGTAACACTGAAGAAGCTGAAGTTGAACGGTTCTATGAAGACTTACAAGACCTTTTAGAACTAACACCTAAAAAAGATGTCCTTTTCATTATAGGGGACTGGAATACAAAAGTAGGAGTCAAGAAACACCTGGAGTAACAGGCAAATTTGGCCTTGGAATGAGGAATGAAGCAGGGCAAAGACTAATATAATTTTGCCAAGAAAATGCACTGGTAATACTAAACACCCTCTTCCAACAACACAAGAGAAGACTCTATACATAGACATCACCAGATGGTCAACAACAAAACCAGATTGATTACATTCTATGCAGCCAAAGATGGAGAAGTCTATACAGTCAACAAAAACAAGACCAGGAGCTGACTGTGGTTCAGATCATGAACTCCTTATTGCCAAATTCAGACTTAAATTGAAGAAAGTAGGGAAAACCACTAGACCATTCAGGTATGACCTAAATCAAATCCCTTATGATTATACAGTGGAAGTGAGAAATAGATTTAAGGGCCTAGATCTGATAGATAGAGTGCCTGATGAACTATGGAATAAGGTTCGTGACATTGTACAGGAGACAGGGATCAAGACCATCCCCATGGAAAATAAATGCAAAAAAGCAAAATGGCTGTCTGGGGAGGCCTTACAAATAGCTGTGAAAAGAAGAGAGGTGAAAAGCAAAGGAGAAAAGGAAAGATATAAGCATCTGAATGCAGAGTTCCAAAGAATAGCAACAAGAGATAAAAAAAAATCCCTTCTTCAGTGATCAATGCAAAGAAATAGAGGAAAAGAACAGAATGGGAAAGACTAGAGATCTCTTCAAGAAAATCAGAGATATCAAGGGAACATTTCATGCAACAATGGGCTCAATAAAGGACAGAAATGGTCTGGACCTAACAGAAGCTGAAGATATTAAGAAGAGGTGGCAAGAATACACGGAAGAAATGTACAAAAAGATCTTCACGACCCAGATAATCATGATGATGTGATCACTAATCTAGAGCCAGACATCTTGGAACGTGAAGTCAAATGGGCCTTAGAAAGCATCACTACGAACAAAGCTAGTGGAGGTGATGGAATTCCAGTGGAGCTATTTCAAATCCTGAAAGATGATGCTGTGAAAGTAATGCACTCAATATGCCAGCAAATTTGGAAAACTCAGCAGTGGCCACAGGACTGGAAAAGGTCAGTTTTCATTCCAATTCCAAAGAAAGGCAATGCCAAAGAATGCTCAAACTACCACACAATTGCACTCATCTCACATGCTAGTAAAGTAATGCTCAAAATTCTCCAAGCCAGGCTTCAGCAATACATGAACCATGAACTCCCTGATGTTCAAGCTGGTTTTAGAAAAGGCAGAGGAACCAGAGATCGAATTGCCAACATCCGCTGGATCATGGAAAAAGCAAGAGAGTTCCAGAAAAACATCTATTTCTGCTTTATTGACTATGCCAAAGCCTTTGACTGTGTGGATCACAATATACTGTGGAAAATTCTGAAAGAGATGGGAATACCAGACCACCTGACCTGCCTCTTGAGAAATCTGTATGCAGGTCAGGAAGCAACAGTTAGAACTGGACATGGAACAACAGACTGGTTCCAAATAGGAAAAGGAGTACATCAAGGCTGTATATTGTCACCCTGCTTATTTAACTTCTATGCAGAGTACACCATGAGAAACGCTGGGCTGGAAGAAACACAAGCTGGAATCAAGATTGCTGGGAGAAATAACATAACCTCAGATATGCAGATGACACCACCCTTATGGCAGAAAGTGAAGAGGAGCTAAAGGGCCTCTTGATGAAAGTGAAAGAGGAGAGTGAAAAAGTAGGCTTAAAGCTCAACATTCAGAAAACGAAGATCATGGCATCCGGTCCCATCACTTCATGGGAAATAGATGGGGAAACAATGGAAACAGTATAAGACTTTATTTTTCTGGGCTCCAAAATCACTGCAGATGGTGATTGCAGCCATGAAATTAAAAGACGCTTACTCCTTGGAAGAAAAGTTATGACCAACCTAGATAGCATATTCAAAAGCAGAGACATTACTTTGCCGACTAAGGTCTGTCTAGTCAAGGCTATGGTTTTTCCTGTGGTCATGTAAGGATGTGAGAGTTGTATTGTGAGAAGGCTGAGCGCTGAAGAATTGATGGTTTTGACCTGTGGTGTTGGAGAAGACTCTTGAGAGTTCCTTAGACTGCAAGGAGATCCAACCAGTCCATTCTGAAGGAGATCAGCCCTGGGATTTCTTTGGAAGGAATGATGCTAAAGCTGAAACTCCAGTACTTTGGCCACCTCATGAGAAGAGTTGACTCATTGGAAAAGACTCTAATGCTGTAGGGATTGGGGGAAAGAGGAGAAGGGGACAACAGAGGGTGAAATGGCTGGATGGCATCGCGGATCGATGGACGTGAGTCTGAGTGAACTCCGAGAGATGGTGATGAACAGGGAGGCCTGGTGTGCTGCGATTCATGGGGTCACAAAGAGTCGGACACGACTGAGCGACTGAACTGAACTGAACTGAACATCAGTATTTATTCCTGACAATATACCTTATATTAAAGTCTAATTTTTCAGCTATAATATAATCTAATATAACTATTCCAGCTTTCTTTAGTGTTTGCATATTTATTTTTCATCCTTTACTCTATGTTTTTATATTTAAAATGAGACAACATAAAGTGGTCTAATATAGCAATTGAAATATAAGAAGGAGAAGGGAGAGAATGAGGCAGAAGAAATACTGGAAGAACTAATGAGTGAACATTTTTCAGAATTCATAGCAGACACTAATCCACAAACCCAAAAGCTCAGAAACATCAGGCAGATAACAAAAACATCATACCTAGATATATCATTTTCAAACTGCTGAAAATAAAAGATGAAGGAAATCTTGAAGACAAAGAGGGGGAAAAAGGCATATTACATTCCCTGGGGAAGGCTACAGACTCTCAAAGAGTAGTCAGAAACATCATTCCAGTACCTCTTTAGAAGATCATCAATCCAAAATTTTAAAAGGAAAAAAATAGAATTGACTTCACCAAACCTGGAGCATCTGTTTTGCAGCAATCTTAACAATTTTAATAACATGCCTTTTGAGCACAAGACATTAGAGAAGTGTCTTATTCAAATAATCCGGAAGAACAGCTCCCCACACACCATACACTTCTTTTATCAGTTTCTTCATCAACCTGCCTGCTGCCCACCAACCCTGCAGGTGACTTCTGAGCTGTTCCCCACAAGCCCTACAGAGGGGCACTGGAGAAGAGCAGGACTCCTGTAGGCACATTCAGCTTCAGGGAAGGAGACTAAACATATTTCCAGGTGGGAATGACCCACCCAAATTTCTGGAAACAGGCTGGAGGGAGCTGGACATTGATCACACATGTTCTTGTAAGAACTAGAGAGCTCGCTGGTGAAGAGCCTGGGAGGTATGCCAACAAGGCTGCTGGTACCAGGGCTGCTGGTGATGTTGATCAGTTTCAGCACCTGCAATCTGGTTTCCACACCCCTGGGAGAGGGCTTCCCTCATAGCTCAGTTGGTAAAGAATCCACCTGCAGTGCAGGAGACCCCAGTTTGATTCCTGGGTCGGGAAGATCCGCTCGAGAAAGGATAGGTGACTCACTCCAGTATTCTTGGGCTTCTCTTGTAGCTCAGCTGGTGAAGAATCTACCTGCAATGCAGGAAACTGGGGTTGATCCCTGGGTTGGGAAATCCTCTGGGGCAGGGCATGGCAACCCACTCTAGTATTCTGGCCTGGAGAATTCCATGGACTGTATAGACCATGGGGTCGCAAAGAGCCAGACACAACTGAATGACTTTCAGTTTCACTTTCACCCTGGGAGAGAAAAGCCAAAGCAACAGAAAAAAAGAAAAACTACAATAATGGCATACTGAGTGGAAGACACAATCAAGAGCACAGTATCAGAATAAAACAATATGTGTTTGCTAAAGAAAAGCTAGATGTAAGATGGTAGACTGGGGTCTCCTGCATTGCAGGCGGATAAGATAGTAGACAAGAAAATTAAAAGGTAAAATGTATACCATGACACAGAACAATTAAGTGATGGGACACAGGTGTGAATGCGTGTCAGAAGGAGAAAAAAAGAAATGAAGAATTGACAGGAAGAAACATATGTTGTTCATGGGAAGGTGAGCGGGTACCCTGGGGCAGAGCTGACTCACAAAAGCATGGGGGTACATGTTGAAGGAGGGGGCCAAAGAGGGAAGACAAGGAAAAGGGCGGCGGTGCCCATGTGCACAAGTGATCCAATTAGTCTTCTACCCGAAATCTCTTTTCACCTAAAATGCATGAAGGAAAATTATTACTGTGCTTACCATGGATCAAGAAACTGATGAGTCAAAAGATTTGTAGGTACTGATTAGCAGTCATAGCTTCCAACATCTTTAAAAGTGTATAAAAGGATGTTAAGGGCTCTCTGCTGGATCAAGGCTTCCTAACTTTGCCAAAAACTTTATTTTTAAGGACAGAGTCCAATTCATTTTCTGAACTACCTCCAAAGCCCCAAATGGCACTGGCCGACACAGAATGGGGACTTCCTCCCTGAAGCCATTCTCCATCCCATTTGTTCACATGTCAAATTTTGCACCTTCAATATATTAATATTTTAGGGAAATTGAAAATTCATATCCCCAACATAGTGAGACAACGGATCTCACTTTGGCAAAAAGGACCATTCAAAATTAGGCCTGGAGGCAGAGGGTTGTCAAAAATCTTTCCAAATATGGCAGGATGTGATGGCCCTGACTACCGAGTTAGCACTGGTGGGGCCTGGAGACTCCCGGGGGCCCAGTAATGCTGGGAGAGCGCATGTGCTATTAGCCTGATTTCACTCTGAACTCAGCAGCCACTGGACAGGTGATAGTTCTCTGGAAACTACAGAGTGATTGCCTGGATTCTTTTTGTCTCCATAAATCACTGCAGGAACTGGGATTCTCTCACTTACCTGAAAGATTTCCTGTTACTAATTAGAATATTAAAATCATACGGAACAATAAGGTGACCAAAGTCTCAGTCTGAAACTCTACAGTGACTATACTCAGAAAGAATTAGGCACAGCATTGAGTCTTCAGATTTCAATTGTATGTGACAGAACACAGCACTGCATTAGCGTTCTTTCATCCAAGTAAGAACATATAGTCCAGGGAGGCAGGGTTTCATGAGACCCAAATTATGATAAACATTTACTACACATTATTAAATTTTTACCTCAAATCCTCCAAATGCCTGCCCTTGTTTTTCTTTCCTGGACCAATCCCCAGTTCCCCAGTGAACTTGGGTGTCACATGTGTTGGACAAATCCATGGAGGATGCTCTGCTCAGGGTCCTGCTTTCACCTGCAGTGAGAGAAGACAAGTGGGCCTCTGCCCTGGCGAAGTCAAAAACCCCCTTATGTGAGCATCTCCACCACATAAAGGCTCATTTGTGGAGAGGAAAGCACCTCTCCTGTCAGGAGCTCTGCTGGTTCCTCTGACCAAGTGTAAGCGTCTGATGGGAACAGAGGGCTCTCCCAGGAAGCCAGCACTTCCTGGGTTTGGGGGCTTCCTGACCACAGCTCCAGCCTGACAGCCAAAATGTTGGCTATGAAGATCCAGATGGGATGCCCCTCCCCCAGAGTCATCTTTCAGGTACCAGTGAATTGCACTCTCATTCATCAGGGTTTTCTTGGTGTTATGGGTTGAATAGGGGCTTCCTTGGTGGTTCCGATGGAAAAGAATCTGCCCGCAGCAGGAGACCCAGGTTTGATCCCTGAGTTGGGAAGATCTCCTGAAGAAGGAAATGGCTACTCACTACAGTATTCTTGCCTAGAGAATTCCATGGACAGAGGGAGCCTGATGGGCTACAGCCCATGGGGGTCACAAAGAGTTGGACACGACTGAGTGACTAACACACACACACCATGTCCCTCACAACAAAATATATTGAAATCCTAACACCTACTTCCTCAGAACATGACCTTATTTGAGATAGGGTCTTTACAGAGGTATCAGGGTAAAGTTCAGTTCCGTTCAGTCACTCAGTCACGTCCGACTCTTTACAACCCCATGGACTGCAGCATGCCAGGCTTCCCTGTCCATCACCAACCCCTGGAGTTTACTCAAACTCATGTCCATTAAGTCGGTGATGTCATCCAACCATCTCATACTCTTCGTCTCCTTCTCCTCCCATCTTCAATCTTTCCCAGCATCAGGATCTTTTCAAATGAGTTAGTTCTTCCCATCAGGTGGCCAAAGTATTGGAGTTTCAGCATCAGTCCTTCCAATGAATATTCAGGACTGATTTCCATTAGGATTGACTGATTGAATCTCCTTGAAGTCCAAGGGACTCTCAAGAGTCTTCTCCAACACCACAGTTCAAAAGCATAAATTCTTTGGTGCTCAGCTTTCTTTATAGTCCAACTCTCACATCCATACATGACTACTGGAAAAACCATAGCCTTGACTAGATGGACCTTTGTTGATAATGTCTCTGCTTTTTAATATACTGTCTAGTTTGGTCATAGCTTTTCTGCCAAGGAGCAAGTGTCTTTTAATTTCATGGCTTGCAGTCACCATCTGCAGTGATTCTAGAGGCCAGAAAAATAAAGTCTTGTACTGTTTCCATTGTTTCCCCATCTATTTGCCATGAAGTGATGGGACCAGATGCCATGATCTTCATTTTCTGAATGTTGAGCTTTAAGTCAACTTTTTCACTCTCCTCTTCCACTTTCATCAAGAGGCTTTTTAGCTCCTCTTCACTTTCTGCCATAAGGGTGGTGTTATCTGCATATCTGAAGTTATTGATATTTCTCCCCGCAATCTTGATTCCAGCTTGTGCTTCATCCAATCCAGCATTTCTCATGATGTACTCTGCATATAAGTTAAATAATCAGGGTAACAATATACAGCCTTGATGTACTTCTTTTCCTATTTGAAACCAGTCTCTTGTTCACTGTCCAGTTCTAACTGTTGCTTCTTGACCTGCAAACAGATTTCTCAGAAGGCAGGTCAGGTGGTCTGGTATTTCCATCTCTTAAAAATTTTCCAGAGTATGTTGATATCCACAGAGTCAAAGGCTTTGGCATAGTCAATAAAGCAGAAGTAGATGTTTTTCTGGAACTCTCTTGCTTTTTCAATGATCCATTGGATGTTGGCAATTTGATCTCTGGTTCCTCTGCCTTTTCTCAGTCCAGCTTGAATATCTGGAAGTTCACAGTTCATGTACTACTGAAGCCTGGCTTGGAGAATTTTGAGCATTACTTTACTAGCATGTGAGATGAGTGCAATTGTGCTGTAACTTGAGCATTCTTTGGCATTGCCTTTCTTTGAGATTGGAATGAAAACTGACCTTTTCCAGTGCTGTGGCCACTGCTGAGTTTTCCAAATTTGCTGGCATATTGAGTGAAGCACTTTCATAGCATCATCTTTTAGGATTTGAAATAGCTCCACTGGAATTCCATCACCTCCACTAGCTTTGTTCGTAGTGATGCTTCCTAAGGCCCACTTGACTTCACATTCCAGGATGTCTGGCTGTAGATGAGTGATCACACCATCGTGATTATCCGGGTTGTGAATATCTTTTTTGTACAGTTCTTCTGTGTATTCTTGCCACCTCTTCTTAATATCTTCTGCTTCTGTTAGGTCCATACCATTTCTGTCCTTTATTCTATCCATCACTGCATGAAAAGTTCCTTTGGTTTCTCTAATTTTCTTGAAGAGATTTCTATTTTTCCATTCTATTGTTTTCCTCTATTTCTTTGCATTGATCACTGAGGAAGGCTTTCTTATCTTTCCTTGCTATTCTTTGGAACTCTGCATTCAAATGGGTATATCTTTCCTTTTCTCCTTTGCCTTTCACTTCTCTTCTTTTCATAGCTATTTGTCAGGCCTCCTCAGACAACCATTTTGCCTTTTGCATTTCTTTTTCTTAGGGATGGTCTTAATCACTGCCTCCTGTACAATGTCAAGAACCTCCAACCATAGTTCTTCAGGCACTCTGCCTATCAGGTCTAATCCCTTGAATCTATTTGTCACTTCCACTGTATAATCGTAAGGGATTTGATTTAGGTCATACCTGAATGGTCAAGTGGTTTTCCCTACTTTCTTCCATTTAAGTCTGAATTTGGCAATAAAGAGTCCATGATCTAAGCCACAGTCAGCTCCCAGTCTTATTTTTGCTTACTATATAGTCCATATTTGGCTGCAAAGAATATAATCAATCTGATTTGGTATTGACCATCTGGTGATGTCTACGTGTTGAGTCTTCTCCTGTGTTGTTGGAAAATGGTGTTTGCTATGACCAGTGCATTCTCTTGGCAAAACTCTATTAACCTTTTCCCTGCTTCATTCTGTATTCCCAAGGCCAAATTTGCCTGTTACTCCAGGTCTTTCTTGACTTCCTACTTTTGCATTCCAGTCTTGTGGCCTGGACATCTCTTTTGGGTGTTAGTTCTAGAAGATCTTTTAGTTCTTCATAGAACTGTTCAACTTCAGCTTCTTCAGCATTACTGGTTGGGGCATAGACTTGGATTACTGTGATACTGAATGATTTGCCTTGGAAATGAACAGAGATCATTCTGTAGTTTTTGAGACTGCATCCAAGTAGTGCATTTCGGATTTTTTTGTTGACCATGATGGCTGCTCCATTTCTTCTGAGGGATTCCTGCCCACAGTAGTAAATATAATGGTCATCTAAGTTAAATTCACCCATTCCAGTCCATTTTAGTTTGCTGATTCCTAGAATGTCGATGTTCACTCTCGTTACCTCCTGTTTGACCACTTCCAATTTGCCTTGATTCATGGACCTGACATTCCAGGTTCCTATGCAATATTGCTCTTTACAGCATCAGACTTTACTTCCATCAACAGTCACATCCACAACTAGGTTTGTTTTTGCTTTGGCTCCATCTTTTCATTCTTTCTGGAGTTATTTCTCCACTGATCTCCAGTAGTATATTGGGCACCTACTGACCTGAGGAGTTCATCTTTCAGTGTTCTATCTTTCTGCCTTTTCATACTGTTCATGGGGTTCTCAAGGCAAGAATACTGAAGTGGTTTGCCATTCACTTCTCCAGTGATGTCATTAGGGTGGGTTCTAATTCAATATGAACTGGTATCCCTATAAAAAGAACAACTTTGGACACAGACAGACATGTATAGAGGGGAGACAGTGTGAAGAGACACCAGGGAAAAACACCATCTACAAGCCAAGGACAGACCCTGGAGTGATCCTTTCCTCACAGTTCTCAGAAGGAACCAACTTTGCTGACAGCTTGATTTCAAAAATCTAGCCTCCAGAACAGAGACAATACATTTCTGTTGTTGAAGCTACCCAGTTTGTGGCAATTTGTTAGCGCAACCCTGGGAAACTAATACATTTGACTTCCTCAATAAAGGACAGAAATGATTGGAACTAATAGAAGCAGAGGATATTAAGAAGAGCTGGTAAGAATACACAGAAGAACTGCACAAAAAGATCTTCATGGCCTGGATAATCACGATGGTGTGATCACTCCTCTAGAGCCAGACATCCTGAAATGTGAAGTTAAGTGGGCCTTAGAAAGCATCACTACCAACAAAGCTAGTGAGGGGATGGCAGTCCAGTTGAGCTATTTCAAATCCTGAAAGATGATGCTGTCAAAGTGCTGCATTCAATATGCCAGCAAATTTGGAAAACTCAGCAGTGGCCACAGCACTGGAAAAGGTCAGGTTTTGCGGGGGGGCACTCTGCAGAAAGAGAGAGGCAGTGGAACTTCCCTCGGCAAAGCAAGGGGTCCTGAGGAGAGGTAAGCCTGCTGTTGGCCAACCCAGCCCCTCGGAGAGAGAGAGACAATCAGACGCAACAGGGGTTCCATCGAAGCAGTTCCACTTTATAGCTGCAAACTCCCAGCTTATATAGGCAAGCGGGAGGGGGAGGGGGGGTTAGGAGGGATTTTCCATAGTTGCACCAATCACGTTAAAGGTCAAATCGTTATGTGCCTTCAGTTACACCAATCACGTTAAAGGTCAAATCGTCATGTGCCGTCTATGGTGATCACCGTTATCCACGTGCACCAAAATCAAGAGAGCCAATCAAAAACTTTGACAAACAACATAGACCCCACCCCTGTCACTTCTGCCAGGCCCCATCTTAGTTTCCAACAGCAAAGCTAGCCCCCTTTTTCCCTCGAGGTTTCCCATTTAGGGCCCCACAAGTTTTCATTCCAATCCCAAAGAAAGGCAATGCCAAAGAATGCTCAAACTATCGCACAGTTGCACTCATCTCACATGCTAGTAAAGTAATGCTCAAAATTCTCCAGGCCAGGCTTCAGCAATACGTGAACCGTGAACTTCCTGAAGTTCAAGCTGGATTGAGAAAAGGCAGAGGAACCAGAGATCAAACTGCCAACATCCGCTGGATCATGGAAAAAGCAAAAGAGTTCCAGAAAAACATCTGTTTCTGTTTTATTGACTATGCCAAAGCCTTTGACTGTGTGGATCACAATATACTGTGGAAAATTCTGAGATAGGAATACCAGACCACCTGACGTGCCTCTTGAGAAATCTGTATGCAGGTCAGGAAACAGTTAGAACTGGACATGGGACAACAGACTGGTTCCAAACAGGAAAAGGAGTATGTCAAGGCTGTATATTGTCACACTGCTTATTTAACTTCTATGCAGAGTATATCATGAGAAACGCTGGACTGAAAGAAACACAAGCTGGAATCAAGGTTGCTGGGAGAAATATCAATAACCTCAGATATGCAGATGATACCACCCTCATGGCAGAAAGTGAAGAGGAACTAAAAAGCCTCTTGATGAAAGTGAAAGAGGAGAGTGAAAAAGTTGGTTTAAAGCTCAACATTCAGAAAACGAAGATCATGACATCCGGTCCCATCACTTCATGGGAAATAGATGGGGAAACAGTGGAAACAGTGTCAGACTTTATTTTTCTGGGCTCCAAAATCACTGCAGGTGGTGATTGCAGCCGTGAAATTAAAAGACGCTTACTCCTTGGAAGAAAAGTCATAACCAACCTAGATAGTATATTCAAAAGCAGAGACACTACTTTGCCAACAAAGCTCTGTCTAGTCAAGGCTATGGTTTTTCCTGTGGTCATGTATGGATGTGAGAGTTGGAGTGTGAAGAAGGCTGAGCACCGAAGAATTGACGGTTTTGACCTGTGGTGTTGGAGAAGACTCTTGAGAGTCCCTTGGACTGCAAGGAGATCCAACCAGTCCATTCTGAAGGAGATCAGCCCTGGGATTTCTTTGGAAGGAATGATGTTAAAGCTGAAACTCCAGTACTTTGGCCACCTCATGTGAAGAGTTGACTCATTGGAAAAGACTTTGATGCTGGGAGGGATTGGGGGCAAGAAGAGAAGGGGACGACAGAGGATGAGATGGCTGGATGGCTTCACTGACTCGATGGACGTGAGTCTATGTGAACTCCGGGAGATGGTGATGGACAGGGAAGCCTGGCGCGCTGTGATTCATGGGGTCGCAAAGACTCGGACACGACTGAGTGACGGAACTGAACTGAACCTCCCAGACTAAGCAGGTCAGGACCAAGGAGAGCATATCTAGATCGGAATCAATCCTATTTTGGATGGGATTTCATAGTGGAGTGAGGAAATAAGCTCAACAAGGGCCAAGCAGTGTTATTAGGAATTTTATAAGGTATCAGGTCCCTCATAGGGGATTGAGTCCTTTGACCCAAAATCTAAATGTAACTGACACACAGAGTGTTGGTGTGTGTGCGTGTCCTATAGGATAGTGGTTGTAAAATGGTTATCCAGAAGTGAAGTCTCCAGGAGGCTTCTACTGGGCTTTGTACAGGGTGGTGTACAGGTAGCATCATTAATTCCATATAACTGCCCCACCCAACAGTCCTACTCAGCCTGGTCTTCAGTCAGAAAGTAAACCTCTCTGCCAAAATTACAAAGCACAAATTTGCCTGTTAAAATAAGTTTACTTTGGCTGCCTGATGCAAAGAGCTGACTCACTGGAAAAGATCCTGATGCTGGGAAAGATTGAAGGCAAGAGGGGAAAGGGACGACAGAGGATGAGATGGTTGGATAGCATCACTGACTCAATGGACATGAATTTAAAGCAAACTCAGGGAGATAGTGAAGGACAGGGAAGCCTGGCGCACTGCAGTTCATGGGGTTGCAGAGTCAGACACCACTTTAAAAACATTAAGCTTCTCGAAAGGAAAGCTTCCATAGACATAAAGGTCAGCAAGTGATTGGTTGTTTCTTTTTAAAATCTGTTAAGAAAGTTGATGGCTTGGGAGAAAAGTCACAGACAAAACTGTACTTGAGTTTACCAGAAACAAAACAGAGAAATTGTATTAAAAAAAAAATTATCCAGGTTTTTACAAGTGGAGTTTAAAATATATAGATAAGAAGACATTCAAAAGAACAGAAATGAGTGAGTGCTGAGAGCTTGACACATTCTTCCATTCTTCTACACCTTTCCCTTCCTCCCTCCACATAAATTCATTCTTGGCTAGTTACCAGAAAAAATATCGGACATTCAGTCAAATTCAAATTTCAGAGAAATAAGAAACACACATACACACATATACATTTAGTATACCAAATGTATATTCCTGATACATGTATATTTATTAATAATATTTATACATATTATGTAATATATTTAGCATATTTTCCTAAACACATAGTATAAAAATATATAAATACATTTCAGTATAAGTGTATACCAAATATTGCATGAGACACACATCCTAAAAAAATAATCTGTTGTCTATGAGAAATTCAAATTTACCTGGCATTCTTTTGTGTGCGCGCTTAAGTCCGGCAACCCTGTTGCTGGACCCAGAGCCAGGCCCCTGACAGCTCGGAAGGAATGCGTTTATCCTGGGGGTGCCTGTATTTTCTCCCTGCTCTAGCAAGAGACCCCCACATTCACTGGGTCACTCCTCTGAGGCAAGAGGCAATGACCGTAGGAAGCTGTCGGCCCTCGAGGTAGGGGGTCAGGGGCTGGGTCCTGGGGACAGCGGGGAGGGGGTGGACTCTCTGGGGCAGGGCGCCAGTCCTAACCATCCGAGAGACCAACAATCAAAGCGGCGGTGACTCTTTTGCCTCCAGAGATCCGAGGAGAAGCAGCTCGGTCCCGGGAGTGGGAAGAGGGTTTATGGTCGGGACTCCGGGCCGCCTGGACCTCGGGAGTGGCAGGGAACTGCCCTGAGGCCGTGAGGCGCCAGCGGGGCTGCGGGTGCGCAGCGGCGTTCCCGCCACGGAGGTTCGGGCCGCGGGGTCCGGGAAGGGGCCCCGGATGTCCCGGCTCCTCCTCGGCCTCCTCGCGCCCCCCTGGCGGCCACAGGTGGACAGGCGGCACACACTGAGTCCGTTCCTGCCTGAATCTGAACACCCTGCACTGAAGGGGGAGTGCTGGGGGAGCCAGTGCTTCAAGGGACAGGGCAGAAGAAAGTGACCCTTCAACCCAAGGCACAGGGTCTTCAGAGACAAGGGAATAACTGAGCTCCTGGTCAAAAGTCCCCCAGGAACAATCTCACTACTTCTGAGAGCACTTTTGCCCATGACTTCTGCAGGTATTAGCTTAATGCTCTGCTAGCCCCACCACTTAGAATAACTTGCATTAAATGTGATGGAGAGTCCATCTTTTCAAACACAAGACTTGCCAAAGTGTAAGAAAAATGTAAGTGGATATCTTGGCTTACTCAGAATTAATAATATCCTCAGGCTCTTGCTGCAAACTCAAAAAGATCAAGGTCTCGGGCCTGTTTTACCTGATTCACACAATGACTCCATCCTCTCCACTTCCCACAACGCTGTGTGCACGTTCTCTAGGTGGACACAAAAATCAGGAGGCAGACGTTCTACTGAAAATTGAAGGCAAGTAGTCCTAGCAGCCAACTGATTTATCTCCCTCCTTCTCCACCCCAAGCAAGTTAATTGACAAATACTGTCAAAGTCTTCACAGTAAGTGGTAATTTTATGTGTCAGTTTGGCTGGGTAAAGGACTCTCATATTTCAAACACAGGTCTGGATGTTGCTGTAAAGGTAGTTTTTAAATGAGATTACCAGTTTGATCAGTAGACTTCTGAGTAAGGTAGATTATCCTCTATAATGTGAGTGGGTCTCATCCAATCTGTTGAAGAGATCAAAAGGGAAAAGATCGACTTCCCCCAAGGAAGGTGGGAATTCTGCCTCCAAGCTGCCTTTGGACTCAAGACTGCATCAACCCTTCCCTGGTCTCCAAGGCTGCCAGCAGCCACCCTAGAGATTTGGGGCCTGCCCAGCCTGTGCAGAGGATGAGATGGCTGGATGGCATCACAGATCAATGGACATGAGTTTGAGTAAACTCTGGGAGTTGATGATGGACAGAGAGGCCTGGGGTACTACAGTCCATGGGATCGCAAAGAGTCGGACATAACTGAGCTACTGAACTGAACTGAAAGAACTGAGCCTGTACAACTGTTTGAGCCAATTCCTTAAAATGCCTGTCTGTCTCCCTCTCTCTCAGACACATAGATATAGAGATGTCTAGGCAAAATGATAGGATACTGAAAGAGGAACCCCCAGGTCAGTAGGTACCCAATATGCGACTGGAGATCAGTGGAGAAATAACTCTAGAAAGAATTAAGGGATGGAGCCAAAGCAAAAACAATACCCAGCTTTGGATGTGACTGGTGATACAAACAAAGTCCGATGCTGTAAAGAGCAATATTGCATAGGAACTGGGAATGTCAGGTCCATGAATCAAGGCAAATTGGAAGTGGTCAAACAAGAGATGGCAAGAGTGAATGTTGACATTCTAGGAATCAGCAAACTAAAATGGACTGGAATGGGTGAATTTAACTCAGATGATCATTATATCTACTACTGCGGGCAGGAATCCCTCAGAAGAAATGGAGTAGCCATCATGGTCAACAAAAGAATCCGAAATTCACTACTTGGATGCAATCTCAAAAATGACAGAATGATCTCTGTTCGTCTCCAAGGCAAACTATTCAATATCACGATTATCCAAGTCTATGCCCCAACCAGTAACACTGAAGAAGCTGAAGTTGAACAGTTCTATGAAGACCTACAAGATCTTTTAGAACTAACACCCAAAAAAGATGTCCTTTTCATTATAGGGGACTGGAATGCAAAAGTAGGAAGTCAAGAAACACCTCGAGTAACAGGCAAATTTGGCCTTGGAATACGGAATGAAGCAGGGCAAAGACTAATAGAGTTTTGCCAAGAAAATGCACTGGTCATAGCAAATACCCTCTTCCAACAACACAAGAGAAGACTCTACACATGGACATCACCAGATGGTCAACAATGAAATCAGATTGATTATATTCTATGCAGCCAAAGATGGAGAAGCTCTATACAGTCAACAAAAACAAGACCAGGAGCTGACTGTGGTTCAGATCATGAACTCCTTATTACCAAATTCAGATTTAAATTGAAGAAAGTAGGGGAAACCGCTAGACCATTCAGGTATGACCTAAATCAAATCCCTTATGATTATACAGTGGAAGTAAGAAATAGATTTAAGGGACTAGATCTGATAGATAGAGTGCCTGATGAACTATGGAATGAGGTTCGTGACATGGTACAGGAGACAGGAATCAAGACCATCCCCATGGAAAATAAATGCAAAAAAGCAAAATGGCTGCCTGGGAAGGCCTTACAAATAGCTGTGAAAAGAAGAGAGGTGAAAAACAAAGGAGAAAAGGAAAGATATAAGCATATGAATGCAGAGTTCCAAAGAATAGCAAGAAGAGATAAGAAAGCCTTCTTCAGCGATCAATGCAAAGAAATAGAGGGCAACAACAGAATGGGAAAGACTAGAGATCTCTTCAAGAAAATTAGAGATACCAAGGAACATTTCATGCAAAGATGGGCTCAGTAAAGGACAGAAATGGTCTGGACCTAACAGAAGCAGAAGATATTAAGAAGAGGTGGCAAGAATACACAGAAGAACTGTACAAAAAGATATTTACGACCCGGATAATCACGATGGTGTGATCACTCATCTACAGCCAGACATCCTGGAATGTGAAGTCAAGTGGGCCTTAGAAAGCATCACTATGAACAAAGCTAGTGGAGGTGATGGAATTCCAGGGGAGCTATTTCAAATCCTGAAAGATGATGCTGTGAAAGTAATGCACTCAATATGCCAGCAAATTTGGAACACTCAGCAGCGGCCACAGGACTGGAAAAAGTCAGCTTTCATTCCAATCCCAAAGAAAGGCAATGCCAAAGAATGCTCAAACTACCGCACAATTGCACTCATCTCACACGCTAGTAAAGTAATGCTCAAAATTCTCCAAGCCAGGCTTCAGCAATACATGAACCGTGAACTTCCTGATGTTCAAGCTGGTTTTAGAAAAGGCAGAAGGACCAGAGATCAAATTGCCAACATCCGCTGGATCATGGCAAAAGCAAGAGAGTTCCAGAAAAACATCTGTTTCTGTTTTATTGACTATGCCAAAGCCTTTGACTGTGTGGATCACAATATACTGTGGAAAATTCTGAGAGAGATAAGACTACCAGACCACCTGACCTGCCTCTTGAGAAATCTGTATGCTGGTCAGGAAGCAACAGTTAGAACTGGACATGGAACAACAGACTGGTTCCAAATAGGAAAAGGAGTACGTCAAGGCTGTATATTGTCACACTGCTTATTTAACTTCTATGCAGAGTACATCATGAGAAACACTGGACTGGAAGAAGCATAAGCTGGAATCAAGAATGCTGGGAGAAATATCAATAACCTCAGATATGCAGATGACACCACCCTTATGGCAGAAAGTGAAGAGGAACTAAAAAGCCTTTTGATGAAAGTGAAAGAGGAGAGTGAAAAAGTTGGCTTAAAGCTCAACATTCAGAAAACGAAGATCATGGCATCCGGTCCCATCACTTCATGGGAAATAGATGGGGAAACAGTGGAAACAGTGTCAGACTTTATTTTTCTGGGCTCCAAAATCACTGCAGATGGTGATTGCAGCCATGAAATTAAAAGACGCTTACTCCTTGGAAGAAAAGTTATGACCAACCTAGATAGTATATTCAAAAGCAGAGACATTACTTTGCCGACTAAGGTCTGTCTAGTCAAGGCTATGGTTTTTCCTGTGGTCATGTATGGATGTGAGAGTCGGACTGTGAAGAAGGCTGAGCACCGAAGAATTGATGGTTTTGACCTGTGGTGTTGGAGAAGATTCTTGAGAGTTCCTTGGACTGCAAGGAGATCCAACCAGTCCATTCTGAAGGAGATCAGCCCTGGGATTTCTTTGGAAGGAATGATGCTAAAGCTGAAACTCCAGTACTTTGGCCACCTCATGTGAAGAGTTGACTCATTGGAAAAGACTCATGCTGGGAGGGATTGGGGGCAGGAAGAGAAGGGGACAACAGAGGATGAGATGGCTGGATGGCATCACGGACTTGATGGATGTGAATCTGAGTGAACTCCGGGGAGTTGGTGATGGACAGGGAGGCCTGACGTGCTGCAGTTCATGGGGTCGCGAAGAGTAGGACACGACTGAGCGACTGAACTGAACTGAACTGATTTCTGGCTGGCATCCAGCTCAGTCCAGACTCCGTCCAGCTCATCCCTCTCGCCTACTGCAGAACCTGGCTTCAGCAGTTCCCCTCTCTTGTCCTGTACATTTTTCCTCTCTAGTAGAGGATTTCCTTTTGTATAAAACACACTGTTATTTCATTTCTCTTCCAGCCACTACTCTCATTGGTCTTTTCCACCACCACCCTCCCTTTGGTCTTTTTGTAGCAATATTCCTCTAAAGAGTTGCTTGCACTCTTTCTCCAGTTCTCTCCTCCCACTCTCTGTTTGCCTTTTTATCATGAAATACAACACATATACAAAAAGGGTGGGGGATGGAAGGTAAAAACCAAACCATACTGCTTAATGATTTACTTGAAACAAATACCTTTGCTAAAATAGAACAGAAGCCTTTCTCAGGCCCCCTCCCACTTCCCTGTCTGCCCCCAAAGGTAGCCACCATACTGACTTTTATGACCAACATTTGCTTGATTTATTTTATTGTTTTGCCTTGTAGGCATGCATCCCTCAACACTGTATTTTTACCTGGTTTTTGAACTTTAACAGTAGGATTAAAAAAAAAAAAAGGAAGATTCTGATCCTGGCTTCTTTCATGCAATATCATGCTAGTAAAATTCACCCATGTAGACAAATGTGACTGCATTTCATTTATTTTCATTACTTTATAAAACTCATTGCAGTAGTTATCTATTGCTGTGTAACAAATTACCCCAAGATTCAGTGGGCTGAAACTAGCATTAATGATATCACCTACCTCCTAAAAGTCAGGGATCACTTATGGCTTAGCTGGGTATTCTGGCTTTGGGTGTCTCATGTAGCTGCAGTTAAGCCATTGCCTGAGATTATAATCACTGAAGACTTAGTCTGAGTTGGAAGATCCTCTTCCACTTTCACTAACATGGCTGTTGACAAGAGTGTTGCCACAGGGGCCTCTCCATAGCGCTGCTCATGACATAGATTCCCCAGAGCAAACGGTCCAAAAGGAAAAAAAAAAAAAATGTGACTGTAGGAGCTCCCAAGATGGAAGCTGCAATGTTTTGTGTAACCTAATCTCAGAAGTGCCACACTGCTGCTGTAAGCTGTTGATCACACAGATCAAACTTGTCTAGTGTGGGAGGGGACCACCAAGGGTGTGAGCACCAGGAGGCAGGCATCACTGGGGGTCATCTTGGAGGCTGCCCACCTCAATCTTTGTATAAACATAGAAAACTTGATTTATCCATTCTATTATCAATCAATATTTAGGTTACTTCTAGTTTGGGACTGTTATGAATAGGGCTTCTGTGAACATTCTTATACATGCCTACTGGTGCATATATGCATGCGTTTCTGCTGGATAAATTCCTAAAGGTGTAATTTCTAAGTCACTGTCTATGCATGTCAAGTTTAGAGTGTGTATGTGTGTGTGTGGAGGGGGGATCAGGGTGTGCCCAGTCATTCAGTTGTGTCCCACTTTTTGCAACCCTATGGACCCTGGCAGTCTATCTGCCAGGCTCCTCTGTCCATGGGGTTTCCCAGGCAAGAATGCCAGAATGGGTTGCCATTTCCTCCTCCAGGGGATCTTCACCATTCAGGGACTGAACCAGAGTCTCCTGAGTCTCCTGAATTGGTAGGTGGATGCTTTATCACTGAGCCACCTGAGAAACCCCATCAAGTTTAATAACAAATGACAAACTGTTTTATATAGTAATCTACAAAGTTACAAGCCTATCAGGAGTAGATGAGATTTCCAATTGTCCTCAATATCACTTAGCATTGTCAGTCTTCAACTTCTGCCATTCTCGTGAGTCTGTAGTGATATCTCACTGTAGTTTTCATTTGCATTCCCTGATGGCTAAAGGGTTTGAGCAGCTTTTTGCGTGTCTTTTTGGACCTTAGGATACAATGTTTTGTGAACTGTAGTAGATATGGAGACATGGTACTCAGCTCCTTCTTCCAGGAAGGACTTACTGCCCCGCAGCAGGAAATGTGGTCCCCAGACAGCCTCCAACCAGCAGCTTCTTCAGGGTCAGCCTCAACAGCAGAGAACCACCTTGGCCAAGGTCATGTTCTTCCTGGAAAGCTCACACTCTGGCTGAGCAAGGCACAGCTGTATCAACCTGACACGGGACACAGGACACATCAATGAGCAACCTCCACTGGATTAGCCTGGGCTTTGCTGAGCCTGCCTCGAAGTTCAGCTCCTTTCTCCTCCCAGACCTGCTTCTTCTCCCTTTGGTTCACAATAAGCATCTTGCTTCTTACAAACATCTCATACCACAAACTCCTTCTCATGGTCTGCTTCTGAAGAACCCAGTCTGTGACACAAAGTGTCTTTTTAAGCCTATTGCCCATTTTCCTATTGAGTTATCTGCCTTTTTTCTTACCACTTTTGTCAGCATTTTTATTTAATATGGATGCAAGTCCTTTGTCAAATACATGTGTGGCAAATATCTCTCCCACTATGGGGCTTGCTGTTCCATTTCTTTATTGTGTCTTTGAACAGAAGTCCTTTATTTGGATATAATTCAGTTTCTCAATTTTCTTTCCTTTTTAGACATGCTCATTGTATCCTACCCTAAGGTCATGAATAAATTCTCCTGTATTTCAAAAGCATTCATTGTTTTGTCTTTCAATTTTAGACTTACATGCAACCCGGATTTAATTATTGTATAAAGCATGAGACAGAAGCCTTACATCTTTTTTTTTTTTAACCAAATGGATTTCCTATTGTCCCAGCACCATATTTTGAAAATGTCTTCCTTTCCCCCATTGTCTGCAGTGCCAAACTGTCACATATATTAAATGTGTGAGTCTATCTGCACGTGTGGGATTGTTTCTGGATTCCCAGTCTGAGTCATTGGCCTCCTTGTCTGCTCTGGTCCCAACACTACAGTTATAATTCCCATTTGGAATTTCAAGCCTGCTTGGAGTAGGGTTTTTGTCTCCAATTTCACTGAAATGGCTCTTATAGAGATCAGCACTTTCTACCTTCAAAATATGCACATCCCAAATCCAAACACTGCACCCCACCTCCACACGGCTGCCAGCCCACAGAAGCCCCAACTTGGACAAAGAGAGAGCTATGCAGGCATAGAGGCTTCCCTCGTGGCTCAAACTGTAAAGAATCTGCCTGCAATGCAGGAAACCTGGGTTCAGTCCTTGGCTCAGGAAGATCCCCTGGAGAAGGGAATGCCAACCCATGCCAGTATTCTTGCCTGGAGAATCCCACTGACAGAGGTGCAGGGCTACAGTCTATAAGATCGTAAAGAGTTGGACATCATTGAGCAACTAACACTTCCTTTCCTTCATACAGGCTTACCTAGTTTTATTGTGCTTTTTTTCTTTTTTATAAATTGAAAGTTTTTGACAACTCTGTTTCAAGAAAGTCTATCAAGCCCATTTTTCTACAGAATTTGCCTACTTCATGTCTTTGTGTCACAATTTGGTAATTCTCACAATATTTCAAGCTTTTTCTCTATAATATTTGTTGTGATGATTTGTAAGCGTAATCTTTGATATTACTACTGCAAAAAGATTGACTTGCTGAAGGCTCAATGATGATGCTTTAGCAATAACGTGTTTTTAATTAAGGTGCATATGTTTTTTAGACATAATGCTATTGCACACTGTTATAGTAGCATACAAATATGTTTTATATGCACTGGAAAAGCAAAAAAGCAACCTTGTGACTCACTTTATTGCGACACCTGCTTTGCTGCAGTGGTCTAGAATGAGGCTGCAGTCTCTGCGGTCTGTCTCTGTATTACCCATTGCCTCATAACACATGTAAAAATTCCAGGGAGAATTCTTCGGTAACCTTCTAATTGGTCGCCTTACTTCAACCCCTCTCTCCTTCATTTGTTCTTGTTTTTAAAACACAATAGCCAGAGGAATCCTTTGAAGACATAAGCCAGATCCTGTCATTCCTCTTTTCAAAACCCAGCAGTGGCTCTTCCTTCACTGGAGCAGAAACCACAGTCCTTAAACAACCTTCAGGGCCTTTCCTGCTGCGCCCTTGGCCTTCCATGTCTCTGAGCTCATCTGCCGCTGTTCCCCCTGACTCTGCTCCAGCCACTTTGATGTCCTTTTGCTGCTCCCCACGCTTGCCAGCTGCTTCTGGCTTACAGCCTGTGTGTCAGCTTCGCCCTCTGACTAGAACACTCTTCACCCAAACATCTGCACGACTAACATCTTCACTCCTTGGCCCAAATGTCAGCTTTGAGATGAGACCCATCTTGACCACAGAAATCAAAACCTGTTTTCCATCTGCCTGCTTTGCTTTGCTCTACTTTCTTTTTCCCATCACTCTTTTCACCATCAATGTGTGCATGCATGCTCAGTCATGTCCAACTCTTTGTGATCCATGGACAGTAGCCCCCCAGGCTCCTCTGTCCATGGGGATTCTCCAGGCAAGAATACTGGAGTGGGTTGCCATTTCCTTCTCCAGGGAATCTTCCCAACCCAGGGATTGAGTGGGAGTCTCCTGAGTCTCCTGCATTGGCTACAGATTCTTTTACCACTGAGCCAGCTGGGCAGCCCCATCACCTTCAGTGATACTATATAAATGATCTGTCGATTATGTTTATTGTCCATTCTTTCTCCTCTTCTAGAATGTCCCCAGGGATCTTTGTCTGCCTTTTTTCTGTGTTGCTCTCTTTGCATCCCAAGCACCCAGAACTGTAACCACAGTCCACTGTTTGCGTGTCCTCTGCCCCTCCCCTCTACCTCGGGTGCCTGCACCTGCAGCCCCTGGAGGAGCCCAGGCAGTGATGGGCTTCCGCTCTCGCCCTGCTATTGGAAGCAGCGGTGCGAGTTGAGACATGGGGATCGTTCAGCGTAGCCCCTGTGGGGCAAGGTGCCTGGGTCCCAGCTCCAGGTCTGTCACCAACTGTGACGGGTCATGTCTCATATCTCCATGTCTCTCCCTCAGGTCAATGCCCTGCCCTCTGTGGGCACAGATGGGAGTGCGACTTACTGCGAATCAGAACTGGGGACAGGGAGTCTCCCAGGACCTCAGCATGTACACTCAAGCTCTCATTAACTCCCCACTGTAATGCTACCCGATGGAGGTAGCGCCAAGACTAAAATCCATGGATTTTGCTTCCATGCCTATATCCCAGGCTCTTTTATTAGGCTGTGGAGGGGGCTGAGGGAGGGGAGGTGTGGGCAGGCACTTGGTTCAATCAGCTTGTAAGTATCTAGTACTAAATGCAAAGAAAACTTTACAAATTATACCAAGGGAGATGATTTTTTTTCCTTGTTCTAAATATTCTTTCAACACACCGAGACAGTCACAATTCTACTCAAAATTCAAACCTAAGCTCATCTGAAATGTGCTGCTCCTGAGGTGTCATTCCTGACACTCAAAGCGATATCCTGTCATTAAGTCAGAAGACTTGAAAGATGTGGGGGCTCAGTGTATAAAGAAATAATGTTGCAAGTCACAACACTAGCTTCATCTTCAATTCTCAAGAGCACCCTGCTAAAAATCGCATTAATCCTTATAATTTCCATGATAATAGACCCAGATCAGCACTTGGTGAGCGAGGTGGTAGATGGAGAGGGATCTTCTCCTTGGGATGGTGAAGGAACTGCGGAGTTCTGAACGGGGACTTGGTGGTGGGGAGAGCTCTCTGATACTTGGAAGGGAGGCCCTGCTTCCCTTCAACTGGGGGCACCTCTTTCGGTGTTCCCCTTTCTCTCTCTCACTCATATATGTGTTGTCATGTCAAAAAGAGGAACTGTAGGCTTCTGGGAAAATTTGAAAAGTTGATGTACAGTATCGTCGGCAACTGGAGTCGCAAGAAAAGTGGCAGAGAATCAAGAAATTTAAAAGCTGGAGACACTGTGGATGCGATTATAGACTAATTCCACAAAGATACAGATGTGGATTAATTCTTTAAAATGAGGGAGGCTATAGTTACCCCTGTAATATTACTAAATGTCTCCTTGGAAGTCCTCAGTGCACTTTAAATAAAAATCATGACTTTTTAAAAATCACTCATTGAATTTTAGTCACATGCTTAAGTTTTCACTGAAATAATCAGCAAATGTGACTACCCCCTCAATTTATTTGCATCATCTCTAAACACTTTCCACAGGTGGGGGGAATATTCTTTCAAAGGATGATCAGATGCCAGCACAACTGTTCAGAAGAATATTTCAGAGGTCCTTCAATTATTTCAGTCAAAGATGTTCCAAAGACTTCTTGGACTTGGGTAGCATCTTAGGAAAAAGGAATGGCAGCTGTTCTACAAGGATCCAGACTCACTTGGAGGCACACTTTCAGTTTATTGGGAAGAGTGTGATTTAGGAGAGAAGGTGGATGGGTGATGGCGAAGGACATGTTTTGGGCTGAGGTTTTGGGGAAAGGCACAGAGGCAATTATCAAAAGATTTTATGGTTACAACATATAACAACTATAGTGTTCATTTTTAGACACTCGTTTTTCCACTGTCACACTGCTCTGGACTCAATTTGGAAAATTCTGGACCTTTTTTAGTTGGCACACGTTAAGTAAACTGTCTTCAACTGTAACATAGAATTATCTTTGACAATAAAACATTTGTAAGAGGTTTATTGTCAAGGAGGATGGTCTCACTGGTCCTGCTGCTGCTGCTAAGTCACTTTAGTCATGTCCGACTCTGTGTGACCCCATAGACAGCAGCCCACCAGGCAACGCCATCCTGGGATTCTCCAGGCAAGAACACTGGAGTGGGTTGCCATTTTCTTCTCCAATGCATGAAAGTGAAAAGTGAAAGTGAAGTTGCTCAGTCGTGTTCGACTCTTTGCAACCCCATGGACTGCAGCCCACCAGGCTCCTCCGTCCATGGGGTCTTCCAAGCAAGAGTACTGGAGTGGGATGCCATCGCCTTCTCCGCTCACTGGTCCTAATTTTCACTAAATAGAAATTCTGTTTGAAAATAAGTACTCCATGTGCTTAGTCACTTCCATCATGTCTGACTCTACGACCCCAAGGACTGTAGCCCACCAGGCTCCTCTGTCCATAGGATTCTCCAGGCAAGAATACTGGAGTGGGTTGCCATCACCTCCTCCAGGGAATCTTCCCAACCCAGGGATCAAACCCAAGTCTCTTGTGTCTCCTTTACTGCAGGCGGATTCTTTACCTGTTGAACCATCGGGGAAGCTCATGTCTTTCTAAATAGAGATACTATATATTTTGAATTCCAACTTTTGAGACAATTTTCTATAGCTATCTCATGTTTCTGCAAACCTTGTGAGCAGAGGCACACTGCTTTTGTTCCAAACTATCCTTTTATTAAATTCGCATAAGCAACAGTCTTGGGAGAAAGAGTACCTCCCTCATGGGCAGCTATGCTTGCATACACTGTAGAGAGGTTTCTTGAACTCAAAATTCCTCAGCATATGCAGTGTCCACCTGGGTTGCTCCACATCGGCCCCATGGAACTTGGGGGACAGAGGAGTAACTAGGCAACAGAAAGCTGTCTGTGATGCCTCTGACTTGGGGGTCTCCTGTCTTCTGCCAGCATCCATGACACTGCAGAGTGTTAGCTTGCACAGAGTCAGACCCTTTCATGGGTTTTGACATTTACCATCCAAAAACTAATTTCGTACAAGACAAGGATTTCTTTGTCCTACCCGACTTCCCACTTCTCTCAGGCAAACAATCTGATACAATTCTAGCACAATTAATAAATGTGGATTGTCTTTTGGAGTTTGCTACAAAGGGGCTCAATGAATCAAGCCAGAAAACCAAGAAGTTTAATATATTAAAAGACATATATAAGAAAGAAAACACTAAGGAGGAAGGAGGTAAGCCTAGAAGGTGATGATAGAAATAAATTACACAGCCATGTCTTTAATTTTGGTTGTCTCACAAACTAAACCACTCTTTTTGCTAAAGAAAATTATAGCCCTACCGCCCTCTACCGGAACCAAGCTAGAAACTACAGGGAAGTGGTTTAAAGTTCTTTCTGAAATTTGCTCAAACACTTTGTGGTATCCAGGGGTTTTCCCAGGTGGCTCAGTGGTACAGAATCCTCCAGCCAATGCAGGAGACATGGGTTTGATACCTGGGTCAGGAAGATCCCCTGGAGAAGGAAAAGGTAACGCTCTCCAGTATTCTTACCTGGAAAATCCCATGGACAGAGAAGCCTGGCAGGTTACAGACCATGGGGTCTCAAAGATGAGGACACGACTTGGCAACTTACCAAAGTGCTATCCAGTGCAGCAGTTATGCAGATTTTAAAACGTAAACTTCAGGTGTTCACAAAGGTAAAAGGTACACAGCTCCCTTTGCATACCAAGCCTGACAGGTTAGTGCTGGACCATCTAGTGCTAAAGAGTGGACAGCCCTTCTCACACTCACCTGCAATCTGTAGCAGCCACTGACTGCAGGGCCACTAACAGAGCTGCAGACTTTGCTGGAAGTCCCTGAAGCTGCACCTAGCACTTCTTCCCTCACCGGTTCCATGGTCATTCTGTGGACAACAGCTGCTTAGAACCCTTTCCTCATCTATTAACCTTGTCACCATACTTGCTCAGTTCCACCTCAGAAAACAACCACTTTACTACACAGTGAATGCTGGCCCTTTGACTCTGCGAACTCAAATCCCCAAACCTTCATTTCTGCTTAAATGGCACTATATCAACACTTTAGACAGCGCTACAGCAACACTTTAAGGCAGCATATCCAGATATTTGAAAATTGAAATCAGAAAAAAATGTCTAATACGCCAATAAATGTATTTATTTATAAATTATAGAAGTGTACAATTGTACAATATATTATGTACATTATAAAACACACAAAAATAGAAATTTAAAAGGTTGAGATTAAATACAAACAACCACTTTAACATTTTCCCAATAGACTTATTACTGCATACTCCTGGGAGGTACACATCCCCACCTAAAACCACAGCCCTAAAGCATGCCAATGATTGCTAGATTTGAATTTTTAGCTAGTTACAAAGAAATGTACAAGATCACAGCTTTTTAAGTTTTGCAAAATAGCCTGAGCATCAAGTTTAAATGTGAAGATGCTTGATGCTAACTTTTTAAGACATAATTGGACTAATCACTGCACAGCTAGTAAAATGTCACATTATAGTTCACTGATAGCTGTCTCAGTTATCATAGAGCAGATTAAACTGGGGATTCTGTAAAATTTAATATTTGGGGAGGAAAAGCTTTAAAGGACCATTCAAAACGAACAAATAGCTAGCATCTAAAAAAAATAAACAAAAACAACCTCCTCTGCCTACAGTGGAAAAACAAACAAATAAATCATTCCAAACAATGACCATTAGAATGCAAACGGATTAAAATAGATTGCCATACATTTATTTGCCTGTCTTAATACCTGTGAGCCATAAGAACACAAATTCTTTTTTAAAATACCCCCAGTGTCTGATCACAGACCTGGACACAATGAAATTCAGTAAACAGGTGGTGAACAACGAACAACTCTTTGGAAAATACGTGAGATATGGAATTACATTTGGAATTACAATTGTTGCTAAAGACCACTCCAGTATGTCTTTGCTTGGCTGAAGCAAATGACTGGATAAATGTTGTGGTCAAGAATAACATGCTCAGAGCCTCTTTACCTTCCTTCACACCCTTGCTCCCCTTTCCCACATCAGTCCGTTGATGTCCGCCTGCTCTGCTTCTACCCAGGACTTGCGCTTCCCCCGTCGCGGGGGAGCCCTACAGCCAGACAGGCTCATCCTTCTCCAGCACGCAGTGCAAGCTGGGATAAAGAGAACACAGTTATGTTCTACACAGAAAACCTTATTCCATGTACTCCTTAATTTTAAAAAAATTCACAAAAAAATTTTTTTGTTAAAGGATATGAACACCTGACTGAGATATGCACATAGGGCTTCAATCAAGTTGTGCAACAAAAATTTATAACTGAAAGACTTTCACTGATGGTCTCCTCTGGAGGAGTACCTTTTAATAGGTACTTCACCAATTCAAAAAGATAAAATACTACACAATTTAAGTGGCTTAATTTCATAAAAAAAAACCTTTCACTTTACATACACACACTGATGGTTTTCATCTATATGTTTATCTGTTCTGTTGACAAAATGTCAGTGTTTCTTGATGGGACCAAACTGAAACTACACTTAATGACAGTTCCATTTGATTAAATGCACACAAAGGTAAATTGGCTATTATATCTCAAGAGAAGGAAAGAAGGGATGCAGAGTTCAGAGACGTGCTGGAGAGAATGATAAAATGAAAGCTCAGTCATCTCACTATGGCAATATGGAAAGAGCTTAAAGTACTCATTAGAGGAAAACATGTTATTGGTTGTGAAGTACAGATATATCATACAAATGGCAAAGCAACACAGACCAGTAGGATTTCCTAATGAGGTGATGCTGTTTTTTTAAGCATTGTGGTGAGTTACTAGGTTGTGAAATCATCCTCTAGTCTTAAAAATGAGAAAGCCAGTTGTTTGAATAACTTATAAAACCTCTTTAAGACAAAACAGCCACTACAGTAAGTACTTTTCTTGAAAAGCTTCTTTCAAGAAAACCAGGACTGTGTAGTGACACTTTGTTTCATTTGCTCATTTTCACACCTCCCAAGTTTTCTCTAACCTCTCCTTTCCCTGGATGCTACTGGCTGGCTCACTCTCTTCCACCTCACTTAGATGACCAGCAGCTTCCCAACAAAACCTCACCTGAAAATTAAACCTACCCTCTATTTACAAAATGAAACAAATCCTCACAAACAAATCAGTGGTACTCCTGCTTGCCAAGGAAGGGTCTCACTAACACCTTTAAAACAAAAACAGACGATGGAGGCTCCAGAGAAAAAAATCTGCTTTGACCATATTATAGGAAATACATCCCAAATTTAGAACCAAAAAAAAAAAAAAAAAATTTATGCTTTGGTAAGTTTCAAATTTTATTTCCAACTACTGCAATAACAAAATACCAGTGGTAGTTCTGCATGGGAAGTGGCAACCTTTAAATAAACAAGGCCATAAATTAGTATTCTGACAGCACTTGGATCTATGGAGATTTTGATAGGGGAGGATTATTACCATCAGTACTATAATATAAACTTATGTTGCCTCCGTATTTAGTAACAAAAATATTCATTTTACCTCAATAATTCATCATGATCACATTTCTACCCTTTGTAAGCATGATCCTTGCAAGCTGTACTGTGTGAGAGTGTGAGGGGGAAGTTCTCCCCAATCACAGGTTTTTCTATAGCATACAGAAATAGCAGTCACTTTAGCAGTCATGGACAGTATCACTAAATTTTTAGTTGAAAAATAAAAGAATGAGTTCTCCTATATATCCCTTTCTGGGAGTAAAAAGACACACACCATTACAAACATAAAATGAGTCAAACTTCTATTTTATTGACAGGAGTCCAAAATGAATACAAAAAAATGCCTTCTTTGCATGTTATATTTTACCTTAAAAGGCTTCTGATAAGAGTCAGGTAGATTAAAAGCTAAGAATGTATTTCAGCTTTTATAGTGACCTTTTTTAAAAAGGTTTAGTAACACAAGTCACCAACATCAGAGAATGTATGGTCCCACAATCATTTTTAGATCTATAGCTTATAAAAGAATTAGATCCTGCATTGATCTGCTAAAATAGAGGCTTAAAAATGTTTTAAGCCATTAAAAGCCATTTTTATAATCGATCTGGTAACTCTGGGAAATTAAGAAAAGGAAAATCCCAAAACGTAGCCCTCTAGATTATGTGGAATGTGACAGAATGCCAACTTATGACCAAGATAGGCAAAAATAAAATATTTAAAGCTATGAATGGAGCTGTTATAAATAGTCTTGTATCACTGCAAAATGTCAATAAATGAATAATAGAGCTTATTAAGACATTAAAACTTGAGCAGATGTTACTTAAAACATTTGTGGTGTTTATCACACATACTTTAATGTTAAAACTAAAGCTAAACAAAGAAAGGTCACTCATAGATTGTTTTTCATGTACCTTTACTTTTACTGGGACCACAGATGATCAGATAATACATAGCCCACACTTCTGGACAGTTATAACAAAGGGTTTATTATCATTTGCAGATGAAATAAATGCACCATCCCATACCTGAAAGGCTTTCACAAACCTTAAGCATCTTTCAGACTGCACCAAGGCATCACCAATGCCTTGGTCACACACCCATTTCTAGCAACACTTCCCTCAACATCAGTTCTGCACTGCTTTTGGTTTATTATACACTTCCAAAACAGCAAAAATTTGCAAATATGTGCAAATATTGTGGTCCATGCTTAGTCATCATCTTCCTCCTCTTCTTCCTCTTCCTCAAAGCTGTCTTCAAAGCCCTCGCTGTCCTCCTGGTCTTCATCCCCCTCTATTGCTGTATCCCACTGTGGGTGATTTTCTGGCACAGGCTTAGCCTCATGAACTTCCAACTAGAAAAAGAATTAAATGCAGACATTAGAAATCTGGGGAGGAATAATGTAAGAAATATCTGGTAAAGAAAAGGTTATCTTTGACAGCAACACTTGTAAAGAAAAGATTACATCTTTTAACTCTAAATTTAACACATTTAAGAGCAGATACTCATCCACAAAATAAAAACATGAATCTAGCAACAGGTTAGTATAGTTAAGTTTCTAGTGTAGTTTAACAGAATGATTTTACAGGAGCTATATACTATTTATTCTGCAGCATGAAAGATGAATAATTCTGACTCTTGAGCAGGAATACTGTTCTTAATAAGTCTTCTGTGGATGGAAAGAAGTTCAAGTGTGACTTCCAAAGAGGTATTTGCAACCTCCAGACTACTCATGAAGTTAACATTCTATAGCCAATGGAAAGAAATACAGTGCCCTCATGGGGAAAAAAAGCCGTGCCTTTGTTGGCTCTTTTCAGTTGAGTCCCATTACACAGTGCAACACTTCTTCAGCACAATCTCTCTAATACAATAGCATGCCTTTTATGAAAAGCTCACGAGACTTCCCTAGTGGCTAAGATGGTAAAGCTTCTGCCTACAATGCAGAAGACCCAGGTTCGATCCCTGGGTTGGAAAGATGCCCTGGAGAAGGAAATAGCAACCCACTCCAGTACTCCTGCCTGGAAAATCCCATAGACACAGTCCACAGGGTCGAAAAGAGACAGACATGACTAAGCAGCTTCATTACTTTCACAAGTGAAATGGTTAGCATCGATGAGAATGTGCTTCAGATGACACTCACACAAGTGTATACTCTACAATGAAATACATGTGCCTTTCTAAAGAAAACAGAAACCATCTGGTGAGGCCCTATGAAGGAATGGCATATTTTCAGTTCAGTTCAGTTCCGTCGCTCAGTCATATCTGACTTTGCGACCTATCACGCTGGTAAATTATACTCAAGGTTCTAAACCATCATACTCCTTTAACACAAGTTTATTATTGAGAGCAGCCCATCAAGTGTATTATATTAAACTATGAGAGGACCTCTTTCCCTGTTATTCTACATTTCAAAACTAGAACTGCTTCCCTAAAATGTAATGCACTTATTCAAACAGACAACCTTATTTTTTTAAGTTCCCTTTATTACCTCAAAAATGTATAAAAAAATTTTTGCATGGTTTGATTCACTCTTTTTCTCTGTGTATCTCTCTTTTTCCTTCTTTCTCAGGTATTTAAAAATTTCTCAAAAGGAGGAAGTGGTAACTTTCATTTCCCACACAAGTATAATGATGCAAATCCATACCCACCATAGATTAAAAAAAAATTCATTTTCAAAAAATTTTAATATTATTAGAGTATAGTTGATTGACAGGGTATATAGCAAAAGAATCAGTTATACCCATATGTAAATCCACTGTTTTGGTTTTTTTTCCTAAAGATTCTTTTCCCATATGGACATTACAGAGTATTGAGTAGAGTTCCCTATGCTATACAGTATGTTCTTATTAGCTATCTATTTTATATACATAGTAGTATGCATATGATCAATCCCAATCTCCCAATTTATCCCTGCCCCTTCACTTTTATCACCTCAGTAACCATAAGTCTGTTTTCTACATCTATGACTCTATTTCTGTTTTGTAAATAAGTTTATTTGTAGTTTTTTTTAGTGTGCACATATAAACATATCATATAATATTTGTTTTTCTGTGTCTGACTTACTTCATTCAGTATGACAGTTTCTAGGGAACACCACACTTACAGCATAGTCATTATTCTTACCTTCAGTGGTTTAATCTGATCCAAACCCATATAGGAGTCTGATCTAAGAAACACTGTATATTGATAATTTCCAGGCTTGCCTGGTGCAGGAAACTTCAGTTCTACCTAGAAGATAAATCAGAACTTAAAATCTGTATTTTTAAAGAGTGGAAGAAACAATAGCTCCCTCCTAACATATTTAGACCAGAGAGTATTTAATAGCCAGTACACATGTTACAAAAGTTATAATGACAACAAATGTATTTACATATATGACATTTGTGTCATATATATACTATGTAAAAGGAAATAAAAATACACAGAATTTATGGGGGTAATTTCTATCTCCAGAATTCAAGAAAACATATTTAAAGCAACCAAGTTCTATCTTGATAACTTGAAGAAATGAAGCTGGGTATAAAAGTAAAACAAATGAAATGCTGAACTAAAACAGACTTCACCAAACAGGAATAGTTCTTGCCAAATTTTCTTATTTCTAGAACAAATGCTGAGAGAACAGAAAATACATTCATCATACATATGTATGTATGTCTCTGCCCTCAGTCACAGGCACAGAGCTTCTCAAATCCCTGTAATTCCAAAGTGACAAGAGCACATAAGGAGCATCTTCTTTTCTAAAATTTGGTCTTTGGATCTGGTTCCTGACACTGAGCTGACAAATCCCTTGGAATTTCCTGGATGATAAGTTCTCTTCTAACAAGGCAGCCTGGAACTTTTAGCCTCACCCCCTACTCTCTGGAGAGAGGTTGAAAACTGAGTTAATGATCAATTATGCCTATGTGATAAAGCCTCCATAAAAATACCAAAATAAGGGGGTCAGGGAGCTTTCAAACTGGTGAACATGCAGAAGTGCTGGGAAAGCGGATTGCTCAGAAAGAGCATGGAAGCTCAACATCCCTTCCCATATACCTTGCCCCATGTATCTCTTTCATCCAGATATTCATCTACTTCATCATACTATTTTCATAATAAACTGGTAAATATGTTACCCTGAGTCCTTTGAGTCATTCTGGCAAATTACTGGAACCCAAGGAGGGGATCATGGGAACCATGATTTACAGCCAGTTGGTCAGAAGTACAGGTGACAAGCTTGGACTTGCAACTGGCATCTAAACATGGGCAGCGGGGCAACAGCAGTCTTCTGGGACTGAATCTTAATTTGAGCTGTCTGGGGAAATAGTGTCAGCACTGAGTTAAACCACAGGACACTCAGCTGGTGTCACAGAGAAAAAGAAAGAGGTCAAAACCATGGATGAATGGTCTATGGGGGCATGATAATATGCCTGCAACATTTTTCTATATCTCACAAACTGAGAGGCAATGAACATACTACACTTGACCATTCTTTCTCCCTATGGAGAAATAAACATTTAACAACATCTATCAGAATTACAATGTACAGAGCCTCTAATTCATTAATTCTACCTCTATGAATTTATCCTATAGATGTGTTTGAATGATATGAGGTTATTCATTGCAGCAAAAGACAAGAAACACCTTGTAAGTCCACTAAAGAGCTGAGCACTGAATAAATAAACTTCCACACTAAAGAATATCATGCAGCTGTAAAAACAAACAATGAAGCTTTTTCTGTATTAATATGGTACAAATTCCAAGTTTTATCACTGAGAAAAAGACAAAGGGCAGAACATGATGTATACTATTTTTTGTACAAAACTGGGGAGAATATACCTATGTACATGCTTGTACTTTACTACAATATCACGTGAAGAATAAACAAAAATTTGGTAACATTGATGGTTTCCAGGAAGTGGAATGGGTGACTGAGAGACAGGAATACAAGATGTTTCAGTGTGTGCACTTCTGTATATCTTCTGAAACACTAACTAAGCAAATGTATTATCCATTCAAAAATGGGTAAAATTTAAATTTTAAAAAATGTTAAAATTACTCTGTGAAAGAGATACCTATAAGTTGGCACTATCGCGAAGTGTCAAACAACAATAAACTACTTTAAACATTTACTACTTGGTTAGAAAGGTAGGAAAAACTTTTGGGATTTAAAATCATCATTACAGAACTCTCTTGAAATTCAAAAGCTTTGCTCTTGTCCACCATGTCTAGGTAGACAGAACCTTCTTTCTCAAACACTAACGTAAAGAAATCAAGAAGAAAAACAAGGAAATTCAAGGGAAAAGTATGTTCATCACAATGCTATTTAAGTGATGTCACTGACAGTGGACAATGCAATAAAATAAAAAATTCCACTTTAAAAAAATGAATCACTAGTACTTACATTTGTTTTTAACACAAAAGCACTAATTCAATGAGGATACAAACCATAATTTCTGAGCACTAATCCAATGAGGATAAAACTCACAAGGGTTTGTAGAACATAACTAAATTCTGGAGATATGGTAAGGCAAATATTCTTAAGACAGCAACAGTGAAAACTCCCCCAAGTAAGCTGAGAACAAGGTTTTAAAAGACCACCAAGTTGTCTACCTAAATTTAATATTCTATCAATTTCCAATGAGCTCCCTCCAAAAGCCGTCAGAGAACAGTTACAAAATGTGTTTTCAATAAAATACAATAAACCATATATGATAAATGGATTTCTATACTGCTTTCTATATCTAAATAATGTTGTTGGATACTTACCTCTTCTGTATCTTTTAGTGTACACACATGATACGGCATAGATATTAATGTCTGTTCCTTCCTATCTGCGATATAAAGCCACCACCATTCTTGCTTTTCCTGCAAAGAAAAAAACAGAAGAGTATAAATAGCCAGAAAGAATTATAGAAATACACTTTTGCCTTATCTCATTTTAGGGGTATGGTTACTCCTTGGTAGCTGAGGGGGCTGATTTCAGACAAGTCCCCCTTTCACGCCCACAATGCGGATACCAAAATCCATGAATGCTTGAATCTCTTACATATATTGGTGCAGTACTTGCATATAACCTATGCACATACTCCTGTACACCATATCTGGCCTCTAGATTAGATTACTTATAATATCTAATACAATGTAATTGCTATGCCAATACCCAGAAAATTCAAGTTTGCCTTTCTGGACTGTTTGGAATCCACCTCTCAACATTTTCAATCCACAGGTGATCAAATCCATGGATGCAAAACCCACAGATACAGAAAGTCAACTGTATTGCCCTTTAGCCACTGCTTTATCCGCAGCACAGACACCATGGTTGGTACAAAATCGATGTCAATAAACATTTACTGAATGAATAAATTGTTCTTAGAGCCACTCTCCAACAAAACAATTTTGTATGTAATTTTGGGGTTTCAAATAGCCTCTTAAACCCTACTGATGAACTGCTATATTTTAAAAACTCCTGATTAACCTTAAATGATAAAAGATATGCTAAAAAATAAAACAGTATAAGCTATCACGAATTCATCTAGCAAATAATTTTAGTAATCTTACCTAGTAATAAGCAAAAGACAGAGAGTAGGAGTGGAAGGGACTTGGGTAACAGTATCAGAAATCAATACATTAAAACATGTTACTTACAAGACAGCATCTCAGATTCTAAGAATCTATTTGTACCATTTACGGTACACGATTTCAATAAGCTCAGCATTTTCAGTTGTACTACATAAAAGATTAGGAACAGAAAAAGGGCTGGGTATAGAAATTGCCACTAGAGTGCACAATGATAGCAGGAAATACTGACAGGAGACAAAAATCTATTTTAAAAAAGGAAGAAGAAGAAGACCAGTCTGGGAGCATCAAACTTCAGCGTGGTCAGCAACCACCACTGCATCACAGCACAGATCAGTAACTTTTATTCATTCACTTTGCATCCACTGTTTAAGAATGGGACAGGGAAGATACCTTTCTAAAATGGCTTTTAAAAAGTTCTGGAGCTAAAAATAATATAAATTGTAGGATACGCCAATTAACCAAAGCAACACTAGAGTCTCAATTATCCAAGAAAAGTTTAAAAAAATAACTTTTTATTGAAAATAGTTTCATAGGAAAAATGTCTATATCTTTAAGCCAAAATCACTTGTGCTTTCTATTTTATTTCAATCTTAAGACATTAAAATGCAGTTTATTATCTTCCTAATAATGGTACACTAAGGTCAACTAAAAGCTTTTGTTTAAATGCCTTAAAAACAAGTCATAAGTGGATGACTAACTCAACTTCTGCTTAATTGAAGGGTTAGGACTACTACAACAAAAGCTATAGGTGTATATATATATCTTTCTACGTGTGTTTTGCACACACGAAATGGGCAGAAACGTAACAGACTCAAAGTGGAGTACTGTTGTACTCACAGGAGATTGATTCCAGGACCACTCTACCTCCAGAATACCAAAATTCATGAATGCGCAAGTCTGTTACATAAAATGTCATGGTATAGTTGGCCCGCCACCTTTGCAGATGCAGAACCCACAGATTTAGAGGGCCAAAGAGTCTGCTGTAACTACTCAACTGTGCCATTGTATTACAGAAAGAATGAGAGTGGCTCTGTCCCAATAAAACTTCATTTACAATAATACTTCATTTATAAAACAAGCTGGGAGGCAGATTTGTCTGCAGGCAGTAGTCTGCCAATGTCTATTTCAAAGTCATCCAGACCTAATTATTTCACTCCTTGAAACCTCACCTTTTTTCTCTGTTAAGTGATGAATGCCTACCTCAAGTTGTGTTGTGAAGATAAACTGAGATAATACAAAAAACACCTGTTAAAATGTCTAGGACACAGAGTCAAATAAAATTACAGTTACATAAATATAACCACTCTGGAAAACAGTATGGAAGAGCCTCAAAAATGAAAACTACAACTACCATATGATTCAGCAATTTTACTTCTAGCAATTTACCCCAAGGAAAAAAAAAGACACTAATTTGAAAAGATATGTGCACATCAATTCATTGCATCATTATTTACAATATTCAAAATATGGAAGCAACTGAAGTGTCCACTGATGGATGAATAGACAAAGAAGGTATATATAAACAATGGAGTATTACTCAAGCCATAGGAAATCAAAATCTTGACATCAGAAACAACATGGATGGACCTAGAGGATATTATGCTAAGTGAAGTCAGAGAAAGACAAAACACCACGATCTCGTTTATTTGTAGAATCTAAACAAAATAAGATGAAAACAGGTTCAGAGATACAGAGAACAAATATGCAAGAGAGGTGGAAGTGGCGGGGGAAATAATGAAGGAGATTTGAAGTACAAACCTCCAGCTCTAAGCTATTAATAAATAAGTCATGTGATATAATGTACAGCATAAGGAAGATGAACAATAATATTATAGTGACTCTGTATGGGAACAGACGGTTACCAGACTTCCTGTGGTGATCATCTCATAAAGTGTGCAAGTATCAAACTACTAGATGGTACACCTAAATCTAACACAATGTATGTCAACTATATTTCAGTAACAATTTTAAAAGTTATGATTACTAATGAAGTGAGGTAAACATTTCTATATTTAAGCAGTCTGACATTTCATTTTCAGAAACATCATTACTAGAAGATACATGTTCAAGAATGTGCATTTATTCTTTATCTCTACTTAGAGAATGCCTCCCACTGCCCCAAATCTATTTGATTAAAATGAGATTCATTCAAGAAAAATTAAAAAGCTAGTGATTGCCAACCTATGGCATTGCACCCAGATTCTCTTGATGCACATGGTTAAAGTAGAAAAGAGTCTCTACCATGAGTTATTTGCACTTTAAACAAAACTGGTTTGTTGTTCCGTGGGATTCCTAACCATTTTGGTTAAATATATGAGTTTTAATAACATTTAAGTCAATAATATAAGTGGTTAGTATGGTGGGTAGGTAGGTAAATGAGAAGGTAGAAGTTAGGAAAATCCCAAATAAAGTCTATCTATCTGATAAACGGCACTTTGAGATGTTTTACCATGCAGATAAAATTACAAGAAGGCACTTTTCACTGCTAAAATGTTCTAAGGGAGTAAATGAATGCTTTGCCTATTAACTAAGCATGGTCTAAAATAAAGCTGTCTATTATAAGGGTACAAATTATGCAGCTTACAGCATCCCATGGTACTTTTAAAACCAATCAATGAATGAAATTTATTCGCTTGATTTCAGGAGCCTTGGTGTTGGCAGACTATACTGCAATGGGCGAAATGCCCCTAACAGATGGGCTATACTCAGGACATGCCAGAAGATTGGCATGCACAGTAAGATGGAATCCTGGGCTGTCTGCTCTCCAAGTCAAAAAACGAAAGTCTGTGCATAGCCACTCATTTATTAGGAGAGCCAAAATACTAGTAATAGGAACTTGCCTTCGGCAGCCCCCAGCAACTATAGATTGACATTCTAGAGCAGAAAGCATATTTATACATGAAATCACTCGCCAAACACAAGTGGTGAGCAGAAGGTTCTGTGGTAAAGCTGTGAAGCAGTCTGTGGAACAGTTTCCCTGAACTAAGAGGCAATAGTCCTTGACCTGTAGCCACAGAGAATTATCTGCAAAAGCAGCATGTCAAGATCTCAAATTCATCTCAAATTCACCTGAAAGACAAATAGCCTATCAAAGATATCAAAAGCTCAACAGGCCACAAGCACAAGGGAACAAGAACATCGCAATGATCAGTCTGGAGCTTGGGGATCAGCTCTTACTAAACTTATTGGGTCCCTCAGGCCTGGGCTTGCCTTCTTCCCATGGATCAGGGCAATTATCAGAACAAGTCTAGTGTCTCCAGATGGCCAGTATAGGACCCTCAGAAAAAAATCCATGAGCAAAATTTAAGAACATTTTCATCCTATTCAAAACATGGTAGAAGTATGGGACTCACAAAAGCCACACAAAGTCACCTGCAAAATATGCATTTGTCTGATTAAGACTGCCTGAACTGCAAATGAGAAATCATCAGTAAGTACAACCCTCAGTAATCCAGGCACAGAAGAGACAGAAGTCCAAGACAACAACAAGGTACTTAAAAAGTTGACAATCCTTCTTTTAAACAACTCATTTACTCAAAGTAATGCATACTGAAATATATGCTTCAAAAATGTGACATATCGAGAATACACATTTAGCACATCTGAGTCAGTATACGCTACAGAGAGGATAAGAGTCAATTCACGCTACAGAAAGGATAAAGAGCAACTAAGAAATATCTGACTAGAAGAAGGAAAACACTAGGCTGTGGATGAATAACTCACCTCAGGAAAGTATAGACTATAGACAGGATGTGTTATCTTTGATTTGGTTTCCAGTAGTGCTCTCTCCTTTCGCTGAATACTTTGTTGTAATTCTTGCCACTCCTAGTAAAATGAAAATTAGAAATGATGGAAATCAAGCATGTTTTCGATCATTTTGAAGGGTGTCTATCTTCTTCCAGATGGCATTCCTGACAATGCTAAATACTAGAGTTCAGTCCCACAAATCTGATCACTTCCCTGCTCAAAACTTACAATGCTTCTTTTCATAAATTAAATCTAACCTGTCTAGCATGAACTACACTGCCAATCATGCCCTGACCTGAGCCTGTCTCTCCAGTCTCCTGTCACTGCTTTCCTCTCTTCACTTTTTATTCTCATCATTTCAAACTGCTAGACTTCCCTGACCTCACCAGCTACTTCACTCTTAAACCTTGTTTGGATTTTTGTTTTCTTTTTCTCTCTACCTGGCAAATTCCTACTCATTATTTTTTCAGGAGTACCTGGAGCCTAAAGTACAAGTTCCTGGGTGCCGCAGACCATCCCCTCAGAGCTGAGCTGATCACTCCTTTCTTTGTGCCATCACTGCCCCTTGCACAATGTGCACAGTCTCTTTTGTGCTACAGTATTTATTCACTAGTCTGCCTTCCCCTTCAGGCTACTATCATTCAAGAGCAGAAACTGTTTCACATTTGGCTTTGTATTCCTATTAATATTTGCTATTTGTATAATTATTTGTCAACTGAATGAATGCATTTTTGGTCATCTGAAGAAATCAGTTTATCAAAATCCCAGTTACCTCTACTAACCCTAATGTAATCAGAAAGAAATATGTCAACTTTCTGTCAAAGCAAGGATGCTGTGTTTAGTCGCTCAGTTGTGTTCAATTTTTCTGTGACCCCATGGAATGCAGCCTGCCAGGCTCCTGTCCACGGGATTCTCCAAGCAGGAACACTAGAATGGGTTGCCATGCCCTTCTGCAGGGGATCTTCCTAACCCAGGGATCTTCCTAACCCAGGGATCTACTGTGTCTCCTGCACTGCAGACAGATTCCTAACCTGAGCCATAATCAGAAAGAAATATGTCAACTCCTTCTCAAAGAAAGGAGGGGTAATAATTTCTTTGATAGGTTTTAATTTCATGGAAACCAACTTAATTCTCAAAGTACGAAAACACTCAAGGGCCAGCAACTGCTAAAAACAGACATCCTTATTTTTCTCCCATGCCAGAGACAAGTACTTTATCTCCTTATATTTTTATCCTTTGCCCTTTCTCCCCCTCACCCTTTTCTTTGGCCTCTGCTTTTGCTTCAGAGGCTATTCAGGGAATCACTTTACAATTCCTAAACCACAGGAGTTACTTTTAGACCAATGGCCCAGTCAAGAACAACACAAACATTAAAAAAAAAAAAATTGACTGATCAAGTTATAGTCATCTGCAGTGAGCATCTATGGGCCATTATTTGTTCACCAAATAGTCTTTTCTGCAGCCTTCTCATAAGTTATGTGCAACTTCAGGCCATGCCATGAGATTTTTTTCTATTCCCTACACCCTCACCATCTTAATCCCTCAGTGACTTCCCCTTTTCCTAAATGTCTTATACACCTCTTGAAACAAGGTGGCATTCTGTAAATATTAGCTTTTCCCTTAACCAACCTCTTGACATTAGAGCCCACAGCAATGTTTGTTTACCCTAAATACTGTCTGGAACTTTTGAGAACCTCTTCCAAGTAGCTGCTACCTATTTTATAACCCACCTTTCCTTCCTCATATTTCCAGAGTCATCTCCAACACAAAAAATTGCCTTAGGAGAACAAGCTGAATTCACCTTAGACTCAGGTCTTACTCTATTTAATATAAGATTTAAGAAAATTAGGATTTCCAGTCCTTGTCAGAAATAATTTTTCTTCATAATTACAACTACCATCTCTCAAAAACATTGTCTGAAAGTAATGCAACAGTATAAATTATACTAGTATTGTTTAAAACAAGCAAAGAAAGTAAGCAAGCAAAAGAAAAACAACAACAAAAACCAAAACTATCATCAGAGGTATAATTCCAGTTATTTAAACTTATGTCTTACTGCTTCATCATCCTTGTTTTGTTTTTCATCTTGCTCTCTATCAGAGTCTCTGTCACTACCATCATCTTTTTCACTCTGAGAGTCTCTATTGGTTTCTTCTTCCTCAGAGTCACTGCCTTTGTCAGAAACTTCTTCTTCATCTTCCTTTACTGTAGCTTCCTAAAAGAAAAAGCAACCACAAAAATTCTGAATGTTTCAGTGAATACATCCTGAGTCCCTGAAACTAATCTATGGTCATTATAATTAAACTAGCTCAAGACTAAAATTTCAATATCAATATATAATTTTAAAAAATTTTTATGAACATTCTTATATATAAATATGTGGGAGTCAGGCTGAAGAGGTTTAATGCTTGACTTATCTGATTATTTGTCGGTTATTTTATTCATTCTTCATAGCTCATAAAACAAAAAAAATTTTATTTCTATTTGCAAAATATACTATGACAATGGCTGATTCATTTTTCAAAAACATCAATTATATAATATTTTATACACTATAATGAGAAGTCTATAGAAAAGTACTGCTTTGGGAATTTAATGTTAGCTTCAATAACTAATAGTATAATGCAGAAAGGAAAGTCAATGTCCCAGGCAAAATACTTAGTCCATTTCAAGAAGCAAGAAAAAGAACAGCAAATTAAATGCAAAGAAATCAGAAGTAAATAATACAGATCAGAAATCAATTAGAGAGAAAGCAGATATAAAAAGGGGAAACCCAAACAAGACTAAATGTTGGTTCTTTAAAAGATTAATAAAATTCATAAATTAGGCAAGACTGATAAAGGAAAAGAGATAATAAAATTACCAACATTAGGAATAAAAGATACATAACTACAGATCAAAAGACATCAAAAATAAAGATATTATGAATAACCTTGTCAATAAATTTGACAAGTTAGAGGAAATAGACAAAGTCCTTGAAAACACAATTTACTAAAACTGATATGAGAAAAAAAAGTAGACTATATTAAAGAAATAGACTCTATAACTAAATTCGTTTTCAAACTCCAAGCCCAGATGGCTTCTCTATGTAATTTTTCCAAATAAGAAACAAATCCAATCTTACACACCCTTCCAGGAAAGAGAGAGAGTAATCTCTAACTAATGAGGTCAGCATAAATGTAATCCAAAACTGGGCAAGTATATTACAAGAAGAATGACAAAGTAATATTCTCTCCTAAAAATAGATATAGGAATCCTAAACAAAGTATCATCAAACCCAGATAAATAGTTTAAACATCAAACTCAGTGGTGAAATAATGTATGCTTTTTTCATGAGACCAGTAAGACAAGGCGACTGCCATCTTAACTTCAAATCAACTACTGCAAGTTCTGACTGGTACCAGTAAGGCAAAGGGATGAAATAGCATAAATATTAAAGTAAAGCTGTTTCCATACCCAGATGGCAAGATTGTGTATGTAAAAAAATCTTTTTTAATATCTGCAAATAGTTACAATTATTGTCAATTCATCAAAAATCCTTGATACATACACCAGCAATAAACACTGAAGAATGAACTTTTTTAATGTTGTTTGCAATAGAACTAGAAAGCATCAAATACACAGGAGTAAATCTAATGAAAGGTGTCATTCTCTGCCAAGAGAAATCACAAAACACTGCCGAGAAAAATTAAGGGAGATAATAAAGCAAAATTATGAATAAAAACAGTCAATATTGTTAACTTGTGAATTCTCCCCATATTGCACCAAAGATTAAACACAATACCAGTCTAAGTGTTAGCAGTTTTTTGGGAGTGGAAATTGTCAAAATTATTCTAAAATTTTAGCTGAAAATGCAAGGGACCTAAAAGTAGTCAAGACAATTTTGAAGAAGTAAAATAAGAGTTTGAGGACTTACATTATCCCATTTTAAGACTTTAAGCCACAATAATTAAGACAGTGTGGCACTGGCACAAGAAGAGACAAATAATCAATGGAAGGAGAGTCCATAAAGAGATTTCCACATATACAGTTAAGGTAACTCATTTTACAACAAATTATGACTGCAATTCAGAGAGCTTTCCAATAAATGGTGCTAAAATAAATGGCCCATAATCCCAATCTCACACTATTCACAAAAATTAAAGATGCATCATAGAGCCAAATATAACAAGTAAATTACTATAGTAATACCTATAGAAGGAAACAAAGTATCTACCTCTCCTTGTGTCCTTGGGATAGGCAGATGTCTTAAACAGGACACAAAAGCACTTAACCATAAATAAAGACTGATGAAACAGACTTATTAAAGAAATCATCTAAAACTCCAGTAAGAGTTAAAAGAAACACTTATCCACAATACATAAAAGAATCCTAAGAGCTGTCTGAAGACAAATAATCCAAAAATAAATGAGGAGATCCAAATGGCCAGTAGGCATGTGAAAAGCTGTTCAATACTATTAGTCATAAGGTAAATACAAAAACAACCACACACAGAAATACCAACTACAGATCCATTACAGTGCTAAAATAAAAAGACTGGTAAAACCAAGTACTGGTGAGAATGTAGAACAACTGGACTCATATTTTGCTGGTAGGAGCATAATAAGGTACAACTTTAAAAAATGGGCTCTTTCATCAAATTAGACATACACCTATTTTATGACCCAGCAATTTTACTAATAGGCTCATATCAAAGAAAAATGGATGTCCACAAAATGACATGTATCAAATCATAACACCTTTATTAGTAATAGGCAAAAACTAGAAAAGCCTATATGTCTACCAATCACAGGACAAATTGTAGTATATTCATATAATGGAATCTCTCTCAGTCTCTCTCTCTCCCACACACACACACTTGCTGCTACACGTAATACAGAAGAATGTCAAAGACAATGTTAAATGAAAGCCACCAAATGACGCTACTTACATGCATTTTAAGAATAGGCAAAACTAATTTATGGTAGTAACAGCACAGTGGGGAAGGGAGTGGGGGTGGATGGAGGGGTCACTGACTGAGAAGGTTAGCAGGGAGCCTTCTAGGGTGCTGGTGGGTTTTATATCTCGATCTGGGTATCATGAGTACATACATTTATAAAACTTCAAGAGCTGTACATATAAGACTTAAACATTTTAGTGTATTTCAGACCTCAACAAAGATGGTAATAATGATAGTCTTTACGTAAGACAGTAAACTTACACTCCCAACGACTCCGTTAGCCTGTTTTTGTCTCTGTTGCTTTGGTTGAGATAAGGGCACAGGTGTAGGCTTTTTTTTCAAAGTTTTCTTTTTTTTTGATTTAGCAGTTTTCTTGGGTCCTTTACTCTTCTGTTGCCATCCTCCTTTTGTCTTGTTCTTGTTAGTATCACCCTGCTATAAATCACAACACACATACACACTCAGACATGGTAGCAATAGTTTCATTGGGGAGTCATAGTAAATTTTAGATGGAAATGGCTAAACTAATAAAATGTTTCAGTAAAGTGAATTATTCTCCCACAGCAAGATAAATCAATCAGAGGACTAAACAAAACAGTTCTTTTACCAGAAAGGATAGGTAAACTCAAGTTTTTACCCCATCTTCTGCTGGCTGTTCCTCTGCAGCACAGATGGACTGCTCCTTTTCAAATACTTCCTAGAGTAGAGGGAGCAAGAAAAAAAAACTTTGTTTAACTTATATTTAACCTTCATATAAAACAATCTTTCAACATATATTGTCAGTAAGTCCATTTATTTTTGGCTGTGCTAGGTTTCGCTGCTGCACAGGCTTTCCTCTGATTGCGGAGAGCAGCGGTTCCTCTCCAGCTGCGGTGTGCCGCCTTCTTACTGCAGTGGCTTCTCTTGTTCCAGAACACAGGCTTTAGAGAGTACAGGCTTCAGCAGCTGCGCCACGTGGGCTCATCAGTCATGGCTACCAGGCTCTAAACATAGGCTCAATAGTTGTGGAACACAGAATTAGGTGCTTCATAGAATGTAGGATCTTCCTGGATCTGGCATCAAACCCGTCTCCTGCACTGGCAGGTGGGTTCTTTACCATTGAGCCATCAGGGAAGCCTTATCAGTAAGTTTATTAACTGCTGACAATTACAGGAGGTGGGGACAAACACATGGCTAGACAGGAGGCTTTTAGCAATTACTAAATGATGTACGTGTGCAAATTTGGCCATCACTAAAGGACACCTTAGAAGTTACCTTCTGAAATATCTCACATCTGTCTTGAATATATTTTGAAAAGTACATTCTATTTAAATTTATAAATGTAACGCCTTGAAATATGTAAAATTACTATAAAGCAGCAGCAGCAGTCATTTCATAATTTAAATTTTTTCTTTTATTCTAACAGTAATCAGACATCACTATTTTAAAGTTACGAAAATCTGAATACATTATATTACTCTAACATCAAAACTTTATGAGATCAATATTAGTTTATTTATGATTGTATGTGATACTGCTAATATAACTGATATAACTTAGATCTAACTAAGTGGAACACCAAGAAAATCTACATATCTGAGACATATCCACCCACCCAATAATCCATTCTGAATCAGTATAGACACTATAAATTTAGAATTTGAAATCTATTAAGAACTCAGTGTGACTCTATATAGAACATGGTAAGTGGGTTGTTCCATAAACTCCCCGAATTATTAAAGCCAACAAGTAAAAATGGTGATAACTATGGGGCTCTAAACTGTTGGCCTAATGCAGCGGCCAGCAAACTATGGCCCATTTTTTGCTTTTTAAACAAAGTTTTATTAGAACACACCCATGCCCATTTGTGAGTTCAGCCACTGCTACAGAGACTGTATGGACTGTAAAAATCAAAAATATTAATATTTTCTGACTGAATCTTTAGAGAAAAAGTTTGTCATCACCTAGCCTAATTCTATCATCTCTGCTTCATTTCTTCATTTGTTAGCTGAATTCTAATAATTACATTGAAATACAATGGATACTAGAAGATAAATACTTGATTCTTCCCCTTTCTCCAGGCCACGTCTGCTTTTTCTCCCACCAATTACCTGAGACATGTCAACAGCCCAAGGACAACTCTGTGCTCATTTCTCGGGCTGCGAATTCCAAAGCATGTAGGCAGTGTCGAAACCTAACCATGGCCACCGGCGTAGAGCAGCCTCATCTCCCAAGAGGCACCTCTCATCTAGAGTCCATGATATATACAAATGCTTCCTTTACTACCTGCTACCATAAAATCAGTATCTTTGTTTTGATATGTCCTACTCTGATGCTGGGAGGGATTGGGGGCAGGAGGAGAAGGGGATGACCAAGGATGAGATGGCTAGATGGCTTCATGGACTCAATGGATGTGAGTCTGAGTGAACTCCAAGAGATGGTGATGAACAGGGAGGCCTGGCGTGCTGCGATTCATGGGGTCGCAAAGAGTCGGACACGACTGAGCAACTGAACTGAACTAAACTGTGAATCATGATCTTCGTTTTCTGAATGTTGAGCTTTAAGCCAACTTTTTCACTCTCCACTTTCACTTTCGTCAAGAAGCTTTTTAGTTCCTCTTCACTTTCTGCCATAAGGGTGGTATCATCTGCATATCTGAGGTTATTGGTATTTCTCCCAGCATTCTTGATTCCAGCTTGTGCTTCCAGCCCAGCATTTCCCATGATGTACTCTGCATATAAGTTAAATAAGCAGGGTGACAATATACAGGCTTGATGTACTCCTTTTCCTATTTGGAACCAGTCTGTTGTTCCATGTCCAGTTCTAACCGTTGCTTCTGACCTGCATATAGGTTTCTCAAGAGGCACGTCAGGTGGTCTGGTATTCCCATCTCTCTCAGAATTTTCCACAGTTTATTGTGATCCACCCAGTCAAAGGCTTTGGCATAGTCAATAAAGCAGAAATAGATGTTTTTCTGGAACTCTCTTGCTTTTTCCACGATCCAGTGGATTTTGGCAATTTGATCTCAACATTCAGAAAACGAAGATCATGGCATCTGGTCCCATCACTTCACGGAAACAGATGGGGAAACAGTGGCAGACTTTATTTTTGGGGGCTCCAAACTCACTGCAGATGGTGACTGCAGCCATGAAATTAAAAGACGCTTACTCCTTGGAAGAAAAGTTATGACCAACCTAGATAGCACACTGAAAAGCAGAAACATTACTTTGCCAACAAAGCTCTGTCTAGTCAAGGCTATGGTTTTTCCAGTGGTCACGATGGATGTGAGAGTTGGACTGTGAAGAAAGCTGAGCACTAAAGAATTGATGCTTTTGAACTGTGGTGTTGGAGAAGACTCTTGAGAGTCCCTTGGACTGCAAGGAGATCCAACCAGTCCATTCTGAAGGAGAACAGCCCTGGGATTTCTTTGGAAGGAATGATGCTGAAGCTGAAACTCCAGTACTTTGGCCACCTCATGCGAAGAGTTGACTCATTGGAAAAGACTCTGATGCTGGGAGAGATTGGGGGCAGGAGAAGGGGGACGACAGAGGATGAGATGGCTGGATGGCATCACTGACTCAATGGACGCGAGTCTGAGTGAACTCCGAGAGTTGGTGATGGACAGGGAGGCCTGGTGTGCTGCGATTCATGGGGTCGCAAAGGGTCGGATACGACTGAACTGAATTGAACTGTGAATCATAGAATGGCTATCTACTCCAGTATTCTTACCTGGAGAATTTCATGGACAGAGGAGCCTGGCAGGCTTTAGTCCATGGGGTCCCAAAGAGTCCAACACAACTGAGCAACTAACACAACAACAACTACAAAATATGCTTTTTCTACCAGAGGTTTTAGACATGGGTTTTAAATGCAGCATATTTTCTGCAGATGCCCATAGACTTCAGAATAGAATAGGCTAAAATCTACCACTTGTTCAATAAAACTGAGCTGAAATACTATATAGTTTAGTAAAAATTAGTTACAACTACACTTGCAACTTGGGAGGTGTGCTTAGCTTGGGAGGTAATATAAATATGTAACAGAAACTGAGAAAAACAAGATGCAGGAAACATACATATGACTAAATTTAATGAAAAGGAATGAGAAAAGTAGCAGCATACATATATATGCATGTACATATATGCACTGAAAGGTCCAGATAGTAAACATGAGCATGGAGAAAGATACAAAATAATTTACACAAGACTGAGTTCTGGTCATCTGAGTCTGATAAGGTGGCTTTCTAAGGAAGCAGGAGTGAAATAAGGGATCCATGTTATCAATATCATTTTAATTCTGTGGGTATTCATGCATCAGGCTATCTAAAGGGATGAGCTTCAAAACTGATGATCTCAGAGTGATAGAATTTTAGGTGATTTTAGTTTCTTTCCATACTCTTCTGCATTGTCTAAATTTGTTTCCCAGACAGCATAAATTTTTACATAATTACTAAAAGAGCTATTTTACTGTACTTTTTAAAATAAAAAATAAAAGGGAGTAAATTCTCTGAAGAACTGATTAAAAAGGAGTAGGTAATGAAATTCTCAACAATAATTAATTCTGTATAACATTTTACAGTTTAAGAAAGATACTCAGATTACATTATAATACTTTATAGGGAATTAACAAATCATCACCTGAAGAATTCATCTATTTTCCAACTTTGTGTGTGAAAACAAATGCGAAAATCTAAAATTAAAATTTCAAAATGGCTAACAGAATCTGCAAAATTAGATTTGCAAAACTATGTAATTTTGACTATGAACATGTATAACTTAAAATGAGAAAATAAACAGAAATATCTTAAACTCTCAAATATATAAACTCTCAAAGCATAAAAATACAGACTACTTACTGCCATTGTTTGCCTTGTCAATTTAACCAAAACTGTAACTAAGGATCCTACTGTGATGTTGTTGCTATCTTCATCATCCAATACTGTAAGACATAAAAAATAAATAAAAACCAAGCTCTACGTCAAGGCAAACAGCAAAACTTATCCAAATCAATCAGAGACTTTAGTATTTCAAACGTATAGAATTTTAAGGCTACTAAATAAAAAATAATTTACTATCTACTCTATATAAATTTCTCCAGAAGATGTCTTCAACAATGTACTCATTTAATCCTTAAATTAGCTCTATGAAGCATTATTATTATTTATTTAAAGAGACTGAGGTTAAGGAATAAAGTAAAATACCCAAGGCCACAAAATGGCTATGCTGGCACTGCCATGTTTCAAGTCTAGATCTTCTAAAATATAGTATATTGTAAGGATTACCATAGCTTTCTCTCACAGTGATATAAGAGGGTTCTGTCACTCTATAAAATTGTACAAACTTTATACTCACAAGATTCTACCTGTATAATCAAATGCCTGCAAACTAGTATTCTAAGCAATGTTAAAAATACTTAATTTTTAAGGCAAGAACTTCAAAATAGTTTATATGAAAAAGCACCTTAAAGATGTTTTCTGCAATGTTTTTTCATTGTTTACTTTTAAAAACACATTTGCTACACACATCCCCAAAAGTCTTAATAATAAAATGAACTTAACTACAAGCCCTTTAAAAACAGGAGATTCCTAACACATCCTTGTATTCTTGGTCCCACATGAATATTCTAACAACAGCAACTTAGTAAATGCCGAAGCTCAGAATAATGTCACAATGAAGGAATGGAGCAGAATAATCTCTAATTCTGTCACCATTCTAAAATATTATATTCAGTTGTAAAATGGGACTCATAGGACAATTATATGGTAGAAAAATAATTTTTCCACTCCAAGCAGACATAAAGACAAAAGTCAAGAAAAACACATGAAATGCGGCACAGAGCGTGGTGATTTTCAAAGCTTAATATGCATAAATAAGTTAGGTTTTTTTAAAAATTAATTTTAGAACTAAGCAGTAATTTTATACTAACAATAGACATATTTCAAATATCTTCCATTACACTTGGAAATCTCTTCCATTCTTTGAAAAGTTAAGATGTTCCTTAAAGTTGATCTATAGAACAAAAGCGTTCTCAAACCAAAACTACTAACTCTATGACATCTTCCATCACAGCAAATCTGACAGGTAAACTACAATTCTACAAAGTCTAATTAAAAGTTATGAACTGAAGTGTTTTGAGAACCTTGAGCCAAATAAACCAGAGCCAGTCCATCAACAGGGAAACAACAGGAAACCTCTCACTTACCCTGTGACTTTATGTCCATAGTCACATATGGGAAACTTCCAAGGACAGCCATAACCTCTTCATATTTTTCATCTTCAAGGAAATGCAACAGATTGTGACGATCTGATTCTTTTAAACTCACCAAATCCTGGATAGTTTTAATTTTGAACTAAATTTAAAAGGAGACAGAAAAATAAATCCTAAACCCATGAAACTCTTCATAAAAAGAAAATTACTAATGTTTACTAAAACTAAATCCAAAAGCTTTTAGAAAAATGTTAAAATTATATACATTTCAAAGCAGAAAAAACAACTTTAGCACATTTCACAGCCTTTTTCTCCAAGGAAATTTAAATTTAAGAATTTTTTATTACAAAGTTAATACACAGTTATTTTTTAAATTAGAAAAAACTAAAGTTGGAGGAAAAAAATAGTAACATTCATATAGACTCTTGATCCCAAGCAAGAACTACTGTCATTTAATTTGTTCAGTTTGCAGACCTCTATTTTTAATGATAAAAACCTTTTAAGAATACGAATTTATCTCCAAGTATATAGCTGTATGTATTCTTTAGGTTTTACTATGCAATATTCTTTTAATGTTTTTTTAATTAGAAATTAAAAGACACCTGCTCCTTGGAAGAAAAGCTATGACCAACTTAGACAGCATATTAAAAAGCAGAGACATTACTTCACCAACAAAGGTCTGTCTAGTCAAAGCTGTGGTTTTTCCAATAGTCATGTATGGATATGAAAGTTGGACCATAAAGAAAGCTGAGTGCCAAAGAATTGACGCTTTTGAACTGTGGTGTTGGAAAAGAGTCTTCAGAGTCCCCTGAACTGCAAGGAGATCAAACCAGTCAATCCTAAAGGAAATCAGTCCTGACTCTTTGGAAGGACTGATGCTGAAGCTGAAGCTCCAATACTTTGGCCACCTGATGCAAAGAACTGACTCACTGGAAAAGACCTTGATGCTGGGAAAGATTGAAGGCACGAGAAGGCAACGACAGAGGATGAGATGGTTGGATGGCATCACCAACTCGACAGACATCAGTTTGAGCAAGCTCCAGGAGTTGGTGATGGACAGGGAAGCCTAGCGTGCTGCAGTCCATGGGGTTGCAGAGTCGAACAGGACAGTGACTGAAATAAACTGATGCATTATTCTCATTCTTGTTATTTTCTAAGTATATCTGTTACTGCAGTAATACCAATCCTGGTTAAATGAATACCAAGGAGAAGGTTTTTACATTTCTGAGTATTTGCTGCCAGTTATTAATTTTTCACAGATAGGGATTAGATCATGAGGCATGTGAAATGCCTGCTTTTGAATGCTGAAGTTTTCAATTATGACTTTAAATTTGATCAAATTTAAAAGAGCAACATACTTACTTGAGAGAAGAGTGCTCTGATACAAATTTCTAATATACATTTATTAGTTCTACCTTACTACTATCAAGTCCAATGTCTATCTTCTGTCCTCTAATATATACAAAGTGATGTTTAAAATTATAATTTCATTCCATTTTTCCTAATTTCCTCAAGTTTTTCATTTATACACATTTTTTGCTGTGCCTTAAGATTCATTCTCATAATCTATATACAGACTATAATTTCTAAATAAGAATTATCTTTATATGATCTACTTATGGAATATAGCAATTGAATGCTTAATTTTTTTGTTCATACTCAATAAACTAATGCTCAAGCTTTAAGCCATTAATGAAATAAAAAGTATACAGTGCATTTTTACACAGTATTTTTGGCAAAATTTCTGCTAAAATTTTGAGCCCCCTAAAGTAGTAAGATCATTTCAGTAGTATTAATAAAATGTTATAAAATAGCTACCTATTCAAGAAAGTGTTACCAGAATCACTTGAGGCATAGTTTTAGAATGCTTGAAACATTTTAAATCTAAGATGTTCATATAACCACTTCTAGAAAAATTTTCATTCATGTTACCTTTAAGTGACATGACAAACTGCTTAAAACTAATAATAAAGTGGCAAATTACCTTTTTATGATTAGAAACTCTTCTAAGATTGTCTTCTTCAATGTGAGGGAGCTGCAGAAGGGGAGACTTAAACTGCTGAAGGCCTTGAACAGCCATCTGGGAAAGCTTCATGCAGTTTTCAAGGGATGCCAAAGTTGGAGCACGAAACTCCCTTTCTTAGAAAGAACAGGAGGAAAAGCAAAAACAGGGCTGGACTATTTATATGTTCAGAGTACACAATTCATAACAAACACAAATCCATGTGAACATCCTCAACATCTCAAATTTTATGATCAGTGTTGACTTTTCTTTAAAAGTTACTGGATAAGACACAGAAATATACAAACTTGGTCAAATGTACATTAACCAGCAACAACCATCGATTTTAATAGAAAAATTCTTTGCACCACTTCCAAAACCAGTAAATCATTAAGACATTTTTGGTATTAAGAATATACTGATGTCATGCCACAAAATGACATCATCCGTAACAACAAAACACAACCACTTCCTCCTTTTCTAAGGGTCATTTTCCATTACAGACCATAAACTCCCTTGTTCTTTTTTCCCTTCATGCAAACAACACTAACATGTCGGACAAATCATCATTATGGCACTTAAAGAATTATTTCAAACTCATTGTTAACCTAATTCTAAAAATATTCAGAGGAAGAAAAGGATATTTTAAATCTTTGCAAACAATAAAAAAATACACACCAAAAAAATGAAAAAACTGAATTAAAATACATAAGTTGTGGTACTTTACATGATAGAAAATACAGGAAAAATAAGAAAACCCATAAGCAAAGCTGGGAAAAGCTGTAAGTTTTCTAAACTTACAGACAGAAATATATTAGGTTGCCATAAATCTTAAAAGTATAATATGTACTATATGCTTGCAAGAAAAAGTACAACATAATTATGCTTCCTCCTCACCTTCACGGCTCCTGGCCATTATTATCAGTTGGCAGATTACATTAACCATTTCTTGAAGTAGGGCAGGGCATTTTTTCAGCATAAATTGCTGATCTGCAAAACAATAAAACACCTGAAACAAATCATTCTTCTTTTATCTTTTATACTAAAACATTTTTATTATGTATAGTCCAAGACAAAAGGTAAATTTAAGTTGTCTAACAAATTTTTCATATGACCTCAGAATTTTATGGGCTGAACACAACTGTTTCTCCTCGGCAGCACCATGTCAAAAAAATCAGTCAGAAAACCCTAGCTCAGATTAGATGTTTTAAAGGCAAACTTTTAATATCATGGTTTTTGGCTTTATCAATTACTCCCTACCTTTTTTTCTGGTAACAGTCTTAAACTTAATCATAACCTAATTGAAGAACTTCAAAAATTTTCTTCTTGTGCATCTAAGTTTCTATAATTATGGATAAGTCCAAAGACTAAGACTGAGAATGAATGTCAACTAAATGAAGAGAGAGGATAGGAGGAGGGGAGAGACTCTTTCACTTATACTGCAATACTAGTTAACCATGAGATCATTCAGTGGGGTTGATAAACTAAAATAAATTTGTTTCCTGTTCCTTACATAATTGGTAAAAATGGAGATGGCTTCATATCTATACAGAACATCAGGAACAGAATTACTACTTTGCAACTTCAATAAACAATGTCTAAATAGTGTACCTTAATTCCATCATACATATCCTACGTACTATCATTAATCACTGAGCATCAACAGGGACCTTGTTTTAAAAGGCATTTGACTGCATTATTGGCTTAAAGCAGAGGGAGGGTGGGTTGGTTCATTCAGAAAGAAAATTTACTCAGTAAAGATAATAACTTTCTTTTAAAACTTTCAATTGAAATAATGCAAGTGAAAAGAGATGACACTCAAATTCACAACATTCCTGGAGACACCACAGTCCTAATCTACTGCTTTTTTAAAAGTAGAATAGATGGCTTCAAGTACTGATGAAGCGTTAAGTAAAGATTAAACAGACATGAGTATGGGGGAGAAGGCAGTGGCAACCCATTCCAGTACTCTTGGCTGGAAAATCCCATGGATGGAGAAGCCTAGTAGGCTGCAGTCCATGGGGTTGCGAAGAGTCGGACACGACTAAGCGACTTCACTTTCACATATTGGAGAAGGAAATGGCAACCCACTCCAGTGTTCTTGCCTGGAGAATCCCAGGGACGGGGAGCCTGGTGGGCTGCCGTCTATGGGGTTGTATAGAGTCGGACACAACTGAAGCAATGCAGCAGCTTGAGTATGGTGGTGGTTCTAGTGGTGCTGACTGAGGTATCTGTTGTGAAATCCATTTTTTCTCCCCGCAAAAAGCCTCAAAATTCTTTTTTTAAAAAGTCATCAGGATGACCCAGAGAGATGATATGGGGAGGGTGGTGGAGGGGGTTCAGGATTGGGAACTCATGTACACTCGTGGTAGATTCATGTCAATGTATGGCATAACCAATTAAAAAAAAAAGTCATCAGGAATTACTGAATAATCTGCAATTAACTAGACATTTTTCATAGAGTATTCTCTTACTTTGAAATACAACATTTTAACATTTGCCAAATCATTTGACTTACTAAGACCTTCAAAGTATTTGTGAAAGTAATTATGTATGTAGCATATTAGATTTGTTTTTAAAAGGTCCTTGAGTAATTATCTGATTGAGCAAAAAGAACAGTGACAAAAACACTGCACCATGAGGCCTAATTAAATCTACTGCTTTTGTACTACTAAAACCCTACAGACAGTAGAATCAAAATACCTTCTTCAAGGGTCTCAGGAATTTTCATTCTAGCAAGATGAGACAGTAAAAGAACTCTGGCCTTCAGGCTATAAGGGCAGGTAAGTGGAGGCTCATTCTTCTTTAAATTAATGCTGCCGATTTCTCTGATGAGCTAAGGAAAATCAAATAATTATTAAAAAGTGCATACTTAATAAAGCATAAACTAATATTTAAATGTTTATCAAAGAATTTGGGAGACAGGCCTAACCTGAGGTATTAAAATATTATCTGTTGGTCTGCTTGTGGCATCTTTATTATACTGAGGATCAAATTCAGAGGCTCCAGCCAAAACCATGATAAGACCTAAAAAACAAAAGAAATACGAAGAAAAATAAATTTACTGACCCTTAATCACCTTCCCCAAATGATACCAGATTAATCCTAGAGGGAGGCAGTTTTCTAATCACACACAATGCTAAAATCAGTATTAACAGGTATAAATTTCTCTAGCAACAAAAGAAACATTTCATTTTAAAAAGTGTTTGTAATATTACCTATTACAAGTAAATAGAAATACATGTCAAATTACGGGCCCAGAAACAACTAGGTGCGTTAAAATCACTACAAATAGCATCAGTTTCTAGATGTAATCATGTGTTCCACATAAAATTTCTTTTTTAAAGAAGAATTTTTATTGGAGGATAGCTGCTTTACAATGTTGTGTTAAATTGTATCTACTGTTTAGCCAAGTGAATTAGCTATACATACACATATACTCCCTCTTTTCTGGATTTCCTTCCCATTTAGGTCACCACAGAACACTGAGTAGGGTTCCCTGAGTTACACAGCAGCAGCAAGTAATCTATGTGACATTACTAACTGCTTTATGAAAAAAGGGGGTTAAAAAGGGTTTCAGGTTTCTTCACTTCATGACTACTCAATGCCATGAGCAATCTAAAACATACTGTAATTTACAAAAAATTTTATTATGGAATCATGGAGGGCTTTGTGGGAATAGTGTTCCTTGAAATACACATGATTTGAGATCACATATATGTGTTACTTTTCTTAGTCTATACAAGCTCTTTAATGATTGGCACTAGAGTTACCAATCTCCACCTTATGGCAGAAAATGCATGCAATGTTCTCACAAAAATCAGGACAGTTATAGGAGTTAAGTGCATAAACCCTGAAGCTTTCAAGTCCTAGCTGAATGACCTAAGACAATATTCTTCACTTCTCTATGGGCCTCAGTTTCTTCATATGTGCCTGATACACATAAGCACAGTAATGTGTGTGAGCTATTACTATTACTACCCTCTAATGTTTGAATGAAAACAACGGTTCCTAAGACAGCTATTTAAATGGTGCCAGTCCTGAAACCAATGATAACTAACCAAACAAAATTAAATAAAGCTAAACAAAGCTTTTCTGATAGAATTGTGTAAGCTAAGTACCACCCTCAGAAATGAAACAGAAATCAGGATCACTGGTCCAAAAACACATTAAAACTGGTTACAAACATGAAATATTTTCATAAGGGAGAATGTTTATATATTAATATTTCAACCCAGCACAAAGAAGAGTGTACATGTGCACAAGGGAGGGTAACATTCACTCATTCCTCAGAAATAAAAGACCTGCTCATTCTTCAGAAATATAAAATCAACTCACACAGTCATATAATCCTGGGATTATATCATAAATCTCTTTCTCATTACCAAGAGAGTTAATAAAATTGGCAAACACAAAATATGACAAAGTCCACTCAGGTTTTGGAACAAAAATGCATCCACCCATGAAGCACAATTTTAAACTTATGTCCATTTTTTTTTAATGTGTAAGATTTCAACAGAGCAGTGATTCTGAAAGGTAATATTAAGTATTCCAGGGATAAAATTTACAATGTTAGCTTTATGGGATCAAAGAAAGTATTTAGGATGTTACTTTTTATGTCATAATAAATTCTGAAATAAGCCTCTGGGAATGAAATATTTTGGCTAATTTCTTCAAACACTCTAAGACCTCTACTTATTTTACACCATTAGCATGGTACAATGTACTGGCTTGGGACCCACACTGCTTGAGTTCTATCCTAGCTGTCACTTACTATGCATCTTTGAGCTCAGTTTCTTCATCTATAAAATGTGTTTAAAAACAGCACTTATTTATGGGAGCATACAAAGATTAAATGAGTTTATATATGATAGTGCCTCACAATACTTGGCAACAATAAATACCCAAGAAACTTTAGCTGGAATTATTACAAAATTAATCCATAAGGAGCTTTACCATAAATCTCTGAAGGGAAAATATATACATAGACATATAGCTGAGTGAATAACAGAACTACAGATCAAGAAATATGACAAAGGGTATTAGCATCTTCCTCCAATTTTAGCTATAATGAACTGAATATCCCTAAAACTATAAAATGGAATTTCTCCAATTGAATACATATACCAATTCCACATAAATGACTCAGAAAATAATTTACTATCACAGTTACTTAAATTTACTTACGTTTCATATCCATATTTCGAGTTTTATAAACAAAGTAGGTATAAATCTGTGTTGTGCGTATTAGAATCTGGTCTCCGCTATAGCGTATTGAGCGATACCACCAAGAGCCCTAAGACACAAAATTAAACAAGGAAATAAACATGAAAACCATAATAAATGTTAACTTTGATGCAGAATGTTTATGGTCAAATTTTCTAAATGTTCATAAACCAACAAAAATATCTGCTCTTTAGAACAAATACCTTTACTATATATTTCAAATGATTTATCTGGCAAGTATTTATGCTGCATAATGCCTGAATACCAGCCTAACTCATTACATACATATGATTAAAAGATTTAAGTTTCAACTAGAAATTGTTTACAGACAAAACAGGAATGACACAACCCATTGCTATAAGCAACAAGTTGGTTTCTGATACGTGGCATGTCTTCAATAAATGTCTGACAAATAAGTGTTAAGAGCAATTTTACAGTTGATATACTACTTTCATTCACATTATTCCATACAATTGGATTCTAACACAACAATCCTATGAAGAAAGCAAGACAGGTTAATCATAAGCCTCACTACAGGATTCATAGGAACCCTAAGATCAGTAAAAACACCACCAGTCATGAAGGTAATAAATAATAAAATCATAAACATTATGGTATCTCTATACTTGGGGTCGCAAAGAGTCAGACATGACTGAGTGACTGAACTGACTGAACTGATGCAGACTTTTTAAAAATGAGATTGTTCTACATGTTGTATTCCTGCATGAAGCAAAAAGTCACAGGACAATATATATAGTCAGACCACATTTTAAAAAAACGTGTGTATACATTTAATGCATAGAAAAAGATCTGAAAAGGAAATCAACAAACTTAGCAGCAATTATCTCCAACAGAGAGATGGACTTGGGGGAGGGGGGTAACAGAAGACTTTCACCTTAAATTCTAAATATATCTGGATTATCTCATGTGTGTGTAACTTTTGAATCGTGAGGAGACACATTTTAACATACTAAAGTGATAAATCACCTTAAGAAGACTTTAAAGGACAGCTGAATATAAAATTCTTAAAACTCAAGGATTAATGGATTATGGATTATATTCTAACACAAATTATGATCTTATAAGGAGACCCCAAACCATGCCACCTACTCTCTTTCCTAAAAAATGTTAATAAAAAGAGCTGGAACTTACCACAACAACTGGAAGGATAACCATGAATGCCAAGCCATATACAAGTAAAACCTTGAATTGAAAAGGAGGGAAAAAAAGACCATTCATTCCTTCAAGAGGTAAATTACAACATCCATGAACACTTATTTTGAGGCTTACATGTATGAAGGCACTATTAAAAGCACATCTTATGTATTTCATTTAATCCTTACTTTCAAACTCTACGAGGAAGGTACCATTATTATTTTCTTTTTTGCACATAGGGGATCTACAGCATATACAGTCATCCCTCAGTATCTGAGGGGAACTGGTTTCAAAATCCCCAAGGATACCAAAATTCAGGGATGCTCAAGTCCTTTATATAAATTGGTGGTAACAGAGTATCCAGGGATGTGAAACATGCTGATAGGGATAGCCAACTTCAGTTGACCTTGAGAAATGTGGGGGCTGGGGGACCAACCTCCTTGTAGTTGAAAATCCACATATAACTTTAGAGCTGGCCTTCCATATTGTGGCTTTGCATTCATAGATTCAAACATGGATTGTGGAGTACTGTAGTCCATATTGGAGAAGGCAATGGCACCCCACTCCAGTACTCTTGCTTGGAAAATCCCATAGGTGGAGTAGCCTGGTTGGCTACAGTCCATGGGGTCGCTAGGGGTCGCTAGGAGTCGGACACAACTGAGCGACTTCACTTTCACTTTTCACTTTCATGCATTGGAGAAGGAAATGGCAACCCACTCCAGTGTTCTTGCCTGGAGGATCCCAGGGACGGGGGAGCCTGGTGGGCTGGCGTCTATGAGGTCGCACAGAGTCGGACACAACTGAAACAACTTAGCAAGTAGTCCATATTTATTGGGAAAAAACCATACATAAGTGGACCTACACAGTTCTGGTGGCTCAGTGGTAAAGAATCCGCCTGCAATGCAGGAGAGACCTGGATTCAATCCCTGGGTTGGGAAGATCCCCTGGAGAAGGGAAAGGCTACCCACTCCAGTATTTTGGCCTGGAGAATCCCATGGACTGTGTAGCCCACGGGGTCGCAAAGAGTTGGATACGACTGAGCGACTTTCACTTTCACTTTACACAGTTCAAGCCCCTGTTGTTCAAGGGTCATCCACATCTTAGCAAGTAGTTAGTGCCTCGAAAATAAATGGTAGAACCTGGTTTCTTTGCCTCAGTATCAAACAGAACATATAATGCTGTTTGCAGGTAATATCCATTGGTATGATTTTTGTCCTACTACTCAATCTCAAATCTGGTAGCTAACAATCTTTCTCTTCTCTAGTATTCCCTCAACATGCTTATATACAACAACTATATACCCTGGAAGAAAACATGTAAATAAACAGCCATAAAATGACTCTAAATAGCCATTTTCAAAACAAATGACAACTGTAAGGATTATAACAAATGTTACAAATGACAGACTGGTTTTTATTGCTTTAAAGACAGCTCCTAGATAATTATTTTCAAGAAAGGAGAAGCAGGGAATTCCTAAACAAAAGGTTAAGATAATTTCTGATGTTTGAAGAGTTGCAGCCTCTCATTGCTGACTGAAGTCTGATCATCCTGCTGCCCCTTAAAGTACCTTATAGAATATATACCATTACGTTAGGACACATTAAAATTAATTTAGCTTGGATAAATGCAGAATACAGGGTAATTTAAATTTTGAGTACTACTTAGGGATAAATGTCAACACCATAAGAAAGAGTAGTTCCCTAAACCAAGGGTAGGACCCAATCTGAAACTACCTCCAAAAGAAATCACCACAATTTGAAGGTTCTAAAACTACACTAGAGTACACTCATCCAAACCGCAATGTAATAACCAATTCTTTTCTCCATTATGTAAAAAGTTTCCATAATACACAGTTAAATTAGAAACAGTATCCTGGAATTTTCTTTGTAATGTTATCTTTATATTACCAAGACATCTCTAACACATTATCATGTGTCTTATTAAATGTACTCACCAATATTGAATTTTTCTGGTCAACGATCCAAGCTGGGAGGGCAATTCCAAAGCTTGTGGCTAAAACAGGAAGAGTATTTTTGAAGAGTCTGCACTTCCAGTTTCATTTATTTATATCCCTCAATTCTACCTCCCCTGTCACTTCCAAAAACTTTAAAATTATCTTACTATGTGTGTCTCATACACAAAAGTTAATGTGATATGGTTTATATTGGAAACTTCAAATTTTTCCAAAAGAAAAAAAAATCTAAGTACATGAATTCCTTCTTTCTCAGAACACTTAAATCCATTTACATGTCCTGAGTTTACGTAAACACTATGAATATATGGGAAAATGTTTAGTCAGTAAAGAAAAAAACAGATTTTTCATTCTATTTTTATCAACCACTAACTGGAAATGATAAATAATGACAGTGACTACTCTTTTCATCAAATCAAAGCTCTATCTTTCCAACTAATCTCTAGAAAAATTAAGTAAAGGAAGCTCAATTTATGTATCCGTTTAATTCTGTGCAGTTGTAATTTTTCTATTTACAAACTAAGAAAATCAAAGCGTTCTTTTAAATCTAACATTTTTGTAATATACACAATACCTTAACCCCAGTATTTTTTAATCATCATTTACCACACCTTGAGGCCCATCTGGATTTCCAAATTCTTCCCAATTTTTTCGGGATTCTTCATCAGTTAAACTAGCATAAAAAGAACAAAGGTGCAAAATTAGAAAACCACATCTGAAAAATAAGTACTCAACTACCCAAACTCCATTAACCAACCAACTCATCTCTTAAAAGAAATAATTTCAGAGAATCAAGAAAAACCCTCTGGAACCTGAAAAAATTTAGGGACAGGTAAGGAAGGAATTCAGCATTAACAAAAATTGCTAATTAATGAGGCCAGATACAAATTCTTAGTTGGCCCAAGAGTTCTCAAGTTTAGCCAGTTCAAGACAGAAGATCAAACTTTAAAGGCTATTACATTTTCTAAGGAGGCAGGGGGAATTAGACGTGACTTTTTCAATCTTATACACTCACTTATTACCCAAACTTTTTTTAATGGACATGCTTTTATTTATTTTAATAAGGATATATAACTATATTTTAAATATAAACTTAATACATGATAATAATAATCCCTCCAAAACTGCACCACATTCTCAAAGAAAAAAATAAACATAACCTATAAAATTCCACTGCTGTGGAAAAGGTCATTTGCACTGTGCTGAGATCACAATTTTCTCCTAAGACAACTTCCAGGAAGACTAGGCAAACACTTGCTAAAGCAACAGCTTCCTAACTCAGGCAATATGAGAGACAGTGATTTTTAAAAATACATAAACATAAATATAACCAATGACCTGGGCAATGGCTCAAGGCACAGGGTAAGAGTAGCTTTATTCCAGGTCCCACCATAGACATTAAAAAATAATAACAAAAACATTAAAAGAACTCTTTCATTCAGAAACCTTACAAAGTTGTTAAGGAGATAAGCCAGCCAAAAACATACAAAAATGACCAATAACATAATAAGGAAGACATACTTGCAGACCTACTGGCAATACATTATGTTTCTGTTCAAACTTAATTTTAGCCAAAGATGGAGAAGCTCTATACAGTCAGCAAAAACAGACCGGAAGCTGACTGTGGCTCAGATCATGAACTCCTTATTGCAAAATTCAGACTTAAATTGAAGAATGTAGGGAAAACTCCTAGACCATTCAGGTATAACCTAAATCAAATCCCTTCCAAATAATTATACAGTGGAAGTGCCAAATAGACTCAAGGGATTAGATCTGATAGAGTGCCTGAAGAACTATGGACGGAGGTTCATGACATTGTCAAGGAGGCAGTGATCAAGACCATCCTCAAGAAAAAGAAATTCAAAAAGGCAAAAGTTTGTCTGAGGAGGCATTACAAATAGCTGAAAAAGAAGAGAAGCTAAAGGCAAAGGAGAAAAGGAAAGATATACCCATTTGAATGAAGAATTCCAAAGAATAGTAAGGAGAGATAAGAAAGCATTCCTCAGTGATCAGTGCAAAGAAATAGAGGAAAATAATAGAATAGAAAATTAGATATCAAGGGAACATTTCATGCAAAGATGGACGTAATAAAGGACAGAAATGGCATGGACCTAACTGAAGCAGAAGATATTAAGAAGAGGTGGCAAGAGTACTCAGAAGAACTATATAGAAAAGGTCTTTAGGACCCAGATAACCACGATGGTGTGATCACTGACCTAAAGTCAGATGTCCTGGAATGCAAGGTCAAGTGGGCCTTAGGAAGCATCACTACAAACAAAGCTAGTGGAGGTGATGGAATTCCAGTTGAGCTATTTCAAATCCTAAAAGATGATCCTGTCAAAGCACTACACTCAATATGCCAGCTAATATGGAAAACTCAGCAGTGGCCACAGGACTGGAAAAGGTCAGTTTTCATTCCAATCCCAAAGAAAGGCAATGCCAAAGAATGCCCAAACTACTGCACAATCACACTCATCTCACATGCTAGCAAAGTAATGTTCAAAATTCTCTAAGCCAGGCTTCAACACCATGTGAACCATAAACTTTCAGACGTTCAAGCTGGACTGAGAAAAGGCAGAGGAACCAGAGACAAAATTGCCAACATTCTGGATCATCATGTTCAGAAAAACAGCTACTTTTGCTTTATTGACTACGCCAAAGCCTTTGACTGTGTGGATCACAACAAACTGTGGAAAATTCTTAGAGATGGGAATACCAGACCACCTGATCTGTCTCCTGAGAAATCTGTATGCAGGACAAGAAGCAACAGTTAGAACCAGAGATGGAACAACAGACTGATTCCAAATTGGAAAAGGAGTACATCAAGGCTGTATATTGTCACCCTGCTTATTTAACTTCTATGCAGAGTACATCATGAGAAACGCTGGGCTGGAAGAAACACAAGCTGGAATCAAGATTGCTGGGAGAAATAACAATAACCTCAGATATGCAGATGACACCACCCTTATGGCAGAAACCAAAGAAGAATTAAAGAGCCTCTTGATGAAAGTGAAAGAAGAGGGTGAAAAAGTTGGCTTAAAACTCAACATGCAGAAAACTAAGATCATGGCATCTGGTCCTATCACTTCCTGGCAAATAGATGGGCAAACAATGGAAACAATGACAGACTTTATTTTGGGGGTTTCCAAAATCACTGCAGATTATAACTGCAGCCATGAAATTAAAAGACACTTGTTCCTTGGAAGAAAAGCTATGCCAAACCTAGACAGCATATTAAAAATCAGTGACATTACTTTACCAATGAAGGTCTGTCTAGTCAAAGCTATGGTTTTTCCAGTAGTCATGTATGGATGTGAGAGTTGGACTATAAAGAAAGCTGAACACCGAAGAACTGATGCTTTTAAACTGTGGTGTTGGTTAAGACTTGAAAGTCGCTTGGACTGCAAGGAGATCCAGCCAGACATCCTAAAGGAAATCAGTCCTGAATATTTATTGGAAGGGCTGAAGCTGAAACTCCAATACTTTGGCCACCTGATGCAAAGAACCGACTCACTGGAAAAAACCCTGATGCTGAGAAAGATTGCAGGCAGGAGGAGAAAAGGACGACAAAGGATTAGATGGTTGGATGGCATCACCGATGTGATGGACATGGGTTTGAGTAGGCTCTGGGAATTGGTAATGGACAGTGCAGCCTGACATGCTGCAGTCCATGGGGTCACAGGGAGTCAGACACAACTGAGCTGAACTGAATTTTAGCCATATTTTTATTTCCCAGAGCATATGTACCTAAAGATACAATATATTTTCTACTTAATAAAGCTCCAAGTTGAGAGAAAGAATGCAGAAGTACCTCAATAAAATTGCAAAATTTTTCAATGATTTGAAAATATTTTTACACTTATCAATTTGGTCACTTATGAAAACGAGCACCTTGACATCTTTAGTCCTTATTCAACTGTAACTTCACTTACACTATTTGACCTAAGGCCACAGTAAAATACAAGAGCCAAGGAAAGGTATTATTAGACTGCCAAGTTAATAAGAAGTGATGCTAAGATTCTTTTCTGCTAAGGAAGGGCTATTTCTTAAAAACGTTTGCCTCTGTTTCCCTGTATAATTGTCCACTTCATCAAGGGCTTTAGCTATTGTTTCTTTAAATTTTCTGTCTCCTAATCAGATTCTTTTTCCCAAAATAATTCTCACCATCTTGTTCCTTTCTGCCTTTCTAATGATGGCAGGAACATAAACTGTTCTGTTCTCTATTCAGTGCCCTCAGATTTGCAAAATAAAGCACAGTTCACATCAAAGAAGCATTTTATTTTTCAACCTGCACACACATCTGATTAAAATTTCATTAACTCATTCATTAAACCAATCTGCGTACAACTGTTGTGTAACCAGTTTGTATAGTCAAAGGAATTATCAATTTTTTTAAAAGTCAGTTTAAGAAAGCAACTGATTTTTGCTACTTATTAGTGCCTCAGTATAATACCACTTCTAAGACTTACAGAACTTAGAAGCTGTGTTATTTCAGTATAATTTATATATAATAAGCTCACACAACACCACTGGTACTAACATAATTTTTTTTTAATTCAAAGAGAGTCAAGTTTCATAAACATATTCCTTGACTTTGAGGGTGGGAGGTTATATCATAAACCCTATTAGGAATCTAAATCTAATGAAATCTATGCCCCTCTTGTCCTGGAAAAAAAATGCACATTTACAAATACACATAAATTCTGTATACTGTTTCAGGGACCTCAGATTATAAATCCTAATCCAGAGAATGCCTTCACTAAATTATATATGAGTGGCCTGAGTTGGCTGGCTATAAACAGCTAAGTTATGTATTCATATCTAAGAATACATACAAACATAGGTTGTAAAAATTAAAATAGTTTTAAAGATGTTAATTCATGCTGCCCATGTGTTAAAAAATAGTTTAAACAAAAGTTCTACACCCAAAAGCAAAATCCCAACTGTATCTGGAAAAATGAATCAGAGAATTCATAAGCTGGCCTAACTCCTCAAAAATAACCATACCTCCTTTCCTTTAAGTAACAATCTGGCCTGAAGAAATAGGAATGACCCACTTATTTATTATAATGAGCAAATAAGGGAAGAGAAACTAGCTTAAATAACCAAGGCAAATTCTGAAAAACTTTGTAGATCAAAGTCTATAATTGCATTCCACAAGTTGCTTGAAATCTTAGGCTACTAGAGTTATACATAAGACAGCAGCTTCAATTCAATGATTCAAACCTATTACATACATATTCAGTAAAATGTACCCTTTTAACTAATCTAGTTATACTTGTACAAGTTAAAATAACTCAAGAGTTCTGGGTCCTGTAATCATTTTACTTCTTCATCTGCCTGATAGACCATCAACTATTTTAGACCCTTTACATACAAAACACTCTACATCATGATCATGCAACTGAGTTAAAACCAAAGGCCATATATTATTCTTCAGTACTTTTAGAATAGTGACCATACATAATAAAGCCAGATTTCCAGTAACCTGAGAACAAAATCATGACCTTGAAAATGTTACAATACCTGAAAACTAAGGAGGGGGGGGAATAATTGTACCAAAAACACTAAAATTAAAAATACTAATTAATCTTGGCTATCTGACCTCTGGAAATCTTCAGTTCTTAAATTACCTGAAGACAGCAACTAAGGCATTGTAATACTTGTGCAACAAGGGTAAATGTATGAAGGAGACACTGAAAAAAAGGGGGAAAGAACACACCAACTGAAAGACAGCAATCTGGAGAACATCTGCTGTATAGAAAAGAAAATGTAGAGCACACTTCAGAATCTCCTGCAAGTACTGCTTTATTACAGAAGCATATTCACACAGAAAACATCCAAAGGATGAGGTGGGGATCCCAAACTTTTGTCATCCATATTCCACTTTCACAGCCTGCTATTATATCTGCATATTCTATTACTTTTATATTTTTTAAGTTAGCTTACAAAATTGTACATTACTGAGTTTTCCTCAAAAAACAGATAACATCTTGTCTGTATTTTACTCTTTAATTCAACATAAGGGTTGTGTGGGATATACCTATCATAATTCCTGAAGAATCCAGCTACCTTTTTATCTCCTGCAATATTAACACCCAAGAAATAACTAAATTTTATATCTTCTATCCTGTTTTCCAAAAATTAAACTCATCTTTAAGTAGTTTAAATGAAACAAGCTATAATGCTTGTACACTTGTCTCATTTAAAAGAACTAGATCTAGCCTAATAAAAAGCCTAGAAATGAAAGCAAAGTGTTAGTATATCCTTCTTCTAATCAGTATGCTTTGAAAATAGCTCAATTAACATATCACTTACTACTTAATCAACTCACATGGCAAAAGCACTACTGTGAGTTACTTAAAATTAAGGTTTAGCTAAATTACCCCTGCAGGGTTATCAGGAAGTTCCATAGAAGACTCAACATATGAGGTCAACACTTGAAAAAAGTATATGACAATTATTTTACTGATTACTATTTTATTCCAATAGAAAACTTAAAAATGTATAATGAGTCCTAAAATACTTACGCTGCATAAGCTTTTGCTATTCTCATGAACATAACTTCATCACCTCCTTTATCTGGATGATATTTAAGAGACAGCAAACGATACTGTTTCTTAATCTCTGCTACAGTTGCCCCCTAAAAGAAAAGGCTTTCTTTTAGTAAAAATAAGCAGACTACTGTAAAACATAATCCATCCCATTGTGAACTTAAAATATTGAACTACTCAATATTTTCAGAAAATGAAGTTTTTATCTTATCCTATAAATTTCACTTACGTATTTTTAAGTAAAAATATTTATGCTGTCCAATATATTTTATTTTACTGAGCATCTAACTATATGCCATGCACATAGATGATTTGAGATTGATAATATATGAATGCCATTTAAATAAAATGACAGAATTTTAAATATCAAAAAAATGATCAAGTTAATTAATTCTGGCTGAAAAAAACCCTCAAATCAAAGGTTAACCTCTTTTCTAAGAAATAATCTGAAGACTATCTGGTTTCATCTGTTTGACAACATTTTAATATTAAGTTACTTGGTAAGTTTACCTTAGTTGTTTCCTAATTAGATTCAATTTCTATTCATCAATTTTTCAAATTGTTTTATGGCATTAAATTGTCCCCAAACCTTTAAAACTTAAAATATCTCTCTTGATGAGCATGATTATCACAGTAAGAAAATTCAGATGGTATGCAAACTTTCCTTCTACAAAACAGAAAACCAGAAGATAAAACCGCTCCTTACTTTGCATTATGTGAATCTCTGGATCAAGCCATCTACTGAGCAGAGACAAGAAATAAAAGAAAGCAGGATGGGGGAGAAATGGAAAGCGCACTAGGTTCAGCTTGTTTACTAGGAAGTTATGAGACCCCAGACAAAACACAGATTTTCCGGGCCTCATTTCCTCCATCAGAAGAAAATGCTAGATGATCTCTAGCATACATTTCAGTTCTAACTTGCCACAGATAAATTTAAAAGACTAATTTTCTACTTAGACCCATCAATCAAGTTCAATTAAGAAAGTCACCTAACACACAACACTGTAAAGCAACTATACTCCAATAAAAATTAATTTTTAAAAAACGTTAAAGAAAAAAAAAAAGAAAGTCACCTAACAGATACATTCCAGGTTCATCTGAATTTCTATGACAAAGCTACCAGTTCTTTACAAGACATAAAACTTAACATACTGCCTTAGTGTCAACTAAAACAGGGTTCTATCCAACTAACATAAATAAACCTCCTGGTTCAAACTTTGCATTAAACCAATCTTAGAAATGTCTTTTAAAAATATACTAACTTCTCATCCCCAAATATTTTTACATTTTAGCAATTACAAACCAACTCTTAATAGCATGGTAACTGACCTCTGTAGCTTCAAAAACATATATATATATTTATATATATATATATTTATATATATATATATGCATTAGAATTAAAATAGATTAGGTATCTTTTTTAACTGATCAGTGTCTGGATTTCTTTAGGCACAACTCAATTTCTTTTAGGCTGTTGGCCTACAGTATTTTCAAGGGATCATTAAACTAATGTACATTATATAAAAATACTTACAGGATCTAAATTTAATACTTCATAAGGATTGTATTCTTGATATTCTCGGTCTGTTTTGGAAACTTTGTATGCAAGGAATAAGAACAATGCCCATCCTGCAAGAAGAACTATTTTCCTGTGAGAAAAAAGATAAGTGAAATATAAGTAAATACAACTCTTTGGGTTTCCTTTAGATTCTAAAGACATTTTGGCAAGACCAAGGCATAGAATAAAGTAGTCTCACTGACATAAATTAGTGCTATTCACTTAAATTCTGTAATCACTGGGCTTTAAGATACAATAATGACGGTGTCTTTACGGCCCCTTTGAATTCTCTAGAATCTAGTAGTGCCTAGCATGTAATATTCTCTCAGTTTCTATTTGCAGAATTTTAAGAAGTTAATTCAACTCTCATTTACTGGACGCATTAGATTAGATCAAATATATTAATACTTACTATTCAGTTAACCATATAATGTAAAAAGAATTGCTCTTGACCTCACAATTACACTTTTAGTAAGGTAAACTACAAAAAATAATTGGTTAATTGTGCAAAGATAAGTAGCCTTAAGTAGTCTTGTTTACCATAATAGTAAAAAGTTGGAAACAAACTTAATGTCCATTTATTGGGAACTAATTAGACCATTCATAGGAGACTAATTAAATAAACCAAGATAAAGTCACAAAATGGAATATTTTTAGCTAACAAATACAGAGACATGTGGGCTTCCCAGATGGTTCAATGTGTAAAGAATTCGCCTGCAATTCAGAAGACACTGGAGACTCAGGTTCCATCCCTGGGTTAGGAAGATCCCCTGGAGGAGGAAATGGCAAACCACTCCAGTATTCTTGCCTGAAAAATCCCATGGACAGAAGAGCCTGGTGGGCTACAGTCAAAAGGGTCACAAAGAGTCAGACGCAACTGAACACAATAGAAAGATGTGCACTACAGGTTAAAAAAAAAAAGACATAAAAGAACATATAGGTTTGGGGGAAATAATTTCTTTCTACTTCAGTATGTTGTATTGAATAAAAATATTTTAAAAATTGATATTACCAGTGTTGGAGAAGCTAAGGAAAACAGGAACTCTCATACAATGTACACTCTGACAGAGTATCTGGCAATAAGGTTATAAAAAGCCATAAAGGAGCATATACCTTTTAAACTATCAATCTACTCCACTTCAAGAAATTAAGAAGCAAATAAACTAAGTTTATAAAGTATAAAGGTGGTAACAGATATAATTAATACCTGAAAACACATATAAATGTCCATCAGTAGAGTACTGAACAGATCAGTAACAGTACATCAATAGAAAAATGCTATCTAGACATTAAAAATACTTGCTGTGGAAGATTCTCTACTTTGCAGTGTTAGAATAGAAAAACAGATTTCAAAGCTGTATGTACAATGTGATCCTATTTCTTGTAAATAAAGAAAGTTTATTATAAATAAAAACACAGAAGGTAAATCATCTTAATGGTGTTTATCTTTAAGTGGTGAAATGGAATAATTTTTATTTTTATAAGTTTTATATCACAATCTGTTATATTAAATAGGAACTGTTAAACAAAGACATAAATGAATCATAGGAATCCTAATCAAACAAACCAAAATGATCTGTTTTCAAACACAAAAGAAAACATTTCATGCATTTAAGCTCTCTTGATAGAAACATAGCTTAAAACGTGTTTATTTGGATTGAGTTTCTCGGGCCCAATTCCAACCCACCTCTTTACTTTTAGCATCCTAGTTTTTCAAACAAAATAAATCACCACCTCCCAAAGTTCCCTAAGTTTTTCCACCATCATGCTTTTGCTCTCCTGGGTCTTTCTACCTAGAATTCCCATCCTTCATTTCTGCATATCCAAACTGTATTCATCCTTCAAGACTCAAATTATCTACCTAATCCATAACCGCTGTCAAGATGATCAACAGTAAGATCATGATTACAGTCACAAAGAAACATAAACCATGACCCTCTTCCTCTGGCTCACTGAAAACTCCTTGAGCATGTGGACAGGATTTTATACTCAGTTCTGACTAACCTCAGAGTAACAAACACAGATGGCACTCAGACGCAAATTTCGTTCTACCTGGCCAAATCAATGCTCTACACCTTATTAAAAGGCATAATACTGGAAGCTGCTTTCCACATGCCCAAAGACAAAGAATACCTAGAATACTGCCAGTTTTACTTCCTATCCAGTGATAGGCTCTGGAACAAAACTACCTTAAGTCAAACCCCAGTTTTACCCTTTATTACCTAAGAGATCTTGGCAAGTTGTTTAGCTCAGTTTCCAATTGCTACAGTGGGTCTGAGAATTAAATAAGATTAGGTATGTAAAGAAGAAAGGGAAAGATACACACAGTTGAATGCAGAGTTCCAGAGAATAGCAAGAAGAGAAAAGAAAGCCTTCTTAAGTGAACAATGCAAAAAATAGAGGAAAACAATAGAATGGGAAAGACTAAAAATTTCTTCAAGAAAATTGGAGATACCAAAGGAACATTTCATGCAAAGATGGGCACAATAAGACAGAAACAGCAAGGACCTAACAGAAGCAGAAGAGGTGACAAGAAAACACAGAACTGTACAAAAAGGTCTTAATGACCTGGATAACCATGATGGTGTGGTCACTCACCTAGAGCCAGACATCCTGGAGTGTGAAGTCAAGTGAGCCTTAAGAAACATTACTACAAACAAAGCTAGTGGAGGTGATGGAATTCCAGCTGAGCTTTTAACATACTAAAAGATGATGCTGTTAAAGTGCTACACTCAATATGTCAGCAAATTTGGAACTCAACAAAAGCCACAGGACTGGAAAAGGTCAATTTTCATTTCAATCCCAAAGACAGACAATGCCAAAGAATGTTCAAACTATCGCACAACTGTTCTCCGTTCACATGCCAGCAAAAGGTAATGCTCAAAATCCTTCAAGCTAGGCTTCAACAGTATGTGAACCAAGAATTTCCAGATGTACAAGCCGGATTTAGAAAAGGCAGAGGAACCAGAGATCAAACTGCCAACTTTTGTTGAATCATAGAGAAAACAAGGGAATTCCAGAAAAACACCTGCTTACGCTTCACTGACTAAACTAAAAGGCTTTGACTGTCTGGATCACAACAAACTGGAAAATTCTTAAAGAGATGGGAATACTAGACTAGCCTCCTTAGAAACCTAGATATAGGCCAAGAAGCAACAGAACCAAACATGGAACAGACTGGTTCAAAATTGGAATATGTCAAAAAAGGAGTATGTCAAGTCTGTATATTGTCACTTTCCTTATTTAACTTAAATGCAGAGTACATCATGTGAAATGCTGGACTGGATGAAGCACAAGTTGGAATTAAGATAGCCAGGAGAAATATCAACAACCTCAGATATGCAGATGATACCACTCTAATGTCAGAAAGCAAAGAGGAATTAAAGAGCCTCTTGATGAAGGTGAAAGAGGAGAGGTGAAAACACTGGCTTAAAACTCAACATTCAAACAACTAACATCATGGCATCTGGTTCCATCACTTTAATAGAGGGGGAAAAGTGGAAACAGTGGCATATTTTATTTTCTTGGGCTCCAAAATCACTGCAAACAGCAACTGCAGCCATGAAATTAAGACGCTTGCTCTTTGGAAGGAAAGCTATCACAAACCTAGACAGCATATTAAACAGCAGAGACATCATTTTGCTGACAAAGGTCTGTATAATCAAAGCTATGGTTTTTCCAGTAGTCATGTATCGATATGAAAGTTGGATGATAAAGAAGGCTGAGTGCTGAAGAACTGATGCTTTCAAATTGTGGTGCTGGAGAAGACGCTTGAGCGTCCTTTGGACAGCAAGGAGATCAAACCAGTCAATCCTAAAGGAAATCAACCCTGAACTGGAAGGACTGCTGCTGAAGCTGAAGTTTCAGTACTTTGGCTACCTGATTCAAAGAGCCGATTCACTGGAAAAGACCCTGTTGCTGGGAAAGATTGAGGGCAGGAGGAGAAGGGGACAACAGAGAATGAGATGGTTGGATGGCATCACTGACTCAATGGACATGAGTTTGAGCAAAATCCAGGAGATACTGAAGGACAGGGAAGCCTGGCGGGCTGCGGTCGGTGGGGTTGCAAAGAGCCGGACCTGACTTAGGAACAACAACAAAGGTATGTAAAGCATCTAAAAGGCGCTTCACAGATGATAAACAAACAATTCATGGCAGCTCTTGGTTGTTACCCCTAACTCTTGCCCATGTCTCAGCTCTCAACTAGGACCCCTCACTTACTCAAGAATGCCTTCACTGTTTCAAGCCAGTTAAGAGCCCTCCCTCTGGTCTTTCATGGTACCCCAAGCCTCCTTTACAATCCTTACTAAACTCTAAAACATTTGTTTACTCGCCAGTATTTTGTTACTCACAGTGTATCAACACCTAGTGTAATATTTGACACATATACAGCACACAGTAACTACTTATTGACTGAATAATGAAAATAATTTAAAACAGGAACTTGTGACTCAAAGCCAAAGTTTGCTAATACCCTCAATACGCTAAAGAACATTTTAAATTATATTTTATTTCCACACAAACTTAGTAACTCCACATCTTGTTTTGCCAACTTTTCCAAAAGGATACACAGCTCAAAAACAAAGATAAAAGAGAAACTGAAAACCAATGAAGTAAAATTTTTAAAGCAATCAAGGTTAGAAGAGAAAGGGAACAAAATACCTAAAATACACTACACCCCGTGTCAGACTGCTCTATGTGCAGCATCTGGCCCTCTGAGCCAAAGGATAAAGGGACGAGCAGAGGTTGACAAGAGAATTCCCGAACTGATGAAAACTACCACAACCAATAAAAACCATCCTCTGATTTCCTGAGAGCCAGAACAAAGGAAGAAATAGAACAGATTACATCATGCTCTGGGCCCAGTTTTTTCAAAGCATGTTTGGTCTCCCTGAAAAGACAAGCATTTTCCCTACATGTGGCTTCAATAATTAGTGTCCTGTGTTTCTTCTTTAAGCATACCTTAAAAGTCATTTTGGAAGCAACTTCCAGAAATTAAAGTAATAGATAATGACTGCTTAATTTTGAAAGAATGCTTCAGGATTAAGTAGCAAAAAGTTTTGATGGCTCCTGACTTTATTTGTATTTTTACCAGTATTATTTAATTCTTACTTAAACATCCAATAATCTGAAGTTCAAGTAAATCTCTTTACTAATTACTGAAGAGAACATCACAAAATTAAGTTTTTTCCCTTGAAATTGACGTTCAGATAGCCACAATGTGTTGACCAAAGCCCAAAAGAGAAGAAAGTGGAGAGCCAAATATATCTGCCTTGCTGCCTCTTAAGTTTAATTTAAAAAGAGAAGCAATAGCAAGGAATATATAGCAAACATGAAACTACTCTGGTAAACACTAATTTTGCCTTTTAGTTTCACACCATTAAAGCTAAGATTTCCCTCCCTCTACAAAGGAACTAAACCAAGCAAAGTAAAATCTTGCAAAGGAAACTATTTAAGTCTCCTTAAGTAATATACATATGTTGAAAACTATCATCATTTATACTAAGATTTAAAAATAACTGGTTCTACTTTTACTAATTTCCTCTGCCAGGTCTTGCCCTCCTATCTACTAGATAAATATACGCAGGTAATTCACAGGGTATAGTCCTTCAGACAGAGAAGCCAATGGCAGCCCACTCCAGTACTCTTGCCTGGAAAATCCCATGGACAGAGGAGCCTGGTGGGCTGTAGTCCAATGGGGTTGCTGAGTTGGACACGACTGAATGACTTCACTTTCACTTTCATGCACTGGAGAAGGAAATGGCAATCCACTCCAGTGTTCTTGCCTGGAGAATCCCAGGGACGGGGGAGCCTGGTGGGCTGCCGTCTATGGGGTCGCACAGAGTCGGACACAACTGAAGTGACTTAGCAGCAGCAGCAGCAGCAGCAGTCGTTCACTAATGACAGCTCTTTCACTTCCCCTCAGTTTCATGTTACCTCTAAACTGATGACTTAGGGTGAAGATCCAAAGCCTAGGTACTAACCAACAAAGCCTTGAAAAATCAAAGACATCTACTCTGGTTAAACATGCTAATGGCCTATTTAAGTAGATGGCCTTGCAAAAATAAAGGGTAACCAGATTCTCACTCTACCACTAGTCAAGGTTCCTCTCATTTTCTTAGTCTCAGTTTCCTCATTCGAGAAAAAGCAAAAACATCTACCTAAAAGTTAATATAAAACTAACGAGTAACATAGAAAATCCTAGTACAGCACCTGGCACACAGTATGCATCAACAAACTAATCACTGTGAAACGCAAACTTGACTATGTCACCTCCATGCTTTTGATAATCTTTTAAAGATTCCTCCATAGTCTCTGAGACAAAATTCAAATCCTGACACAAGATATGTAAGATCTTCCTTCAAAATTTGATTTCTCTTTCTCCCCTCCGCCCTCTAGTCAGAAGTACCCTCTCTCTCTTTTGAACTTCTAAACCACTCAGTTCAGACTGTTCTCAAATTTACTAATCACATCTTACTCCTACTAAGGTTACAATTTCTTTACAGACACAGATTTTATTCATCATTATATGCTCAGTCATGTCCAACTCTTTGCGACCCTATGGACTGTAGCCCACCAGGCCTCTCTGCCCATGGGATTCCCCAGGCAAGAATACTGGAGTGAGGTACCATTTCCTACTCCAGGCAATTTCCAACCAAGGATTGAACCTGGCTCCCTTGTGTCTCTTGCATTGGCAGGATTCCTCACTACAATGCCACCTGGGAAGCCCATTCATCATTATACCTCTTATTTCATAGAGTAAACACAAATCATGCTTTGTTTTGCTTTTAATTGAAACCAGTTACTTACTTTACTGTAGGAATAATATTTGGCTGGGGCTTTAATAACCGTAAACGGTACCACATACATCTTCCATATACTTTTCTGATATTCTTTAATCGATTTTGCTCTGTCAAAAAACAAAAAGAAAAATAAAGGGATAAGTTAAACCATTTTCACAGTGAAGGCAAAATCAGAGTTAAAACCACACTAACCTTCATTATCATGCTAACACTTCACTGGAACATGAAAGTACTCTCTGTGCTACGCTGCACTTAGTTGCTCAGTCGTGTCCTACTCTTTGCAACCCCATGGACTGCAGCCCGCCAAGCTCCTCTGTCCATGGGGATTCTCCAGGCAACAATACTGAGTGGGTTGCCATGCTCTCCTCAAAGTACTCTCTACTTAACGTTTTAAGAAAAACTCACAAGATAGGTTCAATTTTCTACCACTTAGAACAAGTGATCTATCTGGAAAATTTTGTTCAACTACCAGGCAATCATTTTTCATGTGAGTTATAACTTTTAATTGAAAAACTTAAAACCTGACTTGAACCCAAAATATTTAATTACATAGTAGTTTCTAAGAAAATTCTCTCCTCCTTCTTCTGCTATAGAAAGTAACAAAAAGTGCAAAATAGTTGAAACACACGCTTTATTAAGGAAGCCAAGCAGAAATGATACTCTTCAAACATAAAAATAATTAAGTTAAATGAGGAAAGTCACACAAACTCAGTAGAAATTAAAACAGATTTAAAAGTTGTAACAAAAGGCATTATTCTAGTCCCCAGGAAAAATCTGCAATTCAATTTTAAAAGGAATTAAACCAAAGACCACATACCATATACTGTTTTACTAAGCTCACCACAATCACTTGGTTTAAGTAATTCTCCCAAGTTTAAAAAGTTGTAGATTAAGTTTTAAAATAAAAACCTACCTTTTATGAAGACGGCATACAAAAAGCAAAGAAAGAAGCCCATGTCACATCAAAGCCAAAAACAAAAGCTTGGAAGGCCAGGAAGGCAGTGCTAAAAGGCATCCACAGCCACAGAAAGAAGATCACATTATCCATCTTCTGGCCCACGACACTCCAAAGGCAGCCCAATTACCCTTGGAAGAGCAATAAGCCTAATCATTATGTCACCATCAAGTTCCCCTGAGCAGGGAGTTGGTCATGAAGATGACAGAAGACAGCAACACACTTGTGTTCATGATGGATATCAAAGACGAAGTATCACATCTACAAAGAAGCTCTACAACACTGATATGGCCCAGGTCAACACCCTGATTAGGGCAGATGGAGGGAAGGTATATGTTCAACAGGTTCCTCACTACAATGCTTTGGATGTTGCTAACAAAACTGAGATCATTAGCTGTTTAATATCAAATAAAACATTTTTCATAATATTTTAAAAACGACGAGACTTCCCTAGTGGTCCAATAGTTGAGACTGCACTTCCACTGTTGGGTGCGCAGGTCTGAACTCTGGTCAGGGACCTAAGAACCCCAAAGGCCACATGGCATGGCAAGAAACATAAAAACACACCTACAAAACCAAAGTCCTTAAACGAGATGCCAGATAAGTAAATAAAAGAACTCTGCATATAATAGAATGCTCTAAAGCTGTCATCTAAGAAGTCCGCCTACCCTGTTACCACCATGCTTTGAGCAAAGAATCCCCATGAGAGCGCTATGTGGCAAGAGTTATCAGAATCAGGTAAGAGGAAGAGGGATTCAGGAAGGGGGAGGAGTAGTAGCAGAAGAGAGAGTGGTAATATGCAAGGAGATTTATCAAGTAAGTTAATATAGTAAGGACAACTGGAGTCAGTTTTTCATGTCAGAGAAGTGAGTTACATGTATGACTAGAAAACATGAAATGACCTCTGTGGTATTAAGACTGGAACTGAAGATATCAGTATGAACCAACTAATATCTTTTAATATAGAAATACAGATGTAGACCTATACACATACATACATACATCTTTCCTAACTTGACTAAGTGAGCCTAGGAACAATGACATCTCAGTAGCAGTGAACACACCTAGCACCCAGATCTTGATTTCCAAACAGCATTCTCCACTAACAGGAACCAGAGATACAAGTATCTTCCCACAAAATATTACAAAAGGAAGAGAATGATTTTTACAGTGGGGAAGTGATATGCTGAATAACTGCTCCCCCTGAAGATGTCTACCACATCCTAGTTCCCAGATCCAGTCAATGTATTATCTCAAATGGCGAACAGAGGACTTCACAGATGTGACTAAACATTTGAGATGGGAAGATTATTCTGTATTATTTGGGTGGTCCCAATATAATCACAGGGGTCCTAATAAGGAAGCAGGAGGGTCAAAGAGAAGATGATGGGAGCAGAGGTTGGAGTGACATCCTTTGAAGATTGAGGAAGGGGCCACAAGCCAAAGAATACAGGCTGTTTCCAAAAGTTGGAAAAGTTAAGATTCTATTCTAAATCCTCCACAAAGAACCTGTCCTGCCAACACCATGACAAGCCAAGTAAAACCTGCCTGGCAAGTCTGGCCTTCAGAACTATAAAAGAATAAATTTGTATCATTTTAAGCCACTGAGGTTGTGGTTTGTTACAACAACAATCGGAAACTAATACAAAAAAATCTGATGGGCACCATCTTAATCAGGTGATCAGTAAACATCACCAGCAATGAGGCAAATGCAATTATATGCCACCTGACAGAACGCAAAGAGAAGAACACAGAAATATTTTTGCAAAATTCTTCTCTAAGATATATAACCTGCATCTAATCATGAGAAAACATCAGACAACAGAACTTTGGGTCCATTCTACAAAATAATTGGCCTAAGATCTTAAGTCAAGGAAAAACTGAAGAACTGTTCCAGACTGAAGAACATGAAAGAAACATGTCAACTAAATGTGATGTGTGATTCTAAAACAAATCATCTGAAAAGGACATCACTGAGACAGGTGACAAAACTTGAATAGGTCTGAAAATGATTTGGTAATAATGTTAATTTCCTGATTTTCACAGTTAAATTATGGACACTTTTGAAAACACCAATGGAGATTTTTAAATCTGTATTTCATTAAATTAAGCCTCCACAGTCTCCCACTTTAAGCATAAAACCAAGGAAACATGTTACAAGAACATGCTGAAGTCTCTTTAATAACCAGATGGCTTGATCTATTCAAAGGAATGATATTCTCCCAATGTTTCTGTCCAAGAGAAAGTACACATGGTTTTCAGCCCCCAAAGTCTTGCACAATGTGTCCATGAACCTTGTCTTCTTAATCTCAATCCAAAATCCACATCCTAACCTTTTAGGAGGATATTTAATCAATAAGTAGTATGGGGTTTGGCTGACAGTAACGCAGTGGCATCCAGCACAACTAAATATTCATAGTACACATTCCAAAATTCTATACGACCTCAAGTCAAAGTAGCTATCAAAAGTAAAATCCTTCCACAAGGAGGGTTGGCTTGGGAGTAAGAGACCAGCAGATGCAAACTATTAAATATAAAATGGATAAAGAACAAGGTCCTACTGTGATAGCACAGGGCACCATATCTGACACCCTGTAACCATAATGGAAAAGGAAAAAAAGTGAAGTCCTTCAAGATGGTTTCTTTTAAAGACACTTAGAATAAAAAGAAATTCATTTATAAGCTTCTAGTTTATAGAATTACTAGTTTCACGGCGAGGAAAAACTACCTAAGTAATATCATTAACTTATACTTTTTAAAGAAATTATTCACATTTATAGAAAAGGGAAATTACAAGGTCACAAATAATTTCGTGATTTAGAAAACAGAGCAACATACAATAATTGCTCTCAGCAATCATAAAGTCTGTATGTTCCCAGGGATAGTCCAGGTTTGGGGTTAGGTTATGATGATTGTGATTCATAAGCTATACAGTGCCTTCACTAAAACAGTCACATCCATCTGTCCTGCAGAATGATCTGCCAGTCTGTAGTATAGAGTGAACCCTTAGCAGCATACTCCTAGAACCTGAAGAGCTAAAAGAATGTTAGCCAGATGTGATCTTCAAATCTGTGTGCCTGCTTATTACAAAAGAATTTAAAATCATGTACCTTCTTATAGAGTTCTAATTTGGCATCTAAAATTTTCATTGTACGTTTGAAGAGGTGCCAAAGATGTCATTTCCAACATAAGTTGACACTTTTACATGTACCAATGAAATTTGAAAACCACAGCAATTTCATACCCACCATCATCCATTTACAGAAATTCATGAACAAGCTCTTCACCTACCTCCCCCACATAATTTTATCCTAATTGTAATATATTTTTATCCTAGTAAGTCATTTCTTATACTACTGACACATCCTTCTTAAATTAATGTTTTATTCCCTGTGACTATTTTTCCCAAATTTTTATACTGAAAAATTTCAAGCCTTCAGTAAAGTTGAAAGAATATTACAATGAACAATACCCTTCACCTAAATTCACCAACTATTAATATTTTCCAACTCTTGGCTTTATCTCTAGTTCCTTCTTTCCCTCTCTCGCCTCCATTTTTTAAGAGTAAACTGAAGACATCACGACACTTTACCTCTAAATGCTTTGGCACACATGGCCAAAGAATATTAGGAAAGTTTAACACATCCAGAAGTATTTTTACGTGTTAAAATTTCTGACACTTTTATTTGTATGTGTGTGCACGTCTGTGTGTGCTATCAAGGCAACATAAATATTATAAATTGATAAATTACTTAAACTAAAATATCTATTATGCTTTCACTTATAAGCAACTTGTAAATATTCCATGAGACTTCCCTGGTGGATCAGTGTCAAAGAACTCGCCTGCCAATGCAGGAGTCACAGGTTCGGATCCCTGGGTCAGGAAGATCCCCCGGAGAAGGAAATGGCAACCCACTCCAGTGTTCTTGCTTGGGAAATCCCATGGACAGAGGAGCCTGGAGGCCTACAGTTCATAGGGTCCCAAAGAATCCGGCGTGACTTAGCGACTAATCAACAACAATATGTCTGATTATATTTCAAAACAAAACAAAAACCTAAGGTTTCACAGAGGTTAAGTAACTTACCTGAAGTTATAGATGGTTACCAAAGGAACTGCAAATAGCCACTAAAGAAAACAGACAGGACTTATGCCCAAGTTTAAATTCATAGTCCTGTGCACTTAATCATTTTAACTGTCTTTCCTAATCAAAGAATAGTTAGATTGCCTTGACAATTCTCAAAAGCAGCTAAAATATACTGTGTCCCTATTCTCATTAAGTTAGCCAGAACTGATTACATTTCCTAAACAGAAAATGTCAAGAAATTTAAGAACAAGGAGTAGCTAAAAACAACCAATGAGGTGATCCTCTAGTAAAAAGTCTGGTGAAACAGAAGTTTACAGACCAAAAAAGTACTACAAATAAAATAACTGGAGGACTTCAGTATTAAAGAGTGTGGGACAAGGCAAGGTAGCACATAAATTAGAGGATGGTAAACCAGTTCTTTTTTTGTTTTAGTTCAATTTGCTACAGAAGTGTCAAGATTCAAAGGAAATACAAACATCCATCCCTCCTATCTGTAGGACACAGGCATTTTTATAAGCCATTTGTCTCTAAACCAGAAGATAATACTAAGGAAAGATGGGAGGTTTCAATTGCAGAAATGATTCAGTTAAATTTCTTAAACTGGACTAGAGGTGCAAGATAGTGGAGAAATCTAAACAAACTACAGTGTGCTCCAAGTGTGTCTCTGAGAAGGATGCTATGTCTCCTTAACATGGCCCAAGATCCTACCAAAGGGTGTTCTCTGCCCTGTCATGTCATCAGCCAACAATACTAATCACCTTGTTAGCTGCTTTACTCTTCATCCAATCCTCTATTACCCTGGAGAAGGAAATGGCAACCTACTCCAGTATTCTTGCCTGGAGAATCCCATGGATGGAGGAGCCTGGTAGGCTACAGTCCACGGGGTCGCAAAGGGTCGGACACGACTGAGCAACTTTACCTCACCTTAATCCTCTATTAGCACTCTAATTTTCTTTTCACCTTTATCTAAAGTGATTATCTACAGCCCAAGTCAAAGGTTACTTCTAAGACAAACCAAGAAAAAAAGAAATAGAGAAACTCAAACACTGTTAAAGAAATAATAGCTTAAAAAAAAAAAAAAACAACTTAAAACACAAGGATGTACATCCCACTGGAACCTTAAACACTACATACCCCAAAGTAAAAACAATTCACTGAGCTGAAAGGGCCTGTAGACATAAGAGGTACTGAGAATGTCTTCCTCAAGATCGTAGTCAATCTGGCCAGAGATTCTTTAAATAAGCTTTTAGACATTAATATAAATCCATATAGTAAATTCAGCATATACATAAGAGCAGAAGGAAGAAAACATTCACCATTCCAACACCCAGATAATAATCACTAATAACATTTTAATATGTTTCCTTTGTAGTCCTCTTTAGGAGAACATCTGGGAAGCAGGAAGAAAGGAAAGTTGGCAAGGTGGATGGTACATACTCAGGAAAGATTTCTGTGAACAAGGAAATTCCAGCAACTAATTTCTAGGGACAATATACTTCCCTCAATTGAAGGGCTGTGGGGCTGCCTCAGTCAAGACTCTCAAGGACCCTCAAAACCCTCTTTTCAGCAGTAAACACGACATCTACTACTATTCCCAGTGCAGCAGATGCCCAAGGCGGAGTTTCTCAGACAGCAGAACAAACAGGACATACAAAAGTTAATTTAAGGGAAGCACTGTATAATGTACCAATATCCAAATGGAGACACACAGACACAATAAAGCTAAAGTTTTAATTTTTCAATTTCTAAATAGCTCCATGTTTAGAAACTTGTAAACAATATTTAATGACTACTAATAACCAAATAAATTAAGACACTATAATATACCTCCCATCCTCTATAATTAGACATATAAACTGTTTTCAATTTTTTTGGTATTACGGGCATACAGGGTGTTCTTTGAGACGCAATTTCCAAAGTGAGGGCGGGAAAGTCTCCATACCTCCAATGAGCAATTCTTGGAACACCAGTTAGTTGTCCAAGAATTCAACTCAACTCTGACACTACCTACCCAGACTGTAGGGTTGAGGGTTCAGTCCCCCAAGACTGTACAGCCAAGCCCCTCTACTTTAGATGCCAGTCATTAGCCCAGATAATAGACTGGGGGTTCCAACAACCTCTTCCTTTGGTTTAATTTGCTAAAGCAGCTCACAGAACACAGAAAAACATTTTACTTACTGCATTACCAGTTTATTATAAAAGGATACAACTCATGAACAGACAAATAGAAGAGATGCATAGAGCAGGGTTTGGAGAAAGGGCGAGGAGCTTATACATAAACGTATATAAGAAGTACATATTTGGTCATTCAGATAACCAAAATATATTTAAGCCACAATACCACAGTATCTTTCTCTAGTCCTGTATTTAGAGCTATATCCTTAGAACACTGTCCTAGAGGTAGAATTACTAAATTTAAAGTTTTTAACATTTATATAGCTCTCTTCTAAAAAAAGAAGTAGACTATACATTCTTTTTCAGCAGTTTGCATGAATAGCACCCCATTCTTCAGCAACCAGTAATAAAGTCAATTTTTATTTATCTGCACTCAACTCCTGGAAGCAGACATTGTTTTCTTATACATAATCACCCCCTCCCCTTTCCAGCTGCCAAGACTATAATAGGCACTATATAAATATCTGTAAAGAATATATAGAATTCCTTTATCTAGAAAACATTATTAAGTGTCCTTTATTAAGTACATATTGGTAAGTACCTACTGTGTGCCCAGATCTTTCTGGACACTGAGGACACATCAAAAACAATATAAAAGTCCCAGCTCTCACAGACCATACATTCCAGTTCAGGAGACAGCAGTAAAAAATTTAAATAAATTTTATAGTTTATTAGAAGATGATAAGTGCTATGAAGAGAAATAAAACAGAAAAAGGGAAGAGCTTTTTGGCAGGCAGAAAGAAACTTAACAATTTTAAATAAGGTGCTCAAAGAAGGCAACAGTGAGAAGACGACATTTGAGCAAGGCCATAATAGAGATGAGCAAGATCACAACAGGCTATCTAGAGAAAAAGCATTCCAGGCACAGGAAGCAATAACCATAAAGGTTCAACAGAAGCAGGCCTCACGTGCCCTAAGAACGGCAGAGCAGCTGGTCTGACTGGAATGGAAGGAGCAACAGAGAAAGGAACAAGAAATGAAGTTCATGAAGGACTTCATAGACCACTCTATGACTTTACCTTCTATTGAGATTGAGATGGGAGAGCCTTAAAGGGTCCTGAGTCTGAGTGACATGAGCCAGCTTCAGTTAAAAAGGATCACTGTGCTACTATTTCGAGAACAGACTGCAAGGAGCAAGGGTGGAAACAAGGAGACCAGTTTGGAGGCTAACGATAATCCAGGCTATAAAACAGGACAGTGATGGTAGCAAAGCAGTTAGAAATGGTCAGACTAGATGTGATCTGAAAGTAGAGCCAACAGAACACATTAACATCTGAAAGTGGCACATAAGACAGAGATAAGCCAAGAGAAACTCCAAGACTGCTAGCCAGAACAGTTGACGAAACAGTTGTGATTAACTTAAATGGGAAAGACTATAGGTCAGGAAGGTTGGGAGAATGGACAGAAATCACATTGGTTTTTTGCATAGTAAGATCTCTATTAGATACGCAGGTAGAAATGTGGAGAGTTTAAGAAGAGTTCTAGACTGGAAATGTAAGTCTGGGAAATGTAATTTTTATGAGTCACATAGATGATACCTAAAGTCATGAGACTGGGTGAGATCACCAAAGGAAGAAGTACAGATGGAAAAGAAGTTAAGGTATCAGCCTAGACGTATTCTAATACTGAGGTCCTCACTGGCAAACTATGCTCAATAAATCATCCCACAAAAAAACAGATACTACCCTCACATCTACAGCCAAGTGATTCTTGAAAAGACTGTGTTCATTCAGTGAAAAGTGAACAATGTCTTCAATAAATACTGCTTGGGCAACTAGATTTCCACCCATAGGAACATACTTAAAAGAACTGAAAATAAGAACTCACAGATCTGTATACAATGTTCACTGCAGCAGTACTCACAACAAAGAACAGAAATAACCTAAGTGCTCATCAATAGATGAGTGAGTTAAAATGTGGATCTATCCATACAATAGAATACTGTTCAGCCATAAAAGAAATATGTTCTGATATATGCTACAAAATGGATGAATCTAGAAAAATTATGCTAAATGAAATAAGCCAAGCATGAAAAGGCAAATACTGTATGATTCCACTTATATGAAATATCTAGAATAGGCAAATTTATATAGTTTTGCCTATATATATGGAGTTTACCAGGGGCTGAAGGAAAGGGACAATAAGCTATTGCTAAACAGGCAGAGTTTATTTAGGGTGATGAAAAATTTTGGAAACAGTGGTGATGGTTGTGCCGCATTGTGAACCTAATCAATGCTACTGAACTGTACACTTAAAACAGTAAAACTACAAATTTTCTCTTTTGTTTTGTGACTCCCATGGACTGTAGCCCGCCAGGTTCCTCTGTCCATGGGATTTCCCAGGCAAGGATACTGAAGTAGGTTGCTATTTCCTTCTCCAGGGGTTCTTCCTAGCGCAGGGATCCAAACACGAATCTTTTGCACTGGCAGGAGAGTTCATTACCACTGAGCCACCAGGGAAATCCCTCATCCTTTTTTTTTTTTTGAGTTTTATGTATTAATTTATTCTTAATATACACAAGTACATATACCTAAAGCAGGATTCAGTAACAATTCAGTAACAGATTTTCTTAACCCTTAAAAAGTTTCATAAGCTAAGAGCAAGATTATCTAAGACATCTTTATCAATTTCCCTTGGGGAAGAATACACACACACACACACACACACTCACACACACACACACTCACACACACACACACACAAATAACCCTTTAAAGGAACTCCATTAAATATTTTAAATTTCAACTGCTAAAACTTGCAAAATAATGCATCATTAGTAAGTCACTATTACAATGAAAAGAAATTCATTGCTATGAAGTCTTGCTGCTGTTGCTGCATTTAAGTCGCTTCAGTCATGTCTGACTCTGTGCGACCCCACAGACGGCAGCCCACCAGGCTTCCCCGTCCCTGGGATTCTCCAGGCAAGAACACTGGAGTGGGTTGCCATTTCCTTCTCCAATGCATGCAAGTGAAAAGTGAAAGTGAAGTCACTCAGTCGTGTCCAACTCTTCGCGATCCCATGGATGGCAGCCTACAGGGCTCCTCCATCCATGGGATTTTCCCAGGCAAGAGTACTGGAGTGGGTTGCCATTGCCTTCTCCACTCATCCTTTAATAGTCCAGTCAAAATCAACCTAACTCTAAAGGGACTTTCCTCCCCTCTAGATACTGACAACTACCACCAATTAGATGCAAATACTTTATCCAGCTACCTTCCATAGCACTTATTTTCACTTTTCTTACACTTTCTTTGTTGTGTTTTGGATATATTAATAATAATTTGTATTTGTCTGATTCTAATTCTCCCACCCCATCCGGGTTATAAACTTTAACAAAAGACTGTATTTACACTGCATGCCTCTTTGCACTGTCGGCTGTTTTTATATAGGCAAACAGTGAGTGCTCAATCAATAACTACTAGATTTAACTAAATAGGCAAAAATCTATAGCAAAAAAACATCTGGAATACATATGAGAAAATTCCTTCATCCATACTGACACAAATGTAATTCCAAAATATAAGGAACACCTTATGTTATCAGACCCAACTTTGGGTTCACCTGCCTACCACAGCAAAGCCAATTTACTGATGCTAGTTGTGGTGAGGGACACTACAGTGTTTACTGAGGATGCCAAGCAAGGAGTAGGGGCATCTCATGCTCAAAAGACCCAAACTCCACAACCCAAACTCCAAGGGTTTTTAAAGGCAACCTCTGGGGGCTTCGGGGTTGCAGGATACACGACTTTCTTCTGACTGGCTGGTAGTGAGGTAGAGTGGTTTCAGGAATCTCAACTATCAACCTTCCAATGTCACCTCGGGGATGCGTATCTTAGTTCCTAAAGAACAACTCCAAGAGATCCTTCAGACTGTTCTGTATGTTCCTTGAGGATGAACTAGCACTCTTTTTACCCATGAACTACTGTCATTACTTTTCTTGTTTAATTTCCTTTCCTTTGTTTCTGCATTCACTCACTTCCCTACTTAAGTAACTACCTATGCCTGCTCTATGGATCTCAAGGAAGGCCCAGGAGACTGAAGTCTTTTTCTACAAACAAGAAATGGGGAACACCAAGGGGCTTTTGTACCTGGGAGGGCTCTGCAGGGTCCTGCTTGTTTCAATACCCCATTTCTTTGATACTCTTCACTCTTGAAAAGAATAGGTGCAGGACAAGGAAGGGAATAGTTCTGGACAGAGGTTAATCATAAACTCTGCAGAGGAACTCAGGCTCTAGGGAGACTTAGTTTCACTTATTATGAAAAAGAACAATAATGCCTTTCAAACAAACAATGTGATGGTGAGATGGTGTAAATGTATTTATCAATAAAGTCTGGTAAAAGGAAACTTTTTTTCAAAGAAGTCCAAGTACAATATGGTTACATTTGTTGTTTGTTGTTGCTTAGTTGCTGAGTGGTGTCCATCTCTTTTGCTACCCCATGGACTGCAGCCCGCCAGGCCTCTCTGTCGATCAGATTTTCTAGGCAAGAATACTGGAGTGGGTAACCATTTCCTTTTCCAGGGGATCTTCCCCATGCAGAGACTGAACCTGCATCTCCTGCACTGGCAGGCAGATTTTTTTTTTAACCACTGAGCCATCCGGGAAGCCTGGATACATTTGTTTGGACTTCTTAATTTCTGAACAAAAAGTATAATTAAGGGAACGAACATCTGAAAGTTTTATTTGATATGAAAATAAACCTATCTTTGTCTTTCAGGTTCTCCAAGATCAAGAAAGAATGCAAGATGAACTTTAAATAAAAACAATTTATGTAATGCATTTACTAATCCCAATGTTTATCACCATATTTATAAAACCTAAATTTGTACTGCCAAGTTTTCAGCTGGTTTCCTCTACTGTGTGGAACTTAAACGTGTCTATGCTCATGTCTGGTACCCTTTCTGTCTGGACAGAACAGAGACAATGACTTGATTTTAAAATGAGTCAAACTTTTCAGATCTCTAATACCCCTTTCAAAGTCTAAAATTTTAGGAAGACTGTATATTCTAAGCGGAATACGAACATTCATAAAATATACTCCCTTGCACACAGCGCTTTCCACTTCTCATTTTAATACTTATTATAATGTGTTATACTAATTATGGAGGGAATACAAGGTAGTGGCTAACAAGAGAAGCTTTGGCATAAGATGAATTTGGGTCCAACAACCAATCTCCCACTTAGCAGCGATATGGCTTTAAGCAAGTTGGTTAGCTCTTCTTTGGCTCTATTTTCTCATTAATAAAATTGGGGTAACACTTGAGGCTAACTCAAAGTGATACAGTGAGTGCATTCAGCACTTCCCATTCTTGAGGCTAGTAAACATTCAATGAACAGCTGCAGCGCCAGACAGGAGGATTACAATCATCTGTCTCAGACTGGAAGGGGATGTGGGATCTCCCCCATAAGAAAAGGGACTACATCTAAAGTCATCTCAAAGGAGATGCCCACACCAAAATATTTTAACTGTTTTTGGGTGACAGAATTACAAGCAATTTTTGTTCTGTCCCTTTGATCTTTTTTGCATTGAGTATATGTAACTTATCAAGAAAAAAGCTATAAGCCCTTAAAAACCTGATCTATCACCTAGAAGCAGCATCTAGCACAAAGTCTTACATGCTCTATGTGCGTGCTCAGTCACTCTAGTCGTGTCCAACTCCGCAACCCTACAGACTGTAGCCCACCAGGCTCCTCTATCCATGGGATTTTCCTGGCAAGAATACTGGAGCAGGGTGCCATTTCCTCCTCCAGGGGATCTTCCCAACCCATGGATCAAACCCAGGTCTCCCGCAATGCAGGTGGATCCTTTACCACTGAGCTACCAAGGAAGCACACTACGCTCTATAAATAACTTGCAAAATGAACAAATTTCTACAGTGCATTTAATTTTAAAGCAAACATGTTTATATGCATTTATTTCTTTGCTTCTCATCATCATTTCTTGGTAGGTAGGGCAGTTTATTATTACTACCCCTAGAAAATGAGGATGAGAGTTCAGAAACAACTAATCAGGGACTAGGCTGGAACTTAAACCCAAAACCTCAAATTCTGAGTTTTTCACTTTACTACTGAGCACTAAAAGTGAACTCTTACATTCCCAAGTCAGAGAGCTAAATCACTTGCACATATTTGAAAGGTAAGGAATAAAGAATAAAGGAATGCAATTTTTAAAAAGTTTCATTAATCCTTTCAAACAATCTGAGTACATGAGTGTACCAAATCAAATTGTTCCAGAAAGTCCAAGTAACCAGCAAAAACAGCAGGCCCTAAAAGCCCCAATATGTGCCAGACACTGTTCTAAACACTTTACATATACCTATTTTATTAATTTAATTCTATGGAACATAACTACTGTCTCTATTTCACAAATAAGTACACTAAAACACAGAGAAGTTAAATCACTTGCCTCAGATTAACACAGTAATTGGCAGACCCAGGTTTCAAAACTAGTTTTGAAAAGTAAGGAGTCAAAAAAAAACCTCAAATTTGGGAAAAGGTAATGATATATTTTATCTCAATTCAAATGGTCTATAATCCTTAACCTATGGAAAAAATAGAAGTCCTCTCAGGATTATTTGCATTTCTAATAATTACAGTATTAATTTTCTCTTGTCAAGAATCACTGTAAACCTATTAAAGTTACTTTAACAAAAATATTCTGCTTTCAACTACATTATTTTATAGCACTGTTTTACTCTAAGTGCTTCTTAGCTTGGTAAAACCAAAGGTCAAGACATTAGAGACATTTTTGTTTTTATCAAAGTGCCCATATCAAAAGAAATATGACACCTCCCAAAATGAAAATTCCAACTAAAAAGGACTACCTACCTTAGCAACTCAACCTAGCTACAATTTACAACCTTGTAAAAACCAATACACAGCACTCACTCCAAACCAATTAAATCAGAGTACCTGATGAAGGGTCTAAGTGTTTCTAGATGTTCCCCCAAATGATTCTCACAAGGAGTCAGGGCTAAGAACCACTATTCTAAGGAAATCCAAACCCTCCATATTATTATTTCAAACAGAACCTTTTTCGTAATGGTCAGAAAAAAGTATTTAGACACCTTATTCAGCCAATTTGCAAACAACCAAGAGAGTAAGAGAAACAGGACCCTTCAACTACTAAAAGGGGTATTAATTATAAGTGCACTTAGCCCAACAGATTAGACAAAATCAAGGCAAAATAGGGCTGTCCAGGTGGCTCAGCAGTGAAGAATCCATCCACCAATGCTGGAGATACAGGTTCAATCCCTAGGTCAGGAAGATCCCCTGGAGAAGGAAATGGCAACTCATTCCAGTATTCTTGCCTGTGAAATCCCATGGACAGAGGAGTCTGCCAGGCTACAGTCAATGGGGGTAGCAAAAGAGTCAGAAGCAACTCTAGGGACTAAACAACAACAGAAAAGGGATTCCAGTAAAAATGTTAACAGAGTAACTTCAATTAACATCTCAAATATGCCAATGCAAAGACCAAGCTACTTCTATTTTTCAAATCCAAGATTTGCAAACCTGAAATGGCGCCATGCTTTCTTGATGGACTCATGGGCCCAACAATTCCAAAAGAGCAACACTGAAACAACCATCAACCTGAAAACTGAAAGCCCCCAAAAGTGTTATCTTTAAAAAAACTAAACAAAGATTAAACTCAACTTTAAGGTTGTGTAACTGCTGGCAAGAAAATCTTTTATGCTTTCACATAGAAGATAACCCTGAAAAGTCAAGACTGCCATAAGAACTCTGAAATTCAAAATCATCATATGCCTACATATGTTTGCAGGAAAATAATTTGGTGACTTGTAATGATAGGAGGCTATTTATAATCTTTATTCATCTCACTTAAAAAGTAGTCATATTCTGCTATTGGAATAATTTGCTTGATTATTAGTGCTGTTGGAATAATTTGCTTGATTATTAGAGATGTTTTAGACCCTTAATGGCTTGTTAAGGCAGGTATTATCTTTCTAAAATCTGAAAAATTTTGTGGCATATCTGTCCTCAAGCATTTTGAATAAAGGGTGTGGGTCTGTAGTAGTAATTTTGAATAATACAACATATTTTAATATTTGAACTTATTTTATTTTCCTGTGAAACAGTAAGCAGCCAAAAGCACTGAATCAGTCTTAAGGCTTAATAAGATCTGGGTTGATTCAATGCTTCACTGGGTAACAATGTTCCCAAAGTAGAGTATACCACCTGGACAGCGTAGAGCCCCCAACACACCCAAACTCCAGAGTCTATTTATTCAAGTTACCAGAGCTCTTGAGAAACAGAAAACCTTCCCTAAATGTTTATACTCAAAACCTGTTACTGTTAACGCACCATAAACAACCTATTAAGGCCTTGCAGTTCTATCAGTCTTAAGAATATCACCTGCCATATGTCCTAATAAGAGTGCAACAAATGGAATCCAAACATTACCCAAACGTAAAATGCCTGGACAAGAATCTAATTATGTGTTCTAAACCGATGTCGTTCAAAGTAAAAAAATTTATAACTGAAAGAAAATGGACCAACCACCTCACAACCGATCTACCTACAAGACTTAATCCTTCCTTCATACTTGCGCTTTTTCCGCCATAAACAGGAAACTTCGAAGAGAAGGAAATAGAGAAATGCCTCAATTCTTGCTAAGGAGAATAACATCATTGCTTCCAACCCCCACAGTGTGAGAGAACAAATGAAAAGGCAACGAGGGAAAGACACAGAGAGGTGGGGGGCGGTTGGGGAGCTCAGCCGGAGTCCTACACATGCCACCCAACTCAGATGGTGCCCTAAACATCTGTAACGACAGCTGCAACAAGGAAACGCGGGGGTCGGGGCAAGAGGACCGTCGCTTGGCGGCTCAGTGGAGCCTGCACGCTTGTCTTCTTCCTTTGCCAACTCTTCTCTCACCTTCCAATTCCCATCCTCGCGATCCCATCCTGCTCCCTCCATAAAGAAAAATATCAATAAAACCCGAGACAGAGAAGACAAAGGGGCAGGACGCGGCTGAAAGGAGCGTCCAGAACAATAGGGGAGAGGGTGCCTAGCGAAACTCCTGAGGAGGACAATGAGGGGAGTGGGAGGAGCCCAGAGAGACACCCAGGGAAACACCACCGAGCCCGGGCCCCGCCGGCGGCGGGCGCCTGGACGAGAGGCCCGGCCGCGCGGGCGGTATCACCCCGAGCGCGGCGGGCTGGGCTGGGCCGGAGCGGCGCGGCCCGGAGGGGCCGGTAGGGCCTGCGCGGGTCCACGGGCAGCTGCCGGCGGGACTCACCGGCATTCTGATCTCGGGGCCAGAGGTAGTATGTGGCCGGAATCACGATGAGCCCCACGAAGGAGGTGAGGAAGTAGAAGAAGGTGTTCCCGCTGTCATCGTACTGGAACTGCTGCCCCGCCATGGCACCCCCTCCTCCGCCTCCCTCTTCTCACCGCCGCCGCCACGACCCCGCTCTGCAATCCAGCTCCCAGCTCCCCGGCCCCGTGTGGCGTAGCTCCTACGCCGCCGCCGCCGCCTCTCCTCCCCGCCCCCACGCTACTCTCAGGGACACGCCGCCGCCACTGCCGCGGCCGTCTCCAGCTCTCGCGAGAAGAGAGGCTCCCGCCCCACTCGGTTTTTCTCTCCCCCGCCCCTCGCTTCTCTCCGACTAGCTCGCTGAAGGAGACGTGGCGCGCGCAGCCGAAGATCTCAGCGAGGTCCCGCCCTTAGCCCTGCCCGCTTAGCCTCAGCTCCGCCCCTCGAGCTCTGGTAGACAGGCCCCGCGTCTACCCCTAAAGTTTCTCGTCCCCGCCACCAGTTCCGTTTCTTGGCCCAGGGTCCCAGTCCAGGTCGCGAAGCTCTGTTTATTGGGTCCGAGCCGAGGCTTCCCGGCTGAGCAGTAGGCTCGGGCGGTTCACCTGCCTGCGAGCGGGGTCGCACCCATTCGAAGCAGAGCTGAGTCGTCCTTGCCTCCCCTGTCTTCCATCTGTACGTCACCCTGTTCTGCACTCTTTTCTATTTCCCTGGTTTGATAAGAATGTTTCTTTAAGTTCCGGATCGGCTCCTCCACAGTTTGGAAACTAGGGTCTCTCAGGATAGGGCGGCGTGGGGACAAAGCGGGAGCTGCGGGGAGAGACGGTGAGGGGTTCGTTAGGGGCCTTTTGCAAAGCGATGTTAGCTCTTAAAAGACCGCAATCTACGTTGCGCCCATTTTGCAGACGGAGATATCCCACGCTGGTAGAGATGGTGACCGACCTATCCCAGAGCTAAAATATTCATAACATTTTTTTAGACACACGTGGTAGGCAAAGACCTTTATTGCTTTAAATGATGGTCGGCGAATTCCTTGGAATAAATCAAAGCATACCCACTCTTCAGATAAAGGAAAATGAGGCTCAGAGAGATTGCCTACAGTCAAGCACAGTAAGAGAAAGTCTAGGGTTTCAAACTCAGATCACGCTGACGCCACAAAGCCAGAGCCCCGTGACTACCAACTAGTCGCCGACCCTCGCATTTCCCTGAGAGCAACTGGCACTCCAGCGCAGAGCGTGGGCAGGAATCCGCGCTAGGAGCAGGGACCGCTGGGGGAGCTGACGCCCTCTGCAGCCTCTTTGTTCGCCGGCTGTGAGATCCCAGAAACTGGTGTCAGCCAAACTGGGAGTGAGACTGCTGGTGCCCTGATCTGCGAACGAGCCTGTTTTCCCGGGGCAGTCCTGACGGGGGCCATCTCCATCGCCCCTCAGGGGACCAAAAAGAAAGACCCACCCGACTCACCTCACAGAGCTTTTGTGAAGATTAAAGGCAGTTATAGGAAAAATTGGAAAACAATGTGATAAATATTACACTGTATTTTAAAAACTCACTTTAAGGTTATAGTCTATTTACTAGGTTCCTTTCAATATACCTTCCATTGTTAGAAGAGAAAATCTGGTCACGTATCATCTATTTCATGTCCTCAAAGATAGTATTTATCATAATCAGGGATGACTTCCTTCATAACAGACTATATGCACATGCATTCTCTCTTCCCTTTTAAATGTCCTACCTAGCCATTTTGAAATGAAATTTCAAAAATCAATTCTTTGTATTCCCATTTTTCTGTATAAAGTTTTCAAAGACTGTATTTAAAGGGAAGAAGTAGAACAGAAGTGAGGGGAAGAGAATTGGACTATGAAGTCAGCACAGCACTGTGATAACCGAATGCTGATATGCCCAAAACAATTTGCCTTGTTTCAGAAACAAATTTGTCATAAAATTGGCTCAACTGCAGTGGGTAGGATCCTGAAGTTCCTCTTGTTTCTCTTGAATTTGTAATTAAGTTTTCCCAGGTTTTAATACTGCTGAAATGGTTGTTTTTTATTACTCTGATTATAGGTTTTACTCAGCATTTGTATAAAGATAATACATCAGTTTTATAACCTTGTGTCAATATAAATTATTCATGATATTCCTCTTCTGATGTTTTTTCTGCAGGAGTAATCTTTTCGCTGTAGCTTTGGATTATGCATATGAGTGATTTGAACAGAACTGAACCATGAAACAAAATTTTGAACAAATCACATTTATTTGCTAAACTTTAGACCAATCTAAAGTATGAATTTTTTTTTTTTACCAAATTAAAAGATTAAAGATTTGAAAATGTATCTTCTATTTTCAAAGGTATAAATTCACTTTGTCTTAGAACTTATTCATCATAGGTGAACTCAGGTCACCCAAATATTCTCCAAGGCAAATCTGAATCATACCTTTAATTAATCACAATTTTCTGACTGAAGTTTTTTTAATTATCTTTAAACAATTGTTTCTTTCAAGATATCTTTTAAATGAAATATATAATAGCAGTGAATATGGTTGAACTAGAGCTACAAATACATTTTCTTTAGTCTACAGGATATGTTAAAAGACATTTTTAAAGTTTTCTCTATATGTAAATTTATTCTGTAAGTGAGAATTTTCACCAATTCATTTTAATTGCTAGGTAGATATTTCCTCTCATATGTAAAAAGCCTGGCTATTCTTTGGTTCCTCCTAATAATTTGCTTTTTCCTTAGAGTGAATCTTTCACTCATTCATGCTTACTAGTGTTGACTTACATTTATACATACCAAAATACATTTGTGTAGCCATAGTCAACATGATTTGATTTTCTGCTTAATGTAATTAGCCTCAAAGAGACTGGAAAGAACCAAATTAATAAGATGCATGCAATTATTTCCAGTCTTTTCCCCCTTCTCCACTCTAGGATAACCTTCACTATCAAAGCTTAGCAAATCTTCTTTAACATTATACCTCATTACTTGGTTTCAGTGTCAGGATTCCCATTAACAGCTGAATCTCCTCTAATATAAATTGAAGGATATTATTTGGTCTCAGAGAGGTGAAAAGTTATCCCCATCATGATGACAACAATAACATCAACAAAGTACCATTTGTGCAACACTTAAAAAAAAAATAGTTATTTGTTTGGCTGTGCTAGTCTTAGTTGCAGCAGTGGGATCTTTGATCTTCATTGCAGCATGAGGGATCTTTAGTTGCCACCTGTAGGATTTAGTTCCCTAACCAGGGATGGAACCTGGGCCCCCTGCAATGGGAGCACAGAATCTTAGTCACAGGACCACCGGGGATATCCCTGTACAACACATTATTTACAGAAAGCTTCCTCAGCATTATTCAAGTTGAAATTTGAAAGCATGACCCACATGTTGGAACTTTGATGAGGTAAACGCACTAACCCATTGCAGTCCTTTCATGTCATAGCTTCCTAAGGCCCTTAGGGTGCAATGAAACCTGAGTCTTACACTTGGAGAGAATGTGAAGGGAAGTATGGGTTGAAAAGACATTAGAGTGGGTTATGCTCCACTCTTTATTGACTACGCCAAAGCCTTTAACTGTGTGGATCACAACAAACTGTGGAAAATTCTTTAAAAGATACCAGAGCACCTGACCTGCCTCCTGAGAAATCTGTATGCAGGTCAAGAAGCAACAGTTCAAACTGGACATGGAACAACAGACTGGTTCCAAATCAGGAAAGGAGTACATCAAGGCTGTATATTGTCACCCTGCTTATTTAACTTGCAAGGAGAGTACATCATGAGAAATGCTGGACTGGATGAAGCACAAGCTGGAATCAAGACTGCCAGGAGAAATATCAATAACCTCAGATATGCAGATGACACCATCCTTATGGCAGAAAGTGAAGAAGAACTAAAGAGCCTCTTGATGAAAGTGAAAGAGGAGAGTGAAGAAGCTGGCTTAAAACTCAACATTCAAAAACTAAGATAATGGCATCTGGTCCCATCACTTCATGGCAAATAGATGGGGAAACAGTGAGAGACTTTATTTTGGGGGCTCCAAAATCACTGCAGACGGTGATTGCAGCCATGAAATTTTAAGATGCTTGCTCCTTGGAAGAAAAGTTATGACCAACATAGACAGCATATTAAAAAGCAAAAACATTACTTTGCCAACAAAGGTCCACTAGGCAAGGCTATGTTTTCTCCAGTAGTCATGTATGGATATGAGAGTTGGACTATAAAGAAAGCTGAATGCCAAAGAATTGATGCTTTTGAACTGTGGTGTTGGAGAAGATTCTTGAGAGTCCCTTGAACTGCAAAGAAATCCAACCAGTCCATCCTAAAAGAAATCAGTCCTAAGCATTCATTGGAAGGACTGAAGCTGAAGCTCCAATACTTTGGCCACCTGATGGAAAGAACTGACTCCTTGGAAAAGACTCTGATGCTGGGAAAGATTGAAGGCAAGAGGAGAAGGGGACGACAGAGGATAAGATGGTTGGATGGCATCACTGACTCAATGGACATGAGTCTGAGTAAACTCCGGGAGTGGGTGATAGACAGGGATGCCTGGAGTGCTGCAGTGGCAAAGAGTCAGACACAATTGAGCAACTGAACTGGACTGAACTGAAGCAGCACTCTGAAAGCAATGTTAAGAAAGAAATTAAAGGCTGTGGTTTTCTTTACTGTTGGGAGCAGGTTTGCATTTTGGCTCCTCTCTTTGCATGAATTTGTTGGACTTGTCAATATTGTTCTTATTCTCTCCCTACTTTTATGATTACAAAGCTGATAATTTATTGCACTAAAGCCAGTTGTCAATGATGTATTGACACACTTAGAGTATTCCTTTATGAATTAATTGTGTGCATTACCAACGTATCTAAATTGCTTAATGAAAAAAAAAGGATTGACATCTCATAGTAAGCCTTAAAATAGCACTTAATGAAATTTCCCACCCAGATTGAATTATAATTTGGAAGAGTGGCCAGAAATAAACAGGAGAGATCACTTCAGGCAATTTCAAGGTTGTATATTTGCATAAGAAGAATAATTCTCAATGGAGACTAGAACCTAGAAGGAAACACTAATCACCTTGTTGAAAACCAAATATTTGTGGGTCTTGAAATTTATAAAATTGGAAAGCCTTAATTAAAAATATGTAAAATTACTATTATAAATATGCTAAGTCTCTTCAGTCATGTTCGATTCTTCACTACCCTATGCTCTGTAACCTTCCAGGCTTCTCTGTCCTTGGGATTCTCCAGGCAAGAATACTGGAGTGGGTTGCCATTTCCTCCTACAGGGGATCTTCCTTACACAGGGATCAAACTTGCATCGCTTTCGTCTCCTGCATTGGCAGGCAGGTTCTTTACCACTACCTCAGAAAGTTCATATTTACTCTGGACTTCGATGGTGATGATGTGTCCAGGGTAGGTTCATTACTTGTAACAAATGTCCTGCTCTAGTGAGGAATGTTGAAAATGGAGGAGGCTTTGCATGACAGCATGGGAGTGGAGTTGGGGAGGAGAGTAGGAAATACATAAGAAATCTCTGTACCTTCCACTCTGTTTTGCTGTGAACCTAAATCTGCTCTAAAAAATAAAGTCTACTAAAAAGAGCTATTATTTGTAATAATTATAATTGTTGTAGGTTTGTGTTCTACAAATGAAGTCTGATAAATTCTATTTTTGCATTATTTTCACCAAGATTTTTAAAAATATGGCTCATTTTCAACTGTATAAGCTATACATTATATATATTTCTACTAAAAGAGAAACTGTGGAAAATTCTTAAAGAGATGGGAATACCAGACCACCTTACCTGCCTCCTGAGAAATCTGTATGCAGGTTAGGAAGCAACAGTTAGAACTGGACATGGAACAACAGACTGGTTCCAAATAGGAAAAGGAGTATGTCAAGGCTGTATATTGTCACCCTGCTTATTTAACTTCTATGCAGAGTACATCATGAGAAACACTGGGCTGGAAGAAACACAAGCTGGAATCAAGATTGCCAGGAGAAATATCAGTAACCTCAGATGTGGGGATAATACCACCCTAATGGCATAAAGCAACGAGAAACTAAAGAGCCTCTTGATAAAAGTGAAAGAGGAGAGTGAAAAAATGAGCTTAAAACTCAACATTCAAAAAAGGAAGATCATGGCATCTGATCCCATTGCTTTATGGCAAATAGATAGGGAAACAATGGAAACAGTGACAGACTTTACTTTCTTAGGTTCCAAAATCACTGCAGATGGTGACTGCAGCCATGAAATTAAGAGACCCCTGCTCCTTGGAAGAAAAGCTATGACCAACCTAGATAGCATATTAAAAAGCAGAGACATTACATTGCCAACAAAGGTCCATCTAGTCAAAGCTGGGAGCCTGGTAGGCTGCAGTCCATGGGGTTGCTAAGAGTCAGACACGACTGAGCAACTTCACTTTCACTTTTCACTTTCATGCATTGGAGAAGGAAATGGCAACCCAGTCCAATGTTCTCGCCTGGAGAATCCCAGGGATGGGGGATCCTGGTGGGCTGCTGTTTCTGGGGTCGCACACAGTCAGACACGACTGAAGCGACTTAGCAGCAGCAGCAGCAGCATGTATGAGTGTGTGAGTTGGACCATAAGGAAAGCTGCACACCAAAGAATTGATGCTTTTGAACTGTGGAGCTGGAGAATACTCTTAAGTCCCTTGGACTGCAAGGAGATCAAACCAGGCAATCCTAAAGGAAATCAGTCCTGACCATTCATTGGAAGGACTGATGCTGAAGCTGAAGCTCCAATACTTTGGCCACCTGATGCGAAGATCTGACTCCTTGGAAAAGACTCTGATGCTGGGAAAGATTGAGGGCAGGAGGAGAAGGGGGGTAACAGAGGATGAGATGGATGGATGGCATCACCAACTCGATGGACATGAGTTTGAGCAAGCTCCAGGGGTTGGTGATGGACAGGTAAGCCTGGCATGCTGCAGTTCATGGGGTCACAAAGAGTTGGACACGACTGAGTGACTGAACTGAACTGAAGAGAGATTTTTCCTTTTGACAAGGCTCCAGTGACAACCAAATCCTCTGCATACAATTTGAAAATCTCATGAATGGAAGAATTTTCCACAGAGTGGTCTCTATCTCTGAACATTTCAAACAATATTTCTCCTCCATTACCTACATACGTCAGGTACCAGCCCAAATGGAATATATTCATATCATGAATCAAGATTTATCACTCTTTAACATTGCAATGCTAAGTAAGTTTGCCCCAGGGTTGGAGGTGGAAGTAGTATTCCTGGAAGTGCTAATAGCTATACAGAGAAGTGACTATAAACTACATGAAAACATCACCCAGTGATATAATTCAGTCATTCAACATTTAACATTCACTGAATGGCTGATTTGGGTTGCTATATGGCAGAAACTACTGCAACATTGTAAAGCAATTTTTCCCCAATTAAAAATAAGTTTAAAAAAATTCATTGAGCTCACATATACTATTAGTCAATGTGGGGAGCACAGGAATGTTGTGGTTTTTTAAACATTTGGTGGGGGGCTTCGCTGGGCCTTCGTTGCTGTGTGTGTGGACTTCTTTAGTTGGAGCCAGCAAGGACTACTCTCTAGCAGCTAGGTGAGACAGGGACTCTCACCTCTGGAAACTTGTCTACAGTCTAATGAGAAGGACATACTTTTCCAATAAGTAACAAAACCAGAGAAAGAAATTGATAAATGCTTTAAGAAATATACAAATAAAATTATTTCTGAGTTCCTAGTAAAGAGTTCTTTCTTTTGGCAGAGAGAATCAGAAGGCTTCAAAGAAGAGGTGGCAATTGAACTAGGCCTTGAAACCGAAATAGGAATTGAAGGAAAAAATCCAGGTAGAATCAGTTCAGAGAACATTTGGAGAGTCCCATGAAGTCCAGTTGGTCTGTGAATGGGAATCACAGAGATGGGAAAATACTTTTAAGTCCAGGTTACAAGCAACATATTAGCAATATTACCATTTGATGAGCTTTGTTAAAGGACTTCATAAGTGGGAGACATTGTGATCTCCATTGGATACCTTAAAAAGAGAGAGAAAAATAAATGATTCTAACACAGTTTAAGTATGGACCTACAGAATACAAGCGGGTGAACTACGTCACCATTTCTACTATTTTTTATTTCTTCCTTTACCCACCATATAGTTTTCACTCTTCAATATCAATACTTTGACATACCTCTCTCTGCTGGTTCCTATATTTCACATCCTGTTCACTCCCTACTTCCAGTTTTGCTTCCCCACCCCTGTCCTGCCTCACATCTGTTCTCTACACAGTAGCCGTGGATCCTTTTCTTCTTTTAACTTTCTATTTTGAAATAATGATAGATTCACAAGAAGCTACAAAAATAGTAGAGACAAGTAATAGTCTCCTCCAGAGGTAACATATAACTATAGTACAATATCAAAATCAAAAAATTGTCTTTGGCATAATCTATAGGTCTTATTCAGATTTCACATTTTACATACAAACATGCTCGTGTGCGTGTGTGTGTGTGTGTGTGTGTGTGATTTTTCTAAAGCCTATAAGCTGATGTAACTTTGTTCAAAATCGCCCGAAGTCTTCCTACTGCTGCTGCTGCTGCTAAGTTGCTTCAGTTGTGTCTGACTCTGTGTGACCCAGTAGACGGCAGCCCACCAGGCTCCCCCGTCCCTGGGATTCTCCAGGCAAGAACACTGGAGTGGGTTGCCATTTCCTTCTCCAATGCTACCCCAGAGTAAAAGCTGAGGACCTGGGTCCGCAGAAGTCAAGAGTCAGCTACCCAAGCCTCCACCTCTCTGACTCCACTGCTATCGCTGCCCCATCCTTATTTCACTCCAGTCACTCCAGAGCCTTGTTGCTCTCCAGACCTTTACACATTTTCTTCACTCAGTTCTCCCAGTGAAGCCCTTCCTCTGTGCCTTCAGATCTCTGGTCAAATATTGCCTCTTCAGATAGGCCTTTCCTGATCTCTTTCATTTTCTATCTCATTTACTTTTACTTTCTTCAGAGATTTTGTCACCAGATGATATATTCTATATTAATTTGTCTATTTATAAAGTTTATTCCTTCACTAGAATGTAAACTCTACAAAATTAAAATCTTGTTTTGTTTGCTTTTATACTCTAGGTGCCTGGAAAATGTCTGGCATATGGAAGGTGCACATTAAATTATTTGTTGAATGAATGAATAGACAATTTATACTGTCATATTGAAATTTTTGATGCACCATTTTTAACTGTTTTTAAACCTGTCGCATTCTATGTTCTAGTCTTTTGGTGCTAGGTAAATTCATGTTAATTGTTATAATGTCAGAAACTGGACTTTCTGTTTGAACTCAAAAATCTGGTCAAAAAATCTCCCATTTAAAACAGATCTCATTGACTCTTTCCTTTTCTTCCTTCCCCTTATTTCTCCTTCATTTTCCTGATACACACTATTAAATATCAGAAGACATAATAATGAGAAATAGAGATTTCTTAAAGGATTTTTGCATTTGCATAGAGAAGTTTAGGGTTTGTCCAGTTGGTAGAGCCCAGGCCACAGCCAGCCCCCTGGTTTTAAGAGAGGCTGGAAAAGAGAATAGTGTTTTTATCTTCTATGGTAAGATAAAATTTCTGCCTCATAAGCTAGAAGATCCCAAACTTTGGAAAGGGTGGACATGTCTCTAAGAATGTCATTGGCCCGTGATAATTGGGCAGTTACATGCTGAGATCCTATAGCCGTTACTTCATGTGCTACAGCTGGTATCTTGCTGAGATCTTTAGTTGAAAAAGGAGAATATTAGATGTTTGACTTTTTTTGAGTTGCTGAGGTTGTTACAATCCCACCCACAGTGGAGATGGGCTGAGTAACTTCAGAAGCAAGTGAAAGCGATATGGCAACCCAAATCAGTCAGGGCAGGCAGCTGGACTGGGGACCTGCTTTGTTGCGGGGCTGCAGAGGGGTGAGCGGTTGTGGCCACTGTGGGGTCCCTAGCTCTTATGGCTCACTTAGGTTAGCACAGACTCAGAGTAGCCATCCTAGAGCTGACTGATAGCCAGTGAGGATGTTTCAGCATCAGCAAGCATTTCCAGCTCACCAGAAGTTTGGTGTGTGCCATCCCTGCCAATGTTAACTAAACAGATATAGGGAGGGAAACTGACCTATAGGCTGACTAGATGCAACTGTCATTTAATCTTTGATTCACTGGGCAAGCTGGCAAGAGACTGTAAGTATTGAATAAAAGAATAAACTTGCCCTGCTGGTTCAGTAGTTGTTTTGCTTTTTGGATAGTGAGACAATGGCCAAATGTATCTGACAATAGAACTCTAACGCCTTACAACAAGTAATCCACAAAGCCAGAACACAATATCTTCAGCAACTGGCCCAGAACATCAGGAATAGCTTCCCAATGTTTTGCCCCCATTTGCAAATCAGAATCAACAAGTCAAATATGCTGCCTTACTAGGAGGATACCCCACTCCTAGCCAGCCTGCCTTCAGCTTCTCCATCAGAGCACACTGAAGCCTTTCCGTTTTTTCACCCTAAAGCTTCCCCACTCTCCTACCTGGCTTTGAGTCTCTCCCAAACTCAAGTGATGGTGGCAGAATCTCTTGCTGTTTAGCAAGGTCTGAATAAATAACCACTGTTCGTTCTCATCTGAATTATCTTCACTTATTTCCACATTATGTAAATACTAAATGAATTGCTTTTAATAGTTGTTAGGTATCCATAGTATGACATACATAGTATTAATAGTAGTCTAGCATAGGCATTTTAATAATTTGCTGGGTGACTTCATCTCATCTCACTAAACCCCCGGACACTCAGGAAAAAACAACCAACCGATCAACCTAAGAAATCAAACTCGCTGTTTGAATCTGAGATAGGAGCACAGAAATAAAAAGCATTTTTAAAACCTGAGGAATGTTCTCCCTTAGCAAGGATTACTGATTTGATCCTTAAAATTAACTCTTTTGTGTGCCTGTTTACAAATCTTTTCCTGTTGCTATGGATGAGAAGAACTACCAAAACTTGTGCCATATACAGCCATGCTTTTCACATTGTTTTTGACCATTATTTATAGCAAGAGGTTTATTTTACATTATGGCTCAATAGAAGTGTCATAAAAGAATACTTAACCCTCATCATGTGCAGTGTGGTGTGATATTTTTCTATTGTACCCTATACATCTATTCATAGTAAATATATAAGAAGTAATTTATTTATGTGTTAAATGCTTTATTATAGAAACACAACTACAATCTGGAAGATTCTGAAGATCCATTTGTTAGTCACTCTGTTATGTCCAGTTCTGTGCAACCCCATGGACTGTAGCCCACCAGGCTCCTCTGTCCATGGAATTCTCCAGGCAGGAATACTGGAGTGGGTTGCCATGCCCTTCTCCAGGGGATCTTCCCAACCCAGGGATAGAATCTGGGTCTCCTGCATTACAGGCAGATTTTTACCATTTGAGCCACCTGGGAAGCCCCACGCTGCTGCTGCTGCTGCTGCGTCGCTTCAGTCATGTCTGACTCTGTGCAGACTCTGTGGGGTCGCTAGAGTCGGGCACAACTGAGGGACTTCACTGTCACTTTTCATTTTCATGCACTGGAGAAGGAAATGGCAACCCACTCCAATGTTCTTGCCTGGAGAATCCCAGGGATGGTGGAGCCTGGTAGGCTGCCGTCTATGGGGGTTGCACAGAGTCAGACACGACTGAAGCAACTTAGCAGCAGCAGCAGCAGCAGCAGCAGCATTTACTTAAATATGGCTCAGATGATAAAGAGTCTGCCTGCAATGAGAGAAACCCGGGTTTGATGGCTGGGTTGGAAAGATCCCCTGGAGAAGGGAATGGCTCCCCACTCCAGTATTCTTGCCTGGAGAATTCCATGAACAGAGGAGCCTGGCAGGCTACTGTCCATGAGGTCACAAAGAGCTGGTCAGACATTCCCTTGGGGAATCTTAATAAATTGAAAGTCCTAATTCAGTAAGTCCAGGGTGTGACCTTTGAGTCCACATTTCTAACAAGTCCCATGTGATGCTTATGCTGCTGCTGCTGCTGCTGCTGCTGCTAAGTCGCTTCAGTCGTGTCTGACTCTGTGCGACCCCATAGACGGCAGCCTACCAGGCTCCACCATCCCTGGGCCCCATAGACGGCAGCCTACCAGGCTCCACCATCCCTGGGATTCTCCAGGCAAGAACACTGGAGTGGGTTGCCATTTCCTTCTCAACGCATTAAAAAGTGAAAATGAGGTTGTTCAGTCGTGTCTGAGTCTTAGCAACCCTATGGACCACAGCCTACCAGGCTCTTCCATCCATGGGATTTTCCAGGCAAGAGGACTGGAGTGGAGTGCCATTGCCTTCTCTGGATGCTTATGCTGCTGTTGCTGCTAAGTCGCTTCAGTAATGTCTGACTGTGCAACCCCATGGACAGCAGCCCACCAGGCTCCCCCATCCCTGGGAATGTCCAGGCAAGAACACTGGAGTGGGTTGTCATTTCCTTCTCCATGTCTATGCTACTGGACCTCAAACTATGCTTTGAGTAGCAAAGCTATAGGTCGTCTCCCAAATCTAGTGTCCATAAATAAAAGCAGCAGAAGTATACACAGCTATACCAAATAAGCTAAGATAGAAGGGATAGGTGACTGTGGCTCTCGTGTAGGCAGGACATAATAAAGTTTACTAAACATCATAAAAATAGTATTTGAGGAAACATGGGTGGAAACAATTGCAGACCAAATCTGATGAGACAGAACTGAGACAGTCAAAAGTTCAACTGAAAAAGATAGCTAGAATGTAGATGGAGAAAAGCAGGGGAGAATGGAAGATAAGAGCTTGGGCTTCCAAATTAGCTTAAATTTTAAATCCTGGCTCTACCAGTTACTACCTATGTGACCTTAGGGAAATGGCTTAATTTCATCTGTGAAATGGAAAGAACTTTTTGTGTGTGTGTGTGTGTGTGCTTAGTAAATGAAAGCTGCCCAACACAATACCTGGCAACAGCAGGTCTTCAGTAAATGGTGGTTGTGTGTGTGTGCTCAGTCATGTTGCACTCTGTGTGACCCTGCAGACCACAGCCCACCAGGCTCCTCTCTCCATGGGATTCTCCAGGCAAGAATGCTGGAGTGGGTGCCATGCCCTTCTCCAGGGGATCTTCTCAACTGAGCGATCAAACCTGTGTCACCTGCTTTGCAGGCGGATTCTTCACCGCTGAGCCACCAGGGAAGCCAATCGTTGCTACAACTCTATAAATGTAGGCCAAGTGTGTAGGATTTCACCAGATTTAGGTTCACTCATCCGACTTTTTTTTTTTTTTTTAGTTTAGCTAATTCCTTCTGACCCCTAGCATCTAAATTCAAGTATATGGAGAAGGCAATGGCAACCCACTCCAATATTCTTGCTTGGAGAATCCCATGGACGGAGGAGCCTGGTAGGCTACAGTCCACGGGGTCACAAAGAGTCGGACACAACTGAGCGATTTCACCTTCAAAGTATATTTACAAAAAGAGGATGGGAGGAAGCAAGTCACCCATGATCCTACTATCCTATTTAAAGCTGGTTTTGTGTATTTTCTTTCAGTGTTATCTATGCATATCTATTGGAGAAGGAAATGGCAACCTACTCCAGTATTCTTGCCTAGGGAATCCCATGGGCAGAGGAGCCTGGTGGGAAGCAACTTAGTATGCAAATCTGTTTTACACCATTTCAGTGATATGGCCACATATATGGTGTGTAACTTCCTCAGCTAACAGTATATGACACTCCGTGTTCTTGCTTAATCATAATCTTCATTATTTAACCTCTGCAAAGTTTGCCTAACCATTCTCCACTTGTCAGGCATCCGAGCTGCCTCCAGGCACCGGATGATGGGGTATCTTTGGCAGTTGCACCTCCAGCTGGGGAGGGCGGGGCCCTTCCTGGCCATGGAACCTGGGTTTCCTGGGTATTCAAAGTCAAGTCTCAGGTAGAAACTTCCTTTGGGCCAACCAGGGCTTCTGGCTCCAGGCTCCCCTCTCTGCAGGCTAAGGGTAGTGAAGCCCCGCCCTTCAGACACCCCAGGCCAGGGTTCCAGCCCAGTCCCGGGCGGGCCCACCTCCCCGTTCCTTCCCTGCGTCCTGTCCTGCGGGAGGTGGGTCCCTCCCATGCGCTCTCTCCTTCTGTCCTAGCCTTCCGCAGACCCGCTGAGTGAAAGAAAAGAGCTAGGCCGTGCCGGCGTCATGGTCCACCTACTGGCCTCCGAGTGCGGCAGCTGCTCCACAACAAGTTCGTGGTTATCCTGGGGGACTCGGTCCAGAGGGCTGTGTACAAGGATCTGGTGCTCCTGCTGCAGAAGGACTGCCTGCTCACACTCAGGCAGCTCAAGGCCAAGGGGGGAGCACACTTTCGAGCGGGATGAGCTGGTGCATGGGGGCCAGCAGGGCCACATGCACAACGGCACCCACTACCGCGAGGTGCGCCAGTTCTGCTCCGGCCAGCACCTGGTGCGCTTCTACTTCCTGACGCGCGTGTACTCCGACTACCTGGAGGACGTCCTGGAGGAGCTGCAGTCCGGTGAGCACCACCCGGACCTGGTCATCATGAACTCGTGCCTCTGGGACATCACCAGGTACGGGAGGACTTCTGGCCTAGTTACCGGCGGAACCTGGAGAGACTGTTTGGGCGCCTCCGCCAGGTGCTGTCCGAATCGTGCCTCCTGGTGTGGAACACGGCCATGCCCGTGGGCGACAAAATCACCAGCCGCTCGTCCCGCCCGAGGTCCAGTTCGCCGCCGCCTCCGTGAAAATTAATGTCATTGAAGCCAATTTCTACAGCTCTGGGAGGCCCAAAAGCACGGCTTCGATGTGCTGGATTTGCACTTCCACTTCCGCTGCCACACAGGGAGGTACCTGCAGACGGACGGCGTGCACTGGAACCAGTGCGCACACCGCCACCTCTCCCAGCTCCTGCTGGCCCACGTGGCCGACGCCTGGGGGTAGAGCTGCCCCAGCGGGACCCAGTGGACAAGTGGATCACGGATGGCCCTGCGAGAGGAAGACCTGGCCGGAGGCTTGAGAGGCAGCCCCTGGCCTGCGGAGATCAGCCGGCCTGCCCTCCGCCCAGACCTTTGCCTCTCCTAGGGCGCCAACCCCTGCTCCCCACGCCGTCTCCCCCCACCCCTGTTTCCGCACTTGTCCCCACAACGTCATCCCATCCCCTTACACCAGGTGATGCCCCCATTCCCATTCTGTCCCCAGGAAACCTGTTTTTCTTCAGACCATCCTTTCCAATCGGATCAGTTCTCCTTAAACTATTTACATTCAGATGTCCCCCATCTACCCAAACAGAATTTGCCGTCCAAGGTGACTTTCAGTACGGTCCCCAGGCGCCTATGCCCTGCTTCCCTCCACCCTGTTATCAGCAAGGGGTCCCTGAGGTCCATAGGGGTTTCCCAGGTATCATCCCCCTGACCCCTACATGCCCTGGAGAAGGCGGCCTAAAACTTCCAAGAGAAGGGCCTCAGCCTATAAAGAGCCAAGGCCTCAATAGACTGACTTGGGCCTTCTTCCTCCTCACGCACATGGACTGAACAGATCGTCTGCCTCTTCCCAAATAGACTGACCTTCACTGAAGCCTTTTGTCCATTGCTGTTCTCAATAATGGCAGGGAAGATCATCAGTCTGACGCATATATGTTGTCCATGGCCTCTTTCTGCACCCTCAGGTGGGAGGTGGCCAGGCATCATTCCTGCCTTCCCGCTGCTTATTCTCTGTCTTTTTGTAAATACACAGTTGAAATTAAAAGTTGTTTCATAAACGTCAAAATAAATAAATAAATTCAAGTATATTTAATCACTTTGAAGAGTGATTTTCAAATGCTGGGTAGTCACCTGAAGACATCCATCTTTCTCCTAGTGACTGCACTCTGACTCTGTCTTAAGAGCTAATGATCTGGTCTCATTCTATTAAGAGGATGAATGTGTCTTCCCTGCGTTGAGGAATCAGAAGCCTGGATGGCTCTTCCCTAATTCCTGGAGTGGGTAAGAGAACGTCTATCAGTGTCCAGGAATTAGAGAATAGGGGAAAAATGGGAAGGAGCAGGAAGATATCTGTGGAGTGACTGGCACTGAAAATACAGAAGGGATAATTCGAAGATTTATTTATGAGCACTAAAATGCTTTTAATTCTAATAATTAATGTAGTTATAAATACACTTGGCAAGAAAAATACTTATAGTATTTAGCATCCTAAGAGATAAAACACAAAACTTTAAAATGTGGGTGCTAGTTCTGAAAATACTAACTTTGTGACCTTGGCCAAGTCACTTTACTTTGCACTTCGCAATTGCGTGTGTTTATTTTTGTATACAGAATGATCTAGTATTACACACCTTATCTCTCTCGCTAGAATACCATGGAGGTCAAGTCAGATTACATTAAAATAGTTTAATTAGTTTCATTTGCATAGTACTTTATCATCCACAAAGCACTTCTGCATATATTATTCCATTTACATGAAAGAGATTTGAACTGTTTTAAAAGGACAATACTTGGGTTTAAATACCAGCTCCATCTCTCTCTCTCTACTTCAATTTTCTTATCAGTAAAAAAATGGGGATAATAGCAGTTTCTACTCCATAGGTGGTGTGTTAGTTGTTCAGTTGTATCTGACTCTTTGCAACCCCGTGAGGTGCAGCCCACCAGGCTCCTCTGTCCATGGGATTTTCCAGGCAAGAATACTGGGGTAGGTTGCCATTTCCTTTTCCTTCATAGGTGGTGGACAGGATTAAAATTGCACCACCTTGAAAAGAAGCCCTGTATCAGTAGCAGTCACTCCTCATTCTCCCTTGTCTCCTTCCAGCCTGTGGCAACCACTAATTTACTTTCTGTCTGTGTGAATTTGCCTATTCTGAATATGTCATATAAATAAAATCATGTGCCATGTGGTCTTTTGTGACTGGCTTCTTTCAGTTTGCATAGAATGTTTCCAAGTTTCACCCATGTTTAGCCTATACCTGCACTTCATTCATTTTTACGGCTGAATAAAATTCTAGTATATGGACATTCCACATTTTATTTATCCAATCAGTTGATTGACAGTTGGGTTGTTTCTACCATGTGGCTGAATAATACTGCTGTTAGCAGTCATGTATAGGTTTTTGTGTGGTTGCATGTTTTCAATTCACCTGAGTACACACCTAGGAGTGGCATTGTTAGATCACATAGTAATTCTATATTCAACATTTTGAAGAACTGCCAAACTGTTTTCCAAAGTGTCTGCCCATTTAAAGTTCTGTAATGGAGAAAAACAAACCTGACTCCATACTGGGTCTAGTCCTGTAGCTCTAGCCCTTGTGTTCTGTTGCCTGTTCTTGGTCATGCTGGCCCTGCATTTCTGTAAAGGCATGTTGCCTATAGCCTGAAATATACATCATAGCCCATTCTCAAGGCTCTGCCTCCCAGGCCTTTGAAGGTATAACACTTTTCATTCATATAGAGATAAAAAGTTGTGGAACAGAGACCATGTATCTTGTAGGTTTTCAGGAACTTTGTTAGCAGACCTACATGGACATATGCAAGAACAAAAGATCATCACATTTCCCTCTGGGGTCTGGCCAGCACTAACAAGTTTGCAACAACCAGCCACACACCTCCTCCCCTTTTAGTATAAAAGAAGTCTGAATTGTAACTCCAGTGAGATGGGTTTTGAGGATAACAATCCACAATCTTCTCAGCCTCCTGGCTTTCCAAATAAGATGAGTATTCCTTGCCCAAACACCTTATCTCTCAATTTATTGGCCTGTTGTGGGACAAGCAGTATGAGTTTGGACTGGAAACAATCCCACAGCAATGTGTAATGGTTACAATTTCTTCACATTTATTATCATCTTTTTTGCTTTAGTCATCCTAGTGGGCATAAAATGACCATGGTTTTGATTTGCATGTCCTCAGTGAGAGTATATCATGAGAAATGGGCTGGATGAAGCACAAGCTGGAATCAAGATTACCAGGAGAAATATCAGTAACCTCAAATATGCAGATGACATCACCCTTATGACAGAAAACGAAGAAGAACTAAAGAACCTCTTGATGAAAGTGAAAGAGGCATCTGGTCCCATCACTTCATGGCAAATAGATGGGGAAACAATGGAAACAGTGACAGACTTTGTTTTCTTGGGCTCCAAAATCACTGCAGATGGTGACTGCAGCCATGAAATTAAAAGACACTTACTCCTTGGAAGGAAAGTTATGACCAGTCTAGGTCATAGGTTGAACCTAGACAACATATCGAAAAGCAGAAACATTACTTTGCCGACTAAGGTCTGTCTAATCAAGGCTATGGTTTTTCCAGTAGTCATGTATGGATATGAGAGTTGAACTATAAAGAAAGCTGAGTGCTGAAAAATTGATGCTTTTGAACTGTGGTGTTGGAGAAGACTCTTGAGAGTCCCTTGGACTGCAAGGAGATCCAACCAGTCCATCCTAAAGGAGATCAGCCCTGAATATTTATTGGAAGGACAGATGTTGAAGCTGAAACTCCAATACTTTGGCCACCTGATAGGAAGAAGGGACTCATTGGAAAAGACCTGATGCTGGGAAAGAGTGAAGGCGGAAGGAGAAGGGGACAATAGGGGATGAGATGGCTAGATGGCATCACCAACTCAATGGACATGAGTTTGAGTAAACTCCAGGAGTTGGTTATGGACAGAGAAGCCTGGCATGCTGCCATCCATGGGGTCACAAAGAATCAGACACGACTGAGTGACTGAACTGAATTGAACTAATGACTAATGATGTCGATCATCTTGTCATACGCTTATATTCTATCTGTATGTCGTCTTTAGAGACAAATGTATCCAAATCTTTTGCCCTTTTTAAAATGGAGTCGTCTTATTGTTAAGTTATAAAAGTTCTTTATCTACTCTGGTACAAGTCCCATTTTACATGTAGGACTAACAAATATTTTCTCCCATTCTGTGTGCTGTCTTTTCACTTTTTTGATGGTGTTCTTTGAAACACGAAGGTTTATAACTTTAGTGAAGTCTGGTTTATCTATTTCGATCCACTTTTGAAATTTCTTCTCTTTAAGGCCAGAGATGATTGATCTTTGTCCTATTGCCCCAAGAGGTGGCAAGTTCTTTTTGCCAGGCGTTGCTGGGATGTAGTCAGAATGACTTAAATTCAGCTTCTTTCTCATGTTCTGTGTCATGGCAAATGTTGCTCTCTTACATGGAATTCCATCACTGCCTCCATCTTCTTTGCCTAGCCAGGTCTTTATTGCCCTTAAAGTTTTCTTCAGACGTTTCCTCCTTCTCTTTGGGGATCCCTAGGTCTCCTTCCAGCAGAGGGAGCCAGTTCAGTCTTCCCTCATGGAAGTCATTAAAGGCAGGAATTTTGATTTACTGTCTTCATTATACAGGAATGGAATCTGAATAAGCCTACATTTGAACTTCAGCCTCATAATTAGCTGTACAAACTTGAGCAATGTCATATTTCCGATCCTTCATCATTTTTATAAAATAATTTCTAAACATAGGGTCATTGTAAGACTTGATGTATAGTAATAAGTTAAACTTTATTACTTTATTTAAGTAGTTTAACTTATTAATTAGATTCTTAGTAAGTCCCAGATATTGTTTTTAGCATTACTATTATTAGTTTCTATTTAATGTGGGAGCTAACAGTGTCAGGAATATGGCAAATTCCCAGTAATGGATGTCTGGTGGCAAAGAGAACCACTATAGGCATGTCATACCACCTGTGTGGGCACCTAAGCTATACTCCTTTCAAAGTTTCCAGAGAGCTGTTTCCTGATGCATCTTTGAGTGTCTAAGGAAAACAATGAAACATACCCCCAGAAAATGCACATTACCCTTTAGTTTGTGTATTATTTTGGTGGGATTTCTGAATACCTGAACCCATCATGGGTCTAGGGACTAAAGATTAAGTAGATTTTAACAAATATTTATGACCAGTATGACCTACATAATCCTTTTAAAAATGAGCACCCAGAAACCATACCATCATCCATCAGTGGCACTCCTTGGTATTAACCCAAATAAGTTGAACACTTCAATTCAGTTCAGTTCAGTTCAGTCGCTCAGTAGTGTCTGACTCTTTGTGACCCCATGAATCACAGCACGCCAGGCCTCCATGTCCATCACCAACTCCCGGAGTTCACTCAGATTCATGTCCATCGAGTCAATGATGCCATCCAGCCATCTCATCCTCTGTCGTCCCCTTCTCCTCCTGCCCTCAATCCCTCACAGCATCAGTCTTTTCCAATGAGTCAACTCTTCGCATGAGGTGGCCAAAGTACTGGAGTTTCAGCTTTAGCATCATTCCTTCCCAAGAAATCCCAGGGCTGATCTCCTTCAGAATGGACTGGCTGGATCTCCTTGCAATCCAAGGGACTCTCAAGAGTCTTCTCCAACACCACAGGTCAAAACCATCAATTCTTTGGCGCTCAGCCTTCTTCACAGTCCAACTCTCACATCCATACATGACCACAGGAAAAACCATAGCCTTGACTAGATGGACCTTAGTCGGCAAAGTAATGTCTCTGCTTTTGAATATGCTATGTAGGTTGGTCATAACTTTTCTTCCAAGGAGTAAGCATCTTTTAATTTCATGGCTGCAATCACCATCTGCAGTGATTTTGGAGCCCAAAAAATTAAGTCTGACACTATTTCCACTGTTTCCCCATCTATTTCCCATGAAGTGATGGGACCAGATGCCATGATCTTCATTTCCTGAATGTTGAGCTTTAAGCCAACTTTTTCACTCTCCTCTTTCACTTTCATCAAGAGGCTTTTTAGTTCCTCTTCACTTTCTGCCATAAGGGTGGTGTCATCTGCATATCTGAGGTTATTGATATTTCTCCTGGCAGTCTTGATTCCAGCTTGTGCTTCTTCCAGTCCAGCGTTTCTCATGATGTACTCTGCATAGAAGTTAAATAAGCAAGGTGACAATATACAGCCTTGACGTACTCCTTTTCCTGTTTGGAACCAGTCTGTTGTTCCATGTCCAGTTCTAACTGTTGCTTCCTAACCTGCATACAGATTTCTCAAGAGGCAGGTCAGGTGGTCTGGTATTCCCATCTCTCTCAGAATTTTCCACAGTTTATTGTGAGCCACACAGTCAAAGGCTTTGGCATAGTCAATAAAGCAGAAATAGATGTTTTTCTGGAACTCTTTGCTTTTTCCATGATCCAGTGGATGTTGGCAATTTAGTCTCTGGTTCCTCTGCCTTTTCTAAAACCAGCTTGAACATCTGGAAGTTCATGGTTCATGTATTGCTGAAGCCTGGCTTGAGAATTGTGAGCATTACTTTACTAGCACTTGAGATGAATGCAATTGTGCGGTAGTTTGAGCATTCTTTGGCATTGCCTTTCTTTGGGATTGGAATGAAAACTGACCTTTTCCAGTCCTGCGGCCACTGCTGAGTTTTCCAAATTTGCTGGCATACTGAGTGCAGCACTTTCACAGCATCATCTTTCAGGATTTCAAAGAGCTCAACTGGAATGCCATCACCTCCACTAGCTTTGTTCATAGTGATGCTTCCTAAGACCCACTTGACTTCACATTCCAGAATGTCTGGCTCTAGATGAGTGATCACACCATTGCAATTATCCGAGTTGTGAAGATCTTTTTGTACAGTTCTTCTGTGTATTCTTGCCACCTCTTCTTAATATCTTCTGCTTCTGTTAGGTGCATACCATTTTTGTCCTTTATCGAGCCCATCTTTGCATGAAATGTTCCCATGGTATCTCTAATTTTCTTGAAGAGATCTCTAGTCTTTCCCATTCTGTTCTTACATGTACACGAAAACCTTAGTGTGAATGTTTGGAGTAGCTTTATTCATAACTTGTCAAAACTTGAAAGCAACCAAGATTCAATAGATGAATGGATAAATAAACTGTTCCACATCAACACAATGGATTATTATCTAATGCTAGAAAAGAGCTATCAAGCCATGAAAACACAAGGAGGAAATTCAGTTGCATATTCATAAGTGAAAGATGCCAATCTGGAAGGGCTACCTGCTGTATGATTCCAACTAAGTGACATTCTGAAAAAGGCAAAACTATTGAGTAAAAAGATCCAGTGTTTGCCAGGGGTTAGGGAGGAATGAAGAGATGGAACACAGGGGATTTTTTTAAGGCAGTGAAATGATTCTGTATGATTCTACAATGGTGGATAAGGATACACGTTATCATACATTTGTCAAAATCCATAGATTGTACAATGAAAACTGAGCCCTAATGTAAACTATTTATCACTTCAGAAGATAAAGATGTGTCAATATAAGTCCATTGATTGTAATAAATGTACCACTCTGGTGCCAGATGTTGATAGTGGGGGAAGTTGTGCATGTGTGGGGGCAGGGAGTACATGGGAATTCTGCATTCTCTGCTCATTTTTGCTGAGAATCTAAAACTGCTCTAAACAATAAAGTCTTTTTTTTCTTTTTTTCTTTCTTTCTTTTAAAGCCACTGGCCCTACAGAGTAAGTAGTTGTGCAACCATCTTCCCAGGAAACAACTACATGACATGATTCCTGAGAGGTGTGTCCTCTGGAACCTTCACACAACTCTCTGGTATCACTGTGGGCATTAAAAATACCCTTTTCATTGGGGTTTTGTTGCTGCTGCTAAGTCACTTCAGTCATGTCCGACTCTGTGCGACCCCATAGACGGGAGCCCACCAGGCTCCTCTGTCCCCAGGATTCTCCAGGCAAGAGTACTGGAGTGGGTTGCCATTTCCTTCTCCACTGGGGTTTTGAGAACTACTCAAATCAAGTAATAACCAGGTTGTTGCAATTTTCTTGGGAATTTTTGTTTTCTAGTATAGAGGACCACCAGCAGATGGCAATCAAAGAATACAAAACCTGAGTCTATTCAAGATTTTTGATAAATAGGTTGAAGAATGATAAATAAGATGAGAAATTTAAAGATAAGCAGATCAATGCTTTCCACTTTTTGAATACCAATTCTCCATGGAGCCACAGTTCCTCCTGCTCCAAACAAACAAGTCTTTTTCCACCAGGAACTGAAATAAATGTCTAGCCTCAAAAGAAGCACCAGGGACAAATTCCTAGATTTTTAGTTAATTAAGTGGGAACTCTATAAGAAAGTGAATTAGAAGAGTTTGTTGTTTTTATTAGGCATTGTATTTACTGTAGACTTTTTGCTTACATTGTAAGCCAGGGTAAATGTCTGCTGGTATGTAAAAATGAACGTTTGTGTAAATGATTTCCAGTGATGAAAAAATATACAGCTGTAGTAGATCAGAACTGCAAAATCACCAGAAGGAAGGAATCTGCTCAGAACAATCCAGTGTATGCATGGGAATGGGAGTGAGGAAGGTTGGTAAGGGTGTTCTTACCAAAGTTAGGATTTTACAACTGGTTTTACAAAAATAGGAATTTCTTCTTTTGCTTCTGGAGATGTTCTACTAAGTAGATACTTCATTAAATCTTGCATTCTCAATTATGTGCCTATTAAGCATAAAAGCCTTTGTTCTTGTTGGTAAATTCTGGTATTTATGCTTTCCTTTTAGTTACAGTATAGTAGAACCTACAGAATATGAATATTGCTAATTTGTCTATTGAGACAAAATTTCAGTTTATAGTTTACAGTTCAGGCATATTTGATGGCATAACAAAACCTCTTTATACATGGCATGCAGATCATTATAGAAAATGATGAATCTTTTTGTTCATTGACAATATCTTTATGACAAAGAGCCTCATAAAGCACTTGAAAAAATTAGACCTGGAGAGTATGGGAAATATTCCATGTTTAAGAGAGGCAATGAACAATAAATAATATTCTAGGGACTCCTACTACATGTTAGGCAATATTATCTCAAGACAGATAAATTATTCAGCCACATATTTACAGATGAGGGAACTAGTGTTCAGAGAAACTCATAACTGCCAAAGTTATGTAGCTAGTGAGTAGCAAAGCTGACATTTGAACCCAGGCCTGTAAATGTAAGCATGTTGCTACATTGTAATTGTTCGTTTTATTCTAACAGATGATCCCAAGTGGCCCTAGTGGTAAAGAATCTGCCTGCCAATGCAGGAAGCCACAAGACATGTGGTTTGATCCCTGGATCAGGAAGACCCCCTAGAGGAGGGCATGGCAACCCACTCTAGAATTTTTGCCTGGAGAATCCCCATGGACAGAGGAGCTTGGTGGGCTGCAGTCCATGGGGTCTCAAACAATCAGACACAACTGAAGTAACTGTTGTTGATGTTAAACATTAGAAACCTAGCTATTTCAGAAGTTTAACCAAATCACCTGGGTAAGTTGTTAAAGAATCAGAGTTCCAGATTATTCCCATAGAAATTCTAATTCAGAAGATGGCAGTTGGGGCCCAGGAATCTGAGTTTTTAATGCTCAGGAGCTCCCCCCAGTGATTCTGCTGCAGGTAATCTTCTGACCCCAAACACTTTAAGAAAACACAGACCCAGTTCAGTAGTGGACTGACTTTTCATGAGCAAAGAACCCTCTGAGGACCTTGTGAAAGCTCTGGACCATTTCTTAAGAAAAAGGTACAGTTTACATTCAAAACTGTACATACAACTTTAGGGGGTTCATAGACACTATGAAGAAATGGACACTTGGTCTCCTACATGTCTCAGTTAAAAGTGGCCTAATAAGAAGTCCCTTCCATCTTTCCACCAAAAGATGTCACTCTTCAGCCTCAAAAGCCATTCCAAAAGATGCCAGTGTTTTCATATTTTTTTCGAGGAGAAGTTTCCTAGGAAAATGAGTTTACCCGTTGTAAACAGAGCAGACTCTGGTGTAGTGCTTCAAAAATGTAGGTTGAAACAAATGATAATGTTATCTCCCATCACAATGAATCTGATTTGGAAATTAAGGTGTTGGGATTAAAACGAACAGTGGAGACCACACATGAATATGGGCACAACCAGAATGAAGGATCCTGTTTACTTTCCCCAAAGCTCCTTCTCTAACTTCTTTTCAATCTCTAGATTTTTCTCTTAGGTCTCCACTTTAAAATCAACCCTTGCATCGTTAAGTAAGTAAAAACTTATGCAGCTTAACTTTTGAAATTTTTTTGAGGGAGGGCACACCACGTGACATGCAAGATCTTCCCCAGATCAGTGATCAAACCTGAGCCCCCTGCAGCGGAAGCATGGTGTCTTAACCAGTGGAGCACGAGGGAAGTCCTCCAGTATATATTGAAACATGTATATAAACGATATTAACACAGAGTCCTCAAACATGTACCATTAATAGATTCTGGATTATGCAAAGTAGGAAAGGCATAAGGAGAAAATGTAATTTTCTGTGTAGACCTGGGGTCTTGATAAACATAGGCCAGAAGTAAGAAAGGAAGTGTCTGCAAACACCCTGCTTTGTATGTAAATGTCATATGTTTATTATCTTTTGGAGGGAAAGAGTCCATGGCTTTCATCTAGTTCTTAAAGAAATCTTTAACTTAAATTTTAAAATTAATCATTTATAGGAGGAGTCTTTTCTCACTAGACCTAGACAAGCAAACAGGGTGACAGACCCATATGATGCTGGCTTGGTGAGTGTCTTCTTCATAGATAAAGCGATAGGCCACATTGTACAACATATGTTGTATGACACAGCATTGTCAGAGCACATGTCCTGATTTTGGTGTCCTTCTGGGGCATTCTACCAGAAGGTCTATTCTTCCAGAAACATGTCTTCCTTGTATGAGAATGCAAGCATGAATTTTGGATCAGAAAGACTTTACCAGAGACAGCACAGATTATACATAGCTCTCTGACTCCGAATATACTTGTAAGTCAAGAAAAGTCAACCTAACTCAGCCAGTTATTAGGAGGCAAACATGAGACCGTGTGTGTAAAGCTCCTAGCACAGTGTCTGGCATAGAATGGGCACTCAGAAATGTTTGTTTTTGTCTCTTGAACAACACTAAGATTTCCCCCGTGACAGGGATCCTGAGCACAGACTACCTGCTGCTCAGCTAGGACTGGGTCATCAGCCTGAAGGAAATTAGGTTTCCTTTAGGAGTTCCCACCTTTAGTCTCCCCTTCATCATTACCGCAAAGATAAACAAGGACCTCAGGCACAGAACATGTGTGAGTAAGTCATGAAGGATGAAAAGATATGCTGTACCCTAATAGCGCAGACAATATCAAAAATAAGTTAGGGAAGCCACAGGGCACGGGATGCTAATGACATACATGTAAGCACAAATATTCTACATACATGAAAACAAGTTATAATAGAAAGGGCAAAGTCATGTGGAGCTGACTAGTTTAGGAAACTATCATGAAGAAAATGTTTATTGAGCAATATTTTTAAACTGAGGAAAGATAATAGGGAAAAAGAAAGAAGGGTTGGGGGAAGCTAAGAAAGAAGGAGAGACTGTCATAGTGGTGGGCTTAGGAGGTAGGTGGACATGGAGCAGATTTGCAGCCACAGGAGAAGCCATGCTTAAGAGCCTGTGAAAAGATGACAGCAGTTTTGTGTGGGGGAAGGGAGGCAGCTAATTGGTAGAGACCCTTGAAACCCATGATTAGGAGTTTTAATTTAATTCAAGAGGCAATTGGAGCTATTGTAGGTTTCTAAGAAGGGGAGTGATATGATCAAAATGATGCTTGAGGACAATGATTCTGCTGCTGTGAGCATGGTGGATTAGATGAAGGAGACCCTCAGACTGGGAGGCTGATCTGAGGCTATTTTGGGAATGCAGGGTTACAGGGGCATGGCCTAGAGCAGGGCTCTGGAAGGAGCAGAACTGAAATATATTACGGAGGGTAAACTTTCTTTCATTCTTTTTAGAATCCAGTACTGGGTTAGGTGCTGTGCTACTACAGGGAAACAGGCACAGAGGCTGAAATGGAGAGAGACAATTAGGCGATTGTAATATGGTGAGATAAGTGCCGTGACTATAGAATCAGAAATATGTAAGAGTACATAGCAGGAGCAGCATTTAAGAGAGTCATGGAGAGGGATGCATGTGGTCAAAAAGCCTTTCCTGAGGAAGCGGTGTTTAACCTGACAACTTAATCAAGGATCAGAAATTGACTGAAAAATTACTGGGGGAAATGTTCTAGGCAGGAAGTCTCAGGATGAAAGGGTAGGAGCAGAGCCTGGAGGGAAAGGAAAGAATGGTTTCTAGAAAGGCTCAGAGAAGCAAGAAGGGTGGGACCAGACCAGGAAGGGCCTGGAGTTTGTAGTGTGAACTGTGGACTTCATCATTAGGGCAGTGAAAGGCCAGGAGAGAGGTATGGTTCATTTCTCATTTTAGAAAAATCTCTCTGGTTATTATAGGAGAAAAAGATTGGTGATTAGGATAGGAGACTTGCCATAAACTAGGCAGAGATGATTGGGAAATAGAGCTGGAGACATGTAAATATTTCGACTACAGAATTTATGGGATGAAAAAGTGATTTGGAGGAAAAGAGTATTAGCAGGGATGTCATTAGCCCAGAGACGGGAGGTCATTGTCTTGGGTCAAACAACAAACATGTGGAAGCAACAATATTATAATCCAAGTCTCTGGTTCTTTTTAAAATGAGATATTTCATATCTACCCTCATCATGCTTATGTTTTCCTTTATATTGTCAAATATAAGGGACTTCCCTGGTGATCCAGAGGTTAGGACTCTGTGGTTCCATTGCAAGGGACCCAGGTTTGATCCCTGGTCATGGAACTAAGATCCATGACACAAGCCACAACAAGGTCAAAAAACCAAACAAAAGCATTGTCAAATACACCTATACAGTTCACAACAGATGTTTTAAGTTCTTTGTCTGCTAATTCCATTACTTCTGTCATTTCTGAATGTCTCTACTATTGATTTTTCTCTTGGGTATCGGTCATGTTTTCTTGCTTCTTTGTATGGCTGATAATTTTTAGCAAATGACAGACAATGTGTATTTTACTTTGTTGGACATTAGATTTTGTCGTATTGTTAAAGGGTTTTGGACTTTGTTCTGACATTTAGCTAAGTTATTTGAGTTTGATCCTTTCAATGTTTTCTTTTAAACATTTTTTAGGACAGATCTAGAGTAGCCTTTAGGACTTCTGCTTTCAGCCATGATGGAGTAACAGGAACTGGATTTACTCTCCCATCTGAAACAATAAGGAACTAGACTAAATGTATGAAACGTTGGTCATCAGGCAATGAAGGACAGTGATCCTTGAGAGGTAGGAAACAAATGGGGTAACTCCTATGATAGCCCCAGCTTTCTGCCTTGAAAGGTTCCCAGGGCACAGAACTCTCTAGAGCTCTCTTTCTGTTTACCTCTCTCCACTCTGATACTGTCCAACACAAATTCCCCAAACTCTGATCTCTTTTAACTAGGCAAGCTTATTAGGTTGCTTAGATTCCTTCTTCTTCATTCTTTGTTTCTTTCCCTTCTTTCAGGGATTACAATTCATCAATTCATGACCCATTGTCCCATGTCTGGAAACTGTTTCAAATATTTTGCCTGGGAAAAAAAAAAAAAAACCTTGGTATTCTAGTTGTTTATGGTTGAAGGGAAATTCTTGCAGTATTTAATCCTTCATAGTCTAAAGCAAGAATCTTTCGGGTTAATTTTAACTGTTCCAAATGTCACTGTGCTCACTCACTGTCTTTGGAATTCACTCTTGACCAAGTAAAACTCAACTCCAGACCAGATTACAGGGGAAATTGGTGGTTGGGGCAGGGAGGGGGCAGGGTGTTTACCTAAAGCGGAGCCAGAATGAATGAGGGGCAGAAGGAAAGCAGAGAAAGAAGTCAGAATGATGTCCAGGTTTCTGACTTGGGTATCGAGGGATAGTGATGCTATTAAAATAGCGTGAATAGAATTTGTGCATGTTGACATTGAAATATTTATAGAAGACACTTAAATCTTGAGAGAAGAGATCTGGCCTGGGCTGGAAAAATAGATTCCAGTGTTCTCATTGTACAGGTGTACAAGCTTGGTAACAAATATTATTAAAAAGAGAAATATAAAGGAATATAAAGAAAAAAGTAGGTCAAGGGTAGGATTTTAAGTAATGACTACATTTTGGAGGATAAAGAAAGAGATGTACAAAAAAAAAAAGACATGGAGTAAGCTTTGGCAGGATTGGAAGAAAACCTGGAGGAAGAAAGAATGATGTGCTCTGTGAATGAAGCAAAGATGCTGCTGAAAATGAACTGTTTGCCTTAGCAGTTATAACTTCAGTGGTCTTTGCAAGAGCAATGTCAGTTAGGTGGTCTGGAACGAAGCCAGGCTGGGGCAGGTTTAGAAGTGAAAAGACACAGAGCAAGTGAAGACAATGAATGGAGGTGACTCAGAAAACTGGATGAGAAGCGAAGGAGGTAGAGACAGTCACAGCTGTAGGAGATCAAGGACCTTGAAAGAATAAATTTTTTTCTTTTTAATTAAAGAAAACTAGAGAAAAACACCAATACAGCATACTGGCACATATATATGGAATTTAGAAAGATAGTAATGATGACCCTGTATGTGAAACAATAAAAGAGACACAGATGTATAGAATGGACTTTTGGCCTCTGAGGGAGAGGGAGAGGGTGGAATGATTTGGGAGAATGGCAATGAAACATGTATGCTATCATGTAAGAAACGAAGCGCCAGTCTATGTTCAATACAGGATACAGGATGCTTGGGGCTGGTGCACGGGGATGATCCAGCGAGATGATATGGGGTGGGAGGTGGGAGGGGGAGTCAGGATTGGGAGCTCGTGTACACCTGTGGCTGATTCATGTCAACGTATGGCAAAACCAATACAGTATTGTAAAGTAGAATAAAGTAAAAATAAAATTAAAAAAATAAAGTAATAATGGCACAGAAGTAAAAAAAAAAAAAGATACAAACTTAAAATAGAGAAAGAATAAGGTCCTAGTGTTTAGTACAGGGAACTATATTCAGTGTCTTTTAATAATCTATAATGAAAAGGTATCTGAAAAAGAATAGCTATGTATAACTGAATCTCTTTGCTGTACACCTGAAACTAACATAACACTGTAAATCAACCATACTCTAATAAAAAATAAAATAATAAACCAAACAAAACTAGAGTTGTTCATGGCGTCAAGGGAAGGACCCAGTAGAAAGGAGAAGTTTGGAACTGGAGAGAAAGAAGATACATGGAGGAAGTCCTGCCAGAGTGCAAAGGAGAAGGGAATCAAGCTTTCAAGGAACCCTGTGATGACTGCTTTCTGTACAGTGAAACAATAATTTGTAAGGAAATAATTATGGACATTGTCTCTTCTCTCCTCTTCCTTCCCCTTTATGAAAGCTCTTTCCTGCTCTCCAAAAAAATGCATAATTTATATACTCTGTAAGTTTGATTGTCACACATCGGTTTTCCCTAAGGCAGCATGGCTTCTTTTTTAGACTGCAGCACCCAACATACCCATTGTGTCCTTCCAAGATGGTTGGCTAGAGCATGGCATAGACATCCAATTATCTGTTGTGAGTCAAGAAGTGTTTGGGGTCCTATTCAAAAAGAACATATTCTGCCAGGAAAAGTCTCATAGGCACAGTCATTCAGTGACTATTCACTGGGCACTGCACACCGCTGGGGTCAAGGAGGGTCATTCCTGCCTTTGAGCAGTCTACTATCCAGTTGTGGAGGAGACAGGTACACACAAGGGACACTAAACGGGTGATGACTGTGTGTGCTGAGTGTGCACACTGTGGATGTGCTGGAGAGAGGGCAATCTCTGGTGGAGATTTCCAACAGTTTGGGTGGCTTGGGAAAGACTCTTCAAAGAAGCAGGGTCTGAACTGGACCCTGGAGAAGGGCTCTCACGGCTGGAACATCACATGGACAAGTGCACAAAGGCTGTACTGTGTTGCATGTTGAATGTGCTGCATTTAAAGGGCAGTCACACATCTTGTCTGACCATGGCTGAGAGTCCAGAAGTGGGAACAAGTTACTCTAGAAATGCGGTCAGACCATTTCTCGAGATAGGGGCAGAAGGCAAGGCTGACTCCAATTATTAAAACACCTATACTCCTAATTCTCCTCAAAGTTGTTCCAGCACCGCACAGCCGCCACTCTCAGACATCCTGGAATGCTAAGTCAAGTGGACCTTAGGAAACATCACTATGAACAAAGCTAGTGAAGGTGATAGAATCCCAGTTGAGTTCTTTCAAATCCTGAAAGATGATGCTGTGAAAGTGCTGCACTCAATGTGCCAGCAAATTTGGAAAACTCAGCAGTGGTTACAGGACTGGAAAAGGTCAGTTTTCATTCCAATCCCAAGGAAAGGCAATGCCAAAGAATGCTCAAACTACCACACAATTGCACTCATCTCACACGCTAGTAGAGTAATGCTCAAAATTCTCCAAGCCAGGCTTCAACAGTATGTGAACTGTGAATTTCCAGGTGTTCAATCTGGATTTAGGAAAGATAGGAACTAGAGATCAAATTGCCAGCATCCATTGGATCATCGTAAAAGCAAGAGAGTTCCACAAAAACATTGGCTTCTGTTTTACTGACAACACCAAAGCCTTTGACTGTGTGGATCACAACAAACTGTGGAAAATTCTGAAAGAGATGAGAATACCAGACCACCTGACCTGCCTCTTGAGAAATCTGTATGCAGGTCAGGAAGCAATGGTTAGAACTGGACACAGAACAACAGACTGGTTCCAAATAGGGAAAGGAGTACATCAAGGCTGTATATTGTCACCTTGCTTATTTAACTTATATGCAGAGTACATCATGAGAAACACTGGGCTGGATGAAGCACAAGCTGGAATCAAGATTACTGGGAGAAATATCAATAACCTCAGATATGCAGATGACACCACCCTTATGGCAGAAAGCAAAGAACTAAAAAGCCTCTTGGTGAAAGTGAAAGAGGAGAGTGAAAAAGTTGGCTTAAGACTCAACATTCAGAAAACTAAGATCATGGCATCTAGTCCCATCACTTCATGGGAAATAGATGGGGAAACAGTGGAAACAGTGACAGACTTTATTTTGGGGGGCTCCAAAATCACTGCAGGTGGTGACTGCAGCCATGAAATTAAAAGACTCTTACTCCTTGGAAGAAAAGTTATGAACAACCTAGACAGTATATTAAAAGGCAGAGACATTACTTTGCCAACAAAGGTCCGTCTAGTCAAAGCTATGGTTTTTCCAATGGTCATGTATGGATGTGAGAGTTGGACTATAAAGAAAGCCGAACACCAAAGAATTGATGCTTTTGTACTGTGGTGTTGGAAAAGACTCTTGAGAGTCCCTTGGACTGCAAGGAGATCCAACCAGTCAATCCTAAAGGAAATCAGTCCTGAGCATTCATTAGAAGGACTGATGCTGAAGGTGAAACTCCAGTACTTTGACCACCTGATGTGAAAAACTGACTCCTTGGAAAGGACCCTGATGCTGGGAAAGATTGAGGGTAGGAGGAGAAGGGGACGACAGAAGATGAGATGGTTGGATGGCATCCCCAACTTAATGGACACAAGTTTGGGTAAACTCCAGGAGTTGGTGATGGACAGGGAGACCAGGTGTGCTGCAGTCCATGGGGTTGGGAAGAGTCAGACAAGACTGAGTGACTGAACTGAACTGAACTGATACTCCTAATTGACACCAATAACTAAAAACAGTATGCTGGATAAGCACTGTCTGCTGCTGCTGCTAAGTTGCTTCAGTCTTGTCTGACTCTGTGCAACCCCATGGACTGCAGCCTACCAAGCTTCTCTGTTCATGGCATTTTCCAGGCTAGAGTACTGGAGTGGGTTGCCATTGCCTTCTCTGAAGCACTGTCTAGCACCTACTGGAAAGAAATTTCTAAGTGATATTTTACAAAATTATCTCTGTTTGCCCCAAAAGGGAAGAATTAGGCTTTTAAAGGGAAATCTTTTAAAAATGGGTACTTTGGAAACTTCCTTTCCGTGTCAAACTGCTGCTGTGGAAATGAAGAAATTGGGGAGAATGGTGGAAATGAAGAAATTGGGGAGAATGATGGAAATGCTCTATGTCTTGATTGTGGTGGTATTTATATAAGTGTAAATATTTGTCAAAACCCATCAAATGGCACACTTAAAATGGGTGTGTTTTATTGGATGCAAAGCATACTTCTCAAAAAGTTTACTTTTAAAAAGCAATTTGCATAAAAATTAGTGATTCCAAAATAAGTAAACAAACAACTAACTGCCCCTGAAATTCCTTTCATTCAGCTGATCAATACCATCTTGGAAACAGTTTAGAACTTCTTGAGTATAAGCAGGAAAAGAAAAAAGATTCTGAGTTGCTAAGATGACTGGAAACAAAAATTTCCAATGAATTATTATGGTTATTAACCAGCCAGCATGGGTTTACATAATTAATGATCCCAGAGGTTTTTATGACTTTCATTTTTCTTTTGCCTTTAAACACGCTTTTCAATAAGCCAATCATGGGAATACGCTGCAGGTGGTGAGAGGCATAAATTGCTGGGTGTAATTACCTCCCTTAGACATCACGTTAGGGCACAGATACACTTAAACTGGTGTTTTAGAATCTCTTTTTCCAGTCTATAGTGTATGTGTTTGCTGTTTTATTTAAGTATATCCAATTGTACTACAGAAGAAAGAAAAACCCATAGGTGGATAAAACCCATAAAGATTCAGCATAGAAAGTAAATGAGTAAGTTTACGAAAAAGAAAACTCAGGATCTGATAAGTATGCATGAGTGAGTAAATAGCCTATGAAACATAGAATTCATAAGATGTGCTAAGTATTAGGGAGTAATTGGTAACTTGTAAAATGTGTTATGTATTTTAAAAAGAACATAAAGACATGCATTCTGGCTTATACTATCTCTAGGCTGGTAGATATGTCATCCCTAAAGTGGTGACTTTTCAGTCACCTCAGTATCATCCTTTATGGCCTCATGTGTGCTCTGCCCCAGAAATGCAGATGGAATTCATAGCTTCAGTAAACTAATTGGCATGCTTTGACTCTGTGCATATGTACTTGCCCTGTGTCTTTCCAATAAAGCAAGCATGGGGTAGCACTAGGGTAGCTCATCTTACTACTAACCCCCACTACCTTGTCCAGACTCAATCGGGGTACTCCTAACTACAACACAAGCAGAGAAGAGTCAGCTTCCTTCCATGCTGCTTGCCCTAGTCCTTAGGATGGGGCAACCCATCCCATCCATGTCCGCCCACTTCCCATTCTGTGTTTTAACTAGATTCAGTAAACGATGTTATTCTGGAAATTTAATTTGGTCCATGAATCTTTCTATTCCATGACCTGTAAGAAAGCTTCCTGAATCTGAACTTGGAGGCTGTCATTCCTTACCACACAACCTGACTTGGTGGATAGTTAAAGCAGTCTTAAATTCATTTGATATTTTATTTTATTTTGGCTATGCCATGCAGCTTGAAGGATCTTAGTCCCTCTACCAGGGATTGAACCTGGATTCTGGCAATGAAAGAGCTGAATCCTAACCAATGCACCTCCATGAAATTCCCTCATTTGAAATTTTAAAACATATTCAAGAATTCAAATAAAATTTTATTCCTGAGTTTCCAAGCCAAGTCAGTGTTTATCCAATCAAATCCTTTTGTCAGATGCCCTGTGAGGTAGCATGAGTGCTTATGCGGTTACAAAGAAAGGGGACCCAAAACCCAAAACATTTCTGTGGAGGGAAAGGAAAGGAGGAAGAGGGATTTAGAGGAAGAGGCACACGCCTCCTGGCATACTCCTTTCAGCCCCAGGGCCTTCCTGACACTTTGTTCCCTCTGCCTTTGGGATGTGGGGGCTTTCCCAGGCCCGGTTTCCACTGGGTTCACTGCCTCACTTCCCCCAGTGCCTACTCAGTAGCCTTCCTACAGAAGCCTTTCCTGACCAAGCCAGGACAGTGCTGGGCTTCCTCCCCTCACTCCAGATGCCCCACCCACTTATTTTCTTTTCCCCGTAGCACTTATCACCATCTGACATACGATATATTAATACTCACTTGTTTATGTATCGTTTGTGTCCGCCACTAGGATGTCAACTCTACAAGTGCAGGATTTTGGAGTGTTTTTCTTCACAGCTGAATTCCCAGCCCCAACACAGTGCATAGCACACAGTTTGAGCTCCTCTGTAAACATCTGGGGGATGAATGAATGACTGAATGAAGAACTATGGAAGGATTTTTAGCAGAGGAATCTCGTGTCCGTTATTTATATCTTAGAAAGATCCCTCTGAAGGTGGCTGAGACTGAAGCAGGAAGACGGACAAGAGGTATTAAAGGTCCTGCCAGAGAGGACTAGAATCTAAACATAATTAAAAAAAAAAAAAAAAAAACCTAGAGACCAGAAGAGCATTTGCAGACTGACTGAGATTAGAGCTACAAGAGGAATTTCTATCTGATCTAACACATATCTAGCCACTATTGGCTATAGACAAGGGATCTTGGGAGAGAGAATGAGGATGTAGATGGGACAGATTCTGCCCTGAGGGGTTAGAATCAGGTGAGTCATGGGCACAGGAGACGTTTGATGCAAATGCTGGGAGAGTGGAAGAGGGAAATATTTGATTTTCATCAGTGAGGGGAGTTAGAGAAGATGCCGTGGAGGAGGAAGCCTTTAAGCTGGTTCTTGAAAATTGGGTAGAATTCTGAAGGCAAAGACTGGAAAGGGAAGTAAGATGATAGATTTTCCCTTTCACCATCTCTACCACCACTTACATAACTTAAAAATTTTTTTTAATTTTATATTGGAGTATAGCTGATTAACAATGTTATGATAGATCCAGGTGGACAGAAAAGGGACTCAGCCATACATATACATGTACCATCCTCCACTAGACACTCCTCCTATCCAGGCTGCCCACACAACATTGAGCAGAGTTCCCTGTGCTATACAGTCGGACCTTATGGGTTATCCATTTTCACTTACACAACCTTTGATGGAGTTGCTAATGACTTGAGAAACAGTTCTGTCTATATCACAAAGTAAATTTTTTCAGAAGAGGGTGTGGGGGACTTTCATGGTCATCCAGTGGCTAAGACTCTGTGCTCCCAATGCAGGGGGCCCAGGTTCAGTCCCTAATCAGGGAACTAGATCCCACATGCTGCAACTTAGATCCAAGGCAGCCAAATAAATAAATAAATAAATTTGGGGCGGGGAGGAAAGAGGGTGTGGAACACTGAAAAGCAGAAAGGAAGAGTTAGGATAATTTACTATCTGGATAATCTGGAGAAGAAGTGAACCGTACCAATAAGACTTTAAGAAAACAGGGACAAAATCACTCCCTTGTTCAGATGCGTCACAAAGGGAACAAGAACAAAAACCATCCAAGTGAGTGACTCTGCTGATTCCTGGACGTGGACCTGGGAATTTTCTGTCTCTGTGGTATTGTTTTACAGGCCAGTGAAGATCCTGGGTAAGCAGGATTCCTATATTCCTACATAAAGGCTAACAGTCATGCTGGCTTGCAGAGCTTGCCTACATTTTTAATAAAACTGAAAGATTAAGCAATGCCTGGCCGCAGTATATTATTAATACAAATTCTTAACTGTCAATTAGTTAACTGGCTAGTAAAAAGAACCTGGTTTATAAGATTGCTGCTAATGAATATAATGCTTTGTTCTCAGGCAAAACATCTGCTTTGGATATGTAATTAGAAGAAGGGCGCCCTCCCTCCCTCCCCATAGGGAAAACATGTGCAGCTTTATTCAAAGGAGCTTATTATACCTGTGAGGGGTCAAAGTCTGTGGATCTGTGGCTTATGGTATTATGACAGATTACAAAATCACTCCATTATGCTCTTCGATCTGTTTCCAAGCACCTAGCAGGGAGCGAGCTCGGCACTGGACGCTCAGAAACAAGATTCCCATTGGTTGTCCTCCTAAGGCCTTATGATAAGTCAGCTGTTGTTGACATCACCTGACAGCTCACATGTCAGAGCCTTTCTGTCTGACTTCTGCCTCTGTTGCTGCCAAGTTCTCCTCTGAGAGTCAGCCTGTGCCTCAGGCCGCCACCAGCTCCCAAGAAGAGCTTAAGTGGATTTGAAACCCACGGGTAGCCCCATCATTTGTGCTAATGAAAGGGAAAGGAAGCTGAACACTTAAACCCCATGTGTCCTTTGTCTCTGCCTCTCCCTCTCTCCGGCCCTTCCCCCTCCCCCCTTCCCCCACAGCCTGTTTCTTTTCCATTATTTCTCTAGTTCCTCATCCCACTCCTCCCCCATGCGCATATGCCTTCTTAAAAAACATATTTAGAGAAGAGAGCGACTCGTTCCAAAAGCCTTTGTTTTAAAGTCAGTTGTCAAGTGTACCTACAAACCCATTTCAAACTCAAGTGGTTGAAAGATGTTTGGTATTTGCCTGATACTCCAAAGAAGTGGTTTTAAGGAAAATCAATCTTATTTCCTTGGCACAGTAATAATTACTCTTAAAAGGTTTTCTCCCTCATAGCTACTTTTCCAGCAGAGCTGTGCCATGGGCTGGACAGCATGTGCAGGAAGGAGGGGGGCACGTCTTCATTCCTGCCAACTACGCCCACCCTGCCTAGTTTCTGTGACTGTCCAAACAGCCCAGAGTTTATGAAGGGGAAATTGATTAGGGGATGTGACCTGTCAAATCATAATATTTATAAGGCTTAATGAGCTGGAAAAAACCCACAATTTTCAAGTAGTAACATCTGAAAGAAAAAAATGAAAACCATATCCACAGGAGCTGACAGGAATGGAATCGCTCTCCTGAGATGGAGAAAAAGTTTGGCTCCAGTGGAAAACCAGGACTTAGTCTTGCCTTTCCTTGGGGAAGTCACACCCCTTGGAAGACTCAGCCTCTTGCCATCAATGAATACTTTTTGGTGACTGTTAGGAACTGAAAATGCCTTTGCTAAGATGACTGAGGGAAACTTGAACAGACCTAGGGGATAAATGGTGTCACCCAGAAGGGCTCTGGCAGTTACAAAAGTGGGAGCAGAAGCTGAGCCAATTAAGGCTCTTCCGTCAGTCATATCTGTAACTGAGAGTTTAGTGCTGTGTCTGCCCTGTGTCCTCCAGGTATCCTCAGAGCTCTTGCATTATTTAATGGTTCTGTTAGTACAGTGTGCCTCTGGACTGCGCCCTCTTTGTAAAGGAGACTTCCTGGGTCTACAAGGCTTTTACCTGGTGTCTATAAGATGTTCTCTAACATATGTAGAGAAAGGAAGTTAGGAAGAGAGCCAATGTTGGTGAAAAATGGAGAAATTGGGTCCTAGAATATTTGAAACAAGAGCCTGTGGTGTAGTGCAAGGAACATGGGCTTTGGCACTAGAAACACCTGGATTTGATTCATGACTGTCACTAGACATGTAACTTTGAACTAGTTACTGAATTTTCCCAAGTCTCAGCATCATCATATGTAAAAATGAGTTTAATATAACTGAAACTATCTTGAGGGGAAAAACAATGTAAAAAGGCCCAGGATCTAGCATATAACAAGAGCTCAGTAATGGGCAGTTCTTTTTTTTTAAATTCAAAATTGGTTTTGAAACACTGGGCCATTTCGTGAGTCCAAATAATCTTAGGCTTCAAAGGTGAAGGATTCAGGAAATATTTCAAAATCTCATATGGTAGAACAACACTCCTGAGACTACTTCATGTACTAATGAAAATCCTGTGGTCTGGGAAACTTACAAAAGATAAAACTCTTATGTCTTCAACCCATTAGAGTACAAGATGCTGCAGGAAAGGGAGGGAGACTTCCTTACCTATGGGGAACCTCACAATACTGTTTGGACATTCTCTTATTGAGAAATTTAAACTGATATGTGATGGGAAACATTACAAGAGACAGAGTGCAGCCCAAGTTTAGGAAAAGTTCCAGTTAGAAGCAACTGCCTTGGGCCAATGAGTCTATGTGTTTTCCTGCCTACATCGATGTTCTTGGATACTTCACTCCTGGCAGGCAATTCTGAATCCAGTTAACATCATAGTTGCACAGCTCACCACTACTTGAACAATAATACACAATCCTCCATCTTGTTTTATTTGTTAGTTCATATATTCAACAAATACTAATCAAGCATCTACACTGTGCCAGGTGATATCTGAAATGCTGGGAATATGGAGGTGAATAAGACAAGTAAATTCTTACATAACTTACCTTCTAGGGGAGAGGAGAGGCACAGACAATTAAAGAAAACTTAATGATTTCCCACAGGTCTATGAGGGAAAGGGCTTCCCTTATGGCTTAGATGGTAAAGAATCCACCTGCAATGCAGGAGACCCAGGTTTGATCCCTGGGTAGGGAAGATGCCCTGGAGAAGGAAATGGCTACCCACCTCAGTATTCTTGCCTGGAGAATTCCATGGACAGAGGAGCCTGGCGGGCTACAGTCCATGGGGTCACAAGGAGTCAGACACACTGAGTGACTAACACTTTCATTTTCTATGAGGGAAATGGATTAGATGATAGGCTGGGGACTGAGTGAATACAGGTGGTGCCTGCTTCAGGTAAAATGCCTCAAAAGGCTTCCCTGGGGATGAGGAGCCACTCTAGACAGGGAGAGCATTCTCGGTCAAGGTAACATGTGAGGACGGGATGGGCCTGGAAGCGGGGAACAGCGCATGTAATTTGAGGAACAGAATGAAAAACAGCTGGGCTAGAGCACGGTGAACAAGGGGAGCGTGGTCAGCAATGAGCCTGGGTGAAACAGGAGGTGTCAGTTCATGATGATAATGCAGGCTAAACAAAGTGAGAGGTCTGGGCTAACTGCGAGGTTCTCTCATAGATCATTGGGTGAAAGCGTTCCATTTGTGTACACTGGCTCTTCTGCAGGGTACAAAGGGGGCAGTCTGGATCTTTACTATGAGCCTTTTAAATCATTCTTTGTCTACCCCTATGAGCCATAGATCCTAATGAACTGGGACTAGCCCTCCCTTGGAATATTTTTATTAAGGGTAATCTATCTGATATTTCATTTCTGTTTGTTTCAACTTTAATTTTTTATGGTACGCCTGAATAAAGAGACACTTGATTGAGTACCTTTCAAACAGCTGAGAAGCTACAAGTAGGGAAAATTTGTGAAAAGAAAGTAAAGAAACAAGTAAGGCATATGAGAGAGTTCTAAGCCCCTTGGCATTAGTCTAAAGCTGAAGGTCCCCATGGCTCCATAGAGTGTGATTAGAAGGACATTGTCAGAGTTTTGAACTTAAGGGAGACCTGGGTTCAATCCCTCGGTCGGGAAGATCCCCTGGAGAAGGAAAATGGCAACCCACTCCAGTGCTCTTGCCTGGAGAATCCCATGGAGGGAGGAGCCTGGTAGGCTACAGTCCATGGGGTCGCAAAGAGTCCGACACGACTGAGTGACTTCACTTCACTACTGGCAACTAACTAGTGAACTGGAGAAACAAATTGGAGCTCTCATGATAAATTGATAAACTTATACTTAAAGAAAATATTTTTATTTTCTAATTTAATTGGAATTCTCTTTTATCTCACTACATAAGTTTAGCTCTTAACTCAGAAATTTTGAAAACACAAAGGCATGTTGTATTATTTTTCTTAAAAAAAAGAAAACTAAACTTTTTCCTGCCAACACAAGAGCCTTCTTACTATTCTCTTAGAGAAAGAAGCAAGGCAATGGTGCACAGTAGAAAGAATTAGGGGTTATCAATCAAAAATTGGTCTCCAACTACTGTGGGAAAATCATTTCGACTTGCTGAGCCTCAGTTTTCCCTTCATGGGTTATTAAACTAGACACTAGAGAATCTCTTGAGTTCCCCCAGTTCTAAGAGCTGTGATCCTAGAAAATGAGAAGATGTTTCTGAGGAAGGATAAAGAAAATATAATGAAAGATGAGGGAAGCAAGAAGAAACAGAATGTAAAAAAACAAAGGTCGTTCTCCTTCCTCACTTGACAAATTGACCCTGAAGTCCAAAAGTTAAAAGGGATCTCTATTTTGCATGGGCTTCTCCAATAACCTTAATTCAAAAGTTTCCCCCTTTCTTAATTTATCCAAAATTGTCTCTTCAGCCCTTTGCAATGCACTGCATTGAGGATTTCAACAACATGAGGAAAAAGCCCTGACAGTACTTCGATAGGTGAGCCTTAGAAAAGTTTCTCGGTTCTAGCTCATCATATTTTACTGTCTAAACTCATCATGATTCAGTCAGTTCAGGTCAAGTTCTCCTTTGAAATATATCTGTTGGCCTTTTCTTTAGTGTCTAGAGGTCAAACGTAGAGAAAGAGTTTTCTCATTGAGTATGCCAGATAGAATTTCCAGCCTCCTGTCTTCAGCAGTGACTTAGAAAATACTGTCACTCAGATTCACTCCTTTATTCAACATACCAGGCCCTGAGCTCATTTGAGAGTTGACAGGTGAGTAAACAGCAATTACAGCTCAAGGCCAGGGGGTGGTACAGGGTGCTGAGAGGCTCAAAGGAGGGTATTGCCAACCAGCAGTGAGGGGAGGCCTGGGCTAGGATGGTGAAGGAGAAAGGGAGTGAAGTAGATAGACTGAAGACACACTGGAGGAAAAACAGACAAGAAATGGCAATGGACTGCATAAGGAAAATAAGGAAAGGCTGTGGTTTTAATTTAAGCAACTGCATGGGCATTGGTACTCATTTACCAAGATGGGATACCATCTCAGTTTTGGATATGTTATCTGATAAACCATAACTCCTAAATTAAGCTGTAACTCCTCCAAGAGGTATATGATTTTAAAAAGAAAACTCTCAAGAATCAAAAAGAGTGAAGCCAGTGAGGTAAATGGGGGCAGGGCAGGGGGTAGTTGCATTGTTTGTTGTTGGTTTGGTTTTATGTGGGGATTTTTTTAAATTCAGATATTATTGACATAATATTATCCTTTAAGTGTATGATAGAATTATTTGAAATTTATATCTATTGCAAAATGATCACCACACATCTATTTAACATCTGTCACCATATGTAGTTATGCTTTTTTCTTGTGATAAGCACTTTTGAGATCTATTTTCTTAGCAAGTTTCAAATATGCAATACAGTATTATTAACTATAGTCACTGTGCTGTACATTACACCCCAGGACTCTGGAGTTTGGTAGTGAATTTACCCTGAGTTGCTCCTTACTACATCTTGACCTAGAAAGCTGGATAAAATCTCTCACCTGAGTGATCTGTGAAAGTGACCACTATTCCCCTCCCAGAGCAGCACTCATCACCCGTCCCTAAGGCCAACACCCATGGCGGGCAGGGCGGTGGCATGGGAAACAGCTGAAGCTTCCAAAAAGCTGCCAGTCCCTGTGTCTGGAAAAGAAGTGGGGGTAGGTAGAATTTCATAATCACAGAGAGCAAGGAAAAGAAAGAGACCATTGTCTGCCTGAAGCCAGGTTTCCTGATCTGATTTCCAGAAACCTCACTCTTCTCCAGATATTCAAGGCCAGGAGTTTGCCCCAAACCCATCCTGAGGAGCACCTTTAAAAAAAAATCACAGTCATCAGTTCAAAAGAATTTGTAGCTAAAAATGTTCTTCATAAAAAAAAAAAAAAATTGTCTCTACATAGTACCAACCCACTCCAGTGTTCTTGCCTGGAGAATCCCAGGGACAGGGGAGCCTGGTGGGCTGCCGTCTGTGGGGTCACACAGAGTTGGACACGACTGAAGCGACTTAGCAGCTGCAGCAGCGGGTGAGTAGCTACCATTCGCTTAGCATTTAAAAGTTTTAAGTTCCACCAGTCCTGAAGAAGCTTTTAACTGGTCTCTACTAGTTTTACTGAAATTAGAATATGCAGCCACAACGTAAGTTTGATTATGGTTATATTACCTATAAGATAGCTTAATTTAGAGGGAAATCACCATGCTTTTTTAGCCAACTTTGTTTTTCATGTAAAATTAAAACGGCCAAAGAGACAAAAACCATTTTATTTAAAAAAGATTTACAATTTTAAATAAAATATAATTGCTAAGACTAAAGTTCCAGTCCCCCTGCTCTTTAATAGTTCATAACACCTGGTTTTCTCACCCAGGACCTGCCTGGTTCCTGACCTGGGCTCTAGCCCACCTCATTAGCTTTGTCATTGGATCAAGAGCTCTGTGAGCTCAGGCCCCTGTCTGGGTCCCTGCAGGAGCCCCCAGGGCCTGGCACACTGCCTGCCTTGCCTTACTTAGGAGGACAGAAATATGTCTTCAATGACTGAGTAAGTGGACACAATCCAGAGCCAGGGCTTGAGGATAAACTGAATCTGGCTGGATTATTTCTGGAGTGACTGGAAGGAGATAGAATTTAAGGGGGTAGATGTGAATGAGAGCGGGGGACGGGAGCCAACACCAGAGGCATATCAAATGTCTTTTGTTTCATGTCATCTCACCACCCCCACCCCTTCCCAGGGGGTTTTTAATAGGCCAAAAATAAGAGATAAGAGGAAAGTTCAGGCAGAGGACATCAGGAACCTCTCAGGAAATCAGGTGCAAAGAGGGTAAAGAACAGAGCAAGGGTCTCAGATGTTGTTGTTCTTGGTGGTGCTGGGCACACGCTACACAGGCCAGTTCTCCCGCTTAAAGTTGAGATTTGGTCCCCATAGAAACTTTCTTGAAACCAGACTCTTGCTGCCATAGCTTAAAAATTTCAAAACAATTTGACAAAAAAAAATCTTTACAGCCTCTATACGGTAGTTGGGGGCTTCCCTGGTGGCTCAGACAGTAAAGAGTCTGCCTACAATGCAAGGGACTGGGGTTCAGTCCCTGGGTTGGGAAGATCCCCTGGAGAAGGGAATGGCAACCCACTCCAGTATCCTTGCCTGGAAAATTCCATGGACAGAGGAGTCTGGTGAGTTACCCTCCATGGGGTTGCAAAGAGACACGATTAAGTGATTAACACTCACACACACAGACACTGTAGTTAGGGGAAACTCAGCTCAAGATAGCATTCCCCAAAGTATCCTTTTGGTTTTTCTTAATAACTTCAATGGTTATAGAAATTATAGAGCTTTGTAGAAGGAAAAATAATAAGGAGTAAACCAAATGTTAAGAAGTAACTTTCTTGCAGAAATTCTCAGAGCCTTTAATATGTTAATGTACATATTAAATTAAATCCCAGAGAGAGAGGGAGTAGCATCTCTGAAGACTATAATTCTGCAGACTCTTTTTAGGAGGATGAGTAATTCTGCTTTCCTCTTAAGCACTCTTTACTAAAAGAAATTCCCCATCTACATCACCATTTTTCAGAGGGCTTCATTTTCTTTTTTTGGTGGCATGGCAAAAGCCCAAGTGAAAATATAAGGACCAGAAATATATGTTTTTCAGCAAGAAAGAAATATTCTCTTTTTAATTTTGGGGTTTTTGCCTACTGAAGCCAGAACTGGAATTATTACTTTATATAAATATAAAAGTCCTTAAGTGATCATTACAAACAAAAATAGGACAAAACTGCTTTGTGAAAGGACACAAAGTTAGAAAAACAATTTACCAAAATATAATTTTAAAAATACTTTAAAAATTAAACTTAACCACAAAAACAGATATATAATGTGTATTTATCACCATGCATTTGAAAAGTAGAATGACATAATTTTCATAATTCTTAAGGGTACCATTTTATAATTTGCCTAAAGGTTTTCTCCCCTAGTGGCCCCAAAGTGGCAATGAAAGTGAAAGTGAAGTCTCTCAGTTGTGTTCGACTTTTGTGACCCCATGGAGTCTGCCAGGCTCCTCTGTCATGGAATTCGCCAGGAAAGAGTACTAGAGTTCGTTGCCATTCCCTTCTCCAGGGAAAAGTGGTAATATCTGCTTATAAAAGCCCTGGTTTGGACTTTGTGGGCTGCTGAAGTTTTTTCAGACTGTTTCTCATTAAAACAAGATTGCATGGTAGGCTGACAGTGTAACTCACTTACTCATGCTTTCCAGAGACTTAATTGACCAGAATTTGCCTTTCCTTTTCTTTATATACTACTTTTCCTTTCTGGTTAATGCCTGCAAAATATCCTGTAAGAAGCTACAAAGTTTAGAATTTTTCCTTCTTCAGAAGTCAAAAATTCATGAATCCTGCATTTCACACAAAATATTTTCTCACAGATTCCCTGTACCTCTCTTACTTTCTTTTAACAAAAAATTTGTGAATAATATGAGATACATACAACTGATAGTGGTATGGGCCTTAGCCCATCATTGCTTATCATTTAAGAGGTGTCTACTGCAGTTTAAAACAAGTTTTTGGTTCCCATGGATTTTCAGAAAATTGGGCCCAACTAAGAAACATCTTAATCATTGAAGCAGCTTTTTGTCTGACCATCATCTATTCACCTCTTTACTCTGCCAGCTGCTTCTCCTCCCATGGGATGAAGGAATACAGCAGTACAGGCTGAGACTGTTCTAAAGAATCACTAGAGAGGCCATGAGGAGAAAAAGAACCCAGGGACTGCAGGATTGAACTGCCTGCACTGCCATGTAGACTTCTGAAGCAGGGTCATTTTTGAAAGCGGAGTAAGGAAGTGAGTGGATACTGAGCTCTGAGAGCTGCTCTCAGTCTTAAGGAAAATTTTCCTCAATGAATTGCCCAAAGAGTCCGTTTTCTAGAAAAAGTCTGAATGATGGCTGGATTACAGAGCTCTTGTAGCTCATAGATGGACTATGCTGGCTTAATTCCTCTGCTTGCCTTCTAGACCTATTCAAAGTCCTTCCCAGCTCTGCTCTGCACTCAAGGAGATGACCCCTTCCAATGAGGTGGGAGGAGAAAGGTGTCAGGCTTTATTCTCTGCCCTCCCTCCTGAGTAGCTGTGTCTCTCTTGATCGCTGTGAGGTTCCACACCTATGGCTCCCCTCAGGGAACTCCAAATCTGGCCAGACTCCAAGGCCACTATTTCTTCCCCCTTTGGCCCTAAGAGAAATAATGGCTTCCTACTGCTGCCGGACTCTGAGTGCCTCAATATCCTTCATTCATTTCCTTAACCTCGCCCACTCCCCTGGAGGTAGTCCCCTTATTACAGTCTCTCCATTGAACTATCTGTGGGGAACCTGACTGACATACCAACTGAAACTCGTTTTCAACATGAAACTATTAAAAGAGATCTCGATTTGGTAGAATGTATTTCTTCACAACTTCAGTCAGAGTATTGCTTAGGAGTATGGGTGTTGGAATCTGTTCTTATTGATTGTAGGATTCTGGGTATGCTTAACCTTTCTCTCCAAGTATTAGTTAAGTATCTCTAAGTATCTCATCCAGAAAATGGAGCTAAAGAGTATTTAATTCATTTAACAAATAAAAATTATTATTAGGATTAAGCAAGATAATGTTTGTAAAATACTTAGCACAGTGCAGTGCTAAGAGAAAAATGTCAATAAGTTGGAGCACTTCTTTTTTATTATCATCTATCTTCTTTATATTTCAATTTTCAAACTATGTGATAATGCATGTTTCTCTCTATTAATTGTTCAGTGTTTCATATTTGTGAAACTAATAGTCAAACATGTTATAGAACACTATTATTATTTTAATATGAACATTGATTGCTCACAGGATTTACACTGGCTTAAGATTAAGGACTATTAGAGAAAAAAAGAGAGTTCAAAATCCTTGGCCTCTGTTTCTTTTAGGAAGTAGCATTGTTCCTACAAACCATCAAAATGATTGTCTCACTTTTCACCCTTTTCACCCCAGCTATCCCACCCTCACCTCTTCCAGAGTGACATGACATTCCTTTGTCCTTTAGTACAAAATAGAATCCTTCTGCTCATCTGCTCCAGCTGAAATATACTAAATCAATTAGTATTGGCTTAATTGCGAATAACCAAAACCTAAAGACAAGAGTAGTTTAAGCAGCATGGAAGTTTGTTCCTTCTTCACATAAAATCTGGCTTGAGTTGGTAGGGGGTTCCACGGTGTCAAGGACTCAAGCTCGTGGCACTGCTGTGTATGGCCCTTGCCTTTTCTTTCAAAATGGAATCCTAGCCATCACAGCCATATTCCAAGCAGCAGGATGGAGGAAAGGGAGAAAGATAAACAGCCTTGTAAAATGATAGAAAATATGTTTGGGTCTTTGCCTCCCAGTTCCTGGCACAGAGCTCCTAAAAGCCTTGGAATTTCCTAAGTGATAAGAGCACTGCTGCTGCTGCTGCTAAGTCGCTTCAGTCGTGTCTGACTCTGTGCGACCCCAGAGATGGCAGCCCACCAAGCTCCCCTGTCCCTGAGATTCTCCAGGCAAGAACACTGGAGTGGGTTGCCATTTCCTTCTCCAATGCATGAAAGTGAAAAGTGAAAGTGAAGTCGTGTCCGACTCTTAGCGACCCCATGGACTGCAGCGCACCAGGCTCCTCTGCCCATGGGCTTTTCCAGGCAAGAGTACTGGAGTGGGTTGCCATTGCCTTCTCCAGATAAGAGCACTAGGAGCATCTTTTGTTCTAATATTTGGTCTGCGACCCCAGTTCCTGACACAGAGCTCCTAAAGCCCTTGGAATTTTGAATGATAGGAATTTTGTTGTTCTAATGAGGAAACTCTTGGTAGGCCCTTGAATAGCTTCAGAACTGGCCTGGTAACCATAAAAACGGATCTATAATTAGAAGATTGTAGCTTCAATCCCAATCGCATCCTCTGGGAAAGTCTGGAAAGGGTCTGGTTAATAATTGATGTTAAAATTGATGTTACCAAGCCTTCCTTAAAATCCCCAGAATGTGGGGGTGGGGGTGTGGTGGCGGTGGGAGTGTTGAAGAATTTCCAAGTTCAGAGGGTGACATACCCCAACTCCACAGGGACAGAAGCTCCTGCACTCAGGCCCGTCTGGATCTCTCCTAGGTATCTCTTCATCTGGCTATTCAGTCACATCCTCCACCATATCATTAATTATATAATAAACTGGTCAATGTGTCTCCCTGAGTTCTTTGGGCCATTTATGAGAGTCATGGGGATTCAATTATAGCCAGTCAATCAGAAGTACAAATAACAACCTGGAACTTGCGATTGACTTGAAAGTGAGGTTGGCATCTGAGGCTATCTCCAGGTAGTGTTTCTTTTCTTTAAAAAGAAAACCAGAAAACTGTGCTGTCTCATTTTGCCCCACCTTAAACTCTGCTCAGAGTGTGGTTTCCAAACATGAGCAATCAGTAGACCTTGTCTTAGACTGTTGCCCTTGCTCAAACACACCCAACATTCAGAGCACAAATCCGGATTAAAATAACATTGACTGTAACTAGAATTATAGAATACATGTCATATCTGGGAGATGGAGACAGGCTGATATAATGGTCTGAGGTTTATCTTTGACTACTGAGGTATGGATCCAGCTAACAGCCACAAAAACTGCCTGACAAGTTTATTCTGTTGCCCTGTGGCCATCCATAATTCACAGGACTGGAGTGTCAAAGATTTTTGAGTAGATGAGGAAGTAAGATCAGAATTGTAATAGAAAGATATTAACCCTGGTGAGGTGTTAAGTGGTCAGGAAAGAGAGAAAATGGAACTGAACCCCAGTAAGTTGGAAATGGAATTGAACTCAGTAAGCAGATACTGCAATGGACCTTGTCAGTGGTACTGAAAATTGAGGTATCCAGTGGGACCAGAAATGTTACAGATAGAGATCTGCTCTGAAGAACTCAGAAGTAGATTGTGTTCAGGGAGAAGTTGTTTAAAATAGGAAGCTACCAATTTTGTCTTCTCAAAAGAGTTTCTTTTTGTAAGGAGTTGCTCGCCTATCGTTCCATGTGATACTGGCTAAGCTGCCAAACTGTAGGACTCTGCCCTTTGAATATTGGAGAAGGAAATGGCAACCCACTCCAGTGTTCTTGCCTAGAGAATCCCAGGGACAGGGGAGCCTCGTGGGCTGCTGTCCATGGGGTCACACAGAGTCGGACACGACTGAAGCGACTTAGCAGCAGCAGTAGCAGCTCTTTGAATACACTGGTGGGGAGGCAGATGGGAGAGGGCAGGGAAATAGTGGGAGAAGCAGCCAGTCATAGACCCTTAGGCCCAGCCAGTGACCCCGCCTCATTCTCTTGGGCACAGTGATCCGTCCAGGGAAAGGAATATGCCCCAGCCTGGGTCAATTAGAGCCCTTTTCTGAGATTAATTTGGAGCTAGAGGAGAAGGGGTCTTTCTTTTGGAAGTACTATGTGAATGAGGACTGCCTGCAGCCATACTTTTTTCATGAAGGTGTACATGTAGAACCCTTGTCCACAGTAGGAAAAAATGAAGACAATATAAACAAATGAGTAGAGACTGAAGGTGGCAATCTCCCTTGAGTTCCTCAGTACAATCAAACCTGAAGCTAGATCAATTCCTGGACTTCCCAGTTATGTAATCCAATAAATCTCCTTTAATGCTTAAACTAGTCTGAGTTGGATTTCTGTCACTTGTACAAATCTGAACTGAAAAAAAAAAAAAAAAAGAAGGAAAAAAGTTAACAACATGCTCTTTCTATTAGAAATACACTTAACTTCTATGAGTCCACTGTAAATTCAAAGAAATGAGTGCTTAAGCAGGTTAGTATCTAAGAAATATTTGTTAGCAAACTATGGACAAATCAAAGGTGTTTAGGAGGATGTTGAGGGAGCCAGTTTTGCTTATTTTTATTGTTTTTCTTCTTATACTGGTAGTTTCTGCTTTTGGAATTGTAAGAAGAAAAACAGTGAGTCAGTCAAGAGAAGGAATAGATGAGACACACTTAAAGGAGGTGTGGGAACAGAGTGATGGAGAAGGGAATGGTGAGAGATGGAACGGCAAATCAGAGCTCCTGCCCAGGAGTCAGGGCACCTGGGTCACAGCTCTGGCCCTGCAACTATGGCTCTATCTTCCTGTATGAACCACTTTGACTACACCTGAGAAATAAGGAAGTCTGGAATAAAGGTGATTAAGATCCCTCTTGATTCTAAATCAATCCTGCTAGTATAACCATATTTCTAGTAGGAAAATGAAGGAAGCAAGGAAGTAGGGTGGATCACTATTGGTCTCACAGCATGACCTCGGGTTTCCTGAGAAGTCCAGCTCAGATGGTGGCTGTTCTGATACTCCCCAACCAGCTTCAGATGATTCCTAGGCAACTGAGGCTCTGGCTTTTCCCTGAAAGGGTCAAAACCTGGTCAACAATTATTAGGCTGGGGGTGGAGGTATATCCAAGACAGATTAAGACTTCAACAGATGCTGTGGCAGAGAGGGCAGAACCCACCTAATCATCCTCTTCCTTCCCCACCTTCTTCCTGCCCACTGAGGAATCCTGATTCATGTTAAATCCTACCCAGAGGAGCATGTTGGAACCCATCCAACATAGCAAGTGCAGCCTGCACAACAGAGACCTGAGCAAACCAGTTTCACACAAGAAAATTCAATAGCCGGCTATTGTCACAGCCAGGGAGGCAGCGTAGGAACCCTCCCAACCATCACAGCAATTTAAGTAGGAGGAGAGACAAGAGTGGGAAGCAGTGGTAAATAAACACAGTGAAAGGAAGCTCTACTGAAGTGAGCTCCTGCTCAAAAGTTGGGGTTGAAGGGAAGTGTCTTAGAAGAAAGAAGTTTTCTTCTAGTTCTTTTAAACGGTTTTCCCCATTTCATTCAAAATAGCAAGAAGTTTCTCAGTTCTTAGAGTGCTGAGAAGTGAGACTTACTTAGCACACAGTGGTGATAGTGGTTTCGTCGCACAGTCATGTCCGACTCTTGTGACTCCATGGACTGTAGCCTGCCAGACTTCTCTGTCCATGGGATTTCCCAGGCAAGAATACTAGAGTGGGTTACTATTTCCTTCTCCAGGGGATCTTCCCTACCTGGGATCAAACCTACATCTCCTGCCTTGTGGATAGATTCTTTACTGACTATACTTTATGCTTTATACCAGGAAAACCCACTAGCACACAATAGGTGCTTAATAAACTTTTACTGAGGAATAAACCAATGAATGGATGGGAAAATCTGTTGGTCACCATGCTGACTCCCTTTGTTTTTGATGAACCATGAAAACGAAGCATGCTCCCTAGAGGAGAAGGCATGATAAGAATAGGCTCAGCTGAGGCTGATGGTCCCCACTTTGAACTATCCAGGTAGAGTCACAATGGGTCACATCACACAGGTTATTTCCTTCAGTCAAGGAGCAATTACTGGGCCCTTCTTTGGGGGTCAGGACCATACAAATGTTAGTCCCTGACTTCTGAGAGCCTGCAGTCTAACTGAAGTGATAATCTTAGCCCCTATAGAACAATGATATGAATTATATAAATCAGTAAATAATCAGTCTTCAGTTATACAGGGAAAACTATGATTACAATTAGAGTTCAAAGAAAAGAGAGATAAGTGGGGCTGGAATCATCTAGAAAAATCTGTTGAAATGGGATTTGACCTTGATGCAGAGAACAGCCAAATGTACATTCACTTGTGGAAGGCTTGGGTTAATTTTCTCAACTCTGATCACACCTGAGTCATCACAGTGCTATTTTCCAGAAGCATGGTCAAGCTTCCTTCCAATTTTCCTTCCATAGTCTGCATGGCAGGTGAGATTTTCATCACTGTGAGAGCAGGCTTCACAAAGAGCGATGCAATTTGAGTGCTGATGAGGCCAACAGGTTTGATTCTGAAGGTTGCTATTGCTGCCAGGCTGTAACCTAGACACAGAAATGTGCTGCTTCAAATGTTCCATCAGGAGAATTGGCTGGGGAGCGCTAATCCTAACCATCTTGATTACAAAGGAAGAAACGACAACACCATATTATTTAACTGCTGAACCTTACAATGAAACACAAAGCGGCATTAATGTTCTCTGCCTGTAATGCTGCGGTTTAAGCAGTTAATCTTATTTTAGCTGAATGGCATGTTCATTACAGCAAATAAGTAGGTAATGTGTGGGATTACTGAAAGGAAAGATAAATTAAACCAGTTATGGGCATGATGTTGGTTTTAACTGTCTGATTTAACTTGGTCTTTTTCAAGAGTCAGATCTAATATACACTCATTTAGTAGAGATTAAGCAGATGGAACTCTTGACCAGAAAAGGTATTGTACGCAACTTAAGATGCTAGATTTAAGGGCACCAATCCGTGATCAGTGCTTAAACTGGAGGGTTCCTGAATGGCAAGATAGCACTTTTCTCTTTCCATCAGATAGTTGTTTTCACTATTTACATTTTTCAAGGGCAGCTGAAGGACTTTTCTTCAAGGTCTCAAACATTCTTCTGAGTGGATCTGCTACAAAACAGTGTGTAGTTCACGGAAACACAGTGTTTTTCCACTTTCTTTCTTCAAAAAGTGTTACCCTGACTCCGAAAATCATTCATTGACCTGGTACAAGAGGAAATGGAGGTATAGTTATAGATACAGTCCTTGAACTGGAAAAGATTAGTCTAGTCAGGAGAGGAGGGATAATAATCTCAAACAAAAGAAACCTAGGAAACAATGTGAGAAGATGTCTAATCAAGTGCCAAATTGTTTAAGACTAGTACTTACTAAGCAGCATGCAGTACTACTTAGTATTTAATACCACAGTGGGGTATTGCACACTGCACTGTAGGCTCTTCATATACCTAATCTCACGTAAATTGCACAATAATCTTGTGGGGCCAGTATTAGTACCTCCCACTTGTTCAAGGAAGGGGAAGTAAATTGTCTGAGAAAGGGGAAAAGCGGGAGTTTAATCCCAGGTCTGAGTCTAAAGTCCTTATTTTTCCTTTATGACAAGCTGCTTTCTTAAATATGAAGAGTCCGGGAGCAGAAGAAAATCATAAAAGATGTCATGAAAGGAGTGAAACTGGATCTGAATCAGAATGTAACTTAAGTCCAATTTAAAGAAAACAAAGTTATTTACCAGTACCCACTTGAAATTCTCCAGATAATACAATTACCTTAAAACACTTAACTCCAAGAATCTGACCTTGACTTTTATGCCATTGTTATGTTTTCATTATGTATATTTTAATCCCACAGGGCATTATTGTTGTATACAGTCAATATTATTATTTAGACTTATGTATTTTATCCTTTTCATCAATCTTTTCTTCTTACATCACTGGGTTTCCATCTAAGTTCATTTTGCTTCTGCCTGAAGACCTAGCTTTAGTATTTCCTTTAATGCAGGCCTGCTTGTAATAATTCTCTCAGGCTTTATGCCCAGATATGCCTTATTCCACTTTTAATTTTGAAGAGCACTTTTTGCTGGGCATAGAATTCTAGATTGTCAGTTACTTTCTTTTAGCACTTTGAAAATATTCAGTTTGCCTTCTGGCTTTCATTATTTCTCATGAAAAACCAACAATAAGTTTAATTACTGCTCTATTGAAGGTAAGCCTTTTTTCTCTAGCTGTTTGTATGATTTTCTCCTTAGTTTTCATTTACTATGAATGTGACTAGGTTTGGGGTTTCTTTTAAATTCTATTTGGACTTCTTAATGTGTGACAATGTTTTTCACCAGTTTTGGAATATTCTCAGCTATTATCTTTTCAAAAATTGTTTCTGTTCCATTTTTCTCTCTCCTTTGCTTCAGGAACTTTAATTAAATTAAATCTTCTCACTGTTTTCTCTGTATCTCCTATCTTCCCATTTGTAGTTTCAAAATTTTTTATCTCCATGTTTTCTTCTGGAAACATTATAATTTATTCTTTATCATTATTTACTCTTTTGGCTGTACTGGGTCTTTAGTTATGGCACATGGGATCTTTAGTTGCAGTATGCAGGATCTTTTCTAATACAAATAACATCTATAGTGTCTTGTACCATATGAGACAATATTGATGTAATTATTGACAGACAATTCATCTTGTAAACAGATGACATAAACTTATATTGACAAATACTTTTATCAACAGTACTATATATGTATTTTCCTTCCTTATGATTTTCTTAATAACATTTTCTTTTCTGTAGCTTACTTTATTGTAGGAATACAGTACATAATGCATATAACATACAAAATATGTGTTAATTGACTATGTTATTAGTAAGGTTTCTGGTCAACAAGTGAGCTATTAGAAGTTGAGTATGAGGAAAGTCAGCTCCCTGACCCCTACGTTCTGGGAAAACATTTCACTTTATAGGGCGTACACTGCACTAGAAAATAGATCCCATCTGTGAAACATTAGAAAATAGTGTCCCACAGAAGTAACATTTACCAACTAAACTCTGTTATTCATTGATTTAGAGTTACACTGTGGGAGAGCTGATGTTATTTCTACCTATCAAATCTAAATCATTATCTTCATCCAAAAGCACATTTTTATTTGCAGCAAAATTATAAGATAGATGGTACTTTTAAAATTAATTAATATGGCCACAGAGTATGTTCAATCTTCGTTCCCTGACCAGGGACTGAACTGTGTCCCCTGCACTGGAAGTACAGAGTCTTAACCACTGGACCACCAGGGAAGTCCCAATATGTACTTACAAAAGTACATATTGAAACTCAATACCTGAAAATTGAAATGTGATGTTCAATTACATCTGAAGTTAAAAAAAAAAAGGTATTTAAAAATCAAATACAGCACTTCAATTTCTTTAAGCTATTTCCTTTATTTCAAAGTGTCAAAAAACTAAAGATATTCTGGTACACACACATATACTATGAATCTAAGAATTCAGAACTATGCAAAGAATTTTTCAATATGACTTTACAAATGAAATATTTACACACTTTAGCATAGTGCTTAATACTTATTTTTGAAATCTATTGCTGATGCTACTTCTAAAGAGCAATGACTCAACCAGAAAAATATTAAGGGGATGCCTTTTCTTTTGTAAAGTGCTTATTAGCAGCCATATCCAAAAGCCAGGGTTTTCAGAAATACATAATATTAAAAGGTGCTCAAAGAGTCACTTCTTACAGAATCGAAAATGCCATTTTGTAACTTTGCACATGTAAACTGATTTTATCTGCATTAATGGAGGATTGCTTTCAATGGCCCTCAACTATATGCTTCAAATCAAGATAGTGCTATTAGCATTAGCAGCGTGAACAGTAACAGCAGAACAAACAGCAGCACATTTTAAATAGATCACAGCAGACTAGAAAAACTGTAACAGCTTTTGGATATGTTACATATCCAAGAGTGAGCCTTCTCTTTCACTCTGTATACGTGGTAAACATTTAAAAAAATAATAAAAAACATTATCTTGTCTCTCTATAAGAACATTTTACAGTGTATGAAGGGACTCAGATTCTTGTATCAATTAAGCAAATTCTTGTTTCTATATAGAGCAGCCTTTATATTTTCAACATTTAAAACAAAGCCTAAAAAAAAAAAAAAGGAAAGAAAGAACCTATTTCCACCAAGATGGTGAGAAGGAATTAACAAATGGAACACCTAACATTAAAACACCTGAGGGAAGAAAACGTGAACAATTTTGAATTTTTTTAAAGGGTTATATAAAAATTCCAAAAGGAATTCATTTCCAACTGTGAAATATCTGACTTCATTTTAATTATGTATCACCTTCATTTGATATTAATAATTTAGAAAAAATAAGCATCAGCTGAACTGCCTTCTGTGTCAGACTCTACTGACTCATGCCTGCAGTATAAACCATTCAATAGTCTTAGAGTGAACATCCCCTCAAGTCCCTATTTTCTGAATCTTAAGGGTTTTTTTACTCCTCCTTTTCCTCTCTTCCAAAATTTCTCATATCTTCCAAGAGAAAATCCTTATTTTAAAAAAAAATCACAATTTAAATACAGTATGACAATGCTACATTTGATTTAAAATAGTAATAAATTATAAATTGCCAAATAACTTAATATTTCACAATGCAAATCCCTGGTATAAAAGAATCCATCTTGCCCTGAATATAATAAAGCAGTCCAGTGATTTCAAATTACTTATGAAATAAAGGCAAAAATAAGGTGTAAAATACTATTTATAAAAGTCAAGTAAGAAACCAGTTATCATAAATCTTTTTACAAAGATAAATATAATGTGCCTTCCCAGTTCTAAAAATTGTTTGGGAGGTTTGTAATTAGTGGTTTCAAAAATGACTTTAAGGAAACTAGAGATGGAATTACATATTAATTGTAATATATGATGTATTAAATATATGTGATAATAACACTGCAATGATGAGAAATTTAATCTTTGGACCTGCTACTTTTTGGCAAGTACATTTTTTTCAAAGTATTTGCTATAACTGATTAATTTTTAAATTGTTAGTTTTCAAAAACTTTGCTATTTGAGATACTATGTTAACCAAGGAGATACAGGAAGTCTCAGTAACAATATGTCTACAAAACAAAACCAAGATTGTTCTTGCATCTTTTGTTCTTTTAACAAATACACTTTAAAATAGACAACATTACTATGCCTGGAAATTAAAAATACCCAAACCCTTAAAAATGGGGTGGAAAAGGAAAGAAAAATTGAAAATTCTTATTTAAAAATAAATCTGAAGTCCTTGCATTTCTTAAGAACTTGACTTGTCAAATCACAGTTTATCTTCTTTTGGACCAAGCTGTGTCTTCCACCATTCATCCATGGGATAAGATGCTGATTCTCCATTCTGCAGGTTTCAATGGGAATTTTCTTGAATGTTTGCAAAGCTTGTACTGGACTTGAGACGTTTCGCTACATAAATCAAAAGTATTATATTTCAACTTAAATTTCATTCTCCAAACATGATAATTCATTATTTTATGTATGTAAACTATAGTGTTCATCTATTAATTCTATGTTTGAATCTGAATCTATTCAATCTTATAAGAATTAAATCTACATCTATTTTTCTACTAAATTCAAAAACATAACTTTGCTAGAAGCACATGACCTTGTTAGAAGCAGGACCAAATAAAACAATTTATGTCATTCTGAACCTTACAATCTTAAATATGTTATATAAGTGAAAGTACTCTAGTTAAAAAATGAAAGTGCTATAAAGTATAATAATAAAACTATATATTTAGAAGTCTAATCTAGAAATCCAAATCTAAGTTTCTCTTGAAAGAATTCAATGAAAGAACTCTGCAATATTTAAAAAAATTTTAAACAGTTTACAAAGAAAAGTGAGTTGGATATTACACACATTGCACAAACATAAATGGCTGCTAATAAAATATATACAGTCAATTTTGTTTATGGTGTTGATAGGACTGAGTCATTAGAGTTAATAAAGAAAATCATGGCTATTGGCTAGGTAATATGTTTTGTTCTTATAGTTAAACATGTTTCTCATGTTCCAGAAATTAAAAACAACCATGCCATAGTGAAGGTAACTTACACTGGATAACTAAGGAATCTCTCTACTTCAGAGGTTCTCAACACTAAAACAGAGGTTATGATTTAGGTTTTCAGTGGTATTCGGGCATCTGATTGTGCTTTTTCTTTTGTTTTTTGAAAGCTTTGCAGACAACTTTGATGTATGGCCAGGGATGAGAATGGCTATTCTAGTTTCTATCAGGGTCTCCCTGACCACTCTAAAGTGCAAGATGACTACATGACTTCCTCAGACCAGTGTATGGCTTCAGACTAAACTTAAAAGAAACTTAAACTAAAAAACAACCTAAGATAACGTCTTCTTAAGCCTTCAGTGGATTTGGGAAGCAAACTAAATGAAAAAAATTTTTCTATTATGTTGTTTGATCATTTTAAAATTATTTTAATTTTGAACTTAAAATTTTAAATGTTTAAATATAATCTAGTTTCTAATTATCAAATTCATTAAACCAATCAGGTAGCAATACCAGTGAGTACATATAACCATTACCCTGTGGCTCAGTGGTAAAGAATCTGCCTACAATGCAGGAGCCACAGGAGATGCACATTTGATCCCCGGGTCAGGAAGATCCCTGGAGGAGGGCAAGGCAACCCACTCCAATACTCTTGCCCAGAGAATGCCATAGACCGGAGGCTGCAGACCATAGCGGTGCAGAGTCAGACAGGACTGAATCAATTTAGCAGGCACACACCCACATGTAACTGTAACTTCTTTGCTTCCTTTTTCTCTATCTGATAAATTTCCACATCATCCAAAATTCTACCCCAGGGATCATCTAATGGTAAATTCCAACATCCCTAATGCCGAGCGCATCTTCTCTTTCTCTGCAGTCCAACCACATTTGTTTGTCTGCACTTCTACCACATTTGTTGTAATGACTGGATTATTGTCAGTGTATTTTTGAAGGCATCTACTGTGCCTTGCTCCTTTTAAATCCCTAATACCCATAGGACTTGATGAATGGGAATGTATAAAATGATAGCATAAAGAAAAGCAAATTAAAATTTCCATGAAGTAACAGCACAAAAATTATTTGCTTATGCTAGCATTTCCTTAAATTCATCATTTAATTCATAAACAATGCTTCTGCAAAACATTAATAGGTATCATGCAAAGGTCTTATTGTCAAGTTTGGGGGATATAATTAACATTCAGGTATATTATGAAGCTCATGTAAAGGAATTTTACAGGACTAGTATGAGGAACACACTCTAGGAACTGCTAACTTTAAGTATAATGTTCTTTTATTACACAAATATTTTTGAGCATTTACTATGGGCCATGTACTTTCTAGATGCTGGTGATATAGTGGTGAGCAAGATGAACAAAATCCATTTTCTGATGGAACTTACAGTTGAGTCAGGGTAGACAAATAAGGTAGAAAATAAGTGGAAAAGTTAATTTAAACAGCAATTAAATGCTATTAAAGAAAGATGATATATAAGAACTAAACGAAGGATGTATTCTTAGGTTGGGGAGATGGTCATAGAAGGCCTTCTTTGGTCATAAAGGTCTTTTAGGTCTTTGACTCAAGACCTGGATGACAAGAAGCCAGTCAAGGAAAGTAGGGAGGGCAAATATAAGAGCCTTGGAAGGATGGCAATGTGCATGAAATTGGTGTCTGAGAGGAGAAGAAACCAACACACAGCATTGAGTACAGAGAAGGGTGGATGCAAGTAGTTTAGGAAGGCAGATGGGAGTCAGATCACATGCAGCTTGGACAGCAGACCCTAAAATAAGTTTTTACTTTATTCAGGTGCAACAGGTACACAGAAAGGGTTTCAAATGGGAGAGGAACATGAAAATTTGTGTTTAAAAATTCACTCTAGCTGGAATATAGAAAGTGGATTGTATTGGGTCAAGAAATTAATGTACAGATATCAGTCAAGGGACAATATATTTTAAGATATATTTTTGGAAATAGGGCTGGCAGTATTTGCTGATGAATTTAAAGGAGTGGAGAAGTGAATATAGGAATGGGGAAATAAAAGAAAAGAATTAAGAAATAGAAAGACATTAAAAGAAATTAAGAGACAATAAGATTTGTGACTTGTACAACCAGATGAACTCTTACTGTTCAGTTCAGTTCAGTAGCTCAGTCGTGTCCAAATCTTTGTGACGCCATGGACTGCAACACGCCAGGCTTCCCTCTCCATCACCAACTCCAAGAGCCTACTCAAATTCATGTCCATTGAGTCGGTGATGCCATCCAACCATCTCAGACACTGTCATCCCCTTCTCCTCCCACCTTCAATATTTCCCAGCATCAGGGTCTTTTCCAGTGAGCTAGTTCTTCACATCAGGTGGCCAAAGTATTGGAGTTTCAGTTTCAGCATCAGTCTTCCCAATGAATATTCAGGACTGATTTCCTTTAGGACTGACAGGTTTGATCTCCTTGCAGTCCAAGGGACTCTCAAGAGTCTTCTCCAATACCACAGTTCAAAAGCATTAATTCTTCAGTGCTCAGTTTTCCTTATAGTCTAACTCTCACATCCATACATGACTATTGGAAAAACCATAGCTTTGATCAGATGGACCTTTGTTGGCAAAGTAATGTCTCTGCTTTTTAATATACTGTCTAGGTTGATCATAGCTTTTCTTCAAAGGAGCAAGCATCTTTTAATTTCATGGCTGCAGTCACCATCTGCGTGATTTTGGAGCCTCCCAAAATTAAGTCTCTCACTGTTTCCATTGTATCCCCATCTATTTCCCATGAAGTGATGGGACCAGATGCCATGATCTTTGTTTTCTAAATGTTGAGTTTTAAGCCAACTTTTCCACTTTCCTCTTTCACTGTCACCAAGAGGCTCTTTAGTTCCTCTTTGCTTTCTGCCATAAGGGTGGTGTCATCTGCCTATCTGAGGTTACTGATATTTCTCCCAGCAATCTTGATTCCAGTGCTTCACTTAGCCTGGCATTTCACACGATAAACTCTGCATAGAAGTTAAACAAGCAGGGTGACAATAGACAGCCTTGACGTACTCCTTTCCCCGATTTGGAACCAGTCTGTTGTTTCATGTCCAGTTCTAACTGTTGTTTCTTGACCTGCCTATAATTTCTCAGGAGCCAGGTCAGGTGGTCAGGTATTCCCATCTCTTGAAGAATTTTCCACAGTTTGTTGTGATCCATACAGTCAAAGGCTTTGGCATAGTCAATAAAGCATAAATAGATGTTCTTCTGGAACTCTCTTGCTTTTTCCATGATCCAACAGATGTTGGCAATTTGACTGATCTCTGGTTCCTCTGACTTTTCTAAATCCAGCTTGAACACCTGGAAGTTCACGGTTCACATACTGCTGAAGCCTGGCTTGAAGAATTTTGAGCATTACTTTGCTAGCGTGTGAGATGAGTGCAATTGTGCGGTAGTTTGAGCATTCTTTGGCATTGTCTTTCTTTGTGATTGGAATGAGAACTGACCTTTTCCAGTCCTGTGGCCACTGCTGAGTTTTCCAAATTTGCTGGCATATTGAGTGCAGCACTTTCACAGCATCATCTTTCAGGATTTGAAATAGTTCAACTGGAATGCCATCACCTCCAATAGCTTTGTTCCGTAGTGATGCTTCCTAAGGCCCACTTGACTTCACATTCCAGGATGTCTGGCTCTAGGTGAGTGATCACACCATCATGGTTATCGGGGTCATGAAGATCTTTTTGTATAGTTCTTCTGTATATTCTTGCCACCTCTTCTTAATATCTTCTGCTTCTGTTAGGTCCATACCATTTCTGTCCTTTACTGAGCCCATCTTTGCATGAAATGTTCCCTTGGTATCTCTATTTTCTTGAAGAGATCTCTAGTCTTTCCCATTCTATTGTTTTCCTCTATTTCTTTGCACTGATCACTGAGCAAGGCTTTCTTATCTCTCCTTGCTATTCTTTGGAACACTGTATTCAAACGGATATATCTTTCCTTTTCTCCTTTGCCTTTAGCTTCTCTTTTCACAGCTATTTGTAAGGCCTCCCCAGACAGCCATTTTGCCTTTTTGCATTTCTTTTTCTCAGGGATGGTCTTAATCATTGCCTCCTGTACGATGTCATGAACCTCCGACCATAGTTCTTCAGGCACTCTGCCTATCAGATCTAATTGCTTGAGTCTGTTTATCACTTTCACAGTATAATTGAAAGGGATTTGATTTAGGTCATACCTGAGTTGTCTAGTGGTTTTCCCTACTTTCTACAATTTAAGTCTGAATTTGGCAATAAGGAGTTCATGATCTGAGCCACAGTCAGCTCCCTGTCTTGTTTTTGCTGACTGTATAGAGCTTCTCCATCTTTGGCTACAAAGAATATAATCAATCTGATTTTTGTGTTGATCATCTAGTGATGTCCAGTGTACAGTCTTCTCTTTTGTTGTTGGAAGAGGGTGTTTGCCATGACCAGTGAGTTCTCTTGGCAAAACTCTGTTAGCCTTTGCCCTGCTTCATTCCATACTCCAAGGCCAAATTTGCCTGTTACTCCAAGCATCTCCTGACTTTCTACTTTGCATTCCAGTCCCCTATAATGACGGAGAAGGCAATGTCACCCAAGTCCAGTACTCTTGCCTGGAAAATCCCATGGACAGAGGAGTCTGGTAGGCTGCAGTCCATGGGGTCGCTAAGAGTCGGACACGACTGAGCGACTTCACTTTCACTTTTCACTTTCATGCATTGGAGAAGGAAATGGCAACCCACTCGAGTGGTCTTGCCTGGAGAATCCCAGGGACAGGGGAGCCTGGTGGGCTGCCGTCCATGGGGTCGCAGAGTTGGATACGACTAAAGCAACTTAGCAGCAGCCTCAGCCTCTATAATGAATAGGATATCTTCTTTGGGTGTTAGTTCTAGAAAGTCTTAAAGGTCTTTATAGAATCGTTCAAGTTAAGCTTCTTCAGCATTACTGGTTGGGGCATAGGTTTGGATTACTGTGATATTAACGGTTTCCCTTGGAAATGAACAGAGATCATTCTATTGTTTTTGAGAGTGGATCCAAGTACTGTATTTCAGATTCTTTTGTTGACAGTGAGGGCTACTCCATTTCTTCTAAGGGATTTTTGTCCACAGTAGTAGATGTGATGGTCATCTGAGTTAAATTCACCTATTCCAATCCATTTTGGTTCACTAATTCCTAAAATGTAGATGTTCACTCTTGCCATCTCCTGTTTGACCACCTCCAATTTGCCTTGATTCATGGGCCTAACATTCCAAGTTCCTGTGCAATATTGTTCTTTACAGCATCAGACTTTACTTCTATCACCAGTCACATCCACAGCTGGGTGTTGTTTTTGCTTTGGCTCTGTGTCTTCATTCTTTCTGGAGTTATTTTTCCACTGATCTCCAGTAGCATACTGGGCACCTAACGAGCTGGGGAGTTCATCTTTTAGTGTCCTATCTTTTTGCCTTTTTATACTGTTTACGGGGTTCTCAAGGCAAGAATACTGAAGTGGCTTGCCATTCCCTTCTCCAGTGGACCACGTTTTGTCAGAACTCTCCACCATGACCCGTCCATCTTGGGTGGCCCTACATGGAATGGCTCATAGTTTCATTGAGTTAGACAAGGCTGTAGTCCATGTGCTCAGTTCGATTAGAGTTCTGTGATTGTGGTTTTCATTCTGTCTACCCTCTGATGGATAAGGATAAGAGGCTTATGGAAGCTTCCTGATGGGAGAGACTGACGGAGAGGGAAACTGGGTCTTGTTCTGACAGGGGCCATGCTCAGTAAATCTTTAATCCAATCAAACAAAGACACTGATCAGAAGTAGTATGTGTCTCCTGCAGCGTTAAATAGATTTGCAAAGCAAATACAATGCTAAACTTTAAAGGTACATGAAGCACTGAAAAATAGTTTCTCAACAGTGAGGTCCCTGCAATGTTCTGCTATTATTCTAAATAAATGCTTTTAAGACGGAGTTATGACATATATACAGAATTCTGACAATCTTCAAAATACTTTACTAAATACACCCATGATAAAGACTCTTTGCATTGTGCAAACTGATCTACAAGTAATCTTTTTTTTTTTTTAAAGTCAGATATATTAGAAGTGAAGTTAGATAAATCATGAAGAAATGCCAGAAAAAGATTTACAGGGGAAAAAATTTTATACAATAGGTTCCTAGACTAGGAATAATATTTGAGAGAGAAAAACCCTGATGTTTTTCTCCAGAAAATATCCTCTTTTAGAAATACTAAAACTATTCAGGGTTAAGTCCATATTTTCATTCTGATAATACAGAAGAAACATATGAGACTTGGAAGTCACTTTTCTTTGGCTGGTTGAAACCTTCTAGTTAGTGCTTTTTCTGCTCTGCCCTATTTGATAGGGAGAAAGGAAAGGAATTAATACATACTGAGTATATGCCATATGTCAAATAACTTTCTTGCAACTACAATTCCAATCTGTTCATAAAAAAACTGTCTCTGTGCAAGCTACAGTTTCTCCCTAACTGATGCTTGTCTAGTGGTTCTGCCATGGGTAGTTCTGCAAATGGGCCTAAAACTATTTATTTACCTATTATGGCTATTTCAGGTTTGCAAAGCCTTTGCTGCTATCACTCTGTTGTTGTCAACTTTATTCCAGGGAATCTAGCTTTCTCAACTAAAGCTTCTGAAAGATACTGTATATTAAAGTTTGATTATAAACTCACTTATAAACTTAAACATCTCTTCCATTAGTGAACAGAGTTGTAAAAATTTGAACAAGATAGCTGTTTCAAGCTAACATACCTTGAGCTCTCAGAGTATATATCATTTCTAAAGCAGCTTTAGATTTTTTTTTAAATACAAGTTTTTATCTAAGGAAAAGAATAATCATAAAAAGAAACTTACGTAGGATGAGTTTGCGTTTCTTTTGCTCTGAGTGAAGAAAACTGCTAAGGTAGAAGACAACAGGTAGAAAGAGAATGAACACAGAAACAGCAATTACAGGCACCGTGTCACTGCAAGGGACTGAACAGTTGAAAGTTCGACTCCAAAGTTTACGAGTAATATTCATCTGAAACAATAACAAATACTGTTACTCTGTTTTTCATTTGTCTTCACATTCATATAATTATTTTGTTAATAAAAAGAACCCAGAATTTAGACTAAATATACATCCTTAAAAAAATATTAACAGTTGAGGACAATTTCTTTTTGTAGGGAAATAAGCTGGTTCACAATTAGTCATTGTATAAATTTATACCCATACAAAAATCTCATATTCAAAATTCATAATACTGTCCAAAGAATTTCAACCTTTCACAGACTTCAAACACAGAACTTGCATCAATAGAAATATAGTTAGACTGTGCTTCGTTCATTAAAAAATATTTAAAAGGTGAGGTGATAAATGTTAACTTGACTCTGGGAATTCTTTCACAGTGTATATCAAATCATCATGTTGTACACTTTAAATATATAACAATTTTGTTTGTCAAATATACCTCAATAAAACTGGGGGAAGTGTCACAAAAACAAAATATTTTTTTCATACGTTATCTATGTAATCTCACTGAGCTTGTTGCAATATTTTTAGAATGGAAATAAAACTATCAACTTTATAAGGCATCTCATTTTTTTCAGAAGGCTTCTCTTCAAGAGATGATATCTATGAAATGCTTAATCTCTTATTTAATATATTATGAAAGATTCATACTCATGGCGAGTAATTTTTTAAGTAGGTACTATCTAATGAGTCACAGACACTTTATTAAGACAATGTGTGCTAAGTCCCTTCAGTCACGTCAGACTCTTTGTGACCCTCTGGACTGTAGCCCACCGGGCTCCTGTCCACGGGGATTCTCCAGGCAAGAATACTGGAGTGGCTTGCCATGCCCTCCTCCAGGGATCTTACAGACCCAGGACTGAACTGGTATCTATCTCTTTCACTGGGAGCGGGGTTCTCTACCACTAGTGCCACCTGGGAAGTCCTTATTAGACAAGATTAACATCGTATCTAGCAGCATGCTTTAAATACACTCAGGGGCTGCTGTACCTCGCATTTGTTGAGCTCATGATTTCTGTCAAACAGGCTAAATGATATAAGGAAACTGTCAAATTTAATGTAGAAAACTGTTCCTGCCTCAATTTTGTTTAATTGAGTTTACAAATGGTACCTTGTAAGTTTGTTGTAATTTTTGCTTATTGCAAGATGAATGTTCTAAAATAGGTTGGTCATGTTGATTTCTTCTGTAATTCAACTTATGCCATAGAACCAATATTCATTTTTCTTCTTTATTAAAATAATTAAAGATTATTATTCTTTTTCTTGGAGGATAAGTTTTATTTTAAATTCTTCTAAAGGAATATAAAAATTCTTTTAAAAATATAAACACTCTTTTATATTATTTTTAAAAGATATTTACTATTTCCTTGGGACCTACTAGAAAGCCAAGTATTGACTATTCTAAACATCAGGAACAGCAGTAACAAACAAAAATCCCCATGGTACATCCATATTAAGTGCTTTTTACCATTCTAAATATTACTGATAGACTATGTTCATCTCAAGCTGCTATAATTCACACTCATCATTCTCAAACATTACGTTTACCAATTTTGACCACAAATTATCTGCTTTTTGCCAATAATTTTTCAATTTCTTCTAACATTTCAATAATCACGCATCACATTCCCATAAAAGGCATGATTGCCATCTAGTGGTACCGCATGTAAAGGCAGGCTATTCAATGGAGAAGAGTTTTTGTTGACCATTCATTCATTCAACCTATACATGTTACTGAGGGCCTGCTATTTGCAAGGTTCTATTCTAGAAAACTGAACAGTGAACAAAAAAGGATATGAAGTCCTTGTCCTCCTAAGGCTTATATTTTTTAGTAAGGAGAGAAAGACTACAAATAAGGAAACAAAACTTTTCAGATGGTAATAGGTACAAAGAAATAAAGTAAGAGCTGCTGCTAAGTCGCTTCAGTTGTGTCCGACTCTGTGTGACCTCACAGATGGCAGCCCACCAGGCTCTGCCACCCCTGGGATTCTCCAGGCAAGAACACTGGAGTGGGTTGCCATCTCCTTCTCAAATGCATGGAAGTGAAAAGTGAAAGTGAAGTTGCTCAGTCATAGGAAGTAATTGAGGAATGGCTTCAGAAACATGGTAACAACAAAACCTGAGACTTTCTGAATTAGTAACAAGTGCACAAGAAACTGAAATGCAAACATTTAACAAAACCCACACCTCTGAAAATGACACTCATCAAATTTAAAAAACAAAATATATAAATGGAGAATAATCAATAAAAATATTAAATCATTATGTTGTATACTTGAAACTAATATAATATTGTAAGTCAACTACACTTTAATATAAAGAACCAAATATACTAAATTATCAACTTGCTGATGAAGTATCTGATTAATTTCCATTTTTAGCTTTACATATCAGGATATTCTAAAACTTACTACTTAGCAACTAGTTATTTCTGGTTGAAGACAGCATATGCAGATTCTTCTAACACAGAAGGCATATTCAACACTGCAAAACATATATTGTTTCATAAGCAAAGTACTTACTGCATCCTCCACGTCAATGCATAAATGTGTTCCAAATTCAGCCTTACTTTCACGTTCATTTATTTTTTGCATTTCACTGTATAGATTACTCAGAGTTTTATATGCTTCATGACAGTTTTTGCATACTTCCGAGTAATTTCTTAACTGAAGACTGTGTGTGCTCCCCTAAAATGTCAAAGGCACATGTGATACACGTTACCCATATAATACACACACTAAACATTGAATTTTAATTAAATTTCCTAGAAGACATAATAGAGTGCATTAAAGTGCTGAGCTGTGATGTGGGGAAGGTTGCTAAACCACTGTGAGCCTTGGTTTTATCACCTATAAAGTAGGGATACGGTTACCTGTATTACAGGTCCCAAGGAATAAAGACTGATGTATAACACATAGGAAAATGTTTGGCACTTTCTAGTTTCCCCTGAATTTTGAAAACGACAGCACTAGCCACTGTTAACTGAGAACAACACTAGCTCATACACCAAATTAATGATACCTACATACCAAAAATTTCCTAAGTTATCCTGTCATTTATACATCTGCCCTTATCTATCCTACTTTCACTAAATAAAGTATGCTCCTGCCTGTACTGAACTTGAACACTGAAGTCTACCTTATTGAGACAAAGAGTACTTTACTGATGAATAAGGAAAAGGCACCTAAACTACATTCCTTCCTCAACCCTCTTTACCCCAAGGCTTACAATTCAGGCCTTTCTGGTCAACTGTATAACCTGAAATGAAGGTAATGGGTATAAGACATAATGTTAGTGGATTTTAATCTTTTCCACTTCTAGTACTAACACTTATTATTTTAAGAACAAGTTTGCTAAACAGTTCACACTTTTGTTTTCTATTCCATTTATTCTTTACCTTGGAGCCTGAAGAAATAACATTAACTGACTACTGGAATGAAAGAAAAAGAAAAAAGTTAAAGAAATCAAGCTGATGGAACTTCTACAACACTACCTTCACCATCTGACAGAGAAACTCAGTCTCTGTTCATTTCTGCCACAAGAAATAGCCCACTGCCTGTTTTTCATAGAACGTATATTTAGCTAAATATGTTCAATCTAAAATTGAGCCTAATGCCTTGATAGAGGAGTATAATTTTGCCATTTATATTAAAACTTAAAATGTACATATCTTTTGACATTGCAATTTCACTTCTAGGAATTTACCAGACAGATAAATATGGATAGTACCACCAGCCCTGCCAAGGGCAAGTAGAACCATGACGGAGCCCCAAAGCCAGCATGCCCTCCTCTGAGGACCTTGTGGCTGTCATGTCCATCTGTCCATGGGTCTTTCTTTGCTCTGAGTAACTCCAAAAGGGGGGAACTGCAGCTTATCTGAGCTCAAGTGCTGGTCAGAGGCAAACCACAAACCAGACAGGCAGTCCCCCAAAGAAGTGGGAGAAGAGGACAGCTCGGACCTCGGAAAGACACATGGGGGCAGGAGAGCAGAGTTGGATACCTCTGGCTTCAGCCAGTCTGGGGATCAAGGGTGAAATCTGAATGAAGTCAAGAAGCAACAGTTAGAACTGGACATAGAACAACACACTGGTTCCAAATTGGGAAAGGAGTACGTCAAGGCTGTATATTGTCACCCTGCTTACTTAACCTATATGCAGAGTACATCATGAGATATGGAGGGCTGGATGAAGCACAAAGCTGGAATCAAGACTGCCAGGAGAAATATCAAGAACCTCAATACGCAGATGACCTTATGACAGAAACTGTCTAGGAACTAAAGAGCCTCTTGATGAAAGTGAAAAAGCTGGCTTAAAAGTCAACATTCAAAAAATGAAGACCATGGCATCTAGTCTCATTATTTCATGGCAAATAGATGGGGAAACAGTGGAAACAGTACGAGACTTTATTTTCTTGGGCTCCAAAATCACTGAAGATGGTGACTGCAGCCATGAAATTAAAAGACGCTTACTCCTTGGAAGAAAAGCTATAACCAACCTAGATAGTATATTAAAAAGCAGAGACATTATTATTTTGCCAACAAAGGTCTGTCTGATCAAAGCTATGGTTTTTCCAGTAGTCATGTATGGATGTGAGAGTTGGACTATAAAGAAAGCTGAGCACTGAAGAATTAATCTTTTTGAACTGTGGTGTTGGAGAAGACTCTTGAGACTTCTTGGACTGCATGGAGATCCAACCAGTCCATCCTAAAGGAAATCAGTCCTGAATATTCATTGGAAGGACTGATGCTGAAGCTGAAATGCCAATACTCTGGCCACCTGATGGGAAGAAGTAACTCACTGGAAAAGACCTGATGCTGGGAAAGATTGAGGGCAGGAGGAGAAGGGGGACAACAGAGGATGAGATGGTTGGATGGCGTCACCGACTCAATGGACATGAGTCTGAGCAAGCTCCAGGAGTTGGTGATGGACAGGGAAGCCTGGCCTGCTGCAGTCCATGGGGTCACCAAGAGTCAGACATGACTGAGTGACTGAGCTGAACTGAACTGATACCCCAAAAGGACTGTCCTTGTTTGTAACAGTAAAATACTGAACCAAACAAAAATCTCAAATAAAGACTGACTGACTAAATGGTGGCATGTGTGTGCTGCTGTGTTTAGTCATTCAGTCATGTCTAATTCTTTGCGACCCCATGGACTGTTATCTGCCAGGCTTCTCCATCCACGGGATTCTCCAGGCAAGAACACTGGAGAGGGTTGCATACCCTCTTTCAGGGGATCTTCCCAACCCAAATGGTGGCATAGCCAAACAATAAAAAGCCCTGTGATGTTTGAAACGAATGAGGAAGTAGGATTCTCAGAAGATGATGATTTCAGCATGTGCCTGTCTCCTGATTTCTTTTCTGAAGAGACTCAAGAACAGACAGTAAATACAGGCCCCTGAAGAGCACTGTAAATTATAAAGTCATGCCATGCACATCTCCTCATGGGAAGGCTGTACAACAGCTATCACACCATTCCCAGGGAAACTAGCTGGCACCACAGTCTCTTGTGACCCTCTAGACCCTGCAACCACCCACTGTCCTCTAGAGATGCAAGAGGCTGGCAAAATAGCCCCACCCTGCTTGCAAGGCCATCCACAAAAAGCAGTCTCTACACCCACCAAGACAGTCCAGCCTCCCAGAAAAACTACCTATAAATACATACTGACATAAGATGGATTTGGTCTGGAACTTAAACCCACATCCCTGCCTCGTCATTGAGCCAGAAGCCACTGCCACAGCCAATACCATCAACTTCACTGCTACCACCTATCTCTTTAGCTAGTTCCCCTCCCCTCTGTCACACACACACACACACACACACACACACATGCACATGCAAAGACACACCCCATATAACACTGGCATTGCCCACACACATACACACCCTATAAAACACTAGCATTGCCCCCAGAACTCAGGCCTCTTTATCACTTCTATCTACACTCACATTCAACTCTCCAGGCTTGATACTAAATACCTGATAACTTAAATCTACAGCTCCAGCTCATACTTCTCCCCGATAATAAATAAACCAATCAACCATTCAATTCAAGGAACGAGAAAAATGGCAAAACCAAAGGAATATAGGAGGAATTAATCAGTGCAAAAGCATAAATCAACACATTAAGAAAAATAAAATAGAAACTGATAAAGACAATTGTGGGTTTTCAAAAAGATCAATACAAACATACCTTCAACAAATCTAAATAAAATTCAAGGGAAAAAAGGTCTCATAAGTACAGCATTTAAAGTAAGAAGGAAATGTAGCTACATATATGATAGAAATTTTAAGGAGTAACCAATTACTAAATGCAATGCATTATCCTGGAATGAATCCTGAATCAGAAAAAGGATATTAGTAGGAAAACTGGTGAAATCAGAATGAAGTCTGGCATTTAGTTAAGAGTTATGTACCAATGTTCATTTCTTATTTATGACTAATGTACCATGGTAATATAAGGTGAACATTAGAAGAAACTGGGTCAAGGGTATACAGGAATTCTCTGTATTACCTTTGTAACTTTTATAAAAATCTAAAATCATTCCAAAATAAAACATTTTAAATAGCTAGTTAAAATCTGTAGAGGGGGAAGAAAAGATACAATTCCCAAAGGCACCAAACACTACGTAATAATACCTTGAAATAGGGACTTTCCCAGTGGTCCAGTGGTTGGGAGTCTGCCTTGCAATGTCGGGGATGTGGGTTTGACCCCTGATCAGGGAACCAGGATGCCACATGCCACAGAACAACTAAGCTTGTGCACCATAGCCACTGAGTTTGCGTGCTCTGGAGCTTGTATGCCACAGATGGAGAGTCCGTGTGCCACAACAAAAGACAGCCATGACACAACCAGGACATGCCACAGCCAAATAAATATTTCTTAAAAACAACCTTGAAATAAAGTTAAGAACCATTATAAGGCCTATATGAAATTTAAATAAATAAAACTGTGCTAGAGAACATTAACAAATAAAGAATAGTGGTGGCTGCCAGGGGCTAGAGAACGAGGAGATGGGGAGTTATTGCTTAATATGTACCAAGTTTCAGTTTGAGAAGATGAAAACATTCTGGAGATGGATGGTGGTGGAGTTGTACAACAATGTGAGTATACTTTAATGCCAATTAACTTTACACTTAAAAACTGTAATGTGGTGAATTTTGTATTGTCTATTTTATTTTGATAAAAATACTGAATATACTGTACTCCTAGATAGAAGAGCTCAATATCATAACATGTCAACTTTTCCCAAATGATAAATCTAAAATGTAATGTAATTATAATAAAATATCAAAATGATTGATTTTTTTAACTTGGTTCTAAAATTCATTTCATGGATTTATTTAGTAAATCCTATTTTGACAGTCAAGAAGTCATCAGAATAAAAAGTTGGAGCTAAGGCTCACTTGTGTGTGTGCTCAATCACTAAGTCATGTCCAGCTCTTTATGACCTCATGGATGTGGCCCACTAGGCTCCTCTGTCCATGGAATTTCCTAGGCAAGAATACTGAAGTGGGTTGCCATTTCCTTCTCTAGGGCATCTTCCCGATCCAGGGATCGAACCCTCATCTCCTGCATTGGCAGGTGGATTCTTTACCTTTGAGCCACCAGGAAGCCCGTAAGCCTCACATCTTACACCAAAATAAATTTCAAATAGATAAATGATGCTTAAATATATAAAACAAAATCCTGAAAGTCCTAGAAGAAATCATAGGAGAAAATTTTTAAATAATCTCAAAGTGGGAAAAGGCTTTCTAGTGTGACACAAAATCCTTAACTCATTAATTTTGATAAATCTAATGACATGAAAATTTAAATTTTCTTCACAACAAAAAGAGAGGCATGATAAAAAGACAAACAACAAACCAGGATAAAAATATCTGCCACCAACATCCCAGGAAAAATGCTAGCTTCCCTAAAGAACATGTATCAGAACTAGTGTTGTTTGGTTTCTAAAACCAAAGAGCTACCAAATAGGTTTGGTAAGTGCTGTGTACAATAATTACCATTTGAAGTTTTACATAATGTATATTTGTCCACTGAAGCTTTGCAGTCTTGTAGTAAAGCATTTCTCACCTTTATTAACACTAAACCTTTTTTATAGATTATCTATTAAATGCTTGCAGAACATATTTTGGGAAATATTTATCTTCTATATGTTCATCTAATAAATGTTTTTACTATACTCAGGGAAATTCATAATTCTGTTATCACATTTATTAAAGAGAAAATCATACATTCCTATATCTTAAACATGTTTATAACTATTTGTGTGGATTACTTACTTGATTAAAAGCAAGTTTCAAAACTAGGACTTGACCAGAACTCCAGTTTCGCCCTTCACCACTACCAGGAAAGCTCTAATACTAACATTCAAAGGTCAGAGGTGGAGAAAACAAAACCCAATAACTTGGTTTCTTAAAGGCTACCTTTTATATTATACTTCAAAACTCAAAGTTACGTTACTAAACAGAGTCTTTTAAAGTAGGTAAAATATATTTAAGCAAACACTGAGGCAGAGAATACGCTTCTTATAGACAATCATACTGAACTGCAAAATACATTACTGCATAAACAAAGTCAAAGTAAATTATTGTCAGACAGAACATTGTGTTTCAATTAAACAATCACATGCTTCAGTTAATATGTTCATACTCATTAACTCATTGGATCCTGACTACAAAACACTGGAAGGTCGTCAGGGTAGATCTTACTATTCCCACTTTACAAATTAAAAACTGAAGTTTTGTTGATTTGCCCAGGAGCTAGTAATAGAAGGATTTAGCAGAAATCCAGGTCTACCTCTACACTGCATGTGTAGATAAATATCAACAAGTAGTGCTATAAAAACTGGAATTATTTATTATTCATTTGGACAAAACAGCATTTTAATTCAAGTATCATATATAAAAATACCTGAAGGTTATTCTCAAAGCAGGTCAAGGTGTGATTAAATTGGTTGAGGAAGTATACTGTGTTATTTGATAATTCTTCACTTTTGTTCGTTAAACAATCTGTCAAGAAACCAAAAAGCATATTGATATAACTCAAGCAGTAATTATATACAGTCATTTATCTGTTAAGCTGTTACCTTCTGTTTTGCACTATTGTAAACCTCTGTTCAAACAAGCATGAAGTGTCTTCACACATTAAGATAATTTTCCAAACACATGGGAGAAGGCAATGGCACCCCACTCCAGTACTCTTGCCTGGAAAATCCCATGGACGGAGGGAGCCTGGTGGGCTGCAGTCCACGCTAAGGGTCAGACACAACTGAGCGACTTCACTTTCGTTTTTCACTTTCATGCATTGGAGAAGGAAATGGCAACCCATTCCAGTGTTCTTGCCTGGAGAACCCCAGGGACGGAGGAGCCTGGTGGGCTGCCGTCTATGGGGTCACACAGAGCTGGACACGACTGAAGTGACTTAGCAGTAGCAGCAGCAAAATACATGAAACTTACCCCTTTTAGTTTCTGAAATATTTTGTTAACATCATAACCATTTTCATGAAAATCTTAATCACATACTCTCCTCTCTTTGTAAAAACAGTACATCAAATAAAATTGAAATTGATTTTTGACAGTGCAAAGTCTTAATCACAAATATCAGTCATCAAATGCTGCCTTAATAGGAGTACTTCAGGCATAAGACCATTTATCTGCATTAATTTCAGCTAAACGTATATGCTTTTTGATCCTTTTCTGTGTTAAATTTAGTAGTTCTGGGTCTCTTCCATCTCCACTAGTAGGTCAGTTATTGCATCAAAGACGGTAATTTTTAAAAATCTGCTCTTTCTAATCTATTGTGAGTTGGGAGACCAGAGAAACAAGCTGGTGATAATTTTGCATAAAATACTCATTTAGGGATTTACAAGTAACATCTAGGAATAAATACAATTGTTTTATATGTTTCTAAAAATCTCACATAAATGATATTCCTCTGCAACTTGCTACTCTCACTTCGTATTCAGTTCAGTTCAGTTCAGTCGTTCAGTCATGTCCAATTCTTTGTGACCCCATGAATCGCAGCACGCCAGGCCTCCCTGTCCATCACCAACTCCTGGAGTTCACTCAGACTCACGTCCATCGAGTCAGTGATGCCATCCAGCCATCTCATCCTCTGTCGTCCCCTTCTCCTCCTGCCCCCAATCCCTCCCAGCATCAGAGTCTTTTCCAGTGAGTCAACTCTTCTCATGAGGTGGCCAAAGTACTGGAGTTTCAGCTTTAGCATCATTCCTCCCAAAGAAATCCCAGGGCTGATCTCCTTCAGAATGGGTTGGTTGGATCTCCTTGCAATCCAAGGGACTCTCAAGAGTCTTTTCCAACACCACGTTTCAAAAGCATCAATTCTTTGGTGCTCAGCCCTCTTTTCACAGTCCAACTCTCACATCCATACATGACTACTGGAAAAACCACAGCCTTGACTAGACAGACCTTAGTCGGCAAAGTAATGTCTCTGCTTTTGAACATGCTGTCTAGGTTGGTCATAACTTTTCTTCCAAGGAGTAAGCATCTTTTAATTTCATGGCTGCAATCACCATCTGCAGTGATTTTGGAGCCCCGAAAAACAAAGTCTGACACTATTTCCACTGTTTCCCCATCTATTTCCCATGAAGTGATGGGACCGGATGCCATGATCTTCATTTTCTGAATTAGCTCAAATTAAATCCTTTGAATTATTTTATATGCATGAACACAGCACAATGTATTTATCTATTGCTCTTCCTTGGATGAACCTATTCCTTATCCTCAGTTTGTGCTCTTATTCCTTATCATCTCCCTGTGCTCTCAGATTACTCTCTGGGATCTAGGTTCAAGTGCCTGACATCACATCCTAGAATTCATGGTCAGCCATTTCAATCTCACTCTCCTAGAATCCTTGTCCTCTTTACGTTCCACATAACCATAAGAATTAATATTTTAAGCCTTCATTATCTTCCCAGGTGGCGCAGCGGTAAAGAATCTGCCTGCCAATACAGAGGCCTGGGTTGGGAAGATCCCCCGGAGTAGGAAATGACAACCCACTGCAGTATTCTTGCCTGGAAAATTTCATGGACAGAGGAGCCAGTGGGCTACAGTCCACGGGGTCACAAAGAGTCAGACATAACTGAGCAACTGAGTGCACACACAACTTTTCTCTATTCCCAACTGTAGTTGTAGAAAGTTACTACAGAAAATTCTGAAGTTATAATGAGGGGACTCAATTCAAACTAATGTCAGAGTCACAAAACAATCCTTGTAGATGCCCTGCCAATTATTCCACAAGAGATATTAAAATATTTTCTATTCTCTAGTACTCAACCATACTCTTGTTCCTCTTCAATTCAACTGACAGCTGTACATTATACCCACTTAGGGCCATCTATTATTATCTTTCAACTGGGAGTGAAGAGACAGGATAGAAGGCTGTTGCAACTATCCAGGAGAAAAGTGGCAATGCAAACAAAAAGAAATCAATGGGTAAGAGACAGACTGAATGCGTAATGAAGAGTACTAGAATATGCCAACTCAAAATATGCGTTTTTGGCTTATGGATTATTCTGAGCTAAAGGACTTTAAGAACCAATAGATTCAGGAAAAACTAAAAACAGGGTCCAAGTTTTTATTTTGTAAATAAAACTTACACTTGTAAAGGAAATTTCCATTTGTAAAGATGTCTTCCTCTCCAGAGAAAGGAGAACACATAACAACTAACTCTTCCCAATGGAGAAGGCTCTAACTTAAATCTACATAACAAATCTTACTAAGCAATCCTGTTTACCATACTTTGCTGGTCACTTCCCCATAACTTGCCTCCTACATCCAGAAGACAAAAATCCCCTTCCTCTGATTAGCCTAAGACGATATATTAACCCAAATTCTAACCATCCCTTTGAGTTCCTCATCACATGTTAATAAACTTCTGTTTGTTTTTTCTTGTTACTCCACCTTTGGCCAGTCTAATTAAAGAGTTCCAATCAAAGAACCTAAAATGGGTAAAGGAAAAAGAATTTTTCCCTCCCCTTGAGCAGACATTAGGATAAGACACACTATGCAGTGTATTCACTATTACAAACAACAATCACTACAATGAAAGCTAATGTTAACTGAGTAGTTGCAAAGTTCCAAGTGCCATGCCTGTACTTTTAAACACATTCACTCAGTTCTTACAACAATCTCATAAGGAAAGGTGGTGGTGGTGGTGGTGTAGTTGCCAAGTCATGTCCAGCTATTGCAACTCCATAGACTATAGCCTGCCAGGCTCCTCTGTCCATGGGATTTCTCAGGCAAGAACACAGCAGTGGGTTGCCATTTCCTTTCCAGGGAATGTTCCCAAGACAGGGATCAAACTCACATTGTTGCAGGCAGTCTCCTGCATTTCAGGTGGATTCTTTATCATTGAGCCACCAGGGAAGCCATGAGGCAAGAACTGTTATTATTTCCACTTTTTAAATAAGGAACAAAGGCTGAGAGGAATTAAGGAAGTTGCCAAGGTCACGACTGTAAGTAAAAACCAGGAGTTGCTACTCAGTCTGATTCCTAAGCCTGCACTTTCAAACACCACAAACACAAAATATTCACATCTACACTCTAAATAATTAAAGTTTAATACAGGTAATTAATAAATACATGCCTCCACTCCTCCATCCACCACCCATAGATTTCCTACAGATTTTACACCATGCAGGGATTCAAGCAGTTGCTATCAACTGCTCAGTGCTAGCAACTGAGACAAAGCTTAAAACTGGTGAACAGGGCAACTAGTACATTAAGACTCCTTTTGCAAACTGGAAAAAGACACTGCCTTTGGGTAGTTTACAAAAGAGTGCTTCTGCCTCCAGAAGCTGAGTTGGAATCCTACTCCATTCACCCGCTCACATGGGCCAATAGTGTAGGACCTGGTGTGTACCTGGGGCCCTGCTGATGAACTCTACATTCTCTGCAGCTTTATCTTCTCACGTGTGTAAGTCTTGTTCTGATCATTCACCTTATCATTTGAAAATCTGAGGGGTCACTTCACAAATTAGGAAACAGAGAAATAAGATGATATACTGAGGATCATACATCAAGTTAGTAAGTTATTAAAATACAAAATATACTTATCAAGCTTTTAATTAAGTTTATCTCAATTACACCACTTTTTCATTACTATTAAAAAATGTTACTCTATTGGCTTTCAAAAAGTTTATACACTAAATTCTTTAAAAATATAACAACATAAACCTCTCTTAACATCATCACAAAGTAGCCTTGAATCTTTTTACACATGCGGTAGAGTATATATAAATAAAAACAGTTACAAATGTGCATAATATTAGTATATGGACTAATAAGATTGAAGTGGTTTACAATTTTTGTAGTTGACATTTTGTAGGGAGGTAGAGGGAATAAAACTTCACCTACAACAATTATACATCTGTATATAATGAGCCATGTCACGGCAATGGACATGTATGATATAGGGGGTGGGTGTATACCCCTGTATTGCCATATAAAAGTAGTCTAAAGCATGAATATGAGAGCACAACGGCAATTTCTCCTATATAAAATATGTAACTGAAGTAATTTCTTTATAAAAAGGTAATTCATAAAAAATGAAAAATAAAAACAAAGGAAAAAATAATTTAAAAAAGAAGCTTCTCTGAGCAACAAAGAACTTAAATTCCTCTTATTTTAATAACAGCCATTCCTTTTCATTTGAAATAATCTGAAAATTAAACTAAAAGCTAATATAGACTGGTCATCTTATTAAGTACTGCATTAATGCACCACTATCAAAAATCTTTCAGTGATCATTAGTGATATTATAAAGCACAAAGGAGTTCACTTACATAATGAGATTAAAAATGTCTTCATTATTAAAGAGCTCTGACTTTCTGATCTAAAACAAAGGAACTCCAGTGAAATTCCTTTTATTCTTTTGTAAGAATTGGGAACATAAGGTTACAAGCAGTGAGAAGCTATATAGTTTAGAAATTAATAAGTTAAGAAATATTAGTAATAATAAAGCTTCCTATAAGACTGTAAGTGAAGTGATCATTATGAATTTTCCTCATCTCAAATAATCAATGCAGCCTCATCAAGGACAGATTAGCATAGTTTCTAGCTCAATGAGGGCTCAGGCATCAGCTCAAGAGGCATTCTTAAAGGTGTTAAGGGTTCAAGTTAAGACCTTACATAGAAACCTACTAAATATCGTAACAGGAATTATGCATGCATCTTTAGATAAAAGAATTTGACATCTATTAGGAGTCTGTATAATGATCTCTGCTGTTTTTCAAAACTAGTTTTATAGAGAAAAACAGACAATTACCAATTTCTGAAAATAGGGTAAACTTCAGAAAATATAGCTTTAAAGTACAGCAACTTTTAACCTAAACAACACAGTTAAGCTTAATAAGTATGAAAAGAGGATATCTAAAGTTATAAAATATAAATGTGAGTCTAACGCTTAGTATGCTACCATTTAGCTAAAGTATGGGAAAGATGGGTTCCAATTAATTGACTTTGGAGCATGATCTCTAGGGCACGCAGGCTTCAGGAGCTGCAGTGCTCAGGCTTAGCTGCTCCGAGGCATGCGGCATCTTCCTGGACCAGGGATGGAACCCTGGTTAACTATTAAGGTTTATTATTGATTTTTAAAGAATCAAGACAAAAAGTGAAGAGTGGCAGAATATGCTTATCTTACAGCAGAATAGGCTTATCTGCTGTAAGGATTATTTTGGGCTGAAGGCACTTGGAAAATAGCCAATGCAGTGATAAGCTTTCTATGAATTCTCCCTTATCTGCCTGAAGACAGAGCTTCCAAAAGAAACTCAATTGTCATAAATCTCTTCTCCAGGAGTTTCATCAGCTAGGGCAGATTTTCTCCTGTCAGGGGAAAGCAGGCCTATTGAACAGAATGGCGAGTCCAGAAAGAAATTCTTGCATATATAGTCAACTATGGGCTTCTACACATGGACATCACCAGATGGTCAACACCGAAATCAGATTGATTATATTCTTTGCAGCCAAAGATGGAGAAGCTCTATACAGTCAGCAAAAACAAGACCGGGAGCTGACTGTGGCTCAGATCATGAACTCCTTATTGCCAAATTCAGACTTAAATTGAAGAAAGTGAAGAAAACCTCTAGACCATTCATGTATGACCTAAATCAAATCCCTTATGATTATACAGTGGAAGTGAGAAATAGATTTAAGGGACTAGATCTGATAGAGTGCCTGATGAACTATGGATGGAGGTTTGTGACATTCTACAGGAGACAGGGATCAAGACTATCTGGGTCTTGATAGTCTGGCTGGGGAGGCAAAAAAGCAAAATGGCTGTCTGGGGAGGCCTTACAAATAGCTGTGAAAAGAAGAGAAACAAAAAGCAAAGGAGAAAAGGAAAGATATAAGCATCTGAATGCAGAGAATTCCAAAGAATAGCAAAAAGAGATAAGAAAGCCTTTAGCGATCAATGCAAAGAAATAGAGGAAAACAATAGAATGGGAAAGACTAGAGTTCTCCTCAAGAAAATGAGAGACACCAAGGGAACATTTCATGCAAAGATGGGCTCAATAAAGGACAGAAATGGTATGGACCTAACAGAAGCAGGAGATATTAAGAAGAGGTGGCAATAATACACAGAACTGTACAAAAAAGATCATGACCCAGATAATCACAATGGTGTGATCACTCATCTAGAGCCAGACATCCTGGAATGTGAAGTCAAGTGGGTCTTAGAAAGCATCACTATGAAAAAACTACTGGAGGTGACAGAATTCCAGTTGAACTATTTCAAATCCTGAAAGAGGATGCTGTGAAAGTGCTGCACTCAATATGCCAGCAAATTTGGAAAACTCAGCAGTGGCCACAGCACTGGAAAAGTTCAGTTTTCATTCCAATCCCAAAGAAAGGCAATGCCAAAGAATGCTCAAACTACCGCACAATTGCACTCATCTCACACGCTAGTAAAGTAATGCTCACAATTCTCCAAGCCAGGCTTCAGCAATACGTGAACTGTGAACTTCGAGATGTTCAAGCTGGTTTTAGAAAAGGCAGAGGAACCAGAGATCAAATTGCCAACATCTGCTGGATCATGGAAAAAGCAAGAGAGCTCCAGAAAAACATTTATTTCTGCTTTATTGACTATGCCAAAGCCTTTGACTGTGTGGATCACAATAAACTGTGGAAAATTCTGAAAGAGATGGTACCAGACCACCCAACCTGCCTCTTGAGAAATCTGTATGCAGGTCAGCAACAGTTAGAACTGGACATGGAACAACAGACTGGTTCCAAATAGGAAAAGGAGTTCATCAAGGCTGTATATTGTCACCCTGCTTATTTAACTTATATGCAAAGTATATCATGAGAAACACTGGGCTAGAAGAAGCACAAGCTGGAATCAAGATTGCTGGGAGCAATATCAATAAATTCAGATATGCAGATGACACCACCCTTATGGCAGAAAGTGAAGAGGAACTAAAAAGCCTCTTGATGAAAGTGAAAGAGGAGAGTGAAAAGGTTGGCTTAAAGCTCAACATTCAGAAAACGAAGATCATGGCATCTGGTCCCATCACTTCATGGGAAACAGATGGGGAAACAGTGGAAATAGTGTCAGACTTTATTTTTTGGGCTCCAAAATCACTGCAGATGGTGACTACAGCCATGAAATTAAAAGACGCTTACTGCTTGGAAAGAAAGTTATGACCAACCTAGATAGCATATTCAAAAGCAGAGACATTACTTTGCCAACAAAGGTCTGTCTAGTCAAGGCGATGGTTTTTCCAGTAGTCATGTACGGATGTGAGAGTTGGACTGTGAAAAGAAGGCTGAGAGCCGAAGAATTGATGCTTTTGAACTGTGATGTTGGAGAAGCCTCTTAAGAGTCCCTTGAACTGCAAGGAGATCCAACCAGTCCATTCTAAAGGAGATCAGTCTTGGGTGTTCTTTGGAAGGAATGATGCTAAAGCTGAAACTTTAGTACTTTAGTACTTTGGCCCCCTCAACCAAAGAGTTGACTCATTGGAAAAGACTCTGATGCTGGGAGGGATTGAGGGCAGGAGGAGAAGGGGACAACAGAGGATGAGATGGCTTGATGGCTTGAGTCTGAGTGAACTCCGGGAGTTGGTGATGGACAGGGAGGCCTGGCGTGCTGCGATTCATGGGGTCGCAAGGAGTCAGACACAACTGAGCAACTGAACTGAACTGATGGGCTTCCCTGGTAGCTCAGAGTTGAAAGGGGCTTCCCTGGTGCCTCAGCAGTAAAGAATCTGTCTGCAATGTGGGAAACCCCTGCAGTCCAGAGACTGGGGTTTGATCCTGGGTTGAGAAGATCCCCTGGAGAAGGAAATGGCATCCCACTCCAGTATTCTTGCATGAGCTGAAAGCATAGAAACAGAGTACAATGGTGATTATCAAAGGGTGGTGGGTGGAGGTAAAGGGGGTGGTTGGTCAAAGGGTGCAAACCTCCAGTTGTACGACGAGACAAGTTCTGGGATCTAATGTACAGAATGGTGACTTTTAGTTAGCAATACTGTATTGTATACTCAGAAGTTGCTAAGAGAATAAACTGTAAGTGTTTTCATCTCACACACACACACACACACACTCAATGGTAATCATGTGACATGATGGAGATGTTTGTTATCCAACACTATGGTGGTAATCATTCTGTAGTATGTAATTGTATCAAATCAACACATTGTACAACTTAAATGTAAACAATGTTACATGTCAATTACATCTCAAAAAAAAGTTGAAAAAGAAAACAATAAACAAAGTACCAAAACACTAGCATAATGCAAGTCATGGTCTCATCAAATCTGGTCACTCTACTAATTATCCAACTGTCATATGCATAAGATAACTAAGAAGGATCTCAATAACCAGGCTATCCTTATGTCAACAATGTCAACAATACAGCTTTAAAATTGTGAAGAGAAATCCTTGATATATTTTCTTTACCTCTTAGCAGTCACTCTCCACAAAAATTAATTTTCATGTTATTTGTAATGTGAATTGGAAGAGTTACATTAACATTTCTTTTGAATTTTAATTTCCCAGAATTCATTTCTAACAAAGACCAATATCATTCAAAGACACAGAAATTCTAAATATAAAATAGATGGTAGTGGTAATGGATGGCTCTCTTTTAAAATTTTTTATTTTATATTGGCATATAGAGATGGTTAGATAGCGTCACTGACTCAATGGGCAAACTCTGGGAGACAGTGGAGGACAGGGAAGCAAAGCGTGCTGCAGTTCATGGGGTCGCAAAGGGACAGACACGACTTAATGACTGAACAAAAACAACAATGGAAGATTAACGATGCTGTTTTAGAGTGGCACTCTCTTTTATTGAGTTTCTAGCCTTCCTTTCATCAAGTAATAATGGCAAAGACTAGGTACTAACCCAAGCTAGGTCAAATAGAAGGAAAGGTGAATTTTGACAATGTATTTATTTTAAAAATATTCTTTTAAACAATATTTTAGCTTTTACACTTTTACATGTTTATATTTTAATAGTTATTTTTAAAAACCCTAACACCCCCTTAAATTAACTTTAAAAGGTTTTTAAACTATATAATTATAGTTTTACATTTTCTTAGCACAGAAGATGAAAAAGGAATAGTCATTTTATATCAGAAGATACATGCCTACAAAATGGATCAGATGTTGGTTTGTTTCAGTTAAAAGCAAGTTTTAAAAACATACCAGTAATTTTTGTTCTTCCTTTGTAAGTTTTTTCCTTTCCATTTTATCTTTTAGATGCCAGACGGAATAGACTCCACTAATTTTCTCTATTGCTGGCATCACTTATCAGCTCTATATTTGTAAATTTAATAACTAGATCAACACACCAAGTTAACTGAGATAAAAGGGATCACAGCTTGTATTTAACAATTTTATACAAACTCTGAGAAAACTGACCAGTGTTTTGTGTTTAAATAAAAAGGCAAATAATCTAGATTTTTGAATATTTATATGGCACTTTTTATGTATATATTGTAGGGGAGGAAAAGTAATTTTTCCTCTATCCTTCTAAGTTCTCAGCTGCTGCTGCTGCTGCTGCTGCTGCTGCTGCTAAGTCGCGTCAGTCGTGTCTGACTCTGTACGACCCCATAGACGGCAGCCCACCAGGGTCCGTCATCCCTGGGATTCTCCTGGGACAAAAGAGATCTAACAAAAGTCAGATCAGTAGGAGAAAAACAAACTTGTTAATTTGTATATCTCACATATACAGGAAAGATACAAAAGGAAATTGAGTAACTCAAAGAGGTAGTTTAGAATTTAGGCTTGAATATAATCTTCAGGTAAAAACAAAGAAAGATGGGTGTAGAGGAGGTCAGTGGTGAAGTGACTAGGAAAAGTAATGTAAGCAAGTACAAGGTTATGCAGGTTTATGTCCCTGCTTTCTCCATTTACAAGATTTTCTTGTGATTTAAACTCATCGTTTTCTTCCTGGTGCAGAAATGGAGACACTCTATTATAAACAAAGATTTCCTTTATAAATAGAAATTTCTAAACAAAATGGTTATTTCTACTCTGTTTTCAGAGCTTCTCCCATGTCTACTGTTTCTCAAAATAATAAGCTTGAAATAACCCTCACGCCAAAGAGGCTTATTTTGAGACAGCACATTTGGTCTCCTACATTACAAAATGACAACATCCTAGGCAAATTTCTGATCAGACACAAATTCACTTAAAATTATAGTGTGACATGATTGCTTTCTTCCATTTTATTAAAAGAGTAAATATTCTTTGTATTTGTTCTTTTACCTATTTCTGAAGACCAAAGATTTAAAACAAACAATGACTGAATAGGTAATAAACGGATTGTAAACAGAAGCCCAGGGCTTCCCAGGTGGCACTAGTGGTAAAGAATCTGCTGCCAATGCAGGAGACACAAGAAACGCAGGTTTGATCCCTAAGTCCACAAGATCGCCTGGAGAAGGGAATGGCACCCTGATCCGGTATTCTTGCCTGGAGAATCCCATGGACAGAGAGAGGAGCCTGATGGGCTACAGTCCATGGGGTCGCAAAGAGTCAGATATGACTCACTATGCGTGCGTGCACACACACACACACACACACACACACACACAAGCCTATAGCATCATTTATAAAGAAAATAAGAGTGAGGATCTCACGAAATCAGTGGTTTAATAGATCTGGTTGTTAAAGATGTGATTGTCTCAGAACCTGAAGCCTGATTCCTGATCATCACTGAGGACTAACATTAGAAAATGTGCAGCTTTACTAAAGACTTTTTTTTTTTCACATTATCTACTTTTAATTTTATGTAGCAGTGATAGAAAAAAAGAATATTTTATATTTATATTTTTAGTAAGAGACTAGGTTTTCTATAATATTAAACATGTACATAGCATAAACATTAAGCTTTATAGGGCTAAAATGTATCTATATTTCTTAAAATGGAGACTATGCAATGAATTTATCAAATAGCACTTTAAAAACAAAATTAGGCCTTAACTCATGAATACAGTCTTTTCTTAAAGCCTTTTGATTTTAGTTCCACACTCTTGATCTATAATTCCTTTATACTTTCTGAGCCTTCATTCTACCTCACAAGGCTTACTGTGAAGTTCAAATGAGCCAAGTGTTATGAAATTGAGAAATACTATTTAACTGCTGACTTATTACTCACCTTCTTTAGCTCATTTTTCCCTTTCTTCAAATTTCTTTTCTCACTACTTTGTAAGAAAATCCTATGTTGCTCAAGTAACAATGCCTTACTAAATTTTGGTGAAAATTACAAAGTTTTGTGAACAATTCTTTAAAATGTTCAGAAAATGTTCATAATATCTTTATTAAACAGATTTCAGAGAACATAATTAGAAGTGTTTCCAGGTAATTTGGTAGAGATTATTCATTTCTAGGTAAGATAATTATTTTAGAATGAATGCCCAAGGGAAAACTGCTGAGTACAAATTTATAAAACTATTTTATTTCCATATGAAATACAGAATATAAACTATGATAAATTTTAAAATGTGAAACAACAAATGGAAGACAATTTTAATGGATGTATAATCTGGGAAAAGAAAATCTTTCTAATTACATCTAACATACAAATAATCACAGCAGACTTGGACAATCTGTCAAGTTTTTAATTTTATGTATTTTTGACTGTGTATTAAATGCACATGGTATATAATCCAAAGGATACATATATAAGTAGAATGAAAACTAAGTCTTTCTTGCTTTCCTGCCCACCTAACTATATAATTCTCCAAAAGAAAGTCATACTTCTCTGCACCCTGCTTGGCCATACATGTTGGGCAAATTAATTTTAATTAGGGAGTAAACATTTCAGTTTTTCTTCAGAAGTTCAATCAAGGAATATTTTCAAGATAGGATGCCTCATAGAAAAACAAAGGCAAACAGAGGCACCCTAAGAATTTATTCTAAAGAGTTTTATACCTGCCATACTGAGTAAATATGCAGCAAAATATTATTTTTTCCTTTTTTATAAAATAACTAGAGAAGAAACCTTCTTTGAATTGGTAAATTCATGACAAAATACCTTTTAAAGAAAAGATGCTTTACCTCTCACATATGTAAATTAAGTAACATCAGGTCAAATTCTTAATGGGAATATAAGACCACCTTACCTGTCTCCTGAGAAGCCTGTATGCAGGACAAGAAGCAACAGTTAGAACTGGACATGGAACAATGGATGGTTTCAAAATTGGGAAAGGAGTACATCAAGGCTGTATATTACTCTGCTCATTTAACTTGTATGCAGAGCATATAATGCAAAATGCTAGGATGACTCACAAACTGGAATCAAGATTTCTGGGAGAAATACTAACAATCGCTGATAGTCAGATGATACCACTTTAACTGCAGAAAGTGAAAGGAACAAAAGAGTCTCTTGATGAAGGGGAAAGAAAAGACTGAAAAGTTGGCTTAAAACTCAACATTCAAAAAACTAAGATCATGGCATCCAGTCCTATCACTTCATAAACAAATAGATGGGGGAAAAGTGGAAACACTAACAGATTTTATTTTCTTGGGCTCCAAAATCTTACAGACAGTGGCTGCAGCCATGAGATTAAAAGACACTTGCTCCTTGGAAAGAGAGCTGTGACAAACCTAGACAGCATATTAAAAAGTAGAGACATCACTTTGTCGACCAAGGTCCGTATAGTCAAAGCTATGGTTTTTCTAGTAGTCATGTACAAATGTGAGAGCTGGACTAGAAAGAAGGCTGAGCATCAAAAAATGGATACTTGTGAACTGTGGTGCTGGAGAAGACTCTTGTGAGTCTCTTGGACAGCAAGGAGATCAAACAAGCTAATCTTAAAGGAAATCAACTCTGAACATTCATTGGAAGGACTGATGCTGAAGCTCCAATACTTTGGCCACCTGACACAAGGAGCCAACTCATTGGAAAAGACCCTGATGTTGGGAAAGATTGAGGGCAAGAGGAGAAGGGGGTGACAGAGGATGAGATGGTTGGATGGCATCACTGACTCAATGAATATGATGAGTTGAGCAAACTCCGGGAAATGGTAAAGAACAGGGAAGTCTGGCATGCTGCAGTTCATGGGGTCACAAAGAGTCAGAGATGACTTAGCAACTGAACAACAACATCAGTCAAAAGAAGTGAACCCCAACATATACCCTATTTATTCTAATGAACTACTTTTAAATTATTTGCAATTAACATATTTTTTAGTTCAGTTGGTAAAGAATCTACCTACAATGCAGGAGACCCCAGTTTGATTCCTGTGTCAGGAAGATCTGTTGGAGAAGGGATAGGCGACCCACTCCAGTGTTCTTGAGCTTCCCTTGTGGCTCAGCTGGAAAAGAATCTGCCTGCAATGCAGGAGACCTGGGTTTGATCCCCTGGGTTGGGAAGATCCCCTGAAGAATTAGAAGACTAGCCATTCCAGTATTCTGGCCTAGAGAATTCCATGGACTATATAGTCCATGGGGTTGCAGAGTTGGACACGACTGAGGGACTTTCACTTCATCTATCGATGGATTTTTGTGACGGGCTTAATAATACCTAAAAACAGCTCTTCTGTTTATGTTAAACAAACTGTTCAATCATATTTATACTAAAAAGTTTTACTCCAAAAAGTAAAGATTTTGCCTTAAAAAAAAAAAGCTGTCAGACAAGCCTCTGTTCAAATTACTAGAAAATCTGAATTAACAGAAACAAAATGAAAAGAGTTAATATCCAATATCCACGGTATACTGCAAAGGAAAGAAACTGAGCAGGGAGTCTTTTTTCCATCTTCATATGAACTAAACAAAAAGACAAAGTCCTTAGAAAAGTTAAACTCTTTAATGACTTATAGGTACACAAATTTTTAATTCATCCTGTCCTATTTTTACAGCCCATGTCCTACTTCACATTTTCTTTGCCTCTTGCCTAAACCGTTGTAATAATTTCCTCACTGGTCTCTCCCTTCCAGTGGGGTTCCACAGGAAAAAAAAGGATTTTTACAGTTTAAAAGCATTCAGAAAGTGCTGGGTTAATTGATATTTGAAAAGTTTTTTTAACCTATAGTCCTCATTGACTTTAATATTCCATGTGTATTGTAAGTTCCCAAGATACTACAGTATATAACCATTTCATAGTACTATGCTGATGCTCTAAGCAGTATGAAAAATGTTGGCATAAGTGATAAACTACTATATAGGTCAAAGCCCTACTTTCCCTTTCCAAGTTCATCTCCCACTGTGCTTCCAGCATCCTGTAATGTCTATTACTGTTTTATATCTCTGTGCCTTTGTTCAGGATGCCTCTCTATCTGCAGTGTCCTTCCTCTTGTCTCTACTTACTGAAATCATGTCCAGTCATAAAGCTGGATCAAAAGGTACCTCCTCCCGGAAGTCACTTCAGATTCTTGTCAGTCTGATTTTTTTCAGTTTCCCCAAGGACTCTATGATGTGTTTGTAGCATTTATTGTCACCACCCACTCCAGTACTCTTGCTTGGAGAATCCCAGGGATGGGGGAGCCTGGTGGGCTGCCGTCTATGGGGTCGCACAGAGTCAGATACAACTGAAACGACTTAGCAGCAGCAGCAGTAGGTTATATTGTAACTCTAACTTTTCTTCACTAAATTATAAGGTACAGAAAACAAGAATTTCCTAATACATAGTTGGTTTTCAAAACACTTATGAATTGAAATAATAACTTTAATGTTTCCAAAGAATGCCTGAAAATATATCTCATTTCATTATACAAATACATATAAGCCCGCAAACCTGGTGGAACTGATGTTACCACCTCCCCCTACCACCATTTGACAGATTATTATAAACTTCATAATTACTAAGCAGTTAACATTCCGTGAACAGTAACTATATGCCAGGTACTAAGCTAAGAGCTGTATGCAATTTATTTCATTTAATCTTCAAAACTATCAGGTAAAGTAGGTTCCAATATTACCATGAATTTACAGGTGAGGAAACTGAAGCTCCAAGAGGCAAAATTATATGCCCAAGGTCTGACAGTAGTAGGTTAAGTTAGAATAAGTCACAGAGCTTAGAACAAAATTCAGGTCTGATTGCAAAGCTCACTGTTAACTGCTACACTTTGCTGCCTTTCAGTATTTGGCCAAGATGTTCTCACTAATAAACCACTAATCGCAATTATTTAAACTTAGTAATAAAGAGTATTCAAAATTTTCAGAGTTCAAAACTCACTAAAGTAAAATCTGACATCTATAATACTGAAATACAACTTCAAAAATGAAAGTGAAAGAGTTACTTACTTGCACAATTTGCCTTCTGCCATGTGGAATTAAAAACTCAGAGAGAATCACAACTATTTGCATTCTATCTGCCATTAAAAGGCTTCTGGCACAACTATGACTCTCTGAAGAATTCTGTAACCAAACAAAAGAAAAAAATACAATCTGAGTATTCTTAGACTTCCCAAACAACCACCTGAGGCCAAAAAACCTTATAAAAATAATTCATATTTATTATAAGCTTTTGGGGGCCTCCCAGGTGGCTCAGTGGTAAAGAACCTCTCTGTCAAAGCAGGAGACACAGATTTGATCCCTGGGTCGGGAAGATATCTTGGAGGAGGAAATGGTAACCCACTCCAGTATTCTTGCCTGGAAAATTCCATAGACAGAGGAGCCTGGCAGGCTATAGTCCATGGGGTCACAAAGACTCTGACACAACTAAGCAATGGAGCACATATGCATAATAATCATTTAATATTTGGTTATAATCAAGTAATGACATCATTAATAATAACTGTAATAAAACAATAGCAGCTAACATTTATTGGTACCAGGTTCACTTGCAAGGGAAGAAAATCTTTGCTTCTTAAATAAGTATTTGCTTCTATGGTACCATTAATATACTTCTTATGAACAGGAAAATATTCTAGAAAGCTGTTCACCAAAATGTAGCAGTAGCTATCTCTGAATAATGGAAATAGAGGGGTTTTCATTTTCTTTTTTGCCTCTTTTACACTGTCTGAATTTTTCTACAATGAACAGATATTATTTATGCATTTTTAAAAATCTGGTGGATAAATGATGACAAAACATTGCTTCATCTTCTGGGTAGTTTTGGCTCAAAATCTTAAAATACACAAGAATGGATTTACACTATGTAAACGATACATTCAAGTTCCTGAATTACTCGGTCCTTATCTATTTCTATTTCCTTTCCTTTTTGCCACAAGCAAAGTTAAGTCTTGCTGACCTTTCATCCTTTCAAAGTTATTTAACTTTTATTATTTACCAGGCATTGTAAGTATCCTGGAGTTTTGGGGATAAGTTTTCCCTGATGGTCCAGAGGTTAAGAATCTGCTTTGCAATGCAGTTCAATCCCTAATCGGGGAATTAAGACCCTACATGCCTGTGGGCTGCTACTGAAGCCTGCATGCTCTGGTACCTACAAGATACAACTAGAGAGTCCATTTACTACAACAAAAGATCTTGCATGCTGCAACTAAGACCGAACATAGCCAAATAAATAAATTTTTTTTTAAAGAATCCTGGTGTATTGAGGGTACGAAGAGTGATAGGGCATGCCATCAACACTGGGCCTTTAAGAACCTCCCTAGAGGCATACAGATAAGGAATTAGTGTGATGAGCAATAAATGAGAGTGTGTGCTAGCTCTAGAAAAGAACTGATCGGCCATGTGGGGTTAGAAAAGAGGGATGTGGGGCTTAACAGCAGAACTCTTGCTTTAAAATATCTCTGAAGAATATTTTGGGATGATTACCCATTCTGTGGCTTAGTTTTGTTACCTCATTAAAAGATGCAACCAAGTGAATGCTTGCCTTTAAACTAGTGATGACTCGAACAAAATATGTTAAAAGCCCCTTTCCTGGAATTGCTTTCAGAGCAACATCAGCTATAGAAAAAAATTTCAGGAAAGAAAATGAAACCATATTTTGTGATAATTTACCCACCAGATTAAAATAGAGTGTGGCCTAAAGAGTTAGACAAACCTGAATTACTAGCTGGCAATCTCAGAAAGCTGAGGTAAACTCTATGAGGCCCAGTTTCATAATCATTGAGTCCTACAGGTACCATATTAAATGAAATAGCATAGATGAATCACTTAGCACACTGTCTGGCACCCAGTAACTTACTGATATTTGCTATTTCACCTAGCTAACTGTTGCCAACAAAAGTGCTCTAGGTGGATATAGCTGGCTAAGTATAACCTGTTACGTAAGAAGGAATTGGATATAAGTGGGTAATTGGCTATTTTAAAAGTCAATACAGAATAACCTGTATGAGTGGTCAGTGTGTGGAATAGTTCAGTTGAGGAAGACGTCAATGTAGTTGGGAGAAATGAGGAGAGTTCATGGAGGAAGAGTTCATGGAGTTCAAGGAGGAAGCAGGAAGCCCATACTAAGGGGCAACATAGTGGTTAGGACTCCACACTCAAACCCAGATTCAGTCCCAGTTGGGGAACTAAGATCCCACATGGCACATGTGTGCTAAGTCGCTTGCCGCGTCTGACTCTGTGCGACCCACAAACTGTAGCTCACCAGGCTACTCTGTCCGTGGGATTTTCCAGGCAAGATTACTGGAGTGGGTTGCCATGCCCTTCCCTGGGGATCTTCCCAACCCAGGAATCGAACCCTCATCTCAAGTCTCCTGCATTGGCAGGCGCGTTCTTTAACAGTAGCGGCACCTGGGAAGCTCAGGGGAAAAAAGGGAAGAAAGGGGAGAAGGTTTTAAATGGAGTAAATAAAATGATCAAGGGGCGAAAGAAGGAATGACTATGTGGTATTCAGGGAGTATCCAGGAGGCCAATGGAAGGTACCGCTATGAAAGTAGAGGTAGTAGAGGGAAAAGTCAGGGAAACTTTTTTTCAGATGTTTGAGGAAGATGGCCTGTAAAACAGAGTTTGGAGAGCATGGGTCTAGGTCACAATATCTATGGTGAGGCAGGAGACTAATTAGACTATTTCCATAGTTCATATATGATGAGAAGATGGTGGCAACCATGAGAATAGAAGGGAAATGATGAATAACCCCAATGATGATGATGTACTTTTGAATACCTAGTGGTTCTAAATGCCCTAAATGTATAGCTCATTAAATCCTTATAAAAACTCCATGAAATAGACAGATCATCCTTCTGGATTCAACCTAGCCACTTTCACTGCATGGGGCTCATGACCTGGCACCTGCCCACTTTCTTAGGCTCAAATCACTAGTCTCCTCCTGGCTCACAGTGCTTTGAGTTCTTTCTAGTCCTTAAACATACCAGACTCTCTGAGTCTTCGCATCTGCTACTTCTTTTCATGTATATATTCTCCCCATTCTCCCACTCTCTCAAATTTTAGGTGTCTGTAACTATTCACCACTTCTATCTATTCTGAGTCCTGATCAGAACTCGTTACATGCTTTGGTGGCATCTGGGATTTTTTTTCTTTGTAACACTTATATCACACCTGAACTAAATAATTACAAAGATATTTAATGTCTGTTTCCTCTATCAGACTATAAACTCTTCTCATTCACAGCTATATCCCTAGTAAACAACTACCCTGCACATCATAAGTATTCAAGAATTTTTCTGAATGAATAAGAACCAGTGCTGGAGAAGGAAATGGCAACCCACTCCAGTATTCTTGCCTGTGAAACCCCATGGACAGAGGAGCCTGGTGGGCCACAGTCTGTGGGGTCACAACAGTCGGACATGACTTAGCAACTAAACCACAAAGAAACAGTGCATTCTGATCTCTAGTGAAAAACAGACATATTATGTCATGTTGTGTTCCAATCTCCTCCTCCTATTCCTAAGAATTTGTAAATCTACACTAAAGTTATGTTGAACACTTCCAGATACATATCCTCAATTACCAGCACCTTCATAAATATATACACATATCTATATGTCTCTCTGAGCTTCCCAGGTGGCACTAGTGGTAAAGAACCTGCCTGCCAATGCAGCTGACACAGGAGACGTGGGTTTGATCCCTGGGTCAAGTAGATTCACTCAAAGAGGAAATGGCAACCCACTCCAGTATTCTTGCCTGGAGAACCCCATGGACAGAGGAGCCTGACAGACTATAGTCTTTAGGGTCACAAAGAGTCGGATACAACTGAAGTGACTTAGCATGCAACCATATGCCTATCTATTTGCCTATATAAATTTTAAATGAACCAAGTAGAATAAGGTAGAGATTAGCAATTCAGAATGGAGGGAGGAGAGGCAAAGCATCTTGGCAACCACTCTCATGATGGTGAACAGCTCAATGAAACTATATTCCTATCAGTTTAAACTAAAAGAAGAAAGTATGATTCAAGAAGGAATCTGTTAATTCCATTATTCAGGTTTCACAAATCACTGTATTCTTTATCTTGAGATAATAAAACTATATGGAGTTCTTGACCCATTAATTCCAAGAGGAAGTGGCTAGAAAATAGAATTCTCTTCAGATAACTCTGGAGAAGGCAATGGCAGCCCACTCCAGTACTCTTGCCTGGAAAATCCCATGGACAGAGAAGCCTGGTAGGCTGCAGTCCATGGGGTCGCTAAGAGTAGGGCACAACTGAGCGACTTCACTTTCACTTTTCACTTTCATGCATTGGAGAAGGAAATGGCAACCCACTCTAGTATTCTTGCCTGAAGAATCCCAGGGACAGAGAAGTCTAGTGGGCTGCCATCTATGGGGTCGCACAGAGTCGGACACGACTGAAGCGACTTAGCAGCAGCAGCAGATGACTCTATTACAGATAAATGAATCAGTTTGCTGCACCACAGAAATAGCGTGCTAATTTCTACCATTGATTCTTTTTCTCTTTATACTCTCCTCCTCTCTCAATCAATCCATGGACATGGATTCACACTAAAGAGTTGAGAAAGAATGTTTTGATAAAATTCTGCTTGTAGGTTTTCTCTGATAAGTACCCCCTTGCTTGCTCTCTTCTCTCCTTTAATTCAGCATCTTCACTCTATTGTTCTAAAATCCTATTGTAAAATTTGTAACATTCAAATGGATGGTTTTTTCCTTTTTAATTTTTCTCAATATAGATTAATTTTATTTCCCTAATTACACTGATAATTTTAAGTTTGAAGCCTGGACTATCCCTTCCTTTCCTTCAGTACCCTTTTACCTGTTCAATATTTAAGAATAGCATGTACTTGCTAACTAAACTGATTTAAATGAAAGACTTGAGTCTATGTGAGTCAAAGAAAATACATTACTCTCCAGAAACAACTCCCTGCCACACACACACAAAGGACAATTAATCATTTTAAGTTCAATCCTAAGAAATTCATACATGTTTTTCCATATGTTCATTACTACACATAATGGCTCAATTCCCACACCCATCTGAAAAAAGCCTACTAAATCCATGAATACCCCAGAACTTCAGCAATCATGCTTTTGAGCTATGGCATCCAGCTCTACTGAGGAAAGGGGTGGATGAGTTGGGAGAGGAAATATAAATTGGGGAAAGGGTCTTTCTGCCTCATTATCTCTTTCCTCTGATCATTTCACACAACAGTGAGGCAAGCCAGGTGTGCAGGTCACAGTTCATGCTACCCCTACATTGCCATCAGCAGTAGGGAATTCATGTGGAGATTCATACACAAATTAGCCCATAATTGGCCAACAGAAGCCCATAACACTGTACCACCAGTTTGGGGTAATTTTTAACTTCATCTTAATTCCACAGAAACTACACAAATGAGAAAAGTATTTGCTGCCTCAAGAGCCAAGCGGTGCAACACGGTTCAGTCATTCTGATCACAGAACAACTAACTCACTTACTGCTTAAATCAGTTATGATGCCATACATATCCTGCTATAATATGATAGCAAGGGACAAGTCTTGGGTGCTTTACTTTAAAATAATGGGGTGTATATATATATATACACACACACACATATGTATCCCTGGCTATACCCAATAGAAGGATGCATGAAAATACTGCATGTAAGCCTAAAGTTCCTTGAAAACTTACTCTTTACAGAAAGACTGAGCACAGAATTTAATTAATGCAAATAAATTCCCTATTTATATAAAAATGCATATTCATGTCAAGTAATATCAGGCTGACAAAGTAGGGGATGCAATGTCTAAATATGTCTAAATTCTAGTAATTCCAACCACATTTTCATGAAACTTTTTTTTTCTCAGTACAAGAGGAACTTTCCACTCCGTAATCCCAATTTCATTCCTCATTTTGTTCCTTTAAAAGGCATATCCAGCCCATACCTCATGACTCCCACTAGCCTTGACACTAATCCTTTCCCTACGCCAAGCCCTGTAAGGTACTTAGGAACAGGGACATGTCTCTGTGTCTTTCTTTTAATGAAGTGCCTCAAAGCACATACCACATGACCAGAAGAGCTCTGAGTACCAAGACACGAGAGCAGCTTTACCATTTTGTAAAATTTTAGCTCCCATTGACTGAAAGCCATCACTATGCACCAGTTTTTTTTCTTTTATAAAACACTTATTTCCTTGCTACGCTGTGCCGGGTCTTAGTTGTAGCATGCAGGATCTTTTAATTGTGGTATGTGGGATCCTATTCCCTAACCAGTGATCAAACTTGGGACCTCTGCATTGGAAGCTTTAAGTCTTAGCCATTGGACCACCAGGGAAGTCCCTGTGCCTGTTTTCTAAGAGTTCCTTTTATCTCCATCTTACACAGGAGAAAAGAGGCACAGAGAATATAACTTGCTCAGAGTACACCTCTAGTAAGCAAAGAAGAACTGGTCTCCTGGCCAAATGCCTCCAGACTGTATTAATGACTAAAATGAACTTTCAAGCATTATCTTTTTTTATTCTTTTAACAGTCACATCTAGCAGCAGTTTTTCTCCATTTTACAGGGGAGGAAACTTAAGATTCCAAGATAATTAATCTGAGGTCAAACTTCTAGAAAGTGGTGAATCTGAAACAGTCTGGCTACAAAGTTCAAGTTCCTCATCACCACCACACTGCAGTTTCTCCACTTCACCTGGGGTTTCAGGAAAGATTCCATCCTGGGAACTGCAAGTGGAGAAGGGACAGAAGCTGTGGCACAGTTGGGGTAAAGGGGTGAAGGAAAAGAAGAAAAGGTAGGGTTGGGGTGCAGAAGCCCCAAGAAAACTAGTCATACCTATCTGCAAGCATGTACCGAAAGAGGCCCAAGAGCAGCCATGGAGGCCAAAATACAAACCCCAAGCCCTATACTACCACCCACTTTTCTGATGCCCCGAACTCCACTGCCCCAATCCAACCTCGTTTTCTCACAGATGGGGAAACTGAGGAGTTCCCCCCCCCGCCCCCCCCACTCCCCGCGTCAGTTAACTATCATTACATCCTTCTCCCTTCCCAACAATCCACATCAGAGGTCCCGGGTGTGCTCTTCTACCCACCCCCACGGCTCGGCTGATGTTGTCCATCTTGTTCGCGACCTGTTGGAAGAGTAGGTAGCAGGTCTGACAGAGGCGCACCGGCCGGGCGCCGCGCACTAGACACCCGGTCAGCTCTGCACTGCTGTTGGCGAAGTCAAGCAGCAGCTCCCGGCACTCTGGATCCAGATCTGGCAAATCTGGGGGTAGTGACAGTGGCCCCATCCTTCCGCCCTGCAGCAGAGCTAGGGACAAGTCTTCCACCTCCAGCAACTGCTCCTCCGACAGGAGGTCGTGGAGGACCCTGTGGGGGCTGCTGCCCACGGAAAAGGTGCCCAGAGCCAGCCCCGACCACAGCAGCACCACCAACAGCAGCCGCAGCAGCAGCAACGATGACCTCCGCCGCTCGACGCTCCGGTTCGGGTCCATCGCGGGGTTCCCACAACCCCCAAGGCGCAGACTACCTCCTGTTCACTTCCAGTCGGGGCTGCGGATAGCAGCCGCTTCCGGCTTCCTCAGGCGCAGGCCTCTAGCAGGGTCACGAGGTGCGCGCGTCACGGCCCCGCCCCCGGCGCGCGGCTCTCCGCCCCATTGGCCGCCGAGAGCCGCTCGCGCCGCGGGCTGGCGCGCGTGCGGGGGCGCGCACACACGGGCGGCGTCGCACTTCCAGCCGGTGACAAGCGCCTGACTGAGGGTCGCGCGAGACCCGGGCGGCGTCCGGCTGTGGAACACCGAGCCGAGGCTCGCCCGCGCTGTGAATACAGGCGTCGGCCGCTTTGAACAGTTAAATCTTAGGAGTCTTGCCCTCAGTTGCCCACTGCCTTGGGAGTTTGCTGAGTTCTACAAGTCTGAGGAGTTATGTACCACAGAAAGACTGACGGCCTCCGCGGTGGGAATTAACGAGTGAGTTGCTGAGGGAGCCTGCTGGCAGGTGCCTTTGCACGTTTCTTTTATTTGGTGTTTCTTAGTATAATTCCCCCTCCACAATATTTGGAAAGAGTAATAAAGTCTCTTGGTTGTTTTTGATTGTGGAGCCTAGTGGCTTGCAAACTTGTTCTTGTTTTTAACTCAAAACTGTGTCAGCGCTGTCCGATAGACTTCCCGAGGTGATGGAAAGATTCTACGTCTGCGCTAATACGGTAGCCACTAGCCTGCTTGTGACTGTTGAGCACTCGTACTGTAGCGACCGCGACCCGGGAACTGAATTTTTAATCGTGCTGAATTTGAATGTGAATAGCCCTGTCTGGCGAGCGGTGCCATGTTGGACAGCGCCCGTCTACGTTTTCTCACTGTGTAGCTTGGTCCTGGGGTGGCTACTGTCCCTGTTTCCTTGGACTGAAGAGGTCCCTGGGGTGCAGCACAAACCTACATCCAGTGCAAAAAGCTGGAAAATCCTGACCAAACCGCTCAGGTTCCTCTCCAGTTTCTGGCAAGCCCGAGGCAGTCTTTGGGGACACTCTGAAAAGTGTCCTGATACCTACTGGGCTGTGTAAAGAATTTAGCTAATGACGTGGGAAACGGTTTTCTGTCAAGTATCTAACAAATGTGGTAGAAAAATTATGTCCTGGCTGTTTTGTGTCATCCTGCTTTTGTTTCTCCCTTGTGAATTGCGGAGCTGTTTCATTTATGGTGTTATTTTCTGTTTCTGAGAGTTGTTAAACTTTTTAGCCAATATGATTATTGTTCTGTGTTCCTAATGGGAAAGGGTCTATAATTTTTTAATGCCCCTTCAATTTATCCTTTTACTATTAAAAACAATATTGCAGGTAATCATATCTATACAAGGTTGATATACGTTTAGGATAAATTTCTAGCAGTAGACTTGCTGGGCCAGAGAGTATATGCATTTACGATGTTGTTGATTGTGCTATATTTCTTTCCATGGAGGTTTAATAGTTTACTCACAATGGTTCCTAAAGAGCTCTTGAGTGGTAATTCTAACATATAGAAAGACCTAAAAAATTATATGATGACCTTTGAGAAAATTAAGACAGCTTATTTTCCTGGGGTGGCTAATGTCCAGGCTTCCTTAGGGCTGAAGGGGTTCCTGGGAATGCAGCACAAACATGCATTCAATGCAAACACCTAGAAAATCCTGGACAAACCATTCAATTTCAAACTTCCATTCCGGAGAACAATGCCATCCTAAAGCCATTAGATCAAGTAGAGTAAAGTAGACATCTATGGTTTGTCAGGTGGGGATGTCAGCAATCCAGAGAGGGATATTAGAGCACAGGTAAAAAGAGGAAGACATGGTGAGGGTGGGGGGATCGTGATGCAGTGTATTGGATCCTGAGTTGGGTAACAAAGGTTTCCATGTAAGGGAAGGTACAGCAGTGACCGGGATTTTGCTTACCTTCAGAAGGATTGATCAAATAGGTAAAAATATAAAGGATAATGGGAGTCTGGTTTCTTATTGTCCAAGAAGGGAGTTACAAATGGGAAAAGGGAGAAAACAAATAGGAAGGGAGAATGAACCTTGTAGTGTTGGGATGGGTCAGTAGCTTAGTCGTGTCTGACTCTTTGCAACCCCATGGACTATAACACACGAGGCTCCACTGCCCATGGGATTCTCCAAGCAAGAATACTGGAATGGGTCCATTTCCTTCTCCAGTGTTGGAACAGAATTAGCACTATCAGTGGCTGCAATTCATAGAGATATAGAAATAGATTGTGGCTTCTAAATGTCATTCTCTACTAAAAGGAATCAAGAATTCTTATAGAAATAGCTGATTCTACCATTGGGGCAGGAAAAGCATGTTTAGCCTGGATCATCTTTTTGTACTAGAAAGTAAGGAAGTGCTGGAAGAAAGATGGGAACATGTCAAGAACACACAGAGGACTTCCCTGGTGGTCCAGTGGCTAAGAATCTGACTTACAATATAGGAGACATGGGTTCCATCCCTGGTCAGGGAACTAAGATCCCACATGCCATAGGGCAACCAAGCCTGCATGCTACAACTAGAGAGAGTCCATGTACGAAAGCAAAAACCCCACATGCCACAACTAATACCCAATGCAACCAAATAAGTAAATATTTTTTTAGAAAAGAACACATGGAAACCAGCTTAGCTAGGCTTCCCACTGGCCATATCTGGGACAATTTGAGGATCAAAATAATGATGGTTAATGGGTCATAAACCATGAACCTATAGTGATATATTTAAATAAATGAATAAGGTGAATGTTTCATGGGGATTAAAGTATTTACATATTTTCAAAATCACCTGCTTAAAAACACGTATTGATTATAAATGGGAAAATATGAGTAACTTTACAGTGGAGAAGTCTGTCAGATTCCACATTAATCAAATGGTCAACATGAACATCATCATAATGGAACAAACAGAAACTGTAATGCCACCTGATAGAATGCAGTTAGCAGAACATAGCACCAGTTCTATTGTACTCCTACCAAAGGTGCATAAACTTATTCTAATCATGAGAAAATATCATATGAATCAAGTTTAAGGTCCATTCTGCAAAATATCTAACCTGGAATCTATAGTGTTATGAGTCAAGAAAAGATTGAGGAATTGCACCTGACATAAAAGATATTGTCTGGACAACTAGTGAAATTTGAATGTGATCTGAAAATTAGATGGTAGTAATGTACAATGTTAATTTCCTGGTTTTGATAGTTGTATTGTGATTATGCAAGAAAATGTTTTTATTTGTATAAAATACACAGAAAAGCATTCAGGGGTGATAAGACATCAGGTCAGCAACTTACTTTTTTTTTTTTTTTGAGGTTATAGCTGATTTAAAATACTGTGTTAGTTTCAAGTATACAGCAAAGTGATTCAGTCATATATTTATATTTTCAGATTATTTTCCATTATAGGTTATTATAAGATATTAAATATTATTCCTGTTATATAGTAAGTCCTTGTTGCTTACCTGTTTTATATACAGTAGTGTATATCTGTTAATCCCATGCTTCTAATTTATCCCTCTCCTCCCTCCCTTTCCCCACTGGTAATCATAAGTTTGTTTTCTATGCCTGTGAGTCTGTTTATGATTTGTATATACATTCATTTGTATTATTTTTTAGATTCCACATATAAGTGATATATATTTGTCTTTTTCTCTCTGACTTACTTCACATAGTATGATGTTCTCTAAGTCTATCCATATTGCTGCAAATGGCAATATTTCATTCTTTTTAGAGCTGAGTAGAATTTCATTGTATATATCTTCTTTAGCTATTCATATGTCAATGGACATTTAGGTTGCTTCCATGTCTTTGGCTGTTGTATGTAGTCACTATTGTGCTAGTGCTGCTGTGAACATTGGGATGCGTGTACCTTTTCAAAGTAGAGTTTTTCATCTTTTCCTGATATATGCCCAGGAGTGAGATTGCTGGATCATATAGTAGCTCTGTTTTTAGTTTTTATAAGAAACTTCCAGACTGCGCCAATTTAAATTCCCACCAACAGTGTAGGAGGGTTCCCTTTTCTCTACACCCTCTCCAGCTTTTGTCATTTGTAGATTTTTTTTTATGATAGCCATTCTGACTGGTGTGAGGTGATATCTCATTATCATTTTGATTCAGCAACTTACTTTCAGTTGGTTCTGGAAAGAAATGATTTGTACTGTACTTCCAGATTTTTTGTAAGCTTGAAATTGTTTCAAAATCTAAAAACACATTGTAAAAAAATTAGGGTACAGCAATGCAATAGAATTCTGTGCATTTGAAACCTTAGGTACCCAATGTGGAATAATTGCCAATATAAATGGAAAAAATGTCAGAAAAATAATTTTTAATGCTCCTATGTTCATATACAGGGACTGTCTCCAGAATAATACATAAAATGTGGTCACTTTAATAGAATAGGAATTGAATTGATTATGAGAAGAGGGCTGCTGCTGCTGCTGCTGCTGCTAAGTCACTTCAGTCGTGTCCGACTCTGTGTGACCCCATAGACTGCAGCCCACCAGGCTCCCCCCCGTCCCTGGGATTCTCCAGGCAAGAACACTGGAGTGGGTTGCCATTTCCTTCTCCAGTGCATGAAAGTGAAAAGTGAAAGAGAAGTCGCTCAGTTGTGTCCAACTCTTCCCGACCCCATGGACCACAGCCTACCAGGCTCCTCTGTCCATGGGATTTTCCAGGCAAGAGTACCGGAGTGGGGTGCCATGCTAGAACAGGCTATTCATTGTAAAGTTTATTACTTTAAAATTTTTGTTCCATGTAAATATTCTTGCTCAAAAACTTAATGAAAATGAAAAGATAGTTTCTTAATTTGTCAGGTATCAGCGGGTTCAGGGCATTTGTGAATCCTACGATGTGTGTATATGTTTCTGAGTAGAATGTTACAACTTTCATCATAGTTTTTTTTTTTTTATAGGGGTCTGTTATCCAAAAGATTAATAACCATAGATTTGAAATAAATCCAAGGGACTTACCTGGTGGTCCAGTGGTCAAAAATCCACTTTCCAATGCAGGGGATGTGGGTTCAACCCCTGGTCAATGAACTAAGATCTCACATGCCACGGGGTAAGTAAACCCATGTCCCACAACTACTGAGCCCAAGCGCTACAACTAGAGAGAAGCTTACATGCCACAACAAAGAGCCAGTGCACCACAACTAAGATCCAGCACAGTCAAAAATAGAAAGTTTTTAAAAATAAATTCAGACTCACACTGCAGCCCCCCACCTTCATTGCGCAACTCTCCAACTCACATGAACCGCCCCTACAGCCACTGCCGCCACCCTTCAGAATGGCCAACAGGGGACCTGCCTACGGCCTGAGCCAGGAGGTACAGCAGAAGATTGAGAAACAATACGATGCGGACCTGGAGCAAATCCTCATCCAGTGGATTACCACCCAGTGCCACAAGCATGTGGGCTGGCCTCAGCCTGGGTGCGAGAACTTCCAGAACTGGCTTAAGGATGGCACAGTGCTGTGTGAGCTCATTAATGGGCTGAACCCCGAGGGCAGGCCCCAGTGAAGAAGATCCAGGCCTCCACCATGGCCTTCAAGCAGATGGAGCAGATCTCCCAGTTCCTCCAAGCAGCTGAGCGCTGCGGCATCAATACCAATGACATCTCCCAGACTGTGGACCTCTGGGAAGAAAAGAACATGGCCTGTGTGCAGCGGACACTGATGAATCTGGGCAGGCTGGCAGTAGCCCAGGACAATAGGCTCTTCTCTGGGGATCCTAACTGGTTTCCCAAGAAATCCAAGGAGAACCCTTGGTACTTCCCAGACAACCAACTGCAGGAGGGCAAGTATGTGATTGGCTTACAGATGGGGACCAACCGTGGGGCTTCTCAGGCATGACTGGCTATGTGATGCCACGCCAAATCCTCTAATCTGCTCTGCAGCCCTGTCCCTGCCCTCCGTGAATGGTTAATATATATGTTTGTTTGTTTGTTTGTTTGTTAGCACTGACATCTCTGAGACCCCTGGGAGCTCTCAGACTCCCTTCTGCCAGGGTGGGGTCCTGGCTTGTCTCCTCCAGGGGTGCCCGATGGTGGCCTCCCCCTTGTGCTGACTAATACATTCCCTTCTCCAAACCCACAAAACTGGACCAACTGGCCTCTTTTCCTCTGGGACCAAAATTGGGGGCCTCACCCCCTCTCCACACCATACCTCTTCTCTTTCCTCTGGCCTCTTCCCTCTGATCCCTGTGCCCTAATCCTTTCCTTAGCTGGGAATCAAGGATGCTGCCCGATGGCCTTCTCCTCCAAGTATGCCTTGCCCACAGCTGTGGCTGCAGGCAATTAATTTATAGGGAGGGGCCTGTGGCAGCTGCCACCCCAGCCCCAGCTGGACTGCACTCACCACATTTCAGAGGCAGCCTGCCCTGGTAGAGGCTCCCAGGCTTCTCATTTTCCATTCCTTTCTGTGGCTAAGGGGGTGGGGGTGAGGGGGCCTGGGAAGGAAGGCTGCTCACCATAGGCTGGGGCTTGAAGATTCTGAGTTTGCTGATTTAAATACAGAATCTCTGTCTTAAAAATAAATAAATGCAAATGAAATTCCTTCCTGCAAGTTTAAGAATTACATTAATTTTGCTTTTTATCTCACATATCTTAGAATATGTGACACAGACAATAAAGCAAAACAAAAAAGTAGTTTATTGTGGTAGGCGCTAGAATAAACAAAGATCACTAGAACACTACTGTGCTCTTAAAAATAGAACATAAAACCAAATTGTATAAAGTTAAATATTAAAGGAGGTAATGTGGAGATTTTTTTAGGAGCATTAAATACTGAACTAACTGTGCCTAGGGACCTGGAGAAGAGCCAGAAACCTTTTCAAAGAGGAAGCAGTTTTTGAGTGGGGCTTTATAGAATGAGTAGGAATTCACCCAGTGGCAGCTCTAGAATGTCTCTGTTGGAGGAGCGCGTGGCAGCCATCTAGACAGAAAGGAAAAATTGGAGAACTTGTCTTAAAGTTGTATTTTCATGGCAAGCACACTATTTTTACTTAGAACTCATGTTTGTTGCTGTTACTGATGAAGATTTTGAAGATAGTGCTAAAAGCAATCTGCCTACTTGCTAAAAAGCTCAAGTTTTATCCCTGTAGGCAATGGGGAACCTTTAAAAGATTTAATCAGGACAATCATATAGGCATTTTATGAAAAGAACACTCATAGCAGTGGATTTTTTTTTTTTGCAGTACCAAGTCTAAAGCATAATTAAAGTAACTACAGTAAAGACCTAAAGGAGGTTGAGGTGGAAGTGGAAAAGAAGAGGGGTTAGATTAAAGAGATAGTTATGATAGAGAAGAACAAGAATTGATGGTTATGCAGATAGATATGGCATGTGAAACAGTGATGACTCTAAGGTTACAAATTTAGTTAATTGGGCAAATGGTGGTACCATGGACAGGAATGGAATAGAAATATTGGAGGAGTGGAATACATTTGGACTGGAATAGAAACAATGAAATCAAATGGAATTGCCAGCTCAGGATGCTGCTGATAGAGATACCCAGTGTGCGTGAGTGCTTAGCCACTTAGTTGTGTCTGACTCTTTGTAACCCTTTGGACTGTAGCCTGCCAGGCTCCTTAGTCCATGGGATTTTCAGGCAAGAATACTGGACTGGGTTGCCATTTCCTTCTCCAGGAGATCTTCCTGACCCAGGGATTGAACCTGTATCTCTTGTGTCTCCTGCATGGCAGGTGGATTCTTTACCCACTACTGAGCCTTTGAGGAATCCCTTAGAGATACCTAGGGAGCATTTTAAATTACAGATCTGGTGTATAGTAGAGTGGCCAGGGTTAGAGATTTAGAATCGGGAATCATTGTGGTAGTTGAGTCCCTGGAAATAAAATAAGTCAATCAGAGAGTCAGACACTGGTTAATTAATGATTGTTAAAGAAGATTATTTTCATAGATTATATACATAGTAGCCCTCGAATATCAGAATAATATCAAGAAAAGGTCTTGGTTCTGAGTATAAACCTAAAGACTGAAGTAATGCTATGCCCTAAATATAGGCCCTTTGCATCTTTCACCTACATTAGTGCAATGGCGAAGGACAGAGATCAAATAAAAAGGCAAGAAACCCAGAGAAGAGAAATTGACTTTAGCACCATCCCAGATTCCTCTATTAAGTTAAAGATGTGAATCAAAACTATCTATGAGACGTTTCAAAAATTGTTTTCATGGAAATTTTTAAGAAAATTTACCCAAAATTTGGAAGTAAAACAAAATAGTCAGTATGCTGAGGCACTGTTCAACAGGCCCAAGCAAAGATTACTTAATTTTCAAGTCTAGGAGAATGAACCTGTCTTTGACTCTTTACTATTTAATTAAAGCTCAGACACTGTTAAATTACACATTAATGTGTAGATTTCTCTCTGCTAGAAAAGATAATCCCAAAGATTATGATCTGATTACCCTGAGGGACATTAGCAGGTTGTGCATCTAATCTGGCAACCTAATTCTAGTATTCCTTCTTTTTATTATTGCCTTTATTCATTTTAAGAAACATTAATAAGCTAATAAAGGTTTGACACATTATTCTATATTTGCATGAGAGTGATGTTTTTCTGTTTTTGAAAACTGTATTTTGACAGTTCTTTCTTTCAAAACATGTGGAGTTGGGGGAAGTGCCGGGGGCGGGGAACTAAAGATATAAACCAAGAAGATATTCAAATAACCAGTCTCCCTGCTAACACTCTTTCTTCCCTATGGTCTTCTCTCACCATAACAGGCAAAGTGATCCTTTGAAAGTTTATGTTGGGTTATGTCATCCTTTATACTTTGATCCCACCAGTGGCTACACATTTCACTCAGTGTTAAAGGCAAAGTCTTTACTGTGTCCCAGAAAAATCTACATGATCTGCCACTCCCAATAGTATGCTCTTTCCCCAACTGGCTTTATTCTTCTCCATAGCACTTAATACTATACAAAATCCTATATATTTGTTTATTTCCTATCTTCTTTCATTGGAATTTTTTAATTGGAGAATAATTACTTTACAAAATTGGGTTGGTTTCTGCTGTACAACAGTGTAAATCTGCCTACAAAATTGGGTTGGTTTTGCTGTACAACAATGTAAATCTGCCATGTGCTGAGCTGTAGCACAGCTGTACCTATGAGCATAGCCTGCAAAGCTCCTCTGTCCATGGGATTATCCAGGCAAGAATACTGAAGTGCGTTGCCATGCCCTCCTCCAGGGAATCTTCCTGACCCAGGAGTTGAGCCTGTGTCTCCTGCATCTCCTGCACTGCAGGTAGATTCTTCCCACCTAGGAAGCCATAAATATGTATGCATGTATGTATGTGTGTGCATGTGTGTGTGTATGTATATATATTCCCTCCCTCTTGAGCCTCCCTCCCACCCCCATCCCACCCCACTAAGTCATCATAGAGCACTTGGGTGGGCTCCTTGATCCACTGGATTTTTGTTGTTCCACTGCTCTATCTCTAGTACTTAGAAGAATGCTTGACAATTAATAAATGTTCAATAAATATTTATTGAAAGATGATTTTGCTTGGAGATGGTGGAATATCAAAAGCTCAAGGCTTAAAAATTAAAAAGAAGGTGAGATAATTGCTTTAGATAGTGAGAAAGTGAACATATTAAGTAAGTGTGACAAAATTACCAGGCAATATTGAATGCCAATTTGAGATGTGTGGACACAATTTTAAGGTCTGACTAGTTGGCTTAATTATATGTTCTCTTCAGCAGTGGTCAGCTGTTCAGGTGAAAGCATAGAGTAGCATAAAGGTTGAGTTTATGCTGGAGCATTGCTTAAGCCAGTATGATGAAAGGAGAGAACATACCACCTTATACATTCCCTCACCTGACCCAGTTTCCCATGGCTTTGCACCTTCCCAGATCATTCCACTGGGTTATTTGGAAGTTGGAGTCTATTGTCCATAATCTCCCTTTCCCTTGATATTTTTTCTTCCTGTTTGCCCTAAAAATCCTGGCTATCCTTTGATGACTTCATTTCCACTATGTTTCATGACCTCAAAGGTTTCATGATACTTCCTCAAGAGTAGCCCTAGGTTGAGGGTAAGTGGAGGTCAGGCAGCATTCCAGTCTCCAAACAGAGCAGTTTACTTTGATCTACTTTATACATCTGAATTCCACATAACATTTTTTTTAAATGTTCTACTAGGGGAAAAAATAGTTTGGAAACTACTATTTTATTACATTTTTTGCAGTGGCTTACTGCCTGCTATGTTTCTCCATCTTCCTCTTTCCAAATTTATACTTATCCTGTTCCACCACCATGTATTGGTAGATGAAGGAAGATTTAGTTCATACATCCCTGGACACAGAAGAGCCACATTTAAACCTGCTTTAGAGACTACCACATTATCACCCAAAGAGAGTCTAGACTTTGAGCTTTATACAGCGACAAGATGGGCCTCTTGAGTTGTTTCCCTTATGGGGGAATGAGTGTGTTTTGCCTGCAAGGAGAGTCAACTAGTTAGTTATGTGAGCTGTGGTATTCATTAATATCTTTCACTAAATATTTTCAGTTTTTTCCCTGTGCACATAAGATTGAACTTTGCTGTGCCCTTGAAGTTTGCCCTGACCTGAAGTTAGGTTAGCTATTTGACTTAATTTAGCCAGTAAAGTGAGAGCAAGAGTAACAAGTGGAAGCTTTAGAGATGAGTGTATGATTTACTAGGGACCCCATCCACCTGCCATCACAATAACTAACACTTTCCTAAATGATGGAAAATTCTGTTGGCCTAAGTAAGAAAGCATGGAACAGAAACCCTAGCTGACTGACTTGTGATGGACATGCAACTTAAACAAGAAATAAACCTTTGTTTTTATAAGCTACTAAGACTTAAGGATTGTTTGTTATCCTAGCAAAACCTGGTCACTTTAATACATATTTATTTGCTGATTTCCTCCCTGCTATTTTCTTTGGTTCTGTCTCTTTGGATGTCTTTTTGTTTGGATGTTAGACCTTATCATGGAAATTGCTCAACTTCTTTCAATATCCATTCTCTTCTTCCTTTTAATAACTCTCTCCTGAGTTTTGACTGCAGAGGCAGAACTACATTCCCCCAGCCTATCTCATAACTAGATGTGAACAAAGTGATACATGTACATGATGAATTATATCTTTAATTTGTGACTTTCGTTGACCTCCTTCCTGCTAGTTAGAGAATGTTAACAACTGAAACAGCAGCCCTGGATACAGGGATGGATATGGATGCAACATGTTTAGTATGACAGAGCCAGCTGACTCATAAAGCAGAGCCATCTACCTACCCTAGGCTACAGAGAAATAAACTGCTATTTAAGCCACTAAATTTTGGAGTCTATTATAGCAACTTAAGCTGCTTCCTAATATAGTCCTCTTAGGCTTTTACTTACATTTTCTTATCTTCTATGCCCTCTCCTATTTTTTAATTTCTGTCTTTTAAACCTATTTCCAGAGATTTCATTAACTTTGTTTTCCAGTGCTTCTACTAAGTTTTTAATTTATGCTACTACATTTTTAATTTCCAGTAATTCTTTTTTTGTAGATGCTATATGCACTTTTAAAAGTTTTCTTCTTTCTCGTAGCCTGTTTCCTCCAAGCTGCTAGTTTCTTCATTTTTCTTTGGATTTCTGGTGAACTCTGGTTCTCTCTGCTTATATGTAAGAGAAAGGCACTACAAAGCTAAATGAAAGTTTATGGACAGGGCTGTATAACTGTGGCTATCACTATATGAACAGAGATGTTGTGAGCAGGATTTAAACCTGCATGGGGAGACCCCATTGGATTTTGAGTCCGACGTCTTAACCACTCAGTCATCACAGCTCCAGTGGTTATCAGCTTAGGGCAGTCTATCCTCCTCTACTGGGGAAAAGGAAATGGTAACCCACTCCAGTATTCTTGCCTGGAGAATCCCATGGACAGAGAAGCCTGGTAAGCTACAGTCTATGGGGTCGCAAAGAGTCAGACACGACTGAGTGACTTTCACTTTCAGAGACTTTTTGGTTGTCACAACAGTGGTAGAAATGCTTCTGGTATCTAGTGTGTAGAGACCAGGAATGCTACTAAATGAATGTGCAAATGGTCACCCAAAACAAAGAACCGAAAACATAAACATTTTAGATCTTTTCTCTTGGGCAGATCATACTATTCAAAAGACTCTGCCAATATGCTATCTGGCTGCCAGCATTCTGAGATCCCAACAGTGGAAAAAGATTGTCATTCTGTTAGTAAACCTTTATTTAATTACCCTATTTTAAGCAAAATGCTCCCTCCCTCAAATATGCTTGTGCTTCCCTCTGTTTCACTTTTTCCAGAGATCAGAACTTCAGGGGTATTCTGCTGAAATCAGAGCGAGACAGAGTTGTAGGGAGGGTGGAAAGAAGAGAAGAGAAGACAAGGGAGAAAGGGAGAGGTATCCCAACTGAATGCAAAGTTCCAGAGAATAGCAAGAAGGAAGCCCTTCTTAAATGAACAGTTCAAAGAAATAGAGGAAAACAATATAACGGGAAAGACTAGAGATCTCTTCAAGAAAAATGGAGATATCAAGGAGACATTTCATGCAAGGAGGTGCACAATAAAGGCTCATAAGTAAGAACCTAACAGAAGCAGAGGAGATTAAGAAGAGGTGGCAAGAATATACAGAACTATACAAAAAGGTTGTAATGACTGGGATAGTCACGATGGTGTGGTCACTCAGCTAGAGCCAGAGAACTGGAGTGTGAGGTCAAGTGGGCCTTAGGAAGCATTACTATAAACAAAGCTAGTAGAGGTGATGGAATTCCAGCTGAGCTATTTAAAATTCTAAAAGATGATGCCGTTAAAGTACTGCACTCAATATGTCAACAAATTTGGAAAACTCAGCTGTAGCCACAGGACTGGAAATGGTTAGTTTTTATTTCATTCCCAAAAAGGCAGTGCCAAAGAATGTTCAGACTACCGTACATATGCACTCATTTCACATGCTAGCAAGGTTATGCTCAAAATCCTTCAAGCTAAGCTTTAGCAGTATGTGAACCAAAAACTTCCAGACATTCAAGCTGGATTTTAAAGAGGCAGAGGAACCAGAGATCAAATTGCCAACCTATTTTGGATCATGGAGAAAGCAAGGGCGTTCCAGAAAAACATCTATTTCTGCTTCATTGACAATGCTAAAACCTTTGACTGTGTGGATAACAACAAACTGTGGAAAATTCTTGAAGAGCTGGAAATACCAGACCACCTTACCTGTCTCCTGAGAAATGTATGTGCAGGTCAAGAAGCAATAGTTAAAACCAGATATGGAACAATAGATTGGTTCAAAATTGGGAAAGGAGTACATCAAGGCTGTATATTGTCATCCTGCTTATTTAACATCTATGCAGAGTACATCATGCGAAATACGAGGCTGGATGAATCCCAAGCTGGAATCAAGACTGCTAGAGAAATATCAACAACCTCAGATACGCAAATGGCACCACTCTAATGATTGAAAGTGAAGAGGAATTAAAGAGCCTCTTGATAAAGGTGAAAGAGGAGAGTGAAAAAGCTGGCTTGAAACTCAAAGGTCAAAAAACTAAGTTCCTGGCATCTGGTCCCATCACTTCATAGAAAATAGATGAGGGAAAAGTGGAAACAATGACAGATTTTATTTTCCTGGGCTCCAAGATCACTGCGGACCAGTGACTGCAGCCATGAAATTTTAAAAAGACTCTCTCCTTGGAAGGGAAAACCTTAACAAATCTAGACAGTGTATTAAAAAGCAGGGACATCACTTTGCTGACAAAGGTCCAAATAGTCAAAGCTGTGGTTTTTCCAGTAGTCACGTCCAGGGGTGAGTGTTAGAATGACAAAGACTGAGCACCGAAGAATTGATGCTTTCAAATTCTGTACTGGAGAAGACTCTTGAGAGTCTCTTGGATAGCAGGAAGATCAAACCAGTCAATCCTAAAGAAAATCAACCCTGAATATTCATTGGAAAGACTGATGCTGAAGTGAAGTTCCAATCCTTTGGCCACCTGATGCAAAGAGCTGACTCATTGGAAAATACTTTGATCCTAGGAAAGATGGAAGGCAAAAAGAGGAAGGGGCAGCAGAGGATGAGATAATTAGATAGCATCGCTGACTCAGTGGACATGAATTTGAGCAAACTTTGGGAGATAGTGAAGGACAGAGGAGCCTGGTGTACTACATACAGTCCATGGAGTCACAAAGAGTTGGACACAACTTAGCAACTGAACAGCAACAGCATTGTAAACAAACTTTCAGGTAATCATCTTCTTTTTAGCTCCTCCACCCACATTTTCAGAGGTACCTGAGGTCCCCCATTTCCTGGCTTGTTTAAGAGTTCTAAAATGTAATTTTCTTGCTTTTCTTCCCCTACTGCAGGCTTAGGATTCAGTTTTCCTGGTTCTGCTGTCAGTTATCATTAGTCCATCTGCTTTACAGCTTCCAGTAGTCTTACTTTCTTTTCTTCCCTCTTGTTCTCTATGTCTTTATGTGACTTTAAAAAGGGGGTAGGGGGACTTCCCTGGGGTTCAGTGATAAACAGTCTGCCTGCAAATGCAAAAGACACAGGTAGATCCCGGTCTGGGAAGATTCCACATGCTACGGGGCAACTAAACCTATGCACTAGTGACTTACTAGCAAAATTTTTCCTTCCTGTCCATGAAACTCTATGCTTTGCTAGCCCAGAGGTATTAGTTCCAAAAGGTGGAACAGTGCGACAACACAGTGATTCCATTTAACTGGAAGTTAAGGCTGTTGCCTGGCCAAATTGGGCTCCTCATGCATCTTAATCAGTAAGCACAGAAGGAAATTTCTTTGTTGACTGGAGTGATTGATCCTGACTACCAGGGGAAAACTGCACTATTGCTTCACATGAAGGTAAGTATCACCATACCCTGTGATTAAGGCCAGTGGAAAACTACAACAACCCAATCCATTCAGGACTACTAATACCCCAGACCCTTCAGGAATAAAGATTTGGGTCACTTCACCAGATAAAAAACCATAATCAGCTGAAGTGCTTGCTGAAGACAAAGGAATACAGAATTGGCAGTGGAAGTAGGCAGTTATAAATACTAGCTGTGATCAAAAAGCTAGTTATAGAAATGAGGATGTAATTGTCATGAGTATTCTTCCTTATTTTGTTATGAGTATGTGTTTATGTATCTTAAATATCTTTGTTTTCTTCCCTGTCTTATTCCTTTATCATATAAAATATTTGGTTTTATATCATAGTGTGCTGTGATTCATGGGGTCGCAAAGAGTCGGACACAACTGAGCGACTGAACTGAACTGATCATAGAATTTAAGTATTGTTAATTTTATATCATACAGTTAAAGTTATGTGATATCAAAGAACAGAATAAACACCATTCCAGGATATTACCTTCTCTTCTGCAGATGTGGTTAGTATGTTTCTGTCCATATACAGGATAGTTGTATCATCATAGGTAGAATTATGACATCATTGTCTTTATTTAGATATTAAACTTGTTTTAAGGAGAGGCACATGGGTGCCAAGTTTACAAGGGGTGGATTTGTGATGGTTAATTTTATGTGTCAGCTTAATGGGCCATTGGATGTTCAGCGTTTAGTCAAATTATTCAGGGTGGTCTGTGAGGATGTTTTGAGATAAGCCAACATTTGAATGAGTACCCTGAGTAAAGCAGATTGCTCTGCCTAATGTGGGTAACCTTATCCAATCAAGCAGAGACCTAAATAGAATAAAAGGTTGAGTAAGAGGGAATTCCTCCTACCTGACTGCTTTGAGCTAAGACATCAACATTTTTCCCTGTCTTTGGACTTGAACTGAAACATTAGCACTTTTTGGGTCTTGAGTCTGCCAGCTTTTAGACTGGAACTTATACCATTGGCTCTCCTGGTTCTTAGGCCTTCAGACTGAGACTGTACCTATATATCAGTTCTATCTGCAGCTTGCCCACTGCAGATCTTAGAAACTCTCAGCCTCCAAAATCATGTGAGGTAATTCCTCATAATAATTACCCCTCCCTCCCCATGTGTATCTGTATTTACATATCTATATTGTATCTCCTATTGGTTCCATTTCTTTGGAGAATCCTAACTAATATAGATAATATATTATCTATATTAATTATAAATTATATTATCTATATTATAAATTATATTATCTGTATATTATAAATTATATTATATATATATTTATATATAAATATATATTTTTATATTTATATTTATATAAATATTTATATTTATTTATATATAATATATATAATATCTATATTATAAATATTTTTATTTATATGTATTTATATATAATATATATTATATTATAAATTATATTATCTATATTATAAATTATATTATCTATATATATTATCTATATATATTATAAATTATATTATCTATATTAATTATAAATAGAAAGGTGATTGTACCATTTAAAAAATCTTACTCAGTTCTTATTAATAACCATACACTATAGATTTTATGTATCTCTTAACAGTTTCAAAGTATGTTTTATTATTTATTGTTTACTATCCATTAAGTTTCCTGGGATAAGTAGAGTACTAGAGAAATCAATAAGATATATTTCTATACAATATGCCTTTTTAAATATAAAAAATTTACGTATTCTTTGTAAGTTAAGTCATATTCACCATGTACATGACAGTAGAAGCAGGAGGAAGCTAATGCTACAAACAAGGTAAAATCATGAATATGTGTTTCTCAGAGAAGTGGATGTTGTTCAGTTTACCTGTGGCCTCATTTGGAGCTAGTACCACTTGTTGTTATCCCTTACTTGAAGACCTGGCCAATGTTAAATGGCTTGCTTTCCCTCTTTTGTAAACTGTTTTATTTTCCTTCCAATTCTAATTCTGCCCAATTGCTCTATTGAAGTAAAGTCATTTAATCTCCCCTGTTCTGATTGATATTTTAATTATTCAGTTATTTCCAGCTGCGTCCACCTCAACTTTGTTTGAAGAACAGAGAGCTATGCTTTCTGTATTTGAATAATAAAACTAGGGACTGGGTCATTTTTTTTCCTCCTAAAAATTAGAGAAAGAAATTATCCACCAAGAAAAACTGTCCCATTTTTTCTGAGTACCGTGAAGGAGATAGTGTCCTATCTGTTCCCGTCTGTTAGTCTGCTAACATTTTAAAGGTATAACAATTATTTAAAACAATTATTTGGTTTTACAGCAAATCAATCAATCAGTCAATCAATCTTGGACTTGTCGCATGTGACCTAAGATCTCATTTTTACTTTCCTGAATACCTAGATTGTATTCCTAGGTCTTCAGAGACAGAGAGTCTCTGTGCATTTGAGAATAACTACTGGCTGATATGGCAGAGGCAATAATGTGATGTGGGACTTGCCAGTAGGCTTCCATCAAGACAGCCTGTCTGTTGGATCTCTTGATTTCAACAAAGGAAAACCAACTCAATCAACTTAAGCAAAAAGTAGAAAATATAAGGATGAAACCAAGGCCATGTCTCAAGATGGGACTGAAACTATGCACCAGACACTCTCTTTGTTCTACTTTATGTCTCTTTACCCCAGTGTTTATGGTAGAAAAAATGGCTGAACAGACTCCAGTTTTTATATCTCATGCATTAAAGATTTCAGCCTAGACAAAGATCAGATCTTTTACACTCAATTTCAGGTTTTCTAAGGATGAATCTGTTCATCCCAAACTTAGCCAAGACAAAAATTGGGGGTCATAATTCATACCCATGGCTGCCTGGAGGCTATCCTGTTACCATGTAAATGAGAGCAACTTCCCTAAAACTCTGCAGAGAAGGGAGGCTGGATGACAGGCTAACAGGTATCTACTGCAAGGCCCTCCCTCATGGAAAACTGATCTTAAACAGCAGCCTACTGGAGTCCATGCTGTGGAAAAGGAAGTGGATAGAATTAAGATAGGTAAAAGGAATTTTGAGGCAATTAGGCATTTGGGGATCACTTTAATATTTATCATAAGTGTGTTTTTAAAAATATATAGCTCATTATTTGAAGAATTCTTATACAAAGAGATTTAATTAACTGTAGCAAATTTGTTCCTGGATTTTGAGCCATCTTCAAATTCAAATGTATGTTAATTATCCAGGTCAGCTTTGCAGAGGTTCAACTCAGTTGTCATACAGCCTGAAATGACCATATGTACAAGCAGTGACTCAACTGTTTTTATCCTGTAAACCAGTGGGTTCCAGTCTAAGATCCCTGGACATCTAGGAGTCCATAAGGGAAGAACTGAAGGTCCATAACCTTTTGCAGTATTTCATACAGTTGAAAGGAAGTCACTGATGGTCCAGTGGTAAAGAATCTATTTCCAATGCAGGTGACGTGCGTTTGATCGCTGGCAAGGGAACTAATATTCTACATGCCAGGGGCAACTAAGCCCATGCACCACAACTACTGAGCCCGAATGCCACAACTACAGAAGCCTGCACACCACAACGAAGACCCAGTGGGGTAGAAAAAAAAATCGAATTTCTCTGTTTTATAGTGGAATTGTATCAAGTCAGGGCAGCAAGTCTGTTTTACAGTGCTGACCTGGAGCTCTGTTTTAATGCACAGATACCAATATCCATATTGTTATATACTCATACAGTGATTGGTTAAATAAATTCTGGGTCCACTTCCCATGGACTATCAGGGAAGTCCCAGAAATTTGAATCAGGTAAGTATATGATTTCCTTTCAACTTTATGAACTACTGCAAAAACCTTGTGGATCATCAGTTCTTCCCTCATGGACTCCTAGATGTCCAGGGATCTCAGGCTGAAACCCACCAGTTTACAGAATAAAAACAATTGAGTCACTGCTTGTCCATTATGGTCACTTCAGGCACTATGATAATTGGAGAGATGTGATTTTAATACACGTTTATATGGCTGCTGTTATTCTATTTATACAGGCTTCCCTAGTAGCTCAGACAGTAAAGCATCTGCCTGCAGTGCAGGAGACCCAGGTTCAGTCCCTGGTTCAGGAAGAGCCCCTGGAGAAGGAAATGGCAACCCACTCCAGGATTCTTACCTGGGGAATTCATGGATAAAGGAGCCTGGCGGGCTGCAGTCCATGGGGTCGCAGAGTGAGACACAACTGAGTGACCAACACACACACACATTCTGTTTATAGGGGGCTTCCCTGGTGGCTCAGTGGTAAAGCATTCGCCTATGAAAGCAGGAGGCTCTGGTTCAATCCTTGAGTTGGGAAAATCCCCTGGAGAAAGAAATGGCAGCCTTCTCTAGTATTCTTGTCTGCAAATCCCATGGACAGAGGAGCCTAGCAGGCTACAGTCCAAGAGGTTGCAAAGAGTTGGACACAACTGAGTGAGTAAACAACAATATTCTATTTATATTCTAAAGACTGTTGAAGAGAAATTTAAAGCTCAAGATTACTAAAGTCATCTTTCCTGGAGATCTATAAACATGAGATAATTAGCCAGCTCTCTAAAATAATGATCTCTTGGAAATCCTTTTACTTTCCCCTTGAAATATATTAAAATATCATCTACCCCATTATTAGAAAATATATTGATTAGGTGAATATAATGCCTTCATGACAGAGACCTGTGGGTAATAAGTTGTTTCCAGAAATGATCTGCCTTTACAACATGGATTTTAGGTCATCCTGTGAATGACAAGACCTTGATGTTGAGGATTTTCAGCAAGTCCTCATCTCCATAATAATAGTAAGCACTTGATTATTTCTCTGCTTTATCCATGATTAGGCCCTCTGGATCCATATGTAAGGACAAAATGGACAAGAAGAATTTCTAAGATATTAACTCTATTCATAGTCCAAGTTGTCAGAAACCCTTTAAGCCCTAGGCAGTTGTACATTCAGTTCAGTTCAGTTCAGTCACTCAGTTGTGTCCGACTCTTTGCGACCCCATGAATTGCAGCACTCCAGGCCTCCCTATCCATCACCAACTCCCGGAGTTCACCCAGACTCACGTCCATCGAGTCACTGATGTCATCCAGCCATCTCATCCTTTGTCGTCCCCTTCTCCTCCTGCCCCAATTCCTCCCAGCATCAGAATCTTTTCCAGTGAGTCAGCTCTTCGCATGAGGTGGCCAAAGTATTGGAGTTTCAGCTTTATTATCATTCCTTCCAAGAACACCGAGGACTGATCTCCTTTATTTTTTTTTGGATCTCCTTGCAGTCCAAGGGACTCTCAAGAGTCTTCTCCAACACCACAGTTCAAAAGCATCAATTCTTCGGCACTCAGCTTTCTTCACAGTCCAACTCTCACATCCATACATGACCACTGGAAAAACCATAGCCTGGACTAGACAGACCTTTGTTGGCAAAGTAATGTCTCAGCTTTTGAATATGCTATCTAGGTTGGTCATAACTTTCCTTCCAAGGAGTAAGCATCTTTTAATTTCATGGCTGCAGTCACCATCTGCAGTGATTTTGGAACCCCCAAAAATAAAGTCTGACACTGTTTCCACTGTTTCCCCATCCATTTCCCATGAAGTGATGGGACCAGATGCCATGATCTTCGTTTTCTGAATTAAGCCAACTTTTTCACTCTCCACTTTCACTTCCATCAAGAGGCTTTTTAGTTCCTCTTCACTTTCTGCGATAAGGGTGGTATCATCTGCATATCTGAGGTGATTGATATTTCTCCCGGCAATCTTGATTCCAGCTTGTGCTTCTTCCAGTCCAGCGTTTCTCATGATGTACTCTGTGTATAAGGTAAATAAGCAGGGTGACAGTATACAGCCTTGACGAGCTCCTTTTCCTATTTGGAACCAGTCTTTGTTCCATGTCCAGTTCTAACTGTTGCTTCCTGACCTGCATATAGGTTTCTCAAGAGGCAGGTCAGGTGGTCTGGTATTCCCATCTCTCTCAGAATTTTCCACAGTTCACTGTGATCCACACAGTCAAAGGCTTTGGCATAGTCAATAAAGCAGAAATAGCTGTTTTTCTGGAGCTTTTGCTTTTTCCATGATCCAGCGGATGTTGGCAATTTAGTCTCTGGTTCCTCTGCCTTTTCTAAAACCAGCTTGAACATCAGGGAGTTCACAGTTCATGTGTTGCTGAAGCCTGGCTTGGAGAATTGTGAGCATTACTTCACTAGCGTGTGAGATGAGTGCAATTGTGCGGTAGTTTGAGCATTCTTTGGCATTGCCTTTCTTTGTGATTGGAATGAAAACTGACTTTTTCCAGTCCGTGGCCACTGCTGAGTTTTCCAAATTTGCTGGCATATTGAGTGTAGCACTTTCACAGCATCATCTTTCAGGATTTGAAATAGCTCAACTGGAATGCCATCACCTCCACTAGCTTTGTTTGTGTGATGCTTTCTAAGGCCCACTTGACTTCACATTCCAGGATGTCTGGCTCTAGTATAATTGCCTAAAATCTACTTTGGAACAAAGCTATTCCTCTTCCTAAAGCCAAGACATGTCAGTAGGTCACTTTCAGCAGGTTTGAATTAATCTCTCTCACCTCACCAAGGTTCAAACTTCTATACTAAGTTGCTGTTCCACTCTACCCTTCAGAATAGTAATTAATCTTAATTCATATGAGAAAACCCATAATTGCAACATCATCTTTAAATATACCCTCTACTTCAGTCTTAGAAATGATACATCTAAGTTTGAAAAGAAGTTGATGGGATTAGAAGCAGTATTGAAGACACAAATTCTAACAGGAAACAGGTGTTTTTTTAAGCATTATTTTAAATATAAAGCTACAAAAAATAAATATAAAACTACATATTTATTGAAAATTGATTCATATGTGATGGACAAATCACTTCCTAAATATGCTTCTTTGTAAAGCTATGAAAAGCAAGGAGAAGTAGGTAGGACATGCATTATTGAGTGTAAAGTCTTCTCACCCTTAAATGCTTGTGCAGGATATTCTTTTTAAAACAAATGTAGTGAAAATTCCCCTTTTCTTCCTTGAAGCATCTGTGAGTCTTTCTTTAGATAAAATGAGCTTTTTGGTGAACACATGACAAGGAAGAGGTTCAGTGTAACAAGCAATCATGTTATTTTAAAAATCTCCATCTCAAATTAAGTTTACATATGGCAGCTTTTTAGAGAGGCTGGGTTGCAACATGTGAGCAATTTAAAAGTGTAACGGTTTCATTTACAGGTTCAGAGTAGCTTTCAATTCTGCTACTAGTGTGCTTCTAATTAAATCTTAATTGTACCATTCATTATGAATTGAAAGAAACACTGATATACTGGATTTTCTACAAGAGGAACACAAGATGGCCCTCATAAAATAGCTGGCTAATCCAAAGAAAAGGAGTAAAATGTAGAAATGATCCTTAAAATTAAAACCTAACATTTGAAGTTGCATGATTATTAAATTATCACAAATATCTTTTTATAGACCCAAATGATTTAAGTATATGTGATTAGTTATAGTATATCACCAGAATGCATGAAGAACAGTGAGTAGGCAGCAAATGTAATGAAAATGACCCATCCTATCATTTAAGTTGCTACTTTATCATATATCAATTTAATATATCCTTGTGAAATAAACATTTTTACTTGGTTTCTCTTAAGGTCAGAAGAAGAAAGGACCAAAAATGTAAGTGAGGCCAATGCTGCTTTCTCATGGGACAGGAGATTTTCTGAATTGTAGGATAACTACATTTGTCTCATTATACCTCTTTGGCATGTGCTTGGAATCTGAAATTTCAACATAGCATGAAATAATTTTCAAAGATAAATCAATGCCCCTTCCATTTTTAATTCCTCCTGTTTATAGTCATCATTCCTGAAATCTGGTGACTTCAAATTTAAAATTTAAATGAGCTCATTCTCTTGCATACAGCTCTATAGAGAATAAATGAAACAATAACTTAAAAAAATACACTAAAAAGTTTCCATGAACCTTATGAAACTGAAGTTGAAAACAAAGGTGTATTTCTGATATCCAGAGAGCTGGAAGATAGCATCTCAGCACTGGTTTTTTGATTGTCTGGAACTGACCATTTATTCTTTTTTAGATATAAAGAAAATACATAATAATGTGCCAAACATTCGTGTATTCACAAACCAGATCTTAAGAATCAACAGTCTGTTGTGTTGTTTAAAGTCATCTTTATAAAAATAATTTTTAAAATTCTCCTTCGTTTTTCCTCTAATCCCATTCCCTCCTATTCCTTCCTCCCCAATCCAGGCTATAACCCTCCTAATTTGGTGTGAGTATTAGTACCTATGATAGTGTTAGTTGCTCAGTTGTGTCCAACTCTTAGCAACCCCATGGACTGTAGCCTGCCAGGCAACTCTGTTCATGGAATTCTCCAGGCAAGAATACTGGAGTGGGTAGATTTTCCCTTCTCCAAGGGATCTTCCCAACCCAGGGTTGAACTCAGGTCTCCTACATTGCAGGCAGATTCTTTATTGTCTGAGCCACTAGGGAAGCCCATTAGTATCTACTGCTTCATAACAAATTACCCCAAAACTTGGTGGCTTAAAACACCACCATGTATTACCTCATAGTTTCTGTATATCAGGAATATGTGTGGTGTAGCTGGATCGTCAGGCTCAGGATCTTTCACAAGGCCTCCAATAGAGTGTCAGCTGGAGCTGCAGTCTTCCCCTAAGTTCAACGGGCAGAATCCACTTCCAGGTTCACTCACTGGTTTTTGCAGGATTCAGCTCCTTGAGAATTGTTGTACTGAGGACTACAGTTCCTTCCTGGCTCTTGGCTAGAGGCTGCCCTCAGTTCTTTGCCACAAGAGCAGCTCACAACATGAAACTTACTTCATCAAAGCTAGAAAAGCCAGAGCCAACAAAGAGAAGTCACAGTTTTTATACTTCATCTTGAAAGTGACTCTGTTCATTACAAGCATGTCACTAAGCCTAGGCCAAACTTAAGGGGAGGAAATTATACCAGAGCATGAAGTCTAGGAGGCAGGATTCATTGAAAGCCATCTTGGGGGCTGGCTAATGTATATCACTTCATGGCAAATAGATGGAGAAACAATGGAAACAGTGGCTTACTTTATTTTTCTGGGCTCCAAAATCACTGCAGATGGTGATTGTAGCCATGAAATTAAAAGATGCTTACTCCTTGGAAGGAAAGTTATGACCAACCTAGATAGCATATTCAAAAGCTGAGACATTACTTTGCCAACAAAGGTCCATCTAGTCAAGGCTACGGTTTTCCCAGTGGTCATGTATGGATGTGAGAGTTGGACTGTGAAGAAAGCTGAGTGCCGAAGAATTGATGCTTTTGAACTGTGGTGTTGGAGAAGACTCTTGAGAGTCCCTTGGACTGCAAGGAGATCCAACCACTCCATCCTAAAAGAGATTAGTCCTCGGTGTTCTTGGAAGGAATGATAATAAAGCTGAAACTCCAATACTTTGGCCACCTCATGCGAAGAGCTGACTCACTGGAAAAGATTCTGATGCTGGGAGGAATTGGGGCAGGAGGAGAAGGGGACGACAAAGGATGAGATGGCTGGATGGCATCAGTGACTCGATGGACGTGAGTCTGGGTGAACTCCGGGAGTTGGTGATGGACAGGGAGGCCTGGCGTGCCGCGGTTCATGGGGTCGCAAAGTCGGACACAACTGAGCGACTGAACTGAACTGAACGTATATCTTTAAAATAGCTAATCATTATATACTTTTGTATAAATACCTATCAGTGAACATTTTGTATATATAAATATGTACAATGTTACATGTTTTCAGTTTACAGAAATGGTTTCATAATGTGTGAATTATTATGCATCTTGCTCTTTCATCTCAATATTATATTTTTGACATTATTCATTGATCTGTTTAGATCTAGTAAGTACCTTGTAACACTATTCAGTATTCAGTCTATGGATTAACACATTTTACTGAAAATTCTACTCATTCATTTTCCTATTAATGGACATTTATTTCCTTTTTTTCTTTTTGATGTGATGAATGAAGTGACAATTAGCATCTCTGGATATGTCTCTTTGAGTACATAAGCAAGAGTTTCTAAAAACCTAGAAGTTATTAAAATATTATTACATATTTGCAAATTGTTGTAAAGTGATTAATACCTGTTTAGACTTATGCCAGTAGTTTAGGAGATTTACCTTTACCCATAGCTGGTAATACATGCTATCTAATTGTTATTTTACTTGTTTTCTTTTTCCTGATTACCTATAAAGCTGATCATTTTTCACATGTTGATAAATCATTTGGATTTTTAGTCTCTTTAGTCTCCGGTGCTCACATACTATGACCATCTTCCTACTGGATTGTTTGTGCTTTTCATTACACTTTGATTATATGCCTTTTGTTTTATAAAAAACAGTTTTAATATAGCCAAATATTAGTTTTTGGCCTTTATGATATATGGTTTTTGTTTCTAGTTCAAGAAATCCTCTGTGATCCAAGATGCTAAAGATACTGTCTATATTTTCTTCAAGCAGTTTACAAGTTTTGGTTTTTTACAGTTAGAGCTTTAATCTATTTTAAATTTGCTTTTCTGTTTTGTGTGAAGTAGGGATCTTAATTTTCTGTATGGAAAGTGAGTTCCAACTTCATTTATTAACTCGTTTGTCCTTTCACCCCTGATTTTAACTATCACTTCTGTCATAGATTAGTATCCCTTAAAGGCATGAGTCTGTTTCTGGAATTTCTGTTTCACTCAGCTGATCTCTTTGAACAGTCTTGAACCAATACCAAACTATCTTAATTGCCAAAACCTTATAATTTCTAAATACTTTAAAGAACAGGTCCCACTTCCTTGTTCATTTTTTTCAGAGTTGTTTGGAATATTTGTAGATATTTGTTCTTCCATTTGCATTTTAATCAGATTCTCAAGTTGCATAAAAATCCAGGTGGGATTTTTATTGAAATTATTTTAAATTTACACATATCCTGAAACTGAGTCTTCCCAAACAAGAACATAGTATTACCTCCATTTTTAACAAGCCTTCCTTATATCCTTCATAATATACTGTAGTTTTCTTCTGTAAAATATACATCTTTTGTTAGATTTAGTTCCAGATACCTTATAGTGTGTTTAATATAGTGAATGTTATTTTTCTTTCCTGTTAGTTTTTTAATTTTTTTTTGCTGATTTATAGAAATGCTGTTGATTTGTATGTTATAAACTTCACCATTAATTTTACAAGATTGCCTATAATTTACCTTAAATTTTCCATGTAGATTATTGTAGGATCTTCAAATAAGAGCAATTTTACTTTTTCTTTCGGGGTGTATATTTGTCATTTGTTTTAGCTATCTAGCATCTCAACTCCTTTCTGTGTTTAAGGAATTTCCTGCATTATGAATCTGGTTGTAAGACAAACACTTCTTCCTCTTTCGGAGTTTAAAATATTTCAGACTTCTCTCCCAGCCTTCCTTGCAGCTGAGGAACAGGCATTTAATGACACTAGCAGTGACAGTAAAAACAGTGATGGAGCAGAGGTGGCACTGGCATCAGCAGGAGTAGCAGTTGCAGTCAGCTTGCAGGAGTAGACATGACAGTGGTCTAACAGTAATGTCTGAGGCTCAATGGTGGCAGCAGAGAATTTCTTCTCAGACTGTTTCTACCACATGTTATGGGCTCTTGTGGAAATGCAGCCGTAAGCCTGATTTTTCAACTCTCCCAATGATTCTGTGAGCTGACAGATATTCTTGTAATAAGCTCTTTCTGCTTAATCAGCCAGAGTCAACAGTATCTATTGCTCATAACTAAGAACAAGTAGAGCATATATTTTGGATCTTTAAACCTCTAAATCTCAGTGGATTTCCCAGGATCTCTGTTATCAGTTCAATTCAGTCGCTCAGTCGTATCCGACTCTTTGCGACCCCATGAATCGCAGCATGCCAGGCCTCCCTGTCCATCACCAACTCCCGGAGTTCACTCAGACTCACATCTATGGAGTCAGTGATGCCATCCAGCCATCTCATCCTCTGTCGTCCCCTTCTCCTCCTGCCCCCAATCCCTCCCAGCATCAGAGTCTTTTCCAGTGAGTCAACTCTTCGCATGAGGTGGCCAAAGTACTGGAGTTTCAGCTTCAGCATCATTCCTTCCAAAGAAATCCCAGGGCTGATCTCCTTTAGAATGGACTGGTTGGATCTCCTTGCAGTCCAAGGGATTCTCAAGAGTCTTCTCCAACACCACAGTTCAAAAGCATCAATTCTTCAGCGCTCAGCTTTCTTCACAGTCCAACTCTCACATCCACGAATGACCACAGGAAAAACCGTAGCCTTGACTAGACAGACCTTTGTTGGCAAAGTAATGTCTCTGCTTTTGAATATACTATCTAGGTTGGTCATAACTTTCCTTCCAAGGAGTAAGCGTCTTTTAATTTCATGGCTGCAGTCACCATCTGCAGTGATTTTGGAGTCCAAAAAAAATAAAGTCAGCCACTGTTTCCACTGTTTCCCCATCTATTTCCCATGAAGTGATGGGACCAGATGCCATGATCTTCATTTTCTGAATGTTGAGCTTTAAGCCAACTTTTTCACTCTCCACTTTCACTTTCATCAAGGCTTTTTAGTTCCTCTTCACTTTCTGCCATAAGGATGGTGTCACCTGCGTATCTGAGGTGATTGATATTTCTCCTGGCAGTCTTGATTCCAGCTTGTGCTTCTTCCAGCCCAGCGTTTCTCATGATGTACTCTGCATATAAGTTAAATAAGCAGGGTGACAATATACAGCCTTGATCTCTGTATAATGTTGAATAATAGGAGTGGTAGTATATAGTATTATCTTGTTCCCAACTTTAAAAAGGAATTTTTCTGAAGTTTTAAAATCCTTAGCATACTGTTTGTGTATGTTTTTAGTAGATACTAAATAATCAGGTTAGGGAAATTCTCTTCTATTAATGTTTTACTGAGAGGTTATTTAAAATCATGATTGGGGATTGCATTTTATCAAATGATTTTAAATGTATCTTTTGAGATAATCATATAATATTTATTCTTTGGTATGTTAATATGGTCAATTAAATTAATAGTTACTTAAAGTTATCATTTTCACACTCAATTTATTTTGCATTTGTGCTCATGAGATTAAAGTTTTATTTTCTTCTACTTCACTTTGGGTTTCAAGGTTATTCCAGCTTCATAAAATGAGTTTGGTAGCTTTCCCTCTCTCCTTTTTCTAAGACACTTTGCAAAGATACAATTTTTCTTTCTTCATGGACTGGTATAACTCACCTATGCCTATATATTAATCATGTTTTTTTTAAATTTTTGGTATTTTATGATGCCTTGACATCTTGGGGCTTTATAGACTTGAGGAGGGACTGCTCCTTCCTGGACTAGACTATTCAGAGAGATAACAAACAGTTTTGCCTTTGAGCATGTCTTTGTTCATGAATTTCCAGATGTACAAACTGGATTTAGAAAAGGCAGAAGAACCAAAGGTCAAATTGTCAACCTTTCTTGTGTCATAGAGAAAGCAACGGAGTTCAGGAAAAACTTCTACTTCTGCTTTACTGACTACACTAAAGCCTTTGACTATCTGGATCACAACAAACGGTGGAAAATTCTTAGAGATGAGAATGCCAGACCACCTTATCTGTCTCCTGAGAAAGCTGTATGCAGGTCAAGAAGCAACTGTTAGAACTGGACATAGAGTCCAGGGAAAGGAGTACAAAAAGACTATATTGTCACCCTGCTTATTGAACTTTTCTGCACAGTACATCAGGTGAAATGCTGGGCTGGATGAATCCCAAGCTGGAATTAAGACTGCTGGAAGAAACATCAGCAGCCTCAGATATGCAGTTGATACCACTCTAATGGCAGAAAGCAAAGAGGAGCAAAGAGCCTCTTGATGAAGGTGAGAGAGAGAGTGAAAAAGCTGGCTTAAAACTCAGCATTCAAAAAACTAAGACCATAGGATCTGGTCCCATCACACTTCATGGCAAATAGATGGAACAATGAAAACAGTGACAGATTTTATTTTCTTGGGCTCCAGAATCACTGCAGACAGTGACTGCAACCATGAAATTTAAAGATGCTTGCTCCTCTTTCAAGAACAGTCTTTTGGACTCTGTGGGAGAGGGAGAGGGTGGGTTGATTTGGGAGAATGGCATTGAAACATGTATAATATCATATATAAAATGAATCACCAGTCCAGGTTTGATGCATGATACAGGATGGTTGGGGCTGGTGCACTGGGATGACCCAGAGGGATGGTACGGGGATGAGGTGGGAGGGGGTGTCAGGATGGGGAACACGTGTACACCCATGGCAGATTCATGTTGATGTATGGCAAAACCAATACAGTATTGTAAAGTAATTAACCTCCAATTAAAATAAATAAATTTTTTTAAAAATGCTTGCTCCTTGGAAGGAAAGCTATGACCAACCTAGACAGCATATTAAAAAGAAGAAATATCACTTTATTGACAAAGTTCCATATAGTCAAAGCTATGGTTTTTCCAGTAGTCATGTACAGAGGTGAGAGATGGACCATAAAGATAGCTGAGAGCTGAAGAATTGATGCTTTCAAATTGTGGTGCTGGAGAAGACTCTTTTGCTTGCCTGGTGGCTCAATTGGTGAAGAATCTGCCTGCAATGCAGGAGACTGGCTGCAGTGCAGGAGACCTGGGTTCGAACCCTGGGTCAGGAAGATCCCCTGGAGAAGAAAATGGCAACCCACTCCAGTATTCTTGCCTGGGAAATCCCATGGACAGAGGAGCCTGGTGGGCTCTAGTTTATGGATTCATAAGAGTCAGACATGTCTTAGTGACTACTTGTGAGTCCCTTGGACAGCAAGGAGATCAAACTAGTTAATCCTAAAGGAAACAACCCTGTATATTCATTGGAAGGACTGATGATGGAGCTCCAATACTTTGGCCACTGGATGCAAACAGCCAACTCATTGGGAAAAAAGTCTGATGCTGGGGAAGGTTGAGGGCCGGAGGAGAAAGGGGCAACAGAGGAGGAGATGGTTGGATGGCATCACCAACTCAATGGTAAGGAGTTTGAGCAAGCTTTGGGGTATAGTGAAGGACAGGGAAGCCTGGCATGCTGCAGTCCATGGGGTCACAAAGAGTCAGACACAACTTAGTGACTAAACAACAACGTCTTTGTTGTGCAAACCAAACAACCCTAAGTCTAGATCTCCCTCCTTTTATCTGAGTGCTGTAGTCTGGGACTTATCTCCCAGTGGTAAATCATCCTAGGGCCAGTACTGGACAACTAGGGACTACCCCCTCATAGCCCAGAGCCTGCTAAAAGTATTCAAACTATCCAGTTCTAAACGTGCTCCGTTTGCCTTTCATGTCCCATCCATTCCTTCCCACTAAAAACCACAATCAAGGATCTGGCTATACCTTCCTCCTTGCTCCTTCTGCCTGCTTTCATGTGTGGCCCCTCTCCTTGGCATGTTGTGCCTTCTATTTCTAGATATCTGAAAGTATAAAAACTTCTTCCTCATGACAATAACTTTTGTGGCTTAAGGTCTTAATACCTGATTAAGATAAATCCTGAGTATATTTTAAAACAGCCTTATACTTTTCAGAGGAATAGTTTTTTATACCAATAAAATTTTCTTAACAGTTATTGCTCTATTCAGTTTTTCTGTTTCTTCTTGACTGTTAGTGATTTTTATTTTTCTAGAAAACAGACTATTATATCTTTTCCCAAACATACTGGCAAAATTAATAAAATGTTCCTGATTTTTTAATTGTTTACAACTTCTATAGTTGTGTTGCCCTTTAAAATTTCTAATAATGTTCACTTAATGCCATTATCTTATTTTCTTGATTATGGTATGCTATAAAAGGTATATCTATCTTTTTGGTCTTTTCAAACAAATTGCACTTGGTTTTATTAATCATATTTTTATTTTTCTGTTTGTTTTCATTTTAATTTCTGATTTTATCTTTATTTTTTCTTTTATTCTTTCTGTGGATTTTTTTTGGTAGCTTCTGGTGTTGAATGTCTAATCCCATTTATTTTTAGTTGTTCTTCTTTTCAAATACATTCTCCACTCCCCAGTTTTTCCATGTTCAAAGAACTCAATTAGTGTAATTGAGTTACTCCTGGTCTCTCCATCTCTTTACTTACTTCACTGCAGAGCAAGTAAAGAAGAGACTTATTTGATTGGTGAATTTTAGAAGAGTCCTAAATTCTTCTAAGAACTAAGAACATTTAGCTTAACTCTTCTCCCTTCTTTTTGAAAGTTAATGATTAGCAAAGACCATGAGCTGTCCTCTGCTATTCCATGATATCTCACTTAGACCAGATCCAGTGTGAGGAAACCTGTCCAAATCAGTGTTCTTGCATATAAACTCCCAGGTCTGGACGTATGTTCCCACCCTTGTGAGTCCTGGTTTGTTACTGTTTCTCCATGAAAGCAACCTAGTCCCTTAAGATTGCCATATTTCTTACCTTCTTGTGTGTCTTACAGAATGAAAGCATATTCCTTAGGGTTTGTAAATTGTAGAGGCCATGTCAATGAAATATACTTAATATTGTTCCAAGTTATAGTTACTGTGAAAATAATATAAAGGTATTAAATGAATATTGGAAAGGGCGCAAGAAGTGGCTAATGGTTATTCAACATTATAGAGCAGCCATTATCACTATCCCCACATTGAAGGTCAGGAACGGTGGCGGTAAGGAGATACCCCTCGTCCAAGGTAAGGAGCAGCGGCTGTGCTTTGCTGGAGCAGCTGTGAAGAGATACCCCACACCCAAGGTAAGAGAAATCCAAGTAGGTGTTTCAAGAGGGCATCAGAGGGCAGACACACTGAAACCATACTCACAGAAAACTAGTCAATCTAACCACACTAGGACCACAGCCTTGTCTAACTCAATGAAACCAAGCCATGCCTGCGGGGCAACCCAAGATGGGCAGGTCATGGTGGAGAGGGCTTACAGAACATGGTCCACTGGAGAAGGGAATGGCAAGCCACTTCAGTATTCTTGCCTTAAGAACCCCATGAACAGTATGAAAAGGCAGAATGATAGGATACCAAAAGAGGAACTCCCCAGGTCATTAGTTGCCCAATATACTACTGGAGATCAGTGGAGAAATAACTCCAGAAAGAATGAAGGGATGGAGCCAAGGCAAAAACAATACCCAGTTGTGCATGAGACTGGTGATAGAAGCAAGATCCAATGCTGTAAAGAGCAATATTGCATAGGAACCTGGAATGTCAAGTCCATGAATCAAGGCAAATTGGAAGTGGTCAAACAAGAGATGGCAAGGGTGAATGTCGACATTCTAGGAATCAGCAAACTAAAATGGACTGGAATGGGTGAATTTAACTCAGATGACCATTATATCTACTACTGTGGGCAGCAGTCCCTCAGAAGAAATGGAGTAGCCATCATGGTCAACAAAAGAGTCCAAAATGCAGTACTTGGATGCAATCTCAAAAATGACAGAATGATCTCTGTTCGTTTCCAAGGCAAACCATTCAATATCACAGTTATCCAAGTCTATGCCCCAACCAGTAACGCTGAAGAAGCCGAAGTTGAACGGTTTTATGAAGACCTACAAGACCTTTTAGAACTAACTCCTAAAAAAGATGTCCTTTTCATTATAGGGGACTGGAATACAAAAGTAGGAAGTCAAGAAACACCTCGAGTAACAGGCAAATTTGGCCTTGGAATGAGGAATGAAGCAGGGCAAAGACTAATAGAGTTTTGCCAAAAAAAATGCACTGGTCATAGCAAACACCCTCTTCCAACAACACAAGAGAAGACTCTACACATGGACATCACCAGATGGTCAACACCGAAATCAGATTGATTATATTGTATGCAGCCAAAGATGGAGAAGCTCTATACAGTCAACAAAAACAAGACCAGGAGCTGACTGTGGCTCAGATCATGAACTCCTTATTACCAAATTCAGACTGAAATTGAAGAAAGTAGGGAAAACAGCTAGACCATTCAGGTATGACCTAAATCAAATCCCTTATGATTATACACTGGAAGTGAGAAATAGATTTAGTGGCCTAGATTTGATAGAGTGCCTGATGAACTATGGACGGAGGCTTGTGACATTGTACAGGAGACAGGATTCAAGACCATCCCCATGGAAAAGAAATGCAAAAAAGCAAAATGGCTGTCTGAGGAGGCCTTACAAATAACTGTGAAAAGAAGAGAGGCAAAAAGCAAAGGAGAAAAGGAAAGATATAAGCATCTGAATGCAGAGTTCCAAAGAATAGCAAGAAGAGATAAGAAAGCCTTCTTCAGCGATCAATGCAAAGAAATAGAGGAAAAGAACAGAATGGGAAAGACTAGAGATCTCTTCAAGAAAATTAGAGATGCCAAGGGAACATTTCATGAAGAGATGGGCTGGATAAAGGACAGAAATGGTCTGGACCTAACAGAAGCTGAAGATATTAAGAAGAGGTGGCAAGAATACATGGAAGAACTGTACAAAAAGATCTTCACGACCCAGATAATCATGATGATGTGATCACTAATCCAGAGCCAGACATCTTGGAATGTGAACTCAAGTGGGCCTTAGAAAGCATCACTATGAACAAAGCTAGTGAAGGAGATGGAATTCCAGTGGAGCTGTTTCAAATCCTGAAAGATGATGCTGTGAAAGTGCTGCACTCAATATGCCAGCAAATTTGGAAAACTCGGCAGTGGCCACAGCACTGGAAAAGGTCAGTTTTCATTCCAATCACAAAGAAAGGCAATGCCAAAGAATGCTCAAACTACCGCACAATTGCACTCATCTCACATGCCAGTAAAGTAATGCTCAAAATCCTCCAAGCCAGGCTTCAGCAATATGTGAACCGTGAACTCCCTGAAGTTCAAGCTGGTTTTAGAAAAGGCAGAGGAACCAGAGACTAAATTGCCAACATCCGCTGGATCATGGAAAAAGCAAGAGAGTTCCACAAAAACATCTATTTCTGCATTATTGACTATGCCAAAGCCTTTGACTGTGTGGATCACAATAAACTGTGGAAAATTCTGAGAGAGATGGGAATACCAGACCACCTGACCTGCCTATTGAGAAATCTGTATGCAGGTCAGGAAGCAACAGAACTGGACATGGAACAACAGACTGGTTCCAAATCGGGAAAGGAGTACGTCAAGGCTGTATATTGTCACCCTGCTTATTTAACTTATATGCAGAGTACATCATGAGAAACGCTGGACTGGAAGAAACACAAGCTGGAATCAAGATTGCCAGGAGAAATATCAATCACCTCAGATATGCAGATGACACCACCCTTAATGGCAGAAAGTGAAGAGGAACTAAAAGCCTCTTGATGAAAGTGAAAGAGAGAGAGTGAAAAAGTTGGCTTAAAGCTCAACATTCAGAAAACAAAGATCATGGCATCTGGTCCCATCACTTCATGGGAAATAGATGGGGAAACAGTGGAAACAGTGTCAGATTTTATTTTGGGGGCTCCAAAATCACTGCAGATGGTGACTACAGCCATGAAATTAAAAGACTCCTTGGAAGAAAAGCTATGACCAACCTAGATAGTATATTCAAAAGCAGAGACATTACTTTGCTGACTAAGGGCCATCTAGTCAAGGCTATGGTTTTTCCAGTGGTCATGTATGGATGTGAGAGTTGGACTGTGAAGAAGGCTGAGCGCCAAAGAATTGATGCTTTTGAACTGTGGTGTTGGAGAAGACTCTTGACAGTCCCTTGGACTACAAGGAGATCCAACCAGTCCATTCTGAAGGAGATCAACCCTGGGATTTCTTTGGAAGGAATGATGCTGAAGCTGAAACTCCAGTACTTTGGCCACCTCATGAGAAGAGTTGACTCATTAGAAAAGACTCTGATGCTGGGAGGGATTGGGGGCAGGAGGAGAAGGGGACGACAGAGGATGAGATGGCTGGATGACATCACGGACTCGATGGACATGAGTCTCAGTGAACTCCGAGAGATGGTGATGAACAGGGAGGCCTGGCATGCTGTGATTCATGGGGTCGCAAAGGGTCGGACACGACTGAGCGAGTGAACTGACTGAACTGATTATCACTATTCTTTATATATTGTTTTGCCATGATATATATATATATTTTTATACTTACAATCATGTAACATATCTAGCATATATATTTTTCATGTCTAGAATGTCTTCATATTTATAGTTTTCAATGACAGCATATTTCATTGAGTAGACATTTCATAATGTAACCACACCATATCACTTTTGATTTTAACAGTGTAATAAACATTTTCACATATTTAATATTTCTTACCTTTAAAATTTTTCCTTGGGATTAATATTTATAGTTGTTAAATTAAATAAAGTGATTATTTTTGTGAATCTTCATGTGGGTTCCAGTTATATCTCAAATAATATCTCTATGATAACTTTTGTTGAATAAACCTTCCCTCTTAATTTTTTGCTATACTTCCTTATCCTACATTATTTTATACAATTATTATATCCAGCCTATTCCAAATTTGTATATGTTTTCATACCACTGTGTCAGTATTTCAACAAATGTTACTAGTATTTTCATAATTGCTAAAATATTTGAAGCAATGAAAAGTGAATGGATAAACTTGTGGTATATCCATATGGTCGCATATTATTCAGAGTTTTTTTTTTTTTTTAAGATGAATAAGATACAATAACAGAGTAGAAAGACCCTGACCCCACCTGAGGAGTTCATAGACACAACAAAAATCACAACTATCCACAGAACAACTATCAGTGCAAACCACTGAAACCTACCAAGAAAGATCTTCTACAACTAAAGAAGGAACTACAACAAGACAGGTTGGAGGGCTGGACTCACAGTTCAGTCAAGTCCAATACTCCCAGGTGGGTGACCAACAAACTGGAGAATAATTACATTGCAGATTCTCCCAAAGGAGTGAGAAGTCTGAGCCCCACATTGGGCTTCCCAGCCTGGGAGTATTGCACAAGGAAGACAAGCCCCTGGACATTTGGCTTTGAAGGCCAGTGGGCTTTACTTTCAGGAGTCCTAGAGTGCTGGGGTGAATAGAGATTTCACTCTTAAGGGCACACACTAACTCTCACAAACTCTGGGACCCGGGGCAGAAGCAGTGATTTAAGAGGAGCCTCCTTACTCACCTTGAAGAGTCTTCTGGAGAGGCAGGAAGCAACTGCATGCAGCTCACCCTGGGAATGTAGACACTGGCAGCAACCATTTGGGGGTGTGCCTTCTACCATATGGACACTGGTGCTGGAGACCTTCCTGGTAGCAGAAAAATAGAAAAGTAGTGAGGCGGACAAAACATATATAGCAGAGGCCCCAGCATAAGCCTAATGGAGATGAGCCCTGAGATTCACACATCTAAGCACATTGGTGGGGTTGGAGGTGTGAGGGTGTGGGAAGGCAGCTGCTAAAGTCTGGAGCTTGAGAAATCCAAGGGCTTGCTGAGAGATAATGGATTCCTGGGGCCAGGGGCTTGACATGTGGTTCAGGGACAAAGGGATAGGTAGAGAAGTGATTTTGAGCATGATAAGAAATTTGGCTTAGACTGGCTTCTCAAGTCCAGCCCCTTAAAATCCTCTTCTTCTCAACAAAGGATCTGAAAGAACTAAACCAGCAAGAACTAAAAGATATAGTTTTTTTAATTATGCTGTCTGTAAAAAGTTAAGATCTTGAGTCTCCAGAGGTATCAACATTAGTGACTCTTCAGGAAGGATCAGGGACTTATCTGTGAGGGGAGAAGAGCCAGGAGTATGTCCTGATAGTATTTTGGGGCACTGGCACGTTCAGACTGATGCAGAGATGAGCGGTGCCCAGAATGGAGACTTTGTTGGGACAAAATAGGACACATTACTAGAGCACATCGGAGGAAAAGGGCTGATGTCCCAGGATGGCCACAGGACTAATTCTAGGGACAGCATGTAAGACTCCCAGGAGTTCTCAGAAACAAAGGGTCTGGAGTTCCCACAAAGAAATACTAACGCACTTCTTTACTACCTGTTTGGAAAACATGAGATATTTTTTAACCCTACAGTTAACCCTTTTGCTCATTTCCATGTTTGGTAGTTTCCCTTCACTTCTCATTCAGATAGTCCTTCTCCACTCAAGAGAAGGTAATACTGGCCCTTGTATGGACACTACATTCCCGTTATATGCCCCCACCTCCACCAGGCATGATTTTATGTACCCCAGTTGTGTATAAATTTTGGAACTAACATTTATTCTGATGTGAAGAATATTCCACTGGGGCTTGCCAGGGTCAAGATCAGAATTCAGTCTTATGAATACACTTCCCACCTGAAGAGAGAGGTCATTTGCAGGGGTGGGGGTGGGGGGACGTCAGTCATCTGACTAAGTTTGGAAAGCTCAGACACAAAACTAGAACACTGGTCAGAATCTAATGAGGGAGATGGCCTCTCTCAAGTTAGATTCCTGGGAGTTTAAATAGCACTAAGTTCATACTTGACTGATGGAGGTCAAAGTGGCATCTACCAGGTAGAGGGAGGAGAACCAAAAGATTTCTCTCCCTGAGTTCTCTGACTGATGGCGTGAGTCTTTAATCATGGGTCATGCTGTCTTACAAACTGTGTTTATTTCTGTTTATCATCCCCTTTTCTAGTTAACCTTGAGTAAAATCTTTTCTTAATGTTCTAACCATATCTCTGTTGTACTACCAGGAAACAAGAAGGCTGACTCATACCCACTTTTGGCTCCTGGGGTGAAAATCTGAACTTTATTTAAATTAAATAAGAATGACATTATTTTACTGGAGTCTCTTTAAGTTTTTTTAAAATGTAACTTAATGTTACCTTTCCAGAACTTACTGAGTTTTAACATTGTTACGGGTTTTTCCCACTGTTGAAGGAATTTTCACGCATTTAGAAATCACATGTAGCAGACATTTTTAGACAGAAGTAACTAGAAATCCTTCTGTAGTGGAAATCTCCTCTTGTCAGGACTGCTTTCTGACTCATAGTACCCTGGCTTTTTTAAATGGAAGTATAGTTGACTTTATTATGTTTGTTTCAAGTATGCAGCACAGTGATTCAGTATTTCTGCAGGTTATACTCCAGTATAAGGTATTACTTCAGTTCAGTTCAGTCATTCAGTCATATCTGACTCTTTGCAACCCCATGGATTGCAGCATACCAGGCTTCCCTGTCCATCACCAACTCCTGGAGCTTGCTTAAACTCATGTCCATTGAGTCAGTGATGGCATCCAATCATCTCATCCCCCCGTTGTCCCCTTCTCCTGTCTTCAATTTTTCCCAGCATCAGGGTTTTTTCCAAGGAGTCAGTTCTTGGAGTTTGAGCTTCAACATCAGTCTTTCCAATGAATATTCAGGACTGATTTCCTTTAGGATTGATTGGTTTGATCTCCTTGAAGTCCAAGGGACTCTCATGAGTCTTTTCCAACAATCCAGTTCAAAAGCATTAATTCTTTGGTGCTCAGCTTTCTTTGAGGTCCAATTCTCCCATCCATACATGACAACTGGAAAAACCATAGCTTTGACTAGATGGACCTTTGTTGGCAGAGTAATGTCTCTGCTTTTTAATATGCTGTCTAGGTTGGTCATAGCTTTTCTTCCAAGAAGCAAGCATCTTTCTTTTAATTTCACGGCTGCAATCACCATCGCAGTGATTTTGGAGCCCCCCAAAATAAAGTCTGTCACTGCTTCTATTGTTTCTCCATCTGTTTGCTATGAAGTGATGGAACTGGATGCCATGATCTTAGTTTTCTGAATGTAAAGTTTTAAGCCTACTTTTTCACTCTCCTATTTCACTTTCATCAAGAGGCTCTTTAGTTCTTCAGTTTCTGCCATAAGGGTCGTGTCATCTGCGTATCTGAGGTTATTGATATTTCTCCCCGCAATCTTGATTCCAGCTTTTGCTTCATCCAGATACAAATTACTCTATATAAAATAAATAGGCAACAAGGATATACTGTGTAGTATAGAGATTACACACATTATAACCTCTCCCCTTTGGTAACCACAGTTTCCTTCCCATATCTGTGAGTCTGTTTCTATTATGCACATACATTCATTTGTATTACCTTTTTACATTTCACATATAAGTGATATCATATAGTATTTGTCTTTATCTGTCTGACTTATCCCACTAAAGCATAATATTCTCTAGGTCCATCCACATTGCCGCAAATGGCAGTATTTCATTTTCTATAACTGAGTAATAGTCCATCTTCTCAATTCAGTTGTCTATGTTTTAATTATTATTATTTTTAAAAAATTTTGGCTGCACTGTACAGCATGTAGGATCTTATTTCTATGACCAGGGATTGAACCCAGGTCCCCTGCCTTGGATGCACAGAGTCTTAATTGCTGGGCCACCAGGGATATCCCTCAGTCATCTATTGATGGACACTTGGGTTGCTCCATGTCTTGGCTATTATAAATAGTGCTGCTGTGAACACCAGGGTGTATGTATCCTTTCATATTATTGTTTTCATTTTTCCAGATATATATCCAGGAGTGAAATTGCTAGATCATATGTTAGTTCCATTTTTAGTTTTTGAGGACTCACCATACTGTTTTCCATAGTTGCTGTACCAATTTACATTACCACCAACAGTGTTCAAGGGTTCCCTTTTCTCCACATCCTCTCCAGCATTTGTTGTTTGTAGACTTTTTATTATATTTTGTGCTCTGCAGATCTTCCATTGTTTCTCATTCTCACTCCAACTCAGTCTGATATCTTTAAAATTCTCTAATAGCCTTAAACAAACCATGGACTTCAAAGACTAGTAAAATTCAACTTCATCTACCTTAGCACTCAAGGAACTCATCTCCTCCTAGGGGTTGGAACCAATCTTTTTTAAAAATATTTTAATTGGAGGATAATTGTTTTACAATGTTGTGTTGGGTTCTGTCCTACAACAGGAATCAGTCATAACTATTCTTTTCCTCCCACCTCCACCCCATCTCACCCATCTAGGTTATCACAGAGCACCAGGCTAGGCTCCCTGTGTTATACAGCAGCTTCCCACTAGCTATCTGCTTTACATATGGTAGTGTATACATGTCACTGCCATCTTCTCAATTTGTCCCACTTTCTCCTTCCTTCCCTGTATCCATAAGTCCATTCTCTACATCTGTATCTCCATTCCTTCCCTGCATATAGGTTCATCGGTACCGTTTTTTCTAGATGCCATATATATGCTTTAATATACTGTATTTGTTTTTCTTTGACTTAACATCATTCCATATGTGGAGCCAATCTTTGTCTGACTACCATCCCTTGTGGTCAGAGAAGTCAGGAATAAGGGTATTCTTATTCCTTACCATTCTGCAGAATGAATGACTTGGTATCACGAAAATGTAGGAGATAGTATGTGTCAGAGGGTTGGGCTTGATGTAGGTGGATCAGCATTTCATTTATGCCCAACCTCCATCTCTTTCTTGCTGCCTCTACAATGGAGATTTGAATGCCAGATACAGCTTTCCCAGCTCTCTAGCAGTTTAGGATGCCATATGACCCAGTTCTGACCCAAAAGAATACTGCTAGGGGGTTCTGATGAAGCATATGTTCCCCTAATTGAAAGGAATAGATGTGGCTGGCATGGCCTTTTCTTGTGCTCCCGTGTTCTGTCTTGAATGCAGAAATAATGACTGGACATGCAACAGCCACCTTGAGACCCTGCGGAAAGACTGAGAAACAACAGCTATCCTATAATCATTAAGTCACTAAAGCAAAGCAGCTGCTGACCTCTGGCCTTCTCATTGTGCAAGGAAAATAAAATCCTGTTTGTTCAAGACCCTGGAATTTGTGTTTCTGATACTTTTAGCTAAACACAAACAACCTTTATTACAAACAGACCAGTTCTGGGGACCAGAATATTTCTGAGTGAGTAGAGTATCGCCCTTGGTTTATCTGTCAAAAACTATGCAAACAAAAAGTTGACTCGAACAATGAAGATGGGATTTGGGCTTTCAGATGTTCATTACTAAGCAAATCAAATTTCTTGTATCTGGTGTTCCAGACCAGAGTGATCCAAGCTGATTAATTCCCAATTAAGATTTTTAAGTCAAAGACTGACTCTTTAAATCCAGTTTTTAAATACTCCTTTGATTTCAAGTGGCAGGACACCAGGAAGCATTATTGCCTGTCATGTTTCTTGTCATAGAAAAGGATTTGGAGTCAGAAATCACATTTGAATTTTGGTTTGTGTGTGCCCCAAAGGCACTATGTTGCCCCCAAAGTGACTTCTCTGTCAGTCCTCTGTACAATAATAAAAATGATATGTATCACTGGTAAAAAAAATAATTTATTTGAAATATGCTTTGAAAAGGATGATGTGCTTCTCCTAATGAAATGCCTGATTCAAAGTTATAGAGTAATGGGAACTTTGTAATGAGGGAGTGATATCACCTGAACATGATGATCCAACTGCTGCTGCTGCTGCTGCTAAAAGTCGTGTCAGTCATGTCCAACTCTGTGCGACCCCATAGACAGCAGCCCACCAGGCTCCCCTGTCCCTGGGATTCTCCAGGCAAGAACACTGGAGTGGGTTGCCATTTCCTTCTCTAATGCATGAAAGTGAAAAGTGAAAGTGAAGTCACTCAGTTGCTCAGTTGTGTCCGACTCTTAGAGACCCCATGGACTGCAGCCTACCAGACTCCTCTGTCCATGGGATTTTCCAGGCAAGAGTACTAGAGTGGGTCACCAGTGCCTTCTCCACTGATCAACCTGAGCTTCACTCAAACCAGAACAAGACATTGTAGGCCTCCTGATTCTGTGCAATGTGAAATTCACCTCTAATATATACTTGCCCAAACAATGGAAGAAAAAAATCCCTGAATTTATTCATTTTTAGATCTTATTTCTAGTCTTCAGAAAATGCGGAAGATAGAAAATCAAGTTGAACTTCTGCTTCACTGACACATGAAACTTCTGCTAAATGATACCATGAGGAAGCAAGCAGGCAAATTCCATTCCTCAGCACAATTGACCTGGTTTCTTAAAAAAAAAACAATAGTCAGTGTCATATGAAAAGAGGGGGTAAGAGATAGGAGAGACTTAGTAAAAGATTTCAAAAGACTAAAAAGCCATAACAAAAACAAACCAAAAATGTTTTTAAAAGATTTAAGAGCTGTACCATAAAAAACGAGTGTATCTCATTTGGATTCACACAGACTATTAAAATTTTTCTTTTAAATGATTAGGGAAATTTCAGTATGGACTAGATATTACATGATACTAGAGAATTACTATTTTTCTTAAGTGTGATTTTGCCATTGTAAGATGATATGTCACTTTTTGAGATGTATAATGAAATGATATGTAATATCTGGCATTGACTTTAAAGTACCCTAAGCAAACCAAGAGGGAGATAGGAAGCAAGAAGGCAAATGTGATGCTTACTGGAGTTGGGCGATGGATTCATAGGGAATTATTATACTCTTGTGTACGGTGAAAATTTTTCACAATAAAATCTATGAAAAGTATGATATGCTAGGACTTCCCTGCTGGCCTAGTGGTTGAGAATCTGCCTCCCAGTGCAAAGAATGCCAGGTTCAATCCCTGGTTCAAGAAGATTCCACCTCCCATGGGGCACCTAAGCCTCAGCGTCACAACTACTGGGCCTGTGCACCTAGAGCCTGTGCTCCACAAGAGAAGCCACTGCAATGAGAGGCCCATGCACTGCAACAAAGAATAGACCCGTGTGCAACTAGAGAAAACCCATGTGCAGCAACAAAGACTCAGCACGGCCAATAAATAAATAATTTTTTTAAAGTATGACATGCTATGTAATGTGACATACTCAAGTATGAGTATGAATATGTCAAGTATGAATATGTCAAGTGTGACATATTCAAGTTTTCTGTTTTCTGCTGAATGTTAATTTGGGGTTTTTAAATCTACATATAGTATGAGTAGATTTTCAGTTTTCACCAAAGGGATGATGGCATCCCAGCAAACCATTCAGGGTACTAAGCTCTTCCTTATATGCCCTGAGAATTCTTCTAAAGGGCAAGCTTGTATCTACAGAGCACAAAGCAAAGCAAAATTATATAATCATCTGGTGACAGAGAGTGGACTACACAATTCAAATAATTCAGTCTTTCAGTGTATACTTTGGCCTGAATTGTGCAGTTTGGCTGTCTTAAAACTTTAATTGCTTTAATGCTTATTTAACTTATATGCTGAGCACATCATGCAAAATGCCAGGCTGGATGAAGCACAAGCTGGAATTAAGATTGCTCGGAGAAATATCAATAACCTCAGATTGCCAGGTGACACCACCCTTATGGCAGAAAGCAAAGAGGAACTAAAGAGCCTCCTGAAGAAAGAGGAGAGTGAAAAAATTGGCGTAACACTCAGCATTCAAAAAACAAAGATCATGGCATCCAGTCCCATCACTTCATGGCAAATAAGTGGGGAAACAATGGAAACAGTGAAAGACTTTATTTTCTTGGGCTCCAAAATCACTGCAGATGGTGACTGCAGCAATGAAATTAAAAGACGTTTGCTCCTTGAAAGAAAAGCTATGACCAGTCTAGACAGCATTATTAAAAAGCAGAGACATTACTCTGCCAACAAAGGTCCGTCGGATCAAAGCTGTAGTTTTTCAAGTGGTCATGTATGGATGTGAGAGTTGGACTATAAAGAAAGCTGAGCACTGAAGAATTGATGCTTTTGAACTGTGGTGTTGGAGAAGACTCATGAGAGTCCCTTGGACTTCAGGGAGATCAAACCAGTCAGTCCTAAAGGAAATCAGTCCTGATTATTCATTGGAAGGACTGATGCTGAAGCTGAAACTCCAATACTTTGGCCACCTGATGTGAAGAACTGACTCCTTGGAAAAGACCCTGATGCTGGGAAGGATTGAAGGCAGGAGGAGAAGGGGATGACAGAGGATGAGACAGTTGGATGGCATAACTGACTCAATGGGCATGAGTTTGAGCAAGCTCTGGGAGCTGATGATGGACAGGGAAGCCTGGCATGCTGCAGTCCATGGGGTCACAAAAAGTCAGACACGACTGAGTGACTGAACTGAACTGAGTGATTGTACATTCTTCTCTTTGCTTCACAGTGTTTAGACTCAGTCCAAGTAGTATTTAAAAAAAAAAAAAAAACACCTTTGAAGTTAACCAGAGACGCTACAAAACATTCTGGCTGTTTTCAGAGCAATGGCTACAATACTAGGACATACTGAATGTGTCATGATGCTCTGATGAACAGGAAAAACTGAACAGGATGCATGTGTCAAGAGTTTATGAAAGCTTTAAAGAGAAGATACAGTGGTCTGAGGAGAGTGCCCTATTTCAAAGTGGGGTCACCAGAGCTCTGCCTCTTGTTCCAGGGGTGCCCATAGGAATTATAATTCATTTGCCAGGGCTCTTTGTTGACTTGGTGTCCCTTATCTCAAGCCTAGGTCATTGTTTGGGTCTGATTTGGCCCAAGGTAATGATGGCTCTACCAGGGAGATGAAGTGGAGAAACTGTAAGAGCAGCATATGTTGTCACTGACAAAACTCTGTGGGACATAGTGCTATCTGTTCTCATGGGAACATGTACTTACCTCTTATTAATGTTTCCTGCAGTCTATTTCTTTGGCAAAAATGTGCTACAACTGTTTCATTAAGGTTTGTCAAGAGAGGCAATTTGCCCTCTGTCCAGGGCACCAAACTGATCCTCCTGACCTGCTTTAATCAAAGCAGATTTCAGAACAGCTGTGCTCTCTATGTGTCTGCCTGCCCTCATCTCCCTCTCCCCCATGTTTAGCACTTGCATTGGAGAGACATAAGCATACCATGTAGATTTGTCTATAACGCACTGAAACACAGCCACTGACAGCATCTTTATCACACCCCTCAGCAGTGGTTGTTCTCAGTTGCCAGAGTGGATGGAACTTGGTACATTGAATTTTTGCCTTAGTTACTATCACTTAGCTAAGACTGAGAGGTTAGGATGGTGGGAGGCAGTGCTTTGTCTAGAGTAAAGGAATTTTGGAACTTGCGTGCTCTCTGAGACAGGCAGGCAAATGCTGCCAGTGTCTAACAGAGACCTCCATCTTCCCTCTGTAATCATAGAACTTCTGACCTTCACTGGAGAGAAACAGAAGAAATTAGAGGTCCCTGCCTGATCAGTGACACTAGTCAGGCCACAAGCACTGAGGATGCCTACTTTACCCAAGGGGCCCAAAGGTCTTGGTTTCTCATTCCTCCCAGTTCTCTCGACCTGAATTGCACCTGCTGCTGTGTGATCTCTGCTGTTTTCTGCCTTCTCCAATTTTCCTGTTCATTATTTACCCTTTCCCACTCTCTCTCTCCTTCTCCCTTCCTTCTCCCATGTACAGATGTTTGGGCAGGAGGCGCTCCCCAGCCTTCCTTATATTCTTAACTTTCATTTTCTTCCACCAGGGGTCGGCTTTGTTTCTTTTTTCTCTGAGGCTGACGCAGCTCCCACAGGGTGAGAGATCTTAGTCCAGAAACAGCCTTTTTTTGGTGGGCTTGGGAAATCCAGTGGTCAGGCCACAGGCAAAATGTGCTCACCAAGGAGAGGAAGCTGGAGTCCAATTTGCCATCAAAATGCCAACTTTCTGCCCCATTTGAGCATTTGAGTTAGATCACGTCTTCCAGGTTGTGCTTACCAGGAAGTATTGGGGGCTGTTGGGGTTAAGACACCAAGACTACAGTGCAAATACTTGAGCAGTCCAATACCCTAACTGAAAAGAAAGGGCCTGCAGATTCTTCCCACTTGCCATTGGGGCTGGGGAGCAGAGAGATTTAATACCATTGGGTCTGAGCCCAAGGAGTGGGGGAACTGAAGCTGAACACCTCAGCCCCGACAGCTAGATGCCCAACTGAGACTAGGTGAGGCCAGAGGTGGGCACGCTGATGTCAATTCTGTGCTTTCTAAGGTGCCTCCAGCTGGCCCTGGTGGCACGCAGGAGCAGCCAAAACCCACTGTGGAACATTCATCTCCAAAAGCCTTTTCCTCTTCTTGTTCCTCTTGTTTGTTCCTTCTCATTTGTATCAATCTGTCTGGCTGCAAACCAAGAAAGGCACCCAAATATAAAAGTCAAGTAGAATTTTAAAAATCGTATGGCTTGTGCAACTTCAGCCCCTCCCCCTTTATAGTGTGTTGCAAAACAACATGGTGACTTTTGGACAAGATTTTTCTATTTTGCGAATACCACAATAGAGATACGATGAATGCGGCTGGTGCAGTGTTTGGTTGTGTCAAATTCAGTCCCACAGGCTGGCTTGGGCCAGCACTGGGGCTCCGCTTTGTGTTATGTTCACGGAGAAGATATTAATTAAAAGAAATACATGATTAAAAAGTAATGAGTTGAATAAAAATTATCTCAGCTCATTTTCTGATTATGTTAATTGTTAAAAACCCTTCAATCACGCCGTTGCAGTCAATGGGCTTTAATGTGAAATTAGTGGGCTCTTGATAACTTACAGTCCAGAATAATCCTGGCGGTTTAGTCATCATTCCTAATAACAAGGATGTTGCTAAGAACAGAAATTTTACATGATTTTGATACAGTCAGCCCTTCCCCCAGTGTCATTAAAAAAAGAAAGAAACAAAACAAAACAAAAAACGCTTAGCCTACCCGAGGATTTCCAACTTGGGGATCGACCGAGGCCTTGGGGGACTTGAGTTTGTATTCGGCTGCTTTCGTTTCCCGAGCAGCGCCGTCCTTCCTCGGAGCGTCTGGGATTGCTAGATGCGCCTTTTCGAGACTGAGCGCGGTTTCCCCGACTGGCCCGGCCGGGGCGCGGCGCAGCGCCTGGGGCTGTGTGAGGGGAATGGGGATAGAGGGAGAGGACAGATTTCGCAGCTACGCGGGCTGGAGGGGCCGGACGGCTGCTTGGGGACCGGTCTGTCTGCAGCGGACGAGTAGGACTGTGCGTAAACGCGTCGAGATAGCGGTGGTGCGCCCCGTGGGGTTGCCGGGCAGGGGCAGGCCGAATTTGTGGCGTGTGTGAATTAATATGTGTGCCTACCGTTCTAGTGTTTTTGAAGCTTTGCATGTCACCGTTCTTAGAACCCATCCAAAGCAAAGAGGGGGCAGAGGGTCAAGCCAACTAGGGAAAGGTTCCGTGTGCCTCAGAACCTGAATCTTGCTCCTGACAAAGTGCAGAATAGGTTCTTAATGAGTTTAGGGGTGGAGATTTAAATGAAAGCTAGTGAATTAGTACATAATCTGATAAATGATGACAGCTGGTGTTTTCAGCAGCCCCTGACCCTCCTAGGACACCCCATCCCGGACCAAACTTAGAGCCAAGATTGGGAGTAAGAGGAGGGTTAATCACTGGTCGAGGGTGAAGAGGGATGTTTGTCATATATAACATAAACTTTTTTTTTTTTTCCACTCTAAATGCCCTACACTTTCTTTTTGGCTTCTTGAGAAAGAGTGTTGCCCAAATTCGGCCTATGAGGGAGGTGTGACTGGGAGAGTTGTGGTATCCTGGACCTTAGAGGGGTATGGTCAATGGGCTGCCTGAAGTGGGAGAGACATCTCAGTCCACCTGATGCTGGACATATAGGAACCTTAAAACTTCCCATTAGAGGTGCTTTTGACACCTTGGCCAGCCACTACCTGCCATTTAGCTGGAGTTAAAGATATTGTCTGCAGACAGGAGGATCCAAGCCCTATTTTTCTCCTAAGAGAAAAAAATGGAGGAAATTGCCTTTCTTGAGTTCTGTCTGAAATCATATATACTTAAAGATAAGCCTGTAGATGTTGGTATGCAGAAGTCTGTGGGGGGAGGAGTCAGCAAGGTGGGGAGTAGGAAGAGAAACAAGAGAGAAAAGATTTGAGAGAAAAACCAAACTCATTAATAGAGCATGAGTTTCTGTATTTCAAAGCGCTATTTTCAAAGCTTCTACCTTTAAAACTATCGGTCTGGATGAGGTAGGGAATTTGTTGTTTCTTGTTTTCTGTTTCTTTTGTACCTCCAAAAGAGCAATTAAAAAAATTTTTTTTTAATATGCTTCCATCTTCTCAAGCCTAAACAGCAAGGACTCTTCCCTGGGGAGTAGGAGGTGAAGTTGTCAGAAACGACTGGGACTCTTCCCAAGGCTAGTTCTTGTTCGCTTCTCTATTTGCATCCGCTGTTAGGCCGAGGATCATTTTAATAAATAACAATGAACGGGAATGGCATCTAGAGGGCTTGTCGGCAACATTTAAAAGCCAATAGAGTTTATAATTCTACTCTATCATTTCTTATTGATTAGAGTAATCAAGATAAAAAGCTAGCCAGCTCGGAGAACTTCAGCGGCATATCATTAAAGATAAGAGTCAGTTAATTCTGGAACTGGGGTAATGTGGCTGAAATGAAGAGTTCATTTGCATGAGATGCTGAGCCCAGTAACAAGGGGACAAAAATCACTAATTAGGATTGCAGAATATCGGTCGCCCTCTCTGCAAGCACCCTTTCCAGATCTCGGTGGAAGCGGGGATTCCACATTTATGCAAGTCTGGGGCTGGGCAGAACCATCTCACTGTCATTGGCTTTATAGATGGTGATTATCACTACCTGCCACCACCTCCTACGCCATCCTCCCTTGGTGGGATGCCTCACCTGGGTGGGTGCAGGTCAGACAGGTTGGATAGCCTCCCTTCAGTGTCCTTCCCACTTCCTGGCCGCAGGACCACAACGGAGGCTAGCTCAGCCACTCCCTTAAGGAGGCTCATGTGTCTGGTGCCGTGCTGGGGTGAGTCTCACTGTCCAGTGTTCACCTTGGACTCTGGCCTGATTGGTTGGGGCCACCAGGGGCTGTCCCAGCTCTGGTGCAGCCCATGCTGGTGAAGGGTGTGAGCACCATGCAGGCCCAGTGAGAAGACTTGGAGCATCTGCCCTGGCGTCTCAGAGCCAAAGACCGTGACCCCCACCTGGATGACTCCCTCTAGTACCCCCTGCCTGACATGGCATTTCTGACAGAGCCAGTATCTGGATGCTCAAGGGTATTTCAAGAGTGTGCATGGTCCATGTGTGCCTGGGTGTGCAGGAATGTGTGCATGTCTGTGTGACTGTGTATGTGGATGAGTGCAGGTCTTGTGTAAATATGATTGTTTCCGAAGCTTGTTGCTCCCTGAATGTTACTTTCTGCATGTGTGTACACATGTGTGATAATGTATGCATTAATGGTATGTAGCGTGTCATGTGTACAGATGTAGTGTGTGATGTGCATGTGGTGTGCTGTGGGGAGTGAAGTCTGGAGAGGTTCCCCAGAGAGATAGCTACAAGAAGCTTCATGGGGTGGATGCCTAGATGTTGGGGACTAGGGTGTGGGGTGGGGTGAGGGGGTTGAGGGTGAAGTGGGTGGCTGGGAGGAACAGGAGCTGCTGGCAGGCTGCACCTCTAAGGCCTGAGGAAGGAGATGATGAAAAAACACCTTCATCCCCCATGTGGCCCTTCTTCATTGCCCTGAGCAACCACAAGAAGCAGCCTCACCACTCGATCATGGGAGGGGCCCCCAAGGTCCTGGCCCCCAGGGGGACCTGGCAAGGGAAAATGAAAGTAGACAAAAGGCACCTTGGACTGGCTTTGCAGCATCATGAGAGCAGTGGACTCGGAGAGGTCACTGGACTGTGTGTTCTGGCCCTTTCTTTTGGGATTCAGGTCCTCCAAACCCTGTGCTGGCCATCAACCCCGCATCCATGAGCAAGGGAGCAGCCCCAGCCCTTGGGAGGGAGTGAGGGAGAGAGTGGCAGGAGGCTTCAGGGCCACCCCTCCCCAGACGCTGCAGTAGCCTGCAATAGCGCCAGGAATCCTGCCCTGCATCCCCGCTTTACTTTGCCCCTCACTTGGCTTCGGCATAAAGGAATCAAGGCCTATGTCATATAATTGTAGGTGTCAGCGTGGAAAGTGGCTGTGTATGCACACTCTCTCAGGTCTTTCTGTGTCTGCTCCAGTGATTGCCGGGACTCTCATACCCCACCCCCAGCCCACAGTGCTGTGGGTCCCAGCTACTGTGGAAGACTGGGGGCTGCGCAGAGCCTGTGGCCCATGGACCCGGTGCATGCGGGCGTCATGCAGCTGCGCCAGGACCCAGCCTTCAAGTCTGTGCACCCACGGAGCTGCAGGGGCTGTGGAGAGAGGGTTGAGGGGGTGTCCCAGGCAGCGGCTGGACCCAGGCAAGAGAGGCCCAACCGCCCAAGCAGGAGGTGCCCAAGAGGAGCACATTCCTTTAGCATCATCACTCCACCCCGCCTCATTCCTCTCTCCTGGGACCTTTTTGTATCCATGCACAGCTGGGGGCTCCCTCACCCCCCACCCCTGGGCCTCCTCATACAGAATAAAGTCAGTCTGTATTTAATGGTTATGGCGGATGTGAGAGGGATTTGGCAGAGGCAGAAGAGAGGCCTTTGGCTCTCAAATATCGCTCCTTACGTCGTGTGAGTCTACCAACCCACCACGACCCCATATTCTTGTGTGGGTGTCTGACTCGAATGACAAGCGAGCTGATTTTTTCAGTACATAGCTGGGAAATGTAGTGAGTGATAATAGAGATTTCTCTTTCATTTTTTACGCTTGACTTGGTTATTGTTGCTTTTCTTTTCCCGTGATTCCTTCTGAGGATTAGCTCTGACTTCCCCACTATTGGCGGTCAAAGTGGCCCCGACTCGGGATGACAATTGATGGGGATCAAGGGATTGCCCATTCTGTGCCTGTAAGAACGGATTCGTGCCAGAGAAACTCATCAAGTGGAGGCGGAGAATAAAGACCGTTCGGGGGTAAATGTATTCATTGAGAAGGGTTCTCCCAAATTGCTTCTAAGTTTTTTTAATGAAAAGTAACGATTGCAGCAATCAGCGGCTTTTTGGCGGATTACAAATCTGGAGGGAGCTGTGGCGCTGCATTGAAAGCGCACCCCCCCCCCACGCCTTCGCATAGGGCAGCCGGTTCACAGGAGCAGTGCTAGGGTGGGGGTCCAGTCGCCAGACAAAGGCAGGAACAGGCGAGTGGAGGAGGGTGTCTCTGGGGTGCTCGAGCACACGCACCCAGTAACTGAACGAAGGGTCTTCCACCATGGTGACACTTGTGTGGTGGGGATCCCCGGAGGAAGATGAGGGGCAGGGTGCAGGGGAAGTGCCAAGAGAGATCAATCCCACCACTGAATAAATTCCAGGCATCTGGAACCAGGAAGGTGCACTAGAGGAGCAGGTAACCATGGAAGGCAGAGGAACAGAAGGTGCCACCTCGTCCCCCCACCTCCACCTCGGACCTATGAATGCTAGTTCTTCTTTTGGGGACGTGTTATTTTGCAAACTGGAACCAAAGCGTGACTCCGTCTGGATAGGATCTTATCTAGGTGTTGGGAGCAGGAGGAGGGAAAGCTGGGTCTCTTCCTTCTCCACGGAGGGGGCGGAACCCCCGACTTCAGTACCCTGATCAGCTGGACTGCACCAGTGTGAATGATGCTTCCATATACTTTGATATGGCTCACATCGGTGATTAAGGCCACTGAGGAACCGGAATGCATGCCCTCACCCTCACAGAATCCTGGTGTGCAGTCTCCATACCTGCAGGCAGGCAGGCCCAAGCGGAGGGGCTCCAAACCCCAGGACTGGGAGAGTTGCCTTAGAAAATGGGGGAGGAGGAATGCAGAGAACAAACACTGTTCCCACAGAGGTTGAAATCAGCAGTAGCAGCCTAAGGCTGCTCACATTCATTCTGACTTTTTTACATATTAAAAAAACAGTGTATCTTAGCAGGGGTGTGGGAGATATGTTTTTTCACATCCACTTCTCTAAGGTTCTCTGAAGTAAATAAGGGGAGTAGCGAGACAAGGGTGGGGAAGAGAAGAAAAGACTCCCCTCTCCCACTCACCCCCCCTTCTCAAGTTTAAAAAGAATAAATGCAGCAGGCAAGTCCGTAGCCCTGAAGGTTTAACTTTTTTTCTTTGCAGCTTGTCAATGCGACCATTGCTTTGATGGGAGGCTCCTCAAGGTGACACATTTCTGAACTTCACCCCCTTTTCAAACTAACTCCCTACCTCCTTGTTAGTGGCCAGCTCTGAACTTCTGCAGAGTGTTTTTGTGTGAGTCAAGGCTCATTCACGGGCGCTTTTGTGGGCCTCTCCTCCTTTCAGGCCTCAGCGTGTTACACCAATTAAAGGGCGACGTGCTGTAAATGTAATGGGCCGCGCAGCAATTGTTTCTGACAAGCAACAAAACACATAGATCCACCCCTTAGATTAGGCCGTTGAAGGGGAGGTTGAGGCCGGTCAGTTTACTGAATAGTTTGTGAACTGTAATTCTGAGGACTCCTGTGAAAAAAGTCTCTTCCCCTCTCCCTTGCCTTGCTCCCCCTCCCCAAAAGTACCAAAGAAGAAAAGAGAGAAAAACAAGAGACATCTATGGTGCAAAATCGGGGTCACTAGTGAAAAAAACCTGGGTGAGGGACTTGTCCTTTCATTTGGACTGTCTGGAAAACTCCTTCAGTTCTTTCCTCTCCTCCCTGCTCTTTGAACCTGGTCATCAGTTTTACTGGCCACAGCAGCCTTCTCCCCTGATGGTGAGCTTGGTCCCCTGACATTAGACATTAGATCAGGGTAAGAATTAGAAATAGGTTGCTATAGAAAATTCTGTTGATTTCATTGATCTGGTCCTGGTGGGACATCAGTGAGTCACAGGCTGCAGCTTCCCCTGGCAGGCCACTCAACCCTGGCTTCCCCTCTAGCCTCCAGTCCTTCTCCTCAGCCTTGCATGCTATAAAGGTCTCTAACGCCAGCACTTTGCCTGCACGCTCTCTGTCCTCCTAAGATTTCCTTCTCTTTTCCAGTGTGTTGGATCTTACCTGGCTTCTGCAACTCTCTGTCACCACCTGAACTGTAAAGAGCACATTTTATCTGGAAAGGAGATGTTAAGAAATCACCTACTCACTCCATTTTCATCACAAGTTCTGTGGCAAAAAAAGAGAAATGACTTGTCCAAGGCCACAAAGCAAGTAGCTGAGCTGTGACTGGAGTTCAGATCTCCCATCCCATCAAGCACGCTCCCACACCTCACTGCCCTGCCTTCCCAATCTGCCTCTTAGATGGTTCCTTTGCCTTGCATCATGCTCAGGTACTCCCAGCTCCTGAGGCTTTGCTTATTTGGTCTTGCTCTCACTCTTCTGCTCTCCCATCCTACCATACTCTGCCCATCCCTAGCCTTCTCAAACCAATTCTGTTCAACAGATAGTTATTGAATATCAGTTACATACAAAGAACATTTTCCCTTTTCTATGAAACTTTCCCCAGCTACTCTTATCCACTAAGTCCACTCTCCACTCAAATTCCTCTAGCTGGAAAACACCCCATCAGTTTCTGCCTGGAAATCTCCTATCTATTCTTCAAAACCCTGCTCAAAAGATACATCTGTGAAGCCCTCTCATGGGCAGAGCCCCTTGAGGAAGGAAGGAGGTTTAACTTGACTGAGGAACTTAATGAAGCCCAGTGTAAGTGGAAAGAGGGGCAAAGGTCAGATCTCCTAGCTTGTAGGTCACATTAAGGATTTGGGATTTTACTTTGGAAGCAATGGGAAGCCATTGAACAGCTTTGAGCAGTGAAAGCCCCTTGTCTAGATTGAATTTCTTGAGAACAGAGACTGGGTTCTTTCCATCTTTGTGTCCTTCTTCTGCTGTCCCAGTGTCTGGTATTTAAGGCTCAAAAACCATTTCCTTAGTACATAAGTGAACCAATAACTCATTAAATGAAAATCACCCAGCCCTTCCTGTCTCTTAATTCTGGCTCACCAGGTTGTAAATGCCAGGGTGGTAGGAACCAAGTGATGATGTCTTTGAATTCTTAATAGAACCTAATTGAACTCATTCCTTGACCTAATTGAACTCGTTCCGTGCTAGGAATAAAGTATACACTTATCTATTGACTATTGACTAAAGGTATGTAAGGGAAAGAACCGAGAGTAAGAAGATGGAGACTTCTTATCTTTCCCAGTACTAACAGCTTTAACTTGGGCAATGTGTGGCTTAAACCACTCTGAAGCCTTGGTTTCTTCATTAATAAAATGGGGACAATGCTACTTTTTTCATGGATTATGAGGACTAAGTACCATTTGTATGATAATAACTTCATTGCAAAGTAATATGTTAATGAATGAAAATTAGTGCACTCTCCTGGGTCAAGGCAAGACCAGTGGTGAAGACCACTTTTAAGACCACTTTAAAATGACAAGATGGTCCAGGAGCAGTAGGGATCCTGGAAGAACTACTCTGACTCACAGCAGCCTTCCCTTCTTTTACTGTTAGCTCAGAGCCCAGCTGGTCCCACATCTTCCCTCAGGGCGTGTCACCACTGCTGACACCCTTCATGCTTGGCTCCCTCTGCTCTTGCTCTCAGAAGCCTGTTTCAGAAAAGCCCGAATTCCCTTGTTGCATGTAGAAGGCTGCACTTGGAGACAGGACAACTAGGTGCTGGGACACCATGCCGAAATCACACAGATTCTCAACCCTGCTAAACCAGGCCAAAGAACCACTCATGGCAAGAGCAGACAGAGCCCACTAGCTCCTTGGCTGCTCACCAGACTCTACTGCCCAGTGACTGTGGTTCTTGTCCTGGAGGCCTGCACGTCCTCAGGGATGAAATGTGAGTAAAAGAGCAGAGACTGTGGTGTGTTGGGGTGAGCATGCTTGTGTGTGTGTGTGTTCATGTTCCAAAAGCACCTTAGTTTTAGCCCCTGACAAACATAGTGGAAAAGAATCCTCAAAGAGGAAAGGGAATTTTTCATTTAAGTTTCTATATCCAAATGAAATATCTTTTAAAAAAACTACCTCTTAACTACCATTTAAAAACAGAGAGGAGAGAGACATAGGCTTCTTACCTTTCCCTGTTGTGCCTTTATCTGAACCTTTTTTTTTTTAATTTCAAGGAGCAGGAGTAAAAGCTCATATTCATAGAACTCTGAAGCCAAGTCAGCCAGCCACCCTGCCAGGGAGAGCTCCAGGAGCTTGCAGAGGCATCCAGGGGGTGATGGGAATCGTTTGACTAGTCACGTCCTCCCCCTCCCATGGAGATGGATGGTGAGTCTGAGGAGCTAAGTAGATGCCAAACCAGAGGGCTGCTGTGGGAATGAATATGTCTTTAGAGACTTTTCACTCCATCCTGATGTGTGTGTGGTTAAACCCTCTCCCATGGACCCCAGACTGCAACAAGAGCTATCTTTCTTCCTCCTACTGATGCATACATCCCTCTGCCCCAAGCAATGCATGTTCCTTCAGCTTAGTGTCACCTCTCGCAACGGTCAGTGATTTCAGTCCAAGATTCTAGACACTTCTTTGTATTTTCTTGCACCAGAATCCTCTCAGAGGATATTTCTCAGATGATCTTCTCCACAGCTGATGGAGTTGTTCATTTTCATAGGATAACTTTTGGGGCTGGGGAGTGCAGGCAGTGAAGGGGGTGGGTTGCTGAGCATCACTGGAGGAGTAGAGTGTATAGAGGAATTTCCCTGGGGTGTGAGAAGACAGGAGCTTTGGAAGAAAAGACCTAGAGACACTGATACCTGGAGAAGAGATATTCAAACGTGGTTTATGACTGCACCTGTGCCACATGAAAGCAGAGCAGCACTGCCCTTACCCCTGCGTGGAAGGTGGAGAGGCAGAAACCAAACCAAGTGAATTCAGTTATATCTGAAAAAGAATAGGCTAAATGAGGATTCAGTCCTTCGGCCTGTTCCAGGAAATATTTGTGAAAAGTTGGTTGAAAGAATACCACTATCCAATCCTAATTTCTCTGTTATATAAAGGTCCAAACTTCTTTGCAGTTTCTGATTAGAAAATGTTTCCCTGATTTTGTCTTTGCTACTGGCATGTGACCTCTTAATTTAATTTTGGTCTTTGCTTATACAAACCAATTGCCGTGGAAACTTTTTCCTGTGGTGCAGCAAAGACAGGGGGAAAGTAGAACATCAGTAATTATATATTGTGTTTCTAATTTACTTAATTAGTAGTTATCAAGCATCCTTAATGGTTCATAGCCACAAACTAGGTTTATATCTGAGGGCATCAGCCTGCTTCAGAAATCTTTCAAGTGTGTCTCTGTGATACAAAAAGAGGGAGATTGTTTTTAGTAGACTGAAGTTAGAATTCACTGGTCTGCTGCCCTAACACTTTTTCTGCTGCCTATGCCTCGCTCCTAGCTGAGCCACTGAGGTTGCTGCCTGGTCACTTATGCCACTTCCCAATTTACCCAAATAGTCAGAGGGAAGATCTAAAATCTGATATTATAAAAGATTAATTTTTGACTTTTCAGTCACTTCCCTGAGCTGCTACAGAAAATGTTCCTGGGTTTCTCCAATTCCTCTTCTCAGAGACTGCTGTTAACTTTTGAGAGAACTCTCATGTCTATGGGAAATGCCGTGCATTTGAGAAAAAAAGGCTAAATTAGTGAGAAAGCACAGACTTAGAATATGCGATGCATTTTTATCACGTGCCATTCCACAGCAGATGAAATTCAGAGATACTACATTCAGTTGTGTAAGTTTCACACTGCACAATGACAGAGGAAAATGTTCCATCAGACTATGAATGGAATTGGGTCTTCTGCTCATGGAGGTGGGAGGTAACAAAGAAGGGTCCCTCACATGCTGCTGCTGCTGCTGCTGCTAAGTCGCTTTAGTCATGTCCGATTCTGTGTGACCCCATAGACGGGAGCCCACCAGGCTCCCCCGTCCCTGGGATTCTCCAGGCAAGAACTCTGGAGTAGGTTGCCATTTCCTTCTCCAATGCGTGAAAGTGAAAGTGAAGTTGCTCAGTCGTGTCCGACTCTTAGTGACCCCAAGGACTGCAGCCTACCAGGCTCCTCCGTCCATGGGATTTTCCAGGCAAGAGTATTGGAGTGGGGTGCCATTGCCCTCATATGCTAGTGATCTTTATTTCACCAATTAATGAAACTGTGATAGGCATTGAAAATAATGTATTTCATTTGGATGAAATGACAGATTTTAATCTCTGGCCCCAGGCAACTTGGGTCTGACTCTGTCTCTGCCATATATTAGCTGAGTTATCATGGACAAATTGCTTCATCTCTCTGTGTTTCAATTCCTCATCTATAAAATAATGGATAAAGTTTAATAAAAAGAGTAACTGCTTCATAGGTTTTTGAGGATTGAATAAATTCATGCATATAAATTAGGATAGTATCTAGCACATAGTAATTGCTCAATTAATATTAGCTGTTGTTATTATCATGTAGTATATTGAAAGACATGTATTTTGTGACAAGGGATAGAAACACAGGTTTTTTACTGTTCTGTTTGCATGCGTGCTAAGTTGCTTCAGTTGTGTCCGACTCTTTTCGACCCTACGGACTGTAGCCCACCAGGCTGTTCTGTCCATGGGATTCTCCAAGCAAGAATAATGGAGTGGTTTGCCATGCCCTCCTCCAGGGGATCTTCCCAACCCAGGGACTGAACCCATGTCTCTTGTGTTTCCTACATTAGCAAGCAGGTTCTTTACCACTAGTACTACCTGGGAAGCCCACTGTTCTGTTTAGAAAAGAGTAAAGGCCCTACATGGTTTGGCAGGAAGAAGTTATGTACTCAAGTAGGACAGAACAGGTTTAATTCTGTTATAACCATCTATTGTGACCTTGGCCATGTTCTCTACAGCTGCAGTCTCCTCATAAGCAAACTGAGGATGATGAAAGTATCTATCTTGCAAGGCTGGTGTCAAGATTAAAGACAAAACATGGAAAGTGTTCAGTACAGTGCCTGACCCTGGACAGACTCTCAAATAGTGTTGGCTATTGGAGTAGCTATTTGGAATAGTGTTAGTATATTGGAGTAGAGACAAGACATGACATTTGGATACTGTTATATATAGTCAGTGTTCCAGCTTTGGTGAAAAAATCTTCTTCCCTACCTTAACCAAGGACAGTGATCTAAAAATTATGTGGGATTTATATTCAGGCCCAAGCCTTCTTCTCAGTTGCTGGACCTTGGTGTTTGTCCTGCTTCCCCCAACTCATTCTAGGCTCTGGTCAAAATAAACATTTGCAGGAACTCAGCAAATAGGCCAGGGAGATGGAACATATATCCTTAGTGCCTTTTTGATGTGTGAGTGTTTCAAGTATGAGACTGTCAGCTCCATGAGGACAAGGATCATGTCTATTCAACAACATGTTCCCAATATCCTCGGTGAGCATTTGTTGAATAAGCTTAAAAGAAATGAATACACTATTATGACTTTCTTGTACAGTAGCAACTTTGTTAAATGTATACTCAGTGAATGAGCCCTCAACTTATATGTTTTCTTACTTTCCTACTTTCACTTTGTGAAAAAAAAGAAAAGCCAAAAGAACTAGTTCCTATGAGGAATTAGGAAACAACCCTAATATGATCTAGAATATGCACAAGTTCTGGAGAAGGCAATGGCACCCCACTCCAGTACTCTTGCCTGGAAAATCTCATGGATGGAGGAGCCTGGAAGGCTGCAGGCCATGGGGTCGCTGAGGGTTGGACACGACTGAGTGACTTCACTTTCACTTTTCACTTTCATGCATTGGAGAAGGAAATAACAACCCACTCCAGTGTTCTTGCCTGGAGAATCCCAGGGACGGCGGGGGGTGGGGGAGGGTGGGGATGGGGGGAGGGGGAGCCTGGTGGGCTGCCGTCTATGGGGTCGCACAGAGTTGGACACGACTGAAGCAACTTAGCAGCAGCAGCATGCACAAATTCAGCCTGATTTCCTATCCTTGTATATGGAGATCATTCACACTGTAAAAGTCATTCAGCAAACATTTATAGTGCAAGTCCTATATACCAGAGATAAAAGCTGAAGCTTTCAACTTTCAAGTTAATTTTACATATAAATTGAAAGCGATTACCTCCAGATAAAAAGAAAAGTATTCCTACCGTCATTTCCTCTTTCTCATATGAGGAAAGCAGGGCTCCGAGAAGCTCAAAGACATGCCTGAGGTTCCTTGGATGATATAGGTGGGATGAATGTGGTGTTCTGGCTCTCTAAACTCAGTACTGTTTCTACTTTTCCCTGAGATCTCTTCCATGGGAATTGCTATTAAAACTTATGATTCACGTATCACCAAAAGGGAGCAAATATTGTCACTATCTTAAAAAGAGAGGAAAGTAAACATTTTAGAAATACTTTACAATAGAGTTTTTTAATAAAAGAATTTTGTGGTTAACACAAAATTTTTATCAGAAAATTAGTCATAATACTTCACTAAGTATGCCTATTATCCAAACTTAAATCTAATTATTTTGGACTTAAAATAGACAAAATAAGGTATCTTTGGACATTTCTAACAATCTGAACAGACATTTTCAGCGTGAATTTCCTCGTGGATGTTTCATGATTGACAGCCCCGCCAGGCCCATCCCACCTTGAGGTGGCTGAGAGAGCCTTTGTAAGAGAGGGTGGGTAGACCTGCCCAGGTAAACTAACACAAGAAGCCAAGGGCCTGGTAGTAAGGAGCAGGGTGGGGGAAGAGGAAGAAATAACTGTAGTTTCCCAAGAAGTCCCGCTAGATTTCCACTGTATCCATTCAATAACAACCCCTCCCCCAATACATAAGTTTGAATGGGTCTTTAACCCTTACAGTCAAATTTGCTTTGATTAAGACAGTTATGACAAAGGCCACCCTCAAGAGAATTGGAGGTGAGAGGTAAAGAATCGTCCCAGGAAAACTGCAGTGCCTGGTGTCCTTCAATCTCCCCACCCTCACCTACTTCTTAGCCACTCTCCTATAGGTGTCCCACACTCACATTCTGACCTTTGCTTCTGAAAGATCCTAACTGCTCTCCTTTTAAGCCTATCCTTTTGGAAAGTGCCTCAAGTTTCAAAATCACTATTCCTTTTCAGATAGGTGCTAAGATCTGACCAAGTAACTTACCCTAACGTGAGTTATGCCTAGAGAATTCACAATGCAAAAGAAGATCTTATGAGCATAAGTGCAACTCTGATCTGTGAGGTTTATGCGTGAAATGTTTCAGGGGCCCATGGATAGAGTCTTCTGGGTCAGGTGCTCACCAGACCAATAAGCTGAGGACACAGGAGCATGTACCCCATGGGACAGGTGAGGGTAGATTATTATAGAAGGGGATATGTGTGGGGGCAGTGATTGCTGTCTCCTTTAGATGGTCCTTATATTTGTCTACTCAGGCTACTATAACAAAATACTATAGATTGTGTAACTCAAACAACAGAAATTTATTTTCTCATAGCTTTGGAAGCTGGGAAGCCCAAGATCAAAGTACTGGTCAATCTAGTTTCTAGTGAGAGCTCTCTTCCTAGCTTACAGATGTGCGTCCTCACGTGAGGAAGAGAGGGCTCCAGTGTCTCTTCCTCTTCTTATAAGGATGCCAACCCTATTGATTTAAGGCCCCACTTTTATGGCCTCATTAAACCCATATCACCCCCAATAAGCCTTATCTCCAAATATAGTCACATTAGGGGGTTAGGACTTAAGCATATGAATTGAGGGGGCATATTCAGTCCATAACATTCTGACCCCTGGGCCCCCCAAATTCATGTCCTTCTCACAAGCAAATACATGTACTCCATCCTAACAACCCCTAAGGTTTTAATTTATTCTAGCATCAACTCTAAAGTCTAAAGTCCAGAGTCTAATCTAAATAGCATCTAAATCAGAAATGGGTGAGACTCATCCTAAAGAAAATTCCTTTCCTAACCAGACAAGTTATATGTTCAAAATACAGTGGGGAGGCAGGCATAGTATAGACATTCTTATTCCAGAAGGAAGAGACAGGAAAGAAGGAAAGGGTGACAAGTCCCAGGCAAGTCTAAAACCTAGCAAGAGAAATTCCATTAGATCTTAAAGGCTTGAGTATAATCCTCTTTGGTTTGATGCATTGCCCTCGGGGCCCCTGAGGTGGCAGTGTCACCCCCAAGGCTCTGTGGGCAGCCCTGCTCCTCCAGTTCTCTGCTGAGAGCCCCCACCATGGCTTTTTTTCAAGGGCCCTAAGTTCTGAAACCAGGAAGGAAACAGCCTTGCCCTCTGGGCCTATTTTAGGCAGCCCTCTGAATCACCTTCATATCATTCTCTTTTCTTGAAGGATAGCCCATGTTAGCAACCTTCTTTCATTCTGTCCCATTTTCTTGAAGCTAGCAGCATTTCTGGTGGTATAATCTCTCTTTCTGGCATCTGCTGAGGTGACTGATTGGATCTATGGTTCACACTCATCTTAATTTCATTAAAAGGCTGTTCAGCCACCCACACCCTTAGAGTTCTCTTTTTTTCCGATGGATAGTTTGAGAATTTTCCAGTCTTTAAGTTCTAGTTCCTTTTGCTTAAAGATTCTTTCTCCAACTCATCTCTTTCCTCTTGTATTTTATTAAAAGTAGTAAGGATGACTAGAGCTACATCTTTAATACTTTGCTTTACAAATCACCTTTGCTAAATACCCACTTTCATTGCTGGCAAGTTTCAGTTCAGTCACTCAGTTGTGTCCTACTCTTTGCGACCCCATGAATTGCAGCACACCAGGCCTCCCTGTCCATCACCAACTCCCAGAGTTCACTCAGACTCAAGTCCATCAAGTCGGTGATACCATCCAGCCATCTCATCCTCTGTCGTCCCCTTTTCCTCCTGCCCCTAATCCCTCCCAGCCTCAGAGTCTTTTCCAATGAGTCAGCTCTTTGCATGAAGTGGCCAAAGTACTGGAGTTTCAGCTTCAGCATCATTCCTTCCAAAGAACACCCAGGACTGATCTCCTTTAGAATGGACTGGTTAGATCTTGCAGTCCAAGGGACTCTCAAGAGTCTTTTCCAACACCACAGTTCAAAAGCATCAATTCTTCAGGCTCAGCTTTCTTCACACTGACTGACTGGATTTATGGTTCACACTCATCTTAATTTCATTAAAAGGCTATTCAGCCACCCATACCCTTAGAGTTTTTTTCAGAACATCTACCTCATTTTTTTTTGCGATGAATAGTTTGAGAATTTTCCAGTCTTTAAGTTCCAGTTCCTTTTTGCTTAAAGATTCTTTCTTCAACTCATCTCTTTCCTCTTGTATTTTATTAAAAGTAGTAAGGATGACTAGAGCTACATCTTTAATACTTTGCTTTAGAAATCACCTTTGCTAAATACCCACTTTCATTGCTGGCAAGTTTAATCTTTCACAAAACACTAGAGCACGGTTCAGCCGAGTTCTTATCCACTATATAATAAAGAGCACCTTTCTTCCAATTTCCAATAACCTATTCCTCACTTCTACTTGAAATTTCATGAGAATAGTCTTTAACATTCACATTTCTACAAACATTCTGCTAAGTATTTTCTAAGAATATGCAGGCTTTCTCTCTAGCTCTCTTTTTTTCTTTCTGAGCTCTCACCAGAATCACCTTTAACATCCATGTTTCTATACCACTAGTTCCTTAATGACAATATAGGCTTTTTATTAGCATGGCACCTCAAAGCTCCTCTGGCCTCCACCTATTTTCCAGTTCCAAAGCAGCTTCCACATTTTTAGGTATTTGTTACAGCAGCATTCCACTTCATGGTACCAAAATCTATATTTGTCAAGGTTCTCTGGAGAATCAGAACCAATAGGATGAATATCTATATAGAAATAGATTTGTTGTAAGGAATTGTCTCACACAGTTATGGAGGTTGACAAATCCCAGAATCTGCAGTCAGTAACCTGGACCCACAAGAGTTAATGATGTAGTTACAGTCCAAGTTCAAAGGCCTGAGAACGAGGAGAGCCAATGCTGTACAGTTAACCCTTGAACAACATCAGTTTGAATTTTACAAGTCCATTTATATGCAAATTTTTTTCACTAAATACTTACTACACCATCCAAGGTTGGTTGATTCTGCAGATGCAGCTTTGCAGATGAAGGGCTAACTGTACAAAGTTATGCTTGGGTTTTTTTTTACTGAGTTGAGGGTCAGGACCCCAACAGTAGCATTGTTCAAGGACCAAGTATAGGCAGGAGGATGGCAGCTCAGCTGCAGAGGCATTGCTCTCACTTTGCAAAGCAGCTATGGGGTGACTTTTGTGATGGGGATAAGAAGGCGATTAATGAACCTTCTTTTACAACTTCCATGAAATGGGACATGCAGGTGGTGAAAGGGTCTTCTCTGCTCAGCCTTGCAGGGCTGGGGCTGAAGGAGATGCCATCCAGCCCACGACTGCTGTGGTGGTTGAAACCAGAGAGGTGCTCCATGTTCCAGTATGCACAGTACCATGCTGTGCTCACTGACTCTGTGCACCTCCCCTGGGACCTGTTGAGAGCCCTTGGATACAGGAGCTTCTCCAGGGTCACAATAATGTAGTTTAGGAGGCTCCCTTCCTCACTGGCCTTGAAAGTTCCCTCAAAGGCAATATTTAAAACCTTTTACTCTGTAGTTCCTGTGAGATTTCCATTTGTTTCCATCTGTATTCTGCCTATGCTGCCCTGACTGCCTTGAGAGGTCACTTCTGCCTTTCCAGTGACAAAATGGTGTGTTTCCTCTTAAAGGCAAAAGCCGTAGTAGATGCACCTGAGATGGATATTCACAACACATCTCTACCAGAAATGGTTGCGAATCTGAAAGAGAAGATGATGTTAGTGCATACTCATTTATATTTGCTCTTGAAGATCCTAAAGGAAGTGACTCTTGATCAGTTCACGCCAAAAGACTGATCCAGAATCAAAGCTGGAGTATCAGGGTCAGGCCTTATTGCTGTCTTCAACAACAGGAGACACTATTTGATCACTTCCCAAGAAAGATCAAGAATGGATGAGAGGGGCTTCCCTGGTGGCTCAGTGGTAAAGAGTCTGCCTGCCAATGCAGGAGATGTGGGTTCTATCACTGGTCCAGGAAGATACTACATGTTGTGGAACAACTAAGCCTGTGACCACAGCTACTGAGCCTGCGCTCTAGAGTCCAGAAGCCGCAACTACTGAATCCACATGCCACAACTACTAAAGCTCACGCACAAAACGGCCCATGCTGTGCAACAAGAGAAGCCACTGCAGTGAGAAGCCCACCCACCACAACTAAGAGAGTAGCCCCTGCTCACCACAACTACAGAAAAGCCTGCACAGCAATGAAAACCCAGCACAGCCAATAAATAAATAAAATTATAAAAAAAAAAAAAATCAGCTGTAGCTCCAGTCCAAAGACTGGTGGTCTCAAGATCCAAGAAGAACCGATGTTTCATTTCAAGTCCAAAGGCAAGAAAAAACTGATATCCCAGCTCAAAGGCTGTCAAGTAGGAGATGTTCCCTCTTATTCCTTTTTGTTCTATTCAAGTCCTCAACTGATGCATTAGCCCCACCCACATTAGGGAAGGCCAGTCTGCTTTACTCAGCTACTGATTTAAATGTTTACTTCAGTCCAAAACACCCGCACAGACACATCCAGAATAATGTCTGACCAAATATCTGGGCATCCTTTGGCTCATTCAAGTTGATACATAAAATTAAACATCACAGTTCTCAACCTCATAAATCACCTTAGATACATAAGTGCACATTGGAATCCCACTTTAAATTGGAGCTTTAAAAACATACCATTCTATAGTCTTACCCTCAGAAATCCTTATGTAATTGGTCTGAGGTGCATCTTAGAAATTTTCAGAGCTCCTCTGATGACTCTTAAAATGCAGTTAAGGTGGCCAGATAAAGTGCTTCAGCAAGCAATCTTTGAAGCAGAGAAGTCGTATGGGAGCATTTTATGTGTGTGGCTCAGCCACCACCAACTAGCCACTAAGAGACTGTTAATTCAGTTAGTTGAGGGTCCTTTATACATTCCTAACCATAACAGCAAGAGAAATATGTAGCAGTTTAACAACATGCTAAGTACACATTACAATAAAACTGAAATCAAGGTACAAAGCTTTGGGGAGTGGGAATAGAGATCCTTTGGATGGGGAAGATAATTGCTTTACAATGTTGTGTTTCTATTGTACAACAATGTGAATCAGCTGTAAGTATACATATATCCCCTCCCTCTTGAGCCTCTCTCCCATCCCATCCCCACCACCCCCTAGGGCATCACAGAGTACCAAGCTGAGCTCCCTGTGCTATACAGCAGCTTCAGTGTTGGGGTATTATTTTAAATTTTCATGTTGATAACATATAGAGCTATGACATGGGCTTCCCCAGTGGCTCAATGATAATCCTCCTGCCAGTTCAGGAGATAGGAGTTCGATCCCTAGGTTGAGAAGATCCCCTGGAGGAGGGCATGGCAACCCACTCTAGTATTTTGCCTAGAGAATCCCATGGACAGAGGAGCCTGGTGGGCTAAAGTCCATAGTGTTGAAAAGAGTTGGGCATGACTGAAGCAACTGAGCACACAGAGAGAGCTAAGACATGTAAAGCTTGTGTTTCATAATTTATGTGTTTTTTTATTCCATGCGCTTTTAATCATTTAGCTGTTTGACAGTTACTACTATTTCTTCTGTAAAGCTAGGGACACTTGCCCTCCCTCTTCTTCCCCAGACCTGTACCTTCAGCCAGGGAGGGAGGGATAACTTAAGGGGCTGCTCACAGGACGTTGGTGGCAGCTGCTGTTCCAGGCCCTGTCTGAGCCATGAAGTTTAGCCTCCTGTTTAGGGAGGAGCTGGGAGGATGACAGAGGAAAGGGACTCTCCTTGGCTGAGAAAGACAAGGGCCTCAGTGTGAGTAACTCTTATGTGTAGAATAGTAGTTTTGGTCCTTTCCATGGTGATGCTAAGAACTGAGAGTGACACTTCTCTGAGCAACTTACCCACTCTGGGGTGGCGTAAGTAAGGCAAACCAAAATGGCGATGTACTGTCTAGGTGAGGTTTTGTATGGTATTTGCTCAGTATCAGTCCAGAGAGACACAGAGGTACATAGAAATGTTTTGCATGGTAAACAAGGGCCACATTGTATTGTTCCAACTTTTGCCATTGAAGAATTATGCAAAAACTCCCAAGACTAAAGATGCTGATTCCTTAAGAACTTACTGATAACTTAGAAAACCATGGAACCAACCCTGTAATGTAGTTTAAAAATAAGTATCACACTGTAAACAGTTGGGGAAGATGGATGGTGGTGATAGGTACACAATAAAATGAATGTACTTAATGCCACTGAACTGTACACTTAAAAGTAGTTTAAATGATGTAGAGGAAAAAAAGTTCTATATTAAAAAATAAAGGCATTTCATATTCAGAATTAGCACCACCTTAAAATACCAAACAGAAGCCCTGAAGGCTCTACTGTCTAAATTACAAATTCCAGGTTCAAGTAAGCACGAGAGGAGACAAGAAACGGGATGGCAGAGAAGTCTTGACTATGTAACTACCACCAAATACTCAGACTTTTCTATTTCTCTTGTGGTTCTCAAGATGGCAAAGAGACTCAAAAGTTTTTCCTTAGTAGAGCTGGTGTTTTGATTGCAGAGAATCAACAGGAAGGGAGAAAGACAGGGAGAAATCTTCCTCCTCAAAGCAACCAAGAGAGTCCCTGCGCCCACCAGACCCGGTCAGCCGCGCCCAGCCGGAGCTGCCCTAGTCCCGGGCTGCTGGAGCCGCGGTGCTACCGCAGAGCGTCTGGCAGCGCGGCCCACCCCGGGGGAGAGCTCCTAACTCCCAGGGCCTCCTGTGGCTTCGAGGCGGGAGCAGAAGCTTCTCCCGCCTCCCTCGCGCTCCCTCGCCTTCCAGGTTCAATAAGGATTACATCATGGAACAAGAATGCGGGGCAGCCTGAGAATCAAAGCCGTCACAATCAGCGGCTGGTTAACTGTACTGTTGCTGAAACACATCCTTCCCACCCCCCTCCTCTCTCCCTCCCCCCACCCCAGACCTCTGCTTTTCGTACTATTAAGGATAGCATTATTGGGGAGAGGAAAATCTGATCAAAACTGTCGGCCGCCAACAGCAGACTTTCTATGGATTCTATAAAGGCCACCTTAACGATTTCCCTAATTAATGGATGACATCTTTGGCTGAAGGAGAGGCTATGGATTCGACTCTGTCTTCGTCTTTGTTAACCTTCTAATTAACTTTCGTAGGTCACCCAGGTCTCCCAAACCTAAAAAGTGAAGAGGCCCATTGTGCGAGGAGCAGTAAACTTACTTTTTCTGCTGGGGTACTTAAAAGAGAGAACGATTATAGGCTGAGAAAAATAACTCCATTTAAAAGCTTTGTGGCTGCAGAGAATGCATAGGTCCCTCCCTTAGAAAATAATTGAAACACCTTTTATACCAATATTTCTATGCATAATAAAAACAAATTAGCAAAATGCATCTAAATTCAGCAGCACTTTCAAATTACCTTTTTGGAATGTAAGCCTCTACAAGTCAACAAAGGAGCAGGAGTTTAGAGAGAATATTGCAACTGCAACAGCTCTCAGTCTGTATGCAGAGTGAGTGCAGCATTGGGCCAGGCGAGGATATCTGAGTCACCTCCTGGAAGAAATGCTTCTAATTTACTGTCTTTGCCCAGGGTGGGTATGTGACTGCCAGGGGGACCCAAAGACTGTTAGCAAGTGAGCAGGTCTTTTTTTGGATAGTATTGTCTTTGGAAGTTCAGAATGTTTAGTGGTCATGGTGAAAAACAGAAACCACCATCGTAGAAAAGCTAGAAAGCAAGTGAAACTCCACCATGATCATTGAAATTGATAAAACAAATTTTAAAAATATAAGAAGGATTCTTGTTGGAATTTTCATTTTGGTAGCTTTTTCAGACTATGCAGATGTGTTGTGGTTTCTGCCCCAGTTCCTTGTCATCTCTGGCCCAGCAGAGGAGACACTGAGGGAAGAGCAGGTGCTCAGCCTAAAGAGGAACTAAAATGAAGTCTCCTTTAAAGGAGGGCTTTGCCTGAAGGGAATGAGGTTCCTAACCCAAGGACAACAGTAGTGTGACTTTACTATTGTTTTCTGATTACAAACAGAACCAGAGTTCATTGTAGAAAAGTATAAAGATTTTAAATACTGTCAATATTTTAATCATGCTTTCCATTCATTCTCCTATGCATCCTCAAATTTTTACCCATTTCATTGTTATATTCTTTTTAGTTCCTATAATACCATTTTTTTCTATATTAAAAGTGAGAACAAGATCTTGTCCTGTCCACACACCCAGATTGAAGGTGCAGGGGGTAACTTTAAGAAACCTCTTTTCTGGGATGCTGCCACTTGTGGAGAAAACAGTGCTCTCAAGCATTGCTGTGGGAATTTAAATTGCTATAACCTCTCTGGAATAGAGAGAAATTTGACTTTATTTATAATATTATAAAAACATACCTTCTTTGAGGTAGTAATGTCTCTTTAGGAAGTTTCCCTAGAGATATAACTAGCGTAAGTACAAAATGACATATGTAAAAGTTACTCTTTGCAGCACTATTCATAATATATTGAAAGCTATCTAAATGTCCACTAATAGGGGACTGGTTAAAGAAATACAGTATATCCATTGAGTGGAATATTATGCAGCCATAAAAAAGAGATGAGTATGCTCATTATATGCCAGTTTGGAATGGTCTTCATAACAGCCTGTTGGGTGAAAAACAGCAACAACAAAATGCAGCAGAACAGTGGTGTAAATTATGCTATTTGTAGGGAAAGATGAGGTTTAAATATTCATAAACATTTTCTTCTAGTAGCAGTTATCTTGGGAGAAGAGACCTGAGTGTCTAAGGAACAACTGTGAGAGGGAGAATGCTGTATAACTTTTATATCTTTTGAATTTGTATTGTGTGAATATATTGCTGTTCAAAAAATTAAAACATAATTTTAAAATGTCAAAAAGAGAAAGGTTGCCATTTTCTAATCTGCTCTGTGCATAACTCTATACAATTCAAGGGTAGCCCAGTCATGAGGCGTCCTATTCATTTCCATACACTAAATACCTTATTTTAGATTTCTCAAAGTCTGCCTAGATTAAAAGACCCCTAAAATGGAAGGTACACAGTCACTCTCTCTTTGAAATCTTTCTTAATGAAAACAGAATAATGCATTCTGTGATTTAATTGTTCAAAATTAAAATTCAACAAACTGTTAAGTCTGTATAAATGAAACATTCATGGGCTTCATCAGCACGTACATTGGGACAAATGCTTTGGGCCTCAGAATAGTGGAAATACTTTGAGATGTGCCAAGAAACATATAAAGAAGTCAAATAAAATATTTTGTTGTTATTCTTTTGTTTATTTTGGCTGCACAGCATGGTTTTCAGGATCTTAGTTACCCGACCAAGGATTGAACCCTGGCTCAAGGCAGTGAAAGCACAGTCCCAACCACTGGACTGCCAGGGACTTTCCAAATGAAATCATGTATTACACAAATTCTTTTTGCTCACAATAGTCTGATTTACTTGTATCAATCAATTTAAGTTATTCATGGTTTATGAGCTATACTATTTTTAGTGATTAAACTAAAACCTGGAACCAGTGTTACCCTCTCCTCATTCCTCAGCCCAGTCTGTCAAATGGCATTGGAAATGATTAGGCAGAACATATGAAATTAGTGTGTCAGTGGTACAATAGCAGCAGTTTCAAGTTTCAGCCTAATATTTTTCATCATCTTAATGTTGTTGCCAATAGCTATATAACAGAGATATTGTTATAGTTGTCTGTCCACCATCCATTTCTCCTTTCTTCCTTGTTAGCAGAATTCCCATTTAATTCCCATTTCGTAAGGCAATAAATCTCAATTCAACTATATACATGGGATTCTCATTTCTTTTGTCTGTGATTGGTTTAGATTTGGGCATGTGATACAGTTCTAGGCCAATGAGATATAAGAAAAGACAACTAAAAGTTTCTGAGATAGATTTCTCTTCCACCAGACATTTTCAGGTCCTGATGGACTGCCCAGAGTTCCTGTAGTCATCTTGCTACTGTTAATACAAACTGTGCAGACATAATGGGCATGCTAGGATGACAAAATAGAAGAAAGGAAGTTGGGTCTCCATAATAGTACTGAGTGGTTGTATTAAACAGCTCTGTAATCAGTCCTCTGACCTTGTGCTTCTTGTTAAATGACATGATAATTTTCTGCACAGTTAAAGCCATTTTGAATTGGTTTTCTGTTACATTCCAAATCCTATAGAACATCGTGGTAAATATTTTTACCACTTTAAGTAGTGTGAAGCCCAGGTAGCATCCTGTAAAAGCTCCTCAAGAAAAAAAAAGCTCCTCAAGTAGTTCTGTTGTAGTCCTCTAGTAAAAATTATCTTAAATCATAAAAATAAATGCCCCTTCAACATCTTTAGTCATTAGTGAAATGCAAATTAACACCATAATGAGATACTGCTTCACACCCACTAGAATGGCTATAAGCAAAAAGATGGACAATTACAAATGTTGGCAATGATGTACATTGCTGATGAAAATATAAAATGATGCAGCCATTTTGGAAAATAGTTTGGCAATTCCCCTGAAAAGTTTAAAACATAGAGTTATTGTATAACTAGGTAATTCTACTCCTAGATATATATTCAAGAATATTAAAAATATAACATTTACACAAAAACATACATAGGAATGTTCATAACAGCATTATTCATAAAAACCAAAAGGGAGGAAAAGCACAAATGTCTATCAACTGATGAATGGATAAATAAAATATGGCATATTCATATAAGAATATTATTTGGTAAAAAAAGAAATGAAATATTGATGCATACTACAAGATAAATCTTGAAAACATTATGCTAAATGAAAGAAGCCAAACATAAAATACCACACAGTATATGATTTCACTTATATGAAATATCCAGAATAGACAAATTCATAGTAACAGAAAGTTTCAAAATACATATGACAAATTTGTTAAAAGACTAATTTTTATGTAATCAAAGCTGCATTTTTGCAGTCATTTAAGCAAACATGAGTGAAGATTCTATCCTCCAGAAAACTATAAACTTCATGAAAGCATTGTCCCCTTCCTGGGTCTTGGTGCCAGCACATCCAACTGGACCACACACACTGCAGAATACGTAAGTGATTGGATCTTGGTGCATTTTCTGAACAATTCTGGGCTTAGTTCCTAAAATAGGCCTCTGTTTACTTATCTGCAAAATGGGGCTAGAGCAGTAAGTACTTTAGAGGATGAATGTGAGGATTAAATGAGATATGAGAGCTCATTTAAACTTTGCAGAGTTCCTGGGACGTAATAAGCATCAATAAGAGGTAGTTATTACTGTTTTGTTTTATTGTTGTTTTAAGTATTACTACTGTTATTGTATTTCGAACCTTATGCCCACTCATCACAAGATGTAGAAATTTCTTATCAGCTGGCATGAGCAATTCTTGAGTGATATTGTTTAAGTATATATTCATTCTTAAAAATTAAAGAAGAAAGGATTAGTAATTTTCAGGGTTAGTAATTTCCAACAAAAATAGTTGGAAATTCAGATTCAACAATCATAGGATTTTATAACAGTATATTAGTACATGAAAAAAACTTACAAAAGTATAATAGATTTGCTGTGGTTCAGATGTTTAGTCTTGTCCAACTCTTTGCAACACCATGGACTGCAGCAAGCTAGGCTTCCTTGTCCTTCACTATCTCCCGGAGTTTGCTCAAACTCATGTCCATTGAGTCAGTGATGGCATCCAACCATCTTGTCCTCTGTGATCCCTTTCTCCTCCTGCCTTCTGTCTTTCCCAGCATCAGGGTCTTTTCCAGTGAGTCAGCTCTTTGCATCAGGTGGCCAAAGTATTGTAGCTTCAGCTTCAGCATCAGTCCTTCCAATGAATATTTAGGGTTGATTTCTGTTAGAATTGACTGGTTTGATCTCCTTGCTGTCCAAGGCGCTGTCAAGAGTCTTCTCCAGCACCACAATTCAAAAGCATCAATTCTTTGATGCTCAGCCCTCTTTGTGGTTCAATTCTCACATCCATACATGACTACTGGAAAAACTACATGTGCTTAGTCGCTCAGTCATGTCCGACTCTTTGCAACCCCATGGACTGTAGCCCGCCAAGCTTCTTTGTCCATGGGCACTCTCCAGACAAGAACACTGGAGTGGGTTGCCATGCCCTCCTCCAGGGTATCTTCCCAACTCAGGGATCAAACCCATGTCTCCTGCATTGCAAGTGGATTCCCTACTGACTGAGTTACCAAGGGAAGCCTGGAAAAACCGTAGCTTTGTCTATACAGACAAAGTATAGACAAAGTAATATCTCTGCTTTTTAATATGCTGTCTAGGTTTGTCATAGCTTTCCTTCCAAGGAGCAAGCGTCTTTTAATTTCATGGCTGCAGTCACCGTCCATAGTGATTCTGGAGCCCGAGAAAATAAAGTCTGGCACTGTTCCCATTTCCCCCCATCTATTTGCCATGAAGTAATGGGACCAGATGCCATGATCTTAGTTTTCTAAATGTTGTGTTTTATTGAATTTCTATAAATGATCCAGTCTTAAACATTATTTTTCTAAACTATTTTTCATATACTCCACTAAACTTAGAATACCAGAGTCCTTAAGTTAACTTTAGGTCATTTTTCAGCCTCTGTTACAAGTTTTTAAATTGTCTTTCTCATCCCCAACACTTCCCACTTACCAATTTATAACATGTATCTTATTTGAATGAAGTATTTTTCACCATATGTGAAATTTAACGTATACTCATAGGATACAGATTGAGTCAACAATTGTTTGGGGGTAGGGGTGTGCTGGAGGCCAAACTTTTCCTCCTATCTCAAGGAAAAAATTTAGGTAAGTGATTTATCTACTGTCACATAACCTGCTAATGGGATTTTAAAAGGAAATTCAGGACAAAGGTACTCTTCTTTTCTTCTGCTACAGCACACAAATCCTCTCCCTCATACAACACATGGGCAAACAATAGACAAGAAGCAAAACATTTCCCTAGCTGTGACATCAAATATTATGAGGACAAGCATAGGGAAAATGAAAAGTACATAGTTTTTAAGTGCATTCTTCCAGGTCTCAATCCATATTTTGATCATTTATATGTTCACAAGTTTCCATTAGGTCAAAATGCTTCATTAATCTTGTTTGCCCTTGTGAGAAAAATACAGTGGGCAGGGGAAAATGGGGGAAAAGATGAGCAAATAAGTGATTTGCTGGAGAGGTTAGAAAATCTGTCAGAATCAATTCTGTGTATTCACACCAACCCTTAACTGCCCTCTCTTCACCCCACAAAAATAGAACAGACAGTAGCAGAGAAATAGGAGATCTTCTGATACTAGGCAGTAATAAAATTAGCTGTCACCAAACTGGGCAAGAAATAATGGATGGCAACCTCACCTTTGCACACCATTCCTAGTATCAGTTCCTTTCCCTTTCTTCTCATACCAGTAAGATTCACCTACAAGGGAGAAGATTTCCTCCCAGTGTGAAGAAACTCACATAAGTTGGATGTTTTCTCTGCTGAAAGGTTATATCTTGTTTATGGACAGGGTTCTCTGGTTCTTAAAAGTCCATGGGGAGAGGGGCCCTGTGGAGATGGATTATTCCTCATTTCCCCAAAATTTAATCCCTTCATTCAATTCCCCTTTCTGATTCCTCTCTTCCTTTCTCTTCTCTCTTCTTATTTTGTGCCTCCATCTCAACTTTCCTTCCCTTCTCTTTTATCACATCAGTCTTTAGTAGTATATTAATGTTATTCACCAAAGTGATAAAGTCTTGATTCTGAAATTCTGAGGTCTTGATTCTGAATTTGTTTTTCTAAACAAGATAGGTTTAATATTAAGAACTACAGGTGGCCCAGCATCCCTTTTTATATCCATCCATCACCAAACAAAGACGCCATATATTTATCTAGGAATGTATTGTATAACGTAATTCCGTACACATGCAATTTATGTATACATGTACCTTAAAGAATCTTCTGGATCTGTGTAAGGGCCTTTGAAGTTTCTTCTGCATGTTAATTTCTCTCCTAATCCAGATGCCACTGCTCTTTGTGACATTTCAGAGAGGTCACTGAGCACCATCCTTATAACCCTCTAGAGAAGAACAATGGAATGCAGAACTTTTTTATTACCCAACCTTTTAGTATTATTCTTTTCTTTTCAAGAAAATTCAGTCAAATCCTAGGAGGTCTTGCCACTAATACTGCTTTCTCTCTAGTTCAGTCAGTATTTACCCTCTGCAGAGAAAATTATGAATGTATCTGTGTTCACAGATTTATACATTTCCTGTTTTATGTGATTACTCCCCAGAAGAGACTACCTTGAGCCTCTGCCTAAACCAGTCTTGCTGGCCTCCCCATGATTATGCAGTTCAAAGAATCACAGCTTTTACACATGAACTTCCCTCCTGATTTGGAATTCTAAGAGCTCCAACTATAATTAACCTGTATATCAACTATAGGGATTTGAAAGAGGTAACAAATGTTAGAGACTGCAGCTTTTCAAGCTATATATTTCATAAACAAAATGCAAGCTTAAATTAGAAGCTGGAAAAATATTTTAGTTTTAGCAAAGCAGGTTTTTTAAATCTGCTAATAAAAAAATTCATAAATTCTGGAGGAATTAATCTAAAATATTGATACTTCCCACATAAATGTATCAGATGCTCTAAATGTATAACCATTTGGGGAGTTTTAATTTTTCTAGCATGAAAACAAGTTTTCTGACACTGGAATATCTTATTTGAATATGGTTTTATACAGTGTAAAAACTTAGTCTTATATACTGTGCATAAGGAAAACCCATTTGTGTTTAAAATAAAAATTCCTCAAGATATTTTAGGTTCTTGCTGTGTGCTATGTATTTAAAGATAAATTACATTCTGAGTATAAAGTTGTTTTTGTTTATGTAGAAGAATATAAAGAAGAAAATAATTGATAATTCTACCATCCAAATAACCACTATTCATATTTTCTTTCAGTCTTTTGCCTATGCATATATTTTGAAATTCCTTATTTAGACTTTCACTGTTCTGTTTTAAGCAATAAAACTTCATGCTGAGGCAAGGCTTGATTTTTAGTGACAGGGAGGGAGAAAAAAAGAGAAAGATCAAGGAAGAGGAGCATGGAGGGCACAGGATTCTCTTGCCTTCCTTCCTACTGACTGTTGACAATACTCTCCCACACCTTCTTCTAGAGGCACTCCCCAAATCCTCAAATAGAACACACACACACGAAAGAAAACTTTCCCAAACCTGAAAAACATTGTGAACCTACTGATAATCACTGTGAAGAAAACATCAGCATTCTCTATGTGGCTAGCTGGACTTCCTTGGTAGCTCAGACAGTGAAGAATCCACCTGCAATGCGGGAGACCTAGGTTTGATCCCTGGGTTGGAAAGAGCCCCTGGAGAAGGGAATGGCAACCCACTCCTGTATTCTTGCCTGGAGAATCCCCATGGACAGAGGAGCATGGCAGGCTACAGTCCATGGGGTCTCAAAGAGTCGGACACAACTGAACGACTAAGCACACAGGTAATTTGTGGATTTTTGCATTTCTATATTCATCTGTTTCTAGGCTTCTAAGAAATCATGAATATCTTTTTAAAAAGAATTGACAGTATATTTTTAATCACCTGAAAATACCCTTCAGAATCTAAAATGGGTATGCCCATTATTCTTACCCCCTCCAGTATATCAACAGCAACAGTAGTAACTCTTCTCAGCCTAGCGCACTTTCTATTTTTAGCTTGAGATACTTACTGAATTTTGACAAGGTTGAGTAAATATCATAGCTTTCCGGAACAGCCTGCATCATTATGACCTAGAACTTAAAACAATTGTGTCTTCCTTTTCCTGTAGTTTTATATGAAAAGCACATTTACCACAAGAACCCCTGGAGAAGGGAATGGCTACCCTTACAGTATTCTTGCCTGGAGAATTTGTGGACAGAGGAGCCTGGTGGGCTATAGGCCATGGGGTCACAAAGGGTCAGATATGACTAATACTTTCACTTCCATAGTACTCATAGTAAGCACGTAGGCTTATAGTAAACACTAGACTGTGAAAACAGAGTAGCGTGTCAGCCTCCTAAGAGGATGCTCAGTGTCTTCTCGGGCCTGTTTTCACTGAAGCCTCCAAGAATGACATTACTGTATTGTGCTCCGTGATTGTGCTATCATTTCACCACCAGAAATTATAGCACTGGCTTCTGTTTCCAGCACTTTGGTGGATTTGCTACTGCAAAAGTTAGTTTACATGGCAACTTGGCTAGGCTATGGTGCACAGTGTTTGGTCAAACACTAGTCTACGTATTGCTATAAAGTTATTTCTTAGATGTGGTTAAAGTACATTTTTGAGTAAAGCGGACTACTCTCTACGATGTGGGTAAGCCTCATCCACTCAGTCGATGGCCTTAAGAGAAAAGAGAGGTCCCCTGAAGATGAAGGAATTCTGCATCCAGACGTGCCTTTGGACTCAAAACTGTAATATCTACACTTGCTGGAATTTCCAGCCTACCAGTCTGCCCTGTGAATTTTGGATTTGCCAGTCCCCACAGTCTCATGGGTCAATTCCTTAGATTCTCTCTATAGATATATTGTGTTGGCCCAAAAGTTCATTTGGGTTTTTCCGTAACATCTGACAGAAAAACCTGAACAAACATTTTGGGCAACCTAAAAGATATATACGTATTCTATATTGTGATAAAATATAATCTCTTTTCTTTGGAGGACCATGACTTATACAGATACCCTGAATGATAATCTCAGCTAAGATAACTAAAATGTTTGTTAAAATATTTTTAAAATGGCTTTTTACATTACACACAGCCTGTACAAAATGGAAGGCTTTTTCAGATCTCAAAAAGTGAACTAAAGCAGGAATCCTGATAGATAAACAAGTTCCAAAGCCAGCTTTCACCCTGAAACTTTCCATCAGACTCTGGAGACCCTGAATCTCAACTCTGAGATGATGGTCAGGGATTGCCTAAAGTGGGGGAACTGTTACGAGAATCTTTACATAAAGTTGAAAATACAAAGAACTACATCCTCAGTGTAAAGATAAACTTAAAAAAATAAACTCTGTCCCAAAGAGGGATGCTATTGCAAGGACATTTGCCTATCTTAATGTTGACACTGGGAAGACAGACAGAAAGAAAAAACTTCCCTAAGAATTTGGAAGCACAATAAGATCCATCATAGGAGACCTTTCTACTTAAATCCATACCACTTATATAACCCCCAAAGTTTGGAACTATAAAATTTGAGTATTTCAATATAAAAGGATTCCACGTTGGTAGTACAACCAAGTAACTTAGCCAGAAAAAGCAAGTGCAGATCTCCTTCACAACAGTCTATCTCCAACTTTGGCTTTTAAGAATCCCCATAGATAAACTGTCAACACAAATGAGAAGCTCACAGAAGAAAAACTTCATAAAACCTAGGAAGAAATGTGGTACCATGAGGTAATAACCAGAAGCAAGCAGCAGACATCAAAAGTGGTCCTGCAAAGACATCAAATATTGACATTAGTGACCAAATACAGATTTTATATGATTAATGAAATAAAAGAGAAGCTTGAAAATATTAGAAAGGAATAAGACATTGTAGAAAAACATCCAAGCAGATCTGATATGGAGCAAAATAGCACTTCAGGAAATGAAAAATAATTTTTTAAATGGAGGAAAGGGACTTTTAAACAGCTGTTTGCTACTGCTAAGTCACTTCAGTTGTGTCCGATTCTGTGTGACCCCATAGATGCCCACCAGGCTCCTCTGTCCATGAGATTTTCCAGGCAAGAGTACTGGAGTGGGGTGCCATTGCCTTCTCCAAAACAGCTGTTTAGACCCCATGAAAAAAGAATCAGTGAACTAGAAAATATATTTAAACATTTTCCAGAACACAGTCCAGGAGACAATGAGACAAAAACTATAAAAGATGTATTGAGTTTTATAACTCCTTACCAGAATTCAGGATCTAACAGAGTAGGGAGAAAGTGATTTCCAAAGAGATAGAGAGATAATAATAGAGGAGAATTTCCCAATATTGTTAAAGGCAACAGTGATCAGATTCAGGAAGCCAAGTGCATCCCAAGCATAATAAATAAAATCTATATGGAGAATTCGAAAGGGCTTCCATGACTATAAAAATGTAGAACTCCAAAGGGGAGGGAAAACTTTAAAAGCAGACAGAAAGGAAAGAGCATCTGTGAATGTGCAGCCTTAGACCCAATACTGACTTTTTAACAAAAAGCAATAGGAGCATGAGCGTGCACAGACACACACACAATAGCAGAATCATCATCAGTGTGCTGAGAGAAAATAACTATGAATAAACCTAGATAGCATATTAAAAAACAGAGACATCATTTTGCCAACAAAGGTCCATATAGTCAAAGCTATGGTTTTTCTAGTAGTCATGTACAGAGATGTGAGTGTTGAACCATAAAGAAGGCTGAGTGCCGAAGAATTGATGCTTTTGAACTGTGGTGCAGAAGAAGACCCTTGAGAGTCCCTTGGACAGCAAGGAGATCAAACCAGTCTATCCTAAAGAAAATCAACCCTGAATATTCATTGGAAGGACTGACGCTGAAGCTGAAGCTCTAGTACTTTGGCCACATGATGCAAAGAACCGACTTCTTGAAAAAGACCCTGATGCTGGGAAAGATTGAGGGCAAGAGGAGAAGAGGGTAACAGAGGATGTGATGGTTGGATGACATCACTGACTCAATGGACATGAGTTTGAGTGAACTCCCAAGAGACAGTGAAAGACATGAAAGCCTGGTGTGCTGCAGTCCATGGGCTCGCAGAGTCAGACACGACTGAGCGACTGAACAACAACAAGTATTATATTCCCAGTGAAATATCTTCTAAGAATGAGTGTAAAATATATTTTCAGTCAGCCAAAAATTGAGAGACTTTAACATCTGGTAGACCTTCACCAAGGAAAAGTTTAAGGAGTGTAATCCAGAAAGAAGGAAATATTAATAATCAGAAAAAGTGAAAGTGAAGTCGCTCAGTTGTGTCCAACTCTTTGCGACCCTGTGGACTGTAGCCCACCAGGCTCCTCTGTCCATGGGATTCTCCAGGCAAGAATACTGGAGTGGGTTGCCATTTCCTTTTCCAGGGGATCTTCCCAACCCAGGGATCAAACCCAGGTCTCCTGCATTGCAGGCAGACACTTTAACCTCTGAGCCACCAGGGAAGCAGAATAATCAGAAAAGATACAGCCAAATATGTGGGTAAATCTAAATAAATTTGATTTTATTAATAATTTCTAATCTGTGAGGGGAAAGGAATTAACTAGAACTGGATTCCAAAACTACAAAAGGATACAGTGAAAAGATCTCTAAGGTCCTCATACTGTTTAGGAGGAAGAAAGATACTTACTAACCTTTTAAGTGAAAATGTTAAAATAGCTAGGCAACCACTAAAAGAACAGACACACAGAGACCATCATCACCCTAATACCAAAACCAGACAAAGATATTGCAAAAATAGAAAATTACAGGTCAATATCACTGATGAACATAGGTACAAAAATCCTCAATTAAATTCTAGCAAACAGAATCTAAAAATACATTAAAAGGATCACCAGAGATGCAAGGATTCTTCAATATATGCAAATCAATCAATGTGATACACTGTATTAACAAATTGAAAGATTAAAAACCATATGATCATCTCAATAGATGCAGAGAAAGCTTTCAACAAAATTCAACACCCATTTATAATAAAAACTCTCCAGAAAGTAGGCATGGAAGGAACATTGCTGTTGTTCAGTTGCCCAGTTGTGTCCAACTCTTTGTGACCCGATGGTCTACAGCACCCCAGGCCTCCCTGTCCCTCACCATCTCCCAAAACTTGCCCAAGTTCAGGTCCATTGCATCATGATTCAATCAAGCCATCTCATCCTCTGACGCCCTCAGAGTTATGTTCCTCAGAAGGAACATACCTCAGCATAATAAAGCCCATATATGACAAACTCACAGCAAACTTTATTCTCAACAGTGAGAAACTGAAAGCATTTCCTCTAAGGTCAGAAACAAGACAAGTGTGCCCACTCTCACCACTATTATTCAACATGGTATTGGAAGTCCTAGCCACAGCAGTCAGAGAAGAAATATCATATATTAACACACACATATGGAATCTAGAATGGTACTTAGGAACCTATTTGCAGGGAAGGAATGGATACTCAGATAAAGAGAATGGACTAGTGGACCCATTGGGGGAAGGAGAGAGAGGGATGAATGGAGAAAGTAGCATCAACATATATATACTACCATGTGTAAAACAGATATCTGATGAGAAGTTGCTGTATAACACAGGGAGCCCAGCCTGGCACTCTGTGATGACCTAAAGGGGCAAGATGGGGAGGGAGTTGGAGGGAGGCTCAGGAGGGAAGGAAGATACACACACACGCACACACACACACATAGTTATGACTGATTCATGTTTTATGGTAGAAACCAATACAATACTGTAAAGCAATTTCCTTGAATTAAAAATAAATTTAAAAAAAAAGAATAGACACACAAAGAATATAACTTCCAAACAAAAATTCTCAATCAATGCAAAGTAAGCAAAAAAAGAAGAATCAAAGAAATATAAAGCAATAAAAAGATCACAGTAATAAATCCAAGTACACATATCAGTATTTATAATAATGTAAATGTATGAATAAGTAAATGTACAGTTTAATGATAAAGATTATCAGAGTGAATTAAAAAATTATAAACTTGTTTAAAAGAGATTCTTAAAACATAAAGTTACAGAAAGGTTGAACATCAAAGGATGGAAAACCAAATATTAACAGAAGAAAGCTAGTGTGGCAAAATTAATATCAGAGAAAATAAACTATGGCCAAAGCATTACTAGAAATGAGAACAGTTGCCACCTAATTCACCAAGAAGATGTCAAGAGACCCTGGCAGTCCAGTGGTTAAGACTCCATTTCCTGATCAGACAACTAATATCCTACTTGCCATGCAGCCAAGAAAAAAAAGATAATGTCAAGTCTATACCTGGGTGTACCCACAATCACATACTTCCTTTTAGTTCAGCAAAAATGCAAAGTTACCACTGCTATTCAATATCATATTCAAAATCCTAACCTTGGAACCGATTATACAGAGTGAAGTAAGCCAGAAAGAAAAACACCAATACAGTATACTGACACATATATATGGAATTTAGAAGACAGTAATGATGACCCTATATGTGAGACAACAAGAGACACAGAGGTATAGAGTGGACTTTTGGACTCTGAGGGAGAGGGAAAGGGTGGGATGGTTTGGGAGAGTGGCAGTGAAGCATGTGTATTTTCCTGTAAGAAACGAAGCGCTAATCTATGTTTGGTGTAGGATGCAGGATGCATGGGGCTGATGCACAGGATGATTCAGGTAGAGGATGTGGGGTGGGAGGTGGGAGGGGGCTTCGGCATTGGGCGATTGTGTTCACCTATGGCTGATTCGTGTCAATGTATGGCAAAACAAATACAGTATTGTAATTAAAAAATAAATAAATTTAATTTTAAAAAAATAAAAAAAAAAAAACTATGCTTTAAGCTTAAAAAAAAAAAAAAATCCTAACCTGTGTAAGTATGACAAAAACAGAAAATAAGTTAAAGGGTTAGGGATTTTTAAAAAAGATTAAAAGGCTGTTATTTACACATAATATTATTAGTCACATAGAAAACTCAAACTATAGGTGAATTATTAGAATTAATAAGAATTTTTCAGTGAGTATATACTTCCATATACCAAAACTATCAATAAGAAAAGATAATTGTGTAAGAATGCCATTATATAGCAGAAATATAATAAATCTGGAAATTAATAGAAGTTGTGTACCTCATTTATAGAGAAAAATTATACCTTATTGAAAGGAATATTAAAGAAGACTTAAATAAATACCAGGTTATTAGTAGAAAGCTTCAACATATGAAAATGTCAATTCTCCCCATATTGATTAAATCCAATTCTGAAGAAAATCCCAGAAATATTTTTTTCTGGAACTTAACAAACTAATTCTGAAATTAATATGCAAAAACAGAGGGTCAAATGTAGCCAAGTATCCCTAAGAAAAAGTACAAGGTAAGGAGAACTGCCCTCCTGATTATTAAGACTTAGCATACAAGTAAGAAAATAGGATGCTGGCAAAGAGCTAGATAAGGGGGTAAAGGAATTATAATAGGAAAGCTGGAAATAAATCAAGGCATTTGCTTTTATAATAGCAAATTATAAAAGAGACTTGCTTTTATAATAGAGTGGGCACTAGAGATAAACAGAGAAAAGATTAAACTAATAGTACTAAAAAAATTTATTAAACAACTGTTAAAAAAAAAGAAAAGAAAAACCTAAATTGAACCCTTCAGTGCAGTTCAGTTCAGTTGCTCAGTTGTGTCCGACTCTTTGCACCCCATGGAGTGCAGCACGCCAGGCCACCCTGTCCATCACCAACTCAAACTCATGTCCAGCTGGGTTAAAACCATCCAACCATCTCACCCTCTGTTGTCCCCCTCTCCTCCTGCCTTCAATCTTTCCCAGCATCAGGGTCTTTTCAATTGGGTCAGTTCTTCGCACCAGGTGGCCAAAGTATTGGAGTTTCAGCTTCAACATCAGTCCTTCCAACGAATATTCAGGACTGATTTCCTTTAGGATGGACTGGTTTGATCTCCTTGCAGTTCAAGGGACTCTCAAGAGTCTTCTCCAATACCACAGTTCAAAAGCATCAATTCTTTGGCCCTCAACTTTCTTTATAGTAAAACTCTCACATCCATTTATGATTACTGGAAAAACCATAGCTTTGACTAGATGGACCTTTGTTGGCAAAGTGATCTCTCTGCTGTCTAGGTTGGTCATATCTTTTCTTCCAAGTTGTCTTTTAATTTCATGGCTGCAGTCACAATCTTCAGTGATTTTGGAGCCCCCAAAAATAAAGTCTGGTACTGTTTTCACTGTTTCTCCATCTATTTCCCATGAAGTAATGGGACCAGTTGCCATGATCTTCGTTTTCTGGATGTTGAGCTTTAAGCCAACTTTTTCACTCTCCTCTTTCACTTTCATTAAGAGGCTCTTTAGTTCCTCTTCACTTTCTGCCATAAGGGTGGTGTCATCTGCATATCTGATCCCAGCTTGTGCTTCATCCAGTCCAGCATTTCTCATGATGTACTCTACATATAAGTTAAATAAGCAGGGTGATAATATACAGCCCTGATGTACTCCTTTTCCTATTAGGAACCAGTCTGTTGTTCCATGTCCAGTTCTAACTATTGCTTCCTGACCTGCTTACAGATTTCTCAAGAAGCAGGTCAGGTGGTCTGGTATTCCCATCTCTTAAAGAATCTTCCACAGTTTGTGGTGATCCACACAGTCAAAGGCTTTGGTATAATCAGTAAAGCAGAAATAAATGTTTTCTGGAACCCTTACCTCACACTGTACACAAAAATTCACTCCAGCTGGGTTAAAACCTTAGATATGGAAAGGTGAAGCTATAAAAGTTTTGGGAAACAGTTCAGAAGCACATCACAATCTTGGCAGTAGTGAAGGCTTTCTAAAATAAGACACAAAAACATCAACCAATGAAGGGAAATATTGATAAATTCCACCATAAAATTAAAACTTTGGTTCATCAAAAGACATTAGAAGACAAATGAAAAGACAGTCACTAAAGGGGAGAGAAGATTGCCATTCCTATAATTCAGACAATAGATTAGTATCCAAAATATATTCAGAAATTTCCAGCAAATAAAATCCCAGGACCAGATGGCTTCACAGCAGAATTCTACAAAAATTTAGACAAGAGCTCTTTCGCTTTCACGCATTGGAGAAGGAAATGGCAACCCACTCCAGTGTTCTTGCCTGGAGAATCCCAGGGACAGGGGAGCCAGGTTGGCTGCCATCTATGGGGTCGCACAGAGTCGGACACGACTGAAGTGACTTAGCAGCAGCAGCAGCAGCAGCAGCACCTGTCCTATTCAAACTCTTCCAGAAAATTGCAGAGGAAGGTAAACTTCCAAACTCATTCTGTGAGGCCACCATTACCCTAATACCAAAACCAGACAAAGATGCTACAATAAAAGAAAACTACAGGCCAATATCACTGATAAACATAGATACAAAAATCCTTAACAAAATTCTAGCAAACAGAATCCAACAACATATTAAAAAGATCATACATCATGACCAAGTGGGCTTTATCCTGGGTATGCAAGGATTCTTCAATATTTGCAAATCAATGTGATACACCACATTAACAAGTTGAAAAATAAAAACCATATGATTATCTCAATAGATGCAGAGAAAGCCTTTGACAAAATTCAACATCCATTTATGATAAAAACCCTCCAGAAATAAGGCATAGAAGGAGCATACCTCAACATAACAAAAGCCATATATAATAAACCCAGAGCAAACATTATCCTCAATGTGAAAAATTGAAAGCATTTCCCCTTAAGTCAGGAACAAGACAAGAGTGCCCACTCTCACCACTGCTATCCAACATAGTTTTGGAAGTTTTAGCCACAGCAATCAGAGAAGAAAAAGGAAGAAAAGGAATCCAGACTGGAAAAGAAGAAGTAAAACTTTTACTGTTTGCAGATAACATGATCCTCTACGTAGAAAACCCTAAAGACTCCACCAGAAAATTATTAGAGCTAATCAATGAATATAGTAAAGTTGCAGGATATAAAATTAACACACAGAAATCCCTTGCATTCCTATGCACTAACAATGAGAAAACAGAGAAATTAAGGAAACAATTCTATTCACCATTGCAATGAAAAGAATAAAATACTTAAGAATAAATCTACCTGAAGAAAGAAAAGACCTCTATATAGAAAACTATAAAACACTGATGAAAGAAATCAAAGATGACACAAATAGATGGAGAAATATACCATATTCATGGATTGGAAGAATCAATATAGTGAAAATGAGTATACTACCCAAAGCAATCTATAGATTCAATGCAATCCCTATCAAGCTACCAACAGTATTTTTCGGAGAACTGGAACAAATAATTTCACAATTTGTATGGAAATACAAAAACTTCGAATAGCCAAAGCAATCTTGGGAAAGAAGAATGAAACTGGAGGAATCAACCTGCCTGACTTCAGATTATACTACAAAGCTACAGTCATCAAGACAGTATGGTAGTGGCACAAAGACAGAAATATAGATTAATGGAACAATATAGAAAGCCCAGAGAAAAACCCATGCAGCTATGGACACCTTATCTTTGACAAAGGAGGCAAAAATATACAATGGAGAAAAGACAGTTTCTTTAACAAATGGTGCTGGGAAAACTGGTTAACCACTTGTAAAAGAATGAAACTAGAACACTTTAACTCCATACACAAAGATAAACTCAAAATGAATTAAAGATCTAAATGTAAGACCAGAAAGTATAAAACTCCTAGAGGAAAACATAGGCAAAACACTCTGACATAAATCACAGCAGGATCCTCTATGACCCACCTCCCAGAGTAATGGAAATAAAAGCAAAAATAAACAAATGGGACCTAATTAAACTTAAAAGCTTTTGCACAATAAAGGAAACTATAAGCAAGGTGAAAAGACAGCCTCAGAATGGGAGAAAATAATAGCAAACAAAGAAACTGACAAAGAATTAATCTCAAAATATACAAGCAGTTCCTGCAGCTCAATTCCAGAAAAATAAATGACCCAATCAAAAATGAGCCAAAGAACTAAACAGACATTTCTCCAAAGAAGACATACAGATGGCTAACAAACACATGAAAAGATACTCAACATCACTCATCAGAGAAATGCAAATCAAAACCACAATGAGGTACCATCTCACGCTGGTCAGAATGGCTGCTATCAAAAAGTCTACAAACAATAAATGCTGGAGAGGGTGCAGAGAAAAGAGAACCCTCTCACACTGTTGGTGGGAATGCAAACTAGTACAGCCACTATGGAGAACAGCATGAAGATTCCTTTAAAAACTGGAAATAGAACTGCCATATGAACTAGCAGTCCCACTGCTAGACATACACACCGAGGAAACCAGAATTGAAAGAGACACGTGTACCCCAATGTTCATCGCAGCACTGTTTACAATAGCCAGGACATGGAAGCAACCTAGCTGTCCATCAGCAGACAAATGGATGAGAAAGCTGTGGTACATATACAAAATAAAATGTTACTCAGCCATTAAAAAGAATGCATTTGAATCAGTTCTAATGAGGTGGATGAAACTGGAGCCTATTATACAGAGTGAAGTAAGTCAGAAAGAAAAACACCAATACAGTATACTAATGCATATATATGGAAATTAGAAAGATGGTAATGATGACCCTATATGTGAGACATCAAAAGAGACACAGATGTAAAGAACAGTCTTTTGGACTCTGTGGGAGAAGGTAAGGGTGGGATGATTTGAGAGAATAGCATTGAAACATATATATTACCATATGTGTAATAGATCGCCAGCCCAGGTTCAGTGCATGAGACAGGGTTTTCAGGGGTGGTGCACTGGGATCACCCTGAGGGATTTGATGGGGAGGGAGGTGGGAGTGAGGTTCAGGATTGTGAACACATGTACACCCATGGCTGATTCATGTCAACGTGTGGCAAAAACCACTACAGTAATGTAATTAGCCTCCAATTAAAATTAATTAATTTAAAATGTATATATACACTTTAGGGCTCCTGTGAATCAAATGAAAAACAACTCAATGGGAAAATGAGAAACATCATAAACAGGTATTTCACAAAAGAAAATAAAAGTGGCTAATAGCACAAGGACCTACTGTATAGCACAGGGAACTATATTAAATATCTTATAATAACTTGCAATAGAAAAGAATCAGAAATATATATATATATAAAATCACTTTGTTGTACACTTGAAATTAACATAATATTGTAAATCAACTGTACTTCAATTTTTAAAAAATAGATGGCCCACAGACACCTGAAAAATGTTCAACCTTATTAGTAGTCAAAAAATACAAATTAAAACTAGAGATAATTATCTGATATGAATAACAAAAATTTTAAATAAGCCAATAATAACTGTTGACTAGGATGGGAAGCAGGATCTTCCCTGGTGGTCCAGTGGTTAAGAATTCACCTGCCAGTGCAGGGGACATGGGTTGGCTTCCTGGTCCAGGATGCCACAGGGCAACTAAGCCGGTGCATCACAGCTGCTGATGCCGGCATGCCTAGAACCCATGCTCCACAACAAGAGAGGCCACTGCAGCAAGAAGCCCACACACTGCAACAAAGAGTAGCCCCTGCTCCCCACAGCTAGAGGAAGCCTGAGAGCAGCAGCAAGGACCCACTGCAGCCATAAACATAGAACTGATTTTAAAAAGGACAGGAAGCACAGTCACTCTTATCACCTCCTGCTGGGAATGTAGAATCATATAAGGGAAACAGTTTGAGTAGGTAATAAGGCTGAATAATAAAGAAGTTGTACTCCTGGGTTTATATACTAGAGAAACTCAAGCATATGTATATAAGAGGCATTCACAAGAGAGAATCTGAGAGATAAGAGACAGAGAAAGGGAAATGGAAGGGAAGAAGCCAAATGTCCATTCCTAGTAGTGAAGAGCAAGCACCTGTGGCATGCTCACACAGTGGATTACTACATAACAATGAGAATGAAGAAACTATACTGTGGGAGTGTACAGTTCATTTACTACCAAAACTAAACACAGTATTGGGAGAAAAATCACTGAAGACTATGTTATATGTTATTATATAATATATATAATTTAGGGATACATACATAAGTAGTAAAATTATGAAGAAAGCAAGCAACTGAGTAAAACACAGTTCAAAGTGGTGATTATTTCTGGTGTGTTGGTAGGGAGGAGAGATGCAATCCAAGAAGCACAAAGTAGTCTCCTTTCAGATACTACTGAGATTGTTTTTTCTAATATGCTGCTAGGATAAAACAGTCATTTTATTTCATTCTTTAGTAGAAGTCGCTCAGTCATGTCCAGCTCTTTGTGACTCCATGGACTATAGCCCAGCAGGGTCCTCTGTCCGTGGAATTCTCGAGGCAAAAATACTGGAGTGGATTGGCATTCCCTTCTCCAGAGGATCTTCCCAACGCAGGGATCGAACCTGGTTCTCCTGCACTGTAGGCGGATTCTTTACCATCTGAGTATATTTATATTCATACAGTGTTTTATATGTATGATACAGTCACAGTCAAATGTTAGATATATGTTAGGATCTTAGCTTCATTCTCTTATTGATTTAAATCTAGTCCATCCCTGGGTGAAGTGCCCTTCATTTTGACTTAATGACTATCATATTCTAGATCTGGGGCTGACCTTGCACCTGCTCTACCATTATCAGAAGTCAGGTTTCTGTCCTTTTCTGGCAACCTAAGCCTGGGGGTACCAAGATCACCATCCTTTCCAGCAGTGTTTGCTCAGCCAGTTAATGTAAGAGGAGAAAAAAAGAGTTTAATTATGATCAGATTTCCAGGAGAGTCTTTCCTCTAATGATGTTCACATAAAGTGACTCCAAAATAATTCAAGAGAGTAATGTAGGCCTTGAAAGCTAACCAGATTACTGACAGAAGTGAGTGATGGAAAGACTTGATGCCAGTATATCACCCCTTTCAGGAGTGGACCTTATCAAAATCATTTAGTGCCCCCCTCTCAGAAGACCTTCATTGGTAAAATAAAAATGATAATCAGCAGTTGTGCTGGGTATTCTTAGAAGCTGTGGTCATAATTTCTCTATTAGAGCCTGTCATCAGTTCTGTCTAAACCTACACATTGCTGTTAAATGATTCCTTCAGTGTGGAAGTTTTATCACTGACTCACACTTGTATTTTCATTTTTCATCCTAATAATGTGTTATCGCAGTCTTTACACACTCACTCAACTTTTGCTGACATGGAAAAAGCAAAAGATCCTGTCATTTATTTTATTGGAATTTGCAAAGGCATCAATAAACTAATATCATACTGAGAATTGGTGGGGGAAAATGTTGATTTCCAAATGGGGATTCAAAATATACAGTGGAGTAACAGCTATTCTAGATTTCCACCAGAGATAAGCACATAAGGTACTACTGAAATTCAGAGTTGTGACATCTTTAGATAAATATTTGCCCTTAATTTTCACAGCCTTAGATTCAAAAGAAATCTACAGTGGTTCAGATTCTGGCCCAGAGACGATCATTTTAAATCTACAGTTTTAAACTGCGGTTGAAAAGGAGCCCAGGTTGGATTCTGCCAGCAAGTATCTGCTGCTATTGTTTTCTGTCGACTATGTCTAGGTCTTTCTGTCTCCAACCATGGTTCAGCCTATCCTTGAAGGCGTTCCTCACCCCTCTTAGTGAGCCTGCCACAGATTCAGCACCTGCCATCAGAGGTCCCCTCTCACTGTGCCAGTACCCTAGCCTGATGTCTTTGGAGGGCTTCTGTACTAAAGCTTAGCCATTTAAGACTTCAGTTAGCCAGACTCAGAGCACAAAAATGCCTGTGGGTTCAAGACAAGAAGCGTTCCCCCATAAGATAAAAACATTGGGGTATCACCTGTTAGCACATGCCAGCCCTTCACCCAATAAATGGCTTCCCTTACACCAGCACTTAGTCCTTCATTCCTGTTGATTGACTCGGGAACCTGGTCCTCGAAGAATGCACCAATCACTTGTGTGCGACCACTACCAACCAAGCTTAGGACTGTCAGAGAGGCTTCTGCACTCCTATTTTGAAAGGAAACAAGAAGAGATGAACTCCTGGTTCCTTGATAAGTGCTTTTCAGATCAGTGACAATATTAATCCTACAATTTGGTTTTCTTAAATTACTGCCACTTCTCTCACTACTGTGTATCTACAAAGTAAGTAGATATTTTTTGCCATATATTACATGGGCAAGTCCACCTCATGACTACATAGGGATGGTGAAGTCTTCCTTAGGGGCCCCCATCCTGGTATCCTGTCTCCCTCATCTGCTCATTGATGTAGGAATCTGCCTTCCCAACTTCTGTGTAAACAGAGGGCAAACTCATTTTTGTCTCCCTTCTATCAGGACCACAGTAGTTGTTCAATCTGATGAATGGTCACACGAGGTACCAAGGGGACGTTTCTTTTCCTTCCTCCTCAACCACTTGCCAATACTTCCGCCAGCCTGGTGCATTCAACCCTCAGAGGGTCCTTGCCATCACCTCATCCGCATTTTCTGAAGCTGCTAGGCCTTGGGCAGGAATCTAGGATCTTGCCTGGAAGGTGGGTTCGGCCAGGAGGTGGCAGCGGAGGCGGGGACAAGGACGCGGCAGCCACACCCACGTTCCTTCCCACTCCGCGGCTCCCCCACGCCCCTCTCCTTCCAGTCTCCCCCTACCCAATCCCCCCACCCTTGCAGCAAGACTGAGGCAAAGGAGCAAGAGGACAGTCTTGGCCGCGGCCCCCTCCCCCCGCCTTATAAAAAAGAAATTGACTTTTGTTTGGAGTTTGTGAAAAGTGGGGCTCGGGGCCCAGTCAATGGGGCGCCCCGCGGTGCGGGCTGAGTGGAGCTAGCGCGAATCGCTCAGCCGCGGCCCCAATTAATCCGCCCTTTGTGCGGCCCGCCCAGCCGCCCCCGCCGCAGTAGCACCAGCGGCCCATTGTTCAGCCTCGCCGGGCCGCGGGATTTACCCTTTTCAAACAGCCGGTTTTGTCCACGGCAGTTCGAGCGGAAGTTTCTCACTGACAATTTGCCCCAAATAGATAGATTTGTCAGAAGCGACCTTCGGGAAGGAAGCAAAAGCCACCGGCCTGAAGGTTGGGCCGAAGACTCGACGTCCCACCCGCGGTCACGCCGCCCTCGGCGCCCCTAGCCTGGCGGCCCGAAGCCCCTCGGGGGTCCTTGATCCCCGGCACCGGCTGAGCAAGACACTTCGAGGATTGATCTCCATTTACCCATCTGTAAAATGGAACAGCTTGGCGCTTACAAGCCGTAAGTCTAGTGCTTTGGGTCAATTATCGCGTACAGCGTTCATTTCTTCTCTCTCACCTCCTTAAAAAAAAAAAAAACTAAAAAAACTAAGAAAATAAAACCTTTCGACCTCAGGGACGACTTGAAACAGCCTTGAAGGTGAGTCTGGTAACAAGTTCCGGATTGCGCACGTGCTGTTTCTCTTCTGCCCTCCGGCTCCTCCTTAACAAAGATGTCAACCATGCTAAATCACAGGTGGTGCCTTTGTAAGACCGACTATTGTCCCCTCATAAGTCAAGATATAAAACGCTTTGTACTCAATGGGCCGTGATCTGGAGCTCTCAACTTGGGAGTCAGGCTGTTAGATTTTTTTTCCCACCCACCAGAGCCGCTCTTCCCCCAAATAACCTCACTTAATAAGCAAAATCTAAAGGTGGGGGAACCCAACATGCTGCTGATGAAAAGAATAGTTACTGATTTCTTCACACTTAATGGCAAGTATGAGTCTTTTAAAATACCAAACAGTTCTGTGAATTTTAAGCAGAACTGAATTGTATTAATCAGTTGATGGTTTGTTCATTTTCTATCACTAGAGAAGAAATACAAAGGTTGGGACTCTACAGATGCTATTTTTACTGTACTCAGGCAATCTCTCTCTTTAGAAAATTTCCTGCTAGTTACACATGAGAGAAAAAAATTTTTAATCTGTTTTTTGTTTATCCATCAGGTGAATACACACTTCAGCGTCATACAGAGGAAACCCTAGGTGGTCTTTAACAAGATTTCAGTGGTTAAGAGCTACAATTTAGAGAAGATGACAATACATACACAGTGTCAATAGTATTTAAACAAACATCCCAGACAACAGAATAATGATTATTAACTATGATGCTTTGGGCTTCTGACTAATTTCCCCTGCCTGTCTGCAGCCAAACAGCTGCAGGATTTCCACACACACTCCCTCCTTAAAACTATTTATGTGCATCATTTTAAAAATTGCATTTAACAACCATATACTTCAAACAGTCCTTCTGTGTGAAATGGTTTAGTAATAGTGACAAAGCCAGTAGCAAGAATGTCTTTCATGCTAAGAGGACTCTAACAGAAATCAACTCCTTCAAAAGATTTTACATCTCTTGAAATGTAGACCAGTGTCTGATGCTGTATGTTCTGGAGCATGGGTTTACATATCTAAATAAATAAAGCTTTTTAACCCTACTCAACATTTGCACAGTGTTTTCAAAAGTGATTAAACTGTACAACTATCCTGAAGTGTACACCCTCCTAGAATTTGAAAATATTATAGAAATCAAAAGAAAAGGTAATCCAGTTGGCAAAAAAAAAGGTAAGATTATTTTGTGTAATTCCTTTCTCACTTCCAGACAAATACTAAGTTTTAAAAATTACTTTAGTGATCAGGACATTAAAATGAATACATTCCTTGTACACTCCCAATATGCAACTCCAAACATAGTTGCTCATGCAACTAGAAAACATATTTAGAGATCCAAATATGTGCTGTTATGAATACTTGGGTAATTATACATTATTTTAGCTAATCATAAATGTATGGATTAAAGTTGAATTACCTCCACTGTTCTCATTGTCGTTTAGCCTTTATTAAGCATCTCCTTGTACTAAAAGGTGGTCAAAATAGCCTTCAAAAAAGGCATCTAAATAGTTAGATCTTATCTTTAGAGAGAGAAATATATGTTATACATGGTACATGTGGGCATTTCAAATATCCCATTATTCAATATCCTCATCTGAAAAAAACAGTAGATTTCAAATGTTTCATCTATTCCAAAATCATGTCAATTACACCTGAAAGTTTAGAGCCTGGGAGAAATGTCTGCAGCCTACCTCCAGCACAACCTCCTGGGTTGTGCAGTGCTATACCTGAAAGGCCAAATCCTCCTCCTCTCAGCAGGCAATCATCTTATGCCCTGAAGCATGAGATCTGATTACCCCTATCATCATCTTAGCTTGCATAGATACAGATGTTATTAACGGCTGTAGTTTATCCAACCCCTTTTAAAAACGCAGCTGCAGCATTTGACTTGGGGACCTCCTGTGAATCCCACTGGTTGACTCTGTCTTGCACAAAACACGTGGGGTTGGAGGGAGGGAGATGAGAGGGGGAGGTTTGTTTTGTTTTGGAGGATTTTTTTTTTTTTTTGATTCAGACTTCCTAAATAGCCACTCGGCATCTTTGTAAGTGATGTGAATTCTGAAATTACTTACTAGAATAGGGGGACAACAGAGTACTGTGTGAACTAGATCATTTAGAAACAAAGCATATTAGAATGTAAGCTTTTCACTGCATTGGCGGAGATGGATATGTGGTCCTGACACACTTATTGACTGAATGAAGAATCGAATCTCTAGTTTATTCTCAAATACATTAGTGACATTTAACTCAGGCTATCCCATTTTACATAACAATTGTTTCTACTAGTGTAATCTGGATAAAGCAGGTTCTCACCCTGCTGTGGACGGAATAGAGAGGTGTTTTTAAAATCTGAAAGGCCCAGATTGACAGTCCACACTGATCAAATTCAGTGATTAATTGTTCAGTCTAATCATTGACCTTTTTCTCTGCATCTACAATTAGTGTCTCTAAGTAGTTCCTCTTGTAGCCTACATCATCCCCTCTACAAAATAAAAAGAGACCTCATATGTCTTCTATCCATTTGGACAAGTAAATTTTAAGTACTTACAGAGGGAGAGTTTGAAAAAAATCTGTTAAGTGGAAGAGTCTAAAGTTCCAGAAATACTGAACTATTGCTTCAAGATGCACAAAACACTTTTCTTAATTCTGATTACTTCTCTTGTGAGTGAAATTGCCTTAATTGGAGCTTCTAGAAGCCCTCCTAGGAAATGAGAGGTAGCTCAGTGCAATGGAATTAATATTTCAAAGAGCATTAGACTCAGCAAGAAGAAATCTGGGTTCTGGGATTGGCCTTCGTCTCTAGAAGAGTGACTTAGGACAAGTTTTGTCTCTAAGGGTCTCAGTTTCCTCATCTGTAAAATGATGAAATTGGATGAGTACTGATCTCCAAGGTTGCCTCTAACTTGTATGCTCTATATTTCTGGGCTAAATGGAAGCCAAGTTGAACTGTGCAATTCACAGGAAATTAAGAGGTTGAAGGAGGCTTGGTGGCCAATCCTTCCCTTTCTTGTTTCTCTAGTCATGATTTTGTTTTAGAAAATAAAAATTACCTCTTCCCAAGGTTTGGGGTCTAGAGGACCTGTCCCTACTCCCTGTCCTCCCCATTGCTGGGGCAAAGCAAAAGCAAGTCCCTCACCTGGTCTCAGCTTTCTTTGTGAGTACCATCAGTTAGGACCACTATTACAGCCCACGTTTATCAAGCAGTGGCACAACCAAAAATGACTCCAACAGGCGGCTTCATGGAGCTCCCTGTCTAGTTGGAAAGCTGGGTATCCCTTAACGTGTCCTCTGAACTTTTTGCTCTGGTGATTAGGAGCAAAGAAAACAGACATAAAAAAGAGGCAGCTTTTTCTCTGTTGATCTATCTTTCTGGGGGAACACCATTTTCTTTTTCTTTTGTTCCTAGTAACATCTCAGGTTGTTTCTGTTTTAAATACATTTCAGATGTGTCATCTTATAGGGAGGGATACTAGGTCTTAAAGCAATTTGACATGAGAGCCATAATAAATTCTTCCTGCAACAAGGCAGGATACAAACAACTAAAATATTATATGTAGGAAATAAAAGTAAAATATGGGAGAAAGATGTTTCCATTTGCTTATTCTTGGGGCAAGATGAATATAAAAGCGCAGTGAGACTCTAGAAGCTTCTAATCCTCAGCCTGCCCCTAAACTTGAATTTCTTCTGCTGATGTGACCCTAAGAGAATGTGTGAATAAATATAGAGACACAATTTGTTATTTGTTAAGAAAAAAATGAGCCCATCACACAGGGCATTGTCTTACTGCTGCTGCTGTTAGCACCAATACTAGATTGTATGAGAGAGGCATGGGCGCAGGGGTGCTATTAGTGAGGAGTAACAGACAGTTAGCTAACAGAGTTCTAGAAAATGTCAAGGAAAAACTCTACAACTCAGCACCAGTTGAGTCTAGAGCACCTGGGTCTCTTTCCTGGATTATTCTTAGTGTTTATGAGTAGAGTTACCTAACAGAAGCCAAAGAACTTGTAGAGAGATCCACAACAGACTCAGAAGCAAGCCACTTACTTAGTCCTCACTGAGTACCTGCTTTGCACTGGACACTCTGCTCCATGACCCACCTTTTCTCTAACTCTCCATCCACTTAGGAAGCAATAACCAACTGCAGGTTGAATTATGACCTGGAAACAAATGAAAATCAACTCTCCCTTTCATGTAAACAAACAAACAAAACTTGTGCTAGAGTGTCTTTTAGAAACTGAACATCAAACCTCAGTCAACCTTAACTGGTAGTTTTTGCCAGATGTTTTCTGGGTCTGGGTATTTCTCAACTCTGCTTGTCCTTGAGTTGAGGGGAATTTTAAAGGAATGGTTCTCTAGAGGTAGGATAACCTCTGAGAGGCAGCTGATCACTGGTTGGGGAGGGGAGTCTGTTCCACACCAACTTGAGATCTGCTTGCTGATGGGAAAGCTTTTCCTTCCTTCTTTACTGTTTTAATTTAGCATATTGGAAGAGACAGTTGATGGAGAAAATGGTACCTTTTTGGGGAAGCTAAGTGAATGGAGATCTAGGGGTCAGGCCCAGATAATCTGATGCTAGAGGGTTGTCCTGCACCTCTGCACCTCTCATGCAATCTAGTTCGTAGGACTCTACTTCCCTCCTTCTTTTGTTGTTCTAAAACGTTTTTTAAAACTAAGTATAGTTGATTTACAATATTTCAGGTGTATAGCAAAGTGATTCAGCTGTATATGTAACATTTTTTCAGATTCTTTTCCATCACAGATTACTATAAGATTATTGAATACATTTCCTTGTGCTATACAGTAGGTCCTTGTTGATTATCTACTTTATATATAGTAGCATGTATCTATTAATCCCAAATTCCTAATTTATCCCTCTCCCTCCATTCCCCTTTGGTAACTGTAAGTTTGTCTCCTATGTCTGTGAGTCTGTTTTTCTGCTTCCCTGTTTAAATGATGAGAAGGAGGATTAGTAGGAGAGTGAGTAGAAGACATTTTTCAGAGGCAGTAGATTCCCCTGACTCATAACCAGTTTTCCAAGGGGCATTGACAGCCTACCCAACTCCACACTGATTTAGGGTCCCTTGGATATTTTTCCAGAATGTCCTGTATTTTCCTCCAGGCCAAAGCACTTATCACCTTTTATGAGTCTGCTCTCCCTGTGACTCCTTGAAAAAGAGGTCATGTCATTAATCTCTGGCACATAGTAGGTGCTCAGTGTTTGATGAATGGGGTAGATTGATGGATGACGAGAGAGACCCTAGATTCCATCATCCTTCTCACGGTCCGTCTTATTTCTTATCTCCCGGACAAAAATGTAACCCTGTAATAAAAGATGACTTCCTTTTTTTTTTCCTTGCTTCCCTTTTGTTGAGAACTCTATTCTCACAAAAGGATAGAGGAAGTTAGAGACTGTGTTTGGACCTGGTCACAAATGCTTCAGAACCTCTGGGGTATGACCACCTCTCTCCAAGCCAACTTTATAAACCCGCCCTTACAGTTAATATCTTGTCTGTGTTAAAAGGTATTTCTGATACATGGCATTTCCCCTTTATCAATCACTTCTCATTGTAGACTCACAGGAAAAAAATCTTTGAAAGTTAATATTGAACAGGACTTAATCATTTTACAGATAATTACCTGGAGCCCAGAGAGGTCTAGTCATTTGCCCAAGTTTACACAGCTTGTTGGGACAGAGCCTGAACAACCCCTCAGTCTCCCTTCCCACCCCCCCACCCCCATCAGCCATCCTCTCGGAGAGGGTTCCTAGTGATTAGCCTTGCTATGTCTCCAGCTACTTCTTGGGAAGTCTGCAGGCAACTTCCACCTTCATTCATGTGCCCAATGTTTCCGCAGCACATAATAGGAATCAGGCGGCGTACTTGAGCCCATGGACACGAAGATGAAAAGTAACAGTCCCTACCTTGCAGAGTCTTTCTTCTCTGAGGTCCGACCTCAAGAGTTCCAAGTTTCTGCACCTTAGATCCGAGGTCCCTGTGTCCTGCAGCAGCTTCCAGTGAGCAGAAGCCAGAGAACACTCGGGTGCCAGGCTCCTCCTGGACCTGGTGGGCAATTGGGCCCCTAGCCCCTCCTGCCTACCCTGGATCTTGTAGCTGCCGTTGCCACCGAACCAATCATGCCAGAAAGTCATCACGATGATTTCAGAACTGCATTGTGATTTATGCAAAGCGCGCAGATAATTACAGCCAGGCGCGCAGAACACAGGACGAACATGCTGTGGGTGTGTGCGCGTGTTGTGTCTTTTGCCAGAGCTGGATGGTGTGTGTGTGTTTCTATTTAGTGGAATTCTTGACACCCTGTGAATCAAAACCAGTGGCAGGAGAAAAGACGGGACATTCCCGTTTTGACTTGGAGACAATTGGTGAACCTCAGGAGTACTTTCCACAAGTTTAGGTGCCTACAACTGAGCCGGTAGGGCGAGTGTCTGGAGTAGGGAAATCAGTCTTTAGACCCTCTAACACAGTCCTCCTACCTCCAGGCCTCCACACCTGCAAAGCGATGTTCAGGTCTCCTGGTCACAGACTATTAAACTTTTGTCTTGAAGACGGGCAGGGCCGAATCTTCCACGCCAGCCTTCATCTTTGCGCGAAATAAATTATTTGGACTCTTTAAAGTTCTTTAGCTTTAACTAAGCTCCCCTCTTTGCATCCACATGGCAGGTGTTTCGGTGGTGATGGCGATTGTGGTAGCGGTGGTGGCAAGTGTATTTCTGAAAGTCATAATCCCAGTGTCCAAAATAGAGCCTGAGATAGTAACTGCGTTTCTGAAACGCCGCCGGGAAATCATTTCTTTTTCAAGGTGCGGAGTTTGTATTACTTCTCGGGCAGGGCCAGCTGAGCACAAGTCTGCCCAACTTGATTATTATCAAAAATGTTGACTTACTGTCCTGTCTCCTAAAAAACTCTCAGGATTATGGTTTTGTATCTCATTTCCCTGATCTCCTTCCACTTCGAAAAACAGACGAAGTATAACTTGGGAGGTAGTCGTCTCCTTTCTTGCTCTTTCCGGGTATCCGCAGACCCGGCTCCTGCTTACTGCGCAGCACTAGCACCGCGAGGCGTACACCGGCGGGGGCTCCAGGCCCAGCCCAGGCGTCTGCGGAAAGTTGCGGTCACGTGCTGTGGCAGCGAACAGGGGCACACAGCCCGCGCCCCTGAGCCTCCGGGGCCGCGGAACTGCTGCTCCCTCCAGAGGCCGGGGGCGGGGCGAGGAAGGGAGAGAGGACGGGACGCACTCACTCACTTGCACAGACACACTCAGATCGAAAGCCTGGAGAAAGTGGGATCCGGAGCGGGCAGATAGAATTGCGGAGTTCTATTATCTGTTCACCTCCCCCAGAGCGTGCGCTGAGGGCCAGAGAGCAGGAGGTGTGACCCTTGACCTTCGGCCAAGCCCACGCCAGGAGGTGAGGCTGGCAAACTCTTGTTCGACAAGTTCAAGCTGCTGGGAGAGCTTAAATAAGAATTAATCTCTTAGAGCTCGGGGATCACTCTCTAGGCGTGCGCTCTCCCGGCGCAGAACAGGAACCTGGGCACGAGAGAGCACAAGAATCGCGGGAAGGCAGTCAGGAGGAGAGGGGGACTAAGGCGGGGGAGGGAGCTCTCCAGAATCCCCGAATCCTGAGGGGAGGGGCCGGCCAGCGAAGACCGCTGGGGACGGCCGGCGGGAGGGAGCAGCTCTACCCTCCCGCCGTGCAAATGCAGAAATAATGGAGGCGAAATAGCTTCGCCCCTGCTCGGGATGGGCTTTCCTTCTGCAAGCCGGCAGCACCCTCCCGGCGGCTGGTGCCCAAATAGACAACGCGAAGGCCACGGGAACTCGGAGCTTCCAGCAAACCCCATCCCAGGCCCCAAGTCCGCACACAGCGTCCTCGCAGATAACTTTCCGTAGATAGTTGCAAAATGAATAATTACTCACCTCGGACCAGATCCAAGTTTTACCCAACAGAAGGGGCACGGGACCAAGAATGAACCAACTCACATGGCCATATCCGGCGTGCATAATCACACACAAACACACAGCCACCCAGTTCTTCCACGAATCTGTCTGGCCCTCTGGAGAGAAAGAGGAAAGCGTTTTGAGAAAGCTCCGGCTCCCCCCCCTCCCCCTTGCCATGAATATAATAATAATTCATTTTTACTACAAGAGCAGCACCATCTTCATCGACGCACCCGCACAGAGCCACACTTCCATATTCACACTTAACTCCTCAGCTCCGAGAGCGCCTGCATTTTCTTTGGGAGCCGCTTGGAGGTTCATTAATATCATTAGCATTTAACCCCCCTCCCTCTTACCATCCCCTCCCCGCACATGGCTGACGTCAGACCCCGCCAGGAGTTGGGGGAAAAGCTAAGTGGGCCAGGGACGCCCTATTCCCCTCCCCGCGGCTGCCTGTCAGAGCGCTTCTGGAGATATTACAGGGGACCCAGTCCGCAGCGACAGGCACAAAGTCACCGGGTAATGAACTTCGGGGACCCTCTGATGCTGCGTGCTCGGCTCTCCCCGGATACCGGGAGCTGGCCGCCTTTTCCCTCGGAAGACTTCCCAGCAATCTAGTTTTCCCACTCCGCGCTCGGCTTTGGGCAGCGCGGAGCCCATCTGCCTGAGACTGCGGTTGTGCATTTCCCTTCTTTCCGTAAAAGAGCAGCGGTCTGTAGCGATCTGCCCACACTCTGCATATGCCTAATATAGAGGGAGAAATTGAAGACTGAGATACAGGAACGGTGAAAGAGAGGGGTTTTGCCCTTTTTTTTTTGCTCCGTAGAAAGACCATTTTCGTGTCTCCATCTCTGTTCTTCAATACCCCTCTCTTGCCTGTCCTCCCTTCTCCCTCGATCTGCCTGTCCATCTATCCATTTGTCCGTACATGCCTGTGTTCATACCAAGCAACATTCCCAGCGGCTGCGGTTTTGCAAGAGACGGGAAGAAACTTAAGGATGCTTAAATTTCCACTGTGGAACGAATTCTGAGCGCCCAGAGAGCAGCGCAGCGCGCAACCGACACCCACCTGTCTGGCCCCGGAGCCTCCCAGGCTGGAGGGCGGCTGGAGAGCGGCGGCGCCCGGCGGCGAAGCGGGCGTTGCCGGCCGAGACTCCGGGCAGCGCCCACCAACCGCTCCGCCCCGGGACCGCCAGCATGAGCAAGCCGGCCGGATCAACAAGTGGGTACCTATCGGGCCGCAGCGGGGCTCCGGGCCGCAGGCTGGGGCGGGCGCGCGGGGTGGCCGGGGAGGTCCAGCCCGGCTCTCCAAGGCTCCGAGCCCGGGAGAGGGATTCCAGCGGTGTGTGCGCTTTGGCCCAGCTCCCTGTACACTGAGTCAGTGCCTTTCGTGGTGAGGGATGAACAATTTCGTTACCTCTGCATTGCTTGACCCCCACCCCCACCTCCAACTTCTCTCTGGTATGGTGGGAAGGTTGCGACCCAGGCAGCCCACCAGTCCCTGTCGAGTAGCCTCCACTTAGCCGCCAGGTGGGAAGTGGGGGTGTAGGGGGAGTCGGCGGGGGCGGGAACTAGGCCGCAGCCCCAGGCGGCAGCACAATAACACGCTCACTCAAAACTCCGAGCTCCAGAGCGCAAAAGCAACTCTGCGCAAAGCGGATTTTGAAAGGAATGCTTTGCACCCCGTTTCTAGCTATTTCAAATAATCCTGTAAATTGGGAAGCAGAAACAATTTAAAAGTCACATTTTCCTTAATCCTAAATCCGCGTAGGTCATAACTGGGGAATTTAAAGTATGGCGAACCGCTCTAGCAAGGCGAGGACCAAATCCCTAATCCCAAGGACTTTTCGAGCGGGAGTTCGGCAGAGGCAGGAGAGTGCGGCCTGTTCCCTTCGCGCGCTTCTCTCCTTCCTTAAACTTGCTTAGCTGGAGGTTCTCCCTTGGGACACCAAATCGCCGCCTATCTCTAACCGCCCCTAGACGCTCAAGTGCAGGGGCTGAGTGTGTATCTACAAGGGTTTTTGCGTGCACCGTGTTTGCGGAACGCGAGAATGCGCAGGACAGAGCAGGCGCTGGGCTGGCGCGGCCGCAATGCTGGATCTCTGTGGGGGCGTTTCAGTTCCCGCCATCCGGTGGCCCGGGGCTGCGGTTTCCAGGGTCCCACGGCTGGAGGTGGCCGCTGCCGAAGTCCCCACATCCCGAAGTGCTCTCGCCGCCCTTGTTTTCGCTTATAGCATTTATAGCGCTTGTGATTTCCTCAAACACTCCCTCCCTCACTCTCCCTTATTGTCCCGAGTCTTTGAAAGTTGGGAGAGTCCGAGATACTTCTGAGGACTGATAATGAAGTCCCACTTGAGTGGGATGCAATTCTTCCCCGCCCTCCCAAGAAGTGAGTTGTGTTTTCACTTTGTCCGTTTGTTTTGGTTTTGGGCGCTGCCATTTTAAAGATTAAAGTAAAGTGAACGTGAACAAAAAGAAAAAAATGAGAAATGTTTGGAACTAAGGCAGAGAGAGGAGAGAAGGGATCTTAGATGCCGCCGGAATCAGAGCCGACCCTGGCAGAGGACTGACGTTTCCAGTTTGCCTCGGGCCTACCTGACCTTGGCTGTCCGAATCTCTGAGAAAGGAGGAGAACTCGCATATTTTTTGTGTGGCCCATGTTCCGGCGTGTGACTGTCCTTCCCAGGAGGCTCAGGAGGAAAGCTTTCCTGGTGCATTCCGAGCCTCCGTTGCAAAAACCGAAGCTGACAGTCCTAGGCAGGCCTCGGTGTGCTTGCTTGCCCTGTGACAGGCCCTTGGCTCTTTCCCTGGAAGTAAGGCGCCTAGCCCACTTAGGGTGTAGGGTCGCCGGGGTTGAGGGGCCTTGAAAAGTGAGGCCTCGAAAGTGAGAGAAGGGGCGGGCGCGAACTGGGTTCGCTGGGGACCGCGCCTGTGTGCGGCAGATGGCCTAGGGCGCAGGCGGACCCTTCGGACTTTTAAGGGAAAAGGCAGAGGGCCACTGGGGAAGCTTTGGAGTTTTCCAGCTTCCCAAGAGCCTGAGCTGGGCCTCCTAAACCTCGAGGCCGACACTGGTCCGGACGTCTCCGCAGAGGTTTCTCAGGGCCGCGGGACAGCAACCCCCGCCCGCGGCGCCGCGGCATGCAGGCCTTCTCCAGACCGGTGGCGGCAGCCAGACCGAGGCTTGCAGCCCTCGAGCCCCGGGAGCGAGGAGGTCGGCTCGCAGCGGGCGAGGTCAGACCCGAGCCAGGCTGCGAGGTCTGCAACCCCAGCCTCGCTCGGATTCTCACAGCTGGAGAGCAGAGCGATGTCACCCGGGAGCCCCGCCTGGGTGGTAACAAGACCCCGGCCAGTCACCCCTGCAGCCCAGACTAACTTCTTTCAACAGCCTCTGATGGTAATTACAGTAATCGAAGCTGCCATATATCTTTAGGCAATTATGACACACAAAAAGCCCCGAGGGGACCCCTGGCGAGGGAAGTTAAGAACGGTTTTCCAGCCTCAGGAAACTCCCGCCTGCCTCACGTCGGAGCTCGCTCGACTTGCTAAATGAGAGGAGCTTTGCAACGGGGTTAACCAGCTTGTCTCGTGACCCAAGTCACCTTAACGTGGCTGGGTGGCGGAGTCTGAGGCGCACACCCGCTCTGCCTCGGAATTTTCTCGTCCTCCCTCCTGTGCTCCGCCCCAGACGGGTGGGCCGGCGTCTACTGTGCCCCGGGAGCCGCGGCCCGGAGGTCTGCGCAGGGACAGGGCCGACCTGGCGCGCCGGCTGGCCCCAGGGGCAGAAGAGCGAGGAGCCCCGCCCCCCGGAGGCCGAAGGTGTGGCCCACACCTCTGGTCCTTTCTTCACCGCACCGGGGTTCTCCAGAGATGCTTGTCCCTGGCCTCCTTTCTGGATAGGAAGTGGAAAAGAGAACCCTCACCACTGCTCCTCCCTCGCGCTTATCTTGGCATCATCAAAAGTGCCACCGGGAAGAGGAGGGTAGAGAAGCTGGCAAGATGACTGGACCCCCAAATACGGACCCCAGCTCAGCCAGAGGGAGCGTGCTGTGCAGAGGAGTATGGCTGCAAAACATGGAGACCAAGTTTACTGCTTTCCAGAGTGAGGGCGGCTGCTGTGCAGCTGTTGAGTTCCCTTGGGCGCAGTGACAGGCCCGAAGGAGTGAGGGACAAGACCCGAGGTGACCTCCCCGGCTCCCTCCAACTCCTTCCCCCCACCCCCCCCAGCACAACCTCTCCTCCCACCCTGTGGGAGAGGGGGCGCCGAGGCGGTGGTCGCCGCGCCGCGCGCCTCCCCCGCCGGCCTTTGTCGCCATCCGAATTCCCATGCTACTCTTTTTGACGGGTCACTGGTGGCTCTATAGGCAGGTGCTATGGCGGGGTTGTAATTGCCCGGGCCGAGCCTGGTGGTTACCAAACCCCCCTCCCCAACCCTGCCGCCCGCGTTCTCCCCGCCCCCACCCCCTGCAGCTCCTCCGGGGCAGCGCTCGGAGGTGCTCGCCCACTGGACGCCTCCAGAATCCACTAGCAAGTGTCCACCCTGAGGCCTCGGGTCTTCCCCGCGCTGCGCCCACGCTTCCCTTACTTCCCTGGCCCAGTTGTCCTCACTCTCGCCTCCCATCACGCCGGTGGTCCCCAACCGGAGTGCTCCCGGTACCAGCTGGCAGCTTCACCCAAACCAAGCCGGAGGCCGCCCGGGCCCAGACTAGAGGCCTTCGAAGCGGTAGCAAAGGGAAAATTAAATGTAAAGAAGTTAATTATTAAGTAGTATTGTTGACTATCCCATCATCATTATCAGAGTATTAATTAAGTGAACCTTTTATTTACTCCTTTTGTTTGCGGGAGGAAGGATTTCTAAGTCTCTATGAACCGCTTCAGTCTTGCTGGACCCTTGAGCCCTATGGAAATATAGTTCCTTTCCTTCTGAGTTTTTGAATTTTACCCTCTCCGAAACAGTCCTCCGGGCTCCGTGGTCACCCCAGACTTGAGGGGATTCTAAGGAGATTTCCCTTGAGTCAAGCGACTATCAAGGCCACTAGGGTTGGAGGGCAGTCAAGAGAAACCAGTCAGATGGCTTTTAAAAATCAGCCTCAGCGGTGAAAAAGTGGGAGTGAGGGACCCCATGCAGGATCTAGTGTGAGGAGATAGGACTTCAAGTAGGAAGACCCTGGGAAGTGGAGGGGTGCTGTCCCACCCTAACTTGCCAGGAAATCAGCATACTTACAACACTCTCCCCCTACTTGCCTAGCTCGGTGCTAGTTACTTTGAGGAGAAAAAAAAATTTTTTTTCCTGAAAGAAATTGTCAAAAGCGATCCATCAAGCATTATTTTAAATAGGTAAAGTGAAAGTTGGGCAATTACCACTACCCTTATTATCATTAATAATCCTAGTATTAGCATTACAATAATAATCCTAATAATAACCACCGCCCGGCAGCTCAGCGAAACCTCGATTGCCTTCCAGCTGCCATCCCTGGTTCCAGCCGTGTTTGTTTTTCTTCTTTTCCCTTTTACATTTCAAGTTTGTCTCCTCGCGCGCTCACTAACAACTTTCTCTGTTAAATGCAAGAGCAAGGGAGGGAGGCGGCCAAACTTTCCGCGGAGCAGAAAGGCAGCAGCGGGCCGCGCTGCCGCCCCGGCCTGCTGTAATCTTTTATTCCAAAATGGGTCTCGGCGATTAGAGGAGACCCAAATACATGTAGCGGTGCATGAATAATGCTCATTGTAGGAAACTGACACTTGCTCAAGGAAAAAAAGTTTGGCTATAAAATCACTTCATTATTTGCTTTTACCGCAGCTTCGGTGCTAATCCCTTCGGAGGTCAGATTGCTTAGCATCTCTCTCTCCCTCTCCCCTTTCCTCCTTCTCCGCCCTCCTCTCTCTCACCCCTTCCACACACACCCCCACCCCTTCCCTGTCTTTCCTGCGATTTCAGGCCGTATTTTAGATATTCCCTGTAAAGTGTGTGGCGACCGAAGCTCGGGGAAACACTACGGGGTCTACGCCTGCGACGGCTGCTCGGGGTTTTTCAAACGAAGTATCCGAAGGAATAGGACGTATGTCTGCAAATCTGGAAACCAGGTACCTTAGCAGGGCTGCGCTGCCCGGCTCCCCTCTGCCACCTCCCCTTCTTTTGTTTGTGCCAATGCCTCCTCAGAGTTTCCAAACTGCTAGGGAGAGACCAGGCCCTGACCACTCTTGCCCTCTCCCTTCCTTCCTGACTCAACTCTCAGTGGCGCTTTTGCTTGGGAAAGGTGGGAAGAGGTAAGGGAAGAGAGCGAGTATGAAGGAGGAAAGCTGAAATCCCAGTGCCTCTTTATGTCCTCTCTCAATCCCCCCACCCCACCCTTTTTTCTAAATCCTCTGACACATTTTTACACTGGAAAAGGGCCATACTCTGACTATAAAGGCAGCCCAGGGGATCTAAGGAAATTTAGGATCTAAACCACAAGCGCAGGCAGGTGAAAAGGCTGTTTTATGTTGCCTGCCACCCCATCGCCATTTTTAGCAGCACCCAAGCTCAATGCTGTGACCTGAGTCTCAGGGCAGAAGTGAATCGCACAGGGCATCTCAGTCAAGGTTGAGATGTGAAGTGAGTATTGGCCAGTTGGGACAGACAGGATGTGCTGAATGAAGAACTGTACCCTTTCCATTTCAGAGAAGCAGGGCTGCTTGGCAGTGGGTAGTGGGCCTTCAGCACCTTCGTGAATTTAGTTGAGCCTTGTCAGAAAAGGACAGAGTGAGCAAGACGAGAAGGTGCCCAAGGAAGGAGTAACTGGCAGCCTTTCCATGGTTCCCATATCTTCTCCTTCTCTGCTTAGAAGGGGTGCTTGGTTGATTCTGTTTTGGTCTTGAGCAGGAAGTGTCTCAAAGAGACTTAGGAATAGGGGCATGGGCTAAGTGTGAACTAAAACTCCCAGAAAGAGTGAGCAGACCCCTCCCCTGACTCAGTTTCCAGCTCAGAAGATCAGCCTTTTGGTCCCACACTTTCTTGGCCTTCTCCTTGGCCAGGCATACAGATCCTAAGTATAGAATGACCATCTCCACTCCCAAGAAGATCCTGAAGAGTGCAGTGGTCAGAAGTCATCCTTTGGTTACCAAAATGGTAAAAACACTTTCACTAATTAGTATATGTATTAATGTCTATGATATACTTACACATATATTGCTTGCTGCTAGTGAATTATCTTTTCTGAAGCTATGTCTGCTCATGCCAAGTTCTGATAGATCTGGATTATCAACAGAAACAAGAACAAGAAGATACTGCATTTGGATAAGTTATTTTGAACTCTGCAGCCCTAGTACCTGTTTAACCAAGTCCATAACTCTGTATCAGTTTCTCGTGTCACCATTTGAACATCATGTTATATATACCCAGGACAGTATCCCAGTAGCTCCACAGGAACATGGGATTACTGTGGATCATCAGATTTGAGCAGGCCTCCACTTTATCTTTTATGCAATGCACAGAATTGGGGAATCAAAATCTCAGATGTTATGCTTGATATTTTCAAAGGGGTTGGCTGTCAACTCAAACATATTGATGTCAGTCCAAGTGCTTGTAAAGGAGTGATAATAGACTCATCAGGCATGGTGGTCCTCTTCTTGCACAGAGAATAAATGGCCCAAACGGAGGTATGCATCTTTCTCTCAGGCTCTAGATATTTATATGCAGTTGATCTGATTTGAAGGCACTCTTAAGAACTAACATAAGCTTCTATTTTGCATTAGTATGTTTATCAGAATACTAGAAGGATAACATTTGAGGATAGACATATGATTGCATTTATTTACATTTAGCTATTTAAACTTCTTTACATTGAGCTATTACACTAGCCAGCAAAGATGCCCAGAAGAATTCAGTTAGGAAAAAAATTATTTCTGTTTTCTCTTTTATTCTAAGATTAGGTAAATAGCATTCCAATTCATCATTAACAGTAATGAGAATGTTTAGAAATTGTTATGAACTTCTGCTCTACCTTCATTTTGAATAAATCAACATATTTCAGATCAGAGGGGTATGATCTCATAAAACTTGTTTGAGTGTGTAATTTTTTCCTAAGGGGTATTTCAAAAAATATGCTTACTCCAGATTCAGAGTATATGAGTTTTGAGGTTATGGGAAAAAAATTAAAATACATTTATTTTATTATCTTTCTTCCCACTGTAAATGTAACAGTAGCAAGTAATAAAAACAGAGGAGAGCACCAAAAGTTCTTATGTATTTACTGTGTATAAAATACACATGTAGATATGACTCTTTATATATGTTCCCTCAGTAATAACACCTAACATTGACTAAATTTCATTAGAAATTTTCTCTGTACTTTCCTCTTTTAATGGACAATATTTTTCCAGAAAATTTCACTGGATAAAACATTTCTCATGCGTCTCAGATAAATATTTGTAAGGCAGCAGTTACCTCTATTTTTTTAGTTATCATGCTAATATTCTCAGTCCATATTATAATTTTTTCAGACAGTCCATCACATTATTTTCCAGGTCATATTTACATTGTGGACATTTCTAGAATTTGTCCAGGTCTTGGGCTCTTCCCTTCCTGCTCTCATATCTGTAAGCCTCGCCCTCCTAACCACTCTGGCCTCTGCCTCACCTTCCAGGAATGGCTGTGTTTCTATGAATCTGGGCGGAGGGTAGTCTTTAAAACAACTCTCAACCTGCTGATTATAAGGATGGCTTCGAACACGTAGACAAGAGAGGAAACAGGAGAGTGGAGAATAATGAAATATTTATCTGACAGATAAATGGGCTCACCCAGAGAGTGACAGAAAGAGGTAGACTCAAGAGCTGAAAGCGGAAAGAATAGTTCGCGGGAGAGGGATTGTGGCAGGGATCCGGGCACGCAAGCCGGCTCCGTACAGAGCTCTGAAGCCTCCCTCCACCCAGGCAGGTCGCTGTCTTAGGTCCTGAAAAGTCTCGCCCTGCTCCACCACCATTGCGCCTGGCGGAAGTTCCCCCTCGTGAGCTCCTCCCCGCACAGCGGGGTCTGGCAGTCCAGTCGCTCTGACCCTTCACCTGCTTGGACTCCAGCAAGACTTTCCTTCTTGTCTGCTTTCAAAGGGTCAGGGACTGGTTTTGTTGAAGTAGCTCTGAGAATCCTAGCCCTTTCTCCCCCTGGCCCTGCCGGTGCCCAAGTCCCTCGCGTTTTGCGGATCCAGGCTTGCCGCTTCGCGGTCTTTGGCCGTGCCGGTACTCGGCCTCCTCGCGTTTTCCTCCGCCCAGAGCCGGCTTCTAGTCCCCACTCTAAAGGCCCTTGGGGCCGCTGACCACCTGCGCTCTGTTCCAGGGAGGCTGCCCGGTGGACAAGACTCACAGAAACCAGTGCAGGGCGTGTCGGCTGAAGAAGTGTTTGGAAGTCAACATGAACAAAGATGGTAATCTACTTATTCTTAGTTCATCTTATGTTGGTTGAGTAGTAAGTAAATTATGTATACAGAAAATAATGGCACTCCTATGCATGTAAATCATCTCCTGAGCATTTCTTTCCAGACTCTGGGAATTGGCCCCAGCCCCACCCCACTGAACTCCCCAGGGTAAGACCCATGCCTTCATGGGGCCCTTGCACCCACAACCATCCCCAGGAAGCTAGCGTTCCTGAGGCCCCCACTCTGCTGGGGACACACTTGTGATGTTTCCGATCTCCCATCCAGATTCCTCTTCTCACCTCTCCTGGTGGCCCTTTTGTGGCCAGTCTTAAGCCTGTTAGCCTCCCACAGGGTCTTGCTGTCTGGATGTCTCTGGTAGAGAATATCCTATGGACTAGGAGACTGGTTGAAGGAGGAAGGGCAGAGACATGAACAGGCAGAATGTCTAGCCCTTGTTTGTAGACTCATCAAGATCACAAAATTAGGACGGCTGTTGTGATCTGGGCTTCTCTCAGTTCTAAAGAAAGGGGCTGTAGCGGCAAGGTGACACTAGTGGGTGCCTGGGGCACCCAGCTCCCAGAAGTCTCAGCAAGAACTAGGCCGTCAGGATGCTTCTTGGGCTTAGAGTGCAAACCAAGGGCGTGGCCGGCGGTGGCCTGGCCAGGGGCCCCAGGCCGGGAAGGGGGCGGGAGTCATGGCCAGGAGGGAGGAACGGGGCCTCAGGACTGGGTGCGGAGTGGGCTTTGCCGTGAAGGAGGCATCCCCCTGAGGTGCATACAGCTCCCACTGGGGAAGTTACTTCCTCCGCGGCGCAGGAAGCAGGAGGGAGCGTCCAACCTGTTGAACTTGTGTATTGACAAGTTGTCAAGCTCGTGGAGCGGAAGATTGCCCTGAATTAATTTGTTTGTTTAAACTGTTGGTGGTAATTGTCACATCTCCCTTGCCTTCCTCCAGCACATTCTGAGAGGGCTTTCCTTCATCCCATCCCCCGGCGGGCCCGGGCTCGGGTTCTTTTCTCCCGGGCCCTCTGAGGCCAAGTGGTATTTCCAAGTAGGGCGGGGGATGGAGGTGGGCGGAGTGGTCGTCGGACTGACTGACTAAAGTCTGTGCACAGACGCTGTGTGTGCGCGCGCGCGAGCGCACACGCGCGCTCAGTGGCTCAATCCTGTGTTACTCTTTGCGACGCCATGGATTGACTGTAGTCCTGACAGGCTCCTCTATCCATGGGATGTCCCAGGCAAGAATACTGGAGTGGGTTGCCATTTCCTCCTCCAGGGAATCTTCCCGACCCAGGGATCTAACGCTAGTCTCCTGCAATGCTCCCTCTACACTCGACTGAGGTCGAGACCTAGCCGCTCCTGCCTAGAGGATCTCTGGTCTCCCTGCAACCTGCCTGGGCGCGGAGAAGCCCTGCACAGACAGAACACACGTAGTCTTGCCTGAGGCTCGGGCATTAGTGTGACACTGTGGGCCGCTCTTTTCGGCTTCAGCTTCCTTATGCAAACAGTGTAAGGGTTAGACGGTTTCAGAGCGCCTCCACCCTCACGTTCCTTCTCCCCGCTTCTCTTCACCTCCCGGGTGCCCTTGCCTGCCTAGACGCGCCGGTTGGCCGGAGAGCGCGGCAGCGTCTGTGTGATGACCACGTCTCTGATCTCGGGCGCACGCCGGTCTGTGTGTCTCTGCAGCCGTGCAGCATGAGCGGGGCCCTCGGACGTCCACCATCCGCAAGCAGGTGGCCCTCTACTTCCGTGGACACAAGGAAGAGAACGGAGCGGCCGCGCATTTTCCCTCCGCCGCACTGCCCGCGCCGGCGTTCTTCACCGCGGTCACGCAGCTGGATCCCCACGGCCTGGAGCTGGCCGCCGTGTCAGCCACCCCGGAGCGCCAGACACTTGTGAGCCTGGCTCAGCCCACGCCCAAGGTCAGTGGCCTTGCTGGGCCCGAGGCCGTTCTGAGTGGAGGGCGGAGAGGGGCACGGCCATTCTTTCTCAGCTGGGGTAGCTCGAGCAACACTTAGGGAGAGAGACCTGGCGGGGTCCTCAGTGCTTGGCTGAGCTCTGCTGGGAGCACTCCACCTCCCGCTCTCCCCTGTTGAGCTAGGATGCTCAAGCTTCAGTGTGTGGTAAAGCCACTCTCTGAGCTGACTACAACTGTGGACTTCTAGGCCCATTCCCTCTTACAGCAAATTTGAGGTGGATCCCACCCAGGAACCTGCACCTTTAGAAAACACCTCCAGTGTGAAAGCCTGTCTGAACTAAGAGGGCAGCCTAAAGTACCTGAAGGACAGAAGAGCAGAGTTGTTTTTAGAAGAAAGAAGTTTCCTGCAGCTGACAAAAGAGCACCTTTAATTGCAACTGCAGGGATCTAATCTCTTGGACAAAGGTCCTTAATGCAAGAGAGAAATGTGGAGCTCACCCTGTTAGGACAGTATGAAGAACCTGGCTTCATTTCCCACTCCACTTCTGAGTCACATGAATTTACACAAGGACCGAGCCTTTTCTAGCAGGGCCACAGCCAGAGACACCTCAAAAGGTACCCCTAGGAACTACCTTCCAGACTTCCAGCTGGTACCTACACAGATCCCCTACTCCAGGCCAAGAAGGCCTCCAGATCTCCCCCAGACAAGGGCCAGCTGCAGCCCCACACTACAGGGAAGCCAAACACCTGGGCGCATGCACAATATTTAATATTGCTTTCTTACCCTTGATGTGTATAATAAGCTTGGGAAAGTAGTGTTATGAATATGTTGTCAGTTATGAATGGGAATGCTCTGTGAATGATTAAGATGTCTAATTGAAATATTTCCATAATATACTAATCCTTTCTAAAAATACTCATATGCATATTTGTGTTTGGGATGCCTATTAATTTATACTTTTTTCCCACATCTATTTTTATTTACTCAAATGCAAGAAGCTCTAGTCTAAACTGGGAGACAGGCCTGGCACTTGGCTCAGCCCGAGGAAAATTTGCTGCAGAGGATAGAAAAGCCACATGCCCCTCTTGATGGAAAAGGCCGCCAAAGAGTGGAATGATCTTCTCCCAATAATTATTATTTCCCAGACTCTGTAGATGTTCCCATCTCCTTCCTTGGTCTAATTAGAAAACTTTAACAGTGGCTCTTCTTGCAGAGCTGTTGTTTCTTTACTCCCTGATTTCTGTCTTTCTTCCTCACCTAGTATCCCCATGAAGTGAATGGGACCCCAATGTATCTCTATGAAGTGGCCACAGAGTCAGTGTGTGAATCAGCTGCCAGGCTTCTATTTATGAGCATCAAGTGGGCTAAGAGTGTTCCAGCTTTCTCCACGCTATCTTTGCAAGACCAGGTAGGATCAAGAGGGCACTGAGCTCTTGGGGGAAGAGGGTTGGGAAAGAAGCAACAGTTGTTAGGCTTATTAAACTAAATGCTACTTGGATAAATCACCAGAGCCAGGCATCCATTCTTAACAGCAGTGAGAAAGTGATTTTTCTTAGCTTCTTGCTATGGCTTCAAAATATCTAGCTATGGAATCCTTACTAAGAAGTGTAATTGTGTTATTTCAGGAAAGTTGGGTATGATCTGCAAGAAACAAATACACAAGATCATTTTCTTTTTAGTTTAATTGGAACATCAAATTTAATCACAAATTTTAAAAATCATAAATCTTAATGATGTTTTAAATTTTTAATAAAGCAATGTTTGCTTAAGAATACTGAAACTGAGAGAAATAGAAGGTGATGAGAGTATTCCCTGGTTAGATTTTGAGAACTAGTCTCATATTTGCAGCTTTTATTTTTCATTGTGATGCTCACAGTTTTGGCCACTGATGTATCAGGAAGAAGGATTAAAGGGTGTGTTGCACAGCTCCCTTGATTCTTTAAACGCTTTTAGAGATTTTGTGAACAAATAGGCCTGGTGCATAATCCTGTGATTGTAAATGACAGTAAGCAGGAGAAAAAAAGTATGTGCTATTAAAATTGTGTCACACCAAAACTCAGAAGTTTTATTGTTAGGAATATCATAAATGGCCTCTGCCATAATTTTTTTCTAGCCTTAAGGGAAAAAAAGAAAATGAAGTATTAACAAAAATTGGCTGTTAGCAGTACATTCATGGAAATTAATGACAAATTTCCCAAAAGGCTAATAAGTAGTTCCAAAAGCAAAAGATTTGTTTCTTTAATTCATTTTATACCTAATTAAAGCATAATAGTGCCCCTTAATATGAAGTATGTTTCCTACAGAGAGACCTGACAATGTGCTCAAAACATTTAATCTTCTAGCATGGGATATTCTTTCTTTTGTGCCCTGGACTTTCAGACAAGGTTAGAATTAGACATTGTTTACCTTGCATTTTGAAAGTATTATTTTCTGTACTTAATGCAATAAAGCTGAAAATAAAGCATTCTGAAAATTAAACCCTTTGGTCTAATTGTGATTTTGGTTACAAGCCTTCACAATTCAGCCCTTAGCACTCAGAAAGAGATCTTCTCACATAAATCATCCAGGATTACTGGTTTTGGAGAGATTTTTCAAAAACAGATTTTTCAAGATGGTTAGTTTTTAATCTTTGACCAGATTTGCTTGTAGACTCTGACTATTTGCTGTGTGTGTGTTTGTGTGTGTGTGTCTGTGTGTCTGTCTGTCTGTAAGTTGGCCATTTTTCTCAGAACAAGTATTTGTAGACTCCATTTGTAGACTCCTTAATCCAAACAAAATTTACTTACTATCTGCCACTTAGCCCTTCAGTGGAAACCCTTCAACAAGCAAACTGCAGTGAAGTGGAATCCAGTATATTAATTTGGAAAAGGAGCCAGATTTTCATTTTAAATATTCAGTAGCACATTTCAATAGAATGAAAATGACAAGCACCTTGATGCTGTCCACTTATGAGTCTCAGAAAAATCAGGCAGTGAGATGAGGTAAACTCAGCAAAACCCAATTAACATAATTACACCCTGATTTCCCTGCATGCCTCTTGGGAATTAGTGATCGCTCTCCCAGCCCAGCCCCCTCAACCCTCCAGGGAGACTGGGGCCCACATCAGCATGCTTAGTCTGGAATCCTCAGCCCTGATAATATCACCATTTTCTATGAGGGGCATCTGCCTGCTGACCTATTGTTGGCATTTCAGAGGGCCCGGATCACCCATGAAGTTTCTAGGTAGTCAGGAACAAATGGATGCAAGGACAAGAAGGGTAAACCCTTTTCCAAGGGGAGCAAAACTGGGGGAACTGGAGTGACTGACTCTCGAGTGCATGTGCAAGGATAGACACCTTTTAAAAAGGAAAATATGAGAAAATAAGGGAAAGCTAAAATATTCAGAGGAAAAACTACCAGGACAGGCATTTAAAACACTTTTTAAAATGATAGAAATTTACATATTGCAATTGTTTATAAATTTATAAATTACACACTATATTATATTATACATCTATTGTATGACAGCTGATGCTTTTGGAAGATGCTTGGAGAGAACTGTTTGTTCTAGGAATAGCACAATGGGCCATTCCGGTTGATGCTAACACTCTACTGGCTGTATCTGGTAAGAATTGCACAATTTAATGACTTTGTTGTAGAAATTACCATAAAAATACATTACTGAAAAAAGAACAACATGTAAAGAATAACAAATTCCTGCTGAACAATAGAGTATACCTGTCATTTATAAATCTATATTTAAATGCAAATAATGTTGTTTTGTTGTATTCATGACTGCTTGCATTGTTATTTAAATGCAAATTACTGTGTTTGTTATTATCCAAGAGAAGATTTTATATTAACTTTCATACAATATAGCCAGTTTACATAGAATCAGATATCTTAGAGTGACAATTGAATAGATATTGATATGCAGGATTTTGTCAAAAATCAATATTAAATCATGAAAATGCCTTCATGTTAGAGCATTTATTGCATATTTTTATTCTAGGCATGAATGGTGACAACACAGATTCCCAGAAGCTGAACAAGATCATATCCGAAATACAGGCTTTACAAGAGGTGGTGGCTCGGTTTAGACAACTCCGGTTAGATGCTACCGAATTTGCCTGTCTAAAATGCATCGTCACTTTCAAAGCTGGTAAGCAGATACAGACTGCTGTCTCTTCTTCCATTTTTGCCATCTCACTAACTCAATTCAGTTCAGTCGCTCAGTTGTGTCCGACCCCTTGCGACCCCATGGACTGCAGCACGCCAGGTCTCCCTGTCCATCACCAACTCCCAGAGCTCACTCAAACTCATGTCCATTGCGTCGGTGATGCCATCCAACCATCTCATCCCCTGTCGTCCCCTTCTCCTCCCACCTTCAATCTTTCCCAGCATCAGGGTCTTTTCAAATGAGTCAGTTCTTCACATCAGGTGACCAAAGTATTAGAGTTTCAGCTTTAGCATCAGTCCTGAATATTCCAATGAATATTCAGGACTGATTTCTTTTAGAATGGACTAGCTGGATCTTCTTGCAGTCCATGAGACTCTCAAGAGTCTTCTCCAGCACTACAATTCAAAAGCATCTTCTTTGGTGCTAAGCTTTCTTTATAGTCCAACTCTCACATCGATACATGACTACTGGAAAAACCACAGCTTTGACTAAATGGATCTTTGTTGGCAAAGTAATGTTTCTGCTTTTTAATATGCTATCTAGGTTGGTCATAACTTTTCTTCCAAGTTGTAAGCATCTTTTAATTTCATGGCTGCAGTCACCATCTCCAGTGATTTTGGAGACCCCCAAAATAAAGTCTCTCACTGTTTCCACTGTTTCCCCATCTATTTGCCAGGAAGTGATGGGACCAAATGGCACAATCTTAGTTTTCTGAATGTTGAGTTTTAAGCCAGCTTTTTCACTCTCCTCTTTCACTTTCATCAGGAAGCTCTTTATTTAGCTCTTCTTCACTTTCTGCCATAAGGGTGGTGTCATCTGCATATCTGAGGTTATTGATATTTCTCCCAGCATTCTTGATTCCAGCTTGTGCTTCATCCAGTCCAGCGCTTCTCATGATGTACTCACTCTCATCCACCTCCAAGTCCAAAAGAGTGGTGATGGTTTTCAAGAGAGCTGATATTCTTAGTCTGACTCCACTGGACCTGCATGTTCTTCTTCTTGTTGACTATCCACTTCCAGAGAGTGCTTTCCCCATCTGCATTCCTGTGCTGCTTCTCACATTTCCTGGTCTTCATTTCTAGTTCCTACACACAGTGGTTCTGAACTGAGAAGTTTCCGGAATGCTGCCGCCATCGCAGCTCTTCAAGACGAGGCTCAGCTAACTCTCAACAGCTACATCCATACCAGGTGACCCTTGTTTGCCTTGAACATGTACTTAAGAAAATTGTTTCCATTGTGATTGTGTGAGCAGACAGTAAAAAGCCAGTTCAAACACTGCAACTAATTATCCTGTTGCCAAGCTAGTTAATTTAGTTAGAATCTATGTCCTCATCTATTTCTAAGGGTAGGGGAGAGAAGCAAATCAAATTAGGTTATCAAAATGAAACCACTGCCAGACACCTTACTCTTGTCTCAGATGAACAAGTTGATCCATCAATATAGCTGAACACATCTAGGTGAATGCGTATCACCCATCGGCTATCTGTAGAAACTCTCAGTCACTGGGGTTCTGGCAGTGCTCCTCCTGGCCCACCAAACAGGCAAATCCACCACAAGGTCTGTAGACCTTCTGTTTCCATTTTCATATGAAAAAGTAAGACTTTTAAAACAGCAGTGGAACCTTGCTAGTTTACTAAGTTAGGACTGCAGTAGATCTGAGGTTAGAATACAGTTGCTATTCTTTTTATTCTCTAGATTGATCTTGAAGGGAAGCGCATGGGAACCTGTCTCTATCATCTCAGCATCACCCACAGACACTTTCTGCTGGGAGTAACTATATCAAATGGGTAGAGGGCATTAATACTTTTGTTATTAAAGGGGGTCAGAGAAACCCTGAGTCACCTGTATTCATTTGGGATGATACCACTTCTGCAAAGATCACCTTATTTCTTTATAAATCCTCTTTTGAATACTAATAAGTAAAACTATTCCCTGTCCCAGAGTCACTGAAGGTCACATTCAGAGCTCCTATTCCTGAAAGCTTTACGGTTCACAGCAGATCTTTAGTAGCTGACAGCAACCAGTATCTATTGAGTGCTTACCATGTACCCTACAACCCAGCATGTTGTGATTTTCCCTGAAAGTAGAGGGAATATATAAACAAATAAATTTATAAAATGGGATTTAAAAAATAACACCACTGTTCCCTGTCCATGGAATATCACTGAAACTGTGATGTGTGATAGTGCATGTATATGTTTTTCCAAACTAAAGTCCCATGGCTTTTAAATTTAAAATCCACATTAAGTTTTAGAATCTGTATATTAAGCACTTAAGACTTGTTCAGAATTATAAAATGGAGCAGTGCATAATTTGGGCACTTTTCCCCCTATTAAAAACTAACTTGCATAACATAACTGACCTCTGACATACAGAGTCTTTAAGGTATAAAGAACATCACACCAGAAGCATATGACACTAGGTATTGATTCAGCCCTTGCTGAGTCCTCACTTTTTGTAGGGTGGCTCGTGAACACTGTGGGACAAGAGAAAGGACTGTCCATTATCATTGCAGGAAGTAGGCAGAAGTGTTCATCAGACCAGGGAAGAGAAAAAGCAAAGTGGGGAGTGAGAGAGATGAATTCTAGTTGGATGGAGTAGGAAAAAAAATCTGGAAAATCTGGTGGGTGGAGAAGACAGGTGAGCTGGTCCTTGGATTCCAGCAGGGGAAAAGGTGACCAACAGGAGCCAGAGAAAGGGCTGGTAGAGGTGCCAGGGAAGGTGCCAGAGAGGGAGTAAGGAGAGTCTGAGAGAACCTGACATTTCGAGAGCTGCTTTTAGGATGACTTGAGAGAGTTAAGGGCTTCCCAGGTGGTACTAGTGGTAAAGAACCTGCCTGCCAATTCAGGAGATGTAACAGAAGTAGGTTCTATCCCTAGGTCGGGAAGACCCCCTCGTGGAGGGCATGGCAATCTGCTCCAGTATGCTTGCCTAGAGAATCCCATTATAGAGGAGCCTGGGGGCTATAGTCAGTCTATAGAGTTGCACAGAGTCAGACATGACTGAAGTGACTTAGCACGCACGAGAGCATTAAACCACAAATGAACAGAAGTCTATTTTGGAAAAATGATAAGTATACTATTTCTCCCTTACCCTCAAAACAAAGAAATTATTAAGGGAAGGAACGCATCTACTTTGACATGAGCTTTGTATTTCATGATATCAGTTATGCTATAATTTAATATTAATGTCTAGAGTCATAAATGTGACAAAACTAACTATACCTTCTTAGCTCCTTCAAGTCAGTAAACATTCTCCTCTAGCACTTTCCTTTCTAGAAGAACCTGAAATCTAAATGAAAACTTAATGTTGCAAACTGAGCTAATTATGCATTAATTGTTAAATCTGCAAACTGACCTAATTGTTACAGCCCTGTAAGTGATTTCTCTAATAATCTAGGACATAAGGAGAGGGCTAGAAATTGGCATTTTACACAAACTATACATAACTATGTGTAATAACCATATATAATAATGAACAATTTAGTTATATATAATAAACTATATAGCTGACAATCAAATACATGGATCTGTGACAGACACAGAACAGTTGCACTTGAAACAAGAAAACTTCCAGTTATGTATGCTGATGGATGGAGTCAGGGGCTTAGATATTCTACAAAATAATTTTGAGCAGTCAGAGAGCCTCTTTCTTTCTCTGTCTCTGTCTCACACACACACACATACACATGGTTGTTGTTTCTGGGTAGTACAGTACTCCACATGTAATAAACATTTAATTTGTGTTGACTGACTAACCAGCCCCTTCCTAATTAGAGGATAAAAGAAGTGGGTGAGTAGGTGAGTGGATAATCTACTCACGGAAAATCAAGAGTTAATTGTCTATGAAGTCTCCCAAAGCCATCCTTTCTGTCATTATTTCCCTGTGTTTTCTTTCTCACGGAGGGAAACGGCAGCACATTGAGTGGTTGCTGCAGACAAGATGGGGGCTTGTCTAGGCCACCACTGCTTCCCACCCACTGCAGGGGGCTTCTCTCCTCTGCCTGCCTGGGAAAGGAAACAGAGTTGTTGAAGAGAGTAAGTGGCCGAGGTGAAAGGGAAACATGGGTCTTCCTCTACTTTCCAGGAAACATAGATGCTTTCAGCAAGGAGAGCAAATGTGACTTACGTGTTGTTGTTGTTTTTCTCCTGTGGGGAGGCTCCACCATGTCCATTCCACATCATTAAATGTGGTCTGGCTGGGCAGTGAAAGAGCCAAATGAGATCCTCAGAGGGCCAGGATGAATTGTCAGCCTAGTATCAGGTTGAAAAGAGGGACTCTCTTGTGCTCAAAACTTAGAGACAAGCATGAAAGTTGCTCCCCTGGTCTCTGTTTGCACCGTCAGGTTACTGGGCATTTAAACTCAATGTTCAGTTACCTAACTCCTATGTAGGATATGATATCTGTCAGTTTCTAGCACTTGTGGCCATGAGTTGAACCTTGCTGAGTCAGTCTTTTGGGTGGTTTGTGTCAGTGCACAGAGCCCTCCTGTATTGATAACCTGATTCCAAGCTATAGACTGAAGAAGCATCAGAGCTGCAGTGAGGAGGTGGCTTATAGGCATCTAAAAGCAGCAGAAGATTGAACTTGCACATCTGAGTACAGATATATGTTGGACATCAAGAGAGGAAATTGTTCAGCAATTTCCCACATCTTTAATTATATGCCAATTTCATTGACATGAAAGTTGGGTGGCACTGCCATGCAACAGAGCTTAGTCTTTAATTTGCAGTGTAATAAAGATGGAATTATTCCTGAGAGTGACTAAGTATAGTGGCTGAATAATAATTTGGATAATTGCTCTGAAAAAGAATCCGTTTCATTTGAGGGAAATAGCCCAGTGAAGGAGTCTTGAGAATTAGAAAATGTGGATGTTGTCACTAGTTTTTACATCAGTACTAGTGGTTGGTGTCTACACTAGCAACCTTAAGTTTATTATTTGGTCTAAATTGAGTACCATATTTCTTAAAAAAATTTTTTTCCAAATAAAATGCAACCCCTGTGCTAATGACGAGACTGTCACCACGTGCTTTTGGCAATGTCATTATGTTCTCTGTGCCTGTTTTTCCACCTACCGAATATGGATAGTACTGCCTGGATAGGACCCTCTAGTATGTTATTAAAGAGGCTGAGTCAGGAAGTTATGCTGAAGATGATGTGTGTTCAAGGACCGATATTAAGCCTGTTCGTGATGGATCTTACCTTGCTTTCATGGCTTCTCCTATTCCAGATACCCCACTCAACCTTGTCGCTTTGGAAAACTACTGTTACTTTTGCCAGCTTTACGTTCTATTAGCCCATCAACCATAGAGGAAGTGTTTTTCAAAAAACCATCGGCAATGTGCCAATTACAAGACTGCTTTCAGATATGTACAAATCCAGTGATATCTAAGCTCTCCAAGTCCCCATTTTTCAGGATGGGACAGTATCTGATGAACTTCTACCCACGGAGAACAAACCTCAACTAACAAACCCTTCAGGAAGCATAAACCTGGGAATGTGTAGCCTTCAGAAAAGAAATGTCAATTGACATGAAACGATTCCAGTAGCTCTGACCTGCTGCCTCACCCAGGGTAGGGGCGGCCTGGAAGGAAAGGGGTGTAGAAGGACCGCCTGAGCAGAGAGGACTCACTGCTGCCATGCCCTGGGAGGGGACCGAATTTGGGGTTGCCACAGGCCGTGCCATTCTGCCTCTTACCTGGAAGATCAGGCTGAACTACCAATAGCTAAAACATAAGTAGAACTTTCTTTTCCCTTTTAGCATTTAAAGTTGGGTAACCAAATATAGCTCTGTGTATAACATCATACAGCAGCCTTCAGAACTATTTTATGTTGAAGAATTTATTTTAAAAATAATGGTTAGGTTTCAAATCAAAAGTTTTATCAAAAGTTTCCCTTCTATTGTACTGCATCATAAAGTGGCCTTCAGAACTGAGTTAATATGTGAAGGGTAGCTTATGCTGTGAGATTTGCTTTTTCTCTTTCTTTTTCCTTTCTTTTTGCTTCCTCCTCCTCCTCCTTCCCTTCTCTCTCCCCTTCCTTCTCCCCTTCCCCCACTCTCCTCCTCTTCCTCCTTCTCAGTACCATAGGCCAGGCAACCTTGTCAAAGGAATTGGTGGACAAAAATGAGATTCTCACCACGACTTCAGGTTGGATAACATCTCAAAATTAGAAGAGCTTTACTAAAAGAACCCAAGTCGAGGGAGGATTAATAAAAACAGCAAAACCAAATAAAGTGGAGATGAATGATGGAGTGAGGCAAACCACTGTCCCATTAACATAGTGCTGAAACCAAAGGCAATGGGGGTCCAAACTCATGTTTCAGTGAGTTACACCAGATAGTAAATGAACAGAGACATGAGACCAGAAGGAATTTCAAGGAGATGGATGCTAAAAGGCTTCTTGACCCATTGCTAACAGCCTGAGACTCTTCAATGCCTTTCAGAAAACTGGTTTCTGTCTAGTAAAGCTTTGAATGCCTGCACATGCACACACACACACTTCGTCCTACACTGTAAGCTGCTCCTTTGGTATGAATCTCTACTTATGGAAGTTTAGAAACAAACATTTTAAAATAGCTGCTGTACTTTTCACATTTTGATTTATTAGATACTAGCACTGAGGGAAAATATTCAGCACTTGGACTATTATAGGATGAGTAAAACTTTCCTTGTACAAAGTGGAATTAACTGATTTGTGAAGTTAAAAGGTTGTACTCATTGTATTTACAAAGAATAAAAATATATTGAATTTAAATGAACTCTGCCTGGTTTCTTAGCCTCCATCCCTGGCTGGTCCTCATCCACCAAAGACAAAGTAGCAGTGGCAGCTGGTATAAAAACTGAAGCTCAGAGCACTGCAGCCTGAAGAACGGAACCACAGAGGCAATTTCCTTGTTACAGTGAATCCCATTTGTAAAACTATGAATAAAGAAATAGAACATAAGATTTCATTTTCTGCCGCTTTCAAGTGTAATTGCATCCGTTAGAAAAATTGCTGTGTGAGGATGAAAAGGCCAATTAACAGAGTCTTCATTCACTTACTCCTCTGTTTCTAACTCTCTTGCAACATTTCAGTCCTGACCAGGAACTTAAGAATTATTTAATGATAAAAAAGATAAAGTGTGAAGAACCATATCGGTGAGTAAGACGTGCAAGGAGCAGTAGAAAGTGAATTGAGATGTTCTCAGCAAATCTCAGGGCACTAGTCCCACAGCCAAAAGCCAGTGATGGAAATCAGAGGTGCTGAAGAGCACAGGCACTGCAGGCTCCTCCTGGGCAGCGTCTCCAGCAAGAGTCGGAGCAGAGATACTGGCATCTCTTGATTAAACTGACCTGGTAGATAGCATGTGTGGAAGTTCAGTCAGCCATCCACTCCTAGTCCACTGATTCCACTGAGAAAGAGAAGTTCCTCTTAAAGGAAAGCAAGATACTAAAAAATGTGTACAAGAATGTTCTTTTCAACATTGTAGAGAATAGACACATTGCAGTAAATACAGATGGTGTTACAATAGTTAAAGTGAGTGGACTAGAGCTGATGTATAACAGGGGTAAATCTGGAATATGATGTTAGGAGTGGTGTATCCCAGAGGATACATACAGGTTGGTTTTTATATAAAGTTTTGCAACCTACAGAACAATACTCCACCATGTTTATAGATATACAAATGTATAGCATATGTTAAAAATATGAGTATGGTAACACTAACTGTATGATAGTGGTGTCCTTTGGGAATGGGTGGGATTGGTGAAGGGTACCAAGACGACCCTCTCTCAAATGTTTCTGAAATGGTCTATTTCATAAGACAAAAGAGACTTGGGAACAAATATAAGATCAATGACAAGATTTGGTAAAGAATAGCAATGGATTCAAGGCTGTTTATCCATGTATTAGTCAATTTTTACTTCAATAATGCTGAATTACTTCCAACAACAAACCTGTATTTCTTGTTCATGGGACTGCTGGGCTGGCACCTGGCTACAGTTTGGGTGCAAATGGGATCCAGTGTTTCTTCATTCTGGACTAGCATCTTCTCTAGAGCAACTTATTTGTGTGGCAGAGTGTGCAAGTACAAGGGGCTGAGCCAAACCATGCAAACACATTTAAAGCTGCTGCTCCCATCACATGTATTCACTTTCCACAGGTCAAAGCCAAATGCGAACACATGGCCAAACCCAACCTCATGAGGGCCGGGAGTGTATGCTTCTCATGGAAGAGGAGGGAATCACTGACCTGTAATAAAAGCTATTACAGTCCTAATCTGCTTTAATCTATTTGAAATAGTCTCAGCAAAGTTAAAAGGGAGTAAGTTTCCTGTGACATGCCACAAAATACTGACTTCCCAATGGAATTGCCTTTGTTTGGGGGCATCTCTGCCATTACAAAGAAGAATCAAACCTGGCTGTCATAAATCAACTATAGTTTAAAAACAGAACAAAACCCTTGCTTTCAATATTTGACAAAGCCCAGAATTAAAAAACCAGTAGCAATGTCTTTTGGGATTTTGGAATCTTTGCTGTATGCAGCCTGAATACTTTAAGAACCTCACTGCTTGCTTGGATTTTAAGGCAGACATTCTCTAGGACTGGTATTGTGGGGGAGGTGCCACAGTTGTCTTGGAATATACAAATTCCAGATAATGCAATTTCAATATATGCAATTTGAATATACAAGCAAGAGAAGATGAACCCAGTTAGGTGATGACAGCAGTCAAAGAATAGTCTTCAGTGCTTCTCCTTTGACAATTTTTTTTTCTAAATCTAGGAGGGTCATCTTAAAGCAGTATTTGCATACAATGACAATTAGATATGGAGTCTCACATTTGTGTTTGAATTACTTTTAGTTGTTCTTTGACTCTGGGAAAGAGAGAGAACAGAGGATGTTTAGAAACTGAATTGAGATTCCCAGTTTACCACTTAGGGTTCAAGGTTTCAGTACAATTTAGGAGTACAAGAACTGAACCCACTGGCTAGAGACCAGCACGGGGCTTGCTGTCTTTATTTTTTTTTATTTTTTATTGTTTTGGGGTTGCTGTCTTTAGTCATTTATACAAAAATAGAAAGCTTCTGTGGAGATTGTTTTGTAATGTAAAGAAATACCAAATCACTCTGTTGTGCACCTGTATCTAACATAGTGTTGTTTGTATCTCAATTATATCTCAGTTTTATAAAAAGAAAGGACATAAAATCACAGTATTCTAATAGTTTGTACAGGGAACAATATTCACATTGTTATAATGATGCAAATGCTAATTATTGGTCTAATTAAAAGTATAAAATTTTGGGGAAAAGAGGGAGAAGTGGTGGAGGTACTAAGTCTTCATCTCATAATATTTATAAATTTAAAAATTGCTTTTTTCTTTTTATTTATGAGATGATAGATGTTAAATACAGTGATGTATGTCAATTATTTCTAAATATAACTGGGGGAAAAACAAACAAGGTAGAGAGAAGGAAAAAAAAAAGGGAACTGTCTACTTTTCTGCAAGTTACTTGTGTATGTGTGGCTCTCTCTCCCATTGGTACATATGGCTCTACCTCATTCGTGTTACCATCTGCCTAGTACTTCATTGTATGAACTATAGTTTACCCAACAAATTCCTTATTGGTAGACTTGGGTTGCTTACAGGTTTTTTTACTGTCATAAATTAAACTACAAAGTGCCATCCTTCTATGTATACTCCTGTGAACTTGGGGGATTTTCTGTAGGATAAATTCTTAGAAGTGGTATTTCTGGGTCAAAAAGATTGTATGCATTTTTAATTTTGACACATACAACCAAATGGCTCTCCAAAAGGGTTGCATCAATTTGCACTCCTGCCAAGAGGGTGTGAGAGAGCCCGTTGCATTGCTCAGAATTTAAAAGTGCTTAATCAGACAGGCTTGATGAACACTTCAGAAGCTGTTAGAAAAATACAGAGAATACATATGTTTCAATTATGAATATGCCTCTGCTACTGGACTGTTGAAGTAGGTTTCACTTTGCACCCATGGTTCCCTAAATTTTGCAGTCCAGGCCACTTATATGAACTTTTGACAGTACCCATATCATGATGAAGGCTGAGAAACATTGGATAAATGAAAATATAGAAAGAACTTGACAGACACTTTCTGCTGCTAAGAAGCTGCTCTAAGACTTTCAAATCATTCATTTTACAATAACATTTTTACAATCACTTATGGAGGGAGATCCCTGATGGTCTAGTGGTTAGGATTCTGGGTTTTCACTACAGTGGCCTAGGTTCAATCCCTGATCAGGGAACTGAGATTGTGCAAAAAAAAAAAGAAAAAAAAATCATTTATGGAAACTGAAGAATAATAATAACTCTCTTTGAGTAGTTCCAGTACCGTTATGACACATGGCTTAATTTTTTTTTTAATGTAGTCTGGTTTTTAAATCACGATTTTAGATTTTTGAAGCTCATTTTGGAACATGAAGTATTTTTTTTCCTCTGAAAAATTCTGACTTGCATATAAACCATTCGGGATGGTGGTCAGAGTTTTCTACCACTGCTGAGCTGGGCTTGTCAGCAGTGTGCAAAGGGCATTCTCTCTGATGGAGAAACCAGGATGTTGCCACATAGCCTGGGCATCTTTCTGACGTACCAAAGTATTGCAATGTTCTGCTGGCAAACTGTGAGTAGGGTCAAGTATTGAAGAAGCCTTAGTCATAGGTTTGATCCTCAAGGAGTCAGGCTTTGTTTGTGGCCCTAATATCTCTAAAGTCCTTCAATGGCTATGTCCCAGGACACTGAGCAAGTGGCAGTGGAGGCCTGGGGTCCTCCACTGTGAAGGGTGGAGAACAGCTCCCAGCTCTTGTCCTACACTTGTTATCCAGGGCATCTTCGCACTGACCCAGCCATGAGCCTGGAGGAAGCAGCGTGAGAAGACTTGGGTTCTAGTTATGACCAATGTGATCTCAGGCAAGTCAGTTAACCTCTCTGCACATCAGTGTTTTCATCTGTGCAAAGGAGCACTAGGCTTAATGATACCTAATTTCCCTTCCTCTTTGGGGGCACCAACTAATGAGATTGATTGGATTTCCAAAGGTGTTCAACCTTGACTACATGCTCACCAAATCCTTTCATTTGGACAAGTAGTTTCAATCTTGGCTGCACAAAGAATCACTTTGGTAGCTTTTGAAATGCTCAGGGCCTAGGCTGCATCCACACCACAGCAAGTACACCAGAATCTCTGAGGCAGGGTTCAGGTATTTGAAAACTCCCCAGTGATTCCAGTGTGCAGCTAAGGATGAGAAGCCCTGATGTGGTCTTTGGTTGGGAGACCTGAGGCTGGACTCACGTTCAGGCTCCCAGATCATCTGTGTCCCTCGTTCCTCATGTCTGGTTACGCTCCCCCTACGCACTGGTGACCTTTAAAAAAGTTAATTCTTTCCCCTTTATCCCTGCTCTGGCCTGTCATTGAACTCACCCAGCTGATTGTGGTGCTTATGATTGAGAACCTCTTCTGACCGCTTCCCTTTCCCCAGAAATTAACGTGATCATTAAGGCTTATAATTTCACTCACCAGTGCTATCAATCAAGGGGCTGTGAAACAGAGTTAAGAGTGCTTTTGTAATTGGCAGCAGCCTGTGATTCGGAGCAGGGCATCCAGGGGCGGTGAGCAGGCTGGAGGAGGGGAGAGCTGGTGTGCAGGGAATGCCTGTGCCTCCTTGAACTGACTCCTTCAGCTCTTTGTGACCAGCTCCCCAGGGGTCAGTAAGCTCCCAGTGTCATCTGGCCTGAATATCAAAGGGAGGAAACCAGTTCTTTGCTAGCAGTGCTTCAGGCTACCCCTTGCCTACCCCAAGCTCTCTGCAGTTGAAAGGAAGCTCTCCTCAGGTTCTGAAGAGAGGAATAGGAAAGATCAGTGGATTCTTTGTACACTGGGCAACTTGAGTCTTGTCAGGGAGGAGCAGCCGGTCAGGATTATCCGTAGTTCAGAAGTGAGGTTAAGGCTGTCAAGCCCGAGGGACTGACACATTCCTCCTCTGTAAAACCCTTGCTTGGAGATACCTTTTGTGTGTGCTTGGCCACTCAGTCGTACCCGACTCTTTGCAACTGTATGGACTGTAGCCCACCAAGCTCCTCTGTCCATGGGATTCTCCAGGCAAGAATACTTGAGTGGGTTGCCATGCCCTCCTCCAGGGGATCCTCCCGATCCAGGGATTGAACCCAGGTCTCCTGTTTACCCAGACCTCCGGGTAAAGGTGGATTCTTTACCACTGTGCAACCTGGGAAGCCTCAGAGATACCTTGGAACCCCATAAACAGCAGCTGAGCATGGAGCAATCATACTCTGTGCCCCATCACCCCGCCCAGATTGCCTCCAGGCTTCCTCCTGCATACTGGGAGCTGGTGATCTGGGTGGCCCTGAGACTCTTTTCCCTCTTGGGAAGATTAGGGGCTGATTCAGTTTCTGCTACACACAGTGCCTGGTGGAATATCTCATACATACATGTAGGTGGGCCAGCGGTGAAGGAGTAGTAATTTTTGAAATAAATAAAACATAACATTAAAAGTGACTTTCATTTGATAGTAATACAAGAAATTTGGAGGGAAAATTATAATTCCACCTCCCTTACACTATTTTTATTTTTACCTTTTTTTCTAGTTCTTACATGTACACCATATATTTTAACATAATCAGTGAACATATATTCCATTCTGACACTACTCTTAACATTCTATCAATTGCATTTTTATAGTATCTGTGAAACTTCAGAATTCCTTTTGGTGCTTGTATAATAATTCTGATACTTGGTGTATACCATAGTTTTCCTCTTTCACTGTTTTGGATAATTATTAACCCAAATGTTTAATAAAATAAGTTTATATTATATGGAACAACATGGAAATATTGTTAAAATGTTTAACATTACCCATGGAAAACGTTAAAATGTAGTTTCCTGGTTCCTACTTCTTGAGATTGGGATTCAGCAAGTGTGAGGTGGGGCCGGGGCATCTGCATTTTGACAGTCCTGATGCAGGTCGTCCCAGCACCATAGGCTTAGGCAGGTGCTGTTTCTGCCTAAGCTAATCAGATCATACCGCTGCTCTGAACCCAGAAGCTCCCCAGCTTCTGAATTTTGCAGTCCACATAAAAGACCAGTCCCCGGCTTCTTAATATGGTATGTGTCTACTGAGTTAGTGTATTTATCAGGAGCTTACTTTTCTTCTCACTCATCTCCCAGGGCTCCTTCCAAGTGCTGCCCCCTCAGCAGTACTGGGACCCCAAGACATTGTGCTTGCATGCTCCCAGGAGGGGAAGAAAGTCTGGCCAGTGGTGTCATATTTCTGCATAAGAACTAGAGCTCTAGTTTGCTGGTTGCCTAGTGGTTAGGATTCTGGGCTCTCACTGCCATGGCCCAGATTCAGAACCTGATTAGGGAACTGACATCCTGTAAACTGCATAGTGTGGTCAAAACAAAACAGCAAAACAGAGATCAAGGATGGAAAACACATTTTCTTAAAAAAAAAAAAAAAAATTATTTGGCTGCATTGAGTCTTAATTGCGGCACCTGGGTTGGCCCAAAACATGTGGGATCTTAGCTCCCTGGTCAGGGATTGAACCCGCATCCCATTGGAAGGTGGATTCTTACCACCAGGGAAGTCCCAACACATTTTCTCAACAAATTCTTAGAAATCATGACTGCTCCCTTAAAGAACTGTTTTTTCCTTTGTTTGGTCTTTTAAGCAAATTACTGACACATGCACAACATGATTGAATTTTAAAAAGTTATGTTGAACAAAAGAATCCAGACAAAGGAGAGCGCTGGCCCAAGGATACGGAGCTGGGATTCGAAGCCAAGTCTGAGTGACTTTAAAGCTTATCCCCTTTCTACTAGTCTTCAGCTCACCTCTAGGTTTTTAGCCTGGGGTCGAGGTCTGTGTCTGCTGTTAGGGGAGGCCTTGGCCAAGTCCCTTTCTACAACTGAGAAGTGAGAGGCTTGGATGGAATTACTTCTAAGAGTCCTTACAGTTCTAATGTCATATGAGTTTATAAGTCTAGTTCATTTAAAAATTTTACTTATTCTTGAATAGTTAATAGTCATATGGTACAGATCCAAAAAGTTCTAAATGGTATGTATACATGTCACAGAGCAGAAGAGATTAGAGAGACGTGACAAATAAATGTACTGGTTGTTCTGGGTGGGATCCTGGGACAGAAAGCATGTTAGCAGAAAAGCTGGTGAAAGTCAGTTTGGAGTTTAGTTAATAGTAATGTACCAAGGCTGGCTTCTTAATTTTGACAAAATATTTCAGTCATATAAGATAAGCGGAAACTGAGTGATGGGGTGCATAAGAACTCTTTGTATTACCTTTGCAGCTTTTCTGTAGATCTGAAATTATTCCAAAATAAAAAAGCTTTTTCCTCTTACCTCTTCATCCTTGGGGCATCCACCCAGTCCACCCAACCAGGCAACAATTGTTGCTTGTTTTGAGATATTTAATTAATAAGCAGAGAAAATATCTATATTGTATAAATATCATTTCTCGAAACAGAAAGTATGTCTGTGAGATAAATTCCTGGAAGTGAAATTCCTGGGCATATAGTTTTGATACTTATTGCCAAGTTGCCTTCCGTGAAGGGTGTGCCAATTTAGCCTCCTGCCAGACACTGCGTATGAGGGCCTGTCATTTCACCAACACAGACTGTTGTCTGAGAGACCGGTTTACTTCAGTTTAAGTCAGACTGTCAACTTCCAGAATATTCATGAACAAACTTCTCTAGAATGCTGCCAACAGAATGTGGGTCCATTCTGAAGGGCACAGCCAAGGCACATGGGGTGGCTGCTATGGGCAGAAGCAGCAAGGCTCTGAAGAAGTGATAGCAAATGGATAACATTCCTAACTTCAGTCACTACTGTCCTCAGGAGAGGATATTCACAGAAGGCCATTGTCTCTGCTCCCCAGCACACAAAGGGTCAAGCCTCACAAATTTGCTCATAGTGGGGAAAAAAAAAAAACAACCAGCAGGTCAAAGTGTTCAGATTACAGGTCCAGGAAAATCCCTTTGCAGAAAGAAGACAGCAAATCCCCAGTGTGGTTGAAAAGACAAAACTTTCTTCACCTCAGAGACTCTTCACATGAATAAACCGGTTAAACATGGTTTGGATTTACTGAACATGAAAACAACTGGATTAAAGTATAATCTAGCCAGAAAGGAAAGGAAATGTACCGAGAAAGCTAAGTAATGACAAAGCTGTAGTGTCTACATGTGCCAAGAAGGGATGACCATTGCAGTTTTATAACCAAATTTTCTTAAAATGTTCAGCTTTCTTTTAGATCACAGTAATGAGTCTCTGCCTGCACTGGCCTCTTTGATAACAACACTGGCATCAAGGCAACTGTGTGAGCACAGGGGACAGTGCTGCCCAGGAGGCTGGAGGCTCGGCTGTCGGGGAGGCTGGGTTGTCGGGAGGCTGCTCTGGTCTGGGCCCTGGCCTGAGGGCCAACAGTCTGTGCAGTCCACATGGGAGACAGCATTGCACAGGCACAAGCTTTAGAATCAGAAAGGCCCGGATATGTATCCCAGTGTTACTTTTTCTGGCTCTGTGACCTTGGACAAATTACTTATACTGTCTCAGCTCTTCTTTTGGTAAAATGAGGATAACATTCTGAGGTTTCCGTGAGGTGATAGATGTGAAAAGCCCAGGCTGAAACCTAAGCTCTCAATCGATGGCTGGTTGTTTCCCAGCCTCCCTCTCATGTGTGAACACCAGGTGAACCCATCCCATGCCATGCAGTCTTAAGCGCATCCAAATCATGTTCTGTGACAAGAGGGTTCCTAACTTTTTTGTGCCAAAGATCCCTACTCAGATGATAAAAGCATAAAACACATAGGAATACAAAAGAAACCCATTTGTTGAAATACATTTATTCAGGTATTTTTTTTTAACCTGTGAAAAATATGTGCCTTTCTTTAACACATTAAATAAGATCTTGGGATGGGTCTAATCACTACAGTAGTTTTCAAACAGAGTATTTCAAGATCTGCAGCATTGCATGTGATATAACCTATCTGCATTTTTAAATTGGTGACAATCACAAGTTATCCTTAACTGCTACTCTGGTTTGCTCCTATTTTCATAATGAAAAATGCTAGTTTCAGTTAGCAAAAACTAAATATGAAGATGCGACTTTTTTTCCTGTCCAAATTCAGACATCAGGTTAAGAACTCAGGTATGATCAAATATCACCACGTCTGGCCTCGAGATGACTGATAATTTTGTCAGTCAAAAGCTGTCAAACCAGAGCTCCTTTATCTTACTCTTTCCCTCTGGCTTCATTCAAGATTTTCCATTGGTCTTTGATTTTCTACAGGCTTCCCTGATAGCTCAGCTGGTAAAGAATCCACCTATGATGCGAGAGATCCTGGTTCAATTCCTGGGTCAGGAAGATCCCCTGGAGAAGGGATAGGCTATCTGCTCCAGTGTTTTGGGGCTTCCCTTGTGACTCAGCTGGTAAAGAACCCACCTGCAATGCAGGAGACCTGGGCTTGATTCCTGGGTTGGGAAGATCCCCTGGAGAAGTGACCAGCTACCCATTCCAGTACTGTACAGTCCACAGAGTCCCAAAGTGTCAGACATGACTGACTTTCACTTTCACTTTGATTTTCTGCAGTTAGAATATGATATGTCTGTACTGTTTTTAATTTACCTTGGTATTTTCTCAGCTTTTGGACCTGTGGTTTGTTGTCTTTAAGTTTGGAAAGTTCTCAGCCACTTAGAACTTAAAATATTTATTTTGCTCTGTCCTTTTGGTATTCCAATTACACATGTGTTCACCTTTGGCAATGATCTCAGAGTTTTTGGAAGTTTCGTTTTTCTGTTGTTTACTTTTTGCATTTCAGTTTGGGCATTTTCTACTGATACATCTTGAGATGCACTTATTTTATGTTGAGTCTACTGATGAGCCCATTAAAAGGCATTTTTCATTTTTATGACAGTGATTTAGATCTCTAGTATTTCCTTTGAGTCTTAAAGTTTCTATTTCTCTAATTACATTACCCTTCTGTTCTTGAATGTTTTTTTTTCCCCCTCATTAAAACTTTTAACATATTAATCAGTTATTTTAAATTCTGTTTGATAATTCCAATGTCATATCTGACTCTGGTATCATATGTGACTCTGGTTCTGATGATTGCTTCTTCTTCTGAATGTTTTTTCTTGTTTTTTGGCATACCTTGGAATTTTTTTGTTGAAAGCCACATATGTTGCACTAGATAATAGAAAGAAACTAAAATAAATGGGTCTTCTCTGTTTAAGATTTATGGTTATCTGGCTGGGGAGTGGAATTGTTTAATGCTTGCTCTGATTTTAGGTACCAGAGGCTTCAAATTCCTCACTTTTCTCTTTCTTAACTCTAGGTTCCCCTCCTCCTCAGAGTCTGTCCTGCAGCTTTCAGCTATACTCCGCTATTGTTCTGGAGCCCTGGTGTGGTGTGGTGCTCCAGTGGGAGGCAAGAGCACCTTCTAGAGTTTCTAGATGTCCAGTGCCCAGTGGGCCTGTGGCCTTCACAGGAGTCTCCAGTGGCACAGCTTCCCCCTCCCCTCCTTCCTCCCTTCTCTGGCTGCTGCATTTCCTTGAAGCCTTGACCTCTGTTGACCATGTTTTATTTTTCCTTTAGGTAAGACAGGAAGGCTAGAGGTGTGGGAGGAACGCCCTTCCCTCATCAGGGATAAGGTTCTGGCAAAGGCTTATCCTGGAGGATAGGCCTTTGTAATAGGCTTTCCTGGTGGCTCAGCGGTAATGCCTGCAATGCAGGAGACACAGGTTCAATCCCTGGGTCGGGAAGATCCTTGGAGGAAGGCATGGCAACCCACTCCAGTATTCCTGCCTGGAGAATCTCATGGACAGAGGAGCCTGGTGGGCTCCAAAGAGTTGGAGACAACTGAAGTGACTGAGCACGCACACACATGGGCCATTGTAACAAAGCAGACTCTGGTATTTCACATTGATCATTCATCTCCTCTTCCTGTCAGAGACATAAGGGGTCTGTCTTGATCTTCACTGTGGAAATCTGGTGGGGTTCCTGGAGATACAACCTAGGTACATGTGGGGGCCCCTCTAAGACTGTGGTCTCCAGGAGTTACTCTCATGCTAGACCACACTTGTGTGTGCGTGTTCAGTCGTTTCAGTTGTGTCTGACTCTTTGCGACCCTATGGACTGTTGCCTGCCAAGCTCCTTTGTCCATGGGATTCTCCAGGCAAGAATACAGGAGTTGGTTGCCATTTAATTCTCCAGGGGATCTTTCCAACCCAGGAATCAAATCCATGTCTCGATGCCTCTTGCTTTGGTAGGTGGGTTCTTTACCACTAGTGCCACCTGGGAAGGTCACACTCAACCTCCACAAATTCAGCATCACCGTATGTGTGATCCCACCAGTTTATGACTAGCAGTTCCTGCTCAGAGGTAAACAGATTTTGACCATGTCTGTCTAGATGAGCAAGTCTCTCCAGATTTGAGGGTGCAGGTTTGCTCTGCAACCTCTATTCTCTAATGGGTGGGCCTAAGATAAGGTAAGGTGGGTCACTGATTTTTTCACTTTGTTGAGCTTTTCCTTGTTGTGAAGCCAAGGATGCCAACTTTCAAGCTTTTTACACTTTGAGGCCTAAAGTCAAGTGGCATTTATTTTAAATTACCATTTCCCTCCCTCCACTTGAACTCATGTGTCCCTTCCCTCCTCACATTTGCCGTGTCTTCTGTCTGTACCTTGTGAGTCTTTTCATGATAGTGTCCTAACGAGACTGAGTTTCTTGAGAAAAGGGCCTTTGTTAACCTCTTGTGTATGTCTACACTTTGCTCATGTAAAATGCTTAGTGCTGCTGTTTGATTTTGCTGAGTCACTTCCATTTATGGCACTCATTCTAAAAGGCATCTGTGGTGAGGTCACCCAGCACCCTGAAAACGTCCTTTTGGGCTTTTAAACAAATTGTCCTGGTCTCCAAAATCAAGGTCTTATTTTCTTAGCAAGGTAAGAATAAGGCAAACTTCATTTACTATAAATCAAGATTTACAAAAGTAATTTCTCAAGATAAGTCCTGACTTTTTCTTAATTTCCTGATTTCTTTTCATAATGATCTGGTCAGATTAAGATCAAATCGAACCAAATTCCAGGAGATCAAAGGGCCTTCTAGCTAAGTGCCCAGACAAGGCTATTTCCAAATTACCCACGAAGCTTTAAAAAAATAAAAAACCTGGACAATCTTAGACAGTAATTGTGGGACAAAGCTAAGTTTAGGAACTTCTGATCAATTACCTCTGCATGCCCCAAAGCACTTTTTATACCTACACTTATCACACTAAAAACAAGACCAATTCACACTGAATCATGCTCATCCTAGAGGACCCTGGAAATGTTACTGGAAATTCACCCTTTCACTCAATCAATACATTTATTGAGCATTAAATAAAGGCTGGGAAGGTACCAAGTCACAGGCCTGGTCCTAAGAAAGAAGTGCACCAAGGCATGGCTTTTAGAGGCAGACATCTTTCTAGTGTTAATCTAGAGCCGTAATATCCTGGGTAACCTTGGACGTATTAAGCTTGCAGAGCCTCAGTTTTCTCATCTGTAAAGATTATTATTTACTTTATAAGGAGTTGTATGACAGAGATCATAAAGGAACTATCAAGGAAGACATACTCCATCCTCCTAAAATAGTTTCTAACTTGTTTCCCAGTCCAAATACTTGTATATTCTAATAATCACAGCTAGAACTTCCAGATGTTCAAGCTGGTTTTAGAAAAGGCAGAGGAACCAGAAATCAAATTGCCAACATCTGCTGGATCATCGAAAAGCAAGAGAGTTCCAGAAAAATATCTATTTCTACTTTATTGACTATGCCAAAGCCTTTGACTGTGTGGATCACAAGAAACTGGAAAATTCTGAGAGAGATAAGACTACCAGACCACCTGACCTGCCTCTTGAGAAATCTGTATGCAGGTCAGGAAGCAACAGTTAGAACTGGACATGGAACAACAGACTGGTTCCAAATAGGAAAAGGAGTACGTCAAGGCTGTATATTGTCACCCTGCTTATTTAACTTATATGAAGAGTACATCATGAGAAATGCTGGGCTGGAAGAAACACAAGCTGGAATCAAGACTGCTGGGAGAAATATCAATAACCTCAGATATGCAGATGACACCACCCTTATGATATAAAGTGAAGAGGAACTAAAAGCCTCTTGATGAAAGAGGACAGTGAAAAAGTTGGCTTAAAGCTCAACATTCAGAAAACAAAGATCATGGCATCCGGTCCCATCACTTCATGGGAAATAGATGGGGAAACAGTGGAAAGTGTCAGACTTTATTTTTGGGGGCTCCAAAATCACTGCAGATTGTGACTGCAGCCATGAAATTAAAAGACGCTTACTCCTTGGAAGGAAAGTTATGACCAACCTAGATAGCATATTCAAAGGCAGAGACATTACTTTGCCAACAAAGGTCTGTCTAGTCAAGGCTGTTTTCCCAGTGGTCATGTATGGATGTGAGAGTTGGACTGTGAAGAAGGCTGAGTACCGAAGAATTGATGCTTTGGAACTGTGGTGTTGGAGAAGAAGAGTGTCTCTTGGACTGTAAGGGGATCCAACCAGTCTATTCTAAAGATCAGTCCTGGGTGTTCATTGGAAGGAATGATGCTAAAGCTGAAACTCCAATACTTTGCCCACCTCATGTGAAGAGTTGACTCACTGGAAAAACCCTGATGCTGGGAGGGATTGGGGGCAGGAGGAGAAGGGGACGATAGAAGATGAGATGGCTGGATGGAAATCACTGACTCGATGGACGTGAGTTTAGGTAAACTCCAGGAGTTGGTGATGGACAGGGAGGCCTGGCGTGCTGCGATTCACGGGGTTGCAAAGAGTTGGATACGACTGAGCGACTGAACAGAGCGCTCACAGAGCAGTTAACCTATAAACCAGGCAGTGTGCTAAGCTCTCTGTCCATCCACACCTTCAACAAATTTTATCTGTAAAGACTTACAGGTGAGGAGTCTTCTCCTTTCATTGGCTATATTCCCCCAAAATGGACAAAGCAAGCTGAAGCACAGGAATGGCCTTAATGAGAGGGCTGAGTTAAAAAGAAGCAGGATGTAATAAAAAGAAGATGCTCTCCGGCATCCAGCCCAGAGGTCATCATCACCACTGAGGGTCACCACAGCAGAACCGCCCAGCAGGAAACCAAGTACCAGATAAACCTATTCAGGAACTGCCAGGGGCTTAGTGGTATCATTTGCTGTGGCTAATACTTCATCTGTGATTCCCACTGCCATCAGCTAAGTATCATTAAGCCTTTATATGTCTCGGGAACTGCTGTTCTGTGGATTTTACATTTGGTCTTCAATAATTGTTATCAATAGTAACACTGCTGTTGAAATTTTACATCTCACAGAAGTTGGGACAAGGTGATAACTTACTGAGGACACGGAGCTGGACTTGCTGCATAACTCACTGCCAATTCAACTTCTTTTAGGAAGATTCTATAAGGGCTTCTAGAAACTCCTCCTGTGTCACCTGAGTTGACAGCACCTGCATTTTTAGTTCATAGGGTTAAAGGAGGTGTAGTTGTTTTCAGAGCTTTTAAAAAAATTTATTTTTGGCTGTGCTGGGCCTTAATTGCTGTTGACTGGGCTTTCTCTAGTTGTGGTGAGTGGGGGCTACTCTTGGTTGTAGTGTGTGGGCTTGTTGTGGTGGTGGCTTCTCTTGTTGTGGAGCAGTCTCTAGGCACACAAGCGTCAATAGTTGTGGTTCACAGGCTTAGTTGCTCTGTGACATGTGGGATCTTCTGGGAACAGGGATTGAACCCATGTCTTCTGCACTGGCAGGTGGATTCTTACCAGTGTACCACTATAGAAGTCCAAAGGGATTGTTTTAATGCAGACCGTGGTTTCAGTCCTCTAAGAAACAAGAGAGAGATGTATCCTCCTACATTAGTAAAAACATGTTACCTAGAATAAACCACCTTTCATCTAACTTTAAACCTTCAACTTTCTAAAAGCATGCCTGCCCTAAGGAAATTGTAGAGAATAAAAGTAAGCAAGGCCAGTACAACCAATCCTAAATCACACTATTCCCTTGTCTATAAATGATCAAAAGAATTCCACACCGAGTCGAAACATTAGCACTGTTGACATTTTTCTTTTGTGGGAAGCAGTCCTGTGTACACTGTACGGAGTTTAGTAGCATCTTTAGCCTTCTGCCTGCTAGATTCCAGTAGCATTTCCCAGTTGTGACAGCCAAAAATGTCTTGCTATATTGCCAAATGTTCCCCAGGAGGCAGAATCACCCATACTTTGGAGGAATTACTGAGTTTAGCAAAGCTATGTTAACTCTGTTCTGCACGCCAAAAACTTTCAATTTTACTGCATACCGAAAACTTTTGATGTTACTGACCACCTTTTACTGCTCTCGGTGAAACACAGTTCACATGCTATTTATTCTGTACCTTAATTAACAGTAATTGAAATGTCGAATATTACACAACTGCGACATATATAAGCAGTAAGACATACTAGGGCAGCTCTGACTTCTTCCTATGACATCCATCTGCTTGGGGGACATCCTGGGTATTAGGCCAAGGCCTAAGCTGGTTTTCTCTCATATGGACTGATCTGTCTCTATAGGAGACACATCTGGAGTGCAAGGGAACACCTTCCTTACCTTGGAGTTTAACTCTAGGTCACAATGGGTCTCCAAACCAGATGTAGTACAGATTCAAATTAGAGACCACATTCTGGCTGCAACACAAGTCAGGCAGCAAGGAGTCCTTCCTGCATTTTCTGGTTATACACGTCAGGCTAGAACACTGTGCGAGGCCCTCTCCCTTGGTTAGAGGAGAAGAGGAGAAAACGTGCCACTGCCTAAACCAAATCAGAAAGCATCAATCTGCTAAGAAAAGGTTACTACACTTGTGCTAAGTTTCTTTAAACAAGTCACTCAGATGAGCTAGGAAGAAAATTCTTCTGAAAAATAGGAGGCATGCTATTGACATATCTTAAAAGGATTTTTGAATAGAATGACTTCAGATTATAGAGCATTTTCCAAATACACAAAGTGCTTCATAATGACTCAATAAACTTTAAGGAATGCTTTTTCTAGTACATCGCATTTTTGTTGTTGTGTAAAAGAAAATACCTCCATTGAAAGGGCAGTAGAATATTTGATATCACCACTGTTTAAAGAGGAATGGAGTTACAGGAATGAGAAGTATATAATTAGTAAATAATCCCGCTCAGCAAGTGAGTTAAGTAGGAAAGCCTTCTGAAGAGAGAAAAGAAAACCTAGAGGCAACACAATCAGTGCATATCAGAAATGCATTTTTATTTGAAAACAACTTAAATTTTTAGACAAATGATTTTAGTATATAAATTTGATTTTGTTTTTATACAGAATATAAAGATTTCCCTCATTGATCTTCCAGGTGAAGGGTATTACAAGCCTGAAGGGAGATACTTTCTGCATACAAGCATGTATCTTACGTGTAGGGTACTGGAAACCAATGTGTAGTGCTTCCACACATAAACTAGGTCAAGTGACACCACATATTAAAAGGGGTAAGAGAAATATTCTATTAATTGGATTCAAGAAGCAAACATGACACAAAAAACTGCAGGTAAGACCAAGTGAGTAAGTTTAGTTAAGACACTGCAGGTTATACTGGAGCAACGGGTTTGTGAAGCTAGAGTGTATACCACATTAAAACAACAAGAAAGAGCTATTTAGATAGAAAGGTTGGAATGAGGGATTTTTCACTAAAGCAAATTAACTTCTTGTCAACTGCCAAAGCAAAACAAAACAAAATTGAGCATATGAGTGTTAGTATACTGAAGGCATATTATACCAGTTTTTTGTGCAGCATGCTAAAGTTAGTTAGAACTTCTTCACTGGTGCATATGAATCATTAAGTCATGGAAAGTTTGTTTTTTTTTTTCCGCCCCTTCTTGTGAAATTTCAAGCATGTCTTATTTTAGATGGAGTATAGCTTTTATCTATAATTTCATCCTGTAAAAACATGTGAAGACAACGTTCATTCTGTGCCAGAGGGTGACCAGCGACCCTAGAAATAAAAATACAAGTTCAGTCGAATTTTTATAAAAGCAGGGGAGGGGACCAAACATACACATTTTAAGATTAGGAAACATGAACAATTTAGTGACAATGTTACTCTGGACAGCCCATAGAACTATGGTCTGTCTAGTGACTACCTGTATATTTGCTTTCCTTCTGTCTGTAAGGGTAATTTAGAAAACATTTAATCACTAGCTTTACACTGTCTCTGGCAATATGTACCCAGATAGCTTCTTTACATATTAGTTGGTGAATTTGTAAGAAACCGAAATGATTTTTAATGTTAAAAGTGAAACAATGTCATTGATTCAAAGAATACATTTTAAAGAAGAAAAAGATATAGGATCACAAGTTCAATAAAATCCCCAAATACTAAGAAACAAGCACAAATGTGCAAGGTTTTGTTTTTTTTTGTTTTTGCTTGCTTTTCAAGGTTTCTATCAGAACAAATATAAGATCAGACGCAACCAGACTTTATATCAGAATTTAAAAACATCCAAGCTAGCACTGCCTTTTCCAAAAAGAAAGTAGACAATGAAGGTTGTGTGCTATATCAGATAACTAAAAGTTAAGGGCTTTGTGTAACTTTCCTCTTTACCACTCACAGATCTTCAAATTACTAGATAAAAAAGTACTGCTACTAAATAAGCGCACACAACAGTATTCTCTAGGACTTGACTTTATGTGGCCAAACTTAAGGCCAAATGTACAATTATAGTGAGCCCTTTGCAGGCATAACTCTTCCTATAATTTTGGCTTTTAAAAAATGGCTATATTTAGAGAACTCTCTGGTGGTCCAGTGGTTAGGACTCTGTGATTTCACTGCTAAGGACCCAGGTTCAATCCTCGCTGGGGAACTAAGATTGAGCAAGTTGAGAAGTGCAGTCAAAACAAAACAAAACAAATACTGGATTTTAAGTAGGAATAAAATTAAAAGCTAGAGGTTGATTTTATTAAAAGTTTCTCAAGTAAAAGATAAATGATACAATCTTTTACATTTTCAAAAGTATATATTTTGCCATGAAAGTGTAAAATGTGCCGCTTTTACACAAGACATACTGATAATACCTTCCATCTGCAATCAAACAAAATGACTGCAAGTGTAATGTTCATGTTAGAACATACCTTAAATCAAAAAGAATCATAAGTAAAACTGTTTTTTAAATGCTGTAATTTTAAATGTAATTGGCATAAATTAACCATGAAAAACATATAAAACTCAGGTCAACAAAAAGATACTCATATCACTCTTAAGTTTATTAATATTTAGCACATGATATTCAATTTGTTATATATTTTTATTTTGTTTAAATGGTACAAAAAAGTTAGAAAATGACCAAAAGGAAGAAGTAGTATTAGTTTGATATCTAAATTACTAGCGGTCACCTAAAGAATCTCAGAACACTATTCACTCTTAGACCTTGAGGGACAGAAAGCACTTACTTGTTTATAAACTGCTCCAACCCTTGCTTCCTTTCTTCAATGAAATTGTCATCAAATATGCCATCATCTCCTCTAAAAGGAAGCTGACGCAAAAATGCCTTCCCAGGGAGTGGGGGACTACAACCTAAAACATGGTAAGAAAGTTCTTGAACAACATGCTAGATGAAATGGGAAAATTTATAGAGCATAACACAAACACAAAGTATATCTTCACTATGAGAGCCATCCCACTGTCAAACTAGTTTAATATACAGTAAAAGGGACTCAATAAAAATACACTGAAAAATGATTTAGTGTTTTGGAGGCAAGATAAACAAAATGCCAGAATAGTCCATCGGACCAAAGCTCCTCAATGGCTTAATTTTCATTTTTCCTGGACTTACCAAAGCACAAGTATACAAAGGGAATAAGCAACACTGAAATAAAGGCTACCATGCCCGTCAGACAGTTTTGATGTCACTTGGCGACAACACTACTTTATTACAATGATAATTGTAGAGATCAATCTGAACTCCCAACTAAATGAGGAAGTAAAATATTAACAATGTTCTTTCTGGCATGGGCAGATAAGAATTCTGTGGTCAATTCTTCCACTTCACACTATCTGCATATAATCTTTCCTGCTTGTGTTTGAGGTGATGACAAAATAACCAATAATTACTACTTGTTGCCACTCTTCTATGGAGAAGGCGATGGCAGCCCACTCCAGTACTCTTGCCTGGAAAATCCCATGGACAGAGGAGCCTGGTAGGCTGCAGTCCACGGGGTCGCTAAGAGTCGGACACGACTGAGCAACTTCACTTTCACTTTTCACTTTCCTGCATTGGAAAAGGAAATGGCAACCCACTCCAGTGTTCTTGCCTGGAGAATCCCAGGGATGGGCTGCCGTCTATGGGGTCGCACAGAGTTGGACACGACTGAAGCGACTTAGCAGCAGCAGTAGCATTACTAGGCTAAGAAACACATCAACTTTCTCCCAAACCCACTATCCTACCTTTCCCCAAAGACCTGTCATTTCTTCCTTCTACAATAAAGGAACATCCCAAATTTTCCCTGTCAAAGTCTAGCTTTCCTCTAGGGACAACTTATGACTGATCTCCCTCTTCTAGGAATTATCTGGAGCTCAAATATTTAAATGCTGCTGCTGCTTCTTTAGTCACTATGTGTATCTGACACTTGGCAACTTCATGGATGGTAACCTGCCAGCCTCCTCTGTCTGTGGGATTTCCCAGGTAAGAATACTGGAGTGGGCTGCCATTTCCTTCTCTGGGGGATCTTCCCAACCCAAGGATTGAGCCTGTGTGTCCTGCTTAGCAGGCGGATTCTTTGTCACTGAGTAACCTGGGGTGCCCCTGACTTAAACAGTACCTAGCTATTTATTTCACAGGTTCGTCAGGTTCTCTATCCCAGAATTTCTCAACCATGGCACTATTAACATGTTGAACTAGATAATGTACTGGGAGGAAGGGTTTCTTGTACACTGTAGAATAACTATTCAACAGCATCCTGGACCTCTACCCACTAGATTGTCACCAATAGGCACTCCACACAGACAGGTGTGACAATCACAATGGTCTCCAGACACTGTCAAATGTCTTCCTGGGGGACAAAACTACCCCTCCTGGAGAGCCACCAATCTATCCTATTAATGCCTTCAAATCACAGACCCTTGTCTCAGGCTTTTTATGGTTATTTTAAGGAAAGCTGGTCATACAAGAGAAGTTTAAATAACTGTTAAATGACTAACCATCTTACATCAAAACAGAGAAAAGGTGCAGGCAAACAATTCACACAAGAAAAAACATAAACAGTAAACACCAGTAATAAAATTATACATATTCTAAGAGATAAAATCTAAAACCCTTGATGAAGAGTTTCTATCCTAAAACAATAATTCAACAAGGTAAAAAAGGGGAAGATTACACAACTTCTTACAGATGCACAAAAACAAAGAGTAAAAAGAAACACAAAACCAATGCCCGACATAAACTTTGTAATTCCTTCCTAGATCTGCTCTTCCCAGATGCCAGTGATTAAGACATCTAAAGATCTGTCATCATAAGTTTGCTTTAGTAATCTTAAGTCTCTCCCTTATATTGTAAAAGCATTTGTCAAATTGAAGATTTGAAACCTTTAGGTAACTACAACTGAAGAACAGGGATTATGACCACTAGCTGTGCTCCAACAGAATAGCTATATGATGGGCAGGGAAAAACACCTATATCTATAAAGCTATTATTAAAAAAGGAATCTAGAACTAGTGCATTAAAGAAATGACCACCGTTAATTCAGGGAAGAATTTAGCATGGAATTTAAAGATTACTGTGTATTATCATCAACAGAGATATACTTTCACTAATACTCAAAATATTCATTGAATTGGATGGTGACGTTGTAGGCAACAGGATTAATCACCTACAAAAATCATGACTGGTTTGTTAACAAAGATCTTCAACATCAAACTATTTTTGCTTAAGCAGTCTGAAAAGATCTACTTAAAATTCTCACACCAATTTAAAAAGTCATGAGTCTGATGATATATGTGTATATGTGGGCAAGATGAGGAGAGCAGGATATCTGGCCAGCATAATATAGTGAAAGCATATTGAAATAAAAACTAAAAAATTAAACCATAATGACTAATAAACACAATAAATGTCACCAACTTTCTCATCTAGTATAACAGATCTTAAGTAGAAGTAGTAATATACAAATAAAACAACTTGATTAACTGTTCTTAGCAATTTTGTTGTTCAGTTGCTCAGTTGTGTCCAACTCTTTGCGACACCATGGACTGCAGCACGCCAGGCCTCCCTGTCCTTCACTATCTCCTGGAGCTTGCTCAAACCCATTGAGTCAGTGATGCAATTCAACCATCTCATTCTCTGTCGTCCCCTTTTCCTCCTGCCTTCAATCTTTCCCAGCATCAGGGTCTTTTGTAATGAGTCAGCTCTTTGCATCAGGTGGCCAAAGTACTGGAGCTTCAGCTTCGGCAGCAGTCCTAATGAATATTCAGGGTTAACTTCCCTTAGGATTGACTGGATTAATCTCCTTGCAGTCCAAGGGACTTTCAAGAATACACTAATGTAAATACAACTTTCACACAGGTTAAATGCCCAAAATAATAAACTGATTTAATGTTAAAAATGAAGTACTATGCTTCAAAGGACATCATCAAGTGAAAACAATCCACAGGATGGGATAAGAATTTTGCAAACTGTAAATCTGATAAGAGACTTCTAAGAGTTTCTTTTTAATATATTCTATATACAATTCAATAATAAAAAAAAACCTCAATTAAATGGGCAAAGGATCTGAAAAAAAATTTCCCTACCAAAATAATGGCTGATACATAAGTACTTGAAAAGATGATCATCATTAGCCATCAGGAAAATGAAAACCACAAGGAGACGCCATCTGATCCATGCTAAGAAAACTATAATAAAGAAATTAATAATACTAAGTGTTGGTGAAGTTGTGGAGCAAAGTGGAACCTTAATACACTGTTGGAGAAAATGTAGCTGCTTTGGAAAACAGTCTGGGAATGCCTCAAAAAGTTAAACAGTTATCATAAGGCCATAAATCCACTCCTAGGTATATCAGTTCAGTCACTCAGGCGTGTCCGAGTCTTTGTGACCCCATGGACTGCAGCACACCAGGTCTCTCTGTCCATCACCAACTCCTGGAGCTCACTCAAACTCATGTCCATTGAGTTGGTGATGCCATCCAACCACCTCATCCTCTGTCGACCCCTTCTCCACCTTCAATCTTTCCCAGCATCAGGATCTTTTCAAATGAGTCAGTTCTTCGCATCAGGTGGCCAAAATATTGGAGTTTCAGCTTCAGCATCAGTCCTTCCAATGAATACTCAGGACTGATTTTTAGGATTGACTGGCTGGATCTCGTTGCCAGTCCAAGAGACTCTTAAGAGTCTTCTCAAACACCACAGATCAAAAGCATCAATTTTTCAGTGCTCAGCTTTCTTTATAATCTAAGTCTCACATCCATACATGACTACTGGAAAAACCATAGCTTTGACTAGACCTTTGTTGGTAAAGTAATGTCTCTGCTTTTTAATATACTGTCTAGGTTGGTCACAGCTTTTCTTTCAAGGAGCATCTTTTAATTTTATGGCTGCAGTCACCATCTGCAGTGATTTTGGAGCCCAAGAAAATAAAGTCTCTCACTGTTTCCATTGTTTCCCCATCTAACTGCCATGAAGTGATGGGACCAGATGCCATGATCTTCGTTTTATGAATGTTGCGTTTTAAGCCAGCTTTTCACTCTCCTCTTTCACCTTCATCAAGAGGCTCTTTAGTTCCTCTTAACTTTCTGCCATAAGGGTGGTGTCATCTGCATATCTGAGGTTATTGATATTTCTCCCAGCAATCCTGATTCCAGCTTGTGCTTCATCCAGTCCAGCGCTTCTCATGATGTACTCTGCATATAAGTTAAATAAGCAGGGTGACAATATACAGCCTTGATGTACTCCTTTTCCTATTTGGAACCAGTCTCTTGTTCCATGTCCAGCTCTAACTGTTGCTTCCTGACCTGCATATAGGTTTCTCAAGAGGCAGGTCAGGTGTTCTGATATTCCCATCTCTTGAAGAATTTTCCACAGTTTGTTGTGATCCACACAGTCAAAGGCTTTGGCATCGTCAATAAAGCAGAAGCTGTTATTTTTCTGGAACTCTTTTGCTTTTTCAATGATCCAGCGCATGTTGGCAATTTGATCTCTGGTTCCTCTGCCTTTTCTAAATCTAGCTTGAACATCTGCAAGTTCATGGTTCACATACTGCTGAAGCCTGGCTTGAAGAATTTTGAGCATACCCAAGAGATACAAGAGTTATATACCCAAGATATACAAACACATGTCCATGCAAAAACCTGTACATGAATGTTCATAGCAGCATTATTCACAATAGTCAGAAAGCAGGAAAAACTCAAATGTCTGCCAATGATAAATGTGTAAATAAAAAATGATATATCCATATAGAAGAATAAAGAAATGAAATAGTGATTAACAATACAACAGGATGAAGCCTGAAAACACACTCAGTGAAAAAAGCCAGACAGAAAAGACTACATATTCTATGCTTCTATTTATACACAATGCCCAGAACAGGAAAATCCATAAGAAATAAAATTAGTGGTTGTGAAGGGTTGGGTGAGGAGAAATCAGTAGTGATTTCTAATGGGTATGGTGTTTCTCTTAGAGAGAGATTACAATGTCCTAAAACTGACTGTAGTAATGGTTGCAGAACTCTGAATATACTAAGAACCATTACACTTAATGGTAAAAATTAAGAATTAATAATACACTTTAAATTGGTGAGTTGTGGACTTCCTTTGTGGCACAGTGGACAGGAATCTGTCTGCCAGTGTTGGGGACATGGGTTCGATCCCTGGTCTGGGGGAGATTTCACACGCTGCAGAGCAACTAAGGCTGTGCACCTGAACGACTAAGCCCACCCTCTACAGCCTGAGAGACGCAATACTGAAGCCTGTGTGCCTAAAGCCTGTGCTCCACAGCAAGAGAAGCCGTCTCAATGAGAAGCCCACACATGGCAACAAACAGCAGCCCCCGCCCGCTGCAATGAGAGAAAGCCCATGCGCTGCAGTGAAGACCCAGGGCCAAAAATAAATGAATGTAAAAATTGGTGAATTGTATGGCATGTGAGTTATGTCAATAAAGCTGTCATGAGAAAAAGTGATGTATACATTTATGAAATGCTTATTAAACACTCCAGTAAGCCAGGTACTATGTTAAGCAAAGTCAAAAGCCTATCAAGACACTTATCATAAATCAGACAGAAAAAGAAATATACCATAAGATCCCACTTTTGTGTGGAATCTGCAAAAGTTGAATTCATAGAAACAGAGAGTAGTATTAATAGATTAGTGGTTTTCAGGGGTTGGGGGTAGGGGAAATAGGGAGATTTTGGTCAAATGGTACAAACTTTCAGTTAAAGAATGAGTGAGTTCTGGAGATCTGTGTGCTATGCTGTCCGAAGTCGTTTCAGTCACGTCCACTCTGTGACCCCATGGACTGTAGTCCACAGGCTCCTCTCTCCATGGGATTCTCCGGGCAAGAATACTGGAGTGGGCTGCCGTGCCCTTCTCCAGGGGGTCTTCTGGAGATCTAATATATAGCATTGTAACTATGGTTAACAAGATTGTATTACAGTCAAGTTGCTAACAGAAACAAGAGTTTGAATGTTACCACCACCACCACCAAAACAAAGCCTTCTATGTGACATGATAGATGTATTAACTAACCTTATTATAATACATCTATGTGACATGATAGATGTATCAACTAACCTTATCATTGGACTTCCCTGGTGGCTCAGACGGTAAAGTGTCTGTCTACAATGCGGGAGACCTGGGTTCGATCCCTGGGTCAGGAAGATCCGCTGGAGAAGGAAATGGCAATCCACTCCAGTACTACTGCCTGGAAAATCCCGGAGCTTGGTAGGCCCCAGTCCATGGGGTCACAAAGAGTCGGACACGACTGAGTGACTTCACTTTCAACATTATGGTAATCATTTTATAAGATATACATACATCAAATTATTGTTATACAACTTAAACTTATACAATGTTATTTGTCAATTATATCTCAAATAAAGGTGGGGTGAAAAAGACACTTCTCCCTATGGTCATAAAAATTTCTTCTTTGTAACTTAAAACTTTCTTAACTTGTTTTGTACATTTAGATCTTCAAAGCATCTGCAATTTATATACAGCAAATTACACAGCTTTATTCCCAAACAGCCACATGTTTCAACCCCATTTGCTGAATATAAATTCCTTTCTATACTAATTGACAAGTTATTTTTGTTATGAACTAAATTTCCAATAAACACATGGTCAGCTTCTCAATTCTCTGACATTCTGCTAATCTATTTGCTCATCCCTAAAGCAATACTTTGCCAACAAAGGTCTGTATAGTCAAAACTGTGGTTTTTCCAGTAGTCATGTATGGATGTGAGAGTTGGACCATAAAGAAGGCTGAATGCTAAAGAACTGATGCTTTCAAATTGTGGTGCTGGAAGAAGACTCTTGAGAGTCCACTGGATGACAAGGAGATCCAACCAGTCAATTATAAAGGAAATCAACCTTGAATATTCACTGGAAGGACTGATACCAAAGCTTAAGCTCCAATACTCTGGCTACCTGATGTGAAGAGCCAACTCACTGGAAAAGACCCTGATGCTGGGAAAGACAGGGCAAAGAAGGTGGCGGCAACAGAGGATGAGATGGTTGGATGGCATCACTGACTCAATGGGCATGAGTTTGAGCAAACTTAAGGAGACAGTGAAGGACAGGGAAGCCTGGCGTGCTGCAGTTCTTAGGGTTGCAGAGAGTCAGACAACAACAAAGCAATACTATCCTGTTTTAATTACTATAGCCTTAACATATGCTGATGTCTGCAGGTGCTAAATCACTGGTAAAAATAATTTTTGGCTATTCTTGCACTTTCTCTGATTCTTAAAGTCTTATCTGCAGGCTTATAAAGAACTCCATTAAGATTCCTATTAGAATTTCACAACTTTATAAATAAATTAGGAGATACTGCCTTATTTCTGTTGGATCTACTGCTAAAATGCCAGCTCTAAGTGAGGCCTTCCCTTGACCATCCTATATGAGACTAGCACTATTTTCCTTAGATTTTTTAAAGAGCAATTTTTTAGAGCATATTACCATCTGACATATAATCTTACTATTTTTTTCTGGTTTTCTTTTCACCACCACCCCGACTTACCCAATAAAGTGCCAGAAAAGTGGGGACCTTCATTTGTTCACAGCTCTATCTGCAACTCATATAACATATAGATTGAACTCACAAATATTTATAGAGTAAATGAATCTTCAGAAGTGAATATTCCCAACCAGGAATGTAGTATTTCTGTTTACAAGGTCTTCTTTTGCTTTTCAATGAAGTTTTAAGGTTTTCTTTACATGGGCCTTATACTTTCAGTTTTACTTGGAAATATTTTATACTTGGATATTCTTTAGAGTAAAACTATTTTTCCATTTTTGATGGAATGCTATGACTTGTATATGTTGCTCTTGTATCCAGCCACATTTATCTGGTTAAGAAAGATTTCCTTCTTTTTCTATCTTAGTATGCTTCAGAAGGAAGCACAAGCTAGTCTTCTGAGTGTACTTTTCATGATTCTAAGGGTACTTTGCAAGACTCCATACTATGTATGTCATTCTGACATAGGGCTGAAATAAGAGACATTAGAATGAGACTTTCTCTGTTTTGCAGCCAAAGCCACCAAATCTTCTTCTAAGAGAAGACAGTTCTTACCAGGATATGTAACAGTGTTCTAAAACTGCAGGTAGCAAACTAAAGGTATATCATGGCCGTCATTTAAAAAGTGAATCTGAGGATTATTAGCACCTATAATACAGATTAAGGTAAGTACTGGTTTATGATATTTCTGTTATATATAAATGTATGATGATTAAAAAAAAAGTAGAGTCAGTTAACAAAAACAAAACTACAAATACAATGCAATAGGAGATGTACTGAGAAGAGAAACTTAGCAAGGGTGGGAGGAGAAAGTGAACAGGAAGACGAGAAAAAGGAAGGAAGCAATAGCAAGAAAGTTCTAAGAAGTGTCATGTAAGTGTGAGTCAGCAAAGACCTCTATGGGCCACTGAAGTAGACATGAGAGGGAAGAGTTCTAAGGAAAAGCTACACACTTCCCCATCTCCTAGGAAATAAAATGAAATTGAACTATTTGGGGGAAAATTGCTTTTACTCATTTTATTCAAGATTATTTTCCTGAGAAGTCTTAAATATTAAAATTTGGAATGTTTTGCTTTAAAGTAACATTACAGATAATTCCTACCTTGCTCTCTCTTTCTAGTTCACTTCGCAGCCATTCAAAGTCACTGTATCTTCTTCTAACGGTAGATTCCTTTAGCTTGAAAATAGGCAGATTTGTCTGAAACAAATAAAAAAATCACTTCTAAACTGAAGCATGTTACAGGGATTTCAAACAAGCTGGGGGTAGGGGGAATCTGTTGTCAAACTAATAAAATGACAAACCCAGTTACCTTAAGATAAGAAAATCATAAAAGTTATTAAGATGACATTTTACCTTTAATAAAGCTTAGCTGTTAAAAAGTATATTACATATACCAGAATACAATTTTTTAAATGCACATTTGTATATATGCTTTTGGATGTCATTCTTCCTGAGGTCAGTTACATAAATACAGGTCATTTTTTCTATTTTCAGTAAGTGGTAAAAATATCAGAGGAGTGAGATGAAGCCAGCTCTGATTGCTATACAGTTTAGTATACAATGCTTACAGGGGAAACAGCTTTACTAGTTTGAAATGAAATACAAAATATTTTGTTATTATGACTAGATTAGAAGTCATAATGAAAGAAAAGAATAAAGGACGATTATTCTTAATGGTCTTCTTAAAAAGCCAAAAAACAGCAGGGAAAGAGCGCAGTGTGCTCTTACTGTCAACAGAAAATCAGGAGCATACACAATAGGTCCAGAGCTTTGAGACTGCACGTAGCTTTAGGAACTGAAAACATAATGCCCAGCACTTTAAGGTTACATCGGAATGGAAGACTGTTCTTTACAAGAAAGACCACTTCTGTCAAATTCTAAACTTACAGAATCAAGAATAGATTTTAATTGCACATATCACAAAGTTGGTGCAAATGACCTAACATAATTAATGCCATAATATACTGAAAATGCTATTTAATACTATATACTCTCAGATTATATTTTGTTCTTTATCTGGTCTTTGCACTTGTAGAACTGCAAACTGTATTAAAGCTGAAAGGAAAAAGTGCCACCGGAAGGAAAGACTGACACGGAGACATCATCATCATGTAAAATTCCCCTTAAGAAAATTCCAATCACTTGTTAAACTTAATGCCCTAGTAAGTGTCATTCAGTAAAAGAAAAGCTTTTTATTCAGGACCTTAAACCCATTTTGTAGTGGTTTCAATTTTTTCCAACGTGTATTAACTGCTCTATGTTGTACACCTTATAGCTTGGAATCTTCTACAGATGCTATTGGGCATAACACTGTATAGATTTCAAGCATGAAACCAAATCTCACAAGAGGTTTAAAAGCACTTGAATTTTCTTTCCCAGGTAACCACAACATTTGTTCATTGTATTAATGACTAAGAGCAAAATTGCACCTAACAAGACTCTTATTATACTAAAAGTCAAGCTTATATTTAGAGATGCTGGCTTGCTGTACAAGAGGGGTATTCTCATTACCCACAGGGAATAAAATTAGGTCCCCTGGAGAGCAAGATGGTAATTCCCAGAAAGAAAGCGCTAGATTATTTCTCTCTAATTTCACCCATTGGCTTTTTAACCAAGTTCACCCTTCCACACTAAAATATTAAGTCTTTGTAAGTGTCTAAAGATAGAAAGGCCTTTACAGAATAGAGTGTTTTCTGCAGGTGAGATTTTACATTTTGAATTCCCTTCTCTCAAATTACCTTACAAAAGGGATTAGCTGCTCTCTTTATTCAGTATGTTAAGATCAAGCTTGTGAAAAGAGTTCCCTAAGAATTTTCATACTTCTGGGTACGGAAGTCTATAAAGTTAATCTCTGAAGCAACATATCAAGCTTACAGGTACAATGTTGAGGGAAGAATGCCAATTCAGCTCATTTTACCTCCATTTTCCCTTCTGAACTTTTGACACAATCCTGATTATCTCTGATTCACTTTAACAGATGGGTAGTGGGAGGGAGAAAAAGTCCACTCCTTTCTATGACTAGGTAATAGATTGAAGATTATATATTAAACAAGGATCATGGTCATTTTAAGAAAATTTTATAGTTTTCTCAGCTGGCTATTTCTCTTTATATGAAGACTGCTTTAGAGTTTTTGTAGAAAGTCATATCAAGTAATTTTATTATTTGCCCATTACATTTAGAGTGGTGAGTGTACCTGTTAACTTCTCCTTGATCATCACAAGGACTTTCAATTCAAATTGATCAGCATACAAATAAAAGATGCTAAGGTTTTTTTGTTTATGCCACTGAACTATCACTTTAAATTACAAACGCTCATGATTGGTAACTTTCAACTTATTTAACTCTTATAAAATATTGTATTTTGGTTTTCTGAAGAGAAAAGAGTAAGAGTAATGTTTTTCTCCTACAGTTTTAGAAGGATTCAACTATTATTACAGTTTAAGAACATCCACAAAAGGACATAGTGCTAGATAAGATAGGAAATATAATGATGAGTAAGATGCAGTCTTGGCCCTTATGAAGCATATATTTGGTTATAAGCAAATTCCCTGGTGGCTCAGAGGTTAAAGCATCTACCTCCGATGCGGGAGACCCAAGTTCGATCCCTAGGTCGGGAAGATCCCCTGGAGAAGGAAACGGCAACCCATTCCAGTATTCTTGCCTAGAGAATCCCATGGACAAAGAAGCCTGTTAGGCTACAGTCCACGGGGTCGCAAAGAGTCGGACACGACTGAGCGACTTCACTTTCACTTTCAAATAGTATAAAAATACTATACACCGTAAACAAAAACAAAGTTGAAAGACCATAAAGTGTAGATAAATATCTGCAATATAAAACAAAGAGATAATTCATTAAAATGTAAAGAACTTAAAAACTAGTGAAAGATAAAGATGAATAAACTGACAGACTTTAGAAATACTATGTCAATAACGTTCAACTTCACTCACACAAGAAATGACGGTCAAAACACTAAGATCCCATTTTCATTTATCAGACAGGCAGGTATTCAATTTTAATACCCAATGATGGTGAAGATAGATAGGCCTCTAAAAACTTACTGCTATTAGTGAAAACAACCTTAAAGAAGGGCGTTTTGGTAACATCACTCTTTTAAATGCATATTATCTTTTGAGCCAATGATTCCACCAAGAATTATCCTATGAGTATTTCCACATATGCAAAAAGGTATCAGTGCATGGAAATTCACTTGAACATCTTTTATATAATAGCAAAAAACAAACAAACAAACAACAACAACCCCAAAAACCGAAAATCTTATTAAACTGCTACAAATATAAAATGAAATATTATACAGCTTTTACAAAATGTAACTCAGCCAAAGACTGATCAGGAAGCTTCCTGAGATGTGTTAAGTATAGAAGTTTCAGAACAGCATCTATATAGTATGATACCATTTGTATAATTTTTTTAAAAAGCATAAAGGAACTGATAATTGATTTGGTCAGTATTCTTTTAACATAGAGTCAGGCATACTACAGGAAGACAGTTGAGAACTATGAAAATACCATGAACTACATGCAGAGAAGAAAACAGTATATTCAGGAAGTAATTCTTGTACATTCTAAACCATAGGAGATGGTGGGAAATAAAACTAAAAGCCTGAATATCTGGCCAAGGTATCTCCCTGTGAGCACCAGGAGTTAATAAACATCTCTGAACAAGAATGTATCTTTAAAAAAAAAAAAAAAAGAGAGAGAAGTTACTACAAATTCAGCAGGTTAGCTACATATACACTAAAGGGCAGCATGAAAAATTGGCTCATTCTTATTACACACAAAAGCATTATTTATTTTTTAAGTAACCATGTATAATGCTAGATATTAACTAGACTTATTTTTACAATGTACACAAATATAAAATCATTATGATGTACACCTGAAACTAATATGTCAATTATTTCTTAGAAAGAAAAAGGGCTGGTTCTAGCTAGTTTTAAGTTTTATCTGCTTGAAGAGTATGGGAAAGAGACAGACTGAGGCAAATTACAGCAAAAATTCTTTAAAGTTTTTCTTTTGGATATCATTTAAAATGCTTCTGATTTATCCAGAGAGAAATAAGTGCTGAATTCTGAAATTAAATGTAAATCAGACTTAACGATGTTAAGATGACTAAAACTTTTGAAACTTAAAAGGCAAGATTTAGTATTTTCTCATCCTTACATTCGAATTTTATTTTAAGAAAAGTTGCTCTAGTTTCTCAAGCTGAGCATAAACTAGAAACTACTATTTTCCTCCATCTACAGGTCATTTTACCTAACAGGTAAAAGTGTCAACTCAGCCATTTGTATGAAATAACAACATTTGAGGAACAGTAACCTAAGACAGGCAAAACTAAAGCCAATCATTAGGCAAAAACCATAAACTAAGCCACACCTGGCAGCTATTTGTGTAGGTATGTGATATTAGTGAATGCTTAAAGTGAGTTTGAGTAACCTTGGTCTATTTTAGACTTTTCAGTTCCATTCATGGAGTTATGAATGTCTGACAAAGCAAAGACAGAGGTACCTATAAATATTTACATTAACCATTGTCATATATATAAGAAACTGCAAATTAACAATAATTTAAAGCTATGTCAGGGCTGTGGCCCAAACTAACATTTAAAAGCAGAGAATTATAATCATTTGCCCCCCAAAAAGTTAAATTGGCTGCTTGGAATCCATGAAGTCTAGAAAAACTATTTTATTTTACATTAAAAATATGCTTCTGTTAATCATTATAAGCCAAATCCTAGTTAAATGTCAGCATTATTTAATAACATTTTTGGGGGAAAACTGTAACACAGTCTTAACTATGTTTTAACTCTAACTCTGTGTATGCGCTTAATCACTAAGTCGTGTCCAATTCATTCGTGACCCCAGGAAATATAGCCCACCAGTCTGCTCTGTCCATGGGATTCCCCAGGCAAGAATACTAAACAGGGGTGCCACTTCCTTCTCCAGGGGATCTTCCCAACCCAGGGATAGAACCTACATCTCCTATGTCTCCTGCACTGCAGGTGGATTCTTTACCACTGAGCCACCTGGAAAGCCCTAACTATAACACAGTTTTAACATAACTTAAGTACAACATAGTGATTCAAGATTTTTTAGATATTATACCCCATTTAAAGTCATTATAAAATACTGGCTATTTTCCTTGTGCTATACAATATATCCCTGTAGCTTATTTATATTCTGTAAGCCTTGTTATCTAAGTCTTCTTCAATCTAGAGCAATCCTCCTGCCCTTTTGCCATTTAAGACAGTGACAATTTTAAAGAGTGCAGGCCAGATATTTGAGAAGTATTATACCCTTGAGTTTGTCCTTTTCCTCATGACGAGTTCCATGTCGTTCATCTTTGTCAGGAATGTTCCTATCGGCAGGAATTTGAAGCCTTCTCAGTACCCCACATCAGAAAGAACACGATGTCAGCTTGTCCTGCTGTTCAATCACTTGGTGAAGGTAAGGTCATTTAGATCTCTCCCATGTAAAGTTATTTTTTTCCCTCTTATATTGAGTTTATTTTTTTTTCCTTGTACTTACCTTTCATAATAAAATTTAGTGCCATTTGGAATTTACCCAGCTAAATTTAAAACCTATGGAATGGGCAAAGCACTGAATGAATTCTTAGAGAATTCACTTTTAGGGGAAGGTATCTGCCTGATTTAACCATCAGGACAGAGACTGGCTTACTGCAGGAAAACCCCATTCTGCCAGATACAGTGTGAACACACAGATGTGTAAGCGCATTATGTTTGCAATTTGTTGATTCAGAAAAATTAAGACTTATAGTCTACTTGGCTAGAATGATGCCATAGATATTTGTTACTTATCCTATGCAAAATTCAGAGCAATTCTGAAGCTTCTGTGTAGCTTATGAAAAGGTGATGGACTAATCATATACGAAACCTGGGACATTCAGAAAATTAGAAAAGAACAAGAGTAACCCTATTCAGGGCTTCCCTGGTGGCTCAGAAGGTAAAGAATCCACCTGGAATGCAGGAGACCTGCGTTCGATCCCTCAGTCAGGAAGATCCCCTGGAGAAGGGAATGACTACCCACTCCGGTATTCTTGTCTGGAGAATTCCACAGACAGAGGAGCCTGGCGGGCTACAGTCCATGGAGTCACAAAGAGTCAGACACAACTGAGTGATTAACACATACTAACACACATAACCCTGTTCAAAATTATTCGTTGCTCTTTACTTTTCCTCCTAACATACCAAAACCGAAACTCCACAGGGATAAAATGTTATGAGAGATGCCTATATGCCTGCTATTTATATAAACTGCTATTTATATAAAAGAGAAACTACTAGTCATTTCCCACAAGGTATTACTAACCACATAGGGTAAAAACATCAGGAATTAAAATGGACATTATACACTATAGAACAGATTTTGAAACCATGGTACAGAGCTCTAAAACAAGTGCTCCCTTCACGTTCAAACAGAGGAAATGGCCATATTACTGGTCTCCAAAAAGCTAGGTCTTACACACTTACAGAGGCTGACCTATCAAAGTCAGCAGCTCACAGATACCCGATATGTAACCTGATTATCACTGATAGCCAAGCAGAAAACCAAGCCTCAAATGTGGTCACCTGAATATAGCTTAACAATAGATATTCGAAAAATGTTTACTAGGTATTTCTAGCATTTCTTCAGATAGTGTCATGTGTACATTTGAAAAAGAGACTGGCAACGACATCAAAAGTATACTCAATAGGCCATACTCTATTCAACCAATCCTAAGAGATGTAAATGGATGCCTCACTTCAGTTCTCATTAAAAGGCTTTATTTCTTCAAATATCTACATCTGGAGATAAAGGATAAGCTGAGAAGTGCTTAAGCTATTACCTCGCCTTTCAGTACTTTTGATACTTGTTTTACCCAATCTGGAACAGCATGAATAACTGGAGATATGGTTTATAACCTAGATGAACTCTAAATATGGCTTGGGAGGAAGTCATTTAAGCAAAGAATAAGCTTTTAGTCTGGAGAACCTTTGAAATGTAGATTGTCATTAAGCCAAGGTATTGTGTTTAGTTTCTTTTTTTTAAAATAAGGACATGGCCTTCCAGTGATACAATTTCCTGTTATTTTAAAAGAAGTATCCTTTATGGTATAATTTCTGAAACAGTAGAGAAGACATTATTGAGACTAACTTAATGTATAAACCAAGTAATTTCATATAAGTCTTCTACTTTGTCCATATTCTTCATTTGTGAATGACAAGATTTATTTATGAGCTCAAGCAAGATCTTCAATGAGCAACCTTTAATGAAACTGTGCAGTATAATTCTATTGTAAAGGAAAATTTGTTCTTAATAGTTCTTGAACACTTACATAATCCTACAAGCTTCTGCTGAAAGAAAACTGCCTATTAATAGCATAAGACCTATTTTGAACAATTTTTAGTGTGCAAAACTATTTTCCATCTCTTTCCAACTTGCCTAATTCTAAGCATTACTTCAGGAGGTTTTAAACATACTCCCATCCCCACACTCTTAAGTGCCCTCATCTAGAGAATCTCATTCAAATTAGTATAGGTTGGACTCCAAACATCAGTATTTTTAGGTGATTCTAAGATACAACCATGGTCAAGAACCACTGCCCTAGACTTATTAAAGGTGAAACAGAATACTGTGTGCTTAGCAATCTGTATGCTTCCCAGTGATTCCAGTTTAGCCAGGACAGATACGGGCAATATTTTACATACTCAAGGATCTGGTACTGACACTATGAGAACAATGGAAATGGGATGCAAAGTCACCAAAAATAAAACTATAATGTAGAAATCAGTGAAAGAATACTAGTTAAGAAGCTCTGGACTTCCCTGGTGGTCTGGTGGTTGAGAATCCACCTGGCAATGCAAGGGACAAGGGTTTGATTCAGGAAGATTCCACATGCCACAAGGCAAGTAAGCCCTTGAACCACAACTACTGAAGCCTGGGCACCCTGGAGCCTGTGCTCCACAGTAAGAGAAGCCACAGCAATGAGGAGCCCACACACCAAAATGAAGCCCCTGCTCACCGCAACTACAGAAAGCCTGCACAACTATGAAGACCTAGCATAGCCAAACGTAAATATAATAAAACAAAAGCAGCTCTTTTCAGTAAGTGTATTCTAAACTTCTATGTATGCATTACCAGACACACATGGATTACAGAGATCTAAAAAAAAATCCTCCTTAAGAGATATTTACAGCATAAAACTGGGGGTTGGATAGAGGAGAGCAAAGTAATCTTTCAAGACTTAAAACCTTTATCAGTTATAATTCATTGTAGACTTACTACTGTTTAGTAGTAAAGTAATCAGGGTAGAAACGGAACAGACATAAAACATATACAGATGAATGTATTAGGTTAAGTTTGCATGGCAGGCTCATAGGAAGCATCCATACCAAAAAAGAAAACAGTGGCACATGCTCATTTGCAGATATGTCATTCTAATACATGACTGACCCTTGAACAATGCTGGAGGTTAGGGACACTAACCCTCCTGAGAGTTGAAAATCCAAGTATTATTTATAGCTGGTCCTCTGTATACATGGTTCCTCCATATTTGCAGTTCTGCATCCATAGATTCAACTGACCATGAATTGTGTAGTCCTGTAGTATTTACTATTGAAAAATCCATAAATAAGAGGACCCATGCAGTTCAAACCCATGTTGTTTAAGGGGCCAACTGTATATTCTTTCAGATTTTATATATACAGATTTTATTCTTATTAAAAATACTAGCTTCTCATTTGATATTATTAACATGATTGTATACAGATATCATCTACCTGAGAGATACAGGACATGGTTAAAGCACACAGCTCTGGAACCAGACAACCTGGTTTTAAATCCCAACTCTGGCATCAACCGGTTACCTGACCCTGGGTAAAATGTACTGGGTGAAAAGCTAGATGAAGCTTTAGTATAGATCTAGAGAACTGACACTTTACTTAGAACAAACCCCTAAGGGTAAAATTACTGGGTCAAAAGCTATGAATGTTAAGGTTTCTAAATGTCCTTCAGAGAGGCTGCTTTGCTATAGACAGAAGGTATACAACTGGAGTAGGCTATTACTTTGGTGGTTTACAAAAAACAATGTCTCTCAGTATCTTTCTTTCTGTATCCTCCATATCTTCCTGTGTTGGTGGTGAAGTAGCTAAGTTATGTCTGACTCTTGCGACCCCATGGACGGTAGTCTGCCAGGCTCCTCCATCCATGGGGTTTTTCAGGCAAGAATACTGGAATGAATTGCCATTTCCTTCCCATATCACCTTGGCCATGTGACTGCCTCTGGTCAATGGCATATTAGCAAATATTTATTAATTACAGTAAGATTCATCCTCTTGGAATATTTCTTCATAAAGATACTGTCTCTTGGAAACCAGCCACCATTTTTCTATTAGAAATCTAACTATCCACATGGAAGAAAACTCAGGGCTTGATCAATAGCCTCAGCTTATCTCCCAGATGGTAGCCAGCAACAACGTGCCAGCTAGCCAAATGACTTGAGTCATCTTAGAAATAAATCCTCCAGCCCCAATCAAGCTGCTCCAGCGGATATCAAGAACAGAGATGAGCTATTCCTTCTAAGGTCTGACAAAACTGTAGAACTGTGATAAAATTAATGTTGTTTTAAGACATCAACTTTTTAGTTTTTATTACAAAGCAACAGATAACTGATTCAGTAACCTGACTTTGGTAGAATCACGCTAAACATGAAGAGATTAAGAGCACAGTATTTCACATACAAAAACATGATACCTAAAAAAGTGAATAGACTTTAATTTTTAAAAAACTCTTTGCTGTTTATACTTTTTACTTCCTTATCAGTTCTTGACTATTTTCTGAGTAGCTAAAGTTCCCAGAAAATCCACCGATTGTGGATTATTCAACAAAGGAAGTGTTCCTCCATAACTTAAGCTGATCCAATGAGCTGAACCTAAAGATTTCCCAAGGCAACATTCTAAAATAACAGTTGTAATTTAAGACTGAGTTGCTTTCTCTACAGTAATTTGATAAACCTCTAGGAACAGATAGTCTGCCACTTATAAAATAATGAAGCTGAGGTGTTTCTTGGAAAACTTACCTGGAAAACTATTTTAAAAAATGTAAAAGAGTACTTAATGAGTCCTAATTCTCTATGACATGAATGATCCCCATAGTAATAGACTCCTTTCTCCTCTATTCAGAGGAGAGTAATTAGTTATAATAAGAGCAACTAGACAATGATACTAAACACTATAGGCATGTGTGTTTTACAAGTTGACAGCAGTGCTGTTACAATATTTTATTCCTTTCATAAGGCCTCATAGAATGATTATTGTTCTAATAACCTGAAAGTACTCAAATCACCAATGCAAGATCTTTTTATTAGAAATAATAAGTAACTAAGAATAATCACTGCAGATGGTGATTGCAGCCATAAAATTAAGACACTCCTTGGAAGGAAAGTTATCACCAACCTAGACAGCATATTAAAAAGCAGAGACATTACTTTGCCAACAAAGGTCCATCTAGTCAAGGCTATGGTTTTTCCAGTGGTCATGTATGGATGTGAGAGTTGGATGGTGAACAAAGCTGAGCACTGAAGAATTGATGCTTTTGAACTATGGTATTGGAGAAGTCTCTTGAGAATCCCTTGGACTGCAAGGAGATCCAACCAGTCCATTCTAAAGGAGATCAGTCCTGGGTGTTCATTGGAAGGACTAATGCTAAAGCTGAAACTCCAGTACTTTGGCCTCCTCATGCGAAGAGTTGACTCACTGGAAAAGACTCTGATGCTGGGAGGAATTGGGGGCAGGAGGAGAAGGGGATGACAGAGGAGGAGATGGCTGGATGGCATCGTTGACTCTATGGACGTGAGTCTGAGTGAACTACAGTAGTCGGTGATGGATAGGGAGGCCTGGTGTGCTGCGACTCATGGGGTCGCAAAGAGTCGGACACAACTGAGCGACTGAACTGAACTGAAGAATGAATCCTCATAATAAACCACAGCTAAGAGCACAGTCACAAAAGAATTTGTGACTTGTCATCGAAAGTTTCAATACATTAATAATTATGTTGGTTTAATTAAAAAAATTTCTGGCCAACAGATCCTCATTAACTGTTAGGTGTAATCAGTGTTTCTCAGGTAACAGGGCATTCTGGTTCTTTTCCTTATAATTTAGGCTCATTTCAGAGTACCCTTTTCTTTACATAGTTTCCATTCCTTGACCTCTCCTCCAAGCTGTGTTGTGAAGTTTCCAAGAAAAGGAAATCATTCCAGATCTTTCATCTTTAACCCCCAAGCCTTACTTGAAATTATGGCAAATATATTTTAAGTCATGACATTTATAAATATTAATTATGACTATGAAGTCTCCTAGATCACTAAACTAAGGCTACCTTGAATGCTAATGAGTACAAAGAATACAAACCATTTACTGAGAATTATGAATGTTGACTAAACATATGGACATGGTCCCTGACTTAGCAGATTTTATACAGAGAAAGATAAGTCAGGGTTAAGAGGTAGACATTAAGAAGAGTAGATACCATGGGGGAGTTTCTATAAGACAGTATTCAATCGGGGAGTACACTATTATGCTAAAGACATGTATGTACACCCTATTAGGCCTAAAGGCCTTAAAGCTAATAGAAACTTCTTCTGTGTATACTTTCATGACTGCTTATATTATTACGTATCAGAAGTTTTCAAGTTTAGATGTGGATGAAAAGAGTAAAGTCCCTGGTTTTTCCCATTCACTTAAGGTATTCAAGGTTAGAGTCATTAAGGTTATATATCAGAGAAAGACTTAAGGTTTAAATAACTGTTGTAATACTTTTTGTTGTGGAAGTTCCTAAAATGATACATGCTATTTATCATTTTATCCTAAAATGATAAATGGAAGTACATATATATGAGTACACATACAATCGTTATTTCCTTTGTATGACTGTAGACTTAACATAATAGAAGCTAATTACAAATTTGTAACACAATTTCTGATTCTCAGAAGCAGCCAAACAAAACAAAACAAAACACACCCAAAACCAGATAAATTAAGCAGACCAGGGCTCAAGCCTGCCTCTGAAACATGCCTCTGACCATGTGACCACGGTTAGTTACTTTCCTCCTATAAATCTGAGGTGCAGCATCTTTCAGAGAAGGCAATGGCAATCCACTCCAGTACTCTTGCCTGGAAAATCCCATGGACGGAGGAGCCTGGTAGGCTGCAGTCCATGGGGTCTCATAGAGTCAGACATGACTGAAGTGACTTAGTAGCAGCAGCAGCATCTTTAAAAAGAAGATACTGCCACTTAGCTCAATTAAACAGGAACTATTATTACTTCACACATATCATCACTGGCTACTTAGTGTAGTGCAAATACCATGTCATATGTCACATTTAATCCTTTGGGGTTTCACTTCATGGCTGAATAAAACTTAAAAAGAGGAGTTATGAAACCCATTCAGGGTCACATGTCTATTAGTAGGCCAAGAGATAAATATTTCAACAAGTACTGTGCAAGAAGCTAAGTAATACCTGGTTAAGAGGCTTTTAAAAATATTTAAGCATTGCATAAAAAGTGCTTCATTTCACATGGTAGCGAAGGCATGCTCAAAATTCTTCAAGCCAGGCTTCAACAGTATGTGAACTGAGAATTTCCAGATGTTCAAGCTGGATTTAGAAAAGGCAAAGGAACCAGAGATCAAATTGCCAAACATCTGCTGGATCACAGAAAAAGCAAGAGAATTTCAGAAAAACATCTACTTCTGCTTCATTGACTATGCTAAAGCCTATGATTGTGTGGATCGCAACAAACTGAAAAGTTCTTCAAGGGATGGGAATGCCAGACCACCTTACCTGCCTCCTGTGAAACCTGTATGCAGGTCAAGAAGCAACAGTTAGAACTGGATACGGAACAACAGACTGCTATATTGTCATCCTGCTTATTTAACTTCTATGCAGAGTACATCATGTGAAATGCTAGGCTGGAAGAAGCACAAGCTGGAATCAAGATTGCTGGGAGAAATATCAATAACCTCAGATATGCAGATAACATGACCCTTATGCCAGAAAGTGAAGAGGAACTAAAGAGCCTCCTGATGAAGGTGAAAGAGGAAAGCGAAAAGCTGGCCTAAAATTCAACATTCAAAAACAAAGATCACAGCATCCAAACCCATCACTTCATGGAAAATAGATGGGAAAACAATGCAAACAGTGACAGACTTTATTTCCTTGGGCTCCAAAATCACTGCAGATGGTAACTGCAGCCATGAAATGAAAAGACGCTTGCTTCTTGGAAGAAAAGCTATGACCAACCTAGACAGCATATTAAAAAGCAGAAAACATTACTTTGCCAAGAAAAGTCTGTCTAGTCAAAGCTATGATGTTTCGCAGTCATGTATGGATGGGAGAACTGGACCATAAAGAAGGCTGAGCATTGAAGAATTGATGCTTTTGAACTGCAGTGTTAGCGAAGTCTCTTAGAGAGTGCCTTGGACTATAACGGGATCAAACCAGTCAACCCAAAAGGAAATCAATCCTGAATATTCACTAGAAGGACTGATACTTTGGCTACCTGATGCGAAGAACTGACTCATTAGAAAAGACCCTGATGCTGAACTATTTACAATAGTTCATAGTTCAACAGATGAAAGGATAAAGAAACTGTGGGACGTATACACAATGGACTATTACGCAGCCATAAAAGGAACACATTTGAGTCAGTTCTAATGAGGTAGATGAACCTAGAGCCTATTATACAGAGTGAAGTAAGTCAGAAAGAGAAAGATAAATATCATATACTAACACATACATATGGCACCTAGAAAGATGGTACCAAAGAATTTATTTGCAGGGCAGCAGTGGACAAACAGACATAGAAAACAGACTTATGGACATGGGGAGAGGGGAGGAGAGGGTGAGATGTATGGAGAGAGTAACATGGAAACTTACATTACTGTATGTAAAACAGACAGACAATGGGAATTTGCTGTATGTCTCAGGAAACTCAAACAGGGGCTCTGTATCAACCTAGAGGGGTGGGACAGGGAGGGAGATGGGAGGGAGGTTCAAGAGGGAGGGAATATATGTATACCTATGGATGATTTATGCTGAGGTTTGACAGAAAACAACAAAATTCTGTAAAGTAATTATCCTTCAATTAAAAAATAAATTAAAAAAAGAAAAGACAAGACCCTGATACTGGGAAAGATTGACAGCAGGAGGATAAGGGGACAACAGAAGAAGAGATAGTTGGATGGCATCACCAACTCACTGGATATGAGTTGAGCAAGCTCCAGGAGATGCTGAAGGACAGGGAAACCTGTCGTGCTACAGTCCACGGGGTCGCAAAGAGGTGGTCATGACTGAGCGACTGAACAACAACAAGAAGTGCTTCTGAGCACCCATAAATTAACATTAAAACATAATGTGAACTAACACAACACTGTAAATCAACTACAATATAAAATAAAAATTAAAATGCCAAACTAAGGGGGAAAAAACCTGTAATAACACTATAAATGTCTCCTGCCATATCAGAAACAAAGGACACTGAGTCCATCAAGCCATTGGTCACTGAAGCTTCCCCCCACCCTCCACTGTGCACCCTGAGGGTATTCAGGACAGAGAACAGCGGGATACTGATCCTAGATAGTTAAGGTACATATCAAAGATATGATTTCATTGAGCCCACACTCTTGCAACTTCCCATCATAGAAAGCACTAAATTCATTAATTTGATGTCTGTTTTTCTTTAATTAACAGTAATCTTTTGATGTTCCAAGCACCTGGTATTTGTTGCAGAAACTCCTATGTACCTCCCTTGCCTCTTTAGAACAGTCCCTCAGAGCTATCTGAGAGTTTGCCTCCCAGGCTTATGTCTTCAGCAGGTCTGCTGAATGAAATATGATTCTCAACTTTCAGGTTGTGCTTATTTTTCAGTCAAAAATGTAAAAAGATAAGGGTGGAACTGCTGAAATGCTAGAGCGATGAGGTTGGTAAACCCTTTACCCCCAAAATCAAATATAAAACTAAACAACATGTCAAAATAACTCTCTCAGGAAAACAAACAAACATGCCTATCAGAACTCTGGAAACTGGCTGAAGACATGTAACGAATCAGAAAGCATTTACTGAAGAAAAACTACTGAATGTCAAGTAAGAACAGTGGAAATCTGTGGTGTTTTAGGCCACCAGCAATGGTAGTTCTACTGGTGTGAGGCAAGCTGTGCCAACCAGCACCACTGCTGCTAAAGGAAGACCACTGACTAAAAGCAGAATGTAGAAAGCAGAAAGTTCCACATACAGGAGTGATGTTGTGAACAACAGTGATTCTGGTGAAGAACAATACTGCAGTGGCCCAAGGTTGCAATAATGACTGGGGCAAGAAACACATCAGCAGACTTGCCAGAGAGTTAGGAGGGATATCCTGAGAACTGGCACAGTAATGACAGGCCTCGATAGTTCTCTTATCCCTGGAGGTCTGAAAGGCTGTGTGCTTGCACAAAACTGTATGCAGGCTCAGAAAAAACTGGTGAGGATCCACAGTTATCTATGTATCTGTGACCCAGTATGAGATCTTTCAGAGATATAGGAGCGATATGGACATGAGAAGACTTGGCACAAAGTAAAAGCTGAAACAAACCTATTACTTGCCTAAACATTCAAGTCATTCCCCAACCTACATACAAATCCACTATCAAAGGGCAGAAGCCTTACTAGCTCTCTAAGTGTTTATGCAGAACCTCTGACCAGTCACTGGCTGACCACTAAAGCTGTCCTGATCCAAGGGTGACCCCCTAGGAAGCCAGGCTTAAAAAAAAAAAATGCACACACAAGAAAAATATCAGCGACAGCAAAGACTACAGACTTAGTGCAAGCGAGTCCTTTAAAAAAAAAAAAATACTGCAACAAAGCTCTCCTGGGAAGAAAGACAAGAGGTGATCTAACTCAATAGTCTTGAAAATACATTATCTAAAATGCTTGGTTTAACAAAAATGATAAAACATGCGAAAAATAAGAAAGTATAACTCACATGTGGTTAAAAATAGTCAATAGAAACTGTCTCTGAGGGAATTCAGTTCTTGGACTAGGCTGACAAAGATTTCAAAGCAGCTATCACAAACACATTTAAAGAACCAAAGGAAATCATACTTACAGAATTTGAAGTATGATGACAATGACTCAATGAAACAGAGAATGTCAACAAAAAAGATTATAAAGAAGAATCAAATTGGAATTCTGGAACTGAAAAGTACAATAACTGAAATGAAAATTTCACTGAAGGGGCTCAACAGCAGATTTGAGCTGGCAGACAAAAGAATAACAAATTTGAAGACAGATCAACCAGACTTTCTATTGTGAGACTCCATCAAGCATACCAACACAGGTAAAATAGGAATCTCACAAAAAAAAAACAAAGAAAGAATAAATAATGGCTGCTGCTAAGTTGCTTCAGTCGTGTCTGACTCTATGCGACCCCCATAGATGGCAGCCCACCAGGCTCCCCCATCTCTGGGATTCTCCAGGCAAGAACACTGGAGTGGGTTACCATTTCCTTCTCCAATGCAGGAAAGTGAAAAGTGAAAGGGAAGTCGCTCAGTCGTGCCCAACTCTTAGCGACCCCATGGACTGCAGCATACCAGGCTCCTCCATCCATGGGATTTTCCAGGCAAGAGCATTGGAGTGGGGTGCCATTGCCTTCTGACGACTCCCCAAATTGGACTAAAATCTTTAATCTGACATTCAAGAAGCTCAATGAATTTCAAGTAGCAGAAACATAAAGAGACCTTACAGACATACTGGCCAAAATGTTGAAAGACAAGACTGCCTAGTGATCTAGTGGTTAAGAATCCACTTGCCAATGCAGGGGCCATGGGTTCGAACCCTCGGTTCAGGAAGATCCCATAAGCCTTGGAGGAGCAACTAAGCCTTTGTGCCACAACTATGAGCCCATGTGCAACAATTACTGAAGCCCACAAGGCTAGAGCCCATGTGCTACAACAAGAAAAGCCACCGCAATGAGAAGCCTGAGAACCACAACCAGAGAGTAGACCCCACTCTTTGCAACTAGAAAAAGCCTAAGCACAGCCATGAAGACCCAGCACAGTCCTAAATAAATAAATAAAATGTTGAAAGACAAAAACGAGCAGAAAATTTTGAAAGTAACAAAAGAAAAATAACTCATCATATCCCCCCAACCTCACCTAATAAAAATTAACAGCTGACTTTCCCCTGAAACAATGAGGACCAGGAAGCAGTGGAATATTCAGAATCCTGAAAGCAAACACAAGAACAAATAATTCTGTACTTAGTGTGGTGGAAAGAATTCTAAGATGGCTCCCAAAATTTCCACTCCATGGTGTACACACCTCCTAAGTGTAAGTGAGTCCTATGGCTGTCAGTCTGATGCTTAAATTACATTTTATGACAAAGGAGAAGGAATTTTGTGGAAGGAATTAAAGTCCCTAATCATTGTGACTTTAAGTTCATCAAAAGGGAGTTTTTGGGGTGGGTTTGACTGAAATCAGGTGAATCCCTTAAAAGAGGGCTTTAGTCCCTCTTAGATCAAAGAGACAGTCTAATTAGGCTTGAAGAGGAAGGCTACTATAAATTCTATAACCTGCAAGAAAATGAATTCTGTCAACAACTGTGAGCCTGGAAAGAATCCCAAGCCTCAGATGAGACCAAAACCTTGGCCAACCCCTGACTGAAACCTGAACAAAGGGCCTAGCTAAACCATGTCCAGACCTCTAATTTACAGAAATTAGTAAGGTAGTATTTTAAGGTAATAAATTTATGATAATTTTTAATGCAGGAATGGAAAATTAATATATCCAGCAAAACTATCCTTCAAATATAAAAATTAAATAAGACATTTCCAGATGAAAAAGACTAAGAGTTCACAGTAAGCTTATCTACCTTACGAGAAATACTAAAGAAAGTCTTTCAGGCTGAAAAGAAATGATATCAGATGGTAACTAGGATCCACATGAAGAAATAAAGAGCAGCAGGAAAGGCACTCGGGCTTCCTTGGTGGCTCAGACAGTAAAGAATCTGCCTGCAAAGCAGGAAACCCAGATTCAATCCCTGGGAAGTATACACAGAAGACTATACAAAAAAGGTCTCAAAGACTCAGATAACTTAAGATGATGTGGTCACTCAAGTAGAGCCAGACATTCCTGGAGTTGTGAAGTCAAGTGGGCCTTAGGATGCATTATTACAAACAAAGCTAGTGGAGGTGATGGAATTCTAGCTGACCTAGTTAAAATTCCAAAACATGATGCTGTTAAAGCGCTATACTCAATATGTCAGCCAATTTAGAAAATTCAGCAGTGGCCACAGGACTGGAAAAGATCAGTTTTCATTTCAATACCGAAGAAGGGCAATGCCAAAGAACGTTCAAACTACAGTATGTCTGCGTTCATTTAGCATGCAATTAAGGTTATGCTCAAAATCTTTAAGCTAGGCTTCAGCAATATATGAACCGAGAACTTCAGATGTACAAGATGGATTTAGAAAAGGCAAAGGAAACAGAGATCAAACCACCAACATTTGTTGGATCATAGAGAAAACAAGGGAATTTCAGAAAAACATTTACTTCACTGACGATGCTAAAGTCATCACAACAAACTATGGAAAATTCTTGAAGAGATGGGAATAACAGACCACTTGTCTCCTGAGAAATCTGTATGCAGGACAAGAAGCAACAGTTAGAACCTTACATGGAAAAATAGACTGGTTTAAAATTGGGAAAGGAGTACATCAAGGCTGTATATTGTCATCTTGTTAACTTATATGCAGAGTACATCATGCGAAATGCCAGGCTGGATGAATCACAAGTTGGAATCAAGATTGCCAGGAGAAGTACCAATAACCTCATATATGCAGATGACACCACCCTAATGGCAGAAAGGGAAGGGGAACTAAAGATCCTCTTGATGAAGACGAAAGAGGAGAGTAAAAAGCTGGGTTAAAACTCAACATTCAAAAAATGAAGATCTGGTCCTATCACTTAATGGCAAATAGAAAAAGTGGAAGCAGTAACAGACTTTATTTTCTTGGGCTCCAAAATCACTATGGATGGTAACTGCAGCCATAAAATTAAAGGACACTTGCTCCTTGGAAGGAAACCTATGACAAACCTAGAAAGCATAGTAAAAGCAGAGATATTACTTTGCCAACATAGGTCCGTCTAGTCAAGGCTGTGGTTTTTCCAGTAGTCATGTATGGATGTGAGAGCTGGACTATAAAGAAAGCTGAGTGCCAAAGAATTGTCGCTTTTGAACTGTGGTGTGGGAGAAGACTCTTGAGAGGCAGGCCCCTGGACAGCAAGGAGATCAAACCAGTCCATCCTAAAGGAGATCAATCTTGAATCTTCATTGGAAGGACTGATGCTCAAGGTAAAGCTCTAATGCCTTGGCTACCTGAGGCAAAGAGCCAACTCACTGGAAAAGACCCTGATGCTGGGAAAGATTGAAGGCAAAAGGAAAGGGCGGCAGAAGATGAGATGGTTATTAGATAGTATCACTGACTCAATAATGTGAATTTGAGCAAATTCTAGGAGACGGTGAAGGACAAGGAAGCCTGTTGTGCTGCAGTCCATGGGGTCACAAAGAGTTGGACATAACGACCAAACAACAACAAATGAAGGCAACTACATATGTAAACATGTAAGACAGTAAAAAATAAAATTTTCTCTTTTCTTAACTGATTAAAAAAACAATTGCCTGAAACAATTATAAAACTATACTACTCTAACATATACAAATGTAACATATATGACAATATTAGCACAAACGAAGGAGAAGGTGTATTGGACCAAGGTTCCTATTTCACTGGAATTAAGTTGGTATTAATCTAAAGTACATTGTGAAAAGCTGAGGCATACTGTAACTTCAATATCAAACACTAACAATAATTTTTAACAAGTAAAAGAATCTCGGGCATTTAAACAGTACAACAGAAAATATCTAACACAGAAAGCAGTAAAGGAGGAACAGAGAAAAACATGAGACATAGAAAACAAGTATCAAAATGGCAAAAATAAACCTATCATACTGGTGATTTCATTAAAAATAAATGCAGGGACTTCCCTACTGGTCTAGTGGCTAAGACTCAACACTCCTAAGGCAGGAGCCCCAGGTTTGATCCCTGGTGAAGGAAATAGATCCCAAGAGCAACAACTAAGAGTTGTTAAACTAAAAGTACTCCTAGTACTCCTGTACCGCAAGGAAGATAGATGATCCGGCATACTGCAACTAAGACCTGGCACAACCAAATAAATAATTTTTTTTAATAAATGGATTAAGAGAGAAAATATTTGCAAATGAAATGACCAAGAAGGGGTTAGTCTCAAAAACAAACCAAAAAAAAGCTCACACAACCTGACAGCAAACAAGCTGATCAAAAAAACAAGAACTGATCAGACATTTTCCCAAAGACACACACAGGCCAACAGGCACAGGAAAAGATGCCCAACACTGTTAATTATCAGAATAACACAAATTAAAACCACAATGAAATATCACCTCACACCTGTTAGAATGGCTATTGTCAAAAAGACCACAAATAACAAATGCTGGGAAGGATGTGAAGAAAAGGGAACTCTTGTACACTGTTGGTGAGGATATAAACTGGAGCAGCCACTGTGGAAAACAGTAAGACTCAGCAATTCCACTCCTGGGTAAATATCAGATAAAAAGAAAACAGTAATTTGAAAAGATGCCTGCACCCCAATGTTCATGTGGGTGAGTGGACTCAGTTGTATCTGATTCATTGAGACCCCCATGGACTGTAGCTTGCCAGGCTCCTCTGTCCATGGAATTTACCAGGCAAGAATACTGGAGTAGGCTGTTTCCTACTCTGAGGATCTTCCCAACCCAAGGAACAAACCTGCATTTCTGGAGTCTCTTCCATTGGTAGGTGGATTCTTTACTCTGAGCCACCTGGGAAGCCCTCCAATGTTCACAGAAGCATTATTTTCAATTCCTATATTATGGAAGCAACCTAAGTGTCCATCAGTAGATGAATGGATAAAGAAGATGTGGTTTTTAGTATATATGTATGTGTGTGTAAGTGTTTATTACAATGGACTACTACTCAGTCATTTAAAAATAATGAAAGTTTGCCATTTTCGACAACAATGGACTTGGAGTGTATTATGTTAAGTCAGACACACAAAGACAAATACTGTTTGGTATCATTTATATGTAGAATCTAAAAAATAAAACTAATGAACAGACTCACAGATAGAGAACAAACTAGCAGTTACCAGTGGGAAGAGAAATGAAGGGAAGGGCAAAATAGGGACGGGGATTAAGAGGTACAAACTACTGCGCAAAAAATAAATATGCTACAAGGGTATATCGTACAACACAGGGAATGCAGGCAGTATTTTTAATAACTATAATGGAGTACAGCCTTTAAAAATTGTAAATCACTATGCTGTACTCTTGAAACTTACACATGAACTGTACCTCAATTTAAAATTTTTTTAACAATTGTAAAACAAAATGGATTACATACACCAATCAAAAGGCAGACATTATCAAACTGAATAAAAAACATATCCTTTCTATAAGAGAAACACTTAAGATTCAAAAACAAAAACAGGTTAAAAGTGGAAGGATGGGAAATGATATACAGCTTACAACTAACCATAAGAAAGCTGGAGTCACTGTGTAAGTATCAAATAAAACTTTAAGACCAAAGAACTGAGATTCTTGGCAAAAGTCTTAAAGAAATGTTTTCCTCCTTGGCTTTGGTAACTTGAAAGGAAAGAAGATACAAATTTAATAACTGTTCCTCCCCCACAGGAGAAGGAAATGGCAACCCACTCCAATATTCTTAGCTGGGAAATCCCATGGACAGAGGAGCCTGACGGGCTACTGTCTATGGAGTCACAAAAGAGTCAGACATGACTTAGCAACTAAACAACCACCACCTCCTCTATTATCCATTTCTATGCTGTTTTTATTGTGGTAAAATGTACATAACATAAACATTGCCATTTTACGTGTACGGAGTTCTGCACTGTTAAGTACATTCATTGTTGTGCAACCCTCGCTACCATCTGCTGACAAAACTCCCATGTTTAAAAGAATACATTCTTTAAGAATATGAGTACTGGCCTTTTCTGGTGGTCTAGTGGTTAAAAATAAACCTGCCAGTGCAGGGGACACAGGTTCAATCCCTGGTCAGGGAAGAACCCACATGATGTGGAGCAACAAAGCCCTTGAGCTGCAACTACTGAGCCCACATGCCCCAACTACTGAAGCCCATGTGGTTAGAGCCCACGTTCCACAGCAAGTGTAGCCGTTGCAATAAGAAGCCCTGAGTGTAGCAACAAAGACCTAGCACAGCTTGGGGGTGGTGGTGAAATAAACCTCAAAAAAAATATATGAGTAACTGGATTCTTAAGAGTTTTGACCTTTCGCTAAGCACACCAAGGGTAAATCAGAGTGCTTGTGGGGGAAAGAAATGCAGATCCGGTAATATATATGTTAATAAAACTAATCTTTTACTGAAATCAGCACTCTCTTCTTTTTTTTCTGACAGTGCAATAAAAACCTAGAGGCAATTATCACATAATAACAGCAGCAGCTAGTATTAAATAAACAAGATAGTACTTAAAAGTCCATAACACACATCATTTAATTTTAGGATGATCCTAATACTTTCATCTTAGGAGGGACAAAAGGTTCAGAGAGGTTAACTGCCCAAGGGCACTCAATTAGCAGGTAGTGTAAAACCAGACATGAATTCATGTTCATAGTTCACGTCTTCTTAGAACACATTAAACATTATCTCCCCCAAAGTTAATAGAAGCTCTAGAAAAATGAAAGTCCATGGTGCATAAGGTACTACATAAGCAGCACCTCAGTAGAGATTGTTTTGTTCTTCTGCCACTACGTCCTCTGCTCCAGTCTGCCTCCAGTTCCCTTCTACCAACACTAGGCTGGGAAAGACTGTCCCAGATGTTTAGATCCAATGGGAGAGAAGTCTAGCTTCCTTGAGAGGAATACTTAAAACACTATGCCAGACCTATTAGTTAAAGCTCAAAAAGAAAATGAGATATGGGTCAGGTCTTCAGCTAGTGGATTAGCAGTAGTGAGCCCTATACAGAGGCTGATGGAGAGAGAGAAACAAAATGTAATGTCAGGGCAAGGGTAGGAGATAACAATAGTAAATAACAGCAACTATGAACTAAAACAACAAAACGTCTCTGCGGACTCTGGCAGAGAATACTGATATCAAAATTTCTAATTTTCTAGCAATACTGATATAAAAAAAACTGCTAAGATAGCTCTGAAACTAGATGATACTCAGTTTCCTAACGTAATAAAAAGGTCCTATCAAGAAAATAAGTCTATAACCTTTGTTTGGTTGGATTAAGAGAATCTATCTATTCTTAATGAAGAATGGGATGTGTATGAAGTCAGTTACACCTAGAGTTTGGCACAGGGCTAACAGTGACCAGATTGTGAGTGACCAGTAACCAGAAACAGTGAGATAGGACAAAAAGGTAAAAGGCAAAACAAAATCTCAGGTCAAAAAGCACTGAGTGCACCAGTCCCTTCATATATGAGCCATCCTGTATATTTGAGGCCAGTATCAACTATAGTCAACTAGACAAATCATACAAGTCAATGTCAATGCCAAGGAAACTGGACAAAGAGATGTCTGATAATTTGAATCTTAAACTTTAAATAGCCCAATACAGCAAATGGCTATTGTATTAAAGTTGTTTTAAACAAAAAAAATCAGAAGTTCTAGAGGAAAGTAAATCGAAGAACATACTTATTCTAAATAATCCATTGAAGTATGTTCGTAACTGATGTCCTACTTCAACCTAGAAAGTTTTTCTTAATTTTGTCTGATCAGATTCTATATAATTATAATCTTTCTAAAATATTTTGTTAGCTTTGACATTCTTGAAGCTCTGGGTACCATATGTTTGGTACATATTTTTATGGCCTTCATAACTGGATTTTTAAAAATCTGTTCTGTCACAAATCAACGTAGGAGTTTTCAAAAGATTGTTTTTGTTCATTTTGAATGAATGCCTTGTTAAGATTCAGGTTTCTCCTCAAAACAGAAACAAACAAACAAAAAAACCCTGACATCAGAAGAAATTGTATAGTTATACATTCACTGCTTGAAATCCTTAAATATATTTTAGACTTTGAGGCGTAGAATCACAAGTTGCAAAGGTCAAAATACTTTTCTTTTAAGGTGTGCAGTGAATGGAAGATACTAGTGTTTTTAAGACGAGGCTTGAAATTATGGAGGGTCAAAGACCTTATAATAGAGTAGGAAATTTTTCTAAGTTAAATTTTAAGCAAGAGCTAATAAGCTAAGATATTCATCACCCAAAACATTACTTGTCTAGTCTCAGAAGTTAGCACTCTCTTATACAAAGGCACTAGATCACAACAGCAAGGGCAAACAACTGAATCAAAAATTATATGGTTCTTTCTCTTATACTCAATCTTCTTAAAAATACACGTCATGCAGCATTGTTAATTTTGACTTATACATGAACAGCCAAAGCAACAGTCTTTTAGTAATTTTCTCTATAATTTGGAAAAATAATCCTCTACAGGTGATTAAAGTAACACATTCAATTTTTTCCATGAGAAAAGTGTTTTTCTATGCCTTTGGTAAAACACCTTGGCAGACTAGAAGGCAAGGGATAATGAGAGTTGATGGTGCTAGATTCTGATGGAAACAAGAAAGATAAGACTGTGTGGCCTATTCCCAAGGCTCATAATCAGTCTGAGCCCAGCCTCCACTGACTCTCATTCTCTTGGAGTGAGTCTACTGTGTTTCCTTCTGTTGGAAATTATCTTTAAGACAGGGCCATGTCATTGCCTATTGCTGCTTTAACAAATTACCACTAGTTTAGTAGCTTAAAACACCACCTATTTATTATCTTATGGTTTTGGAGGTCAGAAGCTTGAGATGAGTCTCACTGGGACAAATCAAGATGTCACTAGGGCTGCATTCCTTCTGGAGGATCTAGGGGATATGTGTCCTTGTCTTACCTAGCCTCTGGAGGCTACTCGCATTCTTCAGCGCACGGTCCTTTCTTCCATCTTCAAAGTCAGCGATTAGATCACTCCAACCTTACTTCCACTGTCACATCTTCTGTGACTAACTCTCCCACCTGTTTCACTTATAAGGGCCCTTGTGATTATACTAGACCCACCCAGATAATCTGGGACAACCTCTCCATCTCATGATCCTTAATTTGATCATATCTCCAAAGGTAACATTCTCATATGTTAACACATTCAGATTCTAATTATTAGGAAGCAGAAATCTTTGGGGAGTTGTTATTTCTGCACCCACAATAACCCAAGCCACAGGTGCCACCAATTATGACATTTGACGATTCCTAACAAGTAATGTATGGTAGATAATGTTGCCACAAATTCTTTGAAACTACTTTTTTATCTGAGAGGTGGAGTTTATTTCCCCACCTCTGAATCTAGACTAGCCAGGACTTGCTTTGAGCAAGAGAATGTGGTAGAAGTGACAAGCAATTTTCTAAGCCTAAAACTCAAGAGGTCTTGCAACTTTCTATCTTCATTCTGTGGGAATGCTATTCTAAGACTGCCATATAAGAAAGTTAGTAGAGCCTGCTGGAGAATGAGAGGCCATGTGGAAGACAATGAGGCGCCCCAGGAGATAGACAGCCAGACATGACAGATCTCCAACTCAAAACAGTTGCACAAATGAGCACACAGAAACTGCCCAGCCAGACCACAGAATGGTATGTGATTAAGTTGGAGTGTTTAGTTATATAATTGACATAATATTGGTTATTGGGAAAAACCAGTCTACAATATTTACATATCTGGATGAGCTTTTGGCAGGAGGAATAAAGAAGGTCACTTGGGTTAGACAGGAGAGGAGAACAGCAGGTAGACTTTCATGGCTGTATCACAAAGCATGATCAGGCTGATACAGGAAATGACTGTTAAATAAGAAGGACCCTGGCTATTTTTATGATCTGTTCTAACTGGAAATAAGAGCCATTACAACTTCTAAGAGGCAGATAACTAAAACTATATCAAAGAAAACAGAGAAGAAAGTACCTACCATACCAGCTGAGACACAGCAACTGCCCAAGACATGCTTAAAATAAAACAAACCATAAATAAAGAGGTAGGGAAAGATGTTTCAGCCAGACAGTAACAATAGGTCCCAGGGCATAAAGTGGTCAAAATCCAGTATTAATACTGTGTGACTTTGGCAGGTTATTGACAATGGAAAAAGACAGCTGGTCTCTCTGGTCCTTCATGCAGGCTTGGGTTCCTACTGTACATTATGACTATTTTCACGAAGTTCAGTTCAGTTCAGTCGCTCAGTCATGTCTGATTCTTTGTGACCCCATGAATCACAGCATGCCAGGCCTCCTTGTCCATCACCAACTCCTGGAGTTCACTCAAACTCACATCCATAGAGCCGGTGATGCCATCCAGCCAAGTCGTCCCCTTTTCCTCCTGCCCCCAATCCCTCCCAGCACCAGAGTCTTTTCCAATGAGTCAACTCTTCACATGAGGTAGCCAAAGTACTGGAATTTCAGCTTTAGCATCATTCCTTCCAAAGAACACCCAGGAATAATTTCCTTTAGAATGGACTGGTTGGATCTCCTTGCAGTCCAAGGGACTCTCAAGAGTCTTCTCCAACACCACAGTTCAAAAGCATCAATTCTTCAGCACTCAGCTTTCTTCACAGTCCAACTCTCACATCCATACATGACTACTGAAAAAACCATAGCCTTGACTAGACGGACCTTTGTTGGCAAAGTGATGCCTCTGCTTTTGAATATGCTATCTAGGTTGTATCATTAAATTGAACTGAATGGAATCAAACTGATCTACCTCCCTACCTCCAGTCTATAAGCTTCCTGCCTTTAAGAGCAAGCCATACATTAACACAGTGACTGGCATGTACTAGGTGGTTCATAAATGTTCATTTATTGGACAGTTTTAGGGAAAACTGATCAAAGAAAACATCCAGTCCTCTTTCAGGTTGGTGTGAACTTCTAAATGCAGCAACCACATCTTTTAAACTTAGCATTCCAGTCCAGTTCAGTCGCTCAGTCAGGTACAACTCTTTGCAACACCATGAACTGCAGAACACCAGGCCTCCCTCTCCATCACCAACTCCCGGAGTCCACCTAAACCCATGTCCATTGAGTTGGCCCATGGGAGCCACTCAAATGTTAAGTTGAATCTAAAAAGAAATGTAGTTAGGAAAAAACTGATTAGAGTCTTAAGAGAATAAAACTGGGCAAATACACAGATTGCAGATAAGAACCATATCTAACATCTAAGTGAAAATCTCTACAATTTATTTCAGCTTAAGTATATCAACATCATCTGCTCTTTTAAACTAAGATTAAAATTATATCAATTTACTATATTGTTCCATTTTGAGAATATCACAGTTCCTCAATTTTCAATTTAACCCCTTTCTACAATTCACATGTTAAACTTACCCACATGAGTAGTTCAACTAATACCAATTTAATCATTTAATAATGGCATACTGCTATAACATGTAGAGAATTACCATGTAAGAACACAAAACATTAAATGATGATAGGGTATGAAAAAAATTAATTCTGAGCTAGAAAATATCTAAACCCAATCCTGGCTGGAACAGACTATAGTTTTGTCAGGCACCACCTTCAGTTTTGTCACTGGTTTATCAATTGAAACTAAACCACCATGAACTAGCTACCTAACAGTTTTTATCAGCCCCAACTCTCTCTCTAGATATTCAAAGGAGTTTACAAAAGTCTTCAAGTGAGAAAACTAGTTTTACAAACTGAAAATCTTTGTGGCTGGCCTTAATATGAATAGCAGATGTAATGACTCACAAGGTTAGATTGTGTCTTTGCAAAAACTCGACCTTTAGAAGGAAAAAAATGGTGTCTACTATTTCATTCAGCACCCAAGAACAGAACCATGCTTTACAATCAAATACGATTCTCCAAGTGCTTTGCTTTCCACTATTCCAAAGCTACATAAAATATAGACTGGCCAACTTTTTCTCAAATGGCAAGACAGTAAATATTTTAGGCTGTTGAAACTACTCAACTCTGTCCTTTCAGTGCAAAAGTGGTTGTAAATACTATGTAAACAAAATATTAAAAGATATGCCATGTTCTAATAAAACATTAAATAGGGAAGCCCGTAGCTGCTGATCCCTGTTCTATAGTGATCAGTGTTTTAAGAATGTTCTCCGTTATATAATATGAGGGAAATCTTTGAGTGTAAATTTAAACAAAGGTCTGGTGAAGTATACCTAGCGAACAAGACTTTTATCTTTGTTTCCACATGAAAATGATCCGTAATGTCATGGCAAAAGAGGAGATATTGAGAACTAGACATAAAAAAGGAACTTTGAGGCTCCTTTGTTCCTCTAAATGAATTAGAATTTCCAAACTTACTATAGAACAGAGAAGCTCATTCCACAAGGACAGGAAGGGGAAAAACGGAAAGTAAACAAGCTATAGGTGGCAGGTGTGGAATAATTTTAGGAAAGCCAAGGAAACAGAGATGCTACTTCATTTATAAAAGTCTAGAGAGCAAAGAATTAGAAAGTGATCATTCCAGCATTGTTAGGCACTAAGTGATTTTATTAAAGTTATTTTGTCTTCCTAGGATTCCCTGGTAAGAGACACTGACCTCACTCATTTAGGTGGCTCAAACAATATACTCCATCATACAATGTCATCAACTAAAAACACTGGTCCCAAGTAAAACCTCCTACATAGTTTTAAACAGTCACTGAAGGCAAAAAAAAGTTAATCATGTATTTTCCGTACTTCTAACCCAAACTCGACCCCATGATGTACTTCTATCAAACATGTCATATCTTCACGCCTGCTTCCTTTTTCTACTCACCAAAATTTTCTCTGGAAGGGGTCAAACTTATTTACATAAAAAAAAAAAACAAACCCAACTTACATTCAAGGGTGTCAAAACTAACAGGAGATCAAATTTTATTTCTTACAAATCAAATAAACTTTCTCTAAACTTTGACATCTCAGTCATCAGCAAACAAAGAAAAAAAAAAAGACAAGATGAGAATGTTGCCAGTGTCACACCCTAGAAGACGGACCCCAGTGGCTGCTTACCACTGTGTGGAAGCAAAGAACAGCGTCTGTTCCTCCTTTCTTCACATGGCTGCCCAGCTAAATTCTGCAGCTTCCTTTATCGCCAAATGTGGCAATAGTGCAGAAATGTGCCTTCGCCCTGCCTAGAATGTGGATGTGATACTGGGAAGCTCATAGTCAAGTCACAATGCCAGCCCTGGCCTGCTCAAGACTTCTTCACATGAAAAAATTAACTCAGTTTTTGAGGTCTCTGTGAGAACAGTCCAAACTATACCTTAACTGACCATATGTCATATTTTATTATGCTGTCCAATTTCATAGGTTCTAAGTTAAATATTTCTTTAAAAGAACACTTTATTTGGCTGAAAGCTTTAAATCATTTAACTAAGCAATCCGTAAACAGCAGTACCAAGATTACAGTATTGATTTTAACAGACACCATCTTTCTTATCTGATAGTCCAAAAACTGCTGGCTCTGCTTACATGGAAGCAGCATATTATGGCACAAACATAAAAGTATCTAAAAATAACATCTCAATCCTTGTTTTTGTTAAGTATGATTGTGAAAGTGAGATGAAAAATCTCATGGAATCACCAAAACACCTGAAAATTAAGCACTAGTAGATTTTCCACTTTAAAGATATAGAGTGGCAATACTACTAAAATACAAAGATTTCTTAAATGGATATAAATTTTGTCTCATCCTGATTTCTGGCTTACTTTCATGATTATTACATAGGGATAGACATGGATGTATAAAACAGGGGTGAAAAGATCAGGCTTGACTGAATGTAGTAAATGCTTCTCCTTCTTCCCCCAAAGCTAAGTTGTTGGCATGCTTTGATAGTATCTAAACTGTCTCCCCTTTAAAAATAGTTTTCATCTTTGGCCAATATCACTGGTTTTCCTCTCTGCTACATGTAAGGATCTGCTTCTTTTTCTCCCTTCCCTCCCCCTACCACCCTAGAATTTGCACTTTAAATATAAATTTATTTAATTGGAGGTTACTTTACAATATTGCATTGGTTTTGTCATACACCAACATGAATCCGCCACAGGTATACATGTGTTCCCCATCTTGAACCCCACTCCCTGAACCATCCCTCTGGGTCGTCCCAGTGCACCAGCCCCAAGCATCCAGTATCATGCATTGAACCTGGACTGGCGATTCACTTCATATATGATATTATACATGTTTCAGTGCCATTCTCCCAAATCATCCCACCCTCTCTCTCTCCCACAGAGTCCAAAAGACTGTTCTATACATCAGTCTCTTTTGCTGTCTCGTATACAGGGTTATCATTACCCTCTTTCTAAATTCCATATATATGCATTAGTGTGACAACCCACTCCAGTGTTCTTGCCTGGAGAATCCCAGGGATGGCAGAGCCTGGTGGGCTGCCATCTCTGGGGTCGCACAAGGTCGGACACAACTGAAGCGACTTAGCAGCAGCAGCATACTGTATTGGTGTTTTTCTTTCTGGCTTACTTCACCCTGTATAATAGGCTCCAGCTTCATTCACCTCATTAGAACGGATTCAAATGTATTCTTTTTAATGGCTGAGTAATACTCCATTGTGTATATGTACCACAGCTTTCTTATCCATTCATCTGCTGATGGACATCTAGGTTGCTTCCATGTCCTGCTATTATAAACAGTGCTGCAATGAACACTGGGGTACATGTGTCTCTTTCAATTCTGGTTTCTTGATATGTATGCCCAGCAGTGGGACTGCTGGGTCATAAGGCAGTTCTATTTCCAGTTTTTAAGGAATCTCCACACTGTTCTCCACAGTGGCTGTACTTGCTTACATTCCCACCAAAAGTGTAAGAGGGTTCCCTTTTCTCCACACTCTCTCCAGCATTTATTGCTTGTAGACTTTTGGATCACAGCCATTCTGACTGGCATGAAATGGTACCTCATTGTGGTTTTGATTTGCATTTCTTTGACAATGAGTGATGTTGAGCATCTTTTCATGTATTTGTTAGCCATCTGTATGTCTTCTTTGGAGAAATGTCTATTTAGCTTTTTGGCCCATTTTTTGATTGGGTCATTTATTTTCCTGGAATTGAGCTGCAGGAGTTGCCTGTATATTTTTGAGATTAGTTGTCTGTCAGTTGCTTCATTTGCTATTATTTTCTCCCATTCTGAAGACTGTCTTTTCACCTTGCTTATAGTTTCCTTTGTTGTGAAGAAGCTACTACCCAAAGCAATCTATAGATTCAATGCAATCCCTATCAAGCCACCAATGGTACTTTTCATAGAGCTAGAACAAATAATTTCACAATTTGTATGGAAATACAAAAACCTCCAATAGCCAAAGCAATCTTGAGAAAGAAGAATGGAACTGGAGGAATCAACCTGCCTGACTTCAGGCTCTACTACAAAGCCACAGTCATCAAGACAGTATGGTACTGGCACAAAGACAGAAATATAGATCAATGGAACAAAATAGAAAGCTCAGAGATAAATCCACAGACCTATGTACACCTTATCTTTGACAAAGGAGGCAAGAATATACAATAGATTAAAGACAATCTCTTTAACAGGCGGTGGTGGGAAAACTGGCCAACCACTTGTAAAAGAGTGAAACTAGAACGCTTTCTAACACCATACACAAAAATAAACTCAAAATGGATTAAAGATCTAAATGTAAGACCAGAAACTATAAAACTCCTAGAGGAGAACATAGGTAAAACACTCCCGACATTAATCACAGCAGGATCCTCTATGACCCACCTCCCAGAATATTGGAAATGAAAGCAAAAATAAACAAATGGGACCTAATTAAATTTAGAATTTGCCTTTTAAAAAATCTCATCAAGGCTACCAACCACTGTGGCTCTATTCTTTTTTCATACTTCTCTGTTGCCTGTCATATCTCAAGAGACAGAGAGCCTGGTGCCACCAGGTATAATCCTTGCTGCACATCGGTAAGGTGCCCTTGCTAGGGTGCTTTTTAAATTACCACTTCCCAAATCCCACCCTAACTCAATTAAAAAGAATCTAAAGGATTTCAAAAGCTCCCCAGGTGATAACGAATGTTCAGTGAAGGTGAAAGAAAAAATATGGCCTCTGAAGATCAGAAAATCTATACTCAAATCCCAGTTTTGCAATTTAATAGCTGTGATTTTGGACAAGTTACTCAACCTTCCTAAACTTCATTTATTCCTAAAGTATCCACTACATGTCAAGCACAATGTCAGATGTTGAGTTAGGGTGATCATCACAGTCCCCGTCCACTAGAAGGTTACAGAAGAAACAGGAATTAAAGGGGAAAAAGTGAAAGTCGCTCAGTCATGTCCAATTCTTTGCAACCCCCATGGGCTGGAGCTCACCACGCTCCTTTGTCCATGGAATTCTCCAAGCAAGAATACTGGAATGGGTAGCCATTCCCTCCCCAGGGCATCTTCCAGACCCAGGGATTGAACCCGAGTCTCCTGCATTGCAGGATTACCATCTGAGCCATCAGGGAAGCCCACACAAGCAAACAAATGTAATCCTAAAAGGGCTACAAGGACACACAGGGAGGAAATCCAGTCTAGATTCTAGGGATCAGCAAAATCTCTAAAAAGGTAAAAGCAAGGCTGAGTTCTGCAGGACAAGTAATGATAGCCAGATAAGGCTGCTAAAGGAAGACAGAGGAGGAAGTGTATGCAAAGGCCTGGATAGAAGTCAGCTTATTTGGGAGATATAAGTAGTTCAGCAAGACTAAAATGAGAATGAGGGAGGAACAAGAGATGAGGATCTACAATGACTTCAGCGTCCACATTTGCAAAACAAAGATATTATTTGCTCTGCTTGGTTACTCAAAGATCAAATTATATATGTAGCAAACTGTCTGGAACAAAACAGGTACTCAGGTGATAAATTCCCTCACTTTTCAGCTTATACATGAGAAGAAGCTTGCCTTTTATAAGCATTTCAAACCAATCAACCACATACTTTTTCTTCAGGTGATTTCATCATAGCACAGAATTCAACAGTACGTTCTTTTCAGCTGTTTTGTTTTTCTGGGGTGCATCTTATCTACTGTGGATTAATGAAGAGTCAACTCTTAGGTCTCAATGATGCTAACATTGAGACTTCCTTCTAAAGGTTCAGACACTTGAGAGTTCCCCAGGCTGTAGATAAAAAGGTTTTAATGTACTGTTTAAATGAACTGAAGCTGTGAAGCAATACAGAATGAGGACCACAATACTTCAAATCCAACCCTGACTCTGATACTCATATGAGCTTTGTGCTTAGTCGCTCAGTGGTGTCTGACTTTTTACAACCCCATGGACTGTAGCCTGCCAGGCTCCTCTGTCCATGGGATTCTCCAGGCAAGAATACTGGAGTGGGTAGCCATTTTCTTTTCCAGGGGATCTTTCAGACCCAGGGATCAAATCCAGGTCTCCTTCATTGCACACAAATTCTTTACTGTCTGAGCCATCAGGGGAGCCCTGACTTTGACTTGAGTTAGATATCAATGATTTACGTTGGGTTAGAGACATCTTTCTGTGTCTTGGTTCCCTTATCTGCCAAAATGAACAATATAAAACAGGATCCCTTAACACAATATAACAGAGCTACTTTTTAATTGCCACTGCCTCACTCCCCCACATAAGGGATGGGTTAGGTAAGAACAGACTCTTCAAAGCTGTCTTTCCCTGATAGAGATCCTGGAGGTCAGCCATAGCTGGCAGCAAAGATATATATCAGACTTTTCATGGTCAATTGATAAACCTACCTAGATTCTGCAGATGTCCTTAGGCTCCAAAATGCTTTGATTCTTTTAAATACTATTTTGGCCCTTTAAGAATTAATTCACATAAACCCTAAAAACAAGTCTAAAAATTAATTTATTTCTGAAGAGAATATTAATGACTCAATTTAAAATGAGAGGACTCATCCAGAGAAGAATTACCAATACAAGTTTAGAATGGCAAATACTGTCAAGATGCTACTTTCATTATCTTTCCCAGTACAAGGTTTATTAGTAAACTTTACTATTCAGTTTTATGCTTCAATATGCTTCAACTTAAAAAAGCTACTTTTAGAAGCATGTGAGGTGATGTTAATTAAAATTGCGGTGGTAATCATTTATGTATAAAGCAATCATTATGTTGTACACCTCAAATACAATTTTATATGTCAATTAGATCTCAAACTGAAAAAAAAATCAATACTAGCACAATCATAGGAAACATACTACCTTAAAACATGTCTGTGTGTGCTTAGGTACTTAGTTTGCTCAGTTGTCTCTGACTCTTTGTGATCCCATGGACTGTAGCCTACTAGACTCCTCTCTCATGGAATTTCCAGGCAAGAATACTGGAGTGGGGGTGCCATTTCCTATCCAAGGGATCTTCCCAACCTAGGAACTGAACCTGAGTCTCTTAGTCTCCTGCACTGGCAGGCAGATTCTTTACCACTAGAACCATGTGGGAAGCCCTCACCTTAAAATATGGAGACTTCTATTAAATATTTTTGGTCTTAAGTGTGAAATTTACTACATTCTGAATGGCATCACAACTTCCCACATGGAATGACACAAATATATTAGATTTCTTGGTAAGAAAATCAAATGATTTTAGTAACTCACCTGCACATTAACATAGAGAATATAGTCAGCTGATCAATGACTTTTAATTTAGAAATAACTGTACTTAGAAGTAACTTTTGAGTGCCTATTATATACCAATTGCTGTGCTAAAGAGACTTATGTGTATTATGTCATTAGTTCCCTGAGGTAGGTACAGTCATCTCTCAGTATCCATGGGGGATCTGGTTCCAGGACACACACCTCCATATTAAAATCTGCAGATGCTCAAGTTCCTTATATAAAATGGTTTAGTGTTTGCATATAACCTACGCACATCCTCTCTTTCACTTTAAACCATCTCTAGGTTACTTATAATACCTAACACACAATGCATATGTTATATATATATAGCTGCTGGTGTGCAGCAAATTCAAGTTTTGCTTTTTGGGACTTTCTGGAATTTTTTTCCAACTACTTTAGAAAGTGGTTGGTTGAATACTCATATGCAGAACCAGCATCCTCAAATACAAAGAACCAACTGTACTATTATTAGCATACTTATTTTACAGAAGGGAAGTGGACCTTAGATTTTGCACCTTACTCAGTTATTCTTTGAACTCAGAGCTCAAGAAAAATCCTTAAACTCACTCTGGTTCAAAGCAGTTTTTCTAAGTACTGCTGCTGCTGCTGCTAAGTCACTGCAGTCGTGTCCGACTCTGTGTGACCCCATAGATGGCAGCCCACCAGGCTCCCCCATCCCTGGGATTCTCCAGGCAAGAACACTGGAGTGGGTTGCCATTTCCTTCTCCAATGCATGAAAGTGAAAAGTGAAAGTGAAGTCGCTCAGTCGTGTCCAACCCTCAGTGACCCCATGGACTGCAGCCTACCAGGCTCCTCCATCCATGGGATTTTCCAGGTAGGAGTACTGGAGTGGGGTGCCATTGCCTTCTCCGTCTCTAGGTACAATACACCTTAATTAACTTAAAGTCTTCAGAAAATTAAAGCCACATTATAGCACAAACTTCATAAACAGTGACTGAATTTCCCCTTCAGTTTTCTCTTTAATATGCCAAAATAATTCTAGAACCTGAGCTTTCCAAATCCTTTAATCATTTATGGTGCTCTCTGCTATGCCTACCATTAGAATGATTTTAAAAACATTAATACTATATCAATTATTTTTAAAAGCTCAGAGATAATCAAGAGATCCTAATAGTCTTAAACACTACCCTCAAACCGAAAGATAAATGGAGATTGGGAAACTTGCATTCTAAAGTGCCACCATCCAGATAAAATTACTCTGTGAATTAGAGTAATTTCAATCAGATTCTATAAAATGGAACATTTTCCTCAAGACTAAAATTAGAGTGCAACCATACGATAGTTTAAGGGCCCAAACTTTGGAACATAAAATGGTCTGACACGTGTCAAATTCAACAGCAGAAAGCAAGCAGGAGGGGCTAGGGAGAGAAGGAACAGTTTAGAAAAATAGTAATAAATGACAAAATGACTTACCTATTCATCTCACTGGCAGCTGTACCTTAATTACTCTCAAAAATCACATGCTGCTAAAATAAGTCCTAATATCTTACTATACGGTGTCCTGCATTTACAGTGAACACATTACATTATTAGGAGAATCCCCAATGGCATTTCATAAGCATTAGAAACAATTATATTTTCTTAGAAGGCACAAGCACTTACGACTTAACAGTTATTAACACACAACAAACTGGTGTACATAATCTAACAAATCAGTGTAGATGTATATACTCTGTTAATTCCTTAACTCATTAATCACTTTTAAAAAGGATTACTTTCTTCAAAATACAAATGACAATAACATAAGCACAATTTAAAGTGTCACATAAGCTATTTGGTAATAAAAATCAGATGCATTTTTTTAAAAAATTGTTATTATACTTAAAGTCCATTTACTATGTAAGAACTCAGCATAACAAACACAAAGTTATTAAATGAGGAGATTCCACTTCAGGTGTGTGACAGGAGGTACTAGCTCTAGAAGTTTAGAAACAGGAATACCAAGCTCTGCTGTAGCACAAGAAATAAAGGAAAATATGCTGATGAATGAGAGTAAAAGAAGTTCTTTTCAGTTACAACCTGCAATATATTAAAGGCAATCCAAAACCATTCCAAAGTTAAGGGGAAAAAAATGCCTCATTTTTTTTCACGAGGCTTACGTGACAATATGCTTCCTTAGGTACACTAGAATTCAGATTCTGCAGTTTCGCTGTAACAAGACTGCTTGTGACTCATGTTTTACACATCCTTAGAGAGACATGGGTGACTTGTACCATTTAACAGGTTAGTTTCATATTTTAAGTTGGATGATTATTTTTTATAGCAACACATAAGTAACATTTTTAAGTGTCTAAGTTTCACAACAGTGAATAAACTGAACGTTACTAAACTGTACAGTTAAAAATGGTTAAGATGGTATATTCTATCTTACCACACAAAAAATGAGAAAGTTAATGAGAAATTACTCCACTTGAATGTTAACAGTAACTTGTTACATAAAATTTGATTACTAGTAAACCAACTTCTTAGGCTTAATTTTTAGTAATTTGTTACTGTCATTAGCAGCTGGATTCGTCTCACTGTAACTAATTTTTAAAGATACTTCCATACATGAGGAAATTCTTTAATTCTTAAGTAGAGTGTGAGAGTGAAGCACTATTCTCAATTAGCATCTTTCAAATCATCTGAGTTACTGCCAACAAATACTGGTTATGAAATTATAAATGTGGTTCTACTTCAGCTGATTCTTTCATTCAGTGAAGAGCAAATCTCGAAATTAGGGAGACCAAGATCCCTAAATGAACAGGCTTTTCTTAAAGCAGTGGTAGTCTTGATTGTAAGGCAGGCAACACTTCCCACTCCTCAGCCTTTAGCACATTTGTGGCCCAAAATATTAAGGTCAATCATTTTCCATCACCGTTTTCTCACCTGGCTCAGCCCTACCAAATTTGACAGGCTTTTGTAAACTTTCTTGAGGTTCTGTTCAGAAAAGCGTGCAATCTAGGTGAGTTTGGTAGCAAGGAAGGGCCTAAGAGGAATCAGCTTGGCTTGGCCGACTCGGGGTGGGGCGGAGGGAATAGTCTCCAGGAAAAGAACACCGGATTGGCTTCAACTTTGCGCAAACCCTCTTTCTCAAGTCACAGATAGCTCCATTCTCGATAAAGGGCTGTGTTCTGGAAAGATCTACCCTTTCCAACTCAAATGTCATTCCCAGATCAGCTGCTTGAGGGGCCAGAGGCGCTCAACCCACGCCCTCTTCTCCGAGTACCTTCTTCAAGTGCCAGCGCGGGCCGCAGCTCACCCTACAAGCCCCCATCCAAGCCCTGCACGAAAGCCCTACGCGAAGACTGCCCTGGCCTGACCCCGCCCGTGGACAAGTCTGCTCCGCCGTGTCAGCAGGGGGCCCCGCCTGGGCGGCCGTGGCCGTTTGAGGGTCTGCACTCCAGGGTCCGCGGCGGACAGCCGGGACCACAGGAGTCCCTCCGTAGGGGGGAAAGACGGCCTCACCTTGACCCTGATCTCGTAGGTGGTGAAGCGGCCCCGGCCGACCCCCACTGTCTGCGGGTTGCTCACATCGATCTCGAGGAAGTTGCTGGGAGGCCCGTAGGCGTCATTCAGGTTCTGCGGCTTGGTGATCAGTCGCCGGGTGTCCGCCACGGTCTCCGCCATTTCGCTGCTGCAGCCGCCGCCGCCGCCGCCGCCGCGGACTCCCTCCGCCCGCTCAGCGTTCTGCCGACACCTCCGCCGCCGCTGCTGCTGCCCGCCGCGGGGACACCAGGCTCGCGCGCAGCGGTCGCAAGGCGAACGAGCACGTAGAGCGGGCGTTCACCCCCACGCGCGTAGCTCCTCCCCGCGTCCCTCCGGCTTCCGCCTCCTGTGCCCTGGAGGGAAACCGCTGACCTGTCGAAACTTCGCGCCCGAGACCCTGGAGACCCAGCGGAAGCCGCGGAAGGGGACTGGGTCTACGCAGAGGAGGGGAAGGACAGTCTCGGAACTTGTAGGTGCGGACAGGTTCCGGCCGGACTACAGAGCCCACAATGCACCGGGCGAGCGCGCCCCCCGCCGGGCTGGGGCAGAGCTGCTACGGGGTCAGTTTCCGTGTCGGCCTTGGCCTGGAGCAGTGGAAAGAGCCCTAGACGGGATCTTCGCGGCCTTGGAAGACGCGGGGACAAAAGTTAAATGGCGAGCTAGGGGAGGTTTGCCCACAGTCCGAGCAAAATTGCCTACGCTAATTCAATGCCAACCTATCCACCGTCTCGCTGTGAACCACTGAAAATGCCTTTCCAGATAACTTTGAATTAACGCCTCAAGTGATGATTTTTGACATCAATTTGATAGTTTTACCGTACATGCGTCTGGCTTGGTAAATTGAATGTGGTAGAGTGGTCAAAAACTACTTTTTATGTTATACCGTAAGGTCAACCCGTTTGGGGAGACTGAGCGGTCCTCTAAAACAAAATAACAATATAGGCTGAAACTTGCTTTGAATTTCTGATGGTCGAGTGATCTGCAGCTTTTCCCCTTCACTTCCCACACAGTTGCAGTAAATTTAAAAAAAAAGGCGGGGGGGTCGGTAAACATATTGCTGCAGCATTTTAAATGGAATTCAGATAACCTTTATCAGAAACGAAAAACGACAAAACAAGTAGATCATAGTTAATCTCCGACAAATGCAAACTTTGAGGATTGAGGTAAAAGGACAAGATGTCTATCCCTGCCTCGGGAGTTATGTCTCTTGTTACGGTCTCGTAACCCTTTCTGCGTTTCTTTATATGTTGAGTTTCAGAAAACCCATTCACTTTAAATAATCTGATTTGTCCCTTAAACTGAAGAATTACCTGGATCTTTAGCAACGCTCAGAAAAGTTGGTATAAAAATTACCTAAGCACGATGTCAATACTTTTCAGGAAAACGCAACATTCATTCATTAAGCAAGTATTTATTGAAGACCTGCTAGGTGTTTTCAAAGGGTGAGGAAGACATTAAAATTCCCTGATCTCATCAGGTTAATTGTTTTATATTAATATATGGTCTATCTTGGGTAGACAAATACTAAACCAATAAGTAATACATCTACCAATATGATTAATGCTATAAAGAAGATAATACTGGGTATTTTGGGGAGCTCCAAAATCATAGCAGATGGTGACTGCAGCCATGAAATTAAAAGACGCTTACTCCTTGGAAGAAAAGTTATGACCAACCTAGATAGTATATTCAAAAGCAGAGACATTCCTTTGCCGACAAAGGTCCGTCTAGTCAAGGCTAGGGTTTTTCCAGTGGTCATGTATGGATAGTTGGACTGTGAAGAAGGCTGAACGCCGAAGAATTGATGCTTTTGAACTGTGGTGTTGGAGAAGACTCTTGAGAGTCCCTTGGACTGAAAGGAGATCCAACCAGTCCATTCTGAAGGAGACCAACCCTGGGATTTCTTTGGAAGGAATGAGGCTAAAGCTGAAACTCCAGTTCTTTGGCCACCTGATGGGAAGAGTTGACTCACTGGAAAAGACTCTGATGCTGGGAAGGATTGAGGGCAAGAGGAGAAGGGGACGACCGAGGATGAGACGGTTGGATGGCATCACGGACTCGATGAACGTGAGTTGAGTGAACTCCGGGAAATGGTGATGGAGAGAGAGGCCTGGCTTGCTGCGATTCGTGGGGTTGCAAAGAGTCTGACACGACTGAGCAACTGCACTGAATTGAACTGAACTGAACGTGAATGAAAGTGACCCAACAAGCTCAATAAGTTGGTCAGAGAAGTTCTTTGAGTGTATCTCTCCAAAAGTGAGAGTAATATCAGAGTAAGTATGCCCAGACAGGACTCCCAGAATAAGGCCATACTTACTCTGTTGCAAGACACCGAAGAGAGACTTGACAAGTATGATTACAGCAGTGAGCTCAATAATGTATTTAATGATTCTTTGAATTGAACTATGTGAGACCTCAGAGACCAAGAACCCTCTATTGTGTTGTCATCCATGACACTTGAACAAAGCAATAATGGAATATTTGCTTAGAAAGCTTCTGTCTCATTGGAGGCCATGGCAGAATAGCTTTGGGCAGCAGCAACAATTGGCTGCAGTGAAGTAGCATCTACAGAAAACAGCACCAACAGTCACATAGCTAAAGAGCTTCCCAGGATAAACATCTGGAAAAAAAATCATCTTTATTTTTCAAGGTGATACGATTGCACTCCTAGAAAAACCTATGACGAGTAAGCTAGTAGAATTAGCAAGAGAATTTAGTGACTGAATGTAGGTATCAAACTTAATTTATCGTCTTCCTCTGACTAAGCAATGTCTAGTTAGACTGGAGATGGAAAAAATATCATATTCATAACAGAGACCAAAGTAAAAACAAGAATGGAAGGCACAGGAGCTATAGGAAACAAAATTATGAAATTTTCATAAAAGATATAAGCCAAAACGTAAATAAAAAGACTCCATGTTCTTGGATAGGACTTAATATAAAACAAAGCACCTAATCTACTATTAACAATGCAAACAGAATCAGAATCCCACTGCAGTTGGTTTTACCCTCCTTTTTGTCTTGGGTGCATAGGGTAGTTCAGTTCAATTGCTCAGTCGTGTCCGACTCTTTGCGACCCCATGAATCGAAGCACGCCAGGCCTTCCTGTCCATCACCAACTCCTGGAGTTCACACAGACTCACGTCCACCGAGTCAGTGATGCCATCTAGCCATCTCATCCTCGGTCATCCCATTCTCCTCCTGCCCCCAATCCCTCCCACATCAGAGTCTTTTCCAGTGAGTCAACTCTTCGCATGAGGTGGCCAAAGTACTGCATAGGGTAGTAGTGGACAAGAATTCTCTTTTTAAGTTCGCATGTTGGACATTAACCAAGAAGACCATGAACATGAAAAGGAAAGTGTGATTTGCTTTACCAAATGTTAAAACTTACAGTAAAGCTAACTGTAAGCAAGAGCATAGGGAATTCCCTGGCGGTCCAGTGGTTAGACTCCTCACTTTCACTGCAAGGCCCCATTTGGATCCCTGGTCTGGGAACTAAGACCTCACAAGCTTCTCAGCACAGATCAAAAAAAAAAAAAGTCACAAGAGTATGGTTTTGGCTGTGTATAAAATAGGAGTGCAGTACAGAGGGAGCGTTTCAAATCATTGGTGGAATATTTCTGGCACAGTTGAACGTCTAGGGAATAGGAAGACCACATAGCTAATCCCCTGTATTATGTGTGTCTGACTCTGTGACCCTTGGACTGTAGCCTGTCAGGTTCCTCTATCTGTGGGATTTTCCAAGCAAGAATACTGTAGTGGGTTGCCATGCCCTTCTTCAGAGGATCTTCCTGACTCAGGAATTGAACCCGTGTCTCTTGCATCGTCTCCATTTTTCAGGCAGATTCTTTACCACTGAGCCACCTGGGAAGCCCATTCCTGCGTTATACCACATATGAAAAAAATTCCAGATAGAACTTATTTTTTTATTTATTGTTGATAGTGGGTTTTTTTCATCGCAGCACTGTTTATAATAGCCAGGAAACAACCTAGCTGTCCATCAGCAGATGAATGGATAAGAAAGCTGTGGTACATATACACAATGGAGTATTACTCAGCCATTAAAAAGAATACGTTTGAATCAGTTCTAATGAGGTGGATAAAACTGGAGCCTATTATACAGAGTGAAGTAAGCCAGAAAGAAAAACACCAATACAGTATACTAACACATATATATGGAATTTAGAAAGATGGTAATGATAACCCTCTATGCAAGACAGCAAAAGAGACACAAATGTATAGAACAGACTTTTAGACTCTGTGAGAGAGAGAGGGTGGGAGGATTTGGGAGAATGGCATTGAAACATGTATACTATCAGGTAAAAAATGAATTGCCAGTCTATGTTTGATACAGGGTACGAGATGCTTGGGGCTGGTGCATGGGGATGATCCAGAGAGATGATATGGAGCGGAAGGTGGCAGGAGTGTTCAGGATTGGGAACACATGTACACCCATGGCTGATTCATGTCTATGTATGGCAAAACCAATACAGTATTGTAAAGCAAAGTAAAGTAAAAGAAAAAATTTTTAAAGTAAAAATAAAATTCATTGCTAATTCACACACACAAAAAAGAATGTAACCACAAGACTGTTTACTTCAGCTTTATTTGTAGTGGCAAAAACTAAAAACAGCCTGAATTAGAAATGCTTGGATTATAGTATATTCAAACTATGGGGAAGTGTATAATATTTTATGTAATTTACATGTAACATATAAATTAAATAAAGAGTAAATGAAATAGTTCTACTTTTATTTAAGATGTTCAGTTCAGTTCAGTCGCTCAGTCATGTCTGACTCTTTGCAACCCCATGAATCGCAGCATGCCGGGCCTCCCTGTCCATCACCAACTCCTGGAATTCACTCAGACTCACGTCCATAGAGTTGGTGATGCCATCCAGCCATCTCATCCTCGGTCGTCCCCTTCTCCTCCTGCCCCCAATCCCTCCCAGCATCAGAGTCTTTTCCAGTGAGTCAACTCTTCCCATCAGGTGGCCAAAGAACTGGAGTTTCAGCTTTAGCGTCATTCCTTCCAAAGAAATCCCAGGGTTGGTCTCCTTCAGAATGGACTGGTTGGATCTCCTTTCAGTCCAAGGGACTCTCAAGAGTCTTCTCCAACACTATAGTTCAAAAGCATCAATTCTTCGGTGCTCAGCCTTCTTCACAGTCCAACTCTCACATCCATACATGACCACAGGAAAAACCATAGCCTTGACTAGACGGACCTTAGTCGGCAAAGTAATGTCTCTGCTTTTGAATATGCTATCTAGGTTGGTCATAACTTTTCTTCCAAGGAGTAAGCATCTTCTAATTTCATGGCTGCAATCACCATCTGCAGTGATTTTGGAGCCCCCAAAAACTGTTTCCCCATCCATTTCCCATGAAGTGATGGGACCGGATGCCATGATCTTCATTTTCTGAATGTTGAGCTTTAAGCCAACTTTTTCACTCTCCTCTTTCACTTTCATCAAGAGGCTTTTTAATTCCTCTTCACTTTCTGCCATGAAGGTGGTGTCATCTGCATATCTGAGGTTATTGATATTTCTCCCGGCAATCTTGATTCTAGCTTGTGTTTCTTCCAGTCCAGTGTTTCTCATGATGTACTCTGCATAGAAGTTAAATAAGCAGGGTGACAATATACAGCCTTGACATACTCCTTTTCCTATTTGGAGCCAGTATGTTGTTCCATGTCCAGTTCTAACTGTTGCTTCCTGACCTGCATACAGATTCCTCAGGAGGCAGGTCAGGTGGTCTGGTATTCCCATCTCTTTCAGAATTTTCCACAGTTTATTATGACCACACAGTCAAAGGTTTTGGCGTAGTCAATAAAATAGAAATAGATGTTTTTCTGGAGCTCTCTTGCTTTTTCCATGATCCCAGCGGATGTTGGCAATTTGATCTCTGGTTCCTCTGCCTTTTCTAAAACCAGCTTGAACATCAGGGAGTTCACGATTCATGTATTGCTGAAGCCTGGCTTGGAGAATTGTGAGCATTACTTTACTAGCATGTGAGATGAGTGCAATTGTGCGGTAGTTTGAGCATTCTTTGGCATTGCCTTTCTTTGGAATTGGAATGAAAACTGACCTTTTCCAGTCCTGTGACCACTGCTGAGTTTTCCAAATTTGCTGGCATATGGAGTGCAGCACTTTCACAGCATCATCTTTCAGTATTTGAAACAGCTCCACTGGAATTCCATCTCCTCCACTAGCTTTGTTCGTAGTGATGCTTCCTAAGGCCCACTTGACTTCACATTCCAAGATGTCTGGCTCTAGGTGAGTGATCACATCATCATGATTATCTGGTTCTTGAAGATCTTTTTGTACAGTTCTTCTGTGTATTCTTGTCACCTCTTCTTAATAGCTTCTGCTTCTGTTAGGTCCAGACCATTTCTGTCCTTTATTGAGCCTATCTTTGCATGAAATGTTCCCTTGGTATCTCTAATTTTCTTGAAGAGATCTCTAGTCTTTCCCATTCTGTTTTTTCCTCTATTTCTTTGCATTGATTGCTAAAGAAGTCTTTCTTATCTCTTCTTGCTATTCTTTGGAACTCTGCATTCAGATGCTTATATCTTTCCTTTTCTTGTTGGCTTTTCGCCTCTCTTCTTTTCACAGCTATTTGTAAGGCCTCTCCAGACAGCCATTTTGCTTTTTTGCATTTCTTTTCCATGGGGATGGTCTTGATCCCTGTCTCCTGTACAATGTCACAAGCCTCCGTCCATAGTTCATCAGGCACTAATATACCTATTTTTAGTTATTAGCATTAGAAGAGGAGAGACTTCCCTGGTGGCCCAGTGGCTGAGACTTTGCACTCTCAGTGCAGGGGCACTGAGTTTGATCCCTTGTCAGGGATGCTGCAACTAAGACCCAGCACAGCCAGATAAATAAAAATTTTTAAATGAATTAGAAGAGGAATATCCATGATACTTTGGAAAGAGGATCAAAGAATAATATGTGCAGTAGGATCTCATTTGGGTAAACAAATAAAAGCCTGTCAATCTACATATGAAAGGGTATACACTAGACTGTTAACATTGTTAACTCAGGAAAGGATGGTAGTTGAAGAGAGGAGTAGGGATGAAAAGACACAAACATAATCTAAGCATGGGCTAGATTACAGAAAACTATAACCAATTTTATGTTTTCCTAGTGGTCCATTAGAGAAGACTCTTGAGAGTCCCTTGGACTGCAAGGAGATCCAACCAGTCCATTCTAAAGGAGATCAGTCCTGGGGTTTCTTTGGAAGGAATGATGCTAAAGCTGAAACTCCAGTACTTTGGCCACCTAATGCGAAGAGTTGACTCATTGGAAAAGACTCTGATGCTGGGAGGGATTAGGGGCAGGAGGAGAAGGGGACGACAGAGGATGAGATGGCTGGATGGCATCACCAACTCTATGGACGTAAGTCTGAGTGAACTCCAGGAGTTGATGATGGACAAGGAAGCCTGGCGTGCTGTGATTCATGGGGTCACAAAGAGTTGGACACGACTGAGCGACTGAAATGAACTGAACTGAACTGAATGGTCCATTTTAGACAAATTATGTCAATTTGCCTGTATTACTGTGGGTACCTGGAAAGCTGTGTTCCTTGAGTAGTGTATTAGCTTATCATAGCTAGGTAGTCACTAAGATCATCCATTCCTGTTTATTCAGAGATCACTGAACAGTCAGCTGATTATAATTTCACTTTTGTGAGGACTTTCTTTTCTTAAATTTTTTTGAATTGAAATATAGTTGATTTATAATGTGTTAGTTTCAGGTGTTCAGCAAAGTAATTGCATTATATATTATGTATATATGTGTGTTTATATATATTCTTTTTCAGATTCTTTTCCATTTAGATTATTACAACATATTAAATATAGTTCCCTGTGCAACATAGTAAATCCTTGTTGTTTATCTATTTTATATATATAGTAGTGTGTATCTGTTAATTTATCCCTCTCTCCCACCCTTTCCCTTTTGTTTTCTGTGTCTGTGTTTCTGTTTTGTAAGTTCACTTGTATCTTTTTTTTAGATTCCACATATAAGTGATATCATGTGGTATTTATCTTTCCCTGACTTACATATATGATAATCTCTAGGTCCACCCATATTGCTGCAAATGACAATATTTCATGCTTTTATGGTTGAGTAATATTCCATTTTATATACAAATCACATCTTCTTTATCCATTCATCTCTTGTTGGACACTTAGATTGCTTCCATATCTTGACTGTTGTAAAGAATGCTACTATGAACATTGGAGTGCATGCATCTTTTAGAGTTTTCAGCTTTTCCTGATAAAGACCCAAGAGTGGGATTACTAGATCATATGATAGCTCTGTTTTTAATTTTTTAAGGAACTTCTGTACTATTTTCTGCAGTGGCATCCCTAGTGTATAATCTCACTAATAGTATAGAAAATTTCCCTTTCTCCACACCCTTTCCAGAATTTATTATTTGTAGACTTTTTGATGATGGCCATTCTTTTTTTTTTTTTTTTGTGTGATGGCCATTCTGACTGTGTAAGGTGATATTTCATTGTAGTTTTGACTTGCATTTCTTTAAGAATCAGCGATGATGAACATCTTCTCATGTGTTCATTGGCCATCTGTCTTCTTTTGAGAAATGTCTATTTAAGTCTTCTGCCGAGTTTCTGATTGAGTTGTTTCCTTTTAATATTGAGTTGCATGAGCTTTTTGTATATATTGGAAATTAAGTGCTTATCCATTGCATTGTTTGCATATATTTTCCCCTATTCCATAGGTTTGTCCTTTTGTTTTATTAATAAATGGCAACCCACTCCAGTATTCTTGCCTGGAGAACCCCAGGGACAGAGGAGCTTGGTGGGCTACAGTCCACGGGTCACAAAGAGTCGGATACGACTGAGCGACTTCAATTTCAATTTTGCTGTGCAATAGCTTGTAAATTTGATTAGGTCCTATTTGTTTACTTTTATTTCTTTTGTCTTAGGAGATTGATCTTAGAAAGTATTGCTACAATTTACATCAGAGAACGTTTTGCCTGTGTTCTCTTCTAGGAGCTTTTTGGTGTTACGTCTTATATTTAAGTCTTTAAGTCATTTTGAGTTTATTTTTGTGTATGGTGTGAGGGCATGTTTTGCTGCTGCTGCTGCCACCACTGCTAAGTCGCTTCAGTCGTGTCCGACTCTTTGCAACCCCAGAGACAGCAGCCCACCAGGCTCCTCTGTCCTTGGGATTCTCCAGGCAAGAACACTGGAGTGGGTTGCCATTTCCTTCTCCAATGCGTGAAAGTGAAAAGTGAAAGTGAAGTCACTCAGGTGTGTCCGACTCTCAGCGACCCCATGGACTGCATCCTACCAGGCTCCTTCATCCATGGGATTTTCCAGGCAAGAGTACTGAAGTGGGGTGCCATTGCCTTCTCCAGAGGGCATGTTCTAACGTTGCTGATTTACATGGGACTGTCCAACTTTCCCAACACGACTTGCTGAAGAAACTGTCTTTTCTCCATTGTATATTTTTGCCTTTCTTGTCAAAGATTAATTGACCAGATGTGTTTGGGCTTATTTCTGGGCTCTATTATGTTCTGCTCATCTTTTTGTCTGTTTTTGTGCCAACACTACTCTGTTTTGATTATTGTAGCTTTGAGATACTGTTTGATGTCTGAGAGGATTATGCCTCCAGCTTTGTCCTTTTTTTCAGGATTGCTTTGGTAATTCTGGGTCTTTTGTGGTTCCATATACATTTTAGGATTATTTATTATGAGGACTTTCCTGCAGGCAAAAGGAAATTCTGCCTTGTGGGTGCAGCTAGTTTATATTTTCATTTTAAACTTGTAAATTAAGGTTCTGTCTTATCAACCAGCATCTTGTGAGCTTGACTTGCATCACTCCCCCAAGCCTGATCACCTCTGAGGAAAATTATAAAACTGAGTAGCTGGTTTTATAACCAGAGTATCAGACTCTGAATTTGTGGCAAACCTAATAAAATCCTGGAAACTTCTCAAGGGCCATCCTGGCCACTCTTATGTCATTTTTCTAGTTCACACCCTGACCCACCTCCAAACATCTGCTCCCAGCCTGCTGAGAATTCCTGAAGAAAATCCTAAGCTGACTGGCACCTTTGCAGATTTATAGTTTCTAATCTCAGCTGACCCTTCAACCTGCCTCAGCAATCCCTTATTTTATTTGCTTCTCAGATAAAATGTTTTGCAACCCTCTTCCTAAACTCTCAGCATGTAACCTCACTTCATGCAGCACACAGAAAAGTAAAAGCCACAAATCTCAGTACTTCCTTCCTCCCTACTGAAGACTACTTACAACATGAGTCACCCTCATGCCCAGACCACTGCCAGCTTCTGAGAATGTGGGCATTTTCAGATTTAGTATTGAGGGAATTTATAGACACTATGATTTGTTTGTTCATTTTAAATAAAACATTTACATGATTCAAAAGTCAAAGTGCATTTACGAGTATCCATTGAAACACCTGCCTCCAGTTCCTATCTGCAGCCATCTACTTCCCCTTTCTATTGACAGCCACGTTATCAGTTTCTTGCTGTGTATCTTTGTGTCCTTCCAGAAATAGTCTAGCATGTAAAATGTGTGTGTTTATATATATATGTATTATATAACAGAAATGGTATCATAGAATACACATACTTTTGCACCTTCTTTTACTTAACAATATATCTTGGAGCTAGATCCACACTTAATATAGCAGTAAAGTATTTCATTACATGATGTTCCATAGTTTATTCAACTGGTCCCTGAAAGGGAGCAGAATGTGTGACCCCAAAATGACTTTGGCATGTGGATTATCTTGAATGGAGGATAATCAAGATGCAACTGACTTCAGAAAAACTTGTACCTCTTCCTCACTATCTAAAAGAAAGTAGATGGGGGCTTGGCCCAGAGAGAGCTATTACCAAAGATAGATTTTGTCTGAATGACCTATCTCTGTGGCAAGGCAAACATCCCAATTTCCAGACATCTGCTTCTCTTACTGTCCCCTGAATTACTCCTCTTCCCTTTGGAAGCCGCAGATGCCTACCCCACTCCCTAGCTCAGGATGGCTTATAAGCTTTAACTGCCCAACTTGCTCTAGTTGCTTGCTTCTATGGGACTCTGGTACATATAAAATTAAGTTTCTTTTGTGTTACTCTGTTTTATGTCCACTTGGTTATTATCTACTCTAGAAGCAAGTCCACAAATGTTTAGGTTTCCCAATGCATACAAATATGTTTACAGTACACTGTAGTCTGTTTACAATGATATGTCTCCAGAAACAATGTACAAACCTTAATTTAAAAAATAATGCTGTGGGAAAGATAGTACTGATAGACTTGCTCCACAATGAGTTGCCACAAACCTTCAGTTTGTAAAAGTGCAGTATCCGCAAAGCACAATAAAGCAAAGCACATTAAAATTTTCAGCCCCACCCCCTGACTCCTGGGAATGTGGCAGACGGGAGAGGACAAGGAAGAGCCTTGCGCCCCATCCCCCATACTTTGCCCCTCTTCCGTTTGGCTATTCCTGAGCTGTAATCCTGTAAAATAAGCTTAAACATGAAGTAGTTTTTCTCTTCTGAGTTCTGTGAGTCAAATTATCAAAACTTAGGGAGAAGAGGGTCATGAGAGTCCTCAAATTCATAACCAATTAGGCACCAGGTGGCTGGCTCAGATGGTAAGGAATCTGCTCACACTGCAGGAGACCCAGGTTCAGTCCTTGGGTCGGGAAGATCCCCTGGAGAAGGAAATAGCAATCCACTTCAGTATTCTTGCCTAGAAAATTCCACAGACAGAGGAGCCTAGTGGGCTATAGTCCATGGATTCGCAAAGAATCAGACATGACTGAGTGACTAACACTTTCACTTTTCAGGCAGAAGGCAGAAGCAAGTAGCTTAGGTACCCCATTTAAGGCTGGTGTCTGCAGTCTTGTGGGTCTAAGTCTTCAACCTGCAGGGTTTGTGTTAACTCTAGGTAGTGTCAAAATTGAATTGTTGCACACCCAGCTGGGGTTGGCGAATCAGAAGCCTTGGAGATGATGTTAAGCCCTTCTAGGAACATATCAGATAGTCTCTATCCTTCTCTTAAAGGTTAAGTTTTCTACTTCCACTATCAGGGAGGGGTTAGTGCAGGTCTGCTCCCTGGACTAAGAGTTTAGGGTCTTGGGGAGGCTAATACTTTAGCTGAACATATCTTCACACTGATCTTTTTGGTATATTTGTTCATGATTTCATTTAAAGGAGAGGCAAGTAACTTTCCTGACTGCTCAGTGGTTAAGACTCTGCACTTCCACTGCAAGAGGCATGGTTTGATCCACAGTTGGGGAACTAAGATCACCCATGTGTACCACGTGACCAAAAAAAAAAAAAGAAGTGGCAAGAACTGGAGTGAGCCACTCAGCAAAATAAGCCTAGTAAATGTGACTCACAGAAGGCAGGTTAGTGAGCACCTGTTGATCTGTTGTGCTTTGGGCATACCCTTTGAGGGATATTACTCCCCACCCTGAGACACACAAAGTTTTGTCCAACACACACGATTCTCCATTTGGTTACTTGTGTGTGTGATTTAGTTTCTCTTCTGTATTGGTAAACCAGGCAGTACCCAGATGGTACAACATCAGAACCCCCCTCTCTTGCTGTTTTCAAGTTCTTCTTCACCAATTAAGCCATTTCCCTATATCTTGTCTTTACCCTTTGTGGTAGCTATAAGAATGTGTCTCTCAGATCTCTAGCCTCAGGAAACATAATTAACCTATGACCTCAGCTGCTGTGTGTACTGAAATTTCATTACTGCATTTGCTCTGAGTCCACATTTCCCATGGTTGCTGCCAGCCGAATGCCGAGTACACCAACCAGTGATTGAGGACTGCTCAGATATCAGAAATATAAGACTCATTACTGGGTGAGGAGGGACTCTCCTCTTATAGATGACTTTGGATCCAGTGTCTGGAAGAGTCAAAAGCAGCCATGACAATGAGTGATTTCTGTCCCTGGTCAAGTGGTTGACTTATGAAAAAAAAAAAAAAAGGCACAGGATTCCTTTTGAAATTGAAAGCCTATGATTTCATACAGTGTGACTGATTTCAACCATGTAAGGTCAGGAAAGGTTAGTGTAAACCTGAATTGGGGTGAAAATACCCAAGTCCTCAGCTGCAGGAACAGTGGGAACCAGGTATTTATATTCCTTCTCTCAAGAAAACGGATTATGAACTTTCTGAATAAAGAGCCACCAATACTCAGAGCAGAGTTCCTCAATCATTAATATGCCTACAGCTCACCTGGGGATTGGGTAGAACTACAGATTCTGATACAGGAGTTCTAGGATGAGACCTGAGATTTTGCATTTCTGGCAAGTTCCAGAAAATGCCATTGTTGCTGGTCTCCAGACCATAGCAGATAGCAAGGATCTAGAGAATCTCAAGAATGCCATATATATTGACTTGTTGGTGGGGCAGGGAGAGGGTCATTTCCAGAACCAATGGCATTATGTGGTCTCCTTAGCTGAACAGAAATGTCCCCCTTAGAACTCTTAAATCCTTCTAGCCATTCATGTGACAAATAGTTGCTGAGCAAGTGCTGTAAACCAAGTGCTGTGCTAGGTGCTTGCGCGCAGAGAAGAGGGAAGGTGGTGAACAAGACACAGTTTTTACTTACAGGATATTTCAGTCTGGTCATAGGGACATGCCAGTAGAGTGTGATGAGAGCCACATACCCCAGTCTCGAGGGGAGTAGGGAAAGAATTCCAGAAGGAAGCAACAGTAAACATGAGACTTGAAGTTGGTGTTTGACACACAAAGCATCTGTGATTTGGGTGTGCCTCTGTGTGGGAGGTACCTCCCAGAGATAAAAGTAAACACATGCCAGAGGAAAGCATTGCTGGGGGAACTACAGGTAGTTAGTACTACTGGATGAAAGGGCAAAATGACAAGGACTAATGCCAGAAGGCATTTCAGTCAATGTTTACAGTTCTGGACATTATCTAAAGACATTCTAAAGGAAACTACTGCATGAGAGTGACTTGATTTTCAGTTTAGAAAGATCACTCTGGCAGAAGTAAGATGGCAGCAGTGGGAATGTAGAGAAGAGAATAGACTTGAGAAATAGTTGCTCCTGTATGGATGTGAGAGTTGGACTATAAAGAAAGCTGAGTGCCGAAGAATTGATGCTTTTGAAATGTGATGTTGGAGAAGACTCTTGAGAGTCCCTTGGACAGCAAGGAGATCCAACCAGTTCATCCTAAAGGAAGTCAATCCTGAATATTCTTTGGAAGGACTGTTGCTGAAGCTGAAATTCCAATACTGTGGCCACCTGATGTGAAGAGCTGACTCATTGGAAAAGACCCTGGTGCTGGGAAAGATTGAAAGCAGGAGAAGGGGACAACAGAGGATGAGATGGCTGGATGGCATCACCAACTTAATGGACATGAGTTTGAATAAACTCAGGGAATTGATAATGGACAGGGAAGTCTGGCGTGCTGCAGTCCATGGGGTAGCAAAGAGTCAGACATGACTGAGTGACTGAACTGAACTGAACTGAATTGCCCTGCCCCTGTTTCTTTCGTTTGACCTGAAGAAGGTACTGCATTAAGCAATGGAAGACTGTCCAGACTGGATATCTGTGAGATATCTCAGGATGCAAACAGCAGCATAACTCCTATAGGGAGGAGAAAGGCCTGGCAAATCTATGTGAACTGGTGTCAGCATTCTAGTGAAAGTCCTTGCCACCAGAATATACACTCCAGGCATACTAGCTTTGGTTCCTAGTAGTGTTTGCAAAGGAAGTAAACTCTTCTAACTACATTTAGGAATGCATCTTCATAGGAAGTGTATTCCGCCAGAACCTGTGGATTTTTTTTTTTTTGGTCAAGTTTTTTGTTTCTTTGTTTTATTTATTTTGGTTGCGCTGGGTCTTCGTTGCTGCACAGGCTTTTCTCTAGTGTGACGAGCGTGGTCTACTCTCTAGTTGTGTGCATGGGCTTCTCATGTCAGTGGCTTCTTTTGCTGTGGAGCATGAGCTGTAGGCCGCATGGGCTTTAGTAGCTGCAGAGCCTGGGCTCAGGAATTGCCCCTCCTGAGCACAGGTATGTTAGATCTTCACAGACCAGGGATCAAACCCATGTCTCCTGCATTGGCAGGTGGATTCATAACCACTAGGCCCACAGGGAAGTCTTGTGGATTGGTTTTGATAGAGAGATTGAGCAGTCCTGCTGCAACAAAGCTTGACCCGCTCAGCTGTTTAATGCTCCCAGATCTATACTTCCCTCAACCTAGACTGCGGGCAGGTTACTACAGTGCTTGCCACCCCACCCCCACACACACTCACCCAGGCAACCAGGTGCTATTTCTGTTTGTTGTCCTATTGACTAAATCAAACTCTGACTGTCTAAGTCAGTCTCATCCCACTTATGCTTAAGCAATACCTCTGATATTTACATCCTTTCTGCTGTAAATCACTTGGGCTGATAACAATGAGTCATCTTTTCTCTCTCCTTTCTCATCTACTCTTCACCACCCCCTGCCCCCCGCCATATCTTAGTTTGGTTAGACTGCAGAATTCTCCATACTGCCTTACTTTCTCTAATCTCTTCTCTCATTATGCAGAATACTAGCATGATTTACACATCACCATTCGGATATGTTTTTGTATTAGAAATATTTCTCATCTAGAAATTTATATTTTACATAAACGTATCTGATTTGAAGACAGTACTGTGAGCAAATAATATTCTATTAAGTCACGGTTTGGTAGAGGACATGGGCAACATCCTTAGTAGATGAGCAACCCTAGAAAAGTTTCTTTGCCTGCCTGTGCCTCTGTTTCTTCATGTATAAAATGGGGACAACAATAGTATCTACCTTACCAGGTGGTTATGAGCATTGAGAATTAATATTTGTAAAGCACGAGAACAGTACCAGACATGTGGTAAGCCCTGAAATGCCTAGAACCTGTGAAGGAAATTAGAAATGACTGTATCTAGGAAGAACGAATGTGGTTGGAAGATCATAGGAAGAAGCCTTGAAGCTATGATTAGAAGTGACTGGTGGTGTATGGGTAGGTCTGTGAACAGATGATATTCAATCAATGTTGTAACTAAATGAATCAAGTACTCAAAAGCTTGATCCTCTTGACCAGAATGCTGAGCTTAAATCTACTGACAGAATGTTTCAAAGCCTTGATTTATTTACTGTCATTTTAGATTCAAAGCATTAGGTTTTCATAGGCATTTCTGTCTAAGGTAATGTCAGTTAATTAGGTCCCAAGTAAAACATCTGCCATGGGAGATTTACATTACCATAGCCTGCATATGTGAAAGTCAAAAATTTCAAAATATCGTTAGTTCCAGAGTATATTTTTGATAAACCAGCTTGAATACTGCCTTGTGGATAACAAGGTTAAATAAAGGTTCTAATAAGACAAACAACGACAATTTAAATAAATCAGATGTTTTGTCGAAGATTACTCTGTGATTTTCTCCAATTATTCATGACATTTCACCCATTCATATTGTGATCTACTTTAATAGTGGAAGGAAAAAAAACCTTGTCTCCTTGTTTATTCTTTGTTCTCAAGGAGATAAGCTGTTTATAAAGATACGTTATTTGTTATTTAAATCACTTTTACTGAAGTTGTTTATTTCCTTGTTTCAGTTTCTAAAAAATATTGCAACAATTGTAATGCTTCTTAGAGATGTCTATTCAATTCAGAGTGATTTGTACTGAAATTCTTTGCTAAATGGGCACAGGTGCTATGTGTATAACACGCTAGAGCGAGTCACTAATAAATGCTAAACAACAACATAAAAAGACAACGGGAGTATACTTTTATTAATTTTCAAAATCTGTGATTAAAAACATTTTAGACCTAACATCTCAGATATGTGTAAATGTCAAACTCTATACTGCCATTTCATAACTATTTAATAATAATAGTAATAATATAATAATAACTTAGCACCAAAACTATAAACAGAAAAATTGTGTAATTTAAGTACAGAAATCTATTTCTTAGAAAATACCCTTTAATCATTTTTCAGACTTTCAAGATCACTATTATATAAAAGTAATTAAATAAAAAGATAATTGACCTGGTATTAAAGTATCAAATTAAAGCTGAAAAACAGTACCTAAAAACAGAATTATATCTTTAAAAAATTGTTGAGTAGCAAACACAGGAAGTCATATCTCTTGTTCCTCTCTTTGCTATGCATAAAATCATTTCCAGGATAAATTTTAGTAATTTAATACTATAAAACTACTTAGTAGTATAGCATGCAATTCTAAAATACATGTTTTGCATATCAATCTATAAACTCAAACTATGGCTTGTCTTGAGTAATCAACAGGATTGATATGTGAAATAAAGCCAAGAGGATTTGATATTTTAAGGGGCAGTTGATTATTTCCAAGAACAAATGCTTCAAAATCCAGCTGGGTTGATTTGGACTAAAGAATGAAGCCTGGTATCATGAATTATAGTATGTATTCCTGCTGAGTAAGCCCTGGATATGGCAAACTCAGATCTGTGGATGCACATCACTCCCTTTGAAGCTGATGAGAATTACTTGGCCTAAGTGAGATACATGCTGGGAAAATTGGGCCCTTATAATTGGTGTGTATAGACATTAGTGGTCTCATGATCCTTTCCTCATCTGGTGCCTTAGTTTTCTCTAGTCTTGGTTTTGGCAGAAGACTCCCTTCTTGAGTTAGATATGTCCCATGACCAAAAGGTATTCAAGTTCTATCATCTAGAGAGTCTAGTTTGAGAACTTCTCTGTTATCAGTAAAGTTGGATAATTATTTATCCAAGTAATCTTCCCAAGATGTCCATTTGAAAATAAAACACCAGCTGATTCCTTTGAAGCCTAGGTCAAATCATGGCTAATTCTGAGTGTAGTCACCTGGTGTAAGAACTAACATTTATAAACAAATGAGTTCACATAGCTTTATGATTTCATCTTTGAGTCTTGATGAATAGCTGCAATTTAATTTTAGTTCCTCTGAAAAAACAATCTATATCTATAGAACTGAAAAACATTGAGTCTATTTGATTGTCTGGATATGCATTGCATCAAATTTAACTAACCAGACAACAAAACTAGATTGATTATGACCATCACTAGGTGACAATCAAGTATACTTTTTGCCTATATATAGGTCTCATTTAAAGACCATTTGAAGAACTATCTAATTAAATAAATATGTTTTCAGTCTCTTTTACTGTTCAGTTAATTTCAAGAAGGAGTGGTGCCTGTGTTATCTGGGGTAAATTATTCTCTCTTAGGATCATTGAGTCTCAATATGTAAAATTCAGTTCAGTTCAGTCGCTCAATAGTGTCTGACTCTTTGTGACCCCATGGACTGCAGCACGCCAGGTTTCCCTGTCCATCACCAACTCCCAGAGCTTACTCAAACTCATGTCCATATGTAAAATGCCTGGGTTAAAATCAGATCTTTAAGGCACCTTTAAGATTTAGAAGTTACCTGGCTTCCCTGGTGACTCAGATGGTAAAGAATCTGTCTGCCATGCAAAAGACCCAGGTTCAGTCCCTGAATCAGGAAGATCCCTGGTGGAGGAAATGGCAACCCATTCCGGTACTCTTGCCTGGAGAATTCCATAGATGGGCTATAGGCGACATACAATCCACAGGGTTGCAAAGAGTTGGACATGACTGAGTGACTAACACACACACAAGATTTAAAAATAACTTTTCTCATAAGTCTGGATATCCATACACATGGCATTTGATAAAGCGTCTGCTTGCAATGCAGGAGACCTGGGTTTGATCCCTGGGTTGGGAAGATCCCCTGAGAAGGAAATGGCAACCCACTCCAGTATTCTTGCCTGGAGAATCCCATGGACAGAGGAGCCTGGTGGGCTACAGTCCATGGGGTCGCAAAGAGTCGAACACGACTGAGCGACTTCACACACACATGCAGTATTAAACCTGGAACATTCTTGGAGTTGCCCTGGAAATATTCAATTACTAGTTTTCATGATTCTTTTTTAAAATTGAAGTATGGTTGAACAAATGTGTTAGTTTTTGGTATACAGTAAAATAATTCAGTTACACACATATACATACACATTCTTTTCCATTATGGTTTATTACAGGATATTGAATATGGTTCTCTGTGCTACACAGTAGGACTTGTTTATATGATGTATATATAGTAGTTTGTATCTGCTAATCCCAGTAGTTATTTTTTTCTAATTAAAAAGTATCAGAACATACTTAGGAAATAAAGTTGGGGATATGGAGTAGGAAGATGAGATCAGTTTTCCAGTTTTTTTGGAAAATAATATATATGGAGATTCTTGAAAACAAATGAGATACTTAAATCATAGGGCTTCATTCATTTAATATGGGAAGATGGTAAGGTAGGTAGGAACCAGATCTTGATTTTTTTAAAGATACAGAATAAATTATATTTCCTTCCATAGACTTTAGGGAGGCATTACAAGTTTAGAATCTGTGATGGAATATAATCAGATAGGTCATATTTTTGGGTTTTTGTTTATTTAAAAAAGTTATTGATTTATTTGGCTGAGCCAGGTCTTAGATGCCAGCATGTGGGATCTAGTTCTCTTACCAAGGATGGAACCTAGGCCTCTTGTATTGGGAGTGTGGAGTCTTAGCCACTGGAACAGCAGGGAAGTCCCTGGGATTGATGTTTTAATAAAATAGTTTACAATGGCTACGTAATTAGTCTTTTTATCATAATCAAGTCTCTTGAATACAAAACATGTAATTTATTTCTAAGTTACCTTATATTTGTACACAATAAATTCATTTGCCATGTTTCCGTCCACTTGTATAGTTATGTGAAAATTTCCTGTAAATCTTCCTAGAAGTTTGGCGGTAAACTATACGTGAGTTCTTACTTCACTTCCATAATTATTAAACTTGGAATCTTTAATAAGAGGTAATTTCATTGACCGAGACAAGCAGTAGTTTCCCAAGAGCAAACAAAATAATACTCAGACACTCTCTGAAAGTCTTGAGTGTGATAAATGTGTAAGTCAAGGAAGAAATAGTCCAATTTTTTTCAAAAGGTCTTTTACAAAGTGTCACACCAAAATCAGTGATATTAAATGAAACAAACATGCAGGAATAGTTTGTCCTTTCAGATGTAATTAAAAATATAAAAAATAATTTGACAACATATTTTGAAAGACAATCAAAACAATTTTTCCATAAATGATTTGACAGTCAGCAGAGAAGTCTCTAAAATATTATACCATGCTACATGCTCTCTTTTCCTGTTTCTTTGGAATCTTCTATTTTAGATTTTGTTAGAATGCTTCACTGTGACTGGTCTCTCTTGGGTGGCCCTGCAGGGCCTGGCTCATGGCTGCACTGAGTCCACACCACAAGGTTGTGATGGGTGAGGAGATCTATTGTAGACCAACAACCTAACTTTCTGAAACTCTTTCTAGTGTAGTTTGAAATTTGGCTTTCTCCTTCCTGTAATCCATATTTTCTTTCCTGCCTTAACTCACTCTATTCCTTGTTCTTGGAAGGTCTTCATTTCCTGTTGAAAGTAAAGCTTCTAGAAGGCCTTCCTGATTTCCCAGCCAAAGTGTTCCTTCATTGATTGCACAACACATGGTTAAACTTTTTGTCGTTGTCTTTATCCCTCCTACAGAATTGACTGACTCTTCAGGTCAGCAGTTTGTATTCCCAATGTATTTAGCATAGTGACTCAAAACAGTTTTTGATTTGTCAAAATAGGGCAGATCACTTAAAATTCTTCTTTAGATACACTGTCCCACGGCCACTCTATCCACTCATTCATTTTTGACCATTGGCTTTCCCATGTTACATACATTTCCCCATATTCTTTAAAAACATTTGCGTGAACGCCACATCAAAAATAATTTATGGTATTAAAATACAGAAAGCAAAAGTGGTAGGAGCACATTTCAGATACTCTGCTGAAGATGAGTTGGATGTTGGAGGCAAATAAATTGGGGCTACCGGTAACATCAATATTTCGTTAAAATATGGGCCTGCACTTTTGGTTTTGGAATCTCGGTCAGGTTCTCTCGGTCAGGCTCAGGGATGGCTGTTTGAATACAAGCTGTAATCACGTTCTTATTCCTTGAAAGTGTTTTGGAATCCTCCGCTGCAGCCTCTGGGTGGACAACTGTCCCTCTCACCAGGCTTGAGCTGCCCGCCCCGCCCTCGGTGCCGCCGCACTGCATGCTGGGAATCGTAGTCCAGATTTGCAGTATCAGGAAGGATCCAAAGGGCGTCGGAGGCCAGCCTGCCCCCTCGCTACTAGAGGTCGAATTCTTCCGCTGCTCATTCTCTCGGGCGGAGCCTTCCGTGAACCCGGCTACGTTTGTCTGTGCTACCGTCTCTCTTCTGGGTTTCAATAAAGTTTTCCTCTTCCTCCCCTGGTACGGAGCTCAAGATGGCGGCCTCATGGTCGCCCTTGGTTACCCTGCGCTTAACGCAGAGCCGGCTGAGAGGGAGATGTGTTGGGTGCAGGGCTTGGGCCGCTGCTCTCACCCCTACGGCCATCGCCCCTGGAAACCCTCTTTGTAAAGGTTAGTGACTGTGTCTGGAGTAAGCCGAGCCCGCTGCTTATGACCCAGGAAGCCTCGGGTCAGTCAGCCCTCCTCGAGCTCCATACACTGCCGCTTTGGTTCAGTTTTCGAGAGGTTTCCTCCAGAGGGATTTCACCCTCTCGTGCTCTCCTGTTATTGCCTGCTCCAGGAGGAGCACTAAGCACTGAGGGAGGTAGCCCAGAGTGACTTTTCATTTTGAGGGTCGGGGGTCGACTCAGGGTGTTGTCGCCCGAACCCCGGTTGTTACAGTTGAGACTTTCTAAGCCCAGGTGTGGGAGTACCTGGCTTGAAGGTATTCAAGTGGGGGTTGAGGTCTGGGAACTCTCCCAACCTGCGCAGTCGCAGTCCCAAGGTCTCCAGGCTGGTATCCCTGGTCTGTAATGAAAAGCCAAGCCTCTGACTCCTGCAGGCTCCGCGAGCTCTCTGGATTCCGGGAATGCAAGTGTACAAGCATTCTCAGATTGAGGGATCGAGTTCTCATGTACTTTTCAAGTTACTAGAGGCTTCAGCGAAGTGTATTTTGTCACCAAGGCTTACGTGTTCATGAATGAATGAACCTGTATTTTAAGTAAGCAAGCCCACCAGGAGTTCTAATTTTACTGCTCTGTTCATATACTTCCACTAAATTGCAGGTTACTCAAAGGCAAGGACCAGATGTCAGTTTCCTCAGCACTTAGCACAATGTTTGGCACCTTATATATATATGTGTTGTTTTTTTTTTTTGAGTAATGTTATTCTTATTGCTCCCTCATCCACATACCTTTCTTAAAAAAATCTCCAGGTCACTTCCCCCATAGATCTCAATAATTGTTTGTAATTGTCTAATTTAGCTAAAACTCTATCAGTCTTTGATTATTATCAACAATATAATTGAAATTAATACTGGAACTGTGATTAAGTCCCTTTAGATTTTATTGTAAAGTTTAGCATAACCCACCTCCTATACTGGAGAAGGAAACGGCAACCCACTCCAGTATCTTGCCTGGAGAATCCATCCCATGGATAGAGCAGCCTGGCAGACTACTGCCCATAGGGTGGCACAGAGTAGAACAAGACTGAAGTGGCTTAGCACACTTACTATATAATGGAATATTTTGGTAGCATGAGGTTTCTTCGATAATATAAACTTAGAATTTTTTTTTTTGTGTGGAATAGACACTAGAAGTAAACAATACAAAAATTCAAGGTACAAAAAGGAATTAGGTAAAATGTTGACTTTCTTCCACTCCTGTCCCACAGCCACTTAGTTTTTCTTCCCAGAAGCAGCTACTGATACTTGTTTCTTATGTATTCTTTCAGAGACATTCTGTCCATGTATGTGTGTGTATATATATATCTATCTCTGTGTGTGTGTACATATATACACATATATATTTATAAATATCTGTGGTAAAGAAAAATAGAAGTGGTAATGTACTATACACACTTTTCTGGCCTTTTTTTTTTCATGTATTAATACTATATCTTGGCAGTCATTCCACATCAATACGTTTGAACTGCCTCACATTTTAAATGGTTAAAATAGAATTCCATTCTATGCATGTACCATAATTTATGAAAATTAGGATTTAAGGAGCATTGTAATAACATGAGACTGACTGAATGTTTGTTCGGGGTCATATAGTATGCTAAGTGCTTTCTACGTATTTTACCTTATTTAATTCTCATTATCCTTATTTTGGGGATGAGAAACCCAAGGTTGCAAAAAGTTATATGGCTAGTTAAGTGGCAGAACTTATGGGTTCAAGTAAAGGCTGTATCTGGACTTACATCTGAGCCTAAGGCCAATACTATTAACCTGAACTCATACTATCTCCTATGCTCAAGATTTAGCCAGTTTTGAATGTGGACATGTGATGAAAATGCAATTAGGGTAGAAGTCAATTTAACTGTAACTAAAATTGCTCCCTCCCCTTTAAGTAAAAGAAGAAATTTAAGTTAAATGTTACTCAGTATTTGGAGTCTTATTTAAGTTTGTTTTCTATCCTTTTCTTGATTTTTTTTTGAGGGAGTGGGGTTATTTACTGTTTACATTTGTATTTTAAAAATTTATGTTTTATATTGGAATATAGCTGATTAAAAACATTGTGTTTCAGGTGTAAAGTGATTCAGTTGCACACATATATATATATATTCATTCTTTTTTGGATTCTTTTCCCATATAAGTTATTACAGAATTTTGAGTAGAGTTTCCTGTGCTATTTATGTAAAGTTGTTGTTATCTCTATTTTGTAGATAAACAGTCTGACCACTCTAGTGGTATTTGAACCCAGGCATTTTTGCTCAGAAGCACAAACATAACTACTATGTTCTACTAGCTCTTTAGCAAGATGATGAACATTAACACCAACATAATCTAGGCTCATCTGAAGTCTTGTAGGACTACACAAAAGAAAGCAGCTTTGCTTGGAAGTGGAAGGGCAAAAGTGTAGAAGTAAGTTGTTACTGGCCCTTATTGGTGTACCTATAGTCTCTCAGGGGGAGTAGGTAGAGATGAAGCTTGGCAGGTGGGCCAGATTCTGGTTAGAAGAGTCTTGTATAGTATGCAAACATGTAGGCTCAGGGTGATTTTGTTGAATATTTCTTGAGAAGTGATCAGGTCCACTTTAGTAAAATTGTCTTTGGGGCCACCTGAAAAACAGATCAGGAATGCCTGGATGGGGGAATATTGGAAGCATGGTGATTATCTAGGAGAGTGACTTAGGGCCTGAATTACTGGTAAAAATGGTAAAAATGGAGAGCAGGGCAGCAAAGGAGGGAGTTCAGAGATACTGTTTTGGTAAAATTGACCCGCTCTGGGGGAGACAAGGAAAGAGCAGAGTTAAGGTCAATTTGGGGTCCTAGTTTGGGCAACTTACTGGCATCATATTCCATCTATCAAAGAAAACTAAACAAACAAAAAGTAAGGCCAGAGGTGTTTTAGAAGAGGTTCCATTTTGGATATATTAAATTTGAGATGTTGGTGAAAATTCTAAGTAAATAAATCTAATTAGTTGTAGGAAATATGAGATACGCATCTAAGAAAGGAAATAGGAGGTGCTTAGAGACATGAGAATGGAAGAACTAGCTTGGTGATATTTGTAGAATGAAAAGGAGGAAAGACTAGGAATGACTTCTTAAGGAAAACTTATTTTATGAGCAAAAGAATGTGACTTTATCAGGGAGCAGTTAGAGAGGTCATAGGAGTAATAAGAGAGAAACCAAGGAGGAGAATGCTTTTAATTTTTCTAGAACTTAAAATTAGCATATCTGTTTTACTTAAGCTAGCCTTAGAAATTGTTTGTTTCATAGATGTGAGAGAATATGAGAGTCCCATCTTGTGATTTCTTATTATTATACTGTCCTGCATCTCAATGTCATATTTTTAGATCTCTCTGTTAACTGATGATTCATATTTACCTTTAGCTCACGATCTCTTTTTAGTACATGCACATTGGAGATCCTGATCAGGTATTATTGTGAGTAGAACTCAACCATTTGAGTTGGTATTATTTATTGGTGGTATAGATGAGTGATTAAGAAAATGGACTTTGGACTTTTATTACCCAATTAGATGAATACCCTGTGTGAAACTTCATGTTTCTTGGATTTCCATTAACATTTATTATTGTATTTGAAAAGGATGTTCATGCCTCCTCCTGAGACTGATTAATTCCATGATAATTATTTCTTTGGGCTTCCCTGGTGGCTCAGTGGTAAAGATTCCACCTGCCAGTGCGGGAGACATGAATTTGATCCCTGGGCAGGGAAGATCCTCTGGAGAAGGAAATGGCAGCCCACTCCAGTATTCTTGCCTGGGAAATCCCATGGACAGAGGAGCCTGGCGTGCTACAGTCCATAGGGTGGCAAAAGAGTCAGATACGACTTAGCAAGTGACTAAACAACAACAGGTTTCTTTCAATTAATTTTTTTAAAGCATAGTACAACTTACTACATGGTATAGCTAGTGTCTAAATGTAATTCTAGGGTGGAGGGTTGGCAGATGAAATTGGATGGATCAAGAGTGGAACTTTTGAACAGGGCTACGTGGATAGCTCAGTTGGTACAGAATCCGCCTGCAAAGCAGGAGATCCCAGTTTGGTTCCTGAGTCAGGAAAACCCACTGGAGAAGGGATAGGCTACCCACTCCAGTATTCTTGGGCTTCCCTTTGGCTCAGCTGGTAAAGAATCTGCCTGCAACGCGGGAGACCTGTGTTTGATCCCTGAGTTGGGAAGATCCCCTGGAGAAGGGAAATGCTACCCACTCTAGTATTCTGTCCTAGAGAATTCCATGTCCATGGGGTCTCAAAGAGTTGAACACGACTGAGCGACTTTCACTTACTTATTTACTTAAGAGTAGAACCCATTAAAAAGGAACTTTAGAAGTCTAGAGACAGATTACTGATCTGCCGTAGATTAGCACTGCTTTTTACCTCATGATCTTCATTCTCTTTAAGTAAATGGTGAATGTTTAAATGGATTTAACTATTTTGGATTTGTCTTTTCACAAAAGTGCTGCAGAAATAATAGTTGTCAGTGGTCTTGAAATCGATAGTTCAGCTTGGCACCATTACGTTAATATGCTCTATAAATTGACAGAAGGTTATGTAGCCTTAGCTTGACTATCTCACACTGTTTCCCTAGGCCTCTCATAATTTTCTCTGACTAGTGACTAAGATTTATTCCAGTTTCTCTCTTAAGAGCCTTTTGAATGTGTCTGTTCTTCCTGCTGTGTTTTGTCTTCCTTGCCTAAAGACCTCCGTTGAGGTCTCATTTCTGTGTGTACCCTGCTGGAGGTAACTCAGACTTTAATCTTTCGAATCTTTTTCATAACCTTCTTTCACTGTCCTGCTTGTCCTTCTTATTTCTTCTCTCCACTCAGCTCATCCTCAAAGATACTTTTCAACATTATCCGTCCATGTTCTTGACTAGGTACACCTGTTTTCAGCAATTTTTAAAGCCTGAACATGTAGATCTTAGTTACTTCAAAGCTCCATAATGTAATTTATATCTTAAATATAACTCCTATAGATTCCATTTAAAAATTCTTTTATATATGTGTGTAAAAAATTTTAAATGAACATAACAAATAGATGTTATTTTTCTTTATTGTTTGAAAGAAAATAGATCCCTTAGATTTCATTATTAAGTAGTGTTTGGAAAGAGTGAATATTAAGGAGTTACTCAGTATGCTAGGCCGTGCCTATAATTACTTCAGAATAGCTTTATTCAGATTTTTAGGCAGTATTTTACTGATTTGTTATGAAATTTAAAGTACTATTTTTTTTCCCTTTTGTAAAGTTACACACATTGACAGATTGAAGATTAACTAGCTTCTAAAGGAAAAGAATGATAACTGGCAAGCATTTAGTTTCAATTTTCATAATTTTTCTATTTAAATCAAAAGCACCCTTTTAAAGCCCCTAAATCAGCCATTTGTAAATAAAGTAAATCATCTTGTGATACACTCCTTGATGATGGCTTATGTTGTTTTTCTAAAGAAAGGGTTTAATTAAGATTTGATTTTCTTCTATTCTGCACTTTGTTTATTCATCACTGAATCAAACATAGGTCTTTTAGTGTCACTGGTAAATCTGACTTTTGGGTCATTGATGACCATTGCAGTTTTCAGAAAGGCAGCTGAATATTTTTCTCTGGGTATGAATAGACCATAATAGAGCATAAACGGGCTGCATATGACCTTAGTATGGGCTTCTGTCATTGTAGGAGAACATTTCTGGTCAGTGGCCACTGTTTATAGTTTGTTAAAATCAACACAAATGTACAAAACACTCATGAATAATTGTGAGCACAGTATTTGAATGGATGTTTAATAAATATGCATTAAAAATCTAATTACAGTAATGAAGTTTACAGCTGAAATTTTAATCCAACCCTTTAGAAATATTAAACATTCTTTTCCTGATTGTGCATTTTTCTCACAGCAGTTGGGTAAACATTTTAAACTGGAAATCTAAATTCCTCATATAGTTTTGATTTCATTTAACTAAGCATGTGTTCTTTTCGGCAACAGTCTTTCTCTTGTGAAAAAGTAAAGTTCCTTTTATCCCATAACTATTACTTAGAAGAATTCTGATCAGTTCTGTTTTAGGACTAATGACCATATGGGATACCTGATGAATAATAAAATGTAACCTGGGAAGACTAGATTGTGATTTTGGTTTCATCCTCTGGTACTGGATCAGTCATTTAATTTGATATTTCCTTTTTCTCATCTGTCAAATGGGATTAGTCATCCTAACTAACATGCCATCATGAGCCTCAAATAAGTTATTGTATGAGAAAGTCCTTTGAAAACCGTAAGAAATATTATATAAGTGTGGGGCTATGACAGGAGTAATTGAAATAGTAATATTGAAATGGTAGAGGTGGTGGATTCCAGTCAGTGAAAAAGAATAGGACGAACTCAACTCTATGTATAATTACTAAAACCTTTTTGATTTGGGGGAAGACTTATATTAACAATGGCAAAGGACTCAGTCTGATTTCAATGCTTTGAATTCTAAAAAATGCAATTTTGATTTTTCTAACATTGTGTGGAGGGCCTCTAGAGATAACCAGGATGGTTGTTGTTATCCTGGATTTAACTACTTTTTCTCTGGATATTCTAAATATATCTAGAGGGTCTTAGAAAATATAAGCTACTGCTTTCATCATGATGTTTCAAAGAAAGCTGTTGAAATTTGATTTATAGTATGCAGGTATGTCACTTAGGTAACATATCTTCATTTAGTAAGATACTGCTTATGGATACTGTTTTCACAGTAACTCCAGTTAATTATTTGCTGTGCAGCAAGATATGACGATAACATTTCATAGGATCATAGAATAATAGAGCTGAAAAGGATCTCTGGGTTATGTAGTGAAATGTCAGATGGGAATGTACTTTGTGCCTTTATTATTTCTTTTTGAGGCATTCTGTTCATTTTTGGGTAGCCCTAATTGCTAGAAAATATTTTAATAGGCTGAGATTTGAGCTTTTCTATAACTTCTCCTCATTCATCTTGACTCTTTCCCCAGGGATAGCTTATGTAACTCTAGTTCTCATTCTTATGGTAGTTTTCTAAGTATATCGAGACTGATGATATATATCTTATTAATTTATATAGTCATTTATTCATTTATCACATTTCCTTGTCCCAGTTCCATTTGACAGCCTTTAAAACATTAAAGACTTATATTTTTCCCATTCATCTGTTCATTCATTCTGCAAATATTTCTTAGTGCCACCTGTATGCTAGACACAAAGTGCTGGGATGTTACTCTTTCCTCATTGTCAACCATCTCTTGTCTTATCAGTCACATCTTATGACATTCTTATGAAATCTTATGGTTTCTAGATCTTTGAAGTACTTCCCTTTTTGAGACTGCAGTATGGTTTCTGAATGTCACTCTGAAAACTTGGTCCACATATCAGTATATTCCTTTGGACATTTCTGGCCATAACAGTACTTTTAGTTCAGTTCAGTCGCTCAGTCGTGTCCGACTCTTTGCGACCCCATGAATTGCAGCACGCCAGGCCTCCCTGTTCATCACCATCTCCCGGAGTTCACTCAGACTCACGTCCATAGAGTCCGTGATGCCATCTAGCCATCTCATCCTTGATCGTCCCCTTCTCCTCCTGCCCCCAATCCCTCCCAGCATCAGAGTCTTTTCCAATGAGTCAACTCTTCGCATGAGGTAGCCAAAGTACTGGAGTTTCAGCTTTAGCATCATTCCTTCCAAAGAAATCGCAGGGCTGATCTCCTTCAGAATGGACTGGTTGGATCTCCTTGCAGTCCAAGAAACTCTCAAGAGTCTTCTCCAACACCACAGTTCAAAAGCATCAATTCTTCGGCGCTCAGCCTTCTTCACAATTCAACTCTCACATCCATACATGACCACAGGAAAAACCATAGCCTTGATTAGATGGACCTTAGTTGGCAGAGTAATGTCTCTGCTTTTGAATATGCTATCTAGATTGGTCATAACTTTTCTTCCAAGGAGTAAGCGTTTTCTAATTTCATGGCTGCAGTCACCATCTGCAGTGATTTTGGAGCCCCAAAAATAAAGTCTGACACTGTTTCCACTGTTTCCCCATCTATTTCCCATGAAGTGATGGGACCGGATGCCATGATCTTCGTTTTCTGAATGTTGAGCTTTAAGCCAACTTTTTCGCTCTCCTCTTAGGTTACCTTTTCTGTGTCCTGTTGCATTAACTTGGTGGCCAGGTCATATTCATGTCTCACCTTAAGACTCCTTGGGCTATTAAAACAGGTCTCCTTTGTTTATAGTAGATGAGTTATTTTTTTCTATTAAAATTATTTTTATTATAAAAATTCTACATGTGCATAGTAGAAAATACAGGAAAGATAATTACTGTGATTAAAGTAAAAAGTACACAAGTGGTAATTGTAGAGCCTACTGAATTTTTATAAACAGATTTGTGTTAATACAACCCAAATCAAGAATAGAACATTTGTAGTACTCAAAGGCTCACACTGTGTACCCTTAAAGTCGTTAGTTTTTTACTCAAAATGGTAGTCAACACCCTGGTTTATGTTACTGTTGACTTATCCTTTCATATGTTGATTTACACTTGTGCTCATGTGTTGGCTATTTAAATAATGCTGCAGTGGACAGATGGAGAAGGCAATGGCACCTCATTCCAGTACTCTTGCCTGGCAAATCCTGTGGACAGAGGAGCCTGGTAGGCTGCAGTCCATGGGGTCGCGAAGAGTTGGACACTTATTGAGCGACTTCACTTTCACTTTCCACTTTCATGCATTGGAGAAGGAAATGGCAACCCACTCCAGTGTTCTTGCCTGGAGAATCCCAGGGACGGCGGAGCCTGGTGGGCTGCTGTCTATGGGGTCGCACAGAGTTGGACATGACTGAAGCAACTTAGCAGCAGCGGCAGCAATGGACAGAGGAGCTGACAGGCTACAGTTCATGGGGTTGCAAAGAATGGGACATGACTTGGTGACTGAGCATGCACGCACACAGTGTACATGGGGGTGCAGTTATTTTTCTGAGATAGTGATTTTGTTTCCTTCAGAGAAATACTCATACATGAAATTGTTGGATTCTATTGCTTAATGAATTATGTCAGATTATAGATTGCAAATGTTTTCTCCCATTCTTTGGGTTGTATCATCACTTTCTTGGTAATGTCCTTTAGTATATAAAAGTATTAATTTTGATGAAATCCAATTTATTTTTTCTTTGGTCGCTTTTGCTTTCATAACTAAGAAATCATTGCCTAATCCAAGGTCATGAAGATTTACAATGATGTTTTCTTCTAAACATTTTATAATTTTAGCTCTTAAGGTTGTTTTTGATTCATTACTACAGGGATTTAATTGGGATTCATTAAGTGTGACTTTCACAGATGATTGTCATTGTTCAGACAGGATTGGTTTTAGAAAGTCCACACCTGTTAGGAGAGTAAGTCAGGGATTGGCAACCTTTTTCTGGAAAGGGTCAGGTAATACTTTTGTCCTTGCCTGCCATGGTCTCTGTTGCAACTATAATTGGCCATCCTTATTTTTGAGTTGAACATCTGTGGATGCAGAGGGCCAACTGTATTTATTGTACTGTACCATTTTATATCAGGGACTTGAGCATTTGTGGATTTTGGTATATGAAGCGGCTCCTTGAACCAATCTCCTGCAGATACCCAGAAACAACTGTACTCAATTCTGATACTGTGAAAACAGCCAGAGAGAATAGACTAATGAGCATAGCCATTTGGCCTGCTGGCCATAGTCCGCAGACCACTGGACTAGGAAGATATTCACCTGTACTTCATTTTTTTGGTTTGAAAATTTTTTTTTTTTTTTGGTTTGAAATTTTTAATATATTTACATTTTAAAGCCATCTGGAAAGTATTTTGGTATGTACTATGAGGGGATAATCTAAATTAAGTTTTCTATTGTGTTCCAGTTGTCTAGCTGTCACTTATTGAATGATCTCTTGGCTCCCATTGCTTAATTCATTTATTCAATAAATATTTATTGTGTGCCTATCATATGCCAGACATTGTGAAGGTGAAGGTGAAGGTGAAGTCGCTCAGTCGTGTCCGACTCTTTGCGACCCCGTGGACTGTAACCTACTAGGCTTCTCCGTCCATGGGATTCTCCAGGCAAGAATACTGGAGTGGATTGCCATTTCCTTCTCCAGGGGATCTTCCTGACCCAGGGATCGAACCCTGGTCTCCCGCATTGGAGGCACACGCTTTAACCTCTGAGCCACCAGGGAAGCCCCCCATGCCAGGCATTGTAGGTGCAAGGTATACAGTGAATTAAACAGACATGATATCTTCTCTTTTGGCTTTCCTGCTGGTAAAGAATCCGCCTGCAGTGCAGGAGACCTGGGTTCTATCCCTGGGTTGGGAAAATCCTCTGGAAAAGGAAAGGGCTACTCACGGAACTATTTTGGCTTGGAGAATTCCAAGGATTATGTAGTCTGTTGGGTTACAAAGGGTCAGACAGGGCTGAATGACTTTTACTTTCCCTCTTGTGACTTGTAGTCTAGTTGAGAGAGGCAGACATAAAGTAAATAACAAAGAAATAATTTCAAGTTGGATGATAAAAGAACAGTGATAAGATTTGTTATACCTTCCTTTTTATTATCTATATAATTTCATGAAGACTTGCTTTGGAATATCTACTCTGTTCATTGATCTTTGGATCACAGTGTTTTATAATTATTTTCTCATCTGGTAGATAAGATCCTCCTCATTAGTTCACATCTTCACGATTTTCTAAAGATGTTGGATTTGGAATTTGCTGGAAAAGTATTTAATCTGTAAATTAATCTGTGAAGAATTGATAGTGTTATGATGTTGTGCCTTTCTTTTCTATAACATTGTGTCCAGTTTTCCAAATTTTCATTTATACCTTTGAAAATTTAGTTCTCTTCACATGATCTTACAGATTGATTGTTAATATGACTCTTCTTTTTTAGACTTTTTAATCTTAATTGTAAGTGAGATCTTTTTTTTCCCTATTGTATTTGCAACAGGTCATTGCTAATATGTCAGAAGGATAAAGCTATTAAATTGTTTTCCGGAATCCTTTTCCTTGCGCTTTTCTGGTGGCTCAAACAGTAAAGAATCCGCCTGTAATGCAGGAGACCTGGGTTTGATCCCTGGGTTGGGAAGATCCCCTGGAGGAGGGCATGGCAACCCACTCCAGTATTCTTGCCTGGAGAAACCCCATGGACAGAGGAGCCTGGGGGCCACAGTTTATGGGCTTGCAGGGAGTCGGTCACAACTGAACCACTACGCACAGTACAGCACAGCATCCTTCTCCTTTGCTTAAGAGGAGGTATAATTAAGCCACCAAGTTCTTTAAAACTCATAAGTGGCTCCCTGGTATCTTCACTATTAAATTCAAAAACTGTTTGAATTTATCTTTAAATTACCATTGTAAAGCCCTGTGTCACCTGGTTTCTTTTTATTTTTCTAGTATCATAATTCTTGCCCCCTGTGCCTTTTATATTTTATCTCAGTACTGAACTTGTTTCATTTTCTTAAGTGTACCTTTTATATTTTATCTCAGTACTGAACTTGTTTCATTTTCTTAACTGGCAGTTCTCCCAGTTCTTCTTTAGGACCACTCCTTCAGATATTAGGTGTCAACTTATGTCACTTCCACAGGAAGGCTTTTCTTAATAATCTATAGGAGTCCTCAATCATTCCCTAGCATAGTGCTTCTCAGACTTCAGTGTGCATATGAATATCTATATACTTTGTTAAAAATGTGAATTTTGATTCAGACCCCTGAAGTGGTACCTAAAATTCTGTACTTTTGTTGAGCTCCCTGGGGAGGTCAGAGGTCCTAGGATATCACTCAGTTTTATTTTCACCAGTATACTGATCATTACATGGTCCTTTGCTGCTTCTTCATTTAATTTTTTGTCTGTCTTCCCCTTGACTGGAGGGAAGTCTCCACAAGGAAAGGTGTTTGTTTTCAAGTGTAGTTTCACTGGTGATAAGAATAGTGCCTGAGCTACATAGTTGGTTCTCAAGAAACGTGAATGAATAAATCGATGAACAGATTCATTTATGTGTGTTTTTAGTTATTTGTATAATAGGATTCTTGTGCAGAATAAAGCAAGTAATTATGTGAAGTTACTTAACCTAGTCCCTAGTACACTGTAGGTGCTCAGAATAAATGTGAGCCGCTCTTAGTAGAATTTTCTTTTAAACTCAAAATTTTGACAATTCTTTTTGAAACAGTGATTCTTAACCAGTTTTTGTTCACTTATTTGAAATTCTGAAGGAATCTGTAGTATATTTAGAGGTCTTACCTCAAAAAGTGCACAAACATACACATAGATACTTTTAATTTCAGAAAGCTCTCAGACCGCCCTTCCCCCTCCCTCCCCACCCCCTGCTGCCCCATTCACTGCCAGCCTGTCATGACCCTAAGTCAAGACCTTATTTAGAAAAATACAAACAAATAACCCATGTATATATAAAAATTCTTGTTAGGGCTGTTTGCGTCAATTTGCCTTTTTCTAATTTCTTAATAGTTGTACTGTCGAATTGCCTCTTCTTTCTGCGTTCTAAGTTATTATGTGCCATTAAGAAGAGCATCAGCGCTTGTGTGCTCTGTCGCTCAGTGACCCCATGGACTGTAGCCTACCAGGCTCCTCTGCTCATGGGATTTTCTAGGCAAGAATACTAGAATGGGTTGCCATGCCCTCCTCCAGGGGATCTTTTGGACCCAGGGATTGAACCCGTGCCTCTTACTTCTCCTGCATTAGTGGATTTTTACCATGGAGCCACCTGGGAAGCCCCCAAAGAGCGTAATTATGGTTTATACTATTAATGCAATGAGATTATTTAAGTGGAACAAGTTAGCATAGACTTTAAGAGTGCAGAACTTAAAAATTTTTTGTTCTAAATCTCTGTTTTAAGATGAAATCTTAAATATTGGGGGAACTCCTTTCTTTTCCTGCCACTAGTGCCCCCACAACAAACAGATGTGATTTGTGTTCTTAAAACTTGCTGAACTTGTGTAAGAAGTGTGCCAAGCATTAAACCCACAAGGTGACACAAGACAAGAAAGGCAAGGATTCTTTGAATGCCCAGGAAAAATGGTCTTATGACAGGAAGCAGAGAGGCTATGATGGGCAGACTGAGCTGCTTTTCTGGAAAAAAGGCTAAAATTACAAAAAGTTATTGTGCTGAGGCTTGAATTCATTGAGCTTAGCAAGTACTGCAAATTTAGAGTGCTGACTTAAGGCCTGCAAGCATTTTGAACTGGGAGCATATAAAATGGCTAAGTGGTCCAGTCTTAAGCTTCATCTTTTATTTTTTATAAAGACAGTAAAATCTTAAGCTTATGTTCATTAAAAAAAGAAAGTTGCTGGAGGGGTAGCTGAAGTAATAACAAATAAACCTGTTAAAGCCTGGGGAAACTAATTTTTTTTCCCTTAGGGAGAAAAATAGATGTAATTGTTAGAATACTATCTAGAAAATTATAATAGATTGTTCAGATGTTAAATATCACGATATTGACTAAATCTTATAGGACGTGGGCTATGGAGTATAGTAGAATCTTCCTAAAACTTAGTTTAGGAAAGAGTAGCGAAATAAGGTAGAAAATTGATGTATTAAAACAGTTAAGTTTTTTTTTTTTCCTCTAAAATCTCCCATTTATGTTTGTGGATTAGTGTGTGGATCTTCAGAATGGCATTTTCCCACTGTCCATTTGGAGTACAATAAGGCAAATTAATACAAATCAAAATAATATGGCAGCAGCATCACATAATTTGTGTATACTGATGTAGTAACAGATTTAATTTAGTGCAGCTTTTGAGAAGTCTTTTGTGTTTCAATTTATACAGCTGCTATCCAGGCCTAAGCTGGCCAGTCTTTCAGCCTTGAGCATCTTGCCTGACTGATTCTCTTTCTTTTTAAAAAGACTTTATTGTTTTTTTAAGAGCAGTTTTAGGTTCACAGCAAAATTCAGAGAGAGGTACAGAGATTTGCCAAATACCCCCGGCCTGCCCCTCAGCATGTCCCCATTATCACTGTCCCATCCAAAGGGGTACATTTGTTACAGTTGATGAACCTCCATTTGACTCAGCATCATCATTCGAATTCCATAGTTTACAGTAGGGTTCACTCTTGGTGTGGTACAGTCTACGAATATGGACAAATGTATAATGACATATATTCATCAGTATAGTATATTTTAAGGTATTTTCACTACCCTAAAAATCCTCTGTGTTCTGCCTGTTCACACCTTCTTCCTATCTACTTGCTTCCTTTATCTACTACTGATCTTTTTACTGTCTTCACAGTTTTGCCTTTTCTAGAATGTCGGTGTTGTATAATTAGGATATAGGACCTTATAGTATATAGCTTTTTCAAATTGATCTTTCACTTAGTTACATGCTTTTACTTTTTTTTTTTTTAATGTGTTTTCATGGCTTGATAGACTCATTTCTTTTTAGTGCTGAGTAATATTCCATTTTCAGGGTGTGCCAGTTTATCCTTTCTCTTTCTGAAGGATATCTTGGTTGCTTCTAAGATATGGCAATTATGAATAAAGATGCTATAAATATATGTGTGCAGGTTTTTGTGGACGAAAGTTTCCAGCTTCTGTGGGTAAAACCAAGGACCATAATTGTTGGATTGTATGATAAGAGTATAGTTTTGTAACCACCAAATTGTCTTTTAAAGTGGCTGTACCATTTTGCATGCTCATCAAGAAAGAGAGGCCCTATTGTTCCACATCCTGGCCAGCGTTTGTCAGTGTTCTGGATTTTGGCCATTCTAATAGGCGTATAGTGGTATCTAATTGTTCTTTTAATTTGCATTTCTGTGATGGCATATGATGTGGGGATCTTTTCATATGCTTCTTTGTCATATGTGTATCTTCTTTGGTGAGGTTTCAGTTAAGTTTTTAGCCCAGTTTTTAATCAGATTGTTTTCTAGTGAGTTTTTAGAGTTCTTTGTGTGTTTTGGAAAATAGTCTTTTATCAGATGGGTCTTTGGCAAATATTTTCTACCAGTCTGTGGCTTGTCTTCTTATGAGACCATGACATTGTCTCTTGCAGAATTGAAGTTTTTAATTAAGTCTTTAATTAAGTTTTTAATTAAGCAGTGCCAAAGAATGCTCAAACTACCGCACAATTGCACTCATCTCACATGCTAGTAAAGTAATGCTCAAAATTCTCCAAGCCAGGCTTTAGCAATGCATGAACCACGAACTTCCTGACGTTCAAGCTGGTTTTAGAAAAGGCAGAGGAATCAGAGACCAAATTGCCAACATTCACTGGATCATGGAAAAAGCAAGAGAGTTCCAGAAAAACATCTATTTCTGCTTTCTTGACTATGCCAGAGCCTTTGACTGTGTGGATCACAATAAACTATGGAAAATTCTGAAAGAGATGGGAATACCAGACCACCTGACCTGCCTCTTGAGAAACCTGTATGCAGGTCAGGAAGCAACAGTTAGAACTGGACATGGAACAACAGACTGGTTCCAAATAGGAAAAGGAGTATGTCAAGGCTGTATATTGTCACCCTGCTTATTTAACTTCTATGCAGAGTACATCATGAGAAACACTGGACTGGGAGAAACACAAGCTGGAATCAAGATTGCCGGGAGAAATATCAATCACCTCAGATATGCAGATGACACCACTCTTATGGCAGAAAGTGAAGAGGAGCTAAAAGCCTCTTGATGAAAGTGAAAGAGGAGAGCAAAAAGTTAGCTTAAAGCTCAACATTCAGAAAACGAAGATCATGGCATCCAGTCCTATCACTTCATGGGAAATAGATGGGGAAACAGCGGAAACGGTGTCAGACTTTATTTTTTGGGGCTCCAAAATCACTGCAGATGATGCTTGCAGCCATGAAATTAAAAGATGCTTACTCCTTGGAAGAAAAGTTATGACCAACCTAGGCAGCATATTCAAAAGCAGAGACATTACTTTGCCCACTAAGGTCTGTCTAGTCAAGGGTATGGTTTTTCCAGTGGTCGTGTATGGATGTGAGAGTTGGACTGTGAAGAAGGCTGAGCGCCAAAGAATTGATGCTTTTGAACTGTGGTGTTGGAGAAGACTCTTGAGTGTCCCTTGGACTGCAAGGAGATCCAACCAGTCCATTCTGAAGGAGATCAACCCTGGGATTTCTTTGGAAGGAATGATGCTAAAGCTGAAACTCCAGTACTTTGGCCACCTCATGTGAAGAGTTGACTCATTGGGAAAGACTCTGATGCTGGGAGGGATTGGGGACAGGAGGAGAAGAGGACAACGGAGGATGAGATGGCTGGATGGCATCACGGACTCTATGGACGTGAGTCTGAGTGAACTCTGAGAGATTGTGATGAACAGGGAGGCCTGGTGTGCTGCGATTCATGGGGTTGCAAAGAGTCAGACATGACTGAGCAACTGAACTGAACTGAATTAAGTCTAGTTCACCAATGATTTCTGTCCTGAATTGTACCTTTGGTATCGTATCTAAAAATTTAAAACGGTATACCCAAGATCATCTAGGTTTTGCCTGTATTGCATGATATCTTCTAAGAGTTTTATAGTTTGTTTTTTAATATTTAGTCCTATGATGCATTTTTTAAAAAATATTTATTCATTTGTCTGCACCTGGTCTTAGTTGCAGCATATGAACCCTTGATTGAGGCGTATGGTATCTAGTTCCCTGACTAGGGATTGAACCTGGGCCCCCTGCATTGGGAGTGCAGTCTTAGTCACTGGACCACCAAGGAAGACCCCCTATGAAGCAATTTGAGTTAATTTTTGTGAAGTGTAAGGTCTGTGTCTAGATTCACTTTTTGCATGTGGATGTGCTGTTGTCCCAGCATCATTTATTGAAAAGATTATCTTTGCTCCACTGTATTACCTTTACTCCTTTGTCAAAATTAATTGAATATATTTATGTGGCTATGTTTCTGGATTGTCTATTCTAATTTATTGATCTGTTTGTCTGTTCTTTTGGAAATATGGTGCTATAATTATATTGTAGCTTTATAGTAGGTCTTAAAGTTGGGTAGTGTCAATCCTCCAATTTTGTTCTTCTCTGTTGGTATTGTGTTGGTTACTTTGGGTCTCTCTTGCTTCTTCATTTAAACTTTAGACTTATTTTGTCAGTATCCACAAAATAACTTGCCAGAATTTTAATTGAGAATCTGTAGATCAAATTGGGAAGAATTGACATTTTGACAATATTTAGTCTATCCATGAGCATATAATATTTCTCCATTTTTAAGTTCTTTGATTTTGTTCATCAGCATTCTGTCATTTTCTGCATATAGATCTTTTACATATTTTGTTAGATTTACACCTTAGTATTTCATTTTTGGCAGTGCTAATGTAAATGATATTTTTAAAAAATATTTATTAATTCAGCTATGCTGGTCTTAGTTGTGGCACACAAGATCTTACATTGTGGCGTGTGGGAATCTTTAGTTGTGGCATGGGGGATCTAGTTCCATGACCAGGCATTGAACCTGGGCTCCCTCTATTGGGAGTGGAGAATCTTAGCCACTGGGCCACCAGGGAAGTTCTTAAATGCTATTGTTTTTAATTTTACATTCCACTTTTCACTGCAGGCCTATATGAAAGTGATTGTCTTTTGTATATTAACCTTGTATCTTATAACCTTATTGGAATTGCTTGTTAGTCCTAGGAGTCTTATTTTGTTGTTTCTTTTGTATTTTCTATATAGACAATCATGTCATTTGGGAACAGAACATTTTATTTCTTCCTTTTCAATCTGCATACCTTTTATTTCCTCTTCTTGTCTTATGGCATTATTTAATGCTGTGTTGATATGGAATGAAGAGAGGGGACATCCTTTACTTGTTCTTGATCTTAGTGGGAAACTTCTAGGCTATTACTCTTAAGTATATTTTTAGCTATAGGGTTTTTGTAGATATTCTTTATCAAGATAAGGAAGTTCCCTTTATTCTTAGTTTACTGAGAGTTCTTATCATGAATGGGTGTTAGTTTTTGTCAAATGCTTTTTCTGTGTTTATTGATTCCTTGAACCTCAGAATGAGAACACCATGTGTATTGGGGATCCCCTTAAGACTACCCTCTGGGGGATTTACTAAAAGACTCAGAGGACTCAGCATATAGTTGTACTCAAGGCTACCATTTATTATAGTGAAAGGATACAAAGCACAATCAGCAAAGGGCAAAGGCATGTAGGGGAAAGTTTGGGAAAAAATTAGAAGCGTGTAAGCATCTTCTTTCAGTGGAGTCAAACAGAACATGCTTAATACCTCCAGCAACTTTGACAACAGGTGTGAAATGTTGTCTATTAGGAAGATTCATTAGAGACTCAAGGCCTAGGGTCGAGTGGTAGTTATGGATGCACCCTCTGCCTGTCCATGCGTGCATGCTTAGTTGCTTCAGTCCTGTCTGACTCTGCAGCCCTATGGAATGTCGCCCACCAGGCTCTTCTTTCCATGGGCAAGAATACTGGAGTGGGTTTGGTCTCTGTCAGGGGATCTTCCCTTCCCAGGGATTAAACCTGCATCTCTTGTACCTCCTGAATTGGCAGGTGGGTTCTTTTCTACTAGTGCCACCTGGGAAGCCCACCCTCTCCCTAGCCTGTGCCAAAATTCCAGACTTGTAGAAGGAAACTAGGTGTTCAGCATAAACCATATTGCTTATATATAATATAAGCATTTAAGCACAGTGAGTCACTCTTACTATTTCTGGGATTGATGGGAACCCTCTGGGCATTCAAGCTCCCAGTCAAGGTCCCAGTTTTGGAAGCAGGCATTTCTCAGCTCTGCAGTCTGAGGCCTGCTTTGTTAACTCTTTTCTGTGCACTGTTCTCACTTAATGTGATCCTATAAGGTGGGGAAGAGGCCTTAGGGGCTACTTTGGAAATGAAGGGATATGGGTGTGAGAATGAGGGAGATGTGGAGAGGATGGGACTTTGTTACCCCTTTTTTTCTCTTAAGTAAATTTAGGATTCGATGGAAGGTTTTGTATATTAAAAAAGTGCTGTTGTTAAATTTACATTTGAAAATCACTCCTTTAAAAACAATGAGATGAATTTTAAGCCAAATATTGGTAAAATCACATTTGGATTTTAGCAGGATCATTTCTGTTGTTGATGGAAGATATATTTTTTAAGAGATTGTGATCAAGATAAATTTGAGGTTGGAGATGATCAGGGGCGGGAGACCAAGACAGAGATAATTAAGAGCCTCAGCTGGGGTGGTTATATGAAGAAGGAGGAGGGAATGGATTAGAGAGACTTTAGGATATAAAATTGGGTAGAGAGCTTCTCTGGTGGCTCAGACAGTAAAGAGTCTGCCTGCAATGTGAGAAACCTGGGTTTGATCCCTGTGTTGAGAAGATCCCCTGGAGAAGGAAATGGCAACCCACTCCAGTATTCTTGCCTGGAAGATCCCATGGATGGAGGAGCCTGATGGGCTACAGTCCTTGGAGTTGCAAAGAGTCAGACACAACTGAGCGACTAACATATACACAGAAAATTGGGTAGCATTGATGATTGATTGGCTGAGGATCTGGTTGCGGTCTGGGGAAGAGGTTTGGGGATGGAGAAGGAAATTAGCATTATCTTTGGTATTTTACTGAGTTGATTCTAGGGAGTGGAAAGAGCAATTTCCCTGGTTGTGAGGGTCTCAAATCCTCCGACACTACTGGGTATCCAGTAGTAGATACCGACACTTTCTACCTGAAGGTAGTAGCATCAGCTCCCACATGTTAAAGGGCCAATCCCATAAAAATGGTGCCACTCCAGAGGCCAGCTGCAGCTGTGCTGCCCTGCTTCCCACCCTTCTGCGTGGCTGAATTCAAATTCAGGGGGTTGATAATTAGCTAAGTTTGATAATTTTCTAGTAATGGTCATAGAACTCAGAAACAAACACTTAAACTATGTTTATCAGTTTATATATAAAAGGTAAATGGAAGGCAGATGGAAGGGATGCACGGGGCAAGGGACGGGGCTTCTATGCTCTCTCTGGGTATGTCACCTTCCCTTGAGGTGTTCACCATCCTGGATGCTCTCCAAATCTTATTGTTCAAGAGTGTTTATAGAGTTTAATCTCCAGCCTCCCTTGCCCTCATAGGTTGATGGATGGAACTGAAAGTTCCAACTTTCTAAACACTTGGTCTTTCTGGGAACCAGCCCTGTCCTGAGACTATTTTCAGGACCTTCCCTGAGTTCCTTAGCATATGTGTGATGGAAAGAGGCTCATTATGAATAATAAAAGATGCTCTATCACTTAGGAAATTCCAAGGATTTTATGAGCTCTGTGCCAGGGACTGTGGACCGACTGCAAGTATGTTTCTTATACCACCCTGGTAAACGTCTCAAATCTGTGGAAACCTCTGTGGAACTGTCAACCTGTGCCTTCAGTTTCAGCAGGAACCCAAACCTTGTCCTTGGTCCTATGAGGCCTAGGATCCTAGGAGACCCTTAGTTTGGTTCTCTGTTGCAGGCTGTAAGCCCCATGTATTAGTTAGGGTACAATTTAGGCCTCTGTAACAAAGAGACCCCAAAATACACTGCTTGAAAAGCAAGATAGACGTTTATTTTACATAAAAATCCAGGCAGGTGGTCCAGAGCTGGTTTGGCAGCTCAGCATTGTTAGGGAACTTTGCTCTGCTTTGCTCAGCATTCTGTGTGCCTCTCCTTGCCAGGTTGGCTCTTCCAGCTGCAGCCATGGCACTTTCTTTCCAGACAGAGGGAGGGGAGGGAAAGAGAGGAGGGGAATTTGCCCTTTCCCTTTAAGTGCTCCGGGCAGAGCACACAAATTTCAGCTTACATCCCATTGGTCACGTGGCCATCCTAGCTGCCAGAGAGACCAGGGTATGGAATATTTTACTGGGCTGACTTGTACCCAGCTAAAACCCCCTGTTTAGAAAGGGAAATCAGTTATTAGGGGATAGCCCTGCCCTATCCTCAACAGTCACAGTATATTTAAGGAATTTTTTTCCCTTTCTTAGAAAAAGATGAAAATAATGTTGTGACTTAATTTTTTTCCTAAATTAAGTAATTTTCATATTATTGAAACAAAGGAAACATGTTATTTAATGAAACAAGAGAAACTCTGGCAAAATACCCTTGCACAATCTTTGCCTAAAAATGTGCCAGCTTGAACCTGCCCCAAATAAGGAATGGAGTTATAACTGGACCTTATCACAGATAATCAGTTTTCTTCCTCGAGAATCTAAAAAAGGATGAACACACCTCCCTGCTTTGAAACACTCTTCTTGTCTCTCATCTCTTTGTGTTCAACCTAAAGGTAATGGAAAAAGAGAAGGAATCTTGTAAGCAGAGAACTGAATTCAACATGGTAACATCTGAATGCTGTGTTGTTTTGGATAGGGATTAAGAGGCAACAGAAAACCCTTTGCGACTAGTCTCTAAGTCTCTGCCTTGGTATTAAAGATCCAGATTTAGGCCTAATGCAAAGAAAGGCACCACCTCTGCTGTGGGGAAGGGTGCGATGAACCTTGGTGGCATTCAATGGTAAAGCTGTCACTGTAGAGGGGGTTAGGCTTCTTAGAGGGCTTCCCTGGTGATTCAGACAGTAAAGAATCCACCTGCAATGCAGGAGACCTGGGTTCGATCCCTGGGTTGGGATGATGATCTGCAGGAGGGCATGGCAACCCACTCCAGTATTCTTGCTTGGAGAATCCCATGGACAGAGGAGCCTACAGTCCCTGGGGTCACAAAGAGTAGAACATGACTGAGTGACTAAACACACACACAAAGGCTTCCTAGAAGAGGGGTTATAGTGATAGGTTATGAGTTTGGGGCTTATTAAATTGAGTCAATCATTTATATATTTATTGTATAAAATGTGTATGTTTTTAAAAAATTATACATTTATGTGGCTGCTCTGAGTCTTAGTTGTAGCATGTGAGATCTAGTTCCCTAACCAGGGATCCAACCAGACCCCCTGCGTTGGGAACACAGAGTCTGAATCACTGGACCACTGGAGAAGTCCTCAAAATGTGTTTTATATTATGGTTTTCATCAAAATGATTTTTACAACAGCTGCTCAAATATATACAGTTGTAATTGGTTAAAAGTTTTAAGAAATAGTATCAAGCACTATGAAATACCTTCATTTCAGAAAGTCTTAAATCTTATATATATATATATGTATATATTTGTTTATAGCCTATTCAGTTCAGCCCCCTGAGAGTATGTCTCCAACTGCTGCTACAGAAGCTTATTCAAAAGCTTTAGCTGTTTGCCACGGACCATTGGACCACTATGACTTTCTGATCAAAGCTCGTGAGCTAAAAGATGATGAACATCAAAGAAGAGTCATACAATGTCTGCAGAAACTGCATGAGGATCTTAAAGGATACAGGATAGAGGAAGAAGGCCTTTTTCTAAGGTAAGATTTGTGTCATGTTAAAGATGGAACAGTTAAAAGTGTGAGCATTTTAAAACTGGATTAAATGCAGTTGGGTACACTCATGAAAGAGCTTGAAAATTTCCTTCCGGTTCCTTTAAACAAGCTCTGTTGGATCCCCATTTCTGACCTCTTGATGTTCTATAGCTTTCTTTTACCTACAAGGGGATTCAAATAGCTTCATACTGAGGTAGTAAAAGAATACCTAAATACCAGTTACAGTGGAAACTTGTATGCAGTTCAAAGCTTCCCCCTCGCTCTAGCTCAAGCCTGGCCTGGGATCAGTAGCAGAGAAGAGTGAGTGACTTGTTCTTTTTCTCTCCCCTTCTCCTCTCTCTGCTAGCTTGGCTTCCCTAGGGTCAGAGTGCGGGGGGATAGGCGATTAGAGTGAAGCAGCAGAGTCTTGAGTGGCCGGTTAGGGCCATTTGTGTGGTAGATGCTGACGCACTAGCTCTCTGTGAGAAGCGTTGTGTGCGTTCTTCAGGACTCCCATGAGGACCTCCCCGCTGCGTCACTCTGACCGACCTCCTATGACTCTAAGGAGCGAACATCTCACAGCGCGGCCCTGTGGTGCGGAGATGGCCTTGCCCTTGCACTTAGCCTTCTTCAGTGGGGTCCTTTCAGGACAGCTCTAGCCAGGTCGCCTTTGTGATGTCTACTGAGACCACCCCCAGATAACACACCTCCTTTCTCCAAACCCTCCTGCGTGGGCAGCTTCAGTCAGTCTCCTGCCCTTGGACTTCTGCAGATTTAAGAAGCAAACACCAGCGTCTGTTCCGTGTGCCCCTGTGCTCCTGGGGACACATACATGTCAGGTTCTTCTGTGAACTCTTTCACACCCTACTTGGGTAGCTGTCTGCAGATTTTCTCAACATAAGTGAGCATCCCGCTGCGGATAGGATGCCCATTTTGCCTTAATTCTAATCTGTTTGGATGTTTCTCTTGGGGACCCCTTGCACTTGACATGAAATGGGTTCATCCAGGGAAAATGCCACAGAATTCTTTAGCCAGCTACCAATTTTCTACCTTGATTACTTTGGTTGTGGGGCTGTTTTCTGACTCCCCTCCTCTTTTTAAGGAATTCCTGCATATATACAATTAGTGCCTCTCTGCAGTGTATAGGGGGACCTGTTTCTCATGTCCTCAGCTTTGAGTTTTAGCTGAAATTCTGAAACAACAGGAAAAACTCCCATTCTTGTCCTGCTATAGAAGCTCTGTTATCAGTGGTGTGATCCTTGAATTATGAGGGGTATTATGATTCAACCCAAAAACTAGTTTTCCTTTAATCGACTGACCAAACTACTTACCCCCCTTAACACAAATATCCTTTTATTATAAGGTCTTTATAAGAAAGGTACTGTATAACAATATAATGATAACAATATAACTATAACAATAGTACTTTATTTATAAGTTCTACTGATAGTAATTTTACTTTTTAAAGAGCACTTGAGAATGTAACAAAATGGTTTTATTTTTATATAAGGAGAAACACTGCATTGTATTAACATGTTTTGGTTAAAAACAATAAAATATTTATTTAGGCTTGAGAAAGAAATGGAGATGTAGAACAAGATTATAAGAGAAAATAGCAACAAAGGGCATCTCCATCACTCAGCCAGGCCTCATAGAGCCTGCACCAGCTTTGGCCCCATTCTCCAGGTGGTGCAGTGGTAAAAATCCACCTGCCAATCCAGAAGATGCAAGAGACATGGGTTCAGTCCCTGGGTTGGGAAGATTCCCTAGAGGAGGAAATGGCAACCCACTCCAGTTTTCTTTCCTGGAGAATTCCTTGGATAGAGGAGCCCGGCAGGCAACAGTCCATGGGGTTGCAAAGAGTCAGACATGACTGAGCAACTGAGCACAGTGGCTCTGAAAGCTCTGATGACTTGTAGGAAGCGGTCCCTGTTGATTCTCCAGTGCCCTGCCATTCATAAGGAGGAATCTGTTTACTCTTTGCTCCTTTTCCCCATTCTCTTCCCCACTCTGTTCATCCTACCAGCTTCTCATTTCTTTTCCTGTATCTGTGGTTTAAGTTCCCGAGGAAGAATCTGAGAGGCCACCCAAACCCTTCATCCCTGTTTGGGCAGAAGTTTCACACCAGTTTTCCAGGGGCTGCTAGTCAGCACAAAGACTGACTCTTTGTATAAGGTGCTACCCTGTACTCCTGTGAGCAGGGCAGTTTCCCTCAGAAGTGGACTGTGAGGCTGGGTGGCAGGGTGTGTTGGCTAGTCCAGCACAGTGGTTATGGGAAATAATGATGAATTATCCCTTTTGATGGCCAATGTTTTCTCTTTCTCATGTTTCTCTTGTATTTATTGTGTAATTCTTATGTAAGGAGGAAATTTGACAAGTCAGGTAGTTTCTAATGTGTCTAGTGAAAGCTTATATTTGTTAATCCCAATGCATATGTGAATAAATATTTAGTAGATTGATCAACATCTTTTTATTTGTCCTGTCATTTCTTAAGCCCACTAAATATTTAGCATTGCAGAAGACCCAAATAGCAAATTTAGTCTGAATAAAACATGTAAAACCTCAGTTTTGAAGATTATAAAGATGCCACAAGACTATTTCTTCTAAAAATACTGACATGCCAATTATCAGAGAAGTGAAAATTTAAACTGTTAGATTTTCCAGCAATAGAACTTTGTTAGTAGTGTAGAATCCCTTTTTTTTTTTTTTTTTTTTTAAAATAATGTTATTTATGTCTGTGCTGGATTTGTTGCTGTGTGGGCTATTCTCTAGTTACTGTGAGATGGGGCTCCTCTCTGGTTGCAGTGTGTAAGCGTCTCTTGTTGCAGAGCACAGGCTCTAGGGCATGTGAGCTCCAGTAGTTATGGCACGTGGCCTCAGTTGCAGTTCCTGGGCTCTAGGACACAGGCTCAAGATTCATGGTGTATGGTCTTAGTTTCTCTGCAGCATGTGGGATCTTTCTGGACCGGGATCAAACCCATGTCTCCTGCATTGGCAATCTGATTCTTTACCATTGAGCTACCAGGGAAGCCCAGTATGTAGAATTTTTGATTTTCATAAATAGGGTTTACAATTTCATGGACATTTGATTCTTCCCCCAGCTTTATTGAGATATTATTGACAGATAATATATCTAAGTTTAAATTGTGCAGTGTGATGATTCATACTTGAGTACATTGCTAAATGATTTGATAATAAAATTAGTTAACCCCTATATCCCCTGACATTGGAGAAGGAAATGGCACCCCACTCCAGTACTCTTGCCTGGAAAATCCCATGGACGGAGGAACCTGGCAGGCTGCAGTCCATGGGATCGCAAAGAGTTGGACATGACTGAGTGGCTTCCCTTTCACTATCACTTTCATGCATTGGAGAAGGAAATGGCAACCCACTTTGGTGTTCTTGCCTGGAGAATCCCAGGGACGGGGGAGCCTGGTGGGCTGCCATCTGTGGGGCTGCACAGTCAGACACGACTAAAGCGACTTAGCAGCAGCAGCAGCGTACCCCCTGACATAATTACTATTTCTCTTTGAGGTGAACACATTTAAGATCTACTCTTCTGACAACTTTCAAATATTAATATACTACTGTATTATTAATTATAGTCACCATGCTGCACATTAGATCTTATAGTTGGGAGATTGTACCCTTTGACCAATATTTCACCATTTCCCCTGCCCCACAGCTCTTGATAACCACCATCCTATGAGTTAGGCTCTTGTAAAATTATTCCTGTAAGTGAGAACATACAGAACAGTCTTTGTCTGACTGAATTTCAGTTAGCATATATGCAGATTTGACTTTGTTTTTGGTACAGATGTTTAAATATTCACTCTGGTAGACTTAAAATAAATTGTACTCCTAAGAAACGTTCTGTAAGGGTAAGCCATAATGTTAGAATAAAATGCACATTCTTTGCAAAATGCTGGAGTTTTTTATCAGTGAGGAGAATTGGTGACAGACTGTTAGGCTGCTTTCTCCTACCTATGTAACACTGTTTTCTCTAGTAAAAATTTGAAAAAGTTACGAGCAGATGACCATGCTATATAGGTAACAAACTAGGAAGAATGAGCATTTATGAACACTTTACTTTTGTTATCAAATAAAACTTACAGCCAGGTTAATCTGACACATTTAATGTATGCATAATTGTTATTGTGCTGTGAGATAATTAGGCATAAATGGTAAGTAGTTCATGTAAATCACTATAATTAGTATTACTTTTACACAGCCAAATCAAGCATTTCTAGAGTCATGGAGGGAAAGAATTAAACAGAGTGTGGAGCTGCTCTGAAAATCTCTGTTTCCATTAATCAGGGGTATATATAGGCAGCCAGGTTTTTTCCATCTCTGGGGAGGAGACGCCACAGCCAAAGAGACCTGGGAACTGGGAAGGGGAGCAGGGGTCAAAATTCCTTTTCCTTTTCTCCTGCTCGCCACAAAATAATTTTGCTTTTCCCTAATGAGAAATTATTATTTCAGACTTCCTTTACAACCTATTATGGTCTTTGATTTGGATACCTCTCCTCACTCTCCTAAGAACAATGCATGTAGCAGGTAGAAATGACCTGCGCTGCCTTGAATTCAGCTGGTGAAAGGTCTTGGTGCTTTCTCTGATCTGGCTCCTCGCACCTGGTAGCCGTGAGCTAGATGCCTGGAATGCTGTGCTGTGGACTTTTCTCTTGGGAGATGCAGGAGACCTATTGTCTGGCTCCCTTCAGTTATTTATCCAAGACTAGCCAGTTTGCTGGGTTTTCCTCAGTTCCTCCCTTCTCTCCTCCAGCTAAGGAGGTGAGCCCTTACTCTCTCCGTTCCTTTTCTTAAAACTGACATTTCCTGTAGGTGAAATAGGTTGAGCAGTGTGATTTAGGTAAAGCTTAGTCGGACGCGACTAAGCGACTTCATTTTCACTTTCCCTGTTCGACTAAGCGACTTCATTTTCACTTTCCCTGTTCTCTGGTAATTTAGCCTTTAGAACATAATAAGCAGCATTGACTTTGGAATAGATATCTATCACTACAGCTTTATTAAAGACTTGAAATATTTTTAAATGTATATTTTTTGTGTATTGAATTTTTATGAAAGCCAAAGCAAAAGATTATGTCCTAACCCAATGACAGCTTTATCTGTAAGGAAGCAAGATTGGGAGTCAAACTGCATTGTTTTTTGGGAACTTAACACATGCCAAAGACTCATTTATGTCTGAAATTTGAGAAAGAGAATATAATGGGCCTGCTTCCATCTCCAGAATAATTAACAAATGTATTCAATTACATTTTAAATTTTGTCATGGTTCCAGAGGTAAAATTATGCTGTCAGTGTAGATGAGAATGTCTATTTTTGTTTTTTTTTCTTCCAGTTTTATTGAGATATATTTGATATATAGCACTATATAACTAAGGTGTAGACCATAGTGATTTGACTTACAGGCATGTGTGGGCGCTAAATCGCTTCAGTTGTGTCAGACTCTTTGCGACCCTATGGACTGTAGCCTGCCAGGCTCCTCTGTCAGTGGGATCCTCCAGACAAGGATTCTGGAATGGGTTGCCATTTCCTCCTCCAAACGATCTTCCCAATCTAGGAATCAAACCTGCATCTCTTGTGTCTCCTGCATTGGTAGGTGGGTTCTTTACTGCTAGCACCACCTGACTTACATGCATGGTGGAATGATTACCATTGAAGTCCAGTGAACATCCATCATCTCATGTAGATACAAAATAAAATAAAGAAAAAAAAATTTCATGTGTGTGATAAGAACTCTCAGGATTCACTCTCCAAACAACTTTCACATAAAACATGTATCAGTATTAATTATATTAATCATGTTATACATTATATCCCTGTTATTTATCTTATAACTAGAAGTTTATACTTTGGGACTGCCTTCATCCATTTCTCCCCCACACCCCCTCACTAGATGAGAATATCTTTTATAAATTCCTTAAAGTAAATTGAAAGAAAGGGGAATAACCCTAATGTCTTAAGATAGGAATTTTATTGTCATTGTCAGCCAAAACTGACTACTTTGGTTATGGCAGCAGAATTATGTAGGCCATAAAGAGGCATTAGAGCCATGGGATCTACGTTGAGATTTTGGTCAGGTCTTTGGATCAGGGGCTGCTGAACATTTTCTGTAAAGGACCATGTAGGAAATCTTTTAGGCTTTAGGGGCCATATGATCTCTGTCACAGCCCTTCATTTCTGCCATTGCAGTCAAAGTAGCCATGGACAATACATAAATAAATGTATTTTGATAAATATTTATTTATAAAAGCAGATGTCAGGCTGGATTTAGCCCACAGGCCATAACTTGCTGACCCCTGCTATAGATGGATGACTGCTTCCTGACTGGATTTGAGGGTGGTGGGAGACCATTAATAGTATTCAAAGTTCTACCAGAAATGTACTTAGTCTAGGTTTCCAGTCTAATTTTCTGTTACTTTCCTATATATATATCTGCCTTTAGTCAACAGAAATATTCACTGATCACTTATTATATAGACATATAGACAAGTATAACAAAATAGAATACATGGAGACCTGATATACCATTGAATTGGCACTGAAAATCAGTGGAAAAAGATGGTCTAGTCAGTAAACAGGGATGACACAATTGATTATCTTTGTGAAAAGTAAAATTAGCTATCTACCTTTCTGAACATAAACATAAATTTCACAGAGTCAGTGTCCTAAACTTAAAGGAAACTTTAAAACTTCTTGAATAAAATATAGAGGATTTATTTTTGTGACCGTGGGGAAGGGAAGACCCACTTATACAAGATGTGAAAGGTAAGTTGGATACATTTGACGCTACTAAAATTTAAAACTTACAGTCAACAAAAAGCACTCTAGAAAGGTTAAAAGGCAGACCACAGACTGGGAGAAAATATTTACATCAAAAATAATTGACTTAGGGAGGTGGGAGCGAGGTTCGAAAGAAAGCTGACATATGTATACCTATGGCTTATTTGTGTTGACGTATGGCAAGAAACCAACACAATATTGTAAAGCAATTATTCTCCAATTAAAAATAAAAAATTGACTATTATCTAGAATATATAAAGAACTCCTACCAAAAGAAAAAAAAAAAATCAAGCTGGTAGAAAAATGGTCAAAGAAGAGTCTGTTTTGGGGGATAAGTAGTAGATGCCACAAAAGGTAAGTAAATCAAAACATATTTTTAAAATGAAATATTCACTCTGAGGAAGAAGGGCACAAAACAGGGGGCATCAATTGTATCTAATTTTTTAAAATTTTGGAATAAATATGTCAAAATATAAAGATTTGATAAAGCTGAAAGCTAAGTAACCAGGTGGTCAATATTTTCTCCAATTTAGCCTATTTATAATATTCCATAAATGTACCTTTAAGTGTAATTGTGAGATATTTCATCAGGTTAGTTGATTTTAAAAAATAATTTTAAGGAAATTATAACTTTCCCTGATAATATAATACTAGTTCAGCATTTGCTTCTTTCAAATAGACTGAGGAAAGAGTATTATGAGCTCAGAAAGTACTCAGCAAAGCATAGGAAATATCTTAGTAAAAGGTTTTGGTTGAGTGAAAACCTCTATTTGGAAATGAGAGAACAGAAAGTACTCAGCAAAACATAGGAAATACCTTAGTAAAAGGTTTTTGGCTGAGTGAAAACCTCTATTTGGAAATGAGAGAACTATAAAGAAAAAGCACTTCTAACCCATGCTATCATCTCCAGTGGAGATGTGCAGATGTTCGGACCTGAACACTGAGTGTACATTTCAGGCCAAAGTGCCACAGCCATGTGTAGCTCTCTCAGAAGTGTGAAGCGCAGCTCCAGTGCATCCGGAGTCCCTTCATGGCGATGAAGAGCACCACAGAGCTGCCTCCAGTTATCTGTGCCCTGATGAACCACAAAAAGTCCCTGTAAGTATTTCTCCCTGAATCACACTGCCACCTGGCCGGGGTGGCTTGTCAGAAGAGCAGATACAGGTAGCGTTGCCTTTTCCTCCAGTTTCCTCCCATTCAGTTTCCTCTCATTAATCATGCTGTATCAATAATGATATTTATAACAGATAACCTGGTTGGGCCATTCTCCTGCTTAAGGCTTCCCAGTGCCCTCCAGATAAAGTACAAACTCATTAGCATGTTCTACATAGTTCTTGAGAGCCTGCCTGGTCCCTGCCTCTTACCAGCCTCATCTGTCTTTGTTATCAGCTGTCCCCAGCTGTGACAAGCTACTTAAAGATTGTTAGACAAGACAGGGACCTTTTCTTGCCTCTGAGTCTTTGTTGAGGCTGCCTGTCTCCCATCTCCCACGGCCTCCCTGGCGACCACACATTCCTTCAGTACATGCCATGTCATGCTCTCTGGATTGCCTAGATCTGCAGAACTTAGTTCACTGCATGATACAAAGTAGGAGCTCAATGTTCAATTCATGTCTCTGGAATAAATGAAAAAAAAAAAAAGGAAGATTTGAATGAATAACAAAGCAATCACTGAAGATTCATAAAATACTTCTCTGCTGACTCTGAAGTCGGTTGCCCATGCGCCTGTCCTTATGTCTATATTAGAGTATCGGTGTTTTTGTGAGTTTGACATTCACTTGCTTCTCTGTGGACGATGTCTGTGTTCTCATTTCCTCCACAGTGCCAGTTCTTTGCAAATCCAGGAGAAGCATGGATGGCCGTTTGAATCCCTCAAATTCAGAGCCTCAACTGGGTTCAGACTGGAATATTTTCCACATCTTTCTTTTGATAAACTCCAGTCAGTTTGAAAATTATATTTATGTCCTAGATGTCCCTCTGAACAAGTGGTGGACTTGGAGTAGGTCACACCTAAGCTAATCCAGAATTTGAATTCGGTCAGGAGTGAGTAAACTGGAAGGATTTGCTGAAGAAATTAGCTCATTTGTCTGACATGTATAGACACTTAGAATGCTTGTTACTTGAATGCATGCAGCATTAAAAAGTCATTTGCATCTTGCAATTCTGCTGTAATCAGAAATTGAGCCATTTCTTAGGCTAGTTGTTTTAGAGATTTAAACTCACCCCCCACCCTTCTCCCGCTAGTTGTTTAGCTACTTAAAGGCTTAATTATACTAGTAAACTGAACAAATTGGTGTACTTTAGGTTACAAGGGTTCTTTTGCAAATCAGCTGAAGACATTTAAAAAAGATTTTCATTTAAAGAGAATTTATGGGTGCTAACATATAGTTCAGTTTTTTAGTTTTTAATGGTCTTCTTAGAAACCTGAAGTGATCTACTTTTATCAAACAGTGGTTTATGTTGAGAATGATATAATGCTTGTTTTGAAAAGATGTAATTATGTTCAGCATTCCAGCTGGAATCATTGTGTCTGATTCTGTCATTTTGGGAGATAATAATGGAATAGTGAGGGGTGTGTGGAGAAGCAGGAAAAGTAATATTCCTGCATTTTAAACACATTGAAAACTCTTTTTATTTTAAAGCACCACCATTATTATCTTAATTGTCCTAATGGAAATTATGCTTGACTAGCAAGTGGACAGTAATCCAGAAAGGTGGAGGACATGCTACTTTAATTTACAGCTTTGATGAGAATCACCTTGGATTATTTTTAGTGCTTGAATTTTAATATTATAAGGAACAAAGGATAAAGTTAAAATGATTAAGTCAAAATATTTGGAATGATGGATGACATGTTTACTAGGCAGAAGTTAAAGGAATAGTTTTGAAAGCAATTGTCTAAAATGCAAATATGTAGATACTTTTGGAATAATTTAAGACTTAGTTCAAAAGTAAAAGTAATACAGTAATTAATCACTTTTACAAATTTTGTGCTTTGTTTTACCCTTTTTATTTTGAAAAATTTCAACAGTACCCTTAAAACCATTTAAAATGGTCAACATTTTGCTGCATTAGGGTTTTTTCCTCTCAGTATTTTCTCTTTAATCATATGAAAATAAGTTGTAATATTGAAACACTTGACCTCCAAAAACATCATTATGTATCTCCTAACAAGGACCTTTCCCTGCATAACTCTATTATCACACCAAGAAACTTATTTTTTATTGGAATATAATTGCTTTATAATATTGTGTTAGTTTCTGCTGTATGAGGAAGTGAATAGACTATATATCTCAGTTCAGTCAGTCAGTTTAGTCACTCAGTCGTGTCCTACTCTTTGCAACCCCATGAATTGCAACACGCCAGGCCTCCCTGTTCATCACCATCTCTCAGAGTTCACTCAGACTCACGTCCATCGAGTCCGTGATGCCATCTAGCCATCTCATCCTCTGTTGTCCCCTTCTCCTCCTGCCCCCAATCCCTCCCAGCATCAGAGTCTTTTCCAGTGAGTCAACTCTTCCCATGAGGTGGCCAAAGTACTGGAGTTTCAGCTTTAGCATCATTCCTTCCAAAGAAATCCCAGGGTTGATCTCCTTCAGAATGGACTGGTTGGATCTCCTTGTAGTCCAAGGGACTCTCAAGAGTCTTCTCCAACACCACAGTTCAAAAGCATCAATTCTTCAGCGCTCAGCCTTCTTCACAGTCCAACTCTCACATCCATACATGACCACAGGAAAAACCATAGCCTTGACTAGACGGACCTTAGTCGGCAAAGTAATGTCTCTGCTTTTGAATATGCTATGTAGGTTGGTCATAACTTTTCTTCCAATTAGTAAGCGTCTTTTAATTTCATGGCTGCAGTCACCATCTGCAGTGATTTTGGAGCCCAAAAACTAAAGTCTGACACTGTTTCCCCATCTATTTCCCATGAAGTGATGGGACCAGATGCCATGATCTTCGTTTTCTGAATGTTGAGCTTTAAGCCAGCTTTTTCACTCTCCTCTTTCATCAAGAGGCCCTTTAGCTTCTCTTCACTTTCTGCCATAAGGGTGGTATCATCTGCATATCTGAGGTTATTGATATTTCTCCCAGCAATCTTGATTCCAGCTTGTGTTTCTTCCAGCCCAGCGTTTCTCATGATGTACTCTGCATAGAAGTTAAATAGGCAGGGTGACAATATATAGCCTTGACGTACTCCTTTTCCTATTTGAAACCAGTCTGTTTTTCCATGTCCAGTTCTAACTGTTGCTTCCTGACCTGCATACAGGTTTCTCAAGAGGCAGGTCAGGTGGTCTGGTATTCCCATCTCTTTCAGAATTTTCCACAGTTTATTGTGATCCACACATTCAAAGGCTCTGGCATAGTCAAGAAAGCAGAAATAGATGTTTTTCTGGAACTCTCTTGCTTTCTCCATGATCCAGCGGATGTTGGCAATTTGATCTCTGGTTCCTGTGCCTTTTCTAAAACCAGCTTGAACATCAGGAAGTTCACGGTTCACGTATTGCTGAAGCCTGGCTTGGAGAATTTTGAGCATTACTTTACTGGCATGTGAGATGAGTGCAACTGTGTGGTAGTTTGAGCATTCTTTGGCATTGCCTTTCTTTGGAATTGGAATGAAAACTGACCTTTTCCAGTCCTGTGGCCACTGCTGAGTTTTCCAAATTTGCTGGCATATTGAGTGCAACACTTTCACAGCATCATCTTTCAGGATTTCAAATAGCTCAACTGGAATCCCATCACCTCCACTAGCTTTGTTCATAGTGATGCTTTCTAAGGCCCACTTGACTTCACATTCCAGGATGTCTGGCTGTAGATGAGTGATCACATCATCATGATTATCTGGGTCATGAAGATCTTTTTGTACAGTTCTTCCATGTATTCTTGCCACCTCTTCTTAATATCTTCTGCTTCTATTAGGTCCAGACCGTTTCTGTCCTTTATCGAGCCCAACTTTGCATGAAATGTTCCTTGATATTTCTGATTTTCTTGAAGAGATCTCTAGTCCTTCCCATTCTGTTGTTTTCCTCTGTTTCTTTGCATTGATCGCTGGAGAAGGCTTTCTTATCTCTTCTTGATATTCTTTGGAACTCTGCATTCAGATGCTTATATCTTTCCTTTTCTTGTTGGCTTTTCGCCTCTCTTCTTTTCACAGCTTTTTGTAAGGCCTCCCTAGACAGCCATTTTGCTTTTTGTATTTCTTTACCATGGGGATGGTCTTGATCCCTGTCTCCCGTACAATGTCACGAACCTCATTCCATAGTTCAACAGGCACTCACTCTATCTATCAGATCTAGGCCCTTAAATCTATTTCTCACTTCCACTGTATAATCATAAGGGATTTGATTTAGGTCATACCTGAATGGTCTCGCAGTTTTCCCTACTTTCTTCAATTTCAGTCTGAATTTGGCAATAAGGAGTTCATGATCTGAACCACAGTCAGCTCCTGGTCTTTTTTTTTTGTTGACTGTATAGAGCTTCTCCATCTTTGGCTGCATAGAATATAATCAGTCTGATTTCAGTGTTGACCATCTGGTGATGTCCATGTGTAGAGTCTTCTCTTGTGTTGTTGGAAGAGGGTGTTTGCTATGACCAGTGCATTTTCTTGGCAAAACTCTATTAGTCTTTGCCCTGCTTCATTCCCATTCCAAGGCCAAATTTGCCTGTTACTCCAGGTGTTTCTTGACTTTCTACTTTAGCATTCCAGTCCCCTATAATAAAAAGGACATCTTTTTTGGGTGTGAGTTCTAAAAGGTCTTGTAGGTCTTCATAAAACCGTTCAACTTCGGCTTCTTCAGCGTTACTGGTTGGGGCATAGACTTGGATAACTGTGATATTGAGTGGTTTGCCTTGGAAACGAACAGAGATCATTCTGTCGTTTTTGAGATTGCAGCTAAGTACTGCATTTCAGACTCTTTTGTTGACCATGATGGCTACTCCATTTCTTCTGAGGGATTCCTGCCCACAGTAGTAGATATAATGGTCATCTGAGTTAAATTCACCCATTCCAGTCCATTTTAGTTGGCTGATTCCTAGAATGTCGACGTTCACCCTTGCCATCTCTTGTTTGACCACTTCCAATTTGCCTTGATTCATGGACCTGACATTCCAGGTTCCTATGCAGTATTGCTCTTTACAGCATTGGATCTTGCTTCTATCACCAGTCAGATGCACAACTGGGTATTGTTTACTTTGACTCCATCCCTTCATTCTTTCTGGAGTTATTTCTCCACTGATCTCCAGTAGCATATTGGGCAACTAATGACCTGGGGAGTTCCTCTTTTGGTATCCTATCACTTTGCCTTTTCATGCTGTTCATGGGGTTCTCAAGGCAAGAATACTGAAGTGGTTTGCCATTCCCTTCTCCAGTGGACCACGTTCTGTAAGCCCTCTCCACCATGACCCACCCATCTTGGGATGCCCTGCAGGCATGGCTTGGTTTCATTGAGTTAGACAAGGCTGTGGTCCTAGTGTGATTAGATTGACTAGTTTTCTGTGAGTAGGATTTCAGTGTGTCTGCCCTCTGATGCCCTCTTGCAACACCTACCATCTTAGCTGGATTTCTCTTACCTTGAGTGTGGGGTATCTTTTCACGGCTGCTCCAGCAAAGCACAGCTGCTGTTTCTTACCTTGAACAAGGGGTATCTCCTTACTGCCGCCTTCCTGACCTTCAATGTGGGATCGCTCCTCTAGGCCCTCCTGCTCCTGTGCAGCCACCGCTCCTCGAGTCTCTCCCACTTGGGCCTCCCTTCCCCTCTACCTCCATTCCCACCCATCTAGGTCTCACAGAGCACAGAGCTGAACTTCCTATGCTATACAGCAGGTTCTCACTAGCTGTTTATTTTATACATGGTAGTGTATGTGTTAATCTTAATCTCCCAGTTCATCCCACTCTTCCCTTCACCTACCTGTGTTCCACATGTCTGTTCTCTACATCTGTGTCTCTATTCCTGCCCTGGAAATAGTTTCACCTATACCATTTTTCTAGATTCCACATACATGCATTAATATATAATATTTGTCTCTTTTTGACTTACTTCACTCTGTATGACAGACTCTAGGTCCATCCACATCTCTACAAACGATCCAGTTTTATTCCTTTTTATGGCTGAGTAATTTTCCACTGTATATATGTACCATATCTTCTTTTTTAAAAAAAATTAATTTTATTTTTGGCTGGGCTGGGTTTCATTGCTGCGTGCAGGCTTTCCCTAGTTGCTGGGAATGGGGCCTACTCTCAAGTGGCAGTGCTTGGGCTTCTCATTGTGGTGGCCTCTCTTGTTGTGGAGCATGGGCTCTAGGGCGCTCAGGCTTCTGTAGTTGCAGCTTGTGGGCTTAATTGCTCCCTGGCATGTGGGATCTTCCCAGACTGGGAATGGAACCCATGTCCTTTGCATTGGCAGGCAGATTCTTAATCACTGGGCCACCAAGGAAGATCCTGTACCGTATCCCCTTTATCCATTTATCTGTTGCTAGACAGTTGGACATTTAGGTTGTTTCCATGTCCTGGCTATTGTAAATAGTGCCGCAGTGAACACTGAGGTACGTGTATCATTTTGAATTATGCCTGGATTTTCTCAGGGTATAGGCCCAGTAGTGGGATTGCTGGGTCATATGGTAGTTCTGTTTTTAGTTTTGTAAGGAACCTCCATACTATTCTCTACAGTGGCTATATCAATTTACATTCCCACCAACAATGCAAGAGAGTCCCCTTTCCTCTACACCCTCTCCAGTATTTATTGTTTGTAGACTTTTTGATGATGGCTATTCTGACGGGCAGTTAGAATGTGGTACCTCATTGTAGTTTTTTTTTAATACATATATTTGGCTGTGCCGGGTCCTAGTTGCTGCACTCAGGATCTTTGATCCATCTTCCTTGTGGCATGCGGGATCTTTAGCTGCAACATGTAGGATCTAGTTCTTTGACCAGCACTTGAACCCAGGCCTTCTGCAGTGGGAGGGGAGGCTTAGCCACTGGACCACCAAGGAAGTCCCTCTCCTTGTAGTTTTGATTTGAGTTTCTCTAATAATGAGCAGTGTTGAGCATGTTTTCATGTATTTGTTGGCTATCTGTATATTTTCTTTGGAGAAATGTCTGTTTAGGTCTTCCACTATTTTTGACTGGATTTTTTTTTTTTTTTTGACATTGAGCTCCATAAGTTATTTGTGTATTTTGAAGATAAATCCCTTCTTGCTTCATTTGCAAGTATTTTCCCTTAACGTTGATGCAGTGATATATAAAATAGGGTCACTCAATTTAGCAAATAAAAATAAAGTCCAGATAAACTTGAATTTCAGATAAATAATGGTTTTTAATATATGTATATTCCATGCAACATTATATGATGTCAGTGTGAAACTCAAATTTAACTGGGCATCCAGTATTTTATCTCATAATGTAATTAATATGGGCTAAATATAAAGCCCATATTTAAATTTCTTCAGTTGTCCCCCAAATGTTCTTTTAAATATGTGTGTGTGTGTGTGTGTGAATCCAATAATATGTTTTACATTTGACTTTGTCTAATAAAATTTTGATAGAATAATTATCAGGTATTTACTTTAAAAATAAAACTCATGTTCAAAAGATTCTTGTGTGAAAATGGGCTTTCCACATATATGAAATTAAAAACATAAATTTTTACTAAATTTAGTGGTTTGGAGTGTCATCACCAACAGGTATAACAACTAGGACCTCAAACACTTGTGACATTAGCCCATTTCCTTGTTGGATGACTGCCAATTTAGTCATATTGTTTAAAAAAATTTTAATAATGTTTATGACAGCTGCTTTTCTTGTTATCCTCCCTTTTGATTTAGTATTATCGTATTTTATTACTTATTATAGTAAGTCTCCTAAACTTGAGATGCTCTCAAGTCATTACCTGTGAGTTTAGTTGTTTTTTAGGTTCCACATATGAGTTCATATGTTGTCTTTCTCTGTCTGATTTATTTCTCTTAGCATAATGCCTTCAGTGTCCATCAGTGTTGTCACAAATGTCAGAATTCTTTTCTTTTTGATGGTTGAATAATTTCCATTATGTGTGTATGTGTAACACTTGGGTTGTTTCCATTTTTTGGCTATTATAAATTATGCCGAAATGAACAGGGAGTTGTAGCTATCTCTTTGAGCTAGTGTTTTCATTTGGATAAGTACCCAAAAGTGGAATTGCTAAATCATATGGTAGCGCTATTTTTAATTTTTTGAGGAACTTACATACTGTTTTCACTGTGGCTCTACCAATGTCCACTCCAGCAGTGCATGAGGTTCCCTTTCTCTACGTCCTCAGCAACACTTGTTCCAAGAAGGGGCTCCTCTACTTGCAGGGTGAGGGCTTCTCACTGTGCTGGCTTCTCTGTTTGTGGACCTTGACCTCTAAGCACACGGGCTTCAGCAGTCGTGGCTCCCGGGCTCTAGAGCACAGGCTCAGTAGTTGTCATGCATGGACTCAGTTGCACTTGGAATCTGCCCAGACAAGGGATCAAATCCATGTCTCCTATGTTGGCAGGTGGATTCTTTACCACTGAGCAACCAGGGAAGCCCTGGAGACCTTCTTTATCTTGCCCTCCTGATTTTTTTGACTTTGTGTTCAGCTTGGCTTATGTCAGAGTAGCAAACTAGCATCACATCTATGCAGTGTACTACCCAGAAGACAAGAGCTCTTTCACCTAGAGATGAATAACAGAACTCTACTTGGTTGAACTTAGTCATAAACTTACCCCTGAAACCCTCATCTAGTTGTGGAGGATAGAGCAGAGAGTTGGACCGTTCTCAACTAAAGGACGTGATGGGTGCACAGTTGTATAAGATTGTTGAGAATAGTCTGAAAGCCCTAAGGAGTACCCCTCCATTTTGTCAACAAATCTATTTCACTGGTTAGTTTAATGTGTCTCTGAACAATTCTCTAGAGCCTTCTTAGCTCCCTTCAAGCTAAACTACGCTTCCCCCGTCACTTTCAACAGATGTCTACGTCTTTATAAAGAGAAAACAGAAGGCATTGTGTTGGCCCTCCTTCAGCCTCCTATATGAAGTTGCAATCCCAGAAGTCTGGGTGAATGTGAAGGAATGTGAAAGAAAGTCAGTATCTTAGTATGAGTTTTTTCTGTTTTTAGCTATCCTTCCATATTTATTTTTAATTTTATTCCATTAGGTAGGAGTACAGTGATTCTTTGAAATATATTGAGATTTCTTCTATTGCTTAGAATATGAACAGTATTTGAAAATGTGCTCCCTGTTCTTGAATGTATTCTTGATTTGTTTGGTAGAGTTTATATAGATATGAAATAGCGTAAGTGTACATTAATGTTCAGATCTTTGAGAGGGGGTGTGTCAAAGGGCGTGATGTTTCTTCTTTTGTGATCCATAGGTTTGGATAGAGGTGGGTATCAGTACATGAAGTTTGCAGTCTTCAGTGTGAGTGAGTGGGCCTTGTGATTAGACGTGCAGAAGTGGGCAGTGGATGGGAACTCCCCTGTGCTGTGCCCTGAATCCAATAGATAAGGAAGCAGCAGGGTGTAGAGTTGATGTGGCTTCAGTTCATTTCAGTTCAGTCGCTCAGTCGTGTCTGACTCTTTGCTACCCCGTGAACTGCAGCACGCCAGGCCTCCCTGTCCATCACCAACTCCCGGAGTTCACTCAGACTCATGTCCATCGAGTCAGTGATGCCATCCAGCCATCTCATCTTCGGTCCTCCCCTTCTCCTCCCGCCCCTAATCCCTCCCAGCATCAGAGTTTTTCCAATGAGTCAACTCTTCGCATGAGGTGGCCAAAGTACTGGAGTTTCAGCTTTAGCATCATTCCTTCCAGAGAAATCCCAGGGCTGATCTCCTTCAGAATGGACTGGCTGGATCTCCTTGCAGTCCAAGGGACTCTGATGTGGCTTACCCAGAGTCGTATAGCTAATAAGTAGCAGAATCAGAATTTGTACCAAGATCTTTTCAGTTCAGCTCTTCAACTCTTCCCTTGTGGAGGTGGGTGATAGTTTTCCACTATCTTCCAACGTTATCCTTATGCTTACTATCTGCAGAGTCTATAATACAGTATCACTGTATCCCTATCAAAAATCCATTAGAGAAAATGTCATGATCCTACTTCACAAATTCCCTAAGATATAGTTAACATGACAAATTTTACAGCTGGTCACTTGAGAAACTTACGTTCAGATTTCCAAGTTTTTGTCTAGTGTGAAGTGTGTATATTTTAGAGATTGGGCATGTATCAGAGTTCTGGTAGGAAATTGTTCACAGCAGTTTCAAATAAAGACTGAATCAAGAAATGACTTAGAGAGTCATGGGCAGGGCAGTCCTAACAGGAAACCAGGGCATGGAGGAGTGAAGGAGTAGCCTGCAGAGAGCTGGAGCTGAGGCACGAGGACCTCATGGCTCTGGAGGGAAGCCTCTCTGCCAGAGACAGCCTGGAAGCAGGGAGGCAGCGGGAGAGAATGACCAGGCTTTCTCTCCCACCCCTGCCTCCTGTTTCCTACGAGCAGTGCCTCCCAGAGGCTGAACCCAGCTGGCAGCCAGCTAGCAGCCAGCCAGCAAGGTTTCCCCCTAGGGTAGAGAGCAGGACATTCGGAGGCTTGTTGGGGGTTGGGAGCATGTGGCGCATCCCAGCACCTAGGACCTAGGCCAGGGTGGCGTGCTCTGAGACATTAGAAAACGTTACAGAAAATTAAAACATTGAGAAAGGGAATTTAATGTACCTGAAAAATAGGGTAAATTGTGAGAAAATGTAAATCAGGAGCATATAAATGATGTGGGTTCCTGTAGTTATTTTGAAGAAACTGTGTGAACCTAACTCTCCCTGAGTTCACTACGATGAATAAAGAACTTAGAAACTTCTTTAGGACCCATTTTACAGCCTTGTAAATAGTTTTACTGTTCTCCATTCAATCCTCTGACTTTCCCATTAAAATATAGATTTTTAATCCTTTGAAATAATTTCAATAATTTTTGGAAGACTGAAATTTTATTAGGAGAAAATCGGCTTGCCTCTCCAAGTAAAAATACTTGGTGCATGTAATACAGTTTAGATGGGTGATATCTAACATTTATCATTAGGGGAGTATCCATTGTATTTATCAACTTCTTTGGAGTAAAATCTTTGGAGTACAATCTGCATCTTAAATAGTATTTATGCTATACTAGATACCTGTGATTTCACATGTTTGAGAATCTTTTCCTTTGGTACTCTATAACCATTTGGTACCTCTTTATCGTCTTCTAAATGTTGCCTTAAATATAATATAAATTATATATGTAATATATAATGTACTATGATGGTGGTAGTGGTGGTGGTTTAGTTGCTAAGTCGTGTCCGACTCTTGCAACCCCATGGACTGTAGCCTGCCAGGCTACTCTGTTCATGGGATTCTCCAGGCAAGAATACTGGAGTGGGTTGCCATTTCCTTCTCCAATATTGCAGTATAATATTTGCCAAACTGCTTTTCAAAAATATATTAAGTTTGGATAAAACAGAAGAGAGGCCCAAATGAGATACATATGTGTGTGTGTGTATATATATGTATATATGTGTGTGTGTGTATATATATGTGTATATATATATATATACACACACACATATATATCTATATTAACACATATATGCATATATATGTGGGATTTTTTTAGCAGCATTGAGTTCTTGCCATGTCATCTACCCCTGCCCCCACCTTTGTTAAATTTTGGCCTTGAATTTCACTGATGAAGCACATATTGATTATATTCTGACTAAACCCTGGACAATTTCTGCAAATTATGTTTAGTTCAGTTCAGTTGCTCAGTCGTATCCAACTCTTTGCGATACCATGGACTGCAGCATGCCAGGCTTCGCTGTTCATCACCAACTCCCGAAGCTTGCTTAAACTCATGTCCATCAAGTCGTTGATGCCATCCAACCATCTTATCCTCTGTCATCCCCTTCTTCTCCTGCCTTCGATCTTTCCCAGCATCAGGGTCTTTTCCAATAAGTCAGTTCTTTGCATCAGATGGCCAGAGTATTAGAGTTTCAGCTTCAGCATCAGTCCTTCCAATGAATAGTCAGGACTGATTTCCTTTAGGATGGACTGGTTGGATATTGCAGTCCAAGGGACTCTCAAGAGAGTCTTCTCCAACACTACAGTTCAAAAGCATCAACTGTTTGGCGCTCAGCTTTCTTTATAGTCCAACTCTCACATCCATACATGACTATTAGAGAAACCATAACTTGGACTAGATGGACCTTTGTTGGCAAAGTAATGTCTCTGCTTTTTAATATGCTGTCTATGTTGGTCATAGCTTTGCTTCCAAGGAGCAAGCGTCTTTTAATTTCATGGCTGCAGTCACCATCTGCAGTGATTTTGGAGCCCAAAAAACTAAAGTCTCTCACTGTTTGCATTGTTTTGCCATCTATTTGCCATGAAATGATAGGACTGGATGCCATAATCTTCATTTTCTGAATGTTGAGGTTTAAACCAACTTTTTCACTCTCCTCTTTCACCGTCATCAAGAGGCTTTTTAGTTCTTCACTTTCTACCATAAGGGTGGTGTCATCTGCATATCTGAGGTTATTGATATTTCTCCTGGCAATCTTGATTCCAGCTTGTGCTTCTTCCAGTCCAGCGTTTCTCGTGATGTACTCTGCATAGATGTTAAATAAGCAGGGTGACAGTATACAACCTTGACGTACTCCTTTTCCTATTTGGAACCAGTCTGTTGTTCCATGTCCAGTTCTAACTGTTGCTTCCTGACTTCCACACAGATTTCTCAAAAGGCAGGTCAGGTGGTCCCATCTCTTTCAGAATTTTCCACAGTTTATTGTGATCCACACAGTCAAAGGCTTTGACATAGTTAATAAAGCAGAAACAGATGTTTTTCTGGAACTCTTGCTTTTTTGATGATCCAACGGATGTTGGCACCTTGATCTCTGGTTCCTCTGCCTTTTCTAAATCCAGCTTGAACATCTGAAAGTTCATGGTTCATGTACTGTTGAAGCCTGGCTTGAAGAATTTTGAGCATTACTTTGCTAGCGTGTGAGTTGAGTGCAATTGTGTGGTAGTTTGAGCATTCTTTGGCATTACCTTTCTTTGGAATGAAAACTGACCTTTTCCAGTTTTATGGCCACTGCTGGGTTTTCCAAATTTGCTGGCATTCTGAATGCAGCACTTTAACAGCATCATCTTTTAGGATTTGAAATAGCTCAAGTGGAATTCCATCACCTCCACTAGTTTTGTTTGTAGTGATGCTTCCTAAGGCCCACTTGACATCACATTCCAGGATGTCTGGCTCCAGGTGAGTGATCACACCATCATGGTTATCTGGATCATGAAGATCTTTTTTGTATAGTTCTTCTGTGTATTCTTGCCACCTCTTAATATATTCTGCTTCTGTTAGGTCCAGACCATTTCTGTCCTTTATCGAGCCCAACTTTGCATGAAATGTTCCCTTGGTGTCACTAATTTTCTTGAAGAGATCTCTAGTCTTTCCCATTCTGTTGTTTCCTCTATTTCTTTGCATTGGTCACTGAGGAAGGCTTTCTTCTCCATCTTATTCTTTGAAACTCTATATTCAAATGGGTATATCTTTCCTTTTCTCCTTTGCTTTTAGCTTCTCTTCTTTTCTCAGCTATTTGTAAGGCTTCCTCAGACAACCATTTTGCCTTTTTGCATTTCTTTTTTGGGGATGGTCTTAATCTGCCTTCTGTACAGTGTCACGAACCTCCATCCATAGTTCTTCAGGCACTCTGTCTGTCAGATCTAATCCCTTGAATCTATTTGAATCACAGCGAAATATGTTGTGAGGAAGTAATCAATTGTTGTGACATTGCCAGTTACTTTATGCGAAAGTTGCTTTCAAAAGATTTCTAATACATAAAATGTACTTAGAGATTATTAGGTTGTATATAAGTTTTCTAATTTGAAGCTGTTTTAAAATTATTGAGGATCATATTTGCTTTTTTCTGTAAAGTTGAAAATAGAATAACCAATGTATAAGAATGGTTCATGTAAGATATTAAAACAAGGCAAATTAAGGAGTTTTGGCCGGAGTAGTTTCTTCTTTCTGTTGAGATTTAAGAATAGATGGAGAGTTAGTGTGCAAAACACAGGGAAGGCATCCAGTTGGCAGAATCAAAGCAAAGCAGATTCTTTTGCCTAAACTGTGGTGAAGGTTCTTCTGGAAGGGGCTGATAAAGTCAGGGGCTGGATTTATAGAGAAAGCTCAGAGACAAGAGAGCAAGAGAGGTTTCTGAGGCATACCGGAGTGAATCCACATATCAAAAACAAAAGCATTATAAAAGATGCTGAAATCTAGCTTTTGCAAATGTTGTCTGTCAAATTATCTACTGCTGTGGTTGATGCTAAATGGCATAACCTTTGCTTCCTTCTGCTTTTGTTGTTGTTTAGTCATTAAGTCATGTCCGACTCTGACACCTAATGGACTGTAGTCCACCAGGCTCCTTTGTCCAGGGGATTTCCCAGGCAAGAATACGGAAATGGGTTGCTATTTCCTTCTCTAGGGGATCTTCCAGGTATCAAACCTGAGTCTTCTGCTTTGGCAGGTGAATTCTTTGTTACTGAGCCACCTGGGAAGCCCCCTTTCTGCCTTTATCCTCTCTGTACTCTCTTGGATCTGGTGCACCTTGTTTTTTACATAGGTGTCTAGGGAACTGTCATAGAGTTTGAAGGTTACTCTTCTAAGTGGAACAAAATTTAGAATGGTAATTTGAGTTGATAATAATGTCAGACAAAGAAAAGTTCCATTTTGTATCTTTTTGAGGCCTTCATCCTCCTGTTTTGATCTGTACTTGATTGCTTTCTTGTCCTGCTTGTGCCACTGTGGTTATAGAGCAACTCTGTCTTATCAGGGTGTTCTTCAGAGGATCCTCTCTGTTTCATGGAGCCTAAGTGTTCATCCCGTGGACGGAGGAGCCTGGTAGGCTGCAGTCCATGGGGTCGCTAAGAACTGGACACAACTGAGCGACTTCACTTTCACTTTTTACTTTCATGCATTGGAGAAGGAAATGGCAACCCACTCCAGTGTTCTTGCCTGGAGAATCCCAGGGATGGAAGAGCCTGGTGGACTTCCGTCTGTGGAGTCGCACAGAGTCTGACAAAACTGAAGCGACTTAGCAGCAGCAGCAGCAGGTGTTCATATTTCTGTTGGGGAGGATTTTTTAAGACCTTGTAAATATGGAATGTCAATTTCCATTTTCACACTTGATGATTAGATTGGAAATCATTCTCTCTCAAATTTTATTCAAGTTTTATCAGTTTTTTATGACTTGTCTCTACCACCTCCCTCCTCCACTGCCTCCTTGGATGTTTGTAAGATTTTCTTTATTTTACTTGTGTCAAAAATTTCAGGATTATGACTTGGTGAGCTAGAGTAACCTAAGTTGCTTTAGTCATGTCCAACTCTTTGTGACCTCATGGACTATAGCCCACCAGGCTCCTCTGTCCATGGGATTCTCCAGGGAAGAAAACTGGAGTGGGTTGCCAGGCCCACCTCCAGGGGATCTTCCCAACCCAGGGACTGAACTGGTGTCTCTTATGTCTCCTGCATTGGCAGGCAGGATCTCTGCCACCAGCGCCACCTGGGAAACTCTTGTGACTTGGCATGGGTCTTACTTCTCTCGCTGTGCTGGACGCTTACTCTGTCTTCCTCATCTTGAAATTTCATCCTTCAGATCTGAGAAAAATCTTAGATAATTTCTTTTTCTCTTTTTTATCTTTTCCCTTTTGGGAATTCCTTTTGGTTAGCTCTTGGACCTCTTGAATTAATCCCATAGTTTTCTTATATTTTCCATCTTTTATTGTTACCATTTGTTTTATTTCTGGTACTATATGTTAAATTTCAAAGTACTCTCTTTTGTTCTTAATATTCCTTTTAAAAATTGCAATTTTGTTCTTGCTTTATAGTTTTAATAACTTATTTTCTTCAGCATATTAATTATACTGGTTACAGTTTTGTTTTGAAGTTTCCCTTTGCAGTTTGTGTAATCTCTGTTTCCTCTGTGTATTTACTGTGGTTTCCAACTTTCGTAATGAGAGTTTTTTTCCTTCCAATTTCTATTGATTCTAAGCTGTCAAATCATTTTAGTGTCATTTCAGATACTAATGAGCTGATTGAAGGCTGCATCTTAAGAAATTTGTTGATTAGCATACTTTACTGTAAGGTGATCGATAGGGATCCCGTTCTTTTTTGGGAGAAACTAACACACAAGTGCCTTTTTTTCTGGAAACCATTTAGTTTCTCCATAAAAAGTCTTCAGTCTCTTGCTTGCTGGGAATGAACTAGGCTGTCATTGTTTGGGGAAGCCTATTTGCAAATGAGTGGGAGGATTACATGGTTTGTAAATGGTGAAGGAGGTGTAAACTTAAGTTGTGTGACTTCAGAGCTTTGCTCTGAGCTACTGATTCTTGCCTTCTATGTTAAAATCTAAGTGGGGCATCATAGCCTTTTCTATCAAGTTTTTGTACTTACAGTGTGCAGTAGCCTGTTTCACTCCTATGTATATAGCTTGGTTAGGAACACTATGTGTATGATGATATTCATTTATTTCCACATTGGAGATTTATAAATTTTTCTTAATTTGCAGCTTTTTTCAAGGAGCAAACCTCCAAGGGGCCTGTATGTTTATGGAGATGTGGGTAAGTATGTTAAAATAAGTTTTAAGTGGTCTAAACAAAAAGTTTCCTAGCTTTCACTCAGATGACTTCCATTTCTATCTTTCAACCCACCACCAGCAGGAATAGGATGAGGTGAGGTAAAATAGGGGAGAGGAGAGAATTGTAGATTTCTTAGTTTTTACTTTTATTTCTCATGGGCTGTGACTGCAGTTGAAGGCATGATTAGTTAGCATGTTAAGGTGCAAACATTATTTAATGCATAAAGTGAATCAATCTCAGTGACAGAAATCATCTCTAGATAGGTTAATCAGAATCTCATTGCTCAGTGCTGTTTGACTCCGCTTAATAACTTAAAACAATAAGTTGCTCGTTTTTACTTTTAATTTCCACTAATACTTCTACTCAAAATCTAAACTCTTGCCCCTAATTTAGTTATCTTTAATCTATTGATGAGTGCACATTCTAAACATGTAAGTGGTAACATTTCCTTCTTGCGCTTCCAGTCATTGGGCATGAAGACTCGTTTTCTCGGAAACTTTGTGAACTGTCAGTTTCTGTAATATGTGGGCATGCTCAGTCATGTTCGATTCTTTGCAGCCCTGTGAACTGTAGCCCGACAGGCTCCTCTGTCCATGGAATTTTCCAGGCAGGAATACTGGAGTGGGTTGCCATTTCCTACTCCAGGAGATCTTCCTGACCCAGGGATTGAACCCACATCTCTTGCATCTCCTGCATTGGCAGGCGAATGAGCCACCTGGTAAGCCTTTCTGTAATAGATTTTCCTAATCAGTTGTCTTGCTTCTTCCTTGATTTAATTATTGATGAAGTTGTCTGTTTTCTAGTTTCGATTTTCCTTCAACCAAATCCTTTTGTTCTAGTCCTAAACCTTTCCCTAGTTATCCACCTTCACTGATGTCATGAAGGTGGCTTTTCTGTCATCTGGCTTTATGGCTTGCCAATCACTTCTTTATTTGGCATACTCAAAATATTTGACGTAATGAAATCAGTTTTCAGTTCAGTTCAGTTGTTCAGTTGTGTCTGACTCTTTGTGACCCCATGAACTGCATCGGTTTTAGTCCTTGACTGATCAACAGCTTCAGACTTCCCTGTAGCCATAACAAATTTTCACTGTGAGGAAGTGGTGGCAGAGGTTTATTATCTTAGGAAGAATTTTAGAATAATAGAAGTTGAATTGGAGAAGGAAATGGCAACCCACTCCAGTGTTCTTGCCTGGAGAATCCCAGGGATGGTGGAGCCTGGTGGGCTGCCGTCTGTGGGGTCACAGAGTTGGACACGACTGAAGCGACTTAGCAGCAGCAGCAGGAGTTGAATAAGTAGTTACACTGCCTTAAAGGTCAAACTGTTCTTTTCTTTTCTTGATCCTGTCTCTTACTCTGATGTTTATTAATGCCTCTAAATGCCTGTTTTACATTTATAGATTTAGCAAATCTAATAAATGACTATTGTTCAGTTTTTAAAAAGGGAATGATAGAGACTCTTGAAGTTCTTTTATCTTTCTAAAGTATTAAAACATTTTTATTGGCGTTTAGCTGCTTTACAATGTTGTGTTAGTTTCTGCTCTATAGGAGAGTGAGTCAGCTATACATACACATAATATCTCCTCTTTGTAACTGCAGAGCATTGAGTAGAGTTTGCTGTGCTATGCAGTAGGTTCTCCTTAGTTTTCTGTTTTATACATAATAGTGTATATAAGGCCCAATCTCCCAATTCATCCCATCCACCTTTTCCCCTCTTGGTGTCTATACGTTTGTTCTCTATGTCTTTGTCTCTTTATCTGCTTTGCAGATGGGTTCATTTGAGCAGTTTTTCTAGATTTCACATATATGTGTAAATACATATTTGTTTTCCTCTTTTAAGTTCTTGAAACTTGTAGATTTTAAAAATGTGAAAGAATCTCAAACTATTCTTTTTCTTTGTTCATCAGCTAATTGGTATTTCTGAAACCAGTGTATGCTTACCTAACATCTAATTTATATCAGGTACTTGATCAGGTTTATGCGTCTACACCTTTGGCTATTGCTAGGAGATCTCATTCTGTAGTCATCTCTCATTTTTTGCTTCTTTGGAGAACATTTACTTCCTGTACCTTTACTTTCATGTTTAGTCATTGCTAAAATCAGAATCTTTGTTTCCCCTGTTTCTTTAACCACTTAACCATAAATGAAGATGGTTAGTAAAGCACAACAGTTTCCACTTCTGCAAAAGTACTTAAAAAAAAGCACAAATATGGAGGTTGTTGGATTTTAGTTTTGAAAATACAACCATATTCTAACACATTGAAGGGAGGTGCAATAAACATAATTTATCTGAATGTTTGAAAAAATTAGAAAAGATGTGATAACATGGTATATTCACATAGGCTAGATGTGTAGTAATCTTTGGCTATGCACATCTTCATAAAGTAGAGAGGGGAAGAGAAAGGCATTCTTAAACAGGAAGTGGGGTGAACATTTTGGTGGCTTTACTCTTTAGCTTAGAATTCTTACAAAATAGATAATAAAAGATAGGTCAAATTTTCGTTTTTGTGGGGCTTGCTGGCTGGGAGAGTAGCCTCGGGATGTCTTCACAAGCTCTTATTCTTTGTTATTTATCTTTTTAGACTCGGGAAACAAGTATTTGATTTTAAAGAGACTTGATGGAAAAGATGTCTGTTTTATAGCAATCCCTTTTCCTCTCCTTATTCCTGCCCTTGGCTTGGGCTCTGTTATACCCACTTCACTCTGCTCTTTTCTTCATAGGTGTGTTGAGATAATTGATCAGATAGGCTAGGGAACCCCAGGAACATTGATATCATCATGGTTCAATCTTGAGATGTTTCATTAACAAAAAGCTTATTATATCTCATGCAGAAACCAAAAGCTGCAGTAGTAGTATTTTGTGGCCTACAGCTGGCTTTCTTACAGCAAGGTTTCAGCTCTAGCTTAACAGAATGTGTGATGACAGGGTTAATGATTTCTCTCATATATTAGAAGAGAATAAAGTCCCTTTTGGTGGTCTCCTGGTTTAACCTCACTTGTTTCACACTGGTAATTTTACCAGTGGAAAGGTAGACTGGTTTTAAGGTTAGGAGTTGGAAAGCAAAATTCTGCTGAGTGGGAGGCAATGATGGAAGATACCACTTCCAGCTCCTTCTGTCGGGGAGTTGGGGGAGGAGGGTGTCAGCTGTGAAAAGGGCACCACTAGAGGAGGCTCTTGAGTAATCATTTTTGGCTTCCCAGTTATGGGCTTAAAAGTTAGAACTTGAGTTTACATAGCTTCCCAGGTGGCGCTAGTTGTAAAGAACTCTCCTGCCATTGCAGGAGATATGAGATGCAGCTTTGATCCCTGGGTTGGAATGATCCCCTGGAGAAGGGCATGGCAACCTTCTCCAGTATTCTTGCCTGGAGAGTTCCATGGACAGAGGAGCCTGGTGGGCTACAGTCATAGGGGTTGCAAAGAGTCAGGCATGATTGAAGCGAATTATCATGCACAAGAGTTTTAGGTTTTATAAATGACTCCACTAGTAAGATTGTCTTATCTTGAGAAAGTTACAAGGTTTTATTTAGGATTCTGTAGATGCCAAAGCAGAATTGTGAGGTAAGGGAAATTTAGTGTTGGTTTCTTCCCTACTTTTCCCCAACATTCTTCCAGTTACTTGACAAATAAGCACCTGCCTTGTGCCAGGTCGTCTGTTGTTTCTGGAAATGTAATGGTGAATGAAAGCAGACACAGCGTTTGCTCAGTCAAGGTTCACAAGCTGTGGCAATGGCTCTTTTGGATGTGGCTCCCAGTTAGTAATTTACTTTACATCCTGAGGTAGTATATCCTTGGGTGTGTGCACACCACACACATATAAACTTCTTTATCCTGTAGGATTTCCTATAACCTGGACATTGCTGATGCACACTGAATTGTGATGTGAGTCTTCCAATTTTGTCATTTTCAAGGTTATTTTGGCTATTCTATCACCTTTGTGTTTCCATGTTCATTTTAGAAATAGTTTGTTGATTAAAAAAAATCCTGATCCTGAGATTTTGACTAGGAGTATGTTAAAGACATGTTTAAGATCAATGTCTGCAGAGAATTGATAACTTAAAATATTGAGCATTCCAATCTATCACCATGGTATATTTCTTAATTTTAAAATATTTTCTATAATTTCTCTCAGTGGTATTCTTTAGTTTGTAGTACAGAGGTCTGCCATGTGTTTCAATAAATTTATTCCAGTGTCCAGTGTATTTTATGTTTTCTAATGCTATTGCAGGTAGCTTCTCTCGTGGCTTAGAGGTTAAAGCATCCGCCTGGAATGAGGGGGACCTGGGTTCAATCCCTACATCGGGAAGATCCCCTGGAGAAGGAAAATGGCAACCCACTCCAGTACTCTTACCTGGAGAATCCCATGGAGGGAGGAGCCTGGTAAGCTACAGTCCATGGGGTCACAAAGAGTCGGACATGACTGAGCGACTTCACTATCACTTTCACTTTCAATGCTGTTGCAAATGGTTATTGTTGGTCCGACTTTTTGTAACCCCATGGACTACAGCATGCCAGGCTTCCCTGTCCTTTACCATCTCCCAGAGCTTGATCAAACTCATGTCCATTGAGTTGGTGATGCCACCGTCCCACCATCTCATCCTCTGTCATTCCCTTCTCCTCCTGTCTTCAATCTTTTCCAGCATCAGAGTGTTTTCTAATGAGTCAGGTCTTTGCATCAGATGGCCAAAGTATTGGAGCTTCAGCTTCAGCATCAGTCTTTCCAATGAATATTCAGGATTGATTTCATTTGGGATTGACTTGTTTGATCTCCTTACAGTCCAAGGGACTCTCAAGAGTCTTCTCCAACACCGCAATTCCGAAGCATCAATTTTTCAGCGCTTAGCCTTCTTTGTGGTCTGACTCTCACATCCATGCATGATGCATGACTTTTGGAAAAACCATAGCTTTGACTAGACGGACCTTAGTCGGCGAAGTAATGTCTCTGCTTTTGAATATGCTGTCTAGGTTTACCATAGCTTTTCTTCCAAGGAACAAGCGTCTTTTAATTTCATGGCTGTAGTCACCATCCACAGTGATTTTGGAGCCTAAGAAAATAAAATCTGTCACTGTTTCCACTTTATCCCCCCTCATTTGCCATGAAGTGATAGGACCGGATGCCATGATATTCAGTTTTTGAATGTTGAGTTTTAAGCCAGCTTTTTCACTCTCCTCTTTCACCTTCATCAAGAGGCTTTTTAGCTCCTCTTCACTTTCTGCCATAAGGGTGGTGTCATCTGCATATCTGAGGTTATTGATATTTCTCCCGGCAATATTGATTCCAGCTTGTGCTTCATCCAGCCCGGCATTTCACGTGATGTACTCTGCATAGAAGTTAAATAAGCAGGGTGACAATATACAGCCTTGATGTCCCTATTTGGAACCAGTCCGTTGTTCCATGTCTGGTTCTAACTGTTGCTTTTTGATCTGCATACAGGCTTCTCAGGAGCAGGTAAGGTAGTTTGGTATTCCCATCTCTTGAATTCTCCAGTTTGTTGTGATCCACACAGTCAAAAGCTTTAGCAAATGGTACTGTATGTTAACATTTAAATTTCCAGTTGATCACTGCTAATATGTAGAATCAATTGAATTTTTGATGACTTTGGTAAACTCAGTTATTAACTCTAGTGGTTATTTGGTAGCTTCTTCAAAATTTTTTTGTGTATGCCATCATGTCTGCAAATAAAAGCAATTTACCTTTTTCCTTTACAATGTCTATGCCTTCTGTTCAGTAGTTCTTTTTCTTTTCTTTTTTTTTTTTCAGTAGTTCTTTTTCTTGCCTCATTTCATTAGCTAGGATGCTGTACAGTGTTGAATTGAAGTCATGAGAATGGGTGTCCTTGTGTCAAATTTTAAGGAGAAAAAAGTTCAGCCTTTTCTAGTAAGTATGATGTTGAATGTAGGGTATGTGTGTGTGTGTCTCTGTGTGTGTTAATGTATTAGTTTTTTGTTGTTGTCATGGCACCATATATATAATGTAAAATTTACTATTTTAACCTTTTTAACTGTATGGTTCAAAGGCATTTTAAGTACATTGAAATTGTTGTGCAGATATCACCTCTGTTTGTCTCCAAACATTTTCATCTTCCCAAACTGAAACTCTGTACCTATTAAACAATAATACCCCATTCTATAACCCCTCCCTCCCAGTCCCTGGCAACCAACATTCTACTTCTGTCTCTAGGAATTTGACTACTTTCAGTTCAGTTGCTCAATTGTGTCCGACTCCCTGTGACCCCCATGGACTGCGGTACGCCAGGCCTCCCTGTCCATCACCAACTCCTGGAGCTTGCTCAAACCCATGTCTGTCGAGTCTGTGATGCCATCCAACTATCTCATCCTCTGTCATCCCCATCTCCTTCTGCTTTCAATCTTCCCAGCATCAGGGTTTTTCCAGTAAGTCAGTTCTTTGCATCAGGTGGCCAAAGATTTGGAGTTTCAGCTTCAGCATCAGTTCTTCCAGTCAATATTTAGGACTCATTTCCTTTAGGATGGACTGGTTGTATCTCCTTGCAGTCCAAGGGAGTCTCAAGAGTCTTCTCCAACACTTCAGTTCAAAAGCATCAATTCTTTGGCACTCAGCTTTCTTTATGGTCCAGCTCTCATATCCATATATGACTGCTGAAAAACCATAGCTTTGACTATATGGACCTTTGTTGGCAAAGTAATGTCCTCTGCCTTTTAATATGCTATCTAGGTTGGTCATAGCTTCTCTTCTAAGGAGCAAGAGTCTTTTAATTTCATGGCTGCAGTCACCATCTGCAGTGATCTTGGATCACTCACTGCTACGTTAGGTACCTCATATAAGTGGGATCGTATAATGCTTACTTATCCTTTTGTTTCTGAGTCATTTCATCTAGCATAGTGTCTTTAAGATTCATCCATGTTGTAGTGTGTGTCAGAATTTCATGCTTTTTTTAAAGGCTAAATAATATTCTATCATGTTGTTTATATACCAGTATTCTTTATTCATTCATCTACTGATGAATATTTGGGTTATTCCCATCTTTTGACTAGTGAATAATGCTGCTGTAAACATTGATGTACAAATATTGTTTGAATCCCAACTTTCAGTAGTTTCGTATATATCCATAAGTGGAATTGCTAGATCACCTGATCATTTTATGTTTAATTTTTTGAGGAACTGCCATACTGTTTTCCATAGCAACAGCACCATTTTACATTCCCACTAGTAATGTACAAGTTTTCCCATTTTTCCACATCCTTATCAACCTGTTTTTGTTTGTTATTTTCATAATATCTATCGTAATGGATATGAAGTACTATCTTATTGTAGTTTTAATTTACATTTATTAAATGTTATTGAGTATCTTTTCACTGTAGGTTTTTTGGTATTTGTCCTCTATGAGGTCAAGGAAGTTGCTGCTTTTTCTAGTTTGCTAACAGTTTTTACTGTGAATGTGTGTTGAATTTTTTCAAAATTTTTTCAAACATTGTGAGAATTATATAATCTTTAAAAGTTTTTAATGGGAATGTAGTTGATTTACAATGTTGTGACACTTTCTGCTGTACAGTGGAGTGAATTAGTTTATATATATATATATATATAATATATATATATATATTATATATATATATATACCCACTCCTTTTAGATTCTTCTCCCATATAGACCATTACAGGGTACTGAGTAGGGTTCCCTATGCTATACAGCAGGTTCTAATTGTTTTCTGTTTTACATATAATAGTATATATAATGGGCTTCCCTAGTGGCTCAGATGGTAAAGAATCCGCCTGTAATGTGGGAGACCTGGGTTCGATCCCTGGGTTGGGAAGATCCCCTGGAGGAGGGCATGGCAACCCACTTCAGACTTCTTGCTTGGAGAATCCCGTGGATAGAGGAGCCTGATAGGCTATAGTCCATAGGGTCTCAAAGAGTCAGACATGACTGAGGCAACTTAGTACGCAATGCATAGTATATATATGTCAATCCCAATCTCCCAATTTATCCCTCCCTTCCCCTTATCCTCTGGTAACTCTAAGTTTGTTTTCTCTATCTTTGACTCTACTTCTGTTTTGGAAATAAGTTCACTTATACTCTTTTTAAGATTCCACACATAACCAGTATTATATGATATTTGTCTTTCTGTTGTCTGACTTACTTCACTCAGTGTGATAATCTCTAAGGCCCCCCAAGTTGCTGCAAAAGGCATTATTTTGTTCTTTTTCATTGTTGAATAACATTCCATTGTATATATGTTTCACATCTTCTTTATCCATTACTTTGTTGATGGACATTTAGGTTGCTTCCATGTCCTGGCTATTGTAAATACTGCTGCAGTGAACATTGGGGAGCATATATCTTCTTGAATTATTGTTTTCTTTGGGTATATGCCCAGTAGTGGGATTGCTGGGTCATATGGTAATTCTATTTTAAGTTTCTTAAGGAACCTCCATACTGTTCTCCATAGTGGCTGTACTATTTTACATTCCCACCAACAGTATAGGAGGATTCCAGGATTATCTAATTTTTTTTTAATTGACAAGTTTTTCTAGTTTTATTGAGGCATAATTCATGTGTAACATTATGATTCGTATATGACATATGTAAGCTTAAGTTGAACAACACAGTGAATGTATTACAAAACTAAACTTATTTGAAACTTACAGCAATAAGTTTAGTTTCCATTCATCATTTCAGTTTAATATAAATACATATGGATGTGAGAGTTGGACTATAAAGAAAGCTGAGTGCTGAAGAATTGATGCTTTTGAACTGTAGTGTTAGAGAAGACTCTTGAGAGTCCCTTGGACTACAAGGAGATCCAACCAGTCCATTCTAAAGGAGATCAGTCCTGAGTGTTCAGTGGAACGACTGATGTTAAAGCTGAAATTTGGCCACCTGATGTGAAGAGCTGACTCATTTGAAAAGACCCTGATGCTGGGAAAGATTGAAGGTAGGAGGAGAAGGGGATGACAGAGGATGAGATGGTTGGATGGCATCACCGACTTGGTGGACATGAGTTTGGGTAAACTCCGGGAGTTGGTGACGGACAGGGAGGCCTGAGGTGCTGCAGTCCATGGGGGTCACAAAATGTTGGACATGACTGAGTGACTGAACTGAACTGAACTGAATAGTATAGGAGGGTTCCAGGATTATCTAATTTTTATATGTCGACTTTTATTGTGATAGGTAGTTAAATAAGTTACTTGCATGCCAGCTTGATTCATTTGAAGTATTTTTTTTAATTGAAAACTTCACTGAGATAATTATAGATTCAGATGGAGTTATAAGAAGTAATGCAGAGAGATCTCTGTGCACTTTTCTCATTTCCCTGCTAAAGCAACATTTTGCAAAAGTGTAGTATAAATATCAAAACCAGGATATTGACATTGATTCAATTCACTGATCCTAATTAGATTTTTCCAATTTTAATTATATAGTCATCCCTAGGTATCCACAGGGTATTGGTTCCAGTAGTCCTTGAGGATATAAGAATTTGGTAATATTCATGTCCCTTATATAAAATGGCATAGTGCAAGGAATGCACTTGGCACTCTGTTTCTGGGAGTTCCATATCAGCTGTGCTGTACTCACTTAGGTGTGTATATTTATTTCTATACAGTTTATCACCTGTGTAGGTTCATATATCCACTGCCTTAGTCAAGGTACTGAACAATTGTATTACCACAAGAGTTCCTTGTATTTCCCATCATTTTATAACCACACTTATTCACCCTCCATTTCTACATCCTGGCAACCACTAATCTGTTCTCCATTTCTAAAATTCTGTCATTTCAAGAATGTTATATAAATAAGAAAGCTTGTAACTTTTTAAGATTGGCTTTCTTTTTTTCACTCACATAATTCAGTGGACCATCATTCAAGTCGTATGCATCACTATCTCTGGAAATGGCTCATCTCACAGCTTTCTTTGCCTCGAATCATGAGGTATCACTTTACATGTGAACAGCTGTTATTCAGTGAAAGACTGAAGAGTGCCCACATGTTGGTTTCTGGGGCTCTTTCATTATATAACTGCCTCCTCTCTGGCACTTTGCCTCACAGATTTCACCTGCATTTTGGACTCCCGCAATCCTGATCTCTTAGTCCAACTCAGTTAGACCTGGGTATTTTACTTGGATTCCCTCTTTCTGTGTAGCAATCTGAAAAGTGCCTGCAAGCTAATATCTGGAGTGACATAGGGCTCATCTTCTTAATTCAGTTGTCTGCTGATGGGCAGTTGGGTTGCTTCCGCATTTGGCTGCTGTAGATAGTGCTGCTGTGAACATTGGGATGCATGCATCTTTTAAAGTCGGTGTTTTCATTCTTTCCAGATATAAGCCCAAGAGTAGAATTGCTAGATCATATGGTAGTTCTATTTTTAGTTTTTAAAGCTATCTCCATACTGTTTTCCATAGCTATTGCACCAATTTACATTCCCACCAACAGTGTACAAGGGATACTAGAGGAAGCCATGAAGATGAGAGACAAGACTAGCATTCCCTTTCCTGCCTGCTGGGGAATACTGGGTGTGAAATGAACTTGATCACTTTCAGTGTCCCCAAAGCCTTGGGCTTTCTGTGAGGGAATAGGCTTCTGGTGCATGCCTTGTTAAATGCTCAGGCTGTTGATTCTTTGATTACTAATGTGATCATAGTGATTAAAAGTTTCAGAGTGTGTGTACTTATTTAACTTTAAAATGATTAAAGTTGGATAATTTAATTATAAAGGTTAACTGTATCTGAATTTAACTGTATCTGTATCTGAATTTCTTTCAAAAGCCTATATTCTCAGCTTTTTAAAAAAGCATTATAATTGTCAATTATCCAGCTCTAATCTACAGCTGTTATTTATTTGCAGTTTTTATGTTAGATGCTAGTCTATATTTTCTTATTTTTTACTGGTGCATTTTCCATAGTGCCTAAGACAGTTCCACAGGCTTCCCTCGTGGCTCAGATGGTAAAGAATCTGCCTAGGATGCGGGAAACCCAGGTTTGATCCTTGGGTCTGGAACTTACTCTGGAGAAGGGAATGGCTACCCACTCCAGTATTCTTGCCTGGAGAATTCCATGGACAGAGGAGCCTGATGGGCTACAGTCCACAGGGTCAAAAAGAGTCAGACATGACTGAGTGCCTGACACTTTTTTCATGCTAAGTAAGGGCCATTACTTATTTTATTTATTATTATTTTAAATAATAAAATAATTATTTTACTTATACTGGTGCCTTTCAGAAGATAAACTGATAAATAATCTGTAAATCTTGCCAGTTATGAACATAGTTCTCTGGAGGAAATAGTCCCCAGAGTGTTAACTAGATGTTGTATTTCCTAAAAACAGGATTTTAACAGAAAAGAATAATATCAACATTTTATTTTTAGGTAGCTTAACATAAGAAATAAGCACTCTTAAAAAAAAAAAATAACATAGTGTTAAGTTTTCCAGTAGCAGAGCGTGGGTTTATTATCCCAAAGCTAATGAACAATCGATAAAGCAATCAGTACATACTGTTTAATAGTATTTTTTTTTTAAGGTACAGGGAAAACAATGGTGATGGACATGTTTTATGCTTATGTGGAAATGAAGAGGAAAAAACGTGTTCATTTTCATGGTTTCATGCTAGACGTTCACCAAAGTAAGTTGATGATGTGAAAGAAGTGATTTTTAAGTAGCCAAATGCTGCAAAGTAATTTTCCTCATTTTAAAGTTCCTAATCTAAAAAATTTTTTTGCTAAAAGTAAGATTTTATTTAGTTTCATTTGTTTTGTGCTATATTGAAATAACTAGTAATGTGTCCAGAGTTGGTCCTAGAGACAAATTCATTCCTTCCATACCCGAGAACAGAGGTTACTCTGTGAAGGCCAGACATTTCCTCTGTCTACTAAGGATCAGTAAAAAGTGTTAAAGCCTCACCTGTCTCACCAGGGCATTCTTGATTAGGGCCTTTCCTCCATGTCATCTTAACATGCAGGCATTCAGTTTGTTCTTGCATGTGTGCTTTATTGCTTTGTCAGTGGTCTTACGTTATTTCATCTTTGTGTTATTTGTTTACCAGCCATACGTAACCTCCTCAGGGCAGGAATATTGTACTTTTCTTCAAATACTTTCAGCATTTAGTAACATATAGTGAATGAAGTGAGACTGGCTGGAAGTAAGGGAACATCCTGATTAGATGTGCCAGACATAGAGGGCAGGGTGACCTCCTGTGCCTGCATCCCTGAAGTCCTCAGGGCTAAGATCCATCTGTTGATTCATCAGCCACCATCTAATGATCTGTTCTGTCACTTTGTCGTCTCCAAAGTGGCTGAAGAGTGGCGATGGAATGATCACAGAGTGTCCTTACAACCATAGGAATGTAGTAATATGCAAACAACTTATTTTGAGGTACAGAAACTGCAACCAGCCTCAATAATCATATTTGCTTATATGTGAAATTTAAACTTCATTTGTATATTCACACTGTTTCATTTAGAGGTTTAAAAAGTGTGTATTTAGTTGTCTAAAATGTACTTTTAGTACAATATTTGATTTGTGTTTAATTTCATCCATTTAAGGAATACACCGCCTTAAACAGAGTTTGCCAAAGAGGAAACCAGGATTCATGGCTAAATCATATGATCCAATAGCTCCTATAGCTGAAGAAATTAGTGAAGAAGCATGTCTCTTATGTTTTGATGAATTTCAGGTAAGGTAGAGATGTTTCATAGATGTAGAATGGTATACTGAGTTAAGTGTGAGTATTTCAATTCTGTATTTTATCCATTTTTATAAATTTTTATCCATTTTTATCCATTCTGTATTTTATAGATGTTTCATAGATGTAGAATGGTATACTACATTTTATAGATGTTTCATAGATGTAGAATGGTATACTGAGTTAAGTGTGAGTATTTCAATTCTGTATTTTATCCATTTTTATAAATTTTTATTCATTTTTATCCATTCTGTATTTTATCCATTTTTATAAATTAATACTTCATCTCTTATAACTTTAATTTTATTATCTAGTCCTTGAGTCAGCACAGCATGACTTGCACAGGGCAAATTGACCCATCTACTTTTGTATGGCCAGTGAGAAAAGAAATATTTTTATATTTTTTAAAAAAGGAAAAGAGGGCTTTCCTGGTGGCTCATTGGTAAAGAATCCACCTGCCAGTGCAGAGAGGCAAGTGCTGTCCCTGGCCTGGGGAGATCCCACGTGCTGTGAAGCAACTAAGCCCGCACCTATTGAGCCTGTGCTATGAGCCTGTGCTATGAGCCTGGAGACCTCAACTATCAACTGCTGAAGCCCATGCACCTAGAGCCTATGCCCCTCAACAAGAGAAGCCACTGCAATGAGAAGTTCGCATGCTATTGTGAAGCATAGCCCCTGCTCACCACAAATAGAGAAAGGCCTGCACAACAGAAAAGACCCAGAACAGCCAAAAATAAATAAATAAATAAATAAAAATAAAAAATAATTAATAAATTATTTAAAAAAAAAAAAAGCATCAGATATCCTGTATGGCTGGCAAAGCCTAAAATGTTTACTGGTCTTCCTTTTGTAGGAAGCTTGCCTACCCTATATTCTAATCAATGGATTCACATTTCCCCTACATCATGATGTAGGGGAAATAATATTGTGATTACAAAATAATATCTTTAAAGATATTTGAGGTTTTTTTTTTTAAGTGTTATATAAAAATGAGGGATTCACACATCTCATTTAAGCCTCATCACTTATCTGTGGTGAAGGAAGGGAATGGTTGAGTTGAAATTTTAAAGTTTGTTCTGGTTTTAGGATTTAAAATTGTGCATTTAAATTGGTAATATGTTATTCCCTGGTCTTTATTTCTTATGAGAGCAATTATCGCATCAAGGCAAACAACGTCTTACGCTTATTCTGTGTCCTCTGTATCCTTCTGTATCCCAGTGTGTTAGAATAGTAGTGGTAGTAAAAACAACAGCAACAATAATAATAATGATACAAGATACTCTAGGTTAAGAATTGTTTTCTCTTATTTGACTGTTCTTTTTGGTAGTTCTGAAATGTTTCTTCTAAGATGCTTACCATAAGTGCAATTGATTACTGGAATGAAAATAGAAAAATACATGTGTACTGAATATAAGCTTAAAATCAATCCATGAGTACTGAATATAAGCTTAAAAACAGGACATCACACCCAAAACTTTTGAAAAAATATTTCTGGACCCAAGTGCAGAAACTCCTGTGTCTGATTGCCTGAAATAAAGGCCCAGAGAACTTTCAAGAGTAGGAGACTAACATTAATTATATGCCTGCCCATGGCTCAACTGGTAAAGATTCTGCCTGCAATACGGGAGACCTGAGTTCAGTCTGTAGGTTGGGAAGATCCCCTGGAGAAGGGAACGGCTACCCACTCCATTATTCTGGCTTGGAGAATTCCATGAACTATATAGTCCATGGGGGTCTCAAAGAGTCAGACACGACTGAGCGACTTTCACTTTTCACTTTACCTCAAGGCAGGCCCTGGGTAGCTCATTCATCTCATCTAACCCTCACAATGTATTTGTAATGAAGTGAGGGAATTGCCCTGGTTGAATTTTAAAGTTTCTTCCAGTTTTAAGATTCTCTGAAATTATGCATTTAAATTGGTAGTGCATTATTTCCTGTTCTTCTGTGCAAGTTAGTGGGTAGATCTGTGGCCAGGATGCCTCTATCCCAAATGAGGCAAGTCAGTCTCCTCTAGCAACTCAATACACATAGCTCAATTTTTTTTAACCAGTAATGGTGTTACACTGAACCATTTGGGGAGGAGGAATTTTTACCTCTTTCTCCCTTCAGTCGTATTCAGACAGCCTGGCATTCGCATTCACCCTTTGTATTGTAGAACTACAAAGGTCTTCGGAAAAAAGGCTTATGGAAAGAAATATTCCTCAGCTGCTCTGAAGAGGTACGCTGAGTAAAGGAGTGTACTACAGAAAGAGAAGGGCCTTATTTAGTTCTAAAAATAGCACCGAGTTAACAGTTATGTGGCCTTCAACAAGTCAGTGATGAATCACTGAAGGCCATGTCTCTTGGTTTCTCATTATGAGTTTTAACCAAAATATCTCTAAACAAAATTGAATCAACAGAGTTAAATTTTTTTCCCCCTTAGAAACAGAAGTTTTATTGAAACAGGAAAACCAGTGATGTGAACAAAGCACTACTTCTGTATGTTACTTGTGTTGTGTCACCTTTTTAAAACAAAATAAACTTTTAGGTACATGACTCTCAGTACCTTTTTTTGCCACAGTTATCAGGTATTCAACACATTAAATTTTTGATTAAAGGTATTGAAACTAAAAATTTTAAAGTATATTATTACCCAAACTTTGTTAAGTAATTCATGGCCTACAAAGTGTCCTTACTACACTTAATTCTATTAAATAATTATTCTGCATGATGGAAATAACTAATAGAATTGGCAGGACCATTGACAGGACTGTTTAGGAAAATTAGGAGAAGATAAAAATCTGGTTGTGCAAAGATCCTGAGAAGATTTATGCAAAGCAGGGCCAAATTACACACTCGGCACAACAGGTACAGTGCTGAGGGTCCATGATACTTTAAGGGGCCCATGAAAATAATTTCTTTTATAATTTGGAGAAGAAATTAATACATCCAATGAATACATAGTGAATCCAGCCTGTATCTGTCTGTATCTGTACTATATTTGTTTTTACCAACACAGTTATAAAATACAATTTATATGTATATAGATGTATATTTATATATATTCTTAAATAAATTTATATTTTAATTGAGGAAAGGTCTTCTGAAGGTTAAAGGGCCTATGAAAATCATATTGCCATCCTCATAGTGAGGACCTAAAAGAAACCTGTCTGATTGCTGGGTATTCTCTGTTGAGTTCAAATTTTAGAAGATTGATTCATGATTGTGAAGAAGGAAACAAAACCAACTATCTATCGGGATGAATCAAGTATTGTAAATGAAATGTAAGGCAACAGAAAAGATTTTTCAAATAATATATTAAGGGAGATCAAGGGAGAGACAGACCGCTTGCTTATAAAATGTTGCTTGCTAACAAAGAGCAAGTGAATGTGACGGAGCTGTCTGTCATCTCCTGCTTTATCCAGAGTTGGTTCATTCATTCATTTACTCATTCACCCCAGTTGTCTTAAAGAGCCTTATTCCTTTCTATAGGACCCTATCTGTCCCACAGTCACATGGATCATGTCAGGACATCTGATCTATGAGTAGCTAGTCTACAAGCTTGTCAACACCCGTGGACTTACGTGGTGTGGCCTAGTGATTAAGCCAGCCATACACTTTTTCTTGTGTATTTGAACTAAAAGGTGCAGAGGGAAGTTCCCACTTAGTAATGAGCCAAGAACAAAGAGATTTAAGAAGTAGCTGAATCACATTAGTGGAAGGAGTATCAGGGTCCTCCCTAGATAGCTCCTGAGCTCTCCAGAGCAACCTGTAATTTCAGGCCAATTTCCAGCACCAGTTCCCAGGAGGTGCTTTCAGTGCTATTTCATCCTGGGATCTCAAGTATAAACAAGCCCTTTCCTTTAGGTGAATCTCCTGTTTCTTGCCAAGAGTTTTGATGAGAAAGGAACTATTCAATTTATGTCTTGCTTTTATCTTCTGTATTGAAAAAAATTTCCTGTGATCTAGAACAGATAAAGTGAATAGAAGTAAAGTAATGTGAGGAAATGTCATCTTCCTTGATACCTGTTACCTCTAACGGGAGGAGATTTACCCTGATGAACCAAAGCCCAAGAAAAGCAGAGAGAAGAGGTATACATTAGGATGCTTTTGTCTGCAGGTAACAGAAAACCCAACTTGAAAGGGCTTAAACTCTAAGGCAGGATGTATTATAAGATGAGATTATAAGGCAGGAGAAAGGAATGGCAACCCACTCTGGAATTCTTGCCTGGGAAATTCCATGGACAGAGGAGTCTGGCAGACTACTCAGTCAGACATGACTGAGGACTAAGACTTTCACTTTTCAAGATGGTGTCATCCCCCTTGCTCAACCCCACTCCCTACCCCCTGCCCCCCCCGCTTCCTCTCTAACCTTATCACCCTTACTTTCAGGGTCACTGAATGCTCCCTACTTTTTCCAATCCTATTTTCTTCATAGATAAGGAACCATAGGCGGTTTTTATACCAAATGCTTGTTTCTCACCAGAGTTCTGAAAAATATGCACAAAGACTACAGAACGACACTGAAAAACAACTTGATTGCTTTTATTTGCTCCCGTATTTCAGGGTAGCATGCTAGTATGGTAGCGTTTACCCTCTTCCCTTGAGCAAAGTTGGCCTGAATGTCCTAGAATGAAAAATGTTAATAGTCTTGCTCTTTTGTTTTCCCTGCAGTACCAAACTCGAACCTTGGAGCTTACCACTGCATGCAAGAAAAGGCTAGTATTTGCATATACCTTTTGGAGAAAAGCCAGGGAAAGCGAGAATGTAAGGGCAAGAATGAGGGCAGAGTTGATCACTGAGCAGAGCTTAGATTTCCTAGTTTCAGTATCCTGTGGACTATCTTCCACTGGTCTTAGAAAAGCTCCTTCCAGCACATCAAAACTGCCAGTTCAGGTCTCTACTTCTCCTTTTCTAAAAATCAAGAAGGTAAAATATCTCAGAGTATTGCTGCACCAGCACTCTGACCCCAGCGTCTGTACCATTTAGAACAAACAAAGCTAAGTCTTTGCAGTTTCTGCATGGAATGGCCTTCCCTACATGTCCATCATGATACTCTCTTCTTCAGATCTTTGCTCAATCATAACCCTTAACAAGGCTGATACCCTGTTTAAAAATACAATTGACTCCCACACTTCTAAAGCCCTTATCCTTTTTTTTTCCATAACATATATTACCTCTGACATATATCTACTTATTTATTGTTTACTACTTATTATACATATTTCTCTACAGGAATGTAAACTCGAAGGTTGTTTTGCTGATTGATGTATCTCAAATGTCTAGAACAGTGCTTGAGTATAAATGAATGAACAAGTAATAATAAGTGAGCAAATGAATGAATAAATCTTAGTATCAGTTAATAACTATTGAAGTTATTGAAGTAGTCCCCCAACTAAGCCCACTTCCTTCATATATAACAACCTGCACTTTTTCCTGTCTGAACTATCTTAGCATTTTTGTCTAATAGGTGAAAAATGAGATCTCATTGTTTTAATTATATTCTTTTAAGTAATAATATGCTTTGTCTTTTCTGTATATATTTGCTTACTGTTAAATCCATCTCTTGTGAACTGTTGGATTCAATGACCATTTGTTTATTAAGGTGCTTTTATTCTAATAGTATATGCTGTAATAAATGTATCTATTGTTTACTGAGTGTTTTCTATATGCCTGTGTTCCTAACTACTGTACTATGCTATGTATCATTCCATTTACAGCTAAAATTCTAAACAGTTATATATAAATCATATTGTCTTATCCTAGCATACGTGATATACAGAGGTAACAGTCATAATGAACATTTCTTGAGGATTTACTATATCATAATGATTTTGCAAGGTAGTTGTTGTTACTGCCTTTATTGGATTGATGAGAGAATTAAGGGTCAGAGAAGCTGAATTACTTTTCCAAGGTTACAGAGCTGGTAACTCAGTTTGAATCCATCATCAGTGCTCTTATTCACTAGTAATAAAGGCTATGTTGAATGTTCTTTTTGCTATATGTCTTCTATTGTATGTTTAAAAATATATAGAACTAGATGGGTTTTTAGAAAATCTTCTAATAATAGAGTGTAGAAATTATCCTTAAGCCTAGTAAGCCTAGTACATACATTGCTGATTTGCTAGACAGTTTGTAGGCACTTAAATCTCTATGACAGTGTATCTGCAATCACCACTTCACTTTTAAAATGGAATCCTATTACTGGTCTTGATTTTTAACTAGTTATTATTGACCATTAGATGGTGTTAATTAATATAATATTTATTTTATAGGAGGATGAACAGGAACAATTGTTGCTTTAAAACAATAATATATTGTTTCTTTTCTCTCTAAATTTAGGGCTTTTTTAAGATTATGTTTTGGTAGCATTCGAATTACATTTGCAGAAGGCCAGTTTTACCAAGCATAGTATTTCAGTTTTACCTGTGTTATCAAATACACTCTTCTTGTTTGAGAGATTTGTCTAGATAGAATATTTTTATGTGTTTTAATTACTAATTACTGAAATAAAAGAATAGGTTTTCCTTAAAGTTTTCTTTAGTATTCTCTTGAATATTAATATTTATTATTAAGCCATTTATGATTTTGAAGATATCAGAATCTGAAGGAGACTGAATTTTTAAAAAATGTTTTCTCACATTTCTTTTAGGGACATTGGATAGATATTTTACTAATATGGTCCAAAAAAAAAGAATTCTGATGAGCAGAATATCATGCAAAATTCTCCTCTATAAGCTATCAATATCATTTAAAAATAGTTTTGACCGTTTTTATAAAACAAGAAAGCTATTAAAAACTGCTAATAAAAAATAGGTGCTTATTTTTGTGCTAATACTAATTACTAATAATGCATGCTTATGTTTGTCACTCATTACATGGCCTTGTACCAATCAGTAGATGACTGAGACTCAAGTACTTAAACATGTAAATTAACCAGTAGATTTTTTTTCCCTTTTTTTTACTTAAGTCATGATGGAAAGCAACTCTAGATCATAAAAAAATCTTTTCTCTTTAATGCTAATGAAATGTCTCCACTCTGTATTAGCAGACTACCCTTAGTGGTAATCTGTAGCCTTCTCTTTTGTTCCTGGTGGTAATGAAATGCTGGGTGATGAAAAAGCTGGCTCTTCAAGAATGTGTGGCCAATTGTCTTCTGTTCACTTATACTGTAAAATTACTGTTACCCAGCAAAGCTGAACAAGTGCAAGGACAAGATCAAAAGAGTATGCATTGGCACCCGGCTACACCAAGTGACTCTTGCTTTATTAATTAGCCATAGCTTCTCCAAGTTAATTTACTCTGCTAGAGCAAAAACATTCTGTAATACAAAAACAACAAATTATAATTCAACCACCAGTCCTTATTGCTTGCTTTTTCAACTTTCAGTTTAAACCTTTGCACAGTATTATAAGCTAAATGTCCCTTCACTTATCTGACCCTTAGGGCACAAAAACTATTTTAATTTTTTTTAAGAAAATGAGTGCGATAGTCAAATAATCATTTTTATTCTCTAAAATTGGGTGATTTTAATTAATAACCATTCTTTTTAAAAGTCAGTGTATTGGGAATCCAACTTAAGAGTGCAGTTGCTTCTAAAATTTGCAAGCTTGTTCTGTCCTCTCATCAGAAATGCCACTGGTGTTTAAGCATTTGTAAAGGGCCTTCTCTGTGAGTGTTTTGGCGGAAGCAAAATTTGACAGTGATCCTAAGCTCCAAATTAAATAATATCAGTACCACTTTCCTTTTCATTTTAATCACCACTTTTAAGTTCTTTAGGTCTTTTTAAATTTTTTTAGTTAATGGTTTAAAGTTAAAGCCTGAGACAGCAAAAAAAAAAAAAAGATCTGCACATTCCCATATCCTGGTTTGATTTGGTTTTGTTCAGGTGGGAAGGGAATAATTAAACTTTTGAGTGAGATATCAGCTAAAAGAGAGAAGTGATTTAGACTTCTGTCACTTCTGTTGTTAGTTGTGTTATAACCATTTAGTTGGTCACTTTTAGTATTTGATCTAATTTGAAAGAATGTCACTAGTTTCTGTGTACTTTAGCATGGTTTAAAAATAACAATGTGATATATATTGTGTGATATATTTTTGTGAATATAAAATAAGTTTTATTGAGATTACCTAAAATGTGCTGTTAAAGGAAGATCAAAAAAATTTTTTATGCTGAGAGTATCCAAAACTATTACTTTATTCAAAGGGTAAGGTGCAATAATTAATATCACCCTTCACTATATATTTATTTGTGAAGTCAACTTCCTTCCCTCCCTAATTTCTGTATTTCTTTGTGATTTTAAAAGCTTTTTAAAAAATTATCTTAAGATTACTTGTTAATTGTGGATTAAAAAATAATCTTAGAAAATATCAGTGGTCATATTATCTTTGTAACTTAGATGAAATAGTTTTATCTGCATTGTTTATTTCTGTTTTAGTCAGAAGCTATTTTTTTTCAGCACCGTGTTAACCATTCTTATAAGGTTGGTTTTTTTGTTTTTGAGGTTTTTTTGTAGAAGGAATATTTGTGTTTGCGAAGGTTAGCAGAGGCTGGCTGTGCTGGAAATGACTGCAGTGCCTTTTGATTATTCATGGACAGTAATAGAAGGCACTTAAAAAGAACAATGAAATTGCTTATTTTTGTGATGGGCCATCTGTTGAATTGTTTTGTGCAACAATTGCACAATAGTATCTATGTCATATCATTCTATTTTCAACAGCAGCTGATTTTGTCTCACAGGCTACTTGTCCTTATTTCTAAAGTCCCATGACCATTTAAAGTCACCTTTTCAGGGACCTTTGCCAGAAAGGTGTTAGAAATCTCAAACAGCCTGTGTGTGTTTTCTTTTGTTTCCTCTTTTTTTTCTCCTCTTTATTTGGGGAGAGAGGCTGTAATGGGAGTAGGAGGGGGAGTAGGAAAGGAGAGTTGGTTATGTTAGTTCTAATTAGTTAGATTTCCTAAATGTTTAGGACAATTATCTATGCTTTCCACCTGTAGTTCTATGAAAGAAGTTAACATAGAATCTTTTGTTAATTTGCGTAGAAATGATAGGCTTGCAAAAAAGAAGAGTCAAGTTTAACCGACTACAGTCTTTCATGCTTTTAATTATCTACTGTTTTCTTCATGATAATTAGAATTTTTCTCTTGGAATTCACTTCCATATTTTAAAAAAAAGATGAGCCATTAGCAAATTTGTTAGAGCAGAAGTGAAATTAAAATAAAACAAGTGTGTTGCTGTCCATAGGTCACTGACATTGCTGATGCCATGATTCTGAAACAGCTTTTTGAAAATCTGTTCAAAAACGGGGGTCGTCGTTGTGGCAACATCCAACAGGCCACCGGAAGGTAAAAACAAACATTGTGCTAGTCTTATCCAATTAGGTGAAAATGAATAAGCTTTTAAAAATTCATAATTTTGTACTCATTTTATTATGTTAATTAATCTAATGACTTTGTTTTATCTTAAGTTTTATGACTAACTTAATTTGAAAAATCAGTCGATATTTGTATTTGAAAATGTTTTAGCAAGCTAAATCCAGGTGATCTCCTGTGTTTGACACACTTGCAGTTTTGCTCTGAGTATTAGATATGCATATTAAAAATACTGGCCTTTCTAATTGCTTTTTATGGGTCATAAAAGAAACTCAGAGAAATGAAAGGAAAAATTCGTAATTGAATCTTGGGAAAAGACTTAAAGCTTGCCTGCATAAGTGGTTTCTGATACTTCATTTATCATTTCTGTAAAAGCACTTGTGGCTTATTCGGACGTTGTTTAAGAATTAAAATATAAGAATATATAGATAAAAATAGCAAGTTAAAATCTTGTATCTTTCAGCCCATCATGTGGTCAATTGAAGGTTGAATACTACCAAAAATAGTATTTTATATATTATTAATGTTGACTGTATGGATCACAATAAACTGTGGAAAATTCTGAAAGAGATGGGAATACCAGACCACCTGACCTGCCCCTTTGAGAAACTTATATGCAGGTCAGGAAGCAACAGTTAGAACTGGACATGGAACAACAGACTGGTTCCAAATAGGAAAAGGAGTATGTCAAGGCTGTATATTGTCACCCTGCTTATTTAACTTATATGGAGAGTACATCATGATCTGAGCCACAGTCAGCTCCTGGTCTTTTTTTTTGTTGACTGTAGAGCTTCTCCATCTTTGGCTACAAAGAATATAATCAGTCTAATTTTGGTGTTGACCATCTGCTGATGTCCGTGTGTAGAGTCTTCTCTTGTATTGATGGAAGAAGGTGTTTGCTATGACCAGTGCATTTTCTTGGCAAAACTCTATTAGTCTTTTGCCCTACTTCATTCTGCATTCCAAGGCCAAATTTGCCTGTTACTCCAGGTGTTTCTTGACTTCCTATGTTTGCATTCCAGTCCCCTATAATGAAAAGGACATCTTTTTTGGGTGTGAGTTCTAAAAGGTCTTGTAGGTCTTCATAGAACCGTTCAGCTTCAGCTTCTTCACCGTTACTGGTTGGGGCATAGACCTGGATTACTGTGATATTACTTTGAAGAAAGTAGCGAAAACCACTAGACCATTCAGGTTATGACCTAAATCAAATCCCTTATGATTATACAGTGGAAGTGAGTCATAGATTTAAGGGCCTAGATCTGATAGTAGAGTGCCTGATGAACTATGGAATGAGGTTCGTGACATTGTACAGGAGACAGGGATCAAGACCATCCCCATGGAAAAGAAATGCAAAAAGCAAAATGGCTGTCTGAGGAGGCCTTACAAATAGCTGTGAAAAGAGAGGCGAAAAGCAAAGGAGAAAAGGAAAGATATAAGCATCGGAATGCAGAGTTCCAAAGAATAGCAAGAAGAGATAAGAAAGCCTTCTTTAGCGATCAATGCAAAGAAATAAAAGAAAAGAACAGAATGGGAAAGACTAGAGATCTCTTCAAGAAAATTAGAGCTACGAAGGGAACATTTCATGCAAAGATGGGCTCGATAAAGGACAGAAATGGTCTGGACCTAACAGAAGCAGAAGATATTAAGAAGAGGTGGCAAGAATACACGGAAGAACTGTACAAAAAAGAGATTCATGACCTGGATAATCACAATGGTGTTATCACTCATCTAGAGCCAGACATCCTGGAATGTGAAGTCAAGTGGGCCTTAGAAAGCATCACTACGAACAAAGCTAGTGGAGGTGATGGAATTCCAGTAGAGCTGTTTCAAATCCTGAAAGATGATGCTGTGAAAGTGCTGCGCTCAATATGCCAGCAAATTTGGAAAACTCAGCAGTGGCCACAGGACTGGAAAAGGTCAGTTTTCATTCCAATTCCAAAGAAAGGCAATGCCAAAGAATGCTCAAACTACCGCACAATTGCACTCATCTCACATGCTAGTAAAGTAATGCTCAAAATTCTGCAAGCCAGGCTTCAGCAATACGTGAACCGTGAACTTCCTGATGTTCAAGCTGGTTTTAGAAAAGGCAGAGGAACCAGAGATCAAATTGCCAACATCCTCTGGATCATGGAAAAAGCAAGAGAGTTCCAGAAAAACATTTATTTCTGCTTTCTTGACTATGCCAAAGCCTTTGACTGTGTGGATCACAATAAACTGTGGAAAATTCTGAGAGAGGTGGGAATACCAGACCACCTGGCCTGCCTCTTGAGAAACCTGTATGCAGGTCAGGAAGCAACAGTTAGAGCTGGACATGGAAAAACAGACTGGTTCCAAATAGGAAAAGGAGTATGTCAAGGCTGTATATTGTCACCTTGCTTATTTAACTTGTATGCAGAGTACATCATGAGAAACTCTGGACTGGGAGAAGCACAAGCTGGAATCAAGATTGCCAGGAGAAATATCAATAACCTCAGATATGCAGATGACACCACTCTTATGGCAGAAAGTGAAGAGGAACTAAAAAGCCTCTTGATGAAAGTGAAAGAGGAGTGAAAAAGTTGGCTTAAAGCTCAACATTCAGAAAATGAAGATCATGGCATCTGGTCCCATCACTTCATGGGAAATAGATGGGGAAACAGTGAAAACAGTGTCAGACTTTATTTTTTTGGGCTCCAAAATCACTGCAGATATTTTGCCATGAAATTAAAAGATGCTTACTCCTTGGAAGAAAAGTTATGATCAACCTAGATAGCATATTCAACAGCAGAGACATTACTTTTCCAACAAAGGTCTGTCTAGTCAAGGCTATGGTTTTTCCTGTGGTCATGTATGGATGTGAAAGTTGGACTGTGAAGAAGGCTGAGCGCCGAGGAATTGATGCTTTTGAACTGCGGTGTTGGAGAAGACTCTTGAGAGTCCCTTGGACTGCAAGGAGATCCAACCAGTCCATTCTGAAGGAGACCAACCCTGGGATTTCTTTGGAAGGACTGATTATAAAGCTGAAACTCCAATACTTTGGCTACCTAATGCGAAGAGCTGACTCATTGGATAAGACTCTGATGCTGGGATGGATTGGTGGCAGGAGGAGAAGGGGACAACAGAGGATGAGATGGCTGGGTGGCATCACTGACCCGACGGACGTGAGTCCGAGTGAACTCCAGGAGTTGGTGATGGACAGGGAGGCCTGGTGTGCTGCGAGTCATGGGGTCGCAGAGTCGGATACAACTGAGTGACTGAAATGAACTGAATGTTAACATCTGACTGGAATGCTGTTATCCCAGATATCTGCATGGTTAAGTCCTTTCCTCTCTCTGGTCTTTGCGCAAAGGATATTTTACCAATGACACTTGGACTCATTTCCCATTTGAATCTATAAACCCTCCCATTTCCCCTGGCACCGCTTCTTCTTATCTGCTCTGTTTTTTTCATGTAGCATTTATGGATCTACCATGTACTTTATTTACTTATTTATTTTACTGGATGTATAGTTTATTATTTGTGCTCTTCCAGGATGCAAAACCTTTAAGAGGGCAACAACTTTTACCTCTTCTTTTCACACACACACACACACACACACACACACACACACACACACACACACATATATAGCACCTGAAACAATACCTTACACATAATTGGATCTCAGTGAATAGTCTTAGAATGAATATTGAGAATAGAGTGGGAGTGAGGTTTCAAGGTTGGAAGTAGGGAGACTGTTTAGAAGATGACTGTAACAATCCTGAGGGCAGATGATGGAGCAGTGAAGGTGCTGAGAGTAGTCAGGTTTTGTAGGCAGTCAAAAGGATTTAATGATGAAATGAATATGAGTTATTAAAAAAAAAAAAGATCAAGACTGGCTCAAAGATTATGACCTGAGCAATTGGAAGGATAACTTGGCTGTTTATTGTAATGGGAAAGACTATAGCAAATGCTAATTTGGGAAGGGAGGTAGAATTGGGGTTCTAGGGTTTCTACGGTTATGAGGCAGATGCATATAAATTTGGATTTCAAGGACAGGTTTGGACTGGAGATAGAAATTTGGGAGTCATCCATCCTAAAGGAAGCTGGTAAGAGCAGCCAGTGAGTAGGAGAGCCAAGAGTATGTTGAACAAGGAAAACGGAAGTGGTACAAAAGAGATGGATGATCACCTTTGTTAAATGCTGCTAGGAGGTGAAAAATGAGGTTGAGAGTTGATCATTGGAATTAGTGACATGGAGCTCATCACTGAACCTGAAAAGAGCAATGTGGTAGTGTGAGTTTTTGTTCTGTTTTTTTTTTTTTAATTGTCATGTCACATTAATGACTTACAATGAATTTATAATCTACTAATATGCTCAGATATTACTGTGTGAGCATCTGTCAAACTAGCTCTCTATTTTTGTAGTTGATCTCTTTTTTTCTTCCTATTTCAGCTTATTAACTTGTCTGTGTTTTTCCATATAATTGATTTATGTTGATATTTTTTGAAGTATGATTCTAACATTTTTAGCTACCGCTACTAGCTATGACATTTATAAGCTTCAGCTGTTCATTAATTAAAATGTATAAATAGGGTTAGGCCAAGTTTAGACTCCTCTCATATACCATAAGATGACTTATTTTAGGGAAACATTAATTAGTTCATCAATACCATAAAATCTAGTTATTTAAACAATTATAGTTATATGTAATCTGTTATACTATAGATAATTATGAATGATTTTTCAGATGCATTTATTAAAATCCTTATAATGTTCTGTATCTCATTCTTGTGATTTACTAGTGGTAACAGCCTTATGAGACAAGGCAATGAGTTTTTTCATGTTAGGACATCAATGGGGACAGAAGGCTTGACTCTATTCCTGTGACTTGTTGACTTAATAGTATCTTCATTATTACCTTTAAGCATTCAGGATAAGCTATGTTCATAAAGAGCAAGGTGCTTGAACAAGCTCGGAATGACTCCCCAAGCAAAGACTGCTGAGAAGAAAATTGATGGCTGCTTAAGATACTGCAGCGTGTAAACTGAGGAAGGCCAACCACAGGAGAGGTTAGGAACATTCTGGAGCTCATAGCTTTGTGTAGGAGTAAACAAAGTTACAGGCCCACCAAGGTAGCATGTAGAAATCTGAGATGGAGCCGTCTCTGTGGAGGAGACTGAATGAAGGTCCAAGATGCGGGATTCCAAAATCGGGCATTAGCCACAAATTTAAAGAAAGCCTTTTCTAAATATGAACCTAGATGGGATGCTTAGCATATGCCAGGTTTTTTAACTATGGCAGACAATCAGTCATCATAATTAACTTACTATTTTAATATTAAGAAGATGGTATATATATTATATGTATATGTATGTGTATATATATATATATACATATATATATATATAATATATATATAAAATATATATATATGCCATCTCCTGTTGGTGTGTGTATGTGTTTCTTCATGACTGAAGAAACAAGACTTAGGAAGATTAAGTTTGAATGTCAGGAAAAGGTAAATGTGTAGGACAAAAAATGGGTCAGTGGTTGCCGGAGGGCTGGAATGATGAGGTGTTTGACTACAAAAGGACAGCACCAGAGAATTTGAGGGGAGTTTGGAACTGTTTTGTATCCCAATTGTACTGGTGGTTACTTGTGTTAAACCTCATAGAATTGGATGACAGAAAAGTTAGTTTTCCTGTTTATAGATGAAAAAGAAATCGCACGGACAGTGAGTGACAGAACAGAGGCTAGAATGTAGGTTTTGTGACTCTTTTGACACATTGCCCTCTATCTTTCCTTCTTGTTGGTCGTCACTGATCTTTGTCTACCCCATCCCAGGTATAGTATGTCCTCTTTTCTAGCCATCAGAATGCATTCAACTTTTCTTTAGTCTACTGCTTTTAATCTCTAGCCCCTGGATACTTATTATTATTTTCAAAATAGCTTCTGCTTATTCTCAGAGTGTTGTGCGAGGCGAGAGAAGAACCTTCTTGGCAGAGGGCTGAGGCAAAGTGCAATGATTGGAGAGAGAATGACCCGTTTGAGGAACTAAAGATAGCCAGTGTGGCTGGAATACACTGATGAAAGGGAAGTAGTATACAGTGAGGTACAGGATGAATCTGGAGAAGTGAGAGGTAGGACCTTATAAAGCAGTAATAAGGATTTTGGATTTTATTATAAGAAAAATGGGAAGCCACTATAGCGTTTTAAGTAGGGACTGGTAAGATTGGATTTGGAATACTACTCTGGTTATAGTATGGAGAATGGGTTATAGGATGGGGTACAGTAATATGGTGGATTCAGTGAGACACTCTAGTAGGTTATTGCTGTATATACTGGACAAGAAATGATAATAACTTGGCATAAGGCAGTGATCACATCTTGGGGGCTATTTGGCAGACCAGGAGCTATTTGGCAATGTTGGAGACATCTTTGGTTGTCACCACCAGGCAGGAGGAGTTGGTGCTGCTATTGGAATCTCATAGTAGAAGTCAGAAATTCTGCCAAAACAGCCTGTGGTGAACAGGGATACCCTCCCGCCCAAAACTGAGAACTATCAGGCCTAAAATATCAATAGATATGAGGTTGAGAAAACTTGATATAGGATACAGAGAGGATAGATTTGAAAATAGTTAAGAAGTAAAATGGGTATCACCTGGTTATAGGTTGGATATTGAGGAAAAGGGAAGGACAATTTCTAAATTTCTGGCTTGTACAACTGGGTAGGTGGTAGTGCCTTTATTCAATAAAGACAGAATAATCTGGAGGCTAGAAGTCCAGAAGATACTGCCTAGTGGAGAAGAACACTGTATTTTTTCCCCCTCTGTTATCTTTAGCTGCTATGCTTAACTTTCTTCCACATCTTTCATCTTGTCCCCTCCATTTCTCTTTAGAATGCATCAATTTCCTGGACAAGAATAAGGGTTGTTGTTGGCAGAAATTACAGTTATACTTTTATTGTCAATTTGTAGATAAATGTTATTAATTTTAATAGAAAATGATTAGAAACCTTTAATTTTAATAGAAAATAATTGTTAGCCAGTAAAATCAAGGCCAGAATTTAGGAACTTGGAAGAGAAAATAGCCCTGGAGGTAGTAGTCTGGGAAAGTCCAGTACAAGTAAAGAAAGGGAAGCAATACTTGAGGGGTGAAGGGAACAAGGTACCAAAGAGTGACTGCCTGTGTGTCACTGTTTTTTCTAGTCCTCACTTTTAAATCCTACCTTGCTCAGGTCCACGGCCTCATTGTCTACACCACATAGTTAAAATCCCAAACCAGTGTCAACTCATGATTACTACTTTGGCTTTTAGCTTCCTGATTGTTTACTGGTCTGCGGGGATTTTTCTACTTTTTTGTAAACTCAAAATATGTTTAATGTATTTTATACATTTGTAACACAACATTTGGAGTGCTATTTTACAGTTTCTAGGGTAATCTGGTTAATATTCTTGAACTTGAAGCAGAGAGGATCCACAGGAATAGGAAATTGCTAGGAAATTTTTAGTTAACATATATCTAGGTTAGTTAATATTCAGTTTCTTTTATAAACTCTCACGTAAATGATTTATTTAACATTTTTGTCATTTAGGTAAATACAAATGTACATGTACAAATGCTTATGTACAAATAGACATTTTTACATTTTGCAGATGATACTGTCAGATCATTAGAAGAGCCAGAAACAAAAATTAAAATATCATATATATGCTACTCACTTTCTAACAAAATTTTGTTAATTTCATGATATTCTAGTAGGAAAAAGCAATACTATAGATTAAGTGCATGAAGACTCTAAGAACAAATTAATAATAGATTGGTAGATTAAGTTAATTAAATTGAAATTGATAATTAAGAACTTGTTCAATCAAAAATATGAATATATTTTTATAGAGAAAAAGAATATGCAAGTTGAAATGGCTATGCTTTTTGACAGTAAAACAAAAAGTGCTAAAAGAAGAGAATCCCTTGTTGACTGAGGAATGCATTCTGGACTTCTAGTTTCTTATTTATTTATTTATTTTTGCTGCTGCTGAGTCTTCATTGCTGAACATGGGCTTTCTCTAGTTGTGGTGAGCTGGGGCTACTACTGTTTGTTGCAGTGCAAGGGCATCTCACTGTGGTGGCTTCCCCTGTGGAGCACAGGTGCTAGGTGTGTGGGCTTCAGCAGCTGTGGCACACAGGCCCAGTAGTTGTGACTTGCAGGCCCTAGAGCACAGGCTCAGTAGTTGTGGCACACAGGGCTTAGTTGTTCCGCTGCATGTGGAATCTTCTTGGACCAGGGGTTGAACCTGTGTCCTCTGCATTGGCAGGCAAATTCTTATCCACTGGACCACCAGGGAAGTCTCTTGGACTTGTTACTTTTTAATTCACTATTTATTATAATGAAAATACTATAGATAGCCTTGTAATGTCCAAGAATAATTCTGTGTTATTTAGATTATCAGGCAACAACACTGTGTGATTCTTACTCAAGCCAATCTGTTTGTAGTAAATAAAAGATTGGATATCACTGGGAAGTTGGTACATGCACACACACACATGCTCATGTAATTTATCATATTAATACTTCTAGGGGGCATTCCCTGGTTGCTCAGATGGTAGAGAATCTGCCTTCAATGTGGGACACCTGGGTTCGATCCCTGGGTGGGAAAGATCCCCTGGAGGAGGTGATGGTAACCCACTCCAGTATTCTTGCTTGGAGAATCCCCATGGACAGAGGAGCCTGGCAGGTTACAGTCCATGGGGTTGCAAAGAGTCAGACACGACTGAGCAACTAAGCACACACACACACACACACACACACACACAATACTTCTACAGAGAAAAAAAATCCATTGACGTTCTCTATAAAAGCATGAAAGAGCACTTGATAAAATTCAACATCTTGATATAATGACAGCATGACATATAAATAGATGGAGAGTTTCTTAATATGATACCAAATATATGTATATCAGTTCAAAAGACAGAAGTGGGCTTACTGGAAACATTGTGGTATATCTATTACAAGAATGAACAAGACAAGGATGTCAGTTATCACTTTTTAACACTGAACTACAGTACGGACTGAAATATTATAAGAATGACTAGGTGGATAGGGAAAGAGGAATCACCATATATCTTAGATTATAGGAGCTTTTGAAGATTAGTCATACCACTCCTTTTTCAAGGTTATGTAAATAGAAAATACTTTAATATAGGAACAATAAGTAGGAAAGAGAAGTAAGCAAGCATTAGAAGATTGTTTTGTATTCTTTAAAAATAAGGGAAAGATAGACTCTGTAATCGGAGAAGGCAATGGCAACTCCGGTACTCTTGCCCGGAAAATCCCATGGATGGAGGAGCCTGGTAGGCTGTAGTTAATGGGGTCATGAAGAGTCGGACACTTACTGTCAACTTCACTTTCACTTTTTACTTTCCTGCATTGCAGAAGGAAATGGGAACCCACTCCAGTGTTCTTGCCTGGAGAATCCCAGGGACAGCGGAGCCTGGTGGGCTGCCATCTGTGGGGTCGCACAGAGTCGGACATGACTGAAGCCACTTAGCAGCAGCAGCAGCAGCAGCAGACTCTGTAATATAGAAGATCTAAGCTGAGAGAAGACAAACAAATGTGTTGAAACCTTTTTATTAAGAATTCAGATGAAATTTTAAAAAGCTACATGCAATAAAGGGGTTTAGATTAAATCAGTTAAAATCAGTATTAGAAACACTGAAGTGTAGAATTGAAACTATAGAAAATGATGAAGGAAAACCACTTATGAAGCTCTGGCAGTGTGCAGAAAGAGAATAAAGAATGAAAAGATTTTTTTTTAAAAAGTCAGTGAGTCCTCTGGAAGAAAGATGTCTTAAAATGTGAACTTATTAAAAAGAAGTGTTGGAAATAAGAAAATTGATCATAACAGTGAATTGAGTTTAAGTGAATATCTGTAGTTTCTGCTTGCTTATTTATTTGTAAATTGTGTTCCCCTTGGAGAGAAAGTTTACAGATCCTAAGTGACAGTGTCAATATTTGTGGCACTGATAACTAGGAAAAAAATAATATATATATTGTCAAGTATATTAGAATTTCAGATACCCCTTCTACTTTTCAAATTGCTAGAAAAGGCAAGGATCGAAGTAAAAATATTTCTTAAAGCAAAAGCTAGAAAGCAGAAGAAACAGCACACAAAAAAGAATAAAAAGCATGGAACACAATCAGGCATGTCAATGACAAGAAATATAAATGGGTTACGTCCTCTATAAAAACTAAAACTTCTTCTGGTGTGGCTGAATAAGCTCCTAACCAAAAGACCTTCTTGCAGACAGCCATAATACATTCTGAAAAAAATATGTAGCACAACTATCTGAAAGTCCTGGAAAGATTATAGAAGGGAGCCAAAACTTGGAAGAGAACCAAAATGAAGAGAATTTTCTTTTAATTTTTTTTCTTTCTTTCTTTTAAAAATGGTTATCAGCTTTAGGGCAGATAAAGTTAGTGATGCATGTGATGACTAAAATTCTGATAGAAAACTCACATTGTTTCTGGCTAGAATAACCAGATTACAGCAGTTAGGGCAAGCATTCAGTTCAGTTCTGTTCAGTCGCTCAGTCATGTCCAACTCTTTGCGACCCCATGAATCGCAGCACGCCAGGCCTCCCCTGTCCATCACCAACTCCTGGAGTTCACTTAGACTCACATCCATCGAGTCAGTGATGCCATCCAGCCATCTCATCCTCTGTCGTCCGCTTCTCCTCCTGCCCCCAATCCCTCCCAGCATCAGAGTCTTTTCCAGTGAGTCAACTCTTTGCATGAGGTGGCCAAAGTACTGGAGTTTCAGCTTTAGCATCATTCCTTCCAAAGAAATCCCAGGGCTGATCTCCTTCAGAATGGACTGGTTGGATCTCCTTGCAGTCCAAGGGACTCTCAAGAGTCTTCTCCAACACCACAGTCAAAAGCATCAGTTCTTCAGCGCTCAGCCTTCTTCACAGTCCAACTCTCACATCCATACATGACCACAGGGAAAACCATAGCCTTAATTGGACAGACCTTTGTTGGCAAAGTAATGTCTCTGCTTTTCAGTATACTATCTAGGTTGGTCATAGCTTTTCTTCCAAGGAGTAAGTGTCTTTTAATTTCATGGCTGCAGTCACGGCTGTATATTGTCACCCTGCTTATTTAACTTATATGCAGAGTACTTCATGAGAAATGCTGGGCTGGAAGAAGCACAAGCTGGAATCAAGATTGCCAGGAGAAATATCAATAACCTCAGATATGCAGATGATACCACCCTTATGGGAGAAAGTAAAGAGCAACTAAAAAGCCTCTTGATGAAAGTGAAAGTGGACAATGAAAAAGTTGGCTTAAAGCTCAACGTTCAGAAAACGAAGATCGTGGCCTCTGGTCCCATCACTTCATGGGGAATAGATGGGGAAACAGTGGAAACAGTGTCAGGACAAGCATAGCTGCTAGAAAATGAAAAATGAATCCCAGGGATAACTAGATTGATATAGCCCAGGTTCTCAAGTTCTGTGTATAAATTTTCTGACTGGCCTCTGAACCATGAAGTTGCAGAGCAAACTAGAAGCTTCCTAAGGATAGGACTTAGATTTGAGTTTATAGTTTTAGTCCAACCAAGGTAATTTCCTGCTAAGACAAAAATGTCAACAGTCTTCAGAAACAGAATCCAGAAGGTCCAGAATACCACCCAAAAATGAAGAATGAGGTGATATTACCCATTCTCAAGAGGAAAAACCATCAGCAGATAACAGCTCCAATATGCAGATATTGGAATTAGCAAACAAGGACTAAAGCAAGGGCTGTAACTATAATTTAGGGGGAAATGATATAAAGAAAATATGTTTGTAATGAATGAAAGGATAAGGAATGTCAGCAGAGAAATGCAAACCATAAAAAGTACCAAATTTAAAATTTAAAACTAAAAGAAGACAGTATTTTAAATAAAAATTCACTTCAAGAGTTTAATAGCAGAATGGGAATAACAAAGAGCCAGAGAAAACTTAAAATTAACCAATGTGAAGAATAGAAAATGACAGAGGTAAAGAAACAGAAACTTAAGATTTTGTAGAGCTATAACAAGCTTTCTAATATATTTCTAATTGGAATCCCAGAAGGCAAAGAGAGAAAATGTGTTGAAAACCTTTTGAAGAAATAATGATCAAAAATTTCCCCAACTTGGGTAAAGACATAAATTTATAGATTCAACAAAACCTCAGTGAAGTTCAAGCAGAATAAATACAAGAAACTACTGCTTAGCTACATTGTAATCGAATTTCTAAAAGCCTAAGGTAAAGAGGAAATCTAGAAAGCAGCAGAGAGAAATGACTTTAAATACAGGGAACAATGATTAGCTCTTGATGACTTCCATTAGAAACTGTGGAGGCCGGAGACAGTGGAATGACATTTTTAAAATGCTGGGAAGTTATCAACCAAGAATTTTATATCAAATAACAATTTCCTTCAAGAATAAAGACAAAATAAAGATATTCTGATAGCAAAGAAAGCTCAACAAATTCATTAGCATCAGATATGCAATACAAGCTATTCGAAAAGAAGTTCTAAAGGTAGAAAGGAAATGATAACAGACATTTGGATCCTCAAGAAGAGCATCAGAAGTGGTAAATATTGGAGTAAATATAAGTAACTACGTTTTATTTTTAATTTATTAAAAATAGAAATGACTGTTTTGTAAGATATTATAACATCATCTTGTGGGGTTTATAATGCATGTAGATATGACGTAGATAACACATAGTACAAAGTGAGGTATTTAGATGGACTTATATGGATGCAAGGTTTCTACATTTTTCTGTGTGAAGTGGTATGATATTAATTCTAAGTGTGAAAAGTTAAGGATACTGGTAAGCCTGGAAATACTGCAGGTTTGATCCTCAGTTCAGTTCAGTTGCTCAGTCACGTCCAACTCTTTGCAGCTCCATGGACTGCAGCACACCAAACTTCCCTGTCCATCACCAACTCCTGGAGTTTACTCAAACTTATGTCCATTGAGTTGGTGATACCATCCAACCATCTCATCCTCTGTCGTCCCCCTTCTCCTCCCCGCCTTCGTTCTTTCCCAGCATCAGGGTCTTTTCCAGTGAGTCAATTCTTTGCATCAGATGGCCAAAGTATTGGAGTTTCAGCATCAGTCCTTCCAATGAATATTCAGGACTGATTTCCTTTAGGATGGACTAGTTGGATCTCCTTGCAGTCCAAGGGACTCTCAAGACTCCAACACTACAATTCAGAAGCATCAATTCTTCAGTGCTCAGCTTTCTTTATAGTCCAACCCTTACATCCATACATGACTACTGGAAAAGCCATGGCCTTGACTAGATGGACCTTAGTCGGCAAAGTAATGTCTCTGCTTTTTAATATGCTGTCTAGGTTTATCATAGCTTTTCTCCCAAGGAGCAAGCATCTTTTAATTTCATGGCTGCAGTCACCATCTACAGTGATTTTGGAGCCCCCCAAAATGTCTGTCACTGTTTCCATTGTTTCCCCATCTGTTTGCCATGAAGTGATGGGACCAGATGCCATGATCTTCGTTTTCTGGATGTTGAGCTTTAAGCCAACTTTTTCACTCTCCTCTTTCACTGTCATCAAGAGGCTCTTTAGTTCTTCTTCGCTTTCTGCCATAAAGGTAGTGTCATCTGCATATCTGAGGTTATTGATATTTCTTCCAGCTGGAAATGGCAACCCACTCCAGTATTCTTGTCTGGAAAATCCCATGGACAGAGGAGCCTGGTAGGCTACAGTCCATGGGGCTGCAAAGAGTCGGACATGACTGAGCGACTTCATTCATTCATTCATTCATCCATCTTCATTCCAGCTTGTGCTTCATCCAGCCCAGCGTTTCTCATGATGTACTCTGCATAGAAGTTAAATAAGCAGGGTGACAATATACAGCCTTGATGTACTCCTTTCCTAATTTGGAACCAGTCTGTTGTTCCATATCCAGTTCTAACTGTTGCTTCTTGACTTGCATACAGATTTCTCAGGAGGCAGATCAGATGGTCTGGTATGCCATCTCTTGGAGAATTTTCCACTGTTTGTTGTGATCCACCCAGTCAAAAGCTTTGGCATAGTCAATAAAACAAAAGTAGATGTTTTCCCTAGAACTCTCTTGCTTTTTCGATGATCCAGCAGATGTTGGCAGTTTGATCTCTGGTTCCTCTGTCTTTTCTAAATCCAGCTTGAACATCTGGAATTTCGTGGTTTGGTTCTAGACCACTGCAATAAAGCAAGTACTGCAATAAAGTGAATCACATGATTTTTTTTTTTACTTCCTAGTGCATCTGAAGATTTTTTTATACTACTGTAGTCTATAAAATGTGTACTAGCATTATATCTAAAAACAACATATACACCTTAATTAAAAAAATATTTTATTGCCAAGAAATGCAAATCATTATCTGAGCCTTTAGTGAGTTGATATCTTTTTATAATGTAACCAAACCCAGATTTGATTGCTTGCTGCTCATAAACCAATAATTTGAGAAGTAAGTGTCAGTAGAAAAGAAAGGTGCTTTAATCATAAAAGGCAGCAATCTGGGCAGAAGGCAGACTCATGTCCAGAAACCAACTCCAAAGATGCTGCTTAGCCATGACAGGTTTTAAAGGGAAAAATGGGGTCAGGGGAAGAATCTCAGTGAATCATTGAAGTAGGATGTTGGGTTCTGCATCATTCTCCATTGCGTGTAGACTGGCTGACTCTTCAGATGTTATCTTGCCTTCAAGATCTGCTAAAGAGGGATTGCTAAAGAGGCTATTGGGGGTAGAGAGCTAGTAATTTTGTAACTGCTTGGTTCTTCATTCTTTCTTTTTATCTAGGAAAAGAATCAACAGATTTGACAAGGCATGGTACAGCATTCACGAGAGCTTAAATCAGGAGTTAGTTTCAATTGCTTAGTAACCTCATTCCTATAATTAGACTCTTTTAATTATAGAGGGGAACAGAAATGGACAAGCAGGAAAGGGGCAAAAGAGCTGCTTACAGTAACATAAAAGGTCACTAACTGTAGATCACCATAACAAATATAGTAATAAGGGAAAATTTTGAAATAGTGTGAAAATTACCAAAATATGACAGAGACATGAAATGGACAAATGCTGTTGGAAATATGGTGCTGATAGACTTGCTCATGGAGAAGGCAATGGCATCCCACTCCAGTACTCTTGCCTGGAAACTCCCATGGACGGAGGAGCCTGGTAGGCTGCAGTCCATGGGGTCGCTGAGTGAGATATGACTGAGCGACTTCACTTTGACTTTTCACTTTCATGCATTGGAGAAGGAAATGGCAACCCACTCCAGTGTTCTTGCCTGGAGAATCCCAGTGATGACTGAGCCCAATGGGCTGCCATCTGTGGGGTCGCACAGAGTCGGACACAACTGAAGCGACTTAGCAGCAGCAGCAGCAGACTTGCTCAACACAGGATTGCCACAAACTTTCAATTTGGAAAAAATGCTGTACCTGCAAAGCTCAATACAGCAAAGCAGTATAAAATGGGGTTTATATATTGTTATCCCTAGAACAATAAGAAAAATAAAATAAAGGCCAGCTGACAAAAAGGAATTTTAAGATGTATTCAAATAATTTTTAAAAAGGCAAGAAAAGAACAGATAAAGAAAAAGCAGAAGAGACAAAAAGAAAACAATAATTTAATCATAGCCCTAAATATTAAATGCTATATGATCTTGAGAAAGAAGACTGGAGCTGGAGGAATCAACCTTCCTGACTTCAAACTATACTACAAAGCTTCAGTCATTAAGACAATATGATACTGGCACAAAAACAGAAATATAATATAGACCAGTGGAAAAGGTAGAAAGCTTAGAGATAAATCCATGCACCTGTGGGCACTTTATCTTTGACAAAGGAGGCAAAAATACACAATAGAGAAAAGACAGTCTCACAATAAGCGGTGCTGGGAAAACTGGTCATGTACATGTAAAAGAATGAAATTAGAACACTTTCTAACACTGTACATAAAAGTAAAGTCAAAACGGATTAAAGACCTAAACGTAAGGCCAGAAACTATAAACTTTTAGAAGGAAGCATAGGCAGAACACTGACAAATCACAGCAAGATACTTTATGACCCACATCCTAGAGTAATGGAAACCAAAAAAAATAAACGGGGTCTAATTAAACTTAAGAGATTTTGCACAATGAAGAAAAGTAAGCAAGGTAAAAAAACAACCTTCAGATTGGGAAAAAATAATAGCAAATAAAACAACTGATAAAGGGTTAATTTCCAAAATATATAAGCATCTCATGCAACTCAATACCAGAAAAACAACACAATCAGAAAATCAGTGGGAGACCTAAACAGCCGTTTCTCTAAAGAAGACATACAGATAGCTAATAAACACATGAAAAGATGCTCAACATTGCTCATTACCAGAGATGCAAATCAAAACTACTGGTACCATCTCATACCAGTCAGAATGGCCATTATAAAAATATCTACAAAGAGTAAGTGCTGGAGAGGGTGTGGAGAAAAGGGACTGGCTTGTATTGTTAGTGGGAATGCAAATTGACAGTGCCAGTATGGAGATTCCTGAAAAACTAGGAATAAAACTACTGTATGACCCAGCAGTCCTACTACTGGGCATATACCGTGAGAAAACCATAATTGAAAAAGACACAAGTACCCCAAGGTTGATTGCAGCACTATTACAACAGCTAGGACATGGAAGCAATCTAGATGTCCACTGACAGATGAATGAATAAAGAAGTTGTGGTACATGTACACAATAGAGTATTACTTAGCTGTAAAAAGGAATGCATTTGAGTCAGTTCAAATCAGGTGGATGAAACCACAGCCTGTCATACAGAGTGAGGTAAGTCAGAAAGACAAATATTCTATATTAATGTATATATATAGAATCTAGAAAGATAGTACTGATAATCCTACTTGGCAGGGCAGTAAAGGAGATGCAGACATAAAGAACAGATTTTTGAACACAGTAGGGAAGGAGAGGGTGGGATGATTTGAGAGAGTAGCATTGAAACATATACATTATCATATGTAAAATAGATAGCTAGTGGGAGTTTGCTATATGTCACAGGAGACTCAAAGCCAGTGCTTTGTGACAACCTCAGTTCAGTTCAGTTGCTCAGTCGTGTCCAACTCTGTGACCCCATGGACTGCAACATGCAAGGCTTCCTTGTCCATCACCAACTCCCGGAGCTTGGTCAAACTCATGTCCATTGAGTTGGTGATGCCATCCAACCATCTCATCCTCTGTCGTCTCCTTCTCCTCCTGCCTTCTATCTTCCCCAGCATCAGGGTCTTTTCAAATGAGTCAGTTCTTTGCATCAGGTGGCCAAAGTACTGGAGTTTCAGCTTTAGCATCATTTCTTTCAATGAATGTTTAGGACTGATTTCCTTTAGAATGGACTGGTTGGATCTCCTTGCAGTGCAAGGGACTCTCAAGAGTCTTCTCCAGCACCACAGTTCAAAAGCATCAATTCTTCAGCGCTCAGCTTTCTTTATGGTCCAACTCTTACATCCATACACAACTACTGAGCTTCTCAGATGGTACTAGTGGTAAAGAACCCACCTGCCAACACACGAGACATAAGAGATGTGGGTTTGATTCCATATCTGAGACACAGGTTCAATCCCTGGGTCAGGAAGATCCTCTGGAGGAGGGCATGGCAACCCACTCCATTGTTCTTGCCTTGAGAATCCCATGGCCAGAGGAGCCTGGTGAGCTACAGTCTGTAGGGTCAGACAGAGTCTGAAGAGACTTAGCACTCACACACACTTCAAACTCCAAAGACAATCTTTAGGGCCAAAGTGAAAGCTGTTGGCTGAGCCTCAGCCTGTCACAGTTGATAATGAAATAGATAGTTCTAAAAGTTAACCAAAGAGTCGAGGTCTCTGCCACTAGTTTTTTCCTGACTGCTTTGGGTTCGTCTTTGTGTATAGGGATTCCCCAAAGTACTTAAGGTTTTTTTTCTCATTGAAGACTCCAGTCATGATATTTCCATTCATTGATTCTGTGTATAAAATGAAACTCTGCTGTGAAAAACTACTCCATTGGTGTTTGACCTACTGAAAGTATATAAGTGTATGGATGGTAGTATTTTGGTAATCAAGGTTTTATGTAACATTTTGTTGTTTCTCTTTCGTTGTTGTTGTTTTTTTTTTTAAAGGATCCTGTGGAGCTTTTTCCTTGGATCCCTGTAATCACTGCTATAGGAAACTGCAGCATTTAAAATGTCATAGGATATCTAAAATGGGGGCTGGCAGTTATTATTTGAATTAAAAGATGGATTCAATTTATAGGACTATTCACAGAATTGATGGATAAGATTTCATCTTCCTGACTTCTGTAGTTTTCATTCAAAATATTAGCCAAGGATACATGTGGTAAATTATCATCAACAACAATAAATGTGTAGATGATCCTAACTTTTTTCAGATTTTTAAATCTGTGTGTTGCTAAACACATTATTGACACTAGCAATGAGAAGGAATGAGCACATAACAACGTAAATAAATTTTAGGAAGGTTAGAATGAGTTAAAGCAGCAGCAGCAGCAGTATACAAAGGAATATATACTCTATAATTTCATTTTTATGGAGTTTTATATAAGGTTTTTGGAGAAGGCAATGGCAACCCACTCCAGTACTCTTGCCTGGAGAATCCCATGGAGGGAGGATCCTGGTAGGCTATAGTCCATGGGGTTGCAAAGAGTTGGACACGAATGAGCAACTTCACTTTACTTTGCTTTTACTTTGGAGACTTTAGTATATAAAATCAAGTGATATTAGATATATCACTGTCAAGTGATACTAGACTGTTTCAGATATAGTATAAGAACTTACCATAGTATATACCCATTTTTCTCCTTCCAAACTTTGGGCCATTGTTTCCATACACTTTACTTCCATGTTATAAATCCCACAATATATTGCTCTCATTTTAGCTTTAAATTATTATCTTTTAAAAGGATTTAGATAATAATTTTTAAAATGCTCATATTTGTCCAGAGCTGCCATTTCTGTTGCTCTTTACTCCTTTATGTGTTCCAGGGTTCCATCCAATATTATTTTTCTCCTTGAAGACTTCTTTAAATGACTTCTTATAGTTTTGGTGTTTTGGGAATGAATTCTTTCAGCGTTTGTATGTCACAGAAAGTCCCTACTTAAGAAGGTATTTTTGTACAGGGTAGAATTATATGTTGACAGTTTTGTTTCTTTTCTTTAACCTTTAAAAATGTTGCTCCACTGTATTCTGGCTTGTGTTGTTTCAAATGAGAAGTTACTATCATTCTAATCCTTCTGTATGTAATGTATCTCTTTTTTCTCTCTGTGCTTCCTTTGGCTGTTTTCTACTGCTGTGATCTAAAGCTCACTAGTATTTTCTTCTACAGCATCTAATCTGCTGTTATTCCCATCCAGCATATTTTTTGTCTCACATATTATAGTTTCCATCTTGAAAAATTCTTCGGTTGAAAAAAAGTACATATTTCCATGTCTTTATTTGATAGGCTTGCTCTTCCAGCTGCTTGAACACATAGAATATAGCAAAACTGTTTTAATGTTCTTTTCTTCTAAATTTATTATCTGTGTCATTCCTTGGTCTGTTTCTGTTGACTGATTTTTTTTCTTTTTTGTTCTGGGCCATATTTTCCTGTTTCCCTGCATACCCGGTGATTTTTTTATTAGATGTCAAACAATATGAATTTTACTTGATTGAATGTTGGATATTTTTATATCTCTATATACATTCTTGAGCTCTATTCTCTTTTTACAAACAATTTGATTCTTTTAACTATTGCTTTTAAATTTTGTATGGCAGGACTAGAGCATATTTAGTCTAGGACTAATTTTTCTTGCTGTTGAGATAAATCCCTTCTCAATATTCTGCTCAGTACCTGTAAATTTAGAAGTTTTCCAGTCTGTCTGGTAGAGACAGGCACTATTCCTAGCCATGTGTGAGCCCCAGGGATGGTTTCCTTGAGTACCTTCGAATGGTTCTTCTCTTGGCTTTAGGTAGCTTCCTCACACATACATGCTGGTCAGTGCTCACCTGGGGGCTCAGCTGGGACCCTCAGCAGGTCTTTAGCACTTTTTCACTGAGCAGCTCTCTTTTCTCTGGTACACTGACTGTCCTGTGAACTCTAGCTACTTTTTCTTCCCTAGAGTCTCACCCATCTCCTCAGCTGGGGAATCTGAGCCAGGCTTTGCTTGGGTTCCCCCTCCTTGTGCATAAATGCTTAAGCTTCCTATTTTCCAGGCACAAAGTGCATAAGTTTCCTATTCTCAGAAAGAACTGTCCCTTTTTTTTTCTGGTGTCCAGTGTTTATACAAAGCTGTGCTGACCAGGACTAGCATTATGGAATGACACTCTTGAAGTCTGCCCGCAATAGTGTATTCAAGGAAAGTTTGTTAGAAAATGTAGATTAGGGCAGTAGATTGTATAGAAAAGAAAGTAAAGTCATGAGCTGGGCTCACTCTTCTTCCTGGGATACCCTTCCTTTCTCTCTGCTTGGTGGCCCCCTGATTATTTTTCCAAGGTACTCTAGTCCCGTTGTTACCTGCAAAGCTGCCTTTGAACCCAGATGAGATGAATAGTTCTCATTCTTTATGTTATATTTATACCTTGTATCCTTTTATACCTTGTATCATGGTTATGATCTGTGGTTGTGTCTGTCAGCTGCAACAAGTCCAACAGGTCACACTGTGGTTCTGAAAAATCTTATCAGTTTTAGCCTCATTAAAGATCTTCCTCTGAAATTTCTAGATATACCAATTACTAGCTGGAAATCACGGAGAAGGCAATGGCAACCCTCTCCAGTACTCTTGCCTGGAAAATCCCATGGATGGAGGAGCCTGGTTGGCTGCAGTCCATGGGGTTGCTAAGTCGGACATGACTGAGCAACTTCACTTTCACTTTTCACTTTCGTACATTGGAGGAGGAAATGGCAACCCACTCCAGTGTTCTTGACTGCAGAATCCCAGGGATGGGGGAGCCTGGTGGGTTGCTGTGTATGGGATTGCACAGAGTCAGACACAACTGAAGCGACTTAGCAGCAGCAGCTGCTGGAAATCAGCAAATTATTTAAAAAAATCTGAGTGTCAGTTTCTTTGTAAGATGGAGGTAGAAATATTTGCTGTGTAGGATTATTAAGATTATCATTTATGTGAAATGTCTAGCAAATTGCCTGACTCCTGCTAGGTATTCTGTAGATGCTAGTTCCTTCTTTTATTTTTGTCCTCAGCAATCATTTCAGTGCAAATAATAGGAATACATGAATGTATGTTGAATTGATTATAAAATTGTAATATGCCATCAGATGGACATATTTAATTCAGTATAATATCTGCACATTTGGTATAATATTGTTTGAACTCCAGTTAGACTTTTAAAAGAAGCCAAGTAGCTCTTCCTGCTTACATGGTCTAAAGATGCCATTTTGTTTTAATCTACACTAAAACAGGCATCTCCTGGAAGGCTAAACCAGATTGGTTCCATAGAGTCATATAAGTATTTTATGTTAATTTTTAAGAAAACTCCTTTTAATTACCTATCTTAAAAGTTTTTCTTACTCAAAACCCCTATTTCTTATATAAATAGGTGTTATTCATCCTGGTCGTTTTGACACTGGATTTTAAGGAAAAGATCTACATGTCTGTGGGCATCTCCAAAGTATTTATGTAGATCCTTGTAATTACTTTAAAAGTCCTCTTTGCATGTATTTCATCTGTAAGTATTATCACAGTTATTCACTGTGGAGAATGTAGAGGTCCTTATACCATTCTCAAAAAATGAATGTACCATGATTCCAGTACTCTGTCTTATATGACCAAGTGCTCATTTAGCTCTGGTTAGTGATCATTTAAAAATTGTAGGCAAGAACTTCTGTTGAATTTTAAAATGCTATTTAGTAAATAATGACAAATGTTGATTTAAATGTATTATAAAATCTTTATGTCTAAGAAAAATAATATTAAACAACTAAATATTAAAAATTCTGGTAGCTAAATAACATTTCAAGAGAGGTATCTATTGTATTGATAATTAGCATAATATTTGAATTGCAAAAAACTCTTCAGTTTAACGAGTACAGTCCTTTTTCACTTAAGTGTCCTATAAAAACCTAAAGGTTTTCAAGGCAAATGAATTATGTTTAGAATTTTGTTTAGAAATACTTCCCAGATCATGAAGTTTGAATTATATATCCTTTTAAAGGCTGATTTTTTTAAAGTTAAACCTTTAAAACTTTAATCTCAAAGATTTAAAGGCATTATTATTGTACTTTAATTTAGCTCAGTGGAAATTTTTTAATCAACAATATTACAAGTGGGCCTTTACATTTCTCATTGCCATTAACCTTCTGAATGGTGCATGCTTATTAAAATACGTCTTGCATGAACGCATGCTAAGTTGCTTTAGTTGTGTCTCGACACTTTGTGACCCCAGGACTGTGGACTGTGGCCTGCCAGGGTCCTCTGTCCATGGGATTCTCCAGGAAAGAATACTGGAGTGGGTTGCCTTGCCCTCCTCCAGAAACTACATCTTAGCGTGTGCCCTATATGTCCATTCAAAAAGATATTTCATGACTAAGACCAAAAGCCAAAAATTACTTAACATAGATAAACTTTCATTGAAGTTAGTGAAGTTAAGTCACTCAGTCGTGTCCGACTCTTTGCGATACCATAGACTGTAGCTTACCAGGCTCCTCTGTCCATGGGATTTTCCAGTCAACAGTACTGGAGTGGATTGCCATTTCCTTCTCCAGGGGATCTTCCCAACCCAGGGCTTGAACCCAGGTCTCCCGTATTGTAGACAGAGCGCTTTACCGTCTGAGCCACCAGGGGAGTCCAAACTTTCATTAGTGTAATATTTTGGTTTTAATTCTGTAACATTTCATTTTTTTAATATTCACTAGTGTTGTGTATGTTTCTTTCCCTAATAAATTTTCAAAGAGCTTATTAAGTCATAACTGACATACAATTAAATGGCATGTTTTTAAAGGATAACAATAATAATATAATATTACACTAATAATACAGTAATTGAGGACTTTCCTGGTGGCTCAGACAGTAAAGAGTCTGTCTACAATGCGGGAGACCTGGATTCGAGCCCTGGGTTGGGAAGATCCCCTGGAGAAGGAAATGGTAATCCACTCCAGTACTCTTGCCTGGAAAATCCCATGGATGGAGGAGGCTGGTAGGCTACAGTCTATGGGGTCGAAAAGAGTTGGACAAGGCCGAGCGACTTCACTTTCACTTTCAATACAATAATAGTGAGATAGGTATACATTTGTGAAATCACCACCACAATCAATATAATTAACATTTCCATCACATCCCCAGTGTTCCTCCTCCCTTTTTAAATCTCTCCCTGCCATCGTTGTCCCAATCTGTCCCTTCTCAAGAAAACTGATTTGCTTTGTATTGCTGTAGATGAGTCAGCTTTTTGTAGTTTTTATACATGTGATCACACATTCTGGTACTCTTTTTTAAGGGGTGGAGGGTATTACTTCTTTTACTCTGTATAATTAAGATCCATCTATTTTTTGGTATACATAAATAGTTTGTCCTTTTTATTGCTGAGTATCGTTTCACTATGCAGATCTGCCAGAATTTGTCCGTTCACCTAATGATGGCCATCTGGATTCCTTCCAGTTTTTGGCTGTTACAGATAAAGCTACAGTTTCTAGCTGTTATGACAGAGCTGCTGTAAACACTGTGTGTGTTTAAAAATTATTTCATTTTTGATTTTTACTACTTACTGGCAATCATGACCGTTGACTCTTTATCGTATAGTAATATGTTTATGCACATTCCCTAGCAATTTTATAATTAGGGAAGACTATGAAAACATTTTATTTTAAATCCATTTCCTACATTTTACCCATTTTACTCATTTGAGGTATTGATTATAGGAAAAAAGATCTCATTTTGAATTCTGAGATCCTTACAGTCTGGCTAGCATTATCTTACTTTTTGTAATATCACTAAATAAAAATTTTAAATGTAACTGAATTTAAAGCCTGTAGTCCTTAATTAACCAAAGAGCTTATGCAAATACTTTCTTAGCTATAATGATGTTATGATGAATATTTTCCTAATGTTTTCTAATGACCATATTTTATTTTCAGAAATAAGTATGGCAATTGAAATCTTAGTTATCAAATTTTCTTTAAACAAGAAAATATAGAAAGGAGCCCATAATGCAATACTTAAAGAGGAAAATTGAGACATTAACTTGTAATTTTTATCATTTGGAAGACTTTTACTGTTATTTTTATACTTTTTTATTTTTTAAATCTTATTTCTTTATAGAGTTGACTTTTAAAAGGAGTGCTTTATTTAGTTTGGCTGTGCCATGCAGCTTGTGGGATCTTAGTTCCTCTACCAGGGACTGAACTCGGGCCCTCAGCAGTGAGAGCACAGAGTCTTAACCACTGGACTGCCAGGGAATTTCCTAAGAGGAATGTTTAATATGCAATAAAATTTCAACCTTCTGAAAAAATATTCCAAGTCTCCATTTTTTAACAAAAAGTATGCGAAGCTTAAAATTTGTTTCCTTATTCCTACTTACTGGTCCTTAATAATGTGTGTTTATGTGTGTGTATATGTGTATGAACATATACCGTGGCACATGCACATATATAAAGCACCATTCTGAGACAGTAAAAACTACCTGTTTATGATATAGAACTATGTTAAATTTATAGTCTATTAAGAATGGAGTTTTAATCTTTAGTTTCTTTTTTCCTTCTATTTTTGCTGTGCTGGGTCTTCATTGCAGTGCACAGGCTTTTCTGTGGTTGCAGCACGTGGGCTCAGAGTTATGGCATGTGGGTTCTCTAGTTGCAGTATGAAGGTTCTCTAGTTGTTGCCCTGTGGTATGTGGAATCTTAGTTCCCTGACCAGGGACTGAACCTGCATACCCTGCATTGGAAGGCAGATTCTTAACCATTGTACCACCAAGGAAGATGTTAGGTAGTTTCTTTTAAAGTAGAGTGTCCCTAATGTTATTTACTTTAATGGCAAATATATAACCTTGACACAAATACATACACAATTCTATCTATTTATTGGTGTGTTTTTATAAAAGGCACTGTATTATGGGTGAGGTAAGGGGGATATAATTTGTTTCCTGATAGAATCTAGGTGTTCAAATATTAATAATTTTAAATAGATCATCTTTTTACATTGAGTTATTGATGGAGGATAATTTGTGATATTGTCCAGATTTTTGCTTGCATTTTATTATAAAGCTAATTTGGTTGAAGGTCTTTTGATATTCTTTCTATGATTGTTAATTTTTCCTATTAAGAACATAATAAATTTTGTATAGGATCAGAATAGAGACGAATTTTGGTTATTTTTATTCTCCTTCACTTCTTTATCTTTTCATCAGTAGAAAGCTTTATTTGCTAGGCTAAAATATAACCTAACATTATGATTTAGGCTAAGTGAAAAGCTAATACTAATTTTTTCTTTCAGATCTCTATAAAAATGGACTCCAAAGAGCTAATTTTGTCCCATTCATAGCTGTTCTGAAGGTAAGAAAAATCACTTACTTGTGTTTAGTGACTAATATCATATTGATTGGTAATCAAGGACTTTTATAGGATCACTATGGTCTTGCATTCAAGTAGAATTTATTTTGATATTTATAGTAATAGTTAAAGATACTAAAGAAGAAAGAAATCTTTTTATATAGTATTCATCAATTTGTATGCAGGAAAAATTGCAAAATATGGTATAAATTATTATCTAGCTGAAACATTTGATAGTTTGCATTTTATGAATTTTAATTTGAGGTTTGCTCATATATATTATAGTGGAATGTTTGAACTTATACATTGGTTTCTGAAAAAATATTTAATGTTCCTTGTTTCCTTCTAGTTAATGGCCATTAACATGTTTTCCCAGCTATTAAAGTTGCTATTTTAGAGTAGCATTATTACAAAAATATTATAATATATTTAAATGTGATTGCCATCAAGTTATCATGAAATTATGTCAAGTTGAGGCACATAGTTTAAATATTTGTGTGTATCATCACTGCATAGAGTTTAAAGTAGTCTTCATTACAATATGATTAAGAATAAAGTAGCCACCTTTTCACTGTTAATTTAAATAATGTTTAATGTAATTATTTAATAATCATTCTACCAGTATTTATTGGGAACCTACTATGTGCAAAGTACTACATTAGGTATAATGGATAATATAATCATTAAGTAAGTTGTGTTTCTTGCAAGTCATTTATAATCTAGTTGGGTATATACTATGTACCCAAATACCTCTAACACAAAGCAGAATGTGATAAGTATCAGAAAGAAGCACATATGCCCATATGTAAGTCCTGTAATTCTCAGGTACATTTTTCACTGTCCATAAAAGCATATCCAAAGAAAGGATAGAACTGTATTTTTTTTTAAAGACATTCAAAAATTGTTACCAAGAAGGAGGAGTAAAAACATTTATCTTCAAATATTCTGAAGATGTAGTCAGACAATCTTTTTGAAATATACTTAAGTGGGAGCTATTGTTAGTGCCAAACTTTATTCCCTGTGCTATCCAAACATCTGTTTCCTTGACCAGTTTTAGGCTCCCAGAGGATTTTAATTTTTCTGAGATATTTATAGATGTAGGAAAAAGTACTTTTTGAAGATTTATGATGGTGATGGACAAGGAGGCCTGGCGTGCTGCGATTCATGGGTTCTCAAAGAGTCGGACACGACTGAGTGACTGAACTGAACTGAACTGATGCTGTTAATAATTTTTTCCTCTTTATATTCTTATTTTACATTTGAGGAGAAGGTAGATTTGCAGTATTTTTTCCACCTGGGAATCTAAAGTAATGTGGTGTATGTAGATACCAAAATATAAACAGGGAAGCTAAGAAAAATAGATGCTAAAAATAGTTTCTTCATGTAGCATAAAACACACAAAGTATGTGTAAATTAAAAAGTTCTCAGACATCTTTGTAGCTGTACATTTTTTTAAACCCCAAACCTTAGTTTTTGTGATATTTTAACATATCATTGCTGATAGGCAACAAAATTGGCCAGGTTGAATTTAATTCCTTCCCTTTTCTACCCTTAATTTTTTTTTTCTTTTTGTTATTTGGAAACTAAGAGCCACATTTTTCCATAGATACAAAAAATATAAATGGAATAACTGTAAAAACAGAAAAAGAAAGCAGTGATGGGATTGTCTTTCTCTCCCATAGTATAGTCACATGAGGGCATATAGTATAGTTATTTAGAATGACATTCTCAAAAATTGTATGATAATGTAGAATAATGCTCAAGGATAATATGAGTGGAAAAATACAATGTAAGTATATTTATTAGACTTCTTGGAAATAATGTACATACATAGAAAATACTGAAAATAAATATCTCTAAATGTAAACAGAACTTTTTTCTGAATGATAAGATTATAGATGATTAAAATTATCTGTTTTAGACCTTTCAAAGATTTCTGGAATGATATTGAATTATTTTTATAATACAAACATTTTAGTTTTTATAAGTACATTTTTAAGTACATTTTATAAGTACATTTTTACCCACCCTTCCTAGAAAATCAGCAGACCTGAATAAAACTACCCATATTCAAAACTGAGAAATCAGCAGAAGGTAAAATGAACTGAACATGGGTTCCATGTTCTATTAAAAAAATGAAATGGAAGCAATAAGAAGGAAGTATCATGAGTAGATGGGGGAGAGGTAGACATGAACTAAACAAGTAAAAAACATGAAAACTTGCTTTAGAAGAATTATCCCAGGAAATGGGAGGTTTTTTCAGTCAAAGCTTTGCTATATTTTAAAAGAAACTAAAGTTATGGTACCAATGAAACAAGAAACCAGAGATGAAAAACTGTAAAATTAGATGAAAAATAAGCTGGCAGAGCTAAGAAAAGACTGAAGGCAGACCCATTAAAAAGTGAAAAGCATCTTAATAAAAGTAAGTCAATGAATCAACACTAGTGAAAATAAAACCAGTGATAAAGAGATTGGACTTAAGAAATCACACAAAATGAAGCCAAAATAGTCAGATATTAAAAACTATTACAGAGAAGGTATTAGTATGGAAACTTAGACAACAGATCAAGTATTCACATAATTTGTATTTCTAAAAAGGAAAGATAAAGATAAAATAGAATAATGTGCTTTTCTGGTGTAAAACTAAACTTAAAGGATAGAGAATCCTACAATTATATAGAAGAACCAATGAGAAAAAAAATCAAGCTGGACTGAGACTTTTTCACCTAAAGTTGGTTCTGGAATAGTGTAGAATAGTTTTCACTAAATTGCAAAAGAATAGATATGCCCTCTTGTCAACTGCACTGTTATGAAAATCCAAGCTCAAAATGTGTATTTTTGGATGGTAATTCAAAAATTGCAATCCTCGCGAAGCTTCCTGAAAAAACTAAGATTTTTCCCTACCAGTAAAAAATAATAACTTATTAATGTGATATGGTAAGAATATATTGGTGGTGGTCACTGAATTTGATTAATTAGTGTCTTGGGTATTGTCTATAATCAGACAATAAAGTTTTTTTTTTTTTCATTTCATGTGTGAACTTCTGTAATTAAGTTAACTACAGAATGCAGAGTATAAAAAGGAGACCTTAGCCCACACTAGCAGTTTGAGTAGAGGACATGGCACATGTCAGGAGTATTTCCAAAGAGCAGGTCATGAAAACATTAGTTACCAGACAAAGCACGAAAGGGCATTCAACATAGAGGAAAAAGCACATGGGAAAAGCATGAGAATTATATAGATTAAAAATGTTGTGCTTAGTACTTAGCTCATTGAATTTTCATAGAATAGTAACTATAGTTCTTCTGTTTACTCGAGGCTTGGGATTTTATTTAAAACTCAAATTCCCTTCGCCCAAATAAAAGCAGAGTATGTTTTGTATTGTATATAAATATAAAAAAAACATTTTGGCAGTTAACATTTCCTTATTTATATAAAAGGATGGTTAATATTATGATTATTGTGCCTACTTGAAACTTCATATCACTTAATATTCTGATTTTGATGACTTACTCTTGAAGAATCTTTGTCTTGATTTTAATAAAACCTAGGCAAGCATTTGTCGGTATCTACACAGCACCAATTTATAAAATTAAATACATCTGTCTCAGTCTCTGCACTGCAGTATTTTAGAGTAGACTAATAATCTATACCAGGGTTTAATAAACTACAGACAGTGGTCAAATCTCACTTGCGCCTGTTTTGGTAAATAAAGTTTTATTGAAAAGCTTAATGTGCATTTCTTTATATGTTGTCTATTTCTATTTCCCCACTGTCGTTGCAGAGTTGTGTAATTGTGGCAGAGAAGTATGGTCTTTAAAGCCTGAAATGTTTACTCTCTGGCTCTTTAAAGAATTTCTTACCCCTAGTTTATGCAATATACAAAGGACAGAGAGACAAACAACTGTTAAAAATAACACTAAATAACACTTGTTTTCTATAAACTTGTTTTATGTGGTGGAAAACATGTGTCTGCATAGATTCATTAGTAGGTCTTGGAGAAGGTGACATTTTGAGAACTTGCTGGATAAACGGTTGACTGAAGGCAGAATGCTTGATGAACTAAAGGCAAGAGAGTGGTCCAGCTTCAGCTTCAAATAATTTGGTAACCTGAGAAATATCAGCTTTGTTAGAATGTCTTCTGTTGTATACATTTAAAAAGAATAATGTCTTACTTTGAACATAATCTCACTGCATTGCATGCATTATTTGAAACTACTGAGGTTAAAAGAAAAAGGGGACCAATTGATATTTTGGTCCTAAGAAAGTTTCTTGGGTTAATTTCATCTAGACTATTATTGGCCTCCTTAATAAATGGATTACCTGGCAAACACTGCTCTTCCCATTTGGTCAAATCTTGCACTCTATCATGTTTTGGAGGATGTTTTCTGTTTGGGTTAAAAAAATCTCTGTTCACTCCATCACTTACACCCACATCAACCATTTTGTTTGATTCATTCTATAATGAGTCCTGAAAAAGATAAATGCTATCATAATTTTTAGAGTTAAAAAAAATCTCCATGTGAATTTCATTAACTTTCTTTTTATGATTTTCTTATTTCATTTAACAGTATGGACAAATCTAAAATAATTCTCCTTGGGAAATATTCTTATGCAATATAAAAATGTAGTGTTTTTGCCACAGGGTGATAGATTCTATTGTCAATAATATAGCACTTTAACTCTCATTGATAGTAACATTTTAGAAAACTATTTCTTAAGTTTTTTATTTCTGTTTAAAATAAAGTGAGTTAGATGATTAATAGATTATTGAAATGATAACTGTAAGTTGATCGAAAATAACCAACAAGGGATTCAACAGTATAATTTTCTCTTTGATGCATGTCAGATGAAGAAATTAGAAAAAAACAAGATACTAACATTAACACTTACAAATGTGAATTTTCCCTTTCCTGATGAAGAGTTGCTGCTTTGGAAAGCATTATAATCTGCTTTAGTTTAACATTTGTTGAGTTGAAATATGCAGTACATAAAAATACTTTGTAATCTAAGGTAGTAATAGTTTTGTTATTATTATGATTTTTATAATATTTGTTTAATGTTCAAGCAACGACTTCAATTCTTCTACTTGGTTGTTAATGTTTCTAAGCTGTTATGCATCCTTTATTTAAAACTTAAAATAAATTTAGCTATGTACTAGCATTTGTGTTTTTGTTTCCTGAGGAATTTTTTCTGAGGGATTTTATACCTACTGTGAACTCTTTGAGGCTATTACCATGGTGTGATCTCTAGTTATAAACTAGCAAAATTGTGTATAACCCTTATATAAAGTGCTTCAGTGTTCAGCCTTTGTTCAGCCACCTGCATTAGGATTTATAGACTTGCTAAGTGTATGTTTGCATTTTTTTCCTGCCACAATTTTCATTTCATTGGTGAAATTGATTTGTCAGTTTGTTCATTACCACTTTCAATACTGGAGCTTTCACAGGGCTAAATAATCAGAATCAGCCTTTGAGGTCAGTGTCAGCCCCACTGACCTCTACTGTGTTGTCACCTGAGTCAGCCTAGCAAGGATTAACCCTTTGTTAGTGTGATAATGTCTTTACTTATGAGTTGGCTTTTTAATACTTAAGATGGAAAGAAACAAAAAAACAGAAAAAAGTAGTAAACTGAACTCTAAAAGTAAAAAGAGTTTTGGCTTTCCCTTACATACCACTGAAGTATTCATTTGAATTTTAGTATTTAATATTTTGAGATATAAAAATTACTATTTGACTTGTAAAATATTCCTATAATTACCAAGTTTGAGGCAAATAAAGTACGTAAATTACCTGAGATATTTTTATAAACCTATTTTATATATATTTGAGGAAAAATATTTTTAAAAATTAGCTTCAGTGCAAGCACTAAGCTTTACATGTAGTAGTGTTTTGTGCTGTGTCCATTAAATTAATAAGTATCTAGAATAAAAATTGTTGTTATAGGACTTAAAATGTAACTCTTGTCCATCTTCATACCAGAATGTATACCTTCTATTAGTCTGTGCCTACCTATGTAAACGTAACTTGGGGTGTATGCCTTTTAAAATATTATTTCCCTTAAATGTCTTATATAAAATGAGAATAATGATTTCTCATGAAGTATTTAAATATATATTTCTATCTGTATAATTATGTATAAAATATATATAACTACATATTTATATCAAGCTGGAATATAGCAAGCTATTGCTTACATGTAAAACACGTACTGTTTAGGTCTTGAATTCTCTTCTCAGAATAATAAATAGTTATTTTTGGTTAAATTACAAGAAATCAATTCTTTGATGACGAAAATGGTTTAAGGGAAGTGTGTCTTAAATATGAATTAGTTGTTTCTTTGACTCATGAGACAAATTAGTTTAATTACATGTGGCAATTTTCTTGGCTAGTGATGTAATGTGAAATAAAATTCTCCCTTTCCCCTCCCTGAAAACTCAAGCCAATTAATAGAACTTTTAAGCTCTTTGTCATAGGCCACCATGGAGGTCTGCAGAGAAGAACTTTAATCCAATAAACATTTCATTTAGATCATGAAAAGAAAGCCTGAGGAGAAGCTCCTGTAAGAGAGGGTGTTACTATGATTCCAGCCATGAAGAGATGTGAGGAATTTGCCAAATTAACCAAGAGGTCCTCATATTTAACGCATAAATGTGTCAAAACTAACAGAATAATTATTTAATTTGCTTGAACTCTATATTGAGAAAACTCTAAAAAGCCATGACTGTTTTCTTCAAAGCCTTCACTGTTGGGCTGGATGGACAGGGCAAAGGGAGGTTGTGAGAAATCCAGATAGCAAATAACACTGGCCAGAGCTGGTCAGAAAAGGGAATAGATAATTAGACGTAATTAGCGTGTATGAATTGTTGTCTCTCTGCCCTTAGCTTGAATAAATTTTGAAGAAAAACCCTAGTGGTGAAAATCCTTTGATGTAGGAAGAGTCATTGTGGCTTGGCAGCATAAAGGCAGTGTTTTATACTGCTTACATAATGGTGGTGATACAGAAAGAGTGAATGGATTCGCACTCCCCTGTCTGCTTTATAGCAAGGACTTTTGGATTCTCTTGAAACAAAATGCATCACAAGTTTTCAGTTGTTAGTAATGAGGTAGCAGCAGACCTCATCAGTGCTCAGAGGAAGCCATCTTTAGCTTTTGTTTAAATCTTAATCACAATTTTTTTTTCTTTCTGGGAAATCTGTTTTCTTGAATCAAAACTTCTCTTTTCTTCTTTGCTTGTGCCTCCAATAAGAGAAAGGAATAATGATCAAGAAAACGTAATAGAGTAAAACAAAAATTATTACATTAAAGACTTATTTTTTTGTTTTTAATTCCATATATAAAAGATGCTTATTATATTACTTTTTCCCTCATATTGGTAACATTCTAGTGAGGTTGCTTTATAATATGAGAAAACATATAGTGATTTTAGATTGACTTTCAAAAGAACTTACTTTTCAAATTGAAATTACACAAAGTAAAATGATAACTATGTTTCTATTTCACTGTAGTTAAGTTTTTAAATGGAAATCAGTTTGGTTTAAAAAATGTCATTCAGTAGATTTACCATAAACTTTACTTAACTTGAGGTACTTATTGGAAATCCAGGTTTGGGAATCTGGTTCTGTATTCAGTTCAGTTTGGGTACTCTATATTTACTACTGGAAACACAAGAAATATCCTTGAGAAAGCATTGCATTTATTTTCAAATTTTCTAAGACCTGAGACAATAAATCATCTAAAATGTAGTAACAATTTATTCAGGTAGTTGAATTATGTTACTTTGACTATCTAAAATATTTTTAAAAATTAGTCCTCAGCAAAAAGAGAAATTAGCAATTTCAGAACTCTAGTGTAAATTATGTATTTGGTGGGGGTGGCTAAAACACTTTGCATATTATCTGCAATATCAGAGTAGTGTCTCTAAGTTTATATTTCTGATTAATTTTTACCCTGTTCCATCAGCTCTTTTGGAATTGTATTTTTAAAATTTGCCCTTCAGATACTTCAGTGCTCAGATTTCCTTCTAATTAATATCCTTCTTTTAACATATTTTATTTAAAAGATTTTCTGCAGTAGTTGTCAGTGATCCGTTTCTTAATATGTAATCTGTGAATCTATTTTTGTAAGTACTGCTTTGCTTTAGTGTATTTTTGTTCTGACATTTTGATTCTAGATAGACTTCTTTCAAGCCACAATGCTCTGAGATGCTTTGGCTACTTAACCCATTTTGCATATTGTGCCATTTGTAGAATAAAGTAGCCTTTTATACTTGAAGTTGATTTGAACTCTGAAAGGCAACACCTGAACATCTCACAAAACTGGATAATTATGGCTGATTGTGTTTTTCAGGTATAGGTCACAGGAAATTCATTTGGGGTAAAGTATGTACAAAGCTAAGAAATATGCAGATTTTCTGTTGTAGGATTGTGTAAAAATTATTTACAGTTAATACTTGCATAAAGGTTAGAAAGGTTGATGAAGTGATATTTAGTTTTGCTTTACTATTCACTGCATGTCAGAATGTAATTATGACTGATTCATGAAACTGTCTTAGAAACGAACCATCTTTATTAAAATGCTGATCAAGATAAGAGCTGACAGTAATAAAGAATAGAACATTTTAGTCTTGTTGCTTTTGAATGATTGCTAATTACCCCAGAGGTCATGTATAGTGCTTGGTAGGATTCATTGACATTATTTCTTTTAAGTCTGCTGTTTCAACAACATCTGAGCATGAAGACGCAAACTGTGTGCATATTGAACAATAGTTTGGCCAAGTTTTTAAGCCTTCAAGATATCCAAGAAATCGTTTTCTGCTATAATAAGTTTAGCTTCTTTCTCAAAATTATAGTATTTCAGGGGTGCTTGGTCCAAAATATTTTATATATTTATTTACTACTGATTGTAGTAACTGATCTATACCTCCCATTTTTAAGTTGGTGTTAACTAGTATATGTAGGTTATTGAGACAATAAATATACAGACAAACACATAAAATTAATAAGAACAAAATGTAGATTGGCACTGAAATTAGACTTAATAGAAAAGACTTCTTAATGTGTAATTAGAATGTACCCTTAATATCTGTGGTTAGTGTTCCATTTGTTTTTGTGGTTATTAAATGTAAATTTTGTAATTTGTTTCTAAAGACATGTGGAAGTCCTTTTAGTGTATTCCTCAGCCAATAATGAATGAATAATAATTGCTGGGTTTCATAGATTATAAAGATATAGCTCATCAACTGAATAAACTCTGGCACGATGTCTAAAATAAATTATTAAAACTCATAAAACTGAAAGTAGAAGAAACCATGTGGTCATGTCACATATTTACATGGTTTCCATGATATAACAGAAAAAACAATGGATTGAGAAGGCTGTCTATTGTGAACCTGGCTCTGTCACTGACTTTGGACAAGTTTCAAGTCCTAAGCTAGCTAGTCTACAGAAGTGTGATTGCCCAAGAAACTCAAATATTACACTTTTGTAAGATAAAATAAAAGATAACAATATTTAGATTTTTGACATGTACTTAATAGGGCTTAGTCACTGGAGTTGCAGTGAGGAATATTATCCTGAGATAAATCCTGCCATCAAGGAAATCAGTCAAATTCTAGTCAAGGAATTAGAAACACCAACAAATAATTATAGGAAAAATATCACGCTACAGTACAAAATGAGTGAAGAATGATTAACTGTATGTTGGGAGATTATAATGTTAACAGTTATATAAAACAACAGTGTATTAAAATAAAGCCACAAATTCTAAATAAGTTTTCTACTTTCTATACTGCTGGTAATTATGGAGGATGAGTGAATGAAATGGAAATTTATGTGAATTTTGAATGGACTCCTTTTAAGTGTCTACAAATTTCAGAAGGTCAATGAAACTGTAGCTTTGTTTTGCCTTTAAAATTTTTTTTAAAAACTTATTTTGCTTTCTTTGTGTTTTTTTTTTTTTGTGTGTGTGTGTTCGGCCTTTTAATTTCTTTATTTGGATCTATCACTACCATCATTCTTAGTTTAATAATCACGCTTATGATATTATCTTGCTCTAACTGGAATGTAGTAGAGGCTTTCTTGAGAAAATTGCACAAGGTTTAGAAGGGAGAAGGTGAAAGCAGAGGAGGAAAGCTAAAAATAGTTTCAGTGTATGTGGGAAGTTACTTGGCATGGAACTAAATAAGGTATGAGTAGGGGAGAAGGCAATGGCAACCCACTCCAGTACTCTTGCCTGGAAACTCCCATGGACAGAGGAACCTGGTGGGCTGCAGTCCATGGGGTCACCGAGGGTCAGACAATACTGAGCGACTTCGCTTTAACTTTTCACTTTCATGCATTGGAGAAGGAAATGGTAACCCACTCCAGTGTTCTTACCTGGCGAATCCCAGGAACGGGAGAGCCTGATGGGCTACTTGTCTCTGGGATCGCACAGAGTTGGACACGACTGAAGCGACTTGGCAGCAGCACCAGTGAGAGATGAGAAATACAGAACAGAAAATGTATAGAAACTCTTTTTGAGAGAGGAGAAAAGGGAGTAGGAAAGGAATTGTGCTCTTAAATTTTAACTGGAGGTTAAGGAGGGCCTGTTTAACTTTGGAATATCCTCATTGTGTGGAAGGCATGCTGCTAATGCAGGGATATACATGTTAGACATTTTGTAATTTGGGGGTGGTTGTAAACAGGATGATAATTCACACTGTTTAAAAACTGGTATTAAAAAAAAAAAAACCTGGTATTGACAGACCAGTCAGAACAGGTGCTGGCCTATGAACAGTCAGTCCTGCCATACTGGTATGAGCTAGTGAGTACCCGCCTTGCCTGTAAATAAAAGTATGTATATGTATGTGTACATACAGGGTGTCAGTTTGAAGGAGAAACATTTATCTTACCACCTTGTGGTGCAGCGGAGGTAACTGACTCATGCCTAAGATCACCCAGCTACTGGCAGAGCCAAGTCTAGGTTTCCTGCTTTTTATTGAGAGTTCTTTCTTCCAAACCATGTTGTACTGTGTGTGTGTGTATATGTATTAACATTATATATTCATTATATTTATATATTATAATCTTACTGTCATTGGGTAGAATTAATTATATTCTCACTTGCTTTTATCAATAAGGTACTTTTTATCCTTTATAAAAGTGTAATTTACCTTACTAATCTACCTTTGGTTATATGCAATGATAAATTAAATATAGTGATATCTCAATATTGTTTTAGCTAATAGCTTAAAAATTACTCTTCAGATCTTTTATCAGTGATAAGAATAAGCTGAAAGATTGCATTTGTCTTCTTTCCCTTCCTTTTTCATCTTCAAATAAGAGTGCTAATGAACAGTGAAGTGACAAAAAGTTGAGCAAATACAATGAAGAAAGAGCAGAACCGGAGTTTAGAATATTTATAAATGCTGCCCTGGTTACTAAAAGTCTTAATAATGAACTCTCTGAAAATAGAAATATATTATTGAGGTTTCATTTTTCTTATTATTCTGGAAGTTGTGATTATAGTGTGAATGAATTGTATGCATTATGGACTTTGTATGTTTATAGTGCAGTTATATATTTTGAGATAGAAAAGTTATTTACCTCTGATTATTTGTTTAGGAGAAGGAAAAATATTGTGGATAAATTTATTCAATTTGAAAAAATAGAGTTTACAAAACTGCATATATAGTGGGAAGTTCCTGTTCACCTGGGAATGTATTACACAGTTCCTTTTGTGGGAGAAAATGAAAGCTTATAGGAGCTGCTGTTTGTATTTGGTAGCAAGCATTGCTGTGGCTCAGCTGGTAAAGAGAATCTGCCTGCAATGCAGGAGACCTGGGTTTGATCCCTGGATTGGGAAGATTGCCTGGAGAAGGGAAAGGCTATCCACTCCAGTATTCTGGCCTAGAGAATTCCATGGACTGCATAGTCCGTGGAGTCGCAAAGAGTCGGACATGACTGAATGACTTTCACTTCACATGTTTATAAAAAGGATTCCCAAGTACACCCGTGGCAGATTCATGTTGATGATGGCAAAACCAATACAGTATTGTAAGGTAAAATAAAGTAAAAAAACCAAAAAAAAAACCACAGGATTTTCAAGAGGTATAGGCATCGACTTTTTTAGTCTGTTGTATGTCATTCTTATGATTTTCTTTTTTTAACTTCCATAATGAGAACTCTGGTTTTCTTGGATAAAGTAAATAGTGGGAGAACAATGGAATATTAATTAAAATTCTGTTTGTTATGACAAAGCTGGAAATGTATAATAGCTATGATTTCAGTAAGATAGCTATCAGCTTTTTCCAGGCACCACTATTTGGGCATGATACATGGAATTCTGTAAGATCTTTCCTTTTATACAATTTCATGAAAGATAAGTGAATGTGTTAAGTTAAAAAGTCCAAACATCAGTTTAGTGTGTATATATATATATGTCCTACATATTGAAATCTCTCCCTTCACTACTCTCTCCCCATTTTCTCCGACCTTCCACCCTGACCTCATTACTACTTTCCTCCTTAGGAGTAACCACTCTTAAAAATGGAATGTGGAGAGTTGACATCAGCACCAAGGCTAAATAAGAAACCTTGTGTTCATGTTCCCCCCTCCACTGTCAATAATTTGGCATCCATCCACAGACAGAAGTAACTTTGTGAGATTCAGCACCATACACCAAGGGACCTGGGAGGACACTGCCCACCCATCTGTCAGGAAACACATATATAGACCTCAGCCTTTGCTGTGGACCCTATGGTGGCCATGAACCAGTTCTAGCCATCCTGACCATGTTCTGGGAGCCCCTGGACACACTATCTTAAACAATTACCCAAGGACAAGGGAGAGCTTTTGTGGATGTCCAGATTTTTAGTGGAGAAGTTCCAGCACACTGTTGGAGCAAAAACAAATAAGACTTTGGATTCATTGGAGAGGTTAAGAGAAAAACTTTGACTTTTTATCCACATTACTCTCCCGCAGGCAGCACAGCTTGGGGCCGGGAGAGATGATCTTGGATGTGAGCTGTGTGCCTGGAGCATGGGAAGAGGCTGAGAGAGTAGCAGATAGGATTCTAGGAAGGAAGATCCTACTAACTGCTTCATGGACGCCTTGAAGAAGCTTGTCTGCCAGCTATGGGGGCACCTTGCCCACACATCCCCCCTCACATGGCCTTAGTCACCCCCAGGGTTTTATGTGCCTCCTCTTATCCCACTCCCCAACTCTGAGACTGGTGCCCTGTGAGTGCCCCTAATGGTGCTAGTGAGAGAGAGCTTTGGGAGATGGTTTGTGAGCATGTTCAGAAAATCAGCCTGAAAATGTGGGCCAGGGAGAGACCACAAATTTGAGCTTTAGTCTTATCTTTGGAAAAATAGAAGGGAGGCTGTCAGCACTAGGCTTGGTGTGTTACATGATCCAGAGAGGGCATACAAGCTTAAGAATTCTTCCACAAGTGGGAGCAAGAATCAACAAGTAGTGAGTGAAGTGAAAGTTGCTCAGTCATTTCTGACTGTTTTTTTGCAGCCTCATGGACTATATACAGTCTATGGGATTCTCCAGGCCAGAATACTGGAGTAGGTACCCTTTCCCTTATACAGTGGATCTTCCCAACCCAGGGATCGAACCCAGGTCTCCTGCATTGCGGGTGGATTCTTCACCAGCTGAGCCACAGGGAAGTCCAAGAATACTGGCCTGTGTAGCCTATCCCTTTGCCAGCAGATCTTCTTGACCCAGGAATCGAATCAGGCTCTCCTGTGTTGCAGGTGGAGTCTTTACCAACTGAGCTGTCAGGGAAGCCCTGTAGCCTTATAAGATCTGAGAAAGCCTCGATATCTTTACTAGGGCTGATGGAAGATATTTCTGTCCTTAAAGCAATTAGTAAAGACTGGAGGAGATGACTCTGCATTCAGATGCTTATATCTTTACTTTCTCCTTTGCTTTTCACTTCTCTTCATTTCACAGCTATTCGTAAGGCCTCCCCAGACAGCCATCTTGCTTTTTTGCATTTCTTTTCCATGGGGATGGTCTTGATCCCTGTCTCCTGTACAATGTCACGAACCTCATTCCGTCGTTCATCAGGCACTCTATCTATCAGATCTAGGCCCTTAAATCTATTTCTCACTTCCACTGTATAATCATAAGGGATTTGATTTAGGTCATACCTGAATGGTCTAGCAGTTTTCCCTGCTTTCTTCAATTGAAGTCTGAATTTGGAAATAAGGAGTTCATGAGCTGAGCCACAGTCAGCTCCTGGTCTTGTTTTTGTTGACTGTATAGAGCTTCTCCATCTTTGGCTGCAAAGAATATAATCAATCTGATTTCAGTGTTGACCACCTGGTGATGTCCATGTGTAGAGTCTTCTTTTGTGTTGTTGGAAGAGGGTGTTTGCTATGACCAGTGCATTTTCTTGGCAAAACTCTATTAGTCTTTGCCCTGCTTCATTCCATATTCCAAGGCCAAATTTGCCTGTTACTCCAGGTGTTTCTTGACTTTCTACGTTTGCACTCCAGACCCCTATAATGAAAAGGACATCTTTTTTGGGTGTGAGTTCTAAAAAGTCTTGTAGGTCTTCATAGAACCGTTCAACTTCAGCTTCTTCAGTGTTACTGGTTGGGGCATAGACTTGGATTACCATGATATTGAATGGTTTGCCTAGGAAACAAACAGAGATCATTCTGTTGTTTATGAGACTGCATCCAAGTACTGCATTTTGGACTCTTTTGTTGACCATGATGGCTACTCCATTTCTTCTGAGGGATTCCTGCCCGCAGTAGTAGATATAATGGTCATCTGAGTTAAATTCACCCATTCCAGTCCATTTTAGTTGGCTGATTCCTAGAATGTCGATGTTCACCCTTGCCATCTCTTGTTTGACCACTTCCAATTTGCCTTGATTCATGGACCTGACATTCCAGGTTCCTATGCAGTATTGCTCTTTACAGCATCGGATCTTGCTTCTGTCACCAGTCACATGCACAACTGGGTATTGTTTTTGCTTTGGCTCCATCCCTTCATTCTTTCTGGAGTTATTTCTCCACTGATCTCCAGTAGCATATTGGGCCCCTTCTGACCTAGGGAGTTCCTCTTTCAGTATCCTATCATTTTGCCTTTTCATACTGTTCATGGGGTTCTCAAGCAAGAGTACTGAAGTGGTTTGCCATTTCCTTCTCCAGTGGATCTAAAGAATAGCAAGAAGAGATAAGAAAGCCTTCTTCAGCGATCAATGCAAAGAAATAGAGGAAAACAACAGAATGGGAAAGACTAGAGATCTCTTCAAGAAAATTAGAGATACCAAGGGAACATTTCATGCAAAGATGGGCTCAATAAAGGACAGAAATGGTCTGGACCTAACAGAAGCAGAAGATATTAAGAAGAAGTGGCAAGAATACACAGAAGAACTGTACAAAAAAGATCTTCACGACCCAGATAATCGCGATGGTGTGATCACTCATCTACAGCCAGACATCCTGGAATGTGAAGTCAAGTGGGCCTTAGAAAGCATCACTATGAACAAAACTAGTGGAGGTGATGGCATTCCAGTTGAGCTCTTTGAAATCCTGAAAGAAGATGCTGTGAAAGTGCTGCACTCAATATGCCAGCAAATTTGGAAAACTCAACAGTGGCCGCAGGACTGGAAAAGGTCCGTTTTCATTCCAATCGCAAAGAAAGGCAATGCCAAAGAATGCTCAAACTACCGCACAATTGCACTCATCTCACATGCTAGTAAAGTAATGCTCAAAATTATCCAAAAGCCAGGTTTCAGCAATACGTGAACTGTGAAATTCCAGATGTTCAAGCTGGTTTTAGAAAAGGCAGAGGAACCAGAGATCAAATTGCCAACATCCGCTGGATCATGGAAAAAGCAAGAGAGTTCCAGAAAAACATCTATTTCTGATATATTGACTATGCTAAAGCCTTTGACTGTGTGGATCACAATAAACTGTGGAAAATTCTGAAAGAGATGGGAATACCAGACCACCTGGCCTGCCTCTTGAGAAATCTGTATGCAGGTCAGGAAGCAACAGTTAGAACTGGACATGGAACAACAGACTGGTTCCAAATAGGAAAAGGAGTACGTCAAGGCTGTATATTGTCACCCTGCTTTTTTAACTTATATGCAGAGTACATCATGAGAAACGCTGGACTGGGAGAAACACAAGCTGGAATCAAGATTGCCGGGAGAAATATCAATAACCTCAGATATGCAGATGACACCACCCTTATGGCAGAAAGTGAAGAGGAATTAAAAAGCCTCTTGATGAAAGTGAAAGAGGAGAGTGAAAAAGTTGGCTTAAAGCTCAACATTCAGAAAATGAAGATCATGGCACCCGGTCCCATCACTTCATAGGAAATAGATGTGGAAACAGTGGAAACCTTGTCAGACTTTATTTTTGGGGGGCTCCAAAATCACTGCAGATGGTGACTGCAGTCATGAAATTAATAGACGCTTACTCCTTGGAAGAAAATTTATGACCAACCTAGATAGCATATTAAAAAGCAGAGACATTACTTTGTCAACCTAGGTCCGTCTAGTCAAGGCTATGGTTTTTCCAGTGGTCATGTATGGATGTGAGCCTTGGTCTGTGAAGAAGGCTGAGCGCTGAAGAATTGATGCTTTTGAACTGTGGTGTTGGAGAAGACTCTTGAGAGTCCCTTGGACTGCAAGGAGATCCAACCACTCATTCTGAAGGAGATCAGCCCTGGGATTTCTTTGGAAGCAATGATGCTAAAGCTGAAACTCCAGTACTTTGGCCACCTCATGGAAAGAGTTGACTCATTGGAAAAGACTGATGCTGGGAGGGGTTGGGGGCAGGAGGAGAAGGGGACGACAGAAGATGAAATGGCTGGATGGCATCACTGACTCGATAGACGTGAGTCTGAGTGAACTCCAGGAGTTGGTGGTGGACAGGGAAGCCTGGCGTGCTGCGATTCCTGGGGTCACAAGGAGTCAGACACAACTGAGCAACTGAACTGAACTCAACGGAGAGGAGATGACTGGAGAAGGCAATGGCAACCCACTTCAGTACTCTTGCCTGGCAAATCCCATGGATGGAGGAGCCTGGTAGGCTGCAGTCCATGGGGTTGCTAAGAGTCAGATACGACTGAGCGTCTTCACTTTCACTTTTCACTTTCATGCATTTGAGGAGGAAATGACGACCCACTCCAGTGTTCTTGCCTGGAGAATCCCAGGGATTGGGGGAGCATGGTAGGCTGCTGTCTATGGGGTCGCACAGAGTTGGACACAACTGAAGCGACTTAGCAGCAGTAGCAGAGGAGATGACTGCTCCACTGGAGAAGAGATAGGCTACCCACTCCAGTATTCTTAGGCGGCCCTTGTGGCTCAGCTGGTAAAGAATCTTCCTGCAATGCAGGAGACCTGGGTTCGATCCCTTGGTTGGGAAAATCTCCTGGAGAAGGTAAAGGGTACTCACTCCAGTATGTTGGCCTAGAGAATTCTATGGACTGTATAGTCGGTGGGGTCACAAAGAGTCAGACATGACTGAGCATCAGTGAGGCTGAGGAGATGACTGCTACTTAGAATGTGAAGACAGCACAAAGCATCAGGGAACATAAAAAGTCAAAGAAGTGTGACACCAAAGGATCACAGAAATCATCCAATAACTGATCCCAAAGATATGGAGGTATGAGATTTACCCCGTAAAGAATTTAAAATAGTTGTTTTAAGGAAATTCAGTAGCTATAAGAAATCACACACAAAGATAATTCAACAAAATCAAGAAAAAAAATGCATAAAGTGAAAAGTTTAACAAAGATAAAAATCATAGAAAAGAATCAAGCAGAAATTGTGAAACTGAAGAATACAATGAATGAAATGAAAACACATGCAATGCAGTAGAGAACATTTAGTATTACAGCTGATCAAGGAGAAGAATCAGTGAGATTGAAGACAGGAACTTTAAAATTATTCAGTTGGAGGAGAATAAAGAAAAGAAAGACTACATAATCTATGAGATACCGTCAAAAGAATCTGTGAATTATTGGGGTTCCAGAAGAAGAAGAGAGGGAAAGAGAGTAGAAAGTTTATTTAAAGAAATAATGACTAAGAACTTCCCAATTCTGGGGAGAGATTTATATATCCAGATTCATGAAGCTTATAGGTCATCAAAGAATCTCAAAGAATCCTCTCCAAGACATCTTATAATAAAACGGTCAAAAGTCAGAGAGGATCTTAAAAGCTGCAAAAGAAAAGAAACTTGTGTCTTATTAGGGGAATCTCTATAAGGCTATTAGCAGATTTTTCAGCAGAAACCTTACAGGTCAGGAGAGAGTGGGATGAGTTTTATTTCAAAGTGCTGAAATTAAAACACAACTGGCCAACAAGAGTTATCCTTTTGAAATATAGTATAGATAGCAACTTTCCCTGGCAACCAGAAGCTGAGGTAGTACATTTCTGCTAGAACTGCCTGACAAGAAATGCTCTTCAAATAAGAGCATTCTTCAAACTGAAACGAAAGGACAATAGTAACATGAAACATATGAAAATAAACAACACACTGGTAGAGATAAGTACATAGTCAAATTCAGGATACCCTAATACTGTAAGGTGGTGTGTCAGCCGTTTAGCTCTAGTATAAAGGTTAAATGGAAAGAGTATTAAAAATAACTACAGTAACAATAATTTGTTAATGGACATACAATATAAAATAGGTGAATTGTGACATCAAAAACAAAAAAGATGGGTAGTAAAAGGGTAGAGTTTTTGCATGTGAATGAAGTTGAGTTGTTATCAATGTAAAATAGACTGCTGTATGCATAATATGTTTTATGTAAGCCTCATGGTAACCACAAAACAAAAACCTAGAGTAGGTTCACAGACAATAAAGAGAAGGGAGTTACAGCATACCACTAAGGAAAATCATCTGTCTGCAAAGGAAGGCAGCTAGAGAGGAAGGAGGGGAAAGGGGCACTATAAAACTTAACAAGATGGCAGTAATAAGTCCTCTTCTATCAATAATTTAAGTATAAATAGATTAACTCTCCAGTCAAAAGGTATAGGGTAGCTGGATGGATTGAAAAAAAAGACCAAACTATATGCTACTTAGATGAGACTCACTGGAGCTTTAAGGACACATAGTCTCAAGGGGAAGGGATTGAAAAAGATATTCAGTACAAGTGGAAACCAAGTGTAGGGATAGCTATACGTATATCAAAGTAGACTTTAAATAAAAAGCTTCAATAAGAGGCAAAGAAAATCATTATAATGATAAAAGGATCAATTCATCCCAAGATATAACAGTCATAAATACATATGCATGCAGTATTGGAGCAACTAAGTATATTACGCAGATACTAACAGAGCTGAAGGTAAAACTAGGCCAGTAGTACGCTGTTAATAGGATACTCTAAAAATGGGCAGAAGAACTGAATAGACATTTTTCCAAAAAGATATACAAATGGCCTACAAGTATCTGAAAAGATGCTCAAAATCAATAATCACATCAGAGCAATGGAAATCAAAATGACAGTGCTGTATCACCTCTCATCCATTAAAACAGCTGCTCTCAAAAGGATAAGAGAGAAACGTTGAGAATGTGGAAAAAAGGAGTCCTCACGTACTGCCAATGGGGCTGTGAATTGTTGCAGCCACTATGGAAAACAGTAGAAGTTGCTCAGAAAGTTAAGAGTAGAGCTGGCATATTATCCAGCAGTCCCACTTCTGGGCATTTATTCAGAGGAGATGAAATCATTTTCTCAAGAGATCCCTACATACGCATGTTCCTTGTAGCATTTTTCATAGTAGTGAAAATGTAGAAGCAACCTTAAGTTTCAATCAGTGGGTGAATGGATAAAAATGCTGTCTCTCTGTCTCTGTCTCTGTTTCTCTCTCTCACAGACACACACACAAACACACACATACAGAGGAATATTTTTCAGCCATGAGAAAGAAGGAAATCCTGCCATTTGTGATGAAATAGATGAACCTTGAAGACATTATGCTAAGTGAAATAAATCAGAAGAGAAAGACAGATACTAGATGAGATCACTTATATGTGGAATCTAAAAATCTGAATTGATGTAAACAGAATAGATGGTGTTTTCCAGGGGTTTGAAGATGGGGGAATGAGGAAATGTTGGTTAAGAGGTACAAACTTTTCAGTTATGAGATGATTAATGTACAGTATAGTGATTATGGTTATGGATATTGTATTATATACTGGAAGGTTGCTAAGAGAGTAAGTATATTCTTACCACAAAAAGAAACGATAATTATGTAGTGTGATGGAGGTGTTAACCAATGCTACTGTGGCAGTTTTTGCAATATACCAAGTATATCAGTTATACAACTTAAACTTATATGTCAATTATATCACTTTAAGCTGGAAAAGTTTAGTGTATCTTTTCAAGCATTTATGCATATCTATATCTATATCTATATATTACCTAAATATACGATTTTGTTTTGTTGTAAATCAGTGGGGTTACAATAGTTACATCTTAATCTGACTTGTGCTTTTATCCATTGTAAATATCCTAGAGATCTTTTGATCCCAAATATGACTCCATCTTATTCTTTTAAATGGCTCCTTTGTAGTTCACATTATGGCTACTGTCATTTTTATAACTAATCTGCTATTTTTGTATACTTAGGTTTATTTTAGTTATTTGCTTTTTCAGATAGTGCTTAAAAAACCTGTTTACAAATGTTTAGTCACATGAGTCAGTGTTTCTGTAGGTTAGACTCCTATAAATGGAACTTCTGGATCAAAGGTTCTATGCAATTAAAGCTTTGTTAGATTTTGTCAAATTACTCTTTACTTGTGTATTAGCTAACCCTGAAAATTAGATGGTGAAATTGAATTCACAAGTGGTAACATGCCTTATTTTTATGAAGCCACGTTAACCCTTGTGAAACGCAGTAGATTATAAACAAATGACAAGAAATCATGCAGAGTTGCCGACTTACAGGTTTGAAACAAATCTGTTTCTATTATCTTAGTCGTTGTAGGGAAACTTCCAGGTTCTTATGTACAATATAATACAGCTGAACGGAATCTCTAAAAATCTGCCCTGTGTCATTTTTGTGTGAACTTAGGTTGGATGTAGATAAGTAGATCTGTTCATTGTAACGTAGCTGCTTCTCCAGATAACCAGCTGACTAGAGGCCTTACTCAGTTAGCATATGAACAACAAAAGTATGACTTTTCCCCAGCAGGCTAACAGAGTACCGCAACTTCCCAGTAAGCCTACATGAATATTCAGTTGCTTTGTATATCGAGCAAGAGCCCTGATTGCTTGAACATACCCTAAGGTGTCAATATGGCAAAGTAGTTAAGAACATGAACACTGCAACCAAAATGCTTGGGGTGAATCCTACCCCTTTTATGCTCTTTGACACTGGGCAAGTTTCATAACTTCTCTGTGTTTTCTTTCTTTATTCCTCTGTAAAATGAGAAGAAGAAGAAGAATGCCTACTTTTTAGAGTGGTAGGCACTAATAAGAATATTATTAATAATTAAATACAGAGAGTTTAGAATGGATCCTGGCACTTTGCTCTTTGATAATGTTGATGATATAGGCCCACTTATTTACATCTCAAATTCTTTTACTGAGTTTATGGCAGTTTTATTGAGATATTTTAAAAATATGAACAGAATCTTCATGTATAGTTTATAGAAGAGAATCATCATTAAAGGTTAGTTTGTACTTTCCTTTTTCTTCCCTTAATAGAGAGGAGATCATCACCAACATTGGGCTCCAGTCCAACTTTGTAGGGCCTGTGAGTACATGCAGCAAGTTAAGCAGGCAGTCCCTACTCTTGGAGTTTACCTTCCAAGACAGACAGCATTGGTGTAGATCAAGTAAAGGTCATAAAAATAGTGGACTATGAGTTGGCCAGACATTTTAAACATGGAAGATGTCCTGTATAATGGAAATTTACTGTATTACAACCCATTAAGGTATAGAATTTAGTAGAGGGTACATCTATCTCACACAGTTTTGCGCTAAATACTTAGAGGAAATCATAATAGAATCATACAGTGTGGACCTCCAGAAGAGTGATTAGGAAATTTATACTAGGCAGAGGCAGTCACTGTGGGACAGGGATGGAGGAGTTGGGGAGCAAAAATTAATCCTGTAAATTGTATAAAGTGAAAGAAAACTGATCCTGTGGCTACTGCTTAATAAAGCAGTGTGACATGTTGGGAAGACCGGATATGGTGGCTAGACCATGGGTTTGGGGGCAAGAATAACCTGAGCAAATCATGGCTCAGCTATCTGCAGACTCTGTGACCTCTCTGGACCTCTTTAAATTCTAAGGAAAACTGTTTTCCCTTCCAACTGGAGCTGCGGAAAAGGTAAGATTTGTAGCTCAGCTTAGAAACAGGTGTATTCATGGGTGCTTTTTCATGTCAGCTGTGACTTTTTTTAATTTCATATTTTTTTCCTTTTTACTCTTAAAAAATGCTGTCCTGTGTACTTATTAATGGAATAAGAATATTAGTGATTGTATTGATTAAGGCTACCATAACAAAATACCACAGCCTGGATGGCTCAAACCACAGAAATGTATTTTCTCACAGGTCTGGAGGTTAGAAGTCCAGGATCAAGGTATTGATGGGATGATTTCCTCTGCTTTTTCTCTCCTTGACTTGAAGATGGCTGTCTTGTTTCTTTGTCTTCTCATGGTCCTTCCTTTGTGCATACACATGTCTGTATCCTAATTTCCTCCTCTTATAAGAACACCAGTCATACTGAATTGGGACCCACCATAAACACTTCACTTTTTTTCCCACTTGTCACAACAAACACTTCACTTTAATGCAGTCACCTTTCAAAGACTCTCATCTCTTGCATAGTCACATTCTGAGCATTTAAGATTAGGACTTTAACATATGAATTTGCAGGGGACACGGTTTAACCCATGACAGTGATTTAAGAAAAAATAACCTCCCTCATAAATTTCCTTAACTGTAAAATGGGCATATAAAAATGATTACCTTGTTCTATGTATGATTTTTGTAGGGATTATAGTGAGATAAATTCAAGTCAGTTTCCTGGCACAGCTGAGTCATATAATAGGTACTTTGCAGGTGTTAAATGTCTTCCTTTCCTGCTTTTGACAGGGGAAAGAAATTTTGAAATTGCTGGATAAAAAGGAGAGATACAGATCTTACTTGCTAAAGTGATAGGGTGTGGGTGTGTGGTTTTTTTTTTTAACTTTTTATTTTATATTGCAGCATAGTTGATTAACAATGTTGTGATAGTTTCAGGTGAACAGCAAAGGGACTCAGCCATACATATACTGTATACATTCTCTTCCAAACTCCCATTCTGTTCAGGCTGCCACATAACATTGAGCAGCGTTCCATGTGCCATACAGTAGGTCCTTACTGGTTATCAATTTTAAATATAGCAGTGTGTACATGTCCATCCCAAATTCCCTAACTGTCCCTTCCCCCTGGCAGCCATAAGTTTATTTTCTAAGTCCTTGAATCTCTTTCTGTTTTGTATATAAATTCATTTGTTCATTTTTCAATATTCTGTATATAAGTGATATCATATGATATTGGTCTTTCTCTGTCTGACTTCCTTCACTCAGGATGACAGTCTCTGGGTCCATCCATGTTACTGCAGATAGCATTATTTCATTCTTTTTAATGGTTAAGTAATATTGCATCATATATATACCAGTGTCTCCTACGTCGCAGGTGGATTCTTTACCCACTGTGCCATCCGTCAGGGAAGCCCCAGTATACGCATCACATCATCTTTATCCATTCTTCTGTCAATGGACGTTTAGGTTGCTTCCATGCTGGTTATTGTAAACAGTGCTGCAATGAGCATTAGGGTGCACATAACCTTTCAGATCATGTTTTTCTCCAGACATACGCCCAGGAGTAGGATTGCAGGGTCATATGGTCACTCTACTTTTAGTTTTTTTAAGGAACCTCCATACTGTTCTTCAGAGTGGGTGTACCAGTTTATATTCCCATCAACAGAATAGGAGGGTTCCCTTCTCTCCAGGATATGGATGTTTTAAGTGTCAGAGAAACTGGGATAGCCAGGGTAGGAGGGGTGGGGCAGTGGAGAAAAACGTTTTATTTACTTTGGAGCATGAAATGATCAAGAGCAAAGGAGCTGAGGTTACTTGAGATAGGCTCTGGGGCTGGGGTCTACTCCAGAACTCAAAAAGCCTGGAGAAGATCTTAGCCCTGAATTGAGAGAACTTCAGCAATAACATTAAGAATTGTAGACTAAAAGGGATCATGATTCAATTCCTTATTTTATGGAGGAGAAAGCTGACATCCAGAGAGATTAAGTGACAGGCTAAAATCAGAGCTAAGCAATTGGTGGAAGACTAAATCTGTAAAGTTAAGCCTGTGATTGGAAGGAGAAGGATATGATAACTTGAGGAAAACATCTGAATTCTACCAGACTGTCAGAGCTAAAGCTATATCTTATTCATTATTGTATTTCCAGTAACCAAGGATATGCCCAGCATTTAGTATTCAGTGATAATTGTTAAGTTGATTCAAAATAAATACTGAATTTGCAGGGGACTTGTTAAACTATAGGTAGGTGTACATTTTAGTAAGTAAAACAATGCAGTATATTTATGAAATATATGGACCATGTATAGTATAATCCTAAAAGTCATACACAAAAAATTATTTCAATAAATGAGTTTCTAAACTTGCTGAATCTAAGGACACTATTCAAAAACTGATTGTATTTCTTTATACCAGTAGTAAATACATAAATTCCCATACACTACTATTGGGAGTGTAGGTTGCACAATCACCTTGGAAAACTGGCAGTATCCTCTAAAGCTGAGTATACTCTTACCCAAACAATAGAAGGGGAAAGACTAGAGATCTCTTCAAGAAAATTAGAGATGCCAAGGGAACATTTCATGCAAAGATGTGCACAATAAAGGACAGAAATGGTATGGACCTAACAGAAGCAGAAGATATTAAGAAGAGGTGGCAAGAATACACGGAAGAACTATACAAAAAGATCTTCATGACCCGATAACCACCATGATGTAATCACTTACCTAGAGCCAGACATCCCGGAATGCGAAGTCAAAGGGGGCCTTATGAAGCATCACTACGAACAAGCTAGTGGAGGTGATAGAATTCCATTTGAGCTATTTCAAATCCTAAAAGAGGATGCTGTGAAAGTGCCGCATCCACCATGCCAGCAAATTTGGAAAACTCAGCAGTAGCCACAGGACTGGAAAAGGTCAGTTTTCATTCCAATCGCAAAGAAAGGCAATGCCAAGTAATGTTCAAACTACCACACAATTGCACTCATCTCACACACTAGCAAAGTAATGCTCAAAATTCTCGCAGCCAGGCTTCAACAGTACATGAACTGTGAACTTCCAAATGTTCAAGCTAGTTTTAGAAAAAGCAGAGGAACCAGAGATCAAATTGCCCAAATCCACTGAATCATCGAAAAGCAAGAGAATTCCAGAAAAACATCTACTTCTGCTTTATCAACTACACCAAAGCCTTTGACTGTGTGGATCACAAAAACTGGAAAATTCTTCAAGAGATGAGAATACCAGATCACCTGACCTGCCTCCTGAGAAATCTGTGTGGAGGTCAGGAAGCAACAATTAAAACTGGACATGAAACAATGGACTGGTTCCAAGTTGGGAAAGGAGTATGTCAAGGCTGTATATTGTCACCCTGCTTATTTAACTTCTATGCAGAGTACATTATGTGAAATGCCGGGCTGAATGAAGCACAAACTGGAATAAAAATTGCTGGGGGAAATATCAATAACCTCAGATATGCAGATGACACCATCCTTATGGCAGAAAGTGAAGAACTAAAGAGCCTCTTAATGAAAGTGAAAGTGGAGAGTGAAAAAGTTTGCTTAAAGCTCAACGTTCAGAAAACTAAGATCATGGCATCTGGTCCCATCGCTTCATGGGAAATAGATGAGGAGACAGTGGAAACAGTGTCAGGCTTTATTTTGGGGGCTCCCAAATCACTGCAGATGATGACTGCAGCCATGAAATTGAAAGATGCTTGCTTCTTGGAAGAAAAGCTATGACCCACCTAGACAGCATATTAAAAAGCAGAGATGTTACTTTGCCAACAAAGATACATCTAGTCAAAGCTATGGTTTTTCTAGTAGTCATGTATGGATGTGAGAGTTGGACCATAAAGAAAGGTGAGTGCCGAAGAATTGATGCTTTTGAACTGTGGTTTTGGAGAAGACTCTTGAGAGTCCCTTGGACTGCAAGGAGATCCAACCAGTCCATCCTATAGGAAATCAGTCCTGAGTATTCATTGGAAGGACTTGATACTGAAACTGAAACTTTAATACTTTGGCTACCTGATGTGAAGAACTGACTCATATGAAAAGACCCTGATCCTGGTAAAGATTGAAGGCAGGAGGAGAAGGGGACGACAGAGGATAAGGTAGTTGGATGGCATTACCAACTTGATGGACATGAGTTTGAGTAAGCTCTGGGAGTTGGTGATGGACAGGGAGGCCTGGCATGCAGCAGTCCATGGGGTTGCAAAGAGTCAGACACAGCTGAGCGACTGAACTGAATTGAACTGATGATCAAGTAGTTAACTCTTTGGGTAGTATATATCCAGCAAGAGCATGTATCCATATGTACTAAAAATCATGTGCAGGAATGTTTGTGGCTGCATTATTTGAAAGAGCTAATAACTAGAAACAGCCCAAATGTCCATCAACAGTAGAATCAATCAGTAAATCATGGCATATTCACATTGTGGGTATGATACAACAATCAATAAACTACAACTACACAAAAAACATATGGATGAATAAATCTTGTAAACCATAAAATAGCCCAGTCACAAAAGAATGCATATTGAATACTGTATAATTTCACTTTTATATAAAGCTCCAGAAACAGGCAAAATTCTATGAAGCTAGAATCAGGATACTGGTTACATTTGGAAAGGTGAAAAAGGATACTAGGGGACCTCAGAAGTGCTGATAATGTTCTGATTCTTGATTGAGCTGGATGCTTATTTTTAGATTTTTATATATTTATTATACTTAAATTACAAAAGGCTCAAAAGTGTACAGAAGTTTGTGTGTTGAATTTTTATATATCATTGCTTAAGCTTTGAAATGGTAGCACATAAGTATTTTAAATGAGATTGAGGCAGCTATCTTAGAATGTATAGCTGCTCCAGGATGTATATTTAGATGTATAGCTGCCTAAAAACATAAATAAAATTTGAAAAGACATCCTCACCCAGTCTCCCACCCTTTTTTGGTTCAGCGTATTTTTGTACTCTTACTTGTCATTTATTTGTGGAATTGTATTTTTAGTAAACAGAATAGTAGGGTAAGCAGTATAGCTTTCCAGTATTTAAATATAATAGTTACTTCTCTCATAGAACTTTTAAGGTATCAAAAAGGATTAAGCTTAGAAGTATGTATAATATGACCCCAATTTCTCTTTCTGTCTATCATCATCTCTATGTGTAAAGGAAAAACTTGAAGGATATAAACTATACACATACTTTTTTCTGAGAAGGTGATAAACTTTGTTTTTATGTGTTTGATATTTGAAGTTTTTGAAATAAGCATGGGTCACTTTTGGTTTGAAAAATGTAAACTTTTTAAGAATTAAGCAAAAGATAGATCTTAGTTATTACAGTATTTTATATTGTAGAACTAGAAAAAGTCTCAACCTTTTTCCCTTTTATGCTTTCTTATTAAAACTGTGTAAAACTTATCAGTTGAATACTATCAAAAAAAATGCCAGTACTTTTCATCTTTAAATCCCCAATTAATGTAATCATTTAGATAAACATAAAACTTTGATTTATGTGGTTTTTTTTCCTGTTTTCCAAATTTTCTAGTACTTTTATAATAAAAGAGTATTTAACAAACAGAAATCTTTATTATTTCAATTTTTGCTTACAAGGTTAATATATTGTACCTTTAAAGGATTTTTCTCCACAATATTTATTGTTCTTTTGTTCTAACTGGGAAGAAAAGCCAGACTGGAAGCTGTAAGAAGTTATTTTTGTGAGATGCTATTTTTCTAACGGTATTATCCAGAATTGCTAAAAATACACACAACAGATCTTGAAGAAAATGTAAACTCTGGAATACGATCCTTTTAGTTGTATATTTTTCTTTCCAGAGTCAAGGGCTTTGACTCATGAGTATGCTCCCAAGGTGTTAACCTCCCTCCTTTTCCTCCTTGAATTCCCTAATTGCATTTTTAGCTTGTATTAATTGTATTTGTCCTCTGTATACATAAATATACAAACCATCTTAAAATAAATTCAGTCTGATGGCTGATTAGTTTTATGCATTTGAATTGGTTGGTGATAAGAGGTCATAGGTCTTATAAATATCCTTGGGAATTAGGAGATTGCTTAGAGATCATACCCTTTTGACTAGATACATCTTCAACTTGGAAATAGCTTAGTTTTCACCCCCTCCACTCTCCTAAAAAGTGGTATGAGGACTCTAACTTAAGTGAATGAAATCAGAAATTTAGAGATTTATTTTTCTTTAAAAATATAAACTTGGTGTTAGTATTTTTCAGACAATTAAGAGCTAACATCTAAGGGCTTTGGTTATAGTTCTTATGCTGCTGATTAGGTATTCCTTGTTGGTGATTACTGAATGTACAAATGCAATCATTTGGTAGGGCTTAATTACTCATATGAGAGAGAAGTTAGTCACCCAGAAGGAAAAATTGAAACTTGCATAACTTTCATTAGCCTTATTTTTTTAATAGCAAAAAAGAATATTTGACTAAATTAGGAATATTGAGTAATATAAGATAAATTGTTGTTTAAAAGAAATAGAGAACCTGGGGGATACACTTATATGAAGATATTGGTCCACTATGTAGTATATTGTCTGTAGTACAGGTAGATTAGGAATAGTTGACCTTTATCAAACCAGGACAGATTTCCCTCATAGAGACAGAGAAATAAGTGTACCTGAACAAGTGCATCTCCTTCTTTCTTTGTACTGGGTAGTTGAAACCCAAAATTATAACAGGTTTACTACATTACTCAGATTGAGAAGAAGAGAAATGTATGGCTATACCTTGTTTGTTTTTTTTTTTAACAGGTCATCAGAGGCAAGGGGAGAGTGAAATGCATGTATTTGGGCAATGCTGTATTTCTTTCTGGTGAGATGGGTTAAGGGCATGAGTCTTCAGGGTGGTTTAGAACCACTTGGAATGATGAGCTAGGGATGTATGGGTGGCTGCTTAGGCCAAGCATTGCACGGTGCTTGTGACTGTTAGGTTCAGAGGTGATTCTTCAAATGTGTAGTTCAAAAGCTTAGCTTTGTAGGCTCTCTAAAGGCCTAGCCTTTTATCGGGGATTATTCTAACCTGATTCAGTTCAGTTCAGTTCAGTCGCTCAGTTGTGTCTGACTCTTTGTGACCTCATGGACTGCAGCATGCCAGGCTTCCCTGTCCATCACCAACTCCTGGAGCTTGCTCAAACTCATGTCCATCGAGTCAGTGATACCATCCAATCATCTGATCCTCTGTTGTCCCCTGCTCCTCTTGCCTTCAATCTTTCACAGCATCAGGGTCTTTTCCAATGAGCCATTTCTTCGAATCAGGTGGCCAAGTATTGGAGCTTCAGCTTTAGCATCTGTCCTTCCAGTGAATATTCAGGGTCGATTTCCTTTAGGATTGACTGGTTTGATTTTGCAGTCCAAGGGACTCTCAAGAGTCTTCTTCAACACCACAGTTCAAAAGTATCAATTCTTCGGCACTCACCTTTCTTTATGGTCCAACTCTCACATCCATATATGACTACTGGAAAAACCATAGCTTTGACTAGACGGACCTTTGTTGGCAAAGTAATATCTTTGCTTTTTAATATGCTGTCTAGCTTTTCTTTCAAGAGCAAGGATCTTTTAATTTCATGGCTGTAGTCATCATCTGCAGTGATTTTGGAACCCAAGTTAATAAAGTCTGTAGTTGTTTCCATTGTTTCCTCATCTATTTGCCATGAACTGATAGGACCAGATGCCATGATTTTATTTTTTGAATGTTGCATTTTAAGCCAACTTTTTCTCTCTTTCATTTTCATCAAGGGGCTCTTTAGTTCCTCTTCGCTTTCTGCCACAAGGGTGGTGTCATCTGCATATCTGAGGTTATTGATATTTTTCCTGGCAATCTTGATTTAGCTTGTGCTTCATCCAGCCTGGCATTTCACATGATGTACTCTGCATATAAGTTAAATAAGCAGGGTGACAATATAGAGCCTTGACATATTCCTTTCCCTATTTGGAACCAGTCAGTTGTTCCATGTCTGGTTCTTAACTGTTGCTTCTTGTCCTGCATACAGATTTCTCAGGAGGCAGGTCAGGTGGTCTGGTATTCCCATCTCTTGAAGAATTTTCCACAATTCTTTGTGATCCACACAATCAAAGGCTTTGGTGTAGTGAAAAAGCAGAAGTAGATGTTTTTCTGGAACTCTCTTGCTTTTCCTATGACTCAATAGATGTTGGCAATTTGATCTCTGATTCCTCTGCCTTTTCTAAATCCAGCTTGAACATCTGGAAGTTCTTGGCTCACATACTTTTGCAACCTGGCTTGGATAATTTTGAGCATTACTTTGCTAGTGTGTGAAGAGTGCAATTGTGTGGTAGTTAGAACATTCTTTGGCATTGCCTTTCTTTGCGATTGGAATGAAAACGGACCTTTTCCAGTCCTGTGGCTACCGCTGAGTTTTCCAAATTTGCTGGCATGTTGGGTGCAGCACTTTCACAGCATCCTCTTTTAGGATTTGAAATAGCTCAACTGGAATTCTGTCACCTCCACTAGCTTTGTTCGTAGTGATGCTTCATAAGGCCCCCTTTGACTTCGCATTCCAAGATGTCTGGCTCTAGGTGAGTGATCACACCATCGTGGTTATCTGGGTCATTAAGTTCTTTTTGTATAGTTCTTCTGTGTATTCTTGCTATCTCTTCTTAATATCTTCTGCTTCTGTTATGTCCATACTGTTTCTGTCCTTTATTGAGCCCTTTTTGCATGAAATGTTCCCTTAGCATCTCTAATTTTCTTGAAACGATCTCTAGTCTTCCCCATTCTATTGTTTTCCTCTATTTCTTTGTATTGCTCGCTTAGGAAAGCTTTCTTTTCTCTCCTTGCTTTTCAAAGGAACTATGCATTCAGATGGGTGTATCTTTCCTTTTCTCCTTTTCGTTTTACTTCTCTTCTTTTCTCAGCTATTTGTAAGTCCTCCTCAGACAACTATTTTTTTGCATTTCTTTTTGTTGGGGATGGTCTTAATCACTGCCTCCTATACAATGTCATGCACCTCTAACCATAGTCCTTCAGGCACTCTGTCTATCAGATCTAATCCTTTGAATCTGTTTGTCACATCCACTGAATAATCATTAGGGATTTGATTTAGGTCATACCTGAATGGTTTCTTCATTTGAAGTATGAATTTTGCAATAAGGAGTTCATGATTTGAGCCACGGTTAGCTCCAGGTCTTGTTTTTGCTGATTGTATAGAGCTTCTCCATCTTCCGCTGCAAAGAATATCATCAATCTGATTTCAGTATTGACCCATCTGGTGATGTCCATGTGTAGACTCGTCTCTTGTGTTGTTGGAAGAGAGTGTTTATGACCAGTGTGTTCTCTTGGCAAAACTCTGTTAGCCTTGGCCCTGCTTCATTTTGTACTCCAAGGCCAAACTTGCCTGTTACTCACTGACTCCCTACTTTTGCATTCCAGTCCACTATGATGAAAAGGACATCTTTTTTTGGTGTTAGTTGTAGAAGGTCTTGAATGGAACCATTCAACTTCAGCTTCTTCAGCATTAGTGTTTGGGGCATAGACTTGGATTACCGTGATATTGAATGGTTTACCCTGGAAATGAACAAAGATAAGATCATTCTGTCATTTTTGAGATTGCACCCAAGTACTGCATTGTGGACTTTTTTTGTTGACTATGAGGGCTACTCCATTTCTTCTAAGGGATTCTTCCCCACAGAAGTAGGTATAATGGTCATCTGAATTAAATCTGCCCATTCCAGTCCATTTTAGTTCACTGATTCTTAAAATGTTGATGTTCACTCTTGCCATCTCCTGTTTGACCATTTCCAGTTTACCTTGATTCAAGGTAAATTGAATTAAGGTAAACTTGATTCACAATTGCTATATATAAAAATCAAAATGCCATAGCTTTTCGACCCATTCAGGCCAGATTTCAGGGCCTTCTCTCTGAGGGTGACCAGCTGTCCCAGTGTGCCCATGACTTTTGTGGTGTTAGCACTGAAAATGTTGCTTCAAGAAAAAAACCCTCGATTTTTGGGAAACTTCTCAGTCTCAGATGGATGGTTGATCAACCTAACTACTTCCCGAGCCCCCTTAGCTGCTGTCCCATGGGGGGAGGGGAAATGCATTCTCAGTGCCACCGTGTATGAGCAGTGCATGCAGAGAGTACATTCTAGGATGTAATTTCAGGGAGCAGGAATGTTGCTACCTCCCAAGTGTGCCCAGATGGTGCTCTTCTGACTTACCTATTGCTGCATAACAAATGACTGCAAAATTTAAGGTTTAAAATAATATTTTATCATCCTCCTGATTTCTGTGTTTCTTGGATTTGAGAAAAGCTGAGCTGTCAATTCTGGCTCCCTCACTGCATTAGCAGCTACAACTGGAACAGCTGGGGACTGGTCAGACACCTCTTGTCTTCATGTCATCTTAAGGCCTCTCTGTACAGGCTAAACTTCAAGCTCTCCTAGTTGCCTCCAGGCAGGTGGCGCTTACCTGACAGTTTAGGGTGCCAGAGCAAGTGTTCCGGCCAACAAGTAGGAAGCTGCCTCAGATGTCACATCAGGTATTATTGCATAGCATCATTTTCACCATAGCCACAGGATTCAGGTGAGGTGCATAGACTTTTGATGATTAGAAGGTCTGTTGGGATGGAGATATTACTGCAACCATCTTTGGAAAATATAATCTGGCAAAATTACCTTAGTCGTTAGAAGATCTGTTGGGATGGAGACATTATTGCACCTATCTTTGGAAAATATAATCTGCCACAGTTACCTTAGCTTCCAAATGCAGTTTTTCATTAGTAAAAGTAGTGAAGTTGTCAAAATATTATTTTTCCTCCTCAATTTTTATAATGCAATTTTTATTTTGAATGAAGACAAAAAGGTCTGTCTGTAAATGTTTCTTGAATTATTCTAAAAACCCTTTACCATGTTCTACTAGAATGAGTAAATATATGTGTGTGTGTGTGTGTGTATTACATGTATGTCTGTGTGTGAATCTCTCACTCTTTATATTATATATTCCAGAAAAAGTCAACTGACCTGTATAGGTGTAGCAAAAGTTGATTTGCTTCCATAGTAAGGATTAGGGTGTGTATGTGATGTATGGCAGTTTCCATACACACATGCACCCCAGAGGCTAGAAAGGAAAGAGTAATTGTGAGGAGACAACAAAAGTGGGGGCTTAGGATCACTCCAGGTTGAAGAAGGGGTCCACAGCAGGCTAGAACTCTGAAGACATGGGTGGCTGGAGAGGGAGCTAAGGAACAAGGGAAGTGACTATCATTTAGAAGTGAAAGGCAGGTATATGTGTAACATCCCTTGGTATCATCATTCAGTTTAAATGTGGCTACTAATGTTGTGATGCAGCTTTCTTAGACTGTCTGACTCCATTGTGATGCTTAAGATCTGTGAGTCATTCTTTCTGATAGCCTCCAGCTTCTCACTTCAGAGTAATGGAAATTGGAATTTTAAAAATCCAATGCAATTATTTGGGGAATTTGCTGACAGTGCAGTTTTAGCAAAGTTTCAGGAAAGCATGCTACAAATCTGAATTTTATTAAACTGATATTTTTTGGTTTGATATTTGTTTTATATTGCAACATTTATGATTCTTACATGAGTTGTATTGTTTTATTCTAAACATTATTTTATTGAGGAAAATTTCAAAAATTAAAAAAAAATGGGATAGCAGAAAGATTCTAATTCTAAGCAACCATTTGTTTAAAAAGATATTTTATGTGTTTGAATTGTAGGAATACTGTAATACGGTCCAGCTAGATTCTGGGATAGATTATCGGAAAAGGGAACTTCCTGCTGCAGGAAAACTCTACTACCTGTAAGTTTTTTTTTTAATTTTAATGTTCTTAAGTTTAATACCTAATAATTTATCAGGAAAAGATGAGAAAAATAAGCAGGGTAATTATTAGAACGTGAAAGGCTAATTCTGAAGCCTGTGATTTTTCAAATACAAAGTGTTGTAATGTTAACTTCTTTAAACTGTGTTTTTTGCCATCCACATTTGCATGATTTATAATGTGTGATTGGAGGAAACCCTAATTAGTTTTTAGGGAGGAGTGATGACAGATGGTTAGAAAGTAATGAGTATCCTCTTATAAGAAACTCTAGTATTAAGAGAATATCTTTATTGTGCTAAAGTAATTAATTATTTGTGGACATCTTCTGACAAATGTGTCATTTCTGTTCCCTGAAAATTGTGTTTTATTTTGTCAGACAATCTGTTTGTATTTATCACTGTTGATTGACTTCCATACATAACTATGTAAAATATATATACACAAGTACAACTGGATATATTTTATCTTCTAGAAGCTCATTCTCCCAAGTAGGAGCAATTTATAATAATAGATGTAGTCAGCTTGTATAGTTAATGCTGAAAACAAATATAGTTTGTTTTAAAATGTCACTTGTGAGAACCTGAAAAGGAAAAAATTGCTTTACCAATGCAAAGAGTGTTTAGCATATGCTGCTAATGTTGGACACATAGTGAGTTCTCAGTAAATAGATCTGTCTTAAGGGCTAATTGTGATTTAACTCAAAGGCATGTTTCTGCTAATTTAAATTTTGATGACAACGTGCATATGAGAGGTTCAGAAAAGTTCTTGTCTGTGCCACCTTGTAAGCAGAAGTACTTTACTGTTTTTGAAGCAGAAATTAGCTAGAAAAATCACATAATTAAAATTGCATACTTTACAGTGTACCAAGGGGACTATTTCAGTTTATTATTCAGATTCTGATGATTATTATAGGAGGTTCTTCATCTGCCCTTAAGTACTTTGTCTTTAAAGTACTTTATAATTTTGAAAAATTCTTAGAGCACTTTTTTCTGCTTTAACTAGGACTTTTTCCTCTCCATTTCGTTTATCTTTGGGCTTTCCTGTCTTTTATTTTTCTGACCTTCACAAGATTTCCCTGAAGCTTTGCTACCTATTTCTTGATATGCCAGATGTATGGTACTTAGAAATTAATTTATTACTATTCCTTTTATTTTTCAACAAATCCTTGTTCCCTGTTTTCCCACAAAATATATTCTTATGTCGAAGAATTAAAACATTTTCCTAAAAGGAAATCCCTTCACTAAAGATGGTTGTCTGACTCATGAAATTTGTTTCTTGGTCCTTGAGAGGTCTCAGTGGAATTTACAGGAGGTGGAAAGTCTGCTTTTGCTTCAGCAGAGCCTCTTTTTCTCTGAGCTACCCTGTGTTGTCTCTTCCTCTTCCTGATGAAAGTAATGTAATTCTAACACATCGGGATTCAGTTTTGTACTTTAAACATGTACTGGAAGAAGCCAGAATCTAACAACATCCAAGAGTCCAGAAAACGAGAATGTACAAAGACTGCCATGAAACTCTGGAATAGCTTTCTTAAAAATATATAAATTCTTTAATCCTCAAAGAAAGTAGATTTATTTATGAATTTAACATCAAAAGAGCTTTACTACAGTCTGATAATCAAGAATAGAGAGCCTGGGGGCATACCTTAGAGGGAAGGCAGATACATGCCCCAGAGAAGAATTAGGAATTAAAGTCATCTCAGAAGTGGGAGAATAAAGATACCCAGATGGGATGATAGGGTTTTCATTTATATTGTTGCACAGGAGCCTTTGGTTAGAACTTCTTTCATGAGAGAGTAAAAGAAAAGTTCCTGGGGTCATGTTAACATTTCTGATTTAATTAGGTTTCATTTTATCTTGTTCCTGCAGGAAAATTTATTAATTTCCCCTCTATGACAGATTTTAATATGCGATGTTATTTATTGCCCTTTACGACAGGAAACACCACTGCTGAGGGGTCCATAGGATGCTGCCCCTGACCATTTTGCTGTTAGTTCTGTGAAGGGTTTTGTTTTCCTGAAGAGAGGGATCAGATCACCTTAGACTCACCCTCCTTCTCTGTCTCTTTTCCTCAGGATCAGAGTAGTACAGGTTCTTGTTTTCTGATTAAATCTGTTGAAGAAAGTTCCTGTTCAAACACTGTATCTCTACCATGCTCACTTGCAAACACCCTGCCCCCAGCATGGAAGCCATGGCCTCAATGGAATATTTTAAACTGAACTAAAAAGGGTAGAGGCAGGTGTTGAGATTTGATTTTGGATTTGATTTTGCCCTACTTACGAAGTAATAGCTTTGCCTGTATTGTTTCATGGTTGCTGGCAGAAGACACAAGAAACCTGTGTCAGAGACAAAGGATTTTATTACTCTAGGCACAGATAGCATGTTGAGTCAGTTCCCTTCTCGCTTCCTAGTCCCATTAGGGAGGAGAAGAGGAGTTTTGCTGAGGGCCCAGATGGATGCCTGCACATGCAGTGAGTTGTGTTACAGGAGAGGGACTCTGAGTATGGGGAATGAGCCACTTTATAGCCAGCAGTAAGCAAGACTACTTTTGTTTCAAGGGAGATACTGCCTCATCCCTCAAAGCTTCTTGCTACAAACATACACCTTAAGAGATGGTTAAGGCCTTGCATTTCTTGGCATACTCAGCAAGCTGTGTGGGTAAGTAGGAGACTCAGGACTGTCTGTCCTCACAGGGATGTTTACCAGACTTTTAACCTGTATTTATTAAAGAAATAAAATTTCCCTTTATTTCCCTTGATTGCTGTCTGCCAAAGTCATCTACCACTTCAACAAAATTACTTCTGACTACTATTCAGTTATTTAACCCCTGAATTGTTTCAAGACCATTTCAGCTCCATATATCTGGAAACTATGATCATACTGAAATGATGAACATTTTATGTTACAACTCACGTACCAGTGCAGAAGACGTAAAAGACTTGAGTTTGATCCCTGGGTTGGGAAGATCCCCTGGAGGAGGACCTGATAACCCACTCCAATATTCTTGCCTGGAGAATTCCATGGACAGAGGAGCCTAGTGGACTATGGTCCACAGGGCTGCAAAGAGAAATGACTGAAGCAACTTAGCACAGCACAGCACATGTGTTACAACTTTTCAGGCACAGACCAAATACTCACATATTTTTACCTGATTAATATAGTACCTGTATTCATCTATCTTTTGAACAGTTTTAAGGAGTTTATTCTTAAATACTTTTACCAATGGAAACTTCATGTCCCAAGTGCTCTTAATTTTCCACTTGGGAAACATCTATTCCAAATAGGAAATTACTTCTAGGAATATATCTTTGAGCATCATTAAAAAAAATTTTGCTGCTAAAAACGCATAGCTTCAAGGTTAGAGCTCTGTTTTAGAAGAAAGGTCTATGAAAACAAAGACTGGAACTCATCCATGTTAAAACTTCAGTTCAGTTCAGTTGCTCAGTCGTGTCCAACTCTTTGCAACCCCATGAATCCCAGCACGCCAGGCCTCCCTGTCCATCACCATCTCCCGGAGTTCACTCAGACTCACATCCATCAAGTCAGTGATGCCATCCAGCCATCTCATCCTCTGTCGTCCCCATCTCCTGCCCCCAATCCCTCCCAGCATCAGAGTCTTTTCCAATGAGTCAGCTCTTCGCATGGGGTGGCCAAAGTACTGGAGTTTCAGCTTTAGCATCATTCCTTCCAAAGAAATCCCAGGGCTGATCTTCAGAATGGACTGGTTGGATCTCCTTGCAGTCCAAGAGCTCTCAAGAGTCTTCTCCAACACCACAGTTCAAAAGCATCAATTCTTCGGCGCTCAGCCTTCTTCACAGTCCAACTCTCACATCCATACATGACCACTGGAAAAACCATAGCCTTGACTAGACGGACTTACTCCCTTGCAATTAAAAACGTCTTGTGTTTGCCTCTGATATTCCCTGCACGTGTTCCCCTGCCCCCAACCGGGACAACCATCGATGAAAATCTAAAGCATTTTCTTAGCTTAATTGTCACATCTTTTCATCCCTAAAACTTCGACAGAGATCTGTCCTCTGCCTGAAAGGTTGCCACCTTCTGGATCAGCAGAATCTCTAGGGCATCTTGGGGCCTTCTCCCCATCCCCCTATAACCATTGCCATTATAGGTGTTTCTGTCACAGACATTGAAATTCGCAGTTTCAGTCTTAGTTTTTCTCACCAGATATCAACCCAGGCATTTCCTGTTTCACTTCCCACTGAAGAACCTCTGAAATATCTGTAAACAGTAGCAACTTGAAAATTGCTAAGTTAGTCCCCTCCTGTTTAGACTGGGATTTGTTTCATTTCCATGAACTAGCCTGCCTGAGGTCCCTGCATCGGGCTCTGTGTGTAACTTCACTGAAACACTTGATCTCTGGTCACCTACAACAAAGTTTTTATAGTTTGATGCTAAACCATGGGCCTGCTGTACTTTCTCTAAAATTTCTCATGTATCTTTTAGTCTTTAACATTCAAGTTAGTCTTACTTCTGATGCTAGTGCATGGTGTCACAGTGGAGCAGTTATTGGTATTGAAGAGAAGATGCCACACATTTAAAGAATATAAAATTTGTTTAGCACCAGAGGTATAGAAACATATCCATATGGAGACATTTAGGCAAAACAAAAGACAACATAGCATATTCTCATTGAAAGTTTGTTTTTCCAGCCCATGAGGCTAATAATATAGCCCCCCTGATCAGGATGAGGATCCCAGCAGGTTATGTTTATCATTCTTGGTTGAGTGGTTTAGAGAGACTCTGGCTACGTGTCTGCCTGTTCACCAGGTATTGTGTTTTGTTTAGTCACTCAGTCATGTCCGACTCTATGTGACACCGTAAACTTTAGCCTGCCAAGCTCCTCTATCCATGGGATTCTCCAGGTGAGAATACTAGAGTGGATTGTCTTGCCCTCCTCCAGGGGATCTTCCCAACCCAGGGATCAAACCCAGGTCTCCTGCATTGCAGGTGGATTCTTTACCATCTGAGCCACCAGGGAAGCCCATTCACCAGGTACAGTGACCAGATACAAATCCTAGGACATGCCTGAATGTTCACTGTCAATCAGTGTGAATCAAAGTGCAGTTTCTCATCCTTAGTTGAGACTAGACTCGGCCTTCCTGAAGTCTGTTCCTCAGAGGGCAGAGGACAGAATTTCTGCCTCTGGCAGTTCAAGAAGCTGTCTAGTTTAATGAGGTTCAGGCTGTTGATCTGATCATTTCTTAAGTCTGGGGAAGGGATGAAGACTGTTGGGGACATTTTTGATGTTTACAGATTAAATTTTATTGTTGACAAAGAACATATAGGTTTATCTACTTAAGTCATCAACATAGTCATAAACTAAAGTCTGTGTTAGTCGCTTAGTCTGACCCCATGGACTGTACAGCCTGCTAGGCTCTTCTGTCCATGGGATTTTCCAGGTAAGGATACTGGAGTGGGTTGCCATTTCCTTCTCCAATAAGCTAAAGTATTAACAGATAAAATACAGTGTATGGGATGTGCTTTAAAGTAATCCAGGGTGGACGAATTGAGGGGAGGTATAGATGAAACAAGAGTGGCCACGTACTGAGTGTTATATCATGATTGATACATCAAGTTTATTATACTACTATTGTCTTTATGTGTATATATGTGTGAAAATTTCCACAATAAAAAGTTTTTTTCTTTAAGCTTCAAATTTTCTCTATTTTTTTCTGATTATGCTAGTGAGAGTTTTATTAATCCATTCATCTTCTCAGAGAAATAGCTTTTGTTTTATTGTCTCTATTGCTTAATGTTTTATTGATTTCTTTTCATTTTGTCAATAATTTCCTTTGCTGTGCAAAAGTTTTAAAGTCTAATTAGGTCTCATTTGTTTGTTTTTACTTCTATTTCCTTTGCTCTAGGAGCTTGATCCAAAAAAATATTGCCATGATTTATGTCAGCATGTTTGGCTTATGGTTTCTTATAGGAGTTTTATGGTTTCTGGTCTTACATTTAGGTCTTTAATCCATTTTGAGTTTATTTTTATATATGGTGTGAGAAACTGCTCTAATTTCATTCTTATACATACTTTGCCTATTTTTAACTTGGATCATTTGTCTTTTTACTATTGAATTTTAAGTGTCTTTATTCTAGATACAAGCCACTTGTCAGATATATGATTTGCAAATATTCTCACATTCTGTTTTTTTTTTCTAATTTTCTTGATGCTGTCTTTGAAGTACAAAATTTTAAACTTTTAATTAAGATCAATGTAGTTTTTCTTTGTTGCTTATGCTTTTGGTGTGTCACATTTCTGAAACTGTTGTTTAATCCAGGGTCACAATAATTTTTACCTATATTTTCTTCTAAGAGTTTTATAGTTTTAGCTCTTATATTTGTGTGTTTGGTTAATTTCAAGTTATTTTTATATGTAATGCAAACAAGTTATTTTTATACTTTTATATATTTTTATATGTGGTCTATCTTCTTTCTGTTGCATGGAGATACTCAGTTGCCCTAGTACTGTTTGTTGAAAAGAGTATTCTTGCCCTAGTGAATTGTATTGACCTCCTTTTGAAAATCGACTAACTGTAAACATAAAGGGTTATTTCTGGTCCCTCATTTATATTCCATTGATCTGTTTGTCTAACTTTATGTCAATAACCACACTGTCTTGATTACCATACCTTTCTTCTAAGTTTTGAAATTAGGAAATGTGAGTCCAACTTTGTTTTGTTGTGTTTTAGAGATTGTTTCGGCTATTCTGAGGCCTTTGAATTTCCATATGAATTTTAGGATCAGCTTGTCAAATTCTGCAAAGAAGCCATCTGTAACTTTGATAGGAATTGTGTTGAATTTGTAAATCACAATGGGGATATAGCATTAAGTCTTCTGATCTATGAACCTGTAATGTTTTATTCGTTTCCTAGGGCTGCCATACTAAGTACCCCTAACTGAATATCTTAGAAAGTAGGAATTTATCCTCTTGTTCTGGAGATTAGAAGTCTGAAATCAAAGTGTTGGCAGTTTGGTTCTTTCTGGGCAGTATGAAGGAGAATCTATTCCATGCCTCTGGTGAAGTTCTTGATTTGTAGGTGCATTGCTCTAGTCTCTGCCTCTAGCTTCATATGATATTTCCCCTATGTGTGTGTGTTTCCAAATTTCCTCTTTATGTAAGGACACCAGTTACCACATTAGAGACCACCCTAATCAAGTATGACTGCATCTAAACTTAATTACATATGCAAAGAGCCTAAATAATACCACATTCACAGATATTGGGGGCTAGTGCTTTAACATCTTTTTGAAGGACACAGTTCAACTCGTAACAGCTATCTTTCCATTAATTTTGGTCTTCTTTGGAAACGGAAGTATTAGTTGCTCAGTTGTATGTAACTCTTTGTGACCCCATGGACTGGGGCCCACCAGCCTCCTCTTGTTTGTAGAATTTTCCAGTACTGAAAGAGTACTAAAGTGGGTAGCCATTCCCTTCTCCAGAGGATATTCCCAACCTAGGGACTGAACCCCAGGTCTCCTGCATTGCAGGCATATTCTTTACCATCTGAGCTACCAGGGAAGTCCCTTCTTTAATTCCTTTTAATAATGTTTTAAGTTTTCAGTGAATAAAATTTGCAAATACTTTTATTAAATTTATTCAAAAACATTTTATTCTTTTTGAAACTGGCATAAATGGAATTGTTTTCCTAATTTCATTTTTGGTTTCTTCATTGCTATGGTTTAGGAATGTAATTAATTTTTGCATATTGTTCTTATAGCCTGAAACCTTGCTAAACTGATTTATTTGTTCTAATATTTTCCAATAGATTCCTTAGAATTTTCTAAATACAAGATCATGTCACCTGGAAACAGACAGTTTACTTTTCCCTTTCCAATCTGAATGCCTTTTTATTTATTTTTCTTGATTAAATTTCCTATCTAGAACCTTCAGTGAAATGTTGAATAGAAGTGGTATATTCTATCGTAAAGAATGGACACCCTTGTCTTATTCCTGAGCTTGAGGGAAAGACTTCAGTATTTCACCGTTAATTATGCTGTTAGCTCTGGGTTTTTCACAGATATCCTTTATTAGATTAAGGACATTCCCTTCTGTTCCTAATTTTTGAGTGTTTTGTCATTAAGGGGAGTTGGATTTTGTCAAATACATTTTCTGTTTCTATTGATACGATCATGTGGTTTTTGTCCATTATCCCATTGATGTGGTATATTTCATTAATTGATTTTTGGATTTTAAATCAACTTTGCATTTCTGGGATAAATCTCACTTGGTTATGTTGTATGTTCTGTGCTTAGTCATGTCTGACTCTTTGCAACCCCATGGACTGTAGCCCACCAGGCTCCTCTGTCCATGGAGGTTCTCCAGGCAAGAATACTGGAGTTGGTGGCCATGCCCTTCTCCAGGGATCTTCCCAACCCAGGGATCGAACCCAGGTCTCCCATACTGTAGGTGGATTCTTTACCATCCGAGCCACCAGTGAAACCCCAGTTATGGTGTATAATCCTTTATATATATTGCTGGATTTAGTTTGCTAGTATTTTGTTGAGAATTTTTGTGTTTATATTCAAGAGATGTATCAGTCAGTAGTTTTCTGTTTTGGTGATGTCTTTGACTATAAATGGAGGTTCATGACATTGTACAGGAGACAAGAGTCAAGACCATCCTGAAGAAAAAGAAATGCAAAAAAGCAAAATGGCTGTCTGAGGAGGCCTAACAAATAGCTATGAAAAGAAGGGAAGCAAAAAGCAAAGGAGAAAAGGAAAGATATACCCATTTGAATACAGAGTTCCAAAGAATAGCAGGTAGAGATAAGAAAACCTTCCTCAGTGATCAATGCAAAGAAATAGAGGAAAACCATAGAATGGGAAAGTTTAGATATCTCTTCAAGAACATTAGAGATACCAAGGCAACATTTCATACAAAATGGGCACAATAAAGGACAGAAACGGTAGGGACCTAACAGAAGCAGAAGATATTAAGAAGAGGGAGCAAGAACACACAGAAGAACTAAACAAAAAGATCTTTATGACCAAAATAATCACAATCATGTGGTCACTTACCTAGAGCCAGACATCCTGGAATGTGAAGTCAAGTGGGCTTTAGGAAACATCACTACAAACAAAGCTAATGGAGGTGATAGAATTCCAGTTGAACTATTTCAAATGCTGAAAGAGGATGCTGTGAAAGTGCTGTACTCAATATGCCAGCAAATTTGGAAAACTCAGCAGTAGCCACAGGACTGGAAAAGGTCAGTTTTCATTCCAATCCCAAAGAAAGGCAATGCCAAAGAATGTTCAAACTACCGCACAATTGCACTCATCTCACACGCTAGTAAAGTGATGTTTAAAATTCTGCAAGCCAGGCTTCAGCAATACGTGAACCGTGAACTTCCTGATGTTCAAGCTGGTTTTAGAAAAGGCAGAGGAACCAGAGATCAAATTGCCAATATCCGCTGGATCATGGAAAAAGCAAGAGAGTTCCAGAAAAACATTTATTTCTGCTTTATTGACTATGCCAAAGCCTTTGACTGTGTGGATCACAATAAACTGTGGAAAATTCTGAGAGAGATGGGAATACCAGACCACCTGACCTGCCTCTGGAGGTCAGGAAGCAACAGTTAGAACTGGACATGGAACAACAGACTGGTTCCAAATAGGAAAAGGAGTACGTCAAGGCTGTATATTGTCACCCTGCTTATTTAACTTCTATGCAGAGTATATCATGAGAAACGCTGGACTGGAAGAAACACAAGCTGGAATCAAGATTGCCGGGAGAAATATCAATAACCTCAGATATGCAGGTGACACCACCCTTATGGCAGAAAGTGAAGAGGAACTCAAAAGCCTCTTGATGAAAGTAAAAGAGGAGAGCGAATAAGTTGGCTTAAAACTCAACATACAGAAAACTAAGATCATGCCATCCAGTCCCATCACTTCATGGCAAATAGATGGGGAAACAGTGGAAACAGTGGCTGACTTGATTTTTCTGGGCTCCAAAATCACAGCAGATGGTGACTGCAGCCCTGAAATTAAAAGACGCTTACTCCTTGGAAGGAAAGTTATGACTAACCTAGACAGCATATTAAAAAGCAGAGATATTACTTTGTCAACAGAGGTCCATCTAGTTAAGGCTATGGTTTTTCCAGTGGTCATGTATGGATGTGAGATTTGGACTATAAAGAAAGCTGAGAGCCAAAGAATTGATGCTTTTGAACTGTGGTGTTGGAGAAGACTCTTGAGAGTCCCTTGGACTGCAAGGAGATCCAACCAGTCCATCCTAAAGGAGATCAGTCCTGGGTGTTCATTGGAAGGACTGATGCTGAAGCTGAAACTCCAATGCTTTGGCCACCTGATATGAATAGCTGACTCATTGGAAAAGACCCTGATGCTGGGAAAGATTGAAGGCAGCAGGAGAAGGGGATGACAGAGGATGAGATGGTTGGATGCATCACTGACTCAGTGGACATGGGTGAACTCCAGTAGTTGGTGACGGACCGAAAGGCCTGGTGTGCTGCAGTTCATGGGGTCAGAAAGAGTTGGACACAACTGAGCGACTGAACTTAACTGATGTCTTTGTCTGATTTTGCTGTCAAGGTAACAGTGGCCTCATAGAATGAGTTTTGAAGAATTCCCTCTTTTTCTATTTAGATTTTATCTTTCTTCTTGAGTCTGCTTCAGTGATATGTGTCTTTCTAGGAATTTTCCCATTTATCAAAGTTACCTATTTTGTTGGTACAGTTGTTAATATTATTCCCTTATAGTTCTTTTTATTTCTATAAAGTTGGTAATAATGTTGTCTCTTTCATCCCTGATTTTAGTAATTTTAGTTTTCACTCTTTTCTTTAGCTAAAAGTTTGTCCATTTTATTCACTTTTGCAAAGAATTAACTTTTGGTTTTACTATTTGCTCTATTATTTTTATATTCTTTGCTTCATTAATTTCCACTCTAATCTTTATTATTTCTACTTGTTTTAGATTAATTTTCTAAGAGTCTTATGGTAGAAAGTTAGATTATTAGCTTGAGATTTTTCTTCTTTTTATGTAGGCATTTATAGCTATAAATTTACCCATAAACACTACTGCTGCTACATCTCATAAGTTTGGTATATTATGTCTTCATTTTCTTTGTTTCAAAGTATTTTCTAATTTTCTTTTTCATTTCTTTTTTGACCCACTGGTTACTTAGGAGTGTGCTGTTTTATTCCCACACATTTGTGAACTTTCCAAATACGTCTTTGTTACCAATTTCTAATTTCACTCTATTGTGACTAGAGAATACTCTGCATAATTTCAATTCCTTTTAATTGAAAATTTGTTTTATGGCATAGGATATGATCTTTCTTTGAGAATGTTTCATGTGCATTTGAGAGGAGTGGTTATATGTTAGTCTAATTTGTGTATAGTGTATTCAAGTCTTATTATTTCTTGTTGATCTTCCCCCTAGTTGTTCTATCCACTATTGAAAGTTGGATATTGAAGTCTCCAGACTGTCACTGCTGCACTGTCTGTTTCTCCTTTCAGTTATGTCAGTTTTTGCTTCATGAATTTTGAGGGCTTTGTTTCTAGGCACATACATATTTTTAATTGTTATATCATCCTGATGGATTGATAGTTTTATCATTATAAAATGTTCCTTTTAGTTTCTAATCACATTTTTGTTGTTTTTAAGTCTGTTTTGTCTGATATTAATAGTGGTTGCTTTTTTCATGATATATCTTTTTTCATTCTTTTATTTTCAACCTATTTGTATCTTTGAATGTAAACCATATCTTCTATAGATGGCATATAGTTGTAACTCACTTTTTATCCAGTCCACCAATCTTTGCCTTTTGATTAAATTGTTTAATTCATTCACAAATTATGTTATTACTGATATAATTGGATTTACATTAGCTTTTACTTGTCATTGTATGTTTCATGACTTTTTGTTTCTCCGTTCTTCCCTTACTTCTTTCTCTTACATTAAGTACGTGTTTTTAGTGTAACATTTTCATCCTTTTAATGATTTTTCCATTATATTTTAGGTCATTTTTTAGTGAAGAACTTATATCTCTATGAAACATATAAAATATAATGTTTCATCCAAACTGAAATATCTCAAATTCAAAATGAAGTATTGTATGTTGCTATATGTTTTTTTTTTACTTTCTACGAGAATCTCATTTTATTTTATTTTTTATTTTTTTAATTTTATTTTTACTTTATTTTACTTTACAATACTGTATTGGTTTTGCCATACATTGACATGAATCCACCATGGATGTATACGAGCTCCCAATCCTGAACCCCCTCCCACCTCCCACCCCATATCATCTCTCTGGATCATCCCCTATATGTTTTGATAATTAAAATGTCAGTAATGGTAATGAACCTTTACTCTCAGGCCACCTGTAGGAAAAAGAGAATTGATTCTCGAAAGTAGTTTACACAGTAGTATCTTTGTCATAAGAACTCCTATTGATATTTTATCTATGAGTAACTCTGTGTGATATCGCAAGCTTACAACTATATCAGTTCAGTCGCTCAGTCATGTCCAACTCTTTGAGACCCCATAGACTGCAGCATGCCAGGCCTCCCTGTTCATCACCAACTCCCGGAGTCCACCCAAACTCGTGTCCATTGAGTCGGTGATGCCATCCAACCATCTCATCCTTTGTCGTCCCCTTCTCCTCCTGCCCTCAATCTGTCGTCCCCTTCTCCTCCTGCCCTCAATCTTTACAACTGTATACTAGTAAAATATAACAATAACAGTTTTTTACTTTATGTACTGTAGTCAGGTAGGCCATTTATTATGTCTTTCAAAAATCACAAAATTGTCTTATTTGGCATAACTTATATGTATGTTAAAATTTATTAATTAATTTTATATTCACTTAAGGACTCCTGAATTAATATGTCAAAGATTTGAAATTTGAATATTTGAAATGTTTGAAACAGGAGCAAAAGAATTCCATCTTCTATGTATTTCAGTATGAGTTTCCATTAGTCACCTCAGCATACTTTTTATCATCTATCCATTTATTGAACTGTAATTTTACAGCATATCACAGTGTTTGTTTTTCAGCACGCTGGTGGCTCAGAGGTTAAAGCGTCTGCCTGCAATGTTGGAGATCTGGGTTCAATCCCTGGGTCAGGAAGATCGCCTGGAGAAGGAAATGGCAACCCACTCCAGTATTCTTGCCTGGAGAATCCCATGGACAGAGGAGCCTGGTGGGCTATAGTCCACGGGCTCGCAAAGAGTTGGACATGACTGAGCGACTTCACTTCACTTCAGACAGGACCAGAATGGAGCTGGCTCACCATTTCCAGCTAAACATATTGACAAAAATGTTCAGTTGAATGACTGTATTCATCTAGTAAAGTATAAATAGGCCATATATACAATATGTACACGTGTAGATAATATATATACTTACACTTATAAAGTACAGAGGAAAGTTGCTAACTTTCCTTAGAATTCTTATCTTGTGATTTCATCTTCAAATATATCATATTTATAAGTAAAAATCTTCAAGATAAGTCAAGCTGATCTGGCAAAAGCCCTATGTCTTTAGTTAATTTTGCTGTGTACCTTTCTTTAACCTACTAAAACTCCCTGGCCTCTTTTTCTGAGGTGGATGTGATATCTTCTTCACTTAAACAGGAGTTAGAGCTTCTGAGGTGGATGTGATATCTTCTTCACTTAAATAGGAGTTAGAGCTTCTTATTCTCCAGCTTCCTTTTTATTTTTATTGTTGTTGTTTAAAATGTTCAATTATTTTAGCCTTTCTGAAATTTTAAGAAAAATAATTATTTTTGGATCTACCAAGTTGCAATTTTACATGTTACACCATTGATTTATTTGTGGGCATTGTTAATATATAGATTTAGTAGAAATTTTATATGGAGAGTAGGACTGAGAAGGAAGGTTGAAGGTCTGGAATTTGAGAGTTAAAGGCACTAGATCCTGCTTGCTTGCATTATACATAGGTCAAGATTAATGGAACCAGTTAAGTTACTCTCTAGGTGATTGAGAAGGGTGGGAAATTTAGAGACTGAAATGGATCTCTGCACAATCAATTAAGTCTTTGAGTGATTGAGAGGAAGATAAATACTAGGACAAAAATCCATCCCAACAACTGATTCCGTTATGTAAAACAAACCTACAGGATTTGAAATGCAACCAAGTCTGTTTTATATTAAGGCGAGTATAAACCAACTTAATCTTAGACCTGCCTCCAGCCCCAGATTATGTTTGGTATGAGCACAAAGAGCTGTACAGCGTGAATGCACAAGGAATCAGTAGAGTGAGAAGGCTCACTGCCAGGGAAGTTTGGCACAAGAACTTTAAGAGGAAGGGGAAATTTCTCCCTCGTTGAATCAACTTTGGCTCTCTGGAATAGAGAACATGAAGAGAGAGGGACCAAGGAAAGCCAATTCTATTCTACTTGTTGATACCTTAACAAGCTGTTGATTTTTAAAGGGGGATAAAGGGGCAAAGTGTGGGTAGCATTCTGTTCCTCTGAGTCAATCCTAATGAAGTAGGAGATTCTTGAAGAAATTAATTTCCATTTAAATTCATGTGTAACCCTCTTCTAGAAACCTCCCCTTGTTTTAGAATTTTTGTTGAGAATTCAAACAATTCAGCAACAATAAGGTCTCTTTGACATACTCTCTTTCTTGAGTGTAAGTTTTATATTGAATGCCTGATTTTAGCCATAGAAATTTTCTCAAAGTTGAGATTACTGATTACTTTCCTCTCTGTTTACTAATTTATTATGGAAAAATTAATCACAATCCTCATACTTTTGAAAGAGTCAAGCTTTTAATCCAGGATTCTTACAGTTGTTGATGCCAAATTTCCTGGCAATGAAATAGTAGTCAATTCCAGGGCTTTTCTAACTTAAAAACACAGTAGTTCTACTTGACAGAAAACTCAGCTGCAGTTTCTGAGTCTAGCATAAAAGTGACAGAAGCAATGAAATGGGTGGATTTTACCCAGAGCATTTAGAACAGAGGAAAAAGATTCTGTGCCCTGCTTGGGTCCCTCATACTCCGACCCCTGCCAAGAAAAAACAATGGAAAAGAGTGACTTTGCTGCTTCTTCAAACATGACTTAATTCTCTGACCATAGCCACCTTTTGAGTATCTGTGAGCAGATTTTCTGTTTTGCATCTCATCTGCTCTATCGAGGCATCCCACTGATGGGGCAGTTATCCAGAATTAGAAGTCCCTTAAATTCTTTATCCCTACTCACTTGTAGGAGCTTATGTTTCTGTCTTCCTTTATGAGAGAAAAGGGAATATGATTCAGAGCATCTGAGCTTAATTCCTGTATTTTCTCCTGCTCGTTTTGATGCTACTCAAGTCACTCTTCCTTAAGATATGCCTCCGTGGTTAAATTGAACCACACAAAGCTGAGCAGAACACGTTCTTCCATCCATGTGACATGATATTCTTATAGCCCCAGAAGAAAATTCTGAATTTAGCTCCCCTTTTACACTGAAAAAAATTATGTTTAATTTAGTGGCATCTTTACACTGTTGCTTTTCCATGCAACTGCTTTTGACTACCAGGCTTCATCCCTCCTCAGTTTTACTGGTTAGGCTGGAATACTTTTAAGTATGTTTGTAATTTGAGAGTAATTTTAATCACTGTTTGTATTTTATATAGTCTATATCCTTGTGTGGTTTTTGTACATTTGTTTTCTGAATATACCTGTTGACAACCTTGCATTGTATGTTCTAAACACTAGTTTTGTTTTTGGGTTTTTTTTGAAGTAGCTGACCCTTAACCTTTTCTGGAGCTTCACAGACATGATTGTATTTCTGAGAATAGATTTTTAGTGTAAGATAATTCTGCTGTCTTTTTAAATAGTTTCACTGGAAAACTGACAAGAGGATCCTGGAGTTGCAGAATCACTGCTGTTAGTTACTCTTGTTTTTCTCCATTATAAGTGCATTTACCCCACCCCTCTTTTGGAAGTTAAAGACATTTTCTCTGGCTGAAATTTTTATAACAAAGTTACATTCTTGAAATTTACTACTTAAAATCAAGTGATCTTAGGTGTTTTAAGAATAGATTTAAAAATTTTCATAACATTTTACCAAGAAAATGCCTCTGTTATAGTTATATTGCAATGATTAAATCATATTTGTATTTTTATTTCATTTCTAAAAATAATTTGAGGCAACTTAGATTAAAATTATTTATCATATTTCTACCATAATCACTAAAATGGAATATAAGGAGAATATCAAGTGTTGGCAAGGATGTGGAACAAGTAGAACTTTTTGTGCACTGAAAGTGTGGGAATAAATTGCTTCAACTCCTTTGGAAAGCTGCAGTATCTGCAGTAGATACTGGTGGTATCTACTAAGGTGAATGCAGATTAGCCTATGAATAGCAATTCTATTCCAGCAAACATGTATAAGAAGTTTACCAAAAGGCTCATACTAGGTTCACAGTAGTAATTATTCATAGTAGCCCCAAACTATAAATTACACAAATGCTCATTGTTAGGGACTGAACTGTGTTCCTCCAAAATTCATAGCTGGAGTCCTAACCCAAATGGGACTGTATCTGGGGGTAGGGCCTTTAAGGAGGTAATTAATTGCATGAGGTCACATGGGTGGAACCCTCATCTCGTAGGAGTGGTGTCTCTATAAGAAGAGGAAGAGACACCAGAGGAAAGGTCATGTGAGGACATAGCAATGAGATGACCATGTGCAAGCCAAGATGAACTTCAAAAGAAACGAAACCTGACCACAATATGATCTTAAGACTTCCGTCCTCCAGAACTGTGATAAAATACATTTCTGTTGTTTAAGCCACCAGTCTGTGGTATTCTTCTGTGGCAGCCCTAGCAAACTAATACACTCATCAACAGTAGAATAATAAATTGTGGTGTTTTAATGCAATGGAATATCACCGTACAGGAAAAAAAAAATACTACATAAATCGATAAGGATGAACCTCACATAATATTGAGTAATCAAAACCAGACACTTGCTATTAAAGGAAATGGGTTTATATGAAGCACTATGTATCCTAATACCCAAGTTGAAAATGATTCAGGACACACTGTCATTGATTTGATCAATATTGGTACAAAATGAAAGACATTTTCCTATGTTTGGAATATTTATTAACCTGAAAAGGTCAGGACTATCAGATTTAGTAATTAATACTATGTATTTTAAAAAACCTTTAAAAATAAGAAATATAAAAACTTTAAAAAGTGATGACTTTCACATATTAAATTTCTGATGTATTTAAATTTAAAAATAATTTTGTTTAGCATTTATTTTGTGTTAATATTTCCTTCTAATGTTTATTACTATCATAAGTCTTTATCAGGTAAAGATCATTTTCATACTATTGAAATACATAATCTTGTCATAGTATATCGACTTATACTAGTGATAAGCCATGAATTTATTATTATTATGAAGTTTTTCAGATTGAAAACTGCTGAAACTTCTTTTAGTATAACCCTATAATAGAAAAATGATTCATTGTTTGTTATTATGGACACTCATTATTTGAGGACACATGAAGTATTGTGATAAATACAGATTTACTTAGAATTTCAGAAATTTTCCAGATTGATATCTTTTGGCAATTTACAAACACGTTTTCTGAAATTCCCCCTGATTTTCCAGCTCTGTGATTACCTGCTACTTTCCTCTGGTTCTTCATGCTTTAAGGACTGTAGGTTTTCTATTGGGATTTTAGTTGCCCTGAGCAGTACTGATTTTATTGTCTTTAGTCTGAAAGCTATAAAAATGAGTAGCATGCCATTTCCTCCTTCTCCCAAGGGTGGGCTTCTTCTAAAATCTACCTGCTTCTGTTCACTTTCCAGTGCCTTCAGGTTACCTATTCTTGTACCTTGTGCAGTGTTTACAGCCGTCATCATCAGGAGAGTCAGGGCAAAGCTTCATCCTCCAAGCGGTATAACTCTTCTCTCTGTTCTGATAGAGCACACCTTCCACTATCTTCCTGAGAAGACTGAATGGGAAATATATATTTTGAGGGCTCATCTGTCCAAAAATGTCCTTATTTGATTTGATTAATAATTTGGGCATGAATAATTTGACAATAATTTGACATAATAATTTGAATATTCCCTTCAAAACTTCTAGGCACTACGCCATTATCTTCACATTTCCATTATTGCTGTTGTGTTTGATATGCAAGTTTCTTGATCTTTTATGTTTGACCTGTTTTTCCCTTTGAAATTCTTTAGGATAATTTTTCTTTATTCCTAATTTCCTGAAACTTGATGATAATGTGCCTTAGAATGTATTTTTCCTCCCCTTCTTTGTGCTTGGTATTCATTGGATTCTTTCAATTTAGAAAATCATGTCCTTCAGTTCTAGAAAATTTAATTTTCTTTTTTCTTTGATAATTTGATTCTTCATTCCCCCTATCACCCCAGACTTTAGAATGATTCCCTGTTAGATATTGAACCTTCTGGATTTATCGTCTAATTTTTTAATTTTCTATTTTATTTTCCATCTTTTTTCTATTTCTGCTATATTTTCTGAAAGATTACTTCAACGTTTTCCTTTAAATTTCTCTTTTTTTAGCTTTTTATTTTGTATTGGGATATAGCCAATTAACAAACAATGTTCTGATAGTTTCAGGTGACCATTTCCCTAAATTTCTTATTTAGCATTCATTATTCAGAGCTCTTTCTTAGGCCCTAACTATCCTTTTGGTTTATAGCATTTATGCAATGCAATATGCCTATATAAAAGGCATATTAGAGTATAACTTTCCCCTTTTGGTCTCTGTATTTTTTCTTTCCTTCCTCCAAGATCATTTTCTCTATTTCTTTATGTGCTTTTTATCTTTTATCCTAGAGGATTTCCTTAAATGCCTAGAAATGCTTTTGTTGTCCATTCACTTTAAGAATGAAGCTGATTAGAAGTTTGTGTACATAGATGGAGTTTTATTGATTGGTGGACTTAACTGGAGGGTAATAAGGTAGCAGGTCAGGTTTTCCATTGAAGAACCCCCAAATGTCAGTATCAGCAGGTCTCTATTTTTTTGGCTATTCAGTTTCCTCCAGAAAGTTGTCTCCAGTCTTTCTGTCTACTCTTTGAGATGGAAGCTTCCTGGACTGGTAGGGTTCTGGATACTGAAGAGGTAAGGACTGTTGGTTTCGTTGTTTACTTTGAATTAGTGACTTTCAACCTTTTCAGTGTTAAAACTGTCCCAGACAGTAAATTTCTCGGTTTCAGCTGGAGTGGAGGTGTTACAGGAATCTGGCTGTCCAGGTGAAAAGAGGGAATCTAAGGAGCTGCCTTGGTGTTATTTTCAGACAATGCTCTTGTTTCCAGCCTGACCCTCACCTGTATCTTTGAGTGTATCTAGTACTGCCAAACCTTTGGTGGTGGTGGTAGTGGCCAGCGGGTAGAGTGGGGGAGGCTGTTGTGAGAAATGAATTGCCTCATCTCAGCTCACCTCCTACCTTCTGATTTCTTAGTCTACTAAGGTCCTGCTCATTGAAAACAATGCCAGTCTTTCCTTCTTCCAGTCCCCTCTTATGTTTCCTCAGGATATTCTTAGAGAATCACTTTCCCTCATTACTTGTTTTGAGTGGAGTAAATCACCCTCTTCTCTCTTAAAGGGAAGGGAGACAAAAGGCTCTTATCACAAATACAAGACACAAAAGCCCGCGATTCCTGATCTTCTTTCCCCTCCTGAAGACACTATGGTGTGGGGAATACAGGGGGTGGTAGAGGTGCATGACGTTTGCAGTAGGGCTGGTTATTCTCATGATTTAACCACAGGGGCAAGAGCCTGAATCCGGTTATTGGTGGCTTATTGGTGGTTCTTTCTAGCAATTTGGGGGTACTTAGCAGTTCTCCCCATCAACTTTGAGCCTTAATTACAATTCCAGGACAAGAGGGAAAAATTGCATATAATGACCTATTGTATAAGTGGATCCAAATGTACTTCAAATTCCCCATTGTTGGACATTTAGGTTCTTTGCACTTTAAAAAGAATTTATTTATTTATTTTTGGTTGGGCTAGGTCTCCCTTACTGTGTGTGGGCTTTCTTTAGTTGTGATGAGTGGAGGCTGCTATTGTTGTGGTGCTCAGGCTTCTCCCTTTGATGGCTTCTCTTGTTGTGGAGCACAGACTCTGGGCTCACGGACTTTAGTAGCTGCAGCACGTGGGCTCAGTAGTTTCGGCTCCTGGGCTCTAGAGCGCAGGCTCAGTAGTTGTGTTGCATGGGCTTAGTTGCTCCCCGGGCAGGTGGAATCTTTCTGGACCAAGGATCCAGCTCGTGTCCCCTGTGTTGGTAGGTGGACTATTAGCCACTATACCACCGGGGAAGCCCTCTTTATACTTTTTTTTGATGCTAGCAGTGTCACAGTGAACATCCTTACAGTCGTTAACCGTTATTATTTACACATGAGATTCCTATGAGTGGAATACTGGGGTGATACGATATGCATGTTTTTAATGCTTTTATTACATATTATCTGGTTGCCTTGAACTCTTGTACCAATTTTACATTCTATGGTACATGAAAAGGTTCTTTTTCCCCTTACCTGTGCTTGTTCCAGCTATTTTATCTTTTCCTTATCTCTGCCAGTTTGGATAAAAGAATGATCTCTCATGATTTTACACTGCATTTTTATCACTAGTAAGAGTGAACCACTTTACATATGTGTTTTGCCCATTGAGCTGTTTTTTTAAATGCCATTTGCCTGTTCAGGTCCTTTGACAGTTTTCCTATTGGAGTATTCAATTTTTTATATGTTAGAGCTTTTAATATATTGAAAGTATTAAATATATGCCATAAGTGTTGCCACTGTGTCTCCCAGTTTAATGTGCCTATATATTTTATTTATAATACTTTCCATTATATAAAAAATTTAAAATTTTATGTATTCAGATCTTAGATAAAATGACCTGTTTCTCTGAGTTTCGTTTTTCTCTTTAATAAAAATGTGATAATAATACATACTACATGGCAAGTGGGGATGGTATAGGTAAACTTATTGCTGCATAATAGCTGTTCAACAAATGATACCTTTTTTTATTCCATGTGTGACACATTGAAAATGTTCAGAATCATCCAAATTTACTAGAATTACAAAACATACTCAAGATGTTTAAACCAGATATATATGAACAGGAATGTTAAGTAAAACTTTTAGGCTGGTAAAGACAGGTAAACTTTAATTTTTCTTGTTACTTGTCTAATTTTTATTCTTAAAGAAATGGATGAGCTCTGACTGATGCATCCTCTTAAGTAAGGAAATCTGAAGTCTGAATGGAATGTGAGACCAGTGTTTTCTTGTAAGTTATTGTTAAGAAATTATGGATATATTCATTTCTGATAATGATTTCTTTCATTGCATGTTTATTTTATATCAGTATAGATACATCTGATAAAACCAAAACTACACACTAGCTCATCCTGCTGTTAAACAATACAAAGATAAGGTTTCTATCATCCAGAAATTCAATAGAACTTACGCCCCAAGGTCAAATGCAAGTTGGCCTTAGGTGGATAACAGTATGTTCAGTTGTGAGCATACATAAACTGCTTTTATGAATGTTATTTGTAGACTATAACAATAAAAATTTTTATTTTAGGTGTTATAACTTCTGAGCAATCTTTTATGATAATATAATGGATTTCTTATACAATGCTATTATAATAAAAATAATTTTTATCATTTCACATATAATTTCACTATAAATGAAATCACTTATAGTATATTTCACAGATGTGGCCTAACTAAAGTCTAGTGAGCCATATTTTAATATTACAGTATATTTGAGCACAGAATTTAAAAAAAAACACCACTGAGGAAGTTTATAAGAAATTGTTTACCAGGTATGCTTTTAGAAACATAACTGTCTTCTATTTTGGTTATTTTTCCGAATTCATTTTTCCTTCTTTATTGGGTAGCATGCCTAACATAAGGACAGGGTAACTTACTGAAAGCCAGCATATGTCCAGGGTTGTCGACATTGCTGTCTTCTTTATATATCCTTTTAAAAATATCTCCCTTCTCCATCAGTTGTGTGTGTATACACCACTATTGCAAAGTGGAGGTGATTCCAAATGAATCCCTGTGAATGATGTTGGCAAAGCCATCTAAACATACATGTGCTTGGTGTGGGCACTGACATTTATGTTGGTTTGTAGGATTTCTTTGTACCTTCAAAATTATTTATTCTCTCTATAATCACTTTTTCTGTAGTGTCATTTTATTACCTTAATACAGCTCTATTCAATTATCATACAAGGCTTTATATAAGTCAAATAGCATTCCCCTGCAAAGCTAACCATTGCAAATGATATTTTAAAGATCCTTGAGGTGGAGTGGTTACTACTTGAAATTTGACAGTTCCAAACTCTTCATAGTGACTGTGTGCTTTGTTGCATTTTAAAGACATTTACTGTAGAACATTTGAAGAATTAGGTGCTTGTGTATTAAATGCCTACCACCTGACAGTTATCTCAAAGAAGAAATTATTTTGATTTACTTTAAGCTTAATGTAAAGAAAAAATAATTTATGAGTTTTCAATAAGACTTTAAGATGGATTCCAGAACTGAGTTTAATTGCTTCCATACCTAGATAAGAGTGATTTGTGTGTCAAAATTAAGCATATTGGCAGGTCATCCTGTGTAAGTTTGTACATAGAGTTGAAGTAAACTTATATTTTCACTTGAAGTTTTTTAACAGCATTTATTTCTTCTGCCAGTTATTTTAGTTTATTGACTGTTAATTTATCAACCCTTCTTTTAAAAAAAAGTGAGAGGAAAAAAGGCCATAGTATTATCACGTTTGTATATGTGGGTTTCCTAAACCATATGGCGATTTCTAATTAGAATACAAAGGATTCTTTGAGGAGACTAACTTCATAGTATTCTGCAATGGTGGGCATCACAGAAGAAGAGAGTTTTCTTGGATTTCCAATAAGGACATTTTGAGAGAAACTGTGTGGTCTGTAATTGTCTTTGTATTCGAAGTCTGATAAAGTTATTGATGTGCAGATCAAGTTGGTATTTTGAAGCTGGTAATTTAATTCTGGATGTTTGATCCTCTCAGTCAGTGGTTTGACTTGATTTTTTAAAAAGGCAGCTTCAATATTTAATTTCACATGTACCCTCTCAGTAGAGATTTCAAAGGATACTTTGCTGGATCCTTGACTGCCTTGTCTATTTGTTCTTGTTTTGCATGCAAGAGAGAGCCAGAAGCCTTTCTTCTCATTGTGTACACATAGTATTAATGGATTTACTCTGCCTGTATCGTCTCATTACTGGAAACAGCCAGAAGCACAGAAGTCTTTCAGTGTATGCAAATAAGGCAGAATCATCTACCTGAGAGTTAATATTCTCTGCTTTTAAGTGTATTCTAAATCTAATGTTTGTATTTAGAGCATAACATCCTGTTCTTTTTTTATAGGCAAAAAGCTAAGCAGGCTCAGGCAGCTGTTTGATGTTGGCTTCAAGTGTTATTAATTTCATATTCTATTATTCTTTTCACTGTAGCACAAGTGAAGCTGATGTGGAGGCTGTCATGGATAAGTTGTTTGATGAGCTGGCTCAGAAACAAAATGATTGTACGTAAGTTAATTTCTCTTGAAAGAGAATACATTTAGAACACAATGCCCAATCTCCACTGACCAATTAATAAGTTCCATTGCTGTATATGGGTTGATGCCACGCTCAAGTGGCAGTCATTGTATCAGCATTTTGTCTAATTTATGTGTTGAATCATGTGCTATTATTCATCAAGCTATGCATTTCCTATCTGTAAGAGATGAATTTTATAGTAATTATCCAGACAAGATTGAGTCTTTGTTCATGTTCCCATAGTAACTAGACCAAGGATTCTAAAAGTGCAAGGCAGAGAGCTGCGGCTGAATAAAGCTTGTGGAACCGTTGCCGACTGCACATTTGAAGAGCTGTGTGAGAGAGTGAGTATCCAGACACGTTCAGACTCAGTGGCCTTTTCACATGTTAAAATACTTCATATTTTCCTCTGTGCCTGTTTCAAATTTTAAAATACAATTTACTGAGTCAGAACTGGTTTATTAGTCTCATTAAGAGAAATACTCATCTGTATATGCCCACGTGCTTTTATAGATATTGGCAAAAAATTTACACTTAGAAGGGCTCTAACACAAAATTAGAAATACAGAGAGAGCTGTCAACTATTGCTGGAAGCAAAACTAAAACGGGCTTTTGGGATATTGTGTAAAAGTCAAACATAAGAAAATTTCATTTTAAAAAAGATATGAGGTTAGTATGTGGGGAAAGGAAGATGATGTAATACTACCATGATCCAGGAAGTATGATGTAAAAGAGTTTCCATTCCTTGTTCTCATGGATCCTCTGTTATTGTTATAATATGTGACTTATTTGGGTCAGGTTAAGGAAAGTGAATTTTTTAAACTGTGACATCTATATTATATAATAGTATTTCCAACAGAAAAAATATATATATATACACACATTTTCATATAAATGAGAGAGACATTGATTGCAAGTTAATTTAGATATGAATTCTTTCTTTTAAAAGCTCTGGGAATTCTTAGGACTCAATGAGTATTCAGTTGATTATAAATCTTAAGAAAAACAAAGTCAATGAAATATAACTTTAAGCATAATACCTTGTTGTCATGTATAATTTATCATTCCAACTGGTCTCTCTGATTTATCTTGACTTTTAGGAAACTAAAAAGGAATTATTTTTCAGGGAGAAGAGAAAATATTTTTTATACCTGCTAGCCATATTATGGCTACTTTTCTTAAAAACTAGTAACTTCCCTGACTTCTAAGTTTTTAATTTCAACCCAGAGAGAAGAATCCAATCTATAGATGATATCACAGTAGTAAAGCACTTCAAGACCCATAATGACTGGGATGAATTAGAATCTTCGGACAGGGTGATAATGTCAGTGTCTGGTTATGAAAGCCATTCTGGGTGATATGGACCGATCATACTTCTATTGGGTCAATCTCATCGAGGTCCTAATAACCTAATATCTTTAGGCATAATTTTATTAGGGTTTCCATTTAAGTTTTACTTACTTTGCCCAAGAAATAAACTTGGGAAAAATCTTATCTGAGAAGCTTACCCTACTTCCTTCCATAGAAGGGGACCTAGTGAGGAAAGGGAAGGACAGATCAATTGTGTCTTGGGGTAGTAGGGCAAAGGTAGGTCTCTTAGAGCAACTACTGAGTTTTTATCTCTTTTTTTCCTATGTGCTCATTATTTCAGGATACTTAGTACCAGGAAAAAGTCACTAATCAGGGACTAAAATCTTCAGTCTACTGTATGGAGGTCGTGAGGAAGACGAGTGATTGGACTATTACCTTGAAAAATTGAGATAACATAAAAATAATTATTTTTATCTTATTTGACAAAAATATGGATTATAATTACAACAAAGAACTAAATTCCTAAAATAAACAATGAACAAATTACTATTTATTTTTTGGCATATCTTTATTGACAAAATTTTAGGATGATAAAATAGTATATCCTGTTTCATAATTTGGTTGTTTGAGTACATGGAAAGCCCTGTTTAATTCATGAATATTTCAGTTACTTTCCTTTAAAGTTCGTATGATGTCATTGTCCTTGTTGAGTTTTTTTCTTTCTTCAAGTTGGCTAGATCTTCATTTGTCAGTGACTTTGCTATGTTTACTTTATATCCATATTGTAATTATAGGATACTTACTACATCAGACTGGATGACTGACATTGAATATTGACATGATAGGTTGGATTAAGCTAGTATTAAGCTGTGATGCAAGTTTGAGGAAGGATTATATATTTTTTAATTGAAATATAACTGACCTACTAACGTATTAGTTTCCAGTGTACACCATAGTGATTTCAATACTTTTATACATTGCAAAATGACCACCACAGTAAATCTAGTTAACACCTATTACCTTATATATTTAAATATCTTTTTTCTTGTGACGAGAATTTTTAAGATCTACTAGCTTTGAAATATGCAATATAATATTATTAATTATAATTCTCATGCTATACATTATATCCCTATGACTTATTTATTTTATAACTGAGAGTTTGTACCTTTTGACCTCTTTCACCCATTTCTTCCACTCCCCAAGCCCCATCCCTTGCAGCCACCAGTCTGCTGTCTGTAGGTATAAGCTTGTTTTCTTGTTTTGTTTTTGTATTTTTAGATTCCACATGTAAGTGAGATCATGCAGTATTTGTTTTTCTCTCTCTGACTTAGTTGACTTAGCATAATGCCCTCAAGGTCATTCCACGTTGTTGCAAATGGCAAGGTTTCATTCTTTTTATGGCCAAATAGTATTTCAGTATGTAGGTATACCACATTTGCTTTCATTCATTGACTAGCACTTAGGTTGTTTCCATGTCTAGACTATTATAAATAATGCTGCAGTGATTATGTGGTGCATATTATAATTTCAAGTTACTGGCTTTATTTTCTTCAGATAAATACTGAGAAGTAGAATTGCTGGATCATATGGTAGTTCTATTTTTAATTCCTCAAGAAACCTCCATAATGTTTTCCATAGTATCTGCACCAATTTACATTCCCACCAATAGTGTTCAAGGGCTCCTTTTTCTCTACATCCTCACCAACATTTATTTCTTGTCTTTTTTTTTTTTACTTTACAATACTGTATTGGTTTTGCCATACACTGACATGAATCTGTATGTGACGTGAATTGGGTGTACATGAGTTCCCAATCCTGAACACCCCTCCCACCACCCTCTCCATATCATCTCTCTGGGTCATCCCAGTGCACCAGTCCCAAGCATCCTGTATCCTGTATCGAACCTAGACTGCCGATTCATTTCTTACATGATAATATACATGTTTCAATGCCATTCTCCCAAATCATCCTACCCTCGCCCTCTCCCACAGAATCCAAAAGTCTGTTCTATATATCTGTGTCTCTTTTGCTGTCTTGCATACAGGGTTATCATTACCATCTTTCTAAATTCCATATATATGTGTTAGCATACTGTATTGGTGTTTTTCTTTCTGGCTTACTTCACTCTGTATAATCGGCTCCAGTTTCATCCACCTCATTAGAACGGATTCAAATGTATTCTTTTTAATGGCTGAGTAATACTCCATTGTGTATATGTACCACAGCTTTCTTATCCATTCGTCTGCTGATGGACATCTAGGTTGCTTCCATGTCCTGGCTATTATAAATAGTGCTGTGATGAACAGTGGGGTACACGTGTCTCTTTCAGTTCTGGTTTCCTCGGTGTGTATGCCCAGCAGTGGGATTGCTGGGTCATAAGGCAGTTCTATTTCCAGTTTTTTAAGGAATCTCCACACTGTTCTCCATAGTGGCTGTACTAGTTTGCATTCCCACCAACAGTGTAAGAAGGTTCCCTTTTCTCCACACCCTCTCCAGAATTTATTGCCTGTAGACTTTTGGATACTAGCCATTCTGACTGGTGTGAAATGGTACCTCATTGTAGTCTTGTCTTTGTTATGCTAGCCATTCCAACTGATATAAGGTGATATCTCACTGTGGATTTGAATTGTATTTCCCTGAGAATTAGTGACATTACACATCTCATGTATCTGATGGCCATATATATTTTCTTTGGAAAAATATCTGTTTAGATCATCTGCCCATTTTAAAATTGGATTTTTTTTTTAATATTGGATGAGTTCTTCATATATTTTGGATATTAACCCCTTATCAGATGTATGGTTTGCAAATTTTCTTCCATTCAATAGGTTGCCTTTTCATTTTGCTGATGGTTTCCTTTACCATGCAGAAGTTTTTAGTCTGATGTATTCTCACTTTATTTTTGATTTTGTTGCTTTTGGTTTTGTTGCTAGATTTAAACAACATCACCAAGGCCTAGGTTAAGGAGCTTACTGCCTGTGTTTTCTTCTAAGAGTATTATGGTTTCAGGTGTTATCTTCAATTTTTTAATCCATTTTGAGTTAATTTTTGTGTAAGGGGTAAGATAGTGATCAGGTTTCATTCTTTTGCATGTGGCTGTCCACTTTTCACACCATTTATTGAAGAGACTGTCCTTTCCCTTTTGTACATTCTTGGCTCCTTTGTCATTAATTAATTGACCATATACATGGATTTATTTCTGGGTTCTCTGTTCTGTTCCATTAATCTTTGTACCTAGTTTCATACAAATATTATACTCTTTTGGTTACTATAGCATTGTAATATAGTTTGAAATTGGGGAGCATGATGCCTATAGCCTAGAGAAATTCTTAAGATTTCTTTGGGTATTCAGCCTCTTCTTTGGTTCCACATAAATTTTTTGATTGTTCTATTTTTATGAAAAATATCATTGGAGTTTTGATAGGGATTGCAGTGGATCTATAGCTTGCTTTGGGTAGTGTGGACATTTTAACAATATTAGTTCTTCTGATCCATAAGCATGGACTATCCTTTCACTTATTTATATTGTCTTTAATTTCTTTCATTAATCTCTTGTAGTTTTCAGCAAACAGGTCTTTTCTCTTCTTAGTTAAATTTATTCTCAAGTATTTTATTCTTTTGATGCAATGATAAATCAGATTGTTTTCTTAATTTCTCTTTCTGATAGTTTGTTATTAATATATAGAAACAAATTTTTGTATATGATTTTGTATTCATGACTTTGCTGAATTCTTTTTATTAGTTCTAACAATTTTTTGGTGGAGTCTTTAGAGTGTTTGATATGTGGCATGTCATTCGCAAACAGTGACAGTTTTATTTCTTCCCTTTCAATTTGGATGCCTTTTACTTTTTCTTGCTTAATTGCTCTGACTGGAACTTGCAATACTATGTTGAATGAAAGTTCTGAGAGTGGGCATCTTTGTCTTGTTCTTGATCTGAGAGGAAAAACTTTTTGCCATAGAGTCTAATGTTAGCTAATGGCTTATTATATATGACCTTTACTATATTGAGGTACATTACCTCTGTATCCACTTTGTTGAAAATTTTTATCATTAATGGATGTTGAATTTTGTCCAAATGCTTTTACTGCATCTCTTGAGATCATTAAATGATTTATATCCTTCATTTTGTTAATTTAGTGTGTCCAAATTGACTACTTTGTACGTATTGAACCATCCTTGCATAACTGGAATAAATCCCAATCCCATTTTAATATTGTGTGATCCTTTTAATGTACGGATGAACTTGGTTTGCTAGTATTTTGTTCAAGATTTTTGCATCTATGTTCATCAGGGATATGCATGCCCAGTTGTGTCTGAATCTTTGTGACTGCACAGACTGTAGTGCACCAGCTTTCTCTGTCCGTGTGATTATTCTGGCAAGAATACTGGAATGGGTTGGCATTTCCTCCTCTAGAGGATCTTCCCAACCCAGGGATTGAACCTGTGTCTCCTGCATTGCAGGCAGATTCTTTACCACCCAGTCACCTGGAAAGCCATCAGGGGTATTGGCCTGTAATTTTCTTTTCTTATGACATCCTTGTCTGGTTTTGGTATCAGGATAATGCCAGCCTTGTTAAATGAATTTGGAAGTGTTACCTCTTCTGTTGTTTAGAAAAGTTTGGGAAGTATTGGTATTACTTCTTCTTTGAATGCGTCATAGAATTCACCAGTGAAACTGTCTGGTTTTTATTTTAGGAGGTTTTTGATTTTTTGATTCAATTTCACTGCTAAATTTGCTATATGTTTTTCATGATTCAGTCTTGGTACATTGTATGCTTCTAGGTATTTATCCATTTCTTCTAGGTTGTCAAATTTGTTGATGTATAATTGTTTATAAGAGTCTCTTTTTAATATAATTTTTAAATTGAAGTATAGTTTATTTACAATGTTGTGCCAATCTCTGCTATACAGCAAAGTGACTCAAACACATATAGACATTTATTTAAAAAATATTCTTTTCCATTATGATTTATCACAGGATATTAAATATAGTTCTCTATGCTATGTAGTTTACATCTGCTCCTACACTCTTGGTCCTCCCCATCCCTCTCCCCCTCCCTCTTGGAAACCGCAAGTCTGTTCTGTGTCTGTGAGTCATTTTTGTGGATATGTTTATTTGTGCCATATTTTAGATTCCACATATAAGTAATATCATACGGTATTTGTCTTTCTCTTTCTGACTGACTTCACTTAGTGTGATAATCTCTGATTGTATCCATATTGCTGTGAATGGCATTATTTTCCTGGTTTGTTTTTTTTTTTATGGTTGAGTAGTATTTCATTATATATAGGGACCACATCTTCTTTATCCATTCATCAGCCAGACATTTAGGTTGTCTCCATGTTTTGGTTATTGTAAATAATACTGCTCTGTACACATAATAGTCTCTTTGACCCCTTGTATGTCTATGGTATCAATTGTAATGTCTCTTCTTTAATTTCTGATTTTATTTATTTAAGTCCTCTGTTTTTCTCTTGGTGAATCTAGCTACGGGTTTGTGAATTTTATGTTTTCAAAGAACCAGTTCCTAGTTTCTTTTCTATCTTTGTAGGTTCTATTTTATTTATTTCCATGCTGATCTTTGTTATTTCATGAAGGGCTACATTTTAAAGTTTGTTTGTTTGTTAGTATTTTCTTGGTATGATGATTTTGCATTTCTTTGCAACCCTTAAAAACTATGTCAGTTCAGATATTGAATACTTTGCAGGAAGAGGACTCCTGTACCTCTCCCAGCTCCAAGCACAGTTCCTCAGATCTGAAATCCTGCAAGTTAACATCTAATCTTTTGGTCTGTGGGATTCCCATTCTCTGCAAATCTACTGTTCAACACTATCCTGCCCAGAGAAACAGTCTCAATTAGGAGAACCTATAGTACCTTCATAGTTACAATAGCAAACATTACCATGTACAGGCATCATTCTAAGTACTTTATATATATTAATTAATTTAATACTTAAAATAGGTAGGTACTACTATCCCAATTTATAGGTGGAGAAATTGAGGCACCAAGATACTAAGTTACTTTCCTAAGATCACATAGCTAGTCAGTGGCAGAGCCCAAGACTTGAACTCCTTGGTAGTCTAGGAGTCAGATTCTGTGCTCTTAATCACTACAGTATATCTGAAATACTCTTCTGGAAAAATTCTACATCAAATCTTTAATATAATTCTGGTTCTACCATGAAATACAGTCAGGTACTTTGTGTGTCACATCTGAGCTAAACCTTAAGCCTTATGTAAAGCATGAAACTGGCTGGGGAGGAGATAACCTCCAGTCTGAGAGACCTGCCTCTCTGTTAGAACCTTGGTGCAGAACTGTCCAACTCACATACCTTGGCATGTCCACTGGGAACGGGCCCAGCTACTGACCTCTCCATCCCCCTAAAGGCAACCTAGGGCCTGTGCCTTCAGGATAGGGACCTCATGCCTTAGGCAGCCTCGTTCCTTTACTCCTTAGTAAAAATATCCTTTTTTTTCCTCCCAATCATATGAAAAAAGTTGGGAAGCCCTGCCTTGGAGAACTGTGGGAAGGTAAAAGAAAATATGTTTGAATGATCTTTGTTCCCTGTCACTCCCTCCACATTAGAGCTGTGGTGAAGGAAAGTGGAGCAGATTCATTTCTTCAGACATAACAAGAACTTTAGGGTTTTCTTTGCTTTCCGTGACATAGTTACTTGGCTTAATCACAGGGTAATGGAGAAGTCAGAAATATCATTAGTTAAGTCAGTGGTTTTTGAAGTGTGGTTCTTAGAAGTTCAGGGACCGGAGATACTTTCAAAGGTCCTAGAGGTCAAAACTCTCTCTAATAATGCTAGGATACTGTTGGCCTTTTCCATTGCGGTGACATTTGCAGTAATAGAGCAAAAGCAATGGTGGATAAGACTGCTGGTGCTTTAGCATGAATCAAGGCAAGGGCACTAACCAGTATTATGTTCTTCATTGCCCGTGTACTAACAGTTCCACTCTAAAATGTCCTTGAAGAAGCAGTAAAAATGATTAATATTGTTCAGTCTCAACTGTTGAGAACATGGTCACGAAGGAAGAATATCTAAAGTTCTTCTGTATTCCAAATATGAGGGTTGTCTTTAGGAAAAGCATTTGTGCAGTTGTTTGATTTGTTAGCTAAACTACCTACTTTTTCATGGAACACCATTTTCACATGGAAGGATAAGTGATAGACTATGGTTATTCAGATTTGGCAGACATTTTCTCACAGTGTTTAACAGACATTTTCTTGAAAATGAATAAAGAAAAAGTTCACTTCTTTCATTTTAAGAAAGCAACTACCAGTATTTGTTGCCAATGATAAAATTTGAGCAAACGAGTGAAAAGTAGAATTTTGGAAAACTTGTTGCTGCCACCATGAACTTGGTATCTCTTCCTGATTCTTAAGTATTTTTTTTCCTGATGAGATTGATGTTGATATTAACAAAGTTCTGGTATTGTATAATTAAATACATTTAGAAGATATCCATAACTCTTTGAATGAATGTTTTCCAATAACCAATGTATACTCTTATGATGAAGGTCCATTTAAAATGCAAGAAAGATTAATGGATTTTAATATAACAGAAATTTTAAAATATGCTAATATTGTTTCATATTCTACATTACAACTGTCATTTTAAAAATTACTTCTTGTCAAATTTTTAAAAATTTTTGAATAGACTTATTTTTTAGAACAATTTTAAACTTATAGAAAAATTGAGAAGGTAGTCTAGAAAGTTTCCATATACTCCCAATCCAGCTTGCCCTGTTATTAACATCATACATTACTATGGTATATTCGTTGTCATTAATGAGCCAATATTGATATTTTTTTAAAATTTATTCATTTATTATTTAGATACATCAAGTCTCAGTTGCATGGTGCACAGTCTCGGTAGTTATGTAGCTTGGGCTTAGTTGCCCTGTGGCATGTGGGATCTTAGTTTCCTGACCAGGAATCACCCCTGCGTCTCCTGCATTGGAAGGCCGGTTCTTAACCATTGGACCAGAGAAGTCCCTATATTGATATTGTTAACTAAAGTCCATATATTATTCAGATTTCCTTAGTTTCTACCCAGTATTCATTTTCTGTTCCAGGATCCCATCCAGGGCACCACATTACCTTTAGTCATCATGCCTCCTTAGATTTCTCTTGGTTGTAACAGTTTTTCAGACTTTCCTTGTTTTTGATGACCCTGACAATTTTGAGGCATACTGGTCAGTTATTTTGTAGAATGTCCGTCAATTGAGATTTGTCTGGTGTTTTCTCCTATCTTGACTGGAAATGTGGACTTCAGGAGGAAGCCCACAGAGGTCATGTGTTATTTTCATCAGATCATTTCAAAGGTACATATTATTAACATGACTTATCACTATTGATGTTAACCTTGATCACACTTGTCTGATGCAGTGTTTGTTGGGCTTCTCCACAATAAAGTTACCCTTTTCCTCCTTTTTCCATAGTGAGCTCTTTGGAAGGTAGTTCTTATTGAGTTTTCATATAGCAGCAAAGAAGAAAGTCCACATTTATCTAATAAGGCTGTTAAAAGACTTTTCCCTTTTCCACTACATATTTGTGTGAGGCTAAATTTCTTCAACCAACCTACAGTTGGTTCAACCAACGCAACATGTCACAGTATTTTGACTATAGAAGCAGCTATGAAAATTCTACTATCTTCTATCATGCCAGACATTAAAAAGATGTGCAAAAAGTATAAAACAGTGCTATACCTCTTACAAAATTATTTTCATTTTAGAAAATATAATTATTTTCACAAAAGTTTTATTTCTGTTATTTTTATAGGTTGAATATAAGTTTTACCATTGCTTTTTTAAATAAATTAATAAATATTTTAGAATTTTCTTAGTTTTCACTTCTAATACGGTAAATATTGGGAGATATAACCTGCATAAGCAAAAGCTCATGGGTTCTTCAGTAATTTTTATGAGTGTTAGAGAGTCCTAAAACCAAAAAGTTTGGAAACTACTTCTTTAGAGTTAAATTTCTGTGAACCTAAAATGAAAGTACCCTCTATTCAAAGAAAGCAAACCAAAACTGAATTCTAAAGGCTTAATGAGTGAACTGACTATACCTAAATTTTCCTTATTGAGAAATGTAATTTTTACACCTGCAGAAAATTGTTTCCTCAATGGATAACTGTGCTCACAAGTAACTGTTTGCAAGAGTAGTTTGTTATTTGTGTCTTAAAAATAATGACAGGTGGCCAGGTGTGTTTGCAAAAAGTCTGAGCAGAAAAATATATCCGTTGATGCATATGCATGGGTGTATATGTTGTTCACTGTCAACTTTTTGTTCATTAGCTTTCTTCTTTGGTTCTTAGTATTCAAGGAATGGAGATCCATCAGATATGTGTTTTGTTTTTCAACTGTCTATTAGTCTTGATTATGTCATATTAATTTGTATATTGTTAGACTTATCAAATTGTATCAAACAGAATCTCTTGGGGAGTGTTGCTAAAAGAGGTTTCCCTTCTCGTTCTTTGTTCTGTCTCTATTTCATTTGTTGTATTCCAAATGATACCAGTGAATAGGGACTACTTCTGATTTGTGTACCTGGTACACTGTCAGTAAATACTAAAGGATGAATAGCTTTTATCTCCACTGTTTGGCCGAGAATCAAGGCTGATGGTGTTTGGATGCCAGTGGTGGTGATTAGCATCAGGGAATAAGGGCATTAATCACCAGAGCTGAGGCAGCCCAAGAATCTCCTTGGCCATTTACCTTCCTGGCAGCAAAACCATTCTGGTAACATGGCTGATCCATGTGTGTTTGTTCCCTGTATATTCTGACCTCTGTCTGAATAAAGAAGTCTACCACCCTGGCTAAAGCATAGGAACAGGTAGGGCAGAGGTGAGATTCCAAAGAGCTGAGTAGAGAATGGGTCAAATTATTGTAGGGAGGAAGGTAAATCCAGTGTCAAAAATGAGTCTTAGGTCTTTCCATCCTTTATGTTTCCCTGACCTCATTCCCAGTCAACCTTTTAGGTAAAAAGTCATAGTCTTGGTGTTGAAAGTCACCTTGAAAGCCATCTTATCTAACCACCATTTATCCAATCCTGAATTCTCCTTACACACCCTTGCTTGCCTTGCTGTGCCAGTTTGAGGGGTGCAATTAAATGTATGAGAAGGAATTTAGGACATATGCACTAAGATGGTAAGCTTCAACATACATACCTGGACCCAACTGTTTCATATTGGCCCTCTGGATTATGAGAAAAGTTTTTGGGGAAAAAACCTCATAATTGACCCATGCCATAATTTGATTTAAAAAGTTAAGGTATATACTAGTAACTTTTAACCTGAATCTACATAATTATCCTGAAATTTTTAAAATGAAAGGATAAGAATTTGCTATAAGGTTGGATGTTAGACTGAAAGATCAGTTTTTACTAATTGTTGATGATAATTAGTCTTTTCTAGGGGAATAACTATATATTGGGTTAAAAGTTATGTTTTTGTGTGTGTGTGTGTTTACTGTTTTAAAGGAAAAAAGACTTTAAGAGAAATTGCCCATTTAAAAGGGGCTAGATTAGAAATTAGAAAACTGTGGCCACTTAGAATAATTGTGGTCATTTTCATGATACAAATGGAGATTAAAAAATAATCTGAAGGACTGGAGTAAAACTGGGTGGAGAGAGCACTTTCCTAGTTTCTTCACATGGGAAGTTTTCACACAGACACATTGTGAGACTAAGTAGTCTTGCTCAGCTTCTGTTCCTAGACTGGAGTAAGAACATCTTAGCTGATGCAGTGAGTATGACAACAAAAAATTTAAGCTCTTCAGGCCATGGACTTCTCAGACACAGCTGCTTGAAGCCTCTCTTAGGGAGAAAATTTGCTTTCATTTTCTTGAATTATATTTATGTCATGTGGCTAACTTAAATAATTTAAAATGTATTCAGTCCCTGTAACTGGAGAGAAGTTGCTTCAGGATTCCCAGAGGGTCTCAAGGGAAGAGGAAGTGTGCTAAGACCTGTGTACCTTCAACATGTCCTTTTTTTTCCTTTTAGAAATAAAATTATTTTGAGGCTCAGATCAAGTAGTAGATGCAACTCCTCATATTCCTCTCAAAATCACTTCTACTAGGAAAGCCTGACAAACTAGTATTTAATACTTGCTTTATAAAACACTTTAAAAGTACTTGTTTGATTTTTTAAAAGAGCTCTAATACTGGTGGTTTTCCTAATGCCAGCCTCCAATTGGCTTGATTTTTTTTTAATAAAAATTTTTTAACCAAAGTATTCCTTTGATTTGTAATTTTAAAGTTTTTCTGTTTCTCATTGTAAAGTATATGATTTGATATATTTCATAGTACCTTTCCCTAGATTGGATCAGTTAACTCAAAATTAGTAATTACTTCCTACATTGTTACTTAAAATATTCAGTAAGGTACATCTCACTAGACCTATTATTACTTTGAGATGTAAATATTTTATAGAAAGAAGTAGGAGAATTATTAGTATATACTATTTTGTTTCTTAAAATAACTGTTGAAGATACTGTTGAGTCAGGGAAAAGATTTTGAGAAAAAAGCTAGAAGTGAGGGAAGTATTACGAAAATATGAGATTTCCACGTATTTTAGGGTATCAACTAGAAAAAGAGAACAGTGTGAGAGCTGTGAGTTCAGTTTTATTTGGGGAGTTCCTAAGGACTATAGCCTGGAGACAGCCTCTCAGATAGCTCTGAGGGACTGCTTCAAGAGTTAAGGGCTAGGTCAGTATATATGTAATTTTGGCTAAGAAGATATGTGCAATTAAGCATACACCAAAGTTGTTGTTAGTCTTGAGGAGCAGATGCCTCTGTTAATGATTTTCATGCTTTTCTAAGTGTGAGAAGATGCAAGAAATTCAGTTCATAAAGTTTTTCCCAAAAATATCTGTCTGAAGGCTTGTTCTGCCAGTTTTCCCAGAGCACAGAGTGCTTCCTTCTGATCTCCACCTTGAACTCCTTTCAGAGCATGTTAAAGGTCAGCAACTACCATGGCTAGTGGCTTCATTCTTACAGAACCAGAACAACATTATTTGTTGTCAAGGATCAAGTACTATTTAACTCTATTATTAATCAAAAAGCATATGTTTTGTAAGATTTCCCTCCCAAGTTTCCTACAAAATGATTCAGTGGTCAGCAACTATTTCTTAAGTGCCTCCCTATCAATATGCCACAGTGTTATGAGGAATATAAAACCAGTGGAAGGAGTTTCTTTCAAAGAGTTTACAATTTAATAAGGGAAATAACATGAATCGAATACCAGACAGTGCAGTAGAGTGGAAAGAGGCCTAACTGAATCAAGAAATATGAATCCCAGTTGTTACTCAGATACTGTGTAGCTGAGTGGCCTTAGGTCATTTAATCTCTCTGGGTGCAAGTACTCTACCTCATCTGTAAAATGCTTGATGTGATCAGCTAATTTCTTTCACTCTTTTCAGTGATAACAGTCTATTTTAAAGAGCTGTGCTCTTTAAATACATATTATGAGTACATCAGGAGGTCAGGATGATAAGAATTAGGAAGGCTCTGAGGAGACATGAAATTTAAGGAGAAAAGTGATCTTGACCTTGAAAGACAAGTAAAATTCAGAAGAGCAGACTGAAGATGATCTGAAGGCAAGCAACAATGTTATAGGAGGAAGAGAAGATACTTGTCTAATGAGAGCAGAGTGCCATGTTGGAGAGAAAAGGGAAGTAAGAATGAAAATCCCAGACAGATTGGCCATAATATCAGGCAGAGGAATGTAGACTTCTTACCCTGATTCACAGAGAGTCACCTGCAGAGGTTTTGAGCAGAACATGGTACATAAAACAATGTTTTAGGTAAACTAATGGGGCAGTAAACTCTAGAAAAGGTTGTAACTTTCACCAGCATGTTCTAGTGGATAGGCAAATGGTATCTCCTCTTGAGAATGTTATCCTTTCAGGAAGGAAACTTGCTAATAAATAAGCCAACATGCTAATCATTAGAGTAATCTTCAAATAAAGCAGGGTGGCAGAGAGAGTCCTACCCATTTTATATTAATATTTATAGCCCTTTCCCCCAGTCATTCAATAGATATTCACTGAGTACAGTTGTCCCCCTGTATCTGTGGGGGATATGTTCCAATCCTGAAATGTATTGGATACTTGCAATTAAGAGTGGGTGGATGCCTGAAACCATGAATACTGTATATACAGTTGTTTTTCCTACACATACATATCTATGATAAAGTTTAATTTATATAAATTAGGCATAGTAAGACAATAACAACAGTAACTAATAATAAAATAGGCTAATTATCCACCAGGTTGCAAAAGAGTCAGACACAACTTAGTGACTAAACAACAATTATGATAAAATTTTTAAGAATATGGTCTCTCTCTCAAAGTATCTTATGGTACAAATATAGTGCCCTTTCCGTCTTAACTAGGCACTTGTCATACACTATGGCTATTACTTTTACAGTTTAAGATACAGCAGCAAAGTTAGTATGAAATTCTTTTTTCCTTCACAATTTTGCAAGGAGGTGATTCACTCTTACCATAGATTTTAGCAACCTCAGCATAAAATTTTTTTTCATTTCTTATTCAGTTGGGAACCTTTTCATTTAAAGGAAGCATCTTACAGTTTTGCTTTGGTATATCTGAATTACCAACATCACTACTTTTGCATTTTGGGGCCGTTATTAAGTAAAGTAAGGGTTACTTCAACATAAGCACTGAGATATCCAGAGAATTGATCTGATACTTGAGATGGCTACTAAGTGACTATTGGGCGGAATGTGACCAAGATGTGATTCACATTCTGAACTGGATGGTGCAAGATTTCATCACACCACACAGAACAATGTGCAATTTAAAGACTTATGAATTGTTTATTTCTGGAATTTTCCATTTAATGTTTTCAGACCAGGGTTCACCACAATTAACTGAAATTGTGGAAAGTGAAACCTACTGTACTTAATGGAAAGCTGGCATAGTTCTAGGTGTGGTAGGCAGATGAATAAAAGTCAGTCACCACTTAGTTTAGAGGAGAAAATATGAGTAGAATATAGCATGTGAGGCAGATTATAATTAGTACCATAGGGTCTGTACGACCAGACTCCTGTCGGTAGTCAGAGAGGGACTGAGCATTGAAAGCTGCAGGGTTGGAGACCCTGCTGGTGCAGGAAAGGAGCGGGAGGGCCATGAGGGGTGGCAGTTTGGTTGTTCCTGAGGGTGGGGGATCATGAGGGCAACTTTCGTGATCTCTTCCTCCTCTGAGGTTTTATGCTTCTATGAAAAACACAGAGGTAGAAAATTTCAGAGTATATTTAGAGATTTCAAGACCCCGGAGGGCCCTCCTTCCACTAATAATAGAGGATCTCCTGTCTGACCAACCGACCTGTAGATCACAAATGTTACTGTGGACAAAATCTAAAAAATAATTATCTGGAAGGCATTATTGAGCAACCAGAAGCAGGGAGAAAGTAGAGCACTATACACACATGGAGAAAATATTGACTCTGATGAATTCTTATTTTTATAGTTTTGTGGTTTTTTTGCCTAAGAGCAGATCACAGTTCACTTTTTTGGGGATATCTAAAAATAAATGGAAACCTGTAGTATTCCTAACTTGAGGAATCAGAGGAGAGCAACCATAGCAGCTGGAGAATAAGAGGAGAAATTATGGAAATGAGAGAAAGAGTCCAACATTCTTCATATAAACTCTACCTAAGTCTTGGGTTAAACTATATATGTGCAACTAAGGCTAAAAATAAATTGAACAGCGATTTTTAGTCACTGCCCATCAAAGAGGAGATAGAGTTTGGAGTGTGAGACTATCCAGATTAATTATCTGCTATGATAGCTACAACAACAATCAATATGCTTTGTTGGAATATAAAAGAATCTCAAATCTCTGCAACATATCATCCACAATATTCAGAATATAATAAATTACTAGATGTGTCTAGACATAGGTAAATCTGACCCATTTTAAAAGAGAAAAAGGTAATTAACAGAAACTGAACCTGAAATGACACAAATGTTAGAATTATAGGCGAAGACTTTGAAGTAGCTTTTATATTTATACTCAGGAATATAAAAGAGCTGTATACTGGTACTGAATGAACAAAAAGGAAATCATAACAGAGAAACTGAAGCTATAAAAAAGAACCAAATGAAAATTCTAAGACTTCTGGAAATTAGAAATTCTGGACTAAAAATTTTTAAGTTCACCATATGTACTTAACACTAGATTGCAAATGATAAGAGAGAGTAGGTACACTTAAAGATAGATGAATAAAAGTTTTTAAAACTTTATTTATCATTTTTGGCTGGGCTGGGTCTTTGCTGCTGTGCTTGGGCTTTCTTTAGTTGTGGGGAGCAGGGGCTTCTCTCTAGTTGCAGTGCACGGGCTTCCCATTGAAGTGGCGTCTCCTGTAGAGCACAGGCTCCACACGGGAGCTTCAGGCATGTGGGATTGTTTACCTCTCAGCATCTGAAATCTTCAGGGACCAGGGACTGAACTCGTGTCCTCTGCATTGGCAGGTGGATTCTTAACCACTTAATCCATGGTCTAGATTCCAGACCACGAGGGAGGTCTGGAGATGAAGAGAAATTATGCCATCTGAAAAACAGAAAAAGATTTTTAAAACAAAGCCTCATTACTTAAACTATATCAAAAGGTTTAACTCATATGTCATTGGAATCCCAGAAGAAAAAGGCGAGAGAGTAGGGCAGAAAAAGTTTTTTAAGAAAAAATGGCTGAAACTTAGTAAAAGATGTAATTTTACAGATTCTTGAAGCTCAAAAACTTTGAGATAACAGATACAAAGAAAATCACTCCTAAGCACATCATGGTCAGACTGTTGAAAATCAAAGATAAAGAAAATTTCAAAGCAACTAGAGGAACAAGGATATAATTAAGGACCAACCTCTCATTGAAAGTGATGGAAACCTGAACAATATACAACAACATCTTTAAAGTGCTGAAAGGAAAAAACTGATGATTCAGAATTTTCTATCTAGAGAATTTAAGAGTCTTGGCTGGAACTTATGTGTGGGAGAGTGATGTACCCTCAGGCAGGGTAGAAGGGTTGAAGTCAGTGTAAAGGGGCTTGAGTTATCAGGTAGCAGAGTTTGGATGAGAACCTTCTTCAGCATAAGGCAAACTAGTCATTTTTTTTTTTTTTTAGCAGATCTGTATGGCATAATCTGGCAAAGAAATACAGGATTGGCTCTACTGCTACCATATGTGGAGGCTTGCATGCATTAGATAAAGCTGCCCTTGAGGATGGACATGGACCTAAGTGAGCAGTAATGCCATTATGTGGAAAAAGTGTGCCCTTTCCTCTTGATGGATGCTTCCCTTCATCAAGGTGCATGGCTTAGCAAACTGAGCATGGACTGGATTTCAGCTCCTAGTTGCCCCATCACCCAGAGACATAAATCAAATTTTCACAATAGATTGAAAGAACAGATGAATATGAGAGAGATCTGTGAGATTGGATATAGAAGGATCTTAGGTCCAAGGCAAGTCACTGAGAGCTCTGACATTTTCAGTTTGGATGACCAGAGGAACAGCAGGACCCTTAACAGAAATACCAGAGGTAAGAGAAGGGCTGTTACAAATGATTGGAAGTCTAGTACGGAAGTTATAGACCTGGAAGATATTTATAGGGGTATGTTAATTTGGAGCCTCAGGGGGTCAATGAAATCACCTGAACTGACATAGAAAATGGAAGCGATGTAGGGGGGTTGGAAAATACATTATCACGAGAGTCAGTTGAAGGAACCAGAGAAAGGTGCTAGCGTAGATGAATCAAAGGTTCAGTAGCAACAATAGTATTTCCCACCCTTTTAAAGAATTTTTAAACATGGAAGTAACTTACTAGATGGTAGCTTCTTGGGATTTGGATATTGCTTTGTAGAAGGTCTTAATAGACTATAACAAGCACCTCATCTTAATCTAACTTTACAGCTTTCAGCTTTATGTAGAAACTCTGTAAACAGCAAATTATTATACGTATTTACATGAAGATATAAAAATTATCTTGCATACATTTTGGTATTATCAGCTTCTTCCTTGAACTTTCTACATTTCTCTGTCATGTCCTAATACAAATCCAAATTTTTAAATATTCACTTCATTCTGGACTGCTGCAGCCTCTACAATACATTTTCTAATCTCCTTCACTGCTTTATTAAGGCAAGTGATGGTTTGCTTTCGATCAAGCTTCTTCCTTCCTTCACCAAATTCCATTTAATTCCACATTTATGAAATAGATTTCTACTTTCCTACACTGGACAATTTCCTTTTCCATTGAAAAACCCACCTTCTCTAAGAATACCGCTCTCTACATTTAGTACTGTCTAACTGATGGGTGTTCAGTGCATACTTGTTAACTAACAAAACTAAGAGGCACTGCTCTTTATTATTTAGAGCTCCCCTGGTAGCTCAGGTGGTTTACCATCTGAATCCAGACCTGGGTCCCATCCCTGGGTTGGGAAGATCCCCTGGAGGAGGAAATGGCTATCCACTTCAGTATTCTTGCCTGGGAAACCCCATGGACAGAAGAGCCTGGTGGGCTACAGTCCATGGGGTCTGAAAAGAGTCGTACGTGACTGAGCAACAGAGCACAAGCACACGCTGTTTATTATCTGAAGTTCTTGCTGGCATTTTATTTCCGTTTCTCTTTTATTTCCTTTTTAAAAGCAAAATAAGTAACAAAGTAAGCTTTAAAAAGAAATAGAAAAAGAGTTAATTTCGGTGTATATTTATTTATATCTTACTTGATTCTAAGAAGTATTTTGTGTGTATGTGTACATATATGTATACACAGACCCCCACTTACACACACAAATAGAATTAAATAGACTTAAAAAAATTAGAGCAAAGAGAAAATAGAGAATAGTAAAGTTGAAAGACAGGAAAAGTTAGTATCTATCAGTTTATGTCAGAAACTTCTACGAAGTTCTTAAAATGGAATGATTAAATCAACACTCTTCCTTCAGCCAAAGAGGGGAAAGGATATTGAGTAAGTTAGAAGATAGAAGCAAGTTTGTCCTTCAGAAGAAGTGAAAATGGGGCTTACCTGGTAGCTCAGCTGGGAAAGAATCCACCTGCCATGCAGGAGACCCTGGTTTGATTCCTGGATCTGGAAGATCCCCTGGAGAAGGGATAGTCTGCCCAGAGAAGAGATAGGCTATCCATGCCAGTATTCTTGGACTTCCTTAGTGGCTCAGGGAATATCCTTAGAATCTGCCTGGAATGTGGGAGACCTGGGTTCGATCCCTGGGTTGGGAAGATCCCCTGGAGGAGGGCATAGCAATCCACTCCAGTATTCTTGCCAGGAGAATCCCCATGGACAGAGGAGCCTGGTGGGCTACAGTTCATGGTGTCGCAGAGTCACTGAGCGACAAAGCACAGCATAGCACTTGGACCTTTCATAGAGGGACATCTGAAAGATGCCAGTGGACGTTTACCCAGCAACATTCCTGCTACTAGTATAGGTTTGTATTATGCAGATTCTTATATATAAGCTGGGGACATATGAAAAATTACAATTCAATGAAACTAGTACTATAGAGATTTTTAAAAAGTACTTTACAACTAAGCTTTTCTCTTTATTATTTGATTTGATCTAGAGAAATAATTTTCAATGTTAAGTGGATAGATTAACTTTCAAGCCTTTCACAAATGTTGCATCTTTTTTAAAACTTGGGGAGTAGATAATTCAAAGTTGTCTTTTTGACAGGAAGATAGAATGAAGAATTCTGTTGGTTTTAATCAGTTTCAAGGAGTTGGCCCTTTGTATAACCAGCAGTACCAGGGGCATACAACCTTGTTCTGTTTCACATTTTAATATCCTTAGAATGTAAAGTTAGCATTTTTCGCTAAATATTTCCATGATTTGAAAAGCAGAAGAGTACAAGGAAAAATAACTCTTTAATGTCTACATTTCTTGCTCTGCTTAGGCTTTTCTAATATTCACCTCTGAGAGGATTCAATTTTTCCCAATGAAAACTCACAAAGCAAAATAAAGCCTCTTCATTTGTTAGACTTTTTAACACTTTCAGAAGCCATCATTCTCAAATTTAAAACATTTTCTTTGCTATTTTAAAGTTCTTTACAAAGTTACTTTTAGTGTCCTAAATATTACTTTTCATGCCCCTGAAATGCAAAGGGTAAAGTTAGCATTGATTGACCTTTCATTTCATATTCACATGTGGAACCAGTAGCAAAGGGCATAGAACCTCATATTGCATCGTATGGGAGTAATCTTTCACGTTTTTCTGGATAGGTCTCAAAGCCAAAGAAATTTATAACACAGACTTTCCTCCCACCAGATGTAGCAAATACTGCCCTCTACTGCGGGATGCTCAGGATGGCTCAATTACATTAACTAGTCTGTCAGCTCCTGTTTTCAATGATTTTGGTAGTATTGTTACTAATCACTTCATTATTATCATATACATTCTTACAAAGTCATTATATTAAAAATAGAAAAGGGTAGAAATATGTATCAGTCTTGGCCACATATGTTTATTACCTTCCGTAGTCTATACAATCAGATATCATAATGTCTGAGGCATTAGCAATAATGTTTAATTTTCCATTTGTTTGAACTAGCTAAGGAAATGCCTTCTGCAGTGGGAAATTAGAACAGGTTTTTTTAGCATTATTTTAACAAATGACTTTGTTAAATAATTCTAGCAACCACTGGGCTGATTTTCTTCCCCCTGCCAATATGTTTTTCAGTGTCTGCTGAGTTATTAATACCTAGGTTAAGCATTTCAAAGGACTAGCTGCTTGTGCAGTTAAAATTTCCTCATTGTTTATCATCTTAAAAGATTAATTATACATGGTTACTTAAAAATAAAGAACCGTGTTAAACTAGATACCGTCCAACCAAAAGCTCCTTAAAGAAACTAACTAGTGAAATATTCACACACACATACATTTGTATCCCTCATGTTTTTGGAAAGTGTTTTGTTGCCTGTGTTCCGGACATGGAGAATATGAGCTTTCTTATTAGGCTAATGTAATGCATTGTTCAGCTCACTTGTTCCCATATTTCTAGAATCTGACTAGAACTGGCTTAAAGCTAAACAAGTTTTGGTAGTCATTATAAACAAAGCCTAGTAATTCAAAATATTGCCATGGCTTCCTGTAAAATCTAAAGGATAGATTTAGATTTTATAAGAAAAATCTAAAAACCTCTCATTACCTTCATTCAGAAACTTTAGATACCCTGAAAACTAGCTAGAGAGTCTAGCTAGCCAGGTTGACTAATCTTATGGTGAGGGTAGATTCTAGGAGATAATTAGCCAGCCAAGGTCTGTGAAGGAGGCTGTGAAGACTCATTTACCTCAGACTTAAAAACCAAAGAAGCAGTCCTGTTTTGTATAGACTCTAGACTGCTCTCTATCATGCATAGTTAACCTGAAAACTTTAGAATGAGGTACCTGTGCAGGACATTCTAATTCTAGAAATATTTAGGGTCTTTCTGAATGGAAGGTTCTAAACTACACTAACTCATTCATGATGTTAATTTTGTTGGCATGGTCAAATCCAGTTGTCTCATTCCTAAAAGGCTAACTCTTGATGCTTCTCAAATTTTAGATGTCTAATAAACAATTGGACATCTTAGATGCCGTCTAATTGCTTAAAAATTATAGTTTCTATTTACTCAATTCCAGGTGGTTGGTATAATTAATCCATTCCAATAATTCTTACCATCTTATGGAGATTCCTTTGCAGTTTTAATGTATTACCTTGGAGTGGTATTAATTCTTACACTCAGTGGTGCTTATTAACAATAATGATGATGCTAATGATGATGATTTCCTACTTCTTAATGTTCTTCTAATGTTGTATTTTTAACCTATCTCCATAATTTTCATTTTGGTTTTCTATGCCGCAAGCAATAAGTCAAATGTTTTTATTAATGCCAATTTTGTTGAGGTTTTCTACTCTCCAGTTGAATAAACCCTGCATAGTACTTTTCACATTGTAGGCACTCAGATATGATATGGTTGGTTTTGAGAAGTTTTCAGGTCCAGAATCTCCAGAATTAGATATCTCCAGGATTTGGAGCCCTGTTAGATATGCAGAGCTAGATGCATCAAAGTGGGGAGAGGGTGCAGTCGTGCCTCTGGTGTGCCATGTTGACTTTTGTTGTTGTTGAGTCATTGTTTTTACAAACCCCGTTAAAAATATGACACTCCTTCCAAAAGAACACTATATTAACCATTATTATTTGGCCATAGAGGGGATAGTGTGTGTGTGTGTGCTCAGTTGCATTCAACTCTGCAACCTGCTGGACTGCAGCCTGCCAGTCTCCTCTGTCCATGGGATTCTCCAGGCAAGAGTACTGGAGTGGGGTGCTATTTCCTTCGCCAGAGGATCTTTCCAACTGAGGGGTCGAACTCATGTCTTCTGCATTACAGATGGATTCTTTACCACTGAGCCACCCGGGAGGCCCTAGAGGGGTTGGAGAGTTTAACAAAGATTTGGCAGATCTAGGCAGAACTAACCTCCTGCTGTTAAGACTGTACAAATCAAGTAGTAAGACTTTTCCCCAGCACAAAAAGAACATCTTCTGAAGTAGAATGTGTACAAGTTGGCAGTATTTTCTGGTGAGATATTTCCTGGCTGGATGTTATGGTCTTCATATTAATAAGATTTCTCATATTAAGGTCCCATATCACCAACCTTGAGAAATCATTTGTACACATTTCAGTGCTGTTTTTCTAGTCATTATCTTTATTAGTTTGGTGCACATAGCTGTTTTAACATCAGTTCTTTTGATTTTTTTGGTTTGTTTTGAAAAGGACACAGTCATCTAAACACCATTCAAGCATTTTTTCTTTCCTGTTAAAAGACACTTCTCTTTTTAAGATTTGAGATATTGTCCTTTCTGTGTAAACAAAGCAAGGTGCCACACATATTTGTTTAATGAGGAGCTATCAGGGCATCACTACAAGGAATTTATAAAGAGGAGCCTATACAGATAAAGAGTAACCCTTAGGACAGTATTATCTAGACAGCGCTTGAAATAATAATTGTCCTACTTGAGCTGAAATAATGGTGGTAGAACAAGCATTAGCCAGGCAGAGAAAAAAGAAACTCAAGCTGACAGCTCATTCCTGTTGCTGAAGTGGATCAACCGCTCATTGCAGGGCAGACAGCAGCCCAGTGGTAACGCTCATGCCTTTCATGTTGGTGTGGCATTGAGAAAATTCTCACTCCACTCCTGGTACCCGGGTCAAACCAAAGCAGACAGCTGTTCTGTTTCTCATACAGGAGAAAGAGGATGGCAGGCAAGCTCTTTTATTCCTAAAAGTTTGTCAGAAAAGCTATGCTACATACAATCCAGCTGTATGTTCTTGGTAATTAAGGAAAACAAATGCTCTTTGCAAACTCATTATATATTTTAAGTTCTTTAAGTTTTCATCAGGTTTCCACAGAAACAAAGAGTTTGAAACAATAGTCGAGAATGCATAAACCATCGAATAAGTGGATTTTAATTGTTCTTGTTTAGAAAATTATTCAGATAACCAGTCACATCAAAGACTATTAAACTTTTTAATTGCTCAGGTAGAAAGATGGAGACTGTCATCATTATCTTTCACAAGAAGAATCTTCATTCGGTAATGCTACTTGAATTTTGAGCTAAAATAACATCCTTAAGGATGCTACTAACTAGAGTGCCATTTAGTACTCAAAAATAATCATATGCCTTACTTATTCACAGGACACAATGCATGAATTTATAATACTAATTATGATTTCAAACAGTGTTTTATGCTATGGTTTACTTATATAGGCAGATCAGTTAATGCAGAACAGAGCTATAAATATTTGCACCTACCATAGGTATCATGTGCATGCAATTTAGTGCTATGTTAGTGAAGTCAGAAGAGTGGAGAAATGTGTCATCTCTGTATTTTGTAAAGCCCTTGTAGGACTTAGTATAATGCCTTGTATTTCTTAAATATTCAGTAAATGTAATTTTTTTCAATTTTATTTATTTATTGTTGGCTGTGCTGGGTCTTTGTTGCTGTGTGGGCTTTTTTCTAGTTGCAGTCAATGGGGTCTACTCTCTAGTGGGGGTGTTCAGGCTTCTCATTGTGGTGGCTTCTCTTGTTGTGGAGCACAGGCTCAATAGTTATGGTGCATGGGTTTAGTTGCTCTGTGGCATGTGGGATCCTCTTGCATCAGGGATCAAACCTGTGTCTCCTGCATTGGCAGGCAGCTTCTTTACCACTGATCCCCCAGGGATACTTTCCATAAATATAATTGATTTTGAAGAATTGGTGACCGTGTATTCATTTATTCAACTCCCTTGGATTGTGCAAGATTCTGTTCCCTGGTCTTGCAAGGTGCTAGGGACCCTGAGGTGAATAAACAGTACAGTTGACCCTTGAACCATACAAAAATAGGGCTGCTGGCCCTCTACACAGTTGAAGATCCATGTGAAAGTTATAGGTGGCCCTCTGTATACTTTGTTCCTCCACACCTGAGGTTCTGCACCCTTGGATTCAACCAATCATTGATCATGTAGCAGTTCAGTATTTACTACCAAAAAAAAAAAATCTGTGTTTAAGTGGACCCACATGGCTCAAACTGTATTTTTCACAAACAAAAAGTACTAACAGTTTTGGGACTCCAGTCTCATACACTGGAGTAAGTGAGAGTTGCAACTGCAGATTTAAATAGATTTGTGAGTTCTCAAGCTCTTTAATATATGTGTTTATGTTGAATATTTGATACACAGGGAAGATGAGTGAAGTGAAGTGAAAGTAGCTTAGTTGTGTCAGACTCTTTGTGACTCCATGCACTATGCAGTCCATGAAATTCTCCAGGCCAGAATACTGGAGTGGGTAGCCTTTCCCTTCTCCAGGCAATCCTCCCAACCCAGGGACTGAACTCAGGTCTTCCACGTTGCAGGTGGATTTAACAGCGGAGCTACCAGGGAAGCCCAAGAATACTGGAGTGGGTAGCCTATCCCTTCTCCAGTAGATCTTCCCGACCCAGGAATCGAACTGAGGTCTCCTGCATTGCAGGTGGATTCTTTACCAACTGAGCTATCAGGGAAGCCCAGGGAAGATGAAGGGGACTAAATAGCTGAAAAAAAAAAAAAAACAAAGAGTGTATTTTGTTTGGAATTAGTAAAGATCTCAAAAAAACAGAGACATTACTTTGCCAACGAAGGTCCATCTAGTCAAGGCTATGGTTTTTACAGTAGTCATGTATGGATGTGAGAGTTGGATTATAAAGAAAGCTGAGCACCAAAGAATTGACGCTTTTGAACTGTGGTGCTGAAGAAGACTCTTGAGAATCCCTTGGACTGCAAGGAGATCCAACCAGTCCATCCTAAAGGAGATCAGTCCTGGGTGTTCATTGGAAGGACTGATGTTGAAGCTGAAACTCCAATACTTGGGCCACCTAATTCAAAGAGCTGACTCACTGGAAAAGACGCTGATTCTGGGAAAGATTGAGGGCAGGAGGAGAAGGGGACGACAGAGGATGAGATGGTTGGATGATATCACTGAATCAATGGACATGGGTTTGGGTAGACTCTGGGAGTTGGTGATGGACAAGGAGGCTTGGTGTGCTGCAGTTTATGGGGTTGCAGAGTCGGACACGACTGAGTGACCGCTGAACTGAACAAACATTGTTTTGCTATACCAATTCTGTTTTTATGCTTTTTTGGCTATAATATATTCTCAGACCCTTTAGAAAATACAGAAAAAAACTAAAAAATATAGTAGATTAAAAAAAAACTTCTAAGTCTATCATTCAGATCATTTCAGATCAGTCACTCAGTCATGTCCAACTCTTTGTGACCCCATGAATTGCAGCATGCCAGGCCTCCTTGTCCATCACCAACTCCCGGAGTTCACGCAAACTCACGTCCATCGAGTTGGTGATGCCATCCAGGCATCTCATCCTCAGTCGTCCCCCTCTTCTCCTGCCCCCAATCCCTCCCAGCATCAGAGTCTTTTCTAATGAGTCATTTCCTCCCATGAGATGGCCAAAGTACTGGAGTCTCAGCTTTAGCATCATTCCTTCCAAAGAAATCCCAGGGCTGATTTCTTTTAGAATGGACTGGCTGGATCTCCTTGCAGTCCAATGGACTCTCAAGAGTCTTCTCCAACACCACAGTTCAAAACCATCAATTCTTCGGCGCTCAGCTTTCTTCACAGTCCAACTCTCACATCCATACGTGACCACTGGAAAAACCAAAGACTTGACTAGAGAGACCTTTGTTGGAAAAGTAATGTCTCTGCTGTTGAATATGCTATCTAGGTTGGTCATAACTTTTCTTCCAAGGAGTAAGCGTCTTAATTTCATGGCTGCAGTCACCATCTGCTGTGATTTTGGAGCCCAAAAAATAAAGTCTGACACTGTTTCCTCTGTTTCCCCATCTATTTCCCATGAAGTGATGGGACCAGATGTCATGATCTTCGTTTTCTGAATGTTGAGCTTTAAGCTAACTTTTTTCACTCTCCTCTTTCACTTTCATCAAGAGGCTTTTTAGTTCCTTTTCACTTTCTGCCATAAGGGTGGTGTCATCTGCATATCTGAGGTTATTGATATTTCTCCCAGCAGTCTTGATTCCAGCTTGTGCTTCTTTCAGCCCAGCATTTCTCATGATGTATTCTGCATAGAAGTTAAATAAACAGGGTGACAATATACAGGCTTGACGTACTCCTTTTCCTATTTGGAACCAGTCTGTTGTTCCATGTCCAGTTCTAACTGTTGCTTCCTGACCTGCATACAGGTTTCTCAAGAGGCAGGTCAGGTGGTCTGGTTCTTCTATCTCTTGAAGAATTTTCTGCAGTTTGTTGTGATCCACACAGTCAAAAGCTTTGGCATAGTCAATAAAGCAGGAATAGATGTTTTTCTGGAACTCTTTTGCTTTTTCGATGATCCAGCAGATGTTGGCAATTTGATCTCTGGTTCCTCTGTCTTTTCTAAAACCAGCTTGAACATCAGGGAGTTCATGGTTCACATATTGCTGCAGCCTGGCTAGGAGAATTTTGACCATAGCAACTATTAGTGTTTTTTACATATTTATATAGCCTTTGTCCTACATATATATTTTGAATACAATTATAATTTTACATTGTTTCCACTTAGCTTTTACCATAAGTGAGTTTAGACATCATAAAATATTTTTCATAAGCACCATTATTTGTTGGCAACATATTATCCCATTATATTAATGTGCCCTATTGAGCCATTCCTCTTGTTTGTTATGCTATAAAGTTGATTTTTGATTCTCATAGTCATAAATAATCCTTGTGTGTAGCCTTTTGTTGAATTTTCGGTTATTTCCTATAGATTGGTTTCTAGAAGCGGAATTACAGGGTCAAATTTATGACTTCTTTAAGGCTCTTGATACAATCCAATGCTTTTTTCTGACTGATTTAATCACCCAGCAGCAATGGATATCTCATTATATGCCTTCCAGCATTGAGTAGTATAATTTATTTTTTAAAATAACTTTATTTATTTATTTTTGGTTACCCTGGGTCTTCATTGCTACGTGCAGCTTTATCTACTTGTGGCATTCTGAAACTACTCTTTGCTGTGGTGCCAGGGCTTCTCATTGTGGTGGCTTCTCCTGCTGCGGAGCACAGGCTCTAGGCACATGGGCTTCAGTGCTTGTGGTGTGAGGGATCAGTCGTTGTGGCACATGGGCTTAGTTGCTCCACAGGATGTGAAATCTTCGCAGAGCAGGGACTGAAACCATGTCCCCAGGATTGGCAGGTGAATTCTTATCCACTGTACCACCAGGGAGTCCCAATGTAATTTATTTTTCTTTGCAAAATTGCTGTATGGAAAATGATACATCATTCTTATTTTGTCTTTCTATGGTTACCATTGAGCTTGACTATATTTTTTTAATTAAATTTATTTATTTTAATTGGACGCTAATTACTTTACAATATTGTATTGGTTTTGCCATACATCAACATGAATCCGCCATGGGTGTACACAGGTTCCCCATCCTGAACCCCCCCTCCCTCCTCCCCCTCCTCTCTGGGTCATCCCAGTGCACCATCCCCAAGCATCCTGTATCCTGCATCAAACCTGGACTGGTGATTCATTTCTTATATGATATTACTTTCCCACAGAGTCCAAAAGACTGTTATATACATCTGTGTCTCTATTGCTGTCTCACATACAGGGTTATCATTACCATCTTTCTAAATTCCATATATATGTGTTAGTATACTGTATTGATGTTTTTCTTTCTGGTTTACTTCACTCTGTATAATCGGCTCCAGTTTCATCCACCTCATTAGAACTGATTCAAATGTATTCTTTTTAATGGCTGAGTAATACTCCATTGTGTATATGTACCACAGCTTTCTTAGGGAACCCTCTTACACTGTTGGTGGGAATGCAAACTAGTACAGCCACTATGGAGAACAGTGTGGAGATTCCTTAAAACCTGGAAATAGAACTGCCTTATAATCTAGCAATCCCACTGCTGGGCATACACACCGAGGAAACTAGAATTGAAAGAGACACGTGTACCCCAATGTTCATCGCAGCACTGCTTATAATAGCCAGGACACGGAAGCAACCTAGATATCCATCAGCAGATGAATAGAATAGAAAGCTGTGGTACATACACACAGTGGAGTATTACTCAGCCGTTGACTATATTTTTTGCTTATTAGCTCCTTATGCTTCTTATAATTTTTGTTCCATGAACTATCTATTCAAATTGTTTCTTTTTCTAATGGAATGCTCTTACAATTTTAGTTCTATTGCAATGAGTTCTTGTCCCTCTCCCAATTCCATCTACATGTCAATTTGTTTTCTCTCTATAGCTTTCTATTTTCATTCAATTGGGTCTTTGTCATCTTGTGATCTGTATAAGGATGCCACATAATTTTATGGCTTTTTTCTGGTTCTTATATACAGTAAATCATAAGTTTTATTTTTAGAACTAAGTTTTATACTGTACCATAAAAATTCAAAAGTTGATTACAAAAATAAATGAGCATAAAATAAATGGCACTCTGTGCTAACATATGTTTATCACTTAGGTAAAATCTATCTTTCGCTGTAAAAGCTGTCATATTTTTTCTACATGTGCAGTACTTGCTAATGACTTCTAAAACATGGGCTTTACTTAGTAAATCTCTCTGTAGCAAGTGTAGTTTTTCAGTAAATTACCCTCTAAATTCAGTGACTTAAAACATTTACTGTCACTCTCTAGTCAGCTAGCAAGTTGGGAGGTGAGGTAGGAAGTTATTTTGACCAATTTTGCATTCACTTATGTATCAACACTCAGCCTTGCTGCTCTTGCTTGCTCATCTCTTTGGGGACCTGGCTGGCTATAGGCAAATGGCTCTCCTTCTGTCCATTCCTCCTCTAGCAGGCCAGCTGAGGTGCTGCAGCAGGGTGAGTGGAAGCATTTAAAGCCTCTTGAGACCTAAGTTCATAACTGGAAATTTGTCACTTTTGCCTTGTTCTATTGGCTGTGATAAATTACAAGCCTTCCGAGATTGAAGAGTTATACAGATAGACTCCATGTCTTCAACTAGAACTAGAAAGTCACAGTATAAAAGATGTGGACAAGGAGGCAAGAATAACTGGAGTCATAACTGTAAACAGACTACCCCACAGAGGCATTCTTCATTTCTCCAAAAACATTTTAAATGAGGTTTAAATTATCATAATTGTTTAGAGACTTTTTAGTTAATGCAGTTGAATGCCCCAGACACCTTTAAATGATGAATGCTAGTAAAAAAAAAGAGGGGGCGAGTGGGCCTGTGGCAACTTTATTTCAGTTTACCAGTCCTAGTGATCAAGATGTCACACATCAAAAATGATACTGTTTAGTGATCTTATGGCACACTAGGCTATATAAGATGATTTGGCAGCATCTATATGTGGTTTGCTGAAAACATTTATTATACTTCTGTATGTTATGTAATCATGAGGGGGAAAATTAATTTATAAAGGTATTTTAAATATATCAAATACTGAATCTGAACAAAACTCTCAGATAAAACCTTTTCACATTTGTAATGAGAAAAGTTACCTCCATGACTGTAACTTTTAAAGAAATGTGATTTTGGCTGTTCTGGGTCTTGATTACTCTCGAGTTGCGGCACGCAGGCTTCTCATTGAGGTGGTCTCTCTTGTTGCGGAGCACAGGCTCTAGGGCGCACGGGCTTCAGTAGTTGCGGCCTGTAGGCTCAGTGGTTGTGGCGTGCTGGCTTAGTTGTCCCATGGCCTGTGGAGTCTTCCTGGATCAGGGATGGAACCCATGTCTCCTGCACTGGCAGGTGGATTCTTAACCTCTGGACCACCAGGGAAGTCCCATGAATGTAACTTTTTAAGAATCAGATTTGATGTTGGAAATGGCTAAATGCAGTTCCTGATTTAAAAAGTTTTAGTTGATAATCTGAAGAAAATTTGAAGAGAAATTTTTGATAGTTAACATCTTATGTGAATAAGAATCTTTGTTCACACAGGAAGTGTTGGGAAGTCTTCCACTTCCAATAATGGTGGGCTCTTTGTCAGTAATTTGCGCCAACCTTGTAGTTAGGGCAATGAAGGGAAGCTGGATGAATTAAGTATCAGATTAGGCTTCACAGATAACTCCCAGTCTCAGAGGCTTAACAAATAAGCACGTGTTTCTTGCTCATCTCACCATCTAATGTAAGTTGGCGAGGAAACTGCTCCAGGTGGTCCCTCATGGAGCCAGGCTTCATCCCTATTGTGCGTCCACCCTTTAAGTCCTCAGCGGCCTCTCTCTTCAACCAGTGTATGAGTAAAGAAAGTGAGGAGTCTGTGTGGGAGTTTTTATGGGCCAGATCTAGAAGTGATTCATATCACTTTCTGTTACATTCCACAGATTGCGCAGCCCCACCTAAATGCAAGAGAGGCTGGGAAATGTAATCTAGCTGTGCACTCAGGAAAACGAAGAAAACATAGATATTGGTGAGCACTAGTAATCTTCTTTTAAAAGTTCTGAGCTTGCTTTTGGCAGCCTCACTGGGTTATTGAGACAAAGGGCAGAGACTAGGCCAGCCAAGGATGGGGACCTATTAAGCTGCTCCCCACTGTGTTTGGAGCCCTGAAGGATTGTACTCTAGGAATAAGTGTGAGCTTGAACTAAACCAGATCCCTGTGGACTTCAGTCAAACTTTATGTGAACCTAGTAGCTCAGAATACTTCAGGTCTTGAACTTGAAATTTTTCTTTGAGTGTTTTATTAAAGATATAATCCAGTACATAAAGATAACCAAACATATGAGGAGACAAGACAGTAAAATTAAAACATAAGATATTGGAATTATGAGTTCATATTTTCAACAACTAAGCTTACATATTCAAGGAGATTTAAAAAGAAAGCTAGGCTTGGAAGTTTAAGTGTAGGTATCTAGAAATTGTAAAAAGAAAGAGATCAGCTTTGAAAAAGAACCAGTATAATTTCCAGAACTGTAAAGTATGTAACCAAAATTAAGAACTTCGTGGATAGAGATTAAGAGCAGATAAAACACAGCTCATGAGAAACAGAGAAAATTATCCAAAATGAATCATGAAGAAGTGTAAAGAAAGGAAAATACAAAAGAAAGGATAAAAGAAATGGAGATGATGTAGTATAACTTGAGTTCATTTAGAATAGCAGAAGGAGGAGAGAGAGAGAGAAGACAGAAGAGGTAATACACACCTGCAGAAGGACTGGATCTTGTCTGACAATTATGGGAAAAAGAAACACTGACAACGTGGTAATCAAAATTGCTCAGATTAAGATAAGGTATCATTGGGAGCATATCAACCTGCCTGTGACTTGCATTTTGACGTTGCTTGGCCTTTGATTATGGGGACTCTGGTGCTCGGCCATGAGGGATAAACGTGACCTATTTGGAAATGGTGCCATTTGCACCATCCTCCCTCCCTCTTGTCTCCCTGGTGTAAAGAATCATTAGCTGAATGTTAACTGTACAATTGAAATCAGATTTTATCCCAAATATCAAATCCATTTTCCTTTTGTCAAACTTTAAAGAACATACACATTCAGCTTATGATTTATTTTTTTAATGTCCCTAAAAAAATCCTGCATCTATAGATTAAGAAAATTTAGAAAGAATAAATAAAAATTAGAGATAAAAAGAGAAATGTTCATGACAAAACTAATATAATGATCTCACACAGATGAAGCATAAGTGATAAGATGCCCACTATAAAAATGATCTCCAAAAAACCATTATTGTTTTGCTATTCAAAAAATCCAAGAAGTATAACAATCAAAATTAATCTTTCATTCCACTATCCAAGGATGACCAGTGTTTACATTATGATCTATATCTTTTCTAGAATGTTCCTAAATGTATATTCTATGATATACAACAAAGGCTTACCTTGGGAGTGAGGAATTTGGGCCAACTAAGAAAAGGTGGGGTTTTTGGTAGGTGTTTCAATTTCTTTTGTGACTAAATGGGTATAAAAGAAGGAGTAAGCCTGCTCCCCAGGCTATGTTTTATTTTATTCATATATTCACTCAAAGCACTTCCTATGTGACATGTATTGGATTAGAGGCTGTGCATTTTGTGGGCCTGGGGCTTTCCCCCACATGAGTGCTCATGGTAGTACCTTCACAAGACATGTGGGAGGGAGAGGGCCTGAGACAGACGCTGTGTCTGTCATCTAGGGATGACTTCATGGAGGGCTGAGGTGCCAAGGAGGGCAGATATTTTGGTGGACCAGAGACAGTGGGAGGGAGAGGGAGTGGCTGTTGCTCATAAGTGCAAAAGCAGAGGCAGACTGGATTGTTCAACTGTTCACTTGCCTGGCTTTGTGAGCTGAGGAAAAGGTTATTTAATAGTTAATAAAAGAATAGTGCTTAATCACTCAGTTGTGTCCAGCTCCTTGCGACCCCATGAACTGTAGTCCACCAGGCTCCTCTGTCCATGGGAATTCTCCAGGCAAGAACACTGGAGTGGGTTTCCATGCCCTCCTCCAGGGGATCTTCCCAACCCAGGGATCAAACCCAGGTCTCCCGCATTGCAGGTTGAGCTTCCCTGGTGGCCTAGAGGGTAAAGCGTCTGCTTGCAATGAGGGAGACCTGGGTTCAATCCCTGGGTCGGGAAGATCCCCTGGAGAAGGAAATGGCAACCCACTCCAGTATTCTTGCCTGGAAAATCCCATGGACAGAGAAGCCTGGTGAGCTATAGTCCATGAGGTCGCAGAGTCAGACACGACTGAGCGACTTCACTCATTCCCACATTGCAGGTCAATTCTTTACTGTCTGATTCACCAGGGAAGCTAATAAAAGAATAAGTACTATTTATTAGGTGTCTGTTGTATGCCAACAGCATACAGTGCATAAATCATTTTACTTACTACTCATATGGGGACTTCCCAGGTGGAGCTTGTGGTAAAGAATCTGCCTGCCAATGCAGAGGACGTAGGAGACTCCAGTTTGATCCCTGGGTCAGGAAGATCCCCAGGAGGGAAGATATGGCAACCCACTCCAATATTCTTGCCAAGAGAATTCCATGGAGAGTGGAGCCTGGCGGGCTACAGTCCATGGGGTCATAAAGAGTCAGACATGATCGAGTGTCTGAGTGTAATACTTCTCATGTGAACTCTGCAAATTAATATTTAACTAACATTTATTGATCAGCCACTATTGTTGTGAGATTTTATATGCAATCAATACATCAAATCCTTGGGACAAATCTATTAGACAGGTTATGATCCCTGTTTTACAGATGAGGAAACAGACATTGATGAAGACTTGCTCAAGGTCATATACTAGACCTGACAGGCCGTAATTCCAAGGTTTCTATGGTATTTTCATTCACAGCTACTTAACTTAAGTAATGAAAAATAGTGTTTCTCATTAATAAGAAACCCCTATCTCTCCCCAAATTCAATCCTAGGGATCTTGTTGAGTGTCATTTCTTAGACACTTCAGTATTGAAACCGGAATAAGAAAACACACTCTTAAATAGCTATTAAAAAAAAAAAAAGAAAAACCTTTATATTTTAAATTAATTTTAACCTTTTTGGAGCTGATTTCTTTGGGGAAAAGACATCCTTCTTTGATTAATACATTTCATTCTTCTTTTTCATGATTTTAAAGGAAAAGGTGATATTACTTTCTCGATAGCCTAAATTAAAATTTCTTTTGCAACTAATAAGCTCTCCTTTATTTAAAGACTATTTGTGACTGTGGTTAAATACTACATAACATAAAATATACCATTTTAATCATTTTTTAAAGTATACAGATCAGTGGCATTAATTATACTCATGTTGTGCAAACATCACAACACTCTATCTCTAGAACCTTTGCATCATCCTAAACTAAAATTCTGTCCCCATTAAACAATAACTACATGCCCCTTAATGATCATTGTTCTTAAAGGAGATAGATAACTGTGTTAAGCTCATCACAACACTCCATCTCTAGAACCTTTGCATCATCCTAAACTAAAATCCTGTACCCATTAAACAATAACTACCCACCCCTTAATGACCATTGTTCTTAAAGGAGATAGATAACTGTGTTAAGCTTAGTTTTCTTTATATGAATGAGCACATAATTATCTTTACGGATATGAAGGAAAGGGATAGTTGCCAGCCTAATGGCAAATGCACAGCCTACTGACAAAGGTATATAATTGTAAAAATAGCTGAGTGGGCAGAATTCTGATTTTCAGCTGCCCTAGGCACTTCAGTGCACTTCTGATAATGATTTTCCTTGGGCATGTAGTTATACTGATAGAAATCATATCCATGCATAAAGAGTGAGCTTAATTATATATAACTGCATACCTAAAATGAGGCTTTACATTTTTTTTTTTACATATACTTTCTGATTTACAAAAGATGAGACACTAAATTCTGACTGATCTCCAAGAGGTAGTGTGTGTCGCCCTCAGAACGTGAGTGTCTTTTGTAGAGTTCTCCTTTTCTGGGAAGACACTGTATCTTGCCTTCCCCCTCACTCCTTTGGGAATTGTTTTCATTATATGGAATTTCACAGTCTCATCTGATTCTCTGCTGTGACTGTGAGGACAGGAAAATACACAAAGGCTGATTTAGGGGTTTGTATGTAATCAGGGGTAGTGAGCAAAGCAAAAGTGAGTTGAGTGGTAATGTCTGTTCCAGGTGCTGTGTTAAACGTTTTACATGTATTGTTTTGTTTAATACTCACAACCCTGTGAGATAGGAATCAATTCCCATTTTATAGATGGGAAAACTAAGGAACAGGAAGATGAGGTTACTTGCCAAAGACACATCACTAATAAATGACAGACAGGATTCAAACTCGGGCTGTGTAGAGCTCTTGTTCCAAGCTGCTCTGTTAACACACCCTCCTGGCCCACATCAGCCTTGACAGCAGTGTTAAACCAGAGACACGTGCGAGCCCTTGTGTGGCTGAGGTGAGTGGGGAGTCTCAGCTAAAATCAGATACTGGGTCTAGAGACAGAGGCTGTCCAGCCAGCGCAGGGAAACGGGGAAACACAAGGTCGACTCTGGCCCCACTTGTTACCTGGTTGGTGGAGGAGAGAGGAGAGGGGCATCTCTAAGCAGGTTTCAAGGCATCAGCTCTTCCTTGTGCCCACTCTCTGGTGTTGTGCCCTTGGGCTTGTAGTTGTTGCGCATCCTTCTTAGAGCTGCTTTTCTTGAGGGAACCACCTCCCCAAGGCCTCCCTCTCCAGTTTATTCTTACCACCCCACACCTACAGGAAAAGTTTTCTGAGTATAGTTGATTTTAGCTAGTTGTTTAGGAGAACGGCAGGTGTAAAGGGTGGACTCTAAGGTGAGGATGACTCTCCCCCTCCTTGCAATTCCCTGATTCTCCCAGGAACATAGTTGTATCTACATTTCTGAAAGCAGAAGTTTTAATGCAAACGACCACCCCAACGAGGGAGACATTCTTGTTTTAAATTATTTATTTATTTAGTTTATTTATTTTTGGCTGTACTCGGTCTTTATTGCCGCGCGGGCTTTTCTCCAGTTGTGGCAAGTGGGGCGACTCTCTAGCTGCTGTGTGCGGGCTTCTTGCTGCGATGGCTTCTCCTGTTGAGGACCACAGGCTCTAGGGCACATGGACTTCTGCATTTGTGGCTCTCAGGCTCTAGAACACAGGCTCCATAGTCGTAGCACATGGGCTTAGTTGCTCCACGGTACGTGCAATCTTCTCGGATCAGGGATTAAGCCTGTGTCTCCTGCATTGGCAGGCAGATCCTTTACCACTGAGCCACCAGGGAAGTCCAAGGGAGACACTCTTAAACAGGGAGGAGTATTGATAAATTCTGCCAGAAGTTGAAGAGGCTTAGCTATCTGGGTCCCAGGGATCAGTTGTTGGGATCTGAGAGCTTCCAGAGGGACCTGAGAGCGGCTCCTGGACTTTGAGTTTCTCTGAATTCTCTCACGGCCAGAAACTTTCTCCTGACCCTTGCTCATGGCTCCTGTTCACAGGGTACAGCCATTCACACCCAACTTAAAATGAGAAGTGACTCTCCTGGGAGTGTTTCTGACCCCAGAGAATGTGTGGATTGTTTTCATAACTGTCATGAGTTACCTTCATGTTTCAGGAACGAGCACGTTACACCTGCAGGCAGCACCTTTGTGATGATTCTGTGGACCCCGAGGGTTGCATCCTCCTTGTGTGGGGAGGTAACAGGTGCACCAAGCTATGCTCGAGGGCTTGCTCTACTTTTGTATGAAAACCCTCTGGTATTGCCTACAGAGGTTAGCAGTGTTTACTACATTGTATTTCAGTAATTGTACATCAAATTAAACAAAAAAATATTGTCTGATGCTTTTTATACTGGAGCATAGCCTTTATTTATTTCAAAGTGGTGACATAATACTCAGCTGCTGTGATAAGACAGCTGCATTTACCAGTAGTGACAGTTTGCAGTTGAGTCATAGGAAGGATTCATTTGGACTTGTTTAAAGTCATGTCAAATAAATAAAATGGGTGAAGACCAGATTTAGGATGTGGGCCTACAGAACACCAGCTGAGGTGGCTAGAATTGTTCTTTCACATCCCACCATGTGCTTGTCTTCTCTCTTCCCTTCTGTTTATATCCCTATTAAGTAGGGTGTTCATGCATTGGAGAAGGAAATGGCAACCCACTCCAGTGTTCTTGCCTGGAGAATCCCAGGGACGGCGGAGCCTGGTGGGCTGCTGTCTGTGGGGTCGCAGAGAGTCGGACACGACTGAAGCGACTTAGCAACAGCAGCACACTGTCCTCAGCCTGCTCTGAAAACACCACTGTGTTTGGTCAAGTTACCTCAAAGCTATACCTAGATCACACTGTGACAAGAAAAAGAGATATTTTCAACTGGAATTGACTTATTTCCATTTTCTGTTTTCTATTTCATTTTAATTATAGCCACTTGGAGCCAGTGACTATTTGGAACTGTCAAAGAATTTTGATACAGTATTTTTACGAAACATTCCACAATTTACCCTGGCAAAGAGGACCCAAGCTCGGAGATTCATAACTCTCGTTGATAACTTTTATGATTTCAAGGTAAGGATGTGGTATATTTTCTCAGAACTAAATATTTTGGACTGTGGAGCAAGATTGTTTGGGCTGGAATCCTGGTCTACCCCTTACTTGACTTCTCTATGCCTCAGTTTTGTCACATACAGATCGAAGATACTACTCTGAAGTAGTATTTACTTCAGAGAATTATTGTGAGGACAGAATAAACTAATCCAGGTAAATCTTTTAAAGCAGCACTTGGTACACGCTGATGCTGCACAAGTATTATTGGTGGTGGCGGTAATAGTAATCATATTGTATTAAAAATCCCATCCTAAGATGCTCTGCTATTTTCCCAATCCCATCATTCACCTAAACACATCATGTGCTCTGTCTATGAGTATGCACATCACAATGCCTTACCTAGACAGAGTCTCAGTAAACATTTGTCACGTGAGTCAATTATTGGAAACAAAATGAATGAATGAATGACTAAAGGGCCATTCTCAGTATTAGTTTTCTCTCACTCTGACTTGAAAACCCCAATAACTATCATTGTCCCTAAACAAGCAGGAAAAACCCAGTTATCTTATTACCAGCATGAGTCGCTGAGCCTTTGTCCATTCATCAGAGGCATTATTGCCTAGTGGTTAAGGAGTGGACCCTGGGACCAAGCTGAATCCCTTGAAGACCAACTTAGCTTGAATTGCCTTCTTTAGAAAAAGGGGATAATAAAGGTATTTACCTCATAAGATTGTTGTGAGGATGAAATGAGCAGGTAAAATACTTAGAACGTTGTGCAGCATACAGTAAGCTTTCAATGAAGGTGAGCCACTAGCACCACTGACTCAACGGACATTAATTTGAGCAAACTCCAGGATATAGTAAAGGACAGGGGAGCCTGGCGTGCCGCAGTCCATGGGGTCGAAAAGAGCTGGACATGACTGAACAACAACAACAATGAGCCACTAATAATAATATACACCTGTAAATATACTTACAGTAAAGGACCACTTCAAGTTAAGAGTGAAATATTGTTTTACCGTTAGATACAGTTTTCCCTCCTTATTCCTTGTACTGAAATAGAGCAGTGATTGACTAAAATTGAAGGGACCTTGAAGGAAGGAGAAAGTACCAGAATCTGCTGAGAGGGAGAGGTGAGATTTTTAATGTTTCGTTTCCTTTATTTATTCATTCAGCAATCTTCACACCAAGCACAGTGCTAATTCAGTGACAGGCAAAGCCAGGCATGTTGCCTGCCTTCATGGAGCTGATAGTCTAGTATTGAAGAAACGCTGATTAAATGTGTGTAGAACTAAGTGTAAATGTTCTGAGAACTGAGTGTGGGATGTTCTCTTGGAAAGAGAAGGGACTTGGTGCCATGAGAGTCCAGGAGGACAGTAGACTGATCTTTGTGTGGGAACTGGGGCCAGGCTGAGGAAGTCCTTCTGAGGACCAGCTGCACCAGAATCATCTGAGCTCCTTAAGATCCAGATTCCCGAACTCACCCCACCCCACACCAGCAGAGGAAGACCAGGGATGGGGCCTGGAGCCTGCTGGTTCACCAGCTCCTCAGGTACTGCTCATAAACACTGAGCTGTGATGGCTGGGCTCCACGTGCAGAGTGGGGAGTTGGCAGCACAGGCCCTGTGATGGGCCTGAGCATGAAAGGCAACCTGCCTTAGTGAGTGCCATCAGAATATGCTGCCTGCTCTCAAGGGGGCCCTGTGAGCAGGAAGCTGAGAACACCAGGGCTGGGGATCAAGGTGGTTACTTGTCTCCTTCTGGATTACTCATCAAGAGACTCTGCTCTGAAATAATCATGTGGGGTCTAGAATATATTGCCCAGAGGTAGCACTCTGTTTTCAGGGGGCAGTGCTTCAAGAAGAAAATGGGAGGGGTGCATTGGTAGGTGGTTCTTAGAGTGGCAGATTGATAAACTCTTATTTTTGAAAGCTTATGATCCCTACCCCTCAGTCCCACCCCCTGATCCAACCTCCCCACACTGTTTCACTTCTTCATTAGACAAAAAGATTTTTCTGGCAATATGATGGAACATCAGAACTACTCTCCTAACATTTGCTTTAACTAAAGCACACATTTAAAGTTTATACTCTTTTAAAACAGCCGAAATTATTTCAGAAATTGGAAGCATTAAACAGACATCGTTTTAGAATGCATTTATAGAAATCTGTGAAATAAGGACATTTCCATCTAAGTAATGAAAAAAGTGTCATTTGTGGTTAAAATAATTTATAAGAGGAGGTAGAAGATCATTTGTATATGGAAAGACTAGTCCCAAACATCAATACATTGTTTTAAAATATTGATAGCGCGTTTGCTTAGTCATGTCTGACTCTTTGCAGCCTCATGGACTGTAGCCCACCAGGCTCCTATGTCCATGGATATCAGCATATTTACTTAAATAATGATTTTAAAAGGATGGCTGTGAATCCTGAAAACAAATTCAGATCTCCTGAAACATCAGGAAGAGTATGTTTTAAGCTAGCGGACATAAAATTTATTGTGAAAGCAGTTTCTGGTATGTGGTTACACATGGACATTGACTCAAACACTTATGTAATCAAGAAATATTCATGCCAAGCTTAGTGTTTTTCAAGGATGTCTGGCTGGATGCTGATAGAAATGCAGGTTCTGGTAACTCAGGGTGTAATTAGAGGAGCGGTGCACTGGACTTAGCTGTCACATGTGCAGCAAAGGGGTAACAGTGCATCGGGGGAGCATCTTTGATGCGCACAGAGATGGGCTTCACACAGTCAGGTGAAAATGTCAACCTCAGAGGTAATGGAAAAGCCACTGGCCTTAGAACTGGAAGAGATCAGGACTGGTGTCACGAGCTGAGACTCTCCAGGCCTGGAGCTGCCCCCTAAAACCTGTGTTCCCTACTTCAGAAGGCGGTGTAAGCTGTGTGGAAGTATTTGTAAAGTACTGTGCAGTTTAAAAATAGCACTTTAAAGAGACTATTAGAAAAAGTATGAAAATGGTCAAAACGTTTTCCTAAAAAAAAGTATTTTGTTTCAAAAATACATTTGGAATTTTTGAATCCCAGGCTATCTGAATATAGGTTATGTGGTGTGTCTATTTACATTTTAGAGATATTCCAGAAATAGAAAAAAAAGTTACCCAAATATTGAAATCTACTTTAAAGAAATGCTGTATTCACTTATTTATGCAAGTTTTTTTTTCATTAATGAAGAAAATACGATGTAGGTGAGTCCTGTCAGTTTTGAAATTTTGACAACCACATTTTGCTTATGCTCTTTTGTGGACTTTAAAACATGGAGGTCAATAAAAATTTTAGTAGCTTTAGGGTAACTTTTGGATATTTAGGTAAAATCTCTAATTAGAAAAACAGATTAATGAAACAGGAAAAAATGTGATAGATTGAAGCTTTAAAAAAAAATTTTTTTTTTTTTTCAAAATAAAGATAGAACTTGGAGAAAATGTGTAGAAAGAGAAATGATTTAAGACAGTTAGATTGAAAGAGAGTTCAAGGCTTTGTTCTTTATAAATACACATTCTGTAAGCTCATAAAAGTATATTTCACCAAGTACTAATTTTGCTACATATATTTAGAACCATTTAAAAGCAAAAATCTTAAGCTCCCTGTTATAATAGATTTTTATTTTATGAGAATTTTGTTTTTGCCTTCAACTTGTTAAGGGTAAGGAGTAACACCATTTGCTCATTTTCTCTGTTTCAGGTGCGCATAATTTGCTCTGCATCAGCTCCTATATCAAGCTTATTTTTGTGTGATCATCATGACAGTGAGTTGGAGCAAAGCAGAATACTGATGGATGATTTGGGGCTGAGCCAGGTAGGTGATATTAACATAATCTCTTTTTATTATAAAACAACTTAATTGTTTTGGTTTGATGCATGGCTACGTTTTAAAGAAGGAATGCAGTTATGTATTTAACCACTGATTTGCCACTTTCTTCTAAAGCCAGTATAGCAGGCATATCCTCAACATCAGTAAATACAGAGAATTATAGCCTTAGAGTGGTGGAAGGAATCTTTGTGATAAAAGCGAAGTCCAGGGAGGTGGCCTGAGGGGGCTTGCAGTTACACCACTGACCCCAGTGGCAGGCCAGAGCTGGCCACCAGGCACCCATGTCTGGTTCTGGACTCCCTCAGCCACGCCATGCTGCCTTTTCTGGATAGCCTCCTTCACGTCTGCTGGATCTGTAGAGCACAGGATCCAGTATCCAGTCATGTGGACTGGCTGTTCTAGCACTTTGTGCCTGACAAGGCCCTCTGCTTAAAAAGAAATCCACGATTCCTCTCCTAACCCCATTCTGTAGACATTTGTGGAGCACCTGTGGGTGCCAGGCTCTGAGGACGCTCTGTCGGAAACCAGCTGATGCTGGCCCAGTTCTCCTGGAGCTTGGGGGTCTGGTGATTTCACTCCAGGCCAAACAGAAGTGGCTTTGCATTTCCTTTTTCTTTATGAATATTACAGGGTATGTGTCTCAACTGTAGACAACTAAAATATTAGTAAAAATTTAAACCTATAAACACTCACCCCCTCCCAAATGAGGGGAGCCCCATTCTTTTAACCCCAGTAGTAAAAGACCATTTGGAATGAGGAAACCGTTCCTTATTGACCTGAGTTGAAATTATGCATTCTTAGGAGTTTGGGAAAATGAGGCCAATAATTATTTAAATAGTGAACTTTCAAAATATGATTTTTAAATCTACATGTAGAAATACATAACTGCTTGTGATCCCATTTCTCTGAGAGCAATATATCCAAATAATGTCTTTTGACAATTTGGAAGAATATACTTAAGGGGCTACTTCATCTCAGTTTCTGAAATTCTTTACATCATTGGCTTTTGAATTTTTCTTCTGATCAGAGTTCAGATATAGGGCAAAGTACGCTCAGCACTTAGGGCCAATAATACATGAAGAAATCCTGGCACGTGGCTATAGGGTCATACAGTTTTACAGTAGGTCAGTAATTTAGACTTAGGAGTGCAGAACTTTTCTCTGAGAGTATATATAATAGCAAACTCCTAAGGAAAGAGGCAAGATTCAGTGTTCACTTACAGGCTATACCCTGTGTTGAAATCACCAGTCCCAGGTTATTTGCTAGCCTCACGAGGGCTCCCTAACTGAACCCTACCTGCATGGGAGGATCAAGTGTCCCAGAAGCTCAAGACCAAAAACAGCTCTGGCCTTCCCAAAGCCTGCTCCCAGACACAATCTCCAGGTCCACAGAAGACCTCTCAGTCACCCAAGTTGGAAAAAAAGATTAGCCTTCAGGCCTCCCCTTGGGAACGTGGCCCTGACTGTGAAGCTTCAAGGGAGAGTCTCAGCCGAATATTGATATACCAGAACTACTGGGTTTTGTTGTTGCCTATTTCTTTTAAAAAATATGTATTTATTTTTATTTATTTGGCTGTGCTGGGTCTTAGTTTTGGCATAACAGATCTAGTTCCCTGACGGGATGGAACCCGGGCCCCTGCAATGGGAGCTTGGAGTCTTAGCTAGTGGGCCACCAGGGAGGTCCTGACTTCTTCCTGACATGCACATTTTGAGAAAGAATTCCTTTTCTGTCTAGAATATCCTTCCTTTAGATTTTGTAGAGAACTTTCATCTGAGCAAAAATTTTCTTATTTGGATATTAGAGTGTTGTTTCAGCTTTAATTATTCGTCTAATGTTTTCTTCCTGGTAGTTTGTTCTGCTTATTGATTACTGGTTTAAATTAGTTGATTCTCTAGTCTAATTTATGTTAGCTGACTCTCTAATTGTTGGGTAAAATTAGTAGATTCTCTAGTCTAATTTAATGAAAAAAATTTGTAGAATATTTTATAAGCTCAAAAAATATTTTTGAAACTTGTACTTAGTTCTTTAAATTTTTGGTTGCAGAGGTTTTAATTGGTGCTGGATTGTTGTTTTATTTTTTTGATAATTAGGACTCAGCGGAAGGACTAGCCATGTTTACTGGAGAAGAGGAAATCTTCGCATTTCAGCGCACGATTTCCCGACTCACAGAAATGCAGACTGAACAGTACTGGAATGAAGGAGACAGAAGCAAGAAGTAACCGTCACTTTTGCGTGAATAAAACTCTGGACAAATGATTACTGCAGGGAGAACTCTTCATTGTGGGACTGGAAGGAATCATTTTCTCATCATTCATTATGCACTTTGTCCTCTGGACCATTTTTATCTAAAATTGCTGTCAAAGATATAGTGGTTTAGTAAGTTAAAGCCATTTTTAGGTCTACTTTTTGCCTGTTTATTTGGCCTTATTTCTACACCACAAAATTAAAATCAGCACTCTTATCAAGCTGAATGTAGGACCAGGCATTTTGGTTTCATATTAAGCTACCTGAGTGAACCTTGAATACATACACACTCCGTAAACGCAGGGTGTCTGGATGTCTGTGACCTTTGGCTGTCTTTTGGCTGCATGATAGAAACACATTGTTAGGGACTGTAAATTACTTTAAATCTCCCAAGTCTTTAGGCTTCCTTACAGCAGAGTATGTTTTTTACCTTGAGTTCAAGCTTTGCAGGGAGGACCTGATATCCAGTGGACACACAGCTGACTGGAAAAAATCAAGGATTATGAAACCATAGAATAAGAAACAGGGGTGTCAAATTTCAACCGACAGGCAGATTCCCCCAACTCTGACAGCCCGGAAGACAAACACCAGGAATGGGGACCAGTGAGAGAGTGTCGGGAGGGGTGGCGTCCTGGACCACACTAAGCAGCAGAATGCACTCTGCTCACTTGAGGCCATAAGACCCCATGGACTGCAGCTCCTTCCCGCTGCTCACGTGTGTTTGCTCTGCTCGCAGATGTCACTCCCACCCTTGCCTCTGCTTTTGCAGTGCGACAGGCTTAACAGTAAATGGGAAAGAATGTTTGCTTGATGAATCTACTTAAATGAAATCTGATTTGCCTTCCATGGAAGTCATTCCTTGACTCATTCAAATACAGCCTGACTTTGCTACTGTCACTCACAGAAGGAACCTTGGTTGAGGCTATTACAAGAGTCTAAATCTTTATTCAAGAAAAAAAAAAAAAGAATTGAAATCCACAAATCTTAAGAAAATTAAATATTTTGGGAGAGTAGGCACAGGTGAGTCAGTTTAAATAAATGATTACAATTATCAACATAAGTAAACTCTTGAAACTATGTCATTTATAAGTTAATAATCTACCCATACTAGTCTATTTTGGACCTTAAACCTAAGTCATTCAGATGGATAGGTAGGATACCCAAAAATAGAGAAACATTTAAATCAAAACTTCTGAAAATTAAATGTGATTTGAAAATATTTTTATTGAAGTGAAACAGTTCAAAAAGATGTTAAACAGGTTACAAGGGAGAAAGGACAGGAAATAACCACTGTGCCAGATTTATTGCTAGAAATTTCTAAATCTTGCATAAAAATATAATCCTCAAGAGACAATATAATCATTCTGTTTATAGACAAAAAAACTGAGGCTCAGAAAAGCAGCTTGACTGGTGATTCCTAGTTTACAACTACAAAACTCACGTTCTATGTTTTTACCATACCACCTCTATAAAAACAAGATCATTTTTAAGAGTAATTCCTTTTTGTTTAATAAATTTACAACAGAACCATTACTTTGTACTCAGTAAGTATAAAATATTTAATTTTAGTCTTTCAATCTCAGCTTTTTGTTTTCACAGTTTTTTTTTTTTTGGCCAGATGTTTTCCTGAATGCTAGACAGACTGACTGGTAGACAGTTTGCTTGATAGAAAGAAGAGCTGTCCCTGAGTGTGTGGGTATATGTGAATAGTCCCCCACTCAAGTTCTATTGTACAAGTTCATCTGAGGTCAGGTATTTGAAATGAGAATTTGATTTTTCTATAGAAACAATAATGTGATGTTAGTTAGGGCCCTAGCTAAATGTACAGAAGCTTATGGAGTTCTTAGTGCAAATGCTTTATAATTTTGGTACTAAAGAACTTAAACTCCTTTTAAAATACAGTTGCTCCAAGGTAAAACTATAGTTCGGGTTCCACCTGAGCACCCAGATCATGTCTGCACTTCTGTCCTGCCCCCTAGGGCCCCTTTCCTGGACCTGGTGAGACAGGTCATGGTGGAAGGGGCTTGCAGAGATTGGGGTCTGTGGGGATGGGATGAGGAGACAGTGTAAGGGTCTGTTATATCAGCCTAAGTACCAGAAGGAAAGAGGAGGGATTATCGGGAGGTAGCTGGAAATGGTATAATGTTATTCCATCTCCTCTCCACAAATTGTTTTATAAAAGAGCCTACAAGAAAAGAAGCAAAAGCCTTCAAGAAACCTGTTGCCTTGAAACAATATGGTAGTTCTACTAAAAAGGAAATTAATGCTGAAATGAGAGGAAAATGACTCCTAGATCGGAAAGCAACTTTTCAATATATGTGTTGTTTCTTCCAAGTCCTGCCCAGTTGCCATCTCAGCATTCCAATCTTTCTCCCTGGGATCATGTGAAATCTCTCAGAGCAGATGCTCTGTCTCTCTTTTGAACTGCTTTTAATTTGTACTTGAAGATGAGGTTTGAACTGACTGTTGCTGTGTTATACTCCAGTTCACTTAAGAGGTGACCAAGGGTCATGCTGAGGGTTTTTATTGTTGGGAAAATGCCTCCAAAATAACCACTAATTTCCAAATTTAGAAGAAATCAAGTGGAGAAAAAGAAACACATTTTAAAAAGAGAGAAACATCCAATCACTGCATTAGTCTTGTATTTCTTTAGACAATGGATAGGCTTATCTGTTAACATCAGTAATAATGACATGGTAGACTTAAAGAATTTTTAACCTATTTCTGATATTTATAAGGCTCCAAAGACTAGTACTGTTCTAATCAAACTTATGTATTTTCAGTGGGATTTCAAGTTTTAGTCATAAGGCATTATTTTATGCCCTCTGAATATATTTCCTATACCTTTAGGTGTGCAAATAACATAATTTAAAAATTACTTGGAACTTGGAAAATTAAAATTTTATTTGTAAAATATGTAAATGGACATACTTATATCCATTTATTTATTTAGCATTATTTAAGAAACACATTGTGCTTAATGTGCCAGGCATGGTTCTAAGTGCTTTATAAATAAACTATTTTGATCCTTTTAATAATTCTATGAGATAGGTACTGTTATACCACTTGCAGACAGTGAAGCTGAGGTAGAGAAAATGGGTCCAACAGCATAATGAATTGCTAAGATGTACATTGGAGTCAGTAAAGTGATCAAAATACTGACTTAATAAACTTTCATGTAACTGCTTCTGTCCTGAAAACACTCTTCTTACTCCAAGTAACTTGAGCCTACAGTTGCAGCCCCTTCATCTGGTATGAAAACACCCTGAGGAATTGGGGTCCTAGGTCCTGACGTTTGGGTTCCTGATCGATTATGAAATTCTGGTAGTAAATCTGTGATCTTGTATATAACCTTCCTCAGATCCACTAGCCTCGTAAGACATCACTGGCTGGTAGAAAATTATTTTCTTTGTAGGTGAGTCTGTTAAATTTTTCTTTAAGGCAGATTCTTCTTTCTCATTGGCACAGCAGTTCATTTTCCTGGAACAGAAAATTTAAAATAATCCAGTCTGTCTGCTTATTGATTCTCTGTTGCCTCTATATTACTCTGCACTAGAAACTTCACACTTGTCACCTCAGCTCCTCACTGAACCCAGTCAAACGTATCATCTACTGACCTGTTTGTTGTGTGTGACAGTGTGAAACTCCAGAAGGACATCTGTCTGTCCGTCTTCCAAGCCCGCTCAGGAAGGCTGCAGAGGTTGTCTGAGAAGCTTCCTCTCTCTCAGGGCCGTATCCATTGAGAGCTGGTCTCTCTGATGCACCTCTGTCTTTATCCAAGTAGGTGGGAAGGGCCCTGATCCTGGTTCTGTCAGCTTTTGCTTCGTAACCTTGAACTAGTGCTTTGAGCCTTGGTTTTCTTATCTATAAATGACAGCGATAATAGCCATTTCATAAACTGTCCTCATATTCTGAGGATAGTTGGTAAAAAGCACTTTGCAAATAGTAAAAGATTAAAGGAATATTAGTTGTTATTGATTCTAACGATTTTGATCAGAAAGCGACATAACAAAAGATGACCTGTCCTTACCTGGTATGGTCTCTAGCAGAAGGAAAAGGTGCACATTTCACGGCTGGACAACTTGGGCACAGAATTCTGGCTTAATGAGATGCTGTGATGATTGTTAATTTCAAACCCGTTCTTTCAGGATTAATAAAATGAATTGTTTGTTGAATATCAGAGATTTCCCAGAAAGAGAGCACCATCTTGTGGTTGGTGAGAAGAAATGACAGCAAAAAGTCAAAGAATCACACAGAGTTGGAGAGTTGAGGTTCTCAAAGTTGCTGTTTCCAGGCCTACCTCACACACCGGAGAGTCAGATCCAATTGGTGAGATGTGGGGATCTGGTCAGTATTTGGTAACGCTCCCCATGTGATGCTAATGTGAAGCCAAGGTTGAAAACCCTGACCATACAGCCAGTATCCACATGGAGGTGGGCCTATGTGGATCTCTTGACTCCCCACCAGGGCACTTCCCAAGGAGATAAAGCGCTGCTGTGACCCTCAGGGGACCTGGGGCTTGGGACCAAATGGCACACCAAAGCCTGCCTGCTGCCTCCCTGAGCCTGTTCCTCTTCTTCCTTCCTCTGCTTTTCCTCCTTCCCCCGACTCTCCTGCCTTCTCCACTCCCACTAGTGACAGACTGGCTAACCCAGCATTGCTTCCCACTTTGCAGAGCACTTGCTTCTATTCTCTCGTTTCGTCTACAGCAATTCTCTGAAAGTATGATTATCCCTACCTCCTACGAGGAAACGGAGGCCCAAGGTAACACAGCCGGGAAATATGTTTTCTAGTCCCAAATCCTGTACTAATGGCCTTGTCTGCCTGCGTTTCCTGAGCCATTGTGGACCTTGAGGGTTAGGACAGGAAGGATGTGGGTGTGGGGGGCATTGAAGAGGGTTGCCCCTCACAGCATCATTTAGATGGCAGAGACCTGGAACATGGTGATTAGCAAAACTGTGAAGTATCCACTGGCACAATCATTATATAAAGGAGGTGTTATCATCACCAGTCTTTTTGTCTGATGAGAAAACTGAGTGTCAAAGAGATGGATTAACTGGAGGCCGCCTGGAGTCTGTCACTAGGGGAATGAACCACTAATGAAAGTGGACTCTGCCCACAAGGAAATCCTCTGCAGCATCAGAAGCAATGAACTGTGTTTACATATGGACAACAGTCACACACCACTGAAGGAGTAGATTCAACACCATGAATACAAGTTTGGAAAGTGAACGTGAAAGCCGCTCAGTCGTGTCCCACTCTTTGTGACCCCATGGACTATACAGTCCACGGAATTCTCCAGGCCAGAATACTGAAGTGGGCAGCCGTTCCCTTCTACAGGGGATCTTCCCAACCCAGGGATCAAACCCAGGTCTCCTGCATTGCAGGAGAATTCTTTACCAGCTGAGCCACAAGGGAAGCCTCAAGTTTGGAAACCCACATACAAAAGTAACACTAAATATTTTTCTAAGGCACAAAATCTAAATATATTTATGGCACTAGATTAAAGGAAAACAACATACACTAGAGTGGATGCTGGTGGGAGGAAGGAAATGAGGTTGATTATGGTAGATAAGAGAAAAATAAAAAGGCTGCCTCCCCTGGGCAAATGATGTCAACGTGTCTTAAACTGAGGCGTATGATCAACACAATTTGTTGAACCAGAGGTTCCTCAAAAGACAGAAGAATGGAAAATATTTTGGACAGAGTCGTCAGAATTTTCTCCAGCACACCTCCAGAGAGGTGCAAAGACAACAGACATTTTGGGGTTTGGTAGTGAGGGTTTGTAGAAAGTCTGCAAGAGTGGGACAAATGGGATCTAATTAAAGTTAAAATCATTTGCACAGCAAAGGAAACCATTCCACAAATGAAAAGACAACCTACAGACTGAGAGGAAATATTTTTAAATGATGCACCTGACAAGGACTTAATTTCTAAAATGTACAAACAGCTCATATAGCCATATTAAAACAAACAACCCAGTGGAAAGAGGGCAGAAGCCCTAATTAGATATTTCTCTAAAGAAGACATACAGATGGCCAACAGGCATAAAGTCAAGCAGCGCTAGAGCATATGCATATCCTGACTCATAAGGAATCCGGACACTCCACTCATCCAGGGGAAGGATCCAGAGGGCCTGACAGAAGGGCCGGGGAGCAAGAACAGAGCCCTGGAGGAGCCAGGAGTGTCCTTGAGACCTTGTGTTGCTCAACCTTACATAACTTAACACTCTTTGGGCTTCATCTATGGAGCGTTTTCTGTGACGCTCTCTTGCTTATAATTTGATTAAATACAGATATAAGTGGCCAATAAACACATGAAAAAAATGTTCAATAATTCCTTAGGGAGTTGCAAATCAAAACCACAGTAATCTACTATTTCATACCACTAGGATGGCTAGAATCAGACAGAGAGATAAAACAAGGGTTGGCAAAGAGGTAGAGAAACTGAACCCTCAGAAATTGCTGGTGAAAATGTAAAATGGTGCAGCTTTGGAAAATAGCTTGGCAGTTAACAACATGTTAAACATTTGAAGTTACTATATAGGGACTTTCCTGGTGGTTCAGTGGTTAAGACTCCAAGATCCCAAAGCAGGGGCCTAAGTTTGATCCCTGGTCAGGGAACTGCACTCATTTCACATGCTAGCAAGGTAATGTTCAAAATCCTTCAAGCTAGGCTTCAACAGTATGTGAACCGAGAACTTCCAGATGTACAAGCTGGATTTAGAAAAGGCAGAGGAACCGGAAATCAAATTGCCAGCATTTGGTGGATCACAGAGAAAGCAAGAGAATTCCAGAAAAACATCTGCTTCATTGACTATGCTAAAGACTTTGACTATGTGGATCACAACAAATTGTGGAAAATTCTTAAATAGATGGGAATACTGGACCACCTTACCTGCCTCCTAAGAAATCCGTATGCAAGTCAAGAAGCAACAGTTAGAACTGGACATGGAACAACAGACTGGTTCAAAATTGGGAAAGTTGTACACCAAGGCTGTATACTGTTACCCTGCTTATTTAATTTATATGCAGAGCACATCACGTGAAATGCTGGACTGGATGATTCACAAGCTGGAATCAAGCTAGCCAGCAGAAATATCAACAGCCTCAGACATGCAGAAGAAACTACCCTTGTGGCAGAAAGTGAAGACGAACTAAAAAGCCTCTTGATGAAGGTGAAAGAAGAGAGTGAAAAGCTGGTTTAAAACTTAGAATTCAAAAACTAAGATCATGGCATCTGGTCCCATCACTTCATGACAAATAGATGGGGAAAAAGAGGAAACAGTTTATTTTCTTGGTCTCCAAAATCACTGTGGACAGTGACCGCAGCCATGAAATTAAAAGATGCTTGTTCCTTGGAAGAAAAGCTATGACAAACCTAGACAGTGTATTAAAAAGTAGAGATGTCACTTTGCCGATAAAAGTCCATTATAGCCAAAGTTACGATTTTTCCAGTAGTCATGTGCAGATGTGAGAGTTGGACAGTAAAGAAGGCAGAGTGCTGAAGAATTGATGCTGGAGAAGACTCTTAGAGTCCCTTGGACAGCGAGGAGATCAAACCAGTCAATTCTAAAGGAGATCAACCTTGAATATTCATTAGAAGGACTGATGCTGAAGCTCCAAAACTTTGGCCACCTGAGGCAAAGAGATGACTCATTGGAAAAGACCCTAATGCTGGGAAAGATTGAAGGCATAAAGAGAAGGGGATGACAGAGGATGATAGTTTGATGGCATCACCAACTCAATGGACATGAGTTTGAACAAACTCTGGGAGATAATGAAGGACAGGGAAGCCTGGCGTGCTTCAGTCCATGGGCTCACAAAGAGTTGGATACAATTTAGTGACTGGACAACAACAACAGGGAACTGAGATCCCTGTATGCTACAACTAAGACCCAGCACAGCCAAAATAAATAAATATTATTATAAAAATACTATTTCTTATTAAATAAATATTTAAAAATTAAAAAGTTACTGTATAATTCAGCAGTTCCACTCCTAGGTATAATATATACCCAATTGAAATGAAAATATATGTCGCCACAAAAATTGTACATGAATGTTCATAGACGGCATTATCCATGTTAGCCCCAAAGTGAAACAACCTAAATATCCTCCAGCTGATAAACTGATACATGTAATGTGGTATATCCACACAATGAGTTATTATTCAGCATTTAAAACATGAAGTATCAGTACATGCTACAACATAGACAAACCTGGAACAAATTGTGCTAAATGAAAGAAGCCAGCCACAAAGGCCAACATACTGTATGATTCTATATATGTGAAATGTCCAGAGTAAGCAAATCACTAGAGACACAAAGTAGGGCCTAGAGGTGGTGGTAGGAATGTGGAATAATTGCTGATGGGTACCAGTTTTTTTTCCTAGGGATGATTTCAGGGGCCTGAAATGAGAGTGTGGTCATGATTGCACAATTCTGAGAATATACTAAAAACTACCTAAGTGTACACTAGGCATGGTAGAATTTTAGGGCATGTGGATTATATCCCAATAAAGCTGTTAAACATCGTGTACAGATATTCACTAATCATTCATTCATTCATCATTTACTTGCTGTCTCCCCTGCCAGGAGCTAGGCACACCGAAGTGAACAAGACAAACATTCACCACGATGAGCTCCTGCTCTTCTGGAACAATACACGGGCATAGTGTAGGGAGTGCCAAGAGGGCAGCTTGCCCAGGTGTCCTGGGAACATTGACTTAAGTCAGCCAGGAAGTTAGTAAAAGGCAGAGGAAAGGACAGGGCCACAGATGTTGTGTGCTGGGGGAGAGGGTGCAGGGTGACAAGACCCACCCCCTCCTGTCCAGGAGATGAACTGAGTGTGGAAACACAGCTCTGATACATGGGGCAGAGTGTGATAGCTACCATGAGAAATACTGAGTACTTTGGAAATTCAGAAGAGGGAGATACAGTGACTTGAATGTTACTCTTCTGAATGATCAGAGAGAACTGGGATGTAACTTCATCCTCCCAGACTCAATGGTTCATCTTTAGAACCTCAAATTCAGGGTGCATAGTGTGAAAGCTGCTGACGTCATTGAAACATGCCCCTTGTTTTGCACTAATTACCTATCATACTTTTACCAAATTCTGTAGCATGCAGAATATTAAATTCAATTGCTAAAGAAGTATCAATTGATTTTTGTGGATTAAAATACAGCCTGTAGAATTAAAAGCAATTTTTATACCTTTGAGGTACTGACATACTCAGATTTAGCAGCACAAAGATAATCCTCAAAATATGAAGAGAAGACTCTACACATGGACATCACCAGATGGTCAACACTGAAATCAGATTAATTATATTCTATGCAGCCAAAGATGGAGAAGCTCTATACTGTCAACAAAAACAAGACCAGGAGCTGACTGTGGCTCAGATTATGAACTCTTTATTACCAAATTCAGACTTAAATTGAAGAAAGTAGGGAAAACTGCTAGACCATTCAGGTATGCCCTAAATCAAATCCCTTATGATTATACAGTGGAAGTGAGAAATAGATTTAAGGGCCTAGATCTGATAGATAGAGTGCCTAATGAACTATGGAATGAGGTTTGTGACATTGTACAGGAGGCAGGGATCAAGACCATCCCCATGGAAAAGAAATGCAAAAAGCAAAATGGCTGTCTGGGGAGGCCTTAAAAATAGCTGTGAAAAGAAGAGAGGCAAAAAGCAAAGGAAAAAACGAAAGATATAAGCATCTGAATGCAGAGTTCCAAAAATAGCAAGAAGAGGTAAGAAAGCCTTCTTCAGCGATCAATGCAAAGAAACAGAGGAAAACAACAGAATGGGAAGGACTAGAGATCTCTTCAAGAAAATTAGAGATACCAAGGGAACATTTCATGAAAGGTGGGCTCGATAAAGGACAGAAATGGTCTGGACCTAACAGAAGCAGGAGATATTAAGAAGAGGTGGCAAGAATACATGGAAGAACTGTACAAAAAAGATCTTCACGACCCAGATAATCATGATGATGTGATCACTGATCTAGAGCCAGACATCTTGGAATGTGAAGTCAAGTGGGCCTTAGAAAGCATCACTACGAACAAAGCTAGTGGAGGTGATGGAATTCCAGTAGAGCTGTTTCAAATCCTGAAAGATGATGCTGTGAAAGTGCTGCGCTCAATATGCCAGCAAATTTGGAAAACTCAGCAGTGGCCACAGGACTGGAAAAGGTCAGTTTTCATTCCAATCCCAAAGAAAAGCAATGCCAAAGAATGCTCAAACTACTGCACAATTGCACTCATCTCACATGCTAGTAAAGTAATGCTCAAAATTCTGCAAGCCAGGCTTCAGTAATACGTGAACCGTGAACTTCCTGATGTTCAAGTTGGCTTTAGAAAAGGCAGAGGAACCAGAGATCAAATTGCCAACATCCGCTGGATCATGGAAAAAGCAAGAGAGTTCCAGAAAAACATCTATTTCTGCTTTATTGACTATGCCAAAGCCTTTGACTGTGTGGATCACAATAAACTGTGGAAAATTCTGAAAGAGATGGGAATACCAGACCACCTAACCTGCCTCTTGAGAAATCTGTATGCAGGTCAGGAAGCAACAGTTAGAACTGGACATGGAACAACAGACTGGTTCCAAATCGGGAAAGGAGTACGTCAAGGCTGTATATTGTCACCCTGCTTATTTAACTTCTATGCAGAGAACATCATGAGAAATGCTGGGCTGGAAGAAACACAAGCTGGAATCAAGATTGCTGGGAGAAATATCAATCACCTCATATGCAGATGACACTGGCACCCCACTCCAGTACTCTTGCCTGGAAAATCCCATGGATGGAGGAGCCTGGTAGGCTGCAGTCCATGGGGTCGCTAAGAGTCTGATACGACTGAGCGACTTTACTTTCACTTTTCCCTTTCATGCATTGGAGAAGGAAATGGCAACCCACTCCAGTGTTCTTGCCTGGAGAATCCCAGGGACGGGGGAGCCTGGTGGGCTGCCGTCTATGGGGTTGCACAGAGTCAGACACGACTGAAGTGACTTAGCAGCACCACCACCACCCTTATGGCAGAAAGTGAAGAGGAGCTAAAAGCCTCTTGATGAAAGGGAAAGAGGAAAGTGAAAAAGTTAGCTTAAAGCTCAACATTCAGAAAACGAAGATCATGGCATCCGGTCCCATCACTTCATGGGAAATAGATGGGGAAACAGAGGAAACAATGTCAGACTTTATTTTGGGGGGCTCCAAAATCACTGTAGATGATGACTGCAGCCATGAAATTAGAAGACACTTACTCCTTGGAGGAAAAGTTATGACCAACCTAGATAGTATATTCAAAAGCAGAGACATTACTTTGCCAACTAAGGTCCATCTAGTCAAGGCTATGGTTTTTCCTGTGGTCATGTATGGATGTGAGAGTTGGACTGTGAAGAAGGCTGAGCACCGAAGAATTGATGCTTTTGAACTGTGGTGTTGGAGAAGACTCTTGAGAGTCCCTTGGACTGCAAGGAGATCCAACCAGTCCATTCTGAAGGAGATCAGCCCTGAGATTTCTTTGGAAGGAATGATGCTAAAGCTGAGACTCCAGTACTTTGGCCATCTCATGGGAGGAACTGACTCATTGGAAAAGACTCTGATGCTGGGAGGGATTGGGGGCAGGAGAAGAAGAGGACGACTGAGGATGAGATGGCTGGATGGCATGACTGACTTGATGGACGTGGGTCTGAGTGAACTCCAAGAGATGGTAATGAACAGGGAGGCCTGGTGTGCTGCGATTCATGGGGTTGCAAGGAGTTGGACATGACTGAACGACTGAACTGAACTGATCAATGTTTGGGGCAAAACAGACATCCAGTGTGTGGGTGAGCTACATCCTTAGGGTGGGACCCCTACACCTAATGGTGGGGCCCCTGTGATGTAACCCATGGTGGGGCCCCTGTGATGTAACCCATGGTGGGAGGAGGAAGAGAAGGGGTGGACACCAGTTCCCTCTGAAGGCTGAGCGGTAGCCTGAAGAACCTACCTATGAACTTGGAGGCTGCCGCCACCCCTGCACTCCCGCCCTGGACTCTGGCTGGGGTAGCCCATTTCTCACCCTCAGGTGTCCTCCTGCAGACCTTACCACGTGTGTGTTTTTGTTCTGCAGCAGCGAGAGGCAGGCCCCCAACTCTGGCCCCAGCACAGACCTCCCCATGCTGTGAAAAATGGCCTCATTCTCTAAGCTGAGTTGTGGGGTCCACAGAGAATGTAGGATGAATGCTCAGGAAACTCCTCTCCACTGTAACCGAACCACTGTAACCGAAAGTCTGCCAAAGTTCTGCACCCAGAAACTTGAGGCCGCTGCATGGATTCTTGAGGGGCCCACGGATGCTACGTTAAGAACCTGACAGTCAAGGTCACTCCACGTATGTGTGCAGCAGCATCTCTCAGGAAGGGAAGGGCTCAAAGTGCTGGCCTGCTCTCTGGAAGGTGACAGGGTCAGGGCCAGGGTGCCCCTCGCGCAGGAGCTGCTGGTAACACTGAGGCTGCAGAGGAGACGGAAGCCCTGCACTGACCTCCTCCTTTAGGCCAAAGGCCCTCGGCCCCCCACAAGGCCCCTGAGGTATCCTGCAGGTTGAGAGAGAGTGTGGCCTAGTGTCAGCATTATAATCAGCAAATTGTAAGGAAGATCTTGGGCTTCCCTGGTGGCTCAGATGGTAAAGAATCTGCCTGCAATGCAGGAGACCTGGGTTCGATCCCTGTGTTGGGACGATCCCCTGGAGAAGGGAACAGTTACCCGCTCCAGTATTCTGGCCTGGAGAATTCCATGGACCAAATAGTCCTTGGAGTCACAAAGAGTCAGACACAACTGAGCGACTTTCACTCACTCACTCACTCACTCACTCACTCACTCAAATAAGATCTTACAGTTCTTCAATACTGTTTCCCTTACAGGAATGACCTTTCAAGCAGTAGAGTGAACCACTGATACTGTTTTCTAGATAATGGTATAGGATGATTTGTATACTGTGTGTTCCCCAAACCTACTGAACCAGCGGAATCACCTGGAAGCTTCATACAGATTATGGACCCCACCTCAAACTTAATGAATCTGAATCTTCAGTGGAGGGGCCTGGGAATCTGTACTTCAAAGAAGTGCTCTCAGAGAAACTGTGGTTAACTGAAATTGAGAAAGACTCCATACCGTTAATGTTCCTAAAGAAATTTGCCAAGAAATCGAATACTCAGAATTTACACACCCCAAATATTTTTTAGTGTATTTATTAGTTTTACCACATTTTTCTGTAACCCAAGGCATCTTTGAGAGGTACATAAAACACAGAAATTAATTTGAATAGGAGTTTAAAGTTGCCTGGTAGCCTCATACATCTGATTTCCTTGGAGCAGTTACCACTCTCATATTCCTCTCTGTCTGTCTCTCTCCCCCTCTCTTTTTCCCCTGATAAGTGGATTTAGGATAATCTTAAGTTAGACTATTTCATCAAAATGACCTTACAGCAAGTATTTTGAGAGGACCTGGGTAAGGTCGCTCACTCGACACGCGTGCTTGGTGGTCGCAGCAGCCCTGACCCTTGCATTTGTTGGTGGGGGAGCAGGAGGGGGACACCTGCTAACAAATCACCATAGAAATAAACAAGGAGCCATCAGGGTGTTTAGTCCTGAGACAAAAAGGAAGGGTGATGTGGTGGAAAGTGCCCAAGGGCCCCTCGGTTAGGAGCTCAGAGAAGCCATTTGAGCAGGGATCTGAGTGGATCTGCGGACATCCCCAAATGACACGGGACCAGCCGTATGACCCTCCAGGGAGGGCATTCTGGACAGAGGGAAGCTACTGCAAGGACCCTAAGGTTAAGGACCACACTACTGATGTGGGAGGAAGAGGAAGAACATCTGTGAGTCCACAGCTCATGACCGTCTTCCCATGAGGCAAACATTTTTATTAAAGCCCAGTGTATCTGGAGTACTATTACAATGTCTTTGAGAGTGATCTGGTGAACTCTCCATCCTCCACCTATACTTTCTCCCTACAGGCCCTCCTCATTGACGAGGGGCTTCTCTGGTGGCTTAAACGATGAAGAATCTGCCTGCAATGAGGGAGACCTGGGTTGGATCCCTGGGTTGGGACGATCCCCTGGAGAAGGGAATGGCAACCCACTCTAGTGTTCTTGCCTGGAGAATTCCATGGACAAAAGAGCCTCGTGGGCTACAGTCCATGGGATCTCAAAGAGTCAGATACAAATGAGCGACTTTCACTTTCCTAAAGGCCACTTCATCCTCTTCTCTCTCCTTTCTCCTTGTTTCAATGGTACAAAAACCTATACCACGGAACAAAATGCCACCTCCCCCAGGAAGCCTTTCACAGTCCTTCTAGGGAGAATGAACAAGAACACAGGGTCTTTTACTCCTTTCTCCTACACCTTTTCTAGCATTTCTTCAGCAGCTCCTACTTCATTCTGCCCTGGGTTGTATGCCATCCCATGTTTATACATCCCTCAGGCCAGTACCGGAGAAGGCAATGGCACCCCACTCCAGTACTCTTGCCTGGAAAATCCTATGGATGGAGGAGCCTGGTAGGCTGCAGTCCATGGGGTCGCTAAGTTGGACACAACTGAGCAACTTCACTTTCATGCGTTGGAAAAGGAAATGGCAACCCACTCCAGTGTTCTTGCCTGGAGAATCCCAGGGACAGGGGAGACTGGTGGGCTGCCGTCGATGGGGTCACACAGAGTCAGACACAACTGAAGTGACTTAGCAGCAGCAGCAGCAGCAGGCCAGTACATGAGGAAGGCTCAAGAATAGGGCCTGGGATTTATTCCTCTCTGAGCCCTACCCCCCACCTGGGTCTGCATGGGCGTCAGCACATCCCAGAGCTTCCAGCTGGCAGAATGCCAGCATCCATTCATCCAGCATCACGGAGCAGCTGACCCTGCTCCAGGTTCCTGGGAGGGACAGGAAGGTCCAGGTCAGCCCCTGTTCCTAAGAAGCCTAGAAATCCATGGCAGCAAGACTAGCATCCTCGAAGTCCTACCAGAGGGCAGCGGTCTCCAAACTGGGGAGAGTACACACTGCCAGGGCACATGACAGGTCCTGAGATGCAGGAAAAATGTACAGGAAGTTCCGTTTTGTTGGAAAGCATATTTAAAATTTAGAAATAAGCCCAAAACTTAGAAATAAAAAGTGTTTTACTCTTTTTCACAACCAGGCCTTCCCTTAGCACCTCTCGAGGCCTGCTGGCAGGCAGCCAGAGCCACGTGACTTGTCCTCAGGGCAAGGCAGCAGTCACAGTGCTGAGACTTGACAGGCTTGTCCATCCACCAGGAGTGAATCACCTCGTGCTACAGTTCAGTGTTCCAGGGTGTCAGTGACATGGTTACTTTTATAAAGACAAGAGCTTTCAGTAGCAGGATCTTCACAGAGTTTTGTAAATGAAATGGTGGAGGATTGATGTGGCCACAAAAACTTGTTCCACGTAGAGGCTTTTGGATTGCTCATGGCAAAATGCTTAAAAGAATTTTTGGACTTAAAGATGAGTTATACATTGTTCTTTGACAAAGGAAAAAAACTTAATTGTTCTACATTTGCCACCCATTCCTGTGATAAGTAGTTTAGTAGTTTTCTGCTAATGAGTACTTTTCAAATCAGTACCTTGAAGGAATGAGTGATGTTTTAAAAATCAGAGTGAGAAAGAAGCAGCTTTACAACAGCTGTAACTGCTGCTATAAAGAGAACATTTTGAACATGTCTGTGAATATTGCATCAAGATGTGATTTGTGGCCAAAAATGATGTCACTTAGAAAAATTCCCACATCTACACACTTACAAAACATGAAATTTCATGAGCTTCCAAATTAAGGGTTCATTTTTTTTTTTAACCTTTTGGCAACTTTGTGTAAATGGTGCATGGAACTGAAGAAACTAGTATCAGGAATTAGGACATGCAGCCATTAATATAATTTTTCTAACTTGAATCGACATTTGAGTATTTTGTTTTGCTATAACAGCCATTAAAACCAAGTGTAGATGTAAACTCAAGACTAGGCCTTTGAATCATGAAGTATTAAGCTGGAATTTTTAACAAGAGAGTAAGGTATTTCCAATCACAGACTTGATGGCAAAAAGCTTTTCGAACCTCGTTAATAGATAAAACGATAATTTTTCTTTTATTTCAGCTTTCGAAAACATATATTTGCTCTGTGATGAACAATATACTGCTACATTAGTAGAAGCTGTATTGGTAGCAAAATATGTATCATGTTTATTGATTGAGGTAGATGATGAAAAATACTGGAGACCACACATTAGTGTGTACACTCATATGGGCCACGTCCCTGGCATCTATTTCTTTCCTTCCGTCAAAATTCAGGGTCCCATTTTCTTTGGCCATGCCCCATGTTGTTTATGGCATCCAGGCATGCTGTATGAGACTGATCACACCCCAGCTCCAGGAGTGGTCCCTGTTTGATTTACACCAATCAGAGGAGCCCATTCCCCTTGGGCATTGTGACTGACTTAGGGATGAGGCTGCCTGGTCCTCACAGAGAGAAGAAATATTTACCAAGGGCTTCTGACCAGGAAGCTTCCTGGATTTTCTGTGTAATACTAGAAGAGACCTTGTAGCCTGAAGATATGAGGGCTGACCTGGCTCTGCTGCAGTGAGTTCTTCAGCCCGGGGATGATGGCGACATTCAGAGGAGGTCAGAATGGAAAGAATCACACAGACATGGACCCAGAACCCTGAGACAACTTGAACCTCTGAATTAATCCATGCCTAAAATTTCCCTTGCTTTCGGGTTGTTTTTTATTGGTACTTGATGAGCACTGAAGAAATGATGCTTTTGAACTGTGGTGTTGGAAAAGACTCTTGAGAGTCCCTTGGACTGCAAGGACATCCAACTAGTCCATCCTAAAGGAAATTCATCCTGAATATTCACTGGAAGGACTGATGTTGAAGCTGAAACTCCAATACTTTGGCCACCTGGTGCGAATAACTGACTCATTGGAAAAGACCCTGACCCTGGGAAAGATTGAAGGTGGAGAAGGGGACAACAGAGGATGACTTGGTTGGATGGCATCACCGACTCAATGGACACAAGTTTCAGTAAACTCTGGGAGTTAGCGATGGATAGGGAGGCCTGGTGTGCTGCAGTCCCTGGGGTCACAAAGAGTTGGACACAACTGAGCGACTGAACTGAACTGAACTGAAAATCGAAAAGTCCCAGAGAGTAATACATTTAGCTGAGCTATGCAGTAGAAACATAAATGTTCTGGAATACCACTGATGGGCCAGCTGGTTAAATTAGGACTTGTTTGTAGAGTCTGTCCTGAAGCCTAGCTAATTTTGCACTTCAGAACAAAGTTGAGTTGATGGGATGAGTTGGAGCACCTTATCTACCCAATTTCAGCAAGAGATCAATTTGCTAAAAGTTGGCATCTCATGTTTTCTGCCTCCCTTTGGTAACTTTACCATGTTCTCAGACAATCAGTTTCTTCTCACTTGTTTCATTCTAAGGGGTAGATGAATTAAGGGTCCAGTGGATTCTCCCTTCCAGGGTGTGGATTGCAAGGGACAGAGAGCACCGGAAGATTGGAATTTGCATGTATACTCAGAGCTTGACCACTAGATGGCGGGAGAAGACCAGTAAACAGAGCAAAGCCCTGCGTCTTCCTGGCTGTGCAGAAGGCGGCCCTTGCTCCACATTAGGGAGACTATCACCTGGCAGCGCCTGGCCGGCTCCCCATTTTGGGTAAGTTACTAAGGAGAGAGATCATTTTCTCTTTTCCCTAGAGTCCCCTGTAAAAACAAGAGGTGCTGGCCCAAACAAGTGAATTCTGTGAAGCTTAATAGTGAAGGCAACCACCAGAGATGGGTAGGCATTTCTGCTGCTTCTCTCGCTCTCTGCCTCTCTTTATCCATCTGCAAAGTGGGGGTCGTGGTTCTGGCCTACCTTGCCGTGACAGAGCAGGTAAGAGAACTGCCCTGAGTGCCACAGGTGAAAGGTGTTTTTCTGGGGAAGACTGGCATCAGGGCACCATGTACGTCCAGCCCTCTCGGAGCCTTCTGTGAACAGTGAAGTGTCCTGTGATTCAGGTGACTGTGGTCCCTGGGATGGTCCCTAAACCCTGATCTCCTTCTCTACTTAAGGAAGACAGTGGTAAACCCTTGCCAGAAAAAGGTGTGTCTTGACAAGTGCCAGAGGCAGTGGAGAAGGATGTTTCCTTTGTTGAGGGCACTCTGGGGTGGATGGATTTGGAGGCAGGGGCTGTGGCTGATACCTCAGTCTTTTTCAGACCCCACCTGATTGTCTGAACCTCAACTCCCCCTACCTGAAGCTCATGCCTGTCTCGTAAACCTTCACAGGCTGGGCCAAAGTGAAAAGAAACGTTAATTCCGATCTGAACAGATTTTGTACATAACCATGTGTGGCAGTTAGAAACGGTTGCTTCCTGGTCCTTCATGTTCAATTTCTCCCTTTTCTCAGGGTATCTTCTTGCCCTCACAGGGAATGTGTTCCTCTCTGGGCTCAGAGGAACCTCGTGGTGTTCAAGGTGCGAGCGGAGGGAGTCCCCTCTGGCCCATTTCTGGTCAGCTAGGTTGGGCTTCTTTTGCATCATCCTATCTCATACACATCACTGGTATTTCTTGGCATCTTAGGTTGTAGGAGAAGCAACGTAACTGGGGTCACTATGTGTTTTCATTTTAATCAAGAGATTCTTTTTGAGACTTTACCAAAGCTCTTTCTGTTTCCATCCTGACCCTCCAACTATCTTACACATGGTGGCTGGGAGGTGAAAATTAAAACAAACTGGAGACTTCAGAGTTACTAGGATGAAGGCAATGGCAATCCACTCCAGTACTCTTGCCTGGGAAATCCCATGGACGAAGGAGCCTGGTAGGCTGCAGTCCATGGGATTGTGAAGAGTTGGACACGACTGAGAGACTTCACTTTCACTTTTCACTTTCATGCACTGGAGAAGGAAATGGCAACCCACTTCAGTGTTCTTGCCTGGAGAATCCCAGGGATGGCGGAGCCTGGTGGGCTGCCGTCTATAGGGTTGCACAGAGTCAGACACGACTGAAGCGACTTAGCAGCAGCAGCAGCAGCAGGATGAAGGCCCTACAGGAGGAGGCAGGGTGCTAAGGCCTTGGCGAGTAGCATCTCTCAAGGCGTCAAGTTTTCTCCAAGTGCAGCCACGGAGTAGCCTCTGGCTGGCTTTGCGGGAACCTAGAAATCTTGGCCTAAGAATAAACCCTTTTGAGTTGGAGTGTTTCCTGGATTGGGCATTGGGAGAAAGTCTGGTGGTCCAAATGAAAGGAACTTGAGAAATAGAATTCAAGTGGAGGCATGTCATTGATACCAAAACGACCTTGGGACAAGGAGGCATTGGAGGGCTCATGTGCTGGGACGGTGGAGAAGGCTGCAACAGAGTGCTGGGTCAGCTGCTGGGCCCTTAGGTATAGCCTGAGGGGCCCTGCACTGTGACTGAATGAACTCAGGGGAACCCTGCCATTGGCCATTTTGCAGGGATCCAGGGGACCTGGTAGCCAGCAGCAGCAAGAGCAGGGCACCCACAGCAGGGAGGTCAGTGAGGATCCACAGCCACCCCTGCAGAGAGACTAATGTCAAACAGCATCACACGGATGCTTCCAGCAAGGATGGCAGCAGCGAGGGTGTCAGGAGCATTGGGATGGCATTGGCTCAGGACATGAAGAGGACCTGGGTTCACACCGAATTCATGCAGGCAAAACAGGAGCATGAACAGTGACTGGGACCCTCACCGTCAAGCCCCAGTTTCACCTCCCAAGATTGTTCTGAAAAACAGTCTGTTCGGGAGAAAAATGCTCTAGGCTCAAATCTCATCCCCAAGGTGACTAATTCGCTTTTCAGCAACTATGGATAACTTTTAAAAGATATACAAGATTAGAATGAAGGTGGTCATGGTGACTATAAAACCCAGAATGGATGCTAAGGGCTTTATAGTATAGCTCATCTCTTTTTAAAAAGGGCTGTTGCCCCCAAAGCTGAATCTTTCCTATGACAACAGCTGTAAATTAGCCAACGCAGAAATGGAAGACATTGAGCCCATTGCCCACAAACGCAGAACCCCACTGTTGATGAGAAAATGCTGGCATCCCAAAAGAATAGGAAGCCAGGGGTCCGGGAAAGGGGATACTCAGCAGCCAGGCAGGTAAAAATATCCATCGATATCTTTGCCCAACCTTTTTGTATATGAAGCCCCTTTGAATTGAAAAGGAGCCAAGGCCTTTCCCATGATTGTGAGAGGCCTCGATTGATTAACTGAGAAAAATTCACAGTGACAAGTATTTACAATGACACTTAAATACCATTCAAGAAATAGTAATGCATGGAACGTGTGAGAGACTGTTTTTCAACCTCAGGCAGTGTTTGGAGGATATTAGCAGAGGCACAGTAACAGCTCCTGTAAACCCAGGAGGTAAAAGACTGAGATGTATCCCTACACTTAAGAAATCTATTATCTAGTTTTTAAAACTGGGCCCACACAGGCTTTGACCTGGCATTAGCACAGCACTGACAGGCTGAGAGCTTTGGGACAAGGCAGGCAATTACGTGGACCCTCCACCTGGAAAGTCCCATTGCTGAATAACAGGGGACTATGGGGGAGAGCAGGGCTTCCCAGGGGGCGCTAGTGGTAAAACCCGCCTGCAGATGCAGAAGACATAACAAACGTGGGTTTGATCCCTGGGTTCGGAAGATCTCTTGGAGGAGGGCATGGCAACCCACTCCAGTAATTCTTGCCTGGAGAATCCCGTGGACAGAGGAACCTGGCGGGCTACAGTCCATGGGGTCACAAAGAGTCAGACACGACTGAAGTGACTTAGCATGTATGCACAGGAGGGGAAGAGAGAGGATAGGAGGTGGAAAGGGGCAGAAGGGAGGTAAGTGGGAGGGGAGGGGAAGTGGGCCTGACACACAGCAGCTGCTATGCTGAGCCTCCAGGGGAGCCAAAAGAGTAAGATGGGACTGCCCATTCTCGGTGGTTCCCTACCTGAAGACCTAAGTGGCATTGCCTGGTGTAGAGCTGAGACAGTTCTTTCTGTCTGCCTCACAGAAAATGGGGATTTCCTTCAGAACCTCTCCAAGGCCAAGCAGGCTTGAGAAACGTGAACCTTGTAGACAGAAACAGCCTGAAGGCAGTCTGGCTCTATTACAGGCTCATTCCAGTGCTTTAGAAAAGAGTTCACCCTTCTTGCCCTAAATGGGAAGGAAATCTAGAAAAGAGTGGATGTATACACATGACTGATTCACTTTGCTGAACAGCAAGAACTAACACAACATTGTAAAGCAACTATTCTCCAGTTAAAACAAAACAAAACACAGGGTCATTGGGCAAGACAGACTGACTTCTCGAAGAGCTGGACAACACACTGCCCCATAGTTCTGAAAAGTCATCACAGTGATATTTAATGTTTTTTAAACAGTTCACCTTTCTACCCAGAGATCAGTCCTCCTTCCCTGGATACTTTACAGCTAAGTGGTTAAAGAAAAAATAAATCAGTCTGATCTGATGCTCCCAGACCAGTCCCCCACCTCCCTCCGGCAGGTCCAGAAGTCCATAGGTCTCTTTTTCCAGGGGCCAGGGGTTGTCATGTGAGTACAGGAGGGCACCCTGACTCAGCATGAGAGAATACGGTTGAGCAAACAAAAATTTTGTATTTTACAGTTGAGTTAGGGACATGGTGGCAAGCAGAAGATGTAATTGGGATGTAGTCATAATAAACCAAGGGTCACCAGGAAGTTGGCAGGCTCCAGAGCTGGACCCAGGTAGAGAAAATTAGACCTTCCTAAAAGCATCTCTAAAACACACTAACACAAGCAGATAGAAACCAGGTTGCTTTACAGTAATGCCAATTCAGCAGAAATAAGGATCCTCCAGGGCAGATTATCTATGGTTAGGAGGCAGATGAGTCTGGTAACTGTATTATAATATTTTTCTCTTCTTTGCACTCAGGAGCACTTGGCATCCTTCATCAAGGCTATGATTACATTAGGTACCTGCAAAAGGCTTTGATAAAAGTAATGTAATTTTGTATATCTCTAATCATTTGCTGATTCAGTAAGAGGTCAGTCTGCTACCAACGGCAGCTCTATGAGCAGGGACTGTAGTTTAAATATCGACTACTTTTGTGCACAGTGATATCAGAGGTATGGGAAGATTCCAGAGATCAGTCCTGCCTTCCTTTCTCCTGTCTTTCCTCTCTCCTTTCTTTCTCCATTTGTCGAGTGCCTCCCATGTGCGGGAGAGACAGAAACGAGCTGGACATAGTCCCTGGACTCACAGTCAACTGGGGAAACAGCAAAGATAGCCGTTGCTTAAAAAAAAAAAAAAAAGCTAAATCCAATGGTTAGAAGTTGGTAAACCATGAAGATATAACAAAAACCAACTAACAGGAAACAAGGCGAAACAAAACAGTTCCTTGGCATTTTACCTGAGTATCAGTGATATGGGCCCAAAGCTTTGTTTGTGAAAGGGTACAAACTGAAGGCGTTGGCTAAGTGCTTGTTGGAGAAATTAACACTGTCACAGATGCTAGTGCTAGAGAGTGCCTCTGAGATTCTCTCGTCAGCCCTTTCATTTTATAGAAGAGGAAACTGAGACTTGGGAAGATCAGAAGGCCTTGGTCTTCACAGTAAACCAAACCTACTGGGTTCAAGTCCCAGCTCTGTTAGGGCCTTAGCTTGTAAACTCCAGGCTGTGGCTTCAGTTTGCTCATTTCTGACTAAAGTGACTTAGCATGCACATACATATACAGGTTATAGACAGATAACTCTTCATATAACAGAGTACCATGTGGCCACGCAAAACGAGTTAAGTACAGCAGCACACAGCACCATGGGTGAACTTTACAAACATAATATCAAGAAGGAGAAGCAAGACAGAAGAGAACATATGTGGTGTGATTCCATTCACTGAAGGTCAGTTCAGTTCAGTCGCTCAGTATTGTCCGACTCTGCGACCCCATGAACCACAGTATGCCAGGGCTTCCCTGTCCATCACCAACTCCCAGAGCTTGCTCAAACTCATGTCCATCGAGTCAGTGATGCCATCCAACCATCTCATCCTCTGTCGTCCCCTTCTTCTCCTGCCTTCAACCTTTCCCAGCATCAGGGTCTTTTCCAATGAATCACTTCTTCCCATCAGGTGGCCAAATTATTGGAGTTTCAGCTTCAGCATCAGTCCTTCCAATGAATATTCAGGACTGATTTTCTTGAGGATTCACTAGTTTGATCTCCTTGCAATCTAAGGGACTCTCAAGAATCTTCTCCAACACCACAGCTCAAAAGAATCAATTCTTTGGTGCTCAGCCTTCTTTATGGTCCAACTCTCACAACCATACATGGCTACTGGAAAAACCATAGCTTTGACTATATAGACCTTTATTGGCAAAGTGATGTCTCTGCTTTTTAATACACTGTTTAGGTTTGTCATAACTTTTCTTCCAAGAAGCAAGTGTCTTTTAATTTCACAGCTGTAGTCACCATCTGCAGTGATTTTGAAGCCCTCCCCCAAATAAAATCTGTCACTGTTTCCACTGTTTCCCCATCTATTTGTCATGAAGTGATGGGATCATATGCCATGATCTTAGTTTTTGAATGCTAAGTTTTAAACCAGCTTTTTCACTCTCCTCTTTCACCTTCACCAAGAGGCTTTTCAGTCCCTCTTCACTTTCTGCCACTAGGGTGGTATCACATGCATATCTAACGTTGTTGATATTTCTGCTGGCAATCTTGATTCCAGCTTGTGAGTCATCCAGTCTGGCATTTCACATGATATATTCTGCATGTAAATTAAATAAGCAGGGTAACAATATACAGCCTTAATGGACTCCTTTCCCACTTTGGAACCAGTCCATTGTTCCACGTCTGGTTCTAGCTGTTGCTTCTTGACCTGCATACAGATTTCTCAGGAGGCAGGTCAGGTGGTCTGGTGTTCTCATCTCTTTAAGGCAGGCAAAACCAAATGATAGTGTTAAGGGATGCAAACATAGGTGGAAAACTATGAAGAACAGCAAAGAAATGATTACCACACAAGTTAGGAGTGATTACTTTGATGCAGGAAGAGGAAAGTTTTCATGGAGATGGGTACCCCAGGAATGTGTAAGGTGTTAGTAATATTTTATTTCTTGACCCAGGTGTTACTTATATGGGTGTTCTTGCTCGCTTTCTCTTTTTAATATGAGTGTTCTCTTTGTAGCCACTCATTAAACTGCACTATTAACATAAACTCTCAGCTGTTCTTAATTTTCTGTAAGCAGGTTAGATTTCTCAACAAAAAGTGAAAAAAATATGCTGAAGAAAATGGGAGAACCCCCTCAGAGATAAAGGACAAGAAAAAAATGTGTCTTTTAAAACATTTTAAGTGCCTGTGATTCATATTGGATAAGTTGAGACCAAGGTTTGTAAACTTTTATATCTGACAGAATACAGTAGCATCAGTAGGATCACATTAAGAATTCCCAGAAGGAATTTTTCACGCCATCTAACATTCTCATCTTCTGAGTATTTCTTGGATTCAGAAGTTAAGTAACAATGATAGATAAATTTCAATCTGACCTAATTTCAGTGTTAATATACAACTGTGAAACAGTGGAGGGGAATAACTTAAAACCTATATATGCAAACAAGTCTTATACGATTGAGACAGGAATGCAACTCTTATTTTTCACTAGGGGATCAATTAATTTGAGAAGAACAATTTATTGACAACATGGAGTTTTTACAGAGGAAATGGGTCAAAACAGTCACTTCTTTTAGTCTGGGCCTCATGGAATTCTTTCGCCTCTGGTTTCCCAGATCAGGCCTGATTCTCTACTCACTGGGTAAGCAGACTTGATTTTACCACTGAACCCAGAGTTTTGTAGGTCTGGGGGCCTGTTGGCAGTGGTTCCTGAGGTCACTGACCTTCCCTTAGCTTTGGGGCCCTCATCTCCACTGCCCGTTCACTGGCGAAAGGCCTCCTGTGCAGCCCACGATCCCTTCCATCTTAAAGCTCCATGTCACAACCCTCCCAGTCAGTTGTCATGATAGCCCACTCACTTTTCAACATCTATTTTTCTTTTTTTGTATTGGGGTATAATTGATTTCTTTAAAAACATTTTTATTTATTTGCTTCCTGCGCTGGGTCTTAGTTACAGCACATGGGATCTTCCATCTTAGTTGCAGCAGGCGAGATCTTTGGTTGTGGCATGCAAACTCTTAGCTGAGGCGCGTGGGATCTGCTTCTCTGGCCAGGGACTGGACCTAGGCCCCCTGCTTTGAACTGTGGAGTCTTAGCCACTGTACCATGAGGAAAATCCCTAGGGTGTAGCTGATTTACAATGTTGTGTTACTTTCTGCTGTACAGCACAGTGAATCAGTTATACATATCCACATATCCACTCTTTTTAGGTCTTTCCCCATATAGGTCGTTACAGTGTGTTGAGTAGAGCTCCCGGGCTATATACAGTAGGTCCTGTTGGTTATCTATTTTATATATAGTACATTTTAATCCCAGTCTCCCAGTTTATCCCCTGCCTTCACTCCCATGGTAATTGTAAGTTTGTTTTCTACATCCATGACTCTATTTCTGTTTCATAAATAAGTCCATTTGTACCATTTTTTAAGATTCCACATATAAGTGATATCATATGATATTTGTCTTTTTCTGACTTACTTCACTCGGTATGACAATCTTCAGGTCCATTCATGTCAACGACATATTTTTATGGCAAAAAAGTGGAAAAAAAAAAAGATACAGCTTAGACCTCATCCTTTTATTGGCTGGCAAAATTCCCACTCCCAAAATTCCAAAGGGAGTTTCACTCTTCACAGAGAATAGGAAGCCTGACCAAAAGTAATAGGTTTGGTCAGTTCCCCATACAGGACAGGTACCCTGGGTTTATGTTCTCTTTGTTTTTTTAATTGAAATATACAATCATCTAGAGCCAGACATCCTGGAATGTGAAATCAAGTGGGCCTTAGAAAGCATCACTATGAACAAAGCTAGTGGAGGCGATGGGATTTCAGTTGAGCTCTTTCAAATCCTGAAAGATGATGCTGTGAAAGTGCTGCACTCAATATGCCAGCAAATTTGGAAAACTCAGCAGTGGCCGCAGGACTGGAAAAGGTCAGTTTTCATTCCAATCCCAAAGAAAAGCAATGCCAAAGAATGCTCAAACCTCCTCACAATTGCACTCATCTCACATGCTATTAAAGTAATGCTCAAAATTCTCCAAGCCAGGCAATACGTGAACCGTGAACTTCCTGATGTTCAAGCTGGTTTTAGAAAAGGCAGAGGAACCAGAGATCAAATTGGCAACATCCGCTCCAGAAAAACATCTATTTCTGCTTTATTGACTATGCCAAAGCCTTTGACTGGTGGATCACAATAAACTGTGGAAAATTCTGAAAGAGATGGGAATACCAGACCACTTGACCTGCCTCTTGAGAAATCTGTATGCAGGTCAGGAAACAACAGTTAGAACTGGACATGGAACAACAGACTGGTTCCAAATAAGAAAAGGAGTACGTCAAGGCTGTATATTGTCACCCTGCTTATTTAACTTACATGCAGAGTACATCATGAGAAATGCTGGGCTGGAAGAAACACAAGCTGGAATCAAGACTGGAATATCAATCACCTTACATATGCAGATGACACCACCCTTATTGCAGAAAGTGAAGAGGAACTCAAAAGCCTCTTGATAAAAGTGAAAGAGGAGAGTGAAAAAGTTGGCTTAAAGCTCAACATTCAGAAAAAGAAGATCATGGCATCTGGTCCCATCACTTCATGGGAAATAGATGGTGAAGCAGTGGAAACGGTGTCAGACTTTATTTTGGGGGCTCCAAAATCACTGCAGATGGTGACTGCAGCCATGAAATTAAAAGATGCTTACTCCTTGGAAGGAAAGTTATGACCAACCTAGATAGCATATTGAAAATCAGAGACATTACTTTGCCAACAAAGGTCTGTCTAGTCAAGGCTATGGTTTTTCGAGTGGTCATGTATGGATGTGAAAGTGGGACTGTGAAGAAGGCTGAGTGTCAAAGAATTGATGGTTTTGAACTGTGGTGTTGGAGAAGACTCTTGAGAGTCCCTTGGACTGCAAGGAGATCCAACCAGTCCATTCTGAAGGAGATCAACCCTGGGATTTCTTTGGAAGGACTGATGCTAAAGCTGAAACTCCAGTACTTTGGCCACCTCATGCGAAGAGTTGACTCACTGGAAAAGACTCTGATGCTGAGAGGGATTAGGGGCAGGAGGAGAAGGGGACAACGGAGGATGAGATGGCTGGATGGCATGACTGACTCGATAGACGTGAATCTGAGTGAACTCCAGGAGTTGGTGATGGACAGGTAAGCCTGGTGTGCTGTGATTCATGGGGTCGCAAAGAGTGACTGAACTGAACTGACCTATAATATTATGTTAGCTTTAGGTGTACTACATAGTGATTTGATGTTTGCATATATTATGAATGAAGGGATTGTGTTCTTTTATGGAATTATTCACTTGGCTTAGTTGTTTCCCAAATACAGATTTCATGAAAATCATTTTAAGTGATAAAATATGAAGGCTTCAAATTATACATTTGAGAAATGAAATAGCAAAAGGACTCTAAATGCTATGCAAATCTGCGAGGTTCAGATTTAATGCTTTCACAAAATAACCACTGTTTGTAGGCCTGGACACTTCCTCCTCACATAGGTTTCACTTAGTGATTTTGTCACCTGCTTTGGTGGCATCAGCTGTCCTTTCAGAAATGAGCACAAGTAGTCCATAAGAGGGCAGAGAAATGTGTTTAAAAAAATGTGAACTACTCCAGGGAACGTGAAAGAGAGTGAAGGTGAGCCCTTTCCAACATGAGGAGAAAGAGCTACTTTCTGAGAAGAGGGGATTGAACCATTGACCAGAATTTCTTCCCTGGTGAGAATCTGAGTGCCCTCAGGTCACTCGCCTTAAACTCCATCTCCTGGAGTGGGCTGAGCCAGTTCCCAGAGCATGTCCCACAGCACCCCTACGCTAACATGCCACCACAAAGGACCCAACTCAGAGAACATTTCTTCCAATGAAGGAAACACTTTCTCTTAAGATGTTTGAACTATTTGTTCATGAATACCATTCAAACTCAAATACGCCATCCTCACAGTGACTGTGGGAGTGGCTTTGCATGGTACTTTTCTATGTTACAGCCAGGGTTTGCTATACCATAGACACAGGCCTCACACCTTGTCAGCCTGAGAACTTTAATTTATGCTTGCAAACTTTGTCAAACTGTACAGTTTTTCCTCTGACATCTTCCTGCTTTACAGGTTTGCTCCATTCTCAGGTCTGGATTTGGCAGAGGCAAAAATCAGACTTGATATCCCTTGAGTCCTAAATCATACCCTGTTGGGGATTTAGTATCAGACTGTTCCAGGAAACTTCACACGTTAGTGGACATGCCACATTACCCCAGGGAGATGCCATACATTCTGAAGAGCAATGAATGGTTCCATATGGCCTTGATTTCTTTAAAGTACCACATCAATGTTTTAAACTAATTTGTATTGAAGATACCAACCCTAGTCATTTAAAATAGATTTCATACCGAGGGCACATGGTCACATGCTCACTTCACAAGTTTTCCCAAGATGAAAAATGGAGTATATGAACCACTTTCAGAATTACTTTCAGATCTACTCAGTTGTTTTTTATAGACTCTTGTTCCTTGTTTATATTTTAAAACTTCTCTTTTATTTCTTGAAATACATTAAGCATACTTATTTTCTGCATCTGCTTATTCCAATATGCCAAATCTTCATGTGTTTGACCCAACATTTTCTTTCCATCTGCTCTTACTTATGGAGGCTTGCTTTCTTGTGTGTTCTGTGTTTTCTGATTGTGAGCTTTTGCTCCTGAAACTTTATCTGCATCGTTTGGGGGCCTAGGCTCAAGATATTACTTCAGAGAGGCATTGTGTTTGCTTTCTGCCAGTTGTTTGGAGGACTCCAAACTTGAACTCTAGGTGAGTGATCACACCATCATGATTATCTTGGTCATGAAGATCTTTTTGTACAGTTCTTCTGTGTTTTCTTGCCACCTCTTCTTAATATCTCCTGCTTCTGTTAGGTCTATACTATTTCTGTCCTTTATCGAGCCCATCTCTGCATGAAATGTTCCCTTGGTATCTCTAATTTTCTTGAAGGGATCTCTAGTCTTTCCTATTCTGTTCTTTTCCTCTATTTCTTTGCATTGATCGCTGAGGAAGGCTTTCTTATCTCTTCTTGCTATTCTTTGGAACTCTGCATTCAGATGCTTATATCTTTCCATTTCTCCTTTTTGATTCTCTTCTTTTCACAGCTATTTGTAAGTCCTCCCCAGACAGCCATTTTGCTTTTTTGCATTTCTTTTCCATGGGGAAGGTCTTGATCTCTGTCTCCTGTACAATGTCACGAACCTCCATCTATAGTTCGTCAGGCACTCTATCAGATCTAGTCCCTTAAATCTATTTTTCACTTCCACTGTATAATCATAAGGAATTTGATTTAGGGCATACCTGAATGGTCCAGTGGTTTTCCCTACTTTCTTCAATTTAAGTCTGAATTTGGCAATAAGGAGTTCATGAGCTGAGCCACAGTCAGCTCCCGGTCTTGTGTTTGCTGACTGTATAGAGCTTTTCTATCTTTGGCTGCAAAGAATATAATCAGTCTGATTTCAGTGTTGACCATCTGGTGATATCCATGTGTAGAGTCTTCTTTTGTGTTGTTGGAAGAGGCTGTTTGCTATGACCAGTGCGTTCTCTTGGCAAAACTCTATTAGCCTTTGCCCTGCTTCATTCCGTATTCCAAGGCCAAATTTGCCTGTTACCCCAGGTGTTTCTTGACTTCCTATTTGCATTCCAGTCCCCTATGATGAAAAGGACATCTTTCTTGTGTGTTAGTTCTAAAAGGTCTTGTAGGTCTTCATAGAACCATTCAACTTCAGCTTCTTCAGCGTTATGGGTTGGGGCATAGACCTGGATTACTGTGATATTGAATGGTTTGCCTTAGAAATGAACAGAGATCATTCTGTTGTTTTTGAGATTGTATCCAAGTACTGCATTTTGGACTCTTGTTGACCATGATGGCTACTCCATTTCTTCTAAGGGATTCCTGCCCACAGTAGTAGATATAATGGTATTCTGATTAAATTCACCCATTCCAGTCCATTTTAGTTCACTGATTCCTAGAATGTCGACGTTCACTCTTGCCATCTCCTGTTTGACTACTTCCAATTTGCCTTGATTGATGGATGTAACATTCCAGGTTCCTATGCAATATTGCTCTTTATAGCATTGGACCTTGCTTCTATCAACAGTCATATCCACAGCTGGGTATTGTTTTTGCTTTGGCTCCATCCTTTAATTTGGAGAAGGCAATGGCACCCCCACTCCAGTGTTCTTGCCTGGAGAATCCCAGGGACGGGGAGCCTGGTGAGCTGCCAACTATGGGGTTGCACAGAGTCAGACATGACTGAAGTGACATAGCAGGATCCCTTCATTCTTTCTGGAGTTATTTCTCCACTGATCTCCAGTAGCATATTGGGCACCTACCGACCTGTGGAGTTTCTCTTTCAGTATCCTATCATTTTGCCTTTTCATACTGTCCATGGGGTTCTCAAGGCAAGAATACTGAAGTGGTTTGCCATTCCCTTCTCCAGTGAACCACATTCTGTCAGACCTCTCCACCATGACCCGCCCCGTCTTGGGTAGCCCCACACAGCATGGCTTAGTTTCATTGAGTTAGACAAGGCTGTGGTCCTAATGTGATTAGATTGACTAGTTTTCTGTGATTATGGTTTGTATGTCTGCCCTCTGATGCCTCTTGCAACACCTACCATCTTACTTGGGTTTCTCTTACCTTGGATGAGGGGTATCTCCTCACCGCTGCCCCTCCTGACCTTGAACATGGAGTGGCTCCTCTCAGCCTTCCTGGCCCTCTGCACATCCTGGAATGTGAAGTCAAGTGGGCCTTAGAAAGCATCACTACGAACAAAGCTAGTGGAGGTGATGGGATTCCAGTTGAGCTCTTTCAAATCCTGAAAGATGATGCTGTGAAAGTGCTGCACTCAATATGCCAGCAAATTTGGAAAACTCAGCAGTGGCCACAGGACTGGAAAAGGTCACTTTTCATTCCAATCCCAAAGAAACGTGATGCCAAAGAATGCTCAAACCACCACACAATTGCACTCATCTCACATGCTATTAAAGTAATGCTCAAACTTCTCCAAGCCAGGCTTCAGCAATACATGAACTGTGAACTTCCAGATGTTCAAACTGGTTTTAGGAAAGGCAGAGGAACCAGAGATCAAATTGCTAACATCTGCTGGATCATGGAAAAGCAAGAGAGTTCCAGAAAAACATCTATTTCTGCTTTATTGACTATGCCAAAGCCTTTGTTTGACTGTGTGGATCACAATAAACTGTGGAAAATTCTGAAAGAGATGGGAATACCAGACCACCTGACCTGCCTCCTGAGAAACCTATATGCAGGTCAGGAAGCAACAGTTAGAACTGGACATGGAACAACAGACTGGTTCCAAATAGGAAAAGGAGTATGTCAAGGCTGTATATTGTCACCCTGCTTATTTAACTTCTATGCAGAGTACATCATGAGAAACGCTGGGCTGGAAGAAGCACAAGCTGGAACCAAGATAGCCGGAAGAAGTATCAGGCACCTCAGATATGCAGATGACACTACCCTTATGGCAGAAAGTGAAGAGGAACTCAAAAGCCTCTTGATGAAGGTGAAAGTTGAGAGTGAAAGAGTTGGCTTAAAGCTCAACATTCAGAAAACGAAGATCATGGCATCTGGTCCCATCACTTCATGGGAAATAGATGGGAAAACAGTGGAAATAGTGTCAAACTTTATTTTGGGGGGCTCCAAAATCACTGCAGATGGTGACTGCAGCCATGAAATTAAAAGATGCTTACTCCTTGGAAGGAAAGTTATGACCAACCTAGATAGCATATTGAAAAGCAGAGACATTCATTACTTTGCCAACAAAGGTCTGTCTAGTCAAGGGTATGGTTTTTCCAGTGGTCTTGTATGGATGTGAAAGTTGGACTGTGAAGAAAGCTGAGCGCCAAAGAATTGATGGTTTTGAACTGTGGTGTTGGAGAAGACTCTTGAGAGTCCCTTGGACTTCAAGGAGATCCAACCAGTCCATTCTAAAGCAGATCTGTCCTGAGTCTTCATTGGAAGGACTGATGCTAAAGCTGAAACTCCAATACTTTGACCGCCTGATGCGAAGAGTTGACTCATTGGAAGAGACTCTGATGCTGGGAGGGATTGGGGACAGGAGGAGAAGGGGATGACAGAGGGTGAGATGGCTGGATGACATCATGGACTCGATGGACATGAGTTTGGGTGCACTCCGGCAGTTGGTGATGGACAGGGAGGCCTGGCGTGCTGCGATTCATGGAGTCATAAGTAGTCAGACATGACTGAGGGACTGAACTGAACTGAAACTTGAACTCATTGAGAGTTAAAAATTGTCTGGTATCATGAATTTGGGTCACATTTTTATATGTAGACTACACCATAGTTATGAACTCTCAAAGAAGATTTAGATATGTTTTTAAAATTCATCCAGCACCAGAATGAAGACAACCAAATTTTAGGGGTTCTCTTCTGCAGGTCAATTCCGTGTGCACCTTCACTTTAGCTCTTTGGAGTCCCAGTTTTATGGGTGAATTTCTTTTTTAATATATACATTTTTAGCTTGTATGAAATTATTTTTTTAAATTTACTGAGATAACTTACATACAAGATTGTATAGGTTTAAGATTTTCATGATTTGGTGTATATATATATGTACATATGTGTGTGTGTGTATATATATATATATATATATATAAAATGAAATGACTGCCACAATAAGGTTAGTTAACACATCTGTGAGCTCATATAGTTACTTTTTTTGGTATGTGGTGAAAATATTTAAGAATATTAGAAAGATGGTAATGATAACCCTGTATGTGAGACAGCAAAAGAGACACATATATAGAACAGAGTTTTGGATTCTGTGGGAGGGAGAGGGTGGGATGATTTGGGAGAATGGCATTGAAACATGTATACTATCATATTAGAAAGGAATCACCAGTCTAGGTTTGATACAGGATACAGGATGCTTGGGCCTGGTGCACTGGGATGACCCAGAGAGATGATATGGGAGGGTAGTGGGAGGGGGTTCAGTATTGGGAATTCATGTACGCCCATGGGAGATTCATGTCAATGTATGGCAAAACCAATACAGTATTTTAAGTAAAAATAAATAAATAGAAAAAAAAAAAAGATTTACTCTCTTAGCAACTTTCATGTATACAACAGTATTGTTAACTATAGTCACCAAAACGTATTCATAACTAAAAGTTTTTACTCTTTGACTAACATCTTCCCATTTCCCTCTTTCACCAGCCTATAGCAACCACCAGTCTACTTTCAGTTTCTGTGAGTTTGGCTTTTTTAGTTTACACATACAAATGAGATCATACAATTTTTTTTTTTTTCTATCTGACTCATTTCACCTAGCGTAGTGCCCTCAAGGTTCATCCAGGTTTTCACAAATGGCATAATATCCTTTTTATGATTGAGTAATATTCCATATATACATATACATACATATATAATGGAATATTAGTCATAAGAAAGGGAAATTATGCCATTTGTGAAAACCTGGATTGCCTAGAAAATCCCACAGATGGAGGAGCCTGGTAGGTTGCAGTCAATGGGGTTGCTAAGAGTCGGACACGACTGAGTGACTTCACTTTCACTTTTCACTTTCATGCACTGGAGAAAGAAATGGTAACCCACTCCAGTGTTCTTGCCTGGATCCCAGGGACAGGGGAGCCTGGTGGGCTGCCATCTCTGGGGTCGCACAGAGTCAGACATGACTGAAGCGACTTAGCAGCAGCAGCAGCATGTGTATATACATATATACACATATATACATACCACGTTTCCCATGCATCTGTTGACAGATACTTAGCTTGTTTCCATGTCTTGGCTACTGTAAATGGATGTAGGGGTGCAGATATCTTTTGAGATAATGATTTCATTTCCTTTGGATGTATACCCAAAAGTGAGATTGCTGGATCATATGGTAATTCTGTTTTTAATTTTTTGAGGAACTTCCATACTCCTTTCCATAGTGATCATATCAGTTTACATTGGGAGAGATTTCTTATTTTGCTCATGATCTTGCACAAGCCTGAGGCTTTATCTTCTCTTAGCCCCTGTACCTTGACAGTATGAAAACTTAGGACACTATTGTTTGACAGATTTTCTAGGAGCTTGCTCACTTCCCAGGAGTCCCACTTTAACTTTGTTTTTGGTTTCTGTGGTTCTCTTTCCAGCTCAATGATTCATTGAAAAAAAAATTCTAAATCCTATCCAGCTTTGGTTTTCATCAAGTGGTCTGTTCCGGTTATCTACCCACCATGTTAAGTTGAAGTGCTAGGTTAGAAATGTATAACCAGGTGCTAAGCACAGCTGAAGTACAGTTTCTCAAGGATTTCTGTTGCCTTCACTTTTTATTTGGAACAAATCTCTGTCCTCAGAATACCAGACGGTAGCTGAGTGGAAAAGGGATAATGGTGTGCTAGCATACTGGCTCTCAGAAAGATACACAGAAGACTTGATTATGAGCATTTGCTGTTTCTAGGGGTTGAATATTCCCTCAGCAGCTGCCTTCAAGCTACTGGGTCAACTCACAGAACAAAGAGTTGGGAAGAGATGTGCACAGCTGTTCCGCATGCATTGGAGTGAACTAACTCTCCCTACTGCACAAGAAGGAGACGCAGGACAGGGTGGCTGAGTCGGGTGCCTGGAGGCCAGTCAGGACTCACGAGTGAGGGAAGAGGGCCTGATGAGGAAGAGGGGAAATGGAGAGCATGACCAGCTTCCTGTTGCCATGTGGGCATTGTGCCAGTGTCACCAGATGTGAATTTTCAAGGAGAGTTAGAAATCTAGCTTTTAGGTGAAATCTTTTAAAATGTTGGCCATTGACTCACAAACTTTAAAAATATGTGAGAGAGCCAAAAAACACCCTGAGGGGGACAGATTTGGCCAGATATCCACCAGCTATGGACTGGTTGGGCTAGTGCTTGGGGTTATGCTTGCTTATCTAGTTCTAGCCTTATTTCTTTAGGCCAAATGACCCATGTAAAGAAATGCTGTTAGAGAGACAGTGGAGGGCTGGGGGAAGAGCACATACCGTGGATTCAGACAGACCTCACTCAGATTTCAAATCCTGAGCCTGCTGCTTACTCTGTGATCTTGGGGAAAGTGCATAAAACGAGAGCGGTTGTCCTTGTTTGAGTAGGTTGTTCTAGAGATAAACCGAGATGTTATGCGTAGGGAACCTGCCCTCTGTGTGGAGTTAGTTAATGGCTCTGTCATCATTCTTAAGCAGAAGCCAATTAGTCACAGCTGAAGGCAAACACTGGTGTGTGTGGAAGAAAGACCTCTAGCTCACTCTTCTCAACCTTCACTGCCTTGGAATTACCCGGAAAATATTTTAAAAATATCAGTGCCAGAGCCTCCTGTTTAAGATTCTAATTCAGTTGATTCAAGAAGCCTGATCATCATTATCTTAAAAGTAACCCCTTCTCCTCAGATTCTAATCCTAAATGCTTTAGATTCATCATCTTATTTCACCTAGCCCACTCCAATAATCTCAGATAGTACTCTTCTCATTTTATGAATGAGGACCTGAGGCTCAATCATTAATAACAGCCCAAAGTCATACAACTGGTAGGGAAGAGGATCAGACTTAAAACCTCAGAACTTGAATTCTCAAACCCCATGCCGTTTAGCACTATTGTACATATTATATAGGGTTTTTGTGAGGCTAAAATTAAACACTGACAATAAAGTGCTTAGTTCAGGACTTGGAGCATATTAAGTGACAAATGTTAGCTATCATTATTACCTCATAACACCAAAACAGAGAATCCTTTCCCACTTTCTCTTGTCTATGCAATTCCATTTCAGGTAAATCTTCACCATTTTTGGATCAGCTTTTTTTTTCTCCCTGAAAACATACATACTTGCCCTCCAAATGAACCACAGGCCAGTCGTTGTAATGACCTAGGGGAGACTCTGCCAAAGTATGTCTCACCTACAGGGGGAAAAAAAGAAGGAGAGAGGACAAGAGCTCCAGACTCCTAGAGAGAATGGTGGTGAAACATGCCTGGGTTGATGCCCCAGAGGACAAGCCAAAGCTCAAGCTCTCTGGTACATACTGTTCAGTATGTTTTCCAGAGGTGTAGTATGCAGAGAAGTGGGGAAGCAGAGGAGGGACTGATGAAGATGTCAGACAAAGAATGGGAAGCCACTGGAGACCTGAACACAGGGGCTCCTTCTTTCTTCCCTGGTTGCTCAGTCGGTAAAGAGGTAAAGAGTCTGCCTGCAACGTGAGAGAGCTGGGTTCAATCCCTGGGTTGGGAAGATCCCCTGGAGAAGGAAATGGCAACCCACTCCAGTATTCTTGCCTAGAGAATTCCATGGACAGAGCAGCCTGGTGGGCTATAGTCCATGGGGTCACAAAGAGTCAGACACGACTGAGTGTTTCCTGTCTCCATTCTTGAAATAGACACAGAAGCCAATCCAAGAGGGAAATGAGCACTTTGCTCATGGGCAGCATGCTCAGTCCCTGGTGTTTGGGCTCTGGCGTTAGAGGGAGTATCCAGCTGCAAAGGGGCTAGGCAGGGACCCAGTGCTAATGGTGACTCCTCAGAGAACTCTGGCATCTACTATCAAAACCCCCACAAGTTGGGTGTTTGGGATGGTGAATTTACTTAGCTTATTCAAGTAAAAAAATTTTTAAATATTTGTTCTTCCAGTGATTGAATTTACAAATTGGAGTGGACAGTTACTACCTTAAATCAACTGTAGAAATAAACAAGGTATAATAAGTAGGAAATTTTTGACCAAAAATTCTATTGCAAAGGTAATGTTGGCATTCCTTCCCGATCAACAACCATAACTTATTCAGCTCTCCTATACTAAACTGCGAAGAAATGAAGGACCAAGGAAGCCTTCAAGGGAAGACAAAGGTCAAAGCAGTTTCTGACTTAGAGGGAACACTCTGAGTTTTCAAAGGCTTGCCATAGGGACACATTACAAGTGTTAATTCTTTGGGTAGATTGACATTTACCAGTCTCTATGTTTATAGTCACTGCCATTTGAAGTTTTGATCTTCAACTCATTTAGAAACTTACCCAACACTGTATGTATGACCTCTTCTATTTGTCTTGTACTGCCTTTAAACTCTTGAAATACTGAACTTTTAAACGTTTTACCCTCACAATTAAGACTGTAAAGCTTTTTGAGGAAAGTAGCTTTATTATGTCCCTACCCCTCTTTAATCACCAAGAGAGTCACAATGAGCTCAATTAATCTAGGAACCTTTAATTTTTTTTTTCATTTTAGGGGAAGGTCCCTGGAATATGCATTCTGTTAATGAACACACACTCAACCTGTTTTCATTAGTGAAATTCTAATAGCCAAGATCCCGGCCAGTGTAAACACATTCTTTCTATGTCTTAAAGACAAAGAATTGCCTAGATTTAGAGAAGAAAGGGGGTGATTTCTTTTACAGCATGTTAAAAGTATTAAAAGAAGCAACTGAAAGTTCTTTGGATTTTATGCTGTACCATAGGGCAAAGCCTAGGTGAGGAGGCCTCCTGGTTCTTTGTGCAAAGCAGAAAACCAGAAAACCAGAATCAGCAATAAATTCTACCACACCTTCCACAGTGCTAGGCTATAAACCAGATGTAAACTCAGGGTTTCTCAGCGGGGCAGGCCCACGATGAGAGGAGAGGGGGCCGCACTCAGAACAAGCTCTAGAAGCAGAGACCGCTCTACTCCAGACTTCCACTTCTACAACACGAAGCGCATCGGCTCGCGGGCAGAGATGTCCACCCAAGAGACAAGTACAGATGGACTGTGGACATTAGAGCAAGGGAGCAGGGCACAGACAAGAGTGTTTAGTGCCAGTTAAGTGTGTTGAAATCTGCTCCGGAGCCGGTGGCCACGGAGCCTTGCCTGGCGCGGCCTCCAGGATGAAAAGAAATAGGTGGCTTTGCTCCGAAATGTGAATGAGGGAGCCGAGCCTGGGCTTACAAAAGGCAGTATTCTGCAGCGAGAACACTTTGTCTCCGTAGAAGCTTGAAACTCTCACGAAACAGCGCGCGAAACTCGCAATCACGCCAGCGGCCGTCTGCAAAGGAAGCCCGCAGCGGGGACAGCCTTGCTGTCCCGTGAGCTGCGCTCAGAGAGGCCGCAGCGCGGCCCCCGCCGCGTCCCCCAGCCGCCGCGGGCAGCCCCACGCGCCAGTTCACTCAACTGAGCTGCCAGCACAACATTCCATTTAAAAATAACACCCACGTGCGCTGGTAAACAAGCGCGCGCGTCTCCCGGAGCCGCGTGCCCGGGGCGAGCCCGTGCGGCGCGCGTCCGCCCTCCTCCGGCACGTGTCTGCCAGCACCGCCTGCGCAGCGCTAGCGAGGCCCAATCTCCGCCCCTTCGGCTGGCAGCGCACCACCGCGGAGTCCCGAGCCCTGCCGCTCCGGGGCCCTAGAGCCCCCTGCGTTACCAGGCGTGCCCCGCAGAGTGCTCTCCAACTTTCCTCCCCTGATGCCACCTCATCGAGGCGGGACAAATCGCCTCAGCTCTGCCCCTTCCCCCGCAACCCGGTCCTCTCAAACCCTCCTCCTTTTAACTCTCTCTTCCGTCAGCACGCGAAGGATTGGCTTCTGGGTTCGCCGTCTCTCTGTCCTCTCCTCCCTTCCATCGAATTTTACTCGATTGTTTATTATTTGATGGGGGGGCGGAGGCGGGGGGCGGAGAGGGGGTGTCTGGGGCCTGGAGACGGGTGGCCGCGGCCAGTCAGAGCGCGGCATGGCTTGACGATTGAGCGGCGCAGCGAATGGCAATTCTGCGCAGAGATCCCGGGTCACGCGCTTGTGGATACAATGACATCATCTGTTTGTACGCGTCGAACTAGCTTGGTGCAGGGGCGGGGCCGCGCGTCACTTGAGTGACGGGTCCTGCGCAAAGCCCGGAGTATTGGACTCGGGTGGATGGGCGCATTCCTGCCTACGCTGAGTTGGACTTTTTGTGTATGGGGTTGTTGCCGAGACCGCTCTGGACAGCTTAAGATACTTCTAGTGACTTGGAAGGATGGGGCGGGATATTTATAAATCAAAATTGATAGACTCTCGGTGTGTGTGTTGCGTGTAGTGCATTCTTAGTGCACGAATGAACGACTTGGGTACTGTCGTAGAATAAGGACGTGTGAAGATGTTTTTCTAAACCTGAAGGAGTGTCTTTATTTTTAAAAAGTTTAAAAAGCACAGTGAGCTGCTTTGCAGTTATTTTAAAATTAGACTCATTGTTTCCCCTTCACAGTTGTTCAGAATTTGTTCTTGCATTTAGGAATATGGAGTAATTTGCTTTTTCCCGAGTTAGTTACACTTCTCCACTCGCTGGCCATGAAATTCATGCAAAACGAAACACGACTGCAGTCAAGTGTCCTACGTTAGAGACTCAGTTGCAAACCTCCTGGTTCCTGATCAAATCTGAGAGCATCAGCTTATCGAAGTCCTGAGGACACCAACATCTTCGCTTGCCAGTATTTTCATGCTGAGGTAACCCTTGCCGCCTACGGCCAGCATCTTATCTCGGGTGTTAACTGGTGTCGAGTTCTAATGGGGAACCGGACACCAAGGCGGGCCCAGAGCCTGGCGGAGCGACCGGGAGCCTTCGTCGCTGGGGAGGGTGCCAGGCGTCCTGCTTGGAGTCTGGGAGGCCACGCGACTGCGCTCGTTGAGCGTTTGGGCTCTGCTGGCCCCCCCTCCCTCGTCTCCTGAGCCAGCGCCGTGCTTTGTTGTCGTTGAGGCTCGCAGGAGGGGAGGAGGAGCCGGCCGAGTCTCGGTCCCGGCGCGCGCCCTGACACTCAAGCCTGCAGCCCCGCGGAACCGGGTCGCGCGGGCGCGCGCGCACACACACACACGCACGCACGCGAGCACACCCCGGCCCGCCGCCCAGCCCTCCCCCTGGGCGGGGACCCGCCCGCCCGCCGTCAGCCTAGGTTGAGGCACCCTGCGTGTGTCTATAACTTTGTGTTGCTGCCTCGGCCGCTCTGCTTGTGGAAGGGAGGAGGAGGAATGTGGAAGGCGGCGGGGCGCAGGCTGACAGGCGGTTTCTCAGGCGGGCTGCGGCGGCGGCCGGAGCGCCTCTCGGCCGAGGTTGCGCGCCCCCTCCTCACCGTGCCCCAGGCCCGCGCGGGATTGTGCGTCCTCCCCCCTCGTCCCTGAGGGGAAGGAACCGAGGTAGGCGCCGGAGCTGTGAGCGGGTCGACCGCCTTCCCGGCGACTCCGGATCTGCTTTTGAGCTGGGCCAGGCGCTTCCCTTTTCCCTCCCCATGACTCGGTGTGCGCGCCCCTCTTCTCTCCCGCTAGTGTTTTTAAAGGACTTGAGTGAAGGGGGGGAAACTGTCAAGATGGCAGCAGCGGGAGCAAGGAGGTGAAGAACGTGCTGGTCTGGGCTTTCTGGCCGCCCGGGAGACTTGGTGCTTCCTGACCTGTTGGAAGATTTACGTTCCGACTTGTCCCCTTCTCCCGTTCTTCACTGGGAAGGGGGGTATAAGGCACAATGCCCGTGGGAGAATAAGCCTCACAAACCCCGAAAGTGGCCGTTGCCGCTCGGCTCGACCCTTGGCAAATACCCACCGAGCTGCTTGCCCTCCTTTTCCCGGCTTCCCTTTTTCTGGAAGTGACAAGGGCCCGTTTGCGCTCGGACCCACGCTTGCCCTCTCAGCCCGCGGGCGGAGAGGGAAATAGGAGCTTCTCGCGCCGTCCCCGGGCTCGAGCCCTCCGCTGGGAGGGGGTGGCAGGGGGGCTCGGAGGCAGCAGGGCCGGGGACTGCAAGAAGAGCCGAAGACGCCACAGACTTTGGCGGCGTCGTCGCGGGAAGCACTTGAGCGGGCCCGAGCGAAACATAAACAAACGCACGCCCGCCCGCCCGGACTCGGGCTCGGACCGCAGCTGGGCTGCGCCAGCGCCGGCTGCTGCCCGCTTTAAAGGCGCGGCCCGCGCCCCTCCCCCGCCCCGCCCCCTCCCCTTCTTCCCCGCCCAGCCACCTAGCCCAGGAGAGACCTGCAGCTCCGGCGGCGGCGGGGGAGGGGTGCCCCGTGCGAGCCCGTCGATTCGCTCCCGTCTCCCCAGCGGCCTGGTCTGGGGGCGGCGTCTGCTGCGCCAGGTTCGCGGGACGCACGTCTCCAGGTCTGCCTGCTACTGGGAGGCGGGCGCGGTGCGGTCGCGAAGCGGTGGTGGCGGCGACGGCGGGCGAGGACTCGCTGAAGACTGGGCTCCAGCCCGGGATAACCAACTCTCCTTCTCTCTCCTCTCGTGCTTCCCCAGGCGGCGGCAGTAGCGGCGGCGGCGGCGGCGCCGCCTGGGAGCCCGAGCCTTCTCGGCGCCCCCGTCCCTCCCCCGCCGCACCCCGCCCCGGCGGGAGAGGAGAGCGCGAGAGCCGGAGCCGCGGGCGGGCGGGCGGCGAAGATGGCAGAGGCGCCGGCCTCCCCGGCCCCGATCTCTCCGCTCGAAGTGGAGCTGGACCCAGAGTTCGAGCCCCAGAGCCGGCCGCGCTCCTGTACGTGGCCCCTGCAGAGGCCGGAGCTCCAGGGAAGCCCGGCCAAGCCCTCTGGGGAGGCGGCTGCTGACTCCATGATCCCCGAGGAGGAGGACGATGAAGACGACGAGGACGGTGGCGGTAGGGCCGGCTCGGCCATGGCGATCGGCGGCGGCGGGGGCGGCCCGCTGGGCTCTGGGTTGCTCCTGGAGGACTCCGGCCCGGCTGCTGGCTCCTGGAGGGCAGGACCCCGGGTCCGGGCCAGCCCCTGCGGCGGGCGCGCTGAGCGGGGGAACGCAGACACCGCTGCAGCCTCAGCAGCCACTGCCACCGCCACAGCCGGGGACGGCTGGGGGCTCTGGGCAGCCGAGGAAATGCTCGTCGCGGAGGAACGCCTGGGGGAACCTGTCCTACGCCGACCTGATCACTCGCGCGATCGAGAGCTCCCCAGACAAACGGCTCACTCTGTCCCAGATCTATGAGTGGATGGTGCGCTGCGTGCCCTACTTCAAGGATAAGGGCGACAGCAACAGCTCTGCCGGCTGGAAGGTGCGTACCCACCTGGGGCGGGCGGCCGGACCCGCCGGGCCTCCTGCGCAGTACGAGGCGCGTCTTCGATTCGACGGAGCGCTCCTGCGGGCGCGGGGGAGAGGGGTTGGCCGGGAGAGCCTCCGCTGTGAGGTTTTGGGGGTTCTGTGTGATCCCGAAGGAGGGGCAACCGGGGACGGCCGCGAAGGTGGCAGGATGGGGAGAGAAGGCTCCTGGGGAAACCTCAGGCATGGCCAGGTGAGGCGAGGGGTTGAGGGACTCTAGCGAGGGAAGGACAGACGGACTGGAGTGAATTTGCCAGATTCCTGGGTCATCGCAGAGAAGGTAGGTCCGCGGCCAACTTGGGAGTAGAAGTCCCCCATCGTGGGGGTGCGGCGAGGCCACTACGCGGGGAGTGAGGGGACGGGTTTGGGAGGGGTGGATTTGTGGTTTTCAGTCGGTCTCGGGAGCCCAGTGTGTTGTGACTACCTGGATGAGAACCCTTGTGTCCAAGTTTTCGGGCTGTGAGTGTTCACTCCCACAGGCACATCAATCCCATTACAAAAGCAGTGGTTGTAAACCTCTTCCTGGCCGGTTTCCTTTCCTTGCCTGTGTCCACACCTCTGTTCTTCAGAGCTGTCTCTACAGCAGGTAGCTTCCGAGATGCTTTGGGGCCTGGCACGGGCCAGCCCTTCTACCTCAGCGGGGACTCGCTGCACCTGCTGCTTCCGCGCAGAGGTCCGGATTCTGGCGCTGTTTGAGGCAGGGGGTCCAGGTGCGCAGCACCCGCTCCTGGCGCCTCACCTGGGCCTTGGGGAGGGAGGTTTGCTGGCAGGGCTGGACCGTAATGGCTTCTACCTGTAAGTGAACCTGAAGAGAGGCTCTCTACTGTTCGTTTTCAGCCTCTTGGGGCACTGGACACGTGGTAGGGAGAGAGGTGTGGAAAGGCCTATGATGTAATGACTTCCTGCAATTGGGCATCCAAAGAGATTAACTCCTGTGCCCCTGCTGGGCCGCTGATACCCAGCGGCTTTCCTCTTGCACCTCATCCTCCTGGCCCCATCTCCCAAGATAGGAATGCATACCAGACTAAAGGGAGCCCTGTGCAGCTGTAGACACATATCTTTCTGTCTGTTGCTTCTAGTAACAAGTTGGATTTTTTTTTTTTTAAAGGTGATTGCTTTCTCCTTCTGTCCCTTCCTTTGTTGTCTTTGGGGAGCCCTGTACTTCCTAGGTTCCAGTGGGTGTGTAAAATAAGAACAGTTTGTCCTTAGGTGGAGAACTGAAGCACTGGAGAGGAGCTAGTACATGAAAAAGCTAAAGAATTTAGCGTCATTGACTTTTAATTTGGTTAAAAAAATCTTGAAATATGCCTTAAAATTTTTTTATGGCTAGTATAGGGAAAGGGTTTGATACTTTAAAAGCAAAACAAGTGCTTTGATATTGTTCCACAAATCTATCTCATCCTTGAACAAACGCTGTTATTATGAATCTTAGGTTCGATTCAATTGTATTGCCTTGCAAAAGAATGCCAGTTATGTAATAATAGGATGTTTATGAAAAGGATGAGAATTCTGTTTCAAAGCAGTGCTGATGTGATACTTTTAAAAATTGAGTTTTCAAGTGATAGCAAGGGTTGATCTCAGTGTATAGTGTTAGGAAGGGATGAATTTGTGGAATCTAAGAAGATGGATTGGGTGGGGTGTGGAGTCTTTTCCAAATTTCTTACACTTGAAATTTAGTCCTACATATTTTGGATTTGGTGCAGAGAATCTGTTAGTTAAAAGTTAGTTAGAAGGTTAACATAGCAAGAGTTTTCACCTTTTTTATGATTTTTAAGGTTATGAAAGTAATTTTGACACCACAAATAATATTTCTTGCATCGTGTTTATGGTTAAAGATAATACCAGGTTATGGCATTTGAAACTTTTTTTTAGGACTTATGTGGGAAAGTGTGGCTACCAAAAATAGCCATGAATTGATACTGAATTAATTATATTTTCATGTAGCTTACAGGATCTGCAGTAGAGATTTGGGGCCTAGTCTTAAACTTCTTAAGTTTTATATCTTAACTCTTTTGGTCTCATGGTTTGTTTTTCCTTCTCTGCTATCTCATTTTTCTTTAACTAAAATCTTATGAAGCATTGTAAATTGAAACTGTCCAGCAGTCATATGTTTAATACAGGGCGCGTATTTTATGAATATTTTATCTTTAAAATTTTATACCAGGTCCATTTCTGATTATCACATGATAACTAATCCTTGAAGACTATAGAGATATAATTGAGTTAGAGTTTTTGCAAGGTAATCTTTACCAAAAGATGCAGCCATGCAGGAACTTCCAAATCTTTGATGATGGAGAAGGCCCTTTGAAACTGGGGCTGTGGTTTCACATTCCGATTATGAGTAATTGCCAAGCTTTTTTGTGCTTGTGGTTTAGTGGAGGTGGAAGAGAGGGAAAGGGGAGAGGTCACGAGCTAATTGTGACCTATTTCCACGTATCCAAGTTTCAGGAGTTGATTCCTATCATGATTAGTCATTTGGAAGCAGGTGTGTGCCTTTAAACCAAACTACTTTCATTCTGAGTTTTACATTCAGGTTTTTAACTTCTAAAAATGTTTAGAATTCAGGTTAACCTCTCCCAGTCATGTATGCACATAGGTGTAGTATGCAGCGTCTAGGCCTTACTTCTTTTGTAGCTTTTGGGCCTTTGTATTATGAGATCTTGTAACTAGAATTATCATCCTAAGAGTATAGAACGAATTAGAAAAGAGGTCTTAGCAATCAGAATCAAGACCAGTGAATCAAAGCTCTGGTTGCATTTAAGAATTATCTGGGAGCTTTTAAAATATATCACTACCCATAGAACCTGATTTAATTGGGCCGATGTGTGGGTATTGGTTGGTGAGGTTGTTTTTGTTTAATTTTTGAAGTTTCTTAGGTGATTCTAATGTACAGCCAGGATGAGGTTTGCTGATCTAGTTCAGTCCCCTTATTTTATAGGTGAAGATCTTGATTCTTCAAGTTAATGACTTTACTAAGATCACACAGCTGGTTAGTACAGAGATAATTAGCAGCCTGTGGCTCTAGAGATCTTTATTACACTATTTTTTTCTCTTTAAATTGATCCTTTCTAAAGGTTATGTACTAAGCACTGGGTAGTCTTACGTAAGTAGAAGTTGTTTTCCTAAAAGCGTATTTGTCTCTCCATCTAAAAATCTCGGTTATTATTTCAGCATCGGAAGATGACTGATTATTGGTAGAGGCTGAGTGAGCACACAGTGTCTGTAAAGTTGTCTGGTGCCTATCAGGAAGAGTACTTAGGAACTATGAAGTGACAAAGGTGGCAAAAAGGACCATTTTAACAAAAGGAGGAAGCTCTTGGTTAACTTGAATTTGTCAGATGCAAACCGTGCCAGGGAGAAAGGTGATAGCTATCTCGCAGGTTCCCTTACCTCGGGCATTAAAGTAGAAATGAATAATCAGATGTGGTTAAAGAGGGAAAAGGTTACATTTCCTTTAACTCAGATTAAGCTTACTTGCGCTGCACCCATAATTGAGCTGGTGAGGTCTCTGTTTCCTCTTGTCTTAGGCAGACCTCTAGAACTCCAGGGTTTACCTGGTGAGGCCCATTTTTCACTGATTCTCCTGCACACGCCCACTCATCTGTGCTTCCCATGGGTCAGGGCAACAATAACGTCAGGCGGCTATGAGTTTCTGTGGTGGTTCCTACAACTTCACAAATGTGAGAGGACTTCTGCTGCTGCAAGTGACCGAGTCTTCCTTCATGTGAGAATGTGTCCTCGTGCCGATCCTTCGCAAGGTTAAAAGATGAGAGCTGGCCTGCCACATAATACTTGCTCACGTCCTTACAGTTCTAGCTCTTTAGATGAATGCACCCAGTTCCTTTTCACCATACTGTATTTTTAAAGATGTTATTTTAACTGCAACTTTGATGTTTAAAAATATTTTCAACAATTTCAAAACGACAGAGGCATCATAATTTCATACTGGCCTCTGATTTTGACCCCAGTCACCTTTTGGACTAACTCACTCACTAAAGGACCAGTTAGGGTTGTGCTGTACGAGGAATCTGTCTTCAGCTTGGCCCCTGTTGCTGAAATACTGTTTTGTAATTTCCTTCGGCAGTAGTGTCTTTGTCAGTGATTCTCAACTAACATACTTCCTCTTTCTACAGTGGCAGTACACTAGGGGACTGTTTTTCTTCTTTTTCAAAGCTGTGTCATCGACCTATGAGGTGAAGAAATTGACCATTTTAGACTTTGATCTGTGATCCCCATGTAACAGAGAGGCTCTTTTAAAAGAAGTTAAGTGTTTGTTTTGATATGTTTATCTCCTTCTTTGAAAATGAAATGAAACTATGCAGACTTATTTTTAGGAGTTTTTAGGAGGGTTCTATTTTAAGGGAAAGATACCATAGAAGAACATCTGTAGTTAAACTTTTAGTACTCTACTTATGATGCTTACTTAAAACCAGCACGATATTTTTATTTGGAAAATTTGTGAAGAAGCCTTTACCTGATTTGCAAAAATTTAGCAGACACTGTTTGTCTAAAGATCTTTATAAAAATGCAAAGATAAGACTGTTTAAGCTAGTGCCTTCTGAGGAGATACCCAGCTTACCCCTTGCCGATCAGTTTTTGGATTCCCTGGGCTGGAGAGAATGAAATTTATTTTGTTTTCATACTCTTTTGTCTTGTCTGTGAGGAACAGGCTCAATCCTAGTTTTGACTCCTCGTTTTTCTCCTCACCTTTTCCTGTATCACAAATGGAGGAGCCCTGAGGGCCACTTGAACTTTCTGCTGCTATAAAAAGAGCTGGGGATGACATACATGCAGGTGGGTTGTATCAGTGGATGATGCAGCTGGTGCACAGTAAGTGAGTAAAAGACTGAAAAGAGAAAACTCTTTTTACTCATTTGCATCTCATGCCATTTCATTCATTCAGCAAATATTTATCAAAGGCATGCAGTGTGCAGGGCGTTCTGCTGGGCCCAGGGATGTAGTGGTAGCACAAGGCAGATAAGGTTCCAGTTCACAGGAGTTTGTGTTCTCTTGGGGGAAGACAGAAAATAAACATGCAAATCTGTGCCCTATAAACTTGTCATCATTGCCCCTTCTCTTTGCCTTTTCCCATCTATACTTCTGCTTTCCTTAGTGCTCCGGCTTTCTGCGGAGAAGTCACCAGCAAATGGCAAAGTGCATGCTGGGCCCTGGCTTGGAGCTGGCCTTTAGCTCTCTGCAGATCATAAGTTTCAGCTTGCTTTGGAGATGCAGGGCCGCTGTCACGTGGCTCCTGTAGTTTGGGTCTTTTGGGGAGGAAGCTGGAATTAGAGCACACTGGTAGCCCTGTACTCATCTTGGGTCCCCAGTTCTGTCTTATGGGGCCATGATATAGGCAGCCTCTTGGAGTGGATGTGGAGCCTTGATGCAGTTGGATTGTCTGCATGACTTCTTATCTCAAATTAAAAACTAAATGAAGTCTTAAGGATTATCTAAATACTTCATTTTGCGAGTAAGGAAACAGGCAGGAGCATGTGAGTGACTAGCTCAGGGACCCACAAGGAGCAGGGATAGAGTTAAATGTGTCTGTGTGAGCCCAGAGCATCAGTGTTCTGTAATGTCTGTTGCTAACCATTGTGGTTTCACAGCTGTTCGAGTCAGTGCCTCCATTTCTGCAAACTCTTACTTCATTTTCTCTCCTCTGCTCCCCCCCCCATCCTCTAGATTGGTTGGCTAGCAGGAAAGTAGCTGTGTTTCTCTTTTTGCATTCTCTATAAGCACTCTCAGCTCACCTTGCTGGAAAAGCCTATTCTCTCAACCTTGCCCTACCCTGCCCACCTCCTGACTTCTGTCTGTTCCTTTTGACATTTTTCTGTGACTCCTATATATTCTCAAGAACAGTGTAAGAACCTTAAAAGCAAGAAAGGCACCTACCAGATGAAAACATTTCTGATAACTTGGAGCTCCTTTTGGGCTGATGATGTCCTCAGCCCGTGAGCTTAGCCTTGTTCTGGGACAGTGATACTGGAAGGGGGATGATGTGGCTCAGGAGTGGAGTGATGTCATGTGTAGATGTCATGTGTATAATCTTTTGGATACTTGTAGCTACGAAGGTGGCCCAGACCTCCTAGTGTTGGTATCGATATGATGTCATATAATGATGAAATGGTGCTGTACTATCTAAGGCATTTCTTACAGTGTCTTGTTTCCTAGTGTGGAAGTCCCTGAAAACTTCATCAGTGCCAGTCGTTACCCATCACAGAAACAGAAACCTGATCTTGGGATGACCTTTCCTAAAGAGAAAGTTGAAATCATGTTTTCCTTCTGTGTGTGGACCCTGCTTTATGCAGCATCAGTATTACTGTCTAGAAAGAGTCACCAAATATACACATCCACCTCAGAAGCAGAGCTCTGGTGTAAAATTAAGTTGTCCATGATGTTCTGCGTTTGCAGATGTAAGTCTCAGATGTACTTGAAGTTTTACATAATGGACTGGTAAATACAAGTCACAGATGAAGGAAGAAGAGATAGTGAGCAGTCTGAGCTGGACCTGTCCGGGGCCAGTCTGCCTCTCTTCCGAGATGGTTTTCTGAATAGGTCTTTTGGCTACTGATTATCATGGAAGACCCCAATTCTGATCAAATCAGTGTCCAGACAGGCTCAGCATCTCTCACCTTTTATTCTTGATCAAACGACTTCCATTTCTCAGTGTTACAATTTCCCCAGTTGGAAAAAGAAGTAAAATAGCAAACATCTGTAGAATATTGTGATGTATCACTCCTTTCTGGTGAAATACAAATGTATGGAGTATGCTTCAAGCTGGGCTTCCTCCCCTCCCTCTCGCCCCTCAGAATGTGTATTTTCACTTGGACCTTTTGGGAGATTTTAATCTTGAGACTTTTTCTCTGCAGCATGTTAGTCCCTACTATGAGATAACGGTACAAAATCAAGTAGATGAAGTTTTCTGGTGGCCTGTGGTGCTTGCACTCATTTGGTCCTCCCATAATTGTGTGTAGTGAAGAAGCCAGCTTATCTTCTGGGGGCTCACCATGCCTGGGTATCCAAATGCACCCCCATTCTGCAATGGAGAGGTCAGCCTAGAGCAAAGAAGCTGTGGCTCACTTGCTAGGAGTAAGGCCAAGGTGGGCAGTGGCCTCTGCCACAGACAGACAAAATGTAGTGGCTCTCCTCTGGAGTGAGCCCATAGTAATTCCAGCAGATGCCTTTGACAGTTTTCAGTATGTGTTTTGTAATTTCTTATTTATTTCTGTGAAGACTTTTGAGTGTGCATGTGTGAGAGAATCCACATCGTATTTTTTTCTTGTGTTTTGGATGTCTAGTGAAATTAATAACTTGGCTCTTGCAGCCATTGAGAATTTTCTTTAAATTTAGAGCCAGCAGAGGGAGTACACATGTCTTTAAACTGATCGCAGATTCTTTTCCCCACATAGCTAAAATAATACCTTGGTTAAAAACACCAAAAAAAAATCTCTCTCTCTCTCTCTCTCTCTCTCTCTGTAATATATAGTGTTTCCATGTAGGCTTATGTCATTGTTAGAAAAGGATAATTTGGAGGAGAGAGAATTTAAAACCTAAGATAACTTTTTTAAAAAGGAACTTTGGTCTTCTGAGACTTATGGTCTAATTCTCATCCTCAAATAATTAAAGCCTTTTAACTGAAAAATTTCCTCCTTTGTTTTACATATTTTTGCTACTTCACTCTTTTTAAAAATTTATTTATTTTTTAATTGAAAGATAATTGCTTTACAGCATTTTGTTGGTTTCTGCCAAACATCAACATGAATCAGCCACTTTCAGTGGAGTCGCAGTACTTCACTCTTAAAAACATATGTGAATGTTCTTCTATACCTGATAGCACATGTCACAGTGTGTCAGGATCAGTGGGTTCTGTGTTTTAGTGCTCTTTTGGTTGAGACTCTTGATGTTTTCCAAGACGTCATTTTCCTGTAGGTGAAAGAAAGGCAGAACCTCCATTATTCTTAATTCAGATTTAGCAGTCATGGACCTGCTGGAGATGATAGCTTTGCAGTTTTGTAATCTAAAGTTCTGTAGTTCTGTGTTCTATAGTTTGTTGCACTCTTCACATTGCCCCGAATTCTGGTGGTGGCGGTTTATTTTAATTTGGAAGCTGTAGTGGGTTGAATAGTACCCCTCCAAGCCCCCCATTAAGGTCCACCTATAACCTCAGAGCGTAACCTTGCTTGGGACTAGGATCTCTCTGGAGGGAGGTAGTTACATTAAGGTGGAGTTATATTGGATTCACGTGGGCCCTGGGTCCAGTGACTGGTGTCCGTATGAGGGGGCAGAAGACATGGTAGGTTCAGAGAAGGCTGCGTGACACCATGGCAGAAGGTGGGGCAGCACAGTCATGAGCCAAGGAGCACCAGGTTGCTGGGGTCGCTGGGGCTGGTCGGAGGCCAGGTGGGACCCTCCGCTGCAGCCTTCAAAGGGAGTATGGTGCTGCCCGCACCTTGACTGTGGACTTCTAGACTCCAGCACTGTGAGAGAATATGTTTTTATTGTTTGAAGCCCCTAAGTTTGTAGTAATTTGTCATGGTAGCCCTAGGAAAACACAGGAGCACAGGGAGGGAAGAGAGGAACATGAAGGGTTGCAGAAAGAGGAGAAGAGGAAAAGAAGGTTTTATTTTATTTTTAAAATTGAGATATAATTGACATAACAACATTATTAGTGTCAAGTGTACAACATGATTTGGTATTTATACATGTTGCAAAGTTAACATTTTTCTTTTTTTTTCTTATGTTGAGAACTTTTTAATATTTACTCTCTGAGCAACTTTCAGATCCCTAGGTATTAACTGTATTTACCAAGCTGTATATTGCATCCCCAGGACTGACTTATTTTGTAATTGGAAGTTTGTCTCTTTTGATCCGCTTCACCCATTTTGCCCCCTCCCTCCAAATTTATATTTAGATTAAAGTTAAAATGTTAATCACTCCTAGGCTACTTTCTGGTAACTTACATTTCTTCTTTCTTCATCCTGCTGTGAGGCACAGCTGATTTCCCAGTGAGAACTGCTGCAGTGAGCCCTCCGCCCTCCGTTTAGCGTGTATCCTGGGCACCCTCCCTAACCCTCCCACTCTGTTTACTCAGTTTCTACTTCGTGGCCTATTTCGTGAGGCTGGTGGAATGGCTGTACTTGGGGAGTGTAAACTTGAGGTCTAAGGCCAAGGTCTAGCTGAGAGCTTTGGTCTACGATAGTCAGTCTTTCAGGGAGGGAGCAGCCTGGGTCCTCAGCGGAAGGAGAAGGTTGAAGAATTCTCTCTTTCCCATCCCAGTCAGGCTTGGGAAGATAGAGCCCCATCAGGGTCACTGCCGTCCATGGTGGCAGTAAGGATAATCAGAATCTCTCTGGAGTCTCCTTGGCTCCTCTTGGGCTTGGTTCAAGCCCTTTCAAAGTGTCAACACTCGAGCCTTCAGGCTCCCATCCCCTCTGTATTCATTTATGTCCGCAAAACCCAGCTGTCCTGGAGGAGCATAGAGTGGTAGTCCTCATTCAAGTAGCAACAGGTGTTTTCTAGGTACTGTGAAGGTGTTTGGGTTGAATTGTTTAGAAGTATTTCAGAAGTAGAATTGCATCTGTTTATGCTCATATTTCAAAATAGTATTTTGGAAAAGGGAGCCAGGATTATAAATCAATTGGAAACACAGTTTGGTTTTTACAATAGAAAGAGGAGTTGACGCAAGATATTCTGAAGCCTGGTTGTAATAATAGTAGCTATGATTTATTGAACACTATCATAGGCCAGTTACTCAGGTAGATTTTTTACATCTAATATTGATCCTACATGTTAAACATTTAAGTATAAACCCAATTTAGAGATAAGAAAATGGTTCAGAGAAGTTTAATTGCTTGGGATTCAGAGGAAGGTTCCTTTGAACATCAGCTTTTTCTGCTAAGCTTTGCTGCCTCCTGAGTGTGGTGGGACTTTGCCTGGGGGTGAGAACAACAGTAAAGTTAAATAGCTGCCATTGAAAAAGTTGCTACTATGTGCCACATTCTTCCTATATATTACCATCAGTCCTGATGTTAGTCTTTCAGAATGCTGTCTTGAGTGTTTATCTTCTGGACTGTGGCTGACTCAGGGTAACTGAATACCTCTTTGTGTTGGAGGGGAGTAGACACAGACCCATGATTTAGGCTCCTGCCCTTGATTTTACCTGAGTGAATAATTTTAAGAATCTAATCAGTACTTGGGCTCTTAGTGGAGCAATTTAATTTGGGGATTTCTATTTCCGTTTGGACACTGCTTTAGTAAACCACTGTTTAACTATGGTTTACTATGGGTCAGATAGTGTACTAGTGTTCAGAACTAATAGAGTGATACCATAGTGTGTGGAAATCCTTAGGGCTGGGCTGTTATCTCTGAGAAATTTCTGCCTTGGGAGAATAGGGTATTATCTCTGCTTCTACAGGCTTCAGGTAGGTAGATGGATGGAGATAATACCACCAAGAAAGATGGATTTCAGGGGGAAAAAGACATTTATAAAAGTTTCTGGCAGAAGTGTGGTCGAAGCCCAATCAGATCTCAAAATTAAAGGTATTAAGCATATTTTGTGAGGTATTAAGCATACTTTCCAATGTTACACCTTTAAAGGCAAGACAAACACAGAAAATGTTGCAAAATGCAAGCTGCTGGTCAGGGTAAAAGGTTTATTTTATTAAGGCACTTACTGCTATTGTCTTCAAGGTAGAATGTGTATGAGTAGGACCTAAAATGATGGTTTTAACTGGCCAGGGGAATACAGCACTCATGCACCCTGAGGTAAAATACGGCTTACAGAAGACTAATCCCATGTGTGTGTTGGAAAAAAATTTTAGAACTCTCAGTTTCACAGTAAAGATAGGTGAGTAGTGTCTGAAGAGTGTCCAAAAGATAGACTGAAACCCCGTGATAAATGTGGGGCAGGCAGAATGGCTCTGCCTGATAACTGAGGGAGCCCAGGGTGTGGGGAGCGTGGTGGGGCCAAAGGCAGTTACAAAGAAGGTGGCCTTGGCCTCGTGGACTTTTAAAGATACAACTCTGGGTATAAACCTGAAGTTGAAGGAGAGCATAGCATTATATCCATTACAGCTTGTTAGATGTCTCCTTGAAAATTGGTATTACATTAAAAGATCAAATGGAGAGTTAAGCCATTAATTCACATAATTCAAATTTCAGAACTGCTTTCTTTCCCCCAAAGTGTCATAATAATTAATTTCTAAAAAATGATAGTTCTTTCATCATAAATTATCTAAATAATTGCCTCAGTTCCATATTTCACATTTAGTTTGGCTGAATGATGTTTAAAGCCTTCTCTCACCTTCCTCTCCTTTCTCTTTTTAATTTTCATTTCTATTTTACTTAATTTTTTAATGCAGTTTTACTTCTAATGCTGTAATGGTTTCATAAAGTAACACTCTCTCAACGTCTTTCCATTAGAACTTCTTATTGGTAAATTCGTTTAAAATTCAACCTAATTTAAAAGTCAGTTTTGCTGTTTATTTTTTCTAGAATTTTTACCGTGTATGATAGCTGGTCCGGAGTTTTCTGTCAGCATTCGTTTCCAGTCAAGGACTTGTTAATCTCATCCATCATACGTTTGCATCTTGGTCTGTATTTGAGTACCTTGGTTTTTTTTTCTTTCCTTCCCCAGCTGGTAGAATGAGAAGGAACATGCCTTTATTCACTATTTGTCAGAACAGTTCAATTAACAGCATTAATTTGCCATTTATGAATATACCTATGGTTATAAATAAACCATGGCCCACAGACTACATTTTAAGCAAGGTAATTTTTTTTTTTTAGTAAAAATTGACACTGAGCCCCAGACATTCCTGTGAATTTTTTTTAAGAACAATGATCAGTTATTTTGGGGGGTATCGTTTGTGTAATCCTGAGAAACCCAGAATGGGCCTTAGAAATGTTATGGGCCCAATTCTTTCAAAGTTGTCTTCCGGCTGACACAAGTGTGAGTGGCTTGCTTCAGCACACTTGGGCCCTTAAGCTCCTGATAGGCAGCTTCCTAGGTGAGCTAGTATACTGTTTCTTGAAATTAGTGGCCTCGATCAGGCCTTCTGTCACCAACCCTGTCCAATATAGACAAGCTTACTGCCTTCTCTTTGAATAGAGTGTGCCCTGTGCTGAACTGAATTTTCTAAATCAGTCCTGTTCAGTCTCCTTCCTTTACATGAAAGATACTTTATTTCCAGGCTGGAATTCTAGGTGATCTGGGCCACATGTTAGGCTTCACCACAGTCAACCTTCATGTCAGTCACCAAGGTGAAATTTGGCATCCGATTATGCCACTCAGCTTACTGGGTCTTAGTTCCCTTATCAGAGATTGAACCCTGGGCCCTCAGCAGTGAAAGCATGGAGTCCTGACTACTGGACCGTAGGGGAATTCCCTGGCATCTGATTGTAGGCATCTTTTAGTAGGTGTTGTTCAGAAGGAGGTGAGGGATTTATTCTGATAATCTCATAATATCGGGGAATGCTCCAAGTTAACTTGTGGGTAGTCAGTACTGAGGAGGAGGCAATGGCAACCCACTCCAGTACTTTTGCCTGGAAAATCCCACGGACGGAGGAGTCTGTTAGGCTGCAGTCCACGGGGTCGCTAGAGTCGGACACGACTAAGTGACTTCACTTTCACTTTTCACTTTCATGCATTGGAGAAGGAAGTGGCAACCCACTCCAGTGTTCTTGCCTGGAGAATCCCAGGGACGGGGGAGCCTGGTGGGCTGCTGTCTGGACACGACTGAAGCGACTTAGCAGCAGTAGCAGCAGCAGTCAGTACTGAATTAAGTAAAGCACCATGTGTCAAATTAGGAGTGCTAACTTGTGGTGTTACGGGCTCCCTGGTGCTCAACCACAAAGAACCTGCCTGCAATGCAGGAGACACGGGTTCGATCCCTGGGTCAGGAAGATCCCCTAGAGAAGGAAATGGCACCCCCACTCCAGTACTCTTGCCTGGGAAATCCCATGGACATAGGAGCCTGGCAGGCTGCAGTCCATGGGGTCATCAAGAGTCGGACACGACTGAGTGACCAACAACAGCAGCTTGAGGTGGTGAAAACTGCCATCCTCCAAATTGGTTTTTAACATAATGACTTCACAAATGAGTGCTTTTATCAAAAATTACCATGCTCGTTTTTAAGATGCGTATTTTTCCCACATCTTGGTCTTTAGTCACATCAGGGCTTTAAATTGATGGGTAAGTTTTAACTGTTAACACAGTGGGATGACAGCTGGGGTTTGCTCTATGGGCTCCCAGTGTTTGTCCTGCTGTGAGCACAGATAATTCACCTGACTCTGTCTGTTACCTGAGCTGAGACTCTTGCTGTGTCCACTGACCTGCTACACTGCGTTCTTCTAACCGGTTTGTTTCGTGTTCATCATTCTATCTTAAACAGGATCATAAAGTTTTCATATGTCTTCTCTAGCTTGTTACCTCATGCTTCTGTGCTTAGTCAAGAAGGAAGAGAAGAAAACAACTCTATCTTGGTTTTATCATTTGCATCACATGATTTTACAGCTTTGAAAACTCACTTGTCAGTGTGGTTACTGGGGAGATAATTTTGATTACTGTGGGCTCTGAGAGTTACTGCTGTCATCTCTTCCCTTTCGCCACCCTTTTGGAAAAAAAGTAATTTTGCTCAAGGATACATTTTATTGTTTTTCAGGCAAATGATTTCAAAGTTGAACCTTGTGAGACTTTAAAGCTCTTTGCCTCAAGTTCAGTTATTCATTAACTTCTGAAAAAAATAGTACCCTTTAAAAAAGGGTTTGCTGGTATTTCCTTTGGACTGTAGCCTTGTCTTTGACAAGTGAGGGCACTTCCCTGATTATCTAGCTGTTTCTGATTTTTGAACCTGGGACTGCTGGTGTTAGGTTGAGCCTAACACTAGTGTTAGGTTGCTAGCTCAGTCTCAGAATCTAAGAGCCCCAGTTTTACTTGTCCTGATTGCTTCCAGCTGCTGTCCCATTCTTTCCTGTTTTGTGTCATTAGACATTAGCTGTGGAGGTCTTCCTGTCCTTCTTCCCTCTTTCCCATCACCCATGATCTCTCTGGGACCTTTCTCCTGCATCAGTGGTTTTCAACCTTGGCTGTATTTGAGAATCACAGGGAGATTTTAAAAACACTGCCGTCTAGATCCAGTCTGAAACCATTTAGGTTAGAATCTCTCGATATAGGGCCTGGGCATCTATATTTTTAAAGCTCCCAGGTGGTTATGGGTGTGCAGCTAGGGTTGAGAACATTGCTTTAGAAAAACGAGAGATTTTGACTGTGGAAGTTATCAGCCAATTTAGTGATGACTTTTAGGTCTATTTCCACTCCTCCTCCGTGGGGAGGTTACAAGGTGAGTTTACTCCCTGAAAGTTCCATATAAAAAGGGAGGAGTGCTGTCAAGTTGGGGTCTAAGGGAACAGTTGACTTCTGAGACAAGGGCATCATTATTTAATAAACTGTGTTTAACTAGGATTTCTTCTCTCCTTTCTTTTGTGTAAATGAATGTGGTTTCTTTAAAGTTTTCCAGCTCCCACTTGTTTTTCTAGTCTCCACTGGACCCTATTTAACTAATTTTTAAGTGTTAGGAATTTGTAAGAAGAGATGGTGCTAGTTCAAGTTATGGTATGATTCTTGAAATCTGAGACAGATAAACTCCCTCTTCCTCTTTTGTGCAGCCTAATCTTATGTACTAGAGGGTTCTACCATGTTCTGATGCATTAAGCTAGTGCTTCTCAAAGCATGGTCCCCACACCAACAGCAGTACCATCACCTAGGAACTTTTTGGAAATTCATATTCTTGGCTCACCTCAGACATACTGACTCAGACATTCTAGACCCAGCAATTTGTATTGTCACAAGGCTTCTAAGTAATCCTGCTGCAAGCTCAAGTTTGAGAACCACTGCTTTTAGTCATCCGCTGAGTCCAGATTAGGAGTCAACAATCAAATTTTTCCTGCCATCTTGACTTCAGAGGCCTGATAAAGAGTTGAAAAAGATGAACAGAGAGCTTGCAGTGGTATCTGTGGAGATGTAACAGAGTTCTTGGCCCTAGAATAGACTATCCACAGATCCTCATTTGCTGTGTAGCTTTCTGTGCAGTCAAGGTCACTAGCCTCCCTGTCACCTCCTGCCAAGTTGCTTCAGTCACATCTGACTCTTTCTGACCCCATGGACTGTAGCCTGCCAGGCTCCTCTGTCCATGGGATTCTCTAGGCAAAAATACTGGAGTGGGTTGCCATTTCCTCCTCCAGGGGATCTTCCTGACCCAGGGATTGAACCCACATCTCCCTTGGCTCCTGCATTGCAGGAGAATTCTTTACCACAGAACCGCGGGGGAGGTCCTTTCCCCTCCCCCAGATAGCAGTAATAAAGAATTTGCTCCGGTGCACAGAGGAAGCCACGTGTTCACCCTGGTGCATATACTCTGTTCAGAGGACTGTGTTTAGGTTGGATTCTTGTTGTTTGGTGCTCTTTTCCCGTGCTTATTTGTTTTGGTCTTTGGGGAATGTTCCTAGTTTAAGACCAGCATCAGACATCAGCCTGACTCATCCACAGACAGACATGGGACATGTGGAGGAGAGATAAGATTAAAATGTGCTGGGTGTAATCAGTGTGAGAGGGCGAGTGAAGTGAAAGGAAGAGTGATGCTGCTTTCCTGCTGAGGTAGAGGTGAGGCATGGATCTCGGCCCGGAGTCTTAAATGGCGCTCGGCCTCTCCTACCACAAGGTGAAGCTAGGTAGAGACCAAACTAGCTAATCGCTGCTTGTCAGTATCATTGGATTCTGTAGTCCATTAAACGGCCTCACAATCAGCTGTATCTAACATAGCTATTGGCTTTAGGAATATAAATAGTGCAAAGAACAGGGGGTTGGCTGGGTCTTAGAAGTTCATTGCAGGACCTCTTAGCAGCTGCTTTAGGATGTTGCCTGAGAGTCATAAATACTCATATATCTGACACATTAAAAAAATAGGATTAGTTTGGATTACAAACTTTTCTGCAGTTGAGTAGATACCATTTTCTGTATCAAGCTCTACCCGAGATGACTCAGCTTGGATGCTGAGCTTTAGTGGGACAGTAATCTGGGTTTTCTTCTTGAGAATGGGGAGGGCAGGCAAGTTACTCTCCTCAGATTCACCAGGATTCTTGGGAAGGATCAAGAAGGCAGGTTCAGTTGTTGGAACATCAGAAGATTCACGCGGCAGTGGGGAACGCTGTGTTGAGAGGCTTATGTCTGGGGCCAGAGTTTGGACGAGAGTCCCAAATATGGTGCCCTTAACACTGTGAGCAGCATTCAAAGTTGGACTCCAGGAGAGTGCTCAGGCCTTTTAAAGAAGTCACACGTTAGTCAGCTGGTAGAAACCTAAGTGTCCCACATGGGGGATGCTTCCCAAAGCGGCCGCTGCTCGCAGATGAAGAGACACGTGTTAGTTCATTTCCATTTTAGTTTTCCTAACAAATGGACTGCTGCCTGCATGTTCGGCGAGCGGGCTGGTGGTGGTGTATGTTGGAAAAAACACCTGATATTAAGGATGCATTTATAGAGGAGTACAATGCTTTAAGGAACAACCAGGCCAGCCAGGCTCCTAAGAAAAAGCCTGCCTGGCAGCTATGGAGAAGGCATGACTCCCAACCCAAGGACCAGAGGGGTCTGAGTCTTCAGCTCCAGTGGCCCAGATCTGAAGATGGAAGTAAGGGATGTTGGTCTACTCAACCCTTCTTCAGAAATCCCCTCTGCCAGGTGGTAATGGAGGCCTCTGGTTTTGAGGATATGGTCCCTGAGTCCTGACTTCTATGGAAGAAGTCACAGTTGAAGCTAGAAAGTTTTTATCCCTCTCCCCCAACAATTGTATCTTTGAGTTGTACTGGTGCGAATGGATGTGATGTGTGCAGGCATAGCCTTAGGTTGATGCATCATTTTCATGCTGTAACTAAAATCTACTATTAATTGAACACTTATTTATGTGCCAGACACTGCTGTGGGCTTTTTACATATTAGCTCTTCTTTAAGACGGGGAAACTGATACATAGGGTGGTTATGTGACTCAGCCAAAGCCATACAGTTGGGAAGGGATAGAGGTGGGATACCTCTATCAACACGTCTCTGCATTGACTAAATAAACTCCACAGCCAGTAATTCAAGCTTTAGGGATTTTGATTTTATAGAACTGCCTGAGATCTCACTGGGCTGTTTGTTCCTACCATCTCTCTGTTTGGTTTAAAAGAGGAAGGAGGGGAGTTTGCATGATCTTCTATTAAAGTTGAGGCAGATGTGTTACACCTGGCTTGTCACTCTTTGAGAACCTGAGAGGAACAGACTTCAGTGTGTATTTGTGGACAAGCATCCACAGTGAGTACAGAAGCCTTGTAAGACTTGCACTCCTGTGGAGTGTGACTGTGCCTAGGGATGGGACCTCTCCAGACTGCCTGTTTTCTCCAAACTGCTTGCAAAGCAGATTTAAGTGAAGTTATTCACACACACACAGCCCCAGGAAAAAGAATAAATCACCTTTCTTTCTTGGTTTGGTATAGGCCATTTATTTACTAGCCATAGAAGCAAGTGTGTACCAGCTTCATTTAGAGTAAACACAGGTCTCATCCTAAACATCTTGTTTTCCAGATGTGAGGGCCAGGCCCAGTGGCTTGTGACTTCTCCTGGGAGTGGAGGGGAAGCAAGTGCTAAAAAGGCCACGACATCCAGCCCCAGGTGCTGGTGGGAAATAGTTTTTCATCCCAGAAGTCAGGTGAAAGTCTTTATATCTAGTTGTAAGAAGTCAGAACTAGTAATGTATTTTTAAAAATTTATTTACTTATTTTAATTGGAGGCTGATTACTTTACAATATTGTAGAACTAGTAATATTTTTAAAAGGAGTGTTTAAAATGAAAAATTTGCATTTTGCGTGTAAATAGAAAATACAGGAGGTGTTTGTAAGATAACGCATTTATGCTGTTTAACCTCATACCTTCTAGTTAAGGTTTTCATCATGTAGATGGTGAGTGACTCCTTCAGAAGATGTTAAGGAATGGGGTTATTTCTTTTTTGAAGAGATAGTTTTCAGGACGGACTTTCGGTATTTTGTTTTCCCCTTCTTCCTGAATATTCATATAGGAACCAAAAAAACCAACAGTGCAGTAGATCAGTCCAGCCCTCGATTCTGTTCTCCACCCCTGTGTGAGGTACGATGGACTCCATATCTGCCAGCCCTTTACTCCTGACTCTTGGTAGCTAGACCACCCTTCTGGGCACCCCCACGTTATGTACCCAACATCGCCCTGTTCATCTCACCCAGACCCTGCTTCCTTAGGGATTTTCTAGGGAAAGGACTGATCTGAGAAACAAATTGATGCTAAGTTGATGCTGGAACCTCTGAGTTCCAGGACTGAATGCCTCGGATGTTGTCTGATCTCTCCCTTTATTTTCTGGAGGAGGAAATTGAGGATGAGAGATACAAAGCACACAGGGAGGCCACTCTTAGTTGTGAGCTGCCTCAGTGGTCCGCTCAGTCATTTTTACAGAGGATGACCTGCCCCACCGTCTCATGAGGGTCTGTGCACCGGCTAATACCTGCCTGCACAGATTCCTCACTTCGGACAGCCCTACACTATTTATTCTCCAGGGAGGAACAAGGTAGAGCCAGGGTGGAGGCATTCTGTGGAAGTGCACCCATAGGAGACCCTCAGGCAGCCCAAATGCCGCCTCATAGACCTCGGGCCTTGAGGAATTATGGCGTGGTAGCAGCTGTATAATCCAGAGTGGTAGGGCCTAAGTTTTCTTAAGTGGTTGTAACTTGGAGGTGTGTGACTATGGGAAGGAGTTGCACTGCATGTAACGTTTCCAAGAATTAGTCACTTTGTGCTGGAGGAGTGGGTACTGCTGCCTGGGTCAGTGGTTTTAATTGGCAGCGAATTGCTCCAAGGAATAGTCCTGGTTCCATTGGTCTTAATGCCGGGCAGCCTGTACATTACATCTGTTGGGTAGACTTGGGAGTCTTTTATTGAGAATTAAGTCCCCAAAGCAGCTTTCTGTAACTATTAAAGTCTGATTGATAATATTTAAGCTCTTTTGTAGGCACTGGAGAAATTTGGTAGTCTTTGAAACAAGCAGTTTCTTCAGCTTTGGCATTGAGAGGAAAAGTAGCACTTCTAGTTACTTTTAGTGTTACTGGGAGCTCTCAGACCTGGTGTTGATTATTTACAGGTCTGTAGCAAATAGGATTTCTAATGTGGTGAGTGAATCCATATGTGCCTTAAAGGTGAACTAAAAATACAGCAAATTATCTGACTAGAGCTCACGTGAACGTAAGATTTTCCAGCCACACAAGTTTTTGAAAGCTCTGGTCCCTCCCCAGCAGGTTGGTGGCAGTGGTACTGGCTTCTGTAGCTTGGGCCAGGGTCTAGGTCTTACCCAGGGCTCACACGACATGGACCTTTGGGGACAGGAGATGAGTTGCAGCCATGATTATTCATTCATCTGCTCTCACTCAGCCAACAGGGTGATGTGTGGATGACCACGATGGTTGTAGGAGTAAGTGGGCACCGCCTTAGTGAGTGTCTGGTTGGCTGAATGACAGGGATATGCACAGGACGCTGACCTTTGTCTGCTGAGGCGGCACTGAGTAAGGCCCCTCTGGGCCCAGAGTCTGTCTCACCTGGAAAGGAGGGCAGTCTTGCTGAGCTCTGCATCCTGGCGTGTATTTCTGCCCATCCTTCATTATTTCCATCTCTGATAATGAAACTTCTCACAGTGCAGTGTGTTGGAGTTCACTTTCTTTCGTTGATAAAAGTATCATAGTCATCAAAGAATTCTTGCACAACTTTTGCAGTCCTCAAGGAAAAGTGATAGAACACAGACCCGGCTTGACAGATAGCAGGGTATGGGGAGGAGGGAGTTCTTCCTTTTGTTTTGGCCTGGCTGTTTGTTTTTGTAGCCCCAAGAGAAGACTGAGTCTGCTTTTTGTAAAGGAGGTTCCTCGGCTTACCCCTAAAGTGCAGAGCGTTGAGTGAATTGATGAGTGGAAGGCGCACGATGATACACAGCACTTATGTAGTCCTTTGATGGTTTCACCTAGAATTGTGCCATCTGGAAACTCACATTTACCAGGACACAGAGCCAATTTCGGGTGGTGCTGAGTCCAACGTGTACTTTAAAAGCAGTTTAGATTTTCATTTGGCTAAAACCTAGGAGGTTGTAGACTAATAGAGTAATAATAATGATAGCTTCTCCTAAGGAGCCCTGAGTAGCTTCAGAAGCATTCTGATGGGAGGTGAAAGGCAGGACTCTTTATTCTGTTTGGTTAGTGATGAGATTGATACATGGTAGCCTGCACAGGGTCATAGAGCTGCCCGCTTTGAGTGGGAAGTTAAATTCATGAGCCTACAGCTTTGACTCTTGCTTTGCTGCCAGGAATTGCTGTCTGCAGAGTCTCCATACCATGAAGGATCTTTGCTGTTGTATTTTCCTGGCTCCTATGGTGCAAAGGTTTCTCATCTGGAGTCTGACTTCTGCTGAAAGTGCCTATGTCGAAGCTTGACCAATCTCAGAGTGGGTTGGGGTCTATGGGCCCCCCAGCTTGGGGATCAGTTGCTGACTGTTGGATCTGGAGCCGGCTGGCAGCGCATGCATGGCTCTTCCACCCTCTGGAGCATCCTGTGCCCTGGTCAGTGCTTCAGTGGGGAGTGGCTGTGTTCTTTTCGCCAGGATGACAGAGAGCCTCTGCAAGGTGTGCCGCATGCTCTCCCCATTTTAGAGATGCCTTTTACCTCCCATTAGAGTGCTTCTAAGGGCAACTTAGGAAAAGCTATTGTTATTACTATTCTATTAGTCTTCAGTGAAAATCTAAACTGCTTTAATTAGGCACTGGAAATGGTGTCATCCCATGTTGGCTTGCACAGAGTGGTAGGGTGTGCCGCCCCAGGCATCTGTACCCCTTGTTCAGGCTGCTGCCCTCATGCATCCTTCAGGGGTACCTGGAAGAGAAGTGAGGGGCACAGGCCTGAGTTTGCTTCTACCTCATTTCTATCCCACATTCCCACAGGCTCTGTGCTTTATTATTGCTGGTCTAAAAACAGACATCAGTCTGCTGTTCCTGCTGCTGCTAAGTTGCTTCAGTCGTGTCCGACTCTGTGCAACCCCATAGAAAACCTGCAGAAAAGCAAAGGCCACCTTTCCCTTAAGGTGTTAATTTCAAATGAAAGTTTGTTTATGCTCCTCTGTACCACCGCAGCAACTTAGAAAGACACATGCAGTGTGAAGGGATAAAACCTGGAGGCCAGAGGACAATACAGTAGTTGACAGGTGCTGAGTTAGCCCACAGATCTGGCTCTTGAATTTCACAGCAGCTGAAGGGAAGAGGGACGTAAGATCAGCTTCCAGATTTGTAATTGCCTGTAAATAAAAACAGATCAGTTTCACAAAAGAGGCATGGCCTTTACTGTTACTGAGGAACTTTTTCCTCCTAGGACATCATAAAGAGAACACTGGTCTAATGGGTGAGGTGAGGTGAAGTCACTCAGTCGTGTCCGACTCTTTGCGACCCCATGGACTGTAACCTACTAGGCTTCTCCGTCCATGGGATTCTCCAGACAAGAATACTGGAGTGGATTGCCATGGTCTAATGGGTGACACGCTCCTATTTGGGACTTTGTTCTTGTGAGCCAGTCTGAACGTTCTCTCCTCATTGTATTTTGTCTGTCTATCTAGCCTTGTAAATCCATTTCTGACATATTAGGAGTTTGGTTGGGTGTGTGTGGCTCCAGACCTAGGGAGCAACTGGGACTTACACAGATGAAGCAGTGTGAATGAGGTTCTTTGGGAAGGGCCTCAGAGCAGCCCAGGGCAGGAGACTGAGGCTGGTGGGGAAACTGAGGAGTGGCTAAAGGTGGATGTCTTTTATAAGGAATTGTGTCTACCAAGAAGCCCAGGGCTCAGCAAAAGGGGAATGTTAGGGGTCAGTTGGTGCTCAGCTCAGTGTGGTGGGGTGTCTAGCTTCCGTCAGGATTTGGGTTATGAAACCAGACTGGTTGTCGTGATGCTTCAGGGAAGGGCCAGGGAGTCAGCAAGGAGAGCATGTTGCTTTATTGAACACCATTCTGCTGATAAACCTGAAGATAAGATGATTCCTTTTTAGTTGCTGAAGAATCTCGGGGCTGGGGCTGGCCCCAGCTGGGTCCAGTGGGTGCTTGGTGCACCCAGTGGGCCCAGCCTAGCTGGCTCCTGAGTGGCAGTGAATGAATACCTAGCCTGCCTGCTCCACCTCCTGACTTCCCCTCCTTTGTCGGAGGCCCCTGTTACTTAGAACAGTTGCTCGGGACTGGAATCAGCCTCCAGGTGACAGATGAAGGGATTCCGAGATTGTTTCTCTGGGCAGAGTTGGCTCCATGTGGAGGCATCAGATACAGGAGCTAATGGGAGTGGGGTGTCCGGCAGCGCTCAGAGTTTTGTGTGCCCACCGGTGGGACACAGATTATGCTCATTCTTACAAAAATGAATATGTGTGTGTGTGTGTGTACATGCACATGCATGCGCGCACACACACACACACACACACACACACATACACAAGTTCCACAGTTTGCCTGTGAAGTGGAAGCTGGGCTCGACGCTGTCCTTGTTTTTTGTCCCCTCCATTTTAGGCCAGTCCATGTTCCTGCAAACAGACAAGGCATTGTTTAAAGTACAGTGTACTCGCCTGCTTTTGCATTGTCATCAGAAACCCATGACGAAATGTTTAATTTCTCTCTGAGGTTATCTGTACTTAGTTGACTTGCCGATAATACATTTGGTTCTAGAACCTGGAACTTTCTTTTTGCCTGCTCGTGTTACATTAAATCAGTCGTAGAACACGCAAGTATTTTTATAGAAAATTTAAGGAGTCCTGCAGTCTGAGATGACTCAGACCGGTGTTTCCAAACTGTTACTAGTTTGGAACACAGTTAACTGGGACATGCGCTGGAGAAGGGCTTCCCGTTCTCTTCCCTGCCCTAGCTTTTCACTAGGCTAGCTGCCCGTCCTGTTACCTCTTGTTTGCAGTAAGGCCAAAGGGACCTGCCAGAATTCTAAGTGTAAGGTCCCATTTAAAAGAGAAGCTGCTTCTTAAGGCTACTTCAACAGAGTTAAAAGCTGTGAAGTTCTTGAGACAGTCTGCTAACCAATTGGATTGCCTGTGATATTTTATTTAAGAATAAATAAATCTTTAAATTGATGAATTCAGCAAAGGTAGAGATGATAAGTGTGAGCTAAGTAAATTGCTTTTGAGCTATATATTTTTAAAAAGTCTACTCATGGTTTTTCCCCACATTTGTGGTCACTCTTTTTGTGAGCGTGCTGATTCATTGGCATGGACCATGGACTGGATATCATAGTATTTTTTAAAGCTGAACTGTATGAAAACTTAAGATTTACAAAAAGACATAACTGAGGTTGTTGTACAATTACATTTGTTTAATTAATGCGCTGTTATATTAAAATATCAGATTCCAGAAGTGCAATTAGAGTCATCTTTATAGCAATGCATGTGTTATACAAAATAAGATGTGTGTGCAGAGACCCAGACCCAGCTCTCCAGCCTCTTGCTTTCTCCCTCCCCAACAGGCAGAGGCTAAGAAGAAACTGACTCTTGGGACACACTGAGACTGTCTTAGTGGTGACTGAAGATGTAGTGTCTTGCTGGCTCGGGAGTCAGTGGTCTGGGCTGAAGAAACAGACCAGCTTGATGGTGCCTTGTGCTTGCGTGCAAAGCCTCTGCAGGATGCTTTCTGCTCTGCTGGGTTTATTCTCTGCAACTGGGTGAAAGCCAGAAAGGTAGTTTGCTCTGGTAGGACGGGAAAATGGGTAAGGTTGAAGGAATGCTGGCAATTTTTGATGAGAGGTCCTGACAGGATCTCAGTTCCTTAATATTTCTTAGGTAAACATTGTGATGTCGGTTCTGCAGTTGAGAAGTTAAAAATGGACATCTCTGAGGGTCTTTCCTAACATAAAATAGCTAAGCCTGTTTGGGTCTAGTAGGGCTGGGGTAGTTGGATGGAGCTGTATTTTGAGGAGAAGGGGTGGTACCATGCACAGTGGCTGGTGCGATTCCTGTGGGCCATTCCACATGTAGCTGTTTCTGTGTTCCAGCTTTGCTGAACTTCTTCAGAAAATTACTGTTTTTGAAAGAAGAAAATCTAAACGGTGGAGAGAAATCTAGGCTGTATTTAAGCTGGCCTTTGTAATTTTTTCCTGGTCACACACAGCCCACATTCTGGAGCTCTGTGACGTCAGCACCCTTGCCTGGAGGGTCAAGAGTTTTGACCAGCCGGGCCTCGGCCAGCCTGGGTCACACAGTCGCATGCACAAGCCGGGGCCCTTGTTTACTTCCTCTCGTGGCTGGGACATCGAGTACTAAGAAGGACTGCACGCCTGCACACGAGTGCTCCTGCCAGCATGCTCAGCCCCGCCGTGCCTGACTGTCTTGGAAAGCGCTCCATCCGCAAGGCAGGCTTTTGTTCTTAGAGTGCAGGCTTTATACCCCAGCTACACACCCCTTCCCCAGATTCCAGAGAAGACCCACAGGCTCTCTGCCCTGCAGCCGAGCCCCCACAGAATCCTCAGCTTTAGCAGCTGTGAACTTTCAGAGCAGTAGGAGGAGTCAGGCTGGGTAGACTGTGCTGGAGCTGCATGGCTGTCTGCACGGCATGGGATCCTGTGACTAACCTTTAGGAAAGGAGTGCTTTCCTTGGATGCTGGTGGGAAAGTTGAGAGCCCTTTGGATTATACAGGTTGCCTAATGTGGATTCTAAGACACAGCTTTCTAATTGCAAGTGTATAAACTGTTTCATACTGAATGTTAGTCAAGCTTAGGTGATCCTTTGTAACTTCATGAATAATCCAAATGCAAAAGATGTTGCCCATGTTTGAAACTGTTGCAAAATCAAGTTATATATATATAATATTCCCCTCCCCTCAGGGAACTTTTCATCCTCTAGAGATTTATTCTTAATCAAAGAAGACCATTTTCTATGCAATAAGTCATAGTAAAAGCTGTTAAGCATTAATATTCCAGATGAAAACAGGCATATAAAGGTATAAAGTTAAATGTGAAGACTGCAGCTCATTAATAGGATTTAATTTAAATCAACACCTCTCCCCCCCTCCTTTTTTGAAAGGGTAATACTTTAGAGGAAAGGAAAGAGATAATAGATAGACAAAAGTCTTATTTACAGACTATAATGGCCAAAAATTATGAATTAACAATTGAGGCTTATGTTTCTGTCAGAATTTTGAATGGCCATATTTACAGATTCTGTCATGGTTCAAAAATTGTGCAGCTTTTCTCATCTTAATCTTGGCATTATTGTCTTTTCCTTTAAATGTTGATTTATTTATTTGTCTATACCAGGTCTAGTGCAGCATGAAGACTTATGGGATCTAGTTCCCTGACCAGCAATGGTTCCAGGTTCCATGCAGGGTGCCATTGGGAGCATGGAGTCTTAGCCACTGGACCATCAGGGAAGTCCCAACATTATTGCTCTTTCATGAGACTCGTATTACTGCTTTCAGACTGGAGGAAGTAACAGCTTATTCTAGGCCAGCCTCTTCCTTCGATAGAAGAAATCGAGGCCCACAATTTGGAGTGGACTCAGCACCCAGCTAATAGGTTAAGCAGAGTAGGCAGGAAGCTAAATTCTCAGTCCACAGTTTTCCTTTAAAAGAAGTTGCTGCCTGTCTCTGTGACTGTTATTAATATAAAGACCTACTTGAGGTGCAGGTAGGGAGTGGGGGATGGGGACACAGATCTGCTTTTGCCTCTGGGGCACTAGAGTTTCTCATTCCCAGCCCAGGTGTAGCTGGGACTACTGGGAGCTCTGTCAGAACCTCAGGTTTTGACATTGTACCCAACAGTGGGGCTAAGGGTGGTCCCTTTACATTCAGGATAACCTTACCCATTACAGCTAGGCAGCTCTCCTAGGGGTATTCTTTGCATCTGTTAGAATAGTGTTTCCCAAACTGTATTCTTCTCTAAATAGTAGTGGGCTTCCTGATTTGGACAGTTAAAAGTGCCTTAGTCCCACAGTCGTGTCCAACTCTTTGAGACCCCATGGACTAAAAGCCCGCCAGGCTCTTCTGTCCATGGAGTTCTCCAGGCAAGAATACTGGAGTTGGTAGCCATTCTCTTCTCCAGGGGATCTTTCTGACCCAGGGATCAAACCTGGGTCTCTAAGGCAGTTCGGTTGAACACAGTTTAAATGATATATTTTCGTTTATTTTCTAAACAGGACTTCTTGAGGCAATCTCATCATATCCTTTTGGTGGTAAAGTAACTCAGGAGTCAGCATGAAACCCCAAATTCTGACTATAATCATGCAGAAGCAGAAGGATGAGAACTAAATTAAACATAGCCCTGAAGTTCACTTTTGGGTCAGGCATTCAGGAAGCAGCACATAAAAATTTGCTTGGATACAGTTTCCTCATAGTTCTTCAGCAGCTTGAAATATCATCTTGAGCTGGCAGTAAACAGAAATCTCAGGTTGTCATTTTTCTTTCCATCTAATCGAACAAATTATTGTGTAGGGAGGTGAAACAAAACAAAATCTGTGTTCCTGAAGCCAAAGGTTTTGAGATCCACACTTCACTTCACTTATAGGTTCCAATTACTTTGAAAGAAAAAAAATAATGGTTTTCTTAAGTTTTGTGGTTTGACAGAAAACAACAAAATTCAGTAAAGCAATTATCCTTCAATTAAAAAATAAATACATTTTAAGAAGTTTTATGTACCTTTTAACCACAGCTGCCTTTTTATTTTAAAAATTTGAATAATTGTAGTATCTTGATTCAAAAGGAGTGTTACTCAGCAATAAAGAGGAACAGCCACTGATTAAAAAAAAAGAATGATTTTCAAACATGCAGAAGGTGCAAGCTGTATGATTTCATTTATTATGAAGTTATAGAAAAGGCAAGATTCACCCATGGTGACACAAAGCAAATCGGTGATTACCAGGGGCTACGGGGGTAGGAGGTTGACTGGGAAAAGGGCATAAGGGAACTTTCTGGGGAGATGAAAATTGTACTGTATCTTTGTGGTGGTTACATTGGTGTATACATTTGTCAAAATTCATCTAACTGCTGAAGAAGGGTGCATTTTTGGTATTTAAATAATACATCAATGAAATTGATTTAAAAAGAAGAGAAAGTTTAGAAAGGCTATGATTGGGATTTGTGCAGCTCGAGGGACAAATCAGGCATATTGGCCAGTTTTTCAGCTCAGTAAACCTGGCCCTTTGCCTTGATGGTCTTCATTTATTCCTGTGTTCATGGCTGCTTAAGAAGCTGCCCATCTCTTCTGCTTGCCCACTGTTCTTGTGATTTGAGCTTTAGAAAATTCTTTCATTTTGGGAACTTAGAGTCCTTGTTAGTCGTCAGCAAGAACGCATATTAAATTCCCCTGAAATTATTTTTCATGTGGTTCTCTGGAATGGAGGTGTGGTGGAAGTGTGAGTGTGTGTGTGTGTGGGAAGAGGGTGTGTGTCCTCAGATAATTGTGCCATGGTTCCTCACACCTGCCTAAGCTTCTGTTTGAGTACTTAAAGAGCATGTCATGAAGTCCGCTTCTGGCCCAGCTGGGGGCCTAGGGGCGCACATTTGTTGTGGTTTTAGAGTCTCTGAGAAGCCATTTGTTGAGAATGGTTGCACGGGTGGTAATTCGGTGGGTAAGGGGTGGAGGATGGTCCTCAGCATTTTCATGGCTCCCTGCCCCCTGCACCTGGTCTTTAATCTCAGTCCCATTAGAAGTTAGTGAGGTTATTTGTCTAGTGTGTCCACAGAGAAATGAATGCATGGTCAGGAATGTATAATTTAGTGGGTAATTTGAAACGTCCAGGTATTGGGAACATTGTTGAGTGTTTGTTCTTAAAGTTCGAGTCCTCCATGTATAATCAGAGTTAGGCTTTAAGAAAGAACAGGCTTGCTCTTAATGGATCATGTTAGCTGGAATTGGTTCAAGTGTTTTTTCTTAGAAGGGAGGATTACGCATTATAGTAACAAGATGTTCTTTTATTTCCTAGTTTATCAAAAGATGTTGATTGGGAAATAGGGTGTGCAGATATTTTAGATCTTACTGTTTTAAAATAGATGAGCTCAAAAGAATAAGAAAAGGTTGTGTTCTCAGAAGGTAAGCTGTACCAGAGGAGAGCTAAATAATTGGGGGTGGAGGTGGGGAAGGTAATTTTTTTTTTCTTTTCTGTATTTCTCTTGGACATCTTTTGGTTGTGTTCTTGTGTTTCTGTAAACTGGCTTCCTTAGGATGACTAGAGCTGAGCAGAGAGATGGTGCAGAGCTTTACGCAGATGACCTTCCCTCTTTCTGGTTTTTCCCTCCCCAAAAAGTTGTTGGTAAATTAATTTCAAGTTGATGGGGACCACTTGAGATTTTTATATGGGTGTGAGCTATTTGTTCACAGAATAAAGCAGGTGAAGTTTATAAAGCTTTAGAGAAGAGAGTCCCTACCTCCCTCTTCCTTCCCTTCTCAGGAGAGTTGTTAGAAAATCTAAAGCTTATCTAAAAGCCCCTCTGGTTACAAGCCAAATAAAGAAAACTCCAGGCAAGTTACTGGAGTTCTGGCTTCTTATTAATAGAATCGAGGTACTGGCCTCCTGGCCCTAGGGTCAGGTGAGCGGCCTCAGCCCCATTTCCCTCTGTGCCCCCACCGCCCTATCACAGCCCTTCTTCCGTGGTCTTGGCCCTGCTGGTTTCATTCTCTTACTGCAAACTCTTTGAGAATACAGATGACAGAGCCGGGCTCTGCGTCCCTGGTGGTGGCCCTGGTCTTCTGTGCCCCCTCACGCCCCAGTGGCCTCAGGGCCTGGCTGTCCTGTTGCAGTGACTGGGTTGGGATAGGTTGGCACAAGCGGCCCCTCATCCCCAAATCTGGCTTTGTTGACTCTGGCAAAACCCAGCTCTTTCCAAACCGCCTCCTGACGCCCTTGTGCTGTGAGATAAGAATGGGCTTCACCCAAGCGGTTTCGTGGGGCGTTTCCCCCTTTCTTTGTATAGAAACCATTTCAGAATGTGGGTTAGTGGGCTATAGTGTCAGGGAAAATGCGTGATTTTGGCAGAGATGTTTGTGATCCAAAGTATTTTCATGGTGGTTCCCCAAACAACACAGGCAAGAACTAAGAGTTTGGTTTATCTTTTGGTATTTTAATGTTGTTCTCAAGCAGAGATTTTTTTTTTAAGAGGCATGACTTCCATCTTTCCCACTCCCCTCTGCTCCTAGCAGCTGTGTTCTGCAAACCCTTGTCAAGCCACAAGTTGTTGAGGTCAAAAGCCTGCTGCTTATTTTTGTTGAGTTTATGAAACATGTGAACATATAGTGTTTTTAGGTAGTGCTGTGGCATGCAGATTGAATACTGGAAGTATTTCTGAAGAAGGAGTTAGGATGAAAATACTTTTCAATATAACTGTCACAGCTCTAACTCTTCAGCTTGAGCAGAATTTAATGATATAGAAAATCTTTGGTGCTTACTATATTGAATTTACTTCCCAAGAATTGTTATTGCTTTATATGAAATACCACATATGTTTTTATTATGAAAAAACTCATCAAAAGCTATTGAGTACAGGGGATGTGTTTGCCGTTTCATTGTTTGATGTTTTCTCTTAGAAACATGCCTTTCTAGAGGGGAGGGCAAGTTTGTTAATGCAGTTCCTGAAGATTAGTTATTTACTCCAGGACAGAAAGGCATAATGAAAGCAGAAGTTTTATAGAATCTGCCTTCTTACGTCTCTCGTTTCTAAGACTTTAGAATAAAACCTGCTTTTATGTTTATAGTAATTACTGTCTAAGGGAACTTTTTGTGCACACATGAAATCATAATGACCTCTGTAAGACCACATGTTATGAGTGCCTTGCTGGTGTTATCATGCCAAAGTGAAAGTCGCTTAGTCGTGTCTGACTCTTTGTGACCCCATGGACTATATATAGTCCATGGAATTCTCCAGGCCAGAATACTGGAGTGGGTAGCCTTTCCCTTCTCCATGGGATCTTCCCAACCCAGGGATCAAACCCAGATCTCCCGCATTGCAGGCAGATTCTTTATCAGCTGAGCCACAAGGGAAACCTAAGAATACTGGAGTGGGTGGCTTATCCCTCTCTAGGGTATCTTCCCAACCCAGGAATAGAACTGGGGTCTCCTGCATTGCAGGCAGATTCTTTACCAACTGAGGTATCAAGGAAGCTGCCACTTTATCTTGTCAGTGATAAGCTTCATAGTTCAGTTGGAAATTGACTTTGCATTATTGCAAAATATGTAGGGTTAAGCATAGGATATTGCTTTGGAAGGACTGATGCTGAGGCTGAAGCTCCAATAATTTGGCCACCTGATGCAAGGAGCTAACTCATTAGAAAAATCCCTAATGCTAGGAAAGATTGAAGGCAGGAGGAGAAGGGGATGACAGAGGATGAGATGGTTAGATGGCATCAATGGACATGAGTTTGAGCAAGCTTCGAAATGTGGTGAAGGACAGGGAAGTCTGGCATGCTGCGGTTCATGGGAGTCACAAGAGAGTCGGACGTGACTGAGCGACTGAACAGCAACAATAGTATGTTTCAGTATTCCAGTAAAATATTTTAGTGGTGGCAGCCTGGTTCTCTGTAAGCTTACCATTTTGTTTTTCCTTCCTACAGTATTCCCTTTTAAAAATGTCAAATGCTCTATTTTCTGTATGTCTCCTCTCCATTCCATTATCCCATAGCATTGAAAATATTTAATAATACAATTTTTGCTATTATTTACCTGTTATTATCAGACCCCTTTGAGAGAGTTGTATTTCCTATGTCCAGAAAAATGTGGTTACATAAGACATTTTGCATGTGATTTGCATATAATTTTAGGAGCTTACTTATGCTCTAAATCCCATCCATGGACTTCTGTTTAATTCCCTAATTAAAAAAATACTGCTCAAAGTAAAAGTGGGAATGTGGACTTGGAAATACAGGGGGAAAAAACCTATGTCCAGATTACTTGGAAGAGTTATGAGTTGATGAGTGATGAACATCTCAAGTATGTTTTGTAAGCAGGGAAACAAAATGTTTGTTTGTGAGGAGGTGGGAAGTTTTAAGCAGGAAGTGAGAGTCCAAGATAGTGCTGAGCAGGACTATTCAGGGGAAACAGGAGGTCACTGTGCACCTGTCCAGAGGCAAAATTGTGGAATGTTTGGGAGACTCTAAAAGCCTAGCATGATCACACATACTGTTTCTTAAAAGATTTATGGTTAGATGAACTTGGAAAACGCTTAATATACTATCACCCTTTAGAGTCTTGAACATGCGTATCTTCTGGCTCATGTCCCTGAGGAGTCCTGCAGTAAAGAACCTGTTTTACATGGTTTAATCCAGCATTTCCCAGTTTTAGGTCCAAGGAATCCTTTCTGCAGAAAACAGTTGTTAGCAGAACACACGTTAGGAAATGAAATACTGGGTTACTTGTCCTTTCTGGAGGTGTGGATGACATCCTGAACTCACAACAAGCAGAAAGAAATCCCCAGAGATTAGAAAATATCACTGTGGAGGTAGCAGAAGCTAAGTGAGACCATAAGTAGGCCATGCGGTTGTGTCTTCCTGTGGCCCAAAGGGGATATGCAAGAATGTGAATGATGCCATTGGACTGTGTTGAGAGGCACACAGCCCAGAAGTTTTGTGAGTTCCTACTAGGGACAGGGGGAAAAAAAAGAGCAGACCTGAGAGTGTCCAGTTGAGCTGTCAGAAGTGATATCACCCGTTAAATCCAGAAGCCCACCAGTCTGAGACCAGGTAATACATGGAAGTAGAACAAAATTAACGTCTCCAGGTGTAAAAGGGATTTTCCTTTTCAGCTGTGAGGATGCTAGCTTAAGAGAAATTGTTTCTTCTTAAACAAAATGATTGTGATGTGTTTAATGTGATCAGGACATATCCTTGCTGCCTTGTGGTATTCATACCATTCTGGATAATGATTATGTGAAATTATGGATTCCATGGGCTAAAATTAAGCCTAAATTTTGCCTTTACAGGGCAAAGGGCACTTTGATTCTGCTATGCCTGTCCTACTGTGTTATCAGTCTCCTGAGCCTAGCATTCACTTGGTTAGGTGCCCCATGTTTTTGATATATATATTTTTTAACAGATATTCTGCAGTATTAATACGCTTTGATGGCTCATACTATAGACCTGTATGTGGCTGAGTCCAGTTATACCATGTGTGGTAGCTGGAGAGCTATTTTGGGAACAAATCTCATGTTTCTTCTAATTTTTAATAAGCACTTAGGTCTGCCTGGCTTTTGAGGTGTATCACAGAGTCCATCACATGCCACCTACTACAGTACTAAAGAGGTTCTAAAATTAGGATCCGTGCTTTGGCTTTTATTTTTATTTTTTTAAGTTAGTGATTCTTCTTCGTTTGCTGAAACTACTTCTAGTCAGCCATATTTGTTAAATAACCTCTTCCAAACCCGTAAATTCTAAGCTAGAATTTGTGAACCTTCAAGCTAAAGCAAGCAAGAAAAAACTTAATAAAAAATAGAGATATAATTTCTTTCATGCAGTTTTTAGGTTCCCAAATACTTGGTGAGGCTTGTGTCTTTCCTTAAGGATCTGGTTCCCATGCAGTTTATAATAATACATTATTGTGGGTTCTCTCTGCTTTAATTCTTGCCTTCCTCTGGACCCTCCTGTCTTCTGTCTCCCCCAGTTTAGTGAAGGACCTTCCCCTACCACCTTGCTTCTCTCAGTTTGAAACAGTCTTTTTGCCCTAGAATTGTGTTCTTCAGCGGTTTCTTCATCTTCATCTTATGTCACCTCAGCCTTCAGAGGAGGAAGGGATTGGCTCAGTTCTGCTGACATGTCGCTCCCCAGCTCTGTTGATGTGCACATTCACAGTGGGGATGACAGGGGATTACCAAGCAGTTGCTGAGTGATAAACTGAACCAAGGCAACCGCAAGCAGGATGTCCCAAAAAAAAAAAAAAAAAAAAAAGCCATTGAGACACACAGGCCATGCTCTGAACCAACTGTTTGTGCTGGGACTACTGGGAAAAAGGAGAAAAAATCTAGAACCGACTCTTGAGCAAAGTTTTGAAGTACACTATGAGTCAGAAGCCCAATTCCAAAGGTTTGGGGCTATCCAGATTTGGGGGTGGGCTGGGGGAGGAGTGTTACACATTTTATGGAGATTGACTTACTGGAAATTCACCATCATGGAAACAGAGATTTAGGGCAAGAATTCTGAATATGTTCTGGGAAGGCTCCCATTCATGGAATTGGTTTAGCAGACAAATGGCTTCCAGGAATGCCAACCAGACTTATATAGCAAGATGAAGATTGTTGATAGTCTCTGTTCATTCCACTGCAACCTAGTAATGACTGGAAAACTCTCACCTAGGGCAGAGGCCCTCTTTCTCAAGAGAAGAGGGAGAGAGATACTTCTTTGCTCTATCGAAAGAAGTATGATAACAGGTTTTACTCTTGGCTTTTCACTAAAATGGCCAGGGAGAGATTTCTCAAAGACTCCTCTGTGCATGTTCTGTTTCTCTCCTTTTCTTTTTAGATGTAATTAATAGAAAGATTATTAAGTTACTATGTAAGAAACTTGAGATGTAAACTGGGTTTATTAGAAAGTTGAATGACATCTGTCTGCATAATCCTGGATCAGAATAACTTTGCAAGAGCAGGGTATTTTTTTATTCCTTGCCCTCCATCTTCCTTTTACCCTGCTATTATTCCAGTTAATAAGTAAATGACCCTCTGAACTGAAAAAGCTTAGGAGTCTTCTTTAAAACATAAGCGTTTTAAATAAGGATTTTCTTCTAAACAGGGCAATTTTATATAAAAAGTATAATCCTTTTAGGTATTATTTTAGGCTTATTTTAGGACCCCAAATATTTTTTTCCCTTTTTAGTGTTTAAATTATGGAAGTGTGATAACACATTTACAGGAGAGACTTGGAAAATGCAGAACAAAGTTACATGTAATTCCACTGTATATAGCAAGTAGTATTTTATGTAGATAAATTAAGATTTTTAATTGAAGTTTCAGTATCAGACTCTCAAAACTAATAGAACGAATATACAGAAAGTAAAAGGATATAGTAAACCTGAAAAGCACCATGAATCAATTCAACATGATTAAGATTTATACAGTTTTCACGCAATAGGTTACAAATTCATTCAAGTTAGGATACCTCCCCCAAATATTTTATTTCTATACATCTGTATGCTCTCAGCTATGTCTAGAATTCTGTGTTTGTGAGTCTGTGTACTTATCACAACTGGAATTTGTAAATTTATGTTTTGAATATAGTTATTTTTCCTATTTTGAATGGTGTTTACTATTTGATTTAGAAAGTAGTATAGGGCTTCCCGGATGGCTCAGTGGTAAAGAATCCACCTGCCAATGCAGGAGACACGGGTTTGATCCCTGATCTGAGAAGATTCCACATGCTGCGGAGTGTTTAAGCCCATGCATCGCAACTATTGAGCCTGTGCTCTAGAACCCAGGAGCCACAACTGCTGAATCTCGTGCTCCGTAAAGCACATGCTCCGCAACAGGAGAAGCACTGCAGTGATAAACCCACACACTGCAACTAAGAAAAGCCTGTGCTGCAGTGAAGACCCAGCACAGCCTAAATAAATTGAATTAAAAAAAGAAAGCATAAATATTTTAAAATTATAGGCTTTTATAAGGCTTCTCATAATGATCCTTTATGGGGTGTATGCCTTGCCCTGGCATTTGATGGGAATTTTGTGCTTCTACAAAGATGGGCTTTTCTACTACAGAGTTGGTCTTTTTTCTTGGTTAACTGTCACAGAAGACTTTCCTGAGTTTATTAATATTTTTGACAGTATTTCAATGGGCTTAGTTTTGTGAAAGTCTCTTCCACTTTCCTTGGGGCAGGGGGCAGGGAAACAAGCCAATGACAAATTTTAGTCCATTAAACTCTGATTTACAAACTTAGCAATGCTTTAGAGTAAGTATCTGAGAAGTAGGCTTTGCTCCATATCCACCATATAGTTCTTTCTATTAAGGCTTATACTCTCAAATTCCATCCCTTCTTTCCATCCTATTTATTCTTGACTGTAGATGTAGATTGTCCCATTTCAAGTTTTCTTCCAGAATGTAACCACATTCCAGCAAAAAGATGTTGCATAGATGGTTCTTTGCTAAAAGATCCACCTGGCTATACCAGCCCTCTATTTGAGCAAAAGATTGAGTTGCTGCCCAGTAACATTTGCCTTTAGATGTTTGTCTTTCAAGACTTCTGAGAAGTAAGCCATTTACTTTATTTGTTTTTATTTCTTTCTTATTTAGATATAATAGATATATAACATTGTATTAGTTTTAGGTGTACAATGTAATGATTTTAAATGTGTATATTTTGAAGTGTAACCACAATAAGTTTAGTTAACATCGATCACCATACATATTTGCAATTTTTAAAGTCATTCACTTTTAAGAGACTACTGATAAACCTTATTGTATTACCTAGGAGGATTAGCTTAACACGAATTGGTGCTGAATATTTTCTTTCATTATTAAAATATTTGTGTTTACTGATGAAAATGTAAAACCGCAGATTGCAAAAACGAAGAAAATAAAAACCACCTATGATTCTGTGGTTTATTGTTAACCTTATATTGTGCTTATTTTTAATTGTTTCGCTGGCTAGTATTATGTATTATTATACCTATGGCCTTAAAACCTGTTTTTTCCTATAAGCCTCAGGAACTTGGTGGTTTGATGTCTTGGTCAGTTTTCATAAAAGGAGTGGGATCTATAGAAACTTTTCCATATCATTAACAATTGTTAATGACTTTAATTAAATTAAACATGTTATTTTGAAATAATTGTAGACTTACATGCAGTTGTAAGAAATAATACAGAGAGATCCCATATGCTATCCCCAGATTTCCCAATTGGCGATACCTCGCAAAATTCTAGTACCCAGAAGCAAGTTACTGACATTGATACGTTCAAGCTATAGGACATTGCTATCACTAGGATTCCTCCTGTTGCCCTTTTATAGCCATACACACCTTTTATTGTCTCCACCCAGACTCCTGGCACCACTCATCTGTTCTCCCTTTTTGTAATTTAGTCTTTTCAAGAATGCAGTGTAAGTGTATACAAGAATGATATAGTATGTGACCTTTCAGAACTGGCTTTTTCCATTAACCTAATTCCCTGAAGATTCATCCAAGTTGTTACACATAAGCAATAGTTTATTGTTTATTGTTGAATAGTATTGTTTGGATATATCACATTTTATTTATCCATTTATCAGCTGACTGGATATTTGGGTTATTTCCAATTAGGGGCTATTTTGAATAAAGCTGCTATGAACATTTGTGTACATGTTTTTGTGTGAACATAAATTTCCATTTTCTGGGCTAAATGTCCAATGACTTCGTTTTAATGATGGCATAACTTTTAATGATAGCATAATGTGTTTTTCATAGCATGTTTTCACATAGTGTAATGCCCTCCAAATCCATTCATGTTGCTACAAATGACAAAATTTTTTTTTTTTTGGCTATCTGTACCACACTGTGTATATATACCATATCTTCTTTATCTATTTGTCTATTACAGACACTTAGGTTATTTCAGTATACTGGCAATTGTAAATAATGCTGCTATGAACATTAGGGTGCATGTTTCTTTTAGAGTTGTAGATAAGTCTTTATGCACATCTTTTATTTCTAGAAGTGGAATTGATGCCTCAGAGTATGCATAATTTTAAAAGTTTCCCCCTAGTATCTCTTTTTATCTTTCATAAAAACCTGTGGATTCCCACCAGCAGTGCCCATTTCCATGCCCTTGACAACACAGAGCATTATTACTTTAATAAATTTTCATAAATTTCTCCCTTACCCCGGTAGCAGCATACATCCACAACTCAACTGTTAGTTTTCCAATCTTGCTTGCCTAAGAAAATCTTCTAGAATCAGAGAATACCACCAAGATCTTGTTTTGCATGAGATTTGGGAGTCTGCTAAAACCTCAGAAGACATGGTATAAGATGGATACAAATAATTCTGAATTTCTATATGTTTTCTTTTGTATCTCATATTGGCGCAGAAGAACTAGACCTTAAAAAAAAACCTTTGAGACGTGAACCACTTTTTATAAAAGCTGGTTAATATAAACGTAGTGATATTTGTCTGTGTGTCTGTGTGTTATGCTCATCTGAAGCTCTTAGAGATGAGGTGAGATTTAAGTATAGACTTTTTATGAAACTTAGAGTGGTGAGATACTTTTCTTTCTCATGCTAAAGTGTTTTACTGTTTCTGTGTGTGTGGTTAGGCAGTGATTTTCAAGGATTAAGATAAGGTTAAGAATATATATCTACTAAAACCTGGGAATGTATTTTTGTTTCTCTGATATAAATGAAGTTCGGTTTCAGAATTACTTTCTGGTTGGAATATGACAAACTGACATTCTTTCCAGTGTAAGATGTTTTCTCCTTTTTGTGTTTCAAGATCTATAGTTATTTGTTTTCTTCTTTACCTGTGGTACCATATTTAACCTGAATCAGTCTGATTTCAGTAAAAATTGCTTTCCTCTTAGAATAGCTAGTCACTCTTACAGAAGGTTGGACAATTTCAGAAGAGATTGTGCCCACCAACTTGTTGGGTGCTTAATTGACATGATGAAGGCAGACCTGGTTCTTAAAAATAAATGAATAAAGGAGGCTAGCAGAATCTGGCATTTCTCTTTTTAAAGTTATAAGCAATCCTTACTCATTTTGCCATTTTAATACACAGGTTCATAGCTGAAGACTAATAGGGAATGTAACAAAATGAGTGAATCAAGTAAAGTATCATCCATGAAAACTATTCACTTTTTAAGGAATGATAAAACATTTTTTCCCAATTTCTTATAATTCTTACAGCTTTGGTGGTCTTCAGTTTATCTGGTGGGAGTTCTCTGGTGGCCTAATGGTTAGGATTCTGGGCTTTTCACTACAGTGACCTATGTTAAATCCCTGGTTGGGGAATTGAGAGCCCACAAGCCATGTGGTATGGCTGAAAAAAAAAAATTAAGTATCTAGAACATTCATATGCATGTTAACCTAGGAAAGAAAATATAGTGTTGAACATCAAGTTGGTTGTTCTTATCTCCAGGTATATATAATATAGGAAGGAGTCTCTGCCAAATGGAGGAGAGAGGGTGACCTGCTGCTGGGGGAGTGTTGGCTAATTTAGCCTTTCCCAGACTGATATGTACCATCATTTTCCTTCATGGCAGTATGAGGGCTCTGGAATTTATCAACTTACTTTAATCTCAGAGTTTAGTTCTATTTTGAAATAAAAAATTTTCTCTGGTATGGTACATTATAGCCAATTTTTTAATTTAAAAAGTAGTGTTTTGGTAATGATTATGGAAATACCTGTAGGTCTGAGAACTCCTAGAAGAATCTTTTGGAAAAGGCAATGGCAATCCACTCCAGTACTCTTGCCTGGAAAACCCCATGGATGGAGGAGCCTGGTAGGCTGCAGTCCATGGGGTCGCGAAGAGTAGGACACGACTGAGCGACTTCATTTTCACTTTTCACTTTCATGCATTGGAGAAGGAAATGGCAGCCCACTCCAATGTTCTTCTTGCCTGGAGAATCCCAGGGACGAGGGAGCCTTGTGGGGTGCCATCTATGGGGTCGCACAGAGTTGGACATGGCTGAAGTGACGCAGCAGCAGCAGCAGAATCTTTGCTTATGAAATTTACTAGTAATATGACTGAAGCCACCCTGAAAGAATATGATTTACATTTGATCAAATGCAAACAACAGCATCAGACTTTCAGACCAGTTTGACTGAAATGATGATGTTTAGTTCTAATCTGAGTGTTGATTAGGAGGCAGTTTGGTGTCATGCAAAATTAGTTTATTGAGGGAGTCAGAAGGTGTATGTATGTGCTCAGTTGCTTAGTCGTGTCCAACTCTGCAGTCCCGGGACTGTAGCCCGACAGGCTCCTCTGCCCATGGAATTTTCTAGGTACAAATTTTCTAGATCTCCAGGGGATCTTCCCAGCCCAGGGGCTGAACTTGGTCTCTTCCATCTCCTGCACTGGCAGGCAGATTCTTACCTTTACCTGGGAACCCCAGAAGATGCTAGAGGAGAGGAAAATGTACATTTTAGACAAATAAGACTTATTTTATAGATACTTCAGGAAATTTTTGCATATGAAAATCTAGAATTGTGGTGGTTTTAATAAGTAATAAAGAAGAACTGAAAGACAGCAGTATGTTTCTTGTGAATAAATACGATGAAAATTACTGGGTTACTTTGACCCCTTCAGTGTCAAGTCACATTTTTGTGGATTGTTATACCTTTGGGATGACTATGTTGAAGAACTCCCTGACGTGTTTTTTTTAATTCCTTTCCGATTTGGATAACATTTAACAGCGCCATGCCTTTGCCTGAAGTGAGTGAATAGTCCTGTTCTAAAACTGTATTGGAGTGTGGAGGTTTCACATGATTTACTAGTATATCATATTTGACATTGACCTATTTGTGAACAAGGAATATTCAGCTCACATTCATTGTTCATTATTGTGTTTGAACAACAAATAAATGTTACAGTTTTAGAGTCTGTGCTTGAACTGAAATTGAACAACAGCCTGTGAATTCAGCCAAAGAAAACAGCCAGTCTGGATGTTTCAGGGTTCCCAAAGTTTTCAAATGTTGGTTTTTGGGCTGTTGCTTTTTTGCTGTTTGGTTTGGGCCTTTTTTTTTTTCTTTAAAGCATCTGGAGAATTGTCCTAGCTCTGTTGCATCCCCATGGAGAGGCCCTCACACACTACTTCTGAACGTCCTGAAAGGGTGGTGATTTTGAGACATCTACCATTTTCTTGTGGTATGGCTCACCTGGGGATTGTAACAGCCCAATGAAAAGAGAGAAAGGGGTACTTAAGCCAAGTGCTTCTGTTTTGTAGATGTTTTTCATACTTTTTACAAGGGCATGGCCTCCTGGCTTTCCTAATTTTTATTTTTAAACTTAAGATATTGCTTAGGCCAAAATAAACTTTTTAATTGAGATAAGTGGAGTTTGCAGTCACACCTTATCAGCATCCTTCTGTTTAAGTACTACTACTGTTTTTGAGTACACATAATGTATCAGACACTGCACTGGATCCTATACATACACTGTTTCTAATACACACTTTGAAAGTTACTCATTTCTCAAACAAGAAACAGAGGCTTAGATCAATTAAAAGTTTGCCAAAGGTGACACTCTTCATAAATAAAAGAGTGGGAATTCAGAATGAATTATCTTAATTTCACATTTGGCTCAGGGATGATTGGAATTACCCTACAAAAAGAACATATATTTGTTTTTCTTTTTGTTTTAGCACAGGGAATATTGGAGTATTTCCAGTTTTGATAACATGCTCAGAGAAAATGAGGGGCCTGACCAGAATGGCTGAGATGGGGAGTGTGGAAATGTAGTATGAGGTTGAGGTAGGACAGAAAATCAGGTTCAATGGAAAAGTCACAAGATGCAATTATTTTGTAAAATGTGGTACTTTCACATCACTCAAAAGACCAGAAAAAAGGTTTTTCTTTAATCTTATAATGCGAATACGTGATACTTGAAAATTAATTTGCTTTGCAGATTGTCATCGGTAGAATGTTTTGGATTTTTTAATATAAGAATTACAAGTAAATTAAGACAATTGTGCGTTAACAAACTTTGATCTGGACAGCTTTAGTCTGAAACAGAACAATATAAATTTTAAGAGAGGTAGGGGACTTCCCTGGTGGTACAGTGGAGAAGAATCTAACTGCCGATGCAGGGGTCAAGGGTTTGATCCCTGGTCAGTTAAGATTCCTTGGAGCAACTAAGCAACCAAGTGCCGTAACTATTGAACCTGTACTCTAGAGCCCGCAAGCCACGACTGCTGAGCCTAAGTGCTGCAACTGCTGAAGCCCATGTGCCTAGAGCCTGTGCTCCACAACCAGAGAAGCCACCACACTGGAGAAAGTCCTCAAACAGCAAAGAGCAACCACAACCAAACAAACCTTAAAAAGAGAGGTGGGGCAGGATGGGAGCACAGTTTGGTATTCAGGGTTTGTCTGTATCCTTTTGATAGGAGGCTGATCACAGCCTCTTTCTTGGTTGTCTGTAATGTTCTTCTCAGTTAATGACTAATTGCTGCACTTGCCTAGAAATCCAGAAACTCTGGAGATGAGGGATCCTTTCTGAAACGAATCCCACAGTACATCACCTTTTTGTTCACTGCCACGCATTATGCCCTGGCTCCTCTTCCCAAGGGCGGTTTGCTGTGTGGTAGGGTGGTGTCTTCTTCATAGTAACCAGGCTTCTGCTATTGTGATTTTCCTTCCTCTCACCCTAAACTCTTTGGGTTCTTCACACACAGTGGCATGACTGCTAGTAGAGCAAAAATCAATACGAGAACAGGGCGGGGAAGTTTTTTCAGATTTGATGTGTCTGCATAGTTCTGCCATGCTGTGATCAAGGAAGCTCCATTAAAAACTTTCTTCTCCTTCTTCCCAGGAAGCAGCCTGTGAACAGGCAGGTTCAGAAAGCCAGGGAGCCAAGAAACTTTTTTCCAGTGCTTTTATCAGCCAGACCTACTTTTACCAAGGGCTTAGTGATCAATGTTTTAAGTGGTTACCCTGTGTATTTTGATCACTTTTTTACACCAGCCGATTTGCACAGCTGGCTGATTGGTCACTGTTATGTGTGTGATTTTCATTTTTCTTGCGCTCTGTGGCACCAGGGGTCAGGGTGCAGGTCCCATAAAGATAGCTCAACAGAAGCAGGTTGAAGAGGCAGTGTTAGTTCAACTAGCAAGTGTCCATGTTGGGTTTGTTTTTTTATTTTGTTATATTTGAAAAACAAATGAACCTCTGAGATAGAAGAATACTGAGGGGCAAAGTATTGTCATTGGTTGTTAAACTCATGGAATTTAGAATTGGACTTTTTAATTGATTAGCTTGTTATGTTTTGTCTTTCATACCCAAAAGGGCATACTTAGGAGATAAAAAGTGTTCTTTTTTTTTTAATCACTACTTGAAATACTGTGGAAGAATAACATTTCCTACGCTCCTTTATCAGAAACTTGTTTCATTAATACTAGGTTTTCTGATCCTGGCAAAGATTTATGTCTTGAAGACTGGATTGTACGATACATTTGTTTCTAACCTAGTTTATCTTGCTCTACTCAGACACCCAGCCCAAGGGAGGCCCTATATTACTTGCCTGCCATCCTGACATGTAGTAATATATAAACATCCTTTAATGGCTCACAGATTAAATTCTTTGGATGCTTTACCTTTAATGTTAAGGAAGAAATTTATTCATTCACTCAGTAAATGTTTATTGATGCCTATGCGTGGCAGGCACTGAAATGTATATTCTTTAACAGTGAGTTACCCTGGAAGAACTATCTGATCATTACCCGTGTCTTAGTTCATCACCCAGCAGTTTGAGAGTCAATGGCAGGTCTGGCTTTCAGCACTGTTTATCCTGTTTGCTGCCATTTTCCAAGGACTTTTGGATCATAGAATATCAGAGTTGAAATATATGTAGAAAGTCCTAGTCTAGTTCCCTCATTCTGTTCGTCAGGAGTAATATAGAATTCCATATGCATAGTCCTAGTCAGCCTTAAGATCACCTCGAGCTTCTCTGTTTCCATTCTAAGTATATGTTTTATACTCAGAATTATTTTTTAAATGCTTGAGTTGAGTGAAATCTCTAGTTGAGGCTCTTGGGAAACTTGATCCATGGATAAATGGATACTTCTACTTAAAGATGATTGAGAATTGGCTGTCACAGACCTGTGTTCTGGTATTACAAGTAGTTCTAAAAACTGTCTTTTTTTTCCCTAGAGGGAAATGGAACATGGACTAGATTAGGAACATAGTCTAAACAAAATAGAAAGCTACTCAAAGAACTTTTCAGAACTTGGATAAAAAGAAAAGCCAACCATTTTCTGGTGCTTCTGCATTTTCTCTATCAAAAACACGATCCAGAAACAAAAATATCCTGACAAAAATCAGGAAACCAAATATACCCTACCTGCTAGCCAACTCTAGGGGTTCTGAACATAGTGTACCATTGAGGATTCCTTTTAGCTGTCTTGAGATTATTTGAAAACCACTCCAGTGTGTGCTTCTAAGCAAAATACAATTTAAAAGCTCTTCTTTTGGCCTTGATACATTTTAAAAAATAGGATTCAGCTTTGCTGATCGTCAGTTATCCAAAGTTTGAAGAGGACCATGCTATTCTCAAAGTGGAAAAGAAAAAATTAAAAAGCTTAACTTTTTCTTTACCCCTACTCTCCCAGGGTCAGAAAACTGGCCCTGAATTCCCCTGGACAGATTTGTTTCTTCCTCAGGCTGCTTCAGCAGTGGCAGTTAATGCTCAGCAGTACAGTGTGGTTTTTTTTTCGGTTAACACTGAGGTAGCTGGAGTGCTTCCTCCAACTGCAAGTGAGTGTTCGCCAGACCTCAAGATTTTGCCTTCATTTAATGGATAGTTACCAGAGGACATGATGTGGAAGAGGTTAGTTCTTAAATGTCTTTAAGATCGGCCTGCTGTAATGGTTGGTATAAACCAGCAATGGTTTGTAACTGGTAAGCTGAGTAAAGGGATTATCTCTGAACCTTACTATTTTTAGCCTTCCCCCAAAATGAATCGTGAATAGTCATGTCACTTCCAAGAGGTTTTGTTTTAGTGAGAGCTTAGAGACAGGACAGGACCCTGGAGTTGTTCCTGGAAGGGTGGGACTGGTTGTGCTGACTGGGGATAGTGTCCACCATTCATGGGGATCACCCCGGTGTTACCTATCCGGGTGCCAAAGGGCCTCCGCTCTTGGCCAGGTTTAGCTGCTTCGTAGCTGAGTGACCCCGGGTAGAGTTGTAAAGCACTGGGCCTTGATCGCTTTAGTTTTAACATTAGCCAAAACCCTGGCTGTTTTGTCTACTTCTTTTAAGGTGGTGATGGACATAGAGTATTGAGATTGAAGGTGGTCTTGTTTAGAAGGGAGGCAAAGGTACCAGGTAGACAAGTGAATTTGTGTCTCACTGTTATCTCTCTCTGAATAACACTATGGATCACCTTTAAGATGGATGTCTTTGTGTTTCTGGGTCAGCCACATGGACCAACAAGCAACCTCTTAATTTGGAGGCAGTGTTCTCACCTGTTTCTTCATGTCACTCCCCTTTAGTGGTACACATTGTCACAGATCCTTCAGTTGCAGCTTAGGGCTGACAACACACGTACATACATGGTGGAAACATGCCTAGAGGACTTGGCTATTGACCACAAGGATGCTTGTTGCTTAGGCTAGAATCCTTTCATTAAGCTTAGGAGATGTGCACCTCAATTAAAAAAAAACACACACACAGTTTGACACAGAAAGACAAGTACTATATGATATAATATGTGGAATCTAAAAAGTAAACTAGTGAATATAACGAAAAGGAAACAGATTCACAGGTAGAACAAATTAGCGCTTAACAGTGGAGGTAAGGATGGAGATCTGATGTGGGGAGGTGTTTGAGGTACAAACTGCTATTACAAAAGAGAAAAAATATATACACATATATGTACAGTATACTTTTGAAAAGAAAAAAAGTTGAAATCTGTTATAACCTCTTGATTTATGTGAGTTTTTGCAGATTCGATTATATGCATATGAACTATTTACTTAGCTACATTAAGATATTCTCTGTTTCTTTTTGTTTTTATCCATACTTTAACTATTTCCCTGTTGGAGAGCCTTTGGTTTTTTCCCTTTATTTTTATATTCTTTAATATTATAATTAGTTTTTATTATTTTAAAATAAAAAGACTGCATCTAAGAGTCTTGTAAATTGTGAAGGTTCTAACGGGATTCCTGAACAGGAACTTACAGTAAACTAGCTACAGGGAAATTTGGCCCACAAGAAACACAATAGAATTAAGAGAGGAGGATTCAATATTAAGCCTGTACAAATGAGAGGCATGAGACCCCTCAGCCTAATAGTCTGAGCCTCTCCATCTTTGTGCTCTGAGTCAAAGAGGGAAAGAGAATAGATAAAGGACTGGATGTGTGTGTGTGTGTGTGTGTGTGTGTGTGTGTGTGTGTTTTTGAAAGAAATACACTCCCATTCTGTCCTTTACAAGTAGATGTAAGTGATAAGGGTGGGGGTTTGACGTATTATGGTTTAACAATTCAGAGAACAGCCTCCACGGTTTATTTGCACTCGTGTTTTTTATTCCTGTTGTCTAATGCCACCTCCCATCCCCACCAATTTGTGACCCAAAGAGGATAAAGATTTTTTTTCCTATAGTCTCACAGTTTGAAGTATTTGGATAATTTTACACTGAAATAAAGTTTCAGTGTATTTTAAATTTCAGTGTAATTTTAAATAAAATTTTAAAATAAAAAGAAAAAAGAAAGAAAAATTAAAAAATCCTAAGATGGTTTATTTTGAAATTGTGGGAAAAAAATCAAATATACTGAGTTATATAATTTGAATACATTAAAGCTATAACAATTTAAGTGTAAAATTTGGATTTCATAAATGTGTACACAGTTGTGTAACACCTTAGTTGTGGTATAAAACATTTCAGACATTTTTCATCACCCCAAAAGTCCCCTAATGCCCCTTTTCATTCAGTCCCCTGCCCCTACTCCTGGCCCCTAGCTACCTTTGAGCTGATTTTTGCCTTTTCTGGAATTTTGTATAAACAGAGTCATACTGTATATAACTTTTGTATTAGCTCCAATCACTTGGCATAGTGCATTTGAGATTCATTTGTTTTACTTTTATCAGTGGTTCATTCCTTTTAATTGCTATGAAGTATTTAATTGTATAAATATTCCATTATATAAATATGTCAATCAGTTCAGTTCAGTTGCTCAGTCGTATCTGACTGTTTGCGACCCCATGGACTGCAGCACTCCAGGCTTCCCTGTCCATCACCAGTTCCTAGAGCTTACTCAAACTCATGTCCATTGAATCGGTGATGACATCCAACCATCTCATCTGCTATTTTCCCCTTCTTGCGCCTTCAATCTTTCCCAGCATCAGGGTCTTTTCCAATGAGTCAGCTCGTCATATCAGGTGGCCAGAGTATTGGAGTTTCAGCTTCAGCATCAGTCCTTCCAATGAATCTTCAGGACTGATTTCATTTAGGATGGACTGGTTGGATCTCCTTGCAGTCCAAGGGACTCTCAAGAGTCTTCTGCACCACCACACAGTTCAAAATCATCAATTCTTTGGCGCTTAGCTTTCTTTATAGTCCAACTCTCACATCCATACATGACTACTGGAAAAACCATAGCCTTGACTAGATGGACCTTTATTGGAAAAGTAATGTCTCTGCTTTTTTTGAGATCTTTACTAATTCCAAACAAAATACACTCTTTGTTTTTGTTTTTCAGCTATTTAGTCCCTTCTGCTTTTTAATATGCTGTCTAGGTTAGTCATAACTTTTTTCCAAGGAGCAAGTGTCTTTTAATGTCATGGCTGCAGTCACCATCTGCAGTGATTTTAGAGCCCCCAAAATAAAGTTAGCCACTGTTTCCATTGTTTCCCCACCTATTTCCCATGAAGTGATGGGACCAGATGTTATGATCTACATTTTCTGAGTGTTGAGTTTTAAGTCAACTTTTTCACTCTTCTCTTTCAGTTTCATCAAGAGGCTCTTTAATTCTTCGATTTTTGCCATAAGTGTGGCCATAAATATGTCAATAGCACAGTATTTTATCCATTTACCAGTAGATGGACATTGGACATTTGGGTTGTTTCTAGGGTTTTTTTTTTTTTTTTTTTTTTTACTATTATGAATAAAACTAGGAATGTTCATGTTCAAGTCTTTTTGCGGTATGTTTTCATTTCTTTGAGGTAAATAGCTCAGCATAAGATTATATATAGTGTATGCACCTTTTAAGAAGCTACCAAACTGCCAGACCAACAAACCAGCAAAGTATGAGAGTTCTAGTTGTTCTCCATCCTTTCCATATCTGTAATTGTCAGTTATTTTACTATTTTATCTTTTGTAGAGTGTACAGTGTGTAATAGATTTTTGTTTGCATTTGTGTAATTAGTAATATTAAGCATCTTTTCATGTGTTTACTTGTAATTCGTATATCTTCTTTGGTCAAGTATCTATTGAGATCTTTGGCCTTTTTAGAAATAAAAGTATTTGTTTTCATACTAGTCAGTTATAAGAGTTCCTTATATATTTTGAATACAATTTTTTCTTCAGAAATAAAATTTGTGATTTTTTTCCTCCTATTTGTGGATTGCTTGTTCATTTACCTAACAATGTCTTTTGAAGAACAGGTCTTTAATTTTGGTCAAGTCCACTTTGTACTTTTTCTGTTCTAAGAAATTTTTGTCTAATCAAAGGTCATGATGGTTTTTTCCCCGTTTTCTTTTTTTTTTCAACAGGCTTAACTGTTAAAGTTTCCAATCTATTTGGAGTTAGTTGTAATATATTATTAATTTATCCATTGAGCTCCCTTGACACCTTAGTGTATTTCTAGACTCTTTCCTGTTTTATTGATGTACATATCTTGTACCAATACCATACTGTCTTTATCATTATAGCTTTATAAGTCTTGAAATCAGATAGTATAGGCCTTTCGATTTAGTTATCTTTCAAAATTGTTTGGGTTGTTCTAGATTTAGTCTTCTTTAATCTCTCTCAGAAATCTTTGAAATTCAGAGTACAGGTCTTACACATATTCTGTAAAATTTATCCCTAAGTGCTTTATATTTTGATGTGATTTCAATCCTTTTAAAACTTGTCAGGAGTTGTTTTATGGTCTAGAGTATGAGCAGTCTTGGAGAACACTTTATGTGTGCTTGAAAAGAATGGTATATGCTATATGGTGTGTTCTATAAGTGCCAGTTAGATAAAGATGTCCAACTTCATTTTGTGACCTCTTATTCTTGTGAAGCAAATTTGAAATATCCAGATGTACTTGTGGATTTGTCTCTTCTTTTCAGTTCTGTTTTTGCTTCTTGTATTTTGAAATTTTATTACTGGCAAATAAACATTTAAGTTTGTTATATTCTCTTGATACATTGACTCCTATATTATGATGGAATCTCCTTTTTTATCCTCATAGTATTTTTTGAGCTGATATTACTACAGTTACTTCAACTTTGCTTTGATTAGTGTTTGTGTGGTATAGTTTTTTTCCCTCCTTATACTTTTAACCTGTGTCTTTGTATTTAATCTATTTTTATATGTATGTACATATTTTTATATGTAGCATGTACGTGGGTCTTGGTTTTTGTCATTGTTGTTGCTGTTGTTTGTTCCAGTCTGACAGTCTTTGCTTTTTATTTGAGATTTTTTTAAAGACCATTTTCTATAATATAATTATAACTTGTTAATTAAGCTACCATGTTGTTACTAGTTTTCTATTGTCCTTTATGTTCTTTATGTCCTTTCCCCTCTTGCCTGTCTTCTTTAGAGTTCAGTCTCCAGTATTATTTGCTGTACTTCCTTCTTATTTAATAATGGTTGCTGTAGGGTTTGTACATCTTTAACTGACTACAGTCAACCTTCAAATATACCACTTTACATGGAGTGTAAGATCCTTGAAACAATAAACTGCCTTTTCTCCCTTCCTATTTAGTCCTACTTTACTTCTACATATGCTATAAACCCCACAATATATTATTGCTATTTTTCCTTGAAGAGGCATTATCTTTTAAAAAATTAAAAATAAAAAGTTTTTATATTTATCCAAATATACTGGCTTTCCAGATGGGATCAGTGGTAAAGAATCCATCTGCAACGCAGGAGATGCACATTCATTCCCCGAGTGAGGAAGATATGCTGGAGAAGAAAATGGTAACTCCTGTTCCAGTTTAACCTTTTATGAAACTGCAAAGCTATTTTCCAAAGAAACTATACCAGTATAATATGTTGTTTAATGTTCTTGTCTGCTAATTCCATCATCTGTCATTTCTGGGCTTCCCTAGTAGCTCAACTGGTAAAGAATCTGCCTGCAAAACAGGAAATCCAGGTTTGATTCCTGGGTCTGAAAGATCCACTGGAGAAGGGATAGGCTACCCACTGCAGTATTCCTGGGCTTCTGTTCTAGCTCTGTTCCTATTGATTTATTTTTGTCCTGATTATGGGTCATAATTCTTCTCCTTTTGCCCACCTGATGATTTTTGCTTAGATATCAGACATATATTGTTTGAAAAGTGGAAGTTGCTCAGTTGTGTCCAACTCTTTGTGACCCCATGGACAATACAGTCCATGAAGTTCCCCAGGCCAGAATACTGGAGTGGGCAGCCTTTTCCTTCTCTAGGAGATCTTCCCAACCCAGGGGTCGAACCTAGGTCTTCTTCATTGCAGGCAGATTCTTTACCAGCTGAGCCACAAGGGAAGCCCAAGAACAGTGGAGTGGGTGGCCTAATCCTTCCCCAGTGGATCTTCCTGACCCAGGAATTGAACCAGGGTCTCTTGCATTTGCAGGTAGATTCTTTACCAACTGAGCTGTGTATTGTTTGGGTGCTAAATTTTGCTGTACTTCTTTAAGTAGTGCTGGACTTTGCTCTGACATGCAGTTAAGTTGCTGGGACTTAGTTGTATTGTTTTGAAGCCAGCTTTTAGGCTTTGTTAGTGTGGGTCCAGAGCAGTTGGTAGTTTAGGGATGATTTTTCTCCAATATTAAGGTAATATTCTTCTGAGGGTTTTATCTGATGCCATGCGTATTATTAATGAATTATTTCCATTTTTGTTGGTGGAGACACGAACTGTTTCTAGCCCTGTGTGAGCTTTGGGACTTTTTAGACCAACTACTTTCTGGTGCTTCTGTCCCCAACTTCTCTTACATGGATCAGAGAGAGAGTCTCTGATAGTAGTCTTCTCGCCCATGGATCAGAACTCAGCCTGACTCTGGGGGACCTCTGCACTGCCTCCCGCCTTCTCTGCCGCCCTCCCAAATCTAGCCATTTTGGCCTCCCCGAATATGATCTCCCCTCGGCTCATCGTTACTGCTGTCCTCTTAGTTCCCGCTTCTCTGTTCTGTGGCGTGGAAACTGCCTCCTGGCAGTACGTTCAGGCAGACATAGGGCTTGCCTCACTTGTTTCACTTTTCTCAGGAGTTGAGTTCTGTGCTGCCTGTTGTCCAGGGTCTGAGAACAATTGTTTCATAGTCTGTCAGTTTTCTAGCTGTTACTCCATCATGGCTTGAGTCCATGATAAATGTGTTTTCTGTGCCAAAATCTGTTACTATATTAACTGTTTAGAGTAGAGCCTGTTCTAGGGAGAAAAAGAGTTAAGTGTAACTGTGGCTTCAAGGCAGAAAGCATTCTGCCTATACACAGAAATGGTACCTTCACTTTCTAACTTAGGGCATTTGTGATTTAAAGAAGAGATCCCTGAGTCTTCAATGTGCTAGTCATTGTTTGAGTGATTGCCCCTTTTAGTCATCCAAGTTAATATTTATTAACTACCCATCAGGTACTTGCTGCTCTGCTAGGCATTACTTCTCCTTATTTCTATTTCTTAACAGTTGAAATATGCCAAACAAATGAAATAAAAATGATTTTCCTATTCTGTTTATCAGTTGGATTCTTGGATATATTTGTTAAGCTTTGATATTGAGAAACTGGAAGTGGAATATGTATATTCTCAGCTGTAAAATTGATCTCATTTCTTCACTAGCTATCTGTTTGTGTCCAAGAATAACAAAATTTTCATAGTCACCTCTTTATTATTTAATTATTTAAAATAATGAATGGGCTGTACCATACTTGCCCCACTTTTGAAACAATTCCTCCTATATGCTGTTGAAGTAGGAAGCTAATACCTCTGATTAAGAGTAAAGACCAGACCTACATAAGCATATGTTGTATGGCTGTATTTGAAGGCATGAGGGTATGATTAATGGCCCTTACTAGGTTTAATTTGGCGTGTCTTACTCTTAAACCACACTTAAGCTTGGTTGCAAAGCCTGACAAATGAGTCTTCTGAACTTGGCCAAGCTGAGACATGTCACTGCCCTCTTGGAACCCCATTTCCTTAACCTGCCTGGGTTTCTTACAGGTTAAATTTTAGGACCGAGCTTGCATGGAGCCATAGGGAATCTCTGCAGATCATTCTTAGCATAGGTTTGTTAAATAACATTTTTTGCCCAAGAGCATGGTTCATTTCCCAAACGAATTCTAACAATATCCTCTGTTAAATTTTTTAGTTAATTAAATCCTTTCATTATATTTTTGGGGTCAGAAAACAGACCGTGCTTATATGTAGGAGCCCAGAAATATACAGTATCATTGACTGATTCCTGTTTTAGAGGTCTTGCATGGTTTCATGTTGCCTTTTTGATTTGTTTTTGTGTGTAAAACATTTTTCCTTAACATGTTTAACAGTACACTTTTTTTGGTCTGTCCTTTTCCTTAAAAGAACAGTTTATTTCATGCAGAATCTAGATGTTTTCCTTGGAAACTGAAGTTACCAGTGTTTTGGAGATAGTACCCCTTTATTTCTTTACAGATGGAAGTGCTTTATACTGTTTTATAGATGGATGAGGCTGTGTGTGTTTGAAGGCATGATGCTTTTCTGGTGGAGCTGGGATCATTTGTATTATGAATCTGTGTTTCTGAGTCTGAGGACGAGAACACCAAGTTATTATTTATCTTAGAACTAATAATTTGTTTATAATAAGAATCTTCTTTTATTTTTCAAAAGCAGCTGTTGTTGGCAGCTTACTACTAAAAATTTCAAGTTGTGGTCTTTAATCTGGGGTGGGAATAGGAAAGAACAAAATTAAAATTATTAATGTTACTTGATAAAAGTTGTTTTACTTGATACAGGGCCTAACTGATGTCTTTATCACGTAGTGTTTTACTGTTACTAACATTCAGCAAATGATTCTCCCTGTTCCTGTGACCTGCCAAAGTATCCCAATTGTAGACACTTCATCAATGTTTGAATGAATGATACAACCAAAGCTATTAAAATGTTTATTAAAATCATGTCTTATATCTCTACTTCCAAAGAAACTTTTGGGGATGGCTAGTGTTTCAGTTGTTCACTAAGGATAATTTTGTTTGGATGGAGAATCTATGTTCTTATGAAATCAGAGTTTATGAAATAAGAATGGGAAAAAGTAGAGTGTGTAATTGGGCACATCCTGTACTGCTCAATGAATCACCAAATCAGCATAATTGCCATTAAGCATTTTGGAAGGCAAGCTTGTATGTCCTTGCTCTGCCTGAATAACTTGGAGTTACCATGAGGAGCTGCAGTTCATTCAGGCTGTAGTCATCAGGGTGACGGAGTGGAGCTTCTATTCATGTGAACAAGCCTACTGCCTTGCTGACTAAATGCTTGTGTGAGTCCCAAAGACATCAGATGACATCAGAACCATATCAGGGCCTTCCTTGGTCATTTTTAAGGCCATGTCAGGAGTCACGTTCAGAGTACAGTTAGCAAGGCAACCTTCAGGAGTAAGAATTAAATGGATGTGTAGTGCATGGTGTACCTCAGCCACTACAGGGAATGAATCTACTGGGATGAATCTCCTACCACACTGGCTAGATTTGGTCCGGTGCAGACCTGCTCTGGAAGGAGAAGATGGATCGCTTAGGAAGAAAATGCCTGAAAAAAGTGAAATCCAAACCTAGGGCCAAATTAGGTGTTTGTATCCTCCTGTACAGCCATGAAATTAAGATGCTTACTCCTTGGAAGGAAAGTTATGACCAACCTAGATAGCATATTGAAAAGCAGAGATATTACCTTTCCAACAAAGGTCCATCTAGTCAAGGCTATGGTTTTTCCAGTAGTCATGAATGGATGTGAGAATTGGACTGTGAAGAAAGCTAAGGCCCAAGAATTGATGCTTTTGAACTGTGGTGTTGGAGAAGACTCTTGAGAGTCCCTTGGACTACAAGGAGGTCTAACCAGTCCATTCTGAAGGAGATCAGTTCTGGGTGTTCATTGGAAGGACTGATGCTGAGGCTGAAACTCCAGTACTTTGGCCACCTCATGCGAAGAGGTGATTCATTGGAAAAGACCCTGATGCTGGGAGGGATTGAGGGCAGGAGGAGAAGGGGACGACAGAGGATGAGATGGCTGGATGGCATCACTGACTCAATGGACATAGTTTGAGTGAACTCCGGGAGTTGGTGATGGATGGGGAGGCCTGGTGTACTGCAATTCATGGGGTCGCAAAGAGTCAGACACGACTGAGCGACTGAACGGAACTGATCCTCCTGTACTTGTAAAGTATAAAGCCTTTTAATGTTTTTAAAATGGTATGCAGAAAGCTACGTATATGGGCATTTTTCTGGGAAGTGGGTGTGTAGCATTCACCAGACTTTCAGAAGAGTCCATGACTCCACAGAATGAGGATCCAGTGACCTAGAGGGATGGTGTGGCTGTGAAAAGAATGTGAAAGCTTTAAACCCAACAGAAAGGGTGATATATATCCCTGGATGCAAACCCAGCATCTCTTGGCCTTCAGCTGTGCCTGCCTGCAACATCCCCCTCATCCCACCTCCATCCTTTTAAGGAATGGCTTCAGGATTTCCCTTGTGGGCAGTAATATTTCCAGTAGCTGATTAGGCTGCTGCAAGCCATGGAGCTAATTTTTAAAGAACTTTTTGCTTTGGAAGAACTTTCTTCTTCTTTGCCAGCCCCAGTCCTTGGCTATCCTTGAGAGCCCAGCAGTCTGCCAGGCCCCGCATGCTGGCCCGCGCTCTCCTGTGGTGTTGCCGTCTTTAGCACATTGGTTATAAGTGAGCCTGGAGTTAATCGAATCTATACTTAAAACTCAGCTCCATCACTTATCAGCTCTGTGACTTTGGGCATGTTGTCACCTTGAACCTCAATTTTTCAGGTATAGGACAGGGATAGTAATACTCCCTACATTATAGGGATTAAAAGAGATAATGGGTGTACAATGACCTGCATAGAGTTTAGGATTATAAACTTCCAGTAAATTTTGGCTGTTATGGTTAAGATGGTGATGATGATGAATGTGTAATTACCCTTTTCCTAGCGTGATTGTCAGCAACTTGACGGCAGAAACCATGTTTTGTCCTTTTGTATATCGTTTTGAACTCTTAGAATAGAGTTGCTGGCTGCTTATTCAGTGTGATTTCACATCCCTGTGAGGCTGCCACCAGTCACTCCATTTCACAGGCTCGTGTCTCTTGTGTTCCAGTTCTCTATGTGGACACCAGGACGCTTGTCAAGGGCTCCTAGAGGCAGCCCTCAGGCAGAAATGTTGGAATTGTTGGCTTCCTTTTATTGACCAGGTCCAGTTTGACCCTTTGGTAATGGATGTTTGGTGAGGTTCAGTCTTTCTGAGGTTCTTATTCTGTGGGTAAGACATAGATGTGGATTCTGTTCTGTTCCCTCATAAGTAGGGGGTAAGCAGCTTCAAGTCCCTGCTGCAAATGGGGAGTCAGCTGTTTGTTTCTTTTTGTACCGTGTTTCCTACTGGTGGCATCTCCATTCCCATCTCCACTCTCAGCCCTGCCACAAAGGCCAAGCCCTCAGTGTAATCACGTCCTTGTCAGGCTGTACTCCTCTCAGCGTAGACTAATTCACATAGAAGTCATATTCGCTTTCAGCAGCTCATGTCTGTCTTCTCCACCTAAGAAAACAGGATTTACAGAGAGACTATTCAGAACTGATATCCTAAGCCAGTGGTTCTCAACATGAGCAGGGGACGTGTGTGTTGGGCGGGGGTAACCCCTAGGGACATTTAGACACTTTTGATTGTCACCACTGAGGGGCTGCTACTGGAGTCTGGTGGGTGGAGGCCAGGGAGGCCACTAAATATACTCCAGTGCACTGGACAGCCCCTGCCACAGAGAATCCTCCAGCTCAAAATGTCAGTGGCACCAAGGCTGAGAAACCTTGCCTTAAGCCTAACAGGGGTCCAGGCCATTTCACAACTTGGTGGGGAGAAGTCTTCAGCTCCCTAAAGTCAGGCCAGTCAGTGCTTGCCAGCCAAGCGATGCCTAATGGCAGAGCATGCTCAGAGGGCCTGGCCTTTCCTGAATGTGGCCTCACGCTCGTGCAGTCAGGTTGATAATGATGTTAGGGATGATGGTGGGTCTGATGCCACTGAGGAGTGAATTGCAAGTTCTGTCTGGAGATTTGGGAAGAGGAAGCAGAGGCATCTGAAGCTCTGAGGAGAGATCAAGGCAGCTCTCCTTAATTTCCTCTTGGAGAACAGAAGAGCTGAGAGAGTGGAAACTTTCTTTCTGTCTTGAGGTTTACTCTGTTCCTGAGAGTCCACTAGAATCAGCCAGAAGGTCGAGGAGGGAGGGAAGAGGGGTCTTCTCCAATAGAGTTTCTGCTTAGGATCAAGTCAGAGGAAAGAGTCCCCGCCCTGGGACAGTTATGAGGGTTGAGTTGAGATGATTTTCCCCACCTTTTTTTCCCCCAGTATCTCTCTCCCCCTCCTTTCCCAGTGTCTCCTTGTTTCCTCTTCTCCCTGCAGCTGCACAGACATGGAGGAGAGCCTTTCTGGAGCACCCTTTTCCCGCTGCTGTGATGGTCACTCGTTCAGTTTCCAGGGATCCCGTGTGGGTCCGTTTGCCTCACTCGTTTGCTCTGAGCAGGAGTGGCAGCAGCAGATGGAGATGAAGTGACTCATCTTGCAAATGTCTGTGAGAGAGTCGGGGCCGCCTGTGTGTCATGTCTCCCATTCAGACATTCTTCCAGTAGTGTGCTTCTCTGGAGTCCTAGGATCATGTTGGCTTTAAAAACAAACAAACAAAAAAACTGGAAATGTTCCCCTGCCTGAGCTGCAGTGGAGGCAGCGGGAGGGTCCACCACTTCCCAGGTCAGGGAGAGGCACAGAAGGAGGTCTGAGCCTGGCAGGTGCTGTGTACCCACCTCCGTTCTGTGGCATGGCTCCTTCTCATCCTGGGCTCGTCATATGACGAAAGCATGCCTCAGAAGCCTTCCAGAACCTGCTGATGCCTTTCAGCCTCCCGGATCAAGGAGGATTCTGTGTGTTCCTAGGCTAACCCTCAGGAGAGGTCAGGGCAGAGCCCTGGGTGTTTCTGGAGTCTTCCTGGTGACCTTATAAGCTGATCTCCTTTCATGGTTTCTGGGTCATTGGTGAGTGTGGGTGGGAACTTGTAGGATATTCTATGTGTGAATAAAAGATACTTGTGGTGAGTAGGTTTTCATGAACCTATCTGCACATGCAAAGCTTTCCTTAATGACTCTCCTCCTCAGTTTGGGTGGAGACCTTGCCACCTCTAGGTTCCTCCCTGAGGACAACTCAGCATTGTCTCAGGCTCAGAGCTGACAGACACTGGCTCAGCCCCATTGTGGCCTCTGGGCCTAGCCCTTCAGTTGTGGAAAAGCCTGTTTTTTCCCTGGGCAGACCTTGTCAGACTTCTTGCTCCTGGGTATTTGCTTTTTTTATGTCATTAATGATAAGAGATTACAGAGCCTTTTTCCAGGAAGGCAAAGGAATATACCCCGGTCGATCTTCTGACCTTTGTAGAAAACACAGTTGTAACAAATCAAGTATTTATGCCAGTTTGTGCTGATTCACTAAGGAGTAAGGAATATCAGTTAATAAAATTGAGGTCTTTGGCTATGGGTTCATAGGCTGGTCTTAACAAGAAAAGTCTTCTTTCTTTCATGATACTAACTGTTCTTAATGTTTCCTCTTTGGGGCACAGTTGATACAAGTTTCCTCCTTTTAACCCCCTCCCTAAAAAGAGAGAACAACCTGTAAGTAGTGTTGGTTCATTTATTAAGTGAATTTTGAAGTAATGGAGAAATCTATATTTCTCAGTGAAAATAGGTACCAAGTTAATGAGTAGGTAGGAGCTATCATGCCACCAAGATTTTGACATTTGGATTGACAGCATTGGAACAAGGAAATTTCATTCTTCCTATGAACCTGTTTGATAGTTTGTGAATGTTCTAAGGAGTTCTCTCACTTGCTTGGAGAGCAAGGTCCAAATCAGGTTGTACCCATGCCTCCCAGGGACTTGTGTCTGAACTCGGAAGCCTATAGTGTATGCATCTCCTTTCCTTGTTTTGAAGAGACTTTTTTTTTTAGGGTAACTAATGGTTAAAAAAAAAAAAAAACAAACTCTCGTTTACTTTAGGAAGATTTACAGCGCTTTGGGCACAAATCCAAGGCAGTTCAAATGAAGGGATTAGGCTTTATAAATATATTTCAAGATGTGAAGGGAGAAATTATCAAGTTTATTAGACCTGTAGGTTGCTTACTTAATAAATAGTGGCAGGAATGAAGCTATGTGTATAGGATGAGTATACTTTTAGAAAAGATTTGTAGTTGCAGAGTAAATCCTGTACGTGGGCGTGGAGAGAAGAATTTAAATTGCTACTTTATTTTGGCAGGAAGTAAAGTGTAACCCACTCCAGTATTCTTGCCTAGAGAATCCTGTGGACAGAGGAGCCTGGTGGGCTGCCATTTATGGGGTCGCACAGAGTGGGACACGACTGAAGTGGCTGAGCATGCATTCATGCACTGGAGAAGGAAATGGCGACCCACTCCGGTATTCTTGCCTGGAGAATCCCAGGGACGGAGGAGCCTGGAGGGCTACTGTTTATGGTGTCACATAGAGTCAGACACAATTGAAATGATTTAGCAGCAGCAGCAGCAATCAAAGTGTAAAAGGTTAAAGGTTTGTGTTGCATTTTGGTAAAAGCTTTAGATGTTTTAATTTCTTTAAAAATTTTTTTTTCTATGTGTAAAATGAGGGTCAAAGAAATCACAAGTACATCCTCAACTGAGTGGAAATGGGTGTTGATATTTCTCATGTTTATCATATTTTTGCAGTTACTGAAAAAGTGTTCACTGAACACATGCTATGTGTAGAGGATTAAATATTTTATCTGGTATTATAATTTATTAAGAGTGTATAGAACTATATACAATGAACTGACATGTATTTGCAGTTACGGTTTTCTTAATTTTTGTTTAGTTTCCTGTGAAAAGTTCAATTTCTAAATATTTTCATGCTTTTTGGTGAACTTGCTCAATCTTAAGATAATGATTGACGTAATAATTTTGTTAGGTTGTTAGGTGAGTGGTCTCCCCTTTTGTATAGTCATGACAATTTCTTCCTGTAGGTTTATTGATGAAAACTATACTGTTTTATTGATGAAAACTATACTGAAGATCCTAGGTTGTTTATAACACCTCAGTTAAAGGTGCATTCTGGTGTCTGGTGTGGGATACTTGTCTTCACTGTATTAATTGTTTCCCTATAAAGTTTAACTTCTAAAAGATACAACAGTAAAAAGAATTATTTCTCTAAAACTAAAGAAACTCTGGGAGGTTGTGGTGAGAAGAGTTCTAAGCTCCACAATCTGTATCAAGTCTTCTGGCAAGATCTTGACTCCCCGTGGCTCACCTTTGGTGTAGTGAGAGCTGATGTGACTTGGGGTCAGAACTGGGACCTACCCCCACCCTGTCAGCTACCAGCTGTGAGACCTGAGGTGAGCTCCCCACTTTGCCAGAGCTCATTCACGTTCTCTTGAAATTAGAAATACTATTACTCCGTGCTGAGCTGTCTGGTGTTATTCTGTGTTGGGGCTATGAAATGCGGAATGGCGCCTTCCCTGCACGGGTGCTCAGTACGTGATGGCTTCTTTCCCTGCCTCTTGCCTCCTTGTAAGGGAGACCAGAGCAGGTTTACTTAGACTTGTGTCTCAATTCAGCTGGTGTGTTGCATAAGCGCAGTTATCTGCTTTTCCTTTCAGTTCTTGCTAGGTAGACAGCTGGTGTGGGGGAGGTCGGGCTGGGGTGTGGGGAAGTAGCTGCTTGAAGCAGACTCTCAGGAGAGGAAGCAGTCTGAGGCGGTTTGCGAAGGTACGCATTTCAGTATGACCTGGCCATCCAGAAAGTGCTCCTTTGTGTCCAGTACGCTCTTTTAATTTGCTCACATTTTCTTTGGCACTGAGAGGCAGGCGTTAGTTTAGTTTCCCTTAGGTGTATTCCCTGTATTTTCCTATGGTAGCACGTAGACAAGGTGTGTCAGTTGGTCTGGGTAGAGTTCAAGTCAATTTAAGCAGCGTGAGCTCTGAAGATGGTCGCCAGCTCTCTTTCTGGGGATGTCACTGCTCACTGGTTGTGTTGCCCGTTCAGATGCCTGTGCTGTCTTGTCCTCCTAGCAAGTGGTGGTGCTTTTCTGGAATATCTGTCACTTACCTTAAGGCACAAGCCTCATTGTTTTATTCTGTGTTCCTTGGTTACTTAATGACCTGAGATGCACAGGCAGGCCATTGATTTTTGAAATGAAGAACTAGATAGCCAGGGAGAGCAAGATAAAATCAGTTTATGGGTTACAGTGGATCAAAGTTCTCTGCTTTGTCAGAATTTTTTGTTGTTGTTCCCAGGAATCATTGATTTCATGGATTTTTTTCTTTTAACCTTTACCATTCTTCATTTGGAGAAGGTAATGGCACCCCACTCCAGTACTCTTGCCTGGAAAATCCCATGGACAGAGGAGCCTGGAAGGCTGCTGTCCATGGGGTTGCTGAGGGTTGAACACGACTGAGCGACTTCACTTTCACTTTTCACTTTCATGCATTGGAGAAGGAAATGGCAACTCACTCCAGTGTTCTTGCCTGGAGAATCCCAGGGACGGGGAACCTGGTGGGCTGCCGTCTATGAGGCTGCACAGAGTCGGACACAACTGAAGTGACTTAGCAGCATCTTCATATTGCTGAGTAAAATGTCCTTATTTTCTTTCTAAGATTTTCTGAGTAAAATCTTATTTTCTTTCATTTGGTATTTTATTTTCCCCACTGGCCATGCCAGTATTTTGATTTGGATTTTAGGTGACAGACATAACTTAACAGCCAGCTACTTGAAACAAGGGGAAAGATTTCACATAGGTGGTGGCATGTGAGCTAAACCTGGAATTTCTTAAGGTGAAGAGGATGGGTAAGCTCCATGAGGGAAGACTGTGTGTCTCTAGTTCACCTTTTTCCCAACCCCTTACAGACAGCCAGGTATGTGGTGGGCACTCCAGAAACAGTTGTCAAGGACTAACGACCACAGGTAAGTGTGGACAGTGGGAAGAAAGGGAATAGGTCCACCCAAAGGCCAGGACAGAGTCTGTTCTTCATGCTGTAGGCAGGAGTGGTCGGTAGATGCCCTCTTGCTTGCTGACCTGCTGGTTGATGGTGGCTTCTGAGGTCACTCCAGGGGCAGGAGAGAGGGCTCTTGTGGACATTGGCTTGGGGGTGGAGCAGGAAGGGGCAGATGTCCAGTTGCTGTGCCTTCGCTCCCGCTGTGGATTGGAAATGGGGAGTAAAAGAATCTGACCTTTATGCTAGGCCATTTTCAGTCTGTACCAGTTGTGCTTCACCTCGAAATGGACCCAGACTGGTCAGGGGGCTTTGGGGCTGCTGAGGTGGGAGGACCTGGAGGCCTGGAACTGGGCAGTGGAGCTGAGTGAGACACTCCTGGCAGTCAGCCCCATCCCTGTGTTGCACCAGACTCATTGCAGTTGACCCGTGAACAAGGCGGGCTGGCACTGCATTTGTCCACTTATATGTAGATGTTTTTTACCAGTAAATATTGCCTCAGTTTCCTCTCTTCATAAGAACTTCACAGGGTTATGAAGGTTGAATGAGGAATTGTGTATGAAGCATCTGGCACAGAGCTTGGCAGAGACCCAAGTGTTCAGTCACCAGTCACCAGTAACCGTTCTCAGTCTGCAGTTGCTTGAATCTGAGAATTTGGAGGAACTATGGATGCAGAGAGCCAACTGTATATTGTACATGGATTAAACCCCCAGTCCCCCACATTTTCAAGGGTCAGCTGTGTTTACTGATGAGTCTGCCTTACCTGGTTCACCATGCTGATTGCTGAGTAGGATATGAAGAGTGCCCCCTCTTCTCAAAGAGTTTGCAGTCTCGTTGGAGAAATAACAGCAGAAAAAAAAAAAGTAAAACAAAAACCCAGGTAATATATTTGCAGTATAGTTCAGTGACAAGAGCACAGATGGTAGAGACATGAGTGCCTGAGTTTAAGTCCTTTTACTTATCAGCTCCATCACCTTGGGCAAGTGACTCCCCCAGTAAGATGGCTCATCTCTTACTAGTATCACCTGCTCCTTTAATCCTTTACAATAGGATTTTAAAGAGCCTGGCACACAATAAGTGCTGCATAATTACCTTGGAGATAGAGTCCCTAAGCCTCAGTTTCCTCTCTTCATAAGAACTTCACAGGATTATGAAGGTTGAATGAGGAATTGTGTATGAAGCATCTGGCACAGAGCTTGGCAGAGACCCAAGTGTTCAGTCACCAGTAACCGTTCTCAGTCTTGTTCTTTGATACTTGCCCCTTGATTCAAATTTGTTTGGTTTTTCTTTCACAGATGTATGGGAAGTTATGTATTTTTGTTCTCTATTTTTTCTTTCGGTTTCAGAATCTACTTTTCAGTGAAAAATATGTGTTGTTTTAAATTGGGCTGCCTCATGCCAAGAAAAGTAACAAGATTACTTCTGTGTATTCTTCTCCCCTCCTCCAAAAGCCCTGGTGAACTTGAAGTCTCTGACTTGCATATTTAAGCATTAACTAAGATAAAGCATGAGCTCAGCAGGAGCTTTCTAATGGCTAATCCACAGCAGGGACAGGACATTTGGGTGGTCCTTCCAAAGGAATGCCACTCTAAGGGCTTGGGTGGGAGGAATAGTGGTGTTTCACCATGGAGTTGTGTCACTTGGTACATGACTCTTCTCTGGTCCATTTGCTTTATCCAGGACATGAGGTGGGGCACATAGGAGGAAGGCAGCTCCATCAGGGTTCTAAGCAGGTGCCATAGTGTTGAAAGCATTTAAACCCACGCTTTTTGCCAGTTGTAATGAAGAAGAGGTAGAACACTACTCTATCCTGGGACAGAGTGGGGAGGACCTCTTTCCTGCCCACTGGGCACTGGTGGGCAGAGGCGGGAGGTGGGAGACTCGGGTGGATGAAGAGGTTTTCACAGAATGAGTGTGGGTGGTCTTCTGACTTCTATGAGGTTTTGAACTTTTGCAGTTGGGATAGGGGCTTGGAGGATCCTGTTTCCTAACACTGTCTCGTGGTTTAGAGTTTGGGCTTTAGGACAGACCTGGGGTGCCAGTCTGAACTCCCTGACTTACTGGTAAGAACTTGAGCAAGTTCTGTAACCTTTCTGTGCCCCCATTTCTCATAAATAAAATTCCAGTTGAGGATTGTATCCAGGTTATGCATATTAAGTGTTTAGCATAGTTCTAGCAAAAAACTGCTCCTTTACTATTGGTGATGAATAGTAATCACCAACGAAAGTCAGAGGTGCCAAGGAGGGCAGAAAAATCAGAAGTAGTAGGCAGCATTTTCAAGAGCGAAAGAGCAGTATTGCCTTCTATCTAAATTATGAAGGGCCCCTTTAAGACCTTCTGTCAGTTCAGTTCTGTAGGAAAGGCAGGTAAGGTTGAGGATGAGGGCTATGTAATTTTCTGGTGCAATCTTACTGTGGTGTCTTAAGATCTGAGACACAGTGGAATCAAGTGGTTGCAGGGCAGGGACAGGGAGAACTGCCAGTAGAAGAGGTTTGGTCTGCTGCAGTATCAGTTAAGGGGGTGGGTTGCTCTTTTTCTTTTCTCTTAGGGAAAAGTCAAAGAATGATAATGTTACAAGCAAATATTCTATCTTTTCAAAAGGGGTTAAGAGGAGATAAGACTACTTGCTACATAGTAAAACCTCTCTCAGCTGGTATATGATCTTAAAAAAAAAAAAACCCTTTCCCCCACCCCCACCCCTGCCACACCTCTCCTCGCCCCTGCCCCTGCAGGACACTTTAAATAAATGAGCTGCTCTTTATGTGCTCTTCTCAGGCTTTCTTGTGAATAAAGTAGCACTTGTCTTTAAGCACCTTTGAAAGGAATTCAGATGATAAACCAATGAAAATCAACCTTTTCATCCATAAATCCCAGTGGCCTTGGTGGTGAACTCATGATAAAAGAATTACAGACCAGGAGGTTGATTTGGATACATTTGTCTGGTTATATAAACTCTGCCCTTCTGGACTAAACTTGGAAAAGCCCACCTGAAGCTCTGGGGCCCTTCTTATTGCAACCAGGTCATACTTGATGTTTAAAACAATTTTTAACATGACCAACTTGAAAATATTATATTCGTTTAAACCCCAGATTGGCCCTTTCTAGGAGAAGGTTGTTTTCTCTGGTTTAATCAGATGGCAAGTGATTTCAGAACTGGCTTCTAGCAATAAATAGAATGGCGAAGAAGAGAAACAGGTAGGAACAGAAAGCTCTGGTGGGAAGCAAGACTGGGGACCAGTATAAATCAGAAAGTGAGAAGGAGACAAAGAAGAGGTGAAGAGAGGAGAATGGATTGGAAGGGAAAGGGAGAAAAGGGCAGAAGGGTGAAAATAGGGAACGTGGAACAACCCTGAGGGGACAGAGAAGGCGTGAGGTGGGGATGGCCAGAGATGAGGTTGAGACAGAAGGGTGGAGGCTGATAAATGGGGGAAGGAGAAGGGGTTCGATTTGAGGGACATGGAGCCTGAGGGGATGCCTTTGTGCCTGTGAGACTTTAAAGAGAATTTGAACATTTGAGGGGACCAGGGAAACATTGAGAACCTGAACCAGGAGTCTGCAGGGTATTTGTGTCTGATGGGATTCCCTGCACTTAGAGCTCTGGGTGCAGAAGAAAGAGTAGAAGGCAGCTCTGCCCCTACTTTGAGGTTTACTTTCCTGTGATCTCGTGACTTAGGCCTATCTTGTTGGATCAGCTGGTTCTGTAATACATTTCTACCTCCCAAGTTAGATCAGTTTGTGCATAGGTCCTGCCAGTTCTCTCTAATTCTTGGCTACTCAGTTCACTTTAAAAAGAAGAAAGCTCTATTAGACTCTCTCAAGCTCTGCTATTCTTTCTTCTTTCTTTCCTGTTACTATCAAGGAGCTATTCCTCATACTCCTTCTCAAGGAGTGATTATAGAAGATTGTACTGTTAATTAACTGATTAGAATGCATAAAATAGTCATGAAATTTAGGGTCTTTTATTTTCATGGAATGTGTGTGTGTGTTTTTCAAAGTATAAGTGCCCTAGCCCAATTATTTTAGACATTTTAATAGTAGTCTTTCTAAAATATATTAAATTGTACTGCTTTCTTAAGCTACACTTGTGGAACTTAAAAATATTGATGTCCATGATAATAAACTAAGTCTTCTGGTTTTGAGAGGACAGAAGATTGAAGTAGTTAGGACGGTAGCTATATTTACACACATTCCTTTGGTGTGTTACCTGCTGTGCACTTGGGAATAGATACCTCTCATCTGCAGACAACTGGAGACACCTGACCACTTATACCTGTACTCCCATTTTCTTCCTTCCCGAAGTCTTAGGTGTGAGCATCTACAAATGGTGTGCCAATTTAAACTACTTCACTAATGGGCATGAGAATGTGGTCAGAGAGGTTTAAAAATATTTGCTTCATTTATGCATAAAATTTTAAATTACTGCTTCTGAGTCTCCTTCGTTTAAAAATTATTATGAAAAAGTCAAACATGTTCAAAAATATGGAATACATACTTAACAGTTATCAAGATTTTGCCTCATTTGCTTAATCTTCCCTTTTTCTTTCTTGAGAAATTTAAAGCAACTCCTGCTGCTGCTACCTAGGCCAGTTATTTCACATCTGCATACTTCAAGATAATTCTTGGAAAGATATAGACATTCTTACATAGCCACGGTTCCATTATCATGGTTACATTTACTATATTTTATTGGTATCATCTAATGCCCAGTTTAGAATAATTTTTGTGTGTTAAAGAAATTTTTTAAACAGTTATTTTGTTGGACTCAGCATTTGGATGTTATGTCTCAAAATCAAAAGCACCCCCACCTCCCTTCCCCCTTTCTTTTTCAGGCAATTGACTTGTTTCAGAAACTGGGTCAGTTGTCCTGCATGGTGTCCCACATTCTGGATGTATCAGCTTTCTTGTGGTGCCATTATCTTGTTCCTCTATCGCCTGAATTTCCTGAAACTGGAAATTAGCTCTTGTTCTAGAGGCCAGATTCAGGTTCGGCCTTCTTAGTAGTGCTGTGACCTTCATGTGGCTTCACACCAGGGAAAGAAAACCTCCTTCACTTAATTAAAGATAACCTTTTATTAGTGAGTCCCAAGCTTGGTTTAGACCCAGAACTAGGCACTCTGGGGAACTGCAGAGATGCCTCACATTTCTTTTGGAAGCAGTGACCAGCAGCATGAGAGAAGATAAGTAAAATGTAGCTGGGACCAGGAAGTCAAGAGTTCACCTTATATCAAGAGAGATTATCTTAGAAGCCTTTGAAATTTTAGCACTCTGAAACAGTTAATACAGAAACATAATGCTTTCTTCCCATCCCATGGTGTCCCTGCTCTTTTCTACTGCTAGTTTTATTCTCTGTAAATCTTTTCAAAGTAATTTTTCTCTCTCCCTAACCCACTGTGCATTGCGTTGTTCAAGGCACTGTAACTTTGCTGTAGATGCCTTCCAGTACACCTGACTTTCCATGTCTGGTCAGTGAGACACACGAAAGGCAAGTAAAGTTCACGGTAAGAAAGCAAGCTGGTGCCATGTTTGATGAGATCGCCCGTGTCAGTGGCTCTGTTTCTCTACTCCTCCTCCCTGACCCATGTAAATTTAGAGCACAGAAACAGTACAGTGTAAAAGACTTTCAACTTTCTAGCAAACATCCTTGTATTCCTTTTCCTTCTTTCCCTTTTTTTTTTTGAGGGGATACTATGGAGAGGTTTACACTTTATTGAGAATGAAGCTGGAACTTTGAAATTGTTTATACAGCCTTTATAGAACTGTTCCTTAAAACCTATGAAAAAATATGCTACCACATTATGATCTTCTTATCTGCCTCTACCTAATCCCCACCCCTTGAACATTTTTCTTTCCCATAAGAAAGTGAAATTTCCAACTAGAAGATGTGCTCTCAACCAAGGCTTTGTAAGTCAAGAACTGAAGCAAAAGAGGAAATTCCTTTGTATATTCAAATTTAAAGTTCTCAAGGAATATCTTGTTCACTGTTGTGTTTCAACATTTAACACTAAATACTCATTGAATAAATAAAATGAGATGTTGGCGAAGTAATGTTTACTCTTGTTTAGAAATCGCAAGTAAACAGTATGATCACAGTGAAAAATCCCAGTCCATTTTGGATAAGGAACTTTGGCTTGGGCACTAGGGGGTGGATAGGGAGGAGTGTGTGTGTGTGTGTGTGTGTGTGTGTTGCATTGGCAAATAGGATTTCTCTTATCTGTTGATTTTTTTAAAAAGATTGTTTTATAAACAACATAGAATTTAACTTATAGATATGTATGCACACACATATGTCCTAAGAAGCTGCTGAGTAAAATCTTGGACTTTGTTCTTAAAAGAAAAGTGGCATTTCTTCCTTACAAATCACTCTCTGTTATGAATGACCAGAGATTGTTAGGGAGCAGGCTTTGATGCATTTGCTGCATGAAGGTCAAGTACTAAGACCATTATAATTCTGCCCCCTTTTGTGCATGTAGCACAATGAGCTCTTTGATACGGCATGGCCACATTCTCAGGATGAAGGACAGTCACGTGTTTCAGGCATTAAGAGCATGATCTACTCTTTCTTTAGTTCCCTGTTTTAAGTGGCTGTTGAGGGTAAAGTTGAAGGGGGAAGCTGATTCATGAATGGCTTTTTTCTACCTTTGTGCTATTTGATTTTTATTTTATTTTTTTACTCTTCCTTCACAGAAGTCAATTTGATTGTGACCTCTTAAAAGGAAATATTAAGTGTCATGGCTCTGAGAACCAGTTGCCTAGAGCAATCCACAGATAGCCTTCAGTCTGGCTCAGTTACTCCAGTCTGGCTCAGTTACTCCCCATTTTTATTACATACTGGTGGAGTTTTGATTGCCTCCAAGTGTTCAGGCTTGCGGCTTCTTTATATTCGACTGGGAACTGGTCCTTTTGCTAAGGAGGCTGCGGGTGTGGTGACATGGACCCAGACCTTGTCCACCTTGGTTCCATACATGGCTCCACTTGTGAGCTGATTGGCCTTGGGCGGATTATTTAACTCCTCTGCTCATTTTTCTTATCTGTAAAATAGGTTAATAGTACAACTTCAGGCATGAGGAAAAAAAATTTCCTGGCACAAAGAAGCACTTGGTAAACATCAACTGCTAATGTTACATTACATGTATATATGTAAATTTATTTAGAGATGCAGTTAGACATTGAGTAAGAAAATAAAGGTGAGGATGGGGTTTCTTTCTAGGTGACAAGAGGAGATATTATCTTGAGCAGTTCAATTTTTCAGAGATGAGACTGAGCTGGGGCTGAAGGCAGTAACACTGGAGAGGTTTAGGGATGACTTCTCTCCTGGCCTCATAGTCGTATGAAGGAGCAGCTTATGCTTTGACTTCTGGGCATTCTTTTTGCCCAATTCAGTGCATTTGCTAATAATTTGAGCTATATAGTCATCCCTGAGAATCTACGGAGGATTGGTTTTAGAACCCTGGGAATTCCAAGATCCAAAATTCCCCAAATCTGTGGACACTCAAGTCCCTCATATAAAATGGTATATTTGCATATAACCATGGCACATCAGGTCAGGAAGATCCCCTGGAGAAGGAAATGGCAACCCATTCCAGTACTCTTGCCTGGAAAATCCCATGGACAGAGGAGCCTGGTAGGCTACAGTCCATGGGGTCACAAAGAATCGGACGTGACTGAGCGACTTCACTTTCTTTGACTTACGGCACATCCTCACATATACTTTAAATCATCTCTAGATTACTTATAATACCCAGTACAATGTAAATGCTATATAAATAGTTGTAAATACAATGGAAACACTGTATAAATAGATGCTGGTGTGTGGCAAATTGAAGTTTTGCTTTTGGAATTTACTGTAATTTTTTTTCCCAAATATTTTTGATCCAGGTTGGTTGAATCGGTAGATGCATAACGTACAGATAGGAAGGACCTACTATAATTCCTAGAGTAATTGATACTAGGTTGTATATTTGGACTTTTTCCCCTTCTACTTTGGTTTCTCTTTAGGAAAAAACCCAGCTCTTATGGAAACTAGACTATTAAACGTTTTTGCATGTATAGGATTTGTTTCAGAGTAATTGCGGAGGAGAGCAGCAGGGCGATTGAGTGGGTTGGGGGATAGATATAATCTCTATATATTTAGATATAATAAGATTGCTCAAGAGGCTGGATGATGAGTAGGTAGGGGTTTTTATTATAACATTCTTTTTACTTTTGCATGTATTTGAAACTCTCCATAAGAGCTTTGTAAAACAATTGAGCAAAAATGCAAGTTGCATAACAATATAGACAGTGTGATGCCATTTATATAAAGTTCTAGATCGGCAAAGAATATTATGTATTACTTGTGCATGTATACTTACATAATAAAAATTTAAACATTTGTAAAAAGTAATAAATACTAACTTTAGGATAGTGGTTACTTCCAAGGAGGGTGGAAGAGGAGGAAAATGAGCAGGGGGATGCATGGTGTTTCATCTGTATCTGTATAATGTTTTACTTTTTTTTTTTTTTTAAGTTACTTGAAGCTAATATGGGGCTTCTCAAGTGGTGCTAGTGGTAAAGAACCTACCTCCCAGTGCAGGAAATGCAAGAGACATGGGTTTGATTCCTGGATCTGGAAGATCCCCTGAAAAAGGAAATGGCAACCCACTCCAGTATTCTTGCCTGGCGAATCCCATGACTTAGGGGCCTAAAGGGCTGTGGTCCATAGAATCTCAAAGAGACATGACTGAAGTGACTTAGCATGCACATGGCAAAATATTAAGATTTGTTAAAATTGAGCAGTGGATATATGGGTATTTGTTATATTGTGTAGCCTTTTTTAGTTTCTGTTGAAACTAAATCACAATAAAAAGTAATAAAGCTATGAATCTGTATCAAGAAGTGTTTTTAGACATGTGGGGAGCCCACGCTGCAGGGGGTTCTGAGCGGTGCTTTCTTCCCTGTTAGAGGCGCATTGCCTGACGCAGCAGTTCACAACATGGCCAGCACAGCAAGGGTGGGGGCCCCTCCTGAGTCAGGAGAGATGGAGGTGAGGGGTCAGGATGAAAGGCGGTTAGCCACGACACTGTTTTCTGAAACATGCTGACTTGTTGCCTTCATGAGAAGGTTTCAGCCACGTCATGGAGGATAAGTTAGTTACGATGACTTGAGTGTTTAGAGTATAATATAATAACTGGTTCACTTGATAAGACGTCTTTGAAAGAGAGAAAGCTGGTTCTCCTCCTGATTGGTTGTCGGAATGGCGATCTGAAGTAATTTGCACACAGAGCAGGGTTAAGCTGTGTCACTCCTTGGCCTGGCAGGCTCGCCCTTAGTTCAGGGAGTGAGAAGATCAATTGTTCTGAAGCCTGGGTTCATGGCCTGCTTCCAGTACGTGACCGGCACCTCCGTTCCTCCCTACCTCCTTCCAGGAAGGAAGACAGGGATGGAGTGACCCCATGCCTAGGTTCCAGTCCGCGTGTGACTTACTGTATTTGTAGATCGTGCTTTGAGTTCTGCTTTCTAAATTTTCAGAAATGTTATTATTTGTGTGCTTATATTTACTACCACCCACCCCTCCGTCTGTACGGCATTTTTCGGTGTGTGAGACAGCAGGGTATACAAGCAGTCTTCCTCAAATGCAGTACCAGGAGACCCCTGGGGTCCTCAGAGCAGCTGCAGGACCCTGAGGGAAGGTGAAGTCAGGCTTGTGGGAAGGGCCTCTGGGTCTTCTAGACCCCACTTGATGCAGAATGTTGCCACTTTTATTTGCTCTTTGAATCAAGGTTTGCCTAACATTTCATTTGGTTGGAAAGGATTCTTCTGCTGAACATAAAATATGAAAACCACTGGTGTAGAGAAAAGAGCACATCTTGGGCGTCAGAGCCTGGAAACCCAGGTGTGGGCCCTGGCAAGCCTTTAACCAGAATGAGTGCTCTGCATGTCACTTCAGTGTTCTGCACGCTGGTGCTCCTGTCTCTTGAGATGAGGGGAACGTTCAGGTGAGGAGCAATCTGGAAGTCCCTTACAGCTCTGACATTTCAGGACATTCTATTTGGGACTCCATTCAGGTGATGAAGAAAAGGAAAAGAGTGCTGTGACTCCCAGCCTCTTCCCGTCACCCCCACCTGGAAGACCAGAGGCCCCGTTAGCAAGTCCCCTGTTTGAAGTTTGGGTTAACTTGTGAACTGTTTTCTGATAGGAATGTGTGGTTAAGATGAGAGGCAAGAGGAGCCAGCACAGTGATGTGTGTTGCTGTTTTTAAAGATGATTTACTGGTTTAGATTAGAGGTCTGGACTCTTGAGGAAAAGTGAATGGTAATTATTCTCAGTTTTAAGTTATTCCAAATTGACAGCAGGAAAAAGGCCAGAAATGTTCACCTTATCTTGGCTAACTGGTCTGGGGTGTTCTTCTAGAATTCATTCCCGTTGCTGGGTCCACACTATCTAGATGTGAGAAGGCTGCGCTCCCTCTGACACGTAGGCTGAGACAGGAGACCTTTCACATTAACGGCCCAAGAGGAAAGGTCACTGGGATCCGTCCTTTCTCATTGGAGAGGCCTGGAGCCCTGGCATCACCTAGCTCTACTGACGTGAAGATGGGGGGTCCTCTTTCAGATCTCTCACAGCCACCTCAGTGAGGCCCAGAACCTGCTGATTTTCCCGTGCAAAGCATCATCCCTTCACCAGGACGCCTCTGGGGAAGGAATGAGAACTCCATTGGTGTCTACACTACTATGTGTTAGCTTTTTGACTTTTTAGAGAAGCTTTCATATATATAATGTGTATGGAGTTGTAAATAATAGCTAATGCTCACCTTGTTGATCAAAACTGCATTGGACTGAAATGTGAGAAAGCCAGATGAGACTGTCTTATTTCTTATTGTACTACACAGAAAGCACTCCCTGAGACAGAAAATCCTGCTTAAGTGGCTGCAACAACCCTCAGTGACAGCAATGGCAGGGGGCCTTCAGAAAGGGGCAAGTGGACCTGACCCTGCTCTAGGCAGGTTTAGGTTTGCTCCCAGGTTGATTAATATTCCCTGTAATTACAGCTACTGTAATTACTTCAGTTCAGATGCTCAGTCGTGTCCAACTCTTGGCGACCCCATGAATCACAGCACGCCAGGCCTCCCTGTCCATCACCAACTCCCGAGTTCACTCAAACTCATATCCATCGAGTCGGTGATGCCATCCAGCCATCTCATCCTCTGTCGTCCCTTCTCCTCCTGCCCCCAATCCCTCCCAGCATCAGGGTCTTTTCCAGTGAGTCAACTCTTTGCATGAGGTGGCCAAAGTATTGGAGTTTAAGCTTTAGCATCATTCCTTCCAATGAACACCCAGGACTAATCACCTTTAGAATGGACTGGTTGGACCTCCTTGCAGTCCAAGGGACTCTCAAGAGTCTTCTCCAACACCATGGTTCAAAAGCATCAATTCTTCGGCACTCAGCCTTCACAGTCCAACTCTCACATCCATACATGACCACTGGAAAAACCATAGCCTTGACTAGATGGACCTTTGTTGGCAAAGTAATGTCTCTGCTTTTTAATATGCTGTCTAGGTTGGTCATAACTTTCCTTCCAAGAAGTAAACAATTACTTAGGCACCTTAAAAATTTTTTAATTTGAATGAATTAAGTATGGACTAACTTTCCCTGAAAAGTACAGTGAATTTTAAGAGGACAAACTTGGATGATCAGTATGTTGTGTTCTCCGTCCTATAGCATAGATCTTTTACCATAGATTTTAGTTTCTAAATATTGATGGAACACCATACTGCATGCATCCAAACTGTATCAGTCACTCTGAGATACAGGAAGCATAGAAAACTTACTGGTTGTGTCTCGGGTTAACTACTTGAAGAGACAGCAACAAACAGAAGATCATACACCTGTGAAGCAGTTTTGAAACAGAGTTCAAAACTGCAAAGCACCCACTGTTTGTGCTTTTAAATGTGGAATACCTTCTTCCGGATGCAGGCGCAAGCAGTGATCTGAATCAGGTGGAGCCGGCCTAGTTGTAGGCAGTGAGCTTGAAGCTGGAATTTGAAGGAAGGATGGAGGAGGCGAGGAGTGCTCCTGGAGAGGTTTGTGGAAGGAAGCAAGCTGATTGTTTTCATTGTAGGTGGAAGGTAGAGATGCTGCTGCATGTTAGTAAGAAAGGTGGAAGCTTTGAAAACACGTGCACAACTGCTGAAAAGCTTTGCTCTGCCGCAGGAAGCATTAAGGTCATCTTTGGCAGGAGAGTAATTGGGGCAGCAGTACAAACAGGCTGAACTGAAACAGAGATACTCTCTGCCCCACCCCCGAGCTGGCCATGTGCTTCCCCATGTAGGCCTCATGTGTTAGGTCACCAAGAGCTTTAAAAACAATACACTGTACTTAAGCACATATTTGGCCACCTCATGCTAAGAGTTGACTCATTGGAAAAAACGCTGATGCTGGGAGGGATTGGGGGTAGGAGGAGAAGGGGATGACAGAGGATGAGATGGCTGGATGGCATCACTGACTCGATGGACATGAGTTTGATTGAACTCGGGAGTTGGTGATGGACTGGGAGGCCTGTCGTGTTGCTATTCATGGGGTCACAAAGAGTCGGACACGACTGAGCAACTGAACTGAACTGAAGCACGTGTTTAAACAAATTCATAACAATATGCTTCATCAGTTTCATGTGGATATAGTTCCATTTATCCTGCTGTTTAATTTTTTTTCCATCCTTTTCAGCTGTGTAAACTTTTTGGCATGTTTAAGCATGTCTAAGATATTTAATCAGTTTGAGTTTTGATCCTTCACAATTTCATGTGTACAACTAGTAGATATGAAATTGCTTATGAATCATCCATCTTATTAATGCCTTCCAGACTTCCTTTCTACTTACTGCTTTGAATGATTTTACTCTTTTTATGGAGTTTTTCTATGAAGTTGATAGATCTCATTCATTCATAAGTTCATCCAACAAATACCTATTTGGCCCTACTATGTGCTGGGCACTGTTCTAGGTATTGAGCTCCCAGTTACTACTGATTAGAAACAAAACTTAGTATTTCAGTGTGGTACAGTGGTTTTAATTAATGTTGTTTCCTTTTTTATGCCTTTGAATTTAAACTATTGATTTATGTAATACATTTCACCATCAATAGCAAAAAAACAGATATACAAACACTATTAAAACATTTCCAAAAATGCTTTCGAAGGCAGTCAGTTTTGGGAAATTTGCCACATTCAATGTTGTTGAGTTGGTCTACTTCTCCTGCCTAAGGCCCTAAAGAACCAGAACCTCCATGAATCCACTAAGGAATTTGATCATCACTGGGTTAGTTGATCTCTGAAGTCATTTCCCATTCTAAAATTCTGTCTTAACTTCTTTATGCTGTTTTCTCCTGCATTAACAGGATAGTAGTAACATTTAACTTACCAACTAGACAGGAGTTGTGATGACTACTTGGGACAGATGTAAAGGATAATTCCCCCTCATCCATTTTTGGGTCTTTTCCTCCTGTTGATGGCCCATTTGCTCCCATAGTAGCAGGGTGGGACCTGAGGACTGGGGGTTGCAGAAGCAGCCAGGGAAACACGAAGATGTGGGGGCATGCTCGCGTGTGCTGTGTGCGGTGGGACTAGAGTGGTCCCTGAACAGACAGAACAGATAGCACCCTACAGCCCAAATCCCTCTTGTGCTTTTCATTGTACCTGGAATACAGATGCCATTCCTTGTATTAAAGTCTATCTATGCAAGTAGGACAACTGGAAGAGCATCCTGCATACTTACTTACATTCTGTGTTCTGCATGGAATTTGGGAAGAAGAATGCAAGGATATATAAAGCTTGAAATATAAAGCCTTAATAAATCAAACTTTGAGAGCAGTACAACTCAATAAAGAAAAATACAGATCATTGATGTTTTAAGAAATACATTTAAGAGGGCTTATAAACAAGAGCCTCTGTTTGTTATAAATTCAACATCAATTTGGGTAAAACATCAGGATAGCATGCAGGATGTTCCCATTCACATAAACAAAAACTATAGAAAATAAGTAGTAGCAAAATCTACAAAGATTGTGTCTGGAAGGGCCAAGTACATGATTGTTTTCTGCTGCTTCACTTTTCTAATCTTGTTAGTTTTTAGAATATACACACTTAGGTGATCTGAGGAAAGCTGAAGACAAAACAAAAGGCTCAACAACTTGTAGCCAATTCAAGGCTAGCAAATAACAAAGATTTTGAAAAATTAGAGTCATTTGCATATGGCAGGAGTTGCACTCTAAGTTACTTTACTCCTTTCACGGAGACTGAAGTTTGAACTCTGAACTCGCATTGTTTTGGACAGTTGCTGCAACACTCACTGGAAGGATTGCCTGATTGCTCCCTGAGTAGCAGGTAGTCTAGTTACTGACCCCAAGACTCATTCATCTCTTTAGTTCTCACGGTTGTTGCAGCTTGTTTTTAGTCCTCTGCATACAGATGGAGTTTATTTGTAAGACTCTAGAACATAATGTATATTTCACATGATTTGATAAGTGCATCTAAACTTCCTAACTAAAGAATTTCTACATGTTCTCCACTTCCTAACCTGGAGATTCACTCATAAAATGTTAAATAGGCTTCCAGCCTCTTTGATTCCACGCCTTTGATAATCTCTGCGAAAGCTTTACTGAATGAGGAATTTTATTTTGCCTCATTTTTTGTGTGTGTGTGTGTAGAGTGCTGTTCCACAGAGGATGGTTTTATTTTTTGTTCAGGCTCGTAATTTTACTGTGTAAACAACCAGTAATTTCTTTACCTTGGGCCAGCTTGGTGTTTTCAGATTTGGTCTATGTTAAACTGTCTGAAGACAGAAAGGATGAGAAAGGGGCAAGGGGAAGGGAAGGCTTAGAGAGGCCCTCCAAGGACCCTTGCTCACTGGTTTTGACCACTGAGGTCACCTCAGAACTAGCACTCATCCTCCCAAGGACCTAAAAATTATGCTCAGCGGAGATGAAAGCATGAGCTTGCCAGGTCCTGAAAATGAGCAGACCTCAAAAGAAACCAATGGCTCCTCTGTCTCGTTTGTGTCTATATTTGTTTTCCTGGTTATGGATTAAAGGACTTCTCAGGAGCATTGCAGCAATTTCTTCTCATGGCGCGACTTTCCTTCCTGACTAAACTGTAGGGGCAAAGGACACATCCAGTGTGTTCGCTTTGCCTTGCCCCATCTCACCCTGTGGCTCTGGGACCCAACTGATGAAAAGTGTGTGATCCAGAACTGAGCTGCTAAGTTACAGCATGCGGCAGGGCAGTAACACCTGACTTCAGCGTGGACTGCAGCTGCGTTTGCCCTTCAGGGAATCTCTAAGTGGAAATAACTTCTAGGGATCTCACTGGATGAACAGTGGGAAATTGCAGAGTGCGTATTCTGAGACATATCCTTCTTTAGACAGTCATTTTTTCCCAAGGTGGAAGGACAGTCTTGTAGCCACTGTAGCCAGTAGAGTCTGCCTAGCCATGTCCTCTGCTGGGAGAGGCTTGCATGTGACTCCAGGGTCAGGACCGTGCCAGCCCCTACCTGTAGGCCCTGGCACCCACTTCCACGCATAGTGTTTGGACTCCAGCCAGACTGCTGGAGTTCTGATCCTGGACCCTCTGCACACAGCATGCAGTCTTGGGCAGATTTCCTGAGGGGTCAGTGGTTCTCATTTGCAGCACATAGGATAATATTGTTAAAACAGCGCTTAGTGCATAATAAACACTCAGTAAATGTTACCTTTTTAATTATGAATATGGTTTATTATTTATTATTGGTTGCTGGTATCTTCCCTGACTTTTGCCCCGGGCACTGCCAATACTGCTGTTACCAAGGCCACCAGTGATGCCTCTTTGATGCCAAAGCGCATGGACAGTCTTCAGCGGTGCCTGCTGTGTCTTCTGGAAGTACTGCATTCTCACATCATGACCACCACGGCCCCTCTTGCCTGGTGGCTCCTCTCCATTTGGGTCCTCATCTCTACCTGACCTCACATTGCCTGACTTCAAGGAGAACATCTCAGATTCTCCTCCTTTTTTTTTTCTGTAGGTAAATACATCAACCCTGATGACTTTCACTGCTTGGTCTCTCTTCCTCCAGGTCTTGGGTCTTTCGTGACTTCCCAATCTAAATCTTAGGCCTGTCCAACCCACCCTGTTACTTTCTCTTGTGGTACTCTTGTTTTCCTTCAGGGCACTTTTCACAACTTGTAATTATGTATGTATTTGTCTGTTTTAATTATTATCTGTCCCTAATCTCTCCCTCACCCCACAGAATTGTAAAATACATGAATGAGACTGGGGCTGTGCCTTGTTCATTGGTGTTTGTACACCTGGTGCTCGAAAGGATCTCAGTAAATACCTATCCGAATGTGTATGCATGAGGCTCCTCTACTTCTTTCTCCACTACTCCAGCCCTGACAGTCTGCGCGAGGGGGAGAGGGAGAGGCTGCCCCTTGGTTGCCATTCCTTCCTGCCCCTGCCACCCTGGATCCACCCTCTGTGTCAGGGAAGGTCTTATTTCTTTTTGACCTCCAGCCACGGTCATCTGGAAGTGATAGCATCCTCAAAGTCATCAATTGGAGGACTCAGGTCAGCTTCAGGCGCTAGTTCTGGGGCAGTGCTCAGGATGGAATGGCCCAGGGGTTTGCTCAAATCCTGAAGCAAAAGGAGATTGAGACTTGATGCAGGACATTTATTCCTAAGGACAAAGCGTCAGTAAACGAAAAATCACTTTTCAAAAGAGCTATTAGTCCATTCAATATATATTGTGATTTCAAGGGGTTTTTTCCCCCTTTATAAATTAGGGGGAAATTAAAGTGCTAAGTCTTGTCTGACACGTGTGACCTCATGGACTGTAAATTAAGGTGGTTGCAGTTTCATGGAAAGAGTGCAGAGCCCTGTGTGAGGAGTTGTGTGGGAGACACCAGAGATGTTGGTAGTCCTGGCCCAGTGGCCTTGCCTTCTAGCAGAGGTGTTGATGCCCCGATAATCCATTCAGAGCCAAGACTTTATAGCTTTATGTATGAAGTGCCAGGAATGGACTCAATAGCATATTAAGAGGAGTTTAAAAGATGTTGCAAGGGACAGTTAAACTCTGAAATAACTCTTTTCATCCCACACGGGCTTGGAGAGTAACTGCTTAGTATTTATCAGTGAATTAGATGTGAGATATCAGTTACTAAGTAATCTTTCCTCTGAGTAAATCACCCATCTTATCTTCTTCTCCTGGAGATGACTCTGTTTTCAATTCAGTGACTACACATAGTACCAACCTAACTGGGAATATTCAAGACTCTTTCCCCAGCATGTTCTTATATATGGATGAGATTAGACAGTATACTTAAATATTTGCAATGCTGCTCTGTTTATTAGATCTTCATAGATGCAATTTTCAATATCCAACCTTTAGACATGAAAAATTGAGATAGTCATATGGTATCTTAATGCAATAAAGTTTCTATTCTTGTATAACATTCATTATTCAGAATATTGCAGTAGCTTTGTGACAGATCTCTTTGTTTACTCATTTCCTGACTTTTGAAAATTCATTTTAGGGATGGATAGCCGACGACTGTTTGGTTCCATGGTAATACAGAGTTTTCTTTTAATACTCTTACTGGTTGCTATCCCATGATGTCCAGATGGGAGATTGTTGGTTTCTTATTGGATAGGATTTTATTTTTCGGATTTGATGCTCTGGTCTTGAGTGGAGACTGATGATGTCACTGTGTCTGCCTTACTTTCTACTCATTTCATGTTGCTCCAGAGTCACAAGAGCAAGCCTTTGTCCAAGCTAGAACATTATGGTGTGTTGTAGATATTCTTTGCTCAATGGCTGTTTATATTATTTCTGATAGTTTTGTGAAAATCATTGCTAAGGTATGGCCTTGCATAACTGCCATGATCAGTAGAAATAGCTTTATATATTGTGTTATTGTAAAATTAATTCCTAGAAGCTAGGACCATATGTCTCTCAGCCATAATTTGCATGATTCACTTTTATGTCTGAAACCACGAAAGTGTTCTTTCTCTTGAGATCCAGGTGGATCCAAACCAATAAGTGTTGAGAGCCTCACGATAAATACAGCCTCATCACTTGCAAATGTGCTGGGTCCCTGTCCTTCAGTTCAGTTCAGACACTCAGTCGTATCCGACTCTTTGCGACCCCATGAATCGCAGCACACCAGGCCTCCCTGTCCATCACCAACTCCCAGAGGTCACTCAGATTCACATCCATCGAGTCAGTGATACCATCCAGCCATCTCATCCTCTGTCATCCCCTTCTCCTCCGGCCCCCAATCCCTCCCAGCATCAGAGTCTTTTCCAATGAGTCAGCTCTTCGCATGAGGTGGCCAAAGTACTGGAGTTTCAACTTTAGCATCATTGCTCCCAAAGAAATCCCAGGGCTCATCTTCTTCAGGCTGGACTGGTTGGATCTCCTTGCAATCCAAGGGACTCTCAAGAGTCTTCTCCAGCACCACAGTTCAAAAGCATCAATTCTTTGGTGCTCAGCTTTGTTCACAGTCCAACTCTCACATCCATACATGACTACTGGAAAAACCATAGCCCTGACTAGATGGACCTTTGTTGGCAAAGTAATGTCTCTGCTTTTGAATATACTATCTAGGTTGGTCATACCTTTTCTTCCAAGGAGGAAGCGTCTTTTAATTTCTTGGCTGCAGTCACCATCTGCAGTGATTTTGGAGCCCCCAAAATAAAGTCTGACGCTGTTTCCACTGTTTCTCCATCTATTTCCCATGAAGTGATGGGACCGGATGCCATGATCTTCGTTTTCTGAATGTTGAGCTTTAAGCAACTTTTTCACTCTCCACTTTGACTTTCATCAAGAGGCTTTTGAGTTCCTCTTCACTTTCTGCCGTAAGAGTGGTGTCATCTGCATATCTGAGGTTATTGATATTTCTCCTGGCAGTCTTGATTCCAGCTTGTGCTTCTTCCAGCCCAGCATTTCTCATGATGTACTCTGCATATAAGTTAAATAAGCAGGGTGACAATATACAGCCTTGATGTACTCCTTTTCCTATTTAGAACCAGTCTGTTGTTCCATGTCCAGTTCTAACTGTTGCTTCCTGACCTGCATATAGGTTTCTCAAGAGGCAGGTCAGGTGATCTGGTATTCCCATCTCTTTGAGAATTTTCCACAGTTTATTGTGATCCACACAGTCAAAGGCTTTGGCATAGTCAATAAAGCAGAAGTAGATGTTTTTCTGGAACTCTCTTGCTTTTTCCATGATCCAGTGGATGTTGGCAATTTGATCTCTGGTTCCTCTGCCTTTCCTAAAACCAGCTTGAACATCTGGAAGTTCACGGTTCACATATTGCTGAAGCCTGGCTTGGAGAATTTTGAACATTACTAGCATGTGAGATGAGTGCAATTGTGCGGTAGTTTGCGCATTCTTTGGCATTGCCTTTCTTTGGGATTGGAATGAACACTGACCTTTTCCAGTCCTGTGGCCACTGCTGAGTTTTCCAAATTTGCTGGCATATTGAGTGCAGCTCTTTCACAGCGTCATCTTTCAGGATTTGAAAGAGCTCAACTGGAATGCTATTACCTCCACTAGCTTTGTTTGTAGTGATGCTTTCTAAGGCCCACTTGACTTCACATTCCAGGATGTCTGGCTGTAGATAAGTGATCACACCATCGTGATTATCTTGGTCTTGAAGATATTTTTGTACAGTTCTTCTGTGCATTCTTGCCACCTCTTTTTAATATCTTCTGCTTCTGTTAGGTCCAGACCATTTCTGTCCTTTATCGAGCCCATCTTTGCATGAAATGTTCCCTTGGTATCTCTAATTTTCTCTAAGAGATCTCTAGTCTTTCCCATTCTGTTGTTTTCCTCTATTTCTTTGCATTGATTGCTGAGGAAGGCTTTCTTACCTCTTCTTGCTATTCTTTGAAACTCTGCATTCTGATGCTTATATCTTTCCTTTTCTCCTTTGCTTTTCATTTCTCTTCCTTTCACAGCTATTTGTAAGACCTCCCCAGACAGCCATTTTGCTTTTTTGCATTTCTTTTCCATGGGGATGGTCTTGATCCCTGTCTCCTGTACAGTGTCACAAACCTCAGTCCATAATTCATCAGGCACTCTATCTATCAGATCTAGTCTCTTAGATCTATTTCTCACTTCCACTGTATAATCATAAGGGATTTGAATTAGGGCATACCTGAACGGTCTAGCGGTTTCCCTACTTTCTTCAATTTAAGTCTAAATTTTGCAATAAGAGGTTCATGATCTTAGCCACAGTCAGCTTCTGGTCTTGTTTTTGTTGACTGTATAGAGCTTCTCCATTTTTGGCTGTAAAGAATATAATCAATCTGATTTTGGTGTTGACCATCTGCTGATGTCAATGTATAGAGTCTTCTCTTGTGTTGTTGGAAGAGGGTGTTTGCTATGACCAGTGCATTTTCTTGGCAAAACTCTATTAGCCTTTGCCCTGCTTCATTCTGTATTCCAAGGCCAAATTTGCCTGTTACTCCAGGTGTTTCTTGACTTCCTACTTTTGCATTCCAATCCTCTATAATGAAAAGGACATCTTTTAGGGTGTTAGTTCTAAAGGGTCTTGTATGTCTTCATAGAACCATTTGACTTCAGCTTCTTCAGTGTTACTGGTTGGGGCATAGACTTGGATTACTGTGATATTGAATGGTTTGCCTTGGAAACAAACAGAGATCATTCTGTCATTTTTGAGACTGCAAAAAAATTCCCTGTCCTTATGGCCTCCCAATCAGAACTACTGAAACTTGAGACAAGGCCATGAGCACCAGTGCTTGCCCTGCTAGCCTTGTGCCATTGATGGGTGGCAGTGTCCAGCACATACACAATCATTCATTGAAAAACACTTGTGAATTGTCTGATGACACATGCATCAAGGTGGATGTGAAACAGGTGCAGAAATACCTTTCTTGCTAGATGTTTCTATTGCACTATCTACCTGATGTGATTAGAAACCTTTCATTATTCAGTCGCTCAGTCATGTCCGACTCTTTGCAACCCCATGGACTGCAGCACTCCAGGCTTTACTGTCCTTCACCATCTCCCGGAACTTTTTCAAACTCTTGTCCATTGAATCCATAATGCCATCCAACCATCTCCTTCTCTGTTGTTCCCTTCTCCTCCTGCCTTCAATCTTTCCCAGCATCAGGGTCTTTTCCAATGAGTCAGCTCTTTGCAGCCAAAGTATTGGAGCTTCAGTTTCAACATCAATCCTTCTAATGAATATTTAGGATTGACTTCCTTTAGGATGGACTGGTTGGATCTCCTTGCAGTCCAAGGGACTTTCAAGAGTCTTATCCAACACCACAGTTCAAAAGCATCATTTCTTTAGCACTCAGCCATGCTTATGGTCCAACTCTCACAGCCATACATGACTACTGGAAAAACCATTGCTTTGACTAGATGGACCTTTGTCGGCAAAGTAATGTCTGTGCTTTTCATATGCTGTCTAGGTTGGTCATAGCTTTTCTTCTAAGGAGCAAGCGTCTTTTAATTTCTTGACTGCGGTCACTGTCTGCAGTGATTTTGGATCCCAAGAAAATAAAGAGTGTCACTGTTTCCATTGTTTCCCCATCTATTTGCCATGAAGTGATGGGACTGGATGCCATGATCTTCATTTTTGAATGTTGAGTTTTAAGCTGCTCGTTACCATTTAACCTCTAATTACTGTTTTTAATAAGTATAATTTTGTAATCAATGATATTTTGTTATCAGATATATGCAGAAGTTGAGAGTGAATGTGTGTGTGTGTGCACAAGGTTTAGAAAGATTGATTCTTAAAAATAGAATTTCTGAGTCTATCAGGTAGGATTAGTTTTGGCTATATATGACAAAAAGCCCAAAATTAATAGTGAACTATTTTCACGTAAGAGAAGTGATCAGTTCTTCTAAGTCAAAGGTAATGTACATTTTTAATATCAATAGATAACTGATTTTTTTAAGTTTGTACCTACTTAATACTTTTCCAAATCAATTTAAATGTTTATTTTCCTCAGTTTTAAAAAAGTCATGAATCTTAATTAAAAATAAAATGTTCTTTCCTACTGTGTTACAGCAGTTTGAATTGTATAGTTCACCTGAAGCATGAGTGTGATTTCTAGTAAAATGAATAATATCCACATTTTGAACTTCTAAGTGTTTCTGAAGTTTACCACAGATGACTTAAATTTACATAAATCTGATACTTTATTTACTGTGACTTTAAATGCAAGAGATAGCATTCCTTGGAGATGGAGAACCTGAGAAAAGAGTGTCTACCTCTGTAATGCTGGACTGCCTGCATTGTATTACAGACGCTAACCTTATTCAGCATGGATTACTTTAGTAGAGAAGATGAATTCATTTATCCTGTCATTTATCCTTCTTGTGTGTCAGGATAGAACAGGGGATGTAGTTGTGCCTTCTTTTGCTCTTTAACTCTTCCCAGTTTTTCTTCTGTTAAGAACTTATATATAACTTCTTCCTGTTTTTATATGTCTTTCCCCCCAGGAAATATTTTAATAATTATCACCAAACATAATGTCACATAAAAGAGAGCTGTCAGGAAGAAGGACAGAAAAGCTGTAAGACTTAAAATGTCCAAGTGGTATTTAAATTTCAAACCTTTATTTTTTTCTATTTTTTAACCTCCTATATGATTTAAGGAGACAAAATAAAACCTATTTGCTATAGTAAGAATACCTTACTGTAGCTTAAATTGCTGTTTTTAAAATGATGGCTTTTGCCAAATTGTTTTGGCAGCTCCTCTAGACTCAAAAGCACTGGAAATTGATTACTTGCAAGATGTTGCTAATAGCTCCTTACTGTAGAGCCATTGCTACAGCCCAGGCTGGGGTCCCTGTATAATGTTAGTGTCTGTGTGGGGACCTGCTGCCCAAGTGGAGTGAATTGACTCTAATTTACCCCTGGATGTCTGCATTCTTTCCACATATGTCCACAAATAGCATCAGAGCAAATTAACGTAATTTTCTGATTGATGTAAAGAGAACTGAAGAAAGCTTGTTGTGTTTGGTGGCCAAAATACCACACAGTGTGAGTGGAGTAAAACTGCTGGCCCATTTTATAGCACTCTAATTGATAATTATTTCTCAAAGGGCACATTATTTGGCTGTGTGGCAACAACCCAGCCTCATTCCAGAGTCTCTGGACGTGTAGGTGCATGTGAACACTATAGTAAATATATACCTCATTTTGCCAAGAATGGAAGTAGGTTATCCAGGAGGAAAAGGGGAGGGGGGAGAAAATAGCAATTTCCTGTGTACCAGAACATGTCTGACTTAAATCAGTAGTTAAAAACTGAAGAGCATGAAGTTTTGTAAGGTTTTTATATTTCATAGTAGAGGCTCCTGGTTCATAGTTAATAAGCTAGAAAATTAACTCTCTTTTGGAAACTTGGAGGGTTTCAGTGTGTGTGTGTTTGCTCTTGGTTCATAGGAACCGCCTAGTCCGTCTTCCTTTCTGCAGGTCTGAAGCTGCTAAATACTGTCCGAGGAATGCAACAAATGTATGTAGAAGAGCTCGCAAAGAAGGAGGAGGGAATCTCAGGCTTCTGCCTCTGTGACAGGTGCACCAGCAGTCACTGTGGCGAGATAAAGACCATGAAAGTATTTCCATCAGGGTGAGACTTGGGGTAGCTCATAGACAAGTCAGAAGGACTAGGGGTAGCCTCTTCCCTCTGAGAATGGCCCGGGGCTCCCTGATGGAGATCTGGCCACTGCAAAAACTCAACAGATGTTACCCAGAGGACATAATGTGGTCTGTCTTCTTGTTCAGTGGAGGAGGAAGGCAAAAGCGACAGACCCAGGCTGCTGCTCACTCTGCTCTTCATGAGCAAACCGCAGAGTTGAGCAACCAAAGACGGTGACTGATGTGGACGAAACACTGCACAGTGGCTACAGGAGGAGCTTTTCCTTTTCCGCTGCCCCTCCCCCCTCTATTCATGGTTTGCCTTCCTAAAGCCTTATGGGTCTTCAGCAGAGCCAGATCAGAACCTTCAAAATGCCTCTTACTCGTGACCTCATTTTCCTCCATCCCATTATCTGTGTTTCTTCTCATTTATGTAGGAGTAGAGAAGAAAGTTAGCTTGAGATGAATTGCCCAGTTTTATCTGGTACAGTTAAGGAAATGTTAGCAGTTCATAAACTAAAGTAGCAGATTGTCAGGAACTGGGAGGATCTGAGATTTGACCCTGCTGGACATTAGACTCCTGGTCAAAGGCAGAGAATTGATTACTCACTGGTTGCCCAGCAAGCAGCAGGAGCAGCCACATATTTCCCATTGCTCCATCCTTGCTCCCAAGTCCCATGGGAATGAGTGACACAGATGAGTCCAGGTTGATGCATGTACATGCAGCGAGTTTGGATAATGGAAGAGGAATCCTGAGTTTGGGGATCCTAAATGTTTGGTAATGAGCAGTCAGCACATTTGTCCTTTGCTCTGGAGTGCAATGTCATCGCTATTTTTCAAGGCTATGCAAATACAGACATCTTTTGAATGATAGTCTAGAACTAAGGGCTATTCGTACTTTGCTTGCAAGACCTGCAGAGACCCCGTGGAGAATTGTCTCCCAACTTGGATCATTAACCTTATGAGAAGCGTAATGTGATATCCTGTTCTGTCCACAAATTAGCATCAAGACTTGGCTATCTTTTTTAGTTGGGGAGACCCTAGGTCACAGCAGTTTGGAAGAACCCGATGAACACGTTGCTGGAGAAATAGGGAATATCAGTCAGTTCAGTTCAGTCGCTCAGTCGTGTCCAACTCTCTGTGACCCCATGAATTGCAGCACACCAGGCCTCCCTGTCTATCACCAACTCCCGGAGTTCACTCAGACTCAGGTCCATCGAGTCAGTGATACCATCCAGCCATTTCATCCTCTGTCGTCCCCTTCTCTTCCTGCCCCTAATCCCTCCCAGCATCAGGGTCTTTTCCAATGAGTTAGTTCTTCGCATGAGGTGGCCAAAGTACTGGAGTTTCAGCTTTAGCATCATTCCTTCCAAAGAACACCCAGGGCTGATCTCCTTCAGAATGGACTGGTTGGATCTCCTTGCAGTCCAAGGGACCCTCAAGAGTCTTCTCCAACACCACAGTTCAAAAGCATCAATTCTTTGGTGCTCAGCTTTGTTCACAGTCCAGCTCTCACATCCATACATGACTACTGGAAAAACCATAACCCTGACTAGATGGACCTTTGTTGGCAAAGTAATGTCTCTGCTTTTGAATATTCTGTCTAGGTTGGTCATACCTTTTCTTCCAAGGAGTAAGCATCTTTTAATTTCATGGCTGCAGTCACCATCTGCAGGGAATATAGGGTGATATTATTCCACATAATGCCTCAGAGAGTCTGAAGTGTGTTACATGAAGCTACCTTTGAATCTAAGAATGGCTCAGCAATATCTGTTCTTGTGTGTGTTTCCTCCCTTGTCTTGATGTAAAGGGACTGGTTTCAGTGGACCCTGTATGTATGATGATTTGTTAAGTCTTAGGGAAAGACCTAGGGCCGGGTTGTGCTATGAGCTCACACACATTTCCTATTAGCAAATGAACAACCTAAGGGGAAAGAATTGGAAAGTTCAGGAAGTCCAGGTGATGAGCTCCAGAAAGTTGGGGGAGAGTATCTGAGGGCCAGACCTGCCAAATGAGACTCAGCCAAGGAGGGAGTTGTAAAGCCAGGGGTCCTGCATCCTCAGGCATGGCTTTGGAATCACTGGCAGCAAGTTTGTGGGAACCAGGGAGCCTTGGAGCGCTGTGACGCCTGCTGGGTGAGGAGTGGTCTCACCTCCAACTCTCCACCACATATGTAGTGTCTCTTATGTCCCATAGACTCTTAGTCTCTTGTATGACTGTCCTTGCCAATTAATATTATCCCTCCTGCCCTTTGGGTGATAGATTAGTATCAAAACTGACACTAGTTGCTTCCAGTTTCTTAAGTGCTTTCAAGCTTACCTAGCAGTGGGAGGAGATGACAGCCTAGTACGTATTAGTATTAAAATACTGCACTCGTGTCATGGTTTTCAGAGAAACTGATTTATCCCATACACACTCAACCTGCTTCATTCATCATAATTTGAGGGGTAGTGCTAACGGTTAGCTTGCACATTTGAGAACATCCTAGATTATAAATTAAAATGCACTTGTATACAAATGGCTCAATCAGTATTTTCTTCAGGAAAAAAAAAATGGAATGAATGCCTGGTTCTTCAGCAAATGGAATGTCATCTCCTATCTTTATTTGATCATTCATGTGGACTTTCAAGCTGGCTGGTGCTCATCTGGGAGTGTAATTGGCACCCAGGAGTGTCCGGGAATAAATGGTTGATTCACTCTGTATTTAGCAACATCATCTTATTGGTCATCAGCCACTTTTGCATCCTGTGATTTTAAACAAGAAGAAATCCTGCAAAACCAGTACTGCAAAATGCTGCTCTTGCAGGTGAGGTCCTCAGGTAGAGGGAGCAGTTCCTCAGGAGCCTCCTCGCCAGCCGAATTTCACTCGGGTGTGGAGTGGATAGAGGGGCTGCAGGCCTGAGTCATTTTGTAGAGTCGACTGCTGTACTCTTTATTCCCATAAAGAAACCAGTCAGTGGTTGTGTTTGCAGTAGCCAGCAGGAGATACTCTCTTAGGTGGCACTTGCTTCCTTTTTCTGCTTTCACCAGTAACACCTTGATTTTTGATGACTATTAGAATAATTAACACTGACACTTGGAAGGGAGCCTGCTTCCAGATGCATACACACATGTCTGTTTTATAAATACCAGCCCCAACTTTTTCCTGCCCTAGCTGAAAAAATGTGCCTCCCACCCCTCCCAGTCTTTCCAGGGTGTGGGCCCGTGTGTAGCTGTGTTACTGTGCCCACACATTGGCATATATTTCAGAGCTACCAAAAGAAATTCATTGCTCTTGGAAATAACAAGACAGAAAAGAACCATTTTTTTCTGAACCAGACCATCTGAAGAGCTGGAAACAGTCAGTGTTTGTATGTGTGATGCTACAGCCAGTGAATTCCACGTGAAGAGAGAGATTGTACCCTAAGAAGAGAAAGGCAGTTCTCCTGGATCTCAGATGTCAAACTCTCAAGCTGGTGAACTCACCCACTCAGCACCTCCACATCCACCCTCTTAGTGTGCTTGCATTGTCAGTGATTTCTGTTTCTGCAGATTTTGATGCCAGAAGACAAATAATAAAATAGCATGCATATGAAGCCTTAAAGCAGTTTTCTACCAGAGTTTTTGATTGAGGCTAAACAGAAGCAACCCAATCGTGCTGTCAGCTGGCAGGCAAAAGACATCATGTTTTAAAATTCACATAGTTTGAAAGCAAGCTAATCATTTCTGGCTCAATAATAAACTAATTACATATTTTAAATAGTATAGAGCTGAGTCCCTGTTTCAGATTAAGCCTTGTAATAGCAAGGTCCCGGGTAAAGCTGACATTTGCCTGATGTCTCTGGCTTCAGGACCTTAGAATGGTGCCAGCTCTCGGGGGCCTGGATAGGCCTGTCCGGGACAACCAGGTAAATTGGCTTGAATCAGTCACAGGTGATAGCACAGAGGAAGGCCTGGGCACTCAAAAGTTTATGTGATACAGTTTGTTCATTCCCTAAAAGTAGTGATCCCAGGTCAAGGCAGAACATGTCCATAGTGTTCCTTTTGGGGAGTATCTGAGAAAAAGGATCATTTCTAAAAATGATCCAGTTCCAACACTTGCTTTATGGTTAGTGATTTTTTTTCCACCTTTTCGTCTCCTTTCATAGTCCTAGGAACCATGTACAGAAACTTAGAGCTGAAAACATTTAATTCAGTGACACAGGTTAGTGTCGTCTTGCAAGCTCCTTGGTCACTTGGAATGGTGCCTCTGTCCTTAGTCAGTTCGGGGACTGGAGAGGGACGTGCAGTGCAGTGGTTAGAGCTCTGCTGTAGGAGTTAGCCTTGGGCTTGATTTCTGGCCCCACTGCCTATAGACAGTTACTGTTCTGCACCCCAGTCTCCTCCTGACAGACTTTCCATGAAAATAAAGTGAGATTAGGTTTGTGAAGCACAGAGTGCTGGCTTGGGCAGGCGCTAATACAGTAAGTTCCTTCAGATTGCAGGTGAGGTAGACTCTATTTTGGATTTATCTTATTATCCCTGTGTTTGCTTGAGAGATTAGAACTAGGTGTGTTATCTGTGGTTTCAAGGATGCCTCTGAGTGCTCTGAGCCAATCAACTGCATTACCAAGTAATGGGGGCTCCATAACACCCCAAGACGGGTAGAGACAGGTAGGCATCTACACCCTGGCTGGACCTGAGACCATTCTCCCAAGCCCTTGCTCCCCTAAATAGCCTACGTGCCATCCTTCTGCCCATCTCTATAATATTATTATAGAGAACCTTAAGCCTGCTTACTAGACTATGTCATCTTGCTTTGGGAAATTTGATTGTATAATTGAAGTTTATATTCAAGGCTGAGACTTGCTGACTTTAGAAGAACCTTGATGCTATTTCACATTTTGCAATGGACGTTTCCTTCCATTTTTCATATTGAGGATCATTTATTGGTCTCATGTTTTTATAACATTTCATTTTAACATATAGTTCAGGCCTGTTTTGTGGCTGCTGTCCCCTTCCCACTAATTCACTGATTAGAGGAATATTTTTGAGCACCTGCTGTGTGGCAGTGCCATGCTAGACAGTAAAGCTGTAATAAAACATGGCATCTGGTTGTAAAGGGTTAGTGTTAGGGGAGACAGACTCCTATTCCATAAGTTGTAAAGCAAGGCAGACTGAAGCTGAATGGATGGACGGATGATAGATCTTATCCATCCTCTGTGCTCCATGCACTTCACTTCACCTTTTCAGTTGTCATGGTAATCCAGACACTGGGACTAACAGTGTTTCTGGGTGGTATTACTGTAACACCTAGAGGCCAGGAGATCTGAGTTTGTCTCAGCTTGGCTGCCACCTCCTAGCTGATTGAATTTGGCCATGCCTTGTATCTCTTTGGTCTTCAGTTTCTTGCACTGTAAAGTTAAGGTTGCTTGTTATTAGATGAGTTTAGCAGCCCTCCATTTTCCACAGTATTACCTTTTACTGAACTTCCTGCCCTGATGATCACTTACATAATGCCGTGAAAGTGATTAAACTCCAATGTATTCCTGAATTCTGGATGTGTATTTCCAATGCCCTTTTATTCTCTCCATTTCCACCCACAATACATTTTCAAACTGAAAAAACTTGCAGGTTTGTATTTTTAATCTTAAGTGAAAATTTTGTTAATAACAAAACTATTTCTGTTCTACTTCATTCTACTTTGCAGAGTCAGTTTCAGGAATGTTCTTTTATGTCATGGTTTTTAACCCTTTGAAGCATCAACTTTGTGTGGCTTGTCCTGCACGGTCTTAAAGTGTGTGTTAGTTGCTCAGTCATGTGCAACTCTTTGCGACCCCATGGACTGCAGCTTGCCAGGCTCCTCTATCCATGGGATTCTCCAGACAAGAATTCTGGAGTGAGTTGCCATTCCCTTCTCCAAGGGATCTTCCTGACCCAGGGATTGAACCTGGGTCTCTTGTATTGCAGGTGAATTCTTTACTGTCTGAGCCACCGGGGAGGAGAATTTAAGTAGCATGTGTTTGCTGAGACCCTTATGGGAAGGGGAAGGGATTCAGTCACATCAGGAAGAAACCTGGAGCCAGGAGGGCAGGGGTGGCCAAATGCTGCAGCTTTAACCTACTTTCTGGAGATTGTCTTTCCTTTGACTGCATGCATTAGTTGCTTCTTCCTCGGGGGTGGGGAGGAGGACGTGCGGCTGGAAGCCTGAGGGGTTTGGGGTGGGGAAGCTGCTGAGGGGAGTGGGTGTGGGCAGAGGGTGCAAGGCTGCCAGGGTTCTCTGTGTGCCGGAAGTGCAGGTTTGGCTGGGAGGAATGGAATGTTCCCTCTTGCCCTCCAAGAGCAGAAACAGCTGTGGAAGGGCTTGAAAAAAAAAATTGCTAAATGAAAAAAAAAAAAATTAATATGAAAATAAAACCCACACTGGAAAACCCAACAAAACTGTCTGTAATAGCGTAGTAGCTCTTTAAGAGAAATTTCTTCCCATCTAGGATTTCTTGTTCAGTTGAGGGGAAGAGCAAATTGTCTGCCAAGCCTTTCTTTTCCCAAGAAAGCTTCATGTGTCTCATTTGTCTTGGGTAAGAAATGGGTTCATTTTACTGATCACCAGGTTGTTATTATTTTATTCCTCCAAACAAGGAACCAGAACCTGCTGCTTACTGTGTGAAAACTTGAAACAAATGTTAGTTTTCCAAAGAGATCTCTGTGGCTAGAGGATTGTCAGCAGATTTAACGGAAATCTTGTTTCTAGCTGGAAATTTAATCTTCAGACAAATTCCCAACAATATTTATTTTAGAACATCATCTTTTAAAAATAAGTCCTTTAATGGCTTAAACTTTTAGTGTTTTAGACAAACGTAAGAGTGGAACTAGCCTGGAACTTGTCTTACACATTAGGGTTGATTATGCAATCCTTTATGTGAATGTTTCTCTTCTGTGTCTGAAAGGCTATTATAGTTGATATTCCATATTGTCAGAAACAAGGGCTCTGAATTCAAGTCTGTTTTATGCTGTCATACTTTGTGTACTTGCTTTTGAACAAATTAACCCCAAAGTTGATAAAATGTAGTAGAAGAAGGCAAGCCAGCTAAATGTCTACTGTCTAATGAGAAGGCCCAGCCCTCACTCTTCTCCCTCAAATGGGTCCTCCTTGGCCCTTTGCAGTGTCCACTCCCCACCTCCCTCCATCCAGGGTCTTTGCACCAAGTGCAGCGACTTAGTGTTTTCTATAGTCGAGGAAGGAGAAATGGTGTGGTTGTTATTAACGTTCTTGAGATGATCTGCTTAAAATCATGTGCTTTGGATCTCAAGGGAGTTCATTAAGTAATACTTTGCTGTATTCTTAACAATGGAAGCTAATAAGTATCTCAGGATTAGGGTATGGCCTTTTCAGTGGTTATTTTTATGCAGTCTATCTTTGGCATTTCATTTGAAGGACAGTCTCTTATAAAAGGGATTATGTGAGGTTGCATTGCTAATTCAGGGAGAGCTCTGAGAATTACAGGGATCAATTACAGTCCCAGCCCATCCCTTCTATGGCCTGTATCAGTTCCTACCTTTGGGAAAGTCCTCTTGCCCCGTTTCTGTCCATGCTTATCCGTGCCAGGTGGAGAAGTGGCACGGGGCAGGATGGATGACCGTCCACAAGGCAGTGCAAGGTCAAGGACCCCTCCCTCTCAACTCCTCCCCCACCTTATTTTTGTTTTTAGGAAGAAACCCTATCTGGACTCCAGTGATCTGATAGATTGCTCTAACTCTCCATTTTACTCCCTGCGTATAAACACAGCTTTAATCTGTGAGCCTGATTCTCATCCTTATCTTCTAAATGGTGGAAACTTGGGCTTAAAAACATCTGCTGTGCTGTGTCATCAGACCTGGGGAGACTAGAAATCTTTAGCTTAGAGTCTCAGCCAGCAGAAACGTAAGGGGGAAATTCCAGGAATCTCAGCTCTGAGCTAATAATCTGGGGAGCTTTCAAATTGTGCCTCCCGGAGCCTTACTCACACCAGTCTCTACAACTGAGTGCTTAAAGCCTCCGCAGCTGATTGGAAGAGGCAGCCAGGGTGGAGAACTGATACCTAAGAGAAACCAGGGCATCATCCAGAGAACTGCCTCTGAAAGAGCCTATCATCAAAAGTCAAAGGCAGCATCTCTCCCGAAGCTGTCTCTGCATTGTTCTGCTGTGGCGCACAGCTCCCTGAGTCTCCACTGGGTTTTTCACATGAGCTTTGTCAACTGTTCAGCAGTTACATATTTTAGAATTCAGGTCTTTGGCAGTCCCATTCTGAACTATCAGTGACAACAGGTCAAAGCAAGGACACCTACTTGAAATGCTGGTCCTGTGTGCAGCATAGATGAGCACTGGATTTAAAAGCAGTCCTTTATAGATCATCCCCACTGAAATCTCTCATGAGGACCAGGGCACTGCCTGCAGTCTGCTTGGTGGACATCAGTGGGTCTGGCTCGGGAGTTGACAACCATAACTCACTTTGAGATAACCAAAAAAAGGAAGTGACTGAGAAAGGTAGAGGCCTTTAAGAGTTAAATTACACAACTCTCTTTTTATTTTTAAAATCAGTGGATTCCTTGTTGCCCTTGCTGAGAAAGATAAATTGATACCACATGTTGCTTCCAGACAAAACCCTCTCTGTATTCCAGGGGAAGCACATGCAGCTGGTGTCTGGGTTAGTGGACAGTCTTTACAAGGTAAACATGGGTTGGAAGGGTTGGAGTGGACACAGGGTACCAACAGTTGGGAAATTACCAGCTACTCCTGAGCAGCGTGGCACTTTGAAATACTTTTACAAGTTTGAAATCTTTTCCTGAAAGGAGCTGCCCTCTCATCCTCTGGTTTAAAGCATGTGATGCTCGGAAAACAGTAAGTGAACGTTTGTGATGTCACTGCTTCTGTGTGTGGAATCTTGACAGTTGAGAGCTGCTTGTGTGCTTGGCACTAGATGAGTAACTTGCAGGCATACTTTCATTTAATCGTCCCAAAGATCCTAGAGTTAGAGAGGGTGGTTTTATTCTCATTTTATAAAAGGGGCAACTGAAATTGGCTCAGTTGTCCAGGGTCACAGGACACATGCCTAGGCCACTATTCTAGCTCCAACCTGGCTGACATTGACGCCTACCTCCCTCCGTTGGCCACCTTAAAAATTGCATATGTGAATTACCCACTTTGTAAATATTGGTGGAATACTTATTTGTTTCAGGCAGCTTCTTTATGACATCTGATCTAATCTAATCTGTTTGGAGTCAATCTATCTTCACAGCCAGTTGGCATAAATGAAGTGGCTGTGCACTTTAGCATTAGGGATAAACGTGTCTTGCATTAGAACACTGTCTTCATTATAGCACGAACAAGAATGACCAAATTTGGATGAGGATAGTCATCTTTATGCTGATTTCTTCAAAGAGGGCCAGGCCAAGGGAACCTTAGGCTCTGGACCACACGGCCAGTCAGCCTGACTGTAAAATGTGAGTGTGTGTGACTGTGAAATGTCAGCACACCTTCTCTTCCACGCACCTGCGCACCCCTCCTTGAAGGGCTAGGCCACCAATGGCAGCTGCAGTCACTCAGGACAGCTCTGCCAGCTCTGCTACTAATTACCTACACCTGTTTTTTTCTGCCCCAGAGAAGGCCTTGCTTCAGTATAGATCGTTTTGTAAAAGAGAAGATTGACATAAAAAGTGAATCAAAGGGTATTCTTAATCTCTGCTCTGTTTTCAGACAACTTGTGCTACAGTTGTTTTCAGAGTTTTCTACATCTTTGGGCCCTGGGGGGGAGGAGTCGAGGAAACACTGGCATTTTTGTCCCTGACAAAAGTTTCTTCCTAGAAATGTTTAGTTGACTGTAATTCATCAATCTCAATCTCTGAATTTCTTAGTTGTGTTGTGTGATAGTCACTCAGTTGTGTCCAACTCTCTGTGACTCCATAGACTGGAGCCTGCCAGTCTCCTCTGTCCATGGAGTTCTCCAGGCAAGAATACTAGAGTGGGCTGCCATTGCCTTCCCCAGGGGCTTCCCCATTGAACTAGGGTCTCCTGCATTGCAGACAGATTCTTTACTGTGTGAGTTACCAGGGAAGAAAAAAAAATTTTAGTAGTGGATTTAAATAACCAGAGCTATTCACATGGTTTTGAGCTGGGGTTATACTAATTTCTTGGCTCCTCTAGTAAACAAATGTGATGACAGAATGGCCTGAGATCTAGCAGTGGGAGTCCTGGTTGGTGATATTTACCTTATCACCTTAGCCTTAAGGACCTCACAATGTTTTCCAAAATGTGGATTTAGATGTGACTAGAAAAATCTCTCTAGTCCTATCAAACCATTCCTCCTTCTCTGTCAGCTCCCAACCCTCAAACTAATGTTATATCTTACAAATTTAGACTATTTGGTATGATAGATGAATTAGTAGAAAAGCATAGAATATTTTTAACAGCAGTTTTATAGTTTAACATGCACAAAATACATTGGAAATGTAATTTAGAGCCCCCGACTAAAGAGGTCTTTAGAGAACTTAAACTACACATTATAAAAGGATTTTATAACTGGCTGGTTTCTTTTATAAATTCCACTTTTTCCTTCCTGGGTTTGAGGTGAGGGAGGGGCAGTTTGAAATCTTACAGAAATTATATCACCATTAACTTCCATTATCAGGGAAGGTGTTGGGGAAACACTGCAATTCTGGTACGTTCTCAGGCATTTATGTTTACTTTTTCCTGTTTCACCAAAACTTAGTCAGAGAACCTGGTGATTAGAATCATGACCTGTGAGGCAAAAAAGCAGACTACATTTCTGCTATCTGGCCTTGTTAGAGTGAGGGGCATTTGAGCTAGAAATGGACTGGGGGACCATACTGATGGGTCTCTGTCAATGTCCCCCACCCCTTCAGATTATGGATTGTATAAAGGGAAGACTAGGGACCATGAGAATGATTGGGACATAGTTTTTGTTTGCACTGTCTTAGTAATGAAACTGGAAAATCCTGTCTGAGTGTCACGTAGGTGATATGCCTTAGGGGATGTATTCTGTCATTAGTAACCTCTAAAGCAAGAGTTGAACTAGGATTTGACACTGAAGCTGATCACCCATTTAATAAATTGGGTTTTGGTTCAGAATCTAAGTGTAGCTTATATGGGTTTATATGGTAACCACTGCCCTCTCTTTAGGATGAATGCTGTGATGGCCACCTTAGTAAAGAATGCAAACACAGGCTATAGGATTACTCTTTGTAAAGACTTTGTTTTAAAAACATTTTTAGGAAAGACCAACTAAATTGTTACTATTAACTATTTCACAAAATTATAGTCATAAGATTATGCCTTTGTATCCTTCGTCTTTCTTAAATAAATGTCTTTCTTTAGATGTTAGGTCAGAGAAGTTAAATGATTATAATTTGGTGACAGATCCAGAAAAGGTTGGGAGAAAGCATTGGAGTGGAGTTGGAAAAACAAGTTTCAGTTTAAAGCTGTGTGACCTTCTATAAGTTATTTAATCTCATATAGATGATGAGGGCATCGACTTTGTGCTTTGTTAGGAAGATTAGAGATGAGGAATCTAAAAGCACTGATCAGGAACTGACTCCTGCAGTCAGTCAGGCTCCATTCCTCATCCTGGCAATTAGGGCCCAGGTCCGACAGTCCTTGGTTCTGTCCTCTGTGAGGGTGTTCCAGCCCCTTTCCCACAAGGCCCTACAGAAGCTTAGCTTCTCTCTCCAAATTCTAACCAATGGTAGCTTATAATTTAAAAAAATTACACACATACATCGCTAGGGTTAGAGCTGTAGAATAGATGACCATCCATATAGGACATTTTGGAGGTCTCTAAAGGGTTAACATTTTCATTTCTGCTTGGTTTGGAATTGGTGAAACTAAAAATTCATTTAAAAATTCTCCACAAATGCTTTTTAAAGGGTGGATAACTGGATATTTATGACTGGTCATTGTTGTTGCTGGGTGTTGGTATGAATGAACTCTTTGCCATGGGAGGGGCGGTTCAATCAGTGTCCACATCGCCCCCACAGGGCTTCAGGAACTGAAGCCTATATTTTCCTAACCAGAAGCTTGAGTTTAAGTTTGTGGTTCATATATCTAGTCTCCTGGGTACTCAGTAATAGAATCACCGTGCACTTGCTTGCTTTTTTGAACCCTGTGGGGTGAGTTTTAAGAGCATGCTTCATATCTTTATGGAGAAAGTGTTTTACTTTTTAAAGAAATGTAATTTCTGAACCATGAGTAGAGATGCCATTATTCTTTAAAAAACCAAAGAGTGAAAGGGAAGCTGGGTATATAGTCTCCCTGGACACCATTTGGCTCATCAGATACTCAGCATGTCCTCTCAAACATGTCTTTACGCCTGTCATAGAGATGCCAAGCTATGACCCATGGTTGGTGATGCTCATTGCCCAGCCAGAGCTTTCGGACTTCCTTGCATGGGAACATATACACAGAAACACTCTGAGTATTTTGGGTTATTTATGTATGGTGAAATCCCACTGACTTTCTGTGTTTTAAAAACATTCTGGTAGAACACATGTATTTGTATCTTCTACATAAATACAGTTGGTGATTGCCAGTTTTTTTTTTAACTACGGTAACTTTTAGGATGGTTTGCATTTAATAGACAGCAGCAGGCAATATCTTTTGTCTTTAACTTGCAAATAAAAACTCATCTGACCTGCAGGTGCTGTTCCAGATGTGGCAGATGCCATCATCAGCTCCTCTCTTTCACAGCACACGAGGTATTTTACAGAATAGAAGGAGACCTCCCCAGGCAATGAGCTCTGTCCATCATGTACTCTGTGTTTTATAATGGCAGTAAGAACACCTTGACTTAGTATTGTGACTGGCTTTTGAAGTATATTATCATATATCATCCTTACGTCATCCCTATCAGAGAGGGATGGTTCAAATGCTATGGCTGTAATGAAAATGGAGAACTGAAGTTGTTGGACATAGACTAAATGATTTGCTCAGGTCTCATGGTTGGTTGGTGGCAGAGACAGGGCTGGATCAGGGTTATCTCTGTTAACTGGGCTTCCCTAAATCAGGAGGATTCTTGCAAGATGGGAGCAGTTGTTAGGGCTTTGAGGATATTTTGCCCTCATCTTTCCTTTTTTAAGAATAAACCTTTTAATATAGAATGCTTTTAGATTTGCAGAGAAGTTACCAGACTGGCCCAGAAAGTTCTTGATGTTGGCTATCCACATTAAGTTTCCCCTGTTGTTATTAATATCCAGTATCAGTTTGGTACACTTGTCTCAACTGATAAACCAGTGTTGATACATTATTAGTATTGACTGAGGTCTGTGCTTTATTCCGATTTCTTTAGCTTTTGCCGTATACTCTGCTTTTTCTGTTCCAGCATCCCATCCAGGATTCCACATTGTGTTTAGTTAGCATGTTTCTCTTAGGCTCCCTGTGGGTCTGACAGTTTTGAGGAGGAACTGGACAAGCATTTTTAACTGTTCCTTATTTGGGACTTGTCTGCTCTTTTTCTCACAATTAGAATGAGGTGATGGGTTTTGGAAGGAAGGCCACGGGAGGGTGCCATTTTCATCACGTTGTTTTGAGTGCACATCATCAATCTGACTTTGCCCTTTGATGTGGACCTTGATCACCGGGCTGAGCTGTCAGGTTTCTTTTTTTTTTTTTTTTTATTATGGTTAAATATCCAGTTGTTTTATTTTATTTTATTTTTTTTTAATTAAATTTATTTATTTTTTTAATTACAATACTGTATTTGTTTTGCCAAACATTGACACGAATCAGCCATAGGTGAACACAATCTCCCAATGCCGAAGCCCCCTCCCACCTCCCACCCCACATCCTCTACCTGAATCATCCTGTGCATCAGCCCCATGCATCCTGCATCCTACACCAAACATAGATTAGCGCTTCGTTTCTTACAGGAAAATACACATGCTTCACTGCCATTCTCCCAAACCATCCCACCCTTTCCCTCTCCCTCAGAGTCCAAAAGTCCACTCTATACCTCTGTGTCTCTTGTTGTCTCACATATAGGGTCATCATTACTGTCTTCTAAATTCCATATATATGTGTCAGTATACTGTATTGGTGTTTTTCTTTCTGGCTTACTTCACTCTGTATAATCGGTTCCAATTTCATCCATCTCATTAGAACTGAGTCGAATTTATTCTTTTTAAGGGCTGAGTAGTATTCCATAGTGTATATGAACCACAGCTTTCTTATCCATTCATCTGCTGATGGACATCTAGGTTGCTTCCATGTCTTGACTATAAAGTTACTCTCTCCCACCCTCCCTTTCCACACTATGCTCTTTGGAAGGAAGTTACTGTGCTCAGATCACATTGCCTTGAGGAGGGAGTATCTGCATAAATTAGCTGAAATTTTTCTGAATGGGAGACTTCACTCACTTCTTCTGTCAACTCAGCAAATCTTACTCTGCCATTTTTTTTCTTATGCCTGTGAGACAGGTGTGGAATTGTGGCAGGCGGAGATGGAGTCAGAGAACAGATAGGTTAAAATTCACACCAGTTCTGAACAGAAGTGGCCCAGAAAAGGTAGATGCTGCCTCTGTGCTAGAGGAGGAAGGGACCAAAATGGAATAAAATAGCCCAGTAGGTGATGAATCACCCTTAGAGAGCCAGGGAAGTTTGTTGCAAAATGCAGGGGGAGATGATGTGGTGTAAGACAGTGTAAGTGCAAACCAGTAAAGGAAGTACAGTTACAGAAAGGACAACGAAGCCTGTGAAGTCTTATAGTCCCCCGCATCTTCTGAATATGAAGCCATCTCCCACACCCTGACTATGAAAACGCCATCTACAGTATTGTCATTTAATCCCCAGCCAAGGAGACGCGTGCAGATGCCCTTTTTCTAGCCTCTGAAATTGAGGCTGCTTTAAAAACTGCGCCAGATTAGTAACTGTTTCTCCTGGGCGCTCAGTTGGACCATTGCGGCTCATCTGCATTGTCCCTTCTCTCTCTGCAGAACTCTATCCGGCACAACCTGTCACTGCACAGCCGGTTCATGCGGGTCCAGAATGAGGGAACTGGCAAGAGCTCGTGGTGGATCATCAACCCCGATGGCGGGAAGAGTGGCAAGGCGCCCCGGCGACGGGCCGTCTCCATGGACAACAGCAACAAGTACACCAAGAGCCGCGGCCGTGCCGCCAAGAAGAAGGCAGCCCTGCAGACCGCCCCCGAGTCAGCTGATGACAGTCCCTCCCAGCTCTCCAAGTGGCCCGGCAGCCCCACGTCCCGCAGCAGCGATGAGCTGGATGCGTGGACCGACTTCCGCTCGCGCACTAATTCCAACGCTAGCACAGTCAGTGGCCGCCTGTCCCCCATCCTGGCGAGCACGGAGCTGGACGACGTCCAGGATGATGACGCACCACTGTCCCCCATGCTCTATAGCAGCTCGGCCAGCCTGTCGCCCTCCGTCAGCAAGCCGTGCACTGTGGAGCTGCCCCGGCTGACCGACATGGCAGGCACCATGAATCTGAATGATGGGCTGGCCGACAACCTCATGGACGACCTGCTGGACAACATCGCGCTCCCTGCATCCCAGCCCTCGCCCCCAGGGGACTCATGCAGCGCAGCTCCAGCTTCCCGTACACCACCAAGGGCTCTGGCCTGGGCTCCCCCACCAGCTCCTTCAGCAGCGCGGTATTTGGTCCCTCGTCTCTGAACTCCCTGCGCCAGTCTCCCATGCAGACCATCCAAGAGAACAAGCCAGCCACCTTCTCTTCCATGTCCCATTATGGCAACCAGACACTCCAGGACCTGCTCACGTCGGACTCACTCAGCCACAGCGATGTCATGATGACCCAGTCGGACCCCTTGATGTCTCAGGCCAGCACCGCTGTGTCCGCCCAGAACTCCCGCCGGAACGTGATGCTTCGTAGTGACCCAATGATGTCCTTTGCTGCCCAGCCTAACCAGGGAGTTTGGTCAATCAGAACTTGCTCCACCACCAGCACCAAACCCAGGGCGCTCTCGGTGGCAGCCGTGCCTTGTCGAATTCCGTCAGCAACATGGGCTTGAGCGACTCCAGCAGCCTCGGGTCAGCCAAACACCAGCAACAGTCTCCCGTCAGCCAGTCTATGCAAACCCTCTCGGACTCTCTCTCAGGCTCCTCCTTGTACTCAACCAGTGCAAACCTTCCAGTCATGGGCCACGAGAAGTTCCCCAGCGACTTGGACCTGGACATGTTCAATGGGAGCTTGGAGTGTGACATGGAGTCCATTATCCGTAGCGAACTCATGGACGCTGATGGGTTGGATTTTAACTTTGACTCCCTCATCTCCACACAGAGCGTTGTTGGTTTGAATGTGGGGAGCTTCACTGGTGCTAAGCAGGCCTCATCTCAGAGTTGGGTGCCAGGCTGAAGGCTCACTGAGGAAAGGGGGAGTGGGCAGAGCAGGTCAGTGCACAGTATTAACGGAGCGGGTTGGAGGGGGACGCTGGCTTTTATTTACATGGTGCAGTGACCTGGCTCCCAGCCAGTTCATTCCGAGTTGTACCTGCAGAACAAATAGGGCTGTCAGGTGCCCCTTTCCACAGTTTGCTGGCAGCTCGGGACTTTTACTGCCAGTAAAACCAACACACACATTCAGAGGTGTCATTTTTCTTTCTATCTCATCACCCTCGCTGACCTATAATGCAGATACCCCTACTGGATGGATGGTTGAGGACAGAAGGGCAGGGAGGAAAGGAACCTTAGGCCATACAAATGTCATGGTTCAGGACCCTGCCAGAGGACTTTCTTAGACTCTCTGGTCCAGCACTGCCGTGGTCCATCTTCAATGGTTTCTATGTCTTTTATTCCAACAAAGTAACAATTTTTAGGTGCTTCTAGTTTAACTGTAGACTGTTTTCTAGACTCTTTCCACCAGAAGCAACATCTGTTCGATTTTTCACTAGTAGTACTAAGCATCTTTATTAGTACTCAGCATCTAAGCAATTTTAAAAAGCAAAAGAATTAAATTGAAAACAGAAGCTCTTATGTGAGGGAGCATTTACTTGTGTGCTTCTTTTCCCCAATGTATAAATGATGTCAGGTTCCAAATAGTGACATGATTTGTGAATGGTGACAGATTTTTTTTTTAAGTTGTGGCATTTTAATTCTCTTGGAACCAAAAAGACACAACATGATGTGGCAAGAAAAGCATTTGATTAGAATCAGAAGTTGAGGGCTCAGTTCCACTTCTTTTGCTTTCTGGCTGCCATCTAGAGTGTGTCACAGCCTCTGAGCTTCAGTTTCTAGTTTTATAAAATGAGGATAACAGCCCCTATTACTTCATGGGGTTACTGCTAGAATCTCATATACTGAAGGGTGTGAAAGTGCTTTGTAAATCTGAAGTGGGCTATGTTCGGTGTAACTAGGTACACACACTAACTCATGCGTAAGCAGGAAGCACAGAGAGGTTAAGTGATCTGCCCAAGGTCACACTGTCTCTGGAATGGCTAGAACCATGATCATTCTTATCATTATCATGGCTAGATGATAAAAATGGGAAACACTCTGAACTGGAGCCAGAGTAGCAGGTAATACACAAGCCTGCCCCTGAACTCTCCTCTTCAAGCAGTGGAAAGAGCACTGGGATCTTCTGCTCTAACAGGCTTGCATCCCCAGATGCTCCTGTGTTTGGGGGCTCTGTTCTGTGTCTCAGTTCCTTTTGTGTGTGTGTGTGTGTGTACCACACACATCAGCAAGCTACTTGTACTCTTTAAGTGGTGTGAAAGAGAAATGAGATTCAAAGCCATAAAAACTGAGCCTTGTTTAACCCTCTGCTCTGGCGCAGGACTCGCAGGAGCCTCCTATGGTGAGCTCATCCAGCTCATGGGTAGTTGTGGAAAGGGAATGTCGAGTGTTGTGATGCTCAGCTTCTCCACTTTCCCAGGCAGAAGCAGGCCCCTAATGGCACTCAGACATCTGTTTCCAGTCACTTAATAGCCCTTGAGATGGTAAAAAGACTGCAACAGAAGCTAAGTAGGCTGACACACTTTGATGTTGCCAGAACTCAGGCTGGTGGAGACTTGCCTCGAGAAATTTAGGTATTTGGCTTTTAGAAGGATAGTTTGCCTTCCTTTAAGAAGAGGAATGTGATTGTGGCTTCTAAAGACTTGAGTAGGTTTTAATTTTGGTTTGGTCGTAAGGAGCTTACTTTCTAGTTCACTGAGAAGAGCAAGAGAAGAAAATGTGGTAGCAGTTTTTCCTGATGTTTCAAGTGTATGTTTTCCTTTTGGTTGAATAGCAGACCTTTCTTCTGTGTGTGTGTTTGTGTGTGTGCACGTAATTCTGAAAGATTATATAAAAATATTTTAAGGGAGATTTAAATACTTAAGTTTTAAAAATTTAAAGCATTCTTATTTTGATAATAACTACTTTTAAGATTACACATTTTATTATTATATTAGAATCTTAGGGCCATTAGTCATCTTTTTCTCAAAACATTTTGGCGGAAGTTTTTTTGAGAATATAGCTTCTTCAGTAAAAAAAAAACAAAACTAGTTACCTGAAAGTAAACCAGCTTAGTATGACCAGAGCAAGAGAAGAAACATATGGAAGACAGTGAGGGGCTGTGAGCATCTGGTTTCAGGGTTTTAGAGTTTCCTTCTTGCTTTGGGATGATTTGCTCCTCTAAACAGCCAGGGCCCTGTGTGGCCTGACGTGTATTCTCTGCTTTTACATTGAACGTGTTGCTGTCAGTTTATTGAAGATGCTCCTGAATTCACGAAACAGGCCTCAAAGTTTAATCTCAGAACCCACTTTAAAATTAAGCACCCCCAGCTTCCCAAGACTTGTTCTATAATGACTTTCTTGGTTTGACTTTGTTTTTTTAAAGCCAGTAGTCATGGTATTTCTCTGGACTCTATCCCTGCCTTGCTAACTGAAGGTCACATGACCCCGAGTGGGCGCTGTCTGGATGTGGAGTTAATGGAGCAGGTCTGTCTAGCTGACAGACAATCTTGCTGGAGAGCTGTGGCGAGATGCTTCTCTGGAGGGCTGGGTGTTTCACACATATCATTCCTTTTAGACCAAGTGTGAAATCTTTTGACCTAGGGATCTATCTGGAAAAGGAAAAAATAATTGTACCTTTTTATGAGTGCCAGTTACTGGGGTGTGAAGGGCACTTTCTTCTCTTAGGCTTTGGTGGAGCTTGGTGCACACACTTACAGGCTGGCAGCAGGCATGTCTGTGAGTGAGTTTGTTGGCTGCAAGGCTAAGCTTCCAGTAAGCCCTCCTGAGACTGCCATGAGTCTCTTCTCAATGGGAAAGCAGCTTCAGTTTTCACTGTAGTTTTGATGTCAGAAGATGCCTAAATTCACATGCTCTTTCGTTCATCTACATCTTTTGGCATTTGGAGACCCCATTAGGGAGCAGCCTCATATTTAGTTGCATTTTAAACAACTTAATGATAAGGACTGGAAAATACTAACGAGGAAGAGCCCATGTGGAGAAGAGAGAGAGAATTCTCTTCCCTGTCTCTGCCAACTGGCCACCTCACTGATGACTCTTAGAATAGCAGGTTTCTCATCTGTCAAAAGAGGACAGAATCAGAGAGCTGTTTTTTGTTTGTTTAACCAATAAGATTGTTTTTTTAATTGAAGTTTAGTGGCTGTACAATATTATATAACAGGTGTACAGTATAATGATTCATGATTTTTAAAGGTTATAGTCCATTTATGGTTATTATAAAATACTGGCTATATTCACTGTGTTGTACAGAACGTCCTTGTAGCTTATTTTATACCCAGTAGTTTGTACCTCTAAATCCCCTACCTCTATCTGGCCCCTACCTGCTTTCTTCTCCCTACTGATAACCACTAATTCTCTGTATTTGTGAGTCTGCGTCTTTTTGTTATGCTCACTAGTTGTATTTTTTAGCAGAATCATGGAATATTAAGGGTATAGAGGATGTATAATTTTGAACCTGAAACCTAACATTCTGTCCATGAAATGGCCCCAGTAAAGGGTAAGTGATGATATAGAACTGTAAAGAAATAGTGGTATAACAGTGTAGAAACAGCAGGCTCCAGTGTTGGAGGTCATTTAGAATTTAAATTTAGGCTACTTCTCTGAAGGAGCAAGTCTTTGATACTTGTTGGACTAATGTTTAAGTGCTGTGATTCCATTATATCTTTAAATATTCATGTAGGACTAATTCTAACCAAATACAGGCAATATTATAGGGCTACTTATGTTTTTTCTTGCTATAGATATTCCCATTAGGAAATGTAACACGTGGTGTGTATTACATGGAAAACAGGCCCTGTTACTTACACTTGTGAACTGTTGTCTAGTATTTGGTTATGGTGTGCCAGCCTCAAGAATTATGCATCTGCAAGGATCTTTATTCTTACTTTTTAAAACACCCAAAGTCTGAACTGTCATTCATGGAGAGAATGGCTGTCTGGATCTTTCTAATGTTGACAACAGGGGAAGAACATTGTCAGAGCCCTGGAAAGAGGTTTTCTGTGCAGAGGCTGGCATGCTCCTTGCACATATCCTTTTCCCTGGAAAGCAGTGACACCAGCACTGAGGCTGCTCTTCCTGGGCCTGTTGGGTTTTCAAGCGCAGCTTTGCTCACCTCTGACCAGCCTGCTAAGCATGGGACGGAGCCTGAGTGGCCCTGGCCCTTCAAGCAGTAGCATGTATATATGGCTTTTGAAAGGGGTCTTCTGGCCACAGAGCTTGTGCGGAAGCTCAAAGAAGTGGAATAAAAATCACCAGAACTACTCCTGGAACTTCTTATACACTCTTAAGTTCCCACTAAGTGCTTCTTTTCAGAGTGTTCATAATGCTCAGTATTCAACATCTTATAAATATTGTTTCCTATGAGTAGAGTCTTCCCCCAGGGGCCTGCTTCTCAGAGACATACCTTTCTGTATAGAGATGGGGGTGGATGGGTTCGGACCCACCTCTGTGCCGTAGCCAGAGAGATTGGCCTCTCAGAGGTCTGCCTGGGCCTGGGGCTGATAGAAGGATGCTTGCTGACACTGCTTTCTCTTCCTGACTTGGGGGTGCATGTCTTAACGCTGGATTTTCTTTCCAAGATGGAGATTCCCCACCTTGTAAGAGACTTGACCCGCTTCACCCTGGTTTGTTGTTGTGTTCATTTGATTTGAAAATACTGCCTCCTCCATCCTCCATATTGTTTTGAAGTTTAAAAATTTTAAAATCTAAAATGAATTAAAACACTGTATTGTGAACTCAGTACACGTCGGGTATTTAGAGGTCCCATGGATTGGTGTTTCTTAAAATGTTTCACAGAACACTAGATCCTCAGGATTATTCATGGTTATTAAACAGAAAATAGATCCTGTGACCAAATGTTTGAGGAATGCCCTGTGAAATAAAATGAAATAGGGTTGTTTCCTGTAGGACTTCTCAGAGCCTTAGAAGTTTAATATATGTTACAAACTTTCTAGGATCAGATTTCATTGTTTCCTAAGTTTATTTGATGTCTTGAATTAAATCATTATTCTAGAAACCATAGGACCAGCGTCCTAAGGAAACCCCTAAAGAAATCCTGAAAGAGGTCAGCAACCTCTTGAGAACTGGGGATTCTTTGCCTTTTAAAAATATATATATATTTATTTTTTAATTGAAGGAGAATTACTTTACAGAATTTTGTTGTTTTCTGTCAAACATCAACATGAATCAGCCATAAGTGTTTCTTTGCTTTTTTTTCCTTCTTGATTCTTACTGGAGCTTTTTGTTCGACCTTGTCACATATCAAGCTTTTCTCAGCCACAGAGTGGGTCCTGCTCTTGAATGAGCTGTCTGCCTGGCAAAAGGGTAGGCTCCATGTTGGTGGAGGTGCTCAAGTTTGTTCATTAAGCAAGATTTATTCATAGAGCACCTGCAGCACTCTAGGCACAGTGGAGAGAGGAAGGTGAAGTAGGGTCTCCCCTCAAGGCATCACGCTGACTGGGCATGGGGGCAGTGGCGGCGGTGGCCATCATCATGGAGGAAGACTGCTGTTCACGTGAGCCTGGAGCGAAGGCCCCATTGGGCAGTGGCAGCCTTGCACGTTTGGTTTTCTGGGACAGTCCTGCTTTCAGATGTCCTGTTCTGTTATCATATGGTCTATTTCACCTGTCTTTGGCTGGGGGATAAAAACATAGGCTCCGTGCTGATCGGGCAGAGTTCAGACTAAATCCAGATCCTGGTTCCTGTTGAAAGCCCTGCAGGATACTTGCTTTTATGTTTGATTTCTAGAATTGGTTCATCATCACAGTTGGATGAGAGCCAGCCACCCGCTCCAAGCTCGCTGTCCCTGGGGCTCTGCTCTGAAGAGACCTGCAGATTTAAAAAGCCTTCTCTGCAGCCCATCCCATGTTAAAGAATGTCTGTGTGGTACAACAGAGAACCTATGAATCTGTAGCAGAAGGCTGTCATTTTCATGGCTGTGTGTCATCGAGTCAAGTCACTCTGTTTCTCTGAGTCTCAGTTTGCTTGTCTGTGAAATGGGGCTAAAATGGAAACCTACTCCACAAACACTCTTGTAAGAACTACCTGTGAGATGACCTAATTTCCTTGGCAACATTTTAAAAAGTTACTTGATGTTTATTGTTACTTAAAATGGCTCCAGAGGTTAATGCAAAATTAAGGAAACTCCCAAGCCAGTCTTAATGCTGTTGGCACAAAGAGTAGTCACTTTCCTCAGTAAACTAGAATCGATCAGGTTTCTTTTCATTAAAAGGTACAGCAATTTGCTGTTGTATGAAACCTTTGATGTCCCCTAGAAGTCCTACTTGCCAATTTAGGGGTCCCTGACAAAGGCTATTTTTTTCACTAGTAAAGGACCTCCTGCCATAGGTAGATGAGGGAAGTTTTGTACATGGAACCCGAAGTGTTCCATTAGCATCTTAAAAGGACTGCCTGGGAAATCCTAGCTGTCTGGCTTCTGCTTTCTTTCCTTAGAGGGCTTGTCATACCTACTCTGTGCTGGGGGAGAGCCTCACCCTCCCATTCCCTGCTTCCTCGGAGTGGAGCCCCTTCCTGTCAGGTGGGAACCTGGAAATCTGACCTTCCCCCACCATGCCAGGCCACCTCGACCACATAGAGAAATGAAGAGCTGGTCCAGCTCTCCTAGGACCTCTTGGAAGCAGAAAGATCACCACACAATAAATGTCAGTTTGACTCCTTAACGGAAATTAATGACCACAAAGAGGCCAGAAGTTCTGAGGTTGAACTTTTAATTTCCACTGGGCCTCTATTTGTGTACATGCCACTGTAATTAATTGTAACTTCCATTAGTCAATTGTGTGTTCAGAAATGATTGGAAAGCAGTGGAGCCCAGTAATCAGAAAATGTGGTGTGACTGACAGATCTGTTAGAAGGTGTCCCCTAGGTGGTGGCAGCCCTGTGGCCAGAATGCAGTCCTGCCCAGCCCTGGTCGTCTCAGGCTGTCCTACCATCTGGGGTGGGGCACCAAGGTGGAGAGCTCCTGGCACTTCCCACTGCAGTGCTGGTCAGGAGAGGAGGACCATCCAGGCCGCCCACTGTGTGGATCTGCCTGACTCCTGGCTCTGTCCTCCCACCAGACTGCCGCCCTCAGGATGGATGGGCCTTTGCCTCTTGTCCCTCTTGGAGCCACCCTGGAGGCCCTCCTCTGGGCTCCTCCTTCACTTCCTTCCTCTGCTGAACTGATGTGGGTGTTGCCTCTTGGCCACCATCTGTGTTACCTGCATGTCCTCGTCGTGTCTTACAGGTGAATGAGGGGTTTGGACTATTTGTGGAACTAAAATAGCTGATTTTGTGTGCTCAGTTTCAGAGTCACTTTTGGACAATTTTAGATTGTCTGCAAAATCCTGCATAGCTAAAGCAGGGAAAGAAGCCTTTGGAGACCCTACTGTTCAGTGCTCGGTGGCCGAACCCTTAGCTGGGCTGGAGCATTGCAGCTAGCCTTGCTCCTGGCCCCAGGGGAGATGCGGCATCCCAGCCCAGCAGGGTAGCGGCATGCTCCCACTTGTCCCCCCACCCCCCTCTGGCCAGTGAATGCAGTGAGGAGTCACACAGGATGGGCCCACACCCAGCAAACATAAACAGTGTGATGTTCAGGTCATGGTTTATGGGTCTAAGATTTCCTCCTGGACTACAGTTCCCTTTTGTTTCTAAATGGTGAATCTCTTTAGCCGTGACCGCAATTTGAGAGCTAGAGTACCATGACTCTTAATTCAGGGAGCTGGACTTAAGAGGGGATGTAGTAGGATGGGAGACGATAAATTCTTTATTAAATGCTTACTATTTAAAATTTTATTATTATAAAAGTTGAATTATTTGGGTGTTAAAACTGTGCCTTGTGTTGATCCTTAGGAAGTTTCATCTTATAAGAAATGTGAGTTTTAGAAACTTAATCTAAGAAGCCATCCTCCCTCCAGAAGAGGATCATTAAAGTTCTAGGTCTTGTCCCACAGGCAGTAGGTTCTGCTTGGATTCAGCAGAGATTAACTTTTAGCAGGTGTAGGTTTGAAATGCTTCATGGCAGCTGTAAGGCTTAAAAGAGCAGTAAGTGTTTGAAATGGCAGAGGGAAGAGAGGGCTGTTTCAGGAGGTCGTTCGTTCATTTATTCAGCCAGCAGTTATTGTGCGCCTCTCCTCTGTTTCAACTTTGCAGGCTACTTGGGACATCAAGGAAATGTGTCCCTGCTGGAATGTACGCTTCTCGTGGGTGAATACCATGTCTAAGACAGTGCTCTTGAGATAATGAGATGGTCCGTAAGTGGTTTGATTTGAAGGCTTTGCTCTGCTCTCAGTATACTGGGAATTCAATATGTGTGAAAAAGTAACCATTCCGGGCACTATATGATGCAGGGCCAGGTGTGGCTTAGGAGTTAAGCAGAGGACAGCCTGGGGCAGGTGGGGCTGGAGGAACTGTCTGGATGTTTGGATTGGGAGAGCAGGCCAGGCAAGGCACTGACCCTGGCCCATCGGATCAGGTGGCAAAGCCAGAATGAGGTCAGCAGAGCCAAACCCCCAGGTCTCTGCCAGCCACAGCTTTGGAGTATTATATGGGCTGCCCTTCCTGGAAACCTGATTTTCCTTTAGGGAGGCTCCTCAACTGAGTACAGATTTGGCCAGAATTTCCATACCTGTTTTCTTTCCCCTCATAAACTATTCAGTGTCTAAAATGGCAAGTTGATAGCATTTGCCAACGGTTTTTATAGAGCTGCACCTCCTATAATTCCCCTTCTCAGGCAGCTGTGGAGGGTGGTTCTCTTCAGCCAGCCTCACAGGCAGAGGGGCTGCATTTTAATCAGCCAACCCTCCGTGGTCCCTGAACACCAGGTTGGTTTTCATGCTCCGCCCTCTTCCAACCCAGAAGAGACTAGGAAATTACCAAGTTAAGCCAGAATGCTGTGCTTCAACACCATTAGGTGTTTTCTTGAGCTGCTTCGGAGTTGGGCCGTAAGGATGAGCTCCACAGGACTTATGATATTTCTACTCTCCAACATCGGACGTGGTCACCTTACCCAAGCCCTGCTGTTTTTCCTGGGATGATACCAACGGAAGCCTTGGATGCTGTTAGATGGTTGTGGCCTGTGATAGATTGGGTGTCCCTCAGACCCTCCTTGGAGGAAACAGAGATGGTGGCCAGCAAGCATTTCTTTGCTCTCTACTCAGGTAGAAGCATTCATTCTCTGAAACCCACACCTGTTCTCTGAAATCCACCTGAAGTTTCCCTGTCATTGAGCAAACATGGATTCATTTCTTTTCCATCCTAAATGTTCTATGTTTAAAGAGTAAAGAAGGTGGTATTTCACTGTAATTTTGTGCTTCAGGCAGACTTTCCTCCAAGCATCTTTTAGTTTTGGCCAGGACAGTGTGGCTAACCTGTGTAGATTTGCAGATGGGAGAGTTTTGTCCCTGTGGTTCTTTTTCCTTCCCTGTCATATTTGGAACTGGGGCCCTGTTCCTCTCCTCTCTGCCAGGAAGATAAAGACACTGCTGAGAAATCGGATTTGTCACAGTGGAGTTAGTTGTGGGAGGACAGCAGCAGGAACAGTTTATGTTTTATTCCCAGATTAAAGTTGATGGGGGTTATGTTTTGTGTACAGTTTTTGGAGGCGTGGCCCTTTCTTAGAACATCATGTGATTTAGTGGTGATAATTAGGCAGAAACTTGTCTTCCCTACAGATGTCAAGGCTATAGAGGGACTTACTCTCACCAGAGACCAGATGACTGCATCCACAGATATTTTTAGAAGGGGCCTATCATTTGGTGTCCCTATTTCATTTTCTTTGCATCAACAGCCTGATTTCAAACGTAGTCTTGGGCAGGGAGGCAGAGGGGGAGATTTTCTCCCTGTTAATGAAAGTCCTGGATGGGACAGGACAGCGCCTTCCTATTTATTGTTAGTTGGCCCACTGCCTAGTAACTGCAAAATGATGGCTGTAATCCCCTTCAGCTGTAGGCTTCCTTTTCCTTCCTAAAGTTTTGCTTAATCTGATGTGGTTTTTAGACTCACAAGGCCATCAACATACATGAACAAACCTCATAGTTAACTAAAGCATCTCACTTTAAAGAATGTAAGGCTAGTGAGAGCACCATTCATACGCAGGGAATTGGTGTCCAAACCAAGTGTCATTAAATCCGGTTATTTACTGTGCTCCTTTCATTTTTCCAGTCAGTCATTTTTCCAGATGGTGTCAGATAAACATGTGTAAACATCGAGCCACCAGAGAGAGGTTAAAAGTCTTAAGGCAGGGGCCTCAGAGGGGCTGCTTTCCTTGTGATGAATTGGAATTGTAAGGTCTTCCTCGTGAATACTGATCCTGCTGTTCCTCTTAGAAGGGTGATTGCGTTTCCTTTCTGTGTTCACAGTATTTTACAAACTGTTTGCCTTCTACCACAGAGGAGCAAGTTGCCTTTCCATCCTGTGGAGTGGGGGTTTCTCTGTTCAGTTTGTCCTCCGTGAGGGCCGCCACTCAGCCTGGGCCCGGCCTCTGCCAGTTGAACTTCCAGGCGCAGGCTGTTTCCTCTGCGACCTCAGGGGCATGCCAGGACATAGTACCACAAGGGGCCCCAAGCCCATTCTGCAAAGAAGGAAAGCAGGCAGGTCAGCACATCCCCTGCTTAATGATGAAGTTTCCTGCTAGTGTGGACCCTTAGATGAGATTGTGATGGCTGATGCCCTCTTTTGCTTAGAACGATGCCACGTTACGGGCTTAGGTGCCTCCTGCCTTCTTCCCTCTTGTGTTGACCCCGGTGCCAGCATCGGAGCGAGTTGCGTGCTCTGCCGCTGTACTTGGGGAATGAAGTGTGTCAACTCCCCAGCATGCACTGGTGTCTGTGGCTGAGTAATTAACACCAGAGGGAACAGGGGGATGGGGTTTGGGCTAGGTAATACTTCACAGCTCCTCTCTTGGCACTTGTAGTAAGTCAGGGTCCGGACTTGGGGGACCAGAGTCCCCTGATGACTGACTGCATAGTGATCTTAGATGGTGGTTTGTTAAGTGTTACTGTGAAAGAAGGAAAGAAATCCCCTTCCAAAGAACCATATCCGCACCCTGTCTGTTCGGGCCTCAGGGATCCCAGGTGGAGCCACTAGAATAGCACCGGTTCCAGCAGGCTAAATGCCTCACAGGTGCTGATACCCGTCGGACCTTTCCTCCCTTAGAAATCAGCAAGCTGTTATTTTATAGTCCAGGATAATATTATCTAGTATCCTTACAGAGCAGAGAATACCTCCAAAAAAGCCATCAGCCAGGGAAACAATACTTGGGGAAGGGGTGGAAAGAAGGGGCCTTTTCCTGCTTTATCATCTCTGCCTCTCATAAACAACCCAAGCTCTTCTTTTTGGAGCTGTAGCAAGGGTAGCTGTGACCATGGGTGTGTAATATCACAAATACTAAGCCCTGCTGTCTTTCTGAGGGGTAGTGAAAAGGAAGATTGCCAAGCAGTCCAGTCAAGAGAGAGAGCAGATGTAAATAATGTGTGTGTTTGAGTGAGTGAAGGGGGGAGCATATTGATGCATTTTTCATTACTTGTTCACCTTATCTGGTGAGACGATCCAGAGTTCATGTTACTTCCCTCCCACCTTTCTATCCATTTCTTGGCCTAGAGCCCTTTTTTTTTTTTTATACCATGACTGCTGACACTGTCTCCGTAAACAAGTGGTCTTGAGGCCTGTCACATCAGTTCATTTAGCTACATCTCTTGAGTGTGCAGATAAATATATATGTGTTTGTCTGTGTAAGTTTATTTTTAATTCTCTAACTTTTCCTGGCTTGGTGGTCATATGATATCTGATAAGACTTGTGTAAATTCAGATGCTTTAAGAGGACTTGAAGATTTCTTGGAGGCATAATAATAATGCCAACAGTAATGTTATTCATTGTGAAAAGGGTATTTTATGGGAGGTTTTGAGCCATTTTTGCATGATATAATTTTATTTCCTCTAGATTTTTACTATATAAAGCAAAGTCTACTTAGACAAGACAAAGTCTACTTCTCAAGACAGTCTACTTAGAGATTAATTGGTTTTTGGTGAGGGAAGTCAAGATTACCCCTGGCTATCTGTGCAGACTGATGAAGCATTTATGGAAAGTGGCCATTTCCTCCTCTGGTGTTGGGCTATCTATGGTAAGGGTGGTAAGCAAGGGTATTTAGTCCACAGAGCCAGCAGGGGAGAACTAAAGAAGCATAGCTGGTCTGTTTGGGGTGACCAGCTTCTCTGGTTTATAGCATGAAAGTCCTATGTCCCAGAAAGCCCTTCAATCCAAAATCTGAAGTAAAACCCCATCCGCAGCCAGCCCTCCCTATCTTGGAAGGGCCTGCTGAGACACCCCGGTCTACCTGGCTTTGTTAACCTTGCCAGGTGAATGGCCCCATTTCCTCTAGGCATTTGAACTTGAGAGCATTTTGTTATCAAGCACAGGAGTAAGGTAAGTAATCTTCAGGCTTTGTCCTTAGATTTTCAGACCTTTGAATCTAGTGCAGCAAAACAGCCTGACTTGGAGTGCCCCAGCCCAGCGGTGGGTGAGGAGACCGGGAGGCTCAGGAGGGTGTGACCCAGAGGTCTCGCTGCTGCTGTTGAATGTCCTTAACCGTCTCTGGTTTTTCTTCTCTCCTCCTATAGACCCTCAAACTGACGCAAGACCTACCGAGAAAACCCTTTGCCAAATCTGCTCTCAGCAAGTGGACAGTGATACCGTTTACAGCTTAACACCTTTGTGAGCCCGCGCGTTTGCTACCCCATCAGAGACTGTTATCGGCCCCTTCCCCCGGGTGAAGCACTTATCCTCGCACAGAACTCTCTCTATAAAGTATGCAAAACCTTCCTTGTACGGGGTGACAGCCACCTGCCAGCGAAGGACAGCACCCTGCCAGCACCGCCCACCCCGTTCAGAGCACACCGACAGCCCGCGGGCCATCCTGTGGTGTTTTAATATCGCGATGGTTTTGGGATGTGTTAAGCTTTGTTTTTGTGTTCATTTTCCTCTGACTTTCAGTTTCTCACATGCATTGACTTGGAGTCTTTTTATGTTAAAGTGTTAACCATCCTTCCCACATTTACAAACAGAAAGTGTACCAGCTACTGCGCTGGCTTTGGGTGTCACAAACGTCCAAGCCTGTAGAACTCCCCAGACTAACACATTACGTAAACTAGAGGAGGTTTTTCTGTCTTCTTTATTTTGGTAGAAAACTATTCTTTTCTTAAAAAAAAAAAAAAAAAGCTCAACAGTGGCACAAGTGTGTGCTGCGCGCACCAGCCCAGGAAGAGAGCCCTGCATCTGCAGACTGGAGGGTGCCCAGCATCTGAGCTCGCGTGCTCGGCCCTGAGTCAGGGCGACCGGGCGGCACCCTGGCCCTGGTCTGCAGTTGCCAGATGGGTCTGGCCTGTGGTCTCTCAGTATCCTCCGCTCACACAGTCAGAGTGATCATGTGCTGGTTAGAAATTAGGATCTCTTCAAGGAAGAAATCTGCTCAGCTCTTCACTCATTGCCAAAGGCCACTAATGGATTTAGTTTTAAGGAGAAAAGAAAAGGAAAAAAAAAAAAGTAGTCTTATTTTGCTTTGCAGAAGTGAACTTACAGGTAAACATTAGGCCTGCAGTGAGAAATGTGTGGAAAGTACAAACCCAAGTCACTCTTTTTTCTAAATGCACACCCTTGATTACCTTTAGCCTTGCTCTCTATAATCTCATCTAGTAGACGTGTATGAATGAGAGGCAATAGCATACAAACTTATTTTTTTTAATATAAATAAGCTTAGGTTGTAATTGTACAAGTGACTCAATGGAAGTACAAGGTAGGGCCGTTTTGACCTCCCTCCTCCCACTTTTCCTGCTTGTATGGATTTCATTTTTTTCTTTTCAAAATGTTATGGTGCTGTATAGGTGCTTTCTGTTTAACCCAGAAAGTGTGATTATATTAGTTGCCCTTTTGGTAGACAGAGTAGTTGGGAACACCTTTGGTACATATGAAACTGGGACAATGACACTCTGATTGGCACAGCATATGCATACTTCTCCAAAAAGGTATATGAAGACTCTTTTCTTTGCATTCAAAGCATTAGGCATACAAATGTATAAATATATTTTATCATGTACAGTTACAAAAACAGAGCATTCTGCATGGATGTTAGGAATCCATGCTCGTAGTTCAGCACAGACCCCTGCATGAGTTCTCGCAGATGCTTGCACCATGCAGTGGGCACTGACTCCCCCACCAACACAGACATGACCCCCGACCACCTGCACCCATCACCAGCCACCAGGGGTCCCCGTGTGCATCTTTGCTTCCTGATTCCTCTGGGGGTGACAGTGGTGGTGATAACAGCTCCTAGCATAATGAAAGTTCCATTTGGTGTTGTCACTTGTCTCTCCCGCCTCGCTTAGGTTGTCATGTGTGAGTGATGGCCCCGTTGATTTCACCCTGCCTTTTACTGAATCTGTAAATTGTTGTGCAGTTTGTGGTTATAGTAGACCTGTAGCCTATTGCCTTTTCTAAACTGCTCCAAGTTTATAATCCTCATTTTGAAAGTATGTATAATTTTAGAAAATATGTATTCACACAATCTGCTTCTCGGTGAGACAGACTTTTGCTTACCATATTCCTCTATGGTAAGGCTAGCCCCTTCCTCGAGTCTTTGGTAGTCTGCTGTCCATGAGGACTGTCCATTGTCAGTGAGAAGGGGCTGCTCTCTGGGTTCCCAAATGATGCTGCCCTCGGTGGAGACACAGTTTGCAGGGACAGGGGAGGGACCAGGGGGTATCGGATTCAGGAGGGAATCCGAAGTGCTTCCAACACAAGGGCCCTGAGACTTTCTCTCCTGAGCTCAGAGAAACAAGAAAACTAACAAAATAGCTATTTGCCTTTGCAGTTTTCTAGACTGTGGAAACTACTTTGGGAGTAAGAAAGGCAACCCTCAAATGTGTTTCAGCTTTAAAAATGTTGAATTCCTTTCAGACCTGCGGTATCTTATTTATTCTACCCCCACCCCCACCCCCAATGTTCGTTAGATTTCAGGCAGAATGTCTTACAGAATGTCCTAGAACCAGATTATAATTTAATTGAAAACAGCTGAGGGAGGGACAGAGAAGGGGTGTGAGAGCAAGACAGCCATGGAACAGATCAGGAAAGTGGAGAGGGAGGGGCTTTGAATCTTTTCTTTACTTTTTTTTTTTTTTTTAAGTAACTCAGCATCTACATGTAGAGTATCATAGACAGCTGAGATCAGGGCAAAGTCAGGTGCCAGCATCAGTGCTAGAAAGCATCCGGCAAGAATGGAATAGTTAGGCCTGTCCAGGATCACACGGCCTCACTGTCTCCCTTGGCCACTCACCTGGAGGCCAGGATTCCTTAGACTAACCAGGTCCTGCCGCATCAGATGAGGCAGGGCAGAGGTGCCACCTTCTATGAAGATCCTGCTTTCAGGAATGGCCTACCATGTGAAGTTCTGAGTCTCACAGGTCTCTCACAGGAAGTTTTCTGACCTGGAGTGTCTCAGTGGAATACTCAGTAGCCTCCAGGGGTCTGGCAGTCATATTTGCTTCCATCAACTCTGAGAGTCTACCCTCAGCCTCTCCTTAAGCTGCTCTAGGGAGCCTTCTACTTTTTGATGGGAAATTTAGAAAGAAGAGTAACAATGTTGAAAACATGACCTGAACTCTGGGGTTCTGTTGTTACCTTCAGGGTTCCAGAACCAGAAACCTTTTACCAAAGTTAGAAAAGAGCTTTATCACAAGCCTTCCCTGTCCTGGCATGAGGCCTGACTGCCAGACTCAAGAGTATCCTATTAACTGAATGAATCTGAGGTCAGTTCCCTTTATTGCCGAAACACATTCTTTTAAGATTTCAGAAGTTCGTCTTTGCTGTTAACAGGTCGAGCGTGCACACACATGAACTGGTGGACTGTGTGGGGGTCAGGGTTTGGTGTTGGGTTTCAGCCCTGTGTGTGTCACTTCCCCACTCTGAGAAGACCTCATGGCTCACTACTCAGGACAGGTATGCCCAGTCTCAGGGTGTCATTTCAGGCAGCTTCTGAACCTGTTAAAGATGGAAGGAATCTATCTCATGAACCCTAACTTAATAAGGAATATTAGAATCTCTTGGAAAGCCCATCAAGAGGAAAGCAAACAGCCATGCCCATGTTTTTGTGTGCTGATGCCAAGGGCTGGTGAAGGAAAATAAGTTACCTTTTCTCTCTAAAAGCAGAAACAAAATCCTGACAGGTCCGAACTGTGATTTCTTCTTTCTTGGTGTATTTGGGAAATGTTGATTATGTATAACATTTTTTTAAATTAAGAAAAGCAAAAATTTTTGTAGGAATTCAATTGCTGGCAAAGAGGTACAAACAGCCAGCCTCTCCTGGAGACCAGGGGTGGCAGGGTGCAGCAAGGGGAGAGAGCAGTCCTTGTGAAATCTCGTTTGTCAGACCAGATCGTAACGCAGGTACCCAGGTACTGAAAAGAGTACAGTTGGCCCCAAGTACACACGGGCTTCACATCCTGAGTCAGCCAATGGCGGATCCAGACGGCCAGTTGTACTATGCCTTTTTATCTAAGGGACTTGGGCTTTTGTGGATGTAGGCAGGGGTGGGGGGGATGGAGTCCTGAAACCAATCCCCCACGGATACCGGGGGTGACTGTGTATTATATTTGATCTAGATCTTTAGTGGGTAACATTTTATGCAGTTTGAATGAATAAAAATATTTTCCTCTTGTTTAGTTTTATTTGTATGTATTTTACTTTGATGAATGATTGGTTCCGAGGCCTCTGCCACACTCCAGAAATATTTGTGCGGCTGCTTTAAAAAAAAAAAAAAGCTGTATGTCTGGTCACTTATTTCTCTAAAATTATCTCATTGCCTGGCAATCAATCTTCTCTCAATATACTTGTCCTAGCACATTATGTACACAGGAAATGTAAACAGATGTGAAGGAGGACCAGAAAAAAAATAGTTGATAATAAAGAAAAATGTATGTTTTGGCTTCACATGTTTAACTTTTTTTTTTTTTTAAGAAAAGTTGCATGAATGGGAAAAAATCTGTATACAGTATCTGTAAAACTGTCTTATCTGTTTCAATTTCTTGCTCATACCCCATGCAAACTAGAACTCAGTGTGGTGCATGGCCATATTCAAACACCCAAGAGTCATGCAGTTGATCCTTTGGTTTGAAGCACCTCATCCTTCTTTCAAAGCGAACGCTATCATATTGCATTCTTACTGAGGATTTTGTCTGTCCATATGTTACCATGAAATAGCTCTACCACCTTTTGTCTCAAAAATCAAAATCAGTTTGATTTGGGAATCTTCTCCTTTCCAAGTGAAATAGAGATGCAGTACTTAACTTTCCTTGGTGTTTGTAGATATTGCTTTGTGTATTCCATTTAAAACCGTAATCTAGTTTGTAAAAGCGATGGTGACGCATGTAAATAAAGCATCATTGACACTCTACCTTACTCCAAGAGGCTGTTTGTTCTCCCTCTCTGTCTCTTTAACCTGAGAAGTGAAATAGCTGTGTTTATCTCAAGGTCTCCCTGTGGGAGAGGCAAAGAGACTGTCCTGAGATCTCTAAACTAAATGAATCCTGTGGACTTGCTCTCTGACCCACTTTGGCCTCCATAGGCAACCAGACACTTGGATAAAGCAGGCTGATGGCACTGTGCATGGTGGAGAGCCACTTTCAGCCTGCCCTGAGTCCGGTCACCCTGGGGGAGCTTCTGTGCAGGTGGTGGGGTTTGGACTCCATGCCCCACATGGGTATCAGAGGTTTTGACCCTACGGGGTCCTGCTCTCAAGAGTCTAGCAGATGAACACCAGTCGTCGGTCATCACTGTACCCTCCTACATAGCAAACAGCATTTAAGGCTGCTGGTGGCAATAGCCTAAGTATTTCCTCATGGCTAAGTTCAGGGGAACTCCACCCTACTGTAAAACTATTCTTAGTAGCCCATGTTGTGGTTTTCCCTATTAATAAACATCATAAAAATCATTCAGCTTTTGGGTTCAAAGTCTTAAGCAACTTGATGGACTCCAGGTCAAGTAGGTAAGAAAGATTTTAAAGTTTGCCTCTGGGATAAGGTTTGTTGGTGGAGAGTCATGCTTCCGTAAGTCTGTCCTTACCATTGTTTTAATTTCCTGTAAAGGTAAAAACCTCACCATCTTCTAAGACCAAAGCCAACTAAAAGATACTTCATTTGAGATTGCTTTCCAGTTTTGATCCTGCCTGTCAAAAGATTAAAGATGGAAATCCAAAACCAGCTATCACAAGATTCTCAGAGTTCCCCCAAGCCAGGTAAAAATTCAACTAAAATTAATTGAAGTTAAATGAACAATGCTAGGTCAATGTCAAGTGTGCCAGGGGGCCAGACCATGATGGACATCAAGACAACTGGGACCGGGGCCTTGGCTTCTGTGAGTTTATATTCAAGGTATTATCTGTCTGTTCCCCTGTGAGGAATAAGGAGCTAACTGTTGCCAGCTCTCCTTGCTTTCAGCTTCTTGTTTAGAAAAGGAAGACTTCGTAGTGGTTAACCTCACTAACGATTTACAGATTTGATCTCAAAATGTTTGAGTAGTAAGGGCAAACTTCTAATCCCACGCATGTGACATGTATCAGCCAAGCCACTCACCTCACAGCTGGAACACAGGTCAGAGGTGGAGGAAGGTAGAGTTCATAGCCAGGGCTTACCTGCCAGACGTTCCCTGACCTTGGCCCTTGGCCACCCCCTGGAACTTGGGGAAAAAGGAGATGGCTGTGGTGCCCTGGGTGCCTCTCAGCTCAGCTCGTGGTGGGCATGCCCAGGGGAGTGTGCTTGAAGAACGGGTGGAGAGGATCATCCAGAAGGGGACCCCTCCTCCCTCTGCTTCCATCGCCAGCAAGGAGATGGTTGGATGCTGGACGCCAAGGAGCAGACACCTTTGGAGCTGGAAGAAGAGGGGTCCTCCCGCTTGAACTTTCTTCATTCAAACGTTAAAAGAGGAAGACTCAGCAATATATAAGACCTGAAGAAAGTTCGATTGTGTCTGTGTATGTCTGTAGTTCTGCCTACTGTCCATCACATAATAATGACTCAAAATATCATTTTTGCTACCTTTCTCAGAGGACTTACTAGACACACTACAAACCTGCCCACTCCCACTCGGGGGAAAAAACTTGCAGTGCTCTTCTTGGATGGACACAGGCCCGCCTCCCTGAGCCCTACGTTCATCCACCCCACCAGCACCAGGATGGACCAAAGAGCGGGATGATAGAGAAAGCTGCTTCTGTCTCAGATGTCTCACAGCCCCTGGCCAAACAGGCGGCCCCAAAGGCTGAGGGGTCGATGGCTTGGCACCCCAGTAACTTCCCAACCAAACTGAGAGCCCTGATCTGGAAGAAACCATAGAAAACTCCATAACGGTTCAGTCCAGGGGTGGACTCAAGGGTTTTGACTTTAAGCTCTGTCCTTGTATACTCTTAATTTGTCAAAGTGGGAGTGTGTTACTTTTATAAAGATAAATACAGTTTCTAAAGAGCCAAGGTGGAGAGGCTGTCCTTGACTTCTCTGAGTGGTTTGGTTGCTAAGTCGTGTCCGACTCTTGCGACTCCATGGACTGTGGCCTGCTGGGCTCCTCTGTCTATGGAATTCTCCAGGAAAGAATACTGGAGTGGGTTGCTATTTCTGAGACTGGAGGGAATAATGGATAAAGTGGGATAAAGGATTAGGGAATGAAAGTAGAGATAAGGAGATGACGACACTGTCTAAAAGGAATCTGATTGATAAATGAATAATATTGCAAAGTAGTGTCTTCATAATTTTGGATTTCCATAGTTTCCTGCTATTAACACCTTGAATATCATTATAGGAATTACCTAATCAGAACAAAGGAATTTTATGCACCTGTTAAAATAATTATAAAAACTATATGCTTATACAGGATGCACTCTTATAAATGTAATTATCTATTGCTGTTGTAACTTTTATATTGACATAAGAAAAGCAGAAATACTATATGCCAGTGTACACTATGGCTGAGGAGAAATACTAAAAGGTAAAAGCCAAAAATTGAGATAATTCCTATGTCGTGGACACTTTGGCCTTGACACTAGACTCACAACCTCAACTGTTGGCACCATGAATAAGCTGATACTGGTTCTTGGCCACTTCGCGCTTCTATGAGGGAAAAGGGGGCTCTTCCTCTCACCAAGATGTGTCCACTGGGAAATTCCCCAAGTAGGAGGGTGTTCTCATGTCAAGACTTGGCCCCAAAAGACAAATGTCCATTGTATTTGGCAAGTTGTTATGGAATTTTTGTCACAATTATATTCACTTGCACTGTGTTTTTGGAAGGTAATGTGTTCGCATGATTGATATCTAGGAAGCATATAGGTGTACACACAGGGAATGTTTCCCCATCCCTGTCTAGTTCTCAGCCTAGTTCCTCCCACCCAAAGTTTCTTGCATATCCTTCCAGAATTTCTTATATATCTTCCTTTTTATTACACTAAAAGTACATTATAGCCACTGACCAGTATCTTGCTTTGTTAATGATTTTCTCACACATGGAGGAAACATCAATCACAGAAAGCCTCCTCAGTTTTAGAGCTGTATGGTCTTCTGTATCATTATATCCCAATTCATTTAACCGGTATTCCCCTATTGATAGACACTGGAGTTTGTTTCTAAATTTTTTATTATCAGCAACACTGCAGTTACAAACTTATACATACATTACATACACATGTAAGAATCTTTGTAGAATTAATGCCCAAAGTGGAAACAATTCTGGGGCAAACGACACATATACATTTGCAATTTTGATAAATGGATCAAATTGCCCTGCAATGTACCAATTCAATGTACCAACAGTATATGAGAAATCCCTGGTTCCCCACAGCCTTATAATTTTCAAGTTTTAAAAATAAACTTGCAAGTCTGTTTTTCCCTTTCCCTCTAAGCTTCTTTAAGTCTGTACCAAGGCAAAGAGGGCCTGGCAAGAGTGAGGAGTGGAAGATGGGAGAGGCTCAGGGGCAGACTATGGGTGGCCTGGCGATCGCCAAGGAGGGAGAAGAGCTCGGTCCCGGTGCCAGCCTGCCTGGCCCGTCTGACCGCAGGCCCCGCCCCTCACGCCACCAGCTGGCACCGCCCCGCTCAGGCCAGCGGCCTGACCTCACAGCTGTGCTCCCTCACCTCCCAGGATTCCAGAGGGAGCTGTCACCCAAAGGAATCAAGTCTGGTCTCTGGCACCAAACCACACACCTAGACCTATTCATAGCAAGATTGCACAACCGGCTGGAGAACAGCCCAGCCGAGTGTGGGGCGAGCAGGGCTGCTCTTCAGCGGGGTCCTGACCCACCAGTGCCCCTGGGCAAGGCTTCCAGCTCTCAGGGCAGGGCTGTCCCCAGAAGGGATGGGTGGGGCTGGAGGGGTGCCTCAAAGATCTGACCGGCTCCTCCTCCCGTGTTGGGGGGAACTTGTTCCTCCAAAGGAAAAGCTCTGATACTCTCTTGTGGGCAGGTGCTGCATGTTGGCACCTGGGGTGGGGAGGGGTGGCCCTGCTTAGTGAACGCAGGAAATCAGGAGGCAGGATTTTACAGAATAGCAAACAGTCACTTTACCACAGAGCCTTTGTTTCTGCAGGGACCTGGCATCACAGAGTCGGGGAGGAGCACAACTTTGGAATGGGGCAGACGTTGATCAGAGCCAGTCTGCCGTTCACTAGCTCCATGATGATAGGCAAGTCCCTTAACATCTCTGGGCCTCTGTTTTCTCATCTGTGAAATGGAAACAAGTCTGCCTGTGTCTGGGGTCAGGTGGATGACCTGAGAAGGCGCCCGGGAAGTACTGCAATGTGCCTCCAGCAAGTCAGCAGCAAGCCCTGCCTCAGAAGTCCTCTCTCCTTATACGCACACCATTGGCCCACACCCCATGGGGTGATGGCTTCTTATGATATAAAAACATAAAACACAATTCAACATATTAACGAACCCCATCGGTATAATTAGTCTGCATAGTAATTAAACATAAAAAGGTAACCAACTTGTAAGAATTTTCTGCTCTCATCTTTGATGTTCTTCAGGATCTGTTGGCAAGCAGCCATGCTTGTGGTCCACGTCCTCCGTGCCGTGTACCATAGAATCATCACCATCGTCACAGAGAATGCAAATGTCATGGCAAGACTGGCTCGGGAGACTTGTTTCTAGCCCAGGATCAGCCCCTGAATGTTGAGTGAGTCATTTCCCTCCCTCTGGGCACCAGTTTCCCCATTTGCACCATCCACTTCATGAACCCTTCAGACTTTATAAGTCATCACGACCAACCTGGAAACTGAGCACACGCTTTACAAACCACAAAGCAGGGATCAGAAGCACAGACACTGTTTTGAGTCAGGAAACTGGCAAATGTTCATACATTCATTTTCCAGAAGGAAACTGAGGCAAAGTCCAAAGCGGCCTAAAGGTTCATGGTTTCTGGTTGCAACCATTCCTTAGTCTGTCTCCAAAGCCACACATTTAAGGCAGTAAGACCCTGAGTACAGAGTGCATCCCAAGGAGATGGGGGAAAGACGGAGAAAGCGAAAAGGATGGATGAGGAAACAGGACTGGAGATGAAGGGAGGTGGAAGGGAGACAGTGTCTTGTTCTGTGGTGTCCACCTCAGAGGGGTTGGTGTGCCCTACACAGAGGTCAGCCCCATAACCTGTCTGGTGTTACGTGAGTCTCACCAGTTTCTGTTCTAAAGAAGTGAAATGATACAAGGGCCCACAGGGGCCCGGCTGGAAGTTCTCTCAGACCTAGACGGGAGGCCAGAGTGATCGCTGCTCCTTTGAAGGGTACAGGAAATGGCAGCAGGCTGGAACATGGCCCTGGAACAAAGGGAAACTGTCCCCTGGGGTGTGTGTGTGTGTGTGTGTGTGTGTGTGTGTATGAGAGAGAGAGAGAGGAGACCCTCTGATATTGCTGTCTCCAGGGTGTGTGTGTGTGTGTGTGTAGACCCTCTGATATTGCTGTCTCCAGGATGGGCCAAGATGGAGTTTCCTCAACAGACCACTTCCTGTCAGCTGGCCTTGTTGTGGCTCTGGTGGGTGTTTGGAGAATTAAAGACTTTCTAACCGGATAGTTTGAGGCTTTTAATTGCCATGTTTGTCTCAGTGAGTGGAAAGTTTCAGGCCTCCCCACCCCCCACCCCTTGGCTATACCCCTGGCTAGCTCCAGCCTTGGAGCAGAGCTGCCACTTGGGCTTTAGAAAAGAAAGGCCGGGGTAGGGGGGACGGGTGGATAGGCACCGGATTTGCCTGTGTAAGTGCTTTGCCTTAGATAAGGTACTTAAACTCCAGTACCTTCATCTTCTCGTTTATAAAATAGAGATGATAATGATAACCATACCTCAGCTATTATCGTGAGGATTAAAGAACAGGCATGGAGACCGCTTAGAACAGATCAGGCACATGTTAAGTCCCTGCTACACTTAGTTATGTCTGTTAGTACACTGGAATTGCTCAATAAATCATAGATCATAAATTCTGTAATTAGGTTGCTAAAACGTAGCCACTATACCATGTCCAAATACAAAAGAAATGTGCTCCTTGTATCAAGTGTATCCGAAGGCATGCGGGAGCTTACTAAAAATTCAGAGTCCTTGGATCCATTCCAGAAGTACTGGATCAGAATCCAGTGAGGCTAAAAATCTGGCTTTTTAAGCATTTTCCATTTCCAAACATTTCCAAGCATTTTCAAACATTCCATTATTCTGAAGTATACTAAAGTTTGAAAATTCCCAGGTGTAAAAGGTAAGAATGCTCATCCACTTGGGGCATCCTCTGCAGTAGGCAGAATAATGGCTCCCAAAAATGTTGTAAAGAAATGTCTTAAAGAGATAGGAATACTGACCACCATACCTGCCTCCTGAGAAACCCATATTCAGGTCAAGAAGCAAAGTTAGAACTGGACATGGAACAATGGTTCAAAATTAGGAACGGAGTACATTGAGGCTGTATATTGTCACGTGCTTATTTAACTTATACACAGAGTACATCATGTGAAATGCCAGGCTGAATGAAGCACAAGCTGGAATCAAGATTGCCGAGAGAAATATAAATAACCTCAGGTATGCAGATGATACCACTCTAATGGCAGAAAATGAAGAGGAACTAAAGAACCTCTTGATGAAGGTGAAAGAGGAGAGTGAAGAAGCTGGCTTAAAACTCAACATTCAAAAACTAAGATCACGGCATCTGGTCCCATTGCTATATGGCAAATAGATGAGGAAAGAAATGGAAACAGTGTGAGACTATTTTCTTGGGCTCCAAAATCACTGCAGATGGTGACTGCAGCCATGAAATTAAAAGACGCTTGCTCTTTGGAAGGAAAGCTATGACAAATCTGGACAGCATATTAAAAAGCAGAGACATCATTTTGCCAACAAAGGTTCATCTAGTCAAAACTATGGTTTTTCCAGTAGTCATGTATGGTTGGGAGAGTTGGACCATAAAGAAGCCTAAGAGCCAAAGAATTGATGCTTTTGAACTGTGGTGTTGGAGAAGACTCTTGAGAGTCCCTTGGACAGCAAAGAGATCAAACCAGTCAATCCTAAAGGAAATCAAGCCTGAATATCCATTGGAAGGACTGATGCTGAAGTTGAAGTTCCAGTACTTGGTTATCTGGTTTGAAGAGCCAACTCACTGGAAAAGATTGGGATGCTAGGAAAGATTGAGGGCAGGAGGAGAAGAGGGTGGAAGAGGATGAGATAGTTGGATGGCATCACTGGCCCAATGGACATGAGTTTAAGCAAATTCTGGAGACAATGAAGAACAGGGCAGCCTGGCGTGCTGCAGTCCGTGGGGTCGCAAAGAGTCAGATATGGCTGAGTGACTGAACAGCAACAAGGAACAATGTCTATGTACCAGTGCCTGGAAACTGTGACTGTCTTAGATTATATGGCAAAGGAGAATTTAGGTTGCTAATGAACAAATTTCAGAATAGGAAGATTATCTGCCCAATATAATCACAAGTGTTCTTACATGGAGTAGACAGAGATAGTAGAGTTGGAACCAGAGAGACAGTGTTCTGAGGAAGACTCCTCTGACTTCCAAGATGGAGGAAGGGCCACCAGCCAAGGAATGAGGGTGGCCTCCAGAAGCTGAAAAGGCAAGAAAACAGATTCTCATCTAGCACCGGGAATGCAGGCCTGCTTGACTTCAGCCCATGGAACCAAACCTGGCCTTCTAACCTCCAGAATTATCAAGATAATAAAATGATGTTATTTTAAGCCACTGAGCTTGTGGTGACTTGTCACAGCAGCAACAGGAAGCAAATGTATCCTCTTCTATCAGGACTCACATCACTGGATCTGGAAGACCCAAGAGGTCCAGCTGTGGTCTAGGGTGGGCACCCGTGGCTGACGGGAACAGCAGGGGACGGGGATAAGCTGTCCAGTTCACAGGCTGTCTTTGTGGCTTGGCTGACCCGCTCTGTTATTTGTACCTTGTTCATTTCCACTCTGGTGCTCAGACAGCTGTTGAGTGGGACGTTTATATAGGATGGGGGCTCAGAGTGCCTGTAAATTGGGAAAAAAAAAAAAAAAAATATATATATATATATATATATATATATATATATATATCTCCAGAGACCCAAAGGACCTCAACCAAGAGGGCCTGAAGCACATGAACATGCACTATTGGTTCTTCTCAGGTCCTGAGGAAATGAAAAGGAGCATGGCGGAGCCTCCCCTGATTCTCTGGAGCGAGACAAAGGGAGGTTCTCACACCCACACCCTCACTGAGATGGGGCACTGCCTGGCTTCCTTCCCTCCCCAGGCTCTTCCTGCAGTGGGCAAGCCTTTGCTAGGCCTTCTTCCTTCTCTTGCCCTCCTACCCTCCACACTGCCGTCCTCAGCCCCCTGCTCTCCAAGCTGCTGGGACCTACTGAGTGACAGGCACTGTGCTGACTGTCTGACACATGCTATCTCTTCTTCCTGATTTCATTATAAAAATGTAAAACCATACAGAAAACTTGAAAAAGTGATTACCCACATGCCTGTCGCTTAGAGTCAGCCATGCCTAACATATGCCACATTTGCTTTATATACGTATCTATCAGGTGTATGGATGTGTATGCATATGTGTGTTTCTTCTTACCAAATCTTCTGAATATTCAGCCATCACAACTCTTCCCCTCTAAATGCCTCAGCATGCATCTTTCAACCCCATTGTTTCCCGGCAAAGTACAGTTATCAACTCTGCTTTACCCCTGAGGAATTTGAATGTAAATATTTGAGATTCAGAGAAATGAAATGACTTATCCAGAATCACACAAGTGGTCAGTGATGGGATGGGGACTTGATCCAGGTTCACCTCCTGTCTGCACACAGCAGAATGGTTCTAGAGCTCAGAATTCTGGTCATCCCAGAAAAGCATGCCTCTGACTCGGAATTTCTTTCTGTGAGAAAACTAAAGCATTTCAGAGTAACAGATTTTCATCTTAATAGTATCCTCTTAAGGTGAAAGCCACCACTTGCCAAGAGGTGAGGTAAATTCTAAGATGGCAGATTGCAGGAAAAGAGGTTTAGGGTACAGGCCCCAGAGGCCGAGCCTCCTGCCATTGAATGCAGGTTCCAGCATGGGCAACCCCATGGCGTCCCTGAGTGACCTCCCGTGTCAGATCCCTTAGAGCAGGAGGCTGGTGAACCGTCCTGATTTTATGGTAGAAATACAAAAGCATAAAGGGGACCTGCTCACACAAGAATTTAGTTCTCAAATAATGAAGAAAGGCCTAATAGTGGGCCTCCAAGTCTGGGCTGTTAACTACCTGAACCAAAATAACTTGGAAAACTTATTCAGAATGAGACCCCCAGAATGAGATCCCAGCTGGGGGCGGGATCCTGGACTCTTAATACCTTTCCCAGGCTACTGCTACCAATTTGAGGAAGAGAACCCATGGCCTGACCCCTCGCTGTGTACTACACAGCCTGGTACTATAGCGTACTCTGCCACCGGACTCCCTGCTAAACTGCTCTACTTTCTCAATGATCCTTTTGTAAAAAATCTCAGTGGTTTAGTTTTTAATTTTTAATAATCTGTCTTAATTTATCTACAGTAAAATCCACTCTTTTGTGTACACAGTTCTGTGAGTTTTAACAAGTGCTTTGAGTCCTGTAGCCACCATCATAATCAAGATACAGAATAGTTCCATTGGCCCAGCAGGAACTCCTCTGTGCTCCCTGCACTCTTCTAGTCAAACCCTTCCTGAGCACTTACTCCTGGTGACCACTGGTCTGGTCTCATCTCTGTAGTTCTGCCTCCCCCAGAATGTTGCTTGCATGGAATCATATGATACCCAGCCTTTGGAGTCTGGCCTCTCTCACTTGGCATAAAGTGTTTATGATAGGTAACGGTATTTCATACCTTTGGTTGCTTATATGAATGTACCAGAGTCATTTATCCTCTCCCCAACTGAAAGACATTTGGGTCATTTCTGGGTTTTGGTGATAAACCCAATTATCTTAATTAACTGATTATTTTCCACGGGAGAGGAAAAATCTGATATAGTGGCCATGTGGTAAGAGGGGATAGGTGGTAAGTTAAAGACAGTGGCTCAAACAGGGTTCACCTTTTTAAGAGACAAAGTTCCCCAGTGAGGACTTAAAGTTTGCCATTATCATAAACCTCTGGTCGTCCAAAATCATAGAAATAACAGCTTCTGACGGAGTGCCTCAGAGTTTATTTCTCACAAATGTTGGGGGTTGGCGGGAGGTCCTCCAAGGTCATCATCCTTCTTCCCTACAGTTTACAGTGCTTTTTCCCAGCTGGATCTATTTGATCTTCCAACAGGCCCATGAGGAAGAAAGGCAGGTATTTTCACTTGCATTATTTTGAAGATAAGGTTGTGGGAGCTCAAGGAAGCTGGTATTTGTCCAGAGTCAACAAAGGCCCTCGGCTGGGGAGAAAACCTGGTTCTTCAGATTCTCCACTCAGTGTTCCCTGGCTTTAGAGTTTTACCACCTCTACAGATGGACAACATGAGAGTGGCATTTATCTCTTTCATCTGTGCGTTGGAGAATCAACTCTTGCTCAGAGAAGTGATAGGATGGGCAGAAAGACAACAGAATGGGTTTAAATCATGTCTCTTTGCTGGCCTCAATGTTCTCATCCATAAGATGGGTGCAATAATCCCTCCCCCCCCACCGCTACTGTGTCTGCAAAGATGAGAGAGCCCGGAGGAGCTAATAATCCTAGTGGGTAAGGCATATGAGGGCTTTCCTGGTGGCTCAATGGAAAAAAATCTGCCTGCAATGCAGGAGACCCAGGTTTGATCCCTGGGTCAGGAAGATCCCCTGGAGGAGGGCATGGCAACCCACTCCAGTGTCCTTGCCTGAAATCCCATGGACAGAGGAGCCTGGTGGGCTACCGTCTAATCCATAGGGTCACAAAGAGTTGTACATGACTGACGTGACAGAGCACAGCACAAAGGCACACGAGGCACCCCCAAATAGTAGTACTTGTTAGTTATTTGGTTTCTTAGGAGGAACCATGGAAGGTGCACACCACTAACTCTGTGCAGTGGGTGCCCTCTGCTCTCAACCCTGCACGGAAATCCCAAGGCCTCATTTTCCTCTGGCAGTGATGGAGGAAACCAAGGGGTTAAGGAGGAGTCTGGAAGCTGGCACAGCTGGGGCCCATTAGCTCCTAATGAGGGCCCAGCCCGGGAAGGAGGCCTTGCAGCTGTGAGGAGGGGCGTTGAGGGTGTCTCCTCAGAGGAAACTTGGGCTGGAAATTTTGTTTTTCATTCTGAACTTGGTTTTACGCTCCAGAGGGGGAGTTCTTCGTGTCTGAACTTGGTGTTTGAGCCCTGACGCTGGTGATTTTTGCAATAAATGGCTCGCTGCTCCTCGTGGGGCAACATTGCTACTGATGTTGGGCCAGGGTGGTTAGGAAAGGGGATCCTCCAAATGGGGACTCTGCGGTCTGGCCACACGGAGCTGCCTTCTCCACAAGCGTGGCTGGGGGTGGAGACACTTAACCCACAGGGTGGGGTTTGAGGTAAAGCGGCCTTTCTCCTCCACCACTCCCCTCCCTGACCCCTTTCTCCGCATTACCGTTATTATTACTATTATTATTATTGCCCCAGCATTGCCTGCTTTCTGGCCTCAGGCTCCACCAGGAGAGGGGGCTGAGTTAGGAACAACTAGGCCAGAGGAGGCTCCGCGGAGCAGAAAAGGGGAGGCCAGGGTGCCAACAGGTCCCTGATGAACGAAGAGTGTCCTCTGACTGCCGGTCTGTCTCCCGCAGCCCAGGCTCCCTGACCAGCCCCTTAGTGGAGAAGTGGGGGAAGGCAGCGGACAGGCCTGGAGAAGGCCTGGGCCCCTCACCCTCTCGGGGAAGCCTTCCTTGGCTGCCAGGCGGCCGTGTGCGCCGGTGCCCCATCTCCCCTCGGCCCCCGGTCCCCTCCTCCGTGCAGTGCTGGTCACACGACTGTAATCGTCCCCGCATCTTGTCATTACTCGTGTGGCTGGCTGTGCTCCTGCTGCACAAACACAGGCGGCCGTGGGAGCCGCTTCAAACATGCTCATGGAGTGACTGAAGGTGTTGAAGAGAAGCAGGACCTCGGAAGGCATCCGCAGAGTGAGCTGAAGGGGTCTGTGTCCCCCAAATACCTGCTCGGCATTTTGTCCTGCTGGAGAAGCCCTCACCGAGGAGTGCCAGGTAAGAGCCTGCACTCCTGCCCTTGCAGTTGGATTTCCTTTGAGTTTCTCCTTCCTCTTTCTTCCAACCATTCCGCAGAAGCAGAGAGTACCGGCTTAGTGTGAGGCACTTGTGACTTTTGTCTTCACAGCCGCTGTTGGCACTGGAGGTCTGCTTCCCTGTGGGTCATCCAGACATGCAGACACCATCCAAATAAGCAAATTCCCTGCACTCACTTCGCTTGTTCTTGATTGTGGCTTCACACCCTGCCTCTTTGATGCTGAGGTCCGAGGGCTCCATGCCAATACAAAGCAAATTCAGTCCCAGGTGTTGCAGAAGGGAGGCTGTAAAGGAACAAAAGCTGCCAAGCCAGGTGCCTCCATAGTGGGGGAAGGGAGGAGATACAACAGAGCTTCCATCCAGGGTCTAATCAGCAGATGTGCAGCCGACGAGGGCACGGCGTGAGAAGAGCTGGGATGGGACAAAGGACGGAGGAGGTGCCCAGAAGGCAAAGCCAGTGACCCTCTGGACATGTCCTGGTTCTCACGGCCCATCTCTCTTGTTCACTTGGAATGGGGTGGTTAGTCGTCCCCTGCCCGCCCCCTCAGCAGGCCACCCTCTCTCCTTCCAGGCAGGGTGGACAGGCAGGTGCTCAGGAGCCAGTCTAACTGAGCCAGTAATGCATTCAGTTGACTCACAGAAGCTTTTATTTTCACGCATTCATTTGTTGATGTTTTTCCTCATCCTCATTGCCCAAGAGGATTGATTATACATGAAACTGTGATGTGTATTCTATGATCTGCCTAGAGAATTACCTCAGTGTTGGCCAGAGCTTAGCATTCTTAGCCACATGGGGCTCGGATAGGCAGGCAGTGGGACCCAGAATTCCTGGGCGTCCTGCAGGCAGGCGGTCAGCACAGTGCAAAGGCAGGGCCAGGGCAGCCCACCCCCAGGCTGGAGTCTCCCTCTCCCTGAAGTCGGCTTCCCCACTGGCTTTGTGCCCACGGGCCTCCAGGGGCTCCTCAGACCCCTCTCCTCTCAGTCCCTCCTCAGACCCCACTGCCCTGGCCAGCCTCACAGCTCAGGCCAGAGAGAGGAATCCTGGGCCCTAGCTATTTTCAGAGCTAAAATTGAAGCCCATGGTTTATTTGCTCAGCACTTAATTAGACTCCAGCCCAGCGCGGGGCCGCCTCCTTCCCGCCCACAAGCGAAGGCCTGACCGGTGGGTTTGGGAGCTGACGCCATGTCACAGGCAGGAGGTTGGGGCCTGGAGTATTTTTACAAACTCAAGGCCTCGGAAAACAAACCACTTGGCCCCCAGCCAGTTAGCCTAAGTCGGTTGGGAGAGGGAGGGAGCAGGAAAGCGTTATATCATCCTTCCTTCTTTGAACTGCGTAGTAAATCTGCCAGACAGGAAACAGGCATCTGGAGAGGAGGGGAGAAGGGGGGCAACCAGTGAGGCTGGGCCCAGGTTACCAGCACCCTGGGAGCCTGGCTCGGGGTGGGGGTGGGGGCCCCTGCAGGAGAGGGAGGGGATGGGCAGGGTGGGGTGGGGATAGAGAGGCCAGGTGAGAGGGCACATGGGTCATGTGGAAAGCTTCCTGGGTCAGGTTGGGATTGGGATGAGTGTAGGTGCCTGAGGGTCATTTCTGGGATCTACTTTTTGTAGATAAGAGGTTTTAGAGCTGGAAGGAATTTTAGAGACCTCTTTAATGAGGATGTTGAGGGCAACAAAGGAAAAATAAATTACCTAAAACCACACAGTTAATGAGGCCGGAAGTGGGGACGGGGTCTTCTGACTCCTAAGATGGCTATCCCCCAGGCCCCCTTCACAGTGCTGTTCCTTGCTTTCATGGGGACACAGTCGGGTAAAGGTAAGGCTCAAACGACACGCAAATGCGTTTGGGTGAAATGACATGTTAATTCACAATAAGAGCTAAATAATTGATGTTTAATACTTTACTGGGGAGAGAGTTTGATGGGAGGTCCCTGAGCTCCATGGTTGAGCACTTCTGACCACCAGGATGGAGAGGCATCATCTTGTTACTGACAGGGTTCTTGGCCTTCCCTAGTCAATAGAAGTTGATAAGAGGCCAGACAGGAAATTCAGGCAAGGCTTTACTGGGGCTACTGCTGCGGTGGAGGGGAGTGAAGTCAAGTAACACATTACTTTCCTTGCTTCCTGACAGGGTGGGGGAGCGGATGCGCTGGTACCTTATGGGGTGAGGGTAGGGCTGTGTCCAGGAATCAGCCTAGAGGTATAAACTAGGTGGTTTGCCTACCCATTTGGTGGTGGTGTGTGCATGGGGTACACTCAGTACACTGCTTTTGCTCCCAGCTTTGCAAAGTGGTGGTTGGGTTCCTGGTTTCTGTGTGTCTTGTGTCCATAATTTGCCCCAAATGCACACGCACACAGCTCTTTTTAGTCCCATATAGTTTGTTGCTTGAGGAAACGTTTGTCCAGGTGCAAGTACTAGGTCAAAGGGCCCCGGGTCCCAGCCTGTCTCAATCTGTTTGTGATCAGTCTAAGGTCATCTCAGCCTTGGTGTTTCTGGAAGGCATAGGTGAGAGGAAGCTGAGATCTGTGATGTCTCTAAAAGATCTAGATACCAGCCTTGGAAGCACCATTGCTGTTGGATTAAACTTGTGCTCACCCATGAAGTCACAGGAACTCCTATGTTTTCCAGCTCTTCCTTCCCCTCCCACAGCACTCCTGAGGCTGCTGCTACTTCTTTTTTTTAAGTTATCTATTCATTTGGCTGCACTGAGTCTTAGCTGTGGCATGCGGGATCTTCAGTCTTTGTTGTGGCTGGCATGTAGGATGTTTTAGTTGTGGATGTGAACTCTTCCTGGCAGTATGTGGGATCTAGTTCCCTGATCAGGGGTCAGTCCGGGTGCCCTGTGCTGGGAATGCCAGTGGACCACCAGGGAGGTCCCCTGAGGCTACCTCTTAAATGAGCAATCCAGTAGATGAGAGTAGTACAAGCCCTCCCTACACACTGCAGGACCCTGAATTAAGTTAGGTAATGGCCATAGCCAACGTTTATTTACTTATTTTGCCAAGTGCTTCACTAGCATTACCTCATGTCATCTTGATCACTATTAATATCATCATCCCCTATTTCACAGTCAGGATATTGAAGCTCAGAGAGGTTAAACAATTTGTCCAAAGTAGTCCAGGTAGGGCCAAGACGTGACCCAAGGGAGACTTATTCTACTGCCTATGTTTCAACTACTCCAGACTGCTTCTGCTGGTGGAAACAAAATTTCCTGGAGTATGGATGGGGCTAAAGAGAGTTTTACCCAAGAGCAAGAATAAGACACACACACTGTTTATTACTTTGGCTAGAGGATACTGAAGGGTGAGGAATATTGGCCCTGGAGACTGTCTGGCTGAGAGTGGAAGTTGGACCGCAGTGAGCATGTTCTGTGTTCTATGCCTGGTGTTTGGCGTACATTTCTGCTCTTCTGGGCAGATAGCCTAAACATCTTCTTCACTTCTCTTTGGTACTTTGAGCCATCAATAGCATATCACTTTTGTTTCATTCTTATATCTGTCACACAACTCATTTCTATGACCTAGACCTGCAATTATTTGGTGTCTGCTGAATGCAAAGGAAGCTGGTTCTTGATACCTAGTGACAGTCAATTTAGGCTCTTAGTTGTTTCCTCTTCACCTCCTGTTACTTGCTTCTCTGCTGCTTACATTTTGCCACCTCCACCAGGAAGCACACGGGTGGAAGGAAAGCATGCTCATTGTTAGTCTTTTTGTTGCCAACTAAAGTTGAAACTCCAGTACTCTGGCCACTTCGTGCGAAGAGTTGACTCATTGGAAAAAACTCTGATGCTGGGAAGGATTGGGGGCAGGAGGAGAAGGGGATGACAGAGGATGAGATGGCTGGATGGCATCACGGACTCGATGAACGTGAGTCTGAGTGAACTCCAGGAGATGGTGATGGACAGGGAGGCCTGGCGTGCTGCGATTCATGGGATCGCAAAGAGTCGGACACGACTGAGCAACTGAACTGAACTTTGTTAGTGGTTCCCACTAGAAAAGACTAGTGGGGGAAGTAGTTAGGTGTGTAGGCTACCCTTTTGCCTGTGCATTCCCTGTAATTTGATAGCCTGCTACTGCTGCTAAGTCACTTCAGTCGTGTCTGACTCTGTGCAACCGCATAGATGGCAGCCCACCAGGCTCCCCAGTCCCTGGGATTCTCCAGGAACACTGGAGTGGGTTGCCATTTCCTTCTCCAATGCATGAAAGTGAAAAGTGAAAGTGAAGTTGCCATTTCCTTCTCCAATGCGTGAAAGTGAAGTCGGCTCAGTCGTGTCTGACTTAGTGACCCCATGGACTGCAGCCCACCAGGCTCTTCTGTCCATGGAATTTTCCAGGCGAGAGTGCTGGAGTGGGATGCCATCGCCTTCTCTGATTCAGTAGCCTATGTATGTATGTATGTATGTGAATTCGCTCAGTCGTGTCCAACTCTTCGCGACCCCATGGACAGTAGCCTACCAGGCTCCTTAGTCTGTGGAATTTTCCAGGCAAGAGTACTGGAGTGGGTTGCCATTTCCTTCTCCAGGGGGAATCTTCCCAACCCAGGGATCAAACCAGGGTGTCCTGCACTGCAGGCAGATGCTTTACCATCTGGTACTATCTAAACTTTTTTTCTTAGTTGGGCCTTGGCTGTGTTTGTGGAATTATCTGTCATCTTTCACCCATGACCCACCCTTGGTCAAATTCTGTAATTGAGGAATATGGACAGCACTAGAATTTCACTGTCTCTCATTTAATAAATTACTGCATGTAAGGTCCTAGGACACTTTCTAACTCAGAGTAAACATTCAGTAATTGTTGATTATTATTATTGACCCTATAACATATTGTTTGAAAAATAATACTCATTATCCAAGGCGTCAATTATTTTTGTTATCCTGAGGGGTTTTTTTTTTGTTTGTTTGTTTTGTTTTTTAGTAGCAACTGAGATTGAGTTTTAAAGCAAAGGTTCCTTAAGGGCAGGAACTAAGGTTGATAAAATGGAGCAGTAGTACTTACAGATTCCTTAGGGGAGACTTCTGCTTCCAGACATTACAGACTTATATTGGGTTGGCCAAAAGGTTCATTCATGTTTTTCCATAACATCTTATAGAAAAATCTGAACAGCTTGTTTGGCCAACCCAAAGGAGGACCAGTCCTCCATGTGAAAACAAGAGAAACCTAGATTTAAAAAAAAGAAAAAAAAATTCAGAATTATCTGTTTGGAAGCACTGGAGAGCAACTAAGACAAGGTCAAAGGTGGTAGAGAAAAATGAAACTCAAAGCAGTGAGTAGCTTAATATACGCTGATTTCTCCATAAAGGATCTGCAATTTTGAATAAGTACAGAGATGCTGAGCAGCTGAGCAGGCTTGTTGGCAATTTCACAGACCTAAGGAAACAAACGGAGAAGGCAATGGCACCCCACTCAGTACTCTTGCCTGGAAAATCCCTTGGATGGAGGAGCCTGGTAGGCTGCAGTCCATGGGGTTGTGAAGAGTCGGACTCAACTGAGCGGCTTCACTTTTACTTTTCATTTTCATGCATTGGAGAAGAAAATGGCAACCCACTCCAGTGTTCTTGCCTGGAGAATCCCAGGGACGGGGGAGCCTGGTGGGCTGCCGTCTCTGGGGTCGCACAGAGTCAGACACGACTGAAGCAACTTAGCAGCAGTAGCAGCAGCAAGGAAACAAAAACTGGGATTTAAATCTTTCCAAAAGGAAGTGTTCTAGTAAATGCCCCTCTCTTTCAGCTGGAAACCTTGAAGGTCTATACCCTGGTAGTAAAGCTAGCCTGAAAACAGACTAATACTCACAGAGACTGAAATTCAGATCTGAATCAATTCAATCAGATTTAATTAAGGATATATTCTCCTAGCTATCTGCTTGCCAGAAACAAGTAGATCCTCTTTGGAGGAAGCTAACACCATCCAGAGCCTTGAATTATCATTACAATTTTTCATGCACTGTATATACATTTAAAAAACAGGCATACCAGAAGATAGAACCAAATAACTGAAAACTAAGAGAAAAAGGATATAATTCAAACATAATATGTTGAGTCTCTTTTAGAAATAATCAAATAAAAATCCTAGGACTGAAATTAAAAACTCAATGGAAGAATTTAAAAGCAGATTACACACAACTGAAGATATGATTCATAAATTTGAATATAAGCCAGAAGAAAATATGCAGATGTCACTATAATAACAAGATAAAACATTTATAAAAAGAGCCTATGATATATATGAAAGCCAGTGTAAACTTTGTGTAATTAGAGTCCTGGAAGGAAAGGAGAGAGACAATGTAGCATAAATGATTTGAAGAGAAAATAATCTGAGGATTTAAAAACTGACCAAAAAAGCATGAAGTCATAGATTCTAAAAGTGTTATAAGCCTTAAGCAGGCAAGTACAAAGAAAGTAATCATTAGGCACATTATAGTAAAATAGTGAAAACAACCAAAGAAAAAACTATAGAAAGCCTATGTTAAAAAACAAAATAAACAGCAACAACAAAGCTATACTTTGCTTAGAACACTGGTGGTGTTCAACCACTCAGTCGTATCTAACTCTTTGCGGCCCGATGGACTGCACCATACCAGGCCTCCTTGTCCTTTTCCATCTTCAGGAGCTTGCTCAAACTCATGTCTGTTGAGTCGGTGATCCATCCAACCATCTCATCCTCTGTCATCCCCTTCTCCTCCCATCTTCCATCTTTCCCAGCATCAGGGTCTTTTCTAATGAGTCAGTTCTTTGCATCAGGTGGCCAGAGTATTTGAGTTTCAGCTTCACCATCAGTCCTTCCAATGAATATTCAGGCTTGATTTCCTTTAGTATTGACTGGTTGGATCTCCTTGCAGTCCAAAGGACTCTCAAGAAAGAGTCTTCTCCAACACCACAGTTCAAAAGCATCAATTCTTTGGCACTCAGCCTTCTTCATGGTCCAACTGACTATATGGACATTTTTTGGCAAAGTGATATCTCTTCTTTTTAATATGCTGTCTAGGTTTGTTGTAGCTTTTCTTCCAAGGAGCAAGCATCTTTTAATTTCGTGACAGCAGTGATTTTTGAGCCCAAGGAAGTAAAGACACAATAAGGAAATTTTCTAAAGAAAATATAGAGACACAGTTTTCAACCAAAACTTTGAAAGTCAAAATAATAAAATGACATCTTTAAAGGGTTAAAAGAAAATAACTGCTAACCCAGAATTCTATATCCAGGTATTATTCAAAAGTGAAATAAATCATTTCCAGCCAAACAAAAAACTGAGATGATTTATAGCTAGCTAACAGATACCAGGGCTTCCCTGGTAGCTCAGAGAGTAAAGTGTCTGCCTGAAATGCAGGAGACCTGGGTTCAATCCCGGGTCGGGAAGATCCCCTGGAGAAGGAAATGGCAATCCACTCTAGTACTCTTGCCTGAAAATTCCATGGATGGAGGAGCCTGGTAGGCTACAGTTCATGGGACCGCAAAGAGTCGGACATGACTGAGCAACTTCACTGAACAGACACCAAAGAAAAAAACTAAAATTTTTCAGGTAGAAAGAAAAGAATCCCAGAAGGAATCAAGAAGATGCAAAAAGGAATATTCCATTGTGTATGTACACACACACATACACACCCCATATCATATTTACCCATTCATCTGTCAATGGATATTTAGATTGCTTCCATGTCTTAGGGGCTTTCCTGATAGCTCAGCTGGTAAAAATCTGCCTGCAGTACAGGAGACCCGGTTCGATTCCTGGGTCAGGAAGATCCGCTGGAGAAGGGATAGGCTACCCACTCTAATATTCTTGGGTTTCCCTGGTGGCTCAGCTGGTAAAGAATCTGCCAGCAATGTGGGAGACCTTGGTTTGATACTGGATTAGGAAGGTCCCCTGGATTAGGGAATGGCTACCCACTCCAGTATTCTGGCCTAGAGAGTTCCATGGACTATATAGTTCATGGGGTGCCAAAGAGTGGGACATGACTGTGTGACTTTCACTTTCCATGTCTTCGCTGTTGCAAATAGTGCTGTAGTGAACATTGGGGTGCATGTATATTTTTGAATTAGAATTTCCAAATTAGAGATTTTTCTGGGTATATGCCCAGAAGTGGAATTGCTGGGTCATATGGTAACTCTATTTTTATTGTTTTAAGAAACCTCCAAAACTGTTTTCTATAATGATCTCACCAGTTTACATTCCCACCAACAACGTAAGAGGGTTCCCTTTCTCCCCATCATCTTCAGCACTTATTATAACATTTGTAGACATTTTAATATGGTAAGTCCCCTATATATGAAAGCGTTCCATTCCCAGAGTGCATTCATTAGTCCAATTTGTTAGTTAACCTAGGTACCCACATAGCACAGCTGGCTATATAGTACTATACTGTAATAGGTTTATAATACTTTTATACAAATACTACATAAAAACAAAATTAAGCAAACATTTCAATCTTACAGTATAGAACCTTGAAAAGTACAATAGTACAGTATAACAGCTGGCACTTCTTAGCTGTACCATCTACATCACTGCTGCTTTTATTCTTGCTTCCAGACATTCTGATAATGAAATAAAGATACTGTACTACTGATTTGTATGCAGTACTGTACAGCAAAGTACACAAAAGCACAACCGCTTGTAGAGTATGTAGGCGTGTGACAATGTATGCCAGACATGTGAACTAACTTATGTGACTGGACATGTAAACACATGTCTCATCTTTGAAAGTTCACAACTTGAAGTTTTGTATGAAGAGGACTCACTGTGATGGCCATTCTGACTGTTGTGAGATGATAGCTCATGGGGGTTTTGGTTTGCGTTTCTCTAACTGAAATTAGTGATGTTGATCATCTTTTCATATGCCTGTTGGCCATTTGTTTGTTTTCTTTGGAGAAATGTCTGTATCAATTCAGTTCGGTCTCTCAGTCGTGTCCGACTCTTTGCGACCCCATGAATCGCAGCACGCCAGGCTTCCCTGTCCATCACCAACTCCCGGAGTTCACCCAAACTCACATTCATCAAGTTAGTGATGTCATCCAGCCATCTCATCCTCTGTTGTCCCCTTCTCCTCCGGCCCCCTATCCCTCCCAGCATCAGAGTTTTTTTTACAGTGAGTCAACTCTTTGCATGAGGTGGCCAAAGTATTGGAGTTTAAGCTTTAACATCAGTCCTTCCAATGAACACTCAGGACTGATCTCCTTTAGAATGGACTGGCTGGATCTCCTTGCAGTCCAAGGGACTCTCAAGAGTCTTCTCCAACACCACAGTTCAAAAGCATCAATTCTTCGGTGCTCAGCTTTCTTCACAGTCCAATTCTCACATCCATACATGACCACTGGAAAAACCATAGCCTTGACTAGACAGACCTTAGTCGGCAAAGTAATGTCTCTGCTTTTGAATATGCTGTCTAGGTTGGTCATAACTTTCCTTCCAAGGAGTAAGCGTCTTTTAATTTCATGGCTGCAGTCACCATCTGCAGTGATTTTGGAGCCCCCAAAATAAAGTCTGACACTGTTTCCGCTGTTTCCCCATCTATCTGCCATGAAGTGATGCGACCGGATGCCATGATCTTTGTTTTCTGAATGTTGAGCTTTAAGCCAACTTTCTCTGTCCTCTTTCACTTTCATCAAAAGGCTCTTTAGTTCTTCACTTTCTGCCATAAGGGTGGTGTCATCTGCACATCTGAGGTTATTGATATTTCTGTCAGAAATCTTGATTCCAGCTTGTACTTCTTCCAGCCCAGTGTTTCTCATGATGTACTCTGCATATAAGTTAAATAAGCAGAATGACAATATAGAGCCTTGACGTACTCCTTTTCCTATTTGGAACCAGTCTGTCGTTTCATGTCCAGTTCTAACTGTTGCTTCCTGACCTGCACACAGATTTCTCAAGAGGCAGGTCAGGCAGTCTGGTATTCCCATCTCTTTCAGAATTTTCCACAGTTTATTGTGATCCACACAGTCAAAGGCTTTGGCATAGTCAATAAAGCAGAAATAGAAAAGTCCTATATATATTGAATGTATAACTTAAAACCTGCCCTCAAGGAAAACTCCATGCCCAGATGACTTCATCAATGAATACTTCAAGTATTTTGGGAAGAAAGATAGCAGCAATCTTACATAAACCATAGACTCTCCCAGAGACTAGAGAGGAAATACTTAGTAACTTTTTATGAAGCCAGCTTAACCTTGATACTAAATCCTGACAAACATATTACAGGAAATGATAGGAAAATAACAGATGAAACTCTCTTACAAACATAATGCAAGCATCCTATTCAAAAATATTAGCCTAAAATATATGAAAATTTATTATAACCAATTTTGAGTTTATTTCAAGAATATAAGGAAAGTTTAATGTTCAAAATTTGTGTTGCAGATACCATTTTAACCAAGTGATCAAAGTTAACATTGTCAATAATAACAGATTTCATGTATCCCCATGTATCCCCTGATGTGATGCATTGGGAAGAGCCCATGATCTGTATAGAATATTTCCCAAAAACTCAAAGTAAAAAACTGTCGACGGTAAGAGTGGACTGAGGAGATTTAACCACCAAATGTAATTAATATGGGCTCCTGGAGGAGAAAAACATTTGAAAAACTAATAAAATCTGAACAAAGTATATAGTATAGTTGTAAGTGCCCCTAACCCTTCAGCAGGCCACTACTGACCCACGCTTCTGCTGAGACTCCTGGACATGCACAGGCAAGTCTGGGTCAGTCTCTTGCGAGGTCACTGCTCTTTTCCCCTGGGTCCTGGTGCACAAGGTTCTATTGTGCCCTCCAAGAATGCATTTCCCAGTCCTGTGTAAGTTCTGGGAGCTCTATGGTGGGGCTAATGATGACCTCCTCCAAGACGGCTTATGCCGTACCCGAGTGTGCTGCACCCAGAGCCCCCATCCCTGTGGCAGGCCACTGCTGACCCGTGCCTCCACAGGAGACGCTAAGACGCAGTTCTGTCTCTGTCTCTGGTCCTGGTGTGCACAAGGTTTGTTTGAGCCCTCTGAGCGTCTCTGGTGGGAATAGGGTTTGATTCCAAACGTGAATTTGCCCCTCCTGCCGTCTCTCTGGGGCCTCTCCTTTGCCCTTGGACGTGGGTATCTCCTCACAGCCGCTCCAGCGCCTACTGTCTTACTGGGCTTTCTATGACCTTGGACGTGGGGTATTTCCTCTCCACCACCTGCTGCTCCAGTGCTGCACAGCCGCCACTTGCTGCTAAGTGTAGCAGTATATGCATGGGATCCTTTGAAGAAGGTCACCATTATCTTCATTACCTCCACCATAGTTTGGCCCCAGGTAAACAGCAGGGAGGTGACACAGCTCCACCCATCAACAGAAAATTGGATTAAAGATTTACTGAGCACAGCCCCGCCCATCAGAACAAGACCCAATTTCCCCTTCAGTCAGTCTTTCCCATCAGGAAGCTTCTAGAAGCCTCTTATCCTCTCTATCAAGGGCAGAAGGACTGAAAATCACAATCACAGAAAACTAACCAATCTAATCAACATGGACACAGACTTGTTTAACTCATTGAAACTATGAGCCATGCTGTGTAGGGCCACCCAAGATGGACGGGTCATGATGGAGAATTCTGACAAAATGTGGTCCACTGGAGAAGGGAATGGCAAACCACTTCAGTATTCTTCCCTTGAGAACCCCATGTACAGTATGAAAAGGCAAAAAGATAGGACACTGAAAGATGAAATCCCCAGGTCAGTAGGTGCCCAATATGCTACTGGAGATCAGGGGAGAAATAACTCCAGAAATAATGAAGGGATGGAGTCAAAGCAAAAACAACACCCAGTTGTGGATGTGACTGGTGGTGGAAGCAAGGTCCCATGCTGTAAAGAGCAATATTGCATAGGAACCTGGAATGTCAGGTCCATGAATCAAGGTAAATTAGAAGTAGTCAAACAGGAGATGGCAAGAGTGAATGTTGACATTTTAGGAATCAGCAAACTAAAATGGATTGGAATGGGTGAATTTAATTCAGATGACTATTATATCTACTACTGTGGGCAGGAATCCCTTAGAAGAAATGGAGTGGCCATCATGGTCAACATAAGAGTCCAAAATGCAGTATTTGGATGCAGTATCAAAAATGACAGATTGATCTCTGTTCGTTTCCAAGGCAAACCATTTAATATCATGGCAATCTAGGTCTATGCCCTGACCAGTAATGCTGAAGAAGCTGAAATTGAATGGTTCTATGAAGACCTACAAGACCTTTTAGAACTAGCACCCAAAAAGATGTCCTTTTCATTTTAGAGGACTGGAATGAAAAAGTAGGAAGTCAAGAAACACCTGGGGTAACAGGCAAATTTGGCCCTGGAGTACAGAATGAAGCAGGGCAAAGGCTAATAGAGTTTTGCCAAGAGAACGCACTGGTCATAGCAAACACCCTCTTCCAACAACACAAGAGAAGTCTCTACACATGGACATCACCAAACAGTCAACACCAAAATCAGATTGATTATATTCTTTGCAGCCAAAGATGGAGAAACTTTATATAGTCAGCAAAAACAAGACCAGGAGCTGACTGTGGCTCAGATCATGAACTCCTTATTGCCAAATTCAGACTTAAATTGAAGAAAATAGGAAAAATGACTAGACCATTCAGTTATGACCTAAATCAAATTCATTATGATTATACAGTGGAAGTGAGAAATAGATTTAAGGGCCTAGATCTAATAGACAGAGTGCCTGATGAACTATGAATGGAGGTTAATGCATTGTACAGTAGACAGGGATCAAGACCATCCACAAGAAAAAAAAAAATGCAAGAAGCAAAATGGCTGTCTGAGGAGGCCTTACAAATAGCTGTGAAAAGAAGAGAAGCAAAAACAAAGGAGAAAGGGAAAGATATAAGCATCTGAATGCAGAGTTCCAAAGAATAGCAAGGAGAGATCAGAAAGCCTTCCTCAGTGATCAATGCAAAGAAATAGAGGAAAACAATAGAATGGGAAAGACTAGAGATCCCTTCAAGAAAATTAGAGATAACCAGGGGAACATTTTATGCAAAGATGGGCTCAATAAAAGACAGAAATGTTATAGACCTGACAGAAGCAGAAGATATTAAGAGGTGGCAAGAATACACAGAAGAACTGTACAAAAAGATCTTTATGAGCCAGATAATTACAGTGGTGTGATCACTCACCTAGAGCCAGACATCCTGGAATGTGAAGTCAAGTGGGCCTTAGGAAGCATCACTACAAACAAAGCTAATGGAGATGATGGAATTCCAGTTGAGCTATTTCAAATCCTAAAAGATGATGCTGTGAAAATGCTGCACTCAATAGGCCAGCAAATTTGGAAAACTCAGCAGTAGCCACAGGACTGGAAAAGATCAGCTTTCATTCCAATCCCAAAGAAAGGCAATGCCAAAGAATACTCAAACTGCCACACAATTGCACTCATCTCACAAGCTAGTAAAGTAATGCTCCCAATTCTCCAAGCCAGGTTTCAGCAATAAGTGAACTGTGAACTTCCAGATGTTCAAGCTGGATTTAGAAAAGGCAGAGGAACCAGAGATCAAATCGCCAACATCCCTGGATCATCAAAAAAGCAAGAAAGTTTCAGAAAAATACCTATTTCTGCTTTATTGACTATGCCAAAGCCTTTGACTGTGTGGATCACAATAAACTGTGGAAAATTCTTCAAGAAATGGGAATACCAGACCAGCTGACCTGCCTCCTGAGAAATCTGTGTGCTGGTCAGGAAGCAACAGTTAGAACTGGACATGAAACAACAGACTGGTTCCGAACAGGAAAAGGAGTATGTCAAGACTGTATTTTGTCACCCCGCTCATTTAACTTCTATGCAGAGTACATCATGAGAAATGCTGGGCTGGATGATACACAAGCTAGAATCAAGATTGCTGGGAGAAATATCAATAACCTCAGATATGCAGATGACACCACCCTTATGGCAGAAAGTGAAGAAGAACTAAAGAGCCTTTTGATGAAAGTGAAAGAGGACAGAGAAAGTTGGCTTAAAGCTCAACATTCAGAAAACAAAGATCATGGCATCCGGTCGCATCACTTCATGGCAGATAGATGGGGAAACAGCGGAAACAGTGTCAGACTTTATTTTGGGGGGCTCCAAAATCACTGCAGATGGTGACTGCAGCCATGAAATTAAAAGACGCTTACTCCTTGGAAGGAAAGTTATGACCAACCTAGACAGCATATTCAAAAGCAGAGACATTACTTTGCCAACAAAGGTCTGCCCTAGTCAAGGCTATGATTTTTCCAGTGGTCATGTATGGATGTGAGAGTTGGACTATAAAGAAAGCTGAGTGCCAAAGAATTTATGTTTTTGAACTGTGGTGTTGGAGAAGACTCTTGAGAGTCCCTTGGACAGCAAGGAGATCCAACCAGTCCATCCTAAAGGAAATCAGTCCTGAATATTCAATGGAAGGACTGATTGTGAAGCTGAAACTCAAATACTTTGGCCACCTGATGTGAAGAGCTGAGGCATGTGAAAAGACCCTGACGCTGGGAAAGATTGAAGGTGAGAGGGGCAGGGGATTACAGAGGGTGAAATGGTTGGATGGCATCACCAACTCAATGGGCAGTAATTTGACTAAACTCTGGGAGTTGGGATGGACAGGGAGGCCTGGCGTGCTGCTGTCTATGGGGTTGCAAAGAGTCGGACATGACTGAGTGACTGAACTTAAGTGATAGTTAAAAGTATTGTAGCATTGCTAGTTACTTGAGTTTTGATACTTGTCCTGCTGCTGCTGCTGCTAAGTCACTTCAGTCGTGTCCGACTCTGTGTGCGACCCCATAGATGGCAGCCCATCAGGCTCCCCTGTCCCTGGGATTCTCCAGGCAAGAACACTGGAGTGGGTTGCCATTTCCTTCTCCGATGCGTGAAAGTGAAGAGTGAAAGTGAAGTCATTCAGTCGTGTCTGACTCTGAGCAACCTCATGGACTGCACCCTACCAGGCTCCTCCATCCATGGGATTTTCCAGGCAAGAGTACTGGAGTGGGGGTGCCATTGCCTTCTCCTATTCTTACATAAAACAAGCATTAGGAGCACCTATGTAGACTGCATGAGAACTCTATTTTTGCAATGCCTGTAAATCTAAAATTATGTCAAAATAAAAGGCTAAGATAATTAATGTAATTTACTACATGAACAGAATAAAGGTGGGAACTTATAATCATCTTAATAGTTATAGAAAAAGCATTTAAATACAATTCAATATTCATTTTAAAAAATTAGCAAACTAGAAATATAAGGAACTTTCATAATCTTTTAAAGAGTACCTATAGATAACCCTATAGCAAACAGCATGATCCCCCTAATTTGGAAATGAGACAAAGATGTCAATTATCACATCTATTCAGCACTGGACTAGAAGTTCATTGCTCATGTGGTAAGGAAAGAAAAATAATGTATGAGGATGAAAAAGGAAACAAAACTGCCATTATTCATCAGCATCTTGGATAATATAATAAATATATATGAATATGTGTGTATATATGTATTATTTATATAGATGTAACTATAGGGAGGAGATCCAAAAGAATATATTAGACTATATAAATTAGTAAAAGAATTTAGCAAGCTAGCTGGAGGTAAGATCAATATAAAAAATCAATTGTATTTCTATATGCCAGAAATAATCAGCAAATGAAATTTTTGAATAATGTTACAGCATTGTAATAAGAGCATTGAGAGTGGTGCTTCTCCAGAGGAAGAAATCCAATGGAAGATGTGACACACCTTTGTGCAAAAGAATAACATGTCATTGAGTTAAGTGAAAGAAAACTCAAGTAAATATTCAGGGTTAGAGGCTCAATATTGTACAGATTTGCTCTCAAATAATCAACAGATTCATTGTCTCAGTCACATTCAAAGAAATTGGTAAACATATTCTAAAATTTATGACAATGAAAAAGGTCAAGAATGCCAAAGTAATCTTGAAGAAGTACAGAATTGGAGAATTTGCACCAAAGATTGGATTTATTTTAAAGACTACAATAATTAAGGCAGTGTTATATGGTGTGAATCAGGTGCTTAGATTAAGACAAAAGTGGCAATTCAGATCAGTGAGGCAAAGGCAATCTTTTCCAAATCATACTGGGTCATTGGGGTATACATATCAGGAAAAAATGAACCTTCATAAGTACCTCACACTGTCCACTAAAACTAATTCTAGGAAGACTGTAGGTTTAAATGTGTAGGTAAAAATTTATAGTAACAAGAAGAAATATCAGTTCAGTTGCTCAGTTGTGTCCGACTATTTGCGACCCCATGAATCGCAGCATGCCAGGCCTCCCTGTCCATCACCAACTCACGTCCATCAAGCTGGTGATGCCATCCAGCCATCTCATCCTTTGTTGTCCCCTTCTCCTCCTGCCCTCAATCCCTCTCAGTATCAGAGTCTTTTCCAATGAGTCAACTCGTCGCATGAGGTGGCCAAAGTACTGGAGTTTCAGCTTTAGCATCATTCCTTCCAAAGAACACCCAGGGTTGATCTCCTTCAGAATGGACTGGTTGGATTTCCTTGCAGTCCAAGGGACTCTCAAGAGTCTTCTCCAACACCACAGTTCAAAAGCATCAATTCTTTGGCACTCAGCTTTCTTCACAGTCCAACTCTCACATCCATACATGACCACTGGAAAAATCATAGCCTTGACTAGAAGGACCTTTGTTGGCAAAGTAATGTCTCTGCTTTTGAATATGCTGTCTAGGTTGGTCATAACTTTTCTTCCAAGGAGTAAGCGTCTTTTAATTTCATGGCTGCAGTCACCATCTGCAGTGATTTTGGAGCCCCCAAAATAAAGTCTGACGCTATTTCCACTGTTTCCCCATCCATCTGCCATGAAGTGATGCGACCGGATGCCATGATCTTCATTTTCTAAATGTTGAGCTTTAAGCCAACTTTCTCTCTCCTCTTTCTCCTCTTTCTTTAGTTCTTCTTCACTTTCTGCCATAAGGGTGGCATCATCTGCATATCTGAGGTTATTGATATTTCTCCCAGCAATCTTGATTCCAGCTTGTGCTTCTTCCAGCCCAGCGTTTCTCATGATGTACTCTGCACAGAAGTTAAATGAGCGGGGTGACAAAATACAGTCTTGACATACTCCTTTTCCTATTTGGAACCAGTCTGTTGTTCCATGTCCAGTTCTAACTGTTGCTTCCTGACCAGCACACAGATTTCTCAGGAGGCAGGTCAGCTGGTCTGGTATTCCCATATCTTGAAGAATTTTCCACAGTTTATTGTGATCCACACAGTCAAAGGCTTTGGCATAGTCACTAAAGCAGAAATAGATGTTTTTCTGGAACTCTCTTGCTTTTTCCATGATCCAGGGATGTTGGCAATTTGATCTCTGGTTCCTCTGCCTTTTCTAAAACCAGCTTGAATATCTGGAATTTCACGATTCACGTATTGCTGAAGCCTGGCTTGGATAATTTTGAGCATTACTTTACTTTTTGTACTTTATTGTACAAAAAAGATCTTCATGAGCCAGATAATCACGATGGTGTGATCACTCACCTAGAGCCAGACATCCTGGAATGTGAAGTCATGTGGGCCTTAGAAAGCATTACTACGAACAAAGCTAGTGGGCATAATGGCATTCCAGTTGAGCTGTTTCAAATCCTGAAAGATTTGCTGTGAAAGTGCTGCACTCAATGTGCCAGCAAATTTGGAAAACTCAGCAGTGGCCACAGGACTGGAAAAGGTCAGTTTTCATTCCAATCCCAAGAAGAAACATAGACATCTTTATTATTTGAGATGAGCAACTATTTCTTTAAAGACACAAAGGTGCTAACCTTAATGCAAAAGATTGATAAGTTAGATTATTGTAAAATTTAAAGCTTTCTAAAATCAAAAGATATCATTCAAGGAGTGTGTGATTCTATTTCAGTCAGTTCAGTTCAGTCGCTCAGTTGTGTCCGACTCTTTGCGACCCCATGAATCGCAGCACGCCAGGCCTCCCTGTCCATCACCAACTACCGGAGTTCACTCAGACTCACGTCCATCAAGTCAGTGATGCCATCCAGCCATCTCATCCTCTGTCGTCCCCTTCTCCTCCTGCCCCCAATCCCTCCCAGCATTAGAGTCTTTTCCAATGAGTCAGCTCTTCGCATGAGGTGGCCAAAGTACTGGAGCTTCAGCTTTAGCATCATTCCCTCCAGAGAACACCCAGGGCTGATCTCCTTCAGAATGGACTGGCTGGATCTCCTTGCAGTCCAAGGGACTCTCTATTTACATGAAGTTTAAAAGCAAGAAAAGTGAATCTATAGCATTATGGTCTGTGGTAGGCCAAATAGCACCGCCCCCAAAGATATCTACATCCTAGTCCCCTAAAGTTGAGAATATATGACCTAATATGGTAAAAGTGATCTTGTAGATTGATTTAATTATGGATTCTGCAATGGGGAGATTATCCTTCATTATCCAGGTGAGTTCAGTCCAGTTATAAGGGTCCTAATAAGAGGGAGCAGGAGAGTCAGAGCTGCAGTGTTCAATTTGAAGATGTTGGAATGAGGTCATAAGTCAGGAAGTACAGGTGGCCCCTAGAAACTGGAAAAGAGAAGGAAAGAGATTCTCCCCTAGAAGCCTCCGGAAAGATTCAGCCCTGCAGACACCTTGATTTTTTAAAAATTAATTTACTTTTGGCTGTCTGAGTCTTTCTTGCTGCCTGGGCTTCTCTCTAGCTGCATGTGGTGAACGGGAGTTGTTCTCTAGCAGTAGTGTGCAGGCTTCCGATCGCAGTGGCTCCTCTTGTTGCAGCGCCCAGCCTCTAGAGCACAACCTCTATAGTTGTGGTGCATGGGCTTATCTGTTCCGAGACATTTGGGATCTTTCCATATCAGAAACCGAACCTGCGTCTCCTGCCCTGGCAGGCAGATTCTGAGCCAGGGAAGCCCCAGACACCTTGATTTTTTAACCCAGTGAGACTGATTTTGGATTTCTACTCTCCAGAGCTATAAGAGAATAAATATATGTTGTTTTAAAGCCACTGTTTGTGATAATTTGTTACTGTAACAATAGGAGCATTATTAGGTCAGAATAGTTCAGAACACTGGTTACCTCTAGGAAGGAGAGGAGGTGTTGTGTCGGTAAGAGGCACAGGTAGCTTTATGTTTCTTGATCTGCGTGGTGTTTACATAATAGCAGGCTATTAAAGAGAAGCAGGATGCTTGGGGTAGGGCTCTGGCCTTTAACGCTGACTTCCCTGAGGACAGCCATGTAGACCTTGGGTCCGATTCAGGGTAGCCATTTTTAGGTTATTAAGAGGAAGCGGGTCTGGTTCAGAAGCATGGTCTTTTCAGCTAGCAGATGAAGGCTCTGAGGGTTCAAGCATGGGCATTACAACTATTCAGTTAATAACACTGTGTTCCCCTGTGAGAGCAGTCTGGGATCCGGTGACCTGGTTGTCCCCAGCTTTAGTTCCAGGTCTGCACCTCACCTCACTAGCTGTGAGACAGTGGGCACTGGGTATGCCACTTGACGTGTCTGAGCTTTGTCTGTAGGTGGGAACACTAAACCCACCCGTGCAGGGTTATCCGGGGAGCTGAACAGTACGCATATACAGTGAAATATCACTCAGCCATAAGAAGGGATGAACTTGGGTCATTTGTAGTGATATGGATGAATCTAGAGTCTGTCACACAGGACTGAGTAAGTTAGGAAAAACAAACATTGTATATTAATGCATATTATGGAATCTCAAAAAATGGGACTGATTAACGTATCTGTAGGGCAAGAATAGAGATGCAGACATGAGGAAATGGACTTGTGGACATGGTGTGGAAAGGAGAGGATGGGATGAATGATGTATAAAATAGATTGCTAGTGGGAAGCTGTAGCTGATCCACATTGTTGTAACAGCAGAAACTAACACAGCCTTGTAAAGCAATTATACTCCAATTAAAAATAAATGTAAAAATAAAGTGATACAAAAACACCAAGTCAAGTGTGAGGCACTCTACGATTGGTTTTGTCCTCAAAGGAAAAAGAGCATAGTGCCCTGGTTACCTTAGTCTACTGCCAGAGAGTTTTGTCTACTGCACCAAGATGCCTTAGGATAGAAGGATTCTGTGGTCAAAAAGGTTTGAAGCGAAGTGACGTGAAGTCGCTCAGTCGTGTCCGACTCTTTGCGACCCCATAGCCTGGGGCCTACCAGGCTCCTCTGTCCATGGAATTTTCCAGGCAATAGTGCTGGAGTGGATTGCCGGAATCTCTGAATCTCCACCTCCTTGGTCTCATTAACCTTTGATCATCCCTTTGATCACAACTGAAACGTTGCTTCCTCAAGGAAGGTGTCCTGACACACTCCAGACATAGGACCTGGCACATCCCTCCAACCACCTCACCCCATGACCTCTCCTGAGTGCTTCTTCTCAGTGTACAAGGGCACATGTGTTTTTATATTATGTACACTAGTGTCTTTCCTTCTCTACTAGACTGTATGCTCTGTGAAGGTAGGACCTTGTCTGTGTTCCGCAGTCTTATCTGTCTGGCAGAAAGCTCCACAAATCCTTTAGGCTGTAGGAGAAAAACTCTTCTTCTCAATACATATTACATTTCCATTTTGTTGTTCTGCCTCAGTGGCCACCAACTTCTCCACAAAATAAAACCTCATTGCTTCAATGATGAGGTTTTCTTTTTCCCAATGATAAAACTATTTTACTGACTTCTCCAGAGAGCTTCTTTCCCACTTGCTCGGGTTTTATTTTTCAATCTGTTTTTTAAAAATATTTCTTCCCTGATAGCTCAGCTGGTAAAGAATCCACCTGTAATGCGGGAGGCTTGGGTTTTATCCCTGGGTTGGGAAGATCCCTTGGAGAAGGGAAAGGCTACCCACTCTAGTAGTCTGGCCTGGAGAATCCCATGGACTGTATAGTCCATGGGGTCGCAAAGAGTCAGACGTGACTGAATGACTTTCACATAAAACTATTTATTTTATTTATTTACTTATTTGGCTGTGCTGCGTCTTAGTTGTAGCACGTGGGATCTTTAGCTGCAGCCTATGAACTCTTAGTGGCGACCTGTGGAATCTAGTTCCCCAACGAATGATCTAACCCAGGCCCCCTGCATTAGAAGCATGGAATCTTAGCCACTGGCCTACCAGGGAAGACACATAGCTCTGGTTTTAAACGCACTTGATGGCCACACAAACTGCATACTGCCCACACCTGGGGGCTGTCTTCACAAAGACTGCAGCATGTACAGTGCCCCCTGGAGTTGTGCAGTGCTATAAGCTGAGACCACTATGCCTTGTCTTTTACCAAAAGGTTGATTGTTTTGGTCTGATTTAAATCTCCAAACCAGAGCAGGTTTCAAGGCTAATGCTTATCACCACTCCAGGTCCCCTTCCACTTCTGAAACCCTACACCCACTGAATACATGCAGAAACATGCTGGAGATTCTGGTTGGATCCTTTGGGAGATCTGGGGTGCTCTACTTTGCTTGCTCTGGTTTGTGTGATCCTCAGGTCAACCCCTATCTTCCACAACTCCAGGCTATTCTTTCTGCCCAGGAAGGCTAATCCACGGAGGCCCAACCTCCTTCCCCTCCATAGTCTAGCTCCTATTCATCCTCAGGCCTCAATCTATAGGTTACTTCCTCAGAGGGATCATTCCTGAAAAATGAAGTTAATTTAGTTCCTCCAAGATGCCCATCACAACCTGAACTTTCATACCTACGAGTTATTTATGTAGTGATCGTCTCCCTTGTAAACCATAAACTCCAAAAGGGCAGGGCTGATGATTCCTTTTCATAGCCCCATGCTTGTTTATAGAGCAGGCATTCTATTAAGGTGTACTGAAAGAAAGGCGCAAGAAATGGACCAATGAATGTGCTTGCTCTCAAAACAGCTTTGGCCTCTTGAAACCTGCCTGGCTTGAAAATAACTCCAAGTCCAAGCAAAACTTAAGGAAGTGTAATTTGAAGAAACAACTTGTGTCTTGAATTTGTCAGTGCCAGTTCTCTGTCTATTTTGCTTTGCTTTTTCACCTCTCAGGTTCAGGGCGACCTCCCCAGTCTCTAATCTCCTGGGGCATGTACTTCCCTTCTGCCCTGGGGGCTTGCTGGGCTGTGGCTTGCAAAGTCCACAGGTGGCTCCTCCTCTCTGCAGCCAGAGGGGACCTTCGGGGAGCAGGACTGTGCATCTGCCCCCTTGCTCCCCCAGCCCTTAGCGGCAAGCTGGGCACACGCGGTCTTCCGGTCCTGTTGAAACAGGCTGACTGTTCCCTTGGTTCTGCGTTTTTTGCTTTTTTGTTTTTGACCCAAATTCATTCTTACTGGTAGCAAAGCACCTCAAAAGCGTTTCTGTAGTAAAGCTGGTAACAGAAAATGTCAGTGCTTACATCCATACTCCCCTCAGTTCCTTTTTACCACCTCTTGCGCACCCCAGGCCTTGGTCCCAAAACTAGCTCTGTGGGGAGTGTGGCAGGATGGCCCGGGGGCTCTGGCACTGCCTGGGCTGCTCAGAGAAGATGCCTGGAGTGCCAGTGGCAGGTGAGCCCCAGTTGCCCTGTGTGAGCTCCAGCCTGTACTCCTCCCTGACCCTGTCCTGCACCCTGCACCCCCTCCCAGGGGCCTCACATTATGTGCACACAAACCCTGGTGTGGAGCCTGCTTTGGGAACCCAACCTATTGACAGTTGGTTTCAAAAGTGGGACTGGGAAGCTAAGCACACTGGAGCCAGGGGTAAACAAAAACCACAAGAAGGGATCTGAGAGCACCTGCTGGAGTGAACAGACATTGTTCACTCACATCCCACATTTGCAGCCACTCCACTTCATCACGGAGTTTTCACGATGGAGACTGGCTTCAATTTATAGGGAAAACTTATAAGAGGTGGGCTAGTTGGACCACTCATAGACCTCACTGTTACAACTAGACTGGAGGCAACAGATACCTACATAACCCTCTAGCCCTCACCCTCGGCTGGCGGGCACTGCTGCTGGCTGCTCCTCTGATGGAGTGACCCAGCCCTTCATTTGTGAAGAGTCTGAGTCCTGGTTACTATGGCCATGCTGGCCATGATTGCTAGGTTGCAGTTAACCCTGGGCGTGGGAGTGACCTCCAGTTGCCCTGAGTTCCACACATAGCCCTGCCTGGCCCGTGGTAGCAGCGACAGAGCCTCCTCCTAACGATCAGGGTTAATTACCCTAGCCGGTGTGGCAGCTTCTTTCTTTGCCTGATGCTCTCTCTACAGCGTGAGAAGCCCCCAGATGACCAAGTGGCTGCCATAGATTCAGGTTGAGTAGACCGTTTCTGTGTCTTCCTTCTGGAAATTAGGCTCTCTAGACCCACAGAACCTGAAGTTGTGACGATGGGAAGCCCAGGTTCCCCTAAGTAGGTCACTGGCAGAGATGGTGAGCAGGCCACTCCCACTGCCTGTCCTTCCCTGGTCTGTGTTTCAGGCTCCTGTCCCTGTGGGCAGGGAAGACGCAGGTGCACGCACAGGTGCCCAGCAGGGTTAGTCTGAAGCCACTCTCCATGAGGCTTTGCTGAGACCTCACCATGGATGGACCTTCTCTCCTTCCCTGCGCTGCTCCCCTTACCGGTTTCCTCTAGGAGCCTCTCCTTGCTAAATTACTTGTACCCAAAGAGTCTGCTTCCTGGGGAAGCCAACCTAGGAGGGGCCTGGAAGTCAGGATGAGTGGGGTGGGCAAAACTCTCTGATTTTGAATAGGTGCAATGGACTGAAGGTAGAGCTGAAGGGAGGAAGTTTGAGCCACTGGACAAACACTTGAACTGGACATTGAGGGTCCTGCTCCTATTGCCACCTGATTGAAAACGGGAAGAAATATGGGCCTTGGCCATACTGTGTGTCTGATGGAGATAAAGCTATAACTTTGAGCAATATAGAGCAAATACTTTCATACAGTGTTCATAACACATTTATTTACATGTAGTGAATTTCAAAGTCAGGGAAATTATTTACTGATAATATATAAGAGAATATTAGCTGACACTTCTGGTACCTTTCTCTGGCCAGGCACCATACTAAATATTCAACAGGATTCTCTCCTCTTATCCTTACATCCACCCCCCTGCAGAAGGTGCATGATTAGAAATTAGTCCCATTTTACAGGCTGAAGGAGAGGCAGAGATTTGCCTGTATGAGCTGTGGGGCCAGGATGAAACTGAGGTCTGTGCTCTGAACTGCCCCACTGCTCCACAAGTAGAGACACACGAGTGTTCCATCTTTCCTCAACACGTCTGTAGAATGCAGGGTATTTGCACACACACACACAGCCCATGGTTTATCTGAGTCGATGAGAAAGTGCTATTTGGCTGGTCTCCCCAGAGAAGCTAAGGGCAGCTCTTAGCTCCTCTCATCCTACTCCTGTGCAGGAATTTGGCCGCTGTTAGTTGATATTTCTCGTGACTTCATTGGGCATTTTCTTGAGGAAATCTTGGCATGACTTGTCTCTCAGGTGGGCAGGTGTGCCCCGTGCAAAGGTGCAGCAGCAGCAATGGCTCCCTTTTCAGTCCGGAGGTTCCAGTCTCTCTTCCAAGGCCAGAGTCACCATCTAAAATACCCTTATACTTAACTGCTGTTTACTTCAAAAAAAAGGTTAACTTTCGACTCCTGGAAAGTAGTCTGTCAGGACTCTCTTGATCACAAAATGAATTTGAATTTGGTTTGGTGATTTGTGGATCTGGATTCCACTATCCTTGGTGTCCTTTCAGAGACCTGTAAATGTCCTTGTTAGACTGAAAGCCTTGGATGGTGAGACCTGTGTTTTGTTCGTTTCTGGGCATGGTCCCTGCCACATAGGTGCTCTAGAAATGGCTGTTGAATTAGCAAATGAATTGATAACAGACTCAAGACACTTGGCACAGTTCACAGATAAGAGCCCAGACCCTGAGACTACACATCTGGATTCAAATCTTGCGGGCTGTTTGACTGTGGGCAGATGACCTGATTTTTCAGTGGCTTGGTTTTCCTATCTGTACAATGGGTGTGACATCAATATACATCCTCAAGACTGTTGGCAGGACTAAATGAGTTAGTATGTGTCCAGAACAGAGAACAAGGCCAGGCCTACAATAAGGGTTCTTTCACTGAATTCCCCAGGCTGTGACAACGGGGCTGGCATAAACTCTCTTCACACTTGTTGTCCTTTCCTCATACCATCCTGGAGGAAGCAAGTTTTGTTGTATCTGTATTAGCTTGAAACCCCTCATTCTCATTCCCCACTGCAGTGTCTTTGTGTCTGGAGGTGGGGTTGGTGGACTGCTAGATCTCACTGCACAGAAAAGTGCTGAGATGCTTAAAAATCTTCCCTGCAAGGAGCGAGGACAGGATAGACTTTGTTTTTCTTGAAGCAAAGCTGACAATTTATCACTGCCTGTCAAAACCTCCCTCAAAGGCATCCCTTCTCAAACTTTTAAAACTCTCTCCCTGTCAGCCTTGTCAGAATGACAAAGTCCAGAGTCATTCTGTAGAGAAAGGGGTGACAGGAATGGGCTGGTGGCTGGAAGCCAGGTGCATAATGCTTTAGAGCAAGGAGGGAGGGGCAGCTGGGGCTTTCATGAAAAATAGTCTGCAAGCCACCAAAGGCAGGCTGTGTAACATTACCACTCTGGACCCCTTTAGCTCAGAGGGACTGCTTTCAATAGTCTTAGAAAGCTACCCATTTCTTTGTTTACTCACCAAATCTTTTCGAGCATGTTCCATGTACTGAGTGCTGGGGACGCAGAGATGACCAAGACAAGCATCTCTGCCTGCACAGGAACTTACGTTCATTAATGTCTGCCCAGCACCCACTGAAAATACTGCTCACACAGGAAAGTTCACTGAACCATGGCAGTTCCTCAGGGATTCTCTAAAACGAAGTTGTAATGTCCAAGCTTTTCAGCAAGTCAGCAAGAGTCACTTGGCTTCTCTGGTCATGAGGCAAATGTAACAAGAGCTCTTGTTGTCAGGTGTGAGTCTCCATCCTGGCAATGGGAAGTGCAAGCCTCTAGTCAGTGTGTGCAGGACTCTTCACACCTCTCACCCAACAGAATCGTCTCCACACACACACCAGAAAACAACAAGTGTTGGCATGGATATGGAGAAACAGTCAACTTTGTGCACTGTTTGTAGGGATGTAAAATGGTGCGGCTTCTATGATAACAATGTGGACGTTCTCAAAAAATTAAACATAGAACGGCCATCTGATCCAGCGATCCCCACTTGTGGGTATATATCTAAAAGAACTGAAAGCAGAGTATCAAAGAGGTATTTACACACCCGTGTTCACAGCAGCACTGTTCACAGTAACCAAGAGGTGGAAGCCACCCAGGTGTCTGTCAATAGATGAATGGGTAAACACAATGTGGTTTATACAGACAATGAAATATCATTCAGCCTTGAGAAGGAAGGACATCCTATCACATGCTACAACATGATGAACCTAGAGGACGTTATGCTAAGTGAAATAAGTGCGTCACAAAAGACAGAATACTTTGATTCCTGTTACATATGTGTTATCTAAAAGTCAAACTCAGACAGATAGGAAGATGCATGGCAGTTTCCAGGGGCCAGGGAAGAGGGAAGGAAAAGGAAGGTTGCTGTTTAATGGGTATAGTTTCAGGTTTGTAAGTTGGAAAAATCTGGAGATTTGTTTCACGCCAATGTTAATATAGTAATACTGCTGAACTCTCCACTGAAAAATGGCTAAGATGCTAAATTATGTGTGTGTATGTATACACACATACATACATATATAATATAATTTTTTAAAACACATTTTTAAAAAGAGGCTTAATCTTTTTAAGGGCTATGGCTGCTGCTGCCTGGACCCAAGAAGAGGAGTGCCGTGTGTCTGTGCGTATGTGTCTGTGTCTATGTGTGTGTCTGTGTCTGTCTGTCTGTCTGCCTGGACCCAAGAAGAAGAGTGCCAGGTGTGTGGGGGTTAAATGACTGGCACTTGTCCTGCCAGGTGTCCAAATTCTCCAAATTTTTATCACAGGAGGGGAAATAGAATACAGAGCAGGGAAAACTTTCAAGAGTTCAATTCCCAATTCTGCCACTTGCCTAAGTATGTAGCTTTTTTAGCAAGGTGTCTGAGCTCTCAAGTACCTCAGTTTCCTCATCTGTAAAATGGGGACAGTAATAGTTCATCATTGGCATAGGGCGAGGACTGAACAAGTCATCCTGTGGGATCCCTCAGCATTTTGTCCAATGTGCTGTGTTAGTGTTTAGAAAGTTCCAGTCTTCTTGACAGGGTTGAGGTGAGTATGGGAGAATTCATGTTGCAGTAGAGAATTGGGCATCTGGATGGAAATGCATTCAGTGGAAAGAAAATGTGCCTGCTTCTGGCCAGGATAAACTGATGGCCTGAGCCAGCCGGTCCCAGGTCAGAAGTTGGAGTAGCTTTGTGTGCTATCCAGAGCTATTTTGCTCAGCTTGGAAGGCTGGAAAGCCAGCCTTGGAGCTTGGAATGACAGTCAGGTGAGGCACGGCTGGCACCTCCCCAACAATATGTCCCCAGGCCTATTTCATTTTCCTTCTCTGCACACCCACACCGGGTGGGAGGAGGCAGCCCAGGTGTGTGGGGGTGATAGGCCACATGCGCAGGAAGCTGTGGGTGCCTCAGGTGGGGCCCTGGGACACACTCCAGTTCTGGGGCCTGGCGCCTCCCATCCAGGCTCCTCTGAAGAGTCACCCAGACCAACTCCTGAGGATATGTTTTAAAACCGGTTCTTCCAGCCATTAACCCTGCAACTCCTGACAAAACACACACCCAGGCAGAGCCAATTAGGGTGGGACAGTAGATCAGGATTCTAGGAATTTGGTGCCAGCCTCCCCTGCAGGTCATTCAGGGGTTGGGGCCCTGCCAGGCCTTGGCATCATCAGCTCACAGCTGGGCAGCAAGCAGGCACCATCTCCATGTCTGCTTCCACAGAGCCCCACTCCCTTCGGGCTGCTGTGGGAGTACACCCTCTGGTCTTGGGGCACCTGGGAGTCCTGCAGGATAACCACTTTGTAACACTGAAGCTGTAGGATGCCAGTGAAGGACGGCTTCTTGAGCTTGCTCTGTCTGTGGAGCTAGGCACTTTACACTCATTATCTCTGTCCTCACACCTATTCTGTGGGGAGGGTACAATTATTTATTCCCATTTTTCAGATGAGAAAACTGAGGCTTAGAAATGGTAAGATGCTTGCTTAAGGTCCCCAGTCTTTAAGTGATGGTATTGGTATTTAAACCCAGGTCTATCAGACTCCAAAACCTACTTATATATATTCTTTTCCCTTTCCACCTCACACTACAGATAAAATTATCCACCTTATCTAGTATATTTTGCACTGCCTATCATACTTATAGGCAACTGCTAGTGTTCAGTGTTGAGGCTAAAAGTGGTTAGTAATGACGTGAAACAGTCGAAAACCTTGAAACTTTTCACCTAAAATAGGATCAGATCACTCTTTTTTCCCTCCAAAATTCTCCAGTGATTTCTCTACTTACCAGATGAAGTTTAAACTCTTTAGCCTGCAATACAAAGCACCACAGAGAAGACAATAAAAATGCCAAAACCCTGTTGCTCTTTTCTCTTTCAAAAGTAATCTTCAGTCTGGAGAGAAAAAGCTCTGCTAAGTTGGGATTAGAACCCAAGGTTGGTGAGAACATGCCTGAGGAGCAGGAGAAGGTTGGAAGGGAGTCTCAGTGCCCTTCCCCAACCAGCGCACCCAGCCCCAGCCCAGGCTTCACAGAGTGAAGGGCTTAGCTTTCTCCAAGACTGTTGTTAATCTTTCATAGACAGAGCTAAGGGGAGAGAGCTCCAGGGCCGGGCAAGACCCCTAGTTTTCAAAAAGGAAGACACTTTAGATTCTGTATACTGCATTCCCACATGTACGAGGGAGCCCCAGAGAAACTGCACTGTATGCCCCTGAGCAAATGGTTTGTGCCCCTTAACAATGGAAGCACAGATCCCTAAAGAGCTACAGAGTTGACTTGAAACAAACCAGGTCTCACCTCACTTCTGCTTCTAATAGGGCTGCTGAGCTGGTTGATCAGGGAAGTGCTGATGACGTGGTATATATCTGATTTCAGCAAGCCAGCTGGTAATGTCTCCCGTGACTTCCTCATAGTCAAAATTGGCCAATTGTGAGCTAGAGCTGCTTTTATTTGGAAGAATGCATAGCTGATTAAGGGCTTTGTGCATAGCTCAGTTGGTAAAGCATCTACCTACAATGCGGGAGACCTGGGTTTGATTCCTGGGTCAGGTAGATCCCCTAGAGAAGGAAATGGCAACCCACTCCAGTATTCTCGCATGGAAAATCCCATGGACAGAGGAGCCTGGCAGGTTACAGAGGAGCCTGGCAGGTTACAGTCCATGGGATTGGAAGATTTGGACATGACTTAGCGCTCTCTTCTTTTTTAGTTGATTAAACATGTAACCTGGGGAACGCTGACCTATGGTGACTCCAAGGAGGTCTGTGGTGGTGGGCACCAAGTCTCTGGCCAGAGCCTGCTATTTTGGGTATTAGTATCAATAACACCAAGGGCAGATGATGCAGCACTGGGGAGATCATTAGCAATTTGGATGCAGAAATAGGACCCAGGCAGACTGAAATAATGGGCAGGATCTAATAGTTTGAGGCTCATTCGGAATAAGTAGAAAGTTCTGGACTTTGATTTAACAAATCTGTGACACGGGGTGAAAAGGACCCAGGGTTTTAGTGAACTGAAAGCTCCACTGAGTTCATAGGAATCAAGCCATGGTAAGGAGCTCACGGCTTCCCCTCTGCCATCAGGGTGCTCTATCCTTCCATAGGATCAGATCCCTATGTGATCTGGCCACCATCACTGGACACGATCTGGAATGTTCTGTGTCCTTGCACACTTCCACATCTCTGCATGCACTGTCCCCTCTCCCTGATCCTCTAGATCACCTGATGGACCCCTAGTCACTCCTCAAGACCCAGATCAGCAGCTCCACCTGAGTGGAGCGTCTTGGGACCCTGAGGACCCAGTCACAGAGTCCTCACTTCTCTGTACCCCTCACTCAACACATTTCACTCCAGTGACCAGTTCACCTGCTGCCTCCTTCATGGGACTGTGCACTCCCTGAGGGCCAGGGCTCTCTCATGCCCAACAAATATTTGCAGAGACGGTCTGGCTGTCGCCAAAGCTAACCCTGTCTTTCGCTGTGTTTGTACAGGGGTGACAGGCAGAAAGGATTTCCTAATTCTGCTCACACAGTGCAATTTGGACAGTTTGAATGTGGATTTTCATTCTGGGTCCCTTACTTCAACAGAGACAATGAAATAGGAGGGAGGGACCCCACTGAGGAGCAAGCTGGGTGGTAAGAAGAGCAGAAGCTCTGCCACATGAGGAAAAGTGAAAAGACAGTCATGTTCAGCCAGGAAAAGAGAAGGCTTAGATGAGGATGCAAAAACTGTCTTTTAAATGTGCAGGAGAATGACAGCAAGTGGTCATTCTCTCTGTCCAGGGAGGGAGTGGGGAATAGGGAGGTCAGAGTCTTCTCCAGGTACTCACAGAGTTCTCACAGAGTAGGATGTAGGATAGGATATGGATAAGAGCATGACTTGAGATTCCTGAGCCTGAATCCCAGCTGTGCCTTGGGCAAGTTGCCTCATCTCCTTGTCTGTTTCCTTATCTGTGAAATGGGATAATAATATTACCCAACTCATAGGAGGATTAAATGTGGCAATACATGAAATATGTTTAGAACAATGTCTGCCGTATTCCATAAATGTTAGCATAAAAACTGGTGCTGTCCCCCAAAGCCAAAGGGAGTTCTCTCTAGAGGACTGCAAACATCAGACTCAGAAGACTCGACCTACCGCTCTGCCTGGGTGTGGAGCCCGTGCTCTTCTCTGGTCTGTGAGCTTCTGTGGGTCTGAGCCCACCTCCTCTTCCCTCTTTGCCTATAGAATCCCATACTATCAGAACCCAAATTGTGGTTGAAGAACCAGTCCACTCCGGCCCAGGCACATCCTTAACATGTGTGGGGGCTGTGGTATAAATGACAGCCCCCAATACATGAAATTTACAAATCAAGCTAATACCTGCTGAATAGAACATGTTCTAGCCTCAGTACTCAAAAGTTACGCTTTCATAACCACCTGGAAGGCCACGTCTTCTTTTTCCATTCAATGGTCAATGGACATTTAGGTTGCTTCCATGTCTTGGCTATTTGAAGTAGCACTGCAGTGACCATGTACTTGTATCTTTGCAAGTTAGAGTTTTCATCTTCTCCAGATACACGCTCAGGAGTGGGATTGCTGAGTCATATGATAACTCTATTTTCAGCTTTTTAAGAGTCCTCTATACAGTTCTCCAGAGTGGCTACCCCAATTTACATTCCCACCAACAGTGCAGGAGGGTTCCTTTTCCTCCACACCCTCTCCAGCATTTATTATTTGTACTCTTTTAAATGATGGCCATTCTTACCAGTGTGAAGTGGTACCTCATTATAGTTTTGATTTTCATTTCTCTAATAATTAGTGCTGTTGTACATCTTTTCATATGCTTTTTGGCCATCTGTATGTCTTCTTTGGAGGAATGTCTATCTAGGTCTTTAGCGCATTAAAATTTTTTTTCCGATTTGTTTATTTTTTAATTGAAGGATAATTGCTTTACAGAATTTTGTTGTTTTCTGTCAAACATCAACATGAATCAGCCATAGGTATACGTATGTTCCCTCCCTCTTGAACCTCCCTCCCATCTCCCTCCCCATCCTACCCCTCTAGGTGGGTGATACAGAGCCCCTGTTTGAGTTCCCTGAGACATACAGAAAATTCCCATTGGCTGTCTGTTTTACATATGGTAATATAAGTTTCCATGTTACTCTCTCCATACATCTCACCCTCTCTCCCCCTCTCCCCCATGTCCATAAGTCTGTTCTCTATGTTTCTCCATTGCTGCCTTGCAAATAAATTAATCTGTACCATCTTTTTAGATTCCATATATATGCATTAGTATACAATATTTATATTTCTCTTTCTGACTTACCTCACTCTGTGTAATAGGTTTTAGGTTTATCCACCTCATTAGAAATAACTCAATGTGTTCATATTTATAGCTAAGTAATATTCCATTGTGTATACATACCACAACTTCTTTATCCATTAATCTGTCAGTGAACATCTAGGTTGCTTCCATGTTCTAGCTATTGTAAATAGTCCTGCAGTGAACACTGGGGTACATGTGACTTTTTCAACTTTGGTTTCCTCTGGGTATATGCCTAGGAGTGAGATTGCTGGGTTGTATGGTAGTTTCATTCTTAGTTTTTAAAGGAATCTCCATACCATCTTCCATAGTTTCTGCCCATTTTTTGATTGGGTTGGTTGGTTGGTTGTTTTTGATATGAGTTATATGAGCTGTTTCTGTATTTTGGAAATTGAGCCCACATTAGTTGCATCCTTTGCAAATATTTTCTCCCAATTCATAGACTACCTTTTTGCTTTATTTATGGTTTCTTTTGCTGTGCAAAAGTTTATGAACTTGATTAAGTCACATTTGTTTCTTTTTATTTTCATTTCCCTAGAAGATGAATCTGAAAAGATACTGCTGCAATTTATCTCAAAGAGTCTTTTATTTATGTTTTCATGTAGGAGTTTTATAGTATCTGGTCTGACATTAAGATCTTAATCCATTTTAAGTTTACTTTTGTACATAGTGTTAGATAACATTCTAATTTTATTCTTTTACATGTAGCTGTTCCATTTTCCCAGCAACATATATTGAAGAGACTGTCTTTTTCCTTTGTATCCTTGCCTGCTTTGTCATGGATTAATTGACCATGGTATGTGCATTTATTTCTGGGCTTTCTATCCTGTTCTACTGATCTATATGTCTGTTTTTGTGCCAGAACCATACTGTTTTGATAACTATAGCTTTGTGGTATAGTCTGAAGTCAGGGAACCTGATTCTTCCAGCAGCATTTACCTTTCACAAGATTGCTTCGGCTATTTGGGGTCTTTGGTGTTTTCATACTGTTATCTTTCTAATATGCCTTCTGGAAATACTTCTTGGGAAACATTACACACACTGTGGGAAGCCAGTGGAAGGGAAATTCTGGGGTGAGAATGGCTCTGGCCTCTGAAAATTACTCCGGCAGCCACTCCTTATTGCTAGAGAGCCCTAAATAAATATAACTTTAAAACTCTTGTTTTAAATATTTTCAGAAAATCTAAATAGAATTCTCAGAGTCCACACCAGACTGCCATTCAGACTTCTAGAAGTAGATTTAAATTGTTAGACTTAATGGACAGCTGGATGAGACACTATGATTTTTTGAGAAACAAGAGGACAGGCCAAAAGAAAATGCTTAATGCAAATAATTCTCCCTTCTCTTTTCCTCCTTGTTTTTGTCTTTTAGTTCTCTATTAAAACTTTAAACCAATGACTCCCAGCCAGTGCTCTTACGTCACACATTAGGTTGGGACAATTTGTTCCCAGCGCAAAGAAACCTGGTCTTTTCCCAATTCATGGGGTGGAGTGGGGAAGGTGGAGAGGGTGGGAAATTAGGGTCATGATATAATTTTCTTCAATTTTATGAATTTTTATATTTAGATTTTTCTTAAAAATAACCTGAAACACATATGGACTGGAATCTAGGCTCTAATGTGAAGTGTGATTTGATTTATCATTGATTTTACTTATGAATAACTGGAGCTAAAAAGCCTCTTGATGAAAGTGAATGAGGAGAGCGAAAAAGTTGGCTTAAAGCTCAACATTCAGAAAGCGAAGATCATGGCATCTGGTTCCATCACTTCATGGGAAATAGATGGGGAAACTGTGGAAACAGTGTCAGACTTTATTTTGGGGGCTCCAAAATCACTGGAGATGGTGACTGCAGCCATGAAATTAGAAGACACTTACTCCTTGGAAGAAAAGTTATGACCAACCTAGATAGTATAGTCAAAAGCAGAGACATTACTTTGCTGACTAAGGTCCATCTAGTCAAGGCTATGGTTTTTCCTGTGGTCATGTATGGATGTGAGAGTTGGACTGTGAAGAAAGCTGAGTGCTGAAGAATTGATGCTTTTGAACTGTGGTGTTGGAGAAGACTCTTGAGAGTCCTTTGGACTGCAAGGAGATCCAACCAGTCCATTCTGAAGGAGATCAGCCCTGGGATTTCTTTGGAAGGAATGATGCTAAAGCTGAAACTCCAATACTTTGGCCACCTCCTGTGAAGTGTTGACTCATTGGAAAAGACTCTGATGCTGGGAGGGATTGGGGGCAGGAGGAGAAGGGGACGACAGAGGATGAGATGGCTGGATGGCATCACTGACTCGATGGACGTGAGTCTGAGTGAACTCCAAGAGATGGTAATGAACAGGGAGGCCTGGCGTGGTGCGATTCATGGGGTTGCAAAGAGTCGGACACAACTAAGCAACTGAACTGTGCACAAAGTGGCAGAACTCCAGTCATTCTACTCTTAAAACAAACTGCTGCCCTGTAGAAGGGTGTTGAGATGCCAGCTGTGTACCATTCAGATATTGGTCCAGAAGGGGAGACACTGTGAAATGTGGTTATGGTGACCCTCAGCTTCCAAGACTCAGCCAGCCCCAACTCGTCTGACCCTGCATTTACACTGCAACACACCAGACCTGGAGATCTCCCAGCCCCCTTATTGGTTGTAAATAGTCCTGTTGCCCCAGGCAACAGAACTTGGAACAGGTAGAATGACCTACATACATCTCAGAGGACATTGTTCTGGAATGACCTGGCAGTATAGAAAGGATTTAGGAAATGTTGTCCTTGCCTGGGTATATGGAGAGACTCTGTCACTGGTCAACAAAGGCTTCTTGCTCTCTAGCACTCCTTGAATGAACCCAAAAGGCAGTCAAGACTGATGAGCGGAGTGTTAAAGCTGTTCAGTTTCACCTTCTGAGCTTGGTCATGGCTGGGAGTCTGTGTAAGTCCAAAGCTAAGGAGTGGAGCGTTGGGACACCAACTCCAGTTCAGGATGGAGAATCCCTGAACATTTCCCCTGGAGCCTAAGGTCCCCCACCCAGTGTTTGCTGATGACCTCCTGTGTAGAAGATGACTTTCATCAAATTGTCACAAGGGATACAGAACCTGTCTTGCTATGTGCTTTGCTAAGGACAAAATCAATTCCCTGGGAATCAATAGTTGGTGGCATTTGAAGATCCCATCCCACCCAACCCCCACCTCATTACCCAGGTCACCGTGTTCAATATTTGCATCAAGCCAGAGAGGGGTTAATGGGATCCACATCTATCCTGTAGGTGACTGTCTTTTATCAATTCTAAGTCACCAGTATTGGCATATCGCAGGCCAGTTTTTCAGAACAGCCAATATTTAATAGACTGCCTCAGATGATTAAGTGAAATGATTTCTTGGAGCAGTCCCAGATGTAGCTCTAAAAGTGGTCTCAGCTAATTATCTCAAAAGGAGAGAATCATAATGCCCCTTGCCAGTTTGAAGATGCTTTCTGCCAGATTAGGGATTCTAAATCTAGGCTCTCCATGCCTAGAAGGTCTATGGTGAGGCCCCAGCAGAACAATGAGCACCTTAGGTTTACACAAAGTTGTGTGCACTTATTGCCATGTTCATCAAATTGCCAAGTGGACCCAGGACACCCGACAGAGGCTAAAACTGCCAACCTGATTTTTGGGTGCTATTTGTTTTACAGGCCCATTTCTATAGTCTCCCAATTAATTTTTCATTTTGATCTCTGCTTTTATCCTCTTACTTAGGGTGGCCTTTATAAATGGACCATTGTACCAAGAAAAGCTGCTAGCTGATTCATCAAACTGTTTTTGCAGCTAAGAAAGAAACTGTATCTTTTTTGTGGGGAGACTAACACCTCACTGCCAGTTCCTCTCCTCCTTGACCAACATTAAGATATTCAAATCTAAACCTGGAAAAATGTGGCCATGTTCAGCATCTTCGAAATAAAGGCAAACCTAAGTTCCCCCTCCACCCACAGATTACATTTAAGGTCAGATTTCCAAACATCTGAGGACAGTGTCTGTATGTCTCAGTGGGATTACTAAATTACACTTGGCTTCCTGTGATGAGGTGTTTTCCTTCCCACACCCTGGCAATTACTTGCCAATTAATACAATTGAGTAACCACCTTATGACAACTTTTCATTTTGAATGTCAGGTTAACATTTTCCTTACTCTCCTCTACCCACGATTTCCTGAATTTTCAAGGCTTGGGCTGTCTCCCTTTCCCATTTCGTTCAGCTTAAAACTGGGCAGGATTAGGGGTTGTTGCTCAGTCATTAAATCGTGTCCAATTAGTGACCCATTGAGCTGCAGCACATCAGGTCCCCCTGTCCTTCACCGTCTCCCTGAGTTTGCTCAGATTCACATCCATTGAGTTGGTGATGCTATCTAACCATCTCGTCCTCTGCTGCCCCCTTCTCCTTTTGCTTTCAATCTTTCCCCAACACCAGGGTCTTTTCCAGTAAGTCATCTCTTCACATCAGATGACCAGAGTATTATAACTTCAGCTTCAGCATCAGTCCTTCTAATGAATATTCAGGGTTAATTTTCTTTAGGATTGACTTGTTTGATCTCCTTGCAGTCCAAGGGACTCTCAAGAATCTTCTCTTGCACCCCAATTTGAAAGCATCAATTCTTCATCACTCAGCCTTCTTTATGGTCCAACTCTCATATCTATACATGACTATTGGGAAAACTGTAGCTTTGACTATACGTACCTTTGCTGGCAAAGCGATGTCTCTGCTTTTTAATATGCTCTCTAGGTTTGTCATAGCTTTCCTTCCAAGGAGCAAGCATCTTTTAATTTCAGGACTAAGAGTAGTGAATATTCGTGTGGACATCTGAGTGAAGGATTTCTACCTACTTCCTTTCTAAATGCACCAGTAAGAAAGGAGTGATGACAACAAGGGCTGCATAGAAAAAGCCTTACAAATCTGCAGGCTGGCGTGTTTGTGAGCCCAGATTATCTCCTGGCGCTATCTGGTGTCTGCAGAAAACAAAACCCTCTTGTTCAAGAGTTCTTTACCACCTACGCGTCATTCCCCTCCAAGGCCCACCTGGAAGGGCGGTGAGGTGGGGGTGAGTCAGCAACAGCTGCATGGTGCCATCCGCCTGGAGGAACGTGCACCATATCTCTGTCCATCTTTCTCTTAGTGACTGGCTCACCTCAGGTGGATGCAGGCGGCCATGATGACCTGCTGCCCTAGTGCCAGAAGACAGAGCTCCCTTTCTTACTCTACCACTAGCTATGAGACCCTGGACAAGTAAATTAACTTCCTTCCCCTGCTGCCAAATGGAGACCATGATGTCAACATTACAGAGGTGTTGAGATGATTAACCTGGGGGAGATATAAAAGTGGTTAACATTCTATGTTATGTTTCTTCTCATTCATGAAATGGGGATAATACTACCTAACAATATATATTATAATATAATGTAATCCTACTAAGTAATAGCCTGCTAAGCATTGAGCATTGTACAGGAGACAGGGATCAAGACCTTCCGCATGGAAAAGAAATGCAAAAAAGCAAAATGGCTGTCTGGGGAGGCCTTACAAATAGCTGTGAAACGAAGAGAAGCAAAAAGCCAAGGAGAAAAGGAAAGATATAAGCATCTGAATGCAGAGTTCCAAAGAATAGCAAGAAGAGATAAGAAAGTCTTCTTCAGTGATCAATGCAAAGAAATAGAGGAAAACAACAGAATAGGAAAAGACTTGAGATCTCTTAGAGAAAATTAGAGATACCAAGGGAACATCTCATGCAAAGACATGCTCGATAAAGGACAGAAATGGTATGGACCTAACAGAAGCAGAAGATATTAAGAGGTGGCAAGAATACACAGAAGAACTATACAAAAAAGATCTTCACGACCCAGATAATCACGATGATGTGACCACTAATCTAGAGCCAGACATCTTGGAATGTGAAGTCAAGTGGGCCTTAGAAACCATCACTATGAACAAAGCTAGTGGAGGTGATGGCATTCCAGTTGAACTATTTCAAATCCTGAAAGATGATGCTGTGAAAGTGCTGCACTCAATATGCCAGCAAATTTGGAAAACTCAGCAGTGGCCACAGGACTGGAAAAGGTCAGTTTTCATTCCCATTCCAAAGAAAGGCAATGCCAAAGAATGCTCAAACTACCGCACAATTGCACTCATCTCACACGCTAGTAAAGTAATGCTCCCAATTCTCCAAGCCAGGCTTCAGCAATACATGAACTGTGAACTCCCTGATGTTCAAGCTGGTTTTAGGAAAGTCATAGGAACCAGAGATCAAATTGCAAACATCTGCTGGATCATGGAAAAAGCAAGAGAGATCCAGAAAAACATCTATTTCTGCTTTATTGACTATGCCAAAGCCTTTGACTATGTGGATCACAATAAACTGTGGAAAATTCTGAGAGAGATGGGAATACCAGATCACCTGACCTGCCTCTTGAGAAATCTGTATAAAGGCCAGGAAGCAACAGCTAGAACTGGACATGGAGCAACAGACTGGTTCCAAATAGGAAAAGGAGTACATCAAGGCTGTATATTGTCACCCTGCTTATTTAACTTATATGCAGAGTACATCATGAGAAACACTGGACTGGAAGAAACACAAGCTGGAATCAAGATTGCTGGGAGAAATATCAATCACCTCAGATATGCAGATGACACCACCCTATGGCAGAAAGTAGAGAGGAACTAAAAGCCTCTTGATGAAAGTGAAAGAGGAGATGAAAAAGTAGGCTTAAAGCTCAACATTCAGAAAACTAAGATCATGGCATCTGGTCCCATCACTTCATGGGAAATAGATGGGGAAACAGTGGAAACAGTGTCAGACTTAATATTTTTGGCTCCACAATCACTGCAGATGGTGATTGCAGCCATGAAATTAAAAGACACTTACTCCTTGGAAGGAAAGTTATGACCAACATAGACAGCATATTAAAAGCAGAGACATTACTTTGTCAACAAAGGTCCTCTAGTCAAGGCTATGCTTTTTCCAGTAGTCATGTATGGATGTGAGAGTTGGACTGTAAAGAAAGCTGAGTGCTGAAGAATTGATGCTTTTGAAGTGTGGTGTTGGAGAAGACTCTTGAGAGTCCCTTGGTCTGCAAGGAGATCCAACCAGTCCATTCTGAAGGAGATCAACTCTGGAATTTCTTTGGAAGGACTGATGCTAAAGCTGAAACTCCAGTAGTTTGGCTACCTCATGCGAAGAGTTGACTCATTGGAAAAGACTCTGATGCTGGGAGGGATTGGGGGCAGGAGGAGAAGGGGATGACAGAGGATGAGATAGCTGGATGGCATCACTGACTCAATGGACGTGAATCTGAGTGAACTCTGGACATTGGAGATGGACAGGGAGGCCTGGTGTGCTGCGATTCATGGGGTTGCAAAGAGTCGGACATGACTGAGGGACGGAACTGAACTGAAGCATTGAGCTATGTGGAAGGTTGCAGGGAGTAAATAAATCTGAATTTTTTTAAATGTTTGATTAGGATGTTAAAACCTTTAAGATTTGATGCCACAAATGCATAAATAAAGCTACAGTAGGCTTTCCTAAAGTGAGGGGAAAAAAAGAAAACTAATTGAGAAAGGGTCCTGAAGTCAAATGTTTGGGAAACTCCGTAGCCTCTATATTCGTTTTAGGGATTTACATCATGTTAGTATCTTAAAGTCCTGTGATTTAAAAAGGATATTTATGATAGACTTGCTATTTCCACATTTATTTGATCACATAAAAAAATGGACACTTCTGTTTATGTCACACTGTTTATATCCCAGATTTAATGTAACACACTTTGAGAAATGTTAAATTACCCTATTCCTAATGTAACCTCTCCAAAGATTGGATGATACCAGTTGCTGTGATAATTTTAGAGACAGATTTTAAACTGAATTGGAAATTCAGAATGGGGGTTTCTGTGACTATACACTTAGTCATCAGAAATTTTTTAACCTATGATTGAAAAGAATGACTTCTTGCAAAGGATGGGTTCTGAATCTTCTGAATTTAGAGATATCTGCCTGCCTCTGGTTTAACCAAAAATCACCATCATCTTTGATGCATTTTTAAAAAAAACCTAATATGTCTGCTAGAATCAAGGCACACAAGAAGGAATTAGAGAAACCTTTATCCAGACATTCACATATTTTTGCACCTCAGCTGAGGCTGGGTTGGGATGTTTGTTTTTGTCTCACAGTTGTGCACACTTTGTCTTTACCCAAGGACCAGTGCCTCCAGCTTCACATCCAGCAACATATGCAAGAGTATCTGCTGTTTATACATGCTCCCTACTATGCATATATTTTTCTTTTAATCCTCAGCACAACCTTTCAAGGAAGGTATTTCCTCTGTCTTACAGATGAGAAGACTGAGACTTAGAGTTAACTTGCTTGTAGTAAGATGTAGAGCTGGGTTTCAAAGGCCAGGTTGACTCTCTGAAGTGCTTATATTCTTTCTAATTCTTTTGTCACCTTCACTCCTCTTCTCCGAGATGCCTGAAGGTTTCTATGGTGGCAGGATATCATATTCCATACCTTTTCTTGCCTCCATAAAGTTACATCTGTCTTAGTGCTATAGACCGACTGTTTGTGGCTCTCTACAACTCATATGTTGAAACCTAATCCCCAATGTGATGGTATTAGCATTTGGGGCTTCTGGGAGGGGATGAGGTCATAAGGGTGGAGTCCTCATAAACAGGATTAGTACCCTTCTAAAAGAGGCCCCAGAGAACTCTCTAATCCCTTCTGCCATGTGAAGACACAGGGAATACACAGCTGAGAAACAGAAAGTGAGCCCTCTCAGGCATTCATCTGCTGGTGACTTTATCTTGGACTTCCCAGTCTATAGCGCTGCTGCTGCTAAGCCGCTTCAGTCATGTTCGACTCTGTGCGACCCCATAGATGGAAGCCCACCAGGCTCCCCTGTCTGTGAGAAATAATGTCTACTGTTTAATAGCCACCCAAACTCTGGCATTTTGATATAGCAGCATGAATGGAGTAAGATAATTAGGAGGGAAAATCATCTGATCACTTTAATCAACGCAGAAAAAACATTTGGTAAAATGCAACACTCATGCATGATAAAAACCCTCAGCAACTAGAAACTTCAAGTTTATAAGAATATCTACAGAAAACTCAATAGCTAACATCTTACTTAATGGTGAAAGATTAGACTTTCTCCCGAAGATCAGAAACAAGTCAAGGATGCCTGCTTTCACTTCTATTCAATGTTGTCTTAGAGGTCCTAGCCATTGAAATCTGGAGAAGGAAATGGCAACCCATTCCAGTGTTCTTGCCTGGAGAATCCCAGGGATGGGGGAGCCTGGTGGGCTGCCATCTATGGGGTCACACGGAGTCGAACATGGCTGCAGCGACTTAGAAGCAGCAGCAGCAGCTATTGAAAGCGGGCATGAAAAGAAAGAAAAGGCATAAAGATCAAGAAAGAACAAATAAGATTTTCCTTGTGGTCTAGTGGCTAAGAATCCCCCAGCCAATGCGGGGGACATGAGTGCAGCCTCTGGTCCAGAAAGATCCCAAGTGCCACAGGCAGCTATGCCTGTGTGCCACAGCTACTGAGCCTGCGCTCCAGAGCCTGTGCTTCTCAAGAGGGCAGCCGCTGCAAGGAGGAGCCCAAACAACACAGCTGGAGAGCAACCCCACTCACCAAAGCTAGGGAAACTCGAGCACAGCAACAAAGACCCAGTGCAGTCGAAAATTAATTTCAAAATAGATTTTAAAAAGAATAAAATTATCCCTACTTATGGATGTTATGATTGCTGATATGTAGAATCCCAAAGAATCCACAAAATAAGAACTAACAAGTGAATTTAGTACAATTGCACAACACAAAATTATTGTAAGAAAATCAGTTATATTCTTATACACTAGCAGCAAAAAATTTGAAAATGAGATTTGAAAAAGCAATTCCTTTTATAATAGTACCACAAAACCTAAAATAGTTAAAAATATAAAATATGTTCAAGCCTTCCTTGCTGAGAACTACAGATCATCACTGAGAAATTAAAAATATATAATGAAATGGAAAACTACACTGTGTTCATTGATCGGAAGACTCAATATTTTCCTCAAATTGATTTACAGATTCACCATTTCTCAATCAAAATCCCAGGAAGATCATTTGTAAAGATTGACAAGGTTATTCTAAAAAGTATATTAAGATGTAAAGACATAGAATAACCAAAGCTAACTTGAAAAACAAAAGTTGGAGGACTTACTCTGATTTTAAGACATTATATAGCTATGGTAATCAGGACAGCCACGTGCAAACTACTTGGAAAAATAGTTTCATATTCTCTTAAAAATTAAATATCCATCTGTCAAATGACCTGGCCATTCTACTCCCAAGTAGAGAAATAAAAGAGAAAAGAAATGAGAGAAATGAAAACGTGTTCACAGAAGGCTTGTACACAAATGTCCATAGAAGCCTTATTTGAAATGATCCCAATTGGATAATAACCCAAACGTCCATGACAGGTAAATGGATAAAGAAATTGTGGTATATTATGTAATGGTATGTATGCTGCTGTGTTATGCATAGATGCTCAGTCGTGTCTGACTCTTTGCGACCCATGGACTGTAGCTCTTCAGGCTCCTCTCTCCATGGGATTCTCCAGGCAAGAATCCTGAAGTGGGTTGCCATGGCCTCCTCCGGGGATCTTCCCAACCCAGGCCTAACCCAGGTCTTTTGCACTGCAGGTGGGTTCTTTACTGTCTGAGCCGCCAGAGAAGCCCATAATGGTATGTAAGCTTCTTAGAAAAAAAAAAAGAACAATCACTACACGCACAAACATGGATGAACCTTAAAATAAAAGAAGTCAGTTACCTCCTCCTAAAAATACATATAATATTTCATTTATTTCATTTATTTAAAGTTTTTGAACATGTACCCTAAGCTGTCATGATAGAAAGATCAGTGGCTGCCTCAGGATGGGGGTGGAGAAAGGAATAGATGACACCGAGGCACAAGGAAACTCTTGGGGGTTATGGAAATCAATGTTCATTATTTTGACTGAGGTGATAGTTTCATGGAATAAACATTTGCCTAAACTCACCAAGTTTTACAATTTTAATTTTTGTAGTTTATTGAATGTCAGTTACCTTAGTAAAGTTGAAAAGATCACACCTGTCCTGGCACATGTGTTCAGAGGTTGTTCCTAGTTTCCAAGAATCAGATCATAAATAATACAATAACTGAGGGACTTTTGAGAACTTAAGGAAGGAGGACCATTAAAGGCAGGAAGTTCTATCAAGAAAATTAGACTCATTTTCTTTTTAAAAGGGTTCTTGGTGTGGGAGAGCAAAGGAGCATGCCGGCGCCTGTTGGAGGGACTTTAACAGGCCTTTCTGGGCTCTCACGGTGCCTGGTGAACAGCACCTGGAGGTGCGGAGGTGTACGGACTGCATGAAGATGTAGGTGGATGGCGTTAGGAGGTTGAATGACCCAGATGATGTGGATGAAGGACCTGAATTCACCCAGAGGGTAATATTTGCTGACAGCCATCTGCCACTGCTTGGCATTTTCATCAGTGACTTAAATGAGAACATACATTATATGCTTGTTTAATACACATTCAGCAAGAAATCGATTGAGTCCTACAGCGTAACAGGTACTGAGCTGGCCCTGCATGGACTGATCTTGGAAGGAGGCTCCTGGGCCACCTAGAGCTGAAACAAGAAAGAAAATCAGTGAGACATACATACTCACAAATACCTCATTCAAAACCTTGATTTGACATGAAGAACTTGGCATATGAGAGAGAACATGGAGTTCCAGAAAGAGCTAGAAGGAAGGTGTGTGGGGGTTGGAGGACGTGAGATCAGGTGACCAAGAGGTTGCGGGAGTCTGGACTTGGGTGGTTTGGGCTTTGGCTCTGAGAGGAGGGCAACAGTGGAGGATTAGAGCAGAGGACTGATGTGGGCAGGCTTCCCACGTGGTGCTAGTGGTAAAGAACCCGCCCGCCAGTGCAGGAGATGTGAGAGACACAGGTTCAATCCCTGGGTCAGGAAGATCCTCCAGAGGAAGGCATGGCCACCCACTGAGATGCTGAAGGCTAAGGAGTCTGGTGGGTCCACAAGAGAGAGATCAGGACCTGAGCTGGACAAGGGTGGGGGGCCAAGCACGGAGCCTTCATAATGTGCTCCCCAACTCTGGCCTCAGGCCCTGTCACCATCGCCTGTGACACCACTTTGTCTCCCGGGACAGTGGAGGCAACAGTGTCTCTGCCCCTTGTCCTCACCCCTGCCCTCCAGCTCAGGTGCTTCCTGTCCCAGCCTGTGACTGTGAGCATCGAGTGTCTGAGCTTCTCTCTGATTGTCCTAATCTGTGTCCCTTAAAAGGTGTCTGGATTTTGGTATCAACATATCTGGCTACAAATCCTGGCTCCATTACTTAGCAGCTATGACTCTGGCTAAGTTACCAAACTTTCTGAGCTTCAGTTTTCTCTCTGTAAAGTGGGCATAAAAGTATTGACATGTACTGTGTGCTTAGTCTCTCAGTCATGTCTGACTCATTGCAGCCCCATGGACTGTAGTCCACCAGGCTCCTCTGTCCCTGGGGTTCTCCAGAGAAGAATACTGAAGGGTGTGGCCATGCCCTCCTCCAGGGATCTTCCCAGCCCAGGGACTGAACCCAGGTCTCCTGCACTGCAGGCAGTTCTTTACCATCTGAGCCACCAGGGAAGCCCAAGAATACCGGAGTGGGTAGCCTCTCCCTTCTCCAGAGTATCTTTCTGACCCAGGAATCAAAAGCAGGTCAGGGATACTGTTAAATATCCTGCATTGTACAGGACAGTCCCCCACAACAAAGAATGAGCCAGCCCCCTGCATCGCAGGCAGATTCCTTCCCAGCTGAGCTCCAGGGAAGCCCATCAACGTATACACACCGCTATATTTAAAGTGGGCAACCAATAGGACCTACTGTATGGCACAGGGAGCTCTGCTCAGTGTTGCCTGGCAGCCTGGACGGGAGGGGACTTTGAGGAGATGGACACATGTGTGTGTAAGGCTGAGTCATTCCCTTGAAACTATCACAGTATTGTTAATCAGCTATACACCAATAAAAATAAAAAGTTAAAAATATCTGCCCCAGTAGGATTATTATAAGAATTTATGCCTTTTATTACGTAAAATTTAGGCCTTTCCTCAGCTTTTGCCCCAGTGAGTCAGAATTGCTTTCTGGCCTTCATTAAAAAAAAATTAATTATATACTTCTGGCCGTGTTGGGTCTTTGTTGCTGCATGGGCTTTTCTCTAGTTGGTGCATGAGCTTCTCATTGGAGTGGCTTCTCTTGTTGTGGAGATGGGTTCTAGGACACATGGACTCAGTAGTTGTGGCTCCCAAGCTCTAGAGCAGGAGCTCAGTAGCTGTGGTACATGGGCTTAGTTGTTCCATGGCATGTAGAATCTTCTTGGACCAGGGATTGAAACTGTGTCTCCCTGACCTTCATTTTGAGACACAGGGCCAGATGGCAATAAAATTAGTAAATGTTAAAGATCATGTACGGATGTGAGAGTTGGACTGTGAAGAAAGCTGAGCGCTGAAGAATTGATGCCTTTGAACTGTGGTGTTGAAGAAGACTCTTGAGAGTCCCTTGGACTGCAAGGAGATCCAACCAGTCCATCCTAAAGGAGATCAGTCCTGGGTGTTCATTAGAAGGACTGATGCTGAAGCTGAAACTCCAGTACTTTGGCCACCTCATGCGAAGAGTTGACTCATTGGAAAAGACTGATGCTGGGAGAGATTGGGGGCAGGAGGAGAAGGGGATGCAGAGAATGAGATGGCTGGATGGCATCACCGACTTGATGGACATGTTTGAGTGAACTCCGGGAGTTGATGATGGACAGGAGGCCTGGCGTGCTGCAATTCATGGGGTCGCAAAGAGTCAGACACGACTGAGCAACTGAACTGAACTGAAAGATCACTATTGGAAATGTTGCAAATCAGCCTCTAGTGCCAAGACTTCTCTAGGCAGATAGATGGTCCATTGTAGAACTTTGTTCTGTTAAGATGGGCATCATTAAACTCTTGAGGTGGAAAGGTCATTGGTGGCCCCCACACTGAGCTGGAGGGGATATCAGGGCACCCTCTCCCAGCATGACACAGGCTGTCCCATCCCAAAGACTCTTGCTTAGTGGTTCTTAACTGGGGGATTTTGCTCTCCCAGAAACATTTGGCAATGTCTGGAGACATTTGGTTGTCATAACTCAGGGATGATACTAGCTTCTGGTGGATAGAGATCAAGGATGCTATCAAATATCCTACATTGTACAGGACAGTCCCCCAGAACAAAGAATTACCCAACCCCAAATGTCAATAGTGCCAAGATTGAGAAACCCTGGTCTAGTAAGAAAGCTGGATTAGAATTCCAATTCTATCATATATAGCTGTGTGACTGGGCAAATTACTTAACTTGTTTTTACATCTGTAAAACAAGGATGATAGTATGAGCTAGTACCCCCATAAGACTGCTGTGAGCATTAAATGAATTCGTGGTATGTGCAGTTTTTAGATCTGTAACTGGGGCATGGGGAAGCCCTATCTAGGAGTTTGGTTTTGAACAATCCCTCATTGGAACCATAACTCTGAGGTCAGAGCTCTTCCCCCAGGGACTACCCCATCCCCAGATAAGTCTTCTATTCCCTGGGCTGTGAATGCCCTTTCTCTGTAACTGACCCAGCTCTCAGACATGTTACCACTCTGGGCTCTTTTTCTGGGAAGATTCTAGTGTGTCAGTGTTGAAATAAGCTTCTTAAAATTGTACCCAACAAGCCAGATGTCCTGGAGGCACAGAAGGACCACGCTATTACCTTCCGTAATGGATGAGCCCTTTGATGGAGGCTGTCTCTGTCGGGCTGACTTCTAAAACAAGAACTGTGTGCTGCCACTGTCTATTTACTCTTTGACCGACTGGAACTTCCTTGTCTTTATTCTGCAGAGGAGGAGTCCTCAGGTACAGAGTGCTCTGGGCAGAAAGCACAGAAAATATGGTGCACCAATGACAAATGATGTACCAAAAAATAATTTTCCACTGAGCCTGAAAATTCAGTGAAACCCCATTTTCCTTGAAGTGGAGTGGAGTGTTATTGAACAGGAAAGAACTTCCCAGAAAAGCCATGGCACCAAATAGAAGAGCCTGACACCTGCATGCCTCACTCCTCTCCTCACCTCCCTCCCCGCTCGGTTGGGTCATTAGTCTTAGTCACTGTTTTAGCTCAGACAGTTAAGTGACCCAGGTTCAACCCCCTGGGTTGGGAAGATGCCCTGGAGAAGGAGATGGCAGCTCACTCCAGTGCTCTTGCCTGGAGAATCCCAGGGAAGGGGGAGCTTGGTGGGCTGCCGTCTCTGGGGGTTGCACAGAGTCAGACATGACTGAAGCGACTCAGCAGCAGCAGCAGCAGTGCCCTCAGGAAGTAGCCTCGTCTAGATATGGGAGCTCATAAAGATTCTCCTTTGTCTAACAGCTTCATCCCACTGTAGCCTGGACAGTGACTGTTTGACACGTAAATACTGGGGCCCCTGCTACAGTCAACAGCAAGAGCAAGTTCATTTCCAAACTTCCCAAAGTCTCGGGGAGCCCACTTAAGCATTCCTCCCATAGACTTCTGAGAAGATCTGTTAAGCTCTAATGGCTTCAGTTTGGTCCAATTAACCTCACACTGGGCTAACTTCTGCCCTTAGCTGTGTGTTGGCAGCTACTGCTGATTCCAGGTACAGTAGTGGGCAGGTAACAGTGGAAATTAACTTGGTGGATTAAAGGAACAAATGTTAACCATATCCTCCAAGCCTGAGGGGGGAACAACAACCTGCTAAAGCATTGCCCAGCAAACGTGCACCATCCACCCAGAAACCTTCATCAAAGCCAGATCAAGTGGAAATGAAGTACATAGCCAACTTAGGTCATGAGGGAGGTTTGCTTGTTTGCTTTATGTTGTCAGGTGCTTTTTATTTGCAGAATATATTGAATAGCCATTATTTTCATCTCCTTTGATTATAAGTCTGAACCAGTTCCTTTCAAGGCATAAAGCCTTTTTAAAACCTCAACAACCCAGTTTTCTTTGGAACTTTCACTCTAAGTAACAGCTTCAGAGTAAGGCTGACCTAGCCAAGTGGGAAACCTAGAGCCTGCTGTTTGGTTTCTCACTCAGCATCCTTTTGGGGTCTCCTCTACACCCAGGATTATGCCCTTCTTCACATGCCTTTGAATGGACATGTCCATTTCCCAGGGCTTCCCTGGCAGCTCAGTGGTAAAGAATCTGCCTGCCAATGCGGGACATGCTGGTTCAATCCCCAGGTCCCTGGAAAAGGAAATGCTAACCCACTCCAGTATTCTTGCCTGGGAAATTCCATGGACAGAAGAGCCTAGTGCCCACTAGGACATGACCCAGTGACTAAACATCAACAACAACAGTGGGAAATGGCACTCGGACAAGCAGCTCAGAGCCAGCCCTGGAGACTTGAGGTCCTCTGACCCAGGAATCAGGACCCAGATTCCAACCTGCATGCCTCAGAATCCTGGGGTGTTCAGGGGGTTGAGGGGAAGGAGGGAGAAGCACATCCCAACCTCTCTTCCTGTTCAACCAGAGTACCTCCACTTCAATACATTTTTAACTTTTAAAGATTTTTAACATTTACATAGAAAAGTGCACCTATCCTGAATGTGCAGCTCAATGAGATTTTGCAGACTCTGCATGTGTGGAACCAACTCTGCTCTAGAAGCAGAACATTTCCAGCCCCCTGGTGCTCCTTTTCAGCGCTTCCCTCAAAAGGGGAGCCATGCTCTTGATTTCTGATAGTATCTCATTGATACATTCTACACATTGAGGCCTCACATAGGTTTTTAAAACCTTTTTATTTTGGAATAATTATAGACTTCTAGAAAGTTGCAAAGATAGTATAGCAAGGAACATATAATTTTATATTCTTTTTCAATGTTCAAAATTTTTACAAAAGAAGGTTAAAAACCAGTGGCTTAGTAGAAAATGGACAGGTTTTGGAGTTGGTCCTCATGGGATTGAGTCCAAAATGCTTTCCTTTATCCTCATATAACCCAGACATGTCGTTAACCATCCTGAGCTGCAGATAAAGTTTATACTACTTTCCTGTGGCTGGTAGGTTTAAAAAAGTGAGACACTGTGTGAGCATGTGTGTAAACTGGGGACGCCGCATGGCGGTCTGGCTTCTCCGAGGCTCTCAGGGGAGAGCTGGATGATCAGGAGTGGCCCAGCACCGCCTGGCCGGTTTACAGCTTTGTTTGGTTTGCAGGCATCATCGAGCACTCAGTTATCCCAACTCCTCTGTCATTCCTCTGCCTCCCCTGCCGGCTGCAGCCTCTCTCCCCAGCTGTTCCTGTGGGCGGAGCACCAAGCAGGTGCAGCCCAGAAGGGAGGCCTGGGGAGGGCTGACCAAGCAGGTTCAGGAGGCTGTGTCCCATTCAGCTGTGGGGCCAGGCCTGCCCTTGGTCCCTTACCTGTGGGCTGGCCATTGTGAAACCAGCCCTGCTTCCGTGCCACCTGGAAAGACCACCCCACCCCACCCCCCATTCTGGGGAAGGGTGTGGCTCCCTGCTCACTAAAGGAGAATTCCCACTATGGATGGGTGACAAAAGGCAGCCTAAAGGAGTGCCCTTACTAAACCGGAAGGCATCTGACCTCCTGTCAGTTTTGGCAGGGGACTGAGAGTGACTCTCAGCCAACAGACCCTGAGTCATCCCAGAGATGAGCTGAGTTCATATGATCTATCTCAGAGGTCTGAACCTGCGCAGATAGGTGGGAGCCACCTGAGAGATAAACCCTGGGTGGGCGGGGTCAACAATGGACAAAGGCTGTGGGTCTGCTCCTGTCCACTCTGCCCACCTCAGGCTGTACCTGCCACACCTCCATTTCAGAGACGGGGATGGACGCAGAGGAAAGACTTGCTCCGTGGGTTGCCTGCCATCTCTCAGGTTTCAGAGCACAGCCTGACCTGTCTTTGGAGGCAGCTATGCCATTTTGGGAAATGCCCCCTTTCCTTTCTTGGTGGTTAACCTTTCTGGGACACTTTAGGGTGGCAGTCTTAAGTCTAAGGTCAGGAAGCTCCAGGGAAGAAAGGGTGAGGGTGTGGCTGGTGATGATGAGTATGCCAAGAGACAGGATGGTAGGGAGGAGCTTGAGCAATGTGGGAGAGAGGACTCGTCCTGGTGGGAACCTCAGACAGCCAGGACACCCTGTTACTTAAGATAGGTGTCATATATTGAATTCCTGTACGAGCCATGCACTGAGCTGAGTGCTTGGCATGTATTGTCATTTAATCTCAGTAACCCTTTGGAGGTCATTAGCACCATTAGAATGTCTAAGTAATTTGCCTAAGGTCATGTAGCTGGTAAGTGGCAGAGCTGGAATATGTTCCATCTGTACAGCTCCAAACCCCTGTCTCCTTTCTCCCTCCCCTTGTCTGCCACAGAGACTCTCAGTCTTCTGATCTGTTCTGGAAAGGGTTATTCTCACCTAACTGCCTTCCATGCTTATTGGGAGCGACTGACAACTGTTAGACAAATACTGAAGGCTATTTGTATTTTAACGAGAGCCTGGGTAGCAGAACAGCCGCCAGCATTTCTGGAGACTTACGGTTCTCAGAGTGAGGACACAGGCATTGCAGTTTGCAGGTGCTATTCGCCTTCATTATCTCCTCTCTTTTTAGAAGACTCTGATGCCTTTAGCAGAAGGCATCAGAATTACCTAGAGGGTTTGTTCAAACACAAATTGCTTGCCCACAACCCACAAGTGCCGATTCTGTAGGTCTGGGGTGGAACCTAAGAATTTGCATTTTTCATTTCCAGGTACTGCTTCTGGGGCTCACACTTTGAGAAACACTGCACTGTAGCAATCCTGTAAGATTAGATGAGCAGGTGTTATTAATGTTTCCATCTTTCAGAGAAAAAAATTGACATGCAGGGAGGTTTGGTGACTTGGGATTAGATGACAGTTATTAAAAAGCAGGAGCAGGGCTTTAAAACAGAATGTGACATCTTATAGCTCAGACCACTGCTTCTCAACAGGTCTGTGTAGCACTGAGAGTTCTGCAGTGATGATCCCCCAAATTATATGAGCCACTTCTGGGTCATTCGGGTGACCACCAAGCCTCAAGTGCCTCCTGGCTCTTTGGGGCCTGCAGGCTGTGAAGGCATTACCCTTAGTGAGGTGGGAGACCTGGCCCTCCCCAGAGCATGTGACAGGAAAAGCCTGCCAGAAGCCAAAGCCCACATCCACAGGCATGCAGACACACATCTGTGTCTCTACGCTGGTCTCTAACAGCTTGCAGCAAGAATTGGCCAGCAAGGCATGAACCTTATCTTTAAATGGAAGAGGCAGAAGTCTCGGTGGCCACAGTTAGAGATGGCTTTCAAGGCTCGCTCCTGGCAGAACTTTTGGTTCAATATGAAAGTGATGATCTTGAAGTGGCAAAAAAACTCTGCAGTTATCCCACCATCCACCCAGTGCACAGGCATCCTCTGCCAATAGCGTTTCTATGGCCAAGTGCCTAAGCCAGTGCAGACCCGCACTAAATCTACCATTTAATCGGTGTTGGCAGTTTAGTTTCAGCAAAACCAGACACTTACCTAAGTGCCATAAAGTTTAAGGGGTTCTTACTAAATTTCATATCTAGCTCATATTTAGTTTGGATATAGTCAAGAAACATAGTGAAATAATTTAAATCAGTGATAAGAGGCTTGAGGGATTGTTTTTTTAAACAGAGAGACCTATTTCTTCTGTTTAAGAAATTCTGCTCATGAGATAATAATGAGATAATGTAAGTGAAAGCTTCTCTGAACTGTGAAGTGCCATATATATGTTCATCCTTGATTTTTTTTTCAGTTCCTTCTTTTTAAATAGCATACTTAAAAATTGAGGTGTCGTTGATTTACAGTATTATATAGGTGTCAGGTGTATGACAGTGATTCACAATTTTTAAAGGTTATATTCCATTTAAAGGTTATACTCCATTTGGAGAAGGAAATGGCAACCCACTCCAGTATTCTTGCCTGGAGAATCCCATGGGCAGAGGAGCCTGGTAGGCTGCAGTCCATGCGGTCGCAAAGAGTCGGACACGACTGAGCGACTTCACTTCACCCACTTCACTCACTTCATACTTTATCACTGGAGAAGGAAATGGCAACCCACTCCAGTATTCTTGCCTGGAGAATCCCATGGACCGAGGAGCCTGGCTGGCCATGGTCCATGGGGTTGCAGAGAGTCGGACATGACTGAAGTGACCACGCACACTCCATTTACACTTATTATAAAAAATTGACTGTATTCCCTGTGCTGTACAATATATACATGTAGCTTATTCTAGACATAGTATTTTGTACTGCTTAATTGCATACTTGTATCTCTCTCCTCCTCACTTCTCTCCCCCAACTGGTAACCACCAGTTTGTTCTCTATATCTGTGAGTCTGTTCCTTTGTTATATTCACTAGTTTGTTTTATATTTTTTATTCCACATACAAGTAATATCATACAGTATTTATCTTTCTCTGACTTATTTCACTAAGTATAATAGCCTCCAAGTTCATACATGTTGTTGCAAATGGCAGCATTTCATTCTTTTTTATGGCTGAGTAGTATTCTATTGTGTGTGCACATCTTCTTTATCTTTTCATCTTTGATGGATGCTAAAGTTGTTTACATATCTTCAGTTCAGTCACTCAGTTGTGTCCAACTCTTTGCAACCCCATGGAATGCAGCATGTCAGGTCTATCTGTCCATCACCAACTCCTGGAGTTTATTCAAACTCATGTCCATTGAGTCGGTGATGACATCCAACCATCTTATCCTCTGTCGTCCCCTTTTCTTCTCATCTTCAATCTTTCCCAGTATCAGGGTCTTTTCAAATAAATCAGTTCCTTGCATCAGGTGGCCAAAGTATTGGAGTTTTCCAATGAACACTCAGGACTGATCTTTAGGACAAACTGGTTGGATCTCCTTGCAGCTCAAGGGACTCTCAAGAGTTGTCTCCAACACCACAGTTCAAAAGCATCAGTTCTTCAGTGCTCAGCTTTCTTCACAGTCCAACTCTCAGATCCATACATGACTATTGGAAAAACCGTAGCCTGGATTAGATGGACCTTTGTTGGCAAAGTAATGTCTCTGCTTTTAAATATGCTATCCAGGTCCATATCTTGGTTATTATAAATAATGTTGCTATGAACATTGGGGTGCATGTAGCTTTCTGAATTAATACTTTTGTTTCAGATATATATGACCAGAAGTGGAATTGCTGGGTCATAGGTAGGTCTAATTTTATTTTTTTCAGGAATCTGAATAATGTTTCCTAAAGAGGCTACACCAACAATCCCACCAACAATGTGCAATGGTTTTCTTTCTTCTAAAACCATCCTCACCAACATTTGTTATGTGTCCTTTTGATGACAGTCATTCTAACAAGTCTCAGGTGATATCTCCTTGTGGTTTTGATTTGCACTTCTCTGATGATTAATGATGTTGAATATCTTTCCATGCACCCATTGTTTGTTCTTCTTTTTTTCCCCAGCTTTCAGTTCAGTCGCTCAGTCGTGTCCGACTCTTTGCTTCCCCATGAATCGAAACATGCCAGGCCTCCCTGTCCATCACCATCTCCCAGAGTTCACTCAGACTCACGTCCATCGAGTCAGTGATGTCATCCAGCCGTCTCATCCTCTGTCGTCCTCTTCTCCTCCTGCCCCCAATCCTTCCTAGCATCAGAGTCTTTTCCAATGAGTCAACTCTTCGCATGAGGTGGCCAAAGTACTGGAGTTTCAGCTTTAGCATCATTCTTTCCAAAGAAATTCCAGGGTTGATCTCCTTCAGAATGGACCGGTTGGATCTCCTTGCAGTCCAAGGGATTCTCAAGAGTCTTCTCCAACACCACAGTTCAAAAGTATCAATTCTTCAGCGCTCAGCCTTCTTCACAGACCAACTCTCACATCCATACATGACTACTGGGAGAACCATAGTCAGCAAAGTAATGTCTCTGCTTTTGAATATACTATCTAGGTTGGTCACAACTTTTCTTCCAAGGAGTAAGCGTCTTTTAATTTCATGGCTGCAATCACCATCTGCAGTGATTTTGGAGCCCCCAAAATAAAGTCTGACACCATTTCCACTGTTTCACCATCTATTTCCCATGAAGTGATGGGACCAGATGCCATGATCTTCTTTTTCTGAATGTTGAGCTTTAAGCCAACTTTTTCACTCTCCTCTTTCACTTTTATCAAGAGGCTTTTGAGTTCCTCTTCACTTTCTGCCATAAGGGTGGTGTCTTCTGCATATGTGAGGTGATTGATATTCCAATCTTGATTCCAGCTTGTGTTTCTTCCAGCCCAGCATTTCTCATGATGTACTCTGCATAGAAGTTAAATAAGCAGGGTGACAATATACAGCCTTGATGTACTCCTTTTCCTATTTGGAACCAGTCTGTTGTTCCATGTCCAGTTCGAACTGTGGCTTCCTGGCCTGCATACAGATTTCTCAAGAGGCAGGTTAGGTGGTCTGATATTCCCATCTCTTTGAGAATTTTCCACAGTTTATTGTGATCCACACAGTCAAAGGCTTTGGCATAGTCAATAAAGCAGAAATAGATGTTTTTCTGGAACTCTCTTGCTTTTTCCATGATCCAGCATTATATAAAGTTAAGGTATATAAGGTAGTGATTTGATATATGTGTATATTGCAAAATAAGTTTAGTTAACATGTCTACCACCTCATATCATTACATTTTGTGTGTGAGTGATGAGAACTTTTAGAATATCCACTTATCAACTTTCAAATATACAATACAGTATTGTGAATTATAGTCACCATGCTATATAATACATCCCTAGAACTTACTCATCTTATAACTGAAAGTTTATAAAAACCTTTTACCATCTTCACCCATTTTCCCCACCTCCACACCCTTCCCTTTAGCAACTGCCTATCTGTTCTCTGTTCCTATGAGTTTGGTAATTTTAGATGTCACATATAATGAGAGGGTGTGTGTGTGTGTGTGTGTGTATATATATATATATATATATATATGAGAGGGTGTATATATATATATATACACATATATATGTATATATGTATACATATATACGTATATATACATATATATGTATACATATATATATGTATATATACGTATATATGTATACACATATATATGTATATATATGTATACATATATATACATATATATGTGTGTGTGTATATATATATATATATATATATATATATGCTGCTTAGCCTTGTCCAACTCTTTGCGACCCCATTGATTGTAGACTGGTGTAGCCCACTGGGTTCCTCTGTCCATGGGAATTTCAACCCAAGGATCAAACCCTGGTCTCCTGCATGGCAGGCAGATTCTTTGCCAGTTGAGCTACCAGGGAGCCTATAGTGTTTGCTTTCCTCCCTCCTTACTGTTCTATCTGTCCTTTTGCAAAGTACTAGCTGACTGCCCCACCTACTTCTATTTCTGCTCTTCCCTCTCCCTGCCCCTCCCACCACATTCTCAGAGCAGAACCAGCCACTTGGCCCCAGCTAGGAGTGATCAGTTCTGTGGAGCCCAGTTCCAGGGCTTGCTGAGGGAGGGTAGATTCTATCCTGCTAGACCTGGGTGGGGCCTTGGAGGTCTTCTGGTCCCTCCTATGTGATATGAGGAAGTGAAACCAGAGACACTGGCCCTGAACTTCTTAGTACCACAGAGAGTCAGTGCCAGGTCCAGGAATGAACTGTCTTGAATTCATTTTCAATAAACTCTCTTTTCCCCATTCTTTCTATTATACACCAGTATGGAAAAAGGAGCCAACTTTTCTGGAGACTCAGGACCCATTTGGCAGAGAAGCACATAGAAAAGCCAGAGAATGCAGCCTGGGGAGATGGAAGATGCCAGTCAGGACTCACTAGTGTCTAGGAATGGAAGGTAAGAAGGCAGATGGAATGGTTTCTAGTGCTTAGAAAGTTCCCCTGAAATGGTTGTATGTTCTCAAGAGCTTCAGAATGAAGCCTAAGGTATTCCTGTTAAAGATATACTGAGAGGACTCTTTCTCTTGGCAGAATTCTCTTTTTTTCCCCCTTCTATTTTTACCCCTTAAAATGGGAATTTCAAAGGCTCACTTGCAGGAAGGGGAGAGGCCTATGAGGAGAAGGATAGTGAGTCACTGCAGAAAACCAAGGGCTTAGGAGGGGGAGGGAACTGATGCTCTGAAACAGGGAAGATGAGGCCCTTTTAGTCACAGCATGTGTCAATCATTGCAGCTTGGCAAATGGCTGAACCTAGAAGTACTTTCTTTCATACTGGAATCAGGAACCTAAGCCTTAGGATATTTTACATTTAAGTAAATACTTTGCAGGAAATTTTTTAAAGTTAAAAGGGTTAAAGACTTAGAATATGTCAAATATGTCGAATCAGGCCCAGGCATTACCTTAAGAGAGGAGTGTGTTTGTTTTTTTTTTTTTTTTTTTTTTCACTTTTAAACCATTGCCTCAGAAATCAGTATGTGGTGTATTTTGCTGCATGAAAATTTTAAATGGCAAGTGTTTTTAGCTGTTTGAACATGAAGATACTTATCAGAAATACAAAAGTCTACACCCCCTTTCCAGATCCTAATATACAGTCAGAGGCCTACAGTTCATCTTTAATCAGATACAGTCAAGAGATCCCTGGTGTTTAGTAGTCTGAACTCTTCTCAGGACTATGGTATGTCTTAAATCAAAACCACGTCTCAGTTCTGGATATAGGTTTACATTATGAGTGGTGACTTTTAACTTCATTCCAGCTGATTTATGAAATAAGTGAGGCATAGACTTTGGCTCATAGCAGTAATTCATGTTCTGCGATGGAGCTCCAAGTTGCCAGAAATATCGTGTCATCTAGGTGGCCAGTCCAATGAACCTGAGTCACTGTCACAGGACACATGCTTGAGAATTCAGCCACACCCCCTGAGAGGTGTGGGCTTCAACTCCAGAGGCTGGCCAGAGAGATGTATGTGTGATTCACACTGTCTAATCTGTGATGCTTTCCTTCAGTTATGACTTTATTTCCCCCAAATAACGCTTCAGTGGTTGGAAATCTGTGCCACAGTGGCAGCTGGCCAGTTCGGGAAAGAAAGGTTGTTTCTAAGTCCTCTTGCAACCACATGCCTGGGTGAACAGGACGCTTGTATTTCCATGTTCACATGAGACATACTCTCCTCCCCCAGAGCCACAGCTCCCTGCCTTCAGATGATTTATACCATTGTAAGAAGGTAGGCTTATCAGAGGACATCAATGCTAACAAGACCCACACCTTGAGGAAGCGGCATAGGAAATCTCTCCAAGCTCCCCAAACCCTACTGTTTGCGTGAAAACAAACTAGATGTGTGCACTATTCCAAGTACCTCATAAAAGGCCACAGAGGAGGGCACGAGCGTCAAGAAAACCACTGCCTCAGTCACTTCCTCCCTCTCCTACTTGTGAGGAGCCTCAGGCACCGAGCTCACAGGCCTTCTGATGAGGAACTAGCAGAAAGTGGGCCCACTGGCCTCTCCATTAACTTGAATAAAATGTCCCATCCACACATAAGAACTCCTTTGCCCACGTTTAGACCAATGTCTAAAATTTCTGATAGGCATGTAGTTAGCCCCTGACTGGTTCATATGCACAAACTAATTGGGTAAATGTTGAGATCTGCTAAAAACCTGAGACCTGACACATCCCACTGGAGGCGAGGGTCGAGAAAGCTAATGCTTCTCTCTTCTTCTTAAGACAAGAGGAGAAGTCAAGCTTTCCTGCAAGGTGGATACAGCAGAGCACCCAGGATATGGGACAGGTTGGGACAGAAATGACAACTAAGCCCATCTCACAGGCCTAATCCAAAGGGTTTCTAGTGGTTGCCTCTAGCACCTTGTTAAGAAGCATTCTGGGCGGCATCCAGACTCACCAGGAAAGAAGTCATGATTGTTAAGCCAAGTCTGCTTTGGACATGGGGTAGAGAGGTCACAGAGTTTGCCATCCTGGGTAGGTACCTACACAATAGCTATGAATTCTGTTGATCAGTTCATCCAGCAGGTAAGCTAGATCAAATTTAATTTTGCCTCCGATCTCTACAGGTTTTCTCAGTATCCAGTACCAACTGGAAGAAGCTCCTGCCAGCCATGTAAGAAGGAGAATGTCAGGCTCTAATCAGAGAGAGCCTTGAAGATCTGAGGAGATTCCCCCAACTTCTTCCTGCTCATCATTTTCAGTGCCTGACATCCATTTCCACAGAGGAATTAGCAGTAAGTTCTCTAAAAGAGGAGCTGATTGCTGATTTGCTTGTTTTGAGGGATGAGGTAGAAGAGAGGAGTTGGGGAGACTTTGCTTTGCCCAAGAGCTGGTCACAGGAGAAGAGAGTGCTCTTTGTTGGTTGTAGCAGCTCTGGACTGGAAAGAAAAGCAGGCCAAAACACCTGGGCCAGTGTACTGGGCACTGTGCTCTCCTCCTGGGAGGATAGGTGTGGTGGGGGAGGGGCACAGGCAGGTAACGTAGACACCGAACAAGCAGGAGTCCTGTTTAAAATGATATGTGTCATCCGTGTAGCACCTGCCTTCTAGCACTGATGGAGGGAGCTACAGTTTGGCTGCTGTGCAACAGTGCACTGGGTAGGAAAAGTGCAACCAGGGAAGCTGGAGGAAGACTCGAGGAGCTGTGGGGGCTGCAGACATGTTTATTTTCTCTGGGCAGCAGTGGCAAGGAGACTTCAAAGACTACTTATACACTAAGACAGACAAAAGTGGCCCATTGCCAAGTGGGCGTGCAGGCCAAGTGCTACCAAGGTCAGCAATATCATTGTTTACAAAACATAAGAGATCAAGCCCTGAGCCTTTGGAGTGGGAGCACTGACCCAAAGACCCTAGACTACCAGAGAACTAACCCTAGGAAGTATCAAATAGTGAGAACTCATACAAAGTAAACCACCTGAATACAACAATCAGCATCACCCAACTACCAGTGGCACCCTGTGCAGGACGCCTCATCTAAACAACAAATAAAACAAACATACAGTCTAAACCATCAGCAGACAGGATTACCACCTCACTCAGCCTTGCCCATCAGAAGAAAAACAAACAAACAAACAAAAACTCAACACAAGTCTCACCCTATATGAGGCTTACACAAACCACTGGACCAGTCTTAGGAGGGCAGAAACCAAAAGGAAGAAATAATTCAACCTTGAAGCCTGGGAAAAGGAGACCAAACACAATAAGTTAAAAAAATAATGAAAAGGCAGAGAAATACTACACCAATGAAGGAAGAAATTAGAAACACGAAAAAGAAATAAGTAAACTACCTAAAAAGAATTCAGAATAATGATAGTAAAGATGATCAAAAACCTTGAAAATAAAATGGAGAAAATGCAAGAATTAATTAACAAACACCTAGAAGAATGAAAGAATAACCATACAGAGACAAACAACAATTACTGAAATTAAAAATGCTTTAGAAGGAATCAAAAGCAGAATATCTGAAGCAGAAGAATGAATTAGTGAGCTGGAATATAAAATGGTGGAAATAACTTCTGAAGAGCAGAATAAAGTAAAAGAAAAGAGCTGAAGATAGTCTCAGAGACTTCTGGGACAATATCAAATGCACCAACATTCGAATTATAGGGGTCTCAGAAGAAGAAAAGAAAAAGAAAGGGTATAAGAAAATTTTTGAAAAGACTATAGTTGAAAATTTCCCCACCATGGAAAGGGAAATAGTCAATTCCAAGAGTCACAAAGAGTCCCACACAGAATAAACCTAAAGAAAAACATGCCACAACACATATTAATCAAGCTAACAAAGAATAAACATAAAGAAAAAATATTAAAAGCAGCAAGGGAGAAGCAACAAGTAACATAAAAGGGAAACCCCATACTCTTAACAGCTGATCTTTCAGCAGAAACTCTGCAGGCCAGAAGGGAATGGCAAGATATATTTAAAGTACTAAAATGGAAAAAAATCTACAACCAACATTATTGTACCCAGCAAGGATCTCTTTCAAAATTGATGGAGAAATAAAAGCTTTTCAGACAAGCAAAAGTTAAGAGAATTCAGTACCACCAAAGAAGCTTTACAATAAATGTTAAAGGGACTTATATAGTCAAGAAATACAAGAGAAGAAAACAGATCTACAAAATCAACCCCAAACAATTAAGAAAATGGCAATAGAGACATATATATATCAATAATTACTTTAAATGTAAATGGATTAAATGCTCCAAGCAAAAGACACAGACTGGCTGAGATAATACAAAAACAAGACCCATATATGTGCTGTCTACAAGAAACCCACTTCAGACCTAAAGACACATATAGACTGAGTGTAAGAGGATGGAAAAATATATTCCATACAAATGGGAAGCAAAAGAGAGCTGGAGTATCAATCTTCATATCAGACAAAATAGACCTTAAAATAAAGAAGATTACAGGAGATAAGAAAGGACACTACATAATGATCAAGGGATCAATCCAAGAGGAAGACATAACAACTGTAAATATCTATGCACCCAACATAAGAGCACCTCAATATATACGACAAACACTAACAGACAAAAGGAGAAATTGACAGTAACACAATAATAGTAGGATACTTTAACACCCCATTCACACCAATGGACCGATCATCAAAACTGAAAGTTAAGAAGGAAACACTAATCTTACATGATAAATTAGCTGAGATGGATCTCATTGATATCTTTAGGACATTGCATCCAAATGCAGAATACACCTTCTTCTCAAGTGCACATGGGACATTTTCCAGGATAGACCACATCTTGGATCACAAATCAAACAGTAAATTTAAGAAAACTGAAATCATATAAAGCATCTTCTCTGACCACAATGCTATGAGTCTAGATATCAAGTACAAGAAAAAAGATGTAAGAAACACAAACACATAGAGATTAAACAACACATTTCAATAACCAACAGGTTACTGAAGAAGTCAAAGGGAAATCAGAAAATTTCTGGAAACAAATGACAATGAAAACATGACAACTCAAAACCTATGGGATGTAGCAAAAGCAGTTCTAAGACGGATGTTTATAGCAATACAGTCCTACCTCAAGAAACAAGAAAAATATCGAATAGATAACCTAACTTTACACCTAAAACAACTGGAAAAAGGACCAAAAAAAAAAAGCAAAACCCAAAATTAGTAGAAGGAAAGAAATCACAGATCCAAGCAGAAAGAAATGAAAGAAACAATAGCAATGATGAATAAAACTAAAAGCGGGTTCTTTGAGAAGATAAACAAAATTGACAAACCTTTAGCCAGATTCAAGAAAAAAAGAGAGAAGAATCAAATCAATAAAATTAGAAATGAAAAAGGAGAGGTTACAACAGACAATGCAGAAATACAAAGGATTATAAGAGACTATTATGAACAACTATATGGCAATAAAATGGATAATCTGGAAGAAATGGACAGATTGCTAGAGAAGTTCAATCTTCCAAGACTGAACCAGGAAGAAATAGAAATTATGAACAATGCAATTACAAGCACTGAAATTGAAGCTGTGATCAAAAATCTCCCCAAAACAAAAGCCCAGGACCAGATGGCTTCACAGGAGAATTTTATTTAAATACATTTAGAGAAGAGCTAATACGTATCCTTTTGAAACTCTTTCAAAAAATTGCACAGGAAGGGACACTTCCAAACTCATTCTATGAGGCCACCATCACCTTGATACCAAAACCAGACAAAGACAACCAAAAAGAAAACTACAGGCCAATATCACTGATGAACATGGATGCAAAAATCCTCAACAAAATTTTAGCAAACAGAATTCAGCAACACATCAAAAAGCTCATACACCATGATCAAGTTGGTTTTATTCCAGGAATTCAAGGATTCTTCAATATATGCAAATAAATCAATGTGATACACCATATTAACAAATTGAAAGATAAAAACCATATGATAATCTCAATAGATGCAGAAAAAGCCTTTGACAAAATTCAGCACCCGTTTGTGATTAAAACTCTTCAAAAAATGGGCAAAGAAGGAACCTACCTCAACATAGTAAAGGCCATATATGATGAGCCTACAAGCAAACATTATTCTCAGTGGTGAAAACTGAAAGCATTCCCCCAAGATCAGGAACAAGACAAGGGTGTGCACTTTCCCCACTATTATTCAACATAGTTCTGGCAGTCTTAGCTACAGCAATCAGAGAAGAAAAAGAAATAAAAGAATCCAGATCAGGAAAGAAGTAAAGCTCTCACTGTTTTCAGATGACATGATACTGTACATAGAAAACCCTAAAAATAGTATCAGAAAATTACTAGAGCTAATCAGTGAATTTAGCAAAGTTTCAGAATATAAAATCAATACACAGAAATCACTTGCATTTCTATATACTAACAATGGAAAATCAGAAAGAGAAATTAAGGAATCTATCCCATTCACTATTGCAAAAAAGAATTAAATATCTAGGAATAAACTTACCTAAGGAGACAAAAGAACTTTACACAGAAAATTATAAGACTGATGAAAGAAATAAAAGATTACATAAACAGATGGAGAGATAGTCCATGTTCCTGGGTAGAAAGAATCAATATTGTGAAAATGACTATACTACCAAATGCAACCTACAGATTTAATGTGATCCCTATCATATTACCAATGTCATTTTTCACAGAACTAGAACAAAAAATTTCACAATTCATATGGAAACACAAAAGACCTCAAATAGCCAAAGCAGTCTTGAGAAAGAAGAATGGAGCTGTAGGAATCAACCTTTCTAACTTCAGATTATACTACAAAGCTGCAGTCATCAAGACAGTATGGTCCTGGCACAAAAATAGAAATATAGACTAATGGAACAAGATAGAAGCCCAGAAATAAACCCATGCACTGATGGGTACATTATTTTTGACAAAGAAGGCAAGAATATACAATGTTACAAAGAGCCTTTTCAATAAATGGTGCTGGGAAAACTGGACAGTTACATGTAAAAGAATGAACTTAGAACACTTCCTAACACCATCAGTTCAGCTCAGTTCAGACGCTCAGTTGTGTCCAACTCTTTGTGACCCCATGAACCGTAGCACTCCAGGCCTCTCTGTCCATCACCAACTCCTGGAGTTTACTCAAACTCATGTCCATTGAGTCGGTGATGCCATCCAACCATCTCATGCTCTGTCATCTCCTTCTCCTCCTGCCCTCAACCTTTTCCAGCATCAGAGTCTTTTCTAACCAGTCAGCTCTTCACATCAGGTGACCAAAGTACTGGATTTCCAGCTTCAACATCAGTCCTTCCAGTGAATATCCAGGACTGATCTCCTTTAGGATGGACTGGTTGGATCTCCTTGCAGTCCAAGGGACTCTCAAGAGTCTTCTCCAACACCACAGTTCAAAAGCATCCATTCTTCTGTGCTCACCTTTCTTTATAGTCCAACTCCCACATCCATACATGACCACAAAAAACCATAGCCTTGACTAGACGGACCTTAGTCTGCAAAGGAATGTCTCTGCTTTTGAATATACTATCTAGGTTGGTCATAACTTTTCTTCCAAGGAGTAAGCATCTTTTAATTTCATGGCTGTAATCACCATCTGCAGTGATTTTGGAGCCCTCAAAATAAAGTCAGCCACTGTTTCCACTGTTTCCCCATCTATTTGTCATGAAATGATGCGACCGGATGCCATGATCTTCGTTTTCTGAATGTTGAGCTTTAAGCCAACTTTTTCACTCTCCTCTCTCACTTTCATCAAGAGGCTCTTTAGTTCTTCTTCACTTTCTGCCATAAGGGTGGTGTCATCTGCATATTTGAGGTGATTGATATTTCTCCCAGCAATCTTGATTCCAGCTTGTGTTTCTTCCAGCCCAGCGTTTCTCATGATGTACTCTGCATAGAAGTTAAATAAGCAGGGTGACAATATACAGCCTTGACATACTCCTTTTCCTGTTTGGAACCAGTCTGTTGTTTCATGTCCAGTTCTAACTGTTGCTTCCTGACCTGCATATAGGTTTCTCAAGAGGCAGGTCAGGTGATCTGGTATTCCCATCTCTTTGAGAATTTTCCACAGTTTATTGTGATCCACACAGTCAAAGGCTTTGGCATAGTCAATAAAGCAAAAATAGATGTTTTTCTGGAACTCTCTTGCTTTTTCCATGATCCAGCAGATGTTGGCAATTTGATCTCTGGTTCCTCTACTTTTTCTAAATCCAGCTTGAACATCAGGGAGTTCACAGTTCATGTATTGCTGAAGCCTGGCTTGGAGAATTTTGAGCATTACTTTACTAGCTTGTGAGATGAGTGCAATTGTGCGGCAGTTTGAGTATTCCTTGGCATTGCCTTTCTGTGGGATTGGAATGAAAGCTGATCTTTTCCAGTCCTGTGGCCACTGCTGAGTTTTCCAAATTTGTTGGCATATTGAGTTCAGCACTTTCACAGCAGCATCTTTTAGGATTTGAAATAGCTCAACTGGAATTCCATCACCTCCACTAGCATTGTTCATAGTGATGCTTTCTAAGGCCCACTTGACTTCACATTCCAGGATGTCTGGCTCTAGGTGAGTGATCACACCATTGTGATTATCTGGGTCATGATGATCTTTTTTGTACAGTTCTTCTGTGTATTCTTGCCACCTCTTCTTAATATCTTCTGCTTCTGTAAGGTCCCTACCATTTCTGTCCTTTATTGAGCCCATCTTTGCATGAAATGTTCCCTTGGTATCTCTAATTTTCTTGAAGAGACCTCTAGTTTCTCCCATTCTATTGTTTTCCTCTATTTCTTTGCATTGATTACTGAGGAAGGTTTTCTTATCTCTCCTTGCTATTCTTTGGAACGCTGCACTTAAATGGGTATATCTTTCCTTTTCACTTCTCTTCTTTTCACAGCTATTTGTAAGGCCTCCTCAGAGAGCCATTTTGCTTTTTTTCATTTCTTTTCCTTGGGGATGGTCTTGATCCCTGTCTCCTGTACAATGTCATGAACCTCCATCCATAGTTCATCAGGCACTCTATTTATCAGATTTAGTCCTTTAATCTATTTCTCACTTCCACTGTATGATCATAAGGGATCTGATTTAGGTCATATTTGAATGGTCTTATGGTTTTCCCCATTTTCTTCAATTTATGTCTGAATTTGGCAATAAAGAGTTCATGATCTGAGCCACAGTTCACTCCTGGTCTTGTTTTTGCTGACTGTATAGAGCTTCTCCATCTTTGGCAGTAAAGAATATAATCAATCTGATTTTGGTGTTGACTATCTGGTGCTGTCCACAAACATAAACTCAAAATGGATTAAAGACCAAAATGTAAGACCAGAAACTCTAAAACTCTTAGAGGAAAACACAGGCAGAACATTCGATGACATAAATCAAAGCAAGATCCTCAATGACCTACCTCCTAGAGTAATGCAAATATAAACAAAAGTAAATAATTTAGGTCTGATTACACTTAAAAGCTTTTGCACAGCAAAGCAAACTATAAGCAAGGTGAAAAGACAACCCTCCAAATGGGAGAAAATAATAACAAATGAAGCAAGTAACAAAGGATTAATTTCCAAAATATACAAGCAGCTCATACAACTCAATGCCAGAAGAACAACCCAATGAAAATGTGGGAAAAAGACCTAAAAGACATTTCTCCAGAGAAGACATACAGATGGCTGACACATATGAAAAATGTTCAGCATCACTCATTATTAGACAAATGCAAATCAAAACTACAATGAGATATCAACTCACACCAGTCAGAATGGCCATCATCAAAAAGTCTCCAAACAATAAATGGTAGAGAGGAGAGAATGGTGGAGAAAAGAGAATGCTCGTGCACTGTTGGTGGGAATGTAAATTGATATAGCCACTATTGAAGATGGTATGGAAATTCCTTTAAAAACTAGGAATAAAACCACCATATGACCCAGCAATTCCACTCCTAGGCATATACTCTGAGGAAACAAAAATGAGAAAGACGCAGGTATCCCATTGTTCATTGCAGCTCTATTTACAGTAGCTAGAAAATGGAAGCAACCTAGATGTCCATCGACAGATGAATGGATAAAGAAGATGTGGTACATATACACAATGGAATATTACTCAGCCATAAAAAGGAACACATTTGAGTCAGTTCTGATGAGGGGGATGAACCTAGAATCTATTATACAGAGTGAAGTAGGTCAGAAAGAGAAAGATAAATATCATATTCTAATGCACATATACAGAATCTAGAAATATGGTACTGAAGAATTTATTTACAGGGCAGTAATGGAGAAACAGATATAGAGAATAGACTTATGGACATGGAGAGAGGGGAGGAGAGGGTGAGAAGTATGGAGAGAGTAACATGGAAACTTACATTCAGTTCAGTTCAGTTGCTCAGTCGTGTCCGACTACCATATGTAAAATTGATAGCTGAGGAGAATTTGCTCTGTGGCTCAGGAAGCTCAAACAGGGGCTCTGTATCAACCTAGAGGGGGTGGGATGGGGAGGCAGATGGGAGGGGAGGTTCAGGAGGGAGGGGATATGTGTATGCCTATGGAGAAGGCAATGGCAACCCACTCCAGTACTCTTGCCTGGAAAATCCCATGGGTGGAGGAGCCTGGTAGGCTGCAGTCCATGGGGTCACGAAGAGTCGACACGACTGAGTGACTTCACTTTCACTTTGCACTTTCATGCACTGGAGAAGGAAATGGCAACCCACTCCAGTGTTCTTGCCTGGAGAATCCCAGGGACGGGGAGCCTGGTGGGCTGCCGTCCATGGGGTCGCACAGAGTCAGACACGACTGAAGCAGCTTAGCAGCAACAGCAGCAGCATGGCTGATTCATGTTGAAGTTTGACAGAAAACAATGAAATTCTGTAAAGCAATTATCCTTCAATAAGAAAATAAATTAAAAACAACAAAAAATGACATGTTTAAAACTACAGTGAGTGGTTTCTGACTCTTCCTCTTATAAAAGGATTAAAGGAAAATATTGATAATTTGACTATATAAGTGGAAATAAAAGGCACTGACCTACAGTTTAGGTAAAGAGGACATCCATGGAGATAGAAAAATGTTAGCTTCACAGTCAAAGACTTGGCCTTTCCTTCTGTAGAAATAGAAGCTATTTCTGCTTCTAAATTTATAAATCTACAAAATTATAGAAATGGACTACAGCAAACTGACAGGTTTCTTCTGGTTTAATTTTTATTTGTGAATATCATAAAGGCTGAACTGATCGCTAATTTCTACATCACAAAAAAGTTTCTATCCCTAGTAAACTTGCTTCTTTCACTATTTTATATTCATTCCTAAAGCACTGGGGTCAGTACCCAATTAAGTCTTTTAAGGAAAGTCAGTATAAATTCTTTTTCGTGGACCAAATAGTTTTTGAAAAATGAAGAAAAACAAAGTATGCTAATTTTTCCTTGGAAAATTAGCTGAGGCTATTTTATGAATTGGAAGTCTTAAAATTAAATCATTTCACTTGAAAGAAGCCAGAGAACATATTCGTTCTCAATGCTTCCTGCCTCTTGCCTGGTTGGTGGACATTTCCAGAAAATTGCGTGCCAAAATTCTACAAGTCTGGTCTTTAAACCTGTTTTCCAAGCCTGCCCTCCAGTTGTTTGTGAAGAAACATGCCTTTCATGGTAAATGGAAACATATCCAGTGTCAAGTTCCATGCTCTTAACTCTAAAATTAGAAGGTCTTGGTGTGGGAGGAGGGCAGTGAATGTGGGAATGACGGTAGTTACTCAGAAAGAGACGCAAATTAGATGGGACTGTACAGATTTTGTAATATGTGTTTTCTTTCATTTTTCTCATGAAACCAGGGATTTTTAGAAGAGGAGCAAAGCAGGGGGTGGGGGTGCAGGGTATGAGTGCAGCGAGAGGGTGAGAGAGAGCCATGGTCGTTGGTTTAGAGTTCGTAACAAAACAGGAAGCTCCACCTCTGACCCAGCCCCAATTCCTTTCACCCCATAAATAGCCTAGTCCTCTGTTTTCTTCCTTTTACTTCTCTTTTAAAATAATTAAAAAAAAATTTATTGGAGTATAGTTGATTGACAATGTTGTGTTAGTTTTGGGTGTACAGCAAAGTGATTCAGTTATACATATACATGTCTGTTCTTTTTCAAATTCTTTTCCTATTTGGATTATTACAACATTGAGCAGCATCCTTTGTGCTGTCTACAGTATATCCTTGTTGGTTATATATTTTAAGTATAGCATGTACATGTCACTCCCAAACTCCCAATCTCTCCCTACCCCTGACCCTTCCCCACTGCTGCTGCTGCTGCTGCTAAGTCGCTTCAGTCATGTCTGACTCTGTGCGACCCCATAGGCGGCAGCCCACCAGGCTCCGCCGTTCCTGGGCTTCTCCAGGCAAGAATACTGGAGTGGATTGCCATTTCCTTCTCCAATGCATGCAAGAGAAAAGTGAAAGTGAAGTCGCTCAGTCATGTCGGATTCTCAGCGACCCCATGGACTGCAGCCTACCAGGCTCCTCCGTCCATGGATTTTCCAGGCAAGAGTACTGGAGTGGGGTGCCATTGCCTTCTCCATCCCCACTAGTGACCATGAGTTCTATTCTCAAAGACTGAGTCTGTTTCTGTTTTGTAAATAAGTTCAATTGTATCATTTTTTTAGATGCTATATATAAGTGATATGGTATATTTGTCTTTCTTTGACTTATTTCACTCTCTATGATAATCTCCAGGTCCATCCATGTTGCTGCAAATGGCATTATTTCATTCTTTTTAATGGCTATGTAATGTTCCATTACACACACACACACACACACACACACACACACACACACACACACACACACACATACACCACACCTTTTTCTTTTCTCCATTTGTCTGTTGATGGACATTTAGGACATTGTTCCCATGTCTTGGCTATTGTAAATAGTGGTGCTGTGAGCATAGGGGTGCATGTATCTTTTTGAATATTGATTTTCTCTGGATATATGCCCAGTAGTGGAATTGCTGGATCATATGATAAATATATTTTTAGTTTCTTAGGGAATCTCCATACTGTTCTCCATAGTGGCTGCAACAATTTATATTCCCACCAACAGTGTAAGAGTGTTCCCCTTTCTGCATCCCCTCTCCAGCATTTATTGTTTGTAGACTTTTTAAATGATGGACATTCTGACTGGTGTGAGGTGATAACTCATTGTGGTTTTGATTTGCATTTCTCTAATAATTAGTGATGCTGAACATCTTTTATGTGTTTCTTGGCCACCTGTATCTTCATTTTCACTTTTAAAAGCGAAGAGGAGGGACTTCCCTGCTGGTCCAGTGGTTAAGACTTCACCTTCCAATGCAAGGGGTGCGAGTTCGATCCTTGCTTCGGTAGGCAAGATCCCACATGCCTCCTGGCCAAAAGAACAGAACGTGAAACAACTGAAGCAAAATTGTAACAAATTCAATAAAGAATTAAAATAAAATAAAATAAAAGCGAAGAGGAAAGGGCAACGCATGGGTGATAAAGGGTAAGTAGATAGATTGTGTCTGTGCATGTGTGTGCACATGTTTAACTTTTAGAAAGTTCTGAAAACCTGCAGTTCTATCTCTAAACTTTCCCTGCAAATCAACCTCCTCCTGTCTTCTTCTTTCCAGTGCATTTGTCCTGACCCTACTGTGTTTCTGCGCTAAACTATGGTGGTATGTGTCCTACCTTCTGTGTTCTGAGTGTCCGGCTGCCAGAGATGCAGAGATGGGATGCAAGGGAAGAAGGGGTATGTGTCCAGGCACATTCTCCTGCTGGGGCAAAGATGTGGTTTTCTTTCTTTTAGCTCTACCAGACGAGGAGGAAGTAGGTAGATGAGCTCCTTGCCCTGGGTTCAGTTAATACGAGCAGTTTTGCCCTGCCAATCAAAGCAAAGTTTTGCCAGACTCATTCTATGCCTGAGCATTTGTTTGACTTCTACCTTTATTTAGGTCTTAGGTCATTTTACCTAAATGTTAGCTCTTCCCTTCACATGTACCATGGTCATTTAGCCTCTGGACTGCAGGGACTGGGCTTTATTTAAGTCTGTCTTCAGGGCTTGATATAGTGTCTGGTACATCAGGAGAGTTCAACAAACATTTGCGCAGGCCAGTGCTCTTTAGCACACAGTCACTGATGTCTACCAGGTATAAGACCCATACCCAGGACTGTGAGTGAAGGGGTGCTGGGGGTGGGGTTACAAGTGACTTGGGCACCTGCACCTTGCAAGATCACAGTCAGGTGGGGAGGAAAGACACCTGTGGGGGTGAGGGGGCAGACACATCCAGGCTCCTGAGCCTCTAAATCTGACCAGTGTTTGGCACATAGTAACATGTGCTTATTGGTTAACTTTGCATGCTTTGAATCCAGGAAATACTCATTTCTTGAGTGGTGGTTCAGGTTCTGAGCCTGCATACTTCTTTTTTTTTAAATGTATTTATTTGAATTGGAGCCCAACCTCCATACTTCTAAAGTCAGCCTTGACAGCCTAGCAGCCACTGCTTGTGAGGCTCGTCTCTCTCCAGTCTTCAAGGGACCTTGACTTTGTCCCTTTTCTGGATTCCGTGCCACCTCTTCCCCATTTCTTGCAGCCTACCGCTCGAGATGTGGAGGCCTTCTCATGAGCAACCTGGTGTGGTTTCCAACAGTGGTGAATGGTTGTAGTAAAATAGCCAGAATGCATCTCAAGTAGAACATGGGCTTCATTCTGGAAAACTCCATCAGTACTGTTGGCTTATGGAGCAGAGGGCTTTGAGGACAAGATTTGTAGCCTGGCCCCAAAAGAAAAGTGTGAGGGGAGTGGGTTGAAGGGGGAGAAGGACACATTTATTCTCATTAAATAAAAGGTTGACAAGGCCAGCAGGGTTGCGTTGGTGGCTAGCTGGGGTCAGTGGTGATGGTCAGAGACAGACAGGAAGCTGCGGTCTGGTGTTGAGCCGTGGGAGGAGCAGGGAAATTGTGGAGAGTCTGCTGTTTTGTTTTAAACAATTGGGATGATGTTGCCAAAGGGGGAAAATTAGAAATCTGAACCTCGTGGCTGAAGTTATTGGACAATTGTCCATTTATTTGACATTAAAATGTATAAATGAACACCCTTAGGTAGTGCAGAAATGCAATACCACAAGGAGATCCCAGAGGAGGGAACCAGCACTCCCCAGGTCTCCAGTTTAATGTGATTCCTGTCCAGGGGTGGGTGCACTGGAGACATCCTTTGTGCCTATGTCTTGACTGTAGATGCGTGGGGTAGGAGGTTCTGGGGAGAAGATGGCAGTGAGCCTCTTTTCCAGCCTGGGTCTGACACCTGGCTTCAGAACAGTGAGACCCTTTGAAAACCTGAGAAAGCCATGGACACATCTTCCTACTCACCACACATACCATGTAGAGCATAGGAATAGATGCAGTTTCAGACTCTTCCCAGGTTCTCTGAGTTTTATAATTTCTTTGCTCCCAAAGGCGTGGCCTCCCTTAACCTCCAGAATCAACTCTGAGCCCTTAGCACAGTGCTCAAACCTCCCAAGGCACAGCCCAACCTCCCCCCTTAGCCCCAGGTCCCACTCTGCATGTTGGTACCAGGCCCAGAGGAGCTGGAGGTTCCCTAAGGTACCAGGCACATCCAGGCTCCAGGCCTGTGCTCCGCGGCAATCTTTCCGCCTGCTTCTCTTTCCCTGCTAAATCTCAATTCATCTCTCAAGGTTCCTTTTGCACTGATGCTGCTTGAATGAGGGCTTCTCCCCTCCTTTCAGATGGAAGTAATAGCTCTCCTGTTAGCATCTGCAAAGTGCTTAGACTTTATTACACGCATCAGATAATGCTGGCTATTACTGCACCTCTTATGTGTGTCACACAATACTGTCTACACCAAAGGATTATAAACTACTTGAGGGCAGTTGTATATGTCAGTCTACCAGGTATCCTCCTTATTAGGTTTCAGTGTAACGTCCAATTTTGAGGTTTGAGTGGCTTAGAAATGCTGGAAAGAATATAAAATAATGCAAAGAAGCTCCACTGCCTTGAAATGAACAAAAATCTGGGCAAGGATGGGGCTGCAGATGCCCAGGATCCTGCAAAGATGAAAGAAGGGCTTGGCTGTGTGTGCCTGGCAGGTCCCACTCAGCAGAGGTGCAGACCCTGACACCTTGTTCGGGGCTAAAAAGCAAAGGGGAAAGCTCAGAGAATGCAAGATGGCAAGAAATGGGGCTTTAAAAAATGATTATAACATACATTTTTTTTTTTTGCATATGGCATCTAGCAAGAAGTTTTCTGGCAAAAAACTACCTACCGTCAATCATATTTTATGTGAAACTCCAACCCTCACAGCATTTTTGACTCTTAGAGTCCCCTCTCTTTTCTCAAACCAAAGAAGAGTTCTTTGCTCTTCACCAAACAATTTAGGCCTTGTTCTCATTTTTCACTTGGGTGTTTAAAATGCTCTCAGGAAACAGTCCTACCATTCAGAAATTCCAAATATATCCATGAGCCTTTATTATTCTTCAAGGTTACAGGAATTTTCCTTGGAAACTATTTGAATTTGCATAGAGTTTTTGCCTTTCATGTCTCTTCTTGCTTTTAAAATGAGTTTCGGTAAATAGGAGTCTCTGAACTGGTATTTACTTTTTTGTTGTTTTTTATTTTGCCACATTTAGCCTCCCTAAAGATGCTTTGTCATTAAAAAAACAAAAAGTAATTTCAGGCTCTCCCCTAAAGTTCCTTTTAAAAATTAACTGGCAAGGTATCACAGCATGTCATTTGTTACCTTAAAAACATTAAGCTGGTATTGACATTAAAAGAAGAAGCCAACTGAACATAAAAAGACATCTTTTGGCATCTCTTTTAACAATCTGAACAAAACCTCGAAAGCAATTCTACCTTCTGGTCCCAGCTTTGTAAATCAGACCCCTGAGGATGCCAAATTTCAGGAACTCTTTTTATACTGAGACAACCCTCCAAAGAGAATGAAATATATTGGGTGTTACCAGTGGAAAGAAAAGCTTGCACATCTGAGGCACCAAAGGGAGGATGCTGCCTGCCTCACTTCTCACCCAACATTTTGGAGCGGAAAATGACAGCCTTGGCACGGCAGCCTCTCCCATACGGCAAGTGTGTTGGCTGCAGAGCCACTTCCGGATCCCAGCAATCTGTCCCGTCCAGGCCCAGCACAAGCTGTGGAGCCCAACCTGGAGCTGGATTCCGCAACAGGCTCCTGCGTCACCAGTGGGACCCGGGCAGAGGGACTGTGTATGGCTCTTCCTGGAAATGAGAGTGCTGCCTGGCCCAGTGGGCTCTGCTAGGGCAGAGCTGAAGGAACCTCTAATGTATATATAAAAACTGAGAAACATCTCTGCTAACGCTGCTCTGAAGCTATTTAAAAGGGGCACCCGAGGGTCCTGAAATGCTCTGTATGCTCTTGTACAGTTGGGTTTGATCAGGGGCGGGTGGGAAGCTCACAGATACGGGATCACATGATCTGAGGTCCTCACACTTCCTCCTCTAGCAGATGTGTATCATCAGGAATGTCATTTAACCTCTCTGGACCAGAGAATAACATCTCTTCTCTCTGGGCTGCTGTGAAAAGTGAGCTGATGACCTGTAAGATGCCACTAAACAGGTGGTGACATCATGGCTACCCAGGGCTCTGGACCAAGAGTCATACCCTGAGAAGGCACCCTGACCTCCAGGCAACTAGCTTTTGATTTGTGTTTACCGAGACCTTTGGCTTCATGTTTATTTTTGAGGCTTGTCACTCCGCCCTGTGCTCACCTGTCCTCCTGCGTCACCACGGACCTTTGGCCGAGCCCTTCCCCCACTGCCTCTGCCACTCCTTCTGGAGGATGTGTCTTCTCCCCTAACTCCACCTATCTCCAGGAGACCCACAGGGCAAATCAGTCTCACTTACTGAACCACCATCTTTTGAGGCTCTACTCTGTACCCGAAGGAAGAATGATGAATAATGAGAAACTCCAGCCCTAGAAGAAGAGAGAGACCAGTGATCAACTAGTTCTGGGCAATGCAATGAAGTTACAAGAGAAAAATGGGGATGATGCCCTGGAGACTACTGTGAGTCCTGGACTTAAAGATCAGGGTTAGAATGGATCTTCTTGTCAACATTGTTTCACAGGCACCTTGACAAAAGAAACTGTGCTGTGCTCATCTAGGGAGAGATGGCAAAAGCAGGGACCGTTCAGCCTTCCAGCACAGGGTTGGTCCCCGCAATACCCAGAGACCTGGGACAGAGGGGTTCCTACACTTCTCAGCAAGTTCTCAGGCCTACTATCTGGGGCGTGTCCTGAGCAGCCTGGAGTGGAGACGTCCTGTACCAAACAGAGGGTGATGTCATACCCAGGCACTTTGCTGACGTGCCTGCTGAGAGTCATTTCTTACTGGGGCCAAAGTAACACTTAGCAATCGTAGTGTTTGATAAGATGGTGATGAGTGATCAAGCCACAGTACACTGGAGAGAAATCAGGAATGCAAGAAGTCAACCTTCCTGACTCACCAACAGGGTGACTTTTCCCAGCCACACCCTGAAGCTGGGGGAGGAGGTCTCAATGGATCCCCTACCTATAGCTGAGACGTCATCTGGAGGCAGATAAGGTGAACAGTGCACTGGACAGGTGGACATAGTGCCAGCTAAATTATACAGAAATGATTTCGTTCATTCATTCATTCACTCATCTGTAACTAGTTTATGAAATGGGCTGGACTTGGTGGGATATAACCAGGAAATTGCTTCTTTTTCTCTCTCTTATCACTGCCCTTCCAAATTGCTATCAAACCTTCTTTCATTGGGCAATATCTCAGGCAGATCCCAGAACTATTCGGTCCCTTTCAGGTTATTAATGAACTGTCCTCATGTTAAAATATTAAAAGCCTAATCCAATATACATTTTACAACTGTTTCTTGCCAAATTCAAAGCTATTTCATCTTCCCTCAGCTCAGGATTGACCCAAGCTCAAAAGATTGCACAGTCTTTGATTATTGTGTTGTTTCTTGACTTTCACTATCTGCTTCTGACTCTTCAAGGTAGAGGAAGAGTAGAGAGAAAAGGGAAGAAGCAAAAATGTCTTTTCACTCTGCGGGGTCTACTGTAACACAGCCACTGATGTCCTCTGAATATGGGAGTTTGGGGGTACTGGTTCCTTCTCTTGTAAAGCACTTTCATGGGCTCCTTGGACCTGCCCCATCCCCACCCACCCTCTCTGGCTGACTCTTAGGAACCCCCTTCAGATCCAAGCCAATGGGATACCCCATAGGGCCATCTAATGCCAGATTCACCTCCCCGTGGCAGTCAAGGCCCTTGGCCAGTCCTATTAAGAGGACTCAAGCCCAGCTGCCATTCTCAGGATCCACCTGGTCCACAGAGGAATTCTCACCTATTGTCTCTAGACCCTGCAGTTCAGCAAGAATCCACCAAGAAGGGAGATTTTATCTCTGCTCTTGGCAGACTTCCCTACTCTCTGAATGGGCCTTTTAGAGCCAGCCTCACTTGGATGGGGGAAGCACTCCCTCCCCTCCTCTGATGAGAGGAAAAGGAAAATAAATGCACAATACTTCTTATTAGAACTCCCCTGTAATCCATCTAAAATCATATCTGTATACCTCTATCATCTATCTCTCTTGTATTGGCCAACTCCTAACAAGGCTTACGTGGAAGCTTCATCTCTCTTTGGGCCACTTGTTACCCAGCTCTGCTTTGAGCCTCAGCAAAAGTTCTCAACAGAAAATTCCAATTTAACCTTCCGTTATTCACTACTAATAATTCATTCATCCACAATATTTATTCAGTAAACACCCAGGGGAACCACGTGCCCAGGATTATGTTCATGTGTACTCAGTAAGGAGCAAAACTGACCCGGCCCTGACCCACTTCTGGGTGTTCTGGGCGGATCCAGCATTACTGGCCTCCTAAAACCTTTCCAGAACACCTACATTTGATTAATCCCACATCCTATCAACTGGAACTCTGTTATTCAGGGCTTGCACATGATAGCTGCAAAGACAGCTGTAACTTCATGTCTGTAGGATTGGTCCCAAGTGCTACAAGATCCTAAAGTGCCTTTGAGTCGTCACTGATAACTTAATCAGCAGAATTATTTTAGTGTTGAGTGTATTTTGCTGATATCTGATTCTTTAGCAAGTACAAACTTAGTTGTGTTTCTATTTTAATACTAAATAGACCTATGCTCTAAGATACAGACAGTTCCCTATAATCAGAATATTTGCTAAATTATAACTTCCCATTATTTGACCAGACTGAGTTCAGAACATTTTCCTGTTTGTTTATAGAATACTTCATAGTTCTATAAAATGTGCATATATGTACATATGTATATAAATTTTTTCAGTTTTTTTTTTTTTGAGGAGGGCATGTGTATTTTCTTTTATTAGATTGAATTTTCCTGGTATTTCCCTTTTATCCAAAAAATAAAAGTGCCCACTTTCCTGGCTTCAATGGATATCTCATTGAAATATTTAACTTGATTTTTAATGCAAAATTATGTGTTTTTAAAAACCCTTCTCCTCTTCTTGGCACTACTAATTGAAAACATTCAACTTAGAATGTCTGCCTTGTTCTTGAAGTTGGATTCTATGTGTTTTGATTTTGTGGGAATTTTTTTTTTTCATCTCATTAAACCTCAATGGAGAAGAAAAGTTTTGATCTTGTGCAGGAAAAAACACCAGCAAATCTTTAGTGTTGCCAACGACTACATTTCAAAAGTCTTGCATTCTAACCCCAGTTCCCTGATGTAATATATATAAATCTCATTAACCTTATAAATATGATTTTTCAGGAGCAAAGAACCTCTCCCTTCTTCCTTTATTATGTCTAATTTGCATAATAGCACATAGTCCAAGTGTTGGTAGATAATAATATCTTAAAGGGCACTGAAGTATAAGAATAATTACATCCTTGCAGATGTTTTATGAAATATACCCCATTAGTCACTTTATATTTGAGAGGCAGAAAAATAAGCACCTAGCAACAGCATGCTGCCCCTTGGGATGAAATAAAAGTCATTTTACATCCAAAAGATATTGTCTTTTCTTTGGGAGTGGTGGTGTCAGCCTAGCACATTTAATTACATAGAAAACTCTCACAAGGAGACTGGGCTGTTGATTGTCCACATGCGTGATGAATGACAGTAACGATATCCCCAATGATGGCTTTTGGTGAAGGGGATGGGGCTCACTGGGAGCCTTCCAGACAAGTTCATAAGTCATTCTTGTGCAGAGACCCTGAGACTGCTTAAGAATTGCACTTTTCCTCGGAAATGCCACCTTCCTGCGTCGCTCTCTTCCTCTCTGATTGGATTCTGGAAGGGGAGCACTGCCTGCCTCCAGAACCCAGAAGTAAGGATCTGGCACCTAATTACAGTATCAGGACCCACTGGCCACCAGCAACCACATGAAAATGCTAAGCCCACATTAGCACCTGATTAGATTGAATTTCCAGAAGGTTCTTTTCTCACAGCAATTAGGACATGTGCAAAGTAATAGGCAAGCAAAAGTGATGGAGGGAATAAAGCATGGGTAGAGCAATTGTTCTTCAATAATTGTATTTTGTTCTATACTTCTCAATATTATACAATTATAATCTTTGATAATTATTAGTTACTCAAGAATTATGGTTTATGAGTATTGTTCAATTGTCATCACCAATAGAATGATACTTAGGTGTGTTCTTTCTATAAAACTTAATAAGTAACAAGGAAAAAAAAACAACCTAACTTTCAGCAAGGGGGAATTCCTTGAGGAATTCGACATAGCTATATACATTCCTTGAGGTGCAGAGGACATCTCGGCCAGTGCAGAGGACAGCCCACCATGGCCCCAAGGCCACTCTGCAGACATTTGCTGAGCCCCTGAGGATACATAGCCCTGACCTCTAGCAGTTCCCCTTCAGCAGGGGGAGTGTGGCACCCAGGAGACTTCCCAGAAGCAGGTTATTCTCTCTGTGTTGTGGGGACTTGGGAGCAGATAGAAATTCACAGTTAAGTCAATATCTTGCCTTCAAGTCTTGGCCTCTGTTGGTTAATAGTGGAATGTAAAGTGAAGCAGTGCAGTGGGGATTAGCACACGCTGGGATGCCAGGGCTGGAGGAGAGGTGGACTCTCCTCTCTCCTTAAAAAAATAAAAACAGAAGGCAGGAAGGAAGGGAGGGAGACAGAGCAAAAAATGTTAGAAGTCGTGGTGACCATTGCGCAATACTGCAAATGTAATTAATGCCTGAATGGTACACTTGCTGTCATTCAGTCAGTAAGTCCCGTCTGACTCTTTGCAGCCGCATGGTCTGCAGCACACCAGGCTTCCCTGTACTTCACTATCTCCCAGAATTTGCTCAAACTCCAAATTTTAGGTTATATGTACATATTGACCACAGTTTAAAAATAGTATAATATACTCCAAACCATTGAATTGTACATTTTAAATGAAGTGAATTGTATGGTATCTGAATTTATTTCTTAAGCTGGTTTTTAAATTTTTGATATCCATGTGTTGTGTGTATGTGTGTACACACACATATGTACAAGCACGGACACAGGCCAGCAGGAGAGACTGCCAACTTCTGAGTTAATCTACTTTGGGTGGAAATGTCAGAGTGAGGACTAGACCAAGCCATGGAGGAGAAATGTAACATATATATACCTTGTTTAAAGTGCCCTGGAGGAAGGGAGAAAGATGTAAAATATTGTATGCTGCTGCTGCTAAGTTGCTTCAGTTGTGTCCGACTCTCAGCTACCCCATGGATTGCAGCCCACCAGGCTCCTTCATCCATGGGATTTTCCAGGCAAGAGTACTGGAGTGGGTCACCATTGCCTTCTCTGAAAGTATTATATAATGAATACTAAAATAATATCGTCAGAGTACAGGCTTCACATACTTTTATAAGAGGGAGGCATCTCTGCTTTTCTGCATCCTTTGTTTTCAAAGTCAGAGGCATGGCTAGCTCTGCTGATCGGAGGCCGGTGAAGTTGTGACAACTAATGATCATGCTGAAGCTCCTGTACTCCCAGGAAATGTCTCACTGCGCTTAGGAATGCTGCACATCTCCTTTGATTATGCCTTGGAGCCAGTGTTCCTTTTTCTGGAGGAAACTTCAAGTTCAAGGAGGCATGGTTTCAAGGTCAAGGAGGCATGGTGGAGGCGACGCTGGGTCTGGGTCAAAGACTGCCTCCCTTCCTGGGAGACCTTGAGGACTGGCCAGTCGCCTGGGCTTCTTTGGCCATAAAATGTCGATGGTGATTCCCATGTCGTCTTCTTGGAGTAGCATGAAAAGTGAAATCCAAACAAATAACAAGTGAGCCTTCAGTAACTGAATCACCGCCCTTGTGGAAGGTATTCTGGATGTATATGACAGAAAACCTAATACATGAGCAAAAAAAAAACAAACAGAAAAAAGACACTGAATTGAAAGGATACTGGGAAATCTCTTAGAAACCAGGGGCAGGGAGTGAGCCTGGATGCAGAAATGCGGTCTGGAGAGCTGGACGCTCACTCCCTCTGGCTCCTCTGCGAGTCCATCTGTCTTCATGCCCCTCCTTTCCTGCGGGCTGACTTCTGTTGCTCCGGCCTGCAGGCCAAATATGGTCACCCCGTGGCACCTGTGATTACATGCCTCTGTTTAAACAATGAGCCCAGGCTTTTCTCTCACATCCTCACTCATGGCTCAGCCTGGGCAGGCAATCATGCCTTGTCTGCTGAGTTGTGAGTGTGGGCAGGGGTCATACCGATAAACGTTATCCTCTGTCCATTCCTGCTGGCGGACAGGTACCAGGAGAGGTGCCCTCTACAAACATGATGGCAAAATCTAGTGGTCTGATTACATTACTCAACGGAAGGGTGGCATTTGATTTTAAGAACCTCCTTTCATACTATCCTTGTCTCCGCTGTCTTCTGTGAGTCCTGTCCTGTGAGCCCTGTGGAGCATGGCCCTGGCTGGGAGCTGGCGCCAAGTAAAGTGATGCTGGGGGTCCCTCAGAGAGTGGAGCTGGGCTTGTGGGATGCTTCAGGGGCCCAGAAGTCACCTTGCAACTGAAGTGGGACCAGGCTGTTCTGCTTGTGCTCAGGGACCCCTGTGCATTTCTCACAAAATGTCTTGCAAGTGAGAGTGGGTACAGGTCATAGGAGGGCTTCCCAGGTGGTGCTAGGGGTAAAGAACCCACCTGCCAATGCAGCAGACATACGGGTTCAATCCCTGGGTTGGGAAGATTCCTTGGAGAAAGTCATGGCTACCCACTCCAGTATTCTTGCCTGGAGAACAGAGGAGCCTGATGGGCTGCAGCCCATATGGTCACAAAGAGTCGGACACGACTGAAGCGACTGAGGATGTGCATGCGCATAAGTCATAGGAACCCATTTCAAGCTAGCTTTAGCAGAGTAGGAGACTTTTTTCTGGGTTTGCTTTTCTGGATCCCTCTGTCCCATCCCATCTGCTGCTCTTTGAGCCACTTTGCTATTTCCCAGCTCTCCACCCAGAGATAGACACGGTGAGTCCTGCAGTGATCTCTTCCCTTGAAAGGACAGTGCAGAAGATGCTGAACTAAGGGCTGTTGACATTTTTCCTCCTTTTCCTTTCATTGCCCAGGGTCTGCAATTACTCGTTCCACCCTTGGCCTTCAGAGCTGTGAGAGGGTGAGCAGGTGTTGAGAGCAACTTTGCTCTTTTTGAGTCAGTCTTGTTACATGGATAAGGTCCAACTCTCTCAGGGGAGCTGGCAGCTCCTCCAAGGCCAGACCACTGGGCAAGGCTCCCGAGAGCAGTGCTAGCCTGCTTGGTGTCACAAAGAGCTGGGCCAGGCCTGCTCGCCTCTGCCCCCGTGAGCAGGCTGCTTTGCAAACAGATGTACAGATAATTGACTGTCAGAAGTAGACTGCAAAGGTGTACCAGGCTTGCAGAAAAGAGAAAATAACTCTAAGCTGAGGACACTTCTGCCTCTCAGGTCTGTGCCCTCCTTCCATCTTTCCTCCACCCTCCTGTGCTGTTGGACACGGAGGAGCCAGGAACTTGCCAGTAGGTCTGCTCCATGTGCTGTGGAAGATGCTGGTGGTGGGAAGGGCAAAGGGGAGAGGGAGAGGTGGTGTGCAGAAGAGCAGGCCTTACCTGCATCTAAGTGGACAAACCCACTGCAGGTCCCTGCATGACTTGAGCCTTAAGGATTAACCCTTAAGAAGCCACCAAGGCAAATAAGTACGTGATTACATTCACGGCTAGTTACTTAATAATAATAACCGGCATCTGTTCCTGGCACAGTTTTAATCCGCTTACACTTGTCAGTTCATTTAATCTTCACAGTGCTACAAGGTAGGCACTTCGATTAGCTTCATTTTACAAACAAGAAAGTCGAGGCACAGACTGGTTAAATACTGGGCCCAGTTTCACAGGGCAAATCAGTGACAGAACCAGGATTTGAACACAGATAATCCCCCTCCAGAGTCACTCCTCCAACTGCTTCCTAGGTTATTGGCCTCTCACGATGCAGGACAGGGTAGAATCAGTCTTTGCTTTAGTGTTCTGTGATCATTTAAAAGATGCTACTAGGGAGAAAATTTATTTTTAAAGTCTAACCATTGGAAAAGCAAGTTTTAGCAACAGAAGGTTTCATGATCCATTCAAAGCTCACCGGTCAGTTTGCATGTCTCCTAACTCCCACAGGGGTAAAATTGGCTGTTCTCTCTGCCTTTAGCAGAGAGGAGCCATGCACTTAATGTGCAAGGGGAGGGAGGGCCAGTCATTATTTAAGCTATGTGATCTGATGGGGGGCGGTGCTGGAAAGTGAACAAAGCTGGGAATTATCGCACTGCAGCTCACCCCTGACGTTTACTGTGATTCTAGAATCTGTGAGCATATGGTAACTGCTGGAAGTACCGAAGAGCAGTTGGAAACCATAGACTTAAGGAACAAACTGGCTACTCTCTTTTTGTGTGTGTGTGAAAAGAAACACAAGATTTTTAAAAATTGAAGTATAGTTGATTTACAATATATTATATTAGTTTCAGGTATAGACCATAGTACAATATTTTTATAGATTACACTCCATTAAAATTATTAGAAAATATTGGCTATATTCACCGTGCTGCACAATATATCCTTGTAGCTTATTTAGTTATACCTAGTAGTTTTAAGCCTCTTAAGGCCCTCCCCACTTCCTTCTCCACATTGGTAACCTCTGGTTTGTTCTCTAATATGTGAGTCTGTTTGATTATACTCATTCACTTATTTTATTGTTTAGATTCCACTAGAAGTGATTACATGCAGTATTTGTCTTTCTCTTGTACTACTCCTGCCCTTCACATCTTTTCCCACAGCCCATTTTCACTCCCAAATCTGAAGAAAGTCCAGAACAAACTATTTCCTCATCTTCAATCCACCCCACACACATCAGTGTGAGAGTTTTCCCTCTCCTTTTCCAGTTTTGGTTGGACCTTAAATTCCTCATCTTTGTTGTATGGGACTGGATGGAGAGCTGGTAATGTCGGGATGACATCTTATTTGAGATCCGTGATGGCCCTTGGGAATTCAGGCCAAGGGCTGCTTCTCTTGCCAGTTGACGGAGCCCCACTGTGTAGCTAGCAAAACCCACCCCTTCCCCTCGCCTGACACGCCCCCACCAACCTGGTCAGCAGCCTTTGCATTGTTCCACTCTTCCCTGACTTCTTTGGGAGCATCCTGCTGGTGATGTCCATTCCCCCTCTCTATGCCTGGTGCTGACTCCACTTAGCCTCTGTCTTAGTCTGTTCAAGCTGCTATAACACCACAGACTGGGTAGCGTATAAACAACAAAAACTTACTTCTCACAATTCTGGAGGTTGAGAAGTCCAAGATCAAGGTGTCGGAAGATATGGTGTCAGGTGAGGGCCTCCTTCCTGGTTTACAGACAGCTGTGTCTTCTTGCTGCATCCTCTCATAGCAGAAGGGCTGAGGAGCTGGCTGGTGTCTTTGTTATGAGGGCACCAATCCCATTCATGCGGGATTCATTCAACCCCATTCACCCTAACCACCTAATCACCTCCCAGAGGCCCCATCATTTTGGGAAGCTAGGTTTCAACATATGAATTTTGGTGAGGGGGAGACACAAATATTCAATCTATAGCAACCTCTTTCATTGTCTAGTTTACATGTTTTGTTTCTCTCTTCTAAACGATAAGATTCTGGAGGGTCTGAACCATGTTTTCTTCATTCACTACCTGCCTTACTCCATCAGCAAGCTGTGCTTGTCGCTCCTGTGTCCACATCCATTCATCTTTGTAGACTTAATGTTGAGCACCCTGCCTTTGACCAAGAGATAAATCCACTGCTATTCAGAGATTTTCCTTCTGACTCCTCTCCTCTTCTGACTCCTTTTCTTCCCTAACCAAGTTGCTTTGGGAACTAAGGGAACTAGCTTCCCCTCCTCTCGTAGTGAGAGAGGTCTGGAAGTCAGTCTCATGGGTAAACTGAGGCTACCCTAGATGCCTGCTGTTTCACATAACAAGTTCTCCCAGAAAAACCAGTTTGGGCAGCACATTCTTGCTGTCTAACCACATCTCTCTAGAAAGCCCTATACAGAGACATCTAGCTTCCTATGTGGTATCTACTCTCTTTCCTTCTTAGAGACAGAGATACAGTGTAATTCCAGGTGGCATGTAGTCAGTCAAAGGACTATGATTTTCTGCCTCTTTTGTAGAAGATGAAAGCAGAAATTGTTGGATGGAACTTCTAGGAAAGGCTTTTTACCCTTCCATCCTACCTGCCTTGTTTGGGGTATGGATATGATGGCTGGAGCTGCAAGAACCATACTGAGTTCACAAAGAAGAGACTAAAAGGATCACAAAGACTCAGTCCTAATTTTCTTGATTCTAATTGATTCATAAGCCGCTGATCCAATGCCAGTAATTACCCACACTTTCATTTCACATTGAACAATAAGTAGGCCATTATGTTTAAGTCACTGTAACCAGCTCTATTACTAGCAACTAACAGCATTTTCTAGTTGATACACTGAATTAGATGATAGTTCAGTGAATACTCGAAGGCCTTAGTTACAGGGAATTGAGCTCTTATAAAGGCACCATTCTCAGACATTTTTCCTTGCTGACAAGCCCTGGTGTCAATATTCTCTGAGTTAAGTGAAATCTTTTTGGTGTTCCCAAATTTAACTTCTTCAGTGAAAGTGAAAAATGAAAGCCACTGGGCTCCCTCCCTAGAAGCAGTTTTAGGAAAGCAAGTCATCATCTCCCTTTGACGCATGGTCACCTGCGACAGCATCGCTGATACCATGCCCGCGAGCTACATGTTGAAGTTCTCCAACATCTGGCAGCTGAGCTGCCACTGGCTTTTTAAGCACAAGTAAAACCAAGCATTCAAATATTCCCAATTTAGCCTCTGAAGCATTATGTTGGGCGCCTCTACCTTGGTCCACAGCTGCCAGCAATCCAGAGCTCTTTCTTGTACAGACATTTTCAGTTTTTTAAATTTAGGTATTCTCACTCCCAATGGTGGTGAAGTTACCCTGGAGGAATTTTTATAGAGGCAGTCACCGTTGTGTCTTACAAACCAAAGGTGTCTAAAAGGTTTCCCTGGGGCTGGGGTGGTAGGGACGGTCTTTAGAAGAGAGCAGAAAAACCTGCTGAGAGTCCTGTGTCTTATTAATGCCTTATGAAGAACACGTTCCTCTCTGTAGCCAGGCCCTCATCTCAAGTAGCCAATTTTTTTCCAGTTTTCTAATGAATTTATTTAGTTTTCATTGAAGGATGATTGCTTTACAAAATTGTGTTGATTTCCACCATATATCAACATGAATTAGCCATCAGTATACATATATCCCATCCTTATTGAGCCTCCCTCCCACTTCCCACCCTACCCCACCCGTCTAGGTTGTCAGAGAACCTCAGTGTGAGCTCCCTGAGTCATACAGCAAATCCCCACTGGCTGTCTGTTTTACATATGGTAGTGTATGTTTCCCTGCCAGTCTCTCCATTCGTCCCACCCTCTCCTTCCCCGCCCCCCATTCCTGCCATGTCCAAAAGTCTGTTCTCTGTGTCTTCAAGCAGCCAGTTTTAAGTGGTAGTCATGCCATAAGGGTGGGGTCGAAGGGGATGGGAATATAACCCCATCTTCTTTCTCCTTCATGCCTGTGCAGGGTGAGAAGCCAAGTCAGTGGGAGGCAGCACTCCAGAACTGAAGGACTCCATCCTCAAGGGCTGACCATCCCGTCTTATGGACCCCCTTCATCTCCAGACGATGCTACCCAGGACCTGAGGATTCTTAGACCACCCTCTCCTTCTATGCTCTTTCTCTAGTCATGCTCCAGGTTAGTGCCACAGTCTGTAAGAAGCAAGTGGAATCAGAATATCTGCAGCACAAGGGGCTTCAGAGACTGCCTCACTAATTTGACATATGGATAAAACAAAGTCCATGGCAGAGAGATGACGAGTCTCAGGGCACATCACTAGTTAGTGACTAGCTTTAGGTCCTGACCCTAGGCTGGCAAGTTTGGCATAGTAATAGATAATAGCAAGAGCACACGTGCGTGCGCGCACACACACACACACACGCACACACACACACACACACACACACACTCTCACATACACACATACACAAACTCTTGTTTAGTTCACTATGTGCAAGGTGCTGTTGTAAAATATGTATAGTGTTGTGTGCATATTATCTTCCCCATTTTATGCACAAGGACTACAAAGCTCAGAGATGTTAAGTAACTCGCCCAAAGTCACAGCTAGTGACTGGCAGAGGCAGAACTTGAACTCAAGCAGTCTGGCTCTACTCTTGATCCCTGCACAGTCCTGACATACTAGCATGCGGTCTTTACTGACTTACGGTCCAGAGAAAGGATCTCTAATAAATTCCTTGGCCAGAGGATTCCTGGCTTGACATCTTACCCTTGGAGAGACATTTCCTGAAACATGAAGGTACGAGGTACTAAAGTAAGGCTTCAACCAAAACTAAAACTAAGCAAAAATGTCCATGGTCAAACAAATGTCCAATGTTGTATTAAAACAAGTTAAACAGAATTGCTTTTACCACAGAACTTCTCAGAGCCTTCAATATGCCAATGGACATTGTGAATTTTCTAAAAGAGTCTAAAAGCATTTCCTAAACCTTTTGGAACATAGAGCATTTTTTCATGCATTGATGTCATCCCACATCATGTGGCTTCTGGAAAACTCAATCAAGTTAAAAAGGCAAATTTTATTTGATGTATTGTTATGAAGATAGCTTTGACCTCAAGAATGCACTAAAATGGAAAACAACTTTGACTCAAAGATACCCTCCAGGGTTTCCTGGAACACAGTTTGAGAACTGATGTCCTAGAAAATAATATATTAAAAGTAAGACTTGAAGGACACGATCATGGGCTAAACAGCATCTTGTCCTTGTGAAAGACAAGGAGAAAATGAATGAAAGAGCATGAATGTGTTTTAAGAATCAGTCTTTCATTCTACTAACACCTTATTTTCCCTTTTCTTTCTCTTCTCCTCCCTCCTTTCTTCTTTTCATTAAAAAATTCCTTTTCTCCATAAAGGATTTAAAGTGGCTTACTCTTCCAGTAAGTCAACATTCTTATTGATAGAGACACATTGCAGAATAAGTAAAGTGTTATTTTAGTGAGGGAGGTGCTATCCCTATCCCCCCAGTTCTCCTTGATTTGGACCCCTGTAAATCAACCTGAAATTTCTATCATTAGCATTTTGTTTGTTTAGGGAAAGCCATGTCTTTCTAGAAAGAGGCTCTGGCTCAGATACAATTTGGATATGGCAGGAAGTGTGACATGTTGGGCTACATCACCTGAGCCTCTGCACAAGTGGCTCAGTTTAAGGAGGTTTTCCCGAATAAGAATCCTGAGGGATCGGGACTCAGAATGGGGGAGTACTGCAGCAGCTACTCTCAGGGGACCCTAGAAAGTGAGGTACCTGGTGAGAAGTAGCTGCTGTTTTTTAGGGAGATGTCCAAAGGTGCCTTTTATTCATTTAACAATTTTATCTGGGGTCTTCCCTGGATCTGAGGTCATTGTGTGTTTCTACTAGACCAGAGGTCTTTGAGGACTTCCCTGGTGACTCAGACAGTAAAGAATCTGCCTGCAATGCAGGAGACCAGGGTTCGATCCCTGGGTCAGAAAGATCCTCTGGAGAAGGGAATGGCAACCCACTCCAGTATTGTCGCCTGGAGAATCCCATGAAGAGAGGAGCCTGGCAGGCTATAGTTCATGGGGTCACAAGAGTCAAACATGACAGAGTGACTAACACAGGGGTCTTTGAACCTGACCTCAACCTTCAGGACAAAGCCAGTGTGACATCTGGGGTGACCCAGACCAGGTGGGAAAATGAAGCATCTGTCTTCCTGGGTGACACAGTGTCCTCCTTTGTAACACTGGCCTGTGCAACAGCACCTTGTCCTTTTGCTCACGAGGCAGCTGATCCACAGGAAGATGCTCTGGTGCCCACAGCCTGGGGCCAGATGGAGAATCACCAGGTGGAGGGACACTAAAGGTCCTCCCCTCCTGAGGGCAGCTATGCCTTCTTCGCTTCCTTGTCTTTTCCAGCCTTGGGTTTTAGGGCTCTTGCCGGGTGACGCTAGCAGTGAGTCACCACCTCTTACACTTGCCACTGCCATGTGCCATATGCCACACGTGAGCCTAGGTGTGTGCCAGGCGAATCCTTAGCTGTTTGCCCGGAGTGGGCTCGCGTGATTGATCTGCTCCTCATCCAGGCAGACCCATCCAACTAAGCATTTTATAAACAACAAAACAAGTTTATTGGAGGTTTTCCACATATAGTAGTACTATACATTCCTTCAGAAAATACAGATGAGAAAGTAGAAAAGTCACCCACAACCCTGTCCCCCAGAGATAAGGACAGCCGGCTCTGGATGTGAACCCCACCTGCCCTACAGACACTTGTGGAAGGTCCCAGGTGGGATTCATACGTGGCCAGAGTCATGGCCGTTCTTCCACCCTCCCTGCCCTCCACGCCCATCCCCACTGCTTTGCAGCAGTGTCTACACTGCAGAAGGGGCCGGGTTTTGTGTGTGGATTCTCTGGCTTAGAGGGTAATGGAGAGGACAGCGTGGAGTCAGGCCCCCTTTCTGTCTCAGGGATGGATGAATCTGATGGGGTACGAGGGGGAGGAGCCTGCTCCACAATTCTGAGTAGGATTCAGTGTGTCCCACACAGTGAGACTTGGAAGTTCATCTCTGCTCAGGCGAATGAAGGATGTCTATTCTCCGTCATGTATTGAAGCTGCTAATTTCCTCTTGGGACACCCCTGTCATGGAGTGGGGGCCTCATGTAGGGATACCACCCTCTTGCCAAGTGTCTGCCAGTCTAATTCCTGGTTCCTCTGCTCCCCCTTGATGCTGCCTTAGTATTCCCTTTAGATCTCCTAATGTGAAGTCTGTATTTAGTCTTTTCTGCCTTAGCACATGCATAGTAGTTAAATATGAAATTCAAGACGTCATAAACCATTGGCCTCCTGTTTCATATACAATGCACGAGGAGACATCACCAGCATTCACAGGCTCTGATGAATCACCTCAGGTTCTCAACATCTCCCCACCACTCTTAAATTTTTTTTTTTTTTTTTGATTTGGGGGCTTCTCCTGTGGCTCAGTGACAAAGAATCTGCCTGCAATGCAGAAGCCGCATGTGACGCAGGTTTGATCCCTGGGTCAGGAAGAGCCTCTGGAGAAGGGCATGGCAACTCACTCCAATATTGTTGCCTAGAGAATTCCATAGACAGAAGAGCCTGGCAGCTACAGCCCACGGGGCTGCAGAGTCGGACGACTGAAGAGACTTAGCACCAGCACTCACATAGCCATTTAACAATGTATCACTCTGAATTCTTCAGCTTAAACAAGGAAAGAGCTGGAGGAAGTTGGGCTCTTTTGAGGCCTGCACTGGCCAGCTAGAGCAATCCTCTCTGCTGGCTCAGCCTCTTCACCGGCAGCCCCTGCTGGCTCATTTGTTTATTCTGCAATTAGCACTAGAAGGAGACTCACAGGGAAATTTTTGCTTGGGGGCCCAGAATTTATATTTCAGAACTTCTTCCCCTCGTTAGAGCACCAGATCCTGTCAGGAGAGTTTGAAAACAATAGCTCTCAGTGCTCTTCCAAAAATACTCTTGATAATAGTCATTGGTAATTTCAATATTCACAAACATGGTTTTTCTAATACTGTCTCCCAGTTCTTCAACTTCTCCTCCTCCCAATGATCTTATCCTTTATGGCATCTTAAAAAAAATTTTTATATGTCTATCTCACATAGAGTATGGCTTTAATTCATTTTTAAAAATTTTATTGGTAAATAGTTGATTTACCTTGTATTAGTTTCAGGTTTACAGCATAATGATTCAGTTTTATATATATATGTGTGTGTGTGTGTGTGTGTATACATACATGTATATTCATTCTTCTTCAGATTCTTTTCCCATATAAGTTATTACAGAATATTGAGTAGGGTTCCTTGTGTTATACAAGAGGTCCTTGTACAGGTTGACTTTCTATTTTATATATTGTAGTGTGTGTATTTTAACCCCAAGCTCATAATTTATCCACCCCACCTCACCCTCCTACATTTCCCCTTTGGAAACTGTTTTTGAAATCTGTAAATCTATTTTTGCTTTGTAAATAAGTTCATTTATAAAAATTAGATTCCAGGGCAGAAAAAGAAATAAAAGGAATCCAAATTGGAAAAGAAGAAGTAAAACTCTCACTGTTTGCAGATGACATGATCCTCTACATAGAAAACCCTAAAGACTCCACCAGAAAATTACTAGAGCTAATCAATGAATATAGTAAAGTTGCAGGATATAAACTCAACACACAGAAATCCCTTGAATTCCTATACACTAATAATGAGAAAGTAGAAAAAGAAATTAAGGAAACAATTCCATTCACCATTGCAATGAAAAGAATAAAGTACTTAGGAATATATCTACCTAATGAAACTAAAGACCTATATATTGAAAACTATAAAACACTGATGAAAGAAATCAAAGAGGACACTAATAGATGGAGAAATATACCATGTTCATGGATCAAAAGAATCAATATAGTGAAAATGAGTATACTACCCAAAGCAATCTACAGATTCAATGGAATCCCTATCAAGCTACCAGCGGTATTTTTCAAATAATTTCAAGATTTGTATGGAAATACAAAAACCTCGAACAGCCAAAGCAATCTTTAGAAAGAAGAATGGAACTGGAGGAATCAACTTGCCTGACTTCAGGCTCTACTACAAAGCCACAGTCATTAAGACAGTATGGTACTGGCACAAAGACAGAAATATAGATCAATGGAACAAAATAGAAAGCCCAGAGATAAATCCACACACCTACGGACACCTTATATTCAACAAAGGAGGCAAGAATATACAATGGAGTAAAGATAATCTCTTTAACAAGTGGTGCTGGGAAAATTGGTCAACCACTTGTAAAAGAATGAAACTAGATCACTTTCTAACACCATACACAAAAATAAACTCAAAATGGATTAAAGATCTAAAATAAGACCAGAAACTATTGAGAGGGTAACAGGCAGGAAGGCCAGGGGTCTCCAAATGGAGGAAATAGCCTGCAAGTGTCAGACATTTTATCTCTCTTAAGCGGCAGGAGGAAACAAATTAGCGATATTTTCTCCTTCTCTATACAAATTTAAAAAGAGGTTTCTCTTAAAATTCTGTGTTGCCATAATGACACCTGGTTTCACTTGAAGTTAACCATTGCCTTTTTCTTATGGAAATATTTATCTTAAGCTATGCTAATGTACTGTGCATTTACCCCAAACTCTGTCTTCAAGTCGGTTCCACCTTTTGGGCCCAGAACCTACTTGATAAACCAATATGTTATACTCCAATATTGTTCCTCTAATCTATGTAAATGAAACTATTTGTATGGTGATCTGCCCTTCTTCAAGATTCAAGTTAATCATTTTATGGCCCAAGATAAACCATTTGGAGCCAAGGTTATCCCAAAATACATCTTATGGGTGAGGGGCCTGGTGCCATTCTAAGTTTTGAGACATTCCTTTCTTTCATTAACAGACTGCTGGTGACTATATAACATCCAACTAAAGACTAGCAGGGGGTACTCTTTCTGCCCCCTTCTGATGCCTATGTCAGAAGCTTTCTCTATCTCCTTTATACTTTAATAAAACTTTGTTACACAAAAGCTCTGAGTGATCAAGCCTCGTCTCTGGCCCTGGACTGAATTCTTCTCCTCCGGGGGCCAAGAATCCCAGCGTCGTGATTCAACAACAACCTTTCACTATAAAACTCCTAGAGGAGAACATAGGCAAAATACTCTCTGACATAAATCACAGCAGGATCCTCTATGATCCACCTCCCAGAATACTGGAAATATAAGCAAAAATAAACAAATGGGATCTAATTAAAATTAAAAGCTTCTGCACAACAAAGGAAACTATAAGCAAGGTGAAAAGACAGCCTTCTGAATGGGAGAAAACAATAGCAAATGAAGCAACTGACATACAACTAATCTCAAAAATATATAAGCAACTCATGCAGCTCAACTCCAGAAAAATAAACAACCCAATCAAAAAATGGGCCAAAGAACTAAATAGACATTTCTCCAAAGATGACATACAGATGGCTAACAAACACATGAAAAGATGATCAACATCACTCATTATCAGAGAAATGCAAATCAAGACCACAGTGAGGTACCGTTTCACACCAGTCAGAATGGCTGCGATCCAAAAGTCTACAAGCAATAAATGCTGGAGAGGATGTGGAGAAAAGAAAACCCTCTTACACTGATGGTGGGAATGCAAACTAGTACAGCCACTATGGAGAACAGTGTGGAGATTCCTTAAAAATTGCAAATAGAACTGCCTTATGACCCAGCATCCCATTGCTGGGCATACACACCGAAGAAACTAGAATTGAAAGAGACACATGTACCCCAATGTTCATTGCAGCACTGTTTATAATAGCCAGGACATGGAAGCAACCTAGATGTCCATCAGCAGATGAATGGATAAGAAAGCAGTAGTACATATACACAATGGAGTATTACTCAGCCCTTAAAAAGAATACATTTTAATCAGTTCTAATGAGATGGATGAAACTGGAGCTGATTATACAGAGTGAAGTAAGCCAGAAAGAATACAGTATACTGACACATATATATGGAATTTAGAAAGATGATAATGATGACCCTGTATGTGAGACAGCAAAAGAGACATAGATGTATAGAACGGACTTTTGGACTCTGAGGGAGAGGGAGAGGGTAAAATGATTTGGGAGAATGGCATTGAAACATGTATACTATCATGTAAGAAATGAAGCACCAGTCTATGTTCAATACAGGACATAGGATGCTTGGGGCTGGTGCACGGGGATGATCCAGAGAGATGATATGGGGTGGGAGGTGGGAAAGGGGTTCAGGATTGGGAGCTTGTATACACCTGTGGCTGATTCATGTCAATGTATGGCAAAACCAATACAGTATTGTAAAGTAAAATAAAGTAAAAATAAAATTAAAAATAAATAAATAAATGTATATACACATGTGAAAATTGAAAAAAAAATTAGATTCCACATATAAGTGATGTCATGATATTTGTCTTTCTCTGGGTAACTTAGTATGATAATCTCTTGGTCCATACAAATTGCTGCAAATGGCATTCTTCCATTCTTTTTGCTTAGTCACTCAGTCACATTCGACTCTTTGTGACCCTATGAACTGTAGCTGGCCAGACTCCTCTGTCCATGGAATTTTCCAGGCAAGAATACTGGAGTGAGTTGCCATTTCCTTCTCCAGAAGATCTTCCTAATCCAGGGATTGAACCCACATCTCCCGTGTCTCCTGCATTGCAGGCAGATTCTTTACTCACAGAGTCATCTGGGAAGCCACTAGGAAATGACAGTGACACTCTTTAAGTAGGATTTTCTACCAGTTTCATCAGAATCGACCACATATCTCAAAACCTTAACTGGTCAGTCATCCAGATGGCGGATTTTGGAGAGGGGATGCTAGGATGGAACAGGACAGAAACTTGGTCTGCTAAAGGAGGCAATGACCCAGCAGCTTAGAGTACACACTGAGACTCTGTCTGTGGTGGGTTCAAGTCCCTGCTCTGGAACATTAATGAGATGACCTAACCTGAGCATCTTGAGAGTTGAGATGATGTGTGGAAAGCACCAGAACAGCATCTGGGACATAGGCACTGTCACATACTCACTGTTAAGACTTAAAAAAAAAAAAATTAAACATGGCACTGATAAGTTTTTGAGCACATTCTGTTTTTAAGCACAAATGTTTAATCGGTATTTTGACTCTGTAGGGTGGTGTCAGTATCTGTCCTGCAGATTGGAATGTGGCTTTCTAGGCTGCCTGGCCTGTCCCCAGGAGAGGGGGTAACACAGGCATGTCCATGGAGGGCGTGCAGGTAAGTTACCCAAGGTAGGAGGAAAGACTGGACTCTCCCCTGGCTGCCAGGCTGGAGGTGCAGAAGCTCATTCATCTTTCCCTGGGCATGTGGCTGGTCTCCTTAAAAACTGCTGGGGCAGGTCAGGTGGTAAGGGTGCTTGGCCCAAGGCCCCAGCATGAGCTGCTCACAGAAGCATGTGACTGGGGGAGGAATGACAAAGTCAGGATTTTTGCTCCAGGTTATTGACACAGGAGGTGGGAGGGGATGGGAGCACATGGGAAGTTGGTGAAGATATTCCCCTGACTATTCTTTTTTATGGCTGAATAATATTCCATTGTATATATGTACCACATCTTATTTATCCATTCCTCTGTCAATGGGTGTTTAGACTGCCTCCATGTAAGCTATTGTGAGTAGTGTTGCAATGAACATAGGGGTACATGTATCTTTTCAAATTATAGTTTTTTCCAGATATATGCCCAGGAGTGGGATTGCTGGATCATCTAGTATCTAGTGGTTCTATTTTTAGTTTTTTAAAGAAACCTCCCATAGTGATTATACCAATTTACATTCCTGCCAGCAATATAGGAGGATTTCTTTTTCTCCACATCCTTTCCAGCATCTGCTATTTGTAGACTCTTTGATGATGGTCATTCTTACTAGCGTGAGGTGATACCTCATTGCAGTTTTGATTTGCATTTCTCTGATAATTAGTGATATTAAGCATCTTTTCACATGCCTCTTGGTCATCTGTATGTCTTCTTTGAAGAAATGTCTATTTATATCGTCTGCCCATTTTTTGTTGGGTTTTTGTTTTTGGATATTGAGCTGCATGAGCTGTTTGTATATTTTGGAGATTAAGCCTTTGTTGTTCGTTCATTTGCAAATATTTTCTCCTGTTCTGTGGGTTGTCTTTTTGTTTTGTTTATGGTTTCCTTTGCTGTGCAAAAGCTTTTAAGTTTAATTAGATCCTGTTTGTTTATTTCTGCTTTGATTTTCATTACTCTAGGGGCGGAGCAAAAAGATATTGCTGCAATTTATGTCAAAGAGTGTTTTGTCTGTTTTCCTCTAAGAATTTTATAGTGCCCAGCCTCACATTTAGGTCTTTGATCCATTTTGAGTTTATTTCTGTATATGGTGTTAGAGAATGTTCTGATTTCATTCTTTTACATTCTGTCCAGTATTCTCAGCACCACTTATTGAAGAGACTTTTTGTCCATTGTATAGTCTTGCCTCCTTCATCATAGTTTAATTGACCATAGGTGTGTGAGTTTATTTGGGGAATTTCTGTCTTGTTCCACTGATTCATTATGGTAGTTTGGCCACTCATGCCCCTGGCCACGCCCTTGACCTTGCCATTACTAACAGTTGTACTCCCTTTGTAATCTCAATTTTAAATGTTCCACCCTCTCATCATAGTTTTCTCCTTCCAGTTCAGGCTTCTATTCTGTCCAGTCGTCCTTCAACCTCATTGAGATTCACAGTCAATGGATCTGTCACCCTTTCAGTATTCCCCACCACCCCCATTGTCAGCCACAAGTCCTCACTGCCCTCCTTACCCACTTAGATTATGTGGTTTCTCATTATCACCCTGGCCACTAATACACATTCAACTCCCTTCCACCTCTTCCTTCATTGCACCTTCTTGGCAAGACCAGAGAGGCCTGGCTGAATCTACCTCTGTCTACTCTCTGCACCAGCAAGGCTGAGCATGCCACTGGCTGTAGTTGAACTTCAGGTGGGACCTTGGTGCTGGCCTGGTCCTTGTATTCCATTTCCCTACACCAATATTCTCCCACTCTGTAAGACAATGATTTCCCATTTTCTCCTCCCTTCTCAAACCCCCAGTCTTCCTCCCCCATGCTCACCCTCAGCTGATGACATTGCTTCCTAGTTCAGTGGGATTATAGAACAATAAACTGACAAGTTCCGCATTCCCACCACCACACCCACCCACCCACCCATCCTCATCAGTGCATATCTGTTCTGCCTTCCCTGCTGGCACTGGGGTGAATTTACCAAGCTTCCATCAGCAGTACTCAAAGTGTGGTCCTTGCTCCTGACTGGCCGCATCAGCATCACCTGGGAGGTGATCAGAAGTACCAATTCTCCAGCCCACTCCAGACCTGCTGAATCAGAATTTGTGGGGTAGAGCCTGGAAACTGTCTCTCCAAGTGATTATTCAGCACAGTTAAATTTAAGAAACACTTATCTAGAACCCTTTCTCTCTTACCTGCTCAGGAATATCCCTCTGGGGTGGTCCCCTCTCTTTGCATCATCATACTTTTTCCTCTTTTGGATAGATAAATTTCCATTCCATCCTGTATATAGGCTGGATGCAAAGCACACAACCTCTCTTGATTCCAAATCCCACCTTAGCCACCACCCCATTTCTCTACTTCCTTCTTTCTCTTAACATCCCCTCAAGCAGTCTTTTCCTCCCACCATCGCCTAAAATGAACTTGCTAAGGCCATTTTGGCAGAAACTGGCTATATGGTCACCCAACTGTTTCTTCTTTTTGGAGACACAACTAACTGACATTTCTCAATATCTGTGCATGTAAATAAGCCCAGATGACTAGTTCTTGGTGTGGGAGTGTGAACCTTCAGGCTGAGGCGTTTGAGCAAGGGTGTGCTTCGACATGGACTATCCCTTCCCTTCTCTACAATAATGATCCCCATGTTTATATCTCTAGCCTGGGCCCAAGGCTTGCTTATCCAACTTCCTACAAGGCATATCCACTAGACATCTCAATGGGGCTTCCTAGGTGGTGCTAGTGGCAAAGAACCTGCCTGCCAATGCAGGAGACACAAGAGACACAGGTTCAATCCCTGGATCAGGAACATCCCCTGGAGGAGGGCCTGGCAACCTACTCCAGTATCCTTGCCTGGAGAATCCCAAAGACAGAGGAGCCTGGAGGGATATGGTCCATAGGGTCGCAAAGAATCAGGCATGACTGAAGTGACTTCACATGCATGCACACATCCAGCTCACCATGTCCCACACCAGACTCCTGATGCCTTTAGTCGCTTTTCACCCATCATCTTCTCCTTGATAAAATGTTAACCCTGTCCTCCCAGGTGCTTAAGTCAAGACAATGGACTAATCCTTATTTCCCACATCCCATTATTATCAGTTCCTACATATATTACCTAAAAACATCCTGAGCCTCATCTCACCCTTGCGTAGGTGCTGTCTGGGTTCCAGCCACCGCTTGTCTTCTCTTGCCATATCCTCCTAATTCTCTTCCTGCTCACATTCTGCCTATCTCCATGCTGTTCTCAGTAGAACATCTAGGATGATCTTTAGACCCAGAAATCAGATTATCTTACTTTTACAGTCTTTCCCTGCCCCCAGATCACTCAGAATTAAAACCAAAGTCCTTGAAATGGCTCTCAGGCCCCACATGGACTGGCTCCCCATTACCTCTTTGACTTCATCTCTTCTGACTCTCTCCTTGGCTGGCTCCCCTCCTGTAACACTATCTTCTTTGCTACTTGAAGCATATTCTTGCCTGGAATACACTTGCTCAGATAGTCACAGCCCACTCTCGCACTTCCTCTAAACCTGCAGTCAAATTTACTTTCACAGTGTGGCCTTCCCCGATATAAACTTAGGCCCACCCACCCCTGAACTCCCTGTGCCTCTTAGCGCTTTCCACCACCTGGCAGACTAGACATAGACTTATTTTTTTGTTTGCCTATTCTTACCAGAATGTAAGGAGAACAGACCATCTTCTTTATTCTGTGTCCCCAGAACATAGAACAATGTTAGGTGCACAGTAGGTACTCAAAAAAACATCTGAAATGAATGAAAGAATGAATAGCTAAATGGACCAGCGTCGTTGGGCCCAGGAGGGGAAGCAAGTCTCACCAGTTGAGTTTTTTTAATAATTAAATTTATTTTTAATTGAAAGATAATTGCTTTACAATATTGTGTTGGTTTCTGCAAAACATCAACATGAACCACCTGTAGGTATACCTATGTCCCCTCCCTCTTGAACTTCCCACCTCCCTCCCCATCCTACCCCACTAGGCTGTTACCAAGTCCCAGTTTGAATTCCCTGAGTCCCAGCAAATTCCTACTGGCTGTCTATTTTACATATGGTACATATGTGCTTTGTTTCTGGTGAATGAGTCCTTTCTTGCTCTCCTTGTGAATTTTGTCACAAGGATCTTGTCTTCAAAGCCTCTCCTGTACCCTATTTTGAACTGCCTGGGAGACTTGTCTCCTCCGGATGGAGTTGGCCTCTTAGACATACTTGGCAGCATTGGACATGAGTCCCCAACACAGCCTTTGCTCGTGAGGCTCCAGGCCCCCATTTGATACTGCAGGGGTCCTGCCACACACTCACTGAGGTCTGCCCAGCAGCACAGTGGACAGCACCAGGTTCTACTTGTGCAAAAGTGCAGACAAGTCATCATGACAACTTCAAAAGAGAGGAAGGAGGTTTGAAGGCCCTTTCAGTAACAAGGATTCTCGAGGAGAGATGAGCAAGACTGGGCAAGTGGCTTGGAGGTGCCACTTCCTGGTCCTCCCCACTCTCTGACACTGTCTCTGGGAAAGGTTGTTGGAACCAGCAAACACACAGCTTTGTTGATGAAAAGCCTGTTTATTCCTAGTACACTGGACACTTTGTTCAAGAATAGTTCATCCATTTGAAAATATTGCCCTTGTAATGGTGCCAAGGTCATTCTCTGCTGGGGTTATCAGCAGAGTACGTGCCAGCTCTGCCTGGGGTATTTTAATAGGTGTATCGTTTCCCTGCCAAAGTGACTAAAGAACATTACATAGTTAATTTGTATTCAGTGCTCTCCTGCATGCATTCTTAATATTCAGTTTTTACTGGGAATTTAAGAGGAAAAAAAAGAGAAAGAAATGAATAAATAGGTTAGGATACAATGAACTGCTTTAAAAAGGAATTTTAAGTGTTTCTGACTCATTTTGGAGTTCTGTACCGGTTTGATAATAACAGTATACTTTGCAAAGCATTGGAGAGTTTTCAAAAAATTTTTATATTCATTTTCTCCTTTGATGCTCAAATTTACCCTGAAAGGAAGGATTCTGTGTCCTCTATTTTAAATGAGAAAACTGAGGCTCAGGAGGAAATGGCTTGTCTCAAAGTCAAAGAATTAAACATGATGGAATGAGCGTTAGGATCCCAGTCTTAGTGCCTAGGTCAGAGCTGTCCATGCCAGGGTGGAAAGCTGGGTGATATAAGCAGGTCCATGGAGGAGGCAGGTCTAGTTGGGTTTGGTCAGAGACCTTTAAAGTCTGGAAGTGAATGCAAATGGAGAACAATTTTGTCAGTAGCTCTGGCCTTCTGTGTCAGCCAACACAAGATAATGAACACAGTTTCTCACCCTGAAAACCACATGGAGATTCTACCTGCAGAGTGGCTGATGAGCACGAAGCAGATGTGGCAGGACCTGGGGAGAAAAGCATCCCACACAGCTGCCCCATGGCCCTCTGGGAAATCTCCACCCTGGGCTTCAGGAGACCAGAATTCCAGTGCAGTTCCACAGGCATAGGTCTATTGCCTGACCTTGGGCAAACCCCATGTAAGATAGATTCTATCATCTCGGCTCACCCTTTGGTAGAGACAGTCAACTTCCATTGGAATGTAGCCATGGATGACACAAAGAAATACAAAGCAGGTCCACAAGCTTGTGATTGCCACAAAGCTGAAAAGTGTAGCTGATGATGAATGACAGATCAGTTTTCTAGATCTTGAGACTAGTTGGAACGTCAGGATGGAACCTCTAAGGTAAATGGACAGAACTCTCCTCGGGTTTAACAAAAATTGCATCAGAAGCAACATTCATTATTGATCGACATCAGTCCCAGAAAGTGAAAGGCACATGTTTGGACTAGAGAAGATTTATGAGTTTTAGTTGACCAGAGGCTCAGTGTGACTGGAGCTGACAAAGACATTAGTACAACCACGGACTCTATTGACAGAGGTGTAGGGCCTAGGAGGACTCACCTTGAGCTTGCATGCTCGGTCAAGTGAACACGGGCCTCCATAACAATGCTCTTCAAGAGGGTCATTGACAAGCTGGAGGCAGGGTAAGTGGAGAAGAAATCAAGGTCTATGACAGGGGCTCTATGGCCTATAAGGGGGCTTCCCTGGAGGATCAGATGGTACAGAATCCACCTGCAATGCAAGAGACCTGGGTTCCATTTCTAGGTTGGGAAGATCCCCTGGAAAAGGAAATAGCAATTCACTCCGGTATTCTTGCCTGGAGAATTCTATAGACAGAGGAGACTAGCGAGCTACTAGTGGGCTGCAGTCCATGGGGTTGCAAAGAGTCGGACATGACTGAGCGCCTAACACTTTCATGTGGCCTGTAAAGGAGAATACTCACTGGAGTGACATGATAGTGGTTGTCACATAATTAAATGATCAGGAGGATGCGGAAGTGCATAATCTACATGGAGAGCTGCAGGGCTGGAACTAGATTAGTGAATGAAAACCAGAGGGATGCAGAGTTTAGATGTAAAAATGGGGGCGAGAGGCCTTACGAAGTGGTGAGTTCCTGCCCATCAGAAGTGCAGCAGCCTGACCTTCTGATGGGGGTTTCTGCCCCATGTGGAACTGGCGCTGGTAGATGCCTCCAGTGATGTGGGAAATGAGAGAGTGCTTGTGATGCAAACTCTACATGCTCTGTGAGTGTAAGTTCGCCCTGCTTGAGGAGCTGGGGTCGTGCCCGGGCCTTCCTTCATCAACACTTTCCACTGTCCTGGGCAGGAGTAGAAGGTCTCCTCTAGTTTGGGATCCATCTTTAGACTCTGCCTCTCCTCTGAATTGGCATGGAGACCAGAATGTTGCTTTGCCAAGGTTTTTGAGTGTGTTTTATTTCTATCTCCCACCTGGGGACATTGAAGTAGTAGCAAAGACTTCAGGGTAGGGAAGAAATTCTGAGAAAGCTCCAGAAAAGGCTCACCACTTGGGAGGGAGTCCGTTCTAAGCAAGTCAAATGAGCTGGAAATTCTGTGAGTCTGGCTTTACTGGGGTATCTTTTTTTCCTTTTGGATCTACAGAATTAAGGTTGAGGTTTTTCTCTTTTCTGTTTCTTTTTAGAGGTTTCTGGGTTACCTAATATATCAGCTGAACAAATCTGGAGAAATTTATCTTTCAAACAGGACTACTATTCAGGTGCTGAGTAATGGACTCTGTATCCGTGAAGGTGATTGACAAAATGAAGCTCTTGGGCTTGAGAACACTGTGGAAATGAAGCCCACAGCTTCAGGCATGAAACCAGATAGATGGGATTCTGACTGATGAACTTTCCTGAAAGGTGACTTTGCATTTTGCATCTGTGGTGTGCCCACCTCTGCTGTTTGTTCCTTGTATCTGGACACCCTCCCCTACCCCATGCCCCTTGTGCTAAGAATCACTACAGCCCCTAGCCAACCACAGGAGATAGTCCCAAACCAAAAGTCCCTGCTGCACCCTGGACCTGGGAGGAACCCCTGTACAAAGTGGGCTGGATTAAGCAAAGAATCTCTCCTGGAAAATGGTGTTAGGCCTGGCCAGTCAGGTGGTCAGCAGCTGGCTGGAGCTGGGCTTGAGGTAGAGGGGCAGAGTTGAAGCAGCCATTATCTGACATGTGCTTTCAATCAAACAAAAACATCCTATTCAGTTATCATAACTAAAAGAGAGGTTGATGGGGCTGTGGGTGCCTGGCATCTCCCTCCTTCGCCTCAACAACTGTGATCTCCCTGGGACGAGACTGCTCACAGCGGATCTATTTTCATAGATTCCACCACTATAAAAACCAGGATGCTCTTGGTATTTATTAGGCTATTTGGGATTAAAAGTAGTGGGTTGCTTTAAGTGCAGAGTAATGGTCATGAGCAAGGGTTAGAATCTTGACTTGTGTAGCATTTGAAACATGCTGCTCTCTCAATCTTTTTGAAAAAGGTACAAGTAGGCCATGGGCTATGCTTGTAAGTGTTTTCACCAGTCTCCCAAAAGTGCCTTTCAGATGTTGTAAATGATGGTCATGCTTATAAGGTTGAAACATTATTTTAAATCAAGGACTAAGGCGTTATTACTTTTGTAAAACACTAAAACTCATTCTGGAAGAAAAGCAAAGATCTTTCATAATTTTAATGACAAATGCAATTTTAAAGCAATTGCATTTGGCCTTGATGGATAGAGACTTGAAAAACAAAGACATAACAAATTAGAGGCTTTCTTTCTTATGTTAAATAGAAGTTACACAGTGGCATCCAAGGCTTGGTATGATGGTGTCACAGTGCCATGAGGAACTCAGCTTCCTTCCGTCTGCCATCTTTAGCCTGTAGTTTCCATCCTTGTGGTCATCAGAAGGCTGCTGGAGCTCCAGCCATCAGGCCCATACTGGAAGTGGGGAAAAATGAAAAGTCCAAGAGCAAAATGTACACACCGGTTGGTTGAGGCCTGTCCAAGACCTACTTAATGTCTTATTGGCTAGGTCTAGTTCTATAGTCATCTGGCAAGGGAAATTAGAATATGAAAATATCGAGTCAGGCTCATTAATGCTTCAGTCAAAAGTAGAGTTTCATTAGTAAGGAAAACATTGGGAAGTGGTCTATCTAATGGTCTGTGCTCCACAGAAAGGAAAAGTTTCTATAAGACATTCTACTGGCTTAACATTTTATAGTAAAAAACCTGTAGAATTTCGTATAAATTTTTCATTAAGAAACCACTTCATGTTGTAAGTCTCTGATAGAGTTTTCATAGCTGACCTACCATCACTTCAAACTAAAGCCACTCACTGAACTCTCATCTCACTCAATTGTCCCTGTGTCTGCTAGTTCCCCAGACCCAAATCAGAGTTTACTTAGTTACTGTTTATCCTTCATGTTCAACCAGTCACAAATTTTAGCTGTCTCCTCTCCAGACCACCTCTTAAAGTCTTTCTGTTCCTTTCCACCTGCACCATCAGCTCAACAGAGCATCCCTGAAGCCAGCTGCTGTGCTGGGCTCTGCAAATGCAATGATCATTAAAACATTTGGTCTTATGCCTTCAGTCCTGGGTTAGGCAACCCCGCCAGGCTAAGAGCTGATCTTCCTGGTTCCCGATCCACTCATTCCTGCACACACAACCCTTGTTCAGACACTGTCCCATTCCTCCTGCAGAGTGCAGTCAAAATCTGTTTTTTGAAAGCCTTTGAAGTCTTGTACTTGACAGTGCCCCTTGTGACTGTGCTGTGTTTGTTGGCTATGTGGAAGGACGCCGGATTCTAGAAAGATCTCTGTTCAGCCATTTCCTGGCATTGTGATCTTGGACAGAATCTCTGGCTCCAAGTGGTGCCTGGCAACAGTGGTGTGCAGCAGTGAACACTTGAGTGGGCTTGTCAGAACCAGGAATAGTGAGGAAATCTAAAAGAATCTTCTGTCTTAAAAGGTACTTGACTCCCTTTGGATCAATTCAAAGAGGCTTCAATGACTCTTAAGAGGATTAGGCCAGAGGACTTCAGTGCAACTTTTGTGCTTTTGTTCCCTAGGTAGAGACCCTTGACAAGTGACACACACAAGCAATACTTGGGGTGGAATAAGAGCTTCATAATCATCTGTATGAGGCCCATAATACAATTCAGCATCTCTTAAGAGCTTCAGAGTCTATAAACATTTTCAAAATATTTCATTTAGACTTCTCAATCACTGAAATGCTTGGGGGAAACCCACGTTTTAAGATTTCTCTAGCAGAATCATCACCCGCAATCTCAACAGTCATTTAAAAGGACTTAGTCTCCAGACCTGTCACCCTCTTACTCTCCCTCACTTATACTACTCTTTTTAGAGCTATTGCCTGGAAAGAGGTGAAGTGGATATCATTAGCTCCATCTGCAGCTGTGGAAATTGAGAGGAGTAGTGAAGTGACTTTTTCAGAAGCATAGCAGTAAATGGTAGAATGATGAAGCTCAGTCTGATCATCTCACTCTTATTCTGTTGAGGAGGTAAGGAGAGAGAAAATGGTGACGATGAAGAAATAGAAACCATCTCCTCCTCCTCCTACTCCCTATCTCAACTCTTGCTAAGACTTCAGAAAGACAGGAAGAAGAGAGCACGTGAGGAGGGACATGGCAGGGACAAAACAGCTCAGTGTGTTTTGTGGAGAGGATGGTTGTAGAGCAGGTGGCAGTGTGAAGAGAGTAGGATCATAATCCAAGAAGCAGGATCATGGAAATAGCCTTGGAGGACCAGAGCAGAAAGACACTGTTCTTTCGGGTACCTTCAGATGATGTGCCTTTAGAGACTGAATTTGGCAGGTGGATATTTGTCCTTTTAGTTGTTAAGCATTTGTTCACTTTTCTTCTGCTAACGACAACCTAAATTCCTACTGGGAAACTACCACTAACCCTGCTCTCAACCTATGGGTCTCTGGAAGAGCTAAATTGACCCCTGGCTCAGGAATCAAAACCCTGACCTAGGCCTAAGCTAGTCACTGCTCCAGATTTCCTTAGGCAATGTGATTTATTTAGGAATGAGCAGCGATCCAGTTAGAGCCAATGCGATTTTCCCAATACTCTACTCCCACTTTCTGCTGGGTGTGGACCCGGAAGTGTGTAATTCTGGGAGTTGCTGACAGTTATCTGATGGACATGAGCCTGTTTCTGAATGGCTTCAACATTCAACAAGAAGTGAGCAGAGAGATGGAGATAAAATTGGATCCTGATAAACTTCATTCAAAATCTTGTTTATAACAACCTTCTTCCTGAAAACTTCAGTTCTAGGAGCCAACACTTTGTGCGGGTTGTTGCATAACCCAGTTGGCGTATGTCTTTTCTCAACTGTGGTCAAATGCATCAAGTTTCATAAAGTAATATTTTAACTTTATATTAACTATTGGCAGAGTCAAGGTTTGTCATATAAACTTCTTCTAAGGAATTTCTTTTTCATAGAAAATTGGGAAGATTTGCAAAGTGTTTCTGCTTCTGGCTCCAAGGAGTGGCAGATACCAGACTATCCTCCTGTCAAAAGCAACCATAAAATCTATACTTATAAACACTGTTGTCTGACAGCATGGAGAAACATCAAGGCAGCCAGGACTGTGGGGGATTATCTGTGAGAGAATGAAATATAATTCCAATCAAATGCCCAGATTTTGGTGAAGATTGACGAGCTAATTTTAAAATTTATATGGAAAGGCAGAAGGCCAAGAATAGCAAACACTATACCGAAGAAGAAAAAACATTTTTGAACACTACCAAATATGAAGCCTTATATAAAAACTATAGTAATTCAAACAGAACATCTCAACTATAGAAAAATAGATCAAAATGGTGAGTGACTCAGAGAGAGCAAGTACATAGGCAGAAAGCAGTTAGAAATCTGTTTCAGTGATACAGCTGAGAGATGGCAATACTTACTAGGTGTCAGATGTCATTTTAAATGCTATACCTGGATGATGACAAATGGGATGGGAACAATTATATTACTTTGAGAGCTATTAAGGAGGTAAAATATGGAGTATTTGGATAATTTAGGAGTGATGAAAGAGAATTCATGATAACTTCATGTTCGTGGCTTAGTTATAAATGGATGGTGACATCCATCACTGGGTTAAGGTACATGGTTAGGAAGCGTGTTTTGGTAGAAGGGATAAAATAATTAGGATTTGGGCACTTTGGGTTGTAGGTCTGAGGATGAGGAGAGACATCAAAGGAGACATAGATTTGGGAGCTACCAGATGGATGGGACATGCATATTATGCACCTTCACACATTTTGTTGACACCACTGCCTCTTGGACCCTCAGCCAAATGCTCTAAATGCAGTCATCACCAGTTGATTGAATATACTTGCATTTGGGCGATTATGCCAGACCCTCCTCCTTGGCTGCCACCTCACTGTCATGTCAAATGGCAACATGTTGTAGATTCTGGCTCCTCCCACCCCTTCCAGACTTGAATGAAATGGCTTACCAGCTCATGGGGCCTGGCATTCTAAATGAAGTGTTGTGTAGGGGGAAACGGAGCAATAGCAATGGGTACGAGGTTAGTGTGGGTACAGGAGAGGTAACAGTCGTAGGATCAGGGAGAGAGAAAACACTGCACCCTTTCAGAGTAAATGTTAGCAAAGATACATAATCCTTATGTCAAGGAAGAAAGAAACCAAGGGAGATTTAAGGAAAAAGCCAATATAGATGAAACCAGGGAACCCATCCAGCACATGGGAAATTAAACAAGAGGCAAGTTACATTCTCCTAATGACTCTGGGCTTTATGTTGTATGACTTTATTCAAAAGTTTTATCCTTATGATTTGTGGATATTTAGGGAAATGGAATAATCTTATATTTGCTATTAGTTAATAACTGACATATTTCACTTTTTTCAATTTAGCTGTCATTACTTACAAAATACCACAACAACTATCACTACAATTTTGTTTCTGATACTGATAGCTAATGTACCTACAAGCAACTATATGCAAGTCTGTGAATATGGGTGTGATTGTTTGTGATGTGTTTGAGACAGAGAAAATGAGAATGAGAGACAGAGATAAGAGACAGACCCAGTGATGAGCAGTGAAAATGTAGTGGATTTAAAACAAATCTGTGAATTCTTTGATACTTCTTCCATTGAGAGAGAGGGTGAATATTCCCTCCCCTTGAATCTGGGCCTTAGTGTTTTGTTGACCAATTGTAGTGACTGGTTGGCCAATGGAATAAGACCAAAATCACACTCTATGTTTTCTGGTACTAGGTTACAGGGGCAGCATAGCATCTGCCTGATTCTCTGGCAATATTTAATAAAACTGGAAACTGATTTTTAAATAATAAAAATCTAAAAACCTTATCATTTGGACAATTTAAGCTCTCCATTTCCTCTTTGATTAAAGAGGAAATTAGAAAGCATAGAAAATCTACAAAGTAATGGTAACATATATGTGACATATTAGAACCTATGGTATGTAGCTAAATAGGACTCAGAAAGAAATTCAAAGTCCTAAATATTTATATCATTAAGCAAGAAAGAATAAAAGTAAATTAAGAATCAAGTTCTGAAAGTTAGTAAAAGAACAAAACCAAGGCAAGCAGATGGAAAGAATACTAAAGATAAAAGCTTAACTTACTACATTAGAAAACAAAAAGATGGCAATACTAAGAAATAAATCAACCCAAGATCTGGTTCTTTGCAGGGAAATAAAATATGTATAGATGTTAGGTAATCTAATCAAGAGGAGGGGCAAAAACACAAATTTACAGAATGAAATTGAAACAGAAATGGCTGCTTTGCTTAAATATGCAAGTAAATGGCTAAGCGGATTTTTTTCTTAGAAAATAAAAATGGCCAAAATTCTCAGAACAGAAAGAAAAATCATAACAGACCAAATTTACATGAGGAATTAGAAAACATTTTTAAGAACCTAACACTCAAAGAATAATGAGCCTATATAGTCTCTCAGGCAAATTTATGAAATTTTTAAGAAACCAGTAACTTCAATGCTATTTAAACTGTTTCAGAATGAAGGAAAAGAATCAAAGGTGAAATTCTTTTATGAGTGTAAGATTGATGTCAAACCCCCCAAAATAGCACCAAAAGTAAATAAAATTATAGCCTAATCTTACCTGCATTTGGCAGTGCCAAAGAATGCACAAACTACTGTGCAATGGCACTCATCTCACACGCTAGTAAAGTAATGCTCAAAATCCTCCAAGCCAGGCTCCAACAGAATGTGAACCATGAACTTCCAGATGTTCAAGCTGGATTTAGAAAAGACAGAGGAACCAGATATCAAATTGCCAACATCCATTGGATCACTGAAAAAGCAAGAGAGTTCCAGAAAAATATCTATTTCTTCTTTATTGACTATGCCAAAGCCTTTAACTGTGTGGATCACCGTAAACTGTGGAAAATTCTTCAGTTCAGTTCAATTCAGTTGCTCAGTCATGTCTGACTGTTTGCGACCCCATGAATTGCAGCACACCAGGCCTGCCTGTCCGTCACCAACTGCCGGAGTTCACTCAGACTCATGTCCATCGAGTCAGTGATGCCATCCAGCCATCTCATCCTCTGTCGTCCCCTTCTCCTCCTGCCCCCCTTCTTCTCCTGCCCCCAATCCCTCCAAGCATCAGAGTCTTTTCCAATGAGTCAACTCTTCACATAAAGTGGCCAAAGTACTGGAGTTTCAGCTTTAGCATCATTCCTTCCAAAGAAATCCCAGGGCTGATCTCCTTCAGAATGGACTGGTTGGATCTCCTTGCAGTCCAAGGGACTCTTAAGAGTCTTCTCCAACACCACAGTTCAAAAGCATCAATTCTTTGGCTCTCAGCCTTCTTCACAGTCCAACTCTCACATCCATACATGACTACTGGAAAGACCATAGCCTTGACTAGACAGATGGGAATACCAGATCACCTGACCTGCCTCTTGAGAAATCTGTGTGCAGGTCAGGAAGCAACAGATAGAACTGGACATGGAATAACAGACTGGTTCCAAATTGGGAAAGGAGTATGTCAAGGCTGTATATTGTCATCCTGCTTATTTAGTTTATGTGCAGAGTACATCATGAGAAATGCTGGGCTGGGTGAAGCACAAGCTGGAATCAAAATTTCCAGGAGAAATATCAATAACACTCAGATATGCAGATGACACCACCCTTATGGCAGAAAGCGAAGAACTAAAGAGCCTCTTGATGAAAGTGAAAGAGGAGAGTGACAAAGTTGGCTTAAAGCTCAACATTCAGAGAAACTATGATCATGGCATTTGGTCCCATCACTTCGTGGCAAATAGATGAGGAAACAATGTGAAATAGATGTGAAAAAAATGGCAGACTTTATTTTGGGGGCTCCAAAATCACTGCAGATGGTGACTGCAGCCATGAAATTAAAAGACACTTGCTCCTTGGAAGAAAAGTTATGACCAACCTAGACAGCTTATTAAAAAGCAGAGACATTACTTTGCCTACAAAGGTCTGTCTAGTCAAGGCTATGGTTTTCCCAGTAGTCATGTATGGATGTGAGAGTTGGACTATAAAGAAAGCTGAGCACCAACGAATTGATGCTTTTGAACTGTGGTGTTGGAGAAGACTCTTGAGAGTCCCTTGGACTGCAAGGAGATCCAACCAGTCCATCCTAAAGGAGATCAGTTTTGAACATTCATTGGAAGGACTGATGCTGAGGCTTAAAGTCCAATACTTTGGCCACCTGATGCAAAGAACTGACTCATTGGAAAAGACCCTGATGCTGGGAAAGATTGAAGGCAGGAGGAGAAGGGAACATAGGATGAGATGGTTGGATGGCATCACCAACTCAATAGACATTAGTTTGAGTAAACTCTGGGAGTTGGTGATGGACAGGAAGGCCTGGTTTGCTGCAGTCCATGGGGTCGCAATGAGTTGGACATGACTGAGTGACTGAACTGACTGACTGAATCTTACCTGTGAATAAGATATAAAAATCCACAATAAAAGAAATTGATAACAATATGTATGTTACCGTTATTATTTCACAATGTTTTGGCAACACTAGCCAACATAATTAAAAAAAAAATAGAGCTATAAAACTTGGAAAGCAAAGTGAAAGTCACTCAGTCATGTCAGACTGTTTGCAATCCCATGGAATTCTCCAGGGCAGAATACTTGAGTAGGTAGCCTTTCCCATCTCCACGGGATCTTCCCAACCCAGGGATCATACCTAGGTCTCCCGCATTGCAGGCAGCTTCTTTTACCAGCTGAGCCATAAGGGAAGTCCAAAACTTGGAAGTAGGAGGTAAAATTACTATTCTTTTGAAGATAACATTGTTTACCTGAAGAATCCAAGAGATTCAAATCAAAATCTATTATTAATAGTAAAATTTATTTAGAAAGTTTGGCATGCAGTTAACATTAGGAAATTAATAATTTAATTATGTAGAAACAATAGTCAGTTAAAATGTGATAGAAAAAATAGACCTCATGTACAACAGGAACAAAAAATAAATTGTTCAGAATAACTTTAAAAGGAAATTATGCAAAGACTAAAAGAGAAAACTTTCAAATGCAAATGAACCCTTTTGAAAAAGGAAAGGCATATTATGTTCTTGGATGGGAATATTCAACATTGTAAAGATGTCAATTCTCTCCAAGTTAATCTATAAACGTAAAACAATGACAATAAAATTGCTATCAGAATGTTATTTTAGAATTAGATAAGCTGATTATATAGTTTATTTGAAAAAAAAATTAGTAACCAGAAGAAAAATCTGAGGGAAAAAAAAGATATAAGGGATGTATTAATTTTCTGCTGCCATAAAACAAATTACCACCAAGTTAATGGCTTAAAGTAATACCTACTTATGAGCTCAGAGTTCAGCAGGTCAGAAGCCCAGGCACAGCGTGACAGGGTTCTCAGCTTAGGGTCTAGCGGGACTGGAATTCAGAAGTCAGTGAGGCTGTATTCCCTTCTAAAGGACGGACTGGGTAAGAATTTGTTTGCAGTTTTATTCAGACTGTTGACAGTTTAGTTCCTTCTGGTTGTAGGATTGAGGACCTCATTTCCTTTATGGCTGTCAGCCAGGAATTGTTAGCTCCTAGATGCCTCTCAGAATCTGGGCCATGTAGCCCTCTTCATTGTCAAATCCTTTCCACGGTAAAGAAGACAGAGAGAGAGGGTAGGAGTGTTGCATGACTCCTTCACATTTCATGAAGTGTGAAAACTCAGTCATATGACCATGCATATGCCAAAGCCTTTGACTGTGTGGATCACCACAAACTGACAAATTCTGAAAGAGATGGGAATACCAGACCACCTGACCTGCCTCTTGAGAAACCTGTATGCAGGTCAGGAAGCAACACTTAGAACTGGACATGAAACAACAGACTGGTTCCGAACAGGAAAAGGAGTACTTCAAGGCTATATATTGTTACCTTGCTTATTTAGCTTCTATGCAGAGTACATCATGAGAAACACTGGGCTGGATGAAGCACAAGCTGGAATCAAGATTGCCAAGAGAAATATCAATAACCTCAGATATGCAGATGATACCACCCTTATGGCAGAAAGCAAAGAACTAAAGAGCTTCTTGATGAAAGTGAAAGAGGAGAGTGACAAAGTTGGCTTAAAACTCAACATTCAGAAAACTAAGATCATGGCATCCAGTCCCATCCCTTCATGGCAAATAGATGGGGAAACAGTGAAAACAGTGGCAGACTTTATTTTGGGGGCTCCAAAATCACTGCAGATGGTGACTGCAGCCATGAAATTAAAAGACACTTGCTCCTTGGAAGAAAAGTTATGACCAACCTAGACAACATATTAAAAAGCAGAGACATTACTTTGTGAACAAAGATCTGTCTAGTCAAAGCTGTGGTTTTTCCAGTAGTCATGTATGGATATGAGAGTTGGACTGTGAAGAAAGCTGAGCGCTGAAGAATTGATGGTTTTGAACTGTGGTGTTGGAGAAGACTCTTAAGAATCCCTTTGACTTCAAGGAGATCCAACCAGTCCATCCTAAAGGAAATCAGTCCTGAATATTCATTGGAAGGACTGATGCTGAAGCTGAAACTCCAGTGGTCACCTGATGCGAAGAACTGACTCATTTGAAAAGACCCTGATGCTGGGAAAGATTGAAGGTGGGAGGAGAAGGGGATGATAGAGGATGAGATGGTTGGATGGCATCACTGACTCAATGAACGAGTTTGAGTAAACTCCGGGGAGTTGGTGATGGACAGGAAGGTCTGGTTTGCTGCAGTCCATGGGGTCGAAAAGAGCTGGACATGACTGAGCAACTGAACTGAACCAAACTGAACTCAAAGGAAGAAACAAAAGTAGACTGGTTTTGTACTCAAGAGGAAGAAGAAATGGATTGTGTTAATATTAGCAGTCTCTTCCATGAGTCCCTTGTACCTTATACCAAAATTAATTATAAAGGAATGAAAGAGTAAAATGTTTAAAAGGAAGGGAGAAAGGAAAAAGGGAAGGAAAGAATAAGAAATCATGAATGGGAGAATTATTATTATTTTTTTTAATCTTGCTATTCTTTTTTTAATACTTTATTCTACATTACAATACTGTGTTTTGCCATACATTGACATGAATCAGCCACAGGTGTCCATGATCTCCCAATGCCGAAGCCCCCTCCCACCTCCCACCCCACATCCTCTCCCTGAATCATCCCGTGCACCAGCCCCATGCATCCTGCATCCTGTATTGAACATAGACTGGCGCTTCATTCTTACAAGATAGTATACATGTTTCAATGCCGTTCTCCCAAATCATCCAACCCTCTCCCTCTCCCTCAGAGTCCAAGAATTATTTTTAAAGATAATTTTCAGAAAAAAATAATTATTTTAAAAATCTCCAAGTGAATAAGGCCTTTCTAAATGTGACTTAAAGTGTAGAAAGTATTAAAAAGAAGAGTGATAAATTTAACTAATTTTAAATCAGAAAAATTCTTTCTGACAAAAAGAAAAATAGCACAAAGGAAAGTAAAGACAAGTCAAATTCTAATTGGGAAAAATCTAGCAGATTGATATCTTAACCAAAGTGTAAATTTCCTAAAGTCTAAAGAACTTTAAAAGAACGATTTTAAAAGAGCAGTTGAATAATGAGCAAAGGATGTGAACAGACAGTTCACAGAAAAGGAATAAAATGGTTCTTAAAACTGTGAAAAGACTTTTTGCTTCATTTATATAATAAGTGAAATGCAAAGTTACATTCTTAACCTGTCAGACTGGTAAAGATGAAAGATAGTTAACACATTGTGTTGGCAAGAGCATAAGGTCATGCTGATGGTGTTATAAATTGGTCTAACCTCTATGGAGAGCAATTTAACAGTAAAAAGGAGCATATCTTTGACCTTGATCCTGTAAGTCCATTTCCAGGAATTTAACTGTAGGAATTTATGTATGGATGTACATAAATGAAAAGACTATAAATGTGCAACAGTACAATAGTCATAGCAAAGATTGTAAACACTTAGATGTTCATCAGTGTGGAAAAACAGGGGAGTACTGTGGAGCCATAACAAGAGTAAGATATGATATATAAAGTCATGGAATACTAGTCAAGACGTATTCTTATGCCACAAAAGTAATGTAAGAATAGTATGAAAGTAAAAGTGAAAGTGAAGCTGCTCAGTCATGTCGGACTCTTTGCGACCCCGTGAACTGTGGGCCACCAGGCTCCTCCGCCCACAGGATTTCCCAGGCAAGAATACTGGAGTGAGTTGCCATTTCCTTCTCTAGGGGATCTTCCTGACCCAGGGATCGAACCCAGGTCTCCCGCATTGCAGGCAGATGCTTTAACCTCTGAGCCACCAGGTATATATAGTGTTAAAAAAATAAAATTCATCTGAGCAAAATTTAAAGGTCCTATTGTCTTTATTCAATGATTGATGAATCAGGCAGCATCTAATCTACAGATAGAAAAAAGCTCTGAGGAGCTGAACAAAATGTAAGATTTTGTAGGCAGAACAGAGTGGGAACAGGAAGTTATACTAACAAAAATTAGATTTGTTATTGCAGGTCACTTTCCTTTGGCAATGAAGAGGGTCTCTCAGGTAGATTGCCTGACTAGTGCTGGTCAAGTAATTCCTGGTTGACTGGTCTAAGATTCTGTTTCTAGGAAAGGCTGAGACTAAATAATTTGGTGTCTCAGTTTGGTGACATGTGGCTTAGCATAAGTGTCACAATTTTGGGCCTGTTGTTTTCAACAATTATGTGGAAGAGCAGAACAGAGATTAAATTCTACGGAAAAATAGGAATTTTGTAAGATAAACAAGTGGCTGTAGGAAAAGGATGCAAAAAAAATTCCTTCCTTTTCTTATATGCCCACCTTTACATTTTGTCCTTTTTGAATTTTGTACTATGTACATGTATTGCCCAATGAAAAAGTAAATAGTACATATATTTATAATTTAATCACTTTAAAATCTATCATAAAATACCATTTATAGATTATAATGATTTTTTTTCTTTTAAATTGGAGTATAACTGCTTTGTATGATGCCAGGTTCTTCCCAGGTGGCACAGTGGTAAAGAATCTGCCTGCCAATACAGAAAACAAGAAATGTGGATTTGATCCCTGGATGGGGAAGATTTGCTGGAGAAGGAAGTGGCAATCCACTCCAGAATTCTTGCCTGGAAAATCCCAAGGACAGAGGAGCCTGGTGGACTACAGTCCATGCGGTCGCAGGGAGTCTGACACTACTGAGCACACACACATACCTAATTGCTTTACAGTGTTGTGTTAGTTTCTGCTGAACAACATGAATCAGCTATATGTATACATATGTGCCCTCCCTCTTAAGCCTCCCTCCCACTGCCCTAGGTCATCACAGAGCACCAAGTTGAGCTCCCTGTGCTATACTGCAGCTTTCACTAGCTATTTTACACATGCTAGTGTGTATATGTCAGTGCTATTCTCAATTCATCTCCTCTCCTTCGCCACCCCACACATTCACAAGTTCATTCTCTACGTCTGCACCTCTATTCCTGCCCTGCAAATAGGTTCATCAGTATTATTTTTCTAGATTCCATGCCTTAATACACAATGTATGTTTTTCTCTTTCTGACTTCACTCTGTATGACAGACTCTAGGTCCATCCACATCTCTACAAATGACCCAATTTCATTCATTCCTTTTTATGGCTGAGTAATATTCTATTGTATGTATGTGCCACATCTTTTTTATGCATTAATCTGTCAATAGACATTTAGGTTGCTTCCATGTCCTGGCTATTGTAAATAGCGCTGCAATGAATATGGGGGTAATATGTCCTTTTGAATTATGGTTTTCATAGTGTATATGCCCAGGAGTGGGATTGCTGGGTAGCTTTATTTTTAGTTTTTTTAATTACTCTATACTGTTTGTATCAATATACATTCCCACCAACAGTGCACAAGGGTTCTCTTTTCTCCACATCCTCTCCAGCATTTATTTTTGTAGATTTTTTTGATAGCCTTTCTGACCAACATGAGGTAATACCTCACTGTACTTTTGATTTGCTTTTCTCTAACAATGAATAATGTTGAGAATCTTTTCATGTGCTTGTTGGCCCTCTGTATGTCTTCTTTGGAGAAATATCTATTTAGATCTTCCACCCATTTTTTCATTCTGTTGTTAGTTTCTTTGATAGAGCTGCATGCTGCTGCTGCTGCTGCTAAGTCGTTTCAGTCGTGTCCAACTCTGTGCGACCCCATAGACGGCAGTCCACCAGGCTTCCCCGTCCCTGGGATTCTCCAGGCAAGAACACTGGAGTGGGTTGCCATTTCCTTCTCCAATGCATGAAAGTGAAAAGTGACAGTGAAGCTGCTCAGTTGTGTCCGACTTGCAGCGATCCCAGAGACTGCAGCCTACCAGGCTCCTCCGTCCATGGGATTTTCCAGGCAAGAGTACTGGAGTAGGTTGCCATTGCCTTCTCCAAGAGCTGCATGAGCTGCTTGTATATTTTGGAGATTAATCCATTGTCAGTTGCTTCGGTTGTAAATATTTTCTTCCATTCCGAGGGTTGTCTTTTCATCTTGTTTTTGGTTTCCTTTGCTGTGCAAAAAAAAAGTAAATAGTATACTTTTTAAAATTTTGGAAGCAAATGTGTTATTTGAATCCTCTGAGAAACAAACCCACAAGATGAAATCAGACATGCAAGTGACTTATTAGAGAATATGGGGAGGGAGACAGAGGCAATAGGAAAAGCCCCCAGATGGTGATGAAGGTCTGACCCCTGAGAAAAAGAGAGGAAAGGAATGAAGTTCTGACAAGGCCAGTGGAAGTCCTTGAGCCAAAACTACCCATGGGAAGTGTCCCGCTTCCCACAGGAATGAGTGTGCCCTAGTGTCCCTGACCTGCTTAGTCACTGGCTGGGAGCAGCACTGGGAATGGCAGCCTCAGAACTGTGGATGAATGCAGAGTGCAACAGGCAGAGCCCTTGATCAGTTTACTCCTGGCAGAAGATCCAAAATCTATCTGGCCATCCCTTTACTGAAGTTTGCAAATTCTTCTCTTATATGATGATTTATTTTGATTTTGCAGTTGTAATGACTTGGACTTTTCTGCTTTTGCATACTAACATTTTTTCTTATTTTAAAAATTTATTGGGTTATGGTTGCTTAACATTTTTCTCTTTAATCATTCACTCATTCATTCGTTTATCTAACCAATGTTTATTAAATTCTTACGAAATGTTATGCGTTAAGAGCTGGGGATGCAAAAATGAACAAAACAGTCATGGGGCCCAGACTTGTGGACTTTATGGTCTGTCGAGCAGCCTGACATGAATCAAACGATCAGACAGCATACAGTTTCAAACTCTAATAAGTGCTGCAAAGAAAAAGTATAGAGTCGTGCCTGCGTCTAACACCAGTTTGGTAGGTTGGAGAAAGTTCCCGAGAAGTAAAGCACTAGAAATATATGCTTATTGAGAAAACAGTAACAGAAGAGTTTAAAAAACAAAACTAAAATCACCTGTAATTCTAAAACCCAGGGATAACCTCAGTTAGCAATTTTCTTCATCTTTTAAAAAAATGTAATTGCCAAACACAGCATTGTCCAATAGAAATAGAATGTGAGTCATATATGTAATTTCACATTTTCTAGAAGCCATATTTTTAAAAAGTAAAAAGAAACAAGTGAGATTTATTTTAATAATTCAATTTATCTCACCCAGTATGTCTAAAATATCATCATTCAATATATAATCAATATAAAAATTATTAACATAGTTGTTTACATTTATTTTTTTCTTACTAAGTCTTTGAAGCCCCATATATGTTTCACATAGCACCCCTCACTTCAGACTAGTCACATTTCAAGGGCTCAATGGGTACGTGTGGCTAGAGTCTGTTGTATTAGATAGCACAGGTTAAATACACATATATAGGAACATATATGTGTACATATATATACATACAACATCACATTTGAGATCTTAATGCATATTCAGTTTTGTGTCCTATTTTTTCAGTTAGCATTCCATTATATGAATTTCCCATGATAGAAAATATTTTTAAAAATTATCTTAATGCACAGCATATTGGTACACAGATCCAATATTTATTGAACCACTTACATATTGTTTTTGCTTAGTTACTAAGTCATGTCTGACTCTTTTGTGACCCATAGACTGTAGCCCACCAGGCTCCACTGTCCATGGAATTTTCCAGGCAAAAATACTGGAGTGGGTTGCTGTTTCCTTCTCCAGAAGATCTTCCCAACCCAGGGATCAAACCCACATCTTCTGCACTGAAGGCAGATTCTTTACCACTGAGCCACCAGGGAAACCCTATTTACATATTATTAGATACTTAGGTTATTATCAACTTCTCAGTGTATATACTATGCTGGTTGCTGCTGCTGCTAAGTCACTTCAGTCGTGTCCGACTGTGCGACCCCATAGGCAACAGCCTACCAGGCTCCCCATCCCTGGGATTCTCTAGGCAAGAACACTGGAGGGGGTTGCCATTTCCTTCTCCAATGCATGAAAGTGAAAAGTGAAAGTAAAGTTGCTCAGTTGTGTCTGACTCTTAGCGACCCCATGGACTGCAGCCCACCAGGCTCCTCCGTCCATGGGATTTTCCAGGCAAGAGTACTGGAGTGGGGTGCCATTGCCTTCTACAATGAAATAATTTAATAAACACAATTCTCCATGTGCATCAAAGTTTTTAACCTTACAAAACATTCTTTCTGGAGTTGCTGGATCAAAGTGAACAAAGTTTTGTCAGGTTCTTGAGAAATTTCATAAAGTTACATTGAGAGAGACCGTACCTATTGCATTGCCAGCAGCCCTGACAGTGTATGTCTCACTGCAGCTCTGGCAACAATGACCATTGTCATTTCTTCTAAATTTGCCTATGTGATTTGCCAAATATGGCATTTCCTTATTTTCACAAACAAGTCTTTGAATTCTAGAGAGGTTGAGCATTCTTTACCTTTCTCTTCATTGACTAATTCATTTCTAGTTTTAAATTACTAATTTTCCTCTGTTAAAAGTGAATCCACAGAGCCTCTTACATTGAATTGGGGAGAATTAGGCCTGACATTTATGTTTATTTTTATAAGCTAACATGATTGGACTACAAATTCTACCAACCGTTGTCAAGCTTTACGCGTTGGGCAATGTTTGGCTAGGCATTAGAGGAGATACAGTGAGACATGGATGACTCTCATAGGACGCTCAGGATTGTGAAGGAGAAAGGCAGGCACCTGCACAGCCTGCTGACCCACCAGGCTGTGTGCACATATGGGATGGAGGCTCACCCATGAGAGCGCAGGGTGGGGCTGGTTAACTCACTCCAGATGGACCTGGCTTCAGGAAGGAAGTCAGATTTGGGGCAGGCCTTGAGGAATAAGTAGGATCCCATTACGTGGAGTAGGTTGGAGAGGGCATCCAGGCTGAGGGATGGACAGAGACAACGGAGGTGTGGAAACACTCCTGGAATTAGTAGGAGAACTGGGATATGTCTGATAACACATCAGTGATGGGAGATGAAGTGGGAAAGGCTGTTGAACTCAGGTTGAAGCAGAATTTAAATACCCTGCCAAGGCTTTATTTTATAGACTTTGAGGATTAGTGGTGCCACTAAGCAGTTCTTTGACGTATGAGGAAAGAAAATCCTAATTCAGAGGTAGATTTTCAAGGAAAAGGGTCTAAAGGGAGGAAAGATTATACGTTCTTAGATCTTATGCGTTCATTTCCCATATTGGTAGGCATCTCCAAAATCAGTGGAAGATGAAGAATGGTAAAGCAATGTGGAATTATAATTGACTAAGGTTTTATTCAGATAGAAATTAACCTGAAATTCTGTTTCTTTACAGCACTTTCATTCACAGCTTCTTTGCAAATTGGTTTCAATCTTTCTCTCCTGTGTCATAAATGAATGTGGCCAACCACCCTTACCTCCATCAGCCCCTCCACCTCCACCCCCTCCACCAGCCCTTCCACCCCACTTACCCCAGGGTCTAGTCCTTTGCAGGAACATGAATCTGCCCCCTTTAAAATAGGCCAACCACCAGCTACCTCTGTCTGATTCAGGAAAGCTGACTGTAACCCTCAGGACTTCCTGTATCTTCTTACCCTAAGCAGCAATCTCTAAACCCTCCTCTCACCTCTGGGGAAGGAAGAGGGGACAGGGCATCTAACCAGATCTCTAGTCTGAGGAGGAGAAACACCTACAAGCAGGAATCCTCCTTCCCGAACAGACAAAGAAGTCTCTTCCTTTCAGAACACAGGTGTTGATGAGATTAAAAAGGTATTATACTTGCTAATTCAAGTGGAATACACAAACCCACTCCAGTATTGGGTTCTATAGTTTTAGTTGAGGCAGATTTTACAAATGCTAATGAACCACTCCACTCGGCATCCCAGGCGGACACAATCCTCAGGCAATTTGACACTTGGAAACAGTTGAAACTTCCTTCAGCTCCCTAAATAGTGGGGGCCAAGACGCAAAGTGCTGGTCGTCCTAGAAACCCATTGGGCCGGCTTCCCCAAAGGCCTGGGGCTGGGGTGCTTCTCCACCTCCCTCATTCTTGGGTGCAAGGTGATTGTGGTGGAAGGAAGGTGAGAAGGTGGTACCTTTTCCTGATCTCTCAGTTTTCTTCTGAATCCTCCATCTAGAATTTTCTGTGCAGGAGATGGGGCAAGAGGATTTCATGCTCCTGCGAGTGCACACTCCTTATCTCTGCTTGTGACTATTCTCTGGGTTGTCAAAAGGCTCTCTGAACAGCTGGGTGAAGGCTGGGGCATACTGGGGGAAGAATGTCTGGCAGCAACCTACTCTTAAAGATTAACCCCAAATCTGTGGGGGGTGTTGGCAGAGAGCTGGAGGGTGAGACGAAACAGAGAGGATAAAGATTTGCCTCAACATGGTTGCTGTTTAAAAATATGACAATTAAAGAAATACGACAAATTGCAAGACTTTACTTTCTGTAATATTTAGCGTGAAAGGTACTCCTGTCATTTACAGAGCAGTTCTGCAAGAGGGCTCCAGGACAACTCTCAGCTGCCAAGAGCAGGGCATGACCGGGCCTTCTGACTTGGGCTGGGTGCAGACGGAGTTTCTCTGGTCATCAGCTCCACTCTCTTGGCCCTCCGTGTGGGGAGGAGGAGGGAGTTGAGCAGTGGGAATGTTAAATCTTAGGAAACTCCAAGGAAAATGCAAAAGAGCCCGATATGGCAGCCTGTCCTCTGGAGTTTTGTGGTCCAGCAATGATGAAGGGAGACTGCCACCTACGGGCCAGGTTCCAGGGAGCCCACAGGCGGGTCTCAGCCAGAGAGACTCCACAGGGAAAGGAGGCTTCGTGGAGCTGCTAGTCACCCCACTCTCTGCTCACAGACAAAAACCCTCAACTTGTTCTCAACAGATTATCATTTTCCTGATTTAAATGTTTCCCCCTCACAGGAGTATGATCTTAAGAGCTAATTTCTGTGTATAAAGAAGGCAATATGATAGGCACATCTGGCCCCACCATCACATTAAACAGCCGTGCACGTGTGCGTCATTCAGCCACTCACATATAAACCTACCATTTTATGGCCTCTTAACAAAAATGAATCAGTGTAATGAATCAGAGATGAGCATCGTCCTGCTATGCCATCTTAGCTTCTTTAGCTATGGGAAAAGAACAATCAAACAGACATCCAACACATCACAGAGGATGCTTGGGAGGGATGAGAGGCATGGGACATGAGAATGGGATTGGGCACAAAGGGAAAACAAAGTAAAGTGAAGCTAGAGAGGGGCCTCGCATGTTGTAATGGTAACTGAAGAGTATAATTGAATCAACTCTGCTCCCAATGCAAAAAAAGAAAACTGACAGAATTTCAGCTTGTATGAGAAGGAAATCTATTATATTATTGTTGTTCCAACGATATCCCATAGTTGTCCTTTGCTATTTGATGTGTTCATGAATTGCAAATTCTATTGTTTCCATTTCGTTCTAAAATCAGATCTGCCCTACAATATTAACATAATATTGGATTTTGACTAATAAAGCAACCTGACTTCCGTTGGAGAAAAAGGAGTGGTATATATGTGTGTGTGTTTCTTTGTGTGTATGAGTTTGGGCACATGTGTGCATAGTGTATATAAATGTGTCTGTGTATCTGTATGTAAGCATGTGTTTGTGTATATATGAATGTGTGTGTGTGTGTTTAATGGAGCAACTCAGAAAGGAATATTGTTCTGTGACTTCAAGCCAAATGAGGTTTAAAGGCCCTATGTCTTGCATTGCAACCCCTAGAGAAAAGTTAAGCCCACCCCCTGAATAGGCACAGGTATAGGGGCTGGGCATGGATCGAAGAGTCAGAGGTAGGCTATAGAACTTTCTACAGAAATCAGCAGGTGAAACTCGGAGTGTCAGGTCTGTGTTTCTGGTGAGTGCCAGAGGAAACATGGGAATGAGGCTCTCTGAAGCAGGAGAGAGATATCCCAGCACAGACCAGGCTGGGTGAAGGAGAACCACCCAGGACCTGCAGAAGATGACACGAAGCAGAGCCAGAACCAATCTCTTGGCCCCACTAGTACAGGGTTATTATCATCAGTTCCGGAGGGAAGAGGAACTCGCCGTTGATATCAGAACCCTCCAGATATCCTTTAGGACCTCTCTGTGCATAAACCCGTAACAGTGCTAAATTCTCATCAGTGGCCTAGTCATTCTTGTTACCTTTGGTGGTGGTGTTGGTTTAGTGGCAAATAGTCTTATCCGACTCTTGAGATCCTATGGACTATAGCCTGCCAAGCTCCTCTGTCCATGGGATTCTCCAGGCAAGAATACTGGAGTGGATTGCCATTTCCTTCTCCACTTTAATGATGTGTAAATTCAAGGACCTCTTAGACACTGTAGTGTTAGAACACCTGGGTTGGGAGATACCTCTCTCTCACCATAGAGAACTGACTCATAACCAGGAAGATTTTGGCATCTTTAGTGTAGTATTGGTAAATACTATGTGCCAGTGTGTCATTTGTGTAAAATTTTATATAAATGGCATTACATATAAATATTTACTTGGGATCTTTTTAGCTTATCATGATGTATTTTAGGTTTAATGGGGTAGATGGTACAGATCTAGTTCACTCAGGTTAACTGCTATGCAAGGTTGTATTGTACAAATAATTCCCATTTTATTTTCCCGTTTTACTCCTGAAGGTCAGATAGCTTGTTTCCACTTTTTAGCTATTACCTGGAATGCTGAAAAGAACATTCTTTTTTGTATTTCTTTGGGCCCATGTATATCTCAGGAACTTCTAAAAACATAAAGGTGAAATTGTTGATCATAGGTTATATATGGATTAACTTTACCAGGTTTGCCCAATTGCGTTATGCAGTGGTTAGATCATTTATACTTCCCCTGGCATGGATGAAAGTTTTTAATTTCTCCATTCTCACAACTGGTATTGTTGGTATTGTCAGAGGTATTGACCATTGAATGCCTTCTTCTATTAATTGCTTCTTCATATTCTATGCCTTTTGCTGTTTGGTAATTTCTCTTCTTGCTTGGTTATTTTTAGGAACTTATTCTATAATTTGGATAATTATCTTTGGTTGGAAATGTAGGTTGCTAATATTTTCTCTAGGTCTGCGTTTGCCTTTTTACTTTGTTATTAATGTCATTTGTCATGGACAAGTGTTTTAAAATTATATAGTTCAATGTATCACTTCTTCATGATGATTTTCATTTTGTGCCCTTCTAGAATGTTATAGGCTGCAGTCCATGGGGTCGCTAAGGGTCGGTCACGACTGAGCAACTTCACTTTCGCTTTTCACTTTCATGCATTGGAGAAGGAAATGGCAACCCACTCCAGTGTTCTTGCCTGGAGAATCCCAGAGACAGAGGAGCCTGGTGGGCTGCCGTCTATGGGGTTGCAAAGAGTCAGACACAACTGACGCGACTTAGCAGCAGCAGCAACAGCAGGATGTTATATATAGTTTCCAAGTCTAAATGTGTACAGCTTTCCCTTAACATGTCTGAAGTTTACTTTTGTGCAGCCTGTGAGGTATAAATCTCATTTTTCCTTTGAAAATGTTATTAGCAAATAGTTACAGGGCCATTTATTAAATAGTCATTCTTCTTCCCCTGATCTGTAGAGTCACCTCTGTGATATTACAGATTCTTTTGTATATGTTAGTGGTTTTGGTTTTGGGAAACCTGTCCCATAGATCTATTTATTTATCCAAAGGATGATATCCTAGTATTTTAATTACCATAGTTCAGTTCAGTTCAGTCACTCAGTCGTGTCTTGACTCTTTGCGACTCAATGGACTGCAGCATGCCAGGCTTCCCTGTCCATCACCAACTCCCAGAATCTACACAAACTCATGTCCACCGCATTGGTGATGCCATCCAACCATCTCATCCTCTGTCATCCCCTTCTCCTCCCACCTTCAATCTTTCCCAGTATCAGGGTCTTTTCCAATGAGTCAACTCTTTGCAAAGTACTGGAGTTTCAGCTTCAGTTTCAGTCCTTCCAATGAGTATTCAGGACTGATTTCCTTTAGGATGGACTGGTTGGATCTCCTTGCAGCCCAAGGGACTCTCAAGAATCATCTCCAACACCGCAGTTCAAAATAATCAATTCTTTGGCTCTCAGCTTTCTTTATAGTCCAATCCTCACATCCGTACATGACTGCTGGAAAAACCATGGCTTTGACTAGATGGACCTTTGTTGGTAAAGTAATGTCTCTGCTTTTTAATATGCTGTCTAGGTTTATCATAGTTTTTCTTTCAAGGAGCAAGTATCTTTTAATTTCATGGCTACAGTCACCATCTGCAGTGATTTCGGAGCCCCCAGAATAAAATCTCTTACTGTTCCCATTGCTTCCCCATCTATTTGCCATGAAGAGATGGCCACCAGATGCCATGATCTTAATTTTCTGAATGTTGAGTTTTAAGCCAACTTTTTCACTCTCCTTTTTCACTTTCATCAAGAGGCTCTTTAGCTCTTTGCTTTCTGCCGTAAGGGTGGTGTCATCTGCATAATTACCATAACTTTGTGATAAATCTTGATACCATCTGCTAGGGTGTATCCTTTCTCGTTTCAGAATTGTTTTGGCTGTTCTTGGTCCTCTATTATTCTGAATAGATTTTATGATTTGCTTATACAGGTCAATAAAAAATTCCCCCAGAATTGTCAATAGAATTTATTAAGTTTGTGATGTAAATTTAGGGAAAACTGCTACTGTTAAGCAGCAGTTAAGTACTGTTAAGAATATGTTATATCTCCCCATTTATTTGTTATTTTTTATGTATTTCAATAAAATTTTACAGTTTTCTCCATTGAAGTTTTTCACATCTTTTGTTAGACTTACTTCTAGGTATCTCATAGTTTTTTAGACTGTTGTAAATGGTATATTTTTTATTTTATCCTCATTCTTGAATGATAGTTTAACTGTGCATAGAATTCTAAACTGATGGTATTTTCTCTCAATATTCTGAATGTAATTTCTGTTAGTGAACTAGGAATAGAAGGAAAATCCCTTAACCTGAAAAAAGAGTACCTACCATAATCCTAAACAAATATTTTTCCTTATTGTGAAATGCTAAGAGCATTCCACTTACAGTCAGGAACAAGACAAGGGAAAATTTCATCCTAATTACCAGGAACAAACAGTCAGAAATGCAATTTTTAAAAACCACCACACACATATATAATAGCTGGATTTATTTAAATTAAATCTGAGATTCAGTATTTTAACTGGCACATTTACATTACTGTAATTATCTATTGTGATGAATTTATTCTTTACTCTTATGTTATGCTTTCCACTCACCATGTTGTTCTCTTTTCTCTTTTTCTGACTTCAATTAAATTGATCATTTTTTTCTTTCAAGCGATAATATTTCTACTTATTGTTAAATTTAACAAGCATATTATTTGACAATCTTGTAGGTTAATCAATACACTTCACCATCCTTTCAAACAAAATATTGACCTTAAGATGCTTCAACTCTAGTCACTCTTCCTCTCTTCGCACGTATTATTGTTTCTAGTCCTTTAGCTCCATTTTTAAAAACTTCTGTTAGTGTTTTTGTTACTATTATTTCAGACATTCAGTGCTTGTTTAGGTTTACTAAACGTTTATCAGATTTTTTACTCTCCATTTGCTTCTTTTTAAAACATCATTTATTGAGATACAAATCACATGCTGTACAATTCACTCATTTAAAGTTTACAGCTCAGTGGTTTTTAGTATATTCAGAGTTGCACCACCAACAGCAGAATTGACTTTAGAACATTTTCAAAAGTTCAAAAGCAACTTCATATGCATTAGGAGTCACTCCTCCTTTTCCTCCAATCCTCCCAGCCCTAGGCAACTGCTATCCTGCTTTCTATATCCGTAGATTTGCCTATTCGGGACATTCTTAGTAACAGAATTATATAGGGTCTTTTGTGACTGGCTTCTTTTAATTAATGTTTTCAAGTGGCATCTTGTGATTTTGGTTTGCATTTTCCTGATGGCTAATGATGTTAAACATCTTTTCATGTATTTATTGGCCATTTGTACAACCCAAGGTCACGAAAATTTATCCCTATGTTCCTTCTAGGAATTTTATAGTTTTAGCTTTTACATTTAGGTCTATGATAGTTTTGAGCTAATTTTTGTGTGTACAGTGAAGAGGTCCAACTTTATTTTACATGTGGCTATCCAGTTATCCAAGATTATTCTTTCCCCATTGAATGTTTTGCATTCTAGTTGACAATCAATTGACTTTAAGTGTAGAGTTAATTTTTAGACTTGTTTCTATTGCTCTCTATGTCTATTCTTAATCCAGTATCACACTGTCTTAATTTGTAATAAGTTTTGAGAATATTCTAGAATTAAAAAAACATAAGTCTTCACAATGAAGAAACATAACAAACATTAAATAACTGTAACTTTGTAATAAGTTTTGAAATCCGGAAGGGTGAGTTCTCCAACTTTATTTTTCTTGTTCATAGATTGCTATTCTGGATGCCTTGGACATACATATGAATTTTAGTACTATCTTCTCAATTTCTAAACAAAAAGCAGCTGAGATTTTGATACGTATTGCATTAAATCTATAGATAAATATAGAAGTATTATCATCTTCATATGTGTACTTGTGGGTGATTCATGCTGATGTATGGCAGAAACCAGCATAATATTGTAAAGCAATTATCTTCTAATAAATTAAAAAATATTGTTATCTTAATAATATTAAGCCCATGCGCATGGATTGTCTTTCCATTTATTTAGGAATTCTTTACCTTCCTTTAAAAATATCTTATAGTTTTCAGAGTACAAATTTTTATAATTTTTTTAATACTAATTTATCCCTATGTAGTTTCTCTTTTTGATGCCAGTATAAATGGAATTATTTTTTAATGTTGTATTCAGCCTGTTCATTGTAAATTGCTTGCTTCTTGAATCCTTTCTCATTGGTTCATATTTCCTATTCCCATCTTCATGGAGTTTTTTCATAATTTGTGTATGGAAAATTCTCTTAGTCCCTCTGTGAAAATGTCTTTCTTTTTCTTTTTTAAGGTTTATTTGTTTGTTTTTATTTATGGCTGTGCTGGGTCTTTGCTGTGGCACGTGGGCTTTCTCTGGTTGCAGAGAGTGGGGGCTACTCTTCGTTGTGGTGCACCAGCTTCTCACTGTGTAGCTTCTCTTATGGCTGAGTGTAGGCTTTTGAGGACTTTAGTAGTTGTGGCTCACAGGCTGTAGAGTGCAGGCTCAGTAGTTGTGGTGCATGGGCTTAGCTACTCTGCAGCATGTGAGATCCTTCCAGAGGGACTGAAGCTGTGTCCCCTGTATTGGCAGGTGGATTCCTAACCGCTGGACCACCAGGGAAGCCCTTTATTTTCTTAAATGATAATTTAACTCTGTATCGAATTACAAGCCAGCAGGTCTTAAGATTTATTCCTATTTTATTTTGGCTCAATTTTGCTCCTGAGATGTCAGCTCTCAGCCTAACTGTTCCTTGTCAAACAATGTGACTTTTTTGTTGTTGTTGTTTTTTTACTGATTGTTAATTTTGCTAATGTTTTAGCAAGTTCCACCATTTCCCCATATGTATCTTCAGTTCAGTTCAGTCATTCAGTAATGTCTGACTCATGGACTCCGGCATGCCAGGCTTCCCTGCCAATCACCAACTCCTGGAGCTTGCTCAAACTCATGTCCATCAAGTCGGTGATACCCTCCAACCATCTCATCCTCTGTCATCCCCTTCTCCTCCTGCCTTCTGTCTTTCCCAGTGTCAGAGTCTTTTCCTATGAGTCAGTTCTTCGCATCGGGTAACCAAAGCCTTGGGGGTTTCAACCTCAACATCAGTCCTTCCAATGAATATTCAGGACTGATTTCCTTTAGGATGGACTGGTTGGATCTCCTTGCAGTCCAAGGGACTCTCAAGAGTCTTCTCTAACACCACAGTTCAAAAGCGTTAATTCTTTGGTACTCAGCTTTCTTTATAGTCCAATTCTCACATCCATACATGACTACTGGAAAAACCATAGCTTTGACCAGCTGGACCTTTGTAGGCAAAGTAATGTCTCTGCTTTTTAATATGCTGTCTAGGTTTGTCATAGGTTTTTTTTCCCAAGGAGCCAGCATCTTTTAATTTCATGGCTGCAATCACCATTTGCAGTGATTTTGCAGCCCCCAAAATAAACTCTGTCACCATTTCTATTGTTTCCCATCTATTTGCCATGAAGAGATGAGACCAGATGCCATGATCTTAGTTTTCTGAATGTTGAGCTTTAAGCTGACTTTTTCAGCCTCCTTTTTAGTTTTTTGCTTTCTGCCATAAGGGTGGTGTCACCTGTCTATCTGAGCTTATTAATATTTTTCCCAGCAATCTTGATTCCAGCTTGTGCTTTATCCAGCCTGGCATTTCACATGGTGTACTCTGGATAGAAGTTAAATAAGCAGGGTGATAATATACAGCCTTGATGTACTCCTTTCCCGATTTGGAACCACTCCTTTGTTCCATGTCCAGTTGCTTCTTGACCTGCATAACTGTTGCTTCGCGACCTGCATACAGATTTCTCAGGAGGCAGGTAAGGCAGTCTGGTATTTCCATCTGTTGAAGAGTTTTCCACAGTTTGTTGTGATCTACACAGTCAAAGGGTTTGGCATAATTAATAAAGCAGAAGTAGATATTTTTCTGGAACTGTCTCGCTTTCTCTATATTCCAACAGATGTTGTCAATTTGACCTCTGGTTCCTCTGCCTTTTAGTATCTTAGTGACATTTATCTTAGTGATAATTTATTTTATTTATTCAATATTTGCTGTGCTTCTTCAGTGTGAAGATTTGTGTTTTTAATTCTAAAATATTCTCAGCTATTACCTATTTGAATATTTCATTTTCTCTAATCTCTTTATAGACCTCTTTAAATATTATATTTTCTCATTTTATTCTCTATTATTTTCATCATAAAGACTCATTCTGAATTATATTTTGAATACTTCTCAGATCCGTATTCCAGTTTTTTTGTTATGATTTTTTATTTACTATAAAATAAAGGAGTTAACTCTCCTCAAAAAGAATATTAAATCTTAAAAACTCATCTGGGGGAAATTTTTCCATAAAGAAGATACTATACCTTTTCCAAATATATCCTTTAAATATAGAGAATTGTCCTAAGGTGGCTATAATGTTTTGAATGTAAATATTTTATTAACTTTTTGGATTTATGCCAAGGGAATATCTCTGAAAATGTTGCAGGGAAAAATCACATATTTCATGTTCTTACCTGTTGAACCTGATGGATCAGTAGGATGCCAAAGAGCATATGCTTGGGGTCAACCAGACTTGAGCTCCAATGCCAGCTCCGCCATTAACTAGATGTGGGACTTGGACAACTAATTTTAACCTTGCTGAGTCTCTCTGAATCTTAATTTCATCATCTATAAAATAAACCCTTCAGCACTGACATGAGGAACAAATGATCAGGTGCATGTGAAGAATCTTATGCATCGTCTGCCAATGGCAGGTGCTTCATAAAGGATTATCATTATTTCTTGCATAGAAATCTTAATTAGAGCTGGCGCCGTCATGTGAGTTATCCCCATTCAGTGTTTGAGATCTTCTCATTAGGCATGTCTCATCATAACCCCTTTGCTATAACTTTGATCTCCTAAAATATACAGATTAATAATTAACCCAGGTAAGCGATAGAATAATTGCTTGTGGAAATGTCTGATAAGTGGTATTTCATGCACTTCTCTCCTGCAACAGTCCCCTTGGGCAGCTACTGAAGGCCTCAAATAAAACATTCTGGGGTTCTTTCTTGTAGCAGATGGGAACGCAATGTCTGTCTTGGAGGCACACCCTATAAGCAAGATTTCTAGGACTCTTAAAAGATAAACACTTAGAAAATTGATTCAATCAAATGGAACAGCTATAAACACACTTCCTCTGTGATTTTTCAAACTAATATATTTAATTCTGTCTGGCAGCATCCTCTAAATTGAATTCACATTAGATAGATGAGTCCAGGGGATGAATATAATATATTGATGCAGGAATTATGCTGCCTTTGGTGGGGGCATTCAGTGTCTCCAAAACTTGAGGCTGCCTTGCACTCAAGACATGATGGCGAATACTGCCTTCACAAGGCTGTTCTAATGAATTCTTTTTCTAGCAATAATTATGGCAGGAAATAGGATTTTTCCTGTAAGCACATTTTAGTGACTAGCACCCCTATATGTGTAGTATATTCAGATATTTCACGAACCTTGATTGTACAGCCACCAGAATGTAGAATAAATCTCATCTTTATTAAACAACATCAATTACCCTATTATCTGTAGCCCCCTGTCATACATGTCATTATTATTCAGGGCCCAGAGAATGCTTGAACCATTGGCAAAATAGTAATCCTACTGTTAATATCTATTAAAGGTGGGGAAACGTTAAATAATTTAGTGATGTTAATAATTATAATAGTTAATATGTATCATATGGTCTTGTGTGCCTGATGAGGCTTCCCAGGTAGCACAGTGGTAAAGAATCCACCTGCCAAGCAGGAGAGGCAAGAGATGCAGTTTCGATCCCTGGGTCAGGGAGATCCCCTAGAGAAGGAAATGGTGACCTACTCCAGTATTCCTGTTGGAAACTTTCATGGACAGAGGAGCCTGGCAGGCTGCAGTCCATGGGGTCACAAAAGTCAGATATGACTGAGCGCATACACTTATGTGTCTATTCATATGCTGAGCTCACATATATATTAATATATATATTTGTGTGTATACATTAAAAACAAGATTGGGAGGTGACTGTGGCTCAATTCATGAACTCCTTATTGCAAAATTCAGACTGAAAAAAATAGGGAAAACCACTAGACCAAGTAAGATCTAAATCAAATCCCTTATGATTATACAGTAGAAGTGGCAAATAGATTCAAGGGATTAGATCTGATAGACAGAGTGCCTGAAGAACTATGGACAGAGGTTTGTGACATTGTACAGGAGGCAGTGATCAAGACCATCTCCAAGAAATGAAAAAGGCAAAGTGATTGTCTGAGAAGGCCTTAAAAATAGCTGAGAAAAGAGAAATGAAAAGCAGAGGAGAAAAGAAAAGATATACCCATGTGAATGCAGAGTTCCAAAGAATAGCAAGAAGAGATAAGAAAGCCTTCCTCAGTGATCAATGCAAGGAAATAGAAGAAAACAACAGAATGGGAAAGACTAGAGATATCTTCAAGAAAATTAAAGATACCAAGGGAATATTTCATGCAAAGATGGGCACAATAAAGGACAGAAACAGTATGGACCTAACAGAAGCAGAATATTAAGAAGAGGTGGCAACAGTACACAGAAGAACTGTACAAAAAGATCTTCATGACTCAGATAACCATGATGGCATGATCACTCACCTAGACCCAGACATCCCAGAATGCAAAGTCAAGTGGGCCTTACAAAGCATCACTATGAACAAAGCTAGTGGAGGAGATGGAATTCCAGCTGAGCTATTTCAAATCCTAAAAGATGATGCTGTGAAAGTGCTGCACTCCATATGCCAGCAAATTTGGAAAACTCAGCAGTGGCCACAGGACTGGAAAAGATCAGTTTTCATTCTGATCCCTAAGAAATGCAATGCCAAAAAATGTTCAAACTACTGCACAATCGCACTCATCCCACACGCTAGCAAAGTAATGCTTAAAATTCTCCAAGCCAGGCTTCAACAGTACATGAACTGTGAAATTCCAGATGTTCAAGCTGGTTTTAGAAAAGGCAGAGGAATCAGAGATCAAATTGCCAACATCTGCTGGATCATCGAAAAAGCAAGAGAGTTCCAGGAAAACATCTACTTCTGCTTTATTGACTATGCCAAAGCCTTTGACTGTGTGGATCACAACAAACTGTGGAAAATTCTGAAAGAGATGGGAATACCAGACCGCCTTACCTGCCTCCTGAGAAACCTGTATGCAGGTCAGGAAGCAACAGTTAGAACTGGACATGGAAAAAGAGACTGGTTCCAAATCGGAAAAGGAGTACATTGAGGCTGTATATTGTCACCCTGCTTATTTAACTTATATGCAGAGTACATCATGAGAAATGCTGGGCTGGATGAAGCAAAAGCTGGAATCAAGACTGCCAGGAGAAATATCAATAACTTCAGGTACACAGAGGACACCACTCTTATGGCAGAAAGTGAAGAACTAAAGAGCCTCTTGATGAAAGTGAAAGATGAGAGTGAAAAACTTGGCTTAAAACTTAACATTCAGGAAACCAAGATCATGGCATCTGGTCCCATCACTTCATGGCAAATTGATGGGGGGAAGCAATGGAAACAGTGACAGACTTTAGTTTTTGGGCTCTAAAATTACTGCAGATGGTGACTGCAGCCATGAAATTAAAAGATGCTTGCTCATTGGAAGAAAGGCTATGACAAACCTAGACAGCATATTAAAAGCAGAGACATTACTTTGCCAAGCAAGGTCCAACTAGTCAAAGCTATGGTTTTTTCAATAGTCATGTATGGATGTGAGAGTTGAACCATAAAGAAAGCTGAGCACTGAAGAACTGACACTTTTGAATTGTGGCATTGGAGAAGACTCTTGAGAGTCCCTTGGACTGCAAGGAGATCCAACCAGTCCATCCTAAAGGAAATCAGTCCTGAATACTCATTGGAAGGACTGATGCTCAAGTTGAAACTCTAATGTTGTGGCCACCTGATGCAAAGATCTGACTCATTGGAAAAGACCCTGATGCTGGGAAAGATTGGAAGCGAGGAAGAGAAGGGGACAACAGAGGATGAGATGGTTGGATGACATCTCCAACTCGATGGACATGAGTTTGAGCAAGCTCCAGGAGTTGGTGATGGACAGGGGGAAGCCTGACATGCTGCAGTCCATGAGGTCGCAAAGAGTTGGACACAACTGAGTGACTGAACTGAACTGAACTAAACATATATTATATTTGGCCTTCACCATAATTCTATGAGGAAGGCACTTTTAGCCCCATTTTACAGTTGAGGAAAATGAAGCCCACGGAGTTAGGGTGCTCAAGCTTGCGCAGCTAGGGCAGTAGTCGAGCTGCAGCCACCAGGAAGTCATCTTAGCTTCACCATGTGAACGTGGTGAAACGTGAAGGTGCAAAGCTGCCCTTTCTTTGCTCAGTGATTCCTACAGTCATGCTTCTACCCACCAGTCTACTGTAGAAAACACCTCTAGATATACTGCCAAACGACTGAAATTCAGAAATTTTAGCTCTTGCTTAATTTCAACTGTATACTTACCTTACATTTTACTTACCCGAATATCATTGCCACTTAGAAAATAGATCTGCTTCCTCTGCCCTTCCTTCCCTTCCTATTTCTTCATGATTGCTGAGGGCTTGGGCATAAAAAGAGAAGGAGGAAGTGAAAGAGAAGAGATTCTTAGGGAAGTGTGTGTTCTAAGTCAGGAAACAGGCTGCATAAATGTGAAACAACTAGAGACAGACACAATAGTGTTTGGGAACACGCTGATGAAGTGCAAGCAGGACATCTCCAACTTCTTCCGCACACCCAGCTGGTCTCTAGCCCACCTCTCTCTGGTGGAGTTAATACACCATGTTCCCAGGCCATGGCCCTCCCTTCCCCTTGCCTGACTGTGCCTGTCCCCCAGCTTTGTTGCCCATATATCATAGGGCCTTTCTGACACAGCAGAAGCCAAAGGACCCCGACCAAGTTGACACCATAAACTTCAAATCGCTTGAGGTAAAATTCCACCTCCCAAGCTGATGGAAGGCACAGTTAGAATGGTAAAATTGCATTACACATGAACCAATTATTATATTTCTTTAGAGGGGTCTGGAAACATTGGGCCATAAGTGAGCATTCCAGAAGGACCTTCTTAAATTTTATTTAAACTTTCTTAAATTTTGATATCATGATTATAAAATAGATTTCTAGTCTCATCCTCTGTACCAGGTGGCATTAGTCAGTTTGTGCTGCCACAGCCGAATGCCATAGACTGGTGTCTTAAACAACAGGAATGTATTCCTCATGGATCTGGAGGCTGGAAGGTCTGAGATCTGGGTGCCAGCATATTTGGGTTCTGGGGGAAAGTCCTCTTCTTGGCTTGGAGGTGGCCATCTTCTCACTGTATCCTTGCATAGTGGAAGGAGGAATCTCTGATACCTCTTCTTCTCCTCTAAGGCCATTAATTCCACCGTGAGGGCTCCACCCTCATAACCTTATCTAAAGTTAATCACCTCCCAAAGGCCCCTACCTCCTAATACCACTCATTGGGTGATTAGGGCTTCACCAATTGAATCATGGGAGACTCAGTCATTCAGATTATAACATAGGGTGAGGACCTTTTAGCTCTTCAGAATGAGAACAACCCCCAGACTCTCTTTTCTCTGGGTCACCTTCCTTCTTCTCTCCCTGCTTACCCCTCCTCCATGAGCTGGGCCTTCATACTTCTCCCAGGTGATTCACTACCATGTGGGGCATTCATCTTTAAGATCAGAATAACTGATCCTCAAAAAGTGGCTGCCTTATACCATTAGTTCATAGACCAAAGAAAGTATCTTGTGTAAATACTTTATTCTATAGAACTTTTGAAGAATCTAGCTCAAACAGATGTTTTTCCTTAAAATTAATTTTTGCAATACATACACAAAACCAAAGAATACAAGGAGTATAACATTCATTCTTTAAAACTCATCAAATGTTATATCCCAAAACAGCTGATGTAAACTAGAAAAAGAAAAAAACTGGTTATGATATTAAAGGCAAATTCCTCTCATTCTTGTACCCACCCTCTCTATTCCTCCCTGGAGGCCATTGCTTTTAGAGTGGGGTGTAGCCTTCCAGAGATATTCCCTACATGCCCTTATGATCTTTAAAAAAATATCCAGTGACAGTATTTTGTCCAGTCTGTTCTCCTTGCTTTCATCTTTTGATAACATATTACAGAGATGATTCCATGTCACTACAGTCAGTACTAGCCCATTCTTTCAATGGGCAGCTTAGTTTCCCCCATGGGTGGGTATAGCATAGTATCTATACCAGTTCTGCTTAAAGAACTTTTAGGTTGTTTGCAGTCTTCTGTTACTTTAAACAATGGTTCTATATAAGTATGTCTGTAGAATAAATCCTTGTAAATAGATTTATTGTATCAAATGGTATGTACAGTTTAAAAGCTGTGAGATAATCTAAATCTACAAAAAAATGTAAAGAATAATGTAACTTTTCAGCCAATCTGATCATGTGGACCACAGCCTTGTCCAACTCAGTGAAACTAAGCCATGCCGTGTAGGGCCACCCAAGACAGAAGGGTCATGGTGGAGAGTTCTGACAAAAATGTGGTCCACTGGAGAAGGGAATGGCAAACCACTTCAGTATTCTTGCCTTGGGAACCCCATGAACAGTATGAAAAGGCAAAAATATAGGACACTGAAAGATGAACGCAGAGTTCCAAAGAATAGCAAGGAGAGATCAGAGCCTTCCTCAGTGATCAGTGCAAAGAAATAGAGGAAAATAATAGAATGGGAAAGACGAGAAATCTCTTCAAGAAAATTAGAGATACCAAGGGAACACTTCATGCAAAGATGGGCTCAATAAAAGACAGAAGTGGTATGCACCTAACAGAAGCAGAAGATATTAAGTAGAGGTGGCAAGAATACACAAAAGAACTGTACAAAATAGATCTTCATGACCAAGATATTTACAATGGTGTGATCACTCACCTATAGCCAGATATCCTGGAATGTGAAGTCAACTGGGTCTTAGGAAGCATCACTACAAACAATGCTAGTGGAGGTGATGGAATTCCAGTTGAGCCATTTCAAATCCTAAAAATGATGCTGTGAAAGTGCTGCACTCAATATGCCAACAAATTTGGAAAACTCAGCAGTGGCCACAGGACTGGAAAAGGTCACTTTTCATTTCAGTCCCAAAGAAAGGCAATGCCAAAGAGTGTTCAAACTACCACACAATTGCACTCATCTCACACACTAGCAAAGTAATACTCAAAATTCTCCAAGCCAGGCTTCAGCAATAAATGAACTGTGAACATCCAGATGTTCAAGCTGGATTTAGAAAAGGCAGAGGAACCAGAGGTCAAATTGACAACACCTGCTGGATCATTGAAAAAGCAAGAGAGTTCCAGAAAAACATCTACTTCCGCTTTATTGACTATGCCAAAGCCTTTGACTGTGTGGATCACAATAAACTGTGGAAAATTCTAAAAGAGATGGGAATACCAGACCACCTGACCTGCCTCTTGAGAAACCTATATGCAGGTCAGGAAGCAACAGTTAGAACTGGACATGGAACAACAGACTGGTTCCAAATAGGGAAAGGAGTACGTCAAGGCTGTATACTGTCACCCTGTTTATTTAAATTATATGAAGAGTACATCATGAGAAATGCTGGGCTGGATGAAGCACAAGCTGGAATCAAGACTGCCAGAAATATCAATAACCTCAGATATGCAGATGACACCACCCTTATGGCAGAAAGTGAAGAAGAACTAAAGAGTCTCTTGATGAAAGTGAAAGAGGAGAGTGAAAAAGTTGGCTTAAAACTCAGCATTCAGGAAACTAAGATCATGGCCTCCGGCCTCATCAATTCATGGCACATAGATGAGGAAACAGTGGAAACGGTGACTGACTTTATTTTGGGGGCCCCAAAATCACTGAAATGGTGATTTCAGCCATGAAATTAAAAGATGCTTACTCTTGGAAGGAAAGTTATGACCAACCTAGACAGCATATTAAAAAGCAGAGACATTACTTTGCCGACTAAGGTCCATCTAGTCAAGGCTATGGTTTTTCCAGTAGTCATGTATGGATGTGAGAGTTGGACTGTGAAGAAAGCTGAGCACCAAAGAATTGATGCTTTTGAACTGTGGTGTTGGAGAAGACTCTTGAGAGTCCCTTGGACTGCAAGGAGATCTAACCAGTCCATCCTAAAGGAGATTAGTCCTGGGTGTTCACTGGGAGGACTGATGTTGAAGCTGAAACTCTGTTTTAACCACCTGATGTGAGGAGCTGACTCATTGGAAAAGACTTTGATTCTGGGAAAGATTGAGGGCAGGAGGAGAGGGGAATGACAGAGGATGAGATGGTTGGATGGCATCACCAACTAAATGGACATGAGTTTGGGTAAACTCCAGGAGTTGGATAGGGAGGCCTGGCCTGCTGGGGGTCGCAAAGAGTTGGACATGACTGAGCAACTGAACTGAACTGAATGCAACTAACTCTGTGCAGCGTTATTACATCTAAGCCAGGAAAATTACCTTCCATTTAGGAAGAACTGAAGTGTATTGTCACTAATTCGTAGGTTATGTACTAATGCTTTGGAATGAGGAGGTTATCTCATTTTGTTTTATGATCTGGAAGCCTGTATCAAGTGTTGCTAGGATTGTACATGTGTTGCATCTAGTGGCCTCACCAATGTCCAAAGTGGATTGTGTTTCTAATCCATCACCAGTGTGTTGCTTAATATGATTCTTTGGTGTTCAGTTCAGTTCAGTCACTCAGTCATGTCTGACTCTTTGTGACCCCATGAACGGCAGGATGCCAGGCCTCCCTGTTCATCACCAACTCCCCGGAGTCCCCCAAACCCATGTCCATTGACTCAGTGATCCCATCCAACCATCTTATCCTCTGTCATCCCCTTCTCCTCCTGCCCTCAATCTTTCCCAGAATCAGGGTCTTTTCCAGTGAGTCAGCTCTTTGCATCAAGGCGCCAAAATATTGGAGCTTCAGCTTCAACATCAGTCCTTCCAATGAACACCCAGGACTGATCTCCTATAGGATGGACTGGTTGGATCTCCTTGCAGTCCAAGGGACTCTCAAGAGTCTTCTCCAACACCACAGTTCAAAAGCATCAATTCTTTGGTGCTCAGCTTTCTTCACAGTCCAACTCTCACATCCATACATGACTACTGGAAAAACCATAGCCTTGACTAGAGGACCTTTGTTGACAAAGTAATGTCTCTGCTTTTTAATATGCTGTCTAGGTTGGTTATAACTTTTCTTCCAAGGAGTAAGCATCTTTTAATTTCATGGCTGCAATCACCAGTGATTTTGGAGCCCAGAAAAATAAAGTCTTGTTTGCCCCTAAACAGTGAGAAGACAGAGGCCTAGTCTGACAAAGTGTGGGGGCCAGTGAGAGACCTGAATTAGCTAAGAAGTGATAGTTTCCCCCACACAGAGTCCACCCCAAATATCCAGCTGTATGAGTAAATGACTTTATAGGGATTAATTTTATTCTGTATACAATGGAATGAGCTTTCAATTTTATTCTTAGCTTTTGAATTGATTTTGGTTTAATTTCTGTGTAAAAGCATATGTGTAGGAATAATTTCCATTATAGTGTATCATAGACCTCATACCTTCTTCAGGGATTTTAATAATGCTTTTCCAAATAGGAAGTCAGGGTTCTCTCTGTGCCCCATCCCCTGCTCCCACTGTGTTCACTTTCTTGCATGTTGCACATTTAAGATTAAGGTATTTTAGTTTTCCTTCAAACAATGACTTTGCAGTATTAAACACAACCTCATAACTGTCAGCCTAGTATTTGTGTAGATGGCTCTGCAGTGCTTTTAAAATTACTTAATTAAAATTCTAGAATGATACAATTCCAGTGGGTTACATTAGTCTTACTTTTACCTTCCTCAATCGGTATTCTCTTATAGTATTTTTCTTTGCTAGAATTATTGGAGATGACTACAGCCCAGCAGACTGCTTAACTATTAACTCATTACTTAAGAAAACACTAAAATAATTTAAAGTATTCGTTGTTAAGCACAAAGATGTTAAACTCAGCTTGATATTGATGCACTGTCTCTCTGCTCCAAGGATGTAGCTAATTTATTCTCGAAAAGCCTTTTGGGAAAGACTTCAGTTTTCTGAGATTTTCTATCCATCTTTTCTTTCTTTCTGTTTTCTATGAACTGAAATTATTCCATCAGTTAGCCACCGAGTCTGATTTTATAATCTGCTTTCAGTTCAACAGGAGGGAACCAAAGATGTACACACTCTTTTCCCTTTATGCCCAGGATGCAGTAAGATTAGCAGAACACAGTTCATTGCCTGGGCATGCAAGTATTGCCATGCACAGGACAGACCTCTGGTGCTTCCACTTTTCTCCCCCTCTTAGTGACAGAAAACCCATTGGACTCCAGCAGCAGTTAAGCTCCGGCAGCCATTGGCCCCAGAACTCTACCTTCTGCCTTTCAGTAGGTAGAGGCCAGCTGGGGAGATGGCCAATCGGGCGGTCTGTATCCAGGAGAATGTGGCACAGTTAGCTATTTAAATCCATCCAGGATGATGTCAGCAAGCAGAACTGAAAGGGTTAGGAGCAAGGCTAAAGGAGAGGAGGAATCTTGTCAGGCTGCATTATTTACAGAGAGCTGGGCTGAGGCTAAGCAGAGAGGAACACACCCACTACCTGGTGCCCTGAGCCAAACTCCTCGCCTCCAAGCTGCTTCCTCTCAGCCTCGAGAAAGGAGGAATGGCTAAGAAAATAACTTGACACTAAATGAGATGGGGAGAGCTTAATTCTTACATGATTTTTTTTTTTCAACTGGAAGAGCAGCTTTCTACTTAGATAAAAATGCACAAACCGGCTCTGGTTTGCACATTGCTGGGGTTTTACCGGAAAGCTGGTCCGACTCACACCCGCTGATAAGAGAAAAGCGTTTGTTCCCGCCTCTGGAAGTCTGTGGTCCCAATAACCTCGCGTGAAACTTGCAAAAATGGTTCTCAGCTTAGATGCCGTTTTGCAGCACGAGCAAAATGTTCAGGCTCAGGAAATGATGCTAAAGGCATTTTGAAAAATGTAAGATGGGCCTGACACAGCGCTGGCACAGGATATATGACGGAAGCGGCGTGGTGAGTGGTGATAACGGCCCCTGGGGCCTGGCAGGGAGCTGGTTTCACACTCCAGTTCCAACTCCCCTCAACCCCCCCTCTGCAGCAGGAGCCTCATCAGACTTCAGGGTGAGAGCGGAAATCTGGCCAAGCCCCGGGGGACTCGGGCAGAGGGACAGGCCATAAGGAAGGAGGGTGAGGCTCATGAGAGCACCTCTTGTCAGCCAAGACTTGACAGTCTACCTGTGCACACATCATGCAGCTAAAAATTGTGTCAGTTTTGGTTGTTCTAAGCCCTGCTCACTCCTGCCTTTCCAAAGCACCTCCTGTAGACAAGAGGCTTGCAGCATTTTCCCCTTTGGGTCTCTCAGGGAGAGGCTATGCCACGCCACTTACACAGGTGCTCAGTAAGAATCAGATGGCGAGGACACACTGATTACTGCTAATAAGGGGGTAAGTTAATAATGGCAAGATGCCTGTTTCCGGGCAAATCCACCCAGTGCTATGGGACCTGCAGCTGATCTGCTTAAGAGGGTGGCTTTTCTTCCAGATGGCCGTGCCCTTTGTGTCAGGGAAGGGCTTTCCTTCCAAGTCTGGTGCTCCAGAGTTGCAATGCAGATTAGGGATCCGTTTTAACTTGCCACTCTTGAAAAATAAACATTCTGGGCACAAGAAAGGGAGCTTTTCAACCCCAACAGTATTCTGCATGTTTGAGTACTTGTGGCAAGGCCCTCTCTAAGATAATGAGCAAGTGCTCCCAGCACTTGAGTGTTATTCCACGTTTCCACCCCAGCATTGTTCCAACAGCTCTCTTCTTCAAGATGAATTGTCCTTTATTAGTAACTGTAGAGCGAGGAAGGGAAACCTTGATGATGATATGAATTTTGAGCAATTATATTTGGTTTGTGTTTCTCTTGCAGAACTCTTCCTTTAAGGCATAAGCAAGGATGTATTAATATCTCTTTGCCATTTTGTTTCCCCTAATGTTGTTACTGCTGCTATAATTTTAACAAGTACGAGAAGGCAAACTATATGAAGACCTCTTTAGCCAACAAATTCTACATGAATTCTGAAGAGATCAGTAAATTTAAATGATAGAGGAGAATCAGTATAGGTAATGAAATGATGGAGATGAAAGAGAGTATAATTCCATGATATTGCAAAATCCACAGACATTAGCTCATCTCCAAGCACGCCCAGGCACAGAGAGATAAAAATCTTTGTCTCTAGATAGACACGATTCCTGCTTCAAGGTACTCAAAATCTAGTGAAGGAAGCAGATGTGTATACAAGTAACTGTAAGACAAGGCACATATGTGGCAAAAGTGTAAATAAGATGCAACAAGAAAGCTGAAGAAACAATGATTCATTCCAGGGGTGAGGCCTCTGAGTGGACCTGAGGAATGAGGAGGAGTTCAGCATGCAGAATGGAGGATACTGCAAGTGAAACTCTGCAGCCTTCGAAAAGAAAACTGAGTCTATAGGAGGAAATAGCACGAACTGTCCAATATAGACTACATAAAAAGAGGTCACTCAGCCATGTACTTAGAATTAGGGTTTAAAATATATACATACATAATGTATATGTATATATGTGCATAGTAGTTGAACATTTAAGTTCTAAGAGCAGACTGGATTAAAATCTATGGTTAGTACTTTCAGTGGATTGTGTTATTGTTAAAAATATTTTCTGAGCCTTCCTGGGGAAGGTTATCCTTTCTGTTCATTGATACCAGGCTGGTCCTGTGGTCTGCTTTGGCCAGTGAAATGAGAGCAACATCGAGCTGTGTGTCTTCTGAGTAGATGCTTTAAGAGCCGTCATTGGCTGCATCTGTGTTCTCTTTCTCTGTATTCCAGTGATCAGCTAAGTACCACACAGAGGTGCTCCTTTGGCCTCAGCCTGGGTCCTGGGATGAAGACAGCAGGGAGCCAAGCCGACTGTGGTTGACAGGGCTCATTAGCATAAGCAAGAAACAAACCTTTGTTAGTGTCAGACACTGAGCTATCAGAGATGCTCTTACTATAGCCATCACTCAGTCTGGGTTGACTATACACATCTGATGACCAACGGGATCTTATTTAACTTCTTTAAATCTCAGCTTCCTTATCTATGAAGTGGGAATAATAATAGTACCTACCTCAGGGGGATGATTTGGAGAAGGCAATGGCACCCCACTCCAGTACTCTTGCCTGGAAAATCCCGTGGATGGAGGAGCCTGGTGGGCTGCAGTCCATGGGGTCACAAAGAGTCGGACCGGTCTGAGCAACTTCACTTTCACTTTTCACTTTCATGCATTGGAGAAGGAAATGGCAACCCACTCCAGTGTTCTTGCCTGGAGAATCCCAGGGACAGGGGAGCCTGGTGGGCTGCCGTCTATGGGGTCGCACAGAGTCAGACATGACTGAAGTGACTTAGCATGCAAGCAAGCAGGGGCATGATTATGAGTTTAAAAAGAGTTAATTTTAAATCACATTGCATGATGTTCAGTTTATGATATGAAGTTACTGTTAGTTATCTTTAAATACATACAGAAAAATGTCTGGAGGAATATACACCAAACTGTTAAACAACAGTTCTCTCTCAAGTGTGAGATTCAAGATGACTTTTATTTTTATTTCACTTTATTTAATCAAGTTGTTCATAATGAGCATACATTATTTTAGTAATCATAAAAACTAGATATTTCTACTTTGGAAAAAGGAACCATAGCACCCTGTACATTTTTTCATCACAGTGATAACTACACCACAGTTGGCTCCTTGAAGGAAAGGGCTATGTGCACTGCCCTGTGTGACTAGGGCATGGCCTACTGGATGCCCCAAGATAAGTGCTCAACACACATTTACACAAGTGTAATTTATCACTGTTCCTTATCTGAATAGCTGGACGGATGGTAGCTAATGACCTATTATTTCTGAGATGAGAAACACAAAAGAAGTATAAGCTCAGAATATGTGCATTCTGAATTTCTCATACTGGGAATATGTATTTGAAGATCAGAGATGGGGATAAAAAACTCCTCTAAATAGAAGGGATTAGTCGAATATGTAGGTGTAGAATGGGAACATGGGCTTTTGGGTTCATCCTGATGCCCACTTGTCCCTGCAAGACCAAGTCCAAATATTTTTTGCCAACAGCTCTCATTCCACAATTATTTATTGAGCACCTACCACATACCAGGCAGTAATGGATGGTACGGAGTGAGTAACAAATGTTCAAGTGTCTCTTCCCTCAAGTAGTCTATGTTTTATGGTGAGAGGTAGACAGTACTAATAGTGGAAAACATATGTAAAATAGAGAGTATCCTATAGTATTAAAGAGGAAAAACATGGAAGGGGAAAGGGAACACTGGGTGTTGCCATTTTTGACAGGGTACATCAAACTAAGCCTTGTTGAGGACATTATATTTGGGCATAAGACCTTAAGGAGGTACCTGGGAACTCTGACTCCTGGAAGCGTGTTGCAGGTAGAGGGAACAGAGAGGGCAGAGGCCTCGAGGTGGGAACATGCTTGTGTGTAGAGGAATAGCATGTGGCAGGATGAGTAAGGGGGCCAGGGGCAGAGGAGTTCAGGGAGATGACGAGAGGTAGACAGGAGGTGGTGGCAGATCACGTGAGGCCTCATCAGCAGACTATTGGAAAAACTCTGACCTTTATTCTGAGTGACATGGGAAGCTCCTGAAGTTTGATTAGAGGAGTAAGTAGCATCATCTGACTTGTGTTTTAAACTAACCGGTCTTGGTCTTGTATTGATAATGGACAGATAAAGGAGAAAGGAGAAGCAGGAAGAACGTTAAGGATGTTATGGCAGTAATAGGTGCTGGGCTTTTAGGCTAGAGTGGTGGCTGTGGAGGACGTGAGAAGAGGTTGGATCTTGGACGTATTTTGCAAGTGCAGTCAACATAATATACTCATGGATTTGATGCGGCATGTGAGAGAACATGACAGAGGGTGAGATGGTTGGATGGCATCCCTGACTCGAGGCACATGAGTTTGAGCGAGCCCTGGGAGATAGTGAAGGACAGGGAAGCCTCACATGCTGCAGTCCACGGGGTCACAAAGAGTCAGACACAACTGAGTGACTTAACTAACTAACTAACTATGAGAGAAAGAGAAGCAAGGATAGCACCATGGTTTGGGGCGTAAGCAACAGGATGGAGCTGCTGAGAGGGGTAGACTTCAGGAGAGTGGGTTTTGGGTAGGAATTTAGGAGCTCAGTTTTAGACATGCCAATCTTGAGATGCCTTTAGATACCCAAGTGCTTAGATATCCAGTAGGTGGTTGGCTATGAGATACTGGAGTTCAGGGAAGTGACCCAGGATGAATACATACATGGGTGAGTTCTCAGCAGATCAGTTGCACTTTGATTGTGAGAATGGATGAGATCATATAGGAGAAAGTGCAGGGGGGAAAGGGGGCTGGAGCCTGAGCCCCCGGAGCCCCTCACACTCTACAGCAGGGGAGAAAAAGACTGACCAGTAAAGGAGCATGAATGAGTGGTTGGCAAGGAAGGAGGCAAAGCAGGAGTGAGCTGTGTCCCAGAGTGTTTCAAGGAGAGGAGCTGCTACCACAGGGCTAAGGGCATTGAGGACTAAGACCCATCCATTGGATTTAGCAGGGTCAAGACACAGGTGACCAGACAAGAATGTGGTGGTGGGAGGGGGATGGGGCGGGGGATGGTTGACTGAAGGAGGTTCAAAAGAGAGTTCGAAGAGACGAATCAGAGTGTAAACAACTGATGGAGAGAATTTTGCCACAAAGGAGAGTAGGAGGCATGGAGCTGGAGAGAAAGATGAGTCCAGAAAAGTATTTTCTTTCTTTTCTCTTTTTAAAGGTGGGAGAAATGGCAGTGGTTCGTATACCCCAGCACCCAGCCCATCACACTCATTCGATAAGCATTTGCTGAACTGAAATGAACAGATCTAAGGATAAGACATGGACAAATATGAGTCATCCCTGAATGATGTCAAGTAAGTGAAATGAGAAGAAATTCCAATGCTTCTTATAAAAGATTGAACGTTAGCACTTGGAGACTGTGGTCATGGGAGTTCCTGTACCATCTTCCTGTACTTAAGACACTGCTTTTTGATACAGGGTCAAAATTTACATTTAAGTAGAAACTTTGGGTTGATATTTTTAGGTGCCTACACATATAGAGAAGAAAATAGCTGTGATCTGTATTTCCATTATGCAGAATTAATTACTATTAACAATGTGGGCATATTTGTTTCCAGCCTTTTCATTCAGTACTCAGTTTTTAAAACCTACACTGTGGAATTATGTGAAGAAAAATATGATGTATGTCACTGTGTGTGTGCACCATATGAACTCACACATACATACTTGCTCAGACAGTTGTGGCTTTTGCTTGCTCTTTCCCAGAGTTTCCAAATTGGAAGGTGCTATGTTACAAACTGCTCTGGCAATAATGGAATCATGAAGCAGTGATGTCACATGTATGTATACAGAATACACTGGCCAAATAATACATTTTTAAGCATAAAAACTGTAAGTAACCTGTGCACACAGCAAAAATTCTAATGTGACCCTTCTGGTCTATAGTCCTCCATTTTTTCTCTCCAGACACAACTAGCATTGCCAATTCCTTGTGAATGCTTCCAGAAATTGTATTTGCATATGCAAATGTATATTTTCTATTTTCTTACACAGATGGTAGCATATTGTGTATATGGTTTAGTACTTAAGCACAGGGTTTTGAAAATTTTGGAAGAGCTTCTTGATAATAAGTTTTCTTTCTTTTTTAATTTCAGTTTTGTTGAGGTATAGTTGACATACAAAAATAGTAAGCTTTCTGCATGTGCAAATTAGCAATCATGCTCTTCCCTCTTTCCTGGTCTCAGACAATTAGCTTGGGAGCGGGGGTCAAAAATGATTTATACTAGCTAGACAAGTCCCTTCAGATCACATGACCCCACGTCAGTACCAAATGGTTTGTTCTCTCTCTCTCTGGTTGAACTTACTTCAAAGCCCACAAGAAAACCCTTTATATTTTTGGTAACCAAACCAAAGTCCTATAGAATACCACAGAACCAAACAGAGGGAAATCGGGTCTCAGCCTAGAATACAGCTGGGCAAGCCCATATTTAGTTGCTGGAATAACAACCAACCGGGAGGGTCCAACTAAATTTAGCTTGGACCCTCAAACACTGTTCAGCTCCAAAGTCAACATCCCCCATTCCCCACATGGAGAACTCTACCCATCTCTGAAACTGGTAGACGAGAAGAAACAACCCTGCTTGTCCAAAATGCTGACTTTGCAAAGATCATACTAGTCGCGCTGGTATGATTTAATTGGCTGTAAAAGGTTTGATTTATAGCCAATCAATAGGCAAACAGTGTGATTTGTTGCTGGGGAAATACAGAGCACAGGGACCAGGGTGACACCAAACAGTGGGAAAGGTTAATTAACACTGAAGTTCATTTAAAATTTTCTTTAGGAAGGCGAGAAGAATAAACTAGAACTATAAATGCATCTCATGCTCCAGGCTGGCCTGAAGGAAAACGGAAGGTGAGCAGCTCAGCTCTGCTAGTCCTTCCTGTGTGGCCTCCTCACATGCCCTCTCTGGACCCCGTGGGAGGACTGCCAAGGACAGAGAGTCCCATGCTGGGGCTTCGTCTGGGCCTTACAACGAGGTCAGCCTCAGTTTCCTGGTTTGTTCAAGTGGCAGGGTTGGCATAGATGAACCACCCCAGGCCTGGAATTCTTGACTATTTGGGCCTCCTACACCTGCCTAGCAGCCCAGAGCTCTCTACACCCTCTACCCTCATGCTCCGGAAACCCAAGTAGAGAGGGACACACTGGGCCCTAGTGGCTCAAGATGTGTTAAAAATATAACTTGATAAGAGGGGAGCATTAGGACCCTGAGAGAGCCCTGCATCCACCCCAATCCTGAAGACAGCGGGGCCCTGGTGCCAGGGAAGGCCTGACAGCCCACACACAGAATCCCAGGTGGACACCAGGTCTCCTCTAGGAGAGGCACATGCCGTATGGAGAATAAATGAGACGAGGTTGCCAAGTGCAGCCTAGGCAGTGCCAGGGCATGACTGCAGTGAGGGGTAGGACTTCTGACGGGCTCACGGAGCTCACAAGTGCAACTTAATATCTGTCGTGGTCCTGGTGAAGCTCCTGCCCACTGGATGGTGGTGAAGAGAGACCAGATTGAGTCTAATCAGTTTAGACTTTGATGCAATGATTACTACACTCTCTTCAGGGCGATGTCTGTCTCCATCTTGCTCAATCTTTCAAGCTCCCACCCCATCCCCATTCTCTGCTCCTCTCTTAGAAGGATGGGTAGCAGCAGAGTCCGTTTAAGATCTCATGACAGTTGGGAGTGAGATGGTCCCCTGGCCTTGTGCTGGTCCATGTGTCTGTACACTCTCTGTGACCCCTAAGCTGTGGTCAGGCTGGTTTGGTGTTTTACTGGTCTTAGTTGCCTATGAATTCCTGGTGTGTTCTTTCTCAGCCCATTTGTAGACCCGTGGCCCCTCCCTGTGGATCTGGGCTCCCCTTGCCACTCTCTGTCATCACAGACCCCCTGCATCCCTGCCACCCTCTCCTCAGGGCCCTGGCCAAGCTGCCTCCCACAGCAGCAAATTGAGGGCAACACTGGGGCCCTGGCAGCTCTCCTGGCTTGGAGTGGGGGGCAAAAAGGTGTTCCAGAAGCAAACTTGACCCTCTCTCTGCCTGTGCCTTTAGCATCTTGGAGGTGGGGTACAGGGGTAGACATCCTCCCCTCCCCAAGACAGCATGCTGCTTCTTCAGCCCCTGGCACAAATTGGGCCAGTCCCCCTGGTGTGTACCGTGATTCCATAGTCTCACAGGCCCGCCTCAGCCTCAGCTTTGTACTTAGTGGTGGTGTGGCTTGGGGCAGGGCCTTGACCTCAGCCTAACCAGGAGGAGGATACCCGCCTCAGAGGATGTGCTGACAGTCAATGAGATTTTCTGTAAAGCAAACAGCTCTTTTCTGAGGGAGGATCCTAGTGTGTAGAGGACAGAAGTGTCCTTTGCTAATGAAGCAGGAGTGGTAGGATTCCTCCCTGAGAATTCTCACCCAGACCCTGCCCCTTCCCCATGCAGCGCATGATCCAGGCCTGTGCCCAGTTTCTGCTTTTTCTGAGTCTGTTTATCAGTGTTTCAGTGACTGAAATACCACTCTCTGATTTGACCAGCAAGTCATTTTTAAAAATAGCAGTTTGGGGAGCTTCCCTGGTGTTCTGATTGTTAGGACTCGGTGCTTCTACTGTTGTGGCCTGGGTTCAGTTCCTGGTCAGGAGGGACAGTGGGGCCAGGAAAAAAAGGGGAATATCTAAAAGCTGAATTCCTAGGAACGGAGAGTTTATGTTAGTTGCTCAGCCATGTCTGACTCTTTGTGACGGCATGGACTGCCAGGGTCTTCTGTCCATGGGATTCTTCTTCTCCAGAGGATTTTCCCAACCCAGGGATTGAACTTGGGTCTCCTGTATTGCAGGCAGATTCTTTACTGGCTGAGCCACCAGGGAAACCCAGATATTATGTCACCTCAGTTATCAAACCTCCTGGAGATGAAGTCAATCTATACATTTATCAGTTGACATTACAGTAAAGGGGGTTGTTTCCGTCCTGGGCTAGGGGGCAGCTTGTGGAGGCCGGGCTGAATGCACCCAGAAATTTCATGTCATCTGCAAACAAGGAACTGATTATGGTGCCTCTCTCAGGAAAATGATGAAGAAATTTGAAATCAACCTGCAGGCCAAGCGCACTTGCTTCTTCTATGGCAAAACCAAAGTGAAGAGATGAGCTGGTGGGGCCCAGAGCTGTGGTACCTGGAGCAGCACAGACACGTATGCTGTTACTCTGCAGTCAGCCAGCAGATGACTGAAGAGGATGAAGGCCCTACTGGAAACACTGATACCTGCAACAAGTGGGTGAATTTATATAACCAAGAAGAGAAAGTTTGTGTGACCCTGCACTTCTCCCCCGAGGCCAACCCTGGGCACAGCATATGCTATCTTGGGCCCACTGAGGGTAACAGGGTGACTCCCCAAAGTCAAGATGCCTTCCAGGTCCATCTTCCATCACAGAGTCTCCACTTAACAAGCTTTTTTTCTCTCTGTCTCTCTCTTTCCTTCTCCATAGCTCACCTCTGATCAATGTCCAGTTCCCTGTAATTGCTTTTGGCTATAGTGAAGGTTAAGGTAATCAGTCTTTTCATAGAAAGTGTTACCCTGCCAATCTTTCATTTCAAGACTTCTGTCATTAACTGGAATGAAAGGCTGTCTCTCTCTTTAACAGGATTTCAGGTCTCTGTAGATAGGGGAGGAGATGTCCATTCATTCTCAGGGCAATGGTCCTGGCTCAGTAGGTGCTCCTGGAATTGTCCCAGGCCTGGTGGTGATAGGTTGGCCTTTAGGGAACCCTGGATAGTGAGCCAGAGCCTGAGAGTCCTCTGCTTCCTCCAGCCTGGGAGGTCCAGCAGGACGGGGCCTGGGCCCAAGAGAGTCAATGAGACAGGGAATCTGGGCCTCTTTGCCAGCCTCTCCTGTTCACTCCCTCCCTAAAGACAGCCCCACCTCCTTCCCATCTTCTCCCATCTGTCATGTCTTGCCTGCTTTAACCTGCTTGCCTGTCTTGCCTGCTGCTACGGCTACATTGCTTCAGTCGTGTCCGACTCTGTGTGACTCCATAGACAGCAGCCCACCAGGCTTCTCTGTCCCTAGGATTCTCCAGGCAAGAACACTGGAGTGGGTTGCCATGTCCTTCTCTGACCCGAGACTCCTAGACACATACATTCTCATATAAGTGACAGCATTTTCAGTCATATTTAATGATTTCTTGCTACTAACCTTCCTGGCCTTATTTCGTATACCTTACCTCCCCTTCTCCCCCAGTTTCATTTTTCCCTCTACTAATAAAATGTCTGCCAAGGAAATGCCACTGGAACCATCCTTTTGTTAATAGAGGTATTATTTTCTAGAAAGGCCACAAGGTATTTTGGGGACATAAAATGCCACATCAATAATATGACTAGAGCAGAAGGGTTGACTTGAGAATAAGAACCCCGAAGAGAAATTAGAAACATATTGTTTCCCTAGCTTTAGGGGCTGGAGCAGTGAAGGAAGCAATTTAATTAGAGGGCCATTCCTGATGGGGAATTCAGTCCTGTCAGGAAAGTTGCAAGTCAGCGGGAAAATTTGGTGAAGTCAAAGGAAGCTTGCTGTGTAACAATACTATTACAGCATCTGCACTCTTCTTGGAGGTGAACCCAGGCAGCTGAAATGAGAGCAGACAGGTTAAAATGCCAGGATGTTGAGCTATGGGGAACTGCCCTCCCATACGTGTCATCTGACTACTGGTTACTTCTCTCCATGATTCAAGTTATGAAGGTAATTTGTTGAATCCAAACAAGGCCCTGGTAGGTCAAGAACAGGATGGCTTGTTATCAGTTTGCTGGAGTGTGAATTGGGACTTGTGCTTTTCATTCCACTTCTTTTTTAAAAAAGTTTTATGTTTTTGTCCTAAGCCACCACAAAATCTAATCTAGAGGTAAATAAAATGAGATTAAAATGGCCTTGCTCTCATATTCTCCAGTTGAAAATTCTTTAGTACCCACATCCCATCCCATTTACTGCAAAATTGAGGACAAAAGCCTTGAGTCTGAGTTCCAGGATCCATATAGTGGGCCTCAGTGGGCCTCACTGTTTCTTGCTTACTGTTCCCCACAACCCCCTTCCATCTTCCATGAAGTCAGCGCCCATCTTGCTTGCCAAACCAGACCCTCTCCTGCATTCACAATGCATGTTCTTTATCATGGCACTGCTCTCATTTTGTCTAGTAATATAAGGATTTACTTATCTTTCTATTTCCCCACACATACTATCTCCCAGCCCCCATGTCATAGGGTCTCAGAGGGCAAGAACTGGGGTTATTTATCTCTGCAATACCTTGGTTCAGTCACCAAGTCATGTTGGACCCTTTGTGACCCCATGGACTGTCCCACTTGGCTCCTCTGTCCGTGGGATTTCCTAGGCAAGAACATTGGAGTGGGTTGCTATTTCCTTCACCAGAGGCAATCCCCTGGGTGCTGTGACTAGTATCTTGAACATAGTTAAGATGATAGATATATATTTTTAGTGGTGGGCCAGAAATATTTTATTAAGGACGTTATGAAGATAGTTGCACCTAAAAAACAACCATGGGAGTTATCTGTGCTAATTATTTGAGCCAGAGACAGTAGGAATTCCACAGCCTCCCAGATAGTTCAGTTCAGTTCAGTTCAGTCGCTCAGTCGTGTCCGACTCTTCGCGACCCCATGAATTGCAGCACGCCAGGCCTCCCTGTCCATCACCATCTCCTGGAGTTAACTCAGACTCATGTTCATTGAGTCAGTGATGCCATCCAGCCATCTCATCCTCTGTCGTCCCCTTCTTCTCCTGCCCCCAATCCTTCCCAGCATCAGAGTCTTTTCCAATGAGTCAACTCTTCGCATGAGGTGGCCAAAGTACTGGAGTTTCAGCTATAGCATCATTCCTTCCAAAGAAATTCCAGGGCTGATCTCCTTCAGAATGGACTGGTTGGATCTCCTTGCAGTCCAAGGGACTCTCAAGAGTCTTCTCCAACACCACAGTTCAAAAGCATCAATTCTTTGGCGCTCAGCCTTCTTCACAGTCCAACTCTCACATCCATACATGACCACAGGAAAAACCATAGGCTTGACTAGACGGACTTTAGTCGGCAAAGTAATGTCTCTGCTTTTGAATATACTATCTAGGTTAGTCATAACTTTTCTTCCAAGGAGTAAGTGTCTTTTAATTTCATGGTTGCAGTCACCATCTGCAGTGATTTTGGAGCCCCCAAAAATAAAGTCTGACACTGTTTCTACTGTTTCCCCATCTATTTCCCATGAAGCAATGGGACCAGATGCCATGATCTTCGTTTTCTGAATGTTGAGCTTTAAACCAACTTTTTCGCTTTCCTCTTTCACTTTCATCAAGAAGCTTTTTAGTTCTTCTTCACTTTCTGCCATAAGGGTGGTGTCATCTGCATATCTGAGGTTATTGATATTTCTCCCAGCAATCTTGATTCCAGCTTGTGTTTCTTCCAGCCCAGCATTTCTCATGATGTACTCTGCATATAAGTTAAATAGACAGGGTGACAGTATACAGTCTTGACGTACTCCTTTTCCTATTTGGAACCAGTCTGTTGTTCCATGTCCAGTTCTAACTGTTGCTTCCTGACCTGCATACAGATTTCTCAAAAGGCAGGTTAGGAGGTCGGGTATTCCCATCTCTTTCAAAATTTTCCACAGTTTATTGTGACCCACACAGTCAAAGGCTTTGGCATAGTCAATAAAGCAGAAATAGGTGTTTTTGTGGAACTCTCTTGCTTTTTCCATGATCCAGCGGACGTTGGCAATTTGATCTCTGGTTCTTCTGCCTTTTCTAAAACCAGCTTGAACATCATGGAGTTCACGGTTAAGCCCACTTTTAAACTGAATCACTTTTAGAACAAAGCTTTCATTGTTTTAAACTGAAGGACAATGCTTCTGCAAATTTTAAAATTTTTCTCTAATTTCAACTTCCATTAAGTTAGAGAAAACCTAGTTGACCCTTTATAAGCTTGGAGAGAGATATTAAGTAAGATTTTTTTTTTTAAGAAAGGCTAATAAGCAATTGGGTCTCAATAGGAAGGAATCAAAAGGAAGAAAAAGACTTGGCTTTGAGATGGGCACATACAAAAACTGTTTTCCTACTGAAAAGCAAGACTCATGCCTTCCTCGATAACTCATTTGACAAAGGACACCAAATAGCTCTAACTCTTCTTGCCAAGTGATGATGTGCACTCTCGCTATTAAAAGACAATCTAAAGAAGCCTTATTTATTTATTTTCCCCCACTTTACTCCCCAAAGGAATTGAGTCAACTTTATACAAATGCACAATATATCAAACTAAGAACAAACAGAGAGAGGGCAAAAGGAAAATAAAAGTGGAATAGAAAGATAGATAAGGATAAAGTTAGTATGCAGAAATAAATGTCAGAAATTCTTGAACTTTTGAGTTTGGACTGAGTTTCCTGGGGATGCAGGCAAAGAAGAGAAGACAGCTGACAGGTTTCACAGTGTGTTTAAAATCAAGGCCTGCTCCCTTAGTGTCTGCATCCCAGATACTGCACCCCACCTCTCTATGGCTTTCTTCACTGGGGTTGGTCATTCTGCTGTCCACCATGGTGTGCCACATGGGTTTGAAACCATAGGATAGGGAGGAGCCCTCAGTTTAGCCTGTGGATCAGCTATCTGTAAGCACAATGCCCATTTGTTTCAAAAGTCCACCCAGTGAGGCTGAGAAAGATAAAGAAAGATAAAGAAAGAAGGAGACGAACTTATTCTCTGCGCTGGCATCGCATGCAGGGTTTTCAGTGGTGATCAGACTTTTGAGGGTTGTCTCCAAAAAGACCCTAGGAAAGGTCAAAGAGGCAAAAGAGTCTTTAACATCTTCTTGACAATTAACATCTTTCCTCTTTCTGCCCTCCAGAAGCCATGATATTCTCTGCTGCCTAAAGGCCCCACTTTCCCCAGAGTTCCCTGCCAAGTGTCCTGGCTTCACAACTGCCTCTCTTTTCCAAAGGGAAAAAAGAAAGATGACACACTTCTCGCTCAGATAGCCATTAGGAGGAAAGTCACGCAAGTGAAATAATTAATACATTGATGTGCATGACGGGTATATACACCACCCAGGAATAGGTTGTATTTTTTTAAGATTGTCTTTTTAACCCAGTTAAAACTCTAATTAACTGATGAGAGGGTTGATTGATTAGCAGATCGTGCGTGCAAAGCAGGGCTAGAGCTTTTGAAACAATGACACCTTCTTTATATGTCTTGCATGCCTTTAGTGACCATTTCATCATCCATCAAAAGCAAAGGATTTAGCAACTTGAGCTCCAGCTTCTAAAAACTGACTACTATTGCCCTAATGATACGTGAAACATGTTGGAGTCACTTAAGCAGTCACCTCACTACTTTTGTCTTAATTGATAAAGGGGAAAAACAGTAGAAGTTACTTCAGGAATTTGGACATGAACGTAATAGGAACACTTTTTCTTCCCTCTTTTCCTATTAGTCACCCTCCCTCCCTCATCCCTTCATCAAATGTAAACCTAAAAACAACTGGTTTCATGCTTGAAATTGTATGTCCTCAAAAGCACTCTTCTTCCCACCCTGCCTGAAGTTGCTTTGTTTCTGGACAGTATACAGTGTCTGCTCATTATCCCTCTACTGTCCTATTTCCACGCACATCTCTCTGATTGTTACTCTCCCATAATTAAGGCTATAAGCCTGGTGGTTGGCTAACTGTGCCAAGGGACTACCTGTTGAGGACTCACTGCTAACACAAGAGGTAGATGGGCACGGCCCACCTGCCCTGGACTGCTTTGTCCTACATCAGTTGTCAGTGAGGGCAGAACTGTCAACAGCAATCGTCAAGGGACAACACCTTGTGGGTGAAGATATCTGTGCGTTGAGGGGGTAGGGGTGTATGTGTGCGTGCTAAGTCACTTCAGTCGTGTTCCACTCTTTGCAACCCTATGGACTGAGCCCTCCAGGCTCCTCTGTCTGGGATTTTTCAGGCAAGAATACTGGAGTGGGTTGCTATGCCCTCCTTCAGGGGATCTTCCCAACCCAGGGATGGAATCTGTATCTCTTACATCTCCTTCAATGGCAGGTGGGTTTTTTACAACTAGCACCACCTGGGAAGCCCATGTCCATGTATACGTGTGTGTGTGTGTGTGTGTGTGTGTGTGTGTGTGTGTGTATTCATTTTGTGCAGTTTTTTGTATTGAGGTCCACATTGTGCTTTACTTTTCACTATGTATAGCTAGGTTCATTATGAGCATTTGGGTTAATTTTTAGTTTCTCAAGAAATAATTTCCAATATTTTTAATATATTTTAAAATAATAGCTAATAGTAACAGAGTATTTTGGTTGGGCAAACCTTCCCAAATTTGGGAAAATTTTTAATAAAAATGACTATTAGAAAACACCAAAGAATAACCAAAAACTGAAAGAAACTAGACAAGAATCTACCCGAGTGAGATTTGCTATTTGCAGCAGCTTTTTGCTTTTGATAACGTCCCAACCTCTGGACAGCTTAGAGGCAGCAAAAATCCACAGTTTTTCTGGGTTAAAGAGTCGGATGCAGAGTTTGCTATAGCATGCCATCATATATCCATCAGAATGGCTAAAATTTAAAAGATTTATAAAGCTATATGTTAGTGAGAATATGGAGTAACTGGAATTTTCATATGTTGTTGTATATAGTTGGATATATGTGGGACTTTAAAATGGTACAGCTATTTTGGAAAATGGCTTGACAGCATCATACTATTAATATCGAGCTATACTTGGACTTAGTGGTTTCTAGGTATTTATCTAAGAGACATGAAAACACACACACATACAAACAAAACGGTTGTTCGAGACTGTTCATAGCGGCTTTTTTTTTTTTTTTTTTTAACAATCGCCAAAAGCTGGCTTCCCAAGTTGTCTTGTGGTAAAGAACCCACTTGCCAGTGTAGAAGATACAAGAGATGTGGGTTTGATCCCTGGGTTGGGAAGATCCCCTGGGTAGGAAATGACAACGCACTCCAGTATTCTTGCCTGGAGAATCCCATGGCCAGAGGAGCCTGGGGGGCTACGGTCTATAGGGGCAAAGGACTGGACACAACTGAAGTGAAGCGAGCAAGCAGCAGATGGAGGCAGCTCACTGTCCATCACCCAGGTAGTAAGCAACCATCTAACAGTGGCTCTTCCACCATAAGAGCCAGTGTTCTCACAGTGGGATACTACACAACAGCAAACAAGAAGGAATTACTCAGCAAAATGGATGAGTCTCACAAACAGCATGCTGACTAATAGAAGGCAGATCCAAAGGAGTATCGTTTTACTTATGTGAAGGCAAAAATAATCACAGAGCAGGCAAAATAATCACAAGTTAAAAAATAAAAACAGTGGTTTGTCTCTGAATGGGAGTAAGAGGAGACACAAGGGAACTTTCTGGGGAGATGAAAATGTTCTATATTGTGATAGGGATGTTGATTATGTGTGAGTATTTATTTGCCACAATTGTACAATGAAAAATTGTATATTTTAGTGTGTATAAATTACCTAAAAGAATGAATGATAATAATTGTAATTAAGTATGTATGTGAGGAGTAGAGAAACAGATGAAACAAAGATGACAGAATGTTAACAGCTGTTTAAGCTGGAGGTTGGGTACATGGGGGCTCATTTTCTGTTCACTTTGTATACGTTGGAAATTTTACAAAATAGAAGTTTAAAAATATAGTATACAATTCCTTTTGACTACAGCAAGACCCACTGAACATTATCTAGAATTTTTAATTAGCTGGAGGTTAAAATGAGAAGTTAACTGGCTTTGCTCATGAATGTGTTTCTCTTTATTTCTTGGATCATTTTCATTTGTTTCAGTGTTCAAAAATAGAAGAAAGGTCATCACTGTAGTGCGGTCTCAGTATTAAACTTTATTACTAACATTTCCTCAGACAGCAGACTAAAGAAGGCTAATATTATCAGAAAATTAACAACTGCTCATGTTAGCAAGTTGTATAAGAATATGTTTGCTAAAGTCCAGCATTAAATTGGCTAATTTTTAAAAATTCTGCTAAATTATATACTTAAAAATGGTTAGGATACTATGTGTTTTTACCACAATTAAAAATGTTTATGTAAGCAAAAATGTTCCAGATGAAGAGATAAAATGGTTTTCTTTTTCCTCCACGTACTCAATATTTATTTCTCTTGCTCTTGGATGTCACATGGTACTCATTATAGTTCCAGGAAGTGAAATACTTTTTAAAATATTTCAAATAATTGTCCTCAAGTTCCCAACAAGCAAAGATCCAGGATACCAATCTTCCCTGAAATTTATAAACAGAAATGCTTCATGAACCGTTTCTTCATGTGTAAACTTCGTGATGAGTTTAATTTTAGCAGCTTGTTTATATCAATCTTTTTATTTCGTAATTTAAACTCCCAATTTGGGGGTGGAAGGCCAGAAGAAGAAGAAATAAGATGGCTTTCATATGTAAAGAACATCTCAGTATAAATTCACTGAAGCAATCCTTAGAGGAAAAGATGGCATTGTAGCACTGACTTTTCATAAAGTTTTAATTTGGAAGTTCTTCAAGAGTATAAGCTTTCCCACTGGAATGTCTCTGGCTGGGCAACTCAGGTAGTTTTGAAATCTCTTGTTTCCTGGGAACTCTGTGGTTTCTGAAACAGAACAGATATTCCTCCAGGGCAGTTTAGGGCAACCAGGCAGCGGAAGGACTCAGAAGTCCTGGCCAGATAGTAGGGCTGGAGGGAGAGTTTTCCGGAATGAATGAATGCCTACTGTTTTCCATTGTTGAGTCATTTGGTTGGAGAGGTCAGGTCTAGAGAGAAAGAGTCTGATTGCCTGAGGTGAGGCCATGAGCCTGCTGGCTGTTGGGGGTAGAGGATGGAAGTGGGGGTGGTGACAGGAAGTTTCTACCAGGAAGAACCTTCAGGAACCCCTTCAGCCTTCTCAGTGGCAGGACAGGGTGTCTCCAATTACTGAACATACTGGAGGAAATGAAATTCACGAGAGGCAAGAGGGTTTTGTTGCAGTGAGGGGGAAAGATGGGTCCACTTCTGAGAAGGGGAAGCTGCTCAGAAGGGACTTTTCTAACACGGCCACACGTTCCCTGTCCACTTCATCTGCGCTGATACATCCTCAGGCTCCTCCAGTCCAAGAAGACGGCCATGTCCTATGATCCTGATCATCCCCAGTCATCCTTGCAGCAGTGGACAGAGTGGATCGCTCAGGATACTTTGGGCTGCATGGAGAGCCTCACCTGCCTCACATAATACAGCAAAGATTATTTCACACAGCAAGTCATCCTGAGACAGGATGGCTTGGTTGAGTCAGAGGCTAAGCAATATTATCAAGGACCCAGATGAATTCCACCTTTCTGCTTAGTCATTATAAGTGTGTCAGTCCTGTGTTCAGATCCCCACATACCACCATCCAGAGACAGAAAAAGAGCTTATTGTGTCCCTGTGTCTCTCTTTAAGAGCTAAGAAACCGTTCTTGGAAGGCCCTCAGCAGACGTCTTTTTGTGCCTCATTGGTCAGAATTGGGTCATGTGCCTTTTGGGGCCAATTACCATGAAGGCAAATGGCATTGCCACAGCTGGCTCAATCGAGAGATGAAGCCAGCCTTCCCTAAACCTTGTGGCCACAAAGAGTAAAATCGACAACTGAACAAAGTTGTGTGAAATTTTGTGGACATCTGTCACATCGGTGGCTCCTTATATTTGAGAAATTCCACACATTATGAGTCCCAGATGGAAACAGAACTCTCCTTCCTGATTGGCAGGAAAGCTTGGGTGCAGGTATGTCACCTGGACTCCATCAACCAGATACACCTGCTCAAGATTTGAATTTAGAACTGAGCAAAGGCAGGGATTAGGGGCCAGGCAGTTTCTTTTTCCAGTGAAGATGGGGGGAACCTTTGGGTAGACAATGCAGTTTTTAGAAATAGCTGAGTGGTGACATCTCGTGCATCACATCCATGTTGTAGTGAGCAGCGGCCACAGATCTTCACTGGAGCAGTTTGGTAGTATAATTTGGGTACTGTTCCAGGTTATAGAGTCTTCAAGCCTGGTTTTCCAGCCCTCCTGGGGGTCCTGTGAGCTCCCTGAGTCCATAAATAAACTCCTTTCCAGCTTAAACTAGCTTGAGATGGTGCTGTTGTTCATTACTAGGAACTCTGCAAGGAAGAAATAAAGAATGGCTGTTGGGTAGACAAAACCATGTCTACTACAGTAGGGCATCAGTAGGTAATTGGGGGACTTCTTTGATGGCCCAGTGGTTAAGACTCCGCACTCCAAATGCAGGAGACTCTGGTTTGATCCCTGGTCAGGGAACTAGATCCAGTATGCAGCAACTAAGACTCAGAGCAGTCAAATAAATAAATACTTTTTAAAAAGTAGGTAGTCAGCACTGCAGATTACCAGGGGGCTGGATTTTACAGGAAATACCACGTGAACAACACCCCAGGAGTTGTGCCTTGCTGCCAGACCTGGCTTCCTTTCTCAGTTGTCCTCCTTGGGATGGCTTCAGGATTTCTACCTTTCCTCTGGAAATCTGCTGTTACTGCCTTTCTCTTTAAGCAGTTTCAAATGGCTTCATATTCTGAGAATTCCCGACGCCCTTCCCCAGGCCTAATGGGTAGGTGTAACTTAATACTGTGTGGAAGAAATCACAGGCCAGTCTAGCCAAGTCAAGTCAAGCATAAATAAAATGGTTAAGAAAAAGAGATGCATGACACAGTCATATGCATGACTGTATCTCCTCTTACAAATAACCAAAAGGTAAGGAACTTTGCTTGCAATTTATTTAAAATTTTTATTAAGCCAACAAATAAATTTATGGTAACAATAAGGAAACTTGCAACAGCAGAAGAAAAAAACTACATTTACAATTCTGCCCCTCTCCCTGCCTCAACAGAACTACTTGTGCCTCTTAACACTGTCTCATTTGCATATACCTGTGCCTTTCATTAGGTGAGGTGGTGGTGGTGCTTTAGTTGCAAAGTCGTGTCCGACTCTTGCGATCCCATGGACTGTAGCCTGTTAGGCTCCTCTGTCCATGGGATTCTCCAGGCAAGAATAGTGGAGTGGGTTGCCATTTCCTTCTCCAGAGGATCTTTCTGACCTAGAAACTGAACCCGGGTCTCCTGCATTGCAGGCACATTCTTTACCAACTGAGCAATGAGGGAATCCCCTGTTAATTGGGTACCTCACATTTTACCTAATCATCAACCACCTTCAGTAGATATTTAGGAGGCTTCCAAGCTTACAAACGTTCTTATAATAATTTGGCATTAAGCAGGTGTAAAACATTGTTCTTCTCATGAATAATGCCAATCACTGAATCAGATAAACATTTTGAATGGCTTTGCCTGGCACTGCTGATTTGCATTGCCATCAGCAGCATACATGTGAGCCATTTTGCTCCAACATTGCCAGCAGCAAGTATGTTTAAAATATCTTATTAATTTAATAGAAGTAAAATGCAACCTTATTGCTTTTATTTTGTATATTTTAATTATTATTTAGGTTTTCCTGTGACTCTAATTGTGAAGACTCCCTTGTTCACCGTTATCATAGAATGTTCCAAGACAGAGTCAGCACCAGGCTCCTGGGTTGTAAATGTAATAATGGTGTTTACGTTTTCAAGAATGTTTCAGAAAGTGCCATGTGGTTTTTTTCAGGAGCTGGTTTTAGGCAGAATTAATCCTTTTAGAGAGTTATTATATTGGATTGTCCTAGTTATGTCAAAGGATGGCCTGGGGGAGGGGATTTCTTCATTTGTTTGAACATTGCTGAACATTTAATTTCAAATTTTCTGCTTAGGGCATAATGAAAAATCTTCACTGAATTTGTGGCAATTAATGTAAACTGCATTTTTGACATTCGAAAAATTTAAAATAGGTTAATATTACAGAATTACATTGGTTCTCTATAACATCCCTTCCCCAAAATAGAACTGCTATTTTTTTTTAGATAAATTATACCTCTTTTTCTCTTATTTTCTCTGCTGCAAACATAAGCAGTCACTTTAAAAAAATTAGCCATTAAAAGAAATTTACATTTTGGCAAAAATGGCTTAATTTTGAATGCTAGTATAGAATTTCTCACAGAGAGCTGGGGTCCTGAAAAACAGAATGTTCTTTTTGAACTGCACTTTGGAAAGGGAGATTAATAGTAACTCTTGCTTTTCCAGTCCATGCCATTTGGGGGAGGATAAACAAAAAGTAACAAATATAGTTTTAGGCTCCAAGTGTCCATCAATGGAAACGCTAAAATCCATGTGCTCTAAAGTTCTCTTCCTCTAGATGACCCTCTGGATAACCTGCATCATGGTAGCCATTTAAGGTGCTCCCACTTGGTGCCCCCTGGTGGCCTCAAGCTGCAACTGCGGCCTCCACTTTGTTTAACCTTTTGCCCCAAAGCCACCAGCCCTTCCTTGCTGCCCGCACCTTCATGTCCATCTTGGGTGTCAGCTGAAGCCCTTCTCAATGAGAAGTAAAGCAATTTGTTTCTTTAATGCATTATGGCAACCACCGTGCACTCTCTGGTAAGCTTGTACCCTCAGAATCTTACAGCCTATTTTCCTGATCTCTTAAGTTTCCCTAGGCCCTGGATCAAAGGACATTTACGTGACACAATGTATTATTGCCTCACTAAGGTCTCTCACCCCTCTTCAACAGCTGGAACAACTTGGAGAGTCATAACCAAAAGAATGAAATTTGGCTATTACCTACACCATACAAGAACTGACTCATCAGTGGACCAAAGACTTTACAATGTAAGAGTTAAAATTATGAAACTCTTAGAAGAAAAGAGGAGAAAAATCCTCATGCCCTTGGTTTTGGCAATGGATTCTCTGATATGACACCAAAAGCTTAAACAAAAGAAAACTAGTCTTGACTAGGAGTATGGGCAGCCACCCTGTTCAGTTCAGTAGCTCAATCATGTCCAATTAATTGCGACCCCATGGACTGCAGTATGCCAGACTTCCCTGTCCGTCACCAACTCTGAGAGCTTGCTCAAATTCATGTCTATCAAGTCGGTGATGCCATCCAACCATCTCATCCTCTGTTGTCATCTTCTCCTTCTGCCTTCAATCTTTCCCAGCATCAGGGTCTTTGCCAGTGAATCAGTTCTTCACATCAGGTGGCCAAAGTATTAGAGTTTCAGCTTCAGCATCAGTCCTTCCAATGAATATTCAGTTCTGATTTCCTTTAGGATGGACTGGTTGGATCTCCTTGCAGTCCAAGGGACTCTCAAGTGTTTTTTCCAACACCACAGTTCAAAAGCATCTATTCTTCAGCGCTCAGTTTTCTTTTTTGTCCAACTCTCACATCTATACATGATTACTGGAAAAACGATAGCTTTGACTAGATGGACCTTTGTTGGCAAAGTAAAGTCTCTGCTTTTGAATATGCTATCTAGGTTGGTCATAGCATTTCTTCCAAGTAGCAAGCATCATTTAATTTCATGGCTGCAGTCACCATCTGCAGTAATTTTGGAACCCAGAAAAATAAAGTCTGTCACTGTTTCCATTATTTCCTTATCTATTTGCCATAAAGAGATGGGACCAGAGGCCATGATCTTAGTTTTCAGAATGTTAAGTTTTAAGCCAATTTTTTCACTCTCCTCTTTCACTTTCATGAAGAGGCTCTTTAGTTCTTCTTTACTTTCTGACATAAGGGTGGTGTCATCTGCATACCTGAAATTATTGATATTTCTCCCACCAACCTTGATTCCAGCTTGTACTTCATCCAGCCCAGCATTTTGCATGATGTACTCTGCATATAAGTTAAATAAACAGGGTGACAGTATACAGCCTTGACGTACTCCTTTTCCTATTTGGAACCAATTTGTTGTTCCATGTCCAGTTCTAACTGTTGCTTCTTGACCTACATACAGATTTTTCAAGAGGCAGGTCAGGTGGTCTGGTATTCCCATCTCTTTAAGATTTTTCCACAGTTTATTGTGATCCACACAGTCGAAGGCTTTGGCATAGTCAATAAAGCAGAAGTAGATGTTTTCTGGAACTCTCTTGCTTTTTTGCTGATCCAGTGAATAGTGAATGTTGGCAATTTGATCTCTGGTTCCTCTGCCTTTTCTAATTCCAGGTTGAACATCTGGAAGTTTACGGTTCACATACTGTTGAAACCTGGCTTGGAGAATTCTGAGTATTACTTTGCTAACATTTGCGATGAATGCAATTGTGTGGTAGTTTGAACATTCTTTGACATTGCCTTTCTTTGGGATTGGAATGAAAAATGACCTTTTCCAGTCCTGGGGCCATTGCTGACTTTTCCATATTTGCTGGCATATTGAGTGCAGCACTTTCATGCATCATATTTTAGGATCTGAAATAGCTCAACTGAAATTCCATCACCTCCACTAGCTTTGTTCATAGTGATGCTTTGTAAGGCCCACTTGACTTCACATTCCATGATGTCTGGCTCTAGGTGAGTGATCACATCATCATAGTTTTCTGGGTCATGAGGATCTTTTTGTATAGTTCTTCTGTGTATTCTTGCCACCTCTTCTTAATATCTTCTGCTTCTGTTAGGTCCATATCATTTCTGTCCTTTATTGTGCCCACTTATGCATGAAATATTCCCTTGGTAACTCTAATTTTCTTGAAGAGATCTCTAGTCTTTCCCATTCTATTGCTTTCCTCTATTTCTTTGCAATGATCCCTGAGGAAGGCTTTCTTGTCTCTCCTTGCTGTTCTTTGGAACTCTGCATTCAAATGGGTATATCTTTCCTTTTTTCCTTTGCCTTCTGCTTCTCTTCTTTTCTCAGCTATTTGGTTGGCCTCCTCAGACAACCATTTTGCTTTTTTCCCTATCTTTTTCTTGGGGATGGTCTTGATCCCTGCCTCCTGTACAATGTCACAAACCTCTGTACATAGTTCTTCAGGCACTCTGTCTATCAGATCTAATCCCTTGAATCTATTTCTCACTTCCGCTGTATGATCATAAGGGATTTGATTTAGGTCATACCTGAATGGTCTAGTGGTTTTCCCTACTTTATTCAATTTAAGTCTGAATTTGGCAATCAGGAGTTCATGATCTGAGCCACAGTTAGCTGCCAGTCTTGTTTTTGCTGACTATATAGAGCTTCTCCATCTTTGGTTGCAAAGAATATGATCAATCTGATTTCGGTGTTGACCACCTGGTGGTGTCCATGCGTAGAGTCTTCTCTTGTGTTGTTGGAAGAGAGTGTTTGTTATGTGTTCTCTTGGCAAAACTCTGTCAGCCTTTGACCTTCATTTTGTACTCTAAGGCCAAATTTGCCTGTTACTCCAGGTATCTCTTGACTTCCTACTTTTGCATTCCAGTCCCCTAAAATGAAAAGGACTTTTTTTTTCGGGGGAGCGGGGGTGGGTGGATGTTAGTTCTAGAAGGTCTTGTAGGTCATCATAGAACCATTCAAACTTCAGCTTCTTCAGCATTACTGGTTAGGGCATAGACTTGGATTACTGTGATATTGAATGGTTTGCCTTGGAAATGAACAGAGATCATTCTGTCAGTTTTGAGATTGCATCCAAGTACTGAATTTCAGACTCTTTTGTTGACTATGATGGCTACTCCATTTCTTCTAAGGGATTCTTGCCCACAGTAGTAGATGTAGTGGTCATCTGAGTTAAATTCACCCATTCCAGTGCATTTTAGTTCACTGATTCCTAGAATGTCGACGTTCACTCTGGTCATCTCCTGTGTGACTGCACAAAAGGATGTCATCTGTTCTTCATCCTGATGAAGCTCCTGAATCACAGAACCAAAGAGGCAACCCTACCTAAGAGGTATGTTCTGTCTCTGCACTTGATACAAAAGCTGCCTCTGTCATCTGTCTTCTGTGGTGGACTATCTCCTTCCAGAGGAACACTCCCTTACCTGCCTATCCTGGGTAACCATTGATTTCTCACACCTCCATCTCCTTCCTGGCCTCTTGTCTTCACTGTCTTCTTCAGATATCACCTGGTACCACAGACTGCTAGAATCTCCTCGCCTTCACAGACCCAGAAAGGGAGGCCCAGGAGTCTCCCATCGATTCTTTCTCCCAAGTTACAAAGCAGTTGGGGGAAAGATGTGAGGCTTGACCTCAGACTCCAGGCCCTAAGTCCAGGGCTCTTTCCTGGGTAGTTCCCACCAAGACTTGGCTGACTACATCTGGGAGGCTGGTGACCCCTGCAAGTGCCTACCTGCAGGAGCTCTTTGGCTTACACTGACGCTGATGGGAAAGGATTTTGTTGGGGCCAAAAGGAATAGAAAGATAAGAAAAAGAGAAGGGTGGAGGGGGGAGGTCTGACCGTTAGCCCAGCCCGTGGACAGGTTCTGAGCCCCAGGAGTGAGAAGCGGGTAAGAAGTGAGGATGCCCCGCTTGTGAATGACTGAGTAAGATTCTGGGAGGAACCTATGCTGCTCCAGGGCCTGGAGACAGGGTACACACAGAATCAGGAGAGCCCACCCTAGCACTCCCACCCCAGGGTGGAAAGAGTAGGCAGGAGGGCAGACCATGTTCTCCCAAAGAAGTGCTCCCACAGCTGGGGCAGCGAGGAGCCCTTGAGATGGTGTGAACTGAGGGTGTGATGGGACTTGTTTCCGAGCACAGGTAAGACAGCACAGCCGTAGGCACTCCCAGAAGTACCTGGCAAGAGACTGATGGTAATTGGGGCTAGAGGGGCTGGGGGTGACTGTCAGTGGATACCCTGGACTATATGGGTCTTACATCATGACCCTGACCCTGAATATCATCTTCTCAAGCCCACATTCACTTGTTCATTTATTCAGCAAGTATTTACGGAACACTTATATGCTCAGTATAGATCAGTATAGATCTATATTGATAGATCAAATCAATACAGACTACCATTCTTGTATCAAGGATACCCAAAGGCGAGCAAGAAGGAAAAGCCCCTGTTCTCAGGTGCTTACTATCCTGCTTAGCTTATGCAATTCCATTCTCTTCTCCTTGGGCTTCTCCTCTCTGGGACCCAAGTGAACGAGAAGGGTAAGGTACAGTGAGAAAAATAATTACCAAAAAAGAGATGGCTTGAAGCATCTTTAAGAACTCCCTACAGAGGCATTAATCTTTCTTTTTTTGTGAGATTCTTGAGACTAAGGACTCTGGGGGCATGGGAGGCTTGTACTGAGGGCTCAGAGGACATAAAATGATGCTGCTCCATGTTGGATGAGCTTTCCTCATGGCAAATCATGACCTGAGTGGGTCCTGTCTGGAGAACTACAGTGCACTCTGCCTGGAGTTGTTTTAGGAGACCAGCTGGTACAAGATGCAATCACATGGCTTCCTAAGAACTTAAGCCACTTAGCTCAAAGCCTGGCAGATCTTTAGCACTGGGTGCTAGGCTGAAACAGGAGGTGGCACATCGTATGATGAGCAATGGTTGGCTGGGGGCTTGGCTCCTGCAGCTTAATTAGAGGGTGGAGGAAGGTAGGGCCAGTGGGGGATCTGGCATAGCTGCAGCCAACGAGCAGACAGTAGCAGAGGCCTTGAGGAACCAGGGGGTCTTCACTCCTGATAAAAAATGCTTTGAACACTGCCATCTATGCCGAAAATTCCTTCCCTTAGTTGAGTTTGAGCTCTCAAAATCAAAATGGTTCAAAAACTGAAAAGCTTCTGTTTCTATACATACCCTAACAAGAACTGTCACAATGAAATAAAAAAATAACCCGATTAATACACCCTTTGTTTTAACAATCTCTGAGTGTGAATATAGAAAACACACAGAAAGAATAATTTCGCTGAGACTTTCAGTGCTGAAATTTCAAGTTTCTTGATCAGGCAAGGTCAACATTTTCAAGTTTCAGATGGAAATTTTTATCCACAATTTCTGGTGGGGGGCAGCGGGTTGTGTATTTACCTCTATGAAATGTGAAGTGTTGGGAGCTCGGATGCAAAGTGCTTTCAAGTGCACAGTGATTATCATGAGGTTTCCACTCTTTTGTGGCTATCGCTTCTGTTGTATTTTTAAATGTTTATTTATCTTCTCATTTGGCTGCACTGGGTCTTAGTTGAGGCATGCTAGGTCTTTAAGTTGCTGCCTGTGGGATCTAGTTTGCTGACCAGGAAGGGAACCCAGCCCCCTGCATTGGGAGCACAAAGACTTAGCCACTGAACCGCCAGGGAAGTCCCACGGCTATTATTAATACCTTTGCATTCTTGGTAGATAATATTTTGGACCCAATTTATGTAATAACTTTTAGCTGAATAGCATAAAGAATTGTATGACTCTTCTCATCGCAGTGAACATAGGTCCTTAGCATCTTTAGCTCTTAAAGATATTACTATTAACAGCACAGTTGTGATCAGCTAAATTTGGGACCTGCTATAAATCCTTCTGTCTGAATGTTGAAATCTAAAGCTGGACTCTACATTTCCTTGATTACATGAATTAAAAATTAAGCTAAATTAAACTTTTTGCCCTCTATTTAAATTTTCCTTCTTGTCATATTGCCAAGATAATATATCCTTGGGCTGGTAACTCCATAGTACAGAAGTACATTGTTTTGAAAATCAAACAAACTGAATTTGAGAGCCCCAAGAAGAGACAAAGTAAGCCTCCTGGGTGAGCTCCTCTAAGCCATGGGTCTCCAGCCTGGCTGGGGGCTCCTCCTCAGGGCAGCTAACTGCCATCATCACCCAAGAGAGCTGAAACATTTCTCTCCCCTAGATCCTCAAGTCCTGGGGCCACAGCCTTCTCTGGGGCTGCCAGGCTCTGTGGGGAGCCACCTGGACATGGGTGTTAGCAGCTCAAGAGTACCTCACAGGTCTGGCTCTTCTTTCCCTTTAGCCCCACCTTGTCAGCACTTCCTCCAGCCTCCTCAGGCCTCTCACTTTCCCCATGGAGGTGACCAGCCAGGCCACACCTTGGACCTCACTGTCTGGCTCTCACAACTGTTCTTGTTTAGTTGCTAAGTTGTGCCCAACACTTTTACAACCCCACGGACTATCTGCCACCAGGCTCTTCTGTCCATGGGATTTCCCAGGCAAGAATACTGAAGCAAGTTGACATTCCCTTCTCCAGGAGATCTTCTGGACCCAGGGATCAAACCCACATCTCCTGCACTGGCAGATGAATTCTTCACCACTGAGCCACCTCTAAAATCTAACCCTCAGCCACCTCTCTGACCACAGCCTCCTGCCATGGACTGCTAGGGCTTGGCTGTATCTCAAGAGTCATTTAGTTCACCCTGCCCATCCCACAGGTGAGAAAGGCACAGCTATTCAATGAGATGCTCACAGGCCAGGGCTCAGGAGTGTCAGGCAAGACCTCCTGACTCTACCCTAGCACACTGCTCATGCCCTCCCTCAAACCGCCTCATCTGCTTGGTGCCCTCATGTGACCTCTGTCCCCTACCCTCCCCCCACCTCCCAGGCCAGCACAGCCTCCTCTCCCTCTACTCCCCACGTGGCCTAGGGGCCCATAGCCCGTCCCTTCAGACTCCAACCTCTGGGCCACCCCCAGTTCTGGGTGTCCCCATACACACTATTTCTGCTCCTCTTCCTGGGCCATGGCATATTGTACAGAAAGCCACAGAAATGTCCCGACTAGATTCACCATTCTGACCACCTGTGTGACCTGGGCAAGTAAAGAAACTAAACTGCAGTTTCCTTGCATGTAAAATGAGGATAATTTTAGAACTTTAGGGTTGAAAGATTTGCTCATTTAAAGTATGAAAGCACTTAGCACACAGCCTGTTATAACCCCCAAATAAATCCTAGTTATTATAATAAGGTAGAAGCAGAGGCTGCAGTACAGAACTCAGAGGATCTGGGATGTACTTTGGTGGTCAATGGGCAGGCTGAGCTTCCCAGGTAGCTCAGTGGTAAAGAATTCACCTGACAATGCAGGAGATGCCAGAAAATCCCCTGGAGGAGGAAATGGCAATCCATTCCAGTATCCTTGGCTGGAAAATTTCACGGACAGAGGAACAGTGGGCTATAATAGATGGGGTCTCAAAGAGTCGGACACGGCTGAATATGCATGCAGGTACGCGTGGGCAGACATTGAGAGCTTGTGGTCAGAGAAAGGTACGTCCAGGACTGCCGTCTGTGAGAGTCACTTGGGCTGCTGCCTGTGGGATGGACTTGGAGCAGGAGGAGAATGCAGTGGGGTCAGGGTGAATAGGTGGAGAAGGCATGGTAAGTTCCAAGAAGGCATGGTAACAGGAGTGGGGACATCAAGGACACACCCCAGGTCCGTGAGTCTCATCGCTGGGCCATGCATCACTAGCTTCCTCTCTCTTCCTCCTGCTCTGAAGCCAAGGATTCTAGTGACATCTCTGCCTCCCGTTAATCCTGGCTGAGGCCCTCAGACAGAGGAGCTCTGACCTGCACCAGGGCTGGGGTCCTCCCTGTGGGCTGATGTATGTTACAGCTTTCTCGATAGCTGCAAAAACACTTAACCCTTTCCCCTGTGCTCTCCTCGCCCGACAACGGGACCAACAGTAGGGTGAATGCAGAGCAGAGGTGCTTTTGCAGCTCTCTGAGTGGTTCTAATGTGGCAGCCACGATTGGGCAGCAGTCAGACCAGGGACCACAGTTTCACTTCAGGACTTGGCACCAGACAGCTCCCTGCCTGGGCATGACTCTTTCACTTCTCTCATTCCAGTCTGGATGAGCAGTTCTCAGAATTTCTTGCCTATCCAAAGACATTCTTCATTAGTTCACCCAGACATTGTGGCGGATGCTGTCAGCATCTACCCAATGGCAGTTGACCCTTCTCTTGCTGAACAGACTCCAGTTGGTTCAGGTTGTGGCATCAGAGAAGAGGGGCTCCATCCCCAACCCCCAGGGGGTGAAATTTGATTGATCTAAATCAATCACGGTCATAGTAATCCTCTTCATCTCTTCCAGAGACTGCCGTGTGGGCATGACACAGTTCTGGCCCATGAAATACAAGAATACAGCGGAGGCACTTCTGGGAAATTTTCCCTTCTCAGTGTAAAGTGAAAGTGAAGTCACTTAGTCATGTCCAACTCTTTGCAACCCATGGACTCTAGCCCATCAAGCTCCTCCGTCCATGGGATTCTCCAGGCAAGAATACTGGAGTGGGTTGCCATTTCCTACTCCAGGGGATCTTTCTGACCAGGGATCGAACCCAGGTCTCCTACATTGCAGGCAGACGCTTTAACCTCTGCACCACCAGAGAAGCCCCTTCTCAATGTAAAGAGCATGTGAAAAGGGCTTGGCCTTTCCTCTCTCTTCCCTGCTCCGAGAGGCTTGTGTGAGGATGCACAGGTCAGTGCTGCTACCTGGTGACCAGGTGGGGAGACGTGACTGATATTCCTCAATGCCACCCCTCAGCTGAAGGGCCAACCCTCAAACAACCCGCTTTGAGATTTATAGTAAAATAAAATGCTAAATATCCTTGGTATTTATTTATACTACTTTTCATGGCAGGCAGTGGAGGCGGGGGAGGTGGTTATCCTGTTATTCACAGCTGAAAGCTTCCAAAAGATATAGACATCTCATTCAGTAATGCCTCACAGGTGAGTGTGACAAAGAATAGGAGGTTTCTGATGGTCTCTCCTATAGAGGTATTTCAGCAGTTGTTTAAGACCAAGCAATCTGCAGTTAAGACTCCCAACTCAATAACTAGAACCCCCTTCTGCCCAGTGAAATACTAGGTAGTCAGAGACTCTTTGTGATCACCTAGTAATTAAGTGGACCCTCTTTGTTACCATCCCCAGCAATGCCTGACTCGACTGCTGCTGCAGAATGTGGCCCAGGTGGTTGTGGTGTTGTAATCAAAGGCAAGTGAGACTGAAGGTGCACAGGTAAAAGCTGAGCTCCATTTGGCTTTTATGTAATTTTTTTCCAGCGAATACATTTTAGGACCTTTCCTCTGTCTTGTGTGTATCTAGTTCCATGAAATTACTTAATTTCCATTGCAATGTAGATTTTTACCAAGTTGCATTCTGATGTAGTTGTGCCTTTAAATGTATATGTAAAGTCTTCATGGGCTATCAATTTGATGAACGCCTCACAGGAACTATGTGATAAAAATAATTAATAATTGAGATTCCATATTGACAAAAGCAGAAAGTATCTCAGACTGAATATTTGAATTCTAAATGGGTGATTTTTATTCCATGCCAGAAGCAATTTTTTTCTCTCTGAGTCATCTTTGTTATTGTCATAAAAATCACTGAAATCGTGAGCATGAAAGAAATATTTATTTAACTTGTATATTTTCAAGAGTATGTCTAATGATATACTCTTAAAGATAAGCTATAGATATTAAATATTAAGTATATGTAATATAAACTATAGTATAAATTATAAAACCCACTGGTCATCTGTGGTTTAAAATAGCTATCATTCTGTTATACTTCTGCATCATTAGGGTATGTAAAATTTTATTATTACCTGTTCTGCCACCTATATAATTCTCACCTTAACTCCAAACTCAAAAATCCAACATTTTCAGGTGAACATAAAGATTCTTGTTCCTGGTAGCCCCATATAGGAAATACGTTGAGAGGGGAGAAATTAAGAAGCATATCTTAACAGCGTCAATAGCCTAGGAGGTACTTCTCACTGCTGTAAACAAGAGGCCTCTGCCCGAAAAATAACATTTATGCATGTATAGTGGTGGATGGCATCAAAAACACCAGATCTCAGATCTTACTAATGGTGTGACTGTGGGTTATTTACCCTCTTTGAGTTGTGCCTACTCTCAAACTGGAATGGTAATCTCCAGACCAACTGCCTCTCAGGCCTATTATAAACTCTAAATAAAGTAATAAAAAGGACATGCTCAAAATGAAAGCAGTTTAGAAACTATAAAGTGCTTTATAAATGTCAGAGACTAAATGTTTTCCTCTTTAATCTAAGGTATAAGAACTGTCAACAATTTTGTTTCTAAAGTAATTCCACTTACAAGCTTAACTATGTCAAATGTGTTAAATAGCCATCAGGTAACCATGGAGGAATAGTCAGGTCAGTATACCAGGCCATTGCTATCATACCTGCAATATTTTCCCATGTCGGGTCCCTCAGTGAGGTAAGCTGGGCAGCTTCCTTGCTTTTAAATAATTGCTGCCTATAATTCTGCCCTTGTCATTCTTTTCAATCATTCTGACTTGCCCGGCAGACATTTTCTGACTGAGCCAGCCAGCTTCACATTCCAGCAGTGTGCTTGCATGTTCTATTTTAGCCCAAGCTCCTAGGTGCAAAGACCATAGTAATTGGATGTACAACATGGTTTTAAACTGAAGTTTCAACTGCGATGGTAATTGTATAATCATTAGTTCCAAACTGAAAGTGAGGTAAAGCTCCATAGGTCAAGCTATAAAGAAACATACAGGCTCCCTGGCCCTAAAGGTCCAGGCTGAGGCTAAAAGTAAGGAGTCAGAAAGTGGAGAATGTATGAGACAATTTCTTTGAAGAGGAGGATAGGGGTGCCACTTCCCTCATCTCAAACTCAGTGAGAGGTCTTCCCAGTGACTGCAGTTAGATGGTCCAGGGAAAACTAAAGCTCCAACCTGGGACAGCAAGGAGGGGGGGACATGAGCCTTCATTCTGAGTCTCAGGGACAAGAGATGTATGGGGACATCTTGAGACCCATCTAAAGGGGCTGGAGCAAACCCTGGATTTCTAGGGGATGGGAAGGAACTGAAAGCAACCAGTAATTCATGCTGAGTAGTTGGGAAAGATTTCAACTCCAAAGAAGGCAAATACTTTGTGTTAGGCCCTAAAATTATCCAATCAACTAATAAGTATTTATTGTTTTATTGTATGTGAAATCTTGTTGGGTACTTTGAAGACCACTTAGCTTCCTTTAGCTCGGGTTAATATCATTTCCCCACCTAACACTATGCCTTACACATAGTATGTGCCCCCAAATATTTTCAATTTAATTATTCTTTACAGGATACTTAGCACCAAAGGATGTGGCATCTTCCCAGTGTTGACAACAACACTTTAGCTGAAAAATCCCCATATTTAAAAAACGTGGTGCAACCCTGGATGGAGAGTGATTATGGTCTCACTTGTATTTAACACTGTAAAGTGCTGCTGAATGATCTAACAGGAGAAAACAAAATTTAAGCCAGAAACATAAACGGGGCTCTTTTCACCAGTTAACAGTAAGAACAAAAACTGCCCACCGGAGGCCTAGACTTGAATCTACCGCTGTCACTCACGAGACCTCGGGCCTATATTTCCTCTCCTGTGAATAAGGATGCCAGGGTGGCTTCATCAGAGTGTCAGGGACGCTCAAAAGATAATACACAGTGAAACACTTTGTAAACTCTGAAGTGCTTCACCCGTGCAAGGTCTTAATAATAGCAGCAGTTTAACATTCGTCGACTGCCACAGGCACAGCACTTGAAATCTATTTTCTCAGTCTTCACAACCATCCCAAGACCTAGCTAGGTACTATTATTCCCTCCGTTTTACAGATGAGGAGAGACTGGGAGGGTTAAGTATCTAGTTCAAGATTACATTGAACCTCAACTTGAACCAATAAATCCTGAATCTTACCCCTAAACACTAAGCTGCCCTTTCTGTGTACTGTTATTTAATAGAGGCGCTGAGATCTCACACGGGCTCAACGAACGTGGGTCCGTAAATTGCTAATTTAAAAGCAGATGCCTTCCCACCCCGGCTCTTCCACGGGGTCCCCCTCGCCCTTTCTGGCCGCACCTGACACGCTCTCTCCCTGCCTCCGGCCCTCGCCCACGCTCCTCCCACTCCTCTGCCCGCCGCGTCCACGCTTCAGCGTTTCTGCGCATGCGCCGGGCGGTCTGCGCAGGCCCAGTGGCCGAGCGGCGCCGGGGGACCTGTCAGTCCGTCCTCACCCAGCCCCACCCTGCTGAGCACCGCCTGCTCTCCTTCGCTGCTGAGGCTGCTGCCTGCGGAAAAACTGGAGGATGAGCTGAATCTCCGCAGTTGTTAAACTTGTCTCCAGCGCTAACCACAAGGTACTTTGGGTCCGGCCGGAAGCCCCCTTCCCTGTGCCCACTCCCAACTCAGTCACTGGTCCACTCCGCCTGTCCAGCAGCTACCTGGCTCTGCAGGGAGGCGGCCGGGCCGCCCGAGGAAGTAGTTTGTGTACCGTTACCATGGAGACGCAGGCCGGCCGGCCGGGAGGAGCGGGCTGGCAGGCAGACAGGCGGGCAGGGTGAAGATGCTGCGGCGCTCTGCTCTAGCCTGGACCGGTGGAGGAGGGGGCATTGCCAGGAGTCGGGAGCCGCTGGCCACTCGGGAGGTGAGGCTTCCCCTGCAGGTTCACCGGGGACCCCTTCTTCTGTCGTCGCCTTTCTGTCCCTGGATCGGGGAGAGAGGTGATGAGACTGAACTGTGCTTGCTCTCGGGGTCGGGTCGAGGATGTCTTTATTTCTACACGCTGAGGTTTAGCCAAGCGCGTGGTGCTTAGTTGAAACTCAAGAGTATTTGTTGAATGAGAGAGTGATAGACAAAGGGACTTGTCTATCAGGGCAGACAGTGACCCAGCCAAAGTCACATAAATTGTACCTGCTCCTCTAGGTAACAGATAGGGTCTTAAATAAATAAGCGTATGTGTAACAATATACGTTAAAATATGTCGTATTACATATAACGTCTTTTATCATCCATTCCTACTAGTATCACAGCAGACCTTATGTCTCATCCTGATTTAGAATTATTTTATGTGGTAGAAAAGCAAGTACCACACCTTATATATATCTTATTTTGTAGATTTATAAAATTCTGATTGTTTGACACAGCTTATAGTCAATAAAATACTTAAGATTCTTTTTCACAAAGCAGAAATCCGTGGTTTAAATTTAAAAACTGATATATTAAAAAAAAACAAAACACTGAACAAATGGCATTTCCTTTCTTTTGCGGTTTCTTTTTTGAAATGTGACTTTTCATTCGTGAGAAAATTGTTGTATCCTTTTATCACATAGCATTGGGACAGTAGTTAACATTTTTAAGGGCCAGTCACCATGCTAACCCACTTTATGTTAAGTCCTATGAGGCAATTACTCTTTACAGCATGCTTTTTATAGATGAGGAAACTGAGGCTTAGAGATGTTAGAAACCTTGGCCAAGGTTACACAGCTGCAAATTGTTAAAAGAGTATTGGTGATGGACTGGGAGGCCTGGCGTGCTGCGATTCATGGAGTCGCAAAGAGTCAGACATGACTGAGTGACTGAACTGAACTGATTTGAAATTTACTCCAGCATCTAAGCATTTAACTACTGCTTGTTTGGATGCTCATATTATCACAAAAGTCATTCAAAATCATGGTAAAGGTCTTGAGTATTTGATTTGCAGAAAGAAAAGAATATGGAGATGACAAGTCTTTCTCCTATTGCAAACATGCTGATAGTGCAGTGTTGCATTTAGCAAGAAGGCTCTGTTTCAGATGACTGTTAACAGCAGAAGTAAAGACAGATGTTTATAATTAGGTATAAACTTATAAATGATGACTTACAACCTTTCCCCTAACCAATAAGAAATATTTTGTTTGAAAAGGTCTCTGGTTTCAAATTTCCTTCTGCTGGTCGTGTTCATCCCCTAGAGTTTCTGTGCACATCATAAACTCAAGACAGTGATGCAGGACACAACTCAGCTGCTACTTCCCCTTTGTAGTCCACATCTCCTTCTATTTTCGTTTAAAAGGTCACCTTGCCTCCCAAGGTTTGCATACCCAGTGTCATCTCTGTCCCCTTCCTTCCCTCTCAGAGGCCAGATCCTGCTTCACATGGTTTTCGTGTTCTTGGTGCCACTTACTTGTTCTCATCTCTCTCCTTACCTCTGTTTCACCTTTACTCCTATACTTGAGGCTTTTAATACCCCCATCCACTAATCATGACATTGATCAAGTCTTACTCCATGCTGGGCAACTCAAAGTGAAAGCAAGAAAGCAAAAAGGGGTTAAGTTTGAGCTCCTATGACATATAGCATCAAGAATCAGATGCCTCTTGAAATAAAGCCCCATATGTTTTCTTAATCCACTATAACAAATGTCTCCAGTTCAGAAGCTGTGCAACCTTCATCTGGATGTTTTCTAGCTAGGGTCTGTATTTGGAGTCCAGTGATTACACAAATGCCAACTTTAAGCTGCGCTTCTCATGAACAGGCTCCGAGCCTAGTGGGGCAACACCAGGTGCGCAGGCAGCTCTAACCCGGTGAGTGGGGAGGTGTGCTGGCAGGCCACAGGGGACCTTGCGGAGTATGCGGGAAGGGCCTCTGACTGAGGCTGGGAAGGTGGGAGAGGCTTATCCAGGAAAGCTTTCTTGAGGACCTCTAGGAAATAGCTGGGTTATATCAAAACTGCCTGATTTTTTCCCTTCTAGTTTTTTTTTCCATCCTGCCCATCCCTGCCATCATTTCATGCCACAACATCTTTTAATTTGCTTATCAGCTTTTATTTACTTTCTTGACCTGCCATTCAGGTCTCTCCCTGCTACAACTCCAGTCTTCATTTCCAGGGCTCCTTCTTATCCAGCACACACCTGGTGTATCCTTGATACCTTGCCTTGGCTCACTCGTCGACTTGGCTGGAAACTCCTTCTCTACTCCAGCCTCAGTGTCAGCCATTGTCATTTGCTCAAATTCAGACCATTTTCCAGAACCCAGCTCAAACATCGTCTCCTCCAGGAAGTCCACCTGACACCTCCTAATCAGAAATCTCTTTCTCTTTCCTAATCACATGGTAGTTTATCTCTATTTTTGCCCCCATCAGTTTCTACCTTGTATTAAAAGAATATGGGCATAAGCAGGGTTGATACTCAGCTGGTTCACACTGAGAAGTCTATTCTGCTTGTGAAGACACGTGCATGCTTCTTCTGTATTGGTGTGTAAACAGCTGTAGCCGTGAGGCCTCTGAGTGCCCCACTTTCTACCACCCCCATCTAGTGGGTAATAGTTTGAATATCTTCAGCTCTGGGAACATGTGTGCATGCGTGTAATTGCTTAAGACTTTATCTGTCTCACAGAATTAAATGAGAGGATGTACATGAGAGTACTTAGCACACTGCTTGGTATTAAAGTACATGTTGAATGAGAATTAGTGGTCATTGCCTGAGAGTGAAGACAGTGTTTATTCCTGTCTGTATTCCCAGAGATCCAAATAGAGGCAACAGATGTATGAATTTGTTTCAGTTGTCAGGATTTTTGTAAAGTTAAAATTTCTGTAATACTACTATGTTATGGCTCAGGCATGCTTTACTGTAATAGGCAAACTGATCGTTTTTAAAATTGGCAAAAACCATCTCTAATAAGAATTTGTAATTTATTAATTATAAAGAAAATACCCCCTCAAACCCACTTCTAACTCAGTTCACTTGCATTATTGATCATTTCCATGTTTGATTTGGTTAATACTATATTAATATTGATATGATAATAGATTAACTGTACAGATACTACATTATTGAAAGCATTTCTCAACTGCTGAAGTGAGAGTTGCAGAGGAGAGGAAAAGGGAGAAAGTTGGGTTAAAATTGATGGTAAATATTTACAGACAAAAAGGTTTTTAAACCCATTATTTACATCTTTTCCACCGGTCTTATATATATATATTTAATTAACATTGAGTATTTTTAGTAAACAGTCTATCATATCATATTCGAAATAAAAATTCCAGGCCTGCTAGTTTTTGTTAGTTGTTCTAATGTACATAATTCTGGAGACCTTGCTTACATTCAAATGCCTATATCGAAAATTTCCAGAATAGTGTTGCTTATGTAGTAATTTTTTTTACTGTTTTTACTTTACCCTCTGGCCTTTCCCTGTGAAAAGAATGCATATGGTTTGTAATTATCATTATATTCTTTTCTTCAAAAACTCTTAGAGTGGATAGAACTAAACAAACGTTCTTGTTGCCTGTTGTTAAGTAACACCTTAATGTACAGAATCATAATATAGTAAATCCTCTTTGGTTGTCTAAAGAATCATCTGTTGAAATGGATTGTTTTCAGTTTCCTTGGATATATTTCACAAAACCTTCTTTTTTGCAAAACTTATTCTAAAATTGGGCAACTGAAATATATGAATAATTTTACAGGCTTGAATCTCCCTAGAGATACAACATTTTCAGAAGATTGTTTTTTCTTTTATTTTAAATGAATGAATACTTAATACCATGTACTAATTACAATTAAGTTTTTAAAATCTCAACTGTTTTAAAGTGTAAAGCTGTCAAAGTTGTGTTGCCAAGTTAGCCAGGCCTCTGCGGGCACATAAGCATTTAAGAATGTGTAACCTCAAGGGATGGGATGGTGGGGTGGGAGGGAGGCGCAAGAAGGAGGAGATATATGTATACATATAGCTGATTCATACTGTTGTATGGCAGAAACTAATACAACATTGTAAAGCAATTATACCCCAATTTTTAAAAAAATTTTAAAAGAGGGATGTGTATCCTCATGGCCCTCGTGCATGACTGTACCTCTTTAAGTGAGGGCGGTGTCTTGGGAAAAGATCATTTGATATTTTGTTATTTATTCATGTAGGACATTAAATTGAAGGCAGTTTGAATCAACTCATTCAGATATATCATAGGCGAATGTAAGGCAGAACCTTTCTACAGTTAGAAAAGCTAGTATAGTTTGGAAAGAGACCCCATCTGACTAACTTTAATCTTATACTAGCATTTTGTGTGGAGGGCAGTGGGAAAGAAAAGGAAACATCAGTTAAGCAGAACCACACACTTCAGTTAACAGAACCCCCCTCCCACCTTGCCTGTGGATCTCCCATCTCTAAAACGATTGGAGACCTTGAGATGGTTTTCCTTCCTAGGGTGTCTTCTTTCACAACTTATCTTCTTTCTCTCCAGGTTTGACTTCCACGCTGTGTCTCCTCCCTGCTTGTCATTCCCTCAATTGCATGTATTCCCTAAGGCATCACTGTGCACATCAGCCTGTTTTTGTTTTTTTGGAAAGCTCTTCTCCCATCCTGATCTTCAAAGTGTAACTGCCTGGTCGATTTTTAATTAAAAGTTGTGATTTTTTTTTCAAGTTTAATGTACAGGAATTGTGTAAGCGTGTATCCTTTCTAAATGACTGGATGAAAACAGTTGGTATTTTGTGCCCTGTATATGCAGGGTGTGGTGTCTTCCTGAAGAACATTGTACTTTAAAAGGAAAGATGCTGTCTTCAAATGATAAAAAGTTAGAAAAGCTGGATCCATTTTACCGACCTTCACTGTCCAAGCAGAAGACCAGCGCAGAAATCATAAGTGAAGCACGAAATGCCTTACGAACTGTTAGGACCCAAAGACCATTCACACCACGGGAAGACCAAAGAAAACTATTTGGGCCTGCATCTTCAAGAACACCAGAAAACAGACCTCCATCCTCCTTCAGGTATTTAGCTCTTCTCTTGTCTATACACTCAAATGTGTATATGTCACCAGATGACATTTCCCCTTAATTCTAGGTTTGGATAGCTGCTTTCCTAAGTTTGACTTCTGCTAATTATATGACTTATATCTGTCCAAGATTTCTAAAGGTAATTCCAGACCTTGGGTCCAGGAAGTTGGCTGTGGTTGGAAATGGTTAATAACGGTTGTTATACCAACTTTATAAAGTCATGTGAACAAAGCTTTAAAAAAATCACTATATACATTCCATTTTTGGATTATTCACTATTTTTAATCCTCCTAAAAGCAAGAGAAGAGCTGTTAATAAAATGTTTAAAGTACTGTGATTTTTAAAAATTCTGTCTTCCTCAAGGCTTATGCGTTGAATGCTTTTACTTGTTGTGGGGTTAGAGTTAACTAATATATACTAGAAATAAAAGAGATGATTATTCACAAACTTCTGTTTCTGTTCCATCTCCTGTGCTAGTGTCCATGCATCCAGTTTTGAGTTCTCTGATTCCAGGCCCATCTCTGGCACACGTCTCAGTCCACTGGAGTTTGTGAGTACTTTCTATTACCATGGATGTCGTGAAATAGAATTGGCCACAGTACTTGGAATCAGCATGTATATTCTAAGAGAATGATCACATAGACCTAAATGTATTAATAATTTAATATGAAATAAAGTTCTTTTATGTCTTTCCAAATATAATCATTAGTCCTAATGAAACGCTTTTATTATCCACCGATAGTTTGATAGGGCTTCCCAGGTGGCTCAGTGGATAAAGAATCTGCCTGCAATTCAGGAGATGCAGGTTTGATTGCTGGTTCAGGAAGATCCCTGGAGGAGGGCATGGCAACCCACTCCAGTATTCTTGCCTGGAGAATCCCATGGACAAAGGAGCCGGCGGGCTACCGTCCTTAGGGTCGCAAAGAGACAGATACGACTGAAGCAGCTGAGCATGCATGCACTTATAGTTTGATAACAAAGAGGAATTTTGTTCGATAACAAAGAGGATAAGTGGCAAAGAGAATGTTTCACAATATTTTTAAAGTTACAAACGTGTATCATATTTTCAATAGTTATGTACACAAATTATAGACACATGTACATGCTGCTGCTGCTGCTACTAAGTTACTTCAGTCGTGTCCGACTCTGTGCGACCCCATAGACGGCAGCCCACCAGGCTCCCCCCGTCCCTGGGATTCTCCAGGCAAGAACAGTGGAGTGGATTGCCATTTCCTTCTCCAATGCATGCTAGTGAAAAGTGAAAGAGAAGTCGCTCAGTCGTTAGCGACCCCATGGACTGCAGCCTACCAGGCTCCTCCAACCATGGGATTTTCCAGGCAAGAGTACTAGAGTGGGGTGCCACTGCCTTCTCCGAGACGCATGTACATAGAGTCAAAAATAAAACACCCTCCAGCAGTCTCCTGTCCACTTATTTTTCATTCTCCACTCCCCAGTCGCTTTCATTTTAAACTCTATTGGTACTTTTTTTTTTTTTTTTTGGTATTTACATCTAGATTTTTAAATAATGCAGTGTCTTGCTGCTCTCTGACTTGTAAGCTTGAGGAATTATCTAATGACTTCCCAGTAGGAGAGAGGAACATTTAACTCTTGTCTGCCTCCAGTACCTCCTCACAGCACATTCACCGTTTCTGTCTCCGCTGCCGCTCACTATATAGATATAGCAAAATTTTGGTTAGAACCCTTTTTTCTGACTGTGATTGTATAAATTCTGTTTATAGCTAAGCTTTGAACTAATGATTGATGATGATTACTTCTCCTTATCTGTACTTTTTGTTTTCCCTGGTGTTAATAGTTGCCTTGCTTTAAGAGTGTTATATTATTATTGTTTCAGTTCTAAATTCTTCAGGCCTAAATTCCCTTCATATATTCAGGCATATAAGATATTTTTTGATTCATCTCCTTGGAGAACTTCCCACAATCCCTTCCTGGAACACTTGTCCTGGCATCTTGCACACAGCTCACTCCTGTTTCCAGTACTGGCTTTCCTATTTCCTGTATCCCAAGTCCTCTTCTCTCCTGATTTATTTTACCAGAGTACTCCCTCCAACAGCTTCTTGAGAGAGGACATATGGGAGATAAATTATTTGAGACCTTGGTTGCTGCTTTTTCTCTTTGGAAGTCTGTAGGGTTTTTCTTTTTGTTCCCAGTGTTCTGAAATGTCCTGTTACTGAGTACTTCCGATGTAAAATCTAGTGGCCTTCAGCTCTGGGAAATGTTCTTGAGTTATTTTGATGTGTTCTCCTCTCTGTTCTGTTTGCCCTTTCTGGAATTTATTATTCAGGTATAGGATTCCCTGGACTTGCACTTCAGTTTTCCTATTTTTCTCTTTTCTTTTTCCCATCATTTTTTGAATGAGACTTTATCTTCTAATCCTTTTGTTGGGTCCTTTTCATTTCTAAGATGGTATTTTTAATTTCCAAAACCTTTTCCCCCTCTAAATTATCTTTTTCCTAGTAATGGTATTCTGTTCTTATTTCATGGTTGAAGCATCTTATTGTTGTTCAGTCGCTCAGTCATGTCTGATTGTTTGTGACCCCATGGACTGCAGCACTCCAGGCTTCCCTGTCCTTCACCGTTTCTGGGAGTTTGCTCAAACTCATGTACTACCGCACAATTGCACTTATCTCACGTGCTAGTAAAGTAATGCTCAAAATTCTCCAAGCCAGGCTTCAGCAATACGTGAACCATGAACTTCCTGATGTTCAAGCTGGTTTTAGAAAAGGCAGAGGAACCAGAGATCAAATTGCCAGCATCTGCTGGATCATGGAGAAAGCAAGAGACGTCCAGAAAAACAGCTACTTCTGCTTTATTGACTATGCCAAAGCCTTTGACTGTGTGGATCACAATAAACTGTGGAAAATTCTGAGAGAGATGGGAATACCAGACCACCTGATCTGCCTCTTGAGAAACCTATATGCAGGTCAGGAAGCAACAGTTAGAACTGGACATGGAACAACAGACTGGTTCCAAATTGGAAAAGGAGTACGTCAAGGGTGTATATTGTCACCCTGTTTATTTAACTTATATGCAGAGTACATCATGAGAAACGCTGGACTGGAAGAAACACAAGCTGGAATCAAGATTGCTGGGAGAAATATCAATCACCTCAGATATGCAGATGACACCACCCTTATGGCAGAAAGTGAAGAGAAACTAAAAAGCCTCTTGATGAAAGTGAAAGAGGAGAGTGAAAAAGTTGGCTTAAAGCTCAACATTCAGAAAATGAAGATCATGGCATCTGATCCCATCACTTCATGGGAAATAGATGGGGAAGCAGTGGAAACAGAGTCAGACTTTATTTTTGGGGGCTCCAAAATCACTGCAGATGGTGACTGCAGCCATGAAATTGAAAGACACTTACTCCTTGGAAGAAAAGTTATGACCAACCTAGACAGTATATTCAAAAGCAGAGACATTACTTTGCCGAGTAAGGTCCATCTAGTCAAGGCTATGATTTTTCCTGTGGTCATGTATGGATGTGAGAGTTGGACTGTGAAGAAAGCTGAGCACTGAAGAATTGATGCTTTTGAACTGTGGTGTTGGAGAAGACTCTTGAGAGTCCCTTGGACCGCAAGGAAATCCAACCAGTCCATTCTGAAGGAGATCAACCCTAGGTGTTCTTTGGAAGGAATGATGCTGAAGCTGAAACTCCAGTACTTTGGCCACCTCATGCGAAGAATTGACTCACTGGAAAAGACTCTGATGCTGGGAGGGATTGGGGGCAGGAAGAAAAGGGGACGACAGAGGATGAGATGGCTGGATGGCATCACGGACTCGATGGACGTGAATCTGAGTGAACTCCGGGAGTTGGTGATGAACTCCTGGCGTGCTGTGATTCGTGGGGTCGCAAAGAGTTGGACACACCTGAGCGACTGAACTGAACTGAACATGTCCATTGATTCGGTGATGCCATCCAACCATCTTATCCTCATCCCCTTCTCCTCCTGCCTTCAGTCTTTCCCAGTATCAGGGTCTTTTCCAGTGAGTCAGCTCTTTGCATCAGGTGGTCAAAGTTTCGAGCTTCAGCATCAGTCCTTCCAGTGGATATTCAGGGTTGATTCCTTTAGGATTGACTGCAGTCCTTGCAGTGCAGGGGACTCTCAAGAGTAGCATCTTTTCTTAGTATATTAATGGTAGTTTGGGGTTTTTAATTGTTCTTTTAAAACTTCTGTTGCTTTTGTGGTGTGTACATATGTGTCTTCAGCAACTGAAATTTATTTTCTCACAGTTTTGGAGATTAGAAGTCCAATATCAAGGTGGCAACGCTGGTGCTTTCTTGCAGCTTTTCTCCTTGGCTTACAGATGGTCGTCTTCTCCCTGTTTCTTTACATGGTCTGTCCTCTGTGTCTCTGTTGCAGTTTTATGTTTGTCTTGGTTTCTCTTTTTTCTTATCAGAGATTCTCTTCTGATAGCTCATGCTGCTTATTTGGCTGTTCTTATTTGACAGTAGAAGCATGTGGACGGGTTGGTCAATCCCTAGCTGATATCTACCCAAAGCTACACTTAGCGGAGTTTGACTGGGCTGTGTTATTTATAAAACCCTCAACAGCATATCTGTTTAGGGCTTTCCTTGTGAGCTAGTCAGTTCTCTATAAAGTTTTTCTTGGAGGATAAAGCCTGAGTGCTAACTATTGGGCTGTACTTGCCCAGCTTTAATACCAAAGAAAGAGCCCAGAGTCAACAACAAAGACATCAGATATAGGGGGCAGTTTCCCTGGCTCATTGCATGCATGCTAAGTTGCTTCAGTCGTCTCCAACTGTTTGTGACCCCATAGACTGTAGCCCGCCAGGCTCCTCTGTCCAAGGGATTCTCCAGGCAAAAATACTGAAGTGGGTTGCCATACCCTCCTCCAGGGAATCCTCCCAATCAAGGGATCAAACCCGTATCTCTTATATCTCCTGCACTGGTAGGCAGGTTCTTTACCACGAGCGCCATCTGGGAAAGCCCAGGCTTGTTAGTTACCAGGGAAACCAGCAGAGGGGCTGCCCCTCACTGCCAGTTTGATTAACTATCAGGTGGAGATATTCTGATATAAAGATTAGAAAGGTCACCAGCTTGGAGGGAGCAAGTACGCAGGAAGGTCTGTCCTGTGAGTAGAGTGCAGGTAAAATAGATGCTATTCTGGCAGGGGACATAGAGAACAGTCGTCTTGCGTGGCCTGACCATAGACCAACTGCCCGGAGCCAAGAGGAAGAAGGTACAAAAGCCTAGCATTCACTGCATAAACATCCAATTAATGTCTATGTTTACATTAAATACCCTGACCCTCAACAGTGCCTGGTTGGCCAGAGACACTGTTTTACCCTCTCTGGAGAACAGACTTCCCATCTGTTCCTGTGTTCAGTAGCCTGACTGCCTGCAGCTGGGAGGGAAGGAGTTACCCAGACTTTCAACCAATTCTCCTTATTTCAGACACATTTTTTTCAGGCAGGTATTTTCAGTACCTGGGGATAGCAGTTCCTTAGACTTTCATAGAAAGTGTGTCAGTCAAGCAACTTCTCAATTTTTATTACTATTTATGTGTGTGCATGCTTGTGAATATGTTTGTGTATATATGTTTGTTTTTGGTGAACTATTTTAAAGGAAGTTGCAGTCCTTTTAAGACTTCACAAAAATTTAAGTGTGCATCTCATATGTATAGGGACAGCTTGCCATACAACTGCAATGCTATCATCAAAGCTCTGAAAGTTAACATTACTCAGTAGTGTTATTTAATGTACAGTCCATATCCAAATGACCCCAGTTGTTTCAAAATGCATCTTTTATTCCCAAATACTCATCAAAATGCCTCTGTGAGGAAGACTGTACTTGTTCTTATATTTCAGATGACCAAAAATAAGATACCAAGTTAGCAAACATGAACCAATATACAATAAGTACTTTGTCAACCATTGTTGACATGTCTTGTTGCACCTACAACCTTGGAAACCACTTGTTTTGGAACCAGCTACAGCAAAAGGGGCCCTTGAGTGGTCAGTCTGCCTTGTTGCTAAGTGGCTCTCCATTCTATAGTTCTGCCATTTGACTCCTATGGTTTTTTTTTTTTAATATTTCTGTAATTTGGGGGACTCGTTCAATTTGGGTGTACTCTTTCCTACAAATCTCAGTTTCTAGAGTTCACTTGGTCCCTGTTAAGCAGAGAAAATGTTGGCATTGCCCCCTGTTTAAGGTCACTGCAATTAAATTCCTTTACTGTAGCATGGTTGGGTGCTATGTGCAAAATCAAAGCAGGCGAAGAGTAGTCTCTTAGTTTGATTTTTTTTTTTGGTTATACTGAATTATGTAAGGGTCTTGGGCATATTTCCTTTCAAACAATAAACTTTGGAGCTCCTAGTCAAAAAAATGCTAAAAGTGACCTCATAATTACCTCCCCTTCCACTTTTTTCTTCTTTTCCACGTCACCTTTTAAAGAATTCTTTGGTGCTGCAACTACTAAATTAACAAGCAGGAAGGAGATCTGGAGCGATGGGAGCCCAGGGAAAGGGAAGGGAGTAGTGACCCCTGGAGGGGTGGGGGTGGGGTGGTGCTTACTTAAGTCCCTTAAGGATGCAGTTGCTGAATTTGTTAAGACCTCAGCAATTGAATTTCAGCGCTTTTTGATCTGGGACATGTTCTCGGGCTGGTTTGCCTTTTAATAATTCCTCAACCAGCAGTCAGGCAGGAAAGAGGGGCCTGGGAAGAGCAGCCCATTCCAGTTCCTGCATTTAACACATCCTCGCAGCTCTTCACACTTGTCCGTTGATCCTTCTCTCTGTTTCTCCCCTCCTATCTGTCCTGTGCTCACGCCCCGCCCCCAGGTGGCCCCCACCACAGCCTTCAGCAGGAGTGGACTGTCTACACTCAGGGCACACTGGGCTTGGCTCACTCACCAGGGTTCCCATCAGCACCTGTAATCCTATAAGTCAAGGGAAAGAAAATGAAGTCACTCAGTCGTGTCCAATTCTTTGTGACCCCGTGGACTGTAACCTACCAAGCTCCTCCATCCGTGAGATTTTCTAGGCAAGAGAACTGGAGTGGGTTGCCATTTCCTTCTCCAGGGGGTCTGCCTGACCCAGGGATCAAAGAACCCAGGTCTCCCGAATTGTAGGCAGACACTTTTACCGTCTGAGCCACCAGGGAAGTCAACTCAAGGGAAAGCACTGCCGTTTGCAGTATGCTGTAAGACCTCGCGGCCTTTTCTCAGGACCTGTCGCTCCAAAGACCACAGTGGCTCGGGTCGATGCAATAAGCAAGAGAATTTATTAGGCCGGCACGCCGGGGTTCAGTCTCCTCGGGAGGAGTGAACCTCGAACGCTAATCGTGAGGGATTTTTATACAAAAAAATCACAGGCAGGTGGGAATGAGGTCAGGATATAGGATACAATGTAATAGGGGGCCATAGGTGAGGTGGAGACACTTGATTGGTGGGGAGGGTCTGCAGGTAATTAAATTGAAACAGTTGGCTGACCACCCTGCAGCGTTTGGTCAATTTTTACCCAGAAAAGTCTGACAGAGAGATACATTCTTGGGAGGGGGTTTCCTACACTAGGTCATAAGTCATCTGTTAAGAATCGGTCAGGAGGCTCTGAGTCACCAGATAAGGGGAAAGCTTTTTCCATGAGGCATGGCCTGCCTCCAGGGCTTAAATTTTTAACCTAAGTTCTTCAATGCCATGAGCATTTATATACACCCACTATGTAGGTGAGCTGCAAACAACTTTCTCTTACCATCTCCCCCTTTCTCACAGCAGTTCTGAGACATGGGGCTGTTGTGTTATTTCATCACTATTGTCAAAACAATTCTCCTTATGTTTATCAAACTTGGAAAACCTAGCTATTTAAGCTTTAAGTTGGGCTCCCTGGTGACTCAGGCGGGTAAAGAACCCGCCTGCCAATACAGGAGAAGAGGATTCGATCCCTGGATCAGGAAGATCCCCTGGAGAAGGAAATGCCAAGCCACACCAGTATTCTTGCCTGGGAAATCCCATGGACAGAGGAATCTGGTGGGCTACAGTCATGGGGTTGCAAAGAGTCAGACATAACTTAGCAACTGAGCATACATATTTTTATTAAACTTTTTATTGACCTGTAGAAAAGATACAGATCATAAGAGTGCAGCTTCATAAATTTATGTAAATTCAACATACTAGGTAACCAGCACTGAAAAGGAAATAACATGTAGTTGCCAACATCCCAGAAACCACCTTCCCAGGATAACCACTGTCCTGACTTCTCACAGTATAGATTGGTTTCAGCTGGTTTCTGTATCTTGTGTTGTGCTTAGTCACTTAGTCATATCTGATTCTTTGCGACCCCGTGGACTGCAGCCCACCAGGCTCCTCTGACCATGGGGATTCTCCAGGCAGGAATACTGGAGTGGGTAGCATGCCCTCCTCCGGGGCATCTTCCAAACCCAGGGATGGAACCCAGGTCTCTCACATTGTAGGCAGATTCTTTACCGTCTGAGCCACCAGGGGAGCATTCATATCTTTTATAGTATTTAACAAGTAGAACAAAACTTGAATATATATTTTAAAGAGAAAGTGACTTAGGAGCCCATATGTCCCTATGGGCTGGGGAAGATCCAGGGTAAGAAAGTGCAGAATGAGAATATCAAACAGTATTTTTCTTTCACTATTTCTGAAACAAATGGTGACATTACTGCAGTGAGTCGCCTGCTGAGAGTGACAGAGGAGGCCAGGGGACCTGTGGAGAAAATCATAGTAATAGAAATGCACCTACAATTGCCACGTCCAAAGGCTATGTCCTTGGGGGAATTTTTAATATGTACTCGCTTTGGGACTTCCAAGAGGGGATGAGGGTGGGTGGGGTGTGTGCGTGCAGGTGCCATGGCTGTGCAAATGAAATCATGGTGACTTTCTGAAGTTGGAGATCTTGGACTCCCTTTTCTAGAATTCATGTAGAGTGGGACTTCACCTTCCCAGCTGGTAATCTGGAGGAGCTAGGTCAGAACGTAGTTAAGGCTCCCTTGCCCCTATGCTTGGATGAGAGTCAAGGCCAGCCAGATGCCTTAAATGTTCAAGACATTTTTGTCCTCTTTGATTGTGTTGTTGTATGACAGTAGTCTTTCGGTCTTCAGGAACTCTAGCAATTTTCTCACCCAGGACAGATCTTAAAATCTGACTTTTCCAGTATTTTGGTTGTACCCCCATCACTGGCTAGTATCTTGGCACAGAACTTGAGGGGAGTGGAGTTTTTAAGTGAAGATTTAAACCCGCTTGCAGCATTCTCTGTACTCTAAAATAAAGTGAATTTTACAAGAAAAATTTTACTGTTGTGCTTCAAAACAGCCATTTTGCTCCACAAGGTGAAAGGACATTTTGTAGAACCTGATGTGATAGAAACTGGTGGCTTGTTTCTTTTTCCTTGGAGAATTAAAAATGCTTCACACGTATCAGTTTATATTTTAAGTAGTCCAGAGAGATACATGTTTAAATGGGATGAATAATTTAGTAAAGGTCAGTAGTAAAATGGAACTAAGTTTTATTATATAAACAATGGCTAATTTTTCACTAGGAAAATGATACCTTTTATCAAGGAGCAGTTAAAGGGATTTATCTTGCCATCCAGATATAATTAGATTATTCTTTTGGGGTAGAAATTCACATTTGCAAAACCGTATTTTCTGTTTTATAAGATCTTTTATTTAGTACCCACAAACATTTCTAATAGTTAAAGAATCTGTAAAATCAGCCATTTACTTTATCTGCAGTACTATTTTACAGACTTCTCAATCTTTGTTTCAGATTCAAGGCACCTGCAGAGCACAGACATTTTAAGATAAAACCTTGAATCAGCATTCAGTATTGAGATTATCCTTATGTATTTCATCTTTCATAATTACATGGAAAGCACTTATTTTCCTATATGATACTCTTAGATTTGTTGTTACTATTAGTTTCATGATTTAAGTCACATTCTTATGAATATTTTACAGCAAATTAAGGAGACTAAAAAGTGAAGGGACTGTTAAATATAACATAATTTATACAGACATTTGAGTGTTGTCTCTTTCAAAATAGACCCCTCTGGATTCAGGATCTGTTTTCTAGCAAGGTTGCATCAGGGTCTGTGGCCTTAGCTTTTGAGACTTAGACGTAACTTGGAACTAAATATGGTACATACATAAAGGGTGAGCCGCTTACATAGGGAGGGAGCTAGCATTTCTCAAGCCTCCATTACAGAACTTGTCTATACTTGAGCGTCCCTGCAAAAAGGGGGCTATTGACTCCATCTGATAGATGGGTAAGCTCATAGAGGTATAATGGCCTGCCCAAGTTCACATAACTAGTAAGTGGGTTTAATCCCAGTCAGTGACTCTTCCTACCTGTTATGCTGATTATTTGTTTTTTCTAACTGTGTTTAGAACAATGTATCTCTATAGTCATAAAAGTGATTTTTTTAAGGGAGGGGTTTGGTTTATGAACCGATTTCAGTTGCAGATGAACAGAAGGATGTAAAAATTTTTTTTGAAAAATGTCTTCATTATTGAAATAAGCAACTTCTTGAGAGAACTCTGATAAAGATGTCTATCCTATTAATGTATATGAGAAAACCAGCATTTGAAATGATGTGTCATATGATAAATGAGCTCACCCATTTTCCAAATTATCTAACTTGAACTTCACACTGGATTTTTAAAAGAATTTGTTGATTAATCTGTTGGATTGAGAGTCACTTTATTTATTATGTAAGTGATTTCAGGAACTTTAACTTGATTATTTTTGACTAGAGAGCTGGAAGCATTTGCTGCCATAAGATTGCTCTTTCATAGACAGATAAACCAGATAGACTGGAAGGAAGGAGGGACCACCAGACAACACCAAAAGTGGGAGTCCAGGCCTCTGTGCGGTTGTGGCCCCAGGTTGGGTCAGAGGTCACTGCCATCTGGAGGTTAGACCCGAAGGTGCCCTGGGTGGCATAGTGATTGGTGCAGGTCTTTAGGGAATTGGAATTTTGCCCCTAATGTGACCCCATGGACTGAAGCCCACCAGGCTTCCCTGTCCTTCACTATCTCTTGGAGTTTGCTCAAACTCATGTCCATTGAGTCAGTGATGCCATCCAACCATCTCATCCTCTGTCGCCCTCTTCTCCTCCTGCCCTCAGGCTTTCCCAGCATCAGAGTCTTTTCCAGTGAGTTGGGTCTTTGCATCAGGTGACCAAGCTATTGGAGCTTCAGCATCAGTCCTTCCAGTGAATATTCAGGGTTGATTTCCTTTAGGATTGACTGGTTTGGTCTCCTTGCTGTCCAAGGGACTTCTCTTCTCCAGAACCACAATTTGAAAGCATCAATTCTTTGGTTTGCAACCTTCTTTATGGTCCAACTTTCATATCCATACATGACTACTGGGAAATGCCATAGCTTTTACTATATGGACATTTAGAATTTTTAAGATGTAGAAAATAACACATATCCTAAGTCCAAGACTACTGCTTGCTTTTTTGTGGTTTATTAGCCTAAATTATTTTTAAAGCTTTTATATTATTAAAAACTATTTTTGTGTAGTCCAAAATATATAAAGGTCATATTTATATTCCACATAGTTCTTGGTTGCCCAGTACGTGTTTTCTGAACTGAATCAGATTGAACACAAAGATTTACAAAGTAGATTATATGTACTATACCGTAATTTATAGTCTCTTAATCAGATTTGTTTGCTGCATGGGTAAACCTTTTTTTTTTTTTTTTAAATATACCAGACAGTAGAGTGTTTAATACAATATAACTGACAAAAGCAATTAAAAAGTGTCATATACCTGATGCATTGAGATCTAGCATCAGGGGCTGGGGAGAAGCCCTGCCAGAAGCCGTGCCCTCCTCTGGGAGTGTCAGGGTCAGCTCTGGGTGGGGAGTCTCATTCAAGACAGAAACTCATGCCAGTCATTAAAAAAATCTCTTTCCAGAAACCAAAAGCTCCAGCATCTCCTGACACAGTGGAAGATTTCTGCCTTTCCTTTCCTAAACCCCCAGTGGACCCCGTGAAGATTAGAAGAATAAGCAGTGCCCGGGCGCGTTTATTCAGGGCGGCCTCCCAGGGAGCTCTTCTGCCAGCCAGGACCCTTCTTCCCACTCAGTGTAAGGTCTTTAAAACCTTTAAAATGTAATATACTTTAAAACTTAGGGGCAAATGTGTTTCTTGAATTTATACACAGGAACTATGTTTATATGCTTTTTACATTAACTAAGACTTAGTATTGTGCAAAAGCTGGTTAAGAAACATTATTTGTATATTTTTCTGGGTGTTTATGAAGAATATCAAAATATTAGGTTTTTTTTTAAATGTTACTTGGTAGAAAAGAATCTTAGGATAAGTGTTTTTTTAGTGAATGAGTTCACCTACATTGGAAGTAATTTCTAAATTAGAATTCCAAAAGTTGTTCATTTCATTAGGCATAGTCAAGATTTATATAATGTACACTCACGAAAATACCTTTCTGATCCCATGTGAAAATTAGAAGCACAACTTGAATGGGAATTTTCCTACAGCCCCAGAAATGTTGGTAGGTGTCTTAAACCTGTAAACAGAGAAGCTAAAAACCTCAGATTCTAAGGAATGTCCCGGTAATTGGAATCACCCCTTGTCCAAAGCATACTAAGAGTTTTTCAGACTGTAGAAAATGCTCCATTAGTGGGATGACAATCAATTTAGTGGATCACACCAGCATTTAAAACAATATAAAGTAGGACAAAATAGAATGGAAAATATCAGAGCACATTGCAGACAGTGAACGTTAGTATGTCTTTAAGGATTTCACTTCAGCCTCATATGTGTGTTCAGTATCATATTATAAATTTACTATACATCATGCTTACACCACATTATACATTTCTCATTACTAAAATTACACCATATTATACATTTCCTGCAAGTTGAAAATCCAGTTTAGCAGGGGCTGACAGAACCAGCCGTCCTTCCATCAGCAAGGACTGATGAAGAGCGGGCAGGTTTACACTCACAGAGAGGAGACACTCTGCAGATGATCCCAGAAGTTACAGTAGAAACCACTCCCGAAGCATCCTGCTTGTTTGACATATGAGCCTTTTCTCAAACTAGTCACCAGCATAAATGTAGAAGATCTCACTGAGGACTCTCGATGCGTGGCTGTTTCTGCAAGTAGCCCTCACCCCCATTAGCCTGGTGTGTGATCTGCAGTTCCCGGGTCTCCCCAGCGCACTGCACTCACTTTCCTGTCTGGTCCCTATAGTCCCCGGACACAGCTGAAGAGATAGAATCAGGGAGAAAGGAAAAGGCAGGAGCCCAGGGTGTGCGGGCCACCGCTCGATGCTGTAAGAAGTATGTAATTAGGCCTTCTGCATTTCCTCGCTGTCCCCATTTGTTTCTTTTCTAATAGGCAACTGGCTGTTTATTGAGCACCTACTAGCTGCCAGGTACCAGTTTAGGCCAACAGAGTCTTGCCCTCAAAGGGGAGAGAGACAGGAAACAGGAAAACCCAGAGATAAGATAATCAGGCTCTGATGAGTGCTAAGAAGAAGATAAGCTGTATCGTGGGACGGGGAGTGACTGGCAGATGGAGTTGTGTCAACTCTGGAAGGTGTCCCTGAAGAAGTGGTGTCTGAGTTGAAATGTGAATAACGATAAGACAGCCAGGTGGAAATCTGTGAGCGCATTGCCCAGGCTGAAGGGGGCAGTGAGGCTGGAGGGGGGCACAAGTTCAGCTGGTGGACCCTGAGGGGCACAAGTTCGGCTGTGTGGCCAGAAGGGGGAGGGAGCTGAGGTCCCAGAGCCATTCAGGGCCAGGCCAGTGGGAGGGGACGTGGCCAGGGCTTTATCCTTGCTGCAGTGAGAGGCCAAGAAGGATTTAAGCAAGGGAGAGACATCATTCTGTTTCTCAATAGTTGCTGCACTTTTAGAGTCACCAAGGAACTTTTCAGATGTTGCTCCACCAAGGCCCCCATCAGACCAGTTACATCAGGAAGGGTTGGTACTTATGGGAGCCAAGTCTAGAGGGGATGGGCTCCGGCAGCCACACGGTGCGGAGTGAGGTCCGACTCAGATAGGAACGGGTCCACTTCCCCGTAAACAGGAGGGCAGAGCTGTTGTTTATGCGATGTTTTTGCTTCTGAACCCAAACGCTGCACACATTGAACTCTTGGTGGCTCCCACTTGAAAACCAGGCTGCTTGCTGAGCTGTTCCCATGTAGTGTGAAGGTACCAGGAGAGGTGGACATTTCCCTACTGGCTGAAGTGTGTCTCTGTGTGGGTTCTTCCATCCACCCTGTGGGCAGTTGCCCCCTTCACCATTCCCACCAACCCTGCGGTCTGCGTCAGTGCCAGGGAAACAATGGCAGTAAAAAGTCATTGTATTTTTGAAAGCGCACATCACCCAATTTTAAAAAGTGTTCTAATTTTTAAAAGTGTTCTAACCCTCCAGGCTTGGACTCCCTGTCCTTTGTACAGGAGCTCCCTGGGCTTGTCTCAGAATCCTTATTGTTTAAGAAAAGGTATCTTTGGTTGGGAAACGGACTGTAAAGGCTGCTGTGCAGACAGGGCCAGAGGGTGTGTCCCTTCCCTTGGTATGAAGTCCTTTAGTAGCTGACGACTCCCCCAGCAGAGCTGGGGGGGGTGGTGGTGGCGGGGGTGTGGTCGCGGGTTTGGAATTCCTGATTGAGGAAAATGAGAGAAGAGATGTGTATAGTCGTGTTCATGGGGCCAGCAGTGTAATCTCTTCTGTTCAGATAGAGGTTTTGGCTGAAGGTGACCGTGTTGCTCCGGTTGTTCTGGCTGGATGGAGACCTCTGAGCAGGTTCCACCTTCTGACAGCGCTTGTATCTTAGCCATCCCAGACAGGAGTCCTGCGTGGGCTCCCTGAGTGTCCCTGGAGTCTGTGTTCCCACTGATGCCACGCCACGTTTACCACCTCTCACCCTATCCCTGGTCCCCTAGTGCTCCTGTCTTGCTCCACCTTCAGCTTGCTATGGGATTGCAGGTGGGTCAGCATTGGAACCCTTGGCCCTTGGAGGTGTCAGAGCCTGATTACACTGAGCGCCCACCCAGACATGGCTGTGAGCAGCAGCCTTGTCCTTCTATCCTGGTGGACTGTGGAAAAATGATGACTTTCTCTCAGTGTGCCATAAGGAACAAGAGGTCAGGAAGCAAATAAAAATCAGATTGCTTCGTCTTCTTGCTGAAAACCCTTCAGAGAACCCTTGCTGTGTCTAAAGGAGTGGTTGCCAAACTGAGTTCCAGGGAACACTTTTGGCAAAAATGCAACTTTTCCTTGGAGTAAAGGTCCCGTGTGCCGCTGCAGTGCACGTGAGCAATCACAGGATGCGGAAGGCCATCTGGTGAAGTCGCCCGATTAGTTTTACTTTAGCCCAGCATTTCCCAGACCTGCCTGGCTATGGACCGTGTCTTTGGGAACCAGTGGCCTAGCACAGAAGTTGGCACACTTTTCTGTGAAGGGCCAGCAAGTGAATATTTTAAACCTTGCAGGCCTCAGAATCTTCTTGTCAACCTTCTCAACTCTGCTAATGTAGTGGGAAAGCAACCATAGACTGACCAGTGAAATTTGAAGTTTCATATAATTTTCACGTGTTACAAAATACTGTTCTTTTGATTTTATTTTATTTTTTGATCAATCATCCAAACATAAAAGCCATTCTTAGCTTGCATGCTACATAGTTGCAGGCGGTAGGCCAGGTTTGGTGGGGCTGCAGTTGACTGACTTGTGGTTCACCGGTGACGTCTTCCCCCTCCAGTGTGCACAGCTCCGCCCCAGCCTCACATTCCAGGCCCTTCTCAGTCCTCTCTTTTTTTCCTGCCCACCCGCTCCCCGCCCCTGGTCCGTGCACCAGCAGTATGGAACCCTTGCAGTTCCCTTTACCCATCCTGCTGTTTTGAGCTTCATGCAGGTTCTGCTATATAATTTGTTGGACCCAGAGAAAAATGAGAAAATGTGGAGCTCTTTGTTCAAAAATTCCTTAGAATTTCACAATGGCAACAGCAAAGCATTAAGCCAAGTGTGAGGCCCTTGTAAGCCTGGGGCCCAGCTTGACGGTCCAGCTTGGACCCACTTGAAGCCAGCTCTCATCCCAGACCTTTGCTCCTTTGTCTCAGAACTTTTTTTTTGGTTTGGGTGGGGAGGGGGGCAGTGGGCATGGCTTCTGCTAATCCTTTGGAATGCTTTTCAGGCTCCACCTTCTCTGTAATCTTTCCCTGAGCAACTCCAGCCCCTCAGGACTCTGCACGCCTCCTGACCTGGCACAGACCACACTGCTCTGCATCTCTCTCTGGACAGATCTGCCTCTCTGTTTTCCCCTACTAGACTGAGTGGAAAAGGGGGTTTCTCTGTTTGAAGCCCAGGAGCCTGAAACAGGGTGTAGTCTGCAGTAAGTGCCAAAGAAATATCCTGAAATAGGACAGTTCCTGTTTTCATGGTAAGGCTACTAACTGTTGAATCCTTTTGAAATGTACCTATGATCTACTACAAAATGAGTACAGCATGCTGCATGTATTTGCCAGAGGGACCCAAGCTTCATCACTCAGGCTCGGTCGAATGGTGGACCTCAGGCAGAATTAAGAGTGAGCCCCGGCTGCTCTTTGCTGTCGTGCTAACTGACCGCCCCCTCCTCGACTGTGAAAACAGAGGCTGCCACTCCTCCCTCTTCAAGTAGGGTTGCGTTTTCCCCTCTAGAACAGAAGCTCCATAGCGGCTGGGACTTCTCACTTCACCTCTAGACCACCAGCCACTGAGCATCTGGCATATGGCAGCGCGTGCTTCATAAATATTTATGGAGCGAACAAGTGAAAGAAACGAATACTAAAATATAGGGACAGGCTAAAAATGCTTTGTAATCTGAAATGAAGTATGTGCTTTGTAATTCAGTCCTCAAGATGTTTAAGGATGTGTGGTGCTATGGAGAGAGCCCTGGACTAGCAATCCAGATTCTTGGGTTCCATGAATAATAATGACCACGACTTCTGGGTGTTGAGTGTGCTAGCTCTATGGAAGTCATTTTTCCAGGCCAGATCACTTAATTCTCACCACGTCTCCTAGAGGTGGGGACCACTGAGAAAGAGGAGAGAAGCGGAGGGAGGTGCCCACATCCCACAGCCTGTACCTGACCCCAAGTCTGATAGAATGCCAAGCCTGCCCTCTCCCTGCCATACATCCTTGCTCTCCTCAAACCTGCTCTGTGACCTTGGACTGATCACCTTTGGGTTCTCAGTTTTCTCATCTGAAAAATGAAGGCTAGACTGGCCAATCTTTAAAGTTCCTTTCTGCTGTAAAATTCAGTGTTTTGAAAGCACAGAGCTTAGTCAGAGGAGCAGACGAGGTGGTTTTGTTATTGTTGGTTTTTATTGGTTTGATGGTTCAAGCACAGAAAAGGAAACCTTGAGTCATTTTGGAAAAGCTTGCAAAACTACTTCTGTATGAGAAATAGCTCATCCTCCTTACCCCTTTGAAAAACATACGTTATCACCAACTAGAGTTGAGTAGCAGCATCATGGGTCAGCTATTCCTAATGTCAATTTGCTGAGGAAGAAACAGTGTTATATATTAAATCTAAGGATCTTGCCACTGTAAACACAGTAGATGTTTCAGTTCAGAGACTGGACGTCTTTTTTTTTTTTTGCAACTTTTATTTCTCTTGAGAAAAGCCTTCCAAGTGTTCAGGTGCCCTCCTCTATCCCTGCTGGGAAATGGTCTGCTGGGCCCCCTACGAGCCAGCTCCTGCTCCTCTGACCAGCTTTCTCCCCCCCACCCTGCCACACACACCACTTATGCTATCCCCTGAGGGCCCCAGACATACTCCCACCTTTGGGTGTCTGCACCACTAGGTCCCTGCGCTGGAAACACAGCCCCCTCGTCATCTGACACCTTGATGCCTCCCCTCCAGTTAGGGTTTGCCTACCATGCCCACCTGTTAAAATTTGCTCCCTCCACCCATTCCCAATCCCAGTCCCATCTTTCCGTTCTCCACGTTTCTGCTTTTGCTTTTTCCCATAGCACCTACCCTCTTACATACTTCACTTATTATGGTCTGTTATTTACTGTCTGTTGTGTAAACAGGTGTACTGTAAGGATGTAAGCTCTGTGAGGGCAGGGATCTTTGCTCTGTCACTAACGCACCCCAAGTGCTTAGGACAGTGCCTGATGTCAAGAAAACACTCGATATTTCTGAATGAAAATGTTCCAGCATGATCAAATCCAGGAAGAAGCATTGCTATGGGACACAGAGGTATTTATGTGGACTAGGTAGTTCATAAACCTAAATTTGAGTATTTGCCTACAGTGAAAGACAGGGAAAGCCTGGCATACTGCAATCCATGGGGCCACAAAGAGTCGGACATGGAACAACTGAATAGCAACAGAACTCTAAGCTAATAGAGCTAAGATCTATTAATTTTTACCTGCTGAATTGATGATGTCATGCCTGAATTAGTGATGAGGTCTTGTAGGCATTCAGGGAGACTTTTTTTATTAATAGATTTTATTTTTTAGAGCAGTTTTAGGTTTCATTTTACAGCCAAAGTGAATAGGAAGTACAGAGAATTCCCACACCCTCCATCTCGTTTCCCCTGTTATTTAACATCTTACCTTAGTGTAATGCTTTTGTTACACTAGATGGGCCAATATTGATATATTGTTATTAAGGAAAGCTGTTCAGGAGGTTTTGTCCATACAGTTCCAGACTCAATTATAAGTAATATATAATTTTTAAATTGTATAAATTCTTGGATTAAAAAAATATTGAAAGACGGTGAATGCTAAAATAAATGCTTTGACAAAACATTTCCTTGGTTATTACAGCAAAGAGAGTGGTATCCGAAGAAACAGTTATGACAAGGGACTCTATGGTGAAAATAAATGGGATTTACTTAACAGAATCAAAGGCCACTGGCAACTTAAAGAGTCGCCCACTTCAGCTAAAATATGATGGAGACTTCAGTAAAATCACGGAGCAAGAAATGTTTAAAGGGACGATGTCCTTGCCGTTTCATCTCAGAACTGGAGGGTCAGTATTCTTTTCACTTAATTTCCAGGTCAGAGCAACTGTGTCATTTACCAGTTTGTTCTCTCTGTCATGTAGATGATTGATTTGCATTTTCCCCTTTTATATAAACAATTTTTAAATTTATGATGCATGAGTAGGAGAGATTTCTTCTCAGGGCTGAATGGGGTTGATTTCACGTCTCCCTCTTTACTCCTCAGGAAAACATTTATTCGTACCTGCCAAAATGCTGCTTTGATAAGGCTGTCAGACTAAAGTCTCTGCTTTATTTGGGCTGCTCCAGCCAGCCCTTGAGTGATGACTGATCATACTGTTTGTGTTATGTGGGATTCTTGCCCGGCCTGGAATTTCTCACTACCTCCCTTTAGGTTAGTTCACTCTTGTGGACTCTACCAAACTTGATTTATCTTATTTTCCAGTAGAAACTTGGATTAAAATATTTATTTTGCAAACTAAAGTTAAAACAGGAGAGTCCTGTGGATTTCTCTTATCTGTGATACCTCGCTACTAATCCCTCATAAAATGAACGATTGGGAGTTACTCTGTTTCATACCACATTCCTGGAGAAGGCTTTTTTTTTCCCCCACCGAAGTCTGTGTTGACCCTTTCGCCACCCACTACCTGTGTGAGAACCCCTAAGTTCACACCATGTTCCTAGATACGGTTTTCTAGCAATTTCTCTACCATATTAAGGATTTGTAGAGAAATGTTCACTTTGTGAATTCTTATACTGGTGTTTTCCTAAGGAAGCCTTGGACAGGGTCACTCAGAGATATTTTCTATGATTTTCCATTGGGTCATTGTGAACAACTGCCCAGTTAGGATTTGCTTAACAAGATTAAATTCCATGGGCCATTTTACGACCAAGTGCTTTTTGCCCTTACTTTAGATTCGGGTCTGGCTTTGGCTTACACACATGCCGTGTGCTTAGAACTGCCTCCACCCCTACTGCTTGGCAGTTGGTTAGTTTAGCTGAACTGACCTTGTCTGCTGACACAGCCTGAAGAGCATTGCACACACAGACTTTATATTAGGCAACCTAGTAGTCCTTGTAATGTCGCTTTGCATTCAGAACATTTTTTTAAATTAAAGGAAAAATGTAATGTCTCCTTAAGTGGAAGAGAAGAACTTCAAATTGGGACTTTGGGAGTTGAGCACAAAACATCAAACTGGCCATTGCAACAAATCTTTTCCAGTTGGTGAATAAGAATAGGCTGTGAACCTCAGAGCTTAAACATAAAAGGCAGCAGGAGAACTTGTGTTTCTTTCAGCACTGAACTGAAACGGAAACATTTATCTTGCTGCACCCATCCTTACAGTAATTAAAGTTGACTAGGAAAAACCAGACAAGAGCTGTTTTTCTTTTCTTCTTTGCAAGCCTTCAAATGTTGTGGAATAATCTAGCGAGGATTCAATATTTATTCCTCAGTCTGGGATAGCAAAGGCATTTTCAGTTACATATTTTTATCTCACACACAGCAGAGGAGAAATCAGTTAGGGACTGGTGGTGCTTCTTCCTGAAGGTCCAGAATTAGGAGGTGTTGGGCAGCAGTACTGGTTGCTTTCTTTTGCTTTGTTAGGATGTCTTTTGCATTGTTCGGTGAATTGTGTCTGCCCTGGATTTCTCATACACCCTGGCAGGTTTAATTTCCAGTAACATTTTGGCTTTATGAATCTTTACCCCTTTTAATCATTGGATGGGATTTTTGTTGAGGTGGTGCCAAAAAAAATTTTTTTTTAATACAGTGGGATTAAAACAAACCAGAAAATGGAAACTCTTAGCAGTTCTTTCATTAATTGCATTCGTGAATCAATCTGGAACACTTGATGGTTGTTTCTGGTAAACATTTAAGCAAATAATTCCAAGAAATGATCTTTGCTGTGCAGTGGAGTATTCCCAGTCTTGATGCTAAAGCCCTACCCTCAATTAACATGTTTTCATGTTTAGACCAGAAAGTGGGAAATGAAGACTCTTGTCAGTGAGCTGAGCTGGCTGGAGAAGGGAGAAAAGGGATTGCGTAACTGGAGCTGACCAGGGGGTTGAGGGCTGAGAAGCAGAGGGCGGAGAAAGGGAGGTCAGGCTCTGCACAGGGTCTTTCTGCTGATCTGGCATGGGAGCTGCCACCTTCACGCCTGCACTTCATGGCCTAGCGAGAGAAAGGAGTAGCTTAATTCGGTGAAACCGTGTTGATTTTAGGGAAACCCTTAATTTAGAACAAACTCAGACCTGGGATGGACTGGAGTTTAACTTTATGTTGGTCGTGATGGAAAAAGGACTTGCTAGACAAGGCATCTTTGCAGACAAGGTTGGAGGTGGGGAAGTGGGCACTGTTTAATTTTCCAGACAAGGAAAGCACTCTCCAGCCCTCACTGAACTGTCATCTTCAAACCGTGTGCCAATCAGTGACAGCCTGTGTGTCCATGCAGGGATTCCAAGTTTGGCAGGCCTGCCTGCAATCAGCAATACCCCGTCTTCTCTTTATGTTGCTGTAAGTTTTGAAAGTAGCTTTCTTCAAAATACATATGTGTGTGTGTGTATCTCCATCATCTATCCAGTGGTTCTATCTGATGAACCCTTTTATACATCTGCTTTTAAAAACCTTCTAAGTGTAAATATTGTTCAATTTCTTGTGGTTTGGAAATGTGGTTTTTAGGAGGAAAGTCCAAGAGCAGTTACTTGTGGAGGGTTAAGAACTCTTTGGGGGTCAAAATCTGTGGGTTCAGAATCAGTTCTCTCTCAGCCACTTGATTCAGCTATATGATCTTTTAAAAAGAATTTTTTTTAAATTTATTTACTTGGCTGTGCCAAGTTGTCAGTGCAGTGTGCCAGTTCTTTAGCTGCAGAATGGGAACTCTTAGTTGATGCACATGAAATCTAGTTCCCTGACCAGGGATTGAACCCGGCCCCCTGCATTGTGAGGTCAGAGTCTTAACCACTGCACCATCAGGGAAGTCCTCAGCTCTGTGTTCTTGAACAAGCCTCTAAACACTTCCAAGGGCTCAGTTTTCTAATCTATAAGCTGTGCTCCTTTCGCCCCTGTCTCCTTCCATCACTCACCAAAAGCTGTGAAATGAGAGTAGTCGGTTCGGGAGGAAGGCATGTGATCTACACCAGGCCAGTTAAATCCTTCCCTGGGACTTCTGCCAAAGTCTTGGGGAAAGCATTCTTCCTCAAGGTTCACAGGCTGTAAAGAAGGACATAGTCTTGGAGCCAACAGTGACTATCTCATTGCCTGTGGAGGGTGACTGACGGGAAGTGACGTGTAAACAAGCAGAGCCAAGGAATGGAGACAGTGACTAAGTTCAAGGATGACATATAAGCCCCTAAATCCAGCTGTGCGTGAGGCCACCACACCCACAATATGTTCTTTTTTTTTTTTCTCTCTCTCTCTCTGGCCCTTCTTTCCTTCCCTCTTTCTTTTCTTTCCTTCCTCTTTTCTTTTCTTTCCTTCCTTATCATTCTCCCTTCCTTTATTTACTTTGACAGGAACAGCTTATGGTACTTTAGTTTTTTGTTGCTTGGAATATGGCAACCAAGAGTCTTGTTAACCTGCTAGACTCTGTGAAATAGGGACAAAGCAAGAAACAAATTTCACTAAAAGCAAATCTCTTTGTTAAGAAAGATGTATCCAGTAGTCTTTAGCTAGAGAAAAGAGATGCAAGGATGTAAGCAAGCCACAGGAGAAATGGGGAAGCCACAGTCAAGGCCTTATTCAGGAGCCAGAGTGTGGGGAGCCCCCAGTGGTCTAGTGGTTAGAGCTTTATGCTTTCACTGCTCAGAGTCCTGTTTCAGTCCCTGGTCAGAGAACTAGGATTCCACAAGCCGTGCGGCATGGCCAAAGTGCAGAGAGCTGAAGTGTGAAGCAGCACAGGGGAAATGGAGCTGAGGGTGAGACGCTCTCCTCATTTCCTGTGATACAGCCAGTTGTGTGTTGTGTGTTTATGCGGGAGGGAGCTTGATAGATTAGAACCTAATGAACCCAGCCTGTAAAGGGGCTTTTCTGTGAGTCACGAAACCTGCTACATTCTGTACAAGCCAAGGGAACACACACTGCAGGGTGGGAAAAAGGTCAGATTTTTCAGATAGACATTCAGGGAAAAGTTGAAGCTACAGAACACCCCAGTTCTCACCCTGCATGGACTGTTTTCATTCTTCAACAAATCCATGGCTCTGTTTCAAGATAAATAACACTAGGACAAAAGTGAACATGGAACCCGAGCATAATTTGTAATGAACATAACAAAAGACAGATGAAGGAAATGGATCATAAAAGGAACTGCCCACCAAGAATAAGCAGAGTTTTACAAAAGGGAAAAGAACTCTCCATTGGCTTTTAAGAATGCAAATTAGAGATTTTAAGTTCTTGATCTCATGAAGAGAGTACACTCACAGTTCTTAAAAAGAAATGAAAGAAAATGTATAAACATGGAGAGAAAAGCCACATCAGAAGTAAAAACAGCTGAAAATGCAGTCAGATATGGTGGTTAAGCTAGAGGAAATCAAACATAGAGGAGTGAAAGAGAAAATAGGAAAATGATTAGAGAGACTGAGATAGAAATGAGAGGCATGGCACTTGTATTCCTGAAGGGGAGAGTTCTCTTCCCTTCCCCCATCTTACTTTGACTAAGTGCCAGGCACTCTTCCAAGTGATTTACATATATTAACTCATTTGATATTCACAACAACCCACTGAGAATGGAAGAGATGGGAACGAGAAAAAATATTGACATAATAGAAGATGACATTCTGAAATAGAGATTCAAATCCGAAGCTCAAAAGGACGCGTCATGTCCCAACAAAATTTGACATAGAATAATCTACAGAGACATTTCTAACAGTGTTCAGCACTAGTACAGTGCCCAGTACGTAGTACACACTCCATTAGTAATTGCTGATTGAGTGGGTAAATGCAAGAAGGCGGCCTATGGCGATCAGGCTGAACATGCAAGTCCCATAGAAGGAGAGAAAGGCTGGCTGCCTCTGGCTTTATTAGAGTTTCTCTCAGTGCTGGAAGACAGTGGAGTAAGGGCTATGGAGTCCTGAGTTCCAGCCATGTTGTCCTTCAGATAAAAGGCAACAGAGAGACATTTTCATTGTGAATGGATTGGGGGACTAGCGTACTCACGCACTCTCTAGAGAACTCTTTGACAACAAAATGATGAGTCAAAATTCAGAACTGAGACACGAGGAAGCTATCATAAAATTATCCATGGTGAGTACTGACTTTGTTTTCATATTGAATTAAAACTAAACAACTCTGAAAATGATGATATGGAACAGAAACCTTGACAATTGTAATATTAGCATAAATAACTAAAACTAGTACCTGGGAGAAAGTGTGAGTGAACAGCTGTGTCAGTGGCTGCAGTCTGAAATTGAAATATGTAGTTAAAGGAGTGATTTCCAGCATCCTAATGCTTTTATTCTTTCTTTCCTTAACTTTAGAGAGATCTTTTAGAAACTAATATCTCTTGTGAAGACCCATTCATCTGAAGCTCTACAATTCCTTCAGTTTCCCCTCAGTTTCTGTTTCTCTGTCATATTGAAGTAAAATTTATACTTTATACTTTTAATTACATTGACACATAGAGTATTTGTGTGTCAAATCCCATTTATATGTATCTTTTACCTGCCCCTTACCCCCAAGTCACCCTTCTATTCTTTCATTCTTTTGTCTTTTCATCTGAATATATGCAAAATATGTCTGGAATGATGGTTGCCACATATTAACTATTTATTTCTCGGTGGTGGGGTCCTAGATGATTTTCTAAATCTTCTTTGTACTTCTTATATTGCCCAGCCTTAAAAATAATAAATATATCATTTTTTCCAAACATAACGAAGTCATTATTCTTTTAAGAAATTAAGTAAATGTGACTGAGAAACTGTTTCCTTTGGAAAAGACAGACATCAGAATGATTTTGTGGAATCCCACCTTCTTTGACAGCATCTATTTGACAAGGATTTCATGATAAGCAAAGCCCTGGACTAGTAGGGTTGGGAGATACACAAATAATCCCCATCCATGAGGACCTTCCTGGCATGTCAGGCTCTGATGCTCAAGCTCAGTTCTTGGACCAGAAGCATCTTCATCACCTGGGAGCTTGTTAGAAGTGCAGGACCTCAGACCTGCTGAATTAGAATCTGCGTTTTATAAGGTATCCAAGTGATTCTAATACACACGAACGTTTCAGAAGCACTGTTCAATGATTAATGCTAGAGGAGTGAAAGAACTGGGAAAAAGTGCCTTGGGAGTTTAGAGGTGCGAGAACCTATCTCTGACTTGGAGATCAGGGAAGGTTTCCTGGTGTCTGTGGGGTTTCGGATGCCCCTTGAGGATGATTTTCAAAAGAGGGGTGGGAAGGCTCTGTGTTCTTTGCTGCAGGAGCAGCATAAGCCACGGGGCGGGGGCGGGGGAGGGTTGACTTGATGGTGAGTCCAGAGAAAGGCAGGTGGCCTGTTGTAGTGGACACATGGGACCTGATGCTGTAGACTAGTACATGAAATGTTGAGAGGTTTTCAGGGGAGTGATGCTGGCAGCTGCACGAAGGACAATTAGAGAGGGCAGAGCAGTTGTAGCCGTTCCATTGGGAAGATGATAATGTGTGAGCTGGAGTAGCCCACTGGGACATGGGAATGGAGAGCAGATCATCAAAACCATGTGGAATCATTTCCTCAGAAACACCGTGGGACAGGGTAAATGCCAGCAACTCTCCACCGTGCTGATGTACTCATTGCTGCCATAGTGAGACGCTATAGGGCTCTTCATGTGAGACCCCTTGAAACTGGAGCTGTAAAAGGTGATGGGGAGCATGGAACTGTGGACTTTTAAGTAAGGAAATTTAAGCCTAAGTTAAGCTAATGTGGGAGAAGGCAATGGCACCCCACTCTAGTACTCTTGCCTGGAAAATCCCATGGACAGAGGTGCCTGGTAGGCTGCAGTCCATGGGGTCGCTAAGAGTTGGACACGACTGAGCGGCTTCACTTTCACTTTCCACTTTCATGAATTGGAGAAGAAGATGGCAACCCACTCCAGTGTTCTTGCCTGGAGAATCCCAGGGATGGGGGAGCCTGGTGGGCTATCTGGGATCACACAGAGTCAGACATGACTGAAGCGACTTAGCAGCAGCAGCAGGAGCAAGCTAATGTGATTAGCTACAAAGCAGTGTCTAATCAACTTTCTACATACAGAACTTGAGTAATAACCACTTGGGTTTTCCTGAAGGCTCTGGTAAAGAATCCACCTGCAATGCAGGAGACGCAGGCTTGCCTCTGGGTTGGGAAGATCCCCTGGAGAAAGAGATGACAACTGACTCCCGTATTCTCGCCTGAAGAATCCCATGGACAGAGGAGCCTGGCAGGCTATAGTCCATGGGGTCACAAAGAGTCGGATGCATCTGAGCAACTGAACAGCCATAACCAGTTAGTGATTACTGAAAAAGGTCCAAGAGTATCTATATGCGTAGTCTCTGAAAATTTTAAATCTTGGACCACCAACTCAAAGCTATGGTAACTGTGGAGATTTTCTCAAAATTTTGATCTTGTGACCATTCCTCTAAAATCATATTCTTTAATTTCACTGTTTCTGTGTAACCATTTATGTAGAATTCAATTTTAGTGTTAGTTATTAAGATAGAATGCTAGTGTCTGGGGTTTCAGGCTATGAAGACATGATACAGGGACCAACACCCTTTGGTGGTGGCATTCTTGAACTGCAGTCAAAAAATCAAAGAGACTGCAGAGCAGGGGCTAGCAAACTAAGGCCCATGGGCCAAATCCAGCCTACTTGTTTTTGTAAATAAAGTTTTATTGGAACACAGCCATGCCCGTTCATTTATCTACTGTCTCTGGCAGCTTTTACACTACAGCCCCAGAACTGAGTAGTTGTGACAGAGACTCCGTGGCTGCAGAGCCTAAGATGTTTAATGCCTGACTTGAATCTATACAGCTTGAGTCTAGTTCTAAAAATGAAAAGTCGTCTTCTTAGGGCCAGGAAAATGTTAGCTCAAAATTTGCTTAATTTTTCTATCATGTGTATCTGTTAAAATTTTCTTCTCCATTTTCACATGTAATTATTTCCCAAATGGAGAAAGCTTATTTCCCCTAATTCCAAATCCTCCCACTTATCTACTTTTAATATCTTTTTTAGTTATTATTCCAAAGGAGTCAACAAGCTGTAGCCCTAGAGCCAGATCTGGCCAACCACTATTTTGTTTATATTTTTTACAGCCCTTGAGTGGAAAAAAATTTTTCCCTACATTCAAAAATCATTACATTTTAAATGTTCACAGGAGTATCTATATAATAGCCTCTCTTTTGCCACCTGACCCACAAAGTATAAAACACATACTGTCTGGCTCTTTAAGAAAAAGTTTGTTGACCCATGCCTAAAGAACCTTAGTCACAGTAGTGGGAAGAATTGTCTGAATTATAGCAAAATGTGAATTTTGGAAGACCTGTAAAGAAATATACTTTTCTTTCTTTGAAATATAAATGGTCCAGAAGTAGATGTTGCCAACATGACTGATGTGTGGATGGGCAGTCGTAACCCAGGCAGGATGTGGCATTCCCTTGTCTACAGAGCTTGATTCTGGTGATTCAGAATGAAAGGTGGGACTTGTTAATGATTGGGAAGAGAGACCCTTGTTTTTGCTCTGAAACATGGGCTGCAGAGGAGGGTCCTGGGAATGCCTTTCCCACTCTGCTTTCCTCAGGACTGCACCCTGATTACAGGCGAAAGCAGAGGAAGGGCAGAGCTGAGAGAACTGCAGAAAGAGAGAGCCAAAGCCCTGATCACACCACACCTGAAACCTACCCCTGGCACTCACCTTTTGGGTTACATGAGCCAATTAATTCCATATACTATTTAAGTCAGAAATAGGTTTCTGTTATTTGTAGACGAAGATATCCCAGTGAAATGGCCTTATTCTGGCTTTAAGAAGGATTTCACAAAAGAGCTTTAAGGAATATTCTCTGGAATTGTTTTATTCTTGGTACATCAGAAGATATTCCAAAAAATCTAATTATGGTCTTTAACAGCATGAAACAGAAAGCTGAGAAGAAGAACAATTATACTGGATGACTGAATCAAGATCTAGAAACATCTAACAGGCAGGAACTCTTTGCCAAGTATAACCGTGAAATTTAATGATTTCCCCAGTGTAGATGGGGAATCTGCCTTTAGCTGCAAATGGAAGACAAGACGTGATGTCACCACCAAACTTGTTCATGCAATTTTTAGGCCGCATCATGTAGAACCTCTTCTCTTTGCTCCTCAGGCCACACCTTTAGCTCAACACTGGGTTGCAGACTTTAAAAGGAATCCAGACAAACTGACTCTTGGAGTAACTGAACAGGCTGGTAAAGTGATTTGAAACCGTATCATATGAAGAGCAGATGAAAGGACTGGAGTCTGTTAATGACATCACTGATGCAGCCATGATAACAGTAAAAACTGAGTACTTGTTGTGTGCCAGAGCTGTGCTAAGTGATTCCACATCACGTCATTTAATCCTCACAATGATCTTACTTTGAGTGAAGTGAAGCGAAGTGAAGTCGCTCAGTCGTGTCCGACTCTTTGCGACCCCGTGGACTGTAGCCTATCAGGCTCCTCCATCCATGGGATTCTCCAGGCAAGAGCGCTGGAGTGGATTGCCATTTCCTTCTCCAAGAGATCTTCCTGACCCAGGAATCGAACCCGGGTCTCCCAGATTGAGGTAGACACTTTCCTGTCTGAGCCGCCAGGAAGACCTTACTTTGAGGGGCACTATCATTTACCACCCCCTCATATATCGCCTGGTGGCTCAGATGGTAAAGAATCTGCCTGCAATGCAGGAGACCTGGGTTCAATCCTTGAGTCAGGAAGACCTCCCTCCCCCCCCACCGCCCATCCTGGCGGGCTACAGTCCATGGGGTCACAAAGAGTTGGACATGACTGAGAGACTAATGCTTTGACTTTTCACTTTCACATATATCAGATAGGGAAACCAAAGCTTCGGTTAAACACTTACCCAGAGAAGTCGCAGAACCATAGGATTTAAGCCATAGGAGATGCACTGAAGTGGTGACCATGACATATTCTGAATGTCTGAAGGATTGTCAAGAGGAAGAAGGATGAAGATTTGTCTCATGAGAAGGACCAGGGCCAGTGGGTAGAAGTTACAGCGAGATGCTTCTCCTTTGAGTACACGGCCATCTAGCCTTCTCCTCTTTAGCAGAGAGGGAATTTTCTTTCTGGATGCCTCCCTCCCCATCTCATGCGCCCTGTGAGACACGCGCTGTACTGTGCCCCAGAAACCCTGTTAGGTTCACCCTCGCCAGACTGGACAGTTCTTCCTCCAGCCTCATCTTCTTGGACTTGTTAATCATGCTCACTTTCAACATGCTGGACCTCATGAGAGCATATGTTATCTCTCCTTCCTTTGGACTCCTTCTCCCCTTTCTGTCTTTTCCCCTGACTGTCTGAGACAAGGCCATGTCCTGAGATTCTGGTCTTGGAGCCACTGTTCTGATGCTTCTCATCCCGGTGTATTGCTTTGACCTTTAACGGAGCTCCTTTCCTGATTTTCACATCTCCTTTGCCAGTGATCCATTTATCATCAGAAACTCAACCTGGCAAAACACAAACTTGCTTTACTCCTCAAACTGTGCTGCTCTTTGACCTCCCCATTTCTGTTATAGTGGCCCTGCTGTCCTATTGCTCCACATCTATCTCCTTGTCTTTCTTCAGCCTGGAATCAAACACCAAATCCTACTGACTTTTCACTTAGAGAGTCTCTTGAATTTGTTCTTTCTTCTCCAGTCCCACCATCACCCTCAAAGAATTAGTCCTTGTTACCTCCCTCCAAGTCTCCTAAATACCACTGTCATCACATAACTTCAGATCTCATCATTTCCTTGTTTAAGAACCTAGGGCAGATCCTTATTGACCATCAAATTGGGTCTGTTTATTCAACACAAGGTTTCAAGTGGCTGTTCCCAATACCTCCCAGCAGAAACTTATTCCTAAATCACTGGTCCTGTGCAGTCACTCCCCCACACACGCCCTACCCACCAGGCCTCTCCCACTCCTCCTCACCTCCGCTCATGCTGTTCCCCTCCTGAGAGCAGTGTGGTCATGTGTTGGTTTGACTTTTGTTCCTTTAAGTCCCACCCTGTGGTCCACTTCTCCCTCTCAGTAATCACTCCATCCTCGGCACTCTTCTTGTCCTTATAACCTGCTGAATTTCTCATTCTAGTATTTGGTTAGAGACTCCATTAGAGTTTTCCATTTAAATAAAAGCTTCTTTGGTTCCTTGAAGCAGGTTTTGAACATCTTCTGGGCAACACCTTACATGTTCTTTTTCACAGTAACACCCACCACTGGATTGCTCAGACAAGTGTTTGTTGACTCAGAACAAAAGAGCAAAAGAATACTGACAATTTATTAAGTTCTTCAAACACAGCAGTCAGTGTGCTAAGTAGAAACATAGCCCTCATTTTAAGGAAACCAAGGCCAAGAGGTTCAGTGACTTGCACAGGCCACATGGCGGACAAGGGTTGGGCCCCTTTGATCCCAGGTGGTTTGGATCCAGAGCCTGCACCCCTCAAAGCACTGCACCGTGAAGATCACACACAGGATTAATGGATGCCAAGGCCAACCCTGTGATCTATCTGCAGTGCAGGAGACCCAGGTTCGATCCCTGGGTTGGGAAGATCTGGAGGAGGGAATGGCTACTCATGCCAATATTCTTGCCTGGAGAATTCGATGGATAGAGGAGCCTGGTGGGCTACAGTCCATAGGGTTGCAAAGAGTTGGACAGGACGGAGTGACCAACAGTTTCACTTCCAACCCTGAGCTCTTCTTGAGAACCAGTAGGATCCAACACGGTCAAGGTTTGATGGTTGATAAGCAGGACCCTTCTTAAAAATCCCCCAAGTGGGGACACACAAATGTGGTATTTAGGGGGCAGCCTTGTCATGGCCATGTTCTCAGGGGAGGAGCGATCAGGGACTTGGGAGGCCATTAGGTGCAAACTATCCTGCTTGATTTCAGTAGCTGTTAGGACAATGATGAAAAGAAAGGCTTGCCTCTATGGTCCTCGGATTTTCTTATTATTTCTAGGAGTGCTGAGTCTGGGAACGTATTTGGCCTTACACCCTGCCAAAGTTTTGCTATTTTGCCTTTTCATAGGATTGATTTCCTTTATTTCTGTCTTCATTGAGATCTCCACTTGGATCTCTACTCTTGAGTGTTGATTCCATCCCCATTTCTTTCTTTGATTGACCAGGACTTCTTGCTACTAGATCTGTTATTTTGTTGCTATGTATAAACATAAAGCAATTGTTTTGGAGTATTAAATAATCAGACTCTTTGGGAAGAGTAACTTGATCTTTTCTCTATTGCACTATAAGAGGAAATGTTAAATCCAGTGTTTTTTAAAAAGGAAATGTTTACAAAAAATGATATTTGGAGAAACTAATCCTTGGGCAGCAGTCAAGGCCAAGGGCCAAGACACAGCACTGAACATTCACTGGGAATCTTACCCCAGCGGCAGCAGGAGCAGTGGAGAGACAGACAGACCTATGGATGCTTATGGCTGACCATGGCCACATGTGTGTGCATTTATGATTTTTTGGCAAATATATTTGATGATAAAAATGAAATTTTGTCGTAAAACTTGCACTATTAATCTCTCAGTGTTTTGTGTTTTTTTTTTTAACCTTGGAATTTTGTACAGATATTTAAAAGTAAGTACTTTAAGCATCAGCTCTAGCTAAAGAGAAGTTATGTCCTCCATAGACCATTTCTACATTATATATAACCTTCCAAACAAAACCTAAGCATATAATTCTGCTGTTGGCCAGCCACCAAATTTTCATCTGAAGCACAAAATACTTGTCATCTGGGGACTACCTGAATTTATTTTCTATTTTTTAACATTTCAAATATTTCTTTAAAATTTTTTTTCGTAGACTGTTAATTTTCAAATAGAGATTGGAGACATAGCAATTTGGTGGAAAGAGCAGTGAATTGGACATTATGAAACCTGGGTTCCAGATCTGATGCCCCTGTGTGATTCCTGGGCACATCTGATCTAACTGGGAACAGTTTTCTTGCCTGCAGCACGTGTGCACCAGAGTGTGAGAGAAAGAGGTCTCCTGAACGCTAGGCTTTTTGATTCAAGCACAGCGGAGTTCTTTCTTATTGTAACAGTGACCTCTTGTGGTATAGATCCTTCATCAGTTTTTTTGGTTTGCAAACTAAACTTTGGATTTATTTTGTTGTTTCTAGTAACTGTATTTCGTATTGTAAGCAAATCTGACTTGTCTTTAAAAGGTAAATCTCAGCTCAAAATCAGAGGTTGATTAAAACGAGGTAGTAAGCACCAAACTCCATTTCGTAAGCAATTCTCTATGGTTCCTTCAAAAATCGTATTTAGCCTACTCTTGACACAGAAAGAGAACTGCTTTGGCTTTTGTGCTGAGTGCTGTGTATATTCATCTTCCTCACAGAGACCAGGGGAAGAGGCGTCCAAGGGCCTCCTCAAGCTCCCGCAGCCCAGACCAGAGCAGGCTGGACATCAGAGCAGGTGAGGCTCCTGTGTTCTTAGAGGTCCCCAGCATCTTGTCCTCAGCATCTCCATCGGTAGGATAATCTTGTGCTTTAAAGATGTCTGATGTTGCCTCACTCTGAAATTTCCCCGGAACTTTAGTCAGCTTGGTCACACATCAGCATTTATTTTTATAAATTTTTATTATTTTCACAACAGTCTTAGCACTTTACCCTTATTCAACTCCAGTGCCTCAAGGATCTATAGGTTATAGTCTACACAGAAATGATTTTATAATTCTGCACTGATGACTGCACAGAAATTATTTTGTGGAAGCATTTGGAAGGTTGCAAAACGTGACATCCTCACAGTTCTTAAGTTGATTGAAAAGGAGTCAAAATCATGGCTTACTTAAATGACACTATATTAGCTACATCAAACCAGCCCTTTGAGGCTTTAAACTGTTTGAGAAAATACATAACAATGTAAATCACAAGCTAGAAAAGCTACAGAATATATTTGTGCAATGGGATATAGCCGTTAGAAAAATGAACTGGAGTACATTTATAATATTGAATGAAATGAATATAAACATAACATCCCATGAAAAAATTAAGCTGCAATAACAAAGGCATGTGTTGTTATGGATACAGATCTATGTGGTAAATGTGATAAAAATAACCATTCAGTTTAGCGTGGTGGCAACCCTTGGGGAGGGGGATGGTTGGGGGAGGCACATAGAGGGCATTAACAATATCTATAATGTTTATTTCTTTGAAATGAAGAGAATGAAAATACAGTTAATACTTGGCCAGACTATTTGTGGACACACAGGTGTTCATTACCTTCATGAACTTTGACGAAACCAAGCTAATAATTCAAAAAATATTTTCTTATCTTCCAAGCTAATTTCTTATCAATAAAATGACTTTTGTGACCAGCAGGAATTTCTGTAGTCAGGAAAATCTTAGACTGATTTCCCAGTCAGCGCTGTTGCTAAGCATCTTACATGTGCGTGCTAAAAACAGCGGCCAATAAACATTGTGTCAAGCTTTTGTGTCCCGAACTCAAAAGCTGTGGTGAAGAACTGTAACCACTGAGACAGCAAAATCTTCAAAAACATGCTGAAATTTCTGCTTGACTTACCCCATTTCCTGTTGAATCACAATTTTTATATTTAGCAAAGTGTGAACCTAGATGAAAGTGCTCTCTAGAATGTTAGGTTGTTGCCCAAGACTGAGACAAACTCTATTTATTTATCATCTGGCGATCTTAAAAAGTGATCACATGACTCCAGGCTTCCGTTTCTAGGGTAGGAGCTGGGTTAGCGTATCAAATGAGATTTCTTTGGAGAGCAGAGTTGGAGGAGGTGTGTGAGGGGAAAGGCCATGGCTGGACACCCCAGCTCACACGGGGCTTCCTGGGAGAGGGTTGAAAGCAAACTCTTACACCACAGTGTCTGGCTAACTTCTGTTCTGAGAAGAAACAAGTCTCAGAAGCACTCGGAAGGGCCTGTGAGGGCCTTTCCTTTCCAAAGGTTAAACAAACTGCTCTGTGATTTCTGGCTCACCCCTGTAATTCAGCTCTTCCTGGGGTGAACATGTTATCAATTTTGTTTGTCCTGACAAACGGTTTGATAATTGTGGTTTCTCACAGAGTGGTTCTGCATAAGAGAGCATACCGCATATAAGGTGAAAAAAGAACTGATTTCAACTGAAATCAGTGAAATTTGGACTCATTGAAGTCTGTATTTCTAATAAGTTTAAGTTTGTCATGGATGATTGTCTATTATATTATTTGTCTGGCTTCTTATCTCTGGGCTCGCCCCTTGCCTTGATGTGTGTTGATTTTATTTCTCATACTTTGGACTTTGAGTGTGTCCGACACCTGGGAATATGAGCAACTATGTTGTTTATACAGCTTGAATGGTTGTGTTTACTTTTAGGATCCGTATCTGTGATTTATCAGTGTCAGGGAAGATTTGTAAGAGTAATGAGCCAGAAGATAGAGGTGGTGGTCTGCAGTTCCTAAACCTCGGGAGCTCTGAGAGCTGGGATACTGTACAGACTCACTTAGAGACAATGCCTGACCTGCGCTGGTGGGAGTCCAGTTCTCGTTTTCATTTCTTTAGTGTGTTATAGTCACATGTTTTGCTGCAGGGTGCTGTCTCAGAAGACTGCTGGCAGTGATGTGTAAAGCAGTGTGAGCACCATGTGTCCTCTGCTGAGTCGCTTCAGTCATGTCTGGCTCTTTGAGATCCATGTGCTATAGCCCTCCAGTCTCCTCTGTCCATGGGATTCTCCAGGCAAGAATACTGGAGTGGGTGGCCATGCCCTCCTCCAGGGGATCTTCCTGACCCAGGGATCGAACCCCCATCTCTTATGTCTCCACACTGGCAGGTGGATTCTTTACCACTAGAGCCACCTGGAAAGCCTGAGGGCCTCGGGGTGAGGCCTTCAGAGGAGGAAGGCTGTGGATTTTGTCTCTAGCACTGCTTCTGGAGTGTCTGGCCCGGCAGCCCCCACCCCTGGCTAGACAGTCTGTTTTAGACCTTGAGATCTTGCCTGTGTGAAGTGTAATCATGATTTTCAGTTTCTCATACGATTTACATTTCTCCCTGAAGTTATCTTTTAGTTTGCCAATTTGCTTCAGGGCAGAATAGCCCCCAGAGAGGTCAAGTGCAATGCAGTGGAGCTCTGTGACCTTGGCCAGGTTACTTAATAACCCGGAGCCCCTCTCTCCATCTGGAAAATAGTGACAATGTGGGGACCTCCTGAGAGTGTTGTGGCAAAAATGCAGACCTGTTGGATCTAAAGTACACCATCTGTGGGAGTTCTGACTTCACAGCTGCCTCCTCAGGCTGCCTCTCTCTTGGTGATATGGTGATAACACACAGCCTGATACACTTCAGACAGGGATGACCTCTTTATTGTTTTTTTTTAACCAGGGAAGTGAAACTATGCTGACCGAGTGCTTCTTGATGCTGTGCACTGGGCTCAGAGCTTTGCTTACATCGTGTCTTTGAATTCTCATTACCCTGAAGGCAAATATTTTAGTCTCTGTTTTGCTGATGAGGCTCAGAAAGGATAAGAAACCAGACCCCCGTCACCCAGTGCGTCAGTAACGGAGTTGGGATTTGAACTGAGGTCTGTCAGCACCCAGAGCTCAGGCTTCCTGTTGCCCCACACAAAACCACTGGTGTGAGAAGCCCTGGCCCCACAATACTGTGAACATTCTATTTTCTGTAGGAGAGAAAGTCCCTGCAGGCCTCCCTCAGAAAATTTTCCATTAAAACATTTTCAAAATCCTTGTTCTTTACATATCTATAGTTTTCTATTTATTTTATGTTTAGAGGGATATGTTTAAAAAGAAAAAACAAACAAGCAGAAACAAGCCAGAACTCCAGAGTGCCTCGCTGACAGTAATTTCAACACTTAGAAAGCTGAAGACTTTATGCAATGTCCCAATCAGAGTTTAAAGTTATGATTTCTTTACATTATCTTTACTGTGTTTAATTTGATTTGATTAGAAGACATGTAATTCTCATTAGAATTAGTTGGGTTGGGGGGCAAAGTGTAATGTAATTCCAGAGTTGATTAATCTTAGGGACGGATAATGAAGTCTCATTGGCAGTGCTCTAGTTGTAACTCTTTTTCACGGCTCTTTCTCTTGTTCTGTTTTTCTGTTGCAGGCTCAAAAGCTGACTTGCAAGAAAAGAATACAGAAATAGAAGTAGACGAAGTATTTTGGAATACAAGGATTGTACCCATTTTGCATGACTTAGAAAAAGGTAAAAAAAAAAGTCGCTTTAGATCAAAAATATCTCCAGTTATTTATATGTTCCCCATTGCCCTGATGTTTTCAGTATACTTTGTCATTTCTGTGAACTTGTTCAGAAACAAGTGAAATCATCTATTTACCCAGTAATGTATGTATTCAATATTACATGTAAACCTAATTTTAAAATTATACTTTAAATACAGCAAGAGAACCTACTTCTAAAAGTCCCTTTAGAATATAAATTACCACTTCTTCTGCCCAAGGAAATGCCAGTTTGAACTCTCTGGAGTGGTAGTTCATGAATAACAGTGCAAAATTAAAATAAATTTCAGTCCTCTGAAACATTGGCTAAGTCTCATAGATTGATATCCTTGGCAGGCATGCCCATGGTTTTCTAGATCCAAGGGTATACAGTTGGCCCTCCATAGCTTCAGGCTGCACATCCATGGATTCAACCAGCTATAAATGGAACTTTATTCTGTGTTGGTTTGAATTCGCAGATGTAGAACCCACGGATATGGAGGGCCAACTATACAATACCATTTTATACACAGGGCTTGCGCATCCACGGATTTTGGTATACTCAGGGGTCCTAGAACCAATACCCTGTGGCTCCTGAGGGAAGGCTGTATATCCAGTTTTCCAAAGGTTGAACATGGTTGTTGGGGATGCCACTCAGGGAGAGAAGTGGGCTTGGATGTGCCCCGCCCTTGAACTCTGGAACGCCCCAGCAGTGAAGGCCTGCAACCCATGGGCCTTTTCCAAGGTGACCTGTGGAAAGCTTGGCAGGGAAACGCCCCTGCTCCTGCTTTCTTCCCCTTTGCCGCTCTTCAGGGATTCCACTTCTGAAGGTGAAATGGGCTCCTCTGGAGCTGCAGCCCTGGCCCACAGCACGCATGAGGCCCTCACTAGCAGCTGTGGAACCGGTGCCCCTTGGATGAACAAACCAGCATGGTAGCCACAGGAAGAAACCCTAGGAGAAGCAGGGTAAATGAGTCCTGGCCACCAGCCGACCAGGAAAGCTGTGCAAAAGACCTCCTTCCTTGAAGGCTCAAATGGCCTCACCCATCCTGGGCTCTCTGGAGGTGCTTGGTGGTAAAGAAGAAAGCACAGCAGGGCAGGTGATGAGCAGCACAGAGGCCTGTCTTGGAGAAAGTCTTCAGCTGGAAGGATTTTAAGAGGGTTCTGAGGGCTCTGTCACCACAGAGAAAATTGAGGAGTTTGGCATTCGAAATGTAGATAAATCTCCCTTCTCAGGGGATGATTAATCCCTGAAGAATGGTATCTCTTCCATAGACAAATTGAAAAACAGCAAACAGTGGCAGTTTTGCCACAGGGTATTGGTTCTAGGACCCCTGAGAAAGCCAAAATCCGTGGATACACAAGTCCTGTGTATAAAATGGTATAGTATAGCCGGCCCTCCATACCCACAGGTTCTACATCTACGAATTCAAACCAACACAGGTTACTTGACCCTTTGAGATTCCTTTTTCTTTCTCTCTCCTTTTTTTCCTACTTTTTTTGGTGACAATTTCAGACTTACAGAAAAGTTGCAAGAATAGTGCAAAGAAATCCTGTATACTCTTCCCCCAGATTCCAAAAATACTAACATTTTACCATATTTGCTTTATAATTCTTTCTCTCCCTTCCTCCCTCTCTCCCTCTTGCTCTCTTTTTCTCTGTACACCCCCTACTCAGCACACACACACATTTTTTTCCCTTTTTCTAACCATTTGAGAACAAGTTGCCATTATGACACCCTGTATTCCTAAGTACCCTGGCATGTAGTTTTAGAAGTAAGGGCATTCTATTACATGTCTGGAAATCACCATACAACACTCTGGAAACCCAATTTAGATTTTGCCAGTTATCCCAATAATTTTGTTCATAGGAAAGGAAAATCCTGAATACAGTTACTCATCACATTCCTTTCGTGATTTTGATGGACTTGGGCCCAGGCCAGTTATTGCATAGACTGCTTCCACACATTGAGTTTGTCTGGTACTCTCTCCCCATTTGATGGCGGTTAGCGCTTGGGCAGGTGTGTGGCCTGAGTGGTGCTGTGTCCTTCCTGGTTATATCATTGTCAGGAGGCACGGGATGCTGAGTTGGTCCTTTACTGGTGATGTGGACTTTGATCACTTGGGTAAGGTGGTGTCTGCATGGTTTTTCAATGCAAAATTACTATTTTTCCCTTTGTAATTAATCGTTCTCTTATGGGGAAAAGTTACTGCGGAGTCTACCTTGCTTTCTATTACTCCACAAACTTTCACCCACTAGCTTTAGTCCCTTGAGGATCTTGATTGCTTTTAGGTTCAAGCCGTCTTTTTGAGCCTACCTGGTAGATATAACAAACCAACCAATAGAAAGAGGTATTTTGCTTAGTAGTTTAGAATTTGACCCTGGTGCCTTCCTTTTTAATTTCTTTTAAGCTAAAACAGCTACTCTTGAGTAGAACCCAGCAGGCTGAAGAGTGTGTGGAGGGAAGTATTAGAAAAATACCTTGATGTCTACCCACTGCCACACAGTAGCCTGCAGCCTGGAATTGGGGTTTGTGAAGAAACTGCCAGTAACAGAAGAATGAAACAACAAAACAAAAGTATTTTTCTTACAATAGAACTCAGTTTTTTTCCTTTTATTTAAAGTTAGTCTCAGTCATTTCCCATCAATTCATTTTATTTAAGTGCTTAACAGAAAGGCATGGAAGGTTACTTAGCTATTGAGGTTTAAAATTTTTTCTTAGATGTTATTGTTGAAAAGAGCTAAAAATGGCCTGAGTCATTTCCTTCTGCAGGCGCACACTTCCTCTATACGGGCTTTCAAGAGCACATTATGGTATTTATTTAAGATTGGTTTCCTACTTTTAAATTTTGTGACGAAATCTATCAGAGATAATATTTTCCAGCTGTGCGTCTTATACCTCGGATCCTTGCATTTCCCCTCATGTACTATTTTGTGCGCTGCTTTTCTTCCATGTATGACTTTCGGTATGGCTACCACTTTCAAAAATTGTTTTCCTCAGAATTCTAATTATAAAGTGAAGTGCTCCCCTGCTTCCTAACTAAAGTCTACTTTTTTTTTTATTATCTTCTTTGCTAATACCTGGGGCTTCCCTGATAGCTCCGTTGGTAAAGAATCTGCCTGCAATGCCGGGGACCCTGGTACAATTCCTGGGTTGGGAAGAGCCCCTGGAAAAGGGATAGGCTATCTACTCCAGTATTCTTGGGCTTCCCTTGTGGTTCAGCTCAGTAAAGAATCTGCCTGCAACGTGGCAGACCTGGGTTGGATCCCTGGGTTGGGAAGATCCCCTGCAGAAGAGAAAAAGACTACCCACTCTGGTACTCTGGCCTGGAAAATTCCATGGCCTTACTGTATAGTCCATGCGGTTGCAAAGTGTCAGGCACGACTGAGCAACTTTCATTTAACTTAAGTTGCTAATACCCACCTCCAAATAATGGTGGACAGGATGACATTTTGAGATTTTGTTCCACTTGCGCCTTTTCTCAGATAATGAGCATTATTCTCGTAGGAAGATATTAATCATTGTTTTCATCAATAGGCATATTATTAATAGAAAGTGAATCTGCATTAAACTGTGTTACAGGCTGTCAATACAGTATTCTCCCTGTACTGTGCCCTGTCGGTACAAAGATGTCTAAGACACGGTTGCTACTCAGCATATCTCTGAGGGCGCTGGGCATGTAACAGCATGCATTTGTTGTTGTTGTTCAGTTGCTAAGTCATATCTGACTCTTTGTGACCCCATGAACTATATAGGACATCAGGCTTGCCTATCCTTCACTATCTCCCAGAGTTTGCCCAGATTGTCCATTGAATTGGTGATTCTATCTAACAATCTCATCCTCGGCTGCCCTCTTATCCTTTTGCCTTCAGTCTTTCCCAGCATCAGGATCTTTTCCAGTGAGTCAGCTCTTTGAATCAGGTGGCCAAAGTATTGGAATTTCAGCTTCAGCATCAGTCCTTCCAATGAATATCCAGGGTTGATTTCCTTTAGGATTGACTGATGTGATCTTGTTGTCTAAGGGACTCTCAAGAGTCTTCCCCAGCACCACAATTCAAAAGCATCAATTCTTTGGTGTTCAGCCTTCTTTAGGGTCCAACTCTCACATCTATACATGACTACTGGAAAAACCAAACTTTGACTGTATGGACCTTTGTCAACAAAGTGATATCTCTGCTTTTTAATATGCTGTCTAAGGTTGCCATAGCTTTTCTTCCAAGGAGCAATCATCTTTTAATTTCATGGCTCTGATCACCATCTGCAGTGATTTGGGAGCCCAAGAAAATAAAATCTGTCACTGTTTCCACTTTTGCCCCATCTATTTTACATGAAGTGATGGGACTAGGTGCCATGGTCTTAATTTTTTGAATGTTGAGTTTTCAGCCAGCTTTTTCACTCTCCTCTTTCACCTTCATCAAGACTCTCTTTAGGTCCTCTTCACTTTCTGCCATTAGAGTGGTATCATCTACATATCTGAGGCTGTTGATATTTCTCCCAGCAGTCTTGATTCCAGCTTGTGATTCATCCAGTCTGGCATTTCACATGATTACTCTGCATGTGAGTTAAATAAGCAGAGTGATAAATACAGCCTTGATGTACTCCTTTCCCAATTTTGAACCTGTCAGTTGTTCCATGTCCAGTTCTAACTATTGCTTCTTGACCCACCTACAGGTTTCTCAGGAGACAGGTAAGGTGGTCTGATATTCCCATCTCTTTAATAATTTTCCACACAGTCAAAGGCTTTAGTGTAGTCAATGAAGCAGAAGTAGAATTCCCTTGCTTTCTCTGTGATCCAACAAATATTGGCAATTTGATCTCTGGTTCTTCTGTCTTTTCTAAACCCATCTTGTACATGTGGAAGTTCTCGGTTCACATACTGCTGAAGCCTAGCTTGAAGGATTTTGAGCATAACCTTACTAACATACAAAATGAACAGCATATATATGTGTGTGAAAAATAATAGTATTTGTTGAATGTGGCATTGTATACCTATTCTGGAGGAGCCAGAACATAAACAGGGCCTTGAGGGACCAAAATCAGTAGGGATGAAGGTAAGGAGAACGTTCTGGGCCCTTGGAACTGTGTGACAGAGTGGTGAAGGTGGAGATGTAAAGCAGAAGCTTCCAGAGCCCTGAGCAGAGCCCTGGTGGGTGGCGGGCAGCAGGAATAAAGGAGAGCCAGTGAAATCAGGAGTTCCCCTCCTCAGTATACTCCCTGAAAGACTGTGTGTTCTAGATAAGCTAACTGATTAGCAAAGAAGTCAACACGGTAGGAAATGGAGCAACAAAATAGAAAAAAAAAAATCAGATAGATGGAAATGAAAAGAGGAAGAAAACAACATAGTTCAGGAATTAGAAGATGTTCAGGGAGGTAATTATGGGTTTTTGCATACACTGTCTGTTTGACATACTCAAAAACTTGACCTCAGTGAGTAAGTTCTGCTTTACTCTCTTTGCCCCAACAGAAGAAAACATTGAAATGGTCTGTGCTGCTTGCACACAACTTCATCATGCTTTAGAGGAAGGAAACATGCTTGGAAATAAATTTAAGAGAAGAAGTGTTCTCCTGAAGACCCTATATAAACTAGTTGATGTTGGCTCGGACTTGCTGAGCCTTAAACTTGCAAAAATTATTCTAGCAGTAAGTTTTTCTTTTCTCTGGTCTCGTAGACTGTAGCACATACAAGTTCTGTTAAATGTTTTGTTTGTGAAACATTACAAAGAAGATTAGAAATGCAGTGTGTTCATTTAGAATCTTGAAAGCAGAATTGAGGTGGTGAACTAACATCCTAGAGTCTGATCAGAAAGTACCAAGGAAATAAGGCTGAGTACAGAGAAAATGTTCAAACAAATAAACGCTCACACGTGGATTGTGGCAAGGTTTTTTTTTTTCTTAAAAATAGGCAAACACATTCAAAACAGAAACTCCAGTAACTCTCAGTATCAGAGAGTGCAGACTGTGGTTTCTGCCCTATGGTTTCTGTTGGGCGCTTGGTGCTTCTGTCACATGGTTTAATAAATAACCTCAGATAACTTGGGCTGTGGACATAGTGGCCAGGTGCTTGATGAGGCCGCGTGAAACAGGACTGGCTGCTGTGTGGTCACGGAAAGGTGGTCATAGAAAGCTTCTGTGAGGTGTTAAAGACAAGGCCAGACACCAAATAAAACTCTATAGAAACTCTGTCTCAAGCAAAATGATATCATTGTTTGAGTGCAGCCCTTTGTGGTCACAGCCATAAACAGTTGGAACCAAAAGATAAGACACAATTATTATAGAATGTTCTAAGAGAGCCGCTAAAACAAATGAATGAAGCTTTGTTTACCTGGTTTCAGAAAAATAAAAGCTATTATGTTAAAACCCATAATTCATATAATTTAAAATCTTAGATTACACAGTGAAGGTGAGCGTTGGTACTTCGTGATGGCTTAGTGAGGGTGCCCTCAGTTCCTTATTTCGAAGTCTTTCATAAAGTCCTTACATATTCTCTGCAGTTTTGGAGAGGGTACATTCTTCTTTAGCAGCCACCCTAAACTGTTCACCATCTTTGTAAAAACGGTGATATTATATGTGATGCAGAAAGCAACATTTCTTTGAAATAGTGATTTTAGTAGTAGTTTAATCCCCTCTCATTGGTGATAACTGATCAGTCAGCTTTAGTGAGAAAGAAAAGACACAGGGAGGATGTACAGTCAGAAGTTATAAGTAGAGATGAAAAGGTGACTGCATGCCTGCCCAGTTTCTTCTCTGCCCTGGATTTGGGGCCCCTCCTGGCCTGGGAGAGCCCCAGTGTGAGACTGGAAGGCTCTTACGGTGTAGCTGCCCTGGGCAGGGCCCGAGCAGCCAGCTGCCCAGGGACTGCCTTGGTCTCTTATCAGGATCTGAGGCATTGTGCTCTGTAGCAAGCCAAAAATAAATAGAGAAGGAAAATGCCGTGAATTTGTTAATACTCTGCATAGAAAATATCATCTTGGTTATTAAAGGTGCCATTCAAATTAATTATATACATGGCACAATTTAACTACTTTAGGGCAAAAGGATAAGTGATCTGCCAGGCAGTGAACAGATTCTGAATGAAACATGTTTAGATAAAGCCCTTTCTGTGACACTGACCGCCTTGCTGAATCAGGGGCAAGACTCCTCCAGGCTACAGTCCAGAGTGCAGAGGTGGGTAGGCTGTGCCTTCTGCTTGACTGTGGAACCTCAAGGTCAGGAACAGCCTTCAAGGCCAACAAGTCCAACTTTCCATCTGCCACCAGAATCTTCTATAATGCTGCAGGCAAGGCATTGCTTCCCTTAGACCTTGGTGATGGGGTTCTATGTAAATTAAAAGACATAAAAAGCTGTTGAAAGAAAAAAATTGACAAAAAAGCTGAAGATAAATAGTACTAAAATTTTGTAATAGCCTCTTCTTTCTGCTAATATTGACTATCTACCAATTGACTATTATAATCCAAACATTTAAAGTTATTTGTAGTTTTAAAAAATCGAATGAGTATACTGTTAGTTCAGGTCTCTTGCATTTTTGGTTAAGTGGGGCTTTGCCAGACAGCCACTTTCATTTTAACTTTTGTATCAGAAAAATTTACAGAAATGTATCTGCCTATTTTATGACTTGAGTACAGGCATATATGCAATGTGTGAATGCAACTATATTCAGAAAAGGAAGACAATCTAGCACCCTATACAAGGGGGAACACAGAAAAAGTCAGCAGTGATTATATATAGTGGCAGTGTTATGAGTGATTTTTAAACTTTCCTTTAATTTTCCAAAGTTGCTTTAAATCAAGTAAACTACTATGTTGAACATAAAAGTAAACTGCCCCACTGCAGGAACCCACTTGGCACCAGGGATTCTTGACACTGGGAATAAAATGAATAAAATAACCCCTGCCCTCTAGGCCAACACTGTAGCAGCAGAGACAGAGTGTAAACACTTGAAGTGCCAACGGGGCTGATGGGCACTGTGAGAAGAAAATAAAGCAGAGTAAAGGGAACGGCCCACTTTGGGAGGAAGTGCTATTTTACACAGAGTAGTCTACATTCGTCACATGCAATGTTTTACTGTCGTTTTGTGTCTTAAAGTCAGAATTTTACAGTTATCAAAAGAGAAGGTATAGTAATTTGCTTTGAATGTAAACTAACCTTACAGCAGGTGGTTCGTTGGGATTTTTTAAAATGAAAACTCTGACACTAGGTGTTTTTGTTTATTGGTCCTCTGCCACTTTTTACTAAAAATGTAAGACTTGGGAGTGAGGTTAGTTGTATTCATTCATTTATTCAACAAATTTGATTGAATACATAGCACAGGGTACCTTCCACACACAGAAAGAGTAATAAACCATGGTTTTTACCTCAGAGGCTCATAATGTAGTGGAAGATTGCCAGCAGATTAAAGTATATTCCCAGATATTAAAGGGCAATATATTTCCCTTGATACAGATTTTTTTTCTCTCTAGTCACTTTTTTTTTTCTGGGTTTTTAAACAATTTGAAAATACTAATCATTAAAAATTTTTTTTAAGTTTCCATTTCCTCTTTTCATCCTGAGAACAGAGGAAATTTCCATTCTGCCTATGTGACAGTTAATGAGGCTTCCACAACAGAGCTTCTCAGACTTGAATGTGCACTCAATCCCCTGGCAAAGTTGTAAAAGGCACATTCTGGTTCAGTTGGGCTTCTGGGACCTGAGATCATGCATTTCTAATACATACTCAGCTGATACTGAGATGAGATGACATGACTCATCTGAGGAGCAGACTCTGCGGTTGCAGAGTGAAACAAGTAAACCTAATCTGCAGGGTTAACTATGAGATGTCATGAGAAGGGCCAGAGCAGGGGGTCAGGCAGATAATGGATAATGCTTCATGGACAGCACTCACCTCTCCCTTCCTCTCCAGCTCAGGGCCAACCACACTCACCTTGGTATTTCCTACAGGGAACAGCTGGAGAAGGAAATGGCAACCCACTCCAGTATTGTTGCCTGGAGAATCCCATGAAAGAGGAGCCTGGTGGGCTACAGTCCATGGGGTTGCAAAGAGTCGGACACGACTTAGTGACTGAACAAAAACAGGGAACAGCACAGTGCCTGGTAGACAACAAGAGCTCATTAATATTTGTGAATCAAACACAGAATGACAAATTCCATTATCTTTGTCTTTTTAACTAAGTGAAGACTCATTAGTAAACAGTGTTGAAGATAATTTTAAGGATGCTTTTTAATGATAAAATAATGAACCACATGTCATCTTTTTCATACAGATATGTTTGTTCGGATGACCTCATTCCTACAAACATATTTTACATTCTTGCAACAAAGGCGCACAGTATTTCCATCTTATAGTAGATTATAGATGTCTTTTTATGCATAGTGTTCAATTATACTTTTGTGGCTGCTTACATGAACTGTATTGATGTTCCAGTTTATTAAACTGTTCCCAAAGAGTGGACATTTAGGATTTTTAATTTTAATTTTTACTACTTTACATAAGTATGCAGCTCATTTCGACCATTTGACTCAGTCCTCCTAGACTATTTTTTTAGAGTGTACTTCCTTATTGCTTAATTTACTTGAATATTTTTCTGTGATTTAGAAGGTAATCTTAACCTTTGAATGTTAATTGTGATTATTTCAAAGCATTTCAGAAATAGGCTTAAATAATAAATACATATGTATTATCTAATCAAAAGTATTACTTTTTCATTTTATTTTATACAAATGATAGATTGAATTTTACTTTTCCGCTTTCTTTTCTCTCCTTCACCTCCACGATGTGTTCTTTTCTAGGTTAGTTTAATCTGAAATGTTAGTATTCATCTTCCTTTATTTGGAAAAGTAGTCACTCCATTTAATTAAATTTATCAACATCAGCCCTTTCTTTTTCCTCAAATATCCTTTAAAAAGTAATAATTTTACATATAAGCACAAGGCTTTATGAAATAAGAAATAAATGCTTATCATTAAAATGTGCTTACTCTAAACATTATTTATATTGTATTTACTATAAGTGAGTTAATTAGATACCATAGTTGGCAAATATGTGGCCAAAACTTTTGAAAGTTGATTTCTTTAGACCTTCTTTTTATGTTTTAGATACACTCTTGCTGCACTTTCTAAATTAGATGTTCGTGTTGAAAAATTATAGCATGTCTTTATTTCCTTCTGCAATGGTAATGTGACTTATTTCTCTGCAGCTTAAAGTGAGTGGAAAGAATCTTCTTAATGTTTGCAAACTTATATTTAAAATTAGCAGAAGTGAGAAGAATGATTCTCTGATTCGAAATGACAGCATTCTGGGTAAGTATTATTCAGTACTGCGATTGAGCAAATGTTACACTTGAATATGAATGAAAAGTTTGGAGAGCAAAGTTATAATTAATGGTAGCTGGAATATTTTACTTTCTTATCATATGCAGAAGTTAAGTAATGCCTGTTTTTTCTCTGTCCTTCTCTGTGTTTTCCATGTTTCACTTAATATATCCTTTGGAGCCTAGGAAGATACCCTGCTATTTTTTTAAATGCCTATAGTAACAATATGTAACTTTACAAAGTGTTTCCTATTTAAAAATTTATTTCCTGGTCTTGGATCTACTAAAGAATTACATTTAATAGCACTTGACATAACTGACATTTTTGATCTTTTGATATAGTAGGGATAATTAACTTGGAAGACATATATAACTGTTGTAGAAAATTGACATCAAAGTGTGTCAAATGTTTCAAATATGTGGGTAGGTATTGTAATACATCCTAACTACCTAGCTAACAATATATAACTCTTTATATATCCTTAAATAATTAAGATGCTTAAATAGTTACCTAAACAGAAATCGTTTATGAGTTAGTACTGTTGATCTAAGGCAACAACATGGAAAATACTCTAAGTCCTTTGTTAAGGATAAATGATCTTTTTTTAAAAAATCCCAGCAGACAGGAACAAACCAGTACTGAAAAGAAATGTATAATGCTGAATCAGCTTGTTGAGAATAATAGATTAAAAAGAAAGATTCTGACAGATAATCACACTGATTAAGAAAAATTAATATGAGATAGGCATAATTAACCTTATCAGAGCTGCCTGGATTATCCTAAAAGCTAGTACTTGTATATTATTTGGATGGATGTTCTTAAGTTGTCTTAGGGAAGGGCAGATGTTATATTTGAAGCATCCTTTGAAGAAGGAAATGGCAACCCACTCCAGTATTCTTGCCTGGAGAATCCCAGGGACAGAGGAGCCTGGTGGGCTACCATCCATTGGGTCGCAAAGAGTCAGACACGACTGAGTGACTTCACTTCACTTCTTTCTATGGTTGAGATATTTTTTTAAAGTTCCTATCTTGATTAACTTCCTATTCATACAGCAGCCAGTATATTCTTAAAGGTTTGTTGAATTTTAACTCTTAAATTACTTTAATTATCAGTTATTCTGTAATAAACTGTTTGTAACCAAAAATAAAGATTAGCCAATATTAATAAGAGGCTATAAATGGCATTCAGTTAAAAGAACGCTTTCTTATTTACATATTAATAATCCCATCTTTTGCTGTCATTAATGGCACAGAGATTTGTCTCATAAGCTTTCCGCTTTATGCCTTATGAGTGACTCTTAACAAACATTTGAACGTGGATCCTGGCTAACATTTTAAAAATTGTATTTGATGTTCACATACAAGTGCTTTAATCTCTCTCTCCAGCGGCTCTACTCATACATTTGTAATAATTCATCTTTTTGACAGAATCATTATTGGAGGTCCTGAGAAGTGAAGACCTGCAAGCTAACACCGAAGCTTTCCTGTACTGCATGGGGACCATCAAATTCATTTCTGGAAATCCAGAATTTCTTCATGAAATGATCGGCAAAGGTGCTGTTGAGATATTGATGAATCTGATAAAGCAAGTAAACGAGGAAACCAAGAAATCTGGGACATGTTTGCCTAATTCAGGCCACTTGTTAGTCCAAGTAAGTATTTTACTTGAAAGTGTTAGACTTGTAAAATTAGTTTTCATGTTATCTAATATCACTCACCTGCCAGGTGGGTGTAACAGGTGGGCTGTTATCCACAGCCAGGTGGGAGTGCTTGGCCTCGGGGATCAGGGCGGCGGTCCCAGCACCCGCCTCCGCCCTGTGTGTGCCTGTTTCCTCTGGAAAGGCTATTCTGTGGCTTTTCACATGCAGTTGTCTCCAGCATGTGGACAACTATTGCTGCTACCCTGCAGAGAGAGCAGGCCTGAAGAATGAATACCTAGCCCCTCTTCAACTGCATGTTATAATCAGAACTTTAACAGGCAGAGTTTGAACTTCTAAAGTCTCTCTCTTATAATATTATGTATTTGTTGTTGTTTCTGACTGCTCGGTCTTGGGTGCTGCATGGGCTTTTCTCTAGTTGTGTCGTGTGGGGGCCGTTCTTCATTGCAGAGGCCTCTCATGCTGCAGAGCACGAGCTCTAGGGCACAAGGGCTCAATAGTCGTGGTGCCAGGGCTCTAGAGCACAGGCTCCGTGGCTGCAGCACACACGGGCCTCGTTCCTCTGTGGCGTGTGGGATCCTCCCAAATCAGGAATTGAACCCATGTCTCCTGCATCAGCAGGTGGATTCTTTACCCCTGAGCCACCAGGGAAGCCCCTAACTCTTGAGAGTTTTGAAGCCAGGTCTGGGCTGGTTTATCTGCAACAAAGATGAGAAGTTAAACAAGTAGGGGTGCCTTGCTTAAATAAAAATAGTATTTAATGTATAATTGTGTGAAAGGTTTATGGGTAAAGCTGTATTTCTGTCACATTGTGGCAGTACCTTCTGCTTTAATATTAAACAGCTTGTTATTTAAATACGGGATCAAATTGGCTGGCTTCAAACTGTAGTCATTAATAAACTAACTTTATGTGCACCTGTGTAGGAGAAAAAAAAGTTAATGACACTGAGTGGACAGCTGTTGAGGGGATATGTAGATGACACATAGGCCAGAGACTACAGGAATGATGGTAGCAAAGCCAGATCCATTTAGAATGATCAGGGCAGGAAGAAAAAAAATGTGTGTGTGTTACAGTTTTATTACTTTTGTAGCAGATTAAATCTCATTCTCGAATTACTTTCATTGGAGCTGCTTCAGGTCTCCGTTCTTTCGATGAGACTATACTCTTTAATAACATTTGAATATCAGTTAATTGTATCTTTGAGGTAATAATTTATGAGGTTTGAAATGTCCTTGTCAATTAATAGGGATTGATCAAGGACTGAGTGCTTGAAGCCTTCATGAAAGGCATGTTAAAAGTTAGTTTTATTTCCTGCCTTTAAGATATTATTAATTTTGGACTTTGTGGTCTGTCTCCATTTTGAAAAAGACTGTGAAAACCTCCTTCTGTTATGAATGATTAAATATTCTACTGGATGTGCCATCTTTTGGCTAGGAAGACTTAAACATTTTCATACTGACAGTGTTATTTAGTGATTCAAACTTTTCCTCAATGAAAATAGTTATTTTGGTTATATAATTATGTTTCTTGTTAAAATGTAAAAAGTAACAGTGCAAAAATCACCTGAATTATTTTTACCCCGAACTAATGTACCTCCAACTTTTAATAACCACTCTTCCATGCATTTTACATGCATATGTATTATATATACTTACATATGTATAGTTTTGGCTTTTGATCATGAACTTCTTCATTCTAACAGTTGCTTTTGCTTAATTTGCATCATCCTCTTTCCTCCTGTTTCTCCTCCCAGTCCACACGACACATGTGCTCAGCGCCTTTTAATACACCCATCAGTTCAGTTCAGTTCAATCACTCAGTCATGTCCGACTCTTTGCGACCCCATGAATCACAGCACGCCAGGCCTCCCTGTCCATCACCAATTCCCAGAGTTCACTCAGACTCGCGTCCATCGAGTCAGTGATGCCATCCAGCCATCTCATCCTCTGTCGTCCCCTTCTCCTCCTGCCCCCAATCCTTCCCAGCATCAGAGTCTTTTCCAATGAGTCAACTCTTCGCTTGAGGTGGCCAAAGTACTGGAGTTTCAGCTTTAGCATCATTCCCTCCAAAGAACACCCAGGGCTGATCTCCTTCAGAATGGACTGGTTGGATCTCCTTGCAGTCCAAGGGACTCTCAAGAGTCTTCTCCAACAACACAGTTCAAAAGCATCAATTCTTTGGCACTCAGCCTTCTTCAGTTTTCAAAAATGAAATATGCTATTCATGTCTCTTTTTTCATTTAATAATACATAGCAAAAACTCTATAGACTTATTTTATTCTTTTTATTGGCAGCATAATATCCTGTGGTGAAAATATACCTCAAATTCTCAAGCATTCTTCTCTTGAGGTACTCTGCTTTTAATTTTTACATAAAAGCTTCTAGAATTCTTGTTTTGTTTTAGAAAGTTCTTTCATAAGTATATAGTTGTCCCTCAGTATCTTCAGAGGATTGAATCCAGGACCTGGTCCAGATACCAAAGTCGGCAGGTGGTCAGGTTGCATACTTGGTCCTTGTATTCGTGGATACAGTGTACCATCTATGGTTGACTGAATCTGCAAATGTGAAATATACGAGGGCAACTGAATATATGTATATACATTTACATATAATTTATAAATTTAGAAGTAAATGTAGGAATGTATTTATATATAATTATTGTTGCTCAGTCACTAAACTGTATCTGACTCTTTGTGACCCCATGGACTGCAGCACACAGGCTTCCTGTATCTCCCAGAGTCTTCTCACATTCATGTCCATGGAGTCTGATGATGCTATCTATTTCCCAGAGTTGGCTCACTGCTCTTTAGTTCCTCTTCATTTTCTGCCATTAGAGTGGTAGCATCTGTATATCTGAGGTTATTGATATTTCTCCCAGAAACCTTGATTCTAGCATGTGAGTCATCCAGCCCAGCATTCTACAGGATGTATTCTGCATAGAAGTTAAATAAGCAGGATGACAATATACAGCCATGCTGTACTCCTTTGCCAGCTTTGAACCAGTCTGTTGTTCTGTGTCTTGACCTGTCTTGCTTCTTGACCTGTATACAGGCTTCTCAGGAGGCAGGTAAGGTGGCTTGGTACTCCTGTTTCTTTAAGAATTTGCTACAGCTTGTTGTGATCCACACAGTCAGTGGCTTTAGTATAGTCAATGAAGCAAAAGTGGTTCTTTTTCTGGAACTCCGTTGCTTTTTCCATGATCCAATGAATGTTGGCAATTTGATTTCTGGTTCCTCTGCTTTTTCTAAACCCAGCTGGTACATCTAGAAGTTCTTGGTTCATATACTGCTGAAGCCTAACTTGAAGCATTTTGAGCACGACCTTGCTAGCATGTGGAAAGTGTGCAATCGTACAGTAGTTTGAACATTCTTTGGCCTTGCCCTTCTTTGGGCTTGGAATGAAAACTGACTTTTTCCAGTCCTATGGCCACTGCTGAGTTTTCAGAATTTGTTGGCATATTGAGTGCAGCACTTGAAGAGCATCATCTTTTAGGATTTGAAATCACTGAACTAGAATTCTATCACCTCCACTAGCTTTATTCGTAGTAATGCTTTTTAAGGCCCACTCGACTTCACACTTTAGGATGTCTGGCTTTAGGTGAATGACCACACCATTGTGGTTATCCAGGTCATCAATACCTTTCTTGTGTAGTTCTTCTCTACATTCTTGCCACCTCTTTTTAATCTCTTCTGCTTCTGTTAGGTCCTTACCGTTTCTGTCCTTTATCATGCTCATCTTTGCATGAAATGTACCCTTGATGTTTCCAGTTTTCTTGGAGAGATCTCTAGTCTTTCCTATTCTGTTGTTTTCCTCTATTTCTTTGCATTGCTCATTTAAGAAGGCCTTCTTATCTCTCCTTGCTATTCTTTGGAATTCTACATGCAGTTGGGTATATCTTTTTCTTTCTTCCTTGTCTTTCACTTCTCTTCTTTCCTAAGCTATTTGTAAAGCCTCCTCAGACAATCACTTTGTCTTCTTGCACTTCTTTCTCTTGGGGATGGTCTTTGTCACTGGCTTCTGTACAGTGTTATGAACCTCCATTCATAGTTCTTCAGGCACTCTGTCTACCAGATCTAATCCCTTGAATCTATTCACCTCCACTGAATAAGGGATTTGATTTAGGTCATACCTGAATGGTCTAGTGGTTTTCCCTGTTTTCTTCAATTTAAGCCTGAATTTTGCAATAAGGAGTTCATGATCTGAGCCATAGTCAGCTTCAGGTCTTGATTTTACTGACTGTATAGATCTTCTTCCTTTTTGACTGCAAGAAATATAATCATTCTGATTTCAGTATTGACCATCTGGTGATGTTCATGTGTAGAGTCATCTCTTGTGTTGGTGGAAGAGGCTATTTGCTATGAACAGTGTGTTCTCTTGTCAAAACTCTGTTAGCCTTTGCCCTGCTTTATTTTGTACTCCAAGGCTAAATTTGCCAATTACTCCAGGTATCTCTTGACTTTCTACTTTTGCATTCCAATCCCTATGATGAAAAGGACATCTTATTTTTGGTATTCTAGAAAGTGTTGTGGCACCCCACTCTAGTCCTCTTGCCTGGAAAATCCCATGGACGGAGGAGCCTGGTAGGCTGCAGTCAGTCCATGGGTTCTCTAGGAGTCGGACACGACTGAGTGACTTCCCTTTCACTTTCTACTTTCATGCATTGGAGAAGGAAATGGCAACCCACTCCAGTATTCTTGCCTGGAGAATCCCAGGGACAGAGGAGCCTAGTGGGTTGCCATCTATGGGGTCGCACAGAGTCGGACATGACTGACGTGACTTAGCAGTAGCAGTAGTAAAAAGTGTTGTAGGTCTTCATAGAACCAGTCAACTTCAGCCTCAGTGGTCGGGACCATAGACTTGGATTACTGTAATGTATTATAAAAATATATAAATAAAATCAGTTGGTATAAAGGAGAATTGGCTTCCCAGGTGGCGCTAGTGGTAAAACAACAACAACAACAACAAAACCCTGCCTGCCAAGGCAGGAGACATGAGATGTGGATTCAGTCCCTGGGTCAGGAAGATCCCCTGGAGGAGGAAATGGCAACCCACTCCAGTATTCTTGCCTGGAGAATCCCATGGACAGAGAAGCCTGGTGGACAGTGGTCCATAGGATTGCAGAGTCGAACACAACTGAAGTGACTAAGCACACACACATACCTGTGACCGAAAATACTTCAGATCCAGAGCTAGGACCTCTGGCATGCCAGTCAGGGCAGTGCACGTCTCCCGACGTTCCTCTCCTATCCCTCTCGCTTGCTTCAGCCTCCTCAAGTGCAAACTGACTCACTAGGACAGGTGCCCCTTTCTTTTCCAGCCATCCGTGCATCCCTCCAGGTGGGAATGCAGCCCTCTAGGGAGAAGTGACTCTGTCCACACTGCCCCCCAGCCCTCGCCAGGCACAGTCTTCCTCTCCAGCTGCCTGGCATCTGGCATGGAGGTGTGGGGGCTACGCAGCCCGAGGCCTCTCCCTGGAGCCTCGTCAGCACTCACCCCCCGTCCAGCAGGAGAAAGGGGCCCGTTATTGCCACCGCCTGAGAACGTGCTCCTCCCGTGGAGCACGCGTGTCCCTGTGCACTGCCGTGACGTGTGTGTGTGTGTGTGTGTGTTTACAAATGTGGGGGAAGGGAGATATCATTTTAGGCCATTTCGTTGGCAGAATTTTCTGGACTGGGCATTCCCTTGTGTTTAATTAAGACAAAGAAAAGCTGTTTTGTATCATCTGGATGAGAAAATGTAAGCAACTTGACTTCAGTGTAAGAACAGATGAAAATCTCTAGTGAGTATGTCGCACTGCCTGGCCTTTTATTAGCTCACTCCTGTGCATATTCAAACAAACAGATCTGGCCACAGGTAGCATTGTTTGATTACACTAACTTTTGGAACTGGTAGCTGTAGCTCATGAGATATTTTTTGAAAGCAACTTTGTTCAACTGAAAAAGTAAATAAATAACCTGTGTCTGTACTAATGGAGTAATATCTGTAAACCAGAGAGAACACGCAAGGCAAAAAGGTAAAGGCAGGATGTCCTCTATGATTTTCAACCCCAAAAACCTCAGTAGCTTTGCCTCGTGCTGTAAAGCTTCGTGTGTTCCAATCAGCACAGTGCTGGGGGCCTTGCCCTTGTGCAGCCCTGTTGGTGGCCACTGAGTGAGTAGAAAGCACCGAAGCTGGACTCTGAGGGCCGCATAGGATGTAGGAAACCGGTACCAAGGAAAAGGGACAAGATGTGTTTGGGGGCTGCTGAAGAGGTGGTCTGTCCAGAGGAGAGTGGTGTGAGGGAGGCCTGGGAGGTGAGATTCCAAGGCTGTGGTTATAGGCCTCGAATACCAGGCTGCCGAGTGTGGACCTGGAGTAACACAGAGCAGGTCTGTGTGTGGGGAGGAGATGAGATCAGAGGGGCAGAAAGAAACGAGACAGTAAATGGATAAAGACCAAAAACTGAAATGTGATGGGAGGGGAGTGTGTCAGGGGTACGGTCAGATGGGCAGATTCAGATCTCACACACAAACAGCAGCCCCAAATAAGAGACGTTGCTGTAGTTATTAGATTTTAGACTGATTATAAAGGAGCTAAAGGAGCGAGATCCAGAAGTGGATGTGAAAGGGATAAAAAGCTCCTCCACAGCATAGGGGCTAATGATGCTTAGAGGAAATTATGTTGAGTTTTTTTTTTAAGTTTTCTTTGTGTTATTTCTTACATATATGTATATGTATATGCATATGCATATGTACTCGCATATGTATATGTTTACCACTGCACACCTGACATTGAGATATTGACCTCACAAGTCTTTGTGCAATGGCTGCTCTGTGTCAGATATATTCTGGGTGGTGAAGAAAATACCAGTAGGGGCCTGCTCTTTGTTGATCCCCGGGTCCAGATAGTAGTATTCTGATGCCCTATTCTTCTACAAAACTCTGAACTAAACCCATGTGTTCAGTTCACACTGTCAGATGCTTGATGTTAGTAGCATTTCGAGAAGGCTGAGAGAATGATTGTTGATATTCAAAGGGGCCAGCACCACTTTCCACCAAGTGAAGGTATTAACACCCCCAGTCTGGCAAAACAAGAGACAAGAGTTTGTCTGAAAAATCATAAGCATAAAAAAAGTTAAACTGTGCATGATCACTAAATTCCAGAATGCTAGACTTTTGAGAGAGCTCCTTAAAACTTGGAAAAAGAGAAATACAGACCAGCTGAAAGGTTAGTCCCCGCTAGATTCCAGCAGCAGATTACATCACCTAAGGAGGTGACAGAGATGAAATAGGGGTTTGGAGGTTAAAGCGTGTGCCTCCAAAGTGGGGAGACCCGAGTTCGATCCCTGGGTCGGGAAGATCCCCTGGAGAAGAAAATGGTAACACACTCCAGTAATCTTGCCTGGAGAATCCCATGGACAGAGAAGCCTGGTAGGCTACAGTCCACGGGGTCGCAAAGAGTCGGACACGACTAAGCGACTTCACTTTCACCTTCAATGTTAATCTCAGAGAGTTATCAGAAGATGTTAGAGTTCATTTCTGACTGGTATGTGTTCGTCACTCAGTCATGTCAGACTCTTTGTGACCCCATGGACTGTAGCCTGCCAGGCTCCCTCTGTCCATGGGATTCTCCAGACCAGACTACTGGAGTGGGTTGCCACTTCCTTCTCCAGGGGAATCTTTATGACCCAGGGATCGAATCTGGGTGTCCCGCATTGCAGGCAGATTCTTTAACGTCTGAGTCACCAGACATTAATGTCTGGCCGGACATGTAAGGGCCAACAATTAGGAAAGAACTGAGGATAATTCCTGGAGTCCCCTCCATCAGAAACTTTGTTGTGGTTTCCATCGTGCCCCCTTTCTGGGCACCAAGAAGAGTCTCTTGTGTTATAATCACAAACAGGCCCCAATGCCCCAGTGACTCATTTGTTCTCTTGTGTCTTGAGGACACAGTAATTGAAGAAAATCTCAAGGTATGCACATTTCAGTTCAGTTCAGTCACTCAGTCATGTCCGACTCTTTGCGACCCCACGAATCACAGCATGCCAGGCCTCCCTGTCCATCACCAACTCCCAGGGTTTACTCAGACTCACATCCATCGAGTCCATGATGCCATCTAGCCATCTCATCCTCTGTCATCCCCTTCTCCTGCCCCCAATCCCTCCCAGCATCAGAGTCTTTTCCAGTGAGTCAACTCTTCGCATGGGGTGGCCAAAATACTGGAGTTTCAGCTTTGGCATCATTCCTTCCAAAGAAATCCAGGGCTGATCTCCTTCAGAATGGACTGGTTGGATCTCCTTGCAGTCCAAGGGACTCTCAAGAATCTTCTCTAGCACCATTGTTCAAAAGCATCAATTCTTCGGCGTTCAGCCTTCTTCACAGTCCAACTCTCACATCCATACATGACCACTGGAAAAACCATAGCCTTGACTAGATGGACCTTAGTCAGCAAAGTAATGTCTGGTTTTGAATATACTATCTAGGTTGGTCATAACTTTTCTTCCAAGGAGTAAGCGTCTTCTAATTTCATGGCTGCAGTCACCATCTGCAGTGATTTTGGATCCCCCAAAAATAAAGTCTGACACTGTTTCCACTGTTTCCCCATCTATTTCCCATGAAGTGATGGGACTGGATGCCATGATCTTCGTTTTCTGAATGTTGAGGTTTAAGCCAACTTTTTCGCTTTCCTCTTTGACTTTCATCAAGAGGCTGTTTAGCTCCTCTTCACTTTATACCATAAGGGTGGTGTCATCTGCATGTCTGAGGTTATTGATATTTCTCCTGGCAATCTTGATTCCAGCTTGTGTTTCTTCCAGTCCAGCGTTTCTTATGAGGTACTCAGCATGTAAGTTGAATAAGCAGGGTGACAATAGACAGGCTTGACGTACTCCTTTTCCTATTTGGAACCAGTCTGTTGTTCCATGTCCAGTTCTAACTGTTGCTTCCTGACCTGCATACAGATTTCTCAAGAGGCAGGTTAGGTGGTCTGGTAGTCCCATCTCTTTCAGAATTTTCCACAGTTGATTGTGATCCACACAGTCAAAGGCTTTGGCATAGTCAATAAAGCAGAAATAGATGTTTTTCTGGAACTCTCTTGCTTTTTCCATGATCCAGCGGATGTTGGCAATTTGATCTCTGGTTCCTCGGCCTTTCCTAAAACTAGCTTGAACATCAGGAGTTCATGGTTCATGTATTGCTGAAGCCTGGCTTGGAGAATTTTGAGCATTACTTTACTAGCATGTGAGATGTGTGCAATTGTGCGGTAGTTTGAGCATTCTTTGGCATTGCCTTTCTTTAGGATTTGAATGAACACTGACCTATTCCAGTCCTGTGTCCACTGCTGAGGTTTCCAAATTTGCTGGCATATGGAGTACAGCACTTTTACAGCATCATCTTTCAGGATTTGAAACAGCTCAACTGGAATTCCATCACCTCCACTAGCTTTGTTCGTAGTGATGCTTTCTAAGGCCCACTTGACTTCACATTCCAAGATGTCTGGCTCTAGATTAGTGATCACATCATCATGATTATCTGGGTCGTGAAGATCTTTTTTGTACAGTTCCTTCTGTGTATTCTTGTCACCTCTTCTTAATCTCTTCTGCTTCTGTTAGGTCCATACCATTTCTGTCCTTTATCGATCCCATCTTTGCATGAAATGTTCCCTTGGTATCGCTAATTTTCTTGAAGAGATCTCTAGTCTTTCCCATTCTGTTGTTTTCCTCTATTTCTTTGCATTGATTGCTGAAGAAGGCTTTCTTATCTCTTGCTGCTATTCTTTGGAACTCTGCATTCAGATGCTTATATCTTTCCTTTTCTCCTTTGCTTTTTGCCTCTCTTCTTTTCACAGCTATTTGTAAGGCCTCTCCAGACAGCCATTTGGCTGTTTTGCATTTCTTTTCCATGGGGATGGTCTTGATCCCTGTCTCCTGTACAATGTCACGAAGCTCATTCCATGGTTCATAAGGCACTCTATCTATCAGATCTAGGCCCTTAAATCTATTTCTCACTTACATTGTATAATCATAAGGGATTTGATGTAGGTCATACCTGAATGGTCTAGCGGTTTTCCCTACTTTCTTCAATTAAAGTCTGAATTTGGTAATAAGGAGTTCATGATCTGAGCCACAGTCAGCTCCTGGTGTTGTTTTTGTTGACTGTATAGAGCTTCTCCATCTTTGGCTGCAAAGAATATAATCAGTCTGATTTTGGTGTTGACCATCTGGTGATGTCCATGTGTAGAGTCTTCTCTTGTGTTGTTGGAAGAGGATGTTTGCTATGAACAGTGCATTTTCTTGGCAAAACTCTATTAGCCTTTGCCCTGCTTCATTCCGCATTCCAAGGCCAAATTTGCCTGTTACTCCAGATGTTTCTTGACTTCCTACTTTAGCATTCCAGTCCCCTATAATGAAAAGGACATCTTTTTGGGGTGTTAGTTCTAAAAGGTCTTGTAGGTCTTCATAAAACCGTTCAAATTCAGCTTCTTCAGCATTACTGGTTGGGGCATAGACTTAGATTACTGTGATATTGAATGGTTTGCCTTGGAGATGAACAGAGATCATTCTTTCATTTTTGAGACTGTATCCAAGTACTGCATTTTGGACTCTTTTGTTGACCATGATGGCTACTCCATTTCTTCTGAGGGATTCCTGCCCGCAGTAGTAGATGTAATGGTCATCTGAGTTAAATTCACCCATTCCAGTCCATTTTAGTTAGCTGATTCCTAGAATGTTGACATTCACCCTTGCCATCTCTTGTTTGACCACTTCCAATTTGCCTTGATTCATGGACCTGACATTCCAGGTTCCTATGCAATATTGCTCTTTACAGCATCGGATCTTGCTTCTATCACCAGTCACATCCACAACTGGGTATTGTTTTGCTTTGGCTCCATCCCTTCATTCTTTCTGGAGTTATTTCTCCACTGATCTCCAGTAGCATATTGGGGACCTAATGACCTGGGGAGTTCCTCTTTTGGTGTCCTATCATTTTGCCTTTTCATACTGTTCATGGGGTTCACAAGGCAAGAATACTGAAGTGGCTTTGCCATTCCCTTCTCCAGTGGACCACATTCTGTCAGACCTCTCCACCATGACCCGCCCGTCTTGTTTGCCCTGCAGGCATGGCTTGGTTTCATTGAGTTAGATAAGGCTGTGGTCCTAGTGTGATTAGATTGACTAGTTTTCTGTGAGTATGGTTTCAGTGTGTCTGCCCTCTGATGCCCTCTTGCAACACCTACCATCTTGAGTTTCTCCTACCTTGGGTATCTCTTCCCTCTTGCAACACCTACCATCTTACTTGGGTTTCTCTTACCTTGGGTATCTCTTCATGGCTGCTCCAGAAAAACACAGGCACTGCTCCTTACCTTGGATGAGGGGTATCTCCTTACCGCCGACATTCCTGACCTTCAACGTGAGATAGCTCCTCTAGGCTCTCCTGCACCTGTTCAGCCACTGCTTTGGGTTGCTCCTTCCAGCTGCCAGCCCTGGCCTCGGGTTCAGGGTGGCTCCTCAGGTCACCGCCCCTGACCTCAGACGTGAGGTGTCTCCTCCCGGCCGCCCCTGACCTCGGACGCAGGATAGCTCCTCTCGGCCTCCCTGGTGGCTCAAACTCACACTTATAGCTAAGTAATTTGTAAGTATATAACATAACTATTGGGCTTCCCAGGTGGCTCAGTGATAAAGAACCTGCCTGCCAATGTAGGAGACTAGGATTCAATCCCTGGGTTGGAATGATCCCCTGGAGAAGGAAATGGTAACCCACTCTAGTATTCTTGCATGGAGAATCCCATGGACAGAGGAACCTGGTGAGCATGGGGTCAGCAGAAGAGTTAGACATGACTTAGAGACTAAATAACAGTGTAACTATTAAACCCAGATTGATTTAAACTAATGTTCCTATTTTTATGGATTCCTTTGTACTTCCAATCTTTTCTTCTTTACAGCCTTTTATTTTTTAATTTTGAGTTTAATCCTTAGAGAAATATGTTCTTTCCCTGCTTCAAATTTCACATTTTTGAGATTGGAACTGTCCCGCATGCCCCCCCACCCAGATAACATACTTTCTTTCCCTCTTCTTACACCTGGTTTCTCTGACCCCTAAGTTCTAATATTGCCCCTTTCTTACTGTGTACACCTCCAGTTTCCCATCCTTCCATTTTCTAAGTGGAAGTTTCTCAGAAAGGTCAGTCCTCCCACCCTTTTTCAGTCCCTCTTTCCGCTTGGCTCTGAAGTGTGGGGGAAAAGGAAAGTGAATTAAACAGAGATTGATCCTGGGTGGCTCAGAAAATGATACTTTTATTATTAGAAATTAAAACTGTCTCTGTGATCCAGTGAATGTTGGCAATTTGATCTCTGGTTCCTCTACCTTTTCTAAACCCAGCTTGGACAACTGGAAATTCTTTGTTCATGTAATGCTGAAGCCTAGCATGCAGGGTTTTGAGCATAACCATACTAGCAGTGGAGATGAGCACAATTGTCCAGTGGTTTGGACATTCTTTAGTATTGCCCTTCCTGGGAATATGAATGAAAACTAACCTTTTCCAGTCCTGTGGCCACTGCTGTGTTTTCCAAATTTGCAGACATATTGAGTATAGCGCTTTAATAGCACCATCTTTTAGGATTTGAAATAGCTCAACTGGAATTCCATACCTCTACTAGCTTTATTGGCAACAGTGCTTCCTAAGGCCCACGTGACTTCTCACTTTGTCATAGTTATCTGGGTCATTAAGGTCTTTTTGTACAGTTCTTTTGTGTATTCTTTCCATCTCTTCTTGATCTTTTCTGCTTCTATTAGGTCTTTGCCATTTCTATCCTTTATTGTGCCCATCTTGGATTATATGTTTCTTTGATATTTCCAATTTTCTTGGAAGAGATGTCTAGTCTTACCCTCTTTGCTGTTTTCCTTTATTTCTTTGCATTGTTCATTGCAGAAGGCCTTCTTGTCTCTCCTTGCTATTCTCTGGAATTCTGCATTCAGTTGGGTGTACCTTTCCCTTTCTCCCTTGCTTTTTGATTCTCTATTTGTAAAGCCTCCTTGACTTCTTGCATTTCTTTTTCTTTGGGATGGTATTGTTTGCTACCTGCTATGCAGTATTATGGACCTTGTCCATAATTCTCCAGGGACTCTGTTTACTAGATCTAATCCCTTGAATCTACTTGTCACCTCCACTGTATATTCATAGGGGATTTGATTTAAGTCATATCTGACTGGCCTAGTGATTTCCCCAGCTTTCTTTAGTTTAAGCCTGAATTTTGCTATGAGGAGCTGATGATGTGAGCCACAATTAGCTCCCGGTCTTATTTTTGCTGACTGTATAGAGCTTCTCCATCTTTGGCTGCAAAGAATATAATCAATCTGATTTCAGTGTTGACTATCTGGTGATGTCCATGTGTAGAGTCATCTCTTGTGTTGTTGGAAGAGGGTGTTTGCTATGACCAGTGCATTCTCTTGGCAGAGTTCTATTAGCCTCTGCCCTGCTTCATTTTGTATTACAAGGCCAAACTTGCCTGTTATTCCATGTATCTCTTGACTTCCTACTTTAGCATTCCAATGCCCTGTGATAAATAGGACATCTTTTTTGGTGTTTGTTCTAGGAGGTCTTCTAGGTCTTCAAGAACTGATTAACTTCAGCTTCTTTGGCAGCAGTGTTTGGGGCATAGGCTTGGATTACTGTGATATTGAATGGTTTCCCTTGGAAAGGAACAGGGATCATTCTGTCGTTTATGAGATTGCATCCAAGTACTGCATTTCAGACTCTTGTTGATTATGAGGGCTACTCCATTTCTTCTAAGGGATTCTTGCTCACAATAGTAGACATAATGGTCATCTGAATTAAATACACCCGTTCCTGTCCATTTTAGTTCACTGATTCCTAAGGTGTTCATGTTTACTCTTGCTATCTCCTGCTTGACCATGTCCAGTTTACCGTGATTCATGGACCTAACTTTCCAGGTTCCTATGCAATATGGTTCTTTGCAGCATCAGATTTTACTTTCAGACACATCCACAAGTGAGTGTCATTTCCACTTTGGCCCAGCCACTTCATTTTTCTGGAGCTATTAGCAGTTGTCCTCCTCCCCTTCCACAGTAGCATATTGGACACCTTCTGACCTTGGGGGTGGAGGGGCTCATCTTTGGTGTCATATCGTTTTGCTTTTTTATACAGTTCATGGGATTATCACAGCTAGTATACTCAAGTGGTTTGCCGTTCCCTCCTCCAGTGGATCACGTTTTGTCAGAACTCTCCACTGTGACTGGTCCATCTTGGGTGGCCCTGCATGTCATGGCTCATAGCTTCACTAAGTTATGTAAGCCCCTTCACCATGACAAGGCAGTGATCCATGAAGGGCATCACTATAGGGCATTATGAAAAGTAGGAAACTGATATGGGTATAATGCAATTAGCTATTTTACTTATTTGCATATTGTTTTTGTGATTGGGTGAAACTTTTTTTGTCACAGTCTTTGGTTTGGTTATTAGGCTTGCCAATTTTTAAATTGTTTATTTATATTTTTGGCTGCTGTAGGTCTTCACTGGGCTTCCCAGGTGGCTCAGTGGTAAAAATCTGCCTACCAATGCAGGAGATGCAGGTTTGATCCCCTGGGTCAGGAAGATCCCCTGGAGTAGGAAATGGCAACCCAGTCCAGTATTTCTTGCCTGTAAACGTCCATGGACAGAGGAGCCTGGTGGGCTACAGTCCATGGGGTCGCAAAGAGTCAGGCATGACTGAGGGACTGCGCAGGAGCATGAGGTCTTCGTTACCATGTGCAGGCTTTCTCTAGTTGCAGTGAACAGGGAGTCCTCTCCAGTTGTGGTTTGTGGGTTTCTTATTTTGGTGGCTTCTCTTGCGGGCAAAGGCTCTAGGTGCTCAGGCTTAGGTGCTCCTTGGTATGTGAAATCTTCCTGGACGGGGGATCGAACCTGTGTCCCCTGCATTGGGAGGCAAATTCTTAACCACTAGGGACCACTAGGAAAGTCCCTTGCTAATTGTTTGATGATATATCTGTTTGTGGGAAGGGGAGCTACTTCTGCTTATGAGATTTCCTTCCTATAAAGGAATACCCAGTAGTGTAACTGCTCACTCACTCAGCCATCTGGCCTGAGAGAGTAGGTAGTCAGAGCCTCCTCTTCCCTTTCCTGGGAAGGGACTACATTCAAACAACTTGTGTTCCCCTTTGATTCTCCACAGGTGGCACGTCTAAAGATCTGGGGAGAGTCAGGGATCCCAAACATCCAACGGCCTTTGAATTTGGAAAGGAAGAGAGACTGAGACAGATGGGAGGAAAGCTGAAGGCTGTGGTCTATAGCTGAGGAGGGAGTGTTTTCTAATCCCGAGCCCCTGAATCAGATTGGCCCACTTGGTCACAGGCCATGCCTGCCTTGGTGGAGCAGGGCAGAACACCTGTGCTCGCCAAGCAGGAACTGAGGTGACCAGGAGATTAGGCTAAGGGATGTCTCCTCACAAGGAAGGAACATCAAGTGTGGGGAATAAGTATTCCTACACCACATGCTTCTGGGGAGAACCTTTGTTTTTCAATTGCTGTCCTATTTGCTCAGTCTCAGCTCTTCATTGTAGACATTGTTAGCTATGGCAATAAAGAAATGTCACTAACTTTAACAGCTAATTCTGAAAATCAGTGTTATCACTCTGTAGTTCTTAAAGCATTATCTCTTCACACTCATTTTCCTTGTTTTACTGCTCTGACATTCTATATAGTTTAGAGACGTTCAAATTTCTGCTGAACTGATACATAGAATAGCCACAGCGGGAAGAATCAGCTGCCTACTTGTTTTATCAAGGTAACTGACATAGTGGTGGGGAACGGAGAAACAATAATAAACATAGGCAGACATTAAGTAGACTCTCAAAATAGGAGGGCGCTAAGATCTGAGGAGGGCAGAATCATTGCCCACTGAAGCAGGACCCCTCTGGTAGGAATGTGCTATCCAGGCTCCACAGCCAGGCACTAAGCGGTACTGAGGACTGTGAACTAGGATTACTTTCACATACATGTATCTTAACTCCATTGAAAGGCTTAGGAATATCTGGGACTAGCAGTTTCATGTATATAGTGGCATCTTATAATTGGTTTCTTTTCTCTCAGCCAGAACTGTACTATTTATATTAATATATGAGACAATATGAAACTCCTTGGGTTACCACAGAGGCTCTGGTTTTGGCATATATGTGGTCTCAGTTGGGCACAAATCCAGAAAATGAATATGCTCTCATTAATAGAGGGAGATGGTTTTGCTGAGGTTGGAAAAAATGGTGTGGCTTTGGTCTTAAATCATTTGACACTGTTTGTGGTCTCTGGCGGCTGTGTTTATTCTTTCACGTCATCAGCGGGAAGCGAACCATTTCGCAGTTGGCAGTCAAGTTGAGATAAAGCTCTAGGGATTTTGGTTATGGATATTCCAGATGATTGGGCAATAAAATGAATGCTTTTAGGAGACAGTAAATGGAGCAGGGGAGACAACAGATGAGGAGTCGGTGGGGTCCTGGAAGCCCACCTACCTGGAGCTGGCAGCCTTCCTGAGCTTCAGTTTCCTCATCTGAAAAGTGGGGCTCAGAATACCTTTGCTGTCCACAAATTTAGGGAGCAAACGAGATCAAGCTCACAAGATAGCTTTATTAAAAACAAAGTAAGCTGCTCAAAATTTTTTTTTTCCCCCAACAGCATTCAATATAAAAATAAAATGAATCTTGATGACAGTTTTGGTAAAGGAAGCTTAATAACTTTCAGACGGTTCGTGGTACAATTTTCAATTGCCTTATGTTCCAGCGTTTTCTTTGCAATTGGGAAAATATTTCTACAAGGAACAAAGCCATGACTGACGGTGAAGTTCCTGGGCTAGCCAGAGAGCCTGTTCAGTTTCTGATGCACCTAAATGGGAATTCTGTGGTGGGCTGTGAGCTACAAGCCCCTCTAATCTGGGCCAGCTCTGAAGGCTGAATGCCTCCTGGGGCAGAATCCGGTGAGTTCCCTGGGGACTGAGGACTCTGATGGCGGGGGAGTGCAAAAGGAAGAGGGAAGTCATCCACTGGTGAAATGAGTGTTCTGTGCAGGCTCAGGGGGACCAACCAGCCCTCCCCACCTGCGCCCACCCCAGTGCAGTAGAGAATGCTGGGGGTGGGGCCGCAGCTGCTGACCCTGCATTATCATTATTAAGTTCAGTGATCTAAATCAGGAGGGACTCACGCTTTAAGGCAGAGACTTCAGTGTGTTTGCTAAAGTTTTTCAAATAATTAATAATTGGAAACATAATTTGAAATTGATAATAAAGTACCTAAATTGATTTTTTAAGTGCTAAATCTTTTGAATTCTAATTTTACTTTACTAAAATGCTGTGTGAGCCCTTATAAATTATCTGATCACTACTTGTTACAATTTTTCCCTTTAAAATGGGTCTCCCATTGTTAACTGACAGTGAGAACTTTGAGACCCAACTAATTCAATGTGAGATGGGATAGCTTTGCCAAACTCACCAGGTGTTTACCTGGAGATGCTGATTGAGGGTGGGGCCCAGTCTTAAAATGATCAAGGAATCTGGGGAAATCCAAAGCTTCCCAGGTGGCTCAGTGGTAAAGAATCTGCCTGCTAATGCAGGAGCCACAATCGCTGGGTTGGGAAGATTGCCTGGAGTAGGAAATGGCAACTCGATCCAGTACTCTTGCCTCTAGAATCCCATGGACAGAGGGGCCTGGCGGGCTACAGTCTAGGGGGCCGCCAAGAGTTGGACACGACTGAGCGACTAACACAACACACACACACACACACACACACACACACACACACACACACACACACACGAAAAGCTGCACGACTGAGCGACTAACACAACACACACACACACACACACACACACACACACACGAAAAGCTGCACGACTGAGCGACTAACACAACACACACACACACACACACACACACACACGAAAAGCTGCACGACTGAGCGACTAACACAACACACACACACACACACACACACACACACACGAAAAGCTGCACGACTGAGCGACTAACACAACACACACACACACACACACACACACACACACACACACACACACACACACACACACACACACACACACACACACACACACACACACACACACACACACACACACACACACACACACACACGAAAAGCTGCCTCGGAAAAGTGAGCACCTTTACAAAGTTGTGGAGTGCGGCTCAGTCACTTCAGCAGTAGGTTTGCAACCAAAATCAGGCTAGAATGGTTCTTCCCTGATATATACCAAACATTTAGATCCCCTTTTATCCCAGACATCAAATAAAAACTGCTGATTAGTAAGGACACTTACATTTTTATCCATCCTTTTTGTGGATTGCCAGTTCCGTATTCTTCTCCTTTTTCTTCTTCCCACTGGCTGCCTTCTGACTCAGCACATCTGTCCCAAGGGGCTGCATATTAAGAGATGGGAAAAGAATAATTGAAACTCTTGTTTTTCAGTTTACTATTTCTTGATGAGATGACCGTTAAGAGGTTGGGAATTGTTCCAGTAAGCCCTTTAGATTCTAAACAAGCATCTATGTATGCAGCTAACTTTAACTTTGGGTTTTTTGTTTGTTTGTTTGTTTTGGCCATAAAGTATTTGAGATGGTTTAAAAGATTATATACAATAAAATAGAAAAATACATCACTAACTGGAATTAGGAACAATATAAACTAGAATAGAAACTTAAAGAAATGGATGTATTTCTCCAAGCAGGGAGCTTGGACTTTGAACTCCGGCTCTGTGGGCAGGCCCAGTGTGTGGGCTTTCCTGGGGAGGGGGTTGGAAAACAGACTCAGCTGCAGAGCACACATCCCATTAACAATTTCCGCAAATATATCTCTGTTAAAAGTTGGAGCAAGGTTGAGAGTTAAGTGGGCTGACTTGGAATTTGCTTTTCGTGTTACCACAGTATTTAGCTAGACTCTCCTCCCACCGCCCTCTTTATGTTTTTCCCAGAAGAAGCCACTTGTCTGTGTGCTGTATTCAGTCCCAGCCCCACCCACAGTGAGACCCTTGGCTCACAGCCAGCTCCTCAAAATGGGGGGCTTTCATTGCTGCATCTGCTGGGTGACCTCCTCCTGATCCTCCTCCCTGGGGGGGGTTTAAGTTCTGGTTTACCACCAGGCCTCTGCTAATCCCAGCACTTTCTTGCCAGAGGCTTCTTAAAGGGGAAAAGCCTCCTTTTCCATCTCCTGTCTCCCTTGTCCCTTCATTTCCTTCCCCCTTTCCTTCTTTCTCCTCATCCCCTCTTCCTTTCTCCTCCTGCATATCATCCAGCCAGTATTTATGAGCATATTTATTGTCCTCCAGATAGAAAGAGGAGTAAGAAACTGTTTGGATCCTAGAGGAGCTCACAGTGGGAGAGAAAGTGTCTGATACAAGTTGTAAGGGGTCTAGGTGTGAAGCAGGTGTGAACAGGAAGGTTTGTTTACCTAGGAAGGGGAACAAACAACCACTGAAAAGCCTTCAACAGAGGAGAAGTGAGCCTGAGCTGTGTTCAGAATCCCGAGCAGAAGATGAACAAATTGGAGAAGGAGTGGAGGAGAGTGTTGGAGGAGGATATTCTGCAGAGGTAGTGGTTCATTCAGAGGCTTGGAACTGTGGAAGGACCAGGAGGCTGTGTGGTGCAGAGTCTGAAAGATGACCATGTGCAGGGAAAGGGAGGAAGGGAGATGAAGGAGATGAGCCTGGTGGGGTGAGCTGTGCTTTCCAGAGCAAAGAGCCTTTTGGATATGGATTTCGCCCAGTAGGCCACTGGAAATCAGAGGAAGTCTGAACAGGGAAGGCTGGGTTTCAGGATGCTTCCCCTGACAGCAGAGAGAGGCTGTGGGGAGGTGAGCTCACCAGGGCAGAGAGTGGAAGGAGCCCAGTCAGGGGGTGCAGACTTTGGGAAAGAGATGAAGTAGGCTTAAACAGAACCAGCAACCCTGGAGGTGCGAAGAAGAGGTGGAACAGGTGACCAGTCAGGTGTTGAAATGGAAGGGGAGAGAGGAGTTAAGAGCCCAGGAAGAAGCTACTGTCATGGATGAAATGAAAAGGGAATACACTAGGGCCCCTCCAGGAAGTCTATTTTTCTTTCATCTGTTTTTTTTTTTTTTTTTTAATTTATTTGCTCCTTTTGCTGTTGAGTCACTAAGTCATGTCCAACTCTTTGGAGTGTTGCACGCATGGTTCCTGACCCTATGGACTGCAGCATGCCAGGCTTCCCTGTTCTTCACTATCTCCTGAAGTTTGCTCAAATTCGTGTCCATTGAGTCGATGATGCCAGTCAACCATCTCATCCTCTGTCTCCCCCATTTCCTCCTGCCCTCAATCTTTCCCAGCATCAGGGCGTTTTTCTAATGAGTCGTCTCTTTGCATCAGGTGGCCAAAGCATTGGAGCTTCAGCTTCAACAGCAGTCCTTCCAATGAATATTCAGGGTTGGTTTCCTTTAGAATTGGTTGGTTTGATGATCTTGCAGTCCAAAGGACTCTCAAGAGTCTTCTCCAGCACCACAATTTGAAAGCATCAATTCTTTGATGCTCATTAATTATCTTAAAATCCATCTCCCTCAGAGATACTGTCTGATTCATCCAGGTTTTCTGGATCCCAACCTTTCTATTGTATACCAGTGGTACCTTTGTAGATACTAATCCAGTAATCCATTCCATCAACAAATTTTTATTGAGGACCCACTGTGTACTCTTGAGAGTCACTTGGACTGCAAGGAGATCAAATTAGTCAATCCTAAAGGAAATCAGTCCTGAATATTCATTGGAAAGACTGATGCTGAAGCTGAAGCTGAACCTCCAATACTTTGGCCACCTGATGTGAAGAACTGATTCACTGGAAAAGACCCTTATGCTGGGAAAGATCTAAGGCAGGACAAGAATGGGACAACAGAGGATGAGATGGTTGGATGGCATCACCAACTCAATAAACATGAGTTGGAGCAAGCTCCAGGAGTTGGTGATGGACAGGGAAGCTTGACATGCTGCAGTCCATGGGGTCGCAAAGAGTTGGACACGGCTGAGCAACTGAACTGACTGACTGTGTACCAGGCACTAGAGTTGGGCCTGAGGGCACAATGGTGAAAAGACAAAATGTGTACCTTCACTGAAGCTTCTAATATAGAGAAATAGAGAAACAATAAAACACAATATTAAATATCCTAAAATAAAGCAGTATGTCAGGGTATGTGGTATGAGATGAAGTTTGAGGGGTTGGCCAGAGTCACGCCATACCAGGCCTTGTAGACGAAAGTCAGGAAATAGAATCGTATTGTAGGAGCAATGGGCGAAAAGCCAGTAGGGCTTAGGGAAACAGAAAGCAGAAAGGCAGGGTTCTGGAATATCTGTGAGTTTTGTGACTTAAGCAGCTGTGTTGATGGTAGTGTCATGACCTGAGGCGTCATTGCTATATATTTTTCAAGTGCATGGTGTATGTTTCATGTATGTGATTCTAGTAGCATCACAACCAAGAAATATGGAAACATTCCAGGTATCATATCGTGCTCAACTCCTTGCACTCCACACAATGTGATCCAGGCAGTAGATACTGATTTAAAATCAGATGATATGTCACATCTTGATTTGGCCTATTTGTAAAAGTTATGTGTTTGGGACAAAAGAACTTTGAACTGTCTTGACTTTTCCTAATGAACTGAGGAAAAAGGTTGAAAGAGAGAGAGGGAAAAAAAAACCAAACTGAATTTGAAACGAGAAAATAAAAGCTCCTAAGAAAGCTCTGGTCCCTCCTGCTGTGGGGAGTGAGAAGATGACAACAGATTGAGGTACCGGATCTGTGAAGCCTCGGGGTCCAGGGAAGGGGGTGTTTGTGTGCACAGTGGGTGGGATCAGTGCTGCACGATCTTGCCGCAGTCTCTGCCTGTCTGGTTCTGGCCAGGATTCACATGCGCGTCTGTGCTCTTTGATGAAGGAGTGAAGAAGCTTGCGAGTCATCCTTTGGGTTGACATAAACCAGCAGTGCTCCAGTGCCTGGGCTGTCTCTGAAGAGGGTGGACAGGTTAGAGTCGGGGACAGATGATGGGAATTTTCCATTTTATGGCAGTGATGGCTTGGAATGCCTTGAATGGCTTGTTAACCTTCCTTAGCTTAAGAGACTACATTGGTAGGTCAAGTGGAATGCTAGAATAGTTTGTTTCCCCTGCAGTGTTTTGGATACTGAACCTTTCAGGGAACAATTGACTGAATCACTGTGTAATTGAGTCAACTACAAAAGACTTGCACACATTTGTTTGAAGTATTATGTTTATGTTTTCTGCTTTAGAGAGAACATGGTTGGTTATATTTAAAAAAATTTTTTGTTGTTGCAGCTTGTTACAAAAGAAAACTAATCAAACATACATGTCATCTTAATAATTGTTAAAGTTTATTTGTTATGGCTGTAATTATGCTTTTTATTTACATAATCCTCTACAGTGTACAAAAACCATGTTACCTTTTTTTTTCCACATGTCACGCGCAACCTTGGCTGGTGGGCAGAGTTTGTAATCCCCTTTCACAGGCAAGGAATGGGGAAGTTGAAGAATGACTGAGTGCCTCAGTCACGTGTTTAGGAAGATTTGGGAGATTTGGGACTTGACTATCCATCATTTGAGTCTAAGGCTAGTGATCTCCCTCCTTCTGCATTTTGGATGTAAAGAAGACCCATAACAAAGGTGGGGATGGAACCTATGATATTTGAACTCCTGTTAATTAATCAGCACTGGCAATGCCAGCCACACATCTCATCTCATTGAATCCTAACAATGCCAGGGCAACTGTCACCATCCCCATTTTATTGATGAGGAAAATGTGCTCTGGGAGGTTAACTAAGCCTAAACTGATGAAGGGTGGGACTGGAATTTCAACAGGCCATCCAACTCCCAAGCTGACTCCCTTAACCCGTGGCCTGCCTGTACCATCTCAGGAGGAAGAACGCCTTGCATATATGTAAAATTATTAGATAACAGCAGCTTTCATTTTATAGATTTTTAAAATCGTTCTCTTCTCCATTTTCAGACAAGGGTTAAAGTACTAGTTTTTCTGAACGTTTTGTTTTTTACAAAACAAGTCAAATTTGCAAGACTTCAGTTCTTGCCTCTAGGAAGAGAAAGAGACTAACATTCTTGAATATCCTTTGGCTGCAGCATTATTATTTGATGGTATTTATAAGAATATGGAACAAGAAGTTTCTGATCTGTGGAACTCAAGTGGCATGTCATAGGGTCAATTAATTACCTTATGACTTCTACAGGTTTTGGTATATTAAATGCTTCTTAACAGGAATATTTCATTCATTACTTTTGAACCAAAGTAGGCTTTCTTTGTATTCATTTCTTGCTCCTTGTGCATAGGCCCAGGTTCTTTGATGGGTGATGCATAAAGGGGCCTTGGTTTAGCTAGTGATGTAACAAAGCTTATGGTGTGGGTTCTCTGCACTGATTAGTATTGCTGTATTAGTGTTTTATTTAAAAAAAAAAAAAAGCCAGTAACATGCTTTTTTCCCTAGATGACTGCTACACTGAGAAACTTGGTTGATTCACCACTAGCAAGAAGTAAGTTGCTAAGCATCAGTGCCCTTCCCCAGCTCTGCACAGTAATGGAACAGCACATAGGTGACAAGGATGTCTGTACCAACATTGCCAGAATATTCAGGTAAGGTAGAGGAGGAATACAGAGCAGCCTTACAATAACGCTAATGTTTAGATTCGGGAGTTATCTTTAGTATTTGTGTGTGTGACTGGCAAAGAATCTGGTTTTTGCTTTTTATGTCGCCTGGAAGGAAAGGTAAACCTAGTGGCCCACGTTTAAAATAAGTGACTTAAAACTTATTTTACTGACTTCATTTCTTACATATTTCTGATGTGATTCTAAACTTATTGATTTTAAGTTAAAGTTGTGAGTTATCCTAGTGTTTTTATAAAAGAAAGAAACGAAACTCTCAGCTTATTGGAGATATAGAGCGTATAACAAAACACGGCAAACCTGCTGGTGCACTTGGAAACAGTGCTTAAGGATTCTAACAGAAAAGATGAGCCATTGCTTAGAAAGTCTGATCTAACTGAACTTATAATCGCAGGTTATTTTATTTTGGTTGTTTGGCTGAACTTTGGCTCACACATTCAGTAATCACGTTTATACTTACTTTGCTGCAGAAGCAAGGATAATCTGAATCTAGGCTGCCTCAAAACAAGATGTGTCTTTGAATTATGTATTTACATTTCTCCCTTCACTGCGCTTCACCAGTGTTTTGACATAATGATCCTTCTCAAGAGACCTGGGCTTTCTTGAACTGTAATATTGTAGCTGTTTAACAAAATACAAAATTTCCTGAAGACTGAATTGGTAATTGACTCCAACATGAGGGTGTGAGTCCAGCTTTGATCTTTCAGCACTGTACTTTCCTATCTGCGTCCTTAATTGTGGGTACTTAATTAGTCCCATTTTGAAGCACATAAAATCATAAAGAGTTTATTTCTGTGTATGGCAGCATGTAAAGATCCAATTTAGTTTTCTTTTTTCCCTGTGGACAGACAGTTTCCCCACCACGTTACTGAATACGCCATCCTTTTCACTTTGCTTTTGAATGCCTACTCAAGAGAATGCAAGCTTCCATATACTTGCAGGTCTGTTTCTGAATATTCTGTCTGACCCATCCTCAGACTAGTAACATGTTGGTGTTTTTACTATTATGGGTTTAAGTCTTGCTATAAGATATTAATAAAATGAATCCTCCACTTTTCTTCTTTAAAATCCAAATTTTTATTTTCTCTTCTGCATGAACTGGAGAATCAGCTAAAAAGTCCATGAAAGGAACTTTGGATTTTTTTTCATGAAACTATACTCAGTATTTAGGGTAACTGGGACAGAGGTGGGGAGAATTGACGTCTTTGTGATATCAAGTCTTCCATCCATAAACAGTTGTGATGTTTCTTCTTTTCATTAAATTTTATAATTTTCTCTTAAAAATTTTTGTCTTTTCGGAGAAAAGAATACATCTTTTGTTAAGTGTATTCCTTCATGACTCTTGCTGCAATTATAAATGCATCTTTTAAGAAAACAATTCTGAGTGTTGCTAGCGTATATGAACAGTATTGATGTTTGCTGTTATCCAGAACACCCTGATTAACATTAGGTCTAAGAGTCTATAGATTCTCTATGCAAATTATTTGCAAACAAGTATAGTTTGTTCCCCACCCCCCATTATTACAACTCTGTCCTTGTCCTCACCTATTTATTGGGTGCATTGCTTGAAAGTGAAAGTCACTCAGTTGTGTCCGACTCTTTGCAACCCCATGGACTAGACAGTCCATGGAATGCTCCAGGCCAGAATACTGAAGTGGGTAGCCTTTCCCTTCCCCAGGGGATCTTCCCAGCCCAGGATCCAATCCAGGCCTCCCACATTGCAAGCACATTCTTTACCAGCTGAGCCACAAGAGAAGCCCAAGAATACTGGAGCGGGTAGCCCAACCCTTCTCCAGAGGATCTTCACGAACCAAGAATCAAAGCCATGTCTCCTGCATTCCAGGCAGATTCTTTAGCAGCTGAGCTACCAGGGAGATATATATATGTGTGTGTGTGTATATATTTTCCCCCATTATTACAGCTCTGCCCCTGTCCTCACCTGTTCCTTGGGTGCATTGCTTAGGATGTCCGGTATAAAGTTCTGAGAGTATTAGGCTGTCTGACTTTCTCCTGACTTTAAGGGAAATGTTTTTGTAGTTTTGCCAGTTGAAATTGCTTGTTGTAGGTTTCTGTAGATACCCCTTAACAGTAAAGGAACAATTTTTTTCCCTTTAATGGATTTTAAATTTCCTTGGATTCTTGAATATATTTTGATTATATGGATTTTCTTTGTCTAATTCTTTAACATAGTAGATTACATTAACAGGTTTTCTCATGTTAAACCATTATATACTGCTAGGTTTGCTCAGCTTATATTTTGTTTAGGATTTTTCATTTATAGTTATGAGTTAGATTGACCTATACATTTCCTTTCTTATACTGTCCTTGTCTGGTTTTAATGTCCAGTTTATACAAGCCTCATAAAATTAACTGGGATATATTCCAACATTTTCTCTATTTTAGAAGAATTTATGAAAATTAAACTTATCTGCTTCTTGAAAAGTCTGTAGAACTTGCTTGAAAAGCTGTTTTATCCTGTTGTGTGTATACGTGTGTGTGTGCATGCGTGTGTGAATATCATTGACAACTGATTCACTTTCTTTAATGGTCTGCTGCTGCTGCTGCTAAGTCACTTCAGTTGTGTCTGACTCTGTGTGACCCCATAGATGGCAGCCCAGCAGGCCCCCCGTCCCTGAGATTCTCCAGGCAAGAACACTGGAGTGGGTTGCTATTTCCTTCTCCAATGCATTCTAGTCATATCCTATTTACACTTGGTTCAGTTTCTAAAAGTTATATTTTTATAAGGATTCATTCATTTAAGTTTCAAACTATATAAGGGCATTCCAGATATTCTCTTATCCTTTTATTTTTGTTTTTTAACACCAAAAACATTTTGACTGGGATACAGCTGATTAACAATGTTGTGATAGTTTCAGGTGAACAGGGAAGAGTCTCAGCATTCATATACATGTATCCATTCTCTCTCAAACCCCTCTCTCATCCAGGCTGCTACTTAACCTTGAGCAGAATTCCATGTGATATATAATAGGTTTTTGTTGGTTTAAATATAGCAGTGTATACCTGATCTGCCCAAAGTCCTTAACTATCCCTTCTATCCCTGCCCCAGCATCCGTGAGTTTTCCAAGCCTATGAGTCTCTTTCTGTTTTGTAAGTTCATTTGTATTGTTTCTTTTAGAGTCAACATATGCTGCTACTGCTTAGTCACTTCAGTCGTGTCTGACTCTGAGACCCCTGTGGACTGTAATGTGTCAGGCTCCTCTGTCCATGGGATTCTCTAGGCAAGAACACTGGAGTGGGTTGCCATGCCCTTCTCCAGGGGATCTTCCCAACCCATGGACTGAACGCAGGTCTCCTGCATTGCAGGCAGATTCTTTACCGCTGAGCCACCAGGGGACCCTCCATGTTGCTGCCAATGGCCTTTCTTTTTAATGGCTGAGTAATATTCCGGGTGTGTGTGTGTGTGTGTGTGTGTGTGTGTGTGTGTGTGTGTGTGTGTGTGTGTTTACCCACCACACCTCCTTTATCCATTCCTCTGTCAATGGACATGTAGGTTGTTTGCATGTCTTGTAAACAATGTGCTGCATTGAACATGGGTACATGTATCTTTTCGGGCCATGTTTTTCTCTGGACATATGCCCAGGAGTGGGATTGCAGGATCATATAGTAGCTCTACTTTTAGTTTCTTAAGGAACCTCCATACTGCTCTCCATAGTCGATGCACCGACTTACATTCCTACCAACAGTGCAGAAGGGTTCCCTTCTCTCCACACCCTCTCCAACATTTGTTGTTTGTGGATTTTTATGATAACCAATCTGACCAGTGTGAGGTGATGTCTCACTGTAGTTTTCACTTGCATTTCTCTGGTAACTAGCACTTTTGAACGTTTCATGTGCCTGTTTGCCATCTGTATGTCCTCTTTAGAGAAATGTCTGTTCAGATCTTCTGCCCATTTTTTTGAGTGGGCTGTTTGTTTTGATGATATTAAGTGTCATAAGCTGTAAATTTTGGAGACCAATCCCTTATCAGTTGCATCATTTGCAAATATTTTCTCCCAATCTGTGGGTTGTCTTTTTGTTTTGTTTATTGTTTCCTTTGCTATATAAAAGCTTTTGAATTTAAGTAGGTCCCATTTGTTTATTTTTGCTTTTCTTTCCATTATTCTGGGAGCTAGATTAAAAAGATGTTGCTGTGATTTATGTCAGAGAGTGTTCTGCCTATGTTTTCCTCTAAGTTTTATAGTGTCCAGTCTGCAATCCATTATTTCTGTGTATGGAGTTAAGGAATGATTTAATTTCATTTTTTACATGTGGCTCATCTATGGCCATACCACCCTGAATGTGCCCAATCTTGTCTGTTATTCTTTTAATCTCTGTTGCCTCTCTAATTATACCCCTTTTATTTATAATATTTATTTAAGAAATATTTATGCAGTGCCTACTATGTGCCAAGCAGTGTTCTAAGCACTTTCTAAATACTAATTCATTTATTCCTTATAATGGCTTTAAGAGGTAGGTACTTATTATTAGTATCTTCACTTTACCTATGAGGAGGCTAGGCATAGAGAAGTTTGCTAGTTTTCCCAGAGTTGCACAGATGTGATTTAAACTAAATAGGTTGGCTCTAGAATTTACATGGTAAACTGCTATGTCACACTTCCTCATCATTTTGATGTTGATTTTCATTCCTTATTTTGAAGATTTATGATATTTCTCTTTTTCTCTTGATCAGTCTTGCCAAAAGGTTGGCCAATTTATTAGTTTTTGCAAAGAACCAATAGATTTATCAAACCACTCTATTGTAAGTTTCTTTCCTATTGTATTCCTCGTTCTTAGCCTTAGTAATTCTTCTATTCTTTTTGGATATATTGTATTTTCTTCTGGGCTTCCCTAGTGGCTCAGACGGTAAAGAATCTGCCTACAGTGGGGAGACCTGGGTTTGATCCCTAGGTTGGGAAGATCCGTGGAGGAGGGCATGGGAACCCACTCCAGTATTTTGGCCTGGAGAATCCCCATGGACATAAGAGCGTGGTGGCCTACAGTGCATGGGGTCACAGAGTCAAACACAACTGAGTGACTAAACACAGCACGTATTTCTATGTTGGTTAGAAATCCCTTTCCTGTTAGCTTTCTTAAGGTTATGAATTTTCCTCTACTGCTGCAGCTGCATCTAAATTTTGATCTGTAGTATTTTTTGTTATTATTCAGATATGTGGTTTTTTTATTTTCTTATTTGACCCATAAGTTATGTGTTTTTAAATTTCCAAAAGTATGTCTTTAAAATGTGATCTAAAACATTGGTAATTTACTGAGACTTGTTAATGACCTGGCACACGATCAAGTTTTTAAAATATTAGTGATGTTTTTCTATTAATCTGTCACTTAATGAGAGGTTTATGAACATCTATTAATTTGATATAGGTTTATGAGTTCCACCTTGTGGGTTATGTTAGTTTGTTTGCTTACTTTGGAAAATTTGAAGCTATTTTCAAGGTTTTTGCCTTAAGGTCTATTTTGCCTGATATTAATATACCTAGCATGTTAATATCCTAGCATATCTGAGCAGTTTAACATTTGCTTGTGCTGAAGTTCCAGGAGATTGACTCTACCAGATTGAAATTTACCAGATATTGTGTAAATTTATCGTGTGTTTTCTGAACCACAAGCTCGGTTGTTAAAGAAGCTGCTTGCAATTCAGGAGACCTGGATTCAATTCGTGGGTTGGGAAGATCCCTGGAGGAGGGCATGGCAACCCACTCCAGTATTCTTGGTATTCTTGTCTGGAGAATTCCATGGACAGAGGAGTCTGGCAGGATACAGTCCATGGGGTCTTAAGAGTCAGACCCGACTCAGTGACTAAACTACCACCACCTGCATTAGAGGTTTCAGCTTTCTCTTTTCCAAAGAGAAAAATTTTCAAAGAACTTGAAATTTTCCTTGCTCCCACCCTGTGCTCCTGGAATCTAGAGCAGGTTACCAGCTCCCTGAGGCATCTCTGGGCCAGAGTATAGAGTATTTCCAGACTGCCTTTCATGCACAGGACAATGCTTTGAAGGAATGTATTTAAAGCAACCCTAGGTATGTTTGGAGAAGGCGATGGCACCCCACTCCAGTACTCTTGCCTGGAAAATCCCATGGATGGAGGAGCCTGGTAGGCTGCAGTCCATGGGGTCGCAAAGAGTCAGACACGACTGAGCGACTTCACTTTCACTTTCACTTTCTACTTTCATGCATTGGAGAAGGAAATGACAACCCACTCCAGTGTTCTTGCCTGGAGAATCCCAGGGACAGGGGAGCCTGGTGGGCTGCCATCTATGGGGTCACACAGAGTCGGACACGACTGAAGCAACTTAGCAGTGACTTAGCAGCGATTTAGCAGGTATATTTGAGTTTTATTGAAAAACAAAGCTGACTTTTATTTTTTCCATTTGACATTTCTGCAGCAAACTTACTTCTTACCATGACTGCTGTGTAGCCTTGGCCAGCTATTCTAGATGTTATGCCTTGTTTTTGAATCTGATAAACAAATACCAGAAGAAGCAGGTCAGTTCTTTATACATTTAACTCTTCAGTGTGTCTTTGCATTGGTGTTTTTGTGTAATAAGGCCACGTTGAATGGCTTTGTGTTTTGAATGTATAATTTTCTCTTAGAAGCTTCCATTAGATATGTAACGAGCTACCCCCAGGAGGCACAGAGTTCCGTGGAGGAGGTGGGGGAGGGAAGTAATTTGAGGCAGAGATGGCCTCAGAAGGATGTGCATACAGTACAGGGATTCACAATGTTGGTTGGGTGAAGGGTGGGTGCTGTTCCTCCTAGTGCTCTGTAGACGTCTCCTACAGGAGGCACCTTTCGGTGGGGTGAGGTTGCACTGGTTATTTCCAGGCCCCAACCCAGGCCTATGGAGCCAGGTGTGTGCAGATGTGCCCAGCCACCTGCACTTTAACAAGAACTGCAGGGACTTCTAATGCAAACTAAAGTTTGGGATCCCCTACCCTGGGTATACTCTGAAGATTCTTCTGGCCCTGAAATTTTCTAATTTTTTGACTCTGTTGTATTTAGAAGATGACATTTCGAGGTTAAGCATTTAAAGGAAATAATTTGGTTTTAATGGGTTGGACAAAAATGTAATAGCTGTTTTTAAAAAAGAAAGAATTCACAAATGACTTTCTCTTAATAAAATTATAATACTTAATACAAATGTTAATTTTTATGATATTATCAGTTTTGAATAGTCATTAAATGCAGGCTAGTTTTATTTGCCTTTATAAATGAATAAAGTGACATCAACTCCTTAGTGGGGATGGTTTATACATGAATATAGGTATTAATTTCCAGTATGGTAAATTTTCAAAATTTCATAGTAGGTATCACCAGTTTAAAATCAAATTATATATATTCTAAAATGGTTTTAATATAAAGCTTTGTGTTTGTTTATATTAACCATATCAAAACCACCTCAAAATATAATTCCTGTTTGCAACAAATAGTGCTAAACTTATTTTTACCTAGCCAAATACTTCTGCTGAGAATGACTAAATTTGTCATATTTTACACTATTAGCTATTTATTAAAAGGTTGCTAGTCTCATTCTCGAGAAGGCAATGGCACCCTACTCCAGTACTCTTGCCTGGAAAATCTCATGGATGGAGGAGCCTGGTAGGCTGCAGTCCATGGGGTCGCAAAGAGTCGGACATGACTGAGCGACTTCCCTTTCACTTTTCACTTTCATGGATTGGAGAAGGAAATGGCAACCCACTGCAGTATTCTTGCCTGGAGAATCCCAGGGATGGGGGAGCCTGGTGGGCTGCCATCTGTGGGATTGCACAGAGTTGGACACGACTGAAGCAACTTAGCAGCAGCAGCAGCAGTCTCATTTTGGTTATATTGATAAAGAGAAATTTCTGTGTTCATATTACACTATTATGTATTATGTGCTCAGTTGCTCAATCATGTCTAAGTCTTTGTGGCAGGACTGTAGCCTACCAGGCTTCTCTGACCATGAAATTTTCCAAGCAAGAGTACTGAAGAAGTTTGCCATTTCCTATTCCAGGAGATCTTCTTGACCCAGGGATTGAACCTCAGTCTCCTGCACTGGCAGGCAGATTCTTTACCACTAGCACCATCTGTACGTTTTAAAGAAGACAAACTTTGCTGAAAGTGTTCATGTCTCTATTTCACTTAAAAAAACCAACTTACAGATATGCACTTGGGTTCCTGATTCTGAGTATTTGGACTACAAATGCTTTCCCCTGTGTATTTTGTATTTTATCTAAATTACATACTTTGAAAGATTTCATGGCATAAGAATTTGCTGTGTCAGCTGAAGAATGAATTTGATTACCTTACAGTATTCACAGTGCTGTTAATTTAAGTATCCATTAGGCATTTACTGATTTGGATTTTGGTAAAATATACTATCAGAACTCTAATCTTTAGACAAGTGAATTAACCCCCTAGGAGCTTAGATACTCCTAGTTCTGGTTTTCTCTTTTAAGGGAAAAATTAAAAGGATAGAAAAGATAGTTTGCTGTAACATTAAAAAACTTTTCAATATTATACTTATAAAGGGATTTAATTATGGATTTTATTTTATAATTTTGTTTTATGGGATTATGTGATGTGTTTTAATTTTAATTTACCATCATAGTTTCTTTTTTACTTTGGTGTTTTGGTCATGGATGACTTATATTAGACAGTAACTGGAGAAGATGTTTTCAAATGTGGATTTAAAGAAAACATTTTTGTTTAACAGTTTGATTTCAAGTTATGTCATAACCTGTAATTTTTTTTGAAAAAGAAGAAAACCTATCAGTTCAGTACTGACAAATAGACCATTTGTTATGGTATTACTGGTACAGAACTGTTTGTTTCTCTAATTGTAGTTTAGATGATGATTGTGTTTAATAGAAAGTAGAAAGTTCTGGCATCTGGCTGTTAATAATATGAGATACTTGAGATGTGAGTATAGTTAAGGGTATGCTTTTTCTGGTTCAAGGGACTAAATGTCTTAAAGCTTAACTGGCATAAAATTTTACCACACTTCTTATTGAATTACTTTTCACTTTGGACTGGTTCAGTTTAGTTCAGTTGCTCAGTCATGTCTGACTCTTTGCAACTCCATGAATTGCAGCACTCCAGGCTTCCCTGTCCATCACCAACTCCCGGAGTTCACTCAGACTCATGTCCATCGAGTCAGTGATACCATCCAGCCATCTCATCCTCTGTCGTCCCCTTCTCCTCCTGTCCCCAATGCCTCCCAGCATCAGAGTCTTTTCCAATGAGTCAACTCTTCGCATGAGGTGGCCAAAGTACTGGAGTTTCAGCTTCAGCATCATTCTCTCCAAAGAAATCCCAGGGCTGATCTCCTTCAGAATGGACTGGTTGGATCTCCTTGCAGTCCAAGGGACTCTCAAGAGTCTTCTCCAACACCACAGTTCAAAACCATCAATTCTTTGACGCTCAGCCTTCTTCACAGTCCAACTCTCATATCCATACATGACCACAGGAAAAACCATAGCCTTGACTAGACGGACCTTTGTTGGCAAAGTAAAGTCTCTGCTTTTGAATATGCTATCTAGGTTGGTCATAACTTTTCTTCCAAGGAGTAAGCGTCTTTTAATTTCATGGCTGCAGTCACCATCTGCAGTGATTTTGGAGCCCCCCAAAATAAAGTCTGACACTGTTTCCACTGTTTCCCCATCTATTCCCCATGAAGTGATGGGACCAGATGCCATGATCTTCGTTTTCTGAATGTTGAGCTTTAAGCCAACTTTTTGACTCTCCACTTTCACTTTCAAGAGGCTTTTTAGTTCTTCACTTTCTGCCATGAGGGTGGTGTCATCTGCATATCTGAGGTTATTGATATTTCTCCCGGCAATCTTGATTCCAGCTGTGCTTCTTCCAGCTCAGCACTTCTCATGATGCACTCTGCATATACAGCCTTGACATACTCCTTTTCCTATTTGGAACCAGTCTGTTGTTCCATGTCTAGTTCTAACTGTTGCTTCCTGACCTTCATGTAGTTTTCTCAAGACACAAGTCAGGTGGTCTGGTATTCCCATCTCTTTCAAAATTTTCCACAGTTTATTGTGATCCACACAGTCAAAGGCTTTGGCATAGTCAATAAAGCAGAAATAGATGTTTTTCTGGAACTCTCTTCCTTTTTCCATGGTCCAGCGGATGTTGGCAATTTGATCTCTGGTTCCTCTGCCTTTTCTAAAACCAACTTGAACATCTGGGATTATCTGTAAAGCAAAATTGGTATTTAAAGGCCATATTTTTCTCTATTGATTTACCTTATAATTTTGTATTCCTATTAAAATTATTTTGGTCCAAAGTTGAATAAAGAACATCTTGCAAAATAAGTACAGTAACATGTTGTTTTTAGAACTACCAAGGAAATGTGCAATTTTTCCCCTTTAATCACTAAAGTTATTACCTTTTAAACTTTCAAAAAAATGTTATTTATTTGCTTTAGACCGGGCAAGGTCTTCATTGCTGCTCACGTTTTATGCTTCTTGTGCCGAGCAGGGGCACTCTCCAGACGCAACACACGGGCTTCCCATTGCGGTGGCTTCTCCTGCTGCAGAGTGCACGCTCTAGGACGCACAGGCTTCAACAGCTGCAGCATGTGGGCTCAGCAGTCGCAGCTTGCAGACTCTAGCACGGGCTCCGTAGTTGTGGCACATCCATGGCCTGTGGGATCTTCCCAGATCAGGGATGGAACCATGTCCCCTGCATTGGCAGGCAGATTCTTTACTGCTGAGCCACCAGAGAAGCCCTCACCAAAATTATTTTAGTCATTGTGGTAAAAATCATATTCAAGTATATTACATATTTCCTTGCTCTCTTAGAAGATATTAAAAATAATTTCCTCTTATCAATGCCAAAGGTCAATATTACAAGCAGTAATTATTACTCTAGAGGTTATTTGTCCTACATTGGAAACATGAGTCTATTAATAAAGTTCTTTAAATGTCTGTGTCATCTTTGTGTAGATCTCTCTCTCCTTTTCCATTGTTATTAACTTTGGTAATCAGTACCTGTCTTTTGCAATTATTTGTAATTAGTAGGGGAACCTCATAACCAACCTTCTTAAAAGTAACACCTAAAGAGTCTAAACATTGACTTTGAATAGGTTCTGAGTGAGAAGAGCCTGAGGGACTTTTGATGAAATTTCTCTCAGCTGTTCTCATCTTCAAAAGCCAATTCATATTCAAGGTGTGGCTCTTGTGTTCCTTTCTCTATGAAGCCTTCTAAGACCAGCCAATTTTTTCCTCATCAGTGCATCATTTAATTTTTATTTTTTAAAGGTTTGTAGCAGCTCTATTTGTAATAGGCAAAAACTAGAAAGAATCAAATGTCCTTCTCTGGATAAATGGCTAAGCAAACTGTGGAATATCTATGCCATGGAATACTATTCAGCATTTAAAAAGGACTGAACTATTTATATATACTATATTCTGGCTAAATCTCCAACTATACTGAGTGAAAAAAGCCAGTCCCCAAATGTTACATACTACATGCATGATTTTAAACCCTTTAATGTAGCTAGTACACCCAGTTAGTACAGTCAGGGCTGAGGACCTAAGCAGTATGTTTCTGACCTTAATTATTTCACTATTATTAAGAAGAATCATCCAAAACTTAGAGCTAGAGTGCAGGGTAGGAGCCCTCATATTCTGACAAAGTCATAGTGGGGCACTGTTTAACCAACAGGGCTTAATTCCCAAGGAGACTATATCTTTGTTTAAACTTGCTGTTTACTATTTGATTAGAACCCAGACACTATAAAGTTACACATTAATTTGTACATTTTTTGTTTGGTAGACAAGATAACCTCAAGTTGTGGTTTGTTACCTTAAGGCCATTGGCCAGGTATGATTCTAACCTAGTAGTCTTACTCTAACATTCTTTTTAATCCTTGTAAACACCCGGTTCTTGGTTTTGGAGCCCACTTTACCATTGTATTGGCTTCCCTCATTAATGAGATAAGTAATTCTTTTAATGTGTTCATTTTATATTTCTGTGAGAGCCAAGTTAACTTTTTATAAATTACTCTTTGACTTTATATTGTCTTTTACTTTTGCAAAAGAAGGAAATATTACAGTTTTGAATCATCTTTGATATTTTCTAGTAAGGAAAAAAATATATATTTTACATTTTCCTCAAAACCAGAATGCTTTAGAAGAGCAGGGAAATTGTTCAGGCTACAAGGAAATAGTTATGTGTCCCAACCACTTCCTAAAATCGTTAACCAAAGGCTTTTAGAGATCTTTGTAAATATTTCTTTTGTGATTCTCTAAATGGTTATCATTTGTGTAGCTGCCTTATGCACTATTGGGATTCCCTAAGGACACAGGCTTTGTCTTTATAAACCTGAGATGATTCTTGGCGTAACAGACTCATGATAAGTGCTGAAAGAATGAATTCTGTGTATGTGAAATGCTTTGGAATCTGTAAAGTATTATACAATATATATTTTTTCTAGTCCTCTAGTACTTCTTCCTTAAATATTTACTTTCCTCTTCCTACTTTGGAGGAGGAAATAATAATTTCCCCCACATTTTTCTTGTTGATGGGCTGCCATACACAGCAGCAAAACAGAAATGCTGGATCTTAAATTACTTCAGACCAGCACAGCATCTTAGGTTCCTGTTCCCTTTGGCCCAGGTGACCGGTTGGATAAGATTTGTTTTTCCTCTTTCCTGAGAGATAGAAGTGGTTTCCAGAAACAGAAACCGCACACCACATCCTGATGTGAGCGCATTACTCTTCGGTGGCGCAGCATTTGCCCCACCTGAGGTTTACTTGGACACTGAGACTTTTGAACTGATCTTTGAAATGTACCCCAGTCCTCCAGCAACTTTTAAGCTGGAATTATTACTTCCTAGAACTATTTTTGTTTCAGTTCTTGGAAATGTTTCTCCAAGGCCAGCTTGGATTATAGACACATGCACACTCCGGACCCGTTATAGTCTCTTGGTGTTCACAGCTGTCACCCAGGGACTCAGTAATCAGTCTGTAGCCCTTATCTTTGTCCTGAGAGGTTAGCATTGCCTTTGTCTTAAAAGTTTGAAGACTACATTGATAATTGGCAGAGATTTCATTTTTCTGGGACTTATTTTTAGGTTTAATCATGTAATGACTCAGTGTATTTTTGGAGAACATAGAAACAAAAATCTCAAAAAAAAAAAAGAAAGAAAGAAAACCCCTCTCTAGTGATAAATGAACTGTCACCTGCACACACCTCTTTGACTATTTTTTGACCACCCAGGTGAGGAGCTTAGCAGGAAACTCTGGCCAGCTGCTTTCCCCGTCCACCAGGGGGAGATCCTGCTTGGATCCAGGTAGCACCAAAGCTGATGGCTGCTGGGAGAAGTGGAATCTTTCCTCCCCCATCTGGTAGTGTATTCCATTAAAGGGAAAAAAAGAAAAAGTGAGAAAATGTCAAAAGTAAAAATCTTTTCCTGTTTTTTTTCCACACTTTATTCATATTCATCTCTTTTCAAGGAAAAGTCTGACTTCAGCATATGAAAATTGGTCTTTTTGGAGTGTCCTTAATCTGTCTCAGTTATTAGTCAGTTGATAATGAAAGGTGTTGAGGAGAGCATTTTCACCTTTATTTTCTACCCGTCTGTGTTGTGAGAATTATTTAAAAGAAACATGGATTCATAGTTTTTAACATGCTATAAAAACAGTAGGTATTAAGGTGGTGAGATATCGAATTCTTTCTTGATTTGAATCATTGTCTCCTAAACTTGGGGAGTTTTAAAAATACAGATTCTCAGGCCTCACCCTGGGAGAGCCTGATTCAGGTCTGGGACAGGGCCCGAGAACCTATTTTTAATAGACACCTCAGGTGAAGAGCAGGTGTGGGAACCTGTGGTGTAAATTATTAAGATGGCCCCTTAAATTGTTTTCCCCAATATTGACAGCAAAGGGTTTTCTACAAATCCTCAAGAGACTTTAAAGTGATTAATCAAAGCAGCCACGCAGGGTCAATCTTCTTCAGGCATGTGGCTGAAAGTGAATCTCCCTTACAAAGTAGGAACCAAATCAGCAAGACAGGCCAGGTGTTGGTGTAGGTTTCCCCAGTAAGTGGTGATAACCGCCTGCCTGGTGCCTTTTGCACAAGTTAGCCAGGAGCACTTTCTTAGCCAGAGAAAATGAGATGGGCCATTCGACCCTTCCAGGGACTTTCTCTGCCAGGCTTGTGTCAAAACAGATGACACTGAGACCAAGCCATTGCACGAATGGGGTTTCCGACCCTGGCCACAGTGGGCTACTCAGGAAAAGTGAGCCCTGGGGACCCTTGAACTGGCAGCAGAAGGGAGGATTCCTTATCCTCAGTTAGCTAGACAAGCCGCAAGTTGGTCTTGATTCATTTGCTAATGAAGCAACCACAGAATTTTATTTCTGCTTTGAGAAATTTCAGTATATCTCCATATCTAACCTTTGTTAAGTCTGCAACAAAGCTGAGGACAGTTTGTTCATTTTAAATCATGCTTGGTTGGGTTCACAACAACTCTGTCCACCCATAGCGCTGCAGTGTCGTGAGCTTGTCAGAATACGATGGCTGTGGTGCAAACCAAGCGTTTCATCAGCAGTCTCAGTGAAAAGGAATCCACTCCTCCCAGCTCTCACAAAGGACCTCCTCAGGGAGAACAAGGGGGACTTCTTTGGCTCATGTCTGTCTATGAGGTTGATTGGTCCAGGATCCATGGTCTAACTGGTAACTCCTAGTTCCCACACACACAAAAACTGAGACCAAAACACAGCTCTGCAGTCCGCCGGGGTGCAATTTGTAAGTTAGACTAGAGCACAAAGAAATATATCTGTTTAAAATGCTGACCGAAATTCAGTTAAATGACAAATCTCATTTAAGAACTATGCACATATTGTATGCTTTATGGTGTAAACTGCATTTGGTACAACCAAATGTGCAAGCAGATGGGCCCAGTGTGGAAGGCGTGAATGGGGTCTGTAGCAGCCTTGCAAAGCAGACCCGCCTCGGGTGCCTCTGACATCAGCATCACCACATTTAGCAGCTCACCAAAATATGTTTGGGTTTGTTTTTTTGGGGAGAACAGGAAAGGATTTTCCCCCATTTCTTCTATAAATATCTACTGGGCGGGAGATCAGGTAAAATCCCTCAAATAAGACTTGTAAGTCTGGCAATGTTTTACAAAGGTCACAGCCCCCAAAATAAATAAATAACCTTTATCTACATTCCCATCACTCCTGTCCATTAAACAGCTATCTGTCTTTTAGATACATTCAGTTCATTGTGTTTCTTTTGGAAACAGAACTTCCCAATGCAAGGCAATCGTCGGCCTCAGAGAACACTGTCTGGGAATCCCCCAGCGTGTCCGTGCTTGTACTGCTTGTTAAGCTGAGCCTCTCTTGTCCAGGGCAAGCGGCTGTCTTCAGGCATGTGAACGCTGTCTGATTCAGAGTGCGCAGGCATCCTGGTGTTGAAAACGGGACTCGGAATGTCTGGAGAGCATAGGGCTGAAAGCAAAAAATATTGGCCCCGTTTGGAGCTGTTCTCCAGTGCAACCACAGCCGAGAGGCGGTCAGAGGATAGCGCGACCTTTCTCCCCCACCTCCATCCTCTTTGGGGCTGCAGAGGATTGGCGAGGGAGGCGCCTCCACCCCTTCCCCGGCGCCTTTATATGGTGACTTGGCTCCCGGCTCGCCCTCCGCCTCCAGCCTGGCAGGAGCGCCCTGTGGCTGTCTTCCCAGCTCCTCGGCAGCCACATTCCCAGTGGGTGCTGTGAGCTTTTGGCTGAGCTCGCTCCTTTTTTTCGGCCTTGGCCTTGGTCTGCACCCCTGACCGGGCGGGCGGCACAAAAGCCCTTAGCTTGTTCATTCTTTCCAGCTCCTGCTGCTTTGCCCTTGTGGAGCTGGCTCTTCCCGCCCACCTCCTCCGACTCAGCACAGAACCCAAATGCCTGATTTATGTCTGTTGACTTAAAAAAACAGAGCCCAGTGAAATTCTAGCATCGCCCTGGTGCTTTTGAATGATAGCTGCATTCAGAAGCATACAGTAGGCGCTCAGTAAAGGGATGTTGGTGGGATGGATAAATGGATGTAAGCATCAAGTATAATCTCTTCTGATTTTTAAATGATTTTCTACTTCGATTCTGGTTTTGAGCCTCCAACATTTCCAATTCTTCTGATTTGTATGGCTCAGCACTTGGGCAAACTGTTGACCCACTTTCAGTAGCCTGGGGTTAATTAGCATTTCTGCAGCACTGCAGTCTGTCTTCCCAATGGTAAAATTGATCTGTTCTTCAAGCCACCTGTAAGCTCGATTAACAGTGGAGTTTTGTCTGAGGGTGGGAAGTTGGGTAAATGTTGCAAATTGCAAATCCTGATTGAGCTCTCAGATCCAGATTGCATGAGAAGTTTCTAACCAAAATTTAAAGAGGGCATCTTGATGAGTTTAATTTTCTGGTTAAAGGAGGGTTCCAATTTTGAGCACATTTACAACCACTTCAATTTCAACCCATTTTTGAAAAATCTTTCTAAAATGTTTTCCTTGACTTAGGAGACGTATTCTCGGAAGTAAGTGATGGAGCCTGCTGAATATAGTTGGTTCTTTCCATGACATCTTGATATGGTTCCTTCCCCGTGGTCAACATCATGCACATGGGTTATTTTAAGGTTCTGTGGGTAGGAAGGGTGTGGAGTCAGAGAGGAGTGGACAGTAGGTGGGGAGTAAAGTGAGCTAATGGCAGAAGTTGTCACGTGGGGCTAGATGGTAATTAGATGCTGGCCTTGGCGTTTTATAGGCAGTGGATGATTTTGAACAAGGGGGGTGATGTAAGAGCTGTGCTTCTAGAAGTGGTGTTAACCGTGGTCACAGAGGGAGGAGCCCGTCAAGGATCTCTGACAAGAGTCCACAGGCTGGGTGTGGGAAGTGGGAGTCGGGAGATTCTGAGATGACAGAGTGGAGGGAACTCGGTGACTGAGTGAGAGAGGGAAGAATGGAAGATGCTGCTGAGGCTGAGCCTGGGGAAGACAGGGGTCATGGGAATGAGGAGGAGGGCTGAAGTGGTTTGGGAATCCATCTGTGAGTACAGAAGTGATTGTCTGAGTCCTGCTTCTTCTCTTTACCAGTGTGGGACTCTGGGGCCAGGGAGCCTCTTCAAGCCTCAGTTTCTACATTTCTAAGTAGGGAGAAATCTCCTTCATTGACTTCAGGCCAGTGTTTCTCACATGGAAAGTAATAGTCAACACAGAGGCTGTTGCTGGAACTTGACAGAGACCACTCTGTTCAGCAGTGTCCTGCTCCTTGTTTTGTTCCAGTTAAAGTAATTTGATTTACAGGCATGTGGAGCCCATTCAGATTGAGTAACGTGTTTGCTCATGAGGGCACAGCTTATGCTAAACCAAAGAGAACATTCAGCTTTCTACCGGCTATACCTGGGACGCACAGTTGAGGTCAGGCTTCATCCAGTACGTGAACCTGTCTGAGTTCTGGTTGGCCAGAGCTGTTGCTGGGCTGATTCCTTTTAAGCAAAATTAGAAAGTCGATGTGAACTGGTTATACTAGATTGCCTTCTTAAAAAAAAAAAAAAGATTCTCCTGATTCATCTTCATTTTGCTGTTTCAAAACTACACAGTTGTGGTCTGAACAACTTTGTGTTCAGTTTAACAAAAAGGCTGTAACAGTGTTGATTTATAGGTGGTTCTCAGATATTGTCTTAGAATAAAGGAGAGGCTCTGTACCTCAAAGGAGAGTGGCACAATGATGAAATTGTTTTTGTGAGTTATTTCTCTGCAAATTGATGATCTCGGCCTTTGTGTAATTTTTCAAATCTTTACAGGATTTTAATTAAGTGATATTTAGTAGATCTATGGAACAATAAAAAAAACCTCACGGTAACACCATCCAGGGGCCGAGTACCTCACAGAGCACAGACCACCCGTGGGGGCAAAGGGGCCCTTTTCCTCAGCCCCTTGCAGCCCCTTGTTCAGGATTCCCGATGAGTCCAGACAAGCACTGGCAGAGGAGTAAGGAAACACCACCTCTGCCGGCTGCCTGTGGGCCTGCTCCTCTTCTGGCCTATTCCATGCTCTCTCGAGATTCATGGAGAACATGTTTGACAAGGGTTGAGGGGAGAAAAAGAAGACGATGCTTTAAACAGCCCTGAGAAAGAGGACAGAAGTAGCAAGCATAGCAGTTGCTGGAAGTTTGGTGGTGCACACAGTGCAATCTGCCAGCCCATTTGTTGATTCTGCATGCCATCCTTCAGTTGGCACCACTGCTGCCAGGAACCACCCCCTCCTTTTTCCATCTGAAAGCAGGGAGAGAGGCACTGCAGCAGCGTTAACTCTTCCTGCCCTAAAGCCTAGAGTTTCTTATCCCCGTGTCAGGCTTAATAACCTGTGCCATATTAGTACCCACAGAGATATTTGAATCAAAGAATTTTAAAAGTGGCAGGGGCCTGAGGGAGGTTTTCAAGCAGGAAAAGCAGCACCCAGTCTCCTCTGCTGCTGCTGCTGCTAAGTCGCTTCAATCGTGTCTGACTCTGTGCGACCCCATAGACAGCGGCCCACCAGGCTCCCTCGTCCCTGGGATTCTCCAGGCAAGAACACTGGAATGGGTTGCCATTTCCTTCTCCAATGCATGAAAGTGAAAAGTGAAAGTGAAGTCACTCAGTCATGTCACACTAGTAGCGACCCCATGGACTGCAGCCTACCAGGCTCCTCTGTCCATGGGATTTTCCAGGCAAGCGTGCTGGAGTGGGGTGCCACTACCTTCTCCGCCAGTCTCCCCAGGTGGGACCAAATGTGATGGTGGGTAGAAATTTGAATTTTGAAGAATGAGGACCTAGGAGGAAACCGCTTTTACCTGCAGCCAGAGATCTGGTCAGCAAATCAGCAGTGACAGTTGGAGGTGGTACAGGGCCAGAGGAGTCTTCTGAGCTAGACCAACCAGAAAAACAAACATTGGAGGTAGAGGTGAAGTGGCAGAGCTAGCCAGAGGGAGAGGGGGTGGAACAAATAGTCTAGCATCTTTCAGAAGACAAATCTTAGAAGGTAAATTAATTCTCTTGATGATTTAGCCAACAGAATGCAGCTATTTACTGTGTGCTTTAAGAAGTCATTTAAAAACACTGATCATGTCTTTCCTGTCTTGCTTAATGTGCTTTTGTGGAAATAAGAGCAAGTCTAGGGAACACCGGGAAGTCTAGAAATGTTGGCCATAACTACTGCCTAGGGCATGAGGGAGGTGGCTATCCGGATTGTGGGAACATTTTGTTCCAATTAGGAACTGCAAATTGTCACTTCAGAGAATTAGTTAATTTGTGTACCTAGGTGCTTGGAACAGTGATTGGTGCATCATAAACAGAGAGTATTAGTTGCTGCTACTACTATTAGTAATAATAGTAATTATTACAATTTTCAGGGGTAGGGCTAGTGCAGAGTCTTTAATCAGAAATTGTGTATCAGAGTTTATGGGAAAAGCTCTTGCTCCTCAGTTTAGAAAACACAGTGGAATTTTCCTTCAAGGAGCCTAGTTCTCAGAAACAGCCTCTGTCTTGGTTGGAAAATGGTCTGCTTTGCTGTTGGGTGTGACAAGGGAGGGAGAGAGTACTCTCTTTCCAGAGCCCAGGGAGAGGCCTGCCCCACAGGGAACTACATGAAGTAACCACTGGTTTCACGTGGAGGGAAACTAGAGTTTTATAACACAGCTTTGTGAGCTTGGTTTAGATTTAAGACCTACCTGCTTCAGCTTCTTTAGGGAACTGTCTGGTGATCAGACACAAACAAGGTGGTCCCAGACACGGAAAGGGACTGCCCCAGGTGTTCTTTCTCAAGACATGCTCCTTTTCCCAGTGTCAACTCACCTATCCTCCACACCACATATCTGCTTTCATTAATTTATCAAGGTTGAACGCAAAACCATGATCATAATTTTGCTAACCTCTCCCGCTGCCACCCCCTGTTCAATGAGCATCCTCTTATCTAGACTCCTCTAAGACCTTTGGGTCTTCCTCACATAGGTTAGCACTACTAATATTTTACTGATAGGAAAGGATTCAGAACAGTGCCTGAATCTTCGCTCACTACAGTCTGTGCTTTATCTGTTTTGTCTCATTTAATTTTGCATCACAGTATTTCCCCGTTTTACAGATGAGTTAATCTGTAAGGCCAAGTGAAGTGTGACCCAGGCTGCCTGGCTCTCTAGCTGGGACCCATAATCCCCTTGGGTGTCTAGTTTCTTCCTTAGCCCTTTCAGTCTTTGCAGTTTCTACACTTATTATTAGCCTTGTCTTCTCAAGTAGATGGTGAACTCTTCAGAGCACCTTGCCTCATCCTTGTTTGTATATGTATGTATTCCTCTAAGACCCCAGCATTCAAAAATGTACCCAAGGACTAGCATTCCAGTTGTGGTGGGGGCAGGAGTGAGTCCCCTGCCTGGTCCACCTGCGTGATGGGTTGCACACTGCCCAGCTGAGGTTTTTCTGGGTGTGAACACTCTCCTGGGCCAGCGCACATCGTGTTAGACTCTGTCCTTTCTTAATGTTGGCAAATGGTTCACAGCTGCACAAGCAGCAGCCTGGCTGCTTCTCCACCAGGGCCAGAGAAAACGTTTTCAAGAACAAGCAGGAACAAGTTGGTATTGGCAGAGCAGACCCAGGCAAGCCCCAGCGTCTTGCCCTTTGTCCTGGATCCTCCTCTCTCTTTAGGCCACACGCAGTGCTGGGGCTGCTCCCATCCCCCAGGTCCCACCTGGAGAAAAACCAGCCCAGCCCTTTGCCCTCTGTCCCAATTCCTTAAGGCTGCTGCTAACTACAGATCTGATAAGGTAGGGTTTGTGGAATTCCTCCTTATATTTGTATTTGCATTTGAAAGGAGATAGTTCCTTTACTGCTCAAAAAGCAGGCAAGGCAAAGGAGGTAAATAACAAGCCACTTGGGAGGTACTTGTGTACCAAAGACTCCAGGTCTGGGTAATCTGGGGGTTCAGATCCTAACTCCACCCCTCACTGGCTGTGACGAGGGCGGCTTCTCCAAGCCTGGTTCTTGTCTGTAAACAGCACCCGCGCAGTGAGTATCAGCCCCTGGCTAGTTGTAGCCCCTCAGTAAGGGTTCCTTTAACAACAGAACAGGTCTGTCTGCCCACTGTTGTCCAATTAAGAGCACAGTTGTTTCTGTTTCTTGTTCAGTCATAAACTGTCCTCAGCTGAGGTTTTAAAGAAACGTTTATTTGTTATTAAATATAGCTTATATACTGGAGAAGGAAATGACAGCCTACTCCAGTCTTCTTGCCTGTGAAATCCCATGGACAGAGGAGCCTTGCACAGTTCGGTTCACTGGGTCGCTAAGAGTCCTGTGCAATTTAGCGACTAAACAACAACGGCTTAGATACAGAAAAGTGCTCAAAACACATACATACCATTTAGCCAACAGTTATAAAAGCATCAGCCAAGTAACCACTACCCTGCTCAAGAAAAACAAATACTGCTTTAAAGTGGTAAATACTCTGCAATGGTGGTTTTCATCTGCGGGCAATTTTGCCCCCACGGGACACTGAAACATTTTTGGTTGTGGTATGTGAGGAAGTGCTTCTGGTATCTAGCAAGAGAGGTTAGGGGTGCCACTAAACATAAACAGCCCCCCATAACAAAGAATTAGCAGTGCCCCGGCTGAGAAAGTCTGATGTAACACAAACTGACTGCCCTATGGGACAAACACCCCATTTTGAGAAGCAGTGCTTGAGCAGGAGGTGAACTTTTAGGAAAAGATTTGGGTGCTCAAGAAACCTGTTTGTGTCAAGACTTAGATTTATACAACACATTGTTAGTAATGTCATCTCACTCAACTAATTGTTTTCTGAAGGAAAAAAAAAAGCCAGCCTGAATTTCAGGTGAAGGATCTGAAGTTAATAGACCTTGCTAACAGCATCAATCAGTTTCCATTCTTTCATTGCTGCCAAATGCTTTTAATCTCCTCTGTCACTTTGCACCAGTCCTGGGAATCAAATACTGTGCAAGTCAGCAGAAACCAGACGTATTCCATCTTACTATTAATTAAATCATGAATTAATTAAATACTGTCCTCTTCCCAACAACTTGTCCCAGCCACTTTGCTCTCATAACTCTTTGTCTTTAATTTATTGCAGGATTTAGTTGTTCGCATTGTTTTTATTCTTGGCAACCTGACAGCAAAAAATAACCAGGCTCGTGAGCAGTTTTCCAAGGAGAAAGGGAGCATCCCAACTCTACTGTCTTTATTCCACACATTCTACAAACTGGATCTGCATTCTGGGAAGCGCTGGGGGAAGGAGATGAGTGTCCCAAGGCACTGAGGCCGGCCCAGGCAGAGGACGTGCTCATCAAACTGACCCGTGTGCTCGCCAACCTGGCCATCCACCCAGGCGTGGGCCCAGCCATCGCCGCCCACTCGCACATCGTTGGCCTTCTCCTCGCCACACTGGGTAAGAAATGCGGTCTTAGATGGACTGGGGTTCTATGAGGGTTTTAGCAGTACAACCTGCTCGCTTTAATGAGCCTTCTCAGTTGTGACAGGAAATTCATTTGTCTTCTGTTCAGAACTGCCTCAAAAAGTAATCCAGCTTTTTAAAAAAGAAAAAAAAAATAGTAATACACTCTCCTGAAATCGTAAGTCGTGTCCAACTCTTGTGTCCACATGGACTATAGCCAGTTAGGCTCCTCTGTCCATGGGTTTTCCCAGGTAAGAATCCTGGAGTGGGTTGCCATTTCCTTCTCTAGGGGATCTTTCCGACCCAAGGATCGAACCCAGGCCTCCTGCATTGCAGGCAGATTCTTTACCATCTGAGCTATCAGAATTATTACTAAAATCCACTGAACTGTACACTTTAAAAGAGTGAATTTTATGGCATGTGAATTATATCACAACTTTTATTAAAAAAAAAGCTTCCCAATCAAATTATCAAAATTAGCCAACTGACCACAGAGTTTAAAAGTCCTGATTTTTCCTGGATTAGTCCACATAATTAAAGTTTGTTTGTCTTTTTATTTTTCAGCTTTTACATTATCCACAATTACAGACTCCAGGTCCCATCTTTTCCCCTGTGTTAGATAGTTGGAGCTGCCATAACAAAACACTGCAGGCTGGGTGGCTTACACAGCACAAGCATATTTCTCATAGCTCTGGAAGCTAGGATTGTAAGATCAGAGTGCTAGCTGATTCTGTTCTGGTGAGAGCCCTCTTCTTGACTGGCAAGTAGCTTCATTCTCCTGTGGCTTTTCCTCAGTGTGTGTGGGTACACATGAGAGAATGATCTTTCTCTTGTAAAACCATCAGTCCTATCTGATACAGACTCCACTCTTATGATCTCATTTAACTTGACCTCCTAAAAGTCCTGTCTCCAGAAATAATCACATTAGGGTTTAAGGCTTCAACATATAAATTTGGGGGAGGGACACAATGCAGTTGATAATATCCTACCTCTGATTCCCCCTTCCCCAGAATCCTGATTTGCCCATGTGCAGAATACTTTCATTCCATCTCAACAGACCCAAAATTTGTTATATTAATTTCAGCATCAACTCTGAAGTCTAAGGTCCCAGATCTCGTTTAAATATCATCTAACTCAGCTATCATGAGTTGTGAGATATGAGACATCCTAAGGAACAATTCCTCTCATACTTGAACCTGTGAAACCAGACAAGTTATAGGCAAAGCTGGTTGGCAAGACCAGCACGAGATAGATGGTGCTATTCCAAAAGAGAGAAATAGGGAAAAGGGGGAGTGTGATGTGTCCCCACCAGGTCCCAAACCTAGTGAGGTGAATTGCATGAGATCTTAAGGCTTGAGAAGAACCCTCTTTGGTTACATGCTGTTCCCTCCAGGTCCACTGGGGCAGCGGCCCTGCCTCCACAGCTCTGGCAGTTACGCCACTGGGGCTCTGCAGGGCAGTCTTGCCCTTAAAGCTTTGGGATGAAGACCAGTATGACTTGCTGAAACTGAGGCAGTGGCCCTGGTGAGCTCTGAGTCACTGCTGGGGTCATTCTCTCCTCTACTTGCAAAATAGTGCATATTCCCAACTAAATAGCTCCACACTCTGCCCTGTCAAGTCCAAGGAGTCTGACAGCTTCCTTCACTCGGTCCTGTCTCTGCCCCCTTCAGTTCAGACTGGCAGTGCTTCTGCTCACATAATCTCTCAAACTCTGTACTGAGTGATAATAAGACAACCACACATGTGGTGTTCCCTCCAGTATACGCTTTCTTATTTCTTGAAATGTGGGCAGGCTGAGAAGTTTCCAAGTCTTCAAGTTCTAGCTCCTGTTACTTAAGTTTCTTCTTCAATTCATCCCTTAAGTCACTCAGTTGTGTCTGAGTCTGCAACCCCATGGACTATACAGTCCATGGAATTCTCTAGGCCAGAATACTGGAGTGGGTAGCCTTTCCCTTCTCCAGGGTATCTTCCCAACCCAGGAATTGAACTCAGGTCTCTGGCATTGCAGGCAGATTCTTTCCCAACTGAGTCAGAAGGGAAACCCAAGAATACTGGAGTGGATAGCCTATCCCTTCTCCAGGGAATCTTCCCAATCCAGGGATCGAACCAGAGTCTCTTGCATTGCAGGTAGATTCTTTACCAACTGAGCTATCAGGGAAGCCCATCCCTCTCTTCTTACATGCTAATAAGCAGTCAGGAAGTGCCAAGCCTCTCTTTAAACACTCTGCTTGGAAATCTTAGCTAAACATCCAATATCATTGCTTGCAAGTTAGACCTTCCACAAAACACTAGAATACAATTCAGCCAAGTTCTTTGCCACTTTATAACAAGGATCTCCTTTCCTGCAGCTCCTCCTTTCCATCTGAGACTTTGCCAGAGTGGCCTTTAATGTCCATTTCTCTAACAGTATTGTACTCATAACTATTTCTGTGTTCTTTAAGAAGATGGAAGCTTTCTCTTGTCTTTCACCCTTTACCAGAATCACTTTGTCAATGAAAAAGTAATCAGTGAATCTAAGAAAGAATTGGAAAATTTTATTCAAGCCAAATTTGAGGATTGTAACCCAGGAAGAACATCTCAGAAAGCTCTTGAGAACTTTTCCACTGGTTAGAAATCAAGGCACAGTTGTATAAGATTTTTGAGACAGAGAGCTCTACATCAAATGATGTGTTATTGACAGTTTACGTTATCCAGATCTAAGCATCATCCTGGTGTGTCATGTGACCTCTTACACGGTCAAGAAGGGCTATTATCTTTTAAGGAGGGACTTGTCTTGATGCTAAGAGAATGTTGCTCTTTATGGTTGAGCAGATATTCCTACTGAGGGAGAGGTTTGGCAGATACACAGAGCACAGTAAGGAGAGAGAGGCCAGAAAAGAGTTATGTTTAAATTTTTCATATCTTGCCATAGAATATGAATTTTATTTCACAACCTTTAACATCCATATTTCTAGCATGCCCCTCAGAACTCCTCCAGCCTCCACCCATTACTCAGTTCCAAAGCTGCCCATATTTTTAGGTATTTGTTGCAGCAGCACCGTACTGGTAAGCACCCAAACCTGCCTTAATCTGCTTAGGATGCCGTAACAAAATAATACAGGCTGTGACTCAAACAACAGAAACTTACCTTCTTACTTCAGGGGACTGGAAGTCTGAGATCAGGGTGCCAGCGTGGTTCCCTTGAGGCCTTTCTTCCTGGCTCATAGATGGCTGCAATTTTCCTTTCTCTTCCTCTTCTAAAGCCACCAATTCTATCAGAAAAGGACTGCACCCTTACGATCTCATCTAAACCTAATTATCTCCTAAAAGCTGCATGAGAGGTGGGGGCTTCAACATAAGAATTTGGGAGGGATGCAGTTCAGTCTGTAGCAGCCCTTCTTTCCACTTTTTAGGCCTTGTCATTTCCCATGGGCACCTCTGCCTACCAGTGTGCAAGGAAGTTAACTGCCATCCAGAGATACCTACGTTGCCACTACTTACTCTGGAAGAGTTTGTTGTTGTGAAAGAAGCTTTAATGTCTGATGAAAATAATGTTTGGGGGTAACCTTTGAACTTTAGCCCTTTGTATAACCTGACTACATAGTCAGTGCTGTGCTCATATAAAGAGGTTTCTTAGTCTGCTCAGATTGCCATAACAAAATACCACAGATTGGGTAGCTTAAACTATAGAAATCTATTTCTCACAGTCCGTAGGCTGGACGTCCCAGTCAAGGTGCCAGAGGGTTGATACCTGGTGAGAATCCTCTTTCTGGCTTGTAGATGGCCCCCTTCTCACTGTGTCCTCACATGATCGGCAGAGAGCTCTGGTGTCTCCTCGTCTTATCAGAGCACTAGTCATATCAGATGAGGGCCCCACCCTTACAACCTCACTTAACTTTTATACCTCACCAGCCCTATCATCAAATACAGTCACTTTGGGGGTTAGAGCTTCAACATATGAATTTGAAGGAGACACAAACACTCCATCCATCACAAGGTTTAAGAAAGAGTAGGTTGGTATCTACTTTCAAGGAAGAGGGTACATCATGGAGGAATATCAGGTGTACACACAAAAGCTTGTGAAAAGTGCCTGTAACAAAGTACATACAGAGTGTGAAGGCTGAGAGGACTGAGCCACAGAGTATAGCTTTTGGTGTGTAGGGTTGTAATTGACCTTGCCTTCCCTTGTTATGGAGCTGCGTAGTTTTTTTTTTTCTTTCTATATTTGTTTTTTGAAATATAATTGAACTACAACACTATGTTAGTTCCAGATTACAACACAGTAATTCTATATTTCTGTGCATTACAAAATGATCGCCATTGGAGCTACCCAGTTTAAGAAGCCTGTTCACATCTGTTCCCTCACGTGAGCAGCCACATGAGTGGGTTGTTATTTTAGGCCTTTCACAGAGGAGGAAACAGGCTCAGTGAGATGCAGTGACTTTTAAAAGTCACTGAGTTAGTAAGTGCAGGGTTATTCACATGTTGCTGATCTTGAGGATTCTTAAATTCTTATATTTTTAAACATTTGTTTGGCTGTACTGGGTCTTAGTTGCAACACCTGGAGTCTCCATTACACCATGTGGGCTCTTTCGTTGCAGTGCATGGACGCTAGTTATGGCGCGTGGGCTCAGTAGTTGGGGCACACGGGCTTAATTGCTCTGTAGCATATGGGCTTTTGAGTTCCCCAACCAAGGATCAGACCCATGCCCTTTGCATTGCAAGGTGGATTCTTAACTACTGGACCACCAGAGAATTCCCAAGATTCTTAAATTCTGACTGAGGTCTGTCCTTGGTGACATATCACTTCCATGTGATAACTCAAAATCTGCACATTAGTCTAGAACTCTCTTCCAAGCTGCTGGCTGCACATTATACTGTCTGTGCAAATCTGCATTGAGCTGCTCCAAAAATTGAGTTTCTCTAACAACTTCAAACCTTGCAGCACTTGAACTCTAGTATCTCCCTGTCTTCTTTCTGCATCTGGAGGATCGGTTCTTCTCCACCCAAAAGTCAGGGATCCAACTGCCTCAGAACTAGCTATGGCGCTCATTAGGATTCCTTTTCTAATTTCTGGGTCTTACCTTGCTTTGCCTGCAGGATGGGTTGATATATGCATTTCAACTTCCCCCTTGCCCCAGGTGATTCTTCTGCCCCTTAACTGTTGAGACCCAGTACTCAGAGAACCACCTTTAGCCTCTCTGGCTAGTGAGGAGCTGGCAGGAACCTGAAACCCACTGGATGAGTTCCCATCTGTTGGCAGGCCAAATCGCTTCACCTGACTGTAGCTACCTGGGGAGAGCCTAGGACCTGCCCTCAGGTACCTGGACTGGGAGCACATCATTGTGGATAATCAAGAAAGAAAGCTCTTCATGTTTCATTTTATTGCAATTATTCATATGTGAAGTGAGAACATTCCTGGTCTTACATATATTTTATGAGCTTAGAAATTACATTTCTACCTATTAACTAAAAATATAATACAGTGGATAATTTCATTTTGAATTCTAGGAAAGAAATGCTTTGGAGGCAGAAGAAAGAGGCAGAGAGCAGATTGGGCCAGAGCTTTTACCTCTAGGGTTAATTAACCAAGGGGGCCTGGCTAGAGTCCTCAGGGGGCAGGGGCCTGTCCCCTCTGTACCTCCATCATCAAGTCCTCTGGGAGGGTAGCTACTCTGCCTCTGTCACTGGGGGATTCCCACGTGAGGTCTCTCCAATATACTTTCTTGAGGTTACTGGTACTTATGCATAACCTACTTTCTTTCTTTTGCTCTAAAGTGACCAGTGAAACTCAAATCTGGCACTTCAAAAACTGTGCATAAGAATCATGCAGAAGTTCATGAAAGACACAGATTCTAAACCCCAGCCTTAGAGGCTGTGACTGATTAAGTGAGGTGTAGAACCCTGGAATCTGCATTTTCTTTTTCGAACTCCCTCTCCCTGGCTGGCCTCAGTGCAGATGGTGAGTGGTCTCACTAGACAATGCTTCAGTCTCTGTTAGAGCTCAGTGCCATCTGAGGTTAAGCGCATGTGAAGAAAGCCTTCTACCTGGCCCATGGTGGCGGGCAGTTGTTAGGGCAAGCAGAGGGATCCCTTGTCTTTTCTGTCCCTGGAATGATTTGACCTCCCTCAAAGAGCTTTATGGGGGCGAGGGGTAAAGTTATCTTGACAGAGGATCATACACCTCCACCCTCCCCTTGGCAGCTCAGCTGCAGGGTTGAATGCTCTGAGCTCTACAAAGTCCCCTCAGCTGATCTCTGCTGGTTCCCACCTGGTATCTCTGCTTCAGTGAAGGATAGTGACCAGATCCCTGGAGAAGGGAGCTGGTCAAGGAGCCTGGCAGGCTAGAGTCCATGGGGTTGCAAAGAGTCAGACACGACTGAGTGACTAATCTCAGCACAAATGCTTGTAAGTGCATTTGAATAGAAGCACTATTAAAAATTAACTTTTGTGGGGTTAAATGCCTGTAAAGTGCTTGGAGCCCTTTCATGGTAGATGTCTGGTAGCTATGAATGCCTCCCTGTCTTGTCCCGGATGCCACATGTTCTTCCTGCTCCCAAACGTGAGGTCCTACAGGGGGACCCAACCTCTTAGGTGGTGATAGATAAGAGCTAGCCTTCTTTTTCTGGGCAAGCTAACTAATTCTCCCACCAAGGCAAGAGAAAAAAACAGATCCCTGGACACTGCCCAAGATCTGGCATCATCAGTTCTAGGACAGAGGGAACCAGGGCTGAGACTTCCTCTTTGCTAAGTGTTAGACACTCACCCAAGCCATTCCCTAGGAGCCATCTTTCTGGATAGTCCGTCCATGCATCTCACAGATGTTTATTTAGTACCCACAATGTGCCATACAGTTTTATAAGCCTTTTACATGTATTAACACATTTAAACTTAGTAATGTAGCTGCGATTATTACCCCACTTTGCAGACAAGGAAACTGAGTCCCTAGGAGGTTAAATGACTTGCACACGGTCACACAGCCAGCAGGTAGACGATCAGGATTCCAGCTCCAGAGTCACGGCCAAGCAAGTGAGGATACTCTGGAGACAGACACACCTGGGTCGGGAAGATCCCCTGGAGAAGAGAATGACAAAACACTCCAGTATCCTTGCCTGGAAAATCCCATGGACAGAGGAGCCAGGAGGTCTGCAGTCTATGGGGGTCCCAAAGAGTTGGGCATGACTGAGCAACTAATACTTTCATGAACTAAGAAAACAGGCAATTAGGATCTCATTTATTCTTGCTTTCTCCAAATATTCTTTGAGTTTCTACCAGGTATAGGACCCATGCTGGCTGCTGTGGGGTGGGGCAGAGGGACCACTGGCTGAAGGGCCAGTGTGTGTTCTCTGTAGGGTAACAAATGACTGAATTTCCCTTTGAATAGAGTAGACTATAAAAAGATCATTCTCTTTAATGAAAAGAAGGCCAAAAGGAGAGATAATTAAATCAGAAAGTGTAAGAGCTAGCACAGTCCTGCTCAGCTCACAACCTCCCTCTTATCCCTGAGGAGCTTTGGCTTCATACAGCAGATAAAAGATACTATTTAATTATAAAAAGAACGAAATTTTGCCATTCACCGCATCATGGGTGGACCTGGAGGATATTATGCTAAGTGAAATAAGTTAGACGGAAAAAAACAGATACTGTAATGATTTTACTTATTTGTGGAATCTAAAAATAATAAATACATGAAGACAACAAAACAGAAACAGACTCACAGAAATAGAGAATTAACTAGTGGTTGCCAGGGCAGAGGGAAGTGTCTGGGGGTGGGGGGCTGGCAAGATAGGAGTATGGGATTAAGAGGCACAAGCTATGATGTATAAAATAGATAGGCAACAGGATACATCATATAGGGCAGGAATTACAGCCAGTTATTTTATAATAACTTTAGGAGTGTAATCTATAAAAACATTGAATCATTGTGTTCTGCATTTGATGTAATAACTGTTTATCAACTGTATTCAGTTTATTTTTTTTGAAGAGGTAAAAGGCACTACTTAACCAGTAAAACCCAGTGGGCAAGTCAGGGCTCAAGATACGCACAGGCACTGCGGTGACTCCTTCCCAGGCAGGCGATGACTGATGGCCAGGCAGCCAGGTGGGTGAATGTTCTCCAGGCATGGGGGCCATGCACTGCGCCCGAAGCGAGGCAGAGACCGCTGTAGCCAGTTTAGTATAATCCGACTCCTGACTTTTTCTCTGACTTGCAGACCTGTATGTCCACCTAACTGCCTTACCTAATCTCATCAACTGTGGCTACTTCAGAAGTACCCCAAGAGATCTAACTCATGACCTTACCCCCAACTGGACCTTCTTCCCATTAATTCAGAGAATGGGATTGCTGTCCATCCAGTTTTGTAATCCAGAAACCCAGAGGTCATCCTAGGTCATCACCCCCACCTCAGCTTTTTGCCGTCTGGATACCACAGGAGTCTCCTGACTGGTCCCCGACATCTGCCCTTCTCTGTACTGTGGCCTAAGCCACCAGGAGATGAGTCTGAAGGTAGAGTGGAAGGCAGGGATAAAATTACTCAAGGTCTTATCTGCTGAGCTAAAGGATTTGTTCATTCATACATTCACTCATTCTTGCATTCATTAACCACTTATTATAATGTTTTTTTACAACAATGGAGTTTATTATTATTATTATTACTAGCTCCAAAAATTTTTCATATAAACTTTATCCTGATCTACCCCCAAGACACTGAAATGCTACAGCTTTCCATTTTGTAAGTTGATATTTCCAGGGAGGTTCAAGTTCTTACTTTTTAAAAAAATTTTATTAGAGTGTAGTTAATTGACTTTGTCATGTTACCTTCTGCTGTACAGCAAAGTGAATTAGCTATACATTTGTTGTTGTTCAGTCACTAAGTCGTGTCCCACTCTTTGCGACCCCACCAACTGTAGCACGCCAGGTTTCCCTGTCCTTCTCTATCTCCTGCAGTCTGCTCAAACTCGTGTCCGTTGAGTTGGTGATGCCATCCAACCATCTCCTTCTCTGTCGTCTTCTTCTCCACTTGCCCTCAACCTTTCCCAGCATCAGGGGCTTTTCCAGTGAGTTAGCTCTTCATGTCAGATGGCCAAGGTATTGGAGCTTCAGCTTCAACACAATTTCTTCCAGTGAATGTTCAGGGTTGATTCCAGCCTTCGCTTCATCCAGCCCGGCATTTCACACAGTATACTCTGCATATAAGTTAAAGAAGCGGGGTGGCAATATACACCCTTGACGTACTCCTTTCCCGATTTGGAACCAGACTGTTGTTCCATGTCCAGTTCTAACTATTGCTTCTTGACCTGCATACAGATATATCAGACCATACCACCAGGCAGGTCAGGTGGTCTGGTATTCTCATCTCTTTAAGAATTTTTAAAGTTTGTTGTGATCCACACAGTCAAAGGCTTTAGCATAGTCAGTGAAGCAAAAGTAGATGTTTTTGGAATTCCCTAGCTTTTTCTATGATCCAGCAGATGTTGGCAATTTGATCTTTGGTTCTTCTGTCTGTTCTAAATTCAGCTTGAACATCTGGAAATTCTCCAGTTCACATACTGTTGAAGCCTGGCTTGAAGGATTTTGAGTAATACCTTGCTTGTGTGTGAAATGAGTACAATTGTGCAATAGTTTGAACATTCTTTGGCATTGCCCTTCTTTGGGATTGGAATGAAAACGGACCTTTTCCAGTCCTGTAGCCCCTACTGAGTTTTCTAAATTTGCTGGCATATTGAGTGCAGCACTCTAACAGCATCATTTTTAAGGAGTTTAAATAGCTCAGCTGAAAGCCCATCACCTCCACTAGCTATGTTCATAGTAATACTTTCTAAGGCCCAGTTGACCTCACATTCCAGGATGTGAGTGATCACACCATTGTGGTTATCTGGGTCATTAAGATCTTTTTGTACGGTCCTGTATATTCTTGCCACCTCTTCTTTATCTCTTCTGCTTCTGTTAAGTCCTTGCTGTTTCTGTCCTTTATTATGCTCATCTTTGCATGAAATGTTCCTTTGGTATCTGATTTTCTTGAAGAGATCTCTAGTCTTTTCCATTCTATTGTTTTCCCCTATTTCTGTGCATTGTTCACTTAAGAAAGCTTTCTTATCTCTCTTTGCTATTCTCTGGAACTCTGCATTCAATTGGGTATATCTTTCTCTTTTGCCTTTTACTTCTCTTGTTTTCTCAGCTATTTATAAGGCCTCCTCAGACAACCACTTTGCTTTCTTGCATTTCTTTTTCTTGGGGATAGTTTTAGTCACCATCTCCTTCCTGTACAATGGTATGAACCTCTTTCCAGAGTTCTTCAGGCACTCTGTTTACCAGATATAGTCACTTGAATTTATTCATCACCTCAGCTATATAATCATAAGGGATTTAATTTAGGTCATACCTGAATGGCCCAGTGGGTTTCCCTACTTTCTTCATTTTGAGCCTAAATTTTGAAATAAGGAGTTCATGATCTGATTCACAGTCAGCTCCAGGCCTTGTTTTTGCTGACTGTATAGAGCTTCCTCATCTTTGTCTGCAAAGAATACAATCAATCTGATTTTAATATTGACCATCTGGTGATGTCCATGTGTAGAGTCATCTTTTGTGTTGTTGGAACAGAGTATTTGCTATGACCAATGAGTTCTCTTGGCAAGACGCTGTTAGCCTTTGCCCTGCTTCATTTTGTACTCCAGGACCAAACTTGCTTATTACTCCAGGTATCTCTTGACTCCCTACTTTTGCATTCCAGTCCCCTATAATGAAAAGGATGTCTTTTTTTGGTGTTGGTTCTAGGAGGTCTTGTAAGTCTCCATGTAATCATTCAACTTCAGCTTCTTCGGCATTAGTGGTTGGGACATAGACTTGGATTACTGTCATGTTGAATGGTTGGCCTTGGAAATGAACTGAAATCATTCTTTAATTTTTGAGAATGCACCTAGCTACTGCATTTCAGACTATTTTGTTGACTGTGAGGGCTACTCCATTGCTTCTAAGGGATTCTTGCCCACAGTAGTAGATATAATGGTCATCTGAATTAAATTCGCCCATTCCCATCCATTTTAGTTCACTGATTCCTAAAATGTCAATGTTCACTCTTACCACCTCCTGTTTGACCACTTCCAATTTGCCTTGATCCATGGACCTGACATTCCAGGTTCCTATGCAGTATTGTTCTTTACAGCATTGGACTTTACTTCCACCACTACACACATCCACAGCTAGGTGTTGTTTCTGCTTTGGCTCTACCTCTTAAACTTTTTGTGGAGCTATTTCTCTGCTCTTCCCCAGTAGCATATTGGACACCTATCAACCTAGGGGGCTCATCTTTCAGTGTTCTTTTGCCCTTTCATACTGTTCATGGGGTTCTCAAGGCAGGAATACTGAAGTGCTTTGCCATTCCCTTCTCCAGTGGACTACATTTTGTCAGACCCTGACTAGCTGGGACATGCCCTCCAGCCTCTCCACGTTGCTAGATGACATGCCTGGCGCCGCTGTTGGTCCTCGTTGTGTGTGTAAACCTTCACTGGCTATTGGATGTTGGTCTACATGCTGCCTGGGGGCCGAGGCAGAGGCCCTGCTGGAGTCACCAGGATGGGGGTCTTGGGAAGGCTAGAGCCAATGTTGGAGAAGGCCCAGGAGCAGAGGACACCCCAGCCTCTTCACTGCTGTTCACCATATCCATTCTTTTTTAGATTCTTTTCCCATACAGGTCATTACAGAGTGTGTAGTAGAGTTCCCTGTGGTATACAGCAGGTTCTTACTCATTATCTGTTGAGCATCACTCTGTGCAGACACTGTTCTAAATGCTGAGAATGTGATGATGAAAAGAATGAGTCCTTAGTCTCGTGGAGCTTACACCTTGGAGCTGGAAGACAGACATTAAACACATAAATCAGGTGGTCCCATGTGTTATAGGGAAGAAGGGGAGGGGATGTGGGTAACAATGCTATTTTATACAAAGTGACTGAGGAGACTGTGTCTAATAAGGTGATAGCTAAGCAGCAGCCAGAAGGACATGAGGAGTGAGCCAGGATAACTGGAGGAAGGAATATTCCAGACGGGGACTAGCAGTGCAGAGTTCTTGGGCAGGCTCAGGCTGAAACGCTCAAAAAGAGGGAAAGACTGTGGTTGGTTGGCATCAGGGACCTGAGGCTGGAGCAGCAAATTAAGACCCGGGAGGTAAGGACTGGGCAGCCAGGTCGGGCCTGTGGGCCGGGGAGATGAGTGGCGTTGTCTGACTGACTTTTAAAGGGTCTGCACATTGAGGGCAGGCTCAAGGAGGTGAAGGCAAAGAAGAGAAGCCAGTGAGGAGATGAGAGATGGACTAGGTGGTGGTAGAGGAGGGGAGAGGCGGTCAGAGCCTGCGTGTTTGGAAGGCAGCACTGATAGGAGCCATAGAGGGATTATGACCCAAGGGCCATTCTGTTGGGAGGTCCAGAGTCCGGGTAACAGACTCCCAAGGTGCAAGCCCCGGGATAGTTCTGGGTCAGAGCATACCAGCTCTGATCACCTTTGCATACAGGGACTAGATCAGCTTGACTTTTCCAGACCCCTGGGTAGAGGGACTGAGCTTAGAGTGTTCCAATGCTGGCCTGGAGTGGTCCCCGGCCATGGGTGCATTTCCCTGCAGGGAGAGTCATGGGAAATAATACCATGGCATTCATGTAGACCTTGCCTGGACAGTGGCGGGTCCCTGCAGCAGCTGGGCTGTAGTTAGGAGGTCGTGGCTTCTGCCCTGCAGCGAGTCTTTCATACCCTTCAGTTCAGTTCAGTTCAGTCACTCAGTCATGTCCGACTCTTTGCAACCCCATGAATCGCAGCACACCAGGCCTCCCTGTCCATCACCAACTCCGGGAGTTCACCCAAACCCATGTCCATCGAGTCGGTGATGCCATCTAGCCATCTCACCCTCTGTCATCCCCTTCTTCTCCTGTCCCAAATCCCTCCTAGCATCAGAGTCTTTTCCAATGAATCAACTCTTCACATTAGGTGGCCAACGTATTGGAGTTTTAGCCTCAGCATCAGTCCTTCCGGCTTCCAGCATCAGTCCTTCAGCCTTCATCAGTCCATGAACACCCAGGACTGATTTCCTTTAGGATGGACTGGTTGGATCTCCTTGTAGTCCAAGGGGCTCTCAAGAGTCTTCTCCAACACCACAGTTCAAAAACATAAATTCTTTGGCACTCAGCTTTCTTTATAGTCCAACTCTCACATCCATACATGACCACTGGAAAGACCATAGCCTTGATTAGACGGACCTTTGTTGGTAAAGTAACATCTCTGCTTTTTAATGTGCTATCTAGGTCAGTCATAACTTTCCTTCCAAGGAGTAAGCATCTTTTAATTTCATGGCTGCAGTCACCATCTGCAGTGACTTTGGAACCCCCAAAATAAAGTCTGACACTGTTTCCCCATCTATTTCCCATGAAGTGATGGGACCAGATGCCATGATGTTAGTTTTCTGAATGTTGAGCTTTAAGCCAACACTCTTCTCTTTCACTTTCATCTAGAGGCTTTTTAGTTCCTTTCTGCCATAAGGGTGGTGTTATCTGCATATCTGAGGTTATTATGCTCACTTTATTTCAGAATCCAAGTCAATTGATGATTGTGAGGAGCTGGTGATCAATACTACGGCAACTATCAACAACTTATCTTACTACAAAGTGAAGAATTCCATAATTCAAGACAGAAAGCTATATATTGCTGAATGTAAGGTTCAGAGTTGGGTTTGGGTAGATGCATGTTCATTTAAGGTTTTGACTTTATTAACTAAACACAGAACTAGAGGTGTTTATAGTTTCTGACTTCTGGTACAAGTATCTAAGAGTCTGATTTAATTCTAAGAAAGTTGAATATGGGGACACATTAGTTTCTTAGTTCTTGCTTATGTCCCCTATTGTTGGAATTTTATTATCACTTTTAATTTTTAAGTTACATTATTTAGCATGATATTGGTTTCTAATAGCTTTAATTTAAAACTTTAATTCACTGATTTTATTTCTCTGGTCACCAAATCCAGTGCTCTTAAAGCTCCTCGTGAGTAACAACATGGATGGAATCCTGGAGGCTGTGCGTGTTTTTGGAAATCTCTCCCAGGACCATGACATCTGCGATTTCATAGTACAGAAAAATGGTGAGTCAGTGACACACATTCAAAAGCAGTCACGTCTTGGCAATAAACAACTGAGTGGTTTCGCAGCTTGGGTCACAAGAACGTAACACTTGTTTCTGCTTTGGGACAAGCGGTGCTTTACATTCTGTTCCATCTATCAGTGAGGCTGTTGGCTCAGGATGCCAAGATAGATCTGGGCTGTGTTCTCAGGGTTTCTCTCTCCCTGACGAGTGGTCTTTTGAGTTTTGAGATGGTATGTGTATGTGTTTGTGCTTAAGTGAAACAAGTAATCTATACACATCATTTCTGTCCATGGGAATAGACTCAAAAGACCTGCTCCTTCATGCACTGGAATGTCTATTATAGTACTGCTTGTAATAGTGAAAAATGGGAACAACCTAAATGTCTGTCAACAGGTAAGAGAATAAATATATTACAGTATGTTCATGCAACCAAACTTTTACAGCAGTTAAAATAAATGAGCTAGAAGTTCATGTTTCAACATGCATCAACCTCAAACACATACTATAGGAGCAAAAAGCTAGTAGTAATAGGAGGACACATATGAAATAATACCATTAATATTGTATTAAAACATGCGAAATGGTCCTGGGTATTGTTTATGTAATGTACTCATGCGCTAATGGAATGAGGCATAAATGCATTTGGAATTAGAAACTCCACATTTAAGACAAAGTTAAATTTGAATGGATGCCCCAAATATAAAATTGGATCTGTAATGTTTTATTTCTTCAACTGTGTAGCAGGTATATAACAGTGTATACTAAACATACTATTTTTCTCAAAAATCTCATGTAAAAACAGTAACTAAAAATGCCTAATTATTCATGTTCATGATAGAAAATTTATATAATACAGATTAAAAAGAAAACACTTCCCCAGAGATAATTGTTAAATTTTGGTGTATATTCTTTAAACTCTTAAAAACATAGGTGATTCAGCCTTTGCCAAGCTCACTGCTGACCCATCAGTAGGCCAAGGTCAGCGTGGCGTGGCTGCCTCTCAGGTGAGCTGTGGAACAGGAGTGCTCACCCATTCATTCTCCCCCAACCTCTGCTGGGGGTGATGAGCAAACAGGACAAACAGTTCCGTCTCTAGGAGTAAGGGAAGGCGGTGGGGGCAGGGGGAACCTGTCCTGATATAAGATGTCCCCTACACTGGAAGTCTGGCCTCCCTGCGCACTGGTTTCCAGCAGTCTGAGCAAGTCTTCTCTTAAAAACTATGGCCTTGGAGGACTTCCCAGGAAGATCACTGAAGCCTACTCCTCCCGCCCCTCTTCCAGGGCTGTGTATTTTAAGAAAATTCCTGCTGGAGGTTCAAAAGAGCCCTTGAGAACAACCAGAAGTTAGAGATGAAATGAATGGCACCTGTGTGATTGGAAGGAGGTGGTACCCTCCTCTCCACGGGCGGGGACTTTACCACTGCCTGGAATGGAGAGCTGATGCTGCGGTGGACACAGCAGTACCCGGGAACAGGGACCCTGGGGGTGGGGAACAGGTTCTGAAGTGTTGGTGTTGGGTGTTGGTGAAGGCACTTCCCCACTGGGCAGTGGGGAAGCCCTACGAAGAGTGGGCTAAATCCCCGAGCAGGGTTTCCAGTTTCACAAGCTGCTCCCCCATTTCCCCTCTGCCATTTGTGGAATGAAATACAGCTGGGCCCCCTGCGCTTCACTGGTCTGCATTTGCTCTCTGCCCTTCCAGTCCACAAGTTCATGATTGCTCTGCTGGATGCTAAGCATCAGGATATTTGCTTTTCTGCCTGTGGTGTTCTCCTAAACCTCACCGTGGATAGAGACAAGCGAGACATCCTAAAAGAAGGAGGCGGCATTAAAAAGTAAGTTCAAGGCTCGGAGTCCTGACTCTATCAGGATTCACAGGAGAACTTAGGCCCCCCTCCCTCGTTTCTCCCGGGCAGAGATATTTCTCCATCTGGAAGTGCCTAGCTAGGCTAAAGAGGGGATTTAGATTCCACTGGACACTTAAAATAATTCAGAAGTAGGTTATTGCTTAAATTTGTTAATTACTTAAATTGGTAGATGTGAAATTATTTAAATAACACTGAATTATATATAAAATGTATATTCAGTATCAAAGAAAGTTAATCATCATGTTAAAAACATAAGATGCTGACCTAATAACTTCTCAATTTGACTTTTCACTCAGGTTAGTGGATTGTTTAAGAGATTTTGGGCCTACTGATTGGCAGCTGGCCTGCTTGGTTTGCAAACGCTATGGAACTTCAGTGAAAATATCACCAATGCTTCATCCTGTTTTGGAGATGAGGCTGCCAACACACTCTTAGCCTTGCTGTCATCATTTTTAGGTAAGACTCCTGACTGTGAATATGTGAATCTTATCAAAATGAGAAAAATTGTTTCCTGTGACCTGTGTGGATAAAGATTGGTAGGCCTTTGGGTAGCTTTTTTTCGATAAGGACCAAGAGACGTTAAAGACGATTATAATTTGGAGATACCTGGAAGAGGCTGAATCTTATATACAGTGGGGACATGAGGACTTTTAACTCATTGGGTGCTGTCATGATTTCTTTTGTGGCTTTCCCTCTTCTTTTGAATTTTCTATAAGCTTCATAAATAGACGAACTGGGCATAAATGTATTGCTGTTGTTTAAAAAGTATATAGACATTGTTGTAATTGAGAAAATATGGTTAAAAACTACTCTGAAATAAGTCATGCTTTTAATGAACGTATGCATATGTGATTGTGTTATGTGGGGAGAGTCTGTGAAATTATTTGACATTACTGTGTGGTCCAACATACACTGAACGGTAGGAAATCACTGATATAAACCAAAGGAAAGATGAGAGTGTCTTCCATTGCAAAAGTTTCTATTTTTACGATACTTCTCCTCATCCTGGGGTAGGCCTAAGAGCAGTGATTTAAGTCAGAAATGAGTGGAAAATCTTAATTTTCAAAATGAAGATGTGCCTATCATCTCCCAGGCACTGTGTTGGCTCAGCAAAGCCATGCAGAAAGGCTCAGTGTGACCCAGAGGTTGTGAGTTCAAATTCTGACTCTCTGGGATGGTGTGATTTGACGTGAGAATCTCTCAGAACCTGTCTTTTCATCTGTAAAATGGGGTTGTTATATCTGTGCTGTGTTGCAGGGAGTTGTGAGAATCAAACAAGCATCCTGAGAGCATTCCAGGAAATCTAGAGGCTGTAGTCAGGCAGTTCTGAGTTAAGGTCTCACTTTATCACATGCAAAGTTTTAACTCGGGGCATATTAACCTCTGAATGTATATCTTCTCATGTCTAAGATGGGGATGATTGACATCCACTTTTCAGAGTTGTTGGGCTTCCCTGGTGGCTCAGACAGTAAAGCATCTGCCTTCAATGTGGGAGACCAGGGTTTGATCCCAGGCTTGGGAAGATCCCCTGGAGAAAGAAATGGCAATCCACTCCAGTATTCTTGCCTGGAAAATCCCATGGATGAAGGAGCCTGGTAGGCTACAGTCCATGTGGTCACAAAGAGTCGGACACAACTGAGCGACTTCACTTTCACTTGCAGAGTTGTTAGGGTGATAAATGAATAGACCTACACAAAGAAATTCACATAGAACCTGACACACAGCTAGTTCTCAAAACACAGTTGTGAAAATGCTTGTAAATTCTATTGTTGAAACAATGTTATTAAACAGGAACTCCGGACCAGAACTATTTGAAAGAAAGCTATGCAATAGGTTCTTGTAGGTTATCCATTTTAAATACAGCAGTATGTACATGACCTTCCCACAGTCCCTAACCGTCCCTTCTCCCAGGCAACCAGAAGTTCATTTTCTAAGTCTGTACCTTTCTGTTTTATAAGTTAATTTGTATCATTTCCTTTCAGATTCCACATATAAGGGAGGTCATATTGTATTTCTCCTCTGTCTGACTTACTTCACTCAGTGTGACACTTGCTGGGTCCATCCCTGTTGCTGCAAATGGCATTCTTTTTCATAGCTGAGTAATAGTCCATTGTATATGAAGTCCCACATCTTCTTTATCCATTCCTCTGTTGGACATTTAGGTTGCTTCCATGTTTTGGCTATTATAACAGTGCTGCAGTGAGTATTTGGGTTCATGTATCCTTTCGAATCATGTTTTTCTCCAGATAGATATCCAGGAGTGGGATTATGGGGTCATATGGTAGTTCTCCATAGTGGCAGTGCTAATTTACATTCCCACCAACAGTGTAGGAGGGTTGCCTTCTCAAAATGAGCACAATTTTAAATCATTGAGGGTCACATTCTGCTCTGTGGACTTGAAGTTTTCTTGGGTTGCTGGGAGCAGAAGTGCACTCAATGTGCTTTAATTCAGTTCTCAACTGTGGCAGAACATTGGAGTCAGAACATATGGAATTAAAAAGAAAAATCAATCAAAAAAACCACACTTGTCCTGGCCCCATCCCTAGAGATTCTGATGCAGGCGCTCTGGGGGAGGCCAATTATCTGCATCATTAAAAAGTTCCACAGGTGAGCCTGCTATTCGGGCTGCACTGAGAACTCCACCCTGGTTAGTGAAGGAGCAGAAGGGAAGGATGCCCCAGAAAGGAGGAAGCTGGGGAACACGCGCATTGTGCAGAGCTTGCTGGACCAGCACTCAGGATGTGAAAGGCGGCCCCATCAGTAGCAGGCATCATCTACCCCACGCTGCTAAGACCCAGCAGTGCTGTCTCTACTCTTAAGGAAAAAGGCCTGTCTCCCCGTTGTTGCCTCCAGGCTCCTGCGTGGCCATGGCTCCAGCTGTCTCAAGGCCGCTTCTTGCTGCTATCGTGAGTGGGCCTCTGTCTCCTCTGCTGTTGGCACGACTTTCTGTCTCCCATTTGGGGAGAAGATGTGACTGGTTCCATGAGTCATTCTCCTGGGCTCGAGGCTTTCGTGCCTCAGGCGGCAGCTGCCTCCACTGCAGGCTGTCTGTGCCTTCCTTTGGCACCTCAGACTGGGACACTCAACCATATATAGCAAACTGGTGGGGCCATGTGGCACCACCTAAGAAGGGATGTGGGCATGACTGGCTTTACATGCGGGCAGCACACCTGGTGTGCCCTTGACTACAATGGGCCTGTCCCTGCCTCTTCCCCCCGTCAACCATCCCTGGAGCAGGACTGGGCCTCCCCTCATGCTTCCCTAACCTTGCGCCTGTGCCCTGGCCAGGTCTCTTACCTGCCTGGCCCAAGGCTGCCGGTCCTGGCAGGCCCTTCTCATGAGCTTTCCAGGCCCACAGTCATAGGGAAGCTGCACTACTTACATAGCAATTAATCATGAGCTATGTGACTTGTTCTGTATTATTGTTTTATACCTTTTGTTTCCCCACTTCAACGGAGCCACTTTAAGGAAAAGATATTGCCTTGGGCAAAGCCAGGTTCTTGATAGATGCTTGTGGATTAACTGATGATGGTGGTATCTTTAATAGTGCTGTATACTTTTAAAAGGACGTTCATTCTATCCTTCTAAGATCTGAGGTCTTAAGCTAGGTGACAGTGGAGGTAGGTACGTCTAGGAGGATTAAGTGACTTGCCTAAGATCATACTGTAGCAAAGCCAGGGCTTTTCATCAAAAAGTAAACATTGAGCCCCTGTGTTTTTCTGCTGTTCCATTACATAGTGTGCCCCTATCCCACCCACCCCTGGAAGGGGATGGAGGCACGGGTAAGAAACACAAGCACAGTCCGCCAGGGAGCCAGGTCATCATCAGAGTGTGGCATGCACTTCTCATGTGATTGTGAGTGTTGCTTATGAGCCGTGAGGACTGGCTACTTCCTGGCTCTTCTCTCCACAGTGTGGACCTCAGAGCCTTACTTCTGACACGGGCTGTAGTTGTGTCCGGCCAGTTGGGTGGCAGCAATTGAAATGGATATATGAATGAGAGTATACTTAAATTTCAAATTTTTTTATAGCGATAGGTTAAAAAAACAACAGGCCATTTTGAAAACAGGATGAGCTGTTATATCACAAAAGTCCCACAATGTAGTGTGAGCACTGTTTTTAGAAATCACGGGAGGGCAATTGATATAGCAATGTAAGTTACCCAACTTTTTCTTGATGGGAAGCTGGAAAAGAAAGTAATGGGACACAGTGTGGTTGGGATGTTGACAGTCTTTTAGGAAAGTGGCTTAAAAGAATGTTGTCTAAAACTTCCTGATGTGCTACAGCCACTTCTCATAAACTCAGGAGCAATCTGTTTATCTTGAAGTTCTTATGTGGTATGCCCTGGCACACTACCATGAGCTTCTCTCAGGGTTGCTGGCAAGTGGTGATCACCAGTATACACTAGTGATTAGTGTGTACAGTTTGCTATTGTGAACATAAATGACTCTAGGTTATTTTATATTCATCTGAGGTATGTGGGGGCATCCCTAGGTGGCTCAATGGTAAAGAATCTGCCTGCCAATGCTGGAGACACAGGTTCGATCCTTGGGTCAGGAAGTCCCCTGGAGAAGGAAATGCCTGGGAAATCCCATGGACAGAGGAACCTGGTGGGCTACAGTCCATTGGGTTGCAAAGAGTTGAACATGAGTTAGCAACTAAATAACAAGATATGTGGAACTTAGAACCTAGGTTATGTGATAAGGGATAGAGGGGCCCCCAGCGTTCAGAGTAGAGGGTCACATCATCATGCTCATGCCAAAGAGTCATCAGGTGCTTCTAGAACATGTGAGAACTGTGCCTTATAAGCGTTACAACAGTAATCAAACCCCTGGTAGCTACCTGGTGCTGAACAGCAGGCTAGGAAAGAGTGCAGTGATGCGCAGGATACTTAAACTGTACTAGAGACCATGTGATACTGGTCACTGACAGAGTTGTTTTGAGTCCTTTTGTTGTTGTTGTTTAGTCACTCAGTTGTGTCTGACTCTTTGTGACTCCATGGACTGCAGCACATCAGGTTCCCTGTCCTTCACTATCTCCTGGAGTTTGCGCAGACTCATGTCCATTGAGTCAGTGATGCCATCCAACCATCTCCTCCTCTGTCGCCTCCTCCTCCTCCTGCCCTCAGTTTTTTCCAGCATCAGGGTCTTTTCCAATGAGTCAGCTGTTCACATTAGGTAGCCAGCGTATTGGAGCTTCAGCTTTAGCATCTCTCCTTCCAATGAATATTCAGGATTGATTTCCTTTAGGACTGATTGGTTTGATCTCCTTGTTGCTGCTGAAGGGACTCTCAAGAGTCTTCTCCAACACCACAGTTGAAAAGCATCAATTCTTCAGCACTCAGCCTTCTTTATGGTCCAACTCTCACACTACATCGCTACTGGAAAAACCATAGCTTTGACTATACTGACTTTTGATGGCAAAGTGATGTCTCTGCTTTTTAAGATGCTGTCTAGATTTGTCATAGTTTTTCTTTGAAGGAGCAAGCATCTTTTAATTTCATGGCTACAGTGATTTTGGAGCCCAGGAAAATGAAATCTGTCACTGTTTCCACATTTTCCCCCATCTATTTGCCATGAAGAGATGGGACCAGCTGCCATGATCTTTGTTTTTTGATGTTAATTTCAAGCCAGCTTTTTCACTCTCCTCTTTCACCTTCACCGAGATGCTCCTTAGGTCTTTGCTATCTGCCATTAGTGTGCTATCATCTGCATATCTGAAGTTGCTATTTCTCCTGGCAAACTTGATTCTAGCTTGAGCTTTATCCAACCTGGAATTTCACATAGTATACTCTGCATATAAGTTAAATAAGCAGAGTGACAATATACAGCCTTGATGTACTCCTTTCCCAATTTTGAACCAGTCCACTCTTCCATATCTGGTTCTAACTGTTGCTTCTTGACATGCATACAGGTTTCTCAGGAGGCAGGTTAGGTGGTCTGTAGTCCCATCTCTTTCAGAATTCTCCACAGTTTGTTGTGATCCACACAGTTAAAGGCTATAGCATAGTCAATGAAGCAATAGTAGACTTATTTTTTTTTTAATTCCCTGCTTTTTCTATGGTCCAGATGTTGGCAATTTGATCTCTGGTTCCTCTGCCTTTTCTAAATCCAGCTTGTATATCTGGAAGATCTTGGTTCATGTACTGTTGAAGCCTAGCTTGAAGGATTTTGAGTATTACCTTGTTAGCATGTGAAAAGAGTACAACTGTATGCTAGTTTGACCATTGTTTGGCATTGCATTTTTTGGGATTGAAATGAAAGCTGACCTTTTCCAGTCCTGTGGCTACTGCTGAATTTTCCAAATTTGCTGGCATAGAGTGCAGCACTTTCACAGCATCATCTTTTAGGATTAGAAATAGCTCAGCTGTGATCCCATCACCTCCCTAGTTTTATCTGATACTGGGAGGGATTGGGGGCAGGAGGAGAAGAGGACGACAGAGGATGAGATGGCTGGATGGCATCACCAACTTGATGGACATGAGTTTGAGTGAACTTTGGGAGTTGGTGATGGACAGGGAGGCCTGGCGTGCTGCGATTCATGGGGTTGCAAAGAGTCAGACATGACTGAGCAACTGAACTGATTGCTTCTTAAGGAGAAGGCAATGGCACCTCACTCCAGTACTCTTGCCTGGAGAATCCCAGGGACGGGGGAGCCTAGTGGGCTGCCATCTATGGAGTCGCACAGAGTCGGACACGATTGAAGCGACTTAGCAGCAGCAGCAGCAGCAAAACTTATTAAGGCCCACTTGACTTCACATTCAGGATGTCTGGCTCTAGGTGAGTGACCACATGATTGTGGTTATCCGGGCCATTAAGACCTTTTTGTACAGATCATCTGTGTATTCTTGCCACCTCTTCTTAATCTCTTCTACTTCTGTCAGTTCAGTTCAGTCGCTCAATCGTGTCCGACTCTTTGCGACCCCATTAATCGCAGCATGCCAGGCCTCCCTGTCCATCACCAACTCCCAGAGTTTACCCAGACTCATGTCCATCAAGTCGGTGATGCCATCCAGCCATCTCATCCTCTGTCATCCCCTTCTCCTCATGCCCCCAATCCCTCCTAGCATCAGGATCTTTGCCAGTGAGTCAACTCTTCTCATGAGGTGGCCAAAGTATTGGAGTTTCAGCTTCAGCATCAATCCTTCCAATGAACACTCAGGGCTGATCTCCTTTAGGATGGACTGGTTGGATCTCCTTGCAGTCCAAGGGACTCTCAAGAGTCGTCTCCAACACCACAGGTCAAAACCGTCAATTCTTCGGCACTCACCCTTCTTCACAATCCAACTCTCACATCCATACGTGACCACTGGAAAAACCATAGCCTTGACTAGACAGACCTTTGTTGGCAAAGTAATGTCTCTGCTTTTGAATATGCTATCTACGTTGGTCATAACTTTTCTTCCAAGGAGTAAGCGTCTTTTAATTTCATGGCTGCAGTCACCATCTGCAGTGATTTTGGAGCCCCCCAAAATAAAGTCTGACACTGTTTCTACTGTTTCCTCATCTATTTTCCATGAAGTGATGGGACTAGAGGCCATGATCTTGAGCTTTAAGCCAACTTTTTCACTCTCCTCTTTCACTTTCTTTTTTTTTTCAAACACAGTACATTGTTATTATTTTGTTTTATACAGTCACTTGTTTTATCACATTTAAATCTAAGAAAAATATTTTATTTTCTTTTATTTATTCATTATTTCATTAAATTTTTTGAAAAATATGGAACGCTTCACGAATTTGCGTGTCATCCTTGCGCAGGGGCCATGCTAATCTTCTCTGTATCATTCCAACTTTAGTATATGTGCTGCCCGAAGCGAGCACTCCTCTTTCACTTTCATCAAGAGGTTTTTAGTTCCTCTTCACTTTCTGCCATAAGGGTGATGCCATCTGCATATCTGAGATTATTGATATTTCTCCCAGCAATCATGATTCCAGCTTGTGCTTCTTCCAGCCCAGCATTTCTCATGATGTACTCTGCATAGAAGTTAAATAAGCAGGGTGACAGTATACAGCCTTGATGTACTCGTTTTCCTATTTGGAACCAGTTGTTGTTCCATGTCCAGTTCTAACTGTTGCTTCCTGACCTGCATATAGGTTTCTCAAGAGGCAGGTCAGGTGGTCTGGTATTCCCATCTCTTTCAGAATTTTCCACAGTTTATTGTGATCCACACAGTCAAAGGCTTTGGCATAGTCAATAAATCAGAAATAGATGTTTTTCTGGAACTCTCTCTGTTAAGTCCTTGCCATTTCTTTCATTATAGTGTCCATCTTTGCATGAAATATTCTCTTGGTATCTCTGATTTTCTTGAGATCTTTGGTCTTTCCCATTCTATTGTTTTCTTCTATTTTTGTGCATTGTTCACTTAAGAAAGCTTTATCTCCTTGATATTCTCTGGAACTCGGCATTCATTGGGTTTATCTTTCCCTTTGTCCTTTGCCTTTCACTTCTTTTCTTAGCTATTTGTAAGGCTTCCTCAGACAGCCACTCTGCCTTCTTGCATTTATTTTTCTTGGGGATGGTTTTAGTCATCATTTCCTGTACAGTGATACGAACCTCCACCTTTGGTTCTTCAAGCACTCTGTCTACCAGATTTAGTCCCTTGAACTATTCATCACTCCATTATGTAATCATAAGGGAGTTTATTTAGGTTATACCTGAATAGCTTAGTGGTTTTCTCTACTTTCTTCAATTTGAGCCTAAATTTTGCAAATAAGAGTTTATGATCTGAGCCACAGTCAGCTCCAGGTCTTGTTTTTGCTGACTGTATAGAGCTTCCCTATCTTTGACTGCAAAGAATACAATCAATCTGATTTCAATATTGACTGTCTGGTGTTGTCCATGTGTAGAGTCATCTCTTGTGTTGATGGATGAGGGTGTTTGTTATGACCAGTGTGTTCTGTTGGCAGAACTCATGTTAACCTTTGCCTTGCTTCATTTTGTACTCCAAGGCCAAACTTGCCTATTACTCCAGATATCTTTTGACTTCCTACTTTTTGCATTCCAGTCTCCTATGATGAAAAGGACATCTTTTTTGGTGTCTTATAGGTCTTCATAGAATGGTTCAACTTCAACTTCTCAGCATTAGTGATTGGGAGATAGACTTGGATTACACTGATGTTGAATGATTTGCCTTGGAAACAAATGGAGATCATTCTGTCTTTTTTGTGATTGCTCCCAAGTACTACGTTCAGACTCTTCTGTTGACTGTGAGGGCTACTCCTTTGCTTCTAAGGGATTCTTGCCCACAATAGTAGATATATAATGGTCATCTGAATCAAATTCACCCATTCCCATCCATTTTAGTTCACTGATTGCTAAAGTGTCAATATTGACTCTCGCCATCTCCTGCTTGACCATGTCCAATTTACCTTGATTTATGGACCTAACCTTCCAGGTTCCTATGCAATATTGTTCTTTACAGCATCAGACTTTACTTTCACCACCAGGCAGAACCACACCTGGGCACTGTTTCCCGCTTTGGCTCAGCCTCTTCATTTTTTCTGGAGCTATTTCTCTGCCCTTCCCCAGTAGCACATTGGACATCTGCTGACCTGGGGGCTCATCTTTCAGTGTTCTGCCTTTTTGCCTTTTAATCCTTTCAAAAACCTTACCTAAAATTCTAGTGTTTGGAAGTGTGCTGTGTACAAAGAAAGTTGAACAATAACTGCTTATCTAAATCAGTACTTTTCACACTGACCAGTTTGAAAAATGAAGCAGCAAACAAAGAGAATATCAGAATATATTACATGTAGAAAAGATAAGTATTCTATCATGAAACATTTGTTATTTATTTATAAATATGTATATATAGTCATCATGTAATATGCACTTCCTGCTGCTGCTGCTGCTAAGTCGCTTCAGTCGTGTCTGACTCTGTGTGACCCCATAGACAGCCCCCAGCAGGCTCCCCCATCCCTGGGATTCTCTGAGGCAAGAACACTGGAGTGGGTTGCCATTTCCTTCTCCAATGCATGAAAGTGAAAAGTGAAAGTGAAGTTGCTCAGTCATATCCAACTCCTAGCGACCCCATGGACTGCAGCCCACCAGGCTCCTCTGTCCATGGGATTTGCCAGGCAAGAGTACTGGATTCGGCTGCCATTGCCTTCTCCTAGGTCACAATTTTTAAAAAAAGTTTGAAAATCATAGATCTAAGGTTTTCTTGGGTTAGCCTTTGCTGTTCATTGCAATTCAAGTTCCAAATTTAACACCTAGAGTAATATGACACACTTTATGTGTCTGCTGTATTTACTTTGCAACTTGAGACTGCTTTTCTTTTATCTATAGTTATTTGGCCACTTTTGTTATCTTGCCTAACCCAATTTACAATTAATAGGGTACAAGTGTAGATTAACTAATTATACATTGAGCCTCAAGAAGAGAAATATAGTCTCGATGTTAGATTAAGAAACCCCAGACACCAAACAGTGACTTGGCTAAAATCATCAAACCCAGCCAAAGTCCTGGACAAAGAAAGACTGCAGGTTGCCTGGGCAGCCATCAGTCCTAAGCTGCTTTGGAAAAGAGCATAAAAAAGAGAATTCATTTTTAACGAAAGTTTAGTACTCAGAACATCGACAGAAGAGTGAGCAGGAAGTAGATCTAGGAATTCAAGAGCACTCAGAGTCTCACAGACTGCTTTAGTTTGGAAATAGCCCAACAGGAAGGCCTTTCAAGGCATCAAACACCATCTGGATTCTCCTCCTTTTGAGGCCTTGATTATCAAATGGGTGGGGAGAGTCAGGTTTGCTTACAGGGGTCTCCATGGAGAGCTTTGCTGAATTGTTTGTGTCTGCCCAGAACTTATCTCAGAGTTGCATAGCTGTCCAGTTGGCTGGGGGAGAGGACAGGAAGGTACAAACTGGGATTCCAGACCTATCTTATTCTGGGTGGTGACACCAACACCAGTAGTGCCAAAGTATACACAGTGTACTTTGAGTGTCCCGAAAATATTCAGGGTAGGAAATTTGATGTAAGCACCAAGGAAGTATTTGATGGCAGGATTTTAGTGGGCCTTATGAAAGAAGTTTGCAAATTATGCAAGCAGCAATATTTGTGGTCACTTTAGGACTTAGTGGTTACCACTTAAGAGGTCTGCCTCAGCCTCAGACCTAGGAAGTGGCAGAGCCAACCTTCTGACTGGCAGGCCAGTGCATTTTCCCGAAGTCCTTCTCATGGGTTCCAGTGTAAACAGAGAGAAATGCAGTGGCAGGTCGGTGCAGAAACCTCAGTAGCCATTTGTCTTCCAACTTGGGTTGGATATACTTTCATGATATTCACAAAATTGAAAGTGCTGTTGGATTAGGAAACAAATCAAGGTTGTAATTTTGCATTTTTTTAACAAGTGCTTTTCTGCATTATATATGGACTCACTTGAGATTCTAATATTCCTTAGGATTCTCAAAGTCTTCCACTTTTCACTTTTATTGGGGAGAGCATAAGGTGGCAGGGGGAAGGAGGTGTTATCTTTTCAAAGAAGTTTGTCCAGGCTGCTCTGAAGTGAACAAAGTTGATTTTCAGTCAAATTCAACTGTGCTACTTTCCCAAAAGATTTCCTGACTTCTTTTATATTTGTCAACCACTGAAGAATTAATAATTAACATTTTTAATGTGTAGATAAGGAAATAATCTATTCATACTTTGTTTATTCTGAGAAATTGTGATCTGTCTTTTGGATATAAAGTTAGATGTAACATTAGGGATAAATTGAAGTAAGAACTCAATTCAGTCTAGGGTGTTTTTTTTTTTTTTTAGGAAGAGCGCTATCTTTTATTATTGTTATTTTTTTGCCATGCCACACACTATGCATGATCTTAGTTCCCTGACCAGGGATCCAACCCCAGGCCCCCTGCAGTGGAGGCATAGAGTCTTAACCACTTGGACTGCTAGGGAAGTCCTCAAGATTATATATATATATATTTTAATTAAGAAACTACCATACACTTAAAATTTTTTCTGTAAAGAACTACTCCCATAAAAAAGCCTTGTTGCAGTTAGAGATGACTCAGGATGAGTTTAACTCATGCCATCAAAAATTAAACTTCATTCAGTAGGTTACATTTCTAAATAATTGCTGTAATTTTAATTTTTCTGATGCAGATGAAGAACTAGCATTGAATGGGAGTTTTGACCAAGACCTAAAAAACTATCACAAACTCCACTGGGAAACAGAATTCAGACCGGTGGCACAGCAGCTTCTAAACCGCATTAAGAATCATCACACCTTCCTGGAACCTCTGCCTATTCCTTCTTTCTAACATGATGCAGATTAACAACAGAAACAGGAAGTCAGGTCTCCATCATTCTTAAGAAGTGGTAACAAACATGAACTTTTTTCTTCAATATTAACAAATATTCAAAGTTTTTCAGGTACTTATTTTAGTGAGTAGTCTTAGTGTATTAAAAGAAATAAGCATTTCTTCTTGTCAGGTATTGTGGAAAAATGAATATACATGTTGTGCTTCCTATTATGAGAAATTTAAGATGAAAATATATTCATGGTATTTCTAAGTAAATGACTTTTTATTCTATTCTCTATTGAATAATTTAGTTCTAGTCTTAAAATCCTGATGTCACAATTCTAGAATTTAATTGCTTGTCAGTTCAGTCAATGAACTGTGCAATAAAGACAGATATTATGTACAGAAAGAATGGTGGTCAACACTATTAGGAATACATTACTACATAAGCATCTGTACTAATTCTTACAGCTTTTAATAATAATCTTCTGGTTAGGTACCGCTATTTTTCTGGTTGTCATATTGAGAGGAGAGGAAGCAGAAAAATTTAGAGAAGACTGCTTTGGGCCATCTACTCTTTATTAAATAAGTAAAATAGATGAAAAAGAGAGTACTTTCCCTTTTTATTTTTATTTGAAATAAACTGAGTAGACTAGACAATTCTACTTATAACTCTCTGTGACTATAGAGGTGATCTAATATACTAGAAGTATATGGCAGATCTCAGTTTGAATCCTAGTTCTCCCCTGCCTAGGTTTTGGGCAACTAACTTAATATTTTTAGCTTAGAGTGTACAATGTAATCATGTAGTTTAGGAACAAACAAACAAAAATGGGCAAATTGTCCAGTATGCTGACTGATGGGTAGTAGGTACTCAATAAATTATGATTTTCCACCCTTAGTAGGATAAGATTGGTCTTTGAATAAATGATCAACACCAAAGAAATTGAGATGACTATTGCTATCCTATATTAGCCAAAGAAAGATTCAGAATAAAAGTAGATTTGATACTCTGCTCTGTCGGGTTAGAGATGAACCATTAATAACATAAAAGCTCATTTCTTACCCTAACAAAATACCAAGACTAATGAGATAAAGGCAGGCTTTTAAGAGACTAGATAGACTCTTATAAGTCTATTAGAAAAACTCTAAATTTCCAGAAACAAATAGACTTTCCAAGGGCTCCTCTAGTTTGGGGCTGGCTCATCCCAGGTTGGGGCTCAGCAAAATCATCTAGAGATACTCACTATAGTCTGTCATCCATGAGTATATGCTAGGAGATTCACTCCACCAGTTGAAATCTTTTTTTTTTTTTTTTTTTAATTTATTTGGCTGCACTGGGTCTTAGTTGTGGCATGTGGGATCCAGGTCCCCTATCAGGGATCAAACAAATCCATGTTCCCTGCACTGGGAGTGTGGAGTCCTAACCACTGGACAACCTGGGAAGTCACTGGAAACATTTTTAAAAGTCTGATAGGCTAATCTCTCAAAAACATCTGAAGATCTAAGTATTTTTACCCATAGCAGGCTATATATTCTACTTTCAGTGAAAAAACTCTCTTCCTCCTAAAAGAGCCCCCTCAGTATTTATAATTAATATAATAACTCATAGTAGAATACCATTATATTTGTTCTCCATATTAAACTCCTCTCCCTCAGACTCATGTGCAAGCTGGACCATGTAGAACTATCTCAGTTCATTTCAGTTGCTCAGTTGTGTCTGACTCTTTGCAACCCCATGGACTGCAGCACGCCAGACTTCCCTGTCCATCATTAACTCCCAGAGCTTGCTCAAACTCATGTCCATCGAGTCAGTGACACCACCCAACCATCTCATTCCCTGTGGTCCCCTTCTCCTCCTGCCTTCAGTCTTTCCCAGAATCAGGGTTTTTTGTTTTGTTTTGTTTTGTTTTGTTTTTCAGTGAATCAGTTCTTTGCATTAGGTGGCCAAAGTATTGGAGTTTGTTTCAGCATCAGTCCTTTCAATGAATATTCAGGACTGATTTCCTTTAGGATTGACTGGTTTGATCTCCTTGCTGTCCAAGGGACTCTCAAGAGTCTTCTCTAACACCAAAAACCATAGCTTTGACCAGAAGGACCTTTGTTGGCAGAGTAATGTCTCTGCTTTTTAATATGCTGTCTGAGGTGAGGTGAGGTGAAGTCGCTCAGTCATGTCCGACTCTTTGAGACCCCGTGGACTGTAACCTACTAGGCTTCTCCGTCCATGGGATTCTCCAGGCAAGAATACTGGAGTGGACTGCCATTTCCTTCTCCAGGGGATCTTCCCAACTCAGGTATCAAACCCCGGTCTCCCGCATTGGAGGAAGACGCTTTAACCTCTGAGCCACCAGGGAAACCTAGGTTGGTCATAACTTTTCTTCCAAGGAGCAAGCGTCTTTTAATTTCATGGCTGCAGTCACCATCTGCAGTGAATTTGTAGCCCAAGAAAATAAAGTCTCTCACTGTTTCCATTGTTTCCCAATCTATTTGCCATGACGTGATGGGACCGAATGCCATGATCTTCGTGTTTTGAATGTTGAGTTTTAAGCCTACTTTTTCACTCTCCTCTTTAGTTCTTCTTTGCTTTCTGCCATAAGGGTGGTGTCATCTGAGTATCTGAGGTTATTGATATTTCTCAATATCTTGATTGAGATCTTGATTCAATCTTGATTCCCCTTGTACTTCTATCCAGCTCAGCATCTCACATGATGTACTCCGCATAGAAGTTAGATAAGCAGAATGACAATATACAGACTTGACGTACTCCTTTCCCGATTTGGAACCAGTCTGTTCCATGTCCAGTTCTAACTGTTGCTTCTTGACCTGCCTACAGATTTCTCAGGAGGCAGGTCAGGTGGTTTGGTATTCCCATCTCTTGAAGAATTTTTAAAGTTTGTTGTGATCCACACAAAGGCTTTGGTGTAGTCAAAAAGCAGAAGTAGATGTTTTCCTGAAACTCTCTTGCTTTTTTGATGATCCAGCGGATTTTGGCAATTTGATCTCTGGCTCCTCTGCCTATTTGCCTACCTTATTATTGGAACTATCTGCCTACCTTAAAAATTACAGTGAGAAAATTTACCATCTTAACCATTTTTAAATGTTTCAGTGGTGTTAAGCTTACTCATATTTGTCTGCAAGGTTCTTCCTTTGCAGAACTTTTTCTGCAGAACTTTTTCATCTTGCAAAACTGAAACTCTGTACCCATTAAACAACTCCTTCTTTCCTCCTCTTTCCAGCCCCTAGCAACCACCATCCTAAGTTGTTTCCATGAATTTGATTTGATTAGTTTAGATTCCTCATACAGCATTTGTCGTTTTGTGACTGGTTTATTTTGCTTAGCATAATGTCTTCAAAGTTCATCCATGTTGTGGTGTGTGATGGGATTTCCTTCCTTTTAAGGCTCAATATTTTCTTGTATGTTTATATCATATTTTTTCATCCGTTAACTCATCAGGACATTTGGGTTGCTTCTATCTCATGGCTATTGTGAATAATGTGACTAGGAACATGGGTGTATAAATACCTCTTCAAGATCCTGTTTTTGGTTCCTTTTGATGTATACCCAGAAATGGAATTACTGGATAATATAGTATGGCCTTCCCTGGTGGCTCAGAGGATAAAGCATCTGCCTGCAATGCAGGAGACCTGGGTCCGATCCCTGGGTTGGGAAGATCCCCTGGAGAAGGAAATGGCAACCCACTCCAGTATTCTTGCCCGGAGAATCCCATGGACAGAGGAGCCTGGCGGGCTACAGTCCATGGGGTTGCAAGGAGTCGGACACGACTGAGCGACTTCACTTCACTTCACTTCATAGTAGCTCTACTGTTAATTTTTTGAGGAATGTCTGTGTTGATTTCTGCAAAGGCTATATCATTTCATATCACCAGCAGTGCGCAAGGGTTCCTTTTACATCTTCTGCAGCACTTGTTACTTTCTGTTGTTGTTGTTTTGGTAGTAGCCATTCTAATGGTTGTGAAATGGTATCTCATGCTGGTTTTGATTTGTATTTCTTGAATAAGTAATGATATTGAGTATCTTCACATTTTTATTGGCCATCTATATATCATCTTTGGAGAAATGCCTATTGAAGTCATTTGTCATTTCAAATTTATATATATATATTTAATTTCTTAAAAATTTTTTTAATGTAGTTGGTTTTATAATGTGTTAGTTTCAGGTGTTTGGCAAAGTGATTCGGATACACACACATATATTTTTTAGATGCATTTCTGTTATAGGTTTTATAAGATATTGAGTATAGTTCCCTATACTATACAGTAGGTCTTTGTTGATTATCTATTGGGGTGACCAAAGGTTCATTTGGATTTCTCCGTAAGATGCTATGGAAAAATCCAAATGAACCTTTGGCCAACCCAATATTTTATATATAGTAGTGTGTATATGTTAATCCTGAACTCCTAATTTGTCCCTCTTCCACCCCATTTTCCCCTTTGGCAACCATAAGTTTGCTTTCCATATCTCTGACTCTGTTTGTAAATAATTTCATTTGTATGCTTTTATTTTAGATTCTTTCCACATATAATAAGTGATATCATTATCTTTGTCTGACTTACTTCACTTTAGTATGATAATCTCTAGATCCATCCATGTTGCTGCAAATGGTATTATTTCATTTTTTTATGACTTGGTAATATCCCATTGTGTATATATTACCACATCTTTTTTATCCATTCATCTGTCAGTGAACACTTAGGTTGATTGCATGTCTCTGCTATTTTAAGTAGTGCTGCTATAAACATTGGGGTGCGTGTATCTTTTCAAATTATAGCTTTCTCTGAACATGCAACCAGGCGTGGGATTGCTGGACCGTATGATAATTCTATTTTTGTTTTTTTAAGGAACATTCATATTGTTCTCCATAGTGGCTGCACCAATTAACATTCCCACCAACACTGTGGGAGGGCTCCCTTTCTCCACACAGTCTGCATTTACCATTTGATCACTTTTTGATGATGGCCATTCTAGTTGGAGTGAGGTGATACCTCACTTTAGTTTTGATTTCAACTAATTATGTTGATTTCAACATAATTAATGATGTTGAGCATCTTTTCATAAGCCTGTTGGCCATCTGTATATCTTCTTTGGAGAAGTGTCCATTTAAGGCTTCTAAATAGATTGTTTATTTATTTTTATTTTTTATTGCAAGATAATTGCTTTACAGAATTTTGCTGTCTTCTGTCAAACCTCAACATGAATCAGCCATAGGTTTACATATATCCTCTCCCTTTTGAAACTCCCTCCCCATCCTACCCCTCTAGGTTGATACAGAGCGATATTTGAGTTTCCTGAGCCATTAAGCTGTATGAGTTGTTTGTATATTTTGGAAATTAATCTGTTGTCACATCATTTTCAAATATTTTTTCCCATTCCATAGGTTAACTTTTTGTTTTGTTTTGTTTATAATTTCCCTTACTCTGCAAAAGTTTTTAAATTTAACTGTTTCCCATTTATTTCCATTACTGCAGGAGAGGGATTAAAAAATATTGCTGCAATTTTCCTCTAGGAGTTTTATAGTATCCAGTCTTACATTTAGGTCTGACATTACGTCTTATTAAAGACGTAATTTTGAGTTTCTTTTTGTCTGTAGTGTTAAAAAATGTTTTAAATTCTTTTTTGTTTTACACGTAGCTGTCCAGTTTTCACAGCACCACTTGTTGAAGAGATTGTCTCTTCTCTATTGTATATTCTTGCCTCCTTTGTTGTATGTTGATTGACTATGCTGCTGCTGCTAAGTCGCGTCAGTCGTGTCCCACTCTGTGTGACCCCAGAGACGGCAGCCCAGCAGGCTCCTCCGTCCCTGGGATTCTCCAGGCAAGAATACTGGAGTAGGTTGCCATTTCCTTCTCCATAGATGTTAGCATTTATTTCTGGGCTTTCTATTCTGTTCCATTGGTCTGTGTGTCTGTTTTTGTGCCAGTACCATAGTACTTTGATTAATGTAGCTTTGTAATATAGTTTAAAGTCAGAGAGTGATTTCTCCAGCTCCATTTTTCTTTCTCAGGATTGCTTTGGTTATTGGAGTCTTTTGTGTTTCCACAGAAATTAAAAAAATTTTGTTCTAGTTCTGTGAAAAATGCTGTTGGTAATTTGAAAGGGATTGCATTGACTCTATAGATTGTCTTGGTTAGTATGGTCATTCTGTAATATTGATTCTTCCAACCCAAGAATATGGTATATCTTTCCTTCTGTGTCATCTTCAGCTTCTTTCATTAGCATCTTACTGTTTATGGAGTACAGGTATGGTATTGGGTTGGCCAAAAGCTCATTTGGGTTTTTCCATAAGAGGTTACAGAGAAATCAAAAGCTTTACAGACCAGCAAAAGCTTAAAGAATTCAGCATGACCAAACCAGTTTTAAGACAAATTCTAAAGGAACTTCTTTAAATAGAAGAGGTTACATCAGGGGACCTCCCTGGTGATCCAGTGGCTAAGACTTTGCACTCCCAATGGCCAGGAACCTGGGTTCAATCCCTGGTCAGGGAACTAGATCCCACATGCTGCAACTAAAAGATTCTCTGTGCTGCAGCTGAACATCTTGCATGCTGCAACTAAGAACCAGTGCGGCCAAATATTTTTTTTTTTAGACCACATCTAAAATCAAGAAAAATATGAAACAGAAAAGTTCACAAGTAGAGGCAAACATGTAGTAAAGGTAGAAAGTTAACAAAGAAGTTAAGGAAACAGTTCCATATACTATCACATCAAAAAGAATAATGTACCTAGGAATAAACCTATCTAAGGAGCCCAAAGACCTATATTCTGAGAACTCTAAGATATCTATTTTTTAATCAAGCTTTTTGTGTGTGTGTGGTAGTCATTGATTTAAAGGAGTTATTTATATATTTTGGATATTAAGACTTTATCAGGTACATGATTAACAAATATTTTCTCCAATTTTGTAGGTTATTATTATTATTTACTGTTGATCGTGCCCTTTGGGCTTCCCTGATAGCTCAGTTGGTAAAGAATCTGCCTGCAGTGCAGGGGACCCGGTTCGATTCTTGGGTCGGGAAGATCCCCTGGAGAAGGGATCGGCTACCCACTCCAGCATTCTTGGGCTTCCCTTGTGACTCAGCTGGTAAAGAATCCGCCTGCAATGCAGGAGACCTGGTTCAGTCCCTGGTTTGGGAAGATCCTCTGGAGAAGGGAAAGGCTACGCACTCCAGTATTCTGGCCTGGAGAATCCCATGGACCGTATGACTGAGTGACTTTCTCTTTCATGCCATTTGATGCACAGAAGTAAATTTGATGTAGTTCTATTTGTCTATTTTTTTTCTTTTGCCTTTTGGTATTATGTCCAATAAATCATCGCCAAATCCAGCATCCTGAAGCTATACTGCCTATTTTTTTCTTCTAGGAGCTTTATAGTTTTAGTTCTTACACTTAGGTCTTTAATCCATTTTAGTTAATTTTTGTATATGTTTCTAAAATAAAGGTCTAACTTCATTCTTCTGCATGTGAATATCTAGTTTTCCCAGACAGTTCTTTTCTCATGACACAGTCCTGGAATCCTTATCGAAAATCATGAAGGCTTATTTCTGGGTGTATGTCTATGCAAATACCATACTGTTTTGATAATGTAGCTCTGGAAAATGTTTTGAAATTAGGACATTGTGAGACTTAAAACTCTCTTCTTATTCAGGATTGTTTGGCTATTTTGAGTCTTTTGAGACTCCATGTGAATTTTTGGATGGATTTTTCTATTTCTGCAGGAGAAAAAGGCATTGAATTTGCAGATTGCTTTAGGTAGTATTGACATCTTAACAATATGAATGAAGAATCCAGTCTATGAACACAGATGTCTTTCATTTGTTTGTGTCTTTATTTTCTTATAGTTATGTTTTGTAGTTTTCATTCTCAAGTCTTTCAACTCCTTTGGTTAAATTTATTTCTAAGTATTTTATTCTTTTTGATGCTACTGTTTTAGTTTCCTTACTTGATTGCTATTAGTATAAAAAAATGCAACTGATTTTTCTGTGTTGACTTTTATAGTTCCAACAGGGTTTTTTTGCTTTTGTTTTTTGGTGTGGAATCTTTGGGGTTTTCTAATATAAGACCATGTCATTTGCATACAGATATATAATTTTACATTTCCTTTCTAATTTGGATGTTTTTTCTTTTTCTTGCCCAATTGCTTAGGTAGGACTTCTGGTATACTATGAGTGGTGAGAGTTGATATTTTTCTCTTATTCCTGATCTTAGAGGAAACAGTTTATCTTTCACAGTGTATGATATTAGCTATGTGCTTTTCACATATGGCCTTTATTACACTGAGATGGTTTCCTTCTACTTCTGGTTTGTTGAGTACTTTTTTATCATGAAAAGGCTACTGAATTATGCCAAATAAGTTTTCTACATCAACTGATATGATCATGTGTTTGTTTTCTCACCCTTCATTCTGTTATTGTGGTATATTACACTGATCAATTTTTATAAATGGAATATATATACTTGCATTTCAGGAATATATCCCTCTTCATTTTTTTTTTAAAGTATTTTATTGATTTATTTACTTTTGGCTTCACTGGGTCTTAGTAGCAGCATGCAGGCTTAGTTGCCCTGCAGCATATGGGATCTTAGTTCTCCAACCAGGGATCAAGCCCATATCCCCTGCATTGGAAGGCAGATTATTTAACCACTGAACTGCCAGGGAGGTCCCTCACTTCATATTTTAAATGTGCTGTTGAGTTTTCTTTACTAGAATTAAGGATTTTTGCAACAATATTCATTATAGATACTGGTCTATAGTTTTCTTGCAGTTGCTTTGGCTTTGTTATCAGGATAATGCTGACCTCATAGAATGAGTTTAGAAACATTCCCTTGTCTTCAATTTTTGGATGAGTTTGGTGTTGACTTTTCTTTAAATGTTTGGTATAATTCAGTGAAACCATTTGATCTTGGGCTCCGTTGAGTTTTTAATTACTGATTCCAGTCTCCTTACTACTTATAGTTCTTTTCAGATTTTCTATTTCTTCATGATTCCTTCTTGGTAGGCTGAGTGTTTCTAAGTTATCCAGTTTGTTGATGTACAGTGTATAGTATTCTCTATCCTTTTTTTTAAATATTGGTTGGGAATGTCTCATCTTTCATTTCTGATTTTTTTAATGCAGTTAAAGGTTTGTCAATTTTGTTGATTTTTTCAAACAACTCTTAATTTTGTTGTATTTTTTCTATTGTGCTTTTTATTTATCTCTGCTTTGATCTTTCCTTTTGCTAGCTCTGGGTTTGGACTGTTCTGTCTAGTTCTTTGACAAATGAAGTTACAATGTTGATTTGAGATTGTCTTTGCTTTTATAGTCTAAGAGTTTATAGCTATAAACTTCCCTCTTAGCACAGCATCTATAAATATTGGTGTGTTGTGTTTTTGTCTCAAGATATTTTCTAAGTCCATTTGTAATTTCTTCTTTGCAGTGGCCTTTTAAGAGTATGCTGTTTCATTTCTACATACTTGTGGACTCTCCAGCTTTTCTTTCTGCAATTGACTGTTAGGTTCATTCCATTATGATCAGAAAAGATACTTTGTATGATTTCAGTGTTTTAAAATTTGTTAAGACTTGTTTTATGGCTTAATATGTGGCAATCCTGGAGAATGTTCCTTGTGCCCTTGAGAAGACTGTATATCCTATTGTCGGAATTTTCCGTATACGTCTGATAGATTCAACTAGTCTGTAGTGTTCAAGCCCTCTTTTTCTTTATTTATGTTGGTTCTATTCATTTTTGGAAGTATTTTAAAAATATTTGGGTGCATTGGGTCTTAGTTGCAGCATGCAGGATCTTTGTTGTGTCATGTGGCCTCTCCAGTTGTGGTGCATGGGCTCCTGAGTGCATGGATTCAGTAGCTGTAGCATGCAGTCTTAGTTGCTCTGTGGCATGTGTGATCTTAATGCCCCAACCAAGGATCAAACCTGTGTTTTCTGCATTGCAAGGAGTACTCTTAACCACTGGACCACCAGGGAAGTCCCTGGAAGTGGATATTGAATCTCTCACCATTATTGTGTTGCTGTCTATTTCCTGGGCTTCCCTGTTGGCTCAGTGGTAAAGAATCTGCCTGCCAATGCATGAGATGTGGGTTTCATTCTTGGGTTAGGAAGATCCCCTGGAAAGGACATGCCAATCCACTCCAGTATTCTTGCTTGGGAAATCCAATGGACAGAGGAGCCTGGCAGGCTACAGTTCATGGGGTTGCAGAGTCACACATGACCTAGCTACTAAACAACAAAAAATCTGTTTCTCCCCAATTCTATCAACATTTGCTTCCTATGTTTAGGAGTGCTAGTATTTGATGCCTATAACTGTTTTATCTTCCTGGTGAGTTGACCCTTTTCTCTGATATTCATATAGCCACCTCTGCTCTCTTTTGGTTACCATTTGCATGGAATGTCTTTTTCTATCCTTTCACACTCAGCCTATATGTGTTCTTAGATCTGAAGTTAGTTTCTTATAGACACCATATAGTTGGATCCTCTTTTTTATTTTATCCATTCAGCCAATCTGAGTCTTTTGATTGGGGGATTCAAGCCATTTATTACATTTGATATAATTACTAATAGGGAAGGACTTACTATTGCTATTTTGTTTTCTGCAAGATTTGTAGCTTTTTTGTACCTCAGTCCCCCTCTTCCTCCTTTGTGTTTGACTTTTTTGGAGTTACATGCTTTGATTTCCTTCTCATTTCTTTTTGTGTAAATTCTGAAGAGATTTTCCTTGTGGTTACCATGGGGATTATGTTTAAAAATGTTAAAGTTATAAGTTTATTTTGATAAGTTGATTTGCATACAAAACTCCATTCCTTTACAGCTCTGCACAGTCCCAACTTTATGTCTCCAGAAGTCCCTTAGGCTCTCTTTTCATCTCTGACTTGATAATATCAAATAACCTCTGAGGTTATTATTGATAATATCAATAATCTCCAAAGTCTTTCTTCTATCTGATCAAATTGCCTGTTGTGTAGTCAGTTTTTTTCTTATTTAGTTATTGAATCTGAATAAGGATTCAGCTCCAGAATCTGATTCTTTTTGATTCTCTTTGGTGATATTCTCATTTTGTTCATGCATCATTTTCCTGATATGTCAGTCTTGTTCTCTCTCCCTAGTACACTGAGCATCTTTAAGACAGTTGTTTAAAGTCTTTTTTTAAGGTTTTATTGAATTTGTTACAATACTGCTTCTGTTTTATGTTTTGGGAGAAGGTCTTGGCTCCAAGGTAGGTGGAATCTTAGCTCCTCGACCAGGGATTGAGCATGCACCATCTGCATTGGAAGGTGACTTCTTAACTACTAGACTGCCAGGGAAGTCCTTAAAATTCTTTGTGGGGTAATTCAGAGTCCTACACTGCGTTAGGGTTGGTTTCTGGGGATTTGTTTTTGGATTTTGCCACATTCTCCTGCATGTGTGCACACACACACACACACCTTGCAAAGTTTGTTGTAATTTGGGCATTTGAAAAATAGCTACCATTTCCAGGGATGTATCTTCTTTGGACAAGTGTATATGTTTTTATTCTAGGATATAATATCTGCTTTTAGCTGTTTTAATTTCCCTAAGAGGCTTGCCTCTGTTTCTTCTCAGGAGCTTCCTGTTCCAATTTCTGTTTTATTCTTATCTGTATTCTTTTGGATCCCCTGCACCTGCCTACATAACTGTAGATTCCCTGCTGTTCTAATGCACCTCCGAGCTCACTTCTGTGTTCAGTGATCTACAACCAGCATCTAAACCATTCTACCTCTCCTACTAGTGCTCCAAGTCAGATGAGATAGAATCCAGTCCCTCAAACACAAAAGTTCACCTTTTTTCTTTTGATCCTGAGGGAGAAGCTAGGAATTAGGAGTTTCCTCTCAATTGCTATCATGCTGTACACCAGGTCAGGAAAAGCAAAATGCCCCAAATTTACCTACACCTTTTGGTGCAGTCTCCTCCTGGTTTGTGTTTGCCTGAGTTGTAGCTTCCCAAGTGGTTTCTAGAGTTTTCACAAAGGTATTTGGTCCTTATATTGTTGTTAGCTCAGTATCTCCATTGGGAATAAGGACCTGGTACATCATAGGTAATGTCACTCTCCATCTACCTGCCTTTGCTTTCCCTTGATATTCACTAGTCACAAATATGTAACAAAATTTCAGAGTATCTTAATGAGTGAAAAGTGCCTGGAAAACATTCTTATCCAACAAGTTTTATTTACTTATCTACCAATCGTCTGTTATCAAAATAATTTGAAATAGGTAAACTGTTAAAATTCATTTAAAAGCTGATTTTATTCCTCTAAGTTAAAAATATCACTAGTATTTATGTAGAATTAAATAACTGTGGTAAATGTGTTTAGAATTTAATCTCATTCTTAAAGAGATACTGAATTGAGTATTGCCTAATAAAAAGTTCCTTAATTTTTACTAAAAAGTGATCTAAAAAATTGAATCTTGGAAACCTCAACTAGAAATATATTCATGGTTATTCAAGAAAAATAATTCCTCTTGTGGGGAAAATTTTGATATCCTATATTCTATTTTACTGCCTTCAATTATTTTGGAAACTATTAGTTTCAAAGATAAATAGCAATATTAAAAACCCTGTATGTTTAGTTTTGAGAAAACATTAACAGGAAACACCTGTTAAATTGTAGGTGTTGAAACATCAACTTTGTATCACAGGCATGCCTTTATTACTTTAGGTACATACTTTCTTACTCATTAAAATTTTCATCTCATGATTTCTAAGTGGAATAAAACAAACTCAGTTTTTTTGATCATCCTACTACTGATTAGAACTTCTATTAGAAATGTATTTCTAAGAGGAAGTGCCAGGAACAAAGAGCAGAAGCAAAATGAGTAAAAATTTATCCAATGCAAACTTATTTGTTGGATTCACCTGTATTGCTATGATGAAATAACCCAGCAGCAGACAAAAAGGGCAGAGGCATGATGCAAATTCAACAGGTAAGGCCATTTGTATATTATTGTAAGCTAACTAGAAATGGGCTGATATGTTTCTTTATAAAATATATTGAAAGCAGTTTTTATCTAAGATGACAGTATTATCTTCTCACTAGGGTATGTAGCCATGAAGGTAGCTATATCACCTCCGTTCAAAATTATGCCTCCCAGCTCCCACCCCACACTATAATTTTATAGGTACTATCTTGTTACTCAAAACATTTATTGAGCTCAGTTATCAAAAAAGCTTTGATTAAATTTAGAACTAATTGTTTGACAGTGTCATTTTTTGTTCTGTAGTGACTCCCTAATTTAACCTGTTTCTAATAATTCTTAATAATTGATGTCTAAAACATCTCAGTTCAAAATGGACAAGGCATGGGACTGTATCAGTTATTTCCAAGATAAAACTTTTCTTTCTAGCTCTCAAAATGACTGCAAAAGTTTGCTATTTAAATGATAGATAATTCTGTAGTCACGTGAGGCTAAATGTGAAAGCTAATGTAAATCAATAGAAACTGAGAATAGTGACTGATTGTTAAGTCATGACTTTTTGAGACAGCAAATAAAATTGGAGAAAAATTATTCTTTATTGAAAAATAATACTAATAATACTGACAGACTTCAAAAGCAATTCACGCTTCCAGAATACAATGTACTTAATACATTTTTCAAGCCTGTTTGCATTTCAAAGTTAGCATTTTTATAAATCAAATTTGATAACCTGACTAAAAATATTTTCCAGCTTTATTATTTAAGGAGCTGCACAATCTTTAAAGGGGGACCATGAGGTGGGCAGAATGCACCTGGGACTGAACAGCAGCTACACAATATTTCCCATAACTTTGGTGCTGGAAACAAAAACACCACACAGGACAGCTGCCCTCCAGAGTCTTGGGGAACAGCACATCAAAAGATAATTTATATATTTTTCATGTAAGATTGCTTTTTGAAGAAGTCTTTAAGAATGCCACTGTAATTTAATATCATCCAATAACTGAATTTAAAAAAAACTACATGAAAAAAAATGAGCTGTTACCATCATGATGGTCTTTGCTGAGCTGTGAGTAATTTTAGATGCAAAAAAATTAACACATACATGTAAGTTTAATTTGAAACCACACAAATTTTACGTATGTAGGCTCAGATAGTAGCAGTGTTCACCTTATTACTAATAGCTTAACCAGAACAGCCACTCTATTCATTCCACCAGCAGGAATAGCAGCACCAATATCTAAAATTCTTTATGTATAAAAGCTTATATCATTATCAAAGTCCCGTTCTTTGCATGCTCCAATTTTTGTTATCATATTTTTAAACATAAAAGCAACAGGATTTGGAGAGATACTATTTGCTGTATTAAAAGTTATACAGCATCTTGTACTGTCAAAAGCAAAATACTGTGAACAGCAGCCCTTCTTCACAGCTCTAAACTTGAAGCTGCCGAGCACTCACTGCTTGTGCCAGCAGTGGCGTTTCCACAGTAAAACAGCAGAAACTAAAGGAATCATGGCACAATGGATTTTGAATTCTTTTATCTACCATTGGTCCTGGGGCTGAGTACCTTCCCCCTGTAGACTATATCTGCTGATCGTTCCATCATCTTTAATGGAGGAAAGGCATCAGGTCATATAGCGGGTAATGGCTCTCAGAGCATAAAGGAGTTCTGCTTGCATTCTAGCTTCTATAAGAAGCAGATTAACATGAACCTGAATATGAAACACAACATTATTTAAGATATGGTTATAAGCATTTACAATCAGTTTCAGTGCATTTAATAAACACCAAATATAAGTAATGTTTGATGTGTACCACTGAATAGCTTAATACAAGTCTTGGGTTTGTTGAACAGAGTATCAATTTCTAAAAACAAAAGCCGTCTGATCTTTCTTGGAAATATGTTTTGAGCTTATCTTTGATCACATCTCTTTTTGAAGGTTTGTTAGAATAATACATTTTCCCTGCTAAATCATCATTCAGTAATTTCTGTAAAGACGGTTCAAGGATTCTCTTCTTTCTCCTAAGCCTGAACTTTGAATACAGGCCAGCAGATCTGTTCTCCCTGTCGTTTTTCTTTTACGTTAAACCAGTGGTCTCTAACCTTTTGGCATTGGGAACCGATTTCTGGATGATTCAAGCCCATTACATTTAATCTAATGCCATGCTGATCTGGCAGCAGGTACCAATCCCTGGCCTACAAGTTGGGGACCCCTGCTTTAAACCATAATGAGGTTCCCTTCCAAGGCATAGCTAAGACGGCTGTTCTGGAATGTTCTTCTCTGGGTTAGTAGAGGTGATGGAAAGGGCTGGAGACCCATTAGATTAGGTGAAGGAGAATAAGAACAACTGCTAAGTTACAGAGTAAACACAACAGGTACATACCTTCTCAGAGTGCTTGAACTGCCTCCAGAAGCTATCATACATTCTTTTGGTAACCTTTTCAGGAGTGCAAACAACAGTTTTGATATAAACTTTAAAGCTACGATCCAATAGCTGGTTAATTTCACCATAGTCATAGTCATCGTATCTGTTAAAAGACAATGTGAGAATTACTATATTTTTGATGTATAGTCTGTTTTCTTATAGAAGTACAGATATCAATAGTAAATATTATATTCTTTTCTCTTCTTTATATAGGCAGCTGTCCCCTAAAATAAGAGCTTTACAATGTTTAATTGGGGGTGGATGAATGAGTATAAAGGAGTAAGAAATAGAGAAGTTAGGGAGATGAACAAAAAGTTTGCTAGTGCCAAAGTAACAATATATATTTACCATCGTGAATAAAGCAACCACACTGAGGAACAGATTTTGGAAACAGTTTGAGTATTGATATTAAGAAATTAACAAATTAGACAATAATATTGATATATCCCATGATGTATAAATAAATATTTTCTCATGTTAGCAGGAGTTCTTGGGGACAGATGAGGAAAGAACTGGTCTCTAAGATGGCCTCACAGTATCTACACTTAGGCATTCTGCTTTAGGCCAGGATGGTCGTAGGCACCAGTGTCTGCTCTGCCCCACTGGAGAATACTTTCTACAACATCCAAGGATCTTCAGTCTTCTATTTGGTTTTTAGTGGAAAAGGGAGAAAACTCTTGTAAAGTTGGTCCATAATATAACCATTCGGGAGTCTAAATTCAATAGCCTGGCTGCTGAAAAAATGAATAACCAAGAGAAAAGTCTGACTTTACAGCTAAAATAATCAGGAAGGACCATAGTGTGGGTGTTTGTGTGTTATAAGGTGGTGTATAGTGTGTGTATATAAACAGCATAATACTGATAAGAAAGTTCTGCATTTTATGAAGTATCATGGGAGTACGTACTCTTTAGAAGAGCACTCTAAGAGTGCTAAGTTCCATGAAGGCAGAAGTACAAGTGTGTCAGGAGATAAAAATGATACAAACACATGAATGTTTAGAGACAAACTTTGCCTCTTCCTCCGTGTTCCTGGACAGCCTTCCTTGTTGTTTAACTCTTGTTCCTAACTCTCCCTCGTCCTGCATAGCTAGGTGAGAGGAAACACACTAAGCTGCAAAAATCAAGTTTCTGAAGCATAAAAAGCATAAAAATAATCTCTTAGGGAGGGGATGGTTCTGAGTATATTAACATGTGTATCTGCATATGTGTTTCAAGCACCTGAATGATTTCCCTAAAAAAAAATATCTCTTCATAAACTTAAGAAAACAGACTAACCTGATTCCAAACATGCAGTGAATATAGTTCCAAATAGCCCGTCTGAGCATTGAGGTATCAACATCTTTGTGCATTGCCATTGTGTTATAAGTAAGATTGTAAGCAATGTGAAATTTTTCATCAATCAACTGTCCTACATCTGGATAAAGACGATTTACCAAAGAATAACCATGGTCTTCCCAACAATAGTCCTAAACACAGAGAACAGAACAAAAGTGAATAATTAAAATGTGGTCAAATACAGTTCTATGTCTATTGCTCTGTGGTGCAGTGAGACTACTGGCAGTTGAAATCCACTCCCTTTCTAGAACATCCCTAGCTTTCTGTTTCATTTGCATTCCAGTTTGATGTTTTCAATGTCTATACTGCAACATGCAAAAGTTAAATTTTGCAACTCACCAAGTTTACACACACGCCACACTTGTATTCTGCTTTCTCTCACTCTTTCCCCCATCGGCCTCAGAGATGACTCGTCTTGGGAGGCCACTCTCCTTTATATTACTGCAGGCATTCAAGTGTCTTCAAATTTTGTAAATTTTTAATTCAACACATCCATCACTCATTCTTTTCCTCCTAACCCCCTTCCTCTTAGCTCTGTTAAGTCTTCTAATTAGTTTTCCTACGTTAAATCTCCATTTCCTTTTTTCTATCTCAAACAAAACTTAATAAGCCTCTACTTCTACATTGCTCCCATATTTGTTTTCCTAAAACACCTCTTTGATATCATGCCATCACTGTGGTCAAAACCTCCAAGTCTGATCAATTTTAAAGTAATTTCAAACTAATCAGAAAAATCCTTCGCTTGAAGCTTTCAGCAGCCCAGCCAGTTTATGATACCTTCCCTCACTCTGTCCCTCAACCTAGGCTCAATTATTGCCTACAGTCTTCTCTGCTTACAATGCTCATGCTTTTAAATGATTCAAATCTATCAAATCCTAATCTGCCTCCAAAAAAGTTTTCTAGTCCACATGATCTCTCCAATTGTAATTTATTATATTTCATGACACAACTTCACTACCAAGTAACATATTCTATATTTCTTCCTGTGCTTAATTTGCCTCCTTAAATAATATTAGTTCCTTGAGCCAAGAAAAAAATCTGATAGTTCCCAAATATTTTCATAATTCTGCTAAAAGTTAATATTAGTCCTTCACAATTGGAGAAGGCAATGGCAACCCACTGCAGCACTCTTGCCTGGAAAATCCCATGGGCGGAGGAGCCTGGTAGGCTGCAGTCCATGGGGTCGCTTGAGTCAGACACAACTGAGCGACTTCACTTTCACTTTCATGCATTGGAGAAGGAAATGGCAACCCACTCCAGTGTTTTGCCTGGAGAATCCCAGGGACGGTGGAGCCTAGTGGGCTGCCGTCTATGGGGTCGCACAGAGTTGGACACGACTGAAGCGACTTAGCAGCAGCCCTTCACAATAATTGGGAAAGATAGAACTATCAACTCATAACAGACTGTTTGAGAAATACATTTTAAATGCACTATGTGTCTAGTAATGGATTGGAAGCAGTCTTAGAAAACTACAGCATAGAATAGATAAATGTTTCCTAATTGATGATCCTCAACTTTATTCTGGAACTAGAAGATATAGCAATTGTTGCTCCTGCAATATATTTGCAAAGCACTTAGCTTCCTGCCAAAGCAAAAAGAGAGGAGGAGCCTGGTATCTTGGAGGATGACAAGGTCCCTAACTTTCCATGGACTTGATATACACAGAATTGCACTGAGAATTTTTTACTGTGTATTTCAAAGTTAATGATTATGGAGTTAAACAAACTGGGTCTACCAACAATAATTTGACTCCCTACCTTACTAAAACTGTATTCTGAGAGATAGGCATTATTGAATTTTGGAATAAGATATCTTTATATAAAAATCCTCTTCAAGATTTAAATTTGAAAACTCTCTAAAATTCTCATTGCTCCAAATGACATTCAGTTCATATTTTACCAGGGAATTAGGTTATTATAATCACTATGACTTATTTTATATGAGATTTATAAGAACTCACCCAAATTAAAAGAAAACAAATTTGCTATCCCAAAAGTTCTAATTTAAGCACATGTTTCACTCTGATGTTCTCATCCTCTTTCCTTCTACCCACACACACATAATGCCTGAAATGTTGAGGACATTTCTCTTGTCACAGAAATGCCCTCACTTTAACACTGGTGCTCTATAAAACAATGCTATAAAATCTAGCTAAGTTCTAACACAACTATTTACTGTTTAGTTATATTATGAACTTTGTGTTTTAGTATACCATCTGGGAACCTAACTACTATTGTAATTTTGTTCTATGGGTAAATGTGTTTTGAATTCTGAGCAATTGATATATGAACTTTAACAATATAATAAATATATCTAAGGAACTGCATGTACATAGAAAAATTATTTCTCTCTGCAATGCTTTCTGTTCTCAAATCCAGATGGTTCTTTCTAATTTTAAGTCAGATTGAGATATTTCTAACCAGTCATGTACATACAAGTTGTGATTTTACCTGGACTCGAAATGTTGGGACGTGCATTCCATGTCTAGAGAAATCCTTATAGCCATAACTAGTATCCTCAAAGTGACGTGATACATCTCGTGCTGGTGTAACTTCATCATCATCTGAAATAATTTTTTAAAAAAGCTACTGAAAGCTTTTCAAAAACAGGATGCTAGTTAAAATTCATTTTACCTATAACAAGTAAAAATAGAATAACCCTTTTTCTGATACTTAGTAACCAATATCAACTAAAATAAAGTCTTAAAACTATAAAGAAATTGCTTAATAATAAATGGAATATAAAGGTTAAAAAACATACTCATGGTTGCATTTACTGTGCTTTTCATTCCTCTCTTTCACAGATCCTCTCTTCCTCTGTGTCCCCTCTCTAGTTTATAGATGTGAGGTTCTACTTAAAAGTATGTACACCAAGTATGAATACCCTTTTGAAATAATCTTTATGGTACTAACAAATCAGCTGTGTTCTAAACTTTAGGATTTGGACTATTTTTAGTTGAATATTAATGTCATTCAATATGTAAAATGATCTCTTTAACAGCTTCCCTGATGCCTCAGATGGTATATAATCTGCCTGCAATGCAGGAGACCTGGGTTCGATCCCTGGGTCAGGAAGATCCCTTGGAGAAGGGAATGGCTACCCACTCCAGTATTCTTGCCTAGGAAATTCCATGAACAGAGGAGCCTGGTGGGCTATATAGTCTGTGGGGGTCTCAAAGAGTCGGACACAAATGAGCAACTAACACTAACACTTCAAAGGTCCTAGAAACAATTCTGAAATGAATACAGGAAAGAGGCTCATTAAGCCTTTTTAGATTATTTTCATGTTTAGGAGTTGATGAGATTATTTAGTTTCAAGTAAATATAATCAAAGACTTCTCCTCAGGCTAACATCAAACCTCCATTAATACAAATTTGATTTTTTTCTTTGCTATTAAGAAAATTCGTTATTAAAACCAATGTACTCTTTGTTTCACTGTATTATTGTCAAAATATACTGACACTATAACATTTTTCCTTTAAATTACCTTATTAAATCCTATAGGTTACATTTGATAAAAGCCTAACAAAGGGTTTAAGCTGTTAGTTATCTAATAAGTAGCTCCTTTTCACAAATTAATTATAGAATTTTAAAGCTGGAAGTACTGTTAGGCCTTTATGAATGCAACTTCCTCATTTTAAAGAAAAAAAAAGGAACACTCAGTGCTAAATGACTTAACATTCACAAAGTTTATTAGCGGTAATTTTAGGACCTAAATCAAATATCCTTGCTCTTAGTCTATTTTCACTCTAACTTCCTTTTTTGGAAGTAGGACTACCTATGCAATAGCCTTTCTAAAAGGAAAGACATGTTAGAATTAAAAGTTTTGCACAGCAAAGAAAACTATAAACTAAACAAAATGACAACCTACAGAATGAGAGAAAATATTTGCAAACAAAGTAACTGACAAGGGATTAATCTCCAAAACATACAAATAGCTTATGCAGCTTAATATTAAAAAACCAAACAATCCAAAAAAAAAAAAAAAAAAAAAAGGCAGAAGAGCTAAATAGACATTTCCCCAGAGAAGACATATAGATGGCCAATAGGCACATGAAAAGATATTCAGTATCACTAATTATTACAGAAATGCAAATCAAAACAACAGTGAGGTTATCACCTCACATCAGTTAGAATGGCCATCATCAAAAAATCTACAAACAATAAATTTTACAAAACTGTTGTTGGGAATGTAAATTCATGCAGTCGCTATTGATAACGTACTGAGGTTCCTTAAAAAACTAAAAATAGAGTTACCATCTGATCAGCAATGCCACTCCTAGGTATATGAGCACAGAAAACCATAATTCAAAAGATCCATGCACCCCTGTGTTTACAGGAGCACTATTTATAATAGCCAAGACACGGAAGCAACCTAAATGTCCACTGACAGCAGTAGAGATGTGGTGCATATATCAATGGATAACAAATAAGTACCTACTGCATAGCACAGGAATTCTACTCAAAACTCTGTATTGACCTGTATGGGAAAGGAATCTAAAAGTGGATATATGTATAACAGATTCATTTCGCTGTACACTTGAAACTAACACAACATTGTAAATCAACTGTATTCCAATAAGAAAAACTTATTTAAACTGTCTTTAAAAATTGGGCTCTTTTTTGAAATAACAGACGCTGACTATGTAATCCTTGCTTTTACCTGAAGAAAAGACAAACATGCTCTCTCTTTTTCTATTTCAAAACGTGAAGCCATCTCTTCCTGACTTGCCTCCTCTTCTTCTCGACATTCCTGTAACTGCTTCATCTTTTCCATGAGGGCTTCAACCTCAAAGAAGGAATCACTTACCTGAAACAAAAGTGCAATTAAGGTTGTTACATATGTCAAATATGGAATGAATTTTATTAAGTCTATCTCATAAGAATTTGCATCTTAATACAATATAAGAAAAATAGATCTTATAACTTTAATGCACATGACTGAATCAAAACCAATTATTTTGACCTATCATATATACAGATATAAATTTTAAAATTTAAAACAATAGAAAAAAATTTAAAAACATATTCTAATGTTTAAAATTATATTTTAAAAGTTAGTAATATTATTACTGTCATTAAGTTTTAAAAATTAAATTTAACACTACCTGTCAGTTTAAAACAGAACTGAGTTACACTTTTACTTGCCCAGTGAAACAAATAAGGTATACAAAATATAAAGTGGTTTTACATCAACATTGTACACTGGGCATATTATCAATAGACAGGCATACCTCAGATATATTGTGGGTTCAGTTCTAAACCATTAGCATAAAGCGAGCATCATAACAAAGCAAGTCAAGAATTTTTTTGGTTTTCCAATGCATATAAAAGTTATATTTATACTATACAGTAGTCTATTAAGTGTGTAATAGTATTATGTCTAAAAAACAATGTACATACCTTAAAAAATTCATTACTAAAACTACTTAACACATGGGGATAGGGAGCTTATCTACTCGAGAAGCTTTTAAAAAATTATTTCACTATTTCATTTAATTGAGAGATAACTAGGAACAGTACTTCTTTAGCCTCATACTAAATCAAACGTGGGGAAAGAATCCAATTCTCAGCCTCCTAGCAACTGATGTACTCACCCTTAGTCCATCGTATAACCTTTAAACTTTGATAAATAATCAGTGGCCATATGTAGGCCTCTCACATGAATCCAGATAGCTCAAAAGAGGGTGAAACTGATGGTCTTGGGCCTTATCAGCGCACCACAGCACAGCAGTCAACCTTGGGAAAATGAGTTTCCTTCCTGTGCTAATCTCACCATATGTAAATGATACCTCTTACTTAGGACCTGATAAATGCTAAGCACTGTACTAGGCCTTTTGCCTCTCTAGAGACATTTCACTTAAAACTTTGCAATAACCTTGTGTTTGACCTTTATTTAGAAATGGAAGAATGGGAGGGTCAGGGAGGGTAGATAACTTGCCAACAGTCAAATAATATGTTAATAGTCAAGTGTTTGTTAAAGTCAAACATATAAATTCAACCTGTCCAAATCTGTCTTAATAATAAAACTGAGAAAATCTGTATGAAGTATTGAGAGGCTGTAATGTGGTTTCTATTTAGGAATATAAACCCTTGCTCTTTCACTACAGCTAAAGAATGCAGAGGGAATTTTGACACATCATACATAGGAGTTAAAACTTGCTTATAGAAAATTCAACTCATTGTGATCTGTTTTCCAAGGAATAACAAAGCTGAGAAAATATAAATGCCAGAGAAGAGAAGGAATAGAGGTAAAAGCATTTTAATAAATTTACATTCACTTCTATATATATTTGTGAGAAGTTAAAACATGAAGAAGTATTTTAAAAGGAGAAATTCCAGATCAAAGCTGATTAACTCTTCTAAAAGAGGAAACAATTGATATGACAGCCTGTTTCTTTCATGCAAAAGGGAAGAATGGGATGTGATCAGCAGCAGGCAGTTTGTATCAAGTTCCTCTGTCCCCAGTCTTGCCGTATCTCATATTCAGTAGCTATTCAATACTGGCTGGCTCTGGCACATCCTGGTGGCTTCCAATCCTGAAGTTATTTGAATGTAGTCTCCTGGAGGGTCTTATAATTATATATAAGTCATATAATTTTGTATATGTCCCTTAGCATCAGACACTATAATGCTCAGCATTTGGAGGCAGTCAAATGCTTGCTGAATGAATAGATGGTGCGGGGGAGGGCTAATACCTTTTAAAAGGACTTAACAGGGTAAATTTTCCTAAAAGCCAAGTAAAAAAACAATACAACAGCAATTACTGTGATTAGTCTTAGGACAATCCTGTAACAAATAGATACTTACCGAAACATTTCCTGCTGAGTTGACCTGCATCTCATCCACACTGTGATTCCCGTTTGTAATGTCACAGATGCAGTAGTTACTAACGGAAGGCGGTCTGAATGTGTGGCCACCGTCACAATGAATCTCTGGGCTGATCCCACAGCCAAATGTGAACGAGGCAAGAGAATGATAATGTGTGAGGAGAACTACTGCATGTACCAGTTCTGCAAGGGACCAGCTATGCTCTTCAGCTTTTAAAAGTCCCTTGGGGAAAAAAATGAGAATATATTTTTATACTGGGGTATGGTGTTGGTGAAAGAATATAGTTCATCTTGGTATTTAATCTATTGAAAACAGGATTTAGTTACTGTATAAAACTTAGGATAAAGTGACAATTTGAGGCATGTAGAACTCAGAATTTGCTAATTTTTATGAATATATATTCAAAAATTGAGCTTAACATAATCTGATAATGACTAATTCATTATTATTTTGATTATCTGAAATCTTGATTTAAAAATGCAGTAGAATACATTTTGTTTAAGGCAGTTGCTGTGTTTCAGACAATGGATTATGAATGCATTAACTATGTTGTTAGTGTAAGTCTCACACCAAATGTAATAAATTTGAGTTTAAAGTAGAAGCTACTGTGGAAAATATGCCTGTTTTCTTTAATATCAGGATTCCTCAAGGAATTTTTAAGATAGTGATTTCAACAACTTGACTCTGAATATGTCTAAATCATCAAATTATATTTATTTTAAAAATTATGCTCAAGGTAAAGTCTACCATTCTTAAAAGTCTTACAAATCTGTTTCCATTCTGCTTCATTATCTATTTCATAGTATTATATAATTTTATGTTACTAGACATACAACAGACATTGCATTAATCATATTCAAATCTTATATCTCCTTGAAAATAAGATGCTTCAATTATATAAAAGTATCTAAACTACTCTAGGGAATTCCCTGGCAGTTCAGTGGTTAGGACTCTAAACTTCCACTGCAGGGGGCACAGGTTTGATCCTTGGTTGGGGAACTAGGATCCCACAAGCCTCATGGAATGGCCAATACATTTTTTTTTTTAAGAAATTTGAAAAATTTCTACTGCATGGCAGATTCTTTTAGAGAAAGTCAATCTACTTTTATTCTATTATCTTTATTATCAGACAGTAAAGAATCTGCCTGGAATAGAGGAGACCTGGGTTTGATCCCTGAGTTGGGAAGATCCCTGGGAGAAGGGAATGGCTACCCACTCTATAGTTTTCTTGCCTAGAGAATTCCATGGAAGAAGGACCTGGCGGGCTCTAGTCCATAGGGTCACGAAGAGTCGGATATGAATGAGCGAGCATTTAACACTTTTAATAAACAGAACCTGAAGAAACTAGTTTAAGATGGTATTTTGCAAAGATATACAAGATTCCACTTTCCATCAGAATGGCTTAAAATCTGAACACTGACAACAGCAAATGCTGACAAGTATGTGAAGCAACAGCAATGCTCATCCATTGCTGGTGGGAACACAAACTGGTACAGCCACCTCATCAGTTTCACAGTTTCTTACAAAACTAAACACAAGCTTACCATATAATCCAGCAATCCCAGTTATTTACCCAACTGAGCTGAAAACTAATGTCCATGAAAAAACCTGCATGTGAATGTTTGTAGAAGTTTTATTCATAATTGCCAAAAACTGGGAGTAACCAAGATGTCCTTCAGTAGGTGAATGGACAAACTGTGCTATATCCACACATTGGGGTATTTTTCAGCAATATAAAGAAATGAGCCATCAAGTCATGGAGGAACCTTAAATGCATACCGACAAAAGAAGCTAGTGTGTATATACTGTATGACTCCAACGATATGACATTCTGGAAAAGGCAAAACTATAAAGACAATAAAAGGAGTAGTAGTTTCAGGGGGAAGGGAGAGAGAATGAATAGGGGGACATAGGAGATTTTTAGGGAAGTGAAACTATTTTGTATGATATCATAATGATGGATAACATGACATTATGCATTTGTCAAAACCCACAGAACTGTACAACACAAACAGTGAACCCCAAAGTAAATTACAGACATTATTAATTTATCAATTGAAGCAAATGTACTATGCTAATACTAGAAATTAGTAATAAAGAAAACAATGTGTGTGGGGGGCATGGAGGGTTGAAGTGGGTAGAATATGGGAACTCCCTGTGCCATTTTTCTGTAAACCTGAAACTGCTTTAAAAAATAGCCTATTAATTAAAATAAAAAAAGACACCCTAAATATATTCTCTGCTTACCTCAATATGTTCTTTGGTAATAAGCCAAGGTCTATGGGCTAACACTTTGTTAAGTTCTCCTAAATTCTGTAGTTTTTGAGGAGCATTCTCTAAACCATTAAGCCACTTGGGGTCTCCACCAACATGAAGGAAATCATTTACATGGAGATTCACTAAGTAGGAGCACTGATGTCTTGCTGCAGCCTAAGAGAAAACAAAAGATGATTCTAACTATACATATTAAAATCTTGAACAACTACATGTCTCTTTTCTTTACAATGGGCAAAACAGTTAATTTTTTGATTAGTATGTTCTCAAATTTTCCGTATACTACAGAAATGAAGTTTTTGACATTCAAAAATTCATGTATGCTATAGAAAACACCTCAAAAATATCCCATGAACAAAAAATATTTGATAAAAGTATTTGAATTTTAGAAAAATTTTATACCTACTGTCAGAACCTGATTAAGAAGAAACTTCAATTAAGATGCCAACCATAAAATAATGGAATCTTATTTATAAACTGAACATGAGTAAAAACCACTTAGGTCAATCTGAACTATTTATATAATAGTAGTGAAATAATCTTGTTTTCTACTCTCTTTTCTTATTTAGTAGAAAATGGTTCTCAATAGGGCTTCCCTGGTAGCTCAGCTTCTAAAGAATCCGCCTGCAATGCAGGGGATCCCAGTTTGATTCTTGGGTTGGGAAGATCTGATGAAGAAGGAAAAGGCTACCTACTCCAGTATTCTTGGGCTTCCCTGGTGGCTCAGCTGGTAAAGAATCCACCCACAATGTGGGAGACCTGGGTTCAATCCCTGGGTTGGGAAGATCCCCTGGAGAAGGGAAAGGCTACCCACTCCAGTATTCTGGCCTGGAGAATTTCATGGACTCAACAAAGTGTAAATATATACTGCTGCTGCTGCTGCTGCTGTCACTTCAGTCGTGTCTGACTCTGTGCGACCCCATAGACGGCAGCCCACCAGGCTCTCCCGTCCCTGGGATTCTCCAGGCAAAAACACTGGAGTGGGTTGCCATTTCCTTCTCCAATGCATGAAAGTGAAAAGTGAAAGTGAAGTTGCTCAGTCATGTCTGACTTAGCGACTCCATGGACTGCAGCCTACCAGGCTCCTCCGTCCATGGGATTTTCCAGGCAAGAGTACTGGAGTGGGGTGCCATTCCCTTCTAGGCACTACTTAACAGGAATCTAGTTTGAAGTTGGAATATAGTATTTATTCCTGTGTTTGAAGCATTAACCATATCTTAAAAGATTAATAAAGCAAGGAGAAAGAATTTTTCACTGAATGTTTACAAACCATTATTCCAATGTAGTGCCGATAATGAAGGGGTAATGGCCCATCCATTTGCAGTAGATAGTGTTGAGTTTTTAAGAAACTTTCTAAATACTGTGGGTGAAAAACCATCACTAAGGTAATATTATCCAAACGACCCAAAGCAGCAAAAGAATCTGTAAATAAAGTATGCATCTGTGCGTCTTCACTCCCCACTTGGAGAATCTGTATGAAAGAGAGGAAAACCATGGTTACAGAAATTGTAAATCGGTGTTATACTGGATGCTTGGGGCTGGTGCACTGGGACAGCCCAGAGGGATGGTACAGGGAGGGAGCAGGGAAGGAGGTTCAGGATGGGGAATACGTGTATACCTGTGGCAGATTCCTGTTGATGTATGACAAAAGCAATACAATATTGTAAGGTAATTAACCTCTAATTAAATAAATTTATATTAAAAAAAAAGAAAACATGGAAGGAGGAGAAATAAAGCATGCATGCATGCACTGCATTCTGTAATTAAATTTGGCTTAAGAAAGGGAGGTTATAATTCTACAAATTTAACTCAACTGGTTGCAAGATAGAAGAATAAAAGTCATATATCATGTAGCAGGGGAGAAAAAACAAAGGCCATCTAGATAGGCTGCTTGTAGACTTGGCCAGAATCCAGATAAAGAAGCAGATTTAGATTATCAAATTTGCAGAGCTTGCAGACACTAATGCCTTTCCTTTTAACAACACCTACTCTCCCACAATTTAGAGAACCAAAATTAACTAACAGTAAACAATCCTTGTGAAAACAAAGCATAGAAGCATTTACATATTTAGAATTAAAGATCGAAGCTAGCATTGATACCAGCCCGTGGATTTGGCCAAGACCAAGTAACTCAGTGTATGGGCACACTTAAATAACATCTAAATATAAGCAGGTGGCATATCATTGGTCAAAAACAAGTCTTGCCTTTGCTTGACTAATTGTGGGTCTTAGAAAAGTGCCATGAAATACTAGAAATCAAAGTGACTATAATAGCTTTCTAATCCCACAGATTCACTGCCAAAGCATGATGATTAACAATGATCAACTCTGTGTAAAGCATATTGTTGACCAACAATTGTTCAGATGCCAAGATGTGGGTCATGAAAGCTTTTCCTTAAAAGCATACAGTTCACTATGTACTTTCACAAACAACATACCTCCTTTTCTGGGATGAATCTGCTTGGTCCGTGTCCTAGTGGTCGAGGAATTCTAATTCCAAGTTCCTAGAAAAGAAAATTACACCATCTCAGGCCTCTAGCAGTAAACAACATGAACTGAGGCCACAGGAATGGGAGAGAAAAACAACCAGTTGAACAGAGCCTGGCTTGTTTTGGTGGTTTGTTTTCATGACCATATATATATATCAGCTTCTCTTTTAGCATCACATAACTGACAACAGTTTATAATAAGATTCTGACCAGAAACAATAAAACCTGTTTCACTAAAACCAGAGTTTTGCATAAAGTACTTGGCAGAAAGTCTAGGACAGAAAGTTCAGCACATAGCAGCCAACCCTGTGGCTTGTCAGTGATACAAAATAAGACCAATGTGTTTATACATCTAAAACCCAACCAACTAAAATATCAATCCCTGTGCATCTTATCAGGAAATGAAAAAGTCATGCATCTTATCAGGAAATGAAAAAGTCATAACCTCTACCTAGATGTCTTAAACTGAAAGAAGTATAATTATTATTGCATCTATAGTAATACTTCACAAGAACAGAAATATTATGAAAAATAAAAATTATTTAAACCCACAAAAGAGAAAGTGCTGCAGGACATGGTTTCTCTGTGGTTGAGTAAAACAATTTTAGAGAAATTAATTTTGTGAGTTTTCCTTACATTTTTAATTTATAGGATCTCACTGACTTCATTTATATTTTTGAGCTCAACAAATTAATAAATAAATGGTTTTCTACTCTTTGACATAGGGAACCTAGAATTCTGTATTTTCTGTGACAATGTAGTATGGTTAACAATAACAGTTTCCCTTCAATGTAATATGCTTATAGAAACAAAACCAAAATGTAATTTAGCCTTTTTTTTTGAGTTCATGTCCTATCTATCTAGTCTCTAGGCAAACAAACCCCCACTTTCTTTAACAACTAAATATTAACTCTTGCTTATATAATTACATACAAATACTATTTCCACCCTCTCTTTACTGCTTCCAAAAGTCCTTCATGATACAAACTAGATGCTTTTCTTTTAAAGGAGAAAAAAAAAGGTGTGGGGGGGGGGGGGGTGGTGCGCGAGGCGCAGTGATGCAGACAGAAAAGAACATATGGCAGCAATTCAAGAAATTTGGTCCAAGTGAATGGAAACCTTTTGAGCAGAACTGATTTAGGCAGGCAGGAAAAATCGAAGAGAATCTTAATCAGTATAACTCGAGATTCAGATTTGAAGTAGGCTCTATTTGCAAACTAAATCTAAAATTTTATATAGGTTTCAAATAATTTTGTATTAGAGGTCAGTGATTTTTACTCTGATAATTACAGACTTACACTGAAGATAGTGATGTCTAATAACCGTATCCTTCACTGAGGAGGCACTAAATTTACTGGTCCAGCTATGTATGTGTCTCAATTTAATACACTATAATAAATGCAAGGAAAAAAACCCCATATTCCTTCTATTCAATACACAATCTTGGCACAAATGCAGCTATTTATATAAAATGATGACTGTTGGCCTAACTGCTGAATTTCTGATCTAATTACATACATTTCAAAGAAAATATTCTGGGCAAGATTTCAAGGTTAAAATTAATATTTACCCTTTTAAATTTCTTTACTATTTTATTTAAACAAAATGCATTTTAGCAATACACCTCACTTTTCAGGCATTTATTATTCATTTTATACATAAGACACTATTCCTGCAAGTTTAGTATACAAAAAGATGTCATTTCAAAAAATGATTTTGATACAACTGGAAACCCACTCAGAAAAAAGTGAAATTGGAACCTTAAATCATACTTTACTTCACAATAAATCATATGTAAGTTAAAAAAATTACAATATTAGAAGAAAATACTTGTGGAGTTAGATCTAAAAATGCAACAAAACCCAGAAGTCACAAAATGTAAGACTGATAAGTTTGATGACATAAATATACTTTCATATGGGAAAAATAAACATATATAAAGTTAAACAAACAGAAAACTTGGAAATATGTTTGCAACTCACACAGACAAGGGCTTTTAAAAAATATATAATGACAAATCACTAAGAAACCCCCCAAGAACCTGATAGAAAAAATGAACAAAGGACATGAACAGTCCAAAGAAAAGGAAATATAAATGTCTGAGAAAATGGTCAATCTTCACAAAACAACTGCTGTTTAACTACACTGAGGTACACTTTTTCACCTAAAAGACTGCTTAAGATAAAAAGTTTGATGATAGACATTGTTGGAGAGGGGATGGAGAAATAGCTAGTCAATACTTATACATCTCTGATGGGAGTGTTTTGAAATGTAAGGAAAAAAGATCAAGAAATATATAAGTACAAATTACTGCAACTTCCAGGAGGGCAATCTAAAATAATGATCAAAATTTAAAAGTTACATACCCTAATTGACAATTCCATCCTAAACATTAACCTATGCTCACATTTTTGAAATGTTGTATGTAAAAGTATAATCACTGTCACACTGTTTACAACTGTATAAGATATAAAACCACCTAAGTGCTCATCAATAGAGGACTGTTTCAATAAAGTTTAGTATGACCACAGACTGGAACAGCATGAGGTCCTTACAAAGAATGAAGCAGCTCTATACAAGTTGGCTTTAAAAGATATAGAATATACTATGTAGGGGGAAAACGCAAAGTGTATATATTACTATTTGTGAGGAAAGGAAAAAAATTAGAAAATTAGAAATTCCGTTTCTAGGACTTTATACCACATACATTAGCATCATGTGGATTGTGTGTATGTGTGTATTTTTTAAAATAAGACCAGATTGTTAGTACACAGGCTTCAAAACAAAGAAGTTGAAGTATATTTTTTTGGTTTTATTTCTATACCAAATAGATAGTTTATATATCAAACTATTAATATTACAACACTATCTTTATAATCACCCCACTCCAGTATTCTTGCCTGGAAAATCCCACGGATGTAGGAGCCTGGTAGGCTGCAGTCCATGGGGTCGCTAAGTTGGACATGACTGAGCAACTTCACTTTCACTTTTCACTTTCATGCATTGGAGAAGGAAATGGCAACCCACTCCAGTGTTCTTGCCTGGAGAATCCCATGGACGGGGTAGCCTGGTGGGCTGCCGTCTATGGGGTTGCACAGAGTCGGACACGACTGAAGCGACTTAGCAGCAGTCAGTGTTTCAGAAATGGAATCTTTTCCTATAGGTATGCCAAGGGTCTTTACCAGTGGTCCTACATAATTCTCAAGTCTTTGAAAGTCTATCCCTATAGCCAAATTTAGTAGCTATATTGGTATCACTGTTTCCCCTCTTCTTTGCCTTCACAAATCAAACCTTTCCTTCCCAGTTCCTTTAGAAATTTCTTTAAGCATGAAAAATTGTTTTAAAACAGGATGTTAAGAAAAAGCAAACATTCTTAGGAATGGATTATAGGCCTACTATGCTAATAACTGGGCTTCCCTTGTGGTTCAGCTGGTAAAGCATCCATCCGCAATGCTGGAGACCTTGGTTTGATCCCTGGGTGGGGAAGATCCCCTGGAAAAGGGAAAGGCTACTCACTCTAGTATTCTGGCCTGGAGAATTCCATGGACTATAGTCCACAGAGTCACAAAGAGTCAGACATGACTGAACTGGACTTGACTGAGTGACTTCACTTTTATGCTAATAACCTCTCAGTGTTAAGATCACATTCATTCCTTGATGAGGTACTAGTCTAACAGGAAAGCAGGGGACAGAAAAGAAAAACTGAAGGAAAGGAATGGAAAGGAGTCTCTGATATTCAGTACTCTACTGTCATTATTTTACTTAAGGCTGCTGCAGCAGCTGCTGCTAAGTTGCTTCGGTCGTGTCTGACTGTGCAACCCCATAGACGGCAGCCCATCAGGCTCCCCTGTCCCTGGGATTCTCCAGGCAAGAACACTGGAGTGGGTTGCCATTTAAGGCTAGTTCTAGGTAAAACAGATTTTATGAGCTCTGAGCTGTATCTCAGTTTATCCTAATTCAGATTCTATCAGAAAGCAGATAATTGATTCCATCTAGCTTCCTGTTGCACACAAATTGTTCTCTAACTTCTGGAAAAAGTAAACAAGTGACAGTTATGTTGAAAACACCCGTGAAGTCTGTTTCTAGAGTTGGTGTCTTTAATTACTCTCATGAGTTTCTTTAAGAGTTTTTGATACTTAAAGGTCCTTTTAGATACCACTGTTGTTATACAATAGTATTCTCAACTTCTAAAGGGTTAAAAGTTTCTATTTACTGGAAAACTAACTTTTAAACACTTCTCTTCCTAGTCACATGACAAAATAGTTGCTACCTTGTTTTCTAGCAGTTGTTGATTTTTTTTTTCTTTAAGGCACTATGGGTCTTCAATAGTTGGCTTATGGAAAGCCAGACTAAGTGCCTTTCATAACTTCCTAAAGGTTACTTCAATTGTGCCTTCATATGTATCTAAGAAACTGAATTACAGATTTAAAACAAATTTTGGCCAATTTAGATTCAAGGAGGCAGAAGTTGCCAACAGCTAATGACCTTGTTGTGAAGCAGATATATATGCTAATCACAGCACAAAACCTCACTGGTTCTTGGTGAAGGTGTGGCTGGGAAATCTAACATAGGAACTAACAGTCCTCTCCTCTCAACAGTCCTCCTAATCAGCATCTTTGAAAGAGATAGCAACAGCTTCTGCCATCACAACATTTCTGCAAATCTCTGACTTGCTATCTGTTTCCTCTCCACTGTATACTAACATACTAATTTTCACAACACGAAAATTCTCAGCAAATGTTGACAATACCACAGAATGACTGATGAATGTAATATATTCACTGTGTAAATCTGTTTATGTACTTAATGTATTGTTCTAGTCAGATTTTTCAAATTTGTCAGATATATTTATGAATCTATATAAATATCTTTAAGCAAAGGAATGGACAATTTGCCACAAACACAAAATGAGAGCATTTACTGGCTTACACATCTATCCATTTGAAAAGTAAAAACAATCAGATCTCTCAAATTATTTTATTTTTTCTCACTGCACTTGGTGCATTTTAAAACTATCTAGATGTCTTAATATTGATAATAGCAACAAAGATGCTAACTTTGATTTGTAAAACATTACAAAAGCAGTTCTTTTGAAACACATTTCAACAAGGCAGAAATATACTTTGTAAAAAAATAAGAGTTCCCATCCCACTCTCCCTTGTTTATGAGAATCATTGCCTATAGCTGGGTGCTAGCCTTTTGACATTTGAAATTTTTAAATAGAAATGAAGAAATCCAAAAGCCTTATAAAGAAATCTTCCTATGTACTAAAACAGAATGTACTAGTGCTTCTTCTAAATTTGTCACTAACTCTTATAGGGAATTTAGAAATATTTAAATTTCAGGTATCTCTTTTTTCAGTGTCTGGTACTCTATGAACTACATCCTAGAAAAATAAAAACTCAACTGAATTCAAAGTACTGAATTTGTAAGGCTGACTTAGGCTCTTATGTGTGCCCTACACTTTAGTCAGGAGTTCCTTTTCTGGAAGGTGTTTTAACTTAAAGGCACTGTGGAAGTTTGCTATTTGAAAGAGTTCTGTTATTAATTCTTTTGTAAAGTGAATAGTTTTCTTCTAAAGCACTACCTCCTAATTTATCTTCCCACATGTTGGATGTTTTAAAAATGAAATACAACAACTATTCAAAGCTGCCTGGTCTGCTGAACACAATCCCATAGGCTCTGTAATGTGTAAGATAAAATGTATCTCTTTATCTTCTAGTTTACATGGTTATATTTATAGAGATTCTAGATCTGGGCAAGAACCAGGCTTCTACACACAAATACCACTAGAAAGAACAGATTCAAGCACAATCATGAGGCTCACTTCTCAAAATGACAAAAGATCCGTTATGGCCTGCAAACAGGAATTGTAAATGCTATTTCAACACTTTTGAACAGTTTTCCCTCTATACTAAAGTTTCAAAGCAACAGTCATGAGACTCTTTTTAGGTTGCTGGAAACAAGCACGCTATGTAAACATGAATGTTAAAATACAGAAGTGTTTGGTGTTCTACAACCTTCAGGAAAAAGTGTCTTCATTTAAGTTTTTATGGATATATGTGGTATACTCATAGTGTTGACTCCATTTACAAAAACATATAAAACTAACAGTCATTTTAGTGGGCAATTGTGCAGAGAAATTACCTCGTATTTACATTTCTTAGTTAATCTGATTTCAATTCAATTTTAATTACTATTTCTCTTTCCCCCTTGCTACCATTTGAATTAAAGGCTAAAATTTGAGTTAAAAGTTGTACTAGTAACTTTCAACTGGGGCCCTATGGGACTTCCCTGGTGGTTCAGTGGCTAAGACTCCGGTCTCTCAATGCAGGGACCCTGGGTTCAGTCCCTGATCAGGGAACTAGATCCTGCATGCCACAGGATATTCGATTGGTGCCCTCTTTGTAACCACTTAGGAAAAATACAAAATGTCACAATTAAATAGCTCTTTCTGAAGGCCAATTCAGACACAAAAGAAATGCTAATAAACAAGAGTAAACGCTGTGCATAACGTCATAGAGCTGGCAGAACACAGTTATTCTAGGCAAAAACTGACTGAGGTGCATTTTTTTTTTTTTAAGTAAAAGGCAAAGAGTGAGAGTCACCAAATAATCTGTTTTGACAAGACGTTGAGGGGGAAAAATCCACAGGCTGTTTTACCTCGGGACTAGAGTTTGGTTCGGTTTCTGACTTGTGGAGACTTGTACAGAAGACAACGTTATTTACGTTTTGGAGACTTCCATTTAAATGATCCAGACAGCTTTCTCTTCCAGCCGTGGCACTTTCTGCCCGGGGACAACTCGCAGTGGCAAACGTCCCCCAACCCACCACTGGCCACCCCTTCACCTGATGGGCGCGGGCCAGCCCGCCACGCCCCGCCGGGCAGGGCGCCGGCCGGGCAGTTGCTCCAGAGGCGCCCTCCCTGGGCAGCGTTCTCCGAAGCTGTTAGGGTGCGAGGGCACAGAAGCAACGCGACTCTGCAGCCCAGACAGTCGGCTGGGTACCCGCCCTCTCGCCCGGTCCCTCGCCCGGGTACCTCATCCTGGCCGCGGCTCCCACCACACTGCTTGCAGCCCAGCAGCTCCGAGACAGCCAGAGACGCCGTATACGCCTCGTTCGCGGCTGTAGCCAGGCGCATGTCGGCGCAGGGACAGTGGCGGACGCGCAAAGGAACCCCAACAGCGCGGAGAAGAGCGCTGGGCTTGCGGCCAGCCTAGATCGGAGCTGCAGCCTCAGTCAGCGCTGACGGCCGAGGCGGCGCGGCGCGGGGCGGGACGGGGCGGCGCAAACAAACAAGCCACGCGGCCCCGCCCTTGCCGTCACTCAGCTGAGTCGGCGGCCGCGATAGCCAATGGAGGCCCTGAGCGCCGCAGCGCCCCGCCTCCTCGGCGCGGAGGGGCGGGCGCTGGCAGGGGCAGTCAATGCCGCCCGGCGAAAAACAACCTCTAGCGACCAACCGTATTTCCCCCAAGGAGCTCAGTCCTCTGGTCCCTAGTGGGCTTGGTCTGCCGGGATGTGAGCCTACAGTGTGGCTGGAAGGTGCAGCCTGAACCGTCGGGCTTCAGTGAAAGGCAAATGTGTACCCCTGTCCCAGCATCAGCAGCCGAGAACCTGCCCTCCCATCCACCCTTTCAGGTCCAATTACCTGCCAAAGGGCAACCAACCTGTAGGCTGACTCCGACACCACTAGGGAGGAAATCAAATTTGCTTCTCATTTTATTAAGTCTTGAAATTTCCCTTCTTTCTTTCCAAAAATGCCCAAACAAAGCTGATTGGGCCATAAAATGCAGAAACAAGCAGGAGACCATGACCTACATTCAGTTAAAACTTATTTTTGGTAAACTATGTAGAAACTGTAACTATCAACTCTTCTACACAGATAATAAGCCTTGGCAGCAGATCTCTAAATTTTCTTCTTCCCAAGTATATTCGAAAGCATTTAAATTTCTAATGTTTCCTCGTAAGTACCCTGGGTCTAAAGAAAGAATCTCTCTGAAACCCGATGAGGAACTTGAAAAAACAGATCATAAAGGAACACAACTGACACTACTGGATCTGGAACACAAATCTCTCAAGTCTTCTGTCAAAACTCTTGGCTTACAGGGCTCCATTAACTTCTTTAAAAAAATAAATTAACTCCTAAATTAGATCTCTTTTTGCATGTTTGCCCTGTATTTCCAACCTTACATGCTCAGGTTAAAATAAAAAAGTTGGAACATTCTATCAGAAACAAGTAGAGTTTAAGTCAATAAATACCACAGACACAGAACCAGGGCTCATAGATGAATATTAAGTTTCAGTCTTAGAAGAGAGGTTACAATGTCTCAGAGAAAACTGAGTTACTTTTTAGCTCTTAAACTGTCACATTTTAAAAGTAGGTTAAAATGGTTACTTTTATTTATCTTCTCCAGATAAATAAGATTATATGTTCTCATATACTTTTTATAAATTGCTGAAGCACCCAAATATCTGGCCAAGAAAAGCAATTGGAGGTTAATATTAACATAGAATAAAAGGCTACAGAGACTTCCAAGTGCTCTTTCTCTGAGCTGAGCCACAAAATAACAACAAAAAACCAGTATAATGCCCACTCATCTACAAACAGGCAAAAATAAACACAGAAAATCATCCAATTTGCAACAATATGACATACCCTCCAAGATAAACTGATTGTATATGAGTAAGTTGGAAACATAAATGACTTGATGTAGGGGTTGTGAGCGATAAAGCTACTTAATGAGGGAACTATGTGAAAAATGATGACTCTGGTTCTAGAGGAGTTGAGCTGTGATTTTATTTTCTGGAAAAAAACAGCAGTGAGGGTTAGTTTTCTAGTAGGGCATAACCTTGTCTGATATTAAAGTTATATTATTTGCAAAATGGAGAATGTTTGCCTTACTGTTTTTTTAATGAGGCAAGGGAAAAGCATGTATCTAGCTAATGCAAAAAATGGTTTAAAACATTTAAATGCAAATTAGAACTGCAAACTGTGTGTGTACATGTGTATATATTCATATGTATACATGTATACATATTTGTTCATATCTGATACTTCATGCTTCATAAATTTTGAAGATACGTGTGTTGAAATTTAATAGGAAGCTCCCATTAGATTTCTTTTTTTTTTAAGAAAATTTCAATTTATTTTGATGTTGCCTTACATAACAAGAAAAATAATTTTAATATATTCTAATTCAGTCCTATTGAGGCCCTTCAAGTCATTAGATAGTACTAATTTTTGCTTTTTGATAGAGCAGTAACTGAATTAGTCACTCTCTTCTATAACATAAAAAGGTTGCCTCCAAATAAATCTATTAACCAAGAGTTCCAACAACTGTATTGACCTGCAAATATTATGCAGATCTCATTTCTGAGATTTTACAAATCATTTAATAAAAAGTTTGTATTTTCCAAAGATTTCACTACTTGAGTCGGCCAGATATTCTGAAGTTACTTCTCTTAATGAACTTCCAGTGCTAAGCATGTAATTAAACCTCCTGAACACCAATTAGTTATTGGAAAGGACTATGCAGATAATCATGATGATGTGATCACTAATCTAGAGCCAGACATCCTGGAATGTGAAGTCCAGTGGGCCTTAGAAAGCATCACTACGAACAAAGCTAGTGGAGGTGATGGAATTCCAGTGGAGCTATTTCAAATCCTGAAAGATGATGCTGTGAAAGTGTTGCACTCAATATGCTAGCAAATTGGGAAAACTCAGCAGTGGCTACCGGACTGGAAAAGATCAGTTTTCATTCCAATCCCAAAGAAAGGCAATGCCAAAGAATGCTCAAACTACCACACAATTGCACTCATCTCACATGCTAGTAAAGTAATGCTCAAAATTCTCCAAGCCAGGCTTCAGCAATACGTGAACTATGAACTTCCTGATGTTCAAGCTGGTTTTAGAAAAGGCAGAGGAACCAGAGATCAAATTGCCAACATCCGCTGGATCATGGAAAAAGCAAGAGAGTTCCAGAAAAACATCTACTTCTGCTTTATTGACTATGCCAAAGCCTTTGACTGTGTGGATCACAATAAACTGTGGAAAATTCTGAAAGAGATGGGAATACCAGACCACCTAACCTGCCTCTTGAGAAATCTGTATGCAGGTCAGGAAGCAACAGTTAGAACTGGACATGGAACAACAGATTGGTTCCAAAAAGGAAAAAGGAGTACGTCAAGGCTGTATACTGTCACCCTGTTTATTTAAGTTATATGCAGAGTATATCATGAGAAACGCTGGACTGGAAGAAACACAAGCTGGAATCAAGATTGCTGGGAGAAATATCAATAACCTCAGATATGCAGATGATACCACCCTTATGGCAGAAAGTGAAGAAGAACTAAAGAGCCTCTTGATGAAAGTGAAAGAGGAAAGCGAAAAAGTTGGCTTAAAGCTCAACATTCAGAAAACAATCATGGTATCCGGTCCCATCACTTCATGTGAAATAGATGGGGAAACAATGTCAGATTTTATTTTCGGGGGCTCCAAAATCACTGCAGATGGTGACTGCAGCCATGAAATTAAAAGACGCTTACTCCTTGGAAGAAAAGTTATGACCAACCTAGATAGTATATTCAAAAGCAGAGACATTACTTTGCCGACTAAGGTCCATCTAGTCAAGGCTACGGTTTTTCCTGTGGTCATGTATGGATGTGAGAGTTGGACTGTGAAGAAGGCTGAGCGCCGAAGAATTGATGGTTTTGAACTGTGGTGTTGGAGACGACTCTTGAGAGTCCCTTGGACTGCAAGGAGATCCAACCAGTCCATTCTGAAGATCAGCCCTGGGATTTCTTTGGAAGGAATGATGCTAAAGCTGAAACTCCAGTACTTTGGCCACCTCAGGAGAAGAGTTGACTCATTGGAAAAGACTCTGATGCTGGGAGGGATTGGGCGCAGGAGGAGAAGGGGACGACCAAGGATGAGAATGGCTGGATGGCATCACGGACTCGATGAACGTGAGTGTGAGTGAACTCCGGGAGATGGTGATGGACAGAGAGGCCTGGCGTGCTGCAATTCATGGGGTTGCGAAGAGTCGGACACGACTGAGCAACTGAACTGAACTGATGCTTTTGATATTTACTATAGGGTATCATTATAGGCTAGCAGCTATTTTAAGTCTGCTATTTAAACATTTCATTTCAACATTTTATTTCTTCAATGAAGAATCCTGACGTCTAATCCAAGAAGTAGTAGTAATTCTGAGTTTCTCCTTCTAAAAATGTTCTGGGCACTCCTGGTGGTTATGTCTTTACTGCTGAGAATGTGTATTCAATCTCTGGTTGGTGAATTAAGCTCCTGCAAGCTATGAGACATGGCCAAAAACATACATATATACATACATGCATAAATGGGCTTCCCTTGTGGCTCAGTGGTAAAGAATCCACTTGGCAATGCAGGAGACCAGGAGAAGCAGGTTTGATCCCTGGATCTGGAAGATCCCCTGGAGGAGGGCATGGCAACCCACTCCAGTATTCTTGGCAGGAAAATCCTATGGACAGAGGAGCCTGGCAGGCTATGGTCCACGGGGTCACAAAGAGTTGGACACAACTGGAGGGACTGAGCACACACATACATAAATTTTGGGGGTTAACCTACCCAACTCAACTGTATCAAAGTGAGGTTTTGCACTTGACATTAGCAGTAATGATCTCAATGCTAACTGCCCCAGAACAAGATGGTGAAAGTGAAAGTGAAGTTGCTCAGTCATGCCCGACTCTTTGCGACCTCATGGACCATAGCCTACCAGGCTCCAAGGTCCATGGGATTTTCCAGGCAAGAATACTGGGAGTGGGCTGCCATTTCCTTCTCCAAGGGACCTTCCCAACCCAGGGATTGAACCCAGGTCTCCTGCATTGCAGACAGATGCTTTACCATCTGAGCCACTAGGGAAGCCCATGGTACATCTACATAAAAAACAAGAGTGGTGTCAAATGACTTGATCTGAGCCGAGACCCATGAAGCATAGAGTCCAGACTTGGAGTGATGGTTCAAGATGGACTTCCTGAATTAAGTGATATCTGAGCTAGGGCTTAGAGGATTAATAGAGAGGCCCTGGAAAGAAAATTGGTGGAGTGTTTGGGAGAGTAAAGACAGAGTTCTAAGCAAAGAAACTAGCACTGTGCAAAGGCCCAGAGGCAGGGGAGAGGGAAGCTGAATAAAGGAAGTTCACTGGTGTCTGGTGGAGAAGGAAATGGCAACCCACTCTAGCATTTTTGCCTGGAGAATCCCATGAACAGAAGAGCCTGGTGGGCTACAATCCATGGGGTCGCAAAGAATCAGACACGACTGAGCGACTAACACAACAACAACAACTGGTGTCTGGAGGGCTTCCCTGGTGGCTCAGCTGGTAAAGAATCCACTTGCAATGCGGGAGACCTGGGTTCAATCCCTGGGTTGGGAAGATCCCCTGGAGAAGGGAATAGCTACCCACTCCAGCATTCTGGCCTGGAGAATTCCCCCGGACTGTATAGTCCATGGGGGTTGCAAAAACTGGACATAATTGAGCAACTTTCACTCACTCACTCACTGGTGTCTGGAGCAGAGAGTTTGGAGAGTGATGGATGGAGTTTAGGTCAAACAGTAAGAAGAGACCTTGTTTATGATTCATTAAGGACAATAAATTTAGTACTGTGTAGTTACTTAAAGTTTTAAAGCGTGTAATGACATCAAATTTGCATTTCAGCTAAGGTTCAGGCAAAACTAGAGGTAGAAAATGTGTTTTGAAGATTGTTGAGGCAGCTATGGCAAGGCGAGATGGTGTTCTGAAGAACAATGGAAATGAAGCAAAGTACAGAGATGAAGGTGGATTTGTCTCTCTTGGGGCTACGCAGGTGATTCAGTGGTAAGGAATCCACCTGCCAATCCAAGAGACACAGAAGTCATGGGTTCAATCCCTGGGTCGAGAAGATTCCCTGGGTAGGAAATGGCAACCCACTCAAGTATTCTTGCCTGGGAAATCCCAAGGATAGAGGAATCTGGCAGGCTATAGTCCACGGGGTCACAAAGAGCAGGACACGACTAAGCATGCAACCACCACGTACTTGAGAAAGGAAATGATGCCTTATACTATTGTGTTTGAAATTCAGGAGATAAATCTCAAATTGTATGCTCTTTTGACCAAGTGGCTTCCCTAAACCCATTAGACTTTTAAAAATATAGTCAATTCATGAAAAAGAATAGATATATTTTAATAGAATACTAGTTAGGGCAAAAGGTGTAATTACACTTTCATTGGCCACATATTAAACCTTGAATTTTTTAATTAACTAAAGAAATTGAAAGTGAATTAAAGTACTGTAGATATATAGATCTATTCTTCAGAATAGAAATATTTAATAATTGATTAGACACACATAACAATGATTTCAGCCATTAAACCAAACAACTCTTTTAAGAATAGGAGTGGGATTTGTTAGATTTATGTAGTTTAAGCTTCTTGAAAAAACGCCCTATTGTCATTTAAAACATTTTTTATTTGGAATGAATTCTGGTTTATAATATTACTTCTGCTTACTAATTTTGTCTAGATTTTCCTCCTCTAGTTGATATCTTCCTGTTTCTTATATATATAGCTTGCCTGCTAAGCACTTTTTTCCTTTCAACATCATGTTTTGGGTACATTGAGATCCTTTCTCTTATTTGTCCTCTACTTTTTCACTTCTTCAATTTAATTTTTAGAATTATGTTACTTATAAAGAAGCAAGAATGATGACAAATTTTTGTTCTCTTTTCTTCTTCAGGGTTTCTTCTTTTAGAAATGAACAGTTTTAAATTTTTATACAGGGTTTTAGAAACAGACCAGTACTCATATTTGTAAACAAGATATTCCAAATAGTGTCAGTAGTTTTAAATTAGAAAATCCCTTTCCTAAAAGAATAAGCATGCTAAGTATGGTCAGGCTTTCCAGACTAATGATAATAAGACCAAAATATCAGACACTAAGGATTTTACACATGTAGTTCAGTTCGACTCTTTGTGACCCCATGAATCGCAGCACGCCAGGCCTCCCTGTCCATCACCAACTCCCGGAGTTCACTCAGACTCACATCCATCGAGTCAGTGATGCCATCCAGCCATCTCATCCTCTGTCGTCCCCTTCTCCTCCTGCCCCCAATCTCCTCCTGCCTTACACATGTAAGGCAGATACAATTATTTCTATTTTAAAAATCTGTAAAACAGAAACAGAAAATATTGGTAATTCATCCAAAGTTGTAAAAGTAGACTGAGTTTAGAACTTAGGTCTGTCTGAATCCAAAGCAGCAGAAGCTAGGCTGCTGCTTTAATGAATATTTTAAAAATTAGAATAATTGTGTGTTAGCCTAAGTCCTTGATTCTGATAGCAAGAGACAAAGATAGGAAGAAAGAAAAATGTATCCCTTTTGTGAGATCTAGTTATCTCAGGGTGAGATCTGGTTCAAAAAAAAAGAAAAGTAAAAAGCAATCATGAAATCAGTGGTCTTGGTCTTTGAGAGCAGCTTTCTTCTATTTCTCTATCCCTATCATTCCTCAGTGTCTTCCCAGACCTTTGCTGACTTCATGCTACCCCAAACTCCCCTACTACATAACTCACCTGAGGTGAGGTGAGGTGAGGTGAAGTCGCTCAGTCGTGTCTGACTCTTTGCGACCCCGTGGACTGTAACCTACTAGGCTTCTCCGTCCATAGGATTCTCCAGGCAAGAATACTGGAGTGGATTGCCATTTCCTTCTCCAGGGGATCTTCCCAACCCAGGTATTGAACCCGGGTCTCCTGCATTGGAGGCAGACACTTTAACCTCTGAGCCATCTGAGTCTACCCAAACTCCTACCTGTTCCTCACATTACCACTGTTCTTCTTAGAATAACTGGTAGGTATTAGAAAGAGAATAGGTTTCTTAAACTAACTCATACATATTATTGTATGAGGGACTGACATTTCATGCTAATTTATTTAGTCTGTCTCAATAGAATGTAAAATCAATATTTGTCTCATTCATTGCTGTATTTCCAATGTCTTAGTGCCCAGCATACAGACCTTCAATAAGAATGTAATGAATGAACTCCACAGAGATGATTCCATTAAAATAGAAGTTTAACTCAACTGAAAGCTTAAAGATGAATTTCAACATTCATATTATAAAAGATTTGGGCCATCCAGACAAACACTCTTGGAGGCTTTGGGGTCACTATTTAGGCAGGCAGGCAGGCTCTGCTTGGGAATCAGTTTGTCTTTCCCAGCTCTAACAAGCAAATTCTATTCTTCATTGTCTTTTCTCATCAGGAACCCCAGGTATTCCCAAGCTCCTTTGATTTTTCTGTTCCTGTTCTCCTATACTGCCAAGACAGAGGCTATAAAGGTTTGGGCAGTGGTACATATGGTTCACTTGTTAAGTCAGGCAGGTACTTACAAGTCAGACACCGCCTGTATTCACACCATTGTTTGACAAATTTATGAACATTTTAAAGCCCAAGTCTGGCTTTAAACATCCACAGGCTTATCTAAAGTGAAATATCGGAAAGAAAGTGCCAGTTGAGATACCAAAGTTAGATGGAAGAATAGCATTGTTTTGAGGTAAATAATAAGGAATAGGTTTAACTTGGAATAGGACAAGGTTCAGGAAAAGGTGAGTGTAGTGGGAAATTGAGAGTTAGGACTTTTCCCCATATGTTCTAAGTTCAACTTATGAACTTAAGATACCAACTTAAAAAAAAAAGTAATGGAAGATACTTAATGTATGACATGTTCAAGTAGAAATATTTCTCAGACTATGCATATATGTTATATTTAAAATAGTTTTGAGGGGCCAGATTTAATCTCTACCTAAAAACATATGTGAAAATATTTTTTAAATTCTCAAAATGTAGGCACTAGGCAATAACTGGTATAAATATGTAACCTATAATTTTAAGGAATATATTGGTGTGGCATAGTATTAAAAAATTGTCTTTCCAAAACAGAATTAAATCAAACATAGTGTCTTCAACTTATCCTGAGCCCACAGACTTTATAGAACTGAATTTACCCATAGTTAAAGAGTTTAGGCTAAATGCATATTAGTAAGTCGTCAGCTTAATCATGTCTGAATTTTGAATGTTTTACTCATACTAGAGATAATTTTCATTCAAAGAAACAAAATCCTAATAACAATGTTCTAAATCTTCAATCAAGTTATTTTTTGTTTATAACAGCTATCCTGACTTCTCTATCCATGCCCCTTCACCATTTGTACTAACAAGCAGTGAATAGAGTTCAATAATATATGTTTTTCTAACACAGCTCAAAGAACTCAAAGTAGAGAGTTCTTTGGTCCTTTAATCCTTTAAATCACCTTCTTTCTTTGCCTCCTTCTGAGATATCCTGTTTTCCAAGAGGGTATTAAGTTGTAGATCTTTAACTTGGTCACAAAGTACAAGGCCACATCTACAAACTACTTGCATGCTATTAAGTGTTTCAGAAATAATGGCATTTCACTGTACTTTCTCATCTGTTCTTCTGCCCTCCAAAACCCTCACTGCACCTCTGTGGGGCCACGTTTCCCTTTGTCCAAAGGATGTGAGTACATTCAGGACATCACAGTTCACACATAAATTTATTTTCACTTGTTATTACTATCTTTCTGTTTAGCTAAAAATACTCAAAAAAGAATGCAACTTTAAAAATTATTTTTTTACATGAGTTTAAGTTTGAACAGAATTCAAGATCATTTCATTTGTAGTGACAGAAAAATCTGATTTTCCTAATTTTTGGCAAATAATTGAGAAATACAAAAATAGGATTTTATTCAGACATTACAAGTTGGAGAAGGTAGTATTCTTTTTAAACTCATTATATCTTTAATTAAAAATATATATCTGGGCATAGATTTATGTATGGATGTCAGTGCTGTTATTTTACCAATTAACAGAAATCTTAATACTACATAAACACTGAGTATTCAGTCATTTATTATCTATATTTACTGAATGCCAACTATATGCATTTAGTTTCCTAAATCTATGGGCAAGCAGAAATATCTTAATTTGAGATTGGACATCTCTTTTATTTAGACTTAAACCTCTTGTGTAAGTCACACAGATTGGCAGACAGCCTGGGATTCTGTCAGGGAGCATTAAATAGGGAATCATCTACTTTACTGTCCAACTCTGGGGGTGGGGTACCAAACAAATAAGAAAAACAAAAACCCAGAAGGTATGGCAATTTCTTAACAACCCTTCTAGTTTTAGTCTCCTCAAATTTAAAATGAAGGGCTCCTGAACTTCATGAGCTCTCAAACTTTACTTCAGCTTTAAAGTTCTACTCTGTGAATATAATTCCTGACTTTATCAAGAATTACATGCTTTAAGCTAACCAGATCCTGGCCTCCTCCTATACCAGGCTTCTTTGTACATTACTAGTGATTTCAGAATTATATTTCTTGCAAGCACTTTAAAGATATTATAAAACATTAGATTTGAGCTTTTTTTTTCAAGGTAACCTACAAACATATAAACATTAAATGCACTGGAAACCATCAAAATAATAATTTAGATACTGGAGTAAATAAAGCTTTTTCCATCTTCTCTGAGTATACGTTTGAACATTCCTATAAATTTGTCAGTGGCAAAGAAGGGTACAGTTTGTGTGTTCTTGCCTTTAAAAAAATTCATGCCTGTTTGCCTCTGCTCAATGAGTAAAATTATAGTAGTGAGTGGGCTGCCACAGCATGTAGGTACTTTGCTGTGTGAATATAGATTTTTCTGATAGTATGAATATAAGAAAATACAGAAATACTATAACTATAATCCATAACCTCTTTATTTCAAATTTGGCTTAAAACATAAGATAGCCTCATTGTTCTCAGTAATTGGCTTAATAATGTAACTTATATGAACTTTAAAGAGATCATTTATTAGTAAAATACCAGTTTTAGATATTGTATGTAAATCAGAATCCTGATAATATTGTTTCACTAAAGACTATCTGACAAAAAAAAAAAAAGAAAGAAATCAGATGTGAATAGTACTTTTTATATACATGCCACATCTCCTGTTCTGTTCACTAGAATCCCAGTAGGTTTAGAAAATCCATCTAGTCTGTAGCTCTCAATGTTGTTCATCCAGGCTTAGGTCATGCTTTAAGGTTCAGAGAATGTTCCCAGGATTTATGCTGGTTCTAAAGGAGAGCTAGGGGAAATCTAGTTCAAAGTCTCATTCCCATCAATGCCAAATAGAGCCTTAGAGGAAAGGCTCTTATAACCACAATGATTTGGTTATGGTTTACTGAATGAAAAACCAAACTTGTCTTCCAGTACAACTTTTATTTAAGCTGTCCTAGATTTGGTCTATAACTTAAGTGAAGTGAAGTGCAACCCCGTGGACTGTAGCCCACCAGGCTCCTCTGTCCACGGGATTTTCCAGGCAAGAGTACTGGAGTGGGTTGCCATTTCCTTTTCCAGGTCTATAACTGAAAGGACTATCAATCCTTCTAGCCCTTTTCCAGAAACATGAATAAAGTCAGTCTTATCCTTCAGTAACATTCATGCCAATATGACCAATAGTAGCTTTTAAACTAAAACACAAAAAGTTAACCTACTAAATTTTTCAATGATGAACTTGAATTGTTTTTATTAACAATAAGGATATTATTGATCTCCAAGCTAATCTTTTGTGTTTGTGACAGGCAGGTCTTTAAATAGTGTATTTACTCTCTACAATGAGAACATGCTTTCTGACAGAAAATTCAACTTTCAACTATTCAACCAGATTTAAAAAAATTAAACCATAGTAATTTGTGCATTATAAAGGTACAACTAAAATCTTAAAACCTTAAAATATAGAGCACTAAATTTACAAATTGATGGTAAAAAAAAATCTAAACTTAAAAAATGTCAGAAAAAGCATATGGATCAGGAGGAAGGCAAAAGCAGAGTCAAAAGCAGCAGGATACAGTTCAAATAGGTCACATTCAACTTTTGACTTTCCCAAAGAACAAAGAAACAAGCAGCCAATCAGAAAGCAAAGAGGTAAGGCCTCAACCATTCCAGATACCAAAGAAGTTCAACCCTCAATGTGTGTTTTTTGTTTTTAAATTATACAGTGTCAGAGCAGAGACAGTTATATAACAGATTAGACTGTCCTGGGTTAAAAGTAACAAAGAAAGATAAAACCCTTTCATCAACCTTTAACAAAATATATCCAATTCTAATAATGTTGTGATAATTTCGTTTTCATTTTTATTGTGCCAGACACTGTATACATTAAAGTTATCTTGAAAATATTTTTGTATTTGTAAAGTATATAGAATTTTGTGGGAAATTTTCTTTCTTATTTGTGGATAGAGGATAAGGGTAAGAATATGTATAAGATTCTTCTCTTTTTAAATTCCCTAATACTGCTTCTAAAATTCATGAGGGGATTCTAGAGGGGTACCTACCAAAGAAGAAAACGCTGCAGTCCAGATCCAAAAATGTAAAATATGATTAAAAACAACCACATACAAATATAATCTTTGAAACAAGCAAGCAAACAACAAATTGTTTAGTGTCATTCTATGTAAAATTTGTTCATTTCTATTACTCAATACATATCCTTGAGAAGAAAGTTTGAGGATTTAGAAGAAATTTTTCAGAGTTACAGATTTCACCATTGTAATGTTTAACTCAAACCTAAGTATTTGCTTAAATTGACAGAGTTACTTGAAGTAGAAACATAAAAATACAATGAAACAATAGTGAAGAATTTCTTCATTCTGTTTTTGGCCAAATTTATAAAGTATTCTAAAGCAGTTTCTAATATTTTTCCCTAAAAATCTTCAAGAACGACTTTGTTCATTTTTTTTTCAAGTACTGCTTAAATCATTTGCAAGTTTTAGCTCCCTAAAAGATAATTACTTTAAATACATCAGCTTGACTTGCCATATCAGTTGTCTCATGAACTTACCATGTACTAAACATAGGGAGATTTCCTACCAATAATGTAGGGTGCTGTCAAAAATGTATATATGTATACTTCTCTCAATATTTCATTGTATTTTATACATCCCTAGTAAGTTAGAGGGAGATTAAAATATATTTGGAGGCTAACTCTAGGTTTTGCTAAAGAATAGAGGAAAACAATAGAACAGGAAAGACTAAAGATCTCTTCAAGAAAATTAGATACCAAGGGAACATTTCATGCAAAGATGGGCTCAATAAAGGACAGAAATGGTATGGACCTAACAGAAGCAGAAGACATTAAGAAGAGGTGGCAAAAATACATGGAAGAACTATACAGAAAATGACCCAAAGAACCATGATGGTGTGATCACTCACCTAGAGCCAGGCATCTCTGAGTGTGAAGTCAAGTAGGCCTTACAAAGTATCACTACAAACAAAGCTAGTGGAGGTGATAGGAATTCCAGTTGAGCTGTTTCAAATCCTGAAAGATGATGCTGTGAAAGTGCTGCACTCAATATGCCAGCAAATTTGGAAAACTCAGCAGTGGCTACAGGACTGGAAAAGGTCAGTTTGCATCCCAATCCCAAAGAGGGGCAATGCCAAAGTATGTTCAAACTACCGCACAATTGCACTCATCTCACATGCTAGCAAAGTAATGCTCAAAATTCTCCAAGTCAGGCTTAAATAGTATGTGAACCAAGAACTTGCAGATGTCCAAGCTGGATTTAGAAAGGGCAGAGGAACCAGAGATCAAATTGCCAACATCCGTTGATTCATCGAAAAAGCAAGAGAATTCCAGAAAAACATCTACTTCTGCTGCATCGACTACACTAAAGCCCTTGACTGTGTGGATCACAACAAACTGGAAAATTCAAGAGATGGGAATACCAGGCCACCTGACCTGCCTCCTGAGAAACCTGTAGGCAGGTCAAGAAGCATCAGTTAGAACCAGATATAGAACAGTGGACTGGTTCAAAATTGGGAAAGGAGTACATCAAGGTTGTATATTGTCACCCTGCTTATTTAACTTATATGCAGAGTACGTCGTGTGAAATGTCAGGCTGGATGAATCACAAGCTAGAATCAAGATTGCTGGGATAAATATCAATAACCTCAGATACGTAGATAACATTGCCCTTATGGCAAAAAGTGAAGAAGAACTAAAGAGCCTCTTGATGAAAGTGAAAGAGGAGAGTGAAAAAGTTGGCTTAAAACTCAACATTCAGAAAACTAAATCATGGCATCCAGTCCCATCACTTCATGGGAAATAGATGGAGAAAGAATGGAAACAGTGACAGACTTTTTTTTTTTTGCTCCAAAATCACTGCAAATGGTGATTGCAGCCATGAAATTAAAAGACGCTTACTCCTTGGAAGGAAAGTTATGACCAACCTAGACAACATATTAAAAGCAGAGACATTACTTTGCCAACAAAAGTCTGTCTAGTCAAGGCTATGGTTTTTCCAGAAGTCGTGTATCGGTGTGAGAGTTGGAAAATAAAGAAAGCTGAGCACCAGAGAACTGATGCTTTTGAACTGTGGTGTTGGAGAAGACTCTTGAGAGTCCCTTGGACTGCAAGGAGAGCCAACCAGTCCATCCTAAAGGAAATCAGTCCTGGGTGTTCATTGGAAGGACTGATGTTGAAGCTGAAACTCCAGTACTTTGGCCACCTGATGTGAAGAGCTGACATTTGAAAAGACCCTGATGCTGGGAAAGATTGAATGTGGGAGGAAAGGGGGACAACAGAGGATGAGATGGTTGGATGACATCATCGACTCAATGGACATGTGTTTGATTAAACTCTGGGAGTTGGTGATGGACAGGGAGGCCTGACATGCTGCAGTCCATGGGGTCACAAAGAGTTGGACATGACTGAGCGACTGAACTGCACTGAGCCACCAGGGATGCCCCTCAGAAATGAAAAACTGCGAGACAAACAGGTTAAATACCTAAGTCTATAGAGCAAACAAGGGACTTGAGTGAAGGTTAGAATTTAAGTCTGTCTGCCTCCAAGGACATGTTCTCTCTACTATACCATGACAATGTCTCATAGATTTAGTACTCTTTCCACTGTTAATATTCCAGTGATTGCATGTTGATTAGGAAAGAGGTCAATGGACCATGAACTTTCCTCTTCATCTCTTCCTATCTTCCCTGTTCTATCTTCTCTGCAATCTCTTTTGTATAACTGACTGTTCAGCCCACTCTCTGTGACCACCCAATTCATTAGAACATCAAACCTTTCCAGGAAATCTAGACTGACTCTCCACTGATGCTACTGCCAGAATAAAAATGCTCTATAACATTTAGAAAACATTATTGCATTTATATAAAAGGGAAAATGAAAACATAAATGAAGACAAACTGGCACACAATCATTATCAGTCAGTATAAAAGACTTCAAACATAAGAAAATATGGTAACTTTTCTTAGTGGCTACATATCGAATTGCCTACTGAAAAAAATGAAATATAGAATTCAGAGTGATTTATTTAGTAGGATTATATCTAGTGATTATTTACACATACACATACATATTTTATGTATGTATTTACACATACATATTTTAAGGGATTTTAATCCCTTAAAATATTTTCTTCTACATTTGAAAATCAGTATAGTAATATCTTTTTATACTTGAATTGACTTTTTTTTTGACAATTTGAGAATCTAGAATAAGTAAGAAAAAAAAGTTAAACAGATGCCACAGAATATATATATTAATACCAAAGAGTATGTACTGTACTCAGAAGAAAACCTTTGGTTTACCTTAGAGATAATTCACTTTTATTTTGTACAAAATTATAACTAGCTTATTTATTTAGTTTCTAAGTCCACAGTAATTTAGAAGGAAGTAGGGACTACTGTCTGAACTGACAGAGAAAGAATGATAGTCAATCATTTGATCACAAGGAAACAGTCAGAAAAATTCTAAAAAGCAGAAATAAGAACATGGAGAGCACAGTAGCAAGCCGTTTACTAAAAGTGCACTCTGACCTAAGCCTTACAGAACTCTAATAGCACCACTCTCTGACAGATTAGGGTAATAACTAACCTCCAAAATAATGATTCTTTCTCATGGTGTACAAAACACGTACAAATATTTCTGTAAGAAATATACTTTAAAAGATATAGCTGAACTGGCAAAGTAACAGAAATCTTCAGAAGTAAAATATGACCAATAGGAGGAATCCAAGGAGGTAGGGATTATTCATAGGCTTGGAGCTATAAATCCCCAGTAACCTAGAGCAGCAACATAGGGAACAGATGGTAAAGCCTAGTACTTGGGAAACTGGAGGGTGGGCAAGAGACCCCATCATAATGCCAGCCTCAAAGGGCTAACCTATCATTGAAGGCATTAACTAGGAAAAGCACCTCATCTACAAAAGGAAATAGAAAATGTTCCTGTTTCAACTTTGTTCTTGGTTGAAGGGATGAAATCTCCCTTGAAAATTTACAAACACATAGTGGCTCACACATAAGGAGCTCGAGCCTAAAATTCCTTTACCTACCTGGACTGAAAACATATGATCAAAAAAGGCAAGGATTCAGGTAAAGTGGATTGGTTATGTCCCCCAGGCTCCAGTCAGAAATGCAGATTATGTCTGAAGGAGATAAAATTCCAATGAATATGAGCTTATGATAATAAAACATACTGTGGAAAAAAACAACATTATTGAGGTCTGAAGAAACAATGATCACCTGACTCAAACTTTCAAGACTTCAGGTATTAGAATTATAGATACAGAATATCAGTTTAATACATTTCTTAAATCTTTAAAGGAAATGGAGGCAGGGGGTTCAGGATGGGGAACACGTGTATATCTGTGGCAGATTCATGTTGAGGTATGGCAAAACCAATACAACACTGTAAAGTAATTAACCTCCAATTAAAATAAATAAATTTATATTAAAAAAATCTTTAAAGGAAATGGAAAATATGGGTGAGGAGCAATAAACCATAAAAAGATGGATTTAAAACGGATTATAGATTTTATAACCAAAACAAAATTCAATGGATAAATAGCATATTTAGCATAGAAGAGGAGAAAAATATTAATAAACTAGAAAATCTAAATATTCCAGAATGTAGCACATAACACAGAGAGATGGAAAATAAGAAAGAAGAAATTAAAATAACATGGAAGATGGAATAGAAGGTCTAATATAAATCTAACGAGTTCTTAAAGGATAAAAGCAGTATTCTAAGAGATGATGGTTGAGAATTTTCCAGAACTGATTAAAGACACCAATCTTCATTTTTCCAGGAAGCACAATGAATCCCAAGCAGAATAACTGAAAGGAAATATATATCTTTTGACAGAGTAAAATTGAAAAATTCTAAGAAAAAGGAAAGATCTTAAAGGTTATCCAAGAGAAAAGTCAGATTACCTACAAAGGAAAAACTAAACTAACCTAATTTTAACAATGGAAGTCAGAAGATTGGGAAATAGTGTCTTTGAAACACTGAGAGAAAATGGCCGTTCTTGAATTGTATTCACATATGAAACTATCTTTCAAGAAAGTGAATGGAAGAAACGCATTTTAAAAGAAAAAAAGTAAGAATGTACACCAGTAGATCCTCACTGAAGGAGCTTTGGTTCAGAAAGAAGCAAAATGATCCTAGTAAGCCAAATGATCTTAGTATGGAAACTATATGTCAACAAAGAAAAAAACCTGTGAAATGAAAAGCTTTTTCACCTAAGTAGGACAGTATATTCCTTAAAGATCTGAAATGCCTTTTATAAATGTACGTATTCATTTTCTTCACTTAGAGTGGAGCGGCCAGCTCATATAATAAGCACGTGAATGTGTTAGTCGCTCAACTGTGTCCAACTCTTTGCAACTCCATGGACGGTAGCCTGCTAGGTTCCTCTGTCCACGGATTCTCCAGGCAAGAATACTGAAGTGGGCTGCCATTCCCTTCTCCAGGGGATCTTCCTGACCCAGGGATCAAACCCAGGTCTCCTGCATTGCAGGTGATTCTTCATGCTCTGAACCACTGGGGATGCAAGGAACTGCCAAACTGTTTTCCACAGTGGTTGTATCATTTTTAGATTACTGCCAGCAGTGTACCAAAGAGTTCCAGAGGCTTCACGTCTTCACCAACCCTCAGCGCAGTCAATATTTTTCATTTCAATCAAATGGATGTAGTGCAATGGTTCTTAACTGGGGGTGGATTTTGCCCGGCTAGAGGACATTTGACAATGTCTGGATACATTTTTGGTTTTCACAACTGGTAGGTAGATGGGCAGGCTAAAGATTCTGCCAAACCATCCTACAAGACACAAGGCAACCCCCACAACAAAGAATTACTTGGCCCAAAATGTCAAGTGCTGAAATTGAGACACCCTTATGTATAAGGCAAATTAAAATGTACTGTGGTTTTAATTGGCATATCTTGGATAACTATATTGAATATCATTTCATATGCTTATTGGTCATTTATATATCTTCATTCATGAAGTGTCAGTTCAAATTTTGTGTTCATTTTTTTAATATTTGGCTGGGAGTCTTGTTACTGAGTTGAAAGTGTTCTTTATTCTGTATACAAGTGCTTTATCTGATATATGTGTTGTAAATACTTTCTTTCAGTCTATGTCTTGTTTTGATGATTTTCTGCTACATTAACTCAATATGGCAAAAAGTAAAGTGATCTTTCTTCCAGAGACTAAAACAGGCAGAAATTGGAGTAAGATTGGGTTAAGTAACACAGTTTTGCTTTTAAAATCCTTGGGTCATAAAAAAGCACTTCCTAAAAAGCAGTATTAGTTGATAACACATGGAAAACTGGGCAGCACATACCATAGGGATAAAGAATCTAATAATTAAAAATGATTCCCTTAATCCTAGGATTTAAGGGAATTTAAGAACAAACACTGGGGCATGCATGTAAGCAGTATGTTGAATAAAGAGATACTTTTTAAAAGTCCCTAAACAATGGTTATTTGTATCAGAAAATAATAGCACCAAAAATATTTCAAAAACTCTGTAGATGAAGAAATGAAAAAATGGCACTGGAATGGCACAGTGGTACCTATTGGTGGCATGAGAGAATGCACCTTTGAACTGGGTGTGAAGATTACCTTGAAAATGTACATTGTCTACACATTTAGAGTCTAAATTCACTTGATAATCTAAAATTCTTACAGTTTCATGACTACTCAAACACATTTAGCATATGAAAATGATGAACTCAAGGTACTTTTATCCTCTCTGCTCAAGAAAATTATTCTTAAACATGCGCAATAATGTAAGCAATAAATGGGGGACTAAAGTGTCAAAAATGGTCTTGAATTATATGAGGAATTTCAGAGACCTACACGTCCTAAAGATTGCAAAGCTCCGTGTCCTAGAAAGATTTTTTTTCCCTAGCTGTTCACGACTAAAGACACGATTAGGAACAATGAAACCATGGTTTAAAAATACAGTAGTTGTACCAAAAGGTGGTCTCCAGACTAAGCGCACTTGATTCAGGGCAATTTTATTTTTCAGAAAAATTCTTACGAGCAGCAGGTTTGGTTCTGCTTTATTAAATACTTTTCCTGAGGGTGAATTATTGCCTAAAATGCCACGAATGCTGAATTTTAAGTGTTGCCATTTTTATACCACCTCCTCTCCCACTGAAACACTCCTTCTCTCCAATAATAAGCAGATTTTTTTAGTAAGGAAGGAAGTGTTAATTATTTTCCTATATAAATCTGCATTCAATTAAAGTCTATTTTCCTGAGCTTCTTCAGTCCCCTCAGTAAAGTTCTTAAATATAGTCAAAGACTGACAGAAAATATAAGCTCTTAGTAAGATAACCAGTATCAGTATGTTGGGTCCCTTCTTTCCCTCTAGTATTGTGGTAGGTAAAAATTAATTAAATGGCCTTTTAACTTGGCCATAGCTTTCCCTGACACTTGGGATTAGAGGCATGTATCTGCTTCCAAGGGTTTCCTTATTCTTTGGTCCTGCGAAAGCATAAACAAGATCCCTAGCTCTAGAACCCTCAGAATCTGAGCTTTAGTACCTGACAAGAAGTTACTGATAGAACCTTTTGATTTGAGAATCATCTGAGGAGAGGCATAAAAATAAAAATAAGAATAATGGGTTCTGGGGAAACAGGGATATCAGAAAAACTACTTAGGACTACGAATGCCCACAATGGCCTGAGCAGTGCTTCATGTCCAGAGCATTCATATAAAGGTGTAGATGCTAAGTAATTGGTTCTTATGCATGCAGTGTATGCTATGGGAAGAAGACAGTAGATTTCATCAGTGTATTAGTAAATTAGGAAACTGAACTTTTTCATGTCTCAACCTATTTTCTTGGCCGCCTAAAGTGATTTCATCCATAAGTTTGAGAACAGGGTAGAAACAGGTGAAAGAGAGAAAAAACAAAAATGACCAGGACCTGGATTAGACAGAAATCTGTCACAAAGGACATATCCGGGCTTCCTTGATAGCTCAGTTGGCAAAGAATCCACCTGCAGTGCAGGAGACTCGGTTCGAATCCTGAGTTGGGAAGATCTGCTGGAGAAGGGATAGGTTACCCACTCCAGTATTCCTGGCCTTTCCTTGTGGCTCAGCTGATAAGGAATCCACCTGCAATGTGAGAGACCTGAGTTTGATCCCTGGGTTGGGAAGATCCCCTGAAGAAGGGAAAGGGTACCCACTTCAGTAATTCTCCAGGATTCCATGGATTCTATAGTCCATGGGGTCACAGAGTCGGGCATGACTGAGCGACTTTCACTTTACTCCTTCATGTCACAAAGGAAAAAATAACTGTCTGAAATTCTCAAGATCCAAAGTCTTGGAAGGAACCATAAAATCACACATTATATAATGACTACAACTCTATAGGACTGTGAAACAAAATGCAAGTGTATATAAATTACAGTCTATAAATTACACATGGAGTGACTTGTGCAATTTCTCATAACAATCTTGTGAAATGGAGCTCATTATTCTTGTATTAACCCAACAAGAAACCAGCCAGTCTTTAAGTGGCAGAGATAGAGTCAGAGGGGTCTGTCTGACTTCAGGTCCAGTGCTCCTTCCTTTCTCTTACTCAATAGTTTAAAATGTAGCTTCTGAGCCAGCTCTCAGGGAGCTTACAATCCAGTTGATGATAAAGACTCAAACAATGAGGGCAACACTAGAAATATGCAGGAAGAGTGTCAGTGAAGTCTTGAAAGATGGGTAGAGGGGAATGGCATGGGGTAGAAAATAAGCTTGATGAACTCCTAAAGACTATAAGGAGACTGTCTTACCCCTGGCAGAGGATGTGAGTTGGTAAGCAGTGAGAAATAAGTTAGGGTCAGTTTTAGGGAGCCTACAAAGCCAGTGAAAGAGAGAACAAGAGAAAGCAAAGGCAATGATGGAGCCCTAAAAGCTTCCTGAGTGGTGGCATAAAGTGGTGAAAGCAGTGCCTCTCATAAGCGTACAAAATGAGTCCAGGCAAAGCAGACCTGTGCACATCTAAAGAAGAGGTAGTGAGACTAACCATTTCCCTCCTTCAGCCTTACGACTTCACCAGACTTCATAGTCTGCCCACAGGGATCATTCCTAGACTGCCACGTGCTCTTACCTCTGACTATAATTCTGTTCCCTCTAATCCAAGCCCACTTCTCACTATTAGTCTGAAGTTAGAAGTCACTGCCTTGGAGAAGCCTTCCCTGACTCCTCCACCCCTGGGGTAAAATATCTCCCTTAAATATTTCCCTTGTTAAAGCACTTTTCTCTGAATTGTAACCCCTGGTGGGCTAGCCAGTCTCTCTTATTAAACTGAAAGTTCCAAGGGTAAGAAATGACCCATGTTGTCCAGCACTGAGTCCTTTGGCACATAATGAGTGAATCAGAGGAAGTAAGGAGGGATATAAGATCAAGAAACAGATTTAGGGCTCTTCATCCCTAAAGTCTGGAGAAGGGAATGGCAACCTACTCCAGTATTCTTATCTGGAGAATCCCATGGACAGAGAAGCCTAGTGAGCTACTAAGTCCATAGGGTCGCAAAGAGTTGGACACAACTAAGCAACTAACACACACACATATCCTTCAAGTTATATGAACAAGTAAAAAGACAGATACATGTATAGGCATGCTTAAATAAGGAAGAATGTAATTTGGAAGATGACCTCAATCTCAATAAGAGAGACATTCCAAGCCTTCTTTTCTTCTATCTACCTAAACCCCTTAAGGAAGGGGAGGGTTGAATCAAGGTCAGGATGAAGGTAGGAAGGAGATATACTTTTATAACCACTGTTAGAGGGAAACAGGCTGTAATTTTTTTTAAAACCACATTTTGGCCTTAAAGGGAGCAAAGAATTTAACAACTTTCGTTTAACAGCTCTCTACAGGGAGCACAGTGCTTTGCAAGAACCCACACAAGGTATTTCAGAGCATACTAAGATGAAAGAAACATAATTCCAGCCCTAAGGAGCTTTATAATCCAATAAAGAACTACATATGGTGGAATTTAGTTAAAAGTATAAATAGTGCTATAGATTCAGATGAGGGGAAGAAGTCAAGAGACCATAAAAAGTGTGTCAAGCAGGGAGAAGAGATGATTGGTCTAAGATATTAGAAGATTAGAAGCCTCTAAGATAGTCTGAGTTGTGAGGAGAAGCTAAGTGCAGGTAGACTTGAAGACAGTATGTGCTATGCTAAGTCACTTCAGTCGTGTCCGACTCTGTGCGACCCCATAGACGGCAGCCCACCAGGCTCCTCCGTCCCTAGGATTCTCCAGGCAAGAACACTGGAGTGGGTTGCCATTTCCTTCTCCAATGCATGAAAGTGAAAGGTGAAAGTGAAGTCACTCAGTCATGTCCAACTTAGCGACCCCATGGACTGCAGCCTACCAGGTTCCTCCATCCAATGGAATTTTCCAGGCAAGAGTACTTGGAGTGGGGGTGCCATTGCCTTCTCCATGAAGACAGTGTAATGGTATAGTTAAGGGGTAACTGACACATAAGCCAGAGTGATGAGAGTAGAAATGCATGTAGGAAACATTCTGAAAGTCAAGAAGGCAGAATCTTAAAAATTGGTTATGAATGCCTTAAACTTATGAGTAAGGAAAATTTGTCAAAGTAATGCCTGAATCCTTACTGTTAATGTGAACTGAATTTTTAGCTGGTGAAAATTTAGATTTTTACCTAGGGGGTTATCACTAAGATGATGCTTCCTCAAAACTGGATTATGGAAAGAAAGTGTATTATGGGAAAAAAAAAGTATCTCCAAAGAAACCTTTACTTCTTTCCACTTTATAACTAAGCAAATACCAATATAAGACAAAGGTGGTATTCTCTAAGACAATTTTGATGAGGCACTTATGGATAGGATACTGAGGTTGGTTTTATTTGTGATGGTTCACTTATGAACAAATGCCTCCAGCTGTTTTTATTCCATAATGTCCCTCTGCAATTATCTTTAGAACTTAAATCAGCATGATTAAGTGAAAAGAATGCTTAAAATGAGATCTTTTTCTATGTAGATACAAGATGACAATCAGATTATACTATTAAACATTTATAAAGACAAACAGTAAAGTATAATGACTAAAAGCACTGGCATTAGAGTCCAACAACCCTGGGTTCCAAGGAAAAATTAAATCTCTTTTAGCCTTGATGTCCTCATGTATAATGGGAATGATACTTCAGTTGACTTTAGAAGGCCAGAGGATTACATGAAATCACATAACAGTGACTGGAATAGTAAGCCGTCAGTAAATATTAGCTTTGAGAACTACAGAGTAAGAACTACCAGCAGCCCTGTCTTATTGAGAATATAAATTAAGGGACTCTCCTGGTGGTTCGGTGGTTAAAATTCCACGCTTCCACTGCAGGGGGATGGGTTCAATCTCTGGTTCAGGAACTAAGATCCTGCATGCTGCACAATGTGGCCAAAATTTTTCAATGTAAATCATTAATTAAATCACTCTTTAGCATGGCATCTGTGAAATACTCAAATTTACTCCTCCTTTTGGGGCTTCCCTGGTGGCTCAGAGGTTAAAGCATCTGCCTCCAATGCAGGAGACCCGGGTTCGATACCTGGGTTGGGAAGATCCCCTGGAGAAGGAAGTGGCAATCCATTCCAGTATTCTTGCCTGGAGAATCCCATGGACAGAGAAGCCTAGTAGGTTACAGTCCACGGGATAGCAAAGAGTCAGACACGACTGAGCGACTTCACCTTCACCTTTGGTGTTCTAGGCTAGAACAATGTGTATTTAAGATTACTAGGTATTGATACACTTTTAAAATTTAGTATCTGTAATGCTATGTTTCTTCTAATTGCAATGTTTACTAAATATCTGCAAATAATTTAACGTCAAGCACAACCTATCCTCAACAATTTTACACATTAAAAGAGAATCTAGGGAGAAAATAATAAATGAAGCAATTAATCTCAAAAATATACAAGCAACTCCTGCAGCTCAATTCCAGAAAAATAAAAGACCCAATCAAAAAATGGGCCAAAGAGCTAAACAGACATTTCTCCAAAGAAGACACACAGATGGCTAACAAACACATGAAAAGATGCTCAACTTGGTGGGAGGTGGGAGGGGGCTTCGGCACTGGGAGATCGTGTACACCTGTGGCTGATTCATGTCAATGTATGGCAAAACAAATACAGTATTGTAATGTAGAATAAAGTATTAAAAAAAAATTAAAAAAAAAAAGATGCTCAACATAACTCATTATCAGAGAAATGCAAATCAAAACCACAATAAGGTACCATCTCACACCGGTCAGAATGGCTGTTATTAAAGTCTACAAACAATAAATGCTGAAGAGGGTGTGGAGGAAAGGGAACCCTCTTACACTGTTGGTAGGAATGTAAACTAGTACAGCCACTATGGAGAACAGTGTGGAGATTCCTTAAACACTGGAAACAGAACTCCCATGCGACCCAGCAATCCTACTGCTGGGCATACACACCGAGGAAACCAGAATTGAAAGATACACGTGTGCCCCAATGTTCATCGCAGCACTGTTTACAATAGCTAAGACTTGGAAGCAACCATATGTCCATCAGTAGACAAATGGATAAGAAAGCTGTGGTACATATACACAATAGAATATTACTCAGCTATTAAAAAGAATGCATTTGAATCAGTTCTAATGACGTGGATGAAACTGGAGCTTATTATAAAGTGAAGTAAGTCAGAAAAACACCAATATAGTATATTAACACATATATATGGAATTTAGAAAGATGGTAACAATGACCCTATCTGTAAGACAGCAAAAGAGACAGAGATGTAAAGAACAGACTTTTGGACTCTGTGGGAGAAGGCGAGGGTGGGATGGTTTGAGAGAATAGCATTGAAACATGTATATTATCATATGTGAAATAGATCACCAATCCAGGCTCAATGCATGAGACAGGGCACTCAGGGCTGGTGCACTGGGATGACTCTGAGGGATGGGATAGGGAGGGAGATGGATGGAGGGTTCAGGATGGGGGACACGTGTATACCCATGGCTGATTCATGTGAATGTATGGCAAAAACCACTATAATATTGTAAAGTAATTAGCCTCCAATTAAAATAAATAATAAATTTTTAAAAAGAGAGAACCTATATTTTAAAAACAATACAATGCTTAACAACTCCTTGTCCATCTTTTATTACTGATATTCTTCCAAGAAAATCCACTGGTCAATGTGGTAGAGATGGCTAGTTGTTCCTAGTGTGGATTCTCTGCTTCTTCTATGGTTAATAAAAACCCGTATCTTTAGTTGGGTATATTGCCACTCAGAATAAAGGTAAATTATCCAGTTTTCCTTGGTGTGACCAAGTTGCAAAGTTTTGGCCAATGTGATTATGAAGGAAAATGGTGTGTGCACAATAAATGTCACTAAAGTGAGGAAGCATATGCTTATCCTCTTGGTAAATTCTCCCTCTGTCTGGAACGTGGATGTGATTTTAGAGCTGGGGCAGTGATTCTGGCCATCTGTCTTAGAGATGGAAGCCATATCTTGAGGCTGATTAAAAGGGCACCTGATGATTATATGAAGCTTCTAAATCAGTCCTGGACTACCTTCATTTGTATGAGAAAGTAAGAAACTGTCTTGTATTAGAATTCTTACATTGAAATTTCTAAACTGGTAACGTAATGTAATCCAGTCCTAAAAATACAGACAAAATGAAAGCCAAGATTTAAACTCACTTGTTTCCTTAACAAATTTGTTCTCATCTTATACATGCCTGGTCTTTTTATATCCCTTTTCTTCTTATTCCTTCTGTAAACTCCTGGACTCCTGTAGATATTACCTTTGATTCATTTCCATGGTGTAGCTATTACCTTTGGTTCATTTCCATGATGTTAAGGGAGGGAGAGTGAGTTCATTCAGTTGCTCCACCACCATCAGCTGTTACATTCCTAACCTGTCCTTTAGTGTGGAAGCCCACCTTCTTTTCGCCACTCTCAGTTACTATATTCCTTATCTACCTTTAGTCTACCTCCATCCACTCTAGAGTCTAGTTTCCTCTTCATCCTAGACTTTCAACTCCATTAAAGAACTGTCCTCAGAAAAAGTATTAATTTGTTCACTACCCACTCAACAAATTTTGAGTATCTACTGTATTCTGTTAGTTGATGAATAAAACAGATCCTGACTTCAGAGAGCTAAGTCAAGCAATATCTTAAAATGCAGATTGAACTTTGTTTTATTATTTATGTATTATACCTCTGTGGTCCCCAAATTTTACAAAGGATCAAAGTGGAAAAGATAAGTAAATGTAAAAGATAGGGAGAAAGCAGATATACGGAGAGGGAGCAGGAAATAGGGAGGGATGGAGGAGAATTCTCAGGGACAAAGGCAAAGATGTAACTGTACAGCAAAGGGAGAAGGGAAAGGAACACACATTCACTGAATTTTACGGGGCTTCATATACCCTCACAACCTCTTTCATGTGTTAATGATTAACAGGGACAAGCTTATTGTTAAACTTCTGGAACCTTTACAGCATAGCAACTGCTCTCATTATATCTGCTGTGTGCATTGCTAAAGCACAGACCTTCAGAAATTCTCAAAAGGCTCTCTCCATTATTGCTTCACAATCCCAGCAACCTATTTAGAACTTCTACCCCTTCTCACTTCTCACTGGAACCTTCTTCTGCCAGGGTCTCCTGAGGGAAGAAGTGATTCAGTAGAATGGGGAGGAAGTACTGTTGAAATCCCCAGTGAAAATTTAGGTTTGATTTGCTCATTCAAACACTGCTAAAATAGAATGTAAACATCATTTTTGCTACCAACTCTTTTGTCTGGCAATAAAGCAGTTAAAATTGGCTTTTATGGGTTGTCTTTAGGATTTGCCAGACTGAAAAAAATAAGTTCACAGTTTCAAATAATTAATATGAATTTTACCTTAGGACTGTCACCCCACTGTCAGATACAGAAAACCTGAAAATCATTCTTTGCCTGTAACATAAAGATAGTACTATTGTTGGACACATGGTTCCAGAAAAATAAAAAGACAAAAACAAAACACCAAACAACTCAGCCACCAATGTTGGGAGGGATTTTGGTGCTTTTTGTTGCTGTTGTTATCTTAGGTGAGGAAAAGTATATTTATTAAATACTACTAAATACATTTGTGACATTTAGTTCTTAATACTCTATAATACGACTTTATGAATTTTTTCTTAGATTGTGGTTTTAACACTTCGCAAGTAGTTTCTTTTCCTGTTAACTTTTCAGACAACTTTGCTTAAGCTTGAGCTAAGTAACTGGAGGAAGTGCTATCACAATTTTAGCTTTTTGTTTCCACTTGAGCAATATTATTCTCAATATTTCTCTATTAGTAAAGCATCATATGTTTACTCTCTAACCTAATAAAATTTTTTACAGTATATAAAAATTAATATGAAATAATTATGGTAAAATAATGAAACAATTATAAATCTGAAACAGAGAAAAACAGGAACACTGTTCTACAAGTACTAGCAAAAGGCTTATAGGATGTTTTAAAATTTTCTTTGTGGGAGGGGGCTTCGGCATTGGGAGATTGTGTTCACCTATGGCTGATTCGTGTCAATGTATGGCAAAACAAATACAGTATTGTAATTAAAAAATAAAAAATAAATAAAAATAAATAAATAAAATTTTCTTTGGCTGTTGTTTTAGCACTTGAGTCAGGAAACTCTTACCGATCAGGGTCCCTTGCCTTTTTCTACAGGGCCCTTGTCCATAACGTGCAGCCAAAAAATAATGATTGTTATTAATATATTCCTGATACAGCATAAAAAAGCATGAAAACATTCTAAGTAGTAAAGATAGTCTTTTCTTCCCCAAAGGACCATAAGTTCAGAAAAACAAGTTTCCTTGTTTATGAACCATGCTGTTTAAGATTCTGTGATGGGTACTGCTATTTTCTATAAAAATGTATTCTTTCAATGACAATCTCAGCTCAAACGTTGGCCAGAAAAGTTTTAAAAATCTAGTTTGTTTTTTTCCTTATTCTTTCAAATTGGATTTAGGGAGTAGCAAAAAGTAGGTTTTATTTCACACAGTAAACCTCATTAGGCTTTAAAAACTATAAATCTCTACTAATTGGTATCTTTGCACAACAAAAGTTATGGCAACCTTAATTCATGGGGGTGATTTTGTAGTACTACAGGATGTTAAAAATCTCCTCTAATTAAACAACACAATTGCATTCAGCATCTAGTCCACATCTGATGTAATAATCATAGGTTTCAGAGGTAAAATAATTATAAACTGAAGCTAGAATTGGAATTTGGAGAGTGTCTAAGTACAAATGCTTTCATTCTATAAATGAAAAATTGAGAACCAGAGGCGAAATACATAGTTTTAATGTTGAGATATTTATCATATTATAGTTTTGGGAAAAATTGGGCACCTGTGTGAAAAATCTGGGTTGGTCTTTGGATTTTATAGAGTAAATAAGTGCTTACTTGGTGTAATTTTAGAAGTGCTATTACCAAAAACAAAACAAAACAAAAAACAAAAACCCCAACCACATAAAAATGTGTCACCCAAATTTTCCCTCAAGATGAAAACAGTAAAATGATGTCTAGTTAACTTTCTTTTACATAAATCTCATAGTTGAGATTTAATAATTTGTAAGCATATCAGTTCTATTAATTTCTATTAAAATGCAAATATAAAACTCATACAAAAGAAAAACTCAAACCATATAATGGACTCAAACCTTACACAGACATGTTAGATGAAAATCATGTAGATAAAATTATCATTGAAAATCTCTTTAGAAGGTACCAGACTGAAGACAGATTAAACCACTTCTTACTAAACCCAAAACAGGCAGTGTGCCCCTCAGCATTAGAGCTGATGACTGTTTATTTGGTTCAACACCTGCTGGAGTCATTGGTTTGTGTTTAGGAGCCTTGTATAGAAAAAGCTTTGTGTAAAAGATATGTCTTTAATACTTGAAACACCCTCAGAATGATCAGGTGCTCATTCTATAAGAAGTGAGCAGGAACTCAGACCAAGGGAGAACATAGCAGATTTCTACTTTTTATTTAACACTCACTCAGGAGCATATGCTCACTGAGTATAATGTTAGGCAGAATTGCCTATGATATTTATATTAAAATACATTCTGCCTCACATTGAAAACTCTTGATGAGTAAGAATAGTTACATTTACATAAGTTAAATGTATGAGTGATGCAATTCTATTTAAGAGTCAGTTCTTTCCTTAAGACCAGGTTTTGATGGCCTAATAGGGCAACAGAGAAAAGAACAGATTCTTTGTGAACAAGGAAAGAGCTCATGGAGGGAGGGTGGATCTACTCCTTAGGAGTAGTAGTCAGAGGATCTACTCTGTGGTAGATCCACAGTCAAAGGTAAATTTTGCCTACTTCACAAATCTGTTTAGAATATAGATACACATATGCTGCATAAAGCTTATAAGTGGAAAGAGCTTATTAACCATAATATCCAATATTCTCAAACATGATAGATTACTGAGAATTTTTGCACACAGTAACTATTAGTGTGAAAGTATCATCTTTATACTGGGGCTTCCCTGGTGGCTCAGATGGTAAAGAATCTGCCTGCAATGTGGGAGACCTGGGTTTGATCCCTGGGTTGGGAAGATCCCCTGGAGGAGGGCATGGCAACCTACTCCACTATTCTTGCTTGGAGAATCCCCATGGACAGAAGAGTCTAGTGGGCTACAGTCCATGGGAGTCACAAAGAGTCGGACAAGACTGAGCAACTAAGGACACACACATCATCATCTTTATATTTTACTGTTTTCAGTTCAAGATGAGGTCCAATTTAAAAAATCGAACTTGGAGGTGAGAATATCAAGTTTGTAAGTCACAGTGTTGTCTTGTGGCTTCTCTATTGAGTACTGCCAGCAAGTGCTGGCTTCTTGCTGACAGGTAACCACTGTTAAAGTGTCTGAAGTGTAGGGGTCATTGTCTTATCATTAATAGTAAAAATCCTGTTACCAAATTAGATAAAGACAGTTTACATGTACAGATTCTAAACTGGTTGACCCAGAGAGCAAAATGAAGTTGACAGAAATGGGAACAAGTATTTTCATGAATTTACAAACTAAGTTTCTATTTAGAGTTCTTTTGGCTACAGATTCAGTTCAAGAAGCTTGTTGATAGTCCTCTTTTTCCTAATTAAACTATTGTTCGTGTAGAAGATATACTAGTCAAGTGGATTATTATGGCTTCAAGTCTAAAAAGGAAACAGGGACTTCCCTGGTGGTCCAATATTCAAGAGTTTGCCTGCCAATGCAGGGAACTTGGTTACCATCCCTGGTCTGGGAAAATTCCATATGCCGTGGAGCAATTAAGCCTGTGTGCCACAACTACTGAGCCTGTGCTTTAGGCAACTACTGAAGCTTGTGCGCCCTAGAACCAGTGCTCCACAACAAGACAAGGCACCACAACAAGAAGCCCAAACTCTGCAGCTGGAGAGTAGCCCCCCATTCACTGCAACTAGAGAAAGCCCACACACATCAACGAAGACTCAGCACAGCCAAAAATAAATAAATAAATTCGAAGGAGACAGGGATGGGTGAGAGGAGAAAACACACTGAGAGGGATTATTTTGTGGCCACACACTGCACCATGGCTGTGACTGGGATTTCACAAATGCATATGTACCACGTATGGCTGAGCTCACTTAGGAACCATGACTGGGAAAACAACTACTGGAAACAGATGACCAATTGATACCAGGTGTTATCTTTAGCATGAAAACCCCAGTTATGGGATTAGAGATTATTATTTGAATTGCTAATCTTTAGCTACAGCACTAATGAAAATTATTTCAGCAACAAAAGTAACTCTCCCTTCCACAAAAGAAATAATTTGGCAGGTCTCTTATTTGGTATCCTTTTTTATTGTACTTGAATGAACTTCTTTAATTAGGCACAAAGGTATTAAACTGAAGGATTTTTGTGATGGGTTTTCAGAAAGGATGAAAGGGTTGAATTTAATGTTCAGACTTCTGATTTCTCTGTCAACTTAGTTGTTAAATGTGAGGAATTATTACAAGTTTATCACTTTAGTAGTGCTACTTTATTCTTCATGTAAACATTTGTCCAAGGACTCTTAAGGCACCTCCAGCAAATTACATTAGGTGTTTTGCTACGATGATTAAATTAAAACAGAAGTCCTTGGTATCACTTCCTTGATTTTATTTTAGCTTCTTAAAAATAAATTTTAAAAAAAGTGGGGACTTTCCTGGTGGTCCACTGGTTGAAAGTCTGCCTTCCAGTGCAGGGGATAAGGGTTCAATCCCTGATCAGACAGCTAAGCTCCCATAAGTCACAGGGCAACTAAAGCCATTACCACAACTACTGAGCCTGTGAGCTCTGGAGCCCACGCACTGCAAGTAGAGAGACACCCAGGTGCTGTAGCTGAGACCCAATGCAGCCACATAAGTAAACAAACACTTTTTAAAATGTTTAATAAAAAATTAATTTAAAACAAATAAATAAATGAAATGTTACAACCACCTAAATGGCAAATTAGTATAAAATTTTTAAAATAACATATCCTCAATTTGCAGAGTGTTCATTTTAATTTGAAACATAGAAATCTCAAACATTTTACAATTTCTTCCCTCTAAGGACAATCCAGCATTTACCCGTACAAGTACCTGTGCCACTAACAAGTAATTGCTGCTGCTGCTGCTAAGTCACTTCAGTCATGACCGATTCTGTGCGACTCCATAGACGGCAGCCCATCAAGCTCCCCTGTCCCTGGGATTCTCCAGGCAAGAACACTGGAGTGGGTTGCCATTTCCTTCTCCAATGCATGAAAGTGAAAAATGAAAGTTAAGTCGCTCAGTCGTGTCCGACTCTTAGCGACCCCATGGACTGCAGCCTACCAGGTTCCTCCATCCATGGGATTTTCCAGGCAAGAGTACTGGAGTGGGGTGCCATTGCCTTCTCCGAACAAGTAACTAATGATCCAAAAGAGGGATTTTGAGGGCAATGAAGATGTAGTAGAAGTTTTCAGAACATAAGAAATAAAGGTTCAATCACAAAATAACTCATGTTATGGGAAAACAATAGGACCCATAATTAATATGTGAATAACATAAAATACTTTAATAGTGTAGCACTGATAAGTTCAGAATTGATTGCTTAACTAAGAATACTGGGATTTCTTCTCCTTTAAACCATGTCATAATCCTTGAACTATTTAAAAATTTCGTAACAAAATCTATCAATACAGCATTGAGAAATTATGTTTTAAATAACAGGAAAAAAATGTGCTGACCTAAGTAACTTTGAAAACAAGTAGAGTCTGTAAGACTAAAGCAAAAGGAATTGTATGTAAGCACTATACTGCTAAAGTTTTCCACATAATATGGGTCAACAATTCTATACTACTATACATATATACTACAATTGAATGAGTAAATGAATTGTGACTGGTGTGAGCCACATGTCCCACTGTTGGAGGAAGGAAATTACAGATAAGGGGAGAAATCTAGAATGGTCCATGTGGTAACTGATTAGTCAGAAATATCACTACAAACTCATGTTTAGCTTAATACAGATACAGATGGTTATACACAGAAGTATTTATAGATGTATATACATAGGGCTTTCCTGGTGGCTCAGACAGTAAAGAATCTGTCTGCAGTGCAGGAGATCTGGGTTCTATCCCTGGGTCAGAAGATCCCCTGAAGAAGGGAATGGCTACCCACTCTAGTACCCTTGCCTGGAGAATTCCAAGGACAGAGGAGCCTGGTGGGCTACAGTCTATGAGGTCACAAAGAGCTGGACAGGACTGAGCGACTAACACACATACACAACTGTGTACACACACATAAATTTCCTTGCTCTGTCTGCCAAGAGGGCTTAAAGGCAATGAGTGACACCCTAGTTGCAATAGGCACATCTCGCTGATGTCTCTCTGGTCATTTTAATAATCTGAAGCTCATTCTTAAGTAGATTCTATAGGAAGTGACCACAGGAAATAGATTCTCTGAGCTTGTTTCCCCTACATATTTATTTATTTGGCTGTGACAGGTCTTAGCTGCAGCATGCGGCATCTTCACTGCATCATGCAAGATCTTACCTTGCATCATGTGGACTCCAGAGCCTGTGGGCTCAGTAGTTGTGGTACGCAGGCTTAGTTGTCCTACAGCACGAGGGATGTTAGTTCCCCAACCAGGGATCAAATCCACATCCCCTGCATTGCAAAGTGGATTCTCAACCACTAGACCACCAGAGAAATTCCAGCTCTGAAATACTGAAAATGTTTGTTGTTTATGCTTGAAAGTTAGAAAATCCTTGGCTCACATTTTCTTTCCTAGAATATATTAAATATGCTGCTCTATTTTCTTTTGATGTTGCTATTTAAAAGTCTGATGATGATGTAACTTTTCTCTTATAAGTTAGTATGACTATATCTTGGTAATGGTCATTCTTGGTTAATATTGTTCGGCATGCAATATATTCTTTCATATGTAGCTTCTTTCTTTTTAATTTCAAGACTATATTCTTGAATTGTACTTTTTAGTACTCATTTTTCCCCCTTCCTCTGATTTTTTTCTAGTGGCTATTATCTGTATGTTGGCTCTTTCTGTCTACTCTTAGTATCTATCACTTTTCAAAAATCCTTAAAAAATTTTTTTCATCTCTTTTATATTTTTAAAGCTTCCTTATTTTTAACCTATTTCTTTATGGTATAATTTATTTGGATTTATTTTCTTTCCAGTTTAATGCATTACTTCAAATGATTTTTCTTTTTTTTTTTGCAGTTATATTACCTCATTTCTCAGTTTTCTATTTCTGATGTTTGTTGTTCTTTCATTTATTGTTTTCCTAATGTTTTTTGTTTTAAATAGTAGGTTACAGTATTTGACTAATCTATCAAGTATGCTTTCATTGTAGATAATATTCAACTCCTTATTCTCATTTATAACTTTATATGTTGTTCATTTTTATGTGAAATAAGCTTGAATGAGATAGGGTCAGAATAGATTTTCTAACTACATGGAATTTTCTGTTGTTTCTGAGTAGTGTGACAACTTGCATTCTGCAATTTTGGGGGCTCCAGTCTCCTCTCTCATAGACTTTCTTTTCCTTTCATCTCTGTTGTCCCTATTCTGCTTAATTGTTATCCCACTCCTAGCAATGGTTTTTCAATAGGGGACTCTGTCTTAGAAAGAAGTCATGGAAAGGTTGGTTTTAAGAGTTCATAAAAGCTGTTCCAGTCTCTTCAATTCTTCTTTCAGTGAATCTCCTTGCACTTATCTACTTCGGGAATAAGCAAAATTCCTCCCAATTTCAGCTATTGTTTGCAGACTGGCCTGCCCATATTTCCCAATGAATATCTGTCAGCTATTTCAGGGTCTCCTCCTCTCCCTACTCCATGGCTGCCTTCTTCTGCCTCCAGTCTCTCTTTTGTTATGGCAACAGCCTTCTGTCTCATTGTTTGTGCCACCTTCTCGCCTATTCTCCATCCTGGAAAAGTCTTTCTAAATTGCAGGTCTGATGAGGTTACAGTCCTTCATAGGTTCCCCCTTAACTTTTAGAAGGAGATCCAGATTCCTCCCGTGGAACACAGTTCCCTTCTGAATCACGCTAACTCTCACACCTCTGTGCTTCTGCACATGCTCGTCTCTGATGAGAGCACCCTCTCTCCCACCTTTTGAACCAGGTACTCCTCAGTCAGGCTTTAGCTGAGGCTGCACTCTTCACGGAGCCTTCCTCTGGCCATTCTTATCTGAGTCCCCTCATTTTCAATCATCCAAAGCCTCCTCTACTTACCCATACACTTCTGGAGTCGAGCACATGTTCATAACACAGTACCACCAGAGGTCTTGCCCCTTTTAGTCACCTTCCTGGATGAGTTTACCTTCCTTCAGACCACTTGCCACTATGTACTGCAACTGCTTTTTACCTGTCCATTTCTCCCACATGTCTGTGAGTTCCCTGAGAGTGAAGCCTTTGCCTTATTTGTCTCCCCAGTACACAGAGTAAATACTCAATAATGTCTCATAAATAAAGAAATGCATGTGAGGCATGATGTAGAAAAACCCTAAATGAAAATGAGAATTTGATTTTGAATCTGTATGGATTGAAGACAGTGTATCCCATCCTTTGCTCTAAAAGAAAAACCAGTCCCTCAACATTCAATAATTCATCCAATGTGGAACATAAGTAAAAAATGTTATAGTTACAAGGTTCTAAAAATCTGATGGAATACTTTTGTTCTCAAAATTCACTGAGGGCACGATAAGAAGAATGTCCATTATAAACAGTCTCCCCACATCTTTTGTTTTAAATAAACCTTTAGCTGCTCCTAACTGGCCCTGCTTATAGGTAGTGTAGGAGTTTATCACAGACATTCCTCTGCTTACCTTGCCTATTCAGCTTGAGATCTGCACCATCAGTACTGCTCCACTGGATTTAGTCAACAAAGCAGTGGAATTACGTCTATAGGATAGCTGTTAAAATGTAGCAACTATCAAAGAAATAAGGCTTTGAAAAGGCAGCTACCTTCTCTAGCCTTTCCTTTTTAACACCAACAAGTTCATAAGATAGATAGTAAGAGCCTCTCAAAATTGTCCACAGAGGCATCTCTAATCTTTCAGGGCCAAGAGCTCTTTCCATAGGGGATAAAGCAGTGTCCAGCCCAGCAGCAGTTGCCCCAGAGCAGGATAATTACTTATGTCAAACTTTGTATCTTAGTCCCTAATACAGCCATTCTTATTTTTAACCTAAAACAATGTTTAAAATTACTTAACAGTTAAATTACCTATCTCTTGTTCAGACTAGTTCCCCCTGTAAATGCCATCCCACTTTAAATTCCAGGGAGATACATTGCATTTATTCTAGGTGGGAAAGAAGATATGCAGAGTTCACTACAAGGTGCAACAGAAATATCATACTGGAGAGGATGGTATAGCTGGTGTATGACTGGAAGTGGCACAATTCCAAGCATATGTTAGATGAGAGTACTTCATCTGGGAGAAACTTAAAATAATAATTTAAATGTTCATTAGGCAAACTAGGTTCCAACTTAAAACACTAAGAAGGAGAACCATCAACAGAAATCAACTGCTAAGTGTACCAAAAGGGTTGTAGGCTAAACAAGAGAAAAATGTGCATTTGTTGACATACAAATAGAAGTATTCTATAAGAGGTGTATTAATTATTAATGGCAAACCCTATACACACAAAATAAAACCAACATCACTGGTCACAAAATTCAAAATTTACATGTAATAAAGGCAAGGCAATAAATTCAAGTTATAACTTGTCATATATTTACTCCACAGACACATAACCACATATCGTAGGCTGCAAAAATACTCCAATTTGTGAAGCTGAGAACTATAAAAAGTGAGGGGGTGAGTACTTTAAACATTTTAACTGTTTACTATTTTATCTCCTCCACTAAATAGCTAGTCTCTTGAGGACAGGGCTTGGACACAGTATTTCTCTTCCTTTTGCTTAGCATACTTCTCAGAGTTGCCTTTCAACAAACATCTGTAGAATGTATGAATGGTTGAATGAATAAGTGAATGATAGCCAAAACTTCTGTAAAAGGTGGAAAACATCTTGGCACATCAGAGCAGGAAACAGAGGAGAGTGGATATTTATTATTTATATTAACATGCTATAAACTAATATTTAATATATAGTGTTTGAAAGCAGTTATATGTATTAACACATATTTTAATAATATAGAACTAAAAGGAAGCTAACTTACATAAGAACTTTTAATTTATTTTTTCAAGAAGAAAACTCCATCATAGTAATTAATATCTAATCAAGCATAAAGGGGAGAAAGTCTCAGGATGGCAGAGTAGAAGAACATGGGCTCATGCCTTACGAAAACACCAAAATCACAACTAACTGCTGAATAACCGATGACAAAAAAATGTTGGAACCTACCAAAAAGATTCCTATATCCAAAGACAAAGAAGAAACCACAATGTAACTGCAGGAGCTGTGCCATCATGATAAAATCAAATCCAATATGCACTGGATGAGCAACATATAAACTGGAAAATAATTATACCATAGAAGTTCTCCTATAGGAGTGAAAGCAAGGTTTGATCACAAGAATTCCACAGGATGGGGGGGGACAGAAACTACTGGGTGCACACAAGGTCTCATGCACACTAGGACCCAAGGGAAAAGCAGTGACCTCATAAGAAAAGACCCTGATGCTGGGAAAGACTGAGGGCAGGAGGAGAAGGGGACCACAGAGGATGAGATAGATGGTTGGATGGTATCACTGACTCAATGAACATGAATTTGAGCAAACTCTAGGAGATGGTGAAAGACAGGGAAGCCTGACATGCTGTAGTCCATGGGGTCACAAGGAGTTGTACATGACTTAGTAACTCAACAACATAAGAGACTGGGCCAGACCTATCTGCCAGTGTTGGAGGGTTTCCTGCAGAGGCAGGGGGCAGTTGTGGCTGATTGCAGAGACAAAGAGACTGGCAGTGCCAGTTCTGGAGAATATTTATTAAAGCCTTCCTGAAGGTGCCATTTTTCTCCGTAGGACCTAGCCTCACTCAACAGCCTGCAGGCTCCTGTGCTGGGATGCCTCAGGCCAAACCACCAACTAGGCACAAACACAGCTATATGAAACAGCAGACAGGCTGCTTAAAGTCTTCCTGAGCACTGTCCTGCCCAGCAGTTGACGAGATCCAACAAGATCCCAGCTGACAAGATCCAAGTCAACTTACCAGTGGGCAGGCATCAGTGGGCAGGAACCAGGTAGACAGAGAGACAGACAGACAGACACACACACACAGGAAATCACACACGACACTAAAGTTAGTTTTCAAATTCCAAGAGAAGAGAACAAAAGAGGGAGAAAAAGGACCTACAGGAGCAAATCCAAAATAATTAACAGAATGGCAATAAGAACACACATATCAATCATTACCTTAAATGTAAATGGATTAGATGCTCCAACCAAAAGACAGAGACTGGCTGAATAGATACAAAAACAATACTTATATATATGCTATCTACAAGGGATCCACTTCAGATCTAGGGACACATACACACTGAAAGTGAGGAGATGGAAAAAGATATTCCATGCAAATGGAAATTAAAAGAAAGCTGAGGTAGCAATACTTACATGAGACAAAATAGACTTTAAAATAAAGGCTGTTTCAAGAGACAAAGAAGGACATTACACAGTGATCAAGGGATCAATCCAAGAAGAGATGAGAATCGTAAGTTGTAAATATATATGCACCCAACATATGAATACCTCAATATAGAAGGCAAATAATAAGAGCCATAAAAGGAGAAATTGACAGTAGCATAATAATAGTGGGGGACTTTAACACCCCACTTATATCAATGGACAGATCATCCAGAAAGAACATCAGTTAACACAGGCTTTAAATGACACATTATACAAGACAGACTTAACTTATATTTATAGAGCAGCAAATGCACATGCTTTTCAAGTGCACATGTCCATTCTTTAAAACAGATTACATACTGGGCCACAAAGCAAGCCCCAGTCATTAAAGAAAATGGAAATCATATCAAGTATCTTTTCTGACCATAACACCATGAGATTAGAAATCAACTATAAGAAAAACACTGTAAAAAAACACAAACATGTGAAGGCTAAACAATATGCTAGTAAACGACCAATGGATCACTGAGGAAATCAAAGAGGAAATCAAAAATACCTAGAGACAAATGAAACACAAGCACAATGATCTAAAACATTGGGACATAGTGAAAGCAGTTCTAATTGGGAAGTTTATACTAATAAAATATTACCTTAGGAAACAATAAAAATCACAAATAAACAACCTAACTTCACACCTAAAGCAGTTTTAGAAAAAAGAATAAACAAAATCCAAAGTTTGTAGGAGGAAAGAAATAATAAAGATCAGAGCAGAAATAAATGAAATAGAAACAAAACCAACAGAAAAGATCAATGAAACTAAAAGCTGGTTATTTAAAAAGATTTTAAAAATTCATAAACCTTTAGACAGACTCATCAGGAGAAAAAGACTGTAGGCTCAAATCAATAAAATTAGAAATGAAAAAAGAAGTTACATCAGCACCACAGAAATGCAAAGGATAATGAGACTACTACAAGCAACTCCAGTACTTTGGCCACCTCATGCGAAGAGTTGACTCACTGGAAAAGACTTTGATGCTGGGAGGGATTGGGGGCAGGAGAAGGGAACGACAGAGGATGAGATGGCTGGATGGCATCACTGACTCGATGGACGCAAGTCTGAGTGAACTCCGGGAGTTGGTGATGGACAGGGAGGCCTGGCGTGCTGCGATTCATGGGGTCACAAAGAGTCCGACACGATTGAGTGACTGAACTGAACTGAACAAGCAACTATATGCCAGTAAAATGGACAACCTGGAAGAAATGGACAAACTGTTAGAATACATAATCTTCTGAGAACTATGAAGAAATAGAAAATATCAACAGAACAATCAGAAGTAATATAATTGATACTGTGATTTAAAAACTCCCAACAAAAGTCCAGGACCAGATGGCTTCATAGCAAATTCTATAAAACATTTAAAGAAGAGTCAACCAGCCTATCCTTTGGAAACCATTCCAAAAAACTGCAGAGGAAGTAACACTCCAAAATTCATTCTATGAGGCTACCACCACCCTGATACCAAAATCAGATAAAGATCACAATAAAAGAAAATTACAGGCCAATTTCACTGATGAACCCAGACATAAAAATCCACAACAAAATACTAGCAGTCTGAACCCAATGATACATTAAAAGGATCATACACCACGATCAAGTGGGATTTTATTCTGGGAATGCAAGGATTTTTCAGTATCTATAAATCAATCAGTGTGACATAGCACATCAACCATATTAAGAATACAAATCATATTATTATCTCATTAGATGCAGAAAAAAAAGCTTTCAACAAAATTCAATACACATTTATGATAAAAACTCTCTAGAAAGTGGGTATAGAGGGAACATACTTCAACATTATAAAGTCCATACATGACAAAGTGAATGTGGAAGTGAAAGTTACTTAGTCATGTCCAACTCTTTGTGATCCCATGGACTAGTCCATGGAATTCTCCAGGCCAGAATACTGTAGTGAGTATATATGACAAACCTATAGCTAATATCAAACTCAATGATCAAAAGCTGAAAGCATTTTCTTAACGTCAGGAACAAGACAAGGATGTCCACTTTCACCACTTTTATTCAGTACACCTTTGGAAGTCCTAACGATGGCAATCAGAGAAGAAAAAGAAACAGAATCTAAGCTGGAAAAGAAGATATAAAACTGTCATTGTTTGCAAATGATACAATACTATACATAGAAAATCCTAAAGATGTACCAGAAAACTACTCATGAATGAATGTGATAAAGTTGCAGGATACAAAATTAATACCTAGAAATCTGTTACATTTCTATATACTAAAAACAAAAGATCAGAAATAGAAATTAAAGAGACAACCCCATGTACCATTACATCAAAAGAATAAAATACATAGGAATAAGCCTACCTAGGGAAACAAAAGAGTGGTGCTCTGAAAACTATAAGATGCTAATGAAAGAAATCAAAGATAATACAAACAGATGGAAAGATATGCCATATTCTTGGAATGCAAGAATCAATATTGTCAAAACAACAATACTACCCAAGGCAATCTACAGATTAGATGCAATGCCTATCAAATTATCAGTGGCATTTTTCACAGAACTAGAACAAACAATCTTAAAATTTATATGGAGACACAAAAATCCTGAATGGCCAAAGTAATCTTAAGAAAGAAAAACAGAGCTAGAGGAATCAGGCTCCCCAACTTCAGACTATGCTACAAAGCTACAATCATCAATACAGTATGGTTTTGGCTCAAAAACAGACACACAGATAATGGGACAGGATAGAAAGCCCAGAAATAAACCCACACATCTATGTCAATTAATCTATGACAAAGGAGGCAAGACCATACAATGGAGGGAACACTCTCTTCAATAATGGTGCTGAGAGAACTGGACAGTTACCTATAAAATTATGAAATTGGAACTTTTTTAACATCATACAAAAAAAAAAAACCCACTCAAAATATATTATAGACCTAATATAAGACTGGACACTATAAAACTAGGAAAACATAGGCAGAACACTCTTTGACATAAAATTGCAGCAATATCCTTTGCAATCCATCTTCTAGGGTAATGAAAATAAAGACTAAAATAATAGGACTAAATTAATCTTAAGGGTTTTTGTACAGCAAAGTAAATCATAAACAAAATGAAAAGACAACCCACAAAATGGGAGAAAATATTTGCAAATGATGCAACTGACAAATGATTAATTGCTAAAATTTATAAACAGTTCATGTGACTCAGTAGCAAAAACTAAAATAAAGGGAAGAAGACCTAAATAGACATTTCTCCAAAGAAGATATACAGATGGTCAAGAGGAACATGAAAAGATGCTCAATATTGCTAACTATTTGAGAAATGCAAATCAAAACTACAATGAGGTATCACCTCACACCAGTCAGAATAGACATCATCAGGGTGTAGAGAAAAGGAAACCCTTCTACAGTGTTGGGGGAATGTAAGTAGGTAGTCACTTTGTAGAAGAGTATGGAAGTTTCTTAAACTAAAAATAGAGCTCCCACACGATCCAGCAATCCCACTCCTGGGCATATATCCAGAGAAAAACATATTTCAAAGGGATTCATGCACTCCAATGTTGATTTCACCACTGTTTACAACAGACAAGACATAGATGCAACCTAAATGTCCACTGACGAATGAATAAAGAAGATATGGTGTGTGTGTGTGTGTGTGTGTGTGTATATATATATATATATATATATACAATGGAATATTATTCAGCCATTAAAATGAATGAAATAACAATGTGGATGGACCTGGAGATTATCACACTAAGTGAAAAAGACAAATATCATATGATATTGCTTATATATGAAATCTAGAAAAGAAAACAATGCCAACGGACTTATTTATAAAACAGAAACAGACTCATAGACTTAGAGAATAAACTTATGGTCACTAGCGGGAAGGATGAGGGGTGAGGGGGAGATTGAGAAGTTGAGATTATCTTGTACACACTACTATATTTAAATTAGACAACAAAGACCTACTGTATAGCACCAGGAACAATATTCTATGATAACCTAAATGGAAAAAGATTTGAAAAAAATAGATACATATATACATATAACTGAATCACTCTGCTGTACACCTGAAACTAACAATACTGTTAATCAACTATACTCCAATATAAAATTTTTTAAAAAACATAAATATCCAGAGAAGAGTACATATATAAATAAAACTACATGTCTGACTTTGGTTTAAAACCTAGGCTACAGCTTTAAATGAAATTTTGAAATGATGATTCATAAATAAAACAGTGTTGTAAAATACGACAACAGCAAGAAAGGTTAAGTATAGGAAAAACTGATTTAAAAAAAAATTTTTATTGGAGGATAATTGCTTTAAATACTGTGCTGGTTTCTGCCACACATCAATATGAATCTGCCACAGGTGTACATATGGCCCCTCCTCCTTAAACTTCCCTTTCATCTCCCACCCCCTGCCATCCCTCTAGGTTGTCACAGAACACTGGGTTGAGCTCTCTGTGTCACACAGAAAATTCCCACTGGCTATCTGTTTTACATATGGCAATGTACAAGTTTCCACGCTACTCTCTCAATTTGCCGCACCCTCTCCTTCCCATACTGTGTCCCCAAGTCTGTTCTCCATGTGTGCATTTCCATTAAGCCTCTCTATATGTGAAGTAAAAATATTGGCCAGTTCAGTGACAAAGTCAAATTGGTTGTCAGGCATCTGACTTAACTACTTTTTCAATTTTCAACAGGTTTTGTGGCATGTCACAATCTTTTTCTAATCACATGTTAGAGACAGCCAGTGGAAAGGAGAAACTTCAAATCTAAATGTGTCCAAATAAGAGTGATAACTGGTCTGCCCAAAGACTGATCAACTGTGCTATTAGCTGAGGTGGTGTCTGTCTGCAACAGTACCTTAGGTAGCAGCGAATACATCTCCAGCCTAGAAAAGACAAATGGATTTAAAAAAATTATTTCAATTATAAAGAGTCACAGATTTACCATCTTGCTAAAGAATAGAGACAGTATGGCAAGCCTTTACATATTAAAATGCAGAGTTTAAATTGCAAGAGGAATCAAGTTAGTTGCAATGATCTAAAAGATTGATGAGATTCACTTCCTAAGGGAGGTAGACAAACACCAAAGCAGCTTCCAATTTTCAAATACCCTGTCTAAACAAGTGGGCAAGCAGTAGAGTTAAGTGAAACACTGACTGAAACTGCCTACCCTGGCCAGGCATGAATAGTAACTATTTGCATGAGCTATTTTATGACAGGAGATAAGGAACAAGGAACTAATGAGCCACCACCAACCAGAAGAGTTTGAGAAAGGTCAAAAGGAGATGCCATGTGTTCTGCCACTTCCCAGAATCCTTCTTGCTGTCATCCATCTTGGCTAAGCAATGCATGCACAAGGAAGGACCCTAAGTCAGAATGGTTGGCCAGAGGTAACCTGGAAACTAACCCCATCACCATAAAACCCAAGACTGCAAGCCACATGGCAGAGCAGTCCTCCTGGGCTCCCCTTACCCTCCTGCTCTCTGCCTAGGCACCGCTTTCCAATAAAGTCTCTTGCTTTGTCAGCACGTGTCTCCTCAGACAGTTCATTTCTGAGCACTGTGCAAAAGCCTGCCTGCTCTCGGGCCCTGGAAGGGGTCTCCCTTCCTGCAACAGCAGTGGTTCCCTCCCACCTCCCAAATCACTGACAGCAAACGCACACAACCCTTAACCAAGGTTTCTAGGCCTAAGGGTGAATGCTCTGTCTTCCAGTTTGACCACAAGAAAAGCAACTTTCCAAGAGAGCTCTCTTCTTTTAATAAGCATGTGGAATAAACAAAATACTAGTGTCAACAAACAATCACTCACCACTGGACTCCCTTCTTTTCCAAACCCTCTTTCATGTCTCTATATCCCAGTCTAGAAAGGAAACAGAAGAAGCAAAAGCACAGCTTCTATTGCCTAGGTAGGGGAGATGTGCTCCTCAAAACATCCATTTCCATAGGAATAATGGAAGTGGTAGTTTGTTATGGTAAAAATTGTTCAATTATCATAACTCTTCAAGTAAGAACGGGCTGAACACTTTGTGTGAGCTGATCCTTGGAACTAATCACCAAGTATTAATACCTCTTATACACAGAAATATAAGGTGAGTCCTAAATAGCTGATTTACAAACTAGTTCCTGTTAAAAAACAGAGGATTCATTTCAGAGATTAGTTTAACAGTTTAAAATTCTTTTGGATCAGTAGCTTTATTTAAAGTTGGCTTTATGTAGTAGCAGGGTTTCAAGAACTTTCAAAGAAAATTAGATTTAATAGTTTTTTATTTACTGAACACTTGAACTGAGTCAGACTATAATGGGACTACTTCAGTGCTACTTTAGTGATGATATAACAAATCAGCTGACTATTTTTAACATTAAAGAAGTCAGATAAACTGCAACAGTGTATGCTAATAACTGAATGGATTCTTTGAAAGAGAAAAGGTAACCTTTTAAGGAATGTTTAAATTGAGTCCTTCTTATCAACTTTACACAGGACTATTATTAAGTCAAAGATAGCATTCCAAAGTATGAAAAACATTAGAAGGGTTGAAGAATTGCAAAAAGTTTAGAAAATGCTGTTAAGGTTTTCTTTTTTTTTTTTTTTTCTGTAGCTGAATACAGGATGAAAATGATAAATCACTAATGTGATATCAGAAGTGCTTAGGAAAGATGTGAAAAATAAGTTTCAAACCAAAGCCATGCAGATAGCTGCAATGTATCAGAATGGACATTCCACAAAAACAAAGATTTTTACTTATTCTATTATAAGGTCATCCACTTGGCTTAGAACAGTGCTTGGTACTTTGCACCTAACTCAATAAATACTTGTTGAATAAACAACTAAATGAAAAGTAATCCTTTAAACATTTCAGAAATATTTAAGAAAGTTTTAAAGATAACTCTTGTTAATGTAAAACTAATATTTTTGCTGTAAGAAACTACAGAAAGTTACCTGTATGTATAAACATATGTTATTAAAAATATATTAAAACATATATGATCACAATTTTACCACTCAAAGCTGCTGCTAATATACTGATACATTTACTCTCAGCCCTTTTTCCTATGCATATTTTTAGAATTGAGATCAAATAGTATTTAAACTAATCTATCTAGCCTTCCTCTTGAGAAATCTGCATGCAGGTCAGGAAGCAACAGTTAGAACTGGACATGGAACAACAGACTGGTTCCCAATAGGGAAAGGAGTACGTCAAGGCTGTAATATTTTTACCCTACTTATTTAACTTATATGCAGAGTACATCATGAGAAACGCTGGGCTGGATGAAGCACAAGCTGGAATCAAGATTGCTGGGAGAAATATCAATAACCTCAGATATGCAGATGACACCACCCTTATGGCAGAAAGTTAAGAACAACTAAAGAGCCTCTTGATTGATGAAAGTGAAAGAGGAGAGTCAAAAAGTTGGCTTAAAACTCAACATTCAGAAAACTAAGATCATGGCATCTGGTCCCATCACTTCATGGCAAATAGATGAGAAAACAGTGACAAACTTTATTATGGGCTCCAAAATCACAGATGGTGACTGCAGCCATGAAATTAAAAGACACTTGCTCCCTGGAAGAGAAGTTATGACCAACCTAAACAGCATATTAAAAGGCAGAGACATTACTTAACCAACAAAGGTCTGATTAGTCAAAGTTATGATTTTTCCAGTAGTCATGTATGGATGTGAGAGTTGGACTATAAAGAAAGCTGAGCACTGAAGAGTTGATGCTTTTGAACTGTGGTGTTGGAGAAGAATTTTGAGAGTCCCTTGGACTGCAAGGAGATCCAATCAGTCCATCCTAAAGGAAATCAATTCTGAATATCATTGGAAGGACTGATGCTGAAGCTGAAACTCCAATACTTGGGCTACCTGATGTGAAGAACTGACTCATTTAAAAAGACCCTGATGCTGGGAAAGATTCAAGGTGGGAGGAGAAGGGGACAACAGAGGATGAGATGGTTGGATGGCATCACGAACTCAATGGACATGAGTCTGAGTAAACTCTGGGAGTTGGTGATGGACAGGGAGGCCTGGCATGCTGTAGTCCATGGAGTCGTAGAAAGTTGGACACGATTGAACAACTGAACTGAACTGATCTAGCCTTCACTGTACATTTACACTTTTTAAACCATTTTTAATGATGAAAACTAGGGTCTTCTTTAATATTTTTAAAATATTATATTCAAAAAGAACTGAAAACATTTTTTAGTGACAAGTAAGTTTTATGTAAGGTACTGGTACTAGCTTATTCTCTAGTCATTGGTATTGACTTTGTGATTTATGGCCTTAAAAGCAAGATTCAGTTCAGTTCAGTTCAGTTGCTCAGTCGTGTCCAACTCTCTGCGACCCCATGAATCGCAGCATGCCAGGAAACATTACCATCTAGTATGCTGTTTTGAGAGGAGACAAGATATATCTCTCGTTCTTTCATTTGTTCATCCACTCAACAAATATTTATTACTGGCTTAATCAGATTGATTATATTCTTTGTAGCTAAAGATGAAGAAGCTCTATACAGTCAGCAAAAACAAGACTGGGAGCTGACTGGCTCAGATCATGAGCTCCTTACTGCAAAATTCAGACTTAAATTGAAGAATATAGGGAAAACCACTAGACCATTCAGGTATGACCTAAATCAAATCCCTTATGATTATACAGTGCAAGTGACAAACAGACTCAACAGATTAGATCTGATAGACAGAGTGCCTGAAGAACTATACACGGAGGTTTGTAACACTGTATAGGAGGTGGTGATCACAACCATCCCCAAGAAAAAGAAATGCAAAAGGCCAAATGGTTGTCTGAGGAGGCCTTTACAAATAGCTGAGAAAAGAGAAGTGAAAGGCAAAGGAGAAAAGGAAAAATATAAACATCAGAATGCAGAGTTCCAAAGAACAGCAAGTATTACTACATTTACTGAGTAATTTATTCAATGTTAGGCCCTAAATTGAGTACATTACATGGCTTATTCTCATTTAGTAATCATAATACCTTGGGCTTCCTTGGTGGCTCAGAGGTTAAAGTGTCTGCCTCCAATGTGGGAGACCCAGGTTTGATCCATGGGTCAGGAAGATCCCCTGGAGAAGGAAATGGCAATCCACTCCAGTATTCTTGCCTGGAGAATCCCATGGATGGAGAAGCCTAGTAGGTTACAGTCTACAGGGTCGCAAAGAGTCGGACACAACTGATGAGTCAATTATTTCCCCTCATTTTACAGATAAATTGAGTCTCAGGGAGAAGTCAAATGATTTACTTTATATACGCAGGGACTTTCCTGCTGGTGCAGTGGATAGGAACCCAATTGCCAGTGCAGGGGACACAGGTTTGATCCCTGGTCTGGGAAGATTCCACATGCTGTGGAGCATCTGGGCCCATGTGCCACAACTAATGAGCCCCTGATGGAAGAGCAGGCAGGACCCAGGCAGTGAAAGCCCTCATGGGCCACATTAAGAATACTGGCTTTAATCCTAAAAAGGCACAAGACATTTTTATTTCTTTTATTTGAAGCTTAAAAACTTAAGGGTGGAAAATTCACAAAGGCTGGATTAATGAAAGAAGGAATAGAAGGACAAAGATCTGCTCAGTTGTAAAAATATTTTCCAGTACCTATCATATTTGTATCAGTAAGTCTGAATACTTTAGGAACAAAATTAGGCTTTTAAATATCTTTAAAAATAAACTAAAATATGGACAAATTTAAAAGGGATTTGGTTTTTTTCCTTCTGCATCTGATGTACAACTAGAGAAAAGAATTTAATAAAGAGATACTACTAGAAAATGGCTCTGGTCTAGGTTGTAATGGATGAGGGTCAGTCAGCTGATATTTAATACAGAGGCATATGGAGGCCCTAAGTCTGAGCTAGAAGCAGGGAAAAGTTAACACAGATTTCAGACTTAATAGAGTCAAGAAATGATGGTATCCAAATTATGAAGATGGAAAAATACCATGAAAATAGGCTGGAAAAACCTGGGCTATTCATCAGGTTGTGGGAAGTAGGGTAAAGGGAAAGTTAATAGTAAAAGGTATTTCCAAGATAAGTTTTAAAATACCCTCCCTATATGCCAACAATCTTAATATAACAAGATTGTATATCATATAGAAACTATGTTACTTTCAATGAATTTGACCCTTGGATAATAAATCTTTTGTAATCTCCATTAACATGTAGATTAGTTGCTATATTCATTTACATAGTCCTTTGGATCCTATAGGTTCAGAATGTTTTGACTCTATCTTCTGAAGATAGAGTCTTTTATTAATTATGATAATCAATTTCATCTAGAGTATACTTTCTAAAGCAACTGAACTCTATGAAAAATTATCTATATAGTATAATTACATTTGGATGAGATGGTTGGAAGGCGTCACCAACTCGATGGACACAAGTCTGAGCAAGGTCAGGGAGATGGTGATGGACAGGGAAGCCTGGAGTGCTACAGTTCATGGCAAAGAGTTGGACACAACCGAGCAACTGAACTGACAGTTACATTTTACCCAGCTTTTTAAATTTCCTGAGATGACTTTCATTGAAATAAATTCTTTTACCATAAATTTTACAATGAAGATTTGATTCATCCATTAGATTTTTACAGTGTATTTTACAGCCTATTTTCTGAAGAGAGAAAATAGGTCTCTGGGTAAAACAGCATAGGATAACTCTGTTCCTAACCTCCCTTTAATTTACTTCGCATCCAGCTTCCTCCACCTTCCTCTCCAGTCCTTCTTGGGTCCCCAGGTTAAGTTCAGATTCTACTCTGTTTTCAAGTTGCAGGGCATTTTTCAGGTGTTTAATTGGTATTAATTACTGAAAGAATATATGAAATACAAACATGGTTATTCCAGTCAACAAAATGGTTCCCCCCAATTCAGTAATCAATAAAAGGAAAAGATCACCAAGTGAAACAGTGCCTGGAAGAGATTACTTCAAATTTTCCAAAAATTTTATGTTACTAATCTAATTATATATGCTATACAATAAGCCCTCAATGAATGTTGCAGGGAAACATTTATCTTTTAGGTCTGAAAATACAGACACCAGGAATAATTTCAAATTTCAGAACTTTTAATGTCAGAACATTTTGTTCAAACAAATAAAAAACAATACAGAGGAGAAAATAACCTAAAATTTCTTCATAATAAACTTCATTATGATTCATAATTAAGTAAATGTCTGATATTTTTAGTAAGCCACCACTAAGAGCTTTATTTCTGTAAAATCAAAGGAATCATTACATTAAAAAGAAAAATTTTTAATTCTGTAACTTGGTATGGTGATGAATGTTAACTAAATATACTGTGGTGATCATTTTGTAATATATGCAAATTCTGAATCATAACACTATATATTTGAAACTACTATAGCATGTCATGGAGAAGACAATGGCAGCCCACTCCAGTGTTCTGCCTGGAGAATCCCAGGGACAGGGAAGCCTGGTGGGCTGCCATCTATGGGGCTGCACAGAGTTGGACATGACTGAATCAACTTAGCAGCAGCAGTAGTATAGCATGTCAAATATACCTCAATTAAAAAGTTTTTCAGGGTGCCACTTACTCACACTTTTATTGATTACATCTCCTGGAAAACTGTTAAATCTTAGAATGGGCAATACAGACAAATTAAAATAGTTATAGTCTTCAAATCTCCTGGTAGTGGCAGACAATGGACATCAGGCCAGCCCAAATTCCATTCACCCAGTTCTCCCCTCGCTGTTTCTACAACAGAGGCTCCAAGAGCTAAACACTTGATTTCTAGGCCTCCCTTTAGAGGACCTGTTACACATTTCTGGCCAGTGAGACACAAACATGTCTGTTAGCATTGCTTCTTTCCTTTACTTTTTATTGACAGGAACATATTTGTGATGTGTAAAAGGCAGCTTCGGTAATTTCTGTTTCTATTTATTCACACCTTTGTGTAGTTCCCTCCCATACTGTATCAGGGCATGCGACCAACAGAATAAGGCAGAAGTGATGATACCTCATTTCCATGTTGAGGTTATAAAAAGACTGCTCCCCTTCCCTTTTGGATCATTTGCCTTGGGGTAGCAGACACGACTGAGCGACTTCATTTTCACTATCACTTTCCTGCATTGGAGAAGGAAATGGCAGCCCACTCCAGTGGAGAGTCCCAGGGCCGGGAGAGCCTGGGGGGCTGCCGTCTGTGGGGTCGCACAGAGTAGGACACGGCTGAAGCGACTCAGCAGCAGCAGCCCACTACCAGAGCTTCTTTGGTAGCTCAGTTGGTAAGGAATCCACCTGCAACGCAGGAGACCCCGGTTCGATTCCTGGGTTGGGAACATCCCCTGGAAAAGGGACAGGCTTCTACTCCACTATCCCTGGTGGCTCAGACAGTAAGGAATCTGCCTGCAATGAGGGAGACCTGGGTTCAGTCCCTGGGCTGGGAAGATCCCCTGGAGGAGGGCATGGCAACCCACTCCAGTAGTCTTGCCTGGAGAATCCCCGTGGACAGAGGAGCCTGGCGGGCTACAGTCCATAGGATCACAAAGAGTCAGAGATGGCTGAGCAACTAAGCACAACACAGCACAGCCCACTGCCAAGTCACGAGCAGCCCTATGGAAAGGTCTACAAGGTAAGGAATTGAAGTCACCAGCCAAAAGTCATATGAGTTTGCTTGGAAGCAGATCCCCAGCTCAGCCAAACCTTAACTGGATGATAGTCCCAGCTGTTATCTGGACTGCAACCTCATGAAAGACCCTGAGCCAGAACCTCCCAGAGAAACCACTCTCAATTCTCAACGCTCAGAAACTGTATGAGATAATAAATGTTTGTTGTTTTAAGATATGCTTTGGGGTAATTTGTAATGTGACAATATATTAAAAAGCAGTGGTGCCTGAAAATATAATAGCTATTTGGTGACCTTGAGGATGAGAACCTCATTCTATGGATGGTATAGAGTCATCATTAATATAGTTAAGCATGATCATCAGCTCTGAACTACTTCAATTAAGATTTCTTACAGAGGAAGACCTCCATCTGTTTAAGCCACATGGTAAAGTTTTCTGTTATCTGCAGCCAAACACATTCCTAAGCAACACACTCAACACTGCCCCAAACCTAATTATAATTTTCAAAGAGAGGTTCCTTTTATTCAAAGTTATGCATCTGCTCAGAAGTTCATACTTCTCTTATCTTCTGGAACCCAGCTGTTCATTCCCTGATCCAGAAAAAATATCCAGACTGAATAGCAGATACACCTAGTATCTGAAGGCAACGGTTAGAATTACCCCCTTCACTTAGGCAGTAATTATAGTTCTTTAAGTAGTATGCCTAATCTTCAAATAAATCTTTCCTTTGATGGATCCTTTTTAAAAATCCATTCAGCTACACCTCAAAACAGAGAATTCAGGAATGGATTCTATAATACATAGGAACACTGGTTTCTCTTAGGATGCTCTGCTTTATCATATGGATTCTAGGACCATGTGTCAGCCAAAGAGCAGGGACTGGCTGTCTATCCTGAATGAAGTACAGAAAAAGTGAAGATTAAGCTAAAACAAACAAACTCCTCTCCTAAACACCCCCACACTCCCTTTTCAAATGTAAGTCTCTCTCTAGATGCCAAAAGATACTCAAACTGTAACACATAACAGAAGGAAAGTTTCATCTGGCACAGAAGTAAAAGTAATTTAGATCTAGTGACCTTGCTTTTTCTTTCCAAGTGTAAAACTGCTCAGAGATAGAGGCAACACAGCCCCAGAAGAGGAAGAAAAATTACAGGAAATCCTGATTCATGCTTGTCCCAAAATCAAAAAACCAGACAACTGGTATTCACTCATATGATAGCTTTTAAGTTGTCAGCAGTTCTTGGCAAATATAAGGACAGAAAGTAAGTTCGTCTATGGCCAACCACCCTGAACGTGCCTGATCTTGTCTAATCTTGGAAGCTAAGCAGGGTCAGGCCTGGTTAGTACTTGGATGGGAGAAAGTACGGTTCAACAACTCTGAGCTCTAAAAGGTTTAGCTTTCACTGGTCTCTTGCTTTTAAAAAGGTAAAGCAGGGGAAGAACCCAAGAAAGGAAATTTAGCCAGAAAAGAAATCTACTGTAAGAGAAAATATGATCCAAGATACTAGCATACTACATTTGAGGAAACACCCAATTTAGTTTCCCAATTTTCTTAAAATTTAATTTTAAAAATTTCATTTTAATTAAATTTTAAAATTTAATTTTAAGAAAATTTCATTTTTACTCTAAGATGTAAAAAGCATTCTAGGATGGTTGAAGCTAGCTGATGTACATTCCTAGATTCTAATAGTTGATTAGTGAAGTAAAGCAGGCACAAAATAGTGTTTCACAGACATGTGATAGTTGTTATTCCCATGATCAGTAGATTTGCCTAGAATGTTCATTCAACTGCATATGTTCAGAACTAATATGAAATGGATTAATTCCTTCATCCTAAAACATGGTCACTTCTACAACATGTGAAAAACTAGAACAGGCTGGCAAAATTTGGAATACTATTAATAATTCCCATTCCACACAGACCCACACAGCACTCCTTGTATTATACTTAGAGAAGCTATCTATTTATGCATACTACTGCTTTTGGTCTGTAAAATTTAGGGTTAAACTCAGTTCTAATTTTCATTCCCATCTATGCTGCCCCTACCAGTCCTGCTAATAGCTAATAACATATTATTCTAAAAAGTTACTTATGATAATGTTTTGAGATTTTTCTTCAATTTGATTTTTCTTCCATTCATAGGAAGACAGATCTAGACCATAACAATGAAAGTGAACTCCAACAGAGGCAAGACAATATGAGTAAGCTTGGGGACTTCCCTTTGCTTTACCATGGTACTCTTTGACCTACTCTGGTTTTCTACAAATCACGCCTTTAGTTCTGAGCCTAAAAGCAACCACACTAGGTTTCGGTTAAGCATTGCACATTAATAAAAGAGAACAACAACACCACACAAGCACATTTATACTAAGGAGTAAATATCACCTAATTTGTGAAAAAGCTCATACTACTAAATAAAACATTAACAAAGTGTAATTTTTTTGAGTTTTTTTAATTCCTGGAATAGATTCTGAAACAGTTAAAAGTAGACTTTTTAGGGAAGTATTATAAGGAAAGTTGTAATAGCATGTTCATACTCACACTTTATGTGTGGATTGCTGATTCGTAGATCCAATCTACGTCTACATTCTTTTAACAAAGAGCCTATTTATAAAACTTCACAATTTCTTAGTTCCCTAACTAGGGATCGAACCCTAACCCTTGGCAGTGAAAATGTGAAATCCTAACAACTGGACAGCCAGGAAATTCCCCAAACATCACAATTTCTAATCGAAGTGAGAGAGGTCTGACCTCCTGTCTTTTACTGTGGGAGAAGATGCCATGGATTAGTTCAGTACTGTGGAGTTTTAGGATTTTAGATAAGCGTCATGTGAAAATAAAGAACAATAACAGTGAACTGCTATCTTTTAGGGGAAAATCCCTGAAACAAAGACAATTCCCTCCTTACCTTTTTAGGTCAGAAAAAGTAGGCCATTAATGACTATAATTAGTACAGTATCTGTTGGATGCTCCATCCTACTTTAACTACATAGAATACTTTAAACTATCTTATTTAAATTATGACTAAATGAGATCAGTACTAACTGTGTCATGGAGAAATTTAGTAAACCTCAGAAAATTTGTTACTGGAAGGTAACAATTTTTCCTCCAAGACATGTGACCAAGATAATAAAAAATAATCACATGCTTTTTCTTCCCTCTTCATTAAATTTATGCCAGACACTTTCAATGTCTCAAAAGGGAAAGTGTATACTAACTTCCTCTCCCAATTTTTCCATGAGGATAGACTACTTCAAATCAAATAAATTTAAATGGTTGATTCACTAAATGTGCATAAGCCTTGATTTAATGTGATTAAAACTGCTATAACAATAATAGAAAGTTAACATTTTTCTTTGAAATACAATCAATTCTGAAATATTTTATACATACTATTCACAACTCAGATGTGTAACTGATTTTAAAATATGAATATAAAATCAAAGCAACAATATTTTTTTTTAAGTTCCCTTAGGAAAAAAGGAAAATGAGCCAACTAGTTACACAGAGACTTGTGAGCCACATCTGAAGGCACAGATTAAACCCAATGCAAGGCATGTTATATAAGAAAAGAAACAGTCTTGACCAAAAATTGTTTTTTCCTATAAATTAAAAGTCTTAGAACTTTTTATTTATGTATAACATAAAAATTCTAAAATTTTGGACACTTTCAATTATAAACATAAATGTATTATTTTAAAAATTAAATGGATATATCAGAATTGATTTTCCCTAGATATTTTGGGCTACATAGTAAACTTTGTCTTTCTCTTCCAAATTAATTAATCTAACAAATATTTATTTAACTTTTACTATGTGCCTAATGAGTGATGGATTTAGAAAATGGAGAGGAACCAGAGATCTAATTGCCAACATCACTGGACACAAAAAGCAAGGGAATTCCAGAAAAACATCTACTTATGCTTCACTGGCTAAAGCCTCTGTCTGTGTGGATCACAACAAACTGTGGAAAATTCTTAAAGAGATGGGAATACCAGACAACATTACTTGTCTCTCGGGAAACCTGGATCCAGGTCAAGAAGCAGCAGTTAGAACCAGACAGGAAACAACGGACTGGTTCAAAATTGAGAAAGGAGTACTTCAAGGCTGTATATTGTCACCCTGCTTATTTAACTTATATGCAGAGTACATCATTTGATATGTCAGGCTGGATAATCACAAGATGGAATGAAGATCGCTGGCAGAAATATCAACAACCTCAAATGTGCAGATGATACCATGCTAACAGCAGAAAGCAAAGAGCCTCTTGATGAGCATGAAAGTAGAGAGTGAAAAAGCTACCTTAAAACTCATCATTCAAAAAACTAAGATCATGGCATCCGGTCTCATCAATTCATGGCAAATAGATGGGGAAACAATGGAAACAGTGACAGGTTTTATTTTTTTGGGTTCCAAATCACCACAGATGGTGACTGCAGCCGTGAAATTAAAAGATGCTTGCTCCTTGGAAGGAAAGCTATGACAAACCTAGACAGCATATTAAAAAGCAGACATCACTTTGCCGACAAAGGTCCCTATAGTCAAAGTTATGATTTTTTTCAGTAGTCACGTATGGATATGAGAGCTGGACCATAAAGAAGTTAGAGCACCAAAGAACTGATGCTTTTGAATTGTGTTGCTGAGGAAGACTCATGAAACTCCCTTGGACTGCAAGGAGATCAAATCAGTCAATCCTAAAGGAAATCAACCCTGAATATTCATTAGAAGGACTGATACTGAAGCTCACTACTTTGGCCACCTGATTGGTGTGAAGAGCCAACTCACTGAAAAAGACCCTGATGCTGGGAAAGACTGAGGGCAGGAGGAAAGGAGGTGACAGAGGATGAGATGCTTGGATAGTATCACGACTCAAAGGACATGAGTTTGAGCAGACTCTGGGAGATAGTGAAGGACAGGGAAGCCTAGTGTGTTGCAGTCCACAGCGTTGCAAAGAGTCGAACATGAGTTAGCAACTGAACAACAATAAAAACTGAGTGATGAATAAATGATGATAAAACCTGGCAGGATCTCTACCTAGTGGAGGACAGACATTAACGGAAAGAAAGAAAGTGAGGTCACTCAGTCATGTCCAACTCTTTGCGACCCCATGGACTGTAGCCTACCATGCTCCTCTGTCCATGGGATTTTCCAGCCAAGAACACTGGAGTTGGATTGCCATTTCCTTCTCCAGAGGATCTTCCTGGCCCAGGGATTGAACCTGGGTCTCCCACATTGTAGGCAGACACTTTACTGTCTGAGCCACCAGGGTGGGGAAAGGCCAATAGGCTGCAGGAAGTAGACCAATTATTTGCCCCAAATTCCCCATGGGCCCTTCCCCGCAGGCAGTTCAATGACAATGATGAATGGGAGGGGATGAAGAGGATGTGTAAATGTTCAAGAAGGAGAGGAGAACTATCAAGAGAAAGTTTAGGAAACTACTACCAAGGAACTCTATGCCTCCTCACTCTCCTGCCATTTGCCTAATCTTTGAATCCTGAGGTCTCTGAGATTAATACTGTGACCACTGCTGTTTTCCCTTTGCATCTTTTGGGTATACCTTTGCTGATTTAATCTTTTGATATACTTTTTATTGGGTGAGTCTTGTGTTAAACATTTTAATCTGATTATCTTCCCTCCAGTCTATAAATCCCTTATCAGGGGAGCTTTAGACATTTGTGTAGAAAGATATTCATTGTATATTGTGAAGTAAATAAAGCATTTTATGGAGGGGAAAAAATAAACTTTCACATCTGGTATCTAAAAACACCTGAAAATAGTCATACTTTTAAAGAGGGAAAAATCTTGAAAATTTTAGGTTTTCTCCTATTTCATCTTAACTTTCAACCTTTGACTCTATTCATATCAATGCTAAATTAAATAGAAGAAATAAGACCAAGCCATGTGCATAATTTTGGATCCAAAGAATTAACTGAAATTCACAACATGGAAACTAACAACAAATGGTCAAATCATCATGAAATAGTCTTAGGATCTTTTATTTAGCCTGGTCATTAAACTGGCTTGATATCTGCAAATTTTTAGGATTCCTCTCCCAACCCCCTTTTTCCTATAGGCTATGAACATTCCAAATAATTAAACAGCTATACCTTTATATTCTTGAATTATATGCTTAGAGTCAAGAAAAAAAAACCTAAAGGTAATTCAGGCCCTATATAAGGCTATACTTGGAGGTAGTATACTTGATCCCAAAGCATCATGGATTCAGCTATGCAGATAATCCTCTGCCCCATGATGTACTAATCAATAACAAAATGGAAAGTGACTTAAGGACAGTATGTAGTATCTGAGAACAAAAGGCAAGATCTGAATGCCACAAGCCATCATCAATCACCAAATCAAAACATGGATCATAACCAGCTAGTTTTTAACAAGCTTAGAGAATATCAAATATTAGAAAGAGAGAGAGGGAGGGAGGAAAGGAGGAAAGGAGGGAGGGAGGCAGAAGGAGAGAGAGAAAGAAAAGGAGAAGTAAAGGAAAAGAAAGCAAAGGAAAAAGAAAACCATAGAGAGTATATCGAATGTAACAAATATGTATCACTGATAATATAATGTTGGCAAAATCTGTGTTCATAAACTAGTAACACTTTGTTCTTTACTTCTGTAACAGAAGCAAAACAACAAACTGGCCTCTCTTTTATACTTTATACACCCATCTATCATCTTCAAACCTTCAGATTACCAAGTATGCTGTAACAATATAAAAATAGTTACAAGTAACAGAACTTTATGCTCTCAGTTTTTCATTAACTGTGACATATAGGTTACCTTTCACATATGAAACTGTGTTATTTGAATAAGACATATGAACTAACTTGGGTAGTTTACCCTAATATGTATCGCAACAATTTCTGTTATTGAACCAACTTCCTGAGCTGCCAAACTTAATATTTTATACTTATTTCAATATCTCTCCCTTTTCAGTTCAGTTGCTCAGTCGTGTCAGACTCTTTGCAACTCCATGAATCGCAGCACACCAGGCCTCCCTGTCCATCACCAACTCCTGGAGTTCACTCAGACTCACGTCCATTGAGTCAGTGATGCCATCCAGCCATCTCATCCTCAGTCATCCCCTTCTCCTCCTGCCCCCAATCCCTCCCAGCATCAGAGTCTTTTCCAATGAGTCAATTCTTCGCATGAGGTGGCCAAAGTACTGGAGTTTCAGCTTTAGCATCATTCCTTCCAAAGAACACCTAAGGCTGATCTCCTTCAGAATGGACTGGTTAGATCTCCTTGCAGTCCAAGGGACTCAAGAGTCTTCTCCAACACCACAGTTCAAAAGCATCAATTCTTCAGTGCTCAGCTTTCTTCACAGTCCAACTCTCACATCCATACATGACCACAGGAAAAACCATAGCCTTGACTAGATGGACCTTTGTTGGCAAAGTAATGTCTCTGCCTTTGAATATACTATCTAGGTTGGTCATAACTTTTCTTCCAAGGAGTAAGCATCTTTTAATTTCATGGCTGCAGTCACCATCTGCAGTGACTTTGGAGCCCAAAAAATGAAGTCTGACACTGTTTCCACTGTTTCCCCATCTGTTTCCCATGGAGTGATGGGACCAGATGCCATGATCTTCGTTTTCTGAATGTTGAGCTTTAAGCCAACTTTTTCACTCTCCTCTTTCACTTTCATCAAGAGGCTTTTTAGTTCCTCTTCACTTTCTGCCATAAGGGTGGTATTATCTGCATATCTGAGGTTATTGATATTTCTCCCAGCAATCTTGATTCCAGCTTGTGTTTAGTCCCTCCAGTTAACAGAGAATTAACCCTTTAAAATTTTCTTTCCCTATTATCTCTAATTTTCACATCAATTACCTTAATTTTCATAAACTTTTATATTCTTTAACTATATAAGCATATTTGAGAATCATTATTGGGTTGCCCAAAAATTTCATTCAGGGTTTTTGTACCATCTTATGGGAAAATCTGAAGAACTTTCTGGCCAATCCAATATTATCAGTGTTCTTACAGGTTTATAAAAATATTGTTTTCCTCTGATACTGTTATTATTATACTACCTCTCTCAGCTTTATAAGAATGTTGGTATTTAGTAACTTCTTTTCCTATTTCCACTTACTCATTCAATCTTCATAAACTTGTTTCTTTTTATTATTCAACAGTTATCTACTGTGCTGTAAATAGCTAAAATACAAATTCACCTAAGTTTTTTATTTTTATAAATTACTTAAAAAAATTTTTTTAATTTACAATACTGTATTGGTTTTGCCATAATACATCAACATGAATCCACCATGGGTGTACATGAGTTCCCAATCCTGAACCCCCTCCCATCTCCATCCCCATACCATCTCTCTGGGTCATCCCAGTGCACCAGCCCCAAGCATCCTGTATCCTGCATCGAACCTAGACTGGCGATTAGTTTCCTACATGATATTATACATGTTTCAATGCCATTCTCCCAAATCATCCCACCCTCGCCCTCTCCCACAGAGTCCAAAAGACTGTTCTATACATCTGTGTCTCTTTTGCTGTCTTGCATAAAGGGTTATCATTACCATCTTTCTAAATTCCATATATATGTGTTAGTACACTATTGGTGTTTGTCTTTCTGGCTTACTTCACTCTGTATAATAGGTTCCAGTTTCATCCATCTCATTAGAACTGAGTCAAATGTATTCTTTTTAATGGCTGAGTAATACTCCATTGTGTATATGTATCACAGCTTTCTTATCCATTCATCTGCTGATGGACATCTAGGTTGCTTCCATGTCCTGGCTATTATAAACAGTGCTGCAATGAACATTGGGATACATGTGTCTCTTTCAGTTCTGGTTTCCTCAGTGTGTATGCCCAGCAGTTGGATTGCTGGGTCATAAGGCAGTTCTATTTCCAGTTTTTTAAGGAATCTCCACACTGTTCTCCATAGTGGCTGTACTAGTTTGCATTCCCACCAACAGTGTAAGAGGGTTCCCCTTTCTCCACACCCTCTCCAGCATTTATTGCTTGTAGACTTTTGGATCGCAGCCATTCTGACTGGTGTGAAATGGTACCTCATTGTGGTTTTGATTTGCATTTATCTGATAATGAGTGATGTTGAGCATCTTTTCATGTGTTTGTCAGCCATCCGTATGTCTTCTTTGGAGAAATGTCTGTTTAGTTCTTTGGCCCATTTTTTTGATTGGGTCGTTTATTTTTCTGGAATTGAGCTGCATGAGTTGCTTGTATATTTTTGAGATTAGTTTTTTGTCAGTTGCTTCATTTGCTATTGTTTTCTCCCATTCAGAAGGATGCCTTTTCACCTTGCTTATAGTTTCCTTTGTTGTGCAGAAGCCTTTAATTTTAATTAGATCCCATTTGTTTATTTTTGCTTTTATTTTCAGTATTCTGGGAGGTGGGTAATAGAGGATCCTGCTGTAATTTATGTCGGAGAGTGCTTTGCCTATGTTCTCCTCTAGGAGTTTTATAGTTTCTGATCGTACGTTTAGATCTTTAATCCACTTTGAGTTTATTTTTGTGTATGATGTTAGAAAGTTTTAAAAATCATTTAATTGACCCTCTCACACATTCCCGTCTCTATGATCATGGAGACAAGGGGGAGAAAATTGTGAAGCAGAGTTGTTTTCTCTAAAGTAGCTTCAAAGGTAATATGAGATGACTAGAGGATTGAAAAAAGTAAAAACAAGATTACTGGGCTTAACAAGGACAAGCCTTACAAGCCAAAAAGTAAAGTACATGTGTATTCAGGTGTAGAAAGGCTCTGAATCACACATTTGTCTTTCAGACATGTGTGGACAGAGTGATAGTAATTTTCTCAGCATCACAAAATACTGTCCATTTATTAAAGAAATAAAATATTAATAACAAAAATATAATTCATTTTCTTTAAAATACAGTAACATCTTTTTTCTATTATAATACAAAATACTACCTATAATTATAGGCTAAAACCAAAACACTGAAGGTTTCTTATAAGAACTCTTTTACTCTAATATAAGGTAAAGAGCCTAAGGTAGCTAAGAATGAGATTGCCCCTCAAATTCTGAACGAGATATTTTCCAAACAGATAAAAGAATTACAAATATATTCAGAGTGAAAGGTAAAATTATGAAACTGAGATAATACTCTAGAAATTCTGCTTTTGCATCCAAATTAATTCTAATATTCATATTCACAGGTAATACTTTGTTAGGTATCATATCTTGATTTTTAGGTTAGTATATGTGTAAATTAATAAAAAGACACAAACCTACAATTTCTGTTCATATCTCTTTCTCCCTAGATCCTTTGCTGTAGCTTCCTAATAAAGGGAAAAACAAGCATAAGCCTGTTTAGGAAGCACAGATTAGTTACTATTATTAGTTACTATTAGTTACTACTATTGTTTTTTGCTGTTGTTGTTGTCATTTTGTTCTTGTTTCTGGGAGGGGTAGAGGTTACTACTTCTCTTTCTTCCCTGTAGTGAGGATAAGAAAGTCATGTGAAACCCTCTGGGACAGGATGAAAAAGAAAATAGGTATTATTCATATGTGGGTCTATTCTATTTCCCTTAGGAAAATTAAACCAATTTGGTAACTAAGATCTGGACATGTATCATAGCACTGAGATTATCTGATGGCCTTTAAGTTTAATAAAAAATGAAGCCAAAGAGGTCAATTAGTCTTCTATTTTCAGGAATGTGTGATATGATGTAAAAAAAATGAATTTATCTTGGAGGGGACTCTGAAAGAGCCACTAATGGAGGGAAAAAAAAAAAAAAGGATGCAAAGTACTTAAATAACACAGCAGAAGACTAGAAACCCAAGAAAATTATAAAATAGTTATTTAATTTAAGGGGGAAAAAAAGCCAATGAGAATTTGATGTATGATGCAGGAACTCAAAGTTGGTGCTCAGTGAAAATCTGGAGGGATGGGGTGAGGAGGGAGGTGAGAAGGGAAGTTCAGGAGGGAGGGGACACATGTATGACTATGGCTAGTTCATTTTGATATATGGCAAAAACCATCAGAATATTGTAAGTAATTATCTTCCAATTAAAATAAAAAATTTTTTTAAAGCTAGTGGGATTTCTAGGAAGATGATGGAATAACAAATGTTCACTCTTAGAAAATCTATCATAGAACAACCAAACTACCAGAATCAATAAAAAGCAGACCAAAACATAACAAGATAAAATTAAGAATATCATATAACTGAAGAACTAAAGAGTGTCTTCATGAAGGTGAAAGAGGAGAGTGAAAAAGCTAGCTTAAAACTCAACATTCAAAAAACTAAGATCATGACAACTGGTCCTATCACTTTATGGCAAGTAGATGGATAAAAAGTGGAAACTGGCACATTTCATTTTCTTGGGCTCCAATCAACATGGTGACTGCAGCCATGAAATTAAAAGATGCTCGCTCCTTGGAAGAATAGCTATGACAAACCTAGACAGCATATTAAAAAACAGAGACATTACTTTGCCAACAAAAGTCAAAGGTATGGTTTTTCCAGTAGTCATATATGGATGTGAGAGATGGACCATAAAGAAGGCTGAGCACTGAAGAATTGATGCTTTCAAACTGTGGTGCTGGGGAAGACCCTTGAGAGTCTCTTGGACTGCAAGGAGATCAAACCAGTCAATCCTAGAGGAAATCAACCCTGAATATTCATTGGAAGGACTGATGCTGAAGCTGAAGCTCCACTACTTTGGCCACCTGATATGAAGAGGTGACTCACTGGAAAAGATTGATGCTGGGAAAGATTGAAGGCAAGAGGAGACGGGAACGAAAGAGGATGAGATGGTTGGATGGGAGTCACTGACTAAATAGACTCGAATTTCAGCAAACTCAGGTAAATAATGACAGGGAAGCCTAGTGTGCTGTAGTTCACGGGGTCGCAAAGAATTGTTAGTGACTGAACAACAATGTAACTCTAAAGTTAACATAAGTCTAAGGAACAAGTATTGAAAACTACCAAAAGGGGAGTAGATGTTGCAAGGGGCCAAGAAGACATCTAAAATGGTGAAAGTTCTTAAACTCCTTGAATATCCAATAGATATAAATCAACTATCTTAAAGAATAAAAGAAGAAACAGTGACTGCTTTCACAGGAAACACATTACAACAGTGAAACAGTGTTAAAAGTTTGAGAGTCCATGCAGAGAAAAAGTGATTTCTTTGGGTCAAGCATCAATGAAGACCTGCAATACAGCAAACATAAATCACATATGAAGTAGTAAAGAGATACAGGAATACAAACCAACAGATCTGGTGGTGGGGGGCTGGGGAGGGAAGACTAAGAGCTATTATCATCTCACCTCCTTGCACACAGTTACTCTGGTGCAATACTAAGAAAAGCAATTGTTCCCTTAGATAGATTTACTTAAAATATATTCTTTAAAATCTTCATCCTAATACCATTTAATCTAGCTGCTTTTCTGATGACTAAAAGATTATATGGCCACAAGAGCCTGCATTCTGGATGTCCCACTGTCTTGCAGCCCTTATTATTCAACAAAAACTTGAATCTCAAACTATGTTACTTCCGCTTCTCATCCACAGAGATCCAGTTTATCCGGGCACAAAGGAGTTGTGTCACCTTTACTGTGGGCTCCTCCACACCGTAACACATTTCCTCGAGCTCTCATGGCATTCCCCCTGCACAGTGCTCACCCCACCATCAATCTCCAAAGCATCACTAACAGATAATCACTGAGTGTAAAAGTCTTACAAGGATCGAGAAGCTCTCCTAAAACTAAATGCTAAATATGATTGTTCTCCAAATGCAAATAAGAATGAATGTAAACACTTCAAAGGGATCCATTTCCCTGGCAGAATCTCATTCCAATAGGTATATTCCAGTCTTATCCTCCCTCTCTCTTCCCTTGTTTCTGAATCCTCAAATCTTTAAAAAAAAAAAATTATAATGCTCCCAACTGCCCTCACCTTGACTATTCACCTGAATAATTTATTCTTGCTGCTACCGTCTATCTCCTACCATTAAAAGATGCTTACTCCTTGGAAGAAAAGCTATGACCAACCTAGACAGCATATTAAAAAGCAGAGACATTACTTTGTCAACAAAGGTCCATTTAGTCAAAGCTATGGTTTTTCCAGTAGTCATGTATGGATGTGCGACTTGGACTATAAAGAACTGATACTTTTGAACTGTGGTGTTGGAGAAGACTCTTGAGAGTCCTTTGGACTTCACGGAGATCAAACCAGTCAATCCTAAAGGAAATCAGTCCTGAATATTCATTGGAAGGACTGAAGCTGAAGCTCCAATATTTTGGCCACCTGATATGAAGAGTTGACTCACTGGAAAAGACTGATGCTGGGAAAGATTGAAGGCAGGAGGAGAAAGGGACAATAGAGGATGAGATGGTTGGATTGGATCACCAACTGGATGGACATAAGTTTGAGTAAGCTCTGGGAGTTGGTGATGGATGGGGAAGCCGGGCGTGCTGCAGTCCATGGGGTCATAAAGAGTTGGACACGACTGAGTGACTGAACTGACTGACTGATCTACCACACCACATCAGCCCGTGCTACTCTTTTCACAGCCCAATCCACCCATCAAGATGTCTTCCTAAACACCGTGAAACTGATACAATATAGGCATGTCATATATTCTCTATTTGCCTCTCCAAATCATCTCTCTGACCTATGGACTGTATCACTGGGGTTCCCTTGCCATTTGGCTTATAATTTCACTCTTCCAGTGAGAGGCACTAACAAATTAAAAGGCAGGGGAAAGAAGGTCAGGGTATTTATTCTTCCACTTACTCTCTGCCAGGCTGAGGGCTAGCAATGAATATATTCCTCTACTGAAGGCCACAATTCCTGTTAAGTGGGCAGACTTCTCCTATAGCTGTAAATTTCATGAAGTTCCAGTAACTTCTCCCAGACCTTGTCCCTTTAGGTTCATAGATAGTTCAAAATGATTATCATCTTGTTGGTTTCCCTTAACTCTGCCCACACCTTCATTAAATTCTCTTCAGACACCCCATCTGAGTGTGCCATTATTTCCTGCCAGAATCCTAGCTGATTCAGCAGGGAGGAAAAGAAACTAATTAAAAATTATATTGGCATCCTTAGAGAGATTACAGAGAATGAAATATTCATAATACAAGAATTGGCTGTTCTGAGAAAAGAACAATCAGAGAATAAGAAAGAGTTCTTGAAAATTAAAAACATTACTACTGAATAAACAGGGCTTCCCTCGTAGCTCAGTTGGTAAAGAATCTGCCCGCAATGAAGGAGACCCAGGTTTGATTCCTGGATTCTGAAGATCCCCTGGAGAAGGAAATGGCAACCCACTCCAGTATTCTTGCCTGGAGAATCCCATTGACAGAAGAGTTCGGCAGGCTACAGTCCATGGGGTTGCAAGAGTCGGACACGTCTTAGGGACTAAACCATCACCACTGAATAAACACATCAGCAGAAGCATTCAAGAAAAGAACCAGGCTGAAGAGCAAATTTATAATTTGGAAGACATTAAGATGGAGCTCTAATACTTACCCAGCAGTAGGTCAAAAGGACAGATATAACAGAGACAGTGAAGAAAAAGAATAGTTTGAGATTCAAATCTTTATATTGAAAGACATGGAGTGCAATAGATTAATAATAATATGTAGAGAGAGAGACACACACACACTCTAACATGTGAGAGACTTGCTTGAGGGTACATATAACCAAGAAGGAGAAAGTGAAAGTGAACATCACTCAGTCATGTCTGACTCTTTGCGATCCCATGGGTATAGTCCATGGAATTCTCTAGGCCAGAATACTTGAGTGGGTAGCCTTTCCCTTCTCCAGGGGATCCTCCCAACCCAGGGATTGACCCCAGGTCTCCCACATTGCAGGCAGATTCTTTACCAGCTAATCCACAAGGGAAGTCCTTGCAGTGATTAATAATAAAAGATAGGTACACACACACACACACACACACACACACACACACACATCTAACATATACTAACAATATTTCAAAACTCTAAGGATGAAAAAAAAACTTAAGTTCCCTGAACATCCTTGTCCTTAGAAAATATAGGATAAAGTATTTTAGAGGAGAAGTGCTTGTAACTTTCAAGAAGTTCAGCAAAAGGAGAAGAAAAAAAAATTAGAGAAAGGCATTGTGGCAAAATATTAATTTATGAATTAAGGATACTTGGTATTTACTATATTATTCATTGATCTGTTCAAGAGGTGTTTTTTTTTCTTTTAAGTTGGAGAAAAAGAAAAGGTTCCCAGAGAAAGGTAAAATAAAACAAAAAACAGGTTTCATCAAAAAGAATGAGACTCATACTGGCATATAAATGCTGCTGCTGCTGCTGCTAAGTCGCTTCAGTCGTGTCCGACTCTGTGCAACCCCAGAGATGGCAGCCCACCAGGCTCCCCTGTCCCTGGGATTCTCCAGGCAAGAACACTGGAGTGGGTTGCCATTTCCTTCTCCAACGTGTGAAAGTGAAAAGTGAATGTGAAGTCACTCAGTCGTGTCTGACTCGTAGTGACCCCATGGACTGCAGCCTACCAGGCTCCTCCATCCATGGGATTTTCCAGCCAAGAGTACTGGAGTGGGATGCCATTGCCTTCTCCACTGTAAACACTAGGTGCTAGAAAATGATGGAACATCTCCACAGTTCTGTGAAAATGATTTTAGTCTAGAATTCTAATGAACCATAATAAAACCTGAGGGCAGAGTAAAAACACAAATAATAAAGGGTCAAATGTTTAAGTCCCACCTACTGTTGAAGAAAATACTGAGTTTATGCAATCTAAGCAACACAGCAGTGAAATACTCAAATGAAAAAGTAGTTGAAACTGCATCTTCATTACTATCCTGCTAATTCAAGTGAAAGTCGTTCAGTCATGTCTGACTCTTTGCGACCCCATGGGTATAGTCCATGGAATTCTCTAGGCCAGAATACTGGAGTGGGTAGCCTTTCCCTTCTCCAGGGGATCCTCCCAATCCCTGGATCGAAGCCAGGTCTCCTGCATTGCGGGCTGGTTCTTTACCAGCTGAGCCACAAGAGAAGCCCAAGAATACTGGAGTGGGTAACCTATCCCTTCTTCAGCATATCCTCCCAATCCAGGAATCAAACCGGGGTCTCCTGCATTGCAGGTGGATTCTTTATCAACTGAGCTATCAGAGAAGCCCACTAGTTCAAAACATTATATCAATTATTACTGAAACACTGCAATAGCTTTTTAACTGTTTTTTGTGCTTCCATTGCTGTACCCCTCTTATCCATTCCCACACAGGAGCCCATGTAATTTTATTATGATTTAATATTCTATCTTACTTTTTAACATAGGTAATATATTCACATTGAAAAACACATTGAAAATAGAAGGTACAAAAGGCATTACATCTTTGAGACCTAAACAGTGGTGTCCCTGCACTTTAGAGGGCTCATTACAGGCCTCCTTCAGGTGCACCCCTCCAATAGGTGAAGAATACTTCCCTGGTGGCTCAGAGGGTAAAGCATCTGCCTGTGATGTGGGAGACCCAGGTTCGATCCCTGGGTCAGGAAGATCCCCTGGAGAAGGAAATGGCAACCCACTCCAGTATTCTTGCTTGGAGAATCCCATGGACAGAGGAGCATGGTAGGCTACAGTCCACAGGGTCACAAAGAATCAGACACCACAGAGCGACTACACTTACACACAGAGTCAAGGACATATTCCTCCAGACTCTCTGCCCAAATGGGCTAAGCCCTCTTCCATGGCTTTATGGCTTGTCCTCCTTTTGGCTGAACACAGGGCCCATCAGGATACCTCTAGGCCCAGGAAGTGGGCAAGTGGTAGCTATATGTGTGGTGTGCATAGAGTCCTGATATGAGGGCAGGTGTCTAGCCTTCGTGGTATAAGGCAAAAGAGTGGGGTTGGAATAGGAGGACAGGGTAGGCAGGCTATATGCTGGCCGTATCAGAGTGAATCTGGGAAACAATATACTGAAAAAAGCATCAGTCCCAACTCTGTCCCCAGTCAAAAGGTTTCCCTTTCCAAAGACAACCACTGTTTTTGACACAAGAGTGATCATTTTAAATAACAAATCTGAAAATGTAATCTCCACTCCAACCTAAAATGTAGTGGGCTATTATTTTTCAGATAAAATCCAAAATCCTTAAAATGGTCAACATGGTGCTGCTTAGACTATAATGTGCATTACAGTCACTTGGGGATTCAAATCTGATTCAGAAGGACTAGGGTGAGGCCTGAGATTGTGCATTTCTAACAACTTCCTAGATGACACAGATGCTACTGGTCTATAGGCCGCAGTAGACTGCCTAAAGAGATTACTATTTCTTTTGAAGTTATAATTTCCAGCTATCCCAGTTAGGGAAAGAGATATTCCTCCTGGTCTACCTACCTCATTTTGAAGCTGCAGTTGATATAGGCAGATGGGAGGGTAGACAGACATTGCCAGTTAGTAATAGTAGCCGTTTATTCATTCAACAAATATTGGACATCTGTTTGTATTTGCTAGCACTATCCTAAGGAGCCCAGAAATGAACAAGAAAAAGTCTCCATCTTCAAGGAGCTTACAACCTAGTAGAGCAGATAGAATCAGGAAGTAAGCTTAAGTTAGTAACAATGTCAGGTAGTGTTTGGGGCTAAGAAGAAAAATAAATCAACATAAGGAGCTAGCAGGTAAGAAGACTCGCTATTTTAGACAACTGAGTCATATACAAGGATAGATTTAATGTTTTTGCCATACTAAGTACTAAGGTAGGCACTATGCTGAGTACCTTAGAGATAAAGGTGCTATTATCTCACTCATATGAGGTGCTATTGTCTTATTTTGCTGGTAATAAAACTCAAACCTTGAGATGTTGAGTAACTTGTCCACGGTTAAACAATGATTCTCTTTTACTAATTATTTCATTTAATTAAAAGATAGAGAACTCTAATTATTAGCAATCAAAAACATGTTATCGTTAGTCACTCGGTCGTGTCCAACTCTTTAGCAACCCATGTACTGTAACCCACCAGGCTCCTCTGTCCGTGGGATTTCCCAGGCAAGAATTCTGGAGTGGGGTGCCAGTTCCTTCTCCAGGGGATCTTCCTTACCCAGGGACTGAACACAAGTCTCCCACACTTCAGGCAGATTCCTTACTGTTGAGCCACCTGTGAAGCCCAATCAAATAAAAATACAATTTTGTAATCTAATACAGTTTTGCAGCAAAAAACAAAAGGCACCTCGCTAGCTGTTAAGAACTAATTATTTCCACTTCCCTGAAGACAAGGTATACTCTCAATTATCTGTATATGAATTAGCCATCAATATTTTTATTCTGTGGTGGCTAACTTTCCCTCTACACTTAGTGGCTTACAATAAGTATGTTGTTAAATACAACTCTGGTCCTTCAGAAATACAAGTATAATTATAAATTATCCTAAGTTACATAAAACTTTCTTTTTATTAGAGGAAGGTAAATTTGCCCACTCCTCCCCCAAATCATGAAACTTTCATAGCGTACTGTTGGCCTTACTCTATTTTGTTTATAAACACAATACTACTAAAATGTAAAACCAAATAGTGAAGTTGTAACTTTCATCACCTGATGCCCCATGTTTCATTATACAATAATTGAATCACAATCTGATTAAGCTGTCATTAATACAACATACCCAAATTATTATATGGCAATACAGTTTAAAGTAAATAGAGCTATAAAGATGCTTAAATATATGCTTCAACAAGGCCAGCTGTGTTTGTAACTTGATCACTGTTATCTTGAAAGAGAATTAATACTTTGATATTTGGCCACAGAATCATTAAAAAAACAGGCATTTTATTTAGCCCATGTTTTTCAATAAAAATGGCAATAGTATTTGAATTGGATAGATCTAGCGATTTAGCAGCAGCAGCAGGGACAAATATGGCGGGGGGTAGGAGGGCTTCCCTTGTAGCTCAGTTGGTAAAGAATCTGCCTGCAGTGCAGGAGACCTGGAATCGATCCCTGGGTTGGGAAGATCCCTTGGAGAAGGAAATGGCAACCCACTCTAGTATCATTGCCTGGAAAATCTCATGGACAGAGAAGCCTGGTGAGTTGCAGTCCATGGGGTCGCAAACAGTCGGGCACGACTGAGCGACTAACACTTACTTACTTACTTAGGGACAAATATGGGCTTCCCTGGTAGCTCAGATGGTAAAGAATCCACCTGCAATTCAGGAGACCTGGATTTGATCCCTGGGTTGGGAAGACTACCAGGGAACGACTATCCACTCCCATATTCTTGCCTAGAGAATTCCATGGGCAGAGGACAAATATAAACAAACAGGTAAATTTATATTACTTACATTCAACAGAATCAATCATAAAATATTCTTTGGTTTTGGAGTCAGAATAGTGTTGTGATGAATAAACTTCAGAGACTTAAATGCTTGAATGAGAATTCTAGCTTTGCCATGTATACTACTAACCAGGTGAACAGGGGCAAGTTAGACAACCTCTTTGTGCCTAAGCTTCCCCTTATTAAATGGGTGAGGTACATTCTCAGTACAGTACTTAGAATGGCACATGAAGAAAAAGTTCAAGCACTGAATGTAAGCTATATGAGGGTAGAGATTTTTAATCTCTTTTGCCCACTGATGTACATATGCTTAGAATAGTGCTAAAAACAGCAGGTGCTCAATATATATTTGTGGAATGAAGGACTGATACCACTATTATCAACGTGGTGATTTCTGGATAGATGGAAAAAAAAAAACAAACTGAACCATTTAAGGTCAGCAACTTAAACTTGAAAAATCTCCCCTTATCCCCAAACTCCCTCCCTCTAAAAACAAAAGGAAACAAGCATTTTTCAGTTGCACCTCCAACTCTTCTAAGGCTCACAGCACCAAAATATGATCGATAAGTTGGATTTCAGTTGAGTGAGAGTGCCATCTAGTGTTCATAAAAGCTACAACAAGCTGAAAATTCAGAGTAAATTTACAGTGTGACGACAAACCCTATAAATGCAAAATTAATTAAGAAAATCTGCTTTATCAACAGCCAAGGTCTTTAAAAGAAAGGTATCTCCATAGAAAATTAAAGAGTTAGAGCTGTAATACTTACTATACGCCATATTTGAAGAAACACTTCAGAGAATATGCTCAAGTTCTACATACCATAAAGGTCATCCTGCTATGAGTGGTGCATTGAAGTTATTTTCCTTTCAATGGCATGTGTTCATTGGTCTTATGAGAAGAAACAGAAGCATCCATCATAAACATTTTGGAAAAATGTAAAGAGTATGAACCACAGCCTAGAGGTAAATATTGTTAGCATTTGGAGATTTTACATATAACCAGAGGTCAAATTGCCAACATCCGCTGGATCATTGAAAAAGCAAGAGAATTCCAGAAAAACATCTATTTCTGCTTTACTGACTATGCCAAAGCCTTTGACTGTGTGGATCACAATAAACTGGACAGTTCTGAAAGAGATGGGAATACCAGACCACCTGACCTGCCTCTTGAGAAACCTATACACAGGTCAGGAAGCAATAGTTAAAACTGGACATGGAACAACAGACTGGTTCCAAATAGGAAAACGAGTATGTCAAGGCTGTACATTGTCACCCTGCTTATTTAACTTCTATGCAGAATACATCGTGAGAAACGCTGGGCTGGAAGAAGCACAAGCTGGAATCAAGATTGCTGGGAGAAATAGAAATCACCTCAGATATGCAGATGACACCACCCCTATGGCAGAAAGTGAAGAGGAACTAAACAGCCTCTTGATGAAAGTGAAAGAGGAAAGTAAAAAGTTGGCGTGAAGTTCAACATTCAGAAAACTAAGATCATGGCATCTGGTCCCATCACTTCATGGGAAATAGATGGAGAAACAGTGGAAACAATGTCAGACTTTATTTTGGGGGCTCCAAAATCACTGCAGATGGTGATTGCAGCCGTGAAATTAAAAGACGCTTACTCCTTGGAAGAAAAGTTATGACCAACCTAGATAGCATATTCAAAGGCAGAGACATTACTTTGCCAACAAAGGTCCATCTAGTCAAGGCTATGGTTTTTCCTGTGGTCATGTATGGATGTGAGAGTTGGACTGTGAAGAAAGCTGAGCACTGAAGAATTGATGCTTTTGAACTGTGGTGTTGGAGAAGACTCTTGAGGAGTCCCTTGGACTACAAGGAGAGCCAACCAGTCCAACTCCAATATTTTGGCTACCTCATGAGAAGAGTTGACTCATTGGAAAAGACCCTGATGCTGGGAGGGATTGGGGGCAGGAGGAAAAGGGGACAACAGAGGATGAGATGGCTGGATGGCATCACCGACTTGATGGACATGAGTTTGGGTAAACTCTGAGAGTTGGTGATGGACAGGGAGGCCTGGCATGCTGCAATTCATGGGGTCACAAAGAGTCGAATGCGACTGAGTGACTGAACTGATCCTTGATTTAAAATATACATGGAAAATAATTTTCACCAAATATTTGGCCAAAATATTAAAAACTAAATATGAGACAAATTATAAATAATCTTTTTAAACTTAAAAGATTTCTCTACAATTAAAAAAAAACCTAGCCTCAACTTAACATTGTATTCAGTGGAGTACAATTTTTAAAAATTGCTTTCAGTTATGTAATCATTTTGGTCTGGTTTTACAATAGCCAAAATCTATAAGAACTGGGGCTTATAAAATGAGAAAAGAAATTATTTCATATTTTCTCTCTCAGAAACTACAAAGTTGATAGTAAAGCATACCAATTTGGATTTGGGATATTTGAATAAAACTTTAGGTTTGCCATAATGTTTGTTATTAAATGATAATCATTTGTTATTCAATTAAATAATATTCAGTAACAATATTATTATTCAATTTGAGAATGCTCATAAAAGTTTTCTGAGAAACCTGTATGCAGGTTAAGAAGCAACAGTCAGAACCAGACATGCAACAACATACTGATTCAAAACTGAGAAAGAAGTTCATCGAGGCTATATATTGTCACCCTGCTTATTCAACTTATATACAGAGTACATCATTTTAAAAGTCAGGGTGGATAAATCCCAAACTGGAATCAAGATTGCCAGGAGAAATATCAATGACCCCAGCTATGCAGATAGTATCATTCTAATGGCAGAAAACGAAGAGGAACTAAAGAGCCTCTTGATGAGGGTGAAAGGTGAAAGTAGTGAGTGAAAAAGCTAGCGTAAAACTCAACATTCAAAAAACTAAGATCATGGCATCTGGTTCCATCACTTCATGGAAAACAGATGGGGAAAAAATGGACAGATTTTTTTTTCCTTGGGCTCCAAAACCACCGTGGATGGTAACTGCAGCCATGAAATTAAACGATGCTTGCTCCTTGGAAGAATGGTTATGACAAACCTAGACAACATATTAAAAAGCAGAGACATCACTTTGCTGACAAAGGTCCTGTATACTCAAATCTGGAGAAGGCAATGGCACCCCCACTCCAGTACTCTTGCCTGGAAAATCCCATGGATGGAGGAGCCTGGTGGACTGCAGTCCATGGGGTCACTAAGAGTCAGACACGACTGAGTGACTTCACTTTCACTTTTCACTTTCATGCATTGGAGAAGGAACTGGCAATCCACTCCAGTGTTCTTGCCTGGAGAATCCTAGGGACGGGGGGAGCCTGGTGGGCTGACGTCTATGGGGTTGCATAGAGTCGGACATGACTGAAGCAACTTAGCAACAGCAGCAGCATACTCAAATCTATGGTTTTCCCAGTAGTCATGTACAGATGTGAAAGTTGGACCATAAAGAAGGCTGGTGTGTTAGTCACTCAGTCGTGTCCAACACTTTGCGACCCCATGGACTGCAGCCCACCAGGCTCTGCCCATGTAGTTCTCCAGGCAAGAATACTGGAGTGGGTTGCCATTTCGGCTGAGTGCTGTAGAATTGATGCTTTCAAACTATGGAGCTGGAGAAGACTCCTGAGGGTCCCCTGGACTGCAAGATCAAAACAATCAATCCTAAAGGTAATCAACCCTGAGTATTCATTGGAAAAACTGATGCTGAAGCTCCAATACTTTGGCTACCTGATGCAAAGAGCCAACTCATTGGGAAAGATCTTGATGGTGGGAAAGACTGAGGGCAAGAAGAGAAGGAGGCAACAGAGAATGAGATGGTTAATGGTATCATCAACACAATAATGATGAATCTGAGCAAATTAGGAGACAGTGAAGGACAGGGAAGCCTAGCATGCTGCAATCCATGGGGTCGCTAAGAGTCAGACGTGACTGAGCGACTGGACAACAACATAAGTGTTTTTGGCTTTGTTTTTAATTCCCTTTCTCCTCAAATCATAGAGACAGCTGAGATTTGATTCATAACTTATTAGATAGTCATTAAAGATGAAAAGAAAGCTGCCTGCCACTTTCTACCTTTTGGACAAATGCTGCTTTTATATTTAGGACAAACAGTGGGAATCAGGGAATTTCCCTAGGATCACACGGGAATAACAGGGTCAGAAGAGTCATGGGGGAAGATGGAGGAAAAAAAAGACCAAGAAGCTGCCAGAGAGAGGTGGGCGGGCCTCTCCAACTGAACCTTGGTGGGCCCTGGGGCGAGGCTCCTTTATCTGGAGACTGGTTACAAGGCTGAGGCGGGGGCAGAGCCTGACCTCACACTATCACTTGCTGGACTACACTCTCTTCTAGGCATTAATTATGTTCCTGGACATATAACCTAAATCATAACCCTTTTCATAGTGGGCAGGAGGTCACCTCTCCCCAGCACCTAGTTTAGGAGATAAGTTGTGGTAGGTTGCTTTAAAATGACTCCCAAGGATCTGTGCCCTATAACTCCTGGCATTCACTCTAATATGCTTGAGTATGGGCTGAACTTGTGTTTTGCTTCTAATGAACAGATTAAGGTAGAAGTGATGGCATACCTCTTCCAAGATTTGGTTACAAAAGACTGACTTCTGTCACACTGGCATTCATTTGCTGGTACCTTGTCTCTCGCTCTTCTCAGGTGCTCTCTCTGAAGAAGCAAGTGGACACCCCCACATGGCAAGGAACAGAGAGAGCTGCCAGTCAATTACCAGCAAGGAACTGAGGTTCTCAATCTCAAGGAACTGAATCCTTCCCATAGCATGTAAACTTGAAAACAGTCTTTCTCATTTGAGCCTTCAAATGAGACCATAGCCCTGGTTGACATATTAGCTGCATTTTCACGGGAGACCTTGAAGCAAAGGTCCCTGCTAAACTGCAGCCAGATTACTGACCCAAAGAAATCATGAGATAATAAGTGTATTGTTTTAAAGCCACCAAATTTGTTATGAAGCAATAGAGAACTAATTCAGCTGTTAAACAAAGAGACTGCTCAGGCCCACCTGAGAGACTATACCCTGAGAGTCTGTCACTGGTTTACGGCAGCCTCGCTAGTCACACGAAAGCCTGGACCTGGCTTGTCCCCTTGGCACAACTGGGCACTCCTTTGGTGGGTTTACAGATTAGGTTCTCAGTTCACCTGCCTAGTCTCTCCTTCCTATCCAAGGGCTTTTGCACCTTCAACATCTGAAACAAATAACAGAACACCTGAGCAAAACTCCTAGCTCCATGTTTTAGTGACCAGACTATGAATCTAAGGTGCATGTGTGGTTTTCTAAGACAAAGACTCATCCTGACTATATGTTATTAGCTTTATTGCTTTCCGGAATTTGTTTACTATTTACCAACTAGTATGAAAATACTTTAGTGTTTTGACAAGTACTGCTGTGCCAGCGCATACTGACTGAATAAATATCAGCTCTAGTTTGTGCTGTAAGGTTAGATCATCAGATAATATTTAAGATCTTAGTTCTATTTCCTTTAATGAGTTTTTAAACATAATTAATGTAATTCTTACAACTCCTTTTAGCCAGCTCAGTCTTTATATTATGATAGTATCACCACATGGAAACGGCCAAGCTAAAGGGGTTTTATTTATAATGCCCAATAGTATAGTGAGAAGGAGCTTTGACAAAAGTCATAGTTTTATATTCTTACATGCACTGACAGACAGCAAAAGGAAAAAAGGAGGGGGCACCACAGAAAGGAAACAAAAATGAGGCCAAAACTTAGTGTGTAGGAAAGAACAACAGAGCATTAGTTACAGCCAGTCATGAGGGGTTTGGTTTGGGCATGTTGGGGATAGAGGCAGTGTGTACTTGTGTAAACAAACAGATAAGCTGAGAAGAAAAGTTAATTATTACACTAAAATTTATTTGCTCCACTAAGCTGTCTTTATGATTCAACCCATTCTGATCTTTCCTTGTACTGAATTGTTTTAACACTTAATATGTCATAAAATTTTTTCACATTGATTTTAAGTCATTTTCCAATATGCAAGTAATGTGTGCTCAAGAACAAAAACAAAAAGCTATAGGAAAACCGATTAGTGCTTGAGGATGAAGAAGAGTAAGACTTCACTTCCTGACTCTCAGTATTCACTACTTGAGTTAAGTTGCTTAATCTGTTTCCTCATCTATAAAATGTAAAACTCACATCAGAGAATGGCTGTATCTACAAAACTAGATACTGCACTGAAACGGGCCTTCAAGGGAAGTGCATGGATAGTTTGTAAAAATTCTTCCAGAATGCGAATGTAAACTTCAAATACAAAAAGGCAGTAAGAGAGTAAAAAGTGAGTTTCGTGGCTCTGGTTTGACACAGGCAGTGTCACCAGCAGCTGCACCACCCTCGGAGCACCAGGGGCCAGGGAAAGCACCCCCAAGCTGGCTCTAAGTGCTTCTTCTCAATGAGAGAGCCTAGCTTTGGAGATGTTCCTGTTTCCTTAGCTAAATAAATCAGAAACTTAATCTAATCTCACAGTAAGCGAGGTATCCATATTTGTACATTTGTTTTGTTTTGGGAAGATAGCTTCCTAAAACCTGTAACCCACTTGAAAGCTTGCAAATGTTGTATGCCAAAAGCTTATAACAAAGGCTGGCATATAGTAAGCACTCAATAAAATTAAGTATTTATTAATGATTATTATAAAAAGAAAAATTAAAATCTCCAACAATCACACCTCTAAAAGAGAACCAGGCTTTCAGTATTGTTTTAGTAGAAGCAGGTTTCCTGACATTTTCCTTGCTCTATAAATAAATATATATATATGTGTGTGTGTGTGTGTGTGTGGCCTGTTATTTTAAAAGTTGCTTTTCCACTTAAATATATGTATATCTATTTTCTTTTCTTATATGTTCTAAAACAACTTTCAGTAACTATTAAAGTCCTTTATATAGTGTACCATAATTTAATAACTTAGTGATTGGATATTTAGGTTACCAATTTATATATAATAATGAATAAATATAACACATTTATTTCATAAATGAGACTGTAGAGATCATACATAAATCTTAATTCAGATGATTTCTTAGATGTGGAATTGTTACTATGCACATACAGTCCCACCAAGTCACACTATTGTCAACACACTATCATAAAATTTAACATTTTTAGTGAAAGTCTTCATTTGTTTTTAATCTCTTTTCTCCAAATCATTGCAAAACTCTTGATAGTAGTGGTGTTTTCAGCTTCTCTTTATATCTCATAACAGTGCTAGGCACAAAGAAAGATTTTAAATGAATTCTCAACTTTAAAAAGTATTTCCATTTCAGCTTTGAATGGAGAGGGAGGTCAGCTAGAGGTATACTGAGGTTCAGGGGAAAAAAAAATCCTGCTATTAATTATTTTATGAAAGGAAAAAGAACTATAATTTAGTTTCATTCCAAAAATAAAAAGCATTCAATACAAAATTGTAGTACAGGTTTGACTTCACATTTGACTACACAACCACTTCCAAGTTCAAAGAAGGAGCCAAAGACCGGTATAAATTGGAATTAGAATCTTAATCAGAACAATCACCACTAAGGACTTATTTATAATAACAAAATGCACTAAAGGAACTAATATTACTAATAAAATAAAGGTTAAAATACTGATTGCCTTATGGAAGAGCCAAACACAACTTTAGCTTGGAGTCAAGTTTTTGTTTAGAAATGTGTATGTTAGAATGAAAAAGAAAAAGGGCTTGCCAGACACCCATACTCCAATATTCAGTACAGGCCCAATCACACAAGATTTGTTTAAATTTTCAGCATCTATGGAAGATGAAGTAAACTTTTAATACAGCATTTAGGGGACAAAAAGAAAATGTAATCATTTGTTAGTAGTTGTCACACCAATGAAAGAAGTATAATATTTAGACTTTTCATCTTCTTTGATAAGATTCATTGCCATAATTATTATTTTCATCATGTATACTGTATTTTTAGTGCACATACCATAGATACCAAAACTCTGACCTAATAAAGGGTATGCAAAAGTATACAAAATGGCACTTACTATTATGAGTTTGAAAATATTTTGTGCTTAACAGTATAGTTATAATGAGGTTTACAATTAGAAAATATCAATGAAATATTTAAAAATCTAATTTATAACTTACAGGCAACAAAGTTAAGAATGCCTAAACAATTACGTTAGTTTAAGTACACAGTTCAAATTGGGTAATTTCTTAAAATCATTTCATAACTCTAGTTCATAATTTCAGAAATCAAGATTAAAATGTTCCAGTTCAATCAGATAAATGTTGAACTATGGAAAGGATAAGAAAAATACCTTTTACACTATTTAAACACAATCCCTTATGATTCTAATGATAATTTTCCAAAATAACTAAATAAAACAATCTAAAGACTTTAAAATACACACATAAAACATGCAAATGGAAAAATGACTTCTATTAATAAATGAGTCAAAGTAATGGTATAATCTGGGCTTGATTTCTTAAAAAGACAATAGAGGACCCTTTTCTTTTAGCTGTAAACAACTTGCTGTATGACATGTAATGCAATACCATATTTTGGGAAATTTCAAACATTTATAATCCACAGGAAAAACACTCAACACTCCTACACTGTGTTTTTTTTTTAAGCCCACAATAGTGCAGTCTTTCAGCTACAAAGCCATAAGCCAGTTAAAAAACCAGTACTTTTCCACTAGTTACTTGTGGGGCGGGGAAGGGGATGTTCGGCACTGCAAACATTAGGGCCTAAAATAAGATCATCGCAAGGAGTTACTCCAGCAGTTGCACTGCCAGCACTGTCATGGCAACAATGAACTAGCTAGGGGAATGCTCTCTCAACATTCAAAGCTAATCTTGAGTCTATTACCCATGGAAATATACCAAATTTTCTTTTAGGCAGTTCACTAAAGAAATCATCTTATTTGGTAATCTCTTAATGTAAAGATAAGCCTTTTATATATCATATTTCCAAAATCACAGTCTAGCACCTTCTTGAAATCAGCTGAAATTTATAATGATGACATAATGAAAATTATGTGCCACAGTGAAACACAAAGATTCATCAGGATTCAAATACAATCTCAAGATGGGTCAGGGCTTAAATAAGAATTTGATAGGCAATTTAATAATACCTGAGAAATGTGGTTTCACATTTCATCCTGAAGGAAAAATAATTTGGAAAAGAAAATATTATATATTTTCATTATTAGGAAGCTGATATTAAAGTTTTATTCAGATAATGCAGTATAACAGTGAAAAGCCTAAACTCGAGTCTCATTGCCTGGGTTTGAAACCTGGCTCCTCTTTTACTAAGCTATGATACCTAGGGCAAGTTATTTAACCTATCTGGGCCTTGATTTTTTTTTTTCCTAACACATAAAATGGGGATAATAATACCTACTCTTACAGTGTGGTAAAGATTAAATGAAAAGAGTTAAGAATATATGAAGAGAGTTAAGAACTAGGTTTCACATACAGAATGCCTATCCTTATTACATTCAAAAATATACATTCTACAAAACTAGAAAGATTGAGATTGCTGAAGAAAAGATGACTTTTCGTCGATGTGTGGCAGAGTGGGGGCGGGGTGGTGGTGGTGGGGGATGCGGAGCAGGTATGGGAGCTCAGACACCTGAAAGACACCTGCCACACTCAATGAAGCAAATTCAAATCAAACATGGTACAAAATCTATTCAAGCCTTGTTACTTCTGGGGTATCTTTAGGGCCAATGTAATCTTTGCTTAGTTACTCTGTTTCTAAAATCATATCAAGCTGTCTAGGCCAGGCCAGTTATCCTGCAAGAGTGAAAGGACTATTTGGGGGACTTTTTGGTTAATATCTCAAGCTCCCTTTGAGGAGTGCAGAGCAGGAACACTGATGGTGCAGCTTTAATCTCCTCAGTAGACCTTCAAGGCAAGTAGTCTCTGCAGCAAACTTGCCTAAAGTATCAGACATGAACGGACGAGGCACAGAGGATTCAGTTGCTTACTGACAGCACTGGCATACAAGCCATCATTTGCTTTTCTATATTTTATATCCTTGAAGATACATTGGAAAGTCAAATGTTCCTAAGTGGAATAATAAATGAGCATGATCTCAGGGGAAAAATCCAGTTTTCAAGAATGCTAAAACAATATTCACAAAACCCTTACCTTGGTTCCTAGAGGTGTTATTTCTTCTAAGGTGCTATTCTATAGGGCCAAGGGCCCTGAAAGCAGGTTAAAACTTTTCCAGTGTCCCAGAGACTTGGTCCCCTAAAGGGCATATGGTACCAGAGGGCTCAACTTCCCATCTCCTCTCCCCCAATCACACTGTGAGGGCAGATCAGAAGACTAATAGTTAATATTCACTGAGTGCTTACTGAGTTACAGTAAACATTGCACATGTTACCTCATTTAATCCTCACAACTCTGTGAGGGAACTGAGGCTTAAGGAGGTTATATAACTTGCCCAAGGTCACAAAGTTTGGCAGAGTAGGATTTACAGCCAGGTCTGACTAACTCCAAAGCTCATGGTTTTGACCATTCTCTTCTATTGTTGTACAGATAATTAAAGCATAGGCCTTGGCAATGAAGCACCCGGATGACACGTGTAACTGCCTGCAGCCCCTCGCTACTAGTGCCATGCTGACAAACTAGAAAGGTAAAGAACTCCAAGCAGGGGATGGCTGCCACAGATCTGCCTCACTCATAAGGCAAACTTCTGGGCAAGTCTGCTACTTATCCTGTGCAGTGGTTGGTTAGAAGCACTCTTGGGTAAAGTGGAGATCAGCATTAATCAGGTAATATATTAAAATTTACCATACACAAGGCAATTAGAGGTGTAAATACATGTGAACACAAAAGGTGGGATATATGACAGTCGATTACATAATAATCCTAAAGTAAGGCCAGTTTGGAGTTTGACTCATATTAAAAGACCTAGATCAAGTTCATCATCTTCGCCTTCATTATCACCAGTATTTATCATCACCAATATCTACTGAGCACTTACTATGAACCAGGCCTACTTCTACATACTTCATTGTTCACTTAATTCTTGAAACTACCCTATGAGAGTGGTATTGTTATTACCCACATATTGCAGATGAATAGTCTCAAATTTATTTGTAATTAAGTTGGTACAGTATATTAAAGTTAACAGAATGCTTTACCAATATGATCTTTAATTTTTATAATCACATCATGAGACATATATTAAAATTATGTTAGTTCACAGATGAAGAAACAGACTACAGAGGTTAATTTATTCATGAGCGTATAGCTAGTAAAGCAAATCCTGGATCTTTAAACCTTCTGAAGTAGTATCTCTGGTCAAAGTGAAACTCTTGTATATTTAAAATAGAAGATAAGAAAAAAAAATCAAGGAAAAGAAAGCAATAGCTTCTCTTGTTTTTAAAGTCGAATCATTATTAAAATTAAGAGAAGCTTACAGCCTGTCCTCTGATATGTCAAAAGATAGATAAGCGCAGTGCTTGGAATATAGCAGGTACAGAGTAAATACCTCATGCATAAAATGAGAAGAAATCAGTCCCTAGGTTCAATGGTAAAATCTATATTGCCTCAATAAAATTTCAATTATTTCTTATACTCAGAATCTCTATCATCAACAAAACTGAATATAGATTTTATCCTTTAAGTCTGTCAAATTATGCATTACTTGTTAGATGAAAAAGAGACACACCTTAATTTGGTGAGGTGTGATCACTATTAATGACTTTGAGAGATCTTATTTTTGAGAAAACCCATCTCCCTACCATTTAAATCACTTTTGAAAGGCTTCTCTTAAATATGTCCTTTAGTACCACCGAACACATCACCCTGCCACTGTTTTGCAAGGCTTGGTCTTTATCACATGATCGGAAGAATTTCTTACTGTGTTTAGGCTATGAATAGCATTTGAAAAATTACTCAGTTATAATTATAGACAGCTAACACCTGCCAACTTGCTAGAAAATGAAATCATGTAAAGTTTAAAGATGATTGTGCAATGCCTGTCAAACACTGAAGTGTCAAAACAGTAAATGCTCATTTTTACCGGTAAACTAAAATTCTAATTAGAGAAAAGAGTAAACTAAGATTCTAATTAGACTTTACTGAAATATTACACACAGAACTGACAAATTATCCTAGGTAACTTTTTTAAAAACATATATTTAAGTTAAAACACTAATACTATTCATTTAATGAATATGTATATATGAAAGTTTATTTGGGTAATAAGACTAACAAAACTCACTTCATAAACTTTATTTTCCTTTAGTATGGTTTAAAAGTTTAGGAAGTAGTTTGAAGGTAATTTTATAAGTAATAATTTATAAACCTATGAAGACCTTTCCCTTTTAAAATTAAAAAAGAGTAAAATTTAAAGCAAAACACTAAAAGTGTCTCATTTTTTTCTAAAGTAATTCCATATTTCATTGCAATTGAATTCAATTATTTTAAGTAATTATATGAGATTAGAATATCAGAAGACAATTCTTTCACAGCCAAATTTCACAAGTTTTTTTCATATAAACTTTTCATGTCACAAATGGTGACAGTCCATTAGTAGTGCACAAGCTTTCAGCAATAAAAATGCCTACTGTGAAAATCCAATAAATGTCCTAGCAGTTCATTCTACAAAAACTCCCTAAGTATCTTCAGTGAAAAACCATTAAAAAAAAACTGGAATTTTTAAATCACTTTTTATTCTATACACAAATGTCATGGTAAATGTATCTTTAATGGCATTAGTTTAACTCGGTATAGTAACCAACAAGAAAAAAAGCAAAGCATAAAATAATGTGTCCATGTTTATGTCTTAGTCACTTAAGTCGTGTCTGATTCTTTACAACCCCATGGACTGTAGCCTGTCACGCTCCTCCATCCATGGAATTCCCCAGGCAAGAATACTGGAGTGGGTAGTCATGCCCTCCTCCAGGGGATCTTCCTGACCCAGGGATCGAACCCAGGTCTCCTGCATTGCAGGGAGATTTGTTACCTCTGAACCAACAGGGAACCCCAATGTCGCCCTGAAGTGAAGCGAATTTGCTCAGTTGTGTCCGACTCTTTGCGACCCCGTAGACTATAGCCCACCAGGCTCCTCTGTCCATGGGATTCTCCAGGCAAGAATACTGGAGTGGGTTGCCATTTCCTTCTCCAGGGGAGACTGACATAGATTTCCAGTTTTCCCACTGTAGGCAGTAATACCATCATCAAATATTCTAAAGAATCCTCAGGTGCACCAGAGTACACTGAGCCAGTGTCACTGAAGTACTAGGTCATATCATCAAGGTCAATTAAGGTCTTTCTCTCTTAATGTAATAAATATGATCTGGAAAAGCTGGGTTAAAGTAAATCCTTTTTTCCATTGACTTCAATTAAAAAGCAAATATTTTACCATGGTGTGAAAAAAATAGACTGATTTGAGAAACTGTGACAAAGAAGATTATAACTTTTGGTGAGGCTTGCTAGTATGAGCTGGACATACGAACTGACGTACGTCCAGTGTAACTTTCATCTGTTTATGAATTTTAGGCACTGCCTTCCCTTCACCAGTAGCTCCCCTGTCCTTTCACAAATTCTAAAATTTCCCATGTCTGGTTCCTCCAGTACCTGCTAATTTGCTACTTATAAACACTGTTTTTAGATATGAAATTATTTATGATTAAAGGTCCATCTAGTTAAGGCTATGGTTTTTCCAGTGGTCAGGTATGGATGTGAGAGCTGGACTATAAAGAAAGCTGAGCACCAAAGAATTGATGCTTTTGAACTGTGGTGTTGGAGAAGATTCTCGAGTCCCTTGGACTGCAAGGAGATCCAACCAGTCCATCCTAAAGGAGATCAGTCCTGAGTGTTCATTGGAAAGACTGATGTTGAAGCTGAAACGTCAATACTTTGGCCACCTGATGCAAAGAGTTGACTCACTGGAAAAGACCCTGACGCTGGGAAAGATTGAGGGCAGGAGGAGAAGGGGACAAAAGAGGATGAGATGGTTGGATGGCATCACCAACTCAATGGACTCAGGTTTGGGTGGACTCCAGGAGTTGGTGATGGACAGGGAGGCCTGGCGTGCTGCGGTTCATGGGGTCACAAAGAGCTGGACACGACTGAGCGACTGACCTGAACTGAAGACATAACACCAAACAGGGCTCTGATTACTAACTCTTCATTAGACCCAAGAGTCTGCAGCTACTTCTGTCACATCAAAGTTTCAACAAATCTTTAAATTGGCTGTCTTGAGTTATTATCTACTCAAATAGTTAAAAGATATCCTGCAAATTTCTAATGGCTTACCAAAAAGAAAATTAATATAACTCTAAAACAAAGACCAGCACATCTATTTGCTGTCTTTTACTCCATGAATGATCTGTACAGTACTTTAAGGGCACAAAGTGTTAAAGATAAAATAATTCTAATTAAGCTAAACTATTTTTTCAGGGAGTCCTCCTAATACAGACTATCCAAGACCTTAAGTTGAAATTTAATAGGCAAACATTTAACATCCCATTTTCCTACCAAACACTACATCCCATTTATAAACAAAACAATAACTATGTTAAAAAAAAAACTATTTTAAAAACTAATCATTCTACCTTTTTGTTTCTATGCTAGAGACCATTTGGGACACTAAAACAGGAAGAAAATATTTGAAATCTGAAAACTTAAAAAAAAGAATCCTTGTTAGTGTCAATCTTTCTTAAAAGTCAAAACAAAGAAAGAGGACAGGATAATTTATATATTTCAAGAAGACACTGAGGGTAGAGAGCATAGATACTATTCATCCTTGTAAGTCAGTAGCTAAAAAGAACACAGGCCCTTCACTTTGTTTTCAAACTATTTAGGGGAAAAGGTAAAGGTTTGCTTCAATTTCTTTACAGTTTTCATTCAAAGAAGTCCAAACAACCTGAGGGTAGATACTATTCTCCTCTGAGCTCAAAAGCAAACAAAGTGGTCAGAGATAGGAAAAAGAGAAAGCATAGAGGAGAGAAGCAAGCCCCCAGAAAGCTTTCTGAGGGAAAGGGATTGAGTTCTCAGTGTATCAATAAAGTTAAAGTGAAGTGAAGTTGCTCAGTCATGTCTGACTCTTTGCAACGCCATGGACCGTAGCCTATCAGGCTCCTCCATCCATGGGATTTTCCAGGTAAGAGTGCTGGAGTGGATTGCCATTTCCTTCTCCAGGGGACTTTCTCGACCCAGGAAACGAACCGGGTCTCCCGAATTGCGGGCAGACGCTTTACCGTGGGAGCCATCAAGAAGGAAAGCCAAAAACCAGTGTATATGGAAGACAGAAACTCAGTGTAGATACTGAAAGAGCACTTTCATATCTGCTGTGATACATAATAGTCAGCAGTGAATGTTTCAGATGGACTACCTTAAATGTGTGACTTTGACTAGTCACAGCAGTAAAACAGAAATAAAAACAAAATCATCTTAAAAGGCCAAATCTGCTTCTAGAATTTCCCAATCTGTTATATTTCATAGTATCATTATAAATTAGTTATGTTCCTAATCTTACAGAATCTAAATTATAACTTGACCAATGCAATGTAAGTTTTATTGACAGCCTCTAACTAAACCTATCTTCCATCCCTCTTTTTCAAGAACAGGAATCTTTGTTCACATGATGGGGGCTCTCCAGGCTCTTAGAGGCTGGATGTGGATTAATCCAAACCAAAAATATAAGTGCCCAGTTTCGCTGCCAGTTACTGGCTTGGTAAAGGGCATGTGACACTGCTGGAGGGTTTCTGGGGAAAGTTTTTCTTCCCTGATAGACAGGAAAAAACTCTTTTCCTCCTAAGCCAAAAATGTTCAATGACTACACATGGTGCCTGGAATTGCTGTAGCAACCTTGCAACCATGAGCTAAGACACCCCTTGCTACAGTGAGCAAAGGTGAACAAAATGATAAAAGGCAAAAGGGTAATGTAGTTCAGCTAATGAATCATTCAAGCTGAAACAGCCCAACCTCCAGACTCACTATGTGAACAAGAGATTTATTAACCTCTACTGTTAAACCCACAAACTATATATTACCCAATGGATACCAACTGGATACTTCAATTGCAACTTTAACAACTATAAATGTGCCCCATAACCAACAGTTAAAGTTTCATTTCTCCCTGGGCAGATGGGGAGATGCTGCTAACTTCACTACATGAAAGTCTCCTCCATCCCACATAACAAAGACAAATACTCTGTTACATGGTCTAAATTTTCTACCTTAAGCCACGTTACTTTCAGACATGTTCATTGCTGGCAGACATAAGAAAGTTTAAATTTTGTTTTGTCATGGTACAGAAATGAAAAGGATCAAAAGACTATTTTTGGAAAAGTACTTGGCTATTCCAGATACACCTCATGATGTTTTGATGAATATATACACACACATTTTCTCCCTTAATTTCCTGCATCATAAAGACCATAGCTCACAGGTAGACTATATTAGTATAATGGGCCAGTCCGTTTCTTTGCTTAGGGAATCGAGCATATCCAAAATGTATTATAGGCTTGAACAAATAGCACAACTCCTTCTATGAGAACAGAAGAACTTCTTCAAAAGCAGGGAATAAATCTAATTGATCTTTCACTCCTAAGTACACTGCTTAGCAAAGAAGAGCTCTCAAAAATGTGTTGAACAGATTTAAGTATGTTGACTTGAAATCAATAAATTGAGAACAGGAATACAAACAGAGAATGCTACCTCTCAAAGTGCCCATTTTTACACGTTTAATCATTTTGAGTTTAATCCATTCTACCATCTCTCCTTGACAACATGACCTATAGCAATTAAGGGCGCCATCAGGAATAGCTGCAAAAACTGCAAATACAGTTCAGCTTTTGCTGCTTACTAATGAACAACAGAAGGTATTATGGAGCACTACATTACTTGGTTTCCCTTGTGAAGCTAGTGTGAGAAGTGAAGCTGCAGCATCAAGTACAGACCAGATGATGCTAGGCATTAAGAAGTTTAGATTCTAACCTAAGGGATTTTCAGGAGGAAAGAAACATGGTCAGATTTCTGTTTTAGATAAAGAGCTCTGCAATTAAGTGGAGGATGGATAGAAAGGTGGAGGACAGGTTAAGTCTGGCAAAGTGAGAGATATCAATGTCAGAAGCAGAACAGTGGTGTCAGGGGCAGAAATCCCTTTAAGAGCTATTTCTAATCAGATTTATTAAAGGCAACTTAATCTCAACCTGTGTAAAACAGAACTCATCACTCCCCTAAATTAACCTTCTACCACTCTTGTCTCCTGAAATGACTTAACTATTCACCAAGGAGTTTAAGCTAGAAACTGTAGAGCCATCCTTCATTTTACTTCATCTCCTATATCCAATTAGATACTATATCCAATGATTTCTAACTTCTAACTACCTCTCCAACCTAGTCACCTTTTCCCACTTTGTCTACTGCATCCTACTCCACCATTTTTGCTTTGAACTAATGGCAACCCGCTCCAGTATTCTTGCCTGGAGAATCCCAGGGACGGAGGAGCCTGGTGAGCTGCCATCTATGGGGTCGCACAGAGTCGGACGCGACTGAAGCAACTTAGCAGCAGCAGCAGCAGCAGCAGTGAACAACCTCCTTACTGTTGCACATTCAGTCTCTACCCCTGAAATCCATTCTCCAAATTTCTTCCAAAGTGATGCTTCTAATACACCATGTATCATGTCACCATCTTGCTAAACGCCCCTCAGTGGCTTCTCATTGTTCCTAGAATGAAGTCTATAACTCTTAACATGGTCCTCTGTTCTCTGGCTCCTGCCTAAAAACAGTTTATGGTGTTTCTTATTTGCTAGGCACTGTGCTATGCTTTGTAAGCATTATTTCATTTTATTCTCATTGTTAAGCAGGAACTATTCTCATCCTCATTCTGCAAATAAGAAAACTGAGTCAAGGAGAGATTATGTAACTTACCAAAGGTTGCAGAGTTAGTTAAGTATTGGAGTCAGCTCTGACTCCTAAGCATCTATTTGAACTTTCACACTCTCCTCAAACTGCATTACTTTCCACTCCTAAATTCACCTGATCTCTTTTACCATGAGGCCTTCACATATACTCTTCCCTACATCTGGAATGTTCCCCTCACAATCTCATTTTTGCCTAGATAATACTTATTCATTTCTGCTTAAATGCCATCTCTTCAGGGAAGTCTTCCTACATTATCTAAAATTACACTGTTTATTTGTTTACTTCTTTACGGTCAGTTTCCCTTCAGTAGAATATCAAAATTGTTACCACTGATTCTCAGTTCTTAGAAAGGCATTTAGTAGGGGTTCGGTTAACATTTGTTGAATGAAGGCAGGAATGAATGATGTAGGAATGGAAAATCCCATATCTATTAATAGTAACTTCACCTATTCAGACTAAGACACAATATTTATTTAGTAGCTTGCAAGTCACAGTCAATACTCGTGAGAACTTATAGCCCTCCTAAGGGAGACAGACACATAAATATGTGATTATAACCCAATATAAGTAAAGTGCCTGTTAGAATTGTGTGCAATGATGTACAATAGATGCAGAGATGAAAATGAAGGTATAAATTGACAGGAAAACTTCATGGTAGAGATTCTTGAATCCTTTTGCAGAATGAATGAGTCTTAAAATACATATCACATAGTCCATGTATTTCATTTATGAAAGGGGAGAGGAAGGACTTCCCTGATGGTCCAGTGGCTAAAACTCTGCATTCTTAATGCAGGGGGCCTGGGTTTAGGTCCCAGTTCAGGGAATTAGATCTCACATGCGGCAAGGAAGATTGAAGGTCCTGAGTGCCCACGCAGACAAATACATAAATGTTTTTAAAAATAAGGAAGAAGACAGAAGCATCCATTACATATAGGGCATTTTATATCTCCTTTATAATATTAATTTACTATAACAACACACCTCTGTATTATTATACCCATTTTATAGATGTGGAAATCCAAGCTAAGAGAGGTCAAATAACTCATTCAAGGTTATACAGTATATTAATAAAGGAGGAGAATCTGAGCCCAGGTTTGATACAGGTACCCATTTACTTACCATTATGTCAGTCCTTTGACCTTGTAATCTCCAGAGTCTAATTACTTCAGTTTTCAATCTAACTCTTAACAAAATTGGCTATCTGGTTTCCCATTCTAGTACTTTTTAAAAGTAGCAAAATAAAGCATTCAAGAAAAGGCTGAAATGAAGAATACTGACAGCAGGGAAGGAACAGAAAAACTATAAAAATTGAACACACAAATTCAAAGTGGATCATAGAGTCCTATACATACATTCCACCCTCAACTGTACAACAGTATGTACTTGATATGCAAAATTATGACCCCATTATGAAAAAAAGGAATGGCTGTTGTAGTCACTAAGATAGAGAAATAACTTTTGATGCTAAAAGGGTAAACTTCAAGTGCTGGAATAATAATTCCTCTCTAGTAACTCTGGATAAATGTAAATTGTAACAACTGTTTCCACTGCTTGTGAAAAGAAATATCCAAGATTTTAAAGAGTCTTTGTTTTATGCACATTATTATTTTTTTGTTGCTTTAAACTGAATTCAAACCAGAACAGAAAAACTGTTGATCTTAGCATATATATATATATATATATATATATATATATATATATACCCAAGTAAATCATACATTTAAAAAACTTCTGGTGCCATGACTTTGAACACATGTGAATTGAGTAATTTAGACAGAGAAACATAAAGAGCATTTCAACCATTCTTAACTTCTAAAAACCTTATTCTTAAAAAAAAACTTCAAATAAAAAAAGATAAACTGAATATGTACAAGCAGAAAGAAAACTATAACATTCTTAATCTTTTAAAACTTAAATAGAAATGTATGTGAGAAAAGAATCAAACTTAGGCAAACACAGAGAAAGCTAGTTAAGTAATTGACCATAAGAGTCTATCAGTCACTCAACCTGGATCCAGTTTTTCAATCTGCAGATGTCAGCTCCTTTACAACATGGGTTTTTATTATTTATATAATTCTTTCTTTCAGAAAAGAAAGGTTGCATTTAGGAAACAGATTCTGGGGTTTTTGTTTTTAAGAACAAGAGAAAATTGTTTCACCAGTTATCTCGAACAAGCTGACTAGGAAACATTTAATATTCTTTATCATTTTAGAAGCTTTTAAACGTGAAACTTTCCACATAGAACATTGTTTGTAACAATATGAAAAGCATACTGGCTACAGTTTCCAACAACATGTAAAAATGAATGTAAAGAAATGCAAGTATTTACTTGTAATTAACTGTAATTTTCAAGTATTTTTCCCAGGAAGAATGCATTTCTGCTAAAACTCTCTAGAAAGACAATACTTATTTAGTTGTACTTGAAAATTAGTTCGCCTTGTCCAATTTTAACCCCAAATTAAACGTTTTACAGAACGCTCTAAATTTAAGGTAATTCAAATTATAACAACTTACTTGAAGCAATTACAAAGTGAAAATGTGCAAGTAAACGTCACTGTACTAGATAAATAGTTGTACTTAAACTGCTCTTTCTTACCTGGACGCTCTTCAGGATAAACTCACTTTTCTCTCTCACATCTTTAAAGGGACACCTCTTAGAAAGCATAAGCAGATGAGCAAGAAGCTTATTCAATCCATCCAAAGAAACCGCATTTGAAAGGCCGTCTGCTGGACTCCGATAAGGTGTCTCTTTCACCAAACGAAGACACTCGGTTTTTCTCACAATGATTTGCCTAATGTTTTCCAGAGCTGTCTCTCTAGTAGTTGAATCTCTACTGCACAGTCCATCCCATCTCACTTCATTCTCTCCTTCAGCCATGACAACCGTGGAGTTTTTTCTTTGCCGTCTTCAGTTAACTTTCAGCATGCCCCCAAAGCACTTTATATTTTTAAAACGAGAAATATAAGAACTAGAGAACTAGAATCGTCGCGAAAAAACACGTCTGGGTGACATTTGGAACCAGAAGCGTCTCTTCGAGCTACAAGACAGAGCTCGCCCTCTCCTTTTACCCGGAGGGGCAGTCTTCTGGCCAGAGACTGGAAAAAAAAGTTGGCAAGTTGAAACCTTAGAGCGCTGGCTTTCTGCACAGCCAGTGTCGGGAAAGTAGTCTCCTGCGACCCGCGGGGTCAGCGGATATCCGCACGTTGGGGAGCTGTCAAACCCGTGCTCTGCCCAAAAGGCTGGTAACAGTTGAACGCTCTCCAGCCATTCGGTGTTTTTTGTCAGTGCAGCCACGGTGTTCTCGGGAGCGTTCCCACCCCGCCCCTCCTCCGGCGCCAGTCCCCGCCTTCTGCAGCTCCTCCCTCTCGGCCGGGCGCTGGCTGGGAAGGCTTGCCGAACCCTGGCTCGCTGGCCGCCACGGCCAGAGACCCAGACGCTCCCGGGGGCAGCAGCCTTGTGCAGCCGCTGTCTCGGTAGCGTTGGAGGAAAAGCGTCTCCTGTCCTATCGGTTCCGGGTGCCCTGGGCAGACGCCGCTTCTGTTTTCCAATCCTTGCGTCCTCGCCCAACGCCCTCCAAGCCAGACGGGCACAGGGCAGCCCCGCAATCCCCGAGCGCAGGGCTGGGCCGCGAAGCTGGCGGAGCGGCGGGGCTCGCGGCACAGAGCCCGCCCCTTTGCCCAGCCTCATCTGTGGGGCTCTGCCCAGAGGGCGGGAGCGGGGAGGGAAGATGGGGTCCTCACTCCCCCAGCCCCTCCCCTTTCTCCGCCCGGCACAAACCAGGAGCCGCCCCTGCCCCTGCGCCCTCTTCCCCGCCCTAGTAGACGCGACCCGCGGAGGCAAAGCCATGGGAAAAAGCCCCGCCCACCCACTGGCTACCTCCAGACCCCAAGTCCGCGCGCGGCCGCCAACCGCTGCCGGTTGCTACGCAAGCGTGACAGCAAGCAAGGCGCATGCGCTTTAAGAGTCACTTAATTGCGCCGGGGAGCGTTTTCTATCCCCTGGAGTTTGGCTTCCTTGGACCGAAAAAGGGGGAAAAGAAAGTAAGGGGAGGTTGAAGTACGCTATCACAGACAACACAAACAAGGAAAAGAAAGTGTGCACCGACGTACACCTGAAAGTGCCTGAATCTAAGTTTAGGGTCAGTCTAAAAATAAGAACGCTGTCTTTATTACGCCAAACCCCAGATTTAAGGAGGCAGGGCGTGCTCGCATTGACTTTTGGGAAAGGTAGTTTGGGTACTGTCTGCGCACTTCGTTTGCGACAAAACTACAACCCCCAAGAGCCACTGCGACATTGCCTTTGGCTGCCTGCGAGCCAACGGTTAACGCGGACAAGGATAGACTGAGAGCGTCGGCTTGGTGAGCACTGTGGGCTTTTCTGCCAGTTTTCCTTGACAGAATTTTTTTCCCTTCCTCCATTTCCTCTGGGATTTTAGAAACCGAGCCATCTAGGACTGTAAGCCTTAGTCCAGGGACTTCTATGAGCAAGCTAAGTTGGGAAAGACTAGTCCGGATGTCCAGTTCTCCCGCGTCGAGGCGAGAATTTGGGAATGGTCGCTATCCTGAGGGTCGGAGGGTGCGGCGTAAGGCCAGACAGGAGGGATGCTGTGGAAACCGGTGCTCCACTCTGCTGCCTCTGCTTCCGTCCTGCTCGCGCGTGATGGATTGGGTATCCCTGTGCAGTTGCGGTCTTTGTTTGCCATTGTACAGGGGTGTTCTGTGCTTTACTTGCTGGAATGACTTCCCAAGCCAGGCCTTCAGATAGAGCTGTCAAATCCATTTTGTATGAGACTCAACGGGAAAGAATCCCTGGTATTGCTAAATATGAAATTTTGCAGCCCTTAAGGATGCCGTATGAAAAGAATCTACAAAATTTAGTAAGTTTTAAAGATTCAATTGTTTGTTTACAAATTACGATTTGAGTCATTCCTCTAGAGGAAGGTCAACATTTGAACGGTTGTCAGGTTGTCAGTGGTTCAACCTACTCCAGTATTCTTGCCTGGAAAATCCCATGGACGGAGAAGCCTGGTAGACTGCCGTCTATGGGGTCTCTAAGAGTCGGGCACGACTGAGCGACTTTAGTTTGACTTTTCACTTTTATGCGTTGGAAAAGGAAATGGCAACCCACTCCAGTATTCTTGCCTGGAGAATCCCAGGGACGGGGGAGCCTGATGGACTGCCGGCTATGGGGTCGCACAGAGTCGGACACGACTGAAGCAACTTACTGCAGCAGCAGCAGTGGTTGTTCAGTCGCTCCGTCTTTTTGACTCTGCGACCCTGTGGACAGCTGCACGCCAGGCAATGGACTGATAACCAAATTAGATTTTAACTGTTTAAAGTTGCAGAATAGATGTGTCTCTAAAAATTTAGCCTTGTTAGGTACCAAATAAAATATACAACAGTGGAAAAGACATCTAATGGTTAAACACACAGTACACACATTAAACATACAGCACTATGACATATTATTGGGATGGACAGAAAAAAGATCACTTAGCCAAAATTTGGAAAGTTAGGAAATCTTCATCTCTGGGAAAGAGGGCCAGAAAGCATATGGTGAAGCCCTGAGCAAAAGAGAGAGAAGGTAATTTCAGGAAACTGCAGTAAGCCGAGGTCATATATATTTTGGAAGAGATAGCTTTTTGTATATTGATGTATTTTCAAGCAGCAAGTAGAATGGTACTGTGAATTTTCCAGATGGTTTCTGAAAATGACTTGTCTTTGAAAAGAGTTCTGATGAATTGGTTTAATTTGAGAAGCCTTCAACATTCTGAGATTACTGGTTTAAATCAAATTTTTTTAAAAAGAAAACTTATGAGTATGGTTCAGAATCCAAAAAGCTTTTTTTTCTTTTCTTTTGAGGGACTCATCCTACTTTGTCCAGCCCACAAAGGGTAGGGTAGTTTCTTAAGTCCAAGTCTCCTTTTTACTGTGTAATTGAATATGATCTCATTCGTAGCTGTGGTTTCACCACCACTTATGACTCTTAAATGTATAGCTCCATCCAGCTTTACCTTTGAGCTTTGTTATTTGCACTTCCAAGATGGGTCTTGGATAGCTCACAAGCACTTCAAATTCAGCAGGCCTAAAACCAAATGCATGGTTATCACTTCTGATTGTTTTCCAGTGTTCCATATTTCACTTTAGGGTAACTCCAACCACTTGTGATGAAAATTTGAAATCTAAATCTTTATTCTTGGTTTCTTAATGTGCTTCTGCCTCACTGTTACTCACTGGTTACACTGTTCATTGAGCCCAGGGTAGGCAAGGCACGAGCAGGAAAGCTGGAAGAAAGCTCAAGGACCCATAGAAACTACAGACATGTTTATTCTCTCTGACTGCCGTAGCAACCATAACAGCAGACACACTGGATTCTCTCATGGTTGACTCAGTGGACACAGCTATAATCTAGTTGCAACGGCCTTTCAGGTGGAGCTTATATGTGTTTACAGCGTAAAAAGTGGCCGGTGGCCAAGTGGGTACATCTTGACCTGCATGTGCAGTGCCGTAAGTGATCTCAGCTGTTACATAACCGTGTATTTACGAAACATGGGGCAATAGCGAGAGGCCTTGGAGGCAAGAGAGCTTGACCACCACCATCTTGGTTAATTTGCTCCTACACCTTAATACATGTGTAGCCAGATTATTGTTCATTTCAGTCGCTGAGTCGTGTCCGACTCTTTGCGACCCCTTGAATCACAGCACGTCAGGCCTCCCTGTCCATCACCAACTCCCGGAGTTCACTCACACTTACGTCCATCGAGTCAGTGATGCCATCCAGCCATCTCATCCTCTGTCGTCCCCTTCTCCTCCTACCCCCAATCCCTCCCAGCATGAGGGTCTTTTCCAATGAGTCAACTCTTCTCAAGAGGTGGCAAAAGTACTGAAGTTTCAGCTTTAGCATCATTCCTTCCAAAGAAATCCCAGGGCTGATCTTCTTCAGAATGGACTGGTTGGATCTCCTTGCTGTCCACGGGACTCTCAAGAGTCTTCTCCAACACCACAGTTCAAAAGCATCAATTCTTCGGTGCTCAGCTTTCTTCACAGTCCAACTCTCACATCCATACATGACCACAGGAAAAACCATAACCTTGACTAGACAGACCTTAGTCAGCAAAGTAACGTCTCTGCTTTTGAATATGCTGTCTAGGTTGGTCATAACTTTTCTTCCCAGGAGTAAGCATCTTTTAATTTCATGGCTGCAGTCACCATCTGCGGTGATTTTGTTAAGAATTATCTATTTTATCTCCCAAACACCCAAATCCATCCTTTTCCCTGCATCTACATAAGCAGTCTTTTCTAAAGTGCCATAATTTCTTGCCATTACCATTGCAATAGTGATTATTCAACCTGAGGTTTCTCCATTAGTTCTCCACACAGCAGCCAGAATAATCTTTTGAAATGCAAATTTCTCTTAAAACTATGTAGTGATGTCTTACCTTAATCTTAAAGGCAAAATTTCTTTATACAGCCTAATGTTATTTGGTCCCTTTCCACCTCACCTAGCATACCACTCTCCAACTTTATGTGCTTCAGTCATACAGATATTTTAGTCACTGGTTCTCCTATTCCTTTTATCCATTTGTTCACTCAACAACTATCTGTTGAGTACCTACTATGTAATAGGACATTGATGTTATACTACTGAGCACAATGTACAAAAGTCCCTACTCATAATTTTGCATTCTAGTAAGGAGATATAGACAATAAATATGTGACATATTGGGAGTGAAGACAAATGCAGTGGAGAAAAAGAAGAACCAACTCAGAAAGGGAATAGAGAGTGCCAGGTTTTTGGGGCAAGTTTCACTTATAAATAAGGTGGTCAGAGAAGACAGTCAAGGAGCAGACATTTGAGGGGATCTGAAATAGGAGGAGAAAGTCATGCAGAGGCCTGAAGTAAGAATGTTTCTATGAAGAGAACAGCCAGTAAAAAGACCTGCAGGTCTTTGTACTCACATATGACAAATAGCAGTGTGGGAAGAGAGAATAGCATGAGGTCACAGAGGAAGGAGGTCATGTAGATGACTGAAAGAAATTTTGACTTTTTGATTTAGACAGGAAGCTGTTGGAAGGTTTTGAGCAGATGGGTTGCATAATCTGACTTTTTAAATTGATTACTTCTTTTAAATTGTGTTGATCGTGGACCACGGAAAAGCAAGGGTAGAAGTAGAGACACTAATAGTAAGCTAATAGTCCAGGTGAAAAATATTAGTGGTAGTGGGCCAGGGTAATAACAGTGGAGGCAGTGGGAAGAGGCCAGAGTCTGGATGTATTATGAAAGTAGAGCCAACAGGTTTGCTGACAGATTGGCTGAGGTTTCGAGAGTAAAAGAGTCAAAGATGATTACAATTTTTTAGCTTGAGCAACTAGAAGGAAGGAATTGCCAATGTAATGGGAAAGTCTCCAGATTTGTGTTTGGGGGTAAATGGGTAGATCAGGAGTTTAGTTTGGCTATTTTATGTTTGAAATGACTTGAAGATATTACAGTAGAGATACGGAGTAGGCAGTTTGGTAAATGAGTCCGGAGATGAGAGTAAAGATCTGGCTATAGATACAATTTTGGATTTCACCATAGTTCCCTGCCCACCTGCCCCCTCGCCCCCACCAGTAGTGTTTTGATGGTAGATAAAGACTGAGAATAGTTGATATCAATTTGGAGTTACCTGCCACTGATGACTATGAAAGAGTGGCCAGTGAACAGAGAGAAAAACCTAGAGCATGATATCCTAGAAGCCAAGTGAAAGTGGCTGAGAAGGAAGGAATGCTATGTTAAATGCTGCTTGAAGTCAAGTGGTATAAGGATAACTGATCCCTGCATACAGCAACATGGAGCTCACTGAGAAGCTTGAAAGCCAGAAGGGTGTTTTATTTAAGAACCTAAAAAGCCCAGAGAGAAAAATCTTAACTTTTAAGATTTTCTGCCTGATTTATTTTTTGATGTCTGTGTTTTCTTCTCTTTTATTATCTTCTGGCCTTAGTAAAGTTTTATTTAAATATTGTAACTTTATCTTTGCTGTATCAAGATATATAAGGGAGTCATAATCGTAGATCTAACAAGGCACGAGCATTATAAGGAGAGCAACACTCTTCTCCCAACAAGGCCAGTGAGGAGGGACAGTGATAATGAGATCACCAAGGGGAAAGTCAATATTGAAGACAAGAACTGGAGCTCATGGATTTAACTCATAAATTGCCCTTCTGTGTGTAGAGATTCTTCTTTCATTGTCAACCATAGATCTCAGTTTTATTTATTAAAGAAAGCAATACCATTTTCCTTCATCAGTTACATCAGTGACCTTTTTTCATTGCTGGGGAATGGAGAAATGAAAGCCAAGTATTTGCATTCATTTGTTCAGTCGATGAGGATTCGATCCCTGGATAAGGAAGATCCCCTGGAGAAGGAAATGGCAACCCACTCCAGTATTCTTGCCTGGAAAATACCATGAACAGAGGAGCCTGGTGGGCTACAGTCCATGGAGTCGAAAAGAGTCAACATGACTTAGTGATTAAACAGCACTTCAGTATTTATTGAAAACCTAATATGGCCACACTCTATGTTTGGCAATGAGTATACAGCAGCATGGGCTTTCCTGGTAGCTCAGCTGGTAAAAATCCGCCTGCAATGCAGGAGACCCCGGTTCGATTCCTGGGTTGGGAAGATCCCCTGGAGAAGGGATAGGCTACCCACTCCAGTATTCTTGGGTTTCCCTGGTGACTTAGTCCAGAGAGTTGAAATAACTTTCCCCATAACACATTGCGAATAAATGGCAGGCCTAGAATTGAAATCCATATCTATCTGCCTCCTGATAAAGAACTGTTAGTGGTAACTTTTTTCTTGTTGCAGATTTATTTTATTTTATTTTTGGTCCTAAATGTAGAGCTCAAATACCAAATCAGAGCTCAGATGTTCATTCAGCCTTCCCTGAAGGAAAGCTTTCTACTTTCTTGAGGTGCCACCTCATGAGTTTCAGCTGTTTAGCCTCTTCTTTACAGTTGTGCTTAAAATGAAAGAATCATAACTTAAGCTGAATTCTTTATCCTTTGTACCCTTATTGTGTTTAATATCTCACTGTCAGAAAGCCTCAAGGGTCTCAACTTTTAATAGTAGCCCAGCTCAAGCTTTAACAGAGCTGAATTAACAACTCCTGATATCCATCACAGTGCAGTTTTTGAATTTTATCCATAAAAACAGATTGCAGCTGTGGCCTGAGCTCTTCTCTCTTTTGTGTAATTTTTGGCAAGTCTCTTGGTCTTTCTGGGCCTCAGAGACTTTGGCTGTAAAATGAGGGGAGTTGGACTATATATTTTTTCTTTTTTTCTTAACAAAGTCCATAATTTGCATTAGGGTTCACACTTGTACATTTTATGGATTTTGACGAATGTAGAATGTCATTTATCTGTCATTGCAGTATCATATAGAATAGTTTCACCATCCTAAAAATTCCCTGTGCTCCAATCTTTTCACACTTCCCTCTCCTTGAATAATCTCCCTGCAGTGCAGGAGACCTGGGTTCAGTCCCTGGGTAGATCCCCTAGTAGAAGGGAATGGCAACCCACTACAGTATTTTTGCCTGGAGAATCCTATGGACTGAGGAGCCTGGCGGGCTACAGTCCATAGGGTCGCAAAGAGTCGGGTATGACTGAACAACTAACACTTTCTCCCTCCCTGAACCCCTGGCAACCACTGATCTTTATACTATCTGTATAGCTTTGCTGTTTCAAAATGTCGTGTGGTTGGAATCATGTAGTATGTAGCTTTTTCAAATTGGCTTCTTTCACTTAGCAAATATACATCTAAAGCTCCTCCATGTTTTTTCATGGCTTATAGCTTGTTTATTTTTATCGCTGAATAATATTTCATTGTGTGGTTGTAGTTTATCTATTTGCCTGTTGAAGGACATCTCAGTTGCTTCTAGTTTTTGGCAGTCGTGAATAAAGATGCTGTGAACATTTTGTGCAGGCTTTTGTGGACATAAGTTTTCACTTGGGCAGGCTTTTTGTGGATATAAGTTTTTATTTGGATAAATAACTAGGAGCATGACTGTTAGATTATATGGTAATCTTACGGTTGTTATTTTTGTTTAGTCACTAAGTCATGTTTGACTCTTTGCAACCCATGGACTGCAGCATGCCAGGTTTCCCTATTCTTTACTATATCCCGAGTTTACTCAAACTCATGTCCATTGCATAGGTGATCCCATTCAGCCATCTCATCCTCTGTTGCTCCTTCTCCTTCTGCCCTCAATCTTGCCCAGCATCAGGGTTTTTTCCAATGAGTTGGCTCTTTGCATCAGGTGGCCAAAGTATTGGAACTTCAGCTCTAGCATCAGTCCTTCCAATGAATAGTCAGGGTTTATTTCCTTTAGGATTGACTGGTTTGATCTCCCTGCTGTCCAGGGAACTCTCAAGTCTTCTCCAGCACCACAATTCAAAAACGTCAGTTCTTTGGTTGTAAGGCTTTTTTATGGTCCTATTCTCACATCCGTACATGTCAACTGGAAAAGACCATCAGTTCAGTTCTATCGCTCAGTCATGTCCGACTCTTTGCAACCCCATGAACTGCACCACGCCAGGCCTCCCTGTCTATCACCAACTCCCAGAGTTCACTCATACTCGATGTCCATTGAGTCAGTGATGCCATCCAGCCATCTCATCTTCTGTCGTCCCCTTCTCCTCCTACCCCCAATCCCTCCCAGCATCAGAGTCTTTTCCAATGAGTCAGCTCTTCGCATGAGGTGGCCAAAGACCTGGATTTTCAGCTTTAGCATCGTTCCTTCCAAAGAACACCCAGGACTGATCTCCTTTAGAATGGACTGGTTGGATCTCCTTGCAGTCCGAGGGACTCTCAAGAGTCTTCTCCAACACCACAGTTCAAAAGCATCAGTTTTTTGGCGCTCATCTTTCTTCACAGTCCAACTCTCACATCCATACATGACTACTGGAAAAACCATAGCCTTGACTAGACGGACCTTTGTTGGCATAGTAATGTCTCTGCTTTTGAATATGCTATCTAGGTTGGTCATAACTTTCCTTCCATAGCTTTGACTATGTAGATCTTTGTTGACAAAATGATGTCTCTGCTTTTAATATGCTGTCTAGGTATGTCATATCTTTTCTTCCAAGGAGCAAGCATGTTTTAATTTCATGGCTGCAGTCACTATCTGCAGTGATTTTGGAGCCCAAGAAAAGAAAACTTGTTACTGTTTCCCCTTTCTCGCATCTTTTGCCATGAAGTGATGGGACTGGATGCCATGATCTTAGCTTTTGAATGTTGAGTTTTAAGCCAGCTGTTTCACTCTCCTCTTTCACCTTCAACAAGAGGTTCTTCAGTTCCTCTTTGCTTTCTGCCTTAGGAGTGGTATCACCTGCATATCCGAGGTTGTTGATATTTCTGCCAGCAATCTTTATTCCAGCTTGTGCTTCATCCAGCCTGGCATCTTGCATGATGTACTCTGCACATAAGTTAAACAACCAGGGTGACAATATACAGCCTTGAAGTACTCCTTTTCCCAGTTTTGAACCAGTCAGTTGTCCTATGTCCAGTTCTAACTGTTGCTTCTGGACCTGCATACAGGTTTCTCAGGAGACAGGTAAGGTGGTCTGGTACTCCCATCTCTTTAAGAATTTTCCATAGATTATTATGATCAACAGAGTTAAAGGTTTTAGTGTAGTCAGTGAAGCAGGTGTAGATGTTTTTCTGGAATCTCCCCACACCACCCTCCCACCCCCGCCGGCTGCTTTTTTTCTCTATGATCCAGTGGTTGTTGGCAATTTGATCTCTGGTTCCTCTGCCTTTTCTAAATCCAGCTTGTACATCTGGGAGTTCTCGATTCAGGTGCTGCTTAAGCCTAGCCTGAAGGATTTTGAATACTCACTTGCGAGTATGTGAAACGAGCACAATTATATGGTAGTTTGAATGTTCTTTGGCATTGCCCTTCTTTAGGACTGGAATGAAAACTGACTTTTTCAAGTCCTGTGGCCACTGCTGAGTATTCCAAATTTGCTGGCATATTGGGTGCTGCCCTTTACAGCATCATCTTTTAGGATTTGGTATTACTCAGCTGGAATTCCATCACCTGAACTAGCTTTGTTTGTAGTAATGGTTCCTGAGGCCCACTTGACATTACACTTCAGGATATCTAGCTCTAGGCCACACCATAATCACTTATGGTTAGCTTTATAATAATTTTCCAGCTATTTTCCAAAGTTTCTCTTCCATTTTGCATTCCACCAGCAATGAATGAGAGTTCGTCTTCCTTTACATCTTTCTCAGCATTTGGTGTTTGTCCTTGTTTTGGATTTTAGCTGTTCTAGCTAGTAGGTAAATACGGAGAAGGCAATGGCACCCCACTCCAGTAGTCTTGCCTGGAAAATCCCATGGATGGAGGAGCCTGGTGGGCTGCAGTCCATGGGGTCGCTAAGAGTTGGACACGACTGAGCGACTTCATTTTCACTTTTACTTTCATGCATTGGAGAAGGAAATGGCAACCCACTCCAGTGTTCTTGCCTGGAGAGTCCTAGGGACAGGGAGCCTGGTGGGCTGCCGTCTATGGGGTCGCACAGAGTCGGACACGACTGAAGTGACTTAGCAGCAGCAGCAGTAGGTAAATAATGATATCTCATTTTAATTTGCAATTCCCTAGTGAAATATGATGTTGAGCATTTTTAATATGTATGCTCATTTGCCACCTGTATATCTTCTTGGTGAAATGTCTGTTCAGGTCTTTTAAAGATTAGTGTTAAAACTGATTGGTTTGGTTTTTGTTTTTGTTGAGTTTTAGGAGTTCTTTGTATATTTTGGACATAAGTTCTTTATCAGATATGTTTCTCAAATACTTTCTCCCAGTCTGTGGCTCATCTTTCAATTCTCTTGCCAGTGTCTTTCGCAAAGCAGAAGTTTTTAATTTTAATAGAGGCAGACTTCTCAGTTTTTCTTTCATGGATTATGCCTTTGGTGTTGCATCTAAAAAGTCATTACCAAACTCAAAGTCACCTAGGTTTTCTTCTGTGTTACCCTCTAGGAGTTTCATAGCTTTGTGTTTTATGCTACAGGTTTATGTTTCAAGGTAGAGTGTTTTTGGTGAAAGGTAAGAGTCAGACACAACCGAGCAACTTTTTTTTTCTTATAAGATCTGTGCCTGATTCACTTATATTTTTATTAATAAAGTTCCTTCTGATCTGAAATTTTTCATTTTGATCAATAATATTAAAAGGTGACAGAAATTTAGAAAGAACAAATAATATGCTGAGCCTTTACAACTATGTAAGTTTTGTTTTTCCAAAGTGTTCCTTGAGCAAGAGACCTGAAATCAGCCCAAAGATGGGGTCATGGAGAGCTTTATCTGGAACAATCAGGAGACTGGACTAACAGCTCCATTTCAGTACTCTACTGTTTTATATTGTTAAGCTGGCTGAGTGGTGTATGTGCAGATTGTTTGGAAAGACTGCCTAAAATTAGGAATATTTTGCTTCAATCAAAACCCCGTTATTTGTTCATTTGAGATTTCTTTGCAACTTTTCCTAGTTGTTGTTTAGTCGCTAAGTTTTGCAACTCTGTGGACTATAGCCTGCTAGGCTCCTCTGTCAGTGGGATACTGGAGTGTTTTAAGGGTGAAAAGAACATAATTCAAATCAGTCTTGTTTTAAACATATCTTCTTCATGGGATTTTCCCGACCCAGGAATCCTACCTGTGTCTCCTGCATTGACAGGTGGATTCTTTACCATTGAGCCACCGGGAAGCCCTTGAGTAGTCATAGAGGCTTGCAAAAGCCCACCTGTGGTTTCTCTCCAGTAGTTTCACCTTTTTATACTGTGAAATATTGAAGCCATCTGAACCTTAAGTATCATCTCTCTATTTTTTGACTGACTTGAGTTTATGTTTTTAAAGGAAATTTTCCTAATCATCTATCATTTAGTAGCATAAATAGATTTACTTCCAAATACTAGGTCTTTGTTTTTTAATTTTAGCTTGTAGAAAAATAGTTTATCAATCATTTATTTATTATATGTGTACCTTGGTGTGTATGTGTGTGTGTTGTCCAGATGGATCATAAAGGTTTTTAAATTTTGAATCTTTAGAGTATTTTTAAGGTGTCTGTAACAAAATTGATTTGAATTCTTTCCTTAACAAGACTAATTTGAATTATGTTCTTTTCACCCTTTAAACAGCTATTTCCTAAAACATTGTCATACATACTATTCTTAGAAAAGTGTTCTTTTTCTTTTTGTGTTATTTTGTTCCTATTTTTTAAGAATAAATGAATGAACCACTTCAGTGAGATTTACTATTTTAGTAAATTTTTTTCTTTTAGTATTTTCTCTAGTTCATCTGTCTTTGATGTTACCAAATTTACTATGCAGTATGCGTGCGTGCTTAGTTGTATCTGTGTGCGTGCTTTGTTGGGTCTGACTCTTTGTGACCCTTTGAACTGTAGCCCACCAGGCTTCTCTGTCCATAGGGTTTTCCAGGCAAGAACACTGGAGTGAGTTTCCACTTCTTTCTCCAAAGGATCTTCCTGACCCACAGATTGAGCACACGTCTCCTGTGTCTCCTGCATTGGCAGACAGGTTCTTTACCCACTGAGCCATTGGAAAGCCTACCAAATTTACTGCAATATGTTTTAAATGTCTCAATCTTCTGTATTTCTGGCATACTTTAATAGATTTTTAAATTATTATTATTTTTTAAATCTATATTCACTTTGCCCTTATTGAAATATTTGTGAGTCAACTCACTAGGCAGTTACACACAATTTATAACAAATTTTATAGGCAAATTTCTTTGCTGGTTTCATTTTTTTTCTATTCTTGTTTTCCTTATCCACATATTTTATGTGACTATATACATATATAGAAGTAAGGTATTAAAAGTTTGTATCATTTAAAAGCTAAATATTTCAAACAAAAAATAAGAATAGCATAACATTAATAAAACCCTTTCACCTACCTCCTGGAATGAAAAATTTCTTAACATTTGGTTTCATTGTAAGTAATATCATACAGTACTTGTTTTTCTCTCGAGGTACATGTATCTTTTTGAATTGGTGCTATTTTTTTTTCAGATATATATGATATTTCAGATATCAGCAGGAACATGGCAGTAGTATTTTTAGTTTTTTGAGACTCCTCCATACTGTTTTCCTTAGTGGTTACACAGATTTACGTTTCTATAAACAGTGTATGTGGAGATGCAATGGCAACCCACTCCAGTACTCTTGCCTGGAAAATCCCATGGACGTAGTAGCCTGGAAGGCTGCAGTCCATGTGGTTGCTGAGGGTCGGACTCGACTGAGCGACTTCACTTTCACTTTTCACTTTCCTGCATTAGAGAAGGAAATGGCAACCTACTCTAGTGTTTTTGCCTGGAGAATCCCAGGGACTGGGGAGCCTGGTGGGCTGCTGTCTATGGGTTTGCACAGAGTTGGACATGACTGAAGTGACTTAGCAAACAGAGTATGAGGATTCCTTTTTCTCCATATCCTCACCAGCACTTGTTTTTTGTGTTCTTTTAGTTGATAGCCATTCTGACAACTGTGAGGTAATATCTCATTGTGGTTTTGATTTGCATTTCCCTGATGATTAGCTATACTGAACATCTTCCTTTTAGAAAAATATCTGTTCATTCTTCTGCCCATTTTTTAATGGAGTTTTTTGGTGTTGAATTGTATGAGCTGTTTATATGTGTTGGATATTATTGGTCATGTCATTTGCAGATATTTTTTCCCTTTCAGTAGGCTGTCTTTTCATTTTGTAAGTGGTTTCCTTTGCTGTGCAAAAGCCAAATATAATTTAAGGTTAAATCCTGATTTCAGAGTAGTAGGATATATGCATTACATATATTAAGAAATGTGTATTAATTATTAGATGTGTTTCATTTTATGTATTTCTACATTAATTGAATCACTGCAACAAATATTTACTGAATGACTATCATATAATAGGTCAGTGGATAATAGAAAAATAAAATGTCTCAAGAGCTCTTGCTGATGCTGCTGCTAAGTCGCTTCAGTCGTGTCCGACTCTGTGCAGCCCCATAGATGGCAGCCCATCAGGCTCTCCTATCCCTGGGATTCTCCAGGCAAGAATACTGGAGTGGGTTGCCATTTCCTTCTCCAATGCATGAAAGTGAAAAGTGAAAGTGAAGTTTCTCAGTCGTGTCCAACTCTGCAACCCCATGGACTGCAGCCTAACAGGCTCCTCCATTCTTGGGATTTTCCAGGCAAGAGTACTGGAGTGGTTTGCCATTGCCTTCTCCATAAAGGAAGGCAGATATGTCCAAATCTTGTAAAATAAAGCTAAGTTTCTTAAAGCAACTTAATTAAATTACACAAACTATAATAAGTATGTTAAAGATAATGCTAAATCAATGACAGTTGATGGCTTTGTAAAAGTTGAAAATCACCAATTAAACCATCTATTGTTAATTTTTTTATTCTTTCATTGTTAGAGGCAGTTGGGGGCTTGGTGGGTAGGAGGGAAAAGTGAAAGAAAATATTTATTTTTGAGTATATGTGTGTGTTTTTTTTTTTAAAGGCGAGAATAGAATTTACTTAAAAGATATATTTTTCTCAGTTGTTATCTTCATAGTGGTATATTTGAAGAGAAAATAGTTCTGTTAGATAAAATGTTTGTTTTCTTTGGAAAAGAATTTGCCAATTGAATTATACTCAGTCAGACATGTTTGTGTGTGGATTTATACAAAGGAAAAGTAAAGTGTTAACCTTAAGCTCGCATCTGTCTGTTCTCAACAGTTGTATTAGTTACCACCCCCTCCATTATCAGTGTGTGTACTCGGAGAATGCAAACTTATTTTAATATTGGCTCAAATAAATAACATTAGGAAAATACATCTGTTAATATTATTTGTGATCTGAGGACAAATATAGAGAAAATTAGATCCTCTGTGATTTACTGAAAGCAGTACAGAAACAGAAAGGGCACCATATTTAGTCAGGAGACCTGATTTGAATACAGTTTTTGCCATTTATTAGACAAGTCACTTAATCTTGCTTTTTTCTTCATGTGTTAAAAAATAACTGTAATAAAAGTAGTGCTACTTTTTAAACTTGTTAGAACAATATTTGATGTGTAAAGGCTTTGTAAATTATTATAAATAGTTTTCAAGTATTGCTTGATAATTTTTAGATTTTTGCCTTTTAGTACAGATATGAAGAATATGCTATAAAAGACTATAAATATTCTGCAGAATTGAGTTTAGCAGTTTCGATTTATCTGTATTTATGAGTCCATGCAGTCACAGAGAGTTGGATACAACTGAATAACAACAATATGAGCTTTACTGTGAGTACATGCTCAGTCATCTGAATTTTTGCGACCTCATGGACTATAGGTGCACCAACCTCCCCCGTCCATGGAATTTTCCACGCAAGAATACTGGAGTGGGTTTGCCATTTCCTACTCTAGGGATCTTTCTGACCCAGGGATTGAACCCACGTCTCTTGCAGCCCTGGGGATTTCCCCAGGGACTTCCCGGGTGATTTCAAGGGGCTTCCTAGATGGCACAGTGGGAAAGAATCTGTCTGCCTCTAGTTTTGATTTGCATTTCTCTGATAATGAGTGATATTGAGCATCTTTTCATGTTTAGTAGCCATCTGTAAGTCTTCTTTGGAGAAATGTCCATTTAGGTCTACTGCCCATTGTTTTGATTGAGTTGTTTGTTTTTCTGGTATTGAGCTACATGAGCTGCTTGTTTATTCTAGAGATTAATTCTTTGTCAGTTGTTTCCTTTGCTGTTATTTTTTGCCATTCTGAGGGTTGTCTTTTCACCTTGCTTATAGTTTTCTTTGTTGTGCAAAAGCTTTTAAGTTTAATTAGGTTCCATTTGTTTATTTTTGTTTTTATTTCCATTACTCTGGGAGGAGGGTCATAGAGGATCTTGCTGTGATTTATGTCATAGAGTGTTCTGCCTATGTTTTTCTCTAAGACTTAGTTTTTATAGTTTCTGGTCTACATTTAGGTCTTTCATCCATTCTGAGTTTATTTTCATGTATGGTGTTAGAAAGTGTTCTAACTTCATTCTTTTACATGTAGTTGACCAGTTTTGCTAGCATCACTTGTTGAAGAGACTGTCTTCTCTCCATTGTTTATTTTTGCCACCTCTGTCAGAGATAAGATGACCATAGATATGTGGATTTATCTCTGGGCTTTCTATCTTGTTTCATTGGTCTATATTTCTGTTTTTTGTGCTGGTACCATACTGTCTTGATGACTGAAGCTTTGTAGTAAGTCTGAAGTCAGGAAGGTTGATTCCTCCAGTTCCATTCATCTTTCGCAAAATTGCTTTGGCTATTTGGGGTCTTTGGTGTTTCCATACATATTGTAAAATTATTTGCTCTAGTTCTGTGAAAAATACTGTTGGTAGTTTGATAGCAATTGCATTGAATCTATAGATTGCTTTGGGTAGTATAGTCATTATCACTATATTGATTCTTCCAATCCAAGAACATGTTCTATCTCTCCATCTATTTGTGTCACCTTCATTTTCTTTCTTATCTATTCATCTGCTGATGGATATCTAGGTTCCTTCCATGTCCTAGCTATTGTAAATGGTGCTACAGTGAACACTGGGGTACATGTGTATTTTTCAATTCTGGGTTCCTCAGGTTATATGCCCAGTAGTGGGACTGCTAGATCATACAGTAGTTTTATTCCTAGCTTTTTAAAGTAATCTCCATACTGTTCTCCATAGTGCTAGTATCAGTCGGCATTCCTACCAACAGCACTCTTTCCAGAATTTTTTTGTAGATTTTTTTGATGATGGCCATTCTGACTGATGTGAGAGGATACCTATAAGAAAGTTGTGGTATATATACACAATGGAATATTCAGTTCAGTTCAGTTGCTCAGTCATGTCTGACTCTTTGCAACCCCATGAATAGTAACACACCAGGCCTCCCTGTCCATCACCAACTCCCAGAGTTCACTCAAACTCATGTCCATCGAGAGAGTGATGACATCCAGCCATCTCATCCTCTGTCGTCCCCTTCTCCTCCTGCCCCCAATCCCTCCCAGCATCAGAGTCTTTTCCAATGAGTCAGTTTTTCGCCTCAGGTGGCCAAAGTATTGGAGTTTCAGCTTCAGCATCAGTCCTGAATGAATAGGACTGAGTTCATTTAGGATGGACTGGTTGGATCTCTTTCTTTTCCAGGGAACTCTCAAGAGTCTTCTCCAACACCACAGTTCAAAAGCATCAATTCTTCAGTGCTCAGCTTTCTTTATAGTCCACCTCTCACATCCATATGTGACTACTGGAAAAGCCATAGCTTTGATTAGACGCTATGTCTAATTTTGTTGGTAAAACTAGTTGGTTAATCTAGTTTTGTTGGTAAAACTGTTTGTTTACCTTTGTTGGTAAAGTAATGTCTCTGCTGTCGAGGTTGGTCATAACTTTTCTTCCAAGGAGCAAACGTCTTTTAATTTCATGGCTGCAGTCACCATCTGCAGTGATTTTGGAGACCAGAAAAATAAAGTCTGTCACTGTTTCCATGTTTCCTCATCTATTTGCCATGAAGCGATGGGACCAAATGCCATGATCTTAGTTTTCTGAATGTTGAGCTTTAAGCCAACTTTTTCACTTTCCTCTTTCACTTTTATCAAGAGACTCTTTAGTTCTCCTTTGCTTTCTGCCATAAGGGTGGTATCATCTGCATACCTGAGGTTATTGATATTTCTCCCAGCAATCTTGATATCAGCTTGGTGCTTCATCCAGCCCATCATTTCTCATGATGTACTCTGCATATAAAATAAATCAGCTGGATGACAATATACAGCCTTGATGTACTCCTTTTCCTATTTGGAACCAGTCTGTTGTTCCATGCCTAGTTCTAACTGTTGCTTCCTGACCTGCATACAGATTTCTCAAGAGGCAGGGTAAGGTGGTCTGGTATTCTCATCTCTTGAGGAATTTTCCACAGTTTGTTGTGATCCACACAAAGACTTTGGCATAGTCAATAAAGCAGAAATAGATATTTTTCTGGAACTCTCTTGCTTTTTCCATGATCCAGTGGATGTTGGTAATTTGACTTGTGGTTATTCTGCCTTTTGTAAATCCAGCTTGAACTTATAGAAATTCATGGTTCACGTACTGTTGAAGCCTGTCTTGGAGAATTTTGAGCATTACTTTGCTGGTGTGTGAGATGAATGCAATTGTGCGATAGTTTGAGCTTTCTTTTGCATTGCCTTTCTTTGGGATTGGAATGAAAACTGACCTTTTCCAGTCCTGTGACCACTGCTGAGTTTTCCAAATTTGCTAGCCTATTGAATGTAGCACTTTCACAGCATCATCTTTTAGGATTTGAAATAGCTCAACTGAAATTCCATCACTTCCACTAGCTTTGTTCGTAGTGATGCTTCCTAAGGCCCACTTGACTTCACATTCCTGGGTGTCTGGCTCTAGGTGAGTGATCACACCATCTAGTGATTACCTAGGTCATGAAGATCTTTTTGTATAGTTTTTCTGTGTATTGTTGCCACCTCTTCTTAATATGATCTACTCTGTTAGGTCCATACCATTTCTGTCCTTTATTGTGGCCATCTTTGCATGAAATGTTGGGATGGAATATTACTCAGCTATAAAAAAGAATGCATTTGAGTCAGTCCTGATGAGATAGATGAACTTAGAGCCTATAATACAGAATGAAGTAAGTCAGAAGAGGAAAACAGATATCATATATTAACACAGTGGTCACAGGACTGGAAAAGGTCAGTTTTCATTCCAATCCCAAAGAAGGGCCATGCCAAAGAGTGTTCAAACTGCTGCACAGTTGCACTCATCTCACACACTAGCAAAGTAATGCTCAAAATTCTCCAAGTGAGGCTTCAACTGTACATGAACTGAGAACTTCCAGTTGTTCAAGCTGGATTAAGAAAAGGCAGAGGAACCAGAGATCAAATTGCCAACATCTGTTGGATCATCGAAAAAGCAAGAGAGTTCCAGAAAAACATCTGCTTTATTAACTATGCCAAAGCCTTTGACTGTGTGGATAACAACAAACTGTGGAAAATTTTTAAAGAGATAGGAATACCAGACCACCTTACCTGCCTCCTGAGAAACCTGAATGCAGGTCAAGAAGCAACAGTTTGAACTGGACAAGGAACAACAGTCTGGTTCCAAATAGGAAAAGGAGTACATCAAGGCTGTATATTTTCACCTGGCTGATTTACCTTATATACAGAGTATATCATGTGAAATGCCAGGCTGGATGAAGCACAAGCTGGTATCAAGATTGCTGGGAGAAAGATTAGTAACCTCAAAACTTCAGATGATACTACCCTTATGGCAGAAAGCAAAGAAGAACTAAAGAGCCTCTTGATGAAAGTGAAAGAGGAGAGGAAAAAGTTGGCTTAAAACTTAACATTCAGAAAACTAAGATCATGGCATCTGGTTCCATCACTTCATGGCAAATGATGGGGAAACAATGGAAACTGAGACTATTTTCTTGGGCTCCAAAATCACCAAAGATGGTGATTGCAGCTAGAAATTTAAAATCGCTCCTTGGAAAAAGTTATCACCAACCTGAACAGCATATTAAAAGCAGAGACATGACTTTGCCAACAAAGTTTGTCTAGTCAAAGCTAATGTTTTTCCAGTAGTCATGTATGGATGTGAGAGTTGGACTATAAAGCTGAGCACCAAAGAATTGATGCTTTTGAACTGTGGAGTTGGAGAACGCTCTTGAGAGTCCCTTGGACTGCAAGGAAATCAAACCAGTCCATCCTAAAGGAAATCAGTCCTGAATATTCATTTGAAGGACTGATGCTTGAAGCTGAATCTCCATTACTTTGGCCAGCTGATGTGAAGAACTGTCTCATTAGAAAAGACCCTGATTCTGGGAAAGATTGGAGTCAGGAGGAGAAGGGGACAAGAGAGGATGAGATGGTTGGATTACATCACCAATTCGATGGACATGAGTTTGAGCAAGCTCTGGGAATTGGTGATGGACAGGAAAGCCTGGTGGTGAACTGCAGTCCATGGGATCTCAAAGAGTAGGACATGACTGAGCAACTGAACTGACTGAACTTTGGTTAAAATAATAAAAACTGATTTAATAGATAAAAAAGAAAGTGAAAGTCACTCAGGTGTGTCAACTTTTGAGACCCCCATGGACTGTTGCCCGTCAGGCTTCCTCTGTCCATGGAGTTCTCCAGGCAAGAATACTGGATGGGTTGCCATTTCCTTCTCCAAGGGATCTTCCCAACCCAAGGATCAAATGCAGGTCTCCTGCAGTGCAGGCTGGTTTTTTACCATCTGAGCTACTGTAGATACCAAAATAGTATGTAAATACCTTAACAGTCTTAGACTGCTAGAGTTTATAGTGATTGTTATTTTCTTCTGTGACTTCCAAATTTTGTAGAATGATCATGTATTACTCTTGTAATCAGGGGGATAAAACAGTTTATGTGTTGTTTTTGGTTTTTTGTCAAACCTCTTTCCAAATACTCTAATCTCTCAGCTAGCATAATATCCTGGATTTATATATAATGTAATTATAAGAAGTTGTTAGCTATATTCATGTACATAAGAATGATATTATTAATTATTGAACTTATCATTGCAGATACTTTTGGCTGTGCCTTTTGGTTTTGCTGTGCTGCACCGCTTGTATATCTTTAAGTGAAATCTAGTTTGCAGCCAATGAGAAGTTTTTAGTTCAAAAATGAAAGTTGGTCATGTAAAAGGAAATTGAGTCTGTCTTAGAGCTCATTTGAGCTAGACTGGCAAACCTGGTCAGTTAACACAATGAAAGCAGCATTGGAGGGTCAACCCCGTGTTTTGTGGGACACCAGCTTAGTACTTCCTTTCGTGGAAGGGAAGGGACAAAGGAAGTACTTCCCTTGTCTGACAGAGGGTCTTGGGTAATTAAATGAAGATATAAGCCCTGCCGTGTACAGCTACCCAAAACGGATGGGTCTATATAGTGAAGAGTTCTGACAAAATGTGGTCCCCTAGAGGAGAAAATGGCAAACCACTCCAGTATTCTTGCCAGGAGGACTCTATGAACAGTATGAAAGGCAAAAAGGGCCTGGCGTGCAGCAATCCACCAAGTCACAAAGAGTTGGACACAGTTTAGCAACTGAACGACAACAACAGCTTCGTAGTAGCTTAGATTAAGTTCAAAGGCCCATGTTGGTTAGACATTGAATTTATTTCCCCTTAGACTGTGACCTTTTTCTCTTTCTACCTCCATGTCTAGCACGAAATCTGGCACATTTAAACACTCAGCAAATGGTGTTAGAACTGAAGTGGAATGAAATCTGAAAATTATGCAGATTCGTAGCCTTAGCTTTACTAAAAAGTCATCTGAGTCTTAAGTGAGTTATGTATACACAGTCACAGGGGTAGGCTGTTTGGATGCATGAAAAGTTCTTAGGAACAATGAAGCTATCTTATGTTTAGCCATCATAATAGGGTCTTCTCTATGCCTCTTGTACTTTGGCTACTAGTGAAACATTGAGAGACCCTCAGCACATCTACATTTGGCTATATAGTTATAGTTAGCTAGAATGATATATATAGTTAGCTAGAATAAAGTATACATATTGAAAACTAATGAAGAATTGGAAAATTTAACAGGAGAGTAATATAAATTTTCACAGATGTATTTTTAAGTAAAATGTATTTTGACATCTTAACTAAGCTTATTCCTCAGCTAGGCAGGAAAATCTGGTTTTGTCCTCTTGCCCTCTGTGTTATTCAATAACATATGCTATTTCTCATGTTAAGACCTTAACAGTTGTGCCAACAAGTCCAGTTTGAAAAAAACATAAGGGCTTAATGGTGTCTCTTTACAGATTAGCCTGTCAACAGCTCTGTCCATCAATAGATTCCTTCAGCCCTTTAGAACAGTTGTTCACTTCAGGCATATGGGTTAAAAGTCAATGTGGTTAAGATACTTGCAACTTGCTAATAGGAAAAAGAACTAGAATTATGAATATTGAGCTCTGGGTGCTAAGGAGACAATCCTAGGTGTGTTGCTTTTGAAAGAATAACTCAGGCATCCCTGTTAGTCATGTGAACCCTCTTTTGTCTCAGTGGCATAGACATTGTCCTTTTACCTCATATTGAGATGACTTGTTGGTAGGATTTATCTTGAAACTCTGCATGGCTTTTAGACTTTTAATTCATTTCAGTTTAGTAAGCATTTATTAGGTATTGAATTATGTACTAAGGTCATAAAGATGAATGAGACTTGATCCCTGTCCTCTCGGTTTTCAGTTTAATGGGGAGGACATAATCAGATTATTTCAATATATTAAGCATATAGCTATGCAAAGGGAAAGCTTCATGGGCAGATTAACTGATAAACTATGTCTTGCATAATAGGTAAGACTATTCTAGGAAAAAGAACAATATGAACTCTAGAAACATATGTTCATGCAGTATAGGCAGAAGAAAAGAACTTGATTGACAGAGAATGGGTTATGGAGGGCCCTTTATGCCCTGGAGAACATGTATGATCTTTATCCTGAAAGCAGTGAGGAGTCATTGAAGTGTTTTAGAGGTTGAAGTGACATGGTGATGGTGGTGGTTCAATCGTTCAGTCATGTCTGACTCTTGAAACTCATAGACTCAATCCCACCAGGCTCCTCTGTCTGTGGGATTTCCCAGGCAAGAATATTGTAGTGGGTTGCCATTTCCTTCTCTGAAGTGACATGACTGGATTATAATTTTAGATAGATCACTCTAGAGGCAGAGAAGAGTATAGCTTTAGTGGGACAAGATCAGTGACAGGGAAATCACTTTAGGAGGCCATTGTAGTCCAGGCAAAAAATGATGAAGGCCTAGGCTAAGACTAACTAGTGGTGGTAAGAATGTGATCGTATAGATGACTCAAGAAGTGTTTTAGGTGTTGAAATCCTGAGGACTTGAGGGCTGAGGGCTAGGGAGAATGGTACCATTAAGTGAGATTAAAAACGTAGAAGAAAAAAGTTTTCAGGGGAATTATGATATACTAAGTATCCGATATGAATTTGAGGTGGCTTTGGGACATCTGGGTAGATTTGAACTCTTAAAATTCAGAGAAATGGTGGTCAGTATTTGAAAGAAATAAATTATCATCTTGAGTAGAAGTGAAAAACAAATATATTAGGACAACCCCCAAAGTAATAATTGTTGTTTAAGGAGGACTGAATGTAGAGAACGCTTTAGGTATAAAAATCGAGTTTGTACAGCAGTATTGTAAAGTTACTACTATAAGTAAGTTAAATATTGTGGGAAAGTCATTTTGTGAGTTCATTTTATGAAAAGTCATCTTATATACCATTTAGAGCACCTGTTGGCAAACTTCATAGTATGACATAATATTAGAACAAGATGGATATAGTTTAGCTTTTGATAGTTAACAGGGATTTTTGGATTTTGTGGTTTCTCAGTATCATTATGGACATCAGTGATAATTCAGTTCAGTTCAGTCACTCAGTCATGTCCTACTCTTTGTGACCCCATGAATCGCAGCACACCAGGCCTCCCTGTCCGTCACCAACTCCTGGAGTTTACTCAAACTCACGTCCATTGAGTCCATGATGTCATCCAGCCATCTCATCCTCTGTCGTCCCCTTCTCCTCCTGCCCCCAATCCTTCCCAGCATCAGGGTCTTTTCCAATGAATCAACTCTTCGCATGAGGTGGCCAAAGCATTGGAGTTTCAGCTTTAGCATCATTCCTTCCATATAACACCCAGGACTGATCTCCTTTAGAATGGGCTGGTTGGATCTCCTTGCAGTCCAAGGGACTCTCAAGAGTCTTCTCCAAAACTACAGTTCAAAAGCATCAATTCTTCGGCGCTCATCTTTCCTCACAGTCCAACTCTCACATCCATACATGACACCCAGGACTGATCTCCTTTAGAATGGACTGGTTGGATCTCCTTGCAGTCGAAGGGACTCTCAAGAGTCTTCTCCAACACTGCAGTTCAAAAGCATCAATTCTTCGGCGCTCATCTTTCCTCACAGTCCAACTCTCACATCCATACATGACACCCAGGACTGATCTCCTTTAGAATGGACTGGTTGGATCTCCTTGCAGTCGAAGGGACTCTCAAGAGTCTTTTCCAACACTACAGTTCAAAAGCATCAATTCTTCGGCGCTCATCTTTATTCACAGTCCAACTCTCACATCCATACATGACTACTGGAAAAACCATAGCCTTGACTAGATGGACCTTTGTTGGCAAAGTAATGTCTCTGTTTTTGAATATGCTATCTAGGTTGGTCATAACTTTCCTTCCAAGGAGTAAGTGTCTTTTAATCTAATGGCTGTGATTTTAGATATAATATTCAAAATATAAAGGTTTTAAAGTATCAGTAACATTTATTCAGTGCATCCTATGAGCCAAGCTCTATTTTAAGAACTTTGTATTGATTTATTACATATAATTCTCTGAAATAGGTATCAGTTCAGTTCAGTCGCTCAGTCGTGTCCAACTCTTTGCGACCCCATGAATTGCAGCACGCCAGGCCTCCCTGTCCATCACCAACTCCCGGAGTTCACTCACACTCACGTCCATTGAGTCAGTGATGCCATCCAGCCTTCTCATCCTCGGTCATAGCGTTCTCCTCCTGCCCCCTATCCCTCCCAGCATCAGAGTCTTTTCCAGTGAGTCAACTCTTTGCATGAAGTGGCCAAAGTACTGGAGCTTCAGCTTCAGCATCATTCCTTCCAAGAAATCCCAGGGTTGATCTTCAGAATGGACTGATTGGATCTCCTTGCAGTCCAAGGGACTCTCAAGAGTCTTCTCCAACACCACAGTTCAAAAGCATCAATTCTTCAGCGCTCATCTTTCTTCACAGTCCAACTCTCACATCCGTACATGACACAGGAAAAACCATAGCCTTGACTAGATGGACCTTAGTTGACAAAGTAATATCTCTGCTTTTGAACAGGCTATCTAGGTTGGTCATAACTTTTCTTCCAAGGAGTAAGCGTCTTTTAATTTCATGGCTGCAGTCACCATCTGCAGTGATTTGGAGCCCCAAAAAATAAAGTCTGACACTTTTTCCACTGTTTCTCCATCTATTTCCCATGAAGTGATGGGACTGGATGCCATGATCTTAGTTTTCTGAATGTTGAGCTTTAAGCCAACTTTTTCACTCTCCTCTTTCACTTTCATCAAGAAGCTTTTTAGTTCCTCTTCACTTTCTGCCATAAGGGTGGTGTCATCTGCATATCTGAGGTTATCAATATTTCTCCCGGCAATCTTTATTCCAGCTGTATATAGACTTATTATTTTCTAGGTAGGGGATACCATAGAAGATTTAAGAAACTTACCTCAGATCACACAGGATTCACCTTCAGAGTCTTGCTGCAGAACCCACCTCTTAGCCACTATGCCTTATTAAACAATATAGGTTATAGGTACCTTTGCTCATTAGGGAGAATAGAAATGCATTGTATAAACAGAAGTCCCTATAAAAGTAATATTTCTAAAAATGTAAAGTGAAACTTTAGAACTAGTTTTGTGTCAAGACTATATGTGTGTGTGTGTGTGTGTGTGTGTGTGTATACACATACATATATATATATTAGCGAGGAGAGGAATTACATTGCTAATTAGGGGCAAGGAAAACCTGACAAGTCAAACAAATTTCTGAAATAGAAATACAGGAAGCTCCCAAGAAAAGAATGATAAAGTTTATTATCACTGCTACTTCTACCACAGTATATTTACATAATATTTTATATTTTTCAAAACTAAGAGAAAGGAAGTGACAACCAAGATTACCTACTAGTTAAGTTTCAGAAACAGTAAAGAATCCAGGACTTATGACTCAATCCAGAGCTCTTTCCATTATATATTCCTTAATAGAACCATGCAGATTCAGTCCTCAGATCCATAGAAATGGAGGGGGAAATGCTAAGAAAAGAATTAGTCATCATCATCAAATCCAAGAGTGTAGCATCAGCAGCAGGATGCAATGTAAGGAATGAACCAGTAATAATGTAATTCAAAAGATGGCCAAGCTTCTAGAATCTGATGACTCTTTCCTGCTAATTGATGTATATGAAAGGAGAGTCACCAAAAGAATAGTACTTAGGTATATGACTAATTTTTTTTCTTTCCATTCTCAAGAATTTGCTATTGGTAGCTATCTTCAGAGAGGGGAAGACAGTAAATGTGGCTGGGAATGAATGGTCCAGGAGTAGATTTTCTATTGTGCTGTTTAAGTTTTGTTACCTGTGAATAGTATTACTTTTTTAAAAAACATTTCCCTCCAGAAAGCAGAAATAGAAGGAACGTGCCTCAACATAATAAAAGCTATATATGACAAACCCACAGCAAACATTATCCTCAGTGGTAAAAAATTGAAAACATTTCCCTAAACTCAGGAACAAGACAAGGGTGCTCACGCTCACCACTACTATTCAACATAGTTCTGGAAGTTTTGGCCACAGCCATCAGAGCAGAAAAAGAAATAAAAGGAATCCAAATTGGAAAAGAAGAAGTAAAACTCTCACTGTTTGCAGATGACATGATCCTCTACATAGAAAACCCTAAAGACTCCACCAGAAAATTACTGGAGTTAATCAATGAATATAGTAAAGTTGCAGGATATAAAATCAACACAGAGAAATCCCTTGCATTCCTATACACTAATAATGAGAAAATAGAGAAATTAAGGAAACAATTCTATTCACCATTGCAACGAAAAGAATAAAATAATTAGGAATATATCTACCTTAAAGAAACTAAAGACATATATATGGAAAACTATAAAACACTGATGAAAGAAATCAAAGAGGACACTAACAGATGGAGAAATATACCGTGTTCATGGATCAGAAGAATCAATATAGTGAAAATGAGTATACTACCCAAAGCAATCTATAGATTCAATGCAATCCCTATCAAGCTACCAACGGTATTTTTCACAGAGCTAGAGCAAATAATTTCACAATTTGTATGGATATACAAAAAACCTTGAATAGCCAAAGCAATCTTGAGAAAGAAGAATGGAACTGGAGGAATCAACCTGCCTAACTTCAGGCTCTACTACAAAGCCACAGTCATCAAAACAGTATGGTACTGGCACAAAGACAGAAATATGGATCAATGGAACAAAATAGAAAGCCCAGAGATAAATCCATGCACCTATGGACACCTTATCTTTGACAAAGGAGGAAAGAATATACAATGGAGAAAAGACAATCTCTAAGAAGTGGTGCTGGGAAAACTGGTCAACCATTGTAAAAGAATGAAACTAGATCGCTTTCTAATACCATACACAAAAATAAACTCAAAATGGATTAAAGATCTAAACATTTAAGGCCAGAAACTATAAAACTCCTAGAGGAGAGCATAGGCAAAGCACTCTCTGACATAAATCACAGCAGGATCCTCTGTGACCCACCTCCCAGAATACTGGAAGTAAAAGCAAAAATAAATGGGACCTAATTATAATTAAAAGCTTCTGCACAACAAAGGAAACTATAAGCAAGGTGAAAAGGCAGCCTTCAGATGGGAGAAAATAATAGCAAATGAAGCAACTGGCAAAGAATTAATCTCAAAAATATATAAGCAACTCCTGCAGCTCAACTCCAGAAAAATAAATGACTCAATCAAAAAATAGGCCAAAGAACTAAACAGACATTTCTCCAAAGAAGACATACAGATGGCTAACAAACACATGAAAAGATGCTCAACATCACTCATTATCAGATAAATGCAAATCAAAACCACAATGAGGTACAATTTCACACCAGTCAGAATGGCTGCTATCCAAAGGTCTACAAGCAATAAATGCTGGAGAGAGTGTGGAGAAAAGGGAACCCTCTTACACTGTTGGTGGGAATGCAAACTAGTACAGCCACTATGGAGAACAGTGTGGAGATTCCTTAAAAAACTGGAAATAGAACTGCCTTATGACCCAGCAATCCCACTGCTGGGCATACACAGAGGAAACCAGAATTGAAAGAGACACATGTACCCCAATGTTCATTGCAGCACTGTTTATAATAGCCAGGACATGGAAGCAATCTAGATGTCGATCAGCAGACGAGTGGATAAGAAAGCTGTGGTACATATACACAATGAAGTATTACTCAGCCATTAAAAAGAATACATTTGAATCAGTTCTAATGAGGTGGATGAAACTGGAACCTATTATACAGAGTGAAGTAAGCCAGAAAGGAAAACACCAATACAGTATACTAACAAATATATATGGAATTTAGACAGGTGGTAACTATAACCCTGTATGCAAGACAGCAAAAGAGACACAGATGTATAGAACAGTCTCTTAGACTCTGTGGGAGAGGGCGAGGGTGGGATGATTTGGGAGAATGGCATTGAAACATGTATATTATCATATTTGAAACGAATCGCCAGTCCAGGTTCAGTGCATGATACAGGATGCTTGGCGTTTGTGCACGGGGATGACCCAGATGGGATGGGATGTGAAGGAGGTGGAAAGGGGCATTCAGGATGGGGAACACATGTACACCCATGGTGGATTCATGTCAATGTATGGCAAAACCAATACAATATTGTAAAGTAATTAGCCTCCAATTAAAATAAATTTATATTTTTTTAAAAGAAAGAGAAATAGCCTCTGTCTCAGAGGATTGTTTTGAGGATGAAATAATTCCTGCACATAGACACACACAAAAAACATTTCCACAGATAGATGTAGAAACAGTATTTTTATGACATGGTTGGAATAGTAGTGGCACTATATTAAACCATTCTCTTTATTCTATGGGAAAGTTAATATTAAATTGTAGATAGGGGTGTCAGAAACTTCACTTTCTGCAGTCTTAGAAAATCCCTATATTCATGTCCATACGTATATGTATACATTTGCTTCTAGGAAAGGAAGTAGCTTTCCTTAGTGAAAGTACTGTGGTGGGGAGTGGCAAGAGAGAGAATCAGATTAGAATTATTTTATCAATTGCTCTAGATAGATTGCACTCTGAGAGAGATTTTGAGGACCTTCATCTACTAAAAGCAAGGAGAAGGCAGCAGTTTGGCTGTATAATTAGTGTATTTGTAAGTCACACATTTGAATTAGGGAACTTCTCACAGTGATCAATTAGTGCTTAACTTTCACTCTAAAGCCATTTAGTCCTCTAACAACCTATTTGGATGATATGCTTGCTATTCAGTGAACTTGCAGTTTTATAAGATCCCAGAGCAGTCATGGGAAGTGATTTGTGCAATGTTTTATACTACCCTTGGAAAAGATGAAAAGTGCATTGTCTGAACCAAGAATACACTCCTTTTCTGGAAAATTATGAAAGTGCTAAAGAAATGTTTTTTTCTCGGTGGCTTTGTTGAGAACTGATCAGCTTTTCTTAAAAGGGGCCAGGATATTCTGGATATAATGAAAATATTAAGTTAGTATGTTTGTGGCCTGTGAGTGAAAGAAAGAACCCCGAGTGTTGGACTGGGGCAGTAAATCATCTTCCTTGGCAGAAGCAAAGTTTTCTCTTCCTCCTGTCGTGTCTGGACAGTTACCAGGGCCTGTGGTGAATTTTGCAATCTAGTTCTCAGAGTTCCAGAGAATGTTGAAGCATTTACATGGACTCTGGGGTACAAGTTGTCTGCTCTCACTTGTTGGTTGTTTTGTTTGTGTTTGGTTTATATTTTTTTATGGATGAGACTTTTTATATTTAAAGGGATTATTAAAAATGTTTACTGAGATGGGGAGGAAAAGGATTTTTATAATTTTTAACAATCTTTTTGGTAGTTCTTTTACAAACAAATCAACACCTTTATGAAATTATGTGTGAAGTACGCTTGAGAGCCAGAAAGTAGCCACTCCACCAACATTCCACCCCAAAGTGTCTGGGCATTCAGACTAGTCCTTGGTTTACATTACATTTACTGTATTTTTGTGATTCTAAAACATATTTTTTCACATTTAAAACACTTCCAAAATAGAGGTACATGTTGTAGTCATTATTGTCCTAGATTGATAACAGATTACTTCAGAAGGGACTTGCATTTGCCTCTAGCAGTCATTTGCACTGCTACCTGAGATCGTTTTAAATTCTCTGAGCATTACAGGTTTTTGTTTTATACCCTGCTGGTAATGTGAATTCAGATCATAAACCTGTGTAAGAACTGTCTTTTGGATGAAATTCCCTCTAGCTGGTGCCCAGTACTTAAAAGGTAGAGACTTGGAAGTTTTCTTGCTGTCTCTTTTTGCATTGTGGTTTTAGTTTCCATGTATTCTACACTGTATTTGTTAGCTCTTCTGTTGTTCCAGCTTTACATGAGAGGTCTCCTATTTTTCTCTTCTTGTGGTGTATGAGAGACTAGTGCATCTTATAATACATGGTAGCTTAGATTTGATTTAAAAAATCCATCAGATGCTTGCTTAGGCCCTTACTATACTTCTTCAGAACTTGTTTGCTTTCATTGTAGACATGGTTCCAATAAACTCAATGTCATTGTTACTCAGTTCTTTGCTCATTCCTATCAGTGATCTTCAAACTTTTGCGTAAGAATCAATTGGAGAGTGAAAATTATATATTTCTGCATCTTATCCCAGAGATTATTTACATGGACCTAGGGGATGCCCAGGAATCCTCACTTTATAAAATATCCTCAAGGTGTTTATACCTAAGTGAAGAACCATACTTGGAGAAAAACTGCACACTCTGTATCTAAGTGAATATTCATGGCTTGAGCTGCTATCTATGTATACTGATGACTTTCAAATCCTATCTTTAGTCTAAGCCGCCATTCCTTGATGCCTCTATTAAAGGCAGAATACACTCTGATCAAGGGTACATGGGCTCAAGTCCCAGCTCAGCCACTTATAACTGTGTGACATTTGGCAAAGTTACTTAACCTCTTCGTTGCCTCAAATAAAATGAAATTAACATAAATACTTTATACGGTTGCTTTGACAAATCTGTGGATCAACACATGTAAATTTCTTTGACCTGTGGCTGGTATTAGCTCAGTGTAAGTGGCAGCTGTTTTTATGTTGCTATTGTCCTACAAGGGCTTCGCTGGTAGCTCAGACAGTAAAGTGTCTGCCTGTGATGCAGGGGACCCAGGTTCAGTCCCTGGATCGGGAAGATACCCTGGAGAAGGAAATGGCAACACACTCCAGAAGTCTTGCCTGGAAAATTGCCAGAACAGAGGAGCCTGGTGGGCTACAGTCCATGGGGTCACAAAGAATTGGACATGACTGAGCAACTAAGCACATGCACGCACACACATATACATTGTCTGACAAACATTTAAAACATGTCTAAAATTAACCTTATTAATCTTGACACCCCTCAAAATCTGTTTTCTGCTTTGACTAGAGCTATATTTTAATTTCTCCCTATCATTAATTTTCTTCATCCCAGTCATACATTCTATAAATTCAATATCCTAATTATCTCTAATTTGTCCCCTTCTTTTCATTCCCACTTCTGTTGCTTTGGTTCAGATCTTTATTTTCACACATAGCATTCTAGAATAGTCTCCCTATCTGGAAGTCTAACCTCTGGTTGTTTTTCTCTGTTCTGACTCTCAGAAATCTTTATCAAAGGCAATGTGATACTGCTACTTCTCTGACTCTCACTGCCCATGGGATAAAATCCAAACACCTGTGCCTGACTTACTAAGCTCCTCAGATCTGGTTTCTGCCCTCTCTTCTGCAATACTTAGGCACATTTGCAATCTTCCAACATTTCTTGTAGTAGCTCTCCCAAAACATCACATTCTCTCTAGATTTTATAACTTTGGATAAATAAGCAATAAAGCATGATGGTTAAAAGTGTGAGCTTTAGAGTCAAGCTGCCCAAGTTCTGACTTTGCTACTTTAGTTGTGTTACTTTGCAAAAAATAGTTTTTCTTTTTTTTTTTATTGTACTTATGGATTTTTTTAAATACTTTATTCTACATTACAATACTGTATTTGTTTTGCCATACATTGACATGAATCAGCCACAGGTGTACATGATCTCCCAATGTCAAAGCCCCCTCCCATCTCCCACCCCATATCTTCTCCCTGGATCATCCTGTGCACCAGCCCCAAGCATCCTGTATCCTGTATTGAACATACACTGGTGCTTCGTTTCTTACATGATAGTATACATGTTTCAATGCCATTCTCCCAGATCATCCCACTCTCTCCCTCTCCCTCAGAGTCCAAAAGTCCGTTCTATACCTCTGTGTCTCTTTGTTGTCTCACATAGAGGGTCGTCATTACTATCTTTCTAAATTCCATATATATGTGTCAGTATACTGTATTGGTGTTTTTCTTTCTGGCTTACTTCACTCTGTATAATCAGCTCCAGTTTCATCCATCTCATTAGAACTGAGTCAAATTTATTCTTTTTAAGGGCTGAGTAATACTCCATTGTGTATATGTACCACAGCTTGCTTATCCATTTATCTGCTGATGGACATCTAGGTTGTTTCCATGTCCTGGCTATTATAAACAGTGCTGCAGTGAACATTGGGATACATGTGTCTCTTTCAATACTGGTTTCCTCGGTGTGTATGCCCAGCAGTGGGATTGCTGGGTCATAAGGCAGTTCTATTTGCAATTTTTTAAGGAATCTCCACACTGTTCTCCATAGTGGTTGTACTAGTTTGCATTCCCACCAGCAGTGTAAGAGGGTTCCCTTTTCTCCACATCCTCTCCAGCATTTATTGCTTGTAGACTTTTGGATCGCAGCCATTCTGACTGGTGTGAAATTGTACCTTATTGTGGTCTTGATTTGCATTTATCTGATAATGAGTGATGTTGAGCATCTTTTCATGTGTTTGTTAGCCATCCGTATGTCTTCTTTGGAGAAATGCCTATTTAGTTCTTTGGCCCATTTTTTGATTGGTTCGTTTATTTTTCTGGAGTTGAGCTGCATAAGTTGCTTGTATATCTTTGAGATTAATTGTTTGTCAGTTGTTTCATTTGCTATTGTTTTCTCCCATTCAGAAGGCTGTCTTTTCACCTTGCTTATAGTTTCCTTTGTTGTGCAGAAGCTTTTAATTTTAATTAGATCCCATTTGTTTATTTTTGCTTTTATTTCCATTATACTGGGAGGTGGATCATAGAGGATGCTGCTGTGATTTATGTTGGAGAGTGTTTTGCCTATGTTCTCCTCTAGGAATTTTATAGTTTCTGGTCTTAAATTTAGATCTTTAATCCATTTTGAGTTTATTTTTGTGTATGGTGTTAGAAAGAGGTCTAGTTTCATTCTTTTACAAGTGGTTGACCAGTTTTCCCAGCACCACCTGTTAAAGAGACTGTCTTTACTCCATTGTATATTCTTGCCTCCTTTGTTGAAGATAAGGTGTCCATAGGTGTGTGGATTTATCTCAGGGCTTTCTATTTTGTTCCATTGATCTATATTTCTGTCTTTGTGCCAGTACCATACTGTCTTAATGATTGTAGCTTTGTAGTAGAGCCTGAAGTCAGGCAAGTTGATTCTCCAGTTCCATTCATCTTTCTCAAGATTGCTTTTGCTATTTGAGGTTTTTGTATTTCCATACAAATCTTGAGATTATTTGATCTAGTTCTGTGAAAAATACTGCTGGTAGCTTGATAGGGATTGCATTGAATCTGTAGATTGCTTTGGGTAGTATACTCATTTTCACTATATTGACTCTTCCAACCCATGAGCATGGTATATTTCTCCATCTATTAGTGTCCTCTTTGATTTCTTTCATCAGTGTTTTATAGTTTTCGATATATAGGTCTTTAGTTTCTTTAGGTAAGTATATTCCTAAGTATTTTATTCTTTTCGTTGCAATGGTGAATGGAATTTTCTCCTTCACTTCTTTTTCTACTTTCTCATTATTAGTGTATAGGATGCAAGGGATTTCTGAGTGTTGATTTTATATCCTGCAACTTTACTATATTCATTGATTAGCTCTAGTAGTTTTCTGGTCGAGTCTTTAGGATTTTCTATGTAGAGGATCTTGTCATCTGCAAACAGTGAGCGTTTTACTTCTTTTCCAATTTGGATTCCTTTTATTTCTTTTTCTGCTCTGATTGCTGTTGCCAAAACTTCCAGAACTATATTGAATAGTAGTGGTGAAAGTGGACACCCTTGTCTTGTTCCTGACTTTAGGAGAAATGCTTTCAATTTTTCACCATTGAGGATAATGTTAGCTGTGGGTTTGTCATATATAGCTTTTATTATGTTGAGGTACATTCCTTCTATTCCTGCTTTCTGGAGAGTTTTTATCATAAATGGATGTTGAATTTTGTCAAAGGCTTTTTCTGCATGTATTGAGATAATCATATGATTTTTATTTTTCAATTTGTTAATGTGGTGAATTACATTGATTGATTTGCAGATATTGAAGAATCCTTGCATCCCTGGGATAAAGCCCACTTGGTCATGGTGTATGATCTTTTTTTTTGCCTGTCAAATCCTACTTACTCATCCTTTGTTTTTCAGTTTAAGAACTAGATCCTCCAGGAAGCCATCTCTAAAACCCCCAAACTTTTTAGATGCCCATCCTCTGGGTTCCCATGGCACCCTTTTTAGTATAATTAAGCTGTTAATGTTTTAAGGACTGCCAGGGACTATGTTTTTCATCTTGGAATGGCTAATAAGTGAAATGTAATTGTTTTATTGTTTCTTATTTGTTATAGGTTGGGAAAGTAATTAGGGAAAGGATATTCTACTTGCATCAAGTAGTTCATAAAAAGACAGGAAGGGAAGAGATAGCAAGAGGTGAAAAGACAAAAAACAAAGTCTGTAACACTCTGGAACTTTCCAGCAAAAGGGCAGGCAAATCAACAATTATCAGTGTGATTCTGTAAGTATCATCATGCATAATTAAAATGCTATTATGATATCCTTAAGTCATCCCAAAGGTTAAATTGTGTTGAGTATACTCTACTTGAAAGGAGGAAAAATAGGTTAAACATTTTAGAAATATTTCTTTTAAAAACTAGTTAAATTTTGGCAATTAAATAGATAAGCTTTAGTTATTTATCATTGTCCAACAGCTCATTCCCCCTTGGATTGTGTGACTAATCGGTACTCCCATAATTAACTCCAAATATTGAGTGTGCTCAGTCTGTGGGAGAGAAAAAAAGTAAAGGCCAAGGAAGGTTTATAGCAACTAACCTGAGTACTGTTAACTTTAAAATTCATTATTTGTTGACTCAATTTCTAAATTCTTTATACATTTAATAACTTTGCCATCAATCATTCTAAAGGGTGTTGACCCAAAAAAATAGACTGCCAGATATTTCTCCAGCAAAAATGGGTTTATTTGGCATCAGCACAAAATTACACTTTGGAGTCTGCAATTGTGGTGGGCCCTGTGCAAGTCTCAGCAGGGCAAGGGAAGGAGAACTCTTTTATACAGGGGAAGAGGAAGTTGGGAGGGCTATAGTAAACCAAGAGTCTTTGGCTTTTCATTGGCTGAATCCTTGCCAGGAAAGAAGAGTATTTTTTCTTCCTGTTGGACTCAGCCATGTCACAGAGCATGAGAGCTCCCTCTTCTAATCTCTCTACTCTATTTAATTGAAGTTTCTGTTAATTAACTTTTTAGAAGACAAATGATTAGAAACAAAGTTCGACAGATAAATATAATAAACATAAGAATGTTGAAACCCTTTCAAAATCACTTTTTAAATGAAAACTTTCTGAAGAAATATCAGTAATACTTTAAAATTCTAATAATTATGATTTACTTTCTTAAATAAAATGATATTAAACACTGTATGTAAAAGTATATACCAAGGTAAAGAGTTGGACATGACTGAGCAACTGAACTGAATGTGTAATTTTTTTTTTTTATGTGGGGCAGTATTTATAGAATTGTTCGGTTTGACTATGACAAACATTAGTGTAAAAAGGTAGGGAAAAGTTGTTGACCTACCAAATTAGTTTCAGGGAATTCATTTTACAAGTATTTTTTGGATTAGGTCCTGAGAATACAGTACCCTCTTGCAGAGCATAGAAGTTTAGATTGTAGGAACTCACAGAAGAAATAGCATAATTGCCTTCCCTGAATTTATGTTGATTTAAGAGCATAAGACCCTTAAAAATGGAAAGATATAAGTGCCTCTACAAATATCAATATAAACCATTGATTCTGTATGTCTTCAGCTGTTTTCTACCTTTGCAGAAATCTAATTAAAAAGAAACTAGGAAATTTTGTTTCTTATTATAAAACTAATATGTATTTATTGTAGAGACTGTGTAAGAAAGTAGAAATCAGTCAGTTCAGTCGCTCAGTTGTGTCTGACTCTGCAAAGCCCATGGACTGCACACACCAGGCTTCCCTGTCCATCACCAGCTCCTGGAGCTTACTTAAACTCATGTCCATAACATCAGTGATGCCATCCAACCATCTCATCCTCTGTCAAAATAACAAAAGAAAAATCTGTTGTCCCTCTAGTAACATTTAATATATTTGCAATTATTATTATTATATAATATAATGCATATTATTTGCTATTATTTAGTACATTTATAGTCTTTTATCTATGTTTATCTTTGTCCTTTTTAAAAATTGAGCTATAATTATATAATTTTATATCCTTTATTCACTTTATAGTAAATCAAGAACATTTCTCCAAACTGAATATTCAAGATAAAGTACAGGTAAAGGTGATGGAGAGTCTAATCACTTACATAATCTCAGACATTGTTAAGTTTTAAACTTGCTGTATTCAGATTCGGTAAGGAAAAATCTAACTTTCTACTTATTAGATAAAATGTTTGTAACTCTAGATGTTTTAAATCTACAAATTATTACATTTGTTTGGAAATTAGGTGGCACTTATATCATGGCAGTGAGAATTAATTGTGCACATAACAATTAGATGCTGTATTACAATTTATAAAAGATTGGCATTGCTTTGCACTCTTTCAAAAACTGGGTATTGTATTAATGTAATAATATTTCTTCTATTTAAACTCATTTAGGATAATAGAGTTGAAGAATGCTCAATAAAATTTTAATAATTATGAAATAAACTAATTTTATTGGATATACTGCTAGCAAACTTACCCCCTGTGTTTTGTCCCTACTCTCATTGTCTTTTACTCATCTTTCTTCAAAAGTGAGATTGCAGACTACTTGACTGCAGAAGCCATGCCCTGTTTGTTTTTTTTTCTACAAGGCGTAGCATGTTACATGTAGATGCTAAACAATTACCTGTTCTTACTTTGACTTTGTTACTACTTTCTCCAGCTTCTGCCCACCCCCTCCAGTTTTGCTCCCTTCTCTTTAATCTCCTTTGATTCTTCATTTGTCTTCTAAATGCTAGGTGGTCATCAGCATTTTGAACTCAACTCATTTCTCTCTTAAATCTGTCATTCTTGACCTTTCAAATTTTTGCCTCAACATGTCTGAAGGGCACCACAATGGACAGATAACATTAGCTCTCTAATGGATAAAGGCATTGAATCTTAGCCACCCCTTTTCATGCACACACACATGCTAATCTTTATGCTCTCCTTGGGTAATCTAATGGATAACCAAATCTATATCTCTAGATTTAGCCTAGACTGCTCACCTAAACTCCAAACCTGTATTTCAGTTCAGTTGGTGGATAGCTCTTGTCTGTAAGCACCTCAAATTCAACTATATCTAAAACAGAGTTTGTTGTTTTCATCAGACTTGTATCTCCTTTCATATTATTCCTTATTCCTGTTAATGCCATTACTATCTCTTTCCTTGCCCAAGTAAAATTTTGGGGAGTGTTTTTGATTTTTCCTCTCCTCCATTTCACATATCTAGTTGGTTCCTATGTCCTTTTGATTGTATCTTCCAAGAATCTTTCATGTTGATCTCACTTACTCCAGTCTTCATTCAGGCCTTATATTTTTCCTCATTTTACTTACTTCAGTAACCTCCTAATTTGTCTGTTTGTAATTTCTTCCCACCCAGGGCTGTCTGAATAAACTTGTCAGAATACAAACCTGATCATGTTGTTCCCCTTTATGTCCCTTCTTACTTCCCCACTGCCTGATCCTATAAAAATACAAACTCCTTTTGTGTTATACAGATCCTTTGTGGTTTGGCCCATATACTTATTAACCATTTCTCTCTCTCTCTTTTTTTTAAATTGGCAGATAATTGCCTTATAGTATTGTGCTGGCTTCTGCCATACACCAACAATTAGCCACAGGCATACATATGTCTCCTCCCTCCTGAATCCCCCTCCCATCTTCCTCTCCATCCTACCCCTTCTAGGTTGTCACAGAGCACTAAGTTGAGTTCCCTGTGTCACACAGCAAATTCCTACTTGCTTTCTACTATATATGGTAATGTGTAGGTTTCCATGCTCTTCTCTCAGTTCATTCCACCCTCATCTTCCCTCGCTGCATCCACAAGTCTGTTCTCTGTCTCCGTCTCCATTCAGTTCAGTTCAGTCACTCAGTCATGTCTGACTCTTTGCGACCCCATGAATCGCAGCATGCCAGGCCTCCCTGTCCATCACCAACTCCCAGAGTTCACTCAAACTCACATCCATCGAGTCGGTAATGCCATCCAGCCATCTCATCCTCTGTCATCCCCTTCTCCTTCCCCCAAGCCCTCAGAGTCTTTTCCAATGAGTCAACTCTTTGCATGAAGTGGCCAAAGTACTGGAGTTTCAGCTTTAGCATCATTCCTTCCAAATAACACCCAGGACTGATCTTTAGAATGGACTGGTTGGACCTCCTTGCAGTCCAAGGGACTCTCAAGAGTCTTCTCCAACACCACAGTTCAAAAGCATCAATTCTTTGGTGCTCATCTTTCTTCACAGTCCAACTCTCACATCCATACATGACTACTGGAAAAACCATAGCCTTGACTAGACGGACGTTTGTTGGCAAAGTAATGTCTCTGTTTTTGAATATGCTATCTAGGTTGGCCATAACTTTTCTTCCAAGGAGTAAGCATCTTTTAATTTCATGGCTACAGTCACCATCTGCAGTGATTTTGGAGCCCCCAAAATAAAGTCTGACACTGTTTCCCCATCTGTTCTGTGAACGAATCTTCCTGCTTCCAGTCTGGTTTCCCACCCTCACCTGTGCTGAGTATCTTCCAATCCAGAGATACTCCCAAATTCCCTCTTTGTAAACAAAAAAACAAAACTAAATTTCTAATCTTTCCAGATGGGGGATAAAGCAATCTCCAGTTATGTGGAAAAGCAGTGGGGATTTAGACATATAATTTACTTCTAAACTAAAATTTCATCCTGTTCTCTAGGTTTCAGCCCTATCTTAACAACTTACAAGTTTATTCACACTGCGTATGTGCAAACTCAGTTGAGTCCAACTCCTTGCACCTCCATGGACTTGTAGCCTGCTAGATTCCTCTGTCTATGTAATTTTCCAGGCAAGAATACTGGAGTGGGTTGCCATTTCCTACTCCAGGGGATCTTCCTAACCCAGGGATCGAACTCACTTCTCCTGCATCTCCAGCCCTGGAAGGCGATTCTTTACCTGAGCCACCTGAGACTCCCATTACTTACAGAGGTACAGCTAATTCATGAGCCGTTTTAGAGATTCTGTTTAAAAGTCACTTTCATTACTTGAGTTAGGAATTTGCCTTTTTGTGTTAGCTAAGTCTGTTATTATTTGTACATCTGTTTTCCATTTTCCAAAGTTATATTGTTGTCACCTTTTCTGGTTTCTTTGTTCTTGTAGGTTTATAACTTTTTAAAGTTTTAATATTATTTTAATGGGTTTAGAGAGGAAGCAAAAGTCAGTGTATATGTTCACTCTGCCATATTTACCTAAACTACTTTTTCCAAACTGTTCATAATGCCAAATTATTTCTGGCTTTATTTATTTCTCTGTCAAGCAAAAAGAGTTAGATTATCTCTCTTCTGTGTTCCTGTGACACTCTATATATGCTTTTGTTATGGAATTGATGCCATTGAATCATATCTTGTTTTTAATTTGTCTCCCCTACCACACATTGTTGTACAGCCTGTACACTGTTGTACAACTAATATTCCAGAACTTTTTTATCTGGGAAAACTGGAACTCTACAACTCTGCATTTGCCCCTCCCCTCAGCTACCATTCTGCTTCTGTTTTGTATGAGTTTGACTACTCTAGATAACTCATATAAGTGGACTCATACAGTATTTGTTTTTCTGTGACTGGTTTGTTTCACTTAGCATAATGTCCTCAATGTTCATCCATGTTTTAGCATGTGTTAGAATTTCCTCTCATTGTAAGGCCAAATAGTATTCCATTGTATGTCTATATGTTTTGTTTATCTGTTTATTCATTGATGGATGTTTGGGTTGTTTCCACCTTTTGACTATAGAGAATAATGCTGTTATGAATATGGGTGTACAGATATCTATTTGAGACCCTGCTTTCAATTATTTTGGATATATATACTTAGAAGTGTCATCATTTTTATGACATTGACATTTTTAAGAAAACAGTCCCCCTCTGTAAAAATAGAATGTCTTTCATTTGGGGCTTATATGATGTGCTGAGATTCAGGTAACACATTCCTGGACAGAATGCTGCATTGCAAATAATATATTCTGCTTTCCTTTTGTCTTTCAAGTTTGTTCAATTTTGTTCATAATTTCTATATGTTGTGGTATGAATTCTAATGTAGCCTTTATATCTTTATCTTTATTTTCTCCCTGATTTTAAACATAAAATGTCTCACCCTCTTCTAAGATTATATTAACTATCCGCTGTTTTTTTTAATAGAAGAAAATTAACTCTGTACTGTATCTGAAGTTTTATACTGATGTGTGCAGTCAGATAAATGTTTAACTGGATTTTTCCCCCTATTTTTTGTAACATCATCTATTGAACGGACAACAAATGAATCATTTGTTGAATCCTCTGGAAGTATTTGTGTGAAGTTCTTAGATTTACTAATTTCTATTGACCAGTTTGTTTTTATATCACTATCTTAACACTATAATTATTACATATTATAAATAATAGATTGTTATATCTATTAGAGAAGGACTTCCCTGGTGGCTCAGACGGTAAAGTGTCTGTCTACAGTGTGAACCTATAAGGCAGATCCCTTAACCACAGATTTTTCTACTCAGTTGTAAGAGTACTTTTTAAAGTATAATAATATACATTAACAATAAAATAAAGTTAGTCCAACCTTTACTGTGTTTGTCCTTTAGATAAGTTAATCTATATGCATACACAAAGAAAACCACATAAAAGAAACAGAACTATTGACCTTTCTCCAGTCTCTCTAAGGAAAAATCTAAACTTCAAAGAATTACCAGTGAATTACCAAGAATTACCAGTGAAATGCAAAACAGAGAGTCCTCTGTTTCAAGACCCTCTTGTAGTATCTCTTATTGCCTCCTAAATGCTGTCTCCCTAATAGTCCTCTGGGATTATACAATGATGATGGCACAGTCAGCCACCAGCAAGTATAGACATTGGTTGTTTAAACAGACCAATTTGGAACATTTGCTTCCCCGAGAGCAAGTGAAAATGCTTTGCAGTTAAGTATTTGTGTCTAACACATTCTTCAGGTGGGGATAGTTTCTTTATGCAGTGGTACCTCAGCTTCAGTCAATACCAAAATCAGGTTGATTATGTTCTTTGCAGCCAGAAATGGGAGAACTCTATACAGTCAGTAAAACCAAGACCTGGAGCTGACTGGCTCAGATCATGAACTTCTTATTGCAAAATTCAGACTTAAATGGAAGAAAGTAGGGAAAACCACTAGGCCATTAAGGTATGACCTAAATCAAATCCGTTATGATTACAGTGGAAATAACAAATAGATTCAAGGGATTATATCTGGTAGACAGAGTGTCTGAAAAACTATGGACAGAGGTTCATGATATTATATAGGAGGTGGTGACCAAAACCATCCCCAAGAAAAAGAAATGCACAGAGACAGAGTGGTTAGAGGAGGAGGCTTTACAAATAGCTGAGGAAAAGAAGAGAAGCAAAAGACAAGGGAGAAAGGGAAAGATATACCCAACTGAATGCAGAGTTCCAGGGAAAAGCAAGGAAAGATAAGAAGGCCTTCTTACATGAACAATGCAAAGAAATAGAAGAAAACAATAGAATGGGAAAGACCAGAGATCTATTCAAGAAAATTGGAGATATCAAGGGAACATTTCATGCAAGGATGGGGACAATGAAGGATGGAAATGATAAGGACCTAAATGAAGCAGAAGAGATTAAGAAGAGATAGCAAGAATATACAAAACAATTGTACAAAAATGTCTTAATTACCTGGATAACCATGATGGCATGGTCACTCATATAGAGCCAGATATTCTGGAGTGTGAAGTCAAATGGGCCTTAGGAAGCATTGCTACAAACAAAGCGAGTGCAGTTGATAGAATTTCAGCTGAACTATTCCAAATCCTAAAAGAGGATGCTATTAAAGTGCTGCACTCAGTGTGCCAGAAAATTTGGAAAACAGCAGTGGCCACAGGATTGGAAAAGGTCAATTTTCATTCCAATCCCAAAGAAGAGCAATGCCAAAAAACGTTCTAACTGCCGTACAGTTGCACTCTTTTCCTATCCTAGCAAGATTATGCTCAAAATCCTTCAAGCTAGGCTTCAGCAATACATGAACTGAGAACTTCCAGATGTTCAAGCTGGATTAAGAAAAGGCAGACAAACCAGAGATCAAATTGCCAACATTTTGTTGAATCATGGAGAAAGCAAGGAGTTCCAGAAAAACCATCTACTTCTGCTTCATTGACTATGCTTAAACCTTTAACTGTGTGGATCACAGCAAACTGTGGAAAATTCTTAAAGAGAAGGAAGTACCAGACCATCTTACCTGCCTCCTGAGAAATCTGTATATAGGTCAAAACACAACAGTTAAAACTGGACATAGAGCAACTGACTGATTCCAAATTGGGAAAGGAGTACGACAAGGCTGCACATTGTCACCCTGCTTATTCAACTTCTATGCAGACTACATCAGCAAAATGCTAGGCTGGATGAATCACAAGCTGGAATAAAAATTGCCAGAAGAAATATCAACAACCTCAGATATGCAGATAATACCATTCTAATGGCAGAAAGTGAAGAGGAACTAGAGTCTCTTGATGAAAAGAGGAGAGTGGAAAAAGCTAGCTTGAAACTCAACATTCAAACAGCCTTAAGATCATGGCATCCAGTCCCATCACTTCATGGCAAATAGAAGAGGGGAAAAAGTGGAAGCAGTGACAGGTTTTATTGAGCTCCAAAATCACCACAGACAGTGATTGCAGCCATTAAAATTAAAAGACTCTTGCTCCTTGGAAGGAAAACTATGACAAACCTAGATAGCATATTAAAAAGCAGAGGCATCACTTTGCTGACAAAAGTCTATATTTTCTAAACTCTGGTTTTTCTAGAGTCATGTACAGATCTGAGAGTTGGACCATAAAGATGGCTGAGCACTGAAGAATTGATTCTTTCGAATTGTGGTGCTGGGAAAGACTCTTGAGAGTCCCTTGAACAACAAGGAGATCAAACCAGTCAGTCCTAAAGAAATCAACCCTGAATATTTATCAGAAGGACTGATGCTGAAGCTGAAGCTCCAATACTTTGGTCACCTGATGTGAAGAACTGACTCATTGCAAAAGACCCTGATACTAGGAAAGACTGAAGGCAAAAGGAGAATGAGGTGGCAGAGGATGAGATGATTAGATAGCATCACTGACTCAATGGACATGAATTTGAGCAAACTCAGGGAGATACTGTAAGACAGAAGAGCCTGGTCCAGCAGGTTGCAAAGAGTCAAACATGACTTAGCAACTGAACAACAATTTTTAAGCACTTGCTTACAATATAGGACTAGGTTATAAGGCTTAAGCTGGAACCCCTAGTACAGTGAAAACTCATGGCTCTTTTCTCTCATTTATTGTTGCCTTTTTCTTTTTATCATAATCTAGTGGGTTTTTATTCTGCTTATGCCTACTTTCAGATGTGTTTACACACTTAATTTAAATAAACTTTGGTCTAATTTTTAATTTATTGGTATCTTCTGAGTAATCATTTCATATACATTAAAACATTTGAATTTGAAATTGTTTTTAATTCATGCAAAAATTCATCTACTAAAATAATACCATATTTGGGACTGAGGAAGCACTCTTCCCAAGGTCTTCAGTGTATAGTGACTAATCCAACATTTTATTATTTTCATTATTGGAGAGACTCAACAGGAGCTGAAAACTAAATCGAGTATCTTGAGTAACTCCAAGTTCTTTGGATAGCTTTAAACACATCCCTCTCTCTGAAGATGTACAGTCATGTTCAGGACATCTGCCCTTTGGGGCTCTACCTAACTTTGCTCTCTTATTTTTTGAAGGAACAACAGTTTAGATAGATATAGTCTCCTGTGGGGAGCAGACAGTGTCTGAGGAGCAAGAACCCAGAGAGACAGACATGTTTAGTAAATGGTAGCCAGTGCTGATAACAATAGAAAAATGATTGCCTTTCAAGATTTAAGAGCATCAAGTATTCTGGCAAAGCTTCCTAGGCTATCTAACCTCTAATCTAGACTGATGAAGAATGTTCTTGAAGACAACACACCATGGCAGTGGCTAAGCAGAAAACCCTGTTGAGTGAAGTATGTTTCCTGCCATCACAGGAAACAGTCATGGAAGTGTCTTCCCTTGCCTTGTGAATTGGGAAGGTAGTGAAATCAATGAAAATTTGCAATTCTCAAAAATTAGGTTAATTTATATGAAGAAATTCTAAATTTACATTTTAAAGCAACTTTATTTTTAAAAATTGTGCTGGTGAATTGTTTTGTATATAAACAATTTTCTGTTTCAGTGTGGTTATTAATTAACATTGACTATAATCTATTAAGTATAATACATTTCTAAAATATTTAAATTATATAAAGAAAAAGAAAATGACTTAGGAAACTTTAAAAATTACCTGCTAAGATACTTAAAATGGCTCTCCAACAAACATACAAAAAGAAAACAAAACCTCAAAATGGCAGGATAAAGCTCTTTTAGATTTTTAGATTTGGAATCCTAAACTAGCTGCTTAGAATGCTAGTGCATTAAATAAGGTTGTAGAATTCAAGGCTTAGATTCAGAAACTGATATATCCAAAATTACCCTTAAAAATACCTTAGGAAGTCATATTGGAGTCTAGAGAATCATATTATATGAGTGGCTTCTGTTTCAAAGCTATGTTGTCTTTTAGAATATGTACTTTATGTTTGAATGCTAGAGTCAAACTTTGTAGAGGAGTGCTCAGATGATGACCTTACAATCAAGTGAGAAACCAGCAAATTCACACCACTCATGTAATGCTCTCTTCAGAGCATATACTCTGAAAATCAGGCAGAATTGACTATACTGTTTATAGAGTAAATTGTCATTTTTTTCTTTTACTAGTAAACTTATTATGGTTGAACTTGTGATAATAAACTTTATAAAGACAGAATTCCACAGTGTATGACTATGTTAAAAGTTCCACCTGAATTTTTTCTGATATCTTTGTTATTCACATAGGAAAAAAATGATGCTATACTATGTCTTTCCTTTATTCTCTACAGATAATGGATTCTGAATTAATGCATAGTATAGTCGGAAGCTATCTTAAACCTCCAGAAAGAGTGTGTGTTCCATCAGTCACTCAGAGTGATGAATCATCTCAGACTCACTACTCTGTGAACTTAGAAATTCCATCTTCTAAAATGCTTCGTAGTCCAAATAGCCAAGGTAATTCTAATAAAAATCATATTTTAAATTAGGGAAATTAGGAAGCATGTTATATAAAACTTTTCATTTTTACATAGAAAAGATGATTGTTTATTTAACTAATCTTAGTAAAATGCTAATTTTTACTCTGTTGCTTAAAGTTTCTGTAAATTTAAGTTACTTAACATTTTTATTTTGGCTTCTTTGCTATAAGATGAAGATTAATATAACCAGCTAGGCACACATTGCAGATTTATCTTTAAAATGTCATTAAAAATAGGAAAATATTCTGAAGAATAAAAGGTCAGATTTGGAGAATCCTTCTAATGAATAAGTTGGTTAGAATATTAAAGAATTAAGTTGATTTTAATCTTATTCAAGGATTAAATTTAGAAATTGCATATATCCAAAATTACCCTTGAAAATTCTTCATGAATCCAGTTCACTGGAGTAAATACAAGATACAAGTATTATAACTTTTAAAACATAAGTTTAGGAGAATCTTAAAATTGAATTAGAAAAACATTTATGATTCCAGGCATACCTGTACCATACACATTACTTTCTAGATGCTGATACTCATGTTTTTTAATCTTTTATAATAATGGTTGGCATTATAAATAGACTATAGCTTTGTGGACAAAGCAACTATAAGAAATATTAATCCAAATCAAACAATAATCTCTAACAAACATCTTTCTAATTGGATATAAACTATATGAAAGTTAATCTTGAACATTTATTTATATTCCATTCATCTATAGTTTTATAATTTGAGGTGGTAACTGAGAAGAACATATAAGATAATATTTGAAAATTTTATAACTCGAGCTTACCTGAATTATGAAGATATTAATGTATCTGAATAATAATCATAGTAGTACATGTGTATCACAATCTTTCAAGCCTGACATCAGTTAAACCACTAGATTGTAATTTTTTCCTTTTTTTTTATTTTATTTTTACTTTACAAAACTGTATTGGTTTTGCCATACATTGACATGAATCCACCACGGGTGTATGCCAGCTCCCAATCCTGAACCCCCTCCCACCTCCCACCCCATATCATCTCTCTGGATCATCCCCGTGCACCAGCCCCAAGCATCCTATATCCTGTATCGAACATACACTGGCGCTTCGTTTCTTACATGATAGTATACATGTTTCAATGCCATTCTCCCAAAAAATCTCACCCTCTCCCTCTCCCTCAGAGTCCAAAAGTCCGTTCTGTACATCTGTGTCTCTTTTGCTGTCTCACATACAGGGTTATCATTACCATCTTTCTAAATTCCATATATATGTGTCAGTATACTGTATTGGTGTTTTTCTTTCTGGCTTACTTCACTCTGTATAATTGGCTCCAGTTTCATCCATCTCATTAGAACCAATTCAAATGTATTCTTTTTAATTGCTGAGTAATACTCCATTGTGTGTATGTACCACAGCTTGCTTATCCATTTATCTGCTGATGGACATCTAGGTTGCTTCCATCCTGGCTATTATAAACAGTGCTGCAATGAACATTGGGATACATGTGTCTCTTTCAATTCTGGTTTCCTCTGTGTGTATGCCCAGCAGTGGGATTGCTGGGTCATAAGGCAGTTCTATTTGCAATTTTTAAGGAATCTCCACACTGTTCTCCATAGTGGCTGTACTAGTTTGCATTCCCACCAACAGTGTAAGAGGGTTCCCTTTCTCCACATCCTCTCCAGCATTTATTGCTTGTAGACTTTTGGATCGCAGCCATTCTGACTGGTGTGAAATTGTACCTCATTGTGGTCTTGATTTGCATTTATCTGATAATGAGTGATGTTGAGCATCTTTTCATGTGTTTGTTAGCCATCCATATGTCTTCTTTGGAGAAATGCCTATTTAGTTCTTTGGCCCATTTTTTGATTGGTTCGTTTATTTTTCTGGAGTTGAGCTGCATAAGTTGCTTGTATATTTTTGAGATTAGTTTTTTGTCAGTTGCTTCATTTGCTATTGTTTTCTCCCATTCAGAAGGCTGTCTTTTCACCTTGCTTATAGTTTCCCTTGTTGTGCAGAAGCTTTTAATTTTAATTAGATCCCATTTGTTTATTTTTGCTTGTATTTCCAGTATTCTGGGAGGTGGATCATAGAGGATCCTGCTGTGATGTATGTCGGAGAGTGTTTTTCCTATGTTCTCCTCTAGGAGTTTTATAGTTTCTGGTCTTACATTTAGATCTTTAATCCATTTTGAGTTTATTTTTGTGTGTAGTGTTAGAAAGTGATCTAGTTTCATTCTTTTACAAGTGGTTGACCAGTTTTCCCAGCACCAATTGTTAAAGAGATTATCTTTATTCTTACCTCCTTTGTCGAATATAAGGTGTCCATAGGTGTGTGGATTTATCTCTGGGTTTTCTATTTTGTTTCATTGATCTATATTTCTGTCTTTGTGCCAGTACCATACTGTCTTGATGACTATGGCTTTGTAGTAGAGCCTGAAGTCAAGCAAGTTGATTCCTCCAGTTCCATTCTTTCTCAAGATTGCTTTGGCTATTCAAGGTTTTTGTATTTCCATACAAATGTTGAAATTATTTGTTCTAGTTCTGTGAAAAATACCACTGGTAGCTTGATAGGGATTGCTATTCTGTAGATTGCTTTGGGTAGTATAGTCATTTTCACTATATTGATTCTTCTGATCCATGAACACGGTATATTTCTCCATGTATTAGTGTCCTCTTTGATTTCTTTCATCAGTGTTTTATAGTTTTCGATATATAGGTCTTTAGTTTCTTTAGGTAGATATATTCCTAATTATTTTATTCTTTTCGTTGCAATGGTGAATAGAATTGTTTCCTTAATTTCTTTTTCTACTTTCTCATTATTAGTGTATAGGAATGCAAGGGATTTCTGTGTGTTGATTTTATATCCTGCAACTTTACTATATTCATTGATTAGCTCTAGTAATTTTCTGGTGGAGTCTTTAGGGTTTTCTATGTAGAGGATCTTGTCATCTGCAAACAGTGAGAGTTTTACTTCTTCTTTTCCAATTTGGATACGTTTACTTTCTTTTTCTGCCCTGATTGCTGTGGCCAAAACTTCCAGAACTGTGTTGAATAGTAGTGGTGAAAGTGGGCACCCTTGTCTTGTTCCTGACTTTAGGGGAAATGCTTTAAATTTTTCACCACTGAGGATAATGTTTGCTGTGGGTTTGTCATATATAGCTTTTATTATGTTGAGATTTGTTCCTTCTATTCCTGCTTTCTGGAGAGTTTTTATCTGTAATTTTTCTTGATGGAAGAAGCAATGTTCTAACTCATATGTCCTAATAATTAACATTATATCTTGGAAAAATAAACAATAAATATTTGTAATTTGACAGAAACTCTCTACATCAAGAACTGAGAACAGTTTTTAACTTTAAACCTAAATCTCCTTGTTAATTAGTGAACAGCATATTTTAATTTTCCTTATCCATGCTCAGACGTGTATGCCTCAAACTTCCTCTCCTTTCTCCCATGCTCCCTCTCTTCCTGCCTTCTTCACCCACTTCTTCCCTTCCTCCCACACTCCTGTCTCTCCCACTTTCTCCCTCTCTATATACACACACACATATATACATATATATATTTTTACATATGTTTTGAACATATTTGCTTTGTTAAATTAAAATGTGATTATTAGCTTCCTCACATCTCAAACTTAGAAAACTACTAAATATAATCATAAATATATTATAAGACATTTTTATAAGACATGTTAGAATTTGTTCCTCTTTAGAATTTTAGTCATTTTTCTTTTTATGAGGAATATAAATTACTTTTTAAACTTAAGTAACAAAAATATACTGCTCAATTTTATATGCTGCTATGATTATAAGTGCTCAAAAATTCTCACTTAAAATATCAAGACAATTTTTTCAACAGCTCTTATTTTAGCATTAAAAACTCTCCAGGAAAAGATTCATCGTTTAGAGTTAGAGAGATCACAAGCTGAAGATAACCTGAACATTCTTTCCAGAGAAGCAGCACAATATAAAAAGGCCTTGGAGAATGAAACAAGTGAGAGAAATCTGGCACACGAGGAACTGATAAAGCAGAAAAAAGGTAAGAAAATTCAATAATTCTCAGAAGGAAGAGGTTACCAAAGTTTACAGCTTGAATATAAAAGCCCAGTCTAAGAAGGTTTACTCAATATCTTGTTCTTATATGCGTTCACACCTTGTGACCTTGTTCTCAGATATTTTGATATTTGGACTAAATGGATATAATTTTAAACTTGCCTGTATATTATCTGTTATCCCAATTCATAAATTATTGAGATTAAAAGAAAAACTAAGTTTTTAGGCAAGTTGTATTTAGGAATTATAATATTTTCAGAGTACCAACAAAATTCATGTATTATTCAGTTCAGTTCAGTTGCTCAGTCGGGCCCGACTCTTTGCGACCCCATGAACTGCAGCATGCCAGGCTTCCCTGTCCATTACCATCTCCCGGAGTCCACCCAAACCCGTGCCTATTGAGTCAGTAATGCCATCCTACCAGCTCCTCTGTCATCCCCTTCTCCTCCTGCCCCCAATCCCTCCCAGCATCAGAGTCTTCTCAAATCAGTTATCTTTTCGCTTCAAGTGTCCAAAGTATTGGAGTTTCAACTTCAACATCAGTCTTTCCAGTGAACACCCAGGACTGATCTCCTTTAGGATGGACTGGTTGGATCTCCTTGCAGTCCAAGGGACTCTCAAGAGTCTTCTCCAACACCACAGTTCAAAAGCATCAGTTCTTCTGCGCTCAGCTTTGTTTATAGTCCAGCTCTCACATCCATACATGACCACAGGAAAAACCATAGCCTCGACTAGACGGACCTTTGTTGGCAAAGTAATATCTCTGCTTTTTAGTATGTTGTCTAGGTTGGTCATAACTTTCCTTCCAAGGAGTAAGCGTCTTTTAATTTCATGGCTGCAATCACCATTTGCAGTGATTTTGGAGCCCAGAAAAATAAAGTCAGCCACTGTTCTACTGTTTCCACATCGATTTCCCATGAAGTGATGGGACCAAATGCCATGATCTTCATTTTCTGAATGTTGAGCTTTAAGCCAACTTTTTCACTCTCCTCTTTCACTTTCATCAAGAGGCTCTTTAGTTCTTCTTCACTTTCTGCCATAAGGGTGGTGTTATCCGCATATCTGAAGTTATTGATATTTTCCCCAGCAGTCTTGCTTCCAGCTTGTGCTTCATCCAGTCCAACATTTTTCATGATGTACTCTACATATAAGTTAAATAAACAAGGTGACAATATGCAGCCTTGATGTACTCCTTTTCCAATTTGGAACTAGTCTGTTGTTCCATGTCCAGTTCTAACTGTTGCTTCCTGACCTGCATACAGATTTCTCAAGAGGCAGGTCAGGTGGTCTGGTATTCTCATCTCTCAGAATTTTCCACAGTTTATTGTGATCCACACAGTCAAAGGCTTTGGCACAGTCAATAAAGCAGAAATAGATGTTTTTCTGGAACTCTTTTGCTTTTTCGATGACCCAACAGATGTTGGCAATTTGATTTCTGGTTCCTCTGCCTTTTCTAAAAGCAGCTTAAACATCTGAAAGTTCACAGTTCACGTATTGTTGAAGCCTGGCTTGGAGAATTTTAAGCATTACTTTCTTAGTGTGTGAGATGAGTGCAATTGTGTGGTGGTTTGAGCATTCTTTGGCATTGCCTTTTTTGGGAAAGGCAATAATTATCATATCAAATATTATATATTATTATCATATCATACATTATTAGCCTGCAATATAATTAAAATGCTTCCTATTTTTACTAGTTTTTTAAAAATTGAAAATACAAAGCAATACTAATAATTAAACAATATAAAAATAAAACAATAAAAATAGCTTAAAAGGTTAATTGGAAGAAGTGGACAGGTAGATGGTTTCTAAGGAAATAAGGAAAAGGACTTCCTAGACACAAGTTTTAGAGATTTAGAACATAAATGCTATAAAGTTCACTTCAAAACTGTGGCTTTTTTCCCCCTGTAACACTATATCACCCTCATAAACAAGGTTCAAGTTTGTGTTTCAACTTAAAAATAGAAGAAATGAGGAGAAAAAAAAAGTTCTGAGGTAACTGAATGAAAGTAGAATAAAGAGCCAAGGAAGGTAAAGAATTAGAATGAGGTTGCTTACTTCCTACAGAATTAACTATGTGATCAGTAGTTGAGAAATAAGGAAAATGGAAATGGTAGAATGCATATAACTGAGTTTTAAGAAAGAGAGGAAATGTATTATTAGGGAAGAGACTTTCAGTCAGTTAAGTCACTCAGTTGTGTCTGACTCTTTGTGACCCCATGGACTGCAGCACGCCAGGCTACCCTGTCCATCACCAGCTCCCGGTTCTTCCTCAAACTCATGTCCATAGAGTCAATGATGCCATCCAACCATCTCATCCTCTGTCGTCCCATTCTCCTCCTGCCCTCAATCTTTCCCAACATCAGGGTCTATTCAAATGAGTCAGTTCTTCGCAACAGGTGGCCAAAGTATTGAAGCTTCAGCTTCAGCATCAGTCCTTCCAATGATATTCAGGATTGATTTCCTTTAGGATGGACTGGTTAGATCTCCTTGATGTCCAGGGAACTCTAAAGAGTCTTCTCCAACACCACAGTCCAAAAGCATCAGTTCTTCAGTGCTCAGCTTTCTTTATAGTCCAGCTCTCACATTCATACATGACTACTGGAAAAACCATAGCTTTGACTAGATGGACCTTTTGGCAAAGTAACGTCTCTGCTTTTAATGTGCTGTCTAGGATAACCATAACTTTTCTTCCAAGGAGGAAGCGCCTTTTAATTTCATGGCTGCAATCACCATCTGCAGTGCTTTTGGAGCCCAGAAAAATAAAGTCTCTCACTGTTTCCGTGTTTCTCCATCTATTTCCCATGAAGTGATGGGACCAGATGCCATGATCTTAGTTTTCTGAATGTTGAGTTTTAAGCCTATTTTTCACTTTCCTCTTTCACTTTATCAAGAGGCTCCTTAGTTCTTCTTCACTTTCTGCCATAAGGGTGGTGTCATTTGCATATCTGAGGTTATTGATATTTTTCCTGGCAGTATTGCTTCCAGCTTGTGCTTCATCCAGTCCAACATTTTTCATGATGTACTCTGAATATAAGTTAAATAAACAGGGTGACCATATATAGTCTTGACATACTCCTTTCCTTATTTGGAACCAGTCTGTTGTTCCATGTCTAGTTCTAATTGTTGCTTCTTGACCTGCATACAGATTTCTGAGGAGGCAGGTCAGATGGTCTAGTATTCCTATCTCTTAAGAATTTTCCACAGTTTGTTGTGATCCACACAGTCAAAGCTTTGGTATAGTCAATAAAGCAGAAGTAGATGTTTTTCTGGAACTCTCTTGCTTTTTTGATGATCCAATGGATGTTGGCAATTTGACTTCTGGTTCCTCTGCGTTTTCTAAATCCAGCTTCACATACTGTTGAAGCCTCACTTAGAGAATTTTGAGCATTATTTTGCTAATGTGTGAGATGAGTACAATTGTGCATTGTTTGAGCATTCTTTGACATTGCCCTTTTTGGGGGATTGGAATGAAAACTGACCTTTTCCAGCGGCCCCTGCTGAGTTTTCCAAACTTGCTGTCATATTGAGTGCAGCACTTTCACAGCATCATCTTTTAGGATTTGTAATAGCTCAACTGGAATTCCATCACCTCCACTAGCTTTGTGATGCTTCCTAAGGCCCACTTGACCTCACATTCCAGGATGTCTGGATCTAGATGAGTGATCACACCATCATGGTTATCTGGGTCATGAAGATCTTTTTGTATAATTCTTCTGTTTATTGTTGCCACCTCTTCTTAATATCTTCTGCTTCTGTTAGGTCCTTACCATTCTGTCCTTTATTGTGCCCATCTTTGTATGAAATGTTCTCTTAGGTCCTCTATTTTCCAGATGGTATTATTTCCCAGGAATAGCCAGGTTTTTGTGATCCCACAAGTCACTGACTTCCTTCCCTTTCAAAAGTATATTCTCTGGGTCTTCATGCTGCTGCTGCTGCTAAGTCGCTTCAGTCGTGTCTGACTCTGTGCGACCCCATAGACGGCAGCCCACCAGGCTCCCGCGTCCCTGGGATTCTCTAGGCAAGAACACTGGAGTGGGTTGCCATTTCCTTCTCCAATGCATGAAAGTGAAAAGTGAAAGAAGTCGCTCAGTTGTGTACGACTCTAGAGACCCCATGGACTGCAGCCTACGAGGCTCCTCCATCCATGGGATTTTCCAGGCAAGAGTACTGGAGTGGGGTGCCATTGCCTTCTCTGCTGGGTCTTTATGAGTCAATGTTAAATTAGTTATATATAATTAATGAGATATTCACAAGTTTTATGTTAATAATTTTGGAGAGTCATTATTCAGAAGTAAAGAAGTTTTGAACTTCTGACTTTTAATTAAATTCATATAATACATTTCTTGTGATAACTCTCTGATATGATTCATTATTACTTTTTCTTTTCATAGATATAAGTATGCAGTTAAGCTCAGCCCAGTCTCGCTGCATCCTCCTAGAGAAGCAACTAGAATATACAAAGAGAATGGTTCTCAATGTAGAACGAGAGAAGAATATGATCCTAGAACAACAGGTGACTATATTTTCTATAGTAATATAATATGTTTTTGAAGAATATTTAATGTCATGGGAAAATTTTCATATTATAATTTAAATAGGATATAAAGCTGTATGTAGGAAATTTCCAGTTACAGTGATGCACACTAAGTCATTTGAACCAGCTTTTCTATAGAGGAAACACAACATTGGACAGAATATTTAAAAAGAAAAGAGGGAATGGAGGGAGGGAGAAAGAAAGGAAGAAAAGAAAATACACAGAACTGGTGGAGAGTTAACCAGGTGATGAAAGGTCACCAATTCAGAAGTATGTGTGCATACTTAAATTCAAAGAAGTTGACCTCCAGAGTGGTTGGTTTTGGATCCCTTCCATTTTAGGACATTTTTGATTCCAGAAGAGTCAGTTGAAAGGCTAAATAGTGCTTTTGAAAACCATCATTATGGAGCTAAAGAAGAGTTCAAGGTCTGTCAAGGGTAGGAACCCTGGTAAATATTTTGTGCTCTGAATGCTTTGTAATGATGAACAAGAAGGAAAATAAGACAGATTACAGCTCAGCTCTAGATTATCAGAGTAATCTAGAAAATCTTAGTCCCTGAAATTGGATTAAAGTGATCCTGGATGGCTAGTGTTCCCAGGGTCCTCAAATTATTTCTATAAACCTTTCTTCTACACAGTGAGAAACTTTGCGATGAAAGATAACCAGGCAGAAGGAGATAAAACACTATGAAAAGAAATAGCATACATAACAGACTATATATAAACACTCTCACAAGTTAGCTCCAGCTAGATCCTGGCTCTAGAAGATACAAACTTTAAAATAATTACACTTGCTATAATCAAGGAGATAGAAAATAGGATCAAAATTTTCAGCAGAACATTAGAAACCATAAAATGGCAGAGTAGATTTGAGAAGGAACCAAATAAAAATTACAATATTGTAAAAATACAATAAATGGAATTGAGAACTTAATGGTGCATCTAACAGCAGATCAGAAGAGATAATTAGTGAATTAGAAGATGAAACCATCCAAATCAATGAAGAGACAAACAATGGTAAGTTTAGAAAAGAGAGACATAAGTTAGAGTGAGGTCAAGTTTATGTGTGATTGGAATTCCAAAAGGAAAAGAAAGAGAGAATAGGACAGAAACAATATTTGAAGATATAATGGCTGGGAAGTTTTAAAAATTGACTAAAAAATAATCACACCATAGATTTAAGAAACCCTATAAAATCAAAGCAGGAAAAACAAAAAGAAATAAGAAATAATAAGAAAAGAATAAAATCCTAAAAGCTGCTGGGGGAAAATAAAAGGGTTACATTGAAAAGGACAACAATTAAATTGACAGCTGACTTCTCAATAGAAAATACTGAATCTGGAAGAAAACAAGCTGATTATAATTAAGATATTAAAAGAAAATAACTGTCAATGTAGAGTCCAATGCCTGGTGAAACTATCCACCAGAAATAAAGGTGAAGTGAATACATTTTAAGACTGACCAAATCTGAGGTAGTTTGTTACTAGGCGATACATTCTAAAGGAAACACTGAAGGTATCATTCAGACAGAAGGAAGAATATCTTAGATGGAAGATTAGAGATGCAGGAAGAAATGAAGAACAATGAAGATGGTAAATATATAGGTAAATAAATATATTACAGCAATAATTATGTTTTATATATTTAAATATATATAAAGGATTGAAATTAATGAGAATAGTAACTTAGAACTGATAAATACAGTTTAAGTGTTCTAAGATCTTTGCTTTATGTTGAAAATGGTTAAAAGTACCAGTCAATACTGGATTTTAATAGGCCAAGTATTTAATAGGTTTCTCAAGGAACTAAAAAAGTTGATTCTAAAATTCATATGAAAAGGAAAGGTCCAAAAGTAGCCAAGCTATTCTGAAGAAGAATAAGATGAGGTCTTGCCCTATGACATATTGATACTATCAAAATTAGATTGATATTTGTATGGACTGACAGCAAGAATAAAGGATTAGGGTATAGTCAGACCCACTTATATGGAAACTCAATATAAAACAAGGATGCCATTGCATAACATTGTTGAAATGCTAGACTTCAGTAAATGTTTGGGGGAAATTGATTATGTGAGAGAAAAAGAAAGAAATTGGATTTGTACCTCACATCATACACAAAAATAAATTCCAGATGGATTAAAGACATATGTTAACTTTGGAATTTTTAGAAGAAAATACAGAATAATGCCTTTATGACCTCGGAGTTAAGTGAGATTTCTTAAAAATGAAGTGAAGTCGCTTAGTCGTGTCCAACTCTCTGTGACCCCATGGACTGTAGCCTACCAGGCTCCTCCGTCCATGGGATTTTCCAGGCAATAGTACTGGAGTGGATTGCCATTTCCTTCCCCAGGGGATCTTCCCGACCCAGGGATCGAACCTGGGTCTCCCGCATTGTAGACAGATGTTTTACCGTCTGAGCCACCAGGGAAGTCCTTAAGCAAGATACAAAAATACAAAGCAGTGGTAGAAAAATGGGCAAAGTTATGAAGAGGCATTTTGCAGGATAAAAGAAATCACAGTTTAGTTCAGTTCAGTCACTCAGTCGTGTCCAACTCTTTGCGACCCCATGAATCACAGCACACCAGGCTTCCATGTGCATCACCAACTCCCCGAAGCTTGCTCATACTCATGTCCATTGAGTCAGTGATGCCATCCAGCCATCTCATCCTCTGTCGTCCCCTTCTCCTGACCCCAATCCCTCCCAGCGTCAAGGTCTTTTCCAATTAGTCAACTCTTCGCATGAGGTGGCCAAAGTATTGGAGTTTCAGCCTCAGCATCATTCCTTCCAATGAACACCCAGGACTGATCTTCCTTAGGATGGACTGGTTGGATCTCCTTGCCATCCAAGGGACTCTCAAGAGTCTTCTCCAACACCACAGTTCAAAAGCATCAATTCTTCCGTGCTCAACTCTTTATAGTCCAACTCTCATATACATACATGACTATTGGAAAAACCATGGCTTTACACAGACCTTTATCGGCAAAATAAAGTCTTTGCTTTTTAATATGCTCTCTATAGGTTGGTCATAACTTTTCTTCCAAGGAGCAAGTGTCTTGGCTGTAGTCACCATTGCAGTGATTTTGGAGCCCAGAAAAATAAAATCTGTAACTGTTTTCACTTTTTCCCCATCTATTTGCTGTGAAGTGATGAGACCAGATGCCATGATCTTAGTGTTTTGAATGTTGCATTTTAAGCCAGCTTTTTCAGTCTCCTCTTTCACCTTCATCAAGAGGCTCTTTAGTTCTTCTTCACTTTCTGCCATAGGGTGGTATCATTTGTATATCTAAGGTTATTGATATTTTTCCTGGCAGCCTTGAGTCCAACTGGTGCTTCATCCAGCCTGGCATTTCACATGATGTACTCTGCATATAAGTTAAATAAGCAAGATGACAATATACAGTAGTTCAGTGATTATTGATAAATGAATATGCTCGTGTAATCTATAGTTCTACCAAATAAGAACATTTTTATCACCTGAGAAATTTTCTTATATCTTTGCCAAGTTATTCCTTGCTCTCTCCCCACCTCCCAACAGTGCAACTACTATTCTGATTTATTTTACTTCAGATTAATTTTACCTGTCCTAGAACTTCATATAAATTGGATGATAGAAAATGCTCTTTTTGTGTCTGGTTCTTTGGTTTAACATAAAGTTTTTTAGATTAATCCATGTTGTTACATGTATCAGTCGTTCATTCCTTTTATTGCTGTGTTGAATTTCATTATATAGATATGCCACAATTTGGTTATCCATTTTTCATTTGATGGATATTTGACCTTTTTCCAGGTTGGAAGTGTTATAAGTAAAGATACTTCAAACATTCTTATACAAACTTTTTTGTGACCATATGTTTTAATTTATCTTGAATAAATATCTAATAGTAGAATTACTGAACCACGGGGTAGGTGTATTTTTATAAGAAAGTATCAAAGTATCTTCCAAAATATTTTCTTCTAAAAGCTCTTAATTTTCATTTTGTTCTATGATCCATCTGGTATTAACTTTTGTATAGTGAGAGAAAATTATTCAAGGTTAATTTTTTCTCCGTGTGGATGCCCAGTTGTCCCAGCACCATTTGTTAAAAAATTTCTTTTCTCCAATCGAATTGATTGGGCACCTTGGTCAACAAACAGTTGACAAAGATAGATCAAGTCTATTTCTGGAACTCAGTATTTTCTAGGGATTTTCTATATACATAATCATGTCATCTATGAATAAATAAAGTTTTATTTTTCCCTTTCCAATTTTTATGGCTTTTATTTTTTGCACTTTGTACAGTGTTAATTAGAAGTAGTAAAGACTGACATCCTTGTTTTGTTTCTGATCATTGGGAGAAAGATGCTACTCTTTCACTAGATTATTATCTCTAGGTTTTTCATCGTTATCCCTTATCAAATGTGGAAATTACCTTCTGTTCTTAGTTTGCTGAAAACTTTTACTGTGAATGATTTTTCAATTTGCTTTTTATACATCTAGTGAAAGGGTCATATGATTTTTCTCATTTCTTCTGTTAACATGGTAAGTTACACTGTTTGATTTTCAAATGTTAACCATCATTGCATTCCTGATAAAGGTCCCAATCGATCTTGATGTAGTATCATTTTTCTATATTGCTTGATTCAGCTTGCAAAGATTTCACTCAACAATTTTTGTGACTTCGTCCTTAAGCCATCTTGGTTTGTAATTTTCTCACAATGTCTCATTTTGGGTTTTGTGTGACCTCATAAAATTAGTTGGGAGGATTCCTTCTGTTTTCTGAAAGACCTTGTATAAGAATAGTTTTATTTCCTCCTTAAATGTTTGCTAGAGTTCAAATTTGATAGATGCTATCTGGGACTGAAGTTTTCTTTAAATATATAGTGTTTAATTATAAGTTCAGTTTATTTATAACAGAGATTCAGTTACTCAGATTATCTGTTTTTCTTGTGTGTTTAGAGATGTCCCCTCTTGCATTCCTGATACTAGTAAATTTGTACTCTTTTTAAACTATCAACCTATATATCTCTTTATAAATGTTATAGATTAAAAAATCTTTATAAAAACTTTTATTTTCTATTTCATTGAGTTTCCATTTCATCTTTATTATTTCCTTCCTTCTACTAATGTAGGATTTAATTTGCTATTTTTCCCTATCTTTGAATGTTGGAAACTTAGATTATTGATTTTAGAACTTTATTATTTCTTTTTAAATGTGATATATTGTGATTTAAAACTATCAATTTCCCTCTAAACTGTGCTTTACCTGCATCCCACACATTTTGCCACTTTATATTTTCATTCTTTCAACTAAGAATATTTTTTAAGTTCCCTATTCCCTAATTTTCTCCAAGTTCTCTGTATGCTTTAGTCCTTTGATAGCTGCTTTTCTATGTTATAGTTAGAGGGTAAGTCAATAAGTAGGTTTGATCACCTTGTGATAACACCTTGTTTATTTAATATGTTTCACTGATGATGTTTTCCATAGTAGGAATGTTATATAAAGATACATGGAAGATTTTGTTCCATTGATCTAATATCTTTTTTTGCACAGTTTCTTTGTTTTGAAAAGTATTTTATTTTCTGTTTTTTTTTGCTTTTAAAGCACCTAAAGTATGTGCATGTTTGTTATGTGTTTCTTATGACAATTTATGTTGTGCTTTGAATTCTCAGAAATTGTATTATTCTTGAGCAATCGGCTTCACTTGCCAAATTTAGGTTTTGTTTTTTTCCTTTCCAGGCCCAGCTTCAAAGGGAAAAAGAACAGGATCATATGAAGCTTCATGCAAAACTTGAAAAGCTTGATGTCTTAGAAAAGAATGCTTTAAACTTACAACAACTCAGAAAACTGCTGAGGTAAGCTTCAACTTATTTCTTTGAAGTGGTGATACCAGGAATAAATCTTTAGTGTTATGTGTAATTACCCTGTATATGAATATACAATAAAATTAGATTTGTAAAACTTCATTAATAGCTTTTAGTAATCCAGATATGAGTTATTGCCTATAGATCACAGCATAAATGAGTTTGCTTTTTGATGTGAAATTGTAGTTTCACCACCTTCTGCAGTGGTAGAATATTTTCATTCGTTAGGTGATTTACCTAAAGGATATTGAAAAGGTAGCCTTTCACCACTTGCAAGTAAGTTACGCCTATTCTAGATCCTATCCTGAAATGCCCTCTCCTTTTCCAAGTGAATCCCATCCATTTTGTAGGATTCTCCCATTCCTGCTTCCTCTATGAAACCTTCCTTGAGATTCTGAACACTCAGGAAATTCTCCTTTTGAGATAGTACTGTCTTCCTATTCCAAACTATACTGTGTATATAAGATGAAATACATTTGTGTATAACGTTATACACATATATTCATGACGTGGTCAAATCGTATTGTTTCATGTATATTAGTCTTGTTTCCCTGGTGGCTTAGATGGTAAAGAGTCTGCCTGCAGTACGATCCCTGGGTCAGGAAGATCCCCTGGAGAAGGAAATGACAACCCACTCCAGTATTCTTACCTGGAAAATCCCATGGACAGGGGAGCGTGGCAGGCTACAGTCCATGAGGTTGCAAAGAGTCAGACATGACTGAGTGATTTCACTTTCACTTTTCCCTAAGTACAGCATAGTCTTTTATTGTAAGTTGTCTATATTTTAAATGAAACATTGAGACCCAAGACTGTATTGTCTTTAAAACCTCCCAAATTTTCAGTACTATGATTTTGTTAATGAAAATTAATAGAGCCTATGCGTATAAATTCTTTGCTTCTCCTTTGTCCTTCTTACATAAAGTAGGTAAAGAATCATACGAAGAAAGCTAAGGAAAACTTAGCATCTTTTGCCATTCCTTTTTTTTACTTTCTGCTTTAATTTACCAAACTATTAAGAATCAAGACCCTGAGGGCTCTATTTGGAAAAGGAATAAAAGATATTTAGCACTAGTTTTTGTATAATAATCCCAGTTTTTCAATTCTTTTGTAGGACAAGATTAAACATTTAGAGGAAAAACTAAAGGAAGAAGAACATCAGCGTAAACTCTTCCAAGATAAAGCTTCTCAGGTAAACAGAAAACTGTATTATCTGGCACTTTAAAATCACATATGTTTTATTATACTTTATTAACTGAAGCCTTACCCTGGACTCTAATTTCTGCTTCCTAACTTATCAGTTTTGTATTTTTTTGCTATAATAATGAAATTTCAGTAAGATAGCAAGTATATTCATAGGCTTGGATGTATTGCCAAAGATAATTTGGTCTTTTGAAATTCTGAGAAACATACATATATTCTCAGTTGAAAGAACTCATGCTATCAATTTGAGGTATATAAAATAACTCATTCTGTTATAAACAGAAAATGATTATAATTACCAGTAGACTTGGTGACTTTAACACAAAAAAATAATATTTGGGACTTTCTTCTTCAAAAACATTTTAATATCAATCATATGTTTTTGAAGAAAAAGAAATTTGTTAAAAGTCAAGTAATAGTAAAGGTTTTTTTCACTATTCTAGCTTCAAACTGGACTTGAAATCAGTAGAATTTTAATGTCTGCAGTAAAAATCCAAGGCACTTCAAGGAAAAGAAGAAATCTTCAAAGGTATGCAAATACTTTATTCTTATTTGCTAGTGCTTATTTCTTCATCCTTTTAGTAATTATACCTGTGTATTTTTTAAAAAGAATTTGAAGATATTTATAATATGACATGAAATAATTCTATGAAATGGACCTAAAAACATAAGTCAAGTAATGATGGTTTGGGGTGTGAGGACAGAAAATTCCATAAAACCTAGGTTGAAGAAAGTAGCAGCATTTGAGCACAAAGCCTAGCTCTGAGTTTGCTTGACACCCAAAGCAAAAAGGGACATATAATGGGCAGTACAACTAAATTTGTGAAATAACAATAAGCATTCTAATTTTTCTAGAAAGGTAAACATACTGCTAGTACTAAACTGTTAAAGAAATGTATTTTGGATACTTTTAAAAGAAGCACTAAACAATAGAATAGATACAACACAATAGTTTCTGGAAGCAGTTTTATATAATTCATGCACAATAAAAAGATAAGATATACTATTAAATTATATTGTATTATAATATTAAATTATAATTATAGTCATTTCTCTAGATAAATTATTTATTTTTTATGCTAATATCCTTTGGACTTGCCTAAAGATTAGGAAATCTTTAGCTTTACCAATAATAATTTGTTTTGATAAATTGATGTTTTGGATTTATTATATTAAACTTTTTTATTTATAATGGTAAAGAATATGTTAGTCCTTTTTAATCTTACGATTCTGAAAGTATAGTTTTGATGACCACTATTACTATTTATTCAATATGCATGTAGTATTTCTGTGTGCTATTTGCTGTACAAACCAAGCATGCTATTTGTGAGTTCTGGCCACTGCCATAGGTTCACCCTGTGGATACAATAATGGAGGAAACATTATACTTAACTTTAGCTAGTTGTTTATTCCCTAAATAAGAATTCAGAAAAAAGAAAGAATTCAGTAGTTTGGCTGCATTTTTCACAGATAAGTTTCTTTCAAAGAATTTGCAAACTACAGTAATGAAGACTATTTTCCCAATGCCGTTTATATTGATTTTTAGTTTATTTCTTTCCTTAAGTATGTTTTGTGTCTTATCTTCACAGTAAGATTAGAAGCTGCAAAGCCAAGTAGAGAATCACTATAAGTAATTTATACAAGTGGAAAAATACTGACTTATTTTTGTAGTTATGTTTTATGACATCCTTTGAAGATCTGGTAGAAAAGATTTTTAATAAGGTACAGGGAAAAACAAGGTAAAAGAAATGAAGGAAAGAAAAGGTAGCTCCTGGAAGAAAACAAAAATAATTGACAGCAAAAGCACTTTATAAAAGCAGTTAGCTTAAGTTCCAAGTTCGTAGGTCTGTAAGTAATAATGCCTCCTTTTAAAGGTAACAGGAGCACTAATGTTGCTGAAGGTAGTATCTGAGTTTTTTAAGACACCTCTGTGAGATTCCTGCTTGTTTCGCTGACACTTACTTCATATCCTGGACATAATTCATTCAACTCATATGTCTTGATTTATATAGATTAGTACCTTTAGGTATTAAAAAGATAACACAGGAATTTACAATGAAGCAGACAAAAATACAAATATAAGACAGTATACTAAAAACTTAATAAAGGTATAAACAAAGTATTCTGGTGCTGTACACATAAAAAATATGTGAAAAGATCACACAAGAAGTAGTAAAGGCAGACTTGGAAAATGAGTACGTATTGACAGAGATGAGGCAAAGTGTGTTATAGTCTGAGAGTATAGTTGATTTTTACATGAAACTGTAAATAACTGTCCAGTACTAGTACTATATGAGACCTGAAAATATAGCTTGAAGTGAGATCATGACTGATCTTCAATGCCATGTTAAGAATTTGAACTTTTGTTCTATAAATCATTGTGAACCATTGAAGGCTTATAGAGACATGATTAGAGCTGTACTTCTAGATAGTTACCAACAACAGCGGGCTTCCCTGGTGGCTCAGAGGTTAAAATGCCTCCCCCAATGCTGGAGACCCGGGTTTGATCCCTGGGTCCGGAAGATCCCCTGGAGAAGGAAATGGTAACCCACTCCAGTATTCTTGCCTGGAAAATCCCATGGACGGAGAAGCCTGGTAGGCTACAGTCCATGGGGTCGCAAAGAGTTGGACACAACTGAGCAACTTCACTTTCACCACAAACAGCATAAGGTGAGCTTGGAAGTAAAGAATCAGACTGTTTGAATATTGTAAGCAAGATAATGGAAGCCTGTCCTGTGAGGTTTTCATTATTCTTTTGAAAGGAATCAATCAGAAATCTCATTCAGTATAACGACTAAAAAAAAAATTACATTTCCTTTGTTCTAATTTAACTGCTTAAAATAGACTTTAAGCAGTCTATTGGACTTGATCAGACCATCATTTTCTATTACTTGAAATTATCATTCCTAAGGTACAGAGCTTGAATGATTGTCCAGGATCACCAAGAAAATCTGAGTGAATAAGAACTGACTCACAAACGTGAGATATCTCTACCTCTAAGCCATTTAATTTTTTTTAATTAAAAATTAATGTTTATGATAGTTAAGATACCTAAATATTCCTTTAGAATTGAGAATATTTTGTTTTCTTTTTATTATGGAATATGGTCAGCTTATTGATTATTCTCTTGCTAAAGTGTTAACTAGAGTAACCAAGTCACCCCAGTTTGCCTGTGACTGTACTGGTTTTAGTACTGAAGATCCTGTATCATGGGCAGATTGAGACAATTGGTCACCCTAGTTCAATCCATCCAACAAAAATAGTGAAATCACTTACTTTTAAGAATGTAGCTTAGCAGTGTCTTTTCAAAAATGATTCATGAAGGAGTACATATTGATTTGGCCAAAGAGTTCGTTTGGGTTTTTCCATAAAATGTTACTGAAAAACCTGAAGAAACTTCTTGGCCAACCTAATATAACAAAAAATGTCTGCTCGAAGGATAATAATGACATTAACACTGGTACTCACCACACAGCTTAAGAAATAGAACATTACCAGCACTGTTAAGGCCCAGTGTGTACCTTTCTTAAATTGTATCTCCTCCATCCAAGGAGTAACCACAATTCTGATTTTGTTTTTATCATTCTCCTGGTTTTTAAAAAAATTACTTTACCAAAAAAGTATTTATAAGAAATATATTTGTTAGGTTTACACTTGAACTTTATATAAATATGCTTACTGTATTTGTGTTCTTCAGTAGCTGTCTTTTTCCACTCAACATTAAGTTTATGAGATTCTTCCAATTGATGCGTATATGAATGGTTCACTGCTTTTTATTGCTAAAAATTTCTTTTTCCCTTCTCCTTTCAGTGATCATTTGGTTTCTCACTTTTTGTTATTATAAACAACACTGTTATGAACATTCTTGTACATGCCTCATGGTGTAAGTGTTCAGGAGTTTCTCTGAGATACTGGGCCATAAGTGTCATGCACCTTAGCTTTATAAGATATTGTTCAAAGTAACTGGACCAGTTTATGTTCCAATCAGCAGTTACCATTGTTCCATATCCTAACCATGTGTCTTTTTGGTTTGTTTTTTGTTTTTCACTTTTTATTTTGAAAAATTATAGAGTAGAGGTGATAAAAAAATATAAAAGAGGTACAGTGTATCTTTCAGAGAAGGCAATGGCACCCCACTCCAGTACTCTTGCCTGGAAAATCCCATGGACGGAGGAGCCTGGTAGACTGCAGTCCATGGGATCGCTACTGAGTCGGACACGACTGAGTGACTTCACTTTCATTTTATGCATCGGAGAAGGAAATGGCAACCCACTCTTGTGTTCTTGCCTGGAGAATCCCAGGGATGGCAGAGCCTGGTAGACTGCTGTCCATGGGATCTCACAGAGTCAGACATGACTGAAAAGACTTAGCAGCAGCAGCAGCAGCATATATCTTTAACAAACTTCCCCAATGGTAACATCTTTCATAAATAAAGTCCAGGAAATTGAAATTGGTATAATACACAGAGCTTGTGGAGATTTCAACAGTTGTGTGATCATATATAGTTTTATCACATGTGTAGATTCTTGTAACCATCACCACTATGAAGATATAGAACTATTCTACTACTATAGGGTTCCTTCATGTTATCCCTTTATAGTTACACATCATCCTCCCTAACCCTTACTGCTGCTAAGTCACTTCAGTCATGTCCGACTCTGTGCAACCCCCATAGATGGCAGCCCACCAGGCTCCCCCGTTCCTGGGATTCTCCAAGCAAGAACACTGGAGTGGGCTGCCATTTCCTTCTCCAGTGTATGAAAGTGAAAAGTGAAAGTGAAGTCACTCAGTCGTGTCTGACTCTTGGCGACCCTATGGACTGCAGCCCACCAGGTTCCTCCATCCATGGGATTTTCCAGGCAAGAGTACCGGTGTGGAGTGCCATTGCCTTCTCCTCCCTAACCCTTAGCAATTTATAATCTGTTTATCATCTCTATAATTTTATTTCAGGAATGTTATATAAATGTAATCATATAGTATATAACCTTTTGAGAGGCTTGTTTTACTCAGTCAATCCAAGTATTGACACATTTTTAAAAGTTTCTGTGTAGTATTCCATGTTAGGGATGTACCACAGTTGAACCATTTCCCTGATGAAGGATATTTGGGTTGTTTTCAGTTTTGTTCTTGTTGTTTAGTTGCTAAGTTGTGTCCCACTCTTTTGCGACCCCATGGACTATATAGCCCACCAGGTTCCTCTGTCCATAGGATTCCAGTTTTAGTAGTAGTAGTTTAGTCGCTAAGTCGTGTCCAACTCTTGCAATCCCATGGACTATTGCCCTCCAAGTTCCTCTGTAGGATTCTCCAGGCAAGAATTCTGGAGGGGATTGCCATTTCCTTCTCCAGGGATCTTCCAAACCCAGGAACTGAACCTGGATCTCCTGCATTGCAGGCAGCTTCTTTATTGACAGAGGTACAAAGGAAGCTGTCTCAGTTTTAGGCTATCACAGATAAAGCAGTTATAAACTTTGTGTACAGGTTTTTGTGTGAACATATTTTTCATTTTCCTTGGGTAAATATCTAAAAGTGAAATCTCTGAATCATATGGTAGCTATCAATAAATCTTTAATTTTACAAGAAAGTTCCAAACTGGCTGCATTATTTTTTGTGTATGAGCAATCTGGCTTCTCCACTTCCTTGTTAGCATTTGGTGTTGTCACATTTTTTTTGTAACCATTCTAACAGGTATATAGTGATATTTCATTGTAACTTACATTTTCTAATGTACAATAGTGTTAATTTGATAAATGTCTTTTAAAATATTTTTTGTTTATTTTTTCCCTTCTCAATGTTTAGAAAACTAAATGTTTAAAGAGAGGACCACCTCAGCAAATTTGTTCAAAATTTGGAACACTGCCTATTATGACTGAGAAGGTGAGAACGGAAAAATGAGGATACTTGTTCAGATAAATTCATGCTTTGGTATAAGTGCTATTTAAATGCCATCAGTTATTTCAAATTGTTCTCAGCTATTTCTTTTCCCCCAAAGTCTGCCAGTGCAAGCCATTCTTCGAATGCAAGTACACAAAACCTCCAAACAGTGCAACATTCTGGGCCACGTATCCTTCAGAAACCAGCTGAAGTTACTGAGCTTAGATGTCTCTACAAGCCTTCTAGAACAACTTCTCAAAGTAAAGCTGTACCTTCTGACTCAGAAAAGTCCATTTCTATTTGCAACAATTTGTCTGAACTTTTGATGGCAATGCAAGATGAGCTGGACCAAATGACTGTGTAAGTATTTATCACAAGAAGTAGCAGGACTAATTCAGGTATCTTTTTTTCTTCTCAGTCTTTCAAACAATGTCACTTAAAAATTCCTGAAAGCCTTACTTAGCCTTTTGAACTTATTTTGATCTGAAGATTACTACTTTTTCTATTTAAAGTGTTTCTGTATTCCCAAGATCTGAACTGATAGACAAATATTTCTGTCATTCTAACAGATGGGGTCTGGTGACCTTAAATTATAATTCACAAATGCTTTTCTAAGATAGATTCTCCTCCTGCTTTTTATAATCTTTTCAGTTAAGTGAATTATTTCATTAGACAAATAAGAGTGAAATTTCTTATTTTCCATTCTGGCTGGTCTGCATTGCATGTTTGAAGCATCCATATTCTTCAAAGATTCTGTATGGGATACATATTTTAAGCTTCAAGTTTAAATATCTTTTCAAAAAATATTCCAGAAAATATGTGACTTGGGTGGCCAACTAGTTGAACTAAGACCTCTGTAGAAGATATAACTAGTTCTATTAGCAGTTTTTTTGAGCAGGCATTCACCAAATCTAGGAATTTCTCAGGCAAATACTTCTATAGCTGGAATTCTTCCAAAGATTCTACATTAAGAATTCCAAACTTGGAATGAAAAAGAGTCCCTTAATGCCTCTAGCTAAGGACATCAGAATATTTTACTACATTTATTTAACTATGAACACAAAGAATTCAGACATTTTTTAAGAATCTTTGAGATCCTAAGTCTGAGAGATTTCTAAATATATCTAATCTTAAATCATAAGAGCCTATTTATAATTACCATAGATTTAATTTGATAACTCTACAAAAAGAGGCTGTCTTTGAAGGTTAATATTTAACTCTGGTTAAAATTTATGATTGAGCAGAATATTATTTAATTGTGACAAAGATTAATATATAGTTTATATATATAATATATACATAGTTTATATACTATAAACTGTAATAGTGCTTGATAATTGCTTTTCTTTCATAGGGAGTACCAAGACCTGCTGAATCAAATGAAAGAAACTGAAAGCCAATCAGTCTGTGAAGATATAGAATGTGAACTAGAGTGTTTAGTCAAGAAAATGGAAATTAAAGGAGAACAAATTTCCAAACTAATGCAGCATCAAGATAGCGTAAGAAAGTTTTAGTAAAAATTTTAATAAAAAGATAATATATTTGGATTCAATGTTATGTTTCTCTAGACCTTCCAAATTTGAAGCCTGTATGTGTGGCTTAGTGAAAAGATGATAGATAGGAGTCACTTAGACTTATGATAAAATAGTCATCTGTACATTGAAATAACATGGTCTGCTACATAACTCTCAATATAATATAAAGAAAAGGGAACAAAGAAATTTAGTTATAGGGAATTCTCTGGCTGTCCAATGGTTAGAGCTCTATGCTTTCATTGCTGGGGCCCAGGTTCAGTCCTTGGTTGGGGAACTAAGATCCTACAAGCCACACGGCACAGCCAAAGGGAGGGAAAAAAAGAGAAAATTTAGTTATGTATTCAGAAGTAACTTTGGGAAAATTAAGAGATAGGCTAAATTTGCTTTACAGCTCTCCCAACTATCCATTTAGCATTCTTTCCTCTTATCCCTCTCTTTCCTAATGCCTTACTGAAGCCCCTTATGTCAACAGGTGTCTAAAACATACTCCGTCTCTAAAACCACTATTTCCAGTTTCTCAGAACAAGCCATGCTGTGTTCCATTCCTTGGGGACCTGTGCTTAGCTCACTCTAGTGGAGGTGATGAGGACTCTATCCTTGTGTATAAATTTGTAATAACTATGAATGGCATAACAGTCTTAATATTTTGACAAAAAAAATCATGGAATATTGCATTTTATCCCAAGACAATGAATTCACTCTTAGGACTATTATGTTCCTGGAACAGAAAGCAGAGGGAATCTTTCCAGGAACCTTCAGGTCATATCATGTAGCTATCTGCTAATGGAATAATCAGCATTCATATAAGTTGGTAATATATTAACCTCACAGTTAAGCCTTCCCCACTTTAATAGGAAAGTAATAAAGAATGCAGAATTTTACTGCCTTTATTCTTCTGTGGCCAATAAAGAAAGATAGAAGGAAATGAAATTTTGAAGCAAACATTTTCACTTAACTGGCTTTTAAAGCTATAGTAAGTAAAGTTTCTGTATGATTGTGTTAGGGTGAAAATTATGTAACTTGTATACTTTCTTAGACTCACATAGGAGAAACCTGAAAGGAGTAGAGGAGTAGTTGTATTTTTTAAATTTAGGCAGTATGTACATAAATTATATTTTGAAAAATATTATATATGTATATAATTTATATATTATGTAATAGCTATAGAAGTAAAATTTTAAAATAATTTTTAAGTAAACAGAACACCAGATACTTATTCAATGTCTGGACCAGCTCTACAAATCAGGCTATGCTTAAGTGAAATAGATGAAGTAATGTGGGGAATTCCCTGGCAGTCCATTGGTTAGGATTCCACACTTCCTCAGTAGGGTACATGGATTCCATCCATGACTGGGGAATTGAGATCCCACAAGCCATGTAATGTGACCAAAATAAATATATTTTTTAAAGATTCAGTAATAGACTAGACTTGGAAGAAAAGGGTTTAACTAGTTTTTAGATTTTGTTTTATTTAATTCCATCAACCCAATCATTGCTAGAAACTCCTCAATGAGATAAGGTTATTTATTCCTTTGCTTTTAAAAACAAGACAAAACTGGCATTCAGTAGTACTTTAAATTCAGGAATACTTTAAAGAAAAATATAGACTCTATAATCTTGATGTTCACTCCTAGCACCAAATTTTTGCTTTGTTGTTAATGTCACCAGAAAGGTCCTTCTCTCTCTTCCATGTTCTGATTTTTCCCATTTCTTATCTTACAAAAACAAACATTTCTTTCTCTCAGCTTCTCCAACCCACATCAGTCTTGTCCTTCTTTATCCTTCTTAGACATACACTTTTTGTCCTACTCAAAGTTATTCTGGCTTGAATTATTCTCTAGTTGTCACATATATGCTTTTTTTCTCTAATAATAAGAGCAATAAGCTCCTTGAAAGCAATGATTGTTTTATTCATTATGTTTCTGTATAGGGATCTTCCCTGGTGGCTCAGATGATAAAGCTTCTGTCTGTAATGCGGGAGACCCGGGTTCGATCCCTGGGTCTGAAAGATCCCCTGGAGAAGGAAATAGCAATCCACTCCAGTACTATTGCCTGGAAAATCCCATGGACAAAGGAGCCTGGTAGGCTACAGTCCGGGGGGGTCGCAAATAGTCAGACACGACTGAGCGACTTCACTCACTCACTCACTCATGTTTCTGTATAAATAACACAGTGTTAGGCATGCAATAAGTATTCAATAAATAAAGACTTACCAAACTTTTTAATTTCATGTAATCTTTAAACCATCAATCCAATCCTCTATTATAAGGTATATTTTAAGTATATTTTTGACTGAAATATTAGATTTTTTTCTTTCCAGGTCCGCAAACTACAGCAAAAAGTTCAGAATTCAAAGATGAGTGAAACTTCAGTTATTCGGCAAGAAGACAGCAACTGTAAAGGAACAAAGAATGTAAAAAATAGCTCCAGAAAATGTTTGCTAACTAACTCTCTTCAAAAGAACAGCAGCTGTCGTCCAATACGAGTCCATAATCTTCAGATGAAATTGAGACGAGATGATATTATGTGGGAACAGTAACACAATAGCAAAACTATCTTCTTGAATGAACTTTGTCAATGAGATCTTGAACTGTCTAAAGTGGTTTTAATTTAATATACCTTTATGAAATTTTGAATTATGTTTCTAGCCTCTATAAAGTATCAAATTGTAGTATTTTAAAATGAATGCCTAATGACCTCCTAAGAAACCCAAATAATAAATGATTGCTTTCCCGTTCTTTTTATTGACTAAAATACCTCAGCATACCATGTTTTAGAAACATTGTTTGGAGAAGGAAATGGCAACCCACTCCAGGATTCTTGCCTGGAAAAGTCCATATGACAGAGGAGCCTGGCGGGCTGCAGTCCATGGGGTTACATGACTGAGCATGTGTGCATGAGGGTGGAGGGTGATGGGTGGTAGCAATCAACTGGTAGAACTAAAAAATAATAATAATAAATTTTAAAAAAAGAAACATTGTTCACTTTGCAGATATGTTAAGCTAAGTTTAAAACATTATACTAGACTGATGATATTTAAAATTGAGTTGAATTTGAGATATAAGTGCTGTTCCACTTTTTCATTTAATAGACGTGTAACCTTAAGAAACTTATAAAGAACAAATATAAAATTAACAGAGTATGGACAGGCCTTTTAACTTTTCTTTTGCTTCTTCCTTGTCTTGTTTTAGAGCTGGGGAATGTTTTTCTTTTTGGAAAGGGAAAAGCTTTGTGAAGAGGCCTTTAGTCCGTTTTTAATGTGACAATTACAAATAGGAACTCATAGTTAACTAACTTTTAGAATGACAGTAATCCAACTGTGAAAGCCTTTCTCTGCTATTCCCATTCTCTTTTATAAATCTAGCTCTTGTTTTTTTTTAATCTGACTCCTTTATAACTATATTTGATGCTTTGATTAGTGATGCCATAGGATATTTCTTTGTACATATATGCTTTATAGTGAATTTACGTTTGTTGACCTGTCTTTCCAGAAACATGTGGAAACTAGTACAACTCTACTGAACTTTTATTGTTTCTCACCAGAATCCTTTGGGGCACCTAGAGAATTGGAGTCATCACCTGAAGTAGAAGTAGAAGACTGACACAAAAGGCATAACAGAAGGGAGGAGCTCAGAAGATAGGATAGCAATTTAAAAAATGGTGATTCCAAAGGGACAGTTTTGGAGGTACATCTTTATCTATAGCTAGGGGATATTCAAGCTATAGGTATGAGAGAATAAGAAGATCAAGATCTTGGGGAGCTAGGAAAAGCAATTTTTTAAAAGATAGTCTTTATATCCTCTTAGGAAATCCCAAAGAGTGTATGTAGGAGAAAGAGAGTAATTGTGGGCTCTCTGTGGGGGAAGGAGAAAGACTATAATTCATTCTTATGAAGAGAAAAAGAGATGTTCTCGAAAACCTTTCCATACCTGAAGTGGAGATATGACTGAAAATGGGCAGATTTATACTTGGAATTGTCCTTGAAAGTAACTAATGACTGAAATAAACGTTATTGTAAAGTAAAAAAATAATAAAATTGGAAAAAATAAATGTCCACTGGGGTGGGGTCAGGGGTGGCGTTTCTCTTCCTCTGGTTTAAATGTTGTACTTCACCCACTTTCACTCCCCCTCCCCTTAAAGCTCCTTCAGCCCAAAAGATGTTCCACAGACTGCTTCATCTAAACTCAGTTTCATCACTTACCTATTTTTCTACTTGATCTTTTTTCAAGAATGTGAGTGCTGTAGTTTATACTTGGCAAAAAACTCACCAGGATATGCCTTTGTTTTTATGCACTTAAGATGGTGGCTGAATATTTTTGGTTTACTAGTAGTAAATTCATTACTTGTGGAAATGTTTTACTAAAACAAATTACCATAAAAATAAAAATCACTTAAGGAACACTTGAATATTTTAAGAATTGTGAATTTTCTTGCAAAATCAGTGCAATGTAGTAGAAAAAAACATAGATCTCAGAAATAGGAAACGGGTTCTTGTTGATTTTGCTACTTAGTAGTTTAGACAATCAAATGACTTTCTGGAACCTCTGTTTCTCATTTGTAAAAGTGGGATTGTATTACTACCTACCTCATAGGGTTGTTGTGAGATTAAATGAAATAACATGTCAAAGCACCCAGCAGAAGGGTTGGCACTGAGTAAAAACTCAGTAAATGTTATATCTGAGCAGCCAAAAAGAGAAAAAATTGTCATAGATCCTGAGTTGCAGGGGTTAAAGCCTGAAAGCAAGAACCAAAAGGTATTCTTCATAAAAGTGAGAATATTCTAAATTTACTTTTCTTTTCCCTTTTCTACATGCCTAGGATGAAACTGCTTTGATTTGTTCCCTGGCTCAGGTTTCTAGTGGGGGTTGGTTAGAGAATACAATCCTACCATGATGTGGAAATATGTACTCATATAGCAACTTGATTTGAAGTTTGTTTGGGTTGTTGGGGTGACATGTATTAGGAAAGATGATAAAGAATGGTCTCCTGTTGCTCCATCACAATTTCTGAACTGAAAATGTGTCTCTGCTCACAGACTGCTGCTTGCCTTTGACTCCTCAGGGGGTGGAGCAAACGATTTCCTTCCTGGATGGGGCTGTCTGTGGTCAGTGTACAAGAGTTGCTGTAGCAACCCCGCAGCTGTGCTCTGCCTAGCAGAAACTCGGTAGGATATCATAGATTTTTGTTCACTTAAGTGAAAAACAGGTTTGCTTGTTTTTTATTTAATCAGAAATTGAAAAAAATGAAATTAGAACTTTTATCCAAGACAAGTCTCAACTTTGATGCAACTATGAAACTAGAAAGTTTGAGTGTTTAAAGCAGTGGGTATTGTGACTATTCTAATCCTGGAAATAGGAGTTGGAATCTTGAATTAACTGTATTTGTGTGGGTCATTGATAACATGACCATTTTTATTAAGTTGTAGCTAAAGATAGGAAGATTGGAGGAAATGCCCTATTTTCAACAGTACAAGGTTAAAGGAAATATTTAATACAGTGTGCTAACTGGCTGGGATGGTATGCTTGAAAATTATTTTTAGTTATGTGTAAAGCTTTCTTCCTTTAAAAATAAATTTTAACTATAGAGTAGTATTCTTAATCCATGATAAGACATCAAAATGTAAATCAAAGCTTGACTTGTGAGATATCAAACTAGGGGAAAGGGTGGGTTGGTCATGAGCAATGGAAGGAGTGCTCAGTGTGGCCAAAAATGCACCAGCTGCCATTGTTGGTGTAGTGTAAATAATGAAACTCCTAATGGAGTTTTCCTGGAACTCTATTCATCTGTAACTAAAACTGTACCTACAGAGAACATTTAATTTAATTGTATGTGAAGTTTAGATAAGTATAAGCTGACTCCCAGATGTACAACAATACAAACCTATCTAAGGCATAGCATCTTGAGATTAAAAAAAAAAAAAAAAACTCTTTATGGGTGCCATGGCACCTTTTAATTAAAGTAAAATGAGAATAAATAAAAATAATAATTGACTGTCACCAGTGTGAAAATAAGTTCACTTCTTGGTAAATAGACCTTGCCAGTACCTCAGCCTTATTCTTCATAACTTGTGTACTTATTTAACTGTCCTCCTTTTTTTTTTTTTTGGTGTTTTGTTATATAGGGAGAATTAGATATAGCAAAATGGTAAAGTTTAAAGTTTTAAAATATTGTCTAGATCAGAGTTTATTTTGATTATAGCTATGAAGTGTTTACATAAAGAATCAGGTCTGTTTTTTTCTCCTGATGGGTTTTATTTTTTTTGCTATGCTGGGTCTTCATTGCTGAGAGGGCTTTTCTTTAGTTGTAGCAAGTGGGGGCTGCTCTCTAGTTGCAGAGCATGGGCTCTAGAGCACATGGACTTCAGTAATTGTGGCATACGGATCCGTAGTTGTAGCTCCCGGGCTCTAGAGCACAGGCTCAAGTGTTGTGGGGTGCCTGGGCTTAGTTCCTCCACAGCATGTGGAATCTTCCCAGATCAGGGATCAAACCTGTGTCTCCTGCATTGCCAGGCAGATTCTTTACTGCTGAAACACCAGGGAAACCCTCCTGATGGGTTTTTGAGAGTGTTCTCCATACCAGTATACTGTCATTGCATTCTCAAAAGCTTATTAGATGCCATAGACAATTACTAAAATTATAAAATAGGACACCCCCACTGAAGAAATGTATTTTTTATTATATATGCATGATCTGTTGTATTCTTTGTATTATATCTGTTTAACAGTTTTAACAGAAAAGAAGTAAATTGATCTCTTGTTACTTTACCCTCTGAGGTATTTTTTGTTTCTGTTTTTCAACCATGTAAGACTTACAAATGCCAGTTCATCTGTTTGTAATGTTGAGAGACTGGATCCAGGCTGTAGGCAGAATGCTGGGCAGTATGAATTTTCTATCAAAGAAAGACAGAAAAAATTCTTAGAATGGTATAATCAGCTTTCTAGAATAATATTTTAAAATAAGTATGATGTTATCCACCATACTTTCTGCCTAGATTTTGCTTATCTAGCTTCCCTTAATTCTTCAGATCTCAATTTACTGCTGCCTCTCAGAAACCCTCTTTAAGTGTCTTCTTCACATATCTCAGTTCAGTTCAGTCACTCAGTCGTGTCTGACTCTTCGCGACCCCATGAATCGCAGCACGCCAGGCCTCCCTGTCCATCACCATCTCCCAGAGTTCACTCAGACTCATGTTCATCAAGTCAGTGATGCCATCCAGCCATCTCATCCTCTGTCATCCCCTTCTCCTCCTGCCCCCAATCCTTCCCAGCATCAGAGTCTTTTGCAATGAGTCAACTCTTCGCATGAGGTGGCCAAAGTACTGGAGTTTCAGCTTTAGCATCATTCCTTCCAAAGAAACGCCAGGACTGATCTCCTTTAGAATGGACTGGTTGGATCTCCTTGCAGTCCAAGGGACTCTCAAGAGTCTTCTCCAACACCACAGTTCAAAAGCATCAATTCTTCAGCGCTCAGCCTTCTTCACAGTCCAACCCTCACATCCATACATGACCACAGGAAAAACCATAGCCTTGACTAAGAAGGACCTTAGTCAGCAAAGTAATGTCTCTGCTTTTGAATATACTATCTAGGTTGGTTATGACTTTTCTTCCAAGGAGTAAGCGTCTTTTAATTTCATGGCTGCATTCACCATCTGCAGTGATTTTGGAGCCCAGAAAAATAAAGTCTGACACTGTTTCCACTGTTTCCCCATCTATTTCCCATGAAGTGATGGGACCGGACGCCATGATCTTCGTTTTCTGAATGTTGAGCTTTAAGCCAATTTTTTCGCTTTCCTCTTTCACTTTCATCAAGAGACTTTTTAGTTCTTCTTCACTTTCTGCCATAAGGGTGGTATCATCTGCATATCTGAGGTTATTGATATTTCTCCCAGCAATCTTGATTCCAGCTTGTGTTTCTTCTAGTCCAGCGTTTCTCATGATGTACTCTGCATATAAGTTAAATAAGCAGAGTGACAATATACAGCCTTGATGTACTCCTTTTCCTATTTGAAACCAGTCTGTTGTTCCATGTCCAGTTCTAACTGTTGCTTCCTGACCTGCATACAGATTTCTCAAGAGGCAGGTTAGGTGGTCTGGTATTCCCATCTGTTGAGGAATTTTCCACAGTTTATTGTGATCCACACAGTCAAAGGCTTTGGCATAGTCAATAAAGCAGAAGTAGATATTTTTCAGGAACTCTCTTGCTTTTTCGATAATCCAGCGGATGTTGGCAATTTGATCTCTGGTTCCTCTGCCTTTTCCAAAACCAGCTTGAACATCAGGGAGTTCATGGTTCACGTATTGCTGAGGCCTGGCTTGGAGAATTTTGAGCATTACTTTACTAGCATGTGAGATGAGTGTAATTGTGCAGTAGTTTGAGCATTCTTTGGCATTGACTTTCTTTGGAATTGGAATGAAAACTGACCTTTTTCAGTCCTGTGGCCACTGCTGAGTTTTCCAAATTTGCTGGCATATTGAGTGCAGCACTTTCACAGCATCATCTTTCAGGATTTGAAACAGCTCAACTGGAATTCCATCACCTCCACTAGCTTTGTTCGTAGTGATGCTTTCTAAGGCCCACTGCTCCCAAATCTGGCTTAGCTGCCTTTTCTAGATACTTCTGTCTTTGCATTTTGCACATTTTCTTGTTATCATTTGTTTGTTTGTCTTCCCATAGATTGAAAGCTCCCTGAAGGCAAGATCATTTCTTGCTCATCCCTGTAGCCAAGAACCTAGCATACTATCTGGCCCATAAGTAGCCTCTCAATAAATATTTAATAATTATATTACATGTAAATATATTAACCTTATTTGGTGAACTCATTTGGAATGAGCATATTGGATCAAGTACTGTTGTTTCAGGCACCAGTTCAGCTATTCTGCTGTTTCATCTTTTAAGGATATGTTACCATATTTTACATAACCACTAGTTGAGAATACATTTTATTTGTTTTTGGGGGAGAACAGACAACAGGCACTCAGGCTTTCTTTGATATTATGATGCTAAGAAGAAGAGGTTTGAGAATCAAGGTAGTTCTTTACTTGTATATTGGTGTGTTTGACATGTTCATTCAGCAAGTGTTGATCTCTAATAATCAAGAATTTGTTGATCCTAGGATACTGTGTTAGTTGCTGTAGAAGATTCAAAGAAATTATACATGGATTATGTCTTTAAATTGCTTATAGTCTGATAGTAGAGATAAGACTTATACGTAAACATATAAGAGAGAAAACAGTAGGTGGCACAGAGGTATAATGATCAGCACAGAGAAGATGCTCAAAAATATTTGTCTACCAAACCTTTGTTTTCATCCATTCATAGATGAAGTCAGCCTGTTTGTATTTCTTCATTTGCTATTTTGATATATATGGCTCTCCTCTGCTTTATTTCCTCATGGCAGAATTGGTCTCAGATTCTTAATTTAACATAACTTATTGATTGAGGAAATCAGTACACCCAGTAGTCTCAAACACATATTGTCACATAACCAGCACCAAATTCAAAGACATGAGTCAAAAGAATGGGTAGTAAACACTGAAGTATATGGGAAGAAAGTGGAGAGTAATTGGGGCAAAAGTCAAACATAAAGGATTTAGACTGCAACAGAAAAAATAATATAGTGGCAAGCTATATACTAAAGACCAGTTATTGATTTTCACAGAATTATGCAAATAATTTCTAGTCACTTTCCTATGAATTTAACCCTCTCAATTTCCTCATACTTCATCTTCTTTATCACTTAGGCCAAGTCAGTATTTTTCAAACTGTAGATCATATCCCATTAGTGGATTGTGAAATCAATTTAGTGGGTCACTGTCAACATTTTTAAAAATAATATACAATAGCATTGAAACTGTCAAAGTGCTTCACACATAGAGAAGGTAGTGCTGTTTTATGAAATTTTTGAGTACTAAATTATAATTTAAAATGCAAAATTATAATTTAAAATGTAAAATTATAATTTATAAATATTATTTGGAAAAGAAAAAGCGAGCTTTTAATAAATGTTCAAAGGGAATGAATTTGAAAAATGTTGTGGAGGACAGTGAGATAGCCAGTATAAAATAGAATACTCTCAGGTTCCCTACTATGACTTGTGGCAGTCTACTGTTGATCCCAGAAGTATCATTTCAAATTTGATTTGTATGTTTTACAGGTTAAAGTCCCACTTTAGTCAATACCATTACATTTGCTGGTCTATAGAATACTCTTTTCAAACACTAGCCAACCTACATTAGAAATGTGTTGTTTTTCTAATGTGGATACAAATAAATATATTCACCATGAATTCCTTAACAAAAGGCCTCAATTGTTCCTCAGCTATTGTTTCTGTCTTGTCACTGCCTCTGTGTGGAATCTAACCAAGCAGGGGTCTAATGATTAGGAAAAAAATCTTTTCTGTAGGTGCTTGAGTCAGTTTTAAAATGCATAAAGAAGTGAGATTTGTGAGAGGAAAAACTGTGTGCATGTCTTGAATCTGAAATGAGCAAAAATTTATCCTGTGAGAAACCCTATTTGTTTGAGCATCAGCAGTCAACAACACTAAAGTTTGAAACCTGATGTACTACAAACAGGACATTCTTTAAAAACAGGTCATTTTACTGAACTGATAAAATATTTTGAAAAGAGTTAATGGAGTATATAAATATCTTACCTGAAAAACAGCTTCATTAAATGAAATAACTGCCAACTGAGAGGCTGTGGTTCTGTGACTTTTGATATCCTGTTCAGCACGTTTCTTCAGGACGTGTCAGCTTTTGGCTGTGGTTAGAACATAGGAAGAAGTGCCATAAGTAAGTGAACATCAGGGTGATGTTCATTATAATAGGATTCTACTCACTTGTAAAAGTTTGTTCACCACTACAAAGTACTAAAAGTGCTTAAATTGTTAAATAGATTTTAGTCTTTATGAAAAGAAGATTATAAAGTGAGCCAGACCTTCTAGTCATAGCTAAAATATTCTTTTGACCTAATTTTGCTTAATCTGATCAAGTAAATTTTAGGATAAGTTTTGAAAAACCTTGGAAGGTTTTCTTTGGTTAATTTTCTTTAAAGTTAAATGTACACTTGTGGGATATTTCTTAGAAAAATCTATTACTGAACTAGTACAGAATGTGAATCATTTCTTGCCTGAAATATAAGATTGTTGTTTACAAGGCAGTTGTCCAGAATCTTCTCGTTAAATTGGAAACTATTTAACTTTTCATCACTGTAGGTTCTTTTAACTTCACAAGTGTGTTATTTAAAACATAAATCCTATTGGTACACAGGAAACCCATTTAAAATTAAATTTTAAAACACTCTTGAGAATTCCATGGAACATTTTTGGTTTTATAATTTCTAGCAAAAAAAAGTATCTTTAATACCTTAAAAATATATTTTCAGAGATAGCTAACCCCAGACTTTGTAATAATTTGTAATAATACATGTGAAAGAATAGCACTATTAATATCTTAAAATATTGAATGATTGAACACAGCACAAAATTATTACCTTCATTTTCCCCAAAATAAGATAAGCCACAAATTTAAAACTGGGAAATTCAGTATCAGAATTAAAAGAAATATTTCTGGGTTAAGAAGTTCTACTGTTACTTTAATTTCAAAATGAACTTGTTTTTTAAAAGCTTATTCTGTGATTTTATGTATATAACTCTTTGATTTGATAAACTTGAAAGAATTTATATCAGTATTATATGCGCTGCTTCTCTCTTGTGGTGTGATTTAAATATTGGACACCTAACCCTAAGTAAATTTTCAGAGAGGGTCACTTTCTCTTTGTTCTTTTATAGTATAGCTCTTAGGCAGAGTGAGAGCTTTGCCTTTGGTATTCGGATAGAATGTTTTCCTGTGATTTCTAATTCTCAGATCCACTTCTGAGCATTTCTATAGATATGCCACAAATAGTGGAGTTTGATTCTCTTAACCAGTCTAGTAAAATACTACTGATACAAACTACCACTGGCTGAAGTAAAACATAAACCACTCAGAGATTAAAGCATTTAGAAAAGAAAAGGGTTTATATGCCAACAAGATTTGTGAGAGAGTCCAAGATACAGAAGGATAGCTCTCACAAATTAAAGATATGACAAGTATTTGAAAGAAAAACTTACATATATACCAAGGTCATCAAGTTTACAGTTAATCTCTTCAGGGTAGAAAACAGCTTTTGGATATGATATATCCAGAAAGATCATCACATATCTTCAGACATTGGCATTGCCAAAATCAGGGATATATTTGTTTCTATCAGGGAATATCTTATAGGAAAGACTCAAGGTTTCATTTACTGAGGCAACAAGAATCAGACAAATTGACTGTTTTTGCTGATGTTACTTTATCTCAGTTGCAAATTTCAAAGGTCACCTTTGGGCTCAGTGATTCACTAAAAGAATACATAGAACTCAGAGCTATTATACTCATGGTTATGGTTTATTACAACAAAAACATACAAATTTAAATCAACTCAAAAAGGACATAAAGTAAAGTTCAGGAAGTCTAGGGCTTCCCTGGTAGCTCAGCTGGTAAAGAATCTACCTGCAAATCGGGAGATCCCAGTTTGATTCCTGGGTCAGGAAGATCCCCTGGAGAAGGGATAGGCTACCCACTCCAGTATTCTTGGGCTTCTCTGGTGGCTCAGACAGTAAAGAATCTGCCTGCAATGCAGGAGACCTGGGTTTGATCCCTGGGTTGGGAAGATTCCCCTGGAGGAAGGCATGGCAACACACTCTAGTATTCTTGCCTGGAGAACAAGAGGATCCTGAACAGAGGAGCCTGGTGGGGTACAGTTCATGGGGTCACAAAGAAACACAACTGAGCAACAAAGCACAGCACAGCAAAGTCCGGGAAACACAGACATGAACTAGTACTTGTCTTCCAATGAAGTCATACAGATAGCACTTAATTCTAGCAATGATGTATGATATGCTTGGACTATTGCCAACCAAGGAATCTCCTCTGAGCTTTGGTGTCCAATTTTTTTTTTGTGGGCTGGTCACATAGCATGGCTGACTGCCCATGTGACTGACCTTCAGTCTCCAGTCCCTCTGAAGGTTATGAAAAAGTGAAAATGATAGTCACTTAGTGATGTCCAATTCTTTGCATTCCATGGACTGTAGCCTACCAGACTCCTCTGTCCATGGAATTCTCCAGGCAAGAATACTGGAGTGGGTAGCCATTCCCTTCTCCAGGGGATCTTCCCAATCCAAGGACTGAACCCGGGACTACTGCATTGCAGGCAGATTCTTTTCTGTCTGAGCCACCAAGCTGGTACCAAATGGCTGAAAGCCCCATCATAAATCACATTGTTAGCATAGACTATCTTGCAGAGCATGAAGTGAAATGAAGTGAAGTCACTCAGTTGTGCCCAACTCTTTGCGACCCCATGGACAGTAGCCTGCACCAGGCTCCTCCGTCCATGGGATTTTTCTAAGCAAGAGTACTGGAGTGGGTTGCCATTTTACTTCTCCAGGGAATCTTCCCGACCCAGGGATCGAACCCAGGTCTCCTGCATTGTAGACAGACACTTTACTGTCTGAGCTACCAACTGCAAGTGTTTTTATCAGGCAGGCTATTCCATGGTCTTAGAGGTTATCTCCCAGGAGTTGAACAAGGGTAAAACTTTTCTTTGGAATGTGAAAGGTTAATCCTTTACAACACAGGGTTGTTGTATTTCATTTTCTGACTTTGGAATGTGATGTGCATTTCTTACTCTAGTTACAGTGTCAATTTTGCCTTCAAATTTCCTCCTAAGGCATGCCTTTGACTGCATAAATCTGTTTAGTGATTTTCTAATGCAGTATCATTACTTGGATATTTTGTTTTTATTATGTAAATGTGATGAAAGTATGCACATATATACAAAAAACCTTCTTGTAATTTGATTAATAAAATTAAAGTCACATGACACTAAAATTTAGGAGTTATCTTTATCTGGAAACTTTGTAAAGTTCATAAGGTTTTCATTATTTTTACATGTAAAATATTGCTCTTATCAGCTCATATACAAAGACAAGAAACCCAACAACCATTCAGTTCACCTCAAGCTTGGACCTTGTTTTTAATAATGGGCTTTCTGTATGTAATTTAATGAGATTTGAGGCATGACCATGGTTACAAAAGCAATTATTAAATAACTGCGTTGCAGAAAGGAGAATATTTTTATTGAACCTATGTAAAATAGCAAGGAAACGTGCACTATAGTCCATGGAATGGCAAAGAGTTGGACACAACTTAGCATCCGAACAGCAGCAACAATGTAAAACAGCTACATGGCCATGAAAAGTAAAGGAGCTAGGTAAAGGTATTTTGTGTCATTTTAACCATTTTAACTATTTTGGGGTAGTTTTATATGTCTTCTCCAGAATCATAATTTTTATGTTTCTCTCACAATGTTCAAGCTACCACACAATTACACTCATCTCACACACTAGCAAAGTAATGCTCAAAATTCTCCAAGCCAGGTTTCAACAGTACATGACCAGTGAACTTCCAGATGTTCAAGCTGGATTTAGAAAAGGCAGAGGAACCAGAGATCAAATTGCCAACATCCATTGGATCATCAAAAGAGCAAGAAAGTTCCAGAAAAGCATCTACTTCTGCTTTATTGACTATGCCAAAGTCTTTGACTGTGTGGATCACAACAAACTGTGGAAAATTCTTTTTTTTTTTTTTTTCACCTAGGAAACATTTTTATTCTTGACATAGGTTGAAGAGTTGCCAGTGCAGTGAAGGTTAAATAGTGGCACAGTATCAGAGAGGTGAATATCTTGGTGAATATCTCAGTCAATGAAGGCAGAGTCCAGGTCTCTAGCCTAAGTGGTGCATTCAAAGGGACAAAACTAACAATTCTTTTCTTGGAGCAACAGACATGGAAGGGAGTGAAAGTGAAATTGCTTTGTTGTGTCTGACTCTTTGTGACCCCATGGACTGTAGCCTACCAGGCTCCTCCGTCCATGGGGTTTTCCAGGCAAGAGTACTGGAGTGGGTTGCCATTTCCTTCTGCAGATGTGGAAAATTCTTAAAGAGATGGGAATACCAGACTACCTCACCTGCTTCCTCAGAAATCTATGCAGGTCAAGAAGCAACAGTTAGAACTAGACATGGAATAGCAGACTGGTTCCAAATAGGAAAAGGAGTACGTCGAGGCTGTATATTGTCACCCTGCTTATTTAACTTACATGCAGAGTACATCATGAGAAATGCTGGGCTAAATGAAGCACAAGCTGGAATCAAGAATGCTGGGAGAAATATCAATAACCTCAGATATGCAGACAACACCACCCTTATGGCAGAAAGTGAAGAAGAACTAAAGTGCCTCTTGATGAAAGTGAAAGAGGAGAGTGAAGAAGTTGGTTTAAAACTCGGCATTCAGAAAACTAAGATCTTGGCATCTGGTTCCATCACTTCATGGCAAATAGATGGGGAAACAATGGAAACAGTGACAGACTTTATTTTGGGGGGCTCAAAAAATCACTGCAGATGGTGATTGAAGCCATGAAATTAAAAGACAGTTGCTCTTTGGAAGAAAAATGATGACCAACCTATAGACAACATATTAAAGAGCAGAGACATTACTTTGCCAACAAAGGTCAACCTAGTCAAAGCTATCGTTTTCCAGTAATCATGTATGGATGTAAGAGTTGGACTGTAAAGAAGGCTGAGCACCGAAAAATTGATGCTTTTGAACTGTGGTGTTGGAGAAGACTCTTGAGAGTCCCTTGGACTGCAAGGAGATCCAACCAATCCATTCTGAAGGAGATCAGCTCTGGGATTTCTTTGGAAGGAATGATGCTAAAACTGAAATTCCAGTATTTTGGCCACCTCATGCAAAGAGTTGACTCATTGGAAAAGACTCTGATGCTGGGAGGGATTGGGGGCAGGAGGAGAAGACGACAGAGGAGAAGGGGACGACAGGATAAGATGGCTGGATGGCATCACCGACTCGATGGATGTGAGTTTGAGTGAACTCTGGGAGTTGGTGATGGACAGGGAGGCCTGGCATGCTGCGATTCATGGAGTTGCAAAGAGTCAGACACAACTGAGCAACTGAACTGAACTGAATCTTTTGGTAGTCTGACAGGTATCTGTCTGTCATCCTGATTTCAGCTTACACTGAAAAGTCTGTTTCCATAGTCTACTCCTATAGAGTTAATAGTTATGAGTATGATAAAAGTCTTTACTGAGGCTTTCACTGTTTTCATGTTTCTGCCAGAACACCCAATTTCTGATCTTTGTAGCTCATAATAGGGACTTCAGACTAGGCCAATGTAAGGAAAAATCAGAAACTGTCTATGGAGAAGACTCACTGAAAGTGAAATTCTCTCAGTTGTGTCCGACTCTTTGTGACCCCATGGACTATACAGTCCATGGAATTCTCAAGCCAGAATACTGGAATGGGTAGCCTTTTCTTCTCCAGGGAATCTTCTCAACCGAGGAATCGAACCCAGGTTACCCACATTGCAGGCAGATTCTTTACCAGCTGAGCCACAGGGGAAGCCTGGAGAAGACTCAGTGACTCATGTTAATTTGTAGTAGCCAACAATGATCAATTAATGAAGAATAAAATCCCTTTTTCCTGAAATAACCCATAATCATGTTATGAAGATTTACTTAACTATCACCTTGAGAGAAAATGTATATTCTGGACAGAGTAGGCAATAAGTAGTCTCCAGATTGTGTTTTGTTTTTTTGTTTTTTTTTAAATTTCAGTTCAGTTCAGTCACTCAGTTGTGTCTGACTCTTTGAGACCCCACGGACTGCAGCACATCATGCCTCCCTGTCCATCACCAAGTCCCGGAGTTTACTCAAACTCATGTCCATTGAGTTAGTGATGCCATCCAACCATCTCATCCTCTATTTTCCCCTTCTCCTCCTGCCTTCAATCTTTCCCAACATCAGGATCTTTTCAAGTGAGTCATTTCTTCGCATCAGGTGGCCAAAGCATTGGAGCTTCAGCTTCAGCATCAGTCCTTCCAATGAATATTCAGGACTGATTTCCTTTAGGAAGGACTGGTTGGATCTCCTTTCAGTCCAAAGGACTCTCAAGAGTCTTCTCCAACACCACAGTTCAAAAGCATCAATTCTTTGGTGCTCAGCTTTCTTCAGTCCAACTCTCACATTCATACATGACTACTGGAAAAATGATAGCTTTGACTAGATGGACCTTTGTTCGCAGAGTAATGTCTCTGCTTTTAATATGCTGTCTAGGTTGGTCATAGCTTTTCTTTCCAAGGAGCATGTGTCTTTTAATTTCATAGCTGCAGTCACCATCTGCAGTGATTTTTGGAGCCCCCAAAATAAAGTCTATCACTGTTTCCATTGTTTCCCCATCTATTTGCCATGAATTGATGGGACCAGATACCATGATCTTAGTTTTCTGGTTGTTTCAATTGGAGAATAATAGTTTTACATTCTTGTGTTGGTTTCTACCATACAGCAATGTGAATCAGCCGTAGGTATATACATGTATCCTCCCTTTTGAACCTCCCCCTGCCACCTCCCATCCAATCCTACCCCTCTAGTTTGTCACAGAGCACCAGGTTTGAGCTCCCTGTCATACAGGAAGTTCCCACTGGCTGTCTATTTTACATATAGTAATGTATATGTTTCAATGCTGCTCTCTCAATTCATCCCACCTTCTCCATCCCCCACTGTGTCTACAAGTCTATTCTCTATGTCTGCATCTCTAGGGTTGCCCTGCAAATAAGTTAGTTAGTACCATTTTTCTAGATTCCATATATGTGTGTTAAGATACAATATTTGCTTTTCTGTCTGACGTACTTCACTCTGTATAATAGACTCTAGGCTCATCCACCTCATTAGGACTGACTCCAATGCATTATTTTTTATAGCTGAGTAATATTCATTGTGTGTATGTACCACATCTTCTTTGTCCGTTCATCTGTCAATGGACATCTATGTTCCTTCCATATCCTAGTTATTGTGAATAGTGCTACAGTGAACACTGGGGTACATGTGTCTTTTGAATTGTGGTTTTTCTCCAGTAGTGGGATTGCTGGGTTGTATGGTAGCTTTATTCCTAGTTTTGTAAGGAATCTCCATACTGTTCTCCATAGTGGCTGCATCAATTTACATTTTCACCAACAGTACAAGAGGGTTCCCTTTTGTCCACATTCTTTCTGGCATTTATTGTTTGTATATTTTTTGATGATGGACGTTTTGAGCAATTGCTCATTGTAGTTTTAAGTAGCATTTCTCTAATACTAAGTGATGTTGAACATCTTTTCATGTATTTATTAGCCATCTGTAATATCTTCTTTGAAAAAATGTCTGTTTAGGTCTTCTGCCTACTTTTTAATTGAATTATTTGTTTTCTTTTATTGAGCTGCATGAGCTGCTTGTATATTTTTGAAATTAATCCTTTGTCACTTGTTTCATTTGTTATTATTTTCTCCCATTCTGAAGGTTGTTTTTTCACCTTGTTTGTGGTTTCCTTTGCTGTGCAAAAGCTTTAAGTTTAATTAGGTCTCAGGTTGTTGTTGTTGTTGTTGTTTTTTTCCATTACTCTAGGAGGTAGGTGATAGAGAATCTTGCTGTGATTTATATCAAAGAGTGTTCTGCCTATGTTTTCCTGTAAAGTTTTATAGTTTCTGGTCTTACATGTAGGTCTTTAATCCATTTTGAGTTTATCTTTGTGTATGGTATTAGGAAGTATTCTAATCCCTTTCTTTTACACATAGCTGTCCAGTTTTCTACTATTGTTGTGTTACTGTCAATTTCCCTTTTATGTCTGTATTTGCCTTATATATTGAGGTGCTTCTATGTGTTAGTTGTTCAGTTGTGTCCAACTCTTTGCAGCCCCTGGACTGTAGCCTGCCAGGCTCTAGTGTCCATGGAAAATTATGGGGTGGGTTGCCTATTCCTCCTTCAGGGGATCTTCCCAACCCAGAGATTGAACTAGCACCTTCTGTGTCTCCTGTATTAGCAGACAGATTCTTTACCACCTAGCTACCTGGGAAGCCCTCAACAGATACATACTACTATATATAAAATAGATAAGCAACAAGGATTTACTATAGCAAAGGGAACTATATTTGATGTCCTGTAGTAACATATAATGGAAAAGAATTGAAAATATATGTACATATGTATAACTGAATCATTGTGCTGTACACCTGAAACTAACTCAGTATAGTAATTTGATTCTTCAATTAAAAAAATATATTGCCACAGGAGATTCACCCTAAAACTAGAAAAAAAAATACCTCAAAGAACCCTTGAGTTGCTCCTCATGGACAATGCAGTTTACTTGGCTCTGGCTGATGAATACACCTTTGGTAGATAAATATATAAAATCTTGACAGAACCTCTAGAATTGTCAAAGAAATAGTCGTATACAAGCATTTAGAAAAGTCTACTTCCAAGAAAAGTTTGCAAGAAACTCCAAGGATTTTTCTTTTTTTTTTTTTGTCTGTACTGGGTCTTTGTTGCTGCACACAGGCTTTCTCTAGTTGTGGTGTGCAGAGTTCTCATTGCGTTGACATCTCTTGTTGTGGAGCACAGGCTTTAGGGCACATAGATTTCAGTAGCTGCAATGTGTAAGCTCTGGAGCATGGGCTCAGTAGTTGTGGCACACAGGTTTAGTTGCCCCACGGCATGTGGAATCTTCCTGGACCAGGGATTGAACCTGTATCTGCTGCACTGGCATATGAATTCTTAACCACTGGACCATCAGGGAAGTCCCCAAACGCTTAAGTTTTAGAAAAACTGGTTCGTCAAATTAAATTATACAAAAAGAGGGTTCAGTTCAGTCAGTTCAGTTCAGTTTCTTAGTCGTGTCCAACTCTTTGCGACCCCATGAATCGCAGCATGCCAGGCCTCCCTGTCCATCACCAACTCCCAGAGTTCACTCAGACTCACGTCCATCGAGTCAGTGATGCCATCCAGCCATCTCATCCTCTGTCATCCCCTTCTCCTCCTGCCTCCAATTTCCCCCAGCATCAGAGTCTTTTCCAATGAATCAACTCTTTGCATGAGGTGGCCAAAGTACTGGAGTTTCAGTTTTAGCATCATTCCTTCCAAAGAAACCCCAGTGCTGATCTCCTTCAGAATGGACTGGCTGATCTCCTTGCAGTCCAAGGAACTCTCAAGAGTCTTCTCCAGCACCACAGTTCAAACACATCAATTCTTCGGCGCTCAGCTTTCTTCACAGTCCAACTCTCACATCCATACATGACTACTGGAAAAACCATAGCCTTGACTAGACAGACCTTAGTAGGCAAAGTAAGGTCTCTGCTTTTGAATATGCTATCTAGGTTGGTCATGACTGTTCTTCCCAGGAGTAAGTGTCTTTTAATTTCATGGCTGCAATTGCCATCTGCAGTGATTTTGGAGCCCAGAAAAATAAAGTCTCACACTGTTTCCACTGTTTCCCCATCTATTTCCCATGAAGTGATAGGACCGGATGCCATGAACTTCATTTTCTGAATGTTGAGCTTTAAGCCAACTTTTTCACTCTCCTCTTTTACTTTCATCAAGAGTCCTTTTAGTTCCTCTTCACTTTCTGCCATAAGGGTGATGTCATCTGCATATTAAAACTCCACAAAATTACCAGCATTACCAAGTTTGCAATTAGTTGGTCCATGGTAGAAAAGACAGAAATTTTCTCATACAGTTGTTAAAGCCACAAAGATTATCACAGATCTTCAAGTATCAACATTATGGAAAGTTAGTGACAAAGTTACTTTTTTTTAAAGATTTTTGATGTGGACCATTTTCAAAGTCTTTATAGAATTTGTTACACTATTGCTTCTATATTTAATGTTTTGGTTTTTTGGTCTCAAGGCATGTGGGATCTTAGCTCCCCAACCAGGGATTGTACCTGCACCTCCTGGATTGTAAAGCAAAGTCTTAACCACTAGATTGCCAGGAAAGTCCCCAAAGTTACTATTATTAGGAAGTCAGTTCTTATAAACAAAACCTAAGGATTGTTTTGTTTTGCGAAAGTGAACTAGGCACAGTGACCCTGTTTGTGTTTGCTTATTTTAGTTCTCTCAGGGTACAAGTTGTTTTATTTTCTGATTATGATGTACAAATTTATTGATAATGGCAGCAAAGCATTTTGTCAGTCTTGCTTCCACACATGCTTCCTTTATGCCTGGTCCTTGTACTCACAAATCCTTTCATGAACAAGTACTGAGGTGGTTTATTATTACTTAAGGTGAAAGACAGTAATACAGAGAGGATAGCTAAAGTTTGAGGGAAGGTGTTTTAGATATGAGGGATCTCTTTTCTTGAAAGAAATTGTCATCTTGTGGACAAAATAATGGAAACTTAGAATGTAGGGGGTTAAAATACTAATGACTAAGACAAATCATAAGAATTTGATTTTATTTGACAAAAAGACTGGAGAAGCAGTAGAACAAAATTACTTTTGCAGAATATTTCAGTGAGAAGGTTAATTCTATGCAAAAGCTGACTTTGTCATACTTCAAAGAAAAACACATGCAGAATTCTACACTTCAAGAATGTATGTAATATTAAGAGGACTGAAGTCCATTTAATCCATATCTATTAGATGAACCCTTCAAAACAGCCAGACATCTTGGTTTTTCCCAGAGATCTATTCGAGCAGTTTTTCTCAAAATACAGATTATGAGACATTAGTGACTCCTAACATTGATAACTAGTGGGTTGTGACTAAAAGTTTGATTTAATAACATAGGGTAGAAAATATCAGAATGCATTTGCTCTCAAGTAAGTATTGAGACTTCTACTCCAGGTAAGATTTAGAAAGGCCACACTCCCACTAAAACAGATAAATTATAAAGTCATATGTTTAAAGTCATTTGAAAATTATAGACACAATGAAAACTAGAAGAATGAAAATTCCAGAAAGGGAAGTGCCTTCCTGGGTCACTCAATCCCTGTTTTATTTCTTAGAGCATTTACCAATTCTGGTCACAGTGACCCTGCTTTTAGCATGGGTACTCTCCTTGAACAAAGAAAAGCCAGGGGAGTTTTTGAAGGTCGTGGATACAAACATGACAGATTTGGTTTAAGTTCTGAAAAGTATGACTGGTATTTGCTGACTTCTAGAGTATAAAAGAAACTGTCCAAGAAAGGCAGAATAAGATCTGCAGTCTCATGGTGAAGAGATAAATTCCTGCTAGAGAAAGGGCATAGACTTGGATTACTGTGATGTTGAATGGTTTGCCAGGAAATGAACCAAGATCATTCTGTCATTTTTGAGACTGCACCCAAGTACTGCATTTCAGACTCTCTGTGAGGGCTACTGCATTTCTTCTAAGGGATTCTTGTCCATAGTAATAGATATAACGGTCATCTGAATTAAATTCCCCCATTCCCATCCATTTTAGTTTGATTATATCTATTATACCATTATATCTATTACTATGGACAAGAATCCCTTAGAAGAAATGGAGTAGCCCTCAATAGTCAACAAGAAGGTCCATTCATAGTCAACAAGAGAGTCCAAAATGGAGTACTTGGGTGTAATCTCAAAAACAACAGAATGACCTCAGTTCGTTTCCAAGGCAAACCATTCAACATGATAGTAATCCATTTTACTTAACTGATTCCTAAAATGTCAGTGTTCACTCTTGTAATCTCCTGTTTGACCACTTTCAATTTACCTTGGTTCCAAATAGGGAAAGGTGTATGTCAGGTTGTACATTGTCACCCTGCTTACTTAACTTATATGCAGAGTATATTATGCAAAAGGCCCGGCTGGATAAAGCACAAGCTGGAATTAAGATCGCTGGGAGAAATATCAATAACCTCAGATACACAAATGACACTACCCTTATGACAAAAGGCGAAGAAGAACTAAAGAGCCTCTTGATAAAAGTGAAAGAGGAGAGTGAAAAAGTTGGCTTAAAACTCACATTCAGAAAACTAAGATCATAGTATCCAGTCCCATCACTTTATGACAATATATGGGGAAACAATAGAAACAGTGACAGACTATTTGGAGGGGGGCTCCAAAATCACTGCAGATGGTGACTGCAGCTATGAAACTAGAAGACGCTCCTTGGAAGAAAAGCTATGACCAACCTACAGATCAGTTCAGTTCAGTTCAGTTCAGTCACTCAGTCGTGTCCGACTCTTTGCAACCCCATGAATCACAGCACGCCAGGCCTCCCTGTTCATCACCATCTCTCGGAGTTCACTCAGACACAACGTCCATCGAGTCCATGATGCTATCCAGCCATCTCATCCTCGGTCGTCCCCTTCTCCTTCTGCCCCCAATCCCTCCCAGCACCAGAGTCTTTCCAGTGAGTCTACTCTTCGCATGAGGTGGCCAAAGTATTGGAGTTTCAGCTTCAGCATCAGTCTTTCCAAAGAAATCCCAGGGTTGATCTCCTTCAGAATGGAATGGTTGGATCTCCTTGCAGTCCAAGGGACTCTCAAGAGTCTTCTCCAACACCACAGTTCAAAACCATCAATTCTTCGGCTAGCATATTAAAAAGGAGAGACATTACTTTGCCAACAAAGGTTTGTCTAGCCAAAGTTATTGTTTTTCCAGTAGTCAGGTATGGATGTGAGAGTTGGACTATAAAGAAAGCTGAGTACTGAAGAATTGATGCTTTTGAACTGTGGTGTTGGAGAAGACTCTTGAGAGTTCCTTGGACTTCAAGGAGATCCAACCAGTCCATCCTAAAGGAAATCAGTCCTGAATATTCATTGGAAGGATTGATGCTGAAGCTGAAGCTCCAATACTTTGGCTACCTGATGCAAAGAACTGACTCATTGGAAAAGACCCTGATGCTGGGAAAAAATGTAGGCAGGAGGAGAAGGAGACAACAGAGAATGAGATGGTTGGATGGCATCACCAACTCAGTGGACATGAGTTTGAACAAGCTTCAGGAGTTGGTGATGGACAGGGAAGCCTGGCATGCTGCAGTCCATGGGGTCGCAAAGAGTCAGACATGACTGAGCGACTGAACTCAACTGAATTTACCTTGATTCATGGACCTAACATTCCAGGTTTCTAGACAGTATTGTTCTTTGCAGCACTGGACTTTACTTTGAGCAGCAGACACATCCACAACTGGGTGCCGTTTCTGCTTTGGCTCAGCCTCTTCATTCTGGAGCTATTTCTCCAGTCTTCTCCAGTAGCATATTGAACACCTGACATGGGGGTGGTTTATCTTTCAGTGTCATATGTTTTTGCCTTTTCATACTATTCATGAAGTTCTCAAAGCAAGAATGCTGAAGTGTTTTGCCATTCCCTTCTCCAGTGGACCACATTTTGTCAGAACTCTCCACTGTGACCCATCTGTCTTGAGTGGCCCTACTCTGCATGGCTCATAGTTTCACTGAATTACACAAGGCTGTGGTCCATGTGATCATTTTGGTTAGTTTTCTGTGATTGTGTTTTTCATTCCATCTGCTCTGTAATGGTTGTAGATAAGAGGCTGTACAAGCTTCCTGATGAGAGGGACTGGCCGTGGGGAAAACTGGGTCTTGCTCTGGTGGGAAAGGCCATCCTCAGCAAATCTTTAATCCAGTCTTCTGCTGATGAGTGGGTTTGTGCTCCCTTCATGTAGTTTGTCCTGAGGCAGCCCAGTTCTGCAGTACGTAGTCTCTATGGAAGGGCTATAGTCTGTGCTAAACCCAATGGTGACCTCCTCCAGGAGGACTTAGGCCAACACACCATGTCTCCCAGGAATGCTCCTGGCAGTGAACCTGACCCTGAGCCATGCATAATGGACCTGTGCCTCTGCTGAAGACTTCCACTCACAGGCAAGCCTAACTTTTAATGGGGTCACTGCTCCTTTCTCCTGAGTTGTAGTGCACACAAGATTTTGTTCTTCCAAGAGTCTCTTTTTCCCCAGTCCTGTGGAAATTCTGTAACCAAATCCTGCTGACCTTCAAAGTCAGCTTCTGTGGGGATTCCCAGTCCCTTTGCTGGCTCCCCAGGTTTGGAAGTCTGTTGTGGGGCCTAGAACTTTCACAACAGTGAGAGAACTGCTTTGGTATAATTTTTCTCCAGTTTGCGGATCGCCAGCCTGGCAGCTCTATGGATGGGACTAATGGAGACTTCCCCCAAAGGACTTTGTCACAGGCTGCAACTCCCAGGACCACTGCTGCCAGTGGCCTTGTCCCTGCATCAGGCCACTGCTGACCATGCCTCGGCAGAAGACCCTCAAACACTCATAGGCAGGTCTGGCTCAGACTGTAGTTGGGGGAGGGGGGTCACTGCTCCTTTCCTGGGGTCCTAGTGCACTCAAGGTTTCGTTTGTGCCCTCTAAGAGTCTTTGACAGGTATTTTGATTTTAAACACGATTGTGTCCCTCCTACCTTCTGTTTGTGGCTTCTTCTTTGTCCTTGGACATGGGGTATATTTTTTGGTGGGTTACAGCATTCTCCTGTCAATTGTGCTTAGCAGCTAGCTGCAATTTTGGTGTTCTCGCAGAAGATGAGCACATGTCCTTCTCCACCATCTTCGTGGACAACCATTCAACATCATAGTAATCCAAGTCTATGCCCCAACCACTAATGCTAAAGACACTGAAGTTTACAAGTACTATGAAGACCTACAAGACCTTCTGGAACTAACACCAAAAAAAGATGTCCGTTTCATCCTAGGGGACTGGAATGCAAAAGTAGGAAGTTAAGACATACCTGCATTAACAGGCAAGTTTGGCCTTGGAGTACAAGATGAAGCAGGGCAGAGGCTAACAGAGTTTTGCCAAGAGAACACACTAGTCATAGCAAACACCTTCTTCCAACAATGTATGAGTCAGCTCTACACATGGACATCACCAGATAGTCAATATTGAAATCAGATTGATTTATTCTTTGTAACCAAAGGTGGAGAAATTCTATTCAGTCAGCAAAAACAAGACCTGGAGCTAACTGTGGCTCAGATCATGAGCTCATTATTATAAAATTCAGACTTAGCTTTTCATGAAGATGGCGCCGAAGGCGAAGAAGGAAGCCCCTGCCCCTCCTAAAGCTGAAGCCAAAGCAAAGGCTTTGAAGGCCAAGAAAGCAGTGTTGAAAGGTGTCCACAGCCACAAGAAAAAGAAGATCCGGACGTCACCCACCTTCCAGCAGCCCAAAACACTGCGGCTCAGGAGGCAGCCCAAATATCCTCGGAAGAGCGGCCCTAGGAGAAACAAACTTGACCACTATGCCATCATCAAATTCCCCCTCACCACCGAGTCAGCCATGAAGAAAATAGAAGACAACAACACACTGGTGTTCATTGTGGATGTCAAGGCCAACAAACACCAAATCAAACAGGCTGTGAAGAAGCTCTATGACATTGACGTGGCTAAGGTCAATACTCTGATCAGGCCTGATGGAGAGAAGAAGGCATATGTTCGACTGGCTCCTGACTATGATGCTTTGGATGTTGCCAACAAAACTGGGATCATCTAAACTGAGTCCAGCTGGCTAATTCCAAATATAAAAGTTTTCACTATAAAAAAAAAACATCAGACTTAAATTGAAAAAAATAGGGAAAAGCACTAGGTCATTCAGTTATGACCTAAATCAAACCCTTTATGATTATACAGTGGAAGTGACAAATAGATTGAGGGGATTAGATCTGATAGACAGAGTGCCTAAAGAACTATGGACAGAGTTTCATAACATTGTACAGAAGGCAGTGATCAAAACCATCACCTAGAAAAAGAAATGCAAAAAGGCAAAATAGTTGTTTGAGGAGGCCTTACAAATAGCTGAGAAAAGAGAGGCAAAAGGCAAAGGAGGAGAAGAAAGATATACCCATCTGAATACATAGTTGCAGAGAATAGCAGAGCAAGTTAAGAAAGCCTTTTAAGTGAACAATGCAAAGAAATAGAGGGATACAATAGAATGGGAAAGACTAGAGATCTCTTCAAGAAAATTAGAGATACCAAGGGAACATTTGATGCAAAGATGGGCAATATAAAGAACAGAAAGAGTACAGACCTAATAGAAGCAGAAAAGATTAAGAAGAGGTTGCAAGAATACACAAAAGAACTATACAAAAATGTCTTAATTACCTGGATAACCATGATGGTGTGGTCACTCACGTAGAGCCAGACATCCTGGAGTGTGCAATCAAGTGGGCCTTAGGAAGCATCGCTATGAACAAAGCTAGTGCAGGTGATAGAATTCCAACTGAGCTATTTAAATTCCAAAAGATAATGCTGTAAAGTGCTGCACTCAATATGCCAGCAAATTTGGAAAACTCAGCAGTGGCCACAGGACTGAAAAGGTCAGTTTTCATTCCAATCTCAAAGAAGGGCAATGCCAAATAATGTTTAAACTACCATGCAATTGTGCTTATTTCACATGCTAGCAAGGCAGTGTTCAGTATCCTTCAAGCTAGGCTTCAACAGTATGTGAATAGAGAACTTCCATATGTACAAGCTGGATTTAGAAAAGGGTGAAGAACCAGAGATCAAATTGCTAACATTCATTGGATCATAGAAAAAGCAAGGAAATTCCGGGAAAATACCTAGTTCTGTTTCATATACTATACTGAAGCTTTTGACTGTGTGGATCACAACAAACTGTGGTAAATTATTAAAGACCACCTCACTGCCTCCTGTAAAATCTGTAAGTGAATCAAGAAGCAACAGTTAGAATTGGACCTGAAACAATGGACTGGTTCCAAATTGGGAAAGGAGTATATCAAGGCTGTATATAGTCACCCTGCTTATTTAACTTATATGCAGAGTACATCGTGTGAAATGCCAGGCTGGATGAGTCACAAGCTGTAATCAAGATTGCTGGGAGAAATATCAGTAACCTCAGATATGCAGATGACACCACCCTAATGGTAGAAAGTCAAGAGGAACTAAAGAACCTCTTGATGAAAGTGAAAGAGAAGAGTGAAAAAGCTAGCTTAAAACTCAACATTCAAAAAACTAAGATCATAGTATCCAGTCCCATCACTTCATGGCAGATAGATGGGGAAGCAATGGAAAGAGTAACAAACTTTATTTTCTTGGACTCCAAAATCACTGGATGTTGACTACAGCCATGAAATTAAAAATGATTGCTCCTTGGAAGAAAAGCTGTGGCAATCCTAGACAAAGTATTAAAAGCAGAGACATCACTTTGCCGTCAAAGGTCCATTTCACAAAGCTATTGTTTTTCCATTGGTCATGTACATATGTTGGACCATAATAAGGCTGAGCACCAAATAATTGATGCTTTTGAACTGTGATGTTGGGGAAGACTCTTAAGAATCCCTTGGACTGCAAGGAGATCAAACCAGTCAATCCTAAAGGATATCAACCCTGAATATTCATTGGTAGGACTGATGCTAAAGCTGAAGATCCAATACTTTGACCACTTGATGCAAAGAGCCAACTCATTGGAAAAGACTCTGATGCTGGGAAAGATTGAGAGCAGGAGGAATGAGGCAACAAAGGAGTTAGATGGATGAGCATCATCACCCACACAATGGATATGAGTTTGAGAAAACTCAAGAGATAGTGAAGGACAGAGATGCCTGGCATGCTGGAGTCCAAGGGGTTGCAAAGAGTTGGACACGACTGAGAGACTGAACAACAAGAAAAAGGGACTGCATCAAAAATATGACAGGTCTCTCCTTCAAGTTTTGCCAGACGTTAAACTTGATGGAATGGAAGGCTAAGCTCAAAATTTTTGAAGGAGGAAATTTCAGGCATGAGAAGGAAGGGAATGACCAACTATGAGTCAGAAGCCTTAGAAGGCCATATCCAAGAAATGCAAAGTCATGGTGAAATCTATCCACAGTGCTTTGTAGACAAATTTCTACTAATGACAGAAATCAACATGGAACACTTGATAAATTTTCCTCTCAAGACTTTGCCAGATTTTCAAGCTACATGAGGTGGGAGGCTAATGAACTAAACAAAACTTCCAAAGGGCAGACTGAATCTTGCATAGTGTTTAAGTGTTGAAAGGAAATAGACCTCCCAAGCTACTGATCAGAAGTGCAAATGAGCCACACCTTAAGAAAAAAAAGCAAGAGGTAGACTGAGTCTAAAACTGGAATCCAGTACCAACTTAGTTCAGTTCCTTGTTGTATTAAGGTGATCAGCCCTTCAAATTATGCATCTAACAGAGGAAACGGAGAACCTTTATGAGGGAAAATAACATCATTACAAGTCCCATTTGTTCATTTTAAACCCAAAATATGACATATAATAAATTACAAGACTTGAGAAGAAGCAAGAAAATGTGAGTGATAAGAGAAAATGCAAATAATAAAAGCAGATCCATAGATGATCCAGATACTGGAATTAGCAGGCAGGGTTTTTAAAATAATTATTTACGTGCAGGGAAGAAAAGGAAAAGATGGGACAAAATGGATAAAATGATGGATAAATTTAAGAGAATTGGAATCTATAAAAGTGATTTAACATGCATTATAGATTTAAAAAATATAATAGCTAAAATTGAGAATTCATTTATAGTTTTAACAATAGCTTGGACTGAGCAAATAGTGAACTTGAGGACAGAAAAATTGACAACACAAAATTGAAGCACAGAGACAAAAAGAATGGAAAGAATAAAACTAGAATAAGAGATATATGGAATATGAGGAAGCAATTAAACATATATTAATTAGAGTCATAGAAGGATAAGTATTAGAAAAAGGGGTAGAAGCAATATATGAAGAGATAATAGTCAAGAAATTTCCAAAACTGGTGATAGACATCATTTCAGACATGAAAGAAGTTCAATGAACCTTAATCCACAGCAAGGATATATGCAAAGGATTAAGTAAATAAGTGTATTGTAGCTGAACTGCTGACAAAAATAAAGTCTTAAAAGCAGCAAAAGAAAAAAGGCACATTACTTTATCACAAAAGAACAATAAAGCAGATGACTATTGTACTGAAACTATGGAAGCTAAAAGACATTTAAAGTGCTGAAAGAAAATCTGTCGAATTTGTATCCAGATAAAATACCTTTAGAAATCATAGTAAAAATAAAGACTTATTCAGACAAATAAAAGTTGAGAGAAACCATTAACAGCAGAACCACACTATGAAAAATATTAAAGGAAGTTCTTCAAGGTAAAGGAAAATGAACTCAAATAGAAGCACAGACCTTCCAAAAGAAGAGCAACAGGAAAGACAAATATATGGGTAAAAGTAACTGACTTTCAAAGTAGCAAGAATAAAATATATTGTGGAGTTTTATGTACAAGTATTTAAAGTAAACATTTGCATGAATTATAGGAGGGAGGTGTATGGCTTAAATCATTATAAGGTTTTCATTTGGATAGTAAAAGGTAGACTGCAAAAAAACAAATGCTAGCCTTAGAGTGGAATACAGCATGAAAACAAAATTTTAAGGTTAAGATAGGCTGTAATGAGGAATTATATTGGAATATAGAGGTTGTTGTTCAGTTGCTCAGTCATGTCCAATTCTTTGCGACCTTGTGGACTGTGGCACGACAAGCTTTCCTGTACTTCACTATCTCCCTGAGCTTGCTCAAACTCATGTCCAGTGAGTCACTGATGGCATCCAACCATTTCATCCTCTTTTACCCCTTTCTTCTCCTGCCCTCAATCTTTCCCATCATCAGGGTCTTTTCCAATGAATCAGTTCTTTGCATTGTGTAGCCAAAGTATTGGAGCTTCAGTTTCAGCATCAGTCCTTCCAATGAATATTCAGGGTTGTTTTCCTTTAGGATTGACTGGTTTGATCTTGCAGGCCAAGGGACTCTCAAGAGTCTACTTCAGCACCATAGTTTGAAAGCATCATTCTTTGGTGCTCAACCTTCTTGATGGTTCAACTCTCACATCCATGTGTGACTACTAGAAAAACCATAGCTTTGACTATACAGACTTTCATCAACAAAGTGATGTCTCTGCTCTTTAATACACTGTCTAGGTTTGTCATTGCTTTCCTTCCAAAGAGTAAGCATCTTTTAATTTCATGGCTGCAGTCACTGTCCACAGTGATTTTTGCAGCCCATGGAAATAAAATTTGTCATCATTTTCACTTTTTCCCCATCTGTTTTCCTTGAAGTGATTGGACTGGGTGCCATGATATTTGGTTTTTGAGTTTTAAGCCTGCTTTAACATAAATGCAAACATCCTAAACACTGTTGTAGCAAAGTGAGTTCATTTTTCTTAAAAAAAAGATCATTACCAAGTGGGATTTATTCCAAAAAGCAGTTTTGCCTTTAACAATAGAAAATCTGTGAAATTCACCATATTAAAAATAAAATCACATGCTAATCTCAATAGGTAGCTCAGCTGTTAAAGAATCTGCCTGCAATGCAGGAGACCTCGGTTTGATTCTTGGGTCAGGAAGATCCCCTGGTGAATGTATAGGCTACCCACTCCAATATTCTTGGGCTTCCCTGGTGGCTCAGCTGTTAAAGAATCTGCCTGCAATGCAGGAGACCTGGGTTCAATCCCTGGGTTGGGAGAAGGGCATGGCAACCCACTCTAGTATTCTTGCCTGGAGACTCCCCATGGACAGAGAAGCCTGGCAGGTTACAGTCCATGGGGTTGCAAAAACTGAGTGACTAAGAGCAGCACAGCTCAATAGATGCCAAAGAAACAATTAACACAATTCAGTACCCATTCAAGAAAAACAAAGCTCTTGGTAAACTCACTGGAAAAAATCCTGATGCTGGGAAAGATTGATGGCAGAAAGTGAAGCAGGTGACAGAGGCTGAGGTGGTTGGATGACATCATCAACTCAATGGACAGGAGTTTGAGCAAACTCTGGGGGATACCAAAGGACAGGGAATCCTGGCATGCTGCAGTCCATGGGGTCTCAGAATTGGACATGACTGAGCAACTGAACAACAACAACAAACTAGAGGTAGAAGCAGGTTAACCAATTTAGAACATCAAATATATCTGTCTGCGTCCCTTCATCCAACTAAAGGTCATGTTCTATAGCCACACTAAAGAGAAAACACGAATATGTTTGTTTGAACAATGCCTAGAGGATGATGGCACTGACTTAGAAGGAACCAGGGTCATTGTCCAAGAGGAGCAGACACATTACTTTACACACATTTTCCAAGCACATTACATTCAGTTCAGGTCAGTTCAGTTCAGTTGCTCAGTCATGTCCGACTCTTTGCGACCCCATGAATCGCAGCACGCCAGGCCTCCCTGTCCATCACCATCTTCCAGAGTTCACTCCGACTCACGTTCATCGAGTCAGTGATGCCATCCAGCCATCTCATCCTCTGTCGTCCCCTTCTCCTCCTACCCCCAATCCCTCCCAGCATCAGAGTCTTTCCAATGAGTCAACTCTTCGCATGAGGTGGCCAAAGTACTGAAGTTTCAGCTTTAGCATCATTCCTTCCAAAGAATCCCAGGTCTGATCTTCTTCAGAATGGACTGGTTGGATCTCCTTGCAGTCCAAAGGACTCTCAAGAGTCTTCTCCAACACCACAGTTCAAAAGCATCAATTTTTGGCACTCAGCTTTCTTTTTTTTTTAATTTTATTTTATTTTTTTAATTTTTTTATTTTTTATTTAATTAAATTTATTTATTTTTTTAATTACAATACTGTATTTGTTTTGCCATACATTGACAGGAATCAGCCATAGGTGAACACAATCTCCCAATGCCGAATCCCCCTCCCACCTCCCACCCCCCACCCTCTACTTGAATCATCCTGTGCATCAGCCCCATGCCTCCTGCATCCTACATTGAACATAGATTAGCGTTTCGTTTCTTACAGGAAAATATACATGTTTCATTGCCATTCTCCCATACCATCCCACCCTTTCCCTCTCCTTCACAGTCCAACTCTCACATCCATACATGACCACTAGAAAAACCATAGCCTCTTTTTCCTCTATTGGATTTAAAAGACCCATTTCCTATCCCTCACTGCCCCCACCTGCCCGACTAGCTTGGGAAGGTCTGTGTTGCATTTCCATTCTTTTTGTAGTCACTTTGAAGTTTTTGACACTAATTATATGTTTTCCTGTAATACTCTAAAGTTACTAAGTATTTCTCTTCTAAACATCCCTGAACCCTTTGAAGCCCACTTTACGCACTGAACACCCTCACACCCTGCTCAAGCTAATCTTACCATCTTTTTCTTAAAGCTTAGGGTCTATCACTTTTTAAACATAATTAATAAAGGGGATTTTGGTTAGTTTACAATTGATAGTTAATTAAATGTATTTATTTTTAAAAACACTACTGAAACAATTCTTGAGAATCTTTTCTGAGACTAAATGAAAGCCCAGTGCCTGCCTCACACAGGGTAGATGCTCAATAAAAGGAACCCAACTTTCCCCCTCCCAGAATAAATAGTTGTTTGTCTCTTTAACGCTAGTTATGAGTGCTCAGCAGGCGTGGATTCCTCTGGGTTGGATGCATTTCATGGACAGTTGGCAATGACCAACCTCTCCTTATGTTAATTTTGTGAATACTGTATTTGACTGTGTAGCAAGCTAAATGATGGAGGAATAAATGTTCTCATTGCTGAGCTGTGAAGTGTTGAAAATGGATCAGAAAATAAAAGCAGAATGTCCACCCTTTGGGAGAAAAATGACAGTCTGTGTTGCTGCCACTCTTGGCTGCTAGTTGGAATGCAGCTGTTAAGGCAGCTGTTTAACTGTTTGCCCAACTTGAAAGGACACTCACTGCCAAGTGGCAAATAGTTTTCATAACATTTTGCTTTTGCTGAGAACAACAACAGTGCATTTTATTGAGCTCCAGCAGTGTGCCAAACATGACAGATTTATAACTGCAGGTTCACAACCTTGACTGAACACGATGCTCATTTCCATTTATAATATTTATAAAGAAGAATAAATAGGCTTCCAAAGGTAGCCTCTGTACACACACACAAAAGAAATCTAGATCTTACATATTTTTGAAAATCCAGCAGATAACTTGAGGAAATACCTCTGAAAATGAAAATCTTAAAAGGAAGATTTAAAGATTTTAAACTTCCTTAAGGTGGCCCAAGCTTGACTTTGCCCCCTTGTCTAGGACAGATGAGTGCAGCAGTAGCAGAGGAAACATGTCATCTACTGAATCTCTTGCAATCGATGTGTCTCATTCTGGGTCATGAAGTTAATCTGTGTTGCTAATAAAAATATTGACTCTAAGTATTTAGCATACTGTTGTATTGAATCTGACAGGCTGTGAACTGGGGTGGTGGTGGGGAGTAGGTGGGGGTTGAGGTCATCAACTATTTTGTTTATAAAAGGTATAGGACAAATATAAGCATTTAAAATTAAGAAAATACTTTCATATACATAAGCATGATTTTCTTCTGAGTCCAAAAGTTACATGGATGATGATCATGTTACACAGCTGTCCACCCACAGTCTATTCCCTCTGGTCAGAAGTTCATGCCTTCAAAAAAGTTATGGAGATATGCTTTAGGCATGTAGAGGGATCCTGTACATACCTATTATTTGTTCCAGCAGAAGTGATAGAAAGCAGGAGTGACCACCACTCAAACATTTAGTGTGTAAGCCCCACAAGCCTTTATGAAGACAATGGAGGTCAGGCAGGGGAGATTCAATCTCATTTAATAAATCGGACTCGCTAGGAGTCGGACACAACTGGGGGACTTCATTTTCACTTTCTTGCGTTGGAGAAGGATTGGCAACCCACTCCAGTGATCTTGCCTGGAGAATCCCAGGGATAGGGGGCGCCTGGGGCTGCCATCTCTGGAGTCACACAGAGTCGGACACAACTGAAGCGACTCAGCAGCAGCAGCACAATCAAAGCTGGAATAGAGATATTTCTAAAGGTGAACTGGGCTGAACAAAGATGATCAATGGAGATATAACCTGTATTTTCTCTACTATTTACCAAACAGTGATTAACTCATAAATGATCATCTAATCCAGCTGTTTCTCCAAATTATAAAAGCATACATTTCCACAAAGTTGACATGATTTCTTGGACAGTGATAGACAAAGTCTCACACACTGGGTAATGGTCACCAAGGGAATCAGCCACGAGTTTTGTGCTCTTTTTTCAGGGATCAGAAAATTAGTCATTGCAAACCATGGATTAAATTTATAAGATTGCTTCCACAGAAAGGATCCAGGTGTTGGAAAAAGAACTGGCTACTCAATTGACTGAACTGAAGTCTGAGATAGAAGAACAATGGACTCTCCAGGGGTCAGCTCATCAAACTTACAGGTAAATAGTGGCAGTGTGAAGGCATGGTCTTCAAGAGCTTCAACCCCTACTCACATCCCATAATCTCCATCAGAGCCCCCTCTCCTTTTACTTGGACATTTGACATCATCTCAAGCTCAGGCTTGACTGCTGCCCTTAAGGCTTTCCTATATTCTAGAATCATTAAGGCGTTTAGAGGCAATGTGCTACCAAACAAAATGAAAAAGTGCTCTTCCGTCTCACACATATCATTGTCTTAAGATTCCAGAAGCTATTATACAAACTGTAGTCAATGAAACCTTATTTTCTCCAATGATATTTTAACGGAATTTGACCTTGATTTTGATGAGAAATTTCAAAATGAAAATAATATGAGGTATTTGATAGTGAATTCTGCAAAATGATATTCTATTAGGAACTATTCTATAGGTAAATGCTGCCAATTGTAGCAATTGAACTCTTTAGGTCATTCACAGACACTTTGAGGTTAACTGAGAGGAAAGGCATGATCTGAGCAAGAGAAGGTCAGAGAACTGAACGCTGAATCCCACCCAAACTCCCAGCATGCCAAAGAATTAGAAGACAAGAGAGCAGGGAAAAAATGGGTTTCTTCTGTTTCCCTGACTGCCTGTTTAGTAGCTGGTCCCCTTTCTAGGTGGTTACTGGTTTTCCATCTCTGTGAGGCTATAGCCAGGATACAGGTACCCAGTAATCACAGAAATTATACCTTTGATTTATTCATGCTTTTACCCTCAAGGCCCTTTCAAAACTTGTATCTTTTTCCATCAAAACCAAAACATGAGGAGATAAGAGGAGGCATTATTCCAGCATAGCTGGCTCATGGGTTTCTTGGTCCCATGTGATTGAGAGGCCTTCTGACTGTCAGCCTGGTGTTCCTTTGGGAAACAGGACCATGATTCCAGTGGAGTGAACTGCTGACAAGTGTATAAACTAACAATCTATTTTCATCTTCCCTTAAAACTTATCCAAGGAGGACTGATAAATGGTCACATGAACAATATTAATCTGAACTTTACTGACTACAATCCCCTTCAAATCTTGTTTCTCACATGTATTCCAGAACAATCTTGCAGAGTCCCATCTTAATACAGTAACATTTGCACCATGGTTTTAATGTTCCCAAAGCTGCCAAGCCCTGGGATGTATCTTACACCCAATGTGGAGAGGATCCCTCTTTCTGACCCAGGGCAATGCTGCTTGTACTTCCTTTGTCAGAGTCCCTGATGCAAACATCTTCCTCATGGTTAGGCTTGGACAACAGTCAATGAGGGTGCTTAAGCAAGCACTTCTTCAGTGTTTTTCCTAGAGATGAATAAATTTTTGAAGCAGAAAATTTGGTTAAGATAATTTCCAAAGTATTTCATGTTTGATATTTAAGGATCATTTTCATCCTCCAGATAACTGAGCTACAACACAAAAATAAAAACATTTTGTTTGAATAATATGTTATTTTATGTGTCAAAATCAATGAGATAAAGGTCTGATAAGCACAGTAACTGTTAGAAATGAGATTATTGAAGGAACTGTGGGTAGGGGGTAAGAAATGGCCTCACCACTGTCTCTGTTTCTAGAGAGATAAGTTGGGGTAAAAGGAAAGACTATGTATTTGTGAGCAGGAGAGAACATCTGGCCCACATTAAGGTTTAACAGAAGTGAGATGTACACAGGAGAGATTCTGACCAAGACAGACGCCTGTGGCCTTTACATGCCACCAAGAATCCAGTATAATATATTTATTTAGAAATGAGCAGTTGTGGAGTTGCACATTAATCAGGGCAGGAGGAGAAGTGGGTGACAGAGGATGAGATGGTTGGATAGCATCATGGACGCAATGAACATGAGTTTGAGCAAACTCCAGGAGATAATGAAAGACAGGGAAGCATGGCGCTCTGCAGTCTATGGGGTTGCAAAAGAGTAATACTTGACTTAGCGACTAAACAATAGCAACAGTCTTTAATCTGATTTATAATAGCTTCTATAATTACAACTTCTATTGCATAAAATTTTCTGCAGCTCTGTTCGAATGCCAAAGGACGTCTCTTACTTTAGAAGAGAAAGGGAACTGGCCCTAAAGAAAACTTTACAGGTGAGTAAAACAATGGTCTATTTCAATACAACAGTGAATTAGGATTTGCTAGTTGTTGGAAACTCTTGACAAGGAAAACTTTTTGTAAACAAGCAGCTGATCTTACTGACAGTGTTTACAAAGAAAAACATTCAGTACATGCTGGACCAGAGAAGGCCAATCCTTCGGAGATATCTGATTTTTGTAGTGTTCAACTTTACAGTTCCTTGATTTATGATGTTAAAAATACTTATTCGAAATCTTAGGTATAACAACATAACATATGAAAGCTATCAGAAATTGTATGTCATTTTCTATCATAGACACTGATTGTTTTGTTTCCTTCTTTCCCTTTTGCTTGCTCTGTTCTCCGGGGGTTCAGGTGGCTCAGTCAAAGCCCCTTGTTATTCAACCAGATGTCATGCAGAGGGAGCTAGAGAGCTGCCTAAGGAGAGAGTACACTCTTGAAAATTTACCTTTGCTTCTGTTGCAGGTAAGAGTCATTTTGCAATTTGAAAAGCAGATTTGAAATTTAGTAGAAATGTATGAACAAAATTGGCTTTCTTGTATGTTCTCTGGCCAGGGTAAAATATTCTCTATATGTATGGTTTGCAGAATTTGGTTAATATAAACGCTCTTCTTTGCTAGAGACCCATGCCAAATTCTGGAAAATAATGAAGGACAGGGAAGCCTGATGTGCTGCAGTCCACTGAGTCACAGAGTCAGACACGATTTAGCAACTGAACAACAGCTACAACATGCCATTTAAGTTCAGCTTAGTTACAGCCACTAAACAATTGGCCAAGTTTCCACTAGTTACTCCCTGTGCTGGTATTAGGAAGCAATACAACATTGACTAAGATAGTTGCAGACCTCAAAAACTGTTGGCTGACCTAAGGAAGATATTTCTGGAAATCTCTCTTAAGAAAATAACTCACAACATGGGGAGTGGGGGAAGATATTCCAATAAAGATCATTATTGCAGCATTATAATAAAAGTGAAAAAATTGGAGTTGCCTAAATGTCTAATCATAGGAGAGTTAAGAAAAACAGTATGGTATTTGATAGATTATTGTTCTGCCTTTAAAGATTTTCTGCATAGGGAATTATTGTGTTATGTAATATTAGGTAACAAAAACATACATGTGTATATATATATTACAATAATGATCATGTAGTGTACAGAAAAATCACTTGAAGAGCAGACATAGGCCAAAATGTTAGTAATTACTGTCTTTGAATGGCAAACAATGAATTTCCTTTTTTACTTTTATGCATTTTCTAAATTTTTTATAATAGAAATTTTTTAAATTTTATAATTTTTCTAAAATTAAAAAAATTATAATAAGCATGTACTGTTTAGATTTTAAAAATTCATTATTCTTTACTCTTGCGTTTTGAGTTACAACCTCACTATGCATACAAAGTATATTATTAGCAACTAACTAATAAGTAATAAGTTAGCAGTTAACTAATAAGTAAATCATAAAGAAACAAAAATATTCAGGTTTTGTTTGCAAGTCAAACTAATGTCATTATTTTCATCCAGGATTCTCTTTCCCTAATATTTCTGGCACTCTTCATTCCTGTGTGTGTGTCAGTGTTTCTCGTAGGAGAGATGAGGAGGGGAGGGTGAAGGTGGGAGATACTTGGCAAGACAGTTTGGGCTGTCACAATTTGGGGAGGGGAGTGGGTTGCTACTGGCTTCTAGTGAGCCAGGGATGCTGCTAAACATACTGCAATACACAGAACCACCCCTTCACTGCAAAGAATTATTCAGTCCAAACATCAATAATGCAGAGGCTGAAAAAGCTTCAGTTCAGTTCAGTCATTCAGTCGTGTCCAACTCTTTGCAACCCTGTGGACCGCAGCACGCCAGGGCTCCCTGTCCATTACCAACTCCCAGAGCTTGCTCAAACTCATGTCCATTGCATCAGTGATGCTTTCCAACCAATCTTATCCTCTGCCATCCCCTGCAATCCCCTTCTCCTCCTGCCTTCAATCTTTCTCGGCATCAGGGTCTTTTCCAGTGAGTCACTTTTTCGCATCAGGTGGCCAAAATATTGAAGTTTCAGCTTTAGCATCAGTCCTTCCAATGAATATTCAGGACTGATTTCCTTTAGGATTGACTGGTTTGATCTCCTTACTGTCCAAGGGACTCTCAAGAGTCTTCTCCAACACTACAGTTCAAAAGCATCAATTCTTCGGCACTCAGCTTTCTTTATAGTCCAACTCTCACATCCTTACATGACCACTGGAAAAACCATAACTTTGACTAGATGGGCAAAAGCTTTGAAAAAGCTTGGTAGAATCCAAGCTTCCATATGTTATCATTTATCTTCTGCCGAAAGAACTTAATTTAACATTTCTTGTAGAACAGATGTGCCAAAGACAAATTCTCTCAGTATTTGTTTGAAAGAAAAAAAAAAAAGGTCTTTGTTTGCCTTCGTTTTAGAAAGGTATATTTGTTCAATATGGTATTCTAGTCTGATATTTTTTCCTTTTATCTCTTTAAATGTGTTGCTCTACTGTCTTCTGGCTTGCATTGTTTCCATTTCCTAATACTTTTTATTCTTTTGTTCTCTGGTTGCTTTTAAGATTTTCTCTTAATGGTTTTAAGCTATTTGATTATGATGTTCCTAGATGAGGTTTTCTTTGTGTTTCTCTTTGCTTGGAGTTCATTGGACTTCTCGGATTGTGATTTTATCATTTTCATCAATTAAATTTTTTTCAACTGTTATTTCTTCAAATGTACTTTACATCCCTACTTGTCCTTTGGGGACTGCAGTGACATACACGTTTCATTCATGCATGCTTCAGTCATGTCTGTTCTGCACTCTGCTGACTGCAGCCTGCCAAGCTCCTCCGTCCATGGGATTCTCCAAGCAAGAATACTGGAGTGGGTTGCCATGCCCTCCTCCAGGGGATCCTCCCAACCCAGGGATCAAACCTGTGTCTCTTACGTCCACCTGCACTGGCAGGTGGGTTTTTACCACTAGCATCACTTGAGAAGCGTAGACATATATGTTAAATCACTTCATATCTTCCATAAGTCCCTGAGGCTCTGTTAAATTTTTCTGTCTTTTTTCCCCCAGTGCTTCATTTTGTATAGTTTCTATTGCTATATCTTCTTCTGCACTGTCTAATCTGCTGCTGCTCCTATTGTTGTTCAGTTGCTAAGTCTTATCTGACTCTTTGTGACCCCTTGGTCTGTAGCATGCCAGGCTTCCCTGTCCTTCACCATCTCCTGAGTTTGCTCAGACTCATGTCTTTGTTCGTAATGCCATCCAACCATCTCATCCTCTGTTGCCCCCTTCCCCTCCTATCCTAAATCTTTCCCAGCATCATGGTCTTTTCCAATGAGTCAGCTCTTCCCATCAGGTGTACAAAGTATTGGAGTTTCACCTTCAGTATCAGTCCTTTCAGTGAATATTCAGGACTGATTTCCTTTAAGACTGGCTGGATTGATCTCCTTGCTGTCCAAGGGACTCTCAAGAGTCGTCTCCAGCACCACAATTTGAAAGCATCAATTCTTCTGCACTCAGCCTTCTTTATGGTCCAATTCTCACATACATACATGACTACTGGAAAAACCATGGCACTGACTATATGTAGATAGCAAAGTGATATCTCAGCTTTTTAATGTGCTATCTAGGTTTGTCATAGCTTTCTTTGGAAGGAGCAAGCATCTTTTAATTTTGTGGGGGCAGTCACCATCCACAGTGATTTTGGAGCTCAGAAAAAAATAAAATCTGTCACTGTTTCCATCTGCTTGCCATGAAGTGATAGGACCAGATGCCATGATCTTAGTTTTCTGAATGTTGAGTTTTAGACCAGGTTTTCACTCTCTTCTTTTACCCTGATTAAGAGGCTCTTTAATTCCTCTTCACTTTCTGCCATTAGAGTGGTATCATCTGCATATCTGAGGTTGTTGATATTTCTCCTGGCAAACTTGATTCCAGCTTGTGATTCATCCCACCTGGCATTTAGTATGATGTACTCTTCATATAAGTTAAGTAAGCAGGGTGATAATATACAACCTTGATATATTTCTTTCCCAATTTTGAATCAGTCCATTGTTCCATGTCCAGTTCTAATCTGCTGTTAATCCTATCCAATGAATTTTTTATTTCATATATTGTAGTCTTCATTTCTAAAAGTTCTGTTTAACTTTTTAAAATATTTTTCATTTCTCTATTATGTTCACATTTTCCTTTCAATTCTTGAACATACTGAACATAGTAATAAAAACTCTTTTAAAGTCCTTGTTTGCCAATTTCATCACCGGTGCCATTTCTGGGCCTGTTTCTCTTCATTAATTTTTCTCCATCTTATGGGTCATATTTTTCTGTTTCTTTGCATCTCTAGTAATTTTTCCTAGAGGCTAGGCATTGCAGTTTTACATTGCTGAATGTTGGTTGTTTTTTTTTTTAATTCCTTTAAGGATGTTATACTTCATTCTAGCAGGCAATTAAGGTATAGATCAGTTTCACACTTACAAGGCTTGGTCTTGAAGCTTTAGAGTAACTTTTACTCCAGACATAGTTTATTCTTCTTACTAAATTGTCACCCCTTTTGTGTCTCTGCTGAATGCCCCAGGTATTTAGTGAGGATTCTTTACTCTGTCAGATTGAAATTTGAACATCTCCTAGTTCTATTTGAACATCTCCTAGTTCTGTTTATGTTTCCCTGGTGGCTCAGAGGGTAAAGCATCTGCCTGCAATGTAGGAAACCTGGGTTCAGTTCCTGGATTGGGAAGATCCCCTGGACAAGGAAATGGCAACCCACTCCAGTACCCTTGCCTGGAGAATCTCATGGACAGAGGAGCCTAGCAGGCTACATACAGTCCATGGGGTCGCAAAGAGTCAGACACGACTGAGCAACTCCACTTTCACTTTCACTAGTTCTGTTTGAACTCTGAGAAATGTTCAATTTACACTTCCCTAATTTGCTATTCTTTGCACAGCCTCAGAGAGTTCCACCCTCTGCATGCAGTGCTTAATAGTCAGCAAAGAACTCGGAAATCTCTGTGTAGGTTTCTGGAACCCTTTTTCTGCATAACTTTCTCCTCTCCATTACTCTGCCCTGTCAACTCCAGCTGACTCAACTTCCCAAACTTGATTTCTCTATCCTTAACTCAGAGAGACCATCATGCTCTGATTTCCTATTCTACTTCAAAAACTGCCTTCTTCAGACAGAAAACCAGAGCTCATTTCATTTGTTTTCTTTTTCTCAAGAACAAGAGTTCTGCATTGCCTGTTGTTGCATGTCAGTAAACAGTTGCCTTGTGTAATTTGCCCTATTTTTAAATTGTTTATGATAGAAGTGTGCATCTGATCCTACTTATTCCATCATAGCAGTATTATTTTTATCAGAAATAAAATTTTTTAAGAATTGGCTTATTTGACTACACTTCAGTACAAGTAAAATTCTTGATTTAAAGTTAAAAGCTATAATCTCATTTATAATGTTCTTTGTACTTTAGATTCATAAACTTCAGTTTAAAAAATTTTTTAAGCTTAGCTTTAGATAATTTTATAGGCTTTGTGTCACTGTTAAAACTTCAACAACTGATAGATGAAATTATAATCTGTTGGACTGACAAAATACCTATTTAAATTTGAATGGTATATTGAGCCAAGTGTCTTAATTTTATGATCTTCCTGTAAAAGTATTGATAGATCCTTCCAAAACAGCCAAACTTATTTTCCTATTATTTTTGTTCTTAAGGTTTAATCCAGTCTTCCCATGGGGCAGTTGGTAAAGAACCCGCCTGGCAATGCAGGAGACATGGGTTCAATCCCTCGGGTGGGAAGATCCCCTGGAGAAGGAAATGACAACCCACTCCAGTACCCTTGCCTGGAGAATCCCATGACAGAGGAGCCAGGCGGGCTACAGTCCATTGGGTCGCAAAGAGTCAGTCACCACTGAGAACACCCTTCCTTCCTTCCTATTATAATTGTATTCTAGTTAATTTTTGTTGTTGTTGTCGTTAAAGCATTATACAGAGAGAATTACCCAGCTGGCCCAAAGTAAATATTTACACATGCTTAGGTGGAAGAGATTTTGCCATCACAGTAAGATCATGGAGCAACTTTATCCTTTTACAAGGTAGGGAAGCCCATGAACAGAATCTGTGGGCTATTTTCTATAATGAAACAATATGGTCATTAAGCTTGTCAATGTTATATTTAATCATCATGCTACATAAACTGTAAATGTGTACCCTTTGGCAAACATCTCCCCTTTTCCCCTAAGCCCCAGTCCCTGGTTACCACTGTTCTATTCTCTGCTTCTCTGAGTTTGACATTTTTTTTTTTTTAGACTCTACATAAAAGGGATACCACACAGTATTTGTCTTTTTCTCTGTCTGGCTTATTCCATTTAACATAATGTCCTCCAGATTTATTCATGTTATTACAAATATTAGGATTCCCCTCCTCTTCGCAGCTGAATAATATTCCATTATATGTATTTTTACCACATTTTCTTTATCCATTCATCCATCAATAGACCCTTAGGTTTTCATATCTTGACTATTATGAATAATGCTGCAATGGAATGTTGAGTTTCAGATATCGCTTTAAAATACTGATTTTGTTTTCTTTGATATATACCCAAAAATGGGATTGCTGGATGATATGGTAGTTCTATTTTTTTTTAATTTTTATGTTTAATTGGAGGATAATTGCTTTACAATATTGTGTTGGTTTCTGCCATACAACAATAATCAGATATAAGTATACATATATCCCCTCCCTCTGGAGCCTCCCTCCCAGCCCCTCACCTCACTCCTCTAGGTCATCCCAGAGCACCAGACTGAGTTCCCTGTGTTATACAGCAACTTCCTACTGCTGCTGCTGCTCCTGCTAAGTCGCTTCAGTCGTGTCCAACTCTGTGCAACCCCATAGACAGCAGGCCACCAGGCTCCCCCGTCCTTAGGGATTCTCCAGGCAAGAACACTGGAGTGGGCTGCCATTTCCTTCTTCAATGCATGAAAGTGAAAAGTGAAAGTCAAGTCACTCAGCTGTATCCGACTCTTAGCGACCCCATGGACGGCAGCCTACCAGGCTCCTCCGTCCATGGGATTTTCCAGGCAAGAGTACTGGAGTGGGATGCCATCGCCTTCTCTGAACTTCCTACTAGCTATCTGTTTTAAACATGGCAATGTATGTTTCAGTGCTAATCTCTCAATTCATCCCACCTTCTCCTTCCCCCACTATGTCCACAAATCCATTCTCTATGTTTTTGTCTTTATTCCTGCCCTGCAAATAATTTCATCAGTACCATTTTTATAGATTCTGTATATAAATATATGCATTTACATTATGCATTAATATATGATATTTGTTTTTCTCTTTCTGATTTAGTTCACACTGTATAACAGATTTTAAATTTGTCCTCCTCAGTTAAACTGACTCAAGTTTGTTTCTTTTTAATTGGCTGAGTAATATTCCATTGCATATATGTACCGCAACTTCTTTGTCCATTCATCTGTCGATGAACATCTAGGTTGCTTCCATGTCCTGGCTATTGTAAATAGTGCTGCAATGAACATTGGGATATATGTGTCTGGTCTTCTCAGGATATATGTTGAGTAGTGGGATTGCTGGGTCATATGGTAGTTTTATTCCTAGTTTTTAAAGGAATCTCCATACTTTTCCCCATAGTGGCTGTTATCAGTATGGTAGTTCTATTTTTAATTTTTTAAGAAATTTCTATACTGTTTTCATATTGTCATTAGATGCACCAGTTTACATCTCCACAAACAACATATTTTGTCAGTGTTTTTAAGTGGTGGTTAAAGATGGGAAAGGAACTAATGGATGCCCTTACTTGCCATTTCTCCCTGTGGCAGAAGATAATGGTACTATTTTTTAAGAGTGAGATTTGAGGGTGGCTTTATATTATAGAAAATTTTATTTTTCTTCATAGGCTATAGCTAAAAAATCTAAGAAGACAACTCCAGTTACTTAATTTCCTTATGCATTGACTCTTTGCTAGGGTCAGTTTCCTTCAGAGTTGTGAGAATATGACTGATTGCTGTCCTTATCAGTCAAATTCAAAATATGAAAAGGTTTTAATATTACAAGAGCTGCTTATTCGGCTCCCAAACAGTAATACACTATACTTGGAAGCAAATGACACAAAGAATAAGGCTTGCAAATCATCAGCTTCTGTCTTGGCATCTCTCTTAAACAGAAACAAGTTGTCTACATTATGCAGGAATACAGTGATGCTCTTCAGAGAGCTGACCGATTGTCTGTTGCACGAGAAAACTTCCTTATGGGAAGAAAGAATCCTCCTAACTTAGTGACACAGGAAGACCTGGCTATTTACACAAATTGGTTAGTGTGTCACCTACACTCAGTCAAGATTATTCACCACTATGTGCAGGTACGTGAAACAGTTATATGGTAATGCATTGCCTTCCCAGGATGGTCAGGACATTGTTTTCTTCACACCTGTCGCCTAATTTGGGGTTGTCAGTTTCTGTATTCCATATGCCTTACAAACAACAGGAAAATAATGGGTCACTGACTTTTTCTTTGAGACCTTTGAAACTATTTTTCTTTTGGAACCTTGCTGTAATGAAACCACTCCATTTAGCTTTACTAAAGATGTCTGTTACACTACTTTGTATTCACTCTATGATTTCTTGTTTTCAGCCTCTTGTTCTGGATTTATGCTCTCTAATTTAGATCCACTTTTTTTTGTTCAGCAACCTCTAGCAAGGGTCTAATTTATGCCAGAGACATATCCTGGGCCAATGGGAGTATATAATCTTTGCTGGTGGTGAGGGACAGGTAGGCCTGGAGTGCTGTGACCCATGGGTTCGCAAAGAGTGGGACATGACTTGGTGACTGAATAGCAGCAACAAAATGTGAGTCACAGGATGATAGGAAAAAGGGCAAGTAAATAGACAACTTAAATACAATGTGATGAGTATAATCACAGAGTAAAGAGAGTCACAGAGGAGAGGCCCTACTGCAAAACACAGGCATCAGAATGGAGTGATGTGACCACATTCTGCTTTAGAAAAGATTGCTGTTTTGCCACCTAATTTTTTCTTACTCTACTACACCTCATCTTAGTGATACCACTAACCATGACTCCTGGCCATCATCCTGACATCATCCCTTCCCCAATCAGTCTCTGTGGGTTCTACCTCTGAATCATCTCTCCCCTGTCACATGGCATAGTAATGATCTGCTCCTAAGTCCTGGTCCCTCACCAAAGTCTGAACTCTTTGAATTTGGTCCATGTCTTACTTATTTTTGTATCTCTAGCACCTCACACAATGCCCTGATCATTATGGGTCATTGATCAAGGTAGGCCTGCCTGGATGTTAAGGTCACTTAGCGTTCGTGACAACACAAGGTCCCTAGCTCCAGATTTAGCCCCTCATGATTGAGCAGATTACTGAGGCCCACCTCCACCTCCTTCCTCCTCTATCAAACCAAAGGGCTGCTCCTGAAACAAAGTCTGGAAGCTTCTTTGAGAACTGAATTGACATGTGACCCCTTGGTTGTCCCCTTCTGTAGGCCCTCCAGTATTTACCCATCTCCAAAGCTCTGAGTGTAGCTGTTGATGAAGTCCCTGAGGTTGGTCAGGGAAATGAAAAGGTTCCTGTTGATGACACTGACCCTAACATCCAGGGTTCTGCACTTCCAGACTCTACGAATACCAGTGTTTCAGGTAAGAAGTCTTCTTTCCCCTTAGGAAATGTGGAGAAAAGATTGTAGTTTTGCATGTGTGCACCTGATCTTGCTTGAAATTTTTCTATGTACCAAAAAAGTGTATCTTAAAAAAAAAAAAATTGGCCATGCCATGCAGTCCATAGGATCTTAGTTCCCTGACTGGGGATCAAACCTGGGCCCCGGTGGTGAAAGCACCAAATCCTAACCACTGGACTGCCAGAGAATTCCCAAAAGTTTTATCTTCTTAATTAACAAGTGTTAATCTAATATTTTCTGGTGGAAAAAAATAACAAACACTTCTCTTAGAAATTATTATCTTTATAGCTAGACAATTAAGAGAGGGGGAAAAGCAATAAACTTGAAGTTGGAAGTACTGGGCTCTAGGCCTATTCTGTTGTGGCTTCACTGTGAGCCTACATGTTTAAGTCATTTCATCTCCTTTGGCCTCAATTTACTCATCTCTAAAATAAACCTTTTAGATTAAGTGATCACTAAGGTCACCTTCATTTTTTTCCCCAGGGTTGAAAACTTTTCATTTCTTTTTTTTTTTTAATACCAAAAACCTTTTGTATTGGGGTATAGCCAATTAACAATGTTGTAATAGTTTCAGGTGAACAGTGAAGAGACTTAGCCATATTTACACATGTATCCATTCTCCCCCAATCCCCCTCCCATCCAGGCTGTCACATAACATTGAACAGAGTCCCTTCATTTTTAATTTTACATAATCTTTAAAGACTTCCCTTATCTGAATCAATTTAATAGTCTTCTTACCCTCACCTTATGTTACGGATGACTTAGAAATCTGATAAGGTTTTTACTCTGAGTGATGAATTTACCAGTTGCACCTGGAGAGGCAGCCAACCCTGTTGTGGGGAATCAGAGAACGTATCACAAATGGGAAGTCCAATCTGGGTGCTAGAGATGTGTAAGAGTGAGCCAGGCAAAAGGAGGTGAAGGTTCTCAGCTTCTCCTGATTTGTTTGTTAACTTGTAAGTCATATTCTTTGTCTACTCTAAAGGACTACAAGTAGTTCTGTTCTCACTAAGTCATTCCCGGAAGGGTCTTTTGGATTTCTCCTGCAGGCTACAAGAAGGGGAAGTCCTAACTACCTCCCCAGAAAACCAGCACCAGAAGTTTGTCCGATAGGCCTGGCTGAGTGTGTGCAGTCTACAAACTGTGGCAGAGAAGGCTGGGCATGGACCAGAATGGCCCTCACCATCCATGGAAAAGGCCCTGACTTCAGTTTTCTCAAAGGACTCTCCTTTTACCTCTGAGACTGGTATTCATTGGTGTTAATGCTCTTGATTTTGGATATTTTCAGAGCCCATGAGAACAGAAACTGCTTTCATTCTGCCCCAACACACAACAGAAACAGAAGAACTGAAACCTCAGCTGAGGCTTCTGCTTTCCCATTTCAGTATCTCCTATGACGTGGAAGAGCTGAAGGATGCTTCTAAGGAGACAGAACTTTTTGCCTTGGTACTTTATGGATTCTTTCTTAATGCAAATATAGGTGTTCATTAAAGAAAATACTAGTATCTTCAACAAAGTTGGATATTCTCACTGCCGCAATTGTTTCTAGGATGATAAAATATAATAGTAATAGGTGAGATTTAGACTAGCAGTTGAACTTTCTCTCTGTTAGAATTTTGAAACCCTTGAATATCCAACCCAGAGGGATTGTAGGATTATTTTTCTGCAGAATTTAAAGAAAATGGCAGGTTGTAGTCCATAATAGATGATGTAAACATAGCCAAGATTTGGCACTTTTTAAATATGGACTTGTCTAGTGTCTAAAGCCCTTTGATTCTCAGAAAGTGTACCAATAGCTCTTCAGCTGGCAAAATGCTTTATATTCAGTACAGTGTATATTGTGTAGTGATTTTTAAAGTTAAGCAGTCATAGTCTACTATCTCATGGTGTTGCACCTCCTTGAATAAAAAAATCATATTATCAAGAGCCATATTAGAACTTGTTTCAAAGGGAAAAAAATAGGATTATACACAGAGAACCTCAAATTTACAATAATAAACTTTTTAGCCAGAGTTTCAACAAAAGATATTTTTCTAGATCTGGATATATAATATTTGTAAATATGTGTATTTGCTAGGTAAAGATAATAAGTTGATTAATCCAAAAGGCAAAGGTCAAATCTGTATGTTTTGAACACCCTTTGTGTAAGAAGAAACCACTTACTTGCTTACTTACTATATCACCATTTACTTTTACCTTGAAGTTTCACATCCATGTGTATTTGTTCCAGCATTATTTTACTGGGATTACCTCTTGTATTATGTAACATGGACTCTTTAAGCTCACTGGAACCAATGGTATCACATGTCCTCTGGTTTCTTTGAAGGTGGTGATGTTTCGCTTTTGTCTTTCGTTTCATATCAGTAGCAGCACTGTCTTCAGTAGAGAGCACTTCTATGGGAGTATCCTCACCCTCATTCATTATCAGCAAGTATTATGATAGAACCAAACCAGAATCAGAACAAGACAGTGTTAAAAAGAGTCCAAATAAATAAAGATAGGTTATGGCACAGTAGACTGTCATCAGTGATAACAAAAGAACTTGAAGCTGCCGAACTCTCCCACAGAGGAGCCTTCTCCCCAAAGAACAGCTTGTCTTCACATAGAGTTTCCACTTTTGATTTTCTTGTAACAGTATTATGTGCAATGCTAATTGTACTCCCAAGATAATCACATAACAACACATTTTTTTTTTGTGTAGGACGAATTTCTATAAACAAGAAGAGTGTTTATTTTGGTCTTCCAAAGGCCTAGAGCAGGGTCAGCAAACTACAGTCTGCAGCCCACTTCCTAGTGTTTGTTAAAGTTAAGTGTTATTGGGATACAGCCATGCCCTTTCATTTATGTACTGTCTGTGGCTGCTTTCACACTGTAACTGCAGCATTGAGTAGTTGTAACAGAGACCATGTGGTTTGCAAAGTCTAAAATATTTACCATCTGGCCCTTTAAGAAAACGTTTGCCACTCTAGCTTAGATTGGTATCATTTCATTGAGCTTTGTGCACTGATGGGTATGATCTGTGTCTGTCTGATATGATAACCACTAATCACATGTGACTGTGAAACATTGGGTAGTATAAATGAGGAACTAAATTTTAAATTTTATCTAATTTTTATAAATTTTCATTTAAATGTTAAATAGCCACATATGGCTAAGAGCAATATTATTGGATAGCACAGCCTGGAAAGTACCAGCATTAACTGGAAGAATCTTTAGCTCTGTGTCTCACTGAACTTACTCATTCCGGAAACTTTTTTTCAGGCCCTAGGGTGTGCCAGGTTCTCTCTCTTTCTCTGTAATTAAATATATATAAGATTTAACGTTTTAACCATTTCTAAGTGTACAGCTAAGTGGTAGTAAGAGCATTCACATTGTTTTGCAACCATCACCATGGGGTAGATTCTTGATATTCCCTCCACAAGCTCTCCTTGCACTGAGAAAGTTGTGACGCAGGTGGCTGGTGCACTGATGAAGGCACCTGCACAGGCTCGGGAGACCTGGGTCTGCCCGAGAAGGGAGCATGCAGTGTCTGCATCTTAGTAGTAGGCAGTTATATCATAGAAAGCCTCAGTCTGGAACTGAGATGTGAGGGGTGTGACTGAGGTACTGTAAGGAGTTTTAACAGGTCCCAGCATCTGGACTTTTCTCTCTAGCAATATCCTGGTCAGGCTTCTGGGAACAGGATTTATCTAACCCTTAATTTTTCTCATTTACCAGGTGATCAGGAAAAGGGAATGTATTCCCAAAGAAAGACAGTCTATTGCTCATTGAGGGTCCATTTAAAAATATATATAAATAAATATATTACATTATTTCTGATCTTTGGAGCAGGTATTCAGAACAAGTAACACACACATGATTATAGTAATAGGCTGACTGAATGCATGTGCCCCTCAGGTATTTACATTTAAGTCCTATTACTGTCACAGAATCATGTTGTATAAAATAGTTTGACTCCAAGACTCTTTCAGAGGCAGTCAGTACCTGTTCTTGAAATTGCCTGCAGCCTGAGACTATTTTTCCCCCCTGGGCTTCTCTTTTCTCCATCCTGTTTAGGTTTCCCAAAAATTTCAAAGCATCTTCTTGGAGCAACAGAGAATGCAAACGTTCCCAGACTATAATGCTGGGATAGCTAAAGTGGAAAATTTGGATTTGGCAGGACCTGGTAGGGCCTTGAAAAAGAGAGCCAACTGGACTTCCTTTATAAAGGTAAGGAGCCCTGTGGTGATGGTCACTTGTGAATGATGTCAGCCATGTCACAGAGTGTCCTCCAAGGAGCCCAGACAACCTGGCAGCATCAGGTCTGTCAGATGCCTATCATCCCCTCTCCCTCAATGCCCTCAGCAAACTGTGCCCTGGGAGCAAGGGTAGGTGCCTGCCTGACTCAGGAGAGGCGGCTTAGAAAACCTGGCCTCGTGTACCACCATCCTCCAGCTCCTTCCTGCCTTGAGTCTGATGAAGTTAGCCAGGCTGATCTGTCTTTTCTGGAAGTTCTCACATATTTCTTTGCCCATCTCTGTTGAGTCAGAACTCCTTTCTGTTGTTAGTGACCTGGGCTACTTGGCAAGAATAAAGAACATTCAAAGTTATACCTGAGTTGTGTAAATCCAGTTTCTTAGTCAAGAACTGTTTACTGACTGCACTCTGTGTGTCATACATGGCCCTTGGTGCTGGAGATACACAATTCACAATTATTCAAAAGTGAGTAGATCAAATGAGTTGATTTGAGATAGTGGTAAATACAGTTGATTCTCATTGTTTGGGGGTAGTTATGTTCTGTAAAGTTGCCACAAACACTGAATTAACAAATCCTAAACCACTGCTCACAGGGGAAGTAAAAGGTTCAGTCAGTTCAGTTCAGTTCAGTTCAGTTCAGTTCAGTCGCTCAGTCGTGCCCGCCTCTTTGCAACCCTATGAGTCGCAGCACACCAGGCCTCCCTGTGTTAGGTTCATCAATTGATCAATACATAACTAGTTTCATATGTGTTTCTATTTGAACAGACTTTATCCAGTATATGTTGTTGATTCATTAACATCAAATTCATGGCCAGTAGCACTATAACTCATACCTGAACGAAGCTTTTGAACCCTTGTCCTTCTACAAGACACATCACAGCCTTCCTATACTTAGGAACACTAGACAGCTCTTCAGCCTCCTGTTTGGAGGCCATTTTAAATAGTGAAATTACTAATAAAAACACAAAAGTATAAAAACCTGGCACTAATTAGGCCATAAAAAGAACATTTGTTTATAGTACACTCTCAAATAAGTAGTAAACAGGTGAATGTCACCTTGTTTGTCCTCAGCTGGGAATGTGGGGTTGGGTGACTTGAACTTTTCAACCATCCTGTGCATGTCCATGAATGTCCAGGGAAGTTCTGTATTGATTTGGGGATGACAAATAAGTTTCAGTGAGTAGGCAAATCCAAAAATACAAAATCCATAAATAATGAGGATCAACTGTGTCCTGAAGGAAACATCTTATGTGATAAAGATGAATGGAAGGAAAGCAGAGAAATCACAGATTATTCCTAAATCTAGGGCTTGAGCAAATAGGTGGTTGGTATAGGGAAAGCCTGACTTTCTGTTTTAGATTATTATACTTGCCATTCAAGTTTAAATATCAAGGAGACAGTTGGATATAACAGGCTGGAGCTTAGAGCTAGATCTAAATTTGAAAGTTATGAGTACACTGAAGTATTTACAGCCATAGAACTAATTTTTGAAATACAACTTGTTAATATGAAAGGTGAAGTTTTACATGTGGAGCTACAAGGAGATTTTGTGGGCAAACTTCTCTTGCCCCATAAAGTTAGTGCAGTGCCCAACATCGATGGATTTAGGGTCCCTTCTGCCAGCAAATGGTGCTGTGTCATTCTAGATGGAGCTACTGCATCTCAGGCCAGGTGCCAGCAGAAACTGCGGTTGCCCTCTCCCTCCACAGATCTGAGAATCCACACAGACCCTTGCCAAGACTTCACATGCTCTAGAAAACTACCACCGAGGCCAGATCCCATTTCCGAAAGTCCTTGATTCTCTTTATTTGCAACTTTTACTGAGAACCATTCTGTTATATTTAAGTTTGTGTGTATGTGTTTGTCCACTAGATTAAGCCAAAATGTGATCCTTGGCAAAAGAAGCTTTTGACCAAACTAAAAGAACGGAGAAGAATAGATGTATTAATGCAACTCCAAGCAAAGTTTTTGAAGGTAAAAAGTAACCGTGTTTCCTTGTAGATAAAATTCTGTTCTCAGAAAATTGAATTCTTTCCACTTTTAAAAAATGTTAGCCATGGATTCACTATGAAGGCTTTATTTGGAATTGTCTAATCTAATTGCCAGATTTTATATCCTGTTAGCTTTCATTAGTGACAGTTGTCAAAGAGTTGGCTTTAACACTAAGTCTCTGTGTGATATTGCTCTAGTCACATAACCTCTTTAGGTTTTCGTTTCCTTGTTTGTGAAACCAAACTAGTGGACTAAACATTGAACTATCTTACTTTTACTATGGTAAAAGAAATACACACATAGCATAAAATGTATCATCTTACCCATTTTTAAGTGTATGATTCATCATCAGTGTTCAGTATATTCACAGTGTTGTGAAGTAGACCTCCAGAACTTTTTCATCTTGCAAAAGTGAAACTCTCTGCCTACTAAACAACTCCCTATTTCCTCTTCCTCCCAGCCCCAAGCAACCACCATTCTACTTTCTGTTTCTGAATTAGACTACTCTTAGATACTTCATATAAATAGGATATACAGTATTTGTCCTTTTCTGCTGGCTTTGTTCCACTTACCAGAATGTGCTCAAGTTCATCCATGTTGTAGCATGTGACCAGATTTCCTTCCTTCTTGTTTTTCATGAACATTTATATCAGCTTTATTCACAATAACCAAAAACTACAAACAACCTGGATATCCTTTCAGTTCAGTTCAGTCGCTCAGTCATGTCTGACTCTTTGCGACCCCATGAATTGCAGCACACCAGGCCTCCTGTCCATCACCAACTCCCAGAATTCACTCAAACTCACGTCCATTGAGTCGGTGATGCCATCTAGCCAACCTATCCTCTGTCGTCCCCTTCTCCTCCTGCCCCCAATCTCTCCCAGCATCAGAGTCAACACTTCTCATGAGGTGGCCAAAGTACTGGAATTTCAGCTTTAGCTTCATTCCTTCCAAAGAACACCCAGAACTGATCTCTTTTAGAATGGACTGGTCGGATCTCCTTATAGTCCAAGGGAATCTCAAAGTCTTCTCCAACATCACAGTTCAAAAGCATCAATTCTTTGGCGCTCATCTTTCTTCACAGTCCAACTCTCACATCCATACATGACCACAGGAAAAACCATAGCCTTGACTAGATGGACCTTTGTAGGCAAAGTAATGTCTCTGCTTTTGAATATACTATCTAGGTTGGTCATAACTTTCCTTCCAAGGAGTGTCTTTTAATTTCATGGCTGCAATCACCATCTGCACTGATTTTGGAGCCCCCAAAAATAAAGTCTGACAGTATCCACTGTTTCCCCATCTATTTCTCATGAAGTGATGGGACCAGACGCCATGATCTTCGTTTTCTGAATGTTGAGCTTTAAGCCAACTTTTTCACTCTCCTCTTTTACTCTCATCAAGAGGCTTTTTAGTTCCTCCTCACTTTCTGCCATAAGGCTGGTGTTATCTGCATATCTGAAGTTATTGATATCTCTCCTGGCAATCTTGATTCCAGTTTGTGCTTCTTCCAGCCCAGTTTTTCTCATAATGTACTCTGCATGTAAGTTAAACAAGCAGAGTGACAATATACAGCCTTGACATACTCCTTTTCCTATTTGGAATCAGTCTGTTGTTCCATGTCCAGTTCTAACTGTTGCTTCCTGACCTGCGTATAGGTTTCTCAAGAGGCAGGTCAGGTGATCTGGTATTCCCATCTCTTTCAGAATTTTCCACAGTTTATTGTGATCCACACAGTCAAAGGCTTTGGCATAGTCAATAAAGAGTAAATAAACTGAAGTACGTTCATATCATGAAGCATCAATCAGCTATAACAAGAAACAAAACTGTTGATTTACCCAATAACCTGGATGAATCGTCAGAGAACTGTGTTAATAAAAACTCAGCCCATAAAGACTGCATGATTCCATTTATACAACACTCTTCAGTTCAGTTCAGTTCAGTCACTCAGTCATTTCCAACTCTTCCCTGTCCATTACCAACTCCCAGAGCTTGCTCAAACTCATGTCCATAGTGTCAGTGATGCTATCCAGCCAATCTCATCCTTGTAGTCCCCTTCTCCTCCTTCAGTCTTTCCCAGCATCAGGATTTTTCCAATGAGTCAGTTTTTTTGCATCAGGTGGCCAAAGTATTGGAGCTTCAGCTTCAGCATCAGTCCTTCAATGAATATTCAGGACTGATTTCCTTTAGGATGGACTGGTTAGATTTCCTTGAAGTCCAAGGGACTCTCAAGAGTCTTCTCCAACACTACAATTCAAAAGCATCAATTCTTCGGCACTCAGCTTTATTCACAGTCCAACTCTCACATTCATACATGAGTACTGGAAAATACCAAACCATAGCTTTGACTAGATGGACATTTGTCAGGAAAATAATATCTCTACTTTTTAATATGCTGTGTAGGTTGGTCATAGCCTTTCTTCCAAGGAGCAAGCATCTTTGAATTTCATGGCTGCAGTCACCATCTTCAGTGATTTTGGAGCCCAAGAAAATGAAGTATGTCACTGTTGCCATTGTTTCCCCATCTATTTGCCATGAAGTACTGGACCATATGCCATGATCTTAGTTTTCTGAATGCTGAGCTTTAAGCCAATTTTTCAGAGGCTCTTTAGTTCCTCTTCACTTTCTGCCGTAAGTATGGTGTCATCTGCATATCTGAGGTTATTGATATTTCTCCCAGCAGTCTTACTTCCAACTTGTACTTCATCCAGTCCAGCATTTTTCATGATGTACTCTGCATAGAAGTTAAATAAGCAAGGTGACAATATGCAGTCTTGACATACTCCTTTCCCAATTTGGAACCAGTCTGTTGTTCCATGTCCAGTTCTAACTGTTTCTTCTTGACCTGCATACAGATTTCTCAGGAGACAGGTCAGGTGGTCTAGTATTCCTATCTCTTTAAGAATTTTCCACAGTTTATTGTGATCCACACAGTCAAAGCTTTGGCGTAGTCAGTAAAGCAGAAGTAGATGTTTTTCTGGAACTCTCTCTCTCTCTCTTTTTTTTTAATGATCCAGTGGATGTTGGCAGTTTGATCTCTGCTTCCTCTACCTTTTCTAAATCCAGCTTGAACATCTGGAAGTTCACGGTTCATGTACTGTTGAAGCCTGGCTTGGAGAAGTTTGAGTGTTATTTTCCTAGCATGTGAGATGAGTGCAATTGTGCAGTAGTTTGAGCATTCTTTGGCATTGCCTTTCTTTGGGATTGGAATGAAAACTGACCTTTTCCAGTCCTGTGGCCACTGCTAAGTTTTCCAAATTTGCTGGCATATTGGGTGCAGCACTTTACAGCATCATCTTTTAGGATTTGAAATAGCTCAACTGGAATTTCATCAACTCCACTAGCTTTGTTTGTAGTGATGCTTCCTAAGGTCCACTTGACTTCACATTCCAGGATGTCTGGCTCTAGGTAAGTGATCACACCATCATGGTTATCTGGGTCATGAAGATCTTTTTGTATAGTTCTTCTGTGTATTCTTGCCATCTTTTCTTAATATCTTCTGCTTCTGTTAGGAATCAAACTGGAGTCTCCTGCATTGCAGTTAATCCTTATTAACTGAGCTATCAGGGAAGCCCAGCAAGCTCTTAAAATGACAGAATTATAGAAATGGAGAACAGATTCATGGATTCTAGGGATAAATAAGAGAATAGTGGGGAAGGAGATGAAGTATAATTATAGATGGGTAATATGAAGGATCCTTATGATGAATCTATACTGTATATCGACTGTCTCGATGCCAGTATCTAGGTTATGATATTGTACTATAATTTTGCAAGAAATTACATCAGCAGAAATGAAGTGAGGGTTACATGGCATCCTTTTATATTATTTTCTCCTTCTCTCCCCTCAAATTGTGGTAAAATTATACATAACCTGAAATTTGCCATTTTAACCATTTTTCAGTGGACAGTTCAGTGGTATTAAGTTCATAAAGTTATACAACCGTCACCAACATCCATCTCCAGAACTCTTTTCATCTGGCAGACTGAAACTCTTTACCCATTAAATAATAACTCCTCATTCCTCTCTCCCTCTAAATTCTAGTAACCACCATTCTGCTTTCTGTTTCTGTGAATTTGACTACTCCAGGCACCACATATTATGAAATTATACAGGATTTGTCTTTTTGTGACTGCTTATTTTACCCTCCATAATATCCTCAAGGTTCATTCATAGAATTTGTTAGAATTTCCTTCCTTTTTGAAGTTGAATATTTCCTTGTATGTATCCACTACATTTTGTCTATTCATTTGTTGTTGAACGTTTTGGTTGCTTTTACCTCATGGCTATTGTGAATAAGACTACTGTTAACATGGATATGAAAACAACTCTTTGAAATCCTGCTTTCAGTTCTTTTGTATATATACCCAGAAGTAAAATTTCTGGACCATAATATAATTCTATTTTTAACTCTTTTTGAGGAAGTGCCATAGTATTTTCCATAGTAGTTGCAGCATTTTACAACCTCACCAATAGTGCAGAAGGGTTCAATTTCTCTATATCCTCATTAACACTTGTTATTTTCTTTCTTTTTTTTTAATATTAGCCATATCAGTAGATATGAAGTGATGTTTCAGTGTGATTTTTTTTCCTTTTTGAATTTCCCTAATGATTAGTAATTTTGAGCACTTTTTCATATTCTTTTTAGCCATTTGTATATCATATTTGGAGAAATTACTTTCAAGTTCTTTCTTTTTCCTTGAAGTTCTTTGCCTATTTTTGATTGAGTTATCTGATTTTTAAATGGTTGAGTTGTAGGAGTTTTCTTTATATATTCTGGACATTACCCCCTTATCAGATACATTATTTGCAAATTATTCTCTTATTATTTAAGTTGCATTTTTACTCTGTTAATTTTGTCCTTTGATACACAGAATTGTTTAAATTTGATTGAGTCACATTTGTCTATTTTTTTTTTTGCCTGTTCATTTTGTGTCATATCCAAGAAATCATTGCCAAGTTCAATATCATGAAAATTTCCCCATTTTCTGTTAAGACTTTTATAGTTTTAAGTCTTATGTTTAGATTTTTAATCCATTTTGAGTTAACTTTTATATATGGTATAAGGATCGAACTTCATTATATTGTATGTGAATATCCTTTTTTTTTTCTCAGCACCATTTGTTGAAGAGACTGTCCCTTCTCTTTTTTCTCTTATTTATTTTTAGTTGAAGGATAATTACAGTATTGTGTTGGTTTCTGCCATACATCAACATGGATCAGTCATAGTTATACATATGTCCCTTGTTCCTTCTCTTTTTGCATGGTGCCGGCACCTTTACTAAGATCATTTGATTATGCACGCAGAAGTTTATTTCTAAGCTTGCCATTTTATTCCACTGGTTGTCCGAAGTACACCAGTACCATGCCATTTTGACTAAGGTAGCTTTGTAATATGTTTTGAAATCAGGGATTTTGAATCTTCCAACTTGGTTTACTTTTTCAAAATTTTTTGGCTATTTGAGGCTTCCCAGGTGGCTCAGTGGTAAAGAATCCACCTGCCAGTGCAGGAGCCACACAGTAGATGCAGGTTCAGTCCCTGTGTTAGGAAGATCCCCTGGAGGAGGAAATGGCAACCCACTCCAGTATTCTTGCCAGGACAATCCCATGGACAGAGGAACCTGGCGAGCTACAGTCCATGGGGTCGCAAAGAGTCAGACATGACTGAACATGAGATCCCATGTGCATTTTGGGATGAATTTTTCTCCTTTAGCCAAAAAGAAAAAGTTGGAATTTTGATAGAGATAGGACTAAATAATCTTTGAAGGTTCCTTTAGGTATTAAAATAATTGAAATATTGTAATATGTGTATCATTGAAGTAGAAGTTCAGCTCTGGGACTGTAAGTTTTTACCTCTAGAGGAACATTTATTCAGCATCTACTACATGCCAAGCATTGCAGCAATTCTGGGAGAGACCTCATTAGTGTTCTTATCCTGCTCTACATGAAAAGCCAGGATTTCAGCAGGAATATGAGCCCAGGGCTGTGTCCTTACAGAGCCTGTACTTTTCTCACACTACCCAGCTGCCTCCTCCTCCATCTCCTGGAAACTTCCTAAGAGTAGACAAACCCAAAAAGTGATGAGAGTTATCTTTTCATTGGTTCCACAACATGTGTGGGTGTGCTACTTGCTACTGTGTTTCAGGGGTTGTCACAGAACTTTTTAATTAGTTGCTTATGTATATTTGAATACTTAGTGTTCTTTGGAGGAACATGCCGAAGGGTACTACGATGTTTGAGTTTACTTTTATTTTTAAATGAATAAAGTCCCACCTGGGACTTCTTATCATTCATGTGTATGTGACCAAATTCTTGCAGAAAAGAATGGAATAACCCTTCTCCAAACCATCTCTTCTCCTCTGTGTTCTACTCAAGATTTCCAATCCTGAGCGAGTAATGCAAGTGCTCCAGGATCATGCTGCAAAGACAGTCTTGCTGGCTTCATCTCATCCAACATGTGTGGCTTCCCAGGGCAACTATGACCAAATCTGGGAGACTATTTATAGCAACATCAACCTCTACCAGGTACAACAGGAAGAAATAACCAATATGCCTTTCTGTTCAACTCACCACCTGTTTGTAGACCTTAGAAATTTACTTTGGTAGGTTTTTAGAGATCCTCCCTCAAAAGAGGAATATAAAGAGGTGTAATACAATATGTTCTTGCTACCAGGGTTTATACTCAGCGGATAAGTACCAATGCAGAGTTGTGCACTCTAGTGCTGAATACTAGTGAGCTGGACATGGCTCAGATGGTAAAGCATCTGCTCGCAATGTGGGAGACCCGGGTTCGATCCCTGGGTTGGGAAGATCCCCTGGAGAAGGAAATGGCAACCCACTCCAGTGTTCTTGCCTGGAAAATCCCATGGACAGAGGAGCCTGGTAGGAGAAATCTTTTCCTACAGTCCATGGGGTTGCAGAGAGTCAGACATGACTGAGCTACTTCACTTTCACTTTCTTCAAATATTGTGATTGTTTAGAGGGAGTGTGGTCTTCATAGGGTTGGTTCTATTGGGGGAAATCTCTTAAAGGAGGAGGAAATTGAGCTGGGCTTAAAGGAAGCAATCTTGCTGCCTTAGTCTTATCCAATACATGTGACATCCCAGGGCAACTATGACCAAATCTACGAGATTTGGTCATAAATATATAGCAACATCAACCTCTACTAGGTACAACAGGAAGAAATAACCAATATGCCTTTCTGTTTAACTCACACCTGTTTGTAGACCTTATAATTTACTTTGAGCCACTAGGGACTTCCCTGGTGGCTCAGATGGTAAAGCGTCTGCCTACGATGCAGGAGATCCAGGTTCAGTCTCTGGGTTGGGAAGATATCCTGGAGAAGGAAATGGCAACCCACTCCAGTATTCCTGCCTGGAAAATCCCATGGGTAGAGAAACCTGGTAGGCTACAGTACATGGGGTCACAAAGAGTCAGACATGACTGAGCGACTTCACTTTCACTTTCTGAAGGAAGCATGAGCCTTAGGAAAACGGTGATGGAGAGGGAAATAGGCAGCCTGTTCTAGAAGAGAAAGTTGAACAACAGTGCAGAGGAGATACTGTATATGGAGTGTTCAAGCACAGTGGGGTTGAGTGGAAGATTCATGTGGAAATAGAGTGAAGAGAAGTTTTTTTATCAGGGAGGAGAGGTACTTTGTGAATTCCCAGAATTCCAGACTAAGAAATTTGTCCTTAATCCTATATATATCTGTGTGTGTATATATATATATATGGATTAATGTGTCAGCTGGAAATCAGTTGGATTGAAAGAGGAAAAGATTGGTGGCAGGGAAGTCAGATAGATAGCTACTATATAGGACAGGCATGGAGATTACCAATGAAGGAAAGTTTCTATACAAAGCTGCTGCTGCTACTGCTAAGTCACTTCAGTGGTGTCCGACTCTGTGCGACCCCATAGACGGCAGCCCACCAGGCTCCCCCATCCCTGAGATTCTCCAGGCAAGAATACTGGAGTGGGTTGCCATTTCCTTCTCCAGTGCATGAAAGTGAAAAGTGAAAGTGAAGTCGCTCAGTGGTGTCCGACTCAGCGACCCCATGGACTGCAAAGCTAGCGGATACTTATCTTTGCAATGGAACTATAAGATTTTTTAAATTTATTTATTTATTTGGCTGTGTCAGATCTTAGTTGCAGCATTCAGGCTCCAGAGAGCACAGGCTCTGTAGCTATGGCACTGGGGCTCAGTTGCCCCGAGCCATGTGAGATCTCAGTTCATGAACCAGGGATCAAACCCATGTCTCCTGCACTGCAAGGCAGATTCTTAACCATTGGACCATGAACAAAGTGCCTCAGAGCTATAAGATTTTTTGAAGCTGTTCAGTTCAGTCGCTCTGTCGGGTCCGACTCTTTGTGACCCCATGAACTACAGCACACCAGGCTTCCCTGTACATCACCATCTCCCGGAGTTCACTCAGACTCACGTTCATCAAGTCAGTGATGCCATCCAGCCATCTCATCCTCTGTCGTCTCCTTCTCCTCCTGTCGCCAATCCCTCCCAGCATCAGAGTCTTTTCCAGTGAGTCAACTCTTCGCATGAGGTGGCCAAAGTATTGCAGTTTCAGCTTTAGCATCATTCCTTCTAAAGAACACCCAGGGCTGATCTCCTTTAGAATGGACTGGTTGGATCTCCTTGCAGTCCAAGGGACTCTCAAGAGTCTTCTCCAACACCACAGTTCAAAACCATCAATTCTTTGGTGCTCATCTTTCTTCACAGTCCAGCTCTTACATCCATACATGACTACTGGAAAAACCATAGCTTTGACTAGACAGACCTTTGTTGGCAAAGTAATGTCTCTGCTTTTCAATATGATAACTAGATTGGTCATAACTTTCCTTCCAAGGAGTAAACGTCTTTTAATTTCATGGCTGCAGTCACCATCTGCAGTGATTTTGGAGCCCCCAAAAATAAAGTCTGACACTGTTTCCACTGTTTCCCCACCTGTTTCCCAGGAAGTGATGGGACCAGATGCCATGATCTTAGTTTTCTGAATGTTGACCTTTAAGCCAACTTTTTCATTCTCCTCTTTCACTTTCATCAAGAGGCTTTTTAGTTCCTCTTTACTTTCTGCCATAGGATGGTGTCATCTGCATATCTGAGGTTATTGATATTTCTCCCAGCAATCTTGATTCCAGCTTGTGCTTCTTCCAGCCCAGCATTTCTCGTGATGTACTCTGCATATAAGTTAAATAAGCAGGGTGACAATATACAGCCTTGATGTACTCCTTTTCCTATTTGGAACCAGTCTGTTGTTCCATGACTGGAATGCAAAAGTAGGAAGTCAAGAAACACCTGGAGTAACAGGCAAATTTGACCTTGGAATATGGAATGAAGCAGGGCAAAGGCTAATAGAGTTTTGCCAAGAGAACGCACTGGTCATAGCAAACACCCTTTTCCCAATAACACAAGACTCTACACATGGACATCACCAGATGGTCAACATCGAAATCAGATTGATTATATTCTTTGCAGCCAAAGATGGAGAAGCTCTATACAGTCAGCAAAAACAAGACCAGGAGCTGACTGTGGCTTAGATCATGAACTCCTTATTGCCAAATTCAGACTTAAATTGAAGAAAGTAGGGAAAACCGCTAGACCTTTCAGGTATGATCTAAATCAAATCCCTTGTGATTATACAGTCAAAGTGAGAAATAGATTTAAGGGACTAGATCTGATAGAGTGACTGATGAACTATGAACAGAGGTTCGTAACATTGTACAGGAGACAGAGATCAAGACCATCCCCATGGAAAAGGAATGCAAAAAAGCTAAATGGCTGTCTGGGGATGGCTTACAAATAGCTGTGAAAAGAAGAGAAGTGAAAAGCAAAGTAGAAAAGGAAAGGTTTATGCATCTGAATGCAGAGTTCCAAAGACTAGCAAGAAGAGATAAGAAAGCCTTCCTCAATGATCAATGCAAAGAAACAGAGGAAAACAACAGAATGGGAAAGACTAGAGAGCTCTTCAAGAAAATCAGAGATACCAAGGGAACATTTCATTCAGAGATGGGCTCGATAAAGGACAGAAATTGTATGGACCTAACAGAAGCAGAAGATATCAATAAAAGGTGACAAGAATACACAGAAGAACTGTGCAAAAAGATCTTCACAACCAAGATAATCACAATGGTGTGATCATTCATCTAGAGCCAGACATCCTGGAATGTGAAGTCAAGTGGGCCTTAGAAAGCATCACTACGAACAAAGCTAGTGGAGGTGGTGGAATTCCAGTTGAGCTATTTCAAATCCTAAAAGATGATGCTGTGAAAGTGCTGCACTCAATATGCCAGCAAATTAGGAAAACTCAGCAGTGGCCACCGGACTGGAAAAGGTCAGTTTTCATTCCAATCCCAAAGAAAGGCAATGCCAAAGAATGCTCAGACTACCACACAATTGCACTCATCTCACACGCTAGTAAAGTAATTCTCAAAATTCTCCAAGCCAGGCTTCAGCATTTCTTGAACCGTGAACTTCCAAACGTTCAAGCTGGTTTTAGAAAAGACAGAGGAACCAGAGATCAAATTGCCAACATCCGTTGGATCATCAAAAAAGCAAGAGAGTTCCAGAAAAACATCTATTTCTGCTTTATTGACTATGCCAAAGCCTTTGACTGTGTAGATCACAATAAACTGTGGAAAATTCTGAAAGAGATGGGAATACCAGACCACCTGACCAGCCTCTTGAGAAACCTATATACATGTCAGGAAGCAACAGTTAGAACTGGACATGGAACAACAGACTGGTTCCAGATAGGAAAAAGAAGTACGTCAAGGCTGTATATTTGAAGCTGTAATCACCTATTATTTGTTTGTTGCTCTTAAAAAGAGTTTTGTTTCATTTGCCATTTAAGATAGCAATACCAGTGTGTTTATAATCTGAGTGGAAGGAGGAGTGGAGAAGAGATAAAGACATGAAGGAGTAAATTTGAGAAACAGATGACCCTGGGGAATGAGATGAAGAAACCGGGAGGATGAGTAATTTTGAGAAAGGGAGAATGGTGTCACTTCCCTTGCTGTGAATGAATTTTCAGGTGCAGAAAGGTACATAGAATTTTCAGGTGCAGAAAGATAAGATACAGGAGCTTGTGAATGACCCTGGCTCACTCAGAGAGAGGAGGAAGAGGTCTGCATTAGTAAGGTAGAAGGTGTGAGTGACACATGAGGAGGCGTATCACTATGGGGAGGCCACAGAACCACCAGTGAGAAAAAATAGAAGGATGACAGTGTAGTTCACAGAGCCCAGTTGAAGTAAGCGGGCATAAATTTATAGTGAGCCCATTCTACATAATTACTACTTTCACCCCTAAAGATAATTATAGAGTGACTAAAAATTACACATAAAGTCACAGGTATACAGAAGTTTAGTAAAATGCTAGAGGAAGAAGCACTATCCTGGTCCCCTGTCTGGGAGTGGGCATGAGGGAAAAGTGAAGCCCGAAATGCATCAAATGAGTTGCAGGTTGACTGTAAGCAAACACATGCCGGAAACATGCCCATGTCCACACACACACCTTCTATACCTTTTCAATCTAGAAACTCTAGAGAATCTAATGAATAATGAGTTGGCCACACAGACCAGGAAGAGATGCAGCCTACCATATCATGGCCCTCCCTGGCTCCTGAATTGCCCAACAGGGTGTACAGCTGCCAGTGATAGCCCCTCCTCAGCTAATATCCTGCCAGAGTTGAAAATTTGCCACATGGCTCATATTCTATTGCCATTTCACACTGAGGTATATGTCAGCATTCAAGAAGACCTACTAACAAGGGGACATTTTAAAAACATCTGGCTCTTCTGCTTCTTGAATCAGACTTGTGGGGGAAGGAGACAAGGAGTATGGAAAGAGGGAGTGGGGTGAAGGCAGAGTCAGCTCAAGTATCTCTGAGCAGGACCTCTGTTCCTAGGATCCTGATAGTCAAAGATGCTGATGAAATTACCCAGAAAGTTCTGGTATTAACATCTGAAGGCCATCACCACAAATCTGTTTTCCTCCTTGGCTATGAAAGCAGAGGAAACTAAATTCCTGGGGGCTAATAGGATGAAAGGAGGGTGGAAAGAAAAGAAAGAATATCACTTTCTGGCTAGTTCAGTTCAGTTCAGTTGCTCAGTCATGTCTGACTCTTTGTGACCCCATGAACCGCAGCATGCCATGCCTCCCTGTCCATCATCAACTCCTGAAGCTGACCCAAACTCATGTCCATTGAGTCGGTGATGCCATCCAACCATCTCATTCTCTGTCATCCCCTTCTCCTCCTGCCCTCAAACTTTCCCAGCATCAGGGTGTTTTCAAATGAAAAGGTCTTTTCTGGCTAGTTACTGACTTGTAAAATTGTTCTTGAAATTGACCAAAGGAAGAGAAATGTGAGTGCTGTATTTTTAAGCTGATCTATGGTATGTAGACCCAAAGAGACTTAGAATATCTATAGAGTCTAGAAGTGGAACATGGTAGGAAACATAACACACACACACACATACACAAATTACCCATATTAGGGTCGTATAAGTTTTTCAGTTGCCTATTCATTTGTTCAGTAATAATTGCATGGCTACTGCTTTAGTGCCAGGAATTGTGCTGGCTTAGGGAATGAAACATACAATTAACAAGTGAAAAGAAGTAAATCTGCATCTCTAATATGTGGGTGCCATGCAGAAAACCAAGAAGCAGAGGGCAGTAGGGTAGAGAGGAACATCCTCTGGTAGGGAGTTCAGCCAAGATCTTTCAAAAAAGGGTGCATCTGAGCTGAAATTTGATGAACAAGGAATCAGCCATGCACACAAGCTGGAAAAGAGGTATCCAAGTAGGGACCTTCTGAATGTTGAATACTAGTGAGATGAAATTAGGATTAAGTAAAAGGTGGCAACTGGGAATATGGGTAGAATTTTAAAGCTCTGTTACTATTTTGCAAGCACGTAGCAGTCAAGTGTGAATTTTAGTGTGTATATGCTGAGCAGCATCCTGATTCTGAACACTAATATCCTATGAAAAATAACTTTCTTAAGGCCCTTCTGCATGAAGAAAAGCAAACCTCACAGTACTGTTCATTTTGACAGTTCTGAGAGAATACAGGCACTAACTGTACAGCAACTTCAGAACAGTTTATGAAAAATTCTTAGTGAAGACTCTTGGCCAGTAACCTCTCTTTAGAGAATTTTTTTAATTTATTTTTTATTTATTTATTTTTTAACATTAAAAACTGAGTTTAGTATTTTGCTTGTAAAGGATACAGCTTGAATAATGATTACCATCTGAATAAAGCTATTCTTTTTTTTTTTCCGTTTCTTACATGATAGTATACATATTTCAATGCCATTCCCCCAAATCATCCCACTCTCTCCTTCTCCCTCAGAGTCCAAAAGTCCGTTCTATACCTCTGTGTCTCTTTTGTGTCTCTCATAGAGGGTCATCATTACTATCTTTCTAAATTCCATATATATGTGTCAGTATACTATATTGGTGTTTTCTTTCTGGCTTACTTCACTCTGTATAATCAGCTCCAGTTTGATCCATCTCATCAGAACTGAATCAAATTTATTATTTTTAAGGGCTGAGTAATACTCCATTGTATATATGTACCACAGCTTTCTAATCCATTCGTCTGTTGATGGACATCTAGGTTGTTTCCATGTCCTGGCTATTATAAACAGCGCTGCAGTGAACATTGGGGTACATGTGTCTCTTTCAATTCTGGTTTCCTCGGTGTGTATGCCCAGCAGGGGGATTGCTGGGTCATAAGCAGTTCTATTTGCAATTTTTAAAGGAATCTCCACTCTGTTTTCCATAGTGGCTGTACTAGTTGCATTCCCACCAGCAGTGTAAGAGGGTTCCCTTTTCTCCACATCCTCTCCAGCATTTATTGCTTGTAGACTAATGTGTTTGTTTTTTTTTTTTTTAATTTTTGAGTAGTTTTAGATTTACAGAAAGGTTGCAAAGACAGTATAAAGAGTTTGCAAGTACAAAGAGTTCTCAGGGTACCACAATGCGTTGGATTGTCACATCTCCCCAGTCTCCTCAGGTCTGTGCCTGTTCCTTAGTCTGTCTTTGTTTATCATGACCTTGACAGTCTTTAGCAGTACTGGCCAGGCAACCCGTAGAATGTTTCCTAATTTTAGTTTGTTAGATTTTTTTTTAGTGGTTACACTGGGATTATAGGTTTTGGGTAAGAACACCCCAGAGGTGAAGTGCCCTTCTCATCACATCATATCAGGGACAAATGCCATCAACATGACATCATCGGGATGTTCATTTTGACCACATAGTGAAGCTATTAATGTTTGCCAGTTTTCTTCATTGTAAAGTTACCATTTTTCTCTGTAAGGAGTTTCTAAAAAATCAACTTTAAACTACAAAAGTAAAAAGTAAAAACTAAATGAACTAATGGGGACTCTAGTACTTGTGCCCCCTATTTACTACCTCAGGTTTATACTGGTATTGCTTCAGACCTTTTCAATGCATTTTCATCCATACATATGTCCCTATTTAAAGAATACATATATGTATATATACAGTATAATTTTATATTTTAGTTTTCTATATGAACCATCTGTCATACCCTATGGATATTTTTCTGCAATGTACTTTTTCACCAAACAGTACATCTTAGAGGCCTGTCTCTGCTGTTCTTTTTAATGGCTGCATTATATTTTTCTTATATACTATAGATCTCACAGCCACTCTTCTATGGATGCTTATTGCAATTTTCCCCCCAATTATTAATAGAAACCATGGTTACTGAACTTTCTTGTTTATGCCTCCTGTGCAGAGATGTGTCTCTTTTGCATAGATATTTAGAAGCTGGTTTTCTAAGTTACAGAATGTGCACATTTGAAATTTTTCATAAATCCTGCCAAAGTGGTAATACCATTTTTCCTAATTAGCAAGTTATAAGAAAACCTGTTTTCCCACATCCATTTTAACATTGAATATGCTTGTCTAAATATTGATAATGTTTGTCATGTTTCTATTACAGTGTAAATTGGCCTATTATTTAATATTAGCATGGAAGACTGGCCACTCTTTTCTTTATAAACACAACTCTAATTTGACAGTCACGTAAAGATCTAGGTTTGGGAGGTAAAGAAACAATATCAAAATTTCATAACTGACAAAAGTATATTAACCAGAAAAAGATAATTCTGATCCAAATGGACTGCATTTTTGGATATTCTTTTGAAGAAAATTTAACTGCAGTCCTGATCAGAAGAAGAATGAGCTAGCTCTGCATGGATCCTCCCAGACCTGTAATTAAGTCATTGTGTCCAATGCCTTTCTCCCCCAAACACCTGTTTATGAAAATGGCTTTGTATGGACATTAAATACTGCTATTGATCATCATATTTCTACAGATATGGTTTAAATTGGTCACTGTTCTTTAACTTTATGGTAAAGTGGCAAAAACACTGTATCCTTTGCTTCTTCTTTGCTTCTTCTCACTGGCCACACCAAAGAGGGAAGAAGAGGACAGCCATTTTCCCCTATCTGTTCTGTTCCCCTCTATCTCCAGTAATTATGTGTTACCGTGAGTATGTGGTGTGCACTCACAAAAGTGGTGTTGTACGTTCCCTGAACTTCTATAGGAAGTTCATGGAAACACGAAACACCATTTTCCTGGCTTCCCTCATTAAATTCAATAGAACATTTTAAAAGAAACATTTTCTTATGACAATAGTGACATGTATTTATCATAGAAAATTTGGAAAATATAGAAAAGTTCAAGGAGGAATATATGGATCACCCATTATTTTATCACCCAAATATAACAGTATTGCTAGCATTTGGTCTATATCATCCTTCCAGTCTTTTTATTCTGTGGGTATACACAAGTAAACTGTAGAGACATTTGGGCAGGTGGGAAATACTTAATAGGCTTACTTTCCCTCTAATTATTCCCTCCACTCTACCTCCCACTCCACTTCCCCTGCCAGTTTTCCAGGAGAAAATGAGATTTGCAATCAGTGGAAATCTCAGAACTGTCAAAATACATGAACTCAGCCATTCTGGCGAAGATCCAGACACAAGGTAGAGTAAATGTCAAAGAAGGTAACCTTACCCAGGAAGAGAGAAAAAACACAGTTGGTGGTGACGTTCTGCTTCCTCATCAGCCCTCTGCTAACCTGCTTTGTGTCCAGTTCTCTTAGGGAAATACACTTGTGGATTTCAGCGTTTCCTGAGCAGTTTGTCTCTGTGGGCTGTGGTTAGCTCATTGTTCCCGGAGAATGCTGGGCTCTCTGTCTTTGCTCACCCTAGCCTGCTGCGCCCCTTCCTTTCTTCCCAGCAACCTGCCAGTCCAACAGTATTTTTGTAGTTTATTCAGTCATTCCTTCAAAGTCATTCACTGTAACTTGACGTCACTTTCTATTCCTTCCTGTGTAATTCTGGGTAATTTTAGAAGCCTGAAAGAGTCACAAACCTATCAGAGAAAAGCTATGGTTCCTAGCCTACCCCCTGGAGCTTGGAAATGTCATCTTTATCTGGGTGGCCATGTGCCAAAATAAATGTTCAAGTACTATGGGAAAAGAAGATGGATACTGGGGAGCAACCATAAGGACTTGTTTCTACCATAATGACTTGAAGGAATTCTGAGAACCACTGTTAGAAGACAAGTAACCCAAGCAAGCCATTGACACTCAGTGTTTTCATGAGGATCAGTTCTACTATAAAAGAGCACATATTATGAGAATGGGGTAAATGCCCAGGGACAGGCAGAGAGGGCCTGACCAGAGGACAGGAGTGGGACCACACATCAATATCACCTTCTTCACAGTTTTCCTTAGGGCCCTGGGTTCATGACCTCACCCTTCTCGAAATTAGGAAAGGTGACTGTGGAAATAAGGGTAAACCACAGGTTCTGTGATTTACACAGAACCACAGCCCTGTGTCCTACAGGGCTGACTGACTAATGCCATCCCTGGCCAGGAGAGAACTGGCATGTTTTGAGCACCTATGAGGTACCAGCAACTTATTTTCCAAATTTGTGCTATTTTACAAATGTGAAAAAGGATCAAGACTTTAAATGATTAAGTCATATAGCTTAAAAGTAGAAGAGTTTAATCCACTGATCTCTGTCAGTCTGGAACAAGACTAGATTAGAAAAGTTCAGGGTTCCAAACATCTACAAATGCATGGGTCATCTTTTCATAAAATGAATCATAGTAAAAATAGTGATCTCTAATTTATTTTAGAAACCCAGATTTTCATATGTCAGGTTGAAATGGATCATAATGCTCTTCTACTTGTTCATGTAAATATGCCTTGGATCAGGAGATTTACTTTTGTGAGAGCCCAACTTTGATTTTGTTAATAAGATTGCAAATGTTTATGTAATTCAACTAATGCTACTTTTTTTCCCTAGAATGAAAACACTAAGGAAGATGACCTTTCAGTGCAACGAGATGAAAATGACCCAGCACCAATAAATCTTAGCCAGTGTGCTAATAAGCCTGTGGAGCAGAAGAAAGAGACAGGGTAAAATGAAATCACTTAATGGTGACGCAAGAAAATGGATTAAACACTGTGGAGAAAACTGAATGATTGCTTAATATGTGAGTTACAAGTTAACTAAAAAATATTTAAGGCTGAAATAAAAGTAGTGCTACAGCCAACCAGATAACTAATGTTTCACCCTAGGACTGAATTTTTAATGACAGTGATTGCTAAGAGAAATTTCTTTTAAATTTGTACATATAGAGCCATTATTTTCCTTCCAGTGGATTTTAAGAGTAGCTATTGTGAAATTAAATAAAATGACTTCAGTATGCTGTATGTGAATTTTCTGAACCACTTTGAGGTGAAAGGCATTTGTTCTGTTTTTCCTGCCTGCTAAAGGTACAGTTATGCAGTGGCCCTACAGCTGCTGGGCTTGGATGACAGGACTGGGCCCAGTGACAGAGATCCTGTCCTGATGAGGGGGACCTACTTGTCCTTTCTGTATCTGCGTCACCTGAGGATCCGGGAGCTGCAGGTATGTGGATGGTCTTGCATGCATCTGAATTGTTTGGTTGTCTGTAAAGGGGACTTGCCTGCTGTTCCAGTAATGTGCATTTTTACACTTTGTTCTGATTCTTCCATGAAATCAAGCCTTTTGGAGGGTGGTGCGTTCCTCTCCCAGCAGTAGGGTTGATCTGCCAACTTCTGGGACCCCAGTAAGTTTCACTCTGTAGGGTGGGCCAGCAAAGGTAGGGTCATGACCCCTGTTCTTTCTGTTTCAGCGCATCTGCTTAGGGAATTCTGAACTATTTTAGATCTGTTGAGCGAACGCTGACGATCAACACTTCAGGCCTTACCTTGGTTTCGGGGAGCCTGGTCCCTACCTCAGAAGACAGTTCCTGGGTAAATAAAGCAAAAGGAGGCATGGGCACCTCGCAAGGCCTAGGTGCTCACCACTATGCCCACAGGACACCTGCCGAGCACAGGGTGAGGATTGTGTTACAGTTTTTTTCCCATGATTATCTTCTCTTCCAAGCTACTTCTTCTTAGCACCTGGAATCAGTTAAAATAATGAAGTAACAGGTGGGAGTTTCTAGGAAAATAACTTTTTTGAAAAACTGCAGTGAAAAGGGAAATGGCTTTTTAACCACAGTAAATACAGTGTCCACTTGAGAGCAGGACACAGACAGAGAACAGGAAGCCCTGGAAACCACAGTAGGAAGGAAGGCAGGCATTTTAGCTGCTGATTTATCTACTTTATAGTGAACAGACCAAGAGGAGCCCTTTCAGAGAACCACAGAACCACATGTCCTTACAGAGGAATTCTTATAAGACCCTCCTTGACATTGCAAGAAGTACTTTTTTTTTTTTTTTTTGCCTCTTTTCTGTTTTCTAAGCCCCAATTTAAAAAAAAAATAGATTAAAAAATAAATGTAGGAAAAAACTTGAAAGATTCAAATATTGAATTATTCTATCCCTCCCCAAACCTGCTAGTCCCTTGGTGCTTTTAATATCTCTTGGTTATATTTTTATATTTTAGAAGCTAATCTAAAAAAATTCATATTAAATCCCTTTCTTTGGGAGTAAAGTTGAAAAATATATTTTCTGGAAATATTGTAGACACTCTTGCAATATGTTCATCTTAATCTCCAGAAATTTTATTCTTGATGGTAGGGTTTAATATGAATTTTTATCTTCTTAAAAGATATTAGCTTGACAAATGTGAAAAATAATATCTATTTAGCTACTAAATAGGTCATATTTTAAACTTGTATGACCCCTGACTTGTGATTGTCATGTTTAGGGTATGAAATCTTATTATCAACTGTTGCTCATATGCAGTCTGGAGTAGTGCTGTCCAGTAGAAATATAACACAAACCACAGATGTCATATACAATTTTCTAATAGCCACATTTTAAAAAACATAAAGAAACATGAAATTAATTTTAATAATATAATCTATTTAAACCCAGTGTATCTAAAATATCATCCTTCTAATATGTAATCAATATAAAGAAATCATTGATGAGATATTATATATTTTTTCATACTAAATCTTCAAAACCTGTTGTTAATATGCAGCTCATATGTACAGGTATAGTACATCTCAACTCAGATGAGATGAGTTACATCTCAAGCCACATTTCATGTGCTCCATAGCCACATGTGATTAGAGCCTACTGTATTGAATAATTCAGCTCTGGATATTAGAAAACATTTTCTTATTTTTCCTGCCTAGTCATTTCAAATTCAACTTACTCAATATCTGGGTGATTCTTCTTTTGGTCTTCTTCTCTATCAATTTCCCCCTCCCCTCTCCTCACTGTATACAGATTTCCCTTTTACCTTTCTTCCTTCTTCCCTTGATCCTTATTTATGGTGAGCCAAGTTCAGTTAGTGTGTCACTCAGTGGAACTGGAAAGGAGGGTTAAGACACTTTTGAAACAAATACACCCATAAAACAAACACATCTTTTGTCTTGCTAATATCCAGCCTGACTTATACCACATCTGGGTGTGTTATTTGCTAATAGATTAAAAAGATCTTTCTTACCACTGCACCCCTTCTCCTGGTTTGTTTGTTCTAGGATGGGGTAGGGTGGAAAGGAAGGAGGAGAAGGGAGACAAATCCTATCCTGTCCCATTGATTATAGGAGGAGTTTCTCAAGGGTAACACAATATTTTTTTTCCTATGGTCTCATAAATGGTAGGAATAACATCACCCTTAAGAAACTTCCAGCAGCTACTACTTTAGTGTGAGAAACTCAAGGAGGTAGCCTTTCTTTGAGGTCTTTAATAGGACCATGTGATTTAGCTGCACTCCTTGTATGTGGCCATGTCAGCATTTAATCCAGACTAACTGTGTGATTCTTTCTCATGTAGAGGATGGAAGGAACAGATGCTAATTTGTTGGGCTGATCTTACTAGGCCAGAACTAAGGCTACCAGGAGCAAGATTTTTAGGCTTAGCAGCCAGCAGAGATAAGGAAGAAGCAACTGAGATGGAAACCCTCTTCCCTGGGCCCAGTGTGTTTGATCCCACAAGGAAAATCTTTGGCTAGTATTAACACATATTTGCTCAGTGATAATACCAAAAGGAAAGCCCCTACAATCTGTCATGGGCACTTTGCCACGTGCCTACTTTAGGCACAAATTCTTGCCATTATGGGACTATTTAATAGGCATGTGGCAGAGTAGAAAAGGCCCCAGAATGAGAGGCAGCAGGCTTTTCCTGGCTGTTTGTCCTTGAGAATGTTTCTTCAGGCATGTAGGCCTGATACCTCATGGCATGTTCAGGATCTGCCTGGATTTGGCATGCCAGTATCAGAGACTGTTGTAAGCAAGTAGCGGGAGATGAAGCTGCAGAAGAAAGGAGACCATGAAAGGCTAGGCTCTGTTCATGATATGGAACTAATTTCAAGATTGGTGAGGAAGAGAGAATTTTAAATAAGAAAATGGCACTCCTCATTGCTTTATAAATTTCTCAAGATCTTTACCCAAACATAATCATGTTTATTCCCTTGTTTGAACTGTTCATGAATTTTTCTATTCTCACAAGATAAAGTGATAAAGTCCAAGCCCCTTGGTGAAGTTTACAAGGCTGGGTGCAAGCTGGCCCCTGCCACCCTCTCAGACCTCATTTCCTCCTCCTGTCCCTATACCTTCATTCTTACAGACCTGGGCCTGCCCTTCCTCTGAAGGGGCAAAGCTGTTCATGCCTCTGAATCTTATATATAGCTACCCTTGTGTCCCTTACCTCCTCTCCTTGATAAAGGCTTACTTTATTCAAGTCCATTCAAACATTACCTCTCTGAGAAGTCTTTCTTATATCTCTATACAGAGCTTAGTGCTTCTTCCTCTGATTTATCTACCTACATTACAGCACGTGACTCATTCCAGACTGTTGGCTTATCTACTCCCACAGGCCATGAGCCCATTATTCATTCATTCTCCCATTCATATACCCCACAAATGTTCTGACCAATAAATATACTAGGCACTAGGTATACAGCAGTAAACAAAACTGTCACAAATTCTTGCCATTATAGGACTATTTAATAGAAAGAGACAGATACTAAATAAATAAGTGACATTGTAGAATGGCTAAAGGTTTCCACACCAAAGTTTCTCCAAATGTCCTAGGCCCTTACAGTTGGGAAGTGCCAGTGGACTGTGAGCAGAAGGGACATGTGTCACTTCAGTCCAAAGCATGTAAGGGCTGACCCATGACCCTCCAGCTCTCTTCCCCTGCTGCAGCCAGTGGAAGGCATGTGTCAAGCCACAAAATAGTAACAGCCTAGATCCTTGGGTCACTGCTAGAAGAGAGAAGCCTAGAAAGCAACTAGTCCTGCAGTAGGCTCTGCCTGAGTTAGAAATTAATTTGAAGTGTTGACTACTGAGCTTTAAGGTTGGTTGTCACAGAATAATCTAGCCTTTGTGGACTGGTAAAGATGGTGATAGAAGCTGTGGTGAAAAATTAGGTAGGGTAAGGGGATAGAGAATTGGTGATAGGATATCTCAAGTGGAAGGGAGGTGATCAGGGAAGGCCTTACTGAGAAGGTACAATCTGAGTAAAGACCTGAAGGAAATCAGGAAGCAGACATGTGACTGACGGGGGAGAAGAGTGCCAGGCAGAGGTGAGAGCCAATGCGAAGGCCCTGAGGCAGAACTGTGTCCAGCAGTGTTATAGGAACAGCAAGGAGCTTAGTGCAGCAAATGAGGTTAGAGAGATTGGAACACGTTATACAGGGCCTTGTGGATCATTCAAAAATCAATCTCAAAACGACAGAATGATCTCTGTTCATCGCCAAGGCAAACCATTCAACATCCCAGTTATCCAAGTCTATGCCCCAACCAGTAATGCTGAAGAAGCTGAAGTTGAACGGTTTTATGAAGACCTCCAACACCTTTTAGAACTAACACCCAAAAAAGATGTCCTTTTCATTATAGGGGACTGGAATGCTAAAGTAGGAAGTCAAGAAACACAGGGAGTAACAGGCAAATTTGGCCTTGGAATGCATAATGAAGCAGGGCAAAGGCTAATAGAGTTTTGCCAAGAAAATGCACTGGTCATAGCAAACACCCTCTTCCAACAACACAAGAGAAGACTCTACACATGGACATCACCAGATGGTCAACACTGAAATCAGACTGATTACATTATATGCAGCCAAAGATGGAGAAGCTCTATACAGTCAACAAAAACAAGACCAGGAGCTGACTGTGGCTCAGATCATGAACTACTTATTACCAAATTCAGACTGAAATTGAAGAAAGTAGGGAAAACCGCTAGACCATTCAGGTATGACCTAAATCAAATCCCTTATGATTATACAGTGGAAGTGAGAAATCGATTTAAGGGCCTAGATCTGATAGATAGAGTGCTTTATGAACTATGGAATGAGGTTCATGACATTGTACAAGAGCCTAGGGATCAAGACCATCCTCATGGAAAAGAAATGCAAAAAAGCAAAATGGCTGTCTGGGGAGGCCTTACAAATAGCTGTGAAAAGAAGAGAGGCGAAAAGCAAAGGAGAAAAGGAAAGATATAGGCATCTGAATGCAGAGTTCCAAAGAATAGCAAGAAGAGATAAGAAAGCCTTCTTCGGCGATCAATGCAAAGAAATAGAGGAAAACAACAGAATGGGAAAGACTAGAGATCTTTTCAAGAAAATTAGAGATACCAAGGGAACATTTCATGCAAATATGGGCTTTATAAAGGACAGAAATGGTATGGACCTAACAGAAGCAGAAGATATTAAGAAGAGGTGGCAAGAATACACGGAAGAACTGTACAAAAAGATCTTCATGACCCAGATAATCATGATGATGTGATCACTCATCTAGAGCCAGACATCCTAGAATGTGAAGTCAAGTGGGCTTTAGAAAACATCACTACAAACAAAGCTAGTGGAGGTGATGGAATTCCAGTTGAGCTGTTTCAAATCCTGAAAGATGATGCTGTGAAAGTGCTGCACTCAGTATGCCCGCAAATTTAGAAAACTCAGCAGTGGCTACAGGACTGGAAAAGGTCAGTTTTCATTCCAATTCCAAAGAAAGGCAATGCCAAAGAATGCTCAAACTACCGCACAATTGCACTTATCTCACATGCTAGTAAAGTAATTCTCAAAATTCTCCAAGCCAGGCTTCAGCAATACATGAACTGTGAACTTCCAGATGTTCAAGCTGGTTTTAGAAAAGGCAGAGGAACCAGAGATCAAATTGCCAACATCTGCTGAATTATCGAAAAAGCAAGAGAGTTCCAGAGAAACATCTATTTCTGCTTTCTTGACTATGCCAAAGTCTTCGACTGTGTGGATCACAATAAACTGTGTAAAATTCTGAAAGAGATGGGAATACCAGACCACCTGACCTGCCACTTGAGAAATCTGTATGCAGGTCAGGAAGCAACAGTTAGAACTGGACATGGAACAACAGACTGGTTTCAAATAGGAAAAGGAGTGCATCAAGGCTGTATATTGTCACCCTGCTTATTTAACTTCTATGCAGAGTACATCATGAGAAATTTTGGACTGGAAGAAACACAAGCTGGAATCAAGACTGCCGGAAGAAATATCAATAACCTCAGATATGCAGATGATACCATGCTTGTGGCAGAAAGCAAAGAGGAACTAAAGAGCCTCTTGATGAAGGTGAAAGAGGAGACTGAAAAAGCTGGCTTAAAATTCAACATTCTGGAAACTAAGATCTTGGCATCCAGTTCCATCCCTTCATGGCAAATAGATGGGGAAACAATGAAAACAGTGACAGACTCTATTTTCTTGGGTTCCAAAATCACTGTGGAAGGTGACTGCTGCCACGAAATTAGAAGACACTTGCTTCTTAGAAGAAAAGTTATGACAAGGCTAGACAGTATTAAAAAGTGGAGACATTACTTTGCCTACAAAGGTCCATATAGTCAAAGCTATGGTTTTCCAGTAGCCATGTATGGATGTGAGAACTGGACAATAGAAAAGCCTGAGTGTGGAAGAATCAACGTCTTCCAATTGTGGAGCTGGAGAAGACTCTTGAGAGTCCCTTGATAGCAAGGAGATCAAGATAGTCCATCCTAAAGGAAATCAGTCCTGAATATTCATTGGAAGGACTGATGCTAAAGCTGAAGTCCCATACTTTGGCCACCTGATGCAAAGAACTGACTCATTGAAAAGACCCTGATACTGAGAACACTAAAGGCAGGAGGAGAAGGGGATGACAGAGGATAAGATGGTTGGATGGCATCACCAACTCAATGGACATGAGTTTCAGCAAACTCTGGGAGATGACAGTGAAGGACAGGGAAGCCTGGTTTGCTGCAGTCCATAAGGTTGCAAAGAGTTGGACACGACTAAAGCTGAAACTCCAGTACTTCGGCCACCTCACGCGAAGAGTTGACTCATTGGAAAAGACCCTGATGCTGGGAGGGATTGGGGGCAGGAGGAGAAGGGGACAACAGAAGATGAGATGGCTGGATGGCATCACTGACTCGATGGATGTGAATCTAAGTGAACTCTGGGAGTTGGTGATGGACAGGGAGGCCTGGCGTGCTGCGATTCATGGGGTCGCAAAGAGTCGGAACGACTAAGCGACTGAACTGAACTGAACTGAGCAACTGAACACCAGATGTCTGCCAATTCCACAAAGAAAGGATACGTAGTCTGTGCAAAGTACCTGTGGACAGAGAAGCATGGTACCCAGAGGAAATCAAAAGAATATATGAATGGCTGGGACACAGTAATCCAGGTGGAAAGTGGTACAAAACAAAAGTAACCCCAGGTTTCTCAACGTTGGCACTATTGACATTTTGGGCCTGATAATTCTTTATTGTGAGAGACTGTCTTGTGCACTGTGGAAGATTTGGAAGCATCCCTGGCCTCTACCCGCTAGATACCAGTAGCACCTCCCCAAGTTATAATAACCAAAGAAGTCTCCAGACATGGCCAAATGCCCTCTGAGGGTAAAATCACATGTGGTTCAAAACCACTGGAAAGAGATAGGCAGGGAGCAGACCATGTAGGTCTTTTTATGGAGTTTTGTTTTGTACTATGAGCAATGGGAAGCCTTTAGAGGCTTTAGATGTTAAAGGGGAGAATGGATAACATAACCTAAGCTCCATTTCTAAAAGATTCTCTGCTAGTAGTGAATAAAATGGAGAGGAGAATAAGCCCATGCCAGAAGGAAAGTGGACAGACCATTTAACAGGCTAAACCAGTTTAGAAGCTGCTAGACTAGTTCTAGTGCCAGATAGTGACAGCTTGGACTAGGGTGGTGGGTGGTGGAGATGCAGTTGGATGGATTTGAGACATAGAAAGTAAAATCAACAGGACTTAGTGATAGATTGGACATGTAGAGTGAGATAGAAAGAGACATCTGGAATGATTCGTGCTAGAGGAAGCAGATGAGTGGTGGTGCAATTTACTAAGTGGGGAAGCTGGAGGTGGCCTAGGTTCATGGGGGAGAGCACATGATTTGATCATGTTAAATTTGAGGGGCTTTTGAGATGCCCAGGAACAGATGCTAAATAGATAATTGGATATGTGGGTCTGGAATTCTAGGAGGTCTGGATTGGAGATATAAACGGGGAGCAAATGGTCTAAAGATGGTTATCTCAGCTGTGAAAGTGTACAATCTCCAAGGGAAGGACTATTGGAAGAAAAATAGAAGTCCTAGGAGCTTGAGTGTGGGCCACTATTTGATGACCTGATAAAGAAGAAATGGCTGAAAAATTGGTGATAGCAAGGAAAATGTGGAGTCCCAGAAAGCCACCTCAGAAAGTGGGTCAATAAGCAGGGAATGCTAAACCATGTCAAATCTTCCTGAGAGATTACATAAAGATGACCATAGAAAGTCTGCTAGATGGTCGTTGTTGGTCTTTGTAAAAGTGGTTCGGGTGGCTTGATGGAAACAGGAGCTAGATGGGAATGGGTGAGGATTAGGAGGTGAGGAGAAGGAGACAGATGTTTTAGGAGGGATTGGACTGTGAGAAGGAGGGACATACAGTGGAACCTGGGGAAGGGTATGAGGATATTTTAAAATAAGAGGGCCAGGAGCATGTATCCGTGTCAGTTGGGAAATCTCTGGTTGAGATGAATTAGATGTGCAAGGAGAAGTGATGCTTCAGAGTGGGAGGGAATGACCTTAGTGAAGGGGCGTATAATAGGCCCCTGCAGTGCAGAGAGGAGCAGTAGAGGGGGCAAGTGTGGTGGCTTTGTGTGTGAATGGAGAAGAGGAGGGGCATCAGCTGAGACTGAGGGAGGCTGGACATTGGGAGTGGGGAACAGGGTAGAGGAGTTTGAAACTATGAGAGTTATTATGAGAATAATGATTCCCAGGAAGCAATAGGCCCTTGGTCATCTAAAAATAAAATTATGATTGGACTACTCAAAACTTGTGTTAGTTTCCTAGGGTTGTCATAACAAAGTACCACAAAGTGAGTGGCTCACAACAGCTGGGAGAGAAATTTATTCTCCTACGATTTTGGAAACGGGCCAAAATCAAGGTGTCAGCAGGACCATGCTGTCTCTGAAGGCCCCAGGGGAAAGTCCTCATTACCTCTCTGGCTTCTGGTAGTTGTCAACAATCCTTGGTGTTCCTTGGCTTGTAGATGCATTACTCCAGTCTCTGCCTCTGTCTTCACGTGGCCTTCTCTCCTCTGTGTCTATTTCCAAATTTCCTCTTTTTATAAGAACACCAGTCATTGGATTGAGGCCCACCTTAATCCAGTATGACCCCATCTTAACTTGTGTACATCTGCAAACACTATTTCCAAATAAGGCTACATTCACAAGTTTCAAGTGGACATGAATTTTTGGAGGACACCAAGTCATAAGACTGTGTTAATACATTTTAGAAGTATTTATAAGATTAAGAGAAATAGCTGATCATAGATTTCAAGGGCCTCATGTACATGTGAGGCCATACATACACATATGGTATCAGGCCACAAACCTTGTAGTGTCTCCAGTGTCCCCCTGTGATAGATGAAGAAATGGAGTCTAAAGTCTAAGTGACTTGCTTAAAGTGAGGTCCTGGCAGAGTGCATGCCTGCTCAGTTGCTTCAGTCGTGTCAGAAACTTTGTGACCCTAAATGCTGTAGCCCACCAGGCTCCTCTGTCCATGGGATTCTCCAGACAAGAATACTGGACTGGCCATAGATGGGAATGGCAGCCCACTCAAGTATTCTTGCCTGGAGAATCCCATGGACAGAGGAGCCTGGCGGGCTACAGACCACGGGGTTGCTAAGAGTTGCACACGACTGAGCATGCATGCATACATGATGATGAAGGTGAATTTTCTATTCTTACTTAAAGCCCCAACCACCAAAGCCATGCTTTTAATCTGGGTATCATGTGGTACCTTATGCCACGTGGTGAACCCTCAGAGAAGCAAGCAAATAATAAATTGTGTTTCTTGTCAAAAAAAAAGTTACTTTCACTGAATTCACATTCTTCATTAAATTTTTTTTTTAAATCATGTTATTTTTAAATCACGTTATTTTGTTGCCATTACTATTGGAGTCAGATGTAAAAATATTGCCCAGTGTGATAACGAGGAGTTTACCATATATGGTTTTTTATTAGAATTTTATGGTTTCTAGTCTTACATTCAGGTCTTTAATCTATTTTGAGTAAATTTTTATATATAATGTAAAATAATGGTCTAGTTTAATACTTTTGCATGTGGCTGTTCATTTTTACAATAAGGAAAAAGAACTAAAGAGATTATCCTTATCTCATTATATATTAATGCCTCTTTTGTGGTAAATTAATGGGCCATATATGTGTTGGTTTATTTCTTGGCTCTATATTCTGTTTCATTTATCCAATTTTTTTATGACAATGTCATAACTGTTTTGATTACTATAGCTTTCTAATATAGTTTGAAATCTGCAGGGGCCGGGGGAATACTGGAGTGGATTTCCATGCCCTCCTCCAGGGGATCTTCCCAAGCCAGGAATCGAACCCACATCTCTTACACCTCCTGCAATGGCAGGTGGGTTCTTTTACCACTAGCACCACCTGGGAAGCCCCAGGAGATAAACACAGGCACTCTGGCTTCAGAGACCACCTTTATCCCTTGGCTCCATTGTCTACCTTTTCCCAGATAATCCTGAATTAATTATAAAATTTAATCAACTGGTTAATCTATCCATCTTAGGAACTACTCTTCCATGACATTCTTTGTTGTCATCTTTTTCCCTACACAGAGCTAGCTCTTTGTACATTCATCATGTCTACAGCTCCATGCGGATAGCCCACTGTGTGGGAACAGAAGCCCTACCATTTTGTCCATTTGAGCTGGCAAAATATTGCTCTCCCTGTTCTGGTAACTTCCAGGCTTGGCTTTCTTTCCCAGGTCCAGAGCATCCAATTCATGGAGTTCTCAGAAGTGGAGAACCAGGATGACTACTACAGTATGGATGCTGGTTACATCCACATCCAGGACCAGCAAGGGGTGTATATCATGTATGATGAAGCTTTGAGTGATCTGAAGGACCTAGAGACAGAACTGCTGCTTGTGGCCAGCCGTTACATTGAGAGAGAAAAAGGTCAGAAGTCAGATTTTGTTTTGTTTTGTTTTTTAAAAGAACTGTTTATTTACTGAACCTGGGGCAGATCAGATACACATCCAATTTTAAATTTACATCTTTTAACTCAATTTTGCAGTGTTTGCGCACACACACACGCACACAATTGGCGTGCAACAGTTGTCCTGAGGTCAAACTCAGTCACCTTAAACTGTTGCAAGTATTTTCACCCAAGGTTGAAAAATTGTTTACCCTGAACATGAAAACCTGTAACAAATTTAATTATACAAAACTCGTTACTTGTAGTTTTCCCCTTGCAAAGATCCCCAAAAAAATGTACAAGTAACCAATATATATCAGTCACAACATAATCCTGGATCATCCCCACAATAAAACCAGATGCTCCTTGATTTTTAAACCCATCATCAGAGACCAAAAGAAAGTTGTTTCTGTTCTATACAAAACAAAATTCACATGTGCCAAAAAAGAAAGACCCAAGAAAAACAAAAACCCTAGTACTGACAGTGATGTTCAGTACCCTAATTAAACAGTGGCCAAAATGCCACTGATCAAAAATAAAATAGTGGCTGTATATCACTGCAGAAAAATCCAAGAGGCTTTAACCCTTTGGCATCGGAAATCCAGATTTTTCCAATTACATGAATGCATACCTCCCACATGCCAAGAGTAGAGAAGGTGGATGCGCCAGCATAGAAAGAAAAAGAGCTACTGTTTGCTGAAACACCCAGAGAACTGGCTTTAATAGACTTCTTACAAGGTTAGGCAGAAACCAAAAAATGGTTATTAGCTGCTTGTGTCAACAATTTTAAGTGGAGGTGATGGAGTTCTAAGGTTCAAAGTGAAACTCTGGAGGGGTGGGTAAAGGTTGTTGGTTTAAGTCTTATCTTTAAACAAAAACAAGATAGACAAAGTATAAAAGTACCAACCTGGTCACATTCTCTAGTCACAGAGCTCTACCATCAAGCTGGATAGAAAATGTCAAGATTCAGATTGTTCTCAACAAAATGAATCTTTCTAATGACGAACTGCAGGATAAGGGATCCCAAGAATAGAGTCATTTTAGTAAAGTACTATCCTGAACAAACTGTATTTTATAATGAAAATAAAAGGAAAGAAAACTAAGGACTCTACACCTATATACGGCTTACAGTGTTTGAGTTTTGGGAGGGCCTGTATAATGGAGGCAGAATTCAAATATGAATTTATGCCAATCAAATGTCAAATTTTCACTATAGCTTTCCTAAAAAGTGTTTTCCCCCAATATCTATTAATCACAAAGAAACATAAGCTGTGAAGATACAGTTCAGAAAATAAAAACATAGAAACTAATGACATTATTATGACCAAGATGTTTGGTAAACAGTGAATTATGAATTTGGGATTATGGGGAAAAGGCTTTTAAACAACCCTCCGGACTTCGAAGAATCTCTTCAGGTAGTAGATCTGTCCCAATGTCATTGCAACTAGAACAAGAGCTTCAAAGAAGGACCAAAGGACCACTCTGCTGTTTGTGTTGTCATTGATTGCTCTGTGTATTCTCTCTCGAACTTCCATGTATTCCTGTTCATGCTTCACAGCTGTCATCGCCACTGCAAGCTCATTAATCATTTCTTCTAGCTTGTTCTGGTGAGCTTCTGTTTCCATGTCTTGTCCTTTGGGGGCTTCTCCGATATCAATGGTGAACATCACTATCTTTGGAGTCATGGTAGACATCCTATTGCTAAAACAAAACTTGTATGTTCCATCCATGTGAGCAGCAAATGTGTATTTCCCACTGGACTCCCGGTCTCCTTTATAAATTCCTTTATTATCAGGTCCTGTAATCTCCACGTCGATGTCCAGGAAGCCGCCCTCCGCCACCTCGAAGATGAGGCCCATCTTGGTGCCCGAGGTGACCCGCTCGAAGAAGCACTCCTCTGCATGCGCTTCAATGCTGACGAAGTAGCCCGAGGCCGTGGCCAGGAGGGCGGCCAGGAGCACCAGCAGCTCAGCGAGCGTCACCATGGTGGGGCTGGGGCCGAAGCCAGGACCGGGACTGCGGCCTCTGGAGCCGCCGTCGTCGCTGCCGCCACCGCTGCCTTTTCAGCCGCCGCCGCCTCCAGAAGTCAGATTTTTAAAAAATCAACCAGACAAAAATCAACCTATCCAAATGGACAAAAACCGCTAAGGGCTCTATTTAACACCTCCCGCCTCAAAATATAAACACATGTATAATAGTATTGGAAAAGTCAATAAGCATTTATACGTCCCCAACACACACCACTCTAGAAAAGATAAAGTTTTGTTTTCAGCTCAAGTCCCCCATTTGTTGGAAACTGTAGCTTGGTTATAGTTCTTATTATTGTTTAGACTCTACTTGTTGCCCAGTAGTATTTCTGCATTAGGTACTAGGTGCGGGGCCCTGAGGGAAGCAAAGTAAGCAAGTGAAATTAATGATTTTTTTTTCCTAAGTGACCAAAAAAAAAAAAAAAAAGAAATAATTGACCTTGGGGAAACTGCAGTTAGAAGCAGAGATATTTCTGAGTTCCTAACAAAAAACCACCAGGATGCAAGACCTGGCTAGGAAAATGTCAGACAAGCCCCAGAGGGAGAAATCATTAGTCAGGGTAATCAAATAACCCATAATCTGTATTCTCTCTTTCTTTTGGCATCACTCAAATTTATCCAGTTTTAGAAATCGATGAGGTAAGAATATTCCTGTTGGAATAATATGATGGCATTAGTATTCCATTTGGAAAGAAATTAGAGTTTCTAGATGAATTGCAACACCTAGAGGGAAATTTAGCAAGAGATTGTGCTATTTTGTAATATATGTAGACTTTAATTAAGGATAATTCATGTTCATATTGTTATAAAATGCTGCTCTAAGAATGTTTGACAGTTAACCTTTCAGATCCCAGACAGAATTAATTTAGTATTAGTTTGAATTCTTTGTTCTCCCTTTGCCAAGGACCATTTGGAATCTGAATCATGGGATGCAGTGATGGCATCCAACTTTCCAGAGCACCTAATTTCAACTTTTAGCTTTTATCTTTACTGGTGATCCTACATACCAATGCATCATTTTTGCTGATGTTATTTTACAATAGGATGTGACTGTGTTTAGCTACTAAGAACTTACTTTGACTGAAATACTTAGTCACATGAGCATGTCTCACTGAGCTAGTGAGTATACGTTATTCATTGTGAAATGATTTCCCAACTGCTGCTGGAGAAATTCCTGACCAATGGCTTTCTGTTATTCAGTACCCATCATATTCTTGATAATCACTAAACCTGAAAATCCCTTACTTTTTAATATTTTATTCTGAAACAGACTGCTTAAAATTGTAAGCACTAATAATGCTGACAATGAAAACTTACAGTACTATAGTGGGAAAATATTCTAGCTGAATAATGGCAATGGTTACCTTTACTGATTTAAGTTAGTAATTAGCACAATTAAGAAATACCTTAGAAATTTCCCTGAAAATTTTTGACTTGGTTGGCATCAATTGATACAGCAGTTTAAACTAGGTTTGTTGGTAAACCACCAGGAACCTGTTTTTACAGAGGAGAAATGTATGCTTTGCTTTTAAATTACAGGTTTGAGAAGATTTTAGTAAATCTTTCATGTTAACTGAATTTTGGTTTATATTTCTAAAATTAGTCTTTTAAAACAAAAAGTAAAAACAAAAACCTCTGTTGATCCAGAAGTCAGCAAGTATGAACTTAAGGCCTACCTAGTGCTGCCCATGTCTCTTTAGCCGATTCTTAGGAATCCCAGTTACCCATTTAGTGTTTTCATTCCTGAGAGGGAGCTGACAATCTGAGGGGTCCATTTCTACTAGCAATACCTCTATAGTGAGGCCTGTCTCTAATCATTTTCATCCTTTTCTCTCCCAGGTCACAAAGAGAGCAGCAAGTCACATATTGACCAGGACTGGGGATGGACCCATGCAGGTGTGGACAGATTTGCTGTGCTGTATGACATGTGGACTTGGGAAGCAACTCTTCTAGAAAGCAAGCGCCAGGTATTTTTGCCTAGAAAACAAAACACCTATTAAAAACATTCTTATAAAACCCAATATATATTTTTTAAGCCCCATGGGTCTTTTAGGGCAACTCCCAATGAAGTGAATAAGTATTTAAAAAATCTTAGCTAGTTGTAAGTATATAGTCAATTTTATGTTCTTTACTGTGGTTCTTTGTTACAAAAAACAAAATGTGAAGGATACGGCTTCAGCTTAAGGGAAATTTGTTAGAGGGCTGTATAATTTAGGCCCTTTTATGACATGTATGCTTTTAGTGAGAATGTGTGATGATTCCATTCGTGTTCATTGTGCTGTCAGGGACAGGCCTCACTTTGCTAAATGCAGACAAACCGACAGACCTTATTATGGTCTTTAGAAGGGTAGGCCACATGTGGGTGGGCGAGAGCAGTTGGGCAAGGATTTCCAGAAATGGAAATGACAGGATTTGAAGACTAGATGTTGGCATGAGCAAATGAGGGTGGAATTAAAATGACTTCCTCAGGCTCAGGGAGGAGGCTGTCGACTGAAACAGAATGAAAGAAGAGGGGCCTCTTTAGAGGGGAACATTTTTTGAGTCTAGGACACAAGGCATGTGAGGAGAGTTTGCTAAAACCCAGGTGTGAATGTCTTCCCAGGTGGCGCTAGTGGTAAAGAATATACCTGCTAATGCAGGAGACCTAAGAGATATGGGTTCAATCCCTGGATCGGGAAGATCCCCTGGAGGAGAGGGCATGCAACCCACTCCAGTATTCTTGCCTAGAGAATCTCATGAACAGAGGAGCCTGGCAGGCTACAGCCCATAGGGACACAACTAAAGCAACTTAGCACGTATGCATGAATGTTTTACAGGAGCTGTAGGTTTGAAGTGCAGGAGCAGGTATGAGCTGAGGTGTAAAGGTAGAAGTCATACCATAGTAATGTATCAAAATGAGTAGGAAAAGAGATGTCTGAAATGGGTCCCTGGGAACACTTATATTTAAGGGGAAGGTCATGGAGGAACAAGGAGTAGCCAAAGAGACTGCAGCAAATAGAAAAGGATAACATTAGGACAGCCCACAGAAAGAAAACAATCTTAATTAGGAGAGGATGATTACCTGTGTGGACAACAGTTGAAAACATAAAGAAACGTGAGTCCTAACAACCAGACAGGGGTTAGCCATCAGGCAGTCATTGTTAGCTTTGTAGGACTCTCTCAAAAAAGCAGCAGAGGTGGAAACCAGGTTACAGGGCAGTGTGATGTGTTAAGAGGATGTGGACGGGGAAATGTTTTCTTTGAATTGTTTTTCTAGTAGAGGGTTTTACCATTTCATCTACCCTCTGGTCTGTTACTCATGGAGATGTAGATCATCCAGTTTTGGAAAACAACTGGCTAGACTTACAGGGTGCAAGCCGTAGCTTTGAAAATTGTTCCTCTTTCCAAAGACAACTGACCTCTAGAGTGAGCATCTGGACACTTGATCTGTCAATTAGAAGCTCACTGTGATCAACTGAGTAAATGGGAGATTTAGCCTCATAGTATAAGAAACTGGAGAGGCTGCATTAAGTGTAAGTAATACAAAATCCTCAAACTCAACATGTTTATTGGTCCAGACGTGAGTTGTAGGCAGTACCCCTTTTCTATGTTCTCCCTACCTCTGTTTTTAGTTCTTCTAGGCCTCCTATGGAGGACTTGATGGTAGAGAAGAACAGAAAGGCTGAGAGTAGTAAATAAACAAACCAATTTCTCCTCACTTTGGCCTAGTGTTCATTCTGTGCTAAGTTACCAGGGCTGTCTACTAGTTTCTTCTATGGTACATGAAAATATTTTAACTTAAAACAACCATTGAAAATAATCTCCCTCCTTTCTACCCTGAGAATAAGTTCCCTATAGAAACTAACTTATCTATGTGAAAACCTGGAAAATGTAGCCTTCCAAATCAATTTCTGGAATTCCAGAAATTGTCAAAAGAGCCTATTTTTAATTGATAGACCAGACTTTTATCTAGAATACAACTGATTTCCCCAGTACTGATTCTACTGCTAAGTGTCTTTAGCTGTTTTTGATTGTTAAATATATTGGAATCACTAAAGTTAAAAATTGCTCAAACACATTACATTGCCTTAAATCCTTCAAGTAACCATATTATATAAACTGCTCATAAAAATAGAGCTGGTATGAGTTTAGGTGGATTAAGAGACTCAGAAGCCAGGCATCAGCTGTGCCACTTCCTAAGTGACATTTATGCCAACTGCTAATTCTCTCCGCAGCCACCAGAGGACACATTTTCAGGATAATTTGAATTAGTGTTTAGAACACTAAGAAAAGGGAGGGTGAAGGTGCAGAAAATTCTGTGACAAGATGTGTCTGACACTGATTTTCTCTTTTATACTTTCATTTGACCTAAAGTACAGTTTTTAAAAGTTTTTTTTTTTTAATCCAAGAAATAAAAAGAGGCTTAGGTTAAAAAAAAAAGTCTATAAACAGTATGGTTTGAGATTATTCATTCTGGCTCTTTTCTATTTTCTCCAATATTTGACGCCTACCATCAGTGTGCACCACACATTATTTTGCCTGCAAATTGGCCCTTGACATACACAGGTGACATTTGACAGGCTAGGAAGACTTCTTAGACAAATGCCAGTCCAGAGTTCAAATGGAAATGAGCCAGTTAGCAAACAGATAATAAATAGAACCTGTGAGGTGTAAAGATCACGGCCCTACCCCTGATGAGAAAGAATTCATAATAAAATTATGCAAAGGGCCATCTGAGAGCTTTTCAAGGTGGAGGGCAAAACTTGAAAAAAGTCTTGTCAATTTAAAAGAGCCACATTTTCCTTCTCAACAACTGGGGGTACCAGGTAAAATATGACAATATTTGTGACATACTAGAAAAAGTATTGGTTGTTTATCAGCAATTCAAATTTAATTAGATGACTGTATGTTTATTTGTTAAACCTGGTAATTCTACCAACAACAAAATGATGATGGCAATTTAGCACCTGCCTCTGCAACCTGGTATCACCAGATTGGAATCACTAGCAAGAACCCTCCCCACAATCTTCCCCTGCCAAATAACCAAACAATAGGGCTCATTGTACAAAAGCAGGTCACAGCAATACAAATTCTATAAACCAGCTCCTGGGATTGCTCTGGTCCAGTCAAAAAGGTTTAAATTCATTGAGAATGATTTAGGGAAGTTACTGTTTCTTTCTTAATCCTCCCCTAGGCTATTGAGTGACAGCCTTCTTACCCCATCACTGCTTTGTTCCTGCTTTGTCTTCTGCTTTTTAATAACTGAATGCCACTCTAGAGTAGAGAGCTGTGTGGATGGAATAAGGTCATTTAGATCACCCTGATGGCTTCATTTTCCTGAGGCTCTATTAAAGACAAGGGATCTACACCTTTCTTCATTTCACACTCTGAGGTGTGTGTTTTTAACTTGTGGAGCACACTCTCTGTCCTACGTGTAAGGTATAGTTCGGGCCGAGGCAGAAAGAGGAAAGACAACCTCAACAGAAGTAGGTTACCTTTATTCAGGCAAGGAGGGGCGACAGTTGGCCTAACGACCAGGCTGAGTGTGGAGAGGGATCAGGCAGGCTCCATGTTTATAGGGTGGTTTGTGGAAGCGATAAGGGAAACATTAATCAGGCTGGATGTTTTGGGTATTCTTCAGTTGAGATGGCATTTGTAGTTGGGCAGGGGGTGATGAGTCTTCTTGGCAGGTGTAGGGGGTGGAAGGTTTCTGGACAGGGGATGATAAGTCCCAGATAGATGCAACCGGCCTGGATCATCAGGGTGGGGCCTAAAATTCTGTTTTGTTTTCTCCGAAGTTAGATGATTCAGCAAGGGCCTTTGAAACTGTTGTTTTCTTTTCTAGGCCTGAAAGTCCCCGTCACTAAGCTTTTAGCTTCTTCTGGTGTTATCCTTTGTATACTAAGGTTGATCCAAGTTCCCATGGACCAGTGTTTCCCAAAGTGCATCCTGCAAAACTGGATGCTAAATGAAGTGCAGTTCTCCTGGGTTCCCTTACCCTACTGCTCTCCACCCAGGTGCCCTTTCCCAATAAAATTTCTTGCTTTGTCAGCACGTGTGTCTCCTCGGACAATTCATTTCCGAGTGTTAGACAAGAGCCCAGTTTTGGGCCCTGGAAGGGGTCCCTCTTCTTGCAACAAATGGCGACTCTGGCGGGGACTCTTCTTCACTGAGACTGACATCCTGACCACTCAGGGTACTCAGGGGCCAGCTTGCCTGCCAGTGGACCAAATCCAGCAGCCGCAACTGGGACCCTTTTGTCCCTGTTCTCCTCCTGATGCGGACAACTGGCCAGAGTGCCCCGACCGGTATGGAACAAGAGACTTTATTGACCTCTCTCCCCTTCCCTCTCTGTTTCCTCTCCTTAACCCTTCCTATCCTTCCCTGTTTTTCTAGTCCCCCGGTCCTGGACACAGGAATCTGGTCGAAGGGCCCTCAGCCTGAGGTGAGGATTGGAGACTGATCACCTCCTCTTGGCAGAGAACTCAAATTCTGGTTCTGGTCTGGTCTGATTTCTGGTAGGGCCGAGTTCCAGTCCTCCCTTCTCTGGAGGCCCAGGGAAAAGTCCCATAACGACTGGGTATCTGTAGGTGGCAAGAGACATCTGTAAGGCCACCCCTTTCGCCCCCCTTCTCCCGCCTCCTCCCTCTTCTTCTTTCAACCTGGCTTCCTTTCCTCCCTTGAAATCTTTGATGTTAGTACTTGGATTTTTGTACTTAAGGCCTTCCCTGGTGGTACAGAGGTTAAAGCATCTGCCTGCATTGTGGGAGACCTGGGTTCGATCCCTGAGTCCCTGAGTCGGGAAGATTCCCTGGGGAAGGAAATGGCAACCCATTCCAGTATTCTTGCCTGGAGAATCCCATGGACGGAGGTGGTGGGCCACAGTCCACGGGTCACAAAGAGTGGGACATGACTGAGCGACTTCACTGTCACTTTAAATAAAGTGCCCCAGGCTCTCCCTCCTTGAGCCTTAGCATTGAATAGCCTTCAGACACTGGACATCTATTGCTAAGGCAATATTTGATTCCTAGGCTTCTATTGATTCTCAAGTGTTTGCCTTCTTGGGAGCCTCAGGAGTTATTATTGCAAGATGGAGACACTCCTGGTTTTTCTTGCCACTCGGGTTCCTTTACTTCCTCCTGAGCTGTTGCCACCTATATTCAAGCAGTGCTCACACCCTCTCGGTTCTTTCTGGTCTTTCATTCCTAGCTGTGGACTCTACACAATGAAAGGCGCTCTTTATCTCCTTTTAGGAAATCCCTTAGTTTGTTAAGAAGTGGGCTGGCTCCCAGGCCTCAAACCATCAGGAAGACCACTACCCAAGGAAACAGAAACTGCTCTAATGCGTCTCCAAGTGTGCTTAGCTATCAGGCTGGCAAAAATTGCAGACCCAGCAATCCACTCCTTGCTGTCAGCTAAATGAACTCACTGGGCACATCTGTGTCTTTGGCGCTACAGCCACCCTAGGAGCTGAGGCCTTTCAGAAGCTTGAAGCCTGCATTAGAGGAGTGGGGAAGAGAAGAGTGAGGAGGGGCATGTTGAGCGGAAACTCTAGGGATGATGCTGGATTATATAGGCAGAAGAAAGGAATCTGTCGCATTGTGAGACTGGCAGGAGCAGAAGTTCAGAAGCTTTCAGCCAGAATTGATTTTGTCCATCAGGTGATATAGACTCAGTGTTTAGAATCTAAAGGCTTTTCAGGGACCATTGGATATATGTGCTATCTGAGAGAAAACATGCATTATGTGGAAATATGAAAAGAAAATACAAAGTAGATACCAATAAATGCTTAAATAACACGTCCATAAAATGTGAAAACTTTGAGTACTTGGAAACATCTCATTACATGTGAAAATAATTTATAGATCAGATTTTTTCACTTCATAAAAATCCTCAAATACATACTACCCAGAAATCAGTCATCATTAATGAAATGTATTGCTCATAGCCAAACAATCTGAAAAGCAAAATTATAAATATCATTTAACATTTTTACCAAAAAAATTGATTAGGATATGAGTTTTAATATATTTGATATAGTATGGGACAGGGTCTCCAAAACTAAGTGTGTCTAAGGCCTATGAAAGTTTTAAAACAACCCAAAAGAGTAACTACGTTGTTCAGAACTACTTGCATATCAGCTCTTAGGTATCTGTTTGGGATTCCAGTCCAGTGAACTCTGAAGAGCTTTTTCTGATTAGCATCATGACTAATTAAACACAAATAAAATTTACACGCAGAACAGAAATTCCCTAAGTTCATAAACAAATGTAAAAACAAAGAGCATATCTTTCTGAGTTTCTTCAACAGTTAGTGTGGGGAAGCCTTTTTCAGTTTTTAGAAAAGACTTGTGAACTCCAGTAAAACAGAAGCGTCCCGGATACTCTTGAGAGTTTTGTACATAAGCCCTTCCAAGTGGAGTCTGATCTGGAATAAATACCTTTATATTTAGAGGGGACTTGCATCCTCCATTTGCCATTCTAACCCCTCCCCCACCATTTCTACATATGTGACACTTAAATAGGCAAGCTATTAAAGAGAAGGTGTCATAAATGGGGCTGATGATGTAGAAGAAGGGAGAGGAGAGTGGGTCTGTGGGAAAAGGTGTTGAAGATAAATGTATTTGATGAAGTGACACCAAATTCACTGTCTCATTGGAACTTACAATTGTTAGATGTTGTATTACTCATGATATTACTCCCCTTTTATGTGTAGAGAGCAGAGGAAGAGGGGACAGAGGTGCAATGAGTGCTTTTCCCCTTTCCTCCCCTAACTTGGTCTGTGCTGCTCTGGTGCTGTGGCTGCCCACCCAGGGCCAATACCCAGAAGTGCAGCGCTGTCTCTCTCCTATTGATGCTTGGGGGCTTTCCAAAGCATGGAAATGGTTGGGAGTTCACTTCTCTTCCTTTGCTGGGCCCTGTCCCCTGACTATAAACCTTATTTACAGCTTCTGGACAGTTACTTTGAAGCCTACCAGCATGCATTGGACCCAGAGGAGAGATTTGCCTTAGCACAAGTGATCACAGACATTATGCACAGGTGCCCAAGGTTTGACTTCAGTCATCCTTACTTCATTAAGGCCTACCGAGAGGAATGCACCTGTCTGAGGCTTCACCTGCAGCTGGTGAGGGGCATCCTTAACCAGCACGTGAGTATATTTGGGTTTTTTAAGATTCCATGGGGGAAGGGGATGGAAAACACAGGTCAAAACTGAAAACTATTTTCCTTTCAGTACCGATTCAGAATCTGGGTTTCCTAGGACAGCATATACATAATGTTTATTTGTAAGCTTATTCGCATTGTTGAATTCCAAGCATAACTACAGTCTTAAAGGGAGGTTTCCAATCCTAATTACATTTAATGATCCACAAAGAATTGACAACCTATTTTTTCATTCAATCACAGTTTATCTATAGTGAAAGGACTAAGCCTACCCCTTTGTAAGACATTAAATGTGTAAAATTATATTTATTTTTTTAATGTTGCAACTATTTCTAGAACACTACAGGAAATGGGCACAGTCTATGGCTTCCAGGGAAAAGCTCATACAGTTCCTTAGGCCTGCTTAGAATTTTTTCCTTGTAGTCAATTATTTTATAGAAAGAAGTTTTCTTGTGCCTCTTAAGATTGCCTAAAGCTGGTTGCTTTTCCTGACTGATCCTTGCCTCAAACTGAAAAACAACCATGTCTCTGTGTGAGGGAATCCCTAAAACTCATGTCTAGGTGAAAATTAGTCAAATAATGAAGATACGCAAAGGGCTGATGTTCTGTTCTTCTCATGCCAAGGCTCATAACCCACATCCATGGGGAAGTTTAACTTTTCTAATTTTAACTTTTATGTGACATTTCTAGATAGAGTGTCAGCGTGAGTATGTCCAGAGGCTTTGGCAAAAGGCCATCCAGATGCTAGCAATACATTTGGACTCCCCCTTAACATAATTTGCAAACAATTCGTTTCCATCAACAATAGCTGGTAAGTTGGTGTTGTCTTTAGACATTTACATTTAATTTCTGGATAATTTAAGGGTATGCTGTTAAGTATACTACTGTTCTATAAAACACCACTCAAGTATTTGGTGATGCTGGGGCTGCTGCTAAGTCACTTCAGTCGTGTCCAACTCTGTATGACCCCACAGACGGCAGCCCACCAGGCTCCCCTGTCCCTGGGATTTTCCAGGCACGAACACTGGAGTGGGTTGCCATTTCCTTCTCCAATGCATGAAAGTGAAAAGAGAAAGTAAAGTTGCTCAGTCATGTCCGACCCTCAGCAACCCCATGGACTGTAGCCTTCCAGGCTCCTCCATCCATGGGATTTTCCAGGCAAAAGTACTGGAATGGGGTGCCATTGCCTTCTCCAATTTGGTGATTAGAGAAGTAAATATAAAAGACATAGAAGAGGAATTCCTTTGTGAACTCGATATTAATTCACTTTGCAAATAAGGAATAGGACGCCAAAATTTACACTTATGCCCCTGGGTGCAGAATCTTCATTCCCATTAGAAGTCCTAAAAAACCCAGTTGCTATTAGAATGCTGTCAAAGGATTTATTAGAGGTGCCATATAAGTCAACATATATGAAACATGAATGTGCTTAAAATTCTTCAATAAGGAATTTCTTTTTTCTAGCAAGTGTCAGCAGAAAGGTTTCTGCAGACTCATCTTGTGACCCCATCCCACCCCTTTTTTGTTGATTGAATTTCCTGAGATCACCCGGAGAGATCACCTCCTTGATATGTAGTGTGACTCACCTTCACCGTGTCTTTCCAGGCTTTGAGGGTACAGAGGAACCAAGAAGCTGGTGACAAGCTCCAAGCTGGGCTGAAGCTTTAGTTTTATGTAGGTATAGAAAGGCCCTTGACTTGACTGATACTATATCCTTTATTTCCAAAAGAAAAACCCACAGACAAGTGTTTTATTGTTTCTGGCCTCATTCATTTATAAAATATAACATTTTTATGGCAAACATGAATGATTCCAATAGTTGCATACAGAACTTACGGAGAAGGCAATGGCACCCCACTCCAGTACTCTTGCCTGGAAAACCCCATAGGTGGAGAAGCCTGGTAGGCTGCAGTCCGTGGGGTCACTAAGAGTCGGATACAACTGAGTGACTTGACTTTCACTTTTCACTTTCATGCACTGGAGAAGGAAATGGCAACCCACTCCAATGTTCTTGCCTGGAGAATCCCAGGGACAGGGGAGCCCTGGTGGGCTGTGGTCTATGGGATCACACAGAGTTGGACACGACTAAAGCGACTTAGCAGCAGCAGCAGCATACAGAACTTAAAAACCATCTTCATTCATTATCATTTTGAGAAGAAAAAGGGATAAAGAATCAGATGAAACATAGAAATAGTCATGGAAGGTATTTGTTTAATATTTAGATACTTGAAGTTATCTTGTTCTCAAATATTTGGCTAATGAAATGTTGACAGGTTTTCCATATACAATTTTAGATTTTTTTTTTTATTTTGTTGAGATACAATTGACATGCAGCACTGTATAAATTTGAGCTTGCCAGGTGGCACTCATCGTAAAGAACCTACTTGCCAACATGGAGATGCACGTTCAGTCCCTGAGTTGGGAAGATCCCCTGGAGGAAGGCATGGCAACTCACTCCAGTATTCTTGCCTGGAGAATCCCATGGTGGGCTACAGTCCATAGGGTCGCTAAGAGTCGGACACAACTGAAGCAGCTTAGCATATATAAATTTAAGGTGTACAGCATAATGATGTGACATACAATGAATGAATATTATTCTTATTGGCTTTTAGAGTAAACTATGTCTTTAAAAAAGTTCACATTAAAGCAAAAAGCATGTTGTGTAACCTGATGGGCTCCCTGGACAGCCTCTAAGGCCCTGTTGAGCTGCCAGTTTTTATAATGCCCTGGATTATAAGAGTGTTTTATTGGTCTTGAAAAATATAAGATCTGGAAACAGAATAAGTTCTTCATCGTGTAAAATTTGTCATTAATTGTTTCTTTTCATTAAGCTCGGCTTTGAAAAACATTTATCTGCTGGAGTTCCACCCTTCCTGGGCCTGGCTTCCTGTATCCCCAGCGCCCTCGAGCACCTCCTCAGGGAGGCCCGCCACGCTTGCAGGCCCACATCAGCCAGCGCCCTCACCTTGCTGGAGAGACGTGTGCTGCAGCTGGCCCTGGATGTGTGGCTCACCCCAGCCAAGCCCGAGTCCTGGTACAGTGCACAGCTCCAGAAAGATGTAGGTTCTCTGAAGGGGTTAGGTGGGTCCTTGGCAAAGAGAATGTTTCCTCCCAGATGTTACTACTTAGCTTTGTTTTTGTTTGGCTCTATTCCCCTCCTGTTTGGCTAGAGATCGATCATAGTCCTAGGGCTTGCCAACATTTTTATGGGTTTTTTTGTTCATTTTGGTCAATGTTTCCAGTTTATCGGGGTGCTGCTACAGTTATCATTTAAAGGAAATGTACACAGGTAGGGGAAAGTATTTTCTGGTTTGTTATAGTTTAACAATATATATTTTTTAATTAAATTTTTTTCTTTCTAAGACTCTTCCTAAAATGTACTTACTGTTTTGTCCTAAGCTAAAATCTGGTAGAGGAGAGAGAGCACTGAGTGAGGAAAGAGTCAGTGATCGAAACTAAGTTCAGCCCTGCCATTAACTTGGGTTTCCCTGATAGCTCAGTTGGTAAAGAATCCACCTGCAATGCAGGAGACCTGGGTTTCTAATGTGATCTTACTCTCTGTAGGTACTTGCTATAAGATAAAGGAAATGTCCAGGCTTCAGCTGCCAAAAATATCTGTTCCACAGGTCTATCTCAGCCTCCTATCTTCTCCAGTTCAAACAAAAGTTTATTTTCTTTTAATTTTAAGTTGATCAAAAAATAGAATTCAGAGTTTTAGCAAAAGAGGAAAAGAGAAAATTACCCTAAATATAACCACTCAAATGCATTTGTAATCATTATTTTTCTGAATTCAAGTATTCTTTATATACATATTTTACATAGTTCTTTCTAATCATATCCTTCATAAACTATCTCCTGTTTTTCTCAGTTGCATCATATTATATATTCTTCCATGTTGCTAATAGTTTTTATACTTAACCTTTATGACCACAAAATTCCTTTAAGCAGTGAAAGATAATTTATCTAACCATTTCCCTATCGATGGGCATTCAAGTAATTTCCAATTTTTATTATTATTAAAAATTCCATAAGATACATCTCTATGCTCACAGATTTTACCATATTTTGAATCAGCTCCTTTGGATAGATTCTTGGAATTGGGTTTACTAAAACAAAATTTAAGTCTTTGGATACATGTTGGCAGATCACTTTCCAGAAAAGTCATGCCAAACTGTAATACCACTAATAGTGTCTAAGGGTACCAGTTCTGCAATACTCTACAGTGTTAGGTGTAAGCATATAATATCTGTGCTAATATATGCATATGATATATAAAGGTGGCATTACACTGTTAATTTTCTTCCCTTGCTTTTGTTGAGATTAAATATTCTTTCAAATGTCATGATACTAGCTGTATTTTTATGAAGTTTCTGTTCTTCCCCTTAGTTTATTGTTCTCTTGGAATCCTAATATCATTCCTATCCACTTACACAAGCGCTTCTTAAAAAACACTTTAACTGTTTGTCCATCATATTTTCTGCAACTATTTTCCCCAATTTGTCTTTTAAATTTTTAACGGGAACTTATTTTCATATAGTCAAATCTGTTTATTGTGTCCTTTGTGATTTCTTCTATCCTAAATCCAGAAAGCCAAACTTCCTCCAGATGTTTCATATTTGTCATCCTTTATTCTAACTTCTTACGGTTTTTATTTTATTCCAAAAATATTTAACTCCTTTTAGTATTCCACCTGGAGTGTGTGTGTATGTCTGTATGAGTGAGTATGTGGTGTAAGATATGGCTCAAAACAGAATTTTTCCCCACATTATTACCCATGTAGCCTACTACCATTTATTGAGGATTATTTTCACACTGTACCAGGGTTTCCCTGGTGGCTCAATAGTAAAGAATCTGCCTGCCAATTCAGGAGAGCCAGGTTTGATCCCTGGATCGGGAAGATCCCCTGAGAAGGAAATGGTGACCCATTCCAGTATTCTTGCCTGGGAAATCCCATGGAGAGGGGAGCCTTGTGCGCTATAGTCCATGAGATTGCAGAGTCAGACACGATTTAATGACTAAAACAGCAGCAATTATGATATTAGATTTTTAAATGTATTTTTAGTCCTCTTAAAAATTGTAGTGAATATCTGGGCTGATGCCACACAGTTTTATTTTTTATTGATTGATGGATTGTCACACTGCATGGCTTTCAGAATCTTAGTTCCCCAACCAGGGATTGAACCCAGGCCCTCAGTAGTGAAAGCACCGAGTCCTAACCACTGGACCACCAGAGAATTTCCCATACAGTTTAAATTATTATTTTTTAAAATATGTTCAAATTGAGACCTAGAAATGATAAATATTCAGATTAATCTTTTGTACTGGGACAGAAAATGGGGCAGGTGTTGTGCTCAAAAGACAAGCAGGAAATTAATAAATCTCTTGATCACTTTGGAAGACTTCAGTTATCTAGAAATTGCATCCTTGAGTAGGCAAGACCTTTGGTAAATAAGTCTATCTACTCTTGGGATGCCAAACCAGGAAAGACAGACTAGAGGTGGTCCCCAGACTTGGTCCTTGCTGGAAGTGGTATATTAGAGGCTAGCAAAAATGTCAGAGCAGAGGAGGTGACCAAGGCAGGAGGATGTTAAAGAACAAGGTAGTAACTTAACAGATCACCCAAGGCTTGGATGACTTGAGCAGAGGAGCACTGAAGAGGCAGCTTGGTGTACTCTAGAACTGCAGCTTGGAACTAGGAAAACTAAATTTATTCTTGATACTGTTGTCTGACCTTAGAAACTTTCAGTGTTGCTTCAGATCCCTAACTGATAAAATGGACATAATAGTATCTGTGATTTAAATCATGGGGATCTTATGAAAATAAAAATGAGTTAATATATGTGAAAATACTTGAAAATTTTGAAACTTCAATTAGAGTTTATAAGAAATTATCATTATTATCATTGGTCACTAAAATACTTGAAATATATCAGAGACTTCTATTTAGGTCATCTTTGTCATTTCTCTCTTTATTTTGGCTTAAAACATTTATAATAATGATAATGGCAAATGCTATGTACCAAGCACTTTTGCATATATTTAACTCAACTCTCTCAACAACCCTATGATACAGTTATGATTTATTAGTTCCTGTTAAGGCTATGGTTTTCAGTAGTCATTTATGGATGTGAGAGTTGGACTGTGAAGAAAGCTGAGTGCTGAAGAATTGATGCTTTTGAACTGTGGTGTTGGAGAAGACTCTTGAGAGCCCCTTGGACTGCAAGGAGGTCCAACCAGTCCATCCTAAAGGAGATCAGTCCTGGGTGTTCATTGGAAGGACTGATGCTAAAGCTGAAACTCCAGTACTTTGGCCACCTCATGGGAAGAGTTGACTCACTGGAAAAGACCCTGATGCTGGGAGAGATTGGGGGCAGGAAGAGAAGAGGACTACAGAGGATGAGATGGCTGGATGGCATCACTGACTCAAGGGACATGAGTTTGAGTAAACTCTGGTGATGGACAGGGAGGCCTGGTGTGCTGCGATTCATAGGGTTGCAAAGAGTCGGACACGACTGAGTGACTGAACTGAACTGAGGTGCTGTTATCATCCTTACTGCCACTTTACAGATGATGAAACAGAGAGATGGAAAAATTGAGTGAATTTCCCTAAATCTCACAGCTTGTAAGTGCCAGAGCTAGAACTCAAGCCTAGGAACTCTAGATCCAGTCTGTACTGCTGACATATTTTTCTTAATATGTTCAAATTTCTTTCCTTATTTTGTATTTTTAAAAGTATCCTGTTTTCTTTCAGCTATTTTCAGCTAAAGTGATGGGTGATCCCTTTCTTGTGGGGGAGACAGTCCTGCTTGCACTCAAATCTGCAACAGACCAAGGACAGAACCAAGGCCAAGATTCCCAAATGCTGCTCCTGGAGATGTTTTCCAAACTTTTGGAACTCTTGACCCTCCGGCATAGGCTGATAGAGATGAGTCTGGAGAGTGTACATTTGGCACGGTCAGTAGGGGGACTCATAATCCACATGGAGGGTAATAGACTATGGATCTTCCTACCACAAGACTTGCCCCATCTGTGCCCTCAGAGTAGCTAGAGTGAGCTTTCTAAATGACTGAAATGATGACCTCCCTTCCACCCTCCCTCCCTCCCTGTTTCTCTTCTCAGGTCTCCCACAGGCCTCTCTGACTACTCAGCTAGTCTGGGTTCTCCTCTAAGCACCTGGGCCTTTTCTCCATTCAGCCATTGCCTTTTAATTAGGTGCTTAATGTTGGTTTATTAGTTTTCCTGCTAATGTAAGCTGCCTAAATGTAAAAGCTCTGTCCGTGTTGTTTTCCATAGTATCCTATCGGGTATAAAGACTGACCCTCATCAAGCACCTAATGATACTAAGTGCTCAAATATAATGAAGTTGAATAGCAGAGAAGAACCAGTGGAGGGCCTTCAGAAAGGAAAGAATGAGTCAGTGATAGCATCCAGGTCTGGTGGAAGTATGAGATGTTCAACAGGTAGGGGGAGAGAATGCTTGGTGAGTTCTGTTTTGGCTTTGAGCATGAGAGGATGGTAAGACATTTAAGTGAACATGTTCCCTAAACAGGAAAAACATGGAACTTGAGGATTTGTTGCAAACATATATGAGTTTTGTGTTCTGTCCCATGAGAGTCCCTGAAGACACAGAGAGTCCAATTATCCACCGTAAACCATGATCTAGGGCCTACTGTGTCCAGGGTCTGTACTGGGAACTTTCCATGTATTAGTTCATTTAATTCACAGAATATTCTTATGTTATAATAGATTAATGATGTCCTTATGATATGATATTATGATATGATAGCTTGCAAACATTTTACCACCAAGAAAGTAGAGGCTCATAAAAGTAATTTTCCTAAGATCACATAACCAGAAAGTAGTAGAACCAGAAGTCAAACTATGGGCCAAGATAATATTAATCACTATGATACTACCTCCTCATGATTTCTGATCCTTGTTCTCAGGGAGTTCACAATGTAAAAGTTACCTCTGATAAAGTTTAATATGATGTGCTAGTCATATGAACAAAATACTATGGGAGCAGTGATGACAGAGTGGTTATGAGGCAGAAGCATGGAGTGGAGTATTTCATTCTTTCTAAGTGAATCAGAGAAAGCGCCACAGAAGAAGGCCTAGGGATGATTTTGTACCTCCACAATTCAAATGTTCAAGCCCTAAGCCCTAGTACCTCAGAATGTGACCTTATTTGGAGATAGAGTCTTTACAGAGAAAATGAAGTTATTAGAGTGGGCTCCTATGTAGTATATCTGGTGTCCTTCTAAGAAAAGCTGGTTTGGACACAGATGTATCCAGAAGGAAAACGGTGTGAAGCCATAAGGATGTGAGGCACATCTGTGAGATGAGGAGAGAACCTAGAACAGATCTTTCACTCAGAACTCTCAGAAGGAACCAGCCCTGCGACACTTTGATCTGGGACTTTTGTCCTCCAGAACTGAGACAGATTTCTGTTGTTTAAGCACCACCACCCCCAGTTCTTGGTACTGTTCCACAGCAGCCTTGCAAACTAATGTAAGTGTCACTTGAACTCAGCCTTAATGTACCAGCTTCTCAAGATGAAGAAATGTGTCTAAATGGGGATAAGAGAAGAAAGGAAGGAGTTCTAAACACAAAAGGCTGAAATGCCACAGTGACATCTGAATGGAGCCTGGCTGCAAGTCATGGGTGAGTCGACCTCAGAGTTGAAGGAGGACAGAGATGGGGTCACAGATTTTTACACAAAAGGGAGATGGTAATGGCCCAGAGTTGAATGATAGACTTCCCAAGGAGGACATGGGGAAGATGAGAAGAGGACTGGGTTTGGAACCCCAGGAAACACCAGGAATTTGAAAATGAAGAGGAGAAGCCAGAAAGCAGCGCCAGCAGCAGTGGCAGGATGTGGGCAGTGGTGCTTGGCCCCCACCGCCCCCCCCCACCCACCCACAGCCAGGGCCCTGGCGTGGCATGGGTGCAACTCTTTGAGGTCCATCAGAGCAATGAGCAACTGTGTCATCAGCCTGACGGAGCAGCTGGTGGGGGTCCCCTCCCAAGCAATCTGGGTAACCTGCACGGGGTCCTGAAGGGTCTCCAACAAGGCCAGTGGCATGGCATGGGTGGTGGGGGAAAGAAAATGAAGTCACTCAGTCATGTCCAACTCTTTGTGACTCCATGGACTGTAGCCCACCAGGCTCCTCTGTCCATGGGATTCTCCAAGCAAGAATACTGGAGTGGGTTGCCACTGGGTCGTGGGGGAAGGCTGCTTAAAAAAAAAAAAAAAAAAAAGGGAAAAATGGAGAAGCCAGTGAAGACAGAGTGGTTATGAGGCAGAAGCATGGAGATCTTGGATTCAGGAGAACAAAATGGTTCAAGGAGCAGACAGGCCAGCCCCGAGGATCTCTGAGAAAAATGGTCAACCTTCTACTGAGAGCAATACTGGTCACCTCAGGAGCACTCGGAAGACAGAAGCCAGCTTGCAGGAAATGAGAGTTGGGGAAGTGCCCAAGCATATCTCCTCCTACCTTAACTACTATCTTTAACCATCATAGCTGAGGGCAGACTCAAAACCTTTGTGACTCATTTATTTCACATCGAACTTGGCTTACTTTTGTTTTGACTTTTGCTTTTATGCTTATTCAGATGGCTTGGTTTTCTTACCACTTACTTTCCTTTTAGGGAAATTAACAGCAAATGTTCTTGGCTTTTTTTTTTTTTTCTCGTTTAGTCTCTATAAGGATTTGGCGTGTGAGATGGGTTTTGAGGAGTTCCATTTGTATTTGAGGCCTGTTCACTTTGAATCTGCATCACACAAGGACAAAGTGGTCCATCCACCTCCTGTCTTTATAACCTCTCTGCTGGAGGACAGTGATTGCGTAGACAGGTGAGCCTTGAGAGAGTCAAAGTAAAAATAATCAAACAGTAGAATGGCAGTGAAAAATAATTTCTATCAGCACCACAAATGCAATTGCATTCTAAACTCTCTCCTTTATGATCTATCTGCCTTGATGTCAATATTTTCTTTTCCTTTTAATAGGATGGGAAAAAATAAGATCTCAATCAAGGGGGATAATTGGATTAAAACATTAATAACTGAAAAATGGAAGAATTCGATTAGAGAGCTCAAATGGATGGAATCTTAGGCTCAGCAACTGCCCAGGGCAACCATGTTGCTTCCAGATAGAAAGGGGTGTGAGGGTTAGGCTGATGGGGCAAGAATCATGGATCCCTGCCCAGGTCCCTGCTCTTACTTTCCCTGGGATCAGGAAAAAGTCAGTCAAGGTTTTTAGCAGCAGTTTGCTCAAAACTCTAATGTAATGTGTATCTAACATGTATGGCAATATTTCTGTCAGGCTCTTTTGTTTGCCAGTATAAGAAGCCAACTCAAACCAGTGAAACCTCTTTTTATGCCCCATAGGTTTAGCACATTGCCCCAAAGAAAACACTCTTACTAGTAACAGACCAGAATCTACTCAGTGGCAGAAGGGAATCTTTTTCCCCCATACAAAGTCAGGGATAAACTCATCTCCCTCTTCTTTCCTTGTCTGTCTTCCCCTGAGGGTCTTAGCTCTGTCCTGGAGATTCCTGGTATGAGTCCCACCCCAAGGAAGGCAGAGCTGACTCTAAAGGAGGGAAGGTCACCTTTGCTTTGCTATTGTGTATCACTGCTCAAAGTATAGCAGTATGCTAAAGGAGAGAGCATAGGCTGGAATGAAGGAGTTAGGACCACAGAGTGAATTTCTCAACCTCAGAAATTTGAAATTTGAGGTTGAAAAACTCTTTCTTGGAGAGGGCTGTTCTTTACATCAGAGGTAGTTTAATAACACCCCCAATCTCTACTTACCAGATGTGAGCAGTATGCTTTCCCTCATTTGTGATGATCAAAAATGTCTCCAGCCATTGCCACTTGTCCCCTGAAAGCAAAATCCCCCATGCTGTATCCTGTCATATAACCTAAACCAAAAAGATGATTTATTGTAAAGATACAAAGATATCTCACAGAAGCTGAAGACAGGAAGTGTGACTGGGCCTCAAAAGAGGCTAGGTCTCCAACCTGGAGCCAAGCTGTTCTCTGGATCATCAAGGGCCTCCTGCCAGAGCTGTGAAAATAGAACATATTTTTGTTCAGCCAGAATCAACCCATCAACACAAACTGTCTGAATGTTCTGTGGCCTGGCCAAATGGGGACTGGTCCTCCCAATGATGACCCAGAGATCCTTCAAGATCTGAAGCACTTTCTGAATTACCAGGGGAAGGTTTTTACATCCAAGGAACTTGTATCTTGAACTACATTTGTTTTATGTGTTAATTCCTTCAAGTTTTCACTTTGGAGTGTCATTACAACAACATATACCAAACATGAGCATTATTGTTGTTGTTCAGTCGCTAAATCAGATCCAGCTCTTTGTGACCTCATGGACTGCAGCATGCCAGGCTTCCCTGTCCTTCACTGTCTCTCAGAGCTTGTTTAAACTCATGTCCATTGAGTCGGTGATGCCATCCAACCATGAGCATAGTGACTTACATTTTGAGAAGCACATTCATGCATATTATCTCCATTAAGATAGGTGGTATTTCCATTTACAGATGAAGAAACCAAGATTCCTAGATATTCAATTACTTGACAAAGTCTTATAGTTATGAATGAAGGACTATGTCCCAAGGCAGAAACATGGCTGCAAAGACCATTTAGACAATTGTTGGAGCTATGGGAGAGAATGAAAAAGTGAATAAATGGGGCCAAGTCAGTGAGGGGCCTGTGCAAATGAGGTCAAGAAGGTAAGAGGAAATATGGAAGAGAGCAAAGGAATAGTGATCATGAGAAAAGAATTTCAGAAAGTCTGAGATAGATGGTTACCACAACCAAACTGCAAGAAGACTGAGGCCAGTAAGGACTGCAAAGACACTGGAGCCCTTCAGCTTTTGGATGGAAATACTAAGCCTTGTGTAAAATCTGTCCTTGCTGTTACTACTGGTATTTGAGTGCTATCACGTCACTGTGTCCCTCCAGAACAGGCATCTCCTGGCTAACTGTATGGTGCATCAAAACAACCTCATGTTTCTTCTTGCAGATATTCTCCTGCTACTCTTGTCTTAGCTATCTCTGAAGTGGATGATAACCAAATTGGCAAATTTAGTTTTTATACAAAGGAAGCCATTCTCAAGGTAAATTTTTTTTTCCTAAAAGGAAACTAAAATTAAGCAACTTGTTTGCATATTCCTTTAAAAGTATAATGTTTAATTCATATTAGTTTGACCCCATATACAAGAAAGGTTCCACCTTCATAAATAATGATGATGGCTTTCCTTGTCTGACATGTAATACCTCTTGAGATAACCTCTGCTTGGTATTAAAAAGAAACCCATGTTGGGACTTCCCTGGCAGTCCAGCGATATTTTCAAACCTGGTGTTATTTTTTCCTGCCACTCTGCTGGACTTCTTTGCTTCTATATGTGCGTGTGCAGGTTTGTATATGTTTGTGTATGTTTTAAACATTAATCTAATGTTGGCAGTTTTACAAGAGCCTGCCTTTGAGCGTATGTTTGCTAGTTCATCAGAGCCTATGCATCCTGCATCTGACAACTGGGGAAACCTGATGGTGTCCAGATACAGAGCAATTAGGCCTAGAGCCTGCCTTCACAGGATGAAATACTGCTTAGGGAGAAACCAGCTTTAGGCTTGTCGCTGAGGAGCAAGGGTCTCAGCAAATCCAACAGCTTGATCCATATATTTACATGTTGAGTGAATGGTGATCCCCACCCTCAACTTAATCTCTTTCTGTCTGAGAGAAATTCCTAATTACTTTCACATTTTCTTCCTTTAGCTCTTGTGCCATTCAGGAGTGGAAAATATGCAAGTGACCCTAGCATGCCAGGCTACTCAGAAGAATGCTTTAATGGTGGCTGTCCAGCAGGCATCCTTCTATCACACTCCCCCGTGGGAGCTGTCCAGCTGATGTCAAGGTCAGCTGTAAGAGAAGCCTGAGGCATGCTACCGCTAAGGTCAGGCTGCCTCATTCTCCCTCCATCCCCTTTCCCCTCCCTCAGTTTGACACTCCTCCCTGCTTGCTTTTTTCCCCCGTCCTTCCATTTCCCTCCTTCCCTTTCTCCCTTTTTGACCATTTCCCCCTATATTTTTATTTTCTTTCCTTCCCTCTTCCCCTCCCTTTCTCCTTTCCTAATACATAGTAACACATGATCAGATTCTTACTGGGCCTCTTAATTTACAGAGGTTTGCTAATAATTTTAATTTTTCCATTGTGTGTAATGCTGTAATATTGACTAGCTAGAATCAACCAGTAGAAAATAGCCTGTTCCTCCACTCCTACCCTTTGTAGACAGATGATTCCATTGTTTTCTGTTTTATCATTCCTGTATTTCTTTTTGCAAAAGTAAGCATACATTTGCCCTTCTTTTTGTTACAAAAGGTAACACAAAAGATATTCTCTTGAACTTTTTAGTTGTTATTGAGATATAATTCACATAACATAAAATTCACCCATTTAACATATAATTCACAGGATCATACCATCATCACCACCATCTAATTTCAGAATATTTCCTCATTCTCAAAAAGAAATCCTCTATCCACTAGCAGTCAATCCCCATCCTCCACTTTCCTCATCTCCTAGCCACCAGTAATCCACTTTCTGTCTCTGTAGACTTCCCTATTCTAGACATTTCATATAAATTGAATCATACAACATATGGCCTTTTATGTCAGAATTTTTTCACTTAGGCACAGTGTTTTCAAGTTTCATCCATGTCGTAGCAAGTACCAGTACTTCATTTTCTTTTTGTTTTGTTTTTTACTGATGAATAGTATTCTAGTATATGTATATACCAGATTTTATGTATCCATTTATCAACTGACAGACTTTGAGTTGTTTTTACTTTTTGACTATTATAAATAATACTGCCGTGAACATTTAACTATAAGTTTTTCTAAAGACATATGTTTGTTTTGAGTTTTCTAACACTTATTATTGTCTTTTTAATTTTAGCCACCCTAATAGGGTAAAAAGATATCTCTTTGTGGCTTTGATTTGTATTTTTCTAATTACTTATGACATGACATTGAACATATTTCCATGTGCTTATTGGCTATTTGTATATATATATTAAAGAAATGTCTATTCAAATCCTTTGCCCTTTTATAAAGTTGAATTTTTTTGTTAGTTGTAAGAGTTATTTGCATATTCTGAATATAAGTTCCTTATCAAGTATATGATTGGCAAATAGTTTCTTTTATTATGAAGATCATCTTCTTACTTTCTTGATGATGTTCTTTGAAATAGAAGTTTTTCATTTTGATGTGTCCAATTTACCTATTTTTATTTTTTTCACTTGTTCTTTTGGTGTTATATTAATATTTAAGAAACCATTGTTTAATCCAAAGTCACAAAGATTTACTCCTATGTTTTCTTCTAAGAGTTTTGTAGTTATAGCTCTTACTTTCAGGTCTATGATTCATTTATAGTTAATTTTTATATGTAGTATGAGATAGGGCATCTAGTTTCATTCTTTTGAGTGTAGTTATCCAGCTGTCCCAGTACCATTTGTTGAAAAGACTCATCTTTCTCCATTGAATTGTCCTGGTACCCTTAACAGAAATCGATAGACCATAAATGTAACAGTGTATTTCTGGACTGTTAATTCTATTCCACTGGTCTATATGTTTGTTTTCATGCCAGTACCACTGTGTTTTGATAACTGTAGAGTTGTAATAAGTTTTGAAATTAAGTATAAGTCTTCTAACTTTGTTCTTTTTCAAGATTGCTTTAGCTATTTTGGGTCCTTTGCATTTTCACATGAATTTTAGGATCAGCTTGTCAATTTCTGAAAAGATAAAGCCATTTGGGACTTTGACAGGGATTGCATTGAACCTGTAAATCAGTTTGAATACTATTACCATCTTAACAATATTAGATCTTCTGATCCATGAACATGGGAAGTCTTTTCATTTATGTACTCTTTAATTTCTTTCAACAATGTTTTATAGTTTTCAGTGTACAGATTCTGTACTTCTCATTAAATTAATTCCAAAATATTTTATTATTTTTATATTATTGTAAATGGAATTGTTAGTTTCATTTTCAGTGTTCATTATTAATTTATAGAAATACAATTGATCTTTTATCTTGCAACCTTACTGAGCTTGTAAATTCCTTAGGATCTTCTATGTAAAAGATTATGTCTTCTGCAAATAGAGATAAATTTAACATTCTTTTTTCATTCTGGATGCCTTTTATTACTTTTTGTTGTCCAATTGCCCTAGCTAGACCCTGTAGTACAAGGTTGAATAGAAACAGTGAGAATGGATATTATTGTCTTATTCCTTATCTTAGGAGGAAAGCTTTCAATCTTTAACCATTATGTATGATGTTAGCTATGAGTTCTTCTTAGATAATTTTTTTACCAAGTTGAAGACACTCCCTTTTATTCATAGCTTTTTGATGATTTTATCATGAAGGGGGTTTTCGATTTTATCTGTATATAATACTCTAAGGCATTTTTTTCCACTTATCAGTATATCCTAGAAATCACTCTGAATTAATTCACAGATTTCCCCCATTTCCAAAAACAACTTTATTGGTTCTCTCTTATGTGTATATACTTGTGAATGTAATTTAGGTGCAAAATTAAATATAACTTTAGGAAGTCAACTTTCCAGATGGTCTTAAACGTTCTCTAAGCCTTATGAATTGTATACTGTTGTTGTTCAGTCCCTTAGTCATATCTGACTCTTTGTGACCCCATGGACTGCAGCACTCGAGGCTTCCCTGTTCTTCACTATCTCCCAGAGTTTGCTCAGACACATGTCCATAGAGTTGGTGATGCCATCCAACCATTTCATCTTCTCTCTTGCTTCTCCTCTTGCCCTCAGTCTTTCCCAGCATCTATATTCTTGATATATGAATTCTATACAGCTTACCACATTTTACCCCTTAGCACATTTCGGTATTTTCACTCTTTACATTAATAAAAGAGTATACATTCATAAGTATGGCAAGATAGAAATCAAATATTGAAGTAGAAAATAGGGATAGAGTAAGTTATATTGATTTCTAAAAATTCAACCCCTCAGATCTTAATTCAGTACCTACTTTAAGTTAGGCTCATCAGATAACACTGAAGTCTGATTCATGAAGTGAAAATGAAAGTGTTTGTCACTTAGTTGTGTCCAACTCTTTGTGACCCCATGGACTGTATGTAGCCTGCCAGGCTTCTCTGTCCATGGAATTCTCCAGGCAAGAATACTAGAGAAATTATATCTGGTGTATAAAATGGGGACAGGCTCATAAGTGGTTTAAATACAAGGGATAATAGAGGTTCAACAAGCTATAGAAGGGATTTTTAAAAAGAGAGCTCACATCTGGGGAACCAGAAAGGGCAGCACAGAGTGAGGACATTTGGAAAAACTTGAAGGATGAGTGTTTTGACTGGCAGAGATGACTATGTGATCATTTTGAGTAGAGAGAAGACGACCTGATGCTCAAGCATAGTATGAAAAGACAAATGAGTACTAGGAAAAAATGGATGCCCAGCTTGGCCCCACCTGTGGTTTTCATGCATAGCTGACATATGGAATCTTTTCTTCAATTAAGGTTATGAAGAATACCAATATGTAAAACAGATATAAATGAGGTTTTCCAGGTTGAGAGGTTTTTAAGTCACTTCCTAAGATTCTTCCAGGAAGTAAGTGGTGAAAGTCACCAAACAGGAAGATAGAACAGGGGTGGGAAGGCATTTAGAGTAATAGCCTGAAAAGATATAGCACAAGGAGGGGTAGAGAGGCACTAGGGTTATATATATATGTGTATATATATGAATACATGAATATATGTAGTAATACATGTGAGTTTTATATATATGTGTGTGTGTGTATTTATATACTCTTCTGCAGATGTGGGACAGGAAGTCTAATGATATAGTAAGGAAGAATAAATGATGGAGAGGGAACAAGCAAAAGGAAGAGAAAGGAGGAAGGAAGGAAGGAAAGAAACAGAGAGAGAATAAAATTGTTACTAAAATTGTTACTGTGTCCAAGCCAAAGGCGGAGAATGTTTCAAGAAGAAATGAGTCACCAAGGAAGATGTCCAGATGACCGATAAACAAATAATGTTCAACAACATTAATTACTAGAGAAATGCAATTAAAAGTCCAGTGAGCAACCCCTGCATACGCACTAGAATGGCTAAAATTTAACTATTCTGAGTCTTGGCATGACATGGAGGATCTGAAGCTATTCATACACTGCTGATGGGAATGCAAAATGGTTACCTTGCAAAACAGCTTGGCAGTTTCTTAGAAAGTTAAACATATACTTACCATATGATTCGGCCATTTCACTCCTAGGTATTTACTTAAGAGAAATGAAAGCACATGTCCGTCCAAAGAAATATGTAAATGTTTATAGCAGCTTTATTTAAAACAGCTAAGAGCTGGAAAAAATCCAAATGTCCACCACCAGGTGAATAGATAAAACAAATTGTGGTATATTTTACAGTGGAATATTGCTCAGCAATACAAAGGAATAAGTTGTTGACATATACAACAATATGGATGAAGCAAACCAAAAAAGAATATATAACTGCATGATTCCATTTATATAAGATTCTAGGAAGTGCATTCTAATCTATAGTTGGAGAAAGCAGAGCAGTAGTTGCTTGAGGAAGCAGGCTGGGTAGGAGGGATGGCTATGGTCTTTATTTTTATTGCAGTAATGGTTTCACAGTTGTATACTTATGTCCAAACTTATCTAATTTACTTTATACTTTAATTTACTGTATACTTTGTGTGTTGTTTACTGAATGTCAATTATACCTAAATAAAGCTATTATATTTTGGGAGGAGAAGAAGGAAGAAGTTGAATTAAATGTAGAGGGAAGAACAAGATGAGCAGGAACTGAAATTAGGCTCTTTTACATTCTCAGAAGTTCATTGCTGACTCTGAGAGAGCTATTCTAATGGGGATGGAGTGAAAGCCAGACTACCAGAGTAGAGAAGCAAGAGAATGATAGAAATGTAGAAGCAGAGAATATTTACAGCTTCTGCATTAGTCTGCTAGGGAAGCCATACCAAAGTAGTATTGACTAGTAGCTTAAACAGAAATTTATTTTTTCACAGTTCTGGACGCTAGAAGTCCAAGATCAAGGAGCCAGCATGTCGGTTTCTAGTAACAGTTCTCTTCCTTGCAGATGACCATATTCTCACTGTCCTCACAAGGCAGAAAGAAAGAAAGTTCTGGTGTCTTTTCTTCTTATACCAGCTTTACCAGCCCTATCAGATTAGGGTCCTGCCCTTTGACATCATCTAACCCTAATTGACTACCAAAGGCCCCATTTCTAAATGCTATCACATTGGGGGTTGGGGCTTCAACCTAAGAATTTATGAGGAGACACAAACACTTAGTCCATCATAACTCTTTAAGAAGTTGGGTCAGAATTTAAAAAGAAGCTTGAGGTGTAGAAGAATTAAGAATAAAATAGATGTAATCATATTTATAGGAAGGGACTGGAAAAGAAATTGAGGATAGAAACAAAAGATCATCACAGTTGGGATTTTCGATGCGCTTGAGGGAGTCAAGAAATTAAGAGTTCAATTTAGCAGTTTGTATTGTCCGGGCATGGTGATAAGCTAAGTGATGGATGAGTCTGGACTCATGGAATGCTCTGAATAACCCTCGGAGACGGAGGCTGATAGGTTAAGGGACAGAGCCAAGATTACCTGCTGAGTGTCAGCACTGGGCTCTGATTACAGAGCTTGTTTTCTTTCCTCTTAGTTCACTCATATCCTTTCTAAGGCCCCTTGTGTCTTCTGAACTAGTATATTCTACTATTTTTAGGAGACTGGGATAGCCCAAGAGTCTTCAGAAAAATCAAGATAGAAACTTTAGACTTTTTAACTCTTTTGCCTCATTTTCCTTTCCTTCAGTAATTCAGCTGTGGAAAACCTTCTTTCTTTGAAAAGAATGGGCTTTCCTTTGAAGGCTTAATGTTTTTCTTTTAGTTAGTATTTTAGAAAAATGTAAAAGAATCCCATCTATCTTTCCTTGTATTTATCCTCCCTAAATAATAGGAATATTGGAAGATACAGATTTCCCTTTTTTTCTTCCCACTCTTCCCCACCATCCCTTCACCTCTCCCTCCTTCATTATTACACTGTACAGGACAGCATATACAGCCCACCTCCATCTGCTTAGGTTGTACCAGAATGGCACCCTGAGATGATTTTTCAGATCTTGTACGCTGAAGTTCATCAGCTGTATTTCTTGAGAGGCCCCTATACAAAGCACTCCAACTAGCCACCTTGTAAGATGGAGAAATTTTTTTCTGAGAGCACTTTCAGTTCAGTTCAGTTCAGTTCAGTTGCTCAGTCATGTCCGACTCTGCGACCCCATGAATCGCAGCACACCAGGCCTCCCTGTCCATCACCAACTCCCAGAGTTCACTCAGACTCAAGTTCATCGAGTCAGTGATGCCATCCAGCCATCTCATCCTCTGTCGTCCCCTTCTCCTCCTGCCCCCAATCCCTCCCAGCATCAGAGTCTTTTCCAATGAGTCAACTCTTCTCATGAGGTGGCCAAAGTACTGGAGTTTCAGCATTAGCATCATTCCTTCCAAAGAAATTCCAGGGCTGATCTCCTTCAGAATGGACTGGTTGGATCTCCTTGCAGTCCAAGGGACTCTCAAGAGTCTTCTCCAACACCACAGTTCAAAAGCATCAATTCTTTGGCGCTCAGCCTTCTTCACAGTCCAACCCTCATATCCATACATGACCACTGAAAAAACCATAGCCTTGACTAGATGGACCTTAGTCGGCAAAGTAATGTCTCTGCTTTTGAATATGCTATCTAGGTTGGTCATAACTTTCCTTCCAAGGAGTAAGCATCTTTTAATTTCATGGCTGCCATCGCCATCTGCACTGATTTTGGAGCCCCAAAAATAAAGTCTGACACTGTTTCCAATGTTTCCCCATCTATTTCCCGTGAAGTGATGGGACCAGATGCCATGATCTTTGTTTTCTGAATGCTGAGCTTTAAGTCAACTTTTTCACTCTCCACTTTCACTTTTATCAAGAGGTTTTTAGTTCCTCTTCACTTTCTGCCATAAGGGTGGTGTCATCTGCATATCTGAGGTGATTGATATTTCTCCCAGCAATCTTGATTCCAGCTTGTGTGTCTTCCAGTCCAAAATTTCTCATGATGTACTCTGCATAGAAGTTAAATAAGCAGGGTGACAATATACAGCCTTGACGTGCTCTTTTTCTATTTGAAATCAGTCTGTTGTTCCATGTTCAGTTCTAACTGTTGCTTCCTGACCTGCATACAGATTTCTCAAGAGGCAGGTCAGGTGGTCTGGTATTCCCATCTCTCTCAGAATTTTCCACAGTTTATTGTGATCCACACAGTCAAAGGCTTTAGCATAGTCAATAAAGCAGAAATAGATGTTTTTCTGGAACTCTCTTGCTGTTTAGATAACTCTCTTCTGGAAATAGTCACACTTAGTGCCTCACCCTTTCATTGTACACAGTGGTATCTCTTCCATGTGCTCCCTTACTTTTTCCCTTCTCTTCTCTCCCTTCTACTCTCTCTCACCCCTAGGGTACCCAGCCATTTACATGTATTTGGGATCAGTTATAGCTGTTAGATAATTTTACTGTCAGCACCACAAGACTTACAAATTCAGCAAATTTAATTCACTTTGGTTTGAAATATTGTAGGAAATAAGCTCTGGTCTGAGAAATCATAGTGGAGTGGGTCCAACCAGAAGAAGGAATTCCAGAATTGTGAATGGCATAGAAGGCATGCTGTTAGCCCCAATTCCAAAAGTCCCAGATGGCCTTACTCATCCTTCAAAAAGATTCCAGGCTACCAAAAGGTACTGCACGGGGGTAGCAGTGGGGGGTTGTTTATAATAATAAAAGTATCCTCTTTTAAGTCACTTAATGCAAGTATTATGGGATTGAAGGATGTCTAAACTCCCAGAATGACCAGCATGTGTTAAAATGTTTAAGACTTTGTCTGAAAACATTGTATGAACACTAAGAAGGCTTAGCTTCTTCTAATATGCTCCAGTCTATGAAGGAGAGTCAAAGTTCCCAATTTCAACCTCCTTTCTCTTCTCCCTCTTTTCCTTTATCTTTCTCTTCCTGACTTTGCCTTCTTCCCTATTTTTCAAACTCCAAAGAAGGTAGAATATAAGGAAGAAAAGTACGACCATGTCCAAGTTTTCCACTTCTTTTTAAACAGAAAAGGACAAAACTACCCTCACTATCCTATCAAGGGTTTTTCCATTGCTGAGAATAATAGAACGGTAACTGTCAGAGAGGCAGGGCCTCTACAGATATATATCTATAAACTAGGGACATCCTGTTATATCCTGATCTCATCTCACTGTGACAAAGAGAGAGATTTGTATTCCCTAATAATTACAAATACTCTGAATAACTGAGGCATACCAATGACACTCTAGTCTAATCCTGGCAAAGTTAGAATGAAAAAGAAAATGACAGGCAAAGCTTCTCTGCTCCTCAAGATGCCATTAATCTGACACATGGCCAGAGTTCAAGTGTCCTAAATCCACACTTCCAGTGTGTGGATGGGAGATTTAAGACCAGTGTGTCAAGAGGACCCTTAAGGCCACATCAGTCCAGGGACCCCTACAGTTCAGAACGGGAAGGTACAAAGGGACACCGAGAGTACAAACACTGGGCCAGGCTATGGAGTTTGGGAGTGGGGAGGGACTGCTGGAGCATACTTTAGGCACGGTGTGGTCCCCAACAGGGATGGTGACACAGCAGCATGCCCAGTGAATATAAGAGAAACACTTGAAGCAGGTGAGGACCACAGAAGCAGAGTTACCTGCTCTCCTGCTGCAGCGCCCAGTTTGCAGCCCCAGGTGCTCCTGTCATTCAGAGAGTTCTCAAGTTTTCCTCTTGTTGTATGGGCGCTCATCTCCTGTCTTGGGCTCACATGCCTCTGTTCACTTGTCAGGGCTCCAGAAGCTTTCGTGTCTATTCAACTAGAAAAGGTGGGGCTGCGGGACATGATGCTGAACGCCTTCCTCCTCAGGAAGCAAGCCATGGCTGACAGAATGAAAAACCTTGTGAGTATAGTAAGAAGGGCTCTCTAAAGATCTCATCATCTTTTACATTTGAGCAAGTAAGAATCCTTAACTTGGAACCTGCTGCTTTCAGCCTATATGGGTAAAACCATTGAAAATATAAAGAACTGTAAAAGAGAGTTCAATAAGAAATAGAAAGGAAGGAAGTCAAGCTAATTGCAGTCTACTTTAAAAAATATGTACATTTTTCCAAGGGCACATTATGCTTTGTCACTTTCTAAACAGAAAGAGTTTCAGCACCTACTTGGAAACATTTGATGGTTCCTGAGTGACCCACAAATGCTTAGGACGTTTAGACAAGGTGAGCAAGGGCATTTGCCATCTATAATTCACCTGTTAGGTTGATGACAGAACCACTGTGTTTTTCAGACACTACCACCATGTTTGCATTTAAGGGTTTTATACTAACCTAACCTTTGGAAAATCCATGGACGGAGGAGCCTGGTAGGCTGTAGTCCATGGGGTCGCTAAGAGTTGGACATGACTGAGCGTCTTCACTTTCATTTTTCACTCTCATGCATTGGCGAAGGAAATAGCAACCCACTCCAGTGTTCTTGCCTGGAGAATCCCAGGGACGGAGAAGCCTGGTGGGCTGCCGTCTATGGGGTTGCACAGAGTCAGACACGACTGAAGTGACTTAGCAGCAGCAGCAGCAACCTTTCGGGTGCCATTTCCTGCTCCATCAAATTTAAACCTTTAGTCAATTAAAAGTGTTGCTTAATTTTATGAATATTATTTCATTATTCATTACTTTTTTATGAGGAAGTCCTTAGGCTAATATATAGTTATTTGGAAATGAAATGACGAGGTTTATAATCTCTAGGCTTTGTTCTTTTATGACTGAAAAGGCAGGACTTCAATTTACCTAATTCAGTTCTACAAATTGGAAGCTAGGGCTTCTAGATTACTGCTCAGCAATGATGTGGGCAAATGACTCCTTCTGATAAGTACTGGAGTAAATTACTTTGATACATAAATTACTCTTTATAATATTAAAAAAATACTGACCAAGTGAAAATATATTAGCTCATTAACTGCCCTTCAGGAATATCTGATGCCTATCAGATTAGAAAGGATTAAGGCAAGGTAACTGTCAGTTTTGTCAAGGTCTGGGGATTTTAGCCTACTTATAAGCTAAGAAGGTAGCCTATTACTGCTCTGAAGATGCTGACAGAGAATACTAGACTCTTAGGTCAGAGAAAAAGAACTTTGTTACTCACAGCAGAGCCAGCATCATGAGCCTCACGTTTGTATCATCTCCCTTTGCCTCCCAAGTCCCACAGGGGCAACATGGAGGAGCTGAGGTTGTACACAGTTTTGTGTCACAGTTGAAGAAGATTGCGTTTAGGAATCTACCTCTATTATAGCAAACTTGCTCTATTTCATGGAGGGAGACATTACCTCATCCCTCCAGACTGCTCTCTGTGAACATAACCCTGAGAAATGGTTCAGGTAAAAAGTAGTCAGGGCGTTGAATTCTTGGTGTACTCACAAGATGTGCAGGAGTAGAAAAGACCCACAGGGGGAGTACCTCCCAACAGGTTGACCTTCAGAAAGAACATCTCAACGGTGTGACCTACTCCCACTTTAAGTTGGCTATAAGTTTGTGTACATATATTAGCTTGGGGAATTCCTATACCCAATTGTCTAATAGGAAAACTATCATTCTCTTTTATCACAGGATGAAATTGGGAAAGTCAAGAGAGATGTTATAGTTGAATATTGCCAGAAGTGAGTATAATATATGTAAACTATATATTCTGATTTCTGACTCTGAACTCAATAAGCAGCAGTATTATATAGAAATCTGGACAATTAGTTAGCTGGTTTGTGTTTAAATAAGCCTATTTAACAGTCCTATTGTTGTTGTTCAGATGCTAAGTCATGTCCAACTCTTTGCAACCCTATGCAGCACAGTCCTTTACCAAGCTTCCCTGTCCTTCACCATTTCCCAGAGTTTACTTAAACTCATGTCCATTGAGTCGGTGATGCCATCCAACCATCTCATCCTCTGTCATCCCCCGTCTACTCCTGCCCTCAATCTTTCCCAGCATCAGGGTCTTTTCAAATGAGTCAGCTTTTTGCATCAGGTGGCCAGAGTATTGGAGTTTCAGCTTCAGCATCAGTCCTTCCAATGAATATTCAGAGTTGATTTCCTTTAGGATTGACTGGTTTGATCTCTATACTGTCCAAGGAACTCTCAAGAGTCTTCTCCAGGACCACAGTTCAAAAGCATCAATTCTTCAGCACTCAGCCCCCTTTACGCCCAACTCTTACATCCATATATTACCACTGGAAAAACCACAGTTTTGACTAGACGGACCTTTGTCGGCAAAGTGATGTCTCTGCTTTTTAATACGCTGTCTAGGTTGGTCATAGCTTTTCTTTCAAGGAGCAAGCGTCTTTTAATTTCATGGCTGTGGTCACCATCTGCAGTGATTTTGGAGCTCAAGAAAATAGTCTGTCACTGTTTCCACTGTTTCCCCTTGTATTTGCCATGAAGTAATGGGACCAGATGCCATGATCTTAGTTTTTTGAAGGTTGAGCTTTAAGCCAGCTTTTTCACTCTCCTCTTTCACCTTCATCAAGAGGCTCTTTAGTTCCTCTTTGCTTTCTGCCATTAAGGTGGTATCATCTGCATATCTGAGGTTATTGATATTTCTCCCAGCAATCTTGATTACAGCTTGAGCTTCATTCAACCCGGCATTTCGCATGATGTACCCTGCACATGAGTTAAATAAGCAGGGTGACAATGTACAGCCTTTAAATACTCCTTTCCCCATTTTAAGACAGTTTGTTGTTCCATTTCTAGTTCTAACTGCTGCTTCTTGACCTCCATACAGGTTTCTCAGGAGGCAGGTAAGGTGGTTTGGTATTCCCATCTCTTTAAGAATTTTCCACAGTTTGTTGTGATCCACACAGTCAAAGGCTTTAGTGTAGTTAATGAAGCTGAAGTAGCTGTCTTTCTGGAATCCCCTTGCTTTTTCTATGATCCATTAATGTTGACAAGTTGATCTCTGGTTCCTCTGCCTTTTCTAAATCCAGCTTGTACATCTGGAAGTTCTTGGTTCACATACTGTTGAAGCCTAGCTTGAAGGATTTTGAGCATTATTTTGCTAGCATGTGAAATGATTATAATTGTGTGGTAGTTTGAACATTCTTTGGCATTGCCCTTCTTTGGGATTGGAATGAAAACTGACCTTTTCCAGTCCTGTGTCCACTGCTGAGTTTTCCAAATTTGCTGTCATATTGAGCGCAGCATTTTAACAGCATCATCTTTTAGAACTGAAATAGCTCAGCTGGAATTCTATCACCTCCACTATCTTTTTCATAGTAATGTTTCTGGGATGAAAGCAAATTGAACTGTCTTCTGACACACAGAGGAAGCAGCATCAGAAGTGACAGGTAAGAGGCACTTGGGAAGAGGTTCATGCCTTTGTGTTCAGGCAATAACAATCTGACCAAGTCAGAAGTTTCTTCTTGACAGAAGTCCTCTATTCTCTTTGAAAAGTCTCCAGGGACTTAGATCCTCAAACTTCTGTGAGAGATTGAACAACTTGAATTCACCTCTGTACATTATCTCTTCTGACTTTTCAGGTTCAACCGCCGTATGTCTCACTATGCTCTTCGGGGGCAGATCATAGCATACTATAACAGCCTAAGAGCCCTACTGGATGATTTCCCTACCATCAGAGATACTTTTTTCATGGTGGGACAATGGCAAGAAAAGAAGGGGTTGAGGGACTCCAATGATGGCCTCAAGAATGACCCCAGGTGTGAAATTTTCTTTCGAGCCGGTTATTCCCCTATCCCTCCCCACTCCTCCCAGGGGAGAGGTTTATTAAGTTTGGTATTTAACCTTGATCTTCTGTCCAGAAGGGCAAAAGAAAGCGTTTATACTCTAAGAATAAGAGTATCTTTGTATTTGAATACAGAAGGAGTTCTTTGTTTATGGGCTGTATAACTGCTTTTTCAATCTATGAAGTTTTATTTTGCCCTGGAGTACCCAGAAATTTTCATCAGTCACACCATTTTATATAAGCCATAATCTAAAATAAGCAAACAAATAAGTAGACATAATCTAGAACTGTTGTGGCTTTAATATTTTACTCAGTGGAGTAGAAGAAATATTCAGGAAAAAAACTATACTTCAGTGCTTTGGGTAAATCAGTGTCCTTCTGTACTTTGCTGATAGAGAAATATATATATATGTGTGTGTGTGTGTGTGTGTGTATAATGATATTAAGTGATAAGAGTGGAGCTGCTTCTATACTTCCTTAGCATGCTTTATCCAGTTTTCCAAATGTTCTTAATTCAGCCTACCTAGAGTTCACTCACTTGGATGGAGGAGTTGGTATACATTTGTTGTAAGTGACCACATTTCCTTTAAGGAAAAGAAGGGGGTATTACATAGTTACATAGCCTCCAAGAGCAAGCAGAAACACCCTATAGGGTAAAGTTGCCTCCCTCCTTACTCTTTCCCTTATGGCATGGCACAGAATTTAGTGCTGAGTAAGGGAGAAATACCAATAACCTCAGATATGCAGATGACACCACCTTTATGGCAGAAAGTGAAGAGGAACTAAAAAGCCTCCTGATGAAAGTGAAAGTGGAGAGTGAAAAAGTTGGCTTAAAGCTCAGCATTCAGAAAATGAAGATCATGGCATCTGGTCCCATCACTTCATGGAAAAGAGATGGGGAAACAGTGGAAACAGTGTCAGACTTTACTTTGGGGGCTCCAAAATCACTACAGATGGTGACTGCAGCCATGAAATTAAAAGATGCTTACTCCTTGGAAGAAAAGTTATGACCAACCTAGATAGCATATTCAAAAGCAGAGACATTACTTTGCCAAGAAAGGTCCATCTAGTCAAGGCTGTGGTTTTTCCAGTGGTCATGTATGGATGTGACAGTTGGACTGTGAAGAAAGCTGAGTGCCTAAGAATTGATGCTTTTGAACTGTGGTGTTGGAGAAGACTCTTGAGAGTCCCTTGGACTGCAAGGAGATCCAACCAGTCCATTCTGAAGGAGATCAGCCCTGGGATTTCTTTGCAAGGAATGATGCTAAAGCTGAAACTCCAATACTTTGGCCACCTCATGTGAACAGCTGACTCACTGGAAAAGACTGATGCTGGGAGGGATTGGGGGCAAGAGGAAAAGGGGATGACAGAGGATGAGATGGCTGGATGGCATCACTGACTCGATGGACGTGAGTTTGAGTGAACTCCGAGATGGTGATGAACAGGGAGGCCTGGCGTGCTGCGATTCATGGGGTCGCAAAGAGTCGGACATGACTGAGCAACTGAACTGAACTGAAGGGTAATACTTAATAAATATGACCACAGAATAGTAAGATAGAGGGGAAGTGAAAGACCACTTGTATCAGACAACTCTTTTGCTCCCTTATCATTCATGGATTATTCAACCATTGTTTGTTCAGTGCTTACTTACTATCAAGCACTTTGCTATGTATACTGGAGTTGCACAGGTAAATATGTCATTGACTCTGGTCAAGATTAGCTAAAGATGAAGGGACAGAGTTCAGGAATGAGGGTCATGGATAGAGGTCCTTGCCTTATTCCTAAAATAAGGAGTTGGGTTATATTAAGAATAAGAAATATTTTATTTTAAATGTAGATTCCAACAATGTATTAGTGTCCTGCTAAGGATTCTAAGACACCCCAAGCTTATGAGATTGTTGTGATTGATTGGCAATGACCATGGTCAAGGAAAGGGAGAAAGGAGGCCTCCCTGCTTGTGTTTGCCATCTCCTTGACTAGAAAAGTCCCATATATTCTATAGGTTTAAAATTCTAAGATGCTACTTAATCCTTAAAGGGCTGAAACATACTGTTTAGTTTTAGCAGAGACACCCTGCCCCTGAACCAGAACCTACATAGAAGAGGGGCCAGGGGAAGCTTTCCTGCAAAGAAGGATGCCCCTTGAGGGCTCTGTGCCCTCCATGGCTCTAGAGGAGACTGGAGTCTGGAGACTAGACTGACACGTGGCCATACTCCCAGGAGCAAGGAGTAGTGGTGTTGGCTGATGGGTGATTGAAGAAGGGACAAAGAGAGAGGACACTAATACTCAAGCCCTTACTGTGTGACAGGCAGATCCACCACTCTCCCACATGGCTACTTTATGAATAAGAAAGTGCTGTTTCCTCTGGGCAGGGGTAGTCCCATGCCAGGGTGCACAGTTTGGCGAGTCAAGTATAGGCTGGATTTTAGCTACTGCTGGTTGCCTCAGGGCACAAACTGAACAATGGTACATGGTAGCCTTGATGCCAAGAGCTGTATAGCAATGAATTAAACATGGTTCTTGCCCTTCAGGCAAGGGGAAATAGACAATGACCAAATGTTATGATAAAGAATAAAATTGAAGTATAGTGAAAGAACCCACCAGGAAATATTCAGTATTATCTGAAGGATAAGGGCGGTGGGCATGAAGAACTAGGTGGGCTTCAGGGAAGGGGGTGCACTAAACCTGGGTCTTGAAAAGACTAGTGTTTCAGATGGACAAGGAAAGAAGTTCAATTCAAACTGGGAGACCCACATAGATATGAGACAGCATATCTCATGATATGAGACAGCCATGTGGACCTCCCAGTGGCTCCTGTTCCAGGGTATATGAGAATGAGTTGGGGAAGCAGAATGGATAGTGCAATGGGCAAGACCCAGAAGTCTACTCTTTGTCCTTCAACAAATAGGCTTCCTTGGTAGCTCAGACAGTAAAGCATCTGCCTGCAATGCAGGAGACCTAGGTTCAATCCCTGGGTCAGGAAGATCCCCTGAGATGGAAATGGCAACCCACTGCAGTATTCTTGCTTGGAGAATTCTGTGGACAGTGGAGCCTGATGGGCTACAGCCCATGGGCTCACAAAGAGTCGAACATGACTGAGTAACTAACACTTTCACTTTCGAACAGGGAGAAGGGGATCAAGATGATTGTTGGTGACCATTTAGGAACCTACTGAAACTTCACAGACAGGAGATGTTTAGGGAAGTTAAATCAGCTGGGTGCTGGATTTAATGCAGAACTGAGTGAGGAGAAGGAAGAGGAATCTAGGATGTTACCCAGAGTCTCTGGCTTGTGAATAAAAAGATGGTAGTCTTGCTGTTGTTTAATAGGTACAGAATTTCAGTTTTGGAAGATGGGAAAAATTTTTTTCTGGAGATAAATGGTGGCAGGTTGCCCAACAGTATAAATGTACTTAATGCCACTGAAATGTGCACTTAAAAACAGTTAAAATAGTAAGTTTTATGAATGTTTTATCTCACATTTTTAATGGGGTAGGGGGAAGAATGGTCAAGAAGAGGAGAGATGTGGAGGGGGAGATAATGAATCACAGCTCAAAGGCACCAGCTATGAATTTCTTCCCTTGGTCTCCCAACAAGTCTCAGACTCTTCTTATTCTAGATGTTCTCCACTTTCATATACTTCCATTCCTCCACACATCCATCACAGCATCATGCTTGCAAGTCTAGCTGCCTCTGGAATGTAAGATCCTTGAGGACAGAGCCTATCTTCACTTCATACCCTGAGTGTGTACCTCTGCCTTGGACCTTGGTTTGAAAGAGAGGATGGGGAGGGGGAAATGAACCCTCAGGAAGTGGAGGCAGGTCCAGCCCCTTTGATTCAGTTATGAAATAATAGACCATGTCATCATCTACTGCTAGGCATCTGGTATGAGGCTTAAGGAAGATTTGGAATTACTGAAAAACAGAAATGAAAATGAGAGCTGATCAAAGGAAAGAAAATCAGTTTTTCCTGGCGTGACACAGCTCAGACTGAAATCATTTATTTGTTGCATCAATAAAATTAGCGGTGTGATTTCCTCCAGCTGTGCTCAGCAACATGCGACTAGAAGCAGAAAGCAGACTAGCTAGAGGGATCCAGAGTTGGGGTTTTGCTAGATAGATGGGCTGTAAGTACGAAGAAGTAAAGAACTGAAGGTGCTGGTGGGAGTGTAGTTCAAATGATTGGCTGCGCTCATTGTTGATTGTAGCGTTTCTTTGGAGCACCTTTGAACAAATAACAGAGAGAGGACGAGATTAAGCTGGTTTTGATCTGCTCCAGGACCGGATAGTCTGACTTTTTGGTGGCTGAAATAAGAGAAGTTCTCCATGCTAACATGACCATACTTTGTTTCTGAACTTCAAATTACCTGATTAAAATCCAGTTTCATATTCAGAATGTTTGATATGGAAAACATTAGACCTCAGTTAAAATGAATTACATTTTATTTTAGGAAATGAAATGGGTCATCTGAATCTCTCCTAAGGACCCGGAAATAATGACAATCAAAAACTGCCCCAGTGATTTCCAAAATGCTCTCTAGAAGGTGAAACCCTCCCATTGAGAGTCCTTGCCATAGACAATGGAGTGTGAATGCAAACTGCACACAAGAGAGCTATGGGGTCAGTAGGACCGGAAGGGTAAAGAAGGAAGCATCTAAAAACCCTGGGTTCTGCTGTTGAAGATTGGGAGGTTATGGTTCTCTTAACACAGGACGAAACCCAGGATCGGGGTGGGGGTGGGAGTGAGGAGTTCAGTTCTTGCCTCTTTTGACTGAGGTGGTCTGAGGCACTGCCAGCCAAGGTGGAGCAAGTTGGGACTAAGGAACTGCGAAGGGGCTTCCAAGGAACTGGCTGTGTTCTATACCCCAGGCCAGGTAGTAGGTAACTGGACTGTGTGAATCCTTAAACCAGATATGAATTATGTTTATACCAAAAACCTGCTATACTGGTGCCTAAGAAATGATAAAGTATTGAGTTGGCCAAAAACTTCATTTACGTTTTTGTAACATCTTATGGGGAAACCTGAACCAACTTTTTGGCCAACCCAATATTGGGAACAGGGCCTTCCCAGGTGGCAGCTAGTGGTAAAGACCCCTCTTACCAGTGCAGGAGACTTAAGAGATGTGGGTTTGATCCCTGGGTCAGGAAGATCCTCTGGAAGAGGGCATGGCAACCCACTCCAGCATTCTTGCCTGGAGAATCCCATGGACACTGGAGCCTGGCAGGCTACAGTCCATGGGGTCTCAAAGAGTCTGACACAACTGAAGCAACTTAGCACAATATAGGAAGGAGGAAGGGAAAAGAGGGCCAGAGTCTGGAGAACTTGACAGGAATCTGGCGAGGAAGGAAGGAAAACAGAAGCTGGTCTCCAGAGCCTGAATTCTGGAACTGGACAAATCTGTGCTTAAATCACAACTTCTTCTCTTACGAGTTGGTTAGGCAAGATCTTTGTAACCTGGTCAGTCGGTCAGTACAGTCGCTCAGTCGTGTCCAGCTTTTTGCGACCCCATGGACTGCAGCGTGCCAGGCCTCCCTGTCCATCACCAATTCCAAGAGTTTACTCAAACTCATGTCCATTGAGTCGGTGATGCCATCCAACCATCTCATCCTCTAACCTGGTAGGGCCTCTGTTTTCTCCTCTGTGAACCAGGAACAGCATAGGAACGTCCCAAGGTTGTCATAAGAATTAAGTGAGAAAATTGTCCCCCCAGTATGGTGTTGTAGCCACACATTCTGGGAAACAAACTCACTCATAAGGACAATGCAGATAGTGGAGTGCAGTTTATTACACCTGCGGGACCAAGGCAGAGTCTCCTCTTAGCCAAGGACCCTGACCAGTTTTTGTGAAAACCTTATATACCCTAGGTGTACGTGCCCAAACCCACCTCCCTAAATTCCCTGAAACTAGTCTGAACAAAGGAAAAGAAAGATACAGTCAAAGATAACCCGTAAATCATATGCCTTAGGCCTAGGTAGTTAACAGTGGACAATTATCAATAGGCCTGTGCTCATACCCCAATAAACACAATAGAATTTATGATTTTTTTTCAGTTACACAGATAATTAGGGTATTCTTTAGGTGACGGAGAGTCTAGGTAGGCTCTTCCATCCGGGGGTATGTCGGTTCCATAGATACTGGGCATATAGATCAAAGTCCAGAGTCCAGCCCAAGGTGGAATTCTGCTTTCAAGACGGGCTTGTTCATTTTCTCCTTCATCAGCACCTAATTCATGCCCTCTCTGCTTCCTTTCTTATCACACCTTTCCCTGCGTCTGTGCCCACACCTTCCTCCCAACACAGCTGTGGCTAAAACCAGCCCAACTGCTCTTCTCCCGGTGAGTTATTTATAACTGTGTCCTCTTGCAAGCTGCCTGAAAATGAGTCCTGCTGCCCTCCAGCTTAGACACTCGATGTGTGTATGGCAGTGCGGACTCTGGTACTGCGGCTGGAGACGGAGGTATAAATGGTTCACACCAGAAGCCCCTTTTAGAGAGACAAACGCTGTACTACCAGATCTCTCTTCTCATACCACAGGAGTTTTCAGCCCCAGCCACAGCGCTTGCTGTCTGCTGATGGGAAAGTCTTCCTCAATTTATGGTTCATACCCCATCCTTCTGAAGTGCTGGTTATGTTCAAAACTCTGCCAGAAAAGGTTTGTATTTTTTTTTATGTGTGCCAGAATGGAAACTAGCTGTTTTTATGTCCCACAGTTAAACATGTCAGTTTCAGAGAATATCTCTTGTTGGTTTTTTTCCCCATGAACATTTAATAACTGAAATCTCTCAGCTTCTCATATTTTGCTTGCTTTATTATAATTTCCTTGTGCCTCATTATTTCATAGTTCTCCTTCTCCGTGGTCATTACTGAACACTAATGGAGCTTCTGAGACTCCTTATTAGTCCTTAATTTCCTCCCCAGCTCCAAGAAAACCCCACCCTGATGTGCTGAAGCTGAAGAGAGGTTGAGATCACACTTAATCACAGTAATTAGCTGGTTTCTGTTTTTTAAGGAGTTCCTCTAAGTACCTCATTTACTGATAAAGGTTAACCATTAAAAAGAATAGATACAGAAATGCGTAATGCATTAACTAAATAAAATGCAGTGATGAAAATGGCAATTTGGGAACACTCTGATTTTTCTTTGTAAGTGAAAACCTGTTTTTTAGCAATCTAGGTTTCTCACCCTTTCCACTCCCCCAACTTTTTTTGAGGTGTGGGGCTTCCCTGGTGGCTCAGATGGTAAAGAATCTGCCTGAAATGCAGGAGGTCCTGGTTCAGTCCCTGGGTTGGGAAGATCCCCTGGAGAAGGGAATGACAAACCACTCTAGTATTCTTGCCTGGAGAAGTCCATGGACAGAGGAGCCTGGCGGGCTACATACAGTCCATGGGGTTGCAGAGTCAGACATGACTGAGCAACAAATACTTGCTGCTGCTGCCGCTGCTAAGTCACTTCAGTTGTGTCCGATTCTGTGCGACGCTATGGACAGCAGCCCATCAGGCTCCTCTGTCCACGGGATTCTCTAGGCAAGAATACTGGAGTGGGTTGCCATTTCCTTCTCCCAACTAATACTTATTGAGGTGTAATTAACAAATAAAATTGTATATATTTAAATTGTACAGCATGATGATTTGATATACATTATAAAATGATTACCACAGTTAATACATTCATCATCTCACATAGTTACTTTTTTTGTTTTTTGGAGGTGAGAATGCTCATCCAACTCTAACAGAATTTCGAGTATACAATACAGTGTTGTAAACTATAGTCACTGTGCTGTACATTAGATCCTTAGAACTTATTTATTTATAAATAAAGTTTGTACCTCTTGACCACATTGCACCATTGCCCGCATCCCCTGGTAACCACTTTTCTGTAAGTTTGACCTTCATTTTTAGATGCCACATATAAGTGAGGTCATACAGAGTATCTTTCTCTGTGGTTTATTTCACTTAGCATAATGTCATTCAAGTTTACCCATGTTGTTGTAAATGGTAGTTCTTTTTTATGTCTGAATAATATTCCTGTGAGTGTGTATGCTTGTGTGTGTGACATTTTCTTTATCCATACACTGGACATTTAGGTTGTTTCCATATCTTGGCTATTGTGAGTAATTCTACATGGAAGTGCAGATAATATCCTTAATATATTGATTTATTTCTTTTGATATATCCCCAGAAGTGGGTTTGCTGGCTCATATATGATAATCTTACATGCAACAGAAAGAAACTGGATCCCTGTCTTAAACCAATCACAAAAATTAACTTCAGGTGGATTAAAGACAACTGTTAAGACTGGAAACTATAAAATCTTAGAGGAAAACCGGGAAAAAAACTCTTTGACACCAGTCTTGGCAATGATTTTTTTTTTGATACAACAACAAAAACATAGGTAACAAGAGCAAAAATAAACAAGTGAGATAATATCAAACTAAAAAACGTCTGCTGGCAAAGGAACAAATCAATGGAAGGAGAAGACAACCTACATAATGAGAGAAAATACTTGCAAACTATATATACCTAAAATATGTAAGGAACTCATATAACTCAATAGCAAAAGCAAGAACAAAACAAAAAAAAAATTTTAAACCTATAATCTGATTTTAAAATGGTCAAAGGACCTGAATAGACATTTTTCCAAAGGAGACATACCAATGACCAACACGTAAATGAAAAGGTGTTCAACATCACTAAACCATCAGGGAAAGGCAAATCAAAACTGTGATGTGGTATCACTTTACACCTGTTAGGATGGCTGTTATTAAAAAAGACAAGAGAACAGCTGTTGGTGAAGTTGTGGAGAAAAGGAAGCATTTGTGCACTGTTAGTAGAAATGACAATTGGTGTAGCCCTGATGGAAAACAATGTGGAGATTCCTCAAGAAATTAGAAATAGAACTACCCTTTACTTCATTTATTCACCATGAGCATTTTTTTAGGGCTTTTAAAAAATATAAAACTGCTACTTTCTGCAGTTAAGTCATAATTTTTCTATTTTCCTTTGCTAAATGTTGATATTTAAGATCCATTGTTTGTTTTTTAGTCTTGTGTTTAAACTATGTTGATAAGTAGTTATGTTTTCCTTACAGGTAGGAAGAAATAACAGCCCTCAGGGCAATATTGTCTGAATACAGTCCCTGCTAAGAATTTATTTGTGAACTTTGTAATTCCTTGATCATTGGTAATACAATCACATTTTGATGTGTTTTGGGCCACCAATGGCTTTAAAGAAAGAGAAACACATTGTTTTAATTCCCCAGCAGGGGTTACCTTGTCAAAAGACTTGTATAACCCGAGTTCATGAAAAGCTTGTTGTTCATTTTTTCAGATACTATCTTGTAGCTATTATCATGTATTATGCTATGAAAATGTTTATTTAAAAATTCTTAAATATATTGTCCCTAATCAATACCCATATATTTTTGTGTCCCTTAGAAATTTCTTGAAACTTATTTCTTTGTATTGATTTTACTCACAGGAGGCTTTTAGAGCCTTAAAGCTAACTCTGCAGCTGATAGCCCCTCTCCATGACATTGTGGCCTACCTTTTCAGTTTTGCTAAACTTGGAAATTGTCCAGCATGTTTTGAATTTCCTCTGAGTCCTAACCCTCTGAGAGGTGACTGGGGAGGAACTGAGGGTATTGGTAAGTGACTAAAGGTGATTAAAACTGCCTTCAATATTCAGTTGAAATTCCATGACATGCTTTCTTTCTTTAAGCTTTATTGAGGCATAGTTGAATAAAATTTGAGTGAACAATGTAATATTTTATATATATATATATATATATATACAGTATACACTGTGGAAGGATTTCCCCCATCTAATTAATTACTGTGAAGCCCTTAATGCTCAGAGAGAGAGAGAAGTCACTCAGTCTCACCCGACTCTTTGTGATACCATGGACTGCAGCCCACCAGGCTCCTCCATCCATGGGATTTTCCAGGCAAGAGTGCTGGAGTGGGTTGCCATTTCCTTCTCCAGGGGATCTTCCTGACCCAGGGATTGAACCCGGGTCTCCCCCATTGCAGGTAGACACATTCCCGTCTGAGCTACCAGGAATGCTCAGAAAGAAAGGACTAAAATATTTCCTCATAAATGACAAAATGGCAAAGGGAAAGTCCCATCATATACTGTCTCCAAACTGATTGATTCCACATTTGTTGGCTAAACCACAAAGTATGCCAAGTCAGAATTGTGGGGCCTGGGGCTTTGCCCTGCCTCTGTCACTTGGATTACTGGAAGCTGGGCTCTTTACTCTCTGGGTCTCTGTTGTCATCTGTAGAATAAGGGTGATGATAACTGTCTTAGAAGGTTGTTCTGTGGATTAGAATCTGTAAAAAGTTTAGAAGGATGTGCAAGTACCCTTTAAGTACTAGTTTGCTTTCATTCTCTTTCCCTCCTGGACTTCCTGAAAGGTCAAAGCCTTGCAGACAGCCCTTAGGTAGCTAACAAGACCCACTTGGTAGTCCTGTTAGTAAGAACGGTTGAGGCTTTAGTTTTATCTGCCCATTGCTAATCCAACTCAGCACGATTTCTCAGATAAATACATGAGATATAGACACTGAGATGCTTAGTAAACTGGGTTTATCAAAAGCAGTGAAACTAGTCTATTTTAATAATTTGACTCCCATCCAAATTATGTCATTGGTCATGTAAATATTAATTGATATCAATATATTATAACATAGTAGCCAAGGATTTTAAACTGTGAGAAGAGCCAAAATAATGAGGTAACATGCCTATTTAAACCTAAGTGATCTTAAAACAAATGTGATATAATTTGAATCTATTCCTCTCTGGCCAGTGCATCAAGGAAGTGTTTGTGGGAGATTCTGACTTGTTCCAGGAGGAAGATTGATGCCTTTAATCTGAGGAGAGCCAGCATGAAGGAATGGGGTTGGTGCTGCTCCAGCAGAGAAAGCTCAGAATTACTGCAGGCCTACTAGCAAGTCTTCAATAAGCATCAAGAAATTACAGAAGTTCCAAAGCACTCTTAGCTCCTTTCCTTTTGCTAATCTTTGGACTGTTGTAAAAGGAGTTTACTCAGAAAATAAACTAAAATGCTGTCAGTAGAGCTGGATGTTGGCAGGGCATGGAGCTGGACGTTAGTTAATGAAAATAAGAAAGGAGGATAGGCCAGGAAAATACCACCCCCACCTCAAGAAGGGCAGACAGATGTTATATGGAGATGAGGAAGAGCCAGAGTTGTGTTTCCAGAGGTTCCTGCATAGGAAGTTCTATAGCAGCTGGAAGAGGAGAAGCCCACACAGAAGATGACCTGGGGGGGACCTACCCCCACTTGAATCAATGGAGAAAAATAGGAGGGCTTGTCCTGGAGGAGGACGAAAAGAGGATACTGGTGAAGGAAACAGACTACACATGGCCAGTCCAGAAGGATGAACCCACCAGTGCAACACTGAGGGATAGTAGGAAATAAGGCCCAATTGTTGAGGACCTAGAACTGAGCAGGAAGGCAACTGGTTTCTTACTTATGCTTATGAACTGGAAACCATTGAAATATCTGGGAGTCCAGGCTTTCTGAGGTCTGCAATTAGAGACCTACATGTTGTCATGTTGCCAGTAAAAATATTTGTGCTCCAGGGAAAATGTACAAAGTTTTACATACTTTGCTTTGCTGAAAATAGATAAAGAGCAAACTGAACTAAAAAAAATTCCACTGTAAGATAATCATCTTTTTTAAAGGCTAGGCTGCTTAGTCCCTGGCCTGCTTCCCAGAGGAGTCAAGGAGAACTAAGGTGAAAAGATGAGATGGATCTGTTTATATACCCACCCAACTCCCTTTAGCCATTTCAGAATTATTTGGATTAGATAAAAGGACATAGGTAGACTTATGTACTTAAAAAAATTTTTTTTTAAAGAAACACTTCAAATTTCAGCTGTGGTCCTCCCACTTGATGGAGGAAGCAGCTCTTAGACACTGTGGACTAGTTCTGTGGACCCTGCCAAATTCTTTCCTTCCCTGAAGGCCAGCAACTCCCTTTGGAGTCAGTGTGAAGCAGAAGATATAATCAGAATGTGGGAGTTTACATTGTGATTTTCTTGTAAAGGATTAAGAGACCAAAGAAACCCAGACACTACACACTGAACTTAGGGTTTCTGGAACAAAAGGTGCTGGCTTTGAGTATTCACATGGAGGCTGGGCCACTGTGATTCTTCTCTTTCTGATTTCCCACACAGAACCCTCCTGTGGAAAGGCACAAGAAAAGGCTCATTTGTTTCCTAGTGGAAAGTCTCCTCCTTCCCCCCACCACTGCCCCGCTCCATGACCACGTGCAACCACCTGCCCCATCCTCACAGACAGGCTGCCTTCCCTGCCCGTGCCCACCATCCCTGCTCCCCTGAGCACATGGCAACCATCTACCCCATCCTCACAGACAGGCTGCCTTGCCTGCCCATGCCCACCATCCCTGCTCCCTCTGAGCAGTGCGACCCCCACAGAAAAAGGCCCAAATGAGCAGTATTATCAGTGTGTAACTAAGAAAATGTAGGCCTTCGTCCATACCTGTATTTAATGATAATGCCACCTGCCAGCACATAACAGTTTTGCTGGGAAGTGACCATGTAAAAGTACACACACGGAATTTTATAAACAATAATGGAAATAATGAGAAAAATCATGCATAATCCAACTATTCTAACAAGTGAAATAATTTTACTTCCTTCTAACCCTTGCTCAAATACATTTTACAGAGCTTTAATCACAGGGTATGTGCAACTTTATATTCTCTTTTTTATTGTCATTGCAGGGGATTATAAACTTTTTCTCCTGGTTACTGCATAGCCTGACAGAGTGTATTGCTTGTAGACCAGGCACACTAGACCTTGAACAAATAAGGCTCACCGACTACCCCTCCTTCCATCCACCACAAAATTCTTTGAGTTCTTGTACAATTTGCTGTGATTCCTCTTCTGGTGGAAGTTTCTTTTCAGCCCAATATGACCATCAGATTTATAAAGGATTCATAAAAAGCCTAATGATTGACCCCAATTCTTTTGTGGTTGGAAAAATACCCCCAAAATATTCTTCTATTATGTGTAAAATGTCAAATGGGTATGAAATCTGGACTGCTCATCCTTTTCTAAGGATGAGCTTCCCTGGTGGCTCAGAGGTTAAAGCATCTGCCTGCAATACGGGAGACCGGGGTTCAATCCCTTGGTCTGGAAAATCCCCTGGAGAAGGAAATGGCAACCCACTCCAGTATTCTTGCCTGGAGAATCCCATGGAGGGAGGAGCCTGGTAGGCTACAGTCCATGGGGTTGCAAAGAGTCGGACACTTCTAAGCTACTTCCCATCCTTTTCTAAAGCCAAGATCCCCTATTGCAAGTACATGTTGGCAACCATTCTCAGACCTAGTTCTTCCCTGATCAGGCTCTTGTGGACAGCCTCGCTGTTCTCAGTCCCCTGCCTTCCTTCCCAGAAACAGAAAGAGTTCCAGTACCAGGGCAGTTAGGGTACAAGGCTGCTCAAGTCTGGGTAAGCTGTTTATACAGCATAACTTTGGAAATGCTTCATAGGTCTCCCATCTCACTTCTGCCTTGGGCTACAATCAGGGATGGTGATCAGTTTCCACATTGCTTCTCTTTGCATAGCAGGGATGTCCTCTCAAGTAGAAAACTATCACTTTCTCCTCAGGGAGCTGATGAGCATTTCACATCAGCTGACATTCTGTAGACCTGGAAACAGGGCCCACCCACCCACCTCACCAGTGCTCCCTAAGGACAATGATTTTTTTTCTGTGCTTTCCCATTCTGAGTGCCTCATTTCCTAAGCCAATAATAGAGATGCCAGTACAGCCATCTAGACCCAAGCCAGGTTCCTCAAACCAGTACTGAGTATCGTAAAGGCCCCCTAGCTTAAATTTCCATCCAAAACACATATAAATCCTTTAGGATAAGGGTCCAAGAAATAAGCCTATTTAGGATCTCTCACATCTACTCCTGAAATGATGTGAATCTCCTAGAAGGATGTATGTTTGTGTATACATATATGTATGCGTATTTTTGCCTCCTTGGATGGTCTTGAGTCTTCTTTAATCCATGAGCCATTGACAGGATGAGTCCATGCCAGTGCTGATTTGAATGGTAGGGCTGGCTGTAAGAAATGGCCGCTGATTTACAATAATTTCAAGCCCCTAAAAGATTTACTGAGACCTATACCTTTCCCATTCCTTGTAATTTCTCTTTTTCAATCTATTTAGAATCTATAGCCTTGCATACTTTGAAACTTACTTTCAGCAGTATGTTCTTATTCTGCTGAAAAGCAATGGAAGTTACTATATTCCTGAGGGAGGGAAGAAGGAAGGAAGGAAGGAAGAAAAGATAAATCAGGCCTTGGGTTCTGGAACATAAGGCTTTGCTGATCTTGCAAAATATTTAAATTAGTATACTCACAAACAAACAAACAAGTCGATTTAGGTAAAAAGTTAGCTTTGGAGATGAAATGATGGTTCACAGGATAGCTGGGATAGCCTGTATTTCAATCTGTTTGACTTAAAATGTCATCTGTCTTCTAGGATCTGAACTTCAAGAGCTGCAGAAAATGATTGACAGCCTCCAGAGCCCCCAAGACCCCACTCTGGTGTCCCAGGTCCTTCTCCTCCAAAGGGAGCTTATGTTTCTGCAGTTTGACACTGCAGTAAGGTACCTCATCCGGTAAGGGCTGGAGGGCTATTCCTGTCTAGTAAACTCTGTGGGGCCGGTGTTTCTGAGTGCTCATGGAGGGAGGCCACTCTTGATTAGATAATGAGCTTAAAATAGTCAAGGGCACAACCTGATCCTGAGCACTGCAGCTACCAAATGTGTTCTGCTGCAAAGGCTGTCCAGGTGGACTGTGTTCTTGTTAGATAATAATATTCTTGATTTTGTTAAATGTGATTCCAATGTAGTTAATTTGCATAACAGACTGTTTTATGGGGAATTATATTTTTATATACTGCTGAAGATTATTCTTCCTACCAAGTTTTAGTTTTTTCAGCCCTTAATTACCTTTCAGAAGAACAGAATTTTCACTGCACATCTGAAACCAACAAAATTGACTACCTGAGTTAAATTTATAAATAACTTAATTTACCTCTTAATAGCCTTGTAGGTATTAAATTTACCCACTTAATTTAATTTACCGACTTAATAGCCTTGTAGGTATTAAATACTCTGCATCAAAAAAAATGTTTGTTTGGTTAATGAGTCATGACTGATCAAGAAACTAGTTTGAATTAAGAATCACAATGTTTCCTGTATAAATAATAAGTTGTACACGGGAAGGGAAGAGGTTAGACCTGAGAGTCCCTGCTTATTCTTAAATTGTCAAAATTAGCTTCATTTGATAAATTCCCAATGTGAGTATTTAGGGGAACTGAGGGGGACCTTGGAGGGCAGTACTCTTATCTGTGGATTATAATCATTTCCAACTGTTTGGCATGAGTGTCCACAGAGAATAGAAATGTGGAGTTTATACTTAACCTAATGTTTTCTCTCTCTGCTTTTTCTTTACCCTGAGTATCAGAGGACTCTGGATTTAGAATGCAAATTCAGCAGGACAAAAATAATCAGGCTATTTGGTTTTTTTGTTTGTTTGTTTGTTTTTATTGACAGGTTGCTTTGGGAGCTATAGCTTTGTCAAGTAGGTAGGATATAAAGGATCTGACTAATTGTCACGGTGGCCATTCATTAGCCCTATGGGCTCTGAAAATCTCAAGTCAGAATTTGCAAAGAATTTACATAGACTGAAGAAATAGGACTGTACCCCAGAAATTCTTTTGGAATTCCAGTTCTATGGAGTTCATCTTGCTCCTATTCTCCCAGGGAAACCGCTCTGCTTCCCCTGCTGCTGCTGCTAAGTCGCTTCAGTCTTGTCCGACTCTGTGCGACCCCATAGACGGCAGCCCACCAGGCTCCCCCGTCCCAGGGATTCTCCAGGCAAGAACACTGGAGTGGGTTGCCATTTCCTTCGCCAATGCATGAGAGTGAAAAGTGAAAGCAAAGTCGCTCAGTTGTGTCCGACTCTTCACGACCCCATGGACCACAGCCTACCCGGCTCCTCCATCCATGGGATTCTCCAGGCAAGAGCACTGGAGTGGGGTGCCATCACCTTATTCTCTGCTTCCCCTAGGAACTGCTTTTTGGGGCTTTCTCTGCCCTGTCATACTCAGTCTGCAGGAATGGTCATGTGTCCTATGTCTGGTTTCAGTATTGTATAGTTAGTATATTTTTCAGAGGACCTCAGAAGGAACCAGGAGTCCTTCATTTACAGCATTTCCTCCAGCCCTTTTTTTTCTTCAGAGCCCTTTAGGTTATGTGTGTGTTTGGAGTCACATAGCTAGTAAGGAGCAGACCAGGATTAGAACCTAGTTGCATTTGACTCCAAAGCCTGAGACCTAGGATGGATGCCAGGCAGCAGCAGGGTGGATGGAAAGGGAAACTCTGAAGAGAAGACAGGTGGCAGGAGAAAAAGAGAAGTGAAAGATCAGTGTCATTCTACTTGAGGATTTTATTAATACTTTGTGCTGAACCTGTTAGCAATAAGTCCTTAGATAACCAAAAGAGACAGAAAGCTTGAGGAAGTTCCCTGGCCCTTCCCAGAGCTCGCCAACTCTGGGTAGATAGGACTTTTATTCCGGGATGCTTTTTTCTTACGTAAACTGAAGCCTTTTTCAGAGTTTGAAAAGAAGGAACTCTTACCTGAAATGAAAGCAGCATACTTCCATAGACCAGGGAGGGGAGGCAGGATATAGCTCAGGACAGTGGCCCCATGGAGTCCTCTTTACCTGGCACCTGCTTCACTGTGGCACAGACCAGCTTAGGTTGCCAGAAAGATACATATTTCTAAGCACAAAAGTTTCTCTCTCCCTCTGTTGCCAAGCTCAGGCAAGAACCTGATGCAAATTGGTGTGTCCTCCAATGGTGTCAGAATCACATGCCTAAGGCCTGCCGTTCACCTCTGGGCATGTCCACCACCTATAAGAGTTATTTATTAGCCAATGCAAGAAATGCCTGAGAATTGAGTTTATGTTTAATTTCAGGTGAATTAATCATTTGTGCCAAAGATAAATGCTTGTGTGGTACAGTGATTTAATCAAATTCATCTGTTTAAGTTAGAAATCATAGGCCCCTGCTTGATTTTATAAGGCCTGCGGGCTAAGGCTGGTGTTTAAGTGGTTGAGGTGGCGGGAATTCAAGAGTAGTATTTTGTGACACATAAAAATTCTGAGGAATTCAAGTTTCAGTGTCCAGAAATGGAGGGGGTTTTTTTGGGAACACAGCCCTGCCTATTCATTTATGGATAACCTCTGGCTGCTCTCACATTACAACCACAGAGCTGAATAGTTGCAGTGGAGATCATATGCTTCATGAAGCTGAAAATATTTACTATCCAACCCTTTAAGAAAGAGTTTGCCACTCCCTGATTTAAAGGATTGAATTCCTTTGAAATTCAAGAATGGAGAGAAAGAAGAAAAAAAAGAAAGTTCCTCAGAGGAACTCTATAGGAATAAAACATATGCCTTGAAAAGTGCCACTAATCTGAGTGTGTTATTGATGTTCAGAGTGATTACAGTAAAAAGGAGGAGTTTGAGGAAATAAATCAAAGGTGCCTTAACTTCCTGCCATAAACCTTATTTAGGAGTACATCAAGGGATCTCTGAAGAAACAACACCAATTTTTTTAGTCCTTGAATTTGTGTTGGTTTCCTCTTCATTTTGCAATTTATTTTTATGCTCATCTAGTTTAAGTGTCTCTGAACACACAGATATTAAAGTGTGCTTCAGAGTTATCTGGGGATTTCTGGGAGATACAGAGAAGTCCTCATGATGTCCTGGTCTCCAATGTCTGAGAAGTAAAGAGCCACACCTTTTTCCTGGCTCCTCAGGACTACTTTGCAGCTGTTTTTGGGTTTGGTTTTCTTATATATATCCTTGCATCCAGGAAAAAACCTAGCACATGCTCCATGAATTCCCTGTTCCCTGTGGCTAGAACCAGTTTACCTGGGATCACACTATGGGTAACTCACATGGAAGATGACTGGCATCCTAGGAAACCCTTGACTCTCGTTGAGAATAAGGCAACTGGAGTGTGGCCAAACCGTTCGGAGGATGTGAGGCATCTATATTTGTATTTTAGTGGGCTGCTGGGAAGACCTGGCTTTATTAGGAGCTGGCAGTTGGTAGGTATACCACTGGCACAAGCAACAAATTAACCTTTCATTCCTATGGGTTTCCCTCTATCTTGAGTGCTGCTGGCAAGCTGCACTGATTAGGGCTACCCCAGCAGAAGGTGCAGGCCAGGGTTTACCAACTGAGGGTATGAGTGAGCTATCACAATAAGCTGTTTTCCGTATTTCTAAAGGCATGATGAAAAAGACATATTTGTCCAAAAGTTTTGCAGTAAAGAAAATGTCACATTTCTTTCTTTTTAAAACTGGAATCATAAGAATGAGTAAGATAAGGAGGAGAGGAAACTTGCTTTGATTGAACTCCTACCATGTGCCAATTCCATGAGACAGCAGTTACATTACCATCTTTACAGATGAGGGGCTAGAGAGAAGTTGCATGACTGCCCCAGGGCACATGCTTGTTGTAGCAGACCTTACATTAACACAGCTTGTCAGACTCCAAAGCCCTGTTCTTTCCTTTATATCATATTTCTTTATCTCTTGCTGCAGCTCAGAGCTTAGGCTAGGTGCTTATGTGGCTTTAAGTTGAAAATAGGAGAATGCTTAATTTGGTTAAAAAAAAACCCAAAACTTTCAAAATATGGGGTCCAGGGAGAGGAAGGAAAAAAAAGAGGATATAGTGCTAAAAATGTTAGATATCATCTTGAAACTCCTTTCTTTACATGGCATTATTTTGTTCAGCTTCCTAATAAATAGTTCTATTGATAAAGGGGATGTGGGACCTACCAAGGACAGTGATCTTGACTGAAGAATTAAGAAAGTGGGACTAGGATAACCAATGATTTGATCAGTGGTGATGCCTAGAATCTGACTGACTCTGGTCTCTCCAGACAGTATATCATATGCTATGATTCTGTCACTTAGAGTAGCAGTTACATTTACATCTTAACTGTTATTTTTTAATAGTCTCCAAGTATGTATAAATTAATGACCTAGTATGTGTTTGGGGCTCTAAAACTCTCCCAATAATTGTGGTTGTTTGTGGCCCTTAGTTAAAAAGTGCACAAACTTAGCAAGATAGAAGAACAAGTCATTGCTCTATGTTCTTTCATGTGATAATCAATCTAGTGCAATCACAGGAGGAGATACAGGAGAGACTCAAGGAAATAAAATTATATTCAGCTCCTAGACACATCCATCATGCCACGTCGCACAGGGCCATGGGTCAGGAGCAAAAAGAGTGCTTAGGCCATGGCCTGGAAAGGCAAGGCAGAGCAGGGGAACATTTTAAGGTCTGCTAGTTTGAATAATTCCAGCAGGCTTTGGGCTGTAGGGTTGGTCTCTGTTCTATTCTTAATCACTCAGTCATGTCCACTTCTTTGCAACCCCATGGACTATAGCCTGCCAGGCTCCTCTGTCCTTGGTATTCTCCAGGCAAGAATACTGGAGTGGGTTGCCATGCCCTCCTCCAGGGGAATCTACCTAACCCAGGGATCAAACCCAGATCTCCCACATTGCAGCAGTTTCTTTACTGTCTGAGCCACCAGGGAAGGCCTTGTCAGTCTCTAGTTACCTGTTAATTAGCCCTAGGATGATTAAATGAGAGGAATATTGCCTCCTAGGTTGCAGAGATCAGAGGAGGTGTGGCTCAGACTGGTTTGTTTGTGTATCAAAAGCATGCTAGGCCTTCAGTTGTCTTTAAGAATTGGCTACAGAGGAAGGAACAGTCTCTCCCCAGCCAGCAGGGGTTTTTTTGTTTGTTTAAGATGTTAAAACATCATAATAAACAAAGGAATTTTAAAATATGAGCAATACAGTCAAGGATTAAACAATAAGATGTGAACAAAGCTGGGCCCAGAGGCTGAGAGAGAGAATTGTGTGGATTGGTGGGAGAGAAGCATAGGAGTGACACTGAAGGAGTCAACCAAGGAAAGGTTTATTGGGATATTGGGCTTCTGTGCTCTGATTTTGGACCGAAAAGAAATGTTTCCATTAGAATACCCTGCTTTTTAGTGCCACTGACTAAAGAAAAAGGCACAGCTTAGACGTAAATATTTTATTCTGGAAGCTTACTGAAGACTATAGCCTGGGAGACAGTTTGTCAGATAGCGAAGTATCTAATCTGAAGAAGTAAGGGAGGAGCTAGGATACGGAGGGAGTTTGGGCTGAATAACAGCAATAACAAAAACTCATGTGATCAAACATCAAAGAATTACTGGTAATCACAAAAGACAGACATCACAAGTTAATTTTAGTGCTTTTCTATGTGTGGGAAGATGTAAGAATCTGGACTCATTAAAATTATTTCTTAGCTATGCATCTTATCTAGACCCAGTATCCTGTTTTTTTCTATCCTGAATTCCCCTCAGAGTGCACCATTGGAAGGCAGCTGCATTTGCTGATGGCTTGGTGGCAGGCAGCCTTCTTTGTTAACTGGTACAGCAGGCAACATTTTTTGTCTGCAGTAAGGAAATGGCACCCCACTCCAGTACTCTTGCCTGGACAGAGAAGCCTGGTAGGCTGCAGTCCATGGGGTCGCTAAGAGTCGGACACAACTGAGCGACTTCACTTTCACTTTCCTGCATTGGAGAAGGAAATGGCAACCCACTCCAGTGTTCTTGCCTGGAGAATCCCAGGGATGGGGGAGCCTGGTGGGCTGCCGTCTATGGGGTTGCACAGAGTTGGACACAAATGTGGTGACTTAGCAGCAGCAGCGGCGCTTTGTATCTCAGTTCCTGACACAGTATCCTGTACATAGTAGATGCTTGAAACATCACTGTGTTGAGTGAATCACGGGTCCCTTGGCAGGGCCCATTGAGGATCATGAGAGAGCATGTGAACAATATGAGAAACAGGAGAAAATGGTCATATCCATTGAGCATGAGCAACTCCAGGTTCCATCCTTGAACTATCAGGATAAATCAGTGTTTTTATTCAGTGTCTCAGTATATAACTGTATGCAACTATCTTTTGTTAATTCTCACAAAGATGTGAAAAGGGTAATATGATTTTTGCACTAGTATAATGGTTTGATATGCAAATATAGAGCTCCCTTTATCTGTCTTTGAACTTAAGTTCATAAGCCCCTACTTCTTTTTTCAATTCTATGTCATTCAGCCATATTTAGAATTTAAAGTGGTGAATTTGAGATATAAAATCAATTACTTCAAGATCATCCCCCCTTTACCTTTGTTTTAAATGCCTCCTTTTCACTTTGTTGGTGAGGGAAGGATTCTGCTCCAAGGTTATGGGGATGACCAAACATATAACTTTAAATACTGGACAAATGAGATCAACAGCAGTTTACTAGTTGCATATACTCATGGCGAAGGGGGAACAGAACATTGCATGCCACGTAAGGCCACAGAAGATTTGTACTTGTGAACAGAGTGAACAGCTAGGGGCTTGAGAGGCAGGCTTTGAGTATCAAGAGGATGTGGTGCCTATTGGAGGCACATAGGAGGATGTGCTTGGCTCATTGGAATAATTTTGTGGTCTGGCAGGGAACTGGAAACCACTGCTTGTGGATGGATAAGCAGGAATTATACTTGGTCCCTGTGATAAGGAAAGTAAATAAACATAGGTTCCTATGTTTGACTAGGGAACCTTCCCTCCATAGGGAGGGAAACTTGTAGTTAGGTCATTCAAGGCTCTCCCAGTTTTACCATATGTCAAGGCAGCACTGATAATGGGTCTTAGGCCTTATACCACACCTTCTCCTCCTTCATGCTTCTCAGAGGTGATCTAAGTTCTGGGGTGCTTATAAGTCATCCTAGCAGTTGATGAGGAGTGGTACCTCACCCATCTCTATTCAACCCCGGATCTCTTCTGGTCTTAGGCACTCCCCAGGTCTTTCCTTGATTATCTGCTAATCTCTGAGAGACTGCCTCACTCCCATCGGTGATAACATCTCCCTCAGTCATTGCTAATCTCTTTTTTGATGTCTGTTTATACATGACTTGATCCAAGTCTATGGAAGATTTAGGCAAAAGATCCCTTTTGTCCTGAGGACCTTTTGGATCCCCTCAACTTATCCTGTTAGACAGCACTGGTCTAGAGGATAACTGTTTTTCCCTTGAGAGCTGTGAATTGTGAGAGTGAAGGGCAGTGGTCAAGAAAAACGAATGAGGGATGATGTTGCCGAAGAAGAAGCCTGTTGACATCTCAAAATATTATCTTGCTACAAATAGCCTTGAAGAGAGTTTTGAGCTTTAGAAACTTGAGTAACTGCTTTTAATGAGGTTGCTTTCCTGTTTTGGTAGACGAACATTTTTGGCAGCTGGAAATGCATCTGCCTACCAGTCTGTCACAGACGGCATGTACCATGGGTTGCCATCACTGAGCAACTCTCCAGTGAAGAGCATTTTTGCTTCCCAGCTCAGCCTACCACAACCACTGGATCCACAGAGCCTCCAGGTGTGTTGAGAGCTATTTTTGTACTGAGATGTGTTAAGAGCACATTTTGTAATAAAATGTGCATTGTGCATAGGAGGCTCTTCATGCCAAAATACCACTGGCCTTGGTAAGCTCCCCTTCACTCGTACAGCAGAGAGGGCCCTGTGGCTTGCTGTTATTTCTAGTCAGGAGCTCTGTCTCCAAACCGCTTAACAGGCTAATTGGGATAACAGCTTATCTGCTCACAGCTGATAGCAAAACCAACACCTGATCTCTTTCATGTAATAAATAATAATGATAGCAATTATGATACATAAATTATATCAGCAGCTGAGTTTTGAACAGCCCAATAACAATATGTGTTATCAAATGTAATCCTGGCAACTATTATTGCTCCTAGGCACCAACTCTATTACCCACCTGCTACAACTAAAGAGTTTGAGGTCAGGAAGGCCAGAGATCAGACTGCTCTGCAGTCCTGGCAACACTAGGTCACAAACTGTATTAGCTTTTTATGGTTTCAGAGCAAATTACCCCAAATACAGCATGTTAACACAATAGACATTCATTATCTCATATAGTTTCTGAGGTTCATGAGTCTGGGTGCAGTTTAGCTGGGTAGTTCCAGCTCACAATCTCTCATGAGGCTGTGGTCAAGGTCAAGGTGCTCCAACTCTTAGTGGAAACAGAGTCAAAGAATTTGTGGACACTTTTTTTTTTGCCATGTTACGTGGCGTTCAGGATCTTAGTCCTCTAACCAGAGATCAAACCCATGGCCCCTGGAAACTCAGAAGTCTTAACCACTGAACCTCCAGGGAAGTCCCTGTGGACACATCTTTAAAATCACCTCACAAGCCCAAATCTTTTGACTCCAAAACCTCCAACTTAATGTTTTTATGTTACAAAGCTAAGGCAGGTAATGCCAGCATCAACCCCATGTAAGTCTCACACTTCTACTTTCCCTAGCTGTAAGACAGTGACTCTTGGCCCAAGTCTTGACCCTCATGAAGACCTGAAGACAGGGTTGGATTGTGGCTGCTGGACCTGCCCCTGATGCCTGTGGGCATTGCCTGGCATTAAGTAGTTGCAGGTGTCCTGGCTGCCTGCCACCTGCATCAACTCCAACTTTGAGAATTGTCTGAAGCCAGGACTAGGTCTGAAACTGTAGAATGGAATCAGATGGACAGGCCCACTCTATCCTGGGTGGCATGTCATGCCCCACGGAGTAGGAATGTCTTGACTGTTGAACAGTGATGTGGAAAAGATGGAGCCCCATGTGTAATGTCATAGCATTCGTTTTGAGTTGTTGCCTAGAGTTGAAGCACAGTGGTGATAAAGGACAAATATTTAAGGATTGTTAATACTGAAAAAAATTGAGTAAGTTTACTCTTGTTGATTATAAATATGTATCATTGGTTTTATACTATTCTGGGACTTCCAAACACTAGTGCTGACTATTTACACTGAAACTTTAAGTACCCTTATATGTTTAGTTACTTTCTGAAAAATCAGTTTAAAAACAAAATTATTACTCTCTCCTCTGCATCATCAGAGACTATTCATAAAGAACTATTTCTATATAACAGAGAAGTAATCCCATAGTGTTTTAGTACACAGATGAAGACATCTCGTTCATATACAAATGCCTATTACTGGGGGACATTATGATGTGCCATTATTATATTTATTATTTGATTCTTTTAGGCATTTGTGCTGTTCCCTTGAGAGCATTTATGGAAGATGGAGGACCATTTCCAGTTACAAGTAGCAGCCCAGATACCCTAGAATATCACATGCAGGTAAGATAGTTCTTCCTGCTTGTCACAGAGAGAACTGAATACAGACTGCAAAGCAGATGGTCACTGCATCCATAGGTCCAATCCTTCGTACTCTAGCCAGTGGTGAATAATTTATTAATATGAGATAAGCAAGGTGTTTGATTATGAAGCTATAAATCCAGTGCTGCAGGGTGAATCATGTGTTCTTACAACAGAAGAAAATCATGTTTGCACCTGGAATCAGACTTGAATCAGCTGAAATTCTCCTGGCTAATAATGATCTCGGGGAGTAGTCATCCATTTCTGGTCACTCTCTGGGCCTCTTAGAGTTAACTCCCAGACTGGCAGTTCAGAGATGTGTGACTCGTGACCCACCTACAGTGGTAGGAAGAGAACTCCTTAAGCAGAACTCAGAAGGAGAATTTCTTTCAAATGTATGTTTCCCTCTGATTGTTCAAGTAAGTCTTATTGTATTAAAATAGAAAATACTTTTAAAAGTATTATCAACAACATGAAAATCAATGATACATTTGCTTCAAAATAATGAAGAGGTGGGGAGTGATGAGGATGGGGTAGAATTGGCCATAGGTTGGTGTTTTTGGGGGACTGAGTGATGGGGACTGTTCTGGTTGCATATATTTGCCTATGCAAACTGTTCCTTTGCATATGCTCAGAATTTTCCAAAAGTAAAGTTTTTTTTTTTAATAAAATAGTAAAAATGGTTTAAAAATATTAATCAGAGTCCCCCACTTTGGGGGTATAGTTACAGATCATATTGGTTTTTCTCTTGTTTTTTCCTGTGCATACATGTATCACACTATTCATACAACCATATACAGACACCACCATAACATTTGGGGAACTTGGACTTCCATACAGAGCCAAATGTCTAGTATGTTCAAGGCAGATTTTGAACTAAAAATGTTACTCTGATTTTTATGGATTTTTAAATAATTAAGAGCATGGGGCTTGTAAACACAACTACTCCTAGTTTTCTCCCCCAGGACCACATGTAAAGGATACACGGAAGTGTTCAAAATGGGTGTTTTGATTTGGTTTTGTTCCTTTTTGTTTTTAGCTATGCCTCTGTGGGCTGAGTGGCCATGACCTCAAGGTGGCTCATGGAGAGCTGGCAGGCATGCAACTGCTAATGGAAGATGTTCTTCTGAGTAACTATCCTATGATCATGGAGGGTCTCCCCAGAACAGCAAGCCACACCAGACAAAAGTACACAGGTATTCCTGTTGAACAGTCTACATGCTTGACCAGTGGTATGTTGTACTGAAGGACCTTTCTATCTGGGAGATGGACTAGAGAGCTTCATCTGTCCCATAGCCTCTCCCAGTGTCCCAGGACTGTGCTAGTGCCACACAGGAGCAGCAGTAGCCAGTCAGATCCTCTCCAAAGTGCTTTCTTTCACAATAAATCCTATGATCAATGGTATATCAATTTCTTTTCATTTTAGAAGTACAACAGACACCGGGTGGAGGTGCGGTGGGAGAGGTGTGGTCCGTTGAAACTAGTTTGAACGAATACTCCAGCTGGCTGTTTTTCCTTGTGAGTCACACATTTAGGACTGGAGTTGGAAGGGTATGATAGAGGCTCCAGGTGAACAGCTCCAGCCTGGCTCCTGTCTTCATCACTCAGCTAGCTCATGGACTCCCAGGCAAGCACTCCCTTCTCCAGACTTGTCCCTCTGAAGCTATAAGGTACCAGGAGCCTGTAGTCCCCCAATATTATAGCTTGAAACAGTTCTGCATATATCTGGAACCAGACAGATAACTTGTGTGGACACAGGGTAAACTAGCCACCGCCCCATTTAAAGAGCCCCCTTTTCAGAGCCAAACTCTGCACCAGCCATTTCCATGTCCTTTCCTTCCATTCACTCCTTAAAAACTTCCCTCTGCCTTCTTTCTCATCTCATCACTGAGACTGCTCTCATCAATAGCACCATGGACCTTGCCACTGAATCCCATAGATATGTTTCAGTCCCCTTCCAACCTGACGCCTTAGCAGCATTTGAAACAGTGTGTCCTTCTTGAGGCCTGTCTGCCCTTAGCTTCTAAAACACAGCTCTCTCCAGTCTTTCTCTGATGTCATGGGCCAGGCCTTCTCAGACTTCTCTGCCAACTCCCCTACCTCTGCTGATCCTGAAAATGTTGTTTATTGGGTTCTGGCCCACTTCTGCCGCTGCCAGGGCTGCATTTTTACTTCCATGACTCTATCACTTTTGCCTTTGAGGGCTCATTTCTTCATTAAAAAACGTGAAGAGTTATAGCTTACAATTGTGTTAATATAAAGAAAAATGCATTAATATAATAAATTGTAGCATTTTATTCAATCTAAGCATTTTTTCTGATGTTCAGTTCAGTTCAGTCACTCAGTCGTGTCCAACTCTTTGTGACCCCGTGAATCGCAGCACGCCAGGCCTCCCTGTCCATCACCAACTCCCAGAGTCCACCCAAACTCACGTGCATCGAGTCGGTGATGCCATCCAGCCATCTCATTCTCTGTTGTCCCCTTCTCCTCCTGCCCCCAATCCCTCCCAGCATCAGGGTCTTTTCCAATGAGTCAATTCTTTGCATGAAGTGGCCAAAGTGTTGGAGTTTCAGCCTCAGCATCAGTCCTTCCAATGAACACCCAGGACTGATCTCCTTTAGGATGGACTGGTTGGATCTCCTTGCAGTCCAAGGGACTCACAAGAGTCTTCTCCAACACCACAGTTCAAAAACATCAATTTGGTGCTCAGCTTTCTTTACAGTCCAACTCTCACATCCATACATGACTACTGGAAAAACCATAGCCTGGACTAGACGGACCTTTGTTGGCAAAGTAATGTCTCTGCTTTTGAATATGCTATCTAGGTTGGTCATAAACTTTCCTTCCAAGGAATAAGTGTCTTTTAATTTTATGGCTGCAATCACCATCTGCAGTGATTTTGGAGCCCCCAAAATAAAGTCAGACACTGTTTCCACTGTCAAGTCTAGAAGGAGCCAGTTCATACTGGGGGAGGCACCTGGGCCATTCTGGGTGTGTCAGCAGAATGTCTCCCTCATCCTTGTAAGGTGAAGATAGGAGTGAAAAAGCTTTCCCTTAAAGGAGTTTTGTCTTTTTGTCAAGGAGGGGAATCTTTGCCAGACAACTTCCAATAGAATTTTCTTGTCTCTCACTGGCTAAAACTGATATGTCGCAAGTACATATCAGGCTAATTAGTGGAAGAGGAAGTGTGTTTAGATGTGCCATCTGAATCCATAACAGGAGTCAGTGCTTCTCCTAGAAGGAGCATTTATAAAGCTGGATATAGACCAAGTAATACCAAGGCCAAGAAGCGTGCTAGGCTCTTTGGTCCTTCTATTTTCCCTCTTTTGGCCCTGTTTCTGATGGGGTATCATCTTTCCCTGACCTCCTAGCCACCTCTGCCTTGTTCTTTATCCTGTGTCCTGTCCCTTCACCCATTCTGCAAAGTTTAGGAAGAAGTGACTTTTCTTAATAGGTACATTTGCTTTAAAATTATTGTTTATTTTAATTAGTTTTATGATTGGTTCTATTTAATAACATTTCCATGTTCATAGACAATGGGCAGCACTGAAATTTATGCTGCCTATGACCTAGGACTCTAGGTTTCCTGTCCCAGCTGTGTCACCAGTTCTGTGACCTTTTAGATTTCCATCTCTAAGACTCCCAAGTAAAGGGGATGGATTAGCTCAGGGCCTTTATTTTATTTTTTTAATATTTATTTATTTGGCTGCGTTGGTTCATGTGATCTTTGGTGTATCATGTGGGATCTTTCATTGCAGCGCACGGACTCTAGTTGTGGCATGCAGGCTTTGTTGCTACACAGTACATGGTATCTTAGTTCCCTGACCAGGGATAGAACCAGCATTCCCTGTACTGCAAGCCAGATTCTTAACCCTGGACCACCAATGAAGTTCAAGCTCAGGGCTTTTAAAATAGTGGCAGGAGCTTGGGGCTTTTTGAGTGGAGGGGTCCAACTATGTGGCCTGTAGGCTGCCCCTTCCTTGTCACAGTGCTTGGCCTTGGTCTGTTGGATATCTTGGGTCACTGAGTGAGATTTCATTTGCATAAGTTTCTGAGGATGAAATAAATCCAGAAGTGCATGCATTAGCTGATTGTTGAGGAGGTAGACTACTAGGTGGAGGGCTTGCCAGATATTGGCAGGAGTTTACTCTCCCCTGGGACATGCTTGTTAGTTCTTCTTCTGACCAACTCTTTCTGGCAGCCTCATCTCCACCCCACCCCATATGTTAATAGCACTGATCTAGGGCCAGCTACACCCCAGTGGTGGTTCTTCCTGTTCATGGCCAGGAAGCTTGTGCGTCCAAGGTGCTGTTACCTGAGTGTCCTCTGATCTTTGTCTACAAAGGAAAGCTCCTTTCCCTATAACTGAGATACTGTCTTCAGGCCATGGGTGAGATACAGGTCTCCATTCTGTCTGTCATTCTCTGGGTAGCCCTGGCCTTCGTATCGCTGATGTAAAGGAGATCAGGGGCCTGAAAGCCTTGTTCCCTCCACATCCTCCAAGGCTTACAGCAGCCCCTCAACCAACATTCATTTAAGGAAACACACACCAATGAATGAATGAACAAATCATGATTTTAAAGTACAACTGCCTATTGAATCATAAATTCAAATCAAGTGACATATTCTCTGCCTAAATTTTAGAGGATGGAACGAGGAATAGGAGATAAGATAAACCCAAGTTTCCATTTCCTTACCCATAAAATGGATAAAATCTTCAATTTAAGGTTATAATATAGCTCTACCATGACGGGCTGTTAAATCTTGAGTGTGTTGAAGAGTGCGTTTCAAAACCCAGAGGCTAAACATGAAAGGCTCAATTTTTCAAAGGCAGATAAAAATGTTAGCACCCAAGTAAAATAGTTTTAAAAGTCAGTGGTTCATGACTCAAGCAGAGATTTAAAATGGAGACATTTCTTTCCTTTCTGAATACTACCTGTGTTCAGGAAGGATACTTATCCTTCCTAAGTTCTACATGTGCTATTGACCTGTAAACCATTCCTCCTGGGGTGAAGAGTCATTCTCCCAAGACTTCACTGTACATGAGCTGCATGTAGAAGGTTATCTTGTAGCGGTCTATGATGAATGAGGAAGAATTTCTATAATGCTTTCAGCCAGATTTATCCAGAGTGCCAGGACTCAGAAGTCAGTTCCAAAGCAGCCCAAAGGCCTCCAAGCTGCTAGGGGCCCATGTGATGCAGTGATGTCCCTTGCTTTGCTGAGATCATTTCTGGTGCTGTGGAAGCAACTGGAAGTGCTAAAGGAGCACTGGGGCCGACTCAAGCTCCAAGTCCAGGACATCAACTCTCCCTCTCTCCACAAACAGTTCTCGGAGCTCTATGGGTGAGTGTTGCTCAGGGGGAAATTCACGTGGAGGAGTGGAACCTGGGGTCTGGCAGATTACTGCCCTTGCTCGGAAGGTGACATTTGGTCCTTGAATCTAGTATACCTAGCCCCACTGATTGCCAAGGAAACTAGGCAATGTGTCTGTCCATCAGCAGTGCTTTCCAGGAAAGGCTGAGTTCTGTAGACTGCAGGCATAGCACTGGATTCCACTAACACTTTACATCATTTACCCAGAGTTCTGGCCCTGGAAACGTGCTTCTGAAGTGTCCCTTCAATAGTGACTCTAAGCGTTTTAGCTTGTAGGATCCCAGCGAGTATTGAGTAGGAAGTGCTGCTGCTGTGACCTCCTCCCCACTCTCTGCCACGTTGGACTTATGTCTAATGAGAGCGCTTCAGCGTCACAGCCGGGGTACAGTATGGTGCAGCGTGAGGTATTCGGTCTGTGGCCCATGTTGTTTTTTCAGCTTCAAGAGCTGGCTGGGATGCCTTAGCTGGCAGGAAAGGCAGGTGGCCTCTGCCATGTGTCTGTTACCAAGCAAGCATTCACTAAGCACCCACCCACCATGCTGGACCGCACTGAGGACCCTAACGCCCACTTTGGTGGCCTAATCTAAATTATCTATCTTATGAGTTATGATAGTCAGCTTTCCTGATAAATAGAGAATGAGAAGACATGTCAGTATTTTGAAGAACAAAGAAATTAAATGTGCCAATGAGAAAAGGCCTAGGGATTTAATATTGACTAAGAGAGTGGCAACTATGGTGAATTTAGATGTTGATGTATCTATTTCAAGTTGGGAGGTTTATGCATGATGACAGGAAACAGAACATGAGTGAAAAGAATTGTCAGAAAATCTAAAAGAGAAAAAAAAATGTTTGTTTGCTAATTTCTGTTGCTCTTCTTTAATAGAACTGATATTCTCTACCCCAGCATGAAAGCTATAGCTAGGCGGATGGGGAAGGAAGATGAATTTGAAGAAATTTTAATAACTAGTCAGTCTATTCTTCCCCCAGAAGGAGCTTCAGAAATCGAAATAAAAACTCAACAGGTATGTAGAAGCTATTTTGAACTTGGCTTGAAAATCTGCTTTATGGCATTAGCATGTAAACCTACAGCTATACCCAAGTGGTGTTTTTCTTCTAGAAGTTAAGTGTAAATTGAGGTTTTGTAAATTGTTGAACAGACTGTAAGGAAGCTTAAATGTTTAAAGATATGTGAGGCTTTGATTAAGCATATAGCTAACCTTAATTCTCAGTTCTGTAATTCTAGGTTTTCATATTCTTATTTTCCTCAAATTAAAGTGTGCCACCACAAAAAGACAACAGAAAACATAACCACTAGCATCTTAAACATAAAGTTCCAGCACACAAGTATCCTCTCACCCCAACACACGCTCACAGAGATAGAATATTTTAAATAGCTTCTGCAATTGTTTTTCTGAGAATAAGACAACACAATTTATGTACTAGTCTGTTTGGTGTGTGTTGATGGTGTGTGGAGGGGTTGTTTTTCCAAGTGTTTGTTCCCTTTGGTCCTGGGACACAGGCTGTCCCTGGCTGTGCTTATTGTAACAGGGAACAAAGACTCTAGCTGCGTGGGTGATAAGTGCAGAGATACATGTCCGCTAAGCATCCAGCAGAACTCAGCACCGCCCCTTCTCCACACACACCCCAGTCTCAGGACCATTGCTTACCCTTTTGAACTCTGCTTCCTCTCTAGCACCAGGGGTTCTCTGACAGGGAGAAACATGGACTTTGCAAGCATAAAGGGTAGAGTAAGGGCTCATGGGTATTGGAACAGAGTTTTCTCTTGGTTGTGTATGGATTAATATCTTCTTGTGAAATCCTCCTTGGTATCTAAATTGAGTTTCAGACCTTCAAGCTTTTTATAAAACAGGTCATGAAATTCCTGGCCATATTTAGAGACTCCGAAACATAAGAAGTCACTTCAGACACTGAGCACTTTGCAATTTAGCAGAACCGGGTAAAAAGGGTTGTATTTTATCAATTGAGATATGAGCCAGGAAGAAGAGACATTTGTCTCCAAAAAGATGCCTCTACCCCACTTGGGAACCTCAAAAGAAACCTTTCTTCTTCCTCAGTAGAGAGTAGCTAAAGGACAGGACCCAGCCCAAGGCCCTTATGTAAGAATTTAGGAGCCTGAAGTATAAACTGATAGTGAAGAGTGACTCTCAAACTGCTTATTCTAGCTTCAGAAACTTCTGGAAAATCTTGAAATTCATATGATCCAGGAGGTATTAAGGAAAGTTAACAGAGAGATAACACTGGCTATATCAGAAAAGTCCAAGGAGCAGCATACTCTCCCTACAGGTAAAGTATGTTTATTACTTTAGAAAATAAAATTTTAATTATTTTTCCTAATTATAAAAGCAATCCATGTATCTATCCATATTCAGGGAAAAACAAAAACACTGCAATGCCCAGAAAATAGTATCTAAAAGTTATTTATTTACATTATTTTTGGCGTCCGTGGGTTTTCATTGCTGCGGGAATTCTAGTGGTCTCGGCTTGTAGGCTCCAGAGTGAGAGTTCAGTGGTTGTTGCTCACAGGCTCAGTGGCTCTGCAGTGTGGGATCTTCTTGGACGAGGCATCAAACCCTTGTCTCCTGCATTGGCAGGCAGATTCTTCACCACTGGGCCACCAGAGGAGTTCAAATAAGTACTTTTTAAAATTTTTATTGAAGTATAGTTGATTTACGATGTTATATCTTATCTGGTGATTCAGTTATGTATATTCTTTATCAGATTGTTTTCCACTGTAGTTTGTTACTAAATATTGAATATAGTTACATGTGCTCAGAAAGGAGTACTTTTCATGTTTTAAAGAATATATATTCTTCACTTAGTGGGCTTTTAAATAGAGAACATCTGTAAACTTCAGTCTTTCTGATTAACTCCTAACTGAAATAAAGAATAAAGTTGAAATGGAGGAAATACATGAAGCTTTTTCTTTCATATATATATATATATATGTGTGTGTATATATATATATATATATATATATATATATATCTGTCTTAGAAATATACATACTTGGGGTGGGAAGGCAATCAAAATTGTTTCCTTTCATCTGAGGTCCAAAATCAGGAGGACTTCGTGGGCAAGTGACCCATGCACTGTCATAGGACTCACACAGGGGCACATGGGGTTTAATGCTCTATTGGTGCCATCTTGACATGCTTAATTTCAACCTAGAATTTGTATTCTGTCAGTGGTGTCCAGTGAACCAATGGAGTAGGCACCAAAGACTTGGTGCCTGGGCTCACAGTCCCACCTCCTGCTGCCTCCTCACCTTGTCAGGTGGAGTTCTCTGCCCAATCCTCTGCTCTCTGCCACGTCAGGCATCACTATCCTCCCCCTCACCATCCTCATCCAGCAGTTGCTGCCACTTCCCACACCAGTGGGGGCCTGGGCAAGTGTGGGGCATGTGTGCCTGGCAGCATCTCAGGGACTCCAGGCTGACAGCACTGTGGTGTGTTTGATGAGTGACTTAGTGAAAGTGAGCTTGCTGCCCATCCCTGTGTACCTAGAATATCCCAGGGCAGAGGATGCAGTACCCTTGGGGTTGCCCATCCATGGTGGATAGGAGCAATGGGCCGGTGGGAAGAAGAGACAGCTGGCTTAACTTCTTTGCCCCTGGCTAGGGCATGAAGCCTCGGTCCACTAGCTGGTAGACCATGTGTATTTATGTCCCCAGCACAGGGCAAGGGCCCTGATGGCTATGAAGGTTGCACTTGCCCTGCCAGCATCCCCAAGCCGGGGGTTCAACATTAAAACAAAAACACCATGATAGGTCAAGAAAGAGACCACAGAAGAAACAAAAATACTTTATATTTTAGTAGCTTTAATGTTACTAAACACCTTTTTCCTGTGTTTTGAACAAGCCTGAATTTTTATTTTCATGGGGCACCATAGATTGTGTGACTGGTCCTCTCTGAACTACAGTGTCTGTTTCTAACTCCTCTTAATTCTGTAGGAAAATCCCCGATCTTTGAGCTAAGGAGAATTGTCTGACTGACAAAATTAATTAGGGTTTCCTTTTGAGACAAGGTCCACAGACATTGTAATGTTAATTAATAACCTCCACAGTGTCACTAAGACACTGTGGTTTTATCAGTGCTTCAAGTAACTGGATTCTGCAAGCAGGACTTTGGGGAAAGGCTGTGCAGCAAGAGGGGAAGCCCCACTAACTGAGTATCTCTGAATGTCACCAGAGAGCCCAGTGTGATTGAGCTCCAGCTACAGAGTGTTTAGCAAGACACAAAGCCTCTGTTGTTTATGCTGTGTTTGCTGCATGTAGGCAGCTTCCTTCTGAGTTCTTGGAGAAAATCCACAAGCATAGAGCAGGTGCAGCCATCTGCACGATTTGGGGCCGTAGTTCTTAGGAGATGGCCAGGTGGGGGCCGGGGGAGGAAGTGTCTTTGCTTTGCGGCTGTGCTATGTGTTGCCTTGTGCAGGCTGCTCATCAGCTGTGCTTTGAAAGGGCCTTCAGTAAGGAGCTGGTGGGAGTGAGGCAAAGAGGAAGGGTAGAGTTATCTTTAATGGTGGTAAGGTTGATATTACCAAACTCTGGCTAGAATATACTGGCCAATTCTAAAGTTTTGTTCAGATTCTGTACTCATAAGATTTTAAAAATAAGCAGCAGTAGTGAGAGTGTTTTGTTATTGCTGGTTTGGGGTTTGTTCAGCTTGCTTCGGTGTGATGGCCTGGGCCTCCTCCTCTGCTGAGTGTCCCCCAGTACAAGTGAGGGAGTCCCCACTGTGTACCAGGGGGTGCTTTTATATTCTTTGACTTCGTCTTCCTGAGACCTCTGTGGGCTGGGTCTCACAGGAGAGGAGGATGGTAAAACCTTGCAAATCTCACTCACCTATTGCTCATCTCAGCAGTAGGAAGCAGCCATAGTTGGGGCTTCCAACAGGGCCTACTTCTTCATGCAGTGATCACACTTTGCGGTCAAGGTTAGCTTGGGGCTAGGGGTTTCTCCAGAGGGAGCTGGAAATGGAGAGTATTGAGAACAGGGGACATCACAGGCCTGAATATTTCTCCTGTTTACTTCCCTTCTCCACACCTTGTCATGGAACTTAATCTTTTTATAAGCTTCTGAATGAGCTTCCAGTTTGTCTGAGAGCATCTGAAAATGTCACAGCCATACCTAGTTCTTGGTAGTCTGTGTTCCCTCTGAGAGCAATCAAAAGCAGCCCCAGGCATCCTCGCTCAGCCTCAGGGCTTGCTTAACAGAGAGAGAGGCTCCACTGATTCAAAGAGGCTCTGCATCCCCCATCTTTGACATTTTGGCATTGAAGTAACTTTTAATTGACTTTCTCAATTTCTCTGAGCAATTATAAGACCAGCAGTCTCCAGAGGAGAGACATATAGCCCAGGGTTGGGGGAGGAAATACTAGAATTTCTAAATAGATTAAGTCCATACATAAGAAATCCATGTTACACTCTACAGTAAGGTGTCCTAACATGCCCATGGGGAGGCAGTCCACAAGAGAATAATAAGAAATAATAAAGTTGACAGTTTTAATCCTAGTACATGCTTATCTTCAGTCACATTATGAGGTTTAAAAAGATAAACTAATCACATCGAAGAAGTCAGACAAAAATTTTTTAAGTCAAACTATTGGGAATGTGGATTGAGATTCACTCTCACTGTTGGTGAATCTCACCCTACGTACAGCATGTTTTGCAATATTAGCCAGTGATAGTACTGGATATAGACATATATTAAAGGTGAGTCAACAGAAATGCTTTTCTTCAAAGAAGCATAGTCAAAACATCTGGGAGAACATGGGCCGAGTCAGCATTTCCCCAGCAGTGTGCCCTAGAATACTAACTCCTCAACACGTTAATGCAGTAGTTCTCCCAACCACAGACTCAGGGATTACCTGAATCTTTCCATTTTCTTGGTAATACAAGCCAGCAAAGTGCGCACTAATTACAGCCTTTGGGTTGCATATGTTTACCTAGCATCACTGATCGTTGTTTGCTCCAAATCTGTTTGTGCCAGTTTTACTTGTCATTGTGTTTGAGTAATTTAATTATTATGTAAACTAATGAAATAGTACAAAAAGAAAGATCTGTTCTATAAAAATTCAATCGAAATAAATTGTGGTACATCTAGTCAATGGAATATTACTAAACAGTAAAAAGAAATGAGTTATCAGATCATGAAAAGACATGAAGAAAAATGCATATTATGAAGTGAAAGAAGTCAACTTGAAAAGACTACATATTGTGTGATTCTAACCATGTGACATTCAAGAAGAGACAAAATTATGGAGCCAGTACAAAGTCAGTGGTCGATAGCAGTTGAGAGAGGAGAGAAGAAGGAATAAACAGAGCAGAGAGGATTCTTAGGGCCATGAAACTATTCTGTATGATACTATAGTGGATACATGCTGTTATACATTTGTCAAATCCATAGTTTCACAAGAGTGAATCATAATGTACACTGTAGACTTTGGATGACAATAATGTGTCAATGTACCTTCATCAGTTGTAGCAAGTGTACCTACTGGTGTGGGATGTTGATAGTCAGGAGGGCTGTGTGTTTTGAGTGAGGGTGCAGGGAATTTGTGGGAACTCTGAACTGTCCAGTTATTCTGTGAACCTAAAACTTCTTTGAAAAAAACAAAGCATCAGGCATTTGGGTTGTTTCATGTTCTTTAAAATTTATCTCCATAAAAGGAAAGCAAAACACACACACACACAATTGTAGACCACACACTTGTATTATGATTTATGGTACAGAATTCCAATGAGTGGGTGCATACAAAGAAAAAGCCTAGAGTCTCTTTAAAAGACTGACAAATGTTTGTATATTTGTGGATTTTTAATTAAAATTTTTAGATAGTGCATGTCATTTTTAAAGCATTCTCTGGTTTAACAGACTTTTTATGATTGACCAACCAACTCTTACTCTTGATTGCCTTGGACAGGAGGATTTCTACTTGCAGGGGTTAGGGAAGAAGGTAAGGGTTTTATTAGCTTTTAAAAGTGTTTGGGAAACTGAGAGTAAATAATGTTAGAAAGGTCCCCTTACTCCAGACCTTCTCAGAGCCTTTACTGTCCTACTGTGTATTGTGAATCTTCAGAGAGAGCATGAAATGTTCTTTGAATTTATGTGACCACAGAACCTTGGGAATATCTTGCATCAACTCAAAGAACTAGTGTTCTGGGCAGCATTTTGAGAAGCAAAGGAGTACAGAATTCATACATATGCTTGAAGCAATAGGACTTTCAGCCTACCCGCTCCCCACCACCACCACCCTGCTGGTCAAGAAAACAACCGTGATTGTAGGCACTTGTGTGCCTTCAGTTCTGCCTTGGCTTAGGAGCCAGGAGCTGCTCAGGCACAGTAAGTCTGTGGTTGTGTTAGAGAAGTGCTGTACTGTGTGCTTAGTCTGTGGTTGTGTTAGAGAAGTGCTGTACTGTGTGCTTAGTCATGCCTGACTCTTTGCAACCCCTTGGACTGTAGCCCATCAGGCTTCTCTGTGCAAGGGATTCTCCAGGCAAGAATACTGGAGTGGGTTCCATTTCCTTCTCCAGGGATTAGAGAAGTGAAGTGCTGCCAAATCAAGGTGCCCTTCCTAGAGGAAGGGGGCTGTATGGGAGTGGGGCAGGTGGGGTGCTCAGAGAAGAGAGGGGAAGTGGTTTTGCCACCAGGAAGTCAAAGTTCCCTTCAGTCAAATGACCTGAGAACAGAGTAAAAGGGAAGAAAAAGCCCTAATTGAACCCCCAGTATGCTATCTCCCTCCCACGTCCACATTTCTTCTTAGAGAAGCCATAGCCACACACACACCAAAAATAAAATACATTTGGAGACCACGAACACCACCTGGCCAGGAAGTGCTTCTCTTGGATGAATTCTACTCACCCTGACTTCCCCTGAGTCCCGCACACAGAGGCAGATGCATGCCAAAACTTGAACTCAGGACGAAGAAGCATGATGGGAAGATTTCTCAAACATTTAGTAAGTAAACTATATCCCCCTCAGCTACTACAGTTCAGTTCAGTTGCTCAGTCGTGTCCAGCTCTTTGCAAACCCATGAATTGCAGCATGCCAGACCTCCCTGTGCATCACCAGCTTCCGGAGTTTGCCCAAACTCATGTCCATTGAGTCAGTGATGCCATCCAGCCATCTCATCCTCTGTCATCCCCTTCTCCTCCTGCCCCCAATCCCTCCCAGCATCAGAGTCTTTTCCAATGAGTCAACTCTTTGCATGAGGTGGCCAAACTACTGGAGTTTCAGCTTCAGGATCAGTCCTTCCAATGAACACCAAGGACTGATCTCCTTTAGGATGGACTGGTTGGATCTCCTTGCAGTCCAAGGGACTCTCAAGAGTCTTCTCCAACATCACAGTTCAAAAGCATCCATTCTTCAGTGCTCAGCTTTCTTCACAGTCCAACTCTCACATCCATACATGACCACAGGAAAAACCATAGCCTTGACTAAGACGGACCTTTGTTGGCAAAGTAACGTCTCTGCTTTTCAACATGCTATCTAGGTTGGTCATACTTTCCTTCCAAGGAGTAAGCATCTTTTAATTTGATGGCTGCAATCACCATCTGCAGGGATTTTGGAGCCTCAAAAATAAAGTCTGACACTGTGTCCACTGTTTCCCCATCTATTTCCCATGGAGTGATGGGGCCAGATGCCATGATCTTCGTTTTCTGAATATTGAGCTTTAGGCCAACTTTTTCACTCTCCACTTTCACTTTCATCAAGAGGTTTTTTAGTTCCTCTTCACTTTCTTCCATAAGGGTGGTGTCATCTGCATATCTGAGATTACTGATATTTCTCCCGGCAATCTTGATTCCAGCTTGTGCTTCTTCCAGCCCAGCGTTTCTCATGATGTACTCTGCATACAAGTTAAATAAGCAGGGTGACAATATACAGCCTTGACGTACTCCTTTTCCTATTTGGAACCAGTCTGTTGTTCCATGTCCAGTTCTAACTGTTGCTCCCTGACCTGCATATAGGTTTCTCAAGAGGCAGGTCAGGTGGTCTGGTATTCCCAACTCTTTCAGAACTTTCCACAGTTTATTGTGATCCACGCAGTCAAAGGCTTTGGCATAGTCAATAAAGCAGAAATACATGTTTTCCTGGAACTCTTCTGCTTTTTTGATGATCCAGTGGATGTTGGCAATTTGACCTCTGGTTCCTCTGCCTTCCCTAAAACCAGCTTGAACATCTGGAAGTTCACAGTTCACATATTGCTGAAGCTTGGAGAATTTTGAGAATTACTTTACTAGCATGTGAGATGAGTGCAATTGTGCGGTCGTTTGAGCATTCTTTTGCATTGCCCTTCTTTGAGATTGGAATAAAAACTGACCTTTTCCAGTCCTGTGGCCACTGCTGAGTTTTCCAAATTTGCTGGCATATTGAGTGCAGCACTTTCACAGCATCCTCTTTCAGAACTGAAATAGCTCAACTGGAATTCCATCAGCTCCACTAGCTTTGTTTGCAGCGATGCTTCCCAAGGCCCACTTGACTTCGTATTCTAGGATGTCTGGCTCTAGGTGAGTGATCACACCATCGTGATTATCTGCGTCATGAAGATCTTTTTGTACAGTTCTTCTGTGTATTCTTGCCACCTCTTCTTAATATCTTCTGCTTCTGTTAGGTCCATACCATTTCTGTCCTTTATTGAGCCCATCGTTGCATGAAATGTTCAGAGATACCAATCTCTGATTTTCTTGAAGAGATCTCTAGTCTTTCCCATTCTGTTGTTTTCCTCTGTTTCTTTGCATTGATCGCTGAGGAAGGCTTTCTTATCTCTCCTTGGTATTCTTTGGAACTCTGCATTCAAATGGGAGTATCTTTCCTTTTCTCCTTTGTTTTTCACTTCTCTTCTTTTCACAGCTATTTGTAAGGCCTCCTCAGACAGCCATTTTGCTTTTCATTTCTTTTCCATGGGGATGGTCTTGATCCCTGTCTCCTGTACAATGTCACGAACCTCCGTCCATAGGTCATCAGCCACTCTGTCTATCAGATCTAGTCCCTTAAATCTATTACTCACTTCCACTGTATAATCATAAGGGATCTGATTTAGGTCATACCTGAATGGTCTAGTGGTTTTCCCTCCTTTCTTCAATTTAAGTCTGAATTTGGCAATAAGGAGTTCATGATCTGAGCCACAGTCAGCTCCCGGTCTTGTTTTTGCTGACTGTATAGAGCGTCTCCATCTTTGCCTGCAAAGAATATGATCAATCTGATTTCAGTGTTGACCATCTTGTGTTGTGTTGTTGCTATGACCATTGCATTCTCTTGGCAAAACTCTGTTAGCTTTTGTCCTGCTTCATTTTGTACTCCTAGGCCAAATTTGCCTGTTACTCCAGGTGTTTCCTGACTTCCTACTTTTGCATTCCAGTCCCCTATAATGAAAAAGACATCTTTTTGGGTGTTAGTTCTAAAAGGTCTTGTAGTTCTTCATAGAACAGTTCAACTTCAGCTTTGTCAGTGTTACTGGTTGGAGCATAGGCTTGGATTACTGTGATATTGAATGGTTTGCCTGGAAATGAGCAGAGATCATTCTGTCGTTTCTAAGATTGCATCAAGTACTGCATTTCAGATTCTTTTGTTGACCATGATGGCTACTCCATTTCTTCTGAGGGATTCCTGCCCGCAGTAGTAGATGTAATGGTCATCTGAGTTAATTCACCCATTCCAGTCCATTTAGTTCACTGATTCCTAGAATGTCAACCTTCACTCTTGCCATATCCTGTTTGACCACTTCCAATTTGCCTTGATTCATGGACCTAACATTCCAGATTCCTATGCAATATTGGTCTTTACAGCATCTGACCTTGCTTCTATCACCAGTCACATCCATAACTGGGTATTGTTTTTGCTTTGGTTCCATCCCTTCATTCTTTCTGGTGTTATTTCTCCACTGATCTCCAGTAGCATATTGGGCACTTACCAACCTGGGGAGTTCCTCTTTCAGTATCCTATCATTTTGCCTTTTCATACTGTTCATGGCATTCTCGAGGCAAGAATACTGAAGTGCTTTGCAATTCCCTTCTCCAGTGGACCACATTCTGTCAGACCTCTCCAATGACCCTTCCGTTTTGGGTGGCCCCACAGGACATGGCTTAGTTTCATTGAGTTAAACAAGGCTGTGGTCCGTGTGATCAGATTAGCTAGCTTTCTGTGATTATGTTTTCAGTGTGTCTGCCCTCTGATGCTCTCTTGCAGCGCCTTCCATCTTACTTGGGTTTCTCTTACCTTGGACGTGGGGTATCTCTTCACGGCTGTTCCAGCAAAGTGCAGCCACTGATCCTCATCTTGGACGAGTCACCCCTCCTGACTTTGAACATGGAGTAGCTCCTCTTGGCCCTTCTGCGCCTGCACACCTGCCAGTCCTTGGAATGGGGTTGCTCCCTCAGCTAAGCCCATAGCTAAACCCCAAACCAGCTTTGTAGGAATTTGGCAGGGGAAGGTCTCCAAACTAGAAGTGTGTACCTGCTCGCCAGGCTTATCTGTGAGCCAGTGACCTGCCAGGAGAGTACCCTGGAAGAAAAACCCTATACATACTTCGTTATCTGAGAATTTCTGAAGCATACATGAGCTCTGCCCTATCAAAGTTTAGATTTGTGAAAGTCTTAAACTTCTTAGAAGCATGAACTTCTAGTCACAACATTAATTCTTTTGGATTTCCTACTTCAACTACATTAGGAGAGTGGCAATATGTCTATTTACTTTCATTATCCTAAAGAAAAAAGCAAAATCAGATTTATTTGTTTATGATGGAAAGTAGCCAATTGTGGAAGAAATGTGGAATCCCATTTTGAAAACCAAGACCCCCAATAAATAACAGTAAATGTAAGGTCCAGATGTAAGTTCCTGCTCTGTCATATCACATTTCTGGGAGGATTTTGCTGGATGCTTTTTCTTGTGTGTACTGAGTCTCCTGTCAGAAAAATGGAAGTATGAGTAGGAAATGCCATCTAAAATTAGAAATAGCCAGAGGCAGGGAGAGGCCCTGTGGGTGCACTTGCTGAGGGCCAGTCCCACCCCCAACAGAAAAGGGAGCAGAGGAATGGGGCTTGGCTCCTACCTCTGATGCCATAGGCCTCTCTTAGTTTCAAGACTCCCCTGGAGTGGGAAGAGGAGAGAATAAGTAAGGGAAGTTTAGAGGTACAAGCTTCCAGTTGCAAAAATAAATGAGTCACAGGGATGAAGTATACAGCATAGGGAATATAGTTCATAACATTGTAATAAGTGTGTATGGTGACGGACAGTAACTAGACTTATGGTGGTGATCATTTTATGATCTATAGAAATATTGAATCACTATTTGAACCTGGAACTAACACAATGTTGTAGGTTATGATTTTTTTAAAAAATGACTCTCCTGGCATCATGCACAAGGAAATAGGCCCCACCCAGCATAATTACTGTGCACAGGTACCTTTGCTCTCCCACATGGAAGTTAGAGTGTTGACATACTTCATTGTTGCAGCACTGTCATATATTTAACTTGATTCTATTTTTTAAACAGATAATGCATTCACCTGGTTCAAAACTCAAAATGACATAAAATATATATTTAGAAGGTTCATTGCCACTGCTACGTAATCATCTTTTTCAATTTTTAATGTATCCTTTCAGTGCTTTTTATACATATACTAATTCATCCTTTTATTCAATACCTATTTCCTGCTACTGCTACTGCTAAGTCACTTCAGTCGTGTCTGACTCTGTGGGACCCCATAGATGGCAGCCCACCAGGCTCCCTTGTCCCTGGGGTTCTCCAAGCAAGAACACTGGAGTGGGTTGCCATATCCTTCTCCAACCTATTTCCTACGCACCTGCTATTTTCTAAGCTATATATTTTAAGCACTGTTTTGGGCATATAGTAGTCCCCCTTTTCTGTGGAGAGCATGTTTGAACAACCCTAGAGGATGCCTGAAACTGGAGATGGTACCAGACCCTACACACACACACACACACACACACACACGTATGTATACTCAGTTGCTTCAGTCATGCCCGACTCTCTGTGACCTCATGGACTGTAGCTCACTAGGCTCCTCTGTCCATAGCATTCTCCAGGCAAGAATACAGGAGTGGGTTGCCATTGCCTGCTCCAATACATTGTATACTATAGTAAACATAGTGTATGTTTTTTCTATGCATACATACCTATGATAAAGTTCAATTTATAAGTTAAGCACAGTAAGAAATTAACAGTAAAGTGAAGTGAAAGTTACTCAGTCATATCCAACTCTTTGTGACTCCATGGACTGTAGCCTGCCAGGTTCCTCTAGCCATGGAATTCTCCAGGCAAGAATACTGGAGTGGGTTGCCATTCCCTCCTCCAGGAGATCTTCCCAACCCAGGGATTGAACCCAGGTCTCCTACATTGCAGGCGGATTCTTTACCATCTGCTACCATGGTTGCCATTGCCTGCTCCAATATATATACATATTTGTACTACAGTAAATATAGTGTCTTTACTATATATACGTATATATATATATATAGTATGCTATGTTTTTTTTTCCGTACATACATACCTGTGATAAAGTTTAATTTGTAAGTTAGCACAGTAAGAAATTAAGGTCTCCTGCATTGTAGGCAGACACTTTACCATCTGAGCCACCAGGGAAGTCGTAATAATAAAATTGAAAAATTATAGCATGTTGTAATAAAAGTTATGTGAATGTAGTCTCTCCCAAAACAGTGTACCGTTCTCACCCTTCTTTGTGTAATGATATGAGATGATGAAATGCCTATGTGACGAGAGAAAGTGACATTGGCACTGTGATTTAGCACTATTCAGGCTTCCATTGAGCTCTTATGATAGGTCAGAAGGGTGATCATCTGCTTTGGCTGATCCTGGATCATACAGCCATTGTGATGTCCATGCTTTGATGCCAGGAGAAGACTATGTTAGTGATGGGAACCCCAGGTGGGGCAGAACATAGCTGGATGGCACAAGATTTCACTGTGATACTCAAAACAGTGCTCAGTTTAAAATGTATGAATTGTTTATTTCTGCAATTTTCCATCTAGTATTTGCAGACTGCAGTTGACCACAGGCAACTAAAACTGCAGAAAGCAAAACCATGAATAAGGGAGGACTGTTGTACATCCTAACTGTCATGGAGCAAAAATCCTTATTCTCATGGAATTTATCATCTTGTAGGGGATAGACAGGCAATAATCAAGGCACATAAATAAGAAAATAGTGGAGTGAGGAGGATGGTGGTGTGGTGGTTTGAAGGGACACACTGTCATTTTAAATAGGGAGGTCAGGATAGACTTCACTGAGAAAGTGACATTTTGAGCGAAATTGAAAAAGGTGAAGGAGTTAGCTATGCAGATATCTGGAGGAAGAGCATTGCAGACAGAAAGACAACCCATACAAAGCCCTGAAGCAGAGCATACCTGTCATGTTTATGAAACAGCAAAGACCCAAGTGTGGCTGCAGTGGAGAGAGTGAAGGAGAGCAGTAGGGGATGTCAGAGAGGAAAGATGAAAGGGCAATATCATGTAGGCTCTCGTGAGGACTTCAGTGTTTACTCTGAATGTGATGGGGAGCCTATCCCAGAATTTGAGTGGCATGATCTGACCTATTTTTGAGTAAAATTTCTCTGGCTGCTATGTTGGAAAGAAAAAGACTGAAGAAGGGAGAGGTTGGTTTTGAGGCTATCGCATTATGAATCCAAGCAAGAGAAGATGGTGAATCAAACAAAGTTAGGAGCAGTGGAAGTGTTAAGTGGTAAGATTCAGGGCATATTTTTGAAGTCATTGATGGATTGGGTATAGGGTTTGGAGAAAAGAGAAGAGTCCATGATGACTCCAAGATTTTTGACCTGAGCATTTGGGAAAACTGAATTGCCATCCGCTGAGATGGCAAATTAGGAAGGGAAGATCAGAAGTTTAATTATGCACAAGAGAAGTTTGAAATGCCTTTCAGACATGCAAGAAGAGATGCCAAGTGGGCATTTGATCTAAATTTGAGAGTTGTCAGCATATAGATGGTATTTAGCCATGATACTAGATGAAATAGTCAAGGAGGTAAGTATAGATAGAAAAAAAAATAAAGGCAAACCAAGGTCTGAGTCCTAGGACACTCTAATGCTAAGAGCTGGGTGGGGCTGGGAGGTAGAAGGAAAACCAGAAAAAGGAGCCTACAAGAAACAGTGAGGTAGAGGGAAACTAGGACAGAGTGGTCCCCCAGCGTTTGGTGATGGAAGTTTCTCAAGCAAGAGGAAGTGGAAAATTGTGTGAAATGTTATTGGAAGTCAAGGAAAAACACTGGTTTTAGCCATGTTGAGGTCACTGGTATTTATGACAGAATCACTTTCAGTGGAATGGTGAAGGTAACAGCTGGGTGAGCAGGTCTAAGAAGGATTTTGAAAGCAGTCACAGACAATAAGTGTAGACATCTCTTTTTGAGAGTTTTGCTGAAAAAGGAGCAAAGGAATGAAGCAAAAGCTGATATGGGAAAGGGGATCAAGTGGAAGATTTTTATGAGGTTGAATAAATAATGTGTGCTGTTGTGAAGGATCCAAGGAAGTAGGAGAAATGATGATATCAGAGAAAGCCAAATTTTTGGAGCAATGACCTTGAATAGTCTTGAGGGATGGCCTCTCCCTTTATTGATTGTATTTACTGTATCTTTCTTATAAAAGATAGGATTTTATATCCACTGTTCTACACTTTGCATTTTCCACTTAACAATCTATGAATGTTCTTTTCACATCAGTACATGGAGAAATTTTCTCTTTTTTACGGTTACATACTATCCCATTGGAAGGATATACCATGGTTTGTGTGTTGTTTCTAAGTTTTTGATGTCCTAAACAATGCTACTCAGTAATTGTGTATATGCTTTATCACATCCTTCCTTTGTGGCTCAGCTGGTAAAGAATCCACCTGCAATGTGGGAAACCTGGGTTTGATTCCTGGATTGGGAAGATTCCCCTGGAGAAGGGAAAGGCTAGCCACTCCAGTATTCTGGCCTGGAGAATTCCATGGACTGTATTGTCCATGGGGTCCCAAAGAGTCAGACACGGCTGAGTGACTTTCACTTTTTCACTTATCACATGTGTGTCAGCCTTATTGCTGCTTCAGTACAGGAGCTAAAGTTCATATTCTGCAGCTCTCTACATTTCTAATCTGTGACTCTTTCTTGTTTCTTTTGAATTTCCTGACCTTTTAAAATTAACTGTATTCAACTTACTTGAATTTGTAACACTTAAATGTACTTAAATAGATAAATACAATAGCTCTTCATTTATTTCTGATAGTTGTGTTAGATCAAAATAATTGTTCAGTTACATGTAGAGACTTTATGAAAACAGATGTCATATAAGGTCAATAATTACATTTGTTTTGGGGATAGTTATGATAACAAAATATGGCCCACTGGGCTTCAGGGTGTTTTTCCAAATCTTTTCTTAGGAATCTTGTTAGAGATCGTCCTTATTCCCATGTTCTGGAGGATCCGGTATCCTCAACCACCACCTCCCCTCCCTCGCCTGTTAGTTTTTGTGTATTTGGAAATGACACCTTGTGTTGTATCTTGGACAGTCGCCAACTTGTAACTATTAATAGTTGCTCAATGTTTCCTGATACTCTTATTGGTGTTTCTTTCCCTAGACCTTTGGAAACACCAAGTCATGGAAGAAAACTTTTCAATTATCAGACCGCAAATAGTTGAAAATTTTGTACAGAGATTATTGGAGAATTACCAGGATGGTGGATTAGAGGTATGAGGTGAAAATTAGTCATAATAGAGTGTCGTTTGCTTTTTTTAAAACAAACCCAAATGAGAAAGACTTTCTTTTCAACACATCTCCTAATGCTTCCCTTACTCCTCTAAAGTGAAGATATGAGAACTGAGCCTGAACTCAAAGTAGAAATCTCATGTTACCATTTTAATTTTGGAAAAAGACCGATTTTTAACTAAGATGGGAGAGTAATTATAATATGCATGTTGGCTAATTTCAGATTTGGTCAATTTTTAACATAACCTTGGAGCTTATTTATGGATGAGTTATTTTTAGCAACATTTCCTGTTGTTGATTTTTTGGCATAAAAATTTAAGAAAAAAACAAAATAGCCTATGAAAACACTACCTAGAAAACATTTTTAAATGAACAATATGAAGAAACAACAGCTCCAAAAGGTAACATTTTCATGCATCCTCCACTCTATCATCTCTAGTTTCCTCTCCCAAAGGAAGCCAGTATCAATAATTTGTATGTATTTATTGGTATTTGAATTAATAACAACTCTATATAATATATATAACAATAATGTACAGTTAATACATAGAACAGTCATACATATAGTCCTTGGAGTTTTGAACTGTTTACTATTGACAGAAAGTACCTTTCTAAATCAAAAGAATCTACTGAAAGGGCAGGATAGGAGTATATATGTAGATATTTGTCCATAACAGAGTTTTTAGGATCTTTAACAAATTACACCAAAGTGCAGGAAATAGCTATGAATCTAGTTTCCTTTGAAATTCTATCATTTTTAAACCTGCCTTAGCAAAATGTGCTTAGTTTCTTGAAACATTTTCTCCACATTTATGACCATTATATCTACTACTGTGGGCAGGAAACCCTTAGAAGAAATGGAGTAGCCATTATGGTAAACAAAAGAGTCCGAAATGCAGTACTTGGATGCAATCTCAAAAATGACAGAATGATCTCTGTTCATTTCCAAGCCAAACCATTCAATGTCACTGTAATCCAAGCCTATGCCCAAACCAGTAATGCTGAAGAAGCTGAAGTTGAACAGTTCTATGAAGACCTACAAGACCTTTTAGAACTAACACCCAAAAAAGATGTCTTTTTCATTATAGGGGACTGGAATGCAAAAGTAGGAAGTCAGGAAACACCTGGAGTAACAGGCAAATTTGACCTTGGAGTACAGAATAAAGTAGGGCAAAGGCTAATAGAGTTTTGCCAAGAGAACGCACTGGTCATAGCAAACACCCTCTTCCAACAACACAAGAGAAGACTCTACGCATGGACATCACCAGAAGGTCAATACCAAAATCAGATTGATCATATTCTTTGCAGGCAAAGATGGAGACGCTCTATACAGTCAGCAAAAACAAGACCGGGAGCTGACTGTGGCTCAGATCATGAACTCCTTATTGCCAAATTCAGACTTAAATTGAAGAAAGGAGGGAAAACCACTAGACCATTCAGGTATGACCTAAATCAGATCCCTTATGATTATACAGTGGAAGTGAGTAATAGATTTAAGGGACTAGATCTGATAGACAGAGTGGCTGATGACCTATGGACGGAGGTTCGTGACATTGTACAGGAGACAGGGATCAAGACCATCCCCATGGAAAAGAAATGAAAAGCAAAATGGCTGTCTGAGGAGGCCTTACAAATAGCTGTGAAAAGAAGAGAAGTGAAAAACAAAGGAGAAAAGGAAAGATACTCCCATTTGAATGCAGAGTTCCAAAGAATACCAAGGAGAGATAAGAAAGCCTTCCTCAGCGATCAATGCAAAGAAACAGAGGAAAACAACAGAATGGGAAAGACTAGAGATCTCTTCAAGAAAATCAGAGATTGGTATCTCTGAACATTTCATGCAACGATGGGCTCAATAAAGGACAGAAATGGTATGGACCTAACAGAAGCAGAAGATATTAAGAAGAGGTGGCAAGAATACACAGAAGAACTGTACAAAAAGATCTTCATGACGCAGATAATCACGATGGTGTGATCACTCACCTAGAGCCAGACATCCTAGAATACGAAGTCAAGTGGGCCTTGGGAAGCATCGCTACAAACAAAGCTAGTGGAGCTGATGGAATTCCAGTTGAGCTATTTCAATTCCAAAAGAGGATGCTGTGAAAGTGCTGCACTCAATATGCCAGCAAATTTGGAAAACTCAGCAGTGGCCACGGGACTGGAAAAGGTCAGTTTTCATTCCAATCCCAAAGAAGGGCAATGCAAAAGAATGCTCAAACGACCGCACAATTGCACTCATCTCACATGCTAGTAAAGTAATTCTCAAAATTCTCCAAGCTTCAGCAATATGTGAACTGTGAACTTCCAGATGTTCAAGCTGGTTTTAGGGAAGGCAGAGGAACCAGAGGTCAAATTGCCAACATCCACTGGATCATCAAAAAGCAGAAGAGTTCCAGAAAAACATGTATTTCTGCTTTATTGACTATGCAAAAGCCTTTGACTGTGTGGATCATAATAAACTGTGGAAAGTTCTGAAAGAGATGGGAATACCAGACCACCTGACCTGCCTCTTGAGAAACCTATATGCAGGTCAGGGAGCAACAGTTAGAACTGGACATGGACCAACAGACTGGTTCCAAATAGGAAAAGGAGTACGTCAAGGCTGTATATTGTCACCCTGCTTATTTAACTTGTATGCAGAGTACATCATGAGAAACGCTGGGCTGGAAGAAGCACAAGCTGGAATCAAGATTGCCGGGAGAAATACCAATAACCTCAGATACGTAGATGACACCACCCTGATGCCAGAAAGTGAAGAGGAACTAGAAAAACTCTTGAAAAAGTGAAAGTGGAAAGTGAAAAGGTTGGCCTAAAGCTCAATATTCAGAAAACAAAGATCATGGCATCTGGTCCCATCACTTCATGGGAATTAGATGAGGAAACAGTGGAAGCAGTATCCAACTGTATTTTGGGGGGCTCCAAAATCACTGCAGATGGTGATTGCAGCCATCAAATTAAAAGATGCTTACTCCTTGGAAGGAAAGTTATGACCAACCTAGATAGCATATTCAAAAGCAGAGACATTACTTTGCCAACAAAGGTCCGTCTAGTCAAGGCTATTGCTTTTCCAGTGGTCATGTATGGATGTGAGAGTTGGACTATGAAGAAAGCTGAGTGCTGAAGAATTGATGCTTTTGAACTGTGGTGTTGGAGAAGACTCTTGCGAGTCCCTGGGACTGCAAGGAGATCCAACCAGTCCATTCTGAAGGAGATCAGTCCTGGGTGTTCATTGGAAGGACTGATCCTGAAGCTGAAACTGCAATACTTTGGCCACCTCATGTGAAGAGTTGACTCATTGGAAAAGACCCTGATGCTGGGAGGGATTGGAGGCAGGAGGAGAAGGGGACGACAGAGGATAAGATGGCTGGATGGCATCACCGACTCGATCAGCATGAGTTTGGGTGAATCCTGGGAGTTAGTTATGAACAGGGAGGCCTGACGTGCTGTGATTCATGGGGTCGCAAAGAGTTGGACACAACTGAATAACTGAACTGAACTGAAGCTCTTCAAATATTCTCCATAATTTTATAATAAGCATTTTAGTTCTTATTTGTAGAGAATTCACAAGGTTGGTTAGACACACATGCTTCCTCAGAATTCACATGTGATTTAAATGTATTTGCTTTAAGCTTTCCATTATACCTAGTGTAATACTATGTATTCTGATGAGGGGGTAAAGCGTTTCCTCCTGGGTCTCTGCAGGTCAGTTGTTCTCAGTGAGAGATACAGAAGTGATTAAGGTGGGGCATGTGCAGAAAAATGTTTGAATCAAAATTTAATGACTTTCCTTAAAGGAAAGGAAATTCTTACACATGCTTCATCATGGAAAACATTCTATTAAGTGAAATAAGCCAATCACAGAAATGTAAATGCTGTGTGATTCCATTTATGCGAGGTATCTAATGTAGTCAGATTCAAATAGACAGAAAGTAGAATGGTATTTGTCAATGTATAGGGTTTCAGTTTTGCAACATGAAAAGAGTTCTAGAGACTGATCACACAATGGTGTGAATGTATTTAATACCACTGAACTGTACACTAAAAAATGGCTAAAATGGAAAATCTAATGTATATTTTACCATGACAAAAGCAAAAAAAAAAGTTTGTGGCTTAAGATCTGCTTGTCCTTTATCTATATACTTCACCCCAACATTGAAGACAGAATCTTCTAGGAAGAAATATGGGTGTTAATAAACAGGGCAAGCCCACATCAGGCACAGCTGAAACTCAGGGTGCACTGATGAGGCTGGTTCCAGCTGACAGTGGTCCAGGATGTTGCTGCTGCTGCTGCTGCTAAGTCGCTTCAGTCGTGCCTGACTGTGTGCGACCCCCATAGACGGCAGCCCACCAGGCTCCGCCGTCCCTGGGATTCTCCAGGCAAGAACACTGGAGTGGGTTGCCATTTCCTTCTCCAATCATGAAAGTGAAAAGTGAAAGTGAAGTCACTGAGTCCTGTCTAACTCATAGCGACCCCATGGACTGCAGCGTACCAGGCTCCTCCCGTCCATGGGATTTTCCAGGCAAGAGCTCTGGAGTGAGGTGCCATTGCCTTCTCCATCCAGGATGTTAGGTCTCTCCAAAATCTGTGCCTGGCGGGCCTCAAGACTCTTCTGGATCATCTGTCGTGTCAGGGAGTGCACTCTCCTTCAGTGTCACCCCCACCGCCCATTCCTGGCAGCTTCTGTTTCTGGCAGCTCTTACTGAGCTGAATTTGGCCTCCCCACCATCTCCACCATGGATCCTAGTTCTTGTCCTTGGGACACCACAAATCATGGTTCTAACCTGTCACAACAAGCCGTTAAATATCTGAGGGCAAGTCAGTCAGAGAAGCTCAGTTGGTGCCATTGCTACCACGTGTGAATCTTCTGTAAAATTAAAAGTGGGATGGGCTCCAGGAGAACACACCCAAACAGGTGTTTCTCTGGGTGGTGGGTAACAAATTGTTACCCCTTCCTCTGGGCAGTGCAGCCTATATCAGGGACACAGACATGGGAATTAAGAAGGCATCATGGTTACCAGGCCTGGGTACCCCTGTACAAAGCAGACCACACTAGTGTGCAAAGAAAATCCAAGCCCCGCCTTCCTTCTTTCACACTACACCAGCCTCCTTTCCTACAATCTCTCTATAGGAGTGCCCTACCCTCCTGGTCAGTTCAGTCGCTCAGTCATGTCCAACTCTTTGCGACCTCATGAATCGCAGCACACCAGGCCTCCCTGTCCATCACCAACTCCCAGAGTTCACTCAGACTCACGTCCATCGAGTCAGTGATGCCATCCAGCCATCTCATCCTCGGTTGTCCCCCTTCTCCTGCCCCCAATCCCTCCCAGCATCAGAGTCTTTTCCAATGAGCCAACTCTTCGCATGAGGTGGCCAAAGTACTGGAGTTTCAGCTTTAGCATCAGTCCTTCCAAAGAAATCCCAGGGCTCATCTCCTTCAGAATGGACTGGTTGGATCTCCTTGCAGTCCAAGGGACTCTTCAAGAGTCTTCTCCAACACCACAGTTCAAAAGCATCAATTCTTCGGCGCTCAGCCTTCTTCACAGTCCAACTCTTACATCCATACATGACCATTGGAAAACCCATAGCCTTGACTAGACAGACCTTAGTCGGCAAAGTAATGTCTCTGCTTTTGAATGTACTATCTAGGTTGGTCATAATTTTTCTTCCAAGGAGTAAGTGTCTTTTAATTTGATGGCTGCAATCACCATCTGCAGTGATTTTGGAGCCCTCCAAAATAAAGTCTGACACTGTTTCCAATGTTTCCCCATCTATTTCCCGTGAAGTTATGGGACTGGATGCCATGATCTTTGTTTTCTGAATGTTGAGCTTTAAGCCAACTTTTTCACTCTCCTCTTTCACTTTCATCAAGAGTCTTTTAGTTCCTCTTCACTTTCTGCCATAAGGGTGTGTCATCTGCATATCTGAGGTTATTGATATTTCTCCCAGCAATCTTGATTCCAGCTTGTGTTTCTTCCAGTCCAGCATTTCTCATTATGTACTCTGCATACAAGTTAAATAAGCAGGGTGACAATATACAGCCTTGACATACTCCTTTTCCTATTTGGAACCAGTCTGTTGTTCCATGTCCAGTTCTAACTGTTGCTTCCTGACCTGCATACAGATTTCTCAAGAGGCAGGTCAGGTGGTCTGGTATTTCCATCTCTCTCAGAATTTTCCACAGTTTATTGTGATCCACACAGTCAAAGGCTTTGGTCAGGCTCCTCTAATTTCATGGCTGTCTGACCAACCTAGAGTGTCCTTGTCCTGGGTGCTGTGCTTTGATTAGCACCCATGAGTGTGCTGGATTTTGTCATTGGTGACTCATTAGGCTAATAGCCACCTGAAGCCCACACAAGGCCTTCAGGCATCCTGATGCTGCCACATTATAGGTCTTGTTCTTTTCAGCCTGGTTCACTCTTTGAACCTCTTGAAATCTTTTAAAATCCGGATTTATCATCTCGCATACTCTGTCACCCTCCCGAGTTCACAGCTGCTTACCCTCAGTATCCTCATTCAAGCTTCTAATAACAAGGTATGACAGATGGGTCCCAAGGCAGTGCTATCCACTCTGGGTCCCCTCCACACTGAACAGTTGCTTTGGGCACAGTCTTGCACTGACCAGAAGCTCATTTGATTGTCCTGTCACTCAGTTCATGTTCTCCATTTGCCCAAAAGGACATCATGAGAAACCTTCTCAGATGTCCTGCCGAAACCCAGATACATTGCATCTGCTGTTTGTCTCAGGGAAAAGATTAATATGATCTGACTATTCCTGAACCCATGTTAGTATCTCGTGATTTTTGCTTCCTTCTGCAAATTCTAGAACACCAGACTTTCACAATCAGTTCTAATATATTGGCCAAATTTTTTGCCAAACACACTGGCCTGAAGTTAGATACTGTCCTTTTTGGAAATCAGAACCGAAATAGTCTATTTTGTGGATTTCAGAACCATTTTCATTCATATACTGAAAGTCATCCCCTCATTCAGCAAGTGTTTATGGATCTCCTTTTTTTTTCTCTTTTCAAGAACTTTATCACAAATGTAAAGAGCACAGTCCTCGCCCTAAAAGAACTCATAGAAAAAGTTAGGTGAACCAGTGATATCCAGAAAAGGTACTTCACGTTAGGCACTTTGATAAAGGCACAAATAGGGTGCTGTGTTAGCTTAGAGAAGGGGGAACACAACCTAGCTAGTGGGAGGAGGGATGGGAAGTAGTCAGGGAAGAATTCCTGGAGGAGATATTGTTTGAGCCAAGTTATAAAGCATAAAGCAGGATTAGCCAGATGAAAAAGGGCAGGGGAGGGAAGGCAACAATCTAGGAAGGGGGTTCTAGCAGAGTTCAGAGGAGGACGTTGTAAAAGTAACAGGGCCAGATGCTGGATGGCCTTGTGTGTAAGCCTTATGAGTTTGGATTTCATCCCACAGTCAGTGGGAAGTCATTGAAGCATTCTGTCAGCAGAGGTAGGTTTTAGAAATATCATCAAAACACTGCGTGTGTGCCTGATGTTAGATGGATTGCTATGAGAAGTACAGTTACAGAAGCACAGTTTGTTCCAGCAGAGACTTTTGCCATAACAAGGCCTGGCACCTGCCATCCCTCACCCAGGCTAGGTCTCCAGAAGAATCCATGGGACACTGTGATGCTTTTCCAGCCGATACCATCCAACACAGTTCAGGTTTAAGTGTTGGTGACACCTGGAGGGCACCAGGCCAACGGTCATCACTCTGGTTCTTATGGAACCCAGGGGCCTGCCTTGGAGGGGAAGTTGGTAGATGAAGGCCCTTGGTGCTGCACTTTGACACTGAGCTGACTCTTAGTGACCAAGGAAGGCAGGGATGAGTTGCAGAACGTTTGAGAAGCAAATTATTCTGAGACCTCATAGAAGGACTGTTCCAAGAGAAGCACGTAGGCTCCAGCCCCACAATAGATGTTTCTCTGGTGGCTCCACTGCTGCTCTGGGAGGCCGGGCACCATCTGCAGAAGTAAAGGTCATGTGCAGAGAGGGGACTGCTGAGAACTGGGCGTCTCCCTGCACCTCTCTGTCACCTGTCGGCCACGGCTGCCTGTCTGCCCCACTCAGACAAGGTCCACATTCCAAGTGCCCACTGCAGATGCCCTGGCTGGGCCCTTACCTCTCTCCCCTGCCTGCACACTCACCCTCTGTGTGCCATCCCTTTGAGCTGATCTTTCAGCCCAGGCTCCTAAGGTCTCAGTTGAGCCACTGAGGGAAGGAAGCAACACAATTTTTCTGGCCTCTGGAGATGCTCCGGGAGTCCTGGCTATTCTCACTTTTTTGGTATAACACGGACTCACCCAAGGCTTCCTTAACCTGGGCTGGTTCAAATAGCATGCTGGCTAAGAGGATGGCAGAGGGCCATGGTGGTTTTAGCCTGTGTTTCTGTTTGTTTGGGATCCTTTATCTGCAGTGGTTATGGAGAGTTAGTTTGAGAGGTGCCCTGCTGAGGACCTGTGGAGGCCCTGTTGGCGCACTGGCACTACTGCCCAGGGCAGAGAGGTGTGAGTCAGTTGCGGCTGACTCCAAGTACTGGGCCCCGCCCACCTGGCTGACGTCACTGGCCACACCCCTGCTGGCCTCCAGTGCAGTCTCATGACTTCTCAAAGCTTCAGGCTTTCATTGTACTCAGTCCAAGAAGTGTTTCCTTTGTGGATGCTAATCCATGTAGCCTTGGCCCTGTCACCATAAAGAAGACAAGGTCCAGGGGATGGGATCTTGGTGTCCTTTGCCTTGGAGGCAGCAGCTGACTCTGGCTGTCCTACTGCTCACTTGCCAGGGGCAGAATGAGTTGCCCTCACCCCCTTCAGCTGAGGGACCCCCTTGAGGAGGCCCTGGAGAGTGAGGGAGGGAGGCTGAGCACCACCCCTGACTGCCTGGCTCCAGCTCATAAAATCCTCCAAGACATTCCATTCTGTGTGTCTTGAGTGCATTCCTGCCAAGTTGCTGCAGTTGATAACTTTTACCAAAGCTTTGCTATTTTTAAATTAGTATATATGTTTTATTAATATGTATATTTTATATCTAATTATTTTAATTATATACATTTTGTAAGTGTATTAGAAAATAGAAATATGTATTAGAAAATACACTCATTAGCTTACCCTCATTGATAACCACTATTGTTATTTTGGTGCCTTTCCTTCCAAGCTTTATTTGTAACTTTTTAGAATTCATGTACTTTTTAAACAAAATAAGATTATTCTATATGCCTTTCTGTTATGGTGTACTTGACTATATGTTATAAATATGTTTCCTTGTCAATAAACATACATTCACAGCACAGTTATTGGTGGCTGCTTAGTATTTCCCTGTATAGATGAATGAGCACATTCAACCTGTTTTCCATTATTAAGCACTTTAGGTTGTTTCCTTCTTTTCTGTTGGAAGGAATACTATACAGAACATCTGTTAACATATATTTTTGCATATAACTTTTATCATTCTCTAAAGATAAATTCCTAGAAGAGGCATTGCTAGGTCAAAGAGCATGAATATTTTAAAATCTTTTCATAGACACTGCTAGTCCACTCTCCAGAATACCTTGCTGATTTCCCCCCCATCAGCAATGATGAGGAAACCATTTTCCTCATTCCATCAATACTGGGTTATGTGCCACGTCTGTTAATTTGCCTCAACAACTCAGCTGGCAAAGCCTGTCTCTGCTCTCTCTGGAGGTTAATGGCACAGAGATTGCCCTGATGGGACAATGTCACCAGGATAATCAAATCAGAGCCAGGGGAACCACCCCAGGCTGGAAGGGAGCCTAGTTTCTACAGCAGACTTCCAGGGAACCTAGAGATGGCCTGATACTGGAGGTGTCACAGGTAGTCACTGCATAAAGTGAGCAGGCTGAATCTTGGAGTGGGCCCCACACACATGAACACACTTACTGATACGTGTAGAGGGACACATACAGACACACAGAGACCTATATGGATACTCACAGGTGGGAAACATACACAGAGAGGTGCAGACACACACAGACAGGCACTTGTGAATACAGACACACACACAAATGGACACAGACACACTGGCTGATACAGACATGCAGAGACACGAGCACTCCTGTGGACATGCAGGCTCTGGTAAAGTAGATCTGCCCTGCTGCCCACATATTGGCTCCCATTTCTCTTGGAACCTAAGACTAAGTCTGCCTTGGAGGGGTAGACTTTGCCTCTGTTCCTTAATGGCCATTTCTTCAAAAAGGTGTTGAAAGGGAAGAAACGGGACAGCCGAGAGAGTGAGCACTATGGCCCTCTGACCAAGGCAAGAGGAACCCCTGTCAGATGCCCCACTTCAGAGGCCCCTCTGGCTCTGCTCCAGCCCCACTGTTCCCCACAGGAGATCCTCATAGCCAAGGGGATGCACCCACTCAGATCCCTGGCTTCCCTTTTGGACCATGCTCTAGACACCTGGGGCCCTGGGATGCCCTGAATCCAGGGCCTGATCCCCAGATCATCCTCCCCAGAGAGTGGACCTCACCACCTGTATGCACACTCTGGCCTGTGGCGTAGATGAGGACAGCTGTGCAAGGGCAGGGACAGCTGGGGTGTCTGCTTACACATATACAACCCTCCCCCAACCAGTCCCACAGTGTGATGTGAGGGGCAAAGGTAGGGAGCGACGAGGGTCAAACTGTAAACTAAGCATTGGGGCCTACTTCTCCCCCAGGTAACCATATCTCAGCACTGAACTCAGGGTTGTCCAAGAATGATAAAAATCAAACCTGGTCTCCCAAGTCATTTGAAGGTCTGTTTTTCAAAGTGGAAGAATTAAACATTTTCAGTTTAATAAGTTAGTTCAATTTATAACTGTTAAATATTTAAGACACTTAGACATCTGGAATGTGAGCCTCCATTTGTACTTTTTTTTTAATTGAAGAATAATTGCTTTACACTATTGTGTTGGTTTCTACCAAACATCAACAGAAATCAGCCATAGGTTTACCTATGTCCCCTCCCACTTGAACATCCCTCCCACCCCCTCCCCCATCCCAACCCTCTAGGTTGTTACTGAGCCACGGTTTGTGTTTCCTGAGTCATACAGCAAATTCCCATTGGCTATCTATTTTGTATATGGTAATGTATGTTTCTGTGTTACTCTCCATACATCCCACCCTCTCCTTCCCTCCCCCCACCCAGCCGTGTCCATAAGTCTGTTCTTTATGTCTCATTTGTACTCTTATCCTTGACCCTGCGGATGTCGGGACCAGACCTGAAAGAGAAGCTTGCAAGGCTGACGCCAATGTTTTTCTATGGAGAATGAATGGAAGTGGGTCTGTGAGCCAAAGCAACGTGTGCCGTGAGCAATCGTGTGGTGGTGGTGCTGCCCTGGAGGAGCTGTTGTGAGTGATGCCCCTTTCCTTTCAGTTCACTTTCAGGAAAGACCACCTCGAGGCCTGCCTCCTTTCCCTGGGTTGTGATGTAATGGCCAGAGAACGCAGCAACTTCGAGAGCTACTCCATGTGTTATGAGCATATATTGGAGCACGTTAGACAGAAGCTCTGCCAGAAGGAACAAGTATGTTCCCAGACAGATGAGAAATACACTGGGGAAGGTGTGGGTAGGGAGGCCCAGGAGTGACTCCACAATGCGAGAAGTGTTCTTAATGTAAGAATTGAGGGTAAATGGTACTCTACAAATTTCTTTTTCTTATTGGCTTATTTCCTTGGGCTCTGGTCTTCTCAGCTAGGATGGTGATGGCCCCAGCAACACTGGGTTGTATGCTTTGGAGGCTTCTAGTGGAGAACATAAGAGGTGAACAACAAGGCAGCTGGCCCTTTGGAGAAGATCCTCAGCTGACCTTCCCACTCAGCAAATACAGGGAACTTTGCGCTGTTCCTGGTCCAGCAAGAAGCCAGGATCCCAGAGTAAGCTGTCTTCAGGATGCACATTGTGGGTCTCACTGATGAGACCATCTTAAAATGAGATCTTATCCCCAAGTGCGGTGGGGCAACAGCTACAGTCCTGGCTCCAGTTGGAGCTTGAGGATCTCAAAACGAAGCACCAGTAACACAAATCAGAGCAGTCTGGAGCATGTTGTACTGAATAAATGTTTGAGTTCGACGGTGCACTGTTTTTTCCTCTTCAGGAATTGGACATTATACGAAGAGGTCAAAGTCCACCTGAAGACAAGGCTGGTCAGGTAGGCCAGTTGTTACTCTAAAAGCTTTCTTCTCCATTTTTCGAATCTACAGTCTCAGCAGTAGCGAGACATGGGACACGCTGCTATCATCTTCTTGCGCCTCTTCCTGTAGAAATCCTGTCAATGACTGGTCCCCTGCAGAGACATCCAAAGAGTGTGTTTGTACTTTTTAAGCAATGAGACCTTTTTTCCCTTAGTTTTTTTGGTGACTCTTATTTTTATTTCTTTGTTTTTCCTTTTTGTTGTCATTGGTTGTGGTGGTGGTGGCGGGGGCGGGGGTGGAGGTGGGTGGATGTTTTCTTCTCAGGTCAGGATGCCATCTGAGGAAAAGGTAATTAGGCTAAGGTGTCAAGGGAAGGCCAGTTTGGAAATGAAAGCCAAGACAGTTGAAGTATTTTCTTTATATAAAAAGTGCTTAAGTAGCATTTCTTCTGGGTTCATTCATTTGTCAACCATTTACTGAGCACCTACTATGTGTCTGGGACTGTTCTGGGACCCTTAAACCTTCCTTAGCTTCTTCTGCCTGTACTTGCACAACAAGACATTCATCTTCTTCATTGGACCCAAAGCAGAATGCCAATAAAGAACTCTTTCTGCAGTGGCTATTTGGAATTCCTGAATTAGTTCCCATTAAGAAAAAATATTTCTGCCACTAGGTTGCAGAACTCAGTCACAATATGATCATGGAAATCACTGCCCTGAGAGCCCGACTCGCGGATTTGGAGGAGGAGAATCTAAATCTCAAAAAGCAAATTAGAAAAGAAGTCCAAGAAGAATATGAAGCATTAGTCCGAGCTTTGTTTGTGACATGTTTGCACATCAAAGTAAGTGACCTGGGTGGGATGTCTGGACAGTCTCGCAGAGACCCAGGTGTACCTGACTTCCACAATGGCTGTACAGAGTGATCGATGACAGAGTGGGCTTTGTGACAAGAGATTGTTGGGTCCAAAATGCTCCAGCTCTAGGCTTGCACTGAAGAGAGTGAGTCAGCGATGGGTGGTCATTATTCTACCAAAAGAGACACTGAGTTTTAAATAATTTAGGTATTTGCTATTTTCCTCACTCTACTGCACTGTTACCATCTGATTGCTGTTGAGGCAAGGGGAGTTCTTCTTCTCCCAAACCCCAGCAGTTTTATGTTACTCTTTTGTCTACTGAATGACCATCCAAAACAGGAGAGGGCAGTACCATGGGCCAGGCCAGAGCCCCAGTGTAGGCAGCAACAGCTACCTCCCAGAAGCTCACTGGGCAGATTCAGAATTTGAATCAGCTTTTGAAAATTTTGCAGCCCTCAAAACTCCCACTAGCTGGGCATATACAGTGTCAGGGAACTGCTGCTGCTGCTGCTGCTGCTAAGTCGCTTCAGTCATGTCTGACTCTGTGTGACCCCATCGATGGCAGCCCACCAGGCTCCCCCGTCCCCTGGGATTCTCCAGGCAAGAACACTGGAGTGGGTTGCCATTTCCTTCTCCAATGCATGAAAGTGAAAAGTGAAAGTGAAGTCGCTCAGTCGTGTCCAACTCTTAGTGACTCCACAGACTGCAGCCCACCTCAGTAAAGGTCCACTCAGAAGAGGTGTGATGGGTGCACATGGCCCACAGCACTGTGGAAGCCTGCCACTGTCTTATGACTTCTGAGCAGCTGTAAGATGGAGACCCATGCCTAAAACAGGCCCTCAGGGAGCCTGGTCCAGCTACCCCACAAGTGAGAATTTCAGTACAGCCATACTTCCCCCAAGTCCCCCAGATCTGCCCCCTTCCCTGATAACAGATGCTCCCCAGAGCCAGCCTCATGTGGGTCCTTCCATCACTCCCTCCTCCCAGGGGATTCCAGGGTGGTTCCTGGACTTGTTCCATTGAGAGGAGTTTCCAGTGAGCCTTTCTGCCTTTATCTGGTTATTGCAGAGAGGACTGAACATTGCTTCTTACTGTGAAGTGTCCATAAAATACAAGTGCTTACAAATATTAAGGGATCCAAACCAACTTCCGTTGGGCGTGGCACTGCAGCGAAGTGTAAGCAGACAGTGAAGCCTAGAATTTACAAAGCCATCTTTCAGATGTGAAATTGTTTAAAATTTTCTTAGGTTCTTTTAGCTTCTGTCAGATTCCAAGACAAGAAATTCTCTATTTCTCTCAGGCTCAACTAGTTGCACAAGCTCCTGGAGGTAGGAAACCCCAGGGTCCCAAGAAGGTGGTGAAGCTTATGCTGTGTGGTCTCTAGCCAAGCTTTCTTCTGTGTCTCCCCGGCACTAACCTCCTGTTTCCTCTCCAGGGAAGTGGTTCAGAGGTGACAGGACACCCCACAGTCACTCCTTACACAAGGATGCTGGGTCTTCAAGTTGTACTAAGCAGTGAGCAAGCTGTTTCATCATAAGCTGTTAGCCACAGCCACTCAGAATGAACGGGCTGTTTGATAATGAGATTTCTGCTGGAGCCTAGAGAGGAAGGCAGCCAGCCTGATTCCTTCCTCTAATGTGTCTATTTTAACAGAGTTCCTTGTTAGTGGCTCATGGCTAGTGTCTTATCTGCTCAGATTCTGCTGAGTAAATCTCATAGCAAAAATCCCTAGGTTCAAATTCCCAAGTAACCCTTTGTGTGTGTTTCTGGTGCTGAGGGGGTTGAGGGGGAATGAGAGGGTGACTTGCTTTTCCACCTGTGACATCCCATTCTTCTGCCTTCTTGGCGTCTGTCAACCACAGGCTCTAAGATGTGCAGGATGAAGCCCCTGCAGATTGAGGACAACACTAAAGGACTGAAGGGGCCACAAGTGACACTTTCAGACAACTACCCGATAGAGTAATTGTTTGGCTGATGATGTTTTAATGTGAAATCATTCCTGAAAGTTGGGTTTCAGAAGGCAAAATGACTCTTCCTCAACTGCCCTTCCTAAACCTGAGTCTGCACTTTGCAGGAGAAGTTGGATGAGAATCAGCTTAATTTGATCCAGAAAGTGTGTGAGCTCATCGGCGAAGTAAGAACAGAAGGGATTGACAACATGAAAAGCCTAAAGAAGAAGTGGGGCTCCGCCAGGCCTGACGACGAAATGAAAGAAAATCCAGCCAAAGTATGTGATTTCACTTAGAGTAGGGTATCAGCACTTTATCCTAGTGCCTGACCCTGCAGCTTGCTTGGGTTGCATTCCTGTTCTGTTTCCCGGAGAAAGCCTGTGTCAGGCATTTTAAAAGGGCACTGGGGCTCACTGCACAATTGTCTCATCTTCTGGAAGGCATGTTTCTGATGTTAGGATTTATGTCCTTCTGGAGAAAAGTGCTGGGGGCAACCTTTTCTGAAAGTGAGCCTTCTAAGCAGGAGCAGCTGCAGGCCTTGGAGCAGGACAACTGTAGCCTGGCCGCCCTGGTGCGCAAACTGAGGAGCCTGGGCCATTGGAGGCTGGTGGTGCAGCAGGCGCACTTCCGGGGCCAGCTGAGCAGGGCTGAGAAGGTGAGCGCTGGGGGAGGGAGGCCCCACGCAGCCAGGGGGAAGGGTGGCATGGTCTCCTGGATGCAGCTGCCGCACTGGTGTCAGGTAGCAAGACGGATGGACCATCTTAAAGAATCTGACAGTTGCGGATTTCCTGGGAACTGGTAATATCAGAGCCTGGGGAGGAATAGGAAAGAGCCAGAAGCAAATGAGAGGACAGATCAGAGAGTTTAGCACAAGGAAAGGGAAAAGATGGAGTTGGCAAACTTTGTCAAAGCACTGCAAATCTTTGGGTTTCAAACATGATTATCGGCGGGAAATGCACTAACAGTAAGTTGAAAGTCTGTTTTAAGGAAAATTGAAACCAAAGCACATATCAATAGTGGTTTGGAAACTTTGACTTACTGTTTCCGAAAGATTTTATTTATGCTGATCTGTCACACTGTTCTTAACTGAAATTAAGGAGGCAATGGCCAGCGGGAGCTCTATGCTTCCAGAAATTTCAAAGAATGATGGATGACGGTTCAGAGACTGCTTATGAAACTGAAAATGTGGAAAAGAAACTCATATCCTACTTTACTGTGTTTGGGATGTTCACAGGAAGCTGTGCAAACGAAAAAGAGTGTTTGAACATCAAGCTAATGGCAGAACGAGAAGTGGTTTTATTTCGTCAACAGCTATTGGCTCTAAGGCAGGCCCTGGCTAGGGCTCAGGCAGACAATGTGAAGATGTGCAGGCAGCAGAAGAATCAGGTATCTGAGCTCAGAAGCCCTCTTCCTCCCTCTCTGTGAACACGCTCTGGCCAGGAGACACGGCACTGAGCTGCCTGTGGCAGTCACCAGAGTGCCGCAGTGTGAAGCTGAGCAGACGGCACTGCTGGGGAAAGATGGCCTGGACCCAGCTTCCCTTCTCCCTCCTTTCCAGCCCAGAGACCAGGGGCAGTGGCCAAAGGCTTTTGTTATTATTCATATTTGGCTAAAATGGTGAAATACTGCTCATATCTAAGATTGATCTCTCTCTCTCTCTCTCTCTCTCTCTCTCTCTCTCTGTGTTTCTCTGAGTATTTTTTTTTTTACCCAGAGAGCATCTAGGGGTCTGAGTCTCTGCCTCTAACACCTTCCTTTCATGCTCCAAGCATGTTTTCTGTGAGTGTGGTCCAGCCATCAGCATTATGCCCCAAGCAGAGCGTCTTGGTTCCTTTCCTGGTGACCCACACTACATCTTAATTTCAGAAGTTACTGCTGCTCTAAAGAACTGGCACCAAAATAAAGGCTTTTTAAAATCTGTGCTCTTAATAACTGTGCCAATCCTCTGAGCATAAATGAAACAGAGACCTTAGGTTTAGAGAGACAAGAGCTGAGTTTAAATAACAGCCTAGGAAACAGCCTGGCATATTTTAAGACATAAAATATAATCTGTTCCTTTTGGACCCTAGTTCCTTCCTTATGGTGCGCCAGTGTGCTATGATATATAACTATGTGAGGTCACCCTACAAATATTAATCCTCATTATTAATATAATAAGTAAGGATCAACCTTCTGGTAACTGTTGATTAGAAAAATTTCAGAGCAGAACCAAATTATTACTGCTCTTTTTAACCATCTGCAACCTGGCTTTTCCCAGGTTTTTTAGAAGTCAAAACAGAGGCAAGATTAGTGCCTCTCTCGCCCACTTTCTGTACGTATTGCATCACCACGTTCTCCCCAGGTCCAGCCCTTCCATTGCTATCACGTGATAAAGGTGTAGTGACATGCAGATGCAGTCTGTAGTAGGAATGACTGTTGGGTCTTGCTGCTGGTTGGCACAAGACAGGACAGAATGGCTGGTAAGTGGTATCCAAACCCAGGAACACATCACACAATTCTGCCCCTAGGTTTTAATTGAGGAGACAGTTGTGTTGGCCAACGTTTCATTCCCTCTGCTGAGAAAGACCGCGTGCCTTTCTCATTTCCTTGGCTGTTTCCTCCACAGGCACAATTGCTGCAAGAGTTAGAACACCGAGTGACCCAGGAAGCTCTCCACAGGCAGCAGCTGGATTTAATGAAAGCCTCCAGCATGGAGAAGCTCTTAAAGGATGTGGAGCAAAAGGAACAGCACCTGCAGCTCCTTACTGAAGATGCCAAGAGGGCTTCTAAACTGGGCCAGCTGCAGCAGAAGAAAATTCAGAGAGAACTCCAACAGGTAACTCCAGTGAGAGGTAGCAAGTCAGGGGCGCACCAGCCAGAGTGGTTTCCTTCTTGTCGTCCTCTCCACACCTCTCTTGCCTCCACAGCGGTGTTCCTTACCTTGGTCACTCCCAGGAACAGCAGGGAAATGGAAATATCTACACCTGGGTGATTGTTCAGGCTGCTTGTGAGCAAAGATCATGGCTTGAGTGCCATGAGGCCCAGAATCTTGGTGTCTTTATCACCCACTTGGAAAGCATATTCCCACACGGCTCTAATCTTTGAGCTAGGAGGGATCTTTTAGAAAATCCTGACAAGTAATCTGGAAAAGCAGCAAGTATTATTGTAAGGGAATTTTATTCATGGTGTTTGTAGAAATAAAAAGGAAAGGCTGAAGTGGTTTCCAGACCCAGTATGTTCTTCTTCAATATACCCCACAGCAAAAAAAAAAAAAAAAGGAAATAATGTACATGTGGACTAATGTAAGTTCCAACAAAGAAGACCATAGAATGAAAGTCAACACAAAAGGAAAAATAACCAAAACAGCACTTTCTGGGGCAGGTGTTTCACACATATTCATTGAATAAATAAGTCAGTTAATTCCCCAGATATATTAGGAAACAAATCAGAAGGTTAAATGATTGACTGTTTTAAGTGCTCAAGGAAGTCAGTAAGGGGAATTTTACAAAATAAATGACCAAAAGGATTAAAAATGTATCCTCTCACAGTTCAGGAGGCCAGAGTCTGAAATCAAGGTGTGGGTCCCCCAGGCAGCCTGGGCAGAACCTGCCCCATGGCTCCCCTGGCTGCTGGTGGCTGACCGCAGTCCCCACTGTCCCTCCAAGTGCAGCTGCAGCTCTCCATCCGGCCTTCTTCCTGAATCTCTGTGTGTATGTGTCTGTGCTTGCTCCACTGTTTATAAGGTCATTAGCATTCAATTTACGGCCCTCACTTTAATCCAATATGACTTCATCTTAACTTCATCACGTCTACAAAAACTATTTTCAAATAAGGTAACATTTTGAGGTTCCAGGTGTCCAAGACTTTGTGGGAGACACTATTCAACCTGTTATACTATTACTTTTTCATAATTAAAAACAATTAGGAGATGATAAAAAATAAATTTAAAAAGAAAAAAATGCCTGTGATCTGTGTAGACGAGTCACTTTAGACATAGAGACTCTCTGGCCAGGGGACTCTGGGTCAGGGGTTCAAGGGAGAGCAAACAGAAAGTTGTCTTCTGGATGTGGGCCTTGTGTTAGTCCTGGAGATGGTGCTCAGTGCATTCCCTGCAGATTAGTTGAACTTAGAGGTCTGGGAGAGAGATCAAATCTTTGCTTGAAGCCATCAGGGGTCCCATAGGCACTGGGGCTTGGCCTACAACGTCCTCTGTGAACTGGTTCCTCTCCCCTCCCCGCTTCTCCTCTGATAAAAGATAACTTTTGTGAGTAAACTATTATAAGAGGATAAAGTGTTCCAAGGGCTGCCTCTGTTCCTTGCTTATTAAATTCTTGACCTTCCTGGTCCTCCTGATTTTCGTAAGGCTCAGTTCAGCCTGACCAGGAATTTTTGAAACCTTGTATTCCTGGGATAGCTTTGAACCCACACTCTCCCTGGCAATCCCCTACCCCACCCTTCACAGTGAACTGATGGAACAGTTCTGCTTCCCAAATGCATTTCTGCTTCCCAAGCACTTTTCCACTCAGGTGAAAAGCCGGCTTGCCCATGAGCGTAGTGTGAAGCTGGATGCTTTCCAGTGGGTAGAAGAGCTACAAAGTCAGCTTCATGATGCTGAGCAATCCTCCACCCAAAGAAACTCACCTGGCGGTAAGGATACCCTCTCTCTGGGTAGAATAAGCTCCCAGGGTCTTGGGTGGGGATTGGAAGGAGGGTCTTGCGGACTAATGATAACATTCCAGTGGCTATGAAGGGAGTGCTTCATATTTGTTGAATGAATGAATGAACCTTTATTCTCATTTGCAGTTAGAACTTTCTATTTTAGTTCATCTTGGAGTATTGATATATTAAAAGGTTTCAATCATAAAAATTAGTTCAAGTTGAAATATGTCACCAAAAGAAGACAGTACATCGCTAGATTAGCTAACACCTTAGGAGAATAGGAGTAGAATTTGCCTTCCTAATGTGTCTCTTTGGCATAAAGTTTTAAGCTTTAAGAAAAAGCAGACATGGGAAGGGAGTTGCCCTTTGTAAGAAATGTTTACAGTTTTAAGAGCATCTCTTTCTTCAGTACAAGGAAGAAATGGATGACCAAATCTCTAGAAATTTATCTCTGGAAAAGACAAATCTGTGTAACAGTTACCCTCATTTACTGTGCTTTTCCTGGTCACCTCTCATAACTGACTTTCCCCCATCCTCAACATCTTCTGTCTTTAGCTGAGGATGGCATTTAAGTTGAGAGCTTCAGGAATGCTGCCAAGTTACTCAGTTTTCCTGGGTCTTTCCCATGTGTTTGTTGTTGGTCAGTTACTAAGTCATATCTGACTCTCTGTGATCCCATGGACTGTAGCCTGGTAGGCTCCTCTGTCCTCCACTGTCTCCTGGACTTTGCTCAAATTCATGTCCATTGAGTTGGTGATGCTATCTAACCATCTTATCCTCTGCTTCCCCCTTCTCATTTTGCCTTCAATCTTTCAGTCTTTTCCAGTGAGTCAGCTCTTCACATCAGATGGCCAACATATTGAAGCTTCAGCTTCAGCAACAGTCCATTCAGTGAATATTCAAGGTTGATTTCCTTTAGGACTGACTGGTTAGCTCTCCTGCAGTCTAAGGGACTCTCAAGAGTCCTCCAGCACCACAAATGAAAAGCATCAGTTCTTCAGCCTCACCTTTCTTTATGGTCCAACTCTCAAATCCATACATGACTACTGAAAAACCCATAGGTTTCACTAGACAGACCTTTGTTGGCAAAGTAAGGTCTCTGCTTTTTAATATGCTGTCTAGGTTTTGTCATAACTTTTCTTCCAAGGAGAAAATATCATTTAATTTCATGGCTGCAGTCACCATCTGCAGTGATTTTGCAGTCCATGAAAATAAAATCTGTTACTGCTTCCACTTTTTCCCCTTCTACTTGCCATGAAATGATGGGTCTGGTTGCCATGATCTTAGTTTTCTGAATGTTGAGTTTTAAGCCAGCTTTTTCACTCTCTTCTTTCACCCTCATCAAGAAGCTCTTTAGTTCCTCTTCACTTTCTGCCATTAGAATGGTATCATCTGCATTTCTGAGGTTGATATTTCTCCCAGCAATCTTGATTCCAGCTTGTGAGTCATCCAGCCTGGCATTTCTCATGATGTACTCTGCATATAAGTTAATTAAGCAGGGTGACAACATACAACCTTGTAGTTGTTGCTAAATTGTTGTTGCTAAGTCACTTCAGTCGTGTCCAACTCTGTGTGACCCCATAGACAGCAGCCCACCAGGCTCCCCCGTCCCTGGGATCCTCCAGGCAAGAACACTGGAGTGGGTTGCCGTTTCCTTCTCCAGTGCATGAAAGCAAAAAGTGAAAGTGAAGTTGCTCAGTCGTGTTCGACCCTCAGTGACCCCATGGACCGCAGGCTACCGTGCTCTTCCATCCATGGGATTTTCCAGGCAAGAGTACTGGAGTGGGGGTGCCATTGCCTTCTCCGACAACCTTGTAGTACTCCTTCCCAATTTTGAACCAGTCTGCTGTTCCATGACCAGTCCTAACTGTTGCTTCTTGACCTGCATGCAAGGTCTCTAAGAATTTTTCCACTGTTTGTTGTAATCCACACAGTCAAAGTCTTTAGTGTAGTCAGTGAAGCAGAAATAGATATTTTCTGGAACTTTCTTGCTTTCTCCATAACCCAACAAATGTTGGCAAATTAAACTGTTGTGTGATTTTCTCCTGTTAATCTCGTATCAATCGAATTCTTAGACCAGCCAAAAGAAGAACCTAGAAGGGTAAAGGGAAATTTCTTCCTTCCTGACAGGATACTAGCGACCACATTTCTCAGATGTTATTCATAAAGCACATTATGATTCTTGGGTCCTAGGGGCTTGAGGAGTCCTATGGCAATGACAATCAAAACAGGACTCTGGACAACACAGTCAGTGGGCAGCAATGGAACGGAGGCCAGAACCTGGGATGTCTCTAAACTAGCTTCCTCTCATGTAAGATGAGGACTAAATAAATTCCAAGTTCTCTTCTAGGTCTATCAAAAATATCAATAGCCATGATCAGCCTATGGTTAAGGTCAGCTTTCCTTTCTGTTCCCATAGCACAGCCTGGTGGTTGACAGTATGGACTTTGAAATAAGACAGCCAAAGTTCAAATCCTGTCTCTGTCACTGCTAGCTGTGTGACCCTGGACAGGTTAATTCACCTCTCTGTAAAATACCTACCTCAAAGATGAATCCTGAGGAGTCTATGAAACAGTGTGTCTGCCACAGAGTGTAGTAACACTAGGTCATTGTGCAAATGTTTGTTATTATACTTTCATACATGTGTGTCCTCCTTTAGCTATGTTTTCTTTTGGCCACTTAACAGTGGTGTGAATGATGTGAGGAAACACAGAAGCAGAAAGATCATTTTCAAAGGTCAACATAGTTTAGGTTTTCTAGGAAAAGGCTGTACTTGTGACTTCCGTGGTAGCTCAGATGGTAAAGCGTCTGCCTACAAGGAGGGAGGCCTGGGTTCAATCCCTGAGTCAGGAAGATCTTCTGGAGAAGGAAATGGCAACCCACTCCAGTACTCTTGCCTGGAAAATCCCATGGACAGAGGAGCCTGGTAAGCTACAGTCCATGGGGTCACAAAGAGTTGGACAAGACTGAGCGACTTCACTCACTCACCCCCTCCCTGCCCATGCCTGTGGCCTGGGCCCTAACAGTGGGACTGGTGTCCCCCACCCAAGCCCAGATGCAAAGAGAAAGAGTGTCAAGAGCACCCAAGGGCCCTGTTTCACCAATCACCCTGAGTGGTTCTGTACCTCCCACTGTCCTCTACAGACTCCTGGGGTTTTCTGTTTCTCCCTTTCCCCCTCTGCCTCCAGCCTAGCCAAACATCTTTTAAAATCCTTCTCCAAGTTAACATGTCCAATCAAACTGCCATCTGTGTCCTCTAAGACCTGCGCATTTACAAAGGAGGGCAAGAGTCAGGCAGGAGGCACATGGGGGAGAACCCTAATTACCAGGATAGGAATGCTGCAGGAATGAAACAGAAGCCTTTTTTTCAGGAAGCAGAGGTAGAAGTTACTCCCAGGTCTCAGCCCCCATCTGCCCTGCTTCTGCAGTGATGGGAGGGGGTTTGCATGGGAGGGGTTTGCTTAGGACTTTCTACATGTTGTCTATTGAATAAGAAATGCACAACCTAAAAGTTGTGATTAAGTTTTATTTGAAGAGCGTACTAGAGTTTTTGCTGAAAAAAATCATGTAGTTGAACATAATAAGATTACTGCTAATCACAAAAAACAAGTTAATGATTTTAGTGTTTCCCTATGTACAGGAAGATGCAAGAATCTTATTAATAACTGAGTGGTCTTTCACTGTATGTATATACATATATGCCACATCTTCTTTATCCACTCATCTGTTGACGAGCACTTAGATTGCTTTCATGTCTTGGCTGTTGTAAATACTGCTGCTATGCTATCTTTTCAAATTATAGTCTTCTCTATGTATATGCCCAGGAGTGGAATTGCTGGATCATATGGCAACTATTTTCAGCTTTTCAAGGATCCCCCATACTGTTTCCCATAGTGTCTGTACCAATTTACATTCCCATCAATAGTGTAGGAGGGTTCCCTTTTCTCCATACCCTCTCTAGCATTTATTTATTTGTAGACTTTTTGATGGTGGCCATTCTGACTAGTATAATACTTCAGTGTAATTTTGATTTGTATTTCTCTAATAATTAGCAGTGTTGAGTATCTTTTCATGTATTTGTTGGTCATCTGTGTGTCTTCTTTGGAGAAATGTCTATTTAGGTCTTCTGCCCATTTTTTTATTGGTTTGGTTTTTTGTCATTATGAGCTGTTTGTATATTTTAGAAATTAAGCCCTTCCTTGTCAATCATATCATTTGCAAATATTTTCTCTGTTTGTAGGTTGTCTGTTTTATGGTTTCTTTTGCTATGCAAAAACTTAAAGTTTGATTAGGTTCTATTGGTTTATTTCTATTGCCTTGGAAGACTGACCTAAGAAAACATTGCTACAATTCAGAGAATGTTTGACTAAGTTCTCTTCTGGGAATTTTATGGTGTCATGCCTTATATTTAAGTCTTAAAGCCATTTTATTTTTGTGTATGGTGTGAGGGAATATTCTAACAACTTTGTTGATTTACATGTAGTTGTCCAGCTCTCCCACCACCACTTGTTGAAAAGACTCTCTTTTCTCCAATGCATTTATCTTCTTGCCTCCTTTGTCAAAGATTAACTGATCATGGATGTGTGAGTCCACTTCTGGGCTCTCTATTCCGTTCCACTGATTCATGCAGGCTTGATTAAGGTTTGTTTCTTGAGGACTGATTTCTCTCTGCATCTCTGGGCCCTGAGCATGCTGGGAGCAGACAGGAAGTAGACCCCTTGGGAAGCAAGATGTCTGTCATCTCTGTAGCTTCCATCCTCTGTTCAAGTTCACATGGCAGGAGTGGGGAATGGAGAGGGGACTGGGCTGACTCAGGTCATGTGACCAATTTTGAACAAATCACCGAAGCCAGAGACCGAGATGCCTGGTGGGCTTAGGCCCAGCTCACATGTTCTCCTGGAGCTGAGGGGAAAGTCAGCTCACTCTCTCCTCCTCTTCACAGCAACTAGTTTATTTATTCTTAATTGAAGTATTATTGATTTACAGTATCATATTAGCTTCAGATATATAACATAATGATTCAGTATTTTTATAGATTATACTTTTTAAAAAGGTGTTATAATACAGCAACTATTTTAAATCTTCATGGTCTCTGCAGACACTGTCCTCCTCCCCTATCAGATGGGAACACCCTCTACTTCTTGTCCTCAGCCCACCTAAACCTATACTCAGCTGCTTCTCCTTCCTGTTAAAATGGAAAAGGTGTTCCTTCTCCTCCCTGGGACAATCACTGTGATCAGCGTGCCATGGGCTTCTGTCTCAGGGGCCTTGAGTTAATCTTTGTCTACTTCCTGTCTATACATTCATATTTCCCACCCATCTATCCTGATCTTGCAATGAACAATGACTTATTGAGCATGTATGTGCCATCAGCATAAAATCCACCATAAAATCTGATCAGTTGTTTGAGCCAGAAATCTGAAAGCTATTCTTCCTTATCCTGCATACCCAACTAATTACCAAGTCCTATTAATGTGAATATCTCAGTCTGTCTACTTCTACCCCACAGGTCCAAGTAACCCATCATCTCTTTCACTTGGTCATAGACACTCAGGCAAAAAGACACTATCCATGTTTTGACATCTTCACTCAAAACTGATGAAGCTGAATCAGATACCCATTTTAAGCTCTAAAATTTTATGAATTAAACCTAGACCTGGACATTGCAACCAGAGATATAATTTAACATTTTTCACATTACAGGCCTTATATCCCAAGCTCACTACTCCCTAAGTTCTGCTTCCACATCATCCAGATACACCCAGCAACACCTTTTAAGACCCAACTCATGGGCAGCAAAATAACAAGGATTCAAAGGCCAAAGACTGTAAGTAATGATAAATTTGATTATATGAAACAGTAATAAATGTAAATATGAAATCATGGATTTAGGGTCACTTCAAACTTACATTAAAAAATTGTGTATCAGGATCTTATCTCAATGGTTGGATCTTAGAAAATAATATTCTGGGTTTCTCACTAAGGGAATTTGTCCATGAATTATTGCTGAACCAACATGTTCCTGCAGGAAGGAGGGTCTAGGGTTTCCTATTCTGCCATCTTGATGGCATCACTCCTCAGTAATAAAAGTCTAATATTGAAACAAGTCCAAAAGCACTTACTCAATTACAATTCAGTAAATGGGTGTGAAAGTCAGTATAACACCTGGACATGTTCTCAATTTTTTTCAATCATCTACAGTAATTAACTAGCAGAGCCACAGCCTTTGTGTTCCCTGGCAGAGCAGAAATAATTTCAGAAGTCAGCCTTAAAACATGTGAGAAATGCTTGGAATATAGATTAGGTTGAAGTATAGCACATATTTGAAGAATTTTTTTAACTGTTTTTACCTCTTATTTATTGTAAGACACCATTTGAATCCCCTTTCACCACCTTCTCTATGCTATTTTAATAAGTATTAAACTCTTTGCTCCACTGTTTTTCAGAATCCCCTCCAGAGAGGTATATATATCTAATCAACACACTTAAGAATTCCTCTCCTCTTACTTTGAGAAAAGTTAAGAGGAAAAAATACAATCATTCTGTCAGAAAATATGCCATCCCAAGGCCTCTCTTGAAGCCAATGGTCTAGTTATTGGACCAAAAGTTTGTTGCAGTATTTCCAGACATACAATTGAAGGGAGACACACAGAGAGGGAAGAACCAGGTCAGGAACATACCCAACTGAGAACCTTGACCAAGCAGGGCTACACTATCAATGCCTACCTTTTGCTTGACCCACCAATCTCCGTGCAGTCATCTTTCACCAAAAGGTGACATTCTACATGTCTATTTGCTTCTGCAAAAGCCCTTTCCAAAAGGAAGAGATGTTCTGTTGACCTGTATGGAACGGCAACAGCTTTTAAGCTTTACTCTATCCCCACTTCACTCCCCCAAAGCAAACGTTCCTTATGGGGCAGGTTGCTGATCACAACTCTTATGGTTGAGAAAGCTGCTAAGGAGCTAAGTACATTAGTGGAGATGCACTAGGTTTCAGGTTTAGAAGGGTTATGGTCTAAGACCAATTGTTGGCTACATTACTCTATTAAATAAATAAACTGTAATAAGTAAGTGTCTTATGGGCCCATTGGCTTGTGTAGAGACCACAAGCAAAAGCCCGAGGTCCACAAAGCCACAGAATCATCTGGCACCTCTTCAAATCTAAGGTCTGACTTCTTAAACAAGGTCTATGAGACAAGTCAGATAAACACAGACTGGGAGGAATTTATAGAGGGCTGAAATATAAGACCATCACTGATTTTCTTTTAAAAGTAGCACTGCACTAACATAAATGATAAAACATTAAGGAATTTATTGATTTCTCCAAATATGAGGTATCTTTCCTTCCCTAGCTGGACATGGCTTTCCATTAATGGATTCATCCCTGACTAGTTCCCTTTATAAACAAGAGGCAAAATATGTATGACAAGGCATACTAAATGGTCTAACCCAGACTGAACCAATGATCTTGGTCTCATTAGTGACTTGTAATGATGCTATAAAAATTATTCATCATCTTTTAAAAAGGCTCTAATACCTACTTAATAATTATTTTGCAGGTACCTATTAAACACACAAAAAGAACTGACCATGTCTTCCTACCCAGTGTGGCAGATACTGTTCAATGTCCAGCTTTTCACATTCAAATGGCTCCATCCAGAACTCCATTTAGACCTGATTGGTAATCATATAGCCTTTTTCCAGGTTTTATTTCTATGAGCATTTGAATGAATAAAAGTGATTCCAAATTCCATTAAGCCTTTTATCTAAAATTTACCATATGTGAAGATGGTATGGAAGGACTGAGATGACTATATGTTGAATGTCCCAAGTGAAGTAGGATTTGACCTTAAATTTTAACAGCTGATTTGCATTTCTACATCCTAGGCCTTGCCTCTGGTCAACTAGCAGCCTCTTAATATGGGTTCTAAAGTTACTGTTAGGTGGGAGAACCAAGAGACAGGGCATTGCTGGCCAGACATATTTATTAACAAGTGAAAAACCAGGTCAGAGACTAATCTAAGTAAATTTCAAACCACTTATTTCTGTTTAAGAGCACCATTCTCTCAAGTCTTTTATTCTTCCTACAAACAGCATAACCCTCTTCAGATTTTTGTAAAGTCCTAATCCAAGTCTTTTTGTTGAGACAGGAAAATTTATCTTGGGTAAGGAATAAACATCAATAAATAGATAAGTGGAAAAGAAGAGAGCAGAGAAACATATTTACAGACATAAACTTATATATCAAATATCTAAATGCACAATTTCTGAAACAAAACACAAAAGGAAGGTTGATGACTGAGATCAAAACTAAAAATCAGCCATGACCAGATAAGATACCATTTAAGTTTCTCAGGTCCAAATTCACTCTTCATTATCTTCTATCGAGTAATGAATCTGGACCCTGCTCATCTGGACCCTGCACACTTATCTTCTTTACCACCAGGCAGGATGTTAAGCTCTGTCAGCAGAGGGTGCTGGAGGAAGAAGGGTTTCTCTTGGGTTCTGGGCTCCTCACCTAGGCAGGCACCTGCCGCTTTTGCAGTGCTGAACTCCAGTGGTGCATGCAGTTTCCTGTGGAGTGCCACTGGCATAGCACCTCCTGTGAAGGGGGCTCCCCTGGCCCCCTGCCCCACTACCCCACCCTTCACAGCTTCAGTAAACTCTGCCATTCAGCCTTGGCCACATCTTCTCCAATGAAGTGTGGATATAAGCTCAGGAGGGGAGTGATGCATAACGGTAGTGATGAAATAACAAGTGGAATAGTAAGTGGAAGGACAAAGAAAACACTCTGATATCTGCTGGAGGAAATGGAAGGCAATCTCAGTGTGTTAAAATTTTCAAAGTGGAAACCCTAGGTGCAGGTGTGCACTTCTGTTTGCTCTAGAGAAACATTCACACATATAAGCAAGGTGGCAGGTACCAAGATATTCTTTAGAAAACAGTAAAATCTACAAACAACCTAATTGTTCTTCAGTAGGTAGATACTTACAATAGTCATAACTACATATACCAACAGAAAATTTAAGAATTTGGCATAGCTAATGAGTGAAAAAAAGTTGCAGGATAATAATAATAATCCATATCATGTATTTTCTAAGGGTATATTTAGTTGTGTGTATACAAATGCTGAGGGGGAGAGTTTACCACCAAACCAGTTCTAGTAATTATCTCTGGAAAGTGAAGGACAAAAATGGGGAAAGGGCTGGGATTATCAAAGCAGACTTTACCTGTAATAGTTTAAGAAAAGAAAAAGAATATGTATTTGTTAAATAATTAAAAATGAAGACTTGTAAAAGTCCTAACTTTTACTTCTGGCCAAGATGAAATAAGAGACTGGATATACCCTGAAACAAATGAAAAACTAGGCAAAACACATTAAACAGTGGTTTTCAACACACTGGACTTCAGCCAAAGAACAGTAATCCTTGGAAAAAGGAAACCACCAACCCAGCTTACTGCCTTGAATTTCTAAGCCATGACGCAGGAAGGCAACACCTAGGCAGAAGTCGGTGGACTTCCCTGAGTTGGAGAGATGGAGCTCAGAGTTAAGGGAGATGAAACCAGACAGAGTTCCCAGGGCAGAGGACCAGGGAGGGGAGAACTACACAAAGGAGACCTCCAGAGACCTGCAGAAGGTACCCCTCAGGTATTCAACAATGTATTGGTCAGGACACATACACGAGGAAACCATCCAAGGCTGGGGAAAGGTTTAGAGGAAACAGTACTTGGGACGCACACAAGGCTAGGAATAGAGGCTGTTTCCACTAACCCAGACCAGAAAGCCTCTTAATCCAGGGAGCACTGGGTAGATAATTAGCCAGTGCAGAACTGGGGAACAATTAATCCTAGAACAAATGTTCTGCTCTCTTAACAAAGCTTAAAAAGCAAGATCTGAAAGGAGCCAACTGCTTTCATGAAATTTAACTATGTCCCAGAACAAAAATAACCAGCACCCAAACAAGTTAAAATTTATATCTGGTATACAATAAGAAACTACCAAGCATACAAAGAAACAGGAAAGTTATGACTTACAGTGAGAAAATCAATAGGAACTGACCCAGATGTTAAAAATTGTTACATGTTCAAAACGTAAAGCTGGAATATGTGGAAATATGAAAAATACCCAAACTGAACTTTAAAAATGAAGACATCTGAAGTGAAAAGACTCCAGGTAAGATTAACAATAGATTAAACATAGTAGAATGTATCAGTGAATTTAAAGATAGTAATAATCTGACATGAAGTAGAAGATAGCCTCTGTGGAACTGAAGTCCCCAATACAGAGAATGGGAAAGACAGAAAAAGCTATCTGAAAAATAATAGCTGAAAGTTTTCCAAACCTGATGAAAAACCACAAATCCAAGACGCGCAACAAACCTCAACCACAAGAAACAAAACAGCATCAGTTCAGTTCAGCTCAGTCGAGTCCGACTCACTGCAACCCATGGACTGCAGCATGCCAGGCTTCCCTGTTCATCACCAACTACTGGAGCTCAAACTCATGTCCATGGAGTAGGTGATGTCATCCAACCATCTCATCTTCTGTCAGCCCCTTCTCCTCCCGATTTCAACCTTTCCCAGCATCAGGGTCTTTTCCAGTGAGTCAGTTCTTTCCATCACGTGGTCAGAGTATTGGAGTTTCAGCTTCAGCATCAGTCCTCCCAATGAATATTCAGGACTGATTTCCTTTAGGATGGACTGGTTTGATCTTGCAGTCCAAAGGACTCTCAAGAGTCTTCTCCAACACCACAGTTCAAAAGTATCAATTCTTCAGCCCTCAGCTTTATGGTCCAACTCTCACATCCATACATGACTACTAGAAAAACCATAGCTTTGACCAGACAGACTACAGCATAGCACAGCACAATCAAAATGCTCAAAAAACATGATAAGGAGAAAAATCTTGTAAAAGCAAGAGGAAAAAAAGACACGTACTGAGGAACAAAAGATAAAGATGAGATTTCTCACAGGACACAATGCATGTGAGATGCTGGATTAACATCATTAAAGGGCTAAAAGCAAAAATGTCAACCTAGAACTCTATCCAATGAAATCATTCAAAAATGAAAGCACACAAAAACTGTAAGAACTCATACCCAGTATCTGTACCAACAAAACTAGAAATGTTGAAGGTTAAAAGACAGCCTTTAGGCAGAAGGTGAATACCAGCAGTAACATGTTACCTATACAAATTAAGGAAGAGCATAGGCATAGTAACTACATGGGTAAATACACAGGACTTTAATCATTAAAACATTAACAAAAAAACAAAACACCCCACCTACTGTGAACACCATGCTCATCAAAATAAGTTTGTCTTTAGCAATGTTCTAGGAGTCTTTAATCCACTCTTCTGGGCTTTAAGGCTGATAGAGTATTTATTCTCTCTTCTTTAGTCCAAGTTCTGCGATTTCATATAGAACATAATTTTACCCAAAATATGGGCCTACAGAATCAGATTTCACATACCAGCATGTGGGTTGGTACTAAATATTTATACCAAAGACTCTGAACAGAAACCCAATTTTACTTTACGCGCAATCTGAATAAGGCAGAAAGTCACAAACAAGCTTTCAGATATTAACAGCAGATGGTATTCTCATAAATACTTGGTAAACTAGCACATAAGTAGATGATTTCTATTTGAGGAAGATCAACTTTTTGTCAATAGCAAGGCAAACCAAGTCCTCCCTCCAACTATCCTTTCTAAGGCTCTGTTCTCCACTGATAAAGACATCCCTTAGCTACTATCTGTTGGTCTTGAGGAGCAACGAAACACTCCAACAAGACTAAGGTAAATTCACTAGCATTAAATTTCGTAGTCAAAATATAAACACACACTCCAGTTAATAATAATAATAAAAAAAAGAGCAGATTAACCCAATAAACATGTAGATTTATTTTAGATTGATTTGGTACATGATACAGATTGGTTTTGCAGTTTTTAATGAACTGAAATAGAAATTTCTAAATACAGCAGTGTCTGCCTGTGCAACAATTATCTGTAAGGTAAGATACGGGATTTTAATATAACTACAATCTGCATGAACAAATCAGGTGAAAAATCTGAAAATGTTTCTATGTACCTTCTGGATTAAAAAAAAAACCCAAATCATTAATGGCTCAAGATACTAAACTGCTCAAGAGGGGAAAAGGCTGTGGGTTCACTGTAAGAGCTCTTCTTGTAAAATCTAATTCCATATTATGATTCTGTTAGAGCAGTATTCAAAACTACAGAAGATGAGAGGCTTCATCAGCTACATTTTCACAGAAATAGCTATAGCGTTAACATTAATGTGTGGAAAGGTATTCGTATCTAAGTAAATGACAATTACAGCATTGTAGCTAATTTTTACCCCTTTGGGAGAATGGAAATTCTGTGTATTTTCAACTGAATTTTGTATCTTAAAGCAATCACTAAAAGCTAACAGCCATGGCACCATAATAAAAATTTTTGTGAGGTACCTAGAATATCACTACTGAGGGAAACACAAAAATGTGAGGTAAGCCTACCTTTTCCCAAAAACCTTTGAAGCCAGAGATTTTAAACAATTAAGGCACTTGAAAACATTAGGTATATGTACAAATGTGCAAGTAAAACAAACTATAGCTGTACCAGCAAGTAACAAAGAAACAGTAAATCTTCATTTTAAGAACCTTTAATTATCTAAATATAAGGAATTCTGGCTTATGAAATGGACCAAAGCAACTTGTCTTGTACTATAAAATACTGAAAACCAGTACTAAAATCGGCCCCTATAGGCTAAAGAAACTAAAACAAAACATCTTAATGACCTAGAAAAGCAAAAGTTCATTTTAAACTGATTTAAGCCCCTGACTAATCCAATGTGTCAAAGGCAGGGAAGAAATATCCCTCAACCTGAAAAAACTAGTGCTTCATGAGGAAACTAAAAATAAAAGTACGCATGCTTTTCCTACAACAGGAATCAAAACTAAGAAGAAAGGCTGGGAGAGGAAAAACAAAAAGTTCAATCTGTTTATCCAGGGCAATTATCAATAAAAGTTTAGTCATCTGATCAACTAAATTTTTCTGAAATTATACTGCTCACATTTGCTATTTCAAAACTTAAAATGACTGTCTCATTTAAAGAGTTAGTAACTGATTCTAAAACAACTTATTTCTTCCTTGCTTAATAGAAGTTACTTTTCAAAAAAGCTCGGTGGAAATCTTTTAAGGTACAACAGTGTTAGGATACTTTTTGAAGTACAAAGGAAAACATAATCAAATCAACTTTATACTTTTTAACAGCTGTAAGAAAAATGGTGGTAGGTCCAACAGATGAAGGCTTTTGACTCTGTAGAACATCATTTAAGTTACTCAGGCTTGAAATAAAGTAGCTAAGCTTTCAATTAAATACTAACAGTGTGGTATCTAAAAGCAGGTTTACTACTGCTCACATCAACAGTTACATCCTCAGACCAACTTTTCCCTTCATTAACGTAAAAGAACAAATCACCAACATTTTTTCAGTTACAGTCTACCTTTCAGTCTGTCTTTTAAGGCACTGTTCTTTGTTTTCTCAATGATATAAGGTGCTTTACAAGTATGAACAATAACCTGCTATACTTTTCATGTTTTGTATCCTCTCATTTCTTTAAATCTGGAATGTAATTCCCTTGTGTGGCATCTTTTTTCTAATGTAGAAAAAAATAACTGTTATCAAGCACAAAATTTTACTCTAAGGGTACTACATTTATAAATTTATTCCACTTTTGAAACGATAGCCAAAAATCCACCTGATTGATGCTCATTTGGCACATTCTTCTCAATTCTGGTCACTAAACTACATCCTGAGTTAGGATGAAAATAATGCAGCTTTCACGCTTAAAAGGACTACATTTAAACTGCCAAGAGTCATGAGGTTGTCTGCGCAGGACAATGTTTTCCATCACTTAGTTACATTTGGCATGTCAAGCAGAGAGAACACAATCCCACAGCAGCAGCCATGTAAAATGAAAGATGGCCACAGGGACTCATGCAGCGCACTTTAAATAGCCCCGGTGAGCACAGTGACTGAACTGATTGTTCTTCAAGGGTGGTGCTCCTATATGCATCCTTTGAAAAATTAAAGATCCTAGAATAGCATCTTCCATGTGGGACATCTTGAAAGATAATATTTTGGTTTCAGTTGAGTTACACGCCAGTCCTTGTTAATTTAGTGGGTCTCTTTACAGAGTGTGGTAGTTTCGTTCTTTAGATTTGCAGAATTTATAGAGAAAGAAAATTACAGCCTGCACACCCAAGACAAGGACAATTCCTCCAATGAAACTGGCTGCATCAAAGGTAGACTTCCGCATAGGTTGTATAGTTGGAGTTAAAGTGGTATTAGTTGTACCTGGTTAAATGAGATAAAAGAAATAACAATACTTAGTAAGATACTCAGTAAGTCTCATGATCCTCTATGATAATTTCAAGACTCATCTGAGGCTTTTTGTCATGTGTTTCTATAAAGTATTTCCTCTTATGTCAACAGCTTCCTAATTGAGGAAGACAACCATTTATCAATTCCACTCTTCATTCTATCCAACAACATCAAGTGGTCAATGGTGCTAATATAATTTCAAATATGAAAAGGAAAATTTATTCTCTTGGCACATTATGCCCTGAGAACATATTAAGCACTTTTAAAATTTGCAGTTTCTTCAGACTACATATCTTAGTTAATTGCTACAGTAAATATTAATATTTGTGTTTAAAATTCATACTTTGCATTTTTCTAAATTTATAGAAGGTAAATGAAAATTTGATTACAGGTTTTCAAATTACAAAAATAATCTTAATAAAGAAAAAAAATTCACAGAATCAAAAATTTCAGTATTATCTAGAAGTAAAAAGGATGGCTATATTATCTGCAAACTCACGTAGTCTAATACAGCCCACAACCAATCTCCAACAGTAATCAGTATTTAATGTTTAAGTTATAAGAAATTAGATTTTACCTACAGATTGTACTAAAAGGGTTTTGGAAAACCGTTACTATTTCATTCTAACATGTCACGCCAAAATGTGATTACAATTTTAAAATGTATTAAAGGACTCTCAGCAAACCTATCCTTATTGCTTTAACAGCCTACTATCTTGGTCTTCCAAATCTAAGAGATGATTTCAGTTCCTAACTGTTAAGAATAAAATTGGAAAGTGATAACAAATAGTAAAAGCTAACACTGCACACACATCCTATCTTACTGTTAGTTTTAAAAACCACAATTACCTGATGTAGTAGCTGTGGTGGAAGTTGTAGTAGTGGAAGGCAGAGTTGTGGTTTTAGCTGGAATGCAAATGAAATATATTAAAAACTTGAATTTCTTAATTATCTAGCATCTATCTTTTAAAAACATAACTACCACTTCAACATGCTTCCAGTTGTTTTTTTTAACAGAATAAAGGCCAAATCTCAGTTAATGGTTTACTAACATATCTGCACATTCAGAACATTAGCTTTGAAGTGTATTCTAAAACATGAAACAATCATAAAGTTGTATCTATGTTAGCATCTATGTACATACTTAAGTATAAAAATTTATATATACACCTGGATACAGTCTGCAAAAAGACACACAGGTGGGCAAGAATTTAGGTGAGGGAACTCTTGGTCCTTTCTCAATAATCTTGCTTCTAAGACAAAACCCATTAACTCAGTAAGTCATGGTAAGAAACAAATACAATTCAGTATTTCTTAAAGTAGCTATCAAGATTTATCTTCTTCATTTCAGGGGTTTGGCAAACTTAACAAGGCAGACAATAAACATTTTAGACTTTGTGCACTGTGTAATACACAAGCAGCCAAAGACAACAAGCAGATGAATCCACATGGCTGTGTTCCAAAGAATTTTATTTATAACAACAGGTGCCCTAAGGCCCTAATTTCCCTCATCTAAATGATGTTAAGAGCGCAAGGGTAAGCTCTCCTCTACTGTAGCACATGAGTTCAAATAATTATCTGCTGGTGTCTCTAAAGAAATGCACACTCATGGGAAGAATAAGTTTGAATGTAAATACATTTTAGGAACTACAACACTATGTTAAAGAGACTTCAGACAGTATCAATACTACCAATAAACATTAGTAAACACTATGATATGTTCACACACTTATTTGTACTCCTTTCTCTGTCACTGTAAGCACTGTGGTCCCAGTCTTGGTTGGATAATTAGGTCATCTTTCATTTCTCCAAGTTATGAACATCTCACAGGGAAATATGTGATCTCCTCTCTAATAGGACAGATTCTTATTCAGATTTCCTAGATTGGAGGGTATCATTATTTTAAGACTCATAATCCGTTCAGAGTTTTCCTTGCTTGTACCTTCTGTGAAACCACACAAAAATATACTTTTTAAATTAAACATGTATCAAATCCTTTACAGTACTAAACTACTATTACGAATTTCGTCTGACAATACTGGGAGAAAAAATTCGCAAATTTGCCATTTGTGTCTATTCACCCTCTGAACATGGCAAAAAAAATATTTTTAATTTGCACTGGTTTCAATCTCTGAAGCACTAGAAGTCTACTACATAATCATTGAAGATAGAGCTATGAGGTTTAATTTTTAGATACTTATAGAAGTTGCCCTCATTTTTAAAAATAGTTCTCTAGAATTACCACAACAGAATACCCCATCTGTGTTCAATCTTGCCTCTTTCCAAAAGCCTCTCTACACAGAATAAGTTGTTATAATGATCTACATGGTTCAAACATGCCAGCAAGGCATACAATGGCGCTTCTCAGTCTGGCTCTTGACCTGTTGATTGTCGAGCTTAACTTGTTCTCATCTTGTTACTGGATATTCCAAATGCAATTCCCTGACTTTATTACACTCTTTCACCTCTCCTTCACATGTGCTGTCTGCCCTGCTCTACTTGGAACATTCCCCTCTTATTTTACCAGGTAACTTCAAGACTCAGTTACCTGAAGTCTACTCAACATCTCCAGGAAGCTGTCACCACATATTACTTAACACACACAGCTTCCTACAAATCCCCCAATGCACTGTGCTTCCTTACCTTTCATAGTTCCTACAAGAGAAAAAATACTATCTTACTTCTGTTCCTATATCCCTATCTTCTAACCTAGTACTTGTCCTGGAGTAGACGTTTTTATTTACTCTATTAAACTGGTAAAAATTTATACAAGGAGATAATATTTAATGCTGTTGAAGTGAAATGAGTCACTCAGTTGTGTTCGACTCCTTTGCAACCCCATGGACTGTACAGCGCGTGGAATTCTCTAGGCCAGAATACTGGAGTGGGTAGCCATTCCCGTTTCCAGGGATCTTCTCAACCCAGGGCCTGAACCCAGGTCTCCCACATTGCAGGCGGATTCTTTACCAGTTGAGCCACCAGGGAATGCTGTTGAAGGTGTGGTTTAAAAACTTTCCGATTTCTGGAAAGCAATCAGTATTAACAGCCTCTGACCCAGAATGCTGTTTCAATCAATCTTACCAGAGATGACAGCAAGTATTTTCCTGTAAGATATTCACTGCACAGAGGATGAAAGATGACCTATCCAACTAAGAGTAGATGGGCAAAGTGCATACAACTACATGTGCATAAGAAAGCAATTCAAATGTGCATGGACATATCAACCAATAGGACTCTCTCTATATAAATATATTTAGTTAGTTCTAAAAAAACTGAAGACATTTTGGTGTACCTATGGATGATAAGAATTAATTTCCTTTAGGCTTCTGTATTTCCTTAAGAGTTCCACAAAATCCACAAAACGCAGTTTTCAGATTCAATGTACAAAACTACAACAAATCTGTTCAGATTCAATGAACGTGAAACACTGCAGTTGGTATCTCTGTCACAAACAGTACATATGAATGTAATTATTGCAGTCCAAGACTAAATATGTCTACTCATCTTTAAAATTAAACTAATGATTTTTAGCTATTAATTACTAGGTACTCATCAACAAAAGTTTAAAAAACCCTCAAAGGAGGAGGAAAAGAATTAATTATCTTGTATTACCTGTAGAATTGGTTGGCGCTGGTGTGGTAGTGGGCACTATTTAAAAAACAAACATGTAAGTCAAAGCTATCTAAAATATCATAATCAAAGCTGCTAAAATATAATAATCTGTAACACTTGTTTCCCAACCTACAGTCATTTGAGTACTTTCACAATTTTTTCATTTTAGTACCACCTATGGAGGAGACAGACAGTTGCTCTGTCGCAATACCAGTCCTCCATTCTTTAGAAACAGCACCAATTTTTAGTGACACCCTCCCCTGCAAAAACATTTCTTAAGTCTCCCCTGCAGCTAGGTAGCCATGTGTAACTGCTAGAAAGCATCTGTAAGGTAGATACAGGTCTCTCACTTTCCCTTCCTCTTCCTGTTGGCAGAAAAACCATTCTGATGGCTGGAACATGAGCATTCACCTTGGACAGTAAGGGCAAAGCCATTTCTGAGCAATGACACAGTAAAAGCGTAGAAAGAGCCTGGGTCTCTAATGATTGCAGATGCTACTGTAGCCCACTAGCTGCACTCAAGCCCAGGTTTCCTTTACATGAGAGCCAAATTAATCTCATCAATTAAACCACTTTAATTTGGAGTTTTGTGTCCTTGATGGCCAAATGAATAGAATTACTTATTCAATTTTTCCTTAACATATTTTAAAATTTTATACTCTTATTTCTAAGCAATATTATCATAAAATTACATTAACCACTAAAACTGTTCATTCATTTACCACCTAAACCATATTATGGACTCTATGTAGGGTATCACTAATCTGATACTAAGGAAAGTTTCAGTTAGAAAGTTCAAGTTGGGATGAGGGAAGGGAAGGGGAAATGACTACTGAAACTAGTTACAGGTAGACTTGAAAGGTTATTTACTCTAGAAAAATCTTTTATTCTATTTAATTATTAATATACCAAATTAGGAATTTGACTTTCCCATTAATTTATAATCTTTTCAGAAAAACCAGCTTTCATGCAGGAATTTTAACTACTTCCTGGGCAAAGATGAAAGGTTAAACCATCAAGTTTCTCAAACTAAAATACAGAAAACAGTTGAATAAAGCAGGGATTCATTTAATCACAGCACAAACTAAGCTGATTGTGATAATCACCAGTACCATAATAAAGAAAGTGACAGAACAATGTTGTTCATGCCTGTAAAATGCAGCAAATAGAGAGGGTCTAAAATTCAGTGAGCATCTGCAAGAGGTTAAAGAAAAATAAAGTAGAGAAAGAGATATCTATACTTTTGCATTTCACATTATGTACCACCAAACGACTAAATCAAGCTTCAATGCAATGAGTGTGAATATGCTATTCAGATCCAAATTTCTTACAAGATAGAATTATGGAAATGCTTCAAACCAAATACTGAAATAAGGTTTCCTGAGGCAATGATCTTCCTCATCTCCTCTTCTCAGATAATAAAGTGAACACTTACCAGAACAGAATCCTGTGGTGTTCACCACCGTGCAATCACTAACTGTTGAATTATCTGAACAGTAGCTTTTACCTGTTATGGGGAGTGAGGGAGGTGTGGGATGGAGGGAAAAAAAAAAAAAAGAATATCAATTACTCAACTTATGTTATCTCTGACTTTGTTACTATGCTCCAGAGTTCCTCCCCAAAATAGAACTTAAGTACAAACTCTCTAGAAGTCCACAAATACTCCATTATTATCTTTTCCCCATTGTTTTAAATACTACACAGGATCTCTCCAAACATCCTTCTAAAATCCACATGAATATACTGAACAGATAAGTCAGAAACACACAGACCTCAGAACTGTGGTACAATGAAGGTTGCTAGAATTCACAAGAGGGCTGAGTCAGTGGGGAGAAGTGCTTAGAAACTAATAAAGGCGTAGTAAACATGGGAGGTGCCCCAGAGCAGCAGCTCTGTTCCAGACCTCTGCTTCAGTCTTCTACACTTTCTAAAATTGCTTTCCTGGATGGGAAGATGTGTAGCAAGAGTAAGAGAAAGTTTTCCCCAACATACTCGATGGTAAGGCATCCAATCACCAGAACTTGCTGATCCTGTCATACAAGAGGGAGGGGCGCACTCTTAAATTCCATTTTATGACCTAAAGAAAAGTGACCCTTATATAACAAAAAAGTTAATTCAATTCAAACTTAGGCTAATTCCTTATTTTTAAAAGAGGTTTTTAAACTTTCTTACATACTGATGTAGTTTCCAGAACTCTTAAATTTTTCAATGAAGAATAACAAAGTTTAATACCATGTAGCTTTGGATTTTTCTTTACATAAAAAGGAAACCTGAGAGATTATTTTACCAATAAGAAAAAAATTCAGCCATCTTACATTTGCAGAAGATAAATATGGTTCTAACATTTTTCAGGGCAACAGTTTTCAGGGGAAAATTCCATAACTTTCTTCCATGGCTAATTTCAGTGTGGGAAATAGATGGGGAAACACTGGAAACAGTGTCACACTTTATTTTTGGGGGCTCCAAAATCACTGCAGATGGTGACTGCAGCCATGAAATTAAAAGATGCTTACTCCTTGGAAGAAAAGTTATAACCAACCTAGATAGTATATTCAAAAGCAGAGACATTACTTTGCTGACTAACGTCCGTCTAGTTAAGGCTATGGTTTTTCCTGTGGTCATGCATGGATGTGAGAGTTGGACTGTAAAGAAGGCTGAGCGCCAAAGAATTGATGCTTTTGAACTGTGGTATTGGAGAAGACTCTCGAAGAGTCCCTTGGACTGCAAGGAGATCCAACCAGTCCATTCTGAAGGAGATCAGCCCTGGGATTTCTTTGGAAAGAATGATGCTAAAGCTGAACTCCAGTACTTTAGCCACCTCATGCGAAGAGTTGATTCACTGGAAAAGACTCTGATGCTGGGGAAGGATTGGGGGCAGGAGGAGAAGGGGACGACAGAGGATGAGATGGCTGGATGACATCACGGACTCGATGGACGTGAATCTGAGTGAACTCCAGGAGATGGTGATGGACAGGGAGGCCTGGCGTGCTGCAATTCATGGGGTCGCAAAGAGTCGGACACGACTGAGCAACTGAACTGAACCGAGTACACTTAACCTAACCACAAGGTCTAAAATTTCTCTTCCTTTTAAAGCTATTGAGCCTTAATTATCAAGTCTAAGAAATTAAAAGGGGGAGCATGGGAGACAAGAAAAGATTTTAGGGGGAGTATTAAGCAACTAATATTTTAAAGGAAAAGTATTTGATTTGCAAAACAAATAGTGCCCAGCATCCTAAATGTTTTACATTTCCAAATGTTCAAGAATACCTTGCAGCAATTTTTGAAAATGTTAGAACAATATAGCATTCTCAAAATTAAAGCAAACCCAAAGATTCTTACCTTTACATTCTATCCAAAAGCAGGTAGCATTACCATCAACACAGGAAATACAACTGTTTCGGCTTCCACAGATATCTAGGGGTGGGAGTTAAAATATATAAAATTGATCAATCAGTATCTCATTTCGAGTCTGTACTACTTATCTTTGTTAAACAACAGCAAGCACTGCATACATATCAGACTTAACTTATTCAGAGAAATAGCACAACTTTATAACTCATTCACAGATGACTGGATAAAAACGTGCTACACAATAGAATATTATTCAGCCATTAAAAAAAAAAGAAATCCTGTTATACACTAAAACATGGATGAACCTTGAGGACATTATGATGAATAAAATTATCTGGTCACAGAAGGACAAACACTGCATGACTCTACTTACATAAAGTATCTAAAATAGTCAAAGTCTGAAGCAGAAAGTAAAATGGTGGTTGTCAGGGGCTGGGAGAGGGGAATATGTTTGCTGTTCAATGAGTACAAAGTTTCAAACAAGATGAAAACTTCTGGAGATGTGCGCTTATAGTTTACTATGGTACAGTACACTTAAAAATCTACTAAAAGGGCTTCCCTGCTGGTCCAGTGGTTTGGAATCCGCTCTGCAATGCTGGGGTTACTGGTTCCACCCCTGATCAGGGAAGAACCCACATGCCTCAGGGCAACTACGCCCCTGAATCAGAATGGCACACCTAGAGTCTCTGCAACAAGAGAAGCCACCCCACCAAGAGAGGTCACCCCCGCTGGAGGAAACTAGAAAAAGCTGGCACCTAGCAATGGAGAAGACCCAGCATAACAAAAAATAAAGAATAAAAATATATTCTTTTAAAAGCTATTAAGAGGGTAGATCTTATGTGTTTTTAAAGCAGACACATAAAAAAACCCACAAAAATATAATTTACTAAAAATTCTTTCCAATCATTATAAAAGACTAGTGTGAACACTCAAAACTTCATGGTACCTATCTAAACAACCCCTTTGTGCGCAGCAAACATTTCAGGTGCTCAGTTTCTTGAGGCATTTTTAAAAAGAAAAATATTGGAAAAAAGGCTGTTAGAAGGCCAACACCACACACAGGGAAATCACCGCCCGTAACATCAGATGTGAAATGGAATTTTTAATAGTAATAAAGATTTATTATAGGTTGAACCCAAGCTCCAATGATGTCTATTCTGAAAAACCTGAGATCATAAAACTCACAAATGATCCACACTTTCCAGGGTTTTCCATGAGAGGATAAGAGACAACTCACCTGGAGGGGACTACATTCACAAAATTTAACAAGTTAGCATGGTCTTTGTCAATAATTTAAGCCAAACAGCTCTGAGACAGAATATTGAAGAAGGCTACATATAATTCAGTGTCTGGGCTCTACACATTTTCCTAGAAGCTAGGTGCCTCCAAAAATATTCTCATTTGCTTTCCCCCCTGCCTAAAAGAGTTCTGCAAAGAGGAACTGCATTTCAATATTTATCAGAAATGGGAACAAATACAGTACTTTTTTGGGGTCAGAGGAGAGTCACAAAGTAGAAATAAGTTCGGAGGTTTGTATACACCTGAAATAGTTGTTTAAAATCTTTTGTGCTTGTCATGAATGTTTGGTTAGCATAGTGTGTGTTACTTACAATGAACTAAACTGCTGCCTTTCAGACTACAGTTATCCAACCACCACTTAACAGATGAGACTAATCATCTCCTTTGAACTCATTTCAAAATACACAAATGCAATTAACGTATCTACAAACCTCTCTTCAAACACATACACACCCTACCAAAAAAAAAAAAAAAAAAATTCTAGGAGGAAACTACCAAAAGAGCACAAAACAAATTCTGCTCTATCATCTTGGAAATAGTGAGGTTAGAATATCCAGTATTGTAGTGCAATTTACTTTCCTCATTAAAAGATGTTTACAATCTTTCATTATCTATTTTATTTAAACCCCTATAAAACACAAAAACTAGAGAAGATATTTTCAAATAGATCAGCCTGGAAAAAAATTTTTACACTGCAGCAATTCTTAGGTCAATATGTTACTCCCTACCCAGTATTAACTAGGATAACCAATCAAACCGGACTCTTAAGTTTTAAGTATCTAGGGAGGGTCTTCACTTTATTAACTCAAATTTATCTTCCCCTCTGTTACCCGTGTTGTCATGACATTGACTCTTCTGCTGTAAGACTCAGCTTACGTTTCAACCCATCCCCAAATGGAGTCAGAGCTTAACAAAAGGTCCCGAAAAAGAACCTGAAAAATCGATAGACCTGGGTTCCAATGTCAGCTTCACAATCTCTAAGCACAGAGTTCTAGTGGAATTACTTTATCTCCCACTCCTAGGTTTCACCACTTATCTTCCAGTTTAATCTAAAATACTAAGAGACGTATGCGAAACACCGGGTACACAAATAGGTACTTTTTCTCCTTTGCACACATCACCGAGTATAAAGTTTTAATTAATTAAATGCTCAAACTTCAGATATATCCTGCAAAATCTATGTAATTAAGTCCCAAGCGACTAATTTTTTCAGACCCAGAACTGAGACACCAGCGAGTATTTCTGTCTCCCAGCGTCTCTTTCCTTTTTTCACCAACTTCGGGAAAAACGTCCCTTCGAAAAGACGACCTGGGTTGGTGGACACAAACGACTAACCTCGGGGAGAGGGAGCTGGGTCTCATCGCCAACTTTGGAGGAGGTCGCCTCGCCCCACAATTAACCTCACTGCCGCCACCGCAGAGGGAAGCCACGTCCCCTCTTCAGAGCCTGAAGCGAGGCTGGGGATTACGAGGCGCTTTTAAACAACACCTCGGAGCTGAACACTGTGGGGTCGCAAACAACCCTACGCCCCAGAAGCTCCACCAACCCTTCCAACCAGGGCGCTCCGCAAGCGCGGCCACCCCGGCCCGGCCCCGGCCGGGCCGCCATGTTGCCGGACCGCGGCCCGCCCTGGCCCCGCGCGCCACACGCAGGGAGGGCGGCCCGGACCGGCCCGACTGGCGGGCGAGCGAGCGCAGAAGGCCCGTTGGGCCGGCGCCCACCTGGTGCTGGAGTGGTGACCGGCGGCGGCGTGGGGGTCGTCGGTGACACCGGGACTGTCGCGGTGGTGGGCGGTGGAGACGAGGGTGTAGTCACGTTCGGGGCCACGGTGGTGTTCCCGGCCGCTGTGATTACGCAGAGGGCGGCCAGACAGCCGACGGCCAAAAGCAGCGGGCGAGAGAGCCCAGACATCGCGTCCTCCGCGCTGGCGCTAGAGCGAAAGCTGGGACACCCTGCGCTGCGTCCGTCCCTCCGTCCACTGCAGCGCCGCCTCCGAGACTCCGCTCCCCCGGCGGGATCGCGCCGGCGTCACACGAGGGCGGTGTGCGAAGGCGGGGCGCCGGCGATACCAAGTGGAATCCTCCGGGGGGTGGAGGAACCGAGAGGAAACCGAGGAAAGGTTTTCTCTCAGACGACTGTATTGGCCAATCGAAGAAACTGGCCAGATACAGGAAACTATTTTCTATGCCCTCAGGTTGCCACACAGGGCGCGGCCGGGCTTTTCTCGTTCCTGCAATAGGGAAGGATCCCACCTCGACTCAGATGGAACAACCTACATGACGTGGCGACGACGTCCTCGAGAATGACTTGCTAGGCCCCATGTGACCTCTGGGGCGGCGCCTTCCAGGACGGATTCGCGCTGGGCGGAAGTTGTTTTCAAGCGTTTCGCTTAGAACCCCCGGCAAGAGTTAAGATTTTACTGTCCTCCAGCGTTCCCAGCATGCTTGCATAGGTATCCTTCGAAGGACCCGCGCATTACCCCTTGAAAGTCGATTTCGCTGATTTCGCTTGTGTTTGGACACCCCGGGGAGATGGAGACCCCACGCGTTTAAGGAGCTTGTGCTCCGCCGCCCACGTAGTGAGCGGCTGAAACACCGAGAGCAGTCTGCCGGTTGCCGCACGCCGTCTACTTCTGTCGCGCTTTCCCACCCGGACTTCTCTTGGGGATTTCAGCCAGCGGTAGAAACAGCTAGTCAGTGCCTCCTTTATAGTCGAAGAATCAAAGACAGTATGGGCTGGAGATTCATCCGGTCTGTTCCCAATCCCACTTTACAGGTGAAAACACCGAGACTCAGACTTGACCGAAAGGCGCAGTTGCTTAGCTTCAGGGCTGTTTCAAAATCCCTGTCACGGCTCAGCCTTTTAGTGAGATGAGCGCCATCTGATGTCCAGTCTCACAAAAATATTTACAAGTGCAGCCGTGCTTACATCAATCAAGTGGTTAAAGTTCGGTCATAAAAGCTGTATTTAACTCTTATTTTCAACTATTTCTGTTTATCATCTAATTTTAATTACAGACATTAACCCTTTAAAATAATAGGACATCAGTTGCTTTTTTGAGATCTGCTTTGCTAAGCAAACCCCGAAAAAGACTGCATATGCACTTTTTTAAAAAGTCTTAAACTTGAAGTCTTTCCCTAACCCAACCCTAAAATCCAGTCAGTACCTTCATGACTATGAACATTTGTTCCATTCAACTATGCTAGTTGGAGATTTGCTTGGATGTAAACAAAAACTCGTTTTTGACTGATCCAACCAATGGCAAGAAGCGTCAGAGTACAGCTAAGTAAGTGAGGTCTCATCCATCTTCGGGAGAAGGCAGTGGCAAGCGACTCCCGTGTTCTTGTTATTATTTTTAAGGTTAAAAATATAAATTCTCTTTTCTTTGGATAGCTCGATGGAGAGTGTCTTGTTTACAAGCTAAAATAAACACACCTCACTGTGGAAGCCATTGTTTTACAAGTTGCCATCTCGGTGTTTACCTCCTGTCCTCAATTTTTTTAGTGTTTTTAGGGGGATATTTCACTTTCTTGAATTAAGACTAGAAAAGCATCACTAGTTTTTTTCTTTTTAATTTTTTTTTACATGGCATCTGTTGAGCTATATCAAGAATTTCAAAAGTTTTTTTCACCATTTCAGATCAAGGACCGGCATTTAAAATACAGGACTTTTAAAAATTGAAATCTAGTTGATTTACTGTGTTGTGCTTTTTCACTGAACAAAGTGATTCAGTTATACATATACAGTATATGTTTTTATTATTTTCCATCATAGTTTGTTACAAGATATTTTGTATAGTTCCCTGCGCTATACAGTAAATTCTTGTTTATCTCTTTAGTATAGTGTGCATATGTTAATCCCGTACTTCCAGTTTATCCGCCCAAACCCCTTCGTCTTTGGTAACCATAAGTTTCTTTTCTATGTCTGTGAGTTCATTTTGTAAATAATGGCATTTGTACAATTTTTAAAACTCCACATGTAAGTGATGACGTCATTTAGTATGATAATTTCTGGGTCCATCCATGTTGCTGCACATGGCATTACTTTATTCTTTTTATGGTGAGTCATATTCCATTGTATTAATACATCTGTGTACCACATCTTCTTTATCCGCTCCTCTGTCAGGGGACATTTAGGTTACTTCCACGTTCTGGCTATTGTAAAGAGTCCTGTTCTGAACAATGGGGTGCATGTATCCTTTCTAGTTACAGTTCTCTGCGGTTATATACACAGTGTTCTTGCCTGGAGAATCCTAGGGACGGCGGAGCCTGGTGGGCTGCCGTCTATGGGGTCGAACAGAGTCGGACACGACGAAAGCGACTTAGCAGCAGCAGATTGCTGAATCTTAACGTTTTAATTTTTAGTTTTTTAAGGAGCCTCCATACCGTTTCCATAGAGGCTGTATCAGTTTACTTTCCCACCAACAGTGCAGGAGAGTTCCCTTTTTTCCCTTTCTAGCATTTGTTATTTGTAGACTTTAATAATGGTCATCCCTGACCAGTATGAGGTGATACCTCATTGTAGTTTTGATTTATGTTTCTCTAATAGTTAGCATTGTTGAATATCTCTTCAGGTGCCTGTTGTCCATCTGTATGTCTTCTTTGGGGAAATGTCTATTTAGGTTTTCTACCCATTTTTTGATGCAGTTGTTCATTTTTTTGTGATTGAGTTGTGTGAGCTATTCGTATATTTTGGAAATTAAGCCCTTGTTAGTTGCTTCATTTGCAAATATTTTCTCCCAGTTCATAGGTTGTCTTTTTGTTTTATGACTCCCTTTGCTGTGCGAAAGCTTATATGTTTGATTAGGTCCCATTTGTTTATTGCTTTTATTTGTTGCCTTGGAAGACTGACCTAAGAAAACATTGCTCTGGTTTATGTCATAAAATGTTTTGCCTATGTTCTCTACTAGGAGTCTTATGGTGTCATGTCATTAAGTCATTTTGAGTTTATTTTTGTATATGGTGTGAGGGAGTGTTCCAACTTCATTGATTTACATGCATATAATACAGTTTTAACATGTTTTAAAGCTTAACTTTCAACAAAGTTAGAGAAGGATTGTAATAAGTCAAAGATTAATAGTGAGCTAAAACTGTATATTCAGATTCTTAATGTTAACGCTGTGATTAGGGTTGGTGATAAAATACTAGAGATGCTCTCCACTTTGTGGATATTGCTTTGATAATTGTTCCAGGGTTTCATAGGGAAGCATTACATTTTATAGCAGTTGTTCTCAACCTTGGCTGCACATAAGAACCACCAGCAAGTTTTGAAAAGCAGTGATGCCTAAGTACTGATTTAATTCGTCTGGAATGAAGTTTGGGTATCAGGAGTTTTAAAAGTTCTGCAGATGTTTTTATTCTGCATCTTAGGTTGCAAACCACTGCTTTACTCTTGCTTCTTAAAGTGTGGCTCATGAACTTAAACCATTCATAGACCTTGAAGACTTGTTATAAGTGCAGAATGTCAGGCCTCACCTCAAACCTCCTGAATCATAGTCTGCGTTTTGTTCCATATGCAGATCAAAACATACACCTATTAAAGTCTAAGAAGACTGCTTTACACTTTAACCCATGGAGTTACTCAGGAGGAGTCTACCCTCCTGAGTGGCTGCAATACTTAATGGTGAATCCTTTACAAAATTACATCAAGCAGGACATGTTGTGAAGTTTTTGTTTCTTTGTTTGGGTTTTTACTTGTTTTACAAATGTATGTAAGGTTGGGGTACAACAATACAAAACTCCTGGGTGTGCAGGAATCTTGGAGCCTAGCCTAGGTTCCCTGTAGACTGGCACTTGAGATGCATTTATTTTTATTTCTATACTGCTTTAAATCCTGGGCAGGCTAGAACTTTCCCCATTATATTTCCTTAGGAAACAGAGAAAGTCTTGTTCATAACTCATTCCTTAGGAACAACCCCAAAATTCAAGCTGAACTATACCCAGGCAGCTTTTTGATACTCAGCATTACTTGCTACCTTCTCCTGTGCCCAGGCATCTTTGTGCTCCTCCTAATCAAACCAGTCAGTGGTAAAGGAGATCAGTCCTGAATATTCATTGGAAGGACTGATGCTGAAGATGAAGCTCCAATACTTTGGCCACCTGTTTCGAAGAACTGACTTATTGGAAAAGACCCTGATGCTGGGGATGATTGAAGGCAGGAGGAGAAGGGGATGACAGAGGATGAGATGGTTGGATGGCATCACCAACTTGATGGACATGAGTTTGAGCAAGCTCCAGGAGATGGTGATGGACAGGGAAGCCTGGCGTGCTGCAGTCCACGGGGTCACAGAGTCAGAGACAGTTGAGCAACTGAACTGAACTAACCCTGTTTTGGAGTGCTGCTTTTCAGCTGCAACACACCCCTGATGAATATTCTGCTTCTTAAAAATATTCAAGTGATTCTGTTCTAAATGGTGAAAGGCCCCACCTTGAGCAGCCCAAGGGTCCCCCCTCCTCCTCTGAAACCCCAGACTTGGCCCCACTGCCTCTCCAGCAGCGGAGGGCTCACCTCCAACCCAGCCAAGAGCTCTGGGACCCTGCATCAGGCCTCTAGTTGCTGTCCCTTGTGATTGGCCAGTGTTTGCGCACCTCCCTTCTGCCTTGATGAAATCAGTTTCTTATATTTCATTCTTTTGTGTGTGTGTGTGTGTTGTTTTGGGTTTTGGGACCATGCCACTTGCAGGATCCTAGTTCCCTGACCAGGGATCAAACCCCCAGCCCTCTGCAGTAGAAGCCTGGAGTCCTAACCACTGGACTAGCAGGGAATCCTCCTCATTCTTTTCTGTTGTCACACTTCAGTGTTTTAGTAACGTTTATCTTTGTTCTGCATACGTGTATGGCCCAAGTCTCTCATGTATCTATGACTTCAATACATTCCAGTGGTTCTTTTTTAAATTAATTTTTATTTTTGGTTGCACCAGGTCTTTGTTACTACAAGCGGGCTTTCTCTAGTTCCGACAAGCAGGGTCTACTCTTCACTGTGGTGTGCAGGCTTCTCATTTCAGCCGTTTCTCTTGTTGTGGAGCACGGGCTCTAAGTGTGCTTCCACGGGCTTAGTTGCTCTGTGCCATGCAGAATCTTCCTGGACCAGGGATTGAACCTGTGTTCCCTGCTTTGACAGGCAGATTCTTATCCACTGTATCACCAGGAAGTCCCCAGTGGTTCTTAATGTGTGGTCTCCAGATCGGCATCACCTGGAACATGTTAATGTGAATTCTCCAACTCACTCCAAATCCACTGAACCAGAAACTGGTGTGAGGTCCAAGGATCTGTGGTTTAATAGGCTCAAGCATTTTGATGCACACTGAAGAACCTATGGTTCATCACATTTTCAAAGCCTGCTTTCAGGTGTCAGACTTCATGTTGTGTTACTACTGTTTGTTACAAATATTTTGTATGATGTATAAAACTTACTGGAGATATGGACTGACTAGATTTGTTAGTTTAAGTCATGATTCCATTTTGGGAAGGGTAGTGGATGGTATAAGCAATATAGTAGTTTAAAAGTGAGTTTCCATGAGGGAGAGAGTATCACAGGTTGATAGAGATTTTTATTTTGAGGATTTACCTTTGAATTAATTCAGTCAATTGGAAATTAATATGTTAGTGAGTATAGCTAACACTGAACATAACCGGGATTTGTTGTTCTTGAAATGATAATAATGTTCTGTTAGTGGCAGTTTCTCTGGTTTTTGTGGGTTGACATTCCAGAAGGGAAACCAACTTTCACTGAATTTATGATTTATGTCAAGCATCATTGGAGGTGTCTTCACAAATTAGTTCAATCTTCAAGCCGTTAGGAGATGTGCCCGATTTTACTAATGAAATTGAAGCCCCAAAGTAAATTATAGTGTTGTTATTGATCATATAAATTTACTCAGGGAACCACCACAGTATTAGAGCCAGGGGGAGCTGACAAGTTTCTTTACTTCTTTTAACAAATGAAGAAAATACGAAGTTAACTGATTTGGCCACCATTTTGCTAACTAGCTGGGACTAAAACAAACACACCTGATTTTAAATATGTATAAAATGTAAATACTCTTTGAGTATGGAATCCTGAGGTTGCCAGCGTATTCATTCATTAACAAATAGCTGGCATTGTTTGGAGTTGGGGAAAACATGTTCTTTGCGTAGAATTTTAAACATTTATCTCAAATCTCCCCCTCCAAAATGAACAGATACCACACTCTGCTTATCAACATGGCTTGCTATAAGATACAGCATATGTGCTTGCGTTTGCCATATCAGCTATTAGGACAAGGTTGCATAACTAGCATTTTGTATAAATCATCAGAATGCCCTTACTCTTGTATTTGTGGACTTGGAAAAATTTAGAATTCCTTCTATTTAATCAAATCAAAATCTTTCAGTTTGGTTAAATCAAAGTCCTATATTTGGAGTTAGTTGGATAAGCTTGTGTCCTTTGTAACGGCTTCTCCAAATGTTAAACATATAAATAATTCTAAGATAGATAGAATATATTCTAATACAGAAGTATCAGTGCGTGTACCTTTAAATTTTTCCTGTGGTCATGCATGGATGTGAGAGTTGGACTGTGAAGAAGGCTGAGCACCAAAGAATTGATGCTTTTGAACTGTGGTGTTGGAGAAGACTCTCGAGAGTCCCTTGGACTGCAAGGAGATCCAACCAGTCCATTCTGAAGGAGATCAGCCCTGGGATTTCTTTGGAAGGAATGATGCTGAAGCTGAAACTCCAGTACTTTGGCCACCTCATGAGAAGAGTTGACTCATTGGAAAAGACTCTGATGCTGGGAGGGATTGGGGGCAGGAGGAGAAGGGGATGACAGAAGATGAGATGGTTGGATGGCATGACTGACTCAATGAACGTGAGTCTGAGTGAACTCCGGGAGTTGGTGATGAACAGGGAGGCCTGGCGTGCTGTGATTCACGGGGTCGCAGAGAGTCGGACACGACTGAGCGACTGAACTGAACTGAATAAGAACCACTGCATATATAGATGTGTGATTAAAGCTTCTACACACCCTGAAAGTGGGAAGTGAGAGCAGACAAAGGGACCATGAACTTGCTCCTTTAGATGGTCAGTGGAGTTCTACCTTTACAATGCAGCTGTACTAAAAATACAGAGTTTCTTACGTCCATGCCGATATCCCAGTTCTTTAACAATATTAGATAAATGCTTAATTCTCACTGTCAGTAAGAATTGTTCTGCTGCTGCTTATTACATGACTAATGCTTGTAATGTGTTTTAACCAGGATTTTTGCAAAGCGTCAGTCTGATTTATCACATGCTTCAGGAGTTGCTGAGACTCTGTGGCAAGCTCAGCACCCCCTTTGTTTGCCGTGTCATCAGTGTGACCGGAGGAACCCCTCCCAATACAAAGGGCTGGGATTCTTAGGTAGGGTGCAGGCCCTCAGAGTAGAGGAAAAGGAAATAGCTCCTCTTTAGTGTTTTCCAAATCTGGCTGTTAATCAGTCACTGCGGAAGTTTTTAAAATGCAGGTTCCTTGACAACATTCTGAAGGTCATACACCAGGAATTTATTAATCATACATATATTGAGCACTTAGAGCATAACAGTTAGTATTCTAGATCCTGTCTACAAAGTATTAATTCCCTGAACCGTCAGAGCAGCCCTGTGTGGTAGGTACTGCTGTTTTGAGACGAGGCAAAAAAGACAGCGAAGTTCTTGCCTGCGTTCATGCAGCGAGGGAAGGGCAGAGCCAGGACTCTAACTTTGGCTGTCTGGTTCCAGAACACAAGTTCGTAATACTCTGCAGCCCCCAGATCATTGATGGTGTGACACAGGCAGGACGCTTCCTCCTCGTCCACCTCAGACCTGAGGATGGAGCCATGTCACCGCAGCAATGAAGCTGTTACTAGGAAGGAAGAGAGGGAGGGAGGGAGATCAGTAGATGGATAGATACACAGACACTGGTTGGCAGGAATTACTAGGGATGGCAGGAAGCAGGGGAGTAGGTGCAGCTATGTAGGGCTATGCAAGGGAGGTCTTTGTGGTGCTGAAAAAGTTGTGTCTTGATTGTGGTGCCAGTCAGGCAGTTCTGCACAGGATAAAATGACAACTCCGCTACTGACAATTGCCTGGTTTTAATATTGTACTTTAGTGTAAGATGGGCTTCCCTGGTGGCTCAGATGGTAAAGAATCTGCCTGCAATGCGTGAGACCCAGGTTCGATCCCTGGGTCAGGAAGATCCCCTGGAGAAGGAAATGGCACCCACTCCAGTATTCTTGCCAGGAGAATCCCATGGACAGAGGAGCCTGGTGGGCTACAGTCCATGAGGTTGCAAAGAGTCGGACACAACTGGGCATCTTTCACTCACAGAGATAGGACCTCTGGGCAACGGTGATCAGTACACAGGACCACTCTATTTTTGCAGTTTCCTGTGAATCTGTAATCATTTCAGACTAAAAAAATTTTAAATCCTTTGCCTCCCTTTGGCAAAACCCAGGTCAACTAGAGGGCTGTCTCCTGAAGATTGGCTCAGAGAGAGATCGGTCTTGGGAGACAAACCTTCACTTAAGCACAAGAAAAGTGTGGTGGCTCTGGGCAGAGCAGCAGTGTGGCAGAAGTTGGTGAAAACCGAGAGTGGTCACCACCAACGCAGACAAGCGTGCCCCTAACTACAGAAGGGGGGCTGAAACTTGCTGCTTGTGTCTTGCAGTGACTCCCAAGTGACCAGTGCTCAGGTGACTAAGAAAAAACCTCTGGGAAGAGAGCTGGGTGAATGCCAAGAATCTGTGTCCCATGTTTAAAGACTGTGTGGCTCAAGGATACGTTCCAGCCACCTGTGTTGAAAAAGTTCCCTAGTTGACACCTCTTAGCTTAAGGAGCAGCTTATAAAACTGGATGCCAGTAGCATCTCAGGAATCCACCACCACAGGGACTGTAACTCAAGCCCTTGGTTTTCACATGGTTGGTATGATTCAGAGACAAGCTTTCTACTCATAAAAACATCCAAACTGTATACCCTTTTCTGAATGCTATGTATAAACAAATATTACAATGAATTTTTTTCTAGTGCCTCTCATATTTATTTACCAAGCTTCTTATGGAAGAAATATAAACAGCAACATAATTCTATTATAGTTACAAATGTTTTAGGATTCAAGGCCATTAAGTACTGCTGCTAAGTTAAGAATGGTTTTGGCTACAAGTAACAAAATCAGCCAGTCAACAAACAGTAGTCTATTTGTCTCAGTCTCTTTGTCTCTATAGTAAGAAGTCGAGACATAAGTAGTTCCTTACAGCTGGAGAACCAGAGCTGATACCTTTGTTGTTCTCTTGGCCTTTCCTTCATGGCTCCAGCCTCTCTGCATTCAAGACTGGATAGAAGGGAAGGGGCAGGACCACTGGCATTTTGCTCCTGTCTGACTGGCCGATTCAGTATCACATGGCTACTCGTGACGCAAAGGAAGCTGGAAAATTGTGTGTTTTGCTTTAAATAAAGGAAAATGGGGACAGGTTGGGTGTTGGAGAGCTACTCTACAGCGTCTGCCACAGCTTTCAAATTAAATTTTATCAAGCACCATTTAATTTAGAAACAGCTGATCAGATATATAATAATAAAACTGTCAGAAAATACTGATATGAAAGTTAGGCATAAAGCTCTCCACTGTCAGTAATTACACAATTTTGTATTGGTCTTTCATTCTCTGTTGGAACTGATTCTAGATGATGAAGAACATCTGTTCCTTCAATCAGTTGCCTATATCGGAGAAAAAAATGGGGGAAAAAAAATTGTCAAGTTTCACGTATACCTTACATTCTTAAATTGAGTCCTGTCTAGCTTAGCTAAGGCTACAAATTAAGTTCACCTCAGTCATGAATATCTTAAATCGCTCTAGATGTGTGTACTCTGTCACGCTCCTCCACACCTGCTCCGGTGCTCTTCCAGTCTGCTATTTTCACTGCCGCCAGAGGGATCTTTTAAAAATGCTCATGTAGTCTCACCTCCCCATTTCAATAATCTCCCATTATCCTTAGGATAAAGACCGAAGGTCTCTACCATCACCCACCTCCCCGCTCCCCTTGAGGGCGCCCTGCAGCTTGCTCTCGGCTCCAGCTGGGTCCCCATGTGCCCCCTTCCTGCCACAGCTGTCTGCTTTGCTCTTGCCTCCCACCCCCTCTGCCTGGTCACCTCCTGGCCTTCCTTCAGATCTCACTCAGTCTCTCAATGAGTGAGACATTGCTTGGGGAATGTTTCCTAGAGACTACCCTGCTTCCCCACCCGACTTATATCAAGTTCCCCTTCTTTATAGGAGTGATCAGGGATAAATTTGACACTTATTTTATGCTTCCTGAGTTAATTTCTGATTCTTCCCTGAGGGCAGAGACTATGCTGTTGCTTGGTGCTCCTCAGTGCCTGGCACAGAGTAGGCACCTCATCAGCATCCACTGAACACCTGAATTAAAGGCAGCCCAAAGCCGCGCTAGTTTGAGTCTCTGTACTCATTCAGTGGCCACAAGCCAGAACTCCCTGAGTGGAAATAGACTTCTGATGGTTCTCACAACTCAAAACAAAAAGGCAGCAGGGGCCAGAGAGCCAGCCCTAAACATAGGACTATGCCCCCTGCCAGGGTTTGGGTTGAAGCAGTGGTTGACAAGGTGTGATTTCCATTTCATGATCCTTTAGGGGACGCAGTCAGTGCTGACACTAACCATATGCTAGTCATCTCTCTTTTCTTTTGGTGGGGGGCTGTATTTTTTCCATCCCAATTAGAAAACATGACAAAAGTATATTCTCAGGATAGAGAGCAGGGAAGAAATGGACAGACTCATCTTTGTCCAAAGAGGATGCGAAGCCTATTCTCCAAATTGGTTTCATAGACACTGAATGAGCACCTACTGTATGCACCTCTGCAGGTGTTAGGGCACAAGATAAATGAGGCCCAGTCCCTATTTCCAGTTGTTCGCACTGTGCCAAAGAGGACAAGGAAGCAGTTTGATTTTGGTAGTTGGTGGGGATTTCTGACCTAAGCCCTGAATGGGAATTTGGCAGACTGAGGGAAGGCAGAAAGTGACAAGATGAGCAGAGGCCCAGAGGGTGTTCTGGAAGGGATGGTACTCTGGATCTGGCTGCAGCTCAGCCGCTATGTTGAAAACTTCCAAATGTACATCTCCAGCCCTGGCGCAGCTTGAATCCCTTACTTCTGGTACTGAAGAGTTGCTACCTCCCTGTCATAGAGCTGTCTTCACTTGAAACATAACTTGTCCATCTTGAATTCATGGTCTTCTCTCCCATATCTCCCTTTTGGTATTCTCTGCTGAAGTGAATGGCACCAACCATCCAACCAGTTCCAAAATCCTTGGAGTCCCTCCAGCTCTTCACTGCCCAGAATGGCAGCCACTAGTCACAGGCGGGGATTGCATTTAATTAAGCTTAGCTCCTCAGCTGCACTGGCCCATTGCAGCTGCTCAGTGGCTCCGTATGGCAGGACCTATCATGTTGGGCAGCACTGATCCTAATATGTTTCCGTCTCTGTGGAACGTTCTGTTAGGTATCATTGCTTTAGAATTTTCCCATATCCTCACCACCACCATCTAAATAGTCATAAAGTCTTGTTGAATCTAAGTTCCAAATATCTCTTGAATTTGTATTCATTTATCCCCTGCTCATATGTACTGCCAGTGCCTTAAATGAAAACTTCATGGCCTGCTGTTACCATCACTTGTTACCTGGCCTTTCTCCCTTCATTTTCATCCTTTGCTAATTAATCCCTCACTTCTGCTAAAAGATACCTTTTTCAGAATGAAAACCTTGTCATGTTGCTCCTAATTTAAAATTCTTGCATGGCTTCCCAGGGCCTTCAGGTGGGGGTCCATGCTCGGGAGCCTGGCACCCTCAGCCCTTTGAGAGCTGGGCCCTGGCCATCTCATCTTCTCCAGCCACCACTCTCTCCGTTTCCCCTGGGCACCATGCTCTAGCCACACTAAGTGACTGGTAGATAGGATACTCGCCTTACTCCTCAGGTCCCTCTGCAAAAGCCCTTCACTCCTTCCAAAACGGACTTTACTCATTTATTTCCACTGTGCTCTATCTGCCTCACTTCTCTATGACTTTCAGTCCTCATTTCACCTTCTCATGAAGCTTTCTGTGACGCCCTCCCACTGCAGGGGTCCCTTATAGTGCAATTCCTCCCTAGCACTATTCCCAACATATATCCCTTCTACATTTGTGTGAATGGACTGGTATTTTGATATTCTTTCCCCATGAAACCACTGGGCAAGGGCATCAACCAGACCGGCTGTGGGTTGACGCCGCCTCCGCAAAGGGCATTCCCAGTGTTATCCTTCTGAAGACAAGGCAAGGTAATGCACCAGAAATGAGGGCTTGGATGGCGAGTCTGTCTCAAATAGGAGAGGATATTTCTGTATCTCTCTGGACTTTGGCCAGCCATGTCTGAGCTTCTGGAAGCTCAGATGAAGCTGGGGGTACTCTGTGATGACAGAGAAGAAAAAGCATCTCCCACTAGAGGCAGCCCCACAGCAGGGAAGGAGGATATCTCTGAAGGAGTTGGTTCTATTTTGTCAGATTATCTAGTTGCCTACTATGGTATTACTTTTTATGCTTCTCCCTTAACCTTCTGCAAGGTCTTGTTTAAATAGTTCAGCCCAGACTCAGCTGTTATTTGGAGGTTTCGGGAGAGAAAAAAAATGAGTTATACTTAGGCTAGAGCAATAAAACGGTGCAACTGCCTCCCTGAGGCCAATGTGTTGGTGATAATGATTCAGTGGGAGAGATTCCCCCAAAGATGAATCACGTGGGAAAAGCAGTCATCAAAAGGAGACCAAGCAGTCCTCTCCTCCGCTGCCGTCCTGTAAGGATCTGCGCTGGCTTTACTAAGGAGCTGGAGGGTGTTTATTGCCTTGCCCTCCCTCCTGTATTCCCAGTGCACTTTTTACAGGGCTTGCTGTCTCATGGCTCACTGTCTCACAGTTGTTGGGTTCTCTAACATATTATAGGCTCCCTGAAGGCAGAAATTGTGTCTCACCACTCTTTCCTCAGGACTGAGCACAGGGACTAGCATTTGGTGGGAGCCTAATAAAATGCTAGTTGAATAAATAGGTCAGAAGGCCAGCCACAGTGAAGGCTGAAAAAGATGGAGGGCCAAGGGTGCAGGACCTAAAATGCCACTCTGAATTCCAGGCTGTATGCATCTGGGGGTGGAGATGGTGAAAGAGGCATTAAATGTTGCAAAATGGTCAGTGTGTGTTTGAGAAAGGTTCTTTTCAGAAGGATAGAAAGAATCTAAGTATATGATTCAGGGCAGTGACACTACCAGAAGGGGACAGGAAGATATTTAAAAGATCTAAGAAACTGTGAGAATTATTTGGACTTAAAACATATTGAAAACTGCATTTTCAAAATCAGAATATAGTTTATTAAACCAGGGAAGATGGAGGAAAATGCATTATTTTAGCTTATGTAGCTGTTAAAATTACCTCTTTAAAGAAATCTCCTTTGGCTGAAAATATACTTTATGCTTTTTCAACCTGGAAATATCATCCACATTACCCTGAAGGAATAATTGTGCTTCAAATTGTCCTGGAAGTTTTCCTTGGAATGAAGGGTCAGTAATTATCCCTATGGAGTAGCTGGAATAATCTAAATATTCAGAAACGTTCTGACACTTTATATATCATTTCAGGAAAGACTAAGTATTAGCTTCAACTTATATTCATTTCAGTAATCAAATAGAGATAGGAAACATAGGAGTGGTGAAGAGTATCATCACCATTCATTTTAGGTCCACATGCCTATATGCTTATTGCTAACAATAAACTGGAAAATTCTGACAGAGATGGGAGTACCAGACCACCTGACCTGCCTCTTGAGAAACCTGTATGCAGGTCAGGAAGCAAGTTAGAACTGGACCTGGAACAACAGACTGGTTCCAAATAGGAAAAGAAGTACATCAAGGCTATATATTGTCACCCTGCTTATTTAACTTCTATGCAGAGTACATCATGAGAAACGCTGGACTGGAAGAAGCACAAGCTGGAATCAAGATTGCTGGGAGAAATATCAATAACCTCAGATATGCAGATGACACCACCCTTATGGCAGAAAGTGAAGAGGAACTAAAAAGCCTCTTGATGAAAGTGAAAGAGGAGAATGAAAAAGTTGGCTTAAAGCTCAACTTTCAGAAAACGAAGATCATGGCATCTGGTCCCATCACTCCATGGGAAATAGATGGGGAAACAGTGGAAACAGTGTCAGACTTTATGTTTGGGGCTCCAAAATCACTGCAGATGGTGATTGCAGCCATGAAATTAGAAGACGCTTACTCCTTGGAAGAAAAGTTATGACCAACCTAGATAGCATGTTGAAAAGCAGAGATATTACTTTGTCAACAAAGGTCCATCTAGTCAAGGCTATGGTTTTTCCTGTGGTCATGTATGGATGTGAGAGTTGGACTGTGAAGAAAGCTAAGTGCCGAAGAATTGATGCTTTTGAACTGTGGTGGTGTTGGGGAAGTCTCTTGAGAGTCCCTTGGACTGCAAGGAGATCCAACCAGTCCATCCTAAAGGAGATCAGTCCTGGGTGTTCATTGGAAGGACTGATGCTGAAGCTGAAACTCCAATACTTTGGCCACCCCATGCGAAGAGTTGACTCATTGGAAAAGACTCTGATGCTGGGAGGGATTGGGGGCAGGAGGAGGAGGGGAAGGGGACGACAGAGGATGAGATGACTGGATGGCATCATGGACTCGATGGATGAGAGTTTGAGTGAACTCCAGGAGTTGGTGATGGACAGGGAGGCCTGGTGTGCTGCCATTCATGGGGTCGCAAAGAGTCGGACATGACTGAGCGACTAAACTGAACTAAATAATATTCTAATAATTATTACCTGAGACATTTCTATATTTTAAGGGCTTCCCTGTTAGTTCAGATGGTGAAGAATCTACCTGCAAAGCAGGAGACCCAGGTTCAATCCCTGGGTCAGGAAGATCCCCTGGAGAAGTGAATGGCTACCCACTCTACTGTTTTTGCCTGGAGAATCCAATGAATGGAGGACACTGGCCGGCTACAGTTCGTGGGGTCTCACAGTTGGATGGACATGACTGACCAACTAAGCATGCATGCATGTTCCAGTTTAAATTGCTCAGTAACAAAAAGTTACTTGTAACTTGGATGACTGTCATCTTTTTCTTCACAGTGTTCATGGATAGTAACTTAAATGGCTTTGCCTCACTTCTGCATCTAAATATATATACATTATTAAGAGCTATGGTATCATTCACTTTCATTGACAATATCCTTGAGGCTAAAGATCCACAGAAGGATAGATGATGGATGAATGGATGCACAGAACATCGTAATGGCTAAATAGTTTCTGTGTTTTTGATAGCAAGCTCCTTTTGTGTTCAGTCGCTCAGTCATGTCTGTCTCTTTATGACCCCATGGACTGTAGCCTGTCAAGCTCCTCTGTCCACAGTATTTTCCAGGCAAGAATATTGGAGTGGGTTGCCATTTCCTTCTCCAAGCAAGCTTCTTATGAAATACTTATTTCTAAATATATTTGTCTATAGTATTTGTATTACTTTTGTTTCTTAATTGTTTTTAGTTTACTCGTAGGCTATGTATAATGCTCACCCAAATATTTTTGAACCACAGTTTAACATATATAAATATTACATAGACAAACTTAACATGCACATACCCAAAAGCCACATATTTTTTTGTCTAGATACGGAGCAGCCTGTAGTGTGATATAGAATTGTGACCCATTGCTGTGACGGCCTTTGTTGACCATTCCAAGAACTCCCCTTTTATTATGAGGAACTGAGAAGTTTTCATCTAGAAAAGACAATACATAGTAGGTCATTAAAATATTTATTTTCTTGGCTGATTGTAACACATAGAGCACAAACAGAACGCTTGATTACAAGGATTTGCAATCATATTTATCAGTATATTCCAAATTGTAAATATTCTATTTGTTTCTTACACCTTTCACTCAACTGGGCTGTTAAAAAGATAAGCTGGACAGTCGTCTTAGAACTATTTAAATATTTACCTTTAGTTTATCATTAGCATCCTTAAAAACAAGTGTGGTAAGAAAATTGATAACGTAAAAGGAAAAACTTGAAATTAAAAATGTAAAAGGAAGTGCATTCCTTTTTAGGAATTAAAGACAGTAAACATTCTTGTATTATTTTGACAGTAATAGTCAAACTACCAATGTGATTATTAAAAATGCCTCCTTCGGGATACCTTTCATGGACAGACCCTTCCCTTCACAGCATCTTCCACAGGCCTCTATTGTAGTCTTTAAAATACTCTGTAATTGTTCACAGGTTGTTTCCTGTTTGTGAAGGCAGGGACTTTATCTCATCATACCTTTTATCCCTAGGGCCACCTAGCACGTTACGTGGCACATGTGTGGCCTTATATATTGATGAAAATAATTTATGCTTATTGCTAGTAGTCTGTAAGTAAATTTTAATCTCAGACCTTACGTGGATTGACCAAGATTTTATGGAAAGTGATTGTTTTTTAAGCAGAAGATTTAACAAGTAAAAAGAGTTATACAGTGATTATCAGACCACTATTTGCAGGAAGAACCATTTCCAGCATGAAATAAGATTTGCCTCCAAACTCAAAAATACAGAAGGAAAAAAAAAACACACACACACAGAAGGAAGTAATAGAAGAGAAATTCAGTAAAAGTTTTCATTCAGGAACTATATCAAATTCTGGGGATAACTGAGAGATGAATATTAACTGTCAAGATTTTCCTAAACTACAGCTGCTGACTATTCTTATTTTAAGTTTCAAAGCTAAGTCAACGAAACAATTAAGCCATACCCATGGTGGTTACTTTTAGCTTGTTAAACTGCACACTAAATAAAGACCTGAAATCTTATGAAAAGCAAATAAAATATTATTGTATCTTTATAATTACATTGATACTCCATAATCATTTTGATGGAATAGAGAGTAACCCATTAATTTCACAGAAAATGGCATGGCATTAGAAATCTGCCCAAGCAAAGGTTCAGAGAGTTTTAACAAAATGATTTTTGTCATTGCCTTTAGATATTATGATCCATTTTTCTTAAAATCTGGAATTAGTTGGAAAGAAAATTTATAGAGTTGTAACATTTTTACCAAAAATTCTGTGATTATGGGAGAACTTTTAAAACATTAAAGGTGTAACTTTGTTTGAACTAGAAATCAGAATTCAACTGCTGATGAAAATCAGCTTCTGAATTTAATATAAAACTCATTCTGATGTTTATAATGAAAGCAACTACTACTTTACCAGGCTTAGGAAAATTGCCTTGCATTCTCTCTGGTAAGAGAATAATCAGACAGTTTAGGGGCATTTCCATATAATTTTCTGAAGACAGTGATGTCAAGTGGAAACTGGACTTGAGTCCTGCAACATCAGTTTTTTAACCCTACTGCTCTAATTTTACCAGCATCTTTAAATAATAATAGATGTTCACTAATTATTTATTGTTATATAAAAGTAGGTGGGCTGCTGCTGCTAAGTCGCTTCAGTCATGTCCGACTCTGTGCGACCCCATAGATGGCAGCCCACCAGGCTCCCCTATCCCTGGGATTCTCCAGGCAAGAACACTGGAGTGGGTTGCTATTTTCTTCTCCAATGCAGGAAAGTGAAAAGTGAAAATGAAATCACTCTGTCGTGTCCGACTCTTAGCGACCCCATGGATTGTAGCCTACCAGGCTCCTCTGTCCATGGGATTTTCCAGGCAAGAGTACTGGAGTGACTTTTCTGAGTAGGTGTGCTACCTACCATTTTTAAATTGCTGCTTATGAATTATTTTTTATATTTTTAAATAAATTATAGTTGATTTAAAGTATATTAGTTTCAGGTATGCAGCACAGTGATTCAATATTCTTACAGATTATATTCCATTAGAAGTTATTATAAGAAAATGGCTATAATTTCCTGTGCTATATATCTTGTTTATTTTATACATAGTGGTATGTATCTCTTAATCCTATACCCTACCTTGTCCCTCCCTGCTTCCCTCTCAGCTCTGGTAGCCACTGGTTTGTTTTCTATATCCATGAGTCTCTCTCTATATTGCTATATACACTTGTTCGTATTATTTTTTAGATTCATATATAAATGGAAACATACAGTATTTGTCTTTCTCTGACTCATTTCACTAAGCATAATACTCTCTAGGTCCATCCACATTGCTGCAAATGACAGTATTTCATTCTTCTTTATGACTGAGTGTGTATTGAGAGATGAATATTAACTGTCAAGATTTTCTAAACTGCAGTTGCTGTTATTCTTAAGTTTCAAAGCTAAGTCAACAAAACAAGCCATATCCATGGCGGTTACTTTTATGGTTACAATATTCAAAATGGAATATTACACATATATACTACAAAAATTCATACACACACACACACACACACACACATATATATATATATACACATCTCTTTGTGTGTGTGTGTGTATATATATATACACACACACACACACACATACACTACATCTTTATCCATTTATCTGTTGATGGACACTTAGGTTGCTTCCATATCTTAGCTATTATAAATAGTGCTGCTTTGAACACTGGGGTACATGTATCTTTCTGAATTAGTGTTTTTGTTTTTTTCTGGATATATACCAAGGAGTGAACTTGCTGGATCATGTTGTAGTTCTATTTTTAGTTTTTAAGGAACCTCCATACTGTTCTCCATAGTGGCTATACCAACTACCTTCCCACCAACAATATACAAGTGTTCTTTTTCTCCACACCCTCTCTAATGTTTGTTATTTGTAGACTTTTGATGATGGCCATTTGAACTGATGTGAAGTGATATCTCAAAGAATCAATCATTTTGATTTATATTTGTCTACCCCATGGGCTGTAGCCCGCCAGGCTCCTCTGTCCATGGAATCCTCTGAGGCAAGAACACAGGAGTGGGTAGCCATTCACTTCTCCAGAGGATCTTCCCCAGGGATCAAACCCACTCCCTTCATTGCAGGCAAATTCTTTGCCTTCTGAGGCACCGGGGAAGCCCCAGTGATTAGTGATATAGAGCATCTTTTCCTGTGCCTGTTGGCCATCTGTATATCTTCTTTGGAAAAATGTCTATGAAGATCTACCCATTTGATAGGGTTGTTTGGGGTTTTTTGAAATTGAATTGTATGAACTGTTTACATGTTCTGGATATTAACCCCTTGTCAGTCATATCATTTGCAAATATTTTATTCTATTCAGTAGGTTGTCTCTTTATTTTTGTAGATAGTTTCACTGCTGTGCAAAAAAACTTTTAAGTTTAATTAGGCTATTTATTTTCACTTTTATTTCTTTTGCCTTAGGAAACAGATACAAAGATGCAAAGCAACCTACAGATTTAATGCATTCCCTATCAAAATACCTATGACATTTTTCACAGAACTAGAAAAAATTCTGTGGAATGACAAAAATTTTATGGAACCACAAAATATCCCAAATTGCCAAAGCAACCTTGGAAAAAAAGAATAAAGCTGGAGGTATCTCCCCCTCAAACTTCAAACTATACTATAAAACTACAGTAATCAAAACAACCATGGTACAAATGCAGAAACAGACACATAGATCAATGGAACAGAATAAAGAGCCCAGCAATAAATCCATGGTCAATTAATCTATGACAAAGAAGGCAAGAATATTCAATGGAGAGAAGAAAATCTCTTCAGTAAGTGGTGCTGGGAAAATTGGACAGCTACATGTAAAACAAGGAGATTATAGTATACCCTCACACGCTCAAACTATATATAAAAATAAACTCAAAATGGATTAAAGACTCCAATGTAAGTCTAAAATCATAAAACTCCTAGAAGAGAACATGGGCAGAACATTCTTTGGGACTGAAATATTTATTTTAAAACATGTTGACTCTGTGCATGACATTAAGTATAAAAAGCCAAGTGTTCATCAATATATGAATGGATAAATTCTTTAAGAATATTCATAATATTCAACCAGGAAAATGAGAATTCCAGCCATAGACAACACGGATAAATTTCACAGGCAATGATGAACAAAAGAAATGACACAGAGAACACCTGCCATATGAGTCCATTCATTATTGTTACTCAGTTGCTAAGTCATGTCAGACTCTGCAACCCCTGCAGCAAGCCAGGCTTCCCTGTGCTTCTGTTTCCTGGAGTTTGCCCAAACTTGTATCCATTGAATCAGTGATGCCATCCAACCATTCTTCCTCTGTCACCCCCCTTCTCCTCCTGCCCTCAATTTTTCCCAGCATCAGAGTCCTTTCCAGTGAGTCAGCTCTTCGCATCAGGTGGCCAAAGTATTAGAGCTTCATCTTCAGCATCAGTCCTCCAGTAAATATTCAGGGTTGAAGTGAAGTGTTAGTTGCTCAGTCTTGTCTAACTCTTTATGACCCCATGGACTGTAGCCTTTGGGCTCCTCTGTCCATAGAATTCTCCAGGCAAGAATCCTGGAGTGGGTAGCCATTCCCTTCTCTAGGGGATCTTACCCCCGCCCCCCCTGCACCCCAGGGATTAAGCCTGGGTCTCCTGCATTGCAGCCCAATTCTTTGCTGTCTGAGCCACAAGGGAACTTCATATAAAGTCCTTCATATAAAGTCCAAAAATAGGAAAAACTTAATTTTTTAATTTAGGGATTTATGCATGAGTGAGTGGAGAATCCCATGGACTAAGGAGCCTGGCAGGCTACAGTCCATAGGGTCACAAAGAGTTAGACATGACTGAAGTGACTTAGCACGCACGCACGCACGCATGAGTGGTAAAACTAACAAGAAAAGCAAGGAAAAAGTTAGGTTAGAGGTTACCTCTAAGAGGGAGATGGAGTTATTATTGAGGATGGGCAGATGGGGTGCTTCTGGCATGCTGGTGGTTCTTTCTTGACAAGGATGGTAATATAGGGGTTGCTTTATAATTAGTCTTAAACTGTACGTATGAAATTTATATATATATTATAAATCTCAGAATTAAAAAAGAGTAGCCCTTAAGTGGCTACCTAGCCATATTATCTTCAGTTCTTAATTCTACCAAAAAATACTTCTGTACAGCTTTTAGTTGCATTATTGAATATTAACAGTGCATCAGGCTCTCTGCTTTTTGTTAATGTCTACTTTCATTTAAAGGAGATCTAGGAATTAGACAAATGGATTTTATTTAAGTGCTATATCTGTTTGTTAATTAGAGCACATGCTAATATTAAGAAACTGGTCTACTTAAAGTAATAAGGATAATCAAGTATTTAAATACATTACTGACTTCCCTAGTGGCGCAGTGGTTAAGAGTCCACCTGCCAATGCAGGGGTCACGGATTCAATCCCTGGTCCTGGAAGATTCCACATGCTGTGGAGAAGCTAGGCCCGTGCACCACAACTACTGATCCTGTGCTCTGGAGCCCGTGAACTACTACTACTGAGCCTGCATGCAGCAACTGCTGAAGCCTGCGTGCTTAGAGCCCACGCTCTACAACAAGAGAAGCCCCTGCAGCGAGAAGCCTGCTCACCACAGTGAAGAGCAGCCCCTGTCCACCGCAGCTAGAGAAAGCCCTCGCAAAGCATCAAGGGCCCGCACAGCCAAAATGAATACAGTTATTTAAAAATACATAGATCCTTTCTGTTCTTCTGCTGTTCACATAAACAGCCTTTTCTCTAGTCAGCCCAGGCCATGGAGTCACAATCCTTTGAGAGTGGGAAGGATTAGGGGATATTATACAAGGAATACAAAGCAGGGGAAGAATTGATATTTAGCTTCTAACACTCACAACAGGATCTGGGAAGACAAAAATAGTTGTGATTCAAAATAAAACAAGGCTTCTCTGGTGGTTCAGTGGTTAAGAATCTGCCTGCCAATGCAGGAGACGCGGCTTCAATCCCTGGTCCGGGAAGATCCCACATGCTGGGGAACAACTAAGCTCACGTGCCACCACTACTGAGCCTATGCTCTGGAGCCCAGGAACCACGACTGCTGAGCCTAAGCCCCACAACCTACTGAAGCCCACACGCTCTAGAGCCTGTGCTCTGCAACCAGAGAAGCCACCACAAGGAGAAGCCTTCATGCCACAACTAGAGAAAAACCCACGCAGCAACAAAGACCCAGCACAGCCAAAACTAAATAAAAACTTATTCAAAATAAAGCAAAACAGACTTTGCTCAAGTTAGACTAACCAATTTATAAAACAACAATTATGTAAAATGTATTTCATTCTTTTAAATTCACTGTGTTAACCTCAATAAAAGTGATTTTTGTGGTTATAACTTTTTAAGAAGCCCTGGGTTTTAACTGTGCATCTCATAGAAATATGGTCCAGTGAGAGAATGTAGAAGGTCTGGCTGTCGATGTATTAACTAACATTCCATGGGGCCAGCGGGGGGCGGGGGTGAGTCTACATGAAGAGGGAACCCATGCTGTAGCTGTTTTGAATACTGGCCCCACATTCTCTCTTTCAGCCATTTATCTTTCCTTTGGGAGCATCTCTTTTAACTTGACAGTTACTGAATTCCTGATTCTGCAATGCCAGACAAACTGAGGAATGAAAGCTTCCTTAAGCCCACCAGGCTCCCTAGGCACCAGAGGAGCCAGGCCTCCAGCTGGAGAGGACATCCCCACAGTATCTAACGGGAGCGAAAGGGGAATGGACGGAGGCATGGGAATGTCCACAGGGACAAGTGAGGAGATGAGCCAAGAGATCAGTCTCCTGGACAGAAGACCCAGGCTCTGCCTGGGACTGCACTTCCAAGCAGAAAGAGTTTGGGTGATCTGTTAATGGCTGTGCGGTGGAAAAGTTTGTGGACCCGGATTGGAGATGAAGGATTTCTGGAAAGCTGCCCAGTGCCCTTTCCCCGTCTGCAATGTCTTATTTTAAGCCCTAGCTCCGAGCTGTTCTGGTCAGCGCCCTCGGCTCTCCCAGGCAGTTTTTCTTTCCTGCCACACTGGCTTCTTCCTCTGTAAAGGCGCTGGGCACCGCACCAGTTCTTGTATGTGTTTAAACATCTGTCTGGGCAAAAACACTGAAATCCTTAAGGGTGGAAACTTGGTCATGACATCTGTGTTTCCTAAGGTCCTAGCACCATGCTGGCACCTAAGAATTTAAAGTTATATGAACAAATAAATAAATGAGTGGTGTCACTTGCATGATTTCATTTGATAAAGCTGTCTCTGCATAAATTTAGAAGGAAAACTAGCTCTTTCCTGTTCTCTTTGGCCATTGATTCAATATGATTATTTTAACGAAAACCTTTCCATTCTATTAAAATATAGACACAAAAAGCCTTGTAAAACTAATGTATAGTGTTGTTAAGGTTATTATAAGGCAAATACCCTTTTAAACACCATTCAGGCCAAGAAAAGAACTTTGCCAGCCTTCCCAGAGTCTCTTGTCAAGTCCCTCTCTCCCTCCAAAAGCAGGTCCTTAATGTTTTATCTAACTCACGTAGTTTCACCATCCAAGTATGCCTCCCTGGGCACTATGGTTGAATCTCTCTCATTTTACCGAACTTGTGATGCCTTTTCAACCTCTCTCAATCCACAAGTTTGCTCTGTCCCTTTCTCTCCTTGCACTGTGTCTGTTCCTGAGCTAGCTCACCTTTAGGCTTTCTCGCAGGCTGGAGCCTGCCAACTGCACACACGCGGTGCCGCTCAGCAGGTTTCGCTTGTTCCCTGTCCCGCGGTTCTGTGCGAATGCTTGTGTTGAAGAGGCATGTTGCTTCACTTTGATTGACATGTGAGGGAGGAAATGACCTGCGCATGATGAAGCTCTCCCCTGCTTTAATGTGCCGTTCCCTCCGGGAGAGCCGCCAGGTAACTGGAGGAAATGGCCTTCACTGAACTGAGCCAGCTGCCCAGGAGCAGACACCTCAGATGCGACCAGCCACCTTGGTCACCGCGTGTGAGCCGCGGCCGCCCACGTCTGGAGTGACGGCCTCCCCCGGCTGCAGAGAACGCTCCTGCCGCCACCTCCAGATGGCTCACAGGCTGCAGCTCTTCCCACACCGCCTCCACAGGCATCTGGGGCTTTTCAGGGAAGGTGCCTTATTTATTATCACACTGATGTGTTTCTTGACCACATAAAACATACAAAACTATGGTACTGTTTTTATTGCGAACTTATTTTTTAATGTGTCACCGAGGATTTTTTTTTTTTTTTACCTCAGTTATGCCATCAGTCAGCCCTGTGGTTTTTACTGTGTGGTTTGACAAAGCACAGAGATCTTTTAAGAACATATTACTAGCAGAACTGTTTGCATTTCTCACAAACTGGATGCTGGGTCCAAAAGCTTCACTGGGCTCACGTTCTAGCCCTCTGGTAGTGTGCTCTCTCAGCAGAAGGCCCACACTGACTGTCCCTGTTCTTGTGAAGGCAGTCGATACTGATGCAGCAAATGCCCACATCCATTATTTCACTGGGGGCAGCAAAGTGGTGACATTCTAATTTCCTTTTCACTGTTAATTGGAATTCTTTTATAACAAGATGTTTCCCCCTATCTATGATTTAGTATAGTTCCTATAGGAGAGGCAAGAGAAATGCTGGATTTTTACCTATATTTATCAGTTTTCAACATAATGAATTTGTTTCCTATCATTTCCCTGAAAGTAAACAAGTAGGATTTATCTTACAATATCATATGAACTCATGGATTTAAAATCTTTGTTGGGTTTCAGTTAGCTGCAATTACTACTCAAATTACTCCATCTCTGACCAGTGAGAGACTCTTCAAATTGACTCCTGAGCCCTTTGCCATGACCCCAGTAAATTTTTAATAGTGCTTTTGGCTACGTCATGATAGCATGACTGAACATGAGCTTCCACGCTCATTTTGAAATTTCCTGTCTCAAAACTTGACTCTGCCATTTTTTCCAGAGACCCTGGTTTCTTAAGCAAGAAATGATATTTCAAAACAACAATCTAAATTCTAGGAGAATGTGTCACTACTGGGCTGGTCACTGTAGATAAATTCCATGGCCTAACTAAGATATAGATACAATACTTCTTGAGTTTAACAGGATATTTCCAATTCATATTCAGGACTATGGAATATTTTACTTGTTAACCTCTATTATATTTCATCTGTATTTCCTTTCTTCCACAATGAAGATTCTAACTCTGAGGAAAGGAAATTATAAAATTAGAATATCTCATAATTACTTGTTTTTTCCTGCATTGTATATACAACAATCTCAGTATAATACAACTATCACCAGTAAAATTTAACTGAAAGTAGTTTAAAATTTTGCATATATTCTCCCCATTTCTTTCATTTTAAAAAATTGTTAGACTAAGCATATAGTCATTATATATCATACTCTCACCCTTTTATTCCTCATTGAATTTTAGTTTTATAAGTAATTATATGATTAATGCTCACCACCAATTCATCTGTCAGGATCCCTCTTGTAATCTGGCTGAATGAAACTCATTTTGCAGTCACTGATTCCTCAGGAACGACTCATGACAACACTATTCCCTGAAATTTTACATATTGATAACTCTGTGTGCCCCTTAATATTCACATTCAGTTTGACTGGATATAAAGCCCTCAGGTTACATTTCATTTTAATTGAGCATCATAAATATATTACTCTGTTTTCTTCTGGCATAAGAATATGATGATAATGTACTTTTCTTTCCCTTATAAATCACTTACTGTTTTTGTCTAACTACCCAAAGATTCTTTTTTCTTTTTCTTTAATATCTAATAATATTAGTAAAATATGTCTGGTGTTGGTTGTTCTGGTTCAGTACTGTCAGATAGCTGTCTGTCCTTTCAGTAAGTAGTTTCAAGTTTTTAAAAGATATTTTTACTTGAGGTATGAACATGCAGTAAAATGCATATATTTTAGATGTTTGGTTTGATGCATTTTGACAGTTGGGTATAGCTGTGTAACCACCACCCAAAGAAAATACAGACTATCAGATCCTTTTTTATTTCAGGAAAGCTTTTTAAAATTATGATTCTTAGTATCTGCTCCATTCCCTTCTATTGGTTTAATTCCTCAAGGATACTTATCTGTATGCTGGATCTTCTTTCTTTATCACTTTGTTGTAAATCCTTTCATCTTTATTCATCTCGTTTTGGTTTAAAAAATGTTTTTCTCCTTCTGCCTTTTGCTTCTTTTAATACACATATCAGTTGTTTTTATTTGGTCTTGTGTTCCTTATAATTTGTTCATTTCTGGAATTTTCTTTTATTGTTAATTCTTTTATTCAGTTCTGTAAACAACCTCATATCTGAGGTTTTCTAATTCTGATTTATGAGTTCTTTCCTGTCATATAATTTATGTCTTTTGGCTTATTTTGAAATCAGTTTGACCTGTGAGCTTTCTTTCTATGATACTTTCATTATCTGTAGTTATATGACTATGCACTTTTTTTTTCATTCAAGAAAATTTCTGCTGCTTTCTAACGCAACTTTATTTTTATGTAGAATTAGTCTCCCTCGGTGTTCAGAAGGAGGTGTGGCTTTAGAAGGAAGGTAGTTTCCCAGCTTCACAAACTCCCTCTAGTGCTGTTTTCCTGTGTTGGCCATCTGTGTGGCAGCGTGGTTTCTGGGATTCCTGGCTCTGTCCCCTTTCCCTCTTCATCACTGTTATCCCAATACCTGCATAATTTTGATTCCATTCCCAACACTTCTTCTCAACGTGGGCCTGTCCTGGAACAGAGGGCTTTCAGATCAGTTTTGAGAATTCACAAAGGTTTGACTGCTCTGGCCTCAAGCCTTATGAGGGGTCCCATGCACTATCCTGCTCTTGCCTATTATGGGGTTTTATATCCTCAGCTCTGACAAAAATGTCCTGCTTTCGCTCACATCCATGCTGATACCATGCGGATTGTGTGACTCTTGGTAGTTTGACCTCACCTGTTTATATTTGAAATTTGTGTAGATACTGTGCATGTAGTTTTGTTGTGTTATCCATGGGTCTTTAGTTTTCCCATCTAGTTTTTTGTCTATTTTTAGGTTGGGATTTCAAAAAATTAAAAACTATGCCACTACCACTGTCATCTTCCCAGGATCCCCAATGGCAATCTTAGTAGGATGGTTATCAGGTACCAATTCTAAGTATGAGCATAGCAAAGTACAAGCCTTAAAAATATAAATTCCCTTCTACCCTTACAATCCTAATTTTAGAAACTTATTCTAAAGAAATAATACAATGAGGCAAGTGAAAGAAAGTACAAAGCTGTTCTGAACTGAATTGGGGTGCCTTCCCACCTATCCCATTTTTAACTCCCACTTCTAGCATGTGTCCTTGTAGTATATTACTCTAAACGCTATCTTATTTGAGATCCTGAAACTGTCCAGTCCTGCTAAATTTGAATTTCAATTAAAATATGACTGTCAAAATTTAAAGACACATACCTTCAAATGTTGGTCCATAAATTGACTCTCCATTATCTCCTTTCCCAGCAACTATATCTGAGAAATAGCAGTAAATAAACATTAAAATTCTGAAACTAAAAAGAGATAATGGCAGGGGAAACTGCTTTAAATTATGATTCCATTTATAACAATAACTAGAGTAAGTGACCTAGTTGTTCAGTATCTATACCATGAAAATACTTCTATAATGATTTCACTTGAATTTTGTAAGTACTTTAACATTCCTGATCCCATTTTTTTCCCCCTCATAACTCCCAAGTAGGCTAAATTTAATGTAAAATCTTTGAAATGATTAAGTATTAAATTATAATTGTGGCCAGAATTTAAATTAAGTGTGTTCATATATGTTTAGAATTATTGCACAAGTTATTCCATGGTTGATCTTACTTTTCAGGAAAAAAAAATGGAAAGATTTAGCTGAGGATGAAACAGGAACAGTGAGGTCTTTTTAACACAAGAATGAAAATAGATGCTGTAAAAAGAATTAATGTTCAAATATTTATTCTTTGGAACTCTGTACTGATAACTCACTTATCTGGTGTTTTATAACTGAAGTTCCTTTGCAATATAAAGATTTTTTAATGGTATTTATAGAACCTGTTTCACATTATATGCATATTTTGGCTTATGTATTGATCCTACTATAAAACTCTATGCACAGCTACAACAGAAGCAAAGCTAACTCTAGTGACACTGAAGGTCTTCGAGGTCTGTGCTCTCCCCATCAGCCCCTTTCCTTCTTTCAGCTCTTTAGACGGCCTCCTTGAATAATGTGCAATAAGTAAATGCTGAAGAACTGGCCCATTTAAACTCAGTATCAGTGCTTTATAATAAAAAGCTATTTAAAGAAATAGCTGTGCTATTTAAAGAAATCTGATGCAACAGCAAGCATGTGAAGAGAATTTCTGCAGGAAAGGGACATAGAGTGTTTTTAAATTATACTATCATAAAGCTGGTTCAAAAGTTAACTGATAAACCTTAAGTCTTCGACCTACTCTGCCAGATGTATACTTCCTTCCTGCCACTCCCACCCCATTTACCACACAGCCCAAGGCTGTTATCAGAAGCCTGCTGCAGTAGCCACAGGCTAAATCCGGGTTTAGAGCCCTTGAATGTACTCTAGCACCAGTTCCTTCCTGTCCCAGAGTTTGCTTTGCTTGGTGAACCTCTCCAGGTGATTCCCCTGTCTGCAGACTTATATAAATACCAGTGACACTCCCTTGCTTTCTCTCTACAACACTTGTCACTACTCTTGCCCTTTGCTTCTGATCTCCCAGGTGAATATTTTATATTGACACCATGTCAGTCAGTATTTAATATTTTTGTGATCATAACCCACCCCTTTGAATTCAGCTCTGGATATCTTCTATACTTCTGACAGCAGATTCAGCAATACAGAACAGTGGTTAAAAGTAAACTCCAAAGTCAGATGATTTTGATTTTGATCTTGATGTTGGTTACCTTTCCCAACACTGTTTCCTCATCTGCTATAGACAGCGATGATGGGAAATGCCTCCCCAGTAGTTCTGAGTGTGAAACGCAGTCATGTAGGGGAGAGCACTACACATGGACATCACCAGATGGTCAACATCGAAATCAGACTGATTATATTCTTTGCAGCCGAAGATGGAGAAGCTCTATACAGGCAGCAAAAACAAGACCGGGAGCTGACTGTGGCTCAGATCATGAACTCCTTATTGCCAAATTCAGACTGAAATTGAAAAAGTAGGGAAAACCACTAGACCATTCAATTGACCTAAATCAAATCCCTTATGATTTTACAGTAGAAGTGAGAAATAGATTTAAAGGACTAGATCTGACAGAGGGCCTGATGGAGGTTCATGACATTCTACAGGAGACAAGGATCAAGACCATCCCCATGGAAAAGAAATGCAAAAAAAGCAAAATGGCTGTCTAAGGAGGCTTTACAAATAGCAGTGAAAAGAAGAGAAGTGAAAAGCAAAGGAGAAAAGGAAAGATATAAACATCTGAATGCAGAGTTCCAAAGAATAGCAAGAAGAGATAAGAAAGCCTTCCTCAGCGATCAATGCAAAGAAACAGAGGAAAACAACAGAATGGAAAGACTAGAGATCTCTTCAAGAAAATGAGAGATACCAAGGGAACATTTCATGCAAAGATGGGCTCAATAAAGGACAGAAATGGTATGGACCTAACAGAAGTAAAAGATATTAAGAAGAGGTGGCAAGAATATACAGAAGAACTGTACAAAAAGATCTTCACAACCCAGACAATTACGATGATGTGATCACTCATGGAGAGGCCAGACATCCTGGAATGTGAAGTCAAGTGGGCCTTAGAAAGCATCACTACAAACAAAGCTAGTGGAGCTGATGGAATTCCAGTTGACCTATTTCAAATCCTGAAAGATGATGCTGTGAAAGTGCTGCACTCAATATGTCAGCAAATTTGGAAAACTCAGCAGGGGCCACAGGACTGGAAAAGATCAGTTTTCATTCCAAACCTAAAGAAAGGCAATGCCAAAGAATGCTCAAACGACCACACAATTGCACTCATCTCACCACACACTAGTAAAGTAATGCTCAAATTCTCCAAGCCAGGCTTCAGCAATTCATGAACCATGAACTTCCAGATGTTCAAGCTGGTTTTAGAAAAGGCAGAGGAGCCAGAAATCAAATTACCAACATCTGCTGGATCATGGAAAAAGCAGGAGAGTTCCAGAAAAACATGTATTTCTGCTTTATTGACCGTGCCAAAGCCTTTGACTGCGTGGATCACAATAAACTGTGTAAAATTTTGAAAGAGATGGGAATACCAGACCACCTGACCAGCCTCTTAAGAAACCTATATGCAGGTCAGGAAGCAACAGTTAGAACTGAACATGGAACAACAGAGTGGTTCCAAATAGGAAAAGGAGTGTGTCAAGGCTGTATGTTGTCACCCTGCTTATTTAACTTATATGCAGAGTACATCATGAGAAACGCTGGGCTGGAAGAAGCACAAGCTGGAATCAAGATTGCTGGGAGAAATATCAATAACCTCAGATATGCAGATGACACCACCCTGATGCAAGATAGTGAAGAGGAGCTAAAAGCCTCTTGATGAAAGTGAAAAAGTTGGCTTAAAGCTCAACATTCAGAAAACGAAGATCATGGCATCTGGTCCCATCACTTCATGGGAAATAGATGGGGAAATAGTGGAAACAGTGTCAGACTTTATTTTTTGGGCTCCAAAATCACTGCAGGTGGTGACTGCAGCCATCAAATTACAAGACACTCCTTGGAAGGAATGTTATGACCAACCTAGATAGCATATTAAAAAGCAGAGACATTACTTTGCCAACAAAGGTCCATCTAGTCAAGGCTATGGTTTTTCCAGTGGTCATGTATGGATGTGAGAGTTGGACTGTGAAGAAAGCTGAGTGCCAGAGAACTGATGCTTTTGAACTGTGGTGTTGGAGAAGACTCTTGAGAGTCCCTTGGACTGCAGGGAGATCCAACCAGTCCATCCTAAAGGAGATCAATCCTGGGTGTCCATTGGAAGGACTGATGCTGAGGCCGAAACTCCAGTACTTTGGCCACCTCATGGGAAGAGTTGACTCATTGGAAAAGACTCTGATGCTGGGAGGGATTGGGGGCAGGAGGAAAAGGGGATGACAGATGATGAGATGGCTGGATGGCATCTCCGACTCAATGGACATGAGTTTGGGTAAACTCTGGGAGTTGGTGATGGACAGGGAGGCCCTAGCGTGCTGTGATTCATGGGGTCACAAAGAGTCGGACACGACTGAGCAGCTGAACCGAACTGAGGGTAAGCACGTGTATGGTGACTGACAGAGTATCATGCTCCTTCATTAGTGGCCATTATTATTGTGCATCATCACACACTTATGGAATGCATCTTCTCATTATCATTTTCACTATTATTCTGATGACCATGATGATGATAAAATATATTAAAGTAAATCTCAAGAGATCCTTCTCAAGGCAGTTGGCTTTGTGGGAGCCACAAAGAGGATCCTGCCAAAGTGGCTTAACAACCCGTATCTTCATTAACTTCAGCTTTAGAAATGAACAGAATGTATGTTTCCTGTTTATCTTCATTCATTCATTCCTTGAACAAATTTTTAAAAAGCATCTACTAAAACTGTATGCTAGGCACTGTTCTCTAATTTGAGGATGTAACAGTGAATTAAATAGATAAAAATCTATGCATTCATGGAACTTAGATTCTTTTGAAAAGAAACAGACAGTCAGTTAACAAAGAAGTATTAATAGTATGTCCTGTGGTGAAAAGTGCTAGAAAGAAAAATAAAGCTAGGTAAGGGGACAGGAGAACAGCCCAGAAAGGGGAGAGGAGAGGTATATGGAGAGGAAGGTAGCCGGTTTTGAATAGGGTGGTCAGGTAATTCCCTCCTGAGATAAGCTCTTAGCAAAAACCAGAAACAGGTCAGGGGGTGATGCAGGGGATAACAGCTGGGTATACGTATCTCCAGCAAAAGAAACAATGAAAGATCTCAGGCTATACATATGCTTGATATACTTAAGGAACAGCAATGAGCCCTATGTGTGGAGCAGAATTAGCAAGAGGGAGAGGTCAGATGATGAGATGGGGTTGAGAGAGGAAGAAGACTTTGTAGGGCCTCTTGGTCCCAGAGAGCAAGCAGTAGTGCTTGGAAGCATCCTAAGGCACAACACCAAACCACAAGTCAGTTCCTGTACTCCAAAATTCTACCCAAAGCCCTCTGAGAATCTGACATCTGAAGGAGGAGGGTGCTTATGGAGCTTTAGCGGTTCAATATACCATGTCCTTGAATCCTCAACATATCCTGTAATATTATAATTATCCTCATTTGGTGATTAGGAAACTGACTCAGAGATAACAAGTTCCTTATCCAACATGGTGCAACTTAAACATGTCAGTTTGGATCTGAATCTGTTAACCAGAATTTTTTCCAAACTCCTTAAACATCATTGCTTTGTTATCTGAAAACATGAACTGAGACCTATGCACTTTTTGGAAATTTTGCTTCAAATAAATAAATATCATGGTCTACTTTCCCCAAATCCTGCTCTGGCTCACAGGGGTGAGAGGAGTTCTAGCTAAAAACAAAACAGAACACCACATCTGGAAGAGCAATGACAACCTGAACTAAGTATCAGGAGACACGGATATGGGCCCTCTTGAGGATTATCTTATACTAACAAAAAATCAAAAACAATCTAAATGTTCACCAATGGGAAACTACTTCAACTGGCATAGCAATATGATGAAAAACTAGGCTGATCCTAAACATTTTACATGCCAATATACATAATCACATAAAATTTTTAGGGGCTTCCTTGGTGGCTCAGATGTGGGAGACCTAGGTTCGATCCCTGGGTTGGAAAGATCCACTGGGGGAGGGCATAGCAACCCACTCCAGTATTCTTGCCTGGAAAATCCCCATGGACAGAGGCACCGGGCAGGCTACAGTCCATGGGGTTGCAGAGACAGACACGACTGAGTGACTAAGCACAGCATAGCACAATTTTTCATTATATTGCTATGCTAATTTAATTAAGTTCCCATTGGTGAACATTTAGACTGTCTTTCATTTTTGTTAATATAAGACAATCCTCAAGAGGGCCCATAAAAATCTGATGTATTTATGTGTACTGACGTGGGCTTTCCCAATGCCTCAGGGGTAATGCAGGAGACTTGGGTTTGATCCCTGGGTTGGGAAGACACCTAAGAGGAGGAAATGGCAACCCACTCCAGTATTCTTGCCTGAAAAATCCCATAGACAGAGGAGCCTGGAAGGCTACAGTCCAAAGGGTTCCACAGAGCCAGACATGACTGAGCAACTGATTGTGCACGTGCACGCACACACACACACACACACACTCAGCACGCACACACACACAGCGCACACACACTGAGCACACACACACACACACAGCACACACACACTGAGCGCACACACACACACACACACACACACACACACTGAGTGCACACACACACACACCCTGACATGACCAGGCTTTCCAGGTGGCACTAAGGGGTAAAGAACCCGCCTGCCGATGCAGGAGATGTAAGAGATGTGGGTTCGATCCCTGGGTTGGAAATATCCCCTGGAGCAGGGCATGGCAGCCCATTCCAATATTCTTGCCTGGAGAACCCCACGGACAGAGGAGCCTGGCAGGCTACAGTCCATAGTGTTGCAAAAAAGGCAGACACGATTGAAGTGACTTAGCACACACCATAAGTATTAAGTAGAAAAACAACTGGATTAGAAACAGTACTGGTGATATCTTATTTTGGAGAAGCTGATTTACATACAAGATACTTGGATTAAATCTATATTTTTCTCCTCATCAGCCTGAGAATATTCCAGATTGTAGAAAAATAATGAAACATTATTAATTTAAGCCTTTGCATATTTCATCAAGTTCAAGAAAATCTCCTTCCACACTAAACCAATTATTTTTAAATTGCTGCCTGATTGCTCCCTATGGGATATCTCCTAAAAGGCCTCAAAATTGAATTTTGTGTTGCTAATCAAGGTACCTCCTTTGTGTAAAGCCAAAGGACTGACCTGGAAAGAAAGCAAAGATGGAGACCAAAATGCTTTTGATCTTATTTCAGTTGTAACAGTGTAACATCTTTGGTGAGAAATAAGCTGTTTTTCATTTATTCTGTTTTCAAATTCCTACCCTTAGTATGTTTCTTAAAAGCAGTGTATTTTCTATATACTTTGTTTTTAGGTGAGCATTTAAAATTATCTTTTGGTTAAAAATGTTACCCATCCTACTTTCTTATATCACTTTTTAATCTGGAATATTCCTAGTAACACACTTTAGATTTATTTTAATAATGATGGAATTTTTAAAAAGAGTATGAATATCTTAATTCATTTGACAATCCTTTAAATATATCTATATAACATATAATGTTAAATATATTCTAATTCTATATGAATTTCAAAGAGGCAGATAAACAGAAGTTTGGATATTCGGATTTGATGTTGCAACTATGTTGTATTTAAGGTTTCAACTTAAATAGTTTAAAAAACTCACCTCCTCCTTGTACCCAGCCATTCCTTACCACTCGATGGAAAATGGAACCTTTGTAATGTAGCTTGATGCCACTTTGGGAAAACCCTGCTTTTCCTGTGCACAAGATCTGAAAATTTTTACATGTTTTGGGACATGTATCAGAATATAGCTAAAAACAAAGATAAAAGTTTTCAAAGATTAAACATTTTGATAGAGATTCTCACTCTCTCCAACTTATTAAAAACAACCACAAAAATCCTCTTACCTCAAAAATCAATCTTCCGATTGGATAAAGATCAATAGAAATGTCCAGGAACACAAACTTATGCTATTAAAATTAAAGAGAAGAAGGTAATGCAGGTCAGTGTTTTGGAAGAAAGTTTTAGAAGTGACCAAAAATATAATAATGTTTTCAGTGTTAAGATGACTGACAGCATTAACATAGATGATGTAACAGCAAAATCAAACGAATGACTTTAAAAAGTTTGTTCCATTTTATTATACTACAGTTTTATAACCTAAGTAACATACTTTTTAAAACCTTTCAGTAGTAAATCACATTAACCTATCACACAAGACTGAGAACATGGCCTAGATAGCAACCACATCACAACTGGGTGTGGAAAGGGACACTGATCAGTCCCTTTGGGAGAAAGAGCAGACTGGGAAGCCTTTTCTTTCCTGAGTAATTCTGGAAAAAGATCCACATGAGCCCAAAGGTTTGGTTACTGTGTGTTCTAGATTTTCAAAGACTGTACAGATTAGCTAAGCAAAGCCAGGCCACAGTCTTTCTGAGTAGAAAAATAAGGCCACTGTATGCATAGGTACTATGCCAGGGGTAGGGAAGAGAGGATGCTGTAACTTTTTAGTTCTTTCTTTCATGACCTCATACTCCCCAGATGTCCCAAGCTCTTATTTTCAATTGACATCTTTTCTGGTAGAGGCAGCTAACATTTGTGAGCCCCTGTATAGCCCTACAAAGAGGCACCCAAAATGAAAACACTGTTCTCCATCACAGTGGCATTCATTTTGGTAGCAAACCACATCTAATAGAATACCTTGCAACTCTTAGGCACCATTCTCCTACATAAAAATGCTGCCTGATTGAACAAGTACATAGTTTGCCCTGCCTTATTTCTTAAGAATCTAGGAGGCATAAATGAAATCACTTTTAAATGTATCACTATCATTATTTTATGTTGCTCTAAGCTCTTTTTTTCAGAGAAGGCAATGGCAACCCACTGCAGTACTCTTGCCTGGAAAATCCCATGGACTGAGGAGCCTGGTAGGCTGCAGTCCATGGGATCGCAAAGAGTGGACACAACTGAGCGACTTCACTTTCACTTTTCTCTTTCATGCATTGGAGAAGAAAAGGCAACCCACTCCAGTGTTCTTGCCTGGAGAATCCCAGGGACGAGGGAGCCTGGTAGGCTGCCGTCTATGGGGTCGCACAGAGTCGGACATAACTGAAGTGACTTAGCAGCAGCAGCAGCAAGCTCTTTTTAAAGACTAAGATAGTATTATAATACCTGGTAGCCAGGAATGAAGTATTTATATCCATACTATTAATAATTATGATTATGTTTGTGCCTCTCTGCTTCTGTATTACAAGTTCTTAATTATAAAAGAATATTATAACTTTAAGAGGCATAATATGGTAAGCTTCACAGGTTTAGGAGGAAAAACAGGACATATTGGAAGTTATGATTGACTTCTAAAATGCATGAGTCCATTCAGGCATTATTAAACTTCCCTGGGCATCAATATATTATCTTTATGTGGTTGTCAAGTATAGACAATTTTAGAAATCCTAATGAAAACAGAGCAAGAGACTTTTAACACAAGGTAATGTCACCTATGAGCCAAACCTAATTATCTACTCTATCATTCCAACCAGAAGTAAACAAGTTTCCCTGGGTTTAACTCAGCATGAAAAATCTAGCCTCTGGGCAAAAACCCCACGGATTTTTGCTAGAATCTGGGTCCTCTTTCCTCACCCACTAATTAATTCAGGCTGCCATTATTTCTAGCCTGCACTACTCTAGCAGCTTTCCAAATGGCCACCCCTGCATCAAGCTTTCCCCTACGCCACCCTGTGTGGCCTCAGCCCCTGAACTTTTTCTAAAACACTAAAGAAGGTTATGTCATACTTGTGATGAAAAGTTCTGTTGGCCTGCTTTCTTCTAGATAAAATCAAACACACTGGTTAAGAGTGGACAGTAAGTTCAACCTTTTCTTACTGGATCTGGTTTTGGGGTTTCTCTGTTTTTTTTGTTTTTGTAAAACAAAAAATAGGAAAGGAAAGCAGCTTTCCTATTTGGGAAACTCCTCCCCAGGGTTGCACCAGTCTCTGCAGAACATTCTGTCTTTCCCCACCATGTGAGAGCCAGGGTGTGGGCACATAACCTGGGCTTGACTGGTCAGGTGCTTCTGCCTGGGGCCTTCGACCTCTGGGGAGTGGCACAGACCCAAGGAGAACAGAGAAGTTATGCTCAGCGAAGGCAGCAGGGAAACCCAAGGGCCAGCAGGCACCCATGGCAGCACCCTGGCTGCACTTGCCTGGGGCGTGACTCTGGCCATGTTTTCCTGCTGCCAGGTCTCCTCGGTTCCTGCCTGCTTTTCCAAAGCTGGCTCTCCAACTTTCCTGTCAGTTGTGGATTTACCAACATCCCTCAGTACATACTTTTTCTACTTAGGTTAATCAGAACAGCTTGGTACCATTGGCACCAAGAATGCCAACTGATGCTCTCATTTCCCCGGCCTCCTTCCTGCTCATTTGGGCCGCCTTACTGTCCTCTGCTGTCCCCAGAGCACACCATGTAGTTTGAGGCTCTTGGCCCTTTGGGAATGAACTGCTATGAATGTTAAATTCCTCTCCATGCCTTAGAGTTTAGGCAAGTGTACTGTTTATTCAACAAAATATTCACTGAGCACCTCCTATGTTTCAGGTTCTGTTCAAGGCAGTGATTGAATAAGGGTGAACGAGACAAGGTCTTGGCCATTGCATGGCTCAGATCCTAGCTCTGGGTCTTTATGTAGGCACAGGCCACCATGGGCATGACATGATTTTCAGCATGTGGCAGCTGTCTGCTGCAACAAGATTCCTGAGCAAAACTGCATCCATTGACCAGCCTCACGGAGGTTGCCCATCCCACCCTGATGTCTGTCTCTTGCTCTCTGGACCTCAAGCTTCATGACCGTCCTCTACCATTGGAAACACCCAGGGCCATCGCTTGTCTGCCCATCCTGCCACCTGTGTGTCACCTTTCTTCTCAGGCTTGCCAGTCTCTCTGTGCAGGAGCTCTCACTTAGGTGTTACAACATACTAATCAAAATATTTCATGCTCAAAGTGAGTAAAGGATAGGTTTGACTTTGTCTGAGGGAGGAGGTCTTAATATTTTTAAATAGATGCCAATTAACACACATAAGCTTCTCGTGGAGAGTTGAAATGTTTGAACAGGGATGCTCTTCTGCCTGTGCCATCTACCTGCTGTGAGATAGGCTGGCTTTACACACCACCAAGCCAAACCCCACCAGTTGTTTGCAACTAAAGATCACAAGTTCATTGAGGACTTAACCTAGTCCTTTTATATTCCCTTTACTAGGTTTATCAGTAATTAGTGCTTAATCAATATAAATGCTCAAAGATTCCACATTTTCCTTTTAAAAAAATTAGCATAACTTGCCTTGGTGTCTCTTAAGAATTTGGCAGAATAATCCACAGTAAGTGCTTCGTAAAGTGCAGGAGGCTTAAAATCAACTATATCCCATACTTTGTGGGCCCATTTCTGTAGATCAAGTGCATCACCCAGGAGCTTATCATTAATAAAACACATCACATAGGAAGAATATTCCCAGACTTCATTCTTAAGTTCCTGTAAAGGAAAAGGGCCAAAAAAAAAAAACAAAAAACACACAAACACAAAAACCCACACACAAAATTAATGGGGTATGGGGATGGGAAGTGAACCTTGCTAAACCCACAAGCCAGAGCTTTGATCAATCCCAGGACTGAACCTTTAAAATATATGTATTTTTGCCATCTTTCAGAATTTTGCTCTCAAAGGGAATTTAAGAACATTTCAAAACTCTGAAGGTGCTGAAATCAATAACCTAAAAGTAATCTTTAAAATGGTACAATCTCAGAAAATAGATGGTAATCTGGTAATAAAAGTCAGTGTGCATAGCATACTTGTTATATATGAATATAAAAACAAAATGCAGTCCTCTAGCTTCATTTCTGGAGCACATTTTACTGTACACATACTTGGTTGTGAAAGGTGAAGTTGCTCAGTCGTGTCCGACTCTTTACGACCCTGTGGACTGTAGCCCACCAAGCTCCTCTGTCCAGGGGATTCTCCAGGCAGGAGTACTGGAGTGGGTTGCCATTTCCTTCTCCAGGGGATCTTCCCAACCCAGGGATCAAATCCAGGTCTCCCGCATTGCAGGCAGACGCTTTAACCTCTAAGCCACCAGGGAAGCCTAACACATGGTTTTCAATGCCAAGGATGGAAAAGAGTGCTTTTGATGGAGGGAAATCAGACCAGGTGAGGAAATGCCTCCTGAGGGCCAGCAGGGTTTCTGGGACACTTGAGGGTCCATGAGAAAGGTAACTCAACTTCTTTAACACTTTTAAGTCCTAAGCCCTTCAAAATTAAGTGTATAAGTGTTTTCATCCACACAACAGTGACGGCCTGTGTGCTAAACCTCAGTGTGTGGCTGCTGAGTAACATCACCTCGGAGGAGATCTGCTTTATTATTACCCAGTGCCAGTCCTGGCAAAACTATGCATCATCTGGGACAACTGTTCTCCAGTTTTAGTAAGGAGTCAGAATCATAGATTCCTGCGCCCCACCCCAAGTTTCTGATTCTGGGATGGGGCCTGAGACTGCATTTTTTTTTTTCTTACCAGCATCCCATGAGATGCTTCCAATTTGCCTTGATTCATGGACCTAACATTCCAGGTTCCTATGCAATATTGCTCTTTACAGCATTGAACCTTGCTTCTATCACCAGTCCCATCCACAACTGGGTGTTGTTTTTGCTTTGGCTTCATCTCTTCATTCTTTCTGGAATTATTTCTCCACTGATCACCAGTAGCATATCGGGTGCCTATTGACCTGGGGAGTTCATCTTTCAGTGTCCTATCTTTTTGCCTTTTCATACTGTTCATAGGGTTCTCAAGGCAAGAATACTGAAATGGTTTGCCCTTCCCTTCTCCAGTGGACCACATTCTGTCAGGCTATGGTTTTTCCAGTGGTCATGTATGGATGTGAGAGTTGGACTATAAAGAAAGCTCAGAGCTGAAGAATTGTGGTGTTGGAGAAGACTCTTGAGAGTCCCTTGGACTGCAAGGAGATCCAACCAGTCCATCCTAAAGGAGATCAGTCCTAGGTGTTCATTGGAAGGAATGATGCTGAAGCTGAAATTCCAATACTTTGGCCACCTGATGCAAAGAGCTGACTCATTTGAAAATACCCTGATGCTGGGAGGGATTAGGGGCAGGAAGAGAAGGGGATTACAGAGGATGAGATGGTTGGATGGCATCACCGACTCGATGGACATGAGTTTGAGTAGATTCCAGGAGTTGGTGATGGACAGGGAGGCCTGGCATGCTGTGGTTCATGGGGTCACATAGAGTTGGACACGACTGAGCGACTGAACTGAACTGAACATGAGATGCTGCTGGTGGTGGTCTGGAGACTGCACTTGAAGAAATGCCAGATTGGGGAATGGCATGCCTTAGCTGCCAACATGCTCCATTCCCAGCTCCTGTTTCAGGAGGAACTCACTTCCAGTTCATCGCTTGTTCATGCTGAACTGTCAGTCACTGAGATAGCCCCTGGGTCAGTACTCCCTGGAATGTTTACATTTATCAGGGGTCTCACATTTTACAGGACACAAAACTTGAAAAAGGAGAGGAAAAGTTTAACTGTGGATATTTTAGTTAGCCTGGTAGGAGAAATGCAGGAACAAATAGACTTTATTGGGAAGCTGAAGGTTATTACATGCCTTCTCTGGGTGTCTTCTATATATAAGGAGCCCTCATCACCTGCCTCAAGATAGCAGGCTGGACCCGATGGTTTCTAGGGCTTCACAGCACTAAGATGTATGATGCTCCTTTTTTGGAGGTGGGGGAAAGGCCTTCCCGAAGGTTCAGAAGCCATCCCTCAGAGTTGGCGTTACATTCTGCTGAAGCATAAGGCTACCTCAGACTAACCTCATATGTGCTAAGAAGCAGTATGTATAACATAAGACAGTGCTTTTTAAAAAAAAAAATGTATTTGGCTGTGCTGCATCGCAGTTGTAGCACACAGGACCTTTTAGTTGGGGTATGCAGCATCTTTAGTTGTGGCATGCAAACTCTTAGTTGCAGCACGTGGGGATCTAGTTCCCTAATCAGGAATCAAACCCAGGCCCCTGCACTGGCAATTCGAAGTCTTAGCCACTGGACCTCCAGGAAGTCCCATGACAGTGCTTTTGTAGGAGAACAAAAGACTGGAGAGGAAGAAGAGGTTAAGGTGGCAAGTATCCAGGAGATGAGGGTTGGATGGAGGTGGAGAAAAGAAAGACGGGAGTTAAAGGGTACATGGGAAGAAGCAGCAGTAATGACCTAGGAAGCTTCATTCAGCCCCCGTGAGAAAAGCAGAAGAGAAAACATCTCAACGTCAGCAACCCAGACTGACGGGTCAGAAACTGCAGAATGGAATCCACACCAGTTTTCCCAGTATGGTGGGAATATGGAAGAGAATGGGTGAAAACCTTGAAGCATGAAATCATGGCTCTCTTGTAGGTGGAGAACACGGTATGATAGGCAGTTTAGGAAGTTTGATGATAAAAATTAAGAAAAACATTGTTTTACGTTAGAGTGCCCAACTGTCTGGGTTTGCCTCAGACCATCCCAGCTTAAATCAACCCTGTATATTCACTGGAAGGACTGATACTGAAGCTGAAGCCCCAATACTTTGACCACCTGATGCAAAGAGCCAACTCATTGGAGAAGACCCTGATTCTGGGAAAGACTGAGGGCAGAAAGAGAAGGGGGACAACAGAGGATGAGATGGTTGGATGGCATCACCAACTCAATGGATCAAACAAACTCCAGCAGATACTGAAGGAGAGGGAAGCTTGGCAGGCTATAGTCCATGGGGTTCACAGAGTCAGACATGCCTTAACAACTGAATAACAACAATCCCAGCTTTAGCAATGAAATTTGTCCATCCCAGGAAACCCCTCCAATCCAGGCAAACCAGGACCATTGGTCACCATAGCTGTTGTAATGAGTAGAGTTAATATTTATAGAAGTCATTAGAATAGAGCCTGGCATATAATAAGCACCATAGGCTAAGTGTTTGTTATATTTCTATTTGAATTACAGTGAAAATGTACTGTGGCTGTGAAAATGATATGAGACTTAAATGGTATTCTTAACTTTATCTTGCACTATTTATGTGACTTGGGAGACAGTGATCTTGTAAAGCAGCACAGTCTGCATAATAATCACAGGACAGCCTCGTGCAGTGAAACACAGGACAATCAAAACTGCTCTGATCAGGAGAAATGCAGTCTCATCAGCCACTGAGAGATGGGGTGGGGCAGGGAAACCAGGACTGGGACTCTCTACAGGATGGGGCCAGGAGATGTATCCCTCCAGTCTGCCCTCAACACGAGCTATAACAGAGCCAGGATGCCACCTTAGAGTCCTTCATATCGCACGTTCCAGGCAGCACTACCAGTTAATTAGGGTTGGCACTCAAGAGGAAACCAACCTGCCATCTCTGGATAATCTCTGCCAGCCTTAGGGTCTGGGGTCCTCAAGGGGCACTGTAATTAGGGGAGAGTGCAGAGAAGGAAGCTCCCATTTGGACATGGTTATCCTGTGGGAAGCTGATGCCTGCCCTCAGAGCTCCCTTGGGACCCCACATGCTCTCTTGCTGTTTCTGTGCTGAACACCACTGAAACCTTCCAGAATTCGGGCCTAAAAAGAGTACCAAGCCATAGTAACCTGAATGCCAGGGTGTCACAGGAAGTAGGACAAGTGATATGCAGGAAAAGAGGGGTAGTCATCAGCAAGAGTAAACAGCAGCACTGACAGTGTCAAACTTACCTTTATTGCTTGCCTTCCAAAAGAAAACCCTGCTTGTGACCCAGCAATCCCACTGCTGGGCATACACACCAAGGAAACCAGAATTGAAAGAGACACATGGACCCCAATGTTCATTGCAGCGCTGTTTATAAGAGCCAGGACATGGAAGCAACCTAGATGTCCATCAGCAGATGAACTGATAAGAAAGCTGTGGTACATATACACAATGGAGTATTACTCAGCCCTTAAAAAGAATAAATTTGACTCAGTTCTAATGAGATGGATGAAATTGGAACCGATTATACAGAGTGAAGTAAGCCAGAAAGAAAAACACCAATACAGTATACTGACACATATATATGGAATTTAGAAGATAGTAATGATGACCCTATATGTGAGACAACAAAAGAGACACAGAGGTATAGAACGGACTTTTGGACTCTGAGGGAGAGGGAAAAGGTGGGATGGTTTGGGAGAATGGCACTGAAACATGTATACTTTCTTGTAAGAAACGAAGCGCCAATCTATGTTCAATGCAGGATGCAGGATGCATGGGGCTGGAGCACAGGATGATTCAGGTAGAGGATGTGGGGTGGGAGGTGGGAGGGGGCTTCGGCATTGGGAGATTGTGTTCACCTGTGGCTGTTTCATGTCAATGTATGGCAAAACAAATACAGTATTGTAATTAAAAAAATAAATTAAAAAAAAAAAAAGAAAATCCTGGAAGTGTTTTACTTTTTCTTAATATCAGCTTTGTAAAATGACTGAAATAATTTAGGAAAAGTGCATAATTTAGAGAAATAAAATCTATTTGTATGAAAGTGACTACTTTTGTTTTTCCAAAGCAATGCACAGGTAAATAATTCAGACAAAACTTTGCTCATTTCCCATACCCCAAATATCCTTTACCCTTTTTTTCTCTTGTAGATATTGATGCCATGCAAATTCTTGAACAGGAATTATTATAGGATCTTCAAATTTGGATGGATAATTACTCTTCAGACTCTAGGTTTCAAAATAGAATATTATTTTAAAGTACATTCTCTTTTAAAGTAGAAATCATTCCCCCTGATTTTTATGGAGTCTTCAGGAAGTTTTACACAGTGTACACCCAAGTCACAAAGTCTGGCTTAGATGCCCCTTGCCAGCTTCCAGAGGGCCCTATGCTTACCTCTATTAAGGCCTTCCCAGGCCACACTTATTTGTCTCTCATCTGAAAAGAATAAGCTCCCTGAGGGCAAAGACTATGTTTTAGTTTCCCACTGGCCTCAATATTTGGTACATAGTAAGAATCCCAGGGACGGGGGAGCCTGGTGGGCTGCCGTCTATAGGGTCACACAGAGTCGGACACGACTGAAGCGACTTAGCAGCAGCAGCAGCAGACCATCCACAATAGCAACTGCATAAACAAGTAAACAAATGAGTTTATGCCAACAGTTTTGTGATCTGCCATGTTCTTTTAGGACCAGTTTTTCCCTAAATTAACTCTTACTACATCTCAGTGGAGCCATGAGTACTTTTAACTAAAAAAAAAAAAAAAAATTATTACTTAATTCACTGACATGGAGAATAACCAAAAGATATGGTTGTGGTTATAGCCCCTGGGGAAAAGAGAAGTAAATATTAAATATGTTTTGGTCTAGATGTTGAGCATGTATTGACTTAATGTATTTTGTTTTGTCTGTATGAATCAGAGAAAATTCTTTCTGGTTAACAATACCTGTTTAGAAAAAAAAGTTTTTTTAAATGTTAGTGCTCCTTTTAATGTTATAGTTTGTCTTCTTCTAAAGCAAGAGAAGGCAGCACTTTTCTGAGCAGGTCTGAGGAGTAAATGAACCAACAGGGAAAAGTGTCAGCTGGCTGCTTCTGTCATGGTCTAAGGGGACACTGGCTTAGCACACTTCCTCAAAGGTGGATAGTCCAAGGTGGGGAAAGCCAGGACATGAGTGTACCCTGCCTTGGGACCAGGGGTAGCAGAAAAGGGCAACAGCAATCTGGCCATTGCCTTCCTAGACCACTGTACCCAACCAACAGCTGATGGTTCCTTTTTTCTCAATTCTAGTGTCTGTGCTCTGTCTGAGGCAGTCATGCAAGATGACTGCTGTTTCTCACTGAGGGACCACCTGGTATAACTAATAAGCCCAAGAGTTTTCAAATTAAGCATACTTAATCATACTTTCTTTATAATTTGTTCCAGAATGGGCTATATTATGTAATACTACTCTTTATAAATCTAAATCTTTCAGTTAATTAGGTATCGGAGATTGACTGCAAGTGATCATCTTGGAAATATATTCAAAGATCCTTTATTAACACAGAACTAACTGACTTTACATTGATATATTTTCATAACTCAAATAGAGCTACAGTAGGCAAAAGCTTTAGAAAGTGAAAAACAACATTATTAATAAAATAAAGACGTTGTTTTCTTGACTTAGTGTCCTCTCTGACAGGGGTTGGCAAGCTGATCAGCAGGCCAAATCTGGACCACTGCCTGTTTTTCTAAGACTTGAGAACTAAGAATAATTTTTAGATTTTTAAACAGTTAAAAAGAATCACAATAAGAATCATTTCATGTCATGTGAAATTATATACAAGTTTAATTTCACTGTCCAAAATAAAAATGTTATTGGAAAACCACCATTCATTTACAAACCTTCTGTGGCTGCGTTTTGCACAAGGACAGAGTTTTGTAGTCATGACTGAGAGTCTGTGGCTCCAAAGGCCTAACAATTTTATGTATGGACTTTACAGAAAAAGATCTGCCAACATCTTCTCTACAGTATGAAGAAAACATGCTCCTTCAGATAAGGAACTAAGAAAAAGCAAGAGAAAAAAATCCCTTCAACTTATTAAATACAGTTGTGGGCCATATAATTTTGCTGATCCCATCAGCCCAGCTAACATAGACTATTTTCACAGACTTCTCATCACTTGTTCTCTTCATCTTGAGACTTCACCTATTTCACAAATTAGTCACTATTTCCTGATTTGATATAAACTCAAAACTGTAACTCTGTGGACTTGGAGCAGGCAAAAAGTTAGGAATTTTTAAGATTTCTTCTATTGGGGAACATTTTGTGTCAAGTGATCCAGCTGGGTACTTTGGGAGATACAAACTTTAATAAGGCTTTGTCCTATAGTCTAGTATAGTTTTGAAGGAGGGAAGCTTGGCCTAATCTTATAACAGCATATCTGAAGCAAACCCCAAAGACATGCTGAATTTTACATTTTAACATTTCACATACTTCTACATTTCTCCAGTGTTTGGGTTATAGGTGTGCTGCAGCATTGCAGACCTGGCCAAATTCTTTCAGTTACTTAAAGTGTTTTTCATTTTACAGTGTTCTGCATGTTTACAAAGAAATGTCTGGATTCTCCAGAGCACTTGGGGGTCATCTGTTAAGAAATCCCTTAAGCAACAATTCGACTGGGAATGTAGTGACTGCTATAGAAAATTTAAAGGAAAAAACAGAAAACAACTCCCCCGAATGAATAGCTTTCAAAAATCAATTGGGGAAGGAGTTTGTAAAAAGTCAGCTGGTTATATGGTAATATTTTGTTAGACTAGAATATTTTTAATTTAGTATAAATATCTAGTAAGATCTAATCAACTGTGTTTTCAATGACATTAAATTAATGATGTTGTTGCTTTTATGAAGTATTTTATGAAGTTATATGGTAATATTTTTTCCACGGAGCTATAATTTCAATGAAAAATTAATGTGGAATAAAATGTGTGTTAACGTATAGATAGGAATCACCTTCCATTCCCAGCAAGGTTCTGAACGATTCCTTCACTCGAATCTCCCGTTAAAGGCAGCCCTTCTCGAAGTGGAACTCCTGCCCAGACCGGCACTTGTCACCTGCACGCTCAGATCCATTCTGACACAGCCAACCCTAGCCGGGACAACCCCAGCCGGGACAACCCCTCCCTGAACTCGACCCCCGCCACCAGGTGGTGCAAGACCGGGAAGCGGGTCGCACTTGCGGTTTCTTCGCAGTTACCTCAGCGGCGCTCTTAGCGATCTGAAAGCTGGAGCTCTTGAAAAGCCCCACCACCTTCACCTGAAGCGGCTGTTCGGGTGGCGACCGCGAGATGCACGGAACCGACTGCTGCTGGCTCGCCATGCCTGCGCGCGGGGACTCCTGGGGTCACAAACACTGCGCGTCGCCAGGGCAACCACCGCTCAGCCCGCCCCCGCCAGCGGGGCGGGGCGAGGGGGCGGGGAGGTCGGCGAAGGCCCGGCCTTTCCTCAACTTTGCGCCTGTTGCTGCTGAGCCGGCGGAGAGCGGAAGAGGTTCCGTACGCGGCGGCCACCAGGGACGAGCTTTGCTGAAAAGGAACGCGGAGCCCACGTCCCGCGTGCCTCAGTCCGGCTCTCCGCTTCCCAGAACCTCGTCTGGGAGCCCCCACTCGCCCCCGCCTCTGGGATCCCTCTGCCCTCGCCCAGGTTCTCCAGCGCGGCCGTTGCCTCCGGTCAGCGCCAGACTTCCCGCAGAGCGCCTTTCCGGGTTGGCGCGCCGCCAGATTGGGGCCCCGCCGGCCGGTTGCCTGGGTAACGCAGGAATCCGCTCCCAGGCGCGTGCACTGGGCGCCGCGGCCTTCCGGGGAGCGCGGGGGCGGGGCGGCCACCTGTACGCATTGCCCCGGGAGGAGAGCCGCCCCGCCCGTGTCCCCGCCGCGGCCGTCGCTCTGGAGGCCGAACCGTCCCGCGCCGCCCAGCGTCCCCGCCATGAAGCCCAACTTCACCCTGCGACTGAGGGTCTTTAACCTCAACTGCTGGTGAGTGCGCCCCGCAGCGCGGGTCTGGGGCCGCGTCCCCCCGGCATCCGTACTGCCAGAGGAAGGAGGCCTTTCTCACATCCGGGCCACGGCGCTCCCCTGCCCCACAGCTTCGGGGTGCGGGGGTAACCCGCACCTCCACGGCCGGCCCCTGGCCCCAACTCCGGTACTGCCCCGGAGCGCCGAGCGTCCGCAGCCGTCACCTCCCCTCTGCGCTTCTCGTCCTCAGGGACATTCCCTACCTGAGCAAGCATCGCGCCGACCGCGTGAAGCGCCTGGGAGACTTTTTAAACATGGAGAGCTTCGACCTAGCTCTACTGGAGGAGGTGGGGTGCGGAACCAGGCTCCATGGGGCAGCGGGGGTGGGAGCGCTCTGCAAGGGGGAAGGACCGGGAAGGTATCTTTAACCCCTTTCCCTAGGTGTGGAGTGAACAGGACTTCCAGTACTTGAGACAGAAGCTGTTGCCCACCTACCCAGCTGCACACTACTTCAGGAGGTGAGCAGCCAACTGGCCTGGAAGACTAGTTTCAGACCTTGAGGTGCTTGGCCCTGCCAGCCCCTCCTCCCTATGCTGCCTGCACCCTGCTTCCTCTCCCCCAGCATCCTCTCCTCTGGGTGTGGAAGCAGAAGGTGGAATGAAGAAAATCTAGCTCTACAGATCATCAGACTTATTCTCAGGCCGTCCTAGCACCCCACACAAACAATTAACACTTCGTGAACTTACATCACCTGCAGAGAGAGAGAGAAAGAAAGTAGCTGATAAGAGCTGGGAGACAAGGGAGGGGGAAAGGGCTGGGTATTTTTCTCCCTGCTTTTGTGACTGCTAACCAGAATTTGGCTTTCAGCGGCATCATTGGCAGTGGTCTCTGTGTCTTCTCCAAACACCCAATCCAGGAATTCACCCAGCATGTCTTCACCCTCAATGGCTACCCCTACATGGTGAGCCTGATCTCCGACTCATCCGACGCCCTCCCCCACCTCCTCTAACACATGGTAAAGGAGGTAACCTTCCCAGAACTGCAAGGAATGGGCAGAGAGAGGGTGGCAGTGCTCTGAGTTCTGTCCCACTCCTGCCTGCAGATCCATCATTGTGACTGGTTCTGTGGGAAGGCTGTGGGGCTGCTGGTACTCCATCTAAGTGGCTTGGTGCTCAACGCCTACGTGACCCACGTGAGTGAAGCCCACAGTGCTTAGGGCTGGGAGAGGCAGCCTGGGCTCTCCTGGGAGGGAGAGAGGGGACACCTTTGGTGGAGTCGCCTTGCGGTGAGTTGTAGGGGCAGGATTCCTAAGATCAGTAGGCAAAGTTCACACATATTTTACCAAGCACCATGCCAAGTGACAAACTTGATTTACACCTGCCCTTGGGACCTTGAGTCTCACCTGTTACTGTCTCCTCTATCTTGCGCAGCTCCATGCAGAGTACAATCGACAGAAGGACATCTACCTAGCACATCGCGTGGCCCAAGCTTGGGAACTGGCCCAGTTCATCCAGTGTGTGAGCCTGGGCTTAACAGGGGAAATAGGGTGGGATAGAGGGACTGAGTGGTGGCTGTAAGGTCCCACTTTTAGGGCAGAACTGATGAGGGAAGAATTCCTGCCTCACGATCTTGGTTCCTCCAGCCACACATCCAAGAAGGCTGATGTGGTTCTCTTGTGTGGGGACCTCAACTTGCACCCAAAGGACCTGGGCTGCCGCCTGCTGAAAGAGTGGACCGGGCTGCGTGATGCCTATCTGGAGACCCGGGACTTCAAGGTGAGGACCTCTCTAATTATTTCCCCACCTATACCCTTAGCCTCTTTCCCTCCTCCTTCCCCTGCATCCTCACTCAAGCCCACTCTTCACCTAGGGTTCTGAAGAAGGCTGTACAATGGTACCCAAGAACTGCTATGTCAAGCACCAGGAGCTGGGGCCATTTCCCTTGGGCATCCGCATCGACTATATACTTTATAAGGTCAGGCCTCTCCCTGCCTTACCCACTGTGTCTCTTCATCTCTCACCAGCCTGTGCTGATCCTTTGTCCAGCTGGTCTAGTCTTAACGTCACTGGCAGCTGGACAATGGATAGCCAGGGACTGGTTCTCTGGAAACATATTTCCAAATAGAATTTCTCTTTGGCCTTTTTCCTAGGCAGTTTCTGGGCTATACATCTCCTGTAAGACTTTCAAAACTACTACAGGCCATGACCCTTACAGCGGCCCCCCTTCTCTGATCATGAGGCTCTGATGGCTACTCTGTGTGTGAGACACAGCCCCCCCAGCACAACCCCAGCCCTACCCATGGTGAGTCATCCGCATCCCTTCCTTTGGCCCTTCTGCACCACAGGTACTTGTTCTACTCTGACCGTTATTCTGCCTTCCCACTCTCCTGCCTTGTTGTAGGACCAGCAGAGAGCTCGCCATTGACCAGTGTGCTAAGGGAGGCCTGGGCAGAAGTGGACCAGGGCATGGCCCAGGCTCACTGGTGGGCCACCATGGCTGGCTATGCAGTTGGTCTAGGGCTTCTTCTCCTGGTGTTGCTGTGTGCCCTGGCGGCCGGAGGATGGATCAGGGAAGCTGCTCTATTGCTCTGGACCCCCAACATAGGACTGGTGCTGGGGGGCAGGTGCCTTCTACCTCTTCCACGTGCAGGAGGCCAAGGGCTTGTGTAAGACCCGGGCCGAGCTTCAGCATGTGCTGGGAAGGGCAAGAGAGGCCCAGGACCTGGGCCCAGAGTCCCAGCCAGCCCTGCTCCTAGGGCAGCAGGAGAGAGACAGAGCTGAGGAACAATAAAGCTTGACACTTTTGTGGCTTGGCCTTTATCCTTGTAGAGGCAGTGACTGGGGCCTGGGGTCATTGTGACTGTCACAGTGTAGACCTTTGGGCTCCCACCCGTCTGCCCTCCCTGCTCAGTCCTCACCTCACACCTGCAGCTAGCCAGAAGTCCTGTTTATGTCAGAAACTTTTTATTGTAAACACTGAGGCCCTCTCCCAGGCAGCTCAGGTGAACATAGGATAACGCTGTCCTGTGGTAAGGTGGTCTTCCTGGCGGATAAGTCAGGCAGCCTGCCCTCTTCTAGCCTTGGACCCCGCGCTCTGAGGCCAGCTCACTGAGCCTGCGCTCCTCCTGGAAGCGGATGAGGGCATCTCGCTGGTTCACTACATCCAGTAGCTTGCGCAGGACCTGGTCCTCAGCCTGCCGATCAGCAGCTGTCTTCAGGGTTTCTGAAGGGAGGAGATGAAGCTTAGAGGACAGAGGATGTAGCAGAAAGGCACAAGAGGCACAGCCTAATCCTGGCCTGTGCAACTTCTACAACCCCTGCTGTTTCCCACCCTGTCAGAGTGGCTTGTCAACACTAATGGTTTTCTAGCATTGTTTAGCTGCAACATCATTCTTAAAGGAAATCTGGTGTAAAAGCTCAGTTGTGCAGCTCTGACTGAAGGTTCAGATAGGGGCTTGGAGCCCCATCCTCTGGCGTCCTTCAGTTCAAGAGGCAATTCCGGGAGGCATTTCAGCCTCAGAGGTACTCAGACTGGAGGACCTGGGCAGACTAAAGGACTGTTGCTGGGTAGTATCTGCAGTCATGAGGCTTGTGCAAATACCAGCCTCTCCCCACATCCTGCCTACCTTCCCGGTTCATGTAGGTTCGCAGCTCTTGGTCCAGCTGCCGCTGTTTCTCCTCCAAGTTCAGTTCCTGCACTCTGTGGAGGGCAGGAATAGAAAAGTCACAGATGCCTAGGGTGAGCAAAGCTCTGGCTGGGGGCCTGCCTGATGCGATGCCACTGTCCCCCACTCCCCAACCCTGACACCCCTTACGTGATCATGAGCTCAGCCTCCTCGGCCACCAGGCTGTTTTTCTTCTGAACAAGCTGTAGCAGCTGTTCTACCCATAATGCCTTTTGCTTTTCAGGGGAACCTGATAAGGAAGAAAGGGGGCCAGTCAGGCTTCCAGCCAGGATCATAGGAGTTGTGGCATGAGGAATAGAGCCTGATGTGAGTCAGACCTAGCAGTTTGGGGGTTGCTGGGGGCAGAACACAGTGCCAGGAGGCAGAGGTCTCCTAGTTTATCCCTCCCCTGTCTTTACTCACTGCTCTGGCTCCTCAAAGCCAGCTCCAGCTCTGTGCCCCTGGCCTCCAGCTCCCTTAGAGCAGCCTCAATTTCATTTAGTCGCCGCTGGATGGCCTGAGGAGTACAAAACAGGGCCCAGGAGTCTGGTGATTGCTCAAGAACAGAGTCCCAGAGGAGCTCTGATCCCCAGTCTCAGGATTCTGACCCCATCAGAACCTCTGGGAACCCTGAGGCCGTACCTGAGCCTTGCAGAATCGCTTCATCTCCTCCTCCTTGGCCCGGCGCAGCAGAGTCCGACGCCACGTTGGATAATTGTTCATGGTGCCTGAGTTCTTAGCCAAGTTTCTCAGAAACTGTGACAGTCAGGTGGATAGGAGTTGGGGAAGCTCCCATTTAAGAAGGACCAGAAAGACCCTAGGCTGGAAGTGGGGTAAGTTCTGATAGAAAAGGTAGAGGCTTAGAGACAGGAAATAGTGAAACCAGGCGAGAAGGCATTTGGAGATACTTGGGCTCAGAAGAGGCCGGGTGCTGTGGGTTTTTCCTGGGTGAGGGGAGGCGTGTGTTGAGTGGATGTGTGCTGGCTTGGGCAGAATAGGTGGCCAGGTTCTTCCCCCCTCACCTGTTCCACATCTGAGTCCAAAGGCACGTCTTCCTCTTCCTCTGTTTCCTCTTCACTGGAGGAGGTACTCTCTTCTTCCCCTTTTCCATGGCCTCAAGATCTGAGCAGGATGTGGACATGGGCTGGAATCCCCACGATCTCCCTTCCCCATGCCCCACATCCCTGTCCAAGAATCCAAAACCACCCACCCCATCCCCACCCTGAGCTAGCAGCTACCCTGAGGGCTCTGGACTGGCATGCCCCAGCCCTTGAAGCTTGCTGCCAAGGCAGAGCAGCTTCGGGGGCTTGGGTGGAGGCTCCATTTCTGGGTCAGGGGTGAGATGAAGGGAGGATAAACGCTGGCGTTCTGGGCTGGAGAGGCGGATCAGGCGACGGGTGGGCTGGCTGGGGTTTGGGACAGGACTGGTCCCTTGGTGGAGGGCCACGGGAGTCATGGGGCCTGATGGCATGTTATTCTCAGTTGGCATGGGAAGGTCCTAGAAAAGCCACCAAATGTTCTGGTCAGTGACCTGCCCAGCATGGGCTGATGCTGCCCCTTGAGAGAGATGTGGGCCCTGGCATTCATCCATTTGTGCAATTTACTGAACAGTATCAGGCAGTGTTCTGGATACTTGAAATACATCAGTAAGTAAAACAGAACAAAGATCTCTGCCATCACGGAGTTTACACTCTCGTGGAGGACACTGTTTCCCCATTCACTCTGCTGGGCCAGGGAGCCCTTTCCTCCTCCTCAACTCCCCACCACACACTTCCACAGCTTTTACCTGACTCTCGGGACCTCTATCGCTGCTATCTTCTTTGTGGCCTGTCTGAGGCAGGTGCTGGAGGCAGTAGTAATATCCTGAGAAGGTGGGAGAGGGAAGGAGGCATCAGACGTAGGCAGACCAAGGATCAGATATTCAGTCTATCAGGGAAGGTGGGGGTGACAAGACTGCATTTGCTGGTGAATTTCAACCAGCCTCCTGGTTTCTCAGAACCCCACATTTGGGACTTTGGAAGGGATGGAGAAGACTGAACTTGGGAGAAGAAAGCGTAATCTTCAGCTTGTTTTTCTACCTCATGCGCAGCACCCGGTTCCTCTCCTCTCCCAGTAGGGCCAAACACAAAGTCCCTCTGAATGCCTCCCAGGCCCACTCACCATCTCCTGGGTGCTGCCCATAGCCACCTGGCCATAATGTGGCCTCACAGATATGACAGCGGAAGCAGCTCCGGTGGAAGAAACGGCCATCAGCACAGAGGCGTTCCAGGATATAGAGGTGTTGCCCACAAAGTGCACACAGATCCTCAGCACTGGCCTGTAGTGACCCCCAGGTCCCAGGTCAGCTGGAGTCAAAGCCATGGTCGGCCCTTCCCCTGCAACACACCTCCCTGCCCTTCCCAGCCCTTTGCGTACAGACAGGGCCCCTGTGCTCACGTCCTGCTGCTGGGATGGCGGTGTCATTGGTTCATCAGGCTCTTGGACAGGTGGCTCCTCAGTACTTGGGGTCTCAGCCTCTATCTGAAAAGGCCGAGAGGTAGAGGGACAGGGTCAGTTAGGGGAGTCATGTGTGCAGATGAAAGAACTGGAAGGGAAAGCCAGTGAGACGGGATTGGCGGGGGGGGTGCGGTACAGGAGCTTGGGTAGCAAGCAAGACCTGGGGGACAGGATGTGAGTGAGCAGCTCACGGAAGGGACTCTCCAGCCCCTGCGTGCATTTACCTCCAGGCGAGGCTTCTTGCCACCAGCATCCTCCCCATTTTCCTGCAACAAGTCCTACATTCTAAGCATGGGCTCTGAGCCCCCACTTCTCCTTTCCCCCCATCCTGAATGTCGTCCTCTTCACCTCAGGGAACCCCACTGCCCAGCTCAACCCCACCCAAACTCTCCACCTGAGTCCGGGTCCGTTGCAGGGTCCTCTGCAGTTTGCCAAGGAATAGTACAGCAGTGGCAGCGCCTGGGGAACTTTGGCTGACTGAGCCTGTGAGGAGAGTCGTGGAGATCAGAGGCGATACTGTATCCCCAGAAGTGAGCTATGAGCCAGCCCAGAAGGCTAAAGGATACCTCTCCCGGGATGTCCCTTACAGGGCGCTCTCTTCCTCGCTCTGTCTGTCCCTCTCTCTCACACACACCCTTGCCATCCCACCCTCATCTTCCCGCTCACCTGGGTTGTGTGGTGTGCTCTTGAAGGCACTATGGAAGTGGCTAAGGTAGGCAATGAGGCCCAGTGGGTCACTCCCTGCCACCATCGCCTGTGCGGACAACACTGGTGTGATGCCCAGCTCATGTTCTGCCATCTTCAGCGCCCAAGAAGTAGCTTCCAGAGCCCCCATCCCCTGGAGCTCGGAGGGTTCTCTATGGCGCAGCAGGGAGAAAGGTCAGTGGGAGACCAGAACTTGAGCCCACAGAAAGGGGAGACAGCAGCAGGGGAGGGGTAGCGGGAAAGGGAGGCAAGGACAGGAAGGGTTTTTATTCTCCGCCGCACACTCACCACCACCCAGCCAATTACAACGGCTTCTGGCCTTGGGGGCCCTCCACCACTCACAGAGCTCTCCCTATTGAATGCATGCTCATGGGCAGAGGGGCAGGAGTACTATCTCTAGGCAGGTGAAGCGACTAGAGCAGGATTATTAGCAAGTGATGGTGCTGGGATGCAGTGGCTGTGCCCCTCCTACATGGTGATCCCCTGCCATTCCATGCTGCCTGGAGGGGCCGGCGCAGAGGCATGGAAGAGAGGGAGGGTCTATCAGGAACCCCCAAGCCCAATCCCTGACTTACAGGAGGGTGGGCCGCAGCCGGTGCACCAGGGCACACAGAGCCAGCCCATCAGCCCAAGAGGAAGACAGGTCAGTGACATGGACACCGGGGTACCCAGCCGTCTGCTCCTGGCACCAGCGCAGCAGCTCCTCCTGGGAGCCCACTGCCCCTAGGAAGAGGAAGCTGCGCTTGTATCCAGGGCACCCCAGCCCACAGAGAGAGCCCAGCTGCTGGCTGTGGGGTCTGTATGGGAGCCAGAAGCAGGGACCCACCCCGACTGAGCACCAGCCTGAGAATGTGAGCAGCACCTCCTTCATCCCCATTTTCTCATTTGAAAAAAAAATCTTTGGGGGAATAAAGTGAAATCACTGCTAGCCACAGAGAGGCCAGCGGGCTATGAACTGAGGGGCAAAGGAAGCCCAGAGGCTGAAAGGGGAGGCAGGTCTGGGGGTCTGCCAGGTGGGAAGGGGCAGGACAGCCGAGAACAGTGCGGCACGGCTGCCATCCAGTGTTTCAGCGATGGTTAAAGTGCTGAGATACTCTGCACAGGATGCCAAGTGCCTGCTGCCAAGCGCCCACTGCCCTGTGCTCTCCAGGACACTCCCAATCTCCGCCCCCCAACCCAGCGGGGCTCCAGTACCCTGCTCCCTGCTGCCAGCGGCTGCAACTGCTATCGGTGCTTACGCATCACTGTTCGGTCAATGTTTTAGACGTGACTCTGGAGGAGGCCTGCTCACCAGTGGCTGGCTTTCCGGAGTCTGTCTTGTCACTCATCCTCTGCACAGGCTCCTTGGCCTCCACGTCGTACAGGTCTCGTACCTATGGCAGCCCCTTTCAGGTCTCCAGGTAGGCTGACCACACACCCGCTCAGCCCATGGGGGAGGGCTGCCTGGATGGGGCTCACCCAGAGGGACAGTGGCTGCAGGGACCAGGAGGCAAGGCCTGCCCTGGGGTGGAGTGCTGACCTGACTGGGGGTCACAGCCCGCAGGTTCAGGTTGGGGTAGCGGGTGGCGGGGTCCAGCCCGTACTGCGCCACGTTGCGGTGCATGTTCTCCCGGGGACGTCTGTGACAGGAGCTGGTACAAGCTCTCTCTGGGGGATGAGGGTGAGGGACAGGCACGAGCAGGAGGGTACCATTAGTGCTTACCCCTCAACCACCACCAGGCCTTTGCCTTGTTCTCCTTTATCCACTCCCCCATCTACTCAGCCAGCATCTCTGAACCTATTCCCGAGTCTTGTCCCACATCCAGCCCTGCCCTGCCCCAACCCCCAACTCAGGCCTCACCTCTCTGCCAACACCTCTAGAGGCCCAGCACCCTCTGCCCACCGTTTCACCATCCAGGCGGCATCAAAGGCTGCCAGGAAGCCTCGGGCCACTCCAGTGCCCAGGGGCCAGAAGGGCTGCAGGGCCAGAAGGACAAGAAACAGTTCAGTGAGAGCCCAGCATAGGGCCCATCCCAACAGGGTTTCCGGAGCCCACATGCCCCCGGGGCCAGAGCAGGGGTCCCCCTGACACCACCAGGCCACCCTCAGCTCCTCTTCACAACAGTAAACCTTTTATTACCCTCCCCTTCCATGAGGCCACTTCTTCCCCTAACCAGGGAATCCCCGTGCCTCCTTATGCGGAATCCAGAGAGCCACCCCCAATCAGGGAACACAGCCCTCACCTCCACCAGGCAGTCCCCAACCAGCCCCAGCAGCAGGCGGGTGCCGTGCCTCTCCTGCACCCGAGCAGAGCTCTCTGCCCGCAACATGCTTGTGAAGTCAAAGGCAGAGACGTCCGGCTGCCCGTGGGCATCCTGGGCAAACTCCAGCTTCCCAAGCTTGCCATGGGTGGCGAAGTCGGCAGCTGCCCGAGCAAAGCGCTGCAAAGCCTCGGGCACCACGTTGGCACTGCCCAGCAGCCGTTCAGTATCGGGCCAGTCCTGTGTGGCCAACAGATCAGAACCATCAGTGTCCTGTCCCCTCAGGTATAGCAGGTACACATCCTGAGGCCCCAGGAATGGGCTCCCCCAGATTACACAGCAGTTGGAGGCTGAGCTGGGACTAGACGTGAACATCCTGCCTCCCAGGCCCAGCATCATTACGTGTGTCCAACTAGTTCACTCAGCAGATACCGCCAGGGTGCTTACTACATGGAAGGCACCATTCTAAGCTCTGGGAATCATCAGCAAGGAAGAGACAGACAAAACTCCACGTGGAACTTAGTCCTCATGGAGTGCAGTGCTGTGACTGATATATGGCATTGCGCCCAGAATAGGATTCAAGTGGCCATGTAAGTCTCAGAGGAGAAGAGCTTATTGAGGTAGAGAAAGTGCCACTGCAGACAGGATGGAGTGACTCCCTCCACACCCAGGGGGAGGCCATGCCCAGGCCTGGACCCTACCTCCCAGGGTCCACCATCCAGTCCCTCCCTGCCTGGGCCTGGGCCCCACCTGATGCAGCACTCCCAGCCGTAGCAGGCACTGCTTCTTGGCTGTCATCACGAAGTAGTGAGTGTCATCCTTGTAGTACACGATATTCTCCAGATCAATGCCTGCGGGGTCAGGGCAGGGTGCAGGGGATGTGTCTCCTCTCATTATGTGTCACTTCTCCAAATACCCCAGACATGCCTGGCCTCTGAGCTGGGATCACAGCTTAGCCTGCAGTGGGTCCTCCCTACACAGGGACCCATGAGTTCTGGTGGCACCATGGACCATCTATCTCAGGCCCAGCAGATGGAGGAGCAAAGAGAGAAACTTGGGTGGAGTAGCAGGGAGATGTGTACCACACGGTCACAGGCTTGCAAAGGACAGCCTGGTTTCTCCAAATGAGATGCATATACTCCAAAGGGCATGGTAGTGTGAAGCCAAAGAAAACCTAGAACACCTTCTGGAAGTACCACCTACACTTTGAATTTATGTCACTTTTATATTAAAGTCTGTGTACAGAAGCACAAAGCAAAAGCCCATGCATTTGGCAAGAGATTTCTAAGACTTGTCATGCTGTGTGACCAAGTGCTGTTGTGCCTGCTGATTCCCTGGGGGACTCAGGTTCTTTGTTGCCAGGACCACACAGATGGACAAGTGTGGGATTCTTTGGACTGTGGACAGGTCTAAGAGGGAGAGTCGGGAGCTAGGCCACAGTCAGGCACTCGGAAGGGAAGCCCTGTGAGGAAGAGCCCTGACCTGTAGCTTTGAGCAGGCTCTGGAAGAAGCTCTGGTTGTAGATCCTGGCCACACCACTGATCTCGGGCACCTGTGTCTCTTCCACGGTGCGCCCGTTTACAAAATTAGCCGTGATGCCAATTGCCAGTTTGCCGCGCATTTCTCGCACTGTGAAGCCTAGAGGTGGGGACAGGTGGGGAGTGGCCGGAGGATGAGGGGTTTAACAGCCTAGAAAGGCCCAGGAGGAGCTCAAGATGCTGGCTTCTTCAAGGGAAGGGATCACTCACCTTCAGGGACGAATTTACCTCCAGCCGCAGAGATGAGGACATCAAATTCATACTTGGCCAGTTGGGCTGGGGGGCTGGGCTGGAGCTGGGCACGCCAACCACTCCCTGGGGCAGAGGATGTGAATGGCACAAAGATATAGAAAACTGAAGGGGTGTCTATATTCCCCGGACAATCCAATGAAATAAATAAACATTTAAAAGGTTTTGTGGTTTACAAAGCAGTGACACACTGCCGATCAAATGACATCTTCACAACAGCCATGGAAAGGAGGTGAGGAAAGAAATACTTCACATTTTACAAAAGCCCAAAATGAGACTCAGAGGGGTTTGAAAAAGGCCAGGCTGTGAGAAAGGGAGACTCAGCTGACTGCCCACCCCACCCTTTTTCTTTTGCAAGGCCAGGGTATCCTTGGTACATGGGGGTTCTCAAGAGCAGAGAAGTACTTACCCTTTTTGGGAGGAGGCTGCAGGCCAGTGAAAGTGATGCCCCAGTGGATTTCCACCCCCAGCAGTAATGCCACTTTCAACAAGAGGAGCTGCAGTTGCCGGATGCCTGGAAGGGAGAAGACATTAGAGACAGGGACCCCAGGATCCTACAGCCTCCCCAAACACCAATGTGTACCTGGTCCGGGCTGGAGAAGGTCTTAGAGCTCACTCAGTCCAAGCGCCTGTTTTACAGGTGAGGGACGTGAGTCCTTAAAGCCATCTGACTGCAGTGAATCTTGACCACCCTGCCCTGGGCTGACCCCCACCTACAGGCCTGTCTCTAGGCCCAGGCTCATCCACCCCTCCAGGCCACCGCGGTGCTCACTGATGTGGTCCAGGGAGCCTGTGCAGAAGCGCCCATAGAACTTCTTGGCGCCGAGTGCCCGAAGGTCGTGGATGGTGAAGGGCCAGAGGTGGAGCACATTGTGGCGAGAGAACTTGGTGCGCTTTTCCACCAGCACCACTCGGGCCCCCAGCATCGCCAGCTCCACAGCAGCCCGCAGACCGCAAGGTCCCGCACCCACCACCAGGCACTGCGAACACACAAGGCAGCACAGGCATGGCGCGGGGCGGATGGGGGGCGGCGGGGGGGTCCTCCGCTGACTCCGCCCACTCTCCAAGCCCCGCCCCAGGCACTGAGACACACCTTAGTGCGGGTGCAGGCCCGGCCCTGCTGGTAGACCGGCTGGCTCGCTCTCTTGTCCAGCTTGGCCCACAGCGACTTAGCACTCCAGTAGTTGAGCTGGGCCTTGACCTTGTGGTACTGAGAAAGCCCCCCACCAGGCTCCAGCCCCAGGGCCCCGCATAGCCCTTGGAAGCTGCTCAACACATCCTGGCACAGCTGGGCCTGCACGAAGCGCTCAAAGTGGGCATGCGCTGGGTTGGTGGAGGTGGGGGAGGCCATGGAGACCCCAGGGAGGGGTTCCTGGGGAGGGGCAGAGCCACGTGGTTGCTGGAAAGAAGAAAGGAAGAGATGGCAAGAGGCTGGAGAAAGGAGGAAGGGAAAAGGAGGAGAAGGCAGTGTGGCATCCCCAGGGAGCTCCGGTCCTACCCAGATGGGCTCCTCTCCTCTCTGTCAGCTGCTCCACAGACAGCCGCAATCCGTTCCACTTCAAGTGAAATCTGCCAAGTTTGGAAATGAAAAATCATCAGTCCTGAGCCCAGGGGGCCTGCAGAAAGCTAGGGAGCCTCCAGCTCAGCCTTCTCGGCCAGGAATCTCCAGGCCCTACTCCATCCCTGGAGGACAGCAATTCTTACCCCGCCTTCAGTGAGGCCCTGCAAGCAGGCCGGGGTAATTTCTCAGACCTGAAGAGGGCAGAGTGTCAGAGAAATGGGCTTTCCTTGCAGTACAGACAGGGACAGATCTAATATCTGCAACCCCAGCTGCCAGGCACACACACTGTCCCATCTCACCCCATGCCTCCCTGTGCCCCGCAGCCCTCAACGGACTCAGTGTGCCCTTGGGTGTGGTGTGTCTTATGCCAGGGGCAAAGTTTTCCTCCTTAGCACTTGCCATTGCCTCTTAAAGGGGAGGAGGAGGAGGTGGTGGTGGTGGTGTAGTCGCTAAGTCGTGTCCAACTCTTGGGACTCCACGGACTGTAGCCCACTTGGCTCCTCTGTCCAAGGGATTCTCCAGGCAAGAATTCTGGAGTGGCTTGCCATTTCCTTCTCCAGGAGATCTTCCTGACCCAGGGATTGAACCCCGGTCTCCTGCATTGCAGTCAGATTCTTTACCAATTGAGCCTGGAGGGAAGCCCCTTCTCCAACCACGTAGGATCCACTTCCCACCACCAAACTACCTTAACAGACAGCCCCAGGATGTTGCATCTGTCTGGTGACAAACAACTGGGCCTATTTCTGACTCACTGTGGTCAGAATACTTCCCCTGTGACTTGCTACTGCTCCAGCGGCCACAAGACCGATGGGGAGTTGGGGGCGACAGGGCAGCAGGATTTGCTCCGCCCAGCTTCTCTCACTCCCATAGACACCCCGCCCCATCCCTGCTCGCTCTCCCAGGAATCTCTCCAGACAAGGCTTCTCTTTGTCCCCTTCTCCCTCGCTCGGGCACCCACCCACGCAACTTGAGGGGTGGCAGAGCTTTCTCACGTTGGGACCAGGAGGAATCAGAGGGTAAGGGGATGTGGTTGCCCACGGGGAGTTAAGGACGGTGGTGGCGTAGACCGGGGAAGACCCTTGAGCTGATCCCCCTGACCCCATCAGTCGCCTCCCTGGTCCCAGCCCGGAGCCCCGCAGGCCAGGCCCAGGCAGGAGATTAAAATCACCGCCATAGGTCACCTGGACGAGGCGGACTGAATGTCAGTAAGAGCAAAGGTCTCTCTTGGAAGGTGGAAAGGAGGAAGACCTCAGCGAAGTGGGGAGAGGGGCGACCCAATCTGGAAACCCCAAGACAAAGAATGTGCGAGCGTTGGGCGGTCCAGAAGGATGGAGGGGAGCTGGACCACTGGCAGCGGGCGGTTGGCAGTACTCACACTCTGGACCGTAAAGTCTGGGAGGGGCTGGGCAGGACGGAGGCGCAGAGAGACGGCGCCTGACTGGCCAGGCGGGATTCACGAGGGCCTCGAGCCACATTCCCCAGGAGGCGCATCCCTACCCCCACCCCGGGACCCCGCGGGTCGGGGGGCGCACATTTGGCGCAGCTGGACAACTTACCCGGGGGCTTGGGAGCCCGCAGGGTCTCTTCCTGCCAGGCGGGCGTCCCAGTCCGGGAGGGTTGGGAGGCGGGGACAGAGGAAGAGGGTGGAGGAGGAGGAGGAACGGGGGGTGGAAGAAGCAGAGGAGGAGCGGACCAAAACCCGGGGTTGAGGGCTGCGGGCCGGTGCGCCCGACCGGCGAGTCTAGCTGGGCGTGGGCTTCGGCCAAGCACGCTCAGCCGGCAGAGACTTTATTGGAGTCTCATTAACATCTCATTAGCAGGCGATCCCCGGCTGGGGGCAGCCAGGGGCCCGCCCACGGCTGCAGGGTGGTGCCCGAGGGCGTGGCGCCGCAGACGCAGTGTTCCGACTAGGGGCGGGAGACCCCGGCCCAGCCTAGCCCGGTCGCTTAAGCCAAGGGTTGGAGGCTCCGGGAGCCCGGCAGCACACCAGCGGCGGAGGCTCCGGGAGCCTGGCAGCACACTAGCGGCCTCCGGCTCCATTTCGGAGCCTGCGCCTAAAAGCTTGTCCTTCCCTAGGCGGGCGAGGCAACCCGCCCTTGCGCAGTACCTACTGAGCGCCGCCTCCGAGCCCTGTGCTGGAGAAGGAGCTCGCACTGAGCAAGAAGTTTGCAGAAGCTGTTGGGTAGCGCCGAAGCATCTGGGTCCTTTACACCTCTCCTACGAGGAGATTCACGGCCCGGGTACTCCACGATGGATCCAAGCTCGGTGTCCACCTACCCCTGCACCAGTCTGCACCTAGACCCGAGCTGAGGGCATCCAGCACTGACGCAAAGTCCTGGAAACTCGGCAATCTGCAGCGTCCACAGCGGCAGAAGTGAGAGGGCAAGAAGGTCTTGGGGTGGGGCTGGGGGTGTTGGACCACTTCTAAGACAGGCGGAAATGAGAAGGGTGTAAATGAGAGGCTGCTGCTACTGCTAAGTCGCTTCAGTCGTGTCCGACTCTGTGCGACCCCATAGACGGCAGCTCACCAGGCTCCCTCGTCCCCGGGATTCTCCAGGCAAGAACACTGGAGTGGGTTGCCATTTCCTTCTCCAATGCATGAAAGAGAAAAGTGAAAGTGAAGTCGCACAGTCGTGTCCGACTCTTAGCGACCCCATGGACTGCAGCCTGCCAGGCTCCTCTGTCCATGGATTTTCCAGGCAAGAGTACTGGAGTGGGGTGCCATTGCCTTCTCCGAAATGAGAGGCTAGTTCCCCAATATTCAAGAATGCGTGGGAAAAAGGACCCACAGAACTGTTTGGTACCAACTTCCTCATATTCCCAATGAAGAAATAGCTGAATGTGAAGGCACTCTTCCAAGGTCATTCAACTAGTTAATATTAATAAAACATCAGTTTTCCTTTATTAAACGTCTATTATGAATATTAATCTCAATGATCACAAATGTCCCGTTTTACTGAAAAGGAAACCGAGGGTCACCCATGGCAAAGTTACACAGCAAGTGGCAGAGCTGGTATGGGACCTAGGTCTATCTAACACCACACCAGTGTTGATCTAATGTGACAAGTGGAAGGCTGGCATCCTGAGAGACTGTTTCTTGTTTAGAGGAAGTGACACCATTACACTGGAAACACTCACAGAACAGGAATGAATGGCACTGGAAAGAGCTGGGGACCCTATAGCTCTCCCTCTTTATTCTCATTTTGCATTCCCTGGAAACCCTCTGAGACCCAGTAAGACCTATATATATACACTGCTCCCAGCTTGAGATGAGAAGCAGGGAAGGGGAAATGCCTGCTTTCTGCCGGCAGAGGCAGGGAATTGAGCCAGGTCCAGCTCAGGGAGCCAGGTCCAGCTCAGGAAACCAGGGCAGTCTCCCAGCTGGGCCCATCCTAGCTCTTGAGTATGACTAGTCATTTGGCTTGAAATCAATTTGCCAAATATGAGACACACCCATATTTAAATACATTGTGTCAGAAGGATTCTAAGTCCACTCTGAATGGGTTACCTGTTTTAGAATCATTCCATTTCCCTTTCATTAGTAGATGGTAAATAACCAGCTGCTCTGACTTTGAGGTTAGCAGAGGCCCAGCACAGTCTGGCCCTTGACTCAGTGACTTGCATCTCAACCAAATAGGGGTTTGCTGCTCTCCAAATGACAGAAGGTAAAATTTGTCTTTAAAAAAGATCACAGAATAATGACTTCATCAATGCTTAAAAATAACTGCTGACTTGGAGTTTCACTCTATGTTAATTAAAGACACACGATAGAGCAGAGAGCAATGGGGAATGGTTTGTAATCTAGAAGATCTGGTCAGATGGCAGCTTTACTTCACATGAACTTAAGTGACCTTGAAAAGTCACCAACCACTATGTTTCAGTCTCAGCTGTAAATGGAGGCACTTTAATTACTGAACCTCTTCAATCCATTTTGATTCTAAAATCCTGTTACTCAATGTTGGTGATTCTAAGAAATGTACAGTCTAGAAGGCCCAAAACAAATTCTATTTTAGACTTTCTTCAAAGACAGTCATGAGCCACATTATTGAGTCACGATCCATATTACATGTGTATACAAAGCTAAAAATACTGGCACAAACACTGGCTCATTTATCCTGGGTCAAATAAGTGGCTGATACATGAAAAGTCAATTGGGTTTTTGATTGTTTGTTATTGGCCATGTGGCACACGGCCTGTGGGATCTTAATTCTCTGACCAGGGATCAAACGCAAGCAGTGGATATGCTGAGTCCTAACCACTAGACTGCCAGGGAATTCCACAAAAAGTCACTTTTAAAAGAATCTCAGGACTTCCCTTTTGGTTCAGTTAAGAATCTGACTCTCCAATGGGCAGATGGTAAAATGTCTTTAAAAAAGATCACAGAATAATGATCTGACTGCCAATTCAGAGGACATAGTTCCATCCCCTGGTCTGGGAAGATCCCACATGCCGTGGGGCAGCTAAGTCTGTGGGCCACCGTGACTGACCCTGCGCTCTAGAGCCTACAAGCGGCAACTCCTAAAGCCTGCGCGCCTAGAGCCTGTCCTCTGCCAACAGAAGTCACCACACTGAGAACCTCCCGCCTACCACAACTAGAGAGTAGTCCCTGTGTAGCAACAAAGACCCAGCGCAACCAAAAATAAATACACTTTAAAAAATAATAAAAGAATCCCATTCTAATGATTTTGCAAATAAATCATGTGAGTAGTGGCCTAGGTTAGAAACCTGAGCCATTAAAACAGGGTTCCTTTCCTCTAATTTACACCATGTTGTCTTTCTGCAATGCCATCCTTACCTCACCTCCCATCCTTTCATCTCCTCAACCTGGAGTCAGAAACTGGATCCCTAATACTGCAGGTGATGGTTCTACGCCATCCTATATATGACTTTACTCCCGGAGGTCAGTGTGTTCAAACGCCACACCCACAGTCCTGGGTCAGGAGCCACAGCTGCCGTCTAAGCAAGCAGACACAGCTCCTAATGTAAAATAATTACCAGCCGAGTCCAAAGTGTAGTGTGCTGTGGACAGATATGAAAGGTGGCTTGACTGAGATTAAAGGGTAGGAGAGAATTAGAGGGTGAGGAAGTGACACTTGCACTGAATTCTGACAGATGTGCAGACACTGAGACAGACAGGAGGGGCAGAAGCCTTTCAAGCCTGAGAAACTGCCTGCCTCAAAGCCTAAGGCAGGAAGTTGCTGGCTGTGTTTCGGGAACAGCAAGGAAGATAGTGTAGCTGGAAGTGAGAATGCGGAAGGGACCCAAGAGGAAGATGGGCTGGGGATTTTATTCTGAGCACAGTGGGAAACTGCAGGGCAGTTTATAAGCAGAGCAGAGGTAATGATCATACTTGCATTAAGCACACAATATTCATGCATTTAGCGACTGTGCTTGATACTCAGGGCAGAGCGGTGAGCCCAGATGGATCACCATTTTCAGCAGAAAAAGGGGCAAGGGAGGGGAAGAAAGGCAGGCATACCGGCAAGAGAATGTAGTGATGGTGCCGCAATTGGGATGGAAGAAGTGGATGGACTCAAAGTACAGTCTGAGGTGAAACTGATATAACTTGATGATGGATTGGGAGTGGAGGGTGAGGAGAGGCCCATCAAGAATGAATCCCAGCTTTCTCTTTCGGCTGGTAAGAGTGAGTGACTTGAAAATTCAGATCCCTCATCCTTTCTTACTCTGCCCTGAAACCTCCTCCTCTATATGCTGCTTTTATTCAAATACTTTCCCCAGAAATCAATGATGATTTTATATACTCTGAGATAACACAAAGGACAGAGATTAAAAATACAAATAGGCTCACGATCTGTTTAAATACTTTCCCATATTTTTGTTAAGAGAGTACTTTCATACTTCAGATATTAAGATTACAGGAAAATTGTCCAGAAGCCATTTAATCATACTAGAATTATCTATAAGAGGTAGGGTTTTTTTTTTAATGTAGACATTCTTGTTTATAACTCTAATTTAGCCTAAGGAAGCTTCAGTTTAACTTTTCATCCAAGGATGAAACAAACAAACTGAAACAAAAGCCAAACTATTCCTTTGGAATATTTTCAAATCCATATTTTAAATAATCTAATATTATGGATAAGATTTCCCTGGTGGCTCAGATGCTAAGAATCTGCCTGCAATGCAGGAGACCTGGATTCAATCCCTGGGTCAAGAAGATCCCCTGGAGAAGGGAATGGCAACCCATTCCAGTATTCTTGCCTGGAGAATTCCATGGACAGAGAAGCCTGGCAGGCTGTAGTCCATGGGGTTGCAAAAGTCAGATAAGACTGAGCGACTGACAATATCATGGATATTAAGAATTCAAAACAAATTGGGACTTCCCTGGTGGTCCAGAGGTTAAGACTCATGCTTCCACTGCCAGGGTTGAGGGTTCAATCCCTGGCTGGGGAACTAAAATCCTCCATGCGACATGGTGTGGCAAAAAAAAAAAAAAGAAAATCAAAACAATAAATCTATGCTCTGAGACCAAGTAAGTTCCCTGACCTCTGCTCAAATATTCCCCTTTCTATATGTCACACTGGATATAGTACTACTTTTCACTTAAATTATAAAGGAAAAAAGCTAAGATCGCTTCCTAATGTTATCTAAAGTTCCTACACTTTATGTTGAGAAGGTGATCAAATGAGCTTCAGTATAAAAGCTCTTCTGAAAGTAATGAAACTGTTAGTCACTCAGTCATGTCCAACTCTTGGACAGGCTCCTCTGTCCATGGAATTCTCCAGGCAAGAATGCTAGAGTAGATAGCCATTCCCTTGTCCAGGAGATCTTCCCCACCCAGGGACTGAACCCAGGTCTCCTGCATTGCAGGCAGGTTCTTTATTGTCTGAGCCACCAAGGAAGCCCAAAAGCTCTCCCGCTGCTGCTGCTGCTGCCGAGTCGCTTTAGTCGTGTCCGACTCTGTGCGACACCATAGACGGCAGCCCACCAGGCTCCCCTGTCCCTGGGATTCTCCAGGCAAGAACACTGGAGTGGGTTGCCATTTCCTGCTCCAATGCATGAAAGTGAAAAGTGAAAGTGAAGTCGCTCAGTTGTGTCCAACTCTTAGCCATCCCATGGACTGCAGCCTACCAGGCTCCTCTGTCCATGGGATTTTCCAGGCAAGGGTACTGGAGTGAGTTGCCATTGCCTTCTCCAAAGCTCTCCTAGTGTGGTACATTTCCAGTGAGAATGATGATATGTATATATATTCTAGTCAACTCATGTGTGTGTTTAACTATGTGTAAAGAATTTGAAAGCAAGATAAACTATCGCAGTGACATTCCAGCTTCTTTTAGAGGTCATTCCGTTATACCTGTTTACAAAAGGCAAAGGGAATTTTTTTTTTGGCGGTGGGGTAGTGGGGAGGCGGGTAACTCCTCTAGATCTACTCTTTACAAAAGCAGGACAAAGCATTTTCTTTAAATTCCTGAGAACTTAAGCTTATTTTAGTTTGGAAACTAAGGATGAACATTTACCTTAATAATTATAAGGCTAGCAAAAATAAAGCAAATCTGCCCTAAATACAAAAGCCTCAGTCAGAAATTTGAAAAAAGGGCCCACTTACAGAAGTTCATATTAGTTAATTTTCACTTTAGTAGAAACTTCTATTCAATTGGCAAATTGCAATTAAGATTTGAAGCTTAATAGTAGTAAAATACTAACATGAATATTAATATGGTAGTTACTGCATTCTGTAGGAGAGAGACTAACTTTTACTATTATTGTTTTATGAAAAAGCTTATGATTGTATGCTAAAATTTCATAAACAGATCCTCTAGTCAATAAGGTTCTACTACATGAAGCAGATCATATGTAAAGAGAAACCCAGCTTAATGTTTCAAAGGTGAAGTCGCTCAGTCGTGTCCGACTCTGCGACCTCATGGACTGTAACCTACTAGGCTTCTCCATCCAGGGGATTCTCCAGGCAAGAATACTGGGGTGGATTGCCATTTCCTTCTCCAGGGGATCTTCCCAACCCAAGGATCGAACCTGGGTCTCCCACAATGGAGGTAGATGCTTTAACCTCTGAGCCACCAGGGAAGCAGCTGATGGTAATAAGCCCATCTGGTAGGAATAGCCAGCCCTGTGCCCCAGTTCCAGTTTTGCCGCTTACTGTGTGACCTTGGGCAATGGGCGTCATCTGTCAGTGCCTCAGTGTTCTCATCTGTAAAATAGGCGTAATAATACAGAAACGTCATGACAATTAAGTAAAAGAAGATTGTGCTTCAAATGGGTTATGGGTGTGTCCCAGACACTACTTCCCTTCTCACTCCTGATGCCAGGTGTTACTAATGCCCATACATCAAAATGTGACTATTTGGAGATACTGCCTTTAATGAGGTAACCAGGGTAAAATGTGGTCACCAGGGTAAGCCCTAATCCAAAATGAGTAGTGTCCTTATAAGGAGATTAGGATAAAAACACGGAGAGGAAGAGCATGTGAAGACACAAGGCGGAAAAGATGGCAAGGATGCCTCAGAAGACACCAGTCCTCCCCAGTCCAACACCTTCATACTAAACTCAGCCTCCAGAACTGTGAGAAAATAAATTTGTCATTTAGGCCACTCAGTTTGTGGTATTTGTTATAGCAGCCCTACCTAGCAAACTAATATGCCAATCATGGCCAGAGATGCCTGGAGTCCTCTAACTGAAGGATATCATATAAGATCTGTGCACCCTGATATAGAAAAGGTTTCAGAGGTCCTAAGATACAGACCTGAAACACCTGGCTTTGCTCAAGGCCTACAGTAAAGATTCAACATGGCAGATATTGTTATTACTCCAGCTTATGAAAATCTAGGTGTAAGCATCTATAATGAGACTCATATCTCTCAGCATCATGTGACTAGTTGCTCACATTCACAGCACAAGAGTCAGATGCAGAAAAATACACAGATGAGAGGCAGAAAAATACACAGATGAGAGACAGAAAGAGGAGTTTCAAAAACACACAGGGCAAGCTCAAGGACAGCTCATTTTGATGGCAAGAGCTCAAGTCTTCCCAAGGCTAGCCTTCTACTGAGAGAAAACCAAAGATTTCACCTGCAAAAGTGATAAGGTCGTTTCAGTAGTCTGGAAACATAATATTCTGCTATAGGTCTATACTGTTAGTCGCTCAGTCATGTCCAACTCTTTGTGACCCCACTGACTGTAGCCCACCAGGCTCCTCTGTCTGTGGAATTCTCTAGGCAAGAAGACTGGCCTGCCATGCCCTCCTCCAGGGGCTCTTCCTGACCCAGGGATCGAACCCCGGTCTTCTGTATTGCAGGCAGATTCTTAACTGTCTGAGCCACCAGGGAAGACTTGTTAGGCTTCTACTAGTACTGCTTCTCTGCTGCTGCTGCTGCTAAGTCGCTTCAGTCGTGTCTGACTCTGTGCGATCCCATAGATGGCAGCCCTCCAGGCTCCCCCATTCCTGGGATTCTCCAGGTAAGAACACTGGAGTGGGTTGCCATTTCCTTCTCCAATGCATGAAAGTAAAACGTGAAAGTGAAGTCACTGAGTCGTGCCCGACTCTTAGCGACCCCACGGACTGCAGCCCACCATGCTCCTCCGTCCATGGGATTTTCCAGGCAAGAGTACTGGAGTGGGGGTGCCATTGCCTTCTCCGAGTACTACTTCTCTACTAGTCCCCAAGAACTGCAATTTGTTATTTCTGTACTTGTTAAAACAATTATTTCAATTGTACAAGCTTAATACAAAATAAGCTGTCAAACAATGAGCCAATAACTTCTCAAAGACAACAGAAACATTTTTCTGTACATGTTATTTCCTTTGGGTGCAGTCACTGAATTTTAAAATTAGGATTCAGGGACTTTCCTGGTGGTTCAGTGGCTTAGACTCCATATTCCCACTGCAAGGGGAGAGAGTTTCAAGGGGGCAGAGTTCAATCCCTGACTGGGGAACTAAGATCCTGTGTGCCCACACCTGGGCTGACAAAAAAACAAAACAGTGAAACCTTAAAATTAAGGATTAAATTCAAAGGGACAGAATGTGTATTTAGGACATAGAAAAGAGGCTTGATTTATAAAGCTTTCCTTTTCTCACTTCCCTTTGACAGCTGGTCAAATAACCCAGAATCTTCCAAAGAGATTTTTATTGCTGAGCCTGGCTCTCATGCTAGAGACGAGTAACGTGCTCCAGGAGCCACTAGCTAACATGTGGCTACCAAGCACTCACAATGCAGCTAGTGTGACTGAGGAACTAGGTTTTATTTTTAATTAATTCTAATACAAATTTTAAAACACACTTGTTTCAGTTATTAGGGAAAAACCTGTATCTGTAACCTAGAATATGTGAACCTAGGTTTTCAACTGTAAACTGTATGAACCCTAAAAACAGATCAAGTGTGTCATGAACATTAGCATCCAAACTGAGTGTGCAGTCTCCATGTAAATATATACACCAGATTTTGAAGACATAGTATGAAAAAAAGAATTTGTCAAGTATGATTAGATTTTAATATTTCATATTTACATGCTGCAAAGCTTGGCACATGTTAAATCAGCAATTTTATTAAAATTAATCTCATCTTTCATGTTTTTAATGTGGCTACTAGAAAATTTTAAATTATATATGTGGCTCACACTACATTTCTCTTAGAGTAGAGGCAGACTGTCATAAAGCTAGTTAAACTTCACTTTGAAATAGTCATATGATCATGATCATACTTCCTGAATAATTAATAATTATCCAGCTACCCAGAATGAGTAGTTAAGCATTTATCTGCTTTAATATTACATATCTCCAGGAGAAAAAGATGTGAGCCAGTAGGCTTTGAAAAAGCTGGTAAAGACAATGCATTTTAACAATAAAGTTAAGGTAAATAATTTAAATGACTAAGTCAAGACTCTGAAATGATATTTAGGACATAACTGTATTTATAAAAATTGTCTCCAGTCAGGCCTGATTTAGCGTAATTTGGCTGATACATATCAGATAAATCATTTAAGAATTTTTGAATTACATACAATAAAACAACTAGAGTTTGGTAGACATGTTAGAAAAAGACTTTCATCTTCTCTCAACCTGAACAATTCTAAAATTTCTCCAAAAACTTATTTGACTCGGGTAGAAATCAAAGATCTCTAAACCAAAAAGTGACTGATGTGAAGATCCTGTTAATTTTAGTGGCGATTACTGCTACTCTCAGTCAACATTGTTAGTTTATATACACTATTGCTGCTGCTGCTGCTAAGTCGCTTCAGTCGTGTCTGACTGTGCAACCCCATAGACGGCAGCCCACCAGGCTCCCTCGTACCCACATTCTTTTCTCAATAACCTGCTACCAGTTTACTTGAGAGAAAGTGGTCAAAGTATTCAATAAAATAGGCTGGGCTGGAAAACTTAACAAAAACATAATTTAACCTTCTGACGATTATTTGAACTCACACTATTATAGACAATGCTGGCTTACTAAGACGCTGAGGCTCACACGTATTTTTTAAATTAGGAGAATTTACTTTAAAAATTATGTGTCTATTTTGTGAGATTTAACCTTTGTGATAAAAATAGGTTATAATAAGTTCCTATCAAAAAACTTACCAGACACAATACACAGATCAACATTTTTAGAGATCAATTAGAATCCAGTATATTTAACACAAATTACACTGAATTTTACACTCCAGGATAATTAAGAAAGAATTTATCTTCATCATGGAGATTAATATCAATGCTGACAAAAGTTCAGAATTTGGGGTGAACATCTTGTCCAATTTCACACCTTAATTACACTTTTAAATTTCCAACAACCTGCTTTTAAAAACCATGTCAATCTATGCATTTCAGAAAAGCTGTATTTAGAATTTAAAAATGATCCTATCCTTTTGGCTTTCCTCCTTTGTAAGTTTCAAGTTAAAACAGACAGTTTCTATATCTTTGAATCTATCTTAAACATGATATGATGAGCCCACTGTACATGCAAAGATCAAATTTTGAGAAGTTACTCTGTCTTAGGGGATTGTCATAATGTTACATTCAGCCCCAACTTGTAGTAGCAACTGTGTTGCCTAAGACAAATAAGGAAGGGGAACCAACCATTTTACCCAAGTCAACACATGATTTTATTTGTTCTAAAAATCAAATATAACTAGAAAGATCAGCAAGACTGTATCTATGGCTGTGAATATTTAATACTCAGAAAAAAGTCTAACGCAATGCCCTCAAAGAAAAGTTACCCAAGTCTTTAAGAGATGTAGTAAATGAAAACCACTCATCAATATCAAAATGTTAAGTCCAAATCAACATTAGATATAAAACACGAAACACATATCCTGCTCCTCAGATGGAAAGCATTAAGCTATTAGCTAGCTTAGCAAGCTATTGCTTCTCTATAAGAATCCATAAGTGAGCATTGCAGAAAGCCTAACTTCAAGCACATAGGCCGGTCACGGCGGGCTGACGGAGAAGAGACCAACAGAGCAGCCCAGCCTGTGCACAGGTCAGCTCTGCTCCTGGCTCAGCGACGTGGGCTGGGGCACGTGGTGGGTGGCTGGCGGTGGAGCCGGCTCCTGCGACAGCTGCAGGTGCTGACCCGGATCTGAAGCGCTCGCTAAATGGAGCTCCCCTGTTTGCTCCTGATGGGCGTGCAGATGTTCCAAAGTCTCCTTGGAGAGTGTGATGACGTGCACTGGCTCGGTCTGTGAGGGCTCCATCTGGCTTTCAATCATATTGAGGCTCTGGATGTGTTCTGTTTGCTCCTGTTGAGCTGAAAGAATTAAGTTTTGCAGTTGCTCTGGCTGCTGTGTGAGTAGGGTGAGGTCTGCAGTCTGGTCTGCCGTCATGTTCGGGGAACTCTCTGCAGTGACGATGCTGATCCCTTGGCTAGGACCTGGCATGAAATTAATGTTATGTACGGAATCGGTTACAAGAAGCTGGATTTCCTGCTCTCCGGAGGCAGAGAGTTGATAGGGCTGTAGCTGAAGAATATTCCTGACCTCTTCAGCATTATTATTGCCAGAAATACTGCTGGCATCAGACACGTGTTTCTCTTTGCTGTGGATTTTCAAGTGAGCCTTCAAGTTGTCTAACCGAGCAAACTGTAAGTTACACTCAGGGCAGGTGAAAGGCTTTTTGCCTGTATGTAGAATGCAGTGTCTCCTCTTGGCACTCGAGTCAGAGAAGGATTTGCCACACACAGCACAGGAATATGGCTTTTCTCCTCTGCAAGAAAATATACATTTTATTTTTAAAACAGAAAGACTTCACTATTTCCTGACTATTTAGGGAGAAGCAGTCCAGAGGAAAGGAAAATTAACCTGACTTGGGAACTTAAGTCACTAGTTCTCTACTAACTTAAGGACTTGGAGCAAGTATCACACCTGCCAAGGGCTTCAGTTTCTAGTCTTAAGAAAAAAAAAAATGGGGGAGGGGAAGGATGTCTAAGGATGGGGCTGTGGGGCTGAGTCAGATGTGATAAAATTTTATGGTCACAGTGTGTACTTCAGATAAGAAGGTAAATATTAATGTATGTCACAAGAGGTCTTTTTTTTGTTTTTAGTTCTCACAGCCAATTTTTAGATTCTAGATGCCAAACAAGTATATATATGATTGATTTCAGTATTAAAAATATGCTGCTGCTGCTGCTAAGTTGCTTAGTCATGTCCGACTCTGTGCGACCCCACAGACGGCAGCCCACCAGGCTCCCCCGTCCCTGGGATTCTCCAGGCAAGAACACTGGAGTGGGTTGCCATTTCCTTCTCCAATGCATGAAAGTGAAAAGGGAAAGTGAAGTCGCTCAGTCGTGTCTGACTCTATGCGACCCCACAGACTACAGCCTACCAGGCTCCTCTGTCCATGGGATTTTCTAGGCAAGAGTACTGGAGTGGGATGCCATTGCCTTCTTCAATTAAAAATATGAGTAGCCCCTAAATATTTGTGTTAGAGGAACTACTAAATCAATTCTGGAAACAAGTTATGTGAACAAAAAAATTTATTCAGAAAATATTAAGTTAAATTTAATTTAGTTTTAGGGGCTTCCTTGGTGGTCCAGTGGTTAACAATTCGCCTTGCAATGCAGGGGACATGGGTTCAATCTCTGGTCCATGAAGTCCCGCAAACCTCAGAGCAACCGAACCCCTGCTGCTAGAGAGTAGCTCCTGCTTGCCAAAACTAGAGAAAAGCCCTCACACAGCAACAAAGATCCAACACAGCCAAAAATAAATAAATAAATATTTTAAAATTTAGTTTTGATTGAAGATTTACGTTTTGGATCATCCCCCAAGGCCAAAATCAAAATTCAACAAATGACATCAATAACTCAAACTTTTGCTGGTCACAGTCAGTTTTTCTAATTTTGCCTGCATGAGGAATTTCTTAAAGCAAAATAATAAGCTGCCCAGGAATTTCTCCTAGAGTAATAATTTTGGGGAAAGCACTACACAGGCTGGGACTTCCCTATAGCTCAGATAGTAAAGAACCGGCCTGCAATGCAGGAGACCCAGGTTCGATCCTTGGGTCAGGAAGATCCCCTGGAGAAGGAAATGGCAACCCACTCCAGTATTCTTGCCTGGAGAATCCCATGGATAGAGGAGCCTGGTGATCTATAGTCCTTGGGAGGTCACAAAAAGTCAGACATGACTGAGTGACTGACACACTATATAGGTAATGGATGTCACCCTGCTGAATGCCAGGGCTGGATGAGAACTCCATGGGAGAAAAGTATGAGGGAAACTTTACCGATGGATCCTGATGTGTGTCTGAAGAGAACTCTTTGCCGTGAAAGACTTGCCACAGATTTCACACGTAAATGGCTTCTCACCTAAAAAAAACGGGAAAACGTTTGTTTTATCCTAGATAAAACAAAAGCGAAAACCACCCCTGCAGTTTCACAATATAAAAAGAACAAAGGCAATAGCACTTGAACCCACAATAAGCGTGAGTGACTAAATGCAGCACTTAGCAAGCACCTACTGTGTTCCTGGGCACTGTGTCCTAAGCGTTGAGGACACAGAGAAAGAGTAAGGTGTGGTTCTTTCCCTCAAACATGTAAACACCGAAGCAAGGAGGTGAGCAATTCTGTGGAGGAAACATTTGCTCCTGTATCGTCCCCCTTGGGTAACTTACAGAAAAACCCAAATGGACTTTTTGGCCAACTCAATTTTCTGTAGTATGAAGTGAGGTTTCATTTATGAATCGTGCTCAGTCAGTACGACTCATCTTGCTAACATACACAGATGTGATTTCCCCACAGGCTAGTGGGCTTTCAAAGTAGTCTACTTATAAAGTTCCCATACAATCCACAATACGCACAGCCTGAGGAAGGGATTCTGAGTATTGCAGTTCTTGCTCTCCTGAAAACATGAAATACACTAGAAAGAAAGGGTGAGATGGGCTTTTACCTGTGTGTGTTCGCAGATGTTTCTTTAGCTGAGACACATCCATGAATTTGCGGTGGCAGTCGTTGCATTCCGGTAATGAGTGGCCTTGTCGCAACAATAAAAAAAGTGTCAGTGCATACATGCTGTCCCTGCATTTCTTCAGTGATTTGTGTTAAAGCACTTCCCTGAAAAATAATCACTTTAAATATGGTACTTTCATACAACAAGAATTTTAAAATTAATTTGGTAACAGTTAATATTTTCCTATGCATCTCAACTCACTGCTTCCCAAACAAAGGTGAGACCCTTCCCATCTCCCTAAGTGTAAATCTCCTTTTTCCCTCAAAGCACTGGTGCGACTATGGCCAACTGATCTCAAATGATGCTCCCAATCTCCTCTTCATTTTTCATCAGTTGGCAGGAAAGAAAAAAAAAGGACAATGGGTAGGGCCAGGCTGGAGAAAGCCTGGACTGACAGCTACGGGGTGGTGACACCTCTGTCCAGACACAACTAACAACCAATCAGCTGGCACCCTCTTAGCCAAGTGGTGCCCAGAATGGTACCAATTCTGTAGAGTTTCTGTGTGTGGCATGGAAACTGTAATATAAAAATTCAATATAAATTGCAAGGTGGTAAGAGTAACCCAAGGACACCTAATTTAGATTGCTTCCCTAAAAACTCACTTATCTTTTACAACATGAACCTACTGATTCAGAAACAATCTGTATTTGCATTTCTCCCCAACCAATCCAAATTTTCTCTCACTTTACTGTACCTGTATGAACTCGGTAATGGCTCTTTAGTTGTCTTTTCTGGCTGAAATATTTTCCACACTGATCACAGGTAAAAGACTTCTGTCCTGCCAAATAAAAACAAAACACGCAAAAACTATAAAGAACTAGAATGCTCACTAATAAAGTAATTAGGTATCACAATGGGCCCAGGTCCCCATTTTCTACAAATAACACAAGTGACTTGTCTACAAACCCAAATGTCTTCACAGTCATCAATGTGCAAAGACACGCAAGGCAATAGGGAGTGGTAGAGACTAGGGCAGCACTAAAGAATTCAAGTCCCCCCAACATTGTCCAGAGTAAAATAATTCTGAAGTCTGGTGTTTAAACACATCCTGATTTTACACTCAACTTTCAGCAGCCAGTTTATAAATGCTAGTTTAAAGCTCAAGGCTGGGCAGAACTCTAAACTACACTCTAAAAGTTAAGTTGCTCAGTTGTGTCCGACTCTTTGCGACTCCGTGGACTGTAGCCCACCAGGCTCCTCTGTCCATGGGATTCTCCAGGCAAGAAAACTGGAGTGGGTTGCCATTTCCTTCTCCAGGGGATCTTCCCGACCCAGGGATCGAACCCAGGTCTCCCGCATTGGAGGCAGATGCTTTAACCTCTGAGCCACCACTCTGAAAGATGCACAATTCTGTCTTTAAATGAACCCACATGGGGAATGACATGAGACTGAGAAAAGACCATTTAGAGCATGGTAATGCCCACCCTGGGAGCAAGCTCCCGAGCGCAGGCCCGTACCTGAGTGCAGGCTCATGTGCTCCAGCAGCGAGTGCTTGGTGGTGAGAGCCTTGCTGCACACTGTGCAGGTGTATGGCCGCTCGCCTGTGTGCATCCGGGTGTGGACCTGCAGGGAGTGCTTCTGGGCAAAGCCTTTTCCACACTCATTACATTTGAAAGGTCGCTCCCCTGGAAGAAAAGCCCCAGAAACATGGTGTGAGCAAGAATCTGCACATCTCTTTGTTCCCTCCCAAATGAAAATCACAACTGGCAGGAGAGACAACATCAGCAATAACATTTTGCAATTGGGAGCAGACAAGTGTGGCACCAGCGACGAGGAGCACTGATACACAACCTAACTGAAGACAGCCTTCATGAGGTCAGGAGCTGGTGGCATCTGTTATCTCTGAAAATGGGGGTGAGGAAGACATAAATGACAGTCTGTTTCTGTTTCAAAGGTAGTTAGGCCCCCAACCCCCACCCCCCACCCCCAACACACATCCAGTCTCCATGCAACCAGGAGACTGGCCTTCTCCCCAGTGGAAGATGGAGACTGTTCTTGAAGAGGGTAAATCAGACAAAGGATCTCCAGACTAGGGGTCTCTGGGTTAGAGGTCACCCAGCACAGTGGAACAGGACTACCATGGGGACAGGAAGTCAGAGTTTACACCTGGGATGATGAGACTGCCCCCGAAACTCCTGCCCCCTCCTGCACTGGACACTGGCAGCCAGGCCTACAGCTCCAGGTGGGCGCTGGAGCATCTTTTCCTGGAATACAAAGGGCCCGCAGTACAAGAACTGAGGACCTGATGCCAGGTATCAGCCAGGATGTCTACAGGCCCTCTCCACACCTGCAGCACTGCAAGTAGCTATGAGCAAGCCATTCCTGCATATAATTAAATGAGTTAAAAAAAACCCACAAAACACCAGACACAGTAGAAATAGATAACAAAACAGAGAAGAGAAAAAGCAACCTGCAGAAAACAGACACTTCCCAGAGTGAAGAAAACATTAAAAAGTAACAAATAAGTAAAAGTTATTAAGAGGCTCATAGAAGCAAGACATACTGTGAAACAAAGAGGATTCTACTTAAAAACAAACAAAAAAGAATTTCGAAAAGAGTTCCCGGAAGTAAAAAAAAAAAAAAGGTAGAAAAATAAAAGTTGAAAGATGAAGTAGACATGTCCCAGAAAGTAGAGCAAAAGTAATGTAAAAGAAGAGAGAAAAGATAAAGTTAGAGGATGAGTCCAGGAGATTCAACATCCAAATAGGAGGAGTTCCAGAAAGAGAAAGCAAGAATTACTCATTCAGGAAATTTTTCTGGAACTAAAAGATGAGTTTTGATACTGTATGGATCTACTGGTATCCACTCAAATGGAGGAAGAGCCCCACACTAAAGTGATTCAATGTATAACCGCAGGACACCTTGAGGGAAAGGGAAGAGCCTACACGTTGTTTTCCTTAAAATCTTATAGAACTATTTAACTCTTTCTTTAGCCTCTGTCAGACAAGCAAAGATTTCTTAAGTGTCTATTTTGTTCAAAGAACCAACTTCAGGGTTCTCAGGCTCTCTGTGCTTAGAATCTCCAGGGAGCTTTAACACCAACGCTCAATAAAACCAGAAGCTCCAGGGCTGGGACCCAGGCCCTGGTGGTGTTAGAAGCTCCCTGGGAGACTGTCGGTCTGTCCACGGGGACCCTCGCCTGTCTTTTCCCCTGCCCGTTGAGGAGGGTGAGGAAGGCAGGGGTTGGGTGCGGCCTCTGGCCCTGACCTTCGGTCTCCTGACCCCCACCTCGGGGGCATCAGTGGGGCCAGGTTGAGAACCACAGTGCTGGATGCTGCTGGGTCTTTAGGCAGCAGGTTGCTTGATGACAAGAAGTCTTAAGTACCAGACTCTATACTTAATGCTTACAACTAGGCTGAAGGGTATACAACTACTGCCTGATCAAAAGCAGACTGAAGTAGGTACATAAGAGACAGCTCAAAGAAGGAAGGGATTTCTGCCTAGGGCTGCACTGTCCAACATAGTGGCTATTTAATTAAAATATTCAGATCCTTAGTCACAGTCTCCACGTGTCAAGCACTCAAAATACACCTTGTAGCTAGAGGTCACCAAAAACAGCAGCACAGATACAGAACATTTCCATCCTCACAAAAGGGTCTATCGGCCAGCCTTGGGCTAGAGGGATCAAAAAACAAACATTTACAGACAGATGCCCGAGTGAGAGAACTGTCCAGACCAGACATATTCAAGCAAGAACACAACTATGGTCAAGATGAGGAAACTTCAAGAACCATAAAGCAGATTAATTTTGGCTAGCGCTCGATTCCTGAACATTCAAGCCTTGAAGCAACAACGTTAGGTAAGAAGAGAGGTTCTGGAATCAGGTTCCTTGTGTTCACATCCCACCTCTGTCACTACATGGATGCCCTGGGCAAGTACTTTAAGCTTTCTACAACCTAGTCTCTTCAACTGTACATCTGGGATAACATTTCGTATTTCACCAGTTGGAGAATTCAATGCAGTAACACATACTTTGTTACAATGCCCATCATTTACATGTTGCACAATAAATGAAAGCTGTTATTACTGTTACTTCTCCAAAACACATTCCAATAAGCTGCAGAAGCATAATTACCTGTGTGGCTTCTCTGGTGGATTGCTAAAAAGTGATTGTACTTAAATACTTTGCCGCAGTCTTTACAACGGGCCTCAGGCCCACCGGGCGCTTTCTCCGTCCACAGACCCTCTTGGCTGAACCCTGGTCATCTTCATCCCCTACAAGCTTGTAATCTTTCAGTTTGACAGACCTCCGAATTCTCCGCTTGCTGCACCGACTCTGGCTGTCCTGTCCAGAGTCCTGGGTCTTGGGATCACAGTTCTCATCTTTCTCAACTGGCATCTCCTCCCCTCTAGCTGGCTCACAAGTCGGCTCAGATTCTTCTAGTTCTTTTGCTGGAATCTGTTCATTCAGTACACCACTGTCTCCCTCTTTAACCACAAAGTTTTGTCTGTTTTGAACAGAGTTGTTCACTCTCAGCTGTATTTCTTCCTCTGCAGCCAGTTCTGACTTCCCTTCCTGTAAACTGTTGACTTTCCTTGGTCTTCCTCGTTTTCGCTTTGGATGATCACTTTTCTTATTAGAAATAACAACCATTGGAGCACCAGCTGTGTTCAAAGTTGGTGGCTTTGGGGAACTATGATTATTTTGAAAGTCCGTGTAAGCCTTTACCAGGTCATAGACTTTTAAGAACTGGGCAGTAGCCAGGATCTGTTCTGTACTTTTCTCACTGGCCTGGAGACAGCCAGTGTAGATAAATTCTAGCAGGATACCAAATGTGTCCGCAACCATGCCTTCTAGCATATAAATGGACTGGCCGATCTCCCCCTCTTCAGCAAACATCATTGAGAAGTATTCACTACTGGCAGCAAGCAAGGCTTTGTGGGCCCGGAAATGCACATTCTCCACGATTAAAGTAATGTCACAGAGAAAGCCTTTCTTCCTCTGATCCTCAAAACTGGCCAGGACAGTGTCACTGTGTGTGTCTGAGTGTACAACCAGTTGCCCAGAAGGCTCTGATGATGTTTCTGCCATTTTCTTTAGAAGCTCAAGAAGGATTAAGCCTGAAATAAGAAAGTAATGTTTAAAAGAGAGACATTCTCTAGCAAGATTAATCCCAGCCCAAAGGAACTATTCACTTTTGTTAGCTATTTTTTTTTTTTTTACTACTTTTAAAAGATTATGTAAAAACTTTGGGGTTCTTATTCCTATTGTACAATTATCCAGGTGGGGTGAACTTCTGACGTCCACGTGACCTCTCGGGGTCTGTTTTCTGGTCTGTAAAATGAAGGAATTGGGATCAATTATCTCTAAAGTCCTTCACTGCGCTAACTTTCCACAGTTGCACAAACACGAGAATGAAAACTGCGGTGTCTCGATTTCACACATTAGGAGCCATTTTGTCTGTGAAACAAAAATGGAAAGGGAGAAGTACAGGTGCGATGTAAATTTGGAGGTGGCTGCAATGGACAATAACGTAAGGCGCAATGGCCCTCACTTTGGAAAGGCGGCACAGATTGCCCAGCCTGGCGGACGACCGCGCGCGGCGCAAGTTGCCTGGCTGGAGATTCCCCGAGCCCACCCAGCGGGGAGCCGGCCGCGAGGGAGGCCCCCACCTCCCAGCCTGGACCCCTGGGGACCGACCGGGGAGCGGCCGGCTGGAGAGGAGTCGATAGGCGCACGGGTGCAGCGCCCAACGACAGAGGGTTGGTGGCGGACCTACCTATCTGGACGCCCGGCAGTTCCGGATCGCCGCCCGCCCCCTGGCTGCCTGGCGGGCACGCCAGCGCCAGGCCCGCCCAGGCTCCCAGCTCCGCCCGGGCAGCAGCTGGCCCCCTGCGCCGCCGCCGTAGTCGCAGTCAACCCGGAAGCTCCGGCGCGGGATCCTGCTGCGCGCACGCAGGACCACGTGATCCAAGGAGGTGCCGGGGGGCGGGGGGGGCGGGGGCGGGGCGGGGCCTGCGATCCCTGGAGGAGCTGCGGGGACAGTCCCGGCAGGGCGTATGTCTGGTGTGAGCGGGAATCAACGGGCGATAATGGTGTCGTCACTCTGCAATTAGGGAAGTTATATATTGTTAGCTGCTCACTGACGCCTTCGTCAGTTTTGTCTTTTCCGCTTTTTGAATGCTGAAGCTGGCTTTCAGGTCATCTGAGAAATGAATGAAAACGCCTTTACATTCACCGTTGTCACCGTGATCATCAGCATCAACATCCAATACCTTAGTCCAAGGGAATGAAGAGAACGCTGCAGTCAAAGAGATCTGGGTGCTGAGTGATCTTGATCAAGTTATTTTTACTTATCCTCTCAACCTTCTTTACCTTACTTGTAAAATGGAGAAGCTGACACCAGTGCCAACACTGGGTGGCTGTGGGGTAAACGAGATTAAATATGTGACGGCCTATTGTTTTAATTCCTGTCTGCTATCATTTAAATGATTGTTATTATTCAGACTTTCAACATCTTTTTTCAGTAGACTATTAAAGGTTTCTAACTAGCCTTAGTTGCTAATACACAGGAATACAGGAGATCTTCCCAAATGCAAATCACATCCAGAGACTGGAGTCACTCCCTTGCATAGAATCCACTGTGGCTCCCATGTACCCTTAGGAGAATGGCCCGGCTTCTGGATATGGTCTACAAGTACCACTCAAATTCAATCCTCTCCTACTCAACTATTTCAGCATTTTATCTCAACTTATGCTTCACTAACACCTAACTTTTTAATTTAGGACACCCAACACACCCTCCCAGATCCCAGCATGCCATCTCTAGTCTGAGATTTTGAGAAAGCAGGTATAATTACCTCCTGGGTCTTTAAACTTTTTTTTTTTAACTAGTTTTTATTAAAATTAGCTCCTTCTTTGAAGTTTCCCTCTTTGTCCTGAATTGCCTCTAAACCCCAGGGTTTGTGGAGTCCAACCAGGAATCTTTTTACTATCTCCAGAGTTTTGCCTTTTTCAGAACATATAGCTGGAATCACATAGTATGTAGCCTTTTCAGATTAGCTTCTTTTTAAAATTTCTCTAATTTGGCTGTGCTGGGTCTTCATTGCTGTACTCGGGCTTTCTCTAGTTGCAGTGAGTGGGGACTACTCTTCTCTCTTTGTTCTGGTGGCTTATCTTATTGCAGAGCATGGGCTCAAGAGCACAGGCTCAGTAGTTGTGGCACACAGGCTTTGCTCCAGAACTTTGCTCCAGAATCTCCCCACACCAGGGATTGAACCTGTGTCCCCTGCATTGGCAGGCAGATTCTTAGCCACTGAACCACAGAGGGAAGTCCTTGACTCTTTGTTAGAATCTCAATTTTTTTTAAAAATCTCCATTTAATTCAGATGTTACCCTTCTAATAATTATTCCAGAACCATCCATAGTTAAGAGCCCTCAGGCTTTGTAGATAAACCTTTACTCAGACTTTCATTTGTAAAAGCAAAACAAACCAAAAAGATAAAAAATCACCCACAATGAGACTGAGGCATACATATATAAAATATATCTTTTTTTTTCCCCCACCCCTATAAAATATATCTTATTCTTTCCTTGTTCTTGAACTACTCCTTAACCAATGAATTTATGAAAACTTTCCATAAATGCACTGAGAATAAAATGAAATATATAAAACTTAAAATATTTTTTTAAAAACTCATATTTACTACTATGAGTTTTGGAGAATTTAAAACAACAGCTCACAACATATCCAGAAATGAATTCTAGTAGGCTTAGAGAATTAAATATAAACACATACACCAACAGTAGAAGAAAACATAACAGAATATTTAATCTCTGAAGATGGAATAACTTCCAGAGCTTAGAAAAGGATTCAATATCATAGCACAGAGATGAACAGCACTTACTTTCATACCTTAAAAATCGGACTTATTTACTGCAGATACAAGGATTGGTGTGTATTTTACATAAAGAATTTTTATAAAAGAATTGAAAAACAACCAAAGAGTTAAAGTGCAAAAGGCATGAAAAAAATTCACAGAGGTACAACTGGTGACCAACATATATAATGATGTTCAATATCATTGTTAATTCAAGTTAAAGTAACAAGGTTTTGTTTTCTTTCCATTTTTATTATGGGTCACAATTTCTATTACTAAGCTACCTTCCAAATAACAATTCACAGTGTTTCCAGGAGTGTTTCCCAGAGCATCACTTTTATTACTTCTTTACTGTCATTTAGCATTATATTTTTAGTTTTTTAAATTAATTCCCTTTCACTGTGTACTTTTGTTTCTTAGAAATTTTTAGGCTAATAATCCCAAATATGGTGAAAAAAGTTCATCACAGCTTTAAAAATACAGTAAAACAGTACATGGTCCAGCAATCAGTTCAGTTCAGTCTCTCAGTCGTGTCCGACTCTTTGTGACCCCATGAATCACAGCACACCAGGCCTCCCTGTCCATCACCAACTCCCGGAGTTCATCCAAACTCATGTCCATTGAGTCAGACATGCCATCCAGCCATCTCATCCTCTGTTGTCCCCTTCTCCTCCTGCCTCCAATCCCTCCCAGCATCCGGGTCTTTTCCAGTGGGTCAGTTCTTCACATCAGATGGCCAAAGTATTGGAGCTTCATCTTCAGCATCAGTCCTTCCAGTGAATATTCAGGACTGATTTCCTTTAGATTGACTGGTTTGATCTACTTGCAGTCCATCTATGGGTTTGTATCAGTAACTGTTTAAAGGCTTTTGGGATTTATCCTAAGTTTGACAATAGGCATTTAGCTTTTGTTTAAAAATTGTTTTATTATGAAATATATCATATAAAATAAATCTAAAACAGCTTCTAGTTTTTAATTAATGTTGAAATTATAGATATCAAAGACAAGATGAGTGAATCTGAAGGGTATTATGCTAAATGAAAACACCCAAACAGAGAAAGACAAATACTGTATGGTATCACTTATATGTGGAATCTAAAAAAAAGACTCATAGAAGCAGAGAGTAGAATGGTGGTTTCAAGGAGTCTAGGGAAGGGGCACATAGGGAGCTATTGATCAAAGGATACAAACTTTCAGTTATAAGATGAATAAATTCTGAGAATCTAATGTTAAACGTGGTAAAAATAGCTAAATACTATAATGATAATACTTGAAATTTCCTAACAGAGTGATTCTTAAGTATTCTTATCACACACACACACACACACACATACAATCACAGAAACACACTGAAATAATGATGTGAGGTGGTGGATATGTTGTTAATAATTAACTTAATTGTGGTAAATATTTCACGATGTATAACTATATCAAAATCATGTGGTACAGTTTAAACATATAGAATTTCATTTGTCATTTCACCTTAGTAAAGCTGGAAAAAGAGCTAAATCATTCACTTTAGAGATTAAGAAACAAAAACTCATAGAAACTGAGATTTACCTAAGGTTAAATAAGATAATGGTTGTATTTTTTTATTTTTAAAAGAGCCAATCTTGCTATTTCACATTCCAGATTTGTTATATGCCTGCTGAAAAACTGATAATTTATTTTAAAAATCTCATCCAAATTCAATATAGTAATTTTCTCTAGCATATATGTCGATAATGTCATATAAAAAGACTCTAGCATTCATCCTCAAGTATCCGGTGATTTCTAACTACAAAATAACATATGAAATGTGTTTCCTTGAACACTTGAGAAAAAGAAAAGCAGCAGCCATTTAGTTGTCTCTAAATCCATTTATTTTGTTGGGAAAGTGATAAAGTATTTTTAGGTTCACAAAGTTTACAAACAACTCTTTAAGTTAAAAGTGTAACCAATATTTCTATTTATAGCAATGTTAATTCTTTTCTTGAGGCTCTCTAACATTTACTGCATAAGTTTCTTTAACAGAGACAGACTTCTCTACTAAAAATATTAAAAAGGAAAATGAACAAAGGATTCATTAAGTCAAATACATTACCTAAATATTCTAAATGGAATAATTTTTGTTGAAGCATCAAAGTTCAGGCAAAGAGCAATAAGCTTTATAGGTATATGAGAATTTAGGCTTACAGAAGAGTACTCCTTCCTGGCTGGCAGAGCTCTGAATTCATTGAAAGTCTAGAAACCAAAGCGTATCACTTAGGAGGGAAAAATGTATCAGGGAGGCCCAGATTTTCAATCTATCTCCTTTTATCCCTTTCAGGTAACTCTTAAGATTCTGGGTGCATTTACGGAAACATTCTAACCATTGACTGGGTCTATATTTCTAAGAGAGAGAAAGGTCTGCAATTTATGATCAAAGTCAATGGCTCTAAACTGAGGTTCCTTGTATTTCTTGGTCATCTTGGCACTCAGGTATGTAATGAGTTCACATCTCTCCACAAACTGCTCCATCTTCTTCTTGTATTTTTTTCTTGTATATTCAGAACTATTGGGATTAAAAGCTGTAGAAAATTTTACAAGACTGTGAATGTTTTGTTAAGTTAGTGCATCATTAAAGAGAAGGAGAACTATGTGTGTGATTGAGCTGCACAGTTTGACTGGAGAAGATATCTAAAATCCCCAATAAAATTTGGGGAATTATTTTATTTTAGATCATAATTGTCATTATTCACCTTCTTGTACGGTGTGGATTATTGAGAGCTGGTTATGTTACTCACGGTACCTGCTTTAAAAACTAGAAACTCAGTTTTGCTAAAATATTTGCTACCAGCACACACACACACACACACAAACACACACACACACACGCACACACACATACACACCGCATGCAAGCGACCAACCCAGTTAGACAATCCTATTTATCACAATTAGTGCTAAATTAGTTCTGAGTAGCATATTATTTCTATCAAAAAAAAGACGTACCTTTCAGATGAAGAGCTATATAAAGCAGCGCAGATCTCTGTACACTTAAGAAGGGGAATTTGGGCTTTAAGCATCCCGCTGCATTCATGGCTTTAATTAGAGCAGTTGCAATACCCTGCAGGTAGGGAAACGAATTTTGTATAATTTGAGTCTGTTTTCTTTTCTTGTGGCAAATAGATAGAGGCTATTCTTTGCTTCAAATAGCCTCCTCAGGATTGAGGATGGAGCTTAAAAAGATAGTTGAACCCCAATGTTCATCGCAGCACTGTTTATAATAGCCAAGACATGGAAACAACCTAGATGTCCATCAGCAGATGAATGGATAAGAAAGCTGTGGTACATATACACAATGGAGTATTACTCAGCCCTTAAAAAGAATAAATCTGACTCAGTTCTACTGAGATGGATGAAACTGGAGCTGATTATACAGAGTGAAGTAAGCCAAAAGGAAAAACACCAATACAGTATACTAATGCATATATATGGAATTTTGAAAGATAGTAATGATGACCCTGTATGTGAGACAACAAAAGAGACACAGAGGTATAGAACGGACTTTTGGACTCTGTGGGAGAGGGAGAGGGTGGGATGATTTGGGAGAATGGCATTGAAACATGTATACTCTCACATAAGAAACGAAGCACCAGTCTATGTTCGATATAGGATACAGGATGCTTGGGGCTGGTGCACAGGATTATCCAGAGAGATGATATGGGGTGGGAGGTGGGAGAGGGCTTTGGCATTGGGAGATCTTGTTACACCTGTGGCTGATTCATGTCAATGTATGGCAAAACCAATACAGTATTGTAATGTAGAATAAAGTATTACAAAAAAGATAGTTAAATGAGCACTTGCTGCTGCTGCTAAGTCACTTCAGTCGTGTCCGTCTCTGTGCAACCCCATAGACGGCAGCCCACTAGGCTCCCCCATCCCTGGGATTCTCCAGGCAAGAACACTGGAGTGGGTTGCCATTTCCTTCTCCAATGCATGCAAGGAAAAGTGAAAGTGAAGTCGCTCAGTCGTGTCCGACTCTCAGCAGCCTACCAGGCTCCCCTGTCCATGGGATTTTCCAGGCAAGAGTACTACAGTGGGCACTTAGCTCTACAGAAAAGAAGTACAAAATACATCTGATTAGGAAAAATTTTAAACTACTGATTGGCTTAGTGCCAGGTAGGTGATAGATACATCGGTTTCATTATGGAATTCTATTTTTATATACTTGACATTTTCTGTTTAAAAAAAGTTGCAAGAAGGAGACATGGAGTTGCTTGGCCCATCTCTGCTTCCGCTGCTCAGAAATGGCCAAATTCTACTCCCAGGACCCTGGGCCACCTACCCAGGAACTCCAGAGACCACAGTTACCACTGCAGTCAAGATTCTGGGGCCCCGAGCAGGCAAAGAGGAGGACACTCTTCTCTGGGTAAGTGTCCTCTTCCCTTTTGATATTAAACTTGATCAAAAGCTAACCATCTAAGGAGATGAAAAAAAAACAACAACAAACTGGTTAAGAATTTGTAAGAAACATATGAAATTGTGCCCTGGGCATCTGTTTTACAGAATTTTTTTTAAGGCCTTTTAAATAGTGGTTGGTGACTGATACATCTGACTATATTTAGAAAGTGTTAGAGAAATAAGAGTGACTTGAGTAGATAGCTTCATCCAGATTTTGGGCAAAATATGTATTTGGTGGTTCAGTTGTGGTGACATCTTAACTCCTTCAAGCCAGGGCTGGGGGAACCTCTCAGAGACTGAATTTGCATATTTCACACTACAGAAAAGTTCTACAGACACTGAAATTTCAAAATTAGAAACAAACTACATGTCAAATATAAATAATTTTCTAAAATCCTACTCTTTCTTTAGTGCAGTTATTTGGGAATTAGCTATGAAAATGGTGTCTTTCTTACATTTTTTTTTCACAACTACTCAAAACCAAAATAGGTTAAAAGTGGATTTGCAGCTTAAAATCAGTATACTCTGCCTTTAATTTCATTGTTACCAAAATAAAAATGATTTTTGAAGAAGAGATAGCTAGAGTCTTCTAATATCTAAACAGAGAAACCCATGTGAGCGAACCTGTTCCAGATATCCCGGCAAAGGCAGGCTGGTGAGATACATTGGCTCCTTCAGTGGGGGAAGTTTGTAAGGAAGCTTCTGATTCCAGTATTTCTGTGGCGACCTACGAATACCAAATCCATTAAATGGATGATCGCAAATGTGTTCATTGTGTTTACACAGAAAGATAGATACGCAAGAGGCAACTAAAAGATAACGTTCATTGCTCATTTTTCTTGAGTGGAGAAAATGATACAGAAGCAGGAAGACTGAGGCTCCTAGAAATTCATGACCACCAACTTCACCTGGGGCCCTAGCCCTGCTCACAGCTTCTCAATGTTCTTGCTTTTCACAGCACCTATATGAAACTTTCTTTATATACTTTTATCCTCACACTTTTATTTTGAACTGACAAGATACTTCAATTCTGCATGTAACTCCTGTGTGAAAAGTGAAAGTGAAAGTCGCTCAGTCATGTCTGACTCTTTGCCACCCCATGGACTATATAGTCCATGGAATTCTCCAGGCCAGAATACTGGAGTGGGTAACCTTTCCCTTGTCCAGGGGACCTTCCCAACTCAGGGATCGAACCCAGGTCTCATGCACTGCAGGCGGATTCTTTACCAGCTGAGCCACAAGGGAAGCAACTCCTATGTTGGCCTTGTTTTTATGTTGTACTACAATTCTCCTGCTTCCCTGGTGGCTCAGATGGTAAAGTGTCTGTCTACAATGCGGAAGACCCAGGTTCGATCCCTGGGTTGGGAAGATCCCTAGAGAAGGAAATGGCAGCCCACTCCAGTACTATTGCCTCCCGGCCCCCCAACACAAGGTGCCAGGCTATAAAAGAGAAGTCTTCAGAACAGAAAGTCCTCGGCTGCTCACCACAAGCAGAATCACACACAGGTTGCTTTCTCCACGGCAGAGCTTACCTCCCACCTAAGGTCAATCTCCACACATTCTTTGGATGCCTACTCCACCCTATCTCCAGAAATCTTAAATAGCAATAGAGAGATAACTCTCTTCTGCCTTCATGGCATTTCCTTTATTAGATCCTTCCCATGTACCTGCATTTAAACATGTTCATACATTTCCCATTGGAAAAAGAAGATAAAAAAGAAAAACCACCTCATTCCTTCAATCCTGTATTTCTTTCAGCAACTAATGTCTCTTCTCTTTTTACTATTAAATTTCCTCAAGCAGTTTCATGAGAGGTCACAAACCACTGCACAAATTCTAGCTGCATGTATGATTTGATGGACTTCCCTGTGGCTCAGACAGTAAAGCATCTGCCTACAATGCAGGAGACCTGGGTTCAGTCCCTGGGTTTGGGAAGATCTCCTGGAGAAGGAAATGGCAGCCAACTCCAGTATTGTTGCCTAGAAAACCCCATGGATGGAGGAGCCTGGTAGGTTACAGTCAACGGGGTCGCAAAGAGTTGGACATGACTGAACGACTTCACTTTCCTCGTTTCCTTTATGATTTGATTCACATTGTCATTTTTGAAAAAATTGAAGTGCAAGTGAAGTTGCTCAGTGGTATCCAACTCTTTACAAACCCATGGACTGTAACCTACCAGGCTTCTCCATCCGTGGAATTTTCCAGGCAAGAATACTGGAGTGGGTTGCCATTTCCTTCTCCAGGGGATCTTCCTGACCCAGGGATCGAACCTGGGTCTCCCACATTGCAGGCTGATGCTTTACCATCTAAGCCATGGGAAAGTCCCCCTGCCTCAAAAAAACTGAATCAGTCACAAAAGTTTAAAAATCAGATAAATATAAGAAGACATTTGGTTTCCAACTTCTTGTGAAAAACAGAAATGTGTGGCAGTAGGTAAAGGCTGCCCCTTTCAGCTATGTGTATGTATATGTGTACATATATGTATGTGTTTATGAGTGTGTGTAAACTCACATATCTTTCTGTCCCAGGAGAGTGCATTTAACATAGATATTCAATGAATATTTGTGACTTAGTGAATGGTCTCACCTCAAAAATTTCTGAAGTTTTTCTCCGCTCTCACAAATATATATGCGATCACGATATTCTAAAGCATAGTGAATGTTACCAGGTACTAGGGCTTCATATCTGAAAGACAAAGGAACAAACAAAAACAACTATGTATTGCATCATTAATATGCAGCTAGGAAAGACTGAGGGCAAGAGGAGAAGGGGGTGACAGATAAGATGGTTGGATGGGATGACTGGCTCAGTAGACATGAGTTTGAGCAAATTCCAGGAGATGGTGAAGGACAGGGAAGCCTGGTGTACTGCAGTCCATGGGGTCGCAAAGAGTCAGACACGACCTAGCAACTGAATAACAGCAATGACAAGTATGTAAATAAAATGTCATAAATATTTTATTTTTCTATCATCACAGCTCAAGGAAGAAAAAGAGTACTTTCCAGTTAAACAATAGTGACCTTCTGATCAACATGCTACGACTGTCGTACAGACCACTTATTCCAAGGAGAGCTGTCGGCCTGTACTCATACGAGGGCGAGGACTTGCCTGTGTCTGCCATCCTGATAAGTCACTGGACAGTAACCCTGGAGCTCTGCACACCTAGGGAACCGGCTCTTCAGCTCTGACAGTGTCAGCCTCTTGGGGATCATGTCGGTAGATGGAAGTGGATGAGGTGCTAATGGAGGTACGTAGAATTCTGGATTGTCCAAAAATTTCTATAAAAAAGATGACAGCAACATGACTGTTTGAAACAGAAATACTTTGCCAACAAAACCCCACTGAGGCTCTCCTACTGCTCTTCCCATTTTCGGCAGCAATGTTCAGTCCTGCAAACCATCTGAGAGGAGCTTTCTGCACTACAGTAACTCTTTCCCTGACTGGAAGTTCCTTACAGTAATATCTGCAAGTGATGTCACTTAGTCTCTCTCCTTTTAATGCTTTCACTCACGCACCCATCTACCTATACTGAAAAACATTTGTTGAGCTCTTACTATGTGCCAGACGCTGGGGTGCATAGTCCCCTGCCCTGCTCTCCACCTGTCCTGCAGCATAACTAACTAGGGGTGCTCCTTGGCAGGTGAGTTAGCTTCTCCAGCTTCAGCTATCACACTGTAAAATGGAGGGGGCAGACCAGGTACATGGTCTCTAATGTCATTTCCAGTTTTAAAATTCTGTGATTATCACTTAAATCAGGAGAAAGAAAGTAATGTCTTCTTTATAAAGTCAAAAAAATTTCAGAGGAAAATAAAATGTCCAGAGACACCTGACTAGTTTTCAAATACAATCTTTTAATGTCACCCTATTATGGTCAGTGAAATACCAGAACAAATCTATATTCTGTTCCATTAAATAGAAGTATAAGGTACCCAGGAGATTAAAGTGATAGAAGAAAGTTGAAAGCACAGGGGAGTCATTTCTACTGACTCTGACTTCCCTTCTGCACCTTTGAATGGAATGTCCTGGATGCCCACTCCAGGGCTGAGCTCAGATGCTCAGCATCCCCTCCATGGTTGGGCTTGCCCTTGGGTCTCCCCCACCTCTTAAGCTGACCCGGGTGGAGGGGCCATCACCAAACCTGAACTTCTGCTTTGTGCCAGAATATGTCTTGGGATGCAGTCTTAGGACTGGCCTCTGAGTTGCCTTATTGAACCCAAGGATCACAGTTTCCAAAAATGGGGTCTCTGGTCCCCAGCTCCTGGTGTTCTCAGCTGTGCCCACCCCTTCCTGTCTGATGAATTCTAAGACAGGTATTTTCTTTCCCTGGTAAATATTTGGAATTAAGAACAAACTTACATTCAATTTCTCTAGAGAACTCATTTTATAATAGTGCCCTCTGAACTCTGCTGCAAATTCCAAGGAATCATTTGAAGAGCAATCAACTAATTCATATGATTCTGCCAGGCTGACAGGGCAGAACTGTCCAAACTCGCCCAGGCGAGAAATCAGTTCTTCCGGGGAGATACATAACTTGTCAATGCAGGCGGCTTTTCCTATTATTAACAAATTAACTGTTGTTATAAATATATATTTGCACAGAAAAGACAATCATTTTCAAAATTAAAATAAATTCAATCATGCTAGCACTATACACGTTGTAAAATTCCAAACAGACTAAAAAGCAAAAGTTTCTTTTCACACCTCCATCCTCTCAATCTAACATCCCTCCTGAGAGGTAATCACTGTTGAGTTTGTATCTTTTTCAGATTTTTTTATACATTTGCATACACACATGCATATATTTTTTGCAGATAGGATGCTTATGCCACTATACTGTAAATATTATTCTACAACTTGCTTTTATCAGTTAGTTATAGCCTTTGACATCTTTCCATTTCAGTTTATATGATTTACCTAATTCCTTTTAGTTTATGCATAGTATTCCATTGTATAAATGTACATATAGATTATTCAATCAATTATATGTTGATAAATATTTTGGTTGTTTTTAATTCTTAGCTATTATAAACTATTTGTTATAACTATATACACATACAGATATATATACATATCCACTTACACACATATACATGAATTTGCTACATATTTAAAATTTTTTTGTGAGATAGATTTCAGGAAGTACATATAGTTTGTTGACACAATGTTAGTGACATAAACCTCTCCCTGTTCCCTGATGGCATCCAAGAAAGAGAAATAAACATTTAATCCAAAAGTGACTAGGTTTACCCTAAAGAGTTGATTTAAAAAGAAGGGCCCAAGTTCATTCAATGGATAAGTTTGAGTTGTCTTACCAGGACTCCACTAGAATGGAGACTCCAAAGCAATATTAGATTTTACAGAAAATAAAATTACTTCTTTATACATCTTAGTTATAATGAGTAAATTTTGATACTGATATATTTTCTTAATGGTTCTTTTCACCAGTGAAAATTTTCTTTAAAAAAAAATTATGCCAAGGAATGTCTAACACTAACTCAAATTATGAAGCATAAATCATAGTTTAGTTTGTTATGTGACAGTGTAAGCATAAAATTGATCCTTAGGATTGCAGTGATGTGTCTATATCCAAAGAATGCAGAGGCGTGGTGGCAATGCTGGACATGAAGAGAAAGGCGTGGAAGAGAGTCTCTCCTAGAATGTTCAGGGTGAGTACAGCCCTGCCAATGCCTTAATTTTGGACCTCTAGCCTCCAGAACTGTGGGAGAATACATTTCTGTTGTCTAAATTATCCAGTGTGCGGTAATTTGCTATGGCAGCCTTGGGTAACTAGAACAGTTACGACAGACTATGATTTCTGTTCTTTTGGCATTCTTTCTTGCTTTGTCTTGTTCACTTGGTAAAGCAAGCTGCAATGCTGAAAGGTTCCTATGGCAAGGAGCTGAAGGTGGCAAGAAACTGAGGCCCTCAGTCCAACGACCTTCAAGGAACAAACTCTTGTTGGCAATACATGAATGAGTATAGTTAGTGTTAGTGTTAGTTGCTCAGTTGGGCCCGAATCTTTGCGACCCCATGGACTGCAGCCCACCAGGCTTCTCTGTCCATGAGATTTTCCAGGCAAAGATACTGGAGTAGGTTGCCATTTCCTTCTCCAGGGGATCTTGTATATTCTTTCCCAGTAGGGCCCTCAGATGAGACCTTAATCCTGGCCAACACCTTGATTGCAGCCTTGTGAGAGACACTGAAGCAGAAGACTCAGTTAAACTGTGCCTGGATTCTTGACCCACAGAAATTGTGAGGAGTGTGTATGTGTTGTTTTTAAACTGTTAACTTTTGGAATAATTTATTATGAAGCAATAAACAAACTAACCCACGATTCCATCCATTGTATATGATACAGATGAAAAGGCTCAGATGGTTCTTTCCTACAAAGAATATTATACTACTATAATGCTCAGTCAGTTCAGTTGCTCAGTCGTGGCCGACTCTTTGTGACCCCATGAATCGCAGCATGCCAGGCCTCCCTGTTCATCACCATCTCTCGGAGTTCACTCAGACTCATGTCCATCGAGTCAGTGATGCCATCCAGCCATCTCATCCACAGTCGTCCCCTTCTCCTCCTGCCCCCAATCCCTCCCAGCATCAGAGTCTTTTCCAATGAGTCAACTCTTTGCATGAGGTGGCCAAAGTACTGAAGTTTGAGCCTCAGCATCATTTCTTCCAAAGAAATCCCAGGGTTGATCTCCTTCCAGAATGCAAGAGTCTCCTTGCAGTCCAAGGGACTCTCAAGAGTCTTCTCCAACACCACAGTTCAAAAGCATCAATTCTTCGGCGCTCAGCCTTCTTCACAGTCCAACTCTCACATGACCACAGGAAAAGCCATAGCGTTGACTAGACGGACCTTAGTCTGCAAAGTAATGTCTCTGCTTTTGAATATGCTATCTAGGTTGGTCATAACTTTTCTTCCAAGGAGTAAGCGTCTTTTAATTTCATGACTGCAGTCACCATCTGCAGTGATTTTGGAGCCCCCAAAAATAAAGTCTGACACTGTTTCCACTGTTTCCCCATCTATTTCCCATGAAGTGATGGGACCAGATGCCATGATCTTCGTTTTCTGAATGTTGAGCTTTAAGCCAACTTTTTCAATCTCCTCTTTCACCTTCATCAAAGGCCCTTTAGCTCCTCTTCACTTTCTGCCATAGGGTGGTGTCATCTGCATATCTGCGGTTATTGATATTTCTTCCAGCAATCTTCATTCCAGCTTGTGCTTCTTCCAGTCCAGCGTTTCTCATGATGTACTCTGCATATAAATTAAATAAGCAGGGTGACAATATACAGCCTTGACATACTCCTTTTCCTATTTGGAACCAGTCTGTTGTTCCATGTCCAGTTCTAACTTGCTTCCTGACCTGCATACAGATTTCTCAAGAGGCAGGTCAGGTGGTCTGGTATTCCCATCTCTTTCAGAATTTTCCAAAGTTTATTGTGATCCACACAGTCAAAGGCTTTGGCATAGTTAATAATGCAGAAATAGATGTTTTTCTGGAACTCTCTTGCTTTTTCCATGATCCAGCGGATGTTGGCAATTTGATCTCTGGTTCCTCTGCTTTTTCTAAAACCAGCTTGAACATCAGGAAGTTCACGGTTCATGTATTGCTGAAGCCTGGCTTGGAGAATTTTGAGCATTACTTTACTAGCATGTGAGATGAGTGCAATTGTGCGGTAGTTTGAGCATTCTTTGGCATTGCCTTTCTTTGGGATTGGAATGAAAACTGACCTTTTCCAGTCCTGTGGCCACTGCTGAGTTTTCTAAATTTGCTGGCATATTGAGTGCAGCACTTTCACAGTATCATCTTTCAGGATTTGAAACAGCTCAACTGGAATTCCATCACCTCCACTAGCTTTGTTCATAGTGATGCTTTCTAAGGCCCACTCTTGACTTCACATTCCAAGATGTCTGGCTCTAGATGAGTGATCACATCATCATGATTATCTGGGTCTTTAAGATCTTTTTTGTACAGTTCTTCCATGTATTCTTGCCACCTCTTCTTAATATCTTCTGCTTCTGTTAGGTCCAGACCATTTCTGTCCTTTATCGAGCCCATCTTTGCATGAAATGTTCCCTTGGTATCTCTCATTTTCTTGAAGAGATCTCTAGTCTTTCTCATTCTGTTCTTTTCCTCTATTTCTTTGCATTGATCGCTGAAGAAGGCTTTCTTATCTCTTCTTGCTGTTCTTTGGAACTCTGCATTCAGATACTTATATCTTTCCTTTTCTCCTTTGGTTTTCGCCTCTCTTCTTTTCACAGCTATTTGTAAGGCCTCCCCAGACAGCTATTTTGCTTTTTGCATGTCTTTTCCATGGGGATGGTCTTGATCCCTGTCTCCCGTACAGTGTCATGAACCTCTGTCCATAGTTCATCAGGCATATCTAGGCCCTTAAATCTATTTCTCACTTCCACTGTATAATCATAAGGGATTTGATTTAGGTCATACCTGAATGGTCTAGTGGTTTTCCCTACTTTCTTCAATTTCAGTCTGAATTTGGCAATAAGGAGTTCATGATCTGAGCCACAGTCAGCTCCTGGTCTTGTTTTTGTTGACTGTATAGAGCTTCTCCATCTTTGGCTGCATAGAATATAATCAATCTGATTTCAGTGTTGACCATCTGGTGATGTCCATGTGTAGAGTCTTCTCTTGTGTTGTTGGAAGAGGGTGTTTGCTATGACCAGTGCATTTTCTTGGCAAAACTCTATTAGTCTTTGCCCTGCTTCATTCTGCATTCCAAGGCCAAATTTGCCTGTTACTCCAGGTGTTTCTTGACTTCCTACTTTAGCATGCCAGTCCCCTATAATGAAAAGGACATCTTTTGGGGTGTTAGTTCTAAAAGGTCTCGTAGGTCTTCATAAAACCGTTCAACTTCGGCTTCTTCAGCGTTACTGGTTGGGGCATAGACTTGGATAACTGTGATATTGAATGGTTTGCCTTGGAAATGAACAGAGATCATTCTGTCGTTTTTGAGATTGCATCCAAGTACTGCATTTCAGACTCTTTTGTTGACCATGATGGCTACTCCATTTCTTCTGAGGGATTCCTGCCCACAGCAGTAGATATAATGGTCATCTGAGTTAAATTCACCCATTCCAGTCCATTTTAGTTCGCTGATTCCTAGAATGTCGACGTTCACCCTTGCCATCTCTTGTTTGACCACTTCCAATTTGCCTTGATTCATGGACCTGACATTCCAGGTTCCTATGCAATATTGCTCTTTACAACATTGGATCTTGCTTCTATCACCAGTCACATGCACAACTGGGTATTGTTTTTGCTTTGGCTCCATCCCTTCATTCTTTCTGGAGTTATTTCTCCACTGATCTCCAGTAGCATATTTGGCACCTACTGACCTGGGGAGTTCCTCTTTCAGTATCCTATCATTTTGCCTTTTCATGATGTTCATGGGGTTCTCAAGGCAAGAATACTGAAGTAGCTTGCCATTCCCTTCTCCAGTGGACCACATTCTTTCAGACCTCTCCACCATGACCTGCCTGTCTTGGGTTCCCCCACAGGCATGGCTTGGTTTCATTGAGTTAGACAAGGCTGGTGTAATACTGTTATTCTAAAGTACTACAATGCACAGTATTATGGTATAATAATAGTGTTGGTAAAGAATACATCATTGTATAGTGCTATAATATCATACTATATGGCACTATAGTTTTACAATTGTGTATTGCTCTTTACTTTGTGTAAATTTAATTGTGTATTGCTCAATACTTTGGCCACTTCATGCAAAGAGTTAACTCATTGGAAAAGACCCTGATGCTGGGAGGGATTGGGGGCAGGAGGAGAAGGGGATGACAGAGGATGAGATGGCTAGATGGTATCACCGACTCAATGGACATGAGTTTGAGCAAACTCTGAGAGTTGGTGATGGACAGGGAGGCCTGGCATGCTGTGATTCATGGGGTCGCAAAGAGTCGGACATGACTGAGCTTTGTGTGTGATAGGGTCATTTAGAATAAAATCATTTTAAGTCTTAAAAGACATTCAAATATCTTTTTCTGATTCTTGGTTTATTCTTGATGACATCTGACAATGTCTATCTATCTTTTTCTGGAATGGGACAGAATGAGGAGGAATCTCTTTGGTTCTGGCCCTGACCTCGCTCTATCTCATTAGTGAGAATAAATTGGTCACTAAATCAACACTAAATTCAAACAATCAGATACAGATTACCAGGTAGATGGTGAAGCAGAAAAGTAAGAGGGCAATTTTAATTAAAACTCTTCCAGGCAGAGGCACGTGTATCGGGAATAACATGGTGATACCGTGGTGCCCCGTGCAGATCCCTCGTCAGGGCTGATGCCCCCATCCCCCAGCTGCTGAAAATATCTGTGTTGATGGCTCGTAGCTGCACTGGGAATTGCCCCTTTTATAGTATATGCTCCCTCCCAGAGTGACCTTTAGACAAGGCAATGGGACGATATAAGGCCTGGCCTCTCCCCCTCAGTTTGGGAAATTCTCAAGGTCTAGCCCAGCTCCAGTGCTTCCTTGTAGGGCCTACCAAGGCCTGTTTCCACCATTCTGCAGGCTAGTGTCTCCCTCTGCCAGGTCTACTAGCCTAGGTGTATCTCCTGATTAAAGTTGACAGATAAAGCACAGGATGCCCCATTAAGTCTGAATTTCTGATAAACAACGAACAGTTTCTAGTATAAAAATGTCTCATACCACATTTGGGATATACTTAGACTAAAAAATTATTTGTCATTTATCAGAAGCTTACATTTAACCAGGTATCCTATACTTTTATTTGCTTAATCTGCCAACTCTACTCCTGAGTGTGCGTGCATGCTCAGTCATGTCTCTGCGAGTCTGTGGACTGTAGCCCAGCAGGCTCCTCTGCCCATGGGCATTATCTAGACAAGAATACTGGAGTGGGTCACCATTTCCTCCTCAAGGGCATCTTCCCAGCCCAGGGATTGAACCCACATCTCCTGTGACTCTTACACTGGCAGGCAGATTCTTTACCACTGTGCCAGCTGGGAAGCCCACTGTTGAGAGTACTTCCTGATAAAGATTCTGCACACAACTTTTCATCCTGAGTCTCTTTTCAAGCAATCAAGTCTGAGGCAAGAAGGGTGAAGCAGGGTAAGAACAAGATGAATGAGGCACAAGTTTTTCTTTCCAAGTCAGCTGTGGAATGTTTTACTAGTGTGATGCTATCCAGAACTTATTGGGATTGGGTTTCTAAAACTCATTTCTCTTTTCACTTGCACTCTTATTTTCATGCCTTATAGTCTGAAGGCAAACAGAACCAGAGAAACTGGGGATGACCAAATAATGAAGCAACTCAAGATTCAGTGATGCCATTATTATCAGAATCCTCACTGCATTTTCCCTTGTACAATATTCTCTTCGTCACATTGATCTCTCATACCTCTGAATATCTTCTCCCTATTTTCCAAAGTCAAAGTCATTAGATGTCTGTGAAACCCCTCCAGACAAAGTCTTTGGCATCATCGTTCTTTTCAGAGACATGAGTTGTAGATAACTTTCCTTCTTTTTTAAAAAATAACTTTCTGTCTGTTTTGTGTATATTTGGAGAAAAATCAAGAAACTTCTAGGAGTATAAATAATTTTCTTTCATGGATTCCAAATATAGATTTAAAAAAATTCTATGCTCAAGTAAGATTTTTTAAGAGAATCAACATTTATATAATAATACAATTTTATTATGTAAATAGTTCAAAGTAACTAATTCTAGATTCCTAAACAAAACTGTGCCAAGTGTCACACCACAGACCCCTCCCTTCATATAACTACCATTCTTGAAATTAGCTTCTCATGTGGCATTCCAAACACTATAAACTCTTCTAGTGAGAGACATGTACTGTTTTATGTAATAGGTTCACATGGACATTCAGTATATGACAGCTTGAGTAGAGGCAGTCATTTATTAGAACAAATGTACATGCCCACAATAACTTGGAAATAATATATATTTAAAATACTGATTAAGTGAAGTGAAGTGAAGTCACTCAGTCGTGTCCGAGTCTTTGTGACCCCATGGACTGTAGCCTACCAGGCTTCTCTGTCCATGGGATTCTCCAGGCAAGAATGCTGGAGTGGGTTACCATTTCCTTCTCCAGGGGATCTTTCCAACCCAGGGATCGAACCTGGGTCTCCAGCATTGGAAGCAGACGCTTTAACCTCTGAGCCACCTTTGCGACTCCAAAATACTGATTAAGGCTCATTAAATACTGACTAAGGGAACAAATGTTCAAATTGAATGAATTATGGCAACATGAGTCAGGCATGCATACACTTCAAATTCACATTTTTTGTTTTCAGAGTTATAGGTCTTCTTACCTGCTTTTATTCTTTCCATATATATCTGCATGTATTTATTCACCATTTTAACCTTCTTAATGACTTCATTCCATATCCACCATTTGCTGTGAAAGCCATCAATCACATACCAGTTCTGATGTTGTACTTCATAATATTGCCTAATCTCACCACTATTTTTGCGGTACCTTGAATTCTTGACAGCTATAATCTGTGAGCTGTTGTGCAATGGATAAGGCAAACTAAGAGAGGAACAGAGAAGGAATGGAAAAAGCTGTCAAAACCTGCTTCTATTCCTGGATGATTAATCACTCTTTTATCATTGTTTTCATCATATACATTACCTTGACTCCTTTTTTTTTTTCTAGGAGCAATCTTCTGAAAATCTCTTTGGAAGGCACATCCAGCTCAAAGATAATCATGGGGATGATTGACCTAGCTTCTAAGAGACTCACTTGATACTTAGTTACAGGGTATCCATCAATGACAACACTAGTAAGGAGAAACATGAAAATTAAAATTCCGGATTTCTTTACTCTCAGACCTTCCTTTCTGTCTTCCAGAAAAAGTCTGTCTTTAGGATTAGCCCCATACCGTTCCTTACATAACTTGATTTACCTTGTCACCTTGCCCTCTAAAATACATATATATTTTTAGGAGGCTGTACCTTGCAGCTTGCGGGATCTCAGTTCCCCAGCCAGGGACTGAACCTGGGCCCTGGCAGTGAAAGCTTGGAATCCTAACCACTAGGTGACCAGAGAATTCCTTTTATCTCTATGTTTTTAACCCCAGTCAGCCCAAAAGCCAGAAGAGGGCTGCATACATACAGACACAGCTCTGACTCATATACTTAGCATCATAGAGCTAGATTTTGATGGACTTTGAGAGATATTACACATAATACCTTGAACCTTGTGTTATTTAATTAGTGCTATTATTCTAAGCATGAAACAGTGGGAAGAGGGGCTTTGCTGGTAGCTCAGCTGGTAAAGAATCCACTTGCAATACAAGAGGCCCCAGTTCAATTCCTGGCTCAGGAAGATCCCCGGAGAAGAGACAGGCTACCCACTCCAGTATTCTTGGGCTTCCCTGATGGCTCAGACAGTAAAGAATCTGTCTGCAATAGAGGAGACCTGAGTTCGATCCTGGGGTTGGGAAGATCCCTGAAGGAAAGCATGGCAACCCACTCCAGTATTCTTGCCTGGAGAATCCCCATGGATAGTGGAGCCTGGTGGGCTATAGTCCATGGGGTTACAAAGAGTCAGACACAACTGAGCAACTAAGTCACAGCACAGAGCACATTAGTCTAAGCATGAGACAGTGGAAAGAGTATAGGTTTCAGAGGCACACAGACTTAAATTTGAAACCGGGTCTGACCTCTCTGAGCCTCAGTTTTCAGTAAAGTAGTAAATACTAAATATAATAGTAAAATAATGATATTTAACCCTTGTGTGTGTATGCACATGTTTGGTCATGTCCAACTCTTTGTGATCCCATTGACTGTAGCCTGCCAGGTTACACTGTCTGTGGGATTTTTCAGGCAAGAATACTGGAGCGAGTTCCCAATTATTTCTCCCGGGATTGTCCCAACCTTAGGATCAAGACTGAACCTGCGTCTCTTGTGTCTCCTGCATTGGCAGGCAAATTCTTTACTAGTTAAGCCAACAAGGAAGCCCTATTTAACCCTTAGATTTATCTTAAAGATTGTAGATCAAGTGTGTAAAGCAATTAGCAGACTAATTCACATTCTTTATAATAGAATGCCTGGCAAGGGAAGAATTACCCAACTCTGATCTTAATATTGTAGTTTTATAGCAAATTGTGTAAAATTGTTTGTACAGAAAGGTCAGTGTAAGATAAGATGTCTTGTAAATCAAGATTTTGAGTACATTAAAATGTTTTAAAATTTTTAAAAAGCTCTGCATAATTAATAGCATTTTAGCAAGACATTAAGCAAATATGAGAAACATTGTGTTCTAAACTTGATTTAGGAGCTGGTGAGAGAGCCCTGTGGTCTCTGGAGAGAACCATTCCATCTGGACCCATCAGGCCTCTAGGCAGAAATGACAAAGAATTTGTTAGTCCAATAGTCTAAGCTAAAGAGTGTCATCAGCAAACTGACAGGATGAATGAAAGCTATCTGCAAATTTCTAAGTCAGGAAACCGACCCCGAGGTGGCCAGGTTGGACATGCTGGCTGCTGGTCACCAGGAAGGGCTGGTTCATCTTACCTTGGTGCTCTCCAGACTTAGGCACTAACTAGTTCTACATTCCATGGCAGAGAGGACTATAAATTAACAGAGCCCGAAAGCCAACTAGAGAATGTATGCAGCTGCCATTGTTGGTTTTTTAATGGCTCAACTTCTTCGTCCTGTGAAGGATCACTTGAGAGGCCCTTGGGATTAGGGAAATTCAGGGTGACTGGGCAGTCACTGTCTTGGTATTAAAGTGAAATAAAACTTCTGTGAGTTCACACAGGTTTTGTGTAGCCCTCAGTAAGATCTCTTGTATGCAAAGTTGAATTTCAGGAAGGAGGTAACTCAATTTGCTAGAAAGTCCCAAGACTTTCTCTGCAGGAGAGATGGGGGAGTTTGGTGGGATGGGGTTGTGGGTTGCGGGTGTATACTCGACACTCCAGAATCTGCTCCCCACCATAACAGGAATTAGGAGAACTGTTATGGACTTGATTAAGGACCAGTGGTAGGGAAAGGCAAGGAGGTTCCTGATAGAAAACAACTTTGCATGACTCAGCAAGATTTTAAGTCAATGACCTGGGCTCAAGGGCAGGGCCTTAGGTTTTATGGGCTTTTACTACTGGATGGTTTCCCTGAGGGCTTCCCTGGTGGCTTAGAATCTGCCTGCAGTGCAGGAGACCTGGGTTAAATCCCTGGGTCAGGAAGATTCCTTGGAGAAGGGAATGGCAATCTACTCCAGTATTCTTGCCTGGGAAATCCCATGGACATAGGAGCCTGGCGGGTTACAGCCCATGGGGTTACAAAAAGTCAGATACGACTGAGAGACTAACACACTTACTTTCTACTGGATGTGACCAGTGGCTATGCTGGGAAAGTCATGGTTGAGTAGAGGAGTGTAAACTGAAGACCAGTTCAAGCACAGGGCTCTCCTGTCCAAACACAGCATTAAGGGAGGGGCACTGCTACCTGTGCAGAGACTAGACTGGTGAGAGACTGTCTCCGTTGGACCAGTACCATCTGGGGGCAGGGGAAGGCTACACCTTCATCACTCCATCGGGCAGTGAGAAGTTCTACTGGGCTGTAGAAGTCACACAGGTCTCCTATAGACTTTGTAAACCCAGAGACTTTGGGACAACTCAGAGGTTGCTTCAGGGAGTGAAGCTGGCCTGTAAGTGTTTAAGCTGAATTTTAGCCTGACCGAAAATTAAATTATTAATGTGCAACCATATTGGTGCCCAGACTTTGAGAAGCAGATCACACACCCTTTACAAGAGCTTTAAACTCTGTTTAAGGTATTTTAATTAATTCCAATGAGTAATTTCTTAAAGATTTAACTCCCTCCCACTCTTTCCCACCCCTATGGCCCCCACTTACCCTGCAGTATTACATACACTTCCCATCAGAGATAATTCTAAGGCCTGAATAGCCAGTTCATCAGGTGCTGTCATTCCTTTATGAAGATGCCAATTTAGCATAAGTGCCAGCTCTGTGTCTGGTTGGTTGGTTAATACATAACGCAAAGCATCTCCTATCGACAAACGCTTTAAGCCATATTCACTTGAAATATTTTTGGCAACTGGAAAACATTAAAATTTTAAACTTATTCTGTTTCACAAACCCATCTGTTAACCTTAGTTTCAGATTGACAACAACAGCAAGTTGATCTTCACATTCCTCAAAGACATTTCAAAAATTAAAATAGCTACATTTTATTGAATTAATGGGCTTCTCTGGTGGTAGCTCAGACAGTAGAGAATCTGCCTGCAGTGTTGGAGACCAGAGTTCAATCCCCAGGTCGCAAAGATCCCCAGGAGAAGGGAATGGTTACCCACTCCAGTATTCTTGACTAGAGAATTCCATGAACAGAAGAGCCTGGTGGGCTACAGTCCATGGAGTTGCAAAGAGTAAGACATGGCTGAGCAACTAACACTTTCAATTCACTTCATTGAATTAATACTATTCAAAGGTCAGTCATTATTAGCACTTCAGGTATGTGGCTGACAGATCTGGTTAATGAGCCAACTGTGTTAGGTTTTTCCATAACCAAACCATTTAAGTGGTTTTTTTTCCTTCTGTACAAGGTAGCAAAAAATTTGAGAGCTTTATAAGGCATCCTATGTGTACTATTAATATTTGGCCTTTTATGTCCAAAATAACAATTCAATGTTCTTGTGTCATTGGGTTAACCCATTTCCCTATCTATACACTTATGACTTCAGGCTGCAATCAGGATAACTTACCCTATACAGTTAAGGGCACTGAAGCCTCTAGGACATAATTTTTTTAATTTCTAAAAATTATAGTGGTGTATCTGATGCTTTATTAATAATTTACAGTTTATAAGGCAGTATTTCTTCTGTGACTTTATTTGATATTTTCAACTATTCCATCAAGTGTGGAGAGTGGGTATTGAAATTCCAGTTTTACAAGTGAAAGAACTGCAGCCCACTGAAACGGAATGGTTTGTCCAAAGGCACACAGATATTGCCACTGGCCACAGCCTCTGCTTCTGCCATGTGAGGCCATAGATTAGGCTTCTGTGTGTGTGTGTGCTCAGTTGCTTCAGTCATGTCTAACTCTTTGCAATCCTATGGACTATAGCCCTCCAGGCTCCTCTGTCTGTGGGGATTCTCCAGGCAAGAACACTGGAGTGGGCTGCCATGCCCTCATCCAGGGGATCTTCCCAAGCCCAGGATCAAACCCGTCTCTGATGCTTCCTGCATTGGCACGCAGATTCTTTACCACTAGTGCCACCTGGGAAGCCCAGTGGTTTCCAGTTACCGTTAAATGCAGGTATGCTCTGATGGAGTCTACAAACCTTGCCTCATCATGGTCTGGAGACAGGGTGTATAGAGGACACTGGAGACAGCGTGTGTAGAGGACCCTGAGACTCCCCTGTCCCATGGGGAATACAGGTTGACTGGCCACAGTTAGGGCCACTGAAGGGATGCCCCTGTGAGGGCTGCAGAAGCCTTCATCTCAACTTTGCCACAAACGCTAGGGTCAGACCCATTGTTTTTCAGCTATAAAAACAAACTTTTACAATTTGGGATTCTGTTAAAAAGTTAGCCTCTATTTTGACAAAGACCAAGAAATCTGATTGTCCTGTATACATGTTACTTTTTGCTGAGTTGGAGGATCTTGTTTTGAATGTCAATGTACATTAAAATACACTTTTCATCTAAAGTGTATTTCAGCTAAAACACGAAACCCTCTTTTATTATTTCTGGTGACAAATCAATATTTGATCTAATCCCTCCCTTTCATTTTCTATGCCATCAGTCATTAAGTCCTGTTGTTTTCCTTTTAAATATTTCTGGTATCTATCCTTTCCCATTTTTTTCTCATTGTGACCAACCACTAGTCATGTGATTATCATGTCAGTTTGAAATACCACACTCACCTATTGCTGGACTACTTGCTTTAAGAAATATATAGAAAATTCAAACATTATAGTTTACTAAATGCCTTTGTCAGCAATGATTAAGATAATGAATTTTCACTCTTTAAATTATTAATACAGTAGATTGTATTTATAAATTTTAAATATAATTTTTATGCAAACAAAATCTTAATATACTGTTATTTGACTATATTTATAAATAATATTAGTTTGTAATTTCTTTTCTCATATTATCTTTGTTTAGTTTTTATATCAGGGTCATGCTGACTTTAAAATGAATCTGTATTTATACCTTTTTAATTGTATGGACTATAGTCTTAATTTTTAAAAAATGAAAATAAATTGGACAGCTTACTTTCTTTTCTCTTGCTCTGGAAAGGCTTATAAAATCACAGGAAGTATCTCTTGAATTTTTAATTTTTGACAGTTTGACACAATTTCCCTCTAAAACCATTTGATGGTGGCCTGTTTTGGAGTGGGGCTATATTTTTGAATGCCTTCTCTTCAGTGGTTATTAGTATATTTAGTTGCTCTGCCTCTTACTGAGTCAGTTTTGACAGTTTCCTAAAAAAGTAGTCCTCTTCAGGCTATTCTTGTATGCTTAAGGATAGCAAAGGCAGACACACCCTTACCTGTAGTTTTTCCAGATTTTGGAGGCCCCAGAATTGCAATCCTAATGGGGATAGTAGGCTTAGGTTTGGGTTGGCAGATATATTTGATTGGGTTCTTCATAAATTTTCTTTAGTTTCCTTACTAGATAAAAAATAAATATACTGACGATGGATTACAGGATGAAGTGGATTCTCTGAATTTTCAACTGGTTTGATGGTCTCTCCTTCACTTAGCTGCAATATATACACAATTGAATTAACAAATTAGCCTTATTTTAAACAGCATTTCCCTCAAATATATTTCTAAAAACAAATTTGTAAAATCTTTCTTATAGAACAAAAAAACTAATTATAATTGAATATTGACATTAAAAAACTGTGTAAAAAGAACAAGTTATTTTATACTCACATGCAATAAATGTTTTTCTTTAATGGGTTTCAGTTTCTGACAGTTATAGTTCTACTTCCTTTATAATGCATTTAGTGTATACCGAATGTTTCTGCCAAGGAGTGTGAAGGTGTTCAGATATATTCTTGGGCCAATTTATCTTCACAAACAGGTCCATTCCTAAGGTGGTATAATGTATGGAAATGGGAAGTGAAGTGAAGTCGCTCAGTCGTGTCCAACTCTTTGTGACTCCATGGACTGTAGCCTACCAGGCAGTAGTACTGGAGTGGATTGCCATTTCCTTCTCCAGGGGATCTTCCCAACCCAGGGACTGAACCTGGGTCTCCTGCATTGTAGACAGACGCTTTACCATCTGAGCCACCATGGAAATGTGCTGTCCTAAAATCAATGTTTGAAGCCCTAACCCTCAAAGTGACTATATTTGGAGACAGGACCTTTAAGGAGATGACAAAGGTTAAATGAGGTTATAAGAATGGGGCTCTAATCTAAGAGAACTGGCCTCCTTAGAAGAGAGACACCAGGAGTGCATGAGCACAAAGGAAAAGCACTGACGACACAGTGAGAAATGGCCATCTACAAACCAGGAAGCGAGACCTCACCAGAAAAACCATCCCTGCTGGTACCATGATCTTGGACTCTAGCCTCCAGAGCAGTAAGAAAATACATTTCTGTCATTTAAGTCACAAAGTCTGTGGTATCCCAATATGGTAACATATGCAGACTAATACAGAATTCTAATATGCTGTCCAAAGATGTCACTCCAGTAAGACAGCATGGATAGACTGAAGTATGTGGTAGTCCAATATGGCAGGTAGAGTTCTGGGATATCTTTGGGAGTATACTGGTTGGACGAATCTTACTGACTTCTCTTTTACATTTTTGTACAGACAAAATCCCATTCACATAAATACGAATAGCAGCCACAAAAGGAAAAAGACACCAAAACAGCAGCCTAACGTGTTGGTATGGAATGGAGAGGGAGGCCTGGTCCCACATCTTTGCACTGGTAATGAAGATAAATGGGTAATTAATGGATATCTTTTTTATATCATCAGATGGCCCAGCGTCAGTCATCCCTGGACTTGACAGAGTAGGTGGGCAATGGTATGGTAATATTGCTTCTCCCCTAGAGTTAGAGTATTCCATGGACAGAGGAGCCTGGTGGGCTACAGTCCATGGGGTTGCAAAGAGTCAGACTTGACTGAGCAACTAACACACACACCTAGAGTTACACCAGGTCAGTTGTCACAGGTAAACGGAGTTATCAGCATCATCATTTTTGGGCTGGAGTGATGTTCATGGCTGAGTGTAAATGCTAGGGATAAGAAGAAGCTTAGGGATGGGGTGGGAATGTCTGTTCTATTTCTTATATTTGGTAGTAAAAGAAAAGCTGAAAGTTTAATGATTACATTTCAGATTCCCAAATTAACTATGAATTCTTGCAATGGTTTCTGCTATTTCCCAAAATATCTACTGCTGGGAGCTGCCACGGGAGATCCCACCCATGACAGGGTCATGTGGAAGAGAACTGTTAAGCAATGCTTCAGAGCTCAAGGGGCTCCCTAGGCTTTCTCGAGCATCTACCCCAAAACCAGAATCTGTCTGTTTTACTGTTTCATGACTTTCACCAACTCCTCTGATATTAACAGTGGGCTAACCCTGACCACCTTTCTCTGAAGAAACTCAACTTAGGGCTATAGCTAATAAGTCTCCTGGACATGAGAGGAATATTACAAATCAAACCCCCTCTGTTAGCATTCTAGCTTGCTTGGCACATATATCCAAACTCTTGCAGCTATGCATGTAATTATTTACAGCCTCCCAACTGTGAGAAGCATGCAAAGCCTAGAACATAGAGCCTTTGAAAGAGTTAAAAGATTATTAGAGTAGTGCTAGTGCTGGTGTAGGATTTCATTATTGGGCCAATGCTTGTTGCTAAGTTCCCATATCTCTTATCCACTGTGCACCTGGGAATGCATTAGTTAACATAGTGAGAATGCAAGAAAAACAAGTGTAGCCTTGAATTTAACCATATCAGACTTTTGAGCTAATTGGTTCTTTCTTGTAACTCACTGCACCTTTGCTCTGTGAAAACGTAACTCTGTTTGGCACTTTCTGAGGCTGACATAGATTAGAAATATAAAGAAAAAACACTTTGAGGGAAAATAAGTTTTTGGTTGAGCAGCCTTTATCAAAAGAGGGCTATACAATGTTCACAGGCCTCCAAGGCCAGAAGATGCTGAACACAACATTATTTGTGAGAAAAGTATGCAAAAAAATCATGGTTTCGATAAGGGCAAAACTGCTGGAATGTTGGGCTGATTCTGTATGACCTTGCATCTTTCATTTCCCTCTATGTACAAAAAGCTATATAAGTACTGTTTAAAAATAAAGCTATGGATCTTGCTCGTCAAAGCAGCTTGATCTCCTCATGTCAATAATTTTCCTCCTCTTACTCTCTCTTTCAGGCTAGTTCCCATCTGGAGTACAGAGATCCGCTGTGTCTACTTATTTGCCTGGGTTTCTAAGACCTGACCGGGAAGGCGCCCTGTGCCTTCACTCCCTCGGGAGACCGGGAAGGCACCTGCAGCCTCACGTAGACAGTGCAAGTCTCTTGTCTTGAGACTTTATTGATTTTCTGTATAAACCAAGGAACATCAGCCTCTTTTTCTTCTCTCCTCTGTTTTCTTATCTACAACATTCTTATCTGTCTCTCTCTCTCTAAATCAATCGCCGACGCCGTTTCTCCTTCGGGTTTCCCTGGATCCTGCGGGGGCTGGACCCCAGGAGTGGCGCCACGAACAGGAACCCGTAAGGTAATCCTCCCTCGTGCAGTTATTCGGAATGGCTAGGACCCCACTCAGGGTGCCACGGACCCCCCTGTGTAAGATAGGTAGGGTGAGTAGGAGTGGGTAGTCTTGGGTCTTAGAAACCCAGGCAAATAAGTAGACACTATCACTACTACTATCAGTAGTAGGTCTGATATGGTTAAATTCAAGGCTACACGTGTTTTTCTTGCATTCTCACTATGTTAACTAACACATTCCCAGGTGCACAGTGGATAAGAGATATGGGAACTTAGCAACAAGCATTGGCCCAATAATGAAATCCTACACCAGCACTAGCACTACTCTAATAATCTTTTAACTCTTTCAAAGGCTCTATGTGCTTTGCGTGCTTCTCACAGTTGGGAGGCTGTAAATAATTACATGCATAGCTGCAAGAGTTTGGATATATGTGCCAAGCAAGCTAGAATGCTAACAGAGGGGTTTGATTTGTAATATTCCTCTCATGTCCAGGAGACTTATTAGCTATAGCCCTAAGTTGAGTTTCTTCAGAGAAAGGTGGTCAGGGTTAGCCTGCTGTTAATATCAGAGGAGTTGGTGAAAGTCACGAAACAGTAAAACAGATTCTGGTTTTGGGGTAGATGCTCAAGAAAGCCTAGGGAGCCCCCTGAGCTCTGAAGCCTTGCTTAACAGTTCTCTTCCACATGACCCTGTCATGGGTGGGATCTCCCGTGGCAGCTCCTGGCAATCTACCATGTATCTTTCTCCTCTATAGGTCAGAATACCCAAGGTGTCATCAAATCTGAAACATCAAATTGTCAGGACCTGGAAAGATTCCCAACAGCCCTGAAAAATGATTATTTATATGCTTAAAGCCTTCCTATGACCATGCACTCTTTTATTCACAAGACATTTTTGTGCAGTCCTAATTATGTTCAGACACGGGCCCTTGAATAGGGTTCGGACTTTGCCTGCTTCTTCCCCTCTCTTTCCCATCTCAAAGAGACAGTTAGGGTGTGATTATTTTTTAAAGCTTTCTAAATGATCCTAATACATGCTTAACTATATCTGATTATTTATGGAGAGACTTGTCATAATGTTTCTATATTTTAGCATGATATTTAAAAAGATTTCCCTTGACATCCTTATGGTTAAGGTAAAGAAGATATTAATATCACAATTAAGTAGAACTGAAAATGACTGTATCAGTATCAATCAAGAAGGTTTCTAGTAATATGCATATTGCTCTATTTTGAATCCCTTCCCCCAAAATGTTTTTTATCAGTGACCAATAAGAGTAATACATATTAATAACAACATTGTTATTATAATGTATGTATACTATTATAATATTATAATTTATACTATTGTATATTTTGTTATATATGTTATATATAACATATATAATATTTATATTATGTATATATTATATATTGGTATAATATTGTATTTATATGATTATAATATATTTATACTATTATAATGTTTATTTATACATACATACATGTAATTTTACATACATGTAAATTTTACCTCATAATATGCATGTAAAATGTATGTGATTTTATATACATATTTTACATGCATATTATGAAGTAAAAGCAAAAGTTGCTCAGTCGTGTCCAACTCTTTGCAACCCCATGAACTACAGTCCACAGAATTCTCTAGGCCAGAATACTAGAGTGGTTAACTTTTCCTTTCTCCAGGGGATCTTTCCAACCCAGTGATCAAACGCAGATCTCCTGCATTGCAGGTGGATTCTTTACCAACTGAGCCACAAGAATACTGGAGTGGATAGCCTATCCCTTCTCCAGGGGATCTTCCCGACTCAGAACTGGGGCCTCCTGCATTGCAGGTGGATTCTTTACCAGCTGAGCTACTTATACATATTATATATATATATATATATATATTATTTATACACATAAATGTGTATATTATATAATTTTATATACATATTTATATACATATCTCCTGCAATACAGGAGACCTGGGTTTGATTCCTGGGTCAGGAAGATCCCTGGAGAAGGAAATGGCAATCCACTCCAGTATTCTTGCCTGGAGAATCCCATGGACAAAGAAATTTAGCAGGCTATAGCCCATGGATTCTCAAGAGTCAGACACAACTTAGTGACTCAACCACCAATATGTAATGAACATATATTAATAACAGCATTGCAGGCGGATTCTTTACCAGCTGAGCCACAGGGAAGCCCATTAATAACAACAGCTTATGTTAATTGAGCACTCACAAGAAACCACACACGGTTGCAAGCACTTTCCAATAACTAACTGATTTAATAACTGTAATAATATTGTGAGGTAGGAACTATTCTTATTCCCACTGTGCAAATGGGAATGGTTTAGAGAGGTTCAGTAATTTGTCCAAGGTCACTCAGCTAGGAAGCAGTGATTTTAAACTCAGGCAGTCTGACTCCGGAAGCCATGTTTTCTCCACTGTACTACTGTGTTGCTTCACTGACGGAAGTAAGAAGGTGCACTGGTCGAGAGGGCCAGTGTATCTCTATGCTGGGAGCCAGCATGGGGAGTCCCGCCCGTGGCAGGGTCACGAGGAAGAGGCCTGATAGGCAAAGGGAGAGATCAGGCCTCGAGGAAACCCCCTGGGCCTTCTCAAGCATCTACCCCCAAACCAGAATCTGTCTGTCTTATTATTTTATTACTTTCACCAACATTTCTGACATTAACAGGGGCTATCCCTGACCACATGTCTCTGGAAAAAGTTAACTTAGAGCTCCAGTTAACAGTCTCCTGCATGTAAAAAGAGTGTCTCAGCTCAAACCCCTCTAACTTGTCTGACAGGTTTACCCAGATTTTTACATCTACGCAAGTGATTGTTTACAGCCCCCAACAGTGAGAGGCAAGAAGCTTAAAACATCATAAAGATATAGAGCCCTTTATAAGGAGCCAAGAATTATATTGGTGGAGGGTTTTCATTGTTGAGTTAATGACTGCTGCCAGGCCTCCCTATTCTTTATCTTTTAGGCACCTGGAGGATATTAATCAATGTAATTGGGATGTAGAAAAAGTATATAGTAATTTTGATGTTAGCAATACTAGACTTTTGAGTTAATGAATTTTCTCTTTGTTATAAATCACTGTACTCCTCTTTCCTTGTTATAAATTGTTGTATCCTTGCTATGTAAAAATGTAATCTTAATTAGTGCTTTCTGAGAGTGGCACCAGACTTTAGTAAGAACAACACTTTTAGGGCAAATAAGTTTTCTGGTTGACGGACCCTTACAGAAAAGGGCCATAAAATGCTAACAGGCCTCCTGGCCAGAAGATGATGTAAATCACCTAAGATGTGTGTATATAGCTAGGTATTCAGAAAGAAAGCCTGGTTTCGATAAGGGTCAGGGCCGCTGTCCCTGCATGGCTTTGTATTATCCACTGATCTTTATGTACAAAAAAAGTATAAAAGCTTTCCTGGAAAATAAAGGACGAACCAGTTTCTCGGAAATCTGGCTTCCCCCGTGTCTTCTTTTCTTACTCTGTTTTCTGGCTGATTCCCATCTGGAGCATAGAGGCTCATCGTGTCTACTTATTTGCCTGGGCTTCTAAGGCCCACATGAGAGGAAGCCCAAGGCAGGGCACCCTCTGCTATTCAAGCGGGCACCTGTGGCCTTACATAGATGGTGTAAGTCTCTTGTCTGAGGCTTTAATGGCTTTCTATGTAAACCAAGGAATATAGCCTCTTTCTCTCCTCTATTCTCTTAACTGCGAACTCTCTCCTTATTTCTCTCTAAATCTATATATCTCTCTCGCCACGGTGTCCCTGCTTCAGATTACCCTGGATCCACTGGAGCTGGACCCCGGCACCTTTAGAAGGCATTTCTTCACTGTCTTTATAGCACTTAATACAACCTGACTAGAACCTATTTGTTTACTTATGTAGTACCTATTCATTCTCTCCAATCCAGCTATCATATAAAGCCCATGACAAAAGGAACCTTGCCTGTTTTGTTCTCTGCTCTGCTCCCAGGGACTGGAACAGCAGCTAGAAGGTTCTTATTTAAAATTTGTTGAAAATCATCCCACATTTGAAGTCACTGAGTTCCAATTACATCAAATATGTTTGTCCACACTACATAAAAATATTCTACTTGGCAGTTAAGTTTGTGATGAACATTAAAGGCACATTTTGTTTGGTATCCCACACTTTCCAGAGGACTTCATATTCTTGCATTTGATCCCATTGGCCTGATGGCATTCTCCCACTTTACAGGTGAGGAAACAGAATCAAACAATTTAAATGGCTTGCCTAAAATTAGATAGAAAATTAGTGTTGAAGCTCAGCTCACTAGATGTCTAGTTTGAAAATATTTCTGCTACGAACTTCCTCTGCTGCAGAGTTAGAACCAAGTTGGAACTGAATTATATCTCCAGAAATAGATGAAAGAAATTTAAACCCTTCAAGTACTTCTACTTCAGAAAGGCAAAACAACAATGCATATTTTTATAACTATTTAAGAATACTGTATAATGCTTACAGTTTAAAAAAATTATCCGCTATCTTCTTCTTAGACATATATTAAAAAGAAATAAAAGAAGAAACGTGACTTTCAGGTGTTTACCTTTACAGGGTCCCAGTAGCCGAATGAGCTTATATACTTGTAGGTAAAGCTGAGCATTTTCTGGGCAAGGCGTGATGATATTGGATAACATTTCTCAAAAATGCTTGCACGATTCTCTACCAGTGGTTTCAGTTTTGTATTCAATGTGTATTGGACAATGTGTGTTTTCCGAGATCCATTAATGAGAATTACTGGTATCAAAAACTTCTCAAATTCTTCCTGATCAGAAAAATCATAAAACCAAATATTTTTAGTGGGAAAGAAGCTGGTAGTATTCAGTCACAGTGCATAGACTACTTCAGTCTACAAAACAAATACTTTTAAACTTCCAGGTGACTCCATGGTGGTAGCTAAAACTTTTGACCCTATATGGTTTCCATGTTGCCCTTGATTTATTAACTAGTTTTTATAACTGTAAGTGGTACTGAGTGTTTAACTCCTAAAAATATACATTTCTTTTGAAATGTTAAAAAGAAACCAAGGAATAAACCAAATTGTTTTTGTTTCCTTCTCACATGTTAATTTTTGAATTATGAAACAGTAATAACCTGTATTATTTGTAAATTACTCAAATCTGCTTCAAATTTTTCTCCAAGTTCACCCTCAGGCGTTCGAGAGCATCAGTTTCCTGCTCTTCCTCTTCCTCACTCATCATTTCCTCATCTTTTGGAAATTCATCTTCGAGAATGTTATCAATATCATCTTCATTGTTATCAGGTTCTTCCTCACTCATGTCTTCATCTTCTCTAACAGTCTAAGGAAGAAAATATTTCCCTTTGTTATAAAACTGAAATATGGAACAAATGTCATGGCTAACTAATCATCTGGGATATTCTGGAATAAGTGGAATTGGTTAGTGTGGATGCAACATTCATCAACTGATACAGTAAAATTTCAAATATCTGATACCCAGAAATGTAATGCATTCAAGACTAACACCACAGTGATCCCTAGATAAATACATAGACAAGATACTAGCTTCTAACACTTAATGCTATGGTCTTGACAACATTACATGCTTTTCATGGTCTTCTGCAACAAAGTTTCATGAAACTCAAAGAGTATAAAACACTCCAAGCTATGTTAGCTTGGACAAGATCAGTTTCCTCATCTATAAAATAGGAATAATGAAAAGTCCCCCTCACATGATTGTGGGCAGAGTTAAATAAGTTCATACATGCAAAGCCTTTAGAAAACTGTCTGGTAAGCATGAGAATGATAGCTATTATTCCTATTATTATGTTATTATAACTATTCTTGTCATTTTGTATAAAGCACTGTTCTAATAGAATAGTACATGCCCCTGAGGAGGCTGCAGCTTATCTGAGGACACAAGAATAACAGATAAATGATTATTAAAGACTGTGACAGGATATTGATACTAACTGGTGTTGTATAGGCTTTAAGTGCTGTGGTTCAATTTGCATAAAACTGAATCCTATCTTATTGATTCTCCTGCAATGTCTCCTGGCATGTTGCCCTGAAGTAGTACTTGTCCCATCCAACTGGAAAACTGCCTTCCAGTCAGAAACCTGGAAGTTTCCTCAACTCCTCACTCCCCATTATTGCACATCGCATTTCCAAGGACAGAATACTTAAGACTCTTTCCCTCCTTTCTAGTCCTGCTCTACTGTTTGCCCTCTCATTATCTCTTGCCTGCAATCTTCTGATTAATTTGATGTTTCCTAATCATTCTAACTAAAAAGCCTCTTGATGAAAGTGAAAGAGGAGTGAAAAAGTTAAAGCTCAGCATTCAGAAAACTAAGATCATGGCATCTGGTCCCATCACTTCATGGCAAATAGAGGGGAAGCAATGAAAACAGTGAGAGCCTTTATTTTCTTGGACTCCAAAATCACTGCAGATGGTGGCTGCAGAAATGAAATTAAAAGACGCTTGCTCCTTGGAAGAAAAGCTATGACCAACCTAGATAGCATATTAAAAAGCAGACATTACTTTGCCAAAAAAGGTCCATCTAGTCAAAGCTACTATTTTTCTAGAAGTCATGTATGGATATGAGAGTTGGACCATAAAGAAAGCTGAGTGCTGAAGAACTGATGCTTTTGAACTGCAATGTTGGAGAAGACTCTTGAGAGTCCCTTAGACTGCAAGGAGATCAAGCCAGTCCATACTAAAGGAAATTAGTCCTGAATATTCATTGGAAGGACTGATGCTGAGGCTGAAACTCCAATACTTTGGCCACCTGGTGAAAAGAAGTGACTCATTGGAAAAGATCTCGATCCTGGGAAAGATTGAAGGCAGAGGGAGAAGGGGACAACAGAAGATGAGATGGTTAGATGGCATCACCAACTCAATAGACATGAATTTGAGCAAGCTCTGGGAGTTGGTGATGGACAGGGAAGCCTGGCATGCTGCAGTCCATGGAGTCGCAAAGAGTCAGACATGACTAAGCAACTGAACTGAACTGAACTGAATCTTTCTAACTGATGAGACCCTGCTTCCTTGAAAAGAGTCTGCAGCTGGGATTTGGACTTGTAAGGGCTGAGAGGAAGATGAAAGGATAAGGGCCCTTCCCTGCTCTGTGTCCAGGCTCTTCTTTCCCAGGAGGAATTTGGTGTTGGGACTATGCTTCTCAGTTCTTGTTCTTTTTGTTTGAATTTTGAAGTCATTTGGATCTCTGACTACTTTTTCCTTTTTCTTGTATTTTGACAATTTTTATTCTGAAATTTGATTTGCTAAGGAATATTGGAAGTATGGTAGGGTGAGTCCACACTGTAAGCTGGGACATCTTAGCTTCTGATGACCTGTGCTCACCTCGCCAGCTCTACCTAATAGCTCTTCCAACTTGTTTGTGATAGAAAGCTCTGTCATTTTGTCACGTACAAAAGGTGACTTGGCACTTACCATCTACTTCTAAGAGGATTAAATTATGAGGCGCTACAGCTGTTGATCTTCAACACCAGAAATGAGGCACGATGTGCTTTGGAAAAAACTATCAGAACAGGTCTTCAGATAGTTAGATATATTCAGGAGATGATTTTATGAGCCCAATTATTGCATCTCATCATAATTAGAAAAACACTAAAATCCTTCATGGTGATGTCTGCTCCTTTTGACCAGTAGTAACCATGTGAAGAAGTTGGTTTGTTAACTCCTGTCCACAAGTGCGGGTGGCTGTGATGGCGCACAAGCATGGCCGAGAGAAGCTACCCAATGTCCGAGGTCAGGGGCAGAAGCCAGGAGGACCCCATGCCTGAGGGGCAGTGGCCAAGAGGACCTACCCCATGTCCGAGGTCAGGGGCAGAAGCCAAGAGTGCAAGGCTGCGACGGCACAGGAATGGCCAGGAGGGAGCTACCCCATGTCCAAGGTCAGGGGTGGTGGCCCTGGAGGAGCAACACTACGTCAAAGGAGAGGTGGCTGCACGGGCACAGGAGGGCCCTAGAGGAGCTACTCCACGTTCAAGATCAGGAGGAGAGGCAGTGAGGAGATACCCTTCATCCAAGATAAGAAGCAACAGCTATGTTTTGCTGGAGCAGCTGTGAAGAGATAGAGCCAAAGCAAAAACAATACCCAGTTGTGCATGTGACTGGTGATAGAAGCAAGGTCCAATGCTGTAAAGAGCAATATTGCATAGAAATCTGGAATGTCAGGTCCATGAATCAAGGCAAATTGGAAGTGGTCAAACAGGAAATGGCAAGAGTGCAAGTAGACATTCTAGGAATCAGCGAACTAAAATGGACTGGAATGGGTGAATTTAACTCAGATGACCATTATATCTACTACTGTGGGCAGGAATCCCTCAGAAGAAATGGAGTAGCCATCATGGTCAACAAAAGAATCTGAAATGCAGTACTTGGATGCAATCTCAGAAACGACAGAATGATCTCTGCTCATTTCCAGGCAAACCATTCAATATCACAGTAATCCAAGCCTATGCCCCAACCAGTAACGCTGAAAAAGCTGAAGCTGAACAGTTCTATGAAGACCTACAAGACCTTTTAGAACTAACACCCAAAAAAGATGTCCTTTTCATTATAGGGGACTGGAATGCAAAAGTAGGAAGTCAAGAAACACCTGGAGTAACAGGCAAATTTGGCCTTGGAATGCGGAATGAAGCAGGACAAAGGCTAATAGAGTTTTGCCAAGAGAATGCACTGGTCATAGCAAACACCCTCGTCCAACAACACAAGAGAAGACTCTATACATGGACATCACCAGATGGTCAACACCGAAATCAGATTGATTATATTCTATGCAGCCAAAGATGGAGAAGCTCTATACAGTCAACAAAAACAAGACCAGGAGCTGACTGTGGCTCAGATCATGAACTCCTTATTGCCAAATTCAGACTGAAATTGAAGAAAGTAGGGAAAACCACTAGACCATTTAGGTATGACCTAAATCAAATCCCTTATGATTATACAGTGGAAGGGAGAAATAGATTTAAGGGACTAGATCTGATAGATAGAGTGCCTGATGAACTATGGATGGAGGTTTGTGACATTGTACAGGAGACAGGGATCAAGACCATCCCCATGGAAAAGAAATGCAAAAAGCAAAATGACTGTCTGGGGAGGCCTTACAAATAGCTGTGAAAAGAAAAGTGAAAAAGGAGAAAAGGAAAGATATAAGCATCCAAATGCAGAGTTCCAAAGAATAAATAGCAAGAAAAGAAAGAAAGCCTTCTTCAGCGATCAGTGCAAAGAAATAGAGGAAAAGAGCAGAATAGGAAAGACTAGAGATCTCTTCAAGAAAATTATAGATACCAAGGGAACATTTCATGCAAAGATGGGCTCGATAAAGGACAGAAATGGTCTGGACCTAACAGAAGCAGAAGATATGAAGAAGAGGTGGCAAGAATACACAGAAGAACTGTACAAAAAGATCTTCATGATCAAGATAATTACAATGGTGTGATCGCTCACCTAGAACCAGGCATCCTGGAATGTGAAGTCAAGTGGGCCTTAGACAGCATCACTACGAACAAAGCTAGTGGAAGTGATGGAATTCCAGTTGAGCTGTTTCAAATCCTGAAAGATGATGCTGTGAAAGTGCTGCACTCAATATGCCAGCAAATTTGGAAAATTCAGCAGTGGCCACAGGACTGGAAAAGGTCAGTTTTCATTCTAATCCCAAAGAAAGGCAATGCCAAAGAATGCTCAAACTACTGCACAGTTGCACTCATCTCACATGCTAGTAAAGTAATGCTCAAAATTCTCCAAGCCGGGCTTCAGCAGTACTGTGAACTGTGAACTTCTAGATGTTCAAGCTGGTTTTAGAAAAGGCAGAGGAGCCAGAGATCAATTGCAAACATCTGCTGGAGCATTGAAAAAGCAAGAGAGTTCCAGAAAAACATCTATTTCTGCTTTATTGACTATGCCAAACCCTTTGACTATATGGATCATAATAAAATGTGTAAAATTCTGAAAGAGATGGGAATACCAGACCACCTGACCTGCCTCTTGAGAAACCTATATGCAGGTCAGGAGGCCACAGTTAGAACTGGACATGGAACAACAGACTGCTTCCAAATAGGAAAAGGAGTACGTCAAGGCTGTATATTGTTACCCTGCTTATTTAACTTATATGCAGAGTACATCATGAGAAACACTGGACTGGAAGAAGTACAAGCTGGAATCAAGATTGCCGGGAGAAATATCAATAACCTCAGACATGCAGATGACACCAGCCTTATGGCAGAAAGTGAAGAGGAACTAAAAAGCCTCTTGATGAAAATGAAAGAGGAGAGTGAAAAAGTTGGCTTAAAGCTCAACATTCAGAAAACAAAGATCATGGCATCTGGTCCCATCACTTCATAAGAAATAGATGGGGAAACAGTGGAAACAGTGTCAGACTTTATTTTTTTGGACTCCAAAATTACTGCAGATGGTCACTGTAGCCATGAAATTAAAAGACGCTTACTCCTTGGAAAGAAAGTTATGATTAACCTAGACAGCATATTGAAAAGCAGGTATATTACTTTGCCAACAAAGATCCGTCTAGTCAAGGCTATGGTTTTTCCTGTGGTCATGTATGGATGTGAGAGTTGGACTGTGAAGAAAGCTGAGCGCTGAAGAATTGATGCTTTTGAACAGTGGTGTCGGAGAAGACTCTTGAGAGTCCCTTGGACTGCAAGGAGATCCAACCAGTCCATTTTGAAGGAGATCAGCCCTGGCTGATCAGCTAAAGCTGAATCTCTAGTACTTTGGCCACCTGATGGGAAGAGTTGACTCATTGGAAAAGACTCTGATGCTGGGAGGGATTGGAGGCAGGAGGAGAAGGGGACAACAGAGGATGAGATGGGTGGATGGCATGACTGACTCGATGGACGTGAGTCTGAGTGAACTCCGGAAGTTGGTGATGGACAGGGAGGCCTGGCGTGCAGCGATTCATGGGGTCGCAAAGAGTCGGACACGACTGAGCGACTGAACTGAACTGAACCGAACTGAACCATGCGACTAGCAGAACCTTCTGTAAAAATATGTGCTTGATTGCATGTACTCCCCCTTCACCAAAATCACATGTATACTGACCTTGCCCCCTACCTCTTTGGGGCAGTTTCTCAGAGTATCTGAGGCTATTCTCCTCATTTTGCCCTAAATAAAACTTAACTCACAATTTTCATGTTGTGCAATTCTTTTGAGTCAGCACTTTCAGGTGGAGCAAGCAGGGGAGAAAGCCACAACCAGGGCACTGGAGAGCAAGGGAAAACTCTAGAGTTGAGAGAGCCAGCAAAGGATATACTAATCAGTTCGCAAAGATTATCCAAGTCTCTGGCTAATCTCAGAAAACCCCACACATACCGGCTGTTTGGAACAGTATAGACTGAACTGCTCCCCATTCATAGGCATGACAGGGTTTGCAGGTTTAGTCTCATCAAGTTAATTGTCTGCTAAAATAATAACACCATTCCTCTTTGAAGGCATACAACAGAATCCAGAATCCCCAAAACAGAACATTCACAATTCTAGGATATAATCCAAAATTACTGAATATATAAAGGCTCATGAGATACAACCCATTCTCACAAGAAAGATAATCGTTAAATACTCAGTTCAGGTGTTAGAGTTACCAATTGAGAACTTTACCACAGTTAGTATCACTGGGATCAATGGGGAAAAAGAAAAAGAAGTGAAAATACAGGAAATTTCATGATGGAAATAAAAAATATAAAAACAAATCAAATTGAAAGTTTAGAAATAAAAATGACAATATTTGAAGTTTTAATAAACATTGGGTAGGCTTAATTGTAGAATGGAGAAGACAGAGGGAAGAGTCAGTGAATTCGAAGATAGATCCATAGAAAGCATCCAACAGAAAGAAGAGAGAGAAAAAGAGACTGACAAAATTACATGGAACAACAGTGAAGGATCTAACCTCTGTGTAATTGGAAGACAGAGAGCAAATGGGGCAGAAAAAAATATTTGAAGAAATAATGTCTAAAGTCTTCCCAAATTTAGTGAGGGTCATAAATTTAAAATTAAAGAAGCTTGGTGAACACTCCAAACTATATATGAAGAAAATGACACACAGGCATATCATAATAAAATCATTGAAAAGCAAAAATACAGAGAAACTGTTAAAAGCAGTCAGAGAAAAACAGACAGGAATGCAACTTGGATAATCACTTTCTTCCCATCCCTCGGGTTTCTATTAGACTAGACGGAGGAACAAAGAAACCCAGAAATGGTTATTTGGGTACATGTAAGAAAGGATTTGGGGGAAGGCAATGGCACCCCCACTCCAGTACTCTTGCTTGGAAAATCCCATGGATGGAGGAGCCTGGTAGGCTGCAGACCATGGGGTCGCTAAGAGTCGGACATGACTGAGCGTCTTCACTTTCATTTTTCACTTTCATGCATTGGCGAAGGAAATAGCAACCCACTCCAGTGTTCCTGCCTGGAGAATCCCAGGGACGGGGGAGCCTGGTGGACTGCAATCTATAGAGTCAGAGAGTCGGACACAACTGACGCGACGCAGCAGCAGCAGCAGAAATAAAGGATTTATTTTCCTCTTAATTTATTTAAAATTTTTCCTCTTAGTTTATTTCAAATATTTGTGTGTTTCAAACAAAAACTATAACTTTTATTAAGGAGTTTATAATGTGTTTGGTTGTAAAACACATGACAGCTGGAGCATAAAGGATGTTGGTGCAGTGTGGAGTGGGTATAAATGGACTTGTAGAGTCACAGTTTTCTACAATATCACATTGAACAATGCTGATTCCAAGTAGAGTGTGAAAAGCTAAGGGTGTATGTGTACCTTGAGAGCAACCACTACAAAATAGTACATAGAGGTATAACTAAAAAAACACATACATACACAATTGATAATTAGGGACTTCCAAGAACTCTGGGAGATGGTGATGGACAGGGAGGCCTGGCATGCTGAGATTCATGGGGTTGCGAAGAGTCAGACACAACTGAGTGACTGAACTGACTGAACTGAACTGAAGGGCTAAAGGTGGTTAAAACTGTGTTTGATGACAGATTAGGCTGTCACTTTGATCCTAAACAGTAGCATGACACCTTGAACAGACCAGACTTTAAAACATGTTTGTCTGGAGAATGAGCATGAGAATGAGGCCAGAGACTTCTGCCAATTTCATTCAATGTTGATCCTTTAGTGTCTAATATAGTGTCAGGCATGCAACTGAGTGGATGAATGAAGAGCAAGGCAAATAATCAAGTGGATGATTCTTTTTCCTTGGATGGTGCCATGACTTTCTCAGTCTAATGGTTTTAGATTTACTCTTGGTTGTAAATATTTTAGACAAAGAAATGACTGTTTCAATCCTTCTCCTGCATAGTTTTGATTTACAGTTACAGTTTTACTGTATCAATAGTCTTCTATACATAAGTCCAACATAAGCATATTGGCAGGGAGGTGGGGCGGGAATACATGGTTGCACATGTAGCAAGTCATGTTATTTCTCTTTTCTCCTTCCCTTTCTTGAGTATTTTTGTACAGGTAGAAATCAGATTACAGGAGGGTCGGCCCTGAGAAGATATTATAAGGGTGCTAAAGCCAGAAGGAAATAGAAGGCAGGGGCTATCTTATCTTTTGTCTTGGTTTCAAGGGCACTGCTAAGCTGATTGTATAAACAGGAGCTTTAAGTCCTTTACAGAACAAGCTTGTCTACTCTGCCTCCTCTTCAACTTCGGCACCTCTGAGTTGCTTGGCTGTAGCATTTGGGTCAGGTAGGTTAACTTGGGACTAGCTCCTCTCTAAATAAAACAAAATCCATGATCTTCAAGGTTTCTCTTAAAAAAAAAAAAACAAAAACAAAAACAAAAACACCAGCAGATGGAAAAGAGGAACCGTATTGAACATCCTGCAGAGTATGTGCTCTGTCCACAGGCTCTGCCTCATTCCATTCTTTATCTCAGTGTAATCAGCATTTTAGCTCCACACTTTACACTGTGTGTGTGTGTGTGTGTGTATGTGTGTGTGTGTGTGTGTGTTAGTCACTCAGTCATGTCTGACTGTTTGTAACCCCACAGACTGTAGCTCGCCAGGCTCCTCTGTCCATGGGATTCTCTGGGCAAGAATACTGGAATGTAAGCCATGCCCTTCTCCAGGGATCTTCCCAGCCCAGGGATCAAACCTGGGTCTCCTGCACTGCAGGTGGATTCTTTACCATCTGAGCCACCAGAGAGCAACTTCACAAGCTCTCGGTCTAGACCTTATTCCCATGCTCCCAGCCTATCTCCCTGGGACTTGGATTGAAGTGTGAAAAGCACAAAAGAAAATCCACGAGAAACATAGTTTAATGTAGTACTATTATGTTTTTTATTAGATTGTTTAAACATCTTTAGTGTTTTCCTTTCCTTTAAAAGTGTTCATTTTTATTATTATAAAAATAATAAAAGTTCATTGCAAGCAGTAATAGAATACCAGAAGTATAAAAAATAAAAAGTGATATATAATCTAAGTACTAGTACATAAACTTGATATTCACTTCAAAACTCCTATGCATCATTGATGCTTAATATCACTAATTACTAGAGAAATGCAAATCAAAACTACAATGAAGTATCACCTCACATCAGTCAGAATGTGCTGTGCTGTGCTTAGTCCCATCTGACTTTGCAACCCCATGGATTGTAGCCCCCTACAGTCCATGAATCCATAGGGATTCCCTATGCAAGAATACTGGAGTGGGTTGCCGTGCCCTCTTCCAGGGGATCTTCCCAACCCAGGGATTGAACCCAGGTCTCCTGCATTGCAGGTAGATTCTTTACCATCTGAGCCACCAGGGAAGCCCCAGAATACTAGAGCAGGTAGCCTATCCCTTCTAAAGGGATCTTCATGACCCAGGAATTGAACTGGGGTCTCTTGCACTACAGGCAGATTCTTTACCAGCTGAGCTACCAGGGAAGCCCCCGTCAGAATGGCCATCATCAAAAGTCTACAAACAATAAATGCTAGACAGGGTGTGGAGAAAAGGGTATCCTCCTACACTGTTGGTGGGAATGTTAATTGGTACAACTACTATGGAGAACAAAATGGAGGTGCCTTAAAAAGCTGAAAATAGAACTACCATATGACCCAGCAACCCCACTCCTTGGCATATAGCTGGAGAAAACAAAAATTCAAAAGCTACATATACCCTAGGGTTCACTGCAGTGCAATTTACAATAGCCAAGGCATGGAAGCAACCTAATCGTCCATTGACAGATGAATAGATAAAAGAAAATGTGGTACATAAATACAGTGGAATATTACTCAGCCATAAAAAAGAAATGAAATAATGCCATTTGCAGCAATGTAGATGCATTGGAGAAGGAAATGGCAACCCACTCCAGTGTTCTTGCCTGGAGAATCCAGGGACAGCGGAGCCTGGTGGGCTGCCGACTATGGGGTCGCACAGAGTCGGACACGACTGAAGCGACTTAGCAGCAGCAGCAGCAGCAGATGAACCTGGAGATTATCATACTAAGTGAAGTAAATCAGAGACAGATAAATATCATATCATTTATATGTGGAATCTAAAAAGTGATACAATTGAACTTCTTCACAAAACAGAAAAGACTCACAGATTTAGGAAACAAACTTATGGTTACCAAAGGAGAAAGGTGCAGAGGAGGGATAAATTAGGTTGGGATTAACAGATACATACCATTATATATAAGATAATCAACAAGGCCCTACTATATAGCACAGGAAACTCTACTCAATACTCTGTAATAAACTATATGGGAAAAGAATCTGAAAAGGAATAGGTATATGTCTATGTATATCTGAATCACTTTGCTGTATACCTGATGCTAACGTAACACTGTAAATCAACTGTACTCCAATATAAAATAAAAATTTAAAAAGACTACTGTGTATCTTTTCATTTTACATGCTTGAGATTATATATATATGTAAAATATATATTTTATATATGTGGGGGTGTTTGTGTGTGTATATGTCCATTTTATTTTTGAAAAAAGCAGTTTTATTTACTTACCACCCCTCTCCTTTCCTTCTTGTTTCTCTCTCAGTTATAAGTTCAGCCCTTCTTTTAGCAATCATATCATTCTGTTAAAGAAAGAAGCATTAAAAATGTCAACAGATAATAAAATTACTTTCTATGTATTAATTTTTTTCCCAAACGGGAATAATATTTGGTCAGAGGATACTTTCCAGAAAAGATTGTGATGGTGATAATTATGTCACGTGTATCTTTGGACCTCTGGTCCTGTTGATCAGCTGTTTCCTCCAGAGGTATAACTGGCACTTGGGATCAGTCAGCTTTTCATCAAACTTTAGAATCCCTTTTCAAAGTGTATTACTTATCTCTTTGCTTTGGTGGAGAGGTGGATTTTGCACATGGAGAAATAGGGAGGTTATTTGTTGAAAATGTCTGATAATTTTTCATCATATTATTAATATGTAATTGTCTAAAGAACCCTAAAACCACATATGCACATGAGGAAAGCATTTGTTCTTTGGATACTTTCACACATATGGTATATGGGTAGTCGTCTAGTTTTTTCGGGGCCTCTAAGTCTAATGCAATGAATGGGTCCTCTCATGTGACCTTAAGGTTTGCATGAAAGCTAATTAGTTACCCTTGGGTTTTGGGGCTCATTGGTTCACGACTCTTGAAATTGCAGTCCCTTTAAATACTCAAGAGATCAGAGAAGTGCCTTAAAGACATGCCCTGGGGGCTCTGGTCTAGGCCAGTAGCGCCCTGCTCCTTTTATCTGGCAGTTACTGAGTATACATTCCAGATAATGTATGTTTGCTTGACATTCAAGAAAGAATTATAAAAGCAAATGAAATCAGATTAATTTCATATATGAATTCCAGAGAGATTCTATAGCTTTTCAGAAGGTGAAGATTATAAAAACTCTAATTTCCTTTTTTTAAACCTAAGTTTTACCACAGGTACTTTAACTGTAAAGCTATAAAAGTAGTCTCTTTTGCCTGAGTTGCGGGTGTGAAAAGAAAGGAGCAAATGCATAAGGTTAGGAACTAGCTCCAGAAATCTGCTCTTTCCTGTTCCATATGCTTTACAAATTTTAGGGCTTGTGATGGCTAGGATGGGGCTTGATTGCTTTGCAGCTGCTCTGTCCAATATGGCAGCTACTAGCCATCTGAAAAGGATTTAAGGCAAAAGGACAAGGGGGTGGCCAAGGAAGAGATGGTTAGATAGCATCATTAACTCAATGCACATGAATCTGGGCAAACTTTGGTATGCCCTCTGCTTTCTTTTCCATTCTCATGCTTACAGAGCCTCTTGCCTAGCAGACAGTTGGGCCCATTCTCTTCAGAGATCAGCAGAAGAAAAGCGAAGGATGTCACACAGCAGAGTGTGAAGCTTGGTGTCTCTCCACATCTCCCTCCTTACTTTCATAGTTCTTGGAAGACTGAGAGCTGGGCTTGCTTTGATTTTGTGCTGGCCACAGATGATCTGCGACAAGCAATACTTTTTTAGTTTTGGCTTCACAGGATCTTAGTTGCTATACACAGGATCTTCCATCTTTGTTGTGACACGTGAACTCTTAGTTGTAGCATGTGGGTTCCAGTTCCCTGATCAGAGATCCAACCTGGGCCCCCTGCATTGGGATCATGGAGTCTTAGCCACTGGATCACCAGGTCCATGATCCAGGGCATGCAATCTTAGTGTGGTGGTGCAAAGGGATGGATGGAAATGCCTTAGAGGGATTTCCTCCAACTAAGTCCAAGATGAAAAGAATTTGACAACTGTGTCTGAGCAGTGAAAGAGGATCTTCATGGTTTTAACATATAATACATTAATGAGTATGGAGTTGTGATAATGTATCCAATAATTTAAGTCATTGTATCTCAGAATTGGAATTAACTGATTAGCTCTCTTGACACTAGAGCTTTCTTCCATATTCTCCCTACCAAATGTCTACTTAATCTTTGCTTGTCTGCCTGTGATAAGTAACTCACTGCCTTTGTTCTTTGTTCTTTTGGAAAGTCTTACTAGTAACGAAATACATCTTCCTGTACCTTTCTCCTACCAACTGTGTTTCTTTTCCCTATGGCCACATGGAACAACAGACTTGTTCCAAATAGGAAAAGGAGTACGTCAAAGCTGTATATTGTCACCCTGCTTATTTAACTTATATGCAGAATACATCATGAGAAACACTGGACTGGAAGAAACACAAGCTGGAATCAAGATTGCCAGGAGAAATATCAATAACCTCAGATATGCAGATGACACCAGCCTTATGACAGAAAGTGAAGAGGAACTAAAAAGTCTCTTGATGAAAGTGAAAGTGTAGAGTGAAAAAGTTGGCTTAAAGCTCAACATTCAGAAAACAAAGATCATGGCATCCGGTCCCATCACTTCATGGGAAATAGATGGGGAAACAGTGTCAGACTTTATTTGTTTGGGCTCCAAAATCACTGCAGATGGCGACTGCAGCCATGAAATTAAAAGACGCTTACTCCTTGGAAGAAAAGTTATGACCAACCTAGACAGCACATTGAAAAGCAGAGACATTACTTTGCAGACTAAGGTCCGTCTAGTCAAGGCTATGGTTTTTCCTGTGGTTATGTATGGATGTGAGAGTTGGACTGTGAAGAAGGTTGAGCACCGGAGAATTGATGCTTTTGAACTGTGGTGTTGGAGAAGACTCTTGAGAGTCCCTTGGACTGCAAGGAGATCCAACCAGTCCATTCTGAAGGAGATCAGCCCTGGGATTTCTTTGGAAGGAATGATGCTAAAACTGAAACTCCAGTACTTTGGCCACCTCATGCAAAGAGTTGACTCATTGGAAAAAGATTCTGATGCTGGGAGGGATTGGGGGCAGGAGGAGAAGAGGACGACAGAGGATGAGATGGCTGGATGGCATGACTGACTCGCTGGACGTTGAGTCTGAGTGAACTCCGGGAGTTGGTGATGGACAGGGACGTCTGGCATGCTGTGACTTAAGGGGTCGCAAAGAGTCGGACACAGCTGAGCAACTGAACTGAACTGAACATGGAACACAACAATTTCTCTTCAGCATAAAAGACTATCATATAATTTACCACTGCTTTCATGTCTCATCTTGGTCTTCCTAGTTCCAGAGTTGAAAGCTCCATTCATTCTACTCAATCCAGATCTATAAATGAGTCCTTTCAAGACATGTCATATAAATGGAATGAATCATAGAATACATATAATACTATTTTCTTTGCCTGGTTTCTTTCACTTAACATAATTGTAGGGAGTATCAATAGTTCATTCCTTTCAAATACTGAGTACTACTCCATTATATGAATATACTATATATGTATTTATTATTTTTCCAGCTTTGTAAAACTGGGAGATATTTAATGTGTATGTCATAAAGATTTGATATACGTATACATTGTGAAAGGACTCTTCTCTCATTTGGTTAAGTAACACATCCATCACCTCACATATTTATCCTGTGTGTATGACAACATTTAAGTTTTACTCTCTTGCCAAATTTCAATTATACAGTACAATATTATCAACTATAGTCATCATGTTATACATTAGATCCTCAGGCCTTATTCATACTATAACTAAACTTTTAATATCATCTTACCAACCTCTCCCCATTTCCCACACCCTCCAGCCCATGGCAACTACTTTTATACTTTCTGTTTTTATGAGTTTGATTTTTTTTTTCCAGATTTCACATACAAGTGATAGTTTGCAGTATTTGTCTTTCTCTGTCTGGCTTGTTTAACTTGGTATAATGCCCTCAAGCTTCATCAGTGTGTTGCAAATGGCAGGATCGCCTTCCTTCCCATGGCTGAACAATATCCCATTGTATATATATATATATATATATATATCTACACCACATCTTCTTTGTCCATTCATCTGTTAACAGACACAGGTTGTTTCTATATCTTGACTATTGTGAATAATGCTGCTATGAATATGGGAGAAGAGATATCTTTTTGAGATGACTTTGTTTCCTTTGGATACATATACCCAGAAGTGGGATTCCTGAATCATATGGTAATTCTATTTTTAATTACTTGAGGAACCTCCATACTGATTTCCATAGTGGCTGTACTAGTTGACATTCCTATCAACAGTGTACAAGGGTTCCTTTTTCTCCACATCCTCATCAGCATTTATCTCTGTTCTCCTTTTTAATTTAGACACCCTAACAGGTGTGAGAGGTGATATCTCACTGTAATTTTGATCTGCATTTATCTTATGATTACTGATGTTGAGCACCTGTTCATGTATCTGTTGGTTATGCCTTCTTTGGAAAAATGTTTATTCAGTTCATCTGCCCACTTAAAAATTAGATTGCTTGTTTTTTTTCCCTTTCTCAACTCTCTATTCCCTTCCCACAATTTACTGTTCTCTATTTCCTTTATTACAATTGAATATGATACTTCAATTTATTGATTATTTATTTGTCTCTCATTGGAATGGTATTGCCACAAACACAGAATTTTTTTCTGCTTTGTCTACTGTTATTTATCTCCAACCTGACACATAAAAGGGTTCCATAGTATGTGTCCAGTGAATGAATGAATGAACATATATTAAGTACTTACTATGCACTGAATATTATATGAGTCCTTCACATAGTTTTTCTGTTTAAACTTTTTATTTTGTACTAGTGTATAGCCGATTAACAATGCTGCAACAGTTTCAGCAAAGGGATGGAGCTATACATATACATGTACCCATCCTCCCCCAAACTCCCCTCTTATTCAGGCTTCCACATAACATTGAGCAGAGTTCCATGTAATTGTTTGGTTTTTTGATACTGAGTGGAGAGAGTTCTTGATGTATTTTGGACTTTAACCCCTTATCAGTTATATGATTTGCAAATACTTTCTCCTATTCCCTAGACTGTCTTTTATTTTGTTGATGGTTTCTTTTGCTTGGAAGAATAGGTTTTTTTAGTTTGATGTAGTCCCACTTACTTATTTTTGCTTTTGGTGTCAAATAAAAGATGTTATTGCCAAGACTGATGTGAAGGAGCTTACCCCTTTTGTTATAGGAGTTTTAGGGTTTCAAGGCTTGTGTTTCAAGTCTTTGATCTACTTTGAGTAGATTTTTGTGTATGGTATAAGATAGGTGTCCAATTTTATTCTTCTGCATGTGGCTGTACAGTTTTCCCAGTGCCATTTATTGAAGAGACTGTCTTCCATTGTACCTTCTTGGCTAGTTTCTCATGAATTAACTGACACAACATATGCGTGGGATTATTTCTGTGCTTTCTACTCTGTTTCACTGATTTATGTGTCTAGAGTCTGCTATTGAACCCTCTGCTGAATTTTTTAGTTTGGTTACTATATTCTTCAGCTCTATGACTTCTGTTGGGTACTTTTATTTTCTGTTTGTTGAAGTTCTCACTTTGTTTATGCATTGTTCTTCTGACATTGGTGAGCATACTTATGACCATTATTTCTAACTATTTATCGGATAAATCACTTATCTTTGTTTCAGTAAGGTTTGTTTCTAGAGTTGTATCTTGTTCCTCTGTTCAAAATATATTCCTCTGTTTCTTCATCTTCTTTGACTCTATCTGTTGGTTTCTGTACATTAGATAAAGCAGCCACCTCTCCCAGTCTTGACTGGTGGTCTTGTGTAGAAGATGAATACAGCTCAGGTTGGCCTGAGGTCCTGGCCATCTCTCAAGCCTTTGTGCTTGTGTAAGGCATCTTCTTGGTTTTCGGTGGCTCCCATAGTGTGCCATGACCTATTAGTGTCCCAAACGGGAGGATCACAGTCATTACAGACTGATAGGAAGCTAAGATCTTCAGGTAGCAGCTGTTTTGATGTATTAATAGGTGATTTGGGTATTTCCTCATTTACCCAATGTGCTGGAATCTAGCTTCTCCTAGACTAGTTTCTCCAGCTAGTTCCTGGATTTCTTCCAGAGAAGATTGAGTTCAGAAGACTCCTATGTTGCCACCTTGAGTTGTAACCCAAGGGAACCTATCTGGATATTTGTCACATTTTGTTTATCCATTCAATCAGTTGATGGACATTGAGTTGTTTCCATTTATCGGCTATCATGAACAATGCTGTGTGAACTTTCACAAACACATTTTTACATGGTCTGCTTTCATTTTCGTTAGACAGATTACTAGGAGTGCAGTTGCATAGGTTCCCTATGACACTTTTGAACATTTTATGGAAACTTATCAGAATACAGTTTAGGAAAAGAAATTCTAAGCTAATACTTGGATTTATTTTACTGTGGGCTAAAATGACCTTGATGGTTGGTGTCAGAGCTAGTGAAAGTCAATGAAAACTTTGTGTTTCAAGGTTTGCTCTACTTGCTGCCTCATCCACTGTGCTCCCATGTCTAGTACAAGGATACTTTGGTGCAGCCACTATCTTTAAGTTTATTTGCCTTGAAGAGAGAACCATTAACATGTAGATAATCACAAAGGCCTCAAATAATTCTTAACTCTTTCATGATAAATTGTTAAAATTTGATGAAAATAGTTTGCATACTGAATGTGGTATTAAAGTCAGAAAACTACATTTTTGTAAATGTCATTTTAGAAATTGGATAGTTGCTGAACACATTTACCCTCATGCTTTTTCAAATGGATACATACCTTGATTTTTGCCTTCATTTCTTTGATGAGTTTTTTCCTTTCTAATTTCTTCTTTTGTTTCACTTTCCACTTTCCGATTTGGACAGGAAGGAGGCGATCAGAAATATCTTGATCATCAACTTGTATAAACACAGCAGCATCTGGGAAAAGCCCATGTTCCCCCAGGAACTGGACCTCATCTGGATACCGTGGGAAACCGTCTAATACAAAACCTGTAGAACTATGTGGAAATTTCATAACTTAATTTGTTTAAACTATTCTATTATAAATATTGATTTAAAAATGAAAAAAAGTACTGCTAAATCTCAACTTTATATTAGATGTCCAATGAAACATTTAAAAAGTTTAAATAGTTTATTGTAGTATCTTTTATTTCTTTTAATATTTCTACTTGTATAAACATGCTGCTTCTTCTCCCAAATGTATCAAATTAAAGTTATAATATTTGATATTTATAGTATAAAATTGTAGTCAATCAGTTTATAGACAATTACTGTTAAATACAAGCTTACTAAAAGTTGTGAGATCACAGGAAAGGAGAAGGTAAATTCTCTCCTTGGGATGAGTGCCCAGCCCTAATGACAGTGTTACCCTTTATGTAAAGAGTTAGTTTGGCTGCCTCCCTACCTCTACCCCTCTTTATTGAGAATCCTTTTAATCATTTTTTTCCTAATGATGTTCCTTTTCATGAGACAATTCATACCCTCTTCCCTAGCTTTTTTTCTAACCAGTGACAATTATTAATGTTTTCTTGGCTCACATATGTAGGATGATTATATGCAAATAGGATCACCAAACTTGCCCAAGTATGATAAAACTTTAAGAATCATGAAAATAACTTAGAATGTTAACACATTTTCATTAGGGAATATTTATAATACAACCAGGCTTGGAGAGGTCTTCCCAGGTGGCACAGTGGGAAAGAATCTGCTTGCTAATGCCAGAGATGCAGGAAACATGGGTGCAATCCTTGGGTCAGGGGTATCTCCTAGAGGAGGAAATAGCAGTCCACTCCAGTATTCTTGCCTGGATAATTCCATGGACAGAGGAGCTTGGCAGGCTACAGTCCACGCGGTCACAAAGAGTCAGACACAAATGAGTGACCGAACACATGCACAGGCTTGGAGAACTTGGCTTGGTTTAGTTTGGTCCCTTTTTGAATGAACTTATTCTATTTCTCTAAAATTTGGGTTAACTATTTATATTTAAATATACATTTTCTTCTTCATATGAATAGGGTTTTCAAGAACATTTGATAGTTTTAGCTCTTAACTGGCATTTAGAAATGCTGTATCCTTTCTAATTAAATGGGCAAATTTATATACATTGCCTTAAGACATGTTTCCTTTTCTTCAGAGATGCCTTCAGCAAAATCTGTTCTGTTCTATTTGTCACTTCTTTGTCAATGACATCTAAATCTTTACCTCTACATCCAAGCTCTTTTTTGAATTTTTATTTAGAATTTTCAACCAACTGCTTAGTTTCTCTATCTGAGTACCCTTCAGGAGTTATATATGTATCATACTATCAAAAATCATGCTCACTGTTACCCTTCTACATGGCTCTTCCTCTGACTCACTCGGGCCCAGGGGCCAAACTCCAGAGACCCTTCAAGTCCCTCCTCTTTCTCACATACAGTAGCTAAGTCTTGGCAAACCCTCTTCTGAATCAACACTTTCATTTCTACCATTATATCTCAGTAATGTAATGCAATTAGCTATACTTCAGTAACTAATAAGCTCTCTCTAGGATTGAGGTCTCTTTAAAATGTGCTGATTTTTTCCTAATTATATAAGCAATATATTTCACTATGCTGCTGCTGCTGCTGCTAAGTCACTTCAGTCGTGTCCGACTCTTAGCGACCCCATGGACTGCAGCCTACTAGGCTCCTCCTTCCATGGGATTTTCCAGGCAAGAGTACTGGAGTGGTAGAAAATAAGAAATAAAGGAAAGCACAATGAAAGGACAAAATTATCTATAATCTCATATCCAAAAGGTTATCGACATTTTGTTTCTTTCTAGTTTGTTCTTCATTTGTTAAACTTTCTATCATAAATAACTGTGTATCCTCTTTTTTAGTTTAACATTATATACTAAAATTTCTCATGCTATTACAAACTTTTCATTATAATAAGTTTTGATGGTAGTGCTAATGTTCAGCTATTTTATTTAGGCTTTTAGAATTTCACTTTTTACTTTTCTTCAATTCATATTTTGTGTGTATGTGAAATAAGATTAGGAGCTAAGTTAATGAAGAACATCCCATGACTATATTGTTGCAAGCAACATGCCTAAGTTTACCTCAACTATTGATCTAATTTAGGGAATACGAAATTACAATTAAAGTGATTAATAATCTCACTTACTCAGTTAGGTCAAGGACTAAGTAAAAGAGAATGACCAGAGAAGCACTGGGACCTGCTAGTTTTTTTAATTCTCATTGATATAGTTTCCTTATCTCCAAAATGAGAAAATAAAAGTTCCTGTCCCATAGGGTAGTTATAAGGATCAAGGAAATTAATATGAATATAATATAGAAGAACAGTATCTTACACACAGTAAGTTCCATATATGTATTTGCTATTAGCAGTACTGTAAATATCATTTCACTTTCTTCTGGTGGATATCAAGGTAAGAGATCGTGGTTAGGAAACAGGGAAAGTTTTACATTCTGGTGACCTGTAACTCTTAAATTTGTTCTGTCTGGGATCAAGTTGTTCCTGGCTTTTGCTAAAGGTATAAGACTATGGACAGCTATTAAGTGATGTGAACAACAACCACAACATAAACAAAGAGTGTTGTTCGCCAACCAGTAATATGGGGGTTAAATCACAACTCACTGCAGTCACCTACTGACAATGCACCCTGAAAAGAATTCAGAATGAAAAAAATAGGGTGAGGCATTCTGTCTATTGGATAAATGGGCCCCTAGAGATTAGACTGCATATCTCAGGAAGGATTTCAATGATCCCAGATTCTTGCATTTTCCCATTTGTAGAAAAGCACTAAAATCATTAACTTGGGATATTTGTTCTTCATGGTTAGCAGTAATCTTTTTATCAAGATATATGCTTAACTACATGTATTTCCTAATCATGGCTGAACTTCCCTGGTGGCTCAGATGGCAAAGAATCTACCTGCAATGCAGGAGACCTGGGTTCGATCCCTGGTCTTGGGATTGATCCCTGGCCAGGGGTCTTGGGAAGATCCCCTGAAGAAGAAAATGACTACCCACTCCAGTATTCTTGCCTAGAGAATCCCATGGACAGAAGAGCCTGATGGGCTACAGTCTGTAGGGTTGCAAAGAGTCAAATATGACCAAGTGACTAAGCACACACACATAGTCACGACTACACATTATAATCCCCTGGGAGGCTCCAATCCCTAGGTCCCAACCTTGCACCTCAAATTTTAATTCAATTGTTTGGAGCCTCTGGCATCAATATTTTAAAAATAATCTCCTAGATGTTTTTAATGTGTGGAATCACTAGTTTACATTGGAGTAGAGGAGAAAATTCTTAACTTTATGTTGGATTACATTTTTAACTTTTAAGAATAAAGCAAATGAAAGTCAATAAGTGTATAAAAGTCTATATAAATTAAGATACCATATCGGTTCCTTAAACCACCACTGAGAAAGAATTGCTTCAAGGATTTCAGGAGGCAATGGCTCATTTTCTGTTAGGTTTAATCTGATTGCTTCTTCTTCTTCTGTAAGTTGCACTTCCTGAGGCTACAAACAAAAATTATAAAACAAACAAAACTTAAAATTCTACATTAATAAATAGTAACATGTTACATAGTTAATATAAGACCTGTTTTTCTCAAGTCATTTTTTACTGTTGTTTGTAAGCATTTAAAAATCTGAGTTCTTTTCTTTAAACCAATATTTAATATAAGTTCAATTCAATTCATTCAGTCAGTCATGTCCAACTCTTTGCGACTCCATGGACTGTAGCACGTCAGGCCTCCCTGTCCATCACCATCTCCTGAAGTTTACTCAAACTCATGTCTATTGAGTCAGTGATGCCGTCCAACCATCTCATCCTCTGTCAACCCCTTCTCCTTTCTTCTTCAATCTTTCCCATCATCTGGGTCTTTTCCAGTGAGTCAATTCTTTGGATCAAGTGGCCAAAGTATTGGAGTATCAGCTTCAGAATCAGTCCTTTCAATGAATATTCAGGACTGATTTCCTTTAGGATGGATATGAAACTATACTTACTATTGCTAAGAGGAGCTACTAGCAAGTAGCATGACTAATTTTGATTGTCTCATCATTTTTACTAAAACCAAGATCAATGTATATCACACACCTATAAAGGTTAACTGATTTTTGTCACCTATCTTATAACTACTCAAACTAGATCTTGATTAAAGGATGGGCCAGGCATCCCTGTACCTGTGTCCATTTATAGAAGATCATTTGGAAAAAAAAAGGGTTCAGATATATCAGAAATGGTTAAAAGGCAAGTTAAAATAATGAACTTTCTCTATACGCCCAGATAGAAACCACCTAAGAGATACATTGAGGGCAGGAGGAGAAGGAGTGACAGATGATGAAATGGTTGGATGGCATCATCGACTCAATGGACATGAGTTTGAGCAAACTCCAAGAGATGGTGAAGGACAGGGAAGCCTGGCATGCTGCAGTCCATGAGGTCGCAAACAGACACGACTGAGTGACTGAAGAACAACAAAAGATATATGTAAACTTTCTTATGAGGAATCATTAGAAATTAATATTTTGAGATCTCTACTGGTGCAGGGGCCGATTTTTATAGTATTATTAATAAATAGAAAACACAGAACACAATAACAGGAATCTTATCATCTAGATCAGACATCTCAAATAACATTGTTGTTTAGTCACTAAGTTGTGTTGGACTCTGCAACTCCATGGACTATAGTCCACCAAGTTCCTCTGTCCGTGGGATTTCCTAGGCAAGAATATTGGGGTTGGTTATCATTTTCTTCTCCAGGAGAGTCTTCCTGATGCAGGGATTGAACCTGCATCTCATGCATTGGCAGATTCTTTATCACTGAACCATCTGGGTAGTCCATCAAATAATAGCCCCAAATAAATGCTATACAACACTCTTGTCAGGGAAAGCTTTTCTGTTTTTCATTGGAGTCATGTAAAATTCAGTACTCTATATTCTAGATGAGTAGCAAGGTCTGTATTTAACATATTGAGAAGATGACTCTTAAATTAGTTTTATGGGCTTTTTTTTTACTTCTTCAAAATTTTATATAGAGAATTTTATACTATTTATATTCTACTCCCTCAAAGTAACACCAGTAAACACAATTATCTGCAAAGAAAGTACTAATATTCCTACCAGCTTCTTTGTATTTTCTTCCTCAATTGTAACATTGGCCTGAATTGCAAGCTCTTCAAATTCTTGTTTTACAAATTGTTCATCCTCAGAATCGTCCTCAAATTCAGGTCCCACTTTCTTTTCAGTTTTCAGCATTAGTTTTTCTTGGAGAAATTCCTCAAACTGAATATGAAAAATGCCCAATTTTTCTGCCAGCTGTCTTCCACAGACAGTTTTGCCAGAGCCATGGGGGCCAAGAAGGCATATTCTTAATGGCGGAGCCTGAGATAGGGGATAAGGATGGGGTAGAGGAGAGGGACAGTGAAGAAGAAGAAGCTTTAAGAATTTAGAAAACCTAAGGCTTATTAACTGCTCTCCTTAAGACTGAATTACCACTTCACAAACTCAAGGATGTTTCCACATTAGTATACCAAATAACATGATTAATGACATCAACCATGATCCTCAGGGAGCATCAACAAATACAGAGCATCTTGATATCAAGTGCCAAAAGGCATTTAATAAAATAAAATTAATTTTATTTTTAAAAATTTTAATTATGGAAGAATGCAAAGACATTTTCTTAGTATGATAAAAACACCACCACCACCAAAACCTCTCTACCAAACAAAAGCCCACTGATACAGAGATTTTAGAGGTGCCTTCATTAAATCTGTAATCTCTGTATTGGAGATAAAGTGAAAGTAGTTAAAGTGTTAGTCGCTCAGTCACGTCTGACTCTTTGCAACCTGTGTGGACTGTAGTCCGCCAGGCTCCTCAGTCCATGGGAGATAGGGAGTCCCCCAAACCAGAGAATCCACAGAGATCCAGGTGTATGGACTGTCCACTGATGCTCAAGCTAGTCAAGAACAATGATGAAGTTTGGGATGAAGGAGCAGATAAATCTTTTGTAAATGTGCGGCAATGACTCTGATATTTATAGGTGACAGCAGGAGTGGGAGTTGGTGATATATTTGGGTGGAATGAGCCTCAAAGGGGCTGGCAGTAATGGATTTTGAGCAGCAGAGGGAAGCAAGCACAGCCTCATCACCTTTTGTCCTTGTGAAGGAAATGCTCAGAGAAGAGTTTAAAGGTGTATGCAATAGCCATGAAAATGGCCCAAATTATCCGGAAGAGTTTAAATTGTGTTTTACATGTTCTGTTTAACAAGGCATGTGTATTATTGAAAGTCTTGACAATATGTTGTTTAGTGGCTGAGTCGTGCCCACCTCTTTGCAACCCCATGGTCTGTAGCCTTCAGGCTCCTCTGTCCATGGAATTTTCAAGAATGCTGGAGTGGGTTGCCACTTCATTCTCCAGGGCATCTTCCATACCAAAGGATCGAACCCACCTCTCCTATACTGGCAGGCAGATTCTTTACTGCTGAGACACCAGGGAAGCCCCATGACCATATACTGTGATTTATAATTTTGATCTTGTAATCTCATTCTAGGGAATTATACTAATAAAATAATTAAGAGAAAGAAAGTGATATGCCCGAAGATTTCCTAAGTACTATTTCATATCCACAATGGCAAAATCACAATATTGTGGGGAAAAAAGTCTAACAAGAAATTAGATGTTAAAATGGTACATCAAAATGATTAGGCAATAAAATAAATCCAATAAAATTAAAAGCAATAAATTCAACTGTGATTTCCTATTAAATACTTCAGCTAAAAAAATATGTGTTGGTTTGATGTAAGGCATTACTAAAGAAACCAAATAGATAATTGTTATATTCCAAAAAGTTGTTCTTAAAACCTAGATATTGCCACCATACAATTTTATTATATTGATGAGTTCACTATTGAGTAAAATGGTGCAGATTGGTAACAAGTCTCTAAACAAGGATGCAGGAGCAGTTATCAGGATGGGAATATTGTTTTCACCTTTAACGGTTTATCATGAGCCACATACTCCTCAGGTTGCTCCAAAAACTTTTCTTTAGCCTCAGGACTTGAAAAGTAATAGATCTTTTCTCGATATTTAGCTGCTTCTTCTGGGGTGCCTGGTTGTAGGACGAAGTTTTCTTTGAGAGCCACTGGACAAAAGTGCTTTGTATCTCCCAAATGCCTTCTCTTCTCCTTAATTATATCTTCATTCTAGAAATATCATTCAAAGTTTGGAGAACACTATTAATGCACTGTTCTCATAATACTAAAGAGGGAATTATAAAAATGCATCTTTGCATAGTATTTAATCCATAACAATATCCCTTTAAAACAATCCACAAAAGACCAGTTCTTGTACTATTTGAATTTATCAAAAAATCTGTTTCTTATATTCCTCTGAGTTCAAATCCCAAGTGTCTTTATTTTATAAAGAAAATGAAGCAGCACTGAAGGTGTCCCAAGCCCTCTGTCGACAAACGTGTCTACAAATGTGTCTAAAACCCGTGTAATGTGCAGATGCGGGGTCACTGTGAAGTCAGTTTCTAAAATAAAATTATTTCCAAGAAGTAAAAGCTGAGTCAGGGTCACAACTTCTTATTCATTGAAAATGAAAATGGGAGATGTCTCAGGATTTTCTTTGTTTCCTACTCAGTGGATATATAATCAAATACTTTGGAAAAATTTTATTTTATTCAATTAGAAATACAATAGATGAAGAAACCATGTGTAAAATCCCTTAGGGACTCTTGCAATGTATTTAAAGTAAGTGAAAATGAAAGTTGTTCAGCTGTGTCCAATTCTTTGCAACCCCATGGATGGTCCATGGAATTTTCCAGGCCACAATACTGGAGTGGGTAGCATTTCCCTTTACCAGGGGATCTTACCAACCAAAGATCAAACCCAGGTCTCCCATATTGCAGGCAGATTCTTTACCAGCTGAGCCATAAGAGAAGCCCAGGAATACTGGAGTGGGTAGCCTATCCCTTCTCCAGGGGATCTTCCCAACCCAGGAATCAAACCGGAGTCTCCTGCATTGCAGGCAGGTTCTTTCCCAACTGAGCTATGAGGGAAGCCCTATATTTAAAGTAAAGTATATTTAAAAAATAATTTTCTGTGTTGTACAATGCATGCTTGCTGTAAAAATATTCAAAACGTGACCACAATGCATGAAGAGTGAACATTTCCTCTCACCTTTCCCTTCCAGTACTGTCTTAACACTTAATCATTTTATGTGTATTCTTTCAGGCTCGTTTTTCTCAGTATAGCTTACACATTTGCATACAAAGACACAAATTTAGGCACAAATACGTTATTTTTCAAGATAACAATGAAATAATACTTTGCATGGCTATTCTACAACACGGCTTTTTTTCTTCCCCCAAACAAGATGTAAAAACAACTTTCTGTAAATGTGCAAAACTAATCTTTACTTTTCTTGTGTAACTCGTTCAGTTTTTGTGTCAGGGTTATGCAAGCTTCAAAATGAGCTGGAAAGTACTGAAATTTTTCTATGCTATGGAAGATTTATAACATGAGACTTATCTAGCCAACAAGAAAAGCCCTACAACTCCCTACAGTTATTTTTGTTTGTCCAGCTTTTATCTTTCATCTTAAGCATACTTTAGTAATTTGCATTTTGAAAATGCTTTTCATTTTGACTTTAAAATTTGTTAGTATAAAATTGTAATTTAAAATGAACCTTTTTCAAAATCTGATTTCTGTTTCAAATGTTATTTACTCCTCCTTCTTTTTACCTCATTTTACTTGCCAGAGGTTTGTCTATTTTATTGCTCTTATCAGTAAACCAATTTTTCATTTTTTTGAAGGTAGGCCTACTGCTTTTATTTGGTCTTTTTTCCTATTTCATTAATTTTTGCCTTTAATTTCCTTCTTTTAACTTTATTTGTTCTATTTTGTTATGCTTTTTTTCTTTAGGTTCTTGACTTGAATGCCTAATTAATTTCTCTAGTCTTTCTTGTTTTTCAATAAATGCACTTTAAGGTTGCCAGACTTCTAGCAAATAAAAATGAAGGCTCACCAGTTACATTTGAATTTCAGTTTTAAAAAAATGTGAGGTATGTGTGTAATAGTGATAAGGATTGGAGGGTCTTGGAGCAAGGGATTCTGGGAAGATGGTGCTCTAAAGACTCTCCTCATTTCTCTACCACCTCCTCAGTGTTTAACTGCTAGAGCAGGTGGTGGTTGGCCTCTGTGGACGTCTGAGGGTAGACTACTGTACAACACTCTTTACCACTATGGACTGGATGAGTATCTGGAGACAAGCATCAGAGGGACCAGACCATTGAGATGGCAAGTCTTAGGAGAAATTTTCCCTGTAGAAATCTGTGGATTTCCTGGGGAATGTTAGCATCAGCAACTAACACCCTTTGTGGTCTCTGTGGCCTGCAGGAGACCAAGAAGGAGCTGTATAGGTGGGAGGAGTCCTTGCTGACCCTGCATCTGGGCAAGTATGAGGAATTCAGGCAACTGGGCTTATCTCAGGCCTCAGCAACGAATAGGTGGCCTATCTGTCACTATACTCCGGAATGCTGGGGAGAAAAAGCAGTTTGCCTTTCATAAATTTTGAGGATGTTGTCACCTAAAGCACTCCAGCAAGACTTCTGAACTCCCACCACCCCTTTTCAGGAAGCCTAACACACACTGGAAGAAGGGATGATAAATTAGGAAGAGTAAAAGTGAGGAAAAGACACTATATTATCAATGAAGACCATACTTAAAAATTTAAGTTTTGAAAATTACTGACAGCTTGAGAACTGTTTGCAGGTACAAGAAAGACACCATGCTCTTGCAGACCAGAGTAGGTCACAGAAGAAAAGAGAGAGTCTGAACATTACTGGGACAAAACCCACACCCTTTAACCACCCTGACTGAGAGTCTCAGCAGTTTCTTAGGATAGAGTATCAAAAGCTATTAGCAGAATCACACTGCATAACATTTTTTGTTTGACACATACATGTTTGGATTTAAGTCTAGCAACAATTACAAATGAGTGTTTATCTAACCTATTATTTTGCTTTATTGATAAAGACCAGAATTAAAAGAATCACTTCCTATTTTATTATTGATAGATACCTTAACTAGGAGGCTATCACTTGAAAATAGTTATCAAAATTGTGATGCCAAGGGAGAAGATTGGTGCCTAAAATGAGTTGTTCCTCTTTGAGAAAACCACTCGTTTTCATGCCATCAGCCCCTCAAAGATGCCACTGTTGTGTTTTACATAAAACACCCACTTCTGTTAAATGTATAAAATGTTTCTGTCTCTAATATGTATAGATTTTTCCATGGAAAAAAATTCAAAGTTTTATCTTTCCTTTTTTCATGGGTGTAACATACTGTCTAAGTAGGTCTGGCATTTCAGAGGTCAAATGAGGCTGAATGGAGGCAAAACGTGTTGAAAATGTTTACAAATCTGAAGATCCTTGCTTGTTTTCTTGAAGTCTAGAAGTGCCAGTTACCACTCTGGATATGTGCACTTTCAGTGACGTGACCACGGGCAGTGAGCAGGAGAAAAGCCTCCCACCTCTTCCTCTTCCTCTTCTTCCTCTTCTAGCTCTTCATCATCATCGGCTTCAGCCTGATAGTCTTCTGTTTCTTCATCATAATCTTCTACAGTTAACTCCCAACCAGCATGGTGAAAGGGTTCTTTCAAAAATAAACAGTTGGGAAGACATTTTTAGGATAAAAGCTTATGAACATATTACAGTAGCAAGATTAAGAAAATTAACTATAGGGCTGGTCTCTTAGCTTACATGTGTAGGCAAACAGGCCTTTACAAATTCTTTAGGTGATGAGTGGCCAGTTTGGCCAGTGCTGTGTGTCCAGTGGCTATTCTGATGGGTGCTCTAGGACAGTTGTTAAATATTTTAAATATCATCCCTGGATATATTGAATGTTTTACTTCATAAACCATAGGCTTTAAACTTTCACAGTACTTTTAATAATATGGCTTGCTCACGACAATAAATGTTATGATTACAGCAGCCCTTACTTTCCATAATTTCAACGACTTTTTGAAGTAGTTCCTCTGGAGTTTTGCCAGCAATCTCCAGGTTTAAAATTTGAGTAAAAGAGTCACTGATAGCTGTTTCCACCTGTCTCCAGGAAGTGTAGAAAGAGTTGACATTCTCTCTAATTGAATCCATTTCAGGAACATCAGGATAACCATCTTCTGGAAATTCAGGTAGTACAACTTTTGAGTAAAGGTTAAAAGAAAGAAAAAGAGCCTTCAAGTATTATATCTTTAGCTATATTGCCAAAATAATTTATAATACTTTTTAAACATTTGAAAGAAGTAAACTTAGAGTTCTAAGCAATAATATACATTTATAAATTCATATTTCAACTATGCTTTGTTCATTGTTTTGGCTGTGGATGAATTGTTACTTATAAATAAAATCCAAATTATTTAGATAATTAATATGAATTTCATATGGCAACTTTGTTAATAAAAGTAGAACATAAAATTTGTTGAAAAACTGTTATAAGTTGGCTAGATACACTTTTAATATAATAAGTTAGACAAATATAACACACATCAACCAGCATATAACTGGCATAGAAAGACATAAGCAGGAAATTGGTTTTATGCCTAAAATTGTAAGAGAATATGAAAAGCATTTCTATACACTACTTTTATTTTATAATCTAACCTGTTTCAGGTAATTCTTTAGTTTCCAGGCCCTCTCTGGATCCTTTTGGAAGTTCTGCTTCAACTGTAGCATCCTCGGGAGGCTCAGATACTTAAAAATATCTAATAGTTAGTGTTTGAGTTTTAAAAACATTATTCCTTTATGAAAATTGTGGCACAAAGAAAATTTCAAAAGTTTAAATTGTATATACTATGTCAAATTGATAATACAGTTCTCATTAGGTAAAGTACTGCTGCTGCTAAGTCGCTCAGTCGTGTCCGACTCGGTGTGACCCCATAGACAGCAGCCCACCAGCCTCCTCCATCCCTGGGATTCTCCAGGCAAGAACAGGAGTGGGTTGCCATTTCTTTCTCCAATGCATGAAAGTGATAAGTGAAAGTGAAGTTGCAAAGTCGTGTCCAACTCTCAGAGACCCCATGGACTGCAGCCTACCAGGCTCCTCCATCCATGGGATTTTCTAGGCAAGAGTACTGGAGTGGGGTGCCATTGCCTACTGATTTCCCCTAAAACCGAGTTCCCCTGCTGAGTTTATGATTAATCTCTTTATTCAAAACTTTATTCCCTTTCTTGTCCCCTCTGACCTTATTTCTGTGCTAAGTGAACACTTATCAACCAGAATCAGATAACATCGTTAATGTACATACTCAGGTTGTTTCTCCAGGGCAAGATGAGCTAACAGATCCCTGGATCATGAATCACCAGATACTCATAAAAAGATTCATAAACAGTAGGCATCCTGACCCCCAAAACAATGATTAAGAAATGTCACAAGATGATGATTAACTGCAGATTCTTTGTTCTTCCCCTTTGTGCATGAGCTAAGTTGCTTCATTCATGTCTGACTCTTTTCAGCCCTATGGACTGCAGCCCACCAGGCTCTTCTGTCCATGGGATTCTCCAGGCAAGAATACTGAAGTGGGTTGCCATGCCCTCCTCCAGGGGATCTTCCTGACCCAGGAATCAAACCCATGTCTCTTACATCCCCTGCATTGGCGGGTGAGTTCTTTACTACTAGTGCCACCTGGGAAGCCCTCTCCTCCTTAAATGCCCCCAACTCAAAGACCAAGTTGGAGTGGATCTCAGGCTTGTCTCCCACTCCCTCGCTTGGCATCCTACTACTAAGCCCTTACTTTGCTGCAGACATCTGTGGTCAGAGTTTAGTTTTCTACACTGCAAACACATGAATCCACTGCTTGGTTCCAGGGAGCCATAAAAATACATAATAAAATAAGGTAGAAAATGAAGAATATTCTTAAATACACAAAGGACATTGACCAGAATAATAATTGATACATACAGTTCTGATAACTATTGTTAAGTGTCATTCAAACTCCTATTCACACGGCATCGAAAATGCCTGAGCATTCTTTTAATTTCTTGAGATACCCATACAGATATTCCAAAAAACCATAAAGTGGCCAAAGTCTCAGTTGTGGGTGCAGGTGTGGTGAAACAGGAGAATCTCAACTAATAGCACTTTTGAAAATACAGATCAACAACTGCTTTCCTGGATAATAAAAGATATGATTCACGTACAGATGTAGTGTAGATATTTTCAGAGAAGGAAGGACTAATTATCTTTCTTCTCACCCCTTAGTCTTTCCTAGTTCTGAGACACAAGTTTTGTGTGTCTCACACACACACATATATATTTTAAAAATCTATATATAGCCATTCTGTAATCTTGTGGAAACTGTCCTGCAAGTTAGCTAAAATAATAGTTGGGTCCTCTTTTAATAGAATCTATAATGTTTAATACTCAAGAGAAGAGGGAGTAATTCAACAGTAATTGTGCTTCGAGGCATTTATGAGCCCCACTTCCACCATGGTGAAGTGCCCGATCTTGCTGCTTAAGTCCACTCTCCAGTCCTGAGAATGACTTTCATGGCCTTAGAGACTCCTTCTTGCCCTGTCCCAACCCACTAAACTGGACACCTGAGGAGGGCTGGCTTCATGGATATATAGGCTGTGTGGGTGTCCTGTATTTCTTGCCCAGAATGGCCCCATTCTTTGTTTAATGCACTTTGGTTGTCATTTTGATCTTTGAACCGAGTTTTGTAAGCAAAATCCAAAGGGACTCCAGAGGGACAATAGGGCATGCCTGTGAGCAGAGATCTGACTGCCATTCTTTGCCATCTCATTCCTATGAGCGTTCCTGATACCCCATCATGAGTACAGAATTCTAAGAGGGCCCACGATGTGTGGGAATAAGTGTAACTTAGTGATTTGGGGAAGGGAAGATGCTGACAGGTTTGACCATGGTTCCCCTTCAAATTAGAACTTGCAGTTCTTCATTCCAGATGCAGAATGAAGGTAATGGCCTTTAAAGAGACATGAATGACTATGGAACCTCATCACATCCTTTCTTAGGTTTGCATTTTTAAAGTGGCATTGGGTAACATAAAGATGAATGGTAAAATTCATGCTTAAGAACTTAAAATTTTAATTTTTCTTAGAATGACTTTAAACAGCAAACATAAAGTACTATGACAAGTTAAGAGAGACCATAGAAGGAAAGAAAGAGCTTTATATTCTTGTACTTTTAATAAGTCTTTTTTCCTGATATTTGAACATTGTGCCCCCAAATTATATAGCAGACCCTGACAAGAGTGCCAGCACCCGGGCAGAGCACTCAGCTTTTTTACCATACTTTCAGCCACCTGCTGCTCTCTGGGGCCACATCTCTGCAATCTCAACCTGCTTCCACTTTATACCACATCAACAGACATACACACACATGCACACAAACATGCCAATATGCAGTAGTGGAATTAAGGACACACACTTTAATAAAAGTCTAACCTGATTCACGTTCTGTTTCTGGGACCTCAAAACTATCAGACTCCTTGGCTAAGACCCCCTGGTCTCCTCAGCAACCTCAGGGGTCTCAGACCCTTCGTGAAGTTCAGACTCTTCACCTTCAATATCCTCAAAAGCCTTGGCTTCAGCTTCTTCTGCTTATAGAAAAAATGAGAAGAAATAAATTATTTAGTTTAAGTCAGCAGATATTTAATTGGGAACAACCCCTGGAGCATGATGCTTAATGAAAAGATAGATATAGTCCCTATATATCTATTAAAATAGAATATAAAATATATTCCCAAATATATGCCATAGCATACAGCAGTCCCAAATATTACAACAGTAAAAGACAGGAAACAGCCCTAATGTCCATTTAATAGGGAACGGCTATTCCTGCGCTATGTGATACATAGCCACAAGCCACATGTGGCTACTGAGCACTTGAAATGTGGCTAGTCCAAACTGAGATGTGCGGTGAGTGTAAAATATGCAACGGACTTCAGAGACTTTGCGTGAAAAACTGAATATAAAAATATATCAATAATTTTTGCATTGATTACATGTATTAATCAATATTAATTAAATTTAATTTATGTTAAAATAATAATTCGAGTATAGTATATTAAATAAAATATACAGTTGGTTTTCTGAATCTTCAGGTTCTGTATCTATGGATTCAACCAACCACAAGTTGAAAATATTTGAAAAAAATTTCAGAAAGTTCCAAAAAGCAAAACTTGAATTTGCTAGCAACTATTTACATAGTATTTACATTTTATTAGGCATTATAAGTTATCTAGAGATGATTTAAAGTATATGCCGATGTGTTTAGGTTATATACACATACTATGACATTATATATAAGGGACTTAAGAATTCACGAATTTTTGGTATCTGCAGGAGTCCTGGGACCAATTCCTGATGGATATTGAGGGATTCATTTCATTTGTTTCTTTTTATTTTTATGTGCCTACTAGAAAATGTAAAGACATGTTGCACATACTGCTCCGCTGTGGATGAGTAGATGTCTATGTCAGGAATCCATTTTCTATTAATTCATTACTGCTGTGATCATACAGTGTATTATCCAAATTGGAACACAATGAGAAGGAGAGGGAGTCAAACAAATATTTCAGGAATCTGGGCATAAACCCGGACTCTAATGGGCAAACTGGGAAACACGGTCACTCTGTTTATAATTCTTTGTAAATACTGTGACTTTGCAGTCACAATACAAAATCAAATGACACATTATTAATCATATAATCTTTTGTTTGCCTTTTGCTTTTGCAGTCATAGCTTCCAATAGCTTTCGATTTTCTTCTTCTATTCTTAATGCCTCTTCCTTGACTTTTCTGAAATGAAAAGGTCCAAAATGTAGTTATCTTTGGAAATTCAAATATCTTATAATATCATAGAATTTAAGGCTTATAATGGTAAAAATAAGGAATAAATCACTTATAATATTCACTATACTTTTTACTTTACCATATAAACATTTAATTTACTCATATTGAGGCTAGTTATTTAAAAAACTCTGGCTATTAATTAGGAAACCTGGAAAAACTGATAAAGAATTGTCTAACTCTAAGCTGGGAGAATTTGTATCATTTTCCCTCTGATTAAATGAGAAATGTTCACAACATAGAGTTAAGTGAAAAAAGGTATAATATAAAACTATGTATAATAAAAAATTTTTATTTAAAATGTATATAAATGAAGATTAAAACACTAGAATAAAATGAATCAAACTGTTAATAGTAATTATCTATGGATGGTGGCATTCTGACAGTTTTTAAATTTTATTTCACATTTTTTGCACTTTAAATTTTTTTCTTATGAATAAGTTGAAAATTTGCAAATTTTCTTTGTATTCAGAAAATTTTCTTTTCTTTTCAACAAAGTAATGATGACATTTAAAGAGGTTTGGGATAAGGCATTTGTTTTTCATTAGGGTTGAAGAACTAGGAATTTAGCCCTCAGGTATTGGCATACTATTACACAAAGAAACATGTATAAGAATGTTGACTGCATCTTTAAAAACAGTATCAAAAAACTGTATCGAGCAGTCACCAACAGGGGACCAGTTAAGTGGAGCAGAGCCCATTCATATGAGTAGGCCACTCTGGACAGTCTTCTTCAGACTGTTCTGTAGGTGGGTCATTCTCTCATACTCAGTGCTCTTTTGGTGTCCTTTTCCCTTCCTTTGAAAATCTTTATACATATTCTCTTCAAATATATCACTATACCTCTCCTCCCAACAGTGTGTACCTTGTTTTATTTCTTTTTGGCTGTGCTGGGTCTTTGTGCTGTACCCGGGCCCTTCTCTAGTTGTAGCAAGCAGGGGCTACACTCTAGTTGTGGTGCTTGAGCGTCACACTGAGGTGGCTTCTCTTGTCGCAGAGCATGGGCTTTAGGGTGTGTGGGCTTCAGTAGCTGCAGCTCACAGACTCTAGACTGTGGGTTCTATAGTTGTGCTACATGGGCTTGGTTGCCCTGAGACATGTGGAATCTTCCCAGACCAGGGATTGAACCAATGTCCCCTGAACTGGCAGGCAGATTCGTAACCACTGGACCACAAATCCCGTTTCTTGCTAATAGGAAGTGTTGTCTCACTATATTCTAAACCCTGTGACCCTGTGATCCAGACTGAAGTCTTAATGTAATTTGAGTTCTCTTGCTCATGACCCAGACCTCTGAGACTACTGAGCATTGTTTCTCCATGGCTTCCCTACAGTAGCGTGTGAACTGGCAATTCTTCTACTTATCTAGTTAGGTAGGGCTCTTTTGTAATGCTTTCCTCATCCAAACCTGGATACTATATGTTGCTGCTGCTAAGAATCTAAGATCTGACAAGGAGGAAGAATTTTGCCAGTTTCTAGCTATTTCCATATACTACTTGGGTAGATCAAAGACAAATGGTGATAAAAGAAATTATCTTGTATTTGAGCAGCACATTTGGAAACTGATGCTGGAAAACAGGTTGAATCAGCATGTCTGTAGATATTTGGCCAAAAATGTAATTCTAAATCCTATAAATTTTATCTCTTTTCCAACCAAGTTGCATTGCATCTCTGACCAATTTTTTAAAAAGTATTTAATTAATTTATTTATTTGGCTGCACCAAGTCTTAATGTGGCATGTGGGATCTAGCTATCCCACCAGGGATTGAGTTGACGTCCTCCGTATCGGGATCTCGGAGTCTTAGTCACTGAACCATCAGGAAGTCCCAAGAATAAGCATTTGATGTTGAACCTATCAATTATAAATAACTAGTCTTGTTCTTGGGAGAAGGCAATGGCAACCCACTGCAGTATTCTTGCCTGGAGAAACCCAGGGACGGGGAACCTGGTGGGCTGCTGTCTATGGGGTCACACAGAGTCGGACACGACTGACACGACTCAGCAGCAGTCTTGTTCTTTACCTTATGTGCAACTTAGTCAAGCTTTGAATTTCAGTCATATGACACAAGTGTATTTTCACTTTTTATATTATTTATTTGATCTGCGGATTCTAGTTAGTTAAATTAAGTCACAGATAAATAGGGTAGAAGATATATACTTTCTCTATGTTCATTTTAAAAAATATATTTATTTATTTGACTGCACTGGGTATTAGTTGCAACATTCAAACTTTTAGTTGAGGTATATGGGATCTAGTTCCCCAACCAAGGATCGAATCCAGGCCCCCTACATTGGGAGCTTGAAGTTTTAGCCTCTGGACTACCAGGACATTTTTTTTACAATGTCTTTTGAAAGTAAACATTTGGTTTAGAATGTCTGATTTGGGACTGTGAAAATATCCACAGCTATATACTTTAGAGATTCTGGCAATATTTGTGAAATTACTATTTTTCTCAGAATTGGATCTTGTTAGTAGGCCTGTTTTGATGTTAAAGACATTTTATAAATATAAATTATAAGTAGATTTTAAACAGTTGTAAAAGGTTAATTAATCTCATTTATTGTGCCAGGCAGATTACCTTGCTGCTTCTTCCTCTTTTCTTTCCTTTAGTAGTTCATCTAATAATCTTTCTAAAATCTTAGAGTCAATTTCTTGTTTATTCTCTAAATACAGTCTATTATATAAATATTTTCCTGAAATACAGATAAAGAGTAATATTAATTTTGAAGCTCTATAAAATATAGTGAGATATATTTTGGAAATTAGAAATGAAAAAATATTTCTGTCTATATCCAAATATATTTTCCTTTAAGTATTTATCTAAATAGAGCCCAGATTTTTTGAGACCATCTTAAATCCTTTCTAAAAGGTATATATTGATATACTGTAAGTAACTAAAACATAAAAAGTAGTATAATACAGTCTGCCCCTGGAAATTTTCTTTTCAAATATATTTCCTTAAGATACAAAATAACATAATATTTTTGGCTCCCTTATCAAAGACTAGCTGACTATATATGTGTGAGTTTATCTCTGGGCTCTTTATTCTGTTTGATTGGTCTATGTAATTTTTTTTTCTGGTAGTGCCATAATTTTTTTATTATTATAGCTTTACACACAGTGACAGAAATTAAAATTTAGTTCTGCTATCTTTATCTACTTAGTATTTCCCATTTGAGGGGAACAAGGATTAACAGATAGTTTTGCCCTCAGCCTTATATATTTTTCATTCAGAAGTTATAATGCTGACTGGGATGAGGGTTGTTAAATGCTCAGCTCCAAAGAATAATGATAAGAGACTATTGGAGCATCCAGGGGCCTCGCATACCATCCACGGCCGCCTACTCAGAGGTTGGATGTTTCCTTTTGTGTACCTCTAGGTCATGAAGGGACTGCTGGGGTGGTATTTGTTGTACCCAGGGAAGGTGGAGAGTTTTCTATTTTATAGTTCATAAAAACATAAATATTATCAGCAGTAAAAACTTCACTCTGAATTGACATGATAAGTATTTACTAACCATTGTTTTCTGTGTCTGATAAACAGATGACTAAGTCGGGTAGAACTCCTTTGTCGACTAAGGCCGTCCAGAGTTCTTTCATGAGAGGGCAGTTGTCCAGTATCCACCCTCCATATTTGGGGGCACCATAAAACCTGTTCTTGTTCTCTTCAACTACCTGTGAAAAATGACACACTGAAGTTACCATCAGAGGTACCCAAGTCAAGGATGTTACCCTGATATATCACTTTTCTGGACCTTAACCAAATATCGTTTGAGTTGTTCTGACTTTCAGGAGGAAAAAAAAAAGAAATTTTAATTTTAAAAGAGAAATAATTTGAAAGCACTAAAGCTGTACATTAAGAACAAGAAGCAAAAGCCTCTGTTAAATAAATATAACAAAACATGCTTGCTCTATCTTATTCAGTATTACAGAATCTGGATCCTAATTCAGAAGGTCAAGGGTAGGGCCCATGAGTCTGTATTTCTAACATGGTCTCAGGTGACAACGGTCCCTGGTCACCAGGTCCATGCTCAGGCTGCCTTTAGATTTTTAGCCTTTAATGTGAGAGCTGAGAAGTCCCGAGATGTTTACTAACAGCTGTAGAAAGAAACTGGTTCAAAACAAATCTTGCAGGTGCTTTGTGAGTTCTGCTAAACTATCTCCCACCTACCACCCAATTATAACTGCTTTAGTACAAATGTGGAGATTAGTGATGTGGGTCTGTGAACACACCAATTCTGAAAGTTTTAAACATATCTGTATGCAATCAGGAAGTCACAGAATATTAGAAGTCAAGGGAAAGAAATCTTGAGGGGACCAGTGTAACCCTTTGGCTTATGCAGATTTACCTACTTTTTGAAATTTCCATCTGAATGAAGAGCATTTGGGGGAAAAAAAAAGAATTTTTAACACTTTGAAAAGTTTCATATAAGAGAATTAGGAGGGAAAAGCTATAATGAAGTAGTATAAGTGAAATAAGTTAGAGAAAGACAAATACTATATGACCTCATTTATTGTGGAATCTAGAAAAACCAAATTCATAGAGAAGAGATTGGTGGCTGCCAGAGGCAGAGGAAGAGGTGAGGGGTAATGGGTGAAAGGGTCAAAAGGAAGGGCTTCCCTGGTGGCTCAGTGGTAAAGAATTCACTGGTAATGCAGGAGCCACAAGAGTGCGGGTTTGATCCCTGGGTCAGGAAGATCCCCTGGAGGAGGGCATGGCAACCCACTCCAGTATTCTTGCCTAGAGAATCCCATGGACAGAGGAACCTGGCAGGCTACGGTCCCTAGGATCACAAAGAGTTGGACATGACTGAAGCAACTTAGCATGCACACATGCATGGTCAAAAGGTACAAACTTCCAGTTCCAAGATAAGTAAGTACTGAGAGTGTAATGCACAGCATGGTAACTACAGTTAATAAGCCATGCACATGGGTGTGAGATATCTCTTCAAAACCCTGCTTTCAACTCTTTTGAATATATAGCTGGAAGTGGGTTTGCTAGTTCACGTAGTAGTTCTATTTTTTAAAAATAAACTTTACTTTTAGAACAGTTTTATTTTTTATTTTATTTTTAAGTTAATTGCATTTCTTGGCCATGCCGTGAAGCTTGTGAAATCTTAGTTCCCCCACCAGGGACTGAACCTGGACTCTGGCAGTGAAAACGCTGAGTCCTAACCACTGGACAGCCAGGGAATTCCCTTTAGAGCAGTTTTAGATTCACAGCAATCTTTCTGTTCTATTTTTCCATTACCCTATACAACTGTATGTCAAAATTAAAAGTTTAAAAAGCCACTTGTAGCCAGAGCATTTTTATCAGTCATTTTTCATGTAAAGAAGTCCTTTTTATTAATAAACTTACTATCATACTTAGATAAGCCTGCACTGTGCCTGCAGTGCCAACTGTGATCTGGGAGACCTGGGGTTTGATCCCAGGGTTGGGAAGATTCTCCTGGAGAAGGGAAAGGCTGCCCGCTCCGGTATTCTGGCCTGGAGTCCATGGGGTCACAAAGAGTCCTGACAAGACTGAGAGATTTTCACATCATACTTAGAAATGTAGAAACATAGTTGCCATATTAACACTTTCAAGGAATAGGAAGTTGCAATTGAGAGAAACCTATAGTTTGAGGTAGAAATTTTGTCTTAATTTGAAATAATCTTTGTTTAAACTTCTTGTGCTGTTGTTTGGAAAATGGGAGAAAGGATCACTATAAAAGCTCATTTATTGAGCACTTCTGTTTAGTTGCATTGAGAAATGCAGAGGGAATGCAAAAGATAACTGATCTGGTATTCTTGCCTTGAGGTGCTACATTTAATAGGCACTGATGGACATGTAAACAAAGTTATAATGCTGTCAGTTAAGTTCAGTCCCTCAGTCGTGTTTGACTCTTTGTGACCCCATGATCCGCAGCACACCAGGCCTCTCTATCCGTCACCAATTCCCAGAGCATACCCAAACTCATGTCCATTGAGTCAGTGATGCCATACAACCATCTCATCCTCTGTTGTCTCTTTCTCCTCCTGCATTCAATCTTTCTCAGCATCAGGGTCTTTTCCAATGAGTCAGTTCTTCTCATCAGGTGGCAAAGTTTTGGAGTTTCAGCTTCAACATTAGTCCTTGCAGTGAATACCCAGGACTGATTTCCTTTAGGACGGACTGGTTGGATCTCCTTGCAGTCCAAGGGTCTCTCAAGAGTCTTCTCCAACACCACAGTTCAAGAGCATCAGTTCTTCTGTGCTCAGCTTTCTTTACAGTCCAACTCTCACATCCATTCATGACTACTGGAAAAACCATAGCCTTGACTAGATGGACCTTTGTTGGCAAAGCAATGTCTCTGCTTTTTAATATGCTGTCTAGGTCGGTCATAACTTTCCTTCCAAGGAGTAAGCGTCTTTTAATTTCATGGCTGCAGTGATTTTGGAGCCCCCAAAATAAAAGTCTCACTGTTTCCCCATCTCTTTGCCATGAAGTGATGGGACCAGACGCTATGATTTTAGTTTTCTAAATGTTGAGTTTTAAAGCCAACTTTTTCACTCTCCTCTTTCACTTTCATCAAGAGGCTCTTTAGTTCTTCTTCACTTTCTGCCATAAGGGTGGTATCATCTGCATATCTGAGATTATTGATATTTCTCCCGGCAATCTTGATTCCAGCTTGTGTTTCATCCAGCCCAGCATTTCTCATGATGTACTCTGCATATAAGTTAAATAAGCAGGGTAACAATATACAGCTTTGACGTACTCCTTTTCCTATTTGGAACCAGTCTGTTGTTCCATGTCCAGTTCTAACTGTTGCTTCCTGACCTGCATGCAGATTTCTCAAGAGGCAGGTCAAGTGGTCTGGTATTCCCATTTCTTTCAGAATTTTCCACAGTTTATTGTGATCCACGCAAAGGCTTTGGCATAGTCAATAAAGCAGAAATAGATGCTTTCCTGGAACTCTCTAGCTTTCTTCATGATCCAGCAGATATTGGCAATTTGATCTTTGGCTCCTCTGCCTTTTCGAAATCCAGCTTGAACATCTGGAAATTCACAGTTCACGTACCTTTGAAGTCTGGCTTGGAGAATTTTGAGCATTACTTTGCTAGCATGTGGAGAAGGCAATGGCAACTCACTGCAGTACTCTTGCCTGGAAAATCCCATGGGTGGAGGAGCCTGGTAGGCTGCCGTCCATGGCGTCACTAGGAGTCGGACACGATTGTGCGATTTCACTTTCACTTTTCACTTTCATGCATTGGAGAAGGAAATGGCAACCCACTCCAGTGTTCTTGCCTGGAAAATCCCAGGGACAGGGAGCCTGGTGGGCTGCTGTCTGTGGGGTCGCACAGAGTCGGACACGACTGAAACGACTTAGCAGTACTGTATATTTGAAAGTTGCTAAGAGAGTAGATCTTGAAAGTTCTCACCACACATACACACACTGAGCACATGATAGGTAATTATTGGATTCTATGTCACCTCCCCTACCTGACTTATAGCTCCTTAACAGGGAGAGCTTTGTTTAATTCATCTTCATATCCCCTGGCTCTAGCACATCAGGTGTTCAGAATGTTTCTAAAGGAATCAATTGATGACAGAACAACTGAGAGAAATACAGAGGTTGAAAGATCTCTATGGGAAGCGCAGAGGGGAATAACAACTTGCCTTGGATATAGCCTGGGGCTCGAGGGTTTTACCCACTGTGTCATAATTTCAAATTATATCATTTTCAAATTACAGAGACATACAGAAGAAGTTTACTGAAAGACCCAAAGTGATTTGTTCTCTCTGACTTTTGCTCTGAATGCTTACACAAGGTCTCTGTACAAAACGGATCCATACAGTCTTCCTAAGTCTTCTGATTTACTATGGGTAGGACATAGGAACTGAGGCTTTATTTTCCCCTTAGATTGGAAAATCAATGGTGTGTCCATCTATCTCTTCCATGAACATATGTTTAATATGGTTGGACGAAATTAGTTAGCTATAGAACAAAATTTGTTTTTGAACAAATTATTAGCTCATAGATGAAAAGTCTACCTTTGGTATTTGCTTAATATGCATTATCTTTTAATGAACTAAGCTGAATTAAAGATAATAAAAGTTAATGAAGAATAAACATCACAGCTATGAAATTATATTGTACAACTGTTGATAAGGGCTTCCCTGGCAGCTCAGTGGGTAAAGAATCCACCTATAATGCAGGAGACACAGGAGACATGGGTTCAATCCCTGGGTCAGGAAGGTCCCCTGGAGAAGGAAATGGCAACCCACTCCAGTATTCTTGCATGGAAAACCCCATGGACAGAGGAGCCTGGTAGGCTATAGTTCAAAGAGTCGAAAAGAGTTGGACATGACTAAGCATGCAGATACATTGATGGAAAATTTATAAGCAACTAGGACACATTACCAGAGAAGGCAATGGCAACCTACTCCAGTACTCTTGCTTGGGAACTCCCATGGACGGAGGAGCCCGGTGGGGTGCAGTCCATGGGGTCACACAGAGTTGGACACGACTGAGTGACTTAACTTTCACTTTTCACTTTCATGCATTGGAGAAGAAAATGGCAACCCACTACAGTGTTCTTGCCTGGAGAATCCCAGGGACGGGGGGAGCCTGGTGGACTGCCATCTATGGGGTTGCACAGAGCCGGACACAACTGCAGCCACTTAGCAGCAGCAGCAGCAGCAGGATACATTACATATTAACAGTGTTACTGTAAAATGCACATGAATTAGAAGTCTGTAGACTTCAACACTATCATATGGGATTCAAAAATAATTGTACATATACCAGGTTAACATTTTCTCAGATACTGTGAAATCAGAGATAAAAATAAAGATTCTGGTTTTCTTACCTCTTGGAGAACTTCATCTAAGATCTCAGCAATTTTTTCATGTGGCTGTTCAAAGTTCATATCCTTTGCCATTTTTACTGTCTCATTTATTATGGAAAGAACTTCTGGATGATCAGCAGTTACCTCTTCTATCTCATAGTCTGTTACATCTAAAGTAAAATAAATCAATAAATTAATGCCATTAATAATTTTAGTAGACAATGTTATTTGCAACATAACATGATTGTAAATATCTAACCCAAGGAGGCACTCTTTGTGTTACTGCTGAATATGCCAGAAAAAGGGAGAGATAGTCTAGGGAGGAAATAAGTCTGGAATCGCAAAATAGTAGAATAGTGGTTTAAAGCCAGTGCATCAGAATGAAAGCATATGAGGCAAGAAAAAAACTCATGTCAGGTAGGAGTAAAAACTCAGAAAACCAGGGAGAAGAGGTAGGAACCAAAGGCTTCCAGGAGTCAAGCTAAAAGACAGGCAACTAAAAAATGAGTCAGAAAACAAAATAAATACTTTCAATTAATAATTGTTTCTATTATTTATTGTTGGCTGTGCTGGATCTTCGTTGCGGTGTGGGCTTTTCTTTAGTTGAGGAAGAGTTCTAGTGGGGGCTTTTCTCTGGTTTTGAAGACTTCTCCTGTTGTGGAGCATGGGTCCTGGGGCATGTGGGCTTCAGTAGTTGCCCATGTGAGCTCATTAATTGCATCTCCTGGGCTCTGGAGCATAGGTTCAATAGTCATGGTGCACAAGCTTAGTTGCTCTGTGGCATGTGGGATCTTCCCAGACCAGAGATTGAACCCATGTCTCCTGCACTTGCAGAAGGGTTCTTCACCACTGAGCCACCAGGGAAACCCTAAATTATAAATTATTGTCCCATGAGACTACATGGGACAATGAAAGGAGAGGAGGTGGGCAAGAGGATAGGAAAAGGGTGGCATAGGCTGGTTTTCAGGTGTAGCCTTGATTCCTACACCTGTGTGCTGAATGTTTTCTTACATAGCTGAGCTGGCTTATAGGCTGCACCATGACATAAACATTCATCCACGTGTCTAACAGGACATGAGATTGGAAGCTCCACCAGACTCTTCTACCTCGGCCTTTCCAGTAGTGCTTTCTGAGCTCCATCCATCAGGGTCTCCTGCCAGAGCCTAACTGATCCTCTCCCAGGAAAAATCCCAAAGGACTTTTGAGGAGCAGCTGCCTGCTGCCCTCCCTGTCATGAAGTGAGAAGTGTGTTCTCAGAGATACAGAAAACCAGCTATTCCTGGATAGTCAGAGGTATAAACACAAGATTTTCCCATAGTCTAGGAAATGGGACATGAGGAAGCAGAAATAGCCAGGCAAAAATACTAAACGTGCCAGAAGATACTACTTGCGTACACAAAATCCAGTTCTCCTTTCCCTTAGTAATAGAATGCTGATTTTGTTAGGGTCAGCAATGTGCCTCGCTGTTTAAAAACACTACATCTCCTAATCTCCTTTATATTGACAGCTTCACTGGTAGATAAAATGTAAGAAGAACTTTTGGGGGTAAGTCTGGTTGTTTTCTCTTTAAAGAGGAATAACTCAGCAGTGGCCACAGGACTGGAAAAGGTCAGTTTTCATTCCAATCCCAAAGAAAGGCAATGCCAAAGAATGCTCAAACTACCGCACAATTGCACTCATCTCACATGCTAGTAAAGTAATGCTCAAAATTCTCCAAGCCAGGCTTCAGCAATACGTGAACCGTGAACTTCTAGATGTTCAGGCTGGTTTTAGAAAAGGCAGAGGAACCAGAGATCAAATTGCCAACATCCGCTGGATTATGGAAAAAGCTAGAGAGTTCCAAAAAAATGTATTTCTGCTTTATTGACTATGCCAAAGCCTTTGACTGTGTGGATCACAATAAACTGTGGAAATTCTGAAAGATGGGAATACTAGACCACCTAACCTGCCTCTTGAGAAACCTGTATGCAGGTCAGGAGGCCACAGTTAGAACTGGACATGGAACAACAGAGTGGTTCCAAATAGGAAAAGGAGTCCGTCAAGGCTGTATATTGTCACCCTGCTTATTTAACTTATATGCAGAGTACATTGTGAGAAATGCTGGGCTGGAAGAAGCACAAGCTGGAATCAAGATTTCCGGGAGAAATATCAATAACCTCAGATATGCATATGACACCACCCTTATGGCAGAAAGTGAAGAGAAACTAAAAGACTCTTGATGAAAGTGAAAGAGGAGAATGAAAAAGTTGGCTCAACATTCAGAAAACTAAGATCATGGCATCCAATCCCATCACTTCATGGCAAATAGATGGGGAAACAGTGGAACAGTGGCTGAATTTACTTTTCTGGGCTCCAAAATCACTGCAGATGGTGATTGCAGTCATGAAATTAAAAGACGCTTACTCCTTGGAAGGAAAGTTATGACCAACCTAGATAGCATATTAAAAAGCAGAGAACATTACTTTTCAACAAAGGTCCATCTAGTCAAGGCTATGGTTTTTCCAGTGGTCATATTTGGATGTGAGAGTTGGACTATAAAGAAAGCTGAGCACCGAAGAATTGATGCTTTTGAACTGTGGTGTTGGAGAAGACTCTTGAGAGACCCTTGGACTGCAAGGAGATCCAACCAGTCCATCCTAAAGGAGATCAGTGCTGGCTGTTCATTGGTAGGACTGATTTTAAAGCTGAAACTCCAATACTTTGGCCACCTGATGTGAAGAGTAGACTCATTGGAAAAGACCCCGATGCTAGGAAAGATTGAGGGCAGGAGGAGAAGGGGATTGCAGAGGATGAGATGGCTGGATGGCATCACCAACTCGATGAACATGAGTTTGGGTAAACTCCAGGAGGTGCTGATAGACAAGGAGGCCTGGTATGCTGCGATTCATGGTGTTGCAAACAGTCGGGATACGACTGAGCGACTGAACTGAACTGAATTGAAGAGAATCAAATCACCCTAGTAATAATTTACCTTTATTGGAATCCTTCTTTAGATCTTGACTAGAGTCTTGCTGACTTTTTTGAAGTGTAAACATTTCACTTATTTCTTTTTCATCTGAAAATAAAACTCTATTAAACACATAAAGAACAGTACTTAAACTGTAGGTGATTCCTAAGGAAGATTGTGGTATTGGCCCAAGGACCCATGACTCAATGCTCCTAATTTCTTAAAAAATTAAAATACCACCCATAATAATCAAATAGGTAGACATATTTATCAGCAGTAGAAAATACAGATAACAAAACTAGGAGTAATTTCAGTTTCATATGATGCCAACGGATTTAAATTGGAAAAAAATAAAATTTTCCCTTCCTGGTGTCACAACAGACTCCTTGGCTCCCAGAGGTAAAAGCTGTGCTTATCTCAGACACTTGGGGGAGAGAGGTTGTCTTTTACCAGGGCACACCGGCAGTGCTGGTGATCCTCTGGCAGTGAGCAGAGGTACTGATGATGTTGCTATATTGGACGGCTTCCCCTAAAGAGGGAAGAGATAGTATGGGGGAAGGCCTCTCTGTGTAAATATTGGTGCTGGAAACTCTGCAGGAGCAGAGATGGGGTTCCCCAAACGCCACTTGGCAAAACTTTTAATGTCCAGGTCCTTCTGTGAAGTGTGTGTGTGTGTGCGTGTGCGTGCGTATGCAGGCTGGGAAAGGAGGAATGCCATATATGATTCTGCCAGTGCTCAGTTCAATTCCTGCTACTGCTAAGTCGCTTCAGTCGTGTCCGACTCTGTGCGACCCCCATAGACGGCAGCCCACCAGGCTCCCTCGTCCCTGGGATTCTCCAGGCAAGAACACTGGAGTGGGTTGCCATTTCCTTCTCCAGTGCATGAACGTGAAAAGTGAAAGTCGCTCAGTCATGCCAGACTCTCTTGAGTGGGGTGCCATTACCTTCTCCAAGTTAAATTCCTACTCAGCTTGAAATAAACACAAGGCAAAGAGACATATGTCTGAATCAGGCTGCTGCTACTGCTAAGTTGCTTCAGTTGTGTCCGACTCTGTGCGACCCCATAGATGGCAGCCCACCAGGCTCCCTGTCCCTGGGATTCTCTAGGCAAGAACACTGGAGTGGGTTGCCATTTCCTTCTCCAAGTCTGAATCAGGAGGAGGAACCAAATAAAAAGATCAGCCCTACATTATACAACACAATAAACTGTAGATGGAATTGAAAGCTAAATACAAAAAGGCAGCGTCAACTTAAAAAAAAAGTATATGTGAAATCTCTGGTTGAGAGGAAGACTTTCAAGCCAGAAAGTAAATGGAAGAAATTAACAAGTAGAAATATTTGACTATGAAAATGTTAAAAATTCTGTTACCTCAAAGTCAGCAAGGTAACTTAAAAGACAAACCACTCAATTTGGAAAAAAATGTGAAAAATAAGTGACTAATACAGAACATTTATATTAAAACCATATAATTGATACAACAATTTAGAAAAATGGGCAAAAGACAAAAATGGTCACCTCAGAAAAGAAGAAATATAAATGGCTAACACAGCATTACAACACTAAACTTCAGAAATAGTCAAATAAAAGATAAAATACTGAGGACTAGAACATATAGTTTGCATATTCCTGATGGGAACATAAACTGAAACTTTATGCAAGGCAGTTTGACTCTCTATTACTTCTTACTCATTAAACTTCATTTGTGTCAACATACAGGCAAAACTTTATATAAAAATTCAATGGAAAAAATTCATTGAATTTTTAGTAGCAAAAATATAAGTTTTCAATGTAATGAACTAGTTAAAAGTAATACTTCTAAATAAAGAAATCATGCACTAATTTAAAATGATGGTTAAATTATTTTCTAATGAAATTTATAATTAAATGTAACACAAATAAAAATAAAAGTAGTTTACTCTGTATCCTCTTGATTATGTTAAAATATAAATGGAAAAGTTTTAGAAGAGTGTAAAGTGAAAGTGTTAGTTGATAAGTCATGTCTGACTCTTTGTGACCCCATGGACAATTAGCCTGGTAGGCTCCTCTGTCCATGAAATTCTCTAGTCAAGAATACTGGAGCGATAAATAGCACTAAATTATAAACATTTCACAGCTACAACTCTGGCTTTATGATGCTCTGATTCCAATCTGTTAAAGGAAGCAGAGCGCTTTTAAGAAAGAATTAATTATTATACAATAATGATTGTATCATGTTTGGAAAGATACAAAAAATATTTGGAGAGCGTTCCAGTATACTAGACTTGTGTTCTGTTTTCTTCTTTATTCTAGTAGATCTATTTCTGTTCTACAGCTGGTCAGTTTAAATCTGTAAGAGGAAAACTTAACTCTTTTACTCCTAAAGTTTCCAATTTGAGGGTGAGGGGAGGATAAGTTTAAGCTTCTATGTAAACATGATAACATATGAAATAAACGGAAATAAGATCCACACGCATGGCATTAGCAGCTCATTTTGTTACCATCTTTATCATCTGACTTCATTTTGGCTTTGTCATTGTCTTCTAAAGGGCTTTCTCTTTGGGATTCAAAAGTGAACACTGCAGTGAAAGAATAATACACTCTATCAGCTGATCTGTTTATACTATGAACAATTCGGCCAATAACATGAGCAATATTTTCTTTACCGTCTTCATCAAGTGACGACTGAAATTCTTCTGCACTTCTATATGCCTCAGTTGGGACTTCACTTTCCCTCCTTTCAGATTCTCCTTGAAGGTCTTTTGAAGTTGACTGAGCTGTAAGATAGTAATTGACTGTGTTAGAGAAGGCAATGGCACCCCACTCCAGTACTCTTGCCTGGAAAATCCCATGGACGGAGGAGCCTGGTAGGCTGCAATCCATGGGGTTTCACAGAGTCAGACAAGACTAAGGGACTTCACTTTCACCGTTCACTTTCATGCATTGGAGAAGGAAATGGCAACCCACTCCAGGGTTCTTGCCTGGAGAATCCCAGGGATGGGGGAGCCCGGTGGGCTGCCGTCTATGGGGTCGCACAGAGTCGGACATGACTAAAGTGACTTAGCAGTAGCAGCAGCAGCAAAGGTAGCTGGGGGGCAGGTAGACAACCTTGGGCATGTGAGTTCTAACTGAGCCAATGTGACTTTTGCGAATCATTTGCTTTCCCTGTCACAGTTTGAATCATTTGATCTTCCTGTCTCAATTATTACTGGGCAAAATGAGGATCGTTAAACTAAAAACATAGTTGCAACATCAAATAAGATAATGAGTGTCAACAAGGAACATAGAAAAGGCTTGGCACACTGGAAGCCTGCTCCATGTTAGCTGCCATCTTTTGTATGATTATATTATATAACTTTCTATGTTAAAAGCCTCAATATTCTCCACTGATAAAATTTCTTAAAATATATGTTGGAGTAAAATCCATGGCCAAAAAAAAAAAAATCCAATTTTTAAAATTTTAAGAAGGGTTGATCTTATTGTCTGGGGGCTTCCCTGGTGGCTCAGATGGTAAAGAATCTTCCTGCAATGCAGGAAACCTGGATTTGACCTCTGGGTTGGGAACGTCTCCTGGAGAAGGGAATGGCAACCCACTCCAGTATTCTTGTCTGGAAAATCCCATGGACAGGGAGCCTGTCAGGCTACAATCCATGGGGTTGCAAAGAGTCAGACAGGACTGGGCACACACACCCGCTTCCCTGGTGGCTCAGCTGGTAAAGAACTGGCCCGCAGTGCGGGAGACCTGGGTTCAATCCCTGGGTTGGGAAGATCCCCTGGACAGACAACAAGGAAAGGCTACCCAGTCCAGTGTTCTGGCCTGGAGAATTCCACGGATTGTCCATGGGGTCGCAAAGAGTCGGACATGACTGAGCGACTTTCACTTCACTTCCACCTCAAGGACAGGAGCCTCAAGTATCTTGTTCACCTCTGTAGCTCAATGTTTAGAACAATATCTAACACAAGAAGGTGCTCAAGTGTTTGTTGAAAGAATTATTCATTTTTGAAGGAATTCATTTTTAATTTAAAAATTATTCATTTTTAATGAATTTTGAGTTCATTTCAAAATATTCAATTTTGAATTCAAAAATTCATTTTTGAATGGAATCAATTATTCATTTTTGTTATTTGAAATTGAATGACAAGCCATCTTAGAAGTTTGGGTCAATATTTCCAGATACCTCACATATTTATTAATTGTCCAAGAGTATTTTTTAATTTTGGTCTTAGTTCTGAAGATAATATAATAAACACATAAATTCATTCTTTACGATCTGTGCTCAGTCGCTCAGTTGTGTCTGACTCATTGTGACCCTATGGACTGTAGCCCACCAGTTTCCTCTGTCCATGGGATTACCCAGGCAAGAATACTGGAGTTTGTTGCTGCTTCCTATCCCAGGGGGTCTTCCAAATGCAGGGACTGAACCTGTGTCACCTGTATTTCCTGCACTCCAGGCGGATTCTTTACCATGATCCATGATCATTTGGATGGCATATTATTTCAATGCTGGTCTTTTTGTGGTTGTTTTTTGTAATCTCTCAGGCACCAGGCTGTACTTTCTTACTTGATTATAGGTTAATGAGAAAGAAGAGAGGCAGTAATAGGCAAAAACCTGTGTTCTTTTCTAGCAAAAACTCTATATTGCCATGTAAGAAGTAATTTCCTTGATCTTTAAATAGTTTCAAGCATAGGAAATGACAGGAAGCTTTCCAGTGTATGTAAAACTTAGTGAAATCCTGATAGCAGATTCTGACAAATAGAGGATGTTCAAGTCTTAGTTATGCCACCATCTGGATGAATTTCAGGAAGCCATTTAACCTCTTGTGCTTCTGTCTCCTCATCGATGACTTTTTCATTTATAACATTTTCAATTTGAAGATAATATTCCCCCAAATAAAAACACTGACTTAACAATCAAGGCTGACACAGAGGCCTAGAACAACAACGGCAGCAGCAATAACACAAACTCCATGAGTCAGACAAAGTGTTGTCTTTGTCATCGCCCCTGGTGTAAATAAAGGTGCAAATTCTGCCCAGGAAGCAGATCCATAAAGGGAAAGAAATCTAAGTTTGAAAACTCTTTATGATTCCTTTCCTTAGAAATCCACAGTTGGAATTGTTTTCTCAGTGTATGATTTGGGTTTATGTATATTCATTTCTCCAACCACTTATTCTGAGGCTGCAGTGTGCAAGATGCCGGGGATATAAAGCCAAGCCAACCAAGACTGTGGCCTCAGGTAGCCAGGTTTAACTACTGTTAAAACACACATTAAAAAAACAGTTCACCGTTTTTAGCTTGTAGTTCTAAGAGAAGCCGTTCTTTGACTACTTTAATGGCTGCTCCAGTAGCCTCAGCTATAGTGTTTCTGGTTAACATTTCAAGGGCTTTATCAAAACGTGGTTGAATCACTTTATCATAGTCAACTACCTGCAAAGAATATTTGAGAAAACCAATATAAGCACAAGTTACTCTGAAAACTAAGCACATTGTTCATCAACATCTATGTCTACAGCTATACCTATGTATCTCAAAAATCTTAACGCTGCTTGAGGTATGTTATTTTTAGAATTCACCGATTTTTATATATAATATATATTATATATGTATGATCATGTAATATGTATTCAAATTACATGTATATTTTAAACATCAACTTTTTATTTATAGTCTACATACAATAAAGGCACCCATTTTAAGTATAGAATTTGATGAGTTTTTACAAATATGTACATAAAAACTACTACAATAAAAATATAGAACATTTTTATCACTCCCTAAAGTCTCCTCATTGTCCTTTATAGTCAGTGCCTGGCCCTTAGCAACCACTTTGTTTTCCATCAAATACAGATAGGTTTTGCCTTTTCTAGAATTTCATATAAATGGAACCAAACAGTATATAATCTTCCCCAAGCTTTTCTCCCTTAGCATAATGTTTTTGAGATTCATCAATATAACTATATATCTCAGTAATCTATTCCTTTGTATTTTTGAGCAGTATCATTGTATGAATATATAGTTCTTTAATTCATTCATCATGGACGTTTGGGTTGTTTCTAGTTTGGGCCATTATAAATAAAGAAGCAATGAACACTTGCGAGAAAGTCTTTTTGTGGACCTATGTTTTTATTTCTGTTGGATAAATAGCGAGGGTAGAATTACTGGGTCATATGATAAGTGTATGTTTGACTTTATACTAAACCACTGAACTGTTTCCAGAGTGGTTGAAACTAGTTTATATTCCTAGCAGCAAAGTATTAAAATTGCAGTTATTCTACCTCATCATTAGCACTTGATTTTGTGAATCTTTTACACTCTAGCCACCCTAGTTGGTGAGAAATCTCATGTATTGTAAATTTAACTATCTCTGCTGCTGCTGCTGCTGCTGCTAAGTCACTTAAATCGTGTCCGACACTGTGCAACCCCATAGACATCAGTCCACCAGGCTCCCCCATCCCTGGGATTCTCCAGGTAAGAACCCTGGAGTGGGTTGCCATTTCCTTCTCCAATGCATGAAAGTGAAAAGTGAAAGTGAAGTCGCTCAGTCGTGTCTGACTCTTCGCGACCCCATGGACTGCAGCCCACCAGGCTCCTTGGTCCATGGGATTTTCCAGGCAAGAGTACTGGAGTGGGGTGCCATCGCCTTCTCCATTAACTATCTCTAATCACTAACAATTTTTTGAGTGTATTGGTAGTTCATTTACCCATATGTTTTTAAGCATATGTTCAACTTTTAAAAAACTAGGTTAGAATTCTACATATTTTTGAATATAAGTCCTTTGGTAGATACTATATTTAATACTGAATATTGGGATGTTATATATGCCTTTTAAGTTTAAATAATATTTTCATACTTCTAGATTCCATTTTTTCCTTCAATATGCTTGCATTATTTTATTTTATGCCAATAAAAATACATACACACCATCACTTTTTCACAACATACTTTTTTAACTTAAAAATATGGCTTTATTGATATATACCATCCAATTCACACAGTTAAATTAATCCATTAATTTTTTAAAATTTTATTTTTAACTGGGGAATACTTGCTTTATTAATACAATATTGTATTGACTTTCGCCACACAACTATGTGAATCAGCCATTGGGTATACATATGTCCCCTCCCTCTTGAACCTCCCTACCACCCCCTACGCCATCCTGCCCCTCTAGATTGTCACAGAGAACCACACTGAGCTCCCTGTGTTATACAGAATTTCCCATTAGCTACTAGTTTCCACATGTAATGTACATGCTTCACTGCTGCTCTCTCAATTTGTCCCACCCTTTGCTTTCCCTGCTGTGTCCAGAGTCTTATCTTTATGTCTGCATCTCTATTCCTGCCCTGCAAATAGGTTCATAAGTACCTTTCTTCTAGCTTCATTAAATATGCATGAATATATGCCCTATCATTTTTAATGGATGTAAGTATTATATTAGATAAAATATTACAACTTAAAGTACCAATAATACATATTCAGATATACATGATTTTGCTATTATAAACTAGGTTATGGCTATGTATATATCTTTGACAGTTTCTTCAAGAAAAATCTATGGTTCAAAGGATATGCATAGATTTTAGACTTTTATATATATGTCCAATAGCTATCCAGAATGGTTACACTCTAACCAGTAATGTATGAGAATGTACTTTTCTAATCTTAGCCACACATCAGTATTGGGTGATTTTTCAACAGTGAGGCTGACATAATATATCTCTGGGTGTTTTGGCCTCTCCCTGATTATAATCCTTTTCTCATGTGTAATGGCTATTTGAATCAATTATTTCATGAACTGCCTGTTTGTTTGCTATCTTTTTCTACTGAGGCTTTTAAATATTGATTTGTAAAAATGCTTTACATTTTAAAATTATAATTCTTTTGTCTGACACATACTGTGATGGTTTTAAAACATATCTCTTTAATACTCTTTTTTCAGAAGGTGAAGCCTAATTCCCATCTTCTTTAGTTAGGCAGGACTTAATGACTTACTTTAAATGAATATATTATGGTATATTTTTCATTTAAGAAGTGAAAAGGCAAAGCAGAATAGTAGAAGATGTTTATAATGTCTATAACAAAAAATTTATGTATATACAACATAAGGAACTCCTGCCAATAATGATGCAAAAATTTAAGAATGAGCAAGAAGCTTGAGCAAATACTTCTAAAAGAGAATACATGAATAACATATAAAAAAAGTTGAACCTCATTAGTCATAGGGAAATGCAAGTTAAATCAGCTAAGTAGTTACCTTTCCTTTGTAATGTTTTGCAAGCAAATTGCTAAGTGTTGTTTTCCCTGAAGATTGAGGTCCAAATATGAATACTTTAAATGGTGGTGCTGGCATAGGTGGAAGAAGATAGGGACGTGGGTTCAATAGAAATGTTTTTAATGCTTCTTCTGATGAAAGACAGTACATTTTACCTAGAAAACTAAAAATATGTCATGATCATAAACAATTGAAAAGAAGTATGGTCAAGTTTTCAAATTAAATTCTGAAAATCTTACCTACCTCACAGAAAAATCTGGCAATCCTTGAAAAATGTTACCTTCTTTTAAAGTCACAGGACATGTTCGTCCCCATCTGCTTCTCTGCCACCTATATCTTGGTGCAATAAGTTTATAAGATGCGAGAGTACGGAACAGCTCATCCTGTTAATAACAAACATTAAACATGCGGGCATAAGTTTTGCTGAAATTCATATTACTATTTCATTTGCTATTTGACCATGCTCTACTATTTAAGAAATAATTAAGACAGGATTTTTTTCTTAATTGCAGCCATCTGTACTATCCAACATTTACTTAGATAAACAGTTTTCATTTCTGTTTTAAGACCTTGTTTAAATTTTACCAAGTATTTTCTCTTCTAGGGTAAAATGAGCATAAAGTGGATAAAGGGTTTTCTATTACCTATTTCAGGAAAGTCTGAAAAATTCTTATTGAAAAGGTTTTAAAATAGTTACTTTAGTTAATTTACCTAAGTTTTCAAACAGTAAGATGCCATAGGCACATTTGTACTGCCTTAGCTCTTTCATTTTTCTTAAATATAAAGTCTCCCTCAGTAATCTTCTATTCATCACCTCCAAAGGAGTTAAGAACTACTGTTGCAGCATCAGAGAGCAAAGAGGCATGCCAGTTGTGGGGATCCTGCATGGATGTCCCCAGGTGAAGGCTGCAGGAAGCTAAACTTGAAGGAAACTGTCAATGCTCAGGTGACCTGCAGGAGACTGAGAACTTTGTCAGTGGGTACATTGGTACCACCCTTCTCCATGAATCAACAGACAATGAGCTTGGGACTGAAAGTGAAAGTCACTCTGCTGTGTCTGATTCTTTGCAACCCCACGGATTATACAGTCCTTGGAATTCTCCAGACCAGATTACTGGAGTGGGTAGCCTTTCCCTTGGTACACAGTTAAGTCAGGAAGCAGCTGCTTTTTCCTCACCATCCCTATTTCCTGTCCAAACTTGGGGAAAGTGGATACCCGACCATGCTCCCGTCTCAAGTCTCTGGGCCATGTATCTACTGGGGCAATGAGAAGATAAGCTTCCAAATGAATTTGATATCACAGCCTTAAAACGGTCAGGACTGCCTCTGGTTAAACAAGGCAGACTGAACACATGCATTTGGGTTTGCTGATTTCCTAAAACCTTGTGGCAATCACAGCAGAGTTGATTTCATGAGAAATGGACAGAGAAACAGGGGAGAAGAGACCAGAAGCTGACAGCTGGGCAGTTGCCACTACATACTTCTGTAAACCAGAAAGCAGGTGGACTGAGGTCAGAGGAAAGTGAAAGCTCAGTGTCTGTGGTGGCAGGGAGGGTGATGGAGGATGGGTTGAGGACAACAAGAAGCAAGTCAAGTCACTGCACAGTTCCAGAAAGGCTCAGGACCTGACAGCAGGCACCTCTGAAGAGCAGGAATGGAGAGCAGAAAACAGGATTGGCTGAGAATCTTTAAGAAGAGGTTCTCTTAAAGACCTTTAAGAGGAGGTTCTCTTCAGAAGACCTCAGCCAAAAGACTGGATGCTTACCTTTGGGAGGCTGAACCAAAAGAGGAGAAAGATTAAGCCTATTTGGCTTCTCCTTGTGAAGCTACCCACCACTAGCCCTCTCTCGCTAGCGCCCTCCTCTCCTGCGGTTCACTCTCCCACGGCCTCTCGGCTCGTTCTCATTCTTTTCCCGCGAGAACCTGAAAACTAGCCACAGTGGCCTGCCGCCCACAATGCTCGGAGCTGCAGCGGTGCCCGGAGCTGCCTTATCCTGGGTTGGATCCTCCTCGATGCCATCATCCTTTCCCTGAGGCTGAGACCCCGGGGACTTCAGGTTGGAAGAACCTCCAGGTTTTCTGAATACTTTAAAATTTTCCTTCAGTGATGACCTAGAAGAAGAGGCTCAGTACAGAGCCTCTGTGTGCATCAGGCCCACCTTTCCTCCTCTTCAGTATCAATTCGTGTTACCTATTCCCAGCTTTCCCCAATTAAAATCTAGGGATTACACAGTACAGGAAAACAAAATGACCTCTATCCTTAAAGATCATTTTATTTGAATTATAATATCTACTTAGATTCTGGCATTAGTTAATTCCTATTTTTTTAAAAAGGTGAATCTAAACTCCCCACAATAGATTAAGTCCTCCAGCTAAAATGTCCTGGTGGCCCTTTTAGCACTTGGCAATTATAAGTTGATGACTGTCACATCCACATTACATCACTTTAGTAGTTATTTTAAAAACTAGTTGAATGATACAGGGAATGAACAAATATTTAGAGAATTGAAGGCTGTTATATCTTTGGTGTTTCAATTTTTTAAAACTAAGCTTGGGTTTCTTTCTTATTATACTTATTAAATTGTTCTGATTTATTGTCGTTCTTTAAAGCTTTTGTTTAGTGTTTACAAGGAGAAGGCGATGGCACCCCACTCCAGTACTCTTGCCTGGAAAATCCCATGGACCAAGGAGCCTGGTAGGCTGCAGTCCATGGGGTCGTGAAGAGTCGGACACGACTGAGCAACTTCACTTTCACTTTTCACTTTCATGCATTGGAGAAGGAAATGGCAACCCACTCCAGGGTTCTTGCCTGGAGAATCCCAGGGACGGGGGAGCCTGGTGGACTGATGTCTATGGGGTTGCACAGAGTCGGACACGACTGAAGTGACTTAGCAGCAGCAGCAGGATATTGTGCCAATATTATAGCTTCTGAAAAATCAAATCTATTTTTATAAAAGGTATTCTGAGACCCTTTTAAACCTTGAAAGGATACAAATTAAGGACACAACAGAGAGGGAAAGAGTAGATAGTTAAAAGTAACTTACATTTTCCATTGTGTCATTAATATCTTCCTCTGTACTCTGAAGTTTGGTTATAACAGCTGCTCTTTTTAGGTTCAGATATTTAAGTCGATCCACAACCATCTAAATTTAAAGAATAAGTCTTTTTAATACATTGGCATTTGAACATTTCAAATATTTTGAAAAAGTCATGTGCTCATGAGCAGAATATTTCCTTGTTCTTCCTAGCTTCTGGTAGATTGCTGGCAAGTTTTAGTGTTGTTTGGCTTGTAGTTGCATCACTCCAATCTCTGCCTCTATTGTGAGTCATTTTCTTCCTGCGTTCATAAATCTATTAAAAGGATGCCAGCCATATTGGATTAGGGCCCATCCTAATTCACTCTGGCCTCATCTTAATTACATCTGAAAAGATCCTATTTCCAAATAAGGTCACATTTATAGGTACTAAAGTTTAGCTCCTCAATATTATCTTTTTGGGGAACAATTCAACCCACTAGAGTCTGCCCTTTGGTCATCAAATAGTCATGCCCTTTGAGGTCTAACACTGCGGGATGTGTCTTCAAACAGAGGGAAGAAGGCAGCCATGTAAAGATGGAAGCAGATGTTAGCATTAGCTACCACAAGCCAAGTGGTACCTGGTGTTATCAGAAGCTGGAAGAGGCAAGGATGGATCCCCACTTAGAGGCTTTGAATGGAGTGAAGCTCTGTCAACACCTTGATATTAGACTTCTAGCCTCTAGAACTGTAATAAATATCTGTCACTGTAAAATACCTAGTTTGCGGTATTTTGTTATGGAAGCACTAAGAAAAGAATATACTATGTAGAAGACTATGAAACAGAGTCTGAGATGAGAGATGGTAAGATAGACAGTCTTGATGGTGTATTGTAATCTATGGTAGACTGTATTATTTGTCCACAATTCCTCCTTTCCTCCTTTCCCTTGTTAATGCCCTGGTTTATGTGAGAATACTTAGTTCAGTGGTATTGAGCTTCTCCATGTAACTTGTTCTAGCCAATGAACTGTAGGCAGAAGTACCAGGGTGCCAATGCCAGCTGGGGCCCTAACAATGTTGGTGAATTTCAACCAGGCCTGTTGGAACTTCTGCCCTTTGCCTTGAGGAAAGTATATCCCAGCTTGTAAAAAGTAGTCAAATTCTGAACAAATTTTGAAGAAGAAAAAGCCTGCTGTGTATGCTGACAGGTTGGTTGCTGGATGTGAGAAAAAGGGCAGCTGGAAGGACGGGTGTGGCACTTACTGAGAGGGGAAATCTGTGGGAGGAGTATTTGGGGCAAGGTGGTGGTGATGGTGGACCAGGACTTTTTGAAAATACTTTTATTTATTTATTTGGCTGTGCTGGGTCTTAGTTGGGGCACATGGGATCTTCAGTCTTCCTTGCAGCATGTGGGATCTTTAGTTCCTGCATTCTAATTCTCAGTTGTAGCATGTAGGATCTAGTTCCCTGGTCAGTTCAGTTCAGTCATTCAGTTGTGTCCGACTCCTTGTGACCCCATGAACTGCAGCACATCAGGCCTCCCTGTCCATCACCAACTCCTGGAGTTCACCCAAACTCATGTGCATTGACTTGGTGATGCCATCCAACCATTTCATCATCTGTCATCCCCTTCTCCTCCTGCCCTCAATCTTTCCCAGCATCAGGGTCTTTCCCAATGAGTCAGCTCTTTGAATTACATGGCCAAAGTATTGGAGTTTCAGCTTCAACATCAGTCCTTCCAATGAACACACAGGACTGATCGGCTTTAGGATGGACTGGTTGGATCTGCTTGCAGTCCAAGGGACTTTCAAGAGTCTTCTCCAACACCACAATTCAAAAGCATCAATTCTTTGGCACTCAGCTTTCTTTATAGTCCAGCTCTCACATCCATACTTGACTACTGGAAAAACCATAGCCTTGACTAGATGGACCTTTGTTGGCAAAGTAATGTTTCTGCTTTTTAATACGCTGTCTAGGTTGGTCACAACTTTCCGTCCAAGGAGTAAGGGTCTTTAATTTCATGACTGCAAGCATTATCTGCAGTGATTTTGGAACCCCCAAAATAAAGTCAGCCACTGTTCCACTGTTTCCCCATCTATTTGACATGAAGTGATGGGACCAGAGGCCATGATCTTAGTTTTCTAAATGTTGAGCTTTAAGCCAACTTTTTCACTCTCCTCTTTCACTTTCATCAAGAGGCTCTTTAGTTCTTCTTCACTTTCTGCCATAAGGGTGGTGTCATTTGCATATCTGAGATTATTGATATTTCTCCTGGCAATCTTGATTCCAGCTTGTGCTTCATCCAGACCAACGTTTCTCATGATATACTCTGCATGTAAGTTAAATAAGCAGGGTGACAATATACAGCCTTGACATATTCCTTTTCCTATTTGGAACCAGTCTGTTGTTCTATGTCCAGTTCTAACTGTTGCTTCCAGACCTGCATATAGGTTTCTCAAGAGGCTGGTCAGGTGGTCTGGTATTCCCATTACTTTCAGAATTTTCCACAGTTTGTTGTGATCCACACAGTCAAAGACTTTGGTATAGTCAATAAAGCAGAAATAGATGTTTTTCTGGAACTCTCTTGCTTTTTCCATGATCCAGCAGATGTTGGTAATTTGATCTCTGGCTCCTCTGCCTTTTCTAAAACCAGCTTGAACATCAGGAAGTTCACAATTCACGTATTGCTGAAGCCTGGCTTGGAGAATTTTGAGCATTACTTTACTAGCATGTGAGATGAGTGCAATTGTGCAGTAGTCTGAGCATTCTTTGGCATTGCCTTTCTTTGGGATTGGAATGAAAACTGACCATTTCTAGTCCTGTGGCCACTGCTGAGTTTCCCAAATTTGCTGGCATATTGAGTGCAGCACTTTCACAGCATCATCTTCCAGGATTTGAAATAACTCGACTGGAATTCCATCACCTCCACTAACTTTGTTCATAGTGATGCTTCCTAAGGCCCACTTGACTTCACACTCCAGGATGTCTGGCTCTAGGTGAGTGATCACATCATCATGATTATCTGGGTCATGAAGATCTTTTTGTATGGTTCTTCTGTGTATTCTTGCCACCTCTTCTTAATATTCTCTGCTTCTGTCAGGTCCATACCATTTCTGTCCTTTACTGAGCCCATCTTTGCATGAAATGTTCCCTTGGTATCTCTAATTTTCTTGAAGAGATCTCTAGTCTTTCTCATTCTATTGTTTTCCTCTATTTCTTTGCACTGATCACTGAGGAAGGCTTTCTTAAGTCTCCTTGCTATTCTTTGGAAATCTGCATTCAAATGGGTATATCTTTCGTTTTCTCCTTTGCTTTTCACTTTTCTTTTCACAGCTATTTGTAAGACCTCCTCAGACAGCCATTTTGCTTTTTTGCATTTCTTTTCTATGGGGATGGTCTTGATCCCTGTCTCTTGCACAATGTCATGAACCTCTGTCTGTAGTTCATCAGGCACTTTATCAGATCTAATCCCTTAAATCTATTTCTCACTTCCACTATATAGTCATAAGGGATTTGATTTAGGTCATACCTGAATGGTTTAGTAGTTTTCCCTACTTTCTTCAATTTCAGTCTGATTTTGGCAATAAGGAGTTCATGATCTGAGCTATAGTCTGCTTCTGGTCTTGTTTTTGCTGACTGTATAGAGCTTCTCCATCTTCAGCTGCAAAGAATATAATCAATTTGATTTTGGTGTTGGCCATCTGGTGATGTCCATGTGTGGAGTCTTCTCTTGTGTTGTTGGAAGAGGGTGTTTGCTATGACCAGTGCATTCTCTTGACAAGACTCTAGTTCCCTGACTAGGGATCAAACTCAGGCCCCCTACATTGGAAGTGTGGAGTCTTAGCCACCAGGGAGGTCCTGGGTCAGAAGTTTTAAATCTGAACTGGCTATCAGACATCCAGTTGGATATATTTAGTAGCAGTTGATTATACAAGTATGAAATTCAGGGGAAAGGTCTGGAATAGTAATATGAATTTAAGAATTGCCAGCATTTAGAAAGTATTGAGAGCCACTGGGTTTGAGAAGTCTCTCAAGAAATGAGGGCAGATAGAGAAGAGTGCTCAAGGAGTGAGCTCTGAGATCCTCCAACTCTGGTGGTTAGAGAAGTGGAGTGTAGAAGCAGAATGAGCTTTAATAGTGTGAGGGCCCAGAAGACAATGGAAGAAAGGAGCAAGAAGAAAGAAATGATGAGAAATATTGCTTCTAGGTTAATTCGATGAAGATGTAATAGTCACCACTGGTTTGGGTCAGGAGATCATGGATGAGCTTGGCTGCAACATATTCTAAGTGAGGAGCTTCTCCCTAATCTGATTACACCACCAGCCTTATTATTTATGTGGCCACCAACCATATCAAACTAAAGATGTGGGCATTGCTTCTGACTTTTCCCTCTCCCTGTCCTCCTAGATTGATTCACTCGCTTCTGTCCATTCCCACAGTCACTACCCTGGATTAAGCCACCATCTCTTTCCTGCTCTACTACAATTTGCTTCTCAGTTTTTCCTCTGCACTGCAGTCTGAGTGATATTTCTTAAAGGGAAGTAGTAGCATTTTCACTCTTGGGCTTAAAACCTCTCACTGGCTGCCCACTCCCTCATGATGTGGTATAAGCTCTTTAGTGGGCTTACAAGATCTTTCTTGATTCAACCCCTGCTTACCCCTAAAGTTCTGGCACTATTCCACCCCTCCTACTCCATCTCCCTGCAAACTCCTTCATCTTCTAATCCTGCATTCAGTACCTAGAATTCACTATGCTCTTTCTTTCCTCTGGGGCTTAACACAGACCGTTTCCTCATCCTAGAACACTGTCCCAGCTCCCTTCTCTCTCCCAGCACTGAGGGTCTGATTCTTACTTAATATTATAGTTTCAGGTTAGAAATAATTACAGACACATGGCCTTCCTCACTAGGTTAGGTCCTGCCCTTCTGCCATGAGTTCATGAGTTCTTCTTATAATATTGGGATTTTGCCAGAAAGTTCATTCAGGTTTTTCTGTAACATCTTACAGAAAAAATATGAATGAATGAAATTTTTGGCCAACTCAATACCTTGTACCTCCCAGATCAAAACACAAACTGTCCTTTAAATATTTATTTCCCCTGCAATATATTAGATATAGCATGAGAGAAGGGATTCATTCATCTGACCCCTTCCCATGTGTATCCTTAGAGTTTATCATAATGCTGCCCATCTAAGAAATAGGTTATGACTTTTGCATTATTTTGTATTGTACTGTACATTTTTGTATTTTATACTTTTATAATGCAAATTATTTTGCATTATTTTTGTATTTTGTACTTTCTGGTTATTTTAAAACAATAAGTGTGTATGACTTTAAGAATCAGAATGAAGATTTAAAAAAAAAACGCAAATTTATAGATACACATTGCAAATTGGTGGCTGCCAGAGGTGGGGGGTGGAGGATAGGAGGTGAGCAAAATGATTGAAGGACATCAAAAGGTATACATTTTCAATTATAAAATAAATAGGTCATGATGATGTAGTGTACAGCATGGTGGTTATAGTTGATAGTACTATATTACCTATTTGAAAGTTGCTAAGAGAACACATCTTTTTTTTTCTTTTTTTAATATAAACTTATTTATTTTAATTGGAGGTTAATTACTTTACAATATTGTATTGGTTTTGCCATACATCAACAGGAATCCTGATAAACATGTGTTCCCCATCCTGAACCCCCCTCCCCCCCCCTCCCCGAACCATCCCTCTGGGTCGTCCCAGTGCACCGGCCCCAAACATCCAGTTTCATGCATTGAACCTGGACTGGTGATTCATTTCACATCTTAAAATTTTTCATTACAAGAGAAAAAATTCTGTAACACTTTCTGTATGGTGACAAACGTTAACTAGACTTATTGTGTTGATCATTTCACAATATATACAAATATCAAATCATTATGCTGTATAGTGATAGTGATAGTGAAAGTTGCTCACTCGTGTCTGAATCTGTGACCCCGTGGACTATACAGTTCATGGAATTCTCCAGGCCAGAATGCTGGAGTGCGTAGCCTTTCCCTTCTCCAAGTGATCTTCCCGGCCCAGGGATCAAACCCAGGTTTCCCACATTTCAAGCGGATTCTTTACCAGCTGAGCCACAAGGAAAGCCCAAAGACTAATTTGGGGAGAAAGGAACCATTATTCTGCCTACCATAACTGGCCTACAATTATTCATAGCATTCCCTTATAGGCCTTTATATTTCTTTTACTGTCTGTAGTATTGTCTCCTCATTCTTTCCTGATTTTAGTTTTATGTTGTATATCTGAAACTAATATAATGTTATATGTCAGTTATATCTCAATTTGGGCTTCCTTGGTGGCTCAGATGGTAAAGAATCTGCCTGCAATGTGAGAGACCTGGGTTCAATCCCTGGGTTGGGAAGATCCTCTGGAGGAGGGCGTGGCAACCCACTCCAGTATTCTTGCCTGGAGAATCCCCATGGACAGAGGAGCCTGGCAGGCTACAGTCCACAGGTCACAGAGTCAGACATTACTGTGACTAAGCACAGTACAGCATACTTCAATTTAAAAAAGAATGAAGATATTTTCATTTGCAGGGAAAACACCTTCTCTTCCTTACCTCCAAGTGGGAAGTTATCACATGAAATGTATTTAAATGATGCATTTGGTATTAAATGATACATATGGTATTGCTACCATAAACAGAAGAATTACTATTATATTTTAGCCAAAATCATACATTAGTTTTTCAAATTCACATATTTAATAAACCTCTTTCCAGAACTTTTTTTTTCTTTTTCTGATTATAAACATCTTGAACAGAAAAATTTCTCCATATCTCTCCGTAGAATAAATTACTAGAAGTTGGTGGTCTTTGGACAGACAATAGACATTAAAAAAAAATCTTCTGGATATATATATACCCTATAATTTTCCAGGAAAATTGTACCCTGCATGCCTCTATTGAAAGGGCATGAAAGCATGTTGTAAATGCTCCCAACAATCTTGGATATTGGATAAATTTGTTAAAACTGCTAAGAAAATGCTGCTTTATTTCTTATGCTGATTGCATTTCTCTGAATAATAATTTGATTGATAAATTGCTTCAGTTGTGTCTGACTCTTTGTAAACCTATGGACTGTAGCCCACCAGGCTCCTCTGTCCGTGGGATTCTCCAGGCAAGAATACTGCCTGGAATGGGTTGTCATGCCCTCTCCAGGGGATTTTCCCAACCCAGGGATTGAACCCATGCCTCTTATGTCTCCTCCATTGGCAGGCGGGTTCTTTACCACTAGTCCCACATGGGAAGCCCCACGACTGGATTACAGTAGTTTAAAAAATAATTATTAAACATTTCTTGCTAATTAACCTACTCATGCCCTTGGCCTGTTTCCTGTATTGTATTTGCTTTTTTCCTATTGAAATATCAGAATTTTTAAAATATTTAACTAGTAAAAGATATTTAACATTTGTTTATAATAAGTATGGAAACTATTTCCCCTCATTGTCATTTGGCTTTTTAACACTGAAAATAATATTGTATTTTCAAATATGCATATATATATTTAATTTTTATTTTTTATTTAATTTTTATTATTTTTTAAATTTTATTTTTACTTATTCTACGTTACAATACTGTATTGGTTTTGCCATACATTGACATGAATCAGGCACAGGTGTACACAATCTCCCAATGCTGAAGCCCCCTCCCACCTCCCACCCCATATCATCTCTCTGGATCATCCCGTGCACCAGCCCCAAACATCCTGTATCCTGTATTGAACATAGACTGGTGCTTCGTTTCTTACATGATAGTATACATGTTTCAATGCCATTCTCCCAAATCATCCCACCCTCTCCCTCTCCCTCAGAGGCCAAAACATGTGCATATATATATATATTTAAAACAGCTTTATTGAGATGCAATTCATAAGCCACTTAAAGTGTATAAGTAAATGGTTTTTAGTATAATCAGTGCAACTATAACTACAGTTAATCCTGGAATATTTTTGTCACCCCCTCAAAGATACCCTTTACCCATTAGTAGTCACTCCACATTTATCCTGGGAGCTCCCATAGTGGTACCCATTCCCACCCCCTCAACGATCCCCTCTCACTAATCCATTTTTTTGTCTTTATACAGATTTGTCTATTTTGGACATTTCAATAAGTGAAATCATATGATGTATGATCTCTGGTAACTTTTACTTAGCCTGTGTTCAAGATTCATCCATGTTGAAGCATGTGCCAATAATTCATTTTTTAAATTGCTGAATAATATCCATTGTGGGGCTTCCCTGGTGGCTCAGATGGTAAAGAATCTGTCCACAGTGTGGGAGACTCAGGTTTGGTCCCTGGGTTGGGAAGATTCCCTGGAGAAGGAAATGGCAACCCACTCCAGTATTCCCATATCCAGGAAATCCCCTGGCTAGAGGAGCCTGTTGGGCTACAGTCCATGGGGTTGCAATGAACTGGACACAACTGTTGTTGTTCAGTCACTCAGTTGTGTAACCCCATGCACTGCAGCATCCCAGGCTTCCCTGTCCTTCACCATCTCCCGAAGCAGGCTCAAACTCACGTCCATTGAGTTGGTGATGCCATCCAACCATCTCATCCTCTGTTGTCCCCTTCTCCTCCTGCCTTCTATCTTTCCCAGCATCAAGGTCTTTTTCAATGAGTCAGCTCTTCATTTCAGGTGGTCAAAGTATTGGAGCTTTAGCTTCAGCATCAGTCCTTCCAATGAATATCCAGGGTTGATTTCCTTTAGGATTGACTGGTTTGATCTCCTTGCAGTCCAAGAGACTCTCAAGAGTCTTTCCCAACACAACAGTTTGAAAGCATCAATTCTTTGGCACTCAGCTTTCTTTATGGTCCAACTCTCACATCTATATGTGGCTACTGGAAAAACCATAGCTTTGATTATATGGACCTTTGTTGGTAAAGTAACGTCTCTGCTTTTTAATATGCTGTCTAGGTTGGTCATAGCTTTTCTTCCAAAGAGCAAGGGTATTTTAATTTCATGGCTGCAGTTACCATCTACAGTTATTTTGGAACCCAAGAAAATAGTCTGTTATTGTTTCCACTGTTTTCCCATCTGTTTGCTGTGAGGTGATGGGATTGGATGCCATGATTTTAATTTTTTTTAATGTTGAGTTTTAAGTCAGCTTTTTCACTCTCTTCTTTCACTTTTGTCAAGAGGCTCTTTAGTTCCTCTTTCCTTTCTGCCATAATGGTGGTGTCATCTGCAATCTGAGGTTATTAATATTTCTCCCGGCAATCTTGATTCCAGCTTGTGCTACATCCAGCCCAGTATTTTGCATGATGTACTCTGCATATAAATTAAATAAGCAGGGTGACAATATACAGCCTTGATGTACTCTTTTCCCAATTTGGAGCCAGTCTGTAATTTCATGTCTGGTTCTAACTGTTGCTTCTTGACCTCCAGATTTCTCAGGAGGCAGGTAAAGTGGTCCAGTATTCCCATCTTTCAGAATTTTCCACAGTTTGTTGTGATCTACACAGTCAAAGGCTTTAGTGTAGTCAATGAATCAGAATTACATGTTCTTCTGGAATTCTCTTGCTTTATCTATGATCCAGTGGATGGCTGCAATTTGATCTCTGGTTCCTCTGCCTTTTCTAAATCCAGCTTGTACATATGGAAGTTCTCAGTTCACATACTATTGAAGTCTAGCTTGGAGGATTTTGAGCATGACATTGTTAGCATGTGAAATGAGTGCAACTGTGTGGTAGTTTGAACATTCTTTGGCATTGCCTTTCTTTTGGATTAGAATGAAAACTAACCTTTTCCAGTCCTTTGGCCACTGCTGAGTTTTCCAAATTTGCTGGCATATTGAGTGTGGCACTTTAACAGCATTACCTTTTGGGATTTGAAATAGTTCAACTGGAATTCCATCACCTCTACTAGCTTTGTTTGTAGTGATGCTTCCTCAGGTCCACTTGACTTTGCACTCCAGGATGTCTGGCTGTAGGTAAGTGATCACACCACTGTGGTTATCCAGGTCACTAAGATCTTTTTGTACAGTTCTTCTGTGTATTCTTGCCACCTCTTCTTAATATCTTCTGCTTCTGTTAAGTCCATACCTTTTCTGTCCTTTATTGTACAGATCTTTGCATAAAATATTCCCTTGGTATCTTCAATTTTCTTGAAGAGATATCTAGTCTTTCCCATCCTATTGTTTTCCTCTCTTTCTTTGTATTGTTCAGTTAGGAAGGCTTTATCTCTTTGCTGTTCTTTGGAACTCTGCATCCAGATGGGTATATCTCTCCTTTTCTTCTTTGCCTTTTATATCTCTTCTTAGATATTTGTAAGGCCTCCTCAGACAACCATTTTGTCTTTTGCATTTCTTTTTCTTGGGAAGTTTTGGATCACTGCCTCCTGTAAAATGTTATGAACCTCCATCCATAGTTCTTCAGGCACTCTATCACATCTAATCCTTTGAATCTATTTGTCACTTCCACTATATAATCATAAGGGATTTGATTTAAATCATACCTGAATGGCCTAGTGTTTTCCCCTACTGTCTTCAATATAAGTCTGACTTTTGCAATAAGGACTTCATGATCTGAGCCACAGTCAGCTCCTGGTCTTATTTTTGCTGACTGTATAGAGTTTCTCCATTTTCAGCTGCAAAGAATACAGTCAACCTAATTTTGGTATTGATCATCTGGTAATGTCCATGTGTAGAGTCGTCTCTTGTGTTGTTGGGAGAAGGTGTTTGTTATGACCAGTGCATTCTTTTGGCAAAACTCTGTTAGCTTTTGTCCTGCTTCATTTTGTACTCCAGCGCCAAACTTAGCTGCTACTCCAGGTATCTCTTGACTTCCTACTTTTGCATTCCGGTCCCCAGTGATGAAAAAAGACACCTTTTTGGTGTTAGTCCTAGAAGATCTTAAATGTCTTCATAGAACTGTTCAACATCAGCTTCTTTAGCATTAGTGGTTGGAGCATAGACTTGGATTACTCTGATACTGAATGGTTTGCCTTGGAAACAAAGTGAGATCATTCTGTCATTTTTGAGATTGTGTCCAAGTACTGCATTTCTGACTCTTTTGTTGACTGTGAGGGCTATTCCATTTCTTCTAATGGATTCTTGCCCACAGCAGTAGATATAATGGTCATCTGAGTTAAATTCACCCATTCCCATCCATTCCCATCCTGACACAACTGAGCCACCAACACATCCATTGTATGAATATACATTTTATTTATCCATTCATCAATTGTTAGACATAGGGGGTTGTTTCTACCTTCTGGCTACTGTGAATAGTGTTGCTATGAATATTCACATACAAATTTTCATTTAAACACCTGTATTCAGTTATTTTGGGCAAATACTAGGAGTTAAATTGCTGATTCATATGGTAACTCCATATTTAACCTTTTGAGGAACTGCCAAACTGGTTTCCAAAGTGGCCACACCATTTGCAGTCCTACCAACAATGTATGTTGGGCTTTGCTGGTGGCTCAGCAGTGCAGGAGACTTTAATGCAAGAGACTCCAGTTTGATCCCAAGGTTAGGAAGATCCCCTGGAGAAGGAAATGGCAACCCACTCCAGTATTCTTGTCCAGGAAATCCCATGGACAGAGGAGCCTGGCAGGCTGCAGTCCATGGAGCTGTAAGAGTTGGACATGATTTAATGACACTACCACAACAGTGTATGAATGTTCTGATTTTTCTACATTTTCACCAACATTTGTTATTCGTTATCTGTTTTTTTGTTTTTCCTTTTTAATTTTAGCCATCTTAGTGGATTTGAAGTGATATCTCCTTATAGCTTTGGTTTGCATTTCCCTATTACTCATGTCAAGCATTGTATCATGTGTTTATAGCTCTTATGTGCTTTTACTTTTTTTCAAGATACTTTTTGTCACACAGGGGTTTTAAATTCAAAAGTAGTTTTGATTTAAATATGGACAGATGAATACATATCATATCAAATCAAATCTTAAGTGTCAAAATGAATTTTTCAAAAATAAATGGTATTCAAAATTTAAATCTATTTCTGATACAAAAATAAGTATCATTCAGTCAATACTTTTTGATTTTCCAAACTGTGACATATTCTTACTGAGCATTGCACTTACCATGAACAGCTCCTCTGGGGGCTTATTTCCATCTAGCTCAATAAGATACTGGGAATCGTGTTCAGCCATTACTTCCTGCATATAATCAAAAAGAAGCCTTATCATTCAGGATCACTGGCAAAAGTTCAGTCTTCATATACCATGAAGAAATCTTTAATGCTAAATTATTTGCTATATACATGACATACTGGATGTTATTTTCAGTGCTCAGGAGAACTTTTACAAAAGCCTAAACTAGTCATACCATGAATTCTGCTCTTTCTGTTTCTTCTGTTTTTCTCTACAGTGAAGCCAGTCATTCCCAATAGAAATGCTTGAGGGCATCCACCTCTCTGCATATATTCACAGAATAATTTCTGTCAAACTGCTAGGTGAAGAATGGGCTTAGTTTGTTTCACTTTTTATTCCCCTGGCTGTGGGTGATGTTCAGTATCTAGAAATCCATCTCTGTAAACTGAACCATAACCTCTGCATTTTGTTAGACCTTTCTTTTCCTTAACATTCATAGAAAGTCTTTAACCTTTATCTGCCATATGGTTTGCAAATGTTTTACCTGGCCATGATTTATCATTTGACTTTGTTTATGGTAATCTTTTGTATTATAAAATATATTTATGATGAAATCTGTTATCATTGTTTCTGGATTTCCTTTCTTCTTTAAATTAGATTTTTCTGTATCTTAAGATTATATTAATATTCTGGTAAATTTTCTTCCATTCCAAGAAAGTGGGGATGGTGGAGATATAAGATCCACCTCTACCCTTCTTCAAAGACTCAGATAAGATCTATCGCCATCTTTTTCATGGTTTTCATAAGACCCTTATTTACCTGCCTCCATAAAACCCTAGCCCCTCCCTTTGAGAAAGTCTTCATTAGTGAATGTTTTCCCCTGTTGCCATAGTCTGAACAAAATCACCTACTTAAATGTCCAGTACATTTTGTTTTTCATAATACTGTGTAAGGTTATTAGGTTCTAAGTGTTTCTCTACTTCTAGAGAGAAGAACCATTATGCCTGCATTGCTTAACCATAAATTCAGTTCAGTCACTCAGTCATGTCCAACTCTGCGACCCCACGGACTGCAGCATGCCAGGCCTCCCTGTCCATCACCAACTCCCAGAGTTTACTCAAACACATTTCCACTGAGTCGGTGATGCCATCCAAACATCTCAACTTTTGTCATCCCCTTCTCCTCCTGCCTTCAATCTTTCCCAGCATCAGGGTCTTTTCAAATGAGTCAGTTCTTCATATCAGGTGGCCAAAGTATTGGAATTTCAGCTTCAACATCAGTCCTTCCAATGAACACCCAGGACTGATCTCCTTTAGGATGGACTGGTTGGATCTCCTTGTAGTCCAAGGGACTCTCAAGAGCCTTCTCCAACACCACAGTTCAAAACCATCAATTCTTCTAGTAGAATCTAAGAATCCAACCATAAATTATGATGTTCTAAACAAGGATGTATATTATGCTTTTCTGTATTTCAGATACTTTCCTTAAACTAGATTCTTTTAATTTAATAGCCTTTTTACCTTAAATTAAAAATATTTTTTTTTGCTTTACCGCACAGTATGTGGTATCTTAGTACCCTGACCAGGGATCAAACCCACAGCCTCTGCAGTGGAATCTCAAAGTCTTAACCATTAGACCACCAGGGAAGTCCTAAGCTAGGTTCTTCAGAATGAAGTTAGTATACTAAGTCTAAAGGTATGAAGACTCTTAAGGCTAAAGAGACAAACACCGGGTCAAACCAGTAGTCAAGCTGTGATGTGAAGACAGGCAAGAATGAAGACTTGGCCTTGGATTAGTCCTGAAGCAGGACAGAAACCAGACACTGACGCAGTTACTTTGCTCCTACTTGCTTTCCTCATGTCTTTTAGAGGAAGACTGAATTTTGGTGATCTTGGCCTCCCAAGTGAATCCACATCTCAGCCAGATCAGAGGAGACTAGAATTGTAGGCTCCTGTCTTTCAAGGCTCTTCCTGACCTCCTTCCACACATATCAGCACCCTGAAATTACCATACAAGGCAAGCTATACACTAGATCTGAAGTCTAGGTTCTTGGCCTAGAAACTGTTGTCTGATCAGTCAGTTCTTATTTTTGCTGCAGGGCCTAGAAATTTTCCACTTCTGTGCTTTTCTCAGGCAAGCTATCTAAAAACCACTATACTAATTTATATTCCTTTCAGCAGGGTATGGGAGTGTTTGCTTTACCATATGTAGTTGCTAGAATTAGGAATTCTTATTCCTTGTCCATCTTTTAAAATTTAATTGGAGAAATATTTTTTAGCATTTAATTATTATCAGTAAAGTTGAATATTTTTCTATAGACTTGTTACTCTTTTGTCATTAGTTTTTGTGAATTGTCTGCTCATATTTGTTACTCATTTATTATCTTGAGGATAAGACCTTACAGGTTTTAGAAAAATCATATCTATGATATTTTTTCCTACATTTTTAAAAATTGAAGGATAGTTGTGTTACAATGTATTAATTTCTGCTGTATAGCAAAGTGATTATTATATATGTATATGTATATACAGACATACACATTCTTTTTTAAATTCTTTTCCGTTGTGGTTTATCATAGGATATTGAATATAGTTCCCTGTGCTATATATTAGGACATTGTTACTTATCCATTCTATATATATTAATACTAATTTGCATCTGCTGACCCCAAACTTCCAATCCATCCCTCCTCTACCCACTGTCTCCTTGTCAACCATGTCTGTTCTTTATGTCTGTGAGTCTATGACCTTTCAATATATTAAACCTTTAAATATTTATCAGAGTCGATGTGGATATTTTTCTTTTAAGTAAAGGTTTTTAAAATTATGTACAGAAATTTACATGTAATGAAATGGAAGCTGTTATTTTTCCTTTGGGACCTCATCATTTGTTCCACTGAACATCTGTCAAGCATTTACCACTCGCCAGACTTTGGGCACTGCACTGGATATTAATGATACTGGGAGCCCCTATCCTTGAAGAGACTACCTCTGCTTCCCATTCCCAACTCCCTGCCCATGAATATAATTTTATAATCTTCTGAATCTTATTTTAATTATGCTTTATTCACACCCAATTCCAGCAGCTCAAAGAACATGTAGAATATTTTTGTTGAAGGAGAAAGAATGTTATAGACAGATATCTAAATTACCCTTAAGAAGCTATGTTTAGAGGCCAGGGATAGAAGAGGAAGAAGGGAGGAATCAAAGTCATACATAAGAAAACAAAAATACTGAATCATTGTGCTGCATATCTGAAACTAACACAATACTGTAAATAAATGAAAAAAATAAAACGATTTGGATCTCACTGAGGGGATGGACAATGGGAATGAAAATGATCCACTTGTCTTTAAAAATATATAAACATTATAAAACACCATGAAACAAATTCTTTTAATTTCTCTATCAGATGGAAAGAGGCAATTTGAGGACTGTTTTTCATTTGTCTTTGTAGTTCTATTGCTTAGCATGGTATCTGGCCAAATACCATAAAATAAATGTTTGTTGAATAAATCTCCAATATAAACTGGGCAGAGTCTTCCCTGGATTTTTAACCATAAAAATATGCTTTTCCATAATCATAATTTCAGTAATCATCGTTTTAAAATGTTAATTCTTTTAATTATAACCTTCCTATTACAATATATAATAGCCTTATCATATTTACAAATAACCAACTTTGAATAGGATACACAGAGAAACCAGTCTTGGATGGCTTTCTTTAGATTGTAATTTAACTAAATTAACAGTTCCTTTCAGAATAAAAGATGTGCCTTAGGTGTACATTTGTTTTTATAAACCCATACATTTTGGATTCAAAATGCTTTTACAAAATAATGCCTTAATATGGACTTTCCAACCCCCAACCATAAATAAATTCCCCTAATGACTTTTGAAAAATGCAATTCATTTATCACTTTTCAGCAGCACTATTGCTTTGGAATAAAATAATGTTGCTCTGTCAAACAGCCTTTGGAATGCAGTCTTACTCTGATAGCATTTTACCAAGCTCAAGAGGAGGAGAATGAAGCAGATAATACACAAGGTGAAGAAATGTGAAAGCTATTTAACCAGGGATAAAACACAAATAGGGCTTCACTGGCAGCTGAGCAGTAAAGAATCTGCCTGCAACGCAGGAGACGCAGGTTTGATCCCTGGGCTGGGAAGATCCCCTGGCTGAGGAAATGGCAACCCATCCCACTATTCTTGCCTGGAGAATCCCATGGACAGAGGAGCCTGGTGGGCTACAGTCCATGGGGTCACAAAGAGTTGGACATAAACCAAAGCAACTTAGCACACATGCACGCAAAACAGAAGTATCAAATTCCTTTTACAGCAATGTATCTTTTTCTTACTTCTAAAGGATGAAGAATTATTTCCTTATAAAGGTTAACACTGTGTTCGATGTTTTCCAAATAATCCTCAGGTCTCTGAACGAGGTGTCGAAGAACTTCAGCCACCATCTGCATTTCAGCAATAAATGCCTAAATGGAAAAGAAGTCATGCTGAGTATCTTTATGGTTATGATTACTTCATTTGCAAGCCACATCCCTCTCTCCCTATACCTGCATGCCATTTTGGGGTAAGAAGCAGGGAAAAGGGGAGATTGATAGGATTTTTATTTTAGAGAGATTGAACACCCTGAAGGTCTTTTATCAGATGGAATAAAGTTTTAAATTGACTTGGATACTTACTCATTTCTTTTGCCCCCAATGAGTAGGGAAGAGTATGGGAATAACATCCGATTTTTAGAGACAAAATAAAGAAGTTGGATTTTCTCTAAGTACCTGAGCTTGTAGCTCATTCACTCATTGATTCATTCATTTATTAATAGTAAAGTTTAAGTGCCTACCCCACGCCAGACACTGTTCTAGGAGCTTGAAATATGACAGAGAACAAGGGCTCTTTGTTTAGACAGAAAACTAAGGGCTTGGGTCTTAGACAGCACACATCCCAATTGAGGAAGACAGAGCATAAACAAGTAGACAGATACATCGCAGGTTAGGCTGTGGTGGTAAGAGCTAAGAAGAAAGATGATGGCAGGGGAGAAGGGATGAAGAGTAATGGGGCAAGGTGGTTATGAAAGGGTTCACGGAAAAAAATGACATTTGTATCATATTTATTTCCCCATTATTATCATCATATTTGGGCTTCCTAGGTGGTGCTCGTGGTAAAGAACCCACTTGCCAATGCAGGAGACTGAGATGCAGGTTCAGTCCCTGGCTTAGGAAGATCCCCTGGAGGAGGAAATGGCAATACATTCCAGTGTTCTTTCCTGGAGAATCCCATGGACAGAGGAGCCTGGTGGGCTACAATCCATAGGGGTGCAAAGAGTCAGACATGAGTGAAGCACCCTGGCACGCATGCATATATTTATTATACTTATTGTGATGGTATGCTTTGTTCATGTTAAAATCACACACTTTTATTCCTATTTGCTATGAGGTTTACTTGAAATATTTACCTAGAATAGTTGCTGGTTATTCATCTAATGCCTTATTTGCATAGGGAAGATTATTTTATATTTTTAAATGGGCATTCTTACATTAATAGGTTTTTAAAATTGAGATATAATCGACATATTGCATTAGTTTCAGGTGTACAATAGAATGATTCAATACGGTTGATCTTTGGGCAATGTGAGTTTGAACTGGGTGGGTCCACTGATAGCATAGTTTTCAATAGTAAATACATAGTGCTACATAATCTGTGGTTGGTAGGATGCAGAACCATGGATATAGAAGGCTGACTGTAAGGTTAACTTGGATTTTCAACTGCACAAAGGGTCGGTGCTCTAACTCTGGAGATGTTCAAGGTCAACTGTATTTGTACTTATTGTGAAATGATCATAATAAATCTAATTAACATCCATCATCATACATGCATGTGTGCATGCTAAGTCGCTCCTGTTGTGTCTGACTCTTTGCAACCCTATAGACTGTAGCCTCCCAGGGTCCTCTGTCCATGGGATTCCAGGCAAGAATCCTGGAGTGGGTTGCCATTGCCTTCTCCAGGGGATATTCCTGACCCAGGGATCGAACCCAAGTTTTCCGCATTATAGGCAGATTCTTTATTGTCTGAGCCACCAGGGAAGCCATCATCATACATAGTTACAGTGTTTAACTATGAAGTTAACATAACCCCTTAAAAGTTCTGCTCTTAAATGAAAGATCTTTTCATTTAAGATTTTCTCTTAAATGAAAGAACAAATGTCAAAAATTCATTTAGCCCATTAGTGAGGAAAACAGCAGGATAACAAAACTGAAGTATGTATAATCACTTAAATCAGAGTGCAAAGTTTGATGTCCTGCTTAACATCCTTCAGGGCAATAAAACTGTTGCCTTTGGGGTTTATCTTTTCTACTAGACAAATGATTTGCAATGTATCATTTTCGACATTAACATCAGACTTAACTGAGTCTAGGCCTAATATAAATAGTATTTATTCATGATAAGTTATAGAAACTATTTAAAATTATTAAACATAAATAAGTTAATCTATAGTAGAAATCACAGGTATATTTCAATAGAGCAAGACCTGTCTCACTCACCCCAGTGGGCTAAATCCAGCCCATTAGCTATTAACAAATTTCCTGAGTGAGTGAGTGAAAGTCACTCAGTCGTGTCAGACTCTTTGTGACCCTATGACTATACAGTCCATAGAATTCTCTAGGCCAGAATACTGGAGTGGGTAGCCTTTCCCTTCTCCAGGGGATCTTCCCAATCCAGGTCTCCCATATTGCAGGTGGATTCTTTACCAGCTGAACAGGAGGGATGCCCAAGAATACTGGAATGGGTAGCCTATTCCTTCTCCAGTGGATCTTCCTGACTCATAGTATCAAATTTTCCTCATTAAGTCTGGTATAAGATTCTTTTGAGGTCCTGTTACATTATGCTTACTAGTATTGACTTAGGATTATTATTATATGTGAAATTGGGATATAGATTTCTTTTCATGTGCTCTCTTTGAGTTTGGAATTGGGGTTATGTTAACTTCATAAATTGGATTCTACCTGGGCTACCTTCTTCCTCAAATTACATGTTTTCTGTTGTTCTGACTCTTGACACTAGCTTGCATAGTGCTTGACACATGGCAGGTCACCAGTAACTCTCTATTGCTATGAAATGAAGCAGATTAGCTGTCAGGATATGGAGGGACTTCCATCCTGACAAGGATGACCTTAAACTTGATGACCTTTGCATTATGATCTAATAGTTCTTGAAGGTGAGGTGAGGTAAAGTCACTCAGTCGTGTCCGACTCTGCGACCCTGTGGACTGTAACCTACTAGGCTTCTCCGTCCATGGGATTCTCCATGCAAGAATGCTGGAGTGGATTGCCATTTCCTTCTCCAGGGATCTTCCCAACCCAGGTATCGAACCCGGGTCTCCCGCATCGGAGGCAGACGCTTTAACCTCTGAGTCACCAGGGAAGCCATAGTTCTTGAAAACATGAAATATTTTTTGTTTCCTCTAACTAAATAAAACCTTAAGGAAAATATAATTTTCTGTATAGAATATTCATATTCTGTCATGTAATTATAGAAATTAAAAAAATGAAACTGATATAGCAAGCAAGGTGTTTTTTATTTCTTTTTAAAATTTTTAATTTATTTGGCTGCGCCATTTCTTAACTGTGGCATGTGGGATCTAGTTCCCTGATCAGGAATTGAACCGAGCGCCCCCTGCATTGGGAGTGTGGAATCTTAACCACTGGACCATCAGGGATAGTCCCTATAGCAAATTTTAGAAGTGTAGCATCTTGTATACAGATATTACCTCTTCTTCTTCTTGCTCTTCTTCCTCTTCACCCTCCTCTTCTCCTTTTCCTTCCTTTTGGGCTTCTTTCTTCTTTTTCCTACGATTCTCAATGACTTCAGGATCCCACTGATCTCTTGTGTATATGTATCCTGTACTACTGTGCTGCCTTTGTCCCGAAATTCTTTGGCATAAATCATAGTCAGGGCACTAAGGAACAACATTAATCACTACTCAAAACATTTTGAGTATCCTTTGCTTCCTGTTCATATATTATGCAATATATAACCCCCCCCAAAACCCTGAGCAAATGCAGTACTATAAATGGTATTTTGAATCAGATTTCATCACATGCCAAGAGAGGCACAAGATACAACTTTTATGTTATGGCAACACTTTCTTTACCCCAAAGTAATACATATGAGAAAGTTTCAGAAGCTGTAGAATTAAAAAAAGAGAGAGAATAACAGTAGAAAGAACTAGAGAAGTAGAATAGAAAATCTGTTTAGTTAGCAGAGGTATTACAGGATATTGTCAGATTAGTTTGAAAAGGCTGAGAATGGATGAAAATGGTGGGATAGCCACATTTTTTTCCAACCAAAAATATATCATGTGTTTATAGTATTTACTATGATATACAGCTCTATGGATGAAGTATTTCATAAAATAGCATCAATGAATGGGATCTGAAAGGTTACCTGGTTTAGTCTAACCTTATCATTTGCAAATGAGAAAACTGAATCTGGATAGTAAAAAGGCCAAAACCAAAGTCTATGTGTGATTTTCTCATTTCAAGTGCTTCCATGTGTATAATATTTTACTCAGCTCTTAAACCAACCCTGTCAGAGAAGTAATAGAATATTAGGGTTCAAACCATTTCAGACCAGAGAGGGACTGCTCTGCAGCATCAGGTCACAGTCAAGAGGGGCAACTACACCCTGAGCCCCGCCTCATGCTCCACAGCCCACTCTTGGTAACTCATTATTAATGATAAACTAAGGTTTGGGGCTGTAAAGCCCGCTCTGAGTATTTTTCAGGATAAAAACCTCTGGATGATATTCTCTAGTAGTGGTTTTAAAACATTAGAGTGTAACTCTACACAGCGGATTATAAATAAAAGTTTCTGCTTCCCTTGTGATTTATTAAGTCTGGAGTAAGCCTCAGACATTTTAATGAACATCCTCAGTGATTCTGGTGCCAACAGTTTATGTATCACACGTTTGAGAAAGGGGCAAGAAACTTTAGAACTTTTCATGCTAATATTCTGATTTCCTCAGACTACTTCTATATGGAAATGGGATGGGAATTTATTGAGGCAAGACTTTTATTTAGGCTAATTTTTCACACACAAAAGATTTCAACCCATACTGGTAATTAAAAAATATATATGTATATTTGCCCTTATTCCATAACCTAGATTACCCACATTGTGGGTCCTTGGCAAAAGAGCAATGTGAACGGTCAGACAATATTTAACTTTTCTGTGGTGAGTGAAGGATGGGGTATAAGGAGAGAGAGCGTAAGAATGAGAGTCAGTTATTGTTTGTGTTACTGTGGAGGGGGGTGGTCATCAGGGAACATTCTGTAGAGATGATGCCTGAAGTGACTTTCAAAGAATGACTATGGTTAAGCCTGGTGAAAGGACAAGAAAGTATTTCCTGTGGACAGAGCTATAGGAGCAAAAGAACGGAGGTATGAGAAAATACAATTCAGTCCTAAAATTGATTCATTAGTTATTTTTCCTTAACTCCTTAAAAATTAATAACATTCCTTGAATTTAACTATCAAAAATAATATTTATATACTCTATACTAATAAAGACATATTCTTACCTTAATATTGATTATAATATCAGGTTTCAATTTTAAATTTCTAATTAATTCTATTTGCTGCAGAGTAGTCATGGCATCCTGTGAAAGTGATGGTATTTCAGTAATAATATAGCCTGTAGAATGAAATATAATTTTTAAAGTTTTATAATATTATCAATATCTGAAAGCAGATTTATTATTTATAAAAATATCATTTCTTTATTGATGAATACTAACGCTGATCTTAAAATATGTTGACATTTAAAATTAATAATTAAGGTTATTGCCACATGATTAATATTGCAATATTCAATAACTATGATAATGTTTTTCTGGCAATAAAACTATTGGGCTAGAGGAAACATCTTTAAAAATTCCAAATCAATTTATTTTAGGCACAAAAGGTGCCTAGAGAAGGAAATTCCATGCCAGTAGTTCTTTAACTCATCTTAGGAAAACTCATATGATGAGTGGTAAAGATAAATCATAGGGGTTGCATGGTATATTATTTTTATTTCTTGCATTAATATTTCATAATATAATAGAATATACATATACAGTGTTTATATAAGTTACAGAAAATAAAAGATACCCATGTAACCCTCATACCGTTTAAGAAACAACATTATTAATATGATTTTGGCTTAGTATGTTTATTGGCTTGCATCCCTACCCAAAAACCTATATCTGATCATTGAAATTCACCCTTGATACCATTATCATATTAGTTTCCTTAATATATTTATTTAATATGTCACTCTCTTGTTTGAGAAACCTTTCTCTTTCAAAAAATTTATTTTTGATTGAAGGATAATTGCTTTATAGAATTTTGTTGTTTTCTGTCAAACCTCAACATGAATCACCCGTAGGTATATATATACTCCCTCCTTTTGAACCTCCCTCCCATCTTTCTCCCCATCCCACTCCTCTAAGTTGATATAGAGCCCCTGCTTGAGTTTCCTGAGCCATACAGCAGAGAAACCTTTCTCTTAATACAACAGAATAAAGTCTTGACTCTGTCACTGGAAATTAAAGGCCTTCGACAATTTTTTTTTCCTGCTGTTTTATAGGATAGTTTTTCCTTGGAGGAACTGACAAATTATGGTTATTAAGCTTTGATTTTTGGCACACATTTTATGAAAAGTTAGTGGAGTGAGGTTGTCAAGTGCCGCCTCTGGGACATGACGGCTGGCATTAACCCCCTGGGCTGACTCACTGCAGTGCTGGGTGTACGGTGAAGGTGACTGCATGACTCAGCCCTAGACTGAATTCAGCCCTTGCCCAGCTGACCCATCTTGATCAGATAAGTCCAGAGACCAGTCAGTCCCCAGAGATCATGCCCTCCGCCTCTAAGCAACAAGGCACTACACAAGACCTCCCTCCCATCCCCTCTGCTGCCAGCACTGCTCAGCTCTGTGTATCTCAGCTGGATGACAGAAAGATGCTGGGCACTCTGTTTGCAGTGCTCTCTAGCACCCTGCCCATTATCACAACCACTGCCACTGCTCAGAGAGCTTCTCAGGCATTCCAAGTGTGACTGTTTGCAGGCATGCCAAACCTTGGGTAGACATGTATATTCAAATGACTTTCCTACTTGGTCTCTTTCCTAGTGGAACCAGCAGAAATAGCAGGTTGTTTCCATGGGGTCTGGCTCTTGGTATTCTGCCTCAGTGTTCTGAGCAATGGATTTAGGGGCTTTACCCATTGAAAGGTGGCCAGTTATCATCATATCCAGACCCCGGAAATATATTTATGGAAGAATTGTGGCAGAGATAGTTATGTTGCTTGTCTCACCATTGAAGATTTAGAGGAATAACTTAGTTCTCTGGATCCAATTCTGGGAAGATCTCAAGGGATACCTCTTAGAGTGGCTGAACCCTCTCTAATCCCAGAGATGTGTTGTAAAGATGGAAGCATGGGTGAGGATTCGACTATCCCATCTCACCTTTCCTTGACACCATTACTAAGCCCTTACACGCCATGCTTTGAAAATGGAGGAATGGTAGACACCATACCCCTCCTTGCTGGGAAGCTTTCCATATATCATCATAGGCAAGATAGGCACTTGGCAGGCTAATGCCCAGCCTGCATCACCCCCACCAAGGGACAACTCAGACCATTCACACCACTGCCCAGGGAAGCCAATTGGCCCATACCATCACTTTGCCACCACTTTCTGGCACCGTGGGAAGAAGAAGGTATTCCCACAAAACTGAAGATGGCATGCCACTACTCTTAGGCTGAAGCATTGAGAGATTCATGGATATCAGGTAGCTTAGTGCCCAGCCAGCCCTGATAGTTATCTCACCTCATGCCAGCCTGACATGAATGGATACACTGGTGACCAATGACTTATAGTACCATCTACAATATGACATACCAGGGCAGGGGCTGCCCAGACCAGGGCTGTTCATCAGTCACTTGGGAAAATGATTTTTTCTGGAATATAGAAAGACAAAGCAGAGAGGGGCTTCTTAGGGTACCCAGGAATTGACTCTTCCTTTTTCTCTTCAAACAAACAAATAAACAACAAACTAAAGCCAACTAGAAAAAAAAAATATGAGGTACAGGGTGAAATTTGACCACAGACGGGTTAGTAGATGAATTATTATTAATTTTTAGGTATGATAATGGTAATATGATAAATTTTAAAGGAATCCTTATCTTTTCGAGATACAAACTAAAACATTTACAGATGATATGATATGGATTAGCTTCAAAGTAAAGTTGGTTGGGGGAGGGGTATAGTCAGAAGTATGAATAATTAAGACTGGACAAGAAGTGTCATTGTTGAACCTGGGTGATAGACACATGGAGGATTTTATACCAGTCTCTCTACTTTAATTTGACATTTTCCATAATAAGTTAAAAAGTTTATGAACATTGCGAATGGCAAGCTGAGTAGATTTATTTTTCTAATGTTTCTTTCTTTTCTTTCTTTTTCAGCCAGTACTTACAATTTATGCCATCTTTTTGTGACTAAGTCACTCTAAATTTTCTTAAGAGGTAAGGTGAAGTAAAGAAAAACAAAAAGATATTTGCCTATATACTTTTATATATAGTGTTCAGTTTCAATCATTATGCTTTTGAGGTAATTTAATGACCTATGCTGGAATTCTGTGATTGTCTTTTTACCTTTTTATTCATTTTACTTTCCTCATTCTGAGTGCTTTTCCTAAGTTCATTCTCTTTGTTGGAGGAGGGCATGGCAACCCACTCCAGTATTCTTGCCTGGAGAACCCCCACAGACAGAGAAGCCTGGTGGGCTACAGTCCATGGAGTCACAAAGAGTCAGACATGAGTGGGTGACTAAACCCATTCTCTTTATTACTGATCAGTATATAGTTAAATGGATGGATAGACAGAGTGTATTTATATGAAATAAAAGAGATGATATATGGATATATTAATATATTTATGTATTAAATAGTTAATTCTGTATATATAGATCTTTCTTCATATAGATTATATATATATATATATATAATCTACAACTCTGGCCACTGATCAACATCAACATCGACTGCAACTAACCATATGTGTATACACACGCACATATGTATAGTCTTCAGTGAGAAGACTGCTGTTGCTATTTCCACTATTGATTTTCATTGTACTGCACTTTATTTGTGCCCCGGTATTCTTAACAGTCACAGTGCCCTCTCTTAATGTACTGAGACTATAAACCAGATCTCTATATTTTTTTCTCTCATTCAGTAAATCTCTTTCAGGTGGATGATTTTTCTCCCAAACATATCTTTATTCTTCTTTCTTCTTTGGCAAATGCCATAGAGTTTGCCCTTTTCCTTTTAGTCATTCTGAACTTAAGTAGTCTGTCTTGGGAAATTAGGTCCAAAGTCCCAGTTCAGCATTTGTTTGAGCACAGAGAGATTTCTTGGGTCCAGAGTCAGAGGGTAGATTGGATAGAGACTGAAGCCTGCAAGTATCTGGAGCCAGAGGATAAGTTGGTGTCATTCTAGTTCCCATTTCTGTCTTATGAGTGTGGATTAATGCAGAGAAACCTAACCATTGACAGGGCTTAGTAATAAAACTCAGGGCAAATAGGAAAGCAGTTAGCAGAGGCTGTCTGCACTGCATGAAGGGCCACAGCAGGTTATTGATGCTTTTGCTGGGTAACACATTGCTAAAAGAAGGCTGAATCACATAAACTTAAAATTTGGAAACCAATGTAGATTCCGAAGAACAAAAACAAGGAAACAAGCAAATAAAACTATCAGAGCTACTCAACTGAATTCAGACTCCAGGATTCCTGTGCCAGGGGAAAAAATAAAAGTGCAACTCCAGGAATTATTTGTGCCTCAGGTAAACCATGAGTCTTAAGGTTGCTCTGAGAGCCACTGATGGATAAAAATGAACATACCAAAGTGAGAGACTTCTGAGGAGTTCAGCTTCTCCAACATTAACTTTGTGACAAGTTCATCTGGAATGCTTTGGCCACTGATCAGCATTGACTGCAACTAAGAACAAGCATAGATATCATATATGACTGTATAATGTCCATGTGATACACAGCTTTTAAAGAAATCATAACAGTTTTGAAACTTAGATTTACCGTAGCTCCCATTATAGTGTCACTGGCAATCTGTTCTTCCAAAAGTGGTAAAGCTAAAATATGAATTCAGAATATTAGCACAAATAGTTCTGAGAATTTTCAAGTAAGAAACATGTTTGTGTGTTTTTAACTAGTAACATAGATTGATCTTCGTGTCACTTTAGAGTTTACAAAGCACATTGACACTCATTATATCATCTAAGCCTATCTAAAGTACAAGGTAGCAGAATGCATTCCATAAACAACTTCTCTCTGACATTCACCCAGCTAAAAGATCCTGGGGAAGCTAACTTCCCAAACACCTTTGCACCTTGCATGCTTGTGCTCTGTGTAACATACCAGGGAATACAGATGAAATGAGGTTGCATATGACAGTGATTTGGAAATTAGAAAGTATTATACAAAGTATACACTAGCATTAACATTACTAGTCCAGATACTTTTATAACCATGCATAGTTATATCTACGGCCTATTAATTTTGCACACTGATTGTATAAAAGGAAATTATACATCCAGAAATGTTAAAAATAGATAAAACTCTGAAATTAGCCTAGGAAAAAGGGGTCCTGAGGGTGAAATTCTAATGACTTGGTTCCTTTTAAGAGGAGATATTTAATCCCATGATGAAAGATAGTCTAGAAGAGAAATGGCAGGGGCATAACCTAGGGGAGGACCCAGGAACCTATGATGTCCCCATGTGCTGTTAATCTATGATACGTTTGGTGCTTTTTAAGATTTCCTACAAGTGGATTTTATTTTGATAAAAAGGGGACATTTTTAAAGTTTTGGGTATGTCTAGAGTAGAGTCTATGATTATTTGCTGTATTTGCTTTATCAGACATCACTACCAACCCTGTTTAATGTTATCTTTGTATAATGCTTTACTTTTTAATGCATATTTGAAAGTTTTCATAATAAAATATTGGGGGAAAGGTAAAATTTACCTTCTACACGAATACATTTCCATGCCTGTGTTATCTGTTGGGCTAATGTTGTCTTCCCAACCCCCTTAAAAAGAAAGACATTATGTAAAACCTAAGAGAATAGCTATTTGCCAGCAAAACACAATTTTTAAAGATTATATTAATAGGTACTATAATTATATACATACTATCAAGTAAAATTTTTTTCCATATAATAAATAAAGAATAGACCCTAGGTATGAAATATTTATAGCTTCATTTTTCTCTGTTAACTGTCCCACTTGTCACATTTTGTGAAGTGATTTAAGTTTTTTTAAATTAAGAAAATAGTCCTGAAACCAGGAAGGTGTACTGTAATGGTATTCTAGCTATTGCACTCTTCAATTGTTAAATTTTATAATTCTGAATACAAATCATTGTGATAATATTGAGATTCATCATTTTATTTCCTTCCTAAAGCTTATGATTGTGAATGACTAATTGTAAAGACCTCCACACAGTAACTTTCAAGAGTAGAAACTTGCTTCTTAATGGCATCTTTGAGAAGTATCATAGTTTAAAGATAAAAGCTCACTTTAATGAAGCGACATTCACATCTGATTGCTTCCACTGTTGACTTCTAAAACTCCATTATGTTTTCAGAAACATAATAAAAGTTATTGGAGACATTTCTTGACTCTGTCCCAGGGTTTGTAGAAAAGCAAGTCAAGAATTGGGTCCAGACCCAAGACTCTGCTATTCCAGAGAGGCTTTTGTATTAACCACCTCAGGCCCTTTAATGGTAGCTACCAACTAGGTCAGTGGCTGAAAACAGTTCTCATCTAGACATCCTTACTAGAGCTGCCTAGGAAAGAAAGCTATCTTACAACAGCCGTTCTTGGTTCCTTCCTGTTTTGTGGAAAACTGATACATAGGTCCACTAACAAACTGTGGGTGAAGATGAAGCACATTCCCTCTCAGCAGCTCTAGACGCTGATGGGAGAGTCTTCCGTTTGTCTCTTTAGAGTCCTGCCTTCACATATCCAGAGAGCCTCACAACACACTTCATAGAAGTTTATGTGAAAATTGCGTGTGAAATAACTTTGGATCACATACTATTAATAATTGTCATGGAGCAGTGCTTTGATGAGTTAATTTTTTCATAATATAAAAGCAAAGATAAATATAACCTAAGTTCCTTTTCAGTAATAGTGTACAAGAGGAGAGAAAGTTCAAGTCATACAATGAAAGTCTAAAAACAATTAAAAAATTAGCACATTATTTGGTTTTCATTCTTATATGGTAACATTAGATTATGACTTTAAAATTTTTTAATTACATTAAATAATAAGTTAGAAGAGATAACTTACTGGTTTCCCAAATACAACAAAGCAAACAGGTTTAGACAACATAAAGTTTATGTCAGCTTCATCTTCGTTAAATATATCCACAAAAGGATGCTTTTCTGTCTTCTCTTGAGAAGTCATAATACAAAACACTATAGTAAGAAAGAGTAAGATTGTTAAAGTGCCTAATTTAGGAGAAATAGGCAGGCAGGTTGGGGAGAACTAGAATATTCTGTGAATTTACTAAGCTCAGAAGCCATTCCACTTCAATGAGAGATGGGTTTTGCCAGTAATGGCAAATAAGTTAAACTGATCTATTAAAACAATACTTGGTTCATAGTTTGAGACAGAAAGCAAAAGCCAATATATGTTACATAAAAGACAGCTAAAATAGTCTCTTTGAAAGACTAAATTAAGGAAAAAATACACACGTACATATACACATAAATGTTTTGATGTGTGTATTCTGTTGAAGGTCAAATTAGTGTACACACAATCACCCAAAAAAAGCTCAATAGCAAACACTTAAAAATATCAAATTAAATGCTACATGTATACACAAATAAAAATTTGTCTGTGGGTATGTATGTAGGGCCTACTAGTGGCTCTAAAGGAAATCCTAATAGAAATGAGAAAATACATAGAACTGAAAAACAACAAAACTAATATATAACAAAATATATAAGCTTATGATTTAAGAAGTTAGAAAAAGAAAAATAGGAAAAATATTTTAAAAATTAATAAATTAGAAAATAAACATTATAAAAAGAAGGTCAACAAAGCTAAATAGTGGTATTTTGAAAAGATTTACAAATAGAAAACTCTATCAAGATTGATCAAGAACAGAAGATAGAAAGCACAGACAATATTAGACATTAGTTTTATAGAGGTGTGTTTTCTCACATCTCAAAACTAAGATTTTCCTATGTTTTTGATTTTTATTTCTTTCATTATAGTCAGAGAATGTTCTCCATGTTATAATAATTCTTTGAAATTTGTCGAGTCTTGTCTTACAGGCTAGCACATGATAAATTTCAAAAAAATTCCCTAAATCTTTGAGAAGAAGAAACAATTTATATTTGTTTGATGTAGTATTCTTTAAATGTTGACATCAAGTTTGTGAATTTCACTGGTTAAGTCTTCCATAATGCTTACTGATTTACTGTCTACTTGATCAAACAATACTAGAAGGAAGCAAAATAGAGAAAATAATGCTACAGATAGATAATAAGATGCCATCATAAAGTTATCCCAAATAAATTTTAAAACTTAAGCAAAACTGACATTACTAGAAAAATCAGCTTCTTAAGAAAAAGAGAAAACTTGAGTGTTTCTATAACCATTAAATAAATGGAATCAGTAACTATTAAGTCTTCCCACAAGGAAACCAGCTGGTTTTATTGAAGTGCTCCAAGTCTTGTAATTATATAGACAGTCTTTCAGAAAAATGATAAAGTGGAGTCTTCTTACATCAGTTTATGGGTCTCATATAACCTCCATACCTAAACCAGAGAATAGTGCAAAAAGCAAAATTATATGCCAATTTCATTCATGAACAAGATTCTTAAAAATCCTAATCAAAGTATTAGCAAGTTGAATTTAGCAATATATGAAGAAGATAAGATTACACTAAGATGGGTTTCCCCAGGAATTCAAGGACAGTTTAATATGGGAAAATTAATTTTCACATTAAAATAAATTTAAGGAGAAAAACTATATGATCATCTTAATAGAAGTATGAAATAATTCAGTACCCTTTAATGATCGCTAAAAGATAAATCTCTTACCAACTAAGAATAGAAGTTCTTTTATTGGTAAAGTGTATGACAAAAAGATAACCATTATATCTAATGATTAAACACTTAAAATATTCTTTTTAAGACAAAACTGTAATTATTTCCAGATGATATGATTGTTTATGTAGAAAACTCAAATATACAACAGATAAATTTTAAGAATTAATAAGATAGTACAGTTTGCAGAATTCAAAATCATTAAACAAAATTCAGTTGTATTTCTATAAATCAAAAATAGCTAGAAAGTATAGCCAAAGACAAATATGACTTAGCAGCAAAAACATAAACTAATAATTTAATTAGGATTAAACAGAACAAAAGGTATACAAGCCCTTTATGGAAAAGTTATAAAACCTTATGAAAATATTTTAATGAGCAGACTTTCCATGAAAGATGGACCAAAACTTTGTCCTAGTGGTCTGGGGAAATTGCTCATGGAACCATGAAAAATGGATTAGAGGGGAATATATGTGTGTGTGCGCGCTCAGTTCACTTCAGTTGTGTTCGACTCTTTGTGACCCCATGGACCGTAGCCCACCAGGTTCCTCTGTCCATGGAATTATCCAGGCAAGAACACTGGAGTGGGTTGTCATTTCCCTCTCCAGGGGATCTTCCCCAACCCAGGGATTGAACCTGCATCTCCTGGGTCTCCTGCACGGCAGGTAGAGTCTTTACCACTGAGCCACTGGGGAAGCCAGACTATATCCTTCCAGGTAAATGCGATATGGTTACATTTTCTGTGGAAGTTAAGAATATTCAAATAGGCTTAACATACCAATATTATTTTAAGATGACAATATGAATAAGATGTAGTAAGAAATATTACTAATATATTAAAAAAAGGCCTGAAATTTCAAGATTAGAAAAAAAATACCATGAAAATTAGTATAAAATGTAGTTGTAAAGGGGAAAATGCATCTAAACGTTTTCAAGAGATCATGCATTTATTAAGGAGTCTCCATAAAATACAGTAAAATCAAGGCCCTAAAGCCTGGGATGGAGATGCGCAGGTGGATGTCTAAGTACCTTGAGTCTTGAACCCCAAATACTCTGCATTGACAGAAGCAGTTTTCTCATATCTGGAAAAGAGCAGCTTCACCTTGCCTCACCTGAGGCAGATGCCTCAGAAAACAAGCTTGACCTTTACAAGGTCTATCTTTATTTTCTCTCATAACTTCTAGAGCAGTAGCTGAGGTTAAGTGTCAGCCCAGCCCAACCGGAGCCACTGGACAGGAAGAAAGTTATGCAACTAAAGAGCTCAGGGCCTGACTGATATACCAACAGGAACCAGGAGAAAATGCCTAGGAAAGATCTTGAGGGTGCCAGGTGGGGGGAACGTAGACTGGATAGGAGTTGGTTGATATGGGGGCTCTCTCACACTACTCATAGTTTAACATTCTAGCTAGGACACCTAGGGCAAGTCCTAATTTTCACTGCTGGTAAGGTTACTTGATGCTTGGGAAAAACCAATAGACTATAGTAAATGAGGTGAAAATGCCAGACTGCCTTAGAGGGCATAGAGAAAGGTGTTAAATACTCATGGAAGTGACATGTTAAATAGATTTTTTATATTAGGCCAGAGAACCGTGAGCCAAATCTACTCTTTAGGATGGCCGAAGTATACTCTACTCATTATGACGTTAAAGAATCAGCTAGTAAGGGGGCAGTCATCATTAAGAAGCTCAGAGGTGGCTGTCCTTTTTGGGGGCCAGGATTTAAGGTCAGGGAGAGGCTGCTATGACACTGGTTTCTCGTGTGTCAAAGGGGCTGACAGGGTCTGGAAGAGCAGGTGGTAGCAATTGACTGTCAGAAACAAAGTAGGCATAATTACTACACTGGGCAGCAAACCCCAAATGGGAACAAATAGGACTCACAGAGATCTATGGCAGTGTTGATAAACATGGACTTTCTATGGGTGAGACAGATAAACAGTCAATGAAAATGTTGATTACCTTACATTTCTAAAATGACACAGGGCAAATGAACCAAAGGCTGATGTCAGTAGCCATGGTGGAAATCATGATTCCTTGTTCATGATTCCAGAGCCAGTTTACCAAAGGGAAGGCAAGGAGCCCTCGAGGATGGTGCCTACAAACTCCATAACAACTACTGATAATAGGGATTCCCCAGCCCTTCTCCAAGAGAACCTACAACCATTAACCAGAGAAACAGACACTCTGGATATAGGAATATTCTCCTTTTTCACAAGCTATAGGACACAAGGTCTGAGCTGACATCAACACCAGCAGATCCAAAGTGCCATCATAGCCTCCCGTTAGAATGAGGGCAAATGGAGAACCACTGACAAATGGGGCCTTGGCTCAAGTCTATCTATCTTACAGTGCAACCAAAGTGTTTGCAGGATCACTCAGTGGTTATTTTCATGGTTCTTGAGTGCATAACAGGGACTGCAGCTGGCAAAACCTTCAGTGGGGTATGCTAACTGTAGAGTAAGGGCCTCTGTGTAGAAAAGGCAAGTGGAAACTCCTGAAACTGCACACCTACTCCTTAGCTTCTGGCGAAGATAAACAATGATAAATCATTCTGAATGAAATGGAAGAGTGCTACCCCCAAACTGTTTAAAAGATGCAACATATTGTTGTATCGAAGAAGGCAATGGCAACATACTCCAGTACTCTTGCCTGGAAATCCCATGGACGGAGGAGCCTGGTAGGCTGCCATCAATGGGGTCATGAAGAGTCAGACACAACCGAAGCGACGTAGCAGCAGCATGTTGTTGTACAGTTGCTCAGTTGTGTCTGACTCTTTGTGACCCCACGGACTGTAGCCCACCAGGCTCCTCTGTTCATGGGATTTCCCAGGCAAGAATACTGGAGTGGCGAATAGCCAAAGCAATCTTGAGAAAGAAGAATGGAACTGGAGGAATCAACTTGCCCGACTTCAGGCTCTACTACAAAGCCACAGTCATTAAGACAGTATGGTACTGGCACAAAGACAGAAATATAGATCAATGGAACAAAATAGAAAGCCCTGAGATTAACCCACACACCTATGGACACCTTATCTTCGACAAAGGAGGCAAGAATATACAATGGAGTAAAGACAGTCTCTTTAACAGGTGGTGCTGGGAAAACTGGTCAACCACTTGTAAAAGAATGAAACTAGACCCCTTTCTAACACCATACACAAAAATAAACTCAAAATGGATTAAAGATCTAAATGTAAGACCAGAAACTATAAAACTCCTAGAGGAGAACATAGGCAAAACACTCTCCGACATAAATCACAGCAGGATCCTCTATGATCCAACTCCCAGTATACTGGAAATAAAAGCAAAGATAAACAAATGGGATCTAATTAAAATTAAAAGCTTCTGCACAACAAAGGAAACTACAAGCAAGGTGAAAAGACAGCCTTCTGAATGGGAGAAAACAATAGCAAATGAAACAACTGACAAACAACTAATCTCAAAGTTATATAAGCAACTTACACAGCTCAACCCCAGAAAAATAAATGATCCAATAAAAAAAATGGGCCAAAGAACTAAATAGGCATTTCTCCAAAGAAGACATACGGATGGCTAACAAACACATGAAAAGATGCTCAACATCACTCATTATCAGAGAAATGCAAATCAAGACCACAATGAGGTACCATTTCACACCAGTCAGAATAGCTGTGATCCAAAAGTCTACAAGCAATAAATGCTGGAGAGGATGTGGAGAAAAGGGAACCCTCTTACACTGCTGGTGGGAATGCAAACTAGTACAGCCATTATGGAAAACAGTGTGGAGATTCCTTAAAAAATTGCAAATAGAACTGCCTTATGACCCAGCAATCCCACTGCTGGGCATACACACCGAGGAAACCAGAATTGAAAGAGACACATGTACCCCAATGTTCATTGCAGCGCTGTTTATAAGAGCCAGGACATGGAAGCAACCTAGATGTCCATCAGCAGATGAATGGATAAGAAAGCTGTGGTACATATACACTATGGAATACTACTCAGCCCTTAAAAAGAATAAATTTGACTCAGTTCTAATGAGATGGATGAAATTGGAACCGATTATACAGAGTGAAGTAAGCCAGAAAGAAAAACACCAATACAGTATAATGACACATATATATGGAATTTAGAAGACAGTAATGATGACCCTGTATGTGAGACAACCAAGAGACACAGAGGTATAGAGTGGACTTTTGGACTCTGAGGGAGAGGGAAAGGGTGGGATGGTTTGGGAGAATGGCAATGAAACGTATATTTTCGTGTAAGAAACGAAGCGCCAATCTATGTTCAATGTAGGATGCAGGATGCATGGGGCTGATGCACAGGATGATTCAAGTAGAGGATGTGGGGTGGGAGGTGGGAGGGGGCTTCGGCATTGGGAGATTGTGTTCACCTATGGCTGATTCGTTGTCAATGTATGGCAAAACAAATACAGTATTGTAATTTAAAATACAAGTGTACAACTGTTTGGGGTCCAGATTAAGCATCTCAGCTAAGCTATGTTCTTAAAAAAAAAAAAAAAAAAAACCATAGTTTTAAGGGAGGGAGTCCTAATTCAAATACACAATTAAAAATGTATTGACGTACCTACATTTCCTCAAAACAAATTCACATTTGGAATATGTGAAGAACTCCTTAAAATCAATGAGAAAAAGAGGGCTAACCCAATAGATAAATAAGCAAAAGACTTGGACACTTCATCAGAAAGGATATCAATAAACATAAATAAAAAATGAAAAAAAAATAAATTAAAAAAAAAAAAAAAAAGAATACTGGAGTGGGTTGCCATTTCCTTCTTCAGTGGATCTTCCCAACCCAGGGATCGAAGTTGTCTCTCCTGCATTGGCAAATGAATTCTTTACCACTGAGCCTCCAGAGAAGCCCTTAAAAGATGCACAGTCCTGTTTAATTCTGTAGTCTGAATATCTGCAAAAACCAGACAGATACAGATAGTATTGGGCCACTGTAAACTTAACCAAGGGGCAGCCCTAATTTCAACTGCAGTGCAGAGCCCTTTTTCTAGAGGGACACAGTTTCTTGTACTTGATATGTAGCTACTCAACTGGAAAATGTATTTTTTTCAATACACACCAAGGAGGAGGGTCAGAAGCAGCTTGTATTTACATAGAACAGTCAGCAGTGGACATTTAGTCTTACCCCAGGATTCTCCTGCTCTTTGTAACAAATATAGTACAAAGGGGTCTTGTCAATCCACAGTATTGACAATACCAGGCCTGGTGAGCAGGAAATAGCCAGTGTTCTAGATGCCCTCATAAGATATATGAGCAGCAAAAAGTGGGAAATAAACCTTTAAAGACTCAAGAACCTGTTATAATATATTGGTGACGTTTTCAAAGGCCAGTGGCCAGTCGTCCGGGGGCATTCTGAGACATTCTCTCCAATGTAAAGTACAAATTACTATACCTTACACATTCTACTTCTAAAAGGGAAGTGCAATATTTTGTAAGTGTCTTTAGTTTTTGGAGGCAGCGTGTAAAACATTTGGGAATACTGTTCTGATTCATTTAAGGGGTGACTTGGAAAGCTGTCACCTTGGGCTTCCCAGGTGTTGCTAGTGGTAAAGAACCTGCCTGCCAATGCAGGGGATGTAAGAGGCTTGGGTTCGATCCCTGGGTTGGGAAGATCCCCTGGAGGAGGGCATGGCAACCCACTACAATATTCTCACCTGGAGAATCCCATGGACAGAGGAGACTGGTGGGCCTTAGTCCGTAGGGTTGCAAAGAGTTGGACATGACTGAAGTGTGGAATCCCTCCTTGGAAAGCTATCAAGTTTTCAGTGGGGCCAAAAGCCAATTGCCAACATTTGTTTGATCATAGAGAAAGCAAGGGAATTCCAGAAAAACACCTACTTCTGCTTCATTGACTATGTCAAAGCCTTTGGCTGTGCAGAGCACAACAAACTGTTGAAAATTCTTAGAGAGGGGAATACCAGACCACCTTACCTCACTCCTGAGAAACCCCAATGTGGGTCAAGAAGCAACAGTTAAAACAGGACATGGAACAACGGACTGGTTCAAAATCGGGAAAGGGGTATGTCAAGGCTCTATATTGTTACCCTGCTTATTTAACTTATATGCAGAGCACATTATGGAAATGCCTGGCTGAATGTCTCACAAGCTGGCATCAAGATTATCAGCAACCTCAGGTATGCAGATGACACCACTCTAATGCAGAAATGAAGAGGAACTAAAGAGCCTCTTGATGAAGGTGAAAAAGAGAGTGAAAAAGCTGACTTAAAACATTAAAAAAAAATGAGATCATGGCATCCAGTCCCATCATTTCATGGGAAATAGATGGGGAAACAATGGAAACAGTGACAGACTATTGTTTTGGGCTCCAAAATCACTAGGGGTGGTGACTGCAGCCATGAAATTAAAAGACACTTGCTCCTTGGAAGAAAAGCTATGACAAACCTAGACAGCATACTAAAAGCAGACATTACTTTGCCAACAAAGGTCTGTCTAGTTAGAACTAGACAGGGGTTTTTCCAGTAGTCATGTATGGATGTGAGAGTTGGACTATAAAGAAAGCTGAGCGCTGAAGAATTGATGCAAGGAGATCACGCCTGTCAATCCTAAAGAAAATCAGTCCTGAATATTCATTGGAAGGACTGATGCTGAAATGGAAGTTCCGATACTTTGGCCACCTGATGCAAATAACTGACTCATTGGAAAGTCAGATAACTGATGCTGGGAAAGATTGATGGCAGGAGGAGAAGGGGATGACAGAGGATGAGGTGGTTGGATGGCATCACCGACTCGATGAACGTGAGTTTGAGCAAGCTCTGGGAGTTGGTGATGGACACGGAAGTCCGGTGTGTTGCAGTCCATGGGGTGGGTTGCAGAGTCAGACACAACTAGCAACTGAAGGGAACACACTTAGCCGTTGGAAAATCCTCTAGCAGTGAGTTCTGCGATTAACAGGGGGCCCATCTCCTGGGAAACCTAGCACTTCTACCTAGGCTAGGTTAGCTGCCATTCCAGCACATCTAACACCTCACAGTAGGTGCTCAGTAAATATCTGCGGAATGAAGACATTATCCCCTGAAAAGGGAAGTGGGTTTAAAAAGCGGGATTTATGGAGATCCCAGTTTAGTTTTGCAAGAAAAGGCACTGGTTTGGCGTGCCCGCAGGAGGTGGGATTCCATTCATGCGACACCAACATGCATCTGAGAGGTGAATTCCGACCCCTACTTACCTGGGCCTCAGCAGACCCCGGCAGATCCCACCGGTTGGCCGCAGCCGGCTCCCTGGACCGTCTGTTGAGCGGTTGCCAGGGGATCTGTTGAGCGGTTGCCAAGGGAACCCAAGGCCGAGAAGACCGCAAAGCCTCTTGGGGGCGGGGCCTATGGATGGGGGTCTATCATTTACTGACGTTTTCTCTTTTATTAAATATTCACTTTTGTACCCAATTTTGTATTCATAATTATAATACACTCCTTTTCACAAATATGGAAGGTGATGATCAAGGAGGGTACATGCATTGTCTATATGTTCACGTACATCAAAAGAAAGAAATCTTTTAACGCAGAACTCCAAAGCTACTGCTACACCGTGACACTCCGCAATTCACTTTTAGAATTTAGAAATGGTTAAACTTATGCCCAAACAAATATGTGGCAAAGTTGGAAATTTCCGACTTTACGTGATTAAAAGAAATTACCTGAACCACACACCCTCTGGATAATATGACTTCTGTTGATTCTCCTAAGGGTAAAGATAGACAACAGAGACGGGAGGGAAAAACACACCCAGTGAAAGAACACAGTAGCTTTCCAGGAATATAAGGGCAGAAGTGGAAGCAGGCAGGGAAAACAGACCAACTTGCGAATGAATCTGTCCGCAACTCGGAGAACCGCTTCAAAAGAAGCAATCCAGTCCCCAATTATCCACTTTTCCAAAGAGAAGGACCACAGAAGCGAGAAATTCATCTAAACCCGCAACGCTCTTCCCCTCCCACGTTTCCTCCTGCCAGCATCAACTATGGCGCTCTGTGCTTCCTCCCCCGGCAGCACGCAGGTTCTGGAAAGCTACACCACCTCTCCTTGGTAAATCCTCCAGCCCCGCCCCCCGCGCGTCTGGGGCGGGGCTTGCCTGGAGGTGGGGCGTAGGGATCCGGAAACACCTGAACCGTATTAGCTATTCCCTTATAAATTTAGCGTCCCGCAGTGTTTTTCCCGGCTGAACCTGGAGTCCAACTTCTAAGGCGTCTCCTCTTCGAATCTTTTGGGGGCAGCCCAGAGGCTGCCGCAGTTTGGGCCGCGGCCTGGTGCCCTGCCGTGGGGGCCCCATATTAGCTCGAGCCATGCCCGCGGCTGCTGCCCCCATCATCAGCTCGGTTCAGAAGCTGGTCCTGTACGAGACTAGAGCTGTGAGTACCCCGCGCCGTGGGGCGCCGGCGGGAGGATGGCGGCCGAGTAGGTGTGGGGCAGAGACAGCATTCTCCCCCTTTTCTCCCCCATTTTCTCAGTTCCCTTATCCCCGCAGAGGGGATTGTGTCCGGGGCTGGAGGTGGGGGTAGGGGCGGTCTTTGCCTTGTAATCGCACCCTGGGCACCGCTGCTTTTGCATGCAAACATTTCCACTTAAAAAGCCACGGTCGGAGCACACGGGCAACAGGTGTTTGTGGTATCTCAGAAACTGTTAATGGGGCTTTATACGAGTTACTGAATTCTTTTCAACTTTCAGAAAGGCTTAAGAGTTCTGCAGTTCACTGGTTGCAGTACAGGCAGGGGTATGGAGAGTATTTTTGATCATGGCATAGCATTGCTGAGATTGCTGTTAATTACGTGCGCTGTATTTGTTGACCTATTTCTCTTGATTTGAAAGGAAGGAAAAACGTATTTTCTTTAAAGACAGTCGATTTGTTTGGGTAACATTGTTTTGCTTTTCACTTGACTTTTCCAACACATTTAATTTTATTTCGTCAGATCGCCATGACAATAGTTACTCGTAGAATAAGCAGACTCGTTTGTAGGTTACTCAGTTCAGTTCAGTCGCTCAGTCGTGTCCGACTCTTTGTGACCCCATGAATCGCAGCACACCAGGCCTCCCTGTCCACTACCAACTCCCGGAGTTCACTCAGACTCACGTCCATCGAGTCGGTGATGCCATCCAGCCATCTCATCCTCTGTCGTCCCCTTCTCCTCCTGCCCCCAATCCCTCTCAATATCAGAGTCTTTTCCAATGAGTCAACTCTTCTCATGAGGTGGCCAAAGTACTGGAGTTTCAGCTTTAACTTCATTTCTTCCAAAGAAATCCCAGGGCTGATCTCCTTCAGAATGGACTGGTTGGATCTCCTTGCAGTCCAAGGGACTCTCAAGAGTCTTCTCCAACACCACTAGTTCCCTAAAACTGAGGCATCAGTCGAACGTGGGCTGTCTCTATTAGATAGAGTATAAGAAGGTACTTATTCTAATACTTTCTTGGTTATAACAGGGTCGTAAAAGCTTGTCTGCCTGAGGTCATCATTAATGTAGAAACAATGTTGGCCCTAAGTTAATTTTAGTGACCGCTTCATCTGATTAGATCCAGACCAGAAGATGAGCTTACCCAATATACTGTGTATGCAGATACCTTCCCCCTGAGGAGAGCCAGGCAGAAGTATCATTTTGAAACAAAAGCTTCTGCTTTCTGTACAAATGCTAATCAATGTCCCTAGTTAGAAACATACATATTATGTTTAAAACACATCCATTTCAGCCCATTAAGCCCAGCATGCCTGGGGACTGGCTGATACGTGAATGTTCTTTCTAAAGCAAAATTCATATTATAGGGCTTTTCTGCTCAGAAACTTCAGTGGCTCCCATTCTGAGGAGAGGAAACTCTGCATCTCTTACGTTGCCTTTTAATTACTGGCAACTAAATACATTCAAGGAATTTTAAAAAATGGTAGCAAATTGTATTAATGAGAATAGTAGCTAATACTCTTGGAAGAGTTATATAGTCCAGGCACTGGTCAAAACACTCTACATTATTATAGTTCATTATTTAATCCTCTTAAAACTTCTGAGGCAAATATTTTGCTATTGCTATTATTATTTGGTGAAGGAAAAAATGAGGCAAAGAAACATTAGGACATTGGATGGTGTGGGCTGGTAACTGGTGCCAGGTGCAGATAGTGGGTAACTGGATGGCAACAAATTGTGTATATAAATTGAGAGTAAATGACTAGAAATTTTTACAGCAATTTGACAGGGTAATTGTATTTCAGATGAATCAGATAAACATAGGGCTTGTGGATAATGTTTTTGGTTTTTTGTTTTCAGCTTTATTATGGGAATTTCAAGAAAATAAAGTAGAATAATAAACAGAATAATAAACTCCCATCTAGCCATCACCCAGCTCCAAAATTACCAACATTCTGTCATCCTCTATTACCTATAACTTGTTCCACTTCCCACCAGATATTATTTTCTATGGTTCTTTTTCTTTAAAATTTACATAAACTGAATGCACAAATCTAAGCTACAGAATTTGGACAGAAGCATATGACTGAGTGACTTCACTTTCACTTTTCACTTTCGTGAATCGGAGAAGGGTACATTTGGGTGCAAGTTTGTTGTTGTTGTTGTTTTTTAAGAATTCTGTTTGTCTATGAATATCCTGTTAGGGGTGGGACTGATGAAATATATGGTAGCTCTGTTTTTACAGTTTCATAGTTCTATATTGTACCATTATCATTCACATACTCCTGGAGAATCCCATGGACAGAGGACCTGGCAGACTACAGTCCATAGGGTCACAAAGAGTCAGGCACATCTGAGTGACTAACACTTACTTACTTAGCAGTGTAGGAGGATTCCCTTTTCTCCGTGCCTACTCCAGCGTTTACTGTTTGTAGACATTTTGATGATGGCCGTTCTGAACACCAGAAGGTGATCCCTTCTGATTTGCCTGTCTCTAATATTTGTGACTTTGTACATCATTTCATGTGATTTAAAAAAAAAATTAGTGTCAGTAGTACTTGACTTTTCATATTGTCTTAATGACACCTTGCTCTTTGTAAAGATTTCATTTAGAATACTTACTGAAAATTTTGAGGACAGGTATCTTGCAGTCCAGCGGTCCTTTTGAATACTGTCCCCTAAGCAACAGTTTTCAAGTTGTTTTTGTGTCAAACAGCCACAAGGCGGCAGCATTTCTTCGAAGCCCAACTCGGCCTCCTTTAGCAAACAGAACCTCAGTGGAAGTCGTGGTTTGAGGTTGTTATGTTGGACTGGATTGTGCCAGAAGCAATGCCCCAAAGCTTGGATCTTGTTGCCTCCTTTTTTTTTCTAGTTTTATGTATAGTTTTTCTTTGCGTAACAGTGATATACAATGTGAATCTTTTACATTTGAACATATACATATATCGCTTGATCTTCAAATTCTTATAGAGATTATTACAGAATGTTGAGTAGACGTCTCTTGGTATACTCAAGTCCTTGCTGATTATGTATTTTGTATGTGATAGTTTTTATTCGTCAATCCCAATTTCCTCATTTATTTCTTCCCAGCATCTTTACTCTTGTGTAATGATAATTTTTGATATTGTGTAATGATATTGTGTAATGATATTTTTGACTGCTGTGAGTCTGTCTTTGGTCAGTTGGTTTCTTGGTATTAATTTTTACATTTTACCTTTAAGTGAATTATATCTGTTTTTTCTGAGTAACATCTCTCAGGATGCTTAGAACCAGGTTCATGTGGGTTCCTGCAACTGGTATTATATCCTTCTGTTTCATGGCTGAGTCTCGTTCCATTGTGGACACATACCACTTCTTCCTAATTCATTCATCTCTCGATGGAAACTTTGTTGGCTTCCAGGTCTCTGGCCTTGTAACTGGTGATACAGGACAGCTTTGGGTCATGTTCATTTTTGAATTCTGGTTTTTGAATTCTCATGGGCCTGGGACTATGGATCATGTAGGTAGCTCCAGTTTTCCTTTAAAAGCACCTACATGCTGTTCTCTAAAGGGAGTGCAGCCAGTTTCATCCCACTTGCATCTTAGGAGGTTTTCCTTTTCTCCAGGCCCTCTCCACTGTAGATTCTTTGAAGACTTTTTGATGATGGCCATTCAGGCTTTGGCATTGTGAAGCCTCACTGTAGTTCTGATTTGCATGTCTCTAAGAAGAGGGGGAATTTGTGCACCATTTCATGTGTTCTTTAACTAAATGGTGATAATAAAATTGACTTGTAGTTGGCTCCCTGAAAGTCAACCAGGTGTTGATTTTTTTTGGATTACCTGCTTCAGGACATTTATTGACAGAAGGTTATCATTTGCAACTCTGCAACTCTTGTGAATATTGCATGCCCAATAAGCACTGATTTTAAAATTGCTATTTTGGAAAACAGCCACAATGCGGCAGGATTTCTTCATGCCCAACGAGTTACCACAGAAAGCAGAGCCATAGTGGTGATGATGTTTCTGGGTGTAGATTAGTGTGGAACGTGCCAGCACAAACACCCTGATCTTGTGTCTCATTACTTACTGTTTTTAAAATTAATTTAGTTATTATTAATAACTATTATTTTGGCTCCTGTAGCTGCTGTTGTAGTATACATTTGGGTGCCAGTTTCTTTTAGAAGTCTGGTTCTGTTTGAATATCCTGTTAGGATCAGACTCTCAAATCTATGGTAGCTCTGTTTCTACCTTTTTAAAAAAATTATTTTAATGGGAGGATAATTACTTTACAATACTATGATGGTTTTTGCCATACATCAGCCTTTTAAAGACAGTTCCCTATTGTTCTGTCTCGTTGCTGTTACCATTTATGTGCCACTGGCATTTTCTCCACCCCTACTCTAGCATTTATTATTTGTGGACATTTTGATGATGGTAGTTTTGACTGTGATTCCTCATTGTAGTTTTGATTTCCATGTCTTTAATAATTTGTGACTTTGTGCATCATTTCATGTGCTTTAAAAAAATCATGTGAGTAGTATCTACCTTGTGATATTATCTTATGAAATATAGCCCTTTGTTAAAAAATATATATATATATATTTTAGAATACTCACCCTAGACAGTTTTTGAGGACTCGTATCTTAAGTCCAGTCATCTTTGTGAATGTTAGTCCTCGTAAAGTGAAAGTGCTAGTCGCTTAGTTGTGTTCGATTCTTTGTAAGTAAGCCCATGTAATGTAGCCCTCCAGGCTCCTCTGTCCATGGAAATATCCAGGCTAGAATATTGGAGTGTGTAACACTTCCCCTTCTCCATGGGATCTTCCTGACCCAGGTATGGAAACAGGCTCTCCCGCTTTGCAGGCCCATTCCTTTACAGTTTGAGACACCGGGGAAACCCAGTTTCCTGTGTGGGTGTGTTAGTTGCTCAGTTGTGTCCCACTCTTTGTGACCCTTTGACTCAAACCCGCCAGGCTTCACTCTCCATGGAATTCTCCAGGTAAGAACATTGGTTTGGGTAGCCATTCCCTTCTCTGAAACAATTTTCAAGTTGCTGTTGCGGAACATAGCCACAAGGTGGCAGCATTTTCCAAACCGCGCCTCGGTTCTCTGGCAAACAGAGCCTCAGTGGACATCATGATTTGGGGTTGGCAATTAGACCAAAATGTGCCAGAAGCAACACCCCAAAATTTGTGTCTTGTCACTTCTTTCTTTTCTAATTCAATGTTTAGGTTTTATTGGGTGTAACAGTGATGTGCAAAGCTGGATGTGTACAAAACTGTTATATTTACACACATACATATATCTATTGATCTTCAAATTGTTTTTCATAGAGGTTATCGCAGAATGCTGGGTTGATCTCCCTTGGTATACCTAGGTCCTTGTTGATTGTATATCTTATATGTAATACTTTTTATTTGTTAATCTAAACATCCTTATGTATTTTACATGTAATGGTTTTTATTTGTTAAACCAACTTCCTAGTTTACCCCTTCCCCATATATTTCCGCTTTCTTAATGATGATTTTATTTTGTGACTCTGTTTCTCTTTGGTCAGTTGTTTTTCTTGGTTAATTTTCAGAATCCACCTTTGAGTGATATCAAGTGATGTGTCTTTTTTTTTTTTTGGTTAGCTCTCTGAGTATGGTTAGAACTACTTCTATGTTCAGTCCAGTCTCTCAGTCGTGTCCGACTCTTCGTGACCCCATGAGCCGCAGCACGCCAGGCCTCCCTGTCCATCACCAACTCCCAGAGTTCACCCAGACTCACGTCCATCGAGTCAGTGATGCCATCCAGCCATCTCATCCTCTGTCGTCCCCTTCTCCTCCTGGCCTCAATCTTTCCCAGCATCAGGGTCTTTTCCATCGACTTCATTCTTCACGTCAGGTGGCCAGATTATTGGAGTTTGAACATGTCGGTTGCTGTGGTTGGTGTTTTGCATTCTGTTTGATGGGTGAGTCGTGTACCATTGTGGGCCTGCTCCACTGTCCGTGCATTCATTCTTGCTGGACACTGCCTGCAGGCCTTTGCTGCTGTAACTGGTGATGCAGTGCAGCTTTGGATACATGTCCCTTTTTTGAATTCTGTTTTTCCGGATACTCCCTTGGCGTGGGACTGCTGGATCATAGGTTTCTCTTGTTTTCCTTTAAAGGTGCCTGCATACTGTTCTGTGTCAGGACTTTTCCTGTATCATCTCACCTTCGCCTTATAGGCTCTGCTTTTGTCCAGGCCCTCTCCACCAGTATTCTTCGAAGACTTATTGATGATGCCCATTCAGATTGGGATAAGGTGAGCCCTCATCGTAGTATGGATTTGCATGACCCTGAAAACTGGCAAATTAAAAAAAATTTTTTTTAAGCAAAGTGTTAATAAAATTGACTTGTTGAAATTGGCTCCTTGAAAGTGGGCCATGTGTTGAAGTTTTTTGATTACCTTCTTCGGGACGTTTAGTGACAGTATGTCTCATTGGCACATGTTGTCTGTGAATGTTGTGTGCCCATGAGCATTGATTTTAAAGTTGCTGTTTGGGAAAAAGCCCACAAGGAGGCAGAATTTCTTTATGCCCCACTCTAATTACTACAGCAAGCAGAGACTAGTGGGAATGGCGTTCTTGAGTGTGAATTCTTGTGGAATGTACTAGCACAAACACTCATAAGCTGTGTCTCAATATTTGTTTTTTTATTAATTAAATTTTTGTTTTTTAATTTATTATACAAAAAAAATGTTTTTAGTTGTGTAGAGAATCTTCTCCAGCTCTGTGTGTATCTATTCCTCTTTGGCTTCTTTTCTCATATGGGTTATTACAGAGTGTAGTGTAGACCTCCCTTGCTCTATAGTAGGTCCTTTTGATGATCTCACTGATATCACTCAGCATATTAGACCTAGGTTCATGTCTGTTTCTGCAGTAGACATTGTCTCATTATCATTCTGTTTTTTTTTAAGCATTCGAACAGAACATCTAATTTTATTTTTATTTTCTTTATTTAAATAAAACTTATTTATTTAGCTTTTTAACCCCCAAAGCATTTTGTATTGGGATATAACTGATTAACAGTTTGTGACAGTTTCAGGTGTACAGTGAGGGAACTCAGCCATACATATTATTTTTCGTGTATTATTGCCATCGTGGACACATACCCCTTCTTCTTTAGCATGCATCTGTCCTTGGGCATTTTAGTTGCTTCCAACTGGTGGCGACTGCAGGTGCTGCTGTAGTGCACGTTTGGGTGCACGTTTCTTATAGAAATCTGGTTGTTTTCAAATGTGCTGTTAGGATGGGGCTGTGAAATCGATGGTAGCTCTGTTTTTGCTTTTTAAAGACAGTTCCCTGTTGTTATCTCTGGTGCCTGTTAAGTTTATATACCACAGGCCCTTTTCTTCACCCGCTCTCTTGCATTTATTGTTTGTGGACATTTTGATGATGGCCATTTTGACGCTGCAATGTGATCCCTTACTATAATTTTTATTTCCATGTCTCTTGTAATTTGTGGGTTTTGTACATCATTTCATGTGCTTTTTAAAAAAAAAAAAATAGTGTGAGTAGTTTCTACTTCTTGATATCGCCTTGATAAAATTCAGCCCTTTGTAAGGAAAATTTTTAGAATGCTTACCTAGGAGGGCTTTGAGGACTGATGCCTTGCAGCCCAGCCATCGTTGGGAATGTTAGTCCCTTAAAGTGAAAGTATTAGTCGCTCAGTTGTGTGACTCTTGGTCACCCTGTAGAATGTAGCCTACAAGGATCCTCTGTCCATGGAATTCTCCAGGCAGGAATATTGGAGTGGATAGCCATTGCCTTCTCCAGGGATCTACCTTGACCCAGGTGTGGAACCCAGGCCTCCTGCATTTCAGGCAGATTCTTTACTGTCTCAGTCACCAGGGACACCCAATTTCCTGTGGTGTGTGTTAGTTGCTCAGATGGGTCTGACTCCTTGCGACACATAGACTGGATTTCTCCAGCTCCTCTGTGCATGAAATCCCCCAGGCAAGAATACTGGACTGGGTAGCCTTTCCCTTCTCCTGAACAGGTTGTAGTTGGTGTTGTGGGCACCGTCCACAGTGGATGTGGTGGTTTGAAGTTATAAAATAGGATGAAGTGTGCCAGAAGCCATCACCCCAAAACTCGTGTCCTGTGGTTTCTTTTTTAAATTCAGTGTTTATGTTTTTTGGGACATAACAATGATGCATGATGTCAGATATGTGCAGAAAATTTTATATTTACCCATATACTTATACCTATTGATCTTCATACTGTTTTCCATAGAGGTTATTACAGAATGTTGAGTTGACCTCCCTTGGTATACCTAGGTCCTTGTTGATTATATATTTTATATGTAATATTTTCTATTTGTTAATCCAAACTTCCTTATGTATTTTATATGTAATGATTTCTCTTTGTTCCTACAGCTTCCTAATTTACCTTGCCTACATCTTTCCCCTTTCTTAATGGTAATTTTATTTTCTATTTTGTGACTCTTTCTCTTTGGTCAGTTGTTTTCTTGGTTACTTTTTAGAATCCACCTGTAACTGATAACATGTAATATGGCTTTTTTTTTTTGATTACCCGTCTGAGTATGGTTAGAACTAATTCCATGTAGGTTGCTGTAGTTGTTTTTTTCATTGTGTTTAATGGGTGAGTCAGGTACCATGGAGGTCTCTATGCATTCACTCTCAATGGACACTCTGCCTCCAGGCCTTTGCTGTCATAACTGGTGATGCAGTGCAGCTTAGGGTGCGTGTTCCTTTCTCGAATCTTCTTCGGGTATTCCCTTAGGCGTGGGACTTCTGGATCACAGGTTTCTTGTATTTTCCTTTTAAAGGCACCTGCATACTGTTATATGTCAGGACTTTTAACAGTGTCACCTCACCGTCGCCTTATAGGCTCTGCTTGGGTCCAGGCCCTCTCCACCAGTATTTTTCGAAGACCTATTGATGATGCCCATTCAGATTGGAATGAGCTGAGCCCTCATTGCAGTTTGGATTTGCATGGTTCTTGAAAACTGGCAAATTTGTGCACCATTTCATGTGCTCTTGTTTCAATTTAAATGGTGATAATAAAACTGGCTTGTTGAAACTGGCTCCTTTAAAGTAGGCCATGTATTGAGTTTTCTTTTTGATTACCTTCTTCAGGACATTTAGTGCCAGCGGGTGTCATTTTACAGCTACGCAGTCCTTGTGAATGCTGTATGCCCATAGAAGCATTGATTTTTAAAGTTGCCCTCTGGGGAAATGGACACAGAAGGCATGATTTCTTCATGCCCAACTCTAGTTACAACAGAAAGCACCACCTGGTGAGAGTGGTGTTCTTGGATGTAAATTAGTGTGGCATGTGCCAGCAGAAACACCCATAAATTGTGTCTCAATACTTATTGGTTTTTTAAAATTAATGTAATTTTTAATTTAGAGAGTTGTTAAAAAGTGTTTTTGGTAGGTGTAGAGAATCTTTTCAGTTCTATATGTATCTATTCATCTTTGCGTTATTTTCTCATTTAGATTATTACAGAGTGTAGAATAGACCTCTCTTGCCATACAGTAGGTATTTTTTGATTTATTTTTATGTACTATTTTATATATTATTTTATTCTATTTTATATGTATTATTGTGGATTTGCTAATCCCAGCCCGCTAATTGTTACCTTCCCCCACCTCTTCCTCTGGTAACTCTAATTTTGTTCTGTTGTTGGTTTATGGGCATGGATTTTCAGATTCCACCAAGAAGTGATATTTGTCTTTCTTTTTCCCCATTGATGTCACTCAGTATGATTACAACAAGCTCATGTATTCTGCTGCAGTTGACATCGTGTCACTCTTTTCTTGAGATATCTGCTGCTGTGGACATGCACCACCACTTCTTTACTCAGTGGCCTGTCTCTGGATATTTCAGTTGTTCCAGGTCTTGGCTATTTGCTGTGATGCTGTAGTGCCCACTGGGGTGCCAGATCCTTCTAGAGTTCTGGTTGTCTTCAGATATCTTGTTAGGAGTGGGACTGGTGAAATACATGGTTACTCCGCTTTTACAGTTTCATCGTTCTGTATCGTGGCTGTTACTATTTACATACCACTAGCAACCTAAGACGAGATACCAAGGGAACATTTCATGCAAAGATGGGCTTGATAAAGGACAGAAATGGTATGGACCTAACAGAAGCAGAAGATATTAAGAAGAGGTGGCAAGAATACACAGAAGAACTGTACAAAAAGATCTTCATGACCCGGATAATCATGATGGTGTGATCACTCATCTAGAGCCAGGCATCCTGGAGTGTGAAGTCAAGTGGGCCTTAGGAAGCATCACTACAAACAAAGCTAGTGGAGGTGATGGAACTCCAGTTGAGCTCTTTCAAATCCTGAAAGATGATGCTGTGCAAGTGCTACACTCAATATGCCAGCAAATTTGGAAAACTCAACAGTGGCCACAGGACTGGAAAAGGTCAGTTTTCATTCCAATCCCAAAGAAAGGCAATGCCAAAGAATGTTCAAACTACTGCACAATTGCACTCATCTCACATGCTAGTAAAGTAATGCTTAAAATTCTCCAAGCCAGACTTTAGCAATACATGAACCGTGAACTTCCTGATATTCAAGGTGGTTTTAGAAAAGGCAGAGGAATCAGAGCTCAAATTGCCAACATCTGCTAGATCATGGAAAAAGCAAGTGAGTTCCAGAAAAACATCTATTTCTGCTTTATTGACTATGCCAAAGCCTTTGACTATGTGGATCACAATCAACTGTGGAAAATTCTGAAAGAGATGGGAATACCAGACCACCTGAGCTGCCTCTTGAGAAACCTATATGCAGGTCAGGAAGCAACAGTTAGAACTGGACATGGAACAACAGACTGGTTCCAAATAGGAAAAGAAGTATGTCAAGGCTGTATATTGTCACCCTGCTTATTTAACTTGTATGCAGAGTACATCATGAGAAACGCTGGACTGGAAGAAACACAAGCTGGAATCAAGATTGCCAGGAGAAATATCAGTAACCTCAGCTATACAGATGACATCATACTTATGGTAGAAAGTGAAGAGGAACTAAAAAGCCTCTTGATGAAAGTGAAAGAGGAGAGCGAAAAAGTTGGCTTAAAGCTCAACACTCAGAAAACGAAGATCATGGCATCTGGTCCCATCACTTCATGGGAAATAGATGGGAAACAGTGGAAACAGTGTCAGACTTTTTTTTTTTTTGGGCTCCAAAATCACTGCAGATGGTGACTGCAGCCATGAAATTAAAAGGCTCTTACTCCTTGGAAGAAAAGTTATGACCAACCTAGATAGCATATTCAAAAGCAGAGACATTACTTTGCCAACAAAGGTCCGTCCAGTCAAGGCTATGGTTTTTCCAGTAGTCATGTATGAATGTGAGAATTGGACTGTGAAGAAGGCTGAGCGCCAAAGAATTGATGCTTTTGAACTGTGGTGTTGGAGAAGACTCTTGAGAGTCCCTGGACTGCAAGGAGATCCAATCAGTCCATTCTGAAGGAGATCAGCCCTGGGATTTCTTTGGAAGGAATGATGCTAAAGCTGAAACTCCAGTACTTTGGCCACCTCATACGAAGAGTTGACTCATTGGAAAAGACTCTGATGCTGGGAGGGATTGGGGGCAGGAGGAGAAGGGGATGACAGAGGATGAGATGGCTGGATGGCATCTCGGACTCGATGAACATGAATTTGAGTGAACTCCGGGAGTTGTTGATGGAAGGGAGGCCTGGCGTGCTGCAATTCATGGGGTCGCAAAGAGTTGGATACGACTGAGCAACTGAACTGAACTGAGCAACATAAGATGGAGAAGGCAATGGCGACCCACTCCAGTGTTCTTGCCTGGAGAATCCCAGGGACGGGGGATCCTGGTGGGCTGCCATCTATGGGGTTGCACAGAGTCGGACACAACTGAAGCAACTTAGTAGCAGCAACATAAGAGGGTCTCCTTTTCTCCACCACCACTAGCACTTATTGTTTGTGAAATATTTTGTTGATGGCCACTCTGACCACCTGGAGGTAATCCCTCATTGTAATCTTGATTTGCATGTCTCCAGTAATTGGTGATTTTGTGCATCATTTCATGTACTTTTAAAAGGTAATGTCAGTAATATCTGCCTGTTCATATTGTCTTGATGAGATTCTGCCCTTGGTATAGATTTCTTTTAGAATACTTAGCTCCTAAAATTTTTTTGAGGACAGATAGCTCGCAGCCCTGCCATCCTTTTGAATATTTGTCCCCTAAGCACCCTGAGATTTCTTTGGAAGGACTGATGCTGAAGCTGAAACTCCAGTACTTTGGCCACCTCATGCAAAGAGGTGACTCACTGGAAAAGACTCTGATGCTGGGAGGGATTGGGGGCAGGAGGAGAAGGGGTCGACCGAGGATGAGATGGCTGGATGGCATCACGGACTCGATGGACGTGAGTCTGAGTGAACTCTGGGAGATGGTGATGGACAGGGAGGCCTGGCGTGCTGCGATTCACGGGTTGCAAAGAGTCAGACACGACTGAGCGACTGAACTGAACTGAAGCACAGTTTTCAAGTTGTTGTGGAAAAACAGCCACAGGTGGGGCATTTCTTCGAAGACCAACTGTGCAAACTCTTGCAAAGAGAGCCTCAGTGGAAGTCGTGGTTTAGGGCTGTATACTGAATTGGAACGTGCCAGAAGCAGTACCTCCAAGCTAGGGTCTCGTCACTAGTTCTCTGTTTTTTAGTTTACTGTATAGTTTTGCTTTGATTTACAGTGATTTATGGTGTTCTATGTGTACAGAATCTCTTACATTTGCACATATACATCTATCTATTGAGCTTCAAATTCTTTCATAGAGTCTCTTACAGAATGTTGCATAGACTTTCCCTGGGGTATTTAAGTTCTTGTTGATTATGTGTTTTATATGTAGTAGTTTCTATTGTTCCCAGTTGCTGTATTTATCCCTTCCCCACATCTTTCCCCTTGATTAATGATAATTTTATTTTCGACTGTTGGGGGTCTTTGGTTAGTTGGGTTCTCAGTGTTAAGTTTTAGAAGTGATATCGTATGATATCTGCCTTTTTCCTGAGTAACATCTCTTAGTAGGCTTAGAACTAGGCCCTGTGGGTTCCCCACTTGGTGTTATTTCCCTCTGTTTCAGGGTGGAATCTCGTTCCGTTGTGGGCATGTACCGCTTCTGCTTTAACGCCTTCCTCTCTTGATGGAAACTTCGTTGGCTTCCAGGTCTTTGCTCTTGTAACTGGCGCTGAAGTGCCGCTTTGGAGGCATGTTTCTCTTTGAATTCTGGTTCCTCTGGGATATTCTCATAGGCGTGGGACTGGGGATCATAGGTAGCTCTAATTTTCCTTTAAAGGCACCTGCATCCTGCTCTATAAAAGAGAGTGCACCCGCGTCGTCCCCCTGCACTTAGGAGGGTTTCCTTTTCTCCAGGTCCTCTCCACCATGGATTCTTTGAAGACTTATTGGTGATGGCCATTCAGACTTTGGTGATGCGAGCCCTTGTTGTAGTTTTGAGTTTGCACGTCTCTAAGAACTGGTGAGATTGTGCATCATTTTATGTGCTCTTTTTCCCCCTAAACAGTGATAATAAAATAGACTTCTTATTGTAATTGGCTCCTTGAAAGCAATGAGGTGTTGATTCTTTTTTCTTTTTTGATTGCCTACTTCAGAACATTTTTTGACAAAAGGTATCATTTACAGCCCTGTAGTCCTTGTGAATATTGCATGTCCATAAGCACTGAGTTATGAAGTTGCTATTTTGGGAAAACGGCCACCAAGGTGGCGGGATTTCTTCATGCTTAACTCTGGTTACCACAGAAAGCAGAGCCTTGCTGGAAGTGGTGTTCCTGGCCTGTAAATTAGCGTGGAAGGTGCCAGCACAGACACCCCTAAGCTTGTGTCTCATGACTTAGTGTGTTAATTTTATCAATCTAATTTTTATTTTCTAATATAGAATGTTTTAAAATGTATTGTTGTTTTGGATGTGTCGAGAATATTTTTCAGTTTTACATGTATCTATTTATCTTCAGTTTTTTTCTTTTTAATACGGGTTACTACAGAATCTTGTGTCCGCCTCCCTCCCTCTTCTGCAGGTCCGGGTTACTCCCTGTTCTGTACGTGTTGCTGTGGATGTTAATCCCACCTGCTGATTTGTACCCCCACGTTTCCCTTTTGGGAAGAATGATTTTGTTTTCTAGGTTTGTGAGTCCGTTTCTCTTTTTCAGGTGGTTCATGGGCGTCAGTTTTCAGAGTCTACAGATAGTGACGTTTGTCTTTTTTCTTTTGACCGTTGTCACACAGTATGGTTACAGCTAGGCCCGTGTGGGTTGCTGCCTACAGGTTGGTGTTGTCTCACTCTTTCTCACTGCTGGGTAGTATGCCCTCGGGGACATGCACCGCTTCTTTAGCGTTCAGCTGGCCTTGGACATGTCATCTCCTGGCTCTTGGCTACTGTAAGCGCTGCTGTAGTGCACCTTTGGGTGCCAGTTTCTTTTCGAATTCTGTTGTCTGAATATCCTGTTAGGATGGGACTCTGAAATCGATGGTAGCTCTGTTTTCACCTTTTACAGACGGCTCCCTGTTGTTCTCTTTTCTGGCGGTAGCCGTTTGTATGCCGTGGGCGTCTGAGGAGGTCTTTCTCCAATGTTATTGTGTGTGGACATTCTGATGAAGGCCATTTGACTCCTGCAAAGTGATCCTGCATTATAATTTTGATTTCCACATCTCTAATAATTTGTGATTTTGTGTATCATTTCATGTGCTTTTAAAAAAAGTAGTGCGAGGTAGGTTTAATACAGGATACAGGATTCTTGGGGCTCGTGCACTGGGATGACCCAGAGAGATGATATGGAGAGGGAGGTGGGAGGGGGTTCAGGATTGGGAACTCATGTACACTCGTGGCGGATTCATGTCAATGTATGGCAAAACCAATACAGCATTGTAAAGCAAAAAAAAATTTTAATTAATTAAAAAAAGTATTGTGCGAGGTATCTACCTCTTCATATTTTCTTGATGAAATTCAGCCCTTTGTGAAAGTGAAAGTAAGTGAAGTCGCTCAGTCGTGTCCGACTCTTTGCGACCCTGTGGACTGTAGCCTACCAGGCTTCTCTGTCCATGGGATTCTCTAAGCAAGAATACTGGAGTGGGTTGCCATTTCCTTCTCCAGGGGATCTTCCCGACCCAGGGATCGAACCCAGGTCTCCCACATCAGAGGCAGACGCTTTAACCTCTGAGCCACCAGAGCCCTTTGTGTAAAAAAAAAAAAAAAAATTGTTTTTAGAATACTTAACCCCGGACAGTTCTTGAAGACTGGTGTCTTACAGCCCAGCCATCCTTGTGAATATGTTAGTCCTCCTAAAGTGAAAGTGTTAGTCTCTTAGTTGTGTTCCATCCTGTGAGACCCTGTGTAATATAGCCCGCCAGACTCCTCTGATGATGGAATTCTTCAGGCAAGGCTATTGGAGTGGGTAGCCATTCTCTTCTCCAGGGAGTCTTCCTGACCCAAGTATGGAAACAGGGTATCTTGAACTACAGGCCAATTCTTTACCATCTGAGCCACCAGGGAAGCCCAGTTTCCTCTCTGTGTGCATGTTAGTTGCTAAGTCCTGTTGGACTCTTTCTGACTCAGAGACTGGGGCCTGCCAGGCGTGTCTATCCATGGAATTCTCCAGAAATAACTGGAGTGGATAGCTATTCCCTTTTAACTGTTTTAACGTTGCTGTTGCTGGAAATGGCCACAGGGTGGCAGCATTTCCCCAGTACCAATGCAAGGTAATCTGGCAACCAGAGCCTCGGTGGACATCCTGGCTTGGGGTTGGAAATTAAACTGGAATGTGTCAGAAGCAACACTCCAAAGCTTGTGTCTTGTCACTTCTTTTTTTTTCAGTTTAATTTATAGTTTTGCTTGCAGAAACACGACATACAGTGTTGTATATATTGTGCTGTGCTGTGCTGTGCTTAGTTGCTCAGTCGTGTGCAATTGTTTGCAACCCCACGGACTGCAGCCCACTAGGCTTCCCTGTCCATGGGGATACTCCAGGCAAGTATGTGTACACAGTCTTTTATGTTTGCAAATATGTATATATCTATTGATTTTCAAATTATTTTCCCATAGAGGTTATAACAGAATGCTGCTTACACTTCCCTTGTTATTTGTATGTCCTTTGATTATGTGATTTATATGAAATTGTTTCTATTTGTTAATCCCAGTTTTTCTTGTTCATCCCTTCCCCATGTCTTTCCCCTATTACAACAATAACTTTGTTTTCTAGCCTTGTGAATCTGTTTCTCTTTGGTCCATTGGTTTCTTGGTTTTAATTTTTAGATTCCACCTATAAGTGCTATCAGTCTTTTTCCTCTTAGTTACTAACCCTCTAGCATGGTTAGAACTAGGTCCATGTGAGTTGCTGTGGTTGGTATTACTTCATTCTGTTTCATGACCGAATTATGTTCCTGGTGGACGTGTAGCCATTCCTCTTTATGCATTCATGTGGACGGACAGTTTGTTTCCAGATCTTAGCTGTCCTAACTGGCAGTGCACTGCATATTTGGGTGCATATTTCTCTTTGAATTCTGATTTTGCCTGGATATTCTCTTAGGCATTGACTGCTGGTTCATAGGGAGCTTAGTTTTCCTTTCAGGCACCTGCACACTGTTCTGTTTAGGGGCTGTTTGCAGTTTCAGCCCACCGGCACCTTGGAGGCTTTCCTTTTCTCCAGGCCCTCTCCACCATGTATTGTTTGAAGACTCATTGATGATGCTCATTCATACTGTGGTGAGATATGCCATTGTAGTTTTGATTTGTGTGTTTCTTTCAACTGCTGGATTTGTTCACCCATTTCATGAGCTCTTTCTTTTTTTTTCAAGGTTGGTAATAAAATTGACTTGTTGAAATTGGCTCCTTGAGAGTGGGACATGTTGAATTTTTGTTTTTTCACCTTCAGGATATTTAGTGACAGCAGGTGTTATTTATATCTCTGCTATCCTTGTAAATTTTGTCAGCCCATCAGTTCAGTTTCTCAGTTGTGTGCAGCTCTTTGTGACCCCATGGACTGCAGCACCTCAGGCTTCCCTGTCCTTCACTACCTCCCAGAGTTTCCTCAAACTCATGTCCATCAAGTTGGTGATGCCATGTAACCATCTCATCCTCTGTTGACCCTTTCTGACTCTTCCAGTGAGTCAGCTCTTTATATCAGGTGGCCAGAGTAATGGAGTTCAGATTCAGCATCAGTCCTTCCAATGAATATTCAGGGTTGATTCCCTTTGGGATTGATTGGTTTGATCTCCTTGCTGTCCAAGGGACTCAAGAGCCTCTATAGCACCACAGTTGGAAAGCATCAATTCTTCAGCACTCAGTTTTCTTTATGGCCCAACTCTCACATCCATACATGATTTACTGGAAAAACTGTAGCTTTGCCTATATGCAGCTTTGTTGGTAGGGTGATGTCTCTGCTTTTTAATACTCTGTCAAAGTTTGTTATAGCATTTCTTCCAAGGAGCAAGCATCGTTTAATTTCATGGTGGCAGTCACCGTCCACAGTGATTTTTGTAGCTTAAGAAAATAGTCAGCCACTGTTTGCATTATTTCCCCATCTGTTTGCCATGAACTGATGGTACCGGATACCATGATCTTATTAGTTTTTTGACTGTTGAGTTTTAAGCCAGCTTTTTGACTCTCCTCTTTTACCTTCATCAAGATGTTCTTTAGTTCCTGTTTGCTTTCTGCCATAAGGGTGGTGTCATCTGTTTACCTGAGGTTATTGATAATTTCTCCTGGTAATCTTGATTCCAGTTTGTGCTTCATCCAGCCCAGCATTTTGCATGATGTACTCTGAATATAAGTCAAATAAGCACGGTGATACTATACAACCTTGACATACTCCTTTCCCAGTTTGGAACCAGTCTGTTGTTCCATGTCCAGTTCTGTTGCTTCTTGACCTGCACACAGGTTTCTCAGGAGGCAGGTAAGGGGGCTGATATTTCTGTCCCTGGAAGAATTTTCCATAATTTGTCGTGATCCTCACAGTCAAAGATTTTAGCATAGTCAATGAAGCAGAAGAAGATATTTTTCTGTAACTCTCTTGCTTTTTTGATGATCCAACAGATGTTGGCAGTTTGATCTCTGGTTCCTCTGCCTTTTCTAAATCCAGCTTGAGCATCTGGAAGTTCATGATTCACGTACTGTTGAAGCCTGGCTTGGAGAATTTTGAGCATCACTCTGCTGCTGTATGAGATGTGTGCAGTTGTGCAGTAGTTGGAGCATTCTTTGGCATTGCCTTTCTTTGGGATTGGGGTGAAGAATGACCTTTTCCAGTCCTGTGGCCACCGCTGAGTTTTCCAAATTTCCTGACACATTGAGTACAGCACATCATCTTTTAGGGTTTGAAACCGCTCGGCTGAAATTCCATCACTTCTACTAGGTTTTTGTAGTGATGCCTCCTAAGGCCCACTTGACCTTGCATTCCGGGAGGTGAGTGATCACATCATCATGATTATCTGGGTCATGAAGATCTTTTTTGTATAGTTTTTCTGTGTATTCTTGCCACCTATTCTTACTATCTTCTGCTTCTCTTGGGTCCATACCGTTTCTGTCATTTATTGTGCCCATTTTTGCATGAAATGTCCCTTGATATCTCTGATATTCTTAAAGAGATCTCTAGTCTTTCTCATTCTATTGTTTTCCTCTGTTTCTTTGCATTACCTCAGAAAGCAAGCCATAGTGGAAATGGTGTTCTGAGTTGTACATTAGTGTGGAATGTGCAATTTTTATTAATTTTTAATGTAAAAAGTTATTGTAAAGTCCTGCATTTTCTGTTAGTGTGGAGAATCTTTTTGGTTCCCTATATAGCTTCATCTTTGGATTCTTTTCCCATATAGGTCATCACAGTGTTACATAGGCCCCGCTGGCTCACAGCAGGTCCTTGGTGATTACTTGTTTTATCTGTATTATTGTGGATTGGTTAATCCACACCTTCTAATTGATACCTTTCCCTTCTGTAGCCCTAATTTTGTTTTCTAATTTTGTGAGTCTGTTTCTCTTTTGTCAGTTGGTTTATGGGCATGAATTTAAGCCTCTACCCATAAGCGTTTTTGTCCTTTTTTTTTTTTTTCCCCTACTGACTTCATTCAGTATAGTTACGAGAGCTCCTATGTGTTACTGCAGTTGGCGCTGTGTCGTTGTTTCGTGACTGAGCAGTATGCCCTTGTGGACGTGTACCACTTTTTCTTTCCGCATTCCGTCAGTTTGGATGTCTTGGTTGCTTCCAGGTCTTGGCTGTTGGAAGTGGTGCTGTGTGCAGATTTGGGTGCCAGATTTTAGAATTCTAGTGACATTCAAATGTGCTCTCACTACTGGGGCAGCTGCAATATATGGTCACTCGCTGTTTAACTTTTAAAGACAGTTTCATACTGTGCTCTCTTGTGGCTGTTACCATTTGCATACCGTAGGCAATTCAAGAGGGTCCCCTTTTCACTGACCCCACTGTGACCTTTGGTTTGTAGGGATTTCGATGGTGATCATTCAGAGTGCTGTGAGGTGCTCCCTCATGTAATCTTTATTTGCATGTCGCTAATAATTCCTGACTATGTGCATCATTTCACGCTCATTTTCTTTCTCAAATGTTGTGAGTTGTGTCTACCATTTCATATGTATTGATGAAATTCTGTCTTCGTCAAGATTTCTTTTCTAATAGTTACTCCCGGGAAATTTTTGAGGACAGGTATTTTACAGCCTGATCCTCCTTGTGACTATTAAGTCCCTTTCAGGAAGATCCCCTGGAGAAGGAAATGGCAATCCACTCCAGTATTCTTGCCTGGAGAATCCCATGGATGGAGGAGCCTGGTGGGCTACAGTCCATGGGGTCGCAAAGAGTTGGACACGATTGCACAACTTCATAATCTAATCTAAGGACAGTTTTCAAGGTGCTCTTGCAGAAAGTGGCCACAAGGGGCCAGCATTTCTTTGATTGCAATACTGCTTACTCTGGCAAACAGCCTCAGTGGAAGTCCTGGTTGGGATTGTACATTAGACTGCAATGTACCAGAAGCAACACCCCAAAAGCTTGGGTCTCATTACTTCTTTTTTGTGTGTGTCAGTTTGATGTTTGGTTTTGCCCAGAGTAACACTGATATATGGTGTTATATATGTTATATGTGTACACAATCTTTTACATTTGCACATACCTATATATATATAGAGAGAGAGATCTGCAGATTTTTTTCTCATGGAGCTTATTACAGAATGTTGAGTAGACCTCCCTTGGTATACCTGTGTCCTTGTTAATTATGTATTTTATAAAAATTGTTTCTATCTGTTAATCCCAGCTTCCTTCTTTATCCCTTCCCTGTATCTTTCACCTTGTATAAGGATAATATTATTGTGTAGTTTTGTGAGTCTGTTTCTCTTTGGTCCTTTGGCTTCTTGGTGTTAATTTTTAGATTACCCCTGTAAGTGCTATCTGTCTTCTCCTTAGTTGCCCTTCTTAGCGTGGTTAGAACTAGGTCCAAGTGGGTTGCTGCCGCTGTTATTTCATTCTGTTTCACGACTAAGTCATGCTCCTGGTGGACATGTAGCCGTTCCTCTTTATGCCTTCATCTGGCCAGATGCTTTGTTTCCAGATCTTAGCTATTGTAACTGGTGGTCCACTGCAGATTTGGGTGCGTATTTCTTTTTGAATTCTGGTTTTGCCTGGATATTCTCTTAGGCATTAACTGCTGGTTCATAGGGAGCTTGGTTTTCCTTTCAGGCACGCGCGTGTTGTTCTGTGTAGGGGTTAACAGTTTCATCCCGTGGGCTCCTTCACAGGCTCTCCTTTCCTTCAGGGCCTTTCTATCATGTATTCTTTGAAGACTCATTGATGATGGCCATTCAGACTGGGGCGAGGTGAGCCCTCTTTGTAGTTTTGATTGGCATGTCTCTAAGAACCTGGAGTTTGTGCACCATTTCATGTGGCTTTTTTTCTTTTTAAGTGGTAATAAATTGACTTGGTGAAATTAGCTCCTTGAAAGTGGGCCATGTGTTGAATTTTTCGATTATGTCTTCAGGACATTTAGTGACAGCAGATGTCATTTATACCGCCGCTCTCCTTGTGTGTATTGCCTTGTGTGTATTGCTCTCCTTGTGTGTATTGTAAGCATTGGGTTTGGCTTCCCTGATAGTGCTAGTGATAAAGAACACTCCTGTCAGTGCAGGAGTGTAAGGCATGGGTTTGACCCTGGATTGGGAAGATCCTCTGGAGGAGGGCATGGCAGTCCACTGCGGTATTCTTGCCTGGAGAGCCCCATGGACAGAGAAGCCTGGTGGACTCTGAGCCATAGTCACAGAGTCGGACACGACCTAATCAACTTAGCATGCAGCATGCGTGCATGGTTTTAAAGTTGCTGTTTTGGAAAATGGCCACAAGGGAGCAAGATTTCTTCATGCCCAACTCTGTTTACTACAGAAAGCAGAACCTTAGTGAAAGTGGTATTCCTGAGTGGTAAATAAGTGTGTCATGTGCCAGGACAAACACCCATAAGCTGTGTCTCATTACCTTTTGTTCTTATTAATTTAGTTTTAATTTAGTAAGTTGTTTTAAAAATGTTTTGTTTTTGTGTGTGTAAAGAATCTTTTTCAGTTCTATGTGAAGTCGCTCAGTCATGTCCAACTCTTTGTGACTCTATGGACTGTAGCCTACCAGGCTCCTCTGTCCATGGGATTTTCCAGGCAAGAGTGCTGGAGTGGGGTGCCATTTCCTTCTCTATTCTCTGTGGCTTCTTTTCTCATATAGGTTATCTCAGAGTGTTGTGTAGCCCTCCCTTGCTCTACTGTAGGTCCCTGTTGATTGCCTGTTTTATACATTATTATTGTGGAATGTTACCAAGCTCTTAACTGATTCCTACCCCACCTTTCCCTTTTGGTAATCCTGATTTGGTTTTCTAATTTTGTGAGTCTGTTTCTCCTTTGTCAGTTGGCTCATGGGCTTTTCCATCAATTTTCAGCTGCCACTGATAAGTATAATTTGTCTTTTTTTATGTCTAGGTCCGTGTATGTGGCTGCAGTTGGCATTTTCTCATTTTTTCATCACTGAGTGATATGCCATTTGGGGCATGTACCACTTCTATATGCATTCATCTATCCTTGGATGTTTTGCTTATTTCCAAAATCTTGTCTATTTAAATGGTGCTAAGGTGCACTTTGGGTGCAAGGTTCTTTTAGAATTCTGGGGGCCTTTGCATATGCTCTTAGGAGTGTGGCTTCTGAAATATATGGTAGCTCTGTTTTTACCTTTTAAGGACACTTTCATACTGTTGTCTGTTGTGACTGTTACCATTTAAATACCACTGGTATATAAAATGGTCTCCCTTTCTCTACCCTCACTCTAGCATTTATTGTCTGTAGACATTTTGTTGATGGCCATTCTGACTGCTGCGAGGCGATCCTGCTTTGGAATCTTGGTTTGCATGTCTCTAATAATGAGTGATTTTGTGCATCACTTCATGTGCTTTTAAAAAATAGTGTCAGTAGCATCTGCCTTTTCTTATTGCTTGATGAAAAACTCTATAGCCTTTTTTTTTTAAAGATTCCTTTTGGAATACTTACCTCTGTAAATTTTTCAGGACAACTATCTTTATAGCTCAGCCGTTCTGGTGAATCCAAGTCCCGGAAGCCATAGTTTTCAAGTTGCTGTTGCAGAAAGCAGACACAAGGTGGCGGCACTTCTTCGCCTCCCGGCTCTGCTTACTCTGGCAAACAGAGCCTCAGGGAAGTCGTGGTTTGGTGTGTTACGTTAGAGTAGACTGAGAGGCTGGGAAGGATTGGGGGCAGGAGGAGAAGGGGACGACAGAGGATGAGATGGCTGGATGGCATCACGGACTCGATGGACGCGAGTCTGAGTGAACTCCGGGAGTTGGTGATGGACAGGGAGGCCTGGCGTGCTGCGATTCATGGGGTCGCAAAGAGTCGGACACGACTGAGCGACTGAACTCAACTGAACTGAGACTGAGCCAGAACGTAGGATTTCCCTGGTGGCTCAGACGGTAAAGTGTCCCCCGCTTACAATGCGGGAGACCTGGGTTCTGTCCCTGGGTTGGGGAGATCCTCTGGAGAAGGAAATGACAACCCACTCCAGTACTCTTGCCTGGAAAATCCCATGGACAGAGGAGTGTGGTGGGCTACAGTCCACGGGGTAACGAAGAGTCGGACTCGACTGAGCAACTTCACTTTCACTTTCAGACTGTGCCAGAAGCAACACCCCAAAGCTTGTGTCTTTTCACTTGTCTTTTTTTGTGTGTGTGAGCTTAATGTATAGTTTTGCTTGGAGTAGCACTGATATATACAGTGTTCCATGTGGTTTGTGTACACAATCTTTTACATTTGCACATATACATATATCTGTTGATCTTCAAATTATTTCCTCATACAGCTTATTGTGAAATGTTGAGTAGACCTCTCTTGGTATATTATGTCCTTGTTAATTATATATCTTACATGAAACTGTTTCTATTTGCTAATCGCTGCTTCCTTATTTATCCCTTCCTTGCATCTTTCCTATTTGTTAACAGTAATTTTATTATCGACTCCTGTGAGTCTGTTTGGTCAGTTGGTTTCTTGGTATTAATTTTTAGATTCCATCTATAGGTCTTATCATATGATATGTGTCTTTTTATGCTGAGTTACCTTTCTCAACATGGTTAGAAGTATCAATAGGTCCATAGAGGTTGCTGCCTTTGGTGGTGTTTCATTCTGAGGTCTGTTCCATGGTGGACCTGGTAGCAGTGCCTCTTTATGCATTTCTCCTTGATGAATACTTTGTTTCCAGTCTTTGCTATTGTACCTGTGCCCCACTGCAGCTTTGGTGCATGTTTCTTTTCGAATTCTGGTTCTTTGGGGTTGTTCTCTTAAGCTAGGGATTGGGTCATTGGTAGCTTTAATTTTTTTCTGAAAGACAGCTGTGTACTGTTCTGTCTAGGTGCTGTTAACAGTTTCATCTCACCTGCACCTTAGGAGGGTGTCATTTTCTCCAGGCCCTCTCCACTGTGGATTCTTCGAGGACTCCTTGATTGATGCTTTTGAACTGTGATGTTGGAGAAGACTCTTGAGAGTCCCTTGGACTGCAGGAGATCCAACCAGTCCATTCGAAAGGAGATCAGCCCTGGGATTTCTTTGGAAGGAATGATGCTAAAGCTGAAACTCCAGTACTTTGGCCACCTCATGAGAAGAGTTGACTCACTGGAAAAGACTCTGATGCTGGGAGGGATTGGGGGCAGGAGGAGAAGGGGATGACAGAGGATGAGATGGCTGGATGGCATCACTGACTTGATGGACGTGAGTCTGAGTGAACTCTGGGAGTTGGTGATGGACAGGAGGCCTGGTGTGCTGCGATTCATGGGGTCGCAAAGAGTCGGACACGACTGAGCAACTGAACTGAACTGATGATGGCCATTCAGACTTTGGTGAGGTGACCCCTCAGTTGTAGTTTTGCTTTGCATGTCTCTGAGAACTAGTCATTTTTGTGCACAATTTCATGTGCTCTTTTGATATTTTTAACGGTGGTAATAAAAGTGACATGTTGAAACTGGCTCTTTGAAAGTGGGCCATGTGTTGAATTTGTTTTGATTACCTTCTTCGGGCCATTTAGTGATAGCAGATGTCATAGCCTGGCTGCCCTTGTGAATATTGTGTGCCCATGAGCATTGGTTTTAAAGTTGCTGTTTCTAAAAATGGCCACATGGCGGCAGTGTTTCCACATGCCAAGTGGCAGTTACTATAGAAAGCAGTGTCTTAATGGAAGTTCCTGGGTTGTAAGTTTTTGTGCAGTGTGCCAGTAAAACAGCCATAAGCTTTTGTATTATTTATTTATTTTTTATAATATAGTTTTTATTTTTTTATGGAATAAATTATTTTAAAATGTTGTGTTTAATATAGGTGTAGAGAATCCTTGCCAGTTCTACATGTGTCTGTTCATCACGTATTGGTTTTGTACACAGGGTATTACAGAGTGTTGTGAAGACCTCCCTTGCTCTGCAGTGGGTCCTTGTTTATCACCTGTTTTATATGTATTATTGTGGATTTCCTAATATCAACCCCCTAATTGTTACTTTTCTCCATTTCCCACTTTTTCAGTTCAGTTCAGTCGCTCAGTCGTGTCTGATTCTTTGCAACCCCATGAATCGCAGCATGCCAGGCCTCCCTGTCTATCACCAACTCCTGGAGTTCATTCAAACTCACGTCTATCGAGTCAGTGATGCCATCCAGCCATCTCATCCTCTGTCGTCCCCTCTTCCTCCTGCCCCCAGTCCCTCCCGGCATCAGTCTTTTCCAATGAGTCAACTCTTGTTTTCTAATTTTGTGAGTCTTTTCTGTTTGTTCACTTGGTTCATGGGCATCAATTTTATGATTTCAGCAATAATGGTGTTTGTCTTTTTTTTTTTCTGACCTACTTCACTCGGTATGATTACAACAAGGTCCAAGTACATTACTGCAGTTAGAATTGTCTCATTCTTTTTCTTAACTAAGTATTATGCCATTGTGGACACATCCCACTCGTTCTTTATGCGTTCATCTGCTTTTGGACATTCTGCCTACTTCTGGGTCTTGGCTTTGGGAAGTGGTGCTGTAGTGCACATTTGGGTGCAAGTTTCTTTTAAATTGTGATGTCTTTGCTGGTCCTCTTAGGAAGGGGACTGCTGAAATGTATCTGGCAACTCTGTTTTTCCCATTGAAAAACAGTTTCATTCTATGGTCTGTTCTGGCTTTGACAGTTTATATACCACTGGCAACATAAGCAGGTCCCCTTGCTCCACCTTCACTCTTGTATTTTCTGTCTATAGACACTGATGCTATTCTGAATGCTGTGAGGTGATGCCTCACTGTAATCTTGATTTGCGTGTCTCTCATAGTTTGTGATTGTCTGCATTAGTTCATTTACTTTTTTAAAAGAAAATAATGAGTAGTATCTACCTTTTGCTATTGTCTTGATGAAATTCTGCCATTTGTAAAGTGTTTTTTTCCTTTTAAGAAAACTTACTTGCAGCAAATTTTTATAATAGGTATCTTACAGCCAAACTCTCCTTGTGAATATTAGTCCCCTTAACCACAAGTTTTAAAAAGCAAAGAAACCAGAGATCAAATTGCCAACATCCACTGGATTATCGAAAAAGCAGGAGAGTTCCAGAAAAACATCTACTTCTGCCTTATTGATTATGCCAAAGCCTTTGACTGTGTGGATCAGAACAAACTGTGGAAAATTCTTGAAGAGATGAGAATACCAGACCACCTGACCTTCCTCATGAGAAATCTGTATGCAGGTCAAGAAGCAACAGTTAGAACTGTACATGGAACAACAGACTGCTTCCAAATTGGGAAAGGAGTGTGTCGAGGATGTATATTGTCACCCTGCTTATTTAACTTCTATGCAGAGTACATCATGCAAAATGCCAGGCTGGATGAAGCGCAAGCTGGAATCAACATTGCTGGGAGAAATATCAATAACCTCAGATATGCAGATGATACCACCCTTATGGCAGAAAGCAAGAGGAACTAAAGAGCCTCTTGATGAAAGTGAAAGAGGAGAGTGAAAAAGTTGGCTTAAAACTCAACATTCAGAAAACTAAGATCATGGCACCCAGTCCCATCACTTCATGGCAAATAGATGGGGAAACAATGGAAACAGTGACAGACTTTATTTTGGGGGGCTCAAAAATCACTGCAGATGGTGATTGCAGCCATGAAATTCAAACATGCTTGCTCCTTGGAAGAAAAGTTATGACCAACATAGACAGCATATTAGAAAGCAGAGACATTACTTTGCCAACAAAGGTCCATCTAGTCAAAGCTATGGTTTTTCTAGTAGTCATGTATGGATGTGATAGTTGGACTATAAAGAAAGCTGAGTGCCAAAGAATTGATGCTTTTCAACTATGGTATTGGAGAAAACTCTTGAGAGTCTCTTGGACTGCAAGGAGATCAAACAAGTCCATCCTAAAGGAAATCAGTCCTGAATATTCCTTGGAAGGATTGATGCTGAAGCTGAAATTCTAGTACTTTGGCCACGTGATGCAAAGAACTGACTCACTGAAAAGACCTTGATGCTGGGAAAGATTGAAGATGAGAGGAGAAGGAGACGACAGAGGATAAGATGGTTGGATGGCCTCACTGACTGGATGGACAGGAGTTTGAGTAAGCTCCGGGAGTTGGTGATGGACAAGGAAGCCTGGTGTGCTGCAGTCCATTGGGTTGCAAAGTGTCAGACACAACTGAGTGACTGAACTGAACTGAACTGAGTTGCTCATTCATGTCCGACTCTGCACCCAGGGATTGAACACATTAGGCTTCCCTGTCATTCACTGTTACCCGAAATTTTCTCAGACTCGTGTCCGTTGCGTCGATAATGCCGTTTAACCCACCTCATCCTCTGTTGCCCCCTTTTCCTCCTGCTGTCAGTCTTTCCCAGCATCAGAGTCTTTTTCAATGAGTTGGCTCTTTACATCAGGTGGCCATGTATTGGAGCTTCAGATTCAGTCCTTCTAATGATTATTCAGGGTTGATTTCCTTTTTAGAATTGACTGGTGTGATCGCCTTGCTTTCCAAGAGACTCTCAAGAGTCTTTTCCAGCACCACAGTTGGAAAGCATCAGTTCTTTGGTGCTCAGCCTTCTTTATAGTCCAACTCTCACATCTGTACATGACTGCTGGATTAAAAATCCATAGCTTTAACTGTATGAACCTTTGTCGGCAAAGCAACATCTCTGCTTTTGATATGCTGCCTAGGTTTATTGTAGCCTTTCTTCCAAGGACCAGGAATTTTTAAATTTCATGGCAGGTCACCATCTGCAGTAATTTTGGAGCCTAAGAAATTAAAGCCTGTCATTGTTTTCATTTTGCCCCATCTACTTGCCATGAAGTGATGGGACCAGATGCCATAATCTTAGTTTTCTGAATGTTGAGCTTTAAGCCAGCTTTTTCACTCTACTCTTTCACCTTCATCAAGAGGATCTTTAGTGACCCTTTGCTTTCTGCCATAAGGGTGGTGTCATCTGCATATCTGAGGTTGTTGATATTTGTCCTGACAATTTTGATTTCAGCTTGTGCTTTATCTAGCCTGGCATCTCAAATGATGTACTCTGCATAGAAGTTCAATAAGCAGGGTGACAGTATACAGCCTTGACGTACCACTTTCTTAATTTGAAACTAGTCCGTTGTTCCATTTCCCATTCTAACTCTTGCTTTTTGACCTGCATACAGGTTTCTTAGGAGTTAGATAACATGGTCTGGCATTCCTATCTCTTTAAGAATTTTCCACAGTTTGTTGTGATCCACACAGTCAAAGGTTTTAGCTTAGTCAGTGAAGCAGAAGTAGATGTTTTTCTGGCATCTCTTGCTTTTTCTACGATCCAAGAGATGTTGGCAATTTGAAATCTGTTCCTCTGCCTTTTGTAAATCCAGCTTTACATCTGGAAGTCTTTGGTTCACATATTGTTGAATTCTGGATGGAAGGATTTTGAGTATTACATTACTAGCGTGTGAGATGAATGCAATTGTGCAGTAGTTTGAACATTCTTTGGCATTCCCTTTCTTTGGGATTGGAATGAAAACTGAACTTTTCCAATCCTTTGACCACTGCTAAGTTTCCCAAATTTGCTTGCATATTGAATATAGCACTTTAACAGTATCATCTTTTAGGTTTTGAAATAGCTCAACTGGAATTCTGTCAACTCCATAATTTGTTTGTAGTATGATTCCTAGGGACAATTGACTTCATGCTCCAGAATGTCTGTCTCTAGGTAAGTGAGCACAACATTGTGGTTATCTGGGTCATGAAGACCCTTTTTTTTTGTTTGTTTGTTTAAACAGTTCTTCTGTGTATTCTTGCTACCTCTTCTTAGCATCTGTTGCTTCTGTTAGGTCCATAAAATTTCTGTCCTTTATTGTGCTCAGCTTTGCATGAAATGTTCCCTTGATATCTAATTTTCTTGAAGAGATCTCTATAGTTTTTCCCATTCTGTGTTTCCTGCGGTTTCTTTGCATTGTTCAGTTAAGCAGGCTTTCTTGTTGGATCTTGCTATTCTTTGGCACTCTGCATTCAGATGAGTATATCTTTCCTATTCTCCTCTCCCTTTTGCTTCTCTTTTTTTCCAGCTATTTATAAGGCCTCCTCAAACAACCGTTTGCCTTGTTGCATTTCTTTTAAGTTGCTGTTGCAGACGATGGCCACAAGGCAGCAGCATTTCTGCACAGCCCAGCTGGACTTCCTCTGCAAACAGCTTCAGTGGAAGTTGTGGTGCGGAGTATAAATTAGCCTGTAATGTGCCAGATGCAACACCCTGATGCTCGGGTCTCATCACTTCTTGGTAATGTGTCATTTTGTTTGGAGTCACAGCGACATCAAATGATAAATGTGTTGTATGTGTACAGAACTTTTACACACATATATATAGAGAGAGAGCCTCATTATTTTCTCATAGCTGTTATTCCACAAAGTCTAGTAGAGCTCTTGTCATATACCTATTTCCTTATTGATTATGTATTCATAAGTAATAGATTCTGTTTGTTAATCTCAGCCTCCTAATTTGTCTCTTTCCTGCATCTTTCCCCTTTGTTAGATATAATTTTATCTTCTAATCTTGGGAGTCTGTTACTTTTGAGTCAACTGGTTTCTTGATATTAATTTTTATATTCTACCTATAGAGTGGGTTCGATCCCTGGCTCGGATGCCTAGAAGGGATCCTCTGGAGAAGGGAATGGCTGCTCACTCCAGTGTTCTTGCCTGGGGCTGCAAAGAATCGGACTCAACTGAACAGCTAACGGTTCCACATAAGAGATGCATGGTATCCGTACTCTTGTTCTGTCACCTCTCTCGCCTTGCTTAGAGCTAGTTCCAGGCAGGCTGCCGCCACTGGTGTCATTCCTCTCCATTTCATGGCTGAGATGTGTCCCGTGGTGGGCGTGCAGCAGTTCCTCTTTGTGAACTCATTCTCGAGGGACGCTTTGTTTCGTTTCCAGGTTTTTGCTACTGCAGCTGTGGCCCTCAGCAGCTTTAGAGCATGTTTCTTTTTGAATTTGGGGTTTCCCCTGATATTCTCTTAAGCGTTTGATGCAGGGTCGTAGGTAGCTCTCGTTTTCGCTTCCAGACCCTGCACGCTCTTCTGTGTAGAGACTTAGCCTCCTGTGGTGCTGGTGGGATGGGATCGCTGTCTTTCCCCCAGGCCCTCTCCACCAAGTGCTCTCTGAGGCTCACTGGTGATGGCCTGTCCGACGGGGGGTGAGTTGAGTCCTGGTCGTTTGGATTTGTATACCACGTGATTTGGGCATTTTGTGCACTATCACACGGGTTCTAAATTTTTGTTTTAATGGTTGTAAGAAAATCTGCTTGTTGATATTGGCTCCTTGATCATATGTTGAATTTTTTAATTATCTTTTTTTTAATTACCTTTCATTTGTTAGATATGCACTGATGCAATGATTGACCAAAGCTATTGTTTGCAAGTGTCTGAATGTAATGGGAATTTTTGTTTTGGGTGGTGGGAGTGTATTCTTTGTGAGGAAGCATTATGAGATGCATTAATTGAAGAGACACACTGGGCAAGATAGGGTCCTGTCCTGAGCCTTCCTTTAGAATGGTAACTGGGTAGAATTGTTCCTGAGGTTACGTTTATGTTGGTGTTGTTACTTGTGTTTAATGATGGATTTTGAGGACTGTTTGGATAGCAAGGGAGGTAGGTTTATAGGTTACATGCTTTAGGTCTGGTTCTATTCCCTCCAGAATTTTACCTGTTCTTTTTGTCACTAAGCACCTTCATTTTTCCCTTTAGCTCACTGTGACCAAGGCCTACCGATGAATTTGGGCTATATCTCACCCTGATGTACCCCAGTGTGACTAGGAGTTTCCCATTGGAGACTTACCAACCTGTTATTTTCTGGAAAGAAACTGGCTTACCTTAGGTGATTTCCAGTGTCTAGTCCTTGCTTCGTCCATAATACTGTTGGGGTCTTACCATTGCAATAAGGGACTATTTTATAACAAAGGAAGGGACCTTATAGTGGTTAACTTTAAAACTGATAGCTGAACAGAACTGTGGTAGATTTTTGTCTCTGCATATGTATTTTGTGTGTATACGGTTGTTAAGATAATTTTTACTCTTGCTAGCTCAAAATTATTATTGTATATGTACATATGTTTGGGTTTATTTCAAGTCCTGCCTTGTTCTAAAAGGATTAAGGTAACTTCTCCCTTCTTTCCATCCCATCACATGAAATAGAATTAGTATGTATGAACCACTTTGTGAGGAATGCAGCTCATTTAATGACCCTTGATTTGGAAATTAGAGGACAGGGGAGAACATCACAGGATGTGGGTCACAAAGGGACGGGAACTGGGAACCAGTTGATGAAAAGTTGGAAAGAGAATCATGGTGATGATGGAGGTGACAAAGTTCCCACTTGTTTCCAGAGGGGATTTAATGCTTCCCCTTCAGCAAAGCCCTGACGCCGTGAAAAATGAACTTGGCAGCGTCCCTCTGACTGTCAGAATCTCCTTTCTCCTCCTGGCCTGGGTTACTGGTTGTAGGATTGTTGCGATCAGCGAGGTGGCAGGCTTGTAAGACTGCTAAAGATTGTGAGAAGTGACTTTGTGATGATCTTTAAAAATAATCTCTTTATTCTGAAAGTTCAAGTGCAGTTTAACATTAATCGAAGCTGTCAGGACAACCTAAAATGTCTCCTCTTTCAAGACAGCTGATTTTCTTCCCTCAGCTGAAAACTGAGTGATTAATTAGCCTGTCATTATCAAAAAAGATGATAATGTTAGTGGATAACTGCATTTCCTGTTAAGTTCATGTATATACATTCATCTTTAAACCAAGTCACTGCTGTTAAAGCTGCATGGTGAGATTTTAAGCTTTTTCCTGATACTTAACTTGGAAAAGTCAGCTCAGAGCCTTTCTGTCTTAGTGGGCATCTTAAGGCAGCTTCTTCTGGTGTCCCGATTCTCCACCCCAGTTCTTGCCAACCCCTCTGCCCCTCAGCGGATCTGCTGACACACAGACGTGTCCCCCGGAGTCAGTTCCTCTCATCCACGTGTGTGCCTGCGTTTAGCAGTCCGGCGGGCGTGTGCCTGATTATGAAAGTCCCGAGCACTCCAGGTACAGCTCCCTTTTCCTCTTGGTTGCTTTTGGGCATTTTGGTTACCAGCTCTTTCACCTTCACCATTTGAACTTCCAGACTGCAGGTACCTGAGATGACCTTTCCTTCTTCCTAAAATCCCATATTCCTAATTTATAATGGTTTCAGCTCAACTTTAAGTCCCCTCTCAGCACATTCACAGAGTAGGTGTTCTTCCTGGCTCCATCTTCCTGAAGCAGTGGCTCAGATCTGGGCTGGTTGCTCCCCCGGCCTCCTGCTCAGCCGCCATCCTGGGATCTCCCTTAACCACCATCCCGTCACCTCTCCTGTGATGATTTCCTTACTTTCCCAGACCCTGGATTTTTTTTTTTTTTTCCTCTCTTGAGTTATGCCCTCATTTTGGTGGAGCATCTCCTTCAATTGCTTCGTGAGGAAGGGTTCCTTGGCAGGAATCTTTGAATCCGTGGATGTGTGGAACAGTGAGGACCTAACAGAAGCAGAAGAGATTAAAAAGAGGTGGCAAGAATACACAGAAGAGCTGCACACACATAGAAGGGTGTTAATGACCTGGAGAACTGGTGGTGTGGCCACTCACCTAGGGCTGGACATCGTGGAGTGGGATGTCAAGTGGGCCTCAGGAAGCATTACTGTGAAAAAACCTAGTGGAAATGATGGAATTCCAGCCGAGCTGTTCATATCTGAAATCCTAAAAGATGATGCTATTAAGGTGCTTCACTCCATATGCTCGCAAATTTGGAAAAAGCAGCAGTGGCCACAGGACCAGAAAAGGTCAGTTTTCATTCCAATCCCAAGAAGGGGCAGTGCCGAAGAATTCCTGTACAGTTGGGCTCATTTCACGTACTAGCAAGATTATGCCCAGACTCCTTCAAGCTCCGTTTCAGCAATACATGAACTGAAAACAGATGTACAAGCTGGGTTTCATAGAGGCAGAAGAACCAGAGATCAAATTGCCATCATTTGCTGGATTGTGGAGAAAGCAAGAGAATTCCAGAAAACACCTACTTCTGCTTCATTATGGGCTTCTTTGGTGGCTCAGAGGTTAAAACGTCTGCCTCCAATGCGGGAGACCTGGGTTCAATCCCTGGGTTGGGAAGATCCCTGGAGAAGGAAATGGCAACCCTCTCCAGTGTTCTTGCCTGGAGAATCCCATGGATGGAGGAGCCTGGTAGGCTACAGTCCACGGGGTTGCAAAGAGTCGGACATGACTGAGCGACTTCACCTTACCTTACCTTCTGCCTCATTGACTATAGTAAAGCCTTTGACGATGTGGACTGCAACAAGCTGTGGAAAATTTTTTAAAGAGATGGGAAAACCAGACCACCTTACCTGCCTCCTGAGAAATCAGTATGCAGGTCAAGAAGCAACAGTTAGAACTGGACATACTGACTGGCTCAAAATAGGGAAAAGAGTATGGCAAGGCTATATATTGTCACCCTGTATCCAGAGTACATCATGCAAAATGCTGGGCTGGATGAATCACAAGCTGGAATCAAGATTGCCACAACAGCCTCAGATATGCAGATAATACCACTCTAATCACAGAAATTGAAGAGGAGCTAAAGAGCCTTTTGATGAAGATGAAAGAAGAGAGTGAAAAACTGGCTTGAAACTCAACATTTAACAACTGAGAATATGGCATCCAGTCCCATCCCTTGATGACAAATAGAAAGGGAAAAAGTGGAAGCAGTGATGGATTTTATTTTCTTGGGCTCCAAAATCATTGCTGACGATTACTGCAGCCATGAAAATAAAAGACGCTTGCTCCTTGGAAGGAAAGCTATGGCAAACTTAGTGTACTGAAAAGCAGAGATATCACTTTGCTGATAAAGGTATGTGTAGTCAAAGCTATGGTTTTTCCAGTAGTCATGTAAGGATATGAGAGGTGGACCATAAAAAAAAACTGACCACTGAAGAATTGATGCTTTCAAATTGTGGTGCTAGAGAAGACTCTTGAGAGTCCCTTGGATTGTAGTCTAATCAACCCAAAAGGAAATCAGTCCAAAAAGGAAACCTGAATATTCCTTGGAAGGACTGATGCTGAAGTTGAAACTTCAATACCTTGGCCACTTGATGCGATGAGCCAACTCATTGGAAAAGACCCTGATGCTGGAAAAGACTGAAGGCAAAAGGAGAACAGAGGCAGAGGATGAGATGTTAGCATCACCAACTCAATGGACATGAATTTGAGCAAACTCCAGGAGGTTGTGGAGGACAGAGGAGCCTGGCATGCTACAGTCCATGGGGTCGCAGAGTCAGACACAACTTAGTGACTGAACGGCAACAACAATATCTGAAAATGCCCTTATTAGGCCCTCAGGTTTGATTGATAGGCCTAATGTGGAGTTAAAGCTTGAAATTAATTTTCCCTTAAAAATTTGAAGGCATTGTGTCCCCGTCTTCCACCTTCAGTTTTGCTGTTGAGAATTTCTAGTGTTGTGCTATTCTTGATCTTTAGCTTGCAGCCTTTTTTTCCCTCCTTGGAAGCGTGTGCCAGCTCCTTTTTAATCTTCAGTTTTCTGAAGTTTTACACTTCTCCCTCCAGAGATAAGAGCTGCAACAAATTTTCATGCCTTTGGGGGTTCTATAGCGCAAATTGGATTGCTTCTTGACTTGCTACTGCTTTCTTTCTTGGGCATACTTTTCAGTTTCAAATGATTTTTTTCTTTTTCTGCAGCCTGCTTTTCTCTTTCTCTTGCCCTTGAGGCTTCTAAGAAAATGACCATAAAAACTTTACTGTAATTTTAGTGAGGTGTTTGGCAGGGGGAGCAGAGCCCTCCACTCTTCTCTCTTTGCTACCCATTTGCTCGTCACCCAGCTCTGCTGTGGATTTTTGCCCCCCTCCATCGTGGAGACAACCCCTTACCCCCCAGAAAGACCACTCACAAGCTCGTCCTCAAACCCCACCTGCATGGGCCCTGTCCGTAGCATTTGCTCATCAAGCAAAAGTACTTGGATTGATTACTTCTTTTCCCCCAATCTAATCCACTAGCAAGGCATGTGCCTAAAATATAGCTTCAATGTATTGCTGCCCTTAGGTATCTAGTCCAGTGCCTGGCACACAGGAGGCATTCACTGGTACATGGGCAGATGAGTGATGTCAATAGGAAGCCAGAAAAATTGTTAAAATTGTGGACTCTCTTAACATGTTCTTTTGAAAGACAGTCTTTGAAAGTAAAGGCAGGGCGACTGTTCTAGATTAAAAGATATTTTATAAAGGCCTGGTTACAAGTGCTATACAGAATCCTTGATTGGATTCCTTTTTTTTTTTTTTTAAACTTAAAGCTAGCTAGTAAGGATACTGGGCTTCTCACGTGGCGCTAGTCATAAAGAACCCCTCTCAGTGCAGAAGACTTAAGAGATGTGGGTTCAAACCCTGGGTCGGGACAATCCCCTGGAGGAGAGCATGGCAACCCACTCCAGTATTCTTGCCTGGAGAATCCCAGGGAGAGAGGAGCCTGGTGGGCTATAGGCCATGGGGTTGCAAAGAGCTGGACACAACTGAGTGGACTTAGCACATAAAAGATACTATTGGGACATTTGGGGAAACTTGATGGATTATAGGTAATGTTGTATCAATGGCTGTTATGATTATGTGGGAGGATGTCCTTGTGTTTAGAAAATACAAGTTGAGGGCTTTTGGGATGATGTGTTATGATACCTGCAACTTGTTTTTTCATGTGGTTCAAAAAAAAAAAAAGAAAAGAAAAGCTTATCTCTAGAAGGAAGAAGGAGAAAAAAAAATGTAGCACAAGGTTAACCACAAAGTTAATCTAGCTGAGTGGAATGTGGGTTTTCATTTTACCATTCTGTCTATTTTACTGTAGGTTTGAAAAATTTTCGAAATAAAAATTTAGAAAAATCAAGTGGAGAAGAATTTAAGGAAAAGATATTTCAGGGTTATTTTTAAACTCCAAAATGCTGAAATTAATTTTGAAGCATGATGTTAAATATAATAAAGCCTAAGGATATATATGTATATGTGTGTGTGTATAGTTAATCAAACCAAGTAGAATTAAGGCCTTTCTGGAAAAGTTACCTCTTAAAAATTTGGCCTGAAAGCCTGTGACTCGCCCACCAGGGGGCAGTGCGGGAGCGTCATTCTGTGCACTGCTGAGCGCTGTGGGTTTCCCTCACATAACTGTTTCCACAAGAGGTCGCTCATTCTCTGCACAAACATTTTCAGGATTCTTAGACCACTTTAATAGAGAATGCGGATAGTTATACTGCTTCCCGTTTCTTTCTTCCCACCCGATCTGCTTCTGAGTTCTGTGGCTTTTGCCTTGGCTCCTCCGCTTCGTGGAGTGACTTCACGGAAGGGTCTGGATAAGAGGGGCGCAGATCCGCTCTCCTGTGTGTGCTTCAAAGGCCAAGAGTGCATTTGTCTACTCCTGCCCCAGGAATTCAGTCTTTTGTTACAAACTGCCAAGTCATGGTCCTACTGCAGTCATCTTTAGATTTCCTAGGATGTGTTGAAATTCTAGGAATTCCACTCAGCTGTTTTACCTCTCCTGAAGCTGTGATGTGGCTCCTTACTGAGTGATGCAGATATATATAGCTCAGACGGTAAAGAATCCACTTGCAGTACAAGAGACACAGGTTTGATCCCTGAGACGGAAAGATCCCCTGGAGAAGGGAATTGTAACCCACTCCAGTGTTCTTGCCCAGAGAATCCCATGAAGGACTGTCTTTCTGTGCAGTTAACCGAGAAACATGGCTTAGTATAAATGTTGTAGAAAGTTACCCAGCAGATTAAATGGTTAGCCTGCGGTGAGTGAGTGTTCTTTCATTTAACGTGTACTCAATGCCTGCAGAACCAGATTACACTACTGGACTAGAATTTAAAACCAGAAGAGTCAGACTCCAAAGCTGCTTATAATAGGCAGATGGGATACAGTAGCCCCAGACAAATTTAGCAGGGCACTCAGAAGAAGTGCTGACTTCAGATATAAGTCTTTGCACTCACTGTTTCCTTTCCTGGAAACCTGTTTTTCCTCAAGTGCTCAAGAAGGCGGTTTCCTTTTCTCCTAACAGACGTGTAGTTTATAGGCCATTCTTCTGTGGCTGAGTTTACTAGGCTGGTGACCCCACTTTCCTCCCAGTGGTGGGTGGGGTCTTGGGAGAGGGAACTCGCTGAGGCCAGCCTGAGGACGTGGACCTCCTCCCTCTCGCTGGGTCCCTGCCCTTCCAGCTGCTCCTCCAGTGCATCCTGGCCACTGGGTGTCTTCTTTTAGTTTACTAATTTATTATAATTGCTCTATTTCTTCCTCATGATAAACTGATACTTTCATCTAGACTCTGTTTCTCCCTAGAAGACCAGGGATTCAGTGTTTTGGTTAGTTTTCCCCTTAAGCATGGGCTAACCCATCATCTTTTTTCTTTTCAAATTAACATAATTGTATTTTTAAATTTATTTTGGCCGTTCTGTGTGGCATGCAGGATCTTAGTTCCCTGACCAGGAATCGAACCTATGCCCCTTGCAGTGGAATCACAGAGTCTTAACCACTGGATAGCAGGGAAGTTCCTAACCTATCATCTTTTAACATACAGTTTTGTTCTTTATAATCTGAAAGTCTAGATCATACCTTTGTAAACAGATATATACTTAATTTAAAAACTCATCCATTTTTACAGCTTTAGTATTAAAACGATATAACCAAGTTCTCATCTTCTGTTATGGGGCTTCCCAGATGGCGCAGTCTTAAAGAGACAAGAGATGCGAGTTCAATCCCTGGTTCAAGAAGATTCCCTGGAGTAGGAAATGCCAGCCCACTCCAGTATTCTTGCCTGGAGAATCCCCATGGACAGAGGAGCCTGGTGGGCTGCAGTCCATGGAGTCACAAAGAGTCGGACACGCCTGAGCACATGTGTATCTTCTGTTACACCTGTCTTCTATTTCCAACCTTCAAGACTCAATTTAAGTCCTAAGTCCTCTGAGGTTTTCTGCACCTTTAGTACCTAACATTAATCTTTTCTCCTCTCAGTATCTATACTTCAGTTTGGCCATTAATCTAAAGAGTCTTATTTGTTATTTCTGTGTCTTATGTGACTGATGAGATGGTTAGATGCCAGCTGATGGTGGCAATGTGTTCTTAATTTTTGCAGTGTTGAAAAAGAGTCACTTTAAAGGACTTTTTGAAGCAAAATATTTTAAATATATTTTTCCTAATGGAGGTTTACGTATTTTCTTAAACACAGTATAAAAATTATTCATCTGGTTTAGGTTTTCTGAAAAGCATTTTCTTTGGCTATAGAATGATTATTTTTCTATATTTTTAATGTTCATTTTATTCTCAGTATTCATTTAAGAAGACTAATGTGTTCAGGTATAATGCTCCAAGGAAGTGTTTCAGAAAAGAAAGAATATTAATTATTTCCTGTAGCTTATCTATAAAAAGCCATTTCAGAAAGTACATTCATTTTAATTTTTTATTGGGACTTTGCGGTTGATTTTTACAGTTGCTGTATTAAAGTCATTTTTAGTCTTCTACAGAAAATGTATAAAGGTTTATTTGGTAAAATATCAATATTTAATAGCTATAATTGTCTAAGCATTCCTAATTATGTGTTGAGCTTTCTAATTCTTACCAGAGCCGCAGTTTCCTGGCAAAATTTAAACATCAGTCCCCAGTCAGTTAGGTTAATCTCTGTATAATATAATTAAATTCATCTGACCTGGTTACTGGGTACATTTTAAATATCAGACTGCTAATCATGACACCACGACGAATATTTCAATTTTAAAGTTGACCTTTTAGAATCAGCTTTTCTTTAATCTACCAGTTGTACTTAACAGAAATATTTCTTTTAAAAAGTAACCTGACTTAATACATGTATTTAATGAGAGAAAAACCAAAGTTATTATAAAATGTGTATAAGGTAAGCTGTCTTAAAAAAACTAATGACATTTCTTTTTCTTTATAGAGATACTTCCTAGTTGGGAGCAATCATGCAGAAACAAAGTACCGTGTTTTGAAAATTGACAGAACAGAACCAAAAGATTTGGTTATCATTGATGACAGGGTAAGTATCTTGACAACCCGCATACAGACAGAAACCTTTGTACTCCTCGTTTAATGGATATGAAATATCCTTACAGCTTCTAGCAATGTATACTTTTTTTTAATCATACATCTAAAAATGATGATAGTTTTTCATGGTTGGCTAGAATTTTTAATCTCTAATCTGGTTTCTAAAATTACTGAAGTCAGAAAGTTTGCCAGAATTACACTTTGCCCTTCATTTTGATTTTTTACTGAAGCAAACACTTTGGATAAGATAATGAATATATTTTCTTAAAGGGGTGCCATTTTAAGGATCTGATATAACTCTCAATATTGCAGCTACCGAAAAGATTATTTATTCTTTTTCTTTAATATGAAGCTCCTTGAAGTCAAAAGGACTTCCCTACTGCAGACTTCCCTACTGCTAAAAGTGATTGGTAGGGTCACTTCTGATGACTTGCTAGAGAAATGTTAAGCTGCTGTTATCCATTTTAAGGATCTGATATAACTCTCAATATTGCAGCTACCGAAAAGATTATTTATTCTTTTTCTTTAATATGAAGCTTCTTGAAGTCAAAAGGACTTCCCTACTGCAGACTTCCCTACTGCTAAAAGTGATTGGTAGGGTCACTTCTGATGACTTGCTAGAGAAATGTTAAGCTGCTGTTATCCACATGTCATATTATTCAGAGATGAGACTTAATTCAGGTGGCACAAACATATGAGGCTTTTAGTCAAAAGAGAAATATACTAAGGTGGAATTGAACAGTTAATTTTGACTCAGGTGAGAGCAGCTAACACTTTATGTTGAAGTTCTTGTCTGAATATTTTTGAATCTGTGTGGGTTCCTGGTTTTTCAAAGGTATCAATAGCTGTAGTTTGGAACTCATTTTCACTAAGCTCTTTGGAAAACTAATTTCTGTGTTATCATAATTTTGGATATATTGTAGTTTGTGACTTCTCATACTCTTGGGTATCATGGTCCTCCTTCGCCCACACACATACCGTCTGGCAGTACTTATTAATATGATGTAATGATACTTGGCTTTACTTGGGGGTACGAGTGGCTGATTGGGGATCTCTTTGAGAATCTAAGAAAAGCTATGGGCCTTCTCACAAAAATACACATATGCAGGTATAACCAAAACTTTGCATACAGTTTTAAGGAGTTTATAGATTTCTTGAAACTTGTCTGTGGATTCCTCATACCTCTGAATCTCTGATCCAGAAGATAAGGTTTTGGTATACCTTTTTTAAGTACAGCAATGTGTGATCCAGTAACCACCCTTAATTAACTGCTAATGTTAAAGAATTTGTTGGCTTTTTAGAATTGTAGCTTAGTCCTGCACTTTTATATACTTCTCTGTGAAATAGCTAATGATGTAAAGCTGTAGGAAACTTAATTTTCACAGGTAAATAAGTAATCTAAAAATCAAACGCAACCTTACAGATTAATTTGCTTATTTCTAGCATGTATATACTCAACAAGAAGTGCGAGAACTTCTTGGGCGCTTGGATCTAGGAAACAGGACAAAGATGGGACAGAAAGGCTCCTCTGGGTTATTTCGAGCTGTTTCAGCTTTTGGTGTTGTAGGTAAGAAAGATGCCTCCCTCTTTCAACCTCTTTCCTCCCCCATATATAGACTCCTTGAAGATAGTTTGCAAGGCTCATATTTATATAGGTTTGTAAATGTGACCCACCTTCTGGGTCTTTGGTTATTTAAAAATGAATCATCTATCAAACAGCCTTTATATAATATCTGCTATATGCCCAGGACTGTGCTCAGATTCATATAGGATATGAACAAATGTAGCGATGGTTTGGACCTCTAAGGAGTCTGGCTTGTCAAGAAATGAAAAAGTGAAAATTGGCTTGGACTTGTAAACATCAGCTGGAAAAACAGATACAGGTAAAACCAGCTTTTAAATTAGAGGAGTTTCTCTCAAGGACACGCTGCAGTGTAAACTGTCACAAGCCCCTTCTCTGACTGACAACTGCTTTCTTACTCTCAGAGAAACTTTGTTCTCTAAAATCACAGACGGTCAGAAACTTTGCTCTTTAAAATTGTGTCAGTGAGAGAAAACATCCCCCCCGTCGCCTGGATGATCTAAGTCATTTTGATGCAGAGAGGCAGCCTCGGTTGACAAGGCGGCGCGGAGCTTCAGATAAGGGCTTTCTGGACGCAGCCGACTGCAGCTCTATTCACTTTATTGCTTTCAAGGAAATGAGACCCCGAGTCCGCTTCACAGTCCAGACCTGATGTTTATCTCTTTACATTCAGTCTTGCTCTGATTTGAGCCTCTTCATTTAAATTTTACCTAATCTCTTTTCCAAATCCTATAATAACGCTTTTACTTATTCATGAACAAGCATAGAAATGGCCTTGGCCTTTAAAGGAGCCCATGGCCTTTAAAGGAGCCCCATGTGGGGCGTTTGGGAGATGGCCCCGCAGTTCCTCTGGTGCGTGGTCCTTCGTGACAGTGGGTCAGAAAACCTATCTTTGCTCCTGATTTGTCCCAGGGAGTCAGGATGATTGGATTGGACGGGGGTGGGGTGGAGGGGTTGGGGGACAAAACCCAGGGCCCAGGAAACAACTCCAGGACTGGAATTTGGATCCCAGTTGTGTAGTCGATAGTAAATGCTGAGGATTACATAAGAGGTAGACTACTTGGACCTGGAGTGGCCAGGAAAGCTTTCCTGGAGAAGATAAGACTCAGGCTGGACCCTGGAGGAGAAGCAAGCTTTGGATGGATGTGGGGAAGGGAGGGGAGAGCTCCAGGAGGGGTGACGGCAGAAGCACCGGCGTGCAGATGCCCACGGGTCCTGGAATGCTGGCAAGCAGTTGTTGCGGCCAGGTCACTGGGGCCTTGGAGGCCAGGCAGAGGGCAGTTGTGTTTCAGCTTACCTGTTGGCATAGCCATATTTCAAGTCTTTCCCCTCCCCCAACACAAAATTATCTTTCTGCTTCTTAAACCCGCTGAACTGTCTGTGGTATTTGCTGAGTGGTGTCTGTAGATGTTAACAAAATTAATATGGACTGACCTGTGCTACATAGTTTCACAGTCTTAGGTTCATTTTTCTGATTAGCACTCTCTATTTGGTGGATGTTTACTTGTTGAGACTTGGATTATGCCTATTCTGCTGTGTTTGAGGCTTGTTTTTCTTGATGCGCTCTCATAGCCCTTCATGTGGAATCCCTTTAGGTCCGTTTTGTGTCTTAGGCGGCTGCCAGGGAAGGGCGAGAGTGGTCGGTATGGTTAGTTTCTTCTGCATAGGACTGGCACCTTCTGTGTACCTTCTGCTTAGTCTTGATAATTCCCTTGAGGTTTCATGTTTAATGGATAACGTGCATGTTAGTGTATGTCAGGTGAGTTCATGTGTTTCAATTCCATACATTCCATGCATGTTAAATTCCACTTTAAGTGTTACTTAATCTTAGTCAAAGAAAAAAATCTAGAAATAAAAAAGTATCTTAAATACATTAGGCTTAATCAGATACTAAATAGGTTAAACTCATTTCTTTAAATGCTAATACTTCATTTCAACTTTTGAAAATGGAAATTTCTTAAGGTATATATAATATTGAATGCCTAATTAGTCAGAGTTAAATATTCAAAATTGAACCTTCCTTGCTAATTAAGTGTAATGAGTTGAAGATCAGTTGTGGGTATGTGTGCTAAATTACTTCAGTTGTGTCTGACTCTTTGCAACCCTGTGCTCTGTAGCTCGTCAAGCTCTTCTGTCCATGGGGTTCTCCAGGCAAGATTACCAGAGTGGGTTGCCACGCCCTCCTCCAGGGGGTCTTCCTCACCCAGGGACTGAAGCCGGGTCTCTTGGGTCTCCTGCATTGGCAGGCGGGTTCTTACCACTCGCACCACCTGGGAAGCCCATTGAACTATAGTTTAAAATAGCTGCCCTTGGGTGTTTTGGAGTTGTATTGGGCAGTTTGCTTTTTACATTAAGTGGCCTCTTGATGCTTTCCTGGGCTTCGCAGGTGGTGCAGTGGTAAAGAAGCCGCCTGCCAATGTGGGGGGATGTAGGAGACGTGGGTTCGATCGCTGGGTCATGAAGATCCCCTGGAGGAGGGCATGGCAACCCACTCCAGTATTCGTGCCTGGAGAATCCCGTGGACTGAGGAGCCTGATGGGCTATAGCCCATAGGTCGCAAAGAGTTGGACATGCCTGAAGTGACTTAGCATGCATGCACGCATGTAGATGGTGTACCGTGTTACTTTAATGGTACTCTGATCATTCTTCACTGTTCTGGGCATCTTTGCTTTTAGCATATTCCTTGCCTCGTTTTAAATTTATTGATAACTAAGCTTGTAAAACCATAGCTTTATTTTAATCCACAGATAACCAAGCTTATAGCCAAATAAATATTCATTTTATACACAGCTATTAATAAACTTTGGATGAGGACTGAAGATATTGCCGTGTTTCACTTAGGTGGCATTCTTAGATATTGTGGTACATTTTGATTACAATTTGAGGCCCCTTTGAGACTCTCCTTGGATGGTGAAGTGACTGTAAGGTTGACTTGCCAGTAAAGTGACACGGTAATGTACTAAGTAAACATTTATTACTTTTGTGGAAATGCACTTTATTTATTCTAATTCGACCATGCTTACAATGTTTGAAGAGTAAATAAGGACTTAATAAAAGGCTATGATTTATCTAGTATTGGATAGACAAATGAAGGCTACTGAAATAGCAAAACACAAAATACTTAACCTTGGGAATATGTGTAGTCTGATTGTCAGACTAAGACGTGTGTGAAAGGACTTGAATGGTTGTCTTCTGTTCTGCGGCTGAAGTATTTTCTCATGAATAGTATTTTTGCTGAACTGTTTTGAACTGTTACTATGGTTAATCTAATTCATAGTCTATAAGATTTTAAAGCTATGCTTCTCAATTGTCTACAGTAAAGGACCAATTTTTTTCCAGCAATGTGTCAAGACCAACACAAGAGCCTGCTAGGCGTAACTTGTCATCAGCTTGGGCCACATGTGACTCACCACATAAGTTCATAATATCCAAACTAGTCTTGTCTGTTCAAGGCATATTCGTTGATGATGAACTCTGATGTTCCTGAACCCTTCCTTTCAGTCTGTTTGCATTTCTTTTCATGGATTGCTACTGAAAGCTCATGGACCATCTCTGGTCCCTAGACATGGATTGAGCCTGCTCTGTAGCTGTGGTGCCCATTTATGACTTGTTCCTTTGTGGTTTGATAGCCAGGAGGTTTGGGAGACCACCAGATAGGTTGTGAGCATTGCTCACCCAGTTTTTCTTTTGTTTTTAAGCTCCTGCCTATGACACACTACAGAAGGCAGATCTTCAGGGTCAGAAAATCCATCAGTGGGTGCTAGGGGTGGGAAGAGTGGATGGACATCAGAGGAGCCCGAGGGGTGTTTTGGAGTGATGGGAATATTATGTTGACCTCAGCAGTGGTTACAAGACTGTGTGAAAGTGAAAAGCATTAGTCACTCTCACCCAGTTTTAATGTGGTCCTGGGACGTTTGGGTGGAGGCCTGTAGTCCTTACTTCTCTCGGTGCTCTGGCCATCCAGCTCCTTTGGATATATGTCCTTCTTCTGCCTGTGTCACCGTGAGGGGACACTCTTGTAAGCTGCTAGTAGGCTGAAGGGAGTGGTAGAGTGTCTTCATAGTAGACCAAGTGATGGGCTTGGTTGTTCTTTAAAGCAGCACCCTTAGAAACAGATTGCAGAGTCAAGAGAAAGGGAAAATGGCAATGGCACGTGGGCCTCGACTCATGAGGGGATGATAGATTTGGTGTTAGGGGTGTCACTTTGGTCCCTTGTGGTTTTTGATACATCTCTGTCAGAGTGCAGAGAGGCTCTGAAGATAGTGACCAGCTGACAAGGTGACCCAGGAGGATACTGCCCTCTTCCCTGTTGGTGAGCTTGTATGATCCTCTCCAGCCCCCCAGAACTCCACACCACTCCATCCTCTCACACTGCCCCTTTTTATTTACTTTGCTTGGTGTCCATCACAAACGACACAGCCTTCTCTACTGGGAGAAAAAGAAGTCACTTTTGCATGATGACTGTCGTCTAGGCCTCTGGGAAGAACTTGGGGAAATTGGTCTGGAATCAGAAGTGCATAGAATGGAGAGGAAAAAACTTGTCCTGGTTTTTCATGTGTTAAAATGATGATGAGGCTGACTTTTGACAGAGGTCTGTGCCAGACTGAAGCCTTTTGATTGTTGGGTATATTTGATGGGAACCTTTAAAAACAAAACAAGTGACATTTCCAATTGGTAGTAAAAAGAAAATAATCTCATAATATGCAAAAGCACTTATGCTGGCAGAGAGTGTTCTTTTGTACAGTGTATTTACTTTCTTAAAAATATAAAGGGATACGTAGGATGAAATAGTCTAGAACTGAAAACATAAAATTCAATTGGAATGCAGGTTGGGGAAATTATTACAGAGAGGTTTTTTTCTTATATAAAAATACATAACAAGAACAAAAGGAAAACTGATTTGTCTTGGAAATATTTATTACTTAAACTCAATTAGATTCCTGTTTTGGGTGTTTACGCTGCTTCCAGGACCCTTGGTTTTGTAGGTTTTGGCCTTCTTAAAGGATAACTGCTTCCTAACTTGCTTTTAATGACATTGACATTAAGCTTTATTTCCTATTTTATGTCCTTTAGCTTTAATCAGGGAATTTTGGGCTGGTTTGCGAGTGAAAGTAGCCAGATGCATCACTCAGTCATGTTTGACTCTTTGTGACCCGTGGATTGTAGCCCACCAGGCTCCTATGTCTGTGGAATTCTCCATAATACTGGGGAGTGCATTGCCATTTTCTTCTAGTGGGGAGGAGCACAAATGAACATTTTTAAAAATATGTGCTTTGTGGCTCTCCAAAATATTTTAATAGCAGTAACATGGTTCGTTAAAATCCTTATGGTATCTTTCTCTTAAGTATTTTGGCTCATTTACATTACTACGTTCAATTACTAATCTCAACTAAGAATAACACGGCACAGACTATGGGTATTTGCCAATTCTAGAGCAAAAATTTATAGCCCCAAGATTCTAGCTCAGACTTTATAGAGTGCAACACTCGGAGAGAAAGAGGGCAAGTGCAAGTGGGACACCCACATGCGCACGCAAGAAAGTTAGTTTTGAAAAAGCATCAGGCTGTATATGTAAGGTCCTTGGTTGAGTTTTTCTTTCAGGGCTTTGAATAAGTTACCCCACAGCCTTCTGTCCTCCGTTGTTTCTGGTAGGAAGTCAACCGTGTGTGACCGTATCTGACTCTCGCAGTGAGTGAGCTGGGGTGACGGGATCCGGTATCTGTACTGGGATAGGGCCTCACTCTACAAGTAGGAGCCGGGTGAAAGAAAGGAGCCTCCAGTTTCAGATGTGCTTGCCTGGAATAAAGAATTTGCAGCACAGAGCTGGAGGGGATGAGAAACGCTGGTGGCCTGCACCTCCTGAGCAGAAACCGGGGCCCTAGACTGCGAGCTGGGGCGGGGAGAGGGACGCCTGCTGGGGGCACACCCGCCACACTGAACTGGGAGAAGGGCGTGGGAGGGGAGCAAGCTATGGTTCCGATGCCACAGCTGGTCTTTCCAAGCTCTAGCAGATTTTTTTGAATAAAGGTTTGCTGTATGCCATTAGGAGAATTTCCAGAAACTGTCAGTGTTTTGTTTTTATAATTTTCACCCGTCACTGGGGAGAGGGTCTGCTGAGCTCCTCACATAGCTGGTTCAGAAGTGTGCCCCTCTCCCTCCCCCAGCCACCAAGAGAATTAGTTTTAACCCCCAAAGCAAAAGTTCTGGGAGCCAGAACATTTTTAACCCAAGACTATATGGTAACTAGTGTGTAGGTGGGAATTTAGTGTTGCTGAACTGTAACACATGCAGTCTTCCTATAATCAAATTGTTCAGAGTGGTATTTTTAAGTGAGATAAATATTTCTAGAGAATAATTCTAAAACAGCTGAAAATTTATATGACTGTAAATCAGGGAAATAATAAAGCAGGAAATATATCAGAGTCTTTTGCCTTTTAAATATGTATCTGAAAGCATTGCTAAGTGTAGGAGGTGTATTTATCTTTCTGTTTTGTTGTTGTTGTTGTTGTTGTGTAGGTTTTGTCAGGTTTTTAGAAGGCTATTATATTGTGTTAATAACCAAAAGGAGGAAGATGGCAGATATTGGAGGTCATGCAATATATAAGATTGAAGATACAAATATGATCTATATACCCAATGATTCTGTACGGATTAGTCATCCTGATGAAGCTAGGTATGTACTGGTGATAACTGCTATTTTTGTATCTATAGACCAATTGAAAAGCAAAATATAGTCAATAGATTATAAATCTTAAAATGTAAATACTGGCTTAGAATGCTATAGCTTTTGTTCCAGCTCTGAAGACCCTGCGTTATGATAATTGATTTGGGCAAGAGTCAATAATGGCTGCTAAAACCATTAGGTGAGAGGTTATTGTTGACCTACTGTACTTCATGAATGTCTCAACATACTGTACTTCGTGAATATTTTTATTATTTACAAAGAGAAAAAAATGACAAACATACTTAACCAAATTTTCAGACTTGGCATCACCAGTAATGAGACAAAACTGACATTATTTGCCTCTTAATATGAAGGTGATGACAGGCAGGCCTGGTGTGCTGTGATTCATGGGGTCGCAAAGAGTCGGACACGACTGAGTGACTGAACTGAACTGAATATGAAGCAGTGGGAAGGACACCAATAGCCTGCGTAGTTTTCTTACTAAAAATATTTAAATTGAATCTAAGCATGATAAAAATATTTAACTTGGATCTAAGCATGAGGAAAATAATCAGACAAATCCATATGTGGGATTTCTGTAAGACAGCTGGCCCAGACCCTTCAGGAATGTCAGTGTCCTGAAATATAGGAAGAGCCAGAGGGTTAGATTTTAGAATAAGCTTGACAAGTGCAGCACTTGAGTTTCTGTTGGATCCTGGATTAAAATATGTGCACAGTGTGTATACACACAGGCACAGAGCTGTAAAGGACTTTACTGGAATGGTTTTATATGAACTATATACTAGTGGGTTTTGGATCAGTGTTAAATTTTGGGTGTATAGTGACATTGTGGTTATTTAGGAGATTGTCCTTGTTCATAATAGATATATAATATTAAGATATATAATATTTAGGGCTGTCATCATGTCTGCTTCTTACTGCAAATGGTTTAGAAAAATAAAATGTACTTGTGTATTTAAAGAGAGAGGATGTATGTATGTAAAAGGAGAAATATTTAACAGTGAAATTCAGGTGGACATACTGCTATTCATTATACTATTTCCCCCCACCCCAATTTTTCTATGCATTTGAAAGCTTCAAAAAGTTGTTTTGGGGAATTATTGGAACCTGGGGCATATGGGGAAAGACTGTTAATAAATAATAAATTGATAGAGAAAATGCTAGAATTGGTTTGATATTTTAAAGGCTCAAAATGGAACAAAGTTAGGCATGTTTATGAGTTTTTCCCTAAAATAGCAGCTTAGATTTTAATTACACTTTGTACCTTTATAGTGTTGTTCTAGAACATGAACCAGAATTTAAAGGTGATATGGTTTTCTTGCTTAAAACCGTGTTAGATAGTGGTTTTCTGGAACTTTGTGACACTGTCCTTGATGTTTGGAAGTGGGGTAAAAAAACAATTTTGTTTCGGACAAGAGTAAGAGTTTACCAGATAAAGTTGAATTTTGTTTTATATTAACTGAAAAAAATATATCTTATGTAGTTTACTGTCATTTTTCCCCAGTTTTATTGAGATAAAATTGACATATACCACTATGTAAGTTTAAGGTTTTCAGCATAATGATTTGACTTCTGTATATTGTGAAATGATGACCACAATAGGTGTAGTTAGCATCCATCATCTCATAAAGACACAATAAAAGAACTTTTATTTCCTGTGATGAAAACTTTTAGGATCTACTCTCTTAACTTTCATATATATCATAGCAGCAGTAACTGTAGTCATCATATTGTTAACTATAGTAATCATTTTTTTAAGGTATCTACGAATATTCCAAAATGTGGACCTATCCAGCAATTTTTACTTTAGGTAAGTTTGAGCTTTATTTTTACTCTGTCAGTCTCTTAAATGTTTATATTATTTCCTACAGGGTAAAAAGAGGATCAGAGAACACAGTAGTACTTTGATTATTCTTTTAAAAAAAAAATAGCCAAATCTTTTCATCTGAAACAAAGTATTCCTCCTTTTAAAAATCTAATTTTTGAAATTTTGAATGGATAAATTAAATGGTAATTATTCTTACTATGAAAAATAATCTTTTCATTATGATTTTAAAGAAATACTTTTATTTTGTAATTTTTTTGAGTTTGAAGATATTTATACTTCTGAAGTTTTCAATATTATCATCATATCTGAAACAGGAAATTTTAAAATTCCTGCATCCTTTATTCAAATGAGAGTGACAATAAGAATTTAAAATTATGCACTGATCTTTTATTTTTTACAGAAGAGCAAATTAAAGATTGAAGAAATTAAATTACTTATTCCTGTAGGACTGGCAAGAAGCACTCTGTTAAAAGTAATTATTGCCAGTTCTCAAATACACATTTTCATCTAGCACACCAAATAGAAAATGTCACAAGGTACTAAATCTAGAGATTAGCACATAAACACACAGTTGTTGAATTAATTAAGGGCCAAACTCTAAAACGTTAACAAACAAATATTGAAAATCCTGCCCATTTCTGCAAATTTTTAAAAATTTTTATTGGAGTATAGTTGATCTACAATATTGCATGTGTTTCTGCTGTACAGCAGTGTGAGTCAGCTATATGGGGGAGGGGATATATGTATCTACTATTTTTAAGGTTCTTTTTCTATATAGGCCATTACAGAGAACTGGTCACAGATATAGAAAACAAACTTATGTTGCTAAGGTTAAGTGAGGAGAGGAATAAATTGGGAGATTGGAATTGACATACACACACTATTATACGTAAAATAGACAACTAATAAGGACTTACTGTATAGCACAGGGATCTCTACTCAATACACTGTAATGGCTTATTTTGTAATTTTGAATTACAGAAATTAAATCTGCATTGTCTATATATAGGGTGGTGGGAGGGGATTCAGGGTTGGGGGGATACATGTATACCTGTGGTTGGTTCATGTCAATGTATGGCAAGAAGCATCGCAATATCGCAAAGTAATTATCCTCCAATTAAAATAAATAACATTTTAAAAAGTTTATATATAGAGTTGTAACCATTTCACAGTTTTCAGTTAACAGTCTAGTAAAAATTAGGTAAAAATAAACTCAAAATAGGGAGAACTTTTGCAGTACCAACATATTGTTGTTGGCATTGTAAATTAATAATTTTCCTGGAGAGGAACGAAGCATCAAGTATGAATGAAAATATATCTGAAGAAAATAAATCAGGAGGGAAAATATTAGTCCCTGTTTGTAAAGGCACTAGCTTTACAGATAGCTTCCCTATCATGGCCCAAACAAGCAAAACCAACCAATGCAGGGACAACCCAAATATGGTGAATTGAAAAATAAGCAAGTAAATTATAGCAGAGCATCCAGAGAGAGTGTTACACATCACTGAAGTGACCACTGTGTAGGCTAGGTATATAGCAAGTTACTGTGCTGCATGGAAAATTCTGTCACAGTGTCCAAAGTGAAATGTAGAACACAAAATCGCATATGTCAATGGACTTGGGTCATAGGACTAAGAGGACCCAGAGTGTTGTAGCTGTTGGCATTATGTACTGTTAGGGTGCTTTGCATTATTTTAAGTTTAATTTTAAACTCGTAATATAGTTAACTATTTATTTATGAAATAAAGAAAAAAATGTACTATGTAGAGTGGATTGTGTACATGTACTATGTAGTGTGTACTGAAAACACTTGATTTACTCCCTTAACACATTTCAAGCACATAATTCAGTACTGTTAATTACAGTTATCGTGCTATACATTAGATAACCAGATCTTATTTATCTTATGGCTAAGAGTTTGTACTCTTTGACCAATAGTTCTTCATTTCTCCCAGCCACTGGCAACTACCATTTTTTTTAATATACTCTACATTTTATTTATCTGTTCCTTTGTTAATTTATTAATCTGTTTATTTGTGGTTGTTGCCACACCTGGGTATTTTGATTAATTCTGCAGTGAGCATGGGGGTGCAGATAGCCCTTTGAGATGGTGCTCTTTTTTCTTTTGGATATATATAACCAGAAAAGGGATTTCTGGATCAAATGGTAGTTCTGTTTTTAATTTTTAAGGAACTGCTGTTTTATTTTCCATAATGGCTACACCGATTTGTGTTCCCACCAGCAGTGCAAAGAGTTCTCTTTTCTCTACATCCTTGCCAACCCTGCAGTTTCTTGTTTTAATAATAGCCATTCTAATAGGTATGAAGTGACATCTCATTGTTGTCTTGATTTGCATTTCCCAATGTGATGGTGAGCATCTTTTCATGCATTTATTGGCCATTTGTATGTCTTCTTTGGGGAAATGTCTATTCAAGTCGTTTGCCCATTTTAAAATTGGATTATTTGTTTGTCGTTGAGTTGTATGAGTTCCTTATGTATTTTGGCTGTCAACCCATTAACAGTGAGATGGTTTGCAAGTATTTTCTCCCATTCAAAAAGTTGCCTTTTTATTTTGCTCGCTCTTTCTCTGTGCAAAGCTTTTTATTTTGATGTTTCATTTGTTTGTTTCTGCTTTTGTTGCTTGCACTTTTGATGTCATGTCCAAAAATAATATTTGTGAAGACCAATGTCAAGGAGCTTTTCCTTGTGTTTTCTTTTATTAGTTTATAGTTTCAGGTCTTACATTTAAGTGTTTAATCCATTTTGAGTGAATTTTTGTGAGTGGTGTAAGACAGGGGTCCGGTTTCATTCTTCTGCAGGTGGTTGTCCAGTTTTCCTAACACGTTTATTGAGACCATTCTTTCTCCATTTGTCTTTTGGAAAACAGGTTGTCAGTCGCTCAGTCGTGTCCAACTCTTTGAGACCCCATCGACTGTAGCCCGCCAGGCTACACTGTTCATGGAATTCTCCAGGCAAGAACACTGGAACAGGTGGCCATTCCCTTCTCCAGGGAATCTTTCCAACCCAGGGATCAAGCCTGGGTCTCCTGCATTGTATTGCAGGTAGATTCTTTACTGTTTGAGCCACCAGGGAAGCCCATCCTTCCTCCATTCGTCTTTCTCGCTCCCTGGTCAAATATTAGTTGACTGTATCTGAGTAGTTATATTTCAGGGCTCTCAATTCTGTTCCATTGGTCTAGGTGTCTTTTTTTTTTAATCTCAGTAACATGCTGTTTTGATGCTGTAACTTTGTAATAAAGTTTGAAATCAGGAAATTTGATGCCTCCAGCTTTGTCCTTCTTTCTTAAAGGTGCTTTGACTATTAGGAGTCTTCTGTGGTTCCATGCAAATTTTAGAATTTTTTTTTTTATTCTCGTGGAAAATGTAATTGGAATTTTGATACAGATTGTATTGAATCTGTAGATGGCTTTGGGTAGTATGGTTATTTACACAGTGTTAATTCTTCTGTTTCATGAACACTGGGTTTTTCTTGTGGCTCAGATAGTAAAGAATCCATCTGCAATGCGGGAGATCTCAGTTTTATCCTGGAGTTGGGAAGATCCCTTGGAGAAGGGAAAGGCTACCTACTCTAATATTCTGGCCTGGAGAATTCCATGGACCAGGTAGTCCATGGGGTCACAAAGAGTTGGACACGACTGAGCAACTCTCACTCACTCTATGAACACTGGATATCTTTCCATTTATTTGTGTCTTATTTGTTTATTTTATTCATGTCTTATAATTTTCAATATACAGATCTTCTACCTCTTTGGTTAAATTTATTCCTAAGGTTTTTTATGCTCTTGTATATGGGATTGAGAAACCAACTTCTTAATACAGTTTTTATCTCCCTGAGATCAGATGGTAATAAAATTAGTGGCTCTATCAAGCAAATGTGGTACATTTAAATTTAACAGATTAAATAAAAATCTATTTCAAATTATATTAATAAACTAAAGAAGAAATAATGTGTGAGAATCTCTGAAGTTGTAACCATTTTAAAGTGTGACTAGAATATTTTCAAATTTGTATAACTTAAGAAATTCTAGATACTGTCTGAAATTCTGTGCTAAAAATATATAGCTTAAGATACTTATAAAAGTTGTTGATTTTGTGCAAATTTTATTTGCACAGACTGTTATAATTTTTAATGACATGCTTCTCAAACATGTTTCACTCTAGTGGCTTGTGTTATTTGCTTATTCTTATGTTATTACTAAATAAGTCATGGTGCCACCATTAGTAATTAATATAATTATTTTCATTCATAGGTAAATTAGAGTACAGATCTTGTATAATACTATTAAAGTAGATATTATAGCATTTTTAATAGTCCATTCAGATAGATATAAAAGTATGACTTTGTTATATAAGACTATGAAGTTAGATTAATTTCAGTGTGAAGCACAAAGTGCATATGCAAATCAGTAAATGTAGGTTACTAACATTTTATTGTGTTTTTCTATTTATGCAAATGCCTAAGTCATGTAATGATTTTTATTTTTATTTTTTTGTTCTTTTTTTTTTTTACATGTAATGATTTTTAAATTTCCAATTATATTCATGATTTACTATGTTTAAGGTGCTTATTTGAACAACATTGCTTCTGTTGTTGGTGCTAACTAATTCAGTTCATAATTAGGTGCTAACTAATTTAGTTCATAGGTTTTAATTCCTTCTGGGAGCCAAGATTATGAAATATGTTTTGCTTTTCTAATTCTTATTAAGCTTTCTCTTTTCAGTTACAGCTATGATTTGTCCCACTCACTTCAATATAATCTCACAGTCTTGCGAATGCCCCTGGAGATGTTAAAGTCAGAAACCACCCAGACTCGCCAGGAGAGTTTCGACATCTTTGAAGATGAAGGATTGATTACACAGGGTGGAAATGGTAGGTGGTTTTCAGCACATCCAATATATGTTAATGTGACATCTATGAAACGGCATCTCATTAAATTCATTCACATTTCCTTCACATTTCTCCTTTCCTATTTGCTCTTTGTCCTTTCATGAAGTTGCTTCAGATATATGAATTCATATAAACGAATTCATTTTTATAGAGATCATGGTGGTGGTTTAGTTGCTAAGTTGCATCCGACTCTTGTGACCCCATGGACTGTAGCCTGCCAGGCTCCTCTGTCCATGGGATTCTCCAGGCAAGAATACCTGAGTGGCTTGTCATTTCCTTCTTCAGGGGATCTTCCCGACCCAGGAATTGAACCTAGGTCTCCTGCATTGCAGACAGATTGTTTACTGCCTGAGCTACGAGGGAAGTCCAGAGATCATGTATCACCAAATCGATTTCATTTGTGAGCAAGCCAGAAAATTGTATGCTGATGTTTTCTAGCAAAATTTCACGCACCTTTTATGGAATGCATTCAACTTTAGTCTTTGGCTGGAGAATTTTCTTTTTAAATATTGAAGAACACACACCACCACCTATTTTTCTTCATAGAGACCAATTGTGTATGAGTTGAATTGTAGAAAAAAGTTACCCTGGGTTGCCTGTTGCAGCCTAGACATTTACGTATTATATCTCTAATCCTCACAAAAAACTATTCAGTAGGTGTAATGCTGCTTTCAAATAAATAAAGGCTAAGTAGGAGGCCGAGACCTAGAGGTTAAGATCACAAGGCCAGTGTCCAGAGGAACCCTTGTAGAAGGCCAGAGGCTGTTCGGACTTTGACTGGTCTCAGCTTGACCCACCTGTCCCTCCTACAGCCTGCTTCTGTCAGGACCTGTGTGTGACTAGTCTAGGGTGACCCTGTGGATCTGGGACTGACCAGCCACACAGCAGAATGGATACCTTTATCCCTAGATTTAGGGATTGGTCTAGCATTCTAAGGCCAGAGACGTTGCCAGAGTGAGTGTTGTGAAGGCATTGCTTCAGATGGAAAGTTAAGGCAGTTTAGCTGAATTGGCCTTACTGTGGAAACAAAAGTCAGTAGTGTCTTTGGGTCCCTTCCTCAGTACCACTTCTGTGACAGTGATGAAGATGTGGGTGCAGAGGTCGAAGGTAAGTTCCAGAAGGTTTGTCCTTGCAGGACACTCAGGAAGAGGCTGTGCTCTGTTAGCCTTTTGCCGGAAGTTCTAGTCCACTTTAAGACGAATGAGACTTACTTCAACTGAATGCCGTCTCTGTTAATTGCCTTTGACTCTTGTCCATTTATTAGATTGACTATCACTTGAGCTAAAGCAAAACCCTGTGCACCCTCCCTACCCCAAAACATCTAGATCACAGAAATTTGCTGTGGTTCATCTGAATTGTAGTCTGTGCCTCTCGAGGCAGGTGGAGGGTAAGATAATGTGTACCTGAATATTTGTCATGTCATTTCTTCTAAATAGTGTGCTTAGTAATAGAAAAGCTAAAAGCATTAGTAAGCATGCACTGTGTGTCATCTCCCATTTGAATCTGAATATCTGTACTGAGATCTGAATTGAGACTCCAAAAGTTACCTAACTTTTTACTATCGGTCGAGCAGTTCTACTTGATAGATATGAATAAACTGTGTATTAGGTTTTTATGACTGCCGTAAGAAATTTCCACAAACTCAGTGACTTAAAACTGTACACATTTATTATCTTACAGAAGTCAAAAGTCCAAAAGAAATCTTGGTGGACTAGAGTTAGAGTGTTGGTAAGGCTGCATTTCTTTCTTGAGACCCTAAGGAAAAAGCCATTTCCTTGCCCTTTCCATCTTCAAAGCCAGCAATGGCTGGCGGAGGATTGCTCACATGATCACTCTGACACTCTCACTCCGGTTCCCCTCTTTCACGCACAATGCCCATGTGATTACAGTGGGCCCTCTTGGACACTTCAGAAGAGTCTGCCCATCTTAATTAGCAACCTTAATTCCATCGGCAGGTTTAATTTCTGATTAGCAACCTTAATTCCATCTGCACCTTTAATTTCTCCTTGCCACGTGACATAACTTACTCATGGGTTCTGGTGATTAGAACATAGATATTTTTTCTGTGGGGAAGGGACGCATTATCCTCCTACTACACAGGGGGAAACTGATAGGAAAGAGAAAGCGAGGGCAAAAGTTGTCTGCGTAGGTAGAAAAGGAAAATAATACATTTTTAAAAAAGTCTCTAATGTGTCCAGGCAGCATGTTAGTCACTTTGCATATATTATATTTTTAAAAATCCGAGTTATATCTCTGAGATGAGTGGTATCATCATTTTACAGTCTGGAAAATTGAGGTTCTGAGATGTTATGTAACTTGCCAAAGGTCACAGAGCTGGTAAGTGACAAAGACAGGACTCCTATCCATTATTCATGCTCAATGTAATGTCATTGAAGGGGCAGAGAAGGCTCACTTTTTATAAATAAAACCAAAGGGCATTTGTCATAGTGTATATAAACACTCTAAACATACATGTTTTGAGAAGAAAAATAGTATTGATTGTCTCTAAGCAGAACTGTTACAATCTTTTAAGCCATTATTTCTATACTTATTTCTTATTTTTTACTTTATGTAAGTTTTGTAAAACTTATTGATATTTAGTAAATTTATCTGGATATCCTGAAATGATGCTTGATGAAATTAATTTTGTCATATCAAAAAAGCTTGATATAATAATAACTACCACTTATGGAATTATGAGTAAGATACGAGACTTGTTCTGAGCATTTCATGTGCATTATCAACTTGCCTTTACAACAGTCACACGAAAGGGGCACACATGAGCAAACAGGGCACGGAAATAAGTGACCCGCTTGGCCACACCTGTCACCCTGCTGGCGAGGCAGAGCTCAGATGTGGACCCAGCACTGTGACACCAGAGCCATGCTCCCAGTCACTGCTCCTGCTGTCTGTCAGCCTCATTTGTGTATTTGTGCGTGTGTCCTTAATTTCCCAGTTGTTTCCTTTTCTCTAGGTTAAAAACTCTCACAGATCAGAAAAATGTGTTTTTTCTTTAACTTTGTACAGAATCAGCACAGTGTTCTGGGCAATGAGATGAGTTATATCCACTGAAAACAGCAGTGGTATTTATCAGACATTTTGAAATTAAAAAAACAAAAGTTTGAGAGCTTAAAAATGAATTGAATGTCAACCAATTTCCTTATCTTCCTGATACCAACTCTTATTTTTTCAGGTGTATTTGGGATCTCTAGTGAGCCTTATATGAAGTACGTGTGGAGCAGCGAACTTCTAGATATAATTAAAAATACTGTCCATCGTGACTGGCTGCTATACATTATTCATGGATTCTGTGGGCAGTCAAGTATCCTTTTAAAACATTAAGATGCATATTATTAAATTTATGCTATAACAATTTGTAGAAAGCTGTATATGAATTATAAGATCATTAGAATTATCTGTGCATCCTGCAGATAGATTACAATTATGCATTCTGTGTGGTTGAAACACAAAGAGGAATGCAGATCTGTTATGTCTGCTGCTGCTGCTGCTGCTGCTAAGTCGCTTCAGTCGTGTCCAACTCTGTGCGACCCCATAGACAACAGCCCATCAGGCTCCCCTGTCCAGACAGGTAAATAACAAGGAAGAAAATGCTCTGGGCACAGAAAGTGCTGTAGGTAGTAAGTGTCATTCTTTCCTAAGAGCAGGAGCAGAATTGCTAACCGGAGGGGAGGATGGGGCTAGGCTCATAGGAAGAGCTGAACTTGGCTTGACTTGATCAAGAAGCAGGTCTCGGCAGTGAGACTGTGGGCTGGGGAAGCATCGTGAGTGTCGAGATGGAAAAGTTTATGGGAGTGTACTTGCAGTTTGTGTATAAAATGCCTGGGAGGGTGCAATGGGATGGGAAGGAGATAAGTTAGTGGGGAGTCAGACTGCCGGTCACCAGATTACTTTGGTGGTTGGATGAAGGATTTTGGGTTTGGTGCTAGAATTTTTGAAAGTTTGTTTTCAAGATGGTAACATACAAATGAGTACTTAGGAAGCTTGGGTAGGTAACCATTTTCAAAGTGTGTTGGCCACTCCATTACGTCCCACTACTTGTGAGCCTGTGGACTGTAGCCCCCAGGCTCCTCTGTCCATGGAATTCTCCAGGCAAGACTGGAGGGGATTGCCATTTCCTCCTGCAGGGTATCTTCCCAACCCAGGGATCAAACCTGGGTCTCCTGCATTGCTGGTAGATTCTTTACCATCTGATCCACCCTAGACCAAGAGACATGCATTAGGACAAGATTGCAGTGGTTCAGGCCTAATGTAATGAAGATCATAGGAAGTATGTAATGTAAGGAAGAGTCATAATAGATTAAATAGACATAGATTGAGCTTGGTGTTAAGCTGGTAAATCAATCTTATAAATATCATTTGTCGTTTTATTTGATTTCTAGGTATATTGAATGTGTTCTTATGAGGCTTAAGAAGGCAATGTCTACTTTTTAGAAATGGTGTTAAGTTTTTTCCTGCCCCTTTCAGAGATCCTGAAGAACATCTGTGCACCTAACATGCTTTCTGGTTGACAATCTTCCTTGTGTCTTAGGTTTGTTAAAAACCTAGAGTGAACACTTTAAAGGAGTGGTTGTTTTGAGACCACAGAGTGGATGAGTGTGATTAACCAATAACGTGCTTTCTTGCACCCAGAACATTGACAGGAGTGGAGTCAGGGAGTCAAAGGGTAGAGTTGGAGAGGTTGGCCTTGGAGAAGACCTGATTTGCCTCCTTTGTGGCAAATGAGGGTGAGGAGAGGCTAGATGAAGATGCAGAGGACTTTTGGAATGAATTTGGTGAGATTTATGTGTTACATGTAAAATGGTTCGTTACCTTATACTCATTTTCAACCAGTGAGTGGTATTATCTGCTTGATCACTCACTGAATAATGAGATTTGGCCCCGAATTACTATATATTTTTCCAAAAGTAGAATCAACCTGGAAAAAACACACGGTTTCCACCACCAAGGACTCTAAAGAGAAGGTGCTACAGTTTCTAAGGGCAGCTTCTAAAAGTAATTCTTAAACTGTCTTTTATTTCTCAAGAGCTAACTCAGGCCTGGCATGTATTAAGTACAATAAATGGTTGTTTCTTTAAAGTAGTAAATAGCACCATAGGTTATAATTTTAAAGCTCATTAGTTGAAATGATGAATCCAGTCTCCCAGTGAACAAGCATTTAATGAACTCTGGAATCTATATGATGGTGACAGTCATTGCTATTTATTGTGCGTTTGCTATAAGCCAGGCACACTGCACACATTACCTAATCTAGTCTTCCCAACCACCTAATAAAATCGGTTACTTTTTTTTTTTTTTGCACTTACACCATTTTACAGAAGATGAAACTGAGGTTCAGAAAGTTAACTAAGGTGACAATATTAATTGAAACTTTATTTTGGTTAAACAATTCCCAGTGTTCAGTTTCGCAGTTAGGTGACAAATTTGGGTGCTCGGACAGTATTAATACTAACTCTGTTCCCTGAGAATTAGCTATTGCTTCATAATTTAAACACCCTGTTAATGGAGAGGTGCTCAGTTTGATAGGTGTATGGTCTCTGAAGAACGAAGAAGGATTAGTTGTACCTTTTACATTCTTAGCTGGCTGCAAGGAGGGCCCAGAGGTCTTCCCTTGACCAATAACCCTACATCTGGTTACCATTTCCTCTGAAATTCATGGAAACCACTCTTTAGTGAGGTTCAGTTTTTGCCTTAATACCTGCATACTTTGAAAAAGCAGTTAGACCCAGTGCTGTTCCATTTCTTGGGTGGAGCTCTTTGGTGTTCCTTAACCTACTGGGCAAAATATATTTAACGTAGAATGGTTGTTTTGGTTGGGTGTGATGGTCATGAGTGCTAAACAGCTTTAACTAGATTTCTAAGAGCTGTTGATCTATGGACGACCTGTGTATGTCACTTTGATAGCTAGAAGATCCAGTAAGTTCGCTGGGACCCGTTTTCTCAAAGAGGTGCAAACTGTGAGGTAAGATTGCTGCTGGCAGTTTAACTTTTTATTTCAGCTCTGGTGACAGACAAAGCAAAGTGGAGTTTTAGAAGGTGGACTATCTTAGTTTGGGACATTGTCAAGAGAATAATGAATTCTCTAGAGTCTCTGAAACTTGTGAGGAATATGACTAACGTACAGATGTTCTGAAAAATCAGCTATCTTAGCGTTATGCAATGCCTTAGGGACTTATGAAATGTCTAATGTTTTGGAGGATGAGCCATTTCTGTAATAGATTCAAAAATGCAGTACATATTTAGTGGAGAGACTAAAATAGCAAAGCACCTCCACCCAAGGAATAAATGGAGGGGAGTACTCTTTGGAAAAGCATCCTTGATGAGAAAACTGAGTAAAGCAAGGCCTGGAAACCCTTTATCCACTTCCCTCTGCCCAAGACAGACTCCTTCCACTCATGCCTAGGAAAAAACCAACATATCCATCTACTGTTCTGCCTTTGGTCATGTAGCGTGCTTTGAGTGTTTCATCTCTTTCTGCAACAGACAACTGGAGTCTTACACAGATGAGTGATCGAGTAGATAGAGAGTGAGATATTGGGTTTTGATCCTGCCTTAATATAGCAACATTTGTTCTTAAAGTCATAGCAACAATGAACATAATTATAACTGTTGCTTTAAGAAAAAGATGTATCCATCTGAATGCAGAGTTCCAAAGAACAGCAAGGAGAAATAAGAAAGCCTTTATAAGTGAACAATGCAAAGAAATAGAGGAAAACAATAGAATGGGAAAAACTAGAGATCTCTTCAAGAAAATTAGAGATACCAAGGGAGCATTTCATGCAAAGATAGGCACAATAAAGGACAGAAATGGTATGGACCTAACAGAAGCAGAAGATATTAGGAGGAGGTGGCAAGAATACACAGAACTATACAAAAGAGGTCTTAATGACCCAGAAAGCCACAGTGGTGTGATCACTCAGCTAGAGCCAGACATCTTAGAGTGTGAAGTCAAGTAGGCCTTAAGAAGCATTACTATGAACAAAATTAGTGAAGGTGATGGAAATCGAGCTGAGCTATTTCAAATCTTAAAAGATGATGCTGTTAAAGTGCTGCACTCAATATGCCAGCAAATTAAGAAAACTCAGTGGTGGCCCCAGGACTGAAAAAGATCAGTTTTCATCCCAGTTTCCAAGAATGTTCAAACTGCTGTACAGTTGTACTCATTTCACATGACAGCAAAGTAATGCTCAAAATGCTCCAAGCAAGGCTTCAACAGTACATGACCTAAGAACTTCCAGATGTTCAAGCTGGATTTAGAAAAGACAGTGAAACTGGAGATCAAATTGCCAACATCCTTTGGATCATAGAAAAAGCAAGAGAATTCCAGGAAAACATCTACTTAGGCTTCATTGACTATACTAAAGCCTTTTATCTGAATCACAACAAACTGGAAAATTGTTAAAGAGATGGGAATACCAGACCTCTTTACCTGCCTCCTATGAAACCTGTATTCAGGTCAAGAAGCAACAGTTAGAACCAGATATGGAACAACGGACTGGTTCCAAACTGGGAAAGGAGTACATCAAAGCTGTATATTGTCACCCTGCTTATTTAACTTATATGCAGAGTACATCATGCAAAATGTCGGGCTGGATGAAGCACAAGCTGAAATCAAGATTGTGGGAGAAATATCAATAACCACAGATATGCAGATGACACCATCCTTATGGCAGAAAGCAAAGAGGAATTAAAGAGCCTCTTGATGAAAGTGAAAGAGGAGAGTGAAAAAGCTTGCTTAAAACTCAGTAGTCAAAACACTAAGATCATGGCATCTGGTCCCATCACTTCATGGCAAAAAGATGGGGAAACAATGGAAACAATGATAGACTTTATTTTCTTGGGTTCCAAAATCATTGCATATGGTGACTGCAGCCATGAAATTAAGAGATGCTTGCTCCTTGGAAGAAAAGCTATGACAAACCTAGATAGTGTGCTAAAAAGCAGAGATGTTATTTTGCCAAGAGAAGTCCGTATAATCAAAGCTATGGTTTTTCCAGTAGTCATGTATGGATGTGATAGTTGGACTGTAAAGAAAGCTGAGTGCCAAAGAATTGATATTTTTGAACTGTGGTGTTGGAGAAGACGATTGAGAGTCCCCTGGACTGCAAGGAGATTAAACCAGTCAATCCCAAAGGAGATCAGTCCTGCATATTCATTGGAAGACTGATGCTGAAGCTGAAACTCTAGTAATTTGGCCACCTGATGCGAAAAAGTGACTTTTTGGAAAAGACCCTGATGCTGGGAAAGATTGAAGGCAGGAGGAGAAGGGGACGGCAGAAGATGAGATGGTTGGATGACATTGCCAACTCAATGGACATGAGTTTGTAGAAGCTCCAGGAGCTGGTGATGGACAGGGAAGCCTGGCAATCTGCAGTCCGTGGGGCCACAAAGAGTCAGATACGACTGAGCAACTGGACAAGAGCAGAGTTTCACAGCTCTGTTATATAGTTTTGGATATATCAAGGGGAATTAAACAGGCACGTTATTAATGCCTCTAAAGTTATTCTTTGTTATATCCTCATATAATTTATAAGTAAAGCTGTGTCAAGGTTTTTTTTTTTCTTCTGTCCATCAGGCATTTTATTTGAATCTTACTTTTTGTCCTTTCATTCCTCCTTGGTCTTCAGAATTGAATTTTTATATTTCACTGGTCTTACTAATCTCCTGTAATATCTTGTAATTGTTTTCCTTTTCTCTCCTTCTCTGCACTCTATTACCTGTATTATCAGCTATTTAATTTGATTTTTCCCTCGTCTATTCTCTGCTGTTTTTAATTGCCTTCCTTTATTGCATCTTAATGATTTTCCTTTTTAATATGTGCATCAAATATTGATCAACGCTTACCTCTTTTAAAACATCCTAAGAATAGGAATTGGAGTGGGGTGCCATTACCTAAGAATAGGAATTATATTTTCATTCTGTACTTGCCATTTTTTCCATGAAAAAACTCTGAGAATATAAGACACCTGTAAATGCACCTTTCTTTCCAGGGTGATGTTGCAAATGAAGTGGAAACTGAACAGATACTCTGCGATGCTTCTGTCATGTCTTTCACTGCAGGAAGTTATTCTTCTTACGTACAAGTTAGAGGATCCGTTCCTTTATACTGGTCACAGGACATTTCAACTATGATGCCTAAGCCACCTATTACACGTGAGTGGAACAGTCTTTTCAATAGTAACTCTCCTTTACCCACACTGGAGAGTAAACTGCTGCCAACAGAAATTTCATACAAGCATGGAGTTTTAATACTGTAAAGTAGATAATTTAGAATCAGGACTACTGATATTTTTTATGCAACAACTTTATATACATTTATTTTTAATTTTGGCCACTAGAAAATTATATTTTAAAATATGTAACTATAATTAATTATATTCAGAAATGTAAGAATCATTCAAATTCAATAAATATATGAAGAATGATACACTTAAGAGGAATTTGAGACATGGAACTACCAGAAGGTCAATTGAGTTGCATTTCTATAAACATTATAAAGTGAAACAAGACCCTGTGCTGCTTTTATTCTTGCTGTATAATTTTCATTCTGGTACTGATTTGTTTTTTCCTCCCAGTGGATCAGGCAGATCCATTTGCCCACGTGGCTGCCCTTCACTTTGACCAGATGCTTCAGAGGTTTGGCTCGCCCATCATCGTCTTGAATTTAGTGAAGGTATGACATGCTCTCTGTTTGGTTAGGAAATTCGGTCGTACTGGACAACATGAAGGGGCTTAACTAGCTTGCTTTAAAGGAGGAGAGGGTTGTGGGTTGATCAAGCTGTGACGACTCACTGTGTCTGAACTGTTCGAACCTCTGTCCTTTGGCCTCAGAGTCCACGTGGCCTCTTCCCTGGGTAACTTCAGAGTCTCTATGGTGGGTTTTCTAGGAAAGAGAGAAATGAGCATGTCTGTCTTCTGATTTCCTGGGGTGAGCTAGGTATGGGTGAAATTCTGCCTCAGTTTCCAGGACATCTGGGAGAAGGAAGCATGGAGATCAAACACCCACAGGCTAGCCTTGGTAGAGTAACCTCCCTTGACAGTCCAGAAGATCTGCTGGGCAAGATGATATGTGGTGATAGGATCTAAGGACTAGATTCAGAAATTGGGGTGCAGTTGTGGCTCAGGAATCAGTGGACAGAGTGGTGACCTGCTCTCATAACTCTGTGCTTCCATGTCAGAGTACACCGTCGGGTCCGTGTGTCTTGTGTATATGAGCAGGCAGCCAGGTCAGAGCCTGGCATGGAGGGTAGGAGACCAGGTAGAAAATTGTATCTGTGTGTGTTGCAACCAGATGAAATGGAGGAATCTCATTCTGTGACTAGGAAAACCCTGAGTGTGAAAAGCGAGTGTTTTGTTTATTAAGGCTATGGCAGTTCTAGTATCTGAGATTATTCCGACAAGTTGGTTATAAGTATTTGTTGCTGTTGTTCAGTTATGTCTGACTCTTTGCGACCCCATGGACTGCAGCACACCAGGCTTCCCAGTCTTTCATTATCTCCCAGAGTTTGCTCAAACTCAGGTCTGTTGAGTTAGTGATACCATCCAGTCATCTATCCTCTGTCACCCCCTTCTCTGTCTTCAGTCTTTCCCAGCATCAGGGTCTTGTCCAAAAGTCAGCTCTTCATATCAGATGGCCAAAGTATTGGAGCTTCAGCTTCAGTCCTTCCAATGAATATTCAGGACTGATTTCCTTTAGGATTGACTGGTTTGATCTCCTTGCTATCCTAGGGACTCTCAAGAGTCTTCTTCAACACCACGGTTCAAAAGCATCAACTTTTCAGTGCTCAGCCTTCTTTATGGTCCAATTCTCACATCTATACATGATTACTGGAAAAACCATAGCTTTGATTATACAGACCTTTGTCAGCAAAGTGATGTCTCTGCTTTTTAATATACTTTCTAGGTTTGTCATAGCTTTTCTTCCAAGGAATGAGCATCTTTTAATTTTATGACTGATGTCACTGTCTGCAGTGATTTTGAAGCCCCCAAAGATTAAGTCTGTCACTGTTTCCACTTTTTCCCCATTTATTTGCCAAGAAGCGGTAAAGCATCTGTTTACAATGTGGGAGACCCGCTTTCCAGCCCTGGGTTGGGAAGATCCCCTGGAGAAGGAAATGGCAATTCACTCCAGTACTATTGCCTGGAAAATCCCATGGACAGAGGAGCCTGGTAGGCTACAGTCTGTGGGGTTGCAAAGAGTCAGACATGACTGAGCGACTTCACTCTCTCACTCTCTCAGTGGGACCAGATGCCATGATCTCAGTGTTTAGACTGTTGAGTTTTAAGTCAGCTTTTTCACTCTCGTCTTTCACCTTCATCAAGAGGCTCTTTAGTTCTTCGGTGTCTTTTGCTTATCTGAGGTTGTTGATATTTCTCTTGGCCGTCTTGATTCCAGCTTGAGCTTCATTCAGCCTGGCATTTCGCATGATGTATTTTGCATAGAAGTTAAATAAGCAGGATGACAATATACAGCCTTGACGTACTCCTTTCCTGGTTTGAAATTGGTTCTATCTTAACCTACATACAGGTTTCTTAGGAGGCAGGCAGGGTGGTGTGGTATTCCCATCTCTTTAATATTTTCCACAGTTTATTGTGACCCACACAGTCAAAGGCTTTGGCATAGTCAATAAAGCAGAAGTAGATATTTTTCTGGAATTCCCTTATTTTTCCTGTGATCTAGCAGATGTTGGCAATTTGATCTCTGGTTCCTGTACCTTTTCTAAATCCAGCTTGTACATTTGAAAGGTCTAGGTTCAGGTACTATTGAAACCTAGCTTGAAGGATTTTGAGCATTACCTTGCTAACATGTAAAATGAGTACAACTGTGTGGTAGTTTGAACATTCTTTGGCATTTTTCTTCTTTGGGTTTGGAATGAAAACTGATCTTTTCAAGTCCTGTGGGCACTGCTGGATTTTCCTAATTTGCTGGCATATTGAGTGCAGCACTTTAACAGCATCATCTTTTAGGATTTGAAATAATTCAGCTGGAATTCCATCACCTCCACTAGCTTTGTTCACAGTAATGCTTCCTAAGGCCTGCTTGACTTTGCACTCCGGGATGTCTGGCTCTAGGTGAGTGATCACACCATCATGGTTTTTCGGGTCATTAAGAATTTTTTTGTACAGCTCTTCTATGTGTTTTGTCATCTCTTCTTAATATCTTCTGCTTCTGTTTTATTCATAGTTTCTGTCCTTTATTGTGCCCATCTTTGCATAAAATGTTCCCTTGGTATCCCTAATTTTCTTGAAGAGATAGCTGGTCTTTCCTATTCTGTTGTCTTCTTTTATTTGCTTTGTTCCCTTAAGAAGACTTCCATATCTCTCCTTGCTATTCTTTGAAACTCTGCATTCAGATGGGTATATCTTTCTTTTTCTCCTTTGCCTCTTGCTTCCCTTCTTTTCTCAGCTCTTTGTAAGGCCTCCTCAGACAACCATTTTGCCTTTTTGCATTTCTTTTTCTTGGTGATGGTTTTGGTCACCACCTCCTATACAATCTTATGTCCATAGTTCTGTCCATAGTTCTTTAGGCACTCTATCAGATCTAATCCCTTGAATCCATTTGTCACTTCTACTGTAAGTGATTTGATTTAGGTCATCCTTGAATGGCCTAGTGGTTTTTCCTACTTTTTCAAGTCTGAATTTTGCAATAAGGAGCTCATGATCCGAGTCCTAGTCAGTCTTGTTTTTGCTGACTATATGACCTGGATATCTGAGATCATTAATTATAATAAGCATAATTCAATTTAATTAGAAACCAAGGAGTCCTATGTGCACTGAAGCCACCGTTTAACAGTTTTGAAGGTCTCCCTTGTGCCAAGGCAATCATAAAAACAGTCCCTGCCTTCTCTGGGCTCACAGTCTAACAGGAGATGGTAAAGTGAGGCAGAGGTACCAAGACAGGGTTAAGATGCTGGGAGAGCTTATAGCAGGAGAGAAGTCTTTCCTGAAGAGGTGATGAGTTACGCAGAGGCCCTGGGACAGGAGGGCATAAGGTGCGTTTGAGGAAGAAGAGACCTCTCTGACTGGGTCCCAGAGAATGCAAGCAGGAGAGCCTGTTGTGAGGAGAGACTGGAGAGGTAGTTATGCCAGACTTGCAGAGCCCTGTAGGGTGTGTTAATGAGTCAGGTCTTATCTTGACTTTCCAAAACCATCAAAGGTTTTGTAGAGTTGAGAAGATGGTGATCAGATTTCTGTTTTGAGAAGATTATCCTGATCTCAACATAGAGAACAATGGATGGGTATGACTAAAGTCGATGTTGAAGACCTCAAAGGCTGTTATAATTTTCCAGAAAAGGGGTCACTGGCCGCAGCTAGGGTGGCATGGCAGAGGTGGGGAGGAGTGCACACAGGCAGTGGAGCCAGTGATGACCTGGCTCTGAGAAGAGGGAGAGGGAGGGGTGAGACTTGAGCCCCAGGTTTCTGGCTTACTCAGGTGAATGGGTGGTGATGCCAGGCACTGAGCCAGGGAATGCAGGCTGTCTGTGAGGGAAGGTGGTGAGTGCGGCTTGAATGTGTTGAGGCTTGAGATGGATGGAGTCCTGTCAAAGGAGATGGTAAGTAGGTGGTTGCTATGTGAGATGGAAGCTCAGGAGAGAGGTCTGGGCTGAGATGTGATATGATGGCCCATCTGAGTCCTGGCGATATTTGAAGATGTGGGTGTGAAGAGGATGCCCAGCTGAGGGTACCGAGAGAGAAGAGTGGGGAGCCTCTGGTCTCGACTTGAGAACCTCCAGCTCCTGATGTCCAGGTAGAACAGGCTGAATCTGTAAAGGCGTCAGAGGAGGGAGAGATGAGAAAGCAGGAGGAAAACCAGGTGAGTGCTGTGCTCTGACAGCTAAGAGAAGGCGTGTTTCATGGTGAAGGAAGCAAGCAGTTGACCATGGCGAAGGCTGCTGGCGGGCCAGGTAAGATGAAAACGGAAAATATGCTCATTGATGTTCCCAGCACCAGGGTTCTGAGTGACCTGGACTGAGCTGCGGGAGGACTTTTTCCCTCAGTTCAGTTCAGTCGCTCAGTCGTGTCCGACTCTTTGCGACCCCATGGACTGCAACACGCAAGGCTTCCCTGTCCATCACCAACTCCTGGACCTTACTCAAGCTCATGTCCATCGAGTCGGTGATGCCATCCAACCATCTCATTCTCTGTCGTTCCCTTCATCTGCCTTCAGTCTTGCCCAGCGTCAGGGTCTTTTCCAGTGAGTCAGTTCTTTGCATCAGGTGGCCGAAGTATTGGAGCTTCAGCCTCAGCATCATTCCTTCCAATGAATATTCAGGACTGATTTCCCTTAGGATGGACTGGTTGGATCCTCACCTAGTGAGAAATGTGGAAGAATTGGTGTTTTCATCTGGTTGTTGTTTCTTGAAGAGATCATGATGTGTTTTAAAGTGTTTGGGAAGGATCCGTTTGAGATCCTTAAGGAGAGGAGAGAATATAAGAAAGAGAAGGGATGATCAGGGCCATCATGTACTTGAGAGGAACGGAATCTGAAACCTGGAGCAAGGAGTTATTTTAATGGGAAGACAGAATCATAAGGGTACGTGTGTGTGTGTGTGTGTGTGTGTGTGTGTGTGTGTGTGAGTCAGAGGAGGAAGGTGATGAGGAGGGGAGCTGTGGACAGTGAGGCAGGAAGCTTCAGGGCATGAATTCAAAGGGGTGTGTGTGTGTGTGTCAGAGGAGGAAGGTGTGAGGAGGGGAGCCGTGGACAGTGAAGCAGGAAGCTTTAGTTCTCCCTTTTGTCGCTCTTTGGCTTAGGAAATTATTGGTCTCCTTCAATTAGATGACTGCCAACCCCAAAAACTCCTGTAATATTATTATATATAATGTAATAATCAGGGATTGACTTTGTAAAATAAATCAAGTATTAAATACATCACTTTTTAGACTTTTGTTCACATCAATTGGTTCAGAAATTTCATCTCTCTCGCTGTCAACTCAGAGTAATATAAGACAATAGCTGGATGACCTGTAACTTCAGCCTCATATTACACAGTAGCTATAAGAAACATAAAAAATTCAAGAAGCAAAACTCTACTAACAAGAACCTTCATGAACAATTTTCTAATAAATGTATAGGCAATAAAATATTGTTTGTATAGAAATAAATTATTGCTGAAGCACTAAATTAAAAGTTTTCACTAGAATATAAATGTCAATCTAAGTTAGTGAATTTTCTTCATATATTACAGAGTCCTTGTAGTGTAGTTAAAAGCTATGGTTAAATGGAAATTCATGATGTATGAAATAAACTATTTCTCTATTAAGTATGCAGGTTCAAAATATAATATCAGATACATGTGATTATAAAGTGTTCCTGCCCAGATTTTGCAAGTGAACATTTATTTCTTAATATTTAAATGCCAGTCAATAGATTTTAAAATTATTGTTGTTTATTATTTCATTGTCATAAAAATCCTGACAATAATAAGAAAATACTTTGGAGGTTAAGTTGCTATTTTGTAGAACAGAAAAAATGTTTGATTGTTTTTGTCATCAGTTACTTTATTCGTAGGATAGAAGATGTTTATTCAGTTCACTTGGAAGAAATCCATATTAACTAGTCTAAGTGTGTGTGTGTGTGTGTAGATACCAAGGGATAGTCACTCTTTGTTCTGCCTCCATATGAAGTGTTGAAAATGGAATGCCTTTTCTTTTCTCTTTGGCCCCGCGTGTGGACTGTCTCCTTCCCACCCCCTTCCCCACCGTCTGTAAGTTTGAGACACTGCCTGACAAAAATTGTGCAGCAATCCTTACACTGTCAGTGCTGCTGCTCTTAATAGGAAGCCAGCCAAGGGCCTGATGTCATTATCCATCAGAGGACTTTAATCTGGGGGCCTTGGACGGCTGTTGGGAGGATCTCTGAACCCTTTGAAATGATGTACAAAGTCACTTGCATATGTAAAGCTTTCATCTGGTTGTTAAACGAGTCTGTGACCCAAAGGCAGTCGACTAAACAATTCAGTAAGGAATCCACTGTGGGCAGGCTGCATAAAGCATGCTCTTTGCATAGAGATGATCCCAAGTTGATGAAATAACCTTACTTGTGCATCTCCTTAAATGTCAGATTTGATATAAGAAATTCACAAACTTTTTGTTTCTCTAGTTGGTTTAAAATACTTTTGAGAAAAATTCCAGGTATGTAATTTAATTTTCTCAGATGTAAAAATAAGCTAATATTTGTTCATCGAAAACTGATTTATCACTGGTTTTAATCAACTCGAATTCCTCCATTTGATATATACAGTTATGCAAAATAGATATGTTTTCTTTTGTTTCCTTGGTGATTATCTAATTAAATTATGACAGTTGAAAAGTAACCAGCACGGTTGAAAACAGCATAGATCTATCCTGTTGCCAGTAATAGTCCAGTTACTGAGTCACTTTTTGTTTGCATGTTTGTTTCTGAGTTAAGTCCTGATCAGAATAATAATACAAATGGTCTGTTTTGTATTAATACTTAACATATGTCAGATGCTCTGATAAGAAATTACAATGTTTCATCTCCTTTAAACCTCACATTAATCCTTTAAGGGAGGTGCTGCTGTTACCCATCTTATAGATGAGGAATTCAGGAGGCAGAGAATGAGCTCCAAGCTCACAGCTGAGTAATAACTCGCCAGCCTCACTGTGAATGGGAGACTGTGTCTCCCCTTGAATGGGAGGCAGTGTGGTCTCTCCGGAGCTACAGCAGGCGGACAAGGAGGTGGACTGCTAAGATGTAGTCCCATTCACGCCTCTCAGCTTCAGTGCATTCAGCCACAGTGTAAAAGGGGAAGACAAGGCTGTCTTGGCTACCTCCAGGGGATCTTAGGAAAGTCAAGTTTAAAAGCATATGAAGGCTATGAAAACGCTCTCCGCTCTGCCAGTTTGGGGATTATCCATCCAAGCCCGGCTGATTTCTGTCTGGTCCTTAGCTGGCTGGGGCTTGGGGGTCCTCTCTTCTGGTCTTTGGGGATTCTCCTTTGCCACAGTGGGGTGTGGAGGCTGTAGGACAGGCCTGTGTAGGGTGAGCTGGACTTGCTGGGACTGCGGGAGGTAATGAGAAAGAAATCTGATCTCCTTGAGTATTTAGTGCTCATTATCTGTTGATCGTAATTCAATGGCATATTTATTTCTTAGCATTTATTTTAATTTTAATAAGGTAGGTTTCATTTTTTTCATATTTAGCACTTCATCTTTTTGTTTTGCCTTAGTGGCAAAGTTATGTTTAAAGTCTGTTCCTCCAATTTAAGGCAGTTTGAACACTGACGATGTTTAATTTTGGAAAAGGAACGAGAAAAAAGGAAGCATGAAAGAATTCTGAGCGAAGAGCTTGTAGCTGCTGTGACCTACCTCAACCAGTTTTTGCCTCCCGAGCACACGATTATTTATATTCCGTGGGACATGGCCAAGTACACCAAAAGGTGAGCGGATGCTCGTCTTGTCTGGTTAGGTTTTCCTCTTCTTGTGATGTAGAGTAGCAGGAAGTGACCTCCCTCGTAAAGTGACTCTTATTTTCCTTTGTGGAGTTGCTCGAGGGGCTGTTTAACTTCTGGTGTATAATTAGAGGGCATAAATTAATTGATCAAATTCTCTTTGCCCACCATTTTTGCCATTTGCAAATTCTCTTTGAAGCATCCCAGTGACTTCAGAACACCTCTCCTCAGTTGCTTTTCCTCAAAGGTGTTTGTTTCACCTTTTCTTTCTATTTCATTCTATCTCCCTGTTTAATTCCTTTCTCAGACGCCAGTTTCAGATGTTCTCACTCATGGGTGAAGCAGCACTAAGTCCTGACCGTTTATAGTAAATCCAGACCCTTTGGTGTAATGTGAAAGCCCCAACATCTGGTTGGTTCCAGATTGTAATAACTCCTTCTTTATTCCCAGTGCTATTCTGCTCCTGCAAAGCTAACAGGCAGGTTCTGTCTCCGGTATAGCAGCCGAGGTCCAATTCTGGACCCTTTGTTCCTATGTTTCCTCTCCCTCCAGTCCTCCTCCCTACCCCCAGGGTGCTTTCCCACCTCTTTCACCATCAAGTTCAAATTCAAAACTCATCTCTTCCAAGGAGCTCTCATTAACCTTACATTGTCCTTTGCCTCATTTGCTGGGCGTCCTACAAACACTAGGTTCACATCAAGGTCTCTTTCTCTCTCTCGTTTTCTTACTGTCACTGTATTGTTTTGCACTTGACTCATTGTACTTTTCTCTGAATCATTTTACATAGTTAGATACATGCACGTGCACACACACACACACACACACACACACACACACACTTTCCCAGAGTATAAGCCTGGTTACTGGTTGGTGCCGTTCATAGTAATTTATTTCCCAGTGTTTTCTTCCCAAACAGCATTGTGCTCTCTTCACGTTTCATGGCTGCGTGCTGACTTCACTGACTCCACTCTTGGGGAGTGAAAGGCTTTGGTAAAAGCACTTGCTGGGATATGCCATGTGCCAAGTTTAAGGCTTGCCAACAGTTGCTATTGAGTTACAGGCCCTTCTTGTGCCAAATCTTGCTAGTTTTTGAGTACACCTTGCATTCTAGAAATTAATTCTTACAATGTCCCTATTGAATACAGACCAGAGATTTAAAAAATTACATTCCCAAGTATCATTACTGTAGCCTTGGCTTTGGGTATAAACATAGGTGCATGTTAAGAATTGGGCCCTTCTCACTTCTCTTACTCTTCCTCCTTGCTCTCAGCAAGCTGTGTAATGTTCTAGATCGCCTGAACGTGATCGCAGAAAGTGTGGTGAAGAAAACAGGCTTCTTTGTAAACCGCCCGATTCTTACTGTAGCATTCTACGGCCAGATGAAAAGTACGTATGGTGTTTTAAAACCTAAAAGATATCTAGAAGTTAGCTCTTATAGACAAAAAATATTATAGACATGAGCAGTTTGTACTCTTTGGAAGATAGATGACTTTATTCCTTTGGGGAGACGACGCCCTACCCATGTGTCTATGGAATGAACATTCACGAGGGTGGGAGATTCTCCTGGCGGCTACATACCTTGAGATGGAAGCCACAGAATCTCTTGCTTCTTTGAATAAATGTTACATAAGGTATTTCTGTAAAATAAAACTTTCTGTAATGAATTCTGTGTTTCAATAATAAATAGGAGCAGGAAAGTTTTTCTTATGCACCCGTCTATAGATGAGTATTTATACTAACATTTTAATGACATTTGGCACTGTCTTAGTTATTTGCTCACAGATCTTTCTTCACTGGGGCTTCCTTGGTGGCTGAAACAGTAAAGAATCTGCTTGCAGGAGACCCAGGTTTGATCCCTGGGTCAGGAAGCTCCCTGGAGAAGGAAATGGCAATCCACTCCAGTATTCTTGCCTGGAAAATCTCGTGGACAGAGGAGCCTGGTGGGCTACAGTCCACGGGATCCCAAAGAGTCAGACCAGTCTATACTAACATTTTAACGAAATTTATCACTGTATTATAGTTATTTGCTGACAAATCTTTCTTCATTACTACTTTGTGAGTTTCTTCAGATCAAGCATCTGTGCTTAATTTATCTTTAAATAACCAATATTATGTATTTTCAGCTTTTTATTTTCAGTTAACAAAGTTAACTATAACAGTAAAGAAAAAGCATGCAAAAAGCAAGGAAAAAAAAACCCTAACCAATTATTAATGTGTACATCTTTGCAAGTAATCCTTCTGTTATAGTTTGAATTTCAGGGCACCTGTGACCAGGGTCCCCAGGACTCCTCCCAGACTCGGTGATTTCCTAAGAGAACTCAGAGATCGCAGTGTATTGTTGTCCTCTTGGCTGTGATTTATCATGAACAAGCAAAACAAAGCAAAATTAGCCAAGGGAGAAAGCACATGTGACAAAGTCCAGAGGAAATGAGGCACTCGCTTCCAGAGTCCTCTCCTGCTAGAGTCACACGGAGCATGTTCAATTCCCCCAGCAACTTGTGACAGCGAATGTGAAGTGTTGCCAGCCAGGGAGATGATTGAAGACTTGGTGCCAGGGTTTTTACTGGAAGTGGTCCCACAGGCAGCTCTGCCTGGCAGCTACCAAAATTTCAGGCTCCCAGAAGGAAAGGCTGTTCAGCAAACCACGTTGCTTCTACAAACAGCTTAGGCACCCTGAGCCATGCTTGTCTGTTCTGTTCTGGGAATAGTGGAAATTAAAAGTTCCTGGCGCCAGCCAAGGGGCAGCCTTGTAAGCGGGCCTTCCTGAGGATAGCACTCCAGGCCTGCTGTGTTAACTCTTTCTGCACTGCACCTTCTTTTAAATAATTAAAAGATTAATGTCATTACATAGTACTTATAATGGAATATTTCCCCATGCCTTCATTGGTGAAGGCATGGAGAGAACATGTGGGAAGGAAAATAATAAAGAAGTTTGTAGAAACAATGAAAGGACTGTAGCAAAGCTCCATGAAGGAAAGGTGGAGGAAGTAGAACCTCCTAAAGTCGAGGGGAGGAGCAGGCCTGGTAGATTGTATTATAAAGTTGATCTGCAATTATTATTCATGTCTATAGAAACCAAACAGGAAATGGGCTTAAATTAAAGCAAGAGACTTTGGATGAACGTGGGTGACAAAATGCCAGTGTGCAGGGCTGGAGCAGGTTAAGATGCTCCTTTCCTGACCTCCCTTTGAGGGGAGCATGGGTAGCATTCCATCTCTGTTATTTGCAAATTCACTTACCCAAGAAAGTAAACTGAATCAACAGATTATTCGGGGCATTCAGCCCTATTACTTTGATTCTTAATAAAGAGCTGGTACCAAATATGAATATAGATTATGTTATTAAATATGTTAAAATTAAAGCATGTATTTTTAAACACAGGTGGAATGAACTAGGAGGATGCGTGATTCCCACTGGTCGCCTGCAGGTATAGATGACATTGTGTTAATAATGAACAAAATCTGTATCCACGGTGTGTGATGTTTTCCGAAAGCAACCATGGAGAGAGATACTTCTCATTGAATGCAACATTATTAATCATTTGAGAAGAAGTTTTAATGCCTTACAGCTAGTGTTTAACTCTTGGAAAGGATGTGTGGCTGAAACAGTAATGGCCCATAGATTTTTGAGGGGGCTTCCCAGATAGCTCAGTTGGTAAGGAGTCTGCTGCAATGCAGGAGACCTTGGTTCAGTTACTGAGTTGAGAAGACCCACTGGAGAAGGGATAGGCTACCCACTCCAGTATTCTTGGACTTCCCTTGTGGCTCAGCTAGTAAAGAATCTGCCTGCAATGTGAGAGACCTGGGTTTGATCCCTGAGTTGGGAAGATCCCCTGGAGAAGGAAAAGGCTACCCACTCCAGTATTCTGGCCTGGAGAATTCCATGGACTGTATATAGTCCATGGGGTCACAAAGAGTCAGACACAAGTGAGCAACTTTCACTTTCATAGATTTTTGTTTTCATATAATATCAAATTATTGGAAATAGAAACATAAACAGAAATGTGTAAAGAATAAATTAGAAGGACTTTGGAAAATGAGCCAGATAATCACTATATATGTTAATTATGCTTTAAGAATGAAACGGCCTCAGCCACTAAATATTTTGGTTTGTACAGTAAAGGAGATAGACCAGCAGGAAAAGCACATATTTAACTAACTGGTACATGTGGAAAATGTTAGCTATTTGTTTTATCTTGTTAAACTAAAGAAAAATTCAAATATAGACTAGAAGGTATAATGATGCTATTGGAGCAATATTGGGAATAGCAAATATAACCTTCTATAATTGAAAAAAATGCTTCATTATTTGTTCAGGAATAATACCCTACTTGTAGCTTGTCTTCTTAAATCTTGAGTAGGATGGAAGTAGTTCTGGTGGCTAAATAATGATTGACCGGTGTTTCTCTTAGACTGGTGTTCTTCGAACCAACTGTGTGGACTGTTTGGATCGCACCAACACAGCACAGTTTATGGTGGGGAAATGTGCTCTGGCTTATCAACTGTACTCCTTGGGCTTAATTGACAAACCAAATCTACAATTTGATACAGATGCAGTTAGGTAAGCCTTATTTTTTTGCCTTTCAAGTGCCGGTAATGACAGAAAGCAAACTTGATTAATCATAAAGGACTTTTATGAACTTATTTCCCCTTTCGGCTTCTCAAAAATTATGTTGTTAAAAGACATTATTTAAATTTGGTAATGTCTATTTCTATTAAAGCCCTATGTGTTGTTGCCATGGTTTTGTTTTCCTATTCATGTTAATTATCAAAAAACACTGTGTACTTTAGATAAATCCAAACTAGTGAGTTTCTTTTGAACCCCCCAAAAAAAAATCTCAGGCTGTGTTAGGAAAAAAGTAATATGCCTTCATATATTTTGAATTAAACAGGTAAGATAGATAAAAGATTGGTTCTTTGGTAAGAAATACTGTTATTTCACTGTCCATTGGGTCTATGACAGTGCATGAAGTTTCTTGAAATGCAGTGATCGCTGTTATCAGTCCTCTGAGATAGTCATAAAGGCTCTGTCCAAAAGAGTGCTCAGCTTAAAAATGGCCAGATCTCAGCCATCACTGCATTAAAAACCCTTAATAGGCACTTGAAGAAACGTAAGTTTCAAACATGTATTTCTAGAAAAGAATATGGTTTGATGTGACAAGAGCTTGTCCTTTCTTCCAAAGGCAATTCAGAGAGAACAGAAAATTCTGTCATGGAAGGTAAATTGAGCTGGCAGGCTGCACAAAGTTAGTCTTTTAAGAGAGTAGAACCACCTTGGTCTAGGCTTGGGTAGATTATGCTTTTTGGTCTCCCTGCTTTTTTTTTTTTTCCCTTAGAGTTTTCTGTGATTTTGTTGCTTATTGGACTATTACTATAAAATGTAAAACATTTTGCATATGTATTTATCTTCCAAGATGTTGAAGAGTCTACTTGAAAAGAAAGGCTCAGAGGAATTCAAGTGGGAGGAAAAGGCTTGTTTTGAATCTGTAGCTAAGTGAATAAGGAGTATAATACTTTGGATGAAATTCTTTAGTGTTTGTGTGTTTTCCTTGTGCTTCTTAGGTTGTTTGAGGAACTCTATGAAGACCATGGGGACACCCTGTCCCTTCAGTATGGCGGTTCCCAACTTGTTCATCGTGTAAAAACCTACAGGAAGATAGCACCGTGGACCCAACACTCAAAAGACATCATGCAGACCCTATCTCGATATTACAGCAATGCTTTTTCAGGTAATTCTGGAGTTATATGCATTTCTGAGACTTATCCTGATGGACATTTTTCTCTTTTACATATCCCTTTTTTAAAGCTAATTGGAAAAGTAACGTCAAAGTTAAATATTTTTAAAAGTTTAAATAAAACAGAATCTGTCACTTAGGAGGTGCTCAGTCCATATGCAGTAAATGAGTGAACAAGCTTTGTATGTGAAGTAGGGCACTTTGGCCACCGTAGCTGGAGCTTTGTATGCTTCACAGTACTCTGCTTCCTTGGCCTCTGCCTCACTCCTAGTTTCTGCTTGTAATGAAAGTGAGAGTCACTCAGTCGTGTCTGATTCTTTGTGACCCCACGGCCTATACAGCCCATGGCAGTCTCTAGGCCAGAATACTGGAGTGGGTAGCCTTTTCCTTCTCCAGGGGATCTTCCCGACCCAGGGATCGAACCCAGGTCTCCCGCATTGTAGGCGGATTCTTTACTAGCTGAGCCACCAGGGAAGCCCTGGTAATACATAGATCAATTTAAGAGTAATTGAGTAATTATTTTTAAATAGAGTTCACCGTTTTAACAGTTGTCTAACAATGTGAATATCACTCATTCTTTTAAATGTCAGCTAGAAATGAGAAGTAACATTAGCACTAAATTTTAGTCTTTTCTCATTTTATGACTTGGGAGTACTAACAGCAACAGGTGGTTTAAAAGGGCACTTTTTCTGCCTCCATTCTGATGTCACCCACCAAAGTGATTGTGAGACAGGTCCCGTGCACAGAATTTTTAAAGGAAGAGCTCAGGTTGATTTTGTGAGTCTTGGACCCTTAAACTAGATTAAAGACAAAAACGTTTACAAAATGTAGAGAAGAGAGGTCAGCAAAGAGATTCTTTGAATTTTTGCTGCGCAGTGACTGTCCCCCAACCCTGCTCCTTTACCTCCAGCCTGGAGAGAACTGGACTCTGGGCAGGCTTAATGTAGTGTTCTCTCGTTGGAGGGACCCTGTGGAGGTGTTGGCTTCGGGCTGCTGTGTAGCGAAGCTGAAGCAGAGGGACGGGCTGAGGAGCGGGCTGCCATGTTGGGAATGGCCCCCCTCCTAGAGTTGGTTAGGCCAAAGGATCATTAGGCCTACAGGTGACCAGAGGGAGGCCCCATGGGGGAGGGTGCTGGCATGGCGTTGGCCTAGATCCTGGCCAGAGAGACCATAGCAGCGGGAACCAGGAGGTGATTGATCATTGGCTTCCCAAGGAAGGAGTAGCCGGAAAATGCCTGATGTGAGAAGAAGCCTGTGCTCACGCCAAGGGAACTGCAGGTGTCTCCAGCGCTGGGAACCTCAGGAGATACATGAAACCATCCACCAAAGAGTCAGCATTCAGTCTTTTCCATGCCCAGAGAGAATGCAAAGGTGGTTTGCTATACTTCTGTGCAGGCATATTCATTTTCTGTGCTATCTAACAAATTACTGAAAAATTGAGAACTTAAAGCAACATATATTCATTATCTCACGATTTCCGTGGGTCAGAATTCCAGGCCCAGTTTAGCCAGGTCCTCTACAGAGGGTCTCACCAAGCTGTAGTGGAGATGTCAGTCAGACTATGGTCTCATCCAGAGGCCTGATTCGAGGAGGATCTGCTTCCCTGCTCATGTGCTCTTTGGGGAAATTCAGTTCTTTGTGGACTTGTTCCTTGTAGGGCTCATGGCAGCTTGCATCTTCATCTCTGGCATGAGAAAGGGTCTCTAGAATGAGTCTTCTGGCAAAACAGTCCTACATAACATAATGTAATCATGGGGTGACATGCCATCACTTTGCCATATACCATTGCTCAGAAGTAAATTGTGGACCCACCCACACATGAGCAGAATCTGTGACAGTTTCCTAAGGCTGCTGCAACAAAATACTAAGAACCAGGTGATGTGAAACAACAGAAACATCTCACAGTTCAGAAGGAGTTCAGTGTCAAGTTGTCAGCAGAGCCAAGTTCACTGTGAAGTCCACAGAGGAGAATGCATCTCCCCAGCTTGTGATGTTTTGCCAGCTGTCCTTGGCATTCCTTGGCTTGCAGCTGTCTTGCTTCCATTGTCGCACGGTCTTCTTCCTCTGTGTGTCTAGGTCTGTGTCAAGTTTCCCTCCTCCTGTAAGGACACCAGTCATACTGGATTAGCGTGCATGCACACTCAGTCACTTCAGTTGTGTCCGACTCTTTGTGACATGGGGTGTAGCCCGCCAGCCTCCTCTGTCCATGGGATTTTCCAGGCAAGAATACTGAGGTGGGTTGCCATTTCCTTCTCCAGGGGATCCTTGACCCGGGGATCAAATCTGGGTCTCTTAACGTCTCCTGCATTGGCAGGCCCATTCTTTACCACTAATGCCACCTGCAAAGCCCTAATTGGATTAGGGTCTACTCTAATTCAGTATGGCATTATCTTAACTTGATTCAGGCTTCCCTGGTGGCATAATGGTAAAGAATCCACCTACCAATGCAGGAAATGCAGGAGACCTGGGTTTGAATCCTGGGTCAGGAAGATCCTTTGGAGAAGGAAATAGCAACCTATTCCAGTATTTTTGCTTGGAAAATCCCACTGACAGAGGAGCCTGGTGGGCTACAGTCCATGGGGTCACAAAGAATCGAATGCAACTGAGCACATATAACTTGATTATGTCTGAAAAGACCATAATTTCAAATAAGATTACATTAGTGGATATTGGGGTTTAGGTCTTCAGTATATCTTTTTAGAGAGAAACAGTTCACTTTATCACACTAAAGCATGAACAGCAGGAAGTGGGGAGCATGGGGTCACTTTGGAGTCGAGATCAAGTAAGACCATCCCTATTTCCATGTTGCAGAGGGGTTGGAAGCTGGTTGGCAGCCTGGTGGGTGTGGGCGGACGTGCGGGACAGACTTAGAGGTCCTGTATGATCTGGCCCCGCCTACCTTGCCATTCTGCCATTCATGCCATCCCCTTCCCCTGTCACAGCTCTCCAGACACACAGACCTTCTCACTCTTTCCTGACTAGGTTAGGCTTCCTCTGCCAGAGGCTCTTGCTGTGCCCCTTGGAACACTGGAACGTAAGACTGCAGCCTTCTGAGCCTTTCAGCTCACCCTGCTTTCACTTTCTCAAGGAAGGCACTCCAGTTTTTGTTCTTGTAGCATTCTGCACCTTTGCAGCACCTGGCAGGCACAGTTGCACTTAAATCCTTAACTGTGCTATTAGTTGGGTTGTGTGTCCCTGTATCCCCAACCGTGAGACCCAAGAGCTCATGAGCATCTTATTTACTACTGGTTCACTATGGTGTCCCTGCTGCCTTGCTCATGGCACATGAACTGTTTATGGACTGAATTAATAAATGCATGAGTTAATTCATGACCTATGCCCTCCCCAGCTTCCCCTTTTCCCTGAATTCAGAAATCAACAGGGCTAAGTATATCAGCCTAATAACCTGTAGCTTATCAGTAATGCTCTTAAGACTGCTCAAATCATGTCTTTTGAATTCACTGAGAATTATGGCCGTTATACAGCTGGTAAGCTCAATGTGTAACATAAATGACAAAGCCACTATAGACCTTTAGAGTGTTTGCATATTACTCTGTATGCATGACTCCTTGAGCTGGATTTAGGAATTTTTACAATCAAAGTATATTAATCTGAACAAAAATCAAGAATTAGGAAAGTCAAATTTAGAAATTCAGGTCAGTGGCGTAAGTTTAAATTCTATATTTCTAAAGCAAAAATATTGAAGTATTCCCATCATCCTTTATTACACTTACTGCTGTAGTTCCCAATAAAGGTATTAATATGTATTGATGTATTCCAAGTGGTTACAACATTATTGCAAATGATTAATATAAATAGCTAAAAACACTAAAAATAACATGTGGTTTCACTTGTTTTTGTAAATTAGAATGGTTTAAGGTAGTCTCTCTAAAGGCAGTCTCATTGGCTATGTTTCATTATTGGACTGGTTTTCTAGGACTTCTGTAACAAAGCACTACAAGCTTGGTGGCTTAAAACAACAGAAAGGTGCTGTTTCACAGCTTTGGAGGCTTTAAGTTGGAAATCAAGTGTCAGCAGGGCTGTGCTCCCTCTGAAGGCTCCGGGGAGGTTCCTTACTTGCTTCTTATCTTCTGATGGTTTGCTGCTGATCCTTGGCTTGCAGTTAAAACTGTGTGCTTTCATTTCTGTCTCTGGTGTCACACAACATTCTCCTCTCGTGCTGTGTCTCCGTGGCGTTCTCCCTGTGTGCTTGCGTCTCTCCTTATGAAGACACCGGGGCTTGCCCCATTCCAGTGTGGCTGTATCTTACAGGATTACATCTGGAAAGACTTGATTTGCAAATGGGGTCATATTCATGGGTCCTGGGGCTTAAGACTTTTATATCCCTTTTGTGGGGAACACAATTCAGCTTGAACAGCTATGTAAGTCATGTGCCAACAAGTACATATACCTCTGGGTATGTGTTGAAGAAGGTTTAAAACTGCCCTGAGGAACTGTCCAGTCTTCTGTCCTCTCCTATTCAGGGTTGTTCCTGAATTGGGAGTCATTATGATCCAACCAGTCCATTCTAAAGGAGATCAGCCCTGGGTGTTCATTGGAAGGACTGATCCTAAAGCTGAAACTCCAATACTTTGGCCACCTGATGCGAAGAGTTGACTCACTGGAAGAGACTCTGATACTGGGAGGGATACAGGAGGAGAAGGGGATGACAGAGGATGAGATGGCTGGATGGCATCACTGACTCGATGGATGTGAGTTTGAGTGAACTCCGGGAGTTGGTGATGGACAGGGAGGCCTGGCATGCTGCGATTCATGGGGTCACAAAGAGTCGGACACGACTAAGCAACTGAGCTGAACTAATTGACAGTTAAAGACCAAGTCATGTGTTTTTCAGTAAGATTAGAGCACAGAGAGTGACTGTGTAGCTGTGTGCGATTAAAAATGAAAGGAGAACAATTAAAAGACAGAAGGTGGTCATAAATAAGGAATGTGCACATCATGGAAAGGTAAAGCAAAATTATGCACAACTGAAAGAGGAACTGTTATGAAAATTATTTTATGAATAATATGGCTAAAACAGCCTTATTTATTTTGAGAAGCATAGTGCCATTGCAGTGTACAACTTATTTTTAAATTACAATGGATATTATATAATGGTAATATATTAATAGAACCATTTTCTTTAGCCACTCAGGATAACTTTGTGAATCAGTCTCTCCATCTTATGTCTCTGAGGTAGACAGGAAGGTTCTTGAAATTAGGTTGTTAAGAATTTTATCCTTGATTCATATAGACAGATGAATACTATGTGGGTAACCCACCTGACTCCCTTTCAGGTTCATTTTGAAAACTTTTTGAGTTTTCACATATTATTACCATGTTCTGGGGTTTCTTTTCTTTCTAAGAAACGTCCTTTGGTTTCTCTTATAACTGGCTACATAAGCAGTTGTAGGACATCAATAAGAAAAGAACAAGTACCTAGGTATTCTCTTTGGATGTAGGAGAGAAATTTATAATTGTTATTCCTTGTCAAGCTCTAATTTTCTTTTATATTTATATGTAGGTAAACTTGAATAATTTTTTCTGAAGCTTATTGAGTTGAAATCCTATTTTAAGGAAAAAATATAACATACCTGCACAGGCAATAATAGAACAGCTGTATATACATATGTATGTGTATGTTGTTTAGGTGCTCAGCCATGTCCAGCTCTGTGACCCCATGGACTGTAGCCCACCAGGCTCCTCTGTCCATGAGATTTCCCAGGCAAGAATACTGGAGTGGGTTGCCATTTCCTTCTCCTGGGGGTCCTCCCGACCCAGGCACTGAACCTCTGTTCATATGCTCACTGCCGTGTGCGGTCAGTTTCTCCCCTCTGTGGCCTCATTGCCACAAGCACAGAGGCACACCTATGTTTTCCATCTAATCTTTCCTTCTATTCTTAACCACACCCACTGCTAACAAAAGCTCTGCTCTCTTGAAGCAAACCTCTGGGAAGTGTTATCTGCACACCTGTTCCCTCTCTCATATTCTGTTCTCTCCACCTGCTTCACTGAGCCTTTGCCCTGTCATGCCCCCAAACCCATGCTTATCACAATCTCCCACTGCCAAATTAGGGGCTCCTTTTCTGTGCTTATCTTGCTCAGCTGTTTGGCAGCTTGTATCACAGTGAACCACTCCCTCTTTCTTGAAACTCACCTCTGTGTGCTCTCTCTCAGTCTCACTGGTGACTTCTGCCTTATTTCTAAACTCTCCTCTTTCTACACTTTTACCTTCGGGGTATCTCACTCAGCTTTTAAATACCATACATTTGACACTCAAATATATATCTCTTCCCTGACTCCTCCACTGAACACCAGACTTGTCTAAATGCCTACCTTGCAGGCATTTCCTCCTGAATATTGTGTTAGTTTTCTACAGGTGCCATAACCAATTATCACAAACTTATGGCTTAAAACACCCATTTATTATGTCCCCGTGTTTGCCTGTGTTTGTGGTTCAGAAGTCTGGGAATAGCATCACCCAGCTGTGTTCTCTGTTTAGGCTCTCACCTGGCTGAAGTTCAAGTGAGAGCAATGAAGTCAGAATGTGGGCTCTGATCTGGAGGCCCCCGGGCTCATTCAGGTTGCTAGCAGAACCGCAGATGGCTCTCAGACTGCTGTCCCCACGTGCTGTTGGCGGGGGCTCATTCTCGGGTTTGAGAGGCTGCTTACCTTCCTTGGCTTGTGGTCCACTCCATCTTCAAAGCCAGCAATGGTGCATCAACCCTTATGCCTCAAATCTGTCTGCTTTCCTCTTCTGCCCTTAAAGGATTCTTATGATTCCAGTGGCTGATCTAGGTAAGACATGTTAATTTTCCTATGTTGAAGCCATTGATTAGTCATTTCAGTTACATCTACAAAGTTGCTTTTGCCATCTAAGATGAAATATTCATGAGAAACTATGGAGGGAAGGTCATGAGGCCAAGTTTCTTCCTACCACGGATATCTGAGAAGAATCTCAAATGAATCATTTCCAGCATGAAATGACTTGACTCTGCCCCAAACTTATTTCTCTACTTTTTCTTTTTTTCACCTCTGCTCCCATTGTTCAGTTCAGAATCCTAGGAATCATCCTTAATTTCTTTATTCTCCTTATCCTCCCCAGTCTCATCTCTCAGCAAACCCGGTTGGCTCCACCTCCAGAGCATGTCCCAAATCCTTCTGCTGTGTTTCCTCCTCACTGTGCCGGGCTGGTTCAGACAGCTGGTGGCTCTGAACAGCTGCCGTGGCTCCTAATTCCTCCCTTGGCCTCCCCTCTTCTGTTCTCGCTCTTCATGGCAGCCACAGTGATCCTTTCAAGAGTTAGATCATATCACTCCCCACTCTGAAATCCCTTCCAGGGCTTCTCATCGCATTTAAGATCGGACTCTTTGCCATGACCTTCGAGGCTGTGTGTGGTCTGCCTTACTGTCCCCAGTCCTGCTCTTTCTTTGCCCCCTGCCCTCCAGCCCCCTGCTACCCCCCTCCACCTTCGTGCTGTTCCTGACATTGTGCAGCCTCCACCTGCTTCCCTGACCACCCGACCTAAGTGTCCCTCTTCTCTCTCATCACTCTTATTTCACTTATTTTTTCAAAGAACTAACATCCTCTGAAAGTACCCTGTACCTTGTTTACTTGAGTATTATTTTTGCTTCCCACTGTGGAATGTAAGCCCCATGAAAGCCAGAATCAGTTATGTATAGACCATATCCCTAGTGTGGGACATAGTAGTCTCTTGGATGAATGAATGGTGGTTTGTTTTTTTTTGTAGTTATGAAAGTAATATATGCTAATTATAAAAAGTATAAAATAACTCACAAATAAATCATATAAACCTCACCTTTCAGAGATAGCAACTTGTTCATATTTAGCAGAACATGATCCTTCTAGTTACTGTACAGGTAATGTATATCTGCTTTTGCCCTTTTAGATAATGTGAGTAATCTATAAAATGACCCTAAATATTCTTTTACAACTTAATTTTTGGTAGCCTTGTGGCAGTCTGTCCTTTAGAAGTACCATAGTGAGGTTACCTGTTTTTATTGTGCATTTTTTCTTTTAAACGAATATCTTTTTGCATGTTTTTATCTTATGAAAATTTCAGAAGCATATTTATTAGGTCAGAGTATAGATATTTTCAGCATCTTTAAAAACATATATGTATATATATAGCCAGATAGCCTTAACGAAAGGATGTAGCCATCGGTTCTCAGAGGAGTATAGGCGTGCCCATTTTGGAAAGTATTTGCCAGCTTAATAAGCAGAAAATGGTTTGCATTGTTTACAGTTTGCATCGTTTATTGAATAATAGTAAAGTTGAGTTTTTGAATGTTTACTGTCTGTTTCTTTTAAAATAAATAAATTTATATTTTAAGAAATTGCATGTTTTTCTGTTAGGGTGTTGATCTTTGTCCTTCTGACATTTAGTTGGGATTTATTTCAACATACAGTAGGAGGTAGTGGTCCAAGTCACTGTCTGCTCCTCACCCTGGTTAAATAGTACTGTTTCTTGAATAGCATCCCATTCCATTACTGATTTCAGAGGCCACTTTATCATGGACTTAATTTAATATTAGGTCAACAAATATTCTAGTTTTCAAATAAACATTTTTGGCTAATTAAAAAGAACTGTTATCTTCACGCCTGACCTATTGAAATACACTGCATTAGTGATTAACCATTTGGAAGGAGTCCTTTTTCCTTTAAAGCACAATTGAATATAAAAGTAGGTAGTTATTTTGCCCTCTTGTTATCTGCAAATGCAGAGAACCTACCTTTTTAAGCTTTTGTCTTGGTCTAAAGTGCTATCCAGAGGGCGGAAACTTCATCTGCAGTCAAAAGTAGCCAGGAAAGATTCCGAGGCTCATTAGGGCTGGCTTTAGATTCCAAGCTTAGTAGGTGACAGTAAATAACATAGACACATTGTAAGCTAAAGTAACAGCAGTACATTCAAGAAGTCTCCATTATGATCCTTTGAAGGCATATCTGTTATTTGGTTAGGTTTCTCAATCTTACATTTTATCATGCTTGCTAAAAATTAAAGGAACTACTATTAGGCTTAATTAGGGATAAAAGAAACTCCTTGAAAACGTGGCTGAAAAATGGAAAGCTTCTTTAGATAGAATTAAGATATTTTGAGGTACTGCATAGTGTGAATTATTAAGTGCCATTAAGGCTACCCAAGAATCATAAAGAATATAATTACTATAAAAGCAGTATGTTTACTTTCATATTGTGTTAAGAGGGTGCAAATTGGGGTGATAATGCATGCATCATTTAATCCTTGATGTTTTCTCTCAACAAATGGAAAAAAGGCTCCAAGTATACTCATCATATAAACACATCCCTTTCAAATATTACTTGTAGCATAAAAGGTGAGCACTGTTTTAATGGAATGCTTCCTGTCAAAATATATAACTGGAACCCATGTTTAATGTACCAGATTTCATTTTTTGCTTCTGCCAAAATGACCAAATAGCCCAAGGAGAACAGTGTTGCTAATTTCAGATTTTTCTGTGTTCACTATAGCTGTTGGAAGAAAATTTATTTTATGATGATGTTATCCTGTTTGAAAAGCAGTCATTTCTGTTGGCTTTTTGGTTCTGTGCTCAATTTCAGAAAGAGATTATTATTTATATTGTGGATGTCTGCCCCTAACTTGAATATACAAGGGCTCAGAGACCAGAATGGAAAGAATGAAGGATGCTTGGGAGGGGGCTGTGCAGGATGGGAAGGATGGCTCATGAGACCACTTCAGTGCTTACCGTTTTACCAAAATAGAATTGAGAAAAAGAAGAGGAGAGATAGCGTGTATGTATGTGTATGTATGTGTGTGTGTGTGTGTGTGGGTCAGTTTGATTAGTTTGTAGTCTGTTTTGAAAAGGTAATTTTGGAGAGGTTGAATGGTTAGTGATGCTGTTTTCCATGTACATACTCTGACTTCATTATCAAACACAGCTGTAGGGGAAACAAAATGTAAACATTGTCTCTCCTAAAGAAATGGAGTATCTTTTCATGGATTAAAAGCAGAAGCTTGGAAACCGACTTGTTTAAGGATGTGCAACAGAATATGGGTAGGAACTGGGCCGCTTTATTTGTCTGACTTCTCTTCTGTCTTTGCCATAAAGTGAAGATGTTCTTTGTTTCAGGTAAACTAACAAATGGTGAGAATGTTTTTATTCTAAATATACAATCACTAAGGTAACTAGGGCAGTTCTTAAAGACTTTTTAAGAATCTCTCAAAATTCAGGAAGCAGTTTACATTCACTATCCTCTATGTTATGAGATGTATAAAGTACAAAGGTAACATTTTGAAATAAGATTTTAATTTTCAAAATCTTGGTGAGTGTTTTAGATGTTGTGTATGACTTTTACAGTATAAATGCTATTATTTTCAGAGGTGTGTTCTATGACATTCCAGATGTACCCTTAATCCTCCTAAGAAAGCATTTCCCTGGGTTGTTTATGTGAGTAATAGAGTTCCTGAATTATGTATTTTTGCTTTTTAGATGCTGACAGACAAGATTCGATTAATCTCTTCCTGGGAGTTTTCCATCCCACTGAAGGGAAACCTCATCTCTGGGAACTCCCTACAGATTTTTATTTGCATCATAAAAATACCATGAGACTTTTACCAACAAGAAGAAGGTATTTTTCTTCCTGGTCTACTATGTTAAACTCAGCTTTGATGCTATTTTGAATATGAGAGAACTTTCTTTTTGAGAAATGATTATATAGGCTAAAGTAGTCAGCCTTGCTACATGTTTTCCAGGAGGAATTTAGTATTTTTGATGTCCTGATAGTTCAGTTCAGTTGCTCAGTCGTGTCAAGACTCTTTGCGACCCCATGAGCTGCAGCACACGAGGCCTCCCTGTCCATCATCAACTCCCGGAGTCCACCCAAACTCATGTCCACTGAATCGGTGATACCACTCAACCATCTCATCCTCTATCGTCCCCTTTTCCTTCTGTCTTCAATCATTCCCAGCATCAGGGTCCTTTCAAATGCTCTTCGCATCAGGTGGCCAAAATATTGGAGTTTCAGCTTCAACATTGGGAAATGGTCATTAACAAATGCAGTTGTTTTGCGTTTTTTTTTTTGTTTTGCGTTTTCATAAGATACAAAGTTTCAGAGCTTTATCATTGAACTTTAAGTTGAAGGTCCACTGGAGCAAACCAGTAACATAACTTTTGAGTGCTTCGTACAAATGTGGGGTGATAAAGAACTCTTAACATGTAAGGAATCGTCTTTGGTTTTTAAGTGTGGTGTCTAGGCAGCCTCACTTTGGAATTCCAATGTTCTTTCCTCCAGGAAGCACAGGGAGCTCTTGGTGACACTGCGGGGGACAGGAGTCTAGAGCCCTGGTGCTCGTGGCAGGTGCCACTCCCCACCGGGCCTGCTGCTCAGTCTGGGCCTTCTTGAGTCATTCACTGTGTGGGCTATTATGACAGTTAAACTGGTAGCAGTAGTCCCCAGATACGGGGAAGGCGACGGCGCCCACTCCAGTACTCTGCCCGGAGAATCCCATGGACGGAGGAGCCTGGAAGACTGCAGTCCATGGGGTCGCGAAGAGTCGGACACGACTGAGCAACTTCACTTTCACTTTTCACTCTCCAACATTGGAGAAGGAAATTGCAACCCACTCCAGTGTTCTTGCCTGGAGAATCCTAGGGATGGGGAGCCTGGTGGGCTGCTGTCTGTGGGGTCGTACAGAGTCAGACACGACTGAAGTGACTTAGCAGCAGCAGCAGTCCCCAAATAAATGAACTGTTTCCTGAGGATTGGACAAAACTCCCTGTGTAGCACAGGCCGCAGGGTCAGGGAACTTGAGTTGGTGTCTCTGCAGCCGTGTGACCTTGGACTAGTTATTTAACCTCTCTAAGTCTCATTTCCCTCCCCTGCACAATGTAAATGACAGGACACACATTAAAGAGTCATTGTAAGGGTTTAATGAGAGGACTCTTTAGCACTGTTAATTGAAGAGTCATGTTCTAATAATGGGCAACATCTTTCACATGTGAGACTTGAGCCTGGTCCCTTCTGCTCAGAGCCCTGTGATGTCAAGTCTGCTCCTCAGGCTCTCCTCTCACAGCATCCATGTGATCTAGCCCTCAGTTTGTTCAGCAGTGCCTCACAAACACTACAGGGTTCATTGCTGGTCTGTGCTAATTGTGTGGACAGACCACAAACAACTGGTGAATTAGCAAGTGCTAATGTTACAGATGTTACCAAATTCTCTATTACTTCAGGAACATTTCAAATATTAAGAAAATGTCAGAGTTTATATGTTTCTCAGTTTTGTTCCTTTAAGTACATTTTCTTGGAATAACCAGCTTAATGCTTGACCTTACTTTCCCTATAAATGAAGTAGTGCTGATTTTTCCACTATATTAATAAATGATTGCCATGAATTTTTGCTGACAAAAAATCTGGAGCTAATTATGTTTATTTGATGAGAGATAAGTGTAAATACCTATATTTAGCTTTGTTAATGCAATTGACTATGGGTAAATATGGTTGATTTTCTGAAACTTTATATTAAAGTATTGAAGCTATTAAGATACAACGCAGGGAATAAGCAAAACTTGATTTTCTGTTGCTGAAATTAGCTAGTAAATTACAAGCATAAGTTAAACCTAGAGTTACATAACTGAGGCAGCAATGTTGGTGCTTATTTGTGGAAATAAAAGGAAGCTGATGTTACATTCCCATTTTTTAAATTAAAGGAAACTAAGTTGCAGAGAAAATGTGTCTTGACTGAGGTTATGCACCCGATTAGACAGCACAGTAAGTGAATGAACTAAACACCTCCCACTGAGAATAAACTTTTATCAAAGTAGGTACTCTGGCTCTCACAGTTGACTTGGTCTCCTTGTTTTGTTTTTCTCTAGAATGTGAAAATTCCAAAATTGATTTTGGCATCAACAACTGATACTAATAAAGACTAGGATAAATTTCAGTACTTTATTTTGGCCTTTCTAATCACCCGATACTAGTTATTTCGGTGACAGTTAAATCCGTATGCTGATTCTCAGAAGAATTAGCCAGAGGCAATAACCAGACCGGAGCGTGGACACTAGGGTAGAGCTGAGTTGGATTTTCTGCAGGTGTGTGACCTTAGACGTGTTTCTAAACCTCTGGAAATCTTGTTTTCCCCAACTCTAGAAAGGAAATGACTACACACACCTCACAGGTCACTTTAAGGATTAAATAAAATATGAATGGGAAGTACTTCCTATTGGATCTGACACATGACCCACACAGTCTGGAAGCAGCCAAGCTCTGGAGGGGCTGCCTGCAGTTAATACCTGTCTGACCGGAAGCAAGACATATAACCGGTCCAATTCTCAGTTTCCACATTAGTAAAATAGAGATAGTGATAGTGTCTGACCTGTAGGCTTTTCTGAGAATCAGATGAGATCATACGAATCCTTAGCACATAGTAGTCCAACAGATATTAGTATTGTTATTGTTCTTTAAAATGACTACATTTCTTAGTTGTAATATTTGTTAAAAATCGTATAGATGACCATTAAGTCTGGAAACTTAGATGATATTATTTTATCACTTATTTTTGGTTGTTCATTCCCTAAATCATGTGCTGCTCTTTGTGATCCCATAGACTGCAGCACGCCAGGCTTCTTGCCCTTCACTATCTCCCAGAGTTTACTCAAATTCATGTCCATTGAGTCAGTGATGCCATCCAACCATCTTATCCTCTGTTGTCCCTGCTCTTCCTGCCCTCAATCTTTCCCAGAATCAGGGTGTTTTCCAATGAGTCGGCTCTTTGCATCAGGTAGCCAAGGTATTGGAGCTTCAGTATCAGTCCTTCCAATGAATATTCAGGGTTGAATGCCTTTAGGATTGGCTGGTTTAATCTCTTTGCTGTCTAAGGGACTCTCAAGAACCTTTTCCAGCACCACAGTTCAAAAGCATCAATTCTTCAGTGCTCAGCCTTCTTTATGGTCCAATTCTCACATCTGTACATGACTACTGGAAAAAGAAAAACACAGCTTTGACAATACAGACTTTAGTCGGCAAAGTGATGTCTCTGCTTTTTAATACGCTGACTAGGTTTGTCATAGCTTTCTTCCAAGGAGCGGGCATCTTTTAATTTCACAGCTGCAGTCATTGTTTGTAGTGATTTTGGAGCTCAGGAAAATAAACTCTGCCACTGTTCCATTTTCTCCCCATCTGTTTGCCATGAAGTGATGGGATGGGACCAGATGCCATGATCTTAGTTTTTTGAATGTTGAGTTTTAAGCTAGCCTTTTCACTCTCCTCTTTCACCTTCATCAAGAGGCTCTTGAGTTCCTCTTCACTTTCTGCCATTAGGGTGGTATCATCTGCATATCTGAGGTTGTTGATATTTCTCCCAGAAATCTGGATTGCGGCTTGTGATTCATCCAGTCCAGCATTTCACATGCTGTACTCTGTATACAAGTTAAATGAGCAGTGTGACAGAATACAGCCTTGAGGAACTCCTTTCCCAATTTTGAACCAGTTCATTGTTGCATATCCCATTCTAACTGTTGCCTTTTGACCTGCACATAGGTTTCTCAGGAGGTAGGAAAGGCGATTTGGTTTTCCCACCTCTTTAAGAATTTTCCACAGTTTGTTATCATCCACACAGTCAAAGCAGAAGTAGTGTTTTTCTGGAATTCTCTTGCTTTTTGTATGATCCCACAGATGTTGGCAATTTGATCTCTGGTTCCTCAGCCTTTTCTAAATCCAGCTTGTATGTCTGGAATTTGTTGGTTCACATACTATAGAAGCCTCACTTGAGGGATTTGAACACTACCTTGCTACCATGTGAAATGAATGCAATTATACAGCAATTTGAGCGTTCTCTGGCATTGCCCTTCTTTGAGATTAGAATGAAAACTAACCTTTTCCAGTCTTGTGACCATTGCTTAGTTTTCCATATTTGCTGGCATGTTGAGTGCAGCACTTTCACAGCATCATCTTTTAGGATTTGATATAACTCAGCTGGAATTCCATCACCGCTACTAGCTTTGTCCAAAGTAATGCTTCCTAAGGCCCACTTGACTTCACATGCTGTGATGTCTGGCTCTAGGTGAGTGACCATATCATCGTGGTTATTCAGATGGTTAAGATCTATTTTATAACATACTATTAGTGAACACTTTATTATGTATTTGTCTGTGTTTCCAAACTTTGTGACCATCTGTATTTTATACTGTTTACCAATGATTTATTCTGAAACAGTATTTTTATAAAATGATAAGGGAAGAGGGGATAAACTAACCTTACCTGGAATTCATCCAAACCAGTTCTCTCTAGATAACTACTTTTGTGACTCAAAATCCCATGTTTATGAATCTGTTCAAAACTGCTGATTGAAGCTTTGTTCTGAATAGTACTGGAGTGGGTTGCCATTTCCTTCTCCAGAGGATCTTCCCAACCCAGGGATCGAACCTGGGTCTCCTGCATTGTAGTCAGACGCTTTACCATCTGAGTCAGCAGGGAAGTCTGAAATAGGGTAATATGTCATATATCATCTCAGATGCCATTTTTGAATCAGTGTTAATAAAGTCACCAGGGTATTTCTAGGCATTATACATTAATTGTCTCTTTGACTGAAGTTGGGAGATTTCCTGGCACTATCTTCTATCTGATATATGAGTTCCCTCTGTGTCTGTGTACAAGCTCAGCTGTACTGTGCTTGATTGGCTTTGGTTTGTCAACAAGCACCTGTCAGGTTGAGAGATAGTTGTTTTGGGACAGTTCACCCACATCATTCTTTCTCATATCATGCTGAGATCTGTTTGTCTGTAACTTTACCTACTAATCTTAGTTTAACCCCCTGAGACCTTAAGAACATAGTTTTCTCATTCACTTGATGGTCTTTTAAATATTTGAAGACAGGTTCACACATTCTCAAAGTCTCTTCTTCTCCAGGTTAAATAGCTCCACTTTGTTAATTGTTTCTCCTGTACTGTGGTTTTAAGTCTGTTTAGCATTCAGAAGGCTTTCCTCTGTATTCCAGTTTATGTCAGTGATCTTTTTAAACTGTGGAATTCAAACCTGGGTCCAGTAGTAGTCTGACTTTGGTCTAATTTGTGCCAAGTGCTGTGGGACCATTGGTACCATCATTCCCCTTTTTTTTTTTTTTTTTTTTTTTTTTATCATGAAGTACAGAGTTACATTGACTGTTTGCAGCAATGCTATTGTAATGTTAATTCTTTGGGCTTCCTATCCACTGGAACTTCTCAGCCTTCTTAACATGCCCTATCACCCTTATGGCAGAAAGTGAAGAGGAACTAAAGAGCCTCTTGATGAAAGTGAAAGAGGAGAGTGAAAAGTTGGCTTAAAGCTCAACATTCAGAAACAAAGATCATGGCATCTGGTCCTATCACTTCATGGGAAATAGATGGAGAAACAGTGGAGTGTCAGACTTTATTATTTGGGGCTCCAAAATCACTGCAGATGGTGACTGCAGCCATGAAATTAAAAGACACTTACTCCTTGGAAGAAAAGTTATGACCAACCTAGATAGCATATTCAAAAGGAGAGACATTACTTTGCTGACTAAGGTCCGTTTAGTTAAGGCTATGGTTTTTCCTGTGGTCATGTATGGATGTGAGAGTTGGACTATAAAGAAGGCTGAGCACCGAAGAATTGATGGTTTTGAACTGTGGTGTTGGAGAAAACTCTTGAGAGTCCCTTGGACTGCAAGGAGATCCAACCAGTCCATTCTGAAGGAGATCAGCCCTGAGTGTTCTTTGGAAAGAATGATGGTAAAGCTGAAACTCCAGTACTTTGGCCAACTCATATGAAGTGTTGACTCACTGGAAAAGACTCTGATGCTGGGAAGGATTGGGGGCAGGAGGAGAAGGGGATGACAGAGGATGAGATGGCTGGATGGCATCACTGACTTGATGGATGTGAGTTTGAGGGAACTCTGGGAGATGGTGATGGACAGGGAGTCCTGGCGTGCTGCGATTCATGGGGTCACAAAGAGTCAGACATGACTGGACAGCTGAACTGATTGTCATGCCTTATCTCTGCCATCTTGTCTTCCCTATATATGCTTTGCCTGCTTCCAGAAAAAAATACGTAAACACATATCCTATTTATTAGCTATTTCCTCTAGCTTTGTAGCTTCTTCAGAATTAATCAGTTGGCTCTCTTGATCCTAATGTAAGTCCTTGTTGAAATGGGGTGAGTTCTTAAACAGAATAGGGTAGATGGCAGAGCCCTGTGGGATACCACCCAACAACTCCCTCTACCTTGACACTGTTATGTGATTTTTGGTTGGAATCATTTCAACAGCTGTAACTAACCATGCTGTCAACACTTGACTGTCCTGTCATCCTGCCCACATGTCTCTGTCTTGTTCACATATATCAGTTGCTTTGCTCAGATCCATATATGTTATTTCAGAGAGTTCTCAAGTTTACTAGTGAAGTTAAAGAGCCTTTTAAAATCTTCCTAACCTTTCTATGTGAGCCAATGGAATTGAACACTCTTAATACTGGAGAGTGAAAAAGAGAAAAGCTGACTTACTAGGTGTTTATGCAAAGGCATAAGTGGCACCCTCCTGCCATTGCCTGTCCTCTGATACCTGGTCTGGAAGCAGATTTCTGTCCCGGCGCAGGAGCTCTTCCCCTGGGTGATTGTGCTGGCTGGGGAGGTGATGCCTCCCAGTCCTGGGCTCAGTCCTCTCAGATGCTCTCCTCCTCCATCCACCTCAGCCCAGCTTCCCCAGAGCAGGTATTTCTTTGGGCTTCTTTCCTTCTGAGACCCACTTAGAAGAGCTGGACTTAAAAAAAAAAAATTATTTACTTTTAATTGAAGGATAACTTCTTTACAATATTGTGCTGATTTGTGCCATACATCAACATGAATCAGCCATAGGTATACATATGTCTCCTCCCTCTTGAACCCTTCTTGAAACTCCCACCCCTTCCCACCCCCTCTAGGTTGCCACAGAGTCCCGGTTTGAGCTCCCTGGATCATATAGCAAAGTCCTATTGGTCATCTGCTTTACAAATGGTAGTAGTGTCTATGTTTCCATGCCACTCTCTCCATTCATCCCACCCTCTCCTTCCTCCCCACAGCCCGTGTCCTTAAAGCTTTTCTTCTATGGCTGCTCTGCAAGTAGGTTCATCAGTACCATCTTCCTAGATTCCATACATAGGTGTTAATATACAATATTTGTTTTTCTCACTTACTTCACTCTGTATAATACGTTCTAGCTTCATCCACTTCATTAGAACTGACTGAAATGCATTCCTTTTATGGCTAACATTCCACTGTATCTGTGTTCCACAGATTCCTTATCCATTCATCTGTTGATGGACATCTAGGTTGCTTCCATGTCCTAGCTATTGTAAATAGTGCTGCAATGAACATTGGGGTACATGTGTCTTTTTCAGTTTTGGGTTCCTCAGGGTATATGCCTAGTAATGGGGATCATATAATATGCTGGGTCATATAGTAGTTTTATTTCTTCTTTTTAAAGGAATCCCTGTAACTGTCTTCCATAGTGGTTGTATCAGTCTGCATTCCCACCAACAGTATAAGACGGTTCCCTTTTCTTCATACCCTCTCCAGTACTTATTGTTTGTGGATTTTTGATGATGGCCATTCTGACTGGTGTGAGGTGATATCTCATTGCAGTTGGATTTGCATTAAGAAGGTACGACAGAGGATGAGATGGCTGGATGGCATCACTGACTCGATGGATGTGAGTCTGAGTGAACTCCAGGAGTTGGTGATGGACAGGGAGGCCTGGCGTGCTGCGATTCATGGAGTCTCACAGAGTTGGACACGACTGAACAACTGAACTGAATAATAAGCAATGCTGAGCATCTTTTCATGTGTTTATTAGTCATCTAAGAGACACGGGTTCAATCCCTGGGTCAGAAAGATTCCCTGGAGAAGGGCATGGCAACCCACTCCAGTATTCTTGCCTAGAGAATCACATGGACAGGTGAGCCTGGCAGCCTATAGTCCATAGGGTCACAAAGAGTTGGATACAACTGAAGTGACTTAGCACATTAGTCATCTGTGTATCTTCTTTGGAGAAATGTCTGTTTAAGTCTTTTTATTTATTTATTTATTTATTTATTTAATTACAATACTGTATTTGTTTTGCCATACATTGACATGAATCAGCCACAGGTGAACACAATCTCCCAATGCCAAAGCCCCTCCCACCTCCCACCCCACATCATCTACCTGAATCATCCTGTGCACCAGCCCCATGCATCCTGCATCCTGCATTGAACATAGACTGGCGCTTCGTTTCTTACAAGATAGTATACATGTTTCAATGCCATTCTCCCAAACCATCCCACCCTTTCCCTCTCCCTCAGAGTCCAAAAGTCCGTTCTATACCTCTGTGTCTCTTTTGTTGTCTCACATATAGGGTCATCATTACTATCTTCTAAATTCCATATATATGTGTCAGTATACTGTATTGGTGTTTTTCTTTCTGGCTTACTTCACTCTGTATAATCGGTTCCAATTTCATCCATCTCATTAGAACTGAGTCAAATTTATTCTTTTTAAGGGCTGAGTAGTACTCCATTGTGTATATGTACCACAGCTTTCTTATCCATTCATCTGCTGATGGACATCTAGGTTGCTTCCATGTCCTGGCTGTTATAAACAGTGCTGCAATGAACACTGGGGTGCATGTGTCTCTTTCAATTCTGGTTTCCTCGGTGTGTATGCCCAGCAGTGGGATTGCTGGGTCATAAGGCAGTTCTATTTGCAATTTTTAAGGAATCTCCACACTGTTTTCCATAGTGGCTGTACTAGTTTGCATTCCCACCAGCAGTGTAAGAGGGTTCCCTTTTCTCCACATCCTCTCCAGCATTTATTGCTTGTAGACTTTTGGATCGCAGCCATTCTGATGGCTAACAAACACATGAAAAGATGTTCAACATCACTCATTATCAGAGAAATGTATAAGTCTTTTGCACACTTTTTTTTAAAATTATTTTTAATTGAAGGAAATTGCTTTACAGAATTTTGCTGTTTTCTGCCAAATATCAACATGAATCAGCCATAGGTATACCTATGTCCCCTCCTTCTTGAACTTCCCTCCCATTCTCTCCCCATTCCACCCCTCTAGGCTGATACTGAGTCCCTATTTGAGTTACCTGAATCATACAGCAAAACTGACTATCTATTTTACATATGGTAACGTAAGTTTCCATGTTACTCTCTCCATACATCTCACCCTCTTCTTCCTCCCTGCCAAGCCATGTCCTTAAGTTTGTTTTCTATGTCTGTTTCTCCATTGCTGACCTGCAAATAAACTCATCAGTACCATCTTTCTAGATTCCATGTATATGCATTGCTGCTGCTGCTGCTGAGTCACTTCAGTCGTGTCTGACCCTCTGCAGCCCCATAGATGACAGCCCACCCAGCTCCCCCGTCCCTGGGATTCTCCAGGCAAGAACACTGGAGTGGGTTTCCATTTCCTTCTCCAGTTCATGAAAGTGAAAAGTGAAAGTGAAGTCACTCATTCGTGTCCGACTCTTTGTGACCCCATGGACTGCAGCCTACCAGGCTCTTCCGTCCATGGGATTTTCCAGGCAAGAGTACTGGAGTGGGTTACAATATTTATCTTCTCTTTCTGACTTACTTCACTCTGTATCATAGACTCTAGGTTCACCCACCTGATTAGAACTGACTCAAATGCATTCCTTTTTATAGCTGAGTAATCCATTGTATATATGTACCAGAGCTCCTTAATCCATTCATCTGTCAATGGACATGTTCTAGCTATCGTGAATGTGCTGCAGGGTATTTGTGTCTTTTTCAATTTTGATTTCCTCAAGGTATATGCCCAGTAGTGGGATTGCTGGGTCATATGGTGGTTTTATTCCTAGTTTTTTAAGGAATCTCCATACCATCTTCCGTAGTTGCCCACTTTTTGATAGGGCTGTTTTTTGGTATTGAGTTTCATGAGCTGTTTGTATATTTTGGAAATTAATCATTTGTCAGTTGTTTCAGTTGCTGTTATTTTCTTACATTCTGAAGGTTGTCTTTTCACCTTGTTTATAGTTTCCTTTGCAGTGCAAAAGCTTTTAAATTAAATTAGGTCCCACCTATTTATTTTTATTTCCATTTCTCTGGGAAGTGGGTCATAGAGGATCTTGCTGTTATTTATGTTATACAGTGTTCTGCCTATGTTCTCCTCTAAGAGTTTTATAATTTCTGGTCTTACATTTAGGTCTTTAATCCATTTTGAGTTTATCTTTGTGTATGGTATTAGGAAGTGTTCTAATTTCATTCTTTTAACATAGCTGTCCAGTTCTCCAGGCACCACTTATTGAAGAGACTGTCTCTTTCCCATTGTTTGCCTCTATTGTTCAAGATAAGGTGCCCATAGGTGTGTGGGTTTATTTCTGGGCTTTCTATCTTGTTCCATTGGTCTATATTTCCATTTTTGTGCCACTACAATACTGTCTTGATGACTCTAGCTTTTTTGAAAAGTATTGTTAAGCTTTATTTTGCATAAGGATATAGTTTAATAATATTTTTAAAAATTTATGGCCTGATCTCTTAATTTGCTCTTAATTCTTTTTCTCCACATGGTGCATTGAGTTAAAACATGTTCTTTATAATGTTTTCTTCTTTTGCCTAAGTAACCGTTTTTCTCTGCTTTCCTCCTCTGCCAATTCTGTCTGTCATCATTAGAATTTATGCCTGTGCTTGCTCGTGGGTGAGTTCTTTCTAACACACATGCTGCTGCTGCTAAGTCGCTTCAGTCGTGTCCGACTCTGTACGACCCCACAGATGGCAGCCCACCAGGCTCCCCTGTCCCTGGGATTCTCCAGGCAAGAACACTGGAGTGGGTTGTCATTTCCTTCTCCAATGCATGAAAGTGAAAAGTGAAAATGAAGTCGCTCAGTCGTATCCGACTCTTCGCAACCCCATGGACTACAGCCTACCAGGCTCCTTGGTCCATGGGATTTTCCAGGCAAGAGAATTAGAGTGGGGTGCCATCGCCTTTTCCGCTCTAACACACATCAGTTCAGTTCAGTTCAGTTCAGTTCAGTTCAGTCGCTCAGTCATGTCCGACTCTTTGCGACCCCATGAATTGCAGCACGGCAGGCATCCCTATCCATCACCATCTCCCACAGTTCACTCAGACTCACGTCCATCGAGTCAGTGATGCCATCCAGCCATCTCATCCTCTGTCGTCTCCTTCTCCTCCTGCCCCTAATCCCTCCCAGCATCAGTCTTACACCCTCTTAAATGAGTTAGCCCATGTCTTTTTATTCCTTTGATCTGATAATCTGATTTTTTTTAGAGAAGGAAATGAGAATAGCCTGGTATGGCTTGTTTTTATGAATAGATGTGGATTCATAGAAGTCACTGGTCGTCTTAGGTTACTCCCATCTTTAGTAAACACTTGATTTGTTATCTTGCCTGCATTGACATCACACTCATTGCTGTATAGTTTTTGGAGTCTTTCATCCTCTCACTTTTGAACATCAAGACTGCATTTGCCATTTCCAGTGTCAGTTCTGCTCTTAAGAGTGTTGAGCACAGCTCTACCAGGACACCTGAGTGCTCCCAGGGATGGTGTGCTGTCTCCTTTCGCCTCTTGGGCTGTGCACAGTTCCCTCTTATCTTGTGTATTTCTCTTTCCAGCGTGAAACTGTGGTGGTGAAGATAGGAACAATACTGTAGCTCTACTTTCTCTTTATTTTCAACATGGCATTTCTAAAGCGTAGAACAGCGTTTGTGCTTAATAAATGGTGAAAGACTGAATGAATTATTTGCAGACTTATCCCTTTTCTGTTGTTGTTGTTGTTTTTGTTTTTTGTTTTTCACATGCTTTAAAGCCTTGCTCTTCAAAAAGTAGTCTGAGGACCAGCCCCTTTGATATCACCAGGAGCTTGTCTTAAATGCAGAATCTCAGGCCCCACCTACTGAATCAGAATCTGCCTTTTAAGGGGATTTTCAAGTGATTCATGTGTATGCTGCCTTTGAGAAGCACTGCTCTAAAGCATAACTTCAGTCTCAAGCAAAACTTAGGAGCCTTTCCTGTTATCCCAGTACTAACCGCCCCCTACCATAGTTTCGTTTGTCTAGATAACACATTTTATTTAGTGAATTGTAGAAAACCAACATTTACATTTGGCCCATTTTAATCCTTTTTTTTTTTTTAATAGTTACACTTACTGGTGGACACCGGAGGTAATAAAACATTTACCACTGCCTTATGATGAAGGTAGGTATGCTGTTTCTCCTTTAGTTTTTATGCCAGCCTATTTGGAAAGTATTATTAAATGATCTTGAAGCATTTGTTTCATATAACATTTTATTAGAAAGAAATGAATGACGATTCAGTGTTATGTTGCTGTTATAATAGACAGGATTATTATGACATCTTCAGTTCAGTTCAGTCGCCCAGTCGTGTCCGACACTTTGCGAACCCATGAATCGCAGCACTCCAGACCTCCCTGTCCATTACTAACTTCTGGAGTTCACTTAGACTCATGTCCATCAACTCAGTGATGCCATCCAGTGATGCCATCCAGCCATCCCGTCCTCTGTCGTCCCCTTCCCCTCCTGCTCCCAATCCCTCCCAGCATCAAAGTCTTTTCCAATGAGCCAACTCTTCGCATGACGTGGACAAAGCACTGGAGTTTCAGCTTCAGCATCATTTCTTCCAAAGAAATCCCAGGGCTGATCTCCTTCAGAATGGACTGGTTGGATCTCCTTGCAGTCCAAGGGACTCTCAAGAGTCTTCTCCAACACCACAGTTCAAAAGCATCAATTCTTCGGCGGGTAGAGATTGTAGTACACTTCTTTTGTCTAAATAGAACAATACCTTGTATTGTGTCTTACCAGTTATCAGGTTATGTCACTCAGATGTTTACTGGATATATTATTTCATCATTTAAAATTAATACTTAATATATTCCTACATATTTGGGGGAGTGGGGAGGAAGTGAGGACCCATTCACAAGGAGAAATAAAAACACTCCCTATATGTAAGCAGTGAAAAAAGGTACCGATGTATGCATATAACTGTATTTTAGTCACTGAAGATTAAATAATATATTAATTTGTCAGAAAGGCAGGAAAGTTTTTACATTCAAAGAATACCTTCAGATGTATTTTAACATATTAGAACAATGTTTCCAAGTTTAAATAATTGATCAGTTTGAAATAGAGTTTGTTCTTGATTCTATTATTGATTCTTCCAACCATGGACAAGCCAGTTTTCTCAATTGTGAAAGGATGCGATGATCTATTGCCAATCTGGAACACTCCAGATGAAGATTCCATTTAATCACATTTGACCATCTCGTTTTTGGATGGTATGGTGCAGGCCATAAAGTAAGAAGATTGCAAATGAGTTCTTCACAAATTATTAATAAGCTTTTAAGAAGCATTTCTTAACCTTGAAATTCTGGGCAAAATCATAAATCATACTGCACAGTAATCCAAATCTATGCCCCAACCAGTAATGCTGAAGAAGCTGAAGTTGAACAGTTCTATGAAGACCTACAAGACCTTTTAGAACTAACACCCCAAAAGATGTCCTTTTCATTATAGGGGACTGGAATGCAAAAGAAGGAAGTCAAGAAACACCTGGAGTAACAGGAAGGCCTTGGAATACAGAATGAAGCAGGGCAAAGACTAATAGAGTTTTGGCAAGAAAATGCACTGGTCATAGCAAACACTGTCTTCTAACAACACAAGAGAAGACTCTACACATGGACATCCCCAGATGGTGAACACTGAAATCGGATTGATTATATTCTTTGCAGCCAAAGATGGAGAAGCTCTATACAGTCAACAAAAACAAGACCAGGAGCGGACTGTGGTTCAGATCATGAACTCCTTATTGCCAAATTCAGACTTAAATTGAAGAAAGTCAGGAAACCACTAGACCATTCAGGTATGACCTAAATCAAATCCCTTATGATTATACAGTGGAAGTGAGAAATAGATTTAAAGGACTAGATCTGATAGATAGAATGCCTGATGAACTATGGAATGAGGTTCGTGACATTGTACAGGAGACAGGGATCAAGACCATCCCCATGGAAAAGAAATGCAAAAAAGCAAAATGGCTGTCTGAAGAGGACTTACAAATAATTGTGAAAAGAAGAGAAGCGAAAAGCAAAGGAGAAAAGGAAAGATACAAGCATCTGAATGCAGAGTTCCAAAGAATAGCAAGAAGAGATAAGAATGCCTTCCTCAGTGATCAATGCAAAGAAATAGAGGAAAAGAACAGAATGGGAAAGACTAGAGATCTCTTCAAGAAAAATAGAGACACCAAGGGAACATTTCATGCAAAGATGGGCACGATAAAGGACAGAAATGGTATGGACCTAACAGAAGCAGAAGATACTAAGAAGAGGTGGCAAGAATATACAGAAAACCTGTACAAAAAAGATCTTCACGACCAAGATAATCACGATGGTGTGATCACTCACCTAGAGCCAGACATCCTGGAGTGTGAAGTCAAGTGGGCCTTAGAAAGCATCACTATGAACAAAGCTAGTGGAGGTGATCGAATTCCAGTGGAGCTATTTCAAATCCTGGAAGATGATGCTGTGAAAGTGCTGCGCTCAATATGCCAGCAAATTTGGAAAACTCAGCAGTGGCCACAGGACTGGAAAAGGTCAGTGTTCATTCCAATCACAAAGAAAGGCAATGCCAAAGAATGTTCAAACTACCGCACAATTGCACTCATCTCACATGCTGGTAAAGTGATGCTCAAAATTCTTCAAGCCAGGCTTCAGCAATATGTAAACCGTGAGCTTCCTGATGTTCAAGCTGGTTTTAGAAAAGGCAGAGGAACCAGAGATCAAATTGCCAACATCTTCTGGATCATGGAAAAGGAAGAGAGTTTCAGAAAAACATCTATTTCTGCTTTATTGACTATGCCAAAGCCTTTGACTGTGTGGATCACAATAAACTGTGGAAAATTCTGAAAGAGATGGGAATACCAGACCACCTGACCTGCCTTTTGAGAAATCTGTATGCAGGTCAGGAAGCAACAGTTAGACCTGGACATGGAACAACAGACTGGTTCCAAATAGGAAAAGGAGTACGTCAAGGCTGTATATTGTCACCCTGCTTATTTAACTTCTGTGCAGAGTACATCATGAGAAATGCTGGACTGGAAGAATCACAAGCTGGAATCAAGACTGCCGGGAGAAATATCAATCACCTGAGATATGCAGATGATACCACCCTTATGGCAGAAAGTGAAGAGGAACTAAAAAACCTCTTGATGAAAGTGAAAGTGGAGAGTGAAAAAGTTGGCTTAAAGCTCAACATTCAGAAAATGAAGATCATGGCATCTGGTCCCATCACTTCATGGGAAATAGATTGGGACATAGTGTAAACAGTGTCAGACTTTATTTTTTGGGGGCTCCAAATCACTGTAGATGGTGATTGCAGCCATGAAATTAAAAGACGCTTACTCGTTGGAAGAAAAGTTATTACCAACCTAGACAGCATATTAAAAAGCAGAGACGTTACTTTGCCAGCAAAGGTCCATCTAGTCAAAGCTATGGTTTTTCTGCTGGTCATGTCTGGATGTGAGAGTTGGACTGTGAAGAAAGTAAGTGCCGAAGAATTGATGCTTTTGAGTTGTGGTGTTGGAGAAGACTCTTGAGAGTCCCTTGGACTGTGAGGAGATCCAACCAGTCTATTCTGGAGGTCAGCCCTGGGATTTCTTTGGAGGGAATGATGCTGAAGCTAAAACTCCAGTACTTTGGCCACCTCATGCGAAGAGTTGACTCACTGGAAAAGACTTTGATGCTGGGAGGGATTAGGGGCAGGAGGAGAAGGGGATGACAGAGAATGAGATGGCTGGATGGCATCACTGACTTGATGGACGTGAGTCTGAGTGAACTCTGGGAGTTGGTGATGGACAGGGAGGCCTGCCATGCTGCAGTTCATGGGTTCGCAAAGAGTCGGACACGACTGAGCAACTGAACGAAGAAGATTCAGTTGTCCTGGGAAAAAAGATAGGAATTTAACAACCTAATGTTGCCCATAATAAAGGGGATATGAAATATAAAAGAAAATTTAATAAAATAGCTGCATTGTTTTTATCTCTAAGGCAGAGGGTGTTTATTTAAGAGAAATAAGGAATTTAAAGAACTGAGTGATTTGATTTCTTAAATCCTCACTCCCACTCCAGCTTCCAGAGGCCTCTGCCTCCTTAGCGACTGTCTTGCTCAGCTTTGCCGTGCACATTCTGTGCACATGTCTGGTTTCAGTTCCAGTTGTGTAAGTGCCAGAGGAACGATCTGAGCCTCGTTCAGTGTACTCTCTGTGAACACAGTTGACATGACAGAAATGTTTATAAGATGTAATCTGAAGACTTTTAAGAGTAACAGGCAGTATCTCTCTTAGTTATCTGTGCTGCGAACTTAAAGAAGTTAGTAGTGAAGAAATTTCACAAATATGAAGAGGAGATTGACATCCACAATGAGTTCTTTCGACCGTACGAGCTGAGTAGCTTTGATGACACCTTTGCTTAGCTATGACGAGTTCAGCACGGTATGTTGTGAATTCTCTGAAACTGGAAGCACTGGGGAACTGTGGTTTTCCTAGTTTGTTTAGCTCTGTCTTCCTTTACTGTTCTGCATGCCTGCTGCAGGTGGTTGTCCAACCTCTGAAATTCCTCCTGCAACTGGGAGCCCATTACTCGGGAGGCAGTCCTTCTATTGTTGGACAGCTCTCCATCCTGGCCTGTCACCTTTGAACATACTTCATTTTTCTGTCTCTTTTGGACTTTAATGGGGCCTTTTAGGAAAATGATGGATTTAGATTAAGAAACTTAGGCTCAGAAAATCAGTTTTTGGCCATTATGTTTTATACTAAAGTTTGCATTCTTGTATTTACTTTTTGTCTTTCACATTTTCTTCAAATGTGATATATGTGTGCCTAAACTTAATGTACGTGGTGAAACATATTTCATGGTTTGTTTCCTAGAAGTCACTCTACGTTTTGCTTTGGTTTCAGGTAGAAAGTTTGGAATTTTTACTTGCTTGATTTTCAGTTATACTTGTTAAAGTTTAGCGGTTTTAACTGTGAGGTTATCGTCATTTTCCTTTGGGTTATACATAAATTTTAGTGAGTAGCAAATTCTCAAATATGTCATCCATAAATCATGAGGATCAACTGAGTAGTTCAAAAAGAAAGAAAAATTAAACCACTTACATTTGAAAGGAACATTTTCAAACTGTTAAGTAGGCATTTTGAGTCAGATTCAATATTACTTTCTTTTCCTTCAAAAAATGTAATATTGAGTCCCATGCTTGGAGCAATATCCTTGCCAGAAGTTATGAGTCTTATCTGCATAAATCATGTAACCATTGCTTCTTTGGCACCTACTAAGGAGTTTCGTCTGGTTTCAGCAGTAATAATAAGGTAGCCCCTATATCATGAGGAAGTAGCTTCAGCTTATCACAGTAAGTGGTAAATTAACAGTTTCTGTTTAAAGTGTTCCAGTGTTATAATGAATTAACTCCAGACTAATGAGATAGATGTTGATACTTCAATTCATACCACTGTGTTTTTGATAACTGTGTCTGCCTCCTTAGGTGGTATAGTGTAATAAAAACATTGTCCATAAAACCGAGCAGCTTAGTGTCTTGCCATCAGTTTTATGAATTTAATTTTACTTGAAAATGAATCATGATATACAACCAGAGATGAATCTTAATAGTAATTCAGATATCAATTCTTCTCCAGAAAACAAAAGCTTGAATTCAAAATCGTTGGGCCTCTTATTCAGAGAAAATTCACAGTGAAGACTGCTAACACTGAAGCCATTAATTCATGGGGTCTCATGGCCCAGATCACCTAAACTCCCTTGAGTGTTTCACTTAGAATAGATGTATACCTCTGAAGGCTAAGAAGGAACAGTATAAGAATGTGAATAAAGAGGGAAGCTGATACCATCTGGATGGACAGTGATTCACATGGAATTTTTTCCCCTTTCTTCAGTGACTTCATGCCTAAGACCGTTGGTATTGATCCAAGTCCGTTTACTGTACGTAAGCCAGATGAAACCGGAAAATCAGTATTGGGGTAAGATTTACATGTAGAATAAAATTTTAAAGATTCACATAAAGTAATATAGCACTTGCAATATAATTTTCACCCACAACTAATAACTTCAAGTCATATAGTTTACAGCAGAGTACCTACACTGCATCTACGGGTGTGCTAAGTCACTTCAGTCGTGTCTGACTCTTTGTGATCCCATGGACTGTAGCCCGCCAGGCTCCTCCATCCATGGGATTCTCCAGGCACGAATACTGGAGTGGGTTGCCGTTTCCTCCTCGAGGGAATCTTTCTGACCCAGGGATGGAGCCTGCGTCTCTTAAGTCTCCTGCATTGGCAGGTGGGTTCTTTACCACTAGCACCACCTGGGAAGCCCACTGCATCTATACAGAGAGCTTATTTATAGCACTTGGATTATTAAAACATGTTTGACACCGAAAGTAGAATTTATGGGAATGTCAGCAACACAGTAAATTTTACTTAAATTAGATGTTTCATAGATGGTATAAAGTTAGGTAGCAGATGTTATGTATGCTATTTAATAACTCCACATCCTCTGTTCCCCACAACATAAAAGGCTTAGGTAAAAATGTATACTTGTTGTGTTTATTTTTGCTGGCACCCGGAGGAAACATTAAAGCAAATGCTCAGACAGAGGACTTAATAGATTTTCTGTGTATTACTTTAACATTGTGTGGGCAATGACTGTTATTTTATTGTGTACAGTAGTACGAGGAAGAGAACAAACCATGTTTAAATCTTTATGCTTGGAGACTGGAATGAAAGTGTCCTAGCATGTGCATCTCTGTTACTGCTGTTGACCTGATCCCAGTGATGAGAATTCTCCTAGGCCCTGGCCAGACTGTGGATTCTGAGTCCTAATTGTATTTGGGAGTGTGTACAGGGTCTTAATTGGATTCTAACTACATGTGTGATTTACACAATGAGATATTTACTGATACTACTATTTCCCAGATACACCACTTAATGTGGCTTAAATATGTGTCCTGGACCAGGTGCTATGAGGAATTTAAAAGAAGGAACATCCTCAGGACATTTAGGATTTAAAGAGTTCCTGGGACAAATACATAAATGACCATTTATATTAGTGTATAGTTCTGAAATGTATCAACTTTAATTTTTAGTTTCATAAAGTCAGAAATGAATTTATTTTCTCTAATATCTAACCCATGGTTAGAAAGTATCACATATTTCTTTTCTAGAAAATGTAGAATATTATATTTCAAGTCCCTTGCAGAGAATTTTTTCAAGAATATTAAATATATTAAATATTTTTCATAAAATCCAAAAATATTACGATACCTTTTTTTAATTAAGAAAAAAACAGTATTCTGACTACTCTCAAATTTGGCACTGAAATAAAAGCAAATAATGTGTACTTTTTTGTTTCCTCTCATCCACTCTCTATTGTTAGAAGCATCATTAGCAAACATAGTTATTTACTACTTAAATTGTTTTAAAACAGTTTAAAATTGTAGTTTATGTTCATCAGTTGCTCATTACTTTGGTACAAGTAATCAGCTGCCACTATGATTGATAAAAATTCATAGGAAGGCCAGAAATACACATGGATTTGGCTATCGACCCTTTCCTGATGCTTCTACAAGTTATAGGTAATTTCACTGATATCTCAAACATAACAGTCTTTCTATTGTACTATAAATTTTGAAAATCCTGATTTCAGTTACCAAAAGGGAAGACACAGTAGCCAAGTGGTAGAAAGGCTTTTCTGCACACTGCAAGCACATACTTGCTTTTTCCTGAATTCATAGCAAAGCTTAAATTCACAGACGGTCAGTACATGTACATGATAAAATATTAAACTTTTCCCGTTAGCACAACTTGAATCCAGACGCTAGCTTCTCACAGTCATTTGCCTAACACTTCTCCAGGACTAAGGCTTTGGGACAGGGTGATAACACGGTGAGCACTGAGGGTTCAGTTTACAGATGCTTCGCATCCATATTCATCTTTTTAAAGAAATAAGAGCAACAGAGAAGAAGCTGTGTTACAGCGGAAAACAGCCGCCAGTGCCCCGCCGCCGCCCAGTGAGGAGGCCGTGTCCAGCAGCTCGGAAGATGACTCCGGGACCGACCGAGAGGAGGAGGGCTCCGTGTCGCAGCGCTCCACTCCAGTGAAGATGACCGACCTGGGCGACAGTGCCAAAGTGACAGAGGTGAGGGACCCAGGAGAGGCTGCTGTCCAGCGAGGCTCTGGGCAAGCAGCTCCAGAATCCCGCTTTCAGCTGAAAGGCTGAGCGCGAGGAAGAGTCCCATCGCCTCCCGCCACCACTCTCATGCGGTGTTGGAGGTGCTGCAGAGATATTACTGAAAATGGTTTCTGAAATCGGTATTTTTGCTTCCACATGTAATAGTAAATTTCTTGTCACTTCAGAATTCTTAAAGTGAATCCTGTCCCTCTTTGAGCAGCCCATCCACTTGAGGTCCATTTGCTTCCTTGCTTAGCACATCGCGGGAATGCAGGGTTTGCACCTGGGCCTCACAATCTCTGCCTAATCCCAGTGGGAAGTTCATCCTGTTGAATTTGATATTGATAGTACATTGAGGGAAAACAAAAGGCAAGTGATCAATAGAAAAATCAAATTTAGCTTTAGGGGAACTGGATTTCTAGAAAGAGCCAGAAGTCATTTGAGGTAGACATGGCAAATAAAATGTAATGATAAGGGAACTAAGTCTGTTATTCTGGGCATTGGCAAGGTGCAGCCTACTGGCCAAAGCAGCTTGCCCCCATTTTTTCTAAGTAAAGTTTAATTTGCAACCAGCCATACCAGTTTCTTTATATGCTATCTATGGTTGCTTTCACCCTGTAACAGCAGAATTACGCTGCTGTGGCAGAGATGATGTGACCCAAAGAACCTAGAGTTCTTACTGCCTGACCCTTCACAGAAAATGTTTGCCAACTCTTGCATTATAGAAAAGCAATTAGTAGTTACCAACTAGTTTTTCAAAAAATCATTAACTTAGAAATTTAATGAATACGTTGAAACATTGTGATGGTTTTTATGGGAAAATTCACAGGGTCGTTTTCTTCATTTTTGGAAATTATTAACGTGCTAGATGTCTAAGAACTCTTCCTGATTCCCTTATTTTTTGACCCAGAATGTAGTCCAGCCCATGAAAGAGGTGTATGGAATCAACCTCTCAGATGGCCTCTCAGAAGAAGATCTTTCCATTTATTTAAGGTAAGATATTTTCAGGAGAAATTAAGGACAAATGCAAATGTATTATAATAACTTACATCTAATATTACTTTTAAAAATTGAAAGTAGTCAGCCATACAGAAGGAAGTGAATTCCACTTGGAATAGTAGCATTTAGGTCAGATTCTAAAACAACTTATATTTGGAGTTAAAAACCCTACTTACTGCCTGAGACTCTTGGGCCCCTGAATGATAAAAGTTTATGATACTTACACATATTTTCACTGCCCAAATATAAGCTGCAAACTGAAGTTCAAATGCATTTCTGCATTCCTGCATTAACATATTCTCAAGATCAAGTACCTTCTTACAAAATGAACTTGGGATAGTGACAGTTGAGGACTTTGTATTCAGTTTAGCCTGGGGTGGGCAGAGGGGGTGGATGTGGCACTGTGGGAGTGGTGACTGAGGAGGAAAAAGGAAGCAGTGATGTAAAGGTACCAATTCAGAGTGTTATAGACTTTTATTAGGAAGATCTAGCTAAAAGGTGGAGATCTACCAAAAGGTATCCATAAAATCATGTACATAAAAATGTGTCTGTGTGTGTTTGCAGAGAAGATTAATAGTTATCAGATTCTCTAAAGAATTCCTCACCCCCAAATCCTCAAAAACCTAAGGATTAAACACCAATTTAAATACCCCTCAACCTAGTATTAATATATGTATTAAGAATTCATAATTATTTCAGCTGAACATGATCCCACTTATGTAAGTTTGGCTTATATAAAAAGTAATATAAATGAGTACTAGTCTTCAGGTCTTTTTAAAGGAGGGTATTTGTTTTGCAGAATCCACTGAACTGATTATTTTTCACTCTCTACTTCAAATTAGTAAGATCTGCTGTAGAATATGTAAAATATAGAAATATATAGCATTTCTTAACTGCAGAAGTGCTGGTATGACTATGTATCACTGTCCTACTGGAAGTCAACTGAGTCATCCAGAACTCAGCTACACCCTCCTCACTCCTGGACACATAGTACATTCATAACAGCTGTCACACTCTGTCACTCAACTCTAATAGTAGTTGAAGTAGACCTCTGTAAGCACCATGGTCTAGAAGAATGAATTATCTGGAGTTAGAAGGCAATGGCATCCCACTCCAGTACTCTTGCCTGGAAAATCCCATGGACGGAGGAGCCTGGTGGGCTGCAGTCCATGGGGTCGCTGAGAGTTGGACGTGACTCAGTGACTTCACTTTCACTTTTCACTTTCATGCATTGGAGAAGGAAATGGCAACCCACTCCAGTGTTCTTGCCTGGAGAATCGCAGGGACGGCGGAGCCTGGTGGACTGCCATCTATGGGGTCGCACAGAGTCGGACACGACTGAAGTGACTTAGCAGCAGCAGCAGGGACTAATATGACTCTACTTACTGCAGAGAGCATAAGTATACATGTCAATGATGTTCACTTGCTGAAGATGAAAGCTGGACAAGACTAAGCTAATTTAAAAGTTTTTCATGGCACTGTAATGATTTAATAATTGGTAGTTTCTGAAGCACTTTTCCTGACCTTTAAAAACCTAATAAAAACTACAGGCTGCATCCCTGAGGGTCAGATGGGTGTACTTGAGAAATATCAGGGGCCCACTGCTGGGCATCCTCTCACCTTGCTGAGTGGGCCTGGCGCCTGCTCTGGCCCTTAGCTACAAGTCCGGTTTAGTGTGGTGGAGGCTTCTCTGAGGAGGCATGGGGGGCGGTGAAGCTCAGCAGGTGGTCTCCTCAGCCCCCTGTCTCTGTTGAAAGTACCCTTAGTAGTGGCTGGTGTACGCGGGGGGATTCTTGTGGTCCTGAGGAACCAAGTCCTTGTCCTGGGATCTTAGCAGCATCCTTGCTTCAGGAGCTGGGTCTCTGGCTTGATCCTGCTGTTTCCTTATCACTTGTCTCACCCAAGCACCATCCCTCTCCCCTTGTTTCCCTCTGCTTCCTGCTGCGGTCACCCTCAGATCCACCTCAGGAACATTTTGGCTCAGGTTCTATACCACGTTTGAGTAAACAGAATGCAACAAAGTAAACGTTTTCTTTCATTTTCATAGCCATGATTATGACCTAAATTGTATTTCCCCCCTCCTCTATTCTCATAAACCCACTCTAACATCAGGCATCATTTATAAACCGAGTCTTGTGTCACATGGGGTCCTCTGTGTGCTTTTCTGATAGGAGTATATTACTGTCACTCGAACACCGGTAGTTTGTGTGATCTGCTGAATTTGTGGCAGGTAGTTCCTTTAGCTTACTTTTTTTTTACACATTATAATTTGTAGATTTGTGCAGCTGGGGCAGAGTCAGCATAAACAAGACAAGAGCAACCAGCAGTTCTGTTCCAGGTGCCCAGATGGAGTTATAAAATTGTAAGTACTAGATTAGACCTTGTAAAAATAATCTTTGTATTCATGCCTTTAAGACTTTGTAAGAGAAATATTATGACCAAATTAGTATAAGCACTAAAGCATCTCCTCCTGGTATCCTGTTGGAGGAGAACTGGGTACCTATGGGCATGCGGAAGAGGCTGGCAGCCTGACCTGTGCTTGAAATGCGCCCTTTAGAAATGGGATTGAAGTTGCTGGGGGATTCCCACTAGTGGGTAGGGCGGGGATGAAAAAAAAAGATCTGACCCTGGAGACAAGCTCCTCAAGTTCACAACCAGACTCTTGAGGGCAGAGTGGTTTTTTTCTCTAGCACTGTATCTTCACCAGTTCTTTTAACTTGCTGTTTAGTAAATTAAACACTCTGCCACTTTGGGGGTTTTTTACCTTGAACAAGTAATTTTAAGTCCTGTGTGGCTCAGTTTCTTTATCTGCAAATGTGAAAATAATTCCTTTTTCATGGGAGGGTGATGATACTTTCAGTGAGATAATGCATACAAAGTGCTTAGATCCATGTCTGAAATATGTTCTCATTACGTTGTGATCATCACCATCGTCACATTCTTCTTTGTATTTATCATTGTTCTCTGCTTTTGGGGACCAAACAAAGCGGAGGTCATGACCAGGAGTGGCTCCCTGATGCCGTGTGCTCAGCTGAGTTTCTTTTATGAAAATGGATCACTGTGGTGATTAAGTGAGGTGGAATATGTAATGTGTCTAGATCAGTGTCTGGCATAGAGTTGACATTTAGTAAATGTTCTCTTCCCTTTTCTTAGTCCAACTTTATCAGTTAGTTTAATAAACCATTGATACTGATTGCCTGACTTCTGGCTGTACTGTATCTGTGTGTTCCTGATTGTTAGGAGGCTACTGTAGTGATCCAGGCAAAGATTGGTGGCTTAGAGTGTAGTGGCTGGGGGAATTTTGGAAATGAGATGAATCTAGGAAATGTTTGGGAAGTGAAATAGAGAGGAGTTGGATATGGAAAAAAAAAGGTCTTACGAAGGATGGTCGTTAGGTTTTTGGTTTGTGCAGCAGGTTTGATTGATTGATTAATTGATTCATTCACTTAGCAAATAGGTACTTAATACCTATTGCTGCTAAGTCGCTTCAGTAGTATCCGACTCTGTGCGACCCCAGAGACGGCAGCCCACTAGGCTCCCCCATCCCGGGATTCTCCAGGCAAGAACCCTGGAGTGGGTTGCCATTTCCTTCTCCATAGTACCTTTTCTTAATACCTATTAGGACCTGCCATTTATCAAGGTAAAGAGCACTGTAGGAGAACCTCATTTGCCTTTCAAGGGGGAACCAAAGTGGCCATGTTTAGGAAACAGCTGAATCAACTGATCTGAACTCAGAAAAGAGGCTCTGGGATTTTGAACGCATATTGATGATAACTGAAGCCATTGGTCAAAGATGACACCACTTAAGAGAATAACAGACTGGGAAGATCTACCTGTGAGTCTTAAGGGGATCTGGGTTTAACACTGAGAAGAGACATAGAGATGGCTAATCAGAGAAGGGGAAGGAAAACCAAGATTATTTTATCACAGCCTCCAAAAGGTCTATTTATCCCTTCTTTCTCTCCTCTGTCACTTTTTTTTTTCCCCTTTTTAAAAACATAAGAGCTCATTAACTTAGAAACAGGTTTCCTTTCTTAGGTCTAGTTAGCATACGGAAGTATGAGCTCCCAAATGAGCTGATATTAGAGGTGGCCAAAGAAGGAAAAGTGTTTAAATGTGTTGGTAAAGTAAGAGTCTCTGTTATCAGATTGTATTATTTGCATTGATTCTTCCATTTAAATAGTATAGCACAATTTAGGAGGAGCAGATACTGAAGGGAATATAGCATACAAAATAAAAGAAAAACATCTTCCCATTTCCTTAAACATTGTATCTACTTTGATTTGTAACTGGTCTTGCTGATAAATTATTTTAAAATTCTTTTTCTTAACAGTATTTAGTATTTGCTTTTCTGAGTCTTAGCACAGATTAAAAAAAAAAACCATGTGAATCTCGAATTTTGTTAACCTTTTCCACTTAATTAGTAAAGAATCTAACATGAGTATCTTTGCACAGCATCTTCAGCAGGATAACAAAGAGCTTGGTAGGCTTTGTATTATGTTGTCATGGCAACTGCTCAAGAGTGTTGTTTTTTGGTGTGTGTGTATGTGTGCATGTGGCATGTGCACTTGCTTTAAATTGAAACTCTGTAACTAGGTTCTTAAAATGTCAGCTATTCACTTTTAGATTTTTAAAGCTGTGCCAAAACCAAGAGAAATTAGATTTATGTGAGATGCTCCAAATCCTCATCTTGTTATGGTTCAGGTTCTAGTATATTTTAAAATATAGCAAGTTTTTTTAAGTTTATATACATTTGTGTCTACTGATCTCTGGATAATTCGTAATCTTTATCAGTTTGTCTTGAAATTATGAGGCAAACAAGTACTCCTTTTCTAAATGAGGTATGTAACAACCAATATAAAATATATTGACAGTGATCAACTGGCAAGGAGCCAGTAGGCCGGGAGCTCCTGAAGCAGAGGTGTGGAAAATTGGATGGAGGAGCTGGACATGGTCACCCGTGCTCTTGTGAGACATTTCTTAAGAGCGGATCTTAAATCCCAAACTGGCCAATGTCTGCACTGTCAGCCCAAACACTCACAGTTATATCCTCTTTGAGCGTGGCCCTCCCTTTGACTCATGCCACTCCCTCAGCATGTGGGTGCTGATGAGGAAAAACGACATCAGGCCACGCTTCCTGAGCAGTGTGTGATGGGCACTGTTCTATGCACCTTAACCTGTATCAACTCAATTCTCACAATAACTCCAGGAAGTAGGGCTTAACTATCGTCTTCATTTTACAGATGGGGAAACCCCACAGAGAAGTTATACAACTTGCCCAAGGTCAAACAGCAACTGACATTCAAACCCAGACGAACTGGCTCTCCCTCACTAAGCTGTAAATGCCTAGTGTCACCAACTGCTTTTATAACCACAGTGGTAAAAATACTGGGTTATTAGTGTGAACAGCCTTTATTTTGATCCTCTGACATGATCTGGTTTATAGGCGGCTCCAGATGCAAACATAGTGTTTCTGCCCTGTTGAGCTTGAACTTTTTTTAAAAATAATATTTAAAGAGAATATGCCTTTATTCTTTTCCTGGTCCCGAGCATATTGTCTCAAATGTAGACTTGCTTCCTGGGCAGGCACACTTTGCTTGATTCATAACATGGTATGGAGGTTAAGAAGTTCTGGGAACAGTGTTACTGCTCTTTAGGGTTATTGCCATCCTAAGTTGTAAGTTCCCTGCTGCCTCTTGAATTGTAGCTAAATTGAGTGGTCAGTAAATGTCTGTTGAAATGTGCTGACTCTCACCCCCGCCCCCATTACTATCCGAGCATGCGCGGGGCGCCGTGAGCATCTCTGACGGCCCACCTCATCCATCCTTGATGACTTGTTAGTTCTTCCCCTATTCTGCTTCCTGCTCATAAACCCTCTGCCTTCTCCTGTTTGTTTCCCTGCTGCCTCCTAATAGAGGAGAAGCATGAACACATCAAGGGTTTAGCATTTTTTCCCTCTCTGTCCTGCTTCCACTTGCACCTGTGACCAGATGCAGAGGGAGACAGGCCTGCAGGGCAGAACTTGCTTAACCCCGGGCAGGTGGGACACTGTATTCAGGACCACTCTGCCCTCACTGTAAACTCCCAGTTCTCAGCACTTTTTAACTAAGCAATATATGCCAATCAGTGGAGGGTAAGAAGAACATGAACATGTGTATTATTAGCCTACTATTCCATGGCTCACCTATTCCAGGTATATGTCTCACTTGTTTAAACATTTGTCTCTCAGAAATGGTTCACAATGTAATACATAGAGTTTGGTAAAAACTGTCTAATTTAGGATCCTTCCAATGGTGGATGAGCTAAATAACTGTTTACTGTATTAGGACCATAGGTTAAATTTATTTGCTAAGAACATCTCACAATAAACAGCATCTGCTGACCTTAGAGGGAATGCCCCTGGGTTTCAGCTTTGGCTAGGGGATCCTCTCACTCATCAGAGGATGCTCTTACACAGAGTCAGGGCATGTTTTCACACCCATGAAGTGAGCATGACACTAGGCCGTGCGCAGCTCAACTTTGTTGACTTTCCATGGTGTCACTTTCAATGCTGTGTCTCTATACACATGTCACTCCAGGGTTCCCAGCCACTGCTGATTTCATCTAGTCCTCTGCAGATAATACTCTCATCTCCACTGCAGGCTAAAAAGTGTTTAATGGGCCACTCTTGTTATCTTTTCCAAACACCCAGGGGTGCAGTCTTTAAAGGTTTAAGGATGAGAGCAGCTGGGAAGCAGTGATCAATGATGAGCAGCTAGTTCGCTCCATGGGAGGGAGATGATGGTGACAGCAGCTCCTCAGCCCAAGGAAACTGGGCTGTGACCTTTCCTCTCACCCCAGAAACTACCCCAGAAGTCTTTCTTTCTCTTTGAACCCTCTCTGGCTTTTTTATATATACTTTTCTAGTTATCTCTTTCTGCTTCCCCCTAACCCCCTGTTTATTTTACTTCCCTCTCTTTCTCCCTCTTTTTTCCTTTGCCATCCTCTCTCCAACCCTCCAGGGTATTTTTAACTCTGTTTAGTTTTTAAAATACAGTAGTCTCTCCAAAACACAAATCTCTTTCCTGTATTTTAGGATAGTGCTTTTCAGATTGTAATTCTACACTCATTAGTGGGCCACGAAATTAATTTAGTAAGCCTCCACACAATGAAATGAAACGAAACTGAACTGAGTCCAGTAGAAGGCTCTAGTGCATAGCACAGGGGTTAAGTCTTGTTTCATGAAATTTTATTTCTATACTTAAATATAGCATTGTGTACCAATCTGCCATGCAAAATGCATTTCTCACTGTGGATAACAGTCACAGATTGAGTTTATATGAATGCACCTTTTCTGAGACCAAATGAATTGTAAATCTTAACTCTGTTCCCATTATCCAGGCACTTAATGAATGTTTGTTGTTTGAATGAAAATGCTTGAATAATTTCTGTTTGGAATAGGCAAGAGAGAGGTCAGGAAGAAAAGGGATCAGAAAGAAGTGTAAGAGGTTTCTGTGGTGTATCCAAAGTGGGTAAAGTAAATGGAGGCTTTGGAAAATACACTCTCATTACTTACAATGAGTTGAGCACTGAGATGACCATGCAAAGGAAGGAGGCAGCAGGAGGCTCCAGCTGGAAGTCAGAATGAAAAGCTATTAGTTGTATAAAGGAAAGTCAGAAAAGTGAACGCCCCTTTGTTTGAATATTATCTATAATAGTACCTGCATTCTGAATATTATCTATTAAAGCACCTGCATACTATGTTAAATAAGAAAATTTAATGGAACAGGCTGAATTTTTGAACCTTTCAGAGAAGGCTGTCCTGAAAGGTTTCTAGCATATAAGGAGTAATACATGGAAATTAAATTGTAGGTAATTGTGTAATTAATTTAATATAGCTAAAATAACTGATATTTTTTAAAATTTAGTATATTGACTATTTTATCTTGGTGACTACAGAGCATACCATTTATGGAAATTCTGCAAGTTCACATGAGGACTTGAGTCTCCACCCCTGCCAATATAGGTTTTTCTTGTTTTCCAAGAACCTAGCTAGGGATTCTATAAGGTAAGATATACTTGTGTGTGTGCTCTGTTGTGTCTGACTCTCTGCGACCCCGTGGACTGTAGCCTGCCAGGCTCCTCTGTCCATGGAATTTTCCAGGAAAGAAGACTGGAGTGAGTTGCCTCTTCCTACTCCAGGGGATCCTCCTGATCCAGGGACCAAACCTGCATCTCCTGCATTGTTAGGCATATTCTTTACCACTGTGCCACCTGGGAAGCCCAAGGCATACTTTTGTAATACAGTAGGGCATTATAGGCACTATATGCCAGGTTAGGTGTATGTACATTAATACACAGCTGAGTGAGACAGAAGACTCTGCTTCTGAGGGTTTCCCTGGTGTCAGGAAATTCCAGGTGGTGGGAGGCGCTGTGAAGGTGGGCGGAGGTGTGAAGAGGAAGCTGTGGGAGTGCCAAGAAGAGTACAAATCGGATTCCTGGGCAGGCTCCACCAGGCTGAATTTTAAGGGAAAATGCAGTTATCTGGTTGAAGAAGGCAGAGAGGACAAAGGTTCAAGACCACGCACCACTTTTGGAGACCCATACAGAATTCAGTGTCTAATACAAGAGGATTTTCAGTGAGGAGGCCAGAGACACAGACCGGCAGGAACAATCAGAAAGAGATGCTAGGTGAGAGAGAGTGACTCTTGTCCTAGAAGCCTGTTTTAATCAGGGATGTGGTAAAAGTCACTGTGGAAATAGCGTGGAGAATGGATTGGAGGCCAAGAGATAAACAGCACATCTATTAGAAACCCCAGGGCAAGAAAGGGATTGGAGTCTGCTTTTGACTGCTGACATAAAGGGATTTATTTTGTAAGGGTAGATTCTGCAGGACATGGTACAATTTGGTAACTAATTAGGTGTGAGGAATGTGTTAGAGGCAGGAGTGTTCTACCTATGTTGACTAGATCTGGTCATCAGAATTGGAAATACAAATCCAGGTTTGGGACAATGATAGGATCAGGCGATTGTCTGGAGCTCCAGGGGATGGTGAGGGACAGGGAAGACTGCCATGCTGCAGCCCTTGGGGTTGAAAAGAGTCGACACCACTGAACAGCTGAACAACAGCAAGAGGTTTTACAGAGATTCAGTGATTTTGTGGGTGTTTTTTTTTTTTTTTTTTCTGCTCTTGAGTTTAAAAGAAAGTAAGTTAAATTTTGTATCTTTCTTTGATGGGGTCCAAGTTAAATAGATTATTATATGTGTTTTTTAAATGTTTTGGAGATTCATGGTCCTACTAAAGGGGAGATCCTTCAGTTAGTGATAGAAATGAAGAGTTTAGGGGGTTTAAATGTATTTTTAGCCCTTAAAACACTTATTTTTTCACATGAACAAGCAGGTTAATCCTGAGGGAACAGATCTGCATATCTGATATGGCCACGTGAAGTGTATTACTCATTGGTTTTCTTAGCTGCATAAAGAATCACATTTTGTAACTGTTTAACCTTTGTTATTTTGGTAGTTTACCAAATTACCATCAGTTCTGTGGATGGAAGGTGAGTGGGATGGTTTTGGGCAGATGGAATGGTTACTGAGCCTCGTGCCGTGTCACCGTGCCTTCCTAACAGCCTTTCCTTTTGCACGATGACGATGTGAGCCCAGGTATGATGTATTCATTGCCCTTGTCTTCTCTGAGCTTCTGCAAGAAGTCTTTCCAGCTAAGAAAAAAATTTTGGTTCCAATACAAGAAAAAAAGCATTTCAATTTTATATTTAAATATAGATCTGTCATCGTATGTGTGACTCAGAACCCTTTGGGGCTTTTACACATGATTTTAAAAATAAAGTACAAATCCCATTAAGTCCTAATTTGTGTTTAGAATCCACCAATAGGCATCAGTAGTCTTAATGCTGGATCAGTAATTTTCTGTGTTTAGCATCTTGATATTATTTTTCTTGTTGTTTATGAAGAAATTCAAGAAATACTACCATTATGTTTTCAAAATTAAAGGTCCATTCATTTTGCAACCATCCTTCTGTCATCCCTCCCAATTTAATGGGAACAGAAAGTCCTTGAATAAAAAAAAAAAGCTGTGGTATTTTAAATCTGAAATTAATTAAAAACAAAGACTCTTTAAGTTACTTGAGTGCAAGGCTTACCTGCCTTTGTGTCTGCAGTTCATAGCATAATACCTAGTGTGTAGTAAGCATTAAATAAATTAGGAATGAGTAATATTCAGTAGTTTAACTTCTTTAAGGAATGTCATGCAAGTTGGGTGTGATGGAAAAAAAAAGAAATGTCAGGGTTAACAAATTGAAGCAGATGGTAAGACAAATAATAAATATGTGTTAGCTTTCATTTCACTATAGTATATTTTCAGTTTTAGATGTAACAACACAGAGTTCTTGGCAGTTGTCTCATGATTGTCTCAGCTGACAAACCATTGATGTTCTTATTAATTCATATATTAGTAGGACAGGCTAAAATAGGATCATGATTTTCCTTTTAAATTTTTTTCAGCTTTATTAAGATAGAATTGACATAGTATGTGTAAGTTAAAGGTGTACAATGTAATAATTTGATGTAGGCATATACTGCAAAATGAATACCGTATTAAGGTTAGTTAATGCAACCATCACTTCACATAGTAACAGCTGTATATGTGTGTGTGTATATGTGGTGGGAACGTTTAAAATTTACTCTTAGCAACTTTCAAATGTATAAAACAGTATTATTAACTATAGTCACCATGCTGTATATTACATCTCCAGAAGTTACTTTATAACTAGGAGTTTGTACCTTTGACTACCTTCATCCATTTCCCCTGTCCCTCAGCCCCTGCCTCTGGCAGCCACCAATCTGTTTGGGGTTTTTTGGAGGGTAGAGTTGTTTAAGATTCCACATATTAGTGAGATCATATGGTATTTGTCTGACTTACTTCCCTTAGCCAATTGCCCTCAAGTTCCATCCATTTAACATAAGGCAAGACTTCCTTTTTATATATAGCTGAATAATATTCCTTTGTGTTTATAAGTAACACATCTTTATCTCTTCATGCATTGATGGACACTGAGGTTGCTTTCCCATCTTGACAGCTGTCGCTAATGCTGCAATGAACAGGGGGGTGCATATATCTTTTTCAGTTAGTGTTTTTTGTTTTCTTCAGATAAATAGCCAGAATTGTGATTGCTGGATCAGATGGTAGTTCTATTTTTAATTATTAGGGGTAGCTTTATATTGTTTTCCATAGTGGCTGTACCAGTTCATGTTCCCACTGTAATGAACAAGTGTTTCCTTTTCTCCATGTTCTTGCCAGCACTTGTCATCTCTCCTTTTTGAGAATATTCTGATAACTGTGAGGTGAGCTCATCATGGTTTTGGTTTTCATTTCACCGATGAACCTTTTCACATTCCTGTTGGCCATTTATGCCTTCTTTGGAAAAACATCTGTTCACATTCTTTGCCCATATTTTAGTTGGATTGTTTGTTTTTGTTCTGTTGAGTGGTTTGAGTTCCTATATATTTTGGCAGTTAACGCCTTATCAGATACATTGTTTACAGATATTTTCTTCCAGTCCATAGGTTGCCTCTTCATGATCACTTCTTACTCTACAGAAGCTTTTGAGTTGGATTTAGCCCCATTTATTTTTGCTTTTGTTGCTTGTGCTTTTGGTGTCCTATCCATAACATCATTGACAAGACCAATATCAAGATGTTGATACCAATATCAAGTGCTGTATTAAGAAAATGATGGTTTCAGGTCTACATTTAAGTCTTTAATCCAGTGTTATTTTGTATGTGGCATAAGAAAGAGGTCCATTTTCACTTTTTTTGGATGTGAATATCCAGTTTTCCCAGCATTATTTATTGAGGAGATTATTTTTCTCCATTGAGTATTCTTGGCTCCCTGGTCAAATATTATTCAACCACGTATGCGTAGGCCAATAGAACAGAATTGAGAGCTCAGGAATAAACCTATGTGTCAGTTGTTATGCCAGTACGGTTTATTTCTTTCTGGATTGCTTTGGCTGTTTGGGGTCTTTTGTGCATTCTGAAAGCTCAAGTGAGCTTCTTACAGGCAGCATTTCATTGGATCTTCTTCTTTAATTGATTCACCCACTGTATCTTTTGACTGGAGAATTCAATCCATTTACATTTAAAAAAATTATTCATAGGCAAGGACTTACTATTGCCATTTTGTTCATAATTTTCTGTTTTGTAGATCTTTTGTTCCTTGCTTCCTCTCTTGATATCTTCTTCTGTGATTTGATGACTTTTTATACCAATATACTAAGATTCCTTTACTCAGTCTTTTTGTGACCACTACAGATTTTTTTCCCTATAGTTCCATGAAACTGACATAAAATGTATTTGTAATATTCTATTTTTAAGGTGATAATAACTTTAGCAGCATACAGAAACTTTGTACTTTTATATCTACCCCACCATCCATTGTGTTTTAGGTTACTGATGATACCGTTTACATCTTTTTATTATATACAGTAAGTCCCCTACATTCAAACGAGTTCTGTTCCAAGAGTACATTCATAAGTCCAATTTGTTCATAAGTCCAACAGAGTTACCCTAGAATATCCCAGTAACACAGTAGGGTATGTAGTACTGTACTGTACTAGGTTTATAATACTTTTCACACAAATACATAAACACACAAAAAATATTTTTAATCTTACAGTACAGTACCTTGAAGAGTATAGTAGTATCAGCTACATCACCACTGCTTTTACACTTGCTTCTGGACATCCTGGGCTTGAAATAAAGATAGTGTACTACCTACTGTATTCTGTACACTACTGTACAATAAAGTAGACAAAACCACAACTACTTGTAGAGGATACATGCACATGACAGGGTACACCAGACACGTGAACTAACTTACATGATTGGACATGCAAATGCACATTCACATCTTTGAAACTTTGGGACTTACTGTGCCCGATAACAAATTATTCTAGTTATGGTTGTTTTTAATACGTCTTAATATTTAAAGTAGAGTTGCATGCAAATTATGCACCACCAATACAGTGTTAGAGAATCTGACTCTGACCATGTGTTTACTATTACCAGTGAGATTTACACATTCATAGGTTTTTGCAATGTTAAATTAGCATCCTTTTTTTCTCACTGCCCACCAAGTTCCCTGGCCAGACAGGGCTACCAGCACAGCTCTGCAGATGGAAAGAGCCTCTGGCTGCAATCTCTGATCAGCTATAGCTGCAAAGAGGAATGTGTTCTGCCAATATGTGGGTGATGGTTACTGTAAACCTGGCCCCCCTTCTCCCGTATCTGAACCTCCATGGTCGAGCCCCCCAGATTTCCCCAGTGATCCCTGTGAGGGGGAGACCCAAGTGGGCTTTCTGGGAAGCACCCTACAGTGCTAGGGGGCTGAAGTTTCACTTTGGGTTCCTTCTTCTCCCCCCTTCCCCTTCACCCCCAAAAGCTATACGCCCAGGGGCCATTTCATGTGGCCCTATAACTATCCAGAGGATGGGCAATGCAGGTGGAGTGTAGACCTTCTTCTCACCTTTGTAATGCTTTCCTTTTTGGTCTCTGTGGGTCCAAGGGGGTGCCCCCACCTCACCCACTGTGTTCTGGAATTTTCACAATAGTAACTTGTTTAAGTACCTATCTTGTGAGGGGGAGGACTTTGGGGACAACCTACTTTGACATCTTGATTCAAGATTTTCTTATTTTCAGTTCAGATTGCTGAAGCTAAAGAATCCCTTGATCAGCATGCCTAGAGTCAAATCATAATTTCTTGATTTCCATTTGCCTGTTGTTTCCAAATACGAGAAACTCTGAAAGTTTTGCCTTGTTTTTATATTTAACTTACTCTTAGAATCTTACAATTAAAAAAAAAAAAAAAACTTATGGCAGTTTGATCTCAGTTGCAAAGAAGGAAACTTTTACACTGAAAAAAAATGTTCCCTCGCAAACCCACTTTCCATTTGCTTGCAAAAACACTGTATAAGATGGTTTACATCCATTGGTAAAGGGTCACAGTTTCTATTCTGTATGTGTGATATCACCAAAACACTAATTAAGTCCCAAAATATCTGAATAAAATATATCCTGTTCCTTATACAGAAAAAAAAGAGGCCTTGAGACTATCTTGACTTTAACCATTTTCTTTTACTATTTATAATTGTGTTAGAAGTTCATTAAGTAATGTCAAAATAAAGTCAATTAGTGCTTTTTAAGCATTGTACATCAAAGTAATGCCTCTTTAAATATAAAGCTCTTAGACTTATTTCAAAGGATGAATAGCTAAATTAGTAGTTCCTTTATCATGTGGTTGGAAAATAGGGAAGTAAATTGACTAAATAGAATTAGTATGTTCAGATACATTTACTTTCAGTAATAGAGCTAGGGAAAAAAATTCTGATCATCTCAGAAACATCAGTAAACATTTCGTAGATAGAAAAAGAGCAAAATATAACTTTAGGTATGTTTCTGGGAACTCTAAATAAAATTATATTTGAAGCTTCTAAAACCAATAACTTTATCCTTTACAATCTCTTCTACTCATTATTACTCTTACTTGCCCAAAGATTTTGCTTTTACTTGGTTTGAATGGTTTGAACACATATCATTGAACATATCAGTAGGTATTAACTCTTAATTGCATTTTTTCATGCTGTAACGAAATCAGTTACTGGTTTTATATATCATGTAAATGATATAGTTAAATTGAATTTGTTTACTAGTTTATTATTTCATTTTAGCATTTAATTTCTGTTTTTACATATGGAATCTTGGATATTTCCCAACAGTCTCATCAGAAGAAAATCAGCCGATGTTATCTGAACTCTTTGCATACTTCTTTCCTCCCAAAACCTGTCTGTAATGACTTCTAGAGATTCAAAAATACAGTCAGAGTTGTGAGGAAAGGTGCAAGACAGCATACTCAGAATGTTGCATTTGTGCACACATGCCTTTAGCATATTAGGACCATAACGTTTGGGGACTGGAAGATGTTTAGAGATCACTGGGCTCAGTCCTCTGATTTTCTAAGAAAACTAGGCCTGCAGAGGATCTGCAGTTCATTCAGTTACAGAATTCTTAAATGATGAATCTGGAACTCAAACTTCATTTCTTTGGGACTTAAACCCAAAGTCCAAAAACGTGAAATCCTGAGCCAGGCAGCTGGAATTTCTCCAACCTATGCTTCTATTCGGTGCATCTAAAAGTGGAGGAGCCTCCCACAGGCAGCATGGACAGTAACAAACAGGGACAACTAGCACCTCGAAACCAAAGCAAGTTATAGAAAGCATACAGCAGTGAGGCTCACATGTGGTCTGCCAACTCCTAGGGAGTCCTCCAGCCCCCACTGAGTCAAGTCCTTCTCTGGCCTGGCTCCTAAAATTAATGTACTTTTATCCCCAGCCAGGCCTTCAGGATTGGAGGGGCCCTGAGGGAAGGATCAAGGGGTGTATGTGTGTAGGAGTGAGAGGCAGGTAGGCTAGTTCCAGTTAATTTTTAGTGCTTCATCAAGGAATTACGTAAGTATCAACCTTTGAATGGATCTCTTTTAATATGCTTTGTGGCAAAATGGAAGATGCGCATAAAAGAATTCTGTTGTGCATCAAAATATGGAGATTGTCTCAAGGAAAAGCACATATGAGAGCTGAACCCATTGCTTTTTTCATGGAACACTAATTAAAATAATGACTGAGAGACAAACTAAAAACACTCCTGACAAAGACCCACCTTGTTAACTACCAGATGAAATAAATGAACATATCCTAGAGGAAATAGTACTCATAGGACTAAAAGAACAAAATGCTGCCAGAAAGTGTAGTGTCTGTCCTGCCAGGGAAAGTGCAGTGCAACACAGTATATTTGTAATAGATGTTCCTATTCTCCTGCACAGAAGTGCCTGCTATACTGCCTGTCACACTCTAAAGAAATATTAGAATGCTTTAGTAAGACATGTACAGAGTTTCAAATAACTACATTAAGTGCAAAAGAAGTTGCTGATATTTACTCAAACACGGTGGTTCATTATTATTTATATAACAAATCATTGGCCACAGGCATTAGTTTCTGCAAAAATCCCCTGATCAATAATGTGTTAAGATTAAAGTATGTGAAAAGTTCATTGATATGATTTCAGATTCTAGATTGGAACTAACCTTTAAGAAACTTGTCAAGTTTTGGTATAGTATCAAAGAAAAATATTCTCAGTTATCTGGAAAGATGTTAAAACACTTCTTTTCCAATTACATTGAGTTCAGATGTTCCTTATATGTACATTTCAACCAAAACAATGTATTATGACCAATTCAGCTAGGAGCACATGTGAGAATTCAATTGTCTTGTTATACCAAACATTAAATTAAAAGATGCTTGCTCCTTGGAAGAAAAGTATTGACAAACCTAGACACCATATTAAAAAGCAGAGACATTACTTTGCCTACAAAGTTCTGTATAGTCAAAGCTATGGTTTTTCCAGTAGTCATGTACAGATGTGAGAGCTGGACAATAAAAAGGCTAAGCACTGAAGAATTGATGTCTTTGAACTGTAGTGCTGGAGGAGACTCTTGAGAGATCAAACCAGTAAATCCTAAAGGAAATCAACCCTGAATATTCATTGGAAAGACTGATGCTGAAGCTCCAATACTTTAGCCACCTGATACGAAGAACTGACTCATTAGAAAAGACCCTGATGCTGGGAAAGATTGAAGGCAGGAAGAGAAGGGGACAACAGAGGATGAGATGGTTGGATGGCATCACCTACTCAATGGATGTGAGTTTGAGAAAGCTCCAGGAAATGGTGAGGGACAGGGAAGCCTGGTGTGTTGCAGTCCATGGGGTCACAAAGAGTCAGACACGACTGAGCAACTGAACAACAGTATCAAACACTTAAGAGATTTCCTAACATGTAAAGCACTGCTTCCTTCAAAATTTTGTTTTATTTTGGAAAATAGTATTTATTAGGTTTCTTATTATTTTTTAATGAAGTAATAGAAATTTAAAATTTCTCATACAGTAATAATAAATATAGCCCAATAAATCAAAGCTTAGTGGAGGTCCTCAATAATGTTTTTAAGAACATAAAGGGGTCCTGAGACTAAAAAGGTGTAAGATAGATTAAAAAGACATAGAATTTATGTCAGTATTAGCACCAAGGCAACACTATATTATAGCCTTGCCAGCTGAATGATATTCCTGACTTACTGAAGAAATATTCATTTTTCTATAGTTTTTTATTGTTTAAGAAATTAAGGAAGCATATAGAAACCTTTAAAAGGAAACTGTCAAATTGTTTGAACCTCTTAGGATACTTTCAGCTCTGAATAACAGAATATCTGGCTTACCTGGTTTAAATAAGATAATTTATCTATTTCACTGAAAGACTACAGATGGAGCAGCCGAGCTGCTGATGAGAAAGCACCCAGATTCTTTCCATTTTTCTGCTCTCCCATCTTCAGACTGGCAGCAAGATGGCTGCAGCAGGTCCAAGTACGAGTTAGACAAAGTAGTGTGAGGGAGGAGAGGGACGTTTTCCCTGTGACTCCTCCTCAGGAACAAGGAGTCAGAATCTGCCCAGTGGACTTCTTCTCGGGCCTTGATGGCCAGTGTTGGGTCACATGCCAGTCCCTAAACTTGTCACTGCCAGGGTCCATGGGCTTACTGTGACTGGTGTCAAATAACCAGTTGGGGGACATGGATATTAGGAAGTTATCCACAATGACTTAGTTATTAAAAAAAAAAAATGCTTTTGTACTTACTCAGTTAACTGGAAATGTTCACAGGTGCCCAGTAAGACAGGCAGTGTGAACCAGTGGAGAGGATGCTAAGGCTGAGAATCAGGAGCCCTGGGGCCTGGTCCCACAGCCGGCGCTGCTGAGGAGTGGGTCCGCCCCGCCAGGACCCTGCTCCCCCTGTAGCATGAGGGCTTAGACTACAGCACTGGTTCTGATGCCTTCTGATTCATTGGTTTCTTTATTCACTCACTTACTCCTTCATTCAATGGCTTTTTCACAGAACTAGATCAAAAAGTTTTTTAAATTTGTGTGGAAGCACAAAAGACCCCAAATAGTTGAAAGCAATCCTGATAAAGAAAAATGGAGCTGGAGGAATCAGGCTCCCTGACTGCAGACTATATTACAAAGCTAGTTATGGTACTGGCACAAAAACAGAAATATAGATCAATGAAACAGGATAGAAAGCCTTGAAATAAACCCACACACACCTCTGGCCAATTAATCTGTGGCACAGGAGGCAAGAATACACAATGGAGGAAAGACAGTCTCTTCAATAAGTGGTTCTGGGAAAACTGGAGAGCTACATGTAAAAGAATGAAACTAGAATATTTCCTAACACCATACACAAAAATAAACTCAAAATGGATCAAAGACCTAGATGTAAGGTTGGACACTATAAATCTCCTAGAGGAAAACATAGGCTGAAATGTGGGACCTAATTAAACTTAAAATCTTCTCTACAGCAAAGGAAAGCATAAACGAAAGGACAGCCCTCAGAATGGGAGAAAATATTTGCAAACAAAGCAACTGACAAGGAATTATCCTCCAAAATATACATCAGCTCATGCAGCTCTATATCAAAAGCAACAACAACCAACCCAATCAAAAAAATGGGCAGATCTAAATAGACCTCCTAAGAAGACATATAACGGTCCAAAAAGCACATGAAAAGATGTTCAACATCACGAATTATCAGAGACATGCAAATCAAAACTACAGTGACGTATCACCTCACACCAGTCAGAATGGCCATCATCATAAGGTCTATAAGCAATAGGTATTGGAGAGGGTGTGGAGAAAAGGGAACCCTTCTACACTGTTGGTGGGAATGTAAATTGGTACAATCACTATGGAGAACCAGTATGGAGGTTCCTTAAAAAACTAAAAATAGTACTGCCATATGACCCAGCAGTCCATTCCTGGGCAAATATCCGGACAAAACCATGATTTGAAAAAATACATGCACCCAATGTTCATAGCAGCACTATTCACAATAGGCAAGACATGGAAGCAAACTAAATGTCCATTGAGAGAGGAATAGATAAAGATGTAGTGTGTGTGTGTGTACACAATAGAATAATACTGAGCCATAAAAAAGAATGAAATACTGCTGTTTGTAGAACATGGATGAACCTAGAGACTGTCATACTACAGTAAGTCTGATAGAGAAAGACAAATATATGGTATCACTCATATGTGGAATCTTAACTTTTTAAAACAAGATGCAAGTGAACTTATTTACAATACAGAAACAGATACCAAAAACAAACTTATCGTTACCAAAGGGGAGGGATAATTCAGGAGCTTGGGATTAACATACACTCACTATTATGTATAAGATAGATAACCAGCAAGAACCTATGTAGAACACAGGGAACCTCCAATATTCTGTGATAACCTGTGTAAGAAAAAAAAATCTGTAAAAGAATGAATATATGTATTTGTATAACTGAATCACTTTGCTATACCCCTGAAAGTAACACAGCATTGTAAGTCAACTATACTCCAATAAAAAATTTTATTTATTTGGCTGTGTCAAGTCTTAGTTTCAGCTCCTGGGTGCTTCACGCGGGGGGTGGGAGGCACACGGATTCTGTACTTGGGGCACTGGCTCAGTAGTTGCAGCCCGTGGGCTCAGTCGCGGCTCAGCATATGGGATCTCAGTTCCCCAGCCAGGGCTGGAACCCATGTACCCTGCATTGGAAGGCAGATTCTTTACCAATGAACAACCAGGGTAGTCCCTCCAGTCAAGTTTTTAAAATATATAGAGTGCTTAGTCTATTGTGGAACTCACTGGGAAGGATACAGACATGCACTAGAATGTTGCCCATTTAATCACAACAGATGTTCCTCCTCCTATACTACACACACTGATAGCCCCAGGGGTGTGAGATCCAAATTGTTTTCACTCTAGAATAAATTGTTTACTGCCTTCGGCAAATAGCGCTTGCCACAGAGCTCATTAGCCAGCAGTTGCATCATGAAAGTTCTCTCTCATGTTATTGAAATATAAACGATATTCAGAAGTGAGGACATATCCTCACAAGTATCTTCTGCAGAAGATAAGTCTTTGTCTCAGGGAAGATGCTCATGGGCCTATCTGTGCTTGTTGCAGTTCCATCAGTATCAGAAAGAGTGTGATGCAGAGAAACAGGCTGTTAAGAGAACACAAAGACAGCCATGAGAAATGAGACCTTGTTCTCTGAATACCCACGGGCACGCTTAGGTTTTATTTTTTAGATAAGATGCTTAGAAAGGCTTTATTTATTTAAAGCCTTTATTTAAAGCTGCTAAACATTTGCAGACTTTTCTCATGTGCAGGGCTGGTTAATTTTTCATGTTACATGAAGTGTTGAGATAGCTGGGAGAATTTATCTCGGAGCTTAAAATCATGTGATCATTCCCTCAAGTAATATTTGAATTACTGTCAGCTGAAGCATGGCTTTTGCAAGTTGTTTTGGGATCAATAAGTAGAATATATAGGGAGAAAGATTTAGGGTCACTGAACAGAAAATCTTTCCAGCAATTAGAGCTATCAACAATGACATGTAAACATTCCATTATTAAAAGTCACAAACTCTGTCACTGAAAGTCCTCAAATAGAGGCTGGATAACCTACCAGCAGTGTAGTGGAGAATTTTTTCCACATAATCTGAGTTTAGATAAGATACTTGGAAGGAAGGTCATCTCTAGGATTCTGTAATTATTATCACAGCCATCAGACATCTGCTGATGGCTGTACTCTGATAACAGAGAGTACATGATTTATTTATTCACCACATTTACTGAGCACTTATATGTCACTCTTCTAGACACTGGAGATAGAGTAAAGAACAAGACTGACAAGGTTTCTCAAGGCATTAATGTTCTAGGGTAGGCAGACAAGTACTGAACTAATAACAAAAAAATTTCATATTAGGATACATGCCTTGCAGAATACAAACCAGGATGATGGGAGAGAGTGGTTGGGCAGGGAAGGGTCAAGAGCCATTTCAGATTAGGCTTTGAGGGAAAGTCTTTTTGAGGAATTGAGGTTTGAACTGAGACCTAAATGCAGGGGAGGCATCTGTCTTGAGAAGACTAGGGAAGACTGTTCAAAGCAGAGAGAACATGTGTGGAAGACCAGAGCAGGAACAAGCTTGGCATACAGATGGCCAGTGGGCACATGGAAAGACACTCAGCATCAGTAATTATTAGAGACATGCAAATCAAAACTACATTGAGTTATCACCTCACACCTGTCAGAATGGCCATCATCAAAAAGTCGACAAATTATAAATGCCGGAGAGGGCATGGAGAGAAGGGAACCCTCCTGTACTATTAGTGGGAATGTAATTTGGTGCAGCCAGTATGGAGGTTCCTTAAAACACTGAGAGTTGCCATATGATCCAGCAGCCCCATTCCTGGGCATATATCTGGAGAAGACCACACTTTGAAAAGATACATGCACCCCAATGTTCACTGCAGCACTATTTACAGTAACCAAGACGTGGAAACAGCCAAATGTCCATCAACAGATGAATAAATAGATGTGACACATATATACCGTGGACTGCTGCTGCTGCTGCTAAGTCGCTTCAGTTGTATCCGACTCTGTGCTACCCCAGACATAAAAAGAATGAAATAATGCTATTTGAAGCAACATGGATAGACCTAGAGATTATCATGTTAAATAAGTCAGAGAAAGACATATCATAGATCACTTATATGTGGAATCTAAAGAAATGTTACAAATGAAATTATTTACAAAATAGAAATATAGAAAACACAGTTACCACAAGGGAAAGTGGGAGGCGGGATAAATTAGGAGTTTGGGATTAACAGGTGCACACAATTATATATAGGGCTTCCCAACTGGCTCAGTGGTAAGGAATCTGCCTGCCAGTGCAGGAGATCTGGGTTCGACCCCTGGGTAAAGAAGATCCCCTGGAGAAGGAAATAGCAACCTGCTCCAGTATTCTTCCCTGGGAAATCCCATGGACAAGAGGAACCTGGCGGGTTGGAAAAGAGTAGGACACAACTTAGCGACTAAATAACTGTTATATATAAAATAAATAAGGTCCTACTGTATGGCACAGGAAACTATATAGTCAGTCTCTTGTGATAAAGTAAAATAGAAAAGAATCTGAAAAAGAATACATGCGTGTATGTGTGTGTAAACTGAATCACTTTGCTGTACCCCAGAAACTAACATTGTAAACCAACTATACTTCAGTTTTTTTAAAAGCATATAGATTAAAATAGAGCAAAAATATTGCATAAAAAAGAAGCAAAGTCAAGGGAGAAGCACAGAGGCTTGTGTTTGGGGATGGAGTAAGGCATAGATAGGGGCCAGATTTCACCAGAGCTTAGCTGTTAGTTATCCAGTGAGAAGTATGGGGTATAGGGGGCTGGAGGATATTTTCAGTGAGTGGCATGCTCTGATGCTGTATCTAAAAGGTGACTATGGGTGCTTTCTGGAGGGCGAATTGTAGGGGCCAGGGATGTAAGCAAAGAGGGGAACAGGAGGAAATGTGGTCTCACAGAAGCCAAAAGAAGAAAATATTTCAGAAAGGAAAGAGTGGGCAGCAGTCTTGAATAGGGAAAAATTATTGAATAGGGAAAAATTATCAGGGAGGTATTGATGGCCTTGATGAGCAATTGTTTATGGGTGGTAGCTTTGCAAGCCCTCTTCAGTGAATTTAGGAAACATTGGGAAGCGATTAAGAGAACACAGGGAGAAGAAACCATTCTTTCCAAGATGCGCGGAGGGGTGCTGAGAGGTAGGACTGCCTTTGGAGGATACGAAGTCAAGGCCTCATTTCTAAAATAGGAGCTGCTACAGCAGCTGCTCCATGTGCTGACAGATGTGGGGCAGCAGAGAGGCAGACTCTGGGGATGCTGGCAGTTCAGTGCAGGAGAAGGATCCTTAAAAGGGGGACTGTGAACTGTTTTGCCTTGTTATTAAAGTTGAAAATGGCATTACCTTTATTGATTAGTTTGTAGTTTTTGGAATGTTCTTATATTAAGTTGAACCATATGAAGTTACCAGTATGCATACATTTTGACCTACAGAAACATCTGTGGCAATATAATTCTACCTAAAAGAATTTGGATTTCCCACCTTAACTTAGACAGTTTCTCTCATAGGACTTTATAAGTTTATGTATATTTAAAAATTGTATTTAATTGAAGGATAATTGCTTTAAGAATTTTGTTGTTTTCTGTCAAACCTCAACATGAATCAGTCATAGGTATACATATATCCCCTCCCTTTGAACCTCCCTCCCATCTCCCTCCCCATCCCACCCCTCTAGGTTGACACAGACCCCTGTTTGAGTTTCCTGAGCCATACAGCAAATTCCCGTTGGCTGTCTATTTTACATATGGTAATGTAAGTTTCCATGTTACTCTCAACATACATCTCACCCTCTCCTCCCTCCTCCCCATGTCCATAAGTCTGTTCTCTATTGCTGCTCTGCAAATAAATTCTTCAGTACCATTTTTCTAGATTCCATATATTAGAATACAGTATTTAACTTTCTCTTTCTGACTCATTTCACTCTGTATAATAGGTTCTAGGTTCATCCACCTCATTAGAACTGACTCAAATGCCTTCTTTCTTATGGCTGAGTAATATTCCATTGTGTATATGTACCACAACTTCCTTATCCATTCATCTGTTGATGGACATCTAGGTTGCTTTCATGTTTTGGCTACTGTAAATAGTGCTGCAGTGAACATTGGGATACATGTGTCTTTTCCAATTTTATTTTCCTCAGGGTATATGTCTAGGAGTGGGATTACTGGGTCATATGGTGGTTTTATTCCTAGTTTTTTAAGGAATCAACATACCGTCTTCCATAGTAGCTGCATCAATTTGCATTCCCACCAACAGTACAGGACTGTTCCCTTTTCTCCACATCCTCTCCAGCATTTGTTGTTTGTAGACTTTTTGAAGTTGGCCATTCTGACTGGTGTGAGGTGATATCTCATTGTAGTTTTGATTTGCATTTCTCTAATAATGAGCAATGTTGAGCATCTTTTCATGTGTTTATTAGTCATCTGTATATCTTCTTTGGAGATACGTCTATTTATGTCTTTTGCCCACTTTTTGATTGTGTTGTTTGTTTTTCTGGTATTGAGTTGTATGAGTTGCTTATATATTTTGGAAATTAGTCCTTTGTCAGTTGTTTCATTTGCTATATTTTTCTCCCATTCTGAGGGTTGTATTTTCACCTTGCTTATAGTTCATTTGCTGTGCAAAAGCTTTTAAGTTTAATCAGATCCCACTTGTTTACTTATCTTTTATTTCTATTACTCTAGGAGGTGGGTCATAGAGGATCTTGCTTTGATTTATGTCCTAAAGTGTTCTCCCTATGTTTCCTTTAAAAGTTTTACAGTTGTGGTCTTAAATTTAGGTCTTTAATCCATTTTGAGTTTATGTTTGTGTATGGTGTAAGGAAGTGTTTAAATTTCATTCTTTCCACAGGACTGGAAAAGGTCAGTGTTCGTTCTAATCCCAAAGAAAGGCAATGCCAAAGAATGCTAAAACTACCGCACAAGTGCACTCATCTCACACGCTAGTAAAGTAATGCTCAAAATTCTCCAAGCCAGGCTTAAGCAATACGTGAACCGTGAACTTCCAGATGTACAGGATGCTTTTAGAAAGGGGAGACGAACCAGAGATCAAATTGCCATCATCCGCTGGATCATTGAAATAGCAAGAGAGTTCCAGAAAAACATCTATTTCTGCTTTATTGACTATGCCAAAGCCTTTGACTGTGTGGATCACAATAAACCGTGGAAAATTCTGAAAGAGATGGGCATACCAGACCACCTGACCTGCCTCTTGAGAAACCTGTATGCAGGTCAGGAAGCAACAGTTAGAACTGGACATGGAACAACAGACTGGTTCCAAATAGGAAAAGGAGTACGTCAAGCCTGTATATTGTCACCCTGATTATTTAACTTATATGCAGAATACGTCATGTGAAATACCAGGATGGATGAAGCACAAGCTAGAATCAAGATTTCCGGGAGAAATATCAATCACCTAAGATATGCAGATGACACCACTCTTATGGCAGAAAGTGAAGAAGAACTAAAAAGCCTCTTGATGAAAGTGAAAGAGGAGAGTGAAAAAGTTGGCTTAAAGCTCAACATGCAGAAACAAAGATCATGGCATCCAGTCCCATAACTTCATGGGAAATAGGTGGGGAAACAGTGGAAACAGTGTCAGACTTTATTTTGGGGGGCCCCAAAATCACTGCAGATGGTGATTGCAGCCATGAAATTAAAAGATGCTTACTCCTTGGAAGGTAAGTTATGACCAACCTAGATAGCATATTCAAAAGCAGAGACATTACTTTGCCAACAAAGGTCTGTCTAGTTGAGGCTATGGTTTTTCCTGTGGTCATGTATGGATGTGAGAGTTGGACTGTGAAGAAGGCTGAGTGCCGAAGAACTGATGCTTTTGAACTGTGGTGTTGGAGAAGACTCTTGAGAGTCCCTTGGACTGTGAGGAGATCCAACCAGTCCATTCTGAAGGAGATCAGCCCTGGGATTTCTTTGGAAGAAATGATGCTGAAGCTGAAACTCCAGTGCTTTGTCCACGTCATGCGAAGAGTTGGCTCATTGGAAAAGACTCTGATGTTGGGAGGGATTGGGGGCAGTAGGAGAAGGGGACGGCCGAGGATGAGATGGCTGGATGGCATCGCTGACTCGATGGACGTGAGTCTGAGTGAACTCTGGGAGTTGGTGATGGACAGGGAGGTCTGGCATGCTGCGATTCATGGGGTCGCAAAGAGTCAGACACAACTGAGCGACTGAACTGAACTGAACTGAACTGAACTGATTTTGTAGATCTGTTTTCTTCTCTTGTGTTTCTTGACTATATAAGTCTTTTTAACATTTGTTGTGAAGCTGGTTTGGTGGTACTGAATTCTCTTAACTTTTGCTTGTCTGGAAAGCTTTTGATTTCTCCATCAATTTTGAATGAGATTCTTGCTGGGTAAAGTAATCTTGGTTGTAGATTTTTTCCTTTCAGTAGTTTACGTATATCCTGCCATTCCCTTCTGGCCTGCAGGGTTCTGCTGAAAGATCAGCTGTTAAACATCTGAGGTTTCCCTTGTATGTTACTTGTTGCTTTTCCCTTGCTGCTTTTAATATTCTTTCTTTGTGTTTAGTTTTTGTTAGTTTAATTAGTTTGTGTGTTGGCATGTGTCTCCTTGAGTTTATCCTGTATGGGACTCTTTGCACTTCTTGACCTTGACTATTTGCTTTTCCATGTTGGGGAAATTTTCAGCTATAATCTCTTCAGAACTTTTCTCATACCCTTTCTTTTTCTCTTCTTCTTGTGGGACCCCTATAATTTGAATGTTGGTGCGTTTGATACTGTCTCAGAGGTCTCTGAGACTATCCTCAGTCCTTTTCATTTTTTTACTTTATTCTGCTCTTCAGAAGTTATTTCCACCATTTTATCTTCCCAACTCACTGATTCGTTTTTCTGCTTCAGATATTCTGCTATTGATTACTTATAGAGTATTTTTAATTTCAATAATTGTGTTGTTTGTCTGTGTATGTTTATTGTTTAATTCTTGTAGGTCTTTGTTAATTGATTCTTACATTTTCTCCATTCTGTTTTCAAGGTGTTTTTTTTTTTTTTTAATCATCTTTACTATCATTCTGAATTCTTTTTCAGGTAGTTTGCCTATTTCCTCTTCATTTATTTGGACTTCTGTGTTTCTAGTTTGTTCCTTCTTTTGTGTGGTATTTCTCTGCCTGTTTATTTATTTATTTTTTAACTTACTGTCTTTGATGTCTTGTTTTCCCAGGCATCAAGGTTGAATTAATTCTTCCTTTTGGTTTCTTCACTCCTAACGTTAGTCCGGTGGTTTTGGTAAGCTTCATATAGGGTGAGATTTGAGTTTTTCTTGTTTTTGTTTTTCTTTGTTTTTCCTGTGATGGGCAAGGCTGATTGAGGTGGTAATCCTGTCTGCTAACGATTGGGTTTGTATTTTTGTTTGTTTATTGTTTAGATGAGGCATTCTGCTCTGGTGCTACTGGTGGTTGGGAGGTACTGTGCCTTTTATTCAGGTGGTTTCCTTTCTGTGAGTTCTGGCTATTTGTTATTTCCTAGAGTTAATTCCTTGGTAGTCTAGGGTCTTGGAATCAGTGCTCTCACTCCAAAGCCTCAAGGTTTGATCTCAACTTCAGGCCACAACAAGTAGAAGCTGAGAAGAAAAGGCTGTCTTCTCTAACACTTAGTCATGAAAATCCTGATTCACTGTTCCAAAATTTTACTGGATCATCACTCACATAGGATGGCAACCATAAGGATGGGGCTTCTGAACTTCACATAAGGAACAACTGAAGTACCTGGGGAATATTCAGCCTTCCAAGATCTTAGCAGCTGAGAAGTAAAAGGTGGAGGAGGGAGCCTAGGGCAGAAACTGCACCTGGCCATGTGCCCATGGGGGTGGCTGCATGAGATTCCTTAAAGCTGAGGGCAAAAAGTATATTTACATTTTAAAACTGGAAGCAATCTCAAATTTGTCTCAGTTCACTTCAGTCTGTCGTTCATTCATCTCTGACTCTTTGCAACCCCGTGAATCTCAGCACGCCAGGCCTCCCTGTCTATCACCAACTCCCAGAGTTCACCCAAACTCATGTGCATTGAGTCAGTGATGCCATCCAGCCATGTCATCTTCTGTCATCCTCTTCTCCTCCTGCCCCCAGTTTCTCCCAGCATCAGGATCTTTTCCACTGAGTCAACTCTTCACATGAGGTGGCCAAAGTATTGGAGTTTCAGCTTCAGCATCAGTCCTTCCAGTGAACACCCAGGACTGATCTTTAGGATGGACTGGTTGGATCACCTTGCAGTCCAAGGGACTCTCAAGAGTCTTCTCCAGCACCACAGTTCAAAACCATCAATTCTTCAGAGCTCAGCTTTCTTCATAGTCCAATTCTCACATCCATACGTGACCATAGGAAAAACCATAGCCTCAACTAGATGGACCTTTGTTGGCAAAGTAATGTCTCTGCTTTTGAATATGCTATCTAGGTTGGTCATAACTTACCTTCCAAGGAGTAAGCATCTTTTAATTTCATGGCTGCAGTCACCATTTACAGTGATTTTGGAGCCCCCAAAATAAAGTCTGACACTGTTTCCACTGTTTCCCCATCTATTTCCCATGAAGTGATGGGACCAGATTTTAGTTTTCTGCATGTTGAGCTTTAAGCCAACTTTTTTCACTCTCCTCTTTCACTTTCATCAAGAGGCTTCATTTTCTGCCATAAGGGTGGTGATATCTGCATAGCTGAAGTTATTGATATTTGTCCTGGCAATCTTGATTCCAGCTTGTGTTTCTTCCAGTCCAGCATTTCTCATGATGTACTCTGCATATAAGTTAAATAAGCTGTGTGACAATATACAGCCTTGACATACTCCTTTTCCTATTTGGCACTAGTCTGTTGTTCCATGTCCGGTTCTTACTGTTGCTTCCTGACCGGCACACAGGTTTTTCAAGAGGCAGGTCAGGTGGTCTGGTATTCCCATCTCTCTCAGAATTTTCCACAGTTTATTGTGATCCACGCAGTCAAAGGCTTTGGCATAGTCAATAAAGCAGAAATAGATGTTTTTCTGGAACTCTCTTGCTTTTTTGATGATCCAGCAGATTAATCTCTGGTTCCTCTGCCTTTTCTAAAACCAGCTTGAACATCTGGAAGTTCATGGTTCACGTATTGCTGAAGCCTGGCTTGGAGAATTTTGAGCATTATTTTACTAGCGTGTGAGATGAGTGCAATTGTGCGGTAGTTTGAGCATTCTTTGGCATTGCCTTTCTTTGGGATTGGAACTAACACTGACCTTTTCCAGTCCTGTGGCCACTGCTGAGTTTTCCAAATTTGCTGGCGTATTGAGTGCAGCACTTTCACATCATCATCTTTGAAGATTTGAAATAGCTCAACTGGAATTCCATCACCTCCACTAGCTTTGTTTGTAATGATGCTTTCTAAGGCCCACTTGACTTCACATTCCAGGATGTCTGGCTCTAGATGAGTGATCACATCATCATGATTATCTGGGTCGTGAAGATCTTTTTATATAGTTCTTCTGTGTATTCTTGCCACCTCTTAATATCTTCTGCTTCTGTTAGGTCCATACCATTTTTGTCCTTTATTTAGCCCATCTTTGCATGAAATGTTCCCTTGGTATCTCTAATTTTCTTGAAGAGATCTCTAGTCTTTCCCTTTCCATTGTTTTCCTCTATTTCCTTGCATTGATCTCTGAGGAAGGCTTTCTTATCTCTCCTTGCTATTCTTTGGAACTCTGCATTCAGATGCTTGTATCTCTCCTTTTCTCATTTGGTTTTTGCTTCTCTTCTTTTCACAGCTGTTTGTAAGGCCTCCCCAGACAGCCATTTTGATTTTTTGCATTTCTTTTCTATGGGGATGGTCTTGATCCCTGTCTCCTGTACAGTGTCACGAACCTCCGTCCATAGTTCATCAGGCAGTCTATCAGATCTAGGCCCTTAAATCTATTTCTCACTTCCACTGTATAATCATAAGGGATTTGATTTAGGTCAGACCTGAATGGTCTAGTGGTTTCCCCTACTTTCTTCCATTTAAGTCTGAATTTGGTAATAAGGAGTTCGTGATCTGAGCCACAGTCAGCTCCCGGTCTTGTTTTGCTGACTGTATAGAGCTTCTCTGTCTTTGGCTGCAAAGAATATAATCAATCTGATTTCAGTGTTGACCACCTGGTGATGTCCATGTGTAGAGTCTTCTCTCATGTTGTTGGAAGAGGGTGTTTGCTATGATCAGTGCATTATCTTGGCAAAGCTCTATTAGCTTTTGCCCTGCTTCATTCCGTATGCCAAAGCCAAATTTTCCTGTTACTCCAGGTGTTTCTTGACTTCCTACTTTAGCATTCCAGTCCCCTATAAAGAAAAGGACATCTTTTTTGGGTGTTAGTTCCAAAAGGTCTTGTAGGCCTTCATAAAACCGTTCAGCTTCGGCTTCTTCAGTGTTACTGGTTGGGGCATAGACTTGGATAACTGTGATATTGAATGGTTTGTCTTGGCAATGAACAGAGATCATTCTGTCGTTTTTGAGATTGCATCCAAGTACTGCATTTCGAACTCTTTTGTTGACCATGATGGCTACTCCATTTCTTCTAAGGGATTCCTGCCTGCAGTAGTAGATATAATGGTCATCTGAATTAAATTCACCCATTCCAGTCCATTTTAGTTTGCTAAGTCCTAGAATGTCGACGTTCACTGTTGCCATCTCTTGTTTGTCCACTTCCAATTTGCCTTGATTCATGGACCTAACCTTCCAGGTTGCTATGCAATATTGCGCTTTACAGCATCGGACCTTGCTTCTATCACCAGTCACATGCACAACTGTGTACTGTTTTTGCTTTGGCTCCATCCCTTCATTCTTTCTGGAGTTATTTCTCCACTGATCTCCAGTAGCATATTGGGCACCTACTGACCTGGGGAGTTCCTCTTTCAGTATCCTATCATTTTGCCCTTTCATACTGTTCATGGGGTTCTCAAGGCAAGAATATTGAAGGGGTTTGCCATTCCCTTCTCCAGTGGACCACATTTTGTCAGACTTCTCCACCATGACCCGTCCATCTTGGGTGGCCCCACACGGCATGGTTTGGTTTCACTGAGTTAGACAAGGCTGTTGTCCATGTGATCAGATTGGCTAGTTTTCTGTGATTATGGTTTCAGTGTGTCTGCCCTCTGATGCCCTCTTGCAATACCTACCGTCTTACTTGGGTTTCAGGGACTTAATATCAGAGAAATTCATGCATTTCAATGTCTAAGGCTGCTAAACTCTTTTTAAGGTACTGTTGATTTAATCAGATCCACTAGATGAAAAATGTATATAGTGTGTATGCAGACACATAGATGCTAATTATATAGATATATTCAATAAATAATATTTATATATAACATTTATGCTTATATATATTAATACATGTGTTTTCTTTAAACACAATGCTGAGGAAGGGGCTATGTGTATATATATATTTCAACAATCCCCACAAAGTGATACATACTTCAAATGAGTCAGTGGGACCTCATTTTTACAATGTCCATTCCACTGTGCAGACACTAGAACAAAAGTATAGTTGATGAGTATTTAGAGTGCTATGCTCAGTCACTCCATCATGTCCAGCTCTTTGCGATCCCATGGACTGTAGCATGTCAGTCTCTGCCCATGAGATTATCCTAGCAACAATACCTGAGTGGGTTGCCATTTCCTCCTCCAGAGGATCTTCCTGCCCCAGGGATCAAACCCACATCGACCGTGGCCCCTGTATTGGCAGGCAGATTCTTTACCACTGTGCCACCTAGGAAGCCCCCTAGATAATGTCTAACACTTATTCTTTCTTAGAATTGGAGCATCTTGCTTTTAAAATGTGACTTTCTATTTTACACTGCTATACATAAGGGCCTTAGAGGCTGTTACAAGCTTGTGAGAGTGAAGTTTTTGGTTAAAATGCCATTACATCACTGCCACACATGCATGTTATAAACAAAAAGAACAAGGTTTATCCAATTTATCATGGAAAAACTGCTGTGCTTTAAATCTATCAATGCTTTTCATCTTTTTATTGTAAATAAGACCTATAATAGAAAGCCACACAAAACACATATAATTATTAGAAGGTAAACATAAGCTGGGTCAAGAAGCAGAAATTTTGGCAGCTAACCCAGAAACCCCTTCCATGTGTTCCATCCTCATTACAACACCCTCTCTCCCCTTATAAGGAGCCATCAACATGACTTCTACAGTATTCACTTTGCACTTTAAAAAGAGATTTTTTCATTCACATGTGCATCCCTAGACTATAGTTTAATCTTGCACGAGTATCCTTTTAATCTATAGATTCTCCCTCCTTTCTTTTCCTTAACAATTTATCTGTCGAAGAAACCAGGTTGTAGACTTCCTCTCAGTCTGGGTTTCTGGGTTTTGCTGATGGCATATTCATGATGCAGTTCAAAAATGTTCCTCTGTTCTTTATATTTCCTGCATGTCAGCAATTGTATCCAGAGGCGTGGTGAGATTTACAGTTGCTATGGTGAGCACACCAGAGGGAGTGCTGTGTCATCAGAGGGGCCGCAGTGTCTAGCTGTTTTTTTATTTCCACAATCGCTAACGCGCTATGCCTAGATCAACTCATCACACTTTCAGAAAAAATGTATTTATTTATTTGGCTGTGCCTAGTCTTATTTGCAGCGTGTAGGATTTAGTTTCCTGACCAAGGATTGAACCCAGGCCCCTGCACTGGGAGTGTGGCGTGCCAGTGTATCACCAGGGAAGTCACATGCTCGATTCTTTCACTTTATCTGCCCACTTTCCAGATAAGGAAATAGTTCCTTATTATCCTTGTAAGGGGACCATATTTAAAAAAAAACTAATCATAAACTCACAGAGTTAAACATATTTGAGTTCTGTTCTATTGCAACTACTATTCTTTTTGAAGTTCAAATGGTCCCATCTTTGTCCAGGGAGCCAGCATCACTAGAGAATCATAGTGCATATCACTAGCCCAGGAAAAGATCAAAATTCAAAATTTGAAGCACAGTTTTATATTGAATGTATATCACTTTCACATCATCGTAAAGTCAAAAAATTAAGTTGAACCATTGTAAGTTGGAGACTGTCTGCACTCCATTTTTTTTTTTTCCTGACACAAAGCGTTGCATTTAAAAGCCTGAGAATAATCCAATTTTCTTTCCCTTAAAATACACTTTGTCTTTTAGATGTCTAAAGGAACTTTTTCCTTTAAAGTCCAGTTAACTTACTACATAGTGTTATTTGGGGTCAGTCTTCTCAGGTATATGTTGTGCTCTTTGAGTAAGCAGTTTTCACTTTTTTGGCATTACCATTTTTAGTCTTTTTTCAGTTCCCTTACTTTGTTTTTCTTCATCAAGGCTCCTCCTGTCCATGCTAAATCTTCCTTGTCTATTGCCTACATGTGACATTTTCTCTTAAATCTTTTAATGTCTCTCCTCATTATTTTACTTTTGGCCGTGCTGGGCGTTCGCTGCTGCAGGCTTTTCTCCAGTTGTGGCGAGCGGGGGCTGCTCTCCAGTTTTGGTGCGTGGGCTTTTCATTGCAGTGGTTTCTCTTGTTGCAGAGCGCGGGCCTCAGTGCATGAGGGCTTCAACAGCTGTGGCACATGGGCTCAGTGATTGCGGCTCCTGGGCTCTAGGGGCAGGCTCAACAGCTGTGCCGCACAGGCTTAGCTGCATATGGAATCTTCCCAGAAAAGGGATCAAAGGTGTGTCTCCTGTGTTGGTAGGCAGATTCTTATCCACTGTGCCACCAAGGAAGCCCCTCTCATTTCTTTCTGAATTTTAGAGTTTTATATTTTAAGCTCATTTGAAATACTATGCTTCAGTGTTTACTTTTTTTAAATAAAGTTTTATTTTTATTTATTTTTTAATACTGAAAACATTTGGATTGGTGTATAGCCAATTAACAATGTTGCGATAGTTTCAGGTGAACAGTGAAGGGACTTAGCCATACACATGTATCCATTCTCCCCCAAACCCTCCTTCTGTCCAGGCTGGCACATTGAGTAGAGTTCCATGTGCTATACAGTAGGTCCTTGTTGGTTATCCATTTTAAATATACCAGTATGCACATGACCTTTCCAAAGTCCCTAACTATCCCTCCCCTGGCAGCCACGAGTTTGTTTTCTATGAGTCTCTTTCTTTTTTTTAAAGTAAGTTCATTTTTTTTTTAAATTAAATCTATTTATTTTTAAAATTACAATACTGTATTTGTTTTGCCATACATTGACACGAATCAGCCATAGGTGAACACAATCTCCCAATGCCGAATCCCCTCCCACCTCCCACCCCCATCCTCTACTTGAATCATCCTGTGCATCAGCCCCATGCATCCTGCATCCTACATTGAACATAGATTAGCGTTTCGTTTCTTACGGGAAAATATACACGTTTCATTGCCATTCTCCCATACCATCCCACCCTTGTATCATTTCTTTTAGATTCCACATATAAGGGATGTCTTATATTTCTCCTTCTCTTTCTGACTTACTTTACTCAGTATGACGCTCTCTTGATCCATCCATGTTGCTGCAAATGGCCTTATTTCATCCTTTTTAATGGCTGAGTAATATTCCAGTGTGTGTTCTTATATACACTTGCACACACACATACATGACTTCTTTATCCATTTCTTTGTTGATGGAAATTTAGGTTGTTTCCATGTCTTGGCCATTGTAACAGTGCTGCAGTGAACACTGGGGTGCATGTATCTTCTGGGCCATGTTTTTCTCTGGATACGTGCCCAGGAGTGGGATTACACGCTCATATGGTAGCTCTATTTTTAGTTTCTTAAGGACCCTCCATACTGTTCTCCATAGTGGCTGTACCAGTTTATTCCCACCAACAGTTATGCTTCAGTTTTGACCTCTTCCATCAAGTTGTCTTCCCAGCATGCTTTCTGCTCCATGTTCTTTCATTTCCCTAGTAACTTCTTATGAGCTTGGAAGTTGATACTTTTCTGTGGCTCATTATGCAAAATTAGCTTTTCTGAATAGTTAGAAGGAAGTACAGTTCAAGAAAATCTCACTAACTTGACGGAACTCCCTCTTAGGTTATCACCGTGAAGTGTTTAAAACCATGGCCTCTTGCTTTCTGATATTTCCTGTTATCGTTTAATCGCTAAGTCATGTCGGCTCTCTGCGACCCCATGGATTGTAGCCCACTAGGCTCCTCTGTCCACGGGATTTCCCGGGCAAGAATACAGGAGTGGGTTGCCACTTTCTGTATCTCTTCCTTTTCCCCACTTTTATCTGGACTTCCTCTTTCCCTCATGTCTCCTGGCACTACTGTGCTCAGTTTTGACTCCACTGTCAGCATTTTCTCTTCAGACGGTGCCCTGGCCTGGAAGAGGGCTTTGATTTTAGGTTTCAGGAGTTAATGTGGTCCAGACTGCCTGAGTTCCTTTCAGAACCCTCCAAGAACCCTGCCACTCATCTGGCACTGAATTGGGTAAAACCCCTCCCAGTTTCGGCTGCTGTGCTCAAATCAGCCTGCACTCATTTCCAGTGCATTCCTGTTACCTGTTCTGGGGTTCTCCTGGTCTCAGGCCTGTCAGATGCCCTGTTGTCCCCCCCACCTGACTTATTCCTTTCGTACAAACACTGATATCCTGCAGGTTTTGCGGCTGCTGGAGGTTTATCTCCGCCACCTGCTTATACTTTGAGATCTGTGGATAACTCACTTGGTTTTGATGTAAGTGCTGCATGCTACCTAGTTCTGTTTTACATGAGGATTCAGAAAATTCGAATAACAATGTTGCTGCTGTCTTTTTCCCAGAACCGATTAGGCACGTCTATCTTTAAAGTCTATTTTTCACCCATCCCCAAAGCTAGCCCCCTAAATGTGACATACTGCTGCCTCATGGCCATACTGTCCTTGCTGCTGAAGTAGGCATTGCCACACCACTGCTCCTTACCCAGGGCTTTACTCAGAGAAAGTATCAGAGACAGCTGAAACTGCAGGGCCAGATGTGGCTGCTCCCTTAGTGATGCAGAGACTGGGGGAGGGGTGAGGGGGAGAACACAGTAGGGCCTATAACCTTGTGGTTTAGCTGCATTTAGCTAATCAAGCATTACTACCTCAGTGGCAACAGAAAAAGGTACAAGTAGAGATAGGAAAATTAAAAAAGAGAGAGAGACTGCCTATCAGCTTTACCTTTGTTGCAGCTAATGCAAGATGGCTAGGATTTGGGTCATGGGCTTAACAGAACAAGGGAGCCCTTCCGATGGCTACCCAAAGACCTCACTCCATCATGCAAGCAGGTGATTTCACCGTTCTTACCTAGTGGAATTTGATGACTACTAATACAAATGACAATTGTATGTTTCCATTTTCTCTCTTTCTGGAATCCTTCCATTTTCCTTTGCCTCCAGTGTACATTGAGAGCAGACAGGCCATCTTTTAACTTATAGGTCACTAGGTCACAAGCAGCCTTGTCTGGACTTGATAAGGAGAGCTGCACAAAACTCAGCTCTCCTGGACTTTGAGTGGGATGCAGTGATGAATGGAGGAGGGAGCTGGTTCTACTTACAACAAGAGGAATGATGAGGGGCAGACTGTGACAGATAACATAAATTTAGATTGCTCAGTATCCATTTGAATTTTCTTGTCCTACATGCAGAGGTTGAAAAACAAACAAAAAAATAACATCTCAGACACCCTTGCAATTGAGGTTCAAAATGTGATGTAGATTCTAATCACCACTTAAACACACAGGAGTCTGATTTGGAATAGAGTCATACGAGAGGAAGCAATATGTAGGGTATTTATTTTGCAGACTGTGGCGAAGGCAACATGCTCTGGAGCTGGCCACCACAGTGGCTGCTCCCTGGTTTTAGCTGAAGTGGCTGGTTTGCGGCCAGCAGCCGCTGGGATTCCCTCCTGATCTAGGCAGATGCAGCAGCCACACTGAGGATTTGCCATGTGGTTTGGGAAGTCATTCCTGGCAGCCTGGTCTACAGCCTGTCTCTTGAGCCCTCTGGGGATTCTGAAAGCCACTGAAAATCCTATGAAAATCACTTTTTGTTTAGTCTACCTAGAGTGGATTATGTTTTCCGCTACTAAACTCTGACCCACATAGCCTGCCAATGCACAAAGCAGAGGCAGCTCCGGCTCTCTTGGTTTACCCAGGAGCAAGCACCCAGGTGCCTAGGTAACCCCCGTTTCTGGATGCTTCTAGCAACAAAGGGGATAATTCTTGCAGCTGGGCACGTGTTTTTGCTGCCCCAGGAGACAGAAGGGACAGCCTGCCACAAGCACATACATGAGTGGCGATGGTGGTGCTTTTGATGTTCAGGCCATAGCTGTTGGTGTTTTTATTGGTATGGGAGAATGATACTCTTCTACATTCTCTCTGAGAACTGTAAAATTAAAATATTATTTGTGTTTCTTATTTTTAAATTAATTTTTATTAGACTACAGTTGCTTTACAACATTGCGTTAGTCTCTGCTGTACAGCAAAGTGAATCAGCTGTGTGTATACATCTATCCCCCCCTTTTTTCTTCCCATTTAGGTCATCACAGAGCATTGAAAAGAGTCCTCTGAGCTATACAGTAGGCTCTGATTAGTTACCTATTTTATAGGTAGTATCAACAGTGTATATATGTCAATGCCAACTGCGTATATATGTCAATCCCAATCTCCCAATTCATCCCATCCCCACCCCTGCCCCCTTGGTGTCCATATGTTTGTTCTCTACATCTGTGTCTCCATTTCTCCTTGGCAAATAAGATTGCTTTGTGTTTTTAAAAGGACTTTTGGCTTTAGACAAAGTAAGATGATTTGAGGGGTAAAATGCTTCCAATTCAGGACACAATTTATAAATTGTAGGATTTCCTGCCCATTTTGTATTATATGTTATCTGTCCTAGAATAAAAAGAAATGTAGTTTTCCCTCTGTTTCTTCAGGCGCGTCTATGATTACAAACACCCAAACACATAGTGTTTGATTACCAACACTGCACACCCAGTGATAAGTGGCTGCACGGTTTTGTAGTCTTTGTAGACTTGAACATTTTCAGCTGTTGTTTAATGACAGCACTCTTGGCTTTGAGCCACTGGCAACAGGGACTGGTTACCGTGCGCAGCACTGGGTCTTCTCTGCCAGTAAAGGCTGCACATCAAACCCATAACAGCTGTTCTTAAAGGGCAAAGAATACACCTGCCCCTCCCAGAGTCATCTTTCCTCCCTGACTGTAAGCAGGCCCTAAGCAGGCCCTCGGGGCAACTGGTCATTTCTGAGACCTTTCCACGGTGACCTCTGGGAACAGTCTGTCCCTTCTGTCCTTAAATGTCCTGGAACAGCAGTAGCACTGGGCTGTCACTCCTGGAAACGCAGACCAGTGGGCTGCAATGATGGCCCCGTGTCTCATCTCCCACATGGAAGTGATGACCCCTACTTATAGCCTTCATGCCTATTTGGTTACTTTCATCTTTTCCTGATGATTTACAGAGCACTATCATCGAGTCTGCCACATCACACCATTACATCCTCTGTAAACTGCATCTTTTTTCCTAACACTTTTTATTGTAGACCCTCTCCAGATTTATAGAATCCTGTACGAGTTCCTACATACCCAAGTATTCCCAGTACCCCAGTATTCCCTGTTAGTGATGTCTTCCATCAGGATGGTATGTGTTGCTGTCCTGTGCTCAGTTGCTCAGCTGTGCCCAACTCTTTGTGACCCCATGGACTGTAGCCCTTCAGGCTCCTCTGTCCATGGGGATTCTCCAGACAAGAATATTGGAGTGGGTTGCCATGCCCTCCCCAGGGGGTCTTCCTAACCCAGGAATCGAACCCAGGTCTCCCGCATTGCGGGCAGATTCTTTACCCTCTGAGCCACCAGTGAAGCCCAAGAATACTGGAGTGGGTAGCCAATCCCTTCTCCGGGGGATCTTCCCGACCCAGGAATCAACCTGGGGTCTGCTGCATTGCAGGTTGATTCTTTACAGCTGAGCTACCAGGGGAGCCCCTAGGATGGTACATTACTTGCAAATAGTGAACTGATGTTGACATTTATTACTACCTAAAATCCACACTTCACTTTAACCCAAAGTCCTTTTTCTGTTTCAAGACTTCATCCAGGATACACTGTATTAGGTGTCATCTCCCCTTAGGGTCCTTTTGGCAGTGACAATAGACTGTCCTTGTTTCTGATGACTTTGACAGTTTTGAAGAGCATTTAACCTGCATCTTTTCAGAGTTATCCCTCACTTTAGTAACAATAAGAATCAGAGAAAACTGATTTTTGGAAGGAGTTATCAGTAGGATCAAGAGTCCTCAAACCAAATCCTACCTGTCCTGAGTTTTCAGAAAGCTCATGTGGTTTTATCTCTATCAATGTCCCTCTGTGATGGAGGGGTGGGTGCAGGCCCAGTGGATATTCAGACAGCTGCTGCAGGAGCTGGAAGAGTTGGTGGTGTGAGAGGTTCCATAACCTGGCTGATCATTACAGTCAGTGGAGAATTTGTAAAGCACAGATGCCCAGGCCTTAGCCCAGGTGTACTGAATCAGAATCTCCAGCCATAGGGTCTGGAATCCTATATTTTTTATTGCTTAAAAACTAATAATCTTGCTAATTATGTTAATATATAAAATTATAAAGAACATGGGCCATAATCCTATGAATATACACAGAAGTATAAATGTAGAAAATGTAAAGAGGAACCAAAAGTCTAAAATGAAAAATGAAAGCCTCCCTATAATCTATATAACTTAAGGACGCTTTGGTTTCTCCCTGTTTTCAGTGCTGTCTTTTGTTTGCTTGAGATTTGTATTTCTGCAAGCTTCCAAGGTATTCTGGTGTAACCAGAAATTTGGGACCCACTCCAGATGAGATTCACAGTTCACCTGGCCGGGGGTGGGGTGGGGAGAGAATGTTCCTTTCAGAGCTGACATCCATTATAAAATCACAGAGGCCTACCCTACCCCTTTCCCTCCCTGAACAAGTCAGCCCTAAAGCCATCAGTTGGGGCAGAGCAAAGGGAGGCAGCCTGTGACAGCTTGTCGGAGCCCACCTGGATTGACAAGGGCATCCCACAGAGGACAGATCCCGTATGGGGCGTTCAGGCCTGAGTGCATGTGGCTGGCATCCACGGGTAGGGGCAGGCTGAACAGGGAGCAGTGGGTGTGAGTATCCATGTGGAGGGGGTGGCCTGGGGCCCAAGGGGATAAAGCAGGCACTCGTGAGGGTGGTGTCTCTGAGAAGGGAATCAGTGCCTGAATAGAGGGTATCTTGGGCTTCCCTAGTGGCTCCCATGGTAAAGAGTCTGCCTGCAATGCGGGAGACCCGGTTTTGATTCCTGGGTCGGGAAGATCCCCTGGAGAAGGAAATGGCAACCCACTCCAGTATTCTTGCCTGGGAAATCCCATGGACAGAAGAGCCTGGCAGCCTACAGTCCATGGGGTTGCAAAGAGTCTGACATGACTGAGCAACTAATACTTTGTGGGGGAAGGGGTGGATGCAGTGGTGACAGGAGGCTGGATATTTATGTGGGAATGAATGAAAGAAATATAGTAAGGGTAATGGGAGCCATGTTTCTCACTGTTGGACAAGGAGGTCACTAATATGCAAAGGGAGAAAGACAGAATAAACCCAGAAGGAAAGTGAACTCCCCATGGACTGTATAGTCCATGGAATTCTCCAGGCCAGAATACTGGAGTGGGTAGCCTTTCCCTTCTCCAGGGGATCTTCCCAACCCAGGGATTGGACCCAAGTCTCCCACATTGCAGGCAGATTCTTTACCAGCTGAGCCACAAGGGAAGCCCAAGAATACTGGAGTGGGTAGCCTGTCCCTTCTCCAGAGGATCTTCCTGACCCAGGAATTGAACCAGGGTCTCCTGCATTGCAGGCAGATTCTTTACCAACTGAGCTATCAGGGAAGCCCCAGAGTATCCTACAATTAGAGATAACAGTATGAACTTATGGATTTAAAGATACAAATCTATATATTATACTTACAAATATATACATTTATAGAGTATATACAATATATGTGGCATATATTTGTAGATACATATGTGTATGTTTGCATGGTTGTATATATTTACATATATGAATATATTAAAATGTATATATATCCTTTGAGTGGACTGGGGAGCAATGATATTCCATTGGTAGTAGGTACACCCAGTGCCCACTCCTTGGCTATAATACCATTTTCCACTAAAAAGAACCAGAGGTCCTTGGAGAAACGACTGATTTCAGGGCTGGGGCAGGCAGAGAACATGATGAATTCAGAACATCTTGTGCCAGAAATCAAAGACACACTTAAAGAATGATGAGGACATGTCCAGAGAACACAGGAGCCAGGCTGAAAGGACTCAGGTGAAATTTGAAACAGTTTGAACATTAAAACAAATAATGACAGTAACACACTATATCCCATCCAATAAGATAGAAATCCAAGACCTCATACTGAGAACAATAAATGAAACTTTGAAGGAATATTTACATAGTTTCAAAGCATCTCCCACAAAATATTCATTAATTAAAAGAGAGGAAAAAAAGAGCAACCTCACAATGGAAAATCCCAGAAGATTCTACTTTAATTGAGGGACTAAAATAAAGATGACTAGTAATGGCATGAATTGAAATTGTGTGTCATGCGACAGAGGGCACTGAAAAGCTCCCAACATCACTTCTGTGATATTCCTGCCTGTATGCGTTATGTACCGGGAGCCAACAAGCATTTATTTTTGTCACGGTTTCTGGGGTCAGGAATCTGAGAGTGGCTTCATTGGGTGACTCTGGTTTTACGTCTATTACAGGGTTAAAGTCCAGCTGTCGAGCGACAGACATCTTGAGGTTTAACCAGGGCTGAAGAATCCACTTCCATGCTCACTCACATGGTTGGCAGGCCTCAGTTTCTCCTGGCTGTGGGCTAGATGCTTCAGTTCCTTGCCATCTGGGCCTATATGTATGGCTGCTCACAACATGATGTTTGCGTGCCCCAGATCAAGTGATCCAAGAAATCACTTCTAACCACTTTGGCTCTATGTTCTTGCTTACAAAGACCTCCTCTGGTACCATGTGAAAGGAGACTCATGAGGGTTTGAATAACAGGCATGCGTGTGCTAGGTTCTTTCAGTCATGTCTGATTTTTAGTGACTCTATAGACTGTCCATGGGATTCTCCAGACAAGAATACTGGAGTGGGTTGCCATGCCCTCCTCCAGGGGACCTTCCTGAACCACGGATCAAACCTGCATCTCTTATGTCTCCTGCACTGGCAGGCAGGTTTTTCTCTACTAGTGCCACTTGGAAAATCCTTGAATAATAGGAAGTGGGGCCAATTTGAAGGCTGGCTATGAAACTGCCAAAAATGATCATGACAAACTCAGATACGGAGCTGCTCTACAAAATCACTGATCTATATTCTTCAGTGTCAAGGTCATGAAAATCAAGGAAGAGACTGGGGAACTGTTCCAGAATGAAGGAGACTAGAGAGACATGACTACCAACTGCAATGTGAAATGTGGAATGTGGGCTAGTTCCCTTCGAGATTAAGGACATTGGAGGACACTAGCAAAAGTTTTCGGAGAAGGCAGTGGCAGCCCACTCCAACACTGTTGCCTGGGAAATCCCATGGACAGAGGAGCCTGGTGGGCTGCAGTCCATTGGGTCGCAAAGAGTCAGACACGACCGAGTGACTTCACTTTCACTTTCATACATTGGAGAAGCAAATGGCAACCCACTCCAGTGTTCTTGCCTGGAGAATCCCAGGGCCGGGGGAGCCTGGTGGGCTGCCGTCTGTGGGGTTGCACAGAGTCAGACATGACTGAAGAGACTTAGTAGCAGCAGCACCAAAAGTTTTCATGGGGTAGAAGGATTAGCTGGCAGCAATGGATTAATGTTAATTTCCTGCTTTTACTAGATTGTACTACTATTTTATAGAATAATGTTATTTATAGACAACACCCATTCAAACATTAGGGAAAGATAGGAAAGCAGGTTTGTAACTTACTCTCAAAAGGTTTGGGGCAGGAGGGAAGTATTCTTTATTCTTTTACTGCAACTCTGAGAGAAGATATTAAGAAGAGGTGGCAAAAATACACAGAAGAACTGTACCAAAAGATCTTCACAACCCAGATAATCACGATGGTGTGATCACTCACCTAGAGCCAGACATCCTGGAATGTGAAGTCAAGTGGACCTTAGAAAGCATCACTACGAACAAAGCTAGTGGAGGTGATATAATTCTAGTAGAGCTATTTCAAATCCTCAAAGATGATGCTGTGAAAGTGCTGCACTCAATATGCCAGCAAATTTGGAAAAACTCAGCAGTGGCCACAGGACTGGAAAAGGTCAGTGTTCGTTCCAATCCCAAAGAAAGGCAATGCCAAAGAATGCTCAAACTACTGCACAAGTGCACTCATCTCACACGCTAGTAAAGTAATGCTCAAAATTCTCCAAGCCAGGCTTTAGTAATACGTGAACCATGAACTTCCAGATGTTCAAGCTGGTTTTAGAAAAGACAGACGAACCAGAGATCCAATTGTCAACATCCGCTGGATCATCGAAAAAGCAAGAGAGTTCCAGGAAAACATCTATTTCTGCTTTATTGACTATGCCAAAGCCTTTGTATGGATCACAATAAACTGTGGAAAATTCTGAAAGAGATGAGAATACCAGATCACCTAACCTGCCTCTTGAGAAATCTGTATGCAGGTCAGGAAGGAACAGTTAAAACTGGACATGGTACAACAGACTGGTTCCAAACAGGAAAAGGAGTATGTCAAGGCTATATGTTGTCACCCTGATTATTTAACTTATACGCAGAGTACATCATGAGAAACGCTGGACTGGAAGAAACACAAGCTGGAATCAAGATTGCCGGGGAAATATCAATAACCTCAGATAGGCAGATGACACCACCCTTAAGGCAGAAAGTGAAGAGGAGCTAAAGGGCCTCTTGATGAAAGTGAAAGAGGAGAGCGAAAAAGTTGGCTTAAAGCTCAACCTTCAGAAAATGAAGATCATGGCATCTGGTCCCATCACTTCATGGGAAATAGATGGGGAAACAGTAGAAACAGTGTTAGACTTGATTTTTCTGGGCTCCAAAATCACTGCAGATGGTGATTGCAGCCATGAAATTAAAAGATGCTTACTCCTTGGAAAGAAAGTTATGACCAACCTAGACAGCATATTGAAAAGCAGAGGCATTGCTTTGCCAACAAAGTTCTGTCTAGTCGAGGCTATGATTTTTCCAGTGGTCATATATGGATGTGAGAGTTGGACTATAAAGAAAGCTGAATGCCGAAGAATTGATGCTTTTGAAATTTTGGTGTTGGAGAAGACTCTGGAGAGTCCCTTGGACTGCAAGGAGATCCAACCAGACCATTCTAAAGGATCAGTCCTGTGTGTTCTTTGGAGGGAATGATTCTGAAGCTAAAACTCTAGTACTTTGCCCACCTTATGCGAAGAGTTGACTCATTGGAAAAGACTCTGATGCTGGGAGGGATTGGGGGCAGGAGGAGAAGGGGACGACAGAGGATGAGATGGCTGGATGGCATCACCGACTCGATGGACATGAGTTTGGGTGAACTCTGGGCATTGGTGATGGACAGGGAGGCCTGGCGTGCTGTGATTCATGCAGTTGCAAAGGGTTGGACACGCCTAAGCTGAACTGAACTGAACAGTACTTGGATCTATAAATAAGTTTTCTTTCTTGTTGATGTGGCTTTTAGGCTTAGGCATAAGATCCTAACTTTGGTGAGACTGCAGTGCTTTTCTAGCTGGCCTGTCACTGACATGCCTCCTGACACATTGAAGGCAGAGAAGCATTAGAGAAACACAATAAGTCTTACTGTCCTCACACTCCATACCCAGTGGCACCTACTCCTCTGCTATCAAAATCTACAAAGACCTAGACTGTCTAAAGAGCTGAGATTCCTACTGCTGAGCCTTTGAAGGGCCTTATGTACAGACAGTGCTGCCTGCTCCCTGGGTCTGCAAGGTTGTACATTTTATGTTCCATCAGCACTGATTATATTCTTCAGTTCCTTCTCATCACACCTTTTGCTTCTTCTAATGGTGGGTTGTTTAGAGACTGGCATTATTATCATCTTCACTTTAATGCATTTTAACCTGCTTGTGAAATTTCTAACATCCCTCCCAGTGTCCCTGCTGGAGGACAGTCCAGTCATCCATTATAATAGCAGCTGCTAAAAGGGTTTGGATTGTGTTTGGATTTGAGGGAACCAGATTTTCATGCCAGCTCTCAATGACATAACAAGACTGAAATTTTAATTGGACTTTGGGGAAGTCATGCATTAGGTTCATAGCATTTTGTGTGTGTAAGATAGAGTTGCTATCAAGAAATAATTTTTCTTTTACATTTTTACCTTGATGATGTTTAGAATGTTAGCAGCAGCTAATAACATGGTTTCATGTCCTAAGCATAGATAAGTGCTTGGCCCTCAAGCCTGTGGCCTTAACTTTTGATTTCATGTATGTCTACCCAAAGATACATGAAAGTGCCCTTGGGGTCAGTCGCTCAGTCAACTCTTTGTGACCCCATGGATTGTAACCTGCCAGGTTCCTCTGTCCATGGATTTCTCCAGGGTAGAATACTGGAGTAGGTAGCCATTCCCTTCTCCAGGGGATCTTCCCAACCCAGGGATCGAACCAAGGTCTCCCCGCATTGCAGGCAGATTCTTTACCATCTGAGCCACCAAGGAAGCTTGTGGAGGGGAAGGCAGCAAATGTGCTTACCCATATCTCCAACATTGAACCTGGCTTGACAGTGTATTTAAAGTGAATTACATAGGCAGAGCCTGCCTCCCAGGATATAGGGACATCTTTTGCCTTTTGTTGGAGAAGGCAATGGCAGCCCACTCCAGTATTCTTGCCTGGAAAACCCCATGGACAGAGGAGCCTGGTGGGCTGCAGTCCATGGGGTTGCAGAGAGTCAGACATGGCTGAGCAACTTCACTTTCACTTTTCACTTTCAAGCATTGGAGAAGGAAATGGCAACCCACTCCAGTGTTCTTGCCTGGAGAATCCCAGGGACGGGGGAGCCTGGTGGGCTGCCATCTATGGGGTCGCACAGAGTCAGACACCACTGAAGCGACTTAGCAGCAGTTTGCCTTTTTGTTTTATTACAAGTGGTTTGAATATTGATGCATTCCTCTTGATTTTAGCCCATTTAGTGAATTTGTTAATCTAAGTCATTGTTATGGGTTTCCCAGGTGGCATTAGTGGTAAAGAATTTGCCTGCCTATGCAGGAGACTTAAGAGATGCGGGTTCGATCCCTGGCTCGGGAAGATCCCCTGGAGGATGGCATGGCAACCCACTCCAGTATTCTTGCCTGGAGAATTCCATGGACAGAGGAGCCTGGCAGGCTACAGTCTAAAGGGTCACAAAGAGTCAGACACTACTGAAGTGACTTAGCATGCAATAAGTAGCATAAATGGGTGATTTATGAGCGATTAGAACACACCCCTTCTGCCTCACTCTTGTTTCTTGAGCTTTGATAATTTTGTGCCACTAGAAAGCACTATAACTTCCCCTGAGGGAAGTGGACAGTGTCCTAGATAGGACATAAAGCCCTTGTCGTCTTTATGGGTTATCTGAGGAAAGGAACTTAAAATTTGCCAGACTTCTATTGGGGAATCCTACCTCCCTATCATCCAGAATAAACCAAATCATACTGCATTCAGATTCTGAATTTAGAAATTCAAGATAAAATCATCTTCCTTAACCAGACATCATTCATGCATTCAGGAAATAATTATTGAATGTTTACTATATGTCAGATACTCTTCTGGGCATTGAGGATAAAGGTAAACAAGACAGAATTCACATTCTTGTAAGTATATAAACAATAAAAGATCAGATGGTGATAAGTGTTATGCAGAGACATTAGGGCAATGTGTTTAGAAAGAGATACTTAGAATTCCTGAGGAAAAAAAATTAGTAGGAGTTTCTAGAAAAGGCCAGTTGAACTTTCTATAATGATGGAAATGTTCTATACTGTACTGTCCAGTGCAGTAGCCACTAGCTGCATGTGGTTTTAGGGAACTTGAAATGTGGTTATTGCTACTGAGGAATTTTAAATTGTATTTAAATAAGTATAAATGGCCACATGTGGCTAATGGCTACCATATTGGACAAGCATGGTTTGAGAGCTATATTTTGGACTTAGGTGTCTATACTTTTACACAGAATGGGAGTAATATACAGCAGTATCTTGATTTTTTTTTTACTTTCAAAAGAACCAAACACATTCTCACTGTATCATCTTTGTAGAATAGATTCATGACTGGACTTCAGTGTTTGAGTATTTAGTTGGAAAGATACAAGATCAAGCAACCTAATAAGGGGCTTAAGAGAAGCAATGGATGGTCACAAAAAGATGTTAGAATGGTACCCACAAACTGAAGGCTAAAGGCTCTGAGCAGTATTAAAAGCTTGAAAGAGAGAAAATCACTGGATGGCAATGTGTGCCAGAGGCCCCTGTCTGCCAGGAAGGTGATAAACGATGTTATTTCCTAATAAAAATTACAAGGCCGGCAGAAAGAGAGTTAGAATAAGAAAGGATTCGTGCTTTCTTATTCTTTTAAGACATTTGCTGAGGTTTTTGCCCCACTGAGACCAGAGCATCTGATTAACTTTGATCCTGCCCTGAGGAATGACCTAATGGCCATTGTCTGCAAGTAAGGCTCTTGGACAGGGTCTTACATAAGGGCCTCTTCAACTGAAATATTCTTTTAATTTTGTCACTCAGTCATGAGCAACAGAGAACCATTTGGTGATATGAAAACAGCAACTTGGGAAAACTTGGTGTTTGTGGTAGCAACAGGGGGAAGTATATCCTGTGCTTAGAACAATTACTAAATTTTCTGGAAAAGCCAAATGGATTTGGTGTGTGACAAAATGCTCATTGTAGAAAAAATATAAGATTTTAGCATATTGGAAAAGTATAACAAGTATAAGGTTATTGAAATTATTCAAGTATTGTCTAATTCTGTGACCAACCACAAATCATCATGACATTACTAAATCCAGAAACATTTTAATCTGACCAGTTAAATATTTTCTTGTCAAATCAACAAATGCTTCAGTTCAGTTCAGTCGCTGAGTCATGTCTGACTCTTTGCAACCCCATGAACCACAGCACACCAGGCCTCCCTATCCATCACCAACTGCAGGAGTCTACCCAAACCCATGTCCATTGAGTTGGTGATGTCATCCAACCATCTCATCTTCTGTCCTCCCCTTCTCCTCCTGCCCTCAGTCTTTCCCAGCATCATGGTCTTCTCAGATGAGTCAGTTCTTCGCATCAGGTGGCCAGAGGTTTGGTAGGAATGGCACCCCACTCCAGGACTCTTGCCTGGAAAATCCCATGGATGGAGGAGGCTGGTAGGCTGCAGTCCATGGGGTTGCAAAGAGTCGGACACGACTGAGCAACTTCACTTTCACTTTTCACTTTCATGCATTGGAGAAGGAAATGGCAACCTACTCCAGTGTTCTTGCCTGGAGAATCCCAGGGATGGCGGAGCCTGGTGGGCTGCCGTCTGTGGGGTCGCATAGAGTCGGACACGACTGAAGTGACTTAGCAGCAATATGTTTAAGTTAGAAAAGTCATCAATAGGAACTTTTAAAGGGACTCAAACATTAGTTACACATCCAAGTATAAGATACAGATATTTTATAGATGGTCACATTATAAGAAACAAGTAAGAGCATATTTAAGAAAAGGCATAAGTACTTCCCTGGTGGTCCAGTGGCTAAGACTCCACATTCCCAATGTAGGGAGCCCATGTTCAATCCCTAGTCAGGGAACTAGATCCCACATGGCACAGTGAAAATTGAAGATCCTGTGTGTTGCAACTAAGGCCAGAGCAGCCAAATAAATATATTTATTTTAGAAAGAAAGAAGATAGAGCATCAATAAAAGGACACCAATAAGGATCTTCTTTAAAAACATGTAGTATGTCTAATGAATTTCTGCCTAAAGTGTTTCTCGTGTGTGTGTGTGTATGCACATGTGTGCTCAGTTGTGTCTGACTCTTTACTACCCATGGACTGTAGCCCACCAGGCTCCTCTGTCCTTGGAGTTTTCCAGGCAAGACTACTGGAGTGTGTTGCCATTTCCTACTTCAGGGGATCTTCCCAACCCAAGTATCAAACCCATGTCTCCTGCATTGACAGGTGGATACTTTACCTCTGGGAAGCAGTTAAGGCTAAGTGTCATAATCTTCTGTGCACTGAGTGGGTTCAGCAGTGCATAAATGAACGAGTTAAGACTGCAACATTTCTTGAGGGGAGATATAGAGACCCCCTGAAAATGGGCCTTGGTTTTGTAGATAAGAGAAATGAGCCTGCAAATTTGTAATAATATTTCATCTCCAAAAAGACAACTAGGATTTGAAGAGGACTGTGGGGAGAAGCCAAAAACAATAATTCTGCTAATGAACAGGAGAGAAATGTGGAACCTTTTTTCCACTATGAAAGCACAATAATAAGCCGTCTCTCTCTACTAGAATGAATGAGAAAATAGTCTCATAATTTCCACATCACTTAGTGTTCAAATCCTGGTCTTTTCACTCATAAACAAAGGCCATTTAAGCTAATAAAAAGACTAATGCACATAGTGTTGGAAGTGTTATTGGGATTACCTCCATCCCTTTCCAGTGCCCTCAGAGACAAGGTGCCTGCCAGCACCCCCTTGTGAGGGTCTTGGATGTTTTTATGTTTCCTCCTTGCCTTGTATAAGCCAACGGGAAATCAAGTGTCTCATTAGGAAATGGAATATTGCAACTTATATCTTTACAGTTAAGTGTTGAATGATGCCTGCTCAATGTAGAGCTGGTGGTAGGACATCATTTAAGAAGAAATTCCTACTTTAAAATGTTCAGTGCTGTTGACTGACTGCAAATAAGATTTTATTTAGCATTTTAGATTATAGTTTGGTCTCAGACCAAAGATTCTCACCCTTTCAGTTCAGTCGCTCAGTCATGTCCGACTCTTTGTGACCCCATGAACCACAGCATGCTAGGCCTCCCTGTCCATCACCAACTCCCAGAGTTTACCCAAACTCATGTCCATTGAGTCAGTGATACCATCTAACCATCTCATCCTCTGTCATCCCCTTCTCCTCCTGCCTTCAATCCTTCCCAACATCAAGGTCTTTTCAAATGAGTCAGCTCTTTGCATCAGGTGGCCAAAATACTGGAGTTTCAGCTTTAATATCAGTCCTTCCAATGAACACCCAGGACCAGTTTCCCTTAGGATGGACTGATTGGATCTCCTTGCAGTCCAAGGGACTCTAAAGAGTCAACGCCACAATTCAAAAGCATTAATTCTTCGGTACTCAGTTTTCTTCACAGTCCAACTCTCACATCCATACATGACCACTGGAAAAACCATAGCCTTGACTGGATGGACCTTTGTTGACAAAGTACTGTCTCTACTTTTCAATATGCTATCTAGGTTGGTCATAACTTTCCTTCCAAGGAGTAAGCGTCTTTTAATTTCATGGCTGCAATCACCATCTGCAGTGATCTTGGAGCCCAAGATACAATGAATAGCAAAATCACCTAGAGGGCCCGTTACTGAACACCTTTGCTAGGCCTCATCCCCGGAGTGTCTGACTCAGCAGGCCTGGAATCGGGCCTGAGAATTTGTATTTCTAGCACATTCCCAGGTGGCACAGATGCTGCTGGTCTGGTGACCATACCTGAAGAACCACTGCCTTAAGACAAGGAAGAGCTCATTGGGATAGATTTCTTGATGTGCGAGTACAATGAGGAGACAAAGGGTTTTTGTAAATCCCTTTCTTCCTGTTCCTCTTTCTGATCGTGCCAAAAGTATTGGGTCTGTCTTAAGCTCCTTTCTGGCCCAAATCCAAAAATAAACAATTCCATTGTTTAATATAGACTTTGAATCTTGTCTGAATGAAAAAGACAAAAGGGCTGATTGATGCATTTTCTGACTCCCTACATTGTTTTGAAACTACACTGAAGTAGTGCTGGAGCCCTAAACCCACCTGCCACTCAGTCTGATACCATTAAAAGCTGAGGTTGGACATTTCATATTTCCTGTCTTTGTAATGTGTTTTTCGTTATTCCAAACGGCAGTGATACCGTTTACTGAGAAGTAGAATGAGGACTCCTGATAAGAAACCCTAGGCACTGGGTGGAAGCGGCTGTTCTGCAGCCCCATTCACGGCTGGCCCGGCTCTGCTGCACTCCCTCCAGCCTGGGTACTCGGCTGAGCTTCTGAAGGACAAAACAATGACCTGCATTCTCCCTTTCTCACTTGCATTAAGGTTTGGTACCTCTCTGGTGTGATGCCAGCCAGAAAGCTCTTTAGTTAGCGTACACAGGGATCCAGGCAAAGGATCTGGCTTCAAAGCACAGAAACCGTTAGTTCATTTTAAAATTGTCGTCAAGTGTCTCATCTGTAAAATGGAGGATGTAGATGCCAGACAGGGGTGGATGGTGTGGTACAGGGGGTGTTGCTGTGGCTGGCACTTTGATGGCAATCTCTAAAACCACTAATGGAGCACCTTTTAAGGGTTCAGGTGGAAATGGCTTGACCTTGAATGTTACCAACTGGTAAAAGATTTTAGCATCTTGTTTTGAATTGTGTAAATGACTGAGGAGTTGCTCTGTTTTGGGGGAGGGAAAATTGAGAAGAGTTCACATATTAATCATCCCAACTGTTCCTCATGTTAACCACAGATATTTGAATACCTAACATATTTTGAAGAAAAGCACTACTGCCAATGCATTCAAACTGAGATTCAGACATCTCAAGATCCTTTCACCTTGGCCTTTTTTTTTTAATGTTAAGTAAATCACTATATCCTTTGGTTTTTATTTTCTTACATAAGGATATAGTCTAAGATTATGTGAAATTATGATAGTGCTTTGGAAAAATGGGAGTATTTCATAAACCATTTACCACATTTGAGTTTCATTATGTTACCCCTGAGGTCAAACAGTTGAGGCTGACTTCCAAAAAGCACATTCCGCCTTGAGTTATATTTTATTTCAAAGCCATTTTTAAAGCAGTCTCCAGCCACGGCAGGATGTGTTAGTTTTCTAAAGGCAAAGCACAGGGAGATACCGCGACTTTTTTAGAAGAGTAAGGAAGAGAATAAAGTCACTCAGTCGTGTCCGACTCTTTGGGACCCCATGAACTGTAGCCTGCCAGGCTCCTCTGTCCATGGGATTTTCTAGGCAAGAATACTGGAGTGGGTTGCTATTTCCTTCTCCAAGGGATCTTGACCCAGGTATTGAACCTGGGTCTCACACACGGCAGGCAGACTCTTTACCATCTGAGCCACCAGGGAAGCTCTAAGTAAGAAAAACCCAAGTTTAACTGTAATGCATCCTGTGAGAATGGAGGGCTTTACTGTACAACTCTTGTCTCCCACTCTGTGTCACTCATTGCACCTGCCTAGTGTCCCACAAAATGCTGACATCGCAAGTACAGACCTAGCTGCGTCTGAGGTTCATTTCTGCTTCTGACTGCAGGGAATCCCGCCTCCCTGCCCCAGCTCCAAGGGTCCCAGCTAACTAAACAGCCAGGCATCCGGGATGCTTTTCTGTTCCCCTGATAAGATGTGCATGAGCATGGTTGAGGTCCCAACTCAGCAGAACAGATTCTCCAGATGTTTTCTCTGTTATCTTAGTACCCTGAAGTGGAGAACTATCCCTTCCCCCTGCAGGGCAAGCCCTGGGCTAAGTGGTGGAGTGTGTTGTCATTGTACCCCCAGTCCCTCACAAGGTCTAGCTTAGCATCCTCGCCTACCCGTGGCCTCATCTTGACCTTCCGTGCACACTCATTCTGCAGCACACCTGATTAGGTGGTTGACTCATTCCTAGGGGGCCTGCCCCCAGCCAAAGATGTAGTAACTGGCAGGTGTTCGTACTGTGGTGAACTGAGGATGTGTCAGGCACCCAGCTACACTTTGACAAGGTCTTTTTGGAGACAGTGCCTTCCCCAAGGGTGGATGGAAATTTCAAGCACTATGGCAGGCTAGGTGGGGCAGGAATAGAGGGATACTTTTGAATTGAGAAGTTCTTGGGTGCTTTTCAAATCACCCCAGAAAGGAAGGAAGCTGCCTATTACAGATTTCCAACTTTTCATCTAAAAGCCTGAAGCCAGATGTGTTTCAGAATTCAGAATTTGGGGGGTGTTAGCGATCTTATAAGAACATCCCCTGCATGATCTCAGGCTGATAACTAAACACATTAATATTCACATGAAATGGGATGACTGTTGCATGTTGTACCACCAGATGAGTTTCAACTGGGTCAGGTTTTGCTGGCAAAGTCATGTTTGGTTATTACAGCTTTGAGGATTTCAGAATTGCAGATGAATTATGTTCTGGTAATTGTTAACAGTAGTTTACTATTACTGAGCATTAATAGTGTGCCAGACACTAGGCTAAGGGAGAACTTTACTGATATCAATGTGTGAGGTAGAAATCATTAGTATCCCCTACTTCACTGATTCCTCCTAAGTCTTCCGTTAAAAAACACACAAACTACTGGGTACATACCAGATACCAGGAAAAGGGAGAAAAAGTCTGTCTAGCCCTCACTTAAAGTTACTTGAGTCCTGAGAGAGAGGCAGATGGGCACACAGACATGGGTGTGCTCAGAGCTGCAGGAACAGAGGAGGGGGGCCCACCCAGCCTACACAAGGGGAGGCCCCCTGGGCAGGCACTGGTCTTGCTGTCCTCCATGCAGAGGGGGAGCCAGCCGGGAGGACACTACCACTGCTTGTTACTAAGTTCACTTGTTCAAGGTCAGTGACTCTCAAGTTCTCTTTAGGTCACAGGTCCCTGTGGTCCTTTATTTAATGTTGCTCTGTCCTCCCTTCTCTTCTACAGAACACCTATCTCCGCTTTCTCCCAAGACAACATCTATGAGGTTCAGCCTCCAAAAGTAGACAAAAGTCTACAGAGATCTTCCATGCCCACATCCAGGCCAGTCAAGGTATCATGCAGCCCTTGGGGAAAGAAGACACCTCCATGTACCGAGAATACATCAGGAACCGCTACCTGTGAGGAGAGCAGGTCCCCGCAGGGCGCCCAGAAGGGGACCAAAGTCCCACTTACTTACATTCTAACCTGTTTGTCTCATCTTAAAAGGTAATTTCCTGTCAGTCCTTTACATTGGAAGGCTTTTACTCTTTTATAACGGGTTAATTACTAATCATTGGTGTTAACAATAAAGAAATGACTGAATATTTTGCTGTCATTGTCTTCGCTTTATTTTAGAAATACTTTGCTTAGAAATGTGGTTATGTAGTATCACACCATCACATTTAGATATTAACAGTATTTGTTGAAGACCTGCTGTGGGGCTTAAGAATCTACCTGCCAATGCAGGGGACACACGTTCAGTCCCTGGTCCAAAAGATCCCACATGCAGCACAGCAACTAAGCCACAACTAGTGAGCCCATGCCCTGGGGCCCGTGATCCGCAACAGAAGAAGCCAGCATAATGAGAAGCCTGCACACTGCAATGAACAGTAGCTCCCCCGCAACCACAGCAACGAGAGAAAGCCTACACTCAGCAATGAAGACCCAAAGCAGCAGCCAAAAATAAAGGACTCTAAAAAAAAAAAAAAAGCCTGCTCTATGCCAGGCCCTATGGCAGGTCTGGGAATATCACAGTAAACAAAACAGGTTCAGATTTTCCTCCTGTGTGAAACGAAGGCAGAGTGTTTTTCTTTGTAGTTAGCACTTCTTAAAATTTATTCTGATGGTTTTTATGTTAACTTTATGTGTTGATAAAAATTTATTTTGAAAGCCCTTGTTCTTAGGGAATAAACACTGAAATATTTCTAGATAAAGTGACAAGATGTCAACAAAGTGCTCTCCACTTGTTCAGGGAAAAAGAACACAAGATAAAGCAAATGCAGCAAAATATTAATAATTGGTAAATCTGAAAGAGCAAAACACAAGTTCTTTGAACTTCTGTAAATATAAAATTAGATCAAAATAAAACATTAAAACTGTGTTCCTCTGCATAGCATTTGTAGTAAGCAGTTGCATTACATGATTTGATATTTGATGACCAGTCAGGGTGGACACACCATGTACTTGTATGTTTGTTCTCTGTATCAGTTCAGTTCAGTCACTGTCATGTCGACTCTTTGCAAACCCATGAACTGCAGCACGCCAGGCCTCCCTGTCCATCACCAGCTCCCAGAGTTTAATGAAACTCATGTCCATTGAGTCGGTGATGCCATCCATCCATCTCATCCTCTGTCGTCCCCTTCTCCTCCTGCCTTCAATCTTTCCCAGCATCAGGGTCTTTTCAAATGAGTCAGTTCTTTGCATCAGGTAGCCAAAGTACTGGAGTTTCAGCTTCACCATCAGTCCTTCCAATGAATATTCAGGACTGATTTCCTTTAGGATGGACTGGTTGGATCTCCTTGCAGTCCAAGGGACTCTCAAGAGTCTTTTCCAACACCACAGTTCAAAGCATCAATTCTTCAGCACTCAGCTTTCTTTTCTTTATGGTCCAACTCTCACACCCATACACGACTACTGGAAAAACCATAGCCTTAACTAGACAAACCTTTGTTGGCAAAGTAATGTCTCTGCTTTTTCATATGCTGTCTAGGTTGGTCATAACTTCCAAGGAGTAAGCATCTTTTAGTTTCATGGCTGCAGTCACCATCTGCAGTGATTTTGGAGCCCCAAGAATAAAGTCATGCAAAGATGGGCACAATAAAGGACAGAAATGGTATGAACCTAACAGAACCAGAAGATATTAAGAAGAGGTGGCAAGAATAAACAGAAAAGGTCTTAATGACCTGGATAACCACAATGATGTGATCACTCACCTAGAGCCAGACATCCTCAAGTGTGAAGTCAAGTGGGCCTTAAGAAGCATTACTGCAAACAAAGCTAGTGCAGGTGATAGAACTCCAGCTGAGCTATTTCAAAACCTTAAAGATGATGTTGTTAAAGTGCTGTACTCAATATGCCAGCAAATTTAGAAAACTCAGCAGTGTCCACAGGACTGGGCAAGATCAGTTTTCATTCTAATACCAAAGAAGAGCATTGCCTAAGAATTTTCAAACTATCATACAATTGCACTCATTTCACATACTAGCAAGGTAATGCTCAAAATCCTTCAAGCTGGGCTTCAACAGTACATGAACCAAGTATGTACAAGCTGGATTTAGAAAAGGCAGAGGAACTACATATCATATTGCCAACATTTTTGGATTATAGAAAAAGCAAGAGAATTCCAAAAACAAAAAATCTGCTTCATTGACTATGCTAAAGCCTTTGATTGTGTGGATCACAACAAACTACGGAAAATTCTTAAAGAGATGGGAACACCAGACCACCTTACCTGCCTCCTAAGAAACATGTATGCTGGTTAAGAAGCAACAGTTAGAACCAGACAACAATGGCTTGGATCCAAATTGGGTAAGCAGTATGTCAAGGCTGTATGTTGTCACCCTGCTCATTTATCTTACATGCAGAGTGCATCATGCGAAATGCTGGGCTGGATGAAGTCAAGTTGTGATCAAGCTTGCTAGGAAAAACATTAATAATCTTAGATATGCAGATGAAACCACCCTAATGGCAGAAAGCAAAGAGGAACTAAAGAGCCTCTTGATGAGGATAAAAGAGGAAAGTGGAAAAGCTGGCTTAAAACTCAGCATTCAAAAAATGAAGATCATGGCATCCAGCTCCATCACTTCATGGCAAATAGATGGGCAAAAATGGAAACAGTAACAGACTATTTTCTTGAGGTCCAAAATCACTGAGGACAGTGACTGCAGCCATGAAATTAAAAGACACTTACTTCTTGGAAGAAAAGTTATGACAAACCTAGACTGTGAATTCAACAGAAGAGATATCACTTTGCCAGCAAAGGTCTGTATAGTCAAAGCTATGGTTTTTCCATTAATCACATCCATTAGTATGGATGTGAAAGTTGAACCATAAAGAAGTTGAGTGCCAAAGAATGCTTCTGAACTATGGTTCTGGAGAAGACTCTTGAGAGTCCCTTGGAGAACAAGGAGAATAAACCAGTCACTTCTAAAGAAAATCAACCCTGAATATTCATTGGAAGGACTGATGCTGAAACTGAAACTCCAATACTGTGGCCACATGGTGGGAGAGCCAACTGATCAGAAAAGACCATGATGCTGGGAATGATTGAAGGCAGGAGAAGAAGGGGGCGACAGAGGATGAGATGGTTGCATGGCATCAGTGACTCAATGGACATGAGTTTGAGCACACTCTGGGAGAGTGAAGGACAGCACACAGTAAAGCCTGGTGTGTTGCAGTCCATGGGGTTGTAAAGAGTCGGACACGACTGAGCGACTGAACAACAACAACAGATTGGATAAGAAGTTAAACTCTCACTGTTTGCAGATGACATGATACTATGCATAGAAAACTTGAAAGATACTATCACAAGATTACTAGAGCAATAAGTAGATTTAGTAAAGTTGCAGGATATCAGTACACAGAAATCGTTAGGATTCCTATACTCTATCAATGGAAAATAAGAAAGAGAAATTGAAGAACCAATCTCATTTACCATTGCAACAAAAAGAATAAAATACCTAGGAATAAGCCTACCTAAGGAGAAGAGGGCAGCAGAGGATGAGATGACTGGATGGCATCACCAATGCAATGTACATGAAGTTGAGCAAACTCTAGGAGATGCTGAGGGACAGGAAGGCCTGTCTAACAAAGTGTTAGACATGACTGGGCAAGCAGTCCAGGAGGCAAAAGAGCTGTATACAGAAAACTGTTAAGACACTGATCAAAGAAATCAAAGGTGACATAAACAGATGGAGAGAGAGTTCATGTTCCTGGGTAGGAAGAATATTGTGAAAATGACTATACTACCAAAAGCAATCTGCAGATTCAATGCAATCTCTATCAAATTACAATGGCATTTTTCACAGAACTAGAACAAAAAATTTCACAATTCATATGAAAACACAAAAGATCTTGAATATCCAAAGTAATATTGAGAAAGAAGAATGGAGCTGGAGGAATCATCCTTTCTGACTTCAGACTACTACAAAGCTAAAGTCATCAAGAGAGTATGGTACTGGCACAAAAACAGAAATATAGATCAATGGAAGAAGATAGAAAGCCCAGAGATAAACCCACGCACCTATGGGCACCTTATGTTTGACAACAGAGGCAAGAATATACAATGGGGAAAAGACAGTCTCTTTAATAAGTGGTGCTGGGAGAACTGGACTGCTACCTTAAAGAATGAAATTAGAGCACTTCCTAATATACTATGCAAAGATAAACTCAAAATGGATTAAAGACCTAATTGTAAGACCAGAAACTATACAACTCTTAGAGGAAAATATAGGCAGAACACTCTGTGATATAAACCATAGCAAGATCCTCGAAGACCTACTTCCCAGAGTAATGGAAAAAAAAAAAAAAAAAAAACAAAACTGGTAGGACCTAATTAAACTTGAAAGCTTTTGCACAGCAAAGGAAACTATAAGCAAAGTGAAAAGACATCCCTCAGAATAGGAGAAAATAATAGCAAAGGAAACAACTAATAAAGGATTAATTTCCAAATATATAAGCAGCTCATACAACTCGATACCAGAAAAACAAACAACACAATGAAAAAAGTGGGCAAAAGACCCAAACAGACATTTCTCCAAAGACAACATATAGATAGCTAATAAACACATGAAAAGATGCTCAACATCGCTCATTATTAGAAAAATGTGAATCAAAACTATGATGAGATATCACTTCTCACCTGTCAGAATGGCCATCATCAAAAAACCAACAAACAATAAATGCTGGAGAGGGTGTGGAGAAAAGGGAACCTTCTTGTACTGTTGGTGAGAATGTGAATTTATACAGCCACTTTGGAAGACACTATAGAGATTCCTCTAGAAACTAGGAATAAAACTACAATATGACCCAGTAATCCAATTACTAGGCATATAATCTGAGGAAACCAAAATTGAAAAAGACATATGTACCCCAGTGTTCACTGCAGCACTATGTACAATAGCTGGGATATGGAAGCAACCTAGATTTCCATTGATGGATGAATGGATAAAGAAGCTATGGTTCATATACACAAAGGAATGCATTTGAGTCAGTTCTGATGAGATAGATGAAGCTAGAGCCTATTCTAGAGAGTGAAGTCAGAAAGAGAAAAACAAATATCACATGTTAATGCATATATATATATATATATACACACACACACACACACACACATGGAATCTAGAAAGATGGTACTAATGAACTTTATTTGCAGGGCAGCAATGGAGATACGGACATAGAACAGACTTATGGACGTAGGCTGGGGAGAGGAAGGAGAGGGTGAGAGGAATGGGGAGTGTAGCATAGAAACATATACACCACTCTATGTAAAACAGTCAATGGGGATTTGCTATATGATAGCCAATGGGAACTCAAACTAGGGCTCTGTAACAGCCTAAGAGGAGTGGGAAGGGGTGGGAGGTGGGAAGGAGGTTCAAGAGGGAGGGGACATATGTATACCTATGGCTGATTCATGTTGATGTATGGCAGAAACCAACACAATATTGTGAAGCAATGAATTATCCTTCAATTAAAAAAAAAATTTTAAAGTAGCTTGCCAAAGATGCTAGGGAAAAAAATCCTTCAGGCTAGGCTTCAGCAGTGTATGAACCAAGAACTTCCAGATGTACAACCTTGATTTAGAAAAGGCAAAGGACCAGAAATCAAATTGCCAACATCGTTGGATTACAGAAAAAGCAAGGGAATTTAAAAAAAAAATCGACTTCTGCTTAATTGACTACACTAAAGCCTTTGACTGTGTGGATCATAACAAACTTTAGAAAATTGTTAAAGAGACGAGAATACTGGACTAACTTACCTGCCTCTTGAGAAACCTGTATGCAGATCAAGAAGCAACAGTTAATACCAGACTTGGAAAAATGTACTGGTTCAAAACTGGGAAAGGAGTACATTAAGGCTGTGTATTGTCATCCTGCTTACTTAACTTATATGCAGAGTACATCATGTGAAATGCTGGGCTAAATAAATGACAAACTGGAATCAAGATTGCCAGGAGAAATATCACAACCTCAGATATGCAGATGGTTAACACTCTAATGACAAAAAGTGAAGAGAAACAAAGAGCTTCTTGATGAGGGGTGAAGAAGACAGTGAAAAAGCTGGCTTGATACTCAGCATTCAAAAATCTAAGATCATAGCATATGGTCCTATCATTTCATGGCAAATAGATGGGGGAAAATGGAAACAGTGAAAGAGTTTATTTTCTTGGGCTCCAAAATCAATGTGCACTTGTGACTGCAGCCATGAAATTAAAAGGTGCTTGCTCCTTGGAAGAAAAGCTATGACAGACCTAGACAACGTATTAATAAAGAGAGACATCTCTTTGCTGACAAAGATCCATATAGTGAAAGCTGTGGTTTTCCCAGTAGTCAAGTACAGATGTGAGAACTGGTCCATACAGAAGGCTGAGCAGCAAAGAACTGATGCTTTCCAACTGTGGTGCTAGAGAAGACTCCTGAGTCCCTTGGACAGCAAGAACAAACCAGTCAAAGAATCCACCTTAAGAACAAGATAGCGGAGGAGTAGGTGGATGTGGAGTACATCTCTCTCCACAGATACATCAGGAAGACACCTTCAGACACAGAAGTACATGTAGAACACCAGCTGAGAGTGGACAGGAGTATCTGACCAGAGGAAAAGAATATATAGAACCACGCAAAAACTTGGTAGGATGAAAGAACTAGGGGAAAAAAACAGGTGTTAGTAGGACTGGACCTGTCCTCAGTGGGGGGACGGAAGCAAGGGTCCAGTCCCCACATCGGGGCAATTGTCTGAGTCAGAGGAGAAACATTTAAGGCTGAGAGTGAAACGGCTGATCTGTGGCAGCCTAAACGGAATGAGAATCAGATGGTCCTTGCCGCAGTCATGTATACCCAGGACAGGGATGAGGGTCCCCTGGAAGGTGTAGCGGCTGGGAGCTAGGGTTCGGGAAGTGTGGAGTGATCCCAGGGCAAAGGCTGCTGTTGACTTTGTAGCGATGGATCAAGGGGAGGTGAGGGAGGAGACTGTGATGGGAATTGCCTGTTGGAGGAAAGGCAGGCAGCCAAGGAAGCAAGGTGATACTGCTAAGTCATGCATAGGTGGTGCAGCCATCACCATAGCCTTTCTCTCCCCACATAGCAGCATCCACAGCTGAACAATAGAGAGGCTGGTCCATCAAACGCACCTGAGGGCACTGAACTACAGAGTTCAGAAGGTAGGCTGAACTACCCAGGTGCTCCTTTAAGTGACTGATGCGCTGAACTACAGAGTAGGACCCCACTCGAGGTGCCCCTTTAGGTGCCTGGTGAGCCAATCTACAGAGTAGGAGCCCAGCCTAGGGGCCCCCTCTATGTGCCTGATGCACCAAACAACAGAAAAGGACCCCAGGCAAGGGAGCCCTCTAAGTGCCTGAATGGGCGGGGCTATGGAGAAAGACTGGCCAAAGAGGCCTTCTGATCACCAGCTACAACAGGCTCGAGAAAAGACTCTGATAGGGCCATAAGTCCTGTGGCAGAGGCAGTCCATGTCCCTGCACACTTGGTGCCGCCAGGGTCCCCACTACCCAAGCAGCTGCGCCACCTTCATGCTCAACACTTACTGGGGCTGAGCTGCTACAGGCAAAAAAGCCTTGCATCTGTGCATGCAGGGTCGCTTCAGTAGTGTATGGCTTAGCGACCCTGTAGACTGTGGCCTGCCAGGCTTCTCTGTCAAGGAGGGGGGTTTCTCCAGGCAAAAGTGTATTGGCCAATGCTGGTTGCCATACCCTTCTAGAGCACTGTATTTCCTGCTTCCCTAGCCACCAACTCTCCAGAGTACCTGGTGGTGCCAGAACCCCTGTGACCCAAACCACCACCTCCACACCTGGCAAACCCAAGTCCTCCTGGGCAGCCTCAGGAACAAACCCCAGTGGATGACCCACATGCAGAGGTGGAAATAAAACCACAATTGAAACCCAGGGACAGTGTGGCTAAGGAAGAAGACCCAAAACCTTCCCACCAGCTGTACAAGATTCGGAATAAATCCACATGATCAACTAGGCAGACTCTGTCTATGGAATATATATGAAAGGTCATTGAGCACTCCTTCAAAAGAAAACACACTAGTTCAGATAGCTGTGGACGTTGGAGGCAAAAACACATAGGAGTGGAGGAGATTAGAATCTGAGCTGCCCCCACAGCAGGTCCAGAGATCAGCACAGCGTTGAAGGGCATCCTAGGGAGGTGAGGTGGACTGAGACTCCCAGCGAAGGAAAGGACTCTGACAGCAGGGACTCAAGAAAAACATCTGTTATTCTTATGTTTTTTCACTTGCTCTGTAGATTCTTTTGGATTTTTTCTTTTTCCCTTCCCCACCCTCCTCTGTTGTAGTTGTTGATTTTATTGGCACTATGAAATCTAATTAGGCTTTTGAGCTTTTTTTTTTTTCTCAGTCACATTTTTTATTGCTGTTATAAACCTCTGCCTCTGCGTTGGGCTTTTCAGGTCTGTGGAGTTTGCCTTTTTTTCTTTTACTTTTTTCTTTTAATTTTGAATTGTTTAAACCTATTATTTTTTTTTCTACATTTATTTGTTTGCTTTTCCTACCATTTTTTACCCTTGCCGTTAATCTTCTTATATAAATCTTCTTTATCTACCTCTATTTAACTCTGCATATCTAGTCTTTCTTTCTTTTCTTTCCTCTCAACATAGTTGTTGGTTTTATTTTCATTGCTTTATTCCCCAATTGGTACTTTGCTCTAGTTCTGTTTTCCAGTTTGTGCTTTAGTTAGTTTTTTTCTGGTAGATATAGTTTTTGGTTTCCCTTGTTCTCTGGGTCAATCTATTGCACTTTATTTTTGTTGGACTGTTTTGATTTTCTTATGGATGTATGTGTATATGTGTATATTCAGTCACAGTTTTTCTTGTTGTTATAAACCTCTGCCTCTACGTTGGGCTTTTGCAGTTCTGTGAAGTTTTATTTTTCCCTTTTTTCTTTTCTCTTTATATTTTTAATTTTTAAATAAACCTATTATATTTTTCTACATTTATGCCTTTGTCTTTCCTACTGTTTTCCCCTTGCAGTTAATCTTTAATGTATATAATCTCCTTCATCTACCTTTATTTAACTTCACATATCAATTCTTTCTTTCTTTCCTTTTCTCACAACATATTTGTTAGTTTTCATTGCTTTATTCCCCATTTGGCACCTTGCTTTAGTTCCATTTTCCAGTTTTTGCTTTAGTTAGTTTTGTTCTTAACTGGTAAATATAATTTTTTATTTACTTTACTTGCCAGGTCATTCTACTGTACTTTATTTTTGTTAAACTGTTTTCACTTTGTTCATGGGTGTAGATATATATGTGTATATTTCATTATTTTAATTATTATTTGCTTGATTTTGTAACTGCCATTTGTCTCAGGTTCATCTTTGGTTTCTTGTTTTTGGATATTTGTTTTAATCTCACTTAATGCCATAACAAACCACTTGTGGAATCTTCATTCCTGAGCAGAGCTCAGCCCTGAGCTTTTGCAGTGGGAGCATTGACCAGAGCACTACCAGAGAATTAACCCTAGGGAGTATCAAATAGTGAGAACTCACACAAAGGAAACCACCTGAATAAAGACCCGGCATCACCCAACCATAAGTAGCACACCTACTTGTGCAGGACACCTCATCTAAACAACAGACAAAACAAAAACAAAACAAAACCAGCAAAACAAACAAACAAAAAACCATCAGCAGACAGATTACCACCTCACTCAGCCTTGCTCATCAGAGGAAAAACAAACAAAAACTCAGGATAAATCTTACCCTATACGAAGTTTACACAAACTACTGGACCAAATTAAGGAGGGCAGAAACCAAAAGGAAGAAAGAATTCAACCTTGAAGCCTGGGAAAAGGAGACCTCAAACACAATAAGTTAAAAAAATAATGAAAAGGCAGAGAAATACTACACAAATGAAGGAACAAACTAGAAACACAAAAGTCCAATAAATGAAGAGGAAATAGGCAAACTACCTGAAAAAGAATTAAGAATAATGATAGTAAAGATGATCAAAAACTTTGAAAACAAAATGGAGAAAATGCAAGAATAAATTAATAAGGATCTAGAAGAATTAAAGAATAAACATACAGACAACACAATTACTGAAATCAAGAATACTCTAGAAGGAATCACTAGCCCAATATCTTAAGCAAAAGAATGAATCTGTGAGCTGGAAGATAAAATGGTGGAAATAACTTTTGAAGAGTAGAATAAAGTAAAAAGAATGAAAAGAACTGAGGATAGCCTCAAAGACCTCAAGGACAATATCAAACACATGAACATCTGAATTAGAGGGGTCCCAGAAGAAGAGAAAAAGAAAGGGTATGAGAAATTTTTGACGAGATTATAGTTGAAAATTTCCCCAACATGGAAAAGGAAATAGTCATTCAAGTCCAAGAGGCACAAAGAGTCCCATACAAGATAAACCCAAGGAGAAAAATGCCAAGACACATACTAATCAAACTAACAAAGACTAAACACAAAGAAAGAATACTGAAAGCAGCAAGGGAGAAGCAACAAGTAACATACAAGTGAAAGAAACCCCATACACTTAACAGCTGATCTTTCAGCAGAAACTCTGCTGGCCAGAAGGGAATGGCAGGATATATTTAAAATTCATTTCAGTTCAGTTGCTCAGTCATGTCTAACTCTTTGCAACCCAATGGACTGCAGCACACCAGGCCTCCCTGTCCATCACCAACTCCCAGAGTTTACTCAAACTCATGTCCATTGAGTTGGTGATGTGATTCAATCATTTCATCCTCTGTTGTCCCCTTTTCCTCCTGCCTTCAATCTTTCCCAGCATCAAGGAGTTCTCAAATAAGTCAGTTTTTGCATCAGATGGCCGAAGTATTGGAGTTTCAGCTTTACCATCAGTCCTTCCAATGAATATTCAAGACTGGACTGGTTGGATCTCCTTGCAGTCCAAGGGACTCTCAAGAGTCTTTTCCAACACCACAGTTCAAAAGCATCAATTCTTTGGTGCTCAGCTTTCTTTATAGTCCAACACTCACATCCATAAATGACTGCTAGAAAAACCATAGCTTTGACTAGACAGACCTTGGTTGGCAAAGTAATGTCTCTGCTTTTGAATATGCTATCTAGGTTGGTCATAACTTTTCTTCCAAGGAGTAAGCGTCTTTTAATTTCATGGCTGCAGTCACCATCTGCAGTGATTTTGGAGCCCCAAAAAATAAAGTCTGACACTGTTTCCACTGTCTCCCCATCTATTTCCCATGAAGTGATGGGACCAGATGCCATGATCTTCATTTTCTGAAGGTTGAGCTTTAAGCCAACTTTTTCACTCTCCTCTTTCACCTTCATCAAGAGGCCCTTTAGCTCCTCTTCACTTTCTGCCATAAGGGTGGTGTCATCTGCATATCTGAGGTTATTGATATTTCCCCCGGCAATCTTGATTCCAGCTTATGTTTCTTCCAGTCCAGTGTTTCTCATGATGTACTCTGCATAGAAGTTAAATAAGCAGGGTGACAATATACAGCCTTGATGTATTCCTTTTCCTATTTGGAACCAGTCTGTTGTTCCATGTCCAGTTCTAACTGTTGCTTCCTGACCTGCATATAGGTTTCTCAAGAGGCAGGTCAGGTGGTCTGGTATTCCCATCTCTTTCAGAATTTTCCATAGTTTATTGTGATCCACATAGTCAAAGGCTTTGGCATAGTCAATAAAGCAGAAATAGATGTTTTTCTGAAATTCTCTTGCTTTTTCGATGATCCAGCGGATGTTGGCAATTGGATCTCTGGTTCCTCTGCCTTTTCTAAAACCAGCTTGAACATCAGGAAGTTCACGGTTCACATATTGCTGAAGCCTGGCTTGGAGAATTTTAAGCATTACTTTACTAGCATGTGAGATGAGTGCAGTTGTGCAATTTGAACATTCTTGGCATTGCCTTTCTTTGGGATTGGAATGAACACTGACGTTTTCCAGTCCTGTGGCCACTGCTAAGTTTTCCAAATTTGTTGGCATATTGAGTGCAGCACTTTCACAGCATCATCTTTCAGGATTTGAAACAGCTCAACTGGAATTCCATCACCTCCACTAGCTTTGTTCATAGCGATGCTTTCTAAGGCCCACTTGACTTCACATTCCAAGATGTCTGGCTCTAGATGAGTGATCACATCATCATGATTATCTGGGTCTTGAAGCTCTTTTTTGTACAGTTCTTCCATGTAGGAACATTACTTTAAATGTAAATGGATGAAATGCTCCAACCAAAAGACACAGACTAGCTGTTGCTGCTGCTAAATCACTTTAGTCATATCCAACTCTGTGTGACCCCACAGATGGCAGCCCACCAAGCTCCCCCATCCCTGGGATTCTCAAGGCAAGAACACTGGAGTGGGCTGCCATTTCCTTCTCCATTGCATGAAACTGAAAAGCAAAAGTAAAGTCACTCAGTCGTGTCCGACTCCTAGTGACCCCATGGATTGCAGCCTACCAGGCTCCTCTGTCTATGGGATTTTTCCAGGCAAGAGTACTGGAGTGGGTTGCCATTGCATTCTCCACAGACTAGCTGAATGGATACAAAAACAAGACCCATATAAATGCTGTCTACAACAAACCCACCTCAGATCTAGACACATATAGACTGAAAGTGAGAGAATGGAAATATATTTCTGAAAATGGGACACAAAAGAAAGCTGGAGTACCAATCCTCATATCAGACAAAATAGACCTTAAAATAAAGAAGATTACAAGAGATAAGGAAGGACACTATATAATGATTAAGGAATCAATCCAAGAGGAAGATATAACACTTGTAAATATCTATGCACCTAACATAGAGCACCTCAATACATAAGACAAACACTAACAGACATAAAAGGAGAAATTGACAGTAATACAATAATAGTAGGATACTTTAACACCACACTCACACCAACGGACAGATCACCAAAACATAAAATTAATAAGGAAGGACAAGTTTTAATGATACATTAGATAAGATGGATCTCATGGATATCCGAGAGGACATTCCATCAAAATGCAGAAGAATACACCTTCTTCTCAAGTGCACATGGAACATTCTCCAAGATAGACAACATCTTGGGTCACATATCAAACCTCAGTAAATTTAAGAAAATTGAAATAGTATCAAGCATCTTCTCCAACCATACACTATGAGATTAGATATCAATTACAAGAAAAAAACTATAAGAAACACAAAAACATGGAGATTAAGCAACAAGTTCTAAATAACCAAGAGATTAATGAAGAAATAAAAGGGAAATCAAATATTTAGAAACAATGACAATGAAAACATGACAACTCAAAATCTACGGGATGCAGCAAAAGCAGTTCTAAGAGGGAAGTTTATAGAAATACAATCCTACCTCAAGAAACAAGAAAAACATTGAATAGACAACCTAACTTTACACTTAAAACATCTGGGAAAAGAAGAACCAAAAAACCCCAAAATTAGTAGAAGGAAAGAAATCATAAAGATCAGAGCAGAAGTAAGTAAGAGATGAAAGAAACAATAGTAAAGATTAATAGAACTAAAAGCTGGTTCTTTGAGAATATAAACAAAATTGACAAACCCTTAGCCAGACTCATCCAAAAAAAAAAGGTGAGAGAGAGAGAAGAATCAAATCAAAAAAATTAGAAATGGAAAAGGAGCGGTTACAACAGACAATGCATAATACAAAGGATTGCAAGGGACTATTATGAACAACTATATGGCAATACAATGGATAACCTGTAAGAAATGGACAAATTCTTAGAAAAGTTCAATCTTCCAAGACTGAACCAGGAAGAAATAGAAATTATGAACAACCCAATTACAAACACTAAAATTGAAGCTGTGGTCAAAAATCTCCCTAAAAGCAAAAGCCCAGGGTGAGATGTCTTCATAGGAAAATTCTATCAAACATTTAGAGAAGAGCTAATGCCTATTCTTTTAAAGCTCTTTCAAAAATTACAGAGGAAGGAACACTTCCAAACTCATTTTACAAGGCCACCAACACCCTGATACCAAAACCACACAAAGACAACACAAAAAAGAAAACTACAGGCCAATATCACTGATGAACATATATGCAAAAATCCTCAACAAAATTTTAGCAAACAGAAGTCAACAACACATCAAAAAGCTCGTACACCATGATTAACCTGGGTTTATTCTAGGAATGCAAGGATTCTTCAAAATATGCATATCATATGTGAAACAGATCACCAGTCCAGATTTGACACATGAGACTGGGTGCTCAGGGCTGGTGCACTGGGATGACCCTGAGGGATGGGGTGGGGAGGGAGGTAGGAGAGGGTTTCAGGATGAGGGACACATGTACACCCATGGCTGATTCATGTCAATGGATGGCAAAACCCACTAAAATATTGTAAAGTAATTAGCCTCCAATTAAAATAAATTAATTTTAAAATATGCAAATTAATCAATGTGATACATCTTGTTAACAAATAGAAAGATATAAACCATATGGTCATCTCAGTAGATGCAGAAAAAGCCTTTGACAAAATTCAGCACTCATTTATGATTAAAACGCTTCAAAAAATGGGCATAGAAGGAACCTACCTCAACATAGCAAAGGCCATATATGATAAGCCTACAGCAAACATTATTCTCAATGGTGAAAAACTGAAAGCATTCCCCCTAAGACCAGGAACAAGACAAGGGTGTCCACGTTCACCACTATTATTCAACATAGTTCTGGAAGTCCTAGCTACAGCAATCAGAGAAGAAAAACAAATAAAAGAAATCCAGATTGGAAAAGAAGAAGCAAAGCTCTCACTGTTTGCAGATGATGTGACACTGTACATAGAAAACCCTAAAGATACTATCAGAAAATTACTAGAGCTAATCTGTGAATTTAGCAAAGTTGGAGGATACAAAATCAATACACAGAAATCACTTGCATTTCTATATACTAACAATGAAAAATCAGGAAGATAAGTTAAGGAATCAATCCCATTCACCATTGCAATGAAAAGAATTAAATATCTAGGAATAAACTTATCTAAGGACACAAAAGAACTGTACACTGAAAATTATAAGACACTAATGAAAGAAATCAAAGATGACATAAACAGATGGAGAGATATTCCATGTTCCTGGGTAGGAAGAATCAATATTGTAAAAATGACTATAAGCAATCTACAGAATCAGTGCAATCCCTATTAAATTACCAATGGCATTTTTCCCAGATTAGAGTGAAAAAGTTTTTACAATTTCTATGAAAACACAAAAGACCTTGAATTGCCAAAGCAATACTGAATTGCCAAAACAATCTGGAGAAAGAAAAATGGAGCAGGAGGAATCAGTCTCCCTGACTTCAGACTATACTACAAAACTATAATAATCAAGACAGAATGGTGCTGGCACAAAAAAAATATAGATCGAAGGAACAGGATAGAAAGTCAAGAGATAAACCTACACATCTGTGGTCACCTAATTTTGACAAATAAGGCAAGACTATACCATGGAGAAAAGACAGTCTCTTCCATAATGGTGCTGGGAAAACTAGACAGCTACATGTTAATGAAAATAGAAAACCCCTTAACATCATCAGTTCAGTTCAGTTCAGTCACTCAGTCATGTCTGACTCTTTGCGACCCCATGGATTGCAGCACGCCAGACCTCCCTGTCCATCACCATCTCCCGAAGTTCACTCAGACTCATGTCCATCGAGTCAGTCATGCCATCCAGCCATCTCATCCTCTGTTGTCCCCTTCTCCTCCTCCCCCAATCCCTCCCAGCATCAGAGTCTTTTCCAATGAGTCAACTCTTCACATGAGGTGGCCAAAGTACTGGAGTTTCAGCTTCAGCATCATTCCTTCCAAAGAAATCCCAGGGCTGATCTCCTTCAGAATGGACTGGTTGGATCTCCTTGCAGTCCAAGGGACTCTCAAGAGTCTTCTCCAACACCACAGTTCAAAAGCACCAATTCTTTGGCGCTCAGCCTTCTTCAGAGTCCAACTCACATCTATACATGACTACTGGAAAAACCATAGCCTTGACTAGACAGACCTTAACTAGATGGACCTTAGTCGGCAAAGTAATGTCTCTGCTTTTGAATATACTATCTAGGTTGGTCATAACTTTTCTTCCAAGGAGTAAGCGTCTTTTAATTTCATGGCTGCAGTCACCATCTGCAGTGATTTTGGAGCCCCCAAAATAAAGTCTGACACTGTTTCCACTGTTTCCCCATCTATTTCCCATAAAGTTTTGGGACCAGATGCCATGATCTTCGTTTTCTGAATGTTGAGCTTTAAGCCATACATAAGAATAAACTCAAGAATAAACTCAAAATAGATTAAAGACTAAATGTAAAGCCGGACACTATAAACCTCTTAGAGGAAAATGTAGGCAGAACACTCTGACATAGAAAGATCTTTTTGACCCACTTCCTAGAGTAATGAAAATAAAAACAATAATAAACAAGTGGGGCCTAATGAAACTTAAAAACTTTTGTATAGCAGATGTGCTTGGTGGTACAGAGGATAAGAATCTGCCTGCCAATGCAGGGGACATGGATTCAACCTGTGGTCTGGAAAGATTCCACATGCTACAGAGCAAATAAAGCCCATGCAACACAACTACTGAGCCTTGTGTGCTGCAGCTACTGAAGCTTGCATGCCCTAGAGCCTGTGCGCCGCAAGAGAAGCCATGGCAATGAGAAGCCTGTGCCTACAACAAAGAGTAGACCCTGCTCACTGGATGAACAGTTGTTCAATTAGGTAAAAAGCCCATTAAGTGGGACTCAAATGATACATATATATATATGTAACACCACCCTTACGGCAGAAAGTGAAGAGGAACTAAAAAGGCTGTTGATGAAAATGAAAGAGGAGAGTGGAAAAGCTGGCTTAAAGCTCAACATTCAGAAAACGAAGATCATGGCATCTGGTCCCATCATTTCATGGGAAATAGATGGGGAAACAGTGGAAACAGTGTCAGACTTTATTTTGGGGGCTCCAAAATCACTGCAGATGGTGACTGCAGCCATGAAATTTAAAGATGCTTACTCCTTGGAAGAAAAGTTATGACCAACCTAGATAGCATATTCAAAAGCAGAGACATTACTTTGCCAACAGAGGTCCATCTAGTCAAGGCTATGGTTTTTCCAGTAGTCATCCATGGATGTGAGAGTTGGCTGTGAAGAGGGCTGAGTGCCAAAGAACTGATGCTTTTGAACTGGTGTTGGAGAAGACTCTTGAGAGTCCCTTGGAATGCAAGGAGATCCAACCAGTCTGTCTGAAGGAGATCAGTCCTGGGTGTTCTTTGGAAGGAATGATGCTAAAGCTGAAACTCCAGTACTTTGGCCACCTCATGTGAAGAGTTGACTCACTGGAAAAGACTCTGATGCTGGGAGGGATTGGAGCAAGGAGGAGAAGGGGACAACAGAGGATGAGATGGCTGGATGGCATCACCGACTCGACGGACATGAGTCTGAGTGAACTCTGGGAGTTGGTGATGGACAGGGAGGCCTGGCATGCTGCGATTCATGGGGTTGCAGAGTCGGACACGACTGAATAACTGAATTGAACTGAACAGAGATTTCATTTTAACGTAATGTAGAAGTGTACATTCATCTGTGAAACTTTTGTTGTAGGGCCAAGAACTTCTTTGTACTGGAATTTCTGGGCTTCCTTGGTGGCTCAGTGGGTAAAGAATACTCCTGCAATGCAGAAGACCTGGGTTCAATCTCCGGGTTGGAAGATCCCCTGGAGAAGGGAATGACAACCCACTCCAGTATTCTTGCCTGAAAAATTCCATGGATAGAGGAACCTGTCAGGCTACAGTCTACGGGGTCACAAAAAGTCAGACATGACTGAGCAACTAACATAACCATAACTAGAGAAACCTCGTGCACAGCAGTGAAGACCCAGTGCAATCAAAATAAATAAATAAACAAGCTTTTCCACAAAAGGAAATCATAAGATGGAAAGACAACCCTCAGAATGGGAGAAACTACTTGCAAATGAAGCAACTGACAAGGGATTAATCTCCAAATATACAAACAGCTCAGTGAACTCAATATCAGAAAACCAAACTACCCAATCAAAAGATGGGCAGAAGACCTAAATAGAAATTTCTCGAAAGAAGACATTCAGGTGGCAAACAAACACATGAAAAGATGTTCAATATCACTAATTATTAGAGAAATCAAGTCAAAACTACAATGAGGGACTTCTCTGATGGCTTGGTGATAAAGAATCCACCAGCCAATGCAGGAGAGTTGGGTTCAGTCCCTGTTTTGGAGAGGATGCTGTGGAGCAGCTAAGCTGATGCACAACTTCTTTGTCCATTTCTAGAGCTCGTGAGCTGCAACTACTGAAGCCTGCACACCCTAGAGCTGCACACTGCAATTACTAAGCCCACATTCTGCAACTACTGAAGCCTGAGTGCCTAGAGCCTGTGCAACGAGAAGCCATTGCAGTGAGAAGTCCACACACTGCAATGAAGAATAGCCCCCACTCTCCACTACTAGAGAAAAGCCTGAGCAGCAGTGAAGACCCAGTGCAACCAACACATAAATGAAATTATTAAAACTACAAGGACATATCACTTCACGGTGGTCAGGATGGCCATCATCAAAAACTCTACAAACAAATGCTGGAGAGGGTATGGAGGAAAGGGAACCCTCACACACTGTTGGTAGAAATGTAAACTGTGCAGTTACAATGGAAAATGGTAAAGAGTATAGAGGTTCCTTAGAAAACTAAAGATAGAATTACCATGCGACCCAGCAATCCCACTCCTGAGTATATACGCAGAGAAAACCATAATTCAAAAAGATATATGCACTCCAGTGTTCACTGAAACACTACAATAGCCAGGGCACAAAAGCAACCTAAATGTCCATCAACAGAGGAATGGAAAAGATGTGATATATAACTACAAAGGATACAAAGGAATATTGTTCAGTCACAAAAGGAACAAAATTATGTCCTTTGCAGAGATGTGGATGGACCTAGAAACTGTTATACAGAGTGAAATAAATCAGAAAGAAAAAAAATATATTGAATATTAATGCATATATGTGGAATCTAGAAAAATGGCCTAGATGAACTTATTTGCAAAGCAGTAAGACACAGATGTAAAGAACAAATATTTGGAGACTAAGGAAAGAAGGGAGGATAGGTTGAGAGATTGGGATTGGCCTATATACACTACTATGTATAAAGTAGATAACTAATGATAACTGACTGTATAGCACAGGAAATTCTACTCAGTGCTCTGTTGTGACCTAAATGGGAAGGAAATCCAAGGAAGAGGATATGTGTATACATGTGGCTGATTCATTTTGGTGTACAGCAGAAACCAACACAATGTAAAGCAACTATGCGTGTGTGATACTCAAATAAATAAGATATGCAAGCAAGCTCAATGGTTACATAGATATAACACACAAGGTCCAGATCCAAGCTCTATCTGCAATATAGTCAAACAGAGCCTCTCCATCTTAACTTGGCTTCTTCCATTTCTAGTCACACTAATTGCTATTATCCTGCTTACTGGGGGCCTTTCCTCTTTAACAGCCTTGTCTCCTCCATTAGCAAATAGCTTGAAGCCATCAGACTTCAGATCATACTAATACAAGGGCACCAGCAACTGGGACTGCAGCAGGGTGACAATTGGACTTACTTTAGGCCAGTCAGGAAACAGTTCTGCTCCTCTCTTATTCAGGGAAAAACCAGACTGATGTTCAACAGAAAGCAGCTTCAGAAGTTAGACCTTCACCCTTAACACCCCTTAAGAATGAAGAGGTGCAGACTTTGTTGCCAGAGCTGCTCCAGGCCTTTGCTCAAAACCTGCCAACCACTCACCCCACCTTTAGCAGGAGTGAACATAAGTCTTAAAGGGCCCAGAGAGAAGGAAGTTACAAACAAACAAAACCAACCCGGACAGAACCAGCTGGGACCAACATGGCGACGAATCTAACTTCTAACAGACTCCAGGTCTCATTATACCTTGATTCTACTACATTCATGTATTAAACAACACATCTACCAAAGGCCATGATTGGACATTAAAGACCAAAATAGGATAAAAAGAGGGTGGATCCCCCCTGCCTCAGAGAAAGCCTTGCCCCTTCTCTGGTAGACTAATGTGTGTGTCTCCCCATCTGCTTGGCAGGTGGCTTCCAGCAGTTAAGAATTCTCCTGCCAAGCAGGAGAGGCAGGTTTGATCCCTGGATGGGGAAGATCCTCTGGAGAGGAAATGGCTACCCACTCCAGTACTCTTACCTGGGAAATCCCATGGACAGAGGAGCCTGCCGGGCCACCGTCCATGGGGTCGCAAAGAGTTGGATAGGACTTAGCGACTGAGCACATATACACGCCCCGTCATTGACCTCGCTCCTCCTCTGTCTTTCGTCTTTAAAATTAAATCCCTTTCTCCAGGTGAACTTAGCTCCCGCTTCTCTATTCTTTGGCCACTGAATAAAGCCTGTGCTGTGTCCATCTCACCTTCAGTTTTGTTATTCACCTAGTCAAACTTGAATGGAAAAAAAATTCTCCTTGCCAAGGCAGAGAGCCTCGGCCAGGTTAGGGCATGAGCAGGGTCCCTACGACTTAATTCAGTAACATAACGGCAGCCGATATCTCCACGACAGCCTTAGGTGTGTCTATGAGCTCTCCGTACTCTCTTGGCACCCCCACTCATCAAGGACAACCACACCAGGGCCCCACATACTAGCGGACAGCCACTCCAGGGTTTGCCTGGAACTTTTAGGCTCCAAACATTGGTGGACACCCCTGCAGCTTTCCATCCCCCATCCTTATTTCCCAGCATCTCAGCGTGCATGGAAGTTTTCTCTGTCCCCTGGGCGGCACACGGCAGCTTTGAGATGGAAGAAAGAGCCTAAAGTCAGTGGTGGAGACATCAATGGTTTCATGGATGGGGGAACTTACACGTCTGAAGCAAGGTCCTGAGTGACACTCTGCTGTGTGCAGCAGATGGCAGACAGGGCAGAACATGGCGGCAGGCTCTGCCTTCAGCTGGAGGGGGAGGTTACCTATTACAGGGGGAATTGATGTCAGGTGGGCTCGTGGGTTACCAAGGAAGCTAACAGAGGGGCAGGCCCCTCACCACCCCCTTTGAGAAGCTATCAGGGAGGAGATGTTCTAATTTTTCAATTAGAACAGTCACCAGCTGAGGTGCAGTCAGGGTTAAGATTTGGGTGGGTCAGAAAGTGCCTCAGTTTTTTCCATGACATATCTGAACAAACTTTTTGGCCAACCCTGTATGTAGGAAGGTCAGTCATGTGAACAGAATGTAGGTGAAGTAGGTGCTGGTCAAGCAGGAGATGTACATAGAACAAGAGAATAGCCATCTTGGGTGGCCTGGTCAGATATCTACAACTAATAGCTACCGCAATATCTATAGCAATAGCTGCTATGGTGTGGAATCTCACCCTAGTCTCCTTAAACCCAAGAATACTCCCAAGTTGCCAAGGAGATGTCAGGTTACAGACCAAACATGGGTCTTCATTTTTAAAATTTATTTTTAACATGGCTTCTCCAGGGTCCATCTTCTTATGGAAAGAATGGAGGCTTCATGAAGATCTGGAACCCAAGTCTTCTTTCATAACCTTTTTAGCTGTAAAGTAAGGATAATAATTCTGCTCTAGGACTCTTGCCTGGAAAATTCCATGGACTGAGGAGCCTGGTAGGCTACAGTCCATGGGGTCACAAAGAGTTGGACACGACAGAGTGACTCCACTTTCAAGTGTAATGTGAAGGGTAACTGAAGTGTTAGTGTAATGTGAAGTTTTGAGGTAGCGTGTGCAAACCAGGTGGCTGTGGTTCCTGGCACATAAGCGCTCAGTGAATGGATAGTTGCTGTTGACACAACAGTGGTGGGGGGGTGGTGGCAATGATGGTGCTTTTCTGCGAACACCATGCTGCTCTCCCCTTAAGGCAGCTGTCTGTGTCCTCATAGGTAACATGGTTTTAACATAAGATGGTATCTGAACTAGTAACTTTGGCATTAATTCAGATTATCTCAACTTTAGCTATACATGGAAGCCCTTACAAACTAATTTTGTTGATTAGCCACTAAGTTGTCTCTGATTCTTTTGTGACCCCATGGACTGCAGCCTGCCAGGCTCCTCTGTCCATGGGATTTCCCAGGAAGGAATACTGGGAGTGGGTTGCCATTTCCTTCTCCAGGGATCTTCCCCACCCAGGGATCAAACCCACATCTCCTGCATTGGCTTGTGGATTCTTTACTGCTGAGCCACCAGGGAAGCCCCTATAAATTGATAGCAAAGTAAATATAATACTTAACCTCTAGAAAGAAGTTAATGACCTCAAGGAACATATAAATGGAAAGAATGTATACATGAAAGCACTAAAAAGCTAACATGCAATAGAAAGTAGAGAGGCTGCTCCAATTTTCAGACCCAAAGAGGAGAACTATCTAATGGTTAAAAGTTAAAAGCATGAGCTGTGGCCCCCATCACTTACAAGCTGCTGCAGGGCTTTGAACAATGACACAGTGTCTCTAAGCCTCAATTTTCTCATCTGATCTAGGAGTTGTCGAAAGAAATAGCCTAATACCTATAAAGCATGGTCTATCACATAGTAAACATTCACTAAATTTCAGTTCAGAAGATCACCAATATTGTGTAATCACCAGCACTTTACAACCTGGTGCCTGAGCATCATCTCAAACCAGGACCACGAATCCACCCACCATGCCCTCATCACTGAGAAAGGAGAAGCCTTTCTACTGAAGCTGGATATTGAATATTTCAGTCCTTTAACAGAAGCAATCTGAATGAACCTTGAAACATAGTAGATGATAAATTATCAGCAAGTAATGATAAGATCTTATGAAATAAAATTTTGTTATTACACCTAAGAGCCAAGTGAGATGTTCACATTAATATACAGTGTGACCCTCCTCCACAAGGAGCTTCCCTTATGGCTCAGCTGGCAAAGAATCCACCTGCAATGCAGGAGACCTGGGTTAAATCCCTGGGTTGGGAAGATTCCCTGGGGAAGGGAAAGGCTACCCATTCTAGTATTCTGGCCTGGAGATTTTAGCAGACTGTATAGTCCATGGTGTCACAAAGAGTCTGACATGACTGACTGACATTCACTTTCACTGTTTGTGACCCTCCTAAGGGTGTACCAAGGGAACGTTTCATGCAAAGATGGGCACAATAAAGGACAGAAATGGTATGGACCTTACAGAAGAAGAAGATATTAAGAAGAGGTGGCCAGGAGAACTATACAATAAAGATCTTTATGACCCAGATAACCACGTGGTGTGATCACTCACCTAGAGCAGATATTCTGGAATGCAAAGTCAAGTGGGCCTTAGGAAGCATCACTACTAGCAAAGCTAGTGGAAATGATGAAATTCCAGTTGAGCTATTTCAAATCCTAAAAGATGATGCTGTGAAAGTGCTGCACTCAATATGCCAGAAAATTTAGAAAACTCAGCAGTGGCCACAGGACTGGAAAAGGTCAGTTTTCATTCCAGTCCCAAAGAAAGGCAATGCCAAAGAATGCTCAAACTACTGCACAATTGCACTCACCTCACATGCTAGCACAGTGATGCTCAAAAATCTCCAAGCTAGGCGTCAACAATACTTGAACCATGAACTTCCAGATGTTCAAGCTGGTTTTAGAAAAGGCAGAGGAACCAGAGATCAAATTGCCAACATCCTCTGTATCATAGAAAAAGCAAGAGAATTCCAGAAAAACATCTATTTCTGTTTTATTGATTATGCCAAAGCCTTTGACTATATGGATCACAACAAACTGTGGAAAAGTCATAGAGATGGGAATACCAGACCACCTTACCTGCCTCATGAGAAATCTGTATGCAGGTCAAGAAGCAACAGTTAGAACTGGACATGGAACAATGGACTGATTTCAAATTGGCAAAGGAGTACGTCGAGGCTGTATATTGTCACCAGGCTTATTTAACTTATATGCAGAGTACATCATGTGAAATGCCAGGCTGGATGAAACACAAGCTGGAATAAAGATTGCCAGGAGGAATATCAATAACCTCAGATACACAGATGACACCACCCTTATGGAAGAAAGTGAAGAGGAACTAAAGAGCCTCTTGATGAAAATGAAAGAGGAGAGTTGAAAAGCTGGCTTAAAACTCAGCATTCAAAAAACTAAGATCATGGCATCTGGTCCCATCACTTCATGGCAAATAGATGGGGAAACAATGGAAACAATGACAGACTTTATTTTGGGGGACTCCAAAAGCAGTGCAGGTGGTGACTGTAGCCATGAAATTAAAAACACTTGCTCCTTGGAAGAAAAGTTATGACCAACCTAGACAGCATATTCAAAAGCAGAGACATTACTTTGCCAACATAGGTCTGTCTAGTCAAAGCTATGGTTTGCTCAGTCGTGTCCGACTCTGTGACACCATGGACTCTAGCCTACCAGGCTCCTCTGTCCATAGGATTTTCCAGGCAAGAGTACTGGAGTGGGTTGCTATTTCCTTCTCCAGGGGATCTTTCTGACCCAGGGACTGAACCCAGGTCTTCTGCCTTGCAGACGCTTTACCGTCTGAACCACCAGGGAAGTTCCATGACCAACCTAGATAGCATATTAAGAAGCAGAGACATTACTTTGCCAACATAGGTCTGTCTAGTCAAAGCTTCGGTTTTTCCAGTGGTATTGTATAGATGTGCGAGCTGGACTATAAAGAAAGCTGAGCGCTGAGAATTGATGCTTTTGAACTGTGGTGTTGGAGAAGACTCTTGGGTCATCTGGGGCTACACCGGACTTGGAGTGAGCTCTGTGGCCGGAGCCGGGCTAGAGCTGGAGACCTGGAGCAGGTCGCGATGCCCCACCTCCTTTGGTGTGGGGGGTCCTCTCTGGCGCCCCCACCGACTGGCACTCTGGGAACTTTCGCCAAGACACCCCATCTCCTCTTCCCTCGACCGCCAGACCCAGAGCTAGATTTTATCTCTTGAACCTTATTTGTACATTTTAAAATAGCTATTTGTATGGGAACCAACTTATTTAAAAAAAAAAAAAAGAATATTTTTCCTCTTTTTGGTGCGAGAATAAAATGTGTTGGGTTGGGTCCCCCAAAAGAGTCTTCTTGGACTTCAAGGAGATCAAACCAGTCCATTCTAAAGACAATCAATCCTGAATATTCATTGGAAGACTGATGCTGAAGCTGAAACTCTAATAGTCTGGCCACCTGATGCAAAGAACTGACTCATTGGAAAAGACCCTGATGCTGGGAAAGATTGAAGGCAGGAGGAGAAGGGGATGACAGAGAATGAGATGGTTGGATGGCATCACTGACTCAATGGACATGAGTCTGAGCAGACTCTGGGAGTTGGTGAAGGACAGCGAAGCCTGGCGTGCTGCAGTCCATGGGGTAGCAAAGAGTCGGGCATGACTGAGCGACTGAACTAGGGGTATGCATGTAACGGTGGGAGAACATGCTTTCTTCCTTTTGAAATTTATCTGGCTGTGCTGGGTCTTCCTTGCTGCCTGGGCTTTTCTCTAGTCGTGGTGAGTGGAGACCACTCTCCAGTTGCGGTGCACAGGCTTCTCATCACTGTGGCTTCTCTTGTTGCAGAGCACAGACTCTAGAGTGTTCGGGCTTCAGTAGCTGCAGCTCCAGGGATCTAGAGCACAGGCTCAGTAGATGTGGCAAAGGAGGTTAGTTGTCCCATGGCATAGGGATCTTCCCAGACCAGGGACAGAACTCACGTCTCCAACACTGGCAGGCCACTGAACCATTAGGGAAGCCCCAGAACAGTGATTTCTTAAAGCTACTTTGTATAAATCTAGACAGGCCGTAGAGGAAACTATGTTTCGTTTTGTCAAACCTAGAGATGCTTTGGCTTGGTTGGACCTTTCCAGCCTGCATGCTGCTGCCATGCTGCTGGCAAGGCTGTTATCATATGGCGTAAACGGTCTTGGCATGAAACATCCTTCTTTCATCCTGAAGCAGAATTTATATGACTGTAATCTGTCCTCCGAAGAGTTTAACTTTAGATTATCTGAATATAGATTGAAATTACATGAAATTCATTTCTCCATAGAAAAGTGACTCCTCTCTGAATTCAAACAAACTTTGTTCTTTCTTACATGTGAATAAATTAATTGCCACTTGAAAATGAGATGCCAACTTTAGTTCTGCAGGTGGAGAGGTAGAAAAACATCCTTTTTGGTGCTGTTGTTATTGTTGTACTGGGTCTTCATTGCTTCGCAAGGGCTTTTTGTAGTTGCTGCAGCGAGTGAGGGGCTACTCTTCATTGCCCTGTGCGGGCTTCTCATTGCAGTGGCTTCTCCTGTGGTGGAGGACAGGCTCTAGGCACATGGGTCAGTAGTTGCAGCACCCCGGCTGGGTAGTTGCGGTGTGCAGCTCGAGGGTGTTCAGGCTTCAAGAGCTGTAGCTCATGGGCTCTAGAGCGCGGGCTCAGAAGCTGTGGCACACCGGCTTAGTTGCTTTGCATCATCCCGGACCAGGTATCGAACCTGTGTTCCCTGCATTGGCAGACAGATTTCTATTCACTGTGCCACCAGGGAAGTCCAAAATCATTTTGTACCTTACCATGTCTCACAGTAAAGGCTTCTTCCCCAATCAGTTCTTCCTAGAGTCTACTCGATGCCAAGCTGGAGTGTTTTCTCTTTCAAAAAGTGTGTCACAGTTGTCCTTACATGTGCCTTTGGGGCTGGCTGCTCAGAATAAAATTTTTAGAGTGGACAGAGAAGGCGAAGCTGTCCTCGTGTTCCAAACATGTTGTTCTTGAAATCACGTTTTGCTGTTTTAAAATGAGTTTAAAGATACGTTCCCTTCCACTGGTTTGTCCTCGTGGCATTTTTGCTTTGTTAGGTTGAGATAAGTAGGCTTGTCAGAATCTCTCCTGCTTGACAAACAATAGAGCCAACTGATTATTGTTATTGCTGAATAAATCCTTCACTGAAAGAAGAATGATCTGTTTTACTTCCTTATTGAGACTTCCCTCCCTTTGGACGAGGATTGTTTTCGAAGCTGCACGTGTGGCCATGTGCTCCCAGGTAGGTCAGGGGGTCTCTATGTGCACCCGAGCAGCTTTCTTCAATCAGCTCTTGATTCTCCTTATCATATCTAGAAGCTGGAGGGCCATTTACTAATAAAGAACAGTAAGCCATCATTTAACTCTTGCTGCTGCTGCTGCTGCTAAGTCACTTTAGTCGTGTCCGACTCTGTGCGATCCCATCGACTACAGCCCACCAGGCTCCCTCGTCCCTGGGATTTTCCAGGCAAGAACACTGGAGTGGGTTGCCATTCCCTTCTCCAGTGCATGAAAGTGAAAAGTGAAAGTCAAGTTGCTCAGTTGTATCCGACTCTTAGCAACCTTAACTCTTGCTACCCCCACACAAAATATTTTTGAGGTTCATTTCCTCAATATAGTCATTTGAATGGACTCCCATGTAATTGCCATCCAATTGGTAAATAAGATTGGATCAACTGAATTGATCCTCGGTAGTTGGCGAATACTTGGGTCACAAAGAAAATTACAAAATTAAATGTTAGTTTATAAAGAGAGAAAAGGACTGGGAAATAGCTGCTGCTAAACTAGGCAGCAGCCAAGATGCTGGTCAAAGGCAAGCGAAACATGGCATGGATGTTAGGAAGAGGATCAAAGGTACTACTGTTGCCTCAAGTTTGGTTGCAGAAAAAGGAAATGCCTCAATCTACATTTTTAAAATTAAAAACTGCTGAAAGGCAAGTCATTCTGGCATTCCCCAACATGATTATTTTTGTCTTTTAAAAATGGGAATTATAATTTGAAACCAAGTGTTCTTATCTCCCTTGCCCTTCTCTGCATCCCCCAGTCCTTATAATTGAGATGTGTTTGGGCTGATGATAAAATTAACTATCTGGTTCCAGGGAAGAAGAATATCTAAGACAGGAACATCCCAGAGATCTTGCATTCAGGGAACCTTGGTGATGGCATAGTGACATGCCTCTGGCTACAGTAGCTGGATGGGGCTCTGGGTATTTCCTATGGGGAGGGAGTACATGCTTAAATTTATGTGGGAGATCTCTGGTGTATATCAGAAGATGTTTCTAGAAGTGGTTGGAGGAAGGGAGGAGGTCTGTGTGTGTGCTGAGCAGTTAGTGTGTGCTTGATGTCTTGTCTAGTGTGCCCCTCCTTCCGAGGGGTGCCCCACCCTATACCAACTGCCACTATCCCTCCTTCTGCCTCAGAGTTGTTAGGTCAGGGCAGGGGAATGAGAGGAAATTCCACGCCTCCTTTCTTCCTTTGCTTCAGTGAGCATCACCAGTGTGCTGGGGGCCATGCTAGCTCCTAGAATTATGAGTATAGGGTGAGGAGAAGCCTGAAGAATAAAGGGAAAGAGATGTGTAAACAACCTCATACAAAATGATTTCTCAAGATCATGGGTCTGCGTCAAGCCACAGGCGCCCTGAGAAGGGGCCCACTACTAACTTCTAGGGTAATGAGGACATTTTTCCTGAGCTTGGTTTTAAGAGAATGAGTAGGAACTTGACACATAAGGGTAGCAGAGACAGCCTTCAAAAGAACCACGGAAATAAGGGGGTACTGTCTGCCTGGGGGACATCAGGCATTGTGAGAAATGGGAATAGTTGTGGAAGGAGGGGAAGATGATGGGAAGGGAGAAGGCAGGAAATGAAGTTGGAAAGATAGGTCAAGCAAGATAGGGAAGGGCCTAATAGGCTCATGCAGTGGTTCTCAAACTTTTGCTGCCAGAACCCACCACAATCTTAAAAATTATTGAAGACTCCAAGAGCTTTTGTTTACATGAGTAGCTGTCTATCAGTATGTACTGCATTTAGAGATCAAAAGTGATAACTTTTAAATGTGTATTAATTCATTAAAATCTTCATAATATAAACAGCATATTTTTATGAAAAAATAACTTCCAAAACAAAAAACCTTAATAACAAAACCATCAGATGTTAGCAAATATAGCACTGTTTATGAAAAGTAACTTTTCAAGAACAAACGAACAAAATGCTTAATGAAGATGGGCGTTGTGTTACATTTTTAATCTTTTTAACATCTGGCTTAATGGAAGACAGCTGGATTCCTGTGTTTTTCTTGAATTCAATCTGTTTTGATAAATTGTTTTGGCTAAAGCTTATGAAGAAGATCAATCTTCATACAGATATGAATTTGGATAAAAGAGGGATATTTTAACCATCTTTTTAGATAATTGTGGATATTCTTTCTTACTACACCAAAACTCAGTAAGTGATACTTTCTTAAAGGATTGGGCTTCCCTGTTGGATCAGATGGTAAAGAATCTGTCTGCAGTGCAAGATATCTAGCTTTCATCTGAGGGTCCAAAAGATCCCCTGGAGAAGGGAATGGCTACCCACTCCAGTATTCTTGCCTGGAGAATTCCATGGACAGAGGAGCCTGGTGGCTACAGTCCCTGGGGTCACAGCAAGCCGGGACATGATTGAGGGGCTAACACTTTCACTTCTTAAAGGATTAGTTACACTGTGGAATCCGAAATTGTATAATTGAAGTTTTCAGTCTGTGACATTAAAATCCATTGGTCCGTCTTGCACTTAGGATGGATATTTTACCCATGCTTGATTTTGTAACACTGTGCATTGCTTATTTGGAAAGTACTGGCTCACTGAGTTAGGCAGAGCTTCCAAATATTGACATATTCCTTTATAGCCAACCAATCCTCTAGAAAAGCTTTTAAGCACTGGGAAATTGCCAAGCTCGTAGTGTAGATATAAGTTTCCCAAAATTATAATCTTTGCTTGAAAGCTCAAATGTTATCATTGGCAACAAATACTGCCAGTTTTCGATGTAATAACAGGCAGGCTCCCTTTATTCATTTTCAAAAAAAGGGATGGGGAGGCAGGGAGAGAAGCTGCCAAATACTCAAGCCTCATAATTATAGTTTGTTTGACAGTCCTTCTTTCAAGTAAAAATGGTCTTGCATGAAAAGGGGCTAGGTCAGCTCACAATGCAAATAACTGGAATATTCCTCAAGACAATCATTGTTCTTTAGGTACATTTCCCATATCATCCCATGGGCTATTTCAAAAGACTGTATTCAAGGGTGAAGATTTACTACAATCAATCATTTTTGCCACTTTACTGGGGACACTCAAGTGAAGCTGGTTGTTTACTGAGAGTGTGCAGTGGTGAAGCACACCGTCCCAAAGATACAGATGATCCCCCTGCCTGGGTTGGTGTGGAGGCTCTAGCAGTCCTGTTCCCATTGCCTTTGCACCATCAGCATCAGTGTGAACACAGTGAGAAAGGCAGATTATATCCTAGTATCGGGATGAGAAGAGTCTGACTTGACCAACTCCTTGAATGGGTCCGGGGAAGTCTCACCCTGCATCTTGAGAACTACTGCACTGAGAGATCACAGGCCTCAGGTGGTCAGTAGTGGACAGTTTGGCCCCACTAGGGTCTTAAAGAGGGTGCTTCGGTTGGGCATGCCTTCCTTGGGGCGCTCACAGCGTCTGGGTTTCTTACAGTACTTACCATGGTGTTCCGTAGGGTGTGTTAGGTACCTGTGCCCCCAAGGAGACAGCATCCTGTGAGAGAGCCATATTGCACTCTCCTGCACCTCTAAGTCCAGAGCCCCCCAGCTGGACTTCATAGCCATTCTCGCCTGACTGCTTGAGGGTGACTCTGGCTGCACTGGGACACTGTGGAGGCTCAGAACCAGCAGGCGACTTGAATCATCCTCTAACCTAGGAGTGTTTAGCCCATTTAGAAAAGCATAAGCTCATTCCTTTTTAAAAAGCTATCTAAGGGTATAGCCTGCCAGGCTCTTTTGTCCAGGGGATTCTCAGGTAAGAATGCTGCAGTGGGTTGCCATTCCCTTATCCAGGGAATCTTCTCAACCCAGGGATCCAACCTGCATCTCTTACGCCTCCTGTCTTGGCAGGTGGGTTCTTTACCACTAGCCCCACCTGGGAAGCCCATTAAGATGGTATGTAACCCTCTGATTCTAACTGGCTCTTTGGATCACATTTCCTCATGAACTCCCATATGTATGAAACTCTGCCTTTTCTCTTGTTAAATAAATAATAAAATAAAAGCTGTCCTAGGAAGTGTTGACTGTACCTTGTTTAACCCCAACCTGTTTCATGACTGTCTGCTACCATCCATGGGTGTTCTAAGTACAGACAATATGCCTTGTTTTTCGGGAGAAGAGACTTAGGTGAATATAGAATTTGCTTTTATTTATCACATCCAAAATGATCAACTAGTGCAGAACCTTAGTTTTTTTGGATTTGGTTATTGTAACATACTAAAAACTGTATTGATGATGTTAAAAATTCTTAACAATTTTTAGTACTATTTCATCCCTTTTATTGACTTTTGATGGCTTTTTAGAGGGTAATATAGACTAGAAATTATATTAATATACTTTTTCCCACTTAACTGTGGAGAATCATAATGTAACTTTCCACTTCCAGATGACTAGCTGCAGGGGTCTGGTTTTTTCCAAGATACGGATAACCATTTTGTGAAGTCTGGTTTTGCCTCAATAAAATCTAAAGCCTCTGAAAAATCAAGCTGAGAAAAGACACCACATGTTGGCAAATCACGTGTGGTAAAACCTTTATGAATCTCTCTTCCCTGATTATGAAGTCATCTTTCACTCAGTTCAATAAAACATTTAATTTTGTCTTTATCTAAGGAGACAGAAATTCACAGGTCAGCTTGTTCACAGAAAACATTTAGTAAATGGAAGTATATGACCTTTCTAATCATCATTTCAGGTCACTTAAGCTTGTGTAAAAAAAAATCTATTTTATCTTTTTCTCATGAAATTTTTGGGACAAAGATTTAAATCATTGGGATAATACAATTAAATGTCTCTGTGAACCTTCTGAGAGTCTTCTGCATTAAAAAAAAAAAAATATATATATATATATATATTCAGGAAACTCAAATAATTACCTGCTCTAAGGGCTTTTGTTTGACATATTTACAAGGATGAGTTTATTATTATTTTTAACAAAATCTACTTACAGGGTATTGGAGGCCACCATGAAGGTGGTCCTCTGGACCAGGGTCAGAACTGGCTGCGAGTGGAAATGTCCCATGCCTGTATTTACTCTGGAGATATCATTTCTAGGGTACCAGGGGCAACCCAGGGTTGTACAAAACTATTTTTTAATAGTGGCACTAATCTCTATCTTATGACCTGGGTGTGATATCTTTTGTTTTGCAATTATGGCCCTTGAGAAGAGGTTTATTGGCCATCGTCACTCTGAGAATTCTAACTCACAGTCCAAGAATCTAATGTGGAGTTTACTCCAACTACCAAGTGTATCTATTCCAATTATATGCTCAGAGTCTGGAAAAACATCCACCATGGACCCACGGGGTCCACAGTTTGACACCACAGCCTGGCCCTCTCTATTTGTTACCTGACCTCTGGGAATTTTAATTCCAACAGGGAAAACTTTAGACTTTACATCTCCAGGAATCACTGTCAACTCAGATCTGTAAGGGTTGTTGAAATGTCTGAGTAGTTCCCTTTCCCCACTGTCTAGTCACTGATGTACGTGGCCATAGGTCACTTTAGGGAGAGACATGGGGAATCACCACAGGATACATAGCTGTGCACTTGTTCAGCTGGTAGGACTTTCCTCATAGCTCAGTTGGTAAAGAATCCACTTGCAATGCAGGAGACCCCGGTTTGATTCCTGGGTCAGGAAGATGATCTGGAGAAGGGATAGACTACCCACTCCAGTACTCTTGGGCTTCCCTTGTGGCTCAGCTGGTAAAGAATCCACCTGCAATGCGGGAGACCTGAGTTTGATCCCTGGGTTGGAAAGATCCCCTGGAGAAGGGAAAGGCTATCCACTCTAGTATTCTGGCCTGGAGAATTCCATGGACTGTATAGTCCATGGGGTCACAAAGAGTCGGACACGATTGAGTGACTTTCACTTTTTCACTTTCTTCAGCTGGTAGGTGCTCGGTGTGAAAATTGTTCAGGTTTGGGAACTGAGCAAAGGGATTGTGACTTTTTCCTGTGGTGTCCTCAGCCTCCTGCTTCTTCCTTCTCACTCTGGTTGTTAAGCAGCACTCTTGTTGGTTGCCCATTTTCTGCCAAGGAACACCACTCTCTACAAATCATCTTCACCTTGTGGGTCAAGCTCCTTGGCCCATCCCAGTTTAGTGCTCATGTCAGCACTAGTAGCGTTTCCCTGGTGCCTCAGATGGTGAAGAATCCACCTGCAATGTGGAGACCTGGGTTTTACCCGTGGGTTGGGAAGATCCCCTAGAGGAAGGCATAGCAACCCATTCCAGTATTCTCGTTTGGAGAATCCTCACGGACAGAGGAACCTGGCGGGCTACTGTCCTTGGCGTCACAAAGAGCCAGACACGACTGAGCAGCTAAGCACAGCACACACCACACCACTAGTAAAAGAGAAAAAAAACAAACACATATATGTGTGTGTGCTTAGTCGTGTCCAACTCTTTGTGACCCCGTGGACGGTAGCCTGCAGGCTCCTCTGTCCATGGGATTCTCCAGGCAAGAATACTGGAGTGGGTTGCCATTCCCTTCTCCAGGGGATCTTCCTGACCCAGGGATCAAACTCGGATCTCCTGCACTGGAGGCAGATTCTTTACCATCTGAGTTACCAGGGAAGCCCAGATGGCTTTAGTGGTAAAGAACCCACCTACCAATACAGGAGTCCCAAGAGACATGGGTTCGATCCTTGGGTCAGGAAGATCCTCTGGAGGAGGAAATGGCAACCCACTCCAGTACTCTTCCCTGCAGAATCCATGAACAGAGGAGCCTGGCAGGTTACAGTCCATGGGATCACACCGAGTCAGACATGCCTGAAGCGACTTGGCATGCAAGCACAGCACTAGCGGCTCTAGCAGGACCTGACCTCTACAGTGTAGTCTCCTCTGTCCCTGTGATTATCAAGAAGCTCAGCTCTGCAGCCACCTCTCCTGTGTACACTAAGCTCTGGCCAGCAGACGAGACCCTCCCAGAACTTCTCAATGCTGCTGGTGCCTCTCTCACTGGTGCATTCCTGACAGCCTTGCTGAAGGGTATGTCTTCAGCCCCCACATAATAAATACATGCCAGCGTTCTTACCTCCCTCAGCCTCTTTATCACTTCCTCCAACAACTGCCAGGGCAATTCAAGTACTTCCACTTGGCTCAGCACATGCATCATTTATTCTTCCCTGAGCTTCTGATAACCACCCTGAGTAACTTTGTCTCACTGTAGTATTCTTGCCAGGGTATTAAATCCTGTATCTCAATAAAGTGTCCCCAAGTCAATGTACTCTTGTTTACCCAGTCTTACATTCCAGCCTCTTGACCAGCCACTCAGTAGAGGTGAAAGCCCTTGTAGATGTGATGATTTAGGAATCAGGATCCAATCCTAGGCACTTTCCTGGCTCCAGCCATGCACACATGCTAATTATTACAGCTCCTTTGGTGTACACTGCCCTTTATCCCTTACCTGCCTAGCACATCTCCAGCCAGGTTAAGCTGGGATTAACCCTTGTTGTATGTAGCCTGGTGACCAGGCCAGAAACTGTAGGGGCAGCCCATGAGGGGTTGCTAGTTGCTTTGTTAAGGAGAGGCTTTTGCAGCAACTTCTAGCATGGGGAAGTGCTAGCTTTTACCAAGGAGAGTAAGTTCTGCAAGCTCTGTGCATTCAGGGGGTCTGCAGAGCTGGTATCATCAAGGACATCCATCCAGATATCCCTAGCCCATAGTTCAGAGTCTGGATTTTCTCAGTTGGGGTTCTGACTTTAGCATAACCAACCTGCCCTGACTCAGCATTTTGACATTTCTGGAGCTCTGTGACTCAACTCAACTCTCCAGTCTTCAGCAGGCTGCTCCACTGTGCACACTCTCCAAAGCAGAAGAGAAGGGCCTCTTTTTAGCTCTTCTCAAGCTAAAAGGCTAAAAGGCCTCCAACAGGCTTTCTGGTGCTCATATTTATACTTTAATGGCTTGTTCATGGTCTTCCATTTTCTCATTGTCCCTCTACAGAGCATCAACACAGCTAAGCAGTAACCAATTAACATCACTGTCCTTGAAGACACTGTTCTATCCATGTCTTGCAAATGCCTCCATTGTGGCATCTGCAAGCACAGTTGAGTCTACCAGGACGTTTCCTAGGTCACCACTAATGACATCTTTAGCAACTGTGCACTGCTCAGGAGTGTGGGGCGCAGTGTCCTCTTTGCACCCTTTCAGTTATATCAGTTCAGTTCAGTTCAGTCACTCAGTCGTATCTGACTCTTTGCAACCCCATGAACTGCAGCACACCAGGCCTCCCTGTCCAACACCAACTAGTTCACTCAAACTCAAGTCCATAGAATTGGTGATTCCATCCAGCCATCTCATCCTCCGTCATCCCCTTCTCCTCCTGCCCCTAATCCCTCCCAGCATCAGAGTCTTTTCCAATGAGTCAACTCTTCACATGAGGTGGCCAAAGTATTGGAGTTTCAGCTTTAGCATCATTCCTTCCAAAGAAGTCCCAGGGCTGATCTCCTTTACAATGGACTGGCTGGATCTCCTTGTAGTCCAAAGGACTCTCAGGAGTCTTCTTCAACACCACAGTTCAAAAGCATCAATTCCTCGGCGTTCAGCCTTCTTCACAGTCCAACTCTCACATCCATACATGACCACTGGAAAAACCACAGCCTTGACTAGATGGACCTTTGTTGGCAAAGTAATATCTCTGCTTTTCAATATGCTATCTAGGTTGGTCATAACTTTTCTTCCAAAGAGCAAGCGTCTTTTAATTTCATGGCTGCAGTCACCATCTGCATCAGTTATATGAATTCAACCTAATGCCTATTTTCTTGGGTTGTTCCTCTAGTGTTGCTGGATGAAATGCAGAATACCCAGTTAAATTTGAATTCAGATTAACAATGAGGATTTATATTTTTCAGTGTAAGGTTCTATGCAATGTTTGGGACATACTTATGCTAAAAATATCATCACTAATCTAAAATTCAAATATGACTAGGTATACAGAGTACATTATGTGAAATGCCAGGCTGGATGAAGCTCAAGCTGGAATCAAGATTGCTGAGATAAATCAACAACCTCAGATATGCAGATGATACCACTCTAATGGCAGAAATCAAAGGGGAACTAAAGAGCCTCTTGATGAGGATGAAAGAGGAGAATGAAAAAGCTGGCTTAAAACTCAACATTCAAAAAACTAAGATCATCTAGTGCCATCACTTCATAGCAAACAGAAGGGGAAAAAGTGGCAGCAGTGACAGATTTTATTTTGAGGGGCTCCAAAATCACAGCAGGTGGTGACTGCAGCCATGAAATTAAAAGACGCTTACTCCTTGGAAGAAAAGCTATGACAAACCTAGACAGCATATTAAAAAGCAGAGACATCTCCTTGCTGACAAAGGTCTGTATAGTCAAAGCTATGGTTTTTCCAGTAGTCATGAACAGATATGAGAGTTGGATCATAAAGAAGGTTCAGCACTGAAGAATTGTGGTATCGGAGAAGGATCTTTGAAAGTCCCTTGGACAGCAAGGGAGATCAAACCAGTCAATCCTAAAGCAAATCAACTCTGAATATTCACTGGAAGGACTGATGTTGAAGCTGAAGCTCCAATACTTTGGCCAACCTGATGCGAAGAGCTGACTCATTGGGACCTGATGCTAGGAAAGATTGAGGGCAGGAGGAGGAGGCGACAGAGGATAAGATGGTTGGATGGCATCACCGACTCAATGGACATGAGTTTGAGAAAACTCTGGGAGATAGTGAAGGACAGGGAGGCCTGGTGTGTTGCAGGCCACGGGGTCACAAAGAGTCAGACACAACTTAGAGATGGAAAACAACAAAGCCTGTATTTTAATTTGCTAATCTGGCAGCCGTGTTCCTGATACCACTTGTGTTGGTTCAGTTTCTCCAGGAAGCAGCAGAGATGTATTGGGAACACATTTGTAAAAGATAAAGGAGAGGAGCCCAGTGAAGTCTCCAGCACCTGTGAAGGAGAGGGGACATGGGAGGAGGATCAGGTAGGAAGAATCTCAGACTCTGCACAGTTTGAGGAAGGTTTGGCCAGGCTGCTGGGGAGTCCTAAGCCAGTCACTCTTCAGAAGTAACTCCCCCTCCCCCTGCTCACTACCACCTGGGAGCAGCCTGCTGGAACGTGGCCTTAGGACAAATGCGGTGGTGGCCCCAGAGTGGAGTAGCTGAGGTGTCAATTAAGTATGCCTGACATAGCAAGAGATCTGAACGGTGCATTTTCTCAGGGTTTATAGCAACTTATTGGTCACTGTCAATTCAAGTTCTTTAGGAAGCAGATGCTGTGTTAGAAATATGAGCAGTTTACTGGAGGACAAGTCTGTGAAAGACAAAACACTGGGCAATGAATGTCATATTGCCATGCTGATAAGACCCCAACCTGATGCAGAGCTCCATGAAAAGAATGCCATTGCTTCACTGAGTGGAAATGATTAATCCTTAGCACACTCACTTTGCCCTGTCATTGGCTGGTAGTTATCCACCAGCAGCAAGATCTCAGCTCCAACACTACCCTGGTATAGCTAGGGTGTCAGCCAGCCATAGTCCTCACAATTGAATGGCACCCTCCTTCTTGAAGGGAGGTCTGAATAGTCACCATAAGGCAGAACTCTGCACCATTTATCAAATAACCATGATTGTGCTGCTGCAGGGACTTGCAACAGTGAGTAACACCTAGTAACACCCCTGCCATCAGGACGTTTTGGTTTGGTTGAGCAGGGAAGAAAACCATAAGAAATAATTCTGTTGCAGCATGGAGCGGTCACATATAGTGCCAGTGGACTATAATTTCAGGGTATGTTGTTGGTCAGACATACCTAGACTCAGCTGTTAGGTTGCTGGTGACTTTCAAATGACCTGGTCTCCATTCTGACTGAGACAGTGTAACACAGAGGTTATGTCAATAGGACAGGGTAAGATGTTTTCCAGTCTCTAGGATGCGGTCTGCCCCATGGGCCCTTTCCATCAAGACGTGCACTGCTGAGAAGTTAGGGAAGAGGTGACTGAGAGGACCGAGAATAACCTCAGCTCAGCAAACAAGGATTCCAACTCCTGGGGATGCGTGTGCATACGAAGAGAAAAAGAGCTTCTCTTTTGGGGGTGGGGGCAGGGCAACCCAGTAACAGAGTAACTGGAGGAGGCCAGCAAGTCCAGGCTGCTGACAATGGCAAAGCTAAGCTTAGGGTCACAGAGACCAGAGAAGGGGAGCAGGAATGCATACCAGGCACACTGCACTTAACACTTCAAAGAGACAATCTCGTTTTCCTTTTAACAAGTCGTTCGGTTGGACTTCCTCAGTGGTCCAGTGGTTAAGAATCCACCTGCCAATGCAGAGAACATGGGTTCAGTCCCTCGCCCAGGAAGATTTCACATGCTGAGGAACAACTCAGCCTGTGCACCTCAACTACTGAGCCAGCCCTCTAGAGCCCGTGCTCTGGAGCAACCAGACACCACTGCAGTGAGGAGCCTGTGCACAGCAGTTAGAGAAAGCCCACACTCAGCAATAAAATGAAGACCCAGTGCACCCAAAAATAAATAAAGTAATTCTGTTAAGGTTGAAGGTAAGCTCTTCTGGTGCCCAGAAAACCCCTATTTATGAAAATCCTTAGGTCATTTTAAAGTTCTATCTTTTAGACTCCTCCTTTAGCATTGGAATCTGATTGAACTAGAGGTGTACTGAGATGCAGACCTGGAAAGACTATTTGTGGCTGGCCTCTGCACTAGAAGGAGCAGGGAGATGGTGGCTGGCACTGTCCAAAGGGTGAGGTTGCCTGGTTTTGTGACTCTTCCATTTAATACATGCCAACACTATGGGTTTTTAATAAAACCTGGTTGGGAGCAGTTACTTTATATATAATAATGTACAGAGGTTGGTTTCAAATTAAACAATGCCTTCATATTTGAAAAAAAGGTGTCATTCCTCAACATGAGAAAGTTTTTTGATTGGAACTCCCAGGGCCAATAATGATAGCTGTTTATTTATTAGGGAAATATGTTCAAGAAATAGTCTGTTGAAACCTCTAGTGGGGCAAACATTTCCTGTGGAGAACCATGCAGTAGGACTTCCTTCTTTGGTTAGAAGGCAGCCCTCTGGGGTCCACATAGAATGGGGAATTCTGCCCAGCCTGGGGGTAGGGATTTCAGGACAAAGACAGGAAGGAAGGAACCCTGCGGAATGTGGAGCCCTGGCATCCAGGCTGATGAGGGCCCCCCATCTGGGAAGGAGCCCAGATAGAGACTCTGGAGCTCCTGAATGACTTCTCAGCCTTAGGAGTGAGCTACAAGACTTCTAGCCATTGATCCTTACCATCCCCAACAAGACAGCCACCAACCTTCTATATGGTTCTTCTTGTCTTAAAAGCTCCCTCCCTCCTCCAACTGAGGCCTCTGAAGATCATAAGAAGGTGGCTGCCTAACTAAAATGTATGCACTCACTTATTCCTTGGTTTAAGCACATCTCTAGCTAATTCATTCAACATTTTTTTTTTTTGGTACATGTGCCATGTGCTAGATTGGGGGAAGCACGAGACTTAGGTGTAGTGTAGAATTAGGGGGCCAGGTCTCCCCAGGTGTGTCTGCCAGTTGCCAAAAAGGAAAAGGTAGTTTGCTATATGCAAAGCAAGACCATTATAGGATCAGACCTGACCACCTGCTCCATTTAAGCTCTTTGCTAGAAACTGAAAATATACTGGCAAACAAAACATAGGTTCTTTCCTCAAGGAATTTATAGTCTGTGAACAATACAGGCAAGACAGGGGCACTTTGGATCTGTAATTGTAAGTGTGGTATAGGTTGGAAGTACAAGGCATCAGGGAGGGCACCCAGGCCAGCAGGACTTCGCTTGGTAGGTAAAAACAAGATTTGAAACAAAGCTTCATGTAGACACATTATCCATTGGTTCCCCATCGGTGTGCAGGAATCTCTTCACCAATGTGCTATCAATTTTTAATCAGTGTGTCCAACTCATTCAATGACCCCCAAGTGTTCAGACAGCGGGACTGTGTTGTCACACTAAAATGAGGCTCAGCTGGTTGGGCGATGTAATGTGGAGCGGTTACCACTGTTACAGGTAAGAGATCAGAGGTGGAGCTCAGTCCAGTCCCTTCAAAAGGGAGAGCTCCTGCACATGGGCCATAGGAGAAACTGGCCCCAGACCACTGGACAGGTAGCTCAGGTAGCAATCGCTCTGCTCAAACACTAGGCTGCTGTGGAGGAACAACAGGAATCTGACAATCACTGGGCTGTGTCACAGGAAGGTTTGTTTTGCAAAGATTATTGACCAGTTTTGCACTGCTCTCATCTTTTCAACACCTTTACATATATCACCAAAAGTTTTGGTATTAGAAAGACTATTGGGATCACACACACACACACACACAGAAAATTGCTTTGTTATCATCTAAGCCTCAGAGAAGCTAAGGGGTTGCCTTTTCTGCTTCCAGCCTTGGTAACAACAAACTACCCAGTCTGAGCCCATCACACGCCACTCTCTTGCTGTGAGAGGATAAAGCTCACCCATGAAAGGGCTTAATCAAACCTTCCCTTTTGCCATGAATCACAAAGTGATTTCTCTATACATTTTTTGAAAAATTGTTTTCATTGTGAGAGTTTGACTTCACTCCTACTTTCTGAAGAAAGGGCAGAGGGAGATACTAACATTCTTTAATACTACAGGTAACAAATTATCCACACAAACTTTCAGGGCTGGAGCCCTGTGCAAACACAGCCCAGGACCACAGCCTCTTTGCAAGATGGCAGCCTGAGGAGGGGAGGCCGCTCCTTACTATGGGGGTTCTTATGTTTCTGGTCCTCCAGGGTAGTATTTAGCAGTGACCTCACAGGCTGGAATGCTTGAAGATTCCACTCTTTGGGTATATTCAGACACCGAATTTGAAGAAGCACCGCTCACTCTGCACCAGACTTGGCCAAATGTGCCCAAAGGAGGCTTCCCCTCAGGCCACACAGGCAGTCTAGTCTGAAGTGAGGAGCCACCGGAGGGACTCTGGGGCGCCGGGAAGTGGGTCAGTGGAATGGACTCAGAGAGCTGGAGAGGCAGTTTAGAGCCATAAAGAGCCTGAGGAAATAGCTTTTCCCTCTCCAGATGCTCTTAAAGGACCACTTAGGTATTCCTACCATCAAGTTCAGGTTTATCTTAATTCACTCTCCTCAAGTCAACCCTGCCCAGCAACAGACAGCAACTCTGAGGGTGGGTCCTGCTGTGCTAGGGTCTGTCCCTGCAGAGCACAGGCAGGCAAATTCAGTGCAAGTCTGATTAACAGGGCTTTGCATATGTTCCCATGTTAATTCTCACAAAAGTCTGTGAGATACTCGTTATTTTCCATGTGGGAGAATCTTTAGGGAGAATAACCTTTCCCCCTGATTGCTCACTCCTCTTTCTTCTCCTCTTCCCTCACAGCCAGGCCATTTAGGGACCACAGCCACGACGAAGGAAATGATGGGAGCATTTCTCGGTTGGTTTCCCTGAGCCAGTGACAGGGGAGAGAGGAGAGGACTATTGGAACTGCCGAAATGTCTGGTGATTTTGAAAAAGGGGAAATTCTTTTTGCCTCCCTCCCAACTGTGGGCTTCACTCCCCCTCTACACACACACACACACACACACACACACACACACACACAGGAAAAATGACAGGGAAGCAAGTGTAGACTTTGGAGGGTCCTGGAGAGAGGAGCAGTGGCAGGTTATCGTTTTCAAAGATGTTCCGCCATAGCAATGTTCCCCATTCCACACGCTGTCCTTACGATGTGACTGTGACAGTTTTCCCAAAGACAGGTGGGGTCTATGTCCCCTCCCTTTGAGTCTGGACAGACTAGAGACTGTCTGCATCTCTAGATCCCATCTGATCTCCTCCTGATCTCTGGGACCTGCAGAATTCCCCCCACCACACCTAGCCCATATTCTTTGCAGACATCTTTGGTGATAGCTCTATTCCAGAAATGGCTCTCTATCTAAAATTTTTTAAAGCAGTTAGAAGGAATGTTAAAAGGTTCTTTCCAAGTCTTTTGAATGTTGATTGTTTTCATGATCAAAATAATCTATGTGCCATTTTGGAGGTGGCGAACTTTACTCTCCTCTAATCTTCATGCTCAGTTCTCTAAATTTTTAATTTGAATATCATATTGCAGCTGCCTCTGGTAAGAGAACTTGTGGCTGAGTCCATTTTGAGATGAACATGGTGAGCATCTCTAGTTCTGTTTGGGACAAAGTCAAGGGGAATGTTTTATTTGGGCCAAACCATTAACAAGAGACAACAAAGCAAAACAATCAAAGCAGAGGGTAACACAAAAAATTGATATTTGATTCTGACATCAGACAGGTACCTGGGTGCTCAAAACATTATGCAGTGACTTTCCAGCTCTGGCTTCACTTGGGAAAAAAATTCAAATGTTGCCTTAAAGCACTGTATCAAATTAGGTAAAACTCCTTTAGGAAAAAATATTATAGTTGAAATGGCATTGCTTTCTATGACTCTTGTAATTAAATTCTGCAGCCTCATTCTGGGGGAGATGATGAGTTTTAATTTTTTTTTCATGAATAATGCAATGTGTGAACCAACAAACATGGAGAAAGATGATATTAACACGTTTATTGCGCCCACATGGCTACTGAGGGTGAAGCTTCACTCCACAGAGCACACCACATTTTCTAGATTCAGGGAGGTATTTCCAAGATGGGTGATCCAGCTCCTGACCTCCCAGCATTGGGTGGGGTGGTGGGGGGAGAGGTATATGATTATAGCTGGCAAGTGTGGGGAAATACATGTACAAAATTAGAGCTGGCAGGTGTGGTGGAAGAGAAGGCAAAAGAGGGAGAGAAAAGTGAGAGGGGCAGGGCCTTTAAGAGTGTGGCCTGGAGCTGATATTCCCAGGAGCCACTGATGGTCACCCAGAGCATTTCAGCTCTGAACATGATCGTGCGCACACTCCTGAGTGGGAACAGGAACTGTGCGTGCAGGGAAATTCTGCCCAACATTCAAGTAGGGTCTGAAGACTTCAGTTGTCCAAATGTAACCAAGCAGGGCCCTGTTGGGCTTTCCCAGGACAGACCCCTCCCCCGTATCCTCTACTTTAGCTCCTCTCTAAAAGATAACAGTATCTGATACACATTTTCTGAATTGTTTTACAGATGCTAAAACTCTGACCAAGCGGATGAAGTTAATTACTTGACTATGTGTTCACAGGACCATGGACACATAGTCCCCAGAAACACTGGGGCCTGAGGGTGGATGATGTTAACTCCTGTGACCCCACCCTGTTCTTACCATCAACCAATCAGAGAACTGTGCCCAAGCTGATCACATGCTGAGACGCCGGTCCCTCACCTGGCCTTTGAAAATGCTTTGCTGAAATCCACCTGGAGTTCAGGTGTTTCAACCCTAGCTTCCTGGACTCCTTGCTTGGCAGCCTGCTTTCCTTCACAGTCTGGTGTCCGTAGATGACTTTACTGCACATGGCAGATCAGAGCCAAGTTTGGTCCAGTAACACAAGACCAGGGTGAATAGAAAACCTTTTTCTGTATTGTCACATAAAGCACAGAAATAGAGCAAAACACACACAGAACTTGACTATACAAGGAACTTGAAGTCCCAAATGACTAAAGGCATCTCTTCCCAAGACCTTCATGACCCATCCAGGCCCTTCCTAACCTTTTTCTCTTCCAGGAAAAGGACTTGATTCCACCTTTGAGAACAGCGCTGCACCGAGGATGGGAACCAGTCACCGTGGGGCCAAAGTGGGGTGGGGGAAGGGCTGCAGGGTTTATGACCTCCGTCTGATTGGTCGGGGGTGAGATACCAGTTTCCAGGGATCTCAACCATCAGCCTTCAGACCTCAAACAATCTGGGGTCCGTGTCCTTGTGCTCAGCCTTAAGTTATCTCTTTCACGTGGGTGGGGGTCTTAGTTCCTAGAGAAGAACTCAAAGATGTATTATTATTCTATGTATTCCTAGAGGGGAAACCAGGACCCTGCCCCACAGCTGTGCTATTGTTTGGTGACTGCTCTTCCTTGGTTTCTAAATTCCCTCCCTTCCATAATTAGCAACTGTTTGAAACCGCCCTTTGAAACTCAGGGAAGGCCTAGAAGGCTGAACGCTGTCACCTCAACAAGAAATGGGGCACATGGAAAGGCCTTTGTATCTGGAAGGGCCACACAGTTTCAACCCCCCTTTCCTTTGATACTCCTCAGTCTTGTGGGGAACAGAATCGTAAGCTCAGCAGAGGAACTTCATTATAGGGGGACTTGGTTTTATTTCTTTGTTTCTATCTCAGCACATAAGCCATACCTGCTGCGAAATAGGCCTTCAAGGAATGTGTGTGGATGAGTGTGTGACCAGTGGTTGTTCTAGAGGTGCAGTTGGAGAGGCAGATGCCTGTGGGCTGTGGCCCTGAACTCTCACCTGTTCTCAGCCTGTGTGTGGACTGTTGGCCACAGAGCAGTGGCTGATGGCTGATCCACAGGTTTTCTCTGGCTGGTCGTCCAGCCCCTGAAAACAGCTTACTTCCCAGAAGATTCTGATTTAGCAACTCACTATGCAGTCTCAGGAAAATTTTTTCATCAAAGAAGATGGCTTCAGTCTCTGGGATTAGCTGGATTTGCTATTAATTTATGGGTTAGAGTTTATTCTTCAATTTCAACACTCTCTTCAAAACCTTCTTTTCCAAAAATGGCTTGCAGTTAAGTACTTTGATTTCCGCTCTGTCCTGTTGCTTTATGCATATATCTGTAACCTTAAAAAAAAAAAAAACCTTTCTGTCTCAGCAACTGATCTTATCTGTGCTCTCTCATGGGAACTAGATTTATATTTGCTTGAGGTATTTTTCCTCCCTCCCCTCCCTGTTTACCAGTTTGTTTGCTGCCATTAAGGATAGTTTTGTGAATTTTTGTTTTTAGAATATTTTATTTATCCAAGAGCAGTCAGTGCTGGGAGGAGGAGGAGCTGGTGAAGAACCCCTGGCACCAGCCTGATTGCACAATCCCAGGTTCATGCAAATTCTCCTGCTGAAAGCAGAGCAGGTGGCACCCTGCCCCCTCTGCTAACAGGTCACTTCTACTTCTGAGTTTGTCCTGTGAGACATCCACTGTCCTCCTTGGCAAAATGAGAGAGTATCTGCTCTCATGACCCTGGTAGCTGGGGGGGTGGGGTGGGGGAGTGGAAAAAGGAGAGTGAGAACCACCTGGGAGCTCTGATAGAATACTGAGGCCCTGGCTCTGCCCTGGGACTCCAGGGGCTGGGCCCGGGCACCAGCATTTCTGAGTGTCCCAGGGGATCCTTCAGAGTAGTCTGAGCTGGGACCTGGGGAGCTAGGGTAAAGCCAGGACTGAATGAGGCATGCTTCTTGTTGCCTGTAACATCAAGATTTCTCAAAAACTTCTGAGTAGGTCAGAAGTTTGGATAAATTGACTTTCTAATCTATAAAGTTTAGAAACTGTATGTCTCCTGAGAAACCTGTATGCAGGTCAGGAAGCAAGAGACAGAACCAGACATGGAACAACAGACTGGTTCCAAATTGGGAAAGGAGAATGTCAAGGCTGTATATTGTCACCCATATATTTAACTTACATGCAGAGTACATCATGCAAAATCCTGGGTTGGATGAATCACAAGCTGGAATTAAGATTTCTGGGAGAAATATCAACAACCTCAGATATGCAGATGATACCACACTACTGGCAGAAAGCAAAGAGCCTCTTGATGAAGGTGAAAGAGGAGAATGAAAACGCTGGCATAAAACTCAGTTCAGTTCAGTTCAGTAGCTCAGTCGTGTCTGACTCTTTGCAACCTCATGGACTGCAGCATGCCAAGCCTCCCTGTCCATCACCAACTCCCAGAGTTTAGCCAAACTCATGTTCATTGAGTTGGTGATACCATCCAACCATCTTATCCTCTGTCATCCCCTTCTCCTGCCCTCAATCTTTCCCCCAAAAATTCAACATTCAAAAAACTAAGATTGTGGCATCCAGTCCTATCACATGATGGCAAATAGATGGGGAAAAAAATGGAACAGTGAGAGACTGTATTTTCTTGGGCTCCAAAATAACTGTGGACAGTGATTGCAGCCATGAATTAAAAGACGCTTACTCCTCAGAAGAAAAGCTATGATAAACCCAGACAGTGTATTCAAAAGCAGAGACATCACTTTGCCAACAAAGGTCCATATAGCCAAAGCTATAGTTTTTCCAACAGTTGTGTATGGATGTGAGAGTTGGACCATAAAGAATGCTGAGTGCTGAAGAATTAATGCTTTTGAATTGTGGTGCTGGAGAAGACTCTTGAGAGTCCCTTGGACAGTAAGGAGTTCAAACCAGTCAATCCTAAAGTTAATCAGTCCTGAATGTTCATTGGAAGGACTGGTGCTGAAGCTCAGACTCCAATCCTCTGGGCCACCTGATGCAAAGAGCTGACTCACTGGAAAAGACCTTGATGCTGGGAAAAATTGAGAGCAGGAGAAGGGGGCGACAGAGGATGAGATGGTTGGAATGGCATCATCAGCTCAATGGACATGAGTTTGAGCAAACTCCGTGAGATAGTGAAGGACAGGAAAAGCTGGCACGATGCAGTCCACAGGGTCACAAAGAGTCAGACGTGACTGAGAGACTAAACAACAAGAAAAACCTATAAAGTCTCTGACTCAGTGAGTGATGCTGGTTTGAGCCCAGAAAATTCAGTGGGGAAAAAAGAAAAAAAGGCTTGATCTTTACAGCTACTAACAGGCTCTCAGCCAGATGCTTAAAAAAATAAAGTTAGAATTAAACCATTGCTTTGGAAACAACCTTGTCTCCATGTGAGATTAAAAACAACAACAATTACAACAAAAACACCAGTTATGTTTTAAGACATTAGCAGTGTTAAGGGATACTTAAGTACAATAAGTAGAAGTTAGTGACCCTGACCTCATTCTTACTTACAACGTGGCTTTCCCAGAAACTGCTCTATGTCTCTGTCAAACAGCCTCATCTCTGGTCTCTCAATCTGCTCTGAAATCAGTCACTGAATGTCTGGAGACGTGGTGGGCTAGATGGTATCACACCTTCCCCCATCCTGGGTGCTGAGCTTTAGAGGGCCCAGCTCTTGCCTGAGCCCCACTGTGCCAGGAATCCAATAAGTCAGGGGGAAGAACCTGCTCACAGTCGTAGGCCCTCCCCTTCTGTGCCAGGCACTGGGTATTCAGGACTCAGTATACCCTTCTTGCTATAGACTGAATATTTGTGCCCCCAAAAATTTATATGATAAAACCCTAATCCCCAATGTGACAGTATTAGGAGGTGAGGCTCTTGGGAGTTAACTAATTGGTCATGAGAGAGAGATCTCATGATGAAATTAGTGCCCTTACAAGAGACATGAGGGGAAAAACTCTCTCTTTATTGCGTGAGGAGACAGCAAGAACGTGGCCTTCTGCAAACCAGGAAGAAGGTCCTCACCAGACACTGAATCAGCTGGCACCTGGATCTTGGCCTTTACAGCCTCCAGAAGTATGAGAAATAAATGTGTTGACCTAGCCATTTAGTCATGGTATTCTGATAGCACCGGAGAAGGCAATGGCACCCCACTCCAGTACTCTTGCCTGGAAACTCCCATGGATGGAGAAGCCTGGTAGGCTGCAGTCCATGGGGTTGCTGAGTCAGACACGACTGAGTGACTTCACTTTCACTTTTCACTTTCATGCACTGGAGAAGGAAATGGCAACCCACTCCAGTGTTCTAGCCTGGAGAATCCCAGGGATGGCGGAGCTTGGTGGGCTGCCGTCTGTGGGGTCGCACAGAGTCGGACGCGACTGAAGCGACTCAGCAGCAGCAGCAGCAGCATTCTGTTAGCACAGCCCCAGCAGACTGAGATCCTACCCCAGAGTCCCTGAGCCCCCGCTGGTCCCTGAGTGGGCCTCCGCCCCAGGCCATTGTCCCGCAGCCGTCTACTTGCCGGCACTTGTCTCCCAGGGGCCTGATGGGTGGCCCAGCATAGCTGTTGGCTGAGGTGCCACTTGTGTGGAGATGGAGACATCGGTGGCACAGCAGGATGGGGTGTGCCATTCGCAGGCCTTGCTGTCCCACCACATTCAGACATTGCACTGAGATCATAAATGTGAAGTTGGTCCTTCCAAGCCATGATGGAGAATATTTGTCAAAATGGGAAGGCAGTTAATGAGCTTGATTTATGACTTCTACAGAGTTAGACCTGGGGGTATGGGCCTTCCTTTGCGCTCCTATGTGCAGGTCCATAGTGTAATGTATACACAGTACTCCATGTGCAAAACACACAACCTAACTGTCTTCACATGCCAAGGCCCTTTCTGCACTTTTATTCCCTATTCTGAAGAAACTGTGTAGAGAGATCACTTCTGTTTGTCAAGTGTTTCTATTCATTCCAATCAGATTTTCCACCCCTTGACTTGCAAATGCCTTGTGCTCCTACAGTCATGTGAGAAGCAGTTACTTTATGAGCAGTAGGCTGATGATAAAACCCCTATGGCACTCTTCTGAACAGTGGGGCAAATGTTAACAAGTAAGTAATTTCTTCTTTAGTGGAAAAACAATTCCACAAGCACCTGCTTCCTAGCTCAGTTAGTCACTCTTCCTTTGAGTCCCAGTAGGATGCATATCTCACAGTCCTTGCAGAAATGTATTTTACTCTCTTTCTCTCCACAAGGTTCAGAACTGTTCAAGAGCAGGTGCTGTACCTTCTTCCCCTTCAGAGTCCCAGCACCCAGCTGGAACACCGTGTCCTTAATTCTGTAATGACCAGCTTTCTAAAACATTTATTCTTGATTCTGAGCAACTCTGTTTCTTATTAGCACTGTGGTATATTGCAACTGTACATACAAATTAGACCGTCAGAATTCTGTTAACTGTTATTAAAAAAATAGATGATTTTTAATGTAAAAACGTATGTTAATGCAGGGCAGCAAAGGGGACACAGATGTAAAGAACAGACTTTTGGAGTCTGTGGGAGAAGGCAAGAGTGGGATGATTTGAGAGAACAGCATTGAAACACATATATTACCATATGTAAAACAGACAACCAGTGTGAGTTCCAGCATGAAGCAAGCAGATCACCCAAAGCCAGTGCTCTGGGACAACCTAGAGGGGTAGGGTGGGGAGGTGGGAGGGGTGTTCAGGATGGGGGTAACACATGAAAGCCTATGGCCAATTCATACTGATTTATGGCAAAAACCATCACAATATGGTAATTATCCTCCAATTAAATAAATTTTAAAAACTCATGTTAAAGGATATGGGGAAATATTTTTATATATGGCATTTCTCTTACTACATAAATCTTTCTATACATGTTTGATTACTCTCTTAGACAAATTTCTAGAGAGGGATCTGCTGGATCAGGGACCATGCATATTTTAAAAGCTATTATTGATTCACATGAACAAGCTATTGTACTGATTGTCTAATTCAATATCCTCTCTCCTCCAAGGCTTGGGGACCCACTTGGGGAGAGGGCCTGAGCTGCTCTTTCACGCTTCCTCCTCCCTCATACTGATAGCTTATGATGAATGATGCTGGACTCATGATCTCTGAAGAAGAAGAGTTACCTTTGGGACCAGGCACCAGGCTGGATCACTCAAGAGCTCTTGTGTAGCAGAGTTTTATTAAAGTATAAAAAGGGACACAGACAGCTTATGACATAGACATCAGAAGGGGGAAGGAGAGTGCCCTCCTTGATAGTCTTATCAAGACCCCGGTGGCTCAGATGCTAAAGCATCTGCCTACAGTGAGGGAGATTGGGGTTCGATCCCTGGGTAGGGAAGATTCCCTGGAGAAGGAAATGGCAACCCACTACAGTACTCTTGCCTGGAGAATCCCATGGAGAAGGAGCCTGGTAGGTTTCAGTCCATGGGTTCACAAAGAGTTGGACACGACTGAACGACTTCACTATATACTTTGCCAGACCCAATACCACAACATACATCTTAAATTAATAAGATTAGAACTACAGAAAGGTCTTACCAGACCCACTCCCACATAAGAAAATCAAGATTAGTCAGAAGGTTCCTGTTAAGAAGGAGAAACATGTCCTTGAGCAACATAAGATGTTGTTATATAATCACAACCAGTAATGTTGAAGTAGCTGAAGTTGAAAGGTTCTATGAAGAACTACAAGACCTTTTAGAACTAACACCCCCAAAAGATGTCCTTTTCATTATAGAGGACTGGAATGAAAAAGTAGGAACTCAAGAGACACCTGGTTCAGTTCAGTTCAGTTCAGTTCAGTTGCTCAGTCGTGTCCGACTCTTCGCGACCCCATGAATGGCAGCACGCCAGGCCTCTCTGTCCATCACCAACTCCTGGAGTTCACTCAGACTCACGTCCATTGAGTTAGTGATGCCATCTAGCCATCTTATCCTACGTCGTCTCCTTCTCCCCCTGCCCCCAAACCTCCCAGCATCAGAGTCTTTTCCAGTGAGTCAACTCTTCACATGAGGTGGCCAAAGTACTAGAGTTTCAGCTTTAGCATCATTCCCTCCAAAGAAATCCCAGGGCTGATCTCCTTTAGAATGGACTGGTTGGATCTCCTTGCAGTCCAAGGGACTCTCAAGAGTCTTCTCCAACACCACAGTTCAAAAGCATCAATTATTCAGTGCTCAGCTTTATTCACAGTCCAACTCTCACATCCATACATGACCACAGGAAAAACCATAGCCTTGACTAGACAGACCTTAGTCGGCACGGTAATGTCTCTGCTTTTGAATACTGTCTAGGTTAGTCATAACTTTTCTTCCAAGGAGCAAGCGTCTTCTAATTTCATGGCTGCAATCACCAATTGGAGTGATTTTGGAGCCCCCAAAAAGTCTGACACTATTTTCACTATTTCCTCATCTATTTCCCAAGAAGTGATGGGACCAGATGCCATGATCTTTGTTTTCTGAATGTTGAGCTTTAAGCCAACTTGTTCACTCTCCACTTTCACTTTCATCAAGAGGCTTTTTAGTTCCTCTTCACTTTCTGCTGTAAGGGTGGTGTCATCTGCATATCTGAGGTTATTGATATTTCTCCCGGCAATCTTCTTTAAGCTTGTGTTTCTTCCAGTCCAGCATTTCTCATGATGTACTCTGCATAGAAGTTAAATAAGCAGGGTGACAATATACAGGCTTGATGTACTTACTCCTTTACCTATTTGGAACCAGTCTGTTGTTCCATGTCTAGTTCTAACTGTTGCTTCCTGACTTGCATACAGATTACTCAAGACGCAGGTCAAGTGGTCTAGTATTCCCATCTCTTTCAGAATTTTCCACAGTTTATTGTGATCCACACAGTCAAAGACTTTGGCATAGTCAATAAAGCAGAAATAGATGTTTCTCTGGAACTCTCTTGCTTTTTCGATGATCCAGCTGATGTTGGCAATTTGATCTCTGGTTCCTCTGCCTTTTCTAAAACCAGCTTGAATGTCAGGGAGTTCATGGTTCACATATTCCTGAAGCCTGGCTTGGAGAATTTTGAGCATTACTTTACTAGCATGTGAGATGAATACAATTGTGAGGTAGTTTCAGCATTCTTTGGCATTGCCTTTCTTTGGAATGAGAATGAAAACTGACCTTTTCCAGTCCTGTGGCCACTGCTGAGTTTTCCAAATTTGCTGGCATATTGAGTGCAACACTTTCACAGCATCATCTTTAAGGATTTGAAACAGCTCCACTGGAGTTCCATTACCTCCACTAGCTTTGTTTGTAGCGATGCTTTCCAAGGCCCACTTGACTTCACATTCCAGGAAATCTGGCTCTAGATTAGTGATCACACCATCATGATTATCTTGGTCATGAAGATCTTTTTGTACAGTTCTTCTGTGTATTCTTGCCACCTCTTCTTAATATCTTTTGCTTCTGTTAGGTCCATACCATTTCTGTTCCCTCGCCGGAGGCCAGGGGTGGCGTCCGAGGCCAGGGGCGGTGGCCGGGAGGAGCAACCTGAGGAGCGGTGGCTGCGTGGGCACAGGAGGGCCTAGAGGAGCTATCTCACGTTGAAGGTCAGGAAGGGTGGCAGTAAGGAGATACCCCTTGTCCAAGGTAAGGAGCAGAGGCTGTGCTTTGGTGGCGGAGTCGTGAAGAGATACCCCATGGCCAAGGTAAGAGAAACCCAAGTAAGACAGTAAGTGTTGAAAGTGGACATCAGAGGGCAGACACACTGAAACCATACTCACAGAAAACTAGTCAATCTAATCAGACTAGGACCACAGCCTTGCCTAACTCAATGAAACCAAGCCATGCCTGCGGGGCAACCCAAGACAGGCGGGTCATGGTGGAGAGGGCTGACAGAACGTGGTCCACTGGATAAGGGAATGGCAAACCACTTCAGTATTCTTGCCTTGAGAACCCCATGAACAGTATGAAAAGGCAAAATGATAGGATACCGAAAGAGGAACTCCCCAGGTCAGTAGGTGCCCAATATGCTACTGGAGAACAGTGGAGAAGTAACTGCAGAAAGAATGAAGGGATGGAGCCAAAAGAAAAACAATACCCAGCTGTGGATGTGACTGGTGATAGAAGCAAGGTCTGATGCTATAAAGAGCAATAGTGCATAGGAGCCTGGGATGTCAGGTCCATGAATCAAGGCAAATTGGAAGTGGTCAAACAGGAGATGGCAAGAGTGAACATCGACATTCTAGGAAGCAGTGAACTAAAATGGACTGGAATGGGTGGATTTAACTCAGATGACCATTATATCTACTACTGTGGGCAAGAATCCCTCAGAAGAAATGGAGTAACCATCATGGTCAACAAAAGAGTCTGAAACGCAGTTCTTAGATGCAATCTCAAAAATGACAGAATGATCTGTGTTCGTCTCCAAGGCAAACTATTCAATATCACAGTAATCCAAGTCTATGCCCCAACCAGTAATGCTGAAGAAGCTGAAACTGAATGGTTTTATGAAGACCTACAAGACCTTTTAGAACTAACACCCAAAAAAGATGTCATTTTCATTATAGGGGACTTGAATGCAAAAGTAGGAAGTCAAGAAACACCTGGAGTATCAGGCAAATTTGGCCTTGGAATACGGAATGAAGCAGGGCAAAGACTAATAGAGTTTTGCCAAGAAAATGCACTGGTCATAGCAAACACCCTCTTCCAACAACACAAGAGAAGACTCTACACATGGACATCAACAGATGGTCAACACCGAAATCAGATTGATTATATTCTTTGCAGCCAAAGATGGAGAAGCTCTATACAGTCAACAACAACACTGGGAGCTGACTGTGGCTCAGATCATGAACTCCTTATTGCCAAATTCAGGCTGAAATTGAAGAAAGGAGGGAAAACCACTAGACCATTCAGGTATGACCTAAATCAAATCCATTATGACTATATAGTGGAAGTGAGAAATAGATTTAAGGGCCTAGATCTGATAGACAGAGTGCCTGATGAACTATGGAATGAGGTTCGTGACATTGTACAGGAGACAGGGATCAAGACCATCCCCAGGAAAAGAAATGCAAAAGAGCAAAGTGGCCGTCTGGGGAGGCCTTACAAATAGCTGTGAAAAGAAAAGAGGCGAAAAGCAAAGGAGAAAAAGAAAGATATAAGCATCTGAATGCAAAGTTCCAGAGAATAGCAAGAAAAGATAAGAATGCCTTCCTCAGCAATCAATGCAAAGAAATAAAGGAAAAGAAGAGAATGGGAAAGACTAGAGATCTCTTCAAGAAAATCAGAGATACCAAGAGACACCTGGAGTAACTGGCAAATTAGCCTTGGAATACGGAATGAAGCAGGGCAAAGGCTAATAGAATTTTGCCAACAGAATGCACTGGTCATAGCAAACATCCTCTTCCAACAACATAAGAGAAGACTCTACACACAGACATCACTAGATGGTCAACACTGAAATCAGAGTGATTATATTCTTTGCAGCCAAAGATGGAGAAGCTCTATACAGGCAACAAAAACAAGACTGGGAGGTGACTCTGGCTCAGATCATGAGCTTCTTATTGTCAAATTCATATTTAAATTGAAGAAAGTGAAGAAAACCACTAGACCATTCAGGTATGACCTAAATCAAATCCCTTATGATTATACAGTGGAAGTGAGAAACAGATTTAAGGGACTAAATCTGATAGATAGAGTGCCACATGAACTATTGACAGAGGTTCATGACATTGTACAGGAGACAGGGATCAAGACCATCCCCATGTTAAAGAAATGCAAAAAGCAAAATGGCTATCTGATGAGGCCTTACAAATAGGTGTGAAATAAGCGCAGTGAAAAGCAAAGGAGAAAAGGAAAGCTATAAGCATCTGAATGCAGAGTTCCAAAGAATAGCAAGAAGAGATACGAAAGCCTTCCTCAGTGTCAATGCAAAGAAATAGAGGTAAACAAAATGGGAAAGACTAGCGATCTCTTCAAGAAATTAGAGATACCAAGGAACATTTCATGCAAAGATGGCCTCAATAAAGGACAGAAATGGTATGGACCTAACAGAAGAAGAAGATATTAGGAAGAGTGGCAAGAATACACAGAAGAACTGTACAAAAAGATCTTCACTACCAAGATTATCACGATGGGAGCTGACTGTGGCTCAGATCATGAGCTTCTTATTGTCAAATTCAGACTTAAATTGAAGAAAGTGAAGAAAACCACTAGTATGATTACTCACCTAGAATGTGAGTCAAGTGGGCCTGGAATGTGAAGTCAAGTGGGCCTTAGAAAGCATCACTACGAACAAAGCTAGTGGAGGTGATGGAATTCCAGTTGAGTTATTTCAAATCCTGAAAGATGATGCTGTGAAAGTGCTGCACTCAATACGCCAGAAAATTTGGAAAACTCAGCAGTGGCCACAGAACTGGAAAAGGTCAGTTTTCATTCCAATGCCAAAGAATGCTCAAACTACTGCACCATTACACTCATCTCACACACTAGTAAAGTAATGCTCAAAATTCTCCAGGCCAGGCTTCAGTAATATGTGAACCATGAACTTTTAGATGTTCAAGCTGGTTTTAGAAAAGGCAGAGGAATTAGAGATCAAATTGCCAACATCCACTGGATCATGGGAAAAGCAAGAGAGTTCCAGAGAAACATCTATTTCTGCTTTACTGACTATGCCAAAGCCTTTGACTGTGTGGATCACAATAAACTGTGGAAAATTCTGAAAGAGATAGGAATAGCAGACCACCTGACCTGCCTCTTGAGAAATCTGTATGCAGGTCAGGAAGCAACAGTTAGAACTGAACATGGAACAACAGACTGGTTCCAAATAGGAAAAGGAGTACGTCAAGGCTGTATATTGTCACCCTGCTTATTTAACTTATATGCAGATTACATCATGAGAAACGCTGGACTGGAAGAAACACAAGCTGGAATCAAGATTGCCGGGAGAAATATCAATAACCTCAGATATGCAGATGACACCACCCTTATGGCAGAAAGTGAAGAGAAACTAAAAAGCCTCTTGATGAAAGTGAAAGTGGAGAGTGAACAAGTTGGCTTAAAGCTCAACATTCAGAAAACGAAGATCATGGCATCTGGTCCCATCACTTCATGGGAAATAGATGGGGAAACAGTAGAAACAGTGTCAGATTTTATTTTGGGGGCTCCAAAATGACTGCAGATGGTGATTGCAGCCATGAAATTAAAAGGTGCTTACTCCTTGGAAGAAAAGTTATGTCCAACCTAGATGGCATATTGAAAAGCAGAGACATTACTTTGCCAACAAAGGTCTGTCTAGTCAAGTCTATGGTTTTTCCTATGGTCATGTATGGATGTGAGAGTTGGACTGTGAAGAAAGCCGAGCGCCGAAGAATTGATGCTTTTGAACTGTGGTGTTGGAGAAGACTCTTGAGAGTCCCTTGGACTTCAAGGAGATGCAACCAGTCCATTCTAAAGATCAGCCCAGGGTGTTCTTTGGAAGGAATGATGCTAAAGCTGAAACTCCAGTACTTTGGCCACCTCATGAGAAAAGTTTACTCAATGGAAAAGACTCTGATGCTGGGAGGGATTGGGGACAGGAGGAGAAGGGACAACAGAGGATGAGATGGCTGGATGGCATCACTGACTCAATAGACACGAGTCTGAGTGAACTCTGGGAGTTGGTGATGTACAGGGAGGCCTGGCGTGCTGTGATTCATGGGGTCGCAAAGAGTCAGACACGACTGAGCAACTGAACTGGACTGAACTGAACAGAGCTTAAGGAAAAACATACCCTTAAGCAAGATGAGTGGTTTTGTTGTGTAATCATTAGCTCTGGGCTTAAAGATTGTTAGTATTAAAGGTTGTTGTCATAACAACTCAGAGTTTGTGACTAAGACAAAGCAATGTAGAAAAAAAAATTCTTGTCCTTTTCTCCCCTGGAGAGCCCCAGACCACTTTCTCCTCCTCTGGGGACCCTGGACTTCTTATCAACCTACCTAAGAGTTAACTCTCTCAACACTCTGCTGCTTCCAGGTCCTCCAGGGCAGCAGGTAGTGAGCTGCGCAAAGAGAGAAAAGGAGCAAAAGTCTTAGTATTTGGTGTGGTCTTTGTCCTCTGGGTATTGGGCATCCAGATGCTTGCTGTCTTGTTGAGCACGTGGTGAGTTCTTCAAGAGTGTATGGGATGCCTCCTCTCAACAATTACCTCACCATGGAGATGTGCTTCCACTGGACCTTGTCCCACTCCAAGTTCAGCCCACAGGTTCTTGATGCTGGTCATCCCCTGGGCAGGGATCCAGAAAAGCAGTATAGCTTGGCTTCCTTCCACAGAACCCAGTTGGCCACAGGCAACTCACACTCCTCGCTACATCTATACATTGAAATTGGGGATTGGGCATAGAATCCTCTTAGTAGCTATTTGAAATCTGAAGACTACTTAATGGGAAATATTTATTGAATGCATTTATTGATATATATTTAATGGCTTTTGCTAAATGAACAGCTTAATATCCAAGACCACATAATCCCATGTTTGTAAAATACATATTTTATATCGATAGATTCACAGAAAAAAAAATCATTGGAGGAACATTCAGAACATCATTGTCTTCCCAGGACAGAATTATAAGTTGTTTTCTTCACTGTGTTTTTGGGAGTTCTTACATTTCTATGAGGACATGTTATTAATATTTATTTGATAAGTAAAACATTATTTCTGAAAAATAAAATTAAATGCTAACCTCCCTCATATTCACATTCCCCACCAATGTTCTTTTTCCTTATTGACTGTTGAATTTTCACTACTAGTGAAGCTGTTCTCTTTCAAGCTAATGAAGGAGCAGAAATGAAAGCCACATACACTGGTACTAAATTCCCAGCAGTCAGCAAAAGCACACACGTACTGGACCTGCTTTCACAAAGGTTGGTGGAGCTCAGATAAGGCAGCCTCATCAACTGGTGTTTGAGGAAGAGTGCTTGGAGCAGAGGTTGCATCTGGGTGCATATTGGAAATGCCTGGGATGCTTTAAAAAAAAAATTGATGTCATTCAGGCTGAAGATTAAAAAAAAAAAGAACTGATGTCAGGCAAAAGGAGTAAAAACCTAGAGTCATTCCAATGTGCAGCCCAGGTTAAGAACCCCAGCCCACAGGTGACCTGTAAGTCTGTTTGCCTCATTACTCCTGCACCTTTGTGGGAGTTTCCTGTGTCTTTTCCTATATAAATTGTCTGAAAGTATTTGATTACAAACATGGCCCCCAAAACTATACTAAAAGTAGGTGGCCAGAAGATAAAGATTGCAAGCTTTATGCTGGATGGAATAATGTCCCCAGAATATTTATGTCAGCCTGGAACTGTAGAATGTAATTCTATTTGGAAAGAGAGTTTTTGAAGATATAATCAAATTAAGATGCAATCATACTGGCATCGAGGCTTCCTGGTGGCTCAGTGGTAAAGAATCTGCCTGCAATGCAGGAGATGAGGGTTCGATTCCTGGGCTGAGAAGATTCCCTGGAGAAGGAAATGGCAAGCCACTCCACTATGCTTGCCTGGAGATCCCGTGGACAGAGGAGCCTGGTGGGCTACAGTCCATGGGGTCGTAAAAGAGTCAGACATGACTTACTGACTAAACAATGACGTCAGTGACTGGTGTCCTTATAATAAGAGGGCGATCTGGAGACAGAGATACACAGGATGGGAAGATGGCCATGTGAGGGTGGAGACAGAAATGGTAACTATACAGCTATAAGCCAATGAATGCCAAGGTCAGCCAGCCACCACCAGGCCGTAGGGAAAGAAGCAGGGAATAGAATTTCAGAACCTCCAGAAGAAGCCAACCCTGCTGACATCTCGGTTTTGGATTTCTGGCCTCCTGAACTATGAGAAAATAAGCCTGATATTTTAAAGTACCAAGTTAGTGATAATTTGTTATAGCAGCCCTAGGAAACTCTGCAGGCTGCTTCCACAGTCTTCCCTGGAAGCAGAGAAGAGATGCCGCCATTACATCTCTGTAAGTGGGAAGTGCTCTCCTTAGCACAGTTCTTTTCTGGATCTCAAAGGTCTCTCCTCTGCATGCCCACTTCTATTTGTATGCATGGAAAAAATACATCTTAGATAATCCATGTCAGTTTTCTTTCAATATGTATGGTGCAGGAGCTATTTGGTTTGCAAGGTAGAGGGAAAAAAACACTATACATTTTTTTTTCCACTGCTTTTCCTAGTTCAGTCAGGAGATGTTTCTTATTAACAGTCACTCACCTGGTAACTAATGAGAATTGCCAGGCTTTGAAAAGCAATGACTTGTAAGTAAAACAACCACTTCCTTGAGTCGGAAAAGACTGTACATATTGTAAACAAGGTACTAGATGAACAGGAGTTTGCGATTTCTGCTTCAATCTTGAAAAACTTCTTTCATCAAGATTATCTTTAACACAGAATGGGGGATGATGACTGAGGCCTTAAGGGGCCATTTATTTCCTGGCTTTGGGGGCAGCATCAACTATGGAAATTAAGCTTCTTTCAACCGGATGACGAATTACTGCATGTCTTCCATGTTAGGCAGTGGCAGTGAGAAACAAGAGGTGTGACTGAAATTCTGCTTGAAGAGAAATGAGATCTCAAGTCACTTGCCAACTGGAGCAGCTAAGGGGAGAGCCACCCACCTCCACCCAAGAGGGCAGGAGACATACTGTTGGAGAGCAGGATAGAGTGGGGCTGCAGCATGGTAGAGAGTGGGGGAAAGCGCTGTTCTGACGGCGAGCGTCAGCATCCAGACCACGGGACTCCCCACACTCTTCCTCTGTCCCCACTTCCAGGAGGCTGGCACCAGGTGTGCAGATGGCACAGATAGCGTTTGGGGGTGACGGAAGGAGGGGCATGGAAGAAGAAATCCAAGTCCTCCCTGAATCACTTTACTGTCCTACAGATCCCCCACTTAAGTCTACACATACATGGACATGCACAGAGCTTCCATCAACCTTGTAGGATTTAGTGAACAGTATACCCAGAGAGGGCTCCCCAGATGATTCAGTGGGTAAAGAATTGGCCTGCAATGCAGGAGACATAAGAGACTCAGTTTCAATCCCTGGGTCAGGAAGATCCTCTAGAGGAGAGCATGGCAACTCACTCCAGTATTCTTGAAAATCCCATGGATGGAGCAACCTGATGGGCTACAGTCCAAAGGGTCGCAAACAGTCGGACATGACTGAAGGGACGGAGCACGCATGCATACTCAGAATTCCCTAGTGGTACTGCTGAGCACTCCAGGTTCAATGCCTGGTTGGGGATCTAAGATCCCCAGTCCTGTAGCCAAAAACAAACAAACAAATAAAAAACCGGTGTACTCAAGACACTGGAGAAATGTCTGTAATGTAAAAAATAGAAATCAAAATAACTAAAATACCGAAAACCAAATTCAACAGAAAGAGATAGGAAAATTAAAGACAAAATAAAAAAATCTTAATAGCCTTGGAAAGAATGCACCCCAAACCAAAAGAACTTGCTATTAAAAAGGAATATGATTCACAAAAACCAGGAAGTAGAAGCAAACTAAATGTCCATAGACAAATAAATGGATGAATAAAAATGGCATAAGCTACATAAAAAGGATTATTTCTCAGTCTTAAAAGAAGAGGAAACTGTCACATGCTACAACATAAATGAAAATTGAGGACATTATGCAAATTGAAATAAACAAGTCACAGAAGGACAAATACTGCATAATTCCATTTTTTAAGAGGTATTTAACGTAGTCATACTCCATAGTAGCAGAAAGGAGAATGATGGTTGCCAGAAACTGGAGGTAGGGGAAATGAGAGGGAGTCACTTTCAGTGAACCTAGTGTTTCAGTCATACAAGATGAAAAAGTTGCGTAAATGTGCCGTACAATGTAGATGTGGTTAACAGTACTGGTCCTGTACACTAGAACTGTTAAGAGGGTAGAGTTCTTTGTGTGTGCGTGTGTTTACTATAATTTTTTTGAAAAAGTAAACTCATCTCTGGCCTATACTAGCTGTGTGACCTTAAGTTAGTTGCTTCACCTCTCTGAACCTTCATTTCCTCATCATTACAAAGTAGAGATAATAACTACACTGCAGAGAAGATTCATCTATATAATGTACATAAAGCACTAAATCTAGCAGCAGAGGACCAAAAGGAGAGGGAAAAAAAAAAGGAAAATTGGGAGAATGACATAAAACTCATCAGCATTAAAAATGTTAGCAGAAACAAACAATGAGGTACATAATGATTTAATTATATGGAAAATACCATTTAGAGGAGTTTTTGAAGAAGTTGTGATAATGATATAAAAACCAAGTTAAAAAAAAAAAGATAATTAATACTTGGAAAACAAGAAAATTGTACAAGAAAGGAAATTGAATTTTATTATACAATTTGGGTTGCAGTGAAGGACAGAATTGTAATCAAAATAATGTAAACACTGAACAATCACTAAGAATATGGTGTCACACAGTGATAATACTGAATCCTTCATTCAAATCAAAATATTTATGTTTTTGCTCAGTTCTACAATATACACAAAATAATTTCAGAATTGCTACATCCTTACTTCTACCAGCAAAAACATACTGAGAGTTTGAGATTTGTTTGTGCACCTCTCTGTCTTTAGACTGAGGATGTATAGTTAAAATATTGCCTTCAAAAATTAATTGCATTAGTTCTTTATTTCTCTTCTGTGTGATTACATTACTCACTTGAAACCTAGTTATTTGTTTCTGTTTGAATTCAATTTTCCCCAATTCCCATCCCTGTTGTTTTAGTTAAAAATAAACATTAGTACACTTTCAAAAATGAAAACTAGGTAAAATGTTATACTCAGAGAAACGTTACTCCCTCCTACACCTCTTTGGCTCCTTTCTATCTATCCCTCATTGTAAGTAACCAATTTCACTAGTTTTTATTTTTCCTGTGTTTCTTTTTGCAAAATACACACACGTGTGTACTTGCATATATTTACACGCATGTGTGCGTGCACACACACACACACACACACACACACATTCTTATGTCTCCTTAGTAGTCAGAGTATTTTTATTCAACAGCAATCCTGGACAATATCTAAGAGGTACTCTAGTAACACAAGAGGTCAAAGATATGGTTATGATCTTCAAAGACAAGGGAAAAATATACAGAAGACAGAATGCAAGGCTTCACGTGACAGAACAGTTAAACTGAAGGAATTAGGCATCTTTTCTGTCGGTCCCTGGTCACCCCTTGATGGATAGTCATCCCTCTACTGCTTAAGTACCTCCAGAGAGGGTTAGTGAGGCAGTTAATATGGTGGTGAAGAGCAGACACTCTGGAGCCAGAGACCTACCATTGACTATGCATTGACTATGTATATCACTAAATTTCTATCAACACTGGTTACTTTACTGTCAAATACATATAACGGTACCCACCTTATAGCGTTGTTGAGGTGAGGTGGTGAGGTGAAGTCGCTCAGTCGTGTCCGACTCTTTGCGACCCCGTGGACTGTAACCTACTAGGCTTCTCCGTCCATGGGATTCTCCAGGCAAGAATACTGGAGTGGATTGCCATTTCCTTCTCCAGGGGATCTTCCCGACCCAGGGATAGAACCCGGGTCTCCTGCATTGGAGGCAGACGCTTTAACCTCTGAGCCACCAGAGAAGCCCTTTTTAAAAGGGTAAAAATGCTTAGCAATACATGAGGTACCCTATGTATGTTAGCTTTTTCTCACTTTAATTATTATCAATGTCACCTTGGGGCAGCCCATTTCCTGAATGTAGGGTTCACAAATAAAATACAGGAAACCCAGTTAATCTTAATTTCAGATAAACAACTAATGCATTTTTAGTATCAGTAAATATAAATTTTTAGTATGTTTATACAACATTCTATTAAACATACCTATACTAAGAATCTATTTGCTGTTTATCTGAAATAAAAATGTTCCTGAGTATGCTGTATTTTTATCTGTTAATTCTGATAGGCCTACATGAATGCACCTGAGGGATATAGGTTGTAAGTGCCAAAGCTCCTCAGAGAAGGGAGAAATCACTGTGGAGCCTGGGAGGTTTAACTGCTAGCTGAATTCGAGTTGAACATCCTGAGGTATAACCACCAAAAAGATAAAATCACAGTTTCATACAAATTTGAAATGAACACATTAGATATTTTAATTAACTAGGGTACCAGGAAGATGTTAAAACAGACTCAAAGGTGAATCTGAAGAACACAGATCCAGACAAACATGCAGAAGCAATTTAGCCCTACAGGACAATATTCATTGGCATTGCTGTGGATAGGAACCATTACTCTCAGTCTTCTTTAACTTCTATTGGGGCTGTGAAATCGCTTGATCGTTAGAGAGATACAAGTCCACTAGACAGGGCCCAGCACATCACTGAAAAGACAGCCAGTGATCTTTTTTGCCCGTTTCAAATCTTTTGTTATTTTATCTGTCAGTCTTTTGTAGTATTTTGCTACCAGAATTCTGCAAAGGAGAATGAAGCACACGTGCAATACAGTTAGAAATCATACATTCTTGTTTAAAATATCAGTTTGGTAGATGAGCAACAATGGGAATTGAGTAATGCCAGAAGCACACGCTGGAATCAAGATTGTAGGGAGAAATATCAATAACCTCAAATATGCAGATGACACCACCCTTGTAGCAGAAAACAAAGAAGAACTGAAGAGCCTCTTGATGAGGGTGAAAGAGGAGAGTGAAAAAGCTGGCTTAAAACTCAGCATTCAAAAACAAAGATCATGGCATCTGGTCCTGATAGCTTATGGTGAGCGGTGTCAGATTTGCGAACTCCAAAGAAGATTTAACTTCAGGACCAGGGACCAGGCTTGATCATTCAGAGTTTTTGTGTGGCAGAAGTTTTATTACAGTGAAAAAGGACAGCGAAAGCTTCTGACATAGACATCAGAAGGGGGACGGAGAGTGTCCCACTCATTAGTCTTGGACTGCAAGATCAACAATCCTAAAGGAAATCAGTCCTGAATATTCATCGGAAGGACTGATTCTGAAGCTGAAACTCCAATATTTTGGCCACTTGATGTGAGGAACTGACTCGTTAGAAAAGATCCTGATACTGGGAAAGATTGAGGACAGGAGGAGAAGGGGACGACAGAGGATAAGATGGTTGGATGGCATGACCGACGTGATGGACATGAGTTTGAGCATGATTTTTCCTTTCTCTGAGGAGCGCTGGCACTTACAACCTGTATCCCTCAAGTAAGGCTATCAGAATTAGCAGATAAAAATACAGCATACCCAGAAACATTTTTATTTCAGATAAGCAGCAAATAGATTCTTAGTATAGGTATGTTTAATAGCATGTTGTATAAACATACTAAAAATTTGTATTTACTTATACTAAAAATGCATTAGTTCAGTTCAGTTGCTTACCTGAAATTAAAATTGACCGGGTGTCCTATGTTTTATCTGCGAACCCTACATTCAGGGGATTGGCTGCCCCAAGGTGGCACTGATAGTTGACAACACTATGCCAAGTGAAATGAGTCAAACATAGAAGGACATGTATTTTCTGATTCCACTTAGGTAAGGTACCTAGAAGAGTCGAATTCATAGGGCAGCAAGTAGAACAGGTGTTATCAAGGGGCTGAGGAGAGGGGGAATGAGAGGTTATTGTTTAATGGGCTCAGAGTTTCAGTTTGGATGGATGAAAAAGTTCTGGGAATGGATGATAGTGATCGTTGCAGAACCTTGTGAATGTACTCAGTGTCACAGAATTTTACACTTGAAAATGGTTAAAATGGAAAGTTTTATGTTACGTGTACTTTACCACAAATTATTTCTGAATACAATCTGCCCTTTAGTCCAGAACAATAAGACAACAACTAGGATGGTTATGATGTCTGATTTACATGAGATATTTTTCCTCCTGCAGTCTCACTCTTACCTAGAGGATCAAGATATTGGTGACTCACTAAGCTATTATATAAAGTAACTAATACTTAAGAAAAGGACTGCCTTGCTCATTGCTTTGTGAGACTAGCAGACAGTCAACTCTGGGAGACCAGCTGATGGCAAAAAGACTAGAATGGATAACTGTGCCCCCAGAGAAGCAGATTCTCAATTTGCCAATAGCTTCAACCTCCCCACCACTTCCCATCTGTCCAGAGTTGCTAATGAGTGGCAAAATTGACTGCTCTCACCTCCTCTCGCAGCAAGGTTTCGCCTCTAGTGGAAGTGCTAATGAGCCCTGGCACTGCCTCAGCTGGAGACTCAGGTGGAGAAGTAAGAGTCCTAAATAATCCACTCACTGTTGCAGAATATTCCAGAACCAGCTATCAAGGGAGAGCAACCATCCTCTCCCCAAATTCTCCTGCTGGCTCAGAAGTCTCCAGATTCTGCTTTTTGTACTAGGGTCAATAGATCTATCTCATTGTGTCAGCCCTCAACCTTCAACAAGCCCAGACCAGATAGGGACTCAGCAACATGATTTATTTGGCCACTGGCCCCTCAGGGAGCAGAGAGCACTGACTCCAGGAGCCCATCCCTGGGTGGGGTCTCCTTTACCACTTTTCATTCTATTTCCACAGCAGATTGGATACTAACTGAAACGCTGAGCACCCTGGACACGCATAGGATGAAGGAAATATAAAAACCTTGATTTCAAACTGGGAAGTTTGGAGAAGCCCGCAGGAGGAGGTAAACTGATAGTCCATCGCTGCACTGGTGTCTGTGTGCTGGTATGTATGTGGAAGCACTTTGAGAAAGATGTGAAAGGATGCACTCTAGGCTGGGACAGACTTCACCACAAGGTGATGATGGGTCAGGTGGAGATGGGGACCCAGCTGTTAAATGGCAGCTTCCTCCCTGTCTGCTTTGTAAAAACAAGTATGGGCAACTTTTGTATTAAAAAAATTCAATGAAGTGAAAGAGAATAAACAATCTAGGGTTTTTCAGGTTGAACAATAGTATTTCATATCCTGCAAAACTCTTCATTTTACAGTGGAGATTAATCACTCCCAGTCTCCTGAGAGCCTGAACCACAAATATGGATGGGTTTGCCCCTTCCTAGATAATAAGAGATGCAGAGTACATCATGAGAGACACTGGGCTGGAAGAAGCACAAGCTGGAATTCAGATTGCCGGGAGAAATATCAATAACTGCAGACATGCACATGACACCACCCTTATGGCAGAAAGTGAAGAGGAACTAAAAGCCTCTTGATGAAAGTGAAAGAGAAGAGTGAGAAAGCTGGTTTAAAGCTCAACATTCAGAAACCAAAGATCATGGCATCTGGTCCCATCACTTTATGGGAAATAGATGGGGAAACAGTGGAAACAGCGTCAGACTTTATTTTTTGGGCTCCAAAATCACTGCAGATGGTGACTGCAGCCATGAAATTAAAAGACGCTTACTCCTTGGAAGAAAAGTTATGACCAACCTAGATAGTATATTCAAAAGCAGGGACATTACTTTGCCAACAAAGGTCCGTCTGGTCAAGGCTATGATTTTTCCAGTGGTCATGTATGGACGTGAGAGTTGGACTGTGAAGAAAGCTGAGCACTGAAGAACTGATGCTTTTGAACTGTGGTGTTGGAGAAGACTCATGAGAGTCCCTTGGACCACAAGGAGATCCAACCAGTCCATTCTAAAGGAGATCAGCCCTGGGATTTCTTTGGAAGGAATGATGCTAAAGCTGAAACTCCAGTGCTTTGGCCACCTCATGCAAAGTGTTGACTCATTGGAAAAGACTCTGATGCTGGGAGGGATTGGAGGCAGGAGGAGAAGGGTACGAAGGAGGATGAGATGGCTGGATGATATCACCGACTCGATGGGCATGAGTTTGAGTAAACTCTGGGAGTTGGTGATGTACAGGGAGGCCTGGCGTGCTGTGATTCACTGGGTCACAAAGAGTCGGACATGACTGAGTGACTGAACTGAACTGAGATAATAAGAGAGAATGAATTCCAAAAGAAAATTGGTTATTTCACGACCACCAAAGGCCCTGGTTATCTAATAAGAGGGTGTTGGAGATAGGAAGCCTGAATGACTTAGAAAGTACGAAGATGTGTGGCCCATGGTTACAGTCCCCAGTTGGCCTGGTCTGTCAGCCCAGAGGCATCGCAAGGACACTAAGTTCACTGGCTCAATAACCCTGGCAGTTACTGAGGTAGTTAAGTTGCTATGGCCTTTGCAGCCACTTTATATCTGGAAGGCACACTGGGAGCCAGCAACGACTTAAGCTTGGTTCACTCTGAGGAAGCAAAGTGCCCATTCTAAAGTTTCAGAATTTGCTATAAATTTAGCTATAAACCAAACCATGCACACCTATCTTTTGCCTTGGAGCTCATCTTCTCTGGCCTGCTGGAATCTCATAGCCCATCTTAACAAGCTTTTCTAGTATATGAGCTTCATGAAATTCTGCATGGAGAAATAATTGTCAGAAAATTAATCTTTGTAACAGAAATTTTTACAACTTAGGGAAGAAACTCATGAATGTTGTTGGATATAGCATCATTTTATTCAAGGATAACAACGAATGCAAACAATAAAATAAAACCTATACTTTCTGTCACATGGCTCTAGAGGGTCTTGGGTCAAATTGTGCCTCTTAGAATAGAACATAATTGCAGAAAGTAAAAGGAACTAAAGAACCTCTTGATGAAGGTGAAAGAGGAGAATAAAAGCTAGCTTAAAACTCAACATTCAAAAAACTAAGATCATGGTATCCAGTCCCATCACTTCATGGCAAATAGATGGGAACGGTGGCACATTTCATTTTCTTGGGATCCAAAATCAGTACGGACAGTGGCTGTAGCCACAAAATTAAAAGACACTTGCTCCTTGGAAGAATAGCTATGACAAACCTAAACAGTGTATTAAAAAGCAGAGACATTACTTTGCCAACAAAGGTCTATATAGTGAAAGCCGTGATTTTTTCAGTAGTCATGTACAGATGTGAGAGTTGGACCATAAAGAAGACTGATCACTGAAGAATTAATGCTTTCGAACTGAAGTGCTGGAGAAGACTCTTGAGAGTCCCTTGGAATGCAAGGTGGTCAAACTAGTCAATCTTAAAGGAAATCAACTCTGAATATTTATTGGAAGGAAGGGTGCTGAAGCTCCAATCCTTTGACCACCTGATGCAAAAAGCTGACTCACTGGAAACGACCCTGATGCTGGGGAGGCAGCAGAGGATGAGATGGTTGGATGGCATCACTGACTCAATGGACATGAGTTTGAGCAAGCTCTGGGAGATAGTGAAGGACAGGGAAGCCTGGCGTGCTGCAGTTCATGGAGACGCAAAGAGTCTGACATGACTGAGCAATTGAACAACACAGTAGAAGAGCAACATCAGTTTTGTGATATAAAGTCAATCCTGTCTCCCAACAGCAATACCAAAGGAATCTTACCGTAGATGTTAGATCAAGAAGACAAAGGATGCGAAAAGAAAAATCAGGGACTCCAAGGACAGAGAAAAGTTAGTTCAATTGTATATAACAAGGGATTAACTTGATATAACAGAAGATCCTTCCTACTGTAGACTGGACCACTAAAAACCATCAGAGACCCTTTCTTCTTGGCATTTAAGTTATTCCTTCTGTGCTGCTGTAGATCACTCCTTCCCTGTAGGAATTAAAGGTACTGGGGCTTTAAGAACACTTCCTGTTTTGGTCCCTGGGACTGTCTCCCTTTCTGGCTTTCTAGAATTTATCTTCTTTTTGTCATCAGTGATTTGAATATGGCATTGGCTTTCTACACAGAGTAATGCATGCTCTGTCCTGCTCTGAAGATTTAAGAAAGGATACAGATTCCTCAGCATTCCAAGAAAGTCTCATGATTTCTTTTATCTCCATCCACAGGGATGAGTTACCAAGGTAGCGTATTCAAATTTATCATTCCCTTTCCAACTTTTCCCCAAAATATATTTTTGCCCCTTATAACCTGCTTGGCCTGACATCACATGTTGAATGAGTCAGAGCTGTCTCACTTAAATGCAGCTGACACTAAAATTGTGTTATTGATTTCTGATGCTCTCTTTACTTTTCCTTGATGTTTGTAAAAGTTGGTTCAACTAGCATTATTCTAAATATGTAATGCTGGCATTAGCCCTGTCTCTCTCCCCCACTTACCTTGCTTACTGTCATTTATTGGAGTCATTTTTACGTCAAAATATTTTTTTTAAGATTTCAAATAATGGATTTTTCCATTCTAAAATAGTTCCAAATGTCATCTAGCAGTTTTTTGGGTTTTTTTTTGGTTATGATAGAACACATCCATGCTGATATGGTGTATTCCTCCTGACATGCATAGGGTAACAGTAAACAAGTATTGAAAGTATATAGAGCATATTGAGCATACATAGAGCATATATAGAGTATATTGAGCATTAAAGACCTGGTTGAAATCCTGGCTCCATTCCTTATTATCTGCAACTTTAGGCAAGTTTTTCAGCTTCTTTGGGCATCAGTTTCCTCATTTACAAATTGAGCTTTTATTTAAACCCAGGGTTTTGTGAAGCTCAAATGAGGTTATGTAGATAGAGGTGATTTGTTAATATTGATCCTACTACTTTCTGACACTCCTACTCAGCTCTCTTATATTGGAGACACAACCCAAAAGGGCAGAATGGATTTATGGAGGAGACCATGAAAAAAACCAGGATGTGAAAAAGGCTATGATGTCTGCTTCTTTGTCTCCAGGCAATGTCATCTCATCCTTCAAAACCCAGCCTAAAAAAATCACCTACTGTGAAGATAACCTTGACTTCTCAAGATCAACATGGACTTGCCTTTCTTTCTTCTCCAATAGCATCTACTGTAAATTTTCTCTCCAGCTCTGTAACATAGGTGCCAGAAACCCACAACCCCTAGAGAATACAATAGCTAGGAAATTACCACCTTATTTGAAAATATAGATTGAGTAATGGAGGTTATAAGTGATTCCCTGACATTATTTATTACATTCACTGAAATAGAATAATAAAGATGGGATATTAGATAAACAGAGTTTTAACAACATTCTGCATTAATAGTAATATATATTTTATGATTAATATACATTTAAGAGAAAAATCTTTATAAAACTATTGGAGTATGGTTGCTTTACAAGTTGTGTTTGTTTCTCCTGTTAATATTACAGATAGCTAAGGAAAGAAGAGAAGCAAAAGGCAAAGTAGAGAGGGAAAGATATACGCAACTGAATGCACAGTTCCAGAGACTAGCAAGCAGAGAAAAGAAAGCCTTCTTAGTGAACAAGGCAAAGGAATAGAAGAAAATAATACAATGGTAAAGACTAGAGATCTCTTTAAGAAAACGAGAGATACCAAGGGAACACTTCATGCCAAGATGGGCACAATAAAGGGCAAAACCAGCAAGTACCTAACAGAAGCAGAAAAGATTAAGAAGCAGTAGCAAGAATATACAGAAGAACTATAAAAAAGGTCTTAATGACCTGGATAAGCACTATGGTGTGGTCACTCTCCTAGAGCCAGCCGTTCTGGACTGTGAAGTCAGGTGGGCCTTAGGAAGCATTGCTACAAACAAAGCTAGTGGAGATGATGGAATTTCAAATCCTAAAAGACGATGCTGTTAAAGTGCTGTATTCAATATGCCAGCAAATTTGGAAAACTCAGCAATGGCCACAAGACTGGAAAAGGTCAGTTTTCATTCCAATCCCAAAGAAAGGCAATGCCAAAGAATGTTCAAACTACCACACAATTGTGCTCATTTCACACGCTAGGAGGTAATGCTCAAAATCCTCCAAGCCAGGCTTCAGTGTACATGAACTGAGAATTTCCAGAAGAACAACTGGATTTAGAAAAGGCAGAGGAACCAGAGATCAAACATCCACTGAATTATGGAAAAAGCAAGAGAATTCCAGAAAAACATCTACTTCTACTTCATTGACTATGCTAAAGCTTTTGACTGTGTGGATCACAAAAACTGTGGAAAATTCTGAAAGAGATAGGAATACCAGACCACCTTATCTGCCTCCTGAGAAATCTGTATGCAGGAGCCAAGAAGCAACAGTTAGAACTGGACATGGAAAAATGAGCTGGTTCAAATTGGGAAAGGAGTACATCAATATTATCATCCTGCTTATTTAACTTATATGCAGAATGATTCTCCAGGCCAGAATCCTGGAGTGGGTTGCCTTTCCCTCTCCAGGGGATCTTCCCAACTCAGGGATTGAACCCAGGTCTCCCTCATGTTGGCAGATTCTTTACCAGCTGAACCACCAGGGAAGCCCATATAGAAGAGTACATCATGTGAAATGCTGAGCTGGATGAATCACAAGCTGGAATCAAGATTGCTGGGAGAAATATCAGCGACCTCAGATATGCAGATGATACCACTCATGAAGAATGTGAAGAGGATCTAAAGAGCCTCTTGATGAAGGTGCAAGAGGAGAGTGAAAGAGCTGACTTAAAATTCAATATTCAAAAAACAAAGATCATGGCATCTAGTCCCATCACTTCATGGCAAATAAATGGGGAAAAAGTGGAAACAGTGGCAGAGTTTATTTTGAGGGATTCCAAAATCACTGTGGTTGGTGACTGCAGCCATGAAATTTAAAGTCACTTGCCAACGAAGGTCTGTCTAGTCAAAGCTATGGTTTTTCCAGTAGTCATGTACAGATGTGAGAGTTAGACCATAACGAAAGCTGAGCAACAAAGAATCGATGCCTTCGAATCGTGGTGCTGGAGAAAACTCTTGAGAGGCCCTTGGACAGCAAGCAGATCAAACCAGTCAATCCTTAAGGAAATCAACCCTGAATATCCATTGGCAGGACTGATGCTGAAGCTGAAGCTCCAATCCTTTGGCACCTGACATGTAGAGCCAATTCATTAGAAAAGACCCTGATGCTGGGAAAGATTGAAGGCAAGGAGAAGGGGTCGACAGAGGATGAGATGGTTGGATGGCATCACCAACATTGGTTGGATGAGTTTGAGCAAGCCCAGGGAGACAGTGAAGGACAGGGAAACCTTGCACGCTGCGGTACATGGGTTGCAAAAAGTCAGACATGACTGAATAACTAAACAACAGTTTCTCCTGTACAACAAAGTGAATCAGCTATACATACACACATATCCCCTTTATTTTGGATTTCCTTTCCATTTAGGTCACCACAGAGCATGGAGTAGAGTTTCCAATGTTATACAGTATGTTCTCACTAGTTATCTATTTTATACATAGTATCAATAGTGTATATAGTTCAGTTCAGACGCTCAGTCATGTCCGACTCTTTGCGACCCCATGAATCGCAGCATGCCAGGCCTCCCTGTACATCACCAACTCCCAGAGTTCACTCAGACTCACATCCATCGAGTCAATGATAGTGATGTCATCCAGCCATCTCATCCTCCATTGTCCCCTTCTCCTCCTGCCCCCAATCCCTCCCAGCATCAGAGTCTTTTCCAATGAGTCAACGATTTGCATGAGGTGGCCAAAGTACTGGAGTTTCAGCTTTAGTATCATTCCTTCCAAAGAAATCCCAGGGCTGATCTCCTTCAGAATGGACTGGTTGGATCTCCTTGCAGTCCAAGGAACTCTCAAGAGTCTTCTCCAACACCACAGTTCAAAAGCATCAATTCTTTGGTGCTCAGCTTTCTTCACAGTGCAACTCTCACATCCATACATAACCACAGGAAAAACCATAGCCTTGACTAGATGGACCTTAGTTGGCAAAGTAATGTCCCTGCTTTTGAATATGCTATCTAGGTTAGTCATAACTTTTCTACCAAGGAGTAAGCGTCTTTTAATTTCATGGCTGCAATCATCATCTGCAGTGATTTTGGAGCCCCCAAAAATAAAGTCTGACACTGCTTCCACTGTCTCCCCATCTATTTCCCATGAAGTGATGGGACCGGATGCCATGATCTTCATTTTCTGAATGTTGAGCTTTAAGCCAACTTTTTCACTCTCCTCTTTCACTTTCATCAAGAGGCTTTTTAGTTCCTTTTCACTTTCTGCCATAAGGGAGGTGTCATCTGCATATCTGAGGTTATTGATATTTCTCCCGGCAATCTTGATTCCAGCTTGTGGTTCTTCCAGCCCAGAGTTTCTCATGATGTACTCTGCATATAAGTTAAATAAGCAGGGTGACAATATACAGGCTTGATGTACTCCTTTTCCTATTTGGAACCAGTCTGTTGTTCCATGTCCAGTTCTAACTGTTGTTTCCTGACCTGCATATAGGTTTTTCAAGAGGCAGGTCAGGTGGTCTGGTATTCCCATCTCTTTCAGAATTTTCCAGTTTATTGTGATCCACACAGCCAAAGGCTTTGGCATAGTCAATAAAGCAGAAATAGATGTTTTTCTGGAACTCTCTTGCTTTTTCCATGATCCAGCGGATGTTGGCAATTTGATCTCTGCTTCCTCTGCCTTTTCTAAAACCAGCTTGAACATCTGGAAGTTCATGTTCATGTATCGCTGAAGCCTAGCTTGGGGAATTGTGCGGTAGTTTGAGTATTCTTTGGCATTGCCTTTCTTTGGGATTGGAATGAAAACTGACCTTTTCTAGTTCTGTGGCCACTACTGAGTTTTCCAAATTTGCTGGCATATTGAGTGCAGCACTTTCACAGCATCATCTTTCAGGATTTGAAACAGCTCCACTGGAATTCCATCACCTCCACTAGCTTTGTTCGTAGTGATGCTTTCTAAGGCCCACTTGACTTCACATTCCAGGATGTCTGGCTCTAGGTGAGTGATCTCACCATGGTGATTATCTTGGTTGTGAAGATCTTTTTTGTACAGTTCTTCTGTGTATTCTTGCCACCTCTTCTTAATATCTTCTGCTTCTGTTAGGTCCATACCATTTCTGTCCTTTATCGAGCCCATTTTGCATGAAATGTTCCCTTGGTATGTCTAATTTTCTTGAAGAGATCTCTAGTCTTTCCCGTTCTGTTGTTTTCCTCTATTTCTTTGGTCAATCCCAATCTCTCACTTCATTCCACCACCACCCCTTCCTACTTGGTATTGATACATTTGTTCTCTGCCTCTGTGTCTCTATTTCTACTTTGTAAATAAAATCTTGTGTGCCATTTTTTCAGATTCCATATATATGTGTTAATATACAATAATTGTTTTTCATTTAAGAGAGAAATCTTTAAGCTCTCTTTTCCTTGGCTGTTTCAATGAAATCCTTAAAAGTGAAAATTTTACTTTCTTATAGATATTTTGCCCCAATAAAAAGGATTCTCTTCTGTGTTTGCTTTGCTACCCAAATGTTCAAAGGTTTTCTGATTTTATATATTGAAATTATCGGCTCCTAACTTCCAGCTCTCATTAATTCAAAATAGCTTGGAGGGCTGGGAAGCTTGACTACATAGAAGTATCTCAACTTCCTCACTCTTGCAGAAGGCTAAAGCCTTTGCTCTGTCCATGATAACTTCATGCACTTCCTTTCTGAGCACCAATCTGGTAAACATCTGCATTTCTTTCTCTCCTGAGAGAGACTCCCAGTTTCTCTTCTCTCTCTCCCAATGTTGCAATAAAAATGTCTCCATGTTAGCTTCACCATTCACAGTATCTCCCTTGTCTGCACTCATCCTCAGGCGCTACATCCTCTACTTCCTGAGTCTAAATTACCTCAAATGGGAACAATTAAATGTATAGATACTGGAGCTGGAATTCTAATCACCTCTTTAGGGTCTGTCTCTACCATGGACTATGAGCTTCTTGAGGGCATTTTTCTCATGTACTATTTTGTCTTTTGCATCAAGTACGGATTCTGTATGTGACGCCATTGATTCACATTGAGGGGATGCATCCTTGCTAACAGACCACTTTTGAGCTCTGCTCTACTTGTCAGCTTCACTCAGATAAGATGAACTTTCTTGAATGGACTCTTCCCAATTATAACTTTAGTTTCTAAATTAGAAAACTGTAAAAAAAAAAAAAAAAAGAGCTACATAAGGGCAAAGAAGACAGAGGAGCTAAAGAACAGCTTACTGGGACTTCCACTTGTGGTCCAGTGCTTAAGCATCCACCTTGTAATGCAGGGGATGTTGGCTCAATCCCTGGTCAGGCAACTAAAATCCCACACGCTGCAGAGCAACTAAGCCTGGGTGCTAATAACTAAGGAGTTAGTGAATTGCGATAAAAGATCTTGCATGATGTGACAAGAGATCCTGAGTGTTGCAACCAACACAGACAGATAAATGAAAAAAAAACAAAAAACAGTTCTACCTATAGAACAGCTAAAGGTGGGAGGGGTAGGTGGAAAACCAGGTTGGCAGGGAGTCTTTGTAGAGCAGCACAAGACATTGGGAAAGGCTTGGTACACTTGAGGGGAAAACTCCAAGAATGTGCCACATGTCTTCTGCCATCTGCTCTCACAGTGAGGACTGTCTGGGATTTTGACCCTCCTGCAGGCTGACCTCGTCATATTGGATGTGTGGGATGTGGCCTGTGTATGGGGTTGGAAGCCGAGGATCAATGTGTCTGCACAGATAGTACTGTCACATTCCTCCCTGACCCTTCTTCAAGGTCCAGTCTTACAGCTTCTTGTGAAGCCATTAATATTAGAGTTCACTCTGAGCTCTGATTTACCCTCAGTTTGGGTACTCTCCCGGGCTGCCCAGTGCCAAGGCATGCACAGTTACAACTCTCCGCTCAGCATGATGCACTCTGGGGGTGGGAGAAGATTGTCTTTATAGGAACTAAGCAGTACTCTAATAATCTTTCTCCTGCACATGAAAAAGAGGATAAAAGCTCAAAGAAGCCAAGTTTTGGGGGCAGAGACGCCAATGCCATTCCACCACTGGGAGTAGGCTTTGTTAGTACAGGGGTGGTGTGCTGAGGAGGGGGGACAGAGGTACTGAGACTCTTGGCACTGGGGACAATGGACACCAAGCATTCAAAGAGAAATCACTTATCGTCACTATCACAGGTCCTGAAAACATCCCAGTTTACCATTGCAAACTTGTGGATATTTTCACAATAGAATTAACATACAGAGTCATGTTAGTCAAAGGTCCTAGAAAAACAGTAATGTACCACAGATTATAGTTACTCCAAGATCATGTAAAAATGCTGGATATTGTTTCCTGAGAGTCAACTTATTCAAAGAGCTGGCTTGATTCTTTTTTAACTAATAAAGTATTTTTATAGCACTTTTAGGTTTACAGAAAAATTAAACAGAAAATAAAGTTTTCCATTTCCCATTTCCCTACACAAAGCTTCCCCAAATTACTAACAGGGTGTCCCATTTGTTACAACTGATGAGTCATTGTGATACATTTAGTTCAGTTCAGTCATTCTATGGTGTCCAACTCTTTGTGACCCTGTGGACTGCCACATGCCAGCCTTTCCTGTGCGTCACCAACTCCTGGAGCTTGCTCAAACTCATGTCCATCGAGTCAGTGATGCCATCCAACCATCTCATCCTCTGTCGTCCCCTTCTCCTCCTGCCTTCAATCTTGCCCAGCATCAGGGTCTTTTCTAATGAGTCAGGTCTTCAGATCATGTGGCCAAAGTATTGGAGCTTCGGCTTTAGCATCAGTCCTTCCAATGAATATGCAGGACTGATTTCCTTTAGAATTGATTGGTTTGATCTCCTTGCAGCCCAAGGGACTCTCAAGAGTCTCCTCCAATACCACAGTTCAAAAGCATCAGTTCTTCAATGCTCAACTTTCTTTACAGTCTATCTCTCACGTCTGTACATGACTACTGGAAAACCATAGCTTTGACTAGACAGATCTTTGTTGGCAAAGTAATGTCTCTGCTTTTTAATATGCTGTCTAGATTGGTCATAGCTATTCTTCCAAGGAGCAAGCATCTTTAATTTCATGGCTGCAGTCACCATCTGCAGTGATTTTGGAGTACAAAAAATTAAATCTGTCACTGTTTCCATTGTTTTCCCATCTATTTGTCATGAAGTGATGGGACCAGATGCCATGATCTTAGTTTTCTGAATGCTAAGTTTTAAGCTAACTTTTTCTCTTTCTTCTTTCACTTTCATCAAGAGGCTCTTTAGTTCTTCTTTGCTATTATTATATATTTATGTTTATTATAGTTACAGACTTATATATTATTAATTTTTATCATTATATTGGAGTTTCCCTAGTGGCTCAGTGATACAGAACCTGCCTGCAATGCAGGAGACACAGGAGACCCAAGTTCAGTCCCTGGTTCACGAAGATATCCTGGAAGAGGGCAGTGCAATCCACTCCAGTATTCTTGCCTGGAGAATCCCGTGGACAGAGGAGCCTGGTGGGCTGGGGTCCATGGGGTCACAAAGAGTCAGACATGACTGAAGCAACTAAGCACAAGCATTATTACACTAATTAAGGTCCACAGTTCACATTGATTCTCTTTGTATTGCACGTTCTATGGGTTTGACAAATGTATGATGCCATGTATCCACCCTTACAAAGAATAGTTTCACTGCCCTAAATATCCCCTGTGCTCTATCCATTCATCTCTCCCCAGCCCTGGGCAACTGGTGATTTTCTCTTTTTATAATGTCTCCATAGTCTGCTTTTTCAGTCATTGGGCTTCCCTGGTGGCCCAGTGGTTAAGAATCTACCTTGTAATGCAGTGGACACTGTTTCAGTCTCTGGTCTGGGAAGATCCCACATGCTGCGGGGCAACTAAGCCCTCGAGCCACAACTGCTGAGCCCACATGCAGCAACTGCTGAAGCCTGAGAACCCCAGAGCCTGTGCTCCACAAGAGAAGCCACAGCAATGAGAAGCCTGTACAAGGCATCTGGAGAGTACTCCCACTCTCTGCAACTAGAGAAAGCCTGCGTACATCAACAAAGACCCAGCATAAGTAAAAAAAAACAAATATTAAGAAAAGAATGTCAATCATATAGTCTGTAGACTTTGCATAGTCATTTTTCACTTAGCAATATTTATCTAATTTTCCTCCATGTCTTTTCATGCCCTGATAATTCATCCTTTTTTTTTTTACAGTTTTTTTAAATTTTATTTTTACTTTATTCTACTTTACAATACTGTATTGGTTTTGCCATACATTGACATGAATCTGCCACAGGTGTATACAAGCTCTCATTCCTGAATCTCCCTCCCACCTCCCACCCCATATCATCTCTCTGGATCATCCCTGTGCACCAGCCCCAAGCATCCTGTATCCTGTATCGAATATAGACTGGTGCTTCAATTCTTATATGATAGTATACATGTTTCCATGCCATTCTCCCAAATCATCCCACTCTCTCCCTCTCCCTCAGAGTCCAAAAGTCCATTCTATACCTCTGTGTCTCTTTTGTTGTCTCACATACAGGGTCATCATTAATATCTTTCTAAATTCCATATATATGTGTCAGTATACTGTATTGGTGTTTTTCTTTCTGGCTTGCTTCACTCTGTATAATCGGCTCCAGTTTCATCCATCTCATTAGAACTGATTCAAATTTGTTCTTTTTAATAGCTGAGTAATACTCCATTGTGTATATGTACCACAGCTTTCTTATCCATTCATCTGCTGATGGACATCTAGGTTGTTTCCATGTCCTGGCTGTTATAAACAGTGCTGCAATGAACATTGGGGTACATGTGTCTCTTTCAATTCTGGTTTCCTCTGTGTGTATGCCCAGCAGGGGGATTGCTGGGTCATAAGGCAGTTCTATTTGCAATTTTTTAAGGAATCTCCACACTGTTTTCCATAGTGGCTGTACTAGTTTGCATTCCCACCAACTGTGTAAGAGGATTTCCTTTTCTCCACATCCTCTCCAGCATTTATTGCTTGTAGACTTGGATCGCAGCCATTCTAACTGGTGTGAAATGGTACCTCATTGTGGTCTTGATTTGCATTTCTCTGATAATGAGTGATGTTGAGCATCTTTTCATGTGTTTGTTAGCCATCCATATGTCTTCTTTGGAGAAATGTCTATTTAGTTCTTTGGCCCATTTTTTTGATTGGATCATTTATTTTTCTGGAGTTGAGCTGCATAACTTGCTTGTATATTTTTGAGATTAGTTGTTTGTCAGTTGCTTCATTTGCTATTTTTTTCTCCCATTCAGAAGGCTGTCTTTTCACCTTACTTATAGTTTCCTTTGTTGTGCAGAAGCTTTTAATTTTAATTAGACCCCATTTGTTTATTTTTGCTTTTATTTCCAGTATATTGGGAGGTGGATCATAGAGGATCCTGCTGTGATTTATGTCGGAGAATGTTTTGCCTATGTTCTCCTCTAGGAGTTTTTTTTTGTTTTTATTTTTTTTTAAATTTTATTAAATTCATTTATTTTTTTAATTACAATACTGTATTTGTTTTGCCATACATTGACTTTCTGGTCTTACATTTAGATCTTTAATCCATTTTGAGTTTATTTTTGTGTGTGGTGTTAGAAAGTGATCTAGTTTCATTCTTTTACAAGTGGTTGACCAGTTTTCCCAGCACGACTTGTTAAAGAGATTGTCTTTACTGCATTGTATATTCTTGCCTCCTTTGTTGAAGATAAGAAGAATCAATATAGTGAAAACGAGTATACTACCCAAAGCAATCTACAGATTCAATGCAATCCCTATCAAGCTACCAGCAGTATTTTTCACAGAACTAGAACAAATAATTTCAAGATTTGTATGGAAATACAAAAAACCTCGAATAGCCAAAGCAATCTTGAGAAAGAAGAATGGAACTGGAGGAATCAACCTGCCTGACTTCAGGCTCTACTACAAAGCCACAGTCATTAAGACAGTATGGTACTGGCACAAAGACAGAAATATAGATCAGTGGAACAAAATAGAAAGCCCAGAGATAAATCCACACACCTATGGTCACTCACCCCTTTTTATTTTTGAGTGATATTTCATTACATGAATGTATCAGTTTGTTTGTACACTTACCTATTGAAGGACATCTTGGCTGCTTCCAAATTTTGATAGTTACCAATAGAGCTGCTATAAACATCTGTGTGCAGATTTTTGTGTGGACATAGCCTTTAACTCTTTTGGGTAAATACCGAGGTGCTCTATTGCAAGACTGTGTGGTAAGAGAATGTTGAATTTTGTAAGAAACTGCCAAACTGTCTTCCAGAGGGGCTGTGCCATTTTGCATTCTACCAGCAATGAATGAAAGTTCTGTTGCTCCACATCTTTGTCCATGTTTGGTGCTGTCAGTGTTTTGTATCTTAGCCATTCTGATAGGTGGGTAATGATATCTCATGATAATTTTATTTATTTTTTTTGTTTTGTTTTTTTTATTTTTTAATACTTTATTCTACATTACAATACTGTATTTGTTTTGCCATACATTGACATGAATCAGCCACAGGTGTCCACGATCTCCCAATGCCAAAGCCCCCTCCCACCTCCCACCCCACATCCTCTCCCTGAATCATCCCGTGCACCAGCCCCATGCGTCCTGCATCAATTTTAATTTGCAATTCCCTAATGACATATGATGGTGAGCATCTTTTCATATGCTTATTTGCCATCTGTCTGTCTTCTTTGGTGAGATGTTTAGAAATGTTACTCATTGACTCTTTTTTTGTTTAATTGATATTTTAACTGAATGAGCTAACTGGCAGAATTGCTTAAATGTTGCCTCCTTATAAAGAGGAATTTTCAGCAACTGTGGCAAATATTGTTTTAGAATAGGGCATTAGAAACAGACTCAATTTATACAGATGCGGTTTTTGCTTTGTTTTTTAGTAACTATAAAACACTCCAAACTAGTTTTTTCTAGAATTAATCAAGAAATAAATATTCTTTTTCCTAGGGAACTCTTCTACAATGTTGGTAAGAATGTAAGATGGTGCAGCCACTTTAGAAAACAGTATAATGCTCTTCAATTATATTGCCATGTAATCCAGCAGTCTTACTCCTGGGCATACATACAGATAAAACTATAATTCAAAAGATACATGCACTTCCTATGTTCATAGCAGAACTATTCACGATACGTAAGACATGAGACCAGCCTAAATGCCCACCAAGAAATGAATGGATAAAGAAACTGCTTCTTTTATTTTCTTTTTTGGCCAGTGGTATATTTCTTTAGAGTCAAACATAACTTAGTGATAAACCACCACCACCACATTTCTTTAAAGAGCTGCCCATGTAAGATCTTTGCCTAGGGTTTTGTCTTTTGTGGCTTCCTGCAAGGGGAGAGGTGACCATAGTTGGTAGGGGTTGGTGGTGCATCACTGACATAGGATATAAATGATCTTCAGAGAACATCCCCCACAGTAGGGTACCCTAAAGCAAGAAGGCTCTACCTTACAAGGGTCTACAGGGTGGATTTATTATTTGGAATGACTATAATCTGAGCTCCATAGACTTTGAACATTTGACTTGTATCTAGAGAATTCACCATCTAATAATAAGTGCACACATCAAATAAAGCTCTTTTCTGTTCCCAATTTATTTGCCCCCTTACTCTAATCCTAGAGGCAATAAAATGAGTGAGGAGAAAATGAGGTGGTTGGCCTGTCAGTGGGGAAGCAGTGAAGAAGCCAGCTACACTGCCTTTCACCACTGCAGGTTTCTGACCTTGAGTTAAGTCTACAATTGGGAATGAAGACTGAAGTTTTGATTTTAGACAGAATTGGACTACTCATATCTCAAAATGACCAGAGATCTAGAGAGTTCATCCAGAGATGGGCATGAATGGTCTAGCAGTAGAAGAAAGAAAATAAAATTGGTTTTTGCTTATACCCTACAGAATCCACATGTGAGTTTCCTCAGGCTGCTATAACAGACATCCAAAGTTAATGTGCTGGCAGGACCATGCTTGCTCTGCAGCCTCTGGGGGCAGATCCTTCCTTGCCTCTTCTGGTTTCAGGTAGTCCCAGAGGTTCTTTGGCTTGTGGCAGCAGAGCTCCAGTCTGTCTCCATCTTCATGTGGTATCTTTCCTCTGGGTCTGTATGTCTCTATGTCTTCACATGGTGCTCTCCCTGCATTTCATGTCCAATTTCCCTCTTCTTATAAGGATGCGGTCACATAGGATCAAAGTCTATTCTAATGACTTCCTTGAAACATGGTTAAATCTGCAAAGACCCTATTTTCAAATAAGGTCAGATTCACAGGTATTGAGGAATTAGGAGTTCAGTTTTGTTTTGTTTTGCTTTTTTTTCAGTAGGAGGACACAATTCGACCTATTAACAGTCCACCATGTCAATAAATAGACTGCCTGTGCTGATTTCTGAAGCCATGTCCATGTGATTGGGCTGTATTTTCTCTGGCAAAGGGGCTCACTTTTTCATTCTCCTTCCTTCTAGCCCTTCCTCTTCTCCCTCTCAGTCTGTCTTCTGCATGACTGAAAGTAGACAGGGCAGAGATTACTCTGATTTTCAGTATCAAGCCCATGGCAACATTTCATGTCCATATTCAGTTCAGTTCAGTTCAGTCGCTCAGTCATGTCCAACTCTTCGCAACCCCATGAATTGCAGCACGCCAGGCCTCCCTGTCCATCACCATCTCCCGGAGTTCACTCAGACTCATGTCCATCGAGTCTGTGATGCCATCCAGCCATCTCATCCTCGGTCGTCCCCTTCTCCTCCTTCCCCCAATCCTTCCCAGCGTCAGAGTTTTTTCCAATGAGTCAGTGTTCATGGGGCCCTAGTAAATGCATTTTGGTTGTGTTACATGTATTATACACACACACGTGCATGTGTATCCCTAAAATTCTCATAGTAAATCAGGTAAGTGAGTATGGCAACACCAGCCTGGGGGTAGGATCAGACACAGTTGTAAAATTTTACCACCTATACTGCACAATGTCAGAATGCTATTGAGCAAATCTTATGTTCTTTGAGAAAAAAAATTTTTTAAATCATAAACATATTTTAAAAGTAACATTTCCAAATTGCAGAGCCATCTTTCTGAGAAAAAGAAAGGGAAGAAATTTCTTCCCTCCAGAGAGTCCTCTGACAAGGTTTTGAATGATGGGGAAAGGAAGTTAAAAGGAAAGGGGCATTAAAAGTAAAATCTCAGCACTCGTCTCCTGGAAACAGACTGTGTGCTGGGAACCACACTGAGCTTCTTCCTCCAAAACTGAGATGGTTGGGGACGACACAGAAAACAAATCACTGAGGACATGACTTGTGTGCAAAAATTAAAATCGGCAGTCATTTTATTTTGCACCGTTGAAACGAATCAAAAACTGTTACCAATGTTGGAATTTTTGAGATGATGTGTACTGAACCCAGACACTAGAGTGAAAAGGGCATGGAGAAGGAATTACCTTGCTGAACTTAGAGACAGTATCTCCCTTCTGACAAGCATAATATCTTCCAGACTTCCCACAGCATCCTGCATTAAATTTCAAACTCATTTGCAGTTTTAAAAACTCTTCATTTCCTCCCAGGTTCAATTCATCCATCTGTCTCTCTATTTGTAAATCTACACATCAAGAGGGCTTGGGTTTAGGGACGTCTCTAGCGGTCCAGTGGCTAAGATTCTTAGCTCTCAAGGCAGGGGCATGCATACATGCTAAGTCATTTCAGTCATGTCCAACTCTTTGTGACCCTATGGACGGTAGCCAGTCAGGCCCCTCTGCCATGGGATTCTCCAGACAACAATACTGGAGTGGGTGACCGTGTCCTGCTCTAGGGGATCTTCTCGACCCAAGAATCGAACCCACATCTCCTGTATTTCCTGCACTGGCTCACGGGCTCTTTCTCACTAGCGCCGCATGGGAAGCCTAATGCAGTGGACCTGGGTTCAAACCCTGGTCTGGGAACTAGATCCCACATGCCGCAGCTGAGTCCTAGCAGAAAGGAGAGGGCACAGTTTTTCTTGTGTCTCCTTTTTCTCAGTTGCCTCCAGCTCAAGATAATCCTTATGTCAGAGTGACGTGTTTTGGGGTGACATAATCTGACCCTCTTCGATGCTTATCACATTCTGGTGTAATGCTTATTCAACAATAAAACTTTTGTTTTCTTTGTTTTGTCTCTACTACTCTTGTAGAGAGGTTTTCCAGGTTAAGAGGACATTTTGTTTGTTTTATATTTCCCCAGTGCTATCCAATAAAATGCTGTTAAATACTTGCTCTGTGCCAGGCGGTCTTCCTTCTCATTGTAGCAGAGAATTGGGAGTACCATGGGGGAATAACCTCAGCTCTTATTTTGGCCAGTCTCTGATGGACAATGATTGGCTTGCTTTTCAGACAGCAAATGTTATAAGGGGTCCACTATCTCTTATTACCCTTGTGATTAAACTGTTCCCATTAGTTTAGTTTAACGATTCCTTCTCAGTAATTCTAGTTAATATTTACTAAGTGCTTGCTATGCACCTGCCACTGTGCTGTGCATTTACCCATGTTATCATATTTAATCTTCACTATCATCCTATAAAGTGGGTATTATAATTCTCACCATTTCATGTATGTGGAAACTAACAAGAGCAGATTAAATGACTTGCTCATGGTCACAACGATGATGGAGCTGAGATTCAAACCCAAGAACCATCAGGCCCTCAAGCATCTGCTAGGATGTAGCAGCTGTGAGATGAAGGAGGAACAGGGCCAGGGGAGGGTGGAGCCCAGGAGGCAGGCAAAAAGGTGGGGACTAAGAAGTGGGGGTTTCAATAATCAGTTCTCTCCCACCTTGGCTCCTGGTGCCCCATTCCAGAGAACCACAGTTGAGAGGTCCTCATGTGTTTCCACAGCTGGAAGAGGGAGTATCCAAGTGTCCTTCCCCAGGTATCCAAGTCCCACTGACTTTCCTTGATTGATTACTGGGTCACTGCAGGGGCATGAGGGATACATGTATATGTTAAATTAGTCAGAGATGGAGCCAAGTCAAGGTGGCCCAGCCAGGAGCTGTGGGGCACAGCCAGGAGTTGTCGGGGGTGAAGGGTGAGCACCTGGCTGTGATTAGTGGAGTCCTGTTTCTAGGCTACTGGCCTAAGAAATAGCTGTAGTGGTTCTGATGGGGTTGCTCTGCTGTGCTTAGTCACTCAGTCTTGTCTGACACTTCACAACCTCATAGACTGTAGCCCACCAGGCTCCTCTGTCTATGGGGCTTCTCCAGGCAAGAATACTGGAGTGGGTTGCCATGCGCTCCTCCAGGGGATCTTCCCCACCCAGGGATTGAACCCAGGTCTTCTGCATTGCAGGCAGATTCTTTACCCACTAAGCCACCAGCTAAGGCAGAGCTGTCACTCCCCCATCTCACCCAGGCTCCAGGGCCTTGAAGGGCATCTCCAGGCGGGGAGCCTCTACCAGGCACAATTCGGCTCTTCCTTCTGGCAAGCCCAAGGCAAAGGAGGAAAATATACAGGTTCAGAAAAGAAGTTAAAATCTGCAGTTACGGCTCAGCCACACAAGCACACACGTGACCAGATATGGCCTTCTGTTTCCTGCAAGAAGCAGTATACTACACTAGTCTGCTGCTGCTGTCTCCTCCCCACTTTCTTGTTTTTAAACAAGATAGTTTAGAGCTGTTTTCACATTGGTATGTATAACTCTGCATTATTCTCTTTAATGATGCCTAATTAACTGAATGTTTATCTTCATGACAGACTCATGAGGTACATACATTCTTAGCTGTAATTTACCGATGAGGAAAATAAAGCTTCCATATTTTAGAGAAGCTGCAAGGGCTTGAGGACTCCACCGAAGTCACAAGTTCAGGCTGAGAGTTCAGGCGGTAGCACCAGCACAGGGGCCACAGGACGTGATGCAGGAAACTCCTGCTGGGTGTCTGACACAAGCCAGTGCTCTGTAGTTGCTTCTTCCCACTCTCCCTGAGCAGCACCATGTGGGGCTCTGGGCCAGAACCGAGTAGGATGAGGGGCACAGGGCCTTAGGCTTTCCTATTACCTCTCTTGGAGAAGGCAATGGCACCCCACTCCAGTATTCTTGCCTGGAAAATCCCATGGATGGAGGAGCCTGGTAGGCTGCAGTCCATGGGATGGCTAAGAGTCAGACACGACTGAGCGACTTCACTTTCACTTTTCACTTTCATGCATTGGAGAAGGAAATGGCAACCCACTCCAGTGTTCTTGCCTGGAGTATCCCAGGGATGGGGGAGCCTGCTGGGCTGCCGTCTCACGGGGTCGCACAGAGTCGGACACGACTGAAGTGACTTAGCAGCAGCAGCAGTGTTACCTCTCTAATCCCATCAAGGCCCTATTCTTGCAAGGTCAGCAGGGCCGGTCAAACCCTCCCAGTGGCCCCTACTGGCTAGAAACTGAGTGTCCCTCCTTGTGAATGGCTCCCTGGGAAGGATCTGCCTGGTGGGAAGATTCCCCTTGTGCATCTGCTACTGCTGACAAGCTGGGAGAGCTGCCAGCTCGAGAAGGGGGCAAATGAGGAGGTAGGGGGCATCTGTTACCAGCACAGTCCTTCTTTGTGCTGCCTCATGAAGGCGTTAGCACAGCAGACTGGGGCCCGGCCCTTGATGAGAACTGCGCTCTTGATTTCTCCGTTCCACGTAGACTTGTTTTCATCTCTTTGTCTGTTCTTCTGGGATAAAACTCTCCTCCTGTCTGGCTGCCCCTTCTCTTCCCACTGTCATTTGTCTAAAGTCCTATTGCCACAGGTAGCTACGAGCCAAAGCTGTTTTGTGCAAGAGGAAAGCAAAAGCAGCTGGAAGCTTTGAGAGTGGAGAGATTTCAAAGTCTTAACACTCTTCATTTGGAGTGACAGCCATGGATCAGACATAGAAAACCCATTATCAATATGGGCAAAGGAGCATGATCAACTCTCGGGACAGGTGCTAGGCTATGCTGGGATCTGGAGGATTTCTGGTAGCGCTCTGAATAATTCTCATAAGAAAAGTTAGCATTTTACGTGTGACTAAGACTCAAATATTCATTAAGTAAAAATAGACCCTCTTTTCTTTTGAATGGAATCATCTTCAGAAATCCTGCTCAATTTCCAGTAAAAGCCTATGGATCCGGATCCTTCTTATTTCTGTGATAGTGTTTGCATCAGACCACAGCAGGTTGGCTGCAGGTCAGTCAATGGTGCAGCTGGTCCGCAGCGCACACGCCACACAGAGCCATGGGACACGGTAGCAGCAACAGGGATTTGAAATCTACCCATGCAGGGGAATTCAGTTTGAGGGCATTGCTTTGTCTTATAATTCTTTGTGAAAATTTGTATGAGAAATAGAAGGTCTTTCTAAAATAAAATTAAACTGAAATCTGCTGAAATTCCTCCACTCTGAGAATAACCACTAGAAGCAGATTCTTCCAACCTTTTCTCCACTGTTTTAGTTTGCTAAGACTGTGCCATAACAAAGTACCACAGACCGGAGCTTAAATTGTTGTTGTTAAGTCGCTCAGTTGTGTCCACCTCTTTGCAACGCCATGGATGGCAGCACACCAGGCTTCCTGTCCTTCGCTCTCTCCTAGAGAGAGCCAAAATTCATGTCCATAGAGTAGATGATGCCATCCAATCATCTCTCCTCTGCCATCCCCTTCTTCTCCTGCCCTCAGTCTTTTCCAGCATCAAGGTCTTTTCCAGTGAGTCGACTCCTTGCATCAGGTTGGTCCAAGTATTGAAGCTTCAGCTTCAGCATCAGTCCTTCCAGTGAGTATTCAGGGTTGATCTTTAGGAGTGACTGGTTTGATCTCCTTGCAGGCATTTATTTTCTCAGTCTTGGAGGCTCAAAGTCCAAGGTCAAGATGCAGGCAGGTTTGATTTCCTGAGACCCGAGCCTCTCCTTTTCTTGCAGGTGACAGTCTTCACTCTGTGTCCTCACATGATCTTTCCTCTGTGTGCGTGCATGTGTGAGTCTGAATTTCCTCGTCTTCTAAAGATGCCAGTCATATTGGATTAAGACACATCTTAAAGACCTCACGTTAATTACCTCTTTAAAGACCTTGTCTCCAAATAAGGTCCAAACATGGTTCTGAAGTGTGGGGGTTAGGGCTTCAGCAAGTGAATTTTAGGGGTATGCAATCCAGCCCATAACATATACACATCTTTCTGTAAAAATACACATTTTCCCCAAATTAGGAACTGCAACAAAATTACTATTTAATAATCTGCTTTTTAAAGCCTTTAATAATATGTGCTATCTCGATGGCAATAGATACTGATTAGGTTCTGATTCAGGATTCATGGTCTGAGTAGATGCATTAGCCTCCCACTCCCTCCTAAGACTGCATTAATAACAATAGTCATGGTTACTGGGTGCTTATTATGTGCCAGGCACTGTTCTGACTACTTTGTGAATATTCAATTATTCAACTCTCACAACTCTGGGAGATGAGCATTATTATCTCCATTTTTCAGATGCTGAGGGGTAAAGAGTCAGTGCTGTCTCGAGTGAGGAATCGAGAGGATTTTTCTTTCCTGCAGGGAGAGCCTGGAGTCAGTTAATAGAGCAAGGAAGGACCAGAGAAAAGAAGGCGCCGAGGTGGCTCCCCCTATGTTCAGGACACTCTGGCGTCCACACTCTCTAGCATGAGTGGTCCTGTTCCCCCTGCAGGCATGTGCACATCCTGATTCCCACTCCAGTCCCTGGGCGCCCTTATTCCCAGCACCCAGCAGTGCACCTCGAGCACAATAAGCCAGTATAAATATTTGTTGAAATAAATATCCACTAAGATGAGCATCCTGAAAGGCTCTCTTATAGAGTCATTCTTACGTTTTTGAAGGTTTTAAAACATTTTAAGACTTCGTAGATATAAGGGGCAAGGATTCTCACTTCAGAGAGACCCATTTCTGGCCACAGTTGAATATATCACATTATTCTTAGTGGGAGAAAGAAAGTAAAGAGAGGCAGAAAATCCCCCTGTCCTGTCTGAAAAAAAAAAAGCTTTGGCTAAAGGCAAGAGCACGAGTCTGACTTCTACTGTCTGCAAAGGATGTTCAAGCAGTGGAGGTTCCAGGCCTGAAATGGAGATTTTGCTCCACTGGTATGAATGACGGTGCTTTCACTTTCCCTCATCACCATCGAACTCCATTCCAGACACCACAAGATCATCATCAGCCTGGATTTCTCCTTCCAGCCCAGATAGCTTCATAAACTCCTCCCATCACAGAGCATCCCAGGATGCATGTTCAGCCTGAGCACAAGCTGAGACACCTTCTCCTCTTCTCTGTCCCAACTCTCTGCACTAAAATCCTACAGAAAGGTCACTTCCACAAGGAAGCCCTCTCAGACCCACTCTCCCAGCTTCTCTCTCAGTCCTCTCTTTGCCCCCTGAGTCCACAGAGGTCTGAATCCCTGGATGAAGGAGTTGATTGTTAGCATTCTTGCTCCCTGCACGTAGGCACACAGAAGTCCCACGTCTGTCACCAGCCCTGAGGAACCTATATTGTCAAAAACTTGGAGCTCACTGCTCCTGAGTCAGAGTCTCAGTGCCACACCTGCTCACTGCAGGACGCTTTGTCATGATGACAAAAGAGCACTGTCAAGGCTGGTCATTCATTGTCCCTGTCCTTGCCTTCTGCTTTACCCATCAGCTTTCTAAGAGTTCTGAGTCACTGGAATGGTTGCTCAAAGGGAACATCACAAACATTCACCACCCTCATCTGAGTGATCGACATATCCTGATGCTTAATTATATATGAAACATATACAGTTTCATTATAAAGGACAGCTCAGGAAGAACCCAAAGGAATAGGGCAAGGCTTGAGGGCACGAGAGGATGCCAGAGCTTCTGGCCCCGTGGAGTTGAGTACACCTGATGCTTAGCTAATGTTTAAAAGCCACTTTGTTGCCTTCTTTTGTATCTGCCTCCTTATTTCATGAAATAAAAATTAAGATGTGAGGGAGAAATGAAGAGTTATGTCCTTTGGCAGCTTGTCCCTCCTATTTTTCTATAGCTACCCAGGCTGGATAAATTGATCTCAGTCATAATTATGAAAAGACAATCCTAATCAAGCCACCAGCAATTTCCCATCTATCTTACCGAATAGAAAATTCCCAGGTTCTGAGTGATTTGTCCTCTCAGGCATGAAATATCTGCTAAGAGAACAACAAAATGTGCACAGTCTTTATTCGTATGGCTTCACTGTGTCCCCTGAAGAGGACACACTGTACAGGAGACACGAAGTACCACATTAGGGGAGTACAAAAAGGCAGTCCTGAAGAAGTGCTTTTAAACAAATAATTGCTAAGAAATAGAGCTCAAAAGTTTTTGTTTTTTCCAAAAGGAGCGAAACCCACAAGACAGCTGATTGCCTATTGTTGTGGGTTGCTTCTCCTTCAAGGATGAAGCAGGTCCAAACTTCCCTTCTACTGACATTCAGCGTGTTCAGGATGGCCACAAACCATCTTCTTACTACTTGTCCTCCTTCCCTGGCATTACACAGGTTCTCACAAGAGAACGCCCTGGGCATCCAAAGAATGACACAGCCTACAGGGACTCAGATGCAAGATAAGAGGCTTTACCATTGACGTGATAAACTGGTCTGAACCAATGACAAACCATATTTGCAGAGCCGGCAGCTTCCCAAACCTCTGAGAAACAAAATCATATCTTGTTCCCCAAAAGTCAGGAGTGTGGAGTATGGGGTTGGGGAGAGAGCAGTGAGCAATGGACAAGCACTCAAAGGTGGGCAGCGGGGTTCACTGAACCATCCCCTTCTGGGCATCCTGGCCAGTCACAGCCCAAGAAGCATATTGGAGAGGAGCCAGCAGGGAGGTCTGCCTGCCAGGGGCCAACAGCTGCTGGGGCTGAGATTCAGCAGTGGTGAAGGAGTTCTCCTCCCAGACAGATTTGTGGTTCCAAATCTGGTGATCTGGGGAAGTCATTTCACCTCTTGGAGTCTCAGTTTGCTAAACCATTAAACATGAGGTTCACCCAAGTGACACTAGAGCTTTACCCCGAGGATAAAACCAGAAATGTCTATTAGACACTTACTGAACTAAATATACTCTTACCATATGATCCAGCAACTGTTCTCCTTGTTATTTATCCAAAGGAGTTGAAAACATGTCCACACAAAAACCTGTACATGAATGTTTATAGCAGCTTTATTCATAATTTCAGCCAAAACTTGAAATCAACCAAGATACCCATCTGCAGGTGAATGCATAAATTAACTGGGAGATTTAGACAACAGAATATTATTCAGCACTAAAGAGAACTTGGCTATCAAGTCACGGAAAGACATGGAAGAACCTTACACGTATGTTGCTAGGTGAGAGAAGCCTGTCTGTAAAGGCTACATTCTGTATTATCTCAAACACATGACATGCTGTAAAAGGCAAAACTACAGAGACTGTAGAAAATCCAGTGGTTGCCAGGGGGTTCACAGAGAAAAGAGTAAGTAGATGGAGAACAGGGGGATTTGAGGGCAGCAAGATTGTTCTATATGAAATTATTATGGTGCATACGTGTCATCATACATTTGTCCAAACTCACAGAATGTACAATACCAAGAGTGAACCCTAAGGTAATCTGTGGACTTTAGGTGATTAGGATATGTCAATGCAGGTTCATTAATTATAACCAATGCGAAAAAGTTGGTTTAAAGCTCAACATTCAGAAAACAAAGATCATGGCATCCGGTCCCATCACTTCATGGGAAATAGATGGAGAAACAGTGGAAACAGTGTCAGACTTTATTTTGGGGGCTCCAAAATCACTGCAGATGGTGACTGCAGCCATGAAATTAAAAGGCGCTTAGTCCTTGGAAGAAAAGTTATGACCAACCTAGATAGTATATTCAAAAGCAGAGACATTACTTTGCCGACTAAGGTCCATCTAGTCAAGGCTATGGTTTTTCCTGTAGTCATGTATGGATGTGAGAGTTGGACTGTGAAGAAGGCTGAGGGCCAAAGAATTGATGCTTTTGAACTGTGGTGTTGGAAAAGACTCTTGAGAGTCCCTTGGACTGCAAGGAGATCCAACCAGTCCATTCTGAAGGAGATCAGCCCTGGGATTTCTTTAGAAGGAATGATGCTAAAGCTGAAACTCCAGTACTTTGGCCACCTCATGCAAAGAGTTGACTTACTGGAAAAGACTCTCATGCTGGGAGGGACTGGGGGCAGGAGGAGAAGGGGATGACCAAGGATGAGATGGCTGGATGGCATCACTGACTCGATGGACGTGAGTTGGAGTGAACTCCAGGAGATGGTGATGGACAGGAGGCCTGACGTGCTGCAATTCATGGGGTCGCAAAGAGTCAGACACGACTGAGCGACTGAACTGAACTGAACCACTCTGGTGGGGGTTGTTGACTGTAGGGAGTAGACCGTGGTGGGTGGGTTATATGGGAACTCCTGTACTTTCCTCTCAATTTTTCTGTGAACCTAAAACTGCTCTAAAAGATTAAGTCTAAACCACACAGTCTAAAGTATACCTGGTTAGCATTACTTGTGGCTCAGACGGTAAAGCGTCTGCCTACAGTGTGGGAGACCCGGGTTCAATCCCTGGGTCGGGAAGTTCCCCTGGAGAAGGAAATGGCACTCCACTCCAGTATTCTTGCCTGGAAAATCCGATGGACAGAGGAGCCCTATAGGCTACAGTCCACAGGGTCGCAAAGAGTCGGACACGACTGAGCGACTTCACTTGACTTGACTTAGCATTACTTATTCCTTTTTATTACTCCTGATTGGTGACCTCAATTGTAGAATCAAGCTGGTACTGCTTAACTAAATCATTAAACACAGTCATATTGTCAAATTCACTTTTCCTACACTGGAAACTTTATAATTAATAGTAACACGTACAGGAATAAATGACTATTACTCACAACATGCCCCGGATTGAACCAAAGACAGCAACATTTGGAAGTGACTTGAAAATTGAGCTTCCTATCTTAGCTTTCAAATTTCACATTCAAACAGGACAATGATGGTTGGAACAGTGGGTGTGCAGGTTCCCTTAGGAGACTCCCAGGGTTTGAGGGAGGGCCAGATCAGGAGGCCACAGGAGAGCTTACTTTGTACACGTGCAGTGACTCTGCTTGGACTCAAAAGAGGCTCTCTGCCTGGCACACCCTTGAAAATGCCAAGGGTCCACTCAGTGCCTGGGAGGGGCAGAGAAGGAAAGCTGGAGTCATGTTTTGATCTAGGAGGCAGGGGAAAAACCCCATGCAGGGGAAATGCTTGCTGGAGCCAGCTGCTGCAGCAGAGGCAGGCAGGCAAAAACAAGATTTGTGGAGACTGGAGCAGGGCTTGAGGTTGGGGGTAGAGGGGAGACAGCCTATACCCCGGCTCTAAGTGTGCACTGTGGTTCTCACTGACCTCCCAGGCCCGCCCCTGCCCTGTGCACAGCTCAATATTGGCCTCTGCTGAGGCTTCAGATGAACTTGGCCTTTTTCCAGCACCACAGATAAAGTTGCTGGTCACCATTATCACATTCAAGAAAACTTGAGGCCTTTTCTTGCCTCACTGCTGCCTCTCTTGCAACACTATCATCCTTCACTTTGGCTTGACTGATCCCCTGCTGATAGCTGAGGCCTGCACACTGCAACCCTTGTGTGTTTCAGGCCATGTCTCAGTCCAGGGGTGTGGGTGAAGACTTTTCTGTTATAAGAGACAGAAGCAAAGCTCAAACGTGATTTTACCAGGAGGATATTATGGAGAGAAGGGACAGAAAGGTCACTGACGGTCTTAGGACCCTCAATAGACTGGAAGGACCAGAAGATAGGGGCCCTCTTCCACCTGCTTACTTCTGCCTACTTCCTTTCTTGTGCTTCATGCTGTCTTGCTGTCTATTAGCTTATCTTCATGGCAAAACAAACACAACTTCAATAAAACTGATGAAAAGCATGACTTCAATAAAAGTTTCCCAGTTTTACCATCTACAGTTTCAGATTTCAAAATCTCTCTTGGTCCTAAGTTCAAGGGTCCCTTGAAAGCCCTTGGTGGAGATGTGGGGTCAAATACCCACCCTAGACTGATCACTGATGGCCTCAGGAAAGACTCATACATTCCTGGGGCCAAATACCTGTTGGTATTTCTGACTTTTCCTGTCTTCTCTACCTGTTCATTGAAGAGAATGATGCTTTAGTCAGAATTATTAATTTACTGAGAATTAAATTAGAAGTCAAAAAGAGATTGCAACAAGTTGTTGAACAAGAAGAAGAATGCTGGAATCCACCAAAAAATCGATACCCCACATCCAAAGACAAGCAAGAAGCCACAGTGAGATGGTGGGAAGAGCACAATCACTGGGTATGGGTATGGGATTTGATTTTATCGTGATTGACCCAGTGGGTGATCCACAAACTGGAGAACAATAATATCAAAGAAGTTCTCCCCTTGTTGTGAAGGTTGATTACAGGACTTCCACAGGACTGGGCAAAACAGAGACTTCAGTCTTGGAGGATGCAAATAAAATCTTGAATGCACCTAGACCTAGAGGAGAGGAGCAGTGACCCCACTGCTGAACCAGTCCAGGAGACTAAACCAAAACTACGTGCTAGTGTTGAAGGGTTTCCTGTGGAGGCATGGGTTGGCAGGGGGCTCACCACAGGGACAGGGGCACTGGCAGCAGCAGTCCTGCAAGTTCCCCTTGGTGTAAGTCCTCTTGGAGGTCACCAGTAATCCTACCATAGAGCCTGTAGACCCCAGGGCTGGGTTGCCTCAGGCCAAACAACTACCAGGGAAGGAGCACAACCCCACCCATCACCAGAAAACTGGATTAAATCTTAATTAGCAAGGCCCTCCTCACCAGAGCAAGACCCAACTAGGAACTGGTATAGCCAGTCCCTCTCATCAGGAAGCTTACACAAACCTCCTAGCCTCCTCCATCAAAGGGCAGACAGAAGAACCATGATCCCACAGTGACTAGAACCAAAACCACATTACAGAAAGTAATTCAGGATGAAAAAGCAGAAAGTTATGTCCTAGATGAAGGGAAAAGAAAACCTCCTAGAAGAACAAGTAAATGAAGTAGAGATAGGCAATCTTTCAGAAAAAGAATTCAGAATTACAATAGTGAAAATGATCCAGAATCTCAGGAAAACAGTGGAGAAGATGCAAGAAAGGTTTACCAAAGACCTAGAAGAACTAAAGAACAAATGGAGGTGAATAATACACTAGAAGGAATCAATAGCAGAATAACTGAGGCAGAAGAATGGATAAGTGACCTGGAGAAAATGGTGGAAATCACTGCCACAGAACAGAATATAGAAGAAAAGAATGGAAAAAAAAAAAAAAAAAGAAGAAGACTGCCTATGGGATCTCTGGGACAGCAGTAAACACACCAACATTTGTTTTATAGGGGTCTCAGAAGGAGAAGAGAGAGAGGAAGGACCTGAGAAAATATTTGAAGAGATAATAGCTGAAAACTTCCCTTATAAGGGAGGGCTTACCTTGTAGCTCAGTTGGTAAAGACTCTGCCTGCAGTGCAAGAGACCTGGGTTCAATTCCTGGGTAAGGAAGATGCCCTGGAGAAGGAAATGGCAACCCACTCCACTATTCTTGCCTGGAGAATCCCATGGACAGATGAGCATGGCAGGCTACAGTCCATGGGGCTGCAAGAGTGGGACATGACTTACCAACTAACCACAGAGTTGGGCACTACTGAGCAACTAACACTTTCATTTTTCCCTAACATGGAAAAGGAAATAGTGAACCAAGTACAGGAAGCGCAGAGAGTCCCAGGCAGGATAAACCCAAGTAGGAACACCCCCAGACACATAGTAATCTAACTGACAAAAATTAAAGATAAAATATTAAAAGCAACAAACGAAAAATGACAAATAACATACAAAGGAACTCTCATCATGTTATTAGCTGACTTCTCAACAGAAACTCTACAAGCCAGAAGAGAATGGCATGATATATTTAAAGTGGTGAAAACGAAGAACGTACAGTCAAGCAAAACTCTCCTTCAGACTTGATGGAGAAATCAAAAGCTTTTCCAGAAATCAAAAGCAAAAGTTAAGAGAACTCAGTGGACCAAGCCAGTTTTACAACAAATGCTAAAGGAACTTCTCTAGGCAGGAAACACAAGAGAAGGAAAAGACCTACAGAAAATAAACTCCAAAACTGTAAGAAAATGATAACAGGATCACACATACCAATAATTACCTTAAATGTAAATGGACCGAACGCACTAACCAAAAGATATAGACTGGCTGGGCAGATGAAAACATGTGCACACATGCACTTCCACTTACCACATCACTCTGCCTGACCTCCCAAATTGCATGTAATTATTTTATATTGTTAGGTTAATCATGTTCCTATCATGGCTTGCAGTTGTAATTATCATTCATTTTTTGTCTAGCAATTGAGTGTGAAAATTGATAAACATCTTTTACTATTGTGATTATGTAACTATTACTCACTTAATATCATTGTATCATGATTGGTCAACAGAAAAATAATAGAATTTTGAATTGGAAGCATCACTACGAACAAAGCTATTGGAGGTGGTGTAATTCCAGTTGAGCTATTTCAAATCCTAAAAGATGATGCTGTGAAAGGGCTATGCTCAATATGCCAGCAAATTTGGAAAACTCAGCAGTGGCTGCAGGACTGGAAAAGGTCAGTTTTCATTCCAATTCCAAAGAAAGGCAATGCCAAAGAATGCTCAAACTACTGCACAGTTGCACTCATCTCACATACTAGCAAAGTAATGCTCAATCCTCCAAGCCAGGCTTCAACAGTATATGAACCATGAACTTCCAGATGTTCAAGCTGGATTTAGAAAAGGCAAAGGAATCAGAGATCAAACTGCCAGCATCTATTGGATCACAGAAAAAGCAAAACCATTCCAGATAAACATCTACTTCTGTTTTAGTGACTACGCCAAAGCCTTTGACTGTGTGGATCACAACAAATTCTGGAAAATTCTTAAAGAGATGGGAATACCAGACCATGTTACATGCCTCCTGAGCAATCTGTATGCAGATCAAGAAGCAACAGTTAGAACTGGACATGAAACAACAGACTGGTTCCAAATCAGGAAAGAAGTACATCAAGACTGTACATTGTCACCCTGCTTATTTAACTTATATGCAGAGTACCTCATGAGAAATGCCAGGCTGCATGAAGCACAAGCTGGAATCAAGACTGTTGGAGAAATATCAATAACCTCAGATATGCAGATGACACCACCCTTATGGCAGAAAGTGAAGAACTAAAGAGCCTCTTGATGAAAGTGAAAGAGGAGAGTGAAAGTTGGCTTAAAACTCAACATTCAAAAAACTAAGATCATGGCATCTGGTCCCATCACTTCATGGGAAATAGATAGGTAAACAATGGAAACAGTGACAGACTTTATTTTGGGGGGCTCCAAAATCAGTGCAGATGGTGACTGCAGCCATGAGATTAAAAGATGCCTGCTCCTTGGAAAAAAAGCCATGAGCAACCTAGATAGTATATTCAAAAGCAGAAACATTACTTTGCCGACTAAGGTCTGTCTAGTCAAAGCTATGGTTTTTCTAGTAGTCATTGGGCTTCCCTGGTGGCTCATATGGAAAAGCGTCTGTCTCCAGTGTGGGAGACCTGGGTTCGATCCCTGGGTTGGGAAGATCCCCTGGAAAAGGAGATGGCAACCCACTCTGGTACTCTTGCCTGGAAAATTCCATAGACTGAGGAGCCTGGTAGGCTACAGTCCATGGGATCGCAAAGAGTCTGACTCCTCTGGGTGACTTCACTTTCACTTTTCACTTTCACATATGGATGTGAGAGTTGGACTATAAAGAAAGCTGAGTTCCAAAGAACTGATGCTTTTGAACTGTGGCATTGGAGAACACTCCTGAGAGTCCCTTGGATTGCAAGGAGATCAAACCAATCATTCCTAAAGGAAATCAGTCCTGAATATTCATTGGAAGGACTGATGCTGTAGGTGAAGCTCCAATACTTTGGCCACCTGATGGGAAGAACTGACTCATTGGAAAAGACCCTGATGCTGGGCAAGATTGAAGGCAGGAGGAGAAGGGGATGGCAGAGGATGAGATAGCTGGATGGCATAACCGACTCAATGGACATTTGAGTAAGCTCTGGGAAGCCTGGCGTGTTGCAATCCATGGGGTCACAAAGAGTCGGACACAACTGAGTAACCGAACTGAACTGATATCACCCAAACTACAATTTAATAGAAAAATGTGTAATCACTTTTAAAAATCCAGATGCATATCAGAATTATCTTGAAATTTTTTGAAAAATACAAATGCCCAGGTATTGCTTTATTTTCCTCCAGAGTTCTAGATGTTTCTAATGAGCAGTCATGTTTAAAAACAGCTGGACTATATGATGACCTTTTATTTTTATCTAGTATGCTTCATTTTTTCTATTTCATATTCAGTGCCCCCATTTCATTTATTTTATGTTTTCATTTAGTTTAATTTCTCCATCTCTTTTTTATGTTATTCCTCAAGCCTTTATCAAGCATAGTAGAAAAGCTTTTGTATACATATATTTAAATAGTATGTATAATATATATATTTTGGAAAACTTACGAACTTTTGCCTAACTAAAAAATTTATGACATTTTGATTCCACTTGTTTGACTTAGTATGAATAGAATGCTAGATATCTTATTTTAAAAAATAGAAAGGCAACAAGCAACAAAGGTTTATTATATAGTACAGGGAACTATAGTCAATATGCTGTAATAACCTATAATGGAAAATAATCTCAAAAATAATATATGTGTATATGTATAACTGAATTACCTTGCTGTGCACTTGAAGCACTGTAAGTCAACTATATTTCAATTAAAAATATATATTAAGAAAAAAAGATAATATATGTTAAAAGTACTATGTACATGTCAAGTGACGTTATTTTTTACTATTTTTATTCTTTGAGGAATCCCCCAAGCTGCTGCCCAAGGAGAATTCTCTCTTGCAAGGAGGGACTGGGGGCAGGAAGAGAAGGGGATGACAGAGGATGAGATGGCTGGATGGCATCACTGACTCGATGGATGTGAGTCTGAGTGAACTCCGGGAGTTGGTAATGGACAGGGAGGCCTGGCGCACTGAGATTCATGGGGTTGCAAAGAGTCGGACATGGCTGAGCGACTGAACTGAACTGAACTGAAGTATCTCTCGTCTACATCCCTTATGAGAGAGAACAGAGTTCAAATGCATTGTATTAAGAGGCTGCAGAGACTAAAAGAGAGACAGGAGTGGGAGGGAAGGAGACAGGAAGACTAACCGGCCTCATGGGAGAGAGGGTTAGGGAGTTGGTTGCTAGGAAGAGGCTCTAGAGAAGCTGGCGGCAGTGAGGGAACGGGGTGGGATAGGAAGCAGGGTTTGGAAAGCACTGTGGTGGGATACAGGCTTTAATGATCTTCAGAAAATGTGAATATTTGAATACCTTCATATTTAACATTCGCTGCTGGACAATGAGTAAGTCCAGACAGCGAAGGGGTCATGTGTGGTTTTATTAATGTCAGGTACAAAACTGTACAGAATTCTAGGACTCATAAAAATGCTGATGGTTGTGATCATAGTGGTGGTGGTGGTAGTGATGGTGATACAAAACATTTCTTGAACATTTACACGTGCCAGGTTCTGCACCAAGGGTTTTACAAGCATTTAATGTTCCAAACAACACTCGAGGAAAGGAATATCCTAAAACAAATATGAGGAAAATGAGGCTTACTAAAGTTAAATAACAAGTCTAAAGACATGTATGTTAAGTGGTAGAAGTGGGATTTGCATTTGGGTTGTGAAGAATCTGCCTGCAACGTGGGGACCTCGGTTTGATCCCTGGGTCAGGAAGATCCCCCGGAGAAGGACATGGCAACCCTCTGCAGTATTCTCGCCTGGAGAATTCCACTGACAGAAGCCCGTCCAGCTACAGTCCATGGGGTTGCAAAGAGTCGGACACAAGTGAGTGAATAACACTGTGTGACTGCAGCTGTGAAACAGAAGCTATGTGAGGTGCTGACAGATGCGGCTTGCTACATGGTAAGAGATTTGTCCATTTCTAGCAAATGGGTCCTGGACAGAAAACCACATTAGGTCAGGTAACTTTAGCCCCAGCAGAGGGCTTCTGCTAGACTTCTCTCAGTAGAGGATTGCTAGCTGCTGTTTGGGTCATATTAAGAAGTCCTCACTCTGTTTCAAAACCCTGTTTCAGTTCCCATTGACCTGTCTCCCTGAAACTCAAGCCCTGATCTGGCCTCATCAGTCAACACTGGCAGTGTGGCCTGGTGTCTCTGAACCTCACCATCTATCTCGCATGCGTGCATGTTAAGCCACTTCAGCTGTGTCTGGATTCTCTGAGCCTGTTAGGCTCCTCTGTCCATGGGATATTCCAGGCAAGAATACTGGAGTGGGTTGCCATTTCCTTCTCCAGGGGACCTTCCCAACCCAGGATTGAACTCATGTCTCCTGTGGCTCCTGCATGGCAGGCAGATTCTTTACTGCTGAGCTACTGGGCAAGTACCCAGTCATCTTACCCACATGCTTTCCTCCAAGGAGTAACCAGCTGGCAACACAACCCCTCACCTGACCTGTGTCCTTGTTAATTGAAAGCAAAATAAGGGGACTTTTCTGATGGTCCAGTGGGTAAGACTCCATGCTCCCAATGCAGGGGGCCCAGGTTTTCTGGGTCAGGGAACTAGATCCCACATGCCACAGCAAATATCAAAGATCCCATGTGCTACAACTAAGACCCAGTGCAACCAAACAAAAAATAAGATGCACAGGATGATTCAAGTAGAGGATGTGGGGTGGGAGGCGGGAGGGGGCTTTGGCATTGGGAGATTGTGTTCACCTATGGCTGATTCATGTCAATGTATGGCAAAACAAATATAGTATTATAATTAAAAAAATAAATAAATTTAATAATAAAAAATAAAAATTAAAAAAATAAAAATAAATGAAGCATGTATGGCAAAACCAATGCAGTATTGTAAAGTAGAATAAAGTAAAAATAAAATTAAAAAAATAAAGTCTATATACCTTCCCAAAAATAAAAAAATATAAATGAAGCAAAATGATATCAGAGGATCAGGCAGCATCAGAGGTAGGCTTCTCCTGTAGCTCAGCTTGTAAGGAATTTGCCTGCAATGCAGGAGACCCTGGTTCAATTCCTGGGTCGGGAAGCTCCCCTGGAGAAGGGATAGGCTACGCACTCCAGTATTCTTGGGCTTCCCTGGAGACTCAGATGGTAAAGAATCCACCTGCCATGTGGGAGATCTGGGTTCGATCCCTGGGTTGGGAAGATCGCCTGGAGGAGGGCATGGCAACCCAATCCAGTATTCTTGCCTGGAGAATCCCATGGACAGAGCTACAGTCCTTGAGGCTATAAAGAGTCGGACACAACTGAGTGACTAAGCACAGCACAGAGGAAGCAGGAGAGTGGCCTTCAGGAGGCCTTGTAGAGACATCTCCACCCCCACTCCACAGTGAGTAACAGAGGCCTCAGGGCAGAACTGTGTGAGCACCCAGAGAGAGAAGAGGCTAGCAATGGTCACCACTCTGCCAGGAGGGCTGGGACTGTGAGAATGAGTAGGCTGTAGCCTGGGAATGCAGTGGGTTCTAGGGGGCTGTTTGTTGTTGTGGAGTCACTAAGTTGTGTCCAACTTTCGTGACCCCATGGACTGTAGCCCGTTCAGCCCATGGCTCTTCTGTTCATATGATTACTGGAAGAATACTGGAGTGGGTTGCCATTTCCTTCTTTACGGGATCTTCCTGATCCAGGGATCGAAGCCATGTGTATTGCGCCTCCTGCATTAGCAGGCAGATTCCTTACCACTGACCCACCAGGGAGGCTCTACAGGGCTGAAAGTGATGTCGCTCAGTCGTGCCCAACTCTTTGCGACCCCATGGATAGTAGCCTGCACCAAGCTCCTCCGTCCATGGGATTTTCAAGGCAGGAGTACTGGAGTGGGTTGCCATTTCTTTGCTGAAGTTCCTGCAATTTCAGGTTGACATATACACAATGGAATGTTTTACTCCAAGGTTGATGTGATCCAGGATTATAGGTTCACTGCAAACTGTCTTTGGATGTTTTACCAGTGCCACGAAGTTCTTATACAGGTCACATTTCGAAGTCCACATTCATTGTTTGGATCATCTCCAAGCCCAAAGTGAACATCCATAGAGCAACTCACTGAGTACATGTTACATGGAGACTTAGACTGTGCAGCCCATGGTCAGGGGAAGAATTTGAAATGCATAGAAATCTCCTCTCTAGCAAAAGGATACAAATTGGCAGACTTCCTAGGGTGGTAGTTAGCCCAGGCTCTTTTCTGAGAACTTCTCAGGGATATCAGCAAAGGACTAGTGTCTCTATCCCCGATTACCACCAGCTACAATGAGCACCAGGCTTCCGTTGGATGAGGCTGGGGGAGGACCCCATGGGGCCATCGATTCCCTCATCATTATGGTCAAGGCAGTTGTTAACTATGAGAGCCAAAAACCCATTAGCGATAATGCAGTCAAAATGGAAACTCAAAATGGCTCAAGTCCAAGACAAGAGCAGAATCTGTGAATTAAGAGACTGAGTCATCCTTTCTAAGCTTAGGAAAAATATATCAATTTATAGATTGTCACCTCAGTACCTGAGAGGGAGTTCAGAGAAACAGAAAAAGGAGGAATTTGAAGAAGTTGGAAGCTGGCTTGTATTCTGCTAGGCCATTATTGTTATTACTGACTCTTGCTTTTATTATATTACTATGGGCCAGGCATTGTCCAAGCATTTTATACGCATTAACTCATTTTATCTGACCACTCTATGAGCACCTCATTGATATGGCCAGTATGGGCCTGCCCATTCCTTCAAATCTCTCCTCGATTTCTCCCCTTTATAATATAATTCTTTCAGGACCAGTAACTACAGGCATCATGTGATGTAAGGAGTAACTTAGTCATTAGCTTCTAGTGAATGCCTGAAAATCTATCATGAGACACTAGATAAAGATACTGACATTGGTTATGTGCAAATCCATCTGTAAGGGATAACTTTGCATTTTTTTAAAAGTGCTGTTAAATATCAATTACGTGTAAGGCACTATCATGAACATTATTTCATTTAATTCTCACAGTCCTACAAGGAAGGTGGTATTTGGTGGAAACAGTGACTAAACAAAAACCACAAAGTTAAGAGAAACTCAAGTAAGTCCTCCTGGTTAAAAGATGGAGAGACGAGAATTTGAGCCCAAACTCTAGCTCTAACAACACCTAACACACTCTTGCTCCTGTACCCTAGTGTCTTAGCTCTGTATCAGTAAGTTTTCATTTATTACTGCTTCATTATATATGTTAATAATGACTTTTAAAAACATAATCACGGTACAGTTTTCACACTCAACAAAATCAACAATAATTTACAATAAAGCACATGTTCCATTTTCTCTGATTGTCTCAGATATATCTTTTTAAATTAAGATTTGTTTGTTTGTTTTTAATTTTACTTTATTTTACTTTACAATACTGTATTGGTTTTGCCATACATTGACATGAATCCGCCACGGGTGTATACGAGCTCCCAGTCCTGAATCCCCTCCCACCTCCCGCCCCATATCATTTGTTCAGATTTGCCTCCAAACAAGAGCCACACATCTCATGTGGCTAATAGGTCTTTTTCTCCCTTTGATTTCTAAAAAAATTGAACAGAGAAGTGGAGAGAATATTATAATGAACACTTATATATCTTTCAAGTTGATATGTCTTAAATCTCTTTTTATCTACAATTGTTTCACATCTCTTTTTAAAAAAGAAAAACTTATCTTTAAATTAAACTACATGATTTAACCTGTAAAATTTCACATATTTCATGTTTCTCATTCAATGGCTCAATGTGTCATTTAATGTGTTCCTTTTGTCCCATATTTCCTGAGAATTGGGAATTAGATCTAGAGTTTGATTACATTCAGATTCTTTGTTTTGTGGGAGATGGAGGACAAAACTTCATAGGTGACATTGTGTACTTCCAACTGTGTCACATCAGGATGTACGTAACACCCGGCTCATTTAGCCTTGATCTTGGTTCAGATGGTGTCAACAGGATCCCTGAATTCCCCATCAACCTTTAACCTAACAGCTTTAGCTGCTATTGGTGACTGTCACCCTGACCTGTTGTTTTGTCAGGATTTTCACACCAGTGAGATCCCAATTTTATCATTCCTATTGCATTATCAGTTGTGTCTCTTACATAAAGAACTTCCCTACAGCAAATATTTGGTTGCTGTGAGGTACAAACTATGAGGCTTGAGGATAACTACTTGATTCCTTTTCTTTCATTATCAGTTTTCAGAATGACTTGGTATTCCGGTAACTTCCAAAGTAACTCAAGAAGTTTTCCCTATTGTGGCAGTGGGGTATGTGTGTGTGTGTAGGGGGTATGGAGCCTGTGTAGGGGGTATGGAGTGTATATAGGGGGTATGGAGTATCTTTATGAACACAGGGACTTTTACATATTGATGTATTTCAATCTATTCTAGTGTGTGTTTTTTTTCCTTGAATTTCAAACCGTTTTATCTTTAGTAAGTGGGGGCCCCTTCAGGTTAGCTATCAATGTCATTTTGATGTGACAGTAATCTTTGACAGCTTCCTTGCTCTCAGGCATGACAAGATGTTCCAGCTCAAGAAGGCCTTGTTCCTTTTAGCGGGAAATGGAATCTAGAGACTACAATCTAAGGACTAGGGGTGATGTTGTTATTGAATTACCATTGTTTCTAAATGTTTTCAGCGGACATCACTAGGAAATATCAAAGTTTTTAAAAAGGAGAGTAAATTGTGAGTTAATACGAATATTTTCAATTTGAAGAATTACAAGATTTTATTTAAACTTCCTAATTTTATTCATTTATATGTGTATGTTTACTCTTTTTTACATGGAAAATCTTGGATTCTTCCTAACAAGATTTGAGCAAATATACTTGTTCCATCTTATTTTCTGATTTCAAAATAATAATATCAATATTACCACTGATAAGAAGATCACTGAATGCAGAGTCAGGTTTCTTGACATCTTTGTGGTTCTTTTAGGTCCTTGTGATAGGTCCCACTAGAAGTGTGTACTGAAAATACTGTGACTTAAAGTCATTTGAAATAAAGCCTCTAGGGAACATTTCATGCAAAGATGGGCTCCATAAAGGACAGAAAAGGTATGGACCTAAAAGAAGCAGAAGATATTAAGAAGAGGTGGCAAGAATACACAGAAGAACTGTACAAAAAAATCTTCACAACCAAGATAGTTACAATGGTGTGATCACTCACCTAGAGCCAGACATCCTGGAATATGAAGTCAGTGGGCCTTAGAAAGCATCACTACGAACAAAGCTAGTGGAGGTGATGTAATTCCAGTGAAGCTATTTCAAATCCTGAAGGGGATGCTGTGAAAGTGCTGCACTCAATATGCCAGCAAATTTGGAAAACTCAGCAGTGGCCACAGGACTGGAAAAGGTCAGTTTTCATTTCAATCCCAAAGAAAGGCAATGCCAAAGAATGCTCAAACAACCGCACACTTGCACTTATCTCACATGCTAGTAAAGTAATGCTCAAAATTCTCCAAGCCAGGCTTCAGCAATACGTGAACCATGCACTTTCAGAGGTTCAAGCTGGTTTTAGAAAAAGCAGAGGAGCCAGAGATCAAATTGCCAACATCTGCTGGATCATGGAAAAAATCAAGAGAGTTCCAGAAAAACATCTATTTCTACTTTATTGACTATGCCAAAGCCTTTGACTGTGTGGATTACAATAAACTGTGGAGAATTCTGAAAGAGATGGGAATGCCAGACTACTTGACCTGCCTCTTGAGAAATCTGTATGCAGGTCAGGAAGCAACAGTGAGAAGTGGACATGGAACAACAGACTGGTTCCAAATAGGAAAAAGAGTCCATCAAGCTGTATATTGTCACCCTGCTTATTTAACTTATATACAGAGTACATCATGAGAAACACTGGACTGGAAGAAACAAAAGCTGGAATCAAGATAGCCGGGAGAAATATCAGATATGCAGATGACACCTCCCTTATGGCAGAAAGTGAAGAGGAACTAAAAGCCTCTTGATGAAAGTGAAAGAGGAGAGTGAACAAGTTGGCTTAAAGCTCAACATTCAGAAAATGAAGATCATGGCATCTGGTCCCATCACAGCATGGGAAATAGATGGGGAAACAGTGGAAACAGTGTCAGATTTTATTTTGGGGGCTCCAAAATCACTGCAGATGGTGACTGCAGCCATGAAATTAAAAGACGCTTACTCCTTGGAAGAAAAGTTATAACCAACCTAGATAGCATATTCAAAAGCAGAAACATTGCTTTGCCAAAAAGGTCCATCTAGTCAAGGCTATGGTTTTCCCAGTGGTCATGTATGGATGTGAGAGTTGGACTGTGAAGAAGGCTGAGTGCCGAAGAATTGACGGTTTTGAACTGTGGTGTTGGAGAAGACTCTTAAGAGTCCCTTGGACTGCAAGGAGATCCAACCAGTTCATTCTAAAGGAGATCAGTTCTGAGTGTTCTTTGGAAGGAAGGATGCTAAAGCTGAAACTCCAGTACTTTGGCCACCTCATGCAAAGCGTTGACTCCTTGGAAAAGACTCTGATGCTGGGAAGGATTTGGGTCAGGAGGAGAAGGGGACGACAGAGGATGAGATGGATGAGATGGCTGGATGGCATCACTGACTCGATGGACGTGAGTGTGAGTGAACTCCAGGAGTTGGTGATGGACAGGAGGCCTGGCGTGCTGCGACTCATGGGGTCACAAAGAGTCGGACACGCCTGAGCGACTGAACTGAACTAGCTGTGCCACTCACTAAATACACAAGTACTTTTTCTTTCAGTTTGATGTCCATTTTTAGAGGATTCTTTCTATTTAATTAAAAATTATATAAAACATTTACTGGTTCTAAAATCAAACCACAAACAAGATGCATTCAGAGAGGTCTAAATGTCCCCAAGTCCCCAAGCCACTCCCTTGCCTCCGTTTCTCTCTCCTCTTCAAACTTTTTCTAAAATGAGTGTTTGTGTTTGTGTGTATATGTATGTATGTGTGACACATATTATATGTGCTCAGTCAGTTCAGTCGTGTCCAACTCTTAGTGACCCTATGTACTGTGGCCCGCCAGGCTCCTCTGTCCAGGGAATTCTCTAGGCAAGAATACTGGAGTGGGTTGCCATGCCCTCCTCCAGGGGATCTTCCCCACCCAGGGATTGAATCCATGTCTCTTGCATGTCTCCTGCATTGACAGGTGGGTTCTTTACCACTGTGCCTCCTGGGAATTCCTATATGTGTATATACACACACACGTATTATCGTATTCATTTCATTACAGTTGATCCCTGAACAGCACGAGATCAGGGCTACCTACCTTGGGCATGGTCTGTCTATAATTTACAGAGGGCCCTCCATATCCATGCATCTTCTCTATCCAAGGTTCTGCATCCTCTAACTCAATGAGCCACAGAATTACTATTGTATTACTACGGAAAAAAAATCACATATAAGTAAACTCTTGAAGTTCAAACCTGTGCTGTTCAAGGGTCAGCTGTGTGTGTGTGTCTGTGTATGTCCTAGATATCAGTCCATAGCAGTTAATGGAGATCTTTATTGTTCTCTTTGACAGTTGTATTGTATTTTATTGTAAGCATGTTCCACAGATTTTTCAATCAATTCTTTGTTTATAGACATTTGGCTTGTTTTCGGTCTTGGCTATTACACATTGGGCTAAGTGAATAGTTTTATGCATATATCTTCCAGTAGTTTTCTAATATATTTGAGGTATAATTCTAGAAGTGGGGTGACTGGGTCAAAGGGCAAATGCATCTATTGTTGAGCTTGATCTTATCGTTTAGTCACTAAGTCGTGTCTGATTCTTTGTTACCTCACGGACTGTAGCCCGCCAGGTTCATTCGTCCATGGGATTTTCCAGGAAAGAAAACTGGAGTGGGGTGACATTTACTTCTCTAGGGGATCTTCCCAACCCAGGGATCAAACCCAGGATTGAATCTGCATCTCCTGCATTGGCAGCTGAATTCTGCTGAGGCACCAATCAGATCAGATCAGATCAGTCACTCAGTTGTGTCCGACTCTTTGCGATCCCATGAATCGCAGCACGCCAGGCCTCCCTGTCCATCACCAGCTCCCGCAGTTCACTCAGACTCGCGTCAATCCAGTCAGTGATGCCATCCAGCCATCTCATCCTCTGTCATCCCCTTCTTCTCCTGACCCCGATCCCTCCCAGCATCAAAGTCTTTTCCAATGAGTCAACGCTTCGCATGAGGGGGCCAAAGTACTGGAGTTTCAGCTTTAGCATCCTTCCTTCCAAAGAAATCCCAGGGTTGATCTCCTTCAGAATGGACTGGTTGGATCTCCTTGCAGTCCAAGGGACTCTCAAGAGTCTTCTCCAACACCACAGTTCAAAACCATCAATTCTTTTGCAGTCAGCCTTCTTCACAGTCCAACTCTCACATCCATACATGACTACTGGAAAAACCATAGCCTTGACTAGATGGACCTTTGTTGGTAAAGCAATGTCTCTGCTTTTGAATATACTATCTAGGTTGCTCATAACCTTTCTTCCAAGGAGTAAGTGTCTTTTAATTTCATGGCTGCAATCACCATCTGCAGTGATTTTGGAGCCCCCAAAATAAAGTCTGACATTGTTTCCACTGTTTTCCCATCTATTTCCCATAAAGTGATGGGACCAGATTCCATCATCTTCGTTTTCTGAATGTTGAGCTTTAAGCCAACTTTTTCACTCTTCTCTTTCACTTTCATCATGAGGCTTTTAGTTCCTCTTCACTTTCATAAGGGTGGTATCATCTGCATATCTGAGGTGATTGATATTTCTCCCAGCAATCTTGATTCCAGCTTGTGCTTCTTCCAGCCCAGCGTTTCTCATGATGTACTCTGCATTTAAGTTAAATAAGCAGAGTGACAATATACAGCCTTGACGTACTCCTTTTCCTATTTGGAACCAGTCTGTTGTTCCATGTCCAGTTCTAACTGTTGCTTATCGCCAAATTCCAGTTCCTAGAAATATTGTTCTGAACCACTCAGAACTAGCGTCCTAAATGCCTGCTGTACGCTCAACACTGTGACGAGCTGTTTGAAATTTAACATCTGGGAGATTGCACTGCACTTGATATATAGAAAATGTGATTGCTTTGCTAATCATCTAGGTTTTCAGCTTGCCTGAACTTCTGGCTTCCCTTCTCCTCTTTGAAATGATACTCTGGTAGCATAAGCACATCATCAGAGCCACGGGTATGAGCCATTCCCCTCAGAATGAGTCCAGAGATATTGTGAAGCTACATGACCTGAAGCGAGATTTTGATCTGTAGCTAGAGATAATATCTATATGTTAGGCTTTCCTGCCTCCCGAAAAACCTGTATGCAAGTCAAGAAGCAACAGTTAGAACTGGACATGGAACAATGGACTGGTTCAAAATGGGAGAAGTACATCAAGGCCTGCGTATTGTCACCCTGCTGATTTAACTTTTATGCAGAGTACATCACACTAAATACCAAGCTGGATGATGCACAAGCTGGAATCAAAACTGCCAGGAGGAATATCCTTAACCTCAGATATGCAGATGACATCACCCATTAGGCAGAAATTAAAGAGAAACTAAAGAGCCTCTTGATGAAGGTGAAAGAGGAGAGTGAAAAACTGGCTTAAAACATTTTTTAAAAAAACTAAGATCATGGAATCTAATCCCATCACTTCCTGGTAAATAGATGGGGGTGGGGTGGGGAAATAGAAGCAGTGACAGACTTTATTTTCTTGGGCTCTGAAATCACTGCAGATGGTGACTGCTGCCATGAAGTTAAAAATTCTTGCTCCTTGGAAGAAAAGCTATGACCAACCTAGACAAGGTATTCAAAAGCAGAGACATCATTTTGCCAAAAGGGTCCATCTAGTCAAAGCTGTGGTTTTTCCAGTAGTCATGTACGGATGTGAGAGTTGGACCGTAAAGAAGGTTGAGCATCAAAGAATTGATGATTTCGAAATTTGGTGCTGGAGAAGACTCCTGAGAATCCCTTGGACAGCAAGGAGATCAAACCAGTTAATTCTGAAGGAAATCAACCCTGAATATTCACTGGAAGGACTGATGCTGAAGCACCAATCATTTAGCCACCTGATGTGAAAAGTTGACTCACTGGAAAAACCCTGATGCTGGGAAAGATTGAGGGCAGAAAAGAAAAGTGGATGACAGAAGATGAGATGGTCGGATGGCATCACTGACTCAATAGACATGAATGTGAGCTCACTCCAGGAGATAGTGAAGGGCAGGGAAGCCTGGCATGCTGCAGTCCATGGCATTGCAAAGAGTTGGACAGAACTGAGCAATGAAACAACAAAAGCACTGGTAGACAGATGGTTCCAAGCATAAAATCTATCACACATGTGGGACTTCTACACAGCAACCAAGAATGAAAGAAAACCCCGAGTCAGTATTTCTGGGTATAGACTCTGATGAAGCTTATACTAGAGATTTGTAGCTAGGAGGAAATTAGAGGTATACAGTCCTTACAATCCAACTCCATAGTTCCAGCTCCTTCCTAAATTTGCTTTCCAAGTTCCTCTTCTATCATTAAAAACTGTCTCAGGTGGGTGCTCCCATTTTCCATTTTTTAGATCACTTTTCCATACATGAAGCTGTAGGTGGGAGTAGGAATCTTCCCCTTACCTTACTTATCTTATTTAATACTCATAACAATAATTCTATGAGGCAGGTTATTTGCACTTTCTAGATGAGAAACCTCCAGTACTCTTGTCTGGAAAATCCCATGGATGGAGGAGCCTGGTGGGCTGCAGTCCATGGGGTCACTAAGAGTCAGACACGACTGAGCAACTTCACTTTCACTTTTCACTTTCATGCATTGGAGAAGGAAATGGCAACCCACTCCAGTGTTCTTGCCTGGAGAATCCCAGGGACAGAGGGAGCCTGGTGGGCTGCCATCTATGGGATCGCACAGAGTCAGACACGACTGAAGTGACTCAGCAGGAGCAGCAGCAGCAGCAGCAGCAGAGAAACACAAGGTTCAGAAAGGGTAGGTTATGGGCCCATTTGAAAATATTATGTAAGTAGTGAAGTCAACCTATGTCTTTAACTCCTGTACTGAGATCCAAAGCCTGTGAGGGGGACAAGTTCCAAGGACTGTACCTTCTAATTTTCATGTATATTTTACTCTGAGGAAGGTGACGCTAGAAAGGGTGTTGGGCTGGATAAGAGCTGGTGCCATGGATTCATTTTTCTCATTGAAGTTCCAGAGATCATCATATGTCCCTGTTTGCGCTGTCCTCCTCAGCCATTGCCTTCCAAGGTTTTGGAGTCCAGCGGCACCTGGATCATTACTATGTGCTATTCCAAGTGAGATGACTTCACCAGAAGTCACAGTGTGCAGTGTGAAGGGAGGGTAGACCCTGATTTCACAGCCTAACATTCTGGAGGGATACCTTGACAGTTTTTTCCATCAACGTCATGAAAGATTCCTAGGAATAATTCTGCTTGTGGTACTGGACCCAGGATGTGTCTGGGACACATTTTAGAGGAAGAACATGGAAGCTTGAGCCTGTGGACTTAATGTTTTACTCAGTGTAATGCTAAGCTCTTCTGGGAAATTTATAGGGAAAAAAACAATAAATAATCTATCACCCAAACCTGTACATCATCCTGAATTCTGTTTAATGATGAAGAGATCATATATTCACCGAAGCCAAAGACCAGAAAGTCATTCTACATTCTTCCTTTTTTCTCCATTCAGCTAAGCAGTCACTAAGCCCTCTTAGTTTCACCATATTAATTTTTTTCTCAACTCACCTCCATAGCCTTAGTTCAAGTCTTTGGTATTATTCAGTTGCTTCAATTATCTCCTAACTATCACTTCTTTCTAATTCAGCCAGCAAACCTGATCATGTTGCTCTCATTTTTAAAGTACCTTTCAAAAGTCTGTTCTTTACATCTGTGTCTCTTTGCTGCCTTGCATACAGGACTCATATACACATGTGGTGGATTCATGTCAATGTATGGCAAAACCAATACAGTAGTGTAAAGTAAAAAAAAATTAAAATAATAAAATAAAAATAAATAAATAAAAATAAATAAAATACCTAGGAAAAAAATAATAAAGTACCCCTCACATCTCCCCATGGCCCAGAGTATCCAAACCCCTTAGCACATAAAGAAGCTGCTCCCAAATCCCCAGCCCATGGTCTATCCCCCGCCAATTTTTGTGGCTTAACATACCAGACATTTATTTCTTAGTCACACCAAGTCCCCTGTGGGACCACGTCCCCACAAAGGGGGTGAGAAGTGTAACCTTTCATGGGCTCAGGAAAAACAGAAAAGAGAGCCAGAAGCTGTTAACCGGAAGCGATGTCCACCACGTGCTGTGGCCTCCTTAGCAACCCTGCCCTGCAGTGCCTCTGTGCCTCTGCACGTGCTGTTCGCACTCTCGGGAATGCCTCTCTCCTCCTTCCTTTCTCATTTCTCCTAGCCTTTCTTTCTCTGACAACATATCTCCTGGGAAACTCTCCTACTTGGTTTCTGGAATCTAGAATTCGTCTCCTCCATGAAGCCTATCTTTATGGTCCTCAGGCCCAAAGATGGATGATTTATACCCTCTTCGGTGCCGTAACACCCTTAGGACAAGTTATTGACTTTGCATGTTGAGAAGGTTTGTTGATTTGTTCTTCCTGCTTACCAAGATGTTCGCACAGACCCTGGCTGTGGCAGTGGCCCGCAGTTGCCCACTGAGTGTGTACAGAACGACACTGAGTGAGGGACTGTGGTCCTTACTCGGAAGGGCCCAGGTCTTTCTCATGGGCCCCATATCCATTAAACTTTCCACAACCAATGAGGTTGGATGCAGTGGTCCATGTAACAGCTTACGTTTTCAGCTTCTCTAAACCCTCCACCTGTGTGTCAAAGGGGCCTGTTGTCTCCTTGGACCTAGCGAGTACTTAACACGGAGCACCTAAGAGGTTAGGTTAATTCTTCAGATTCCTGTGAATATATTCTTCCCACTCATTCTTGAGGCTAAGCCCAGAGTTAACAGAAGAGAGGAAGAATGCTAAGGGAGTAGGAGCTTTGGGAATTGGAAGAAAATGTGAAAAGTGGCTTAGATCATCAGGGGAGTAAAGGCATTTCTTCCCTTTCCCTCTTGGGTATAATCACCATAGTGTTATTATTCACTCAGTCATGTCCAACTCTTTGAGACTGCATGGCTGTAGCCCACAAGTTTCCTCTGTCCATGGGATTTTCCAGGCAAGAACACTGGAGTGGGTTGTCATTTCCTTCTCCAGAGGATGTTCCTGACCCAGGGATTGAACCCAGGTCTCCTGTGTCTCCTGCGTTGCAGGTGGATTCTTTACCCGCTGAGCCTTTGGGGGTCTTTATGTCAACCTCTGTACAGTGAGACTCCTCTTGACCATTTACCCATTGGATCCTGAGGGAAAGAGGTGTTAACATCAATGCTCTTTTCCTTCAGCTGCATCTGGACTTCTCCCACTAAGGTGGCTGTTTCCACTGGACTCTGCTTCTAGTAGGGCTTAACTGATTACACCTCAACAACGCCCATTCTGTAAACTTTGTCTCGAACCGCCTGGCTTCCTCTTTCCTGTCCTTGAAAACTATTTTTACAACTAATATTGCAGTTTTCTCTGGAGATCCAGTTTATGGGCAAGGCCATGCTAACTCAGGGTGCCTGGTGATCTATAATGATAATAGTTGGTATTCCCTTCTTCTTTCTATCTTTTGGATAGTTTGCATCTAGGATATTCTCCCCCTCATTTTCCTTCTCTATCATCAAAACTCATTTTCCTGTCCTCATTTCACGTACTCAAAGGCTCAGAGTGAGCGAGTGTGACATATGTGCTTCCCCCAGCTAGCTGCGCCTTCTAGATGAGCATCCAGGGTAGATTTAATTAGCTCAATGTCTACCTCTGCTTCGTGCTCATTAATAAAGATATCACAGTGAAGCATACTCCTGTAACAGCCCGCCTAAGCCACGTCCAGCTGTATAAATGTGAAAAGAGGGCCATGTGATTATTTGTGTGATAACTGACATAATAATATGTTTATAACCATTTTCTCAGAAGATCAGCAGCCTCTTCAGAAGCAATTGTCATACCATTATTACTCTCAAAACCATATTTTAAAAATCAATAAAGCACTTAAAAGATTTAAAGAAAAATTACCTTCACTGTTTCACCCTCTCCACATCTTCTCATTGATCCAGAGCCCCTAAAACAGAAGAAAATGAAAACGAAGTCAAAAGTACAGAGCTGGATGAAGAGAATAGGAATGGTGAACAAGCCTCTTGCCACCGGTCATCAACGGCTCCCTGCCATGGGTTGGAACATACCTTGTTTGCTGTGCCTTGAAAGAGACTGTTAGGGTGTTTTTAATTACCAAATATTTTCTCATCTAAATCAACTTGAATTCATGTTTGAGAGGGAAGATTTCATTAACCAATTTAGAAAACCCCATCTGCAATATTTACTATGAATTCTTCAGTTATTAATTCCAGAGGTCCAAGGGTATTTGGACAATGCAAAGAATTCTTGTATATGAAATATCTTAGTAGGATCACTGAACATGATTGCTATACTTTGCCAGTATAACTAGTGATAAGAATGTAAACTGTCCTCCCACAAAGATGCCCTCAAGACATCTGTAGAAAGGGTAAAAGTGACACAGAACATACTTGGGAGGGGGACACAGAGGTAATAGCAACAGTAACTTACAGTCGTTTACATGGAGGCTATCATTAGGGAGGCCTCAGAGGTTTTAAAAGCACTCTGATGATTTGGATTCAACCGATCAGGGGCTGAGTCCAGGCATGTGTATTCTGAGAAAGCTCTCTTTGGGTACCTCTTTGAAGAAGCACTGACAGTGCTTCATGGTTTGCAAATCTCTTTTCCATCCTATGCAACTACTTGATGAGACTGCTTCCACACTGTCAGACTCAGGGTCACTTTTCTTATCTCTTGGCCTCTCAGTTGACCACTCACCCCTGGTCGGACACTCCATTCTTTTCTTGCCTTCAGGGATACCACACACTTCTGCTTTTCCTCTGACTTCAGTGATTACTGCTTCTGTCTCTTTTGCTGCATCTTCTTCTTCACCATCATCTAAATGTTGAAGAGCTCTGGGGCTCAGTCCCTGTGTTATCTTCTCTTAGGTAACTCATCCAGCTCCATGGCTTTAAACAACTCCTCTATGCATGAATTCCTCATTTCTATCTCCATCTCCTAACTGCCTCCTGAATTTTGGACCCAAATATCCAACTACCTGGCTAACATTTCTCCTTGGATACTTAAAAGACATTGCAAAGTGAAAGTGTCTCAAAAAAGAAAAGAATAATTGATCCCTCCAAACCTGTACCTTTCCTAGGCTTCCCCATTTCACTCAACCAGCTGCTCAAACCAAAAATCTGACCTAACCTTTATTCTTCTTCACCCTCATATCCAATCCATCAGGAAGGCTCATAACTGAGTAGTATCCATTCTTTTCCATCTCTCTCCTACTACCCTGGACCAGTTTATCATCATCATCTACCTGGACTCATGCAACAGCCTCCTGACTTGTTTTCTTCTTTCTGCTTGGTTTTCCTCAGAGTGGCCATAAAAATCTTTTAAAAACAAAAATAAAATCACGATATACCCTCTCTCATGAAACCATTCCTATGGCTTCCTATCTCTCTTAGAAAAATCTCAATTTATTACCTGGATTTACAAAGGGCTGCAGGACCCTGGCCCCTGGCTCCCTCTCCCTTCACTCATCACATTTCAGCCATGGCTTTTAAAAATTTTTGGGATACTACAACTTTGTTAATGTAAAAGGATCTTTGAAATATATGTGTCTTCTACTGATTGACCTTCCCGTCAACTTTGCCTGGATGGTCCCTTCCTGTTATTCAGCACTCAGCTTAAATGCTACTTCTTCAGAGATATGTGCTCTGACTACCTCCACCCTAGTCTAAAGCAAATGTCCAGTCACTTCTTCCACACTCCCCTGTTCATTTGTCTGCATATTATATCAGTTCAGTTCAGTCACTCAGTTGTGTTCAACTCTTTGCAACCCCATGGACTGCAGCATACAGGGAAGCCCGGGCTTCCCTGTCCATCACCAACTACTGGAGCTTACTCAAACTCATGTCCATCAAGTTGGTGATGCCATCCAACATTCTCATCCTCTGTCATCACCTTCTCCTCCTGCTTTCAATCTTGCCCAGCATCAGGGTCTTTTCCAACAAGTCAGTTCTTCACATCAGGTGGCCAAAGTATTGGAGCTTCAGCTTGAGCATCAGTCTTTCCAATGAATATTCAGGACTGATTTCCTTTAAGATTGACTGGTTTGATCTCCTTGCAGTCCAAGGGACTCTCAGAGTCTTCTCCAACACCACAGTTCAAAAGCATCAATTCTTCAGTGCTCAGCTTTCCTTATACTCCAACTCTCACATCCATGCATGACTATTGGAAAAACCATAGTTTTGACTAGATGGCCTTTGTCAGCAAAGTAGTGTCTCTTTTTTTAATATGCTGTATAGGTTGGTCATAGCTTTTCTTCCAAGAAGCAAGCATCTTTTAATTTCACGGCTGCAGTTACCATCTGCAGTGATTTTGGAGCTGAAAAAATGCAGTCTGTCACAGTTTCCATTGTTTCCCCATCTATTCGCCATGAAGTGATGGGATCGGATGCCATGATCTTAGTTTTCTGAATGTTGAGTTTTAAGCCAACTTTTTCACTCTGATCAAGAGGCTCTTTAGTTCTTTGCTTTCTATAATTTTGAGCATTACTTTGCTAGCATGTGAGATGAGTGCAATTGTGTGGTAGTTTGAACATTCTTTGGTATTGCCTTTCTTTGGGATTGGAATGAAAAGTAACCTTTTCCAGTCCTGTGGCCATTGCTGAGCTTTCCAAATTTGTGGCCATACTGAGTGCAGCACTTTAGCAGCAGCATCTTTTAGGATTTGAAATAGCTCAAAAGCATACTATTTACACCCTATTAATTATTTTTCATTTATGTATGTACCTTAGAATGAGAGGAGAGATTTTGTCTCATGTGCATTTGAGATATTTCCAACCCTAGATAATTGTTCAATGGATGGACCAATTTAGTTTAACTGTATCAATCTGGCTGTGAAGGAGGCTTGACCACTCATTTTTACAGATGAGAAAAATGTTATCCATGTGGGCCATGTGACTTGCTCAAGGTCCCATAACTAGATCAGTGGCTGGACAAAACTTTCAAGTCTTAATCTAGTTTTCATTCCTACATATGTTGACACTGCCACTACTTGGGAAATTTTACATTGAAAAAACAAAGCTAGTGGAGGTGATGGAATCCAGTTAAACTATTTCAAATACTAAAAGATGATGCTGTGAAAGTGCTATACTCAATATGCCAGCAAGTTTGAAAAACTCAGCAGTGGCCACAGGACTGGAAAATGTCAGTTTTCATTTCAATCCCACAAAGAAGGGCAATGCCAAAGAATGTTCAAACTACCACATAATTGCACTCATTTTACATGCTAGCAAAGTAATGGTCAAAATCCTTCAAGCTAAACTTCAACAATATGTGAACTGAGAACTTCCAGATGTACAAGCCGGGTTTAGAAAAGGCAGAGGAAACAGAGATCAAATTGCCAATATTTTGATGGATCATAGAGAAAGCAAAGGAATTCCAGAAAAAAACATCTGCTTCAATGACTATGTTAAAGCCTTTGAATGTGTGAATCATGACGAACTGTGGAAAATTTTTCAAGAGATGGGAAAATCAGACCACCTTACCTGCCTACTAAGAAATCAATATGCAGGTCAAGAATCAACAGACTCTCACCTACCTGCTACCCTGCTCCTGCTCTCTTCAAGCTGAGAAAGTGCTTCTAGACTCAGCTCTCACCAAACTCAGGAAGCCAAGAAAGACACCTGTCTACATGGAGTCTCTAGACTTCTGTTTGGAAAGAGGAACCAGAAGGAACTATAGACTGTCTTGAAGAAATACCACAGCTGGGTTTGGAATTTTAGGACTATCTTCCTGGCTCCTGTGTGTGGTGGATTCAGAAGAGATCAAGCCTTTGGAGTGGGAGCACTGACTCAAAGAACCAAATAGTGAGTGTCAAATAGTGAGAACTCACACGAAGGAAACCACTTGAATATAACACCTGGCATCATCCAACCACCAGCAGCACCCTGTGCAGGACACCACATCTAAACAAAAACAAAGCAAAAATACAAACCCAATCATTAGCAGACAGGATTTCCATCTCACTCAGCCTTGCCCACCAGAGGAAAAACAAACAAACAAGAACTGAGCACAAATCTCACCCCATACGAAACTTACACACACTGAACCAAACTTAGGAGGGCAGAAACCAAAGGGGAGAATGAATTCAGCCTTGAAGCCTGGGAAGAAGAGAGCCTCACACACAATGAGTTAAAAAAATAACAATGAAAAAGTAGAGAAATACTACACAAATGAAGGAACAAACTAGAAACACAGAAGTCCAAATAAATGAAGAGGAAATAGGTAAACTACCTGAAAAAGAATTCAGAATAATGATAGTAAAGATAATCAAAAACCTTGAAAACAAAGTGGAGAAAATGCAAGAATCAATTAATAAAGACTTAGAAGAGTTAAAGAATAAACATACACACACAAACAACACAATTACTGAAATTAAAAATACTCTAGAAGGAATCAAGAGGCTGAATATCTGAAGCAGAAGAACGAGTCAGTGAGCTGGAAAATAAAATGTTGGAAATAACTTTTGCAGAGTAGAATAAAGTAAAATGAATGAAAAGAACTGAGGATAGTCTCAGAGATCTCTGGGACAATATCAAATGCACCAACATTCGAATTAGAGGGGTCCCAGAAGAAGAGAAAAAGCAAGGGTATGAGAAAATTTTTGAAGAGATTATAGTTGAAAATTTCCCCAACATGGAAAAGGAAATAGTCAAGTCCAAGAGGTACAAAGAGTCCCATACAGGATAAACCCAAGGAGAGACCTGCTAAGACACATACTAACCAAACTAACAAAGACTAAACATAAAGAAAGAATATTAAAAGCAGCAAGGGAAAAGCAACAAGTAATATACAAGGGAAACCCCATACACTTAACAGCTGATCTTTCAGCAGAAACTCTGCAGGCCAGAAGGGAATGGCAGGATATATTTGAAGTACTGAAAGGGAAAAAATCTACAACCAAGATTACTGTACCTGGCAAGAATCTCATTCAAAATTGATGGAGAAATCAAAAGTTTTTCAGACAAGCAAAAGTTAAGAGAATTTAGTACCACAAAATCAGCTTTACAACAAGTGTTAAAGGGACTTATATAGCCAAGAAATACAAGAGAAGAAAAAAGATCTACATAGTCAACCCCAAACAATTAAGAAAATGGCAATAGGAACATATATATCAATAATTACTTTAAATGTAAAAGGATTAAATTCTCCCACCAAAAGACTCAAACTGGTTGAATGGATACAAAAGCAAGACCCATATATATGCTGTCTACAAGAAACCCATTTCAGACCTCAATACACATATTGACTGAAAATGAGAGGATGGAAAAACATATTCCATGCAAATGGGAAGCAAAAGAAAGCTGGAGTACCAATCCTCATATCAGACAAAATAGAACTTAAAATAAAGAAGATTACAAGAGATAAGGAAGAACACAACATAATGATCAAGGGATCAATCCAAGAGGAAGACACAACAATTGTAAATTTCTATGCGACTTCCCTTTACTTTTAGCTTTCATGCATTGGAGAAGGAAATGGCAACCCACTCCAATGTTCTTGCCTAGAGAATCCCAGGGACAGGGGAGCCTGGTGGGCTGCCATCTATGGGGTCACACAGAGTCAAACATGATTGAAGTGACTTAGCAGCAGCAGCAGCATGCACTCAACATAGGAGCACCTCACTATATGAGACAAACACTAATAGAAATAAAAGGAGAAATTGACAAGAACACAATAATAGTAGGATACTTTAACACCCCACTCACACCAATGGACAGATCATCAAAGCAGAAAATTAATAAGGAAGCACAAGTCTTAAATGAAACATTAGATGAAATGGATCTCATTGATATCTTCAGGACATTCTATCCAAATGCAGAAGAATACACCTTCTTCTCAAGTGCACATGGAACATTCTCCAGGATAGACCACATCTTGGGTCACAAATCAGACCTCAGTAAATTTAAGAAAATTGAAATTGTATCAAGCATCTTCTCTGACCACAATGCTATGAGACTAGATATCAATTACATTTTTTAAAAACTGTAAGAAACACAAATGCACAGAGATTAAACAACATGTTTCTAAATAACCAACAGGTTACTGAATAAATCAAAAGGGAAATCAAAAAATTTCTAGTAAAAATGACAATGAAAACACGACAACTCAAAACCTATGGGATGTTGCAAAAGCAGTTCTAAGAGGGATGTTTAGAGAAATCAATCCTACCTCAAGAAACAATAAAAACATTGAATAGAAAACCTAGCTTTACATCTAAAACAACCAGAATAAGAAGAAAAAACACTGCAAAATTAGCAGAAGGAAAGAAATCATAAAGGTCCAAGCATAAATTAATGCAAAAGAAAGGAAAGAAACAATAGTAAAGATTAATAAACTAAAAGTTGGTTCTTTGAGATGATAAACAAAATTGGCAAGCCTTTAGCTGGACTCATCAAGGAAAAAAGAGAGAAGAATCAAATCAACAAAATTATAAATGAAAAAGGAAAGGTTACAACAGACAATGCAGACATACAAAGGATTATAAGAGACTATTATGAACAACTATATGGCAATACAATGGATAACCTGGAAGAAATGGACAAATTCTTAGAAAAGTTCAATCTTCCAAGACTGAACCAGGAAGAAATAGAAATTATGAACAACCCAATTACATGCACTGAAATTGAAGCTGTGGTTTTAAAAAAAAATCTCTCAAAAAACAAAACCCCAGGACCATATGGCTTCACAGGAGAATTCTGTCAAACATTTAGAGAAGAGCTAATGCCTATCCTAAAACTCTTCCAAAAATTTTCAGAGGAAGGAATGCTTCCAAACTCCTTCATGAGGCCACCATCACCCTGATTCAAAACCAGACAAAGACAACACAAAAAAAAAAACTACAGGCCAGTATCACTGATGAACATAGATGCAAAAATCCTCAACAAAATTTCAGCAAACGGAATTCAGCAACACATCACAAAGCTTATACACCATGATCAAGTTGGGTTTATTCTAGGAATGCAAGGATTCTTCAATATATGCAAATCAATCAATGTGATATACCATATTAACAAATAGAAAGATAAAATCCATGTGATAATCTCAATAGATGCAGAAAAAGCCTTTGACAAAATTCAACACCCATTTATAATTAAAACTTTTGAAAAATGGGCATAGAAGGAACCTACCTCAACATGCTGCTGCTGCTGCTGCTGCTGTCACTTCAGTTGTGTCCGACTCTGTGCGACCCCATAGACGGCAGCCCACCAGGCTCCCCCGTCCCGGGATTCTCCAGGCAAGAACACTGGAGTGGGTTGCCATTTCCTTCTCCAATGCATGAAAGTGAAAAGTGAAAGGGAAGTCGCTCAGTCGTGTCCGACTCTTAGCGACCCCATGGACTGTAGCCCACCAGGCTCCTCAGTTCATGGAATTTTCCAGGCAAGAGTACTGGAGTGGGGGTGCCATTGCCTTCTCCAACCTCAACATAGCAAAGGCCATATATGATAAGCCTACAGCAAACATTATCCTCAATGGTGAAACTCTGAAAACATTCCCCCTAAGATCAGAAACAAGACAAAGGTGCCCACTTTCACCACTATTATTCAACATAGTTCTGGAAGTCCTAGCTACAGCAATCAGAGAAGAAAAACAAATAAAAGGAATCCAGATTGGAAAAGAACTAAAGCTTTCACTGTTTGCAGATGACATGCTACTGTACATAGAAAATCCTAAAGATACTATCAGAAAATCACTAGAGCTAATCAGTGAATTTAGCAAAGTTGAAGGATATAAAACAAATACACAAAAATCACTTGCATTTCTATATACTAACAATGAAAAATCAGGAAGAGAAATTAAGGACTCAATCCCATTCACCATTGCAACAAAAAGAAGTAAATATCTAGGAATAAACTTATCTAAGGAGACAAAAGAACTGTACAGAGGAAATTATGACACTAATGAAAGAAATCAAAGATGACATAAACAGATGAAGAGATATTCCATGTTCCTGGGTAGGAAGAATCAATATTGTGAAAATGATGATACTACCAAAGGCAATCAACATATTCAGTGTGATCCCTATCAAACTACCAATGCCATTTTTCACAGAACTAGAACAAAAAAATTTCACAATTCATATGGAAACACAGAAGACCCCAAATAGCCAAAGCAGTCTTGAGAAAGAAGACTGGAGCTGGAGGAATCAACCTTCCTGACTTCAGATTATGCTACAAAGCTACAGTCATCAAGACAGCAGGGTACTGGCACAAAAAAAGAAATATAAAACAATGGAACAAGATAAAAAGCACAGAAGGAAACCCATGCACCTATGGGTACCTTATTTTTGACAAAGGAGGCAAGAATATGCAATGGGGCAGAGAGCCTCGTCAATAAATGGTACTGGGAAAACTGGACAGCTACATGTAAAAGAATGAAATTAGAACACTTCCTAACACCACATACAATGATAAACTCAAAATGGATTAAAGACCTACATATAAGACCAAAAACTATGAAACTCTTAGAGGAAAACATAGGCAGAACACTTGATGACATAAATCAAAGCAAGATCCTCTATGACCCACCTCCTATAATGGAAATAAAAGTAAACAAGTGTAACCTGATTAAACTCAAAAGCTTTTCACAGCAAAAAAGAAACTATAAGCAAGGTGAAAAGACTACCCTCAGAATGGGAGAAAATAATAGCAAACGAAACAAGTGACAATGGATTAATTTCCAAAGTATACAAGCAAGTCATAATGCCAGGAGAAAAAAAAAAACAATCAAAAAGTGGAAAAAAACTTAGAACATTTCTCCAAAGAAGACATACAGATGGATAACAAACACCTGAAAAGATGCTCAACATTGCTCATTATTAGAGAAATGCAAATCAAAAGTACAATGAGATATCACCTCACACCAGTCAGAATGGACATCTTCAAAAAGTCTACAAACAATAAATGCTGGAGAGGATGTGGAGAAAAGGGAACGCTCGTGCACTGTTGGTGGGAATGTAAACTGATACAGCCACTTTGGAAGATGGTATGGAGACTTCTTAAAAACTAGGAATGACTCAGCAGTACCACTCTTAGGCGTATATCCTGTGGAAAACAAAATTGAAAAAGACACATGTATCCCATTGTTAATTGCAGCACTATTTACAATCGCTAGAACATGGAAGCAACCTAGATGTCCACTGACAGAGTTGTGGTACATATGCACAATGGAATATTATTCAGCCATAAAAAGTAATGCATTTGAGTCAGTTCTGATGAGGTGGGTGAACCTAGAACCTATTATACAGAGTGAAGTGAGTTGGAAAGAGAAAGATAAATATCACATTCTAATGCATATATATATGGAATCTAGAAAAATGCTACTGAAGAATTTATTTACAGGACAGCAACAGAGAAACAGACATAGAGAATAGACTTATGGACATGGGGAGAGGGGAGGAGAGGGTGAGATGTATGGAGAGAGTAACATGGAAACTTACATTTCCATATGTAAAATAGATAGCCAACAGGTACTTGCTGTATGGCTCAGAAAACTCAAACAGGGGCTCTGTATCAATCTAGAGGGGGGATGGGGTGGGAGATGGGAGGGAGGTTCAAAAGGGAGAGGATATATGTATACCTATGGCTGATTCATGTTGAGGTTTGACAGAAAACAACAAAATTCTGTAAAGCAATTATCCTTCAATAAAAAATAAATTAAAAGAAATTTTATATATATATATATATGTAAAAAGAAGCAACAGAAATGGAAACAAAACAATGAACTGCTCCAAAACTGGGAAAGAGATACATCAAGGCAGTATATTGCCACACTGCTTATTTAATTATATGCAGAGTACATCTTGTGAAATGTCGGGCTGGATGAAGCTCAATCTGGAATCAAGCGTACAAGGAGAAATATTAATAACCTCAGATATGTAGATGACACCACCCATTAGGCCAAAAGCAAAGAGGAACTAAAGAGCCTCTTGAGGAAGGTAAAAGAGAAGAATGAAAAAGCTGGCTTAAAATTCAGCATTTGAAAAGCTAAGGTCACAGCATCCAGTCCCATCACCTCATGGCAAATAGATGGGGAAACAATGGAAACAGTGACAGGGAGCTGAGCTATAAAGTAGCTGGGCTATAAAATCACTGCAGATGGTGACTGCAGCCATGAAATTAAAAGATGCTTGCTCCTTGGAAGAAAAACTGTGACAAACCCTAGTCAGTCAGTACAGTCAGTCATGTCCAATTCCTTGCAACCCCATGAACCGCAGCACACCAGGCCTCCTTGTCCATCACAAACTCCTGGAATCCACCCAAACCCATGTCCATTGAGTCAGTGATTCCATCCAACCATCCTATCCTCTGTCATCCCCTTCTCCTCCTGCCCTCAGTCTTTCCCAGAATCAGGATCTTTTCAAATGAGTCAGCTCTTCGCATCAGGTAGCCAAAGTATTGACAGCATAAAGAGACATAACTTTGCCAACAAGGTCCATAGAGTCAAAGCTATGGTTTTTCAAGTAGTCAAGAACAGATGTGAGAGCTGGACCATAAAATCTGAGTGGAAAGAATTGATGCTTTCGAACTGTGGTGTTGGAGAAGACTCTTGAGAGTTCCTTGGACCTCAAGGACATCAAACCAGTCCATCCTAAAGGAAATCAGTCCTAAATATTCATTGGAAGGACTGATGCTAAAGCTGAAGCTCCAATCCTTTGGCCACCTGATGCAAAGAGCAGACCCTTGGAAAAGACCCTGATGCTGGGAAAGATTGAGGGCAGGAGGAGAAGGGAGTGACAGAGGATGAGATGGCTGGATGGCATCACCAACTTAATGAACGTGAGTTTGAGCAAGCTCCAGGAGATGATGAAGCACAGGGAAGCCTGGTGTATTGCAGCCCATGGGGTTGCAAATAGTCTGACATAACTTAGCAACTGAAAAACAACTCTGGGCAAAATGTCCTCATGTTCCTTTAAAATTCAAATGTCCAGGGAATTCCTTGGTAGTCCAGTGGTTAGTATTTCACACGTTCACTTTAGGGGACCCAGGTACAATCCCAGTTCTGGGAACTAGGATTCCACAAGCTAGTGGCACAGCCAAAAGAAAAAGTAAATATCCTGCACAGCAATGCAAAGTAAAAATGGTGTGCAGACTCTGGGTCTCAATGCAGAAAGAAGCAATCTTTTCCTGAGGACTAATGTTTAGTGGATTTCTGCTGACCAAATGTGATGTGACCTCAGGGAAGGAACATGGTAGAGCATAAAATAATTATACTAGGCTGTATGTGTGTGTGTGTGTGTGTGTGTGTGTGTGTCTCTGTGTGTGTGGTGTGAATGAGTATGGGCATACATCACTCTTCATCCATAGCTCCTTTGTACTTGTACTGAACCAAGGCTCCCAGGATGAGAGTCACCAGTATGCATTCCCTGACTTGAACCAGCAGCACCTCCCTCACCAACCAGTGCTCACTGAGGAAACAAGCCCAAGGGGAAAGTTTGAATGTACCGCAGGGCAGAGCCTGCAGGGACCCCTATGATTAGAAAAATGAGGCTATCAATTAGTTTTCAAGTGGTGAAAGAAGTCTTCAGGCTCCATGTTTGGTATGCGATCGCTTCGCCACTCTTTCTCCAAATGATCCAGCTGAAGGACATGCATTGACAACGGCAGCATTTACCCAGACCTGAGTGTTTCTCTAAATGTGTAGGAAATTGTTCCCATAGCAACGAACAGATGGCAGTTCAAGTCTGCTGCTCCTGCTGGATCACAGAATGCAGCAGGTGAGTTGTTCTTCAGACCACAGCTCTCCTTGGAAAGGAAATGATCATGTTCTTAAGCATACCTTAACCTCCACTTAGCTTCCATCCGCCCGTTCAGAAAACACAGCCAGGTCTTCACAGCAGTATTTCTAAACTCTTTCAAGGACATCCAAGGAACGAAAGAGGTTTGAAACCTGCTCGTTCCTGAAGGCTTTCCTTAACCCTCTGGTTATTCTGGGCTCTCTGATCGGTTCTGTTTTGTTTGCCAGCTAATGGCAAGTGTTAGCACCTAGGCTTGAAACACCAGCTGCCACTCTCCATTTCCTTTGGTTTCCATGTTTGAGCCATGAGATTGTCATGAATAGCTGTGAAGATTAGCAAGGTCCTGTTGTTCTGGGGCCTCTACCCTGAGTGGAAAAACTGACTGGAGTACAGGGGAAGTTAGGTGAGGGTTTTACCAGCTGTGTGGCAGTGAACAGATCCCTTAATCTCTCTGAATTTTAGGCTCCTCATTTCTAAAACAGGATTTACACTGCAGGATTATTGAACGGATTTAATACAAAGAGTAGAGAAAGCAACTAGTTCAGTGCCTGGCCAGTGGTAATCCTCCGTACACTCTGGTTCTCTTCCCCTTGATACTCCAGTCCTAAGGCCACACCTTCCTCAGGAGGACAGACTCCCTAGACAGAGGCAAAGAATCTGGGGAGGAGAGAGCTTCCTTATGGGCAGGGTGAGAGAGAAGAGGGACAGTGGACACCAAGGATGTTGCTCTTTGAGATGAGGTGTGTGTTGGGTGGCATCCAGCCAGAAAAGACCCATGAACATGTTTTGCGATCCTTGGAAGAAATCTTCCAGGTGGCTTCTTTAAAGGCTGCTGAATAGCACTTTCTTAGTTCATTGACATTTTCTTCAATCCTGTATTGCTTATAGTTCCACCAGATCCGTGGAAGCAAGGTGTGAAATCCAGGGGGACAGGACACTAAATAAAGACTGAGCAGGGATGAAGCAGCAATAAGCAGTCTCTCGCATGGAGTGGCCACATGCCTCCTATTCATGAAGAGGAAGACGACTGGGGCGGGGTGAGTGTGGCTTATTTAATATTTCACTTTGTAATTCTTCAAACTGTCTGCCTCTAACGACAAAACTGAGGAAAAAAAAATATTTAGTATACTCAATAACACATTCCCTCCTGTAGGGGAGGGGAAAACTTCCCTCTGCCCTCCTGGGTTCTCCATCTGGAAACCTGGAAATTAAAGTGACAAAAGACCAACAAGAGAAAACATTTTTTAAAAGTTATGTACAGAGAAAGGATTTGGGGGTTATATGCCACCCTAAAGGGAAATAGAGGGTGGAAAAGAGGCTAGACTAAAATAAAGGCATTTGGGGCTTTAAAACAAAACAAAGGTATGCCTATTCTAGTTAAGACAACCAATAAGCCTTTTCATAACTTAACCAGGGACACAGACGTGTTCCCAAAGACAGTGCAAAAGATGTAGCTTGCATGACCCAGAGTCTCTCCCAATGATAACAGAAAGAAAGATTTACATAAACTCTGTGGAACAGGCAACTGTCAGGAAGACATCAGTCACACTGTGGGTGCACCCCACATTTCTGTACGGGTTTCTACAAATTCTCAGGGCCTCCAACCTAACTGCTTGCCATCTACAGACACAGGCCTACTAACTTGTGCCCACTGGTAGGCAGAAAGCCAAACCAAGCTGTCAGGATGTGGAGCAAGACAAACTGTAAATGTCCCTAAGCAGGAAAGGACCAATAACCAATGAATGCATGCCTGCATGCTAAGTTGCTTCAGTCGTGTCTGACTCTTTGTGACCCCATGGACTATAGCCCGCCAGGCTCGTCTGTCCATGGGATTCTCTGGACTGAGTTGCCATGCCCTCCTCCAGGGAATCTTCCCGACTCAGGGACTGGACCCTGGTCTGTAGATCCTGCATTGGCAGGTGGATTCTTTATTGCTAAGCCACCAGGGAAGCCCAACCAATGAGAACTCAAAAGAAAATTCACACGAGTCACAATGTAAATGATTCTTACCAACATTTTTCTCCTGATAATCTAAATTTGGAAAGGAAAACATGAGATTCTTAGCTACCCTCTGTCAATTGAACCCTATAGGCAGAAGTCTGGGAGGCTTATGTAGTGAGAGTTTTCAACTTTTGCTGACTTTGTCTGACATCCCAAGATTCCAGCTGTAGCCTCCAGAGTTGGGTATCCCAACCACCGCTTTGTAGTAGAAGGAGAATATTCTTCCTCACCCCTCCTGGTTCGATGTCTGGGACCCTTGAGTCAAACTGATAAAAGATTAATGAGAGAAATTGTCCTGGCGGTCCAGTGGTTAAGACTCTGTGTTCCCAATACAGGGGGCACAGGTCCAATCCCTGGTTGGAAACTAAGATCCCGAATGCCATGCTGCATGGCCAAAAGATTTCTATTTTTAATTAGCAAGAGAAAAAGTAGATTTAATTGTGTATATATAATGGAAGTTCACAAAGGGAAATGTGGCTCAAGGAGGAGTTTAGAACGTGGGAGCTTATATACCACCCTAAAGAGTAACAGTGTGGAGAAGAGGTTAGCCCCAGAAAGAGGTTTGGGGCTTCTGGGCAGTGGGGATAAGGTTTGGAAAGGTAACCAGGAAAAGCAAGTAACAAGGGTTGTTCGGAAAGGCCTGCTCTGCAGATGTTAGTCCCTGTCTTATCCACTGATGGGTTATTAAGAGTCCTTCTCTTCCTACATCAGGAGAGGGAGACTCCTTTATGAACTCAAATTGCACTTATAAATGTAAAATTTCTCTTACAGAAGAGAAGCATGCTTTGTTTTTAGAGCTTTTCCCATGTTTGCTGTTCCTCAGCTCAAAATAATCCTTAAGTCAAAGAGGGGTATTTTGAAGTGTCACGCATGTTCTAGTCCCTGACACTCCAAAATCATGGCACACAGATTTCTCTTCTCTACCCAGAGACCTCTGACTCCTAGCAGAAAATGGCCAGGATATAACAGCGTGAGTGAGAAGAGGAAAACTTCCAGATAGCCCATGGATGAACTAGTAAACCCTTCCATAAAGAGTTGCCTCTGGAATACATATTTTAATGTGATACAGTGAACACGTTAGCTGTGCTGGAAGGTGGAGGCTCTCAAAGGGTAGTGACTGGTTCTCAGGGAGGATCTTCTTGGAGGGAGCACGGAGTCCTGATGAGTCTCTGGTCCAGGTCTGGCCAATTCTGCTACAGGGGAGACAGACACAGGGACAGGGGATCCAAGCAGAGAAATCTATAAACTACAAGGAGGATCTCAGGATGACTTGTTATCCAGCAACTGCTCCAGGCTCCTGTAGGTACTGCCCACAGGTGTGGCAGAGGCAGGAATAGAAAGCCAGGGAGACCCTGGGCCTGTTTCTGAGGGAACTCTGCACACGGAGCTAAGCAAAGCCCTGCCCATCCTGCACAGACTGGCCATGAATCTGTGGTGACAGAGCACTGAAGGTTTACCAGCTGCCGTGGCCAAAATGCGGCTGTCCTGCTCCTTCAACTTCACAGGTTGCCTGCTGCTGCAGGAATGACAGGCCCGGCCTGCCCTGAGCCTCAGGTTCCCAGGAGCCTAAGCTTCCAGCCTGGTTCTCTCTCCCAAGCTGAGGGATGACTATTACAGAGTTGGTAGCAAACACAGCTGTGAGGCTGAGGGTCCAGAGATCTGCCGTGTCCTCAAAGGCTGTTAGTTGTTAGTCACCAAAGCACCCACCTCTAGGAACTGAGACCAGATGTTTCAATCCTAGACCCACTAGAGATGATGTACCCACTCAAGGGAGTGGAAGCGATTTAGGGAGACACACTGTCCTTACCCTAATTGATTTGCCCTAGAGAAAGCAAATATTTGGCTCTATTTAGCGTTACTGATTATTACTATTATTACTGCTCATACAGAATTTTGCCAATCAATCCTCATCCTAAAAGACCTTCAGCCCCCAGACAATAAAACTAGCAACATTCAGTCCCACTCCTCCCTTCCCTCAACTCTCCATACATGTACACATATGAAAAAAATTAAATGAAATGGTTAAACAGCTTGGGTCCAATTCCTAGATCCTTACTAATTGTATGATTTTGAATGAGTTATTAAGCCTTTCTGTGTTTTTCCCCTGTCATTTATAAAATTAACATAATCAGAGTGCCTCCTTCATTTTTGGAAATGATTAAATTGGATGATGTGTATTATTTATGTGCATGCCAAGCTTATAGTTATTGTAGGTATTATTATTACTATCTGATACACACTGTGCCTAGTGTAACAGAAAGAGTAGCAGCTTTGGTATACACTAGTTCTGGGGTCAAACTCTGATTCTACGACTTCTACGACTTATTAATGGTGTGGTGGTGGCAGTTTTGTTGCTAAGTCATGTCCAACTCTAATGACTCCATGGACTGTAGCCCTCTAGGCTCCGCTATCCATGGAATTTTCCAGGTAAGAATACTAGAGTGGGTTGCTGTTCAGTTCAGTTCAGTTCAGTCACTCAGTCGTGTCCGACTCCTTACGACTCCATGAACCACAGCACGCCAGGCCTCCCTGTCCATCACCAACTCCCCGGAGTTCACTCAAACCCATATCCATTGAGTTGGTGATGCCATCCAACCATCTCATCCTCTATTGTCCCTTCTCCTACTGCCCTCAATCTTTCCCAGCATCAAGGTGTTTTCAAATGACTCAGCTCTTCGCATCAGGTGGTCAAAGTATTGGAGTTTCAGCTTCAACATCCGTCCTTCCAATGAACACCCAGGATTGATATCCTTTAGGATGGACTGGTTGGATCTCTTTGCAGACCAAGGGACTCTCAATAGTCTTCTCCAACACCACAGTTCAAAAGCATCAATTCTTCACTGCTCAGCTTTCTTTGGTGCTCAGCTTTCTTTATAGTCCAGCTCTCACATCTATATATGACCACTAACCATAGCCTTGACTAGACGGACCTTTGTTGACTAAGTAATGTCTCTGCTTTTTAATATGCTGTCTAGGTTGATCATAACTTTCAAGGAATAAGTGTCTTTTAATTTCATGGCTGCAATCACCATCTGCAGTGATTTTGGAGCCCAGAAAAATAAAGTCAGCCACTGTTTCCACTGTTTCCCCATCTATTTGCCATGAAGTGATGGGACCGGATGCCATGATCTTAGTTTTCTGAATGTTGAACTTTATGCCAACTTTTTCACTCTCCTCTTTCATTTCATCAAAAGGCTCTTTAGTTCTTCTTCATTTTCTGCCATAAAGGTGGTGTCATCTGCATATCTGAGGTTATTGCTATTTCTCCCAGCAATCTTGATTCCAGCTTGTGCTTCCTTCAGCCCAGTGAGTGGGTTGCTGACCTTAGACAAATTACTTAACTTCAGTCAGCTTCAATTTCCTCCTGGAAATAGGAGATTAGAGACCTCCCAGCAATACTATCATCTACCCTCAAGGGAGGTCACACAAATAAAGCCTCTGGTCATGCTTGGTATCCAAAGACACTCCATTCAGTTCAGTTCAGTAGCTCAGTCATGTCCGACTCCTTGAGACCCCATGAATCGCAGCACACCAGGCCTCCCTGTCCATCACCAACTCCCAGAGTCTACTCAAACTCATATCCATTGAGCCGGTGATGCCATCGAACCATCTCATCCTCTGTCATCCCCTTCTCCTCCTGCCCCCACTTCCTCACAGCATCAGGGTCTTTTCCAGTGAGTCAACTCTTCGCATGAGGTGGCCAAAGTCCTGGAGTTTCAGCTTTAGCATCAGTCCTTCCAAAGAACACCCAGGACTGATCTGCTTTAGAATGGACTGGTTGGATCTCCTTGCAGTCCAAGGGACTCTCAAGAGTCTTCTCCAACACCACAATTCAAAATCATCAATTCTTCAGCACTCAGCTTTCTTCACAGTCCAACTCTCATATCCTACAAGACTACTGGAAAAACCATAGCCTTGACTAGACGGACCTTAGTCAGCAAAGTAATGTCTCTGCTTTTGAATATGCTATCTAGGTTGGTCATAACTTTCCTTCAATAGTCATTAGCTAACGTTCCTTCATTTCTTCAAGAGCAGCTTAAATATAACCTCCTTCTCAAAGACTTGCAAGATGCCATAGAAGCAATGCTTCTCTCCCTTACATTTCCATACCATTCACTTACTTTTATAGTAAAGCCCTGTATTGACTTGCTAGGGCTGCCATAACAGTATCACAGATTAAGTGGCTTAAGCAGCAGAAATTTATTTTCTCACAGTTCTGGATGCTGACATTCAAGATCAAGGTGTTGGCAGGTTCGGTTTCCCCTAAAGCCTTTCTCCTGGGCTTTCAGATGGTTGCCTTTTCTCTGTCCTCACATAGCCTTTCCAGACCTATTGGATTAGGACCTCATTGAATTGATTTAGGTCATATGACCTCATTTAACTTTACCTCTTAAAGGCCCTGTTCTCAAATACAGTCACTTTGGGGGTCTGAGCTTCAACATATGAATGTTGAGGGGACACAGTTTGGCCTTGACCAAGATCCTGCCATAATGCCTGGCACAATTCACAGCAAAGATGGAAGGGAAACTGGCTTAGAATGAGCTTGTGACTGTCAATGCCAACTACCTCCACTCCTGGACGTGCAACTCAGAAGTGGCCTTGTCTCAACCGGCGAGGTCTAACTTGTTATGCTCATGAATGAGGAATAATGCATCATGAGAAAAGAATTTTGTAAAATCCCAAGAGCTGCCAAGGTTGCATAACAAAATTTATTAAACACATGCCATGTGCCTCTGGACTGGAGACTAGATACAACAGACACACTCTTTCCTTATGGAGTTCAAGGTCAATGGAGGAGGTAGTCAATAAGAGAAGCCTTCAAATGCACCTTGCAAACTGGTAGTGCTGTGGAGGGAAAATACAGATGCAAAAGGCCATGGGTGGTGTACCTGACCTGGGCTGAGGGCAGAGAGCTTCCCTGTGGAGCAGTCAGAGGAACCTGGATCTTACTAGTGGGGCAGATGATAGACTGGCTTTCCTTGGCAGAAAGCACCCTGAGTCCACGACCGTTCACTCTAGGACAGCACACCTTTTGTGAAATTGGTCTGGACAAGTCCTGGCTAGGGCTCCCGTCCTCCACTGGTCATCAAGGTTGGTTTGCTGACTACCCTCACATTTCCCTAAAGCTAAATGTTGGTCAAACAGTCACTTTCTCATATACTTCGTAAAACTTCTTTAAAGATGAAAATTGTTTTTAAAGATCAAAAACAACAGTTATTCTACTGACACAATTTTCTGGCAGGGTCGAGTGGGGAGGAGAGACAGCTCGCTCAGCTGTGACACCTCTGTTAACAAAGCTCCCTTCCTAGTCACATGCACACCGTGGGCAAGAACAATCGCTCCAGGATCTCTGCTCCTCCACCCACACGTGGCAGGGCCAAGGAGAACCCCCTCCCCTCCGCCCCAGGAACAATTACACAGCTCTTTGTGATGAGTTGTGTTCTGTGAAAACCTTCTCCCAAGACAAAGACAATTCCTAGGAGAAACAATTAGGCAAAAGAAGCAGGCAGAGAACAATGAAACTGTCAACTGGAACTCAGCTTTGTTTAAAAATGAGGCAGAGAAATCTCTAGTTCCTGTGAGAACGCTGGCCAAGTGGGCTGTTGGCCTTCTGCTAATAAAGCAGGGCCATGGAGGGTTGTGGAAGCAAAATGAACGTTATACCATCTTCCTCCTCTCCTTCCCTGGTGTATCTGGGTTTCTCAAAACACCCTTCACCCTCATTCCCGCCGGCCTGGGGGCAGCTTGTGTAGAAGTTTGCCATGTACCACATGAAAGAGCATTTGCGGGGTGCCTTCTGGGTGTCCATCATGTGCCAGGTGCTAGGGAATGAGTGAAACATGACCGAGAGTCTTGCCATGCTCTGTGTTGGGGTGGGACGGGAGATGTATGTTCATTCTTTGGGTGGAAGAAAGATCCATGCCGGAGAGACACTCAGGCTGATGAGTAGGGAAAGTGTTTGAGGCAGAGAGAACAATGTGAGAGGCATGAAATAACATGATTTTTTTTTAACCATATAGGTGTGTCTTGCTGAAGTGGGAAAGAATGAAGGCGAGAAACGTCATGCTTACATAGAAGCCAAGAGCAGAACAGTGGTTGCCAGGGGCTGGGGAGCGGGGGTTGGGGTGAGGAACAGGGAGAGGTTGGTGAAAGGATACAAATGTTCACTTATAAGATGAATAAAGCCTGAGGATCCAATGTATAAAGTGGTGACTAGAGTTGATAATAACTAAAATTTAACTATAAATGGAATTCTATAAGAGAGTAGAACTTAAGTGTTCTCACCACCTCTCCCCCAAAGAAGAGGTAAATATGTGAGGTGATGAGTATGCTAATCAACTCAATTGTGAGAATATTTTTACAGGGTATGTGTGTGTGTTAAGTAGCTTCAGTTGTGTCCGACTCTTTGCGACATTATGGACTGTATCCTCCGTTTATGGGGTTCTCCAGGCAAGAATACTCGTGTGGGTTGCTATGTCCTCCTCCAGGGGATCTTCCCCACCCAGATATCAAACCTGCTTCTCTTGAGTCTCCTGCACTGCCAGGTGGGTTCTTTACCACTAGCATCACCTAGGAAGCCCTTTCACAGTGTATATGAATATCAAATCTGCCAAAGAATTGAATGGAGATCAAACCAGTGAAGCCTAAAAAATCAACCCTAAATATTCAGTGGAGGGACTGATGCTGAAGCTGAAGCTCCAGTACTTTGGCCACCTGATGCAGAGAGCTGACTCATAGGAGAAGATCCTGATGCTGGGAAAGATTGAAGGCAAGAGGAGAAGAGGACAGCAGAAGATGAGATGGTTAGATAGCATCACCAACTCAATGAACGTGAATCTGAGCAAACTCCAGGACATAGTGGAGGACAAGTACATCTGGGGTGTGGCAGTCCATGGGGTCGCAAAGAGTCGGACATGACTTAACAACTGAACAATTTTATTTTTCAATTACACATCATAAAAGCCAGAAATAAACAATGAGGGAGAGAAAGAAAGAGGAAGGAAGAAAGTGCTGGGAAAAATTCTGAATAGACAGGTGGACACACCAGATCATAATTGATTATAGGTGATGTCATTAAAGGAATTTGAGCAGAAAAAAAATCGTATGATCAACTTTGCAAATTTCGAAGTTCTCTGTGATTATAGAAACAGGGAACTCTACAGGAAGATCATGATAAAAATCTAAGCAAGGGGTGAGGAGAGTCTGACTAAGGTTGTGGTGGCAGGATATGAAGAAAAGGTGAACCAGAGATTTTTCAGATTGTATCAAGCTAGCTTGGGTTCAAGACCCAGTGTTGCTCCTTATTAACTTCATTATCACCAGGCAAGTTGCTTCATCTCTTGGTATTTCAGCTTCCACATCTATGAAATAGAGAGGAAAATATTACTTGCTTCACAGTGTTCTTGGGATGAAAAGTGAATCACAAAAGTAAAACACTTGGAGGAGCCTGCCTAGTTCACGGTAGCCCCTACCCCCCAAATTCTGGCTGTTATTAGTATGATTAGATGCACAGGAAGAGAAGGAAGAGGAGACTTGGAGAACAACTGAGTTTGGGGAATGGACATGTCGGGGTCAGGTTTGTACTTTGTCTTTAGGGCAGAGTCCTTACCCCTGAAAATGGTACTTTCTGTTAAGGTGTAAGCTTTCTTCGGTCTCACTCGAATACTTGTCATTCTCAGGACATTTTCTCTGTCCCGACTGGGCTCCGACTCCTGTGTCTCCTAGCACTGTGAGCCTTGGGGTCCACACTCAGTCTTAGCCCCCAAGCACAGGATTCTTTAGGCCTGGTGATGTCTCACCCTACACCCTCCAGCACTGGGTAGCAAGGGCCCAAGGGGACTCCCTTTGTGTGCCTATTCTATCCCCACTCAGCAGCCCCCAGCTCTGAGCTCTGCCTCCCCACCTAGACAAACTAGCTTTGCACTCATCCTGCTCCTCTCTGTGCCAAGGTCTGAAGGTGCCCAAGCAGAAAGGAAGGAGAGGAAAAGGGAAGGGGGAGGCATGGAGCTGACTTTGGGTGTTTTTCTTCCCTCCAGAAGGCATTGTGCTGTCTGCTGGGACACAGTTGCTTCCTTTCTCTCGTCCCAATTGTACTGTTGTTTATGGCTAGAAGATAAGTCCACTGTCAGTCACTCTGTTGTGGCTAAATACCGAATTTCTAGCCTTAATGCCTCAGTGAGGAGGTGTGGATAATGCAAGGAAAGGACTAAAGAAGATCATTTTTATATATCAGGACATGATGTGGCATTTGCCAAAAGGAGATGCACTATAAATGTGATACTTTATTCTTTAACCCCATTTTAATTAATTATGATAAAACAAACCAAACTCCTCACACACACTTAAAGCACATCATACTAAAATTAATGAAACCAAAGATAAAGAGAAAATACTAAAGGCAGCCAGAAATAAAAGATGTATTATATACAGAGGAATAATAAGACTGTTAATTGACTTCTCATCAGAAACTATGAAGTCCAGAAAGACAATGGAAAGAAAGGTTCAGAAAGTTCAGAAAAACATTCTTAGAGAATTAAGTGCCAGCAGAACTGTGCTATAAGAAATACTGAAGGTGAACCTATACGGAGTAAAGTAAGTAAAAAGAGAGGAACAAATATCATATGTTAACACATATATGTGAAATCTAGGAAAATGCTACTGATGGTTCACATTTATCTTCAGGGCAGGAATAGAGGCACAGACATAGAGAACAGACTTGCGGACACGGGGATAAGGAGAGGGCGGGATGAATTGAGAGAGCCGCACTGACAAATACGCCACCACGGGTGAGACAGACAGGGAGCGGGAAGCTGCTGCGCAGCGCGGGGAGCTCAGCTCCGCGCTGGTGAGGACTGGAGGGTGGGGCAGGGGATAGAAGGAGGCTCCGGAGGAGCGAGCATGTGCATACAAACGCTGATTCCCTTCAGGAGTCGGGCTGAAGAAGAGTGACTTTCACTGTTCACTATAGCTGATTCATCTTGCTCCACAGCGGAAACGAACAGAACATTGTAAAGCCATTATACTCCGATTAAAAATACATCAAAAAAGAAAAATGCTGAAGGAAGTTCTTCAGACTTAAAGAAAATGATATCAGATAAAAATTCAGATCTATAAAGAGTTACTAGAAAGCCAAATAGGTGGGCAAATGTAAAAGACCACCTTTTTATTTTCCCAACTTCTTTAGAAGACAAATGACAAAAGAAAAATTACAATGTTTTGTACAGTTCAAAATATAAGTAAAATATAACAATAATATAAAGGACAGAAGTAGGAATAAATCAAATATCCTGTTGTAACATTTTACATTATAAGTGAAATAAAATGATATTCTAAGTAGTCTGTGATAAGTTATGGATGCATATTTAAAACTGCCAAGCAACTATTAAGAAAACAAGACTGTACACCAATAGGAGAAATAAAATAGAAATAAAATATCCAATTAACCCAAAAGAAGGCAGAAAAGGACAAAGACACAAACACCAAATGGGACAAATAGAAAACAAATACCAAGAAGACTGACTCAGACACAATTATACCAACAGATACATGAAATGTTAAAAATAAGATATTCCAGTTATGTCAAAGCTTGTCAGAAATGGATAAGAGACCAAGATACAGTATATACTATCCACAAGAGGAAAAAAGGTATACCATGCAAACAGTTAAACATGAAAAAGGTGGTGTGGCTATAACATCAAACAAAGTGGATGTTATGGGCTGAATTGTGTCACCTCACTTCTCCCCAAAAACTCTTCTTAAATTGAAGTCCTAGTCCCCAGAACCTCAGAATATGAATGCACTTGGAGAGTCTTTAAACAGGTAGCTAAGTTAGATGAAGTCGACAAGGTGGGTCTAATCCAATCTGACTGATGTCATAAAAAGAGATTAGAACACAGAGGGAAGGCCATGTGAAGACACAGGTAGAAAATAGCCATTTGCAAGCCAAGAAGAGAGACCTCAGAAGGAACCAACTCTGCTGACACCTTGACTTGGACTTAAACCTCCAGAACTTTGAAGAAATAGATTTTTGTTGTTTAAACCACCCCATCTGTAGGACCCTGTTATGACAGCCCTGTTATGACAGTAAATTAATGCAGTAGATTTCACAGTGTGTAAAAAGAGGTAAAGAGAAATATTTCACATGAACAAAGGGACAATTCATCAGGAAAATATAACAACCCTAAATGGAGGTGTACCTAATAACAGAGTTTAGAAATACATTAAGCAAGTGACAAAATTGAAGAGAGAAACAGACAAATTCACAATCACAGATAGAGATTTTAACACTCCTCTCTCACTAATTGGTAGAACAACTATACTTAAAAAGAAAAGCATAAATATAAAATATTTAAATAATACTAGCAACCAGCTTGACAAAATTAACATTTATAAACATTACAATCAACCACTGCAGGATACTCATTCTCTGAAGTGTACGTGGAATCTTCAACAGAATAAATCAATTGCTGGATTATGGAATAAATCTCGGTAAATTTCAAAGGAATGAAACAGTAATAGACTATGTTTTCTTTAACCACAACAAAATTAAATTAGAAATTAATAAGAAATAAGTTATCTAGAAAATCTCCCTAAATATTTGAAAATTAAGCTACATACTTCTAAATAATTTACCTCTTCCCTCTAGGCTAAAGAAGAAATCACAAGATAAATTAGAAAATATTTCAAACTTAATGAAAATAAAACAGAACTTAGAAAGAAATCTATGGCTTTAAATACTTGCAGTAGAAAAGAAGAAAGCTTTAAAGTAAGTAATCTAAAAATAACCTAAGCTTCCACTTGAACTCAGGAAAAGCAAATTAAACCAGAAACAATAGAAGGTGGGAATAACAATGGTAAGAGCAAAAATGAACTGGAAAACTGACCAAAAAAAAAGTCAAAAGCCATCAAAGCCAAAAGATCATTCTTCGACAAGTTCAATAAAGTTAGTAAACCTCCAGAGAAGACTGATGAGGAGGACTTCCTTAGTGGTCCAGTGGTTAAGAATCCACCTGCCCGCGTAGGGGACACAGGTTCCATCCCGGGCCTGGGAAGATCCCACATGCCATGGGGCAACTAAGCCCCGTGCACCACAGCTACTGAAGCTGGCATGCCTAGAGCCTGTGCTCCACAAGAGAAGTTGCTGCAACGAGAAGTCCACATAGTACAACTAGAGAGTAGTCCCTGCTCATCCACCACAACTAGAGAAAGCCTGTGCACAGCAACAAAGACCCAGCACAGCCAAAAATAAACAAAATTTTAAAAATAAAAGACTGATGAGGAAGAGATAAAGATAACGAGCAAGGGGTAGAACACGAATTACTAGTATCAGAAATGAAAGAGTGACAACACTACAGATGGTAAAAGGATAATAGGGGAATTCCCTGCAAGCTGGTAAAGCCTGCAATGCAGGAGACCCCGGTTTGATTTCTGAGTTGGGAAGATCCCCTGGAGAAGGGATAGCCTACCCACTCCAGTATTCTTGGGCTTCACTGATGGTTCACTTGGTAAAGAATCTGCCTGCAATGTGGGAGACCTGGGTTCAATCCCTGGGTTGGGAAGATCCCCTGGAGAAGGGTTAGACTACCCACTCCAGTATTCTTGCCTGGAGAATCCCCATGGAAGAGGAGGCTGGTAGGCTAGTCCACAAGGTCACAAAAAGTCGGACACAACTGAGCAATTAAGCACACACATGAACAATTTTGTATCACTATATAAATTTGACAGTTTAGATTAAATGGATAAATTCCTTGTGTAATATTTTCTAAAACTGACACAGGAAAAAATAATTTTTTAAATGGAATATCTCCTATATTAAGGAAACTGAATTTACAATTACAAATATTTAAGAAAATTCCACACCCAGATGGTTTAACTGGTAAATTCTATGTATATTACTAGCATCAAACAAAATCCATCAAAAATAAAGAGAAAACACTTCTCAATTCATTTTGAGACCTCCATGATCCCGATACAAAAATCCAATAAAGATATTGTAAGAAAATTAAAAATCAATAATCTTCATGAACACAGATGTAAAAATGAACACAATAAAATATTAGAAAATAGAATTTAGCAGCATATAAAAAGATACATCATGACCAGGGGGTATATCCCAGGATTTCCCACATTCATCAGAATGATTAAAATTAATAAGACTGAAAATGCTAAGCATTGATGAGGACACAGAGAACTGAAGCTTTCATATGTTGTTTTGACAGCCTTTTATAAAGTTAAACATAAGTACCATATAATCCAGTCATTCCATTACTAAGTATTTACTAGGAAAATGATGTCTGTGAAATTTTATACATGATTATTTATAGTAGCTTTACTCATTATTGCCCCAAACAGGAAATAATCCAAATATCTAACAAGGGGTGAATAATAAATAAGTTGTAATATTTCCAGTCAATTGCTCTGCAGTAAAAAGGTACAAACTACTGATTTCAAGCTATGACATGAATGAATCTCAAAATCATGGTACACAGTGAAAAAACAAACAGAAAAACCAGTGATTTCTGTATGAGTCTATTTATAGGAAAATTATAAAGAGGGAACACTAATCTACAGTAGAAATCAGGGAGTGGTTGTGTCAGAGGGCAGGGACTGCCTGTAAGGACCACAAGGGAATTTTCGTGAGGGTGACAGAAATCTTTAATGTCTTGAGTGGAATGTTGATTATCAGTTCAGTTCAGTCACTCAGTTGTCTCTGACTCTTTGCAACCCCATGAATCGCAGCACGCCAGGCCTCCCTGTTCATCACCATCTCTCAGAGTTCACTCAGACTCACGTCCATCGAGTCAGTGATGCCATCCAGCCATCTCATCCTCTGTCATCCCCTTCTCCTCCTGCCCCCAATCCCTCCCAGCATCAGAGTCTTTTCCAATGAGTCAACTCTTCACATGAGGTGGCCAAAGTACTGGAGTTTCAGCTTTAGCATCATTCCTTCCAAAGAAATCCCAGGGCTGATCTCCTTCAGAATAGACTGGTAGGATCTCCTTGCAGTCCAAGGGACTCTCAAGAGTCTTCTCCAACACCACAGCTCAAAAGCATCAATTCTTTGGTGCTCAGCCTTCTTCACAGTCCAACTCTCACATCCATACATGACCACAGGAAAAACCATAGCCTTAACTAAACGGACCTTAGTCAGCAAAGTAATGTCTCTGCTTTTGAATATACTGTCTAGGTTGGTTATAACTTTTCTTCCAAGGAGTAAGGGTCTTTAATTTCATGGCTACAATCACCATCTGCACTGATTTTGGAGCCCCCAAAAATAAAGTCCGACACTGTTTCCACTGTTTCCCCATCTATTTGCCATGAAGTGATGGGACCGGATGCCATGATCTTCATTTTCTGAATGTTGAGCTTTAAGCCAACTTTTTCACTCTCCTCTTTCACTTTCATCAAGAGGCTTTTTAGTTCCTCTTCACTTTCTGCAATAAGGGTGGTGTCATCTGCATATCTCAGGTGATTGATATTTCTCCCGGCAATCTTGATTCCAGCTTGTGCTTCTTCCAGTCCAGCGTTTCTCATGATGTATTCTGCATAGAAGTTAAATAAGCAGGGTGACAATATACAGCCTTGACGTACTCCTTTTCCTATTTGGAACCAGTCTGTTGTTCCATGTCCAGTTCTAACTGTTGCTTCCTGACCTGCATACAGGTTTCTCAAGAGGCAGGTCAGGTGGTCTGGTATTCCCATCTCTTTCAGAATTTTCCACAGTTTATTGTGATCCACACAGTCAAAGGCTTTGGCATGGTAGGGATAATGAAGATAATGGCAACCTCCTTCAAAATGTCTTATATTCAGTGCCCCTGACCCTGCAGCAGGCCACTGTTGACCCATGCCTCTGCTGGAGTCTCCTGGACACTCACAGGCAAGTCTGGGTCAGTCTCTTGTGGGGTCATTGCTCCTTTCTGCTGGGTTCCAGTGGTCAAGGTTTTCTTGTACCCCCCAAGAGTCTCTATCCCTAGTCCTGTGTAAATTCTGTAATCAAATCCCACTGGCATCCAAAGTCAAATTCCCTGGGGGTTCTCAATCCTTTGCCAGATCCCCAGGTTGGGAAATCTGTTGTGGATATATGTCATTAAACATTTGTCTAAACCCATAGAAAGTACAACACCAAGAGTGAATCCTAATATAAACTGTGGGCATTGTGTGATAATGATGTGTCAAGGTAGGCTCACCAGTTACAACAGGGTACCATCCTGGTGGGGGATGCTGATGATGAAGGAGGCTACCCACATGTAAGGACAACGGGTATATGGAAATCTCTGTACCTGCCTCTTAATTTTTCTGTGAACCTAAAACTGCTCTAAAACAAAGTTCTGTGTTGTTGTTTTTTTTTAATGAGAGAAAAAGAAAGAGCAGCAGTGATCTCAAGGTGGATCAATATAATGTAAAACATCAGAATTCAACTTCTGTTTATTGTGTTAAGTGCAAACAAAATAGTGAGTGTTCAGTCTGGTGGAGAAAGATTAAAATTGATTATGCAAATAGTGGTGGGCAAGTTAAACCAGTGCTGTAGGAGACAAGATCTGGAGGCATGAGATTAGAAGTGGAGTACCTAACCTAGATTGAGGACTAGGGATAGATTCTTGAGAAGGAAACATTCAAACTGAGTCTAGGGAGATGTGTTAGCAGTGCAAAGAGGACTTCAGTCAGAGAGAGCTGCATCTGAGCAGACCCCAGGTGGGAAGGAAGGTCAGTGTGCCCTGAGAGAGAGTGTGTCTGGAGATGGGGCAGCAGAGCAGGGCCCCTTCTCAGAGCCTTATATGTTAAAGATGTGGTGTTTTATCTTAAAAACACTTTCTTGGGAAGTTACTGAAGGGGAGAAGCATGTCAGTGACATGATTCATTTGCCCTTTTAAAAGATTACCATGGGTGCAGTGTGGAAAATGATTTATTCCACACTATCCATTAGAAATAACAAGAGCCACAAATGCAAGTCACATATGTAACTTTAAATTTTCTAGCAGCAGCATTTAAAAATGCAAAAATTTTAAAACCCAGGGATAATCTTAAGAATACATTTTGCTTTACTAAAAAAAAAAAAACCACACAAATTATTATCATAGCAACAAGACAAGAATGAATATAAAGAATTACTAGCGAGATATTTTTATATTCTTCGTTTTTTTTCCTCAAAGTCTTCAAAATTCAGTGCATACTTACAGCACATCTCAAATCATGCTGGCCCCATTTTCAAATGCTCAGTAGCTACATGTGACTAATGGCTACAATGGAAAGTGCAGGTCAAGGCTAAAGCAGAGTGGGTTAAGGGACTTCAGTAATTTCAAGGCAAGAGAAGATAGTGGCTTGAAACAGGGTGAACAGCAGGGGTTGATTTGACAGAAAATTTGGAGAAAGAACAGGAGTACTTGGTGACTGGTATCAATGTCTCGAATGAACTCTTCTCTTTAGTAATCAGTCCTTGTCCTACTTAACCCATTTGATGTAGCTGGTCATTTCCTCCTTGAAACATTTCCATCAATTGACTTCAAGCACATCACATTCTTCCACTTTTCTTTCCACCTCTCTGGCTCCTTCTTCTCAGCCTCCTTTGTTCTTTCTTTCTCATCTCTTTGCCTTTTAACAAAGGAGGTCCTATGGCTCAGGCCTGTACCAGTTCTGTTCTCTATCCATAACCTCCTGCTGTCCTGGTGATCCCATCTAGACCTGTAGCCTCAAACACCGTCTATAAGCTGGTGAGTCCCATATGCATACCTCCAGCCCAGATCCCTTCCCTGAACTCTAGATTTATAAATCTCTCATAACCCATGTCCATTTTTGTTGGCACTTCCTTTCTTCAAAAGAAACATCAAGGGTCCCCTGTTCCACTATTTTCAGCCTAGACTGAGCGACTTCGCTTTCACTTTTCACTTTCATGCATTGGAGAAGGGAATGGCAACCCACTCCAGTATTCTTGCCTGGAGAATCCCAGGGACAGAGGAGCCTAATGGGCTGCTATCTATGGGGTCGCACAGAGTCGGACTTGCCTGAAGCGACTCAGCAGCAGCAGCAGATGGGACTTGGAATACATTAGTCAGCGATACAGTGATCCTTGCCCTCAAAGATCTTACATTCTAGTGGGAGGGGACAATAAACAATAACATAATCAATACTAGGTTAGCCAGAAAGTTTGTTTGGGTTTTTCATAATATATGGAAAATCCCAAACAAACTTATAGGCCAACCCAGTAATGAAATTATACAGTATGTTAAAAGTCAATTAGGACTGGGGGAAATATAGAGCAGGAAAAAGTAGAAAAAGGGAAAGCAGGGGGTGGGAGTCCTAGTTGCAATTATAGAGTAGTCACAGTGGAGGAGGGGCAGAACCAAACTTGCACCTTAAAAGAACTTTTTTCTGTCCTCAGTGTTGAGAATGGAATGAAGGTGCTCAAGGATTAGCCTCTCAAGGAGGTGAGAACTGTTCAGTTTCTGGTTCTCTTTTGCAAGTAGACTCCAAAGGATGTCCCAGTGATTTCCCTCACTATCTGTGAGAGCTGAGAGAAATTCTCTCTAGAGAACTACATTTCTCCCTATGCTACCTGGCAACATTTTAAACACTTTCCAGAAAGAGAGAATTTTCTTAATTTCACAAGATTATTCCTAATAAATGAACAACATCATACCAGGCTGCTAAGCTAAACCTCTCACTTGTTGTTCAGTCACCAGTTGAGCCCAACTCCTTGTGACCCCATGAACTACAGCACGCCAGGGCTTCCTGTCCCTCACCATCTCCCAGAGTTTGCCCGAGTTCATGTTCATTGCATCGGTGATGCAGTCCAGCCTCTCATCCTCTGACATCCTCTTCTCCTTTGGCCCTCGATCTTTCCCAGCATCAGGGACTTTTCCAATGAGTCGTCTTTTCTCATCAGATGATCAAAATACTGGAGTTTCAGCTTCAGCAACAGTCCTTTCAGTGAATATTCATCTCCCTTAAGATTGACTGGTTTGATCTCTTTGCTGTCCAAGGGACTTTCAGGAGTCTTCTGCAGCAACGCAGTTCAAAGGCATCAATTCTTCAGTGCTCTGCCTTCTTTAGAGTCCAGCCCTCACAACCATACATGACCACTGGGAAGACCATAGCTTTGACAATATGGACCTTTGTCGGCAGAGCAATGTCTCTGCTTGTCAAAACACTTGTCTAGGTTAGTCATCGCTTTCCTGCCAAAGCAATCATCTTCTGATTTCATGGCTACAGTTACTGTCCACAGTGATTTTGGAGCCCAAGAAGAGGAAATCTGTCACTACTTCCACCTTTTCCCCTTCTATTTGCCACGCAGTAATGATCTTGTTTTTTTTTTTTTTAATATTTAGTCTTAAGTCAGCCTTTTCACTCTCATCCTTCATCCTCATCAAGAGGCTCTTTAGTTTCTCTTCACTTTCTGCCATATGAGTGGTGTCATCTGCATATCTGAGGCTGTTGATGTTTCTCCCACCTATCTTGATTCCAGCTTGTAACTCATCCAGGAAGGCATTTCTCATGATGTGCTCAGCATATGGGTTAAACAAGCACAGTAACAGCAGACAGCCCTGTCATACCTCTTTCTTGATTTTGAACTAATCAGTTGTTCCATACAGGGTTCTAACTGTTGCCTCTTGACCCACAAACAGGTTTCTCAGGAGACAGATAAGATGGTCTGGTATTCTCATCTCTCTAACAGCTTTCCACAGTTTATCACGATCCACATAGTCAAAAGCTTTAGCACAGTCAACGAAACAGAGATAGATGTTTTTCTGAAATTCCCTTGCCTTCTCTATAATCCAGCACATGTTGGCATGCTTCGTTTTCTAAACCCAGCTTGGACATCTGGAAGTTCTTGGTTTGAAACCTCTCAGAACAGGTGTCAAATCTGTGCCTCCATCTCCACCTGGTTTCTGCATGGGTCGTGTTCCAAGTGTTCAGGAGGGAGCTAGAATTAAGAGCAGAGTTCTGAAACTAGACCGTCTGGATTCAAATCCCATTATGGACGCTTACTACATGAATAACCTTAGACAAGGGAATTGCAACCTCTGTTTAAAGTAAGGGTAACAGTCTATACCTCACAGGGCTGTATGCGTAACGGCCACATGCTAATGAACCCATGTTTGCAGTCCAGGCACATTCTCAGATGTGGCCAAAAGCAGCCAGGAGGAACACCAGGCTCTAGAAACCCTCCAATGCCTGCCTGTGGGCCCCATTTCCTCCTCACATCGAAGTGTGACAAGTGCCCCTCCCAGATAGTGCTCAACAGCGCCACCTAGGGGGCACCTGACCCTTTCTGGCACAACGTGGAAGTGCAGTCTGGGCATCCTCTCCTCAGAAACCTCCAAGGCCGTGGGCATCTTTGTGGTCTGTGTGAGAAAAACTTTAAGAGGTCAGATGATCCTATAGAATCAGGGATCTCTAGGTGCGTAAAGATGTAATCTGTAAATATTCCCACCGGAATGGTTTTTCCCCTTTTAGGGGGATCCTGTGAATCCAGACCTGGTCAGGAATGACAGTCATGGTAGTGAGTGAACCAGAGAGCAGGAAATAGTGGATTCTTTGTGGAGGTAAAGTGGTGATGAGTAAGATGCTGAAGAATATTGTTCACACCAAGAGTGTGAGAGTAGCTAAAATCTCAACATTATATTTCGTTAACATCTGTTTTTCTTCATCTGATATCTCCCTTTTATTTTGTTATTTTAAGTATTCCTTATGTTTCAGAATAATTTTCCCTTCACAGTGTAAGCAAATGCCTGGGAAAAATTAACTTAAAATGGCTTTTAGTCATTTCAAGCAGCAAAAGCAAAAGTATCAGCTGAATCGAAGTCAACTTAAAATTAAATTGCTGGTGCCTGCCTGCAGTTTACGTAACCAAATGTAATGTAAACACTCCATTATTAATAGGAATGAATGGGGACACCTAGGATCTAGAACTGTATGAGGAGGTGGAATGATGGAGGTGGAGGTTCTTCCATATGACTGATCTGGCATGTCTCCTAAATCAATTGCAACCTTCTTTAGGACCCACTAATGAAAGGCTTCTTTTCTGTCACTGTTATGTAACAGGACTACACATGTGTGTGTGCAAGCACAAGCTCACACATCCGGACACTGCAAACACATGTCAACATGATATATGTACATGCACGCACACACACACACTCACCCTTGTGGCACAGAAGCATAATATATGTCCTCACAAATACATACCCCTATATAGCACATAGGCCCCACAAATACATAGCTCACAAAACATGCATGAACACGCAAACACCTCACAAACACATGTGCATCCCCCAAATGTTAAACCACACAACATATGAACACCACACACCCATGTAAAGCATGTGCAACACATACACACACTATGGCTCTCCTGTTGGTCTTCACAGGCCACAGTACGTTGATAGAAGCAGCTCACTTGGGTGCGGAAAGGGCTGCCTAAACCATCTCAACTTTCGTTTTATCTCAATTCACAGGTGTCTAATAACCTAAAAGGCTACTACATGCATGCATGCTCAGTCACTCAGTCGCGTCCAGCTCTTGGAAACTCCACGTACTATAGCCCATCAGGCTCTTCTGTCCGTGGAACCTTCCAGGCAAGAATACTGGAAAGGCTTGCCATTTCCTACTCTAGGCGATCTTCGTGACCCAGGGATCAAACCCGTGTCTCCTGCATCTCCTGCATTGGCAGGGGGTTCTTTACCACTGAGCCAACAGAGAAGCCCAAAAGGCTACTACAAATATCCCCAAGTTGTTGCAATGGAGCTACATCAATACCTTATTCTCAGGAGAGTTGTGAAAACTTTTGAATTAAAATTAAGACAGTCTATGGACTAGGGAGGTGGCTTCCCTGGTGGCTCAGAGGATAAAGTGTCTGCCTGCAGCGTGGGGGACCTGGGTTCAATCCCTGCGTCGGGAAGATCCTCTGGAGAAGGAAATGGCAACCCACTCCAGTACTCTTGCCTGGAGAATTCCATGGACAGAGGAGCCTGGTAGGATATAGTCCATGGGGTTGTGAAGAGTCAGACACGACTGAGCAACTTCACTTTCACTTTCATGGACTAGGATGAGACCATGTGTCCTTTCTACCAAAAAAAAAAAAAGAAAGAAAAAAGAAAACTAGACACAGTATTAGGAGAAGGCAATGGCATCCCACCCCCAGTACTCTTGCCTGGAAAATCCCAGGGACAGGGGAGCCTGGTGGGCTGCCATCTATGGGGTCACACAGAGTCGGAAACGACTGAAGTGACTTAGCAGCAGCAGCAGAAACAGTATTAAGTGCTGACAAGATGCAATATGTTTGAATGGAGTATCAGAGTAGATCTGAATGAAACTTCAGACAAGTGGTTTCAGCGAAAGATTTCACAGCTAGGAACATCACTCCATGTATAAGATTTTGGACCAGAGTTTTCAATATACCCTTATGTATTTCTTAGCTGTCAAAAATACCTAGGAGTTGGTTCAGCTGTCAAGTGACAGAAAATTTGAAATAGTAGTGAATTATATAAGATGAAGAGAAAAAATAATTCTCATGTAGATATAGGGTATCCAGGTCTGGTGCAGTGGCCCACAGCCGTGAAGGACCCAGTTCCTATTCTCTTAAGTGCTCCAACACCTTCAGCATCATGGCTTCCACTTCAGAGTCCAAGATGGCTGTTCTAGCACCAGCCATCATGCTCACATTCCAGTCAGCAGGAAGGAGGAACGAGAAGAAGGCATGTCTGTCCCTTTCAAAGACATCTTCTAAAAGGTGATATATAACACATCCACTTAATATATCTCGCTGGTCAGAACAGTTACTATGACCACATCGAGCTGCAAGGGAGGCTTAAAAATATACTATCTATTCTAGGTGGCTATTCGTACGGTAGCTAAATATATGCTATTTATTCGGTGCTCAACTAAAATTGGAGGCTCCATTACTATAGAATAAAGGAAGAATGGATATTGGAAAATAGCTAGTGGTTTCTGCCACACATTAAAAAAAAGAAAAAGAAATAGTCTCCATTCTGAGGTAATTACTGTTAATTAACACTTTGATACATAGCATATATATGTAAATATATATAATTTATTTTATAAAACTGAGTTCACATTGTATACACTCTTTTTGTGTTTTTGTGTTGTGTAGTTTTCTTTGTTGTTGTTGTTTAGTCACTAAGTGCGTCCGACTCTTTCGTGACCCCATGGACTATAGCCCTCCAGGCTCCTCTGTCCATGGGATTTCCCAGGCAAAAATACTGAAGTCAGTTACCATTTCCTTCTCAATAGGAGCTTCCCAACCCAGGAATCAAACCTGCATCTCCTGCATTGGCAGGTGGATTCTTTACCACTGAGCCACCAGGGAAGTCCCAATGTAGATATCTATTTTTTTCAAAAGCTCAAAATGAAAATCTAATCTACTTATAAAATAAGCATATTATTTAAGTCATTTAAATCAATTGTTCTTGCTTGAAGACTCATTCAGTTCAGGGTTCATCAAGTAAAGATCCAGGAGAGTTTATAAATCTATGAGGGGTTGGGTCCCTGGCTGAAGAAACACTGGGGCTGTAGATATCCTGAGAATGCAGGTTGGAAGAAGACTCTTGGTGAGGACTCACTTCTGTGATACTTGGGAAGAAAGTCTGAGGGAGGAGGGCAAGGCAGATCCCTGCTGGCTTCCTCCTTATCTCCTGTCAAACACTCAACTGCTCCTGGCTTGAGAATTGAGCTCATTTGGGGAAAACTATTTTATAGATTCTGTTGTTTATAATATTTAAGCTTTATTTCCCCTAGCAACCTCTCCTTGGTTTCAGAATCCTTCTTGAAAGATGAGGGGATTACAGTTCAGATAAGCATCCAGAGTGGTGACTTAGCAGCAACTCAGAAGTTCCCACTTGCCGTCATTGAACAGGATGCTATATTGACTTGGTGTCCTCAAGTGTGGCACAGAAAAACAGCATGCTTCTGCTCTTCACTCCCTACTGTCTTCCTGAAATATCAATTTAAACCAACTCTCTGCTGAGAATCCTCCTCTGGGTCTCCATTTCTTCTTTCACCAAAACCAGACTCCTCCACTTGACTGGCTGCATCCTCCAGAAATGCTCACCGACCGGACTGATCTCTTCTCCCCAGGCCACACGCTGCGCTGATGCCAGTGCCACGTAAGGGCCCCCCTTCTCAGAGCTGAGGCCTTGTTTAGGAATGTGAGACTCAAGAACCAGGTAGAATCTCTCATAAGCTATGTAGCAGTGAATGTTAGTTAACCCCTTTGATCCTCTGCTTCCAGGTATGTTAAATGGGAATAATAAAAATGGTCCCACAGTTGCACAGTGGGTAAAACTAGCTTATGGGCCTGGCCCCTGGCAAGGGTCTAAGTGATTGTGATGTTCCTTTCCCCATAACCTGGTTTGGGCTTCTTTTCTCTCAGAGTTTGCAGTAGGCTGTGTTCCAATTGGGTCATTACTGGGGCTGGTCTGTATCGCTGTCTCTGGGCTGGGCTATTCCATTGCCCAGAGCCTATTGGCCTCCCTTGCAGATGAAGCCCTAACCTGTGACCACACCTGCAGAGATCTGTGCCAAAATTTGAGAGCCATGGCTTCCCATCTCTGCCCAAGGCTCTGCTGTCCTCATGTGCCAACACCCTCCTGCAGTAAATCATACAGGCTTTTACCTGACAGGCTTCTGACAGAGGAGACTGTAGCCTGCCTCAGGGCCCATTCCCTCCCAGAACCTTCTGTCTCCCCAGAAAAATCTCTGTTCTCTCTCTTTCCTAACAAATGACAGGAAAACTCTACTGCAAAGCCATGTATGTGTCTTTCTCAGGCTACAAGCCAAAGTCTACATTATTGTAAAAAAAAAAAAAAAAAAACTTTATAAAAATGCAATATCTCTAAACAAACAAAACTAAATCTAAAAAGGAAAAATGGAGAAAATTTCCCTCACCTTGAATATGAAAATTATTAATATCTACTGAAGACTTTGTCAGCTATGTAAAAACAGCATTAAGTCCTAACAGATAGAGGTTCAGTTCAGTTCTGTCGCTCAGTCATGTACGACTCTTTGCGACCCCATGGACTGCAGCACGCCAGGCCTCTCTGTCTATCACCAACTCCCAGAGTTTACTCAAAACTTATGTCCATTGAGTCAGTGATGCCAACCAACCATCTCATCCTCTGTCGTTCCCTTCTCCTCCGGCCTTCAATCTTTCCCAGCATCAGGGTCTTTTCCAATGAGTCATCTCTTTGCATCAGGTGGCCAAAGTATTGGAGTTTCAGCTTCAACATCAGTCCTTCCAATCAACATTCAGGACTGATCTCCTTTAGGATGAACTGGTTGCATCTCATTGCAGTCCAAGGGACTCTCAAGAGTCCTCTCCAACACCACAGTTCAAAAACATCAATTCTTCAGCACTCAGCTTTCTTTATAGTCCAGCTCTCATGGACTATAATCATAGCTTTGACTAGACGAACCTTTGTTGGAAAAGTAATGTCTCTGCTTTTAATATGCTGTCTAGGTTGGTCATAACTTTTCTTCCAAGGAGTGTCTTTCAATTTCATGGCTGCAATCACCATCTGCAGTGATTCTGGAGCCCCAAAAACAAAGTCTGTCACTGTTTCCATTGCATCCCCATCTATTTCCCATAAAGTGATGGGACCAGATGCCATGATCTTAGTTTTCTGAATGCTGAGTTTTAAGCCAACTTTTTCACTCTCCTCTTTCACTGTCATCAAGAGGCTCTTTAGTTCTTCTTCTACTTTCTGTGAAGAAGGGTGGTGTCATCTGCATATCTGAGGTTATTGATATTTCTCCCAGCAATCTTGATTCCAGCTTGTGCTTCTTCCAGCCCAGAGTTTCTCATGATGTACTCTGCATAGAAGTTAAATAAGCAGGGTGACAATATACAGCCTTGAAGTACTCCTTTCCCAATTTGGAACCAGTCTGTTGTTCCCTGTCCAGTTCTAACTGTTGCTTCTTGACCTGCATACAGTTGCTCATACATACAGTTGCATACAGGTGGTCTGGCATTTCATCTCTTTCAGAATTTTCCAGTTTATTGTGATCCACACAGTCAAAGGCTTTGGCATAGTCAATAAAGCAGAAATAGATTTTTTCTGGAACTCTTGCATTTTTGATGATTCAGTGGATACTGGCAATTTGATCTCTGCTTCCTCTATCTTTTCTACAACCAGCTTGAACATCTGGTATTTCAAGGTTCACCTACTGTTGAAGCCTGGCTTAGAGAATTTTGAGCATTACTTTGCTAGCATGTGAGATGAGTACAATTATGTGGTAGTTTGAGCATTCTTTGGCATTGCCTTTCTTTGGGATTGGAATGTAAACTGACCTTTTATAGTCCTGTGGTCACTGCTGAGTTTTCCAAATTTGCTGGCATATTGAGTTCAGCACTTTAACAGCATCATCTTTTAGGATTTGAAATAGCTCAACTGGAATTCCATCACCTTGGTGGTGATTTAGTCACTAACTCATGTCCAACTCTGTGACCTCATGGACAGTAGCCTGCCAAGCTCCTCTGTCCATGAGATTCTCCAGGCAGGCAGGAATATTGGAGCGGGTTGCCATTTCCCTCTCTGGGGGTTCTTCCTGACCCAGGAATTGAACCCAGGTCTCCTGCATTGCAGGCAGATTCTTTAACAACTGAGCTATGAAGGAAGCCCCTATCACCTTAGTGGTCATCAAATATAATTTAAGTCATTAATGAGGTACCAAGAATGCCCACTGAATTCAATAGCATTTTAAAATAATAAAGCCCAGTGCTACAAAAGCCTCAGAGAAATTGGTATGCAGACAAAGTGCTATTGGCATTGTTATAGTCATTTTGAAAAGCAATTTGGCAGTGCCTTTCAAGAGCCATGAAAATGTTTCTGCCCTTTGGCTGCTAATTTTCATGTCAAGATAATCATATGAATAAAAATAATCATATTGTGAAAGTATTCATTATATGTTTGTACAGATGCAAACATACAAACAGTCTGAATGTCACTTAACAGGATAATTCATCTGTTAAATGTTGTTCTATGTCCTCAATGTATATAATATTTGTGCAGCCGCCATCAAAATGTTAACTGTAGAGTCCATTCCATTTGTCAACTCACTATTAGCTGATGTCCTCCTTCCCAGATTTCACAAGGAATGAGAAGGCAATCCATTGATTTCTTGGCTCCCCATTTAAAATTTTACATGTATGACCCCACCTTCATTCCTGGTCCTTCCTGTCCTTGTCCCTTTCTCAGGTTGATTTCTCCATTGTCTTCAGACTCTCTGTGTCTTCACCATCTCACTCCCTCAAATAGCAGTTCAGTTCAGTTCAGTTCAGTCACTCAGTCGTGTCCGACTCTTTGCGACCTCATGAATCGCAGTATGCCAGGCTTCCCTGTCCATCACCAATTCCCAGAGTTCACTCAGACTCATGTCCATCGAGTCAGTGATGCCATCCAGCCAACTCATCCTCGGTCGTCCCCTTCTCCTCCTGCTCCCAAACTCTCCCAGCATCAGGGTCTTTTCCAATGAGTCAACTCTTCACATGAGGTGGCCAAAGTACTGGAGTTTCAGCCTCAGCATCGTTCCTTCCAATGAACACCCAGGACTGGTCTCCTTTAGAATGGACTGGTTGGATCTCCTTGCAGTCCAAGGGACTCTCAAGAGTCTTCTCCAACACCACAGTTCAAAAGCATCAATTCTTCGGCCCTCAGCCTTCTTCACAGTCCAACTCTCACATCCATACATGACCACAGGAAAGGCTATCACCATAGCCTTGACTAGATGGACCTTAGTTGGCAAAGTAATGTCTCTGCTTTTGAATATGCTATCTAGGTTGGTCATAACTTTCCTTCCAAGGAGCAAGTGTCTTTTAATTTCATGGCCACAGTCACCATTTGCAGTGATTTTGGAGCCCCCAAAATAAAGTCTGACACTATTTCCACTGTTTCCCCATCTATTTCCCATGAAGTGATGGGACCGGATGCTATGATCTTCGTTTTCTGAATATTGAGTTTTAAGCCAACTTTTTCACTCTCCTCTTTCACTTTCATCAAGAGGCTTTTTAGTTCCTCTTCACTTTCTGCCATAAGAGTGGTGTCATCTGCATATTTGAGGTTATTGAGATTTCTCCCGGCAATCCTGATTCCAGCTTGTGCTTCTTCCAGCCCAGCATTTCTCATGATGTACTCTACATAGAAGTTAAATAAGCAGGGTGACAATATACAGCCTTGACGTCCTCCTTTTCCTATTTGGAACCAGTCTGTTGTTCCATGTCCAGTTCTAACTGTTGCTTCCTGACCTGCATATAGGTTTCTCAAGAGGCTGGTTAGGTGGTCTGGTATTCCCATCTCTTTCAGAATTTTCCACAGTTTATTGTGATCCACATAGTCAAAGGCTTTGGCATAGTCAATAAAGCAGAGATAGACGTTTTTCTGGAACTCTCTTGCTTTTTCCATGATCCAACAGATGTTGGCAATTTGATCTCTGGTTCCTCTGCCTTTTCTAAAACCAGCTTGAACATCTGGAAGTTCACGGTTCACGTATTGCTGAAGCCTGGCTTGGAGAATTTTGAGCATTACTTTACTAGTGAGTGTGATAAGTGCTATTGTACAGTAGTTTGAGCATTCTTTGGCATTGCCTTTCTTAGATATTGGAATGGAAATTGACCTTTTCCAGTTTGTGGCCAGTGCTGAGTTTTCCAATTTCAGGTCAGTAGGTGCCCAATATGCTACAGGAGATCAATGGAGAAATAACTCCACAATCCCAGTTATGGATGTGACTGGTGATAGAAGCAAGGTCCGATGCTGTAAACAGCAATACTGCACAGGAACCTGGAATGTCAGGTCCATGAATCAAGGCAAATTGGAAGTGGTCAAACAGGAGATGGCAAGAGTGAATGTTGACATTCTAGGAATCAGTGAACTAAAATGGACTGGAATGGGTGAATTTAACTCAGATGACCATTATATCTACTACTGTGGGCAGGAATCCCTTAGAAGAAATGGAGTAGCCATTATGGTCAACAAAAGAGTCCGAAATGCAGTACTTGGATGCAATCTCAAAATGACAGTATGATCTCTGTTCGTCTCCAAGGCAAACCATTCAATATTACGGTGATCCAAGCCTATGCCCCAATCAGTAACGCTGAAGAAGCTGAAATTGAATGGTTCTATGAAGACCTACAAGAACTTTTAGAGCTAACAACCCAAAAAGATCTCCTTTTAATTATAGGGGACCAGAATGCAAAAGTAGGAAATCAAGAAACACCTGGAGTAACAGGCAAATTTGGACTTAGAATACAGAATGAAGCAGGGCAAAGGCTAATAGAGTTTTGCCAAGAGAACACACTGGTCATAGCAAATATCCTCTTCCAACAATGCAAGAGAAGACTCTACACATAGACATCACCAGATGGTCAACACTGAAATCAGATTGATTATATTCTTTGCAGTCAAAAATGGAGAAGCTCAAATAGCAACTCTCTGTGAAATCAACCTTGGCCTCTCAGCCATCTCTTTCCCCTTCAAATCTTCCATTTTTAAAGGAAAAGCTTGAACTCATATCTCTAGCCAACCACTCCCCACCCCAGCCAAACTTCTTAAAGACATCTGCACTCCCCTTTCTCCCCTTTCTTTACAACCTGTTCACTTCACCTGGCTGCCTGCTATTCCTGCCCTTTTACTGAAGTCATTGAAAACTTTCTGGCTAAATTCAGGTAATATTTTCCTTCCCTGATCTTACCTCATTTGACCTCCCTGGGTGTAGTTTGACTCTCTTTCTAAAAGTCACTCTCGCTTTGATCTCCATAGCCACTCTCTTTTCTCTGACTGAGGCTAGGTTTCCATGTCCTGCCTCTCTGACTATTCTCAACTTCTCTGTGGTGACCCTGTCCCTCCATGCATACTGTAAATACTGCTCTCCCCAGGGGACTGCCCTTGGTTCTCTTCACTTAGGTTTACTATTTCCCTTCAACTGGAGTCAAGAGAAATGACATTCAAATCCTGATTCTTTCACTTTCCAATCATGTGGGAAACTCACTTTGCCCTTTAATCCCATTTCTACCCTGTAAAATGAGGATAATAATAGGGTCCACTCCATAGGGTACCTTAGCAAACGGTACACATTTGGTGAATGGTAGCCTCATTAGTAGCATTATATGGCACCTTAATCAGCTTTTCCAATCTAGACACTCTGCTAAGTTTCAGCACAATCTCTCTGATGTTATACTGGGGACCTGCACTGGATGGCCTACCCTAACCTTGGTATATCCATAATCACAGCAGCCATTCTGCCCCCTCTCTAGTCCAATCCTGTTGACATCTGAAAACTAGAAGTCATCCTTCATACCTTTTCTCCTTTTATCTATGTCTATCCACCTCCCCACTTCCCGGTATGTCCCACTTCATTTCCCAGTCCCCAGAATGGTGAATGCTTAAAAACTCTGAAGTCCTAGAGGAGGGCAGAGCTAAGACAGAGGAGCTGGGTCTCTGACTGAAAATGTGAAAGGCCTGTCGGCTGATCAGAAAACCTGTATTGAATTTTATGTGAGGGACAATCCTCTAGGGTCTTATGCCTCCAAGATTTGTAGAACTATCAATCTTAGCAGCTAGATATGCTTTAATATACTGTATGAAACATGTGAAGGACTCATCAACTTCTCCAATCACCACCATCACTACCCATCATAATCTCCTGTACATATGACCACAATAGGCTCTTTACAGGTTTACCTAAACCCATTCTTGCTCTTCTCTACTCCATTCACGGTATAGTGGTTCGTAGAGCCTCCATAAGTTGTAAGAGGGACCAAATCTGATTATATCAACCACCTTGATTAAGAAAATCTGTCACTGCCCCCCCCATTACTTTCAGGATAAAATCCAAGTCGTGCCAAGATACAGGAGGCCTTTATGAGTTGGCCCACCTGTCTGATGTGTCTCTGCTCCTGCCCTCTTTTTCTGACATGCCAGCCACAAATAACTTCCCGTGGTCCCAGTGACCTGTAGCGGCCCCACCTGACCTCACACTTTGGCACAGGCAGCTCCCTCTGCCTAGAACACCTCCATGTCTTCCTTGTCTGTGAGTCATCCTTCAAGATTCAGCTTGGGCATCATCTCCATCATCACCTCTGACAGACATTTCCTGATTTCTCTAGGCTGGCTGATAGTCTTCTCCCAAGTGCCCTCGTTACTCCTGTGATCACTTCTTTTTATAATATGTTACCATGCGTTTTCCACAGAATCCATTTACTTGTTCCTGAGAACAGGGGCCTATTATGGCATCTTGACTTTCTAGTACAATGCTTAGCTAATAACAGGTACTCAATAAGGGTATACTGAATGAATGAATGGCTAGGCAAAACTATGAAAAATAATTATAATACAACATACAGGAAAATTGACAACACACTCTTAATTACAAAGTAAAAGCTGAAGCTGTGCACTGCACATATAGTACATGCATACTAGGCAATACACCCACATCAAATAATACGCATCTCCATCAAATATATATGCATGTGGAAAAGCTTGGGCAATAATCGCTCATGAGACATGTATTGAACACCTCCTCTGTGACAGATCATACTGATGGGAAGATTAATTACAACTTGCCCATCCCCTCAAGAAATTTATAATCTTGTTGGGATAGAGGAAGCAATCTTTTTAGCTTATGGGAGTATGGGTGAAATTTTTCTTTCCAAATTCCCTTTAGTTTTTTTTTTTAACAATACATTTTAAAAAGCAGCTTATAAAACAGAAAAAGTCATCTGTAAATGCTGTTCATATTAATTTTGAAGTTATAAACTACCTCATTTTGGCTACATCTATCCAAGGCAAAGCATCTTTGAGTTTCGGAGTCTACATGCCTTTGCACACCTTGAGTGCATATTTGTTTGCTTTCCTGTGACGTTGTTTATGTCTTGTGCACAATACACTCGTTCTGTGTGCCCTTGGATAACTTATTTCACCTCTCTGAACTTCAGTTGTCCAATCTTCAAAGAAAATAGCCTCAAACTCCATGCAATTGTTTCAAAGAATAAAATGAGAAAATGAGTTTGAACCCACCGTGTGAAGCATCCAAAGTGCTTCATAGCACTTTGAAAATGTAGGGCACAGCAGATTAAAAGAATATCTCCTTGTTACTGTGCAAATATACCAACAGACCCAACTTTATCATTCTCATATCCAGCTGGTAATCTAAGTTGCAAGACTACACATATCTCCACAGAATTTAATAGTTATTTTCATCATATATGAAAAAATATGTATTGTTTTTTTAAAAACATGCCTTTTGGTTATTTTTAAAAATATTTATTTGGTTGTGCCATGTCTTAATTGCTGCATGAGGGAGCTTTGATCTTCCTTGCAGCACGCATGTAAACTCTCAGTTGCAGCACATGGGATCTAGTTTCCCTACCAGGGATCCAACTGGGGGTTTCTGTATTGGAAGCATGGAGTCCTGGTCATTGGACCACCAAAACATATGTCTTTAAATGTTATTATTTTTCCTGATTTTCTCTCATGCAAAAAACAGAGGTGCTGCTCACCAACTGAATGAAATAAAACATTTCAACCATCTTGCACACTGTTCTGCATCATATGGACAGGCAATGATAGTGATGCAGTCTGCTCCTTTTCTAAATTTGGTGGGAATATCAGGTGATGCTGAGCTCCCAGGATCATGGCCTTTTGAAGTGAAGACTGCTCACCTGGTGTGAAGCAGGAGTATCTCTGATGTGTTTGGACAGGCTGAGAAAGTAGATACCTTGGACATTATGAGCCATCATTAATGCCTTATGGGGAAAGGAAAGCATGTGGACTGGTGAAAGCAGAAAAAGGAGATTTTTTTAATTTTTATTATTATTTTTTTGCTTTACAATATTGTATTGGTTTTGCCACACATCAACATGAATCCACCACGGGTGTACACGTGTTTTTAAATACCATTCATTTGCCTCAGCATATGTCCCCAAAAGATTACTTCCATTCAACACTCTTGTTTTGGCCAGTGTATTCTGTGGCCCTTTGTGATTCTTGTCTCTTTCAGCAATAATCTTTCTTAGTAACAGCTTCATATATCTCACTAAGCACCTGCTCTCTTCCTGAGCTGTCAGCACAAGTATCGGTATACCAGCAAATAAACTTATACTTCCCAGTAGAAAACTGTATTTTTGTCTCTAAGAGCCAAGTGGGAAGAATGCGTGTGTATTTGTGTAGATGCTCAGAGGCCAGAATTGCTGGTATGGGTCTTTCCAACCTAGTTTTATAAGGTCTAGACAGCTTGGCTGACTTCAACTCTGGTTTTCTAAAACATAATTGATTTGCAAAGATCTTCTCATGAAGGCGCACCTGGGAAGTGGCTGTGAACCCACAAGAAGGAACAGGAAAAATACCTAAAAGCTACAGAAAAATAGAGGTTCTGGGCAACCAGAATTTAGAGCTCCTTGATGGAGCCATTGAGTTCATCAGGGCCAAAAGGGGACCACATGTCAGCCTTTGTCTTGAGCTGTAAAGGTGGTTCTTGTGAGTGTGGAAAATTAAAGGTCTACTGAGGATTGGTTAGTGTCTTGAGTCTGAAATTACACCAAGTGATTTGAAGTTGGATTGTTGCTACAATTCCTTTATTGGAACTATTCCAAACTCCAAATATAAACTGTGTGCTAAACTCACAAGGAGATTGTATGATTACTTAGATGAGTGTTCTCAACCCTGGTTTCCCATCAGAGTCTTTAGGAAACTTGATGCCTAGTTCTCACTCCAGATCAAATGAATTTCTGGGTGAAAGATCCAGAAGTCAGTTATTTTAAAAAGCTTTCTAGGTAATTTGGACATGCAGCCAAGGCTGGGAACCACTGGTCAGAACTAAGACAGGCAAAAAATAGCCGAGGGTGTTAGAGAAAGAGTTGCACTTGACAGACTATAATTCCTGAGCATAATCTCAGAGAAGGAAAATTTCCTTGTGTTCATGCTTGGACACTGCTGTAATACAAAAGCACCAGAGGAGATGTTGGGTTTGTCACCAGGGTGGTAATGATGAGTTTAACCTGTGCCTATAAACTGGAAACCAAAGTCTGCACATCACAAAACATAACCTGGATCAGACAACCTGGTGGATGAATAATACATTTAGTCGAGTGCTTCAGTCGAGTATCAACAATTCACAAACTAAAAACCCACTCAAGGAACCTCAAGGTTTGAAAGGTTTGTAGCAGAGACTACAAATAGCAATTTCAAGGGATCCAGGGATTTAGACTCCCAGAGCTGGCAACCAGACATGCAGGGACTGAGGTCATCCCCTCCGCATCTCAGTCATTTGGTCTCCCTTATCTCTTCCTCTCTGCACATCTGCTTCACTCTTCTATTGCAGCTGTCTTCCTCTGATTCTCATTTCACACAAGGTTCAACATGAGTGATCCAGCCCTAACTTATCATGCTCTTTCAGGTCCAGAGCCCAACACTGACTGACAACTGTCACAATGTTGCTCAGTTAAATTTTCAGGAATGGTCCTGAATGATGTCCAGTCTGGTCCAGTGAATGATGGCTGATTCTGTCTAACCTTGGGTCATGCATCAACCTCTTTCCATAAGCGGGGCCAGGAGTGGAAATTATCACAAAGTTCATAGGTTGAGCATTCTAGGAGACTACTGGAAGGGCAGGCCCTTGCCGGGAACTGTGGGCAAAGTAGGCAGTCAAGTACATCTAATTCCTGACCATAAACAATGAACTACACACCTTTTTTCTTTCCCATCTTCTGCCTCCCAGGAGACAGGTGAATATGGGAGAAACAAGGTGGAGCTTGAAAGAATGCCATCTGCTGTCAGGACCCAGTTTAGTATCTGAGAGAGGTAACCACAGACTGGCATGACTGAAAGATAGTCTACAAATCCCCACGACCAGCATTAATGTACGTGAATATACATGTGTTATCTTCCTCCTGAAACTACTGAGAAGCCAATCCATTCTTGGTGATGGTGACAGCCTGAAAATGTCTGAAACGCAGGATCTCTGCTTAATCTTAACCTCACACTTACCGCTGCATTGTGACAAGTAAAACTGTAACACATTCAGATACTAAAAAAATCCTCCTCCCCTTGGGTTTTCATCTGATTGTTTGGAAAATTTGTGATTTACATGTGATTACAGCGGTTTGACAGTTTGCTTGACAGCTCTGAAATAACGTTCTTGATAATCTTCTACTGAAACTCAAAATGGCACTTCCAGAAACTTAGAACTTCAGCCAAACTGCAAGTTCACAAGAATTTTATAAACTCTCCCAATGGAGAAATTGTGTGTAAATTCATTTTATGAACCCACACTGGCTACTGCAGCTAAAGATTTGAATGGTCCTATTAGTTTTTCTTCTTTTTCTAGTTAAGTACAGCTGAACTGAGATAGGAGGGCAAGATGAGTCTGGACTTAGGGGCATATTTAAACAGAGATGGCCAGGATAAAAATCTACCTTCCACTCCAGCCTGAAGGCAAAATGAAGCCAGGAGAGGGAAGAAGTTACACAGGGGAAAATAGAGGAAGCACCAGCAACAAATGTCTATTTTCACCTTGCGTAGAGCACGTGGCCCCTGAAAATCATGTCTGTGGCTCTGATATAATGCCATCATGCCAATAAGAAATCATTTATTCCAGAGTCTTAGGTGGAGTCAACTATTCTAGCTTTTCCCCCAAGTACAGGTATTGGAGATTTTAGCGAATTAAAAAAAGAAAAAGAAGTCTAATACTTGTGTTTTACTGACTAAACAAAACACCTTTAAACCAAAAAGATGAGTTATCTAAGTTGGAAATAAAACTCCTGCCTACTGAAGTCTGGTGCAGCTGAGTTATCACTATTTTCATCCTGTAATTTGTTTTATAGGGTACTAATTAACAGGGCAAAGTCTGTTGCCAGGAAAGTAAATCACATTTTGCTGTTTTCTTCTTTTCTAACAAGACACAGACCTGGTCTTTAATTAAAGAGCAAGTTCCAAGAGCACTATCAGCTAGTGCAATCAGGGAACATTTGGCTGGGGAGATCATGGTGAAACCCTCTGTGTAGAGTTCAGGAAAGATAGCGAGAGAGAGGAAGAAATGGAGGGAGAGAATTGATTGCACAGGTACCCTTCAAAAGAAGATACTGCTTTCCTCAAATGTCTCATCTTTTCTCTGTTCCCCACAACCCAGCTCTTCTTCTCTAGCTCTACTCAGATTACAAGGGTACCACAAACAACCTTTTAAGAAATCCTCACTGTCCCCTCCATACCAATTCATTCCTGCCCCCTAAGTTTTTTTTTTTTTTTTTTGTTTTGTAGCACCTCTCTCATTGGACCTCTCTGCACCAAGCTCCCTCTTCTCTGGGGCTTTTTCTTCAACCTGGCCCCCTCAGTGACCTCCGGCCCTGGGTCTTGCTGCCTGGCCTGTGCAGCTCATCCCCCACCCCTCCCCTCCCACTTCACCCTCCTTGCCTTCCCTTAGTCTTCACTGTTTTCTCCTTTGCCTCTTTCTCCCATCTATTCCTGGAGGTTCCGAGCTGGCGGCGGCCCTCCGACCTCTCCTTCTATGAATCCTCTGAAACATCGTTTGGAGAGGGTATGTGGTGAGTGAAGTAGCTGATGGGCGGGCAAGGAAAGCGAGTGCCTGGCTTGCACCCTGGAGCGAGGAACCTGACGTCACCGCGCCCTGCCTGTCAATCTCCAGCGGGCGCGCTGCTCTTAGCCGCCTTTTCTTCTACTGACTGTATCTCTCACTCTCTGCAGCACCCGCACAGCGACAAGCTCCCGGCACTTCTCTGCGTGCCGGGCGGGCCACCTCCTTCAGGAGTCGGCTCTGTTCGCGCCGGGAGCCCAGCTTGGCGCCTCACCGCAGCGCTCATGATCAGCGATTTCCTGAAGCCCTGACTCCCCAGGTGAGCAACCGGGCTCTCTTAAGGAACTTTGAGGGTGTGCAGAGGGGAAGGGGTGAAGGATTGCCAGGGGATGAATCCTTTTCACCCGGAGAAATGGAGCCAAGCTGATTCCACACTCCCCACCTAAAAAGACATTCCAGCTTCTCTCCCCCAAACCTCTTTCCTAGGGGTCTCTGAAGCCAGCGGGGCCATCTGTGCTCCCCGAGCGCAGAAACTTCTCTTTCAGCACCGCGGACAGCGACTCTGCCGCTTAGTTGAGGGGAGCGCCTGACCAAGCAGGTCAGAGCCCGGGCAGGACTCGCTGGGGCCGACAATAATAGCCTGGTGCACAAGATGTGGTTGCAAATATGGGCACACTTACGTGATCTGTGTGAATGTGAGTGCATGTTCTTCGTGTATTTATCTGTGCAAAAACTCAGATACCAGTGCGGCATCCCTTGTGCGTTTCACTCTCACTGGCTCACTCAACAGGTATGTATTTATTTTTGGCTCTCAATCACTGCTTCCTCGATCTGCTCTGAGGCGGGATGGGCAGTACGAACGGGGCAGCAGCGCCCGGGAAGTACCCTGGCGGGGTGAACCGCACACCTGACACTTGTTCTCCCTCTCCACGCAGGGTGTAACGTCCCGCCGCAATGAACGCGAGCGTATCCTCGCTCAACGACTCCCAGGTGGTGGCAGTGGCGGCCGAGGGCGTGGCGGCAGCGGCCACCGCCGCAGGAGCACGGGACACCGGTGAATGGGGGCACCCGGCAGCCGCAGCGGCGGCGGCGCTGGGGGCCGGCGGCGCAGCTAACGCGTCGCTGGAGTTGTCTTCGCAGCTGCCAGCGGGGCCGCCGGGGCTGCTGCTCTCGGCAGTGAATCCATGGGACGTACTGCTCTGCGTGTCTGGGACGGTGATCGCAGGCGAAAACGCCCTGGTAGTGGCGCTCATCGCTTCTACCCCTGCTCTGCGCACGCCCATGTTCGCGCTGGTGGGCAGCCTGGCCACCGCCGACCTGCTGGCGGGCTGCGGTCTCATTCTGCACTTCGTGTTCCAATACGTGGTGCCCTCAGAGACCGTGAGCCTGCTCACTGTGGGCTTCCTTGTGACCTCGTTCGCTGCCTCCGTCAGCAGCCTGCTGGCCATCACGGTGGACCGCTACCTGTCCCTCTATAACGCACTCACCTACTACTCGCGACAGACCCTGTTGGGCGTGCACCTCCTTCTTGCTGCCACCTGGACCGTGTCCTTAGGCCTCGGGCTGCTGCCGGTGCTTGGCTGGAATTGCCTGGCGGAGCGCGCCGCCTGCAGCGTGGTGCGCCCGCTGACGCGCAGCCATGTGGCGCTGCTCTCTGCCACCTTCTTTGCGGTCTTCGGCATCATGCTGCACCTGTACGTGCGCATCTGCCAGGTGGTCTGGCGGCACGCACACCAGATCGCGCTGCAGCAGCACTGCCTGGCGCCACCCCACCTGGCTGCCACCAGAAAAGGTGTGGGAACGCTGGCAGTGGTGCTGGGCACTTTCGGTGCCAGTTGGCTGCCATTTGCCATCTACTGTGTAGTAGGTAGCCACGAGGACCCAGATGTCTACACCTACGCCACCCTGCTGCCCGCAACCTACAACTCTATGATCAATCCTATCATCTATGCCTTCCGCAACCAGGAGATCCAACGGGCCCTGTGGCTCTTGTTTTGCGGCTGTTTCCAGTCCAAAGTGCCCTTCCGCTCCAGGTCCCCCAGTGAGGTCTGATGGCTCCCTCCACCCTCTAACCAACACCACACCCCTAACAAGCCAGCCTTTGGTGAGCTTCTCCGTGCCTGCTGATGAACTCTGAGATCCCAATAGTGGGCCTGACTTTGGAAAGCCAGAATAAACATAAACACAACAAACTCACAGAGACAAAGAGGCTTGTTGACACTTTACATATACAGTGTATACATATGTACATATATATACAAATATTTGTATCTTCTGGAGGTGTTCAGGATGTGGAATTTCCTGTTCTGTGAAAAAAACTAACAAAAATGTGGTTGTATACTCAAATTGTACATCACATTTGTTGAGTGAAGACATTCCAATACTGCTTAATTATAGCACTTTATTTTTAGCTGCTGAACTGCCAAAACAGTGTTGCCATTTTCAAGGGCAGGGGAAGGGGATAAAAGTGTATTTTTGTTGTATGTGATAGAATATTTTGCTTCATATACATCAGTAAATTACAACATATTTTGTACACAAATAAACACATTATAAAAATGTAATTTTGGCATGTGATTGGTGATAGAATTACTATTTAAGACATGAATTATTAGTGTATTTACTTTAAAAGTTTATTATGTATCATCTCCATCCTGTGAAAATCTTAATGTAAAAATCATACACAGTTGCTCATAAATTATCATTGAAACACCGAATCCAGATTATTGGGGAAGTCAGGAAGGGAATAATCACTCACATAATAGCATTCACAGGCCACTAAAGGGTTATTTGTATATCAGTGAAAATTGGTTACTGGGTTTGGAAGGCTAGCTCCAAAGGATGTCTGAAACCATTCCTTCATCTTACCACATGTGTGCTTACAAACCCTGAAGCCACAAATTTTAGGTGTATTTTTTCCAGTCTGGAAAGAATTTTAAATGTTGAAAATTCATATTGACTGAGTATATTGTTACTGGCCAGGTCTTGTAGCAAAATGCGCAGCCTTATAAAATAAATAAATTCTTCAAAGACAAGGCCTCAAGATATACTGTGTTCATGAGGTAAATGAAGGTAAGCCCAGCAGCCCACTTTGAGGCACTCTTATCTGCAAAGCACAGGACATTAAATTAATAACCTCAAGAACTAAACTTTCCCATTCCACCAATGCGTGTAAATCATAGTTAAACTGTTCCCTCCTTCCCTTCCTATAGGTCATGTGAGGAAAAATAATATATATGGACAAATTCTGAGCACCTATGAAGATATATGCACACAAGCTCAAGTAGTCACTGGCCTTAGGCCTTGGGAAAATATACACAAGCAAAATTTTTATATAGTTCACAGATATTCATTTAACACCTACTATCTGCTAGACACAGACCCAATGCTGGGAATACAGAAGCAGACTAAACAGACAAAAGGTCTCTACTCAAAGCATTATCCTCTAGTGGGGAGATAGTTTACAAGCAAATAAATCCATATGAAGAAATTCATTATGAAGAACTGTCTCATGCTACTGTGGAGGCTGAGAAGTCTCAAGGTCTATAGTCAACAGGAACAAACTGGAAACCCAGGAGTGCTGATGGTATAGTTCCAATCTGAGTATAGAGGCCCGAGAACCAGCAGAGCCCACAGGTTCAAGACTCAAGAACTGTTGTTTCATTTAGAAACATAAAGGCAGACAGATACCAGCGTTCCATCTCAGGCCAACCAGGCAGCAGGACTTAGTTCTTTTGTTTGTTTCTGTACTTCAATTGATTCGATGAGGCCCCCTACAGTTAGGAGGGCAGTCTGCTTTACTCTACTGAGCCAAATGTTAATCCTATCCAGAAACACCCTCACAGACACAGCCAGAAAAAGGTTTAACCAAATGTCTGGGCACTGTGTGGTCCAGTCAAATTGACACATAAAATTAACCATCACACCAGCAGAACACAGTGATCCAAAATAAAGGAGAAAAGGTGTTTCAGGAGGGAGTAGTCAATTGGGTCAAACCCTGCTGAGAGAGTAAGTAAAATGAGGATTAAAAACAATGACTATTGATTTTGTAATGTGATTATCACTGGTGAACTTGACAAGAGAAACTTCAGGAGAATGAGGGGAGTGGGTATTGATTATAGAATGCACAAGAGAAAATGTATCAACAATCTAGTCTCCAATATCTTGCAACAGAGCTGTGACCTTTTTAAAACTACAAAACACACTAAGATTTATAGGTTTATTGTTTTATAGTATCTATGAATTGAGATCCAGGAAGATCAGCATTATTGCTCATTCATCAAATTAACATTTTCTAATAAACAACCTTTATAGACTATTCAGCAACATCAGACACCCTCTCAGGCCCTATCAGTATCCAGGATGCATTCAAGCAGACTGAAATAACAAAAGCCCTGGCTATAAACTTTCCAAATATGTGGTAGGGAAAACAACATAATTTCAAGGTAGAACAAAGTCAAATTATTATACATGTTAAATTTTCAGAGAAAAATTTTTGCAATCAGCAGATTAAGAAAGTTCAAGACTAAGATAATAAAACAGACCATGGATCTGACTTCAATCCAGTTGGTATTAATATTCAATATCTGCCCTAAATGTTTGAAAGAGCTAAGAACAAGAAGATACTAAACAACCAGGCTGTTAATATCCCTGGCTTACACAGCTTGTCAGGCTGTGTACTGTCAATGGGCTGGATCTTCACCTATCTGATGATGTAAGGATATAAAACTGTGAGTATGTCTTGAAACATTTCTATGAAGGAATGTCACATGTTCATTTGACCCATCTATTAATAATCTCTATTTTAAGACTCTAAGCTAATTACTGGAAGCATATAGTCTTTGCAATAAGCAAGATTCAACATCCAACACCTTACCCACTTTGATAAGTAATAGGGATCTAAATTTAATACATTTAAATAAAGCCACTAATCTTTACTTCAGTAAGTGCTGTTTCTCCCTTCTTTACCATCTAAATTAATGACATCATCATCCTTCTAGTTGTTCAGAGCAGAAACCTTGGAATCACACCCTCTCCTTTTTTTCATACCTCCCATCCAACATGGATGCTTGTTGCCTTTATGTTTAAAATATATCTAGACTCTAGCCACTTCTCACCATCTCTACCATCTCTATCATCATCTCTCACCTGAATTACTGTGGCAGCCTTCTCCTTGGTCTCCTAGCCTCAGTTCTTGTGCCCTTCAGTCTATTGTCTATACAGTGGTTCATCCCACAGATAATTGCTCCTTTGACTATCCTTGAAATCAGAGCATGAGCCCACTGGCAGTACAGTCTGTCTCCAAAGAACAAACTTTGGGAAGAGGCATTTAGGCTCAATAAATAGGTCTGGAGGAAGAATTTCTTTAGTAAGGAATTTGGGAGTCTTGGGGTACATGGTGCCTGGTCTAGAAGTGAGGACACAGACTCCACCCCCACAGATGGAATGGGCATAGAGCAGAGGTCTCTGCAGCATGAGGCCCAGGGTAGGGGCCTCACTTGGCCCAAGATATTAGTTTCTTATTGATATTGTAGCAAATGACCACAACCTTGGTAGCTTAAAACAATACATATTTATTCTCTTACAGTTATGAAGACCAGAAGTCTGCACTGTATTTCATTGATCTGAAACCAAGATTTAAGTAGGACTACACTTTCTTTAGAGCTTCTAGGGGAAGAGTCTGTTTCCTTAACTTTTTCAGCTTTTAGAGTTGCCTTTTTGGCCTATGGCCCCTTCTTTCATCCTCAAAACCATTAGTGTATTATCTTGCTTAAGTGGTTACACTGCTTCCTGTTATAGTCAAATCTCCTTCTACCTCTCTTTTATAAGGACATTTGTGATTATATTTAGGACTCACCCAGATAATCCAGAATAACCTCCCCATCTCAAGATTCTTGATTTAATCACACCTGCAAAGTCTCTTTTGCCATGTAAGGTAACAGCCACAGCTCTGAGAAGAGTACTAATGAAAAGTGCAATAATAAAGGCAACCCACTCCAGTACTCTTGCCTGGAGAATCCCATGGAGGGAGGAGCCTGGTGGGCTACAGTCCATGGGGTCACAGAGAGTCAGACATGACTGAGTGACCTTACTTACTTACTTAGAGAGTAAGGATCCCATAGGAAGGTCAGGGAAATGCTATGGAAATCCACTAGAAAGGCAATACTGAGCAGAGTCAAGAAGAACAAAAAGCATTTTCAAGGCAAAGGACATTGAAGGGGAAAGTTCCAGACCAAGAGGACAACAGGAAGCACAGAAGTATGGCCCATTCAGAGCAATGCAGGCCATTCAGCACAGCTGGAGTGTTTAAGATCTAGAATCTAGAGAGGAAGTAATAGGAGATAAGTCTGGAGAAGTAGGCAGGAGCCAGATTACAAAGAGCAGTGTTGGGAATGGACTGCAGGTGGGAAAGACTGGCGGCCAAGAGACTATTTTGGAGACCAGTTATAGCAGTCCAGGTGAGAGGTGATGTCAACATCAGCTAAGAAGGCAAAGGAGGTACACAGGAGGGGATGGATCCAAGAGGTCTCAAAGAAGAGTCTCTCTAAGTGAGCAATTGTAGGAATTAAGCAACAGTTTGGAGTCAAGGATGCTCAAAGGGTAGATACACTATGATGGGAACATAGCAGGAAAGGCAGATTTGAGAAAGAGGGCACTGAATCAAGTTTTCTACATATTAAATGTTGGGATTTGTGGAAATATCCAAGTGGAGGCAGGTAGCCCTGTGGCTTTGGAGCTGGCAAGAATGGTATGAATGGACCTTAAGGTGTAAGTGAAGCCACGGGAAAATGAAAGTGAAAGCCACTCAGTCATGTCCGACTTCACAACCCCATGGACTACACAGTCCATGGATTTCTCCAGGCCAGAATACTGGAGTGGGTAGCCATTCCTTTCTTCAGGGGCCAATCCAGGGATCAAACCAGGTCTCCTACATTGCAGGCAGATTCTTTACCAACTAAGTCACCAGGGAAGCCCAAGAATACTGGAGTGGGTAGCCATTCCCTTCTTCAGCAGATCTTGCTGACCCAGGAATCAAACCGAGTCTCCTGCTTTGCAGGCAGATTCTTTACCAACTGAGCTACTCAGACATCAGAATAAAGCCACAGGAGGAATTGAGAAAAGGCCAAAGTTACAGTCTGGACACCATAACATATGTGAGTACAGTGAAGGAAAGAACAGGAGAAAAGAAGACTAAGGAGGAGAATTGAGGGGATACCCTGGGAAAATCAAGAGGAAAAATGTTTTAAGAAGGAAGTGACTGGGAACTCCCTGGCAGTCCAGAGGCTAGGACTCTGTGCTTGCAATATGCAGTGCCTGGGGTTCAATCCCTGGCTGGGGAAATAAGATCCCCCAAGCCAGAGGAGGGGCATGGCCCCCAAAAAAAGGAAGTGATCAGCTATGTAAAGGCTGCCCAGAGTTCAAGTAAGATAAAGTTTGGAATGTGCTAGATTTAGGAACATGGTGGCCACTGGTGACCTAAGTGAGAGCAACTTAAACGGAAAGTGGGTTAAAAGCTAGATTGCAGTAAGTTGTGGAGGCAATGGGAATTTTCTAATTTTTCTCAGTATATTTAACTTTAAATTGAAGGTGAAAAATAGGGTGGTAGCTTGAGGGAAGATAAGGTCACAAGATAATCTTTGTTTTGTTTTTTAAAGATGGGCAAGAACTGAATATAAGACTGATACCCTGTAACTGGAAAGACGGAAGCTAACAGAGAGAGAAAGCTCCCAGAATTAGTCTTCACAGGAGAATGAAGTCCAAAATGCAGTGTGAGGGAGAGAGAGGGATTTAGACAGGAGGAGGTGGAGACGCGACTCCTCTGCTCTGACAGGAGTCAAGGTGGGAATGAGTGGAACTGCTAGAGCTAAGTTTATAGATGGTGGGAGGAAGTTCACAAAGTTCCTATCTGACACCCTCAATTTATCTGAAGGAGGAGTGCCAGGTAAGTGACTACTGCCAGAAGTATCCAGAACCTAAGCTGATGGCGTTGGGAACAGAGCTGTGAACTTGGAACAGTATCATCATTTAATCAGAATTAAAGGTCAGAGCATATCAAATATTGCAAGGATGCAGAACCACTGGAATGTTCTTGTATTGATGGTGGGAGTGTAAAATAGTATAAACACTTTGGGGAAAAGTTTGGTGGTTTCTTAAAAAGGTAAACATATTCCTCCTATATGACCCAGTCATTCCACTCCTGAGTATTAATCCAAGAGAAATTAAAGCATATGTCCATATAAAGACTTGCACGTAAACGTTTATAGCAATTTTACTTGCAATAGCCAAAAACTGAAAACAACTCAAATGTCCGTTACAGGTAAGTGAATAAAAATAAACAAATTGTGGTACATCTATACAATAGAATGCTACTTAGAAATGAAAAGAATGAACCATTAATATGTACAACAACACGGATAAATTGCCAAATAATTATGTTGGGTGAAAGACACCAAGCAATAAATGAACACATATTGTAAGATTCCATTTTTATTAATGTACAGTGACAGAAAGCAGGCCAATGGTTGGATTAGGGGAGAGGGATGGGAAAGCGAGAAAGGCAGAGGTCTCACAGGGGCACAAGGAAACATTTGGGGTGACAGGTTCATCATCTTAATTGTGATGATGATTTCATGGGTTTGACATATGTCAAAACTCAGAAGTTGTATACTTTAAATATGTACATTTTATTACACGTCAGAATTAGTCGCCCAGTCGTGTCCAACTCTTTGCAACCCCATACATCAATTATACCTCAATAAAGCTGTTAGAAATATGTGTCAGAGAAAGAACTATAGTAAAATAGAATCTAATTAAAAATAATACCATATGAAAATAAAATGTAAAGTTCCAACATGGCATGATTCATGAATCAGGATAAGTTAATCTACAGTAGCAACAGTCCCCCAGATCACAGTGAGTTAAACACAGCAACGATTTCTCACTTACATAAGGTTAACTGCACTGCCTGGGCAACTTCCCAAGACAACTGTTGTATAAGCAGCAAAGTAGCCATCCATCTTCTGGCTCTATCTCCACAACATGAGACCATCTCTATAATCACTAGGGCAAGGGGGGACTGGAGGGATTCAAATCAGCACTGAAATGCTTTGGCCCATAAATGACACTTCCATTCATAGCCCAGTGTGCATAGCTAATCACCTAGCCAACCTAACTATAATGGCACGGGGAAAGATAATAATCCTGAATACTCAGAAAGAAAGGTAAATCAGAAATGGATGAATTCAAAAATTCAAGATTTCAAGACCAGCTACATGGTCCGTGCCATTCCAAACTGAACATTAAGTTGCAGACAAAAGAGATTTACAAGATTCAGACCCCAAATTTCAATTACTTAAGACTGGACAAAAGTTTATTTTCCTTTAATAAAACTTTACGTTATGGGGTTGTTGAGCTCATTTGGTAGAACGCAGTGTAAAAAAGTCAAGACTCGAAGTGAGCATGAAGGAAATGCCGTTCCAGACTGGAGCCTGATTTTCTAACCTCAGTCAGACTCGCCCCTGGTCACACAGGAGCGGAGAACTGTGAAGGTTTAGCACAAACCCTTCTCCATAAACAGGCTAACAATTCCAAACCCCTGTTTTGGTTGTGTGGTTGAGATTTTTGTGGGAAAAACTGAGCAACAGAGTGCTAGTTGATGGTGATCAGAGAATCCAGAAGTATCTGAATTCTACCACAAACTTACTGTGTTGCCGGGTCTCCTGAATCGCAGGTGGATTCTTCACCATCTGAGCCAACAGGGAAGCCCTAGAAAAATAGTGAGGAACAACAGCCAGTCAAAATTATTAGCTGTTGAAGAGAAGGAAGGATAAAAGAAGTTAGCTGTGACTGAGCTGTGATTCTGGCACATAACTTAAATGCAGAGCATTCTTAGAAACTTGGCTGGGTCACATAAATTGTCTTTACCTCTTAAACCAAGCGTAAACTGCCTCAGTTCAAAGCTTGATTTCCTTGCCCAATTTAAGCCCTCAATACACAAATCCAGGTCTCAGACCTTGCCATTACTGGTTACAAAACAAAACGAAACCAACACCAAACTTTCAGATATGAGAAGAGAATCAGAAAGAGAGAGAGAGGAGGCTGGGGGTGGGGAGGCCAACCCAGTGGCCAATTAGCCTGAATCTGGTTGCCTCAGAGGATATCCAGAAGGAACTGGCCAGTCCTCCAGACAAGGAGCAGTACTGTCCCTTCTACCCCAGCCAGGAAGAAGGGAGTCTGCATTTGGCCACTTAACTAGATGAACCAATTGGATCAGTGCTCCTGCAAAGTAAGGGTAGAGAGAAAAGAAGATGGAGAGAGAGAGTGAGGAAAACAGCATTTTCCATGATGTAGTTATCTGGCTTTTTAACCAGCTGTCAGACCTTGGGGAAATTCGTATTTATTCAGTGGGGAATCACAATAGTAATTACCTTCCAGGGTTGTTGTAAGGGTTAAATGGGTTCACATAAAAGTTCAATAGTACCTGGCACATGGTAGCACCATATATACCTTAACTGTTATTGTTATTATTGTTGATGAAAGCAGACTTCATGAATACTGAATTCACCTAGTCTAGATTTTACAGCTTTAAGTGCATTCTGCTTTTCAAGTTTCCTTCTGCTGCACACACAAAATAGTTTCATATGTTATCTGTTTTCAGTAACCTACAAATCTCAAAAGGAGCCATTTCAATATCTTTAGTTACTGCTTTGAAAGTAATTTGAATACAACATATGTTATTTATATAACATTTTGATACATAGCTGAGATTTTTCTCCAAAACAGCAATTCAAATCAGTATTATGCCCTTTTTCAATGAACATTTAAATCTATGTATTTGCCAAAAAATATTGATCTTTAATTTTCAAATAGAATCATTAGGAATACCTGAACAGAGCAACATTGATGCTGGTTATCTCATCTCTGTCTTCCTGAAACCAAATATTTTTGTACATAAAACCAAACAAAAAATCATACTGCACACACACAGACACACACATACTTGGGAGTCTTCATTTTCTGTGATTTAGCAGGGTTCATTCACTAGAAGGATATACTACCTAGCAGTGGTTTGTGATCCAGGATGCTCTGCAGAACTGGCTTATTTTCTAGAGAAATGCAGCTATAAGAAATGCATTGTTTAGATCAACTCCAGAGGTGTAAAGGAGAGCCGACATTCCCAGAATATTGACTGGCTGAACACACTTGAATACATACATACATATAGATGGAAGGAAGTGGGGAGAAGGACCTACAGTCACTGAGGGAACCCTCTGAGAACAGTTACTTATCAGTCTGGGCATGTTGTGTTGGGGGAAAAGGGTTTATGGCCATTTGAGTATGCAAGTGAGAGCCATGTCCTGGAAGCCTTTCTGTGTGTGCTGGGTGAAGTCTTAGTGAAACCAGATTCAAGAATGACTACAGTGCCTGGTAGTGGGGTATTACTGTAATATTCCAGTGAACCTTGTATTAAAAGAAAAATTGCTCCTAGATTATTATTATTATTATTATTATTATTATTATTAATGGGAGCACACAGTAAATAAACATCAAACAGTACTCTTTCCTGCACTGAAAGTGTGTTAAATTTAGGTTTGGCCAATTTGTGTTTTGTAAAAACACAAAGATGCTTGTAAAAATGACAGCAGAAGGTAAAGACAGTTATATAGTCATGTTTCACAACTTACTGATAAGTTACATTTCCACCATTATGAATGCACATCCACTTTATTACTAAAACAGCTGACAGCTGATAACATTATCTTTTGTTGCTGAGAAATTTAATCGGTGTGGGACAGGTGTCATTGGACAGGCTGGTACCATACTAACAGAACTTTCTATATCAAGCAGTGTGCACATGAAAACTAATCTGCCTGGGCTTTGCAGATTGCACTTAACTCCTGGAGCCTGTGGCTATCTGTGATTTCCTTCCTCTCCAGTTGTCAAGGGAGCCAACTGGCCCTGCTGGGGGGTTTGGCTGTAGCATCTGTACCAATCAGGCCTGGTAGGGACCTTAGAGACCATGTTGCCCAAGTCCTTCGGGTTTCAGACAGTGATATTGTCTTTGGATTCAATTCAGAGAAAAGGGGTCATTTACCCAAGATTGCACAGCTTGTATGGAGAAGACATCTGAACTCAATTTACCCAGGTTTCCTGTTTTCCTTCCTTGTCACGGACGCATTCGGCATTCTGTCAGCCTCTCTTCCCCTCCCTCTGTCCTCAGAGATGTCCCCTTCTTACATCCTAGGAAAGCAGCCGGACCAGGACTCCAGGCCAAGTCTAGCTAGACTAGAGCTCTGAGTGTGGTTAGGATTGGGGATTCAGGCTGGATTTTCAGCAAGGAGGGTACTGATGGAGGTCTTTGCAAAGCCTGACACTCTCTTCTGGATTGCAAAGCCCAGTCTCAGAGTGGATGGTCCCACCACTCCAGGACCCTGGCCCCACAGTGTGGTGGAAGAAGGCAGTTTTGACCCTGGACTCTGTTTATTCTCCCAAAGCTCAGAGTTGGACTGCCTTTCTTCTTTTTACTAGAGCTCACAAGACAGGATGATACTACCCAGGAAGCAGTCTGGTGGCATCTTCCAGCTCCATTGTTGTGGAGGACAATCTTTGGTTAAGCATTTAGTGGACTGGTAGACAAGCTGTCTTCAGCTGTAAACACCAGAGCCAAACTCTCTGGGCCCTATAATTCAGTCCAGGATTTGTTCTGTGTTTTGTTTATGTGTGAAATACCACCTTTAGCCACTAAATCATGCTGCAACACAGGGATCAAACCTAGGTCTCTGGCATTGCAGGCGGATTCTTTACCAGCTGAGCCACAAGGGAAGCCCAAGAATACTGGAGTGGAAAGCCTAGCCCTTCCCAACCCAGGATCTTCCCAACCCAGGAATTGAACTGGGGTTGCCTGCATTGCAGGCAGATTCTTTACCAACTGAGCTATCAGCAAAGCCCACTAAAGACTTTAGGTGAAGTTTTAGCCTAACGAATCAAAAGAGTTTTCTACCTTCTACAATTTAGTTTAATATAGATTAGTGAGTTAAAGTTTAAATTTTATTCTATTAAAAAATTAGAAGAAAATACGAGTACCTACCTTGGACATCTCTGGAGTAGGGAGAACTTTTGAGCTGAAAGTAATGAACTAAGTCACAAGAGTACATAAGAAATTAAAAGTACGTGCCATATTGGTCACAAACAAAACTAAAAGAAAAATAACATAGTAGAGAAATTATTAAAAATAAAATACATATATATATGTATAATAAAGGAGGGTTACTCCCTTACATTTGAAGAATTTTTACAATCAAGCAAAACTAATAGGAAATGCAACAAAAATATGAAATACATTACAAAAAGGAAGATGAACTGTTTAAATATATTACCCAAGAAGTGTGAATAAAATAGCAAGATGCCATGTTACATCTAGCAAGTCAGGTACTTTTTAAATTAAAATATCAGATATCAACAAAATAATAACCACAATGTCTTGTTGACCTTGAAATATATGTAAGAAGTAAAATGTAGGACACAATATTTCATTGTATGAGTAGAAATTTATGAATTAGGAAAAAACTGTTTGATGGAGAAAATTAAAGGTCTTTGCATTGTTTGGGGAATGTAACAGTACTGTATTAGTTTCCTGTGGCTGCCATAACAAACTACTACAAACTGGGTGGTTTTAAAAACAACAGAAACTTATTTTCTCATAGCTCTGGAAGCCAAAGTCTGAAACCAAGGTTTTGGCAGGGCCACTCCCTTTGAAGACTCTGGGGAGAATCTCTTCTTGCTCTTGCAGCTCTGGTGTCTCCAGGCATTCCTTAGCCTGTAGCTGCATAACTCCAGTCTCAACCTCCATCTGTACAAGCTCTTCTTTTCTGTGTCCTCTCCACTTTTGTCTCTGACAAGGACTTTTTGTTGGATTTAGGGCTCACCCAGATAATCTGGGATGATCTCATCTACTGAAATCCTTAATTTTATGTCTTCAAAGATCCTTTTTCTCAACAAAGTCACTTTCAAATATATATTTTATTCAACATTTGCAGTTGTTCTTGGTGGAAGAATTGGTTTCTTACAAGCTCGTCCATCATAGTCAGAAGTTCCTAATGTGTGTTTAATGAGCATCATTGTGTTTGGAAATTTTTCCTGCAGAATGTGTGTTTTCTCTGTTTCCTGTACATGTATTTTAAACTTATATTAGTGGTGTTGTGTGGTGTGAGATCTCCTTGTATTTCTTACCTTATTCTCGGAGTGCCATGCCTTTGAGCTACCCTTGTGTAGACTCTACAGATTATGCTACTCACTGCTGAATCTCACAGTACTCTTCCACCACATTCCAGTCTCCCAGGAATGGCACACCTTATTGACCAGTTTGAGAATTTCTTTGAACTATGTATACTCAGGAGTAGAATTACTAGATCACTTAACCCAGGATTTCTGAGTCAAACAATTGCTACATTTGACTAAGCAGTATCTATTGCTCTCCATAATGGTTTTGCCTCTATATTAATTGCCCAGTGTCACAGAAGGGTGAGCATTTGAAATTTTCCGTAAAGCAAAGTGGATGCAGTAGCGATGCTAATCATTATGTCCTCACGCCACCTCCATCTGCCCTAAATGCACACTCCTGCTTCCTGTTCTGGCCTCCTTACTTTTACCACATGAACTTGTCCCCACAGGCCACAGCTAATCAGACAAGGATGGAAACCTTAACCATGCTGAGCCAACTAGACACTTTCTACCAAAAATTTGGGATAGGGACACTGAAAGACTCAGAAGATGGTGGACCCTTGAACTGAAAGTTTAAAGTCAGAACTTCTGTGTTTCAACCACATCTAACAAAATGTTTGCACTGATATTAAGCAGGGACCATCAGCTGAGAGAGAGAGAGAGAGAAGCAGTGAATGGAGCTGACATATAGCTGCACTATAAATAGAAGAAGCAGTTTATCTCCTGACTCCTTGCATCTGGTCCTTGTTGGTCTGGCTAAATTTTGTTCTCCATTTTGGATGTCTACAAGGTTAGAGACCTATTGAGTTATTTTTAAAAAACTGACTACCTAACTTAAGTAGGCTATCTTTCTAGTAATATAGCTCCTAGAAAAATATGTAGTTTATCTTCTTGCTTTAGTAAATAGAACACGTTAATTTTTGTACATGAAGTTTTATTGGAACACAGGCAACTTATTCATTTATATATTGCCTGTGGTTGCTTTTGCACTATGAAGATAGAGCTGCTAGTGTATAGCCCACACAGTGTAAAATAGCATCTGGCACTTCACAGAAGTTTGCTGACCCTAGCCTAATCTGTGGTTAACCTAATGGCATCATTACAGATATCATCTCTTGCAATCTGCCTTGATCTGGTGCTGCACTCAGGCGTGTAGAGGGCTGTTTGCCACACACTAAAATGGCATCACCGAAGCAATGGACATGAACTTGAGCAAACTGCAGGAGATGGTGAGGGACAGGGAGGCCTGGCATGCTGGAGTCTATGGGGTCGCAAAGAGTCAGACATGACTGGGCGACTGAACAACAACAAAATGCCCCAGAGAGCTATGATGCTCTAGCCACTAGTTTTCTCTCTCTCTCCCCTGAAGGGCCGTTCTGCTGTGCATAGTTCCTGCTCTCTGTTCTTAGGGCAGGATGAAAGCACCATGGCTGGCTATTCCCGGGTCTGTCAGCTCTTAATATGTCTGTTAGATCCTCCTCCTTGCTCCTTCCTTCCTCTCTCTCCTTTCCCCACAGCTCCCTAGTTTGCACTTTTGTCTTTGAACATGGACCTTTCGAGTCAGCGTCCATCATCCTGCGCTCTGCTGAGGACCTATCTAGACTCAGTGTCTCTCTTTCAGTCTTCTTATTTGAGGTTCTTATTGATTATTTCAATCATAGTTTAATGCTCCAGGTCCAACACCTCCACATTGTGCAAAGTGTTGGAAACAGAGCCATGCAAACATACAAGGAGGATTTCAACAGTTCTGCTAGACACATTAGACACTAGGCATTAGAGCAAGGGTGGAGACGGGCAACCCTTCTCTGCATCATCATCCAGACTTCACTTGATCACCTCCCCATTCCTCTGAACCATTCTCCACATTTCCACATAGGGCTGGGCTGGGCCAGAGTTTCAGATAGCCCTCTTTGCAGATGGCCTTGCCACACAGCAACCCCACCCTAAACTATATCCTATCCTTTAGAATCATCATTCTAGCCATCTTTGGTGTCAAGGATGTAAGACAGGACAGAAGCCCTAGATACAGAAACCCATCTAAAGTCTTCAAATGGTAGTTCTAATATATACTGAAGGCTTTTGTACTACAAGAGGGTATAATTTCTGTTCACTTGGGGCTGGCACTCTGGGAGTCAGACTTAGGCCTCCGCCCTGAATCTTTCTTTGCATGGCCATGAGACCTCAGATGAAGCCTTTCACCCCTCTGGGTCTCAGCTTGTTCATCTACAAAATGAGGGGTTTAGACTGAGATAAGTTCTGAGTTCTCTTTTAGCCTTGCTACTCTGTTCTGAGCAGCTGGTCAGCCAAGATCCCATCTGTGGTGGGGCTCAGAGAAATGTTGTGTTGGCTGAGAACTAGCTCGTCTAGTTTATTCCTCAGGGAATCCCTTGCTTAAATAACTTAAGCAGGGTTCGCTGTATCCAGAGGCTTCCCTGTGCTTTCTGGTTTTGACTAAGGCAGAATTGCTTTGAAAACCGGTGGAATTTCATGTTCTAAAAGTTGACCACAGGGTTCCAATGGCATTGGAGGAAGGTGTATAAAGAACAAAGAAGTGAGCTATTCTTGTCAGTTCCTCTGCTTAAACCCTCAGTAGCTCCCTCACCACCACTAAAGTCAGACTACTTCACGGGACCAGCCAAAACCTTCATCATCTAACCCCTGGTGTCTTCTCCCGTCAGACCTCTCCTCAGCCAAGCCAAATCCCTGATAGTACTTGAATATGCTGTTCTCATCCGTCTCCAAGGCTTTGTATGTTCTGTTACCTTCAACCCCAATCTTCCTCCCCTGCCCTCCCCATCTTCTTCCCAATTCGTGAGTAATACCTCAGGTCCTAGCTTACACATTCCTCCCCTTCAGACAGGGTTAGATCTCCACAGGATGTTCTCCAGTTGCCCCGAGCAACACCCCCACCCTGGTATTCTTCACCCTTTCTGGCAATTATTTCTCTAAATTGCCTCTCCTTTCTAGACTCTTAGCTCCAAGGGACCTGTCCATCTTGTCACCACCATATCTCAAGGTCTGAGACAAGCCCTGTGTTTAAAGGTATTTAAAACATACACGTTAAGGAGGGATAAGGAATGCATTTGCTTCCTCTTCATGATGAGAAATACCTTCTTTCTTAGGTCTGCCATGGCGACTGGCTCAGAAACCTTGAAAATGATCTAGTTAAGTGGCTAAATTAGCTGAAAGCTAAATGATGGAGAGATGTCTGGTGGCAATGGGAGGGCTGGAGATGGGGCTCCAAACCATTCTGGTGGCTGGGATAGAGATGTTATTAGATGCTGTCAGCACATCACAGCAGAGGGTAATGGCTCAGCTGATCAAATAACTAGTTAAAAAGGGAAAAGAGACTATTTCCAGCTTTTAAATGAAAGGGGCATTAAATTCTTTTAGCTTTGATCTCTTGACACATTAATCAAGTTAATTTCCAACTGTCTAAGGCCCTAGGATAGCAGGTTTCCCCCTCCCTTGCTGGCATCCTAGAGTACCCTCAAGCAGCTGCAAACAGCATGGCTGAATCACACACTCCTGGGAAAATTCTAGAGTCCCAGAGGCAGAGGGAAGCCAAGAGGCCAGCTGGGAAGCCTGAGAAACACACCTGTTTCTGAAGCTTCTTTATTTGTGATCTTTATGAATAGCAGATGTTCACAGAAACAAGGTGCCCATTAAACAGTATTTACATAAAGACACACTGCAACCAGGCCTTCCCTGGTGCCTCAGCCAATAAAGAACCTGCCTGCAATGAGGGAGACCTGGATTTGATCCCTGGGTTGGGAAGATGCCCTGAGAAGGTAATGGCAACCCACTCAAATATTCTTGCCTAGAGAATTCCTTGGACAGAGGAGCCCAGAGGGCTACAGTCCATAGGTTGCAAAGAGTTGGACATGACTGAGTGACTAGCACTTTCACTTCCATACTGCAACCAAGCTCTTTAGATTTTCAAAGGCAGCTAAAGAAAAATACACCAAACGCTGAGTGGTTCTGTTAAGCTAGGGGCATATTTGATTTTATTTTCTCTGTATTTTAAATTATTTTTGATGAAGCACATAAATTCAATAATGGAAATATTGGTTTATAGTAAAAAAATTATAAAACAAAGGCTATATTGTCTAGTATTAAAGACAACATAGTATTTTGACCTTCTTACAAAAGTTAAAAATGTAGCACTTGGCCTCTTGTTCCAAATTTCTAGTTCAATTTCCTGCCAGGATTCTTAATACACAGCAGCAAGGTCAGCTCTTAATCAACTCTTAATCATCGTAGCGAGAGCTGGGATGGCGTGGGCCTGCAGCAATCATCTCTCTGTAAGTACAGCCACCCCGCAACACATTTTAGGACTAGAAATGACTCACTCAAAAATACGCTTGCTGGTGGAGTTTTATACAAGTCATACCAGTAAATAGTGGAAGTTGCGGTACCTAGGAGCCTGCTGAAGGGCAAGGCCAGCTTTTATCCATGCAGGTTTAAAAGGCTTAAGGAGAATGTTTCCTTCCGTTATGTTAATTCTAAATTAAGAATTTGGAAATTGAAAAAGATAAGAAAGCTTATGTTTACCATTATGTTTAAGAATAAACAGAATACGGAGCTAAAATCTGAACTAACTACATTATTTGTACATTCAGTTAATATCTGCTTATTTTTAAGCAGGAGGGCCTTCGTATGTTTACTCCCTATGTGTATTTGTTTCCTACTGGAGCTGTAACAAATCAACACAAACTTAGTGGCTTAAAGCAACATAAATGTATTCTCTTCACAGTTCTAGAGCCCAAAAGTCCACAGTCACTGAGCTGTCCTCTCCCAGAGGCTCTAGGGAAAAATCCGTTTGTTGCTTTGTCCAGCTTCTAAATTTCCGCACTCCTTGGCTCACTGCTCTGTGTCTCATCATCTCCTTTTCCTCTGCTTCCTTCATGACATGGCCCTCTCCGTCTGACTCCGACCCTTCTGCCTCCCTCTTAGAAGGACCCTTGGGATTACGCTGGGTCCACACAGATAATCCACAACCATCTTCCCATCTCAGGATCTTCAACCTAATCGTATCTGCAAAGTCCCTTTTTGCCATGTAGGGTAACAAACATGGGCCCCAGGGACAAGGACGTAAACAAGTTGAGAAGGAGTAGGAATTATTTAACCTATGACACTATACCAAAATTCTCTTTCAACTGTCTTCTATATAAAGGTTTTTTTTTTTTTTTAATGGAAAATATCAAACACACCAAAAGTGGACAGAAGAGTACAATAAATCTCTATGTACTCATCACCCAGCTTTAGCAGCTATCAACTCAAAACTTTTGAAAACATAGACAGCAAACTTTTTAAGTTAATAAAAATATTTTAATATCTGTGATAGTTATACTATAATGTGCCCCCAAAGTGCTGAAATGAGTTTCATCTATTTTAATAGCTATTTAATAGCTATTAATAGCTCCATTAATTTTTCTGAGAGAGATAAAAATTTTAAATAAAATCACCATTTGTCTCATAGCTATGAAGGCCAAGAATTTTTAAGTGTTAAAATATATGTTTCTAAATTAAAGTGATTATTGAATTGGATCTTCTTGACTTGATTAGTAATTAATCTATTTTATTCCAAGGACTCAGAATTTCTTTGCCATTACTACATTCTCCAACATGTGTGATAAATGAAAGATTCTGATCAACATCCTTTCTGTTAGTTTAAAGAGGAACAACAAGGTGGTAAATAGAAGAATACTATTCTGAAATGCAAGTCAAATCTACAGTGAGGTACCACCTCATAACAGTCAGACTGGCCATCATTAAAAAGTCTACTAACAACAAATACTGGAGAAGATGTGAAGAAAAGGCAACCCTCTTAGACTGTTGGTGGAAACAGAAACTGGTCCAGCCACTAAGGAGAACAGTACAGAGGTCCCTCAAAAACTAAAAATAGAGATCCCATATGATCCAGCAATCCCATTCCTGGCTAAACATCCAGAGAAAGCCCTAATTCGAAAAGATGCCTGCACTCCTATGTTCATAGCAGTGCTATTTACAACAGCCAAGACATGGAAATGACCTAAACGTCCATCAACAGATGCACAGATAAAGAAGATGTGGTACAAATACACAACGGAATATTCGTCATCAAAAGAATGAAATCATGCCATTTGCAGCAACATGGATGGACCTAGAGATTATCTCACTAAGTGAAATAAGTCAGAGAAAGACAAATACCGTATGATATCACTTGTATGTGAAATCTAAAAATACTATACAAATTAACACATCTATGAAACGGAAACAGACTCATAGTTATAGAGAACAGAATTGTGGTTGCCAAGGGGGGTTGAAGGTAGGAGAGGGATGGAATGGGAATTTGAGTTTAACAAACTATTACATACAGGATGGATAAACAACAAGGTCACACTGCATAGCACCAGGAACTATATTCAATATTCTATGACTAACCATAAAGGAAAAGACTATGAAAAGGACTGTATATGTACAACTGAGTCACTCTGCTGTTCAGAAGAAATTACCACAACATTGTAAATCAATTATACTTCAGCAAAATACAAACAAACAAACAAAAAAACACACCAGCTTAAAATACTGCTGCCTCAGCCCTCACCTTTCTGGGACCCAGGTAAGACAAGGAAGTGCATAGGCCCTACCTCTGAGCATCCAAAACAGGAGATTATAAAGACTCCCATTTAGTATCCTGCACTCCATTCACAGGAGAGCCCATAGGCCCTCACACAGAGCCACAGTGTTTTACTTCAGACATCCTTCTAATAAACGTGATCATCTGATTTCCCAAGGAGATAGGAGAAGGCGACAGGAGAAGTATTGAGTTAGAAGTTGGGACATGTGGTGTGGAATAATTTTCTGTAGATGGGTCCAATGACTGCAGCAATAGTGTCTCAGTGAGCAGGCACACTCACATGCAGATCTTTCTGAGACATGATTTGAATGGATAAAGAATACCCCTGGCTCTAAGAGTCCTCTGAACAACTTTGAAATAACTGTTATTCAAAACATTAGCTTTGAGTCCCTTTGTTTTCCACCTGAAATTATGACAACATTGTTAATCAGCTACACTCCAATATAAAATAAAATGTTAAAAAAATAAACATTAGCTTTGAATCACACAGAAAAGAACAAATGATGTTGATTAATTCTCTTTAAGAAAACAGGGAAGTGTATAGATTAATTTTTTTAGTAGGTTTTATAAAGATTAAGACAAGTTGCCCACTTCCCTCTAAATTGCTTGAAGGGGCGAAACATCAACCACCCAAGAACCAAGGAAACTTGGCTCTTCTAACTGATTTTCTAGTATTCAGATATTTATAACTTTTTGTATATTAAATTTTCATTAACTTGCATTTTACTCATTTAGAATTTTGAATCCCAACTGGATTGACTAAAATTTTGCCTTTGTCTAATTCATGAAGAAAGTGTTTGCCAAGCAAATTAAACATAGAGAGAAGATATTTAGTTTGCTTATCAAAAATATAAAGTCCTTTGAAGTGCTCTATGCAACTAGAAGCTACTCAAATATTTATTTTCTTCTGTTTATAATGTGGAAACATCTCAATCTCAGCTTTGGTTTATGTACATAAAAATAGTTTTTAAAAATTGTATTTCCTTAAACATATTTAAAATTTAGACTGATCACCTAGGTGTGTCCAAATTAATAAAATTTTCTTTTCCCTCGTGGATTATATTATAATCAAATCAGTGATAATTAAATAGTTTTCAAGCTATTTGAGTAAAATGAAAAAGGTGTTTTAAAAAGGCACAATCACCACTTTTAACAAATTATAATTAAAACCTTCTTCATTAAATTGATAAGATCAAACACCACTTTAAACTGAGAAACAGGCTCTAATATATTCAACACTCAGAAAAACTTCACAAAAGTTTCATAAATGCTTGTAATTATCCTAATTTTTCTCCTATAGTCTAATTTATAAACACTGGGAAAACAATTTTCATACACTGTAAATCACAAACAACAGATGAAAGACTGAAATTATAGACATAGAAGTTTGTACGTGTCTCAGAAGGTAAACAAAGTCCCAGAGTGGCTCACATAGATAAAACATGTAGAACACGTCTTCCTAATCTGGAAGATTAGGGTTAGTATTTAATACTTTCTAATTTAAAGCTGATTTGGCATCTTGCTACTTTATGTTCAGAAAAGTTTACAAACAGAGGTTGTGTCTGACTACACAAACTATTTAGGAAAACGAAACTAAATTCAGTCAAACAATTATTTCTTATTTTCTCTAGCAACTGGATTTGGTCAGTCCAATAGATTATAACTAGATAATAACTGATTAGTATTTTTGGTTTCTAAATGATTTGTTATTGAAATATTGATTTTAAAACCAAAAACCTTGACTAAATAATACTACATATATCTGTGATTTGCTTTGAATTAATCTGAGAATGGAGGTGGATTATTATGGATGAAAAAGATGTGCCATGAGTTGATAGCTGCTGAAGCTGGGTGCTGAGTACATAAGGATTTGTTATACTCTTCTGTCCACTTTTGGTGTGTTTGACACTTTCCATAATAAAGAGGATAAACTTATTATCAAACACTGTAGAAAGAAAACAAAACTGATTACTAAGTTAGCATTAGAAAAGGAAATCAAACTGAATTGTGGCTAGTTAGCCTTGTTTCGTTTTTAACATCTTTAGTGGCTACACTGCAAATATCTACAGATGTTTTGGATAGCTTGGTCTATAACCGAGTTTTCACACAAGCATGGGTGAGTCAGTCCTCAGAATGCTGGGAGTTTGAGGTCCCCTTTCCAGAGCTTTTGGTGATCTCTCAGCCCACCTGTCACCCAGATATTAGTAGGGCCAAGGAATTCATGGTTGAACACTATGAGATTTCCATATAACAATAATTCTGTGATTTTTTTCCAAGTCCTCAGGCCCCTCACTGAATAAGAATTAACCCAGTAAATGTGATTCAATACCTGATTCTTGCTGAAAGTGGGCATATACGTACAAGCACACCTACACTTGCACATTTAAGAATGTATAATTATACCCCTACCTTGTTCCCAGAAGGATTTAAGATATTTGTGCACATGTGAAATAAAACTTAGTTTTGCCATTTAAAATTTCTTTCCCTAAAATAAAGCTTCATGAATATTTATATTTGCATAAAAAAGGCAAGCACCTTGTCATGAGACCCTTTTGTTCAAGTTCATGATGAGAAACTGTCCTATTTATACACAATGTTAGATTTGCTTTTGATTGAAATGTGGTTAAGATCAGAAAAGTTGTCTTGTTAAGTATTTTGCTTTTCCTCAGTGACATCCACTTCAAATTCTCAATTCATAACTTCTCAGATTATTTTCAGTCATGAAAACAGGGCCACATAGCTTGTAAATTTACACATACAAGTCCAGTTGTTCATATACACTCTGTGCTGGAGGTGAGTCTATCCTCCTTCTTGGTCATCTCATCACCCATCATTAATAAAAGCCTCAGAATCAGAAAGTAGAAGGAAGCAATTTCCTTGCTAAAGCAAAAGGAATAAAATCTCCAAAGATGACTTTGACCATCCAAAAGTTTAAAAGCTGGAGGAAAAAATGTTTTGTCTGAGCACTACAAACAGGGGTATTACTCTATCACACCCACTATAATATATTGCATAAACTGAATCCTACTTGGCTGAAATTCTTCTGTTAGTCTGCCTGGGTAACATCAGGGCAGGATATGCTTCAGGCACAGTAACTCCAGCCAGAGGGCTTCAGGGACCAGGGAAACCATGGGAAGTCACTGCAAACCAAATTAACCTGGAGTGAGGAATTATAACCACATTATATTTTCCATCCAACATTAATGAAGAGCTATCAGTGCTAGGCATTGATTGTTGAAAAGTCAAGGATGCCTAAGTCTTGGTCCCCACCCTCACTGTGCTCCTGAGACTTGCAATTTGTCCTATCACTAGAGTAATTCTCATTACAGAAGCTTGGGAACATTTAGTAGATTAACCAGTGGGAGCAATGAGAAGTTAGTAAATGTGGTCACTGATAAACAAAGTTTCCTCAAGAGCCATTTAAAATAGCCTGTGCTGTGCTGTGCTTAGTGACTCAGTCGTGTCCGACTCTGTGACCCATGGACTATAACCCACTAGGCTCCTCTGCCCTAGGGGGATTCTCCAGGCAAGCATACTGGAGTGGGATCTTCCCAGCCCAGGGATTGAACCCAGGTCTCCTGCATTACAGGCACATTCTTTACCAGCTGAGCGACAAGAGAAGCCCCCAAATAGCCTAGAAAGTGAGTTTAATCATGCAGGCTAGAGATAATTCTCCAAATTATTTGTGTGGTTCCTCCTGACCCACAGATTGAATCCACAGATTCTTTACCATTGAGGCACCAGGGAAACCCCATCTAAGGAAAACAGCTATTTGAATGCCGACCATGATGTAACAGAATTCAGGGGCTAGTTTGCTAGCCTCAGAAGCAAAAAGCAGCATTCCTAGTGAATGGAGCCCAGGAAGGAAAATTTTGGTTAAGGGGAGGAGGTTGGGATGTTCCCGATTTTGGTCTGTGATGGCACTACAATGCCTAGCTCCAAGCCCTGGAATATGCCTCTTGCTTGAATGTTGGTTTGATTGTGTTGTACTTAAATATGGTTAGGGCCTAATAAATGGATGCTACTTTCCTTGAGGAAGAAGTTTATTTAAGCAACAACTAGGATCCCAGAGGGAGGAGAAATTCTTTTTTCTCTTGAATTAGGTGCCCTAGGAGTCCAAAGCTCTCTGAGAAAGGTATGGATCGTAGAGAAAACTTGCATATACCTTAATAAGGCAGGTTGGGACCAAACTCAACTGGAATTCCATCACCTCCACTAGCTTTGTTCGTAGTGATGCTTTCTAAGGCCCACTTCCAGGATGTCTGGCTCTAGGTGAGTGATCACACCATCATGATTATCTGGATTGTGAAGATCTTTTCTGTAGAGTTCTTCTGTGTATTCTTGCCACCTCTTCCTAATATCTTCTGCTTCTGTTAGGTCCAGACCATTTCTGTCCTTTATCGAGCCCATCTTTGCATGAAATGTTCCCTTGGTATCTCTAATTTTCTTGAAGAGATCTCTAGTCTTTCTCATTCTGTTGTTTTCCTCTATTTCTTTGCACTGATCGCTGAGGAAGGCTTTCTTATCTCTTCTTGTTATTCCTGGGAACTCTGCATTCAGATGCTTATATCTTTCCTTTTCTCCTTTGCTTTTGCTTCTCTTCTTTTCACAGCTATTTGTAAGGCCTCTTCAGACAGCCATTTTGCTTTTTGCATTTCTTTTCCATGGGGATGGTCTTGATCCCTGTCTTCTGTACAATGTCACGAACCTCCATCCATAGTTCATCAGGCACTCTATCAGATCTAGTCCCTTAAATCTATTTCTCACTTCTACTGTATAATCATAAGGGATTTTCTATTTCAAATCCTAAAAGATGATGTTGTGAAAGTGCTGCACTCAATATGCCAGAAAAATTGGAAAACTCAGCAGTGGCCACAGAACTGGAAAAGGTCAGTTTTAATTCCAATCCTAAAGAAAGGCAATGCCAAAAAATGCTACCACACAATCGCACTCATCTCACATGCTAGTAAAGAATGCTCAAAATTCTCCAAGCCAGGCTTCAGCAATACGTGAACCATGAACTCTCTGATGTTCAAGCTGGTTTTAGAAAAGGCAGAGGAACCAGAGATCAAACTGCCAACATCCACTGGATCATGGAAAAAGCAAGAGAGTTTCAGAAAAACATCTATTTCTGCTTTATTGACTATGCCAAAGCCTTTGACTATGTGGATCACAATAAACTGTGGAAAATTCTGAAAGAGATGGGAATACCAGACCACCTGACCTGCCTCTTGAGAAACCTATATGCAGGTCAGGAAGCAACAGTTCGAACTGGATATGGAACAACAGACTGGTTCCAATAGGAAAAGGAGTACATCAAGGCTGTATATTGTCACCCTGCTTATTTAACTTACATGCAGAGTACATCATGAGAAATGCTGGGCTGGAAGAACCACAAGCTGGAATCAAGATTGCAGGGAGAAATATCAATAACCTCAGATATGCAGATGACACCACCCTTATGGCAGAAAGTGAAGCGGAACTAAAAAGCCTCTTGATGAAAGTGAAAGGGGAGAGTGAAAAAGTGGCTTAAAGCTCAACATTCAGAAAACGAAGATCATGGCATCTGGTCCCATCACTTCATGGGAAATAGATGGGGAAACAGTGGAAACAGTGTCAGACTTTATTTTGGGGGCTCCAAAATCACTGCAGGTGGTGACTGCAGCCATGAAATTAAAAGGCGTTTAGTCCTTGGAAGAAAAGTTATGACCAACCTAGAGAGTATATTGAAAAGCAGAGATATTACTTTGCCAACAAAGGTCCATCTAGTCAAGGCTATAGTTTTTCAGTGGTCATGTATGGATATGAGAGTTGGAATGTGAAGAAGGCTGAGTGCCGAAGAATTGAGGCTTTTGAACTGTGGTGCTAGAGAAGATTCTTGAGAGTCCCTTGGACTGCAAGGAGATCCAACCAGTCCATCCTAAAGGAGATGAGTCCTGGGTGCTCATTGGAAAGACTGATGCTGAAGCTGAAACTCCAATACTTTGGCCACCTCATGCGAAGAGTTGACTCATTGGAAAAGACCCTGATGCTGGGAGGGATTGGGGGCAGGAGGAGAAGGGGACAACAGAGGATGAGATGACTGGATGGCATCACCGACTCGATGGACATGAGTTTGAGTGAATTCCAGGTATTGGCGATGATAGGGAGGCCTGGAGTGCTGTGATTCATGGGGTCGCAGAGTCGGACTCGACTGAGCGACTGTACTGAACTGGGACCAAGCAGCAAGGTATTTCCTGTTCTTAAACCTGCCTACTCCCAACTGAAAGAAAAATGCACAACCTAAACATTGAGAACTACGCTGTATTCGGTGGATATTCTAAGGATTTCAAGCCTGGGGCACAGCATCTCAGATGAGAGACTGCTCCAAAAGGCAAGGTTTGGAGCCAGGATATATAGGAGTTTTTGCAACAAAGACGATCCAGAACATCAGAGTGAGTGAAGTGAAGTCGCTCAGTCGTGTCTGACTCTTTACGACCCCATGGACTGTAGCTACCAGGCTCCTCCGTTTATGGGATTTTCCAGGCAAGAGTACTGGCGTGGGCTGGCATTTCCTTCTCCAGGGCATCTTCCCATCATCCCAGGGAACCTGGGTCTCTCGAATTGCAGGCAGACACTTAACCATCTGAGCCACCAAGGAAGCCCAAGAACCTTAGAAGATCACTATTAATTATAGAAAACCAGATACCTCAGTTAAGGAACTTAGCACTTTTCTGTGTATGGAAAAATGCAAGTCTGGGCTTGCTAAAATCATTCCTTTGATATGCACCTCAGCTGTCTGGGGCGAGTATCACCTGCTTTTCTCCATCCTGAATCCCCTCAGGGTACACAGTTGGGGGCGGCTGCACTGATGAGGGCTTGGCAGTGGGCAGCCCATTTGTCTTCATCCTGAGCTCCCTCGGGGCTCACTGATGGGGCCAGCAGCTGTAATGTGATGGTTTGATGGCTACAACATCATTTTTACTGATAGAGCAGGCAATATTTTTCCTTCACATCACATAATCCTATTCCTTGTAGAGCTTTTTAAATATGCAAATTTGCAGGCTGCAGCCCAGTCTTAGAGTCCAACCTCTAAGGGTGGAATGGAATTGTGTCTTTTTATAAAGGTCTCCTAGGTGGAAATCACTTAGGGGACTATGAACTAAAAATGAGTGATATGTATTTTGTAAGTCTAAAAAACTAATCTTCCTGTCTGTGTTTATTTCCCTTCTGTTTTCCCTCAACTCATAGCATAGACTTACTTAAACATTCCAGCCAAGTCTATTGGTGTACTATGAGTTGTATGCCCATGCTTGTGCCAAAATATTAAATATGAGGTAATGCTTCATCTCCCCAGAACACCAGTTTCTGTCTGTTAAACAGAAAATGAAATAAAGAATGTATATAATGCATTTAATACAATGCCTGTTGATCCCCAGTGCTTTCCCTAAATGGTGATAAGTAAAAATTCTCATCTCTGCTAGCTTTTTGCTATGAAAGGCAATAACTTCCTCCCATCCTTGGTCAAGAAGAGCTGTGCTCAGGTGAAAGATATTAATAATCAATTGGGCAGTGAGGGTAGCCCAAGGACTCTGGACCCAGGTCATGCATTGGACATGTACAAGAATGCAAACTTGTATCTGAATGATGGAAAAATCGTTATTCATGTTTCGTAGATCTGAATTACAGAAATGATCCAAAGTTGAATTTTTTTCAATCTGCTAGTGCCTCTACTGTATGTAAAATAGGATTTAAATCTACACAAAATTTACTCAGGAAATTATCTCCTGCATTAGACAAGGCCACATAGTTATGAAAGAGAAACTTCCAAATGTAAAATGAAGTGCAAAGATAAATGATCAGCTAGGAGCCCTACCAGCTCTCATTTTCCTTGTTTCTAGACTAATGCAGACCCAAACTACCAGAAGTTACCATCACAGTCAGCAAGTATGATGTACCTGCCATGTCCATGGCATCGTGCTAGGTGATGCGGCCAGTTTTGGGTGGGAGCAGAGGGCTGGGATACACGGAAATAAACAGTGCAGATGCCCTGCCAGAAGAGGCAGGCAGCCACACCACACCAAGAACCAGCGTGTCCCTCTTCTGTGGCTACAAGGCCCACACCCTGTGCCCTGCACACTCCTCTTACTGCCCGCCACCCCCTCCCCCCGCCCCGTGCTCACACTGCCCCACCTCACTGGCTCCTTTCTCTTTCTTGTCCTCACTTCAGGAGTCCCGTCCATCTGGAACGCACCCCCAACCCCACTCACTTCCTGCAAACATCACCTCTCTTGATTGGAGGAGCCCATCACTGTCACCTCTTCTGAAAGGCTCTTTACTGGCCATCTAAATCAGCATTCCCTTTCCTCTGCTCTCCTGTTACATCTCTCTCAATCCTCACAGTATGACACCTCCCATCAAGGAGGCTCAGAGGGTAAAGAATCTGCCTGCAGTGCAGGAGACCCACGTTCAATCTCTGGGTCGGGAAGATCCCCTGGAGAAGGGAATGGCAACCCATTCCAGTATCCTTGCCTGGGAAATCCTATGGACAGAGGAGCTTGGCAGGCTACAGTCCGTGGGGTTGCAAAGTGTTGGACATGACTGAGGGACTAACACTTTCACTTACCTCTGCTCTCCTGTTAAATTCCTCTCAATCACTTTCTGCCTTCCTTCATAGCATGGCCCCTCCCACCTTTTATTGTTATTTTATTTATTTGTCTGTTAACTGGGGTTTTATTTGTCTCCCTCACAAGAATGCAAAGCCCACTATAGTATCCTCAGTACTTCTCACTGTCTTTAACATTGTTAGTGCCCAGTACATACTGAAATGAATGATTACCAAGTCATACCAAAGAAAGAAGGGAGATTCAAAATTATTTAAATTAAAGGGATAAGAGCTCAGAGGAGGAAGAGAGAGCCCCCTGGTGTAGAAGAAAGGTGGTTGGGGTCCCTCTTCTGATCACTAATCTAGAGCCAGACATCTTGGAATGTGAAGTTAAGTGGGCCTTAGAAAACATCACTAACGAACAAAGCTAGTGGAGGTGATGGAATTCCAGTTGAGCTATTTCAAATCCTGAAAGATGATGCTGTGAAAGTGCTGCACTCAATATGCCAGCAAATTTGGAAAACCCAGCAGTGGCCACAGGACTGGAAAAGGGCAGTTTTCATTCCAATTCCAAAGAAAGGCAATGCCAAAAAATGCTCAAACTACCGCACAATTGCACTCATCTCACATGCTAGTAAAGTAATGCTCAAAATTCTCCAAGCCAGGCTTCAGCAATACGTGAACCCTGAACTCCCTGATGTTCAAGCTGGTTTGAGAAAAGGCAGAGGAACCAGAGATCAAATTGCCAACATCTGCTGGATCATGGAAAAAGCAAGAGAGTTTCAGAAAAACATCTATTTCTGGTTTATTGACTATGCCAAAGCCTTTGACTGTGTGTGGATCACAATAAACTGTGGAAAATTCTGAAAGAGGTGGGAATACCAGACCACCTGACCTGCCTCTTGAGAAATCTGTATGCAGGTCAGGAAGCAACAGTTAGAACTGGACATGGAACAACAGACTGGTTCCAAATAGGCAAAGGAGTACATCAAGGCTGTATATTGTCACCCTGCTTATTTAACTTCTATGCAGAGTACATCATGAGAAATGCTGGACTGGAAGAACCACAAGCTGGAATCAAGATTGCAGGGAAAAATATCAATAACCTCAGATATGCAGATGACACCACCCTTATGGCAGAAAGAGCAACTAAAAAGCCTCTTGATGAAAGCGAAAGGGGAGAGTGAAAAAGTTGGCTTAAAACTCAACATTCAGAAAATGAAGATCATGGCATCTGGTCCCATCACTTCATGGGAAATAGATGGGGAAACAGTGAAAACAGTGTCAGACTTTATTTTGGGGGCTCCAAAATCACTGTAGATGGTGACTGCAGCCATGAAATTAAAAGACGCTTACTCCTTGAAATTAAAGTTATAACCAACCTAGATAGCATATTGTAAAGCAGAGACATTACTTTGCCAACAAAGGTCCATCTAGTCAAGGCTATGGTTTCTCCTGTAGTCATGTACAGATGTGAGAGTTGGACTGTGAAGAAGGCTGAGTGCTGAAGAATTGATGCTTTTGAACTGTGGTGTTGGAGAAGACTCTTGAGAGTCCCTCGGACTGCAAGGAGATCCAACCAGTCCATTCTGAACCCTGAGATTTCTTTGGAAGGAATGATGCTAAAGCTGAAACTCCAGTACTTTGGCCACCTAATGCGAAGAGTTGACTCATTGGAAAAGACTCTAATGCTGGGAGGGATTGGGGGCAGGAGGAGAAGGGGATGACAGAGGATGAGATGGCTGGATGGCATCACGGACTCAATGGACGTGAGTCTGAGTGAACTCCAGGAGATAGTGATGAACAGGGAGGCCTGGTGTGCTACAATTCATGAGGTCGCAAAGAGTCGGACATGGCTGAGCGACTGAACTGAACTGAACAGGCCAAGTCTCACTAGACTTGTGAGAATGGCCCCTTGGCAGACAGCTCCAGGGGTAATCATCCAAGAAATCACTGGGTGTTTGGGGGTGTCTCAATAAGAGGCCAGAAAACAGTACATTATTTACAGTCACCTGTACTGTGCTAAGTTGCTTTAGTCGTGTCCAACTATGTGACCCTGTGGACTGTAGCCTGCCAGGCTCCTGTGTCCATGGAATTCTCCAGGCAAGAATATTGGAGTGGGTTGCTGTGCCCTCTTCCAAGTGATCTTCCTGAAGAAGCAAGGATCAACCCTGCTTCTCGTGTCTCCTGCGTTGACAGGCAGGTTCTTAACCACTAGTGCCACCTGGAAAGCCCAAGGTCACCTGGGTCCTACTATCAACATGAACTTGACTCTGAGGGGTCCAGGCTATAACTAACCCTGAAAAGCCATTCCTTGGACCATGACCATGACCTCCTTAGTGCCTACTGCATCCTTACTCTCATTAAACATTAATATTTTATTAATAAATATGGGCTGCCGTCTATGGGGTCGCACAGAATCAGACATGACTGAAGTGACTTAGCAGCAGCATGTATAATAAAATATATATATATGCCCTCAATAAATCTGAGTATTAATAATAAATTAATAGTACTCTCACATTTATTGAGCACCTACTTATGTGTTAGGCACTAGCTTTACCGTTTAATGCCCACAGCAACCCTATAAAAAAGATATAACTTAGGAAATTGAGGCAAAAAGTAGTTCAGGTATTTACCAAAGTCACCCAAGCTAGAAGTGGTAACACTGGGGTCCTATCCCAGGCATCTGACTCCAGAGCCTACTCTCTGAAACCCTGCACCATCCCACCTCCAGAGCTGTTCCTACACACTAACTCAACCACTCTAACTCAAATGGAGTTTGCTAAATATTTAAAAGCAGTTCTTTAGTTCAGCAATCTATTTCAGGAAACTCTATTAACTTTCTCTTTTGAGAATGTGGAAGCTCAATTAATTTATCCATGACAGTGGTGTGGTTTTTACAAACACTAGGATGTTTTTAACAACTTGATTATTCAGCGACTTCCTGGCACTAGGAAAGATCCCATCATGGTCTTACCCAGCTTGGGGGCTACAGGGTCAATGTGCTGCTTTGTTGAAAGTCTTCAGAGGTGTGTTGCTATCACTTGATGAATCCTCCTCCTCTTTCTTCACAAGCTGCCTTTTGGATTTCTTCCACCTTGGCTGGCATAGAATCTTAAATTAAAAGGCCAGCTGGAAGACTGGTATACACAGTCACGTGCCCAGAGCTCACGTGGAAGTGGTGAATGCTCCTATTGCTACGGAATCGCTGGTAGCATGCAAGGATGCCAAAGCACTAAGCCGTGCTCTTTCTCATCCTAAAAGATGCAGTGGCAAAAAGCACGACCTCCCTGAAAATTCAAAAGTGGTGTTGGCTTTTTTGTTTGATGTTGGCATACAGTTGTTGGAACTGTGCATACTGTTGAAACTGTGTGTAGAGGAGAATGAGTCTTTTGGCTTTCTGCATAGAACTGCTATGTAAACTCATCTATGCCAATATCAACATCTGGATCTGCTAGGAGAGAGTTTGGAAGCCTCAGTGATCTTTTCCCCATATGCATGACAACTCTCACAGGAACCAGGTACTCCCAGAGCTCTACTGCTTTCTTACCTCAAATCTCTTTGTTTGGATAAAATATATGAAAGAGAAGCAGAGTGAATTAGACAAAAACAGAAGAGGAGAAGGAAATCTGGAAATGGAGGCATGTATTGGAGTCATAAGGTCAAAAACCAAAGAATGCCAGAAGCCATAGGAAACTAATAAATATTTAAGCAATCATGTGTTACTTCTTTGTTAATTCTATCAACAGAAGAGAGACGGTACCTTGGTAATGATAACCTTACCTGCTAAACAGCCTGATATTTTTTCAAATTGGCTCCATACTTCGATATTTTCCCTCATTATTTTTATTTTATTTATAGCCATGCTGGATCTTTGTTGCTATGCATGGGCTTTCTCTAGTTGCAGTGAGCGAGGGCTATCCCTTGTTGTGGTACAAGGGCTTTGCACTGCTTTGGCTTCTCTTGTTGCAGAGCACAGGCTCTAGAGTGAGGACTCAGTAACTGTAGCACACAAGTTTAGTGTCCCCCACCTGATTTGGCAAGCGAATTCCCAACCACTGGACCACCATGGATGTCCCTCCCTTCATTAGTTTAAAACAAGAGTAGGGAATACACGTGGAACAGTGAAAATGTATAACTGTAGACAGTAGATATGAAAAAGAAAATTAAAACTGAAGTCATTAATTTAAAAAGGGCCAAATATAATGTCACAACATTAATAACATGTTGCCAGAAATGTGTGTTTTTTTCTCCTCTAAGTCTGTCAAAATTCAAAACAGGACTTTTTCCTCCTTATCAGTCTACAGAAAAATAAAAATTTGTCTATTGCCAAATTCTAGAAAATCACTGAAAGTTATTTTCAATCCTAGGTGAAATATCAGGTTTTACCTTTTCCCCCTGCTTGTTTATTGTAACAAAGCCATTCCAACAAGTTCTTCTGGAGACATTTCTAAAAGTCTATAATTAGAAGCAGGCAGAACTAGGTCTTTTCACTAAGCAAGAGTTTTCACATATACCCTGAGGTATTTATCAATGCTCACCTGGTGGTGGTGATCCTAAAATGATCTGACTAGTAATAAAAGATGTCAGATCTTGAATGCAGCTACTTCACTGGGTGATTGATTGTTATACTTTCTTTACAAAACATTTTTGCATCATCTACTAAAGTTGGGACAATGCATACCCTGCACCTCAGCCATGTTCACTGCCACAAAACTGGAACTTTCTGAAGCAGAGCTTAGGCTTTGCAATGCTATCAGATGCTTCAGATATGCAGACAGATGCAAAAATGTCCATAGCAGCACTATTTGTAATAGTCAAAAAGTGAAAACAACTACAGAGTCTATCAATAGTAGAATGGGAAAAAACTGAGGCCCAGTCACAGAATAGAATTCTATTTCAAAAATTAAAATGAAAAATTATTTCAACAGGCAACCACATGGATGAATCTCGTAGACACAGCGCTTCATGAAAGAAGCTGGACCAAAAAGACTACATGTTGTTTGTGTCTGCTTATATGATGAAGCTCAAAAGTCTCTACCAATGGTAGAAACACTGCAGTCACTTTGCAGTCATTACCCGGGCTATATATTTTGGGCTTGATGTACTTTGCCATATGTGAGTTACACTTCCCAATAAAAATGATCTTCTAAAAAAATTAATGAACTATATATAAAGTAGATAACCAACATGGACCTACTGTATAGTGCAGGGAACTATACTCAATATTTTATAACAAACTATAAGGAAAAGAATCTGAAAAAGAATACATATATAAATTTATATGTAAATAACTGAATTGCTGTACACTTGAAACTAACACAATACTGTAAATCAACCTTACTTCAGTAAAAAGAATAGGAAGGAGCTAAAGTCAACACATATGATCCACATTCTCAAACAATTTTAGAAGGAAATCTGGCTTCTTCTACGTCCTTTTCCCCTCTGAAACCTGAGTATATGGGGTCAGAAGCCAAAGGCAAAAGTAGGTCTTTCTGGAAGCCTTTATGATTGCTCTAAATCAAATCAACGCCTTGAGTTCCCATTTCCACCAAGTAGAACTCAGGAGTTCTAAATTCCATGTGACCAACTTCTCAGAGACTTTTTACTTGATGAACAAATTGCACTGCCAAGAAAGCGTCAAAATTCTATCAAGCCTAATTATGCAATTTCTGTCTATAAATGACATACCTCCTGTACCCGGTGAGACCCACCCATGCACTAATAAGATATGACAGCCACATCACCAACAAAGCCTCCCCCGCCCTCACTTTTGTTCAGAGGTGAATGCTTCCTGCTTAGGAGGCATGACAGGCCCTTTAAGAAACGTGAACCCAGTGAAGTCCCAAATTTGAGACAGTGTGACCTCCCAGGCTCACCTAAGGACTATCCCGAGACACCGGTGGGTGAAGAGGGGAATTCATCAAATTGCCATCTTTTCAGACCAAAATGCATTCCTGTTTGAGGTTTAGGAATTTTTTCATGATGTTTAAAAAAAAAATTTAATAATTTAAAACTATGATTTTTTTTGGTCAAGGTCATATGCAGTGTATTCTTGTCCAGAGGCTGGGGAGCATGACAGGCATGCTCTTCATGACTGTCCTGAATTGAGAACTCAGCTGTGACCTCACCCTATTACTAAGGCAAAAGGGGACAAATCTTTTCTCCAGGTTTTCCTGTCTCTTTATCCTCTGTGAATGGGTAAACAAATGACTGAAAATGAAGGTTTTGAGTCTTAAGAGAAATAAAAATTCTTTCAGTATTGGCTACAAACTCTTTCTTTCCCAATGAGTATTTAGGTTGGGAAAAGGAAACATTCAGTGAACTGGAAAGTAAAAAGAAACAGTCCCCTCTCTTACTCCTCTTTACCACACACCCAATTCCTCATTCAGTTCCCACTGCTTTTGAGTTCAAAGGAAGATGCCAAAAGAAGTGAGAGCAGAGATTAATCAGCCTATACAGCCCCTACTCTCTGGAGACACCCATATGAATAGGGAAGGTGCTTACTAAATATAAGAAGGAACTATAAGACAATAGGCCCTGGGATTTTATTTTACTAATTTTTACTAGCATTATCCAAACAATCTTTATATCCAAAGGTGCAAATTTTAGTAGAGGCATTGTTCCACTGGTGCTGATTCTACTACAAACACTTTGGTAATACAAACAATTTTGGATTTGTTTTTGCATGCAACAAGGCCCTTTTGAAATGTAAGAATTGGGGAAAATATTTGTGGATGATTTTATAAAGCCAACTCAAAGAAGAGGGCATGTTCTTTGCTTTCCCTAGTATATTGTTACTGGGAAATAAAGGGGGAAAGATCCAGGAACAACAAAGGGAAAACTAGGAGCTGGAAAATTCTCCAGACCAGTAGTTCTCAAAGTGTGGCCCCTGACTGGCAACCTCAGCCTTGTCTGGGAAGTTTGAGAAATGCATATTCCCCACCCAACCTCAGTATTTCCACCTATGTATTTTTAATGTCCGCAGGGTTTAAATAGTCTGATCCTATTTTTACTCTCTCATCTCATGTAAAAATAACTACTAACACCTTTGGATTTATTTCAAGTTATCATTTGGGGTACTTGTGTGAATGGGCCCCATCCTCTTCTTTCTAAACTGTGTGATTTCACATTAGTATAGAATAACCCAGTCTTGCTTTCTTGTGAGTCACTGTGTTGCCCAGTGTGAACTGTGTCACGTCTATGGCTCACTGATCTGGTTTCTCATAGCCGGTAGAAGAAAAAGGAAAATCAGGAAGCAGCTTGTTTCTCATCTTTAATCAATTGTTACTTCCCTGCAGAAACTCTGTTAGAATTAAATCAAGATTACCTGACCCTCCATGGGAGAAGAGGAGCTCTCTTCCCACCCTAGATCCTGTGAGATGTCGTGGAGGGTAGGGGATGAGCTTGTTGGTGTGTGTGTTGGGGTGCAGGGGCGGGGGGACCATGAAAGATACCCTTGAGAGAAAGATCTGGAAGTCACAGTAAAAGGAGGCCTATCTGATTCTATTCAAGATGGACTTTGTCTTCATAAAATCATTTTGGGGGCCTTTTAAAAGTAAATTCAATGAAGAAGTAAAAGTAAAAGTAAAGTAAATTCAATTCATTGCATGAAAGCAGACGTTCTCTCTCCAGTACTACTTTTATCCTTATTCCATTTCATCACAGAACAAGCAGTTACTGGACACAAGTCTGGATTTCAATATAAAACATGGCAATGTTAAGAATACATATAAAAAACGGTAACTTCTTTCAACCATTCCTAAAGACTGTTGGAAGGAGGTAGAAGTCAAAACATTTGCAAAGCCAAGAGCTGCTTTGGGAAACACTAAATAATTTTTCAAATTTCTCTAACAGATTTATTTCCACAGGAAGAGGATGTACAGCAACCTGGAAGTCAGATGGGGGTGGGAGGCTGTCAGGGAGTCACAGAGTGAACTTGGACAAAAGTCTGGTTTGAACTTGGGACCTCCAGAGCCCTTGGCATCTCGTTTGTAAAGTAAAGGGTTGGGATTCCCAATCTCAAAGACCCATTTCAGTTCCAGCTTAGACTCCCTAAGTGTCTAAAAAACTTAATAGCCAATAGGTGAAAACAATCCAAATGCCCATCAATTGATGAATGAACAAAATATGGTCTGTTCATGTGATGAAATATTGTTCAGCCATAAAAGGGATGAAGTACTGATTCATGTTATAACATGGATGAACCTTAAAAACATGCTAAGTGAGAAGAGCCCATCACGAAAGACCACATATTACATGATTCCATTCCCAGGGAATGGAAATCTAGAGAAAATAGATTTGTGGTTGTTTAGGACTGGGAGATGGGTAGATGGAGAGATAAGGAGATGATAACTAAGGGTATGTGTGTATTTTTAGTCGCCCAATCATGTCCAACTCTTTGAAACCTCATTGACTGTAGCCTGCCAGGCTCCACTGTCCATGGGGATTCTCCAGGCAAAAATATTGGAGTGGGTTGTCATGCCCTCTTCCAGGGGATCTTCCCAACCCAGGGACTGAACCCACATCTCCCACATTGCAGGTGGATTCTTTAACATCTGAGCCACCAGGGAAGCCCAACTAAGGGTATATACGGCTTTAAAAAAATTTATTTATTTAAGACTACATCAGTTGTTAGTTGCTGAGGCATGCAGGATCTTTCATTGTGAGGCACGGGCTTCTCTCTAGCTGTGGGGCATGGGTTTAGGTGCCCCACAGCATATGGGATCTCAGTTCCCCCACCAGGGATAGAACCTGCATCCTCCGAATTAGAAGGCAGATTCTTAACCACTGGGCCAGCAGGCAAGTCCTCTAGAAGGTTTTCTTTTTGAGGTGATGAAAGTTTTATAATTGACTGTGGTGATGGTCATACAGATCTGTGAATATACTAAATATCATTGAATGTATGCTTTAATTGGATGGATTGCATGGTATATGAATAATATCTCAATAAGATTATCTTTTAAAAGTTTATTAAAAATACATTTTCATAAGTTGCTACTTTTTTTTACAGGAAACAAAATCATGCAGTTAGACCAAAAACACCTTAGTGACATGAATAAGAATTATTCTTTCACATAAAGCAAGTTTCACAGGGCTTAATACCACTCCCTTAAGATAAAATCTGGAGGAAAATTGAACTCCAGGCCTTTGGGCATCAAAAGAATAAAAAGGGATTGACACAAACCAAATAAATGGAAAAGGAGAGAAACGAGGTGAGGGAAAGTTACATGAGAGTCAGCACCAGGAGCCACCTCTGCATCTGGAGGGACAGTGACGTGAAAGTAATGCCTGAGTGTGGACAACAACTGCTCCATGACTCCAGAGCAGGTGGAGCAGTCAGGCCAGCAGTGGCAGGGACAGAAGGGTGAGAAAGCCAACTGGCAGGTGACTCGGCAACACACAAGGGGAGGGGCCAAGGACAGACTGGGGATGGGGGCTAGCAAGCAAGGACTAAATCACCCGGCTATAACCACCGTGGTGGCACATGAGCCCACCTGCTGGTTGAAGGGCATTTTCGGGTCACAGAACTGGCACCCCATAAACTGAACAAACCCAAAAGCAGTGCCCGGAGTTAGACTTCAGCTAACATTTCAAATCGGAAAACGAATCCCTGCATCTGTTTTCTTCTTTGAGAAAACATATACAATGCGGTCCTATATCTACTCCGTGATCCAAGTGGGTCAGCGGGCTGGGTGGTTATGTAGCCCAACAAGCAAGCTCTTTGCCCATCCTCACATAATGCACAATGGACAGCCAGACCTCACCGACTCATCAGCACTAGTGAGCAATTTCCAGAGAAGGGGCTATAGGAGTCGCACCAAGGCCAGCAGACAGCTTGAATCTTTAAACTCTCAAGTGAAAGTCCCCTAGACTCCAATCTGGTCAGCCCAAGGCAGTGGTTCTCAAGCCATAAACCAGAACCAATAGGATCAATATAGCCTGGGAAATTTTTGGAAATATAAATTTCTGCTGAATCAGAAATTTGGGGATGGGGACCAGCAATCTATTTTTAAAGGGACACCTTGAAGTCACAGAACTATTAGCTAAGTCACTCTCTATTGCAGTGACCCTAATATTGAGCACCTGGAAATCTTATCCTATAACCTCTCTGGGATGGTGAGTTGGAGGGTCAGCAGGGACTATGTCTCAGGAAGAGAAATCTACAAGTGACACGCACCAAGGACAGAAATCCTCCGAGCTTCACCCTACTCACCAGCAGCCCTCCAGTGAACCACTCTTGTAAGTGTTGCTCCAAGTGTGAGACAAGGTCTAAGGCAAAAATATCTCCCCACTTTACCTCTCTCCTCCTTGCTCTGCCCTCTGCAAACCTTCCATAGGGTGATGATTCCCAGGAACAGTCTCAAGCTCAAATAGTGCTTTTCCACTAGGAAGTCCACTCATGAATCGGTGTGCTTGATTTAGAACCCATAAGAACCTTACGAAGGAGGGCCCTCCCTCCAAGAGATGAGGAAATAGAAGAGAGGGGTGCCAGGGCTCTACCCCTGTATTTCTCAGGCAGACTGATCTCTCTCCCCTGAACCACATGCCTTCCTAGAAAAGAGTACCTCAAAGGTTATACAACTGACTCAGATTATAGAGACGTGGTGGCCTACAACGTGAAAACAGATGTGCAAGGTTGCTTCACACTTTCTCTAAGGGGTCCTTAATCCCTTCCAGGGTCTATAATCAGCCTGGGCCATGAGGCACTTCTGCTCATCAGCCAAGATGTGGGGGGTTCTGGTTGAGTCTGTGTGCACATATTTGGGAGCACCCACTGTGTACGCAGCCTTGTTTCAAGCCTGGCTTTCACAGATCTTGCTCCCAGCCCCAGGCCATTTGACTGGTCTGCATGGAGAATTTATCTTATCTTCTTCACCTGTCCCCACACATTCCACAGTTCTAGTCCTATGGACCAGAAAGTCCTGCACCGTGGTTTTATTTGATAGTAATGGAGGAGGTAGTGTTTCACTTAATAACTAATTATTGGAGGAATTGTATCACACAATTCTAACACGCCACAGCCTCTTATTATGGAGAGACAGACAGGGGAGGAAGGAGAGGGAGAAGTTGTTACAGGACCAAGGTACCTTTGGGAAACACTGTGTACACTTATCACGCACATTAGCTTGTTAAAGGCTGTGAGAATTTCTGCAATCAAGAAACCTATTGAACTTCATTTTCCCACTTCCCTCCAAATATATTTGATTAAAAAACTATTTTTCATGGCAGACATATCTACCTCTCCCAGGACATGAGCATTCCATAAAATACAGTTAGGGTGACAGGACCCTACGTTCTCTCCTATCCCATACTTACTTCTGCTGGATTTGTCTGACACATGCTCACCTCCTCTAGCCTTCAGAGGATCACAGGTCTGATTCTTGGGTTCCCCTCTAGCCCAGCTTCCTAGGTGTGGTACCACCCTGTCTCTGAATATGGCTGCTTCTCATTAGCCTCTCTCAATCGCGAAGAAGGACAACTTCCTGTTTTGAATCAATAGCCCACTCAGGCTCCCAACTGAGTTCCTGCTTTCCTGTCTGAAGGGTGTTTCTGGTATTGTTTCCTTGATTCACGGACAGAGAAAACTGTGATGTTCTGAGCTTGGTCAAACCTTTCTTGGGGCAGAACTCCAGACCTACCTCTTCCCTCCGGGCTTCTTTTGTGAAAGCTAGGTCAGATAGAGTTTCCAACTTGTTAGAGATGTACAATCAGATAAACACAGCCAGCTCCAGGGACATTAAAATGGAGACTTGTAAGAAATGACTAAAATGCAGACCTGGGCTTGAGCAGGAGGTCAGGGACAGAGCTGGATGGAAGACTGAACAAAGAGTGTGCTAAGTCAGTTTAGTAGTGAGATGGGAATACCAGACCACCTGACCTGCCTCTTGAGGAACCTACATGCAGGTCAGGAAGCAACAGTTTGAACTGGACATGGAACAGACTGGTTCCAAATAGGAAAAAGAGTATGTCAAGGCTGTATATTGTCACTCTGCTTATTTAACTTACATGCAGAGTACATCATGTAATGGTATCCGGTTTCATCACTTCATGGCAAATACATGGGGAAACAGTGGCTGACTTTTGGGGGCTCCAAAATTACTGCAGATGGTGACTGGAGCAGTGAAATTAAAAGATGCTTATCCCTTGGAAGGAAAGTTATGAGCAACCTCAGTTCAGTTCAGTTCAGTCACTCAGTCATGTCCGACTCTGCGACCCCATGAATCACAGCACGCTAGGCCTCCCTGTCCATCACCAACTCCCAGAGTTCACCCAAACTCATGTGCATCAAGTCAGTGATGCCATCCAGCCATCTCATCCTCTGTCGTCCCCTTCTCCTCCTGCCCCCAATCCCTCCCAGCATCAGAGTCTTTTCCAGTGAGTCAGCTCTTCACATGAGGTGGCCAAAGTACTGCAGTTTCAGCATCAGTCCTTCCAATGAGCACCCAAGACTGGTCTCCTTTAGGATGGACTGGTTGGATCTCCTTGCAGTCCAAGGGACTCTCAAGAGTCTTCTCTAGCACCACAGTTCAAAAGCATCAATTCTTCAGTGCTCAACTTTATTCACATTTCAACTCTCATACCCATACATGACCACTGGAAAAACTATACCCTTGACTAGACAGATCTTTGTTGGCAAAGTAATATCTTTGCTTTTTAATATGCTATCTAGGTTAGTCATAACTTTCCTTCCAAGGAGTAAGCGTCTTTTAATTTCATGGCTGCAATCACCATCTGCAGTGATTTTGGAGCCCCCAAAATAAAAGTCTGACACTGTTTCCATTGTTTCCCCATCTATTTCCCATGAAGTGATGGGACCAGATGCCATGATCTTTGTTTTCTGAGTGTTGAGCTTTAAGCCAACTTTTTCACTCTCCTCTTTCACTTTCACCAAGAGGCTTTTTAGTTCCTCTTCACTTTCTGCAATAAGGGTGGCGTCATCTGCATATCTGAGGTTACTGATATTTCTCCCAGCAATCTTGATTCCAGCTTGTGCTTCTTCCAGCCCAGCATTTCTCATGATGCACTCTGCATATAAGTTAAATAAGCAGGGTGACAATATACAGCCTTGATGTACTCCTTTTCCTATTTGGAACCAGTCTGTTGTTCCATGTTCAGTTCTAACTGTTGCTTCCTGACCTGCATATAGATTTCTCAAGAGGCAAGTCAGGTGGACCAACCTAGGCATCATATTAAAAAGCAGAGATATTACTTGTCAACAAAGGTCCATCTAGTCAAGGTTATGGTTTTTCCAGTGATCGTGTATGGATGTGAGAGTTGGACTATAGAGAGTGCTGAGCAGTGAAGAATTGATGCTTTTGAACTGTGGTGTTGGAGAAGACTCTTGAGAGTCCCTTGGACTGCAAGGAGCTCTAACCAGTGCATCCTAAAGGAAACCAATCCTGGGATATTCATTGGAAGGACTGATGTTGAAGCTGAAACTCCAATACTTTGGCCACCTGATGTGAAGAGCTGACTCATTTGAAAAGACCCTGATGCTGGGAAAGACTGAGGGTAGGAGGAAAAGGGGATGACAAAGGATGAGATGGTTGGATGGTATCATCAACTCAATGGACATGAGTTTGGGTAAATTCCAGGAGTTGGTGATGGACAGGGAGGCCTGGCGTGCTGCAGTTCATGGGGTTGCAAAGAGTCTGACATGACTGAGCAGCTGAACTGAACTGAACTGAAGTCACTTTAGTAGTGTCCAATTCTTGGCAACCCTAGGGACTACAGCCTGCCAGCTTCCTCTGTCCATGGGATTCTCCAGGCAAGAATACTGGGGTGGGTCGCCGTACCCTCCTCCAGGGATCTTCCAAACCCAGGGATCAAACTCACTTCTCATGTCTCCGGCATTGGCAGGCAGATTCTTTACCTCTAGCACCATCTGTGAAGCCTCGGACATTATAACTGAGCTTCTTAAAGGTTGGAAGGAGAACCAGAACTGGAAAGGTTTGAATTATGAGGACCAAATTCTGCAGAGAATCAGAGCGTTCACTTGGCATCCTCAAACTGAAAAATTCCTCATTTTATTCTCATTACTCATCAAATTAGCACAACTTAGAAATGGTTCAAGTTGACATTGCAAATACTCCAAAATTTCACAGCAGAAAAGAGAGAGGCGAATACAAGTTACCAATTTCAAAATTGTACCAAATCTACAAAGGAAAGAAGTGATAGAATTGGTCAAACTCCTCAAAGAGGAACATTTTATAGAATGTTTTTCTGTATACCTTGGGGAAGCAGAGAAAGGAAAACACATGAGGTAACTTCTACAGAATAATTGCAGTGAAAACTTTGGATATCTTTGAGAATGTCATACAAAGACAACTCATTTTTAACCTTAAGATGACTTTCAGCTCACCATCTACAGAGGCCATCTAAACTCTGCAAACTATCCCCAATCCGCACATTACTCACTTCCAAGCACTGTGGATTTTAGAGCCTTTTATCTCTAAGGAAAAATTTCTTCTTGTAATAGCAAAGTTCTATTGGAGCAAGCGAAACATATTAGAGAGAACCAATTCAATTAGTTATTAAAAATAATTAGACTATAGAAACAAAAATGTAGATCAAAATTGTGTTCAATACTAAATGAAGTCAGACAAGAAGAACAAATATCATATGATACTGCTTATATGTGAAATCTAAAATAATGGTACAAATGAACTTATTTACAAAACAGAAATAGAGTCACAGGTATAGACAATAAACTTATAGTTACCAGAGGGGGAAAAGAGAGGAGGGGTAAATTAGGAGATTGGGATTGACGTATACACACTATATGTAAAATAGATTATTAATAACGACCTACTCTACAGCACAGGGAACTCTACTCAATACTTTCTGATGACCTATGTGGGAAAAGAATATAATTAAGAGTGGACACATACTGTACAAGAGAAACTAACACATCATTGCAAGTCAACTATACTTTAATAAAAAAATTTTTAACTGTATTCATTATCAGCTCAAAATGATTTGAAAGATAGAGTATGGTGAAGGAGAGAGGAAAACTCATAAATCTTAATGATCTTAACATTCAACTATCTAGCATAGATTTCTTTTTCCTGCATGGAACAAACCTAACCTACCTTTGAGGCTTTGGAAAATGATTACTTCTGGGGCAGCAGCACCAAATCTAATGTACTCATTGTCACAAAAGCCTGAGATTACATTCTATTTCTCCTAAATTAGTCACCTAATAAAACTGGCTTCAAATAAAAATCAGAAGTGTGTCTTCCTGCTATCTTTAGCTCTTGTGAAGGAAGAGTCTGTCTCTTGCCTTTCAGAAGAGTCAGAAGGCCCTTAACTGCTGATAGAATTATGAACAGCTTCCCCCTGACACTTTATCAGATTTAGCACTTGCATTATAACAGCAACATAGATAAGAGGTCTGGCTGGGTACACAAGCAGCATGCTCCAATAGGAGTCTACACTTATGCCCTGGGCCCATGGTGATAACTGCCCTTGGCCCGCCCTGAGTCTGGCTTTCTTTGTTGGTAAGGTTCCCTCTTATCCATAAAGCTTGTGAAGACAAAAATCAAAACAGTGTTAGCAAAGAAACACTCGATCTCTCCCCTGTTAGTCTATACACACAGTGTTTTGAAATGTACCTAAGATTTATTCTAAACAGGTATAGCAAGACAGAGAGACATGGAAATGTCAGTTATGGAGGAAGGAGCTTTTCCTCACAATTCCCTACAAGCAGGAGGTATGGCTTTCCACACAGGGAAGCACCAGGGTTGGTCAGGAGGCAGCAGGAGGGAAAGCATAGGCAAAAGACCATTGTGGTTTTCATAGAAAGGAATGGATGAGCGAGGTAAGCAGTTTAGAACTGGTTAGTTTGAAAAATCTGGGCTATACAGGCTCATCCCAAATTGTCCACTAACTGTCCCTGGGTGACTTAGGGTAGAGGGAATATTGGCTTCCTGTGTGAGTTAATGAAGGAGGTAACTGGAGGTATGGACTCGGGATTGGTTGGTTTGTATATGAAAGGTATGCTCACAAGCAAATTGTTTCCTCTCTTTAGGAATTAGCTAGCCCTGGAAAGCACAGACTGTGGGAACAGCAAGGCCTTAAGATATCAAAGCATTATAAAATACAAAAAATTTTAAAAATCATCTGATCCCCCTTCCAGCAATTCTCATTTCTTCCTTCCTCCTCTCCAATAAAGGATCAGTCTAATCAGTATAAGCTCACTAGCCTCCAGATACGACTACTATCCTCTTATCTGCGCAGGAACCCTTCCCAAGTGCTGGCTTTTCACACTGCTTATGAATTCTGGTTGAGAAACAAAGTTAAAGACACCTGCATTTCAGAATCATTGGGGGAATTTATTAAAAATATAGTTCCTTGGTTTCATTCAATACCCATGGAATCAGAATTTTCCAAGGTAGACCAAGGTTTTCTGTGGTGGTGAATTTTTTGTAAGAATGACTCCATAGTGCCCAGATTTGGTTAAAATTTTTCTGAGTGTGTCTGTGAGGGTGTTTCTGAATGAAATTAACATTTCAATCAGTTGTTTTCAGTCACTCAGTCGTGTCCGACTCTTTGTGACCCCATGGACTGCAGCACAGCAGGTTTCCCTATCCTTCACCATCTCCCAGAGTTTGCTCAAACTCATGTCCATTGAGTCAGTGATACTATCCAAGCATTTCGTCCTGTGTCGTCCCCTTTTCCTCCTGCCTTCCATCTTTCCCAGCATCAGGGTCTTTTCCAAGGAGTCCACTCTTCACATCAAGTGGCCAAAGTATTGGACCTTCAACTTCATCATCAATCTTTCCAATAAATATTCAAGGTTGATTTCCTCTAGGATTGAGTGGTTTCATCTCCTTGTTGTCCAAGGGACTCTTCTCCCAACACCGCAGTTTGAAAGCACCAATTCTTCAGCGTTCAGCTTTCTTAACAGTCCAACTTTCACATCCATACATGACTCCTGGAAAAACCATGGCTCTGACTATACAGACTTTTGCGGGCAAAGTAATGTCTCTCTTTTCTGGTACACTGTCTAGGTTTGTCACAGCCTGGTGGCTCAGACAGTAAAGCATCTACCTGCAATGTGGGAGACCTGGGTTCGATCCCTGGGTTGGGAAGATCCCCTGGAGAAGGAAATGGCAACCTACTCCAGTACTCTTGCCTAGAAAATCCCATGTACAGAGGAGCTTGGTAGGCTACAGTCTATGGGGTGGCAAAGAGTTGGATACAACTGAGCAGCTTCACTTAACTTTCACTTTCTTCCAAGGAGCAAGCATCTTTTATTTATTATTTTTTAATACTTTATTCTACGTTACAATACTGTATTGGTTTTGCCATACATTGACATGAATCAGCCACAGATGTACACGATCTCCCAATGCCGAAGCCCCCTCCCACCTCCCACCCTATATCATCTCCCTGGATCATCCCGTGCACCAGCCCCAAGCATCATAGACTGGCACTTCATTTCTTATATGATAGTATACATGATGGCTGCAGTCATGGTCCCCGGTGATTTTGGAGTGCCAGAAAATAAAATCTGTCACTGTTTCCATTGTTTCCCCGTCTATTTGCCATGAAGCGATGGGGCTGGATACCATGATCTTTGTTTTTTGAATGTTGAGTTTTAAGCCAGCTTTTCCGCTCTCCTCTTTCATTTTCATCAGGAGGCTTTTTAGTTCCTCTTTGCTTTCTGCCATAAGGATGGTATCATCTGCATATCTGAGGTTATTAATATTTCTCCCAGCAATCTTGATTCCACCTCATGCTTCATCTAGCCCAGCATTTTGCATGTGTATTCTGAATGTAAGTTAAATAAGTAGAGTGACAATAGATAGCCTTGATGTACTCCTTCACCAATTTTGAACCCGTCTGTGGTTCCATGTCTGATTCTAACTGTTGCTTCTTGATCTGCATACAGATTTCTCAGGAGACAGGTAAAGTGGTCTGGTATTCCCATCTCTTGAAGAATTTTCCACAGTTTGTTTTGATCCACACAGTCAAAGGCTTTGGTATAGTCAATGAAAGAGAAGTAGATGTTTTTCTAAAATTCTCTCGCTTTTCCTATGGTCCAATGGATGTTGGCAATTTGATCTCTGGTTCCTCTGCCTTTTCTAAATCCAGCTTGAACATCTGGAAATTCTCGGTTCATGTACTGTTAAAGCCTAGCTTGAAGGATTTTAGGCATGACCCTGCTAGCGTGTGAGATGAGTCCAATTATGCAGTAGTTTGAGCATTCTTTGGCATTGCCTTTCTTTGGGATTGGAATGAAAACTGACCTTTTCCAGTCCTGTGGCCACTGCTGAGTTTTCCAAATTTGCTGGTATGTTGAGTGCAGCACTTTAATAGCATCATCTTTTAGGATTTGAAATAGTCCAGCTGGAATTCCATTATCTCCACTTTGTTTGTAGTGATGCTTCCTAAGGCCAACTTTACCCCACATTCCAGGATGTCTGGCTCTAGGTGAGTGATCACACCATCATAGTTACCCAGGTCATTATCTTTTTGGTACAATTCTTCTGTGTATTCTTGCCACCTCTTAATATCTTCTACTTCTGTTAGGTCCATACTGTTTCTGTCCTTTATTGTGCCCATCTTTGCATGAAATGTTCCCTTGCTGTCTCTAATTTTCTTGAAGAGATCTCTAGTCCAAAAACTAGAGATCTCAGACTAGATTTGGGTCAGTAGATTGAGTAAAGCAGATTGCCCTCCCTCCTGGGGGGTGGTGTTTGCTCAATTCATTGGCTTGAATAGGATACAAAAAGCTGAGTAAAGAGAGAATTTACTCTCTCTGCTAGACTATCTCTGAGCTGGGACACCAGTGTTCTCCTGCCTTCAGTCTTGGACTAGAATTTACATGACCAGTTCTCCTGGTCCTTGGGTCGATCAAGACTCAGAATGGAACTATATCATCAGTTTTCCCAAAATCATTGTGGATGGTGACTGCAGCCATGAAATTAAAAGATGCTTGCTCCTTGAAATAAAAGCTATGACAAATCTAGACAATGTATTGGAAAGCAGACACATTACTTTGCAAACAAAGGTCCATATAGTCAAAGCAATGGTCTTCCCAGGTGTCATATAGGGATGTTGGACCATAAAGAAGGCTGAGCACTGAAGAATCAATGCTTTAAAAAAAAAAACAAACTTCTATTTCTTTATTTTTGGCTATGCTGGGTCTTCATTGCTGTGAGGGCTTTTCTCTAACTGTGGCAATTGGGGGCTGCTCTCTAGGCAGGCGGGCTTCTCATTGCAGGGGACTCTTGTTGAGGAGCACAGGCTCTAGGGCGCGTGGGCTTCAGTCGTGGCTCCCAGGCTCTAGAGCACAGGCCCAGTAGTTGTGGCACATGGGTTAGCTGCTCTGCGGTACATGGGATCTTTCTGGGCCAGGGATGGAACCTGTGTCTCCTGCATTGGCAGGCGGATTATTTACCACTGAGTCACCAGGGAAGCCCAAATTGATGCTTTTGACCTGTGGTGCTGGAGAAGACTCTTGAGAGTCCCTTGGACTGCAAGGAGATCCAACCAGTCCATCCTAAAGGAAATCAGTTCTGAATATTCATTGGAAGGACTGATGCTGAAGCTGAAGCTCCAATCTTTTGGACACTTGGATGGAAGAACTGACTCACTGGAAAAGCCCCTGATGCTGGGAAAGATTGAGGGTGGGAGGAGAAGGGGGTGACAGAGGATGAGATGGTTGGATTGCATCACTGACTCAGTGGACATGAGTTTAAGCAAACTCTGGGAGATAGAGAAAGACAAGGAAGTCTGGCATGCTGCCATCCATGGGGTTGCAAAGAGCCGGACACCACTGAGCAACTGAACAATACCAGCTCTCCCAGGTCTCCAACTTTCTGACCACAGATCTTAGGACTCTCAGCCTCCATAACTACATATACACCTTCTATGGGTTCTGTTTCTCTGGATAATCCAGACAATTACACCTTGAAGTTCTATAAGGTACTTCGGATCTTCAGATTTAGATATAAAATGTGTATCCTCCAGTCCCCTGCCCTTGCTGGCCCATGAAGACTTCTCTGCCTCAGCCCACACAATTTGACTTTCTCCTGAATGCTTGGTGCACTACTCGTCAGAACTACACATTTTCTGTATTTTCACTGTCATGATTAAAACTTTTATATTAAATTATAGCATCATGCAGTATAAATAAAGGACTCCAAATACATTCTTATTAATCAAAATCAATTTTTATTATTTAAGAAGGATAATATCCAGTTTTATTGACAGTAAAATTGTATGCCCTCACATGCTTTGATATGTTTGTGTGAGATTAACAGAGGATGTTTTCATTATATGCATTAAAATTCTTTTTTAATTTTATTTTTACTTTATTCTACGTTACAATACTGTGTTGGTTTTGCCATACATCGACATGAATCAGCCACAGGTGTTTCAAAATTATTACTGTTATTCTAGATCATTTGCGTTTCTCTATAGATTACAAAATTAACTTGCCAATTTCTACAAAACTCCTTCTGGGATTTTGATTGGAAATGCTTTGAATCTATAGATCAATTTGGGGAGAATTAAGGCAATGGCACCCCACTCCAGTACTCTTGCCTGGAAAATCCCATGGGCAGAGGAGCCTGGTAAGCTGCAGTCCATGGGGTCACTAAGAGTCGGATACGACTGAGCGACTTGACTTTCACTTTGCACTTTCATGGCAACCCACTCTAGTGTTCTTGCCTGGAGAATCCCAGGGACAGGGGAGCCTGGTGGGCTGTGGTGTATGGGGTCACACAGAGTTGGACACGACTGAAGTGACTTAGCAGCAGCAGCAGACATCATAATAACATTTAGTCTTTCTGCCATAAGCATGGTATGCATCTCTATTTACTTAGGCCTTTTAAATTTTCTCTCATTGTACAGGTCTTCCATGTATTTTGCTAAATTCTTATTTCATAATTTTGATGCCATTATAAATAGTATTATTAAATTTTAGTTTCTAAATTATTCATTGATCAGATATAAAAATTTGATAATTGGCCTTTTATCCTACAAACTTGCTAAATTCATTTATTAATTCTAACAGATTTTTTGTAGTTTTCTTAGGATTTATTTACATAGATAATAATGTCATCTGTACATGCAGTTTTATTTTTTCCTTTCTGATGTGTATGTCTTTTATTTCTTTTCTAATCTTATTATTATTAGACTGGCTAGGATCAGTACAATGTTGCAAAGAAGTGATAGAAGTAGACATCCTTACTTTGTTCCCAATCTTAGGGCAATTCAGTCTTTCCCCATCTAATATAATGTTAGCTATAGATTTATTTTTTCTTTTTTTCTATTGCTGACAATTCTTATTTTGGTGAGAATATTTTCTTCTATGTCTTGTTTACTATGAGGTGCTTCTTTTTTTTTTTCTTACCAAATCAGTATTGAATATTATCTGATTGTTTAATGCTTTAGATCTGTTAAAATGAACATACTGCTTTTCATTTTTAGTCTGTTTAATGTGATAGATTATATTGACTGATTTTTGTATGTTAAACCAAGCCTGCATTCCTGGGATAAACTCCACTTGGTTATGATGGCCTTCTTTGTATGTTGCTGGATTTAATTTGGTAATATTTTGAAAGAATTTTTGTGTCTTTAAAAGAGAGATACTGTTCATGACACTTTCTTTATGCTTAAAATCTGCATGATCTTATTTTGATTCTTGCAAAAATCTTGTGAAGATAATATGTCAGTGCTTCTGAAAGTGGATACAGGCTTTTAAAATCCCTGTCAATCAGACCCTTAAGCTGACTTTTTTTCTATTACTTGTATTAATAAGTTTTAGATAAGAAAACTAAGGCTCAATAATTGAACAAATTGTCCAGGAGTTAGATTTGTGATTCAAACCCAGGATTCAAACTGAAACAGGAGGGAAAAAGACAGGGCACAACCTTTAAAAGCATGATGTAGCTATTAAGGATACGACAAACACTGGTTAAAACTGATTAGGCCCAAGATGACAGAAGATATGACTCCAAGTAGACCTTGAGCCTCATTACACACTCATTGTGATACATTAGCATGTTAAACAACAAACCCACAGGCACCATGACAGTTCTGAGGCTGACCTTAAAAGGCCAAAAAGTGGGCAGTGGCCCTATTCCTGGAAATCTCTGCCCCTTCCCCCAAAGAGTTGGAATATCCTCCCACTCATTAGCTCTGTGAAATTAGCCAGCCCATAAAAGCCAACCACCTCATATTTTGGGGCCATTCTCGCCTTTTGAGATGGACCGCATTCTATCTATAGTGTTCATCTCTCAAAATAAATCCACTTCTTACCTATCACTTTGTCACTGAATTCTTTCTGCAACAGCAATACATAAAGAACCTGAGCTTCACTAAGTCCTGAGACCAAATGGTCAATTTCAGTTAAAAGACAGTGTGTTCAAGTCCCAGCCCATGGTTTCGAGTCCCAATCCAAGTTGTGTGATTTCAAAACCACCTTATGTTCATGCTGCATTTAGAGGGAAGTGACTTCTTTTCACCTTGTATAAGGATTCTATATCAGTAAGAAAAGGAGTGAGAATAGATACTGAGTGTGTGCCTAGCAGTGTCAGCCACAATGTCTCTCAAGGGGAGAACTGACTATTCAACAATCAATAACCCTAGCACACTGGCCAGAAATGAGGCCACCTAGTAGCTGTATAATCCTATGGTTATATATGAGTTCAACTGAATTATAGTCAGGGTGACTCTCCTTAGAGATGTGGCTTATCACTTCAGGCCATGCATTCCATCAATAGGGGTTCTGTGAAAACATCTGCACTGTAAGAAAGCTGAACTAGAGGTTGCAAAGAGGCTTGAATCAAAAGTTCTTCAGGTATTTAAAGCAGGAGTTGACCTGCTGTCAGTTTTCATAAATAAAATTTTATTGGGACACAGCCACGCCCATTTAAAAAAATATTGTCTATGGATATTTTCAGTCAAAAACAGTACTAAATACTTGCAGCTGAGACCTATGACACATAAAGCTGAAAATATTATTATTTACCCTTTGTAGAAAAAGTCTGTTGACCTCTGCTTTAATGCAATGCTGTTCAATGTTTAATTGAACTTTCTTTGATGGTAAAAAATACTATATGTCTGTCCAATATGGTAGACCCTAGCCACCACAACTGTTGAGTGTTTGAAATGTGGCTAGTGGGACTGAAGAAATAAAATTTAAATTTTATTTTAATTAAATAGCTTCATACGGCTCGTGGCTACTCTACTGCACAGTGCAGCTTTAAAATGTTACTGCCTCTTAAAGTGGATAGAAGCCTTCAAAATTCCTGTCAGTCAGGCATTTAAGCTGACTTTTTTTTTTTTGCTATAATTTCTTAAATTTACTGCTTGACACCTAAAAAAACAGAGACTCATCCAAATTAACCAACTTGCCATAGTTACAGTGTTAGTGACAGACACCACAGTCGAACAGAGTCGCCACAAGGTCCGTGTGTGATGCTTGCCAAGAATGTGGCAAATTCAGTTTTGATTCTCCTGGAATTTTGGGTGTGATGTGGGTGGTCTTCACCCTATGTAGTCCTGGCCTGGGTAAAAGGCATATTATTAACATCCTGTCCACCCTTGGCTTCCTGTTGCTCTTTCTAATATGAAATGATAAAAAGATTTCTGCTCTTAAAAATATTCATTATTTTACCATAAAGAGTCTTCCTGGGAAGGGTCTGAAGAGCTGTTTATGCTCCAGACTGTTCATTAAGATCCATTCTCTCCCTGGAGAGAGAAAACAAAAGTATGTGCCATGTGCTCAGCCATGTCCAATTCTGTGACTGCATGGACTACAGTCTGCCGGGCTCTTCCGTCCACAGAATTTTCCAGGCAAGAATACTGGAGCGGGCTGCCATTTCCTCCTCTAGAGATCTTCCTGACCCAGGGATCGAACTCGCGTCTCTTGGATCTCCTACATTGCAGGCCAATTCTCTTTGGGAGGACAGTAGTTGCATTTAAGTTGTACCTGCTGCTGCTGCTGCTAAGTTGCTTCAGTCGTGTCCGACTCTGTGTGACCTCATAGACGGCAGCCCACCAGGCTCCCCCGTCCCTGGGATTCTCCAGGCAAGAACACTGGAGTGGGCTGCCACTTCCTGCTCCAATGCATGAAAGTGAGAAGTGAAAGTGAAGTCGCTCAGTCGTGCCCGACTCTTAGCGACCCCATGGACTGCAGCCTACCAGGCTCCTCTACCCATAGGATTTTCCAGGCAAGAGTACTGGAGTGGGGTGCCATTGCCTTCTCCGTAAGTTGTACCTAAGAAGTACCAAATAATCAACCTACAGTTTTTCCAGTAGTCATGTACGGATGTGAGAACTGGACCATAAAAACGGCTGAGCATCGAAGAATTGATGCTTTCAAACTGTGGTGCTGGAGAAGACTCTTGAACAGAGTCCCTTGGACTGCAAGGGTATCACACCAGTCAATTCAAAGGAAATCAACCCTGAATATTCATTGGAAGGACTGATGCTAAAGCTGAAGCTCCAACTTTGGCCACCTGATGCGAACAGCTACTCATTGGAAAAGACCCTGATGCTGGGAAAGATTGAAGGCAGGAGGAGAAGATGACAGAGGATGAGATGGCTGGATGGCATCACTGACTCAATGGACATGAGTCTGAGCAAACTCTGATAGATAGTGAAGGACAGGGAAGCCTGGCATGCTGCAGTCCACGGGGGTCACAAAGAGTTACACATGACTTAGCAACTAAATAACAACAAAAAGGTACCAGAAAAGGGGCTCAATAATGTTTCTAACTGAATGACTCTTCCAGTCAAATATAAGTGGTTTTATCTAGAATGCTAGCAAGGAATTAGCCCAGTGCACATAAAAAAGCAGGATTCCTTTCTTTGCGAGGTGGGTCCATGGACCTCTCTGTTTTCCTTGGTTACAACAGGAGGTGCCTGGAATCATTTCTGCATTGGTTGTAAAACACCATTCTTCCACCTCCTCCACTCCACACCTTCCCCAGTTCTCTATTCATACTGGCCTGGAAACCTGCTTTTCCCATAAAATGAAATATTAGGTTGGTGCAAAAGTAACAATGGTTTTGCATTACTGAACTTTGCTGTTTGATATGGGAATACATTCTTAAACAAATGTTATGTTACACATCATTTTAATGGCATTTCTCACTTTATGTTTTTGTGCTAATGACTTATTCCTTGCTGTTTATTTTATATTTATTTTCGACTAGGGAAATGATGTTCAGTTCAGTTCAGTCACTCAGTTGTGTCCAACTCTTTGCGACCCCATGAATCGCAGCACGCCAGACCTCCCTGTCCATCACCAACTCCCAGAGTTCAATCAAACTCACATCCATCGAGTTGGTGATGCCATCCAGCCATCTCATCCTCTGTCGTCCCCTTCTCCTCCTGCCCCCAATCCTTCCCAGCATCAAAGTCTTTTCCAATGAGTCAACTCTTCGCATGAGGTGGCCAAAGTACTGGAGTTTCAGCTTTAGCATCATTCCTTCCAAAGAACACCCAGCCCTGATCTCCTTCAGAATGGACTGGTTGGATCTCCTTGCAGTCCAAGGGACTCTCAAGAGTCTTCTCCAACACCACAGTTCAAAAGCATAAATTCTTTGGTGCTCAGCTTTCTTCACAGTCCAACTCTCACATCCATACATGACTACTGGAAAAACCACAGCCTTGACTAGATGGACTGTTGTTGGCAAAGTAATGTCTCTGCTTTTCAATATGCTATCTAGGTTGGTCATAACTTTCCTTCCAAGGAGTAAGCGTCTTTTAATTTCATGGCTGCAGTCACGATCTGCAGTGATTTTGGAGCCTAAAAAAATAAAGTCTGACACTGTTTCCACTGTTTTCCCGTCTATTTCCCATGAAGTGATGGGACCAGATGCCATGATTTTAGTTTTCTGAATGTTGAGCTTTACACCAACTTTTTCACTCTCCACTTTCACTTTCATCAAGAGGCTTTTTAGTTCCTCTTCACTTTCATAAGGGTGGTATCATCTGCATATCTGAGGGAAATGATGTTAGACAAAAGCAAATTCAAGCAATTTTCTTCTTTGAGTTCAAAACAGGCTGTAAAGCAGCAGAGACAACTCGCAACATCAGCAATGCATTTGGCCCAAGAACTGCTAATGACCATACAGTGCAGTGGTGGTTCAAGAGGTTATGCAAAGAAGATGATAGCCTTGAAGATGAGTAGCATAGTGACTGGCCATCACAAGTTGACAATGACCAATTGAGAGCATCATCGAAGCGGATCCTCTTATAACTACAAAATAAGTTGCCCAAGAACTCAATGTCTACAGCTGTTCAGCTTTTGAAGCAAATTGAAAAGGTGAAAAGTTTGATAAGTGGGTGCCTCATGAGCTGACTGAAAGTCAAAAAAATCATCATTTTCAAGCATTGTCTTGTCTTATTCTATACAACAATAACAAACCATTAGACTGTGATGCACAATGAAAAGAGGATTTTATATGACAGCCAGCGATGATCAGCTCAGTGGCTGAACTGAGAAGAAGCTCCAAAGCACTTCCTAAACCCAAACTTGCGCCAAAAAAGGTCATGGTCACTGTTTGGTGGTCTTCTGCCACTTTGATCTACTACAGCTTTCTGAATCCTGGAGAAACTATTACATCTAAGAAGTATGCTCAGCAACTCAGTGAGATGCACCAAAAATGTGATGCCTGCAGCTGGCATTGGTCAAGAGGAAAGACCCAGTTCTTTTCTACAGTACTTAACCACACACCTCACAACCAATGCTTCAAAAGTTGAGTGAATTGGGCCACAAAGTTTTGCCTGATCTGCCATATTCACCTGCTGCTGCTGCTGCTGCTGCTGCTGCTGCTAAGTCACTTCAGTTGTGTCCGATTCTGCGCAACCCCATAGACGGCAGCCCACCAGGCTCCCCCATCCCTGGGATTCTCCAGGCAAGAACACTGGACTGGGTTGCCATTTCCTTCTCCAGTGCATGAAAGTGAAAAGGGAAAGTGAAGTCACTCAGTCATGTCCTACTCTTTGGGACCCCATGGACTGCAGCCTACCAGGCTCCTCAGTCCATGGGATTTTCCAGGCAAGAGTACTGGAGTGGGTGCCATCACCTGACCTCTCCCCAACTGACTACCACTCCTCCAAGCATCTTGACAACTTACTGTAGGACAACACCCCACAACCAGCAGGAGGCAGAAGATGCTTTCCAAGAGTCCACTGAATCCCAAAGCATGGATATTTACACTGTAGGAATAAACAAACTTATTTCTCATTGGCAAAAAATGATTAATAAAGACGTGCTTTGAGCCTAGTTATAATGATTTAAAAGAAAGCTGTGGTACATATACACAATGGAGTATTACTCAGCCATTAAAAAGAATACATTTGAATCAGTTCTAATGAGGTGGATGAAACTAGAGCCTATTATACAGAGTGAAGTAAGCCAGAAAGAAAGACACCAATACAGTATACTAACGCATATATATGGAATTTAGAAAGATGGTAGCGATAACCCTGTATGTGAGACAGCAAAGAGACACAGGTGTATAGAAAAGTCTTTTGGACTCTGTGGGAGAGGGAGAAGGTGGGATGATTTGGGAGAATGGCATTGAAACATGTATAATATCATATAGGAAATGAATCACCAGTCCAGGGTAGATGCAGGATACAGGATGCTTGGGGCTGGTGCACTGGGATGACCCAGAGGGATGGTACAAGGACAGACGTGGGAGGAGGGTTCAGGATGGGGAACACGTGTACACCCGTGGCGGATTCATGTTGATGTATGGCAAAACCAATACAATATTGTAAAGTAATTAGCCTTCAATTAAAATAAATAAGTTTAAATTAGAAAAACATTCACGATCTGAAACCACAATTACGTCTGCACCAACATAATAATTAGAGAGGAACATAATTTGTGTTCATATCTATGTCAGTATGGAAGGAAAGGGTGTCTGGCTATGACAAGGCCAGAGTCATGCATAGGTGAGTTCTGATTCTGGTGTGGGCCTGCAATTTGGGGAAATTAAAACGTGTGAGGGGTGCTGTTGCCAGAGGAATCCTGTGATGTAGTTGCAGCAGAAAGGGTACTACTCACAAAGGCAACAAAAAACAGAATGTACTGAGAAATAAGTCTGGCATGCCATGTGTGAGACCTATATAAAGACAACAAAAAGATTTTATGACAGACAAATGAAGAAGCCTCATATAAGCCCCAACTTTGGGCCTGAGAGGGCTGCTAGATCATGAATAAAGTGCCAGTTGTGCTCTTACCTCATATAGTAATAATTCTACCTTATGGAGTTGTGGCAATGATTCAATGGAAAGGTTCATGTCAATAGGGTCAGTACTCATTATGTATCATGATTATCAATTAATTTTAACCAAGCAAAACATATTTTTAAAGGGAAGCAAAGAACACTAGTTATATCATGTATTTAAGTACTATTTAAAACAATGAATAAAAACAACAGGTTACTGACAAAAAGATAGATGTGTAAATAGAGAATAGAAATTGGAGACTTACTCTGATTGTGAGAAGTAATATATTATAAAGGAACTATCACAAAATAATGATAAAAAGAATTATTTCAATATTATTGGGATAGAATAAGCTATTCAGAAAGAATAATTTAGATTAACCCTTCATAACATACACTGAAAATAAATTCCCATGTGTATGCTAAAGAGTTAAACCGTTCTCATACCACACAGAAAAACTAGCAGAAAACAAAACTGAGTGATTATCAGACCTCTGGGGGATTAACTTAAAGCTATGAAATGATCAAAGTGTTAAAAAACAAGATAACAGGCCCAAAATGGCATTGCTTATGCTAAGCCCCACTTCACAAAATGAAGACTTAATTATAGTTTCAGCCTTTTTCAGAAATGGACTCTTAAAGCAGTCAATCAGGAATCATCTGATCAGCACTAGCTAGGTAATCTGCCTGAGAGATCCCTGACATCCCATAAAGGAAAGCCACATTTCTCAGCCTGTCCTGCCTTGCCTTTCCCCTAGAAACCCCAATGAAGGCTGAAGCCTAAGCATTCTCCTCCATTCTATCATTTGCTTCCTGACCAGCACTTTCCTGGTCTTTCTACGTGTCTCGGGGAGGCATGCTGTTCTTCCTCTCTATGACCTGTTAGTATAATACACTTTCTTTTACCTTGAGCCTCTTTCCTCTTGTGGCCACACTTGACTGATCAGCTCATAAAAGAATACAAAACACTCTGAAATACCATTTGAGGGAACTATTTCAAAAGGAAAAAAACGGGTTTACTGCAGAAATATCTATAATGGTAAAAACTGGAAACAACCAAAGTATTGTTGGAAATAATTAATCAACTTATGCTATGTGTAATTAATATATTATCACTTAAAAACAATACACTGTACAAATATTAAATGTTTATATGATTTGACATTCAGCATAAAAGCAGCATGCATGCATGCTAAGTAGCTTACTTGTGTCCAACTCCTTGAGACCTCAAGAACTGTAGTCTGCCAGGCTCCTCTGTCCATGGGATTTTCCAGGCAAGAATACTGGAGTGGGTCATATATATATAAAGTTTATATATATATATATATATATATATAATGCTCTCCTCCAAGGGGATCTTCTCAAGCAAGGGATTGAACCTGCATCTCTTATGTCTCCTGCTTTGGCAGTCAGGTTTTCTTTATTTTTATTTTTTAATATTTTATTCTACAATGCTGTATTTGCTTTGCCATACATTGACATGAATCAGCCACAAGTGTCCACGATCTCCCAATGCCAAAGCCCCCTCCCACCTCCCACCCCACATCCTCTCCCTGAATCATCCCGTGCACCAGCCCCATGCGTCCTGCATCCTGCATCGAACATAGACTGGCGCTTCATTCTTACAAGATAGTATAAATGTTTCAATGCCATTCTCCCAAATCATCCCACCCTCTCCCTCTCCCTCAGAGTCCAAAAGTCCGTTCTATACCTCTGAGTCTCTTTTGTTGTCTCACATAGAGGGTCGTCATTACTATCCTTCTAAATTCCATATATATGTGTCAGTATACTGTATTGGTGTTTTTCTTTCTGGCTTACTTCACTCTGTATAATCGGCTCCAGTTTCATCCATCTCATTAGAACTGAGTCGAATTTATTCTTTTAAGGGCTGAGTAGTACTCCATTGTGTATATGTACCACAGCTTTCTTATCCATTCATCTGCTGATGGACATCTAGGTTGTTTCCATGTCCTGGCTATTATAAACAGTGCTGCAATGAACATTGGGGTACATGTGTCTCTTTCAATTCTGGTTTCCTCGGTGTGTATGCCCAGCAGTGGGATTGCTGGATCATAAGGCAGTTCTATTTGCAATTTTTAAGGAATCTCCACACTGTTTTCCATAGTGGCTGTACTAGTTTGCATTCCCACCAGCAGTGTAAGAGGGTTCCCTTTTCTCCACATCCTCTCCAGCATGTACTGCTTGTAGACTTTTGGATCGCAGCCATTCTGACTGGTGTGAAATGATACCTCATTGTGGTCTTGATTTGCATTTCTCTGATAATAAGTGATGTTGAGCATCTTTTCATGTGTTTGTTAGCCATCTGTATGTCTTCTTTGGAGAAATGCCTATTTAGTTCTTTGGCCCATTTTTTGATTGGTTCGTTTATTTTTCTGGAGTTGAGCTGCATAAGTTGCTTGTATATCTTTGAGATTAGTTGTTTGTCAGTTGCTTCATTTGCTATTGTTTTCTCCCATTCAGAAGGCTGTCTTTTCCCCTTGCTTATAGTTTCCTTTGTTGTGCAGAAGCTTTTAATTTTAATTAGATCCCATTTGTTTATTTTTGCTTTTATTTCCAGTATTCTGGGAGGTGGATCATAGAAGATCCTGCTGTGATTTATGTCAGAGAGTGTTTTGCCTGTTTTCCTCTAGGAGTTTTATAGTTTCTGGTCTTACATTTAGATCTTTAATCCATTTTGAGTTTATTTTTGTGTATTGTGTTAGAAAGAGATCTAGTTTCATTCTTTTACAAGTGGTTGACCAGTTTTCCCAGCACCACCTGTTAAAGAGACTGTCTTTACTCCATTGTATATTCTTGCCTCCTTTGTCGAAGATAAGGTGTCCATAGGTGTGTGGGTTTATCTCAGGGCTTTCTATTTTGTTCCACTGATCTATATTTCTGTCTTTGTGCCAGTACCATACTGTCTTAATGACTGTGGCTTTGTAGTAGAGCCTGAAGTCTGGCAAGTTGATTCCTCCAGTTCCATTCTTCTTTCTCAAGATTGCTTTGGCTATTCGAGGTTTTTTGTATTTCCATACAAATCTTGAGATTATTTGATTTAGTTCTGTGAAAAATACTGCTGGTAACTTGATAGGAATTGCATTGAATCTGTAGATTGCTTTGGGTAGTATACTCATTTTCCCTATATTGATTCTTCTAACCGATGAGCATGGTATATTTCTCCATCTATTAGTGTCCTCTTTGATTTCTTTCATCAGTGTTTTATAGTTTTTGATATATAGGTCTTTAGTTTCTTTAGGTAGGTATATTCCTAAGTATTTTATTCTTTTTGTTGCAATGGTGAATAGGATTGTTTCCTTGACTTCTTTTTCTACTTTCTCATTATTAGTGTATAGGAATGCAAGGGATTTCTGAGTGTTGATTTTATATCCTGCCACTATATTCGTTGATTAGCTCTAGTAGTTTTCTGGTCGAGTCTTTAGGATTTTCTACATAGAGGATCATGTCGTCTGCAAACAGTGAGAGTTTTACTTCTTCTTTTCCAATTTGGATTCCTTTTATTTCTTTTTCTGCTCTGATTGCTATGGCCAAAACTTCCAGTACGATACTGAATAGTAGTGGTGAAAGTGGACATCCTTGTCTTGTTCCTGACTTTAGGGGAAATGGTTTCAATTTTTCACCATTGAGGATAATGTTAGCTGTGGGTTTGTCATATATAGCTTTTATTATGTTGAGGTACGTTCCTTCTATTCCTGCTTTCTGGAGAGTTTTTATCATAAATGGATGTTGAATTTTGTCAAAGGCTTTTTCTGCATCTATTGAAATAACCATATGATTTTTATTTTTCAGTTTGTTAATGTGATGAATTACATTGATTGATTTGCAGATATTGAAGAATCCTTGCATCCCTGGGATAAAGCCCACTTGGTCATGGTGTATGATCTTTTTAATGTGTTGCTGGATTCTGATTGCTAGGATTTTGTTGAGGATTTTTGCATCTATGTTCATCAGTGATATTGGCCTGTAATTTTCTTTTTTGTGGTGTCTCTGTCAGGTTTTGGTATTAGGGTGATGGTGGCCTCATAGAATGAGTTTGGAAGTTTACCTTCCTCTGCAATTTTCTGGAAGAGTTTCAGTAAAATAGGTGTTAGCTCTTCTCGAAATTTTTGGTAGAATTCAGCTGTGAAGCCGTCTGGACCTGGGCTTTTGTTTGCTGGAAGATTTCTGATTACAGTTTCAATTTCCATGCTTGTGATGGGTCTGTTAAGATTTTCTATTTCTTCCTGGTTCAGTTTTGGAAAGTTGTACTTTTCTAAGAATTTGTCCATTTCTTCCAAGTTGTCCATTTTATTGGCATATAATTGCTGATAGTGGTCTCTTATGATTCTTTGTATTTCTGTGTTGTCTGTCGTGATCTCTCCATTTTCATTTCTAATTTTATTGATTTGATTTTTTTCTCTTTGTTTCTTGATGAGTCTGGCTAATGGTTTGTCAATTTTATTTATCCTTTCAAAGAACCAGCTTTTTGCTTTGTTGATTTTTGCTATGGTCTCTTTTGTTTCTTTTGCATTTATTTCTGCCCTAATTTTTAGGATTTCTTTCCTTCTACTAACTCTGGGGTTCTCTATTTCTTCCTTTTCTAGTTGCTTTAGGTGTAGAGTTAGGTTATTTATTTGGCTTCTTTCTTGTTTCTTGAGGTATGCCTGTATGGCTATGAACTTTCCTCTTAGCACTGCTTTTATAGTGTCCCATAGGTTCTGTGTAGTTGTGTTTTCATTTTCATTCGTTTCGATGCATAATTTGATTTCTTTTTCGATTTCTTCTGTGATTTGTTGATTATTCAGAAGGGTGTTGTTAAGCCTCCAAATGTTGGAATTTTTAATAGCTTTTCTCCTGTAATTGAGATCTAACCTTAGTGCATTATGGTCAGAGAAGATGGTTGGAATAATTTCGACTTTTTGAATTTATCAAGGTTAGATTTATGACCGAGGATGTGATCTATCCTGGAAAAGGTTCTGTGTGCACTTGAGTAAAAGGTGAAATTCATTGTTTGGGGGTGAAATGTCCTATAGATATCAATTAGGTCTAACTGGTCTATTGTATTGTTTAAAGTTTGCGTTTCTTTGTTAATTTTCTGTTTAGTTGATCTGTCCATAGGTGTGAGTGGGGTATTAAAGTCTCCCACTATTATTGTGTTATTATTAACTTCCCCTTTCATGCTTGTTAGCATTTGTCTTACATATTGCGGTGCTATGTTGGGTGCATATATATTTATAATTGTTATATCTTCTTCTTGGATTGATCCTTTAATCATTATGTAGCGGCCTTCTTTGTCTCTTTTCACAGCCTTTGTTTTAAAGTCTATTTTATCGGATATGAGTATTGCTACTCCTGCTTTCTTTTGGTTTTTTATTTGCATGGAATATCTTTTTCCAGCCCTTCACTTTCAGTCTGTATGTGTCCGTTGTTTTGAGGTGGGTCTCTTGTAAGCAGCATATATAGGGATCTTGTTTTTGTATCCATTCAGCCAGTCTTTGCCTTTTGGTTGGGGCATTCAACCCATTTACATTTAAGGTAATTATTGATAAGTATGCACCTGTTGCCATTTACTTTAATGTTTTGGGTTCAGGTTTATACGTCCTTTTTGTGTTTCCTGTCTAAAGTCTATCCTTTAGTATTTGTTGGAGAACTGGTTTGGTGGTGCTGAATTCTCTCAGCTTTTGCTTGTCTGTAAAGCTTTTGATTTCTCCTTCATATTTGAATGAGATTCTTGCTGGGTACAGTAGTCTTGGTTGAAGGTTATTATCTTTCATCACTTTAAGTATGTCTTGCCATTCCCTCCTAGCCTGAAGAGTTTCTATTGAAAGATCTGCAGTTATTCTTATGGGGATCCCCTTATGTGTTATTTGTTGTTTTTCCTTGCTGCTTTTAATATTTGTTCTTTGTGTTTGGTCTTTGTTAGTTTGATTAGTATATGTCTTGGGGCGTTCCGCCTTGGGTTTATCCTGTTTGGCACTCTCTGGGTTTCTTGGACTTGGGTGATTATTTCCTTCCCTATTTTAGGGAAGTTTTCAACTATTATCTCCTCAAGTATTTTCTCATGTTCTTTCTTTTTGTCTTCTTCTTCTGGGACTCCTATAATTCGAATGTTGGAGCGTTTCATATTTTCTTGGAGGTTTCTGAGGTTGTCCTCATTTCTTTTAATTCATCTTTCTTTTTCCCTCGCTGATTCATTTATTTCTACCATTTTATCTTCTATTTCACTAATCCTATCTTCTGCCTCTGATATTCTACTATTTGTAGCCTCCAGAGTGTTTCTGATCTCATTTATTGCATTATTCATTATATGTTGACTCTTTTTATTTCTTCTAGGTCCTTGTTAAACCTTTCTTGCATCTTCTCAATCCTTGACCCCAGGCTATTTATCTGTGATTCCATTTTGATTTCAAGATTTTGGATCATTTCCACTATCAGTATTCGGAATTCTCTCAGGTAGATTCCCTATCTCCTCCTCTTTTGTTTGGTTTGGTGGGCATGTCTCCTGTTCCTTTACCTGCTGGGTATTCCTCTGTCTCTTCATCCTGGTTATATTGCTGCGTTTGGGGTGGCTTTTCTATATTTTGGGAATTTGTGGAATTCTCTTTACTATAGAGCTTCCTCTCTGTGTTTGGGGTTATATCAGTGGCTTGTCAAAGTTTCTTGATTAGAGAGGCTTGTGTTGAGGCTCTGGTGGGTGGAGTTGGATTTCCTCTCTCTGGAGTGCTGTGAAGTGTCAGGTAATGGGTTATGGGACGTCAATGATTTTGGAGTATTTTGAGCTGCCTGTGTATTGAAGCTCAGGGGCTTGTTCTTGTGTTGCTGGAGAATTTGCGTGGTATGTCTTGCTCTGGAGCTTGTTGGCCCTTGGGTGGTGCTCAATTTCAGTATAGGTATGAAGGCGTTTGATGAGCTCTTATTGGATAGTGTTCCCTGTATTCAGGAATTCTTTGATGATCTCAGGATTTGGACTTACGCCTCCTGATTCTGGTTTTCAGATTTATTTTTACAATAGCCTCGTGATTTCTCAATCTATTCAGCACTATTGTTAAAACATCTGGGTTAATGATGATAGGTTTCTCCACTTTGAGGGTCGTCCCTAGAGGATCGCTGAGTTACTTGGAGGAGAGAAGAGGGAGGGGGTAGTTAGAGGTGAGTGGAATGGGATGAGGTGGATTCAAAAGAGAAAAAAGCAAACTAGCCCGTAACCACTTTCTTGTGTGCGCTCCAAAGTCTGGACCTCTCAGAGGTGGTCACAGAGTTATACATGGAAGAGGAGAGGGAGGAAGTAGATAGAGGTGGTCAGGAGGATGAAAGAGGGAGATGCAAAGGAGGGATACAGATCTGGCCAGTGACCAGTTCCCTGAGAATTCTCCACCTTCGGGAGCACACAGAGATTCATAGAGTTGGGTAGAGAAGAGGAGGGGGAGGGATGAGACAAAAGCCACCTGGTGGAGAAAAGAGATTCCAAAGGGGGAGAGACTGGTCAAGCCAGTAGTCTCGCACTCATGTAAAATTGGGTACTGAAGATTAGGTTTTTAAAAGTACAAAATTGGCAACAAATACTAAAATGTTGAGATTAAAAATCTGGAGTAGAGATTGGATTTTCAAAGATAAAATATTAAAAATAAGAAAAAGGAGAGAAAAATTTTTAAAAAATTGAGAAAAAAATAATAATAAAAATAGAATAAAATAAAAGATTCCAGAATTATTAAAAGACAACTTCCACCACCAATGGGACTATATACAGCGTTTGCTTTAAAGATAGGGTTTTTTTTTTTTGTATAATAGGTTATAAAGATAATAAATAGAAATATAGAAGACTTAAAAGTTTAAGCAAGTTTAGAAAAAAAACGAAAAGAAAAGAAGAGAAAACAAATTTTAAAAAGAAAAAAAATTTTTTTAAGAAAGAAAAAAAAATTATTAAAAAAAAAAAATCACACTTCCACATCATCCCCCCAAAAAAAATTGATCTGGCGCTTTCTCTGTCATTGTAGTCTGTGTGGGGTCGCTACCAAGGCAGTTCCCTCTGTTTGACTTCCTCTGTTTGCTGGTCTCTTCCGTGTCTGATTTCCATCTTGACACAGGGAGGGTGGTGGTGGACTCTGCACTGGGCTTGCCCCTTCTTGCTCCTTGGGATAACCTTGTGGGGCCTGCCCTATGCTTCATGCACTTCCCTGGTCTTTGGCGCTCAGGATTGGCGGTCAGGAAGCCCTCCGAGACTTGAATTTGGTTGAACAGGGGCTTTGTTCCCTTCCCAGGTCCGAGTGGCTTGGGAGTTTGGCGCGTGCTATTGCGACTTCTGGGCTTCCCGGTCGCTCAGTTTTCTGGGAGCTCCACCGGGGCTCTTTCTCAGGCAGATGATGACTGTTCAGAGCCCCCCAGCAGTTTCAATAGCAAAGAAATCAGTTTGCAATTTGGTAGGTAATGTCACTCCTGAGCTGCGATTGCCCCCTTCCAGCACTTAGGGCTCTGGCTGCCTGTCGCCGGAGGGGGATGGTCTGCAGCCGGCTATTGCCGATCCGTCCTTATGTTCGAGCGTTCCGCGTGTTGGCTATCCCACAGTCTGGTTTGCTAGACCAAGATAGTTCTTTCTAGTCTCCCGCGGCCAAATTCTTAGAAAGCTCTGTCGCGGGCGCGCTCTCCTCCCTGCCCAACCCCCGCTGCTGTCGGACGCAGGCGTTTGCGCTGCTTATCCGCTGGGGGTTATACTGTTGAATTCGTAATCTGTTGGTTTTAATATTTGTTTATTTATTCTTCCTTCCTGTTATGTTGCCCTCTGTGCTTCCAGGGCTCGCCCCATACACAGCTGTGAGAATGCTCCCCTATTTCAGGGAACCTCTCTTTTTAAGAGTCTCTTCCTGGGACGGGATTCCCTTCCCGGGACGGGGGCTTCCTCCCTACCTCCTTTGTCTCTGTCTTCGTCGTATGTATTAATTCCTACCTGGTTTTGAAGCCGATGATCTGCTTTGCTGGATGCCTGATGTCCTCTGCCAGCAGTCAGAAGCTGTTTTGTGGAATTTACTCAGCTTTGAAATGTTCTTTTGATGAAGTAGTGAGGGAGAAAGTGTTCTCCCCCTCCTATTCCTCCGCCATCTTTTTTCGTCTCTCAGTCAGGTTTTTTTACCACTAGCACCACCTGGGAAGCCCATAAGAGCAGCATAAAAGTACAAAATAATGTAAACAATTTGATATTTTGTGGCAGAAATATTTTGGGTTAATTATTTTCCATTTTATATTAGTAGCTATGAATAATGATATCTTGTCAATGCAATTAAAAGTTTAAAATTTTATAGCTAATAAATGCAGATATCTTCTAACATTACGGATTATAGATTTCTCAAGAATATAATAGAAAACATCAGTACTCATTTGAGTCATTACTTTTTATTCTTTCATTAAATTAAAATGTAAAATGGAAGATCTTTTCCCTAGAATTAATGTCCATTTTAATATAATTTTTAAATTGCAAATCTTTTTAAGAATGAAGAATTGAGTGATGAATGCCAATTCTCCTACCAAGGCCAGCTGGAATACCTTCTGTGGCTCATGATTCCCTGAAAGAATCCAGTGCCCCAGCTCTGGATTCCCACAATCCTTCACTCTCTGCTAGATGCCAGAGAGGCTATCTCCGCTCAGCTGCACTAGAGACCAAGAGGTCTATTTTTCTCTAAGATCCACTTCAATAAGGAAGTACTTCTCCCCTTGACACTGGGCTTAGCAAGGATTTTTTTTTTTTTTTGATATGACACCCAAAGCACAAGCAACTAAGGCAAAAATAAATAATTAGGACTACATCAAACTATATAAAAGCTTCAGCACAGCCAAAGAAATAACCAACACAATAAACAGGAAACCTACAGAATGGGAGAAAACCCATTTGCAAACCACATCAATAAGGGGTTAACGTCCAAAATATATAAGGAACTCATAGAACTCAATAGCAAACAACAAACAAAAAAATACCACCAGGCAATCCTAATAAAAAACAGGCAAAGGACCTGAATATATTTTATTCCAAAGAACTATCCAGAGATGATCAAATGGCCATGGTACCTGAAAAGGTACTCAAGATCACTACTCATCAGGGAAACACAAATGAAAACCACAATGAGATATCACCTCAAAACTGTTAGGATGGCTATATCAAAAAGACAAGAGATAACAAATGCGAGCAAAGGTGTGGACAAAGGAGAACATTTTTACATTGCTGGTAGGAATGTAAATCACCGTAGTCTCTATGTAAAACAGTATGGATGTTTCTCAGAATAGAATTGTCATATGATCTAGCAATCCTACTTCTGGGTACATCCCCAAAGGCAATGAAGTCATAATCCTGAAGGATATCTGCACCCCTGTGTTCACTGTGACATTATTTATAAAAGCCAAGATATGAAAGCAACTCTTTATGATCCCCATGTAGCCCACCAGGCTCCTCTGTCCATGGAATTCTCTAGGCAAGAATACTGGAGTGGGTTGCCATTTCCTTCTCCAGGGTATCTTCCCGACCTAGGGATCAAACCTGGGTCTCCTGCATTGCAGGAAGATTCTGAGCCAAAAGGGAAGTCCCAGTAATCAAGTGTCTGCCAATAAATGAATGGATAAAGAAATGTGGTACACGTACACAGGCAAAATGGAATATTACACATTCAGCCATTTGTGACATGAAATGAACACATTATGCTAAGAGAAATTAATCTGACAAAGACAAATAATGAATGACCTCACTTATATTTGGAATCTAAAAAGAACCAAATTATAGAAACAAAGAACAGACTGTTGATCACCAGGGGCAAGGGGTGGGGAAATTAGTGAAGGTGGTCAAGAGGTACAAATTTCCAGTTATAAGGTAAGTTCTGGGATGTGATGTATATAGCACAATGAATATAGTTAGTAATACTTATTGTATATTTTAAAATTGCAAAGAGTAGATGTTAAAAGTACTCACCACATAGACACACACACAAAACTATAATCATGTGAAGTCATGGATGTGTTAACTAACCTTATTGTGGCAACCATTTTGCATATACATATATAAAATCACCACATTATATACCTTAAACATTCACAATGATCTATGTCAATTGTATCTTATTAAAGCTGGGGGAGAAAAGGATACTTCTGAGACCAAGGGACGGTGAAACCTGGGTTCAAAATCTTTTGCCAAGTTTATGATTTTCAGTTTGATCAGGAGCTGAAAAAAACTTAAGTATTCAGTAGTCATGGTATCCAACTCACACATAGACTAAGACAGAATTTTTACAAAGTCTAAAGCAATTATGATGATAATAATAAGCATTCAGATTCCCTGACAGACCCTCCATAAGTTAACATTAAAAAGTCTCTTTTCTGCCTGACAACTCTTCCCAGAGAGATGATGTGATAAACACACCATTTTTAGCAATAGGCTAATTTTTTTCTTATAGCCACTGTGATTATGCTCCCTTTTTTCTTTAGTTGCTAGGAAGCTCAAAGTCAATTTGCAGTCCGTTCCTGCTGGGGTACAGAACTTTAACGGTCAGTGCTACTCAGTGTTTTCAGCCAGCCCCTAACAATACCTTCCTTCTTTTCCTTTGAATTTATTCACCAGCCAAACTTGGTGAATAATCCACATGTATCTGAAAAGGAGTATTCTGCTGGAATTGGGTAGAATGCTCTATAAATGGTAGCAGCTTTAGAGTGAATGGTCAGGAAGGGCTTTTCCAGGACAGTCATAGTTAAAATTGGGGCTTTCCTGGTGGCTCAGATGGTAAAGAACCTGCCTGCAATGCGGGAGACTTGGGTTTGATCCCTGGATTGGGAGGATCCCCTGGAGAAAGGAATGGCTACCCACTCCAGTATTCTGGCCTGGAGAATTCCATGGACGGAGGAGCCTGGCAGGCTACCATCCATGGTAGCACACAGTTACCATTGTGTCGGAGTCAGACACAACTAAGCGACTAATTCTTTCACTTTCACTACTAATTCTTTCATTTTCACTTTTCACAGTTAAAATGTGAAGATGACAAAAGGAACCAACTTGGTAAAGACCAGGGTAAGGGCAGACTGGGCAAAGGGAGGAACCAGTGCAAAGACCCTGAGAGGGGAGGTGGGCCCCGTGATAACTGCTCTCAGGGAGTTTTATATATATATAACTTCCTCACAATTCATGCTCACTCAGGTTTTAGAGAGCTGCTGTCACACCAGAACTGGTGTGTTATATCTGTGATCCTCCTTTTTCCCCTGACCAGAGGCCAGTGGAACTGAAGGGACTGGTGTCCAGTTACCCAAGTGGCAGGCCTGCCTTTGGCCTTTGCCTCAGTTATGATTTCCAGGCTGCTGTCTTATCCCCAAAACTCACTAAAATAACAATAATTCTAAAATAATCATAGCAATTATCATCTACTGCATGGTACCACACACATAGTAGATTCCACTCAATCTTCACAACTACTTTATGAAGTAGGCATCATTAATCCTTTTACATGTAAGGAAAGTAAGTTCAGTGAGGCTGAGGAATTCTCCCAAGTTCATGCAGCTGCAAGATGCAGAGTTGGATTTAAAACCTAGACAGCTCTGACTCTAAAGCCCATGACTTTAACCATTAGACCACATGACCTCTCTTCACCCGCTTGCTGTACCAGTTGTGATCCTCAAGTCCATGTCTTAGTTCCAGTCCTGATGCTGCCAAGTTTCTCAGCACACCGAGCATGGAGCCCTGCTTTGCTCCTACTGATTCTCCCAGCCTGGACACACACCCATGACTGGATTCTGCTCTATCCTGACATCCATCCCCAGTCCCACTGCCCACCTCACTGTGTGACACTGCCTTGCACCTGGACATCTCCGAGCCATAGCAGCGGCTGTGAACATGTCACAGTACCCAGTGGGATTCCAGGTTTTGCCTCCTGGCCTTGGCCTCCCCTGACTAGGGCCTGAGTCCTATTTCAAGTCCTGGCCTCTTGCCCACAGCCTCATACTTAAGTGACTCACCACACTCCAGGCCTGAAGGAGTCACACTGCCCACCTCCACAGCTTCCACCTCCCTCTGGGGGTTCTGCAAGGTGTAAATTTTTCTGAGACTTATGGGGACAAGTCTTGACTTCACACCTTAAACATCAGCAGCAGCAGCAGACACTCAACCATTTTCATCAGAAACTCCATCAATAAAACATTTGTGCACTTGTGCCCCCCAATATATGTACGTTTAACTATATGTAAGTCATAGTACTATAGATTATATTGTATACTTCATAATGCACAAAAATATGGAAAGTGTTAAATTATAAATTATAGGATTCTGTAATATATGTTTAATATTTAGTACATATTATATAGGGTTTCCCTGGTGGCTCAGATGGTAAAGAATCTGCCTGCAATGCAGGAGACCCAGATTTGATCCCTGGTTGGGAAGGATCCCCTGGAGAAGGGAACGGCAACCCACTCTAGTTTTCTTGCCTGGAGAATGCCAAGGCCAGAGGAGCCTGTCAGGCGGCAGTCCATGAGGTCGCAAAGAGTCAGACACGACTGAGAAACTTTCACTTCACTTTACTTCACATATTATATAATATACGTTGTTATATGTTCTACATTAAGAATTCCATTTTAAGGATATATTGTGTGTGTGTGTGTGTGAGAGAGAGAGAGAGAGAGAGAGAGAGAAAGAGAGAGACAGAAAGAACTTTACCTCACTCTTTAACAGTTTTTATATTTTGTGTGTATAATCTGTATTTACACACTAATATATTCTATGCAAAGGATTTTTTTTTGTGGTTCACTTGAAGGTACACCCCCTCCTCTGGAGACCTCTTAACCACAGGATCCAGGCCACCCCCTCAGGAGCCATCCTGGCTCTCCACCGATGGACTTGTCACCTTCTCTATGCTTCTCCATGCTTTCCCAGGTCTCACACTCATTCAGACAGGTCTCCCTGTCAGGTCATCCCAACACATGCTTTGGAGTCAGAACACCTGAGGTTAACTACAGATGGCTGCTTACCAGCTGTGTGACCATGAACAGTGAATGTAATCTCTTTGGGCCTCAGTTCAGTTCAGTTCAGTTCAGTCGCTCAGTCGTGTCTGACTCTTTGCGACCCCATGAATCGCAGCACGCCAGGTCTCCCTGTCCACCACCAACTCCTGGAGTTCACTCAAACTCACATCCATCGAGTCGGTGATGCCATCCAGCCATCTCATCCTCTGTCGTCCCCTTCTCCTCCTGCCCCCAATTCCTCCCAGCATCAGAGTCTTTTCCAGTGAGTCAACTCTTCGCATGAGGTGGCCAAAGTCCTGGAGTTTCAGCTTTAGCATCAGTCCTTCCAATGAACACCCAGGACTGATCTCCTTCTTACCTATAAAATCAGGACAATAGCACAAACTTCTCTGGCAGTCGTGAGGACAGAAAGAGGTAATACCTAGAAGGGGGCCTGGCCCAGAGACGGAGGTCAATAACTGATGACCGTCACCATCATTTTGTCAAGGGAGTCACTACCGCCTCCAGTTACTATTTATTCTGATCAATCCTGTAATTCTGAGAGCTCCTTCCCTTCGAGTTCAAGGGCTACCTTTCCTGACCACTCCAGCCCTCCCTACTCTCTCTGCTCTGGGATTTCCCACCCCCGCCCCCCGCTCCAACAACTTTCTTAGACTGCTTATCTGCAGACTGCCAATTAACTAATTCTGACTACTCTCACTTCCCCATCAAGCGCCGACGCTCTGGGAGGGCAGGGGCCACAGGCTCCCGCTTCTGGGTGCTCACCACAGGTGGCACTCAGGCAAAGCAGATGAAGTGGACATGTGCCCTCACAGTGCTTGGCTCTGAAGGCTTCCTGTGCCACCCCCTCCTGGCATTTTACCACCCTTTGTCCCTTCACTGAAATCACAAGTTTGCATCTGTTGGCCTGTGAAATCCCACAGGCTCCTGCAGAAGAGGCCACTCTAACCAGACACTCCAGCAGATTCTGCCAAGCTGGGATCAGCATCTCATCACGTTTCCATCACAACACAGTGAGAAACACGTGACTGGCCCTTAGCAACGGTCTCTCAAGAAAGCTACCCCTATAGAGAGCTCATTAAGTTAACTGAACACACGTGAGGCAGAAATCTAAAAACAGACCTGTGCTGTCTGAAGCCTCATGTAGCACGTGGCAGAAGCTGGAAAGGGCAAGGATGGAGCCTCACTCCCAGGAAGAGCAGGGAAAGAGAAAAATTCTGCAGGGCAGGCAACCCATGGGTCAGTCCAGATCCCTAAGGAAGAAGAGAAGTGTGGACTTCCACCTGGGGCTGAAGACCCTTTGGTAAAGCCAGACCAGACACACACACACACACACACCACCACCACCACCACCACCACCACCCCCACCTGCTCCTTCTGAGAGCTCCTTCTCTCAGGTATTAGAAGCTCTTCTCCACTCCCTAACCAGGAACTAGCTTTGAAGAGCATTTGAAATAGTAAAATTTTAAAATTCATTTCAATTCAGTAAACCTCAGGCAGCTGCTATGCTGCAAATGTATGTCCTCTGTGACACAGTCTTCTCTCTTAAGAGATTTACAAGGACAGGATAGGATATGTAACAAATACCTATGACTCAGGATAACACATGGTAAAAGCTCTAATGGGGGAGCAGGCAGAGCATTCTGGGAGCAGAGAGGAGAAGGAGAAATAACCCTGAATGGGGAAAACAGGCAGTCAGGGAGGGCTGCGTGGAAGAGGGCTGTCACAATAGGAAAACTGGTCAGAAAAATAATAAACCACACACACACACACAAATGCACACATATACACACTGAACAGAGAGGGAACTTTCAAGAGTGTCCAGCGTCTGAAACAAAAACATCAGACATGCAGGCCCTGCACCTGTGAGTTGTCTTCCTCAGTGCTCAACTGAATTCAGCAAGCACTGGTTAAGAGGTTAAATAAGAAGGTATTCCAGAAGTTTGGTTATTACCTATGCCTTGTTTGCTTGCCAAGGGTAGCCTGGAAATGCTACGACTTCTTTTGCTTTTAGGGAATTTATTCAGTGGGGTTGCTGAGCTCTGCTGTGCTCAAATTGCTCAGTCACATCCTATTATTTGCAACCCCGTGGACTATAGCCCACAAGGCTCCTCTGTCCATGGAATTTTCCAGGCAAGAATACTGGAGCAAATTGCCATTTCCTACTCCAAGGGATCGTCCCAACCCAGGGATTGAATCCATGTTATTTGTGTCTGCTGCATTGCGGGCGGTTTCTTTGCTACTGTGTCACCTGGAAAGCCCATTCAGTGGGGTTAGAGAGACTCAAACCTCAGAGAGGAGACACCAAGGACCCCACTCCCTTGCACCCCTTCCTAGTTGTCCTCCTTCCTTATGGAGACCAGTGAGGTAAAATGGGCTTCTTGACTCACTTTGATGTAAAAATAGGAAAGCTAACTGGGCCAGCACACACCTGTGATTTATGGTTCTTAAAATGATTTTAAAATGCAAAGCAAAAAAAAAAAAATGCAAAGCAGTCTCACCTTCACTGAATGCTTGCCTTCAAGTAAAATCAGCACAAGGGGTTAAGACTAATCCCTTTGCCTGAGTGTATAAAAGGCAGCCTTTCTGTATTAAAAGAGCAGCAAACCTCGAACAAACAGAGAAGGGAGATATGTGTTCCACCCCTGATATTATGTGTGTTTTGAAAGAACACAAAAGAGTAGGCATCTTTAACCCACAGGTCTTTGCAGGCTGTCACAATAGGAAAACTGGTCAGAAAAATAATAAACCACACACACACAAATGCACACATATACACATCAAACAGAGAGGGAACTTTCAAGAGTGTCCAGGGTCTGAAACAAAACACGTCAGACATGCAGGCCACCAGAGCTTGGGTCAGACAGCTCTGGCTCCATCACAGTGGGTGAAAGTGTCGCAGGTTGAGTGGGAGCTGCTGTGGGGTGTTAGCAGTGGAAATCTAGCTCTCATTTTCAGAGTCACCCCCCAAAACCCAAGTGCTTGAGGGAGGTGGGCAGCTCACACCTGCTTCAGACAGAGCCACACTCAAAGCTGGGACACACATCTGTGGTTATCTCTCAGACCCACATATGAAGAAAAGTTGTGACAAAGTGGTCTGTGAGACGTGGAAATAGTGGCAGGACTCTTCAACAAGAAAATGTGCACTGTGAAGCTCTACAAACCTCAGGGTTTTGTTTTGAAGGAAATTAACATCAACATTACTTTAGTAGGAAAGACTATCTATGCTTCCCAGCCTCTTAGTAGCTAGTGCTATTGGTCTCACTCCTACCCACATTGCTAAAAATTAATCAGCTCATTTCATATATTTCTTTACTCAACTCACTCGATGCATGCTGTCAAATATCTAATTCATGCTAGGTCCAGTAAAATGAATAAGATGTGCTAATGCTCTCAAGAAATTCACAGCCTGGCAAAAAATGTTCTAAAGTTACTAGTTACACCCAAATGCATAGAAAAGGTCTGAAAAGAAACACTCCCGAAGTGGCTTCCTCTGGGGAGGAGAGCAAGATGGAGGTATTACTGAATTCTTTACCAGTGAAAGATTCAACCAAAGCACCAAATGTCCCTCTGGTTTTTGAAAAATGACACCTCTGTAAGTTTCCTTCTCATATGCAACAAAATGGAAAGAAAGTTTTTGACCTTGGAACAAGCTGCTATTTCAATTAGTCAGAAATTTCATGAAATCGACGTGACTGCTGCTGGCAGCTGCTCCCAGCTGAGTTGAATTCACTCCTGAGTGAATGTCCCAACCTGCAGGTTTCATGAGCACCAAACAACATTTAATTATTTTCTAGTTCATACTGTCCACTTGGAGGCCAAGCAAGTTCTGCTTCACGTGAGTGGAGCTCCTCGGGCTCATTTTAGTTCCATTTTCAACTTCCTGTTGACCCAAATCCCTCTCTGGCCCTGGGAGTTAAGACTTTGTGTTCCAGTTACATAAATTCTCAGCCTCAGAATAGCCATGGATGCATGACAGCCATTTACCCTGTTCCTGGGCCCCCCTACACCCCTGCTATTCTGCTCTTTCAGATGACCACACCATCTATCAACCCTCTCTGGTGGGCAGGGTCAGGGGGTCTGATAAATGGGGTCCCACACCACCCAGTTAGACATGCTGACCTACAGTGCCCACTCCCCACTAGAGGACATGGGGAAGAAGGTTTCCTAAGTGTCCTCTGATACATTTTAAACAAGCAGAAGCCATTTAAAAACTGAATGGTAGAATTAAAATATAATTCTTTGCTTCTCAAAGTAGAGTACCCAGCCCACAGCTCCAGCACACGCAGCACCCTAGAAACTGGCGATGAATGCAGATTCTCAGGCTGTGCCCCATACCCACTGTATCAGAAGCTGGGCCCTGAATCTCAGTCTCATCTAGCCCTCCAGGGGGATCTGGAGTGTGCCTGCTGAAGTGTGAGCAGCACTAATGCAGTTATCTCAAGCTGAGATGAGAAATGGGTTGTTCCCAGTACACAAACCTTACAGAAACCGCTCAGTTCGAATGTCTGCCTCAACGAGTGTGTGTGAGTGGTCATTTCTTCAGACACTTAATTCTACAGATGAGCTGAGTTATTTGAAGATGTGAGAACGAGAGTTATGTTAGTCTTCTAGGGCTGCCATTACAAAAGGGCACCACAGACTACATGCCTTACAGGATTTTTCTGTCAGTTCTAGAGGTTGGAAGTCCAAAATCAGGGTATTGGCAGATTTGGTTTCTCCTAAAACATCTCTCCTTGACTCGCAAGGGGCCACCTTCTTGCTGCCTGTGCAGAATGCTCACCACTACATACACGTATGCACTGGCATCTCTGTGTGTGTCCTCAGGGCCTCTTCTTATAAGGGCACCATATTGGATTAGGGCCCACACTAACAGCCTCATTTGAATTTGATCACCTCTTTAAACACAAACTCCCAACACATTCACATTTTCAGGTACTAGAGGTTAAGACTTCAATGTGTGAATTTGGGGGATATAGTCCAGTCCAGCACGGGCAGCTAGGACGGCGCACACAGTGCAGGGGGTGAGGGGCCACCCAAGATGGGCGGGTCATGGTGGAGAGGTCTGACAGAATGTGGTCCACTGGAGAAGGGAATGGCAAACCACTTTAGTGTTCTTGCCTTGAGAACCCCATGAATAGTATGAAAAGGCAAAATGATAAGATACTGAAAGAGGAACTCCCCAGGTCAGTAGGTGCCCAATATGCTACTGGAGATCAGTGGAGAAGTAACTGCAGAAAGAATGAAGGGATGGAGCCAAAGCAAAAACAATACCCAGCTGTGGATGTGACTGGTGATAGAAGCAAGGTCCTATGCTGTAAGAGCAATACTGCATAGGAACCTGGAATGTCAGGTCCATGAATCAAGGCAAATTGGAAGTGGTCAAACAGGAGATGCTAAGAGTGAACGTTGACATTCTAGGAATCAGCGAACTAAAATGGACTAGAATGGGTGAATTTATCTCAGATGACCATTATATCTACGACTGTGGGCAGGAATCCCTCAGAAGAAATGGAGCAGCCATCATGGTCAACAAAAACGTCTGAAATGCAGTACTTGGATGCAATCTCAAAAACGACAGAATGATTTCTGTTCATTTCCAAAGCAAACCATTCAATATCATGGTAATCTAAGCCTGTGCCCCAACCAGTAATGCTGAAGAAGCTGAAGTTGAACGGTTCTATGAAGACCTACAAGACCTTTTAGAACTAACACCCAAAAAAGATGTCCTTTTCATCATAGGGGACTGCAATGCAAAACTACGAAGTCAAGAAACACCTGGAGAAACAGGCAAATTTGGCCTTGGAATACGGAATGAAGCAGGGCAAAGGCTAATACAGTTTTGCCAAGAGAACACACTGGTCATAGCAAACACCCTCTTCCAACAACACAAGAGAAGACTCTGCACATGGACATCACCAGATGGTCAACACCGAAATCAGATTGATTATATTCTTTGCAGCTAAAGATGGAGAAGCTCTATACAATCAACAACAACACTGGGAGCTGACTGTGGCTCAGATCATGAACTCCTTATTGCCAAATTCAGACTTCAACTGAAGAAAGCAGGGAAAACCACTAGACTATTCAGGTATGACCTAAATCAAATCCATTATGCTTATACAGTAGAAGTGAGAAATAGATTTAAGGGCCTAGATCTGATAGACAGAGTGCCTGATGAACTATGGATGGAGGTTCGTGACACTGTACAGGAGACAGGGATCAAGACCATCTCCATGGAAAAGAAATGCAAAAAAGCAAAATGACCATCTGAGGAGGCCTTACAAAGAGCTGTGAAAAGAAAAGTAAAAAGCAAAGGAGAAAAGGAAAGATATAAGCACCTGAATGCAGAGTTCCAAAGAATAGCAAGAAGAGATAAGAAAGCCTTCCTCAGCAATCAATGCAAAGAAATAGAGGAAAACAACAGAATGGGAAAGGCTAGAGATCTCTTCAAGAAAACTAGAGATACCAAAGGAACATTTCATGCAAAGATGGGCTCGATAAAGGACAGAAATGGTATGGACCTAACAGAAGCAGAAGATATTAATTACAGGTAGCAGGAATACACAGAAGAATTATACAAAAAAGATCTTCACGATCAAGATAATCACAATGGTGTGATCACTCACCTAGAGCCAGACATCCTGGAATGTGAAGTCAAGTGGGCCTTAGAAAGGATCACTACAAAAAAGCTAGTGGAGGTGACAGAATTCCAGTTGAGCTATTTGAAATCCTGAAAGATAGATGCTGTGAAAGTGCTGCACTCAATATGCCAGCAATTTTGAAAAACTCAGCACTGGCCACAGGACTGGAAAAGGTAAGTTTTCATTCCAATCCCAAAGAAAGGCAATGCCAAAGAATGCTCGAACTACCTCACAATTGCACTCATCTCACATGCTGGTAAAGTAATGCTCAAAATTCTCCAAGCCAGGCTTCATTAATATGTGAACCGTGAACTTCCAGATGTTCAAGCTGGTTTTAGAAAAGGCAGAGGAACCAGAGATCAAATTGCCAACATCCGCTGGATCATGGAAAAAAGCAAGAGAGTTCCAGAAAAACATCTATTTCTGCTTTATTGACTATGCCAAAGCCTTTGATTGTGTGGATCAAAATAAACTGGAAAATTCTGAAAGAGATGGGAATACCAGACCACCTGACCTGCCTCTTGAGAAACTTATATGCAGGTCAGGAAGCAACAGTGAGAAGTGGACATGGAACAGACTGGTTTCAAATAGGAAAAGGAATATGTCAAGGTTGTATATTGTCAACCTGCTTATTTAACTTATATGCAGAGTACATCATGAGAAACGCTGGGCTGGAAGAAGCACAAGCTGGAATCAAGATTGCTGGGAGAAAGATCAATAACCTCAGATATGCAGATGATACCACCCTCATGGCAGAAACTGGAGAGGAACTAAAAAGCCTCTTGATGAAAGTGAAAGAGGAGAGTGAAAAAACTGGCTTAAAGCTCAACATTCAGAAAATGAAGATCATTGCATCTGGTCCTATCACTTCATGGAAAATAGATGGGAAAACAGTGTCAGACTTTATTTTGGGGGGCTCCAAAATCACTGCAGATGGTGACTGCAGCCATGAAATTAAAAGACGCTTACTCCTTGGAAGGAAAGTTATGACCAACCTAGATAGCATATTCAAAAGCAGAGACATTACTTTGCCAACAAAGGTCCATCTAGTCAAGGCTATGGTTTTTCCAGTAGTCATGTATGGATGTGAGACTTGGACCGTGAAGAAAGCTGAGCACTGAAGAATTGATGCTTTTGAACTGTGGTGTTGGAGAAGACTCTTGAGAGTCCCTTGGACTGCAAGGAGTTCCAACCAGTCCATTCTGAAGATCAACCCTGGGATTTCTTTGGAAGGAATGATGCTAAAGTTGAAACTCCAGTACTTTGGCCACCTCATGCGAAGAGTTGACTCATTGGAAAAGACTTTGATGCTGGGAGGTTTGGGGGCAAGAGAAGAAGGGGATGACCGAGGATGAGATGGCTGGATGGCATCACTGACTCGATGGACGTGAGTCTGAGTGAACTTCGGGAGTTGATGATGGACAGGGAGGCCTAGTGTGCTGCGATTCATGGGGTTGGAAAGAGTTGGACACGACTGAGTGACTGCACTGAACTGAACTGATATTCCAGTCAACTGTTGTATCAGTTTTCACCAGCCCTGTCTGATGCCCTTTCCTTGGGTATGTGGGAACAAGGGGAGAATGACTAGATTCTCTTTCCTTCCTCTTGGCTCCCTCATCCCCTCACACCACTGTCTAGGAGACAGCTGAATGAGCTCAGGAGGGAGATGTCTTCCTGCCTTCATTTCCAGAATCAGCGACTCTACCCCGACTTGGTCTGGAAGGCCAACCAGGGAGCGAGACCAAGGCCATGTCAGGCAGGGGCTGTGTGGGCTTGTGTCAGCCATTTACATCTTTGCTGTCTCTGTTCATTCATTTGTTTGTTCACTAGTTTATTCACTCATCCATCCTGCCAAATAAAATGGGCTTTAGACCCTGTCCTAGGTTATATTTCCTTTAGTAAAATGGAAATAGTAAATCCAGTTTGCAGCGTTGTTAGGAGGATTTGAGACAAATACCTGGTAAAGTGTCTCTGTGAATCTCATCTCCTGTGAATGTAAGCCCTTGAGGATAGGGATTTGGTGTGTGTGTTTTCATGTCTGTCCCCCAGCACCTGGAGAGTGACAGGTGTTCGAGGGATATTTGAGGAAGGAAAGAAACTTGAAGGATGGGGCGTGGGGGAGAAGAAAGAGGCAAGCTTGGCGCCCTGAACGGTCACTGCCAGAGCTGCTACCTCTTGAGATGGCCCAGATCCTGGGGAGTCCTGAGGACAGTCATGTTAGCACCAGATCGTGGAACCGCATCACTTTGCTCCCACCTCAGTAAGGCTTCTGGCAACAGAAGCTATACTCGACTCGAGGGGACTCCAGGTCAGCTGTAGACCAGTTCATGAAGCAACTGAATCTGTCAGGGGTGAAGCACATTAACAATTCCTGGGAAATATAAAAATAGGATCTGGCTAATAAAATAAAGTCCAACCTTGTTTTCTTTTCCTTTGCGCTTGTGTAGTTTCACTTGAAGTGCACTCCGCGCTTCCGACCAGAGTTCCTAGTATGAACCAGCTGCGCCCAGCACCTCAGCTAGGCAGGTAGTGTGCACCAATTCTGGGCACAATACTGCAGTTCAACATGGCGGTGGCGGCGGCGGCTAAGGGCAGAGACCCTGCGCCTGGTATCGCGATGCCTCGCAGCGGCGCGAGAACTCTATCCTGCCCACCTCCCCACTGATGGTTCCAAGAACCCATGACCCATGGGGAGAGTTTGTGCTGCGGTACAGGTTCAATCTCTCCATTCATTCTCTGATTGGACAACAAAGCATTCCTTTGCTTCTGAATCAAGCCTAGTTTCATTCTATTGGCACAAATAGAAGGCAAGAGAATCCTTGTTGGGGTGGGGTGGGTCTGTAACAAAATTTCTCTTTGACATGCTTCACCCTGCTTTATGGTGCCGCTCATTCCTGATGCTCACAGGCTGCTAGGGCCCCTCACTTTGAGGGAAGAGGAGAGAGGGCAAGGACAGAGCTCTGAACTCTCCCATCCTATCCCCACTCAGACTTGCCAGCGCTAGTCTCCCTCCCAAAGTTCCAGACATCTGGTCTATGGAATGAGCTGATGCACGAATTCTCACCACGGTATAGTAAACACGGCAGGATGGTGTGTTACCCTCCCAAGAGTCCTTGCCCTGCTGCAGGGTCTGTGCTTTAAGCCACAGACAATCATTACAGAAAGTTAGCACTGGGAGGGACCTTACAAACCAGCCAGCCCAACCCTTCATCTCCAACAGCCAATTTGCAGCACCCCCCAAAAACATAAAATATAATACTGAGCCCCTGAGCAGGATGTCTCCTTGTGACTCCCTAAACCCCAATTTCCGTGTAAGCCAATCTGACCTACATTCTTGGCTTGGCAGAGGCAAGGGAAGAAATTCTCTCTTCCGTCCCACTGCCTTCTCAGTGCTCTCAAAACACAGCCGGGTATTCTCCCATTATCACCTCTAATTTGTCAAGAAGTAATTTCCTGACAGAAACTGCTGTGCTGAGAAACCATTCTCAAGACTAGAGCCGTCAGGCTGGACCATGATGATACCAACCCACAAAAGACCTTAGGCCCCAACTCCCCTCCTCTCACACACTCTTCTGGACCATGAGTTTGCCTTCCTTCTCCTGGGGGCAGAAATTGCCACAAGGGGGAGCAGCCCTTTCCCAAGCTGTTTTTATTTGAGAGCCTGTGTTTCCTGTGCATGCCTGCTGAGTCCCTTCAGTCGTGTCTGACTGTTTGCAACCCTAATGGAGCATAGCCAGTTAGGTTCCTTCGTTCATGTGATTCTCCAGGCAAGAACACTGGAGTGGCTAACCATTTCCTCCTCCAGGGGATCTTCCCAACCCAGGGATCGAACCTGCATCTCTTACATCTCCTGCACTGGCAAGAGGGTTCTTCACCACTAGCACCACCTGGGAAGCCCCCTGTGTTTCCCACCTCTTAGCAAAGGAGGTGGGCCTCTGTCCTGGGCCCCAGGCTAAACATTTAATTGGGTTTCATGGGACATTTTATGTGCACCACAGTTGTTTCCATGTCCTGTTAGATTCTTGCTAGCTACCCTGAGGAAGGGCTTGCAGGAAATCTGCCACTGCTCACTGGGCATTCTCCTCTGCCCTCCTGACACAGAAGTGCAAGGTCAGGAGCTATGTAGCAATGTAAAGAGTAGGGTAGTGAAGGAGAATCAAGGTCTGAAATGTGTGAAGTCAGAGGTAAGCTGTCCTTTCTTTTCAAGTTATTTTATATTTGGGAATATGCCTGCATGTGTGCTAAGTTGCTTCAGTCCTATCTGATCTGCAGCCTCATGGACTGTAGCCCGCCAGGCTCCTCTGTCCATGGAGTTTTTCCAGGCAAGAATACTGGAATGGGTTGCCATGCCCTCCTCCAGGGGAACTTCCTTGCCCAGGGACATGAAACATCAACAAAAAATCAAATCAACAAGACCACACTTCTGCAGGTTGGGAAGGGGGTTGGTGCCCAGATTGGTGTTGAAGACTGGGATTTTCATTGAGTCACAGGGATGGCTCAACATGATCAGTGGCTTGCTCTGTCCTCTATTAGTTACTACTTTTTAAAATTATTATAAAAGAAAATGAATACTTATGTTTTTAAAAATCCACTGGCTTCTCTAAGCAGGGCCAGCAAGCGTGAGGCCATAAGATCACCTCCCCCAAATCACCTGGAGGCTTCTTATAAATGCAGACTCTTGAGGTCCACCCTGGAATTTCTGAATCAGGGTTTCTGAAGGGATCTGAAATTGAAGACCCTACTTCACCAAGTGAGAAAACCAGGTTTCAGAGAGAGCATATTAAGACCAAGTTCCTGGGACTTCCCTGGTGGTCCAGTGGTTTAGACTCTATACTCCTAATGCAGCAGGCCTGGGTTTGACCCCTGGTCACAAAACTAAATTCCACATGCCACAACTAAGAGTTCACATGCTGCAACGAAGACTCCAGGCAGCCAAATAAATAAATTTTCTTTTTTAAAAAGACCAAGCTCCCATGGATAGAAAATGGCAGATTATTGGGAATTCCCTGGTGGTCCAGTGGTTAGGACTCAATGCTTTCACTGCCAAGGGTCCGAGTTCAATCCTGCAAGGTGCAAAAAAAAAAAAGGCACATTGCCTAACTCCAAAGCTGCATTGTGTCTCCAACACATAATAATAATCTATTAGGAATATATTGAGAAGAAGGCTGAGCGCCGAAGAATTGATGCTTTTGAACTGTGGTGTTGGAGAAGACTCTTGAGAGTCCGTTGGACTGCAAGGAGATCCAACCAGTCCATTCTGAAGGAGATCAACCCTGGGATTTCTTTGGAAGGAATGATGCTAAAGCTGAAACTCCGGTACTTTGGCTACCTCATGCAAAGAGTTGACTCATTGGAAAAGACTTTGATGTGGCAGGGATTGGGGGCAAGAGAAGAAGGGGATGACAGAGGATGAGATGGCTAGAAGGCATCATGGACTCGATGGACGTGAGTCTGAGTGAACTTCGGGAGTTGGTGATGGACAGGGAGGCCTGGCATGCTGCGATTCATGGGGTCACAAAGAGTTGGACATGACTGAGTAACTGAACTGAACTGAACTGAGGGATATATTATGGGCTGCTTCAAATTCTCTAAGCTCTAGTCTTCTGACAGACCTTCAACTGTTCTTATTCCCACTGTATGCCCCAATCCCTTGCAGTTTGGCACAGCCATGTGACTAAGTGCTAACAATGGTCACATAAAGGGAAATGATGTGAACGACTTCCAGATGGTGGCCTCAAAGGGAAGGAGACTGCTTTCCTCTTCCCCTTCCTCCTTTCCCAAAGCTGAGACACAGACCTGGTCATTGGTATTAGAGCAACTTACACATAAGACGGAAGCTGAGTTTTGAGGGTGAAAGTATGCTGAGATGAAAGGAGCCTGGTGTCCACCACCACCACAGAACCACCACCTGCCGGGGTCCAGCCCCGATGGATCTAGGGTAATTCTAAGGGGAGATGGAATCAGCGTCCTAGGAAAAAGCTATTTAATTAGAAGTATAAAGAGAGATTAGAAAGGAATAGTGTAGTAGGAAAATTAGTGGAGAAAAAGATGCTTAATAACTTGGCTTACGCGGAATACCAAGAAAACTCCAAGACAAGGAATTTGCACCACCTACGTAGGCCACAGGCGTCTTTCTGTTCTCCCAAAGGAAAGGAGACACTGAGGCCTCCCTGGGCAGATCTTAGAAGCCCAGGCAAAATTAGCAGGCTTGGCGAGTACCCACGCTCCAGTTGGGAATTCAGCCAGAAAAACGGAGAACAAGAAAGAAATGACACGGGAGAATCAGTCTTTCCAAAAACTGATCCGTTTTCTTTATTTTCAATGAATACAGAGTCACGCGGGGTCAGCAGACCTGACCCTTGTCAAAATCAGATGCTTTATATAAAAGTATACAAAGGTCTTAGGGGTTTTGCATCATCTTCTGGCCATGAGGCCTGCTGACATTTTATGGCCCTTTCTGATAACGGTCAGTAAACCAGAAAAGTTATTTTTTCCAGGGTTGATTTTTTCTTAAACTAGGCACCACCCTCCGAAGGCACCAGATAAAGTTGCATTCCTATAGGGTGAGTGTGCAGGGGGTTATAATCAAGAAAGGAATTTACTTAGCCTAAGGTTTAACATGATTAATATCAAAAGTTAATACTTATTTCTTCCATATGCTAGTTATATTCATTATAAGGGCAGGGAATATAGAGATTTAGCAGCAAATATTGGCTCAACAAATGAAAAACCCTTCACCAATATAATTTCTAATCAACCCACTATACTATACTAATAATTTTCTAACTTCTCAAAAGAATCTGTATTTAGAAAGTTTACAGCATTTCGTGCCTCTCACAGTTGGGAGGCTGTAAACAATCACATGTGGCTGGACGAACCTGCTCAGGTAGGCTACAGAAACTTCAGAGGAGTTTGTAAGTTGAAACACTCTTGTCACGCCCAGGAATTTTCATTGACTGGAGCTGTAAGTTAACTCTTTCTCTGAGAGAGGTGGTGGGGGGCAGCCCCCGAAAAGTCAGAGGTGTAGGTGAGAGCATAAAACAGTAAAGTAGGCAGACTCTGGTTTTGGGGGTAGATGCTCGGGGAACAGGGGGTCTCCTGAGGCTCGATCCCACCTTTGCATAATGCCGAGCCTCCTTCCTCGTGACCTTTGCCATGGGCGGAGTTCCTCACGCTGGCTCCCGGCAATTACCCAGTCCTGGATTGTGATGTAAGAGAAATAAACTGCTAGCTTGTCTTGTCCACTCTCATCCCAGCTTTTGTTGCAGTTCCCAAACTTACATCCTAGTACACATTCCACCAGGCAGTGTAACACAACTGGTTAGAGCCAACCTCTGGAGTTAGATCTGAGTTCAAATCTTGGCTCCATCACAAAGATGGCTCTAGCTTTTTCTGATGATTGCTATTCATCTTCTTTGATAACCACGTTGTAGATCTTCCTAAGGGACATTCACATGCCATACATATTCAGCATAGTAAGAGCTCAGTGGTTGAACCCAAGGACTCAGACTATTGAGCTCAAGTCCTAGATCCACATGTTCTAACTATATTACCTTGGGCATGTTACTTAACCTTTCTGGGCCTCAATTTCTCTATTTGCAAATAAGGATACTAATAGTGCCTTCCTCATAGGGTTTGCTAAGAATTCAGAGAGACCACAGCCACCCACTATGAAAGCAGAGCAGACATAGCTTCCCAGTACTTAAAGATACCTGGTCCAGGACCTGGTATATGATAAGCATTTAATAAATGTTAGTTGCTACTCCTGCTTATTATTGTTATTATTTTTCTCATGCTGAGCACAGAGCTTGGTGCATAAGATGTAAATGCTTTCAAAAGGATGAATGAATGAAGATCTAAATCACATTTGGTGGAGTAGATAAGGCACAAAAAACCCCCAAATATCAAGGTGAGGTGTTTTATCCCAGATTGATCACTGCTCATCAGTGTCTGTCAGAGAATGCTGCTCCTCAGTCTGCAGACCCTCACAAGAGCTCCTCAAGCTTGAAATGGTTTCAGTGTTTTTTACACTAAATCAAAGCTTAGACAGTGGCTCCTCTGGTGCCTCCTTGATAGTGGGGATCCCATACAGCCCTCAGGGATTGTCCACAAAACACAGAACACTTTCACTCTGGGTATTGACCCCTGCTATTTAGTGCAAACATAAGAATCTGTGCTTGTTATTCAAAAAGGTGAGTGTAATTCTCACCAGTGATGACGCTCCTGGATTGGCAACCCTGCTTGGGCACCGGAAGCTAACTCCACAGAGTTCCTCCTCCAACAGACAGCACCACTCTTTCTAGAGAAACAGGGACTGACCTGAACGATGCAGCTGGCCTGGGCTCCTCGAGGCCTGAAGGTCTCCTTGGATCAGAGAGCTGGAATCAACCCAACCAGAGGCAGGGCTCAGAATCAGACTTCCTGTGTTTGCCATTCACAGTCTGGCCCCATTACTAGTTACACAGTGAACTGTCTGTCTCTGAAACTTGAATTCCTCATCTGTCAAATGGATTTAATAACAGTATCTACCTCACAGGTGGTTGTAAGAAATAAAACAGTTAATGTGAAAAGTTTATAACAATGCCTGGCACATAGAAAGGCCGCAGTAGGTGTCTACTATTATTCTTGTTATTTTTAGCTTTTTGGCTGGCTGGGGCACACAGCAGGATGCAGTGATACGTGTGCTCTAGTGTGGTTTGTCCTTCGTTCTTCTCTGCTTAACCTGTCCCTCTAGGCCAATGACTCTGTTGGCTCCATCCTGGTCATAAGAGAGTGGCCCCCCACACTGGACCAGCTGCCACTGGGAACACCTGCCCAAATCTAACCTCCTGTCTCAAGTATGCCCCACTGCATTTTTAAGTTAAAAGCAAATGGAAAAGATATATTTCAAAGTATTTTATAAATTACACTTGAAGTAAGTATCTAGCTTGGTCAGCACTGTTCCCTTTTCTCCTCAATTCTTTCACCTCAGAGACATGAGGGCAAATTGTTTGGGCAGAGGGTACTTTGCCAGGTGACCCTTCTATTACAATGCAGCCAGGTAGGTGCAGGGGCACCCCCAGGGCACTGTCAGGTATTAGCTCATCCTTTCAGCCTGCTAGCATTTCTAAAGCTCTTTATCAGCATTTAACCCAGAGGTGCACAAACAGTATTAGGCAGGGAAATACTGCCACCTGTTGATCAGCCAGAAGCCCTGTCTGAGTGCAAGCATTTCCTTTATCACACGTTTGGTAAATATTACTCTAGCCTTTCACTTGTGCTAGATACTTAGAAAATTCAGTGTCTTATGTTGCTGCCCAATGTGTCCATTTTACACAAATAACTAGTAAATAGGGTTAAAAATACCTTTCAGTACTGGTTCCCTATTCTCAAAATGATTGTGCCCATTTCATACACAGTCAGCCCTCCATATCTGCAGGTTCTGCATCCCACAGAGTACAGACTATGAGAGCCTGGACCATCTGCAGTATCTGCTTGGGGTCCTAGGACCAACCAGCAGCAGATATCAAGGGATGACTGTACATTTATGGAAGTTATGTAGGATGAGAGGGGTAAAGGAGTCTTCAGCTTCTGGGCTCTTTCTTCACCTGACTATTGATTAGTTGTGGCCTGGGCGAATGCCTTCCCCTCATAGGCACTCTGCTGGGTGGGGCAAATGGGGACTTGCAATTCCAATACTACATGGTTTTGGGTACCTAATAAAGCATACTTACAAGACACTGTAAGTGAATTTTTTGAATCAAGCATATAATCAAAAATTATGTTGGAACAGTTCGGTTTTTAAAAAATGAATAGAAAGAGCTCTCTTTGAGGCATTGCCCAGTGGGTCATTACTGCTTTGCAACGATTAACTGGGTCTGTGCTAAAGAGTTGCCTCCAAGCCAGAGAATGACTGGAAATGGCTGCACACTCATTCTCCCCACATGTGTCTGAACTGTGCCTTCCCCACCTTTCAAACAGAAGGTAGGGTGTGCTCAAACTACCCTTGGCTACTGCTGCCACTAGGAGCCCAGACCCTCCAAAGAGCCCAGGAACTGGGGCTTCCCCACAGGAGGAAGAAATAGTGCCCAGAACACCCTGGTACATGACCCTGGAGCTCTGAGGGTTTGTGGCACCTGCTGGGACTTTTTCTCACACCTAGTAAAACAGGGCCTTGCAGGCTGGGCAGTCAGTTTCAGAAATGGAAGAACTAAGTGGGTTCAGAGGTTCATGTACAGTCACCTGTACAAATAAAAATTTGTACTTCTTCAATAAAAATGTTACACATTTGCCAAAATAATAAAATCAATTGTAACTTATTGTAATATAAAAGAACCTATCCTATAAAATTTTCAAAATAACTTCTATGCTCGCTAAACACATCTTTCAGTTTTTAAATATGTTTATTTATTTCACGTAATTCATCCTCAGATGTCCTTTGAATTGGGCTTGGTTAGTCTATGCTTCAGACTCCATTGTTTCCAATCATTAGAATAACCTGTCAGCCACACTTACCAACAGAAAATCTCTCTTTTCAATTAAGACTCACCCAGTGATAATGTGAGAGTTTGAGAAATATTCTCTCCAAATGAGAGTCTCTTTTTCATGGTTTCTATCTTGTCTCTCCAAGTCCCTGTTAAGTAACTTTTGGAGCCCGGCAAACTAGGAAGCCCTGATATGAAGTGTTTGCCAACATATGAGGTGTAAATACTTCTGCTGTGGCCATTTTCAAGTGGCCATGATGTTACTGAGCATGGAGTTGGAGAGAGATGTGCAACTGGCAAGAGCCAGCCCCACGCCCACCCCCACCCAGCACATCTCTGCAAAGTGAACTCAAGCTCAAAACTGATGAATTCTAAAAGTCAAATTTTTAAGTCGCTTCAGTCGTGTCTGACTCTGTGTGACCCCATAGATGGCAGCCCACCAGACAAGAATACTGGAATGGGTTACCATGTCCTTCTCCAGTGCATGAAAGTGAGAAGTGAAAGTGAAGTTGCTCAGTCGTGTCCGACTCTTCACGACCCCATGGACTATAGCCCACTAGGCTCCTCCATCCATGGATTTTCCAGGCAAGAGTACTGGAGTGTGATGCCATTGCCTTCTCTGACATGTGTATATACAAAATAAAAAAATATTCTCTGTGAAATAAAACTGCGTTAATAATCTGCAAAAACATCAACACACGTTGTTTTTTTTTCACACACATATCCCTGAGAAAGCCTTGGGAGGGTCTCCCCAGTTCTTGTGGATGCAGACAACAAGAGTGTGAGAGAAAGGGGAGTCATGTATTTTATTATTGCAAAATCGGAAAGTGAGAGAAGAGTCTGGAAAGGAGGACCAGATGCTAGTAAATATATGTGCAGAGAAGGTGAAAAAGGAGCTGGGTAGCAGTCCATCTCAAATTGAAATCTCTCCTCAGGGCTGAGCCCTTGCAGAGAAGCAAGGCGGAATGCCAGATGCATGAATAACATCCCAATCCAATCCATAGTCCCCGTGAGTCCCCCTTAGCACCATCAAACTTTAGTGTGACTTGAGCGAGCTCCCACTTCAGGGAAGAAAGACATGAAGCAAGGTCCCAAGGAATCTGTGAAAAGAGGAGCATCACCCTCATTTGGACCCAGCTAAGCCATCAAGTCAGCACAGTGGACGACGTACTTAGCTAAATGCAACTGAAGCTTAGTGGGAGATGACCAGCCTCTGCAAAATTTGTAAGGAAGCAAACATGTGTTTTCCTTCTTCCATCCTAATCCTCCCTCTTCCTCTCCCCCTGTTTGTCCAGCTGCTGGCTCCCTTCCAGCTAATCTGCACACACATGAGATGAGAGATGATTGGCCAGTCTGCTTCGACTAAGAATTCCCTTCAAAAAGCAATTTGCATTTTATTAATGGATCTGTGGAGACAAAAAAAGCCTTCAAGAAACCAGCAGTCAGTGTAGGCAGGTGGGAGTAGAGGCTGATCTGCCTTCCCAGGAGGCCAGGGCTTCATCCCAGACAGGAGTCTTGAGAGAGCAAGACTAAAACAGAAGGTGATTAAAACAGAAGTCAAACGTGTTGGTGTCATATAAATGCTGAGCACCTTCTGCAGAGGACTAAAGGAGCAAATGAGTTTCCATTTTAGCGTGAACTGTATAAAGGATATAAGGGAAAAACTACAGATGACAGTAATTATTTTAAATGTTTCATCATACTGAGATGGGCTGTCTTATCATCATTTGGCTTGGTGATTTTTCTTTCTTTCCCTCTTAGATACTGGATATTTTTTAAGAATTATATCTCAGTTAAACTGATTAACATTTAATTTTGCTTTTAGAATCACCCTTTAAGCTTCATTATATGAGATATCTTGAGGCATCAAGGGAACAATTGGAAGTGATAGTGATTTTTTCCTTTTATCTTTGCATAAAGCAGATTAATCAAAATTGACATGATTAAGCAGAAACATCTCTAGCAATGTGTCTATTAAAATAACCTCTACCCAAGTGGTTATGAGTTCCACATACTATTTCCTTATTTGCTAATTTGATTTTAAACATTTATTCCTTTTTCTTTATAACCCACACCCATTTTTCCTCCTATCACATTCACATAGGCAAACATTCTAATATTTTCCATGTATGTGTTTCTGCATTCTATAAATTTTATGTTCTTTCTGAACTTTTATTTATGTGAGTGATATTATGTTCTATAGCACACTCTCAGCTGCTTTGTTCGCACTGATTTGAATATCCATCCAGTTTGTTCTCTGGAAGTAACCTGGATGAGTATAACTGCTGCAAAGTAACACAGGCAGTACCCCCATCACATTTTACCTTTGCTGTCCTTGTGAGGGACACTGAGTTCATTTCCAGTGCCCCACAAACAATACTGTAATGAGCAATCTCCGCATGGATCTGGTGAGAGTTTCTTTGGGATAAACACCCAGGAGAGAGCCGATGGCTCATAGGCAATGCATATGCTGCATTTTTCTAAGTAGGACTGAAAACCTTCTTTCTGTTCTTTCCAGAAAAAAATGAACCAGTCATTCCTTCTGTTGAGCAGTGCATAAGGTTTCCTGCATTCTTATAAATATCTGGCATTATCCAACTTCATATTTTTGCCAGGCTAGTTAAAGTAATCCCTTCTCCAGGAGATCTTCCCAACCCAGGGATCAAACCCAGGTCTCCTGCATTGTGGGAGGATTCTTTACCAGCTGAGCCAACCAGGGTAGCCCAAGAATACTGGAGTGGGTAGCCGATCCCTTCTCCAGCAGATCTTCCTGACCCAGGAATCAAACCAGGGTCTCTTGCATTGCAGGGAGATTCTTTACCAGCTGAGCTACTAGGGAAGCCCCAGTTAAAGTAATATCTGATTGTTTTCATTTGCATTGTCTGATTACTGATTATTTGAAACTTCACTTCCTATTTATCGCCCAGTGTTAGATGATTGTCTTCTGGGCTGGCTATAAATGCCTGTTTCTGTCTTTTTCTCATTTTTCTACTGGGGCTTCTGTCTTTTTATTTGCAAAGGTTCTTGTATGGGCTAAAGATCAATCTCAGATTTAGTTTAGACTTCTAAACTATTTGCTCTCATTCTACCACCTCTCCATTAATTTTTTCACTGAAGAGTAACATTTAACTCTGTGTTAATCCAATTGATTTATTTGTTGTTTGCTATTTTTGCAACATGATCTGTGCTTTTAAGGTTATGCTTAAAAGATTTTCCCTGCTTCATGAAGTCACGAAGATAGCTTCCCTGGGTCATGAAGATAGCTCCTGTATTATCTTGGATCCACTTTATAATTTTATTTTTTATATTTTCGTTTTTAGCTTATCTCCAGTCCACCAGTGAGTGATAAGTCATTGGGTAGAATCCAGTTTTATTTTTCTTTAGGAAATGAACTGGATCTCCAAACACATTTTTACTTAACAGTCTGTCTTTTGCCTGCTGATTGTTACCTCTATCCTGCAGTTTTCACATATACCTGGATTTGTCCCTGAGTTCTCCATTCTGTTCCTTTGATCTGTTTGCCTGTTTTTATTCCAAATCTAAGCTTAAAAAATAATTATTTGGTTTGGTAGTATGGTGTCTAGTAGAATTAGCCCCTCCCTCCCTATCTTTACTCTCTTTTTAAGGTTGATGAGTCATGAATTTTTTCTTCATATAAATGTTAACTAAATTCTTCAAAAAAATTCAGCTGGAATGTTAATTGAAATTGTATTTGATTTATAACTTACTTTGAGGAATAACTGACATCTTTATAATACCATATCACATTATTCAAGAGTATGGGTAATCACTATTTATTGACGTATTCTATGGTGTTTTTAACAGTTTCCACAATTTCTCCATAGAGTTAGCATTTAGTTTTGGTCAAGAAAGAATTCTTGTATACTTTATAGCTTTTTTGTTTCTATTATGAATGGTATCTTAGTTCTGAGTATATGGTGTAAGAGATACCATTAGTTTTTACAGGTTGATCTTTATCCAGTGGTATTGCTAAATTTTTGGTACTGCTAACAATGTAAATTCCTATTTATTTTTCTAGAAAGATGATTATATCTACAGAGAATAATGAAAGTTTCAACTCTTCCCTTTCAATCTTTACACATACGTATTGTTCCCCAATATCGTCCAGGACTGCTGCTGCTGCTGCTGCTAAGTCGCTTCAGTCATGTCCGACTCTGTGCGACCCCATAGATGGCAGCCCACCAGGCTCCCCCATCCTTGGGATTCTCAAGGTAAGAACACTGGAATGGGTCCAGGACTGCTAGTCCTCTGTAAAGTAGTATTAAGGTGTATTAGTACTAACAGTAGCACTAGTCTTCATTTTTGTCTTTGTTAGTATGTAAAGGATCTTGTTCTGATCTCTATCTGAAAGGAACTGTATCTAGAGTTTCTTAATAATATGCATAAGTGTGCCTTTGCTTTAAGATTTTGCTATGTAAGCTTTATTAATTAAAGGATGTTCCTTCCATTTTCTAGTTTGATTAAGAGTTTTTAACCATAAATAAGTATTGATCCTTTTCCAAAGATTTTTCCTGCAGAGACTGAGATAATTATATAATTTTCCTTTATATATGTGGACTGTGGGGAATTACGTTGATTGGTTTTCTGATGTTGAGCCATCCTTTTATTCCCAGGATAAACCTCACTTGATTGTGATGTATAATTCTTTTAAATAAACTGATGTATCCATGAATATTTTACTCTCTGCTTATGTATCTATGTTCATAGTGAAATGGGTCTATAATTTTGTTTGTCTTCTGTCTTTGCAATCAAGACTAAATTCATAAAACAAATGAGGCAGCTTTCATTTTTTCCTATTTTCTGGCACAATTTGTATAAGATAAGAATATCTGTTTCTTGAAAGTTTGGTGAAAGGTGCATGAGCCTGGGGTTTTTTGGAAAGTAGACCTTTGACCACCTTCTCAATTTATTTAATACCTGAGACATTACTTTGTCAACAAACGTCCATCTAGTCAAGGCTATTGTTTTTCCAGTGGTCACGTATGGATGTGAGAGTTGGACTATAAAGAAAGCTGAGTGCTGAAGAATTGATGGTTTTGAACTGTGGTGCTGGAGAAGACTCTTGAGAGTCCCATGGACTGCAAGGAGATCCAACCAGTCCATCCTAAAGGAGATCAGTCCTGGGTGTTCATTGGAGGGACTGATGTTGAAGCTGAAACCCCAATACTTTGGCCACCTGATGTGAAGAGCTGACTTATTGGAAAAGACCCTGATGCTGGGAAAGATTGAGGGCAGGAAGAGAAGGGGACAACAGAGGATGAGATGGTTGGATGGCATCACTGACACAATGGACATGGGTTTGGATGGACTCCGGGAGTTGGTGATGGACATGGAGGCCTGGCGTGCTGTGATTCATGGGGTCGCAAAGAGTCAAACATGACTGAGGGACTGAACTGAGCTGAACTGATGTTGTTCAAGCAATTTTTTCCTGCACCCATTTTAACAGTTTATATTTTTCTGTGAATTCATTTCTTTCACCTAGACCTTCAAATTTAGTGGTATATATGTGTCCACATATTTTTCCAACCTCTCCATTATAGTTCTCTTTTTAATCCTATATTTTAAAATTTATGTCATCTTCTTTTTTTTTTCTTGATCAGTCTTGCCAAAGGTTTGTACTTGGAAAAAAATCCCTTGTGGAATCATCCATTTTTTCTGCCATTCTTTAAAACTTTCATACTAGGCATATATATGCTTGTAGTGGATAGATCTTTTTGTTTTCTGTTATTCCTTTTATGCATATCTGATATCTACCATCTGTCCTCTGTGGTATGTTTTGCCTTATTTTGTAAGATATTAATATTGTTACTCCAGTTTTCTTTTCATTCATAATTACCTAGTATATATTTTTAATCTACTTTAATTATTGACTTTATTTTTTCATAAACTTTGTAGACTACATATTTTTGTATCATATTTTGTTTTTTAATATACTCTGTGAATCTCTGCCTTTGTTGAGTTTAACCTTTTTACTGTTCTAGTTCCACTATCTTATTTATTTATTTATTTTCTATAATCACCACAGTATACACTATATCCCCAGGATTTATTTTATACTGGAAATTTGTCCCTTTGGCCACCTTTACTCATTTCACCTGCCTCTGGCAAGCACCAGTCTGTTCTCTGTTCATTTTTCTTTAGATTCCACATACAAATGAGATCATACAGTATTTGTCTTTCTCTGACTAACTGGCATAATGCCCTCAAGATCCATGTTGTTGACTATTTGCTATTTGCTCTACTTTCTTTTCTCTGTTCCTCAATTCTACTGCATATATCAAGTTTCCCCCAGTTAACCACTGTCTATCTATCCCCACCTTACTTTACCATAATCTCACGTCCTCTTGGCCTCCATCCCACTCTGTCCCCTTCATCATGCTGATTTCTGGGTTTTATGTGAGAGGTTTTTTCCTTCTGACACCAAATACATGGACTCTTTTCCAACACTACTTCTCCAACTCCCTAACACCTTCTAGGTGTCCTACAATTCAGTTCTGACACCAACTACCCAGAGTTGGTCAAATTCCACAGATTTAAGGATTTAGGCCTAGAAATTGTCCTCACTTCAGATGCTAGTCAAAAGGCTTGGATTCCCAGGATACTCACGCTTCTGTCCAACTTGGTTACAAAGTCAGAGGTTTTTCACAACCCTCATCCCAGGCTTGATAATTTGCTAGAATGACTCAGAATTCAGGAAAATACTGTACTTACTAATACAGTTTATTATAAAGATTATCAGGTTTGATCTCTGGGTCAAGAAGATTCCCTGGAGGACGGCACAGCAATCCACTTCAGTTTTCTTGCCTGGAGAATCCCATGGACAGAGGAGCCTGGCAGGCTACAGTCCATACTGTCAAAAAGAGTTGGACATGACTGACTCCAGCTCCCCTTCCCTCTTGGAGGTTGGGAAGTAAGGTTCAAAGTTCCATGTTTTTAATCAAGACTTTTTCCTTTCTGGCTACCAGTCCCCATCCAGAAGCTATCTAGGAGCTTGCCAGAAGTTGCTTCATTAGTCAAAAGATGCTCTGTCATCTTATTACTCAATGAGTTTGAAACATAAAAGCTTTCTCTCTCCCCTGTGGGGTTTTGAATTTCAGGAGGACAGCTCAGAACTTTAGTGACACAAGGTTACTTTTTTCAAGGATGAGGCTGGGAAAAGATGAGCCTGTTAGGTTTTGCTTATTAATGTTTCTTACCTTATTATATAGATGCTATATTTACACCTTTAGTAGTTGCTACAGTTCACTGCCCAGGTCCTCCTCAGCTGGTAGTGAGGGCTAGGCAGATTTGGGTCACTTTCCTTACGGTAGCGTCCTGTGGCTGGTTGATGCGGGATCTGGGTGAGGTATGAAGGCCTGGCCCTCTTGACTCAAGATGGTACAACTCTGAAAAGCCAACCGTTGGTGCTCCCTGTGAAATCAGCTGAGATGGGGCTGATGGTCCTAATTTCTCACCCTACTCACCTTGTTCCTTGCCTTCCCCCTCCACATGTTGGCCCGTGAAAGCATTCTCCCAGGAACTTTCTGCACAGAGATGTCTGCCTCACAGACCAACTCCTAAGACAAGCTCCGTGAGATAAATATCATTTATTCATACTTTGTAGATGTGGAAACAGGTTCCACGAGCTTAAGTAATTTGGTTGAATTAGTAAACATGATATTTGATTACACAAGCTGTCTGATTCCCAAACCTTTGTAATTTTTTGTCCAGTGAGGACAGGAATGTGTAGTAATAACATTCATTCAACTGTTCTTCCCAGGTCCTCCCTACCAGGCACCATGCCCCCAAACTATACCACCACACACACACACACACACACACACACAAACACACACACCTCTGTACCAGGGTTACCATCTTGTCCATGTTGAAAATTCCCAAAGAAAAGTGAGGAGCTGCAGGCCCCAGAGGTATGCTTCAAATGCCTTTGCAATTTCAGTGGCATTAGGCCAGGCTCCAGAGCTGGGAAAGAGGGCTGTGGCTGACTGGCACTCGCCTCAGGGCTGGGGCTGTGCTTCCTCTGCCAGGTTCAGAGGAGGAAGGGCAGCCAACTGGGCTCCGGGAATGGCTGTCCCAGGAGGGCTCCTTCTCCTCGCTAGACTTCCACCTCAGTCTTCTCCATTCCTGAAAACCTCACAGCTGGGGCGTTGGAGGGAGGCGGTGGTGGTGCTGGTTTTCAGATTCCAAGACAGAGTCAGGAATTGATGCATTCTTTAAGAACAAATGCCATCTGCTGTCAGAGCACAGCTAATAATGCTCCCTCTGGGGCCTTCATTATAACATAAACCCTCTCCCTCCCCGCTTGTAGCCACATTTAACGTGTCTGCGTGCTGAAATATTCTCTGAAGTGTAAGGTCCTTGCCTAGCACCTTTTAAAAAGGCAGTCGTATTCTTTGTTGTCGCAGAAACATCCTGAGCCTGCCTGCTGTCAGAAAGCACCCTGTGCAGTGAGATCAACCCCACCTCACTCAGAGGGCCTGCGGCTCTCCCTCAGCAAAAGCCTGCTGGGCTGTGGCATCAAGGAGAAGATGCAAAGAACCCCCAGCTCTGCACAAACCATGTGGCTCATCTCTTGCAATGGACCCTCCATTACCCAGGGCCTGTGTGTGGTTTCTCAGTCTCAGGCCTGGGCCGGTTCAGACTGGGTGCTTGGCTTAGTGCTCCTCTCCCAAGAGGACCAATGACAGAGCAGAGGAGGAGAGAGGGCGGGGCTGGAGAGGTGCTGTCACTCAGGAGGAATCGCAGCCAGGGCCCAGCTTTCGGCACTTGCAGCTGGTCGGTGTTGCCCCCTGTGCCAGTCACGTGCTTGCAGCTCACAGTGGCAGCCTCCTCTGTGAGTCTTTGAGGTGATGGCTCCAGCTGTCGAGCCTGGCCTTTTCTTTCTCTCTCTCTCTTTTTCTTTTTTGTCTAAAGGTTTTATTAAAATATTGGGAAGACAAATTTGAGTGCATCACCTTGAAAGCTTAGGAGAGTTCTGTCACATAGCAGAAACATACCACCAACGACTGAAGCACAGTACTTTGTGGTGCTCTGGCCTTCCTGTGGTGATCCAAGGACAAAAGTGCAGATAAAACCCAGGAGAGTCCTGGAATGCAGGAACAGAAAAACTAAACCCTTATTGTCCTTCCCTCCAAGTTATAACTATTAATGGATTTCAGGTCCTCCTGAGCAGTATACCCCGTCTCCCTTCCTACCCCATAGGGAGAAGGTATTTGCCTTACTCTTCCCCCTACCCAGTATACATGCCTCATCCAAACAGCAAATGACCCCCAAGACCCCATATCCCACTCCTTGTACCCTGGCTATAAAAGTGAACTAAGGACTCCTGTTCAACATTGGTTCTCCATTGAGCTGGCCCACTAACAGCGACTCCCATTCTAATAAACATTATTTCCCTCTCATTCTGTCTCATGTCTGGAAATTCTTTTCCAACCCGCACCCGGGCCATGATACTCCCCAGGGTGCTTGTCCGCTCCTCCTCTTGGTGGACAGCTGTGGTCCCTCTACCCCTGGTCTGTGACTTTCCCACTGAGGCCCTCCCCAGGCGGGGAAGCTGGGCAGCTCTTCCTGCATCCTGGGTGCTCACCATTGCACTCAAACACCTTGCAGAATACTCCAGAGTCCAAACCCTGAGCATTAGAGCTGGGAACATGGTGGTGGGGGGGTGGGCAGATTTAAAAACCATCATGGAACTTATCAAGTCTAGGGAGAAGATCAACACTGATCACAGAATTAACCAATAAAAGTAAAGTTATAATTGTGCCAAGTACCAGGAAAAGGAGGTAGGTAGGTGGAACAGTGCGAGCATGTAACAGGGGCCCTGATCCTGTCAGGCCGCCCTGACTCTGGAGGAGTAGCAGGCAAAGTGAGCAAAAGCTGTTCTGGGCAGGCAACAGCAGCGGCAAGGAGGGAGTGTGGCTTCTGAGGACTGGAAGAAGGCCAGTGAGAGTGGGAAGGGGAGACTGACAGGTGTGCTGTGTGCCAAAGCTAGAGAGGGGCCAGATGGGGAGAACAATGGAAGTCTTTAAAGAATTTGAAGCAGATTTACATTATATATATAAAAAATCACTATTGCCTGCAGCAGATAATAAAATAGGAAGAGATGGTGAAGGTCAGTTAGGAGTTACCACTTTAGACCATGGTGTGCCGATGAGGAAGAGGGAAGAGGTGTTAAAGATCTTTCTGAAGGATTAACAAAGACTTGGTGGATTTGATATGGGGTGAGAGAGAAGCAAGTATCAAGGAAGATATATGGGTATTGCCTTCATAACTGGTTATACAATAAGAGGAGGATCAAGTTTGAGAAAAGGTAGTACATTTCAGACACATGTAATTTGAGGGGGCAGTCAGGCTGTGTAGTCAGAGGCAGTTGGGCTTTTGTGACAGGAGCTCTGGACTAGGAACCTCATTTGTGATATGAGTGGTTACCAAATCCCTGGGCCTGGACAAGCTTGTCCAGGGAGCAGGTAGAGAGTGGGAGGAGAGAAGAGGGTGATGGATGAGGGAGGAGCTCCAACAGTTAGTGGTAGGCTGGGGAGCACGAGCCTGCCGGGAAGACTTAAGAGGAGCTCCTAGAGAGCAGGAGTCAAAGCAAGAGAATGTCCGGCCGCAGAATCCAATGGAAAAGAACGTGTTTCATGAAGAAGAGGATTTTGCTTCTGACCACAGTGAGGTCCCGATTTGTCCCCCTGCTTCAAAGCCCTATTAAAACAGGCAAGGTATATGAAACAATGATTTTCAGACACTGAAAAACAGGCAACACAGGGAAGCCATCCCTGAGAAGAGAAATAAAGGAGGTGAGTCCAACACGTGATGCAGTCAGCTGCCTGAAGAGAGCTCCAGGCTGCAGAGCAGGGAGGGGGACCCTGAGCAGACACTGATGGTCTTCCTGGGTGCAGGAGACAGGAATGAGTTTAAGGAGACTGACAAGTCTTTTCCTTTTCTTCCTCCAGAGGGCCTGAAGTGCTTTGAAATTTGGGGCTCACATGGGGCCTTTCTGGGGGCTGGGGGACTCTTGGCAGACGGTTGAAACTAGCTTCAAGTAGCCTAGTGAGCTGGTAAAAATAGGGCATGCAACTTTGATGGGAGAGTGACAGAGGGACCCCATTCTGCTTGCAGAGTACAAGTCTGGGGGAAAGAGGGTCAGCCTTCCTGATGGCTAGGGGCTGGGTGAAGGGGTGACAGGCTGAATGGATTTATTCCATCCCTTGAGACTTTCAAGCTTCCCTAGTGGCTCAGATGGTAAAGAATTTGCCTGTAATGCAGGAGACCTAGGTTCAATCTCTGGGTTAGGAAGATTCCCTGGAGAAAGGAATGGCTACCCCTCCATTATTCTTGCCTGGAAAATTCCATGGACAGAGGAGCCTGGACTTTCAGGGTGCTAGCCACTGCAGATGCCTCCTCTCCCCTGCTAGGGTCACTCTTATCCAGGCTTGTCTTAGGAGAAACCTATCTTGGAAATGCAACATCACACCTGTGTTTTTTCACCTCCCGTAAGAAACAGCTCACTGAAAACCAGTCGCCAGACTCAGAAGCCCACCTGCCAGACTCAGACACCCACTCTTGTGGAAGAGAGACACAGCTGCCTTTTTTCCCCTCCCAGTCACTTTAGCATGTCGTGGTTTATGTAGTCCCCAGGCTGACCTTCCTTGTGGGTGGCCCAGCTGGCATACCTAAGAATCGGGACAAGTAAAGGCTTCACTTTCAGATACAGGAAGTGATTCCTAAGTCAATCTGCCAGAGGAGGAGTGAAAAATGAAAGTTGCTCAGTCATGTCATGTCTGACTCTTTGTAACCCCATGGACTATTATAGTCCATGGAATTCTCCAGGCAAGAATATTGGAGAGGGTAGCCATTCCCTTTTCCAGGGGATCTTCCCAACCCAGGGATCAAACCCACATTGCAGGCGGATTCTTTACTGTCTGAGCCATCAGGGAAGCTGCAGGAGGAGGGGACACATGAATGATGAGCCAGAGCCAGGGCTGCCACCAACACCTCACTTCAGCAGTGCAACCTGAGCACAATACAAAGCCAAGAATCTGTCAGCTCAGAGGGGTGGGCCGGTCATCTGTGCACTTTTAGCAGCACATGTGCCCTGCCAGGCAAGGAAGCCTGGGAAGGACAGGAGAGGGTGGGGCTGGGAAGCCTGTGAGGGGAGAATCCAGGAGCACACACAGCGCTGGCACCATGGCTGTCTTGAGAGGCTAATTCACTCCACTTCCAGTTAAGGGTCTGGGTCTGTGTTTTCCTTGGGAGTTGGCTAAAGGGGAAGGCTCTATAATGGTCATATAGTCTTCATCACCTACCACATTAGTTTTCTGCATTTCTACTTAGAACATTTGTGCCAGATAAGAGAGGAGCTCAATTAGGCTCCAAATGTCACCATTTCTAGTAATTACCATCATGCACAAATAATGGAAAATGCTCAACAATGGGTCTGATTTGAAACATTAACTTCCAAAAATGCTCACAAATGAATCATTTAATCTACAATCAACTTTTATTATTTTTTTTCTCCTAGAGATAGAAAATAGATAATTACTGAGAAGAGAATTGGGGAAACTTTCCACGCACATAATTTGTGTTCAGAAACATAGAAACAAACATTTCTCTGGAATGTATGAAATGATTCCATATACAATATGCTATCATCGTAGAAAGCCTTCCAAAATGGATTGAGTGCAAGAAATCCTGGTTGAAAACATCTGTGATTTAAGGCATGTCAAACTTGAAATATGCATGTATGGGCATGTGGGTGTAGGTGTGTGTTCCCCATAATAGAGTCCCTGTGCATCTCACTCTGTGCGTGGCCCACGTGTTAAGTGGGCATGAAGTGATTATTAACAAAACCCCAAGCTGTTGTACCAAGGAGAGGGTCTGATAAAGCAATGCAAAAAAAAAAAAAAAAAAGAAGGAGACACAGAGTCAGCAACTGTTATGCACTGGGGAAGACTTGGTAACTATAGCAACTTGCTTTAGAAGTTGCTCTTCCCCTGCCAGAAATCAGGTGGGCCCTGTCAGCCCTCCCACTGTCACACTGCAGGGAGAGAGCAGCCATTCAGGAGAGGTGGCAGGCTAGCCCGCAAAGGGCATTCAGAGGAAAGCAGACCTCCTTAAGTTCCGGCACCACACGGGTCTGTGAAGCAGCAGATTAGGAACAAGAATAAGTGCAACTGAGGAAGGTGGACATAAAGAGAGGGTTTTGAACTCTTGCAAACAGAATGGGAATTCTCTGTCATGAATACATCCACCCAGCTGTGACCATTCAGATGAAAACTGGCACATGATTACAGAAAAGATCAGCACACACTCAAGAACTGGACCCAGGCAGGGTCAGGGTATTTCTGTGAGTCTCCTGGATAAAACCTCACAATTCCACAGAGAGGAGGGATTAGAGTTAACACCAGAACCACACCACATATCAGATTTTTGCAGTTGCGATAATTTTTTTTTTGTGGGGGATTAACTTTAGTAAACTGCAGATAGTTGAACACACAGGGTGAGCTCATTTCTTCTTGTCAATTACAGTTGTCATTAAAAAGCCTGGAGCCAAAGAAGCTCCTAAGATATGGTGAGCCAAAGGTTTCCCCACTGGGAGCCCCAGTCACCTTTTGTAATCTGGTCTCTGAAGTGGGTAGAAGGGAGGCCTCTCTCGCATGGGATGGGCTTGGTGAGCTGAATGTTACAGGGACTCAGGCTTGATTTACCTTCCTCATCACAGCGCTGGGCACAGTTTATCCCTGCTTGCCCTGAACCATGGCCTCCATTTGACTGGAGAACTCACTCCTGTTCTCCTGCCACCTTGCTGGCTGCTCCCGCTCCCTCCTCTCTGCAGGATCTTCCTTCTCTCCCCCAACTCTGGGTGATCTAAGCCTTGGAAGTTCCCCCTCCTCTTAATTTTTTATGTGATCGTATTCAGTGTCAGGGTTCTCACTGTATCTGCAACTCAAGACTGACATAGTCAACCACCATCTCAATGTGATGGGCACCACACACATGGCATGCCCCAGACCGTCTTTTTGTAGCAGATGGCTGGTTCTCCCATCAAAGTACATCCCAAAAGGAATGCTCCTCAGGCCATCCTCTGCTCCCTTCCAGCCACCAACATGCCTGCTTGGACTGTGCCAGTGGCCTCCTGAGTTCTCTACTTTTCCCCTTGATCTTTCCTAGTCTGTTCTCCACATGGCGGCCAGAATCTTTTAAAAACACAGTTCATATCCTATCACTACCTTGCTCAAGACCCTCCAGTATCTTTTGGCCACAGAATAGAAGCTGGAGTTCCTGCCAGTGGCTTTGGGCCCACGTGATCAGGTGCATCCCTCTGCTCCAACTGCCTCTGGACTCCCTTCCCTTTGCTCACTCTGCTCCTGACACACTGGTTTTCTTTGCTGCTTCACGCATGACCTCAGTGCCTCACACTTGCTGCCACTACTGTCTAGATCACTGGAATAGTTCATTCCCTCTCTCCAAATTTCCACTCTCTCCTTAGAGACATCTTCCCTGCCTACTTTACTTAATAACATTAGCCCCCACATCCATTCTAACCCTTTATCCTCCTTTACTTTTCTTTGCCACACTAATCATTACCTATATTTTCATAGAAATCTGTCTTCCTCAGGAGGATGTGAGATTTACAAAAACAGGGACTTTTTGTTCACTGCTTTTCTCCCAGGACTCAAAACAGTGCCCAGCACATGGTGGGCGATCAGCAAATATTTGTAAAAGAGTGAATAAACCCACGCATAAAGATAATAACCATACTTTGTGCAACACGTTGGCTGTGACATGTAGTGGCTCAACAGTTTTTAAACCACTTTTGATTTTGTTGCTAAATAATTTGGCTCCTGTAAGAAGTCAGGTGGTAAAATAAGTCCTTCTGTTGGAAAATTAAACACATCTGGGGTCAAAAACATAGTGTTCTCCCATGTCTTAGATATAAAATGGATTTCAGAAATCTAGTTAACAGAAGAGCCTGGATAGAATTAGAATATAGGATTCCAGATCTAGAAGGGACTTCTCTCCCCAAAGGAGATATATACTCTCCTCCTTCAAGAGCAAATATCAACAGTTCTCACCCTGTGTCTTGTGAGCTCCCCTGCTCCAAGCTTGTTCACCAAGTCATCTTCCCAATACAGGTGCCAGTCCCAGAAGAACCCCTCTTCTAGCTGCTAAAAATTCCCTCCATGTCATTACAGAAGTTTTAGTAGTAGCCACAATGTACTGGGTAATAGCTATTTGCCACACACTTGGCATTCACTTGTTTACTCCTCAAAGCAATCTGGTGACTTGGTGTTGTTAGTAGTCTCATTTCATAAATGAGGAAACCATAGCACAGCAAGGCTAAAGGACGTGCCCAAGGTTACAAAGCTGGTGAGACATGGAGCCAGGATTCAACCTGAGGTTCTGACCTCAGCATCCATGCTCTTGATCACCTACAGGCTCTCTTCTTAGCAGACTACCCACCTGGTTCAAATTGGGTGACTGGGCTAAGGTCACACACAGCAGGCAATGGACAAATGGGGAGGGTGGAGGGTCCAGTCTTTGTTCCCTGTTCTCTCCAGTTGGCTTGAAAGATTTCAGTGAGATGTATCTGCCTCTGCAGAGTGGGTAGCAAGGAAGTTTCACGGTGGAACTAGTCTCAACTACTAGCTGCTAATTTAAAGCCAATTGTCTCACATGCCCCATAAAAGAGGGTCAGATTTAAAGTGTCTGGAACTTTATCTCAGTTTAAGTGACAAAGTATGCCTTTTGTATTTGAAATGTATTTTCCTTTTTAATACTCTCTTAAGATATTCAACAGTTTTGGCAATTGTTGATATTCAACAGTGGTGGCAACTTAAGAAGTACCTCTAACAAGTTTTTTTCTGTTGTTCCTACTGAATGATTTTGCTTATTTTAAACCTGGTACAGACTGTACCCACTTTGTTCCTTAATTCTGCCACATTCAAAGACAGACTACTGGGTGCACCCCTGATGGAGTCTTGGTGCTTAAATAGTACTGCTAGGACTCACCCTCATGTCCCAGTCCCTAAGCACATACTGTGAAATTTATGACCTTGAGCAACTCGGACTCTCTGAGCTAGCTTCCTCCTCTCTAACACAAGTACGGGCCTGGCTGGTCTCTGTCTTACTCGATGGTGCCTTCTGATTCTATATCTAGAATAATAACAGTCATTACTTATTATCAGACACTGTGTTAAGTGTTCTATGTGCATTCCCCATTAAATATTCACAACATCACTCTGAAATAAATACTAATATCTCATTTTTACAGATGAAGAAACTGGAGCTTAGAGACGTCAATAAACTTGGCCAAGATCACACACTCAGCAGGGAAGTGGCAGAGGTGGAATGCAAAGCCTGATGATGTGCACAGACCCTACAGTCGCAACCAGTAATGAGGAAGCAGAGTGCTCCTCACAGAATCATGGAGAGCTGAGGTGCACAGAACTCCCCTCACAGCACAGATGGAGACACTGGAGCCAAAAGAATCTGAGAGACATCCACCGCCACATTCCCAGGCAGTGGCAGAGCTGACACGAACTCTCTTCTTGGCTATTTCCTATGGGTGTTCCATCAGGTAGATTCTGGAGAATCTCTCTCATCACAAGGTTTTGATTGGACTCTGAACCTGGTTTACTCACCTTTTGTCCAGTTCGAGGAAGTGGTATGCATCTACCATGCATTAGATTTGTACATTTTTGTGCCAGACTTAAGCCTGAACCTATCTCTTATCTATATATATCTGAACCTACCTATATCTCTTTTTCTTTACTTGGAATTTGTATTCAGAATCCAATCTGGGTCTCACAAGGATGCTGTCAGTTGTCAATGTGCTGGTCTAGTCCTTCTCTATGGGACTAGAAATCCACTGCAAGGTGGGTATGCGGAAGGCTGAGGCTGAACTTGAAGTGCCTGCATCTCCTTCCACATGCTAAGCCCTAAAACGGTGTTCTCCTTGACATCACCTACTGACTTTCAACTTTTAGGTTACTTTTAGATCAGGAAAATGATTCTCAGCTCTGCCTATACATTAGAATCATCTAAGGAAATGAGAAAAAAAAAAAAAAAAACTCAATAGTATTTGGGACCCATTCACCATTGAAACATTTGGAAGCTCCAAAACCACTGAAGACATTTGAGCAGGAACATGATGTGAGGAATAGTATGCTTCAGGAAAGTCGTGGTCAGGTTGCTATTTCCAAAATTAACTGGAGGGAGATTTTTACATATTTTTTTGGAAAGAGCCAGGTCTTCTGTTGCTTAACCTCCCAGCCTGCGGTTAATCTTGAATCACAGATTTCCGACACATCTCATTCTTTCTTTTCAGGGTCCCCCAGGAGTTTATCTTTCATTCTGCAGCTCTCATTCCACACAGAAGAGCTTTAGGAGGAGCATGTACCTCTATATTGTATTTTCCCTACTTTATTATTAATTTTGAAAGTATGTTTTTAACATGTTACAACATTCAATACAGAGTAAAAATGAGTCTCCCTACTTTCCTACCTCTCAGCCTTGGTTTTCCTCCCTGGAGCCGTTTCCAGCTCTTGGCGTCTCCTTGTAGAAATGGTTTCTGCATATACAAACATTACGCATATGGATTTACCTAAATGGCAACCTTCTAAATACTGATCAGTAAAACATGCTTTTGCCCCCTTTCTCATGAAAGAGAAATTAAGCATGCAGGTTCTTCTAGGTACTTTTAAGGGGGAATTAAAAGGGCAACAAGGTTCAGAGGATCCAGAGCCTTAAAAGCTGTCAAAACCACATTTCTGAGTTCCTTGCTCAGTAGTACTTAGAGCTTCCTGCTCTCTGCCTTTCCCTTCTGTACTGAAGGTGGAGCTCTCCAAATCTTATAGCTGCTCCCCTAGCCTCCTAGGTTCCTGACCCCATTCAGCATATTTTCCTGTTCTTCCTTCGTGAAAGTGCCCTTCACTAGGAAGTGGCCCTGAATTTACAGTTGAAGTGAACGAAACAATGCTTGTGAATAGGAGGCCATTCATGGGTGCCTAACCTCATTTGGGAATTACACATCTCAGGGGAATTTATGATCCATGGTCACCCTGAGCAACATTTCACTTAGTAATTCAGGCAAGTGACAAGGGTCTGAGCTATAATGCTAAAAGTTGGAATTCAAAGTGGGGGTAAACAAAAGAGACCATGCAAAGAGAAATGTGATGCAACTTGATAACTGACTAGGTTTGGGGAGTGGAAAGAAAGGAGTTAACAACTCTCTACACCTTAGATTCGAAGATTTTAAGCTCAAGCAATCAGAAGAATGAGGGGATCACCATTAAACAGGACATTCTTTGTAAAGGTTTTCAAAAGCCTTTTTTTTTTCTCCTAGGTTGACTACTGTACTCATCGAATTATAGAGGCAGACCAGGCATGGGAAGATCTGTAAGGTGACAGTTTGTCTCTGACGCTTCTCTGCACCTTTTCTGCCTGATACCATGCGGCTGCCTGTCATATAATCCTGCCAAAGTGATGAACAGTATCAGGTGTAGGCTGATAAAGGCAAAGCTGTGCCCTCTCTCAGAAGTGGCTACATTTAAAAAGGAGACTCACGAAGAAATAAAGCCTTAAGACAAAGAGAGCACCTACAAGAGTGAAATTAATGGGTCCTAGGGTGAATTTTTTTCAGATGAACTGGTTAATCACAAGGTTAATTATGTTCCACTGGGACTACTTATTTCACAGCTTTTTGTGCCTGAAGAGATTCCTAGAGAGAGAGTTCTCCACAGTCTCAGTTAAGTTGAATGCAACTGAAACAGCTTAGTGAGCAAGCCCACTCAGACCAGAGCAGGACCTCAGTAATGAATGCATACAACCAACAGTCACCAATTCCAATATAGCTAGGTTTACCAGAGGTCCAGCTAAATGAGATACTGCTTCACCTCCTCCAGGCATCTGATGTTGAAAATATTCACACTGTATAAAAAATGAAATGGAATAATGGTGAAAAGCAAAGAACTCTGGAGCCAGGCTATTTAAGTTCAAGCATTTACTAGCTTTGCCAATTACTGCTTAGATGACCTCAAGACAGTTATTTAACTTGCTGTGACCATACTAACACCTATCCCCCAGAACGACTGTGAAGATGAAATGATGTAAAACACATACAGCACTGAAACAATGTATTGCAGATAGCTAATTCCATATGAGTGTCAGCAGTTAGTGGTTTTACTTACTAATTGTAACTTTCATATTCAGATTTTGCAAGCATTCAGTTTTGCAATTAATTTTAGTTTGTTAAAATTGGACAAAAATAAAAAAAGCAGTATTGTTGGGAGCCAGTGTGAGGAACTCCGCCCATGGCAAAGGTCATGAGGAAGAAGAAGCTTGGCATATGCAAAGGCATGATCAAGCCTCAGGAGATCCCCTGTTCCCGAGCATCTACCCCCAAACCAGAGTACTTTACAGGGAGCTCTCTCCCATAACCATTCCTCTCGGAGGATGAGTTAACTTGCAGCCCCAGTTAATAAAAAAATTCTTGGGCGTGACAAGAGTGTTTCAACTTACTAACTCTGAAGGTTCTCTAGCTTGCCTGATCAGGTCGTCCAGCCGCATGTGATTGTTTACAGCCTCCCAGCTGTGAGAGGCATGGGATGCTTTAAAACTTTCTAAATACAGACTCTTTTGAGAAGTTAGAAGATTATTAGTATAGTATTAGTGGGTTGATTAGGAATTATATTGGTGAAGGGTTCTTTCATTTGTCATGCCAATAATTACTGCTAATTCCCTGCCTTGGGTGTGACAAGGGTGGCTCAGGTCAAACCTCTCTGCTGACAGACTAGCTTGTGTGACAACCTCTCAACCATAAACAGCACAGAGAGTTTGGAGTATTAGCATAGGGCTTTTCTCATTTGATTGCCCACAGGCTTTCATATCCTTAGGCACCTGAGAATATATTAATCAATGTATTTGGAATATAGAAAAGGAAATATAGTAGTTTTTGATGTTAGCAATACTAGACTTTTTGAGTTAATGAATTTTCTCTTTTGTTATAGACTACTGTACTTTGTTATAAATCACTGTGTCCTTGCTATGCAAAAATGTAACCTTATCACTATCTTAAGACTAAATAGATTGTAAAGGGAACATTGGTGAAGGATTTTCATTTGTTGGACTGATGTTTGCTGCTAAATCTCCATATTCCCTGCCCTCATAATAAGTATAACTAGCATATAGGAGAAATAAGTATTAACCTTTAAGCATATAAGAGAAATAAGTATTAACCTTTAAGACTAATCACGTTAAACCTTAGGTTAAGTAAATTCCTTTCTTGATTGTAACTCACTGCACCCTCACCCTATAGGAATGCAACTTTATTTGGAGGGTGGTGCCTGAAAAAAATCACTCCTGGAAAAGTAAGCTTTCTGGTTAACTGACCAATATCAGAAAGGGCCATAAAATGTCAGCAGACCTCATGGTCAGAAGATGATGTAAAAATTCATAAGACCTTTGTATAATTTTATATGAAACACCTGATTGTGACAAGGGTCAGGTCTGCTGACCCCAGCGTGACTCTGTATTCATCCCTATGTGTAACAAAAGGTATATAAACAAACCCGAAAAATAAAGAAATCGGATCAGTTCCGGAAAGACTGATTCCCTCATGTCGTTCTTCTCTGCTCCCCAATTTTCTGGCTGAATTCCCATCTGGAGCGTGGGTGCCTGCCATTCAGATGGTGCAAATTCCTTGTCTGGAATTTTATTGGTACCCCACGTAAGCCAAGTTATTCAGCCCCTTTCTCTCTCTCTTACTATTTTCTGGCCGAATTCCCATCTGGTGCATAGGACCCACCAAGCCTATTAATTCTGCCTGGGCTTCTAAGATAGGACCGGGGGGCCTCAGTGCCTCCTCTTCCTTCGGGAGAACGGGAAGACGCCTGCAGCCTTCGTAGGTGGTGATTGGTACCCTGTGTTAACCAAGTTATTTGGCCTCTTTTCCTCTGCTAAAATCTTAGTCCCTCTCTATCTGTAATTAAATAAGTTTTTCCTAGGCTGCCTACTCCGTCCCCACCTTCAAATCACCCTGGATCCACCAGGGCAGGACCCCGGTACAGTATCTCTGCAGTTTCTTTCTTTAACCATTTCAAGTTTCTCTCTGATGTCCCAGGGGCTAGTAATGGCATCACATATAGCAAGGGACTATAAGAAGTTAGGCTACACAATAAATGGCAGAGATGTCAGGAGACCCTTCAGAGTCATTTTTAAATTCTCATTGCCCATCAGCATAAGACAAAGCCTTTTTATACCCTTTACTGTCTACTGTCCACTGGCAGGAAATTCAGTTTAAATTCAACTCAGCCAACAACTTCTCACTTCTGGCTTCAAGCAAGCATCCCTGACAATGGAGACAAAGCAGTTAAAAAGAAATATATTCTATATCCATGTCTTTTTTAAAATGTACATGCCAAAGTAATTTTTGAAAGAGGTGACATGTCAATATTAGTTTCTTCAAAAAGCTAAAGGAGATACAAGGTCCATCTGAATATATCATCTCAATGAAAGGCAGATCTGTGATACCTCAGAGCTTGGTGAAAACTGATAACACCAAGGACCTGGGAACATCAGAAGATAATGAATGGGTCTTTTCATTATGAGGTGTTACTATTCTTACACTATGGAGCTACACAAATATTTGTTGAATATTTACATTAAGTGCTTTGCCTGTGTATGAAATGCCTGTCACATAGTGTTAATTAATGTTTATTGGTGTGTTGAAAAAGTGGTAATCTAAAACATTTAAACTGGGTGGTTGAAAATATTTCACTTAGAAATATTATTATTTAGATATCACTTACTCTATATTTTGGCCTTTAATTAACTAGGGTAGCTTTTTCTACAATACCATAGCAGTAAAATTTTCTATTCCATATTGTTTTAAACAATTTCTCTCTGTGGAGGTCAGCAGGATTCCAGGAAAGAAATATAGTGAGTTTAGTACTTTTACATTTTAGTTTAGCTAACAAAAACCAAATTCAAGCTGTATATAACCTTCAGACAGTTTGTACTGCTGTTGATAAAAAATTCACTTTGATAGCATTATTTTTAGGTATGAAAATGGAGCATAGTTGAAAGAACCCAAGATTGCACATTTTCTTTGAGAAGACAAATCATTTCCTGCTGCAAGTATAAGGCTGAATCAAATACCGATGTTAGAGGTCTAATAAATCTTGTTGATGAATTACACAGAAGCACGTAAAATATGTCTAAAACATAGCTCATGCTAGAATATATTAAATAAATTTACATGCATAATATATATTTTCTCCCTTCACTCAGCTTTCCAAGGAATTGAATGAAGTGCTTTAACTTCAAATCAACCCCAAAATGCTCTGTTTCATATCCTATTTTATGTTTCCTAAACTTTTATTCTACTTCTAGAAAGTCTATACCTTATAACTGGATAATGGGATACCTGGCACAATTTATCCAAAGATTTCAAAAAGCCACACATATAATAATGTGAGTTTTACCAAAGAAAAATAGGGTTCTTCAGGGTCACATTACATATAATATGAGGGCTAGAAGAGCTCAGCTGGCCACAGTTAGACTAGGCATGATGTTCCTTACTCTGCAGCTGTGTTTGTTGAGATACCACTTAGAGGTTCTCTCTCAGAACTGAAATCACAAAATAACTAAAACATCTCAAACCATAAAAATCAATCCACAATATCAGCTCTTGGGTATGAATTAAGAGGCATTCAAACTTTTAAAGATTCTACGTGTGTGTCAGTCGCTCAGTCATGTCAGACTCTTTGTAATCCCGTGGACTATAGCTTGCCAGGCTCCTCCATCCTTGGGATTTTCCAGGCAGGAATACTGGAGTGGGTTTCCCCTTTCTTTCTCCAGGGACTCTTCCCAACCCAGGGATTGAACCCAGGTCTCCTGCTTTGCAGGCAGACTCTCTACCAATTGAGCCATCAGGGAAGCTCATCTATAGGTAATAAGACAAATTATTAGTGATAAACTTTTTTGGAGATTATCTTGTTAGCTTACTGTCAGCATATAATAAGAGTGTTGGGAAACAGAAGACTGGTGAATTTTTTTGGTGACACTGGGGGTAAAGTATTATGGGGGGACACAGTGACATTAGGGAGCTGCACAGTTGCCAGCTCAGTGGACAGAGGTAGCACTGAGGTAGTTATTAGGAAGGAATGTGTGGGATGGGATGAGATGAAAAGGACCTTGTGAGTGAGACAGGAAAAATTTACTGTGTGAGGGAACAATGTAAAACACTCTCTGCACATACACACACATACGTATGTGTGTGTGTATGCATGTAGGTGTATGTACATCTTTCCTTCTCTCCTACCCTAGGCTGGCCCTAGCTAGTTATTCAACCCAGTGTGGTCTTTGCTAAATTTAAAAAAAAAATTATGTAGAAAATGCATATTATCTGTAGAAAATAATAATAATTTTATGATCTAGGGATATTTTTACAAATTTCATCCAAATGTTGTTTATATTTGCATAATTGGGATTATGCCTTTAAGATTTTTAAGAATCTGAATATATGTTTCAACTATTTAAAAAAAGCATTAAATATTAAATATTTCCTTCTTAAGACAGGGAATTATGATTACCTTTTTAACTTTTAAAATTTATAGTTAGCAATTTTTGACTATGTTAGGTTTTTGTTGCTGCAACAGCTTTTCCCTAATTGCAGTGAGAGGGGTCTACTCTCTAGTTGCAGTGCATGGACTTCTCATTACAGTGGTTTCTCTTATAGCAGAGCCGCTCTAGGGTGTGCAGCTTTTAGTCTCCCAGACACCAGCACACAGGCTCAGTAGCTGTGGTGCACGGGCTTAGTTATTCCATGGCATGTGGGATCTTCTGGACCAGAGATCAAACCAGTGTCTCCTCCCTGGCACGTGGCTTCTTTACCACTGAGCTACCAGGGAAGCCCTATGATTATCTTGAATGCTGTTTTTTCCCATGTGATAAAAGCTAGGTCCCATAGCTTCCCCTCTCTCTCTCTCAAACTCTTGCCCTTTGGTTATGGTTTACCATCTGCTTTGCTTTACTTTTTAGCTGTTATTCAGAAGTCCTTCTCCTCTCACCTCTATAAAAAAAAAAGGATGAGGTAATTTAACCTGAACAGCTGCTCACTTGTGCTCCTGATGTTTTACTCTCTTCCTGCATAGTTGAACACTTAACTCATCCCCTTTCCCTGTAACATAGCATGATTGCTGTTGGTTGGAATCTTTAGTGTAAGGCCAACCTTAGTAATTCAAATGATTGACATGGACTAAACTGTCTTGTTTAGCCCACCCTGTAAATCACTTTCCTAGTTTTTAGCCTTTGGGGTAGAAGGGGGAAAGGGGTAGGGGATGCTGCTTGCTTATCCTAAGGGCTTTTTATTTTACCGTGGTGGTGTTGGAGAAGACTCTTGAAAGTCCCTTGGACTGCAAGGAGATCTAACCAGTCCATCCTAAAGAAGATCAGTCCTGAGTGTTCATTGGAGGGACTGATGTTGAAGCTGAAACTCCAATACTTTGGCCACCTGACGCACAGAACTGACTCATTGGAGAAGATCCTGATGCTGGGAAAGATTGAGGGCAGGAGGAGAAGGGGATGACAGAGGATAAGATGGTTGGATGGCATCACTGACTCAGTGGAGATAAGTTTGTGTAAACTCCAGGAGTTGGTGATGGACAGGGAGGCCTGGCATGCTGCGGTCCATGGGGTCACGAAGAGTCAGACACAACTGAGCGACTGAACTGAACACTAACTTGTAACATTATATACATTTCATGTGTTCAACACTGTATTTAGATTTCTATATCCACTATAGCATGTTTACCACCAAAAATTTAGTATCCATCTGTTATCATAGTTGAGCCCCTTTACTCATTTTGCCCAGGGCTTTTTACCCCACAATAGACTTCCAGAAAGACTGATCGTGTTTCTGGAAAAAAGAGTATCCCTGTCTGGGCCCATCCCTTTGACATCAAAATTGCTTTATGAGCCTTCTTAGACCAATATGTCTATTGTCTTCTGGGCTCTACCAGGAAATCATCAACTTGCCTTTCACTTCTGGTTCTGGGCCTCCAGCTCCTGGTCCAATCTACCAATCAGAGCTCACCACCTCCACCAGCAATTCCAGGCTCCAAGTTCATTCTGCCATGCTCTTGCTGTCAGGGTTCTCACAGCAGTGAGCTGAGCAACCCCAGCTTCTCCCTCTATTCATCACCTCCCTCTACTTCCCAGGAGGGCATTTCTACTCCCACGTCTTCTCTGAAAAGCCTCCTTGTTGCTGCATACCTTGTCCCTGTCTGTGAAATATCTAAGTCACAGCAGGAAGGGTCATTTTTCCATGAATCACACTGTTCATGGACTCATTTTAGCATGTTAGAAACTTAATCAAATGAATATAGTAAAGTTGCAGGATATAAAATCAACACACAGAAATCCCTTGCATTCCTATATACTAATAATGAGAAAACAGAAGGAGAAATTAAGGAAACAATTCCATTCACCACTGCAACGAAAAGAATAAAATACTTAGGAATATATCTACCTAAAGAAACAAAAGACCTATGTATAGAAAACTATGAACACTGGTGAAAGGAATCAAAGAGGACACTAATAGATGGAGAAATATACCATGCTCATGGATTGGAAGAATCAATATAGTGAAAATGAGTATACTATCCAAAGCAATCTATAGATTCAATGCAATCCCTATCAACCTACCAACGGTATTTTTCACAGAACTAGAACAAATAATTTCACAATTTGTTTGGAAATACAAAAAAAAAACTCGAATAACCAAAGCAATCTTGAGAAAGAAGAATGGAACTGGAGGAATCAACCTGCCTGACTTCAGGCTCTACCACAAAGCCGCAGTCATCAAGACAGTATGGCACTGGCACAAAGACAGAAATATAGATCAATGGAACAAAATAGAAAGCCCAGAGATAAACCCACACACCTATGGACATCTTATCTTCGACAATGGAGGCAAGAATATACAATTGAGAAAAGACAATCTCTTTAACAAGTGGTGCTGGGAAAACTGGTCAGCCACCTGTAAAAGAATGAAACTGGAACACTTTCTAACACCATATATAAAAATAAACTCAAAATGGATTAAAGATCTAAATATAAGACCAGAAACTTTAAAACTCCTAGAAGAGAACATAGGCAAAACACTCTCTGACATAAATCACAGCAGGATCCTCTATGACCCACCTCCCAAAATATTGGAAATAAAAGCAAAAATAAACAAATGGGATCTAATTAAAATTAAAAGCTTCTGCATAACAAAGGAAACTATAAGCAAGGTAAAAAGACAGCCTTCAGAATGGGAGAAAATAATAGCAAATGAAGCAACTGACAAAGAATCTCAAAAATATACAAGCAACTCTTGCGGCTCAATTCCAGAAAAATAAACGACCCAATAAAAAAATGGGCCAAAGAACTAAACAGACATTTCTCCAAAGAAGACATACAGATGGCTAACAAACACACGAAAAGATGCTCAACATCACTCATTATCAGAGAAATGCAAATCAAAGCCACAATGAGGTACCATTTCACGCCAGTCAGAATGGCTGGGATCCAAAAGTCTACAAGCAATACATGCTGGAGAGGATGTGGAGAAAAGCGAACCCTCTTACACAGTTGGTGGGAATGCAAACTAGTACAGCCACTATGGAGAACAGTGTGGAAATTCCTTAAAAAACTGGAAATAGAACTGCCATATGAACCACCAATCCCACTGCTGGGCATACACACTGAGGAAACCAAACTTGAGAGAGACACATGTACCCCAATGTTCAGTGCAGCACTGTTTATAATAGCCAGGACAAGGAAGCAACCTAGATGTCCATCAGCAGATGAATGGATAAGAAAGCTGTGGTACATATACACAATGGAGTATTACTCAGCCATTAAAAGGAATACATTTGAATCAGTTCTAATGAGGTGGATGAAACTGGAACCTATTATACAGAGTGAAGTGAGCCAGAAAGAAAAACACCAATACAATATACGAATGCATATATATGGAATTTAGAAAGACAGTAACGATAACCCTGTAAGCGAGACAGCAAAAGAGACACAGATGTATAGAACAGTCTTTTGGACTCTGTGGGCGAGGGTGAGGGTGGGATGATTTGGGAGAATGGCTTTGAAACATGTATAATATCATATGTGAAACGAATTACCAGTCCAGATTCGATGCATGATACAGGGTGCTCGGGGCTGGTGCACTGGGATGACCCAGAGGGATGGTATGGGGATGGGGGTAAGAGGAAGGTTCAGGATGGGGAACACGTGTACACCTATGGCAGATTCATGTTGATGTATGGAAAAACCAATATTGTAAATATTGTAAAGTAATTAGCCTCCAATTAAAATAAATAAATTTATATTAAAAGAAAAAGAAATACAAAAAAAAAAAAAGTTAATCACCTTTTCCTGGAAAAAGAGAAATTTCATATGGTTCAGTCTGTTAATAGTAAGTGTCATCAACAGGAAAATAAATAAATTAGTCATAATCTATTAATAATCTGGCATAATACTCTGGAAGTGAGAATGAACGAGCCAGAGCTGTCATAGGTAAAACTCACAAATATACTGTTGAAGAAAAAAAGCATGCTGCAGAGGAATACACATAGTATATCACGAGTACAAAGCTAGGCACAGCAATGCACTATATTTCTTAAGGACATGGGCTTTGGAGTCAGACAGACCTAGATTCAAATCTATGTTGTATTCCTTATCGCTATGAGACATGGGCAAGTCATAATTTCTCTGAACCTTGGCTCCTTCCTCTGAAAAATGGATATAATGCCAGATCCTGCTTCATCCTGTTGTTAGGAGGATTAAGTGAGATGAAGAATGTAAACTACTTAGGATAGTACCTGGCACAAAAACAACAGATGGCTGGTGGGAGGATAGGGAAGAAATAATAGCAATATTAATACTTCTTCTAAAATATATACAATTTTTAACTCTTAATTATCTGTAAAGGGGATTTATCTAAATGATTTACTTCTTAAGCAATCTAGATAGCTAATATTTTACTTTAATAGACTTATTATACCAAGAACTGGAAGTAGAAAGGTGAGTAAGACACAGTGTCTATCCTCCAGCAGAGGGTTTTTGTCAGTGATGCCTATCAGGGCCCCATTTGTGTTTAACAAAGATGCTACAGTTACCAAAAAGTTAAAATAGAAATGGAAGTATAAATAAATGCTTCAAACTCACTTGCCTTCCCTTAAGCAAGAATGTTTCAAAGTAAAGTGCCATTGGGGAATTTTGATTTATGATGTAGTCTTTACAAGTTGTATAACTTCAAATAACATCCTGTAAGTCCCCAAGCAGTAAATTGGGAGCCATTTGACAGGTTTGTCATTTGCTTTTTCTCATTCTTCAGAAAACTCCATGGATGCACTGTCTTCATTTATGTAAGCCTTTGTATCTATGCTTTTGAACACTTGCCTTTGTTAGTTAAAAATAACCCGGATTGTTCACAGTTCTTTTTTATTCTGATGTGTCTTTAAATGCAGCTGCATGCAGTTTCACAGCAAACAGTTTAATTGTGAGCTTAAAGAACTCACTTCTAAAGTTAAAATTTGGAAATGGTGCATTTTGTGTAACTCATGTTCAAGATGGAAAATCACTGGTTATTAATTTTTACTTTTTATTAGTGCCAGAAATGGACTTTATACTAATTTCCTTTTTGTTGATAAAGGAACAAAAAGAGAGAGATTAGACTGGCCAATCTCTTTGGTAAAGTGGTATTTAGGTAATTTGGATCTACCTCCTTATTGAGGGCAATTAGAAAGTTAGACAAAATATTAATATTAAAGATATACGCTTGAAACTATTTGAGAGATAAGATTAAAAGAACTACCAGGTCAAGATCTGGGGAAATTTGATGGCCCAGTTACTTTTTCTTGTATGAGTTTAATGATTCATGACGGAGTTATTGAGAAAAATAAGCAATTCTTCTGATACCCTCATGGTGCTAGGAGGATAGGAACTGGAGTCTGGAACCAGCCACAGAGGAAGGCCAGGTGAACCTCCTCACTTTAGGTTAGGTCTCTTAGGGGCTGTGCCCTAGGAATAAGGTCAAATCAATAGACAGGGCTGCAATTCAACTTTGAAACATCTCCACTCCTAAAATTGGACTGAAGAAATCCTATACTGATTGCTGGACCATAAAATAGTAAAAGCAAATACTCTCTGAAAGAAGATATCATTTTTTTTTAAGTATTCAAATTATTCCTATAATCACAACTAACTAGGTATATGAGACAACAGAAACAGAACTTATAGAAAAAATATATATTAGAAATAGGGAATACTTATCCTGATTTATTCCAGATACTGGAATTATCAGACACAGACTATAAAAGAACTTTCCTTATTATTTTCAAGGAAACAGAAGATTAAAAGTTCTGACAGAAAACTGGAAACACTAAAAAAAAAAAAAAAAAAAAAAAATTCTAGTAATGATAAATACCTAACAGAAATCAGGAATTTATTCAATGGGTATAAGAGCAGATAGACACAGATTAAGTGAATTACAAAGAAGGTCAAAGAAAATATCCAAATTAAACACAAGGAGTGAAAAATAGGAAACAAAGATTAAGAGACAAAGAGGAGACATTGAGACAATCTAACATGTAGGTAATTGGTGTTCCAATAGGAAAATAGGCCAGAAGAACTTTTGAAAGAAATGATGACTGAGGATGTTCCAAAACTGATGATAGATATCAAGCCACAGATTCAAGAAGCCCTTCTGGATTCCAAGGAAGATAAAAAAACAAAGAAACAAACAAAGACACTCATAATATCACCAGAGTCTAAAAACATTAAGAGAACAACAAAGACATATTACGAGCAACTTTATGCCAATAAATTAAATAATTTAGATGAAAAGGACACAACTGAAAATCTCAGTATCTATTAAAGAAGTTACATCTCTTAAAATAACCCAACCCACAAAGAAAACTAAGCACATTTATGGTTTCACTGGTGAAATTTATCAAACATGAAAAAAGAAAGTACCAATCTTAAACAAATTATTTCAGAAAACAGAGGAAGAAAGGCTTTAATAGGCCAGCATAACACACAGATGAAAATCTGACAAAGGCATTCCAAAAAAAAGTAAATTATTAACCCTCCGAAGAGGGCTTGCAACAACCTTTAATAAAATACTAACAAATCAAATCTAACAATACCTAAAAAAAAAAAAAAAAAAGATCAACCAAAGGCTTATTCTAATAAGGTTGATTTAATGTTTGGAAATCAATCAGTGCAATGCATCAGATTAATAAAAGAAAGGAGAAAAATCATCAGTTCAACAAAAAGCATCCAACAAAATGTAACTCTAAATCAAGATAAAAACTCTCAGCAAATTTGGACTGGATAAGAACTTCCCTCACTCTGATAAAAGGCACCTATAAAAACCCTGTTGTTGTCATACTTAATGGTAACATCAAACTTAATTGATGCTTTTCCACTGAAGATTGGATCAAAGCTAGGATGTCTGCTCTTAGCAATCCTTTCTAACACTGTACTGGAAGTCCTAGCCAGGGTAATAGAATGAAAAAAAGAAATAAGAGGCTTACATATCAGAAAAGAAGTACACTATTTCTATTCACAAATAATATGATTGCTTACATAGAAATTTCTATGGATTCTACAAAACTAATAGAACTGGTAAGTGAGTTTGGAGAATCTGAAGGCTACAAAGCAAACAAAAAAATAACTGTACTTTCATATATTAATATATTTCATATATTATAGTTGTTTGATATATTAATATGAAACTATAAAATTTTAAAAAATTAAATACTGTCAAAAATATGCTACTTTCAACATAAATTTAATAGAAAACATGTAAAACCTCTACACTGAAAACTACAAAATAATGCCAAGAATTAAGAGATACAGACCATGTTCACTATGGAGCCACAGGAGGAATCAATACTGTTGTCAATTCTGAGCTATAGAATTCTAATCAGAATTTTCAGGAAAAAAATTTTATACAAACTGACAAGTTTATGCTTAAATTCACATGGGAATATAAAGGACCTAGAATATATAAAACAATCCTAAAAAGAACAAGTTGGAGGGATTACAGTACCTGACTCCAAGAATTATAAAAAGTACCAGTAATCAGAGCTGTGTGGCACTGACAGAGGACACACAATTGAACCAATGAAATAGTAGAGAGCCTAGAAACAGAGCTCTCTCCCCGCCCCCCGCCCCCATACACTCATTCAATTCCTTTGACAGAGGCAAGAAAGCAATCTGTGAATAGCTGGCTATGGTCCCAGCTGCTACCCTTCTAGATCTACTATCATGTTCTTGCAAAGTTCAAGCTTACCTTTCACTAACGAACTTTCACTTACCTTTTGCCAAAGGTTCAGCACAGTGTGGTTAGTAATACTGGCCCATTCCTCTAACAAGGTAACTCTGGTGTAAGGAGTCCCCATAGGCCTGGCCAAAACTTGGCTTAGAACAGCACTGCAGTTCAAGATACTTTTCAACCAATCATCCTTTTCCCTCCTTTCCTTTTACCAACCAAAGGCTCTCCACATCCTTTCTCTGGCCTCTCTCCCCTTTCTCCTTCATAGGCATTCTCCTCAACAAGTATATAGTACATCTACTCCTTTCTTGGCATCTCAGAGGACCCTAAACTAACATAGGTGGTGATGGGACTGAACTAAGAATACAAGTGACAGGGTGGAGTTGTTGACTGGCTTATTCATTACCCGGTAGCAAAGAGGAATGCCATTCTAGTGGTATGTGGGGCATGGACAGTCCCTGGCACAGGGTAGTGGCCAAACTGATAAAGATTTTACCAGTGGTGACCTGAGAAAATGATTTGGTGGGTTTTGCTGGGTTGCCCTTGCCTGTGTTAATGATTCAGGCATCTCAACGAACTGGGGAGAACAACATCTAAAAAGACAGTGGGACTGGTTGGTTACTATCAAGCTGGCTATGATGCTCTACAAAGGAAGGATGAGAAACTGAGGGCTGTTAATAAGCCATTAAAGTCTATGGGTACGATATTAGTTTGGTAGTTTACAAAAAGGCCCCTATTTCTAACTGTACAAATGAGTAGCTGACTAAAGATCTGTTCATTAGAGTCACAGAGTTTTAAAGACATTTAAATGCTCAGATGAAGGTCTGCTGTACTAAGGTCAAGAAAATTTGCATTGAGGGCGTGTGAACAGAGTGGCCCTGGTGGCAGGAATGAAGCCCATGAAATAGGCTTCCACTTATCACAGCCCATAAAGCCATTTCTGCCTCTGAATGTCCAATGTGTTAGCAGCCAATCTAATTCTAAAATTTATACAGAAATACAGAAGGCCAAGAATAGTAAAGATTATCTTAAATAAAAACAATAAGGTAGAAGGGCTTAAGTTCTTGGATATCAACACTTTTTATAATAACCATTAGAAAAAGCCATGATATCAGTATAAGGATAGACCAGTAGAAAAGAATCAAGTCTATCAACAGACTCATGTATTTGCATCTATCATTATACATCATCTGTTATCATTATATGGTCATATCATACAATCATATATCAATATAAATACCTGTGCATATTTATTTTTTGTGTTTATGAATTTTTAATAAATTGGCCCTGTAAAGCAATGGGGAGATGACAGTCTTTTCAATAAATGGTGTGCTAAAACTTTATTCTACATTTTTATCAAAACTAAATGAAACTTAGTTTTTCAAAGATCAGTTTCTAAATGGATTATAGATCTAATTATGAAAGGTAAAATAACAAAGCCTCTAGAAAACAACATAGGAAAATCATACAACCTTGGCACAGGGAAATATTTCTTAACCAGGGCATAAAAAGCACTAACCACAAAGAGATCGATAAAATGAACTACATTCAATTAGTAACTTATTTTCAAGGTGAAGGTGAAGGTGAAGTCGCTCAGTCATGTCCAACTCTTTGCGACCCCGTGGACTGTAACCTACTAGGCTTCTCTGTCCATGGAATTCTCCAGGTAAGAATACTGGAGTGGATTGCCATTTCCTTCTCCAGGGGATCTTCCCGACCCAGGGATTGAACGCGGGTCTCCTGCACTGGAGGCAGACGCTTTAACCTCTGAGCCACCAGGGAAGCCCCATTAAACTGAGAAGATAAGCCACAGAGGAGAAGATATGCCTAATTAAAACATGGAAAGATACTCAACTTCATTAATAATCAAGAAAAAGAAAACTTAAACCATTACAAGACACTGCCACAAACCCACTAGAATAGCTAAAATTAAACAGAGTAATACCTGAAGCTGGCAAGGATAAAGAGCAACAGGAATTCTCAGACTGCTGGTAGGAGTATGAGTTGGTACAACTTCTTTGGTAAATCATATGGCATTACTGGGCTTCCCTAATAGCTCAGCTATTAAAAGAATCTGCTTGCAATGCAGAAGACCCCGGTTCAATTTCTTGGTCAGGAAGATCTGCTGGAAAAGGGATAGGCTACCCATTCCAGTATTCACAGGCTTCCCTTGTGATTCAGTTGGTGAAGAATCCACCTGCAATGTAGGAGATGTGGGTTTAATTCCTGGGTTGGGAAGATTCCCTGGAGAAGGGAAATCTACCCACTCCAGTATTCTGGCCTGCAGAGTTCCATGGACTGTATAGTCCATGGGGTCACAAAGAGTCAGACACAAATGAGAGACTTTGACTTTCATGGCATGACTAAAAGCTGAAGATAAGCATATCCTATGAATTAGCAATTCCACTCCCAAGTATTTACTTAACAGAAATGTCTGCACATGAACAAGAAACATATGTAAAAATGTTCACAACAGTATTACTTCTAAAAGCTTCAAAGTGAAAGTTGCTCAGGTATCTGACTCTTTGCAACCCCATGGACTACCGCCCACCAGGCTTCTCTGTCCATGGCATTCTTCACTGGAGTGGGTTGCCATTCCCTTCTCCAGGGGATCTTCCTGATCCAGGGATCAAACCCAGCTCTCCTACATTGCAGGCAGCTCTCCTACATTGCAAGCCTAAGGCATAAAAGCTTCAAATTGCAAACTAAAATATCCATCAACAGTCGAGTAGATAAATTGTACTTATTATATTATATACTTATTACATTAAATTGTACTTATTAAATCTATTTATACCATGGATCACCGCTAGCAATGAAAATAAAGCAGTTTACATATAGTAAAACAGCTGAATTTCACAAATAAAAATTTAAGAGAAGCCATACTAAAAAAGTACATATTAAACATTCCATTTATATAGTTTAACATATAGGCAAAATTAACATGCTTAGTTGGTATAAGTCTATACAGAAGCAAGGAAATGATTACCATAAATTAGGACTGGAGTGGAGGGAAGGGGTGATAATTAGGAAGGGCATGAGAGCAGCTTTCTGGAGTACTAACAATATTCTGTTTCTTGACCTGGATGGATGGTGGTTACATTGGTATTCACACTGTAGAAAGATTACTGAGCTGAAATTTTTATGCACTTTTCTGTATGCATGTTTTGCAATAAAAAGATCAAACAAACAAAGGGAATGGTCTGGTCTTTGACATCAAGATGAAAGGTTTAGTATTTGCTTAGTATGCCCTTGAGTTATTTTATTGACAATTCTAAGTAGCTTAATTGAATTATTCAGATTTTTTTTTTTTTTAACTGAGACCCTATGCCAGACATTTCTGAGATGGTTGGTTAAGGGTAAAAAAAAAAAAAAAAAAACAAATTGTTTATTGCCAAAGAGTTGCAGAAAATTAACCAATCCAGCAATCAAACCTAAAAATATGGCTTCATTTTAATATGCTTCAAAAACCAAAATTAATAGACTCACACATAGTATTATACTTATTTTTTGAACTGAGTGTCTTCAAAAGAAAATGGATTCCTGCCAACAAAGTAAATGAGGCAGAAGAGATAACAGAGACATGAAAGGGATAGATATAAAAGTCTAATTCCCCAAAGCCTCCCTCCTTGCTACAGATTTGTTTTGAATTACAAACCTTCATGGCAGAATTATCTTTGACAGAATCCTTAGAAGAAGATTTCTAGATCTGAGAGATAACAGGGTAGCTGCGTATGTTAAAATGGGAATAGAGCAGAGATTCTGCAGGTATAACAGGATAGAAAGAAGAAACTGCATAAGCTGAGGTAGAAAGAAAATCAAGGACTGCCTCAGTAGTGCCTAGTATTGCCTTAAAAATTCACCTGCATGATCTGACAATCCAGGAGAGCCTACTGGAGGGCACTTAAGAGAAAAGGAGCTCAAACTAGAATTATGGTACTCTGGAAGAGAAGAACTTCAACTGGAAGTTTAATCATGGGATTAAGATACAAAGGAGATAGGTCAATCTTCCCTAGAGATATAACTCTTCAATTTCACAATACAGTCAAACCCAACTCTGAATAAATCTAGCTGTCTCTTTCTGACAACTGTCTTCCAATTGCGAGGAGGCGGGGGGCGAGGAATCACATATTGCAGACTAGAGCCACTATAAATTCAGGGTCACCAATCTCAACCATGTTTTAAATGTTGTATGACAATTTCCTATTTCTCTGGAAAGTTCTCTCTCCCATTTTTCACAGTGACTACTTCAAATCTTCTCTACTTTTGTTAACACTGTTGTCACTTCAGCTCCCCTCACCCTGAGCAGTGTTGTCACCTACTTCAAAGAGAAAACAGATGCCATTAGAAGGAAATCAAAAATTTTTGGCACCAGATCTTCAAATCCTTTTACATGCATCCCTTTCTCTTTCCAGCAGGCAAGGTTTCCTTTTAAAATGTAAAATAAATCCTTTCCTCCAACCATGTTAGTAATCCTTTTCCTGCCTTATGCCCCAAACTGCATTACTTATCATCCCCATACTCTTCCTCTCAGTGGTCCTTATATCAGTAGGCCAGGACCCTGGAAACTATCCTTGACTCCTTCCTCTCCAATTACCAAATCCAGTGTATTCCACATCCTATATATGTCCTGAATTTATCTCATTATCTGTCTCCTCTGTCACCATCATCCCCAATTATTACCTGTAGTCGACTGTACCTGCCTGACTGGTCTCTTGACTTCCAAGTGTATTTCTAACTCATATACCACTTTGCAGTTGCCAATTATGTTTTCAAAATGCTGTTCTGATGTCAGTCAGCTCAGTCGCTCAGTCGCATCTGACTCTTTGCGACCCCATGGACTGCAGCACGCCAGGCTTCCCTGTGCATCTGATGTCATTTCCTCAGTTTTACTGCCCACAAAATGTAATGCAAGCTCCATAATATGGTTCCTAATACCTCATAGTTTGCTCTTGCTAACCTAATTTATTTCTATTTATTCCACTCCTTCATGTCTTGCACCAAGCATTTCCAGACAAGCATGCACCCATTTCCTTTGCCTGAGAGACTGTCCACTCTCACCAACATTCACCTGCCTAGGCCACCTCAAACTAAATACCATTTCCTTTTTAAAGGCCTTTCCTGACTTCCCAGACTAGGTTTGGTCTCTGTGCTATGAGCTTCTCTAATATAACATTCATTGTTCTTTGTTAATTCAACTTTATGCTCAGAAAGTAGGGCTCTGTCTATTCACTGTTGTTCCCCAATACCCAGCAGAGTAACTTCAGGCATCCAAAATTTTTGTTGAATAAACAGAAATATAATAAATGTAAAAAGAAAAAGAAAAGAAAACCATCTAACCATTAATGATAGATGTACTCCTTTATCTGGTTTGGTCTAGATTAAAAGTTGCCATAGATTTTTTTTTTTTTCTTTCTTTAGCTTCCCTGGTGGCTCAGATGGTAAAGAATCTGCCTGCAGTGCAGAAGACCTGGGTTTGATCCCTGAGTCTGAAAGATCTCCTGGAGGATAGCATGGCAATCCACTCCAGTATTCTTGCCTAGAGAATCCCAAGGACAGATGAGCCTCATGGGCTACAGTCCACAGGGTTGCAAGGAGTCAGACATGACTGAGTGACTAAGACACACACACAGATTTTTTTTTTTAGGTTAAAAGTGTAACATTCATGGCTTTCATAGGTAAGAATGAACTAGACACTTTTAAGTAATACTGGAAGCTGTTACAACAGAAGACAGATTGTGATTTGATGACTCTTGTGTCTTTTATATTGTTTCCAGGCCAGAAAGGTATAATTTTACTATTCCAGGAGACATCAATAGCCTTTATCAAAAGAGCAGTATTGAAACAGCTAGCCTAAAGGCAGGATAGACAAATTACAAATTTTTCAAGAAGTCTTTGAGTATTGCACACTCACACAAGAAATATATTTACATAGACTATAACGTATTCAAAATCATTATTACTAAACAAATTTATTATAGGAAAAAGAAGCATAAATATCCTGAGAAAAATGACTTCAATACATGCTCAGTAGGCTTTAAATTTTTTTCCTAAAGAAAGAGAGTCAGCAGCTGGCCTTACAATAATGAGAAAAAGGTATTGATAACTAGTTTGCAAAAAAAAAAAGCGCCTGAAATGTTCATTCAAGGCTAGTATTCATTCTTTATTCAGAGCCTGGTTGTCAGGCTTGAAAAGCAACAGAGATTACTGATGCATTCTACAGCCAAGTCATGGAGAACATAAATAAATTTGTTCTTCGTACAGCAATGAATAAAGGGAGGAAAAGACTTATTCTTTGTATTACAAGAGTTCTATGCCTTCTGTTTAGCTTCAGTAAGACAACCTCTGTTAATTACAGTCATATGACACACTTTAGAAATATAGTAATTTGATATTTCATTATTTCAGTGTAGCAAAGCTATCTTTCAATTCTGATATTCCATGATTAACATCTTGCATAGTTTTACTTGCATTTTTAAAGTAGGTAACACAGTGACCATGAATTCCAGAAGGAATTTACTGAATTACTTAGGAGCATTAAGTAATTTACTCTTGTTTCAGTTTAGAGAGGTAGTTAAAAAAATCTGGAGTCAAGATAAAGGCAGTAGAGTGAAAAACAAACTAAAAAAAAACAAAACAGCAGCAGTATGTTTACTAAAGTCAAAGTCAAAGTTACATTGTGAAAGTCACTCATGAGAATTCCCATTAAATGAAAACACTTGATCAATTTTGCTCTCTGTCTTAACAAATTACTTCAGGAATATTAATAACTTTCACCTTTTGGCCAAAAGAGTTGATTCTATGCTTTCCATTTCTTAAATTACACACACACACACACACACACACACACACACACACACACACGTAATTTTTATGAAGCTAAGACTAGTTCTATGTCAATTCTGTTACTGAATTAGTGGGGGAAATTTTTAATGTAGGCATACTGTCTAAGAAGATATGATTTTAAGAGCCTTAGTGGACAGAACAAAAAAGGAGATATTTCTGAATCCATTTATAAGAAGAGATACTGTGAGTTGCCTTTTAACACAAGGCCCCTGCTGTCTTGTGAGTAACCTATTTGGCAAGCTTGAACAGTTGATAACTGTGATGCAAAATGGCTTAAGAATCACTTGAAAACAGCCTATAAGAAAATTAAGAGAAACTGAAAAGAAATATGAACTTCAGTTATTGCGACAGAGAGTTCATGAAAATAGAGATGTGGGACTGCTGTTGAAGAAAGGGTAGGGCTTTTTAAAAGTGGAAATAAAGGGTAGAGTTTCAAATTTTACAGAATGGAACTGAAATGAAAATTTTTCCTATCTTTGCTACGAGCCCACGGACTGTAGCCTATCAGTCTCCTCTGTGAATGAGATTTCCCAAGTAAGAATACTGGAGTGGGTTGCAATTTCTTTCTCCAGAGAATCTTCCCAACCCAAGGATGGAACCCAGATCAACTGCATCTCCTGCTTAGCAGGTGGATTCTTTATCACTGAGCCACAAACATTTATAACAAGAAAGTGCTTCAGAAGTCATCTCATCTACCCAAATAGATTATAAATTATGAAAAGTAGTAGTTATAGCTTATAGATCAGCAGCTTACAGATAAACATCCCTTACTTAGAAACAGTGATAGACACACTTCCTTTCTTTCCACAATGACTGAAGTTCATTCAAAATTCCACTGCTGCTAAGTATTTTCTTCCTCCTCTTCTGTTCCACCATTATTGGGAAGGGGAAGGAACAATGTTATAAAAAAGCCAGAGGAATTGACAGTTTCAAGGAGGCAGAGTATATGCAGAATATAAAGATCAAATAAATTAAGGACTAAAGAGTGTTTATTGGATTTGGTAACATGGAGGTAAATGGGTGACTTCAACCATAACAAATGAAGCCACTTATTTCTCCATGATATATAATTCATTTTTTTCTAATTCTAAGGTTATGCATGACCTTGTAGAATAGTAACATAATTCAGTAAGGAAAAAAAAAGGTCATTATCCAGTAACTTTGATTCTTCTTAGGGTATTAAAATTAACTACTCAATGATTTGCTCCAAAGTCTCTAGTCTAAAAGGTTATTTTGATTTTAAAACAAATACTACATGTATGGCCTCTTCAGTCTGTGGGTACTTTCTGATCTTCTAGGAATGTTCTGAAAAACAAAAAAAAATTATCATAAACTATTTATGACACATACTGCCAGGCTTTACAACAGATCTACTTCTATTATTAAGTATGGGATGTACACACTGCTATATTTAAAACAGATAACCAAAAAGACCTTTTGTATAGCACAGAGAATGCTGCTCAATATTCTGTAATAACCTAAATGGGAAAAAAATTTTGAAAAAGAATAGGTAACATGTGTATGTATAACTGAATCACTTTGCTGTACACTTGGAACTAACATAACATTGCTCATCAACTATTATTCAATATAAAGTTAAAAAAAAAAAAAAAAAAAAAAAACTTCAACCATTTCCTTTTATATCACCTTTAACTTCACCAATACCAGTATCATTCCCTTTTCAGTTACCTGGCCACAACTGAGCTTTACAAAAACTATTACTAGCTACTACCTTTTGACCATAAACACATCTGTAAAGAAAAACTTTAAACTGTGGCATATTTTCTTAAGTTAAATTCAACACTATATAGGTTTGTAAGGTTGGAAAGGCAATGGCACCCCACTCTAGTACTCTTGCCTGGAAAATCCCATGGATGGAGGAGCCTGATGGGTTGCAGTCCATGGGGTTGAAAAGAGTCAGACATGACTGAGCGACTTCACTTTCACTTTTCACTTTCATGCATTGGAGAAGGAAATGGCAACCCACTCCAGTATTCTTGCCTGCAGAATCCCAGGGACGGGGAGCATGGTGGGCTGCCATCTATGGGGTCACACAGAGTCGGACACAACTGAAGCGACTTACCAGCAGCAGCAAGGTTGGAAAGAAACCTCAAATGGCTATCTAATCTCTTGTTCTAGGTCCAGGCAAATCTACCCAACAAAGCACAGCAAATCTTTTTTTAAATTAATGCCATTAAGAATTGTTTTTTATTTCCTTACTGTACTGCTACAGGAGGACTTAGTTCATCTTTCCTCTTCTACAAGGATTAGAGATCATTAGTTAACTCCCTAGTTAACCCTCAAGTTAGCAAGTTACCAATGATCTCATGTATCAGCTGCCTATTGCCACAATACTATGTGAATAATCCACAAAAATTATCCTTCAAAAATTAGGTGTAAGACAATAAACATTTATTTTTACTCATGAACAGTTCTGGGCTGGGCTAATTTTAGCTATGCTTGCTCATCTGTCTACAGTCAGCCAGCAGGTGAGCTTGCAACTGGCTGGTCTAAGTTGGCCTCATTGGGGGTAGCTCTCTGTATGAGGTTTCTGAACTTCTAGCAGGCCATGCTGAACTTACTTTCACCACACTGGGCCAAAACAAGCTTCAGGGACACTCAGGTTCAAAGTGGGTGAGAACAGAACTCATTTCTTAATGGGTGAAACCGGGTAAGAGGGACCCCTCTACTGATGCGATAGAGGCAAGGATAAAGATTACAGTCATTTTCACAGTCAAATTACCAAAATATCATTTAGTCTTTTCTTCATACTAAATAATCTGATATGGATGCTTTTTCTCCTCCATCCCTGAATCTGGACTGTGTAAATATTAACAACTAATTTTATCATTGCAAAGTGTAATTTCACGAATGCTGTTGAACTGAAGTCAAGATGTGCCACAATTAAAGAGCAAGTTGAGAGTTTAATTTATGAGCATAAGGACTTGAAAAATATTGATTTTTTTGACTTTAGGAAAAATGACATAAAAGCTACCTTAAGGAAATTATACAGCATAAGTAGCTTTTAAATTTTCCATTGACTGTTTGGAGCTTATATTATTTGATAAACTATCAGAAAGTTTTATTCAAAGAGGAAACACCCATGAACCTTTAAAATGAACCATTTATTAAATCAGACTGTTATTCTTAACAGTTATGTAAGTTACATGGTTTATGTCAGTGTATTTCACATGGAAATTTTTTAAACTCTTATCAGCAAGCAAAATTGTATCACACAATATGTAAGTAGGAAGGGGATACTGCTAAACATTCAAATAAGGCAAGTATTTTAAAACAATAAAACAATAATTAAAAAAAATTCAAGCATTCCTTTAAGAGAATTCAATACTACAAGCTAAATGTACTTTCTGAGTGTATTCATATAATCAAGGCAGTGTTTCTTCTTTTAAAACACCAGGAAATGGGATAAGGCTCATTAATAGATACAGCTGCCCACAAGATTTTTAATCTCAGTTGCTTCCTTTAAATTAAAATTCACAAAGTGCACAATTAAGATATATCAAAAAACTGAATCTGCTACTCTAACAACAGCTGTCCATGCTTAATACTTAGTGGTTTATTTGACCAAATGATGTCTTTTCAGGGAAAAATAAAAAGATAAGCCACTGTAAAACATTTAGTTTGAAATGTGTGCTAATATTTTTCTTAAAAATCAAAAAGTATGGAGGAAAAGGGTTATTTACCTTAAGGAAAAGAAAACAAAACACTGGAATGACCAAACATTTTCAAAGAACAAGCACCACAAAGGACATTTGCATTCAGTTTTGTAATATTTATCAATGCATTTTCTTACTCCAACCAATCTACTTCATCAAATTCTGAATCATCTTCTGAATCACTGTATTCCACAGCAATACGACGGGACAGGATGGTGGCAACATCATTTTCAATGCGTTCATGTTTAGCTTCCTGTTCACGCTGCTCTTCGACTTTTCGTAGCTGAATACCTGATAGAGTAAATCCAAACATTCATTGTAAACCAAAACACTATACATTATTATTAGATATATTAGATATTATTACTAGATATATTATTAGACATTATTAATGTAATAAAATCAAGTACACATAATAAATACTAACAGGAAAATAAAAAGCAAGATCTATTAAAAACAATTTGAAGGAATCGTATTTAGAGAGACATTAATTCTTTTATTATGTTATTATCTGTGATAGTATTTGATGAAACTTACCACATATCCCAGAGGATGTCTATAGTTTATTTAGCCATAATGGTCTATTGTACTTCCCTACTCACCATCACCTGAAGTTAACCAGGTGATACATTTTTTTGTTATTTACCTCTATGGTCAAATAATTAAACAATGTTGAGCATATTTTCTGTGGCTTTATTCTCCCCAGTACTTGAGAGAAAGGCACTATTATTCATTCTATACTGTTAATGTCTGGCATATAGTATAACATGTCATTCCTTTGTTACTAAGTTAGGAACCTAAATCCTTTCAAGGTACTAGTAAAGCAAGTGTCACTTATACACCAAATGGACAGCCTTAACACTGAAGAAACTACCATTTTTAAAGTAGTTAATATACATATTAAGTATAATACAAAGAGTTTTAACTAAATTTTCCATAACATTTAAGTCTGATATTTAAAATTTCCCATTCATTACCTAAACATTTTAAGAATCCCTACTAAGTATGAAGATAAAATGATTAATGTGATAAATTTTCTTGAAAATTACTTAAAATATAAACTGACCAGAGCTCTACTTTCTAAAGGCTATTTGTGCAAAAAACATGATCATCTAAAATTTTACAAATGAAGAAAACATTACTGTCTCAAATATTCAGAAAGGTTCTCAATGCTACTATTGCAATGCTTTTAAAGGCTCTTGAGAAAATTACCTTTTCGTATTGCTTCCAGAAGTACACTTCTGGCGTCACTGATTACTGGTAGGGTTGATGGATGACGCTTTGGCTCAGAAGCAGGTGTAACTTGTGATGGAGGAGATGGAGGCATTAATGGAACATGGGGACCTGGGGCAGTAGATGGAGTTGGATGTAGCCCAGAGGGAGGATGAGCAAGAGCTGCAACTGTGACAGGTGATGATGGTCGAATGCCAGGTGGAGGCAAAGGAGGCGGTGGTGGGGGGTGGAGGCAGCCCCTGGACTTCTCCTTGCGGGAGTGGATGAACTGGTACAGTCTCGCATACTGGGGCAGCTCTAGCTACTGGTGGAGAGGGCTGTACTAGAGGAGGTGCAATTGGAGGAGGAGCTGGGTGAAGAACTCCAGGGGCAATCTGAAGAGGAGCTGGAGGTGGTGGTACTGCTGGAGCTTGCAAAGCAGTGGTTGGAGGTGGAGGTGGGGGTGGTACTGGTGGGGGAGGAGTTGGAAGTCATCGAAGCTCTTAAGGAAGAAGTTGACAAGGCAGATGGAAGAGGTGGTGGAGGAGGTGGGGGGTGGGGCTCACAAACACAGGTGTCCTGCCTGTAGCTGGTGACTGAGGACGATTTTCTATCAAACCTGTAGCAGAACTGAAATGAAAAAGAGATCCTAGCAAGTTATTTAAAGAGAAAAGACTAACCACACAAAATATAAACGGCTACCAGTAATTATATCAAGGTAGATGCATTAACATGTTCCTATAAAAATTAAAAATTCTTCATCAATATTGAGAATTAAATGAAAACCAAAAGTACACTAATAAGAAAATTAATAAATGGTGCTGTGATTTCTAATATTCTAAATAGACTCATCTGCTCACACAACTTTCATATCTATAAGCACTTTATACTTACTTTGATAAATAAAATGCTCAATTTTATACTGTAATATGAGTCTTCATAATGGCTCAATATTTATCATACTACAACATTTGTAGCAATACCTATGGCCCAAACAATACTGTATTCATATTGAAGCTATTAAGACTCATCATATGTCATTTCAGTTAAATCAACAATTACAAACCACAAAGGAAACTGATGTTCCTCTTCCTTCCTAAGGATGGAACATCAAATGAGTATGTGATACAAACTTGATTTTTTTTTAACTGAAAATTGTAAAGCCGATTTCTAATTCTCTATTAAAAATTGTAATGTAGGCGACACTGGACAAAATTAAACTTCAAAAAGCTTTACTAAAAGATTATTATGAGCAATTGCTTATTCTCTCTCAAATTCTTAAGAGTTATTTCCCGAACATCAAATTAACATTTATAATTAAATCTTTGGTTCCCATTTCTTTGTCCTTAACCACATACCCAAAATTCTTATTTTTATTAAGATACTGCACATCATGTGCTTGAGAACAAAGCTATAATAAAACAAAACACACTTATCTTCAAATGATCATTAGCTAAATTTCCCCAAGAGAATGTGTGAGCTCTTATCAGAGACTGGCAAATTACATCCCATGGGCCAAATCTTAACTAATCCTTGTTTTTGTAAATAAAACTTTGTTGAAACACAAAGATATTCATTTGTTTATGTACAGTCCATGGCTGCTTTCCATTCATCAATGTCAGAGTTGAGCAGTTGTGAGAGAAGCCATATTTCCTAAGGCCGAAAATATTTATTACAAGGGCCTTAAAGAAAAAGGCTACCAACACCTGTGATAAACACATCATGTGCTTGTTCCGACATACCTGATACAGGTGGGTATGGATTTTGCATCTCCTGCTCCATGCATTGGTGGAGGTGGAGGAGGTTCATGTGGTCTGACTAAGACCCTTTCCTCAGCTCTAGTCAGGAGCTCACTCATCTGACTAAATGGCAAGGCAGAAAGTGAGTAAGATCCATCCATATGATCCACATATGTCTGAGGTCTAGAAAAAAATAATAAATTAGTGTATCTTTCTTGAATTATTGCTGAAATACAGTGTTTTACATGAGATATTTAAGGTTTATCCTTTGAATGCCAATATTTTAACTACTTTTAGGACACTTCTTTCAGAAATTTATCCTGCTCTTAAAACACAGAATGCTGCTCATAATGCAACCTTTCCTTGCTGATTCAAGTTATTATGATGACCTTCAGTTATTTTATTACTTTACAATAAAATACTAACAGCTCACAAAGGTAAAAAGTATTACATTCATAATCTGATAAACAAGACAATAGTTAACTTTTAGGCAAACTGTATTCAAAGCTATCTGCTTCTATTTAGTTTCTTAATAAGATGCTAATGACAAAAACCTAGAATATGAAAATTGTATACACCAGAATAACCTGTTGTTCTTTTAAACCTAAATGACTTCCAAATGTCTTGTGCCCAGGGGAGATAGGTCTCAATGATACTAGTGGCACAGAGATCCCTAACTACATCGTTTTTTTCTTTTTCATGTTTTCAAAGGTGTTAGAGTACTCAGAAAATAGCTGTGACTATATAACATGTGACTTAAAACAGATTTAAGCAAAATTTTAGATACTTTGGGCACGTGACGATTTATAAATGTTTACTGACTATAGTACACTCTGTGGACAAAGCTGGATTTAAAACATGTGTATAAAGCAAGTTAGAAATGATTATATTTACACTATTGGGTCAGCAATATCTCAATTACTTAATAGTGATTAGAAACAGATGTTTGTCTATCGGTTGTTAATTTAAAAAATCAATTCTTTTAGCCTCTTTCTTTCAGTACTGTATATAGACAGTATCATGCATATTACTCTTAAAAGAGAATAAGATAATTTACATTTATGACCCAATCATTTATAGGTATTATTCAAAAAAAGTCTCAAGTGCTTTTTCCATTGAAAAAGATCAGTAACTGTAAGATATATAATAATAACTAAAATCAACTGTACACAAATTTCTTCACAGAGAGATACTAGTATAATGTTTGTTAGGGTTGCATGTTAGTTAGATAGGGCCCTTGGCTATTGAGAAAGGAGAAGCACCTATTGTATATTTCTGCAAAGGGGATGAGTTGTTTGAAAGTCCTGGTATATCTGAGGTAGAAAACGCGACACAGAAAATAAATCAGGGGAAAGAAAAAAAAAAACAAAATATAACCCCTTCTCAACTCCTATTTTATATCTAGTGAATCGATAATACATCAAAAAAATCCAGACCCCATTACTCTGTTATGAAATTTTAACAGACTCGGCCTGAACTACTGAGAAGGATCTGAGACTTTATATGAAAGTTAAAATAAAGCTAAGGATCATCTGCTTCAACCACTTCTTTCTACAGATGACGAAAAGCTGAAATCCAGGTATGAAAATGACCTGCCCAAGATGAGACTTCAGTAGGTTCACAGGGGTTAGGGTTTCCAAATCATCTCAATACTTATAGAACAGCGTCTATCAATTTAACAGTTCAGGACCTAAGACTTAGACACATAGATACTAGAAATAAAGTCAGTGTTTTATCATTAATTTTGTTAAAAAACGAACAAAAGAAAAGAAACCTTGTTTCAAAATGAGAGGCTGGGCCATTAGCAACTTCAATATGCTTATGTAAGAGATTAGCATCATCTTCAGCCAGCTCTGGACCTTGGGCCAGCTTCTGCCATTCTCTCCGCCTGTCATGAGGTGCTCTTGGCACTTTTTCTGGTTCATGAGGACGATCTAGATTTTTCTGCTATAACAGATGTATTGAAACAAAGCCAAATGCTGAAGTTCTATGTTTTCAAAAAGAGGTTAAAACAATCAAAATAGAATTCTAATATCAATATTGAAAAAGCAACTCAGTATAGTAAAAATAACAGAGACAGTTCATTTGTGCATTCAGAGTTAAATATTAGGAGTTTGCTTGTAATCCCATTTTCTAATGCTTTTTAACCTCTACTTGGAATTGATATATCAGATAAAAACAGTATATTTGAGGAATAAAACTTGAGGTCAGAAAGTCCTTTCAGATGAAAAAAGATTTGTCAACTGTGCTCCCTCATCTATTAGTTTTTGATATAATGAGTGAAATTTCTACCATTAATTTTTCCAGCCCAAACTGGAAATTAGTACTAAGGTTACGTGATCTGAGAAGTGACTAATTAGCTAGCCAATACATTAGAAAAAAAATCCAATTACCCAATTAAACCATAATAACCATGTCACTCAACAGAAAATAGGGTATTTGATTAAAACTAAAAGTGACTCAAACTGTGGGAGAAAATGTACAGAAAGGAAGGGTACAAAAAGTCAAATGCCAAAGGGGTCAAGCAGGTAACATATTTGAATGGTAACAGTCAGATATAAGATGAAGCCTGCAGGGAACTAGATGGGCATGACCACCTAAGGGATTTCAGTTCAAAAATTTAAAAACCATTGTGTTTGTCAAACAAAACTGCTTGCAAGCGTAGCCTGGGCTACCAGTCACCAGTTTGCAAATTCTGGCTGGAACACTAGTACACTGTCTAGTGCAGAAAATAATAACATGCAGGCATTATGGGGCAGTGCAGGGAAAGCAGAAGTAGCTACAGGAGAACAGAGGGATGATAAGGACAAACTTTGCCGCCTTCATGCTGCTGCAGCTGCTAAGCCGCTTCTGTGCGACCCCATAGACGGCAGCCCACGAGGCTCCCCCATCCCTGGGATTCTCCAGGCAAGAACACTGGAGTGGGTTGCCATTTCCTTCTCCAACGCATGAAAGTGAAAAGTGAAAGTGAAGACGCTCAGTCGTATCCGACTCTTAGCGACCCCATGGACGGCAGCATACCAGGCTCCTCCTTCATCATTCTGCCTAAATCCAACTTTGCTTCTTTCTTTTATATTTCTAGTTATCATTAATATAGAATAAACAGATCCAAATGAATTTCACCAGAAAACAGAAAATGACAACACAGCAGACAAATAACATGTTATAACTTTTTCAGGGCATTTAGGATATGCTCTGTGGTAAGATAATATTAACTAATCTACTTTACCAAAATCTGTACAATGTTCCTTTGTTCTTTTTCAGTAGAATGCCTTTCTCTTCCCTGGTCCACTTAACTCCTATTTGTTCTTTTTAAGATTCATTACAAGCTTTGTTGAAATGTTTATCAGGCCCACCTTGTCTAAAGCTGGTGCTATTTTATGCTACTCAAACTCTCCGTGCATACCTCTGTTACCACACTTATCACATGATATTTTCACCCCACTGGACTGTGATCTTTCTGTGTGGTTACTATATGGACCAAATAAAATAAAACTGTCAAAGTACAGAATTAATAAGGTTCCACATATGCAACAAAACACAAATACATGAAAACTAACTTCAATTTTCTGAATTTCTTGTAATACCTTCTGCTTCCTCTTTTCCTTCCTCTTATCCTCTGTATCCTGTAACATTTTTTCTTTCCAAAGATCAAAGAAATATGAAGGATTGGTATAAAACTTCAAACCTTCTTTACCATCATCTCTGAAATATAAAATATCAATGAAAATATACATTAGTCAGACTTAAAGAGGCAATCAGAATAGAAATTATTTTACTAAAATTGTTTCTTCTTATATTAAGAAAATATAGCATGTGTAAAAATACTGGCAAAGTAAATCATAATATGCACCAATAGAACATTTCTCATAAATCAGACAGGAAACTAAGGAAAATGGAAAACCAGAAGTTTTACAGAGTTTGTGTTAATAATTTAAAGTACAACTAGACAATTTTCATCCCTCACTTCTACTGAATACAAAGTTTTCTATAATTCCTGTGGGAAATTTCAATAATTACAATTCTGCCAAAGATAAAAGCCTGAAAGGATAACAGAATAGAGAAACTATACAGGGTTTCTTATTTATCATCTTATCAGACAGAAAAAAAAGTCACCAAATAGTCATTCTAATAGTAATAGTTTTATCCAATGACTTGCATACTGACATAGTTTCAAATAACTGTCCAAATACCATTTCATTTAGGATATGTGTTGTGCCTCTTAAATTCCTTATTTAACAATTTATGTGAAAGACTCAAAGAAAGGCTGAATAACTCTAGATTTTTTTAAATGGCAAAAAAATTAAAAACAGAACTACATAGTCATTACACAGAAATATGATGCATACAGATAAAGAGTAGATAAGAACAAGAAAAAATGATTATTTATTTTATTAATGTGGTAAGATTTTGAACTCTTTATTTTTTGTTTTCCATCAAATTAGAAATTAAATTAAAAAGACAATTACAACTCCTTGTCCCTTTAGAGTAATATTTGCCATTGGCTTTTCTTAAAAATATTTGTCAAAACAACTCCTTTGATTTGTATGCCAGAATCCTAGGAACTCACCTAGCGAATAAAGCAAAGGTTTTCTAAAGGTGTTGGCTATGGAGGGGTCTCTGCACTGGTCAGGAATCCAGTGAAATAAAAAAATGTTTGGGGATTTAGCATTTAAGGTCAGACCTCTTTGAACTTGAAGTCTGAGATAAGTAACCAGCCTTCTTATTTATTAGCCTACTGACCTGTAAGGAGTGAGTATATTGAGAGGTGGAGGCTGTTCACAAACATCATATGTCTCTTGTAATGGAATAGGCAAAGTCTTGCGGTCAAAAAGCTGCTGATCCTGAATTGTAGAACTTCGGAAGGCTTTTCTCATTGTTATATCTTGCAAAGATACTAAAACAAAAATCCAACATGTATTATTTTATTTTACTAACATGATTTAACATAAGGACAAATTCATACACTACATTTGTTTAAAAGTCAAAAGGCTGTGACTGTAGTGGCTTATTAATCAGGAATCACATTTTTAAAATAAATGCTCTTGTCATTAGATCACAAATCATTTTGTGCTTTATTTTCCCAATTCAGTTCAGTTCAGTCGCTCAGTCGTGTCCAACTCTTTGCGACCCCATGTATCGCAACACTCCAGGCCTCCCTGTCCATCACCAACTCCCAGAGTTCACTTAGACTACATCCATCGAGTCAGTGATGCCATCCAGCCATCTCATCCTCTGTCGTCCCCTTCTCCTCCTGCACCCAATCCCTCCCAGCATCAGGGTCTTCTCCAATGAGTCAGCTCTTCGCATGAGGTGGCCAAAGTACTGGAGTTTCAGCTTTAGCATCATTCCTTCCAAAGAAATCCCAGGGCTGATCTCCTTTAGAATGGACTGGTTGGATCTCCTTGCAGTCCAAGGGACTCTCAAGAGTATTCTCCAACACCACAGTTCAAAAGCATTTAGATGGACTTTAATGCAACCTCTGATTTCTAAGGCTCAGAAAGCTCTAATGACACCTGAAGCATTTTTCATTTTCCATCAAAACATCTTTTGCTTTTCTCTACTTACTGCCTGTGCCACCAGGGAAGTCCACTTACCATACTAGCCCCCAACAACCTACATTTTTGCTCCTTTTTCTTATAATCTTTTCCCCATCTTCCTTTATTACTTTTATTTAGCTTATACCAATAACACTGAAGGAGTTACTTCACTATTAGTGGCATTCTGGGCTAAATACAGTATTGCCCTCTATGCTATAGAGATTATAAATATTATAACATGGACTATAAAGTTAAAACAAATCTACTGTAAAGAAAATGAAATTTTCAGGTACTGGGCAATCTATACTATTGCCTGTTTCACTTTTCTTTTATATTGTACTATAAAGATCTCCAATTAACTACAATTTCTTAAAGACTGAAGCTGTCTTATACATTAGTACTTCTAGGAAGTAACACAATTTATTACTTACAGTACCTCTAGTAAGTAAGTGATACATATGAGGATTTAAAATAACTTCATTTACTCATCTTCTTTTGGACTGTGCAGCATGTTTAAATAAAAATGTGCCAAAATACTAGATTCTTAACTCTTAGAGTGATTTCTTGATATTAAAATTTTAGGTGACTTTATACTGAAATATACATATTTGCATATGGTTTATAGTATGATAAATGCTTTATGCCATAAAAGGTCAGTACTAAATCACAAGTCCTAAGTTATTTTTCTCCCTAAAATAGTATCTCTTTCATCCTCACAAATAAAATACACTCAGCACAAATGTTTGGCTCTCTGACGTAAGTGAAGCAGTAAGGCTGGCTGTGCAACAGCCACAATATGACTGCATCCCCAGCAATTCTACTGCTACCTGACTTGTAACACACTTAAAAACAACAAAACAAAATTCAGAGAAGGAAAAAAAATTTTTTCCACTATCACTAAAGAGCAGAATAAGAGATATTTAATGAGTACAAACTACTGTGGTAGATGTTTTCACTAATTTTTACTTAAGCTTTTTATAACTTAATGAGATAGGAATTATTTCATTTGTAAACATATAAAAATAGAAAATATTACATAGCTCGGCCAAGAGAAATTGGTTAATAAACAGTAGAGCTAGAACAGAAAACACAGATCTGTCCTTCTTTGAGGCTAATCTCTTTGCCACAATACCATATACTGTTCCTCTGGTTCATGTCAGAAGTGGCCTCTGTTTTCTGCAATCAAAATGAACCAATTCTTGCCACTATCCTATATCACTTATTAACTATTAAATATAAAACCTAGTGTTTAATCTCCCAAAACTTTCTTAGTAAAGAATATAAAGACCATGTAAAGTAATAAGCATTTTTGATTCTTCAGTTCTTAATTATCATTTCTCTCATTTGGTAACAGACCAGTGTGACAAAGCCACTTGCAGCTGCCAACAATGACATGTTACTTAGTGTTATATAACACAGCAAGCCAGCAAAAGGTTTGTAAACATATTAAACTAAATATAATTGTACAGATCTTTAAGACTCAGTTTTTTACCCATTCTAAATTATTATGATAGTTCTGTTACTATTTAATGGTAATTAAAAAACCCAAAATACTGATGTTACATTCTATAATTTATTATTCTACTCACAATGTTATTTTATTTGAACTTTAATGGAGTTAAAAAATATAGGTTAAATAACTTTGAAAATTCCTCTATCCAACATCCCCAAGACAATTTCAAATTAAGTAGTTCAACTTTAAGATTCTGAATTCTTCTCCAATGCTCCATATAATTTTAAAGGAAATTAAATAATTCTGATAGTTGTTGGCAAATTAAGAATTTTTTAAACACTTAAAACTATCTTATTTACTACTATCTATATTTTTATTTTCAATTTTAATGGGGATGCTAAAATATCTTAAAATTTAACAGTATTTTGAAACTGTTAATGTTAATTTTTATTTCTGTTACATAAAAAAGCTGCTTGTATATATTAGGTGAAAAGCACTTGTAACATATATTTTAATTATTTAAACAAGAAATTTTGAATACAAATTATATATTTGAAAGTATGGCCATAAAATCTTTTTAAATATTAGCAGTGATTTTCATTTCAAGAATTTCATGATGTGTAACTGATATACACAAACAAGTTTCAAAGGATACCACCAAGAAAAAAATCACCACGGAATGAGAGAAAATCTTTCTAAATCATAAGATTTGGGACTTGGATCCAGAATACATATGTATAGAATTTGTATAACTCAACAATGAAAGGAAAAATAATCCAAATTAAAAATAGGAGAAGGATCTGAACAGTTTTCCAAAATAAGATACAAAATGAGATTTTCTTAAAAAATCAGATCACTATTTTTCATAGATTTTTTTTTACATTAATCATCACTGTCAATTACATTTGACTGTAGTTTTATTAAGGAACAAGTGCATGCTAACTATCTATTGGCAGTTCTGTCATAAGACTTCTGGTACAATGTAAAGTCCAGATCCAGCCCTTTGCACAAACAGAATCATTTCTGTTTTATTGTTCTTAACTGAACTAGTTGCAGTTGTTAACATTTAAAAACAAGAGGTATGAGACAGACATCTAGATATCCCAGACAAAAGAAAGATCTGGAATGACCAGACTGACTTTCCCTCATTTCATGTCACCCAAATGCCAACAATCCACTCCCTGTTTGTACAGTCCCTCAAAATTGTGCACTTGGTCCACTTCACTCAACACCACTTTCTTGCTGGGTGACTTGTCTCTAAATAGCTTATAAGCCATGAAAAGATGCTCAACATCTTTAGTCGTCATGGAAATGTCAATATATTCTATGAAATGAACCAGTATTGAAAACATTATGCTAAGAGATGAAAGAAGCCAGTCACAGAAAATCATATGCTGTAAGATTCCATTTATATGAAATGTCTAAAATAGACAAATCCAAAGAGACAGAAAGTAGACAGCGATTGCTAGAGGCCAGGGAGAAGGGGAGATGAGAAGTAACTCCACTACATATAGGGTTTCTTTTTGGGGTAGGGAGAATGTTCTAAAACCGACTGTGGTGACAGACACATCACAGTGAAAATACTAAATACCACTGAATCATACACTTTAACTTTACAAGAGTTAATTGTAGGGTATATGAAATATACCTCAATAAAGTTTTCTTTTTTTTTTTAGTACTGTCTTGATTTTTTTCTCATATCTAGACCTGTGAGTTTATATCTTTGCATGCAGAGGAAATTTGGCATAGGAAGTGTTCACCTCTTCTTATTTAGGCATTAAATTAGGTTATGTCAGAAATTGTTGGTTCAATCACTAAAACATCATTATATTTTACATATTTGCTATATAAAAGGTAGCAAAACTACCTTTTGATTTTTCCAGTGATATCCTTTAATATTCTTATTGCTCAAGTTTAGAGATAAATAACTTACAATTATAATTCTTTAGAATTATAGATAAGCAAAAATTATGTTCTTAATAATTTCATTTCTCTTGGTAGAATAACAACAACAAAAAAACAAAGCCATGTGAAAAACAACAACATTCAATGTACTCTCAATGCATGAAATATTTTACCACTAAAGTTTTTACCATTATTTTAGCATGTAATGTGATTTTTTTAAGCCTGATATCCCTAGCTTAATATCTCAGTATAGAACATTTTTGTCCTATATATTAGCAATTTAGGGTTTTGTTTCTTTTGGAGGGGAGGGAATGTTCATTTAAAATGGGAAGTAACATTTAAACAACCAGATCAGATTCTGGTGACTTAGCAATATGCACATATAAAAGCATATTAAAAGGAATTTCATTCTTAAAAAAAAAAATCAAACCTAAGAATTGCAGATAATTTTCAAATAATTTTTATTTTTAAGACAAAAGTATACAAATAAATTATAAGGGTGATACTGAGCCCACAGGTCACAATCACTGAAGCCTGCATGCCTAAAGCATGTGCTCTGCCACAAAAGAAGCTACTGTAATGAGAAGCCTCCACCACACGCAGTGAAGACCCAGCACAGTCATAAATAAATAAATAAATATTATAAGGGAGAAAGAAAAGAGAAAGAAAATGGAAGAAAAGTCTGGCTTAAAAAATTTTAACGTCAAAAAATGAAGAGCTATTTAATATACAAAAAGAAGAAAAAAGAGTAGACAACTCAGAAGAGTCATGCTAATGGCATTTATAGATGAGCCACCAGCCTATTACAACAAGTACAACAAAGGTCGTGGGTGAAAAAGATTTGTAATAAATTCACTTTTTGTGTGTCTCTTTGATTAACTGAAGCATATTTCTCCCAGATGTTTATGTTTTTTAATAAATTCATATATAATACTGTTCTTATATATATCACTCATCCTACCTAACCAAAAACATATATGTGAAAGAAAATATGCATAAACTTACATTCTTCTTCTTTAGGATCAAGCTGTGTAACACTGACAGATAAACGGTCCACACGTTCTTGTAAAGAGTTAACTCTGAAGGAAAAACTATGTGCTTCATTGAATAATTCTCCAAATATATCTTCAGCATATTTACCTAAGCAAAAACGAAGCATATACCTTAAAGCTTAAAGTTATCAGCGATAAATATAAACCAATTTAACATTTAAAATGCTGTCCCGATGAATTTGATATTTATTTGAAACTAGTTTAAACTTTAAACCCTCACCTATGGTAATCTAACTGTGAGAGAGTAGGAAAAAAACAAACCCTAGGAAATATGGTTTTAAATACCAGATCTATCACTTTCTGGTAGGTGACTTATGGTTAAAATGGAAATACTCTCCTGCTTTACCCCTATCTACAGACCACTTTCACTTCCATTTATACACCTGTTAAGTGTTAGAAAGGTTATGATGTAAGTAAATATAAATAATACATCTCTTAATCCCAAATCAGCAATCATAAACAGAGTCTACACTAGAACTGAATTTCAGGCCAAGTGACACAATGCAAGATTCTTCATAAACCTAACAGATAACCAAATCTCAGGTATGCCCAAAACATAGATTCTGAAAATTTATGAGATATATTTTATATTTTATCTCATTCTAGTTTTTAAAAAACCATAAATCTAAAATCACTGTATTCAAGTCATATAAATTTCCATTATGAAAAGAATAAACCAAAATAATCCCATTCAAAAAGGAGAAAGTTTCAGATGACCTAGAATTTAAAAATGTTCAACTGTATTTAGAACATATAAACAAATGAATACTCACAATATAAAAATAAGTCAATTACTATCTATACCTTGAATTAAAAAAAATTGATTGTCTTCCTAAATGAAGACAACTTAGAGCCAAGCATACTGTCTAGGTTAAATGAGACTCAACAGTAAACTCTATATTCTGTAATAGGGTACTTACATACTTACATAATGAATTCATTAATCTCACTAGTTTACATTTGAACAATGGCTGTTTTTTTAAAAACATTTTAGTATATTATCAGTTTAATCAACAAACATTTACTGATGGTTCACGCTGTGCCTGGTAGATGTTATTTCCTACTGAAGACACCAAAAAATAAAATATAAAATTCCTATCCTAGAAGAGTTTATAATCTTTAGGCAAAAAAATCAGAATTTTAATTTCTTTAAAATTAAGAGAAAAGGGATAATTTTATACATATTCATTCGCTCACATATATTCTTTAAACCAAAATGCCAGACAATGTTCTAAACCCTGGACACAGAAAAATGATTGGAAGAAGGTCTCTGCAACTAAAGAGTTTTGAACAGAGAGAGAAACAGACATTTAAATAAAAATGAAAACCAATTTAATAATTAAGTCCAAATCTTTGTTCCATTCACTCTGAGGCCTTGGCATAAATTTCCTCACCTGTAAAATAGAAATAAAAATATCTCCTTCAAAGAAATTATAAGAAAAAGAAGCAAAAAAAAAAAAGTCAGGGGGAAGGACAATGGGTAGAGTATCTGATACAGGACAGGAGCTTAACAACAGGCAGCTCTTACTATAAAACAAGGTCAGAGCCACAGAGCACAGAGAAAGAAGCATCTAAACTTTTGGGTGTGGGATGGTATTAGAGAAACTTCCAGAGACAGTTTCTCTGGCAGATAAAGTAAGCATTTCAAGTAGAAGAAAAGGCAGGTATAAAGTTACTCATTTATTCATCAAATGTTAGGGATACAAAGACCGAAGAGACAATTCTATTCCTGAAAGAACTTAGGTTAATACACGGATCTTTAACTTACAGGCTATATACCACCTGAAATTATATGCAGATTTTTAATGCACTTGTATATTTTGGGGAAAGAGAGCCCACAGGTTTTGTTGGGTATTTTTTTTTTCTTTCTTTTTAAACAGATTTTTTAAAAAAGAGTCTACACTTCCCCCACTTCAGGTTTAAGTGCCAAAGCACTGACGTACATAAGATAGACATCCCATTTGTTCTATTTTCATGTCCCTTCTTACTTTCTAAATCTACCTCCTCCTTCTATCCCAGAGAGAGGTGAAATGAATAAAGTTTGCAATGGAAAGTTAATTGTCTATGTACCTGAATTTCAACTAAACTTACATTTATTATACTACTGTCTCTACCCAAGAAGCTATGAGGGCTCATCTCTGATATTAAAATCTAAATCCTTTCATCTAACACTATCCTCTATATCAAGCTCCACCATATAGATCTAATATCATTTGTACCTTTAATCCCTCTCACATGGGACTTCCCTGGCAGTCCAGTGGTTAAGACTGCTTCCACTGCAGGGATCTCGAGAGTTGCGGAACTAAGACCTCAACATGCTGTGCAGCCAAAACAACAACAACAACCAAAACTCTCATATATTTATTTTTGCCTCCATTCATTTGCCTACTTCTTTGAACAAGTCGAAATGGCTTCCTTCTTCATTCCTCTACATTTTCCAAATTCTTCTGTTCCTTAAAGGCCCAATTCAACTCACATTCATTCAGTAAGCCTCCTCTTATGACTTCACCTATGCTTCTCTCTCTTTCCTCAGTTCCTATAATCTAAAACTCATGGTTTTTAATTATATACATGCTCACACGGTTTGAAACTCACAGAATAGTTTCAGCATTCATCATATTAGACTCTTCAGCTACATGGGGTATGTTCTTTTAGAACAAAAAACATGTACCTTCATCACACAGCAAAATAGTCAAGTGTTATCTGTCCATTATCTAATTAATCTTATGGGGCTTTCCTGATAGCTCAGACGGTAGAGCATCTGCCTACAATGCAGAAGACCCAGGTTTGATCCCTGGGTCAGAAAGATCCCCTGGAGAAGGAAATGGCAACCCACTCCAGTATTCTTGCCTGGAAAATCCCATAGACCGAGGAGCCTGGTAGGCTACAGTCCATGGGGTTGCAAAGAGAGCCAATCTATTTATCTACCCTCTTACCCTTCTATTTGCTACCTGTGAATTTTTCTGATGGAGAACAAGAAGTAGGCTCTATCAGCTCATCCTGGCAGCTCAAAGTGGCTACATTCAACAAGAGAAAGGCCTTGGGAAGAGAAGATGGTAAAAGATCTCTCATATAATTAAGAGTTCCAATGGCTGTTAAATAAGACATGGGCTTCCCTAGTGGCTCAGACGGTAAGGTCAGGAAGATCCTCTGGAGAAGGAAATGGCAACCTATTCCAGTGCTCTTGCCTGGAAAATCCCATGAACAGAGAGGAACCTGGTAGGCTACAGCCCATGGGGTCACACAGAGTCGGACAGGACTGAGCAACTAAAGTTGAAGTAGTAATAATGGGGAAAATTTTGGTACAGCAGAAGAAATTTAAATAAAGCAAATTCTAGGTTTTCAGTAATTATCTATTATAAAATATAATTGTGTTCTACTAGGAAAAACAACTGAACTGGATGTATATTTTTGCAAGGAAGAGGTCAGAACAATGTCCAGCCCCAAGCTACCTGAGCCCTGGAGTCAACCTTCACTACTGTGAAAGTGCTACAGCACTTTTGGTGCTAAAATTAGCACCAAAGTGAAAATATGTATTACATAGAACCATTTGGAATAGCCTAACTTTATAAGTAATTCAGAGATTATTTAATGCATTAATATTTTAACTGTTTTGGATGGAAACTGATATAAAATCTACTCTAAGTTTCCCTATCTTAAATAAAAATTAAACATAATTTAACCTGTTTTTGAGGACTCACAGTCATAAATTGATTATGAGAAACAACAGCATTAAAGTGTATAATTTTATATTAAATGCGGTTACATTAAACGGCCTCTTTCCAGTTTTTAATGTTGCTTTTCCTCTTATGTCACTTCTTCCTTCGCTATGCCTTCAGTAATGCCTATTTCTGTTATTAGCATCCCCTTCCCCCACATTTCCTCTTTTAATTCTCTGAAGCATGAATGTTTAGAAACCACATCATCAACCTGTCTCAATTATCAAAGTAAAAGCAAACAAACTTGTAGCAAACAACTGGCTATTTTATGTACATGGTCTTCAGCCTGGACTTGTTTATTCTGGCTATCTTGAGGCCTTTTAAATTTAATTCCAGGTTCTCAACTATGTCAAGTGGGAAAGCTGCCAGAGAGCTTAATTTTAGGGTGGTAAACTAATGTTATACCTTGCTACAATATTTTATGCTTTTTCTCTTTTTCTTTTTTGAAGTTCTACAAACTACCATGAAAATGCTTCTATAGTCTCTGATTCCAAGTCTGAAGCACTCAAAGCCTAATTTAGTTATATTTTACAATGTATTTCTATTTTCAGAGCTTGGTTACAGCATAACCATGTGCTGGCTGACAGATGTTGCTTATATAGACTGTCTGTATCAGACATGAAAATTCTTTACCTTTACGTTATGTGAGAAATGGGTTAATACTGTAAAATTGACAATCATTACATTAGTTCTAAATTCTATATTGAAAATACACCTAAAATAAGATGCCTATATTAGATCTAATATTCATTTTAAAGAAATATTTAACCAAATTTATTAATGTCATTTCTATGCCCTTAACATGCATTTTAATATTAACAAGCTGATGCACTTATTTACATATAGCATATATTAATTTTATATGAAGTTATGTTATGTTACATTATTATAATATAACATATCATAAAACCAGTTAGTACTAGCAAGTGACTTTAAACAATATATTAATCATATATTAATACTTTCTAGGACTTTTCTTTTGACTTGTTTCAAAAGTACACTCTATACTGAATTGCTCAAGAAACAAATAAATAAACAATATGTTAGTGATTCACAGCCAATATTTAACCTAGAAAAAAAAAAACACAACACCAAGTGGAACAAAGAATACACTTAAATTCAAATAAACAAGTACTTTAATTTACTCTTACAACTATTTCACAAGCAATGTAGAAATTTAGTGCTCTCACCAAGAACATGAAAATACAACTTTATGTTGCTCTGGCTACATAAATATGTCCAAATGCTCTCACTTGAAACAAATCAGATTAACCACCTCATTTTACCTTGTGCTAAGTACTCAATTATGAAAAGACAAAAGTTAAAAGGAAAAGAAAAGAGAAGTCAATCCTGGCTACTAAGGACAATCTGTGTAGGTGGGTATGGCTGATAAATCTAGGACTACTTAGACATGCTATCTAGACCAAAAACATCTTATTTTATCTTTAAAATAAAATATAAATGTCTAATAAAAAGAAAATCCTTCAAAAGATAAACTGGATTTAAAATTTCTTTTCTAACATTACATTTAGAATAAATGGGAAATAACTTAATTCCTTAACCTAGCAGCTCTGTTATAAAATCTTATAATAGAAACAGACTGACTTTCACCTCCTCCCTTAACCTGTCCCTTCTATTGGCCTTTATTATCTGGCCAGTCTGCTGGCCTTCTGTCTGCCATCAGGCTGCAAATCAGACACTTGACTCATATCCTAATATCCTTTAGATAATCCACTTGAGAAACCTAATCCTAAACTAGTCAGATACCATCCCACATCGTTCACTTTTAGATATTTGATAATATAAAATATTTCCTTAGGCTAATAAGATATATAAAGAGATACTAGTATTCCAAAACACAAATAGCTGAAGCCTCTAGAACAGTAAATAGTGATAACAAGCAAGCAAAAGTACAACTCTACCACCACCTTTTATAGTCCAAATCATATTTTAAAAACAATCTCAGTAATTCTTACGCATCATGTGATTTTGTTCCTAAAAGATTCTGACCTTACGTCTCTTTCCCAGATCCAAGAGAAGAAATGATTCTAAAATCCATTAATTTTATTTAAAATGACACACTTTTCCCCCAAAATAATTAGATAATTCTGTACTTTGTTATTAACTATCCTTCCACCCCAATTAGTCACAAGAATATTAACACCCCAATGTGTAATTCTGATTTGTAATATTTTTAATTGATGTAAAAATACTTACTTAGGCTACTTAGTTGTCTAATTATATTTGCCAAGGAAATATTGGTCACACATTCCAGTTCATTCTTTATTCCTCTAGGCAGTGCTGTGTGACACAAATGCCTAGGATCAATGTTTCTTTTCACTAATGGCATCTTGAGACCAACCTTTGTGCCAGTTCACCTGTAGGAAATCATACAATAAATTAACACTTGTCAGTTTTGACCAACACAACGTGAGACCTTATCTTTCACATTTCATAATAAAATATTTGCTAGTATGAAGATGGTGAAAATGGAGTCACACCTGACTAAATAAAACTGATTTAACATTTTTAATAAAAATGATTTAACATTATCTTCAATTATTAGAATGTCAATGAAACATTTTTTAAAATTGACTTTCAATGTCAACTGCTTCATGATGAATTCATAATCATTACCACTATTATTCTCTTAACACCACTGATTTTACTTACTACAACAAGAGGTTTTTGTTCTAGAAAGTTAGTATGAAGGTCCTCTGTAAGGAATTACCTAAGAGGATTAAAGAAGCTGCAAGATTAGCATCAAAATTACTTTTCCACATAAAATATATTAGGCATTCAACAGCTCAAAAATCAAATAGTCCATGTAATCCTCAATCTCATCAAAACCAACCAAAAAGTATTTATTTAACAGGTCAACCTTCTTTGAATTACAGTCAGTCCTCACTTCCCAGGCTTCCCATATGCAAATTTTTCAGCTTCCACAGTTCAAGTAAATACCAGTCCCCCAACAACATGGCTCTAATTTCATACTACAGTATACTAACTGTGAGTTACTACATAAATACAAATTTCTTTGCTGGCACTTCAGTTTACAAGTCACTGTGTTAATAAGAGGAACATCATTTCAGTGACCAATCACATCACTTTTTTTCAAACTCTATTGGTGAAAGGTAACTTCCCATCTGTTACTCAGCTCACCTACAGATAGTGAAGCATGTAGTTGGTTTATATTCTTGCCTCCCAGTGATACTCATGTGAAATTTTACAAAATGATAACTGAAAGAGAGAACTGGCCAATGATGATAAAAATGTGGCAAAGAAAGAAAAATGATGACACTGGAGTGAAATCAAATTGAATATAAGTGGATTAACAGAAAAAATAGTTGATTGTGGCAATGTTGCCACTACCACTATTTGAGAGACACTAGAGATGCAGTCACAGGAATTTAGTGAAGGTAAAATTATTGAAATGAGGAAACTAGTTGTCACAAAAAGATGTCCCAAAAGAAGTCACAACAGCAAAAAACTTCACAATAAAGGAATTCTTAGGTAAGAAGAGAAGTGAAAAGCAAAGGAGAAAAGGAAAGATATAAGCATCTGAATACAGAGTTCCAAAGAATAGCAAGGAGACTTAAGAAAGCCTTCCTCACGATCAATGCAAAGAAATAGAGGAAAAAAATAGAATGGGAAAGACTAGGATCTCTACAAGAAAATTAGAGATACCAAGGGAACATTTTATGCAAAAATGGGCTCAATAAAGGACAGAAATGGTATGGACCTAACAGAAGCAGAAGATATGAAGAAGAGGTGGCAAGAATACGCAGAAGAACTGTACAAAAAGATCTTCAAGACCAAGATAATCACGATGGTGTGATTACTCACCTAGAGCCAGATATCCTGGAATGTGAAGTCAAGTGGGCCTTAGAAAGCATCATTACAAACAAAGCTAGTGGAGGTGATGGAATTCCAGTTGAGCTATTTCAAATCCTAAAAGATAGATGCTGTGAAAGTGCTGCACTCAATATGCCAGCAAATTGGGAAAACTCAGCAGTGGCCACAGGACTGGAAAAGGGCAGTGTTCATTCCAATCCCAAAGAAAGGTAATGCCAAAGAATGCTCAAACTACCACACAATTGCACTCATCTCACATACTAGTAAAGTAATGCTCAAAATTCTCCAAGTCAGGCTTCAGCAATACGTGAACCGTGAACTTCCAGATGTTCAAGCTGGTTTGAGAAAAGGCAGAGGAACCAGAGATCAAATTGCCAACATCCGCTGGATCATGGAAAAAGCAAGAGAGCTCCAGAAAAACATCTATTTCTGCTTTATTGACTATGCCAAAGCCTTTGACTGTGTGGATCACAATAAACTGTGGAACATTCTGAAAGAGATGGGAATACTAGACCACCTGACCTGCCTCTTGAGAAACCTATATGCAGGTCAGGAAGCAACAGTTAGAACTGGACATGTAACAACAGATGGTTCCAAATAGGAAAATGAGTAAGTCAAGGCTGTATATTGTCAACCTGCTTATTTAACTTCTATGCAGAGTACATCATGAGAAACGCGGGCTGGAAGAAGCATAAGCTGGAATCAAGATTGCCAGGAGAAATGTCAATCACCTCAGATATGCAGATGACACCACCTTTATGGCAGAAAGTGAAGAACTAAAGAGCCTCTTGATGAAGTGAAAGAGGTGAGTGAAAAAGTTGGCTTAAAGCTCAACATTCAGAAAACGAAGATCATGGCATCTGGTCCCCTCACTTCATGGGAAATAGATGGGGAAACAGTGGAAACAGTGGCTGACTATTTGGGGGAGGCTCGAAAATCACTGCAGATGGTGATTGCAGCCATGAAATTAAAAGACGCTTACTCCTTTGAAGGAAAGTTATGACCAACCTAGACAGCATATTAAAAAGCAGAGACATTACTTTGCTAACAAAGGTCCATCTAGTCAAGGCTATGGTTTTTCCAGTAGTCATCTATGGATGTGTTGGACTATGAAGAAAGCTAAGCGCCAAAGAATTGATGCTTTTGAACTGTGGTATTGGAGAAGACTCCTGAAAATCCCTTGGAGTTCAAGGAGATCCAACCAGTCCATTCAAAATGAGATCAGTCCTGGGTGTTCACTGGAAGGACTGATGCTGAAGCTGAAAATCTAATACTTTGGCCACCCTATGCGAAGAGCTGATGCATTTGAAAAACCCTAGTGCTGGGAAAGATTGACGGCAGGAGGAGAAGGGGATAACAGAGGATAAGATGGTTGGATGGCATCAACGACTCAATGGACTTGAGTTTGGGTGAACTCCAGGAGTTGGTGATGGACAGGGAGGCTTGGCATGCTGCAGTTCATGGGGTTGCAAGGAGTTGGACACGACTGAGCGACTGGACTGAACTGACTGAGGGATATTTCACGACACAAAGTGCAAAAGGATAAAATGTTGGAAGCTGATCTAAATTTAGTAGAAAAGAATAAGACAATTTGAAAGGCACAGAAATGATGCTTATTCTACTGGCTGTGTTTTTCTATATAAGGAGAAGGCAAAGCACTGTTCAAACTACTCTTGGTAAGTTTTTTACCAAGAAATACAGCACAATAATTCTAACTGTTTCTAATACATTTAGAAACATTATACTAAATTATATTAGCTTTACTATTTTTTAATTTCCCTATACGTTTATAACTAAAATAGAATTTTAAATGTTTTGACAAATTTTTTAAAGATCATGGAAGAGCTCTAATTTTTTCTCACTGATTAATGATTTTGTACAGTTTTATTATCTTATACAGGCTTTTTTTTTTTTGGTCCCATACTACCATACTAAATGAGGACTGCTTGTACTTACTTACTGGTAAACAATGCTTACTGCAGGAAGGCATTTGTTATTTACTGAGCTTTAATCACTACCAAATGGAAAGTTTTGGATAAATCTAATTGCATTTAAGTGTTATTGGTGAACATTCTTCAAGAACAAACTTTTACATGAAATCTGTCTCCTCTGACTGGTTTGTCCAACATTTTATCTACATTTTTAAACCTTTTTACAATTGTACAATATGAAGTTCGCTTTGAAAAAGTATACAAAATTGTACAGCTTCAATGATTTAAACAAACATGCAAGCTAACACAGGAGCCAAAACATAAGAATAAATATAAGAAATAAAAACCCCAGAACGGTCCCACTTTGGTCTCCTCCCCAATCATCCTTACTTCTTTCCTCCCCAAAGGTAACCATTATTCTGACTCTTACAATACACATTTTCTTGTTTTTCTTTATACTTTCACACCTTAAGCAGGTAACTCTAAACACTAATGTTTTATTTTTATTGCTTTGTGAAGTTTATGTGAATAGAACCATATGTTATGTATTATTACTTTGTGTCTTGCCTTTTACAGTCAAGATTATACTTGTAACATTCATCTATGTCGCTTTGTGTAACTGTAGGGTGTTCATTTTCAATGCTGTAAGATAGTCTACTGTATAATTACACCACAATTTTTTTACCCATTCTAATGTTGATATTATATACATGAGTTGTTTCTAGTTTGAGGTTATTATGAACAATACTATGAACATTCATGTACAAGTGTGTTGGTGTACACATTTCTGTTGGAAGTATACTTCAGGAGAATAGTTAGGTTAAGGACATGCATAGCTTGAACCTTAGGAGATGATGTCAAACTGTTTCAAGAGAAGTTGTACCAAAGTATACTCCTTTCAGCAGTGTAGGAGGTTGCTGCCGCTTCACATCCTCACAACACTTGATCTGTCAGTTTACAATTCTTGTACGTAAGTTGTGACAGCGTACTGCAGTTTTATGTTTTCCCCAATTACTGAGAGTTTAAGCACCTTTTCATGTGTTTATCTTTTGGATTTTCCTCATTTGAGAAGTGTCTATCCAATGCTCTTGTCTATCTTCTTTTTACTATTTGTTGTGTTAGGGCTGATTTGTAAGAACATTGGATATGAGCCATTTGAAGGTTATATATGATGCAAATATCTTCTCTTGTGTCATCTGCTATCTCATGCTCTTGATGTCTTTTATGAGAAAGTGATGAAATTTAACAATCTTTTTAAGTTTAGTACAAAAGCACAGGTTTTTTAAAAATCTTTTTATACACTAAGATCACAAGTATGAGCTTCTGTTTTATCTCTTAGCTTTGTTGCTTTGTCTTGTACTTTTAATTTATAATTGACATGGAATTAATTTTTTGTGAATGGTATTAGGCAGCAGTCAAGTTTCTTATATATTATTTCAACACCATTCATTGAAAAGACTATTCTTTCCCCATTGCTCTCCTGTGGCACTTTTTTCATAAACCAAGTTTCTATGTATCCTTAAATCCATTTTGAGGTTCTACAGTATTTCACTTATCTATCCACCTAAAGCTAATCTTAGTAGAGCTCTACAGTAAGTCTTGATATCCAATAGGGCAAGTCCTCCTACCTGGCACAAAAGCATTTTGAATATACTGAATTCATACTAAAGTTCCAATGGTATTTTTCAAAGAAGTAAAAGAGCAACCCTAAGAATTCACATGGAAACACCAAAAACCCCAAACTGCCAAAGCAATCTTGAGAAAGAACAAAGCTAGAAGCAAACACTTCCTGATTTTATACTAAAAGGGTATAGAAATTAAAAATTATGGTACTGACAAAAATAAGATATACAGACTCATGAGAATTAAGAACCCAGAGATAAATTCAAGTGTAAATGGTCAACTAATACTTGACAAAGGAGACAAGAATACTCCAAATGGAAAAGATAGTCTTTTCAATAAATGATATTGGAAAAAGTAGACATTCACATGCAAAAGAATGAAACTAGACCCCTATCTGACATCACTCACAAAAATTAAAGTGAAATGAATTAAAGATTTATATATAAGACCTGAAATGTAAAACTCCTAGCAGAAAACAAAGGGGAAAAACTCCTTGACATTGGTCTTAAGAAAGTTTTTTTTTTTTTTGGCTAAAAGACCAAAAACATAAGAAACAAAAGCAAAAATAAGTAAGACGGACTGCATCAAACTTAAAAGTTTATGCACAGCAAAATACACAAAATGAAGAGGCAGCCTCAGAATGGGGAAAAATATTTGCAAACCATTAAATTAATAAGGGGTTAATATCCAAAATATATAAGGAACCCATACAATTCAACAGCAAAAAAATCCCAAACAATCCAATTAAAACTTGGACACAGGAGTGAATAGACATTTTCCCAAAGACGGACATACAAATGATCAACAAGTACACAAAAAGATGCTCAACATCACTAATCAAGGAAATGCATTTTTTCCTCTTTTTTTAAGAAAAACTTTTATACAATTTTAAAGGTTACAGTTATTACAAAGTACTGGCTATATTCCTTATGTTGTATAACCTGTCTTACATCCAATAGTTTGTACCTCCCACTTTCCCACCCAATAGCAACCCACTCCAGTACCCTTGCTTAGAAAATCCCACGGACAGAGGAGCCTGGTGTCCATGGGATCGCAAAGAGTCAGACGACTGAGCGACTTCACTTTCACATTGTTCTTCCCCACTGGTAACCACAAGTTTGCTCTCTACATCTGTGAGTCTGCTTCTTTGTTTTTTGGCAGTCACCAGTTTGTTATATTTTTTAAGATTCCACACATAGGTGTTATCATGCAATTTAAAACCACAATGAGATAACACCTCACAACTGGTATGTCTAGTCTCAAAAAGACAAGAGATAACAAATACTGGTAAGGATATGGAGAAAGGGGAACCACTGTAAACTGCTGATGGAAATGTAAATTGATACTTTGGAAATGCTATCAATGGATACTATGGAAATAGAATGGAATCTCCTCAAAAAATTAAAAACAGAATTATCATATGATCTAGCAATCCTCCTTCATGGTATACATCTGAAGGAAATGAAACCATTATTTTGAAAAGATATTTGCAACCCCATGTTCACTGCAGCATTAAATATGTAAGATGGAAACATCCTAAAAGTCCACTGATGGGTGAAAAAATAAAGAAAATGTGATATAAACAGTATATACAATGAAATAATATTCAGTCATAAAAATGAAGGGAAATCCTGCCATCTGAGACAACTCTGAGGTCTCAGATGAGTGCCTCAGTGCCAACCCTGAGGGCACTGTGCTACCTGAAATAAGTCAGATGAGATGAACAATATATGACATCATGTATATGTGGAATCCAAAAAAACTGAACTCAGAAATAGAAAGTAGAATTGTGGTTGCCAGGGATTGGAGACTGAGGGACATGGGGAAATTATGGTCAAAGAATACAAATCCCCAGGCATAATAAATTCTGGGGATCCAATGTATAGCATAGTGGCTGTAATTGACAATATTGTATTATGTACTTAGAAGCTGCTAAGAGAGTAGGTCTCAACTGGTCTCACAATACAAAAAGAGGTAACTATGTGAAGTGACAGATGAAATAAGCAATAATCTTATTGTAGTAATCATTTCACAGTACATATTTGTATCATATCATATTGTACACCTTAAATTTATACAATGTTATATTTCAATTACATTTCAATGAAGCTGGGCAGGGGGAGACCCTGGCATACAGTGAGTACACAATGACTACTACTTTATTTGAATTTCTCAACAACATTGATTGTTAGAAGATAGACTTGATAGTTAGTACTCTCTGACCCATTTTACAGGGGAAAAAGTATACGGAAGCAGTGTTAGAGAGTAAAAAGATGCTGACCAAATCTTTCCAAACTTTTTATATGGGATGCATGAATATAGCCCTACCCCCTAAAAAGAGATTAAGCTGAAACTAATTTTAGGGACAGTTATCAGTTAAGGTTATCAGTTATCAGTTATAAGTTAAGATAGAAGGTTTAAGTTTGGAGAAAAGAATGAGAATGACTATGCACAGAGAAGTCTTCAGGTCAGAGATGGAAGCTCTTTGGAGTATAATGGAAAGATGTGAGAAAAATGGAGAAACGGGTCAAATAAGGAACTGTTCAAATAAGATGTGAGTTCTGAAGATAACAGAAAACAAGGCTTGTATATCTGCCAGTTGACATAGATAAACAATGTCATGAGGCTTAGTGAAATTATTTCTACGTCTTTTGAAAGAGTATGAGCACACTCTTTGGTTTATGATATGATCCTGAAGGTGTCAAGAGATGATGCTATGGCATGCAGAATTAAATACCCCTTCAAACTTTACTGCATGCCACACAGCTAATTATTGGCACCACAGGATAATAATCTCAGTTCTGACTTTCAAGTCAGTGTTTCCTTCATTATGATAAATTGGACTTGTTGGACTTGGATTTTATTCTTGGACTTCTAACTAATTACTTGGAATACATAATCATTTAAACACAGTTTCATTTTTCCTTAGTTGTATTCAAAGTTTACTACAATGAAGTTCATCTGTCCACTCATAGTTCCATTAGATCTTCACATAATTTTTCATCTTGGCATTTCACTTCACAGAGGAATGTACTGGCATTTCCACATATGCTTTCTCTTCTTGAACATTTTCAAAGTATAAAACCAGTATCAATGTTAATCCCCACTTTTAATAGTTTTCAATCAAAATAGCAGACCTCCTTCAAGACTCTTAAGCTCGACGACATATTAAAAATCAACTATTTCACCACTCATTTTTTAGATGAACAAATTTACCTCAGAAAATTAAAAAACTTGTCCAAGTTCACAAAATTAACATCAGAGTTAATACTAAACTTTAGAGTGCCAGATTTTTACAATTATACTCTTAACCTGTTATTATTTTTAAATTCCATTTTATGTTCTTGACAAATCAGCCTTCAAATCTCACAATACTCTGGAAGATTTTCAATGGTATTTTGAAGCTCCCCAATTCCTGAGTGACTTTCTTCAACAAATAAAATACTTTCACAACCCAGAAGCTTACAAGGTAAATAAGGAAACAAAGACAAATGCTAAAAATTTTAAAACAATAAAAATAAACATATGGTTCCCTTGTGGCTCAGATGGTAAAACATCTGCCTGCAATGTGGGAGACCCGGGTTCAATCCCTGGGTTGGAAAGATCCCCTGGAGAAGGAAATGGCAACCCACTCCAGTACTCTTGCCTGGAAAATTCCATGGACTGAAGAATCTGGTAGACTACAATTCACGGGGTCACAAAGAGTCAGACACGACTGAGCGACTTCACTTTCACTTTCTTCTACTGCTCCTCTGTAATAAGAAATTCCTCTCTACCTGTTCCTAGCTCCCTGAGCATTTCCCAGCCTAAGAGCTTAGCCCTTGGCTTCATACTCATACAGTCTAAAAGTAGGACAAGATAAATTATTAGTTATGCAGAGAGAATGAAATCCAAACAAGCTAAAGAGGTAAGGAAGACAATGTTGATACAGACCTATGGTATATTAATTGTTAGCCCCATGTAGCTAAATTAAAAATAAATAATTTCAAGTTCAGTTTGTCAGTCACACTAAGCCACATTTCAAGTATTCAACAGCCACATGTGGCTTGTGGCTGCAATTACAGAGGACAACTCAATTACAGGACAGTGCAATTACAGAGCATTATACTATAACTGTAGAAAGTTGAATCAGACAACACTGATGTCTATGATGGACAAAACGTCAAGGAGACAGGATATTTTAAGTCAAGGATAAGAGAGGAAAAATAAGGAAACATACCTGAAAGGAACACAAAAGTAGAACTAAAAGATAAAATGCCATCAAATTAAAAAACTGAACTTTGAAATTCAATAAACACAAGTCTTCTTAAGGAGTAAATGATCACAAACATTCAACTTTAAAGAATTTTGAAGAGTTCTTATCTTTTATTATGAAGTATATGTGAAATAGGGAGTACCAGACCACCTTATCTATCTTCCTCAGAAACCTGTATGTGGGTCAAGAAGTGACAGTCAGAAGCAGGTGTGGAATGATCAACTGATTCAAAATTGGGAAAGGAGTACAAGGCTATATATTGTCACCTCATTTACTTAATTTATATGCAGAGTACATCGTGCAAATGCCGGGCTGGATAAATCACAAGCTGGAATCAGGATTGCCAGTAGAAATATCAACAACCTCAGATATGCAGATCAAATCACTCTAATGGCAGAGAGTGAAAATGAACTAGAGTCTCTTGATGAGGATGAAAGAGACAACTGAAAAAGCTGGCTTGAAACTCAACATTGAAAAAAAAAAGATCATGGAAAGCAGTGACAGATTTTATTTTCATGGGCTCCAAATCACTGCAGATGGTTACTGCAGCCACAAAATTAGAAGATGCTTGATTTCTTGGAAAGCTATGATAAACCTAGACAGCACATTAAAAAGCAGAGACATCACTTTGTCAACAAAGGACTGTAAGGTACGGCTTTTCAGTTGCATATATGGATGTGAGAGCTGGACCATAAAGAAGGGTGAGTGCCAAAGAATTGATGCTTTTGAATTGTGGTGCTGGAGAAGACTCTTGAAAGTTATTTGGACTGCAAGGAGATCAAAGCAGTTGATCCTAAAGGATCTCCAAGCCAGGCTTCAGCAATACGTGAACCGTGAACTCCCTGATGTTCAAGCTGGTTTTAGAAAAGGCAGAGGAACCAGAGATCAAATTGCCAGCATCCGCTGGATCATGGAAAAAGCAAGAGAGTTCCAGAAAAACATCTATTCTGCTTTATTGACTACGCCAAAGCCTTTGACTGTGTGGATCACAATAAACTGTAGAAAATTCTGAAAGAGATGGGAATACCAGACCACCTAACCTGCCTCTTGAGAAATCTGTATGCAGGTCAAGAACCAACAGTTAGAACTGGACATGGAACAACAGATGGTTCCAAATAGGAAAAGGAGTACGTCAAGGCTGTATATTGTCACCCTGCTTATTTAACTTCTATGCAGAGTACATCATGAGAAACGCTGGACTGGAAGAACCACAAGCTGGAATCAAGATTGCCGGGAGAAATATCAATAACCTCAGATATGCAGATGACACCACCCTTATGGCAGAAAGTGAAGAGGAACTAAAAAAGCCTCTTGATGAAAGTGAAAGAGGACAGTGAAAAAGTTGGCTTAAAGCTCAACATTCAAAAACGAAGATCATGGCATCCGGTCCCATCACTTCATGGCAAATAGATGGGGAAACAGTGGAAACAGTGCCAGACTTTGTTTTTTGGGGCTCCAAAATCACTGCAGATGGTGACTGCAGCCATGAAATTAAAAGACGCTTACTCCTTGGAAGAAAAGTTATGACCAACCTACACAGTATATTCAAAAGCAGAGACATTACTTTGCCGACTAAGGTCCGTCTAGTCAAGGCTATGGTTTTTCCTGTGGTCAGGTATGGATGTGAGAGTTGGTCTGTGAAGAAGGCTGAGCGCCGAAGAATTGATGCTTTTGAACTGTGGTGTTGGAGAAGACTCTTGAGAGTCCGTTAGACTGCAAGGAGATCCAACCAGTCCATTCTGAAGGAGATCCAACCAGTCCATTCTGAAGGAGATCAACCCTGGGATGTCTTTGGAAGGAATGATGCTAAAGTTGAAACTTTAGTACTTTGGCCACCTCATGTGAAAAGTTGACTCATTGGAAAAGACTCTGATGCTGGGAGGGATTGGGGGCAGAAGAAGGGGACGACCAAGGATGAGATGGCTGGATGGCATCACAGACTCGATGGACAGGAGTCTGAGTGAACTCCGAGAGATGGTGATGAACAGGGAGGCCTGGCGTGCTGCGATTCATGGGGTTGCAAAGAGTCGGACACGACTGAGCGACTGAACTGAAGTATGGTATTATACACTAATAAGTTGATGATACAAGACTAATCACATCTTATTGTAAAGCTTTTCGTCTTCAAAAATTTCTAAATTAAAAAAATTTTTGCCCATTAAATAATTATAATAAAATATTAAATACATCATTCTTTAATCCTTTCTAGAAAGTAAATGATGAGTAGATAAAACCTTTTCCATGATACAGAAACAGTATTCCCTACATTCTATAAGAATTCTATACACTAAAGAATTCCAAGATTGGCCTTAATAATAATAGAAGCAATAAAATTCATAGCTACATTTAATTCATCTACCGTACAAGCTTAAATAATGAATAGGAATTTTATTAAATTTATATTTGTAGACATACAATTAAATTACAATGTTCATTAGTCAACAATTTTAAGAACTTGTAAAACTTCCAAAATCATCTTTTCTATTATGTATGATTCATAATTACATCCTCAACATTTTATAGTTTCCTCTCAGTACAGGTGAAAAGAAAAATACCAATACTGAAAAGGTGCTAGGCATATTATTAATATTTTAATTCTCTTCCCTGACTTGGACATTAAAATTTTTGCAATGCTATGTTGAATCAGTGAGAATAATCAATTTACATCTCTTTTGAGTTTCAGAATCATCCCTTTGAAAATATTTATTATTATTACCATTATTATGATGTCCTTTGTCTTATTTTCAGGAAAAATAACACAAATTTTATTGAGGTATAAATAATTCTAAGACATTCATTCCAGATCTCCAGCACCTCCTACTACTACTTCCACGATTATATTACATGTTACAAGAGATTCAGAAGACATAATAATGTTTGCTAATCAGCTGACCTTAATATACAAAGATTATATGTATGGGTTTAGTCTAATCACACTAGCCCTTTAAAAGCAGAGTGTTTTCTCCAGTTGACAGCAGAAAAGGAAGTCAGAGACTCAAATCATGAGGGACATTCACCATATCATTGCTGGCTTGTAGACCAAGGCCACTTGGAAAGGACCTGAGAGTAATCTCTAAGACCCAAGAGCACCGTTTGGCTGCCAGCCAGGAATAAAACAAGAATCTCAGTTCTACAACTGCAAGGAACTGAATCTGCCACTTTGAATGGGTTTGGAAGCGGATTTTTTTCCACCCAAAGCCTCTGGAAATGAATGTAGCACAGTTAACATCTGGATTTTAGCCTTACAAGATGCTAAGCAGCAAACTAAACAAGCCCACTCAAATGGTGACCTACAAAACTGTGAGATAATTAATAGACACTGTTCTAATCTGCCAAATTTGTGGTAATTTGTTAAGCACCAACAGAAAAGTATACATACTTGTAAGTGTACAATTTTAATTAGTTTTAAAGCGGTTTTAACAGTTTAACACTGTGAAATCACTACAGTCACTGCTTACATTTTCTTTGTGCCCATTTGCAATCTCTCCCTCCACTCATGCCTGCGATCAACCAGGCACTTGCTTTCTGTCACTATAGATTTGTTTGCCTGTTGTAGAATTCTATATGTGTGGAATCATATTTACTCTTTTTGCCTGTCTTTCTATTAGCCTAATGATTTTTTTAGATTCATCCATGTTGTTGTATGTATCAATAAATTATTCATTATTACTGTTGAATTTTATTGTTCATAGTATGGATTTACCATAATTTGCCATTCATTTGTTGATGGACATTTGGGTTATTTTCAGTTAGGGGCTATTACAAATAAAGTGACTATGAACTTTTTGTACAAGTCTGTGTGTGAACACGTTTTGTTTTTTTTTTTTTGATAAATAACATACATAAGTTTGTTTTAAGAGCAGGGCAGGGAGAAGATAAGTGGCAGGCAAAGAGTTAATGGTACCTTTACTGCAAAAAAGCAAAGGGATTCTTTTGAGTTCCAAAAGTAGTTCTCAGGAGAAGCTGTGAACTCTCCTCTTTGTACCTGGAAAAAATGGTGGAGGAACTAGGATTCTACAGTTTACATGGTAACAAGGTGATGGGTCAGTAGGCAGAGACTTAAGTCTCTTCTAAATTCTACCTTTTTTCCCAAAGTATCTTTCAATGGTTTTACTCCATTGCTTATATGCCTAATAAAATACACTATCATATAGATATACTTAAAGAATTTTCAATGTGTTATTACAAAGATGCTTACATTCCAGTTTTCTCATTTACTATTATGAACAATGTTGCTCTGTCCTCTATGAACAGGTTACCTGATAACAAGAACATGGCCCAGCCTTAAACTTAAAGTGACCTCTACAGAAAGACCACAGTTCAGCAAGAACCAAGCCTGTTTATGAGCAGTTCTCAACAGATAAGTATCACATGCATAAGCAAGTAAAGAGGTCTAAAATAAAACACATAATAGGGGGACCTTGTCATCATTAACAGACATTAATAAATCTAAAGTTTATTAGCTGGGATTCCCTGGTGGCTTAGATGGTAAAGCGTCTACTTGCAACGTGGGAGACCCAGGTTCAATTTGAAAGAGCGCTAGTGAAGTTCAAATTCTATCTGTCTCACTGATATATTCGTGTTATTATTGGGCATTTCTGTGAATATATTTTAGAAAATACATTCAGAAGTGTTTTTTAAAATAATTTGAATTAATTACCACGAGGTGACTCCTGACTCAACCTCTCAGTCAAATAAGCCACTGTTTGAACCAGAAACCGAGGTCCTGATAAAGACACTGGGATCTAGAGACAATCCCTGGAGATCCTCTGGGAAGGTCCTTACCAGATAAGTTTGACAAGCTATACGGGCTTGCTTCTGCTGACTCCAAAAGTCCTGAGTCTGCTGTTTGACCCTCAAGACAATGCCTTCCTGTTCTGGGCTCATTCCTATGCTACATTCCACAATTAATCGAATTGCTGGGTCTGCGGAGCACTCCCCTCCTCATCAATTGAAGGCTTCACATGGTAGTTTATCCACTTCAAGGAAAAAACTTTCTTCAACTCTGTCAATATCTTCACCAACAACAATCCTATGTGATGCCTCTCTTTAATCTGATGACATCTAACAATCTTAAAATGGACTGATATAACACATTGTACCTTAACTATGGACATAATGTGACTTTTAATTTCAATTATGTTTTAACTGGTTTAATAACTATTTTGGCTTACATCTATAACTGTAAAATGGGATTTGTTTCTAACCGTCTGAAAGCTTTTAGGTTACAAATTATGGTTCAAGCTCCTATGAGTGCCACAACCTTCTCCAACTGTTACTTGGAGCCCCTGGATCAGAGACCCTCAATATGAGGGTGAGGAGAATATGTACCTCAACAATTTAGGGACAACATTCCTCAACAGCAGGAAGTAGTTATGCAACTAAAATGATGCCCCTTTCCCTTGGCAACATATTCTAAAAGGAAAAAAGAGGGGAATGAGTCAATTCCTAGGTAGGCTGATAAGAAGTCCAGGGTCCCTGAGGAGGAGAAAGAGGTCTGGGGCTCTCAAGGAAGAGAGAGGGGTCTGGAATTCTCAAGGAGGAGAAAAGGACAAACATTTTTTTCTACATTCCTTAGTCACATAAAACCCTGAGCTGATGATGATTACACAACAAAACAACTCAGCTTAAACTATCTATATAAGGACTATATAACAACAATGTAGGCTTCCCTGGTAGCTCAATTGGTAAAGAATCTGCCTGTGATGTGGGAGACCTGGGTTCAATCCCTGGGTTGGGAAGATCCCCTGGAGAAGGTCATGGCAACCCACTCCAGTATTCTTGCGTGGAGAATCCCCAAAGACAGAGGAACTTGGTGGGCTGCAGTCCATGGGATCGCAAAGAGTAGGACATGACTGAGCAACTAAGCACAGCACACACATCCTGCTTGAAGACAGTTTCTCCTTCTTGAAAACCTTCTGACTAATACCGTTAGTCCATGGAGTCCCAAAGAGTCAGACACCATTGAACTGAACTGAATCCTGTTATCTTAAAATGTATATTATGGGTGTGGGTCTGGTAAGATCTTTCTGTTGTTAATTCTAATTCTATCATCTTAAAATGTAAATTGTGGGAGTGGGTCTAGTAAGATCTTTACTACCTTGAGACATTCTTTTGATTTAATAACCAATTTAAAAAAGAATATGGCTCCTTTGCTAAGACTAGTGAGGGGGCCACTCATCCTCCTTCTGATGTCTATGTCAGAAGCTTTCTCTGTCCTTTTCATACTTTAATAAACCTCTGCCACACACACACAAAGTAATCTGAATTATTTAGAAGTAATTTGAATTTATCAAGAATGATTACTTATGAAAAATATTTTCTTTTTGGAGGGACAGGTCCTAGAACATAGAGATGAATTCCACTCCAACTCCCCTATTTTTCATGATTCCTCTTCTATGAGTCTATTCTTACCTAATCACATTTTTTCATTATACAGTATTCTCAAAACAGGCAAAATATAAATTAAGATTTATCAGGCAGACAGCACACGGCTTGCTTCAAAAGTCATAAAACAAAGATAAAGGAGGAAGGAATACTTCCTAACTCAATGAAGTTGGCATTACACTAATACAAAAGCCAGATAAAGATATACTAATATCAGGAAAAGGAAACTACAAATCAACACCTCTGATGAATACAGATGCAAAAATCCCCCACAAAAATTTAGCAAAATCATTAAGGTATATAAAAATTACACACTACGACAAGGTGAGATTCATTTGAGTCATGGAAGACTGGTTCCACAGTCAAAAATCAATCAAACTGAACCCATCCCATCAACTTGCTATAGAAGAAAAGTCACATGATCATATTAATGTAGAAAAAACATTTGACAAGCCCAAAACTTTTCATGATAAATTCAGAATGGCTAGCAAACCAGGAATAGATGGTAACTTCCTCAACTTAATAAAGAGCATTTAAATGGCAACCCACTCCTTTTATTCTTGCTTGGAGAATCCCATGGACAGAGGAGCCTGGCAGGCTACAGTCCATGGGTTCCAAGAGTCAGACATGACTTAGCGACTAAACAACCACTCCCACCAATAGCTAAAGCTATCACCTACAGCTAACATCATACTTCATGCTGAGAAACTAGAAGCTTTCCTGCCAAGGTCAGAAACAAGGCAAAAATATCCCATATCATCACATCCTACTCAAGGTCTTAGCTAGAGCAACATGACAAGAAAAGGAAAAAAAATAAACAATTGAGAAGAAATAAAACTGTCAGATAACATAACTATATATGTTGAAAATCCAAAATAATCAACGAAAAACTCCTGGAACTAATAAATTATTATAACAAGACAACAGGATACAAGGTTAATATATAAAACTCAACTGTTTTTCAATATACCAGCAATAACAACTGTAAATTTAAATTAATAACATATAATTACATTAGCATCCCATGTCCCAAAAATACTTAGGTATAAATTTATATGAGATTTATATGAGGGAAACTATAAAGCTCTGATTTGAAAAAAGAAAAAGAAGAACTAAATAAATGAAGCAATATTTCACATTCATAGATAGGAAGATTCAATATGGTCATGGTATAAGTTATTCACAACTTGATCTAAAGATTCAATGCAATCCAAATCAAAATCCTAGCAATTTATTTTGTAGCTACTGACAAACTGATTCTGAAGTTTATATGGAAAGCCAAAAGACCCAGAACAGCCAATGTAAAATTGAAGCGAACAAAAATTAGTTGGAAGACTGACACTACCTGACTTCAAGCCTTAGTATAAAGCTACAGTAAGTGAGACAGTACAATACTGGCAAAAGCATGGGCAAAGAGATGAATGGAACAGAACAGAGTGCCCAGAAATAGGCCCAAATAAATACAACCAACTGACTTTAGACAAAAAGGCAAAATAATAATAGGCACACCTCATTTTATTGTCCTTCACAGATACTGCATTTCTTACAAATTGAAGGTTTGTGGCAACCTTGTGTCATCAGATGACAGTAGTTTTAGCAATAAAGTATTTTTCAATTAATGTATTTTTTTACACATAGTGCTATTCCATACATAATAGACTAAAGTACAGCATAAACACAACTTAAAAGAAAGAAAAAAAATTCATGTGACTAGCTTAAATGTGATATGCACTTTATTGGGGTGGTCTGGAACCAAATCCACAACATATCCAAGGTATGCCTGTACAATGGAGAGCAGAGTCTTTAACAAATGGTGCTGGAAAACTGGACATCTACATATAAAAAGTGAATATAAACACAGATCTTACACCTTTTCAAAAATTAACTCAAAATGAGTCACAGACCTAAATGTGAAATGAAAATCTATATAACTTCTAGAAGATAACAAAGGAGAAAATCTAGATGACTTTGTGTTTGGCAGTGACTTTTCAGATCCATGAAAAAATAACTGATGAGCTGGACTTCATTAAAATTAAAAATTTCTGCTCTACAAAAGACATCAAGACAATGAGAAGACATGTCACAAATTGTGAAAAAAAATTTGCAAAAACTGAAAAACAGCTGTTGTCCAGAGTATACAAGTAATTGTTAAAAGTTTTTGTTTTTTTTTTTAAGAATACCCTGATTAAAAATTGGGCTAAAGACTAAATAAGACACTTCAACAAGATACACAGATGGTAAAACAGCATATAAAAAGATGCTCAACACCATGTGTCATTCAAGAACTACAAATCAAAACAATGAGAATTCCCTGGAAGTCCAGTGGTTAGGACTCCATGCTTTCACTGCCAAAGGCCTGGGTTCAATCACTGGTTAGGGAACTAAAATCCCACAAGTCATGTGGCACAATCAATCAATAAATACATACACAAATATTTATATAATATATATAACATTTAGGAATACAGAATCTGACAACAAAGGAGATGGGGTTTGAGTATGGTTCTGCCACTTACAAACTGTGCTAAGGACTTTAACCTCTCTGTGCCTCTGGGATTAATACTACCTACTTCAGTTGGTTGGTTGTGTGTGAATGTGTGCTAAGTCGCTTCAGTTGTGTCGACTCATTGCAACCATATGGACTGTAGCATGCTCGGCTCCTCTGTCCATGGGATCCTCCAGGCAAGAATACTGGAATGGGTATTCCATTACTGTTCTCCTCCAGGGCATAGTCCCAACCAGGGGATCAAACCCACATTTCTTATGTCTCCTGCACTGGCAGGAGGTTTCTTTACCAGTAGCACCACCTGGGTTACAAAGATTTTGTGTAGTTTCTCAGTCATGTCCAATTCTTTGCAACCCTATGGACTATAGCTCACCAGGCTCCTCTGTCCATGGGATTCTCCAGGCAAGAAAACTGGAGTGGGCTGCCATTTCCTTCTCCAGGGTTTCTTCCCAACCCGGTGATTGAAGTCGGGTCTCCTGCATTGCAGGCAGATTCTTTTACTGTCTGAGCCACTAAAATGACTAGGAGAAGACCCGATACATAGCAAATAAGAACTCAAAGATGTTAATCATTATTTCCAAACTTCTTATTTCTTAAGAATTTTCCAAGGATAAAGGGCTACACAATCTTATAATTAGAACGGCTTTTTTTCATTCTAAAGAACAATATTTGGATGAAAGGGAACAGCAGTTTTCTGAATTTCTGCCACTTTCCTTTTTGTGAACTATTATTTTGCATGACCACAGAATCCACTACGTCTGTGCCTGCAGAAAAGTGCTTTGTTGAATCTTCAGAAACACTGTTCTGGTCTTTAACATAATTAAATCTGAATGTTAAATTTTTTAAAGATGCAGCAGAACACAAGTGTTGTGCTCTGTTTTTACCCACACCGCATTTCTGACAACAAATGGGTAATTTTTCCATACCAAGCAATTCTCCAGTTCTCTGTGGACAACTGAGCATCCTACAAGTCAATTCAGTATGACGGAGGTGCATGCGTGCTCAGTCTTCATTCATGCGTGCTTCATTTGTGTCTGACTCTTTGCAATCCTATGGACTACAGCTCACTAGGCCCCTCTGTCCATGGGATTCTCCAGGCAAGAATATGGGAGTAGGTTGCCATGCCCTCCTCTAGATCTTCCAGACCCAGGGATCAAATCCACGTCTGCCTTCATCTCCTGTATTGCAGGCGGAATTCTTTATCCACTGAGTCACCTCAGTTCAGTTCAGTCGCTCAGTTGTGTCGGGCTCTTTGCGACCCCACGGACTGCAGCACACCAAGCTTCCCTATCCATCACCAACTCCAGAAGCTTACTCAAACTCATGTCCATCGAGTCAGTGATGTCATCCAAAACATCTCATCCTCTATCGTCCCCTTCTCCTCCTGCCTTCAGTCTTTCCCAGCGTCAAGGTATTTTCCAATGAGTAAGTTCTTCGAATCAGGTGGCCAAAGTATTGGGAGTTTCAGCTTCAGCACCAGTACTTCCAATGAACACTCAGGACTGATCTCCTTTAGGACTCACTGGTTTGATCTCCTTGCAGTTCAAGGGACTCTTAAGAATCTTCTCCAACACCACAGTTCAAAAGCATCAGTTCTGAGTCACCTAATATGTCCTACAAGTCAATTTAATTCCAACATTAACTACTTAGAGACAGCTCAACCCCACAGGCTGCTCACTCCCACAAGACTGCCCCCCAACTTCAGAAGCCAGTTAAAAGTCTTAGGCCTCCCATTTTTCTCCCCCAACAAGCTATAAATCAGGGGTTTCCATGGCCCCCTCCTCAGGTTTGCTAATTTTCTAGAACAACTCAAGGGACTCAGGAAAACAATTTACTATTTTAACTGATTTGTTATAAACGATATAACTCAAAAACAGCCATGTGGTTGCCAAAGAGTTGGACACGACATAGTGATTAAACAACAAATATGGACAAGGTATCAAGATTGCTTGGAGAAATATCAATAACCTCAGATATACAGATGACACCACCCTTATGGCAGAAAGTGAAGACAGACTAAAAAGCCTCTTGATGAAAGTGAAAGAGCAGAGTGAAAAAGTTGGCTTGAAGCTCAACATTCAGAAAACGAAGATCATGGGTCACTTCATGGGAAATAGGTGGGGAAACAGTGGAAACAGTGTCAGACTTTATTTTTGGAGGCTCCAAAATCACTGCAGATGGTGACTGCAGCCATGAAATTTAAAGATGCTTACTCCTTGGAAGGAAAGTTATGACCAACCTAGATAGCATATTGAAAAGAAGAGACATTACTTTGCCAATAAAGGTCCGTCTAGTCAAGGCTATGGTTTTTCCAGTGGTCATGTATGGATGTGAGAGTTGGACTGTGAAGAAAGCTGAGCACCGAAGAATTGATGCTTTTGAAGTGTGGTGTTGGAGAAGACTCTTGAGAGTCCGTTGGACTGCAAGGAGATCCAACCAGTCCATTCTGAAGGAGATCAACCCTGGGATTTCTTTGGAAGGAATGATGCTGAAGCTGAAACTCCAGTACTTTGGCCACCTCATGCGAAGAGTTGACTCACTGGAAAAGACTCTGATGCTGGGAGGGACTGGGGACAGGAGGAGAAGGGGACGACAGAGGATGAGATGGCTGGATGGCATCACTGACTCGATGGACGTGAGTCTGAGTGAACTCTGGGAGTTGGTGATAGACAGGGAGGCCTGGTGTGCTGCGATTCACGGGGTCGCAAAGAGTCAGACACCACTGAGCAACTGAACTGATCTGATGGGCAAGGTATTGAAGAAAATTATGGTCTAGAGAAATTCATGCAGAGTTTCCATGTCCTGTCTGGGCACATCACCCTCCCAGCATCTCAGTGTGTTCATCAATCTGGAAGCTTTCCAAATCCTGTAGTTTAGTAAGAGTTTTTATAGAGGTTTCATTATATAGGCATGGTTGATGAAATCATTATTCATTGCTGGTTAACAATCTCTAGATCCACTTCCTTTCTTAGAGGTTAGGGAGTAAGGTTGAAAGTTCTAAGTTTCTTAAGCAAGTCTTGGTTTTTATGGTCCCCATCTAAGGGGTATCTAGGGGGCCCTGCCACTAGTCATCTTATCTGCATACAAAAAGATACTCAAAAGTTTTAGGAGCTTGTGCCAAGAACCAGGGACAAAGACCAACTACATGTTTCTTATTATATCACAAGATTACAAGGAGTAATTTTACAATTAAAAATGAAGATTGAAAAGGGAAAATACTAGTTTTCAGATTACTAAAAGTCTACCTGCATGTAATTGTCTTCTAAAAAAGATAAAAACTGAATTTTTTGTTTTTGTAAGGATCCATTCCTTGCAAATAACATTTCTCTTTGCTATTCCATGCCACTTAAGGGAAGTATAAACCTTAGTCTCCACCTTCTTATCACCTCCCACATTCCCCCAGGGCTGTATGACTCTCTACATTATTCTACCAAATAACACAAGTCAAATTTGTGTGGTAATTTTTTAATAATTGTGTGTTATTACCTATAGGTATTGTCCAATTCATGCAAACTTAAGTGTCTCAGGACCTATGGTAAATTAGAAATGACCGCAAATTCTTTGTAACTCTTTATTTTTTTCATACTACTTAAATTTGGGCTGGTTTTGTGACTTGTTTTGAGACTATCATGTGGTGGAAGTGACACTCTGTGATCTCCAAGTCTAGGCCTCAAGAGACCTAACAGCTCCTATAAATGCTCTCTTTGAACTCTTCCACAGATAAGCTCAGATAGACTTCTGGGGACACGTGGCCCGGCCAATAACCAGAACCAACTGCCAGTCATGTGAACGAGGTCTTCTCAGACTGTTGTTCGTTTTCAGTCACCAAGTCGTGTCTGACTCTTTGTGACCCCATGGACTGCAGCACAGCAGAAAATCTAGATGACCTCCTCAGACTATCCAACCCAAACTGGGCCACCAGATAACTGCAGTCATGTAAGTAGCCTGGACAAGGTCAGCAGATGAACTGCTCAGCTGATCCTAGCCCAAACTGCTGGCCTATAGAATCATGAACAGATAAGATAGCTGTTTTAAGCCATGAAGTTTTGGAGTTTATTCTCCTGTGAGAGGTAACAGATACACACAACACCCTCCTCCCATCTAAAGAAACAGAATTATCTTTGCATAGAATAAAACTAATGAGTTGTACCACTCTGCTTTCAATTAAACCAAATCTGGTAATATGATCACAACCACTGGATTGGTATTTGATCTGGAACAGGTCAGGAAGATCCCTTGGAGAAGGGCATGGCAACCCAACTATAGTATTCTTGCCTGGAGAATCCCATGGTCAGAGAAGCCTGGCGGCCTACAGGTCCACAGGGTCACAAAGAGATGGACACAACTGAAGCGACTTAGCAAGCATGCAGCCACATACGACAAGACATAACTGACATGAAAGTCGCTCAGTTGTGTCCGACTCTTTATGCCACCATGGACTATACGGTCCATGGAACTCTCCAGGCCAGAATACTGGAGTGGGTAGCGGTTCCCTTCTCCAGGGGATCTTCCCGACCCAGGAATCAAACCTGGGTCTTCTGCATTAAATGCAGATTCTTTACCAGCTGAGCTACCAGGGACACTCATGACAAGACAGAGGGAAGGCCTGTCATCTATAAAGTGGCATGGCACAAAACTCTGCCCTAATGGACAACTCCATGGAAGGCAGTGACTAATTCAAATCCTTTATTAGGTAACAGGAACGTTAACATAAACACTGAAAAACTGGTCACTAAAGCTGCTAATACATCCTGAACAATATAATATAAATCCTTATTCTGTAACCACTAGGATCCAGGGGGCTGTTATGTCTACTCAGCCTCTTTGAAACCCTAGTCTGGAGTAAGCCTCCACTGGCTAAGGAAATCCGAATATTTTTCTTTACAATCTGAAAGGACACTATATATGCTGTATTAATTTCATCTACTGTAACACTTTATAGTGTTAAGTTTATAAAACATTTCTAAATAATCTCATTTGAGAGGTAGCATGGCTTATTGGACAGGGCATGGACTTTGGGTCAGGGAGACTAAAATTTAATCACACTAATCAAAAGATTACTAAGAGCAGTTTTAAGAATTAGAAACAAGAGAACTACATGTAAAATTTTTAAGTGTCTGGTAAATAACAGCACCCCAGTAAATTCTATTTTTCTATTAATTTAGCAAGATTTACTAAGGACACTGATTACCTCAACTGGCTTTTGTTACATAACAAAACCACCTCAAAAATCAGTAGCTTAAAATAACAACCAATTCTGAGTCAGCAATTTAGGCTATGTTCAGCTGAACAGTTCTGCTGATCTTGGCCAGGCTTATTCATATGCTGTGGACAGCTGCCAGGTAGACAGGCTGGTCTAAGATGGCTCAGCTGGGATGGTTGTCTCTATTCCAAAGGATCTCTCATCATCTATTTGGCTAGCCTAGATTTGACTACATACAGAAACATGCAATGCCTCTTAATGCCCAGGCTCAGAACTCACCAAACATAACCTCCACTTAGTTTATTAGCCATAGCACATCATCAGGCAAGCCAACACTTAAAGGACAGAGAAACAAAGTCAAGGAGCTGCTTAGTGTGGTCATTTTGCAATGTATCCAGAGACCTATATACTGGGTACCATAAAGGTCTTTTAAATGCTATATATATATGTAGATGTAAATGTTTATGTATTTAATCATTATATTTGCTAAGTCACTTCAGTCGTGTCTGATTCTGTGCAACCCCATAGATGGCAGCCCACCAGGCTCCACAGTCCCTGGCATTCTCCAGGCAAGAACACTGGAGTGGGCTGCCATTTCCTTCTCCAATGCATGCAAGTGAAAAGTGAAAGTGAAGTTGCTCAGTCAGGTCCGACCCTCAGCAACCCCATGGACTGCAGCCTACCAGGCTCCTCCATCCATGGGATTTTTCAGGCAAGAGTACTGGAATGGGATGCCAATGCCTTCTCCATCATTATATTAAATCATTACAAAAAGGTCTTCAAGAGAGATATAGACTATTCCTATTTTTGTGGGGAAACTGAAGTATAGGAAGCTAGTAACTAGCCCGAAGTATTATTACTTATACATAGCAGAGTCAAAACTGGAAATCAGGTTTCCTAGGTCCTACCTCGTTCAGTGTTTTTCCTGTTCATCCTATGTTGTCCAGAAATTGATCCCAAGACCCTAGAGATCCTATAACACCTTCATAAAGTAGCTTCTAAATAATATCACAGAACAAAGTCTGATTTGAGATATAAGTTTAAACCATATTTGCTTGATTTCTTTGTCACAGTCTACCTAACCTAACAAATCACCTGTGGTCAACTTTAATGAAAAACTGCTTCATGGCACAGTTCAGTTCAATTCAGTTGCTTAGCTGTGTCCGACTCTTTGCCACCCCACGAATCACAGCGCCCAGGCCTCCCTGTTCATCACCATCTCCCAGAGTTCACTCAGACACATGTCCATCAAGTCCGTGATGCCATCCAGCCATCTCATCCTCTGTCGTCCCCTTCTCCTCCTGCCCCCAATCCCTCCCAGCATCAGAGTCTTTTCCAATGAGTCATCTCTTCGCATCAGGTGGCCAAAGTACTGGAGTTTCAGCTTCAGCATCATTCCTTCCAAAGAAATCCCAGGGTTGATCTCCTTCAGAATGGACTGGTTGGATCTCCTTGCAGTCCAACGGACTCTCAAGAGTCTTCTCCAACACCACACTTCAAAAGCATCAATTCTTCGGTGCTCAGCTTTCTTCACAGTCCAACTCTCACATCCATACATGGCCAATGGGAAAACCATAGCCTTGACTAGACAGACCTTAGTCGGCAAAGTAATGTCTCTTCTTTTCAATATACTATCTAGTTTGGTCATAACTTTTCTTCCAAGGAGTAAGCGTCTTTTAATTTCATGGCTGCAGTCACCATTTGTTTTGTTTCAGTTTGATTCTGGGAACATTATTTTTCTTTCTAAATGAAGAATTTATTCAATGAATCACTACTGATTGTCTGTTGTCTATGTCAGTCACTGTACTATATACTGAAGATACAACAAGATAATCAGCTTTTATAAACTATATTAAAAAACTTTCTTTTAAGATCTCTCTCTTGAAGAAATGAGTTTGATAAGGGAAGCATTTATTTTCAGAGAAATTTCTGGGATCTACTATTTTAATGAAAATATATTCCTTTTTACCATTAAACCCTTCAATAACTAATGGAATATCAAGTTCAACAAACTGCATCACCTGTATGTATGAACAGATATTCACAAATATGCATTTAATTATCGTGGTCAGAAGCCTATTAATCCTTCTGACTCCTATCCTATTTATCCCCCACATCTTGGTTGAGTCTACCTTCAAAATATATATCTACTAATTCACTAACACTATGTTGAACCAAGCCACTACCATCTCTTGTTCAGACCATAACTTACACTCATTTCATCTCTCTGCATCCATTATTGTCTTTTTAGAGGAGCTCAAGATACTCTTAAAATATGTCTGATTACATTATTTCTTCTGCTTGAAACCCTTCCAACAGCTTCCCTATTCTAAATGTACTCTCTTCACCGTAGCCTTTAAGACCTTTCCATTCTCACCTTTAACCCTTCTCTTTGTTGCTCTAGTCACACCAACCTTTTCCTTTCACACCAAGCTCTTTTCCACTGTAGGGCCTTTGTATGCACCGTTCCCTCTTGGCATCACTGGCCTCTTTTCATTTCTTGTAGCTCAAAAGGCCCTTTCAAACTCCTCTTACATAGGTCCCCTTCTTATCCTATTATGGTGTCCTATTTGTTTCCCTCATAGCATGTTTTCAATTTATAAATACATATTTACTTGTTTATTTACTGGTTATATCCTTCCTACCAACCTGTAAGTTCCAAGGAGTACAAACTGTTTCATTCATTACTGTACAAATATTTAGCATACTGCTTGCTACACAGCAAGTGTTCAATAAGTATTTTTTAAATAATCAATATCTAATTTTTGCATGGCACCATATTGGTTTATTTGCCAATAACTACAGATAGTAAAAGAAGGATGGACAAAACTAAATTCACTAGAGTGAATGAAAATGAAAATGTTTCCAGTGTCAACACCCAATGTAAAAATGAAATTTATTGCCTAAAATAAGTACTTGTTACCATCATCTTAGATTATTATGGACAGAGGAGCCTGGCGGGCTACAGTCCATTGGGTTGCAAAGAGTTGGACATGACTAAGCACATACATACATAACAAATAAAACCTAGATCCTATGTGCCTAGAGTATCTACGTAGGATTAGCGGTTTACCTCTCGCAATTACAGGAATAACCATATTGCTACTAGTGTGACTTTTCACAATAGGCTTTCCTCACCTCTTCTATTTCTCTACAGGAACATTTTTCACATTAAATACTAGGTTGCTGAAATACACAGAGATGGAATTTATATACTAATTTCAAACACAATACAGTGTATTTCCAAAGACACAATTACACTGTTTCTGGCATGAAAGCAGTAACTAATGCTGAAACACATTTTTAAATGATGGTTCTCTATAAGCAGTTGAAAGAGGGAATTGCTAAGGTCAGTTACTTTAAAGTAAATTAAGTTTAGATAGCTCACTAAATTAAAAACTATACCAAATAGTAGCTAGCAGCAAATGTTTTTCCAACTATACTCAGAAAAAATATACTTGTCTTTTAATCATGTGAAATAATGTTTATTGCTGCCAGTTATATAACTGGTATGTTTCTTGAAGACAATCTGAAAAATATTCACAAACATGAAAATAAAATTATCCCAAATCCCAGCAACCAGAGACTTAACACTTTATATAACAGAGACCTCTATTTTAGATCTATCACAGTATTAGGTAAATAAACTCTTTAAAAGAATCTAGTTTTCTGAACTTATGATCCAACTACTTTCAGACTTCTGTTCATGCCATTCTCTCCTTGAAGGATGAACCAAATCTCAATCCACTCACCTTTAGGACTGAGTTATGTAATATCCCTAAGTATCTGTTTTACCATAAGATTTTTGTGGGGATTTAGTCATGAACGTTAAGAACTTATTATACAAATGGTAGTCACTGTAACAGCTAAAAAAATCACCTCTTTAGTGGAACTTTCACAGATTACTTCAGTCCTTTTCTGATGCTATTTGTATGTTACTTACATTGTAGTGTCTCATTATGAACCAGTACATGACTTATATCCCTCACTAGGCTCTGAGATGATTTGGGACAGCTCTCCTACAACTTTATACTCACTTGCCATGTTTACAAATACTGAAGGTTAATTCAAAAATTTTTTTCACACATACTACCTGTAAGTCATCTAACTGGGAGACACAAAGATGAATAGTAAGTTTTAATTTCTGCCCTCATGTAGTTTATAATCTTTTAGAGGGAAAGAGACATTATTAGTGTAAATGATATTAGGTCCACAAACTTTTTTTAAAACCCACTGGGGAAAAATATGTTTCAGAATTTAGAACTTCTCAGATTTTAGAAAGGTAATATAGTATATATACTATATATTAAGAAATCATTCGGGGCTTCCCTGGTGGCTCAGAGGTTAAAGCGTCTGCCTCCGATGCAGGAGACCTGGGTTCAATCCCTGGGTCAGGAAGATCCCCTGGAGAAGGAAACGGCAACCCACTCCAGTATTCTTGCCTGGAGAATCCCATGGACCAAGGAGCCTGGTGGGCTACAGTCCATGGGGTCGCAAAGAGTTGGACATGACTGAGCGACTTCACACACACACACACACACACACGAAATCATTTAGTAAGGTCCAGGTAGGCACCCTATGATCCAACATTATTACTTTTACTAACTGGGATAAAAATAGACTATAAATAGCCTCATATCCATTCAGGTCAAATTTTAATACTACATGAGTTTTCAACTGCTGCTGTAGCAAATTACCATAAATGTAGTGACTTACACAGTACAAATTTATCATCTTTTAGATCTAGAAGTCATAACTGTCCTTGTGCTAAGCCAAGGTATCTATAAAGCTGGTCTCTTTCTAGAGGATCCACGGGAGAATCTGTCTTTTTCCTTGCCTGACTTCTGGATGCTGTTTGCTTTCCTTGGCTCCTGGCCTTTCATCTAATAATTAGCAATCCCATCACTCTAATCTCTACTTCTGCCATGACATTTTCTTCTCTGACTCTCTTGCCTCCCTCTTCCTCTCATAAGGGCTCTTGGGATTACACTGAGCCCATCTGGGTAATCCAAGCTAATCTCCCCATTGCAAGATCTTTAATCATCTCTGCAAAGCCCCTTTTACCAAGTAATGTAATGTTTATAGGTTCCAGGATTAGGATATGGACCTCTTCAAGGGTTGTCATTTTGTCCACCAGAGCCACTAAATTAGTTTTTCTTTTTTTTAAGAGAAACTTAGTTTTCAGAGTCTTTTGAACTTTAGAACTACAGAGAGGGAACTTTGGACCTGTATAACCAAAGGTAGTACAAGGCTAGTGATACAAGAAAAGCACAGGAGGATTATAGAAATATAATGAATGGAAAAACCACAACCAGTTAAGTATCAGGAAAAGCTCAATGAAATAAATAGTACTGGGCTGGCCAAAAAGTTCATTTGGGTTTTTATACAACATCTTACAAAAACCCAAATAAACTTTTTTGGCCAACCCAATATTTGATGGGAGCCTTCAAAGATGTAAAGGATTATGACAGCTGAACACTGGTACAAAAAGTAATTTTCAGACATACTTGCTCTCAAAATTTTATAGGGACATACAAAACAGCAACAACAAATTCAGAGACAGGAAACCGCATTTGGAGAAGAAAGAGACTGCAGTTTGACTGAATTATACAGACTAAAACAGTAGTGAAAGAAAAGGAAAGATGAAGACAGATACAATGGGCTATGTTGCTTGTCAGGATGAAGAGTTTGTTCTTAATTCTGGAGGAAGTGAGCAGTCAGGTGGAAATAGTTTTGAACTGAGAAATGATGTGATATGATTGGTGTTATATTGAAGAAAGATTAACTTGGCAAGAGGATTGATTCAAATTGGGAAAGGCAGAAGCGTAGCAGACAAATGACTAATCTAAAGAATAGGTACTTTCACTAGGGTGATGGGAGAAGAATGATGATGTCAAGGTAGCTAGAATTCATAAGAGATTTTCATCAACATAATTTTTAATAAAAGCAGCTACAAATTATAGTGCTTACTGTATGTCAGGTACCATTCTATGAAAGAGTTTAACTCCATTTTACAGATAAGAAGACTACGGTGTACAAAGTGTACCTTCTACACTAAATATCATGGCTGGGATTTGAATCCAGATAGATATGACTCCTGGAGAAGGCAACGGCAACCCACTCCAGTACTCCTGCCTGGAAAATCCTCTGGACAGAGGAGTCTGGTAGGCTGTAGTCCATGGGGTCATGAAGAGTCAGACACGACTGAGTGACTTCACTTTCACTTTTCACTTTCATGCACTGGAGAAGGAAATGGCAACCCATTCCAGTGTTCTTGCCTGGAGAATCCCGGGGACGGTGGAGCCTGGTGGGCTGCCGTTTATGGGGTCACACAGAGTCGGACACTACTGAAGCGACTTAGCAGCAGCAGCAGCAGTGACTCCAGAGTCCAGATGAATATGAACTTGTAGTGACATAATCTGAAAGTTGAACTAACTGATTTGTGAAAAATTCACCATTCCACCTAAAAGCAAGCTATGGTAAGTTAACAACGTATACTTAAAACTCTAAAACAAATACTAAAATATCACAGGGAATTATAGCTATTAAGCCAACAAAGGAGAAAAAACAGAATTGTTAAAAAAGCTACTCAGGCTTCCCAGGTGGCTCAGTGGTAAAGAATCTGCCTGCCAATGCAGGAGACATGGGTTTGATTCCTGGTCTGGGAAGATCCCACATGCCACGGAGCAACAAAGTCGGTGAGCCACAACTATTGAGCCTGCACTCTAGAGCCCAGGAACCATAACTACTGAGCCCACTCACTGCAACTACTGAAGCCCACATGCCCGAAAGCATGTGCTCTGCAATAAGAAGCCTGTGCACTACAACTGGAGAGTAGCCCAAGTTCACCACAAATAGATAAAAATCCACAAAGCAATGAAGATCCAGCACAGACATAAATAAATATTTTAGAATTTACTCACACTAAAAGAAAATAAAAAGGGAAATAAGACATTTATGAACAGTTACAACAAAAAGAAAATAACAAAATGGTATATTTAAACTCTGTCATCAACAATCACATTAACCATAAATGATCTGAACATGCCAATTAAAAGGCAGAAACTGTAAGACTGAATTAAAAACAAGACCCACCCACATGCTGCCTATAAGAAACAATTTTGAATATGAATACACAAAGAGGTTAAAAGTAAAAGGATAGAAAAAGATATACTATGCTAAAGAAAAAAAAAAAGCTGGAGTGACTACATGAATATCAGACAAAGTTGATTTTAGAGAAAGGATATCACCAGAGATAAAGGGAATCATTCATTCTAACAAAGCTGTCAATTCATCATGTATACATAATCTAAAATGTTTATTTACTTTATAAATAAATATTCAATAAAGTAAAAAGTAACAGAAGTACAATATAATACAGAAAAGTCCATAGATATAGCTAAAAATTTCAACATCTTTCAATCACTAACAGACCAAGTAGACAGTCAGTAAGCACAGAGATGTCCAGAACACCATCAACCAATTTTATAATTGAACTTTATAGAACATCCTATCCCAAAACAATACAAAACAAAATTTTAAGTATTACAAGTATACAGATAACATTTACCAAGAGAGACCACTTTTAAGTCATAAAATAAGTACGAATAAATGTAAAAGGATTTAAGTCCTACAAGGTATGTTTTCTGACTACAATTTAATTACATTAGCAATCACAACAAAATGATATATGGAAAATCCTCAAATAGTTGAAGACTAGGAAATATATTTCCAAATAATTCCAATCAAAGAAGAAATAAAAGGGAAAAAAATAGTTATTTTAAATTGAATGAAAATTAAAACAAAAGTATCATAATGTATGAGGGAAGCAGGTAAAGCAATAGTACATAAAGGGAAAATTACAGCATTAAAATGTCTACACTTGAGGCCATTCATTTAAGACCTCTCTTGTTTTCCAAGAGAGGTCTTAAATGAATGGCCTCAACTATTTTCACCTCAACAAACTAGAAAAACTAAGCAAATTAAACTGGAAGTAAGCAAAGAGAGGATATAGTGAAGGTGAGAGCAAAAGTCATTGAAACAGAAAAATAATGAGAACACCAATAAAAATGATAACCCACTAGCCAGGCTGATGGGAAAGGGTGGCATATGAAGAGAATATAAACTGACAGTATCTGAGGCATGATAGAAGTGCTATCACTGTAGATGCTACAGATATTAAAAGAACTGTTAGGAAATATTATACAATTTATACTAATAAATTTCACATCTTACATGAAATGGAAAAATCCTGAAAAGACACAAGGTTTAGTGAACCTCACAAAAGAAGAAATACATTGTGCTTTGAAAAAGAAATGCAATATTAAGGGATTTACACTACTTGACTTCAACACTTATTATAAAGCCACACTATTCTAGGTAGTGTAGTATTGGTATGAAGACAGACAAATATCCAACAGAACAGAAAAGAGTCCAGAAATAATCCAACTGATGAATTATTTGGTCAACTGATTTCTTCCACAGATGCAAAGCTGACCTTTTTTTAAAAAAATGGTGCTACAACAATTGGATATCACTATTAAAAAAAAAAACAAAACTTAGATCTTGACCTCTTAAGATGTACAAATGAGTCACATACCTAAATGTAGAATGTAAAATTATAAGACTTGCAGAAAAAGAAAATTTTTACTGCGTTGACTTAGGCATAGATTTCTTAAATGTAACACCAATAGCACAATCCATAAAAAAGAAATTTTTGAACTAGAATTCATGGAAATTAAGAACTTCTGCTTTTTCAAAAGAACTTCTGCTTTCTCATTAAGGGAATGAAAAGATAATTCACAGGTTGCGAGAAAATATTTGTAAATCACATATTTGATGTATCTAGAATGAAGAAACTTTTCTTGGTGGCTTAGATGGTAAAGAATCTGCCTGCAATTCAAGAGACCTGGGTTCAATCCAGGAAGAGCCCCTAGTGAAGGGAATGGCAACCTACTCCACCCGGAAAATCCTATGGACAGAGAAGCCTAGTGGGCTACAGTCCATGGGGTCGCAAAGAATCTGACACGACTGAGCAACTAACACAAATAAAGACAATAAAATTTAATTAGAAAACAACCCAAAGGTAAACATCCAGATATTTGAACAGATACTTCACAAAAGAAAATAAACAAATGGCATTTAAAAAGATGATCAACATCATTAGTCTTTAAAAGTGAAAGTAGCTCAGTCATGTCCAACTCCTTGCAACCCCATGGACTATACAGTCCATGGAATTCTCCAGGACAGATTACTGGAGTTGAATAGCCTTTCAATTCTCCAGAGGATCTTCCCAACCCAGGGATCAAACCCAGGTCTCCCACATTGCAGGAAGACTCTTTACCAGCTGAGCCACCCAGGAACCTCTCACTAGTCTTTAGGAAAACACAAATTAAAGTCACAAGGAGATACCACTACACACCTATTAGAATGGCTAAAACTAATATGGCAAGAATGTAGAGCAACTGAACTCCTACTCTGCTTGTAGAAATACTATAAAATGACATAACCACTTTAAAAGACACTTTGGTACTTTCTTTGAACACTCACAGCAGCTCTATTTGTAATAATCAAAACCTGGAAACCCAAATGATCATCAACAGACCAATAAAAAACAAACTGTTATCCACTGGAACAATGTTTATAAAATGGGATAGTGTTCAGTAAAAAATGAACTAATGATGGATATGAAAACACAGATGAATTTTAAAGTCATTACACTAAATGAAAGCAGCCAAACAAAAAAGACTCTACACTGTATGATTCTATTCATATAAAGTTTCAGAAAATACACACCAACCTATTATGCCAGATAGCAGATTAGTGGTTGCTTAGGGTAGGGATTGGGATTGATGGAAGGAGTAAGGAAAGACAGGACACAGGAATTACAAACGAAGAATAGAAAATTGGTGGGGCGGTGGGGGATGGTCATTTATATTGATTGTAATGATTTCAAAGCGTATACATAAGTCAAAACTTATCCAATTGTACATCAGTTATATTCAGATATAGCTCTCAAAAACTCATTTAATCAAATAGCAATAACCATTTATTCCAATATAGTTAATGCTCATATCCTGCTATAAATGTTTATTTGCTATTACCTATTAACAAGAAAATGATTTAAACTTACAACAGTAACATTATACTACTCAACTTCAATGTGTAAAAGAGTACATTTTCTTTCTGGAAATGTGCAAGCAAAGAATCTTTAAGACATGGATTAAAACAGTGCAAATTCAGACAAGCTCAAGTAGATCAGTGAGATCTGCTATCTTCTATCAGCATATTATTATCTATCCTATTCCTTACTTGAAAATAAATACAGTTATCACAATAGGAAACAGGTAAGTATGTGGCCTTAACAATTTCCATCTCATCACTAAAAATAATCTACAAGTACAAAACAGCAGATGAATTGGCTAACTAGTCATCTGTAATCTGCCTATGTCGAAGTGAAAATTTTCTCCACAGAAACCATTTCACGTGGTGGCAAAGTTCCAGGCCAGTTCCCAAATCTTATTTAAGCAGTAGGGATTATTTATCCTCTCTTTCTTCTACATCACTGTTTTCCCTCTACTAGATCACTGTCATCAGTATAGAGACATGCTATAATTTCATTCATTAAAAACAACAACAACAACAGAAAAAAACAGCAACAACAAAAACAAACTTGGTCCTATTTCTGCCTTTAGCCATTTAATCCCCCACTTCCTGATTTTTCGGCTCTCCTTTTGGCAAAATTCTTTGAATTAGTTCTCTGATTTCTCTCCTGCAATTCTCACTTAAATCTGTCCTATTTGGGCTTTTATTTCCAGCACTGTATCAAACCATCTGACTAAGGTCAATTATCTGCTATATCTAGTGGTTAATTCTGAAGTCTCTTTTCACTAAACCTCTTAACAGTTGTTTATTCCTTGAAATCACTTATTGTGGCTTTCGGGAAACCTCAAGTTCCTGGCTTTCCTCCTGCCTCCTTCACAACTTCTCTACTTCCAAATCTAGGACTCAGTCCTCGGACCTTTTTTCTTATTTGTATCTATATTCACTCCATTAGCAGTTTCATGTTAAATTTTCTTAAAGTAAGATACAGCTATATCTTAAAGGACTTGAATGCCTTACTATAATCCTCAAATAAGGTCAATTATAGATAATTTTATCATTTGAGGAGGCAGGTGCTGATGAAAAACAGATTCAAAAAGATACGAAAAAGTTGAAAAGAGAAGTTAATTTTCAATAAATCATTACTCGTATTACTGGTATAGGGAGTTACTTAAAAATAATAAAGCTAAACTGATGAATACCAAAACAAATATTTTTTATTTATTCCAGTCATTTATTATATTAGAAACATTTAAATACCATACTAAATATTTCATTAAAAATGTAAATTATGACCTTATCAATGGTCCTAGTCCCATATGGGCCTGTAACAGTTACAACTTACATCAATTTGGACTTGTTTCAGAAGACTTTTTATAACAATTATCTCATTTTATCCTAAAAAAGACTCTATAAGGATATTACAGTAAATATTATTTAAGGCATCAGTTTCTGCTCTTAATATGACCTCTCACATAACAGGCAGACTTTTAATGAGCAGATTTAATTAATTTCAAATTAGAGAACTCAGAAATCCATCTCTACTACAAGAAATATATATTAAAATTCATGTTCAACTGATGACAGGTCATTACTGTCATCTTTCTGTACTTAGCATAAAATTACAAAATAGAAATTTAAATCTTCTTTTTAATGTCGATGAAACTAAGTCCTTTATATACATAACCATTAAGAGACAATCTTTATTTCATTTACTTCCATGACTATACTGATGATAAAAATTATATTAATACTGATATCCAATAATTGTTGACTGCTTCTACTACAAAGAAAAAAACACTTATTTTTGCAAAGAAGAAGACTATAATTGATCATTCACAAGTAAAGCATGACTCGTTTCCTCCCTCCAAGAGTCCTACTTCAAATGATATGGCATGCAATGCCTGCTGATCCCAGAGCAATGGTTAGAGGCATATGGACTTACAGCAAAGCTTCTTAAAATATACCCTATCTCTCTTGAGGGCTCAAACATCAGTGCTTCCGGTCCTGAGGACTGAGGAGTGGCCCCTTCCCTTCTACTACTAAGCACATCAAGTGTCTGTATAGACTCTCAGAGTTCTGCCTCTAAGATCTCCACCTGTGAAATGTTCCTTTCTGACTGAAATATCCTGTTTCACCCCTCCAATTCCTCACTATTAACTTTCTTTGTCCTTATCAAGTCCTTGTGATCCTTTCGTTCTTCTCTATTTTCAAAACCATCAACATACTTTTGGCTTTGCTTCCGTTTCTACCTCACTAGCATTTCAGATTCCTGTTCCAAAGAGAATTGCCCAGATCTCAAGGCCTTACTTTATCCTCTGGTCCCAACTGAAGGGTCATATCAGAATGATATTCTAATATGAATACCATTATATTCATAATGATTACATCTTCTCTGATCACATCATCAGCACCCTCTGCTGTCTTTTAAATATCAACTCTGTAAATAATGAGTCAACAGTTTTGTTATGCCCCAGTTCATTCTATACCTTCTCTTCTTCATAAATCCATCTATGTCCAGATTTTGAACTATCCCTCTAAATTACTGATATAAACAACCCTAACATCCCTGTAAACACTCAGACCTATGCTATCTGTCTGACAGGCTACAACACAATGTCTTATTAACTCATTTTCAATATATCCAAAACCAACTTCACCATCAGTGACTCCTCATTCCTCAAAGAAAATTTACTCCTTTTTTGGAATTCTCTATTTCTAATAACACGAAATCACTTAGCATTTGAGATCATCTTTAAAGCAAAGTACTGTTTTTTCTACAATACAATTCAGTAAACTTTTAATTGTGTACAAATTGTTGGGAAAATAATTACATTTTCATCAAAAGGATATGATAAAGCCATTTTCATTCAACTCTTTGTATTTATGGTACAATAATTTGGTACATGATTTTTACTCCGCAAGTGGCTTGAACTCTGGAACCAATCCCTAATACACAAGTCCAATTTTGCCACCTACCAACTAAATCAAAATAATCCCATTTTTCCTCTACATCTAGAGGATACCTGAGTCAGGAGTACACATGAGAGACCAGGCAGTTAGATTGTGGCTACGATTGTGAAAGACTCTGTTGCAGACTATGCCCAAACCTTAGTTTTGATTTGATAAGTGAGAATTACATCTCCTCCCATAACAGGTGCTCAAAAAATGGTGCCCCTGTGATTACTGGTGTCACCTTTAAGTCAAGAGCAATTTGGCCACATGGGTAACCATTCTGTCTCTTCAGGGGACTGCTAATAACACATCTTTATTTTAAATCAATCTATGTCTTAAATTTTAGAACAATTCTAATTTTTATCTAGTCCACTGCTCTTTTAAACTAGTCAAATATTTCAAAAGTTCCAACATTCTAAATATTTTTTAAAAAAGAACAAATACAATGAATACAAAATATTTACAAATATGGTAGTTATCCAACTATATCAATAGCTATTTTAAACATGAATGATTCAAATACACCAATTAAAAGAGAATATCAGAATACACTGAGAATAATAAACAACAAAAAGACTCAATCAAATGTTGTCTACGAGAAACTCACTTTAAATATAAAGACACAGAATTTCAGAGAATGCAGACTTCTAAGCAGGGGAATATCTCGAGGATAAAGAAGGGCATTATATAATGATAAGGGTATAAATTCTCTAAGACGACGTAACAATCCTTAAAGTATTAGACTGGCCAAAAGTTTCATTCAGTTTTTCCTGTAAGACAGCCCTAGTAGCTGGTTGTCTTTAACTTCATTCAAAACAATTTGTTAGCTTATAATTTGACAAGTAGCTGTCATATCAGCATGCATTTTTAAAAAATTATCAAAATATGTGAATTTTTGTGTAGCCATTTTAATACTAAATATGGAAGAAAAAAGCAAGCTTCTCAGCATATTATGCTTTATTATTTCAGTCAGTTCAGTTCAGTAACTCAGTCATGTCCAACTCTGTAACCCCATGGACTGCAGCATGCCAGGCCTCCCTTGTCCATCGCCAACTCCTGGAGTTTACTCAAACTCATGTCCATTGAGTTGGTGATGTCATCCAACTATCTCATCCTCTGTCATCCTCTTCTCCTCCTGCCTTCAATCTTTCCCAGCATCAGGGTCTTTTCAAATGAGTCAGTTCTTCACATCAGGTGGCCAAAGTACTGGAGCTTCAGCATCAGTCCTCCCAATGAAAATTCAGGACTGATTTCCTTTAGGATTATTATTTCAAGAAAGGTAAAATGAAACTTAAATGGAAAAAAATGTTTTCACAGTGCATGGGGAAGATGCTGCGACTGATCAAATGTGTCAAGAGTGATCTACGAAGTTGGTGCTGAGGATCTCTCCTGGACAATGCTCCACGGTCAGGTAGAACAGTTGAAGTTAACAATCAAATCAAGACATTAACTGAAAACAGTCAACGTTATACCATGACGGAGAAGGTAGACATACTCAAATTATCTGGATCAAGCACTAAAAATCATTTGCATCAGCTTGGTTATGTTACTATTTGTTTCGATGTTTGGGTTCCACGTAAGTGAAAAAAAAAACACTGACAACAGTTCCACATTTCTACTTAAATGTAAAAAAAAATTTTGATTTTAAAAACAAATTGTGATGGATGATGAAAAATGAACACTGGACAATAATGTGTGATGGGAGAGATCATGCAGCAAGCAAACGAACCATGAGCAACTACACCAAAGGCTAGTCTTCATCCAAAGAAGGTGATGTTGTGTTGTGTATATGGTAGGATTGGAAAGGAGTCCTCTACTATGAGCTCTTTCTGAAAACCAAATTATTAATTTCAATAAGTACTGCTCCTAGTCAGACCAACTGAAAGCAGCAACTGATGAAAAGCATCCAGAATTATTCAACAAAAAATACATTATATTCCATTAGGATAATGAAAGACTGCATGTTTCTTTGATGACCAAGCAAAAACTGTTAAGTTTGACTGAAGTTCTGATTCATCTGCCATATTTACCTGACATCACACCTTCAGATGTCCATTTTGGTCTTTACTGAAGTTCTCTAAAGAGAAAATATTTCAATTGCCTGTAAGACTGTAAAAGGCAGCTGGAACAGTTCTTTGCTCAAAAAGATAAAAATGTTTTGGGAAGATGGAATTATGAAGTTGCCTGGAAAATGGCAGAAGGTAGTGGAACAAAATGGTGAAAATGTTCAATAAAGTTATTGGTGAAAATAGAAAATATGTCTTCCATTTTTACTTAAAAACCAAAGGAACTTTTGGCCAATCAATATATATCTAATAACAGAGTACCAAAATATGTGAGGCAAAATTTATAGAACTTCAAGGAGAAGTAGATGAATTCACTATTTCAGAGACTTGAACACCTCTCTACCAGTAATTGACAGATCCAACAGGCAGAAAACTAACAAGGATAGGGTTGAACTGAGCGGATTCATCAGTCAACTGGATGTAACTGACATTTACATATTACTTCACCCAACAACACAGAACACAGATTCTTCTCAACCTCCCACAGACCATTCACCACAACAGACCATATCCTGGTCTGTAAAACATCCTCTCCCCCAAAGAACAGACATCAAACAACAAATACACTCAGACCACAATGGAATTACACTGGAAAGTAATATCATAAAGACAGCTGGAAAATCCCCAAATATTTTAACATCACACTTCTAAATAACATATGGGTCAAAGAAGTCTTAAGATAAATTTTTGAGTATTTTGAAGTAAATGAAAATGAAAATATCACTTGTCAAAATGTGTGGGATCCATCACAAGCAAAGTTTAAAGGGCAATTTATAGCACTGAATGTACATATTAGGAAAGAAGATCTAAAATCAATAACCTCAGCTTCCACCCTAGGAAACTAGAAAAAGCAGTATAAGCCTAAATTAATCAGAAGAATTAAAAAAAAAAAAAGCAGAAATCAATGAAATTGAGAAAGGAAAATCAACAGAGAAAAACCAATGAAACCAAAAGAAGGTTCTTTGAAAATGTCAACAAAATTGATAAATTTCTAGCCATGTATTATATCACACACAGCTTCTGTTTTGGTTTTTAAAATAAATGTGTGCTAGTCTTCAACTAAAATATAAAATGCTTCTCCCATTCCTCCCATTTTGCTTAACGTTTCTACAGTTCTCCAGCTTTATCTGGACTAAGGTCTGTCTAGTCAAGGCTATGGTTTTTCCAGTGGTCATGTATGGATGTGAGAGTTGGACTGTGAAGAAAGCTGAGCGCTGAAGAATTGATGCTTTTGAACTGTGGTGTTGGAGAAGACTCTTGAGAGTCCCTTGGACTGCAAGGAGATCCAACCAGTCCATTCTGAAGGAGATCAACCCTGATTTCTTTGGAAGGAATGATGCTGAAGCTGAAACTCCAGTACTTTGGCCACCTCATGCGAAGAGTTGACTCATTGGAAAAGACTTTGATGTTGGGAGGGATTGGGGGGCAGGAGGAGAAGGGGACGACAGAGAATGAGATGGCTGGATGGCATCGCTGACTCTATGGACATGAATCTGAGTGAACTCCGGAAGTTGGTGATAGACAGGGAAGCCTGGCATGCTGCGATTCATGGGGTCGAAAAGAGTTGGACACGATTGAGTGACTGAACTGAAAGCACATTTATGTTACAAAAATTTATCAAAACAAACAAAAAACCCGTATACATACATAGATATGTCTATGTATAGATAGGACAACATGTGTCTTATCAAGGAATGGAAAACAAAAAGCTTACTTTTGTAGCATAACAGGAAAACATAACAGACTTCATATTTTTCAGTAGAAGAATCAAATAAGTTAATCCACTACCAGACACACAAGGCTTTTCCTTTTTTTTTAATGAGTTAATCGTTACAGAAAGATTAACTTATTAGAGTAGACCTGAGGAACTTAAGAGAAAATAATGTCAGGAAGCTGTCCCACTGACAAACAAAGCACTGCTGTCATCATCATCCAACAGATGTCATCACACTCAACACCCACGTCCTTAGAATCCCTTTAGAATCATGAATTTAAGGAGTGGTGGCTTGACAGCATAGGGTAATGGGAAAAAATGGGACTTTGAAATCTCTGTTCAAGTTGCACCTCTACCATTTTTACTAGCATTGTGACCTTGTAAAATTACTAAATCTCTGAGAGGATTCAACTGGTGGGTTGCTAGGTACCAAAAAATATCATTCCAAAAGTACAACTTATTACAGAGATATTATGGTGCCTTTTGTAACCCAATCTCACGACCATGGACAAAGACACTTGAACACAGCCAGGACTCTATTTGCTTCTTATTCTTTCTTCAAGATGCCCCTACTTATATACTTCACTTGGCAAGAAACAAAGCCAGTAACAGTTTCTCAGTTCTGTGTCTTACAGCTTCAGCCACTGGAGAGAAAACAAATTATTCCATTCGCTGGACACTTGGGACCCAGGAAAACCTGAATACCCAGCTCAAGGCAGTGTCTGGAACTAAACCAATAAAGTACAAAAATGGGCAGAATTGTGACTGATCTCTTTGACCCCCTCTAAGCCACAGTGATCTTTTAAAAGTCAGATCTGATTCAGTGATCACCCTTAGTAAAATCCTTTATGGCCTTCCCCAATACACTTAAAATAAAAATCCATAACTTTCATTGAAGCAAAACTTCTGTAACCTTGCATGATCAGGCTCCTGTTTACCTCCACAACCACCCTGCTCAGCTTTAACAACTCTGGCCTTTTTGGTTCCTTGAACCTACCAAGCTCTTTCCCATCTCAAAATCATTTACCATGTATTCTTTACATTTCTCTTCCTTTTCACATAGCTAATGTCCACCAATCTTGCCTCAAAGTTGTCCCTGATTTTCAAGGTAAACTAGGTTACCTGTTTTTGTCCCTTATAGCACTCATCACAGTCCAATAATAAACAGGTGCATATTTTTACTTTCTGACTCTTACCATACTATTAACTCCAAAAGGATCAAGACCTCTATATTACTCATTATTCTCTGTATCTAGCACCTAGTTGGCCCCCAACAATTATGTGTTAAATGAATAACTGGTTTAGCATGAGATAATCCCCACTAAATTGTCAAAATTTAGCGGTGATTTTGACAATCACCAATACTTCATCTACTACTACCTACTACCCTCAGAATTCAGGGTAGAAGGTAGTAGTAGGCAAGCAGAATCACTATTATCAAGCTACTAAAATGGCTGCTTCAATAGTAACTTACTGGGGAAAGGGAAGAGAGTGGTTTCCAGAGAACCTGTGCTTCTACTGAGCAGAATAAACTTGTTTAATTCAGTTAACCCTCTTCCTCCATAAAATCTTCATAAGACTATGATATCAAATAAGATAATAAATATAACTATCTATACGGTAGCTTGCACATAGAGCAAGCAAACAATGGTACTTCTTTTCCTCTCAGGAGACCATATTACCTGTTACTCTTAAATATTATTAACCTCCAAATAAGAACTTAATTAAAACCTACAAAATACTCCAGTGTATATGAAAAACAGAGCTGTTTCATGACCCCTTTTCTCACAGCATCTTGATCTTACCACCTCCCTAAGAGAATTAGTTACCTGCTCTTCTGTTGCAATTATATCAGCTCAAATATCCATTTAGCTTAAAGAGCAAGTACTAGAAACACAGAAATGAAGCAGAGCAGAGCAAAGCAACCAACCAAAACAACAACAACAAAACTGTCTTGTCCACAGGGAAGATGATTTTCTCACTCTGCCTCCAACCATACACCACACATCCATATACGCGTGCATGCTAAGTCGCATCCAACTCTTTGCGACCCTATGGACTGTAGCCCTCCAGGCTCCTCTGTCCATGGGATTCTCCAGGCAAGAATACTGGAGTGGACTGCCAAGCCTTCCTCTGGGGATCTTCCTAACCTAGGGATCAAACCCCCATCTCTTAGGTTTCCTGCATTGATAGGCGGGTTCTTTACCACTAGAGCCACCTGGGAAGCCCCATACCCACACTCTTCTCCTGCCCAAAGTTTCACAGCATCCAAGGTAAGGCTGCCACATTTAGCAAATAAAAATACAGAGTTACTGTTGTGTAATCACTAAGTCATGTCTAACCCTTTGTAACCCCCTGGACTGTAGCCCAACCAGCTCCTCTGTCCATGGAATTCTCCAGACAAGAATATTGGAGTGGGTTGCCATTTCCTTCTCCAGGGAATCTTCTTGATCCAAGGATTGAACCCACGTCTCCCCACACATTATCTGTCAGCCCAATTCTCAAGCCATATGGCATCTCTTTACCTTCATATACCCATTCCACAACCTTCGTTACAATATTTTGCCTTCTAAAAAATTTCTCTGGAGACACACTGGATATGATCTTTCTCCAAAGTATAATCAAAGTATACCTTGACCTCACTTATAGACTGTCAGTAAAAAACTCTAAAGAGGAAAGCAAAGAAAATAATCTTAATTCTGTTTCTTGGTGGTGCTGGGAGTTTAAAACAAAATGAAAACAAACGCAAACAAAACAGCAACCGTTAACAACTTCTTTAAAAATCTAACAAGTCTTGCTTCCAAGAATAGGTATGTGAGAAAAAGATTAACAGTAATCTTTTCAAAAGTAGATCCAGAAAGAATAAATTTTCTGACAGAAAGTATATAAGCAGTGACATTAGAAAGGGATAATGAACTCTCAGAACAAAGGGTTACACTTAGCTTCGAAACACCTTTGAATTTTATTTATAACCAAAAGGAACCTCAGAGATCATCTACCTCAACCTTCTCAATTTATAAATGAGAAAACCAAAGACCTTAAGAGGTAAAATTACTTATTTATTCAACGTTACAAAGATGATCCTAGCTCCTTCCAGTTTCTCATCCTCTAACCTCTTACCCCAGATGATATAAGGCTGAGGAAGATCATCTTCTTCATGTCCAGTGAGTATCAGAGGACAAGTTCCTAATAATATTGTCACATCTAACACAAGAAAAATATATTCCTAGCATTTCAAGGTAGATACTGATTTTCCCACAGAAAGACTGTTGTACACAGTATCATAGGGACTTTCTATATTATTAACACAATTTTACAACTCTCTAATATTATTAGTCTACTCCTATCAGTCAAGTTTATTATGGGTTAAATTTGGTGAGTTGTCTGAGAATCTAACCACAAAGCATACTGCTTCAGAGAAAGTTAAGTTCCAAGTTCTAAACCATTTTACAAGTTAAAAATATAATAAATTGTATTGGAAATTAACTACCAATACACAAAGATTCAAAATTATAAACTAAGTATGACGGACTAAAAACACAAGATTCTTCAAGTGAAGTGAAGTCACTCAGTCGTGTCCAACTCTTTGTGAACCCATGGATTGTAGCCTACAAGGCTCCTCGGTCCATGGGACTTTTCAGGCAAGAATACTGGAGTGGGTTGCCATTTCCTTCTCCAGGGGATCTTCCCAACCCAGGGACTGAACCCAGGTCTTGGATTGAATCCGGGCCTCCCACATTGCATGCAGATGCTTTACCCTCTAAGCCACCAGGGAAGCAAAAGCTCCACACTAAGGTCACTTAAAATTAGGTATTTGGGCACATTTACCACAGGATACAATCTATATACATCTTTTTATTAATATTTTACTGGAAAAGTGAAGTATGTAAAAAGAATCATACATACTTCTATACTTATATAATTTAGGAATTAAAAAAAAACCTTCAGTGCACATTTTCATGAAGTGACCTATAAGAGGTAAGAAGAAATTATCATCTCATAAATGAAAGGTTGGCAATGTATACATTATGCAGTCTCTAATGCTAGTTCAAAAAATGTGTGGGTAAAGGAATTACACCTGAATAGGTAAGTGAAGTTCAAAGAACTTCCCAATACATTTTTTTTTTCTTTTCTCGAGATAAAGCCGTATGCTTTCTGAATTTAAAATTTGATATATCTTTTAAAATTTTTCTACATGGTACACTAAATCAATGGGTATTCTTCATTCTCTCATTTTATTAGTCCAACAAAAATTAAATCTGTACTATTTGCTAAAGACTATGCTAGCAATTTCAGTTGTTTTTTAGTCACTCAGTCATGTTCAAATCAACTCTTTGTGATCCAACGGACTGCAACCCCCCAGGTTCCTCTGTCCATGGGATTTCCCAGGCAAGAATACTGCAGTGGATTGCCATTTTCTTCTCCAAGGGATCTTCCTGACCCAGAGATTCAGCCCGCATCTCCTGAGTTGGCAGGTAGATATAGCAATTTCAGATTTATGATAATATGCATCAGGTCAGTTCCTATCCTCAAGAAGCTTAGAGAAATCCTAACTGTATTTATGAAGTAATAATGGCAGTTGAATTTTAGTTGGTCATATAAGGAAACATTAAAAATGTCATCAAATTAATTCTTAAAAAGGAAACTATATGGTAGTAACCTTAAAAACATTTGAATAGTCTTATCATTTATATGAAAATTCACCACAAGGTAATTAAAAGTATTGTTTTGGTAAAAGTAATAATATACTTTAAAAGCAGTTTTTGCAGTGAAAATTAATTGAATTAACCCTCCAAAAAGGAAATCAAAAGCTACTAGATACTGTAATAATGAAAATCAAGTACTTGGCAATACCTTATTCTGACAATAAAGGAATATGTGTAATTAAATATACAGTATTATATTGATACTCTCTGAACATATATATGGTTATTTATAAATCTGAATAAAGTAGCTCCATATCATACCTTACAAATGATCAATGTATTTTCAATATATTACAAAGTCAATGTATTACATTACACTACAAACATCAATGTGTTACAAATTCAAAATGTATTTTGAATTGTGTCTTCTGCAAGTTTTTCAATGAAAAAGGTCAAAATGTTTTCCAGAGATTTTCTTTTTCACAAACTTTATTCAATACTCTAGTTGTTTATTACCAAATCATGTAACTTTTCAGCAATAACTAAACCTGTACTGAAAACTACATATATGTATTAACTATTATTACTTTTAAAATTTGCAATCATTAAAAATATGATGGATGAGAAACATTCAACTTAGAGCCATGTTTCCAAAGCAAAATTCAATGTAAATCAGCCATTCTAACATGCCACAGAAAATCCTAATGACATTTTTCACTGTATTTTACCCTGAAATATTTTCACCATTCACCACCTAAAATATGTGAATAAGTATTTTAAAATATTTAAAAGCATCATGAAAACGTATTTACTTAATTTATGCATACCAGTTGGTGGCATAAATGGACTTTTTCCATTTACATATAAGGAAACCAAGGCAAGGTGTCCATTTTATAAACTGCATGGTCATTTCCTAACAAGCAACTGATTCTATATCATCAAGTTATATGTGGGCCACTTCCAAGTGCCATAAAACAACTACTGTACCTTAAAACAACTGCCTCTGCAATGCCTATGTGCAAATTTGTTTTACCAAGAGGGTTAAGCCAACAATCTAAAATAAGAAAAGCTAGAAAGGGAGGATTACAAAAAAGAAAAAACACTTATTTTTGGTAGCGTAACCATTTATTTTTAAATAATGAGATGTAAACAGTTTATAGCATAATAATCAAATATCCAACAGTTGTTTCTTCCATTTCTAAAAAATAATTTCATCTTTCAGGGAGATCACACAAAATTGTAGCCTACCCATCCTTGCAGACAGAAGTTAAAAAATGAGAAGAAATCCTGACAAGTAATTACATACATGACATTGCAAACAAGAGAATAAAAAGTAAAATTAGATAAATTTAGGAAATGTATTATTTCAGTTAAAACCTCATCTTAAATATTAAATGTTTCCTTTCATTCAACCGAAGCTTAAGATTAGCAATCAAATACTCCATTACTGAAAAATGAAGATATACAAAACTTTCCTTATTCAAAACTTGAGCAATTTGGTATCAAATATTGGACAGTAAAGAAAAACACTTTCCCTAACAGAAACAGAGCATAAGGGGGGAAAAAAAACAGTTTCTGAGAGTTCGAAAGACTGAAACTGTGTCCGTAACTGTGATATATATAGTGCTATCAACAATTAGGAAAATGAAAGTTATCTCCTATACAAATTAAAGAACATCAGACGGGTTGCATAACCAATAAACCAATTACATCAATTCCTGGACAGAAACAAGACTTAGCTAACACGTGGATGCAACATCAAAAAATACTGAAATATAAACCTAGGCACACACTGCATAGAAAACGATAGTATCAGACTGATTCGTGTTCAAGTATCTAGTCTAGTTGGGGATTCTTTAATAAATCAGCTATAAGATAGGTTGTGAATGCTTTCAGGTCAGATGTGCTTTCTTTTTGCCATTATACCAGTTCATCATCCGCAAGTGCAAGAGAAGGCGTCAGAGTACCGAAGCTAGGGGGCATGCTATAGCAAGGGAAAAGAAAAATGGGAAAAGGTGCAATGGATGCTGCAGAGTTGAATAATTATCCGGGTGGCACAATGGGCGAGTCCCGCCGACGTCGGAGCTGGGGGAGCAGCTCCTAACTCTGCCCAAGGCCCCCATCTCCCCAGAGCAGGCGTCGGAGACGACAGCCCGCTTCGCCTCCTCTTCCAGCGAAGAAAGGGATCCCCGCACTCGCTTTACCGTTATGTTGTGTCTTTACAGACAGACTCGCGGCTCAAACACGCAAACGCACCAGCTGGCTTTACGGAGCCTCGGGCACGTAGCTCGAGCCTGGCTTCTCGGGCACCCGGTGCCGCAGGCTCCCCAGAGCGAGCAGGCACAGAGGCGGGTCGCGGGGGCAGGGGGCGCTCAGGCGGTGGCACCTCAGGTGAGACCCGCAGCCTCCCCGCCTAGAGCAGCCTCGAGGCGGTCCCCGCAACCGAGAGCCAGGCGCGGCCGCCGGGTCCCCGGGTCCGCAGCTCCGCTGGCGGGTGGGCGGCCGGAGCTCTGGAAACCCGCGAATGGGGGTGGGGGCCGTCGCGGGGGAGGCGCGCCCATCCCCACAACCTTCGGCTGGCTAGCGCTCCAAGCGCACCTCTCTCCGTTCTTGGCCAGTGGGGAAGAGTTCCTCTCCCCGTACCCTGAGCCCCCGATAAACAATTCCTCAGAGACTCGCGCTCACCGAGAAATCTTGAGGGGGCTCTTGCCTTACCCCTTCTTCATGCTTCGGCGGCGGCCGCCGGTCCCCTCAGCTCCCGGGACTCCACCTAGAGCCTCCAGGAGCGTCAGTCTCCCGGGCGGAACCCGCTGTGGGCAGTGGCCGAGGTACCGGGCCGCGGGGAACGCCGCCTGCGACGCCCGCCAGGCACCGGACCCACCGTGTGCTCGACGCGCGAGCGAACAACACCGTGAGTCGCCGCCGCCGCCGCCCCCACCCGCCCCCTCCTCGCTCGCGACGCTCCACAACCGGACGCGGAGACCCGAGCCTGAAGCAGGGGGGGAACCGCTGGACTCTCGCCACCTAATCCCCCATCTTTCCCACCAGGAGCTATTCCCCGTCAGTCAACGTCCTCCCACTTAAGATTCTCACTTTCCTCTTCAGCTCTCAGTGCCCAGGTGCAGCTGTGGTGGGAAACTCAGCCCCCACCCACTCACCCATCAGTGGGGATGAGCATCGCTCTTTCCCCCCTTTCCTGAGGCTTATATGGTATTGCCCAATCCCCAGTTTGGGGGAGGGGGACGGAGAGAACAGTGCTTGGCCTGGGAATGAGGGAAGATGATAGCCAATTGAATGAACCAACCATTCAGGGGCGGGGTCAAAGAGGGGCCTGCCTGCGCCGCCCCGCCCCCTCGCTCCAAACTACAATCCCCATCGTGCTGCTTCCGCTTCCCGCCGCGCTGCACGCCGGGAGTGTAGCACTTGGCAGCCTCAAGGTATTTCGGAACTCGTAGTCTTTAATCTAATCACGTAGGTCCCGAAAGTTGTAAACTATTATAATCGTCACTGTTTCCCTAGGTAAATATTTCCAAATCCCTAGTTCCATTGTACTTATTGTAATACTTCATCGACTGTGTTGATTGTTTTAAAATACAAATGGTTTCTTAGGAGAGGAACTAAATAATGTCTATTACTGCAATCTGTCAGGACCTAAAGCTGCTCCTTCTTCCGCCAGGGCCTGGTCTTCACAGATTATCTGTTGCCGTCATGTCGGCTGCGATTGCAGCTCTCGCTGCTTCTTATGGTTCTGGTTCAGGGTCCGAATCGGACTCGGACAGTGATGGCGGGCGGTGTTCCTTGCCAGCCGCGGATTCCCTCATGCACTTAACTAAATCGTCTTCGGATAAGCCCTCTCTGGCAGTGGCAGTGGACTCCGCTCCGGAGGTGGCAGTTAAGGTAAGCGCTTTGGCACTGGTGCGCGGCGAGAGTGATCTGTTTCCCCCAAAATCCGACAGTCACTTGTTAGAACCCGGGTTACCTGTTCCTCGGTCCTGACAGATGAGTGGCTAACGCTTGAATTCTTCTCCCTCTGTAGGTCTTTCTCGGGAGAAGCTGGGAATTGGAAGTTCAGAACAGTCCTCCACTCCTTGCTCTTGGCTCCGGTAGTCAGGAAGAGGGGGTGAAATTTGAAATTCTGGATTAGGATGTGTCCTGATTAGAGTAGGTGTAACAACAGGCTGCTGCTGCTGGTGCTAAGTCGCTTCAGTCGTGTCCGATTCTGTGCGACCCCATAGACGGCAGCTCACCAGGCTTCGCCGTCCCTGGGATTCCCCAGGCAAGAACACTGGAGTGGGTTGCCATTTCCTTCTCCAATGAATGAAAGTGAAAAGTGAAAGTGAAGTCGCTCAGTCGTGTCCGACTCTTCGCGACCCCATGGACTTCAGCCTACCAGGTTCCTCTGTCCATGGGATTTTCCAGGCAAGAGTACTGGAGTGGGTTGCCATTGCCTTCTCCAGGTGTAACAACATAAACAAACCTAAATCAGAACTTCCCAGACTAGAGTATGTGCCCTCGCTTTAAATGAGCAGCGGCCTGGCTTTGTTTTGTTTTTGAAGTCAGAACTAGAATCTGATCCCGGCTCCACCACTTGTTTGAACTTGGGCAAGTTATACAGCCTCCTCAGTCTCCTCACATGTACAATAGAGGTATAATTTTTAAAGCACCTACATAGATAAGAGGATTATTGTGACGAAATAAAGCTTGGTGTCTAATGAAAGTGCATATATAAGGCAAGGCAGTGAGAAAAGAATTTAAGAAATAGTGTGCATGATCCCAACTGAGGAAGGTGATAGAGGAAGAGATTGGGTTATATAGTTCCTTTAACAAGTGCTTATTGAACAAGTTACTTCCCAGGAACTGTGCTAAGAGCTGAAGACACAGGGGCCAATAAGCCAGACATCTTTGATACCTTGGTGCATTAGTTTTCGTGGAAAAGGCAGCCAGTAAAATGTGAACAAATGAAGTGGTTACAGAGTGGGTAGAGTACTGTGAAGGAAAAAAACAGAACTCCATGAAATAGAGTTCTGTAATAATAAGGTAGGAGCCTGACTTCTCTAGATTGTTTAGCGAAGTCTTCTTGAAAAAGTGGCTTTGAGGAATACGAAACAGCCAGCCAAGTGCCAGAGGGTCAGACGCGACTGAGTGACTTCACTTTCACTTCACTTCACTGAGTGACTTCACTTTCACTGAGTGATTTCACTTTCACTTCACATCACTGAGTGACTTCACTTTCACTTTTCACTTTCATTCATTGGAGAAGGAAATGGCAACCCACTCCAGATTTCTTGCCTGGAGAATTCCAGGGACAGCGGAGCCTGGTGGGCTGCCATCTATGGGGTCGCACAGAGTTGGACACGACTGAAGTGACTTAGCAGCAGCAGTAGCCAAGTGCACAATAAGGCAAGTGTTTCCCAGCAAAAGGAGGTAGCAAACCTTGAGATGACAGCGAGATGAGTGTCTTTGAAGAACTGAGGAAACGTGTCTGTGTCTGGAGCTGGAGGAGAGCATCTACCAGTTGGTAGTACTGGTCCAGTAGAGCCTAATGGGGGTGGATCAGGAGCTCAGGATGTGGTGAGGGGAGGCAGTGTGCAAAAACTCCTTTCTAATTATGATGTTCCCAAGTCAGGTGCTATAACTTAAGTCTCTTACAAGTTTTTAGTGAGCTATTTATGGATTTTACTTTTTAAAGGGACATTGAGTATGAAAGAATACTTAGAATCCTTCTGTTTTTATAACAGAACAAACTCCTCAAACTTACACTCCTCCAGCAGCCTCCTGAGTCTTTATTCTTTTCACAGCTCAGCTTTTGGAGCTCTCCCACTTTATCTCACTTTCTCCTCAACTCAATGCAGCCTTGCCCTAGCCTCTTGGGAAACTTACTCTCTCTGAGTAATGTCACTGGGCTCCCAGTTGTCAAGTTCTGTCGTCTTGAGTATGTGTGTCAGGTGACACTATTAAATAGTTCTTCTTGGAAACTTTCTCTCCCTCTGGCTTCCATGGGTCTATCCTCAGCCTTCTTTTTCCTGTTCTTTTGCCTTCCCTTTCAATATGGGTGTTTCTTGAGACTCTTAGTCCATTTTGCATCCGTCATACTCTCCAGGCCTTCAACCTGCAGTACTTCTGATGACTCACATGTGAATACCGAAATGGTTCGCACAGACTGTGGTATCAAGACTGCCAGAATTCAAATCGTACCTCCAGGAGTTACCCGAATTGTGACCTTGGATAAATTATTTAAGGGCTCCATGTCTAACTTTTTCTCATCTGTAGAGTAGGGGATAACATTCATAATTATCTCATAAATCATGTGCCAGGCACACTGTCCTTATCCACTCTAACTCCTTGCTAGCTTCAGAACTATTAACTTCTCTCCCAGTATGGCTCTCAGTCACCTCCAATCCAGTGTGTTAAAATATGAGTATTTTCTTTCTCTCAGGATCTGCTTTACTTGTTTTTCCCATTTGAATTAATGATTCCACAACCTATGCATTAGAACAGAGGGGTCTTCCTTTTCCTTCTTCCTCAGGCCCTGAAGCTCATCAATCAAATGGTTCTAACATGTCTGTTTCATTAATTTCTCGCAAATCAATTTCTACTTCTCTGTTTTTACTGATGCAGCCTACTTTATATCTTCCACACTTCTCTCAAGTGTCATTCTTGACTTTTCTTTCTGAATTCCTAATCTTGGGTAATAGGTCCTGGTAATGAATAGGAACCATTACTCAATAGTGCCTGTGTTATTTATCAAATCTCTCTTTCCTTTTCTGCTACCACTGTTCAGATTCTTATAATTTTATAATTTTTCTTCAAGACAATTATAATAACTTTCTAACTGGACTTTCTACTTCTTTCTTTCTTGTCTCCCAGCTCCATACCCCGGGTTTCCCTTTACAGTGCTCTCAAGACTGAGTTTCTAAATTCCATTGTTATCATATCACTTCCTTGCCAAAGACATTCTATTGCCTGCCCGATAATTTCTAAGTTCCTTATGTATTAATAACATATGAGGCCTGCCATTCTCCCATGATGACCTCTCCATAAAGCCCTCAAAGCCTATTTTCTTTTATCCCCCTCAAGACTTTGCTCACACTAGCCTCTCTGCCGGGAAATCTCTTGCCTCATGCCTCCCTTCTTTCCCACCCCCCAAAACGCTACTGTTGTTCAGGCTCAGCGCATGTTTCCTCCTCTGTCTACCTCAACCCCCTTCCCACACTTCAGTTGTATATATAGCATTTGCCACATTGCTGTGATTTGTTAATTTTTTTTTTCCTCTGGACCAGGCCCTAGAGACCTGAGGTTGTTGTGTATATTTATTTTCATGTTTTCAATGCCTCATATACAAAATTATGAGAGATAGATAAGGTAAGTAAAGGAATGAACGAATAAGTGAAAAATAAAGTCTTGAAAAAGTACATACATTGAGATTCAGTGTATAAGGAATGGGTGGGAGTGTGGGGACATCTGTAGAACTCAGTTCAATCACTTTTAAGTTACAAGTAAGATAATCCAAGAGAAAAGACAGAATAAAGTATCAGAGGTCCATTAGAAATAGGGCTGGGGCTAAACCCCTCAGGGCTCTAGTGTCTGTGATGAGAGTAAGGGATATTGATCATCACTTGTTTGTTAATAAGTTTTATTTTAAAAAGCTTATACTAGTAAATTAATGGTGGAAAAATATCCAGAGGAAAAGATGTGAAGCATACAAATACATTGATTTGTAATTGTCAAGTTGTGACTAATAGTAAACATTTTGGCAAAGTATGAACTTATGCAATGTTTTTTAATCTATATCACTAAACACTAATGAGAGTCCATATATCTTGTTAGTGTCTTTATTTTTGAAGTTACTATTGGGTTGTCTTTTCCTTCTGATGTGTAGGAGATCTTTATATATTCTGGATATTATCTTGTGTCAATTATGTATGTTGCAAATTTGTGTCTTGTTATGGAGAAATTACAAGCCACAGATTTTCCTTGTTGGAGAAATTCTTTTACCAAAGCCATAAGAATATGCTCCTATTTTGTTTTTCGAAAGCACTATATTTTTGCTTTTATATTTAAGCCATAAATCTATGGAATTAAGTTTTGTGTATGGTGTGAATATTTTTAGTAATATGGCTTTGGTCTTTGTAGGTTGTTCTACCCCCTCACCTCTATCCATTTTTTGTTATTCAACAATATCAAATTATACATATGGTTTATAATTAACTTGTAAGTTCTTACAAGTTCTATAATTAACTTGTAAGTTCTGCTAACATTCAAGTGGGATTGGATTGAATGATCAGTTTGAAGACAGTGTTCTGTCTCTTCATTCATTTAGGTCTTTAGATTTTTAATTTCTTTGAAAGTTTATAATTTCCTGCATCAATATCTTGAACAGTTTTGTTGCAGAGATTTCTCTGTGTGTGCTCGGTCACTCAGTGGTGTCCAACTCTTGGTGACCCCGTGGACTGTGGAATAGTGGGTTGCTGTTTCCTACTCCAGGGGATCTTCCTGACCCAGGAATTGAACCTGCATCACATGCATCTCCTGCATTGGCAGGCGGATTCTTTACCACTGCACCACCTAGGAATCCCCACAGAGATTTCTAGGTGCATCTTATTTTTATGCTAGTATAATAATAAATTGTGGGTTTTTTCCATTATTTTTTGACTAATCTTACTACTTTCATAATGGTATATCAGGCAAATTCCAAGCAAAAGAAAATGGCATTGGTTGTATTAGGGTCAATACAATAGACTTAAAATGGAAAAAGGATCACTTCATAATGATTCAAGGCTTAATTCACAAAGGGGTATATAACAATTTTAAATTTATGTGCATATAATGGTAGTGCTAGTAAAGAACGCGCCTGCCAATGCAGGAGACATAAGAGACATGTGTTTGATTCCTGGGTTGGGAAGATCCCCTGGAGGAAGGCATGGCAACCCACTCCAGTATTTTTGCCTGGAGAATCCCATGGACAGAAGGGCCTGGTGGTCTACAGTCCATAGGGTCTCAAAGAGTCAAACATGACTGAAGCAATTTAGCACACAATAATGTAGAAAGCTCAAAATATTTAAGCAAAAATTTTTATAACTATGAGAGAAATTGACAAGTTTACAATTATAGCAGAAGATTTTAATATACCTCTTTCAATAATTGATAGGATAAGCAAAACAATATCAGTAATGATATAGAAAATTAAAACAACAAAATTAGGAAACTATCTAAAGGGTAAAGGACATAGCATTCAATGTAGAAAGTTGTTTTAAGCACTAATGAAACATTTTTTAGAAACTGATCATATACTAGGCCAAGGATTGGTTAAGGGCCAGATAGTAAATATTCTGGGCTGTGCTGGCCACTGAGCTTTCCTGTTGGTTCAGTTGTTGAAGAACTCGCCTGTGATTCAGGAGATCTAGGTTCAATCCTTGGGTCAGGAAGAGCCCCTGGAGAAGGGAATGGCTACCCACTCCAGTATTCTTGCCTGGAGAATTCCAGGTGGGCTTGGAGAATTCCAGCCTGGTAGGCTGTAGTCCATGGGGTTGCAAAGAGTCGGACACAACTGAGTGACTCACATATAACATGCTAGCCACATACAGTCTTTGTCACATCTTACTATCTGTCTTTCCATCTCTCTTTTTTAAAACAACTCTTTAAAATGTAAGTGTCTTACATTTACTTAGCTTGTTGATACGGAAACAGACTGTGGCCTAGACTTGGTCCAATGATTGTACTTTGCTACCCCATGTACTAGGCCATAAAATAAATCTCAGTACATTTTAAATCATAATCACATTCTCTGACCACAATGCATCTAAGCTAATCAGACACAAAAAGATAACTATAAAACCCCCAGATTTGAAAATTATGAAATTGCACTCAACCCTGGGCCAAATTTTTTAGAAATAGAAAACATTTTATTATAGTCTTTTTCCTCTGTATTTTTTAAGGGCAAAACTCAAAATGTATCTTCATATGAATTTCTATTATTTTATCTCAGCCACTTAAGCTCCCATTTTAGAAGTCTATTCATTTTTACTTTCTGACGACAAAAGCCTATAACATAAATTGATAGTCTATAACAATGGTTAATATTTATGTCCTACTTTATAGTTTACAAAGTGCTTTTGCATCCATTTTCTTATTTGTATAACAGCTAAGAAACGTGAAAAACACTAAAATGTAGATAATATTTAACTTTATTCTCAAATTACTTTGAATCAACAAAAGATAACCTGTTTAAACTTATTTGACCCATATGGTGCCCTTCACTTACTGCACTTTAATTTTCATGGATAATAGAAGCTGAATAGAAATCCTTTGTAATTCTCTGCTAATTTCAATTGCATGCCTAATTGTTACTGAACTCCTCATGGGTATTAAAACAAGGTTGTGATGTTGTCCAAGTTTTTCTAATTAAATGTAAAATTAACTCTTCAGTTTCTGAAGAGTTGTTCAGTTTGTTCTGTAATTTTATTAGCAGGAACCAGAGACTGGGACCTGTTTATATTTTTTATTAGTTGCCACTGTTGCTTCTTAAAAGTAGTTCTTTTAAATTGTATTTTGTGTTTAAAACTTGATGTCTCATGATGTCTCTGTTTAAAGTAATTCAAATTTAGAATATTTAAAGTACCCTTAATCAGAAAGATCTGGTAAATCATATTATAAACTGGTTCTAGCAACTGTTTTCTTAAAAAAAACCACTGGGGAGGTATGAATGTGGCTAAGCCTCTTGTTCTTTTAAGCAGTTTATCATTATAAGTTGAATATTAAGAGAGAAAATTTAATTTCATTTTTATGCAGCTTAACTTTATAGTATTGTGTTTTGATGTTAAGCCCTATATACTCTCTATAGTCAATGAAGATTTGGGTATGCTTTCTGGGGTAATGTGTATGTATCACCTAAGTAGGTGGCCCAGCTTCGGAGCTCCCTTCCTTTTTAGTCTTAACACCCTTCCCTGCCTCAGAAGCTGAAAACTCAGATTTTCCTGTTGGCTAAGGCTTAAGGCTGTGATTTGGGCTGAGACAGACAGATGCACCCACCTAAATTCTATTCTAAAGCTAATCCACGAGGAAGCAAAGAAAGAACATTTTATGTGGCAACCAGGGGTGACCAGCATAATCTAGTTCCTTCAACCAGAAATCTCGATCTCAGCATCCAGTGTTTAGTGATCATGTGTGGTAACAGTGACCTTTTGTCCTCACTGGACTGGTTTTGAGATATGATTGATTTTGAATTATGACTCCATCTATATACTTAACCCTGTTTGGGCACCTGTTCCCCCAAGCTAATTCTCCACCCTTGAGAATTCCAAGAGAAACTCAAAAGGATTCAATATAGTTTAATCAGCCTGTGAGTGTTTCACTTGCTTGTAACTAAAAACCCTGACCCATACTATGCCAGTGATTTTTGTTTGTTTGCTGCTAATTAGGTATCTTTAACATTGTTCATTGTGACTACTTTAACTTTTTCCTTTTCTTACTTACTCTGTTGGTACCTTGGGGTCGGGTGACTTAAGCTTGCTGCTGCTGCTAAGTCGCTTCCGTCGTGTCCGACTCTGTGCGACCCCATAGATGGCAGCCCACCAGCCTCCTCCGTCCCTGAGATTCTCTAGGCAAGAACACTGGAGTGGGTTGCCATTTCCTTCTCTAATGCATGAAAGTGAAAAGGGGAAAGTAAAGTCGCTCAGTCGTGTCCGACTCTTAGCGACCTCATGGACTACAGCCTACCAGGCTCCTCCGTCCATGGGATTTTCCAGGCAAGAGTACTGGAGTGGGGTGCCATTGCCTTCTCCCCTTAAGCTTGCTACTACTCACAAAAGTGTTGTAAGGATTATGTGACATACTGTGTCTACCCTGGTCTTGGCACTGATGTTGTTAATAGCACTTACCCTCTTGTAGCAAATCTGTATCAGTTATTGTCTGTCTTCCCCATTAGAATATAAGCTGTGTAAGGACAAGGAGCTTTGTCTGTTTCTACAGGGCCTAGAACAGTGTCTGACACGTAGTAGGTACTCAGGCAGTATTTACTGAATGAATAAGTGAATCCAGATACTGCCCTTGTTTTTTGAAGATGTCTATATTCCTAACTACATGAAGAAAAGATCATCTGTGACTCCCAAAATCTCCCACTGACTCCAAACATCACCCATCATTCCTTCTTGTTACTGTAGTCTCTATTTCATCTCCTCCGCTTTTCAAAGGCTAATTGGCTCTTTCCCAGATTCACTCCTTTCCCACCCCTCTTCCAGAATGACCATAGCTTTTTGATTATTCCCTCATTCTTATCGTATGTTTCTCCCTACTTGCGCCTTTCCTGTAGCTAATGATTGACTGAATTTGGCTTAGCCTTTTCTTTAAAAAGGAAAGAAACAGAATTTTACCATCAAAATCCTTCAGTCTGGCTCCTCGTCTCTTATTTACTGCCAGATGTCTTGAAAGAGCAAAAATTTTACTATCTTTTTTTTTTCCCCTAAATCTTCAGTTATACCTCTGCCCCTTGCAACAGGCTCTCCATACTTCACCCCATTACCAAAATTGCTCTGGCCAAGGTTTTTGTGACATAAATGCAGAATTCAGTGATCTTTGGTCAGCCTTCATCTTCTAATTGTCTATGGATTTGACATTTGTTTCCATTTAACTAATATTTATTGAACATGGACTTAATGCCCTGTATTCTACTAGGCAGTAGGATATAAAATATAAGTAACAGACATGTGCAACAAATAATATATTACAAGGCCTATTAGGAGTTATGAACAACATCTCTTGGAACTGTGGATGAAAAACATTTTTCCTGGGCCAAGAGGAGAGAAAGTATCAGGGAAAAGAAGATGACATGTTATCAGATATTGAAGGGAAGTAACATTGCCAACAGCACAGAAAACATGGAAGTGCTTGGTATTTAAAAAATCAGCAGTTAGTCTAATAAGCCAAAAATGGGGCACATTAAAGCAGATAAGGATGTATTAGACCAGGCAAGATACGATGAAGTGTGCATTAGGAGGCAGAGAATGGAGATTGGGAGGTGGGTTGCTGGAGAAATGTTTCAGGGGTAGAATCACTAATACTCAGTGCCTGCTTTGTTAGTGTGTGACAGCAGAGTTGAGACAAGAGTATCTTCTGTTTTGGACACAGAGAAGTATTTGATGCTGTGAAATATCCATATAATGAATTTCAATAGGCTGTTAAGTATGTGGATACAGAGGACAGGTGTGGTCAAGACTGCAGATAAAAATTGGGGGTGGAGATTGAAGTCAAGAGAAAGGATAAGATAAAGATGTAGGCGATTATGAAACAGAGAGGAAGGATGTTTAAGGGAGTCGGACCGGACTGTGTCTTTGTGAAGTTGAGCAGCTAAGTTGCCTGCTTTGGTGAAGGGTGTTTTAATAGTGACAAAATTCTGGAACCACAACTGCCTATAGTATTTTTCCCGTCCAGTTTCTACCTTTGGTCGTTAACTGGTCTGGCCCTACCAGATCTTCGTTTGTCTGTGACACTGCTTCTCCAGCATCACTGTCAACTTCATGATATCCTACCTGTCCTGCAAAGTTTGCCATACTGCTTTGTATTATCTTTGCATTATGTTGACAGATGTATCCTACATCAGCAAGAGGCCAGCAGAATAAAGATGGTGGTATGTTAGGGATAGTTCTAGGGGCTAAGGACACATTTATGTATACAAAGTCCAACTTCTGTAGCTTATACTTTAATAGAGGGAAGTAGACAAAATATGTCAGGTGGTGATAAATATAATGGAGAAAAATAAAGCAGGGTAAAGGGAAAATAGAAAAACCGTACAGAGACCTGAAAGGAGAGAGAACAGTCATGTGACTATCCAGAGACACAACATTCCAAGAAGAGGAAAGAGTTAGGTGCGGAGACCCTGAAATAGGATTGCCTTTTGGTGAATTCCAGGAATAACAAATGAGCCAGCAAGTCTGGAGTAAAGTGAGCACAGGCACAGAGTTAGGTGAAGACAGAGTTGGTAAGGATAAAGGACAGATTATGGAGGGTAAATTCTCAACCAGTTAGTTTCAAACTTTTTCATTTTATGATGGCAATTTTATAATTTCAGCTTTACTGAAATGCAAATCATATATGATATATAACTTCCTTTAAAATTTCAAAATATAACTTGAATACCCTAATTAAAGGAAATTTGTTTATAACACGTTTGATATGTAAAAAAAAAAACATGTAGCAATAGCACGTTTTTAATAGTAAATGCTTGAGGCAGGACAATCCAGGAAGACAGGAGTGCCCTATAAAAACTACCCTTGGGAGCCATAGTTTCTGAGAACAACTTGGTAACGAGCCCTGCAGGCCTTCATTCAGCTCTTACCCTAAGTGGAGAAGCTACCAGAGGGTTTAAGAGTGAAAGAGTAACATAATCTGACTAATATTTTAAGACTCACACTGGCCTCTTTATGGAGTGAGGTGTGGGTGGACAAGGGCAGAAGCAGGGAGGAGTTCAGAGGGTATTACAATAATCCAGGTGCAAGATGATAAGTTGGACTGAGGTGATAGTGAAAGAGGACTTGAAAAGTGGGTGAACTCTGGGTGTCCAGAGAAGATAGAGGGTTTGCTGATGAGTTGTATGTACAATGTGAAAGAAAGGAGTTAAGGATAACTGGCGATTTTCACCTGAACAGATGTTAGGGTAGAATTATGGTTCATTTAGAAAAGGCTAGAAGGAGTCAGTGGAGAAGGAAATGACAACCCACTCCAGTATTCTTGCCTAGAGAATCCCATGGACAGAGGAGCCTGGTGGGCTACAGTCCATGGGGTCACAAAGAGTCGAACACAACTCAAGTAACTTAGCAGCAGCAGCAGCAGGAGGAGTCACTGAGGAAGGAGAAACCAGAGGTCCCTTTTGAATATATTGAGTTTGAAATATCTGTTAGACATCCTGGGAGAAAAGATGTTGAGTTGAAGCTCATATATATAAATCCCTGGAGTTCAGGGAAGAGATCCAGGTTAGAAAATTATAATTTATAATTGTTCATGTGGTGGGGTTGCATAAGATAAACTACCAGTGATGTTCTGGTGGAGATGAGATTTTTATGTTCATTAAGTTGGAGGATGAATATAAGAGTTGACATAGATAATAACACATAGATTATTAGATTTAGAAGTTTTGGGCCCTGACACCCCCTTCTATTTCCTCTGCAGTCCCTAACCAAGTCCATCTAGATGCATATCTAACAAGGTATGCTGAATAAAGAACGTGTGCTTCTCTTGAATTTGGAACCAGAAGATCAGATGTTTTGAGTTAATAAAAAGGACTCTCTTTTGGACTCTCTTAAGGCTTTGAGTGGTGTTGACTTATTTAGAAATTTTAATTTGTTCAGATGAGATAGTCAGTGCTTTGGAAGGAAAAATGTTTTGTTATGCATTCTAACCCCTATAACTGTTTACATTATATACTTTTATTAGCCCTTGATTATTAGAATGATTAATCATAAAGTACTAGTGTAATCTTCATAAAATTGGTGTTAAGATGGCTAGTGTGACCTTAATGTAATTTCTAAAATATAATAATTACTTGTCATATCTTTAATTCATTTGGTTTTCTTATAGGAAGATTTGGAGACTGGAGTTCACCTTGACCCTGCTGTCAAAGAGGTTCAGTATAATCCTACCTATGAGACCATGTTTGCTCCTGAGGTAAGAAAATGTATTAGATTAAGAGTGTATTTTGCTGAAGTATTTAAATTGTTGTTGTTTTAGTTGCTAAGCCAACTCTTTTGTGACCCCATGGACTGTAGCCCACTAATTTCCTCTGTCCATTGGATTTCCCAGGCAATAATACTAGAGTGGGTTGCCGTGTCTTTATCTAGGGGATCCCTGACCTAGGGATCGAACCCACATCTCTTGCTTTAGCAGGTGGATTCTTTACCATTGAGCCACCTGGGAAGCCCACACTTAGGTACATAAACGGTGAATTTTTCAAAGTTTTCTAATGAAAGTACCCCATTTAAACTGTCAGAAAATATCTCCTGTTATACATTACTTATATCTAAATTTTAAAAAGAAGGGAAAATACATCCTTCTATTCTCCAAAAGTTAAATAGTACACTTTTGTAAGGAAATATCTAATTCTTAGATGCAGACTTGATTAACATCTTCCTCTCTATGTTGATGAGGGAGTGTTACAAGTTAACCACGAGGGAAAAAATTTTGGTTGATTAGCATCATTAATGCATAGTATATTATGAAACGTCTAGTGACAAATGCTGCTGTGTTAAACAGTAAGAAGAGATGCCATGCTGACGTGGTCATGGCTCAAAAATAGTCACACTGTTTATTGCTGGCCCTGAGTCACACATCTTATGAATTCTTTTTCTTGATGATAAATGGTGATGGAAGCACTAAAAAGCTGAAGAAAAAAAAAAACAGAAATAGTGAAAATTGTCAAAAAGCCTTTGTAGAAAAGATTAGATTTCTAGATATTTAGCCTTTAAAAAGGTGAAAAGAACGCTTGATTGATAAAATACAGATGTCAGAAAAAGATCATTATAAAAAGTAATAATAATACCAGTTCAGTAGCAGGATCTTTCAGACCACTTTAAAGATAGAGATGAGGAGCTGTATCTTATTGATCCTGGTGGGGAAAAAAGCACTTTTTAATGTTTATTCATTTTTTGGCATATAGCCATTGCCCTTTTTTTTTTTTTTTTTTGATAAGCTATTTCATTAATTTTTGCCTGCTTAGGTTTCCGTAGTCACTTAAAATTTGGCAGTGGCACTGTATAGTGCAGCCAAGGATGTCAATGTTAGTCTCTAGCTATTCTCTTAAGTGTGCAATAAGCAAAAATCTCATTCTCATGCTCTTGAGAGTGGTACAATTTTATTTTATTCCATTATTTCTTAAATCCTTATACCTGTTAAATCATAGGCTGTTTCCTAGCTCTTGGCACCATTTTAAGCTGGTGCTTTAAAGAAAGGTAATATATTATATACATGTTTTTATTATATATGTGTTTTTTTAATGTAAAGTACTTCAGTTTAAGCCACTGAATTCAGAAAATGAGAAAATTTGAAAGTGACATGATGTGTGACATTCTTATGTTAGTGTATTTTCTATAAAGCCTGTTTTTCTTGAATTTTTAGATCCTGTGCATAACTAACATATTGCTGTGTGATTATTTTTCAAAACTTTCAAGAAAAATTCAAAAGGTCAAAAAATTTGGGATGCTATTGACAAGACAGTAGGTTTATCATTCTTGTTTTGGGCTTATCAGTCCTTTAATCTTTCGTTCTCCCCCACCCTATGTTAGGGAACCTCACATTAGATGTATCAACTGGTTTATGTTAGGAACATTTCAATGCTTATTGTCAATAATTTAAGAAAAGAGTGATGAGACTGAAAAGTGAGGAAAAATTACAATTTTACAAAGAAATTGTCTGTGACATACATTACCAACTTTTAACTTTTTGACTAGAATCTGAATAACTTGCCAAAGTCTGGAAAGTGTCACCAGAGCTTTCCTAGATGAAATTCAAGTTCTCGTGATTTGAAAATCCATCATTAGAAACAAGATTTAATCCCTTTCCTCATGCTAGTGTTTACCAGAGAGGATATGCCACGTGTTTTTTTGTTTTGTTTTGTCTTTAAAAAAAGAGAGAGAGAGAGATCAGACTATTTTCTATAGTGTGTGTAACTAGCAATTTTTTTTTTTTAATGACCAATACAGTCCAGGTTAACAACATGAGATGTAGGGCTACACAGACCATTTATTAGCTCTTTGGTGATCTTAAATTATCTTATTTTTTTATAGGTAAAATGAAGATTATTTCTGTTTACTAAATTATAAAGATAAATGAGATAATATATGTTGTGCTTAGGAGACTCTGGCACAGAATAATAAGCATTTAATAAATTATAGCCTTTATTATTGTTTATGTTAATATTATTGACATTTGGCTAGGTAGGCCTTTAGAGGTAAGGTTCTAGGCAGAAGGGAACAGCATGAGCCAAATCACAAACTATAAAGAACTGTAGTGTTTTAGTCATTATTAATAGCGGAGAACAGACTAAGACTAGAATAGCACTTTGTATAGAAGGTATTGCACAGGCTCTGGGGGCCAAGGTAGCAAGTTTGGTCTTGATTTAATAGATGAATTTTTAGGAAGATTTATTTTAAAGATGTGCATGATGGAAAAGAACAGGGATGGAGACTAATGAAAGAAAACAACCACTTATTACTCTACGGCAGGTACCACCCTGAAGGATTTGTATGCCTTATCTCCTTTAGCCCTGTCTACGACCCTATGAAGTACCTGTATCCCTCTTTTAGAGTGAGGAATTTAACTGTGAGATTATACTGCCTGCAGTGCCATATTTGGGGATTTGATCATTCTTAACAATCACTCCATAACTATGAGACCATTTAGAAGGCCACAGTGTAGTTTGCAGTTTTGACTATTATAAATTAACGAATTGCTATTTTACTTTGGATCCAGTTAGAGAAAAGTATATTTGTTAGCTTCTCTAGACTTATATAAAGCCCATAAGCCTCAGAGAGGATTTCAGACTCCTTAAAATAACACTACTTTTAAGAATAGGAGAAATATAAAAGTTTAGAGGGAGGAAATGCCAGTTACTGTTTAAGATCTGACCAGAAGGGCTGCTGTAAATATTAATGTTAGAATGGACTTCAGAAGTCAGATAGATGATAACTTTTATTTTACAGATGAGGAAACTGAGGTTTAAGGTCATAGAACCACTAATAAAATATGCTATTATAATATTTAAACTGTGCTTATGTCTTACAAGATTCAGGTATTTTGCCAATAAAATTGAATTGCGGTGATCTTTTCCAAAATTGTAGAAAATAATAATATACTCTTCTCACCTTAAAATTGTTTATAAATGTTTTATACATTGATTACTGCAATAAATATTCATGAAAAACTTAGCAGCAATCTAAGAATAATTACTTGTTCAATAACTTAGGTTTTTTTCCCTGTATGTGAACTTATGGTTTTATTTCATATAATCAATTTTTACTTAATGAAATTTCTTAATTCCTGTGATGTTATGATATACTACTAATGCATGCATGCTAAGTCACTTTAGTCATGTCCAACTCTTTGTGACCCTGTGAGCCATAACCCTCCAGGCTCCTCTGTCCATGAGATTCTCCAGGAAAGAATACTGGAGTGGGTTGCCATGCTGTCCCCCAGGGCATCTTCCCGACCCAGGATCAAATCCATGTCTGTTAGTCGCCTGCATTGGCATGTGGGTTCTTCACCTCTAGCACCATCTGGAAGCCCCATATTACTAAGGCATCAATCCTCAAGTACTCTGCTTGCTAAAAACGTGAGAACCACTGCCTTATAATACATGGTCTCTTAGATTTATCAACTAATGCCTTAAATTAAATGCTTTTCTCCTAAGTTTATAAATAAAGCACTGCTTCACTCAAATGAAAGCTTGCTTACCTCAGAAACATTTTCTTTTTTGGTACAATGGCTGAATTAATACTTAAATATGTATATTTTATATGGGAGATTTACAATTGCAGTTGACTACAGTGTACTTCTGTACTGATGCTGGGAAAGACTGAGGCCAGGAGGAGAAGGGAGCAACAGAGGATGAGATGGTTGGATGGCATCACTGATTCAATGGACATGAGTTTGAGCAAACTCTGGGAGATAATGAAGGACCAGGAAGCCTGGTATGCTATATAGTCCATGGGGTCGCAAAGAGTTGGACATGACTAAGCAACTGAACAGTGTACTTCAGAATTATCTGAGCTGAAAACTATTGAATACTCATACCTAAATAACTTGAATATTTATTTTAAAAAATCATTTGAATGTATATTTACACTTAAACTTGGTTAACTACCAAAAATTGAAAAGAAGCATTTAGAAATCAATTTCATATGTTTTTAAATAGGCATTGTTTTATTTTTTAATGGCTAACCCAGAATTAAAAGTTGCATATTCACACACAACAGGAACATCTGGGAGAAGAATTGTTAAGAGCTGAGCCCTGCTGAATAACATTCTCTGCCTTCTTCTGTTGACATTCAATATCTTTGAGATCAGCTCTGATGGCTGCCAGTAACCAGAAAGTTAAGGAGAGCTAGAAGTTGATGAATCCTACCCCAGGCAGCTGCCGATATCAGTGGAAGATTTCGTCATTGTTATTGTCACAGCTTCAGTGCAGTTCAGTCACTCAGTCATGTCTGACTCTTTGCGACCCCATGAATCGCAGCTCGCCAGGCCTCCCTGTCCATCACGAACTCCCGCAGTTTACCCAAACTCATGTCCATCGAGTCCGTGATGCCATCCAGCCATCTCATCCTCTGTCGTCCCCTTCTCCTCCTGCCCCTAATCCTTCCCAGCATCAGGGTCTTTTCCAATGAGTCAACACTTCGCATGAGGTGGCCAAAGTACTGGAGCTTCAGCTTCAGAATCAGTCCTTCCAATGAATGCCCAGAGCTGATCTCCTTTAGGATGGAGTGGTTGAATCTCCTTGCAGTCCAAGGGACTCTCAAAAGTCTTCTCCAGCACCACAGTTCAGAAGCATCAGTTCTTCGGCACTCAGCCTTCTTCACAGTCCAACTCTCACATCCATACATGACCACTGGAAAAACCATAGCCTTGACTAGACGGACCTTAGTCGGCAAAGTAATGTCTCTTCAATATGCTATCTAGATTGGTCATAACTTTCCTTCCAAGGAGTATGCGTCTTTTAATTTCATGGCTGCTGTCACCATCTGCAGTGATTTTGGAGCCCCAAAAATAAAGTCTGACACTGTTTCACTGTCTGCATCCATTTCCCATGAAGTGATGGGACCGGATGCCATGATCTTCGTTTTCTGAATGTTGAGCTTTAAGCCAACTTTTTCACTCTCCTCTTTCACTTTCATCAAGAGGCTTTTTAATTCCTTTTCACTTTCTGCCATAAGGGTGGTGGCATCTGCATATCTGAGGTTATTGATATTTCTCCCAGGAATCTTATTCCAGCTTGTGCTTCTTCCAGCCCAGTGTTTCTCATGATGTACTCTGCATATAAGTTAACTCCAAGCATATTTAAATTTTCAGAGTGTGTTAAGAACAGCACCACAGCTTTCAGTGGCTATGAAGCTGGGCATATCCCAGCCAGGAGTAGGACGTCAGATCTATTGTCCTTTCAGCCTTTCAACCCTCCCTTGAAGCCCCACAATAAGATGGTTTGATTAAAAAAAAAAGAATAGTACCCCAAGATAGACTTTACTGGAATATATGGATCTATATTCTTATGGAAATCATAGTTCTTAACACTGAGAATTTTTTTGTAAAAGATGGACAGTTTGACATGTATGACCTGTAGAAGAATTATTCTCTTCTTGTCAAATCTAAGGGCCTAGATTGGATAGATAGAATGCCTGATGAACTATGGAATGAGGTTCGTGACATTGTATGGGAGACAGGGATCAACACGATCTCCATGGAAAAGAAATGCAAAAAGCAAAATGGCTGTCTGGGGAGGCCTTACAAATAGCTGTGAAAAGAACAAAGGCGAAAAGCAAAGGAGAAAAGGAAAGATATAAGCATCTGAATGCAGAGTTCCAGAGAATAGCAAGAAGAGATAAGAAAGCCTTCTTCAGTGATCAATGCAAAGAAATGGAGGAAAAGAACAGAATGGGAAAGACTAGAGATCTCTTCAAGAAAATTAGAGATAACAAGGAAACATTTCATGCAGAGATGGGCTCAATAAAGGATAGAAATGGTCTGGACCTAACAGAAGCAGAAGATATTAAGAAGAGGTAGCAAGAATACACGGAGGAACTGTACAAAAAAGATCTTCAAGACCCAGATAATCATGATGAGGTGATCACTCATCTAAAGCCAGACATCTTGGAATGTGAAGTCAAGTGGGCCTTAGAAAGCATCACTACGAACAAAGCTAGTGGAGGTGATGGAATTCCAGTGGAACTGTAATCCTGAAATATGATGCTGTGAAAGTGCTACACTCAATATGCCAGCAAATTTGGAAAACTCAGCAGTGGCCACAGGACTGGAAAAGGTCAGTGTTCATTCCAATTCCAAAGAAGGGCAATGCCAAAGAATGCTCAAACTACCACACAATTGCACTCATCTCACATGCTCAAAATCCTCCAAGCCAGGCTTCAGCAATACATGAACCGTGAACTTTCTGATGTTCAAACTGTTTTTAGAAAAGGCAGAAGAACCAGAGATCAAATTGCCAACATCCGCTGGATCATGGAGAAAGCAAGAGAGTTCCAGAAAAACATCTATTTCTGCTCTATTGACTATGCCAAAGCCTTTGTGTGGATTACAATAAACTGTGTAAAATTCTGAAAGAGATGGGAATACCAGACCACCTAACCTGCCTCTTGAGAAATCTGTATGCAGGTCAGGAAGCAACAGTTAGAACTGGACATGGAACAACAGACTGGTTCCAAATAGGAAAAGGAGTAAGTCAAGGCTGTATATTGTCACCCTGCTTATTTAACTTATATGCAGAGTACATCATGAGTAACACTGGGCTGGAAGAAACACAAGCTGGAATCAAGATTGCCAGGAGAAATATCAATAACCTCAGATAGGCAGATGACACCACCCTTATGGCAGAAAGTGAAGAGGAGCTAAAAAGCCTCTTGATGAAAGTGAAATAGGAGAGTGAAAAAGTTGGCTTAAAGCTCAACATTCAGAAAACGAAGATCATGGCATCCGGTCCCATCACTTCATGGGAAATAGATGGGGAAACAGTGTCAGACTTTGTTTTTTTGGGCTCCAAAATCACTGCAGATGGTGACTGCAGCCATGAAATTAAAAGATGCTTACTCCTTGGAGGAAAAGTTATGACCAACCTAGATAGCACGTTCAAAAGCAGAGACATTACTTTGCCGACTAAGGTCCATCTAGTCAAGGCTATGGTTTTTCCTATCGTCATGTATGGATGTGAGAGTTGGACTATGAAGAAGGCTGAGCCCCGAAGAATTGATGCTTTTGAACTGCGGTGTTGGAGAAGACTCTTGAGAGTCCCTTGGACTGCAAGGAGATCCAACCAGTCCATTCTAAAGGAGATCAACCCTGGGATTTCTTTGGAAGGAATGATGCTGAAGCTGAAGCTCCAGTACTTTGGCCACCTCATGAGAAGAGTTGACTCATTGGAAAAGACTCTGATGCTGGGAGGGATTGGAGGCAGGAGGAGAAGGGGACGACAGAGGATGAGATGGTTGGATGGGATCACGGACTCGATGGACGTGAGTCTGAGTGAACTCCGAGAGATGGTAATGAACAGGGAGGTCTGGCATGCTGCGATTCATGGGGTTGCAAAGAGTCGGACATGACTGAGCGACTGAACTTGAACTTGATGGAATGTACTTTCCTTTTCCTAATCAGAAGTTACAAGCATAATGATTGGTAATTAATTATATGTGATAGGAGTAATGATATGGGCAATGGAGATTTTTATTGTTTTAGAATTTTTTATTCCCAGAAATATCCATATGCTGCTTTGCAGATGTTAACTGGCTATAGCAATTAAATCATCTGGAAAACTTAAGTTGTTTCATTGTCTTTAATTTTATGAATGTTCTTATCTTTGTAATAAATTTAATAACTGTATGAAGTTAACTGTAACTTCCAGCATTCAGCAATCTTGATTTTTTTTTCCCTGCATTTCCACCTATCAGCATTAGGACGAAGTAATATGGGCTGGGATGTCTTGTCCTGTCCTACATTTTAATTTAGAATAAATAGTAATAAAATCTTTATCTATAAATTGGATATCTTAAGATTGTATCATTTTAAATCTAGAAATGGAAGCTATTAATAGAAAGGAGTGTTATAGTAATTTATTTTTTTATTTTATTTTTACTTTATTCTACTTTACAATACTGTATTGGTTTTGCCATACATTGACATGAATCAGCCACAGGTGTACACGAGCTCCCAATCCTGAAACCCTCCTCCCAACTCTCACCCCATATCATCTCTCTGGATCATCCCCGTGCACCAGTCCCAAGCATCCTGTATCCTGTATCGAACATAAACTGGTGCTTCATTTCTTACATGATAGTATACATGTTTCAATGCCGTTCTCCCAAATCATCCCACCTTCTCCCTCTCCCTCAGAGGCCAAAAAGTCTGTTCTATACATCTGTGTCTCTTTTGTTGTCTTCACATACAGGGTCATCATTACTGTCTCTAAATTCCATATATATGTGTCAGTATACTGTATTCGTGTTTTTCTGTCTGGCTTACTTCACACTGTATAATCGGCTCCAGTTTCATCCATCTCATTAGAACTGATTCAAATTTATTCTTTTTAAGGGCTGAGTAATACTCCATTGTGTACATGTACCACAGCTTCCTTATCCATTCATCTGCTGATGGACATCTAGGTTGTTTCCATGTCCTGGCTATTATAAACAGTGCTGCAATGAACATTGGGGTACATGTGTCTCTTTCAGTTCTGGTTTCCTCGGTGTGTATGCCCAGCAGTGGGATTGCTGGGTCATAAGGCAGTTCTATTTGCAATTTTTAAAGGAATCTCCACACTGTTTTCCATAGTGGCTGTACTAGTTTGCATTCCCACCAGCAGTGTAAGAGGGTTCCCTTTTCTCCACATCCTCTCCAGCATTTATTGCTTGTAGACTTTTGGATCGCAGCCATTCTGACTGGTTTGAAATGGTACCTCATTGTGATCTTGATTTGCATTTCTCTGATGAGTGATGTTGAGCATCTTTTCATGTGTTTGTTAGCCATCCGTATGTCTTCTTTGGAGAAATGCCTATTTAGTTCTTTGGCCCGTTTTTTGATTGGATCGTTTATTTTTCTGGAGTTGAGCTGCATAAGTTTCTTGTATATTTTTGAGATTAGTTGTTTGTCAGTTGCTTCATTTGCTATTGTTTTCTCCCACTCAGAAGGCTGTCTTTTCACCTTGCTTATAGTTTCCTTTGTTGTGCAGAAGCTTTTAATTTTAATTAGATCCCATTCGTTTATTTTTGCTTTTATTTCCAGTATTCTGGGAGGTGGATCATAGAAGATCCTGCTGTGATGTATGTCGGAGAGTGTTTTGCCTATGTTCTTCTCTAGGAGTTTTATAGTTTCTGGTCTTACGTTTAGATCTAATCTATTTTGAGTTTATTTTTGTCTATGGTGTTAGAAAGTGTTCTAGTTTCATTCTTCTACAAGTGGTTGACCAGTTTTCCCAGCACCACTTGTTAAAGAGATTGTCTTTACTCCATTGTCTTGCTTCCTTTGTCGAAGATAAGGTGTCCATAGGTGTGTGGATTTATCTCTGGGCTTTCTATTTTGTTCCATTGATCTGTATTTGTGTCTTTGTGCCAGTACCATACTGTCTTAATGACTGTGGCTTTGTAGTAGAGCCTGAAGTCAGGCAAGTTGATTCCTCCAGTTCCATTCTTCTTTCTCAAGATTGCTTTTGCTATTCGAGGTTTTTTTGTATTTCCATACAAATCTTGAAATTATTTCTTCTAGTTCTGTGAAAAATACTGCTGGTAGCTTGAAAGGGATTGCATTGAATCTATAGATTGCTTTGGGTAGTATAGTCATTTTCACTATATTGACTCTTCCGATCCATGAACATGGTATATTTCTCCATCTATTAGTGTCCTTGTTGATGTCTTTCATCAGTGTTTTATAGTTTTTGATATATGGGTCTTTAGTTTCTTTAGGTAGGTGTATTCCCAAGTAATTTATTCTTTTCGTTGCAGTGGTGAATGGAATTGTTTCCTTAATTTCTTTTTCTACTTTCTCATTATTAGTGTATAGGAATGCAAGGGATTTCTGAGTGTTGATTTTATATCCTGCAACTTTACTATATTCATTGATTAGCTCTAGTAGTTTTCTGGTCGAGTCTTTAGGATTTTCTATGTAAAGGACCATGTCATCTGCAAACAGTGAGAGTTTTACTTCTTCTTTTCCAATTTGGATTCCTTTTATTTCTTTTTCTGCTCTGATTGCTGTGGCCAAAACTTCCAGAACTATATTGAATAGAAGTGGTGAAAGTGGACACCCTTGTCTTGTTCCTGACTTTAGGGGAAATGCTTTCAATTTTTCACCATTGAGGATAATGTTAGCTGTGGGTTTGTCATATATAGCTTTTATTATGTTGAGGTACGTTCCTTCTCTTCCTGCTTTCTGGAGAGTTTTTATCATAAATGGATGTTGAATTTTGTCAAAGGCCTTCTCTGCATCTATTGAGATAATCATATGGCTTTTATTTTTCAGTTTGTTAATGTGGTGAATTACATTGATTGATTTGTGGATATTGAAGAATCCTTGCATCCCTGGGATAAAGCCCGCTTGGACATGGTGTATGATCTTTTAATGTGTTGCTGGATTCTGATTGGTAGAATTTTGTTAAGGATTTTTGCATCTATGTTCATCAGTGATATTGGCTTGTAGTTTTCTTTTTTTGTGGCTTGTCAGGTTTTGGTATTAGGGTGATGGTGGCCTCATAGAATGAGTTTGGAAGTTTACCTTCCTCTGCAATTTTCTGGAAGAGTTTGAGTAGGATAGGTGTTAGCTCTTCTCGAAATTTTTGGTAGAATTCAGCTGTGAAGCCGTCTGGACCTGTGCTTTTGTTTGCTGGAAGATTTCTGATTACAGTTTCAATTTCCATGCTTGTGATGGGTCTGTTAAGATTTTCTATTTCTTCCTGGTTCAGTTTTGGAAAGTTGTACTTTTCTAAGAATTTGTCCATTTCTTCCACATTGTCCATTTTGTTGGCATATAATTGCTGATAGTAGTCTCTTATGATCCTTTGTATTTCTGTGTTGTCTGTTGTGATCTCTCCATTTTCATTTCTAATTTTATTGATTTGATTTTTTTCTCTTTGTTTCTTGATGAGTCTGGCTTATGGTTTGTCAATTTTATTTATCCTTTCAAAGAACCAGCTTTTTGCTTTGTTGATTTTTGCTATGGTCTCTTTTGTTTCTTTTGCATTTATTCCTGCCCTAATTTTTAAGATTTCTTTCCTTCTACTAACTCTGGGGTTCCCTATTTCTTCCTTTTCTAGTTGCTTTAGGTGTAGAGTTAGGTTATTTATTTGTCTTTTTTCTTGTTTCTTGAGGTATGCCTATATTGCTGTGAACTTTCCTCTTAGCACTGCTTTTACAGTGTCCCACAGGTTTTGGGTAGTTGTGTTTTCATTTTCATTTGTTTCTATGCATGTTTTGATTTCTTTTTGATTTCTTCTGTGATTTGTTGGTTATTCAGAAGGGTGTTGTTCAGCCTCCAAATGTTGGAATTTTTAATAGCTTTTCTCCTGTAATTGAGATCTAACCTTAGTGCATTATGGTCAGAAAAGATGCTTGGAATGATTTCAACTTTTTGAATTTATCAAGGTTAGATTTATGGACCAGGATGTGATCTATCCTGGAAAAGGTTCTGTGTGCACTTGAGAAAAAGGTGAAATTCATTGTTTTGGGGTGAGATGTCCTATAGATATCAATTAGGTCTAACTGGTCTATTGTATCATTTAAAGTTTGCGTTTCTTTGTTAATTTTCTGTTTAGTTGATCTGTCCATAGGTGTGAGTGGGGTATTAAAGTCTCCCACTATTATTGTGTTATTATTAATTTCCCCTTTCATGCTTGTTAGCATTTGTCTTACTTATTGCGGTGCTCCTATGTTGGGTGCATATATATTTATAATTGTTATATCTTCTTCTTGAATTGATCCTTTAATCATTATGTAGTGGCCTTCTTTGTCTCTTTTCACAGCCTTTGTTTTAAAGTCTATTTTATCAGATATGAGTATTGCTATTCCTGCTTTCTTTTGGTCTCTATTTGCATGGAATATCTTTTTCCAGCCCTTCACTTTCAGTCTGTATGTGTCCGTTGTTTTGAGGTGGGTCTCTTGTAGGCAGCATATATAGGGATCTTGTTTTTGTATCCATTCAGCCAGTCTTTGCCTTTTGGTTGGGGCATTCAACCCATTTACCGTTAAAGGTAATTATTGATAAGTATGATCCTGTTGTCATTTACTTTATTGTTTTGGGTTCGGGTTTATATGCCCTTTTTGTGTTTCCTGTCTAAAGTCTATCCTTTAGCATTTGTTGGAGAGCTGGTTTGGTGGCGCTGAATTCTCTCAGCTTTTGCTTATCTGTAAAGCTTTTATTTCTCCTTCATATTTGAATGAGATCCTTGCTGGGTACAGTAGTCTGGGCTGTAGGTTATTTTCTTTCATCACTCTAAGTATGTCTTGCCATTCCCTCCTGGCCTGAAGAGTTTCTATTGAAAGATCTGCAGTTATTCTTATGGGGATCCCCTTGTATGTTATTTGTTGTTTTTCCCTTGCTGCTTTTAATATTTGTTCTTTGTGTTTGGTCTTTGTTAATTTGATTAATATATGTCTTGGGGTGTTTCACCTTGGGTTTATCCTGTTTGGCACTCTCTGGGTTTCTTGGACTTGGGTGATTATTTCCTTCCCCATTTTAGGGACGTTTTCAACTATTATCTCCTCAAGGATTTTCTCATGGTCTTTCATTTTGTCTTCTTCTGGGACTCCTATAATTCGAATGTTGGAGCGTTTCATATTGTCCTGGAGGTCTCTGAGGTTGTCCTCATTTCTTTTAATTAGTTTTTCTTTTTTTCCTCGCTGATTCATTTATTTCTACCATTCTATCTTCTATTTCACTAATCTTATCTTCTGCCTCCGTTATTCTACTATTTGCTGCCTCCAGAGTGTTTCTGATCTCATTTATTGCATTATTCATTATATGTTAACTCTTTTATTTCTTCTAGGTCCTTGTTAAACCTTTCTTGCATCTTCTCAATCCTTGTCTCCAAGCTATTTATCTTTGATTCCATTTTGATTTCAAGATTTTGGATCATTTTCACTATCAATATTCGGAATTCTTTCTCAGGTAGATTCCCTGTCTCTTCCTCTTTTGTTTGGTCTGGTGGGCATTTCTCCTGTTCCTTTACCTGCTGGGTATTCCTCTGTCTCTTCATCTTGGTTATATTGATAAAATCTTTATCTATAACTTAGATATCTTAAGATTGAATCATTTTAAACCTAGAAATGGAAGATGTCAATAGAAAGGAATATTATAGTAATTTATTTTCTTGTAAAGCAGAAAAATTATAAGGCAAATCTAACTTTTAAATTCAGACTTCTGTGCATAATATAATGTTGATATATAGAGAATACAGCATTCTGGTTAAGAAAAGATCAGTAATTTATGGCTCTGGAAGTATATAATGGAAAAGGCGGCTTCTCATGGTAGTGACCTAAGATGTTCTAACATCAGAATCTTTCTAACATCATGACAGTTCTAGCATCATAACAGTTGACCTGTATAGTTCTCTGGTTTCCAAAGTGGGAAGTTCATTTTATTCTTTATTTTAAAACTGAAAAGAACTGAATTTTCCTAATACCAAAATAGCATTAAGCAAATTATTGACTCTGGGCAGGTAAGATATGTCATCTTGACTTTTTTTTCATTTCTAACATGAGAAAGAGAATACCTCTCTAACTTTCCAGAATTTGTGTATACATCAAATTAAATAACATTTGGAAAGCCATTCTGGAACTCAAAAATTGTAAACAAATAGGTAATAATGGCACTATTTTGTGTAACTTTCAGACATTCATAGTGTGACTTTTCAGAGTGGAGAAGTTGTGTTTACATTTGTAATGTCTTTTCCTAGGGACTTTTTCAAGCAGTTTACTTTTATTGTCTATTTCTTGTCTTCTTCCCCCAGTCAGGCTCTGATTAATCTTTCCTTCATTAGTGCTTTCTATATGCCAGACAGTATGGAAAGTATGAGGGTTCTAAGTCTGCACCTTTGAGAAACTCATAATCAAGTAACAGAGAAACATGTGTTTTTTAAATTATATCACTCCAAAAATCCCCAAATCATGGTTTAGACAAAACTATGGTGAGTTTCAATTATCTGGAGCAACACTGTCAAATAGAACTTCCTGCAATGGTGAAAATGTAGTAATCAATAATTGTATGTGGCTGTTGGGCTCTTGAATATGGCTAGAATGACTGTAGAACTGAATATTTTAATTAATTTAAACTTAAATAGCTGCATATAGAGTGAGCTGATTGCTCTTCTGTGCTGGTGGCTGACAAACAGTGCTAACAAGCCAGTGACTGGTTGTACTGAATCATGTGAGGGGAACAAGTCTGCAAATAGGTTATTCGGCCCCTGGTAATTTAGAGTTAAAAATACACTGTGCAATAATTCTACTCATTCTATTGAGATTTTTTTAAAATTGTTTTTTTCCTTATAACATCGCAGTTTGGACCAGAAAATCCCTTCAGAACCCAGCAAATGGCTGCCCCTAGAAATATGCTTTCTGGATATGCTGAACCAGCCCATATCAATGATTTTATGTTTGAACAGCAAAGAAGAACTTTTGCCACTTATGGTAAGGTGATAAGAGAGTTCAAGTTAAACCTTATTAGAAATGATGTGTGTGTGTGTAATAATCAACTTTATCTTCTGGCTTTTTAAATTTATTAATCTGGATGCCTTGAAGGGGTAATGTGTTTTCTTATACGTATCTGTAAATATATAGATGGGAAGGTGCACTAGTATTTTTAGCTGTCATTCTAAATCTGCTCTGATTTCTGAATACTAGAAATATTCTGCAGTCTTAAAAACAGAATGTTTTCTGTTCTACTTTTTGATCGCACTTCTCACTAAATGACTGTTATATGCAGATTGCTATTGAAATTGGTTAATAACAAGATAGACTGAAGAGTATTCTTGCCTGGAGAATCCCACAGACAGAGGAGCCTGGCAGGCTGTAGTCCATGGGGTCACAAGAGTTGGACATGACTTAGCAACTAGAGAGAGAGAGAGTCTTAAGAGTGATATTTTTATTTTCTTATGATATTTTTATTTTCTTATGTACTGGTTGACTTCACTCTCTTTCTCAAATCTTCTCTCTGAAAAGTTTTCTGTTGATTACTGAGGGATATCAAGAAATAGAATGGCTACAAGTTAATGTGTATACAAAGCTGGGAATCCCCTCTGGAAGAAGCTGTAATGATGTCCTGGTTGTTGGTTCCACAGAACAGAAGTCTGGTCACTTATATCAGATTTGTTCATATTTGGTGGTGCATTTTCTTTCTCTTCCTATAATCTACATCTGTACGTTGAGAGATACAATGATCACCTTCTGCTTTGAAGAACTTTTGGTAGAGTGGTTAAGCAAAGTAACTAAGAATGTTTTTATGTCCGTTGTAGTTGTAATCTTTTTCTGTCGTATCTGCCATTAACTTCCATTATTTTAAGGGAGGGCCCTGCAAAAGTTAAGAAAGCAGTATCATGTGAAATATTATGTATGTAGTGATGCTTTTTAATAATAGTTGTTTTCACTAAAAACTGACATACACTTTAAACATTTAGGAAAGAGGAAAAAAGGTTACCTATAACCCTATTATACTAATATGCCTGCTTTTAGTGAAATTTATTCCTCCAAGTCTTTTTCATTATACATATTTGTATTATAGAGCTATAGTCCTTCTAAACTGAAAATTTTGCAGCTTGCTTTTTTAAATTAATATTCTGTCATAAGCATTTTTCAGTGTTACTTTATAACCTCAAAGCTTATTATTTTTAAGACCTATGTAATACCCACTGATTGGTTTAATCTCAATTTACATAATTATTGTAATGTTGGAAAGGGTTTGTTGTTTTTTTTTCCTAGTTTTTAAAGAGTGATGTAAACTGATTCACTGAATTAGTTTAGAGGTTTAGTACAAATAGCTTCACCCTGGTGGCTCAGAGGTTAAAGTGTCTGCCTGCAATGCAGGAGACCTGGGTTCGATCCCTGGGTCGGGAAGTTCCCCTAGAGAAGGAAATGGCAACCCACTCCAGTATTCTTGCCTGGAGAATCCCAAGGATGGAGGAGCCTGGTGGGCTATAGTTCACGGGGTTGCAAAGAGTCGGACACAACTGAGCAACTTCACTCACTCACTCACTCACTCACTCACAAATAATCTTAGTGGTTTATCCACAATATATTGGAAACTAGTTGTAAAAAAGATTGTCATATATTACATTGTATTTCACCATGCCAGGGTTATAATGAACTTAACAGGTGACAGAATTCATAGAGAAAGACTCTATACCTCTAAAATCTCCAAAAAGAGTTCAGTGACACTTCCAGTACAACAAAATAAATGCATTGTACCCATTGCTTATATATAAGAGATTCCATGTAAACCTAAAATATATGTGCAGTACATAAAGATCAACCCTATTGCATCATGAATTTATTATATCCTAGCCTACAATAAAACAAAGGTAAAGATTTTGCATATTTTTTTAGACTTTAGAAAGAAGGGCCTTAAGCAATAGCTTAGATAGTTTAAATATTTAAACAAGTAAAAAGTCAGTGCAGAGACCTACGAAGTTCATACAGATACCTACTTTTCTTAAGCTATCCTATAGCAAGAGTAAGCATTTAGAGCTATTCAGTTTGCTTTAGACCTAGATTCAGAAATAGCTTATTGGGGGGTGGGTGGGGGGTGGAAATAGCTGTGTTTTTGTGTGGGTTTTTTTTTTTTTTTTCATCTTCCATCAAGAGAGAGTGGGCTAGGACACAGAATGAACTATTTAGTGAGTTAAAGACATAAAAAGTGAATATGGGATATACTAGGTTAGGCAGCCTGGAATAAAAGGAGTAGCCCCTTGCAAACTAAGACATGTATTCAGTTCAGCTCAGTTCAGTTCAGTTGCTGAGTCATGTCTGACTCTTTGCGACCCCATGAATCGCAGCACGCTAGGTCTCCCTGTTTATTACCATCTCTCGGAGTTCACTCAACTCAGACTCACGTCCATCGAGTCCGTGATCCCATCTAGCCATCTCATCCTGTGTCGTCCCCTTCTCCTCCTGCCCCCAATCCCTCCCAGCATCAGAGTCTTTTCCAATGAGTCAACTCTTCACATGAGGTGGCCAAAGTACTGGAGTTTCAGCTTCAGCATCATTCCTTCCAAAGAAATCCCAGGGTTGATCTCCTTCAGAATGGAACTGGTTGGAACTCCTTGCAGTCCAATGGACTCTCAAGAGTCTTCTCCAACACCACAGTTCAGAAGAATCAATTCTTCGGCACTCAGCCTTCTTCACAGTCCAACTCTCAAATCCATACATGACCACAGGAAAAACCATAGCCTTGACTAAACGGACCTTAGTTGGCAAAGTAATGTCTCTGCTTTTGAACATGCTATCTAGGTTGGTCATAACTTTTCCTCCAAGGAGTAAGCATCTTTTAATTTCATGGCTGCAGTCACCATCTGCAGGGATTTTAGAGCCCAAGAAAATAAAGCCTGACACTGTTTCCCCATCTATTTCCCATGAAGTGATGGGACTGGATGCCATGATCTTGATTTTCTGAATGTTGAGCTTTAAGCCAACTTTTTCACTCTCCTATTTCACTTTCATCAAGAGGCTCTTTAGCTCCTCTTCACTTTTGGCCATAAGGGTGGTGTCATCTGCCTATCTGAGGTTACTGATATTTCTCCCGGCAGTCTTGATTCCAGCTTGTGTTTCTTCCAGTCCAGTGTTTCTCATGGTGTACTCCACATACAAGTTAAATAAGCAGGGTGACAATATACAGCCTTGACTTACTCCTTGTCCTATTTAGAACCAGTCTGTTGTTCCATGTCCAGTTCTAACTGTAGCTTCCTGACCTGCATACAGATTTTTCAAGAGGCAGGTTAGGTGGTCTGGTATTCCCATCTCTTTCAGAATTTTACACAGTTTATTGGGATCCACACAGTCAAAGGCTTTGGCATAGTCAATAAAACAGAAATAGATGTTTTTCTGGAACTCTCTTGCTTTCTCCATGATCCAGCGGATGTTGGCAATTTGATCTCTGGTTCCTCTGCCTTCTCTAAAACCAGCTTGAACATCAGAAAGTTCACGGCTCATGTATTGCTGAAGCCTGGCTTGGAGGATTTTGAGCATTACTTTACTAGCGAGTGAGATGAGTGCAATTGTGTGGTAGTTTGAGCATTCTTTGGCATTGCCCTTCTTTGGAATTGGAATGAATACTGACCTTTTCCAGTCCTGTGGCCACTGCTGAGTTTTCCAAATTTGATGACATACTGAGTGCAGCACTTTCACAGCATCATCTTTCAGGATTTGAAACAGCTCAACTGGAATTCCATCACCTCCACTAGCTTTGTTCGTAGTGATGCTTTCTAAGGCCCACTTGACTTCACATTCCAAGATGTCTGGCTCCAGATAAGTGATCACATCATCATGATTATCTGGGTCTTGAAGATCTTTTTGTACAATTCTTCTGTGTATTCTTGCCACCTCTTCTTAATATCTTCTGCTTCTGTTAGGTCCAGACCATTTCTATCCTTTATCAAGCACATCTTTGCATGAAATGTTCCCTTGATATCTCTAATTTTCTTGAAGAGATCTCTAGTCTTTCCCATTCTGTTCTTTTCCTCTATTTCTTTGCATAGATCGCTGAAGAAGGCTTTCTTATCTCTTCTTGCTATTCTTTGGAACTCTGCATTCAGATGCTTATATCTTTCCTTTTCTCCTTTGCTTTTCACCTCTCTTCTTTTCACAGCTATTTGTAAGGCCTCCCCAGACAGCCATTTTGCTTTTTTGCATTTCTTTTCCATGGGGATCGTCTTGATCCCTGTCTCCCGTACAATGTCACAAACCTCATTCCATAGTTCATCAGGCACTCTATCTATCAGATGTAGGCCCTTAAATCTATTTCTCACTCCCACTGTATAATCATAAGGGATTTGATTTAGGTCATACCTGAATGGTCTAGTGGTTTTCCCTACTTTCTTCAATTTCAGTCTGAATTTGGCAATAAGGAGTTCATGATCTGAACCACAGTCAGCTCCTGGTCTTGTTTTTTTTGACTGTATAGAGCTTCTCCATCTTTGGCTGCATAGAATATAATCAGTCTGATTTCAGTGTTGACCATCTGGTGATGTCCATGTGTAGAGTCTTCTCTTGCGTTGTTGGAAGAGGGTGTTTGCTATGACCAGTGCATTTTCTTGGCAAAACTCTATTAGTCTTTGTCCTGCTTCATTCTGCATTACAAGGCCAAATTTGCCTGTTACCCCAGGTGTTTCTTGACTTCCTACTTTAGCATTCAAGTCCCCTATAATGAAAATGACATCTTTGGGGGTGTTAGTTCTAAAAGGTCTTGTAGGTCTTCATAAAACCATTCAACTTCGGCTTCTTCAGCATTATTGGTTGGGGCATAGACTTGGATAACTGTGATATTGAATGGTTTGCTTTGGAACGAACAGAGATCATTCTGTCGTTTTGAGATTGCATCCAAGTACTGCATTTCAGACTCTTTTGTTGACCATGATGGCTACTCCATTTCTTCTGAGGGATTCCTGCCCGCAGTAGTAGATATAATGGTCATCTGAGTTAAATTCACCCATTCCAGTCCATTTTAGTTTGCTGATTCCTAGAATGTCGATGTTCACCCTTGCCATCTCTTGTTTGACCACTTCCAATTTGCCTTGATTCATGGACCTGACATTCCAGGTTCCTATGCAATATTGCTCTTTACAGCAGCAGATTTCTATCACCAGTCACATGCACAACTGGATATTGTTTTTGCTTTGGCTCCATCCCTTCATTCTTTCTGGAGTTATTTCTCCACTGATCTCCAGTAGCATATTAGGCACCTACTGACCTGGGGAGTTCCTCTTTCAGTATCCTATCATTTTGCCTTTTCATGCTGTTCATGGGGTTCTCAAGGCAAGAATACTGAAGTGGCTTGCCATTCCCTTCCCCAGTGGACCACATTCTGTCAGACCTCTCCACCATGACCCGCCTGTCTTGGGTTCCCCTGCAGGCATGGCTTGGTTTCATTGAGTTAGACAAGGCTGTGGTCCTAGTGTGATTAGATTGACTAGTTTTCTGTGAGTATGGTTTCAGTGTGTATGGTCTTATGAAAATCGTAGAACTGAGAACCATTTATTCGAACTGAAATTAGTAAACAAGTTAACCAACCTCAGGTTTAGCAGTCTTTCCCCGCCCCGCCCCCCTCCAGGTAATAAACAAGTATAACTTTGTGTTAATTTAAAAGTTTTATCATTTTTTCATGAAAAATTCTTGTCTAGCTCCAGATAGTAATTCCTATCTACTTGTTTCCTCTTACTCTTATATATGGAATGTAAAGCTACAGACCTTTCTGTTACCTCCTCCGATTTGCTTAGTACCAGGGAGCAAACACCTTGTACTAGTGTTACCTATGAGACATGAAGGAGATGGCACAGGAATTCACCATTACCTAAGTCTCATACTTATCACTCTGTAACTCTGCTGTGATAGAGAACAAACATTAATCCTACTTTTCTTCCCATTTTTAAATGGTTGTAGCAGTGTTATAATCTAAGTGTATTATTTTATCTAGTTTATCACAGCCGCCTTTATTCCTTATCTGGGAAGGTGGTCTCATTTATTGTATCATCCCACTCACTTACGCTACTGTTTTGTTTTTAGCTCCCGTTTTTGGTGTTTCTCTGAGTTCTTAGTCCCTCAGTGGTTTGTGTGAATTCTTTTGTCCTATTCTTCCTTTTCCTCTTGGCTTCCTAGCCTGTTCCTTTGGGTTAATGATTCTGAATAGGAACATGGCCCACGAAGAAGAATTGGCCCTCAGAGTATGAGTGGACAGTTGAATGTGATAAAGTGATAACCCTTCTGGAGATAAGCTCAGAGAGATCCAACACAATGAAGGCCTTTAAAATTATCTTGGGCAGCTTTGCCTCTCTTAGGCAACTTTACAATTGAAAATTTGGTTTGCTTTTGATAGAATTATTGTTATGTACATCTTGATGATAAAAGAAGCTGTGATACTTTCAGAAAATAAGGAAAAAGTAAAGTCACAAGACGACAAACAAAAGAAGCTGTTTTCAACATCTTGGGAAAGAAAATGTAAAATGAGTAAATGTGCATAGAATTAAATGAACTGTACGTGGGAAAAAATGGAATCAGTAATTTGTACTTTTTCCTTTCAGGTTATGCATTGGACCCTTCATTAGATAATCATCAAGTGTCTACTAAGTATATTGGTTCTGTAGAAGAAGCTGAAAAAAATCAAGGTAACTTATTTGAAATATTTAATATCAAATATACATAACTATACTTATTTTTTGTAAGTTGACTTTGGAAAATAGGGAAATAACTAGTATTTAATTTAACTCCTGATTTTTTTAAACTTGAGATAATAGAGTGATATAGTTTAAAGCAGTGTATTTATATAGTTAGTTTAGAGCTTGCTTTTGCTCCTTACTAGGTGTGCAGCCTTGTAGGGAAGATTGTCATATCTATGGCAGGGAGGGTGAGTTCTTGGCACAGTGCCAACATTGTAGAACTCATTTAAGAAAATGAATGTATAACTAATTTTAGCAATTTATTTCTCAACACAAATGTAAAGCTCCATTTTAACAGAGCAGAAAAAATATCATTGTGCATATCTGGAAATTGCCTTTAAGGGTTGCTTTGAAGCTGTTTAAATATGTGTTTTAAAACATATGGTTGTGTCTGTGTTCATTTTGTACTTACTATAAGACAAAGCATCATACTCTAAATGTTAACTTGCCACAAAGCTCATCAGCCCCTTGGAATCTTATACATAAAATGTTGGATAGAAAAAGAATATGCTATTTGTATGAGGGCACTTAGTAACTATAGCCTTTATGAGCTAGATTGTTGGTTTATGAGCTAGATTGTTGTAAAAATAGGATTTTAACAACATTTTGTTATAATACAGCCTAAAGGAAATTGATTTGAATTAATATAGGTAAGTTTTTCTCTTTGTTAGACCTCTACAAGTTACATCTTTATGTAGCTAAATTCTCAGTTAGTAGTGAAATTTTGACTATGGCTCTGGTAAACCTTGCTTTTTCCAGTTTAATGACTACACACAGCATGCCACTTTCTACTGATCAAATGAGAATCCCAACTAGAAACATCTTCTTTTCTTCCTGTTAAGATTTATGATATTAGAGGTCCAGTTTAGATTGAGTTCACTTGAAAGAAATACAGATTCTTGTGAAGCCTTCTTTATATTGTTGCATTATAATATAGCGAAGCAAGTGAAGCAAGGAACAATTATTAATGAAATTTTATCTAATTCAGCTTTAAATAAGAAATTTGTTTATTCTTGCTTTCAGAGGTAAATTTTTCATTACTTAAATTATTAAATTGCTGTTTCTTTCAGAAAGTGGTAAAATCTACTGATAAAGGTCTGTGATTAATTAAAAGATTGTGTACCATGGCATGATTACATAGCTGAGTCTTCTTTTCACATATATTAGAATTTGTAAAATACTGCAGTTGGAGCAATAGAAAGCTGCTTTGCCCAGAAGATTGAGTCTATATATATAGCATGAGTCCATATGTCTGGATTCATATAGGTTTTATTTTGTGTCTTAAATAAATCTATGAAAATATATGTGTGTGTGTCTTTAGAAAATACCCATATTTGTGATTTTTTTAAAATGTAGGTTTAACTGTGTTTGAAACTGGTCAGAAGAAAATAGAAAAGAGGAAAAAATTTAAAGAAAATGATGCATCTAATATTGATGGTTTCTTGGGACCATGGGCAAAATATGTGGATGAAAAGATGTAGCCAAACCTTCAGAAGTAAGCTTTGACGTTTTTCACTGACAGTTCAACTGTATGCTATGTCTCAATGAAGGATATCTGTGTTAATAAATGAGGTTTCCTTAGAGAACTAAACGACTCATCAGAATTTCTCTGCTTTAGTTAACTGAGAAAATACTATAAGATTCCTTTGTTTTTCTTTTGAATAATTTTTGTTTATATATTTCTGATTTATTTTCTTCCATAATTTTTTAGCTAAAATACAGTATTGAACAATTGGTAATAAAAATCACCTTGATAATACTATTAAGGTGCCATGGAGGTTGCTTTTCTGATACCAATGTACAGATAGTAATTCCAAAATGAGCCTTTCCATGATTTTAGAATTGATGATGGGTTTTATTTATTTATTTTTTAATTTTAACAAAGTAGTATATCTATATATATGTTTTTTGTAATATTATGAAATTTATAAAGTTAAACTATAAAACCCTACCTTGCCCTTTCCACCTCCTAATCCTCCTGTCTCTATGAGCCAGTCCCTATTCTAGGTCTTAGGGATACAGCAATGAACAAGATTAAGAGAAAATCGTGTCCTCAGGATGCTTACTTTCTAGCTCTATCTCATATCCAGTTATCTCAGTAATACACATATGCTGCTCTTTATTTATTTTGACTTCTTAGTTACTATAAGGATTTATTACTACCCTATGGTCCTTTGGATATTCCCTGGTGGCTCAGACAGTAAAGCGTCTGCCTACAATGAGGGAGACCTGGGTTCAATCCCAGGGTTGTGAAGATCTCCTGGAGAAGGAAATGGCAACCCACTCCAGTATTCTTGCCTGGGAAACCCCATGGACAGAGGAGCCTGGTGGGCTACAGATCATGGGGTCACAAGAGTTGGACGCGACTTAGCGACTATCTACCACCCACTTCCTTTTACAGCTCTTCCCATAAAAGCTGTGTCATAAATCTATGGTCATTGCTTTTATCCTTATGACTATTAAAAGCTGTTTATGAAGAACATTGTTTACTCAAATTCACTGTATTTCTGGTATGTACTAGATTTTCTAATTACCTCATTTTTTTCACTTACATAATTCCATAATACATTAAATTACTCCTAGCTGTTCCAGGAGAGGTTTTATATTAAATGAATTTAAAAATTCAAAAACACTGTGTGTTTAATGCCATTTGTTATCTGCCAAAGAATTGAGATTGTTATCCTGGGAAACATACTTGCAGCTATTGCTTCACCAAAAAAGTGCACCTCCTTGTAAAGAATTTATGATCAGCAGTGGTCAGGATGGGGTTCTGGAACATCCATTTTTAAAAAATTCACTCATTAATTTCCTTAGGAAGAACAAAAAGAATTGGATGAAATTACAGCAAAGAGGCAGAAGAAAGGCAAACAGGAAGAAGAGAAACCTGGAGAGGAAAAGACAATCTTACATGGTAATATATTTCTTATGCCTCTTCTTTTTTATGATAAACTTTCAGATATTTACTCTGTTCTCTGTTCATATATTAATTGCCTTTATTAATCAGCTGCTGGGAATCATTATATTAAGAATCATACTGGACAATTTGCATCTCAAAGAAATTATAGCAAACTCTTCTGTGTTATAATTAGAGATAGCTACAGATTATTTTTTTGAAGTACTAATGAATTTTTTTTTTAAGATAGATAAAGAAGATTATGGGTCACAATTTGTTCTTCCTTAAGATAAAGTTGACTCTTTTGGGCATATAATTAGTACCCTAGTCATTTTAACCTTTTCTTTTTAATCCAAGCCAAATTTTCTCCAGGTATGATCATAGTTCATAACTGTTACTAAATTATACTTTTAAAGAATAAACTTTGTTTTTCAGGTAAGTAGATTAGAGATTTACATGCTCATACTTATTTTGATTTGCAGAAGGAAATGCATATTCACCAAAATAAATTATAAACATTCTAGACTACCTGGTTATATTGGGGAAATTATGTAGTGGTTACCAGACTATAAAGAATAATCTAGTTCAGATAGTATTGATTACTCTAATGTTATACCACTTATCAAATATATATTTCATGAGGTCATATTTAGTTTTAGTTTATCAAGCTGTCGTTTTATCTCTAAGGAGTCTGTTTAGTACTGTGTGCTTACAGCCATAATAACAATAACAGCCAACATTTATTGAGTTCTTGTTCTGTGCAGCATGCTGCTAAATGCTTTGATACATATTATACTATGTCATTTAATTCTCAGATGTGACTTCATTATAAATCTAGTTGAAAGTAGAAAAGAGATTGGAAAAGGAACCTGGAAGGGCATAAAGGAGGAAAACAGGGAAAAGGATAGTTGATATACTTTTGCTTTGTTTTAACGTCCTTTTAATCCTGTTTTGCTTCTGATTCTTTGCCAATGACTCATAAGGCCCAAGTGTTATCTTTTCTTCTCTCAATAATTATACTGCAGTGGAGTCTTTTGTACACGAAACTAAAATTGGATAAAGGAAGTAAGAGCTTATTTAAAGGTCTGATATTCTCTGGAAATTTAGAGATTCCAAAATACTACCTCTGATTAAAATAATAGCAGTGATTTCAGGCAGTTAAATTTTAGCTGTCTCTTGGTCTTAACATCGTCAAAATAGTATTACTTAAATTTTAATATGCAATGACATCCTTGTGAATAAAGTGTTTGTTATTTTAAGAATATAGATTTCATAACTACAGCTTTTATTTGTTCACGCTTTCTTTTGCCTTCTTGTTTCAGTTAAAGAAATGTATGACTATCAAGGCAGGTCCTATCTTCACATACCTCAGGATGTTGGTGTTAATCTGCGGTCAACTGTGCCACCTGAGAAATGTTATCTTCCCAAAAAAACAAATTCATGTGTGGTCTGGACACACAAAGGTAAACGAATTGGTTGTTTTTATTTGTTGTAATGCATTAATATAACAGTGAAGCCAACATAAATTTTCAGCTGTTGATGTGAGACATTCAGAATTTCTAGTGACGATGTAGAGAAGGGAGGTAGAGCAGGGAAGTCATTAAAGATAAACTGGGTCACTTTGGAAGTTCCAACACACGTGAGTCACAAGTGAGTACTCAGTCTTCAGGGACATCTGATTGGGTCATGACATAAGCATTCATGATTTGGTGTCTTACCCCCTTATGGTAGCCCGGGCCTTCACTTCCAACTTCCTGCCATTATCTGCTTCCTCTTGGGCACCAACTCAGTGAGACCAAAGTCTCAGTAATATTGCCTTAGCTCTTGGGGTTATCATACTTCAAAGATTAGCTGCTCCCTGGTTTATACACTATGATAATAAAAACTAATGCAGAGACAAGGCACTTGAAAACTTTGATGTTACTATTCTTTGTCATATTCACTATTCCAACTGATAATTTCCAGCTCTTAGCGAAGAAGAAAGGAACTAAGTAAAAGAAGGAAGACGAGCCAGGGCATGAGCAACATGATTGGCTCAGAATTCCCCTGGGTTGAGGAAGCCACTGATGAAGGTTCAAAAAGGCTTGAAAAGCTTTGTGTCAATAAGGGCTGCTCTTAGAATACTTCTGAAAGTTATTCTAGGGTATGAATTTTTAAATGAAAAAAACAGTATATTACATGGTTTACAAATATAGTGTCTTTCCCTTCTGTTTAATTTTAGCTGAGCTTTTGAGTGCTTCTGATTGATAATCGTTAATACCTTTATACAGGGCGTCAGTGCAGTCAGATTGTTTCCTCTCTCTGGCCATTTGTTGCTGTCTTGTTCCATGGACTGTAAAATTAAGGTGAGTTTTCAGTAATAGAATAGAAGTGCTACAAGCGAGTGCTTTGGTTAAATCTATTTGGTTAATTATAAGTAGATCTGAGTTTGTTAGGCAATTAGAGGCTAATTATTTTCTCTTAAGCCCTGTGAATGCAGCAGTTTATGCAGCATGCTTATGAAACATGTTGATTCAGATATGGCTTTGTAGTCCAATTGGCTAGGCTCTTTGTAAACTTAGATAGCTGATTAGAACATAATCATTCACTTTAGCTTTAGGCACATGGATATTTAATCACCAATAATGCATTTTTATAGAGGTTTTGGATATGTAACAGAGTTCATTTATTCCTCAGTACCTTAGAGGTAGAGAGGATATGTGATAAAATCCCATTTTTAGAGAGCAAATAATATGATTCACTCTTGTTTTCTTCCAAATGCTAGTAGCAGAATTGCTCCCAGCCTCTTCTCCCCCTTTTTATAGTCTTGGGAAGGTCTACCTTAGTTGATGTTCAGCAATAGTGTGAGGTAGGAAAAAAACTCAGTTGCCAATACATGTCAACTTGATATGGGAAAAGCCTTTTAAAAACTTTGTCGAATAGTTTTTATCTTTTGTATGTCTTCTGTGTCCAGATCATTATCAGTTCAGTTGAGTTGCCCAGTCATATCCAGCTCTTTGCGACCCCATGAATTGCAGCACGCCAGGCCTCCCTGTACATCACCAACTCCCGGAGTTCACTCAGACTCACGTCCATCGAGTCCATGATGCCATCCAGCCATCTCATCCTCTGTCGTCCCCTTTTCCTCCTGCCCCCAAATCCCTCCCAGCATCACAGTCTTTTCCAATTAGTCAACTCTTCTCGTGAGGTAGCCAAAGTACTGGAGTTTCAGCTTTAGCATCATTCCTTCCAAAGAACACCCAGGGCTGATCTCCTTCAGAATGGACTGGTTGGATCTCCTTGCAGTCCAAGGGACTCTCAAGACTCTTCTCCAACACCACAGTTCAACAGCATCAGTTCTTCGGCTCTCAGCCTCCTTCACAGTCCAACTCTCACATCCATACATGACCATAGGAAAAACCATAGCCTTGACTAGATGGACCTTTGTTGGCAAAGTAATGTCTCTGCTTTTGAATATGCTGTCTAGGTTGGTCATAACTTTCCTTCCAAGGAGTAAGCGTCTTTTAGTTTCATGGCTGCAGTCACCATCTGCAGTGATTTTGGAGCCCAAAAAAACAAAGTCTGACGCTGTTTCCACTGTTTCCCCATCTATTTCCCATGAAGTGATGGGACTGGATGCCATGATCTTCGTTTTCTGAATGTTGAGTTTTAAGCCAACTTTTCACTGTCCTCTTTCACTTTCATCAAGAGGCTTTTTAGTTCCTCTTCACTTTCTGCCATAAGGGTGGTGTCATCTGCATATCTGAGGTTATTGATATTTTTCCCAGCAATGTTGATTCCAGCTTGTGCTTCTTCCAGCCCAGCGTTTCTCATGATGTACTCTGCATAGAAGTTAAATAAGCAAGGTGACAATATACAGCCTTGACGTCCTCCTTTTCCTATTTGGAACCAGTCTGTTGTCCCATGTCCAGCTCTGACTGTTGCTTCCTGACCTGCATATAGGTTTCTCAAGAGGCAGGTCAGGTGGTCTGGCATTCCCATCTCTTTCAGAATTTTCCAGAGTTATTGTGATCCACACAGTCAAAGGCTTTGGCATAGTCAATAGAGAAGAAATAGATGTTTTCTGGAACTCTCTTGCTTTTTCCATGATCCAGCAGATGTTGGCAATTTGATCTCTGGTTCTTTTGCCTTTTCTAAAACCAGCTTGAACATCTGGAAGTTCACAGTTCATGTATTGCTGAAACCTGGCTTGGAGCATTTTGAGCCTTACTTTACTAGCAAGTGAGATGAGTGCAGTTGTGCGGTAGTTTGAGCATTCTTTGGCATTGCCTTTCTTTGGAATTGGAATGAAAACTGCCCTTTTCCAGTCCTGTGGCCACTGCTGAGTTTTCCAAATTTGCTGGCATATTGAGTGCAGCGCTTTCACAGCATCATCTTTCAGGAATTGAAATAGCTCTACTGGAATTCCATCAACTCCATTAGCTTTGTTCATTATTTCAGATCATTATACTGGTCAATAAATATCAACCCTATAGTGGTCTTGGAAAGTTGATTCATGAAAATTTTATCCTTTGTAAATAATTCATGGGTGGTAACAATATATTAATTTAAAGGTAGCATTTTTCGATGAGAACAACAATTTAGGCATTTGTCTTGACTTAGTGGTTTAAAATGACAGGCCAGCAGCTTAGAGTAGCAAGACTCCTTTCCTTTAACTTTTAATTTATACAGACTATGTTAATTGAGATTAAAGCCTTCTATTTGCCTAGTTAGACCAGAATAGAATTCAGTTGAGTTCATGTCTAGGTACACTTTATGTACATTTATAGGTACCTATTATTTACAAGGGACTGAGGATAAAAAATTACTTTGGCACTGTCCTGAAGTAGTGATCATTTCATTATGTTGTAAATGATCCTCGTAGAGGAGGTGTTCAGATTTCAGAGAGGAAGCATACGCCAATAGGAAGTGTAAATAAGGGGGTGGGGGGAGGGGGTCGACACAGGCAGTAGAGTAGGTCTGAGAGGAGTAAATAGAATGCATTGGCATTGTGTGTGCCGAAACTGCAGGTTCTGTGACTACTGGAGTCTAAATCTGAGAGGCATAGAGTGACTACTGTCATAACAGGGGAATAGGTCCAGGTGTGTTTTCCTGGCGTGCGGCGGGAACTGAGGCTTTACCCTGCAGGCACTGGGTGGCCAGGAAGTGCTTTCTGTTTCAGATCACTAGCAACACTGTCCAGGACTGGATTTGAGGCAGGCAAATAAAAAGGTAGTTTCAAAACTGTTGTATTAATTCACTGTAGATGCAATGAGATCTATGAGCTTGTTACATTTTAGCCTAGATCTTCATTTTCATAACAGCTTTTAGTACATGTGCTGCCAAAGCAAGCACTCATAACAGCTTTATAATAGTTAACACTTCAGAAGAGTTAAAAAAATTTTTTTAGTACCAAAATGTTATAACATGGCAGTTTTAATAACATTTAATTCTTTTAAGCTAGTTTATAATATTACATAAGTAGAAACTTTTCATCACAGAAAATGTCAAATACAGAAAAGAAGAAAATGAAAAGCACCTATGTAATAAGTTCCATCTAAGTTAAGTTCTCTTAATTTCAGAGTTTAAAGTGTTTATACGTACATGTGCATGAGTATGTATATAGTCCAGATAGTATAACACAGACTAATAGCACCAAAAGTGAAAAAAACAAAAGTGACAATGTTAGTCACTCAGTCGTGTTCGACTCTGTGGCCCCCATGGACTATCACCTGCCAGGCTCCTCTGTCCATGGAATTCTCCAGGCAAGACTATTGGAAGAATGGGTTGCCGTTCCCTTCTTCAGGGGATCTTCCCTACTCAGGGATCGAATCCAGGTCTCCTGCATTGCAGGCCGATTCTTTACCATCTGAGGCAGTAGCACCAATGTGTTTAATGATATGTAATGTCTTGGTTAAGTTCCCTGTACACACACAGATATGCACACACACATAGCTGGCATATAACTGTTGTTAGTGGTTGAAAGTTGCCGTTTTATCAAAGCCTTGTATTAAATTTAACGTTTCTATGTGTGTTGTTTTTTTTTTTTTTCTCTCCAGCTATGGGAGGTTTATGGAGACAGGCGCTGTCTGCGAACATTTATTGGTAATATTTCTTTTCTCTCCGGCTATAAATCTGTTCGGAAAGACTTTTTAAACTACAGTAACATCATCAAGAGTAATTTTACTACTACTAATTTTGCTACTGATGTGAAGGAAAGCCTTCACAGACTTGAGTGAGTCTCGAAGGAGGGGTAAGTCTCCCATGTAAACAAAGAACTAGGAAGAGAGAGCAACAGAAGCTGAAGCAGAAGTGATATGAGAACTGCATTGAGGGAACCACTCAGTGAGGGAAGCGCAGCATTGTAAGCATGAGGAATACAGTGAGAAGGGAGAAAAGCAGTGGAGGTGGGCAGAGTGTGAAAGACCTTTGGTCTATCTTGGGGGTCTTTGGAAGCCAACAACTGAACAGCTCTTGCAGGAAAGCATCATGATCAGATTTGAAGTTTACAAAGATCACAGTGGCAGTATAGAGGATACTTTAGTGGGGCAGACCTGGAGACAAAAAAATGATTTATAAAGTTATTTCATTAGTCTGGATTAGATGATAAGAGCCAGAACTAAAGCAGCAGAAAGAGAGGAAAGGAACAATAAAGAGTTAAATAAAAGCAGTGGCTCTTAGTAAACTAGAAGTGAGTGTAAAAACAGTGAGGTAGAAATCTAGAGCGACTCCCAGGTGGCTGGATGAATGGTGGTGCCATTCATCTTAGGAAGATGATAAGGTTTCAGACTCATGCAGTTTGAGCTTCTTATGAGATATTGAGATGAAAATGTCTTGTAAGCAACTAGATAGTCAGATGTTGAGCTTTGAAGAGAGACCGGGAATTGGCTATAAACACAGGTAAAAGAAAAGGTTGAGAGAACTCCTTGAAGGAAAGAAGACCAAAAAGAGGACAGCTTTGTGGCAGACTAGCCTTCTGGTAGATTGTCTTTGTCAGATTTTGCATGAAGACTGGTTACATTTCCAAATTTAACTATACCGAAATGAAACGGTATTTGAATTATATTGGCTCTGTGGGAGTCCATTCTGTAGTGCTTTGTTAAGATTTTAGGGCCTCATTGCACAAATAAATACTGTCTGAGATGCCAGGGCAGCCCAGAAGACTTTCAGGAAGGCTCTCGGCAGCGTACAGGAATGTCTCCTGTGATGTAGGGGATTTGGTCCTCGTCTGTGCCCCCTTCTCTTGCTGCTTTTCACTGAAAAACTGAAAATTCCCACTTAGAAAGATGGCAACAGCTCTGACCAGGACTTTTGCTTTAGGAAGGAATGCCTGCTTGCCATGACTAGAGGTCATCAGCAGTGGTGGTGATTTAAGGTCCCATTTGACCATCTGTGCCATGCACATTTTGTACAATTGTCTTGGTCATAGTGGGACAGTAAAAAATAGAAAAGTTTCTGCTTTCATTTAGTCACATTTTATTTACCCCTATAACTTTCAAAAGAGTTGATTGGTCCAGTAAGGTTGATTTCTGAGCAAAGCACCTTGAAATTAATTTATTGTCAAATGCCATTCTAAAACTAAATGTAGTTAATATTTGTTTTTAAAAACATTTATTCTATGAGATGCTGAATCCATTTCTATGAAATTCAGTAATATAATCCCAGAAATATATAATTATTGAACAGAGGCCACAATTTTCATGAACATCAGCTTTAGGTCACTTTGTTTTCACTTCCAGCTTGGCTAGTAATTTCAGAATGAACCTTAAAAATGTCACCAGTCATTTCTCTTTCATTGGCAATAATTGGACTGTTAGGTTTTCTCAGATTCTTGACCAGCTTTATGTATTACATTATTAAGAGAGTGCTATGAGAGACCTTTTAAAACAAAGTTAGATCTTTTCTCTTGATTCTTACTTAAATGTTATGCATCAGAATCTCCTAAGGAGCTTTTCAAAGGGAGGGAAAACACCTACATTCTGTAGCCCACACATATTCTGGAGTCAGTAAATCAGGAGGTAGAGTTCCAGTGATTTTGACTCGTAGCGTGGCTTGGAAGACACTATTTAATGCTTTTTCTTTTATGGTGCTTATATTTTAAAATGAAGACTCCACCTCACCTCCATTTCTATTGTCTCTGCCTTTAGGTCACAGTAAAGCTGTTAGGGACATCTGCTTTAACACTGCAGGAACACAGTTCCTCAGTGCAGCTTATGACAGGTATCTTAAGCTCTGGGACACTGAGACAGGTAAGAGCTCACTTATACTAACACATATTTACCTTAGAAATTAGCTATTTTAAATGGAACAATGTGAGTGGTCTTCTGTGCCAAAATGGTACCTTCTCTAACTGCTGATTCTCATATCATTGGCAGTCAGCTAATACCACAAAATGTATATAAAGTTGAAACTGAGCTGTAAGAGTAGCTCTTTCAGTATGAAACTTCCTTTCCATGAAATACAGTTTATAAAGCAAATATATTGATAGATAAGGAAATTTGAAATTTTCCATAGACTATTTATTTAATCTTTAGGTTATCCGCTACATAACCTACCATGCTGCATTATACAATAATAGAAGCACAATAAATATGTGATGAACAGAATTAAATTTAATTCCCCCAGTTAGTTAAAATGTAGGTCTAAACTTCCATGGGCAGATTGGTTTTATATATTCACAGACATATTGATTACATTAGCACATTGTGGCTAGTATAATTTTATATAATCAGAGAACCATCTTTCATCCTACTGAGTTTTAAGGATAAAGAAATTAGCTAATAGTTATTGAACACTGTTTACCAAGCATTATACTAAGTACTTATATGCAGTATCTTGTTCAGCCCTAACAATATCACTCACTATGAATTTAAATACTATTATTGTTATAGATGAGGAAACTGAGTCTTAAGAGATAACTTTTCCAGGGTTACACAGCTAGTAATGGTCAACTTTGATTTAAACCAAGGTCTTTCTAATGCTAAACCCCATATTCTTAACCTCTTCAGCAGTGGTCCTCAACTCTTTACTGCATGTTTTAATTACCTGGAGAGTTTTATCTGCTCTACAATTGATGATACAGATTTACTTTTGAAAATATTATTTTTAATGGGGCTGATGCACAGGATGATTCAGGTAGAGGATGTGGGGTGGGAGGTGGGAGGGGCTTCGGCATTGGGCGATTGTGTTCACCTATGGCTGATTCGTGTCAATGTATGGCAAAACAAATACAGTATTGTAATTAAAAAAAATAAATAAATTTAATTTAAAAAAAAAAAAAAAAAAACTCATGAAAAGGAACAATGTAGTTTGCAGTAAAGAACAAACAGGCTGCCATTTCTCCAAATTTATTAGCAAATGATCTCTAGATCTTAATTCCAGGGTTGTCTTTAAATGGTCAAATTTATTTTACCTACTTTAACTTGGGTCTTTGGTTTTAGGACAGTGTATATCGAGATTTACAAACCGAAAAGTACCCTATTGTGTCAAATTTAATCCTGATGAAGATAAGCAAAATCTCTTTGTGGCTGGGATGTCTGATAAGAAGATTGTGCAAGTAAGTCTCTTCACAATATTTTTATTAAGATTCCTGAGCTTTATATTGTATCAGGGACTGGAATAAGGAATATTAACTTGTTTAATGTTTGCTACTTAATTTAGGGTGTCCTGATGCTCTAGTCTTAGCAGAAAGCAGTAAATGTATAAAAAGATGATATTGGAGATTTCTTTTCCTTCTCCATTTATCATGATTATGACCTTTGTTTTCATAAATCTGCTCTACTTCTGTCTTTGCCCTTTCCCTTATTTGATATACAGTGGGACATTCGAAGTGGAGAAATTGTGCAGGAATATGATCGGCATTTGGGAGCTGTCAACACCATTGTTTTTGTCGATGAGAATAGGAGATTTGTAAGCACATCTGATGATAAGAGCCTAAGAGTTTGGGAATGGTGAGTTTTTAATCAGTAAAAATCTGATTTATATAAAGCAAACAACTTGAAATTTTATAGCCAAAGAGAAAGCCTGATAATACACAACAATCTGAATATTTTCACAACTGTGATCACTGGCCTGTCAATCAAATTGGTTTAACTATTCAAGTATCCAGACTATGTAAATTAAAGTTTAAGCATGCTACTTTTCATAGTCTTTAGATAACCTATCTAAAGAATATGTATTTTGAGTCATTTTTCTTATACTAATTAAAAGCTTATATAGTCCTTTCTTGCATTCTTTATTAGATATTTTATTCGTCTTTGCAAAAAGTAGGGACGACACACATATAGACTGTATTGCTTATGCTAGGGATTGTGTATAAGATCCTATGCTTAGAAAATTAGAAACTGTTTTAAAATCTCTTGATTTTCTAAACATCTGCATTTTGATTATTCAAAAACTTGCCCTAGGTCACCATCCTTATGTCCTGCTGTTCATAACCTATAATGGTAGAATACAAATGTTTTACTTGTAGAGTATAATTAGAATATATTGGTAAATTATGCTTTCCTAGAGGAAAAAAAACAGTTTTCTAAAGTCAAGAAATAATGTCACTAAGTATCTATCATAGATCATGTTTTATAATTGATTTTCAAAGTAGTACATAATCTTTTTGTCAGAGTGAATGTTTGGTTGGAGCCCAGCTTGTTTTTATAGTTACTTATAAGACATGGCTGAACTGTGGCTACAGCCTTCAAGGACTAGAAAGTGTCTTTCTATCCCCAGAAGTTGTTCTGCTGTAGGAAGTGAGATGTCTAAAACTACAGGCATCAGTTTACTCTGGAAACTGAGTCTGTTTGGGGACCTGTGAAAAGTAAAAATTAGTCGCTAGTCATGTCCAATTCTTTGTGATCCCATGGACTGTAGCCCACCAGGTTCCTCTGTCCATGGGGATTCTCCAGGCAAGAATACTGGAGTGGGTTGCCATTTCCTTCTCCAGGGGATCTTCCTGATCCAGGGATCAAACCTGGGTCTCCTACATTGCAGGCAGATTCCTCACCATCTGAGTCACCAGAGAAGGACCTGAGCACATCCCTAAACACATCAGGACAGTTTGGGTAATTGAAGATTTAATGTAATTTAACTACAATTTCTCCCACACTCCCTCCACATTGCCTCCAATTAATGGAGAGTTGACGACTATATACATAGTCTTAGCATTATTCTTAAGGTCCATGGTTTGAGACTTAAGATCTCTCCTACTTCAGAAATGATGTTACATGCTGAGGACCTGATTAAGACATCATTTCATATGGGCAACCTTAGACCATTTATACAACAAAGTAGTTAGTTTAGCATACATATAACTGTTTTGTTTTTATGTACTCTTAACAGTTTGATTATACTTAAACTTTCAGGTGTTTGTATCTTCAGGTGGTATTTTCAGCTCCATTTGAAAATGTATAAAAGAAATTGTTAACTGTTTAAATGATACACACCAGTTACAGGGCTTTTAGAACACTTGTGAGTGTTTCTTGAAAATTAGAGCATTGGTCAGCAAAATATTTTGATTAAATTAAATGTTAACAGGCTTTTTTTCCTTCTCAGATATTAAGAAATACTCCTAAGAGTCAAAATACTGTTTCATTATGAATGATGACATCCTGTAGATTTCAGTTCAATTCTACCTGCTCTTTAGAGCCTATCCTAACCAATCCTCACATGAGATTAGGTGACTCTTCTCTATCATCCCACACAAACAACTCTTCGCTTCCCACAGCTTTTTATTAATAGTGCTTGCTTATTTATTCCTCTTTTCTGACAAGCTCCTTTAAAAAAAAAAAATCGGGGTGGGGTATATATGTATTTTTAAGTATAGTTTATTTACAGTGTTGTATCCTGACAAGTTCTTAACCATGAGAGAAAGAACTGCCTTAACTCTCCATCTGTCTCCAGCACCAGCACAATGCCTGGCACAGACTAGATATCTAAGGAAATCATTATTGTCATAATTATTAATGATGTTACATTTATTGAGCTCTTTCTATGTCCCAGGCACACTAAGCATTTAGCCTGGACTATTTCATTTAATGGGCAAGTAATCTTATGAGACAAGTATATTTGCTTTTCCTGTTTTATAGGTAAGAAAACTGAGATACATTAAGTAATCTGTCCAAGTTCCCATGAAACTTGAAAGAGCCAGAATTTAAACTCAGATCAATCTAGTTCTAGAAATTTTCTTTTCTGTTTTTCTCCCCATTTTTATTGAGGTATAAATAAAATTATAATGTATTTAAAGTGTACAACATAATGATTGATATACATAGTGTGAAAGAATTAATTAACTCTTTCACACTGAGTTAATTAACATATCCATCACCTCACATATTTACTTTTTGTTTGGTGAGAACACTTAGTTTGTACTCTTCTAGCAAATTTCAGTTACGCAGTATAGTATTATCAACAATAGCCACCATGGTATACGCTAGAACATCAGACGTTATTCATCTTACAGTTAAGGGTTTGCACCCTCTTGCTAGCTTTGCCTAATTCCCTACTCACCCCTCCACCCATCCCCTGACAGCCACCATCTACTCTCTATGAGTTTGACTTTATTTTTTTAAAGATTGCACAAATAAGTGATACCATGTAGTATTTGTCTGTATCTGTCTGACTTATTTCACTTAGCATAATATCCATCCTCCTGGCTTATCCAAAGGAAAGTTGGTTTTCTTAAACAATATCATACAAACTCAGCCTATTACACAGTTTTAAAGGAGAACAGGAGATGCAATTAGATATTGAGCATCCTGTGGTATCCTATATCATGAGCTGTCATAGGCATGTTTTCTCCCAAAGGCATTTATTTTTGTTAAAATGTTTTTAAAAGAAAATTTCAGAGGTTGGCACTACTCTTTTATCTTTAAAATGTCATACATTTTTATTAGAGTTTTTAAATTATTATTATTATTTCATTTCCAAGCTGAAGATTATTTGTAACATGCTGTGCTGTGCTGTGCTTGGTGACTCAGTTGTGTCCGACTCTGCGACCCCGTGGACGCGAGGCCGCCAGGCTCCTCTGTCCATGGGGATTCTCCAGGCAAGAATACTGGAGTGGGTTGCCATGCCCTCCTCCAGGGCATCTTCCCAACCCAGAGATTGCACCCAGGTCTCCCACATTGCAGGAGGATTCTTTACCAGCTGAGCTAGCAGGGAAGCCCTATTTGTGGCATATTACAAGCTTATTATACTGATTTATAATTTCTAATTAGAATATAGTATTATTAAATAGAGCATTTTTACTAGTGATTATGAAGTTCATAGGTGTTCAGATTCTTTATATAGAGAATCTCTTGTAGAGCTCATTGTATCAGGAGTCCTTGAAATAAGGGCTCTGTTTAAATTTTTTGTTTACTTTTAGTAAAACATGGATTGATAATGAACCTGTAGTATTGTTAACTTAATTTACAAAATGCTCTTATTTTTTAAATCATATTATAAAATTATCAACTACTTATAATAAATATGAGAAAGGAGAAGCAGTTGAACCTTTTTAAGATTAAGCCCATCTCAGTATATTTGGATCATTTTGAAGTCACTTCTCACTGTTATTTAAAGGTATAAAGGGTTTAAGATTTGATAAATATTACTGTTTCTCAGGTTATACCAGAAAATGTTTCCCTCCAACAAAGACTGTGACAGAGTTTTTCCTAGTTGTTTACTTCTTCTGGGGTGATAGATAGATACAGAAAATCCTTACTTAAAAGGCATATTATTATTATTGTCATTGTTGTTTTCTAATTAATCAGTCTTTGAACTTGAACCATAGTTTGAAATTGAAATTGGTGCTTTATATTCTGTATTATTCATCAGATTACTTTCCGCACACACTACTCTATAAAAAAAAAAAACATTTCTGATATCTCATGAAAAGTAGCAAGATCAAAATCCTTCAGAACTACTGAATTTTTTTTTTATTATTATCATGGAGAGTATTAAAAATGAAAAGACACTTAGAACTTTGGATGGTTTTAGATTCAGGTGACTAGTTTTGAATTTTTGTTGTTTTCATTTTATTCTTTTTTATTTTGTAATTATTCTTTTATTCTCATAAGAAAAAAATGTTTAATGTTTTTTCTTCCACACTGTACACATTTGGAATACTTTACATGTAGGCTGAAAATAGAAGATGCTTAGGTGCTTAATCTGCCAGAAATTATGAGATTTCTGGATGGGCTCGACCTGCTTGCAGATCCCTTTACAGCTTTGCCTACCATCTACTTGCATTCCTGAAGGCTCTTTAGCACTGAACCTGCTTGCAGAGTGCCAAGTTATTGTTGATTGGCAGGTAAAAGAATACTTCCCTGCAGCCTTGCCTCAGACATCTTGCTTCTGTCTACCATGGTACATTTTTAGATGCGTTCATTATTAAAGAACTTATAATAACAGATTATTTTTTAACATAAAGGGCAAAGTTAAAATCAAATAGTGGTAGAAAACTAAATCACTGACACTTGTAATTATCATGAAAAGTCATTTGTATAAGTGAAAGCTTTATAATAATAGAATGTCATTTTGTGGTTTTCCTTCCTCCAGGAAGTTTCATGAAACTTTAAATATATAATTTCAAGAGCATCTCTTTTGTTTCAGAGATTATTCTTCTAAAAGTACTTTTAAAAGTTACTATTCTGATATGTTATTTTTAATTTTTAGGGATATCCCTGTGGATTTCAAGTATATAGCAGAACCCAGTATGCACTCAATGCCTGCAGTGACTTTGTCTCCAAATGGTGAGTTAGTAGATAGTGTTTTTAAATGAGCTTCTAAGACACTGTGTGATTTCTGTTTTCAAAAGAGCCTTGGCCATTCCCTCCTGGGGAAGTCTGTCACAGTGCCATATGTGTATATTAGGAATAATCACTGATTTTCATGTATGAGTCACCTCACCCATTCTCTTGTTTTTTAAAAAAAGGTAAAAATAAAAGAAACAATGATTTGCAACATTGCCCGAACATCTAAGGATTTCCATATGAGAATCAGGGTTTTGCGCTTTTTTTTTTTTTTTTTAATAATTCTTCCAACAGAATCTTGTTCAGCAACTCATTTAGTGTTTTACTGTGAGCTCTTTTTCTTTTGGGGAATAGGTAATTTTGTTCTGGTTCCTTATATGAAAACACCTTAGCAATTCACCATAAAAGATTTTCTCAGGCAAAAATTAAAAAGATAAGTCTGCTTAATACCATTTTCTATTCAGTAATTCATTGCCTTTTAAGTACAAGTACTACAGATATACTGATATAATTTTACATGAGGATATTAAAGTAGAGGACCTGATGTTTGGGCAACATGGTCATCAAGCCACTGTCAGCTCATGTAGCTGCTGTGAGAATAGAGCAAGGAAGAGAGAGCAAGAAAGAGTTTGCTCTTGCAGTCGAAGCATCTACCATAGGCAGATCGGTGGACATTCTTCAAGTGTCCTATGATTTTCACGAGAAGGGAAACCTCACAGGGTGCTGTTCTGATAATCACCATATTGTATACAGTCAGATTTGTGCACCTACATTTCATACAGTGTATTTTTAAACTATCCGTCACCAATACTGTGCCCATCTTGAACAAGGCCACTTACCTAGTCTGACTGTGAACATTGTTAGGGTCATCCTTTATCATGTCTATAATATATAGGATGCAAAGATACTTCAGTTTAGACTCTAGTGGTTTTGGTGAATCCTGGGTAGATAAAAGCAATGTGACCCAAATCAAAAAATGGCAGAAGACCTAAATTGACATTTTTTTCCAAACAAGACATACAGATGACCCATAGGCACATTAGAAGATGCTCTTCATCACTATTTGAGCAGTGCAAATCAAAAACTACAGTGGGGTACTACCTCACACCAATCAGAATGGATGTCATTAAAAACTCTATAAATAATGCTAGAGAGGGTATGGAGGAAAGGTGACTCTTAACACTATTATTGGGAGTGTAAATTGGTGCAGCCACTATGGAAAACAGGATGAAGTTTCCTCAAAAAACTAAAAACAGAGTTGCCATTTGATTCAGCAATCCCACTCCTGGCCATATACCCAGACAAAACTGTATTTTGAAAAGATTCATGCACACTGTGTTCATGGCTGCACAATTCCCAAGGCATGGAAACAGCCTAAATGTCCATTGACAGATGAATGGATAAAGAAGATGTGGTACATATATACAGTGGAATACTACTCAGCCATAAAAAGGAATGAAATATTGCTATTGTACAGAATGGATGGACCTACAGATTATCATGGGCTTCCTTGGTGGCTCAGTGCAAGTTCAGACTCTGTCAGAAAGAATCCCTGGAGAAGGAAATGGCAACCCACTCCAGTATTCTTGCCTGGGAAATCCCATGGACAGAGTAGCCTAGTGGGCTACAGTTCATGGGGTCTCAAAAAGAGTCAGACATGACTTAGTGACTAAGAAAAGAGATTATCATACTAAATGGAGTAGGTCAGAAAAAGAGAGACTAATACTATATGATACCACACATATGTGAAATCTAAAATAGAACACAAATGAATATATATATAAAACAACGTATTTTCAGGTATAGGGAACATACTTGTGGTTGCCAGTGGGCATGGGGGAGGGTGTGGCAGTTTGGGATTAGCAGATACAAACTATTATATATAGAATGAATAAACAGTAAGGCCCTCTGTATAGCACAGGGAACTATATTCAATATCTTTGATAAACCATAATGGAAAAGAATATATGTATATCAGTCACTTTGCTATATAGCAGAAATTAAATGCTACATTGTAAATCAACTATTACTTCAATAAAACTTTTTAAAAAGCATTGTTACTACAGCATTACTAAAATTGTTTTACTAAAGTTGTTTTTTTACTAAAGTTACTAAAGCTGTTTTTATCATATCTTTGTACAGTTTTATTTAATAATCCTAGGTTTTCTCACCTGGAGTTCATCTTTCCTCTTTCCATAGTTAACACAATAGTCTTTTTCTCTCCAGGGTTCTATTATTTATATTTATTACAAATTCATTTCATTTCATAAAATTTAATTTTGTTTTATTAATGCTAAACTCAGGAAGTTTGTATAGATCGTTATTTAAACAGAAAAAAAGCTTTTATAGGAAAAATGTTAAATGATACAAGATTTTATGAGCAAAATCCCTTACTCTATAAAATACAAATATTTCTCACTTTTAACAAATCTGTAACACTTCACAGGCAGTGTGGTAAATTTATTTTCCTATTATTATATAGTAGTTGGGAACAAAATAATATTGAAGACTGAACCTACTTAAATAAAAGTCTTTTAAAAATTTTCAGTCTTCCTCTAAAATGTCTCATTTATTAAATTTACAGGGAAATGGCTAGCGTGCCAATCAATGGACAACCAAATCTTAATTTTTAGCGCACAGAACAGATTTAGATTGAATAAGAAGAAAATTTTTAAGGGCCATATGGTAGCAGGCTATGCTTGTCAAGTAGACTTTTCACCAGACATGAGGTAAGTTTAAACTTTCTCATTTATTCCTGTATTCATATATGATGGTATAAACTGCTGCTGCTGCTGCTAAGTCGCTTCAGTCATGTCTGACTCTGTGCAGCCCCATAGACTGCAGCCCACCAGGCTCCCCCGTCCCTGGGATTCTCCAGGCAAGAACACTGGAGTGGGTTGCCATTTCCTTCTCGAATGCATGAAAGTGAAAAGTGAAAGTGAAGTTGCTCAGTCGTGTCCGACTCTTAGCTACCCCATGGACTGCAGCCCACCAGGCTCCCCTGTCCATGGGATTTTCCAGGCAAGAGTACTGGAGTGGGGTGTCACTGCCTTCTCTGATGATATAAACTACTACTATACAAATAGTAACACTGTACAAATCACTTTTATATATGTAATTGTATGAGAATTGTTCAGATTGTCTAAATGCCAGATAAAAGACAAGAACAAATTAAGATAGTTATATTTGGCGCTTTTTTTTAAGTTCTTTAGTATATCTCTCTACATTGTTAGTTCTGTGCCCTTTAAGCACATAATGAGTCCCTGTCCATATAGGCAATGTTTCTTTCTGCTTTTCTAAGCAAGGCTGAGAGGACTTATAATCACTATATTGCTGTGATTTAATGAGCCCCAGAAGAATTAATCCTGTATTGTGGGGTTGAAGTTAACAACTTCACTACAGCTTTTCTGTGCTAAAGCCTCAAATCCAGCCTCTGACTGTTTCTCAGTCACACTAGATTTTTGAAGCCTAGAGCCTTTCTAAGAGTGAAACTCTGTATTCATTCCACTGTTGTTAGCTAAAACATATGGATGTCACTAATTCAGAAATTCCTGTAAAATTGTATGTTTATCCTGGTAATTGGCACTTAGACTCCTACCTTTGAATGAGTCTTGGACATATTCAGAAGCTTTTGGAGCCAAAAATAATTACAAAGATGGTATTGAATAGGTCTACATGTGTGTGCATGGCCTACGTGTGTGTGCATGGCCTGCATGTGTGTGCGTGGTCTGCGTGTGTGTGTGTGGTCTGCGCGTGTGTGCGTGGTCTGCATGTGTGCGTGGTCTGTGTATGTGTGCGTGGTCTGTGTGTGTGTGTGGTCTGCGCATGTGTGCGTGGTCTACATGTGTGTGCATGGTCTGCGTGTGTGTGCATGGTCTGCGTGTGCACACGTGGCCTGCATGTGCGCGCGTGGCCTGCGTGTGCGTGTGTGGTCTATATGTGTGTGCGTGGACTGCATGTGTGTGCATGGTCTGGATGTGTGTGTGTGGTCTGCATGTGTGTGCATGGTCTACACGTGTGTGAAATTGACCCCTTTACACTGTTTCTGACTGTCTTAGAGAGTGATTGTGATACTGCATTCACTGTGGCCCATGGATCTCCCAATTTTCCAAGTTGAAAGTAATTTTTCTCTCTTAGGTTGGTCACTCAATGGGGAGGTTTTTTGACGGCAGATTAAATTATAGCCTGCTTTATACACTACCTTATTATTCAAGTATTATACAGCCACATTGATTTTTTTTTATGTTAGAATAAGAAATATAAACTCTTTCTCTGTTCCTCATCTTGTTTACCATTTTAAGGTGCTTGAATTATTTGAATTTATTTTTCTTCTCATTACAGCTATGTGATTTCAGGAGATGGAAATGGAAAGTTAAACATCTGGGACTGGAAGACCACAAAACTCTACAGTAGATTTAAAGCTCACGATAAAGTGTGTATAGGTGCAGTGTGGCATCCTCATGAAACATCTAAAGTCATAACTTGTGGTTGGGATGGTCTCATTAAATTGTGGGATTAATGGGATTAATCCTTAAACTATCTAGGGTCATTCTTGATCCAATATCATATTTAACTGTATTTAATTATTAAAGGTGTTGGATGACAACTTGATTTACAGGTTATGATTTTCTTACATGGCCTTATGAAGTTGAACCATTGTTAAAAAAAAAAACTTTGTAAATTTGGCTCATATAATTTCATTAGCCACTTTGTTTTGTTCTTTATAGATGTTATTTATACAGAGAATGACCACTGACTACATTTGACAAGTGGTTTTGCTTGCAGGAGGTTTGGGTTTACCCCCATGATGTACTAAAAGGAACTTTTTGGAGCTGAGAAGGAATCCCTAGTGGATTACCTCTTCAACAGAAAGGAAAAATCAGGGATGATATGATTTAATGTGAATCTGAAAGAAGGATAAAAACACCCACAATTACTGTTCCCATTATTTTCCATGGGTCAATTCTAATCTTTTGGATTCAGGAATCCCATTATTTTTTTTATTACTTGTGTTGTGTCTATTTAATTGTAAGCCAGCAATCTTCTCTGACTGCAGCATTTCTCTAATTGTTAAACAGTGTAAAATAAAAATCAGTCCAGAGTTCTTTCCTTGGCTTTCTTCTTGATCAGTATAGACAGGACTATATATAATCAGAGAATCACATTATTTTTGAAAATGGAACTCAAGAGAATGAATCAAGACTTTGAATTGTATTTGTATTTACTGTCCAGTAAGGACCTGGCAACACTTTCAGAAATCAGGGTCTCCTAGGTCACTGTTTCACAAATGTTACTATTGAAATACTCCTCATAGGAGATTGGATGTGAGAACATAGTTCAAAATGTCAGCCTGTAATTTCTTTGAAGCTGTATGTTTTATCTTGAAAACTAATCTGATTTTGCTTATGAATATATGCAATAGAACTTTTTAAGATTAGAAAAATGTTAAACTTCTTTCCAAATCTTTGGGTAAAATTGACACTCTGGTAAGATGGGTTCCTAATTTGAGAAGCAAGGACTGTGATTGGTTTAAAAAGATTTTTTTTTAACTTCACATTGTGAAATCAAGATAGCTTCTTAAATACAGTAGCTAATAGCACTTTAATTTGACAAGCCATTTCTCCTTTCTTTTTTTTTTTTACAAATCTATGTCAGATGTTTGAATGTAGTGTGAAATATTTCAGTGCCATGCGATAAAAGATTGGCTCATAACTGCTCAGACTGCTGACTTGGAGACCGGAATCTTGTTGAATGTTGATATCCTAGGACCATTAGCCCTGAGTCCTGTGCTATCAAGAGCAATTCATGTTCCATGCCCTTTGAACTTCCATTTTTAAACATTAAGATTTAAAAAGACCTGGTATAGATGACCAGGTGCTATAGCCACATATAAGTTTCAAATAAAATTTAAAAAGAGAATAAAAGCAGTAGAGGTATATTTTGGACACAGCACTCAAAGAAATAATACACTGCCTTTCTGCTGCCATTTCTGTTTCTTGATCTGCTAGGAAGGGTGGCTGCCATTTCCTGAAGAGGAAAACATTCAATCAGGAGCTTTTCTGTAGTCCCAACCACTGGTTTTAAAAATGTGAATTACTGAAATGTGATGGGACAGAAAATTAATCATACATTTGAACTGTCTTGTTCAGGACCAGTATTATGTATGTTACAAATCATAACTTCTAAATCTGGGTTTATTTTATTGTTTTTAACTGTTTTTAAACTAAGGAACTGTATATAAAAGTTGTCTCTTTTTTTTAAAAAAGATGGTATTTTTAAATAAAGCTTTTTTGTAGAAAGTGTTATCAAAATTTTTGTTCTTAGTCTCCTTTTGAGTCTCAACTCTGAGACACCAGATTAAACCATTTGCAGATTTTAAATGGGTCAGTTTTCTGGGGTTGCCTAATAGCTCAGTTGGTAAAGAATCTGCCTGTAATGAGGAGACCCTGGTTCAATTCCTGGGTCGGGAAGATCCGCTGGAGAAAGGAAAGGCTACCCACTCTAGTATTCTTGGGCTTTCCTGGTAGCTAAGCTGGTAAAGAATCCGCCTACAACACGGGAGACCTGGGTTTGATCCCTGGCTTGCAAAGATCCCCTGGAGAAGGGAAAGGCTACCCACTCCAGTATTCTGGCCTAGTGAATTCCATGGGCTCCTTGGGGTCACAAAGAGTTGGACACAACTGAGTGCCTTTCACTTACACTTTGATTTTTCTGGGGAGAAATGATGCTTTAAAGGTGAGTATAGTATATTAATGGGCTTATCCTAAATAAGTGACAAAAATACAAGACAATGCCCTCAGAGCACACAGAGTAAGTTTTAACACAGTCCATATTTATTCAGTTGGTGCCACTCAGTCTTGATTGCACCCATTTTAGAGTACACAAAATGTTTGGGGTTCTTTTCCAGCATTAAAAATTTCAAGATCATATTGTGACTGGAAATAAGTGATTACCATCTGGCTCTTTTTCCTCACTGCAACCCTTCTGTCACACCCAAGACAGATTACCTTCCTAAAAGTTAAGGATAGTAATGATGCTTTGGTAGAAAGTTTAATGAATATTTACATAGTGAAGCACAAGCTGGGAATATTTTGTCCTTAATAAGGAGCCAGTTTTAAGATAAGGAACATGGAGTAGTATCAAACAGGCACTTCTCTAAGGATGAAAGTATAGAGTGATTTTTGAGGATGCCTTGTGCGGCTAGTTGATGTTCTTAGCTGTTAATTACCTGTAAGAAAACGTGGACAGTGAAATAACAAACCCTATGGTAGCTGTAAGAATTGCAACACCAACAACAATTATAGAGACCCTACTTGAAAAATACTGAATGTGGACTGAGAACTACCTAGAGATGGTGCCCCTTACTGAGAAACACAATTCAGAAGAAAGTAGTGGATGATTAGGGAATCATAATGAATTCAGATATGGAGAGGGAAGTGTGAAGTGCCATCCAGGTCAAAATATCCATCAGCAGTATTAACTTTGGGTCTCAAGGAGACCTAGGGAACACTGATGCTATTTTTCATGAACAATGCATGTTTTTCTCATTTTTGTAATCTTTGAAATAGAGCTATATCTTAAAATCAATGATGTGTGATAATTTAATTGGCAGCATTCTTTCTTAATGGATCATAAAATTAGTGATGAAATACAGTATAAACAACACAAATACTAAGGGGACCTAAGAAGAGAGGAGCCAATGGAAAGAAGATTCCATCATAGCACTTGGCTCAAAATTCATGTTATCAAATACTTACTTGATCAGTGGGTAAATGACCTAGCAAAAGATTGCTCTGAGGCATCACCCCTAGAACCAATTTTTATCTAAATTTTTCAGTTTATGGATTTGCAAACCATGTGATTATAAATTCAATTTCTTAAACAGACTGAAGGTTTCAAATTCTTTGAACAAACTTTGATTTTCTACAGAGCTACAGGAAGGGTAGACTTCCTTGTGCTTGGAAGAAGGGGGATAGAGGTCCTTTATTAGAACCCTCTTCCATTGAGACTGTCACTCTCCAAAGGTCCCACTGCTACAGGTATCAACTCCAATCCTGTCCTGCTGAACAACAAGCCTTATCTCTAATGCTTTAGGCCCCTAGCCCTCACTGGTATACTGAATAAGACCACTGCACTTCCTGCTGTCGGTTCCTGCTACCTCTCAGGTTCTAGGGTCCCTCTGAACTTTTTGTGTCTGAAGGTTTTTCTTTCTTGGGCATTCATATATATACAGAAACGTGTGTGTGTGTGTGTGTTTGCACGCATGTGTGTAGACACATGCATACATATATATTCACACATGTACATACAAAAAGATCACCATGAAAATACATCCTTAATCGAGTATCTTTGGATATTGCCACTTTGTTAGAACATTCTAAAAACACAAGTATAAACAAGTGCAGTCTGAAACATTCTGGTTTTTAGAACCTTGGGAGCTTAAGTGTGTTACCTAAAAGGTACTTTTCCTAAGGGTACTTCACTTGATGACTGGAGAGCCATCATAATGGCTCTTTAATCTGGGCCTTTTCTTGTGAATAAACATATCATTTGGTTTCTCTTGAATTTACCCTAAGACTTCCCTTTTATAGCACACAAATCAAGAAAGTACCTAACCACCGTCTAAGCCTTCTCTAATCACAAAAATCTTAGAATAATGAGATTCTTAAACTAGAAGAAACCTTAGAAATCAAATATTCCAACCTGAGATAAGAAAATAGGCCAATAAGGGTGATGAATTAATTGGTATCACACAGCTAGTTAGCAGCAGTGTCAGAATCTTTCTCCCTTCATCCCTCTTTCCTGTCCTCTACATACTGCCACTTAATTGTGTATTTTAAAATTGTCATATTTGTGTTGTGATTTTTGTGGCTTCCAGCTTGCTTTCTCTGAGGTAGTTAATACACTGTGTTTATTTCTTCCTTTGGTAAAACAGAACCTGTAACTAAAAGACATTCTAACAACCTGTTCCACTAGAAGTGAAGTGAAGTGAAGTCGCTCAGTCGTGTCTGACTCTTTGCGACCCCGTAGACTGTAGCCTTCCCGGCTTCTCTGTCCATGGGATTCTCCAGGCAAGAATACTGGAGTGGGTTACCATTTCCTTCTCCAGGGGATCTTCCTGACCCAGGGATCGAACCCAGGTCTCCCACATTGAAGGCAGACGCTTTAACCTCTGAGCCACTTAGACCAATAACCTCTGAGCCACTTAGACCAAATGTTAACTGTGCTGGGAAGGACTTTTCTGACTTCAGTCAAATAGCCTGGAGAACATAATATGCTCTCTCTCCTTTTTACTCTTTGAAAAACTACCTTAATATTTTTTGTCCTAAAAAACCACTGTGGTTTTAATCACTTTTATAGGAATGCCAGCCTCTGCCCTTGACAGAAGTAGCCTTACATCATCATACTTTCTCTCATAAACTGAAAAATATTCTCCATGGTACTGTGAGTTGTGATCTAACACATTGACTGTAAAAAGTTGTTCTCTGTTTAAAAAAAAAAAAAAAAAAGACAGTGAGGAATGAGAAAGGAAGACAGGTTTAGTATCCTAGGATAACTTCTAACAATACTTGAAAGTGAAGTCGCTCAGTCGTATCCGACTCTTTGTGACCCCGTGGACTATAGCCCACCAGGCTCCTCCGTCCATGGGATTCTCCAGGCAAGAATACTGGAGTGGATTGCCATTTCCTTCTCCAGGAGAATCTTCCTGACCCAGGGATCGAACCCAGGTCTCCCACATTGCAGGCAGACACTTTAACCTCTGAGCCACCAGAGAAGCTCAACAATACTTGAGCCTTTAATTATTATCATATTTATTTGACTCAATCATTATATAGCTCTCGAGTCCCCAAGGTCAAGAAAGATCTTCAGGTTAGCATCTTTAATCAAGAAAGGGGACTACTGCAAGTAGTGTAATAAACAACCATGTCAAGAAAAGGACTTGTGTCTTAACCAAAATGAGAGAGATTGAGTCATCTAAATTCCAAAGATATTTTTAATATCAGAAAAAAGTCAATGACAGATGATGAAATAATTTCACTGAAAAGTCCTATGTGAAACAGCTTTCTTTATATTCGTATTCAACAATATTTATGGAGCACATTTGACCTAGCAGGTCCCATGGTGGGCACTGGGGATACAGACATGGCTCCTACCCTCATGGAGGGAAAGTCGTCACATAAGCAGACTCAGTAAAAGGAGTGTGAAGCTGGGGAGCACAGAAGACACAGTGGCAGTGGTAGTCGTTTAGCTGCCAAGTCGTGTCCAGCTCTTGAGACCCAGTGGGCGGCAGCCCGCCAAGCTCCTCTGACCATGGGATTTCCCAGGCAAGAACACTGGCGTGCGTGGCATTTCCTTCTCCAGATCTTCCCAACCCAGGGTTTGAACCCATGTCTCCTGCATTGCAGGTAGTCTCTTGCATTGTAGACAGCTTCTTTACTGCTGAGCCACCAGGGAAGCCCAGAAGACATTGTAGGGAAACATAACTGGGGGCCTTCAACAAGGGCAGGGGGGCGGTCCCTGAGGAAACAATGTTTGATTTGACATCATCCTTGAAAAATAATATTTTCGTGCAGAGATAGCTTATTTTTACTGATACAAAATTGTGGTTTCTCACTAATTTTATAGAACTCACACTTAGATTTTTGGATATTATATGATATAGACCTACCTAGGGGTGATGTCAGAATATCTGATGACCAGAAATGTAGGACATAAGGCAGAATAGATGCTAAATACAGGGAGGGGGCAGGGTCCTGGAGACTGACTATTATGCTGTGCATTAATTGCTTGATCTTGGGGCAGTCTTAGGGTCTTGTGGGAGGAGCTGCAGTGGAAGAGAATCACTGGGGAACTCAGGACCACAGTCATTGACCAACCTAGCTCCTTGATACATATTAATTGCATATCTGTCATATACATACTAAGCTTCTCTATTAAAATAGTCTAGATTAGAATTTAAACTTGGCAGGAAAAAAGAAAATCCCTTACTATTTCAGACAATCTTATTTCACAAAACCTATCACTAAGAAAAACTTAAAATATTTTATGAGAATATGAAGCTGCTAGTTTAACACAGCATTAGTTTTAACAGGTATTTGTTGAGAACTTGTATTTCCCTGTATTGTGCTTAACATAAAGTGTGACAGTATTTAGCTTGCTTGATTTACTTAAGGACAGAAATACAATAAAAGAACTTCTATAATTTCTAAATTTAGGCAGTTTAAGAATATATCAAATCTTTGGGTTACAATTTCATGTGGTACGTTCAAATACCTCTTTAAATGTGAGAAACAGGAACTTATTTTAGCATATAATTAAATGTACTGAATTCACAAAGAACCAGCACTTGATAAGTACAAAAAGAATTATTGCTTAAAGGCAAACATAAACATCGCTAAAAGAAGAGAATTATATTACATAATTGAGCTTGTAGGTACCATTGTATGGTCAAGTAGCAATAGAATTATCTGTTTCAATGAGGCCTTCATTTTTCATCTGGAGAAATATGATGATGAGGCTGATACCCTGGTATTAGTTCAAGCTTTACAAAATCCAAACATGTATTTAGGAAACACAAATCTTGCATGGTATTTACTATATAATAAATAAAATCAGAAATGCTTACATGAATAACTGATTTGAACTAAACACTGTAAATTCATAAATTTGCTTTTGTTCTAGCCTGATGCAAAGACTGCTAAGTCACTTCAGTCGTGTCCGACTCTGTGTGACCCCATAGACGGCAGCCCACCAAGCTCTGCCGTCCCTGGGATTCTCCAGGCAAGAACACTGGAGTGGGTTGCCATTTCCTTCTCCGATGCAAAGACTAGTGGACCTTTTAGTCTAAGAGAAGTTTGTTTACATCTTCCTGGCTCCCTTTATTTGAACATGTCAAATAGTTACAAATATTTATTGATAACCTATTATAACTACACAAAATACAATCATTCTAAGAAAAAGGAAAATGAGAAAATTGTTTTTCTTTGACTTTAATCTCAGATTGTAACATAGACTTCATGCCTAAAGGTTGACCTCTGACTCTCTTACATCCTCATATGTCTTTTGTCTAAAACAGAATCATTTGATAATAGCATTATTAAATTTGTATTTTCAGATTCATTTATTAACTCTGGTAGGAGTTAATTAAGAGATGTGTGTCACAGATAGTCACATCTGAGTTCATATATCTGAAAGTCAAAGGTGAATTTGAAACAAAGGAAATGCAAGCTATACTTCCAAGTGACTGGGCCCTTGAAATCCAGGAGCCATGTGGGACCAGCCAGGGCCAAGAGTCACTTCCAAGACTTCCAAGATCTTTTTGGCAACCTGAATATATTGTCAGAGAAGTTTTGGGACCCCATATTTTTCAGTAAGCTTCCATTTGGTGGACATATTTTAACTGAATAGATTGTTTAAACCTGGCTGCTACAAAAATGATCCCCACTCTAACAGATTACAGGTCTGGCCCTGGTATATTAGTAGACTTTTCTTCCCATTTACTAACCAGGAGGCAAAAATGTGTCCTTGCATTTGTCAAATGCTACTGAAGCAGCCCTGCGGAGGGATCTTCATGGGCTTTGGGATCTGACAGGCTGAGATGTGAACTACTCCACCATTAGAATAATCTAAATAAGGTACTTGACCTCTCAGCGTTTCCTTACCTGTGTAACTGGAAAAATTGCACTTCCTTATAGTGTCGTTTGGAGAATTAGGAATAATCTATGCACAGTATTAGGTACACAGTAAGCGCTCAGAAAATAGCAGCTCTTGATTCTGCTTGTTTGTTTTTTGCATTTTGTTTGTCTTGGTTTTGTGGTGGCCCTGGCCTCCAAGGTGAGGGCCAGGGATGCTGCCCCACATCCTACAATGCACAGAATGGCCCTCCTTCCCTCCCCCAACAAAGAATTATCCAACCCAAATGGAAATAACACTCAGGTTAATAACCCTGGCCCACACAATAAGCATAATAATTCTAGAAGCAGGGAAACCATAGCAACAGTCAGAATATTCATCACAAATTTCAAACTATCTATGAAGGGAATGAAGGACAGTCTTAGAAAAAAGCATAAAATAAGTACAAATAACTATTGAACAGGCTGCCTAAGTAGGTGGGTGTGGGTGGGTGTGTTTGTGATTTATTTTGAGTTTATTTTTTTCTCAACAGTACATCCATTCTTGCTTCAGATACATATATAGATAGATACAGTGTGATGAAGTCAATGTTTTGTACCACCAATCTGGGATAAGTGGTAACTTAAAGCTGCACAAAGGGAGCTTTCAGTAATGTTCTTAATCTTCAAGACCATGAATTAGGAACCTTGGTATGAGTATCAATACATCTAAATCCTAACCATACTAGACACTTAGAATTAGTATACTTCACGTGCTTAGTTGCTTCAGTCAGGTCTGACTCTTCATGACCCCATGGACAGTAGCCTGCCAGGCTCCTCTGTCCATAGAATTATCCAGGCAAGAATACTGGAGTGGGTAGCCATTCCCTTCTCCAGGGAATCTTCCCAAGCCAGGGATCAAACCTGGATCTCCTGCATGGCAGGCAGATTTCTTTATCAGCTGAGCCACCAGGGAAGCAGTATACCTCATGCTGCTGCTGCTGCTAAGTGGCTTCAGTCGTGTCCGACTCTGTACGACCCCATAGACGGCAGCCCACCAGGCTCCACTGTCCCTGGGATTCTCCAGGCAAGAACACTGGAGTGCCTTGCCATTTCCTTCTCCAATGCATGAAAGTGAAAAGTGAAAGTGAAGTCTCTCAGTCGTGTCTGACTCTTTGCGACCCCATGGACTGCAGCCTACCAGGCTCACCTGTCCATGGGATTCTCCAGGCAAGAGAACTGGAGTGGGGTGCCATTGCCTTCTCCGAGTATACCTCATACCTTGGTATATAAGAAGGGTTAAAAGGTTTAAATAAAAAAGATCTACTGTGTTTAATGTATAAATTTTTTATTAAAAATGAAAGGTAATCTATGATATAATCCAAACAGGATTAAAGTTAACTTTGTTTTGGAGGCTATACCAATGCAAACTAACAAGATAAACCACTTTAGAGTTTTATGGACTTTTTGTACTTTTGAAATACCTACAGGTGTTGAAAGCAAGTAAACTGCTAACTTATTCAAGCTGGCCCTCTCACATCAATGACTTTTATTAGTGTCCTGTAAGTTTTAATTTAAAAAGCCTCATTTATATTTAAAACAAATCATCACTACTAATTCAAAAAGTCTTATTCCCTTTGAAGTCAAGTTAGTAAGATGATATAACTCTATTATATTTGGCTTCTCACCTGAGGAATGATATTTTTGAACCACTGCAAAAAGCAAAAAGCCAACCCACGGAATGTTTAGAGTAGAAGGAGGTAAAACAATGGGGATAAGGAATTAAGGTCTAGTAGTAATCTATGCTCTATGCTCTCCCAAAATTTCTTAAACAGTGTATGTATTACTGTTCCTTGGGATATAGAAAATACCAGAAGATGTATTTAATATATCAAAGGTAATAATTTGATTTATTTTTACATTATTTAATTTATTTGAAATAGGATTTTTGAAAATCATTTATAGAAGCAAATGTCTAATTCTTGTAGACAGAAAAGATGGAGATCACTCAAACTATTGAGAATATGCATTCTCTGCTTAATTTTTAAAAATATACAAAATATATACAGTGTGTTTGGTATTACCACACTGTATCTATCCCAGGAAAAAGAGAGAATCTGGCCCTCAGGGCATAGGCATACAATGAATGCCAACTGGCAGAAAGGAAAATCTCTTTTAATCTTAGAGATAATGTATTTTTTTTAAAAATGACACCATAGGCAAGTCTGTAGTTGAAAAATCGAGTTTGAAGACACTCAAATTCTGTTTTGTATTTAGTTTCATGGGAACAGAGGGGATTTAGGCTGAACATAAAAAGAATCCTGACTTGAAGAACATAATAGACTAGTCTTTCTTACTCAGTTACAGAATTTGGTGTGTCTGCATTCCTAGAAACCAGAATCAGTGTTTCTTATAAAGTCACAGCATGGCCTCAGCAAAGGCTGAGGAGGAATGGTTGAAATCTACAAGGCTGTAAAGAATGTTATTGACACAGTGAACAAGAAAATCCTTGAAAGAGGTGAGTGAATAGCAAATGAAAGGCCTTATTTTAAACAGTAGGCTACATATTTAAGGATCTCATCAACCCAGTAAAAACAGAAATGTTATATAATTTCTTTTTCATTGTGGTGAACTCATGGTTTATAGATACATAATTAATTTTAGGGAAAACTGAGATAAATGGGGAATTATCTTCCAAACTGAGGTGAGGAAAGACAAGCATTTCCACTCTGTTGGAGGCAAATAGGCAAAGAGCCTGGGTTTGGGCAGATGGATGTTGACTCCTATGTCTGTCCCCTCAACACGTATTAACTGTTTCCCTACCATGTGCCAAGCTACATGTACTACAAAGGTAATAACACAACCTCTGCCTCAAGCAAGTCACAGGCTAGTGAGAGACTAGACAAGTAAACCAATAACTAGAATCATGGACATGTTCCCTGCTGCAAATATTTCCTTGAGTTCTTGATGAGATCCTGTGTCCTATTTCCATCTTGTATTCACCCAACCCAGAGTATAACAGCTACTCGCATTGAAAATATCTTTTTCAGGAAAAGCTGAGGTTTAGATAAATCTTTGTAACTGTGAAAAAGCCTGAAATCCTGTAGTTCTAACTCTTTGAGGAGGCTGTACCAGAACCGCACAACACTGCTGTCGCCGCCACTGACCTCAAACCCGGGCCAGTGGAGATGGATCTCAAAGATGAGCTGTCCAATGTGTTCGAGGACATCTTCCAGAATAAGATTTTCCAAAACTTTCCATTCTGCGCTTTCCAGATCTGCTTTGAGAACATCAATCTGTAAGAAAATGATGAAATGAGATTACCAGAGTCAGCAAACATTGTTAAAAATACCATTGCTATCAGGAGCATCACCATATAGCTGCTTCCCAAAAGAGCAGAAATTTTCAAATTTTAGAGTTAGAAGTCTTTTTCAAATGGCCACTTATGATTTTCTAACCTCACTCCACACACAAATAATGAAATACCAGCCAGAAATCATGATGGACCCTCTTACTCTCTGCCCAGTGGGCATGGATGTCCAAGAAGGAAATTCTGGAGCATGTATATCTCCATATCCTCAGTTTCTCCCCAGCAACCAATATGCTGCTTAGGGGAACTCAGTCCTGGCAGAATGTGGCCTATAGAGAAGGACTGGCGGAGGGCTATTGCCTATAGAAACTAGCTCAAAAACCTTGACAACTCCTTTCCCCCCCACCAATTTCATCAGGATTGAAAGCTAGGGGAAGAGTTCTCTGAATACTAGACGGGGAAAAAAAAAAGTATTAACAGTAACTTTTTTTAAAGTATATGCCAGTATAGATTCTAAGAAAAATTAATAAAACCATTCCCTGTTCATTTAATGAACACAAGTTCATATTCCAGGTGAGATGGAATACAGGATGAAAAGTAGGATGGGAGAGAGTTTGCCATTAAGTTATGAGAAGGATCTCCTTTCTGCTGGCTTTGCACAAAATCCATTAGAATAACAGAATACCAGACACCTCCAGAAAGCAATGAAAGCTAATTACTTACTAAATGCTTCTATATCCTGGCACTATGCTAAGTGCTTCACCTTGCAATATTCATTTACTCCTCTCAACAATTCTGCAAGGGTGTATCCCTATTTAAAGTTGAGGAAATCAGACTCAGAGAGTAACCCATCCTTGGTCACACAGTTGGAGAGACAGTGGAGAAACATGAATTGAGTCTGTTTATATGGCCCATGTGCTTAATCATGACATGAAATTGAATTCCCATAAACCACAAAAGGAAAAATGGTAAATCAGAGTTCCTAAAAGGCTTTTGCTTTGGAAAATAAGGTGGTACTGGAGAGGGAGTAAGGGTCACTGAGTCCAAGTATTGTTATCAGCATCACCATTTTACACTGGAAAGCAGAGCACTTTCCAGCTTAAAGAATCACTTTCCCACATGCAGCCCTCTAGGTAGGCAAGGGTTTGGTAAAAGGACTTTTCTGCTGCCAAGAAATGGGGGAAGGGGGGAGTAAAGGGGATAATTTGACCACACAAAACAAGGCTAGCACATTCAGACACAAACTGGAATAATTAAGATGGAGGGAATCACTGCAATAGAACAAAGCCTATAGTTCCAAGAGGTGACAACAAAACCCTAAACAGCTCTTCAGGAAGCTGCCAACTGAAGTTACCAAAGTCCCATGAAAGTGACTTTTCAGAAGGATAGACAAGAAGCAAGACCAATCCTGCCCCAGCCTCTCCTTTCTCTCAGTGCATGTCTATTTGACAAGTTTCTCATTTGCAGCTGAGACATGAAGCTGCCAGTGGTAAAATTCCTTATGTGATTTCAGAGTTGACTGGAGAAGTTAACATGGAGTTTAGATACAATTGCTCTAAGAAAATGACATTTGCCCGGCATCCTGAGACCCGTCAGGAAAGGCTTTCACTCTCTTGCCTTGAACAGTATCTCCTGGTCCACCAGGGAAACAGTGATGGTAACAACCCCAAGACTATCAAGAGGCCTTGGAAAGGCTAGATATCCATAAATCAGCTTTTTTTTTTTTTAATTCAATAGTTCTAAAATCAAAGAGAAAAAGTTCTTTTCTAAAAGGAACTGAGCAAAGGCAGGTTCCATGTGAACATACACAAGGCTGGAATAATTCTCATGACTTGGATACAACAGAGCTAATTCATTCTTTTGTCATTTCTGCTGCCCTGGTGCATCCTTGGCTTTGTTTAATCTTTGAAGTTTTAAGCAGAATATTCCTGAATTAGGATAAGTAAGCTGCTGAAAGAAATATTAAATCAAAACTTCACAAAATGTTCTAATTTATACAGAAAATATCCAAAACTCAAAACCAACATGTGTTGTGTCAATTCACATGGTGAAGAATTTCTTAGGTTTCTTTATAGATTCATTTTTCACTATGACTTTCTCTGAGTTTGAATATATTGAATGTGATCTACAAATTAAAGTATTACAGGGGCAGGATAAAGTTAATCAGCCTAAAATTGACCTAAAAACTATACAGGTGAATTACAGGGGAATATGCCTAACACATTCTTTCCAAACATATTTTTAAAATAAGCTATTAATCAAAAGTTATAAGCAACTGGGAAAAAATAATTAGGTTAAGTCATAGCAAATATGTTTTCTCTAGAAATTCAATTTTCATTTACAAAAAGTATTTCAAATATGACCACACTCCCCTACCCCCTTCTGAATCCAGTGACAGAATTCTCCACTTCAATCAGAATGATATAGGTTGATCTCAATCATACAGCCCAGGGAGAACACAGCACTGAGCAGGACACAGCTCTTTCCTATCTTCCAGCCTCAGAGCGCAGATAGCCAAAAAGCTGTGAATAAAACATGGTCTTCTCTTCCAGGGTACTTTTTCTATTTCTTGCCTTTTAGAATGTTCTATTACCACAACAATTTTGCAAGTGTAATTTCCATTATTACTGCATAATGCACCCACTATTATTGTTATTATAAGGTGCTAAACATCTCTGAATAAGATATGCCACTTTTAACATTTTAATATCAGCTTTCAACAATTATGGCACTAAAAATCATGCAAATTATTATATCGGAATAATCAGGTGCCAATCCTAATACAGTTAGGTTAAATCAGGCTTCTTGAAAAAAAAAAAAAAACTAAATGCTAGCTCTCTGTAAACTCTGGAATAACCAAAGATATATTCTCAAAGAAAGTAGATGAAGCAGGCTACTTAGCATAACTTCAGAGGTCCCATCAAAGTTACCTCCTTTTCTTTGTGCCTGAAATATATAATAAGTCACCTTTAATAGAACTTTTTGAGGAAATGAGAATTTTAATTTTAACTGGATTAAGATGTGAGGCTGTCTGACAGCTCCCTCTTCATGGACACAAGTTTATTCCGTGTTCATCCACCCAGAACTGCAAAGATGAGAGGAAAGAGGGGTTGGTGGTAAAGTTCACTGGCATAACTATTAGCTTGCTAGATCTACTATAACAAAGTGCCACAGATTGTGTGACTTCAACAACAGAAATTTACTGTCTCAGAGTTCTGTAGACTAGATGTCCAAAATCAAGGTGGTTGGTTCCTCTGAGAGCTATAGAGGATGCTTTATTTCATGTCCCTGTTATAGCTTCTGGTGGTTTGCTGGAAATCTTTGGCATTCCTTGGCCTCTGCAAGGCTCTGACCTATCTTCATCTTACACAATGTTATTTCTGTTTCTGTAGTCCAAATTTCCCCTTTATAAGGACACCAATCATACTGGATTAGGGACCCACTCTACACCATTATGACTTCACTTAAACTAATTATCTTCTGTTTTGACCCTGACCCTATTTCCAGTTAAGATCACATTCTGAGGAACTAGGAGTTGCGACCTCAGCATATGCATGTGGCCATGGGTGGGGGGAGTGGGGGGGTGGGTTGCGACTGCTATGGAGCATTGGCAAGGTAGTATGTGTTCAGGAGCCCATTTCCTGGGGCCAGTGCTTAGGAAAGTGTCTTGTACCACAGATCTAAGCGCCAGCAGCTATCTGAGGGAACTGTGGGTGTTATCCTGTCTGTCCCTACCCCACCCAACACTGAAAGTTCCAGTCTTGCTAAGTGTCAAACCCAAAGTAGATCAATAAGCCTCCAAAGCCAATCAAAACCACCATCATAAAACCCCTATGCTTCAATCCCTGGGTCCTTCTCAGCCACACAATGAGGCCTAGCAGGTGCAGCTTGTCTTGGATACCTTCCTGTTCCCTAACTCATTCCTTTCCGTCCTCTAGAAGTCCTTCAAGTAGCCAACTTTCTCATGCCTACACTCTCCACCTGAGTCTTTTCCCCTTGAAGAGGGGCCTCCAGCAGGGTAGGCAGATTTTGTTACATGCCTGCAGACTAGCGAGAGGGCAAAAGTGGAAGCTGCAACATCTTTAAAGGCCTGGGTTTGGAAATCACCAGCATCATTTCTGCTGCATTCTATTGGCCAAGGCAAATGACAAGGCTCGCTCAGATTCAAGGGGAGATGAAACAGATGCCCCTTTTGAGAGGAGGAGTGGCATACATAGAAAGAGTGAGATGGTCATTGTTCATGGCCGTGTCTGCATATACTTGACCTCAATCATCAAAAAAAATATTATTTTATATACAAATCCATGAATGAACTACAGTACTACCATAGACGTGAGCCTTAACTGGACACAAGCAATACTCCAGGAAAACTGAATAATAAAGCATTTATTCATCAGAATATTATTAAGGAAAGGACATGAGGGAATTCCCTGGCAATCCAATGGTTCAGACTCCATGCTTTCACTGCCAAAGGCCTGAGTTCAATCCCTGATTCGGAAATTAGGATCCTCCAAGCCACTCAGTGTGACTCCTTCTCCCCCAAAAAAGGGCAGGTTAATTAAAACATGGCATTTTCTATTAGATCTGGCTTTCTTTGGAAGCTGACAGAGAATCTGGGATATCCAATGGATTATGGATGACTAATAAAGAAAATTCTGAAAAGAACAAGTATAAGTCCTGGATATTATATCAGTCTACTAGGGCTACTATAACAAAATACCACAAACTGAGTGGCTTAACATCAAAAATTTGTTTCCTCACAGTTTTGGAGGCCGGAAGTCCAGGATCAAAATGTAAACAGATTTGCTTTCTCCGGCAGCCTCTCCCCGTGGCTTGCTGATGGCTGCTTCCTCACTGGCCTCACATGGACAATGAGGACGTGGTCCTCTCCTCTGTACCAGGAGCACTCCTGCTATCTCTTCCTCTTCTTACAAGAACAGCAGCCCACTCTAACAACTTCACCTAACCTTAATTACCTCCTTAAAGGCTCTGTCACCAAACATAGTCATATTGAGGGTGAGAGCTTCAATTTGTGAATTTTGGTGGGGAAACAATTCAGTTCATAACAGATATAAAACAGGCACTTTTGCTGTACACTATTTAGAGAGAACCAGTATCTCTTCAAAAGAGTTTTAAAATCCATCCCTGTTATTGCTAGTGCAGGCCAGCTGCTGGAGAAGACCAGCAGTTCCTCCTCCACTGTTGTTGCTATTCAATCACTCAGTCATGTCTGACCCTTTGTGACCCCATGGACTACAGCATGCCAGGCTTCCCTGTCCTTTGCCATCTCCCAGAGCTTGCTCAGACTTGTCTATTGAGTCGGTGATGCCATCCAACCATCTCATCCTCTGTTGTCCCTTTCTCCTCCCGCCTTCAGTCTTTCCCAGCATCAGGGTCTTTTCCAATGAGTCACCTCTTTGCAGCAGGTGTCCAAAGAATTGGAGCTTCAGCTTCAGCATCAGTCCTTCCAATGAATATTCACGACTGATTTCCTTTAGGATTGACTGGTTCATTCTCCTTACAGTCCAAGGGACTCTCAAGAGTCTTCAGCACCAGAGTTTGAAAGTATCCGTTCCTCAGCGTTCAGCCTCCTTTATGGTCCAACTCTCACATCCATATATGACTACTGGAAAAACCATAGCTTTGACTATATGGACCTTTGTTGGCAAAGTGATGTCTCTGCTTTTTAATACACCGTTTAGGTTTGTCTTCCTCCATAACTAACAGCTAACTCCAGTGCTGGGTGGTAAAAATGTGAGCCACCTCACATTAATTGAAGCCGAGTCATAAACACTGTGGCAGGTTTTATCTTCCAAAGATGGTCTCACCATTAAATCCCATCTCACATGCGTTTCTACAATACGGTCTTGACCTTCCTCTCACCACCAGATGAGGTTGATGTTCCCTCCCCAGGGATGGCTTCTTGGGGTAGGCAACCTGCATAGTCACACCAGGCCCCACACTTAGAAGGGCTCAACATTTGGTTTCATGCTCTACTATTGCTGACTTGAATTTCTTAATATGTTTTGAACAAGTGACCCTACACTTGCACTTTGTACTCAGCCCCACAATTATGTATCCTGTTCTGTGATCCTGCCCTTGAATACTGATGGACTTGTGACCAGTGACTACTAAAGTATGGGAGAAGTGACTCTAGGTGATGATATCCAAGCACAGGCTTTGTTCCCTGATACTCTCTTAAAAACTTCAGCCATAAGGCAAAGTGTCCAAGTGCCCTGAGGCCATCATGCTATGAGTACAAACTAGCCCAAACTAGCCCAAACTAGCCCTTGTAGAGAGACCACACAAAAGAGACTCTGAATCAATATGCAGAGAGTGATGCCTGACCAACCCCAGTTTCTCCAACCATCATTCAACTGCAACCTGACAAAAGACCCTGAGCCAGAACCACCAGAAAAGCCCTCCCCAAACACTGACCCCCAGAAACTGGGAGAGATCAATGGTCAATTACTGTTATTTTTAAAAACTTAAATTTTGACTCATAATGTAGCAGGAGATAACTAGAGCAGAGATCAAGTGCCATTTATGCAAATCTTCTTTTGAAATGTTAAAAGTTAATTGCATAGTGTCAAATACTATATATTCCAAAGCTGTGACTTCTAGATTTTAATGTATATTTAACCAAAAATATTTTCTTATTAAAAAACAATAACAACAACAGTACGGGACTTCACTAGTGGTACAGTGGATAGGAATCCACTTGCCAGTGCAGGGGACATGGGTTTGATCCCTGGTCTGGGAAGACCGCTTGGAGAAGGGAATGGCCATCCACTCCAGTATTCTTGCCTGGAGAATTTCATGGACAGAGGAGCCTGGTGAGCAAGACACAGTCCATGGGGTTGCAAAGAGCTGGACATTCCTGAGCAACTAAGACTTTCACTTCTTCACCAGAAGATCCCACATGGCCTGGAGCAACTAAAGCCCACGCAGCACAACTGCTGAACCTGCGCTCCAGAGCCCTCAAGCCACAATTGCTGAAGCCCGCGTGCCCAGAGTCTGAGCTCCGCAGCAAGGGAAGCCACTGCGGTGGGGAGCCAGTGCACTGCAAGGAAGAGCAGCCCCCGCTCAGCGCAGCTAGAGAAGGCCTGAGCACATCAGTGAGGACCCAGCACAACCAAAACTCAACAAACTTTAGAACGGGTACAAAGTCATTATATAAGAGTTAAAGCTACAGATGAGCAAAAAGAAAAGGAATCAAGACACCTGTGATCTAGAGTTTAAAAACACCTGGTATATTTCTTGCTAAATATTTTTCTTTGCCTTCAACATATACACACACACGCACGCACGCACAAAACACACAGTTTACAGCCTACAGGGGCATAATTCAGATACACATGCTGTTTATAAAATTAGAATTATACTGTTTTAAATTTGCTTTTTAATGTAACAGACTATGAATATTTTTTCAGGCCAATGCATTTTCAACTAAAATGTTCTCTCAAACAGTGTCTCTGGGAGGTTTCATAAGAATGTGATGCAGGTGAGCAAGACCCCTGCAGATGTGGGGGAGGAACAGACCCTCCACCTTGGTTCAACAGGAGCAGCTCCCCTTTTCTCTTTTTTATATGCTTAGAATCCTTTGCAAAGTTGTGCTTGATAAAGAGATTTCCTGCTTAAGAAAAAAAAATTTTTTTGGAAGTCTCCGTCTATAACTTGTGTTTTTAACAACTTTTATATTGGTTTAATTTACTTAATCAAATCCCCCTTCTGATGGTCATTTAGGTTCTTTCCAATTGGATGATGTTGTCAACTGGGGTGTTCAACAAACTTGCAGCTAAATATTTAAGCATGTTCAATTCTTTCCTTAGAATAAGAATACTTCCAGAAGAGAACTGGCAGGTTCAAAACATAGGCAACAGCTTACACTTTTAATAATTTTACTAACCAGTAGCCCCTTCCTGTCCCTGCTCTCGAGAAACTGAGGACAAACCAGATTGTGCTAAGACTGGGAATCTGTGCAGACAGACACACCACAAAAACCTCCTCCACTGTTATTAGTTAGGTCATCACTGGCTTGTTCATATTATCCTAAAGCTACATGATACTCTGGCGCATTCCTGAACAAACTATGCTTTTATGTCCCAGTGATTCACTGCTGCCGCCGCGGCTGATTCACTAGAGCAGACAAAAAACTGCATGCCATTTAAAGAAGAGAAAACAAGCAAATCAATTTTAACTAAGTATATGTTGAACTGTCTTTATATAAAATTTCATTTAAAACATTTTAATAAAAACGCTTTATCTATTGTGCTGTGTGTGTGCATGCTAAGTCACTTCAGTCGTGTTCGACTCTTTGCAACCCTATGGACTGTGGCCCACCAGGCTCCTCTGTCCATGGGGATTCTCTAGGCAAGAATACTGGAGTGGGTTGCCCTCCTCCAGGGGTTCTTCCCAACCCAAGGATTGAACCTGGGTCTCCTGCATGGTTCTTTACCACAAGTGCCACCTGGGAAGCTCCCTATTGTTCCATATTAAACCTTTAAAAGGAGAGAGATTCTCTTTTCCACCCATAAAATGTGCATTAAAGCTTCAAACTGGTTATTTATCATTGTTCAGTCGCTCAGTCATGTCTGACTCTTTATGACCCGATGGACTGCAGCATTCCAGGCTTCCCTGTCCTTCACTATCTCCCAGAGTTGCTCAAACTCATGTTCATTAAGTCAATGACGTCATCAAAACATCCAACCAACCTTATCCTCTGTCACCCGCTTCTCCTCCTGCCCTCAGTCTTTCCCAGCATCAGGGTCTTTTCCAGTGAGTCAGCTCTTTACATCATGTGGCCAAAGCATTAGAGCTTCAGCTTAAGTAGCAGTCCTTCCTATGAACATCAGGGTTGATTTCCTTTAGGACTAACTGATTTGATTTCCAGGGACTCTCAAGAGTCTTCTCCAGCACCAACATTTGAAAGCATCAGTTTTTCAGTGTTCAGCCTTCTTTATGGTCCAACTCTCATGTTCATACATGACTACTGGAAAAACCATAGCTTTGATTATACGGACTTTTGTCAGCAAAATGATGTCTCTGCTTTTTAAGACACTGTCTAGGTTTGTCATAGCTTTACTTTCAAGGAGCAAATGTCTTACCATCCTTTATAATTACCATCCTAATTAATCATTATATTAATCAAAATATCTGGCTAAAAGCCAAAACTACATAATACCAATAAAATGTCAATATTAATCATACAGCTTATCAATCAACTAACACAGAACAAGGGACTTCTTTCATTTGTGCCACAACTGACCTACAAACACAGCTGCTTGCTTTTAACGTGGGCAGTCTGGTTTTGAAGCCAGAATCATATACTATGTATATGGCATTTACAGATATATCTCACAGTTTGTAAAAGACAGATTCCTGAAAAAGAGTGTGGAAATTGAGTTTTGGAATTAGGCTGTATTTTAAAATTATTATTTATTTAACTACTTACTAAGTTATTTACAAATTTTAATATTTTAAATTAAAATTCACAAATTTTAATATTTTAAAATTAATTTATCAGCAATTACCTACCACCCTAAAAATAAATCCTATATTCATTCTCCATATTCACTGTGGTTTAGGTCAATATTCAATCATAGTTTTAAAATTATTTTATCAATACAACCTCTTTTAGTTTAATTATGAAAAGTTATTTAATGATTAAAGCAAGGCAAATTCAGGCTTTTAAATAGCATCTTCTTAAAGCAAGATATAGCTCTGTACCTACAAAATTAAAACCTGAATGAACACGTCAGAAAGAGGATCCTGTTTTGTAGAAAAATAGAAGAAATTAATCTATCTTAATGAACAAGAGGATTAAAAATGCCTTTAAGAGCCTTAGACTTTAAACACACTAAATCAGGCCCCATTATCACCACTGGTTGGCAGAAATGTAACATAACAGGATATCTGTTACCACTAAGCAATGGGAGATAAGACTTGCCCTGCATAGTATGGGAAATATGAAGGGTCACTCTAAGCTAATGTAGGACCAATTCTGAACTAATAATAAAAGAAAATTTATGTAGTAATCAGCTCACAGAAGTGACCTCTACAGGGAGCAACACTATGTAAATGAATCTTAAAGGAATTCAGGGATACCTTTACAACCAGACTTATTAAATATCTAGCTAGTTCCAAAGGAGCTAACCTGAAGCTGCTGGGCGAGAAATTTCTGGACTGGGATAACATGTAGCAGCAGAAACATAGGTCAGGGACAGAAATGGGTGAGCCAGTGACACGTAAAGAAGTCAGCAGGGATTCATGTTGATGTTTGACAGAAAACAACAAAATTCTGTAAAGCAATTATCCATCAATTAAAAAAAAAACTCAGAGGGCTACTGGTGACGTGCAACAGAAAGGAACCAAGAACAAATTTAGGCAGGACTGAAGTGGCAAAAAGGGACCTGGCCCAGAACAGAGTCAGATAGCAACAAGGACAGCACCAGGCAACTGCTTGACTTTCCAAGAAAAGTTCTATTGGATAGTGCTGTTCAGAGTATCACATGCATCAGATACATCAAGTGAGCATCACATGAATCAGCTGGGGGTTTGTGAACGTACAAGTTCTGATTCAGTGGATCTGGAGTGGGGCCTAAGTGTTTCCATTTTCATCAGGATCCCAGCTGACAGTGATGTCACTAGTGGAAGGATGACACTTTGAGAACCATTAGACAATACTGAGAATCACTGGACTTGGCTGATGACATTGGTTGAGTTTTTATGGTTTTCAAAGGACTTGACCTCAGCACAACTAAGATCATGGCATCTGGTCCCATCATTTCATGGCAAATAGATGAAGAAACAATGGAAACAGTGAGAGACTTTATTTTCCTGGGCTCCAAAATCACTGCAGATGATGACTGCAGCCATGTAATTAAAAGATGCTTGCTTCTTGGAAGAAAAGCTATGGCAAACCTAGATATCATATTAAAAAGCAGAGACATTACTTTGCCAAAAAGGTCCATCTAGTCAAACGATGCGTTTTTCATTAGTCATGTATGGATGTGAGAGTTGGACTATAAAGAAAGCTGAGCACCGAAGAACTCATGATTTTGAACTGTGGTATTGGAGAAGACTCTTGAGGGTCTGTTGGACTGCAAGGAGATGCAACCAGTCAATCCTAAATGAAATCAGTCCTGAATATTCATTGGAAGGACTGATGCTGAAGCTGAAGCTCCAGTTCTTTGGACACCTGCTGCAAAGAGGTGACTCACTGGAAAAGACCCTGATGCTGGGAAAGACTGAAGGCGGGAGGAGAAAGGGACAACAGAGGATGAGATGGTTGGATGGCATCACCAACTCAATGGACATGAGTTTGAGCAATGGAGTTGGTGATGGACAGGGAGGCCTGGAGTGCTGCAGTCCATGGGGTCACAAAGAGTCAGACACGACTGAGCAGCTGAACTGAACTGACCTCATAAGCAGATGGAGAAAGTATCCACATGCTGGTAATTTTTGGCCTGGGAAGGTATATGTTGTTTTCCCAACACCAGTTGTTTCCTTAATTAGCATATAGTTAGCTCAGGGATCCCTAAACATATCATCATCAAGGTGTTGGTGAGGCTTGTAACTCCTTGAAACTGTGTACAAAAAAAATGTGTGTTTATGCCCATGAGCACTTTTCTATGAAAACTGAAGGTCCTGGGACCTTGCCTCCGAGGTCAGTTGCCTTATCCCATGGATCAGAGGAAAACAACAGGACTTCTACTACAGGGCTTTCTTGAGATTAAAGGAGAAATGTACATAACTCACCATGCACAGCTCCTAACACAGAGTATGTGCTCCTTCGATGTTAGCTATTAATTTTATCAATTCTTAATGTAGTCCATAATCCCTTCACACCTCTCCCTTCAGTTAACATTATCATGTTTAATCTAACATTAAAACGTGCCTTGTCTGCACCATAGCAGTTATGTTTGGGGAGATGACTCAGGGATAGAATTAAAGTTTTGTAACGGAAATATACAGAGATATTTCAAACATGATAGTTAAGAATCATCTCTATACAGCACATTGGCAGGTGAAATTGAAAATAGTTTCAACTACATTTCCATCTGACAATGGGCAAAATAGGTCTAATTCTTATGCCCTACATTGAACACTAAGCTGCATGAAGCCATTAACTTATTTTTTTATAATCTTTTATAATCTTTAGTTTGTATATTTTTAAAATATTTATTTATTTGGCTGTAGTGGGTCTTAGCTGCGGCATTTAGATCTTTGTTGCAACTTGTAGGATCTTTAGCTGTGGCATGCAAACTCTTAGTTGTAGCGCGTGCAGTCTAGTTCTCTGACTAGAGCTCAAACCCAGGTCTCCTGTACTGGGAGCACAGAGTCTTAGTCACTGGACCCCCAGGGAACTTATTTATTTTTGAACCCTCAGCTTCTAGTTCACTACCAGGCACTATAAAAAATAGATGATAGGTGGATGGCTGAAAAAAATGAATACACAGAGGTGGATGAATAGGTGAATGGGCAAATGGTTAAATGGACCGCCAAGGATCCAGGTTCTGGAAGATTAGAGCTAGTAGGTATATGTGAACATCTGGTCCAACTTTCTCATTTTCTAGTCAAGGAAAACTGAAGCCTAATGATTTGTCCAAGATCACAAATTAATTCATCAGTGGCAGATATTCTACATATCAAACATCACTCTCTGCTCTGAGTCTTAGATACGCCTACACATTATACACATACACACACGTCCCCATTAACATTCATCAAACATTAATACACCTTTGAGACAAGCCTACAACTCTAAGCTTCATTTTCCTTGAGACTTAAGGACTAGTGAAGTATTTTATTTAATGACTGCTACAATATTTGAGAAAGAAGCATGATTCCTTTCTTCTCTCAAGATCTCTCTCTGCCAAGAATTACTCTGCACCAGAAGTACCCGGAAAAGCACAATCTGGCATTTTCTAAATTTGCTTCTGATCAATACCAGCTCACCACTAAGAACATTAATACAAATTCATATCCCATAAAATGTTTTTCTCTTAGTAGAGAAAAATAGCAACATATACTATTGTTTAATTTAAAGGGAACTATAGCATGGCAGAGATATCACTTGCCCACATAACTATTCATTCTTCTTTCTCAATAACAAAACCATGATTTCTAGATCACATTGCTACCCAGATAAAAGACTATATTTCCTCGTCTCTCTTTTGGCTGTGTGGCCATGTGACTAAATTGTGACCAATGAGATAAAAGTAAAAGTGTCATGTGGGATTTCCAGTAAATTCCCTTTAAGGTAAAGGTTGTACTTAGTCTTTCCTCTGTCCTTTTGAATGGAGTATGTGGTGGCTGGAGCTGCAGCAGCAATACTGGAACATGAGGAAAAGGATTACACCCTAAGAAGAAAGAAGAACTGGATGAAGTTTGGATACCTGAGGACTATGGAGTCTCTATTCAAGACTTGTACTACCTACCTCTAGAATTTTCTTATGTGAGAGGAAGACAATTTTCTTACTGTTTAAGCCAATATAATTTTTTTCACATGTAAATTAACCTAATTTTAAATATATTCAACCTATTATGGTATTCTTAGCTGTTGTTGCCCCTATTGGAAATTTTATTTAGAGTTGAAGTCTTCTGTGAAGAAGTAGTTAGTGGCACTGAAACAGCCCAGCAACCCATGCCTGATAGAAGTTAGCTTATTCATCACTTACTGAGTTAGTAAGCAATTTTCTAATTCTGGAATCTCCACTCTTCCTGTAGATCCCCTACCTATTTTCTTCTTATTTCCTCCTCCTACACTCCAAAACCATGGCAATTCCTCTCCTTTCAGAATTCTCATGACCACTACACTGCACTCTCCCTTCCTCTCTCAGCTCATAAATTTACAATGCATTAACAAAACAGATCTGCAAAAACCACACCTGGTCAGTTCCTTTAGCCTTAAAAATCTAGGTTTGAGGTATCATGTTAATGAAGTTAGAACTCTTCTTTATCTAGTCTATATATTTGAAATTCTAGTATATGCATAAGAAGCCAGATGACTGGCTTATTTTGACCATTCAATGAATTCTACACATCTGTTTTTCTGAAATAACAGATGCTTTTCCTTGAGGAAGGAAAGCAAAATTTAGTCAGGCCTCAAGTGGAACAAGAAGATAAAGATTTGATGCTTTTGAACTGTGATGTTGGAGAAGATTCTTGAGTCTCTTGGACTGCAAGGCAATCAAACTAGTCAATCCTAAAGGAAATCAGTCCTGAATTTTCATTGGAAGGACTGATACTGAAGCTGAAGCTCCAATATTTTGGCCACCTGATACAAAGAACTGACTCATTGGAAAAGACCCTGATGCTGGGAAAGACTGAAGGCAGGAGGAGAAGGGGAAAACTGAGGATGAGATAGTTGGATGGCATCACTGACTCAATGGACAGAGTCTGAACAAACTCCAGGAGATGGTGAAGGGCAGGGAAACCTCGCGTGCTGCAGTCCATGGGCTTACAAAGAGTCAGACACAACTGAGTGACTGAACAACAAGTGGAACAAGAAAATAAAGTATTTTTAGTCTTATAATGCTCCCATAATAACATTCACTTTAGGCAATTTTAAGTTGAATGTGTCAAGTCTTTCATCTGCAAAACAAGTGTAACATAAGTAGGGTATATCAGGTTTTGTGAAGCTTGAAGCATGTTTTATTTGAGGACTCTCTTTAAAAGAAGAATATGAAATTGCAAATACAGAATTAGGTAAAAATCACTCCTCCTTATAATCAAGATATATATACAGGTCTCAACTCAAGCATAAAGAGAGGATTAAGTGATAACAAACTATAAATACATGTATAGCTAAAAGCCAGAAAATAAAGGAAAAAATGAAAATGTTTTGTAAAAACTTACAAGAAAAAAATTCAAGCAGTATTAGTTTTGAACCTCCTGCTAAATTTATGCAACAATTACAATAAGGGGAAAAAAAACTTTATACATAGAAATATCAGTGCCAACCATCACATATGGAAATTACCCATAAAATACCCAAAGAAATCTGCTAGATATTCAGATATAGATTGTATCTGAAGCTTCATCTTAGAGAAAATGCTAAGACGACAGTGTAGAAATAACCATTCATTGGTTCTCACTGAATATTATTTAAAAGCCCATAACATTTGCCTTAGATGTGCCATCCCTCAAAACACAGCTTTCGATATCTATTGGTAACAAAAAAGTAGTAGCCAACTTTAATTAAGCACTTACTATGTGCCCACCCAAGCAGCATGCTAACCACTTCTCATGCAATGCTCCAACTCATCCCCAACACAAATGAAACAAGTATTTGATTATCTTCATGTTACATATGGGAAAACTAAGATGTAGGTAGGTCACACAATTTGTAAGTAGTAAAGCCAAAACCAAATCCAAGCAGGTTCCATAGAAATTTGAGTTCCAAGACTCAGAGAAGTTAAACCCAAGGCACACACCTAGTAAGTGGTGGAATCTGGACTCTAACTGGGTCTCTCATCAAAAACAGGCATTCTTAACACCATATTCTTATACCCTCACAATATTAAGGAAACCAAGCACTAAATATGATACTGTGGCGAGAGATTTACACTTTCCTTTGCAGTAATGACCTGGGATAGCAGGCAAATTTGGCCTTGGAGTACAAAATGAAGCAAGGCAACAGCTAACAGAGTTTTGCCAAGAGAACACACTGGTCATAGCAAACACCCTCTTCCAACCACACATGAAACGACTCTACACATGGACATCACCAGATGATCAATACCAAAATCAGATTGATTATATTCTTTGCAGCCAAAGATGGAGAAACTATATACAGTCAGCAAAAATAAGAACAGGAGCTGACTGTGGCTCAGATCATGAACTCTTTATTGCCAAATTCAGGCTTAAATTGAAGAAAGTAGGGAAAACTACTAGACCATTCAGTTCAGTTCAGTTCAGTCGCTCAGTTGTGTCTGACTCTTTGCGACCCCATGAATCACAGAATGCCAGGCCTCCCTGTCCATCACCAACTCCCGGAGTTCACTCAGACTCACGTCCATCAAGTCCGTGATACCATCCAGCCATCTCATCCTCTGTCGTCCCCTTCTTCTCCTGGCCCTAATCCCTCCCAGCATCAGAGTCTTTTCCAATGAGTCAACTCTTCGCATGAGGTGGCCAAAGTACTGGAGTTTCAGCTTTAGCATCATTTCTTCCAAAGAACACCCAGGGCTGATCTCCTTCAGAATGGACTGGTTGGATCTCCTTCCAGTCCAAGTGACTCTCAAGAGTCTTCTCCAACACCACAGTTCAAAAACATCAGTTCTTTGGTGCTCAGCCTTCTTCACAGTCCAACTCTCACATCCATACATGACCACAGGAAAAACCATAGCCCTGACTAGACAGACCTTAGTTGGCAAAGTAATGTCTCTGCTTTTGAATATGCTATCTAGGTTGGTCATAACTTTTCTTCCAAGGAGTAAGCGTCTTTTTTTTTTTTTTACTTTATTCTACTTTACAATACTGTATTGGTTTTGCCATACATTGACATGAATCAGCCACAGTGTAAGCGTCTTTTAATTTCATGGCTGCAATCACCATCTGTAGTGATTTTGGAGCCTAGAAAAATAAAGTCTGACACTGTTTCCACTGTTCCCCATCTATTTGCCATGAAGTGATGGGACCAGATGCCATGATCTTCATTTTCTGAATGTTGAGCTTTAAGCCAACTTTTTCACTCTCCTCTTTCACTTTCATCAAGAGGCTTTTTAGTTCCTCTTCACTTTCTGCCATAAGGGTGGTGTCATCTGCTTATCTGAGGTTATTGATATTTCTCCCAGCAATCTTGATTCCAGCTTGTGTTTCTTCCAGTCCAGTGTTTCTCATGATGTACTCTACATAGAAGTTAAATAAGCAGTGTGACAATATACAGCCTTGACGTACTCCTTTTCCTATCTGGAACCAGTCTGTTGTTCCATGTCCAGTTCTAACTGTTGCTTCCTGACCTGCATACAGGTTACTCAAGAGGCAGGTCAGGTGGTCTGGTATTACTACCTCTTTCAGAATTTTCCACAGTTTCTTCAGGTATGACCTAAATCAAATCCCTTATGATTATACAGTGGAAGTGACAAACAGATGCAAGGGATTAGATCTGATAGACAGAGTACATGAAGAACTATGGATGAAGGTTCATGACATTGTACAGGAAGCAGTGATCAAGACCATCCCCAAGAAAAAGAAATGCAAAAAGACAAAATGGTTGTCTGAGGAGGCCTTACAAATAAGTGAGAAAAGAAAAGAAGCTAAAGGAAAAAGAAAAAGGAAAGATATCCATATGAATGCAGAGTTCCAAAGAATAGCCAGGAGAGATAAGAAAGCCTTCCTCAGGGATCAGTGCAAAGAAATAGAGGAAAACAATAGAATGGGAAAGACTAGAGATCTCTTCAAGAAAATTAGAGATACCAAAGGAGCATTTCATACAAAGATGGGCACAATAAAGGTCAGAAATGGTATGGACCTAACAGAAGCAGAAGATATTAAGAAGAAGAGACAAGAATAACAGAAGATCTATACAAAAATGATCTTAATGACCCAGATAACTACGATGTTGTGATTACTCACCTAGAACAAGATATCCTGGACTGTGAAGTCAACTGGGCTTTAGAAAGCATCACTACAAACAAAGCTTGTGGAGGTGATGCAATTCCAGCCAAGCTATTTCAAATCCTAAGAGATGATGCTGTGGAAGTGCTGCACTCAATATGCTAGCAAATTCGGAAAACTCAGCAGTGGCCACAGGACTGGAAAAGGTCAGTTTTCATCCCAGTCCCAAAGAATGTTCGAACTACTGCACAACTGCATTCATCTCACATGCTAGCAAAGTAATGCTCAAAATTCTCCAAGCCAGGCTTCAACAGTACTTGAACAGAGAACTTCCAAATGCACAAGCTGGATTTAGAAAAGGTAGAGGAACCAGAGATCAAATTGCCAACATTCACTGGATCATAGAAAAGGCAAGAAAATTCCAGAAAAATATCTACTTCAACTTTATTGACTATGCCAAAACCCTTGACTGTGTTGATCACAACAAACTGGAAAATTGTTAATGGGATGGGAATACCAGATCACCTTACCTGCCTCCTGAGTAAACTGTATTCAAGTCAAGAAGCAACAGTTAGAACCAGACATGGAAAAACAGATCAGTTCTAAATAGGGAAAGCAGTACTTCAAGGCTCTATATTGTCACTCTGTTTGTTTAGCTTATCTGCAGAGTACATCATGCAAAATGCCAGACCAGATGAAGCACAAACTGGAATCAAGATTGCTGGGAGAAATATCAATAAACCCAGATATCCAGATGACAGCACCCTTACGGCAGAAAGCAAAGATGAACTAAAGGGCCTCTTGATGCAAGTGAAAGAGGAGAGTGAAAAAGTTGGTTTAAAATTCAACATTCCGAAAACTAAGATCATGGCATCTGGTCCCATCACTTCATGGCAAATAGATGGGGAAATAATGGAAACAGTGACAGACTTTATTTTCTTGGGCTCCAAAATCACTGCAGATGGTGACTGCAGCCATGAAATTAAAAGATGTTTGCTTCTTGGAAGAAAAGCTATGACCAACCTAGACAGCATATTAAAAAGCAGAGATATTACTCTGCTGACAAACATCCATCTAGTCAAAGCTATGGTTTTTCCAGTAGTCATGTATGGATGTGAGAGTTGGACCATAAGAAAGCTGAGCTTTTGAGAGAATTGATGCTTTTGAACTATGGTGTTGGAGAAGACTCTTGAGAGTCTCTTGGACTGCAAGGAGATTTAACCAGTCAATCCTAAAGGAAATCAGTCCTGAATATTCATTGGAAGGACTGATGCTGAAGCTGAAGCTCCGATCCTTTGGACACCTTAATGGAAGAACTGACGCATTGGAAAAGACCCTGATGCTGAGCAAGAATGAAGGCAGGAGGAGAAGAGGATGACAGAGGATGAGACGGCTGGATGGCATCACAGACTTGAGTTTGAGCAAGCTCTGGGAGTTGGTGAAGGACAAGGAAGCCTGGTATGCTGCAGTCCGTGGGGTTGCAAAGAGTCAGACATGACTGAGCGACTGAACTGAACTGAACTTGCAAAAGTGACAGATAGGAGGAAACCACATATGGAGTGCTTATTAATCTAATACATCTTTGTTGAGCTCCCAGCAAGTGTATGGTCCCCCTGCTGCCATTCTTGGGGGTGAAGAGAAAAGTGTTAATTGCTCAATCATGTCTGACTCTTTGCAACCCCCATGGACTGTAGCCCACCAGGCTCCTCTGTCCATGGAATTCTCCAGGGAAGAATACTGGAGTGGGTAGCTATTTCCTTCTCCGGGGATCTTCCCAACCCAGGGATAGAACCCGGGTCTCCTACAGTGTAGGTGGATTCTTTACCATCTGAGCCACCGAAGACAGCAATTAGGCCTGCCTTTAGCCAAAGCACCCACATTTTAGCAGTTGCAGCTTATTTTATCATTAGAACTAGTGCCCTCTCCCTTTTGTTCCATGTATTTTTCTAGAATAATAACAGTGTCATTATATTCATTTAATAACTTTTTCAAGACCAAAAGGCATAACTTAGGGCTAAGGCATTTTCTTTGCCACTTCATGTTTTATAATGTTCTATACAAATTAATATAAATACATAAGAAGAATAAAACCACCATTTGCATTTGTGGAGGCTGAAACAACAGCCTACTAGACTGCTGCTCCTACTGAAGAGGGATTTCCTCCCATTAATTCTTCCCCTCCACAACAAAGAAGGGTTGTGAATTCCCTTTAATTCTTAATTTCAGGTTCAAGTCCAATCAAAAGGGCCAGGTCTACAGCCAATACCATGTCACATGTTAAATTGTCCAAAGACATTATTTGAACCCTAATATGCCAAGAAGCAAATATATGATATTCCATCTACCTCAATCCTCTCCATTGTCTAGAGGACAATAATTTGGGATACTGTTTGCTTGTGTTTATAAAAATAAGACATGCAATTGTTAAAAATTGGGGAAGTACAGAAAGATATAAAGAAGAAAAAAATGTTCAAAAACCCAATCTGAGGTGGAATTAACTATATACTTTTTGGTTATATTTCTGAGAAAAGAATTTAGATCAAACAGTACATATAATTCTGAAATCTGTTCCTAATGGTGAGTTTTTGTTTTTGTCTTGCTTTAAAAGGCCATCTGCTTAATCCTCATGTATGGAGTCCCTTTTTTTCAGGCAAATATCATTTCAGCAGTTTGACTGGAACATTCTAGAGACATCGCAAATAGCCCAAACTTTTCTTAGGCATAATTCAGCGGGCTGTCTTGAGACTTTTGTGCCATAGAAGTGAAGATGCACCCATTCAGTTTACCCTCCACACAGTTATGTGATGAGAGCTGACCTTACTGGAAAAAAAAAGAATTGTCATTATCTTTTCATGCTAGTATGAGTTTAGTAAGAAATCTGTATTTTTTCATGTTTTACAATGTCTACTGATTACATCAGGCAATCTATGAATTACACAAGCAGGAAAGATTGCAAATTCAAAAGAAAGGAAGGGACACGGCACATATAGAGGAGTGGAGGAGTCATTTAAACTTTCATCAAGATAAAAGTGTGAAAGAGCCTCACTTAATTCGACAAGGAGGAGGCAAAAGAAGAGGATGTGAAGGAGGAGGAGGCAAGAGAGGAGACTCAGCTTAATCCTCCAATGCCATGTGCCTTGTAGAGGACTTTTACTTGAGATTTCTCCTTTCTAACAGCCCTAAAATCATTTTTTATTTCTCCATCACACAACAAGAAAAACAGTAGAATGGCTGTCCAGTAGTCAAAGTGAAAAGATGCCTTTAGTACTTTGTTTGCTATCAATAGACATGTGGGACATTTGATAGATGATCATCTTTGAAAATCACCCAAATCTATACACTTCCAACCAAATCAAAGAGATCAATACATATAATAGATTTTTTTAAGCCTGTGTGTTGACCCAGCACAGACAGAGTGGAAGTAATCATGAAAGTTTTATGGGCTGTCAGCGAGGACTTCATCATCTTGCCTGATTTCAGTGGTGGCTGTTTTTATACTTTTCAAAAACAAAGTTCCTAGGATTCTCTATTCTCTTATTCATCTTTTTTCAGCCATGAGGCAATGCAGTTTTATCAAAGCTGGAGGAGCTTTCCAGATGGCATTTTTTCAATAGAAACAAAAGAAAGAGTGCCATTTACCTAACGTGCATACACCACTTGTAGAGCTTGGTGGTGGCTCAGAGGTTAAAGCATCTGCCTCCAATGTGGGAGACCCAGGTTCGATCCCTGGGTCAGGAAGATCCCCTGGAGAAGGAAACAGCAATCCACTCCAGTATTCTTGCCTGGAGAATCCCATGGACGGAGAAGCCTAGTAGGTTACAGTCCACGGGGTCGCAAAGAGTCAGACATGACTGAGCGACTTCACCATCACCTTCATAAGGGGAGGAAGAGCAGTACCATCTTGGTTCTTTTGAAGTACATCACCAAATTGAGTTGAGTTCCTTAGTGACTGGCTGTTTAATAAATTCATGCTGAAAACAGCTTCTTAAAATCTTCAGTTAAGAGCATATATCCTTAATTTGTTGTTTAAAAAACTGAGAATGATGAACTATTAATATATCAATTGTGAGCTTCTTGATCTATATGCTAGAAGTTGTCACCCAGATACTTTTGAAATTGAAAAAAAAATTACAGGGAAGGATCAGGAAAAGAGAGACCATAGTTTATTGTAAAAAAAAAAAATCTATATAGTTTATATATTTCTTGAAGTCAGTTCTCAGTTATCTATGGGGTAACTTTAAAACTCACATTCAAAAGCAGTTATAAGTACACACTTCATAGCTAAATATCAAATATTTATTTTGAGTTATCTATAATCTGGATTAGTCAGATCCCTGGAGGAAAATAATAAATTGTTGATAATGCAAAATCAGCTTTCATTATTTCTGGGTAATGAGACTTATTTCTCTTTTCTTCACAGACAAAAACCTAGTTCAAATTTGTTTATAGCAAGCCCCAGAGCAACTTGAAAATGTTTTAGTAATAAACATTTCTTTTAAAATGAATTATTAAATAGAGTTTCAAAATGCTTTGTGCTATAGCTTTATTTTAGTGCAGTGGGATTTGACTTAAAATTTTTTTTATTAGAATGGTTGTTTAAAATGCAGCTGGGACAGAAATGTATAAAACAAAAAGTAAAAGTTCCTTATTCCTGCCCACATTTTAAGTTTTGGTAGAGACTGATAGATGTGATAGCTATCGCTAAAATGCCAAGGCTGACTGATGTCACCTTCACCAATACTGACTCTTATCAATCTTTTTTAATACTTGCTTGCCTAATATTTCCAATTAATTATGGTTGCTCTCAAGAGATCACAGCCTTGAACTGTCCACCTTCCACAATGTTTCCAGAATTACCTGCCTAACATAAAACCTAATTATTTAAGTACTCTGTTTCAGGGCCTCTGCTGGCTCCCTACACCTATAAAATGAAATCCAGCCCTCTTTATAGGGCTCACTAGGTCCCTCACAGCCTGGGCCTAACTTCCTTTTTGCCTCACATCCTCTTTCTCTCCGCAGATCACCTTTCGTGCCAGCCCTGCTGATTTTTTTACCTTTTGCAATTCACAATTCTCTTTCTCAAGTCTCCACCCTTGTAAATATTATTTCCCCTCCCTCCTACCTCTGACAACTCCGTATTCAACTTCCAAGAGCCAGCTAAAATATCATCTCTTCTGTGATCTCCCTGCATGTGTGTGTGGCTAAGTTGCTTCAGTCGTGTCTGACTCTTTGTGACCCTGTAGGCTATAGTCTGCCAGGTTCCTCTATTCATGCGATTCTCCCGGCAAGAATACTGGAGTGGGTTGCCATGCCCTCCTTCAAGGGGATCTTCCTGACCCAGGAATCAAACCTGAGTCTCTTGTAGCTCCTGCATTACAGGCAGATTCTTTACTGCTGAGCCACCAGGGAAACCCTGTATTCCATATACCCGGAGCTGATATCTCCCTGAACCCCCAATAAAAAGGAGCTATGCTTCTCTCACATTAGCACTTAGCACATTTCTAGATAATTTTTGCACAAATGTTCGTCTCCCCCTAGAGACAATGAAGGGCAAGGACCCTCATCATTGCTGCCCTTCATTGGTTCATTTCCTGATTTACAGGAAAGCCTCAAAAACGGTTTAGTGAATACCTAAAAGTGTTCAATAGTATCCAACAAAAGTAAACTACAACAACAAAAATCCAGGCTTTCTTTGTCTGTGGCATGGAATACAAAATATTTCAGAGTGCTTAGCACATAACAAGCATTAACAACATATGGCTGCCTTGCACAAGGAAAGCATGCTAAGAAATTTCTGGTGGGCACGTCTACAGCCTCAATCGAAATGACAAAGGAGATCTATACCTAAGTATTTCTCCTTCCTGCCCTCCTCCTACTTTCCTCTCTCACCTCCTATAACTTCACACCCACAGCGTTCACTCTCAAATGCCCTTGGGCTGGACAAAGTGCTTTACTACAGAACATTCACCAAACCAGAAACAAAAATTTCCTATTTTTCGATCTGGGCCAACTCCCACTCCCTCAGTCAAGAATTATGAGGCACCTACTTGAGAAACAAATAAGATTATATGATTTAAGAAGTTGATGTTTGGGCAAGAATAGGCTCAGTCTTACAGAGAGAGATGCCTTTTTAAAAGATTAGCTAATTAACTCAAGTGAATCTAACTAGCAGAATGTACTTAGATATTTTTTATTGGAAGGCATTCCTGAAGTCTCTTGGACTTTCTGGGTCACTAGACCCCACCAGCCCCACCAGATGGAAGAGATGGTGTCAGCAACCAGATCTCCTATTTCTAAAATGTTGCCCACACCAGGTTCATATGCAGGGATTTCACAGTGTATCTTCCCTAGAGGGTCAGTGCTCAGAAGATCACAATCACTCAGTATATACACTTTTGGTATGGTGAAAAGCAGTCATTAAAAAACAAACTGAATTAGGGCAAGAGAGCAAGGAGGAAAAGGGTTGGAAGAAGAGTGACAGATGAGAAATGATGTCAACACTGGGAGACTCACTTAGAAGAAAAAAATGCCCAAATAGAAAGCACTAGGCACTCACACAAAAAACCTACTGAAAAAAATCAGAAATGCACCTATCTCAACATTAAAATTTTTTTTTCTAAAAAAAAGCTGAATGTCCTATAACATATTAGCTTAAAAAGCCATAAAAGATTGTGTGGATCAGAAAACCCCAGAGCACTTTTCTTCCTGAAATTATGAAAGCCTGCTGAATGGCTGGAAATTACTCTGCTCTACCCTCACTTCTCATGGTACGAGTTTCCATCCCCCAAGTTGATCTGATTTCCAGGGTGGCCATTCCTCTTATAGCCACACATGCTGAGATCAAAGGATAGATAGGCTGTTATACACAAGCCTAATGTTACAGAGAGAAGAGTTGGAACGGGCTCAAACTTCATTACATAAAAAAAAATTTCAAGGCATAAAAGCCATTTTCAGAGGAAGCCAAAACCCAAAATAGTAGCAACTTTAAACTTCATTTCACGAGCATGAGGGATGTTATACCCCTCCATGTGGTTGCCTAGGGAACAGGATTCATTTATTCTTTGCTATTCAATAATTTCTTGGAACTGCTACCCTATATTACACCTATGATTTTTAAATCCACTCTAAATGGAAAATTCCCTCAAAAAGTCGATTTTAAGTTACAGTTCAGGAATCTTTGTCAGGAAATGTTATAGAAAACTAAAGTTCTTATAATATATCTTGCTGTAACAATACATTAACATTCTTCTACTTGGATAGGAGATTTTCTTATCCATAATATCTTACTCTTCATCTTGATTATTGAATGTGGAGTCTTCTTATAAATAAGTGAATTTTCCTTAATTAAATACACTTATCTGAGCATGTCAAATGACATAAACTGGAATAATCTAGTCTGAACTAAATCATTCAAAATTATTCTGACATTCCCCTGAGCATTAATAAAAGGATATCCTTAATAATAATATGTGAGAAGCAAAAAAAAAAAAAAAAAAGATATTTGGTTTTCTATACATGATAAATGGTTTTTCAACTTTTGTCTGTCATAGACCCAGCCATGAGAGAGAAAAGTTTGGGTAAACTGCCATGCCAGCTTACTTAAAGTGCTATCCATGACATGAGCACATGTTTGTTTTATGCAAAAATCACACTGCTGGCCAAATCCCTGCCCCTCTACTGCCTATAACTCTATGAGCCCTAAGTAATTATTTCACTGAGTGTGCTGGATCCTTCATTTCTGGTTCCCTGTCTGTTAAATGAACAAAGGACATTCTGAGAGTAGAACTTCCAATGGGTAGAATATTCCTCCTGTTTGTGTCCCTTGCTCATGCTTTTGGCCTCTCCACGTATCAATTTTTACAGGAAAACTAGATGAGGTTAAACTTTATCTCCTTACTTTCCTCTTTGAAATAGCTTGTATTAAAACCTGTATTATGGCTTTCCTGGTGGCTCAGACGGTAAACAGTCCACAGGCAATGCAGGAGGCCAGGATTCCATCCCTGGGTTGGAAAGATCCCCTGGAGAAGGGAATGACTATCCACTCCAGTATTTTTGCCTCGAGAATCCCATGGACAGAGGAACTTGGTGGGCTACAGTCCGTGGGGTTGCAGAGAGCTGGACACAATTTAGTGACTAATACTTTCACTTTCACTACAAAACCTAGATTAGGTAAGAAACAGAACAATGGCTAAAGGAAGGGGTGACTGGGATTCAGCAACTTCAATGTTCTATGAAATCTTACAATCCTTATTGTCCTGTACCTAAAGCCAGAGAATTTGTACCTCAAACACAGACCTTCTAGCAAAGTCTCAATTAACCAGAATCTGACCACAGGAAAAAAATTCCTACTTGTCAGAAAGTACTATCTTGGGCACAGTGGGGTTTAAAAATATGCCAAAATAATTTTTTCTGCAGATCAATTTTAAAGGATTTGATTGATAAGAAATCTTGCTTTTAAAAAACAATTTCCACAGAGGGTCCTAAGATAAGTACATACCCAGTCCTATTTTTTAAAACTATTGAATAATTTCAGTGCCACAAGAGTGAAGTTCAGAATGATTTTATAGAATTGTAAAATACCTCACTATGCTCCCTCAATTTTTTATTATTAATTCTATGGCTTATTAATGACTGTCCCAGGCTCCTCTGGAACACTGAATGGGGATGTTTGAACACTTAAGTGCTAAAGTGGATCAAAAAGTTAATCAACACAATTTTATCAATTTTAAACTTTAAATTAAGAATGTGCATTTGTTGTTTTATTTGAGAATTTCAATTCTGCTACAGAAAATGATAAATCAAATGGCTTAAGTGAATTTGTAATACATGCTAAGTACAGATAAGTAACTTATGAGACATTGCATGTGCTCAGTTACTCAGTAGTGTCTGACTCTGTGACTCTATGGACTGTAGCCCGGGCAGGTTCCACTGTCCGTGGAATTTTTCAGGCAAGAATACTGGCATGGGTTGCCATTTCCTTCTCCAGGGGATCTTCCCAACCCAGGGATCATTTTAGGTATAAATAAAATATACAGAGATGTGTTGAACATAGGAAGGGATAGAAATGCTGAGTAAACACTAAAATTGTCACTAAACATTAAATATACATGAGGTATTGAAACTGTCACTAAACATTAAATATACATGAGGTATTAAAATTGTCACTAAACATATACATGATGAAAACTAGTCACTCAGTATTTATGAAGTCGTAAATTGGTCACCCATTGGTTATACCCATTCTAGCTCCACAGATATTCTGCCAGATAAAATCATAATTGCTCATAGACTACCAAATCAAACCCAACAATATATAGAAAGAATTATAAGGACTTCCCTGGTGGTCCAGTGAGTAAGACTATATACCAGCAATGAACAGTGGAATTTGAAATTTAAAACACAATACCACTTACATTAGCATCTTCCAAAATGAAATACTTAAATACAAGTCCAACAAAATATGTATAAGATCTAAATGAGGAAAGCCACAAAACTCTGATGAACAAAATTCAGTAAGAACTAAATTCCATGTTCTTGGCTTGGAAGACTCAACAGTTTCAAGACGTCAGTTCTCCGTTTGATCTATAGATTCAGTATAATCTTAACCAAAATCCCAGCAATTTATTTTGTCAATAAATTGATCCTCAAGTTTAAATGGAGATGAAAAAAATCCAGAATCACCAATGCGATATTGATTGAGAAAAACAAAGTTGGATGATGAACACTAACTGACTTTAAGACTTACTATAATGCTATGGTGGGGGCTTTCCAGGTGGCCCTAGTGGTAAAAACCCACCTGCCAATGCAGGGAGACATTAGAGACGCGAGTTTGACTCCTGGGTCAGGAAGATCCCCTAGAGGAGAGTATGGCAAACCACTCCAGTATTCTTGCCTAGAGAATCCCATGAACAGAAGAGCCTGGTGGGCTTCAGTCCATACGTTTGCACAGAATTGGACATGACTGCAGTGACTTAGCACAGCATAGCACATAAAACTATGATAATCAAGACAGTGTGGTATTGACAAAAGTATAGAAAATAGATAAATGGAACAGAATAATGAGTCTAGAAATAGACCCCATAAATACAGTCAACTGATCTTTAACAAAGGAGCAAAGGACAGAATTGGGGAAAAACAGTTTTTCCACAAATGGTATGAGAAGAATTTGACATCTCCTGCGGGGGGTGGAAAAAAAAACAAAAAACTGAATCATCTAGACCTTATACCCTTTATAAAAATAAATTCAAAATGGATAACAGACCTAAATGTAAAATACAAAACTATGAAACTCCTAGGAGGTAACATACAAGAACATCTAGATAACCTTGAATGTAAGAATGACTTCTTAGATAAAACACCCGAGGAATGATTCATGAAAGAAATAATTGATAAGCTGCACTTCTTTAAAACTAAAAACTGTTCTGTGAAAGAAAATGTCAAGAGAAAAGAGATAAGTGATAGACTGGGAAAAATATCTGCAAAGGACGCATCCAAAAATAAAGAACTCTGAATTCAACAATAAGAAAACAACCAACCACATTAAAAATGAGACAAAGACCATAATACATACCTCAGCAAAGAAGATTCACATATAGCAAAGAGCATATGAAAAGATATTCCCCACCATATGTCACTCATCAGGGAACTGCAAATTAAAACAACAATCAGATACCACTATGCACCTATTAGAATGACCAAAATTTGGAACACTGATACCATTAAATGATGTTGAGGGTGTGGAGCAACAGGAATTTCATTCATTGCTAGTAGGAATGTATAATGGTATAGTATAGCCTCTTTATTCTGGCCTGGAGAATTCCATGGACTATAGTCCATGGGGTCAAAAAGAGCTGGACACAACTGAATGATTTTCACTTTCACAGCCCCTTTAGAAGACAGTTTCGCAGTTTCATACAATATTAAACATATTCTTTTATAAGATCCAAAAGAGTTGAAAACTTGTCTCCACACAAAAACCAGCAGATGGATACTTACAGCAGCTGCACTTATAACTGCCAAAATTTGGAAGCAATCAAGATATCCTTCAATAGGTGAATAGATAAACTGTGATACATGCAGATGATGGGACATTATTCAGCACCAAAAAAATGAGTTATTAAGGCATGAAAAGACATGAAGGAAACTTAAGTGCATATTACCAAGTGAAAGAAGTCAATCTGAAAAGACTACATACTGTATGATTCCAATTGTATGACATCTTGGAAAAGGCAGCTAGTGGAGGCAATAAAAAAAAATCAGTGATTGCCAGAAGTTAGGGGTGAGAGGGCAATGGGAGAGATGAATAGATGGAAACAGAGGATTTTTAGGGTAGTGGAAATACTATGTATGACACCATAATAATGATACATGTCATTATGTGTTTGCCCAGCACCAAGACTGAATTACAAACTATGGATCACTCTGGTGGGGGATGTGGATAATGCGGGAGGTTATGCATGTACGGAGGCAGGGAGCATACTGAACATCTCTGTATCCTATGCCCAATTTTATTATGAACCTAAAACTGCCCTAAAAAAATAAAGTCAATAATGAAAGAGCAGATTACAAAATAGCATACACAGTGTAATTCCATTTTTTTTCTCATGCATTTTTATATGCTTAATTGAAAGATAATTGCTTTACAGTGTTGCTAGTTTCTGCCATTCAACAAAGTGAATCAGCCATGAGTATACATATATTTCCTCCTCCCTCCCACCCTACCCCCTCTCCCACCCCTCTAGGTCATCACAGAGCACCAGGTTGAGTTGAGTTCCCTGTATTATACAGCAACTTCCCACTAGCTATCTATTTCACACATGGTAAAGTATATATTTCAATGTTACTCTCTCAATTTGCCCCTACCCTCTCCTTCCTCTGCTGTGTCCAGATGTTCACTGACAGATGAATGGATAAAGAAGTTGTGGTGTATATACAATGGAATATTACTCAGCCGTAAAAAGTAATGACTCTGGGTCACTGGAACTGAGGTGGACAAACCTAGAGCCTGTTATACAAAGTAAATCAGAAAGATAAAATAAAATATCATATATTAACACATATATATGGAATCTAGAAAAATCTGATGAATCTCTTTTCAAGGCAGGAATAGAGATGCAGACATAAAGTATGATGCCAGGTTAATTTTATTAAAATACATATACAATAGGGGGAGTAATATGAAAAATGACTATATGTATGTATCTTAGAGGTAAAATGAAAGGTGATTTTAATTTTCATTCTTTTACTTTCTGTACGCTCTGTAATCTAGATTTTCTACAGTGAACATATGTCATCTCCATAATTAAAAAACACTAAAACTTTAAAATGGTTTTTGGAAAGGCTTTTGAAATGAGACAGCATTTGAAATAGGTCTTGAAAGATGAGTGAAAATTTGATTTGTTCAGATACAGAGAAAATATTAGTGATAAAAGGAATTGTGACTGAACCTACATGGGATGAGGAAGTTTTGGTAACTTGGAAATGAAATTGACAGTTATATTTGAGCATAGAGTATCCATAGAAAAGTGGTAGAAAATGAAGAAGTTGAAAACTGAATTGAGACCTTGCACAGCAGATGATGTGTTTATACTTAATACAGTATTAAGTATTCCCCTGTGTTCCTAGCACAGCAGAACAATAAAGACAGTGGTAGGAAACAGAACCTCTTTTATTTAGTTAGAAAATTTTGTTATTAAGAATATTCCTTAGAACTTAGTTCACCCAACAAGGTGTTATACTTGATATGTCTCCAAAAGGAGTCAAAATTACCTAACAACAGAGGGTTTGAGAGAGAGAAAGATCAACCTAGAGGAATCTAAATGTCAAAAGACAAATATAGTCACAAGTATTAAAGAGTTATTGTTATATAAAATACGTTGGAAGACATTAATACTCATCACCCAAATTTCACAACAGTATACTCAATAAGTTTGTGGGGCTTATACCCAAGAGTTGGACAAGGGGGAAAATGACTGAATTACAAGATTTCTACCAATGGGCATGAAGCAGGTGAACTATTTGAAATGCACACCAATTATATTTATTGCTATCACCATAGAAAGATCAATCCCAGGGACACTGAAGGGGTGTCTGGACTCCTTCACTGCTGCTGTTCTAAACACTTCCAAAATCCAATCCAGAATACTGACTCTCTAACAATTTCTGGAGTAAATGGTTGGCTTATTGGAAATACCCTCAATATCACTAGAAAATCAGAAGAGCAATCAGTTCAGTTCAGTCACTCAGTTGTGTCCAACTCTTTGCGACCCTATAGACTGCAGCACGCCAGGATTCCCTGTCCATCACCAACTCCAGGAGCTTGCTCAAAACAAGTCCGTTGAGTTGGTGATGCCATCCAACCATCTCACCCTCTATTGTCACCTTCTCCTCCTGTCTTCAATCTTCCCCAGCATCAGGGTCTTTTCCAATGAGTCAGTTCTTTGCATCAGGTGGCCAAAGTATTGGAGTTTTAATTCCAGTATCAGTCCTTCCAATGAATATTCAGGATTGATTTCCTTTAGGATTGATTGGTTTTATCTCCTTGCAGACCACTTCAGTTGAGTTCCCTTCAGTCACTCAGTCGTGTCCAACTCTTTATGACCTTGACTCCCAGAGTTTGCTCAAACTCATGTCCATTCAGTCGGTGATGCCACCCAAAAATCTCATCGTTTGTCATCCCCTTCACTTCCTGTCTTCAGTCTTTCCCAGCATCAGGGTCTTTTCCAGTGAATGAGTCACCGCTTCGCATCAGGTGGCCAAAGTATTGGAGTTTCAGCTTCAGCATCAGTCCTTCTAATGAATATTCAGAACTGATTTCTTTAGGATTGACTGGTTTGGTCTCCTTGTAGTCCAAGGGACTCTCACGAGTTTTCTCCAACACCACATTCAAAAGCATCCATTCGTCAGCACTCAGCTTTCTTCATAGTCTAACTCTCACATTCATACATAACTACTGGAAAAACCATAGCCTTGACTAGACAGACTTTGTCAGCAAAGTAGTGTCTCTGCTTTTTAATATGCTATCCAGGTTGGTCATAGCTTTTCTTCCAAGAAGCAAGCATCTTTTAATTTCATGGCTGCAGTCACCATCTGCAGTGATTTTGGAGCTCAAGAAAATAAAATCTCTCACTGTTCCCATCGTTTCCCCATCTATTTGCCATGAAGTGATGGAATCGGATGTCATGATCTTAGCTTTTTCAACATTGAGTTTTAAATCAACTTACTCAGTCTCCTCTTTCCCTTTCATCAAGAGGTTCTTTAGCTCTTCTTCTCTTTCTGAAAATAAGTGTCATGTTCTCTGCATATCTGATGATATGATGATACGTATTTCTCCCAGCAATCTTGATTCCAGTTTGTGCTTCATCCAGCCCAGCACTTCACATGATGTACTCTGCATGTAAGTGAAATAAGCTGGGTGATAATATACAGCCTTGATGTACTCCTTTCCCAGTTTGGGACCAGCCTGTTGCTCTATGTCCAGTTCTAACTGTCTCTTCTTGACCAGCATACAGATTTCTCAGGAGGCAGATCAGGTGGTCTGGTATTCCAATCACTTTAAGAATTTTCCACAGTTTATTGTGATCCACAGAGTCAAAGGCTTTGGCATAGTCAATAAAGCAGAAGTAGATGTTTTTCTGGAACTCTCTTGCTTTTTCAATGATCCAACAGATGTTGGCGATTTATCTCGCATTCCTCTGCCTTTTCTAAATCCAGCTTGAACATCTGGAATTTCATAGTTCACATACTATTGAAGCCTATCTTAGAGAATTTTGAGCATTACTTTGCTAGAGCATGAAATGAGTGCAATTGTGCAGCAGTTTGAACATTCTTTGTCATTCCCTTTCTTTGGAATTGGAATGAAAACTGACCTTTTCCAGTCCTGTGGCCACTGATGAGTTTTCCAAATTTGCTGGCATATTGAGTGCAGCACTTTCACAGCATCATCCTTTAGGATTTGAAATAGCTCGGCTGGAATTCCATCACTTCCACTAGCTTTGTTCATAGTGATGCTTCCTAAGGCCTACTTGACTTCCCATTGCAGGATGTCTGGCTCTAGGTGAGTGATCACACCATCTTCATTATCTGGGTCATTAAGATCTTTTTGTACAGTTCTTCTGTGTATTCTTGCCACTTCTTCTTAATATCTTAAGCTTCTGTTAGGTCCCTACCATTTCTGTCCTTTATTGTTGCATGAAATGTTCCCTTGGTATTTCTAATTTCTTGAAGAGATCTCTAGTCTTTCCCATTCTTTTGTCTTCCTCTATTTCTTTGCATTGATCACTGAGGAAGGCTTTTTCATCTCTCCTTGCTATTTTTGGAACTCTGCATTCAAGTGGGTATATCTTTCCTTTTCTCCTTTGTCTTTAGCTTCTCTTCTTTTCTTGGCTATTTGTAAGACCTCCTCAGACAACCATTTAGTCTTTTTGCATTTCTTTTTCTTGGGGATGATCTTGATCACTGCCTCATGTACAATATCATGAACCTCTGTCCATAGTTCTTCAAGCACTCTGTCTATCAGATCTAATCCCTTGAATCTATTGTCACTTCCACTGTATAATCATAAGGGGTTCAATTTAGGTCATACCTGAATGGTCTAGTGGTTTTCCCTACTTTCTTCAATGTTAGTCTGAATTTGGCAATAAGGAGCTCATGATCTAAGCCACAGTCAGCTCCCCGTCTTGTTTTTGCTGATTGTATAAAGCTTCTCCATATTTGGCTGCAAAACATATAATCAATCTGATTTCAGTATTGATTATCTGGTGATGTCCATGTGTAGAGTCTTCTCTTGTGTTGTTGGACCACTGTGTTCTCTCGGTAAAACTCTGCTAGCCTTTGCTCTGCTTCATTTTGTACTCCAAGGACAATTTTGCCTGTTATTCCAGGTACCTCTAAACTTCCTACTTTTGCATTATAGTCCCCTATGATGAAAAGGACATCCTTTTGTGTGTTAGTTCTAGAAAGTCTTGTAGGCCTTCAAAGTGAAGTCAAAGTCAAAATGAAGTCACTCAGTCATGTCTGACTCTTTGCAACCCCATGGACACCAGGCTCCTCCGTCTGTAGGATTTTCTAGGCAAGAGTACTGAAGTGGGTTGCATAGAACTGTTAACCTGCAACTTCTTCAGTATTACTGGTTAGGGCTTAGACTTGGATTACTGTGATGCTGAATGTTTTGCCTTGAAACAAACAGAGATCATTCTGTCTCTTTTGAGATTGCACCCAAGTACTGCATTTGGGACTCTTGTTGACTATGAGGGCTACTCCATTTCTTCTAAGGGATTCTTGCCCACAGTCATAGATATAATGGTCATCTGAGTTAAATTTGCCCATTTCAGTCCATTTTAATTCATTGATTCCTAAAATGTCGATGTTCACTCTTACCATCTCCTGTTTGACCACTTCTAATTTACCTTAATTCATGGACCTAACACTCCACATTGTTCTTTACTGCATCAGACTTTATTTCTATCACCAGTCACATCCACAGCTGGGTGTTGTTTCTGCTTTGGATCCATCTCTTCATTCTTTCTGGAGTTATTTCTCCACTCTTCTCCAGTAGCCTATTGGGTCCCTACCGACCTGGGGAGTTCATCTTTCAGTGTCATATCTTTTTCCTCTACATACTGTTCATGGGGTTCTCAAGGCAAGAATCATGAAGTGGTTTGCAATTCCCTTCTCCAGTGGACCACGTGTTCTCAGAACTCTCCACCATGACTTGTCCATCTTGGGCCACCCTACACAGCATGGCTCATAGTTTCACTGAATTAGACAAGGCTATGGTCCATGTCATCGTTTGATTAGTTTTCTGTGATGGGCTTTTCATTCCGTCTGCCCTCTCATGGAAAAGGATAAGAGGCATATGGAAGCTTCCTGATAGGAGAGACTGATTGTGGGGGAAACTTGTTCTGGTCTTGTTCCGATGGTGGGGCCATGCTCAGTAAATCTTTAATCCAATTTTCTGTTGATGGGCAGGGCTGTGTTCCCTGCCTGTTGAATATACCAAATGATCTATGCTATAATACTCCATTCTAAGTATTTAAATATTGGCCTAAAATAATTCAAATCAATTCTACCCAATAACTATTTAATAAACAGCTCCTAAAAAAGTGTTAGCTGCTTAGTCATGTCTGACTCTTTGCAACCCTGTGGACTGTAGCCAGCCATGCTCCTCTGCAGGTAAGAATACTAGAATGGGTTGCTATTTCCTTCTCTTTACAACTCAGGGATCAAACTCAGATCTCCTGCATTGCAGGCAGATTCTTTACAGTCTGAGCCACCGGTGAAGCAATTCCAATCAATTCAACTCAGTAACTATTTAATAAACAGCCCCTATCTGGGGATCAACTGCCCAGACACTGTGTGCTAGGTTCTTCATAGATCTTCTGTCATCAGTGCTAACAATCTCACATAAAAGGTACTATCATCCTCGTTTTACAAAAAATAAAACATGGCTCAGAGGGCTTAATTTGCTTGTGTTTTTCACATAACCAACAGGAGAAAAGGCTAGTATCAGGGTCCTTTGGGCTGAGAGCCAGTGACCCCTCCACAGGGCAACATGACCCAAACTCCCACCTGCACTCAAACAGCATTCAAAAATGTCATCAACGTTATTTTCCATGTAAATACTGTGATCAGAGCAACTGAGTGAACTCCCATGGATATCTAACTGGATCTCTTTAGTACATCAGAATAATGCCATAGCAAACAATAAAACCAATACAAAGTGTCTAAGAAAGAGCTGTGCCAAGGACTTTTTGCAGCCAGCTTCTTTCTCTTTCTCAATTGCTAGCAAAATTAAAAACTGGACAGAATATTAACCATGTCTTTCATTGATTTAGGATAAGATAAACAGATTCCTTCTGTAAAACCAAAAACCAGAAGTTTAAGTCTCCAAATATAAATGTCTATATAATCTTAAATATCTGAAATCCCCTTGAAAAATCTCAAGAATGAAATTTCAATTTAAAATATCTATAAATAGCACAAAATTTAGCAAAATGTTAGTGGAATGAGAAAATGAGTGAGAGGCCCTTTTGCTATCTTTATAGAATAAAATTCTTTAGGGAATAGAGGCAGTGTTCTAAGAATAGAAAGAACATTTCTTCCTGAATACCCCATGACTCCCAAACACCACTACATTTTCATCGGACATCCTCAGGCAGCTTTCTTTTCCTCCCCCAAAGAAAAGGCAGGGACATATCTGGTAGCAACATCTCAACATCTCTGAATATTAGACGATGCATAGAATAAGAAAAAGAACATCACTGGGGAAATGTTTTCCATAATCTCACCAAAGAGCAGTAGAGGCAGCCAAGAAAAAGCTAGTAATCTGCTCACAAATGCTCTCCTGACCTCCATTCCCATTCCCAAAGAACAGAGGGCAGCTGAATAGCAGGAAGGAAACAAAGGAAAAGGGCCTAATCACCAACCGTCTCCAGGGCCTACTCTCCCACCCACCAACCACTTATGAAGTTCCCACTATAGGCAATATGTGTGTGCACGCATGCACACTCGCTAAGTAGCTTCAGTCATGTCTGACTCTGTGCGATCCCATGGACTGTAGCCCACCAGGCTCCTCTGTCCATCGGATTCTCCAAGCAAGAATACTGGAATGGGTTGCCATGCCCTGCTCTACCTGTAGGCATCAGGAATACAAAAATAAATGGCATATTAGATCAGATTTCTCTATTAAACACTCCCCACAGAACACTGTATTTCTTCGTAGCACTCATTACAGGATCACATTTCTGTCTTTTTAGACATGTGTTAAATCTTAAGATACTTGTTTATGGAAATGTAAAATGGTGCAGCCACTCTGAAAAACTGTATGGCAGTTTCTCAAAAAAATTTAAAAATAGAATTACCATAGGATCCAGCAGTTCCATTTCTAGGTCTACAGCCAAAAAAACTAGAGACAGGATTTTGAAAAGATATTTGCACACTCACTGTGAGCATTCTCACAATAGGCAAGAGGTGAAATAAACCCAGTTGTCCACTGCCAGATAAAGAGACAAATAAAATTGTGTATATACATACAAAGGATTATGCAGCTTTAAAAAGAAAGGCTCATTCAGCTTTAAAAAGAAAGAAACATGCTACAGTATGAATGACGTTTGAGGACATTATGCTAAGTGAAATAAATCAGTCACAAAAAGAAAATTACTGTATGATTCCATTTATATGAGGCACCTAGCATAGTTACATTTATTGAAACAGGAAGTGGGATGGTGGCTGCCAAGGGCTGGGGAAGAGGAAAATCTGTGTTTAATGAGTGTAAAGTTTCAGTTGTGCAAGATGAAAATGTTCTAGAGATTCACAACAATGTGAATATACTCAGCATTACTTAAAAATAGTTAAGATAGTAAATTTTCTATTGTTGTTAAGTTGCTAAGTCATGTCTGACTCTTTGTGACCGCATAGACTGCAACACGCCAGGCTTCCCTGTCCTCCACTCTCAGAGTTTGCCCAAGTTTGTGTCCACTGAGTCAGTGATGTTATCTAGCCATCTCATCCTCTGCTGCCCCCTTTTCTTTTTGTCTTCAATATTTTCCAGCATCAGGGTCTTTTCCAATGAGCTGGCTCTTCACCTCAGGTGGCCAAAGTATTGGAACTTCAGCTTCAGCATCAGTCCTTCCAATGAATAGTCAGGGTTGACTTCCTTAGAATTGACTGGTTTGATCTCCTTGCAGTCCAAGGGACTCTCAAGAGTCTTCTCCAACACCACAATTCGTAAACATCAGCTTTCTTTATGGTACAGCTCTCACATCCATACATGACTACAGGGAAAACCATAGCTTTGACTACATGGCCTTCTGTCAGCAAAATGATCTCTCTGCTTTTTAACATGCTGTCAAGGTTTGTCAAAGATTTCTTTTCAAGGAGCAAGCATCTTTTAATTTCATGCCTGCAGTCACTGTCCACAGTGTTTTTGGACCCCAAGATTTTGGACCACAAAATCTGTCACTGCTTCCACTTTTCCCTCTTCTGTTTGCCATGAAGTAGTGATGGGACCAGATGCCATGATTTTCGTTTTTAAATGTCAAGTTTCAAGCCAACTTTTTCATTCTCCTCTTTCACCCTCATCAAAAGGCTCTTTAGTTCCTCTTCACTTTCTGCCACTAGAGTGGTATCATCTGCATATCTGAGGTTACTGATATTTCTCCCTGCAATCTTGATTCCAGCTTGAGATTCATGCAGGCCCAGTGTTTCATATGATGTACCCTGCATATAAGCTAAATAAGCAGGGTGACAATATATAGCCTTGACATACTCCTTTCCCATTTTGAACCAGTCTCTTGTTCCATGTTCAGTTCTAACTGTTGCTTCTTGACCTGCATACAGATTTCTCAGAAAACAGGTACAGTGGTCTGGTATTCTCATCTCGTTAAGAATTTTCCACAGTTTTTTGTGATCCACACAGTCAAAGGCTTTAGCATAGTCAATGAAACAGATATTTTTTCTGGAATTCCCTTGCTTTTTCTATGACCCAGTGAATGTGGACAATTTGATCTCTGGTTCTTCTGCCTTTTCTAAATCCCACTTGTACATCTGGAAGTTCTCAGTTCACAGAAAGCTGAAACCTAGCTTGAAGAATTTTGAGCATAATTTTGCTAGCATGTGAAATGAGCGCAATTGTATGGTGGTTTGAACATTCTTTGGCATAGCCCTTCTTTAGGACTGAAATGAAAACTGACCTTTTGCAGTCCTATGGCTCCTGCTGAGTTTTCCAAATGTACTGACATATTGAGTGCAGCACTTTCACAGCATCATCCTTTGCACATCACTACAATTTTAAACAATTTTAATTAACAAAAGACTTGTTTGTCCTTATTTTTTATTATTCAAGCACAAATGCTTGCATATAGAAAATGCTTAATAAATATTTATTAGATAGACAGATGGAGGAATGGATACATGGATGGGTGGACTGGAAAGATTGGAATGTGAAGAGAAGTGTAACATATAAACCAATAATTACTATGCCACGTAAACACTGAGAAATGGGCCCTGGACATATGAAGTGGAGAGTTCTTGCTATGGTTGGTTTTGACATAACATTTTCACATAGAATTACTTTGTTTTTTCAGCCAATACCACAAAATAGATTCACTTCTATTCAGTTGATTCTTATTTTTTTCTTTTATTTCTCTTCACTACAGTATAATCTGTCTTCTGACCTACATGATATTATAACAGAAAAATCCATTTTCTGTCACCTTTGCTTTTTATAGCTCCTCTCTTAATCCAAAAGGGTAATATGAAATAAAGCTTACACTCAACACTGCAGAAGAGGAAAGCAGGTGATAAGTTGCTTGCCTCTAGGTTATTAATCAGCTGTCCTCTGGGGCATAATGTTATAAAGCTGCGCCATGTAATAAACAGAGGCAAAAAGAATAATCTCCATTTTCTGACTCCAAAGTGCAGGCATGTGCTATAAAACTAAATTGACATCTGTTAGCAGGCTTGTCACATGAACGGTTTTTCCTGCAGAATCTGGAATAAATTAGATCTTAAAATAAAACTTGGAACAGAGAGGCTGCTTTACATAATTCCTTCTAATGTTGTGCTGTGAACCTATCGCACTGATTTTAAAGAGAAGTTTTTATAAGAAATGTTTCATTATCATTTTAATTGCAAAAATGTTGAATGCCACTCCATGCTAGAAAATTTGTGTTTTTAAAATGGTCCTTATGTTTTTAACTAAAAAGTGGCAAATGAAAATTTCCTTTTCTAATATTTCACAGCTAAAAAATAAATCAGCTTTTACCTCCAACTAAAAGTGTGACCACCTTTCCCCAAGCACTCGGAGCTGGCTTCATGGGTGGTTTATTATGCATGGGCACCTCAGCTGACATAGCTGTGCTCCTGAGGCAGAAATCGCCAGCCTGGGTGTGACCTCACAGATTTGTTCAGCAATCTCTTCCTCAGAGGATTCATTAATATGATAGCAACTTCTTGGGGCTCTTACTGTCAAAAGGCATTAAGCATTTTTAACACACAGAAAGTAACTTGCCAAGCTGCCTGATCTAGTGAATCTGAGCTGCATAGTGCCGAATGTAGTAACATTCCTCTGTCGACCTACTGTGAGGAAAGGAAGTCATAAAAAGGAAACCTTTATGGGCACCTGGAGCTTACAGCCTCCCTCAGGATTCACTTAGCTCTCATTCCCCTAAGTTTGTCAAAATGGCAAGATCCTCAGACAACCTTGGTACACAGCAACAAAGAAAAACAAAGGCCAGCTCTCTGGAGGCTAATTTCCTCCATATGTGAAATCTTCCTCTTTGGTAATAATAACGGGTCCCTCGGGAAAGTCTTGAGGGAGCGAGAGTCAGTCACAATGCTCTATAAAATAAAGTCCCAAATCTGGCTCCAAGAATACCCCTCATTCATCTCTATCACCAGCATCAGTTTATTTGCTGGACAGTCTTCTCAAATGGCAGAGATCTGTACCAAGGCACGGAGGACACAGAGACTTAGCGAGGAGCCAGGAGGGGCCCCTAAAGCTGACAGCCAGGCTCTGGCCCCCTTCCTGCTTAAAGCATTCTATGCACAGCAGGGGATGAGTGATTTGCAAATGGAAGGCTGAGCTTCTGATGTCCTCTCTATCCATGGAGGCTTCTCAAACTGTGATCTTCATACCACCTGGGGTAGAATGGGGTGGGGGTTGGTTATAAATACAGTGCCAGACTAGCTCAGTCAGAATCTCTGAGCTTGGTCCTGGGTCTGACATCTGAGTCAAGGTCCCTTAAGAAGATTGGATTCTCTGCGGCATGTTACTGTCACTTTTGGTTTGTTTTCCGGTGTTCTGAAATCTGAGAACACAGGTGGGAGTGGGTCTCCGGATTCCAGAGCACTGTTCACACACAGTTTTTCCAGTCATGGCTTTTGGCCAAGGGAAACCAAGGGAGAACACGTCTAAGGAAACAAAAACTGTAGCTCAATCCAGATTCACTGAGAGGTTTGAAAATCATTAAGAAAGAGTCAAGACTTTTTGTTTCGCAGCAAATCTCACCATTATAGATGAGTAAATATGGTAAAAACCCCAAACTCATTTCCTCAATATTGAGTGTGCAAGTTCTTGACTCACGTCCTCAAGACGACTTGTCCTTAGGGTCCATTGCAGATTGGTGGAGGAAGAAAGATGTCTCTGCATTTCAAATCGCAATTCAGTACCATGAATGACTCATTACTCTTAAATTGCCACTGGCTTATTTCACAGAAACACAGCACCATTATGATTAAATATAATAGCAGTTCTGCAAGATGAAGTTGCCTTCAAATACACAGAAAGATACACATCTCTCTTTGAAAAAAAAAAGGAATATAAACAAATCCAAGTAGAAGATCCCTCTGGACCGTAAAGAATCACCTGGACTTTTACCTTTATCACAGCATATCTTGTTTCCATGCCGTTTTCCACCCAAATGTTCTTTTGAAATATCAGTGACTAAAGCCTCGGGATGCTCATGCTGCTACTGATTAATTCCATAGTAGGTTGTAGGAAAAGGTAAATTATTCAAACTTTGATATCCTGCATGTTTTATTTAGAAAGGTACCAGGCAGAAAGTCAGGTGGACAAGGATATATTTCCTGAGCACTTCACTAGGTAGTCAGGATGGGGCTATGTACAACGAAGGGTATCTTGGGTACACAGTTTAGATGGGAGCACACACCTGAGAAGCAGAGGTCCAACTGCAGGCTAAAGCCATTAGCCATCTAGGACTCCAGCGTGTCTGGCCCTTGCACGGGTATGGCAGATGACCAGCTGACATTTTCAAGAAGGAGAAGAAAAAACTCTCCTGAGAAAAAATTTGTCCCAGAAAAACAGCAGTACAGAAAGCTGGTGTAATAGGCTGGCATAGCGAGAAAATGACCTGGAGGATGGCATAGCATCTATGCCTCTCTCCACCCTGGGTAAGGACTCAGGCTAGAGCGAGAGGACACCAGGAGAGGCACAGAGTGGCTTGGGTCCCAGCGATGACAGTACGACATGTACTGTCAATATCCTCCGCTCCTGTGTTTCTCAGACTGAGGTGCAGACATTGCTACTCATTGTATGGTCCCTAATCAGCATGGTCAGCATTGTCTGGGAGATTCCTAGAAATGCAGAATCTTGGGCCACACCCCAAACCTCCTAAGTCAACAGCTACTTTTTCATTAGATTCTCCAGGTGGTTCACATACATAATAATATACAAGAAACATGGTACAGAATATGATTGGGGGCAATATAAATAAGCATTTCAAAATCTTTTGTTTTATTAAGGCATTTTTAATGTATATAGGAAAAAAACTGGAACAGTTGACTATTGAGTCCATGGATATATTTACTGTAGATAATTCTAAGAAAGGTGAATCAGTTAAAAAAAAATGAAGGCAAGATGCACACCCTCCCCACTGTACCAAACACAAAGCAAAAAAGAGAATGATAAGGGAGGGAGGGGACAGAAAGATCAAAGCAGGGCTCAGAAACAAGGTGAACATCTCCAAGGACCAGAACATAGAGCACTAAGCAGGACTGAAGCCAGGACATGCTGGCCTCTGGCATAAAGCAGGGGCAGAGGTCCTAGGGTGCATCTCCTACAGAGAACAGGAACTAAAAGTGCTCCCATGACAAAGCAGCTGAGCCACATTTACTGACTAAAGCCAAGGGCTGAAGTGGAGTTCCCTGGACCTAGAAAGGAGCCCAAAATTAACTGCTGAAAACCACTAACTGGGGGCATGGCTTAAAACCAGTCATTGGTCTAGGGAGGCAAGAGAAGAGAGGCTCACTCTTGCAAACAGCAAATGAGCCAGGTCCAGACAATTCAGTAACTCAATATTCCCATTATCAGTGAAGAAGCAGGAGCCCCCAGATACTTATATAAGACCAGGTCCTGAAGGCTATTGTAAAATCACTAGGCAGAGAAGGGTGGAACCAAAAGGAAAGAAAAAAGCAAAACCAAACCAAAAACCTTCCACTGAAAATGAGCTAACAGACTGAACTTGAAAATACACACAAAATCAAATGATGAAAAACAGCCAACCAAAACAATAACTGGAACATTACTTCATTGAGAGAGTAAATTAATTTTGTTGAACAGTCTGACTAAATTTTAAGTATTTTTAGGGCAAAAGTAGGAAGTCAAGAGATACCTGGGTAACACGCAAGTTTCTCCTCAGAGCACAAAATAAAGCAGGGCAAAGTCTAACAGAGTTTTGTCAAGAGAACACACTGGTCATAGAAAACATCCTCTTCCAACAACACAAGAGACAATTCTACACATAAACATCTCCAGATGGTCAATAACAAAATCAGATTGATTATATTCCTTTCAGCCAAAAAATGAAGAAGCTCTATATAGTCAGCAAAAATGAGACCTGGAGCTGACTGTGGCTCAGATTATCACCTCCTTACTGTAAAATTCAGGCTTAAGTTGAAGAAAGTAGGCAAACCACTAGGCCATTCCATTATGACCAAATCAAATCCCTTATGATTATATAGTAGAAGTGACAAATTCAAAGGATTAAATCTGACAGAGTCCCTGAAGAACTATGGATGGAGGTTCATAATGTTGTCAGCCCCTGCCCTGGGACTTCCAGATGTGGACAAGCCGTTCCATCTCTATGTGGCTGAAAATAATGGCATTGCCAAAGGGTCCTCACCCAAAAGCTGGGACCATGGAATCGGCCGGTGGCATATTTGTCAAAGAAACTGGACCCCGTGGCTGCTGGCTGGCCGAATCGTTTGCGTATAGTGGCTGCTGTGGCAGTCCTAGTAAAAGATGCAGACAAGCTGACACTGGGGCAGAACTTAATTGTCACTGCGCCCCACGCTTTAGAAAGTGTGATTCGCCAACCCCCGAGAGATGGCTAACTAACGCCAGGATGACCCACTATCAGACGTTGCTCCTAAACTCTGAGCGAATCAGGTTCACGCCCGGCTACCGGACTTAACCCTGCCACGCTGCTGCCAGACCCCAGCCAGTCCGAGGTGACCCACAACTGTCAAGAAATTCTGGCGGGAGTACATGGAGTTCGTCATGATCTCTCGGACCAGCCGCTTCAGGATGCCGAGGTGACATGGTATACGGACGGAAGCAGTTTTCTTGAAGAAGGAAGGCAGCGGGCAGGGGCAGCGGTGGTCGATGGGACTGAGGTAATCTGGGCAGCTGCCCTCCCTCAAGGATATGAGGTGCCGGGACTTTTTAAATTGGCTGAGCAAGTGGTCCTGAACTGCAGACCTTGCCAAGAGGTAAATGCCGGCCGAAACAAGACGGGCCAAGGTAAGCGGCTGCGTGGAGACCGGCCGGGGGCCTACTGGGAAGTGGATTTCACCGAGGTATGTCCTGCGCGGTACGGCAATAAATATCTGCTGGTTTTTGTGGATACTTTCTCAGGATGGGTGGAAGCATTCCCCACCAAAAATGAAAGTGCCCTCATAGTAGCTAAGAAAATTCTAGAAGAAATTTTTTCACGCTTCGGAGCGCCAAAGATGTTAGGGTCAGATAACGGGCCGGCTTTTACTGCCCAAATAAGTCAGGAGTTAGCTAAGTTTCTGGGGACCGATTGGAAATTACATTGTGCATACAGACCCCAGAGTTCAGGGCAGGTAGAAAGAATGAATAGAACTCTAAAAGAGACCCTAACTAAATTGTCCTTTGAGACTGGTGGTACTGACTGGACGGTGCTCCTTCCTCTGGCTCTGTTCCGGGTGAGAAACACGCCCTCTCACCTTGGTCTCACCCCTTTTGAAATTTTGTATGGAGCACCCCCATATTGACACTTAGAGAGGGATTCGACCCCCGAAACTTTAACAATGGTGATCTGTGTGCTAGGCTGAAGGGACTCCAGCTGGTTCAGAAAGAGGTGTGGACTCAGCTTGCTGCAGCCTACCAACCCGGTACCCCAGAAGAGGCCCATCCGTTCCAGGTGGGGGACTCCGTCTACGTTCGTCGACATCGGCAACATAATCTAGAGCCCAGGTGGAAAGGACCCTACATTGTCCTGCTTACGACCCCTACTGCCATCAAGGTTGACGGAATCTCATCCTGGATCCACGCCTCCCACGTTAAAGCTGCACCAGAACCGACGCCTCAATGGAAGGCTCACCGCACCTCTCACCCTTTAAAGCTCAGGCTCTGTCGATTATCGGATTCCTGATCATCCTCTACCTAAACCTCCTGACTCTGCATCAAGGGACCGCTCATACGTATTGGGCCTACGTTCCTGACCCCCCATGCTCCAGTCTGTAGGGTGGGATGAAGAAACATTGCCGGTATACGTAAATGATACTGCTCTTCTGGGAGGAGTCTCTGACGCACACATTCAACACCAACAAGCTAATATTTCCTTCTATGGGCTTTCTTCACGGTTCCCTATGTGTTTTTCATACGATACCCCCAAGTCTTACTGTATAAATGTCTCCCCTGTCACTTCCTACCCTCGTGTATATATTTCAGGAATTTCTGACGACGCTGGGGCCATTTCACACCAAAAGGGCGTAGGGCCGCTCGATATACCTTACTGTGGTCGCCATCTGGGAATTAGCGAGGGAATGGATGTGCCATGGACTCTGTGCCGGGGACGCAATGCCACTGTTTATAACATAAATAATAATAACAGTGTTTATCTCTGGGACTGGGCACCTGCAGGTACCCCAGATTATCCTGAATATAGAGGACAACACCCTCCTATTTTGGCACTCGGACATCGTCAGGTATTTCAAACTGAGATCTGGAAGCTTTTAGCGGCCTTTGGCCCCGGCAACATGCTATATAGACAGGCTAATAAAGGTGGAACAAGATATGGAGATATAGGGATTACTGGATTTAGATATCCTAGATCATGTGTGCCTTACCCCTTTATGATTTTGGTTGGAAATGTTTCTGTTAATGTCACTCAGAATGTTTACCATATGTCTTGTTTTAATTGTACTCTCACTAATTGTATCAGAGGCATGAGCGTCGGAGAGCAGGTATTAGTGGTAAAACAACCCGCTTTTGTTATGCTCCCTGTCAAAATAGAAGATTGGTGGCTGTTTTCTTAATGATTGTAAGGTATAGATGTTAAAAAGGTTATATAAGTTTGTTTATGATACCATGACTATTCTTGTAATCCTAACTTTCTTCATCTCTTAGCTTTGCATTTTTAAGTAGTTGCTCTCCTTTATCAAGAAACGCACAAGCACCGTGCGAGTGCTCATGCCAAGGTAACGGTATGCCGCAATCCCTCACTCTGTGATTTCAGGATTGAAATCACGGACAAGAAGAAGAGGGGAATGAAGGACTTAGGTTAAAATTTAAGCCCGGAAGGCAGGCTGTGCCTCAAGGAAAATAGCTTACTCCTTATCTGGTGACTCAGAGCCTCCTGACCGATTCTTAACAGATAACTTATGACCTGGTCAAGGAAACCCCCTCCCAAGAATGTATCTCTCTGTCGGACTTTTCTGGGTAAAAATTGACCAAATGCCGCAGGGTGATCAGCCAACCGTTTCAACTTAATTACCTGCAAACTTTTCCCACCAATCAAATGTATCCACCTCACCTATGGCCCCTACTTCATTGTATCCCATACCCTGACCTCATCCCCACCTACCTGTGATTTTTTTTGTATAAAAGTCCCTCACGACTGGCGTTCGAGGTTCACTCCTCCTAAGGAGATCGAACCCTGGCGCGCCCGGCCTAATAAATCCTCTTGCTGATTGCATCGAATTCGAGTCACTGTGGTCTTTGGGGTGACGGTTCCCGAGGAAAGGCCGCGAGGTCTTACAATAACACTATACAGCAGGCGATGACCAAAACCATCCAAAGGGGGAAAAAAATGGAAGAAGGAAAAATGGTTGTCTGAGGAGGCCTTAAAAATAGTTGAGAAAAGAAGAGAAGTGAAAGGCAAAGGAGAAAGGGAAAGAAATACCCAAATGAATGCAGAGTTCCAGAGAATAGTAAAGAGAGAAAAGAAAACCTTCTTAAGCAAACAATCCAGAGAAATAGAGGAAAACAATGAGAGGTCGGGCATGTCGAGACATGCCCTCGGAAAAGTGCCGCGGACAAGTCCCGGCGGTTGGCCAATGCCCAAACAGGAACCAGGAGCGGACCAAACCTCCGGGGACCAACCTCCATGGCCTGGCCCAATCAAGTGCCGACACAGAGCCCTTGACACCAACCTCCCTACCTTATATGGGGAGAACCTGGCTTGAACGCCAGCCCTGGCTATAAAACCCCCCTCCTCACCCCCTCATTCCTCGCAGACTCCCTTCCCTTGCTCGCTCGCCTCCGGGAGTTCTGCCCGAGAGCAACCGCCCAATAAAGGCTTCCATCGACGGTCCTTAGAGGTGGCTCTTTCTTCCTGCGGCGTTTCTAACAAACAATAGAATGTGAAATACTAGAGATCTCTTCAAGAAAACTGGAGATATCAAGGGAAATTTCATGCAAAGATGGGCACAATAAAAGACAGAAATGGCAAGGACCTAGAAGCAGCAGAAGAGATTAAGAAGAGGCAGCAAGAATACACAGTAGAACTATACAAAAAAGAACTTAACAACCCAGATAATCATGATGGTGTGGTCACCTACCTAGAGACAGACACCCTGGAGTGTGAAGTCAAGTGAGACTTAGGAAGCATTACTAAAACAAAGCTAGTGGAGGTGATGGAATTCCAGCTGAGCTATTTCAAATCCTAAAGCATGATGCTATTAAAATGCTGCAGTAAATATGCCAGCAAATTTTGAAAACTCAGCAGTGACCAGAGGACTGGAAAAGGTCAGTTCTCATCCTACTCCCAAAGAAGGACAATGTCAAAGATGTTCAAACTACTATACAATTGTGTTCATTTCATATGCTAGTAAGGTTATGCTCAAAATCCTTCAAGCTAAGCTTCAGCACTATGTGAACTAAGAATTTCCAGATGTACAAACTGGATTTAGAAAAGGCAGAGGAACCAAAGATCAAATTGCCAACATCCGCTGAATCATAGAAGAAGCAAGAGAATTCCAGAAAAACATCTACTTCTGCTTCACTGACTATGCTAAAGCCTTTGACTGTGTGGATCACAACAAATTGTGGAAAATTCTTAAAGAGATGGGAATACCAGACCACCTTATCTGTCTCCTGAGAAACCTGTGTGTTTTGGTCAAGGAACAATAGTAAGAATCGAACATGGAACAACAGACTAGTTCAAAACTGGGAAAGGAGTATGACAAGGCTGTATATTTGTCCCCCTGCTTATTGAACTTATATGCAGAGTGAAAATGGAAGTTGTTCAGTCATGTCCAACTCTTTGCAACCCCATGGACTACACAGTCCATGGAATTCTCCTGGCCAGAATACTGAAATGGGTAGCCATTCCCTTTTCAAGGGATCTTCCCAACCCAGGGATCAAACCCAGGTCTTCTGCATTACAGGCGGATTCTTTACCAGCTGAGCTACCAGGGAATCCCAATATACAGAGTACATCACGTGAAGTGCTAGGACGGATGAATCACAAGCTGGAATCAAGATTGCCAAGACAAATATCAACAACCTCAGATATGCAGATGATACTGCTCTAATGGCAGAAAGTGAAGAGGAACTAAAGAGCGGTTTGATGAGGGTGAAACAGGAGAGTGAAAAAGCTGATTTGAAACTCAACATTCAAAAAACTAAGATCATGGCATCTGGCTGCATCACTTTATGGCAAATAGAAGGGGAAACAGTGGAAGCAGTGACAAATTTTATTTTCTTAGGGTCCAAAATCACTGTGGGCGATGACAGCCATGAAATTAAAAGATGTTCTTTGGAAGGAAAACTATGACAAACCTAGACAGCGTATTAAAAACAGAGAGGGAGGGAGGGTGGGAGGGGGGTTCAGGATGGGGAACATGTGTACACCTGGGGCGGATTCATGTTGATGTATGGCAAAACCAATACAATATTGTAAATTAAAAATTTTTTTAATTCTAAATAAATAAATGAAAAACAGAGACATCACTCTGCCAACAAAGGTCCATATAATCAAAGCTATGATTTTTCCAGTAGAGAGGAGCAGTTGTGAGAGCTGGACCATAAAGAAAACTGAGCGCCGAAGAAGTGATGCTTTCAAATTATGGTACTGGAGAAGATTCTTGGAGTCCCTTGGACAGCAAGGAGATCAAACCAGTCAATCCTAAAGGAAATCAACCCTGAATATTCATTGGAAGAAGTGATGCTGAAGCTGAAGCTCCAATAATTTGGCCACCTGAAGAACTGACTCATTGGAAAAGACCCTGATGCTGGGTCTTTTGAGGGCAAGAGGAGAAGGTGACGGCAGAGGATGAGATGGTTAAACAGCATCACTGACTCAATGGGCATGACTTTGAGCAAACTCTGAGAGATCGTGAAGGCCAGGAAGCCTGGTGTGCTGCTGTACAAGGGTCACAGTCAGACACGACTTAGTGACTGGAAAACAACAACAGGCTGTACACAAACTAAAACTATATCTAAAAAAATGAAAATAAAGGACTCTATAATAGCATTTCATATAAAACTAACCCCCCTCCCCCAAAAAAAGCTGGTATGGCAGAATCAACAGCAGACAAAACAGAACTTAAGGCAAAAAGGATTAGAAATAAAAAGAGACATAATATATACACATGGCGGAATGTTTTTCCTGAAAGTGTCTATCATTTTCCATTTCCAATAGCAAAGCATGAACAGTATTCCCAATAAGCATTTCAGGGTAGGGGAGTATCAACATATTGCTTACATGTGCAAACTCGATAAGCAAGAAGTAAAGGGAATCTTTTTATGGTTTAACTTCAAAGTTCGTATTCTCTTAAACACAGCACCAAGCACACAACAGAACTGTTGTTTTGTAATTAACGGCAGGCTCTCTGCCCAGGGAAGCAGAAAGTGGCATTCCCTTCAGAGTCCAAGGCAACACACAACCTTGGGGACAGAGTCTTGGGTGAGGGAGGACTTAACTCCCAGGGCTGAACAGGCAGGAGGTCCAGCTCCAGCTTCATCACCTGACTGGCATCCCCAGCCACAAGGTCCACATCTGCTCTCTGTTACTTCTCAGCAGCTTCTTTCATTTGCATACAGCACAGTTTTTACTTTCTATACAATCGCCCGCAAAGCTGTTTGGTGCCCTGAGTCAGTTAACAAGAATAGTCTAAGACCAAGTCTAAAGGACCAATTCCCTTCAATGTCACACAAAGATTTCATTTAAAAAAAAAAATCTCTTGACTAGCATTAGGTACAGTTAGCAATTTCCAGAGAAATCACTGATATATTTTCCCTGGAACAAAGAAAGGTAAAAAGCTTCTATAAAATTAAGTAAAATCTTACTGAAATTATTAGAGGGATGGGATGGGGAGGGAGATGAGAGGGAGGTTCAAAAGGGAGGGGATATATGTATACAGAAATTCTGTAAGGCAATTATCCTTCAATAAAAAATAAATTAATTTTTAAAACTTACTGAAATTATTAATAAATAATTTCAGTTTACAATCAAAGGACAAATTCACTCCAGGCACTCTGCTGGAAGTTTTCACCCTGTGTTCTCTGCTCTAATTCTCAGAAACAATCCATTTAGGTAGTATTATTGTCCCCATTTTATTGACAATCAAATTGAGGGCCAGAAAGGTTAAATGACTTGGCTGAGGACCCATGCCTCAAACCGAGAGTAATGAGTCTTACAAAGGTAAGCTCTAATGCAGTCCTGTTATTCATATTATTATCAGCATAATTATGACTGAAAATAATTTCTCATTAACCATCCCGGATCATTTAGGGATATTCTGTGTAATAAAGCCTTATGATTAATATAACCAGAAACCTCAGATTCGATATTTTTAATCACATCCTGGAAAAATTCAGATGCATAGTTACAGCAATAAGCACTCAGCCAAAAGAAGACAGTTAATCATTCCAAATAATGCTAAATCCAGGTGATATTATTCCCTGACAGACTGGGCTTCTCATGCACACACTTTTGCTGATGCAGCTGCTTCTCACTTCATGCTTTAGAAAGATTTTTTTTGATTTATGGGTTGAAGTTAAAATTACCTGAGAGCTTTAAAAGCAGTATGAAAGCCATATGCATCTTACTGTCACCATCTTAAGACTCTGCCTTTCATTTTTGCCTACATTTTTGCCTGAGTGACTGGAATCTAGGTATGGTTAAAGATAAGAAAAATAACCGCTTAAAATGGAAAGCACCACAAAACTATATGAGATATTTTAAAGTCACGAAGTGAAAACAAAACAACAAAACCCCTTTGGTTTCTACAGTCACTTTCAGGAAAAATAAGTGAAGGAGGCAAGGCAAACACACTGACATTTTTAGTGTGTTTTTCCTATTTGTTTTCCCTGCCAGAGATACATCCTATTCATCACGGTCTATACACATGCTGAAAAATGAAAACAGACCTTGTCTGCTGCAGGCCAGAACTGAGGTTTCCTTTTATCTGGCACTACGTAGCTCCTAGAAGCATGTTTCTAATGGAAGCAATCATTCACCAATGGCTTTAAATTTTGTTGTTTTTGTTTTAAAGCATTCACCCAAAAAATCTTTATGAAAGAATATCTGTATCTTTTAAATTTTCAACAAGGGACTTTTTTTTAAAGGGGCAAATACATACGTGGCAATTCTGAGCCAGATCACTTTCATTATTTATGGGGTTTTCGTTCCTCCATTTTTTTAAATTGTGGTAAAATGTATATAACATAAAATTACCACCTTAATAATTTTTACATGTCATTATTAGTGTTTTCAATAAAAATAATAGCCCTAGGAATATAAAAAATCCTTTAAAACATTTTTCCTTTTTAGGAATCTCTGTAAATATTCCTTCTGTGTAAGAAGCAGTGTTATAAGAGGCATGATATTTTATCTACAGCATAAACGTTTGCCAACTGCAGCTCCCATGGAGTGAAACAATTCAGGTGTCTACCTGGTAGACATTTTTCATACAATATGTGGCACAGATAATTATACCCACAGATCACTTTTTGAAGTCTCATTTTACCCTCACATTTACCAAATCTAGGCTAAATTACTATAAAAAATGCAAAATGGCTTTGTGTTTCACCTCTAGATACTCAGTCTTCTCTTTGAAGAATGGAGGTGGAGGACCAGGATATAAAAAGCATGAAGGCAGACTAGTAAGACTCCTAAATGAATGCAAAGAATGAGTAGTTAGCTCTTTGAATAATCTAGAGTTGACATGTCAAAGGGTCAAGGCAATAATCTTCATCCACACACACACAAAAAATGTCTATGAAGGTAACAAACAGCAAAAACAAAATAAAATTCTGAAAAATGCTCTCACTTCTTTGGGTTCTGTTCAGAGATTTTTATCCCCAAACTCCTATATGTGTTTCATTAAGGCTCCTAACTATTACATGCTAGTTACTCTCAATGGCAAATCAAAATACAAACACAAAATTCAAGACACATGTTAAAAACACCAAATTCTTTGAAGTTGTTCTTGAAGAAGTTCCTGCTGTCCAATTAAAAAAAGTTTTTGCTTTCTGTTTTTTGGATTTTTTTAGAAGAGGACGCTGAAGAAGAGGGGGAAGGGAAGAAAAAGAACAAGGCAGAGGAAGTCTTTTATTAAAGATCAAGCAGCCAGTTCAAGTTTAAAATTGAATTCCATATATACACTGTGTCTCAGGAACACTCATTCTGGCATGTCCTAAATTACATGCCATCTCTGGGGATAATAAGCCAAGGGAAGCTAAGCCCAACAAGGGTTGGCAATCAAATGCAAGACAACTATACTCAGGAGAATTTCTCTAGCATCTACCTTACAGAATGCAGTTGGTCACATTTACACTAAAAACTGCTTTCAAAACACACAGTTCAAAGATAAACTTTCCTTTTGCTATCCATTCACAATAAAATATTTGTAGAGATTTGACATCTTTTGATATAACTGTATCAGTTGCAATACACATAATGTCCATTCAATCTTACAAAGTACATTTTAATCAAAGCTACACATATCTTCTGACCTTTGAGAGCCCGGAGCCCCAAAATCATTGTTACAACAGTGAGAAACATGATACACAAGCAATCGCTTATCAAACAGAAACCTGGCTCTGATTACTTTTTGTATTTGAAGCCGATATAAGTAGTTTGCACTGTCTGGAAATTTAAAATCAATTGTCAAATGGAAATGGTATTTTTGAGCCCACAATCAGAGTTAGTTTCTTATTCTCCTTGCCGAGTCTTGGTCAAAACCTTAAGCGCTACTCAACAGCAACTAAAACCTTGAAATCAATTTAAATATCTCTATCTTTGCCAAAACTTTATATCTACAGAGCTGACTCTATAAATAATAATAAGGTTAAAACTGAACCTTCAACTATCCAATCCTTGATTTGCATTTAAAAAAAAAACAGCTTATGAGTTTGTTCACTTTAATTATGAAATCAAATGAAAAATCTGACCTTGTGATGCCCAAATTCATTCAAAATGGTTCCCAGTTTTCTGGTGTTGCTATACGGTTTTTGGGCAGCAACAGCTGGATGGGGGTCCCGCCAGTCGATGGACAAACGGTGATACCAAAGACGCTCACTTTCCAGAACATGAGCTGATTTAGCACTAGGATCAAAACGATGCACTTCACATCCGTTGCTGGCCATGCCAACCTCAAAATGGGCATCATCACTTCCTAGGCTGAAAGAAAGAGGATAGAAATCAATAACAAAAAAAAAATATTGTGGAGAAAAAGTGTCAACTGACAAAAATGATAGTGCCAAGGCCAATTTTCTTAGTCATATCAAGCCTTCAACATGGCTGGTTATACACATTCAAAAAACTTTCCTTCACAAAAAGCATTAAAGCTAAAAGCTTCTGGATAAAAGAAAGGAGAGAAATTAGGTGTTAAATGCAGACTAGAGAATCACATGTTCAAACATGTAAAAGCATATCAAATTGATTTTAAAGATATAAGCTGTAGTATCAGTGAAACAAAGACTATCTAGTCGTCTCAGAAGATATTCTCAGAATATGTCAAAAATAAAAGTCCAAGCATCAGTTCCCTTAGGGAGAGGTGCATTCTGCTAACGAGGTAATTTGTCTTCCTTGTAATGGCCATGGTGCTGTGCATGCAGTTTGACTTAAAACAACAGCTGCTTTCTTTAGAAATGGGGTGTATTTTAAATAGCACAGTTAAAGAAAAAGGCAGACATATGTGGTTCTACTGAATCTGGTACTCAAGAGGCAAAAGAGGTATATCACCTCAATTCACTTAAGTGAGGGGAAGAAGTTAGGAATTAATTTACTTAAGCACCCAGTTAGGTAACACATTATGGAATATTCATATACTTACAAATTTCTAATTTACTGAGAAATATTTCTTACTTAGTGATATAAGATTCAAAGCTTTGATTAAAGCATCATTTTGAATGAAAAACATTAAATTAACCAAGAGAGGATGATTTTTTAACAGTAAGTATGACTTTTCTGCCCAAATACTATATTTAGATGTGATTAAAGATACCAAGGACTTCCTGGTGGCTCAGATGGTAAAGCGTCTGTCTACAACGCGGAGACCTGGGTTCGATCCCTGGGTTGGGAAGATCCCATAGAGAAGGAAATGGCAATCCACTCCAGTACTATTGCCTGGAAAATCCCATGGACAGAGGAGCCTGGTAGGCTACAGTCCATGGGGTTGCAAAGAATCGGACACAACTGAGCGACTTCACTTCACTTCCCTTCACTTCAAAGATACCAAAATCCCCGAGCACCTGTAATGCGCTGGCCAATCTTGAACCCAGTGCAGAAATGCATCATTCTCTTAGACTGTACTATTTTAGACTATTTTATCATTTGGAAAATATAAGCTCATTAGATGACAATTTCGTTAACCAAAACAAGTCTTCAGTACAGAGATCTTCCACCTAGACATTCTCAATATTCTATTTGCCTTGTTCTTTCTTTCCCATCATTCCCACTACATTGCTTCATTCTCACTGAACCCATGTCATATCAGCCCTCTGCTATTCTTCAGCTCTAATTCACTTGACAATTTCGACTAGAAAAAGATTCAGCACTCTTCTCACAAACACTCCCATTCCTTCTACCCAAGAGATCCTGTTTCCTATACTGAACCTCCTACCTGAGCCCACACAGCTCAGACCACCATAATCTCTATCTGAGCTTTTTCCCAGTTTGTTCATTATCTAATCTGGAGTTGCAAGTTAACTTGCTGGGCCTAACTTTTCACCCCTTCGTCCACACTACTGCCATGCTCATCATGGATGGAGTGCCCTTTCTTGCCCCTGGATTTTTGGCTTGACTATGTGACTTGCATTTTAGAAGAAACGTACATGATGCTAGTCCTAATTGTAGGCTGGTTTACTCTCTTGTACCATTATTGTGATAAAAAAAAAAAAATACCCTGGAGAGTTTGCTGGGTTCAGAAAAGAAACTAAAAACAAGCAGCAGAGCTGCTCCAGACAATCCACTGACCTTCTCTGAAACACAGAGCTGCCTTCAGCTGTCTCAGCCTGAAGTAGAGTCTCTCAGCTGAACCTAACCTGGATCAATTGAAATTCAACTGATTTGCACACATATAAGCAATAATAAATAATGGCTTTAAGCTACTGAGTTTTAGAACAACTTGTTACACAGCAATAGCTAACTGACAACCCTGGCACTAAATGTAAATCCAAGAGTTGCAATAGTGAAAGTGAAAGTCACTCAATCAGGTCCAGCTCTTTGCGACCCCATGGACTCTACAATCTGATGGAATTCTCCAGACCAGAATACTGGAGTGGGTAGCCTTTCCCTTCTCCAGGGGATCTTCCTAACCCAGGGATCAAACCCAGGTCTCCTGCATTACAGCCACATTCTTTATCAGCTGAGCCATAAGGGAAGCTCAAGAATACTGGATTGGGTAGCCTATCCCTTCTGCAGGGGATCTTCCCGACCCTGGAATTGAACCAAGGTCTCCTGCATTGTGGGTGGATTCTTTACCAACTGAGCTATTAGGGAAGCAATAGATACTACAACTGTGTGGATCACAATAAACTGTGGAAAATTCTTAAAGAGACAGGAGTACCAGACCATCTGACCTGCCTCTTGAGTAAACTATATGCAGGTCAGGAAGCAACAGTTAGAACTAGACATGGAACAACAGACTGGTTCCAAATAGGAAAAGGAGTACATCAAGGCTGTATATTGCCACCCTGCTTATTTAACTTACACGCAACACAGAGTACATCATGAGAAACACTGGGCTGGAGGAAGCACAAGCTGGAATCAAGATTGCCATGAGAAATATCAATCACCTCAGATATGCAGATGATACCACCCTTACGGCAGAAAGTGAAGAGGAACTAAAAGCCTCTTAATGAAAGTGAAAGAGGACAGTGAAAAAGTTGGTTTAAAGCTCAGCATTCAGAAAACGAAGATCATGGCATCTGGTCCCATCACTTCATGGGAAATAGATGGGGAAACAGTGTCAGACTTTATTTTGAGGGGCTCCAAAATCACTGCAGATGGTGACTGCAGCCATGAAATTAAAAGATGGTTACTCCTTGGAAAGAAAGTTATGACCAACCTAGATAGCATATTCAAAAGCAGAGACATTACTTTGCCAACAAAGGTCTGTCTAGTCAAGGCTATGGTTTTTCCAGTCATAATGTACGGATGTGAGAGTTGGATGGTAAAGAAAGCTGAGCGCTGAAGAATTGATGCTTTTGAACTGTGGTGTTGGAGAAGACTCTTGCAAGTCCCTTGGACTGCAAGGAGATCCAACCAGTCCATCCTAAAGGAGATCAGTCCTGGGTGTTCATTGGAAGGACTGATGCTGAAGCTGAAACTCCAATACTTTGGCCACCTCATGTGAAGAACTGACTCATTGGAAAAGACCCTAATGCTGGGAAGGATTGGGGGCAGGAGGAGAAGGGGATGAGAGGATGAGATGGCTGGATGGCATCACCAACTCAATGCACATGGGTTTGGGTAGACTCCGGGGAGTTGGTAATGGATAGGGAGGCCTGGCATGTTGCAATTCATGCGGCTGCAAATAGTCGGACACAACTGAGCAACTGAACTGAACTGAGATACTACAAAGCATTTTTAGTAGTCAGATTTGTTTCTATATAGATCAGAATGTTATAGAAATCACCTGTCCCAAAAGATTTTTCATGTATTTGAATTTAGCAAAATTTAGATGAGCAAACTTGTGTTTTCATGGAAATATGGAACTCAACAGAAAAATGGAAGTTTGGTAGCTTTACTAAGAGATCAAAACATTAGTCAAAAAAGTACTCATTAAATATAATTTGCATATAAATTTTCTAGAGTAAAGAAATGTGAATGATTTATTTCTCTTTGAATTTTCAGAATATCATTTCAAGAAAAGATCTTCTGCTGTAAAACATGTATATATTTTAATGAAGGCCTCAAAAAATTTTAAGAATTAACCATATACAGTTGCATAACTAATTTTTAGTAAGCATTATATAATACATTGATATGTTTTCAATTTAAACTCATTTCTTATACTTAAAAAAATAACAAATACACTTTAAAAAGTTCAAGTTGTGTATAAATATATAAAACAAAAAGTAAAAGTTTCCTACCACTAGAATTTTAGCCATCAATTGCCAGAGATAATCACTTAGCCATTTTTTGTGTATCCTTCTAGAAATTTTCTACACATGTACAAGGATTCTCTATTAGAAATATCATAAACACATATATACATATATAAGTTAGTTATTAGATGATGAGGAACTATTTTGGGTGATATACTAAATAACATGAAACTACAGAAATTTGCAAATTTTTTGTTATGCTATTCTTACTCAACAAAATCCACTTAATTTAAATATATAATATGCACTGTGTTGGAAAGTAATAAACTACATTTATTTAATCAATGCCTGTAATTCTTAATTTTCCTTTATTCAAAATGATGCTTCTTCACACTTAGTTTAAATTAGTCAAGTTTGTGGCAGGAGTAAAAAAGCAAAAGCAGGAACAAATTTGATATACACAGGTGTTGCAAAAAGTGGCCCAAAGGGTTAAAGTCAAGACTCAAATTCAATCCAGGCAGTTCCAAACCATGTGCTCTTTACACTCTACCTCACTGCAAATAAGTGCAGGACACAGAATTATGGAAGGAATATTTGTGAACTTGGGGATCTACAAAATTGTCAGCTACTATCCAGTACTGTTGCCTGGAAAATCCCATGGACAGAGGAACCTGGAAGGCTACAGTCCATGGGGTCGCTGAGGGTCGGACACGACTGAGCGACTTCACTTTCACTTTTACTTTCATGCATTGGAGAAGGAAATGGCAAGCCACTCCAGTGTTCTTGCCTGGAGAATCCCAGGGATGGGGAGTCTGGTGGGCTGCCATCTATGGGGTCGCACAGAGTCAGACATGACTCAAGCGACTTAGCAGCAGCAGCAGCAGACAATAAAGCTGCAGAAAGTGAAGGACTGTGTCAATCTTGCTTATTTCTGAATCCTTAGTGCTGAGGAGATAGATGAATGATGACAGACAAACCTATAAAATGCTGCATTAAGTGAAAGAAAACTATTAGGTGGGGCCTGGAATTGCCATAATATACAGTCTAATATCCAACATGACATGGAATGTGCTATATTTCACTGACACATTCGTGTATATTAACAAATATTTAACACTTTATACGGAGAAGGTGATTGCACCCCACTCCAGTACTCTTACCTAGAAAATCCCATGGGAGGAGGAGCCTGGTAGGCTGCAGTCCATGGAGTCACGAAGAGTCAGACACGACTGAGCAACTTCACTTTCACTTTTCACTTTCCTGCATTGGAGAAGGAAATGGCAACCCACTCCAGTGTTCTTGCCTGGAGAATCCCAGGGATGGAGGAGCCCGGTGGGCTGCCATCTATGGGGTCGCACAGAGTCGGACACGACTGAAGCGACTTAGCAGCAGCAGCAACACTTTATATGTTCAAGACACTACACTAGACATCAGAGACAAATAAGTTAACCTGATGCTTGATCTGGAGAAATTCATAAGTAGTAAAGAAGAAATATTTCTGAACAAATATCTATAATAAACTAAAATAAAGGTATTATTTATACCCAAAATGTATTTAGTCTATAAGGAAACTATTTTCTGCTCTTATTTAACTGAAAAGAGAATTCACTGTGGAAAAATTTTACTTTACAGAAATTTTAAAAATATATATTTTACGTATACATTATAAATACAGATCATGATTGTATGGCTTCTACCTTAAGGTTTAAGATAGTTGTTCCAGTTCCTGCCATCATAACTGCATTCCAGCCATCAGGAAAAGTAAAAGAGGAGGTGAAAGTCACATCCTTTCTTCCTCATGGCATGGCCTAGAAATTGCACCTATCACTTGCACTTATATCATATTGCTAAAAGCTAGTCACATGGCCCCTTGCAACTGCAAGGAAGTCTAGAATACGCAATCTTTGGCAAGGTGACTGCGTGCTCTGCTAAACTCAAGAGTTCTGTTACCAAAGAAGAACGAAACAATGAATATTGGTGGACAACTAGAAATTCCTGCTACAAGCCATTTTTGAAACAGGTAAGCTGTCAATACATATATTCAAAGATATAAGCCTTCATGAACACTGTAACCTATCCCTCTACATGGAGGAGAGAATAAATTATATAATTCATGCTTATATTAACAAATATTAATATTATTCCATATATGTTTTTTTTTTATATTCCATATATGTTGATGTAAAGGTTTGAGATCACAACAAACTCTTCAACACAGAAGAGTTGTCAAATCTGAGGGATTTGTTGAAGAAATAGGAAGCTAGGAAGGGGCAAATTAACCATCTTGGCCCTCCTCTCCTGATGTTTCAGAGAGCACCAACCAGGATACCTAAGTGTAGTTGTGTGGGTTGTACATTAAACAACTCTAGGGGGCACCACTCCTAGTGATCATAATGATTATCCAACAGATGGTAGTAAAAGTTCTTGAGGGACGAGATGCCTTTTCCCACATGTGTAAAAGTGTCCCTTGGACTAGCTGCAGTACTGGCAATTGCATGCCCTTTGATGCTACTGAAGGGTAGAAGAGATGCATGTGGCCCTTTAAAATCTTTGATCATTCTTTTAAAAATATTTCTAGGAGTATTAGGGTAACTGTCCTTTATGTTCCCTAAGATGCAGAAACTCAGAGTATAAACACATGAAGAGATACTCAATATCATTAACTAGTAGGTGAAACAAAATAAAACTATAATGAGATACCATTTCACAGCTACTAAGATGGCTATACACAAAAGACCAATAATAGTAAGTGTTGATGACAATATGGAGAAATTGGAAGCCACATACCCTGTTGGTGGGAACATAAAATAGTATATAACCAAGAGATATGAATATATTTGTCCACACACAAAAATCCATACATGAACATTCATAGCAATATCATTCATAGTAGCCAAAAGGTGGAAAAAACCCAAATGTCTATCAGCTGATGAATGAATAAATAAAATGTGCTATATCCATACAGTGCAATATTATTTGGCAGTAAAAAGGAATAAAGTACAGATATATGTAATAACATGGATAAAACTTGAAAGTATTATGCTAAATGAAAAAAATCAGTCAAAACACCACATATTAAATGCTTCCATTTATATGAAATGTCCAGAATAGGTGAAACTATAAAGAAAGAAAATAGATTAATGGTTGCCTAGAAGTGGGAGATGAAAAAGAAGGAAGTGGGTATGAGGAAATTGGGAGTGACCACTACTGAATACAGGCCTTCCTTTCTTGGGGTGATGATAATGTTGTAAAATTGACAGCAGTGACTAGAAACCATTGAATTGTACTCTAAATGGATGAATTGTGTGGTATGTGAATTATATCTCAATTTAAAGCTGTTTAAAAACTAAAAAAAAAAAAAAAAATCAGACCATATATAGGGAAAGTTTTTAACTCTCATCATTGAAGACAGAAAGGTTGGAAGAAGTAAGACAATTTGTATTTTCCCCAGGAGTATCAGTCATCCTTTCCTCGTTTCAGCAGGAACCAGATAATCTGGACGAATAATCACCTAAATCTATAAACTGCCAACTACTAGAGAGAAAGTGTGTGTGTGTGCTCAGTCACTAAGTCGTGTCTGACTTTGCAACCCTGTGGACTGTGGCATGCCAGGTTCTTCTGTCCATGGGTTTCTCCAGGCAAGAATACTGGAATGGGTTGCCATGCCCTCCTCCAGGGGCTCTTCCCAACCCAGGGATCAGACTCACATCTCCTGCATTGCAGGAGGATTCTTTACTACTGTCAGAGAGAAAGTAATAGGTTTTCCAAAGCATAAATGACAATGAATAGTAGATAAAAATATTTTATAATTATTCATTTTTATTAAATAACCTTGCATAAAATGCCAAAATTTCATCTAAAATATATATTCGTAACAGGAATGATATCATCCCTAAGCGAGGAGGGGTGGATTGATTCTAGAAGTATATGTTTAAAGTATAGATAATATATATGTTACATAAATAGATACAGTGTATAGTATTCAAATTTCATGGGGAAGATGATTAGGGAAAAATTGTCTAAAAAGAGTCCTTGGGACCATGATTTTCTAATTCTCATTCATATAAAAAATGAGCTCTTACTGTGTTAATTAAACTATTAAAAGATAGAAATTTTGGCTCCAGAGCTCATTCATTCCTCTTGAAAGGCTCAGGGTAACCAGAAGCCCCAGATTTTCTGACTAAGATATTGGCTCTTGTTGTCTAAACCACATATCAAGTTTTATTGTCTCATGCTGAGAATTTATGTCTTAAAACCAAATGGTACATCATGTCAGAAAACTAAAGAAGAGGCAAAAAATATTTATCTACATATTATCCCTTCTCAAATTTTCTCTTCTACTCCCACTCCTACCACTTAAATATAATCTTGGACATAAAGGATTAAAAGGTGATTTTTTTCCAATTCACTTTAGCTACCATCTTCATTCCTACCCCATCTCCCCACCACAACCCCTCAATCTCATATACAAGAAGACTTGCAGGGCAGACCCCATCTGAAGTCAAGCAATAGACAATATTATCACACGACCTCACAGCCTCTTCTCACTTCTCTTTCCCCTTCTCCATAACATAATCTTTCTTTTCAGGGCACTCTCCTATCTTAATTGGTCTACTCTATCCCTTTTCAAAACTAAAATGGATCTGCTTTAAATTTTCAACTGAACTTGACTCACAGTACACTCATAGAAAAATTCTTTTACATTAACTGCAGAATAAAAAGCTTTGATTCCTAGTAAAGGAATTTCAGACATTAGAGAGAATGTAGAGGTGATACTTCCTTTACTTCTTGGAGGTGGAAGAAAGGTAGGACACAGATCAGAGAAGTATATTCAGCCTCTGCCTTCTGATCAGTGTGACCTATGATCCTGTCTTCCTCACACTCCTAGAAGGTCACCTCCAGTGGCAGCTTCATTCATTATGCTCAGAAAGGATAGGAATGGCTAAGCACAGCAGTGGTCTGGATGGTCTGCCCCTGCAGCCCTGGGGCTTAGAGCTTGGGCCTGAATATAAGAGCACCATGACCCACTTGCCTCCTGCCCAGCCCATCTGTCTCACAACTCTCCCAACACTCCCAAATGTTTCTGCTTCATTTCAGAACCACCACTTGTGGCTTGAGACTCTTTCTTCCATCAGCAACAACTGAGATGTTGTCAATTGACTATTTACCTTCCCCATCTCTGTTCATTTCCAAGGTAAACCATTCAATATCATGGTAATACAAGCCAATGCCCCAACGAGTAATGCTCAAGAAGCTGAAGTTGAACGGTTCTATGAAGACCTACAAGACCTTTTAGAACTAACACCCAAAAAAGATGTCCTTTTCATTATAGGGGACTGGAATGCAAAACTAGGAAGTCAAGAAACACCTGGAGTAACAGGCAAATTTGGTCTTGAATACGGAAAGAAGCAGGGCAAAGGCAAATAGAGTTTTGCCAAGAGAATGCACTGGTCATACCGAACACCCTCTTCCAACAACACAAGAGAAGACTCTACACATGGACATCACCAAATGGTCAACACCAAAATCAGATTGATTATATTCTTTGCAGCCAAAGATAGAGAAGCCCTATACAGTCAGCAAACATAGGACCAGGAGCTGACTGTGGCTCAGATAGTGAACTCCTTATTGCCAAATTCAGACCTAAATTGAAGAAAATAGGGAAAAGCAATAGACCATTCTGGTATGACATAAATCAAATCTCTTATGATTATACAGTGGAAGTGAGAAACAGACTTAGGGGACTAGATCTGATAGACAGAGTGCCTGAGGAACTATGGACGGAGGGTCGTGACATTGTACAGGAGATAGGGATCAAGACCATCCCCATGGAAAAGAAATGCAAAAAAGCAAAATGGCTGTCTGGGGAGGACTTACAAATAGCTGTGAAAAGAAGAGAACTGAAAAGCAGAGGAGAAAAGGAAAGATATTCCCATTTGAATGCAGAGTTCCAAAGAATAGCAAGGAGAGATAAGAAAGCCTTCCTCAGCTATCAGTGCAAAGAAAGAGAGGAAAACAATAGAATGGGAAAGACTAGAGATCTCTTCAAGAATATTAGAGATACCAAGGGGACATTCCATGCAAAGATGGGCTTGATAAAGGACAGAAACGGTATGGACCTAACAGAAGCAGAAGATATTAAGAAGAGGTGGCAAGAATACATGGAAGAACTGTACAAAAAGATCTTCATGACCAAGACAATCACGATGGTGTGATCACTTACCTAGAGCCAGACATCCGGGAATGTGACGTCAAGTGGGCCTTAGGAAGCATCACTATGAACAAAGCTAGAGTGGAGCTGATGGAATTCCAGTTGAGCTATTTCAAATCCTGAAAGATGATGCTGTGAAAGTGCTGCACTCAATATGCCAGCAAATTTGGAAAACTCAGCAGTGGCCACAGGACTGGAAAAGCTCGGTTTTCACTCCAGTTCCAAAGAAAGGCAATGCCAAAGAATGTTCAAACTATCACACAATTGCACTCATCTCACACGCTAGTAAGGTAATGCTCAAAATTCTCCAAGCCAGGCTTCATTAATACGTGAACCGTGAACTCCCTGATGTTCAAGCTGGTTTTAGGAAGGGCAGAGGAACCAGAGACCAAATTGCCAACATCCGCTTGATCATGGAGAAAGCAAGAGAGTTCCAGAAAAACATCTATTTCTGCTTTATTGAATACACCAAAGCCTTTGACTGTGTGGATCCCAATAAACTGTGGAAAATTCTGAAAGAGATGGGAATACCAGACTCCCTGACCTGCCCCTTAAGAAACCTGTATGCAGGTCGGGAAGCAACACTTAGAACAGGACATGGAACAACAGATTGGTTCCAAATAGGAAAAGGAGGACGTCAAGACTGTATATTGTCACCATGCTTATTTAACTTATATGCAGAGTACATCATGAGAAACGCTGGACTGGAAGAAGCACAAGCTGGAATCAAGATTCCTGGGATAAATATCAATAACCTCAGATATGCAGATGATGGAGAAGGAAATGGCAATCCACTCCAGTATTCTTGCCTGGAGAATCCCATGGATGGAGAAGCCTAATACGTTACAGTCCACGGGGTTGCAAAGAGTCGGACACGACTGAGCGACTTCACCTCACCTCATGCAGATGACACCACCATTATGGTAGAAAGTGAAGAGGAACCAAAAAGCCTCTTGATGAAAGTGAAAGAAGAGAGTGAAAAGTTGGCTTAAAGCTCAGCATTCAGAAAATGAAGATCATGGCACTGGGCCCATCACTTCATGGGAAATAGATGGGGAAACAGTGGAAACAGTGTCAGAATTTATTTTGGGGGGCTCCAAAATCACTGCAGATGGTGACTGCAGCCATGAAATTAAAAGATGCTTACTCCTTGGAAGGAAAGTTATGACCCACCTAGATAGCATATTGAAAAGCAGAGATATTACTTTGCCAACAAATGTCCATCTAGTCAAGGCTATGGTTTTTCCAGTAGTCATGTATGGATGTGAGTGTTGGACTGTGAAGAATGCTGAGTACTGAAGAATTGATGCTTTTGAACTGTGGTGTTGGAGAAGATTCTTGAGAGTCCCTTGGACTGCAAGGAGATCCAACCAGTCCATTCTAAAGGAGACCAGCCCTGGGATTTCTTTGGAAGGAATGATGCTAAAGCTGAAACTCCAGCACTTTGGCCACCTCATGAGAAGAGCTGACTCATTGGAAAAAACTCTGATGCTGAGAGGGATTAGGGGCAGGAGGAGAAGGGGACGACAGAGCATGAGATGGCTGGATGGCATCACCGACTCGATGGATGTGAGTTTGAGTGAACTCCAGGAAATGGTGATGGACAGGGAGGCCAGCGTGCTGCAATTCATGAGGTCACAAAGAGTAGGACACGACTGAGCGATTGAACTGAATTGAAGCAAACAAGTCATCTGAGAAGATTCTCTATCCTGAGTAATAGTATAATCAACATAAACACCCATAATCCAAAGCATTCTTTTTTAGGGCATAAGAAATATTTTCTTTAGTTTCCAGTTTTCAATTAAAGCATTGTTAGGTTTGAATCAAATGTTGGCCTTTAAAACCAATCCATTTCTTTTCCCAGTAGAATTCAACCATTCCTATCTGCTCTTTACCAAGTTGATTTTGAATAGTGAACATTTAAATGAAAATAAGAAACTACCTTTTATATGTAATAATCTGAAATTTTACAGCAGAATGACTTTATCTAATGGCTTTGAAGTATAAGAAAAGCAAAAAGGAACTTGAAAAATTTCCCCCAAAAGTGCTTTCCCAGTTTTGTTTTATTCAGTTATATGCTTTAAATGAAATTATTCCAGGGTGTAAAATATTAAGCAAAACATACAGGCAGTTTGGAGCAAGAAAATAGGACCAAGCTGAGATCTTTAATTTGCATGTAGAACTATGCAATTATTTTTATGACCTACTTTCATGCATTTTTAATATGATATAAAATAAACTCTACTGTCACAACTTCCAATTCTTTCTCCCATCTTGCAGCATAGCTGGTGGGCTCCAAGAAAAAAAGAGCTCTGTTCTAATCAACTGGCTAAACAATTCATTTCCTAATCTTTAGCCTCCTAGTTTAATTTATGGCAGAACCAGCTTCCCTCTTGAGTCTTCTTACCTCAGGCAGTGTTTATGTAGCAAATATATATTGAGTGCCTACTGTGTACCACCAGAAATATTCTGGAAATAACTCCAGAAAGAATGAAGGGAAGGAGCCAAAGCAAAAAAATTACTCAGTTGTGGATGTGACTGGTGATAAAATCAAGGTCCGATGCTGTAAAGAGCAATATTGCATAGGAACCTGGAATGTTACGTCCATGAATCAAAGTAAATTGGAAGTGGTCAAACAGGAGATGGCAAGAGTGAACATCCACATTTTAGGAATCAGTGAACTAAAATGGACTGGAATGGGTGAATTTAACTCAGATGACCATTATATCTAGTACTGTGGGCAGGAATCCCTTAGAAGAAATGGAGTAGCCATTATGGTCAACAAAAGAGTCCAAAATGCAGTATGTGGATGCAATCTCAAAAACGACAGAATGATCTGTTAGTTTCCAAGACAAACCATTCAATATCACAGTGATCCAAGACTATACCCCAACCAGTAACGCTGAAGAAGCTGAAGTTGAAAGGTTCTATGAAGGTTCTATGAAGACCTTTTAGAACTAATACCCAAAAAGATGTCCTTTTCATCATAGGTGACTGGAATGCAAAAGTAGGAAGTCAAGAAACACCTGGAGTAACAGGTAAATTTGGCCTTGGAATATGGAATGAAGCAGGGCAAAGGCTAATAGAGTTTTGCCAAGAGAACGCACTGGTCATAGCAAATACCCTCTTCCAATGGCACCCCATTCTAGTACTCTTGCCTGGGAAATCCCATGGACAGAGGAGCCTAGTAGGCTACAGTCCATGGGGCCGCTAAGATTTGGACATGACTGAGCGACTTCACTTTCACTTTTCACTTTCATGCTTTGGAGAAGGAAATGGCAACCCACTCCAGTGTTCTTGCCTGGAGAATCCCAGGGACAGAGGAGCCTGGTGAGCTTCCGTCTATGGGGTCGCACAGAGTTGGACACGACTGATGTGACTTAGCAGCAGCAGCAGCAACAACACAAGAGAAGACTCTACACATGGACATCACCAGATGGTCAACACCAAAATCAGACTGACTATATTCTTTGCAGCCAAAGATGGAGAAGCTCTATACAGTCAGCAAACACAAGACTGGAAGCTGGCACTCAATATGCCAGCAAATTTGGAAAACTCAGCAGTGGCCACAGAACTGGAAAAGGTCAGTTTTCATTTCAATCCCAAAGAAAGGCAATGCCAAAGAATGTTCAAACTACCACACAATTGCACTCATCTCACACGCTAGTAAAGTAATGCTCAAAATTCTCCAAGCCAGGCTTCAGCAATACATGAACTGTGAACTTCCAGATATTCAAGCTGGTTTTAGGAAAGGCAGAGGAACCAGAGATCAAACTGCCAACATCCGCTGGATCATGGAGAAAGCAAGAGAGTTCCAGAAAAACATCTATTTCTGCTTTATTGAATACACCACAGCCTTTGACTGTGTGGATCACAATAAACTCTGGAAAATTCTGAAAGAGGTAAGAATACCAGACCACCTGACCTGCCTCCTGAGAAACCTGCATGCAGGTCAGGAAGCAACAGTTAGAACTGGACATGGATCAACAGACTGGTTTCAACTAGGAAAAGGAGGACATCAAGACTGTATATTATCACCATGCTTATTTAACTTCTATGCAGAGTACATCATGAGAAATGCTGGGCTGGAAGAAGCACAAGCTGGAATCAAGATTCCTGGGAGAAATGTCAATAACTTCAGATATGCAGATGACACCACCCTTATGGCAGAAAGTGAAGAAGAACTAAAGAGCCTCTTGGTGAAAGTGAACGAGGAGAGTGAAAAAGTTGGCTTAAAGCTCAGCATTCACCAAGGAGATCATCATTGGGCTGAAAATGAAAGTTGTCAATTTACTACCAACAGAATGGGAGAGACAGTGCTAAGGTTACATAGCAGACAGAGGAGTCTGAAATGATGGCAGAAAAGAAGCAGAGCACCTGGGAAACCTGCAACCATTCATAATTTGTCTTGCTGAAAAACCTTGTCTGCCTACAGGAGCGTTTTTTGGTTTTTGGCTATAAAATGTACTTACCCTAACGAATAGAGGCGGCACTGCTTATTGCGGATTTGATGAACTAAGCCAAACCTGTCATCAAGGCAGACCAGCCAGGGCTTCTTTGTAGGGCTGGAGTCAGTAGCCAGGCTGTCTGTGCTCATGTGATCACATGCAATCTGTAAGGATTGGAAATCAATGTGAATAATTTAAAGTACTGGATGATAGATGGCAGGTAGAGACTTACTGCTTTCCCGGTCACTGAAAACCATAACGGGAGAGTTATATCCTTTTTCCACTGATAACCATGCCCTTCCCCAGGGAATCACAGGACTGCTGTAAAATGTTTGGAGGAATTTCAAATACTAGATTATAGGTAACCTCATGGAGATTAGAGGCAGGTTTGAAGGGAAGTTAAGAACTGCTATTTAAAAAAAAACAACTGCTATAGCCTTTTGCACGGAGTATACAGAGGGCAACAAATTAGGAGCAAGGATGGCAGAGAGGAGAAGCCAGGAAAGGCTCTGCAGAGGTGTGTTAGTCTTGGAGGAGGAACAGACATTGAATAAGAGGCTGAGACCAAGAAGGGCATTCCAGATATGGAGAACAGAGCTCCCAAACCACAGAGGTCTGTTCCTCACAGCATTCCTATTAGAAGTTGTGAGATACAGCTGAGGGCATGGATCTTAGAAGGACACAAGATTATTTACTCCTTATCTCAGGCAGACAAGGTTAGGCCGACATGTTGCAAAAAGGTAGCATGTGTTAATCAAGGTAAGCAACTGATCAGAGGTCAAGTGAGAATAATACAAGCCCCAACTAACAAGATAGTACTGTCTGTGATACGCTTCCAATAAGCTTCCTCCTGCGGGGATGGGCAAGAGCCCCAGATGGGAAGGAGACTCCTCTTGATCTAGCCAAACCACCTCTCTTAACTCATCCATCAAAATTAGATAAGAAAACCAAAGGGAACATGTATCTAAGTCAAGCAGAAGGAAGCCAGTTTCTAATTACAAATGCACATTAAGTAAATATACTTAGCGAGGAATTCTGACTTGTGTTTGAGCCTGGCACAGTATGCACGGCTGAGGCTGCTGGAACCAAAGAAAACAAGTTCTGTGGCCAAAGTATTTATCTTACTGAGAAACAGTGTTTCCCTCTAATCCTTCAAAACTCTCATAGTCATCATGATGCCCCATGAATCATGCAGCAGTTCTTGCTGTCACATCGCAGACAACAGACCACTCCAGAGGCAAAGGACGTTTTGAGTTTCATTGCTTTAACTCATTGGAAAACATAATGGTAAATGATTTCTTTCTTAAGAAGGTATTCTAGGCTTGCTAAATTCTTTATTTTCCAAAACGTTACTCTGAAAACAGCATATTATGTGGAGCCAGTGTCTCCCTTACTTTTGCTGTAAAATCTAGGGCTGGCCTGGCAAAATCATCCTAGCACTATCAATGACTGAGAGAGAGCTTCTTGCTAGAATTTGGACCTTTTATAGGAAAGCTTAAAAAGTGAAATCCTAATATTTATTTGTTCTTTTCTTTTGATGAAACAAAAATTCAAATTTTAAGGCAATAAAAATTTCAACATAAAGTTTTATGATCCACCACTCGCTTTGTATGTGCAGACATCTTTGGTGAACTTTATGTACAAAGCCAATATATCATTTTCCTTAACAAAGCAACTGGTGCAGAATAGACTGGGTCAATAACCTAGGGAGATTCTGGGCCTCACTTAATGAAGTTCTTAGCTTAAATACGTATGTAGGACTTTATTGATGTTACTAGTACTCTTGCCTGGAAAATCCCATGGATGGAGAAACCTGGAGGGCTGCAGTCCATGGGGTCGCTAAGAGTCGGACACAACTAAGCAACTTCACTTTCACTTTTCACTTTCAGGCATTGGAGAAGGAAATGGCAACACACTCCAGTGTTCTTGCCTGGAGAATCCCAGAGACGGGGGAGGCTGGTGGGCTGCCGTCTCTGGAGTCGCACAGAGTCGGACACGACTGAAGCAACTTAGCAGCAGCAGCAGCTTTATTACTTGCATTATATTTTACAAGATTATTATTTCTTGTACTAATAAATGTGTGACTAAGCCTCCAAAAAAAATAATGATGATTAGGCAACTTAAAACTACTGACAAAATATATAGTCCTATAAGATCAAAGATTGTAATAGTGTAACTCTAGACAAAACAAGAAGTAAAAATTTCTGAGACCATAATAGACTAGTAAGACACATGGTCAGAGATTGATGGCCAAGTCCAGTAATAGCACACTGAGTAGGCTAACAATGAAATCCTTGACTGACTTGAGAGTAAGCATTCCTAGTACCTTGGGACCAGCTTGCCATGAAATGCCTCCAAGACCTTGGTCAAAATTAAGACCAAAAGGGAAGGGACTGTAAAATAAAGAATGTTATTCATTATAGTTCTACAAGAATCAAGTTATTTGCCACTGCAGTCACTGACCCACAAAACACCTTGAAAGGATTTCAGAGCAAAAGTCAGAATGAGACATTCTGGGCTCTGGAAAACCTGGCAGAATAGGCCTTCAGATAGTTAGATATTTTCAGGGGAAAATGTTTGGATCTAGTTTCCTGCATCTTCCCATACTATAAAAAGCACTATAAACATTAACTAAAATATATGTTTTTACTATTAATAGTAACGTTCTACCAAGATGCATGCTTGCAACAGGCACATGCCCTGTTGCCAAAATCATAAATCTACCAACCTCCCCACTCAGAACAGTCCTTAGAAGCTGAGAGACCATCTCCAAGCTTATGATTCTCAGTTTGGCTTATAAAATTTTCAGTTTCTTTCTCAGACTGACTATTGACTAATTTTTTTCAACATCTTCAACCCAGTTTTTTCTTCTACTTCTCAATCTGCAATCACTGTTCAAAGGAAAAATAATAATAGAAAACGGAATTGAATCTTCTCCCAAGCAACTAGCAGGATCTGTCAACATGTCAATTTGTAGAATTCATTTCCTACTATTCTCCCACAAATAAATGGAAAGTATGCCACTGCCTCCCACTTCTTGTCCCAACCCACCCATCCAAAGGAGAGGTTGCTAATCTAATAGTCAGAACTCAGTGTTCATCAAGCTTGTTCTTACTAGTAGGTATGTTGTGATGCCTTAAAACGTCACTGGCACTCAGTTCCATGCCCAGCCTCCTGCAGTCAGTCAGTTAGACCCAGGGCAGTTTGGTGAGTCCCAAAGGCATGCCTGGATCTCCTAAGCCTGAACCATTTATTCTAAGGTAGCCTCCTGAGGTATCTTTATTAAAGTGGCATGATGATCCCATTTGCTATTGTTTCTTTTATGTACCCTCCCTGCTGCTGCTGCTACATCACTTCAGTTGTGTCTGACTCTGTGCAACCCCAGAGATGGCAGCCCACCAGGCTCCCCCATCCCTGGGATTCTCCAGGCAAGAACACTGGAGTGGGTTGCCACTGCCTTCTCCAATGCATGAAAGTGAAAAGTGAAAGTGAAGTCGCTCAGTCATGTCCAACTCCTAGCAACCCCATGGACTGCAGCCTACCAGGCTCCTCCACCTATGTGATTCTCCAGGCAAGGCAAGAGTACTGGAGTGGGTTGCCATTGCCTTCTCCGACCCTCCCTGAGAACCTCCAAAAGACAGAGATGTCAACAGCTGCTTGTTCATCATATCCTCTCAATACCATCTAAACCTAACTCTAGTCTCTCTTAATCTTCTAGATTAAGAAGAGGTGGCAAGAATTATTCAAGAAAAGTCTTAATGACTCAGATAACCACAACATTGCAGTCACTCGCCTAGAGTCAGACATCCTGGAATGTGAAGTCAAGTGGGCCGTAGGAAGCATTACTATGAACAAAGCTAGTAGAGGTGATGAAATTCCAGCTGAGCTATTCCAAATCTTAAAAGATAATGCTGTTAAACTGCCACATTCAATATGCCAGCAAATTTGGAAAACTCAGCAGTGGCCACAGGACTGGAAAAGGTCAGTTTTCATTTCAATCCCAAAGAAGGGGAATACCAAAGACTGTTCAAACTACCATACAATTGCATTCATTTCACATGCTGGCAAGGTAATGCTCAAAATCCTTCAAGCAAAGCTTCAGCAGTATGTGAACCAAGAACTTCTCCATGTACAAACTGGGCTTCGATGAGGCAGAGGAACCAGAAATCAAACTGCCAAAATTTGTTGGATCATGGAGAAAGCAAGAGAGTTTCAGAAAATCATCTACTTCTCTTTCATTGACTACACTAAAGCCTTAGACTGTGTGGATCACAACAAACTGTGGAAAAGTCTTAAAGAGATGGGACTACTAGACCATCTCACCTGTCTCCAGAGAAACCTATGTGCAGGTCAAGAAGCAACAATCAGAAATGGACACAGAACAACTGACTGGTTCAAAACTGGGAAAGGAGTAAGACAAGCCTGTATATTGTCATTCTGCTTATTTAACTTATATGCAAAGGACATCATGTGAAATGCCAGCCTAGATGAATCATAAGCTGGAATCAAGAATGCCAAGACAAATATCAGCAACCTCAGATATGCAGATGATACCACTCTAATGACAGGTGAAGAGGAACTAAAGAGCCTCTTGATGAGGGTGAAAGAGTAGAGTGAAAATCTGGCTTGAAATTCAACATTCAAAAAACTAAGATCATGGCATCTGGTCCCATCACTTCATGGCAAAATAGAAGGGGAAAAGTGAAAGGAGTGACAGATTTTAGTTTCTTGAGCTCCAAAATCACTCCAGATGATAACTGCACCCATGAGATTAAAAGACACAGCTCCTTAGAAGGAAAGCTATTACAAACCTGGATAGTGTATTAAAACACAGAGACATCACTTTGCCAGCAAATGTCCAGATAGTCAAAGCCGTCTTTTTTCCAGTAGTCAGGTACGGATGTGAGAGTTGGATCATAAAGAAGACTAAGTGCCGAAGAATTGATGCTTATGAATTGTGGTGCTGGAGAAGACTCTTGAGGATCCCTTGTACAACAAGGAAAACAAACTAATCAATGTTAAAAGAAATCAATCCTGAATATTCATTGGAAGGACTAATGCTGAAGTTGAAGTTCCAATACCTTGGCCACCTGATGTGAAGAGCCTACTCACTGGAAAAGACCCTGATGCTGGGAAAGAGTGAAGGCAAAAGAAAAAGGGGGCAGCAGGGGATGAGATGATTAGATAGCATCACTGACTCAATGGACACGAATTTAAGTGAACTCTGGGAGGCAGTGAAGGACAGAGGAGCCTGGCAGGCTGCAGGCCAAGAGGTCAAAAAGAGTTGGACACAACTTAGCAACTGAACAATACCTAGCCTTTCCCACCATATTTCTAAAGGTGTGGCCACCTACATCCTGTTAGATGAGGAAGTACTTAAAAATTTTGAGTCTCACTCCATATCTATAAAATCAGAATTCTTGAGTCTTATGCGTGTGAACATGCACTTTAATAAAATCTCCCAGGTGATTCTTACGCAGGAGGTCCTGAGAGTTTCCTGGCAGCCTTTTGCAAAGCTCCACAGAAATGTTCCAGATTGGCCTCACCCATGCCTTAGCAAATTAAGGGAAGAGGCCATGCTTGAGCTACAGCTTCAGCTGAAAACAGCAGCACCTCCAACCTCACCCCTAACAAAGGGCCAGAAAGGTGACATTACAGTTATCCAGAGGCCCCTCAAGAGCCAGGTAAATATTAATGGTCAGGATTCAGGGCATTGAAGCTCAGCTGCTCCTCCTTTATTACCCTTAGGGAGTGGAATTTTATCCTATTGAAGTTAACACTTTCTTCTTCCACAGACTTTCTCTTGTTCAGATATCCCTGTTGGGAAAACATTCTTTTCCATTCAGTATCTGTTACTATTCCCCTTTTCTCTTCTAGTGCAAACATACAACAGAAGTTTTTCCACTTTCAGTTCCTTTCAGTCACTCAGCCATGTCTGACTCTTCGTGACCCCATGGACCGCAGCATGCCAGGCCTCCCTGACCATCACCAACTCCCAGAGTTTACTCACACTCATTTCCACTGAGTTGCTGATGCCATCCAGCCATCTCATCCTGTCGTTCCCTTCTCCTTCTGCCTTCAATCTTTCCCAGCATCAGGGTCTTTTCAAATGAGTAAGTTCTTTGCATCAGGCAGCCAAAGTATTGGAGTTATAGCTTCAGCATCAGTCCTTTAAATGAATATTCAGGACTGATTTCCTATAGATTGACTGGTTTGATGTCCTTGCAGTCCAACGGACTCTCAAGAGTCTTCTCCAACACCACAGTTCAAAAGCATCCATACCTTGGCACTTAACTCTCTTTATAGTCCAACTGTCACATCCATACATGACCACTGGGGAAAAAATAGCTTTGACTAGGTGGACCTTTATCAGCAAAGTAATGTCTCTGCTTTTTAATATGCTCTCCAGGTTGGTCATTGCTTTTCTTCAAAGAAGCAAGCATCCTTTAATTTCATGGCTGCCGTCACCATCTGCAGTGATTTTGGAGCCCCCAAAATAAAGTCTATTACTGTTTCCATTGTTTCCCCATCTATTTTCCATGAAGTGATGGGACTGGATGTAAGTCAGCTTCTTCACTCTCCTCTTTGACTTTCATCAAGGTGCTCTTTAGTTCTTCTTCACTTTCGGGCATAAGGGTGGTGTCATCTGCATATCTAAGGTTATTAATATTTCTCCCAGCAATCTTGAGTCCAGCTTGTGCTTCATCCAGCCCAGCATGTCACATGATGTACTCTGCATATAAGTTAAACAAGCAGGGTGACAATATACAGCCTTGATGTACTCCTTTCCCAATTTGGAACCAGTCTGTTATTCCATATCTGGTTCTGACTGTTGCATCTTGACCTGCATACAGGTTTCTCAGGAGGCAGGTAAGGTGGTTTGGTACTCTCATCTCTTTCAGAATTTTCCACAGTTTGTTCTGATCCACACAGTCAAAGGCTTCGGCATAGTCAATAAAGCAGAAATCAATGTTTTTCTGGAACTCTTGCTTTTTCAATGATCCAGCAGATGTTGGCAATTTGACCTCTGGTTTCTCTGCCTTTTCTAAAACCAGCTTGAATATCTGGAATTCCATGGTTCACATACTATTGAAGCCTAGCTTAGAGAATTTTGAGCATTACTGCACTACTGTTATCGTGTGAGATGAGTGCAATTGTGCGGCAGTTTGAACATTCTTTGTCATTGCCTTTCTTTGGGATTGGAATGAAAACTGCCCTTTTCCAGTCCTGTGGCCACTGGACTGTGCCAAATTTGCTGGCATATTGAGTGCAGCACTTTTACAACATCATCCTTTAGGATTTTAAATAGTTCAACTGGAATTTCATCACCTCCACTAGCTTTGTTCACAGTGATGCTTCCTAAGGCCTAATTGACTTTGCATTCCAGGATATCTGGCTCTAGATGAATGATCACACCATTGTGGTTATCTGGGTCATTAAGATATTTTTGTATAGTTCTGTGTATTCTTGCCACCTCTTCTTAATATCTTCTGCTTCTGTTAGGTCCATACTATTTCTGACCTTTATTGTGCCCATCTTTGCATGAAATGCTCCCTTGGTATCTCTAATTTGCTTGAAGAGATCTCTAGTCTTTCCCATTCTATTGTTTTCCTCTGTTTCTTTGCATTGATCACTGAGGAGAGCTTTCTCATCTCTCCTTGCTATTCCTTGGAACTCTGCATTCAAATGGGTATATCTTTCCTTTTCTCCTTTGCCTTTAGCTTCTCTTCTTTTCTCAGCTATTTGTAAGGCCTCCTCATACAACCATTTTGCCTTTTGTGTTTCTTTTTCTTGGGGATAGTCTTGATCACTGCCTCCTGTACAATGTTATGAACTTCCATCCGTAGATCTTCAGGCACTCTGTCTATCAGATCTAATCCCTTGAATCTATTTGTCACTTCTACTGTATAATCATAAGGGATTTGATTTAGGTCATACCAGAATGTTCTAGTGGTTTTCCCTACTTTCTTCAATTTAAGCCTGAATTTTGCAATAAGGAGTTCATGATCTGAGCCAGTCAGCTCCCAGTCTTATTTTTGCTGATTGTATAGAGCTTCTCCATCTTTGGCTGCAAAGAATATAATCAATCTGATTTCAGTGTTGACCATCTGGTGGTGTCCATGTGTAGAGTCTTGTGTTGTTGGAAGAGGGTGTTTGCTATGACCAGTGCATTCTCTTGGCAAAACTCTGTTAGATTTTGCCCTGTTTCTTTTGTACTCCAAAGCCAAATTTGCCTGTTACTCCATGTATCTCTTAACTTTCTACTTTTACATTACAGTCTCCTATGATTTAAAGGACATCTTTTGGGGGTGTTAGTTCTAGAATGGTCTTGTAGGTCTTCATAGAACCATTCAACTTCAGCTTCTTCGGCATTACTGGTTGGGGCTTAGACTTGGATAACTGTGATACTGAATGGTTTGCCTTGGAAATGAACAGAGATCATTCTGTCATTTTTGAGATTGCACCCAAGTACTGCCTTTCAGACTCTTTTGTTGACTATGAGGGCCACTCCATTTCTTCTAAGGGATTCTTGCCCACAATATTAGAAATAATGGTCATCTGAATTAAATTTGCACAGTCCAGTCCATTTCAGTTCACTGATTCCTAAAATGTTGGTGTTCACTCTTGCCATCTCCTGTTTGGCCACTTCCAATTTACCCTGATTCATGGACCTAACATTCCAGGTTCCTATGCACTGTTGTTCTTTACAGCATTGAACTTTACTTCCATCACCAGTCACATCCACAACTGGGCACTGTTTTAGCTTTCTTTGTTTTTTTCCATTTTAGCCATTTATTAATCATCTCATTTATAGACATTAGTTTTTGAAAACAACTAGGAGTACTCAGTAAAATTCAACTCCTAAAAACTAATTAAATATTGATTTTTCAAACTTTCTTGTTGAGATTTATGGCCAGAGCGTCAATGAAGTCACTTGCAAGCAAAACCAATGAGGGCAGTAACTCCTAGCTAAGCTCTAATTCAGGTAAATATGGTTTGTTTTTTTCTCCCTCCAATTCCCCTTGTAATTTTAGCCAAATAAAGAGAATTAAACCTGGACAAAGGAAAACAGATGGCAAGAAAAAAAAAAGTATTTCCTGAAATGCCTTTTAGTTAATTTAACTTGAAAAGATCTAATTTATTTATCCCAAAAGCCTGAATAGCATTTCTGCCAACTCATAACCAGAATCTGGCAAAGGGAGCCCTTAAATTTTGGGTACGTTGGCAAGAATCACTTCAATAATCAAACTGTATGTTAATGTAATACATTATTTTGAAAGGTAAAATATCAAGGAAAGAGTTGCATTTTTGTTGCTCTTATCCAAATTTGTGTGAGTGTGAATGTGTGTGTATGTGTGTGTAGCAGAAAATATAATAGAAACTATTGTTTTATTAATAAATGTGCAAAATCTGAATCTCAAGGGCCATAGGTTCTTATGTCATTCTTAGAAACAGTTAGATGGGTAGATGATTAGATAGATAGATAGGCTGACTTTAAAATATACTTTAAAAAAACAGCAACTGTTATTTATATTAATTTTGTACTGCAAGCCATGCTTCCTAAAGGCATATGGTTTGGGGGTTGCCATAAAAAGCTAAATCTGGAGCTTTCCTTTAGAACAGAGCACTGGGTTTATGATTTAACCATTTCTTATTAGCAACAGATCATCTATGCCAGAACTCAGAGATGCAATCACAGCCTTTCACACTAGAAAACAATACCTACTAAAACTGAATTTGATATTCTGCCCACTCTAACCAAATACCATATCCTCTGGTGTTTCATTAAAAATGCAGGTCCCCAACCACACCTTTAAGGTCACCACAGTACACAAGTCCACGGGCACCTTCCCCACCACAGTCTAATGTCACACTGTCCCATGCTCTGTGCTCCTGTTCCCAAGCTCCCTGGGCCTGGGGAAGCTTACCCACCTATCTCTCTACTCTGTTAAAGAACAACAGTTCTCTTGCTCCCTAGCTATTTACCAGCGTGTGGGGGTATTTAATTCAAGTTTGACATCCCAGCCAGTGCTTAACACTGTACCTTCCTCAGAGCAAGTACTCAACAAATATCTGTTGAATTGATGAATGAATAAATCAGTGATGAACATATCAAATGCCAAGTTTTGCTGTACAAGCCTGAATATGGATTTGAGGGAAATATATATACATATATATGTATACTGCTGCTGCTGCTAAGTCGCTTCAGTCATGTTCAACTCTGTGCGACCCCATAGATGGCAGCCCACCAGGCTCCTCCGTCCCTGGGATTCTCCAGGGAAGAATACTGGAGTAGGTTGCCATTTCCTTCTCCAATGCATGAAAGTGAAAGTGAAGTCGCTAAGTCGTGTCCGACTCCTAGGGACCCCATGGACTGCAGCCTACCAGGCTCCTCCATCCCTGGGATTTTCCAGGGAAGAGTACTAGAGTGGGTTGCCCAGCATAAAAGGATGGAGGTGGAATTTGCTCAAGTAACTACAGAGGTTTTTTGGTTTATTGTTTTGGTTTTTTTTTTTTTTTTTTTGCTTGCCCATTATGACTCACTACTGCTAACTGTGAAAATTTTAGGTAATATGGACTCTAATATTCTGCCAGTTTTGTAGGCTTTCATTGTTGAGATGAGTTCTAAAAGAGGCACATGCTTCCAACACAGCTGAAAAGCTCTGCACTACAGAGAAAAAGGGAGGGAGCACTGGTTAGTAGGATTCCAATTAAACCAGTTAGTGTCATCTCTGATGAGCTCCCACCTCCTGGGCTAGTGACTCAGAAGCACACAAAAGCACAGGACTTTAGCTGGCAAAATGATCTCTGATGACAAAACCATTGTGAGGTCTGGAACTTTATCTAGTGCCTTCTAGAGGATGCAAAGCCTTCTAGTGAGCTTCAGCAACAAAATCTCTATTATTATACTCCTCAAGGTGAATAATAATTATCAGTCCATTTATCTACCTTCCCAACTAGTTTGTTAGCCACTTGAAGGCAGAGACTATTCCCAAGGCCTACATTTCTGGCACAGAGTAGGTGCTCAGTAATACTTGCTAAGTTGCTTCTGTCGTGTCCGACTCCGTGGCTCCCCTGTCCCTGGGATTCTCCAGGCAAGAACACTGGAGTGGGTTGCCATTTCCTTCTCCAATGCATGAAAGTGAAAAGTGAAAGTAAAGTTGCTCAGTCGTGTCCGACTCCCAGCAACCCCATGGATCGCAGCCCACCAGGCTCCTCCGCCCATGGGATTTTCCAGGCAGGAGTACTAGAGTGGGGTGCCATTGCCTTCTCCGCAGTAATACTAGGTTAATAATAATTCTACACCAGTCTTATGGTAAAAGCTCACGGAGCTGGAAGGGACCTTAGAAATAATTTGATACAATCTCTTCCTTTCCAAGATCAGAACAGTCAGACCAGACAAGCAAAATAAATTGCCCAGGATCACAACATCAAACCACATCACAGGATGCTTTATTTTAAAGAATTTTTCCCTCTCAGTCCATAAGTCATGGGAAAACTTGAAGAGGGACTTGAAACGATGCTTTCATGCCTCAAGAGCATCTTCTAATGCCTTTTATAAGTTACAGAACATTAACCTGAAATACATGTCAGATGGAATTTCGAGGCTTTCACATGGTCAATTTTTGTGTGGGGGGTGGGGGGGTGGGGCAGGGGGTTAAGCCCACCATTCTCAAATTCAACTCATACTTTTAACACATTTCTCTGGGGCTTTTAAGGGCTTCTTAAAGTCACAGTTAAGAGGTCTAATTTCTTATTCTTTATGTAAAACCAAACTATAAAATTAAAACTTCAGTATTTTAATTAAGTCAGTGTAAGTCCACCAAATTAATTTGCAGCAGCAAAATAAGATGAAATTATGTAAAGCACAGGGACCGATTTATCATCCCATTACTCAAGATGACTTCAACAAGCTTTTACTTCCATGTCTAGGTGACAAGTATTGAAATCTCTGGTTGTCTGACTGCATCATATGAGAAATGAAGTTTTTTTTTTTTAACCCCTAAATTAGCCTTCTAAAATTCCAGAAATATATGTTCCTCCATGGATAAAAAATGGGCTTGGCCGCCAGTGAGAGAGTGGGCAGAGAGAGTGGGATGTCAAAAGCCAGTGGGCTGAAGGGAGATCAGAAGGCCCGGGACCCCTCAGTACCACACCAGCCCCACGGTGCAGTTTGCAGGGCGGCAGCTTCACAGGCAGTCTGAGTTCTTAATTTACTAGCACTCTCAATCCAAGGCGAAGTTTCCCTCAGGCCTTGATTTCCTTTTCCATCTCTCTTTCCTCAGGATCAGGCTACTGGAGAATGGAACCTCCTGATTAATGTGTCAAGAGCCATAGACTCTCTTTAATGAAGGGTCTCTGCACGCTCGGGGCACCAGGCAGGAGCTGCCACAGTGTGTTAAGTCACTGATGAAGGCAGTGCTCAGTAATGATTTAAAGAGCCCAAGAACAGAGAGCCTTCGGATTCATTAGCTTCTCTTCTGCCTGCCTGCGAAGTCTCCTTGCTCTCTGGCCTAACGCGACTCTGTCTACCAACCTTCTGTGGCAGAAAAGTGAAAAGGCAGTTTTCTCCAAATTGGGACTTGAATCTCCAGATGATGGTTTTGGTTTGTGACACACTGGACCGCCTACTCAAGGGCAAGAATCTGTCACTTCAAATGGTTTCCCAAAGCAATTTTCTAAAGTGGATCTTTAAAACACATTGCAATGAATCATTAAAACATCTCAGGGTGATGATACTCCTGGAAGGGATAAGATGCCAAAGCAGATGGAAGGCACCTATTATCTGCCTTTAGGTGAGCAGATATATTTAAGCAATAAGGCCTCAGAAACTGTCCCTATCAAGCATCTATCAGGAGGCACTGAGAAACTTCCCAGACCCTCATTGACAAATCCTTTAAAAGGGGCAACTGGCATCTTTTACAGTTTCCAAACACACTTGTGCTTGAAACACAACCTGAATGGTGCTGATGTATCTCAGGAACCTCAAGGCTTCTTCATCCAGGGAGCGAGCAGGGCCTGCCCAAGGCTGGAGTTCTATTTGCCACCGGGGACCCTGCGAAGAGAAAACATAGGTTAGTGTGAAAAGGATCAGGAAGTTAGGGTGGGGCGGGAAGGGTGCAGAGTATTAGGAAAGTAAGACTGTTTGCCACCTGCAAAACAAACACTGCTGCTCTTGAGCAGCAGGGAGGTGGTTTGGGGCTGCTATCATGAAGGCCACATCAGTGACAAGGAGACAGATGAGGCCTGAGAAAGCCCAGCTACCAGCTTAAGCAGGAGACTGCAAAAGCCAGATGGGATGTCTGTCTTGAGCTTCTGATCAAAGGCAAACTCCACTTGACCCCATCAGGCTCTCTCAATTGCAGCTCTGTATTACCCAGAGCTTCTCCCCATTGTGGAAAAAACCTCCACGGTCTATGGGTTACAGCTTCAGAAATAGGTGCCTCCTAAGGGCCTGTTCTGTGCTCATGACACCATAATGCCTGAATCCTCAGGCAGGGTGCTTGGATACCCCCTCAGCAGGGTGCTTGGATACCCCCGGCTCCCAGCAGAGGGAAATGTGTGGGAGGAGAAGGGGCCCAACTGGGTATTCCAGACTTCAATGCCCTTGTCGTCTGCACCATGCACCTGCCAACAGACCTTGGAGCTTGTACCACCAGGGCTGGCAATGGTGGCCTTCTAGCACTGCAAGACAACTTCCAACTTTCAGCAGAAGATGCAAGGAGCCCCCAGGAGCAGAGTGATCTGAACCCTAGGCCTCCTTTTGTGGTAAGGGTAGAGTAGATGAAGGGCTGGAGGAAAGTAGTGGTGATCTAGAAGAATCAAAACTGGGGATACCTCCAGTCAAAAGGAAGCTCTAGTCATGAGATCATTTCTAGAGCTCAAGTTCCCCACCTATAGTGGTCACCACCCGGAAACCTCCAGGAGACTCACTGCGATCCCAAGGGCAGAGTACGGTGCAGAGTGTAGGATGGGGAAGGGTGGGGCCCTGGGTAAGGAGAAGCCCCAGCAGATGGCAGGATGAACATCTCATGTGAGGAAAGACTCCTGCAAAGTGGTTAGGATGGGCTCCCAAACCCCACTTTATGGTGAGGAAGGGGGCAGGGGAGGGTTCTAGGGCTCATTCATGTACACAGCCCTCCCTGCCCCCTTCCTCACCATAAAGTGGGGTTCAGGAGCCCATCTTAACCACTTTGCAGGAAGGGTTCTGGGGACAAAACAAGGATCATGTACACACATTGTTCTCCAGTCAGATGTTGCAATGGTCTGAATGCGTGTCCCCACCCCCAAAATTCCTGTGTTGAAATCCTAATGCCCAGTGTGATGATACTAGGAGATGGGACTTTGGGAGGTGCTTACATCATGAGGGTGGGGCCTTCATGAATAGGATTAGTGCACTAGCTCCCTGGGCCCTACCACCATGTGAGGACACAGCAGGAAGGCAGCCATCTGCAGCCTCAAAGAGGACCTTCACCAGGATCCAGCCATGCTGGCACACTATTCTTGAATATCCAGCCTCCAGAACTGTGAGCAAGAAATTTCTGTTGCTTACAAGGCACCCAGTCTGTAGTATTTTGTGACGGCAGCCAGAGGACACTAAGACAGGTATTATGGCAAGAACTGTCTGTCACCCAAAAAGAAACATCTAAACAGACTAGTACTGGGCACTTTCCGTCCAGTTCGGTTCAGCCACTCAGTCGTGTCCGACTCTTTGCGACCTCATGGACTGCAGCACATCAGGCTTCCCTGTCCATCACCAGCTCCCAGAGCTTGCTCAAACAAACTCATGTCCATCATGTCAGTGATGCCATCCAGCCATCTCATCCTCTGTCATCCCCTTCTCCTCCCGCCTTCAATCTTTCCCAGAATCAGGGTCTTTTCCAATGAGTCAGTTCTTCCCATCAGGTGGCCAAAATATTGGAGTTTCAGCTTCAGCATCAGTCTTTCCAATGAATATTCAGGACTGATTTCCTTTAGGATTGACTGGTTGGCTCTCCCTGCAGTCCAACAGACTCTCAAGAGTCTTCTCTAACACCACAGTTCAAAAGCATCAATTCTTCAGTGCTCAGCTTTCTTTAAAGTCCAACTCTCACATCCATACATGACTACTGGAAAAACCACAGCCTTGACTAGGTGGACCTTTGTTGGTAAAGAAATGTCTCTGATTTTAAATATGCTGTCTAGGTTGGGCATAGCTTTTCTTCCAAGGACCAATCGTCTTTTAATTTCATGGTTGCAGTCACCATCTGCAATGATTTTGGAGCCCAGAAAAATAAAGTCTGTCACTGTTTCCATTGTTTCCCCATCAACTTTCCATGAAGTGATGGGACCGAATGCCATAATCTTAGTTTTCTGAATATTGAGTTTTAAACCAACTTTTTCACTCTCCTCTCTCACTTTCATCAAGAAGCTCTTTAGTTCTTCTTCACTTTCTGCCATAAGGGTGGTGTCATTTGCATATCTGAGATTATTGATATTTCTCCCAGCAATCTTGATTCCAGCTTGTGCTTCATCCAGCACAGCATTTCACATGATGTACTCTGAATATGAGTTAAATAAGCTGGGTGACAATATATAGCCTTGACGTACTCCTTTCCCGATTTGGAACCAGACCATTGTTCCATGTCCAGTTCTAACTATTGCTTCTTGACCTGCATACAGATATCTCAGGAGGCAAGTCATGTGGTCTGGTATTCCCATCACTTGAAGAATTTTCCACAGTTTGTTGTGATCCACACAGTCAAAGGCTTTGGCATAGTCAATAAAGCAGAAGTAGATGTTTTTCTGGAATTTTCTTGCTTTTTTAAAGATTCAGCAGATGTTGGCAATTTGATCTCTGGTTCCTCTGTCTTTACTAAATCCAGCTTGAACCTCTGGAATTTCATGGTTCATGTACTGTTGAAGCCTGGCTTGGAGAATTTTGAGCGCTACTTTGCTAGTGTGTGAGATGAGTCAATTGTGCGGTAGTTTGTACATTCTTTGGCATTGCCTTGGAAACAGGGCACTTTAGTACATATATATTTTTTGCCCCTAAATGGGGTGACCTAAGTGACTTGGAGTTAAACAGAAAGCAAGAAGAATGAAGGGCAAGCTGATTAGTCAGTGTCAAACCAAGTGTGTGGGCTTAGGGGAGCACAGAACACTCTGGCATGTGGGTCTGAGATAAACACAGACACTATGTAAGTGATAAAGCATTGTTCCAGGTTAGGCATTATAAGATTCATATCACTGTACCAAGTCCTGAGAGTCCACGATCTCAGCAGCCAGCCAGATAGTGGCAGAGCACCCTGCAGTCCTCTGGACCGAAAGAACCCTCCCTGATCACCCACAGGCTGTCTCTTCCTCAGGAATCCTCAGCGCAGGGCCAGTTTCATAGGCACGCAAGTTGTACATTCTTAGATGGGCTTGTGTTTGTCTCAGTGCTGACACTGTCTTGAAACTCTTAATTTTTAAAAAGAGGCTCAACATTTTTATTCTGTGCTGAGCCCTGCAAATTATATAGTCAGTCTGCCCTGAGGGGCACCTTTTCTTAGGAAATAGGCTTTTCATATAGCTGTTCTTGTTTATGAAGGCTGAGCAGGCAGAGACTCCAGCCAGAGAGAGTCTGAGAACATTAAGTAATAAATCTTCCCAGTTAATGACTCCCACCCCCTATTTCTTTTTTCCATCTCTAAATTAGTTGTTGATTACCATTTGGTCAAACAATATTTATTGAGCATCAGCCACTCAGTGCCAGGCACTAGTTGGCACCCATATGAATAAAATCCCAAACTTCCTGAACCCGGCACTCACAGTCTGGTGGGGGAGACAGATATATACAAAATAAGCTTGATAGAGAAATGCAGAAACATTTGGGAAAGCCATTCTTTCCAGGAAATTATTAATTATGAAATCATAAATTACAGACACATTTAAGTACAAATGCCTCTTAGCTTTGCTTGGTTACACTCCTTTTGCATCTAATGACAAAGAATGATTTTCCAGGTTGCTGCTGCTGTCAGCACAGCAACACAAAGCTGCCTGCAAGTTTGTCCAGGCCTGAGGGTTCAAACTCCCCACATCAGTCTCATGGGATCCTGACAAGTACCCCAGTGCCTGACCCAGGAATCTTTTGATGAAAACAATAAAGTTTTCACGTTATGGTTTTCCTCTAAATCAGGGATCTGTAAATTTTTTTCTATAAAAGGTCAAACAGCAAATAGTTTAGTCTTTGCCAGCCATACAGATTCTGCTACAATTCCTTATTGCCTGTTGTAGCTCCAAAGCAGCCAAAGACAGTAAGTAAACAAATGGTCAGGACTGTGCTCCAATAAAACTCCATTTACAAAAACAGCTGGCAGGCTGGATTTGGCCTGCAAGGCTGGAGCTTGCTGACCCCTGCTCTATCTGACCCTGATTTGGTTGTAGACCATCCTAGAAGAGAGTGTTTACTTGAAATAATGCAAGAGACACATTATGATATCTAGGTTACAAAGAACTTTGTCATCTGGGTGAGTTGGGAAATGTCGGTCAGGTCCCAGCAGGATACGATGGGAAGAATTTAGTAGAGAGACTATTTACAAAGGTGCAGGCAGAGTTTCAGTTCAGTTTAGTCGCTCAGTCGTGTCCAAATCTTTGCTACCCCATTGAATGCAGCACACCAGGCCTCCCTGTCCATCACCAACTCCCAGCGTTTACTCAAACTCATCTCCATTGAGTCGGTGATACGATCCCACCATCTCATTCTCTGTCGTCCCCTTCTCCTCCTGCCTTCAATCTTTCCCAGCATCAAGGTCTTTTCCAATGAGTCAGCTCTTCGCATCAGGTGGCCAAAGTGTTGGAGTTTCAGCTTCAACATCAGTCCTTCCAATAAATATTCAGGACTGATCTCCTTTAGGATGGACTGGTTGGATCTCCTTGCAGTCCAAGGGACTCTCAAGAGTCTTCTCCAACACCACAGTTCAAAAGCATCAATTCTTCAGTGCTCAGTTTTCTTTATAGTCTAACTCTCACATCCATACATGACTACTGGACTAAATGGACCTTGACTAAATGGACCTTGACATAGCCTTGACTAAATGGACCTTTGTTGGAAAAATAATGTCTCTGCTTTTTAATATACTATCTAGGTTGGTCATAACTTATCTTTCAAGTAGTAAGCATCTTTTTATTTCATGGCTGCAGTTACCATCTTCAGTGATTTTGGAGCCCCCAAAATAAAGTCTGTCACTGTTTCCATTGTTTCTCCATCTATTTGCCATGAAGTGATGGGACTGGATGCCATGATCTTCGTTTTCTGAATGTTGAGCTTTAAGTCAACTTTTTCACTCTCCTCTTTCACTTTCATCAAGAGGCTCTTTAGTTCTTCTTCACTTTCTGCCATAAGGGTGGTGTCATCTGCATATCTGAGGTTATTGATATTTCTCCAGCAATCTTGATTGCAGGTTGTGCTTCTTCCAGCCCAGGATTTCTCATGAAAAAAGAGTTTAGGAAATCAATAAGGAGTACTGCAATACCTGTGGCTGGTAGCACCAGGGAGCCCTTCTAAATCCTGAGCAGGAAGGAGCAGGGAGGTGGGGGGGAATTTGTGGAACCCAAAGAGGGAAACTGTATGGAGAAGGTGTTTAATAAAATACAGCCAACCCTATCACATACAGTCCTATGAAAGTACATACTCACCCTAACTATCAAATGGAAGGAGAAGCTAAAGAAGTGAGAGGCTATGGTTGGTCCATAGGTCAGCCTACTGGGGCAAGGAGTAGGGGATCAAGATGGAGAGTAGACCTGAAAAGCAAGTGAAAGGTCTCCTGCACAGCATCCTTTGGAAAGAGGGGTTGAGACTTGACCAAGGAATCATTCACTCATTCAGTGGTCATTTGTGTCTTGTGCCAGGATCTGGATTACAGCTTAATATAGGACACAGCTGTGTAAACCAATAAATGCAACAAAGTTCCACAAGGGCTCTCACTGAAATCTCTATAGGCACAATGGTGTTATAAGAGAGATGAAGGATCGAAGTGCCGATCCAAAATAAATGCCAGAAAATACAAATATAGATCATGGGAAGCAGTCTCCAACGTGAGAAGCCCAAAATTCTCATTAAAGAGACACTTGAAACATAGTAGAAGCACTTAACCTAGGCTAACACACAAAGGTAACATTCTGGATCAATAACAGTGAATCTATGGGGGGCGGGGTGACTCAATATGATAAAACTATACAATTATCTTAAGAATCCACAAGCTATATCCATCTTGCTATCTGATAATTCTCAGTTCCACTGAGTGTTGACCATGGCAAAGCTAAACCGAGAGCTGGAACAGTGAAGAAGTTGAGGGGTCTCAAGTGGGGATATAATAGAAATATACAGCAGAGAGATGCCTTCAAAAGTGCTCTGGCTTAATGCTTTGGTTGAGCTGTTTAAAAACATTTCACATAAAGTAATATTCTCATTGGAATCAGCCTGACAGCAATTTGTGATTATTTCCCCAAGGAAACCACTAGCTTTTATCATCTCTTTCAATTATCATTTGTCTTAATTCTCCAGTGCACACATCAATACTTGTCCGTCAGAAATCCCATAAACAAAGAAAACAACAACACCAAAGAAATCCCACAAACAGAATTCTTGAAGCACCTTAAAATACTGTTTATTACAACAAGGCAAAAAAAAAAAACACAAAACAACTTTTTCTTTTAAAAAGAAACAATTCCCCAAACAACTCCCTAAATGCCAAAGTACACTGTTATCCATGTGCTCCAAATATCAAGTGACCAGACAAGGCTACCCCCATCACCCCCAGGGGGTAGGAAGGTAGATTCCTGGTCCCCTCTGTTGCCTCTACTTCCACTTCAGATCAGTAAAGGAGCAGCTTAAGCAGAAGGTGGTGGAGGTATTGTCACTGGGGATTGGGGCAGATCCATCTGTCCCCAACAGGCTTGAGCTGAAGTGTCAAATGGAGCCTACACAATGTGTTGCCACAGAGAAGTGGTCAGGCTTCTGAGCCCTTGCAAGGGTGGAGCCAGGGGGTTACTCAATTTCTTTGCAATCTGTAGTCCTGCCCCATACATAAACCACGAGGCCACTCATACAAAGGAGCACCTCCTTCAACAGAGATAAGCATCCCAGAAAAGGCAGGGACCCAGATTTCTGAGGAAATGAAGCAGCCCTCACCCACTTTTGTCTGCAAAGGATTTATCTGGCTCTTCCTCCAGGAAACATGCATTGCAAAGTGAACTGCCTTCTTCTAACGAGGGGAAATGGTTTGATTATATAGAAAAAATTTCCAAAAAAATTAACATTAAGCAAAGGACTCTATACACAGCTAACTCATGTTGTTTGGGGGCTATTTTGCAGACATCTGAGAGTCTCTTCCCAAAGGGTAAAAAGCGATTGCTGAGTCAGCCCAAGTCGGTGCACAGAGATAATGGATCTGGCTCTAAAACTGCAACAAGCACAACTGTGAGGTTTTCACATATTTTTATAATTTATGACTTCAGCATCAAATTTGTTTCTGGAAAAAGGAAAATGATTCTTTCAAGCCAAAGAAACGGAATTTCAAGGTTTCACTATTAAAAGATATTGCAAAAAATAAAGCAATCTTTTAAAATACTCTTTTGCCTACCAGCCTACACATATGCACATAATAGAAATATATTAATTCAAGACCATAAGCCCCAAGCAAAACTGGTTGCATTAAAAAATATATATACATATAAAAGCAAACCCACCCATGACCTGAAAAGAGAATCATCGATTCTGTCTTGTGCAAAAGCTTGCTTTGCCTTGAAATTTGGCATAACAGCTTCCTTCTTCACAGCCATTTCTCCCACACCCATGAATGACCTCATGTAGGTCACACAGAAATTGTCAAACTAGCAACAGTGCCACCACCAGTTGCATAAGCAAGTTTTAGACAAGCATACATATGTATTTTTACTTTCTTTTGAAATAAAAACCAAAGAAAGAGTCTAATGGTCCATTCCTCTGTGTCTCAATGCTACAGCTCTTTGGGGATGAAATTGTATGATAAGTGATTTAAATGATCAGTTTCTTGATTGTGACTGATAATTGGTAGAGCGTCTGGGGTATTTTTGCCAAGTTTTAGTACTCTCAAATTCACGTTCCCCACAGCTAGTAAGCTCTTGAAAGGTTTTAGAAACAGCAATTTTCTGTTGTGAGAGATAGCTAACAATTGATTTTCTGCATTATGGTTGTGCCTGTGGAAAAGAACAAAGTTGTAAGTCCTTGACTCAAAGTGAACAATACGCTGAGAGTGTGCAATGAGTTAATGTTGGAAAGCCTAAGCTTTCTGGAAAAAAACAAACTCAAAACAAGCAAAATCTATTTATTTAGCAATTTTGTGCTAATTAAGAGCATCTGTTAGCGGGCAGGAAACAAAGATTGAAGGAAATTGTTCCTTTTTAGAAGGAGAAGGGGAGTTGGGGGAGTTGCTGGGGGAGGGGAAAGCACAGAATGGGACCTGGGCAGAGCAGCCATCCAGACACAACAGGGAGGGAGCGTGTGAGCACCAGCCACTGCCTTTCTGGGATGCCCTGGGATAATCATAGCTTCTAGGACTTCACTCAAGTGTGATTCTCAGAGTCTCTCCCCCAGCTCACATGTCCCTCCCCCAGCTTCGTGTAACTGATCTTTCTCTCAGAAGGGTCCTGCTTCAGAAAGAGGAGGGTCAGTTACACACATTTAAAACTCAGGTTCCCCATGCATAAATTTTGTTACAAAAAAAAATCTCAGTTTCAGTTCTGGATAACATAGGTAAGCACACCCCCACCCTGTGTCTGGCAGTGAATATAGCAATAAAACCTGGACAGAACGCACTAAAGCAGCTATTTGAGAAATCTGAAAAGTAAATACTGGCAGGCAGGCTGAGAAAGAAGACCAGAATTCAAAGTGCCAGGAAGCAGCAGTAAGGGCACCACTGTTTTTCTTCTGGCATCCCCCTTGTGTCCCCTCTCAAGGTGGTCTCACACTGGAGGTAGACATCTGCACAGACCAAGAGCTCCAGAGAAGCCCCCTAGCTCAGGCTCAAGGGGGTAAGGGTCTCCTAATGCTCAGAGAAAGTAGGAGGATTCCCTATCTCTCCCTCTTCTTGTATTTCCTTTCCTCCATTCTAGCACCCCAACTCCCAGGCAATCCCACTGTAGTGGAAGCCACAGAGGAGTCTGCAAGCACCTAAGACTCTTAGGAAAGGGAAATTTCTTCTCTGATCTGAGGCTGTGGCCCCAAGAGGGCAGGGGAAAAACCTCGTTGAGTATTTTCTCTCTTCTCAAACAGCTTGACTTTGGACTTGCACATAGTCACAGGAAGGGCGTTGTAACTAAAGTCTAAACTTTCTAGCCAGAGGTTCAGAAACACAGGAAACTAGATAATGCAGTCAGCCCTCAAGATCAATATCAGCCCTGATAGCTCAGTTGGTAAAGAATCCACCTGCAATGCAGGAGATCCTGGTTCGATTCCTGGATTGGGAAGATCTGCTGAAGAAGATTGAGATGGCAATGGCAACCCACTCCAGTACTCTTGCCTGGAAAATCCCATGGATGGAGGAGCCTGGTAGGCTATAGTCCATGGGGTCACTGAGTCAGACACGACTGAGTGACTTCACTTTCACTTTCATGCAATGGAGAAGAAAATGGCAACCCACTCCAGTACTCTTGCCTGGAGAATCCCAGGGACGGAGGAGCCTGGTAGGCTGCCATCTATGGGGTCACACAGAGTCGGACACAACTGGCGTGACTTAGCAGCAGCAGCAGCAGCTGGAGAAGATAGACTACTGACTCCAGTATTCTTGGGCTTCCCTTGTGACTCAGCTGGTAAAGAACTTGCCTGCAATGTGGGAAACCTGGGTTCAATCCCTGAGAAGATCCTCTGGAGAAGGGAAGGGTACCCACTCTAGTATTCTGGCCTGGAGAATTCCATGGACTGTATAGTCCGTGGGGTCACAAAGAGTTGGCTACGACTGAGCTACTTTCATTTGCACTTCAGTATTTGTGGATGCAGAATCCTGGGGATACTGGGAGCCAAAGGCAGTACATCACTGTATGAGATGTGAGCATACACAGATTTTGATTTATCTGAAGGCGTGTTAGAACCAATCCCCTCCCCTCATCCCCAGACACCTAGATATGTGCATCTGTTAGCATATCAAAGACTTGGAGAACCAGGCTAATAGACAGACCTCCACCAGGTCCGAGTCTGGCCACTGGGTGTAATGCATGTGGGACAGATTCGAAGAACACTGCAAAATTTTTTAAACAGAATGACAACTGATAGTGAAATCTTAATTCATAAAAGGTTGGCTGGTACTTGAGACTTGAACCCAACCAGCTCAACTACCTGGAAAAACAAATACTGATATGTGGACATTATCTATAGTATTTAAACATAACTCAGAGACTCAGGAGGAGAAGGAACAACAGAAGACAAGATGGGTGGATGGCATCATCAACTCAGTGGATGTGAGTTTGAGCAAACTCTGGGAGATGGTAAAGGACAGGGACGCCTGGCAGGCTGTAGGCCACGGGGTCGCACAGAGCTGGACACGACTGAGCAACTGAGCAACAACAGAAGCCTCCATGATATTATACACACGGAAGGATATAACTCAAAACTACTCAGCACATGAAGAATCAGGAAAATCCCAACTGGTGTGGAGAAAAGACAAGCGACAAATGCCAGTGACATGACACAGATCCTGGAATTATTTGACAAAAACTGAAAAGCAACTATTACAGAAACACTCCAAGAAGTAAGAGGAGTGTACACTCTTGAAACAAATGGAAAGATAGAAAGTCTCAGCAAAGAAACAGGATATATAAAGAGGCAAAAGGACATTTTAGACCTGAAAAATACAGTAACCAAAATAAAAATCTCAGTGGATGGACTCAATAGCAGAAAGAATATGTCACAAGAAAGAGTCAGTGAACTTGAACACAGATAAATAGACAGTATCCAGTCTGAACCACAAAGAGAAAAATGATTTGAAAAAGAAATGTGAAGAACCTCAGGGACCAGTGGGACAATATCAAGAGGTCTAACACTCAGTTATTGGGATCCCAGAGGAGGAAGAGAAAGAATGCAGTACAGAAACAAATATTGGCTAAAAGATTCCCAAATCTGACAACAGATAGAGACCTAAAGATTCAAGCAGCTCAGCAAACCCCTATCAGAAAGGCACAAGGAAATCCACGCCCGCACCCATCATCATCAAACTGCTGAAAGCGAAAGGCAGCAACAACAAAAAGCTGAGTCTCTTTTATCTTGTGATAGACTTCTTAGTGGGCCAGGGTCTTAACAGCTAAAAGGAAAAGGCAGAGCCAGCCCGGCTCATAAAGGGCTTCTTACCCTGAGGCCCCTTCCCCATCCAGGCCCAGTCCCACCTCCCCAAGTCCATCTGCTAAATGTCTCTGCCAGCAGACAGCACACATTCTGAAACCCCAAATCAGAGCACATTCTGAATCCTTTCCCCATCAATCTGCCGCCTCTGCAACATTACACAGAGTGTAGGCTGGGAAGCAAGGGAACCAGAAATGAAATCAACTCTGACAAGAAAAAAAATGCACTATCATTCAAGCAGGCCTTGATAACTTTTAGGTAGAAATTTTTCTAAATAAAATAAAAGGACAAGAAGGAATAAATTCTCAGTTCTAGATTTATTCTCTAAGTTATCTCGGCAAGTTGGAAAGAAATGCCAAATTTGAGTTGGGTTTCGTTTTTAAACTGACATCTTTAAATTCACTATGTTTTCTGTGTGTGGCAAAATAGCTCACGTCTGAGTGAGACTGATACACAGAAAGAGGTAGTGAAGGGAATTAAACATATAATGTATTTTAGGTTTTTATCATAGGACAATAGAAAGAGAAGCCAAACTCCTGGAGTAGAGTCAGTGAAATGCAGAGGTTTTTGTTTTCATGATGGAGAAACTATATAACATCTGCATACACCGTAGGTACTCAAATATCAATCGTGGATCTTTCCAGGGTTAGGTATCAACCATGTAAAGGAAGGAAGAATTCCATTTGTCTTACAAAGGTAAAAGTATAGAAGACTGTCTAAGAAAGCAAATAGGAATGTGAAAACAGCATCGATCACATTTTTAAGAATTCTCTCTCCCTCCCTTGTATGTATGCATGCACGCGCATGCACACACACACACACACACACACACACACACACACACACACACTGTATTAAAAACATATAAGTTACCTACACCTCTTGAGATTCAAAGTCCTAGAAGCTTAACATCATCTGAATCAACATCAATCTGTTATGAGGTCATGGATTTACTTTAGTTTGAAAACTCCAGCCAGTTAATATCCCCCAAATATTTACCAATTTCAAAAATATTAGCATCTCAGGATGGAAGGTCTGCAAGACCCCTATAAACCCATTTCAAGGATCCTTGGATCCTGAGTAGCTGCCAAAGCCAAAGGAGATGTGGAGTTAGCAGAGGGTAGGGAGAAGAATGGAGAAGGGAAACTAGAAAAGGGGGCATGAGAGGAAAAAGGGCTCTCCCCTCACACCTGCACAGCAGATCTCCATACTCCTCACACGTTTACCTAGGTCCCAGGGTTGTCCATAAAGTGGTACCCAGGACTCTTCAGCGGCTCTCGGCCCACATGAGTCCTCAACCTCATGCCAAACCACAAGTCTCCCCACAGGTTCCCTCAGTCTGATCCTGCCGCTGGCAGTCACGGACAAGCAGATGCCCTCTTAGCCTCTCTCTCAGCCTTAGAGCCTCTTACAAGGTTCTGTGGCACAATGTTGGGCAGAAAGCCTGCCGGTATAAACCTCAGTGCTGCCGAGCAGTTTCACAGGGAAAGTGTTTGAGTTCCAGAGCCTAAACAAGACATGATTCTTATTACCACAAAGAGTTAAACTGTGCCACCCAGCATCACCAAGTGCATTGGGATGGGGTGCATGGCAAAGAGAATGCATCCCAGAGGCCACATCTGAGGTGCGGAGCTGCAGCATCCAGTAGCCACTCTGCAGGCTGATGCGGGGAAGAGCAGCTGCACGTGGCACAACACATGGATGGGACACGAGCCATCCCTGAAAGTCAACCAGGGACGCCGGACGATGCTTGGGTATCATCCAGTCTTCTTTGGAAAAGGATGGAGTAAGCAAGACAAGGTGCTCTACTATGAGGAGGACAGCCAGGGTGAACGTGAGGGAAAAAGAAAGTGGGTTCAGGACACTAGAAAAATCACACCCCATGGTCCAAGGATATCATCAGTTTCCTGATGAGGCTGTCACATCCCACTGCATATAAGCCATCAGTTGCACACAACAGATGTATGTGTGTTTGTACGTGCGTATGTATGCATATATGCATTTCTCAGTTTTAAGTGTACGTTCATTCACTATTAACTAACTTGTTATCTTAGTATTGTCTGTGTCGCATATTGTCCGTATTGCCATTCTCTGGCCTTGGTCTTTTTGATTATGATACAGTATCTGATAGCCTGTGTGAATCCTGCTGGCAATTAGAGATAAGACTCTGGTTCTGGGACATTCCTCACATGAGTCTATATTTATAGAACATTTTTCTGTCTGAGTGCACTGTAAGTTATAGTGCCTGACAAGTAGAACCAGCCCAATAAATGTTTCTTTTTCATCTGTGGAAGGCTGCCAGCAGTATAAAACAAGGCAGAGAGAGAGCTGGCTGGACAACTCTGGAACCAAAAGCACTTTAAGCGTCAAACCTAAATGGAAGGAAAGATCTACAGTCTCTATCATTAAGTGGCCCTTTTCGGGAACATGAAGAATTGCTGAAGGAAGCAGACCTCTTCAGAGGTCAATTATTGCCGGGTTTGTGACTCTGAACTGAGAATTCTTTGGCGAACACGAGTGGGGATCTCCAAGATTAGAAGCTGCCAGTGTTATGTGACCTCGGCCCTGTCCCCTTTCCCCATATCAAACTGAATAACAAGACTAAAGGGGACAAATTGTGCAAATAAATACAGCCGATCTAAGCTGATGAGAAATTCTGACTGTATTTCTCAAATGTACGGGAAAGGAGGTGTTAGTCCTCCTCCTTGCATCAAAGAAGAACAAACAAACTTTCACCAACAAGGAAGAGCTTTAAAAACAAATAGGCTACAGACTTCAGAGGACAGAGACTATCTTTAGCCTTAAATTTTATTTGTTTCATACTAGCAGAGAATCATTGCATTCAAAGAGAACTTAAGGGTGATCTAGACCAACTCCTTTATATCAATAATATATGTGAAGAAAATGAAGCTCAGAGAACTGAAGTGACACACAGGCCACGCAGGTAGGAGGGGGCAGGGCTCTAGGCTGCTAGTTGCATCCTTGCTCTGCTAGACGATGCTGCCTTCATCCCAGGTTCAAGTGCTTCATCTTCGCCAGGTCTAGTTTTCCTATTAAGATAGACATTGTATGCCCAATAGCAACTTAAAAGGGATTCCCAGGTAAAAGCCACAATGAGTGTCTTGCACTAACACACTCAGTGATGCAATGGGTAACAAACTCAAGAAATTCTTTATCCCTAAGATGTGGAATACATTAAAAAAATTCTCCAGTGGCTCTGCAAATGTCATACATAACAAATATTCAGTGAGTTAAACAGAAGAATTAGAAAAGATTTAGGCCTTTCTGGGATTTCTTTGGAAGGAATGATGCTAAAGCTGAAACTCCAGTACTCTGGCCACCTCATGCAAAGAGTTGACTCACTGGAAAAGACTCTGATGCTGGGAGGGATTGGAGGCAGGAGGAGAAGGGGATGACAGAGGATGAGATGGCTGGATGGCATCACAGACTCGATGGACATGAGTCTGAGTGAACTCCAGGAGTTGGTGATGGACAGGGAGGCCTGGCGTGCTGCGATTCATGGGGTCGCAAAGAGTCAGACACGACTGAGCGACTGAACTGTAGGCCTTTCTGATGAATGGCAGTGGTATATCTAAGTTGAGCAAGGACAGCCTGAGTCTCTGAATGATAGCAAGAAGATGAGATCTTGCCTCTCATTCTCACCAACCCACACTGAAAACACTGTATGAGTGATAAATATTTTTTCTTTTAACCTACCGAAATTTTGAGGATGTTCATTACTGCATAACCTAGCCTATCCTGACTGATACAGGTCCCTAAAAGGCACTGGGTAAAAGATGGCTATCACAATTCTAAATGTATCCCCACACCCTTTCCAGTGCCATGGCATCAGGGATTGGATGATAGGCTAGAACAGACCATTGGTCTTATGGAGATTCTCCCATAAGGAAAGAAAAGAAGTGTAACCAAAGACAATCCATTGCCAGGACAAGATTCAAGGAAGTTAGGAAACGCTCAGATAAAGACCAGAAAGACACAAACAGATCCTACTCTTTAGTCTGTTTCCTGAGAGCATCTTGTCCCTAAAGTGTCAGGCCAGGCCTCTTTCCTTCTAACCAGAATTCTCTCTATTATTCCCCCAGTCAGTTCAAATTCCACTTACTCGTCAGGATCGTTTTAGTCCCACATACTTCTCCCAGATGTCTTAATCACTCAAGCCTCTACTATATACAAAACAAACTATGCAAATCAGGTGCTTCAGCAACTATTGCTTATACTTCTCATTTTATAACTAATCAGATGTTGTTTGTCATAGGTTTGTCTATGACAAACCTAGACAGTGTATTAAAAAGCAGAGACATCATTTTGCCAACAAAGGTCCATATAGTCAAAGCTATGGCTTTTCCAGTAGTCTTGTATGGATGTAACAGCTGGACCATAAAGAAGGCTGAGCACCAAAGAATTGATGCTTTCAAACTGTGGTGCTGGGGAATACTCTTGAGAGTCCCTTGGACAGCAAGGAGATCAAACGAAATCAACCTTGAATATTCATTGGAAGGACTGATGCTGAAACTGAAGCTTCAATACTTTATCTATCTGATGGGAAAAGCACCGATCCACCAGAAAAGACCCTAATGCTAGGGAAGACTGAAGGCAGGAGAAGAAGGGGGGTGATAAAGGATGAGATAGTTGGATGGCGTCACCGTCAATGGACATGAGTGTGAGCAAACTCCGGGAGATAGTGAAGGACAGGGAAGCCTGGCATGCTGCAGCTCATGGGGTTGCAAAGAGTCGGACATGATGCAGCAACTGAATAACAAACACAGATGTTTGTTATAATTTGTTTTGAATGTGTCATACTTGTTTCTAGAACCAGATTACAAGCCTTGTGAGGACACAATGTGTTTTGCTTCTTATGCAGTCCCCCACAGAAGTGATTCCAAGAGACATTTTTACATTGATTTAAATGTCAGCGAGGAAAGAACATAATAGAATTCTTAGGATTAAGGATAATTTTTTTTTTTTTACTACTTTGGAAGAAAGTAGGTAAGTTTACTAGCAGGGATTTATAGTAATATCTGAATCTAGCTAAATATAAATACTGTTTATTCATTTTGGTGGAAATAGTTATCAAACTTAAATGTCTTTGATTCAAATTCAAGTAAAAGAGATGACAAGTAGCTTAGCAGGAATTCTGAGAGAAACTTTAAGAAACATTGGAGAGTTTTTTGTTTTTGTAATTTTTTTTATTGTCGTGGGTTTGTCTGTTATTTGGCTGTACCACTGGGCATGCAGGATCTTAGTTCCCTGATCAGCAGTTGAACTCATGCCCCCTGATTAAGAGCACAGAGTCTTAACCACTGGACCTCCGGGGAAGTTTCCAAGAAAGCATTTTGAAAGCAAGCAAGCAAGCATCGTTGAGAATTTAAGATATTTCATTCAAAATCAACATTTGTTTTGGTACATATATACAATGAAATATTACTTACCCATTAAGAAAATTAAATAATGCTTTTTTAGCAACATGGATGGACCTAGAGATTATCACAGCTAAGTGAAGTAAGTCAGAGAAAGACAAATAAATAATGTCACTTATATGTGGAATCTAAAAAGAAATGATAACAATGAACTTATTTACAAAACAGAAAAAGAATCATAGATGTAAAAAAGAAAACAAACAAACATGGTTACCAAGGGGAAAAGTGAGGAAGAGATAAATTGGGAGATTGGGATTGACATATACACACTACTATATATAAAATAAATAACTAATAAGGACCTACTGTAAAGCCCAGGAAACTCTACTTGATACTCTGTAATGACCTATATGGGAAAAGAATCTAAAAAGAGTGGAAATACATACATATATATATATATATAAAATTCACTTTGTTGTACAGCAGAAATTAATACAACATTGTAAATCAACTATATTCCAATAAAAATATTTAGAGATTATGAAGGTAAAAAATTAACATATGTTTTAATATATTAAAAGGCTAATAAATATCTACAATTGGTTATAAAATTTAAGTTAAATCTGCATATATTCTATATCTTAAAATCATAAAGTTAGGTTTTATCCAAATCTATTTGTTAAAAAGAGTACAGAATTTTTCTATAAAATAGAAAGTTTGTTTCTATAATTCTAAAGATTATTGGCATACAGCCTTGAAACTATGAATATTTGTTTCTATAAATTTTGCTAAATGCAGAAAAATTAATGCTTCAGTAAAGGTGAAAACAGGCTTCCCTGGTTACTCAGACAGTAAAGAATCTACTTTCAATGTGAGAGAACTGGGTGTGATCTCTGGGTTGGGAAGATCCCCTGGAGGATGTCATGGCAACCCACTCCAGCATTCTTGACTGGAGAATCCCCATGGACAGAGGAGTCTGGCAGGCTACAGTCCACGGGGTTGCAGAGCCAGACACCACTGAGCAACTAAGCACAGCACAAAGGTGAAAACTATGTTTGCCGTGGGGTTTGATCCCACAAAGCCTTGCAGAGACCGACCTGCTCATAATTGACCTGATCTAGTTTTACTCGTTCAGTCTATACAGCAATACTGTGTAGATCCTCTTAAAAGTAACAGAATTCCTTATTGTAGGAATTCACTTTATAAATAAACTCCAACATACTTTAGGATATAGTGCAGTTTTCGTTTTCTTTAACATATATTAAGCAGAAGCACTCTTAATCTGTCTATATAACACCAGCTTGTCAGATGAACTGACAGTATTTTCTCTACCTGTGCTCTCCTGCTGCTACCACTTTAGTCATATTTTTACCAGGAGTCATTTGATTTGTTCCCAAACCAGTTTATGTCAGTTGTACAAGCTACTGAAATTACATAATTTCATTAAAATTTACGTAAAATGATGAAATCTGTACACAGAAAGAAAATGGGTTCTCTTTTCTATAGAAACCAAGTCGAGAAAAAGCTAGATGCTATTTTTAAATACTGTTGCGTTAAGCATGGGTGAAGTAACTGTAAAAAGAAAAACAGAATCACTAAAATCTAGAGGTGTTCTGCACTCAGATTGCTTCAGAAGTGTCAAATTCTTGCTCTACTTAAGAAACCAAAACTGGAAATGGTTGGTGATACAGGTCAAATGGATTTTTGCAAGGATACCAGCAAGGGGACATACTCACAGCAAAAGACTGGCCAACAAATGCACTTGTATATGTTTTAAGTTCAAATGGGCTGTGTGTATACTATTCTCTATTTTAACCATCGTCTATATAATTGACCGATTACTGTGAATTGATGACTATGTATATGGGTCCACTTGCTAATTTTATGGTTGTAGAGATTCCGTAAGTGCATAGTTAGAGAGTGCAACATTACCAATTAACTTAGATGCTGGACTAATGGTGCATAGCTGAGGAAATGTAAACATAAAGCAGGACTGTGGACAAGGCAGAAGACTGGAAGAGATGACTTCTAACATAATAAACACAGCTTCTCAGGAAGCTATGATTTTTATTTTTTTTTTTTTTTTGCTAAATGCTTTAGCATTTAGCACAGAACAAGCACTTTACAAATGAAATGACCTAAAAGTCAATAACAGGGAGGAACCACTGGCTACAATTCTGAAAACAAACCATGAGGCTCTTCTTTAAGATGTAGCTTGAGACCCAGAAGAGCTGACTAGGCCATCAGTAGGGTTGCACCTCTCAGCACATATCTCAACACCAGGCCTGGGCTGGTGCCAACTCCACAGGCTGTTAACCAGGACTCTGAGCTCTACCTCCTAAGGACTCAGCCCAGTTGAGATGATTACAGCACACAAAAGCCCATCATACAAGCACACCTCTCAGTTAGAGACCAACACTAGTTATTAAAATACCTACTCCCAACTTCAGGAATCAACCATTCAAATCATAACTGAACCTGAGGGCTCCTTCATAAGAGGCCTGAGGTGGCAGGGGCGGGGCTTGAGGCATCCGTATTCTGACAACCCCTATGAGTGATTCTGATTCACTCTCAAATTAGGAGTTTTTCTGAGGTCCGTAAACCCCTTGAAATCAACTGTAAACAAATGTGTATGCAAACAGATGTTCAGTATTCTGGAACACTTACCCATAGCTTTCATCTAATTGTTTTCATCACATTTTCACAATTCAAAGAATGTGAAGACTCACTGTTCTGAACTCAGTCCAAGTCTTCACCAATCTGGTTGTCTGCATAAACCAGAGGAAATCTGAGAAGAAACTGAACACAAGCATTCCCTGTACAGAGACTTCCTGTTATAGTTCTCTTTTTCGCTTTAGTTTTTTCCCTCCAAACTCCAATCTGTTCCTATTTCTTCACTTCTATTTTTAAACTGAAATTTTTGGTTTCAAAATAACTATAATCTAAAAACTCCTCTGATAAAAGACAAGGAAATTAAGTTTCCAATTTCCCTTACAACATTTCTCCCATTCCTATATGACTTTGTTATTAAAAAATTTTTTTAAACCTTACAAGCACTTTTGATCTGCTTTTCATATTAGGCTAATAACTTGACCAAACATATGTGTCTTTATTTTAATTAACAGCATCCTGGCTTGCCTATATTTTTAAAGTAACAAATTATACATAGAGATAGTACGTTTTTTTTCCTATTCCTTGTCTTGACACATCACTATAACAAGGAATGATACTATATTGTATGTGTTAAATAGGCTCCAATCTGTGCTGGCAGTTTGGTTTTATAAATAAGAACATTCTTTGTCCAGGAGGAAGGCCTAGGCACTCAGATTTTCCAAAACAATTCTCTGTATCCAGGGTACCCAAATAAATTCAAGCACTTCAGTATCAAAACTGACATAGCTGTCTGCTTCTGATTGAGGTTATGTCCTCTAAGTGTACATTAGTTAAATAAGCCATTTTTTTTACTATTTCTGTGCAAAATGACTATTCACTATTCAAAAGAACATTCCCTATCATAATTATATAATCAGTTCAAATTTGTTCTTAAGTAATGCAAGGCATGCTTGAAATTCCAACCTGACAAAATGGCTAAAAATAAGCTTTAAAATACATTATTTGACTTGGGAAATATCTAAGAAGACTTTGCATCAATCTTAACATCTACAGTAGTCAACAGATTTTGCTGAGATACAGATTTCAGCATGGAGGGAGTCACAGCATATAGTAAACACTATACTAAATATGACCTCAGTCAACCTGGGTTATAATCTCTACTTACCTGAAACCAATTATTTAAGCAGATTTCTTCTTGATGGAATGGGAATAACAGAACCTCACTCATTAAGATACTATGAGAACCAGTAGGATAACATCAGAGCAAGCCTGTGGAAGCTGGGGAGAGTTATGAAAGTAAGATATTAGCATAACTGTTGTTCTCTTTAACACAAATGCCCTCCAAAACGTATAGGATGCATCCTGCACACAAGTCATCATCAATGATGTGACAAGTGTCCTATGGGTGAAAACAAAGGCAAGAAAAAGAGCAAGCCAAGGGAGCTGAAGTCCTTAAGCAGAAGCACTCACTCATAGAAGAGGTGCAGTGGGCCGACCAGTGCCTGACCATTTCTTTTGACAAACACTTGGTGCTCTGAGTCAGAGCTCTATGCAAAAATGGATGCACTAAGAGCCCAGCAAGCTCACGGTGATGGCAGCTGGGGCATCCCCTTTATCTGGCAAACAGCCAGCTCCTGCATTCCTAATGTAGGGCTGTACGTGCCTGATACTACAATGCATCAGCACCACCCACTTCACCAGTAGCCAAGTAACCACATTGAGACACCAAGCCAGGTGCTTCCTTGGAAAGCAAGCATGTGGGCTCCACATTTCTGTTGAGTGTGCCCATGCCCAGTAGTGAGCACCATCAGACTGGGTCCCAGGGCTCTTGCACAGTTAGTTTATCTTTATCTGGACAGAGCAAAACATGTGGTTTCACACCTGCCATTCATTCCATGGGCTTCTGAGAGTATTTTTTAACTGAGATATAATTAACACACCATAAAATTTACCATTTTTATAGTGAAGTATTAAGTGGCGCATGATATATACACAGATTAGGCAACCATCACCACTAAGTCCAGAATATTTTCATCACCTCGAAAAAAAAAAATTTTCCAGTAGCAGCCATTCCCCATTCCCCTCTTTCCCTCCCCTCTCTCCAGCCCCTGCTGCTGCTGCTGCTAAGTTGCTTCAGTCGTGATCAACTCTGTGTGACCCCACAGACGGAAGCCCACCAGGCTCCCCCATCCCTGGGATTCCCCAGGCAAGAACACTGGAGTGGGTTGCCATTGCCTTCTCCAGCCCCTAGCAACCACTAATCCATTCCTTGTCTCTATATATCTGCATATTCTGGTTATTTCATTAAAATGGAGTGATGCAATGTGTGGCCTTCTGGGACTCTTTTCTCTCACTTATCACAGTATTTTCAAGGTTCATCCACACTGTAGCATGGATCAGAACATGTACAAGTTTTGTACAAACATGTTTTCAATTCTCTTGGGTATATACCTAGATGGGTAATTTCTAGGCACTCTTGAACCCTAAAGTTCATGTTAGCACTCTCTGTGTAAACTACCTTCCATGGCAGACAGAAGGAAATACAGTTCACCAGGGTTCCCAAAAGCCAAAGGAAGTAACGAAGATGCATAAGAAGGGAAAAGGAGGATATGCATGAAGCAATATATTACTGTTCCCAAAATGTCACTAGTAATATATTTCCCCATATCCCAAAACAGCAGTAGCCATAGCCAAGATGAGGGGAGCAGTACTGGACCTAAGTGGGCACATCAACACGTAATGAGTGCTAACTATACATCCAAGGCACTATGCTGAGCACATTATATGGCTTGTCTAATCATAGAGAGCATGTAGGAAACTTGATTTTTGAAAATAAACACTGATTGCAACCAATTCTGCCTTCCTGCCAGAGTGGCTTAATTCATCCTGATGCTGGGCCTGGATGCAGAAGAGAAAACTAAATTGCCTAAGTAAGAAAATGACATACATTTAGGATTTGTTTGCTGTAAGCTCAAGAGAATTGGATGGGGAGTGATGCTTTGAAGGCTTGAAAAATGAAGAAAGGGACAGATGTGTAAATAAGAGAAGGCAAGATCAATGGTATAGGAGCCTAAGAAGAAAAGACAGCTTGAGAAATTCCCAATGGGCAAGAAATCCTTAATCAATTTTATGTTGATTTTTGTTTTGAACTTCACTGACATCCTCTCTTACCCTAAGACTATCAGTAATGCCTAGATCATTCTAGGGGATAAAAGAAGTGGGCAGTGCAAAACGGAGAGGAGATGGCAGTGGTCAGAGATGAAATATTTAGCTAGGAGAGTGATCAGAAATTTTAAATGCTATATATCACTAGGAAATTGAGTGGAGGAAAGGTACTGGATTTCTCACAGCACACAGTTCAAACCATTTTAAGTATTAAACAAAGAGTGAACTCAGAGCTGGAAAAGAATGGGCTCATCTGACTGTAATAATAAAATCCGAACAATTCTATATGTGTGTTAGAAAAGGTGGGTAACAGGAAAACACCAGGGTTTAAATTATTTTAACATTCACTGCCTGAAAATGGCCTCAAAACAAAGACCTTGGATGACTTTATGATAACATTCTCATGAGTGATTAGAGAGGACTAAAGCGTGTCTTTGGAGAAGGAAATGGCAGCCCACTCCAGTGTTCTTGCCTGGAGAATCCCAGGGACGGGGGAGCCTGGTGGGCTGCCGTCTATGGGGTCGCACAGAGTTAGACACGGCTGAAGCGACTTCGCAGCAGCAGCAGCAGCAGCAGCAAAGCATGTCCTCAGTATCGCTGTGGAAAGCCTCGGCCCATTCTTCTCATGCTGCAGATGGCAAAACTCTAGCACAAGGGTCTTGAGGACTAGACTGGGGCCATGGTAGGTCACTGGTCTCCCCCAGTCACAGTCATAGTTAGGTGGCCCTGCGGCTACTCCCAGAGCAGGGGTTGGCAAAGGTCTTCTATAAAGAGTCCGATGATAAATATTTTAGACTTTGTGAGCCAAGAGGCAAAATCAAGGATATTAAATAGATTCTTACATAATGAGAAGACAAATTTCTACATTTTTATTGATGAAATTCAAAATATAATAAAAACTGTACAACATTTTTTTGTAATATAGATATACTATTTTGAGATAGCATTTTGCTTCATTGGGGCTCAAAGTTACTATTTCCTAATATCATATCAATTGCAAATATTCATCTATAAAAACCATTCTTCACTCATGGGCCATTACAAAACAGGTACAGGCTGGATATGGCTCCAAATCTCTGTAGTACAGTCACCATAGTCTGAAGCAAAGTCAATGCTGGGAGCTCTCTTCCAAGAGTCTGGGTGTAAAGCCCTGATCCAGAAATTAGAGATCTGGAGGGGGTCTTGGAATAGCTCTTGAAAGATCCAAATGTTCCTCAAACACACTGGTCTAGTACCCTGATGCTGCTGCTGCTGCTGCTGCTGCTAAGTCGCGTCAGTTGTGTCTGACTCTGTGCGACCCCTTAGACAGAAGCCCACCAGGCTCCTCTGTCCCTGGGATTCTCCAGGCAAGAACACTGGAGTGGGTTGCCATTTCCTTCTCCAATGCATGAAAGTGAAAAGTGAAAGTGAAGTCGCTCAATGTCCGACTCTTAGTGACCTCATGGACTGCAGCCTACGAGGTTCCTCCATCCATGGGATTTCCCAGGCAAGAGTACTGGAGTGGGGTGCCATTGCCTTCTCCAGGTCTAGTACCCCAGTGATTGAAAGAACCATTTTTAAGCCTCATTTACTAAGCACCTGCTTTGTGCTGGTTCTATCACAGTCTCTGGGGATAGAGTAGTGACCAGGACACATGAGCCCCCCACCTTTATAGGGGATGTGACTGCAAACAAGAATTAAAGAGAGAAAAAAAATGTCAGAGAGTGGGAATGCCATAGAGAATATAAGAGGAGGTATCAGAAGAGCAACTGGGATACGGAGCTACTTTGGATAAAGTAGTTTAGTAGGGAGTTCCTTTTCCTCAATATTCTTCATTCTTCATTTTATCAGACATTGTATACTGTTTCCAATATGACTTGGGGGAGAGAAAATATAATCCCATTGTGTTTTGATTTGCTTCCTCTACTTATTGGTAGGATTTATCATCTCTCTGTACTCACCTCTCTCTTTCCATATTATAACTGTATTATAATATACTATCTAGTAATTATATATGCTGTATGTGTAATCTACATATTTATATATTAGTCTTTCAGATTTCCTATTCTAATAATTCCTGTTTAAGGCTGTTTGTTTTTCTGTTGAGTTGTTTTTCTTTTTTTTCTTATTTTTTTCAAAAACTTTAGGGTATTAACCCTTTATCTGTAAGGATGTATGTGTGCAGTTGCTCAGTCAGGTCCGACTTTGCAACCCTTTGGACTGTAGCCCACCAGGCTTCTTTGTCCATGGGATTCTCCAGGCAAGAATACTGGAGTGGGTTCCCATGCCCATCTCCAGGGGATCTTCCCAACCCAGGAATCAAACCCCCCACATTTCCTGTGTCTCCTGCATTGCAGGCGGATTCTTTATCCACTAAGCCATTGGGGAAGTCGTTATTAATGATAAGCATTGTAAATACTCTCTCCCAGCCTATGATTTGGCTTTTAACTTTGTGTCTTTTGTTTAAAAGATTTTAATTTTCAGGTGGTAAATGATCTACCTTACATGAGATTTGGTTGCCCGCTGCCCTTTTCAGTGGGCAAATTGAGAGTCATGGATATTGAGTTTATACCTTCATCTCATCGTTGGCTATGTCTTACCCACATTTATTAGTGTCTCTGAGCCTCAGCTTCCGCATCTGAAAAATGAGGACAATTCCTATCTCACAGATTTTTTGTGAAAATTAAATGAAAGGATACTAGCATAGTGGCCCCCTAACACCTCACTTTAATTGTAAGTATTTTGAAGTCCTTATAATAGTACAGTAGCACCCCACTCCAGTACTCTTGCCTGGAAAATCCCATGGATGGAAGAGCCTGGTGGGCTGCAATCCTTGGGGTCGCGAGGAGTCAGATATGACTGAGCGGCTTCACTTTCACTTTTCACTTTCATGCACTGGAGAAGGAAACGGCAACCCACTCCAGTGTTCTTACCTGGAGAATCCCAGAGACGGGGGAGCCTGGTGGGCTTCTGTCTATGGGGTCGCACAGAGTTGGACACGACTGACGCGACTTAGCAACAGCAGCAGTATAGTATGCAAAATACAATGTGCGGGGTCAGTACTTAGACTTAGTTTATCATGTTGGTTGAATTTGTTTTAAAATGAATATAAAGTACCAAGTATAATAATATGCACTTAATTATTAGACTAAAATGTGGAAGATGGAACCAGAAAAAGAGAGCAATTATTAGCTCCTTAACCCAAAATTACTCCAGTGGACTCCCTTAAACTAAAGAAGTAGCAGAGATATAGTGAGTGGCAGTATTAAATAGGTGATTTGTAAGCATCCTTTTAAGTGAAAATTGTATTCCAAAATCTTGGAAACACATTTCATACTGTCTACCCTAACACAGGCCGAAATTATTTAACAGAAATATTGCAAATGATATTTATAATTGGTTTTGAGGGAAAAAAAATCACAAACTGATAGGAACAGATAAGCCCTAGCAATTTTATAATAAATGAGTTGAGGAATAAGTTTATAATTAAAATGCTAACGAAAAGGTAATATTTACTTCCAGCTTTTACTTAAGATTTTTTCAGCACTGGAAATATTGACAGCTAAGGATATTACATATGCTATAAATTTTAAGAATAATAAAAGGAATATTAAAAATTTCAACAAATATTGTGCTTCGTACTACCCAATCACATGGGCCTACATGTGTCTGGTGTTCAGGAGCCAGCATCACAGCAACGCAAGGTTGAACAAAGACAATTTAATTTATAGAATTATTTTCATAGGCCAGGCATTTTCACCTACACAGTCTCCTTTAGTCTTCATGAGTTAAGTACTACTAACTTTTTACAGAGGAGGAAACTAAAGTTCAGACAGGGTATGTCACTTGTCCACATTCAGTAAGTAAGGGGAGCAGAATTTAAACTTCTGACATCAAGTGTAAAATTATGAGCCCATCTTATAGGTGAGGATGCATAATAATAAAAAGTTTTCATGACATTTGCAAATCCATGTAAATAAGTCCCCTAGGATCTCAGGTGTTATCTGGCTTCTCCATATTCTACCCCTAAAATTGCTGAATGAAGAGGCTTCCTTTCATATGTAACCAAATCATTCTGCACTCAATGGGTATGTGTTTTTGCTAATTAGGATTTTTAACTGATTTGTTATGCTCTACTGTGGTGCTATAGAAGACTCTTGAGAGTCCCTTGGACAGCAAGGAGATCAAACCAGTCAATCCTAAAGGAAATCAACTCTGAATATTCACTGGAAGGACTGTTGCTGACGCTGAACCTCCCAATAGTTTGGCCATCTGATGTGAAGAGCCAACTCATGGGAAAAGACCCTGATGCTGGGAAAGACTGAAGCCAAAAGGAGAGGGGGCAGCAGAGGATGAGATGGTTAGAGAGCATTACCAACTCAATGGATAGGAATTTGAGCAAACGCCAGGAGATAGTGAAGGACAGGGGAGCCTAGCACGCTACAGTCCATGGGGTCAAATAGTCAGACATGACTTAGCGACTGAACAGCAATAACAACAACTCAAAGTATATGAACAATAAACTAAAAATACTGTTGTCTTATTGTGTGCAATAACAAACACTACACAACATGAATACAGTCTCTGATTTGTGACCAGATTCTGAAAACATGCTTGGAAGTCTTGCAGCTTGCTCTGACCAATAATAAGTAAGTGATTGCCATAAAGATGCATTTTAAACATGAAGCTTGATTCACCTCACCAGAGGCCTTTGTTTCATTTACACTTACGGTTTTATTTATTCAAATAACTTGCCTTTCTTCCCCCAGAAAAAAAAACCTACAGATCATCACCCCATCACTGCTCTACACAAAGAATAAACAATGTCAATGAGAATCACTGTACTTAACAAACTCCAGGACACACTACAGCACTGTTTATAAGATGTAAATCGCATCTTGTTTTATTTCACTGTTCTGCGAAATTCAGGCGTCTGCTTCATTTTAGATCTATGTCCCCTGAAAAGAGCCTCCCATGCTTTATTCACTACTGCCAAATGCGCAGATTCAGCGTGGCACTGGGAACAGGGAGCGTGAGACATGACCTAGACGATGTCCGTTTAGATACGGATGATTGAAGGGTTACCATAGTGTGGTGTTCACAAGTGCTACTCACCAAGCAGTTCCTGCTCCCTGTCTTCTGAGCACACAAAGGACCTCTGGCCTCCTGCATGGGTAAGGCCCAGCAACCAGCTCTAGTCATTGGAATGTGAGCACAAGTGCTAGTCTGGCTTCTGGCAGGACAGTTAATAATGCCACACAAGAGCCTCCAAAGCAGTTATCCCTCTGCTGAGGTGACAGGCAATGTTCCAGTCTGGGGTCTAGAGAGAGGATGAACACAGCACAGAGCAGCACCTCACCCCTGCCAACCTGCAACAGATACGCAGCATAAGAAACAAACCTTTGTCAGTAAGAGCCCTGAGATTCGAGGGTTGTTTGTGATCACAGCATAAACTGGCCTCTCTTCCCAGATACCCAAAATAACGCCATGAAAAAGAACTTGGTGTCTCTAGTGATAAGTTAGCAGATTTGTATGATTTAGTATCTGGCACTAAATGCTATTATCTTGTCAGGGAAAGGTCCATTAGCCTATAGTTATTCGGACCCCAATCATCGTGTTCCAAAATCTGAATTAAATAGAGCAAGCAAAATTGAAGAGGGAAAGCTACAGTTGTAACCTTCCAAACTGCCAACTCTAATTTATTGATCTGCCAGGGTTCTTGGTTGTAAACAATAGAAACCACTCTGGCTAGTTAAGTAGAAAGGGAATTGACTAAAGATTTATTAGCTTACAGAATCTCAAGGGCAGGAGGAATACCAGCAAGGGCACCAGTGTAGCCTGCACTGCCCCACCACTGGGCACAGACACCACTGTTCATTCCACCACCCTCGGCACTGGATGCCTCCACTAGAACCAGACGCTCTGTGGTCCTTGAGCTGAAACTTGCTTCTTCAAGTCTCTAAAGTTCAATCCAAACTCTCATGAAGGTGTATGTAAATGGTGAAGCCTAGGTCACAAGAATGCTCCTTAGAGCCAAAGAAATTTATTATTCACCTTTTTTCTTAGAAAGGTGGAGAATTCCTCAAACACAGGAAGGGAATTCAAAGGTATGGCCTAGAAGAATGATAAATACCAACTGGTTGTGGTGGTTCAGTTGCTAAATTATGTCCGACTCTTGCAACCCCATGGACTGCAGTCTGCCAGGTTCCTCCATCCCTGGGATTCTCTAGGCAAGCATACTGGAGTAGGTTGCCATGTCCTTCTCCAGGGAATCTTCCCAACCCAGGAATCAAACCCAGGTCTCCTACATTGCAGGTAGATTCTTTACCGAATGAGCTATTGTGAAAGTCCAAATACCCATTATATATTTGATAATAGGCAATATCTGGAGAGGAGAAGGGAATGGCAACCCACTCCAGTATTCTTGCCTAGAGAATTCCATGAACAGAGGACCCTGGTGGGCTACAGTTCATGGGGTCACAAGAGTTAGACAAGACTTAGCAACTAAACCACCACCACAAATGGGTAATATAGATAACCAACGTCCTCAGTACTCATTTTAGTCCATAATCAAGTTCTGAGAGCTGTTCTGGTTTCTGGAGGTCTTTCTTCAATTCTACCCAAGTGCCGTTCCAGTGAATCCAGTGAAAACTACACAGTTTTTATAACTTCAGTTGGGTGCTCTCATTTGCAATCTGTATTAAAGTCTTGATACGAAAGTAATCATATGTTGAAGAACCCCAGACTAATTGCAAAGAGGACTGTAAATATTCAGATGCTCTGAAGAATTTTTCAGATCTTTTTTTGCAAAGTAACTCTCTGAACTGACAGACAAAAGAATCAAACAAAGAACATGAAACCGTAACTTTGGTTTGAGAACCCTAGTGGGGATCATGAGCTGAATACTGATGTATTTATCTTCTCCACAAAAGTCCTGACAAATAATGTCTTACTTGAAAAGAAAAGAAAATATTACATAGATATATATCTTGTGTATATATGCCAAACTGAATGAAAAATCAGAAGTATGCACAAGTTATCAACTTATTGATGAGTGCTACTTGGAAATAAGTTTATCTCTGACAGTTCTAAATAGATAAACTGTTAACCAACAAACAAATACACAAAGGGAAAGGCACAGAGGCTAAGCTCTGAGATTATTATATATTAAAAAAGACCTATGCTCTATTTCCAGGCACTCAGAAAATTTCCTCTTTCTCTAAGAATGGCTCCCTGGACAGGGAGGGGAGGTGCAGTTTGGATACTGGACTAGGTTTGTGGCCTGTGGCTAGTACTGGCTGACCCAGGGTGAGTATCTAATGGACCCAGCCCAGGAGTCGAGGGAGGTGAGTCTCACTATGGTGGCACCAGGGGGAGAAGGCCAAGGAAAGATGAGATTTCCAAAGTAACCTTATTCCTTCTTTCCTCAACATCATGATCATTTACCTTTTCCTGCAATTCAGTGATAAATTTCTAAGTTTTCTCATTAAATTTAATTCTTTTTTCTTTGCTTAAGCTAGGTCACAGTATTTTTTTTTAATAACCAAAAGAATATTGTATTAACTAAGTACACTCCCCTAAACCTGACTCTCCCCAGTAGCCAACTCCAGCCTTAGGTTACTGAACTCTCTTGACTAGGAATGACATAAAGGATCCTTAGCTTCTGTGTATTCAGTATTTATGTACCAAGCTGCCACTGAGCTGAGCAGCATTAACCTGGTTTGTCACTTTTTAGGAAAAGTAATTGCAAATTTTGACACCTGGCTCAGGGGTTGAAACTTCAAATGCCTTTACAGATCAGACGGATAATATAAAGGCAGACAGTGCTGAACTGGACTCCACTGGACACTATATGCTGCATCTGAAGATGTTTATGTTTAGTTATTTGAAACACTGTGTGGCTCAAACAAAATTCTTCACAGGCCCAATTTACCTCCTTGAATCATAAACTAACAGGCCACTTTGCTATCAGTTTAAATTACATATGGTCATAGACTAGAAAGCTCATAAAAGTCAATTGTGTTTCAGTTATTTGAGTAGGATAAAAATGCTTCTTGGACAGCAAATTTCCCCACCCTATTTTAGTAGAAAATTCTACAGGTCATTAATACGACTGATGTGAGGTATCTAAAAGAACTAAACGGCTGCTTTTAAGAAAAGCTTATCAACGCTGGTAGATAATATGCCGTAGTGTGAGTCTCATGGTAATGAAGCAGGCACATGTTACTTGCTACAAATCACAGAATAAAGAGCCAAACTACTTATAAGCACAAGGACTCCAAAGGTGTCATAACACAGATGGAAAAAAATCAAATGTCTACCATTCTTAACAGTCTCCTGTTGAACTACACAGCTCTGATTCTCTTTACAGACCAAAAATGAAATCCAATTTGAGAAAACTGATAAGGCTTCCTGTTTCTTGGAGAAAATGAACTGGACAAATTGCACACAGAAAACCTAAAATCTCCACCACCAATTGTTGAAAAACAGCGGGGCCTCCATTAGCAGTTCTTTTGCCCACAGAATGCTCTCAAAGGAGCTGTGAGGTTTGGAAGGGCGCAGAAGCCTACTCTCCATCAAAGTTTTCATCAGAACCTGCCTTTTTTTTTTTTTTTTTTGGCAAAACTAAGCAACTGCTATTTCACACCCACATATTGCTGGAATCCATTCAATTACCCTCAACGACTGTTTAAAATGAAAATGCTGTGCCTCCTGAGGACAATGTGAGAGAATTAATGAATGTTGCTCCTGAAGGACAGACGTGTAGGGAAACAGCAGAAACCTAAAGAAGCTGGAAACTACTGCTGGGCCTTATGTTACAAGCAATTCAAACCTACCTTCAAGTATTTTGTAAAGAATAATAATGTTTAAGGCAGTAGGATATATCAAGGGGCCTACTATGCCATTTTCCTTCATTCTTCTTGAAGACAAGCATGGAACGAGAAAACTAACAGGATGACAAGAAGTGATGAAGAAAAGACAGAATCTCGCCATATGGTTTTTCAGGAGAAGAGGAAACAGCATTTTTTCCCCTGACACACTGTTCCAAAGGATCTGTAACTAACAAACCAAGCCAGCACTTTGCTGGGTTCTGTAGCTCTGTGACTCAGAAGTCACTTTTCTATCCAACATATTAAATGTCAAGCAAAATATCTCCAATAAGAGAGAAGAAATTTCTTTAGGAAGCTTTGCTCCTGTATGAGTTCTGATGAAACAAAATGTATATTTTAAGGCAAGACAAGAACAATTTAAATAAACTTTTTTCTCTGCCCGTCTGGACCTCCTCCCTCTGCATTGTGCATTAACCAGACCACCCCAATGGCAGAAATATCAGCCTAACCATAAAGGTCAATTTTTTTCTTCTGGATCCAGCCATGTAATTTCTTAGATGGCAACCTTCCTTTCTCAATCCTGTAAAATGCCACAATGACCCACCACTCAGCTTATACACACAGACTTTTTGGTAACTTAATGTACAATGCCAATTTAGTACTTCCCCAAAGCTGGCTTAAAGCTCAACATTCAGAAAACTAAGATCATGGGATCTGGTCCCATTACTTCATGGCAAATAGATGGGGAAACAGTGGCTGACTTAATTTTCTGGGGCTCCAAAGTCACTGCAGATGGTGACTGCAGCCATGAAATTAAAAGATGCTTACTCCTTGGAAGGAAAGTTATGACCAATCAAGACAGCATATTAAAAAGCAGAGACATTATTTTGTCCACAAAGGTCCATCTAGTCAAGGCTATGGTTTTTCCAGTGGTCATGTATGGATGTGAGAGTTGGACTGTGAAGAAAGCTGAGTGCCGAAGAATTGATGCTTTTGAACTGTGGTGTTGGAGAAGACTCTTGAGAGTCTCTTGGACTGCAAGGAGATTCAACCAGTCCATCCTAAAGGAGATCAGTCCTGTGTTCATTGGAAGGACTGATGCTGAAGCTGAAACTCCAATACTTTGGCCACCTGATGGGAAGAGCTGACTCATTTAAAAAGACCCTGATGCTGGGGAAGATTGAAGACAGGAGAAGAAGGGGATGACAGACGATGAGATGGTTGGATGGCATCACCAACTCAATGGACATGAGTTTGGGTAAACTCCAGGAGTTGGTGATGGACAGGGAGGCCTGGTGTGCTGTGGTTCATGGGGTCGCAAAGAATCGGACATGACTAAGCAACTGAACTGAACTGAACTGAAAGGAGAGCAACTGCTACAGAACAGACTGGGTCAGGTGACCTGGAGAGATACTGGGCCTCACTTAATGGAAATTCTTACCTTTACTCACTTAGGACTTTATTAATGTTACTAGCTATATTACTTGTATTCTACCTATCTCACAAGATTATTATTTCTTGCACTACCAAATGTGTGATGGAACCTCCAATAAAATTAATGATGATTAGGCAAGCTTAAACAATTGACCAAATATATTGTCCTATAATATCAAAGATTATAACAGTGTAACTTTCCAGACCACCTAACCTGCCTTTTGAGAAATCTGTATGCAGGTCAGGAAGCAACAGTTAGAACTGGACATGGAACAACAGACTGGTTCCAAATAGGAAAAGGAGTACATCAAGGCTGTATACTGTCACCTTGTTTATTTAAGTTATATGCAGAGTACATCATTAGAAATGCTGGACTACAAGAAACACAAGCTGGAATCAAGATTGCCGGGAGAAATATCAATAACCTCAGATATGGAGATGATACCACCCTTATGGCAGAAAGTGAAGAACTAAAGAGCCTCTTGATGAAAGTGAAAGAGGAAAGCGAAAAAGTTGGTTTAAAGCTCAACATTCAGAAAACAAAGATCATGGCATCCGGTCCCATCACTTCATGGGAAATAGATGGGGAAACAGTGGAAACAGTGTCAGACTTTATTTTTGGGGGCTCCAAAATCACTGCAGATGGTAACAGCAGCCATGAAATTAAAAGACGCTTACTCCTTAGAAGCAAAGTTATGACCAACCGAGATAGCATATTCAAAAGCAGAGACATTACTTTGCCGACGAAGGTCTGTCTAGTCAAGGCTATGGTTTTTCCAGTAGTCATGTATGGATTTGAGAGTTGGACTGTGAAGAAGGCTGAGCGCCGAAGAATTGATGCGTTTGAACTGTAGTGTTGGAGAAGATCCTTGAGAGTCCCTTGGACTGCAAGGAGATCCAACCAGTCCATTCTAAAGGAGACCAGCCCTGGGATTTCTTTGGAAGGAATGATGCTAAAGCTGAAACTCCAGTACTTTGGCCACCTCATGCGAAGAGTTGACTCATTGGAAAAGACTCTGATGCTGGGAAGGATTGGGGGCAAGAGGAGAAGGGGACGACAGAGGATGAGATGGCTGGATGGCATCACTGACTCAATGAACGTGAGTCTGAGTGAACTCCAGGAGATGATGATGGACAGGGAGGCCTGGTGTGCTGCAATTCATGGGGTCGCGAAGAGTCGGACACGACTGAGTAACTGAACTGAACTGAACTTTAGATATAAGAAGGTACAACAAGAGACATCCTAGACCATCACTGACTAGTAAAACAGATGGTCCAGAGGCTTTTGACTGTTGTTAACAGGGTCTAGGGCAGTAACAGGGCACTGAGCAGCCTATCAATGAAATCCCTGACTGACCTGGGAATGAGCATTCCTAGCGCCTTGGGACAAGCTGGTCATGAAATGCCTCTCAAACCTTGGTCAAAATTAAGACCAAAAGGGAGGGGATTGTAAAACAGAGACTGTTGCCTGCTATCCAATTCTATAAGAATCAAGTCATTAGCCACTACATTCACTGACCTATAATACCCTGGAATTGAGGACAAAATCAGAACAAGGCATTCTGTGCTCTAAGTAAAGATAGGCCTTCAGATATTTTCAGGAGAAAATTCATGAACCCATACTTAGAAAAGCGCTAAAACCTTTAAAGATATCTGTTACTTATGAATCACAGTAACTCTTCATCAAGCTGTGTGCTTGAATGCACTAACCTTTCTAGAGAATCGCTTATCCTGGCCTCCCCCTTTACCTCTTTGGAGCAGTTCTCAGAGTTCTCTGAGAGATTGTCTCCTGGGTTATAATACTCAGTTTGGCTCAAGTAAAAATTTCCATTTCTTTCTCAGATTGACTACTGATTAATTTTTTTGTCAACAGTACTTCTCCTGGGCATATGAGCCATATATTTTGCTGCTTTTAGATAGATTGCCAACTTGTAAAAGAAACATCTACCCAAGATTGTAGAAAAAGTATAATCAAGGAGACCATCATTAGTCCTCTATTTATGGCCCCCAGAAGAACTTTAGCCATGTAATCATAGTAAATGTTTAAGAAAGAAAAACCAGAAACACAGAAAACAGAACATAAAAGAATAAAAAGAATTACCATGATATTTCTATGCTTAAAGTTTCTGTAATATACAAAAATGTATGGATTCTAGGGGAGTTCTAACCCCACAGGGCAGTGTTTATCCACCATGTATCATCTGCCCTCATTTCATAATGCTATAAGATTAGAACCTCTGATGTGAAAGAGGATTTAATATTTAGAGCTATTTCTTGTATAGCTTGGTGAAAGAAGAGGATAAGAAAAGAGGAAAAGAATTACATGGGGACTACACATCATTTCTCTTTTTATAACAGATTATTTGCTTTAAGAGAAGCATAAGCTATGATTAAAGTGGCAATGTAATTGCTGAATTTTTGTGCCTCTAACACCTGCAAAGGAAGCACATTGACAAGAACCACTTGGCAACCCAATTATTTCGTGCAGGTTTTCATCCACTCAGAAAGCCATCCTCAAAATAGAATGGAACTTTTTCTCCTTCACCAATCTGGTAGGTGCCTACAGCAAAGTATCCAAGAACCTAACTAATATTGTTTAGCATTATCCTCAACAAACAAAATTTAAATAAAATAGGATCCAAGGAATTTAACACACTTCCAAACTTACTACAGTAATTAACTGTGCATTTAGTTTATATTTCACCTTGTCTCGATGGGAGGCTAAAAAGGAACAAGACTTATTTCTGGAGAGATAGGGGACATTGCACTCTGTTCCCTAAATGGGGAGAACAGACTAAATAGCTGCTCTTTCTAGTTTGGAGGAACATTTTAATTTGACTGTGAAATGATGGAAAAATGAAACAAATTCAAGATTCCCACTATCTAGGAATTTGGGAAAGTCAAACTGTATACCCTGAAAATAAGAAAATAACTAACTAGCTAGGGGGAAGAAAATCCAGGGGAATTTTTTCTTTAAGAGGCTAAAACCTGAAACAATACTTTAAAAAATAGTTATTTTAATTGCCATGTTCACTCAATTATTTCTTATATATTTTTAACCAAAGACATTTATAGTTACACATAATAGGTTGAAATAATAAGATTATTTTTTACTTATTGGTGTCTTGAGAATAAACATTTACTAAGGGTCACTGGGAAATGTGATCCTTTCCATCATGAACAACTGTGCAGACAAAACATTCACTCTAAAACAGATTATTAGGTCATAACGTGTACAAGACAACTCACAAATCAGAACACATTTCTGTTGTCTCCCAAACTGGTGAAAGATTAGCAAGGAAGTAGGAATGATGAAAAAAGGTTTCTGGGCCACAATCCTTGACCTGAATGTTCAGTGATGGAAAGGGCATGAATCATAGGATGGAGGTAAAAGAATCAGCATAAACCAAAGGAGTGGAAAGAAGGTATAACAAATGATATTTAGGAAACAGCTGAGGCTAAAGACTTGGGACAGATTAGTGAAAATTAAAGCGACCATTATTGAATGGTTACAACATGCAAGGTTCTACACAAATATTTCCTTTTTAAATTTTACTTTTAAAACTGAGTCCCAGGGCTCAGACTTGCATCTTTGTCTTTGTTAGCAACCCTCACTGCCCAGATGCTCTCCTGCAGTCTCACAGCTTTAAAAGAGCCACTTGTACATGGAGGATTCCCACATCTCTATCTTCAGCCTGGACATCTCCTCCAGTTTCAGACTCCTATGTCCAACTGCCTATGTGACATTTCCAAAGGAATGTCCAAAGGATAACTCAAACTCAAGATATTTAAAACAAAACTGATTTCCATCCACTCCCCTGAAAACACAAAACTAAACAACAAAAACTACTCCTTTCTCATCTTCCTGCAAAATATATCCAATGTTGGACCACTTCTCACACCTCCACTTAAACCACTCTAAGTCACCACAGTCTCCAGCAGGAATCACTACAGCAGCCTCCTAAAGGAAGCTGATGTGAACTTGCCCTCCAGAGGCCCTTTGAATCTATGCATTCCAAACCTTTCCATTTGAGACTCCAGTTATCGATCCTTTTGTCTGAAGTAGAGGCTAAGATTTAAGAATGATTCTTCAACAGGTGAAAGAGAAACAATGGAGGCTGAGAGCAGATGTGAAAAGGCAAGTGCAAGGCTGCGTTAGGGGTGCCCAGGATGGAACATTTGAGAACGTCCAGAGGGACAAAAGAACCTGAACTCCTAAGCAATATCAGTCCTGAGTCAAATGTCCCCTCCAGGTGAGCCTTTCTTGACTCCTCAAGCAGAGTTCAGACCTTCATTACAGCGTCTGTCACATTATTGGATGTCTGTGCTCTGCGCCTCCCCCGCTAGACCCTGAGCTCATGTTGTGCCCCCAGCCCCTGAGGCAGCATGGTCATCAGGATTGTCCTGGTAAGCCCCTGGCAAAAGGGTGTTTAAAAGCCTTTGGCAAAACAGGGTACCATGGGAAGTGCATTAGAAGAATGAAGGAAGTGACTACATTCTTCTACAAGAGCAAATTAAGACTTGACATAGGAAATGAGGTTTCAGATACAGATGTCTGAATTAATCCAGGAAGATAACACTGATAGATTAGACACAGGCAGCAGCGGGTGTGGAAAGACAGAGGTCAAGGCTTGAAGAGGAAGTGAGAGAAAGGAAAACAGTAGAAGAAATTGGCAGACGTGCCACTGAAAAGTAGGTTAGAAGTTAAAGAAAGCAGCAGAGTCCAAGGAAGAGATTTTCTCTCTCCCCAATAGGTGGGGGATATTTAAAAGAAAAGAGGAAAAGCAAAGCAACAGAAAGAAGTTGCCCCAAAGGATGTGGTTAGGGTTGATGGGTATAAAGACCAGGCAAGCTCAGATCTTCAGTTCTTAATCTTTTCATTCCCAAGTACCAACTAAATTACTGAGCTCCAAGAGGTGGATAGGAGGCCAGAGGCTTAAAACTCAGAGGTCAAAATTGAATAAAATAATTACTCAATGCGTGAGCCAAGAAGTTAATGAGGTAGGGAGACCAACACTGTTTGTGTTGTAAGACAAATCTGGGTTATTACTTCAGTCCTCCAGGTCCACTTAATTTTCCATTCAGTGGTGCTAGGGGCTGGACTTCTCACCCTCCGCTCAACAGCCTGGCGACGACGTCTGCGGTGGAATTCAAAGAAAATTCGACTGAGTGGCTCTTCATCACTGCCATGAAGACACAGTGGAAAAGCAATTCACAGTGGCTACCCACTCAGCTTTGTGCAGGCCTCACGGAGAAAACCGGGAGAGCACAAAATACAAACAAAACCAGAACTTTCTTTCCCTTGCTTTGTCCTCTGCTCACGCCCTTCCCCCTCCTCCCCCAAAAGTAAGCTCCTTGAGAGCAGGGCTTGGTGCTTTGCTGCTGGATGCCCGCATAACAGTGGGCCTGGCAAACAGTGAATGCCCAGCACATACTGGTTGATTATTGAATGAACCCAGCTCCCACTTCATCGTATCTGGGCATTGAAGGATGCCACCAGTGGTGCTGCTTAACAGAGCGCAGAGGTGAGAGAGGAAGCAGATTTTTTTTCTTTCTTTTTTTTTTTTTTGAAGGTCGCAGTTTGGGCAGTCCGCGGAGGCCTGGAGTTGAGGGCTCTGGAGCGAGTCCGGGAGGGGGATCCGGGTCTAAAGACCAAGATTGCATCTTTGCAACTGACCTTCAGGCGGGGACGCCCGCGCAGGGCGCAGCAGCCAGGCTCCGGCGTCCCACTCCTGCCGCCCCCCGGCCTGCGCTCGGCGCCCGCTGCGCACGTAGGTCACCTGCCTCCGGCTGGCGCCGCGCAGCTGGCCGGGCGCGGGCTGCAGGTGCGACCCGGGCGGTCGGGGCGCCTGGCCTGGCGGGGAGCTGAGGGCTGGGGGCTGGGGCCCGGCGCGCTGCAGCTCCGCGCAGAGCCGCAGGCCGAGCAGCAGAGCGGCGGCGAGCAGACAGCGGCGCAGGACACAGCAGCCCCTCCCGGGTAGCCTCTCCCGCGCCATGGCGGGCTGGGCCCCGCCCGGGGCTCCGCTCCGCAGCCCGCACGCGCCCACCCTCAGCAGGGATGTGGCCCCGCAGGCCCGAGCTGCCAACTGTGGGAACTCCCCGCGGGCCGGGGCGCGGGCTCGGACCCGCCTCTCTTCCTCTGTTCAAGGAAGCCTCGGCGTAACCTTATCCAGCCCGGCTGGCAAGGGCGCGCGGAACCGCGGGCCAGGCGGGGGTCCCAGGGACGCAGGCTGCTCAGCTGAGCCAGACTCCGGGCCCAGCCCCATCTCGAGGGTCCCCGAGGAGGCGCCCTCCAGCCCAGGCTCCGGAGCCTGAAAACTACATGGCGAGAAAAAGCACAGTCCTAACGGGATCCTGGGCCCTAACTTCATTTTCTAGTACTAGTGTTGTTGAAGAAACACAGGAGGAGGATAGGTGAGCTGCCAGGTTTTGTTGCAAGGAACAAATTCTGATTGTCAAGCAGCTTGTGCCATGAAGCACATTGTAAAAATACATCACACTTATATGTTCAGGTTTACAACTTCTCTCCCTCAAGAAAGAAGGGAAAGGGGGAGGAGAGAATAGCGCTGGATGCAGAATAATAAAATTAAAGTTATTCCATTTCTAAATTTTGCCTGAAGCCAACCCGTGCTTTCTCCTCGTGTTATGAAATGTGTGGGGGTGAAGGAGGAGGGGGAAAAAGCCAGCTAAGACATCTGACAGCAGGGAGAGAGAACAGAAGTTACCATGGCATGATGTAAATCAAATTAATTTAGCTCCAAACACACACCTCCCTGCTGTCTTGCCGAGATACAGAGGAACAAATTTATCTTTCAGCAAAATGCTCCCCAGCTGGTATTTCCATCACCACCTTGACCTTAATTAATCAGGCTGAATGCTCACAGCCTGAAGTCCAGGGTTGACTGTTCCTTTTCAATTGTGAGTACACTTCTTTCTCACAACTCAGTTGAGGTTTGGGTTTGAGTTTGTTTTCTTTAGCTGTGGCATATTTTTTTCATACTCTGTGCTTGCATTTTCCATGCTTTTATGTCAGACTACCCTTGCTGACCTGCCCTCTGCCTTTGACAGCCTATTTGTTGTTGTTCAGTCCCTCAGTTGTGTCTGACTCTTTGCGACCCCATGGACAGCCTATAGCATGAACAACAGAGAACAAATATGGAACCCCGCAGCCCCTAGGTGGGAAATTACACTCTCCATTTCAATTTAAGGAATTTTCTATAAGGAGCTCTCTTTTCTAAAATCCTTTTGGCTTAAGAAAGACCCAATTGAATCTTTGTCACTGCACAAAGCACTTGGGCTATTTCTCTGCATGTAACAAAACTTCTCGACCTGATACAGTCCACTCTCTGAGCACTCTAGGTTCTCAGGCTCCTGTGGGTTTCATTATGGTTGAATTTTGGAGTTTTCCTAGGTGTAACTCTCTGGCTATTGCAGATTTTAAAGATACCCAGCAAGTTCATTTTTCCTGACACAAACTCTCAGACAAAACATCACGTCCCTTGACTACTTAAACAACATGATCTGTGGTGTTACACTTAAACTGAATCAGGTGTGCTGAATCAGGAGCCTGCCTTTCAGAAACTGTGAGACTTTGGGCAAAATAACTTCTGTAAGTCTCAGTTTTCGCATGTGTAAATAGACATGTATCTCATAGGATTACCAAGGTTGCATGAAAATTAAATGTTCAATACCTGTATAATTCATGGTTATAGAAGTTATTCAATTAATAGCGATTATTTTTATTAATTACCATTAAAGAAAATCCTGGATGTCATGAAAAACAAGCTTTAAGTATTGATTCCAAAGGAAGAAGTAATTTTGCCTGCTAGAAGATAACTGGCAATTTCTGAAGACATTTTGTTATAAGCAGTGAGAGTCAGGGGAGGATGCTACTGGCACCTAACAGGTAGAGACCAGAGATGCCTCAAAATATAAGAAAATATAACAATATTTGTTTAAGATATTTATCTTACACCGTATTCTCTGAATTAGGAGTACCCAACAGTTGCTAGAAACCACTAAAACTCAAGATCCCTCGATTGCACTCTTAAATTATATAATTGTGTGAAGCTATTTAAGATATGATTTGTCTTGTGTTTGTGGTGACTGTGGATCACCAATGTCTGATACAGACTTTCCTAGAAGTTTTAATTTCTATGCTGCCAACGTAGTGCCACTAACAAAACAAATCATCTTTTGAAGCTTATGATGCCACTGACTTATACCTTCTGTCTATCTGTTGAATTCTTCCTCAAGGGGAAACATGAAGAGTATCCTATAATATTAAAATGGGGATATTTAATGAGACTCTGAACTAGGAGTGGAGGAGGGGAACACAGAACACTGTAGCTCTTGAAGAGAATGGGCAAAATGACGTCATGTTTTCCCTATCTCATGTCTGTGGCTCTCTAATAATGTTTCCATTATGGGGGGAACATATTTACTATCCAAATAAAATGTACTATGTAAAGGCCCTTTTCTCTTACCTTTTACAGTTGTCTCTATGTGTTTATTATTAATAAAAGGAACAGTTTATATGGATGTAGCATCATTAATTTTCTATGAAGGAATCTCCTAGTTTAAACTTCTATACAGTATTTCCATGTGTTGTTGATGGTAATAAATCAGGAAATGCATCAGTTGTTAGGCTGGAGAGATGAATCTAAAGATCACTCACAGAGCTGACAAGCAATTTTTCACCTTTGCTTTTCTTGTAGACTTGAACTCATCTCAGTCATTTCTGGATATGTTTCCAAAATGCAGATAATCATTAACCACTGACTTGTAGGTTGGTTAATTAAATGTGGAAGTCAGTATACCACAAAAGCAGCATTCATTGGATCATAAATTACATCCTCCTTGAGGTTTCAGCCAACAAAAACAAGTGAAACAGAACATTTTTAGTGCTAATATCCTAGACACCATACATTTCAGTTTAAACACATGCTGCTTGCAGTGTAGTGGTTCTCAGCCAGGGGTAATTTTGCCTTCTAGAGGACAATTGACAATTTCTGAAGACATTTGTTATAACCAGTGAGAGTCAGGGGAGGATGATATTGGCTTCTAATGGGCAGAGACAAGGGATACCTCAAAACACCCTTCAATGAAAACAATAGCTTTCCACAACAAAAAATTATACACTCAAGAATGTCAATAGAGCTGAAGTTGAGAAACCCAATTATAGCCATTGCAAACAGAAAAAGTAGAAGCAGTGACAGGCTTAATTTTGGAGGCTCCAAAATCATTGTGGACAGTGCCCGCTGCCATGAAAAGACACTTGCTCCTTGGAAGGAAAGCTATGATAAACCTAGACAGCATATTAAAAAGCAGAGACATCACTTTGCCAACAAAGGTCCGTATAGTCAAAATTATGGTTTTCCCATAGTCATGTACAGATGTGAGAGAGGTACCGTAAAGAAGGCTGAGTGCCCAAGGACTGATGCTTGCAAATTGTGGTGCTGGAGAAGATTCTTGAGAGTCCCCTGGACAGGAATGAGATCATATCAGTAAACCCTCAAGAAAATCAACCCTAACTATTCATTGGAGGGACTAATACTGAAGCTGCAATACTCTGGCCATCTGATGCAAAGAGCCAACTCATTGGAAAAGACCCCAGTGCTGGCAAAGATAGATGGCAAAAGGAGGAGGGGGACAGCAGATGATGAGATGGTTAGATAGCATCACCGACTCAGTGGACATGAATTTGAGCAAAGCTCAGGTGATAGTGAAGGACAGGGGAGCCTGGCACGCTGCAGTCCAAGGGGTCGCAAAGATTCAGACACAGCTTGGCAACTGAACAACAACTGTAGCCGTGGATATTACTGTAGCAACATTTGATTAGAGGCTGTCCAGAAGAACGCAAAAGCTGACTAACTAGGATCCTTACTTCCATTAGGTGGTTATTTCTGTTTTACAATGTGAAGTAACCAACCTGAATTAATCAAATTTAGAAAGATACAAAGCTATCATTAACATCTTCCCCCAAACCCCATTCTCTTTTCTCCATGTAATACCTGTTCACTGTGGAGAATATACAAAAGCAAAAGAAGATATCAACATTCATAATATCACAATTCAGATATAGCTATCCTGTCAGATTTTTTCCCATTCATATGTATTATAATATATGAAAGTGAAAGTGAAGTTGCTCAGTCATGTCCAACTCTTTGTGACCCCGTGGACTATAGCCTGCCAGGCTCCTCTGTCCATGGGATTTTCCAGGCAAGGATACTGGAGTGGGTTGCCTTTTCCTTCTCCAGGGATCTTCCCGACCCAGGGATTAAACCTGGGTCTCCCACACTGCAGGCAGACTCTTTACCATCTGAGCCACCAGGGAAGCCCCAGTACTATACATATATATATATTCCATATGTGTGTGCATGGGTGCTAAGTCGCTTCAGTGGTGTCCAACTCTGTACAGCACTATAAACTGTATCTTGCCAGGCTCCTCTGTCCATGAGATTCTCCAGGTGAGAATACTGGAGTGATTGTCATGCCCTCCTCCAGGGAATCTTCCTGACCATGGGTCGAGCCCTCATTTCTTATGTCTCCTGCATTGATAGATGGGTTCTTCACCACTAGCAACACCTGGGAAGCTATGTATATAGTATGTAATATATGGACTTCCCAGGTGGCCCAGTGTTAAAGAATCTGCCTGCCAATATGGGTTTGACCCCTGGGTCAGGAAGATCCCCTGGAGAAGAAAGTGGCAACCCACTCTAGTATTCTTGGCCTGGGAAATCCTATAGACAGAAATCCTGGGGGCTACAGTCTATAGGATGGCGAGAGAGTTGGACATAACTTAGCAACTAAGCAACAACAATATATACATATACAACAAAAGTGAACTTGTGCTTCTTTATAATCTGTTTTTGTAACATAATATTAATATTTACATATGTTAAATAATAAATATATTATTTAATATGTAATTATATACTATTTAAATCATTTTTTCACTTTAAATTACAATGATATTTTACTTTAGTCGCAACATTTGACACTTCAAAACAAGATACCACTAACAAATAACAAACGTGGAAATACTTAACAAGTTTACAACAGACATGTTTAGCTGAGAATTACTTCAACAGAGTAAAGCTCTAAAAATACCAGACAAACCAATACTTGTTTGGAATAAGATGTACAACTTTCTTACTGTACAGGTGAGGCCCTGTTTCCATGTGGTCAGGGTTATAGTAAATCACATTTAAATATGTAATTTATCATATAATACATAAGATGATGTCTAGGATTTGCTTAAAAACAATCCAGTGGAGAGGTGAGAGATAAGCAGGTGTGTAAATGAAGCAAGAATGGCTGTGGGCTGATGATTGTTGTAGCTGGGTGATGGGGATTCTCAGCTCTCTATTACTGAGTATGTTTGAAATGCTCCATAATTGAAATGTCACTAGACATTTACCTGTTAACCTAGAGCATCATCTTTAATGGCTGCATGTACCAAAATTTAGTCAATCTCGCTGTTGAATGATTAGATCACTGTCAGGTTTTCCTTTTATAAACAATGCTGTGATGGACATCTTTGTAGCTAAATCTGATGGGTCAGAGGTAGACTGTGAGAAAAAGAAAGAAGTCAAGGATAATTTCAAGATTTTACCAGAGTAATTAGAAAAGTGAAGTTGCCATTAACTGAGAAGGGAAAGGCTCGAGTAAGAGTCATGTGGGGTGAAAAATCAAGGGTTTTATTTTTGTGGTCATATAGTCGGGAAGCCATCCAAATGGAGATGCCAAGCAGGCAGTTGGATTTGAAAGACTGGAATTCAGAGGTACAGTGAAGCCTGGGAATATAAATTTGGATCATGAGTATATTGATGTTGAGAGAGGCAGGGAAGAAATATTTGAAGGCTTAGCTCTGGGGTTGACCAACTTAAGGTCAGGAAGATGAGAAGAATCCATCAAAGGATTTGGAGAGAGATAGGCAGTGAGGTAAGGATGTAGTGTCCCAGGAACCAAGTGAAAAAAGTATTTCTAGAAGAAAAACACGGAGCAGTCCAATAAAATGTGGGCTGAAAACTGTCAATGAGATTTGGTAACACCATGCTTATTACCTGTCTCTTCCAACTAGAACATACGCTCCGTAAGGTCAGGGACTTGTTTGCTTTGATTATTGCTGTAAAAAAACTGCACCTGGCAATGTAATATGTGTTCAATAAATAACTGTTGAAGAGTGAATAATAAACCAAATAAACCAAAATATTAATAATTATTTTATCATGTTAAATTCTTAAGAGTAGAATTGCTAAGTAAAAGCAAAATTGAAAGTCTTTCAATGTGAAAGGCCATTATTAATTTTTTCAGTCCATCAAAAAAGACTGCATTAATCCCATTTAAAGCCCATCAAATACTCCTTTGTTATCAGTGGGAAACCTCAAAGGAAAGCTTCAGCCAGCTTCTAAGATGAGCTAATCAGTTTATTTTTAGTTCCCTCCTACTTCTATCACTACACTTGAAACACACTTTGTTTCCCTTTCAGTGCCCATCTGAAGCTGCAGCTTAGATAGGGTTGTGTACACTGAACTGTCAATTAGTTTCCTCCTCCCCACCCTAAGGATGTAGCTAAATATCAAGATATTAGTTCAGCATGACTTAGGCCTCATGAAAAGTACCCACGTTAAAGAAAGAAGTCATCAAAATGAAAACTTTCAAGGCCTAGAAGAACAAAGTCTAATAGAATGATAGACATGGGAACCACTCTTTGGGGCTGTGAGTTCTGTCTAAAAATCACACTCCTGCCTAGTCTATAATGAAGTCGGATCTGGGCTAGTCTTATGGAAAATGCCCAGAGGATGTCTCTGTGCCCTGGCCTGCTTGGGAAAGAACTCTTTCCTGCCTCTTTTGAATCCCCTAATTTTGTGTTCTCTAATTCTTGATGTTTGTCTTACTCAAGCAGTTTGGACTTGCTTTATCCTTCCTCTACACAGGAGGTGTGGTGCTGGAGAAGACTCTTGAGAGTTCCTTGATCTGCAAAAAGATCGAACGAGTCAATCCTAAAGGAAATCAACTCTGAATATTCACTGGAAGGATTGTTGCTAAAGCTGAAGCTCCAGTACTTTGGCCACCTGATGCGGAGAGCCGGCTCATTAGAAAAGACCCTGATGCTGGGAAGGATTAAAGGCAAAATGAGAAGGGATCAGAGGATGAGATGGTTAGATAGCATCATTGACTCAGAGAATTGAAGCAGGGGATGAGATGGTTAGATAGCATCATTGACTCAATGGCATGAATTTGAGCAAATTCTGGGAGATAGATAGTAGAGGATAGAGGATCCTGAAGTGCTACAGTCCATGGGTCACAAACAGTTGGACACAACTTAGCGACTAAACAACACACCAGCAAGCTAAGTGACACATCCACTAGCACTGTCAGCTCTGAGGCCAGCTGTTAAAAATAAAAAGTGAGAGGTGCCCCAGTTCCTGGAAATCCCTACTCCTCTCCCCAAAAACAGTTGCAATAATCCTCCCACTTGTTGTTGCTTTTAGTTGCTAAGTCACGTCAGACTCTTTTTGCAACCCCATGGACTGTAGCCTACCAAGCTCCTCTGTCCATGGGACTTCCCAGGCAAGAATACTGGAGTGGGCTGCATTTCCTCCTCCACAGGATCTTCCCAACCCAGGGATGGAACCTACGTCTCTTGCACTTGCAGACAGATTCTTTACCACTGAGCCACCAGGGAAACCCTTAAACTGGTCTATGAAATTACCCAGCCCATAAAAATCAGCCAGGCCATATTTGGGGACCACTCTTCTGAGACGGCCCACACTCGGTGTGTAGAGTGTGTTTTTCTCGAAATAAATTCACTTCTCACCTATCACTTTGTCTCCCACTGAATTCTTTTTTGTGATAAGACATCAAGAACCTGAGCTGCGTTACGTCCTGAAATCAAATGTGATCTCAGTTAAAAGACCATAGCTTCACTGGCACAAAGACAGATATATAGATCAATGGAACAAAATAGAAAGCCCTGAGATTAACCCACATACCTATGGACACCTTATCTTCGACAAAGGAGGCAAGAATATACAATGGAGTAAAGACAGTCTCTTTAACAGGTGGTGCTGGGAAAACTGGTCAACCACTTGTAAAAGAATGAAACTAGACCCCTTTCTAACACCATACACAAAAATAAACTCAAAATGGATTAAAGATCTAAATGTAAGACCAGAAACTATAAAACTCCTAGAGGAGAACATAGGCAAAACACTCTCCGACATAAATCACAGCAGGATCCTCTATGATCCAACTCCCAGTATACTGGAAATAAAAGCAAAGATAAACAAATGGGATCTAATTAAAATTAAAAGCTTCTGCACAACAAAGGAAACTATAAGCAAGGTGAAAAGACAGCCTTCTGAATGGGAGAAAACAATAGCAAATGAAACAACTGACAAACAACTAATCTCAAAGCTATATAAGCAACTTATGCAGCTCAACTCCAGAAAAATAAATGATCCAATAAAAAAATGGGCCAAAGAACTAAATAGGCATTTTTCCAAAGAAGACATATGGATGGCTAACAAACACATGAAAAGATGTTCAACATCACTCATTATCAGAGAAATGCAAATCAAGACCACAAGGAGGTACCATTTCACACCAGTCAGAATGGCTGCGATCCAAAAGTCTACAAGCAATAAATGCTGGAGAGGATGTGGAGAAAAGGGAACCCTCTTACACTGCTGGTGGGAATGCAAACTAGTACAGCCATTATGGAAAACAGTGTGGAGATTCCTTAAAAAATTGCAAATAGAACTGCTTTATGACCCAGCAATCCCACTGCTGGGCATACACACCAAGGAAACTAGAATGGAAAGAGACACATGTACCCCAATGTTCATTGCAGCACTGTTTATAATAGCCAGGACATGGAAGCAACCTAGATGTCCATCAGCAGATGAATGGATAAGAAAGCTGTGGTACATATACACTATGGAATACTACTCAGCCCTTAAAAAGAATAAATTTGACTCAGTTCTAATGAGATGGATGAAACTGGAACCGATTATACAGAGTGAAGTAAGCCAGAAAGAAAAACACCAATACAGTATACTGACACATATATATGGAATTTAGAAGACAGTAATGATGACCCTATATGTGAGACAACAAAGAGACACAGAGGTATAGAGTGGACTTTTGGCCTCTGAGGGAGAGGGAAAGGGTGGGATGGTTTGGGAGAATGGCAATGAAACATGTATATTTTCCTGTAAGAAACGAAGTGCCAATCTATGTTCAATGTAGGATGCAGGATGCATGGGGCTGATGCACAGGATGATTCAAGTAAAGGATGTGGGGTGGGAGGTGGGAGGGGGCTTCAGCATTGGGAGATTGTGTTCACCTATGGCTGATTCGTGTCAATGCATGGCAAAACAAATACAGTATTGTAATTAAAAAAATAAATAAATTTAATTAAAAAAAAAAAAAAAAGACCATAGCTTCAAGTCCAAAACTTGGTTTTGGATGGTTGGAGTCCTGGCCATGTGGGTTCAGTTCCAGCCAGAGTTAAAGTCTCAGAATGGGCCTCAATCAGACCGCTTGGACCTAGAATGGGCCTAGAACTGCTGACAAACAACAGACACCACAAGCAACCCTGCTGAAATCAGACCCAAGAAAATACATTTCTTCCAGCAACTCTTGGTGCTTATCCACCCTAAACAATAAAGTTGTTGCTGTTGTTGGTCAGTTGTTAAGTCATGTCTGACTCTTTGCAACCCTGTGGACTGTACTACACCAGGCTCCCCTGTCCTTCACTGTCTCCCAGAATTTATCATACTCAAATCCATGTTGGATGGCTCATGGGTAATATTTCCAACCTGGTTCCTTTTCCCATCAAGGAACTTGGGAAGGATCAAGGAATGCTTCACACAAGTCATTGGTAAAAAAAAAAAAAAAGAAAAGAAACGTGTGTGTTGGGGGAAAGAAGTGTATGGACAGGGTGAAAATATGAGGGCTGATAGCTCTAGGCCTGGACAGGAAATTCATAAAAGACTTCACACACACACACACAGACACTTTCCTGGATTCTGAAAACATATCTGAAGCGTTGTTAGATAGGTTTATTTATGGACATCAACTCTCAATGAGACATTCCTGGATTTTGTGACAATAAAGCAGCTTAAGTTAAGAATGATCAAAACACTGCCTGTTTCATAGGTCCAGGACAACCTGGGAGCATTTCCCCTCCCTCACTCTCAGCTCATCTTATCATTATGACACATGCCAGAAATAATCTCCCCGCTACAGATCACTTTGAAGTCAAAAACATTCCTGGTTGAAACTTTCCGAAAGTCAAGGGCTTTAAAAGCCTTTTAAGGTCAGAAAAGATCACCAGGGAACTGACAGGATAAAGTGAAGCACAGCATGCCCAAAGGCAAACATCTCAGGGCTCTGTCATTTCAACTTAGCTTGTGAATATATTAAAAATCCTGAGGTCAAAAGTCATTTTGCTTTTTCATCACATCACCACTGTAGCCCCAGAGAGAGCAGAAGAACTAACTATACTGCTTTTAGATCACAATGTGGAGGCTCTCAAACTTAAGTATGAGTGAGACCCACCTGGGAGTTATTTAAAATGCAGCTTTACAAGCCCTGCATCCAGAGATTAAGTCAGAGATGAGTTCTTAAAGTCTTTCTTTTAACAAGGTTTATTAGTAGTCTGTGATGGGGATTCCTCAGCCATGGTGATGGTTGAGGGGGATGAAGGGCTTACAGAAGGTTGGAAGCAGTTATTACAAGGTATCCATGAACACATGGACATTACCAGATGGCCAACACTGAAATCAGATTGATTATACTCTTTGCAGCCAAAGATGGAGACGGTCTATACAGCCGGGAAAAACAAGACCAGGAGCTGATTGTGGCTACATCATGAAATCCAAATTTGGATGTAAATTGAAGAAAGTAGGGAAAAGAACTAGACCATTCAGGTATGACCTAAATCAAATCCCTTATGATTATACAGTGGAAGTGAGAAATAGATTTAAGGGACCAGATCTGATAGACAGAGTGCCTGATGAACTATGGACTGAGGTTCGTGACATTGTGCAAGAGACAGGGATCAAGACCATCCCCAAGAAAAAGAAATGAAAAAGCAAAATGGCTATCTGAGGAGGCCTTACAAATAGGTGAGAAAATAAGAGAAGCTAAAAACAAAGGAGAAAAGGAAAGATATACCCATTTGAATGCAGTGTTCCAAAGAATAGCAAGGAGAGATTTAAAAAAAAAAAGCCTTCCTCAGTGATTAGTGCAAAGAAATAGAGGAAAACAATAGAATCAGAAAGACTAGAAATCTCTTCAAGAAAATTAGAGATACCAATGGAACATTTCATGCAAAGATGGGCTCAATAAAGGGCAGAAATGGTTTGGACGTAACAGAAGCAGAAGATATTAAGAAGAGGTGGTGAGAATACACAGAAGAACTCTACAAAAAGATCTTCATGACCAAGATAATCACGATGTTGTGATCACTCACCTAGAGCCAGACATCCTGGAATGTGAAGTCAAGTGGGCCTTAGGAAACATCACTATGAACAAAGCTAGTGGAGGTGATGGAATTCCAGTTAAGCTATTTCAAATCCTGAAAGATGATGCTGTGAAAGTACTGAACTCAATATGCCAGCAAATGTGGAAAACTCATCAGTGGCCACAGAACTTGAAAAGGGCAGTTTTTATTCCAACTTTAGGAAAGTTTCAGCCAAGAATGTTTTTGACTTCAAAGTGATCTGTAGCAGGGAGATTAATGCTCAAACAACTGCACAGTTGCACTCATCTCACACGCTAGTAAAGTAATGCTCAAAATTCTCCAAGCCAGACTTCAGCAATATATGAACTGTGAACTTCCAGATGTTCAGGCTGGTTTTAGAAAAGGCAGAGGAACCAGAGATCAAATTGCCAGCATCCGCTGGATCATGGGAAAAGCAAGAGAGTTCCAGAAAAACATCTATTTCTGCTTTATTGACTATGCCAAAGCCTTTGACTGTGTGGATCACAATAAACTCTGGAAAATTCTGAAAGAGATGGGAATACCAGACCACCTGACCTGCCTCTTAAGAAATCTGTATGCAAGTCAGGAAGCAACAGTTAGAACTGGACATGGAACAACAGACTGGTTCCAAATAGGAAAAGGAGTACATCAAGGCTGTATATTGCCACCCTGCTTATTTAACTTACACGCAACACAGAGTACATCATGAGAAACACTGGGCTGGAGGAAGCACAAGCTGGAATCAAGATTTCCAGGAGAAATATCAATAACCTCAGATATGCAGATGATAGCACCCTTATGGTAGAAAGTGAAGAGGAACTAAAGAGCCTCTTGGTGAAAGTGAAAGAGGAGAGAGAAAAAGTTGGCTTAAAGCTCAACATTCAGAAAACTAAGATCATGGCGTCCAGTCCCATTACTTCATGGGAAATAGATGGGGAAACAGTGGAAACAGTGGCTGACTTGATTTTTCTGGGCTCTAAAATCACTGCAGATGGTGACTGCAGCCATGAAATTAAAGGACGCTTGCTCCTTGGAAGGAAAGTTATGACCACCCTAGATAGCATATTAAAAAGCAGAGACATTACTTTGCCAACAAAGGTCCATCTAGTCAAAGCTATGGTTTTTCCAACGTCATGTATGGATGTGAGAGTTGGACTATAAAGAAAGCTGAGCACCGAAGAATTGATGCTTTTGAAGTGTGGTGTTGGAGAAGACTCTTGAGAGTCCCTTGGACTGCAAGGAGATCCAACCAGTCCATCCTAAATGAGATCAGTCTTGAGTGTTCATTGGAAGGATTGATGTTGAAACTGAAACTCCAACACTTTGGACACCTGATGCAAAGAGCTGACTCATTGGAAAAGACTCTGATGCTGGGAAAGATTGAAGGCAGGAGGAGAAGGGGATGACAGAGGATGAGATGGTTGGATGGCATCACTGACTCAATGGACGTGAGTTTGGGTGGACTCCAGGAGTTGGTGATGGACAGGGAGGACAGGAGTGCTGCGGTCTAGGGGATTGCAAAGAGTCGGACACGAATGAGCGACTGAACTGAATGAACACATGGGTGCAAATGTTCTCCCTCAATCCTCTAATTATAGTTACTAACAAACTTTTAGGCATTGACAAATGGTCCTCATATTCAAAACTCAGAAATTCCCTTGTCGCTGTTCTTTTCTTCCCCGTGATACCTGACGGGAAGGTGTAGGGAGTACAAGAGGAGAGTTTCCTTCCCCTATCTGCTCTGGGAATTTCTCAGAAGTCTGGAATGAAAGGAAAAGGAGCTGGAGTCACCCCAGGAATATTGTATGGCCAGATCTGCTCCTTGCCTTCTCTAACTAAGCAATAGCACCTGGAAATCTGCAAAGCCCTTACTGGGACATAATGCCCTTCTGCTCACTGAAGAATTCCAGAGAGTTAAAGAGAGATGGATTCAGGAAGATGGGTGAAGGAGATAAAGCCAAAAGATGAGGTGAAGATCAAAAGACCAGGTGAAGCAGATGACCCTCATCTAAGTGTTCAGTTCAGTTCAGTCACTCAACTGTATCTGACTCTTTGCGACCCCATGGACTCCAGTATGCCAGGCTTCCCTGTCCATCACCAATTCCCAGAGCTTACTTAAACTCATGAACATTGAGTCAGTGACACCTTCCAACCATCTCATCCTCTGTCGTCCCCTTCTCCTCCTGCCCTCAATCATTCCCAGCATCAGGGTCTTTTCAAATGAGTCATCTCTTCATATCAGGTGGCCAAAGGATTGGAGTTTCAGCTCCAGCATCAGTCCTTCCAGTGAATATTCAGGACTCATCTCCTTTAGGATGGACTGGTTTGGTCTCCTTGCAGTCCACAGGACTCTAAAGAGTCTTCTCCAAAACGACAGTTCAAAAGCATCAGTTCTTCAGCGCTCAGCTTTCTTTATAGCCACTCACTACCAATGTCACCCTGTGCAAGTTACTTTACTTCTCTGTACCTCAGTTTCTTCATCTATAAAACAGAAATAATACTAGTAACTCCCTCATAGGGTTGTTGGGATGATTAAATGAGTTAAATGTATTTAAAGAACCTAGTGTTCCTGGCCTACGGTAATTCCTGTCATATGTAATGTGTTACTGTCATTCACAGTAAGTCAGAAAGGACTTTTGTTTTAGTTCTGTAGTTTATATTCTTTTTGCCTTTAGGTTGGATTGTTCGTTTGGGGCTTGAACTTTACTGACATAAGAGGTGAATCGAGACCCACACTTTTGCTTCGGGTGTCACCACCCAGCCCATATCTTTTCTTTCAGAATCACCAGCTGGGGTGTATCTTCCTAAGGTTTCCTTTGTTTCTCGGAAAGCACATTGCTGCAGTTTAACTAGTGGGTCTTTTTCTTCCCACTTCGACCTGCAGTACTGTGAGCTGTGTCCATTCTTCCTTTCATTTCTAACTTCTATGGGTTTGGTGTGCCATGGACGCACACCACTTTTTCCCCTTAACTCTCTCACCGTGTTCGCTTGCTCACTTTTACACTTTCTCTTTAAAGCATGCTTTTCATATTGCGCCAGCTCAATCATCTCTGACTCCTTTTCACCAGCCCCTCAGAACAGCCACAGCCCTGGTCCCCAAACGCTTGTCTATAGTTTGCACCACCAAGCAGATACCAACCCAACTGCAGAACACACCTCTCCCCACACCTCCTTCAGGAATGTTCACAGTGCAGAAGCCTCCTGAGTGTTTCCAGAGAGCAGCTCTCTCCCAGGAGGGAGCAGAAGGACAGGAACTACCCCCGGCCCCACATACGCCCCTTCCCCAGCGACTTAGACGGTTGCTCAGAGGGGGAGACAAACGCTGTCTTAAAGAATGTTGCTGTTGCTAGGAGAGAACGCAGGAGAAATAGTTCCCGTCACAAAGGGCAGCCGGCAGAAAAGAAAGAACAGGGCTACAAACAGTGGGGACAAGTTTCTGTGTCTTGCTAATACTTGCGGGTGTGTAGCTACCATTAGCTGCTTCAACCACAAAGTATGAGGTCACTGGAATGGGTTTTTAATAGCTGCAGCTTTTATTTTGATGTCTTTGTGGGGTTTTAATTCAGTCTTTAATGTGGGGAAATAGTATGTAAAACCCAGGAAACAAACTCCCATTATTGCCATAACTTTGGCCCATCAGGTATCACAGCGCTTAACTACCCCTGCAGTGCTTCTTTACCAGTCTAGGTCCTACAGTAGAGGCAGCGATGGCGACATGGATGATGAATTATTCATTTTTGCCTCCCTACTCTAACCAGTCTCTGGCACGAAAAGGAGTTCAGTAAAATAAGTGTATCAAAGGATTTGAAGAACCCTTTGATACCAGACTTGGTAAAAGGACCCAACCTTCAGGCACCCCACATTCCAGCAAGGAGCCCCCATTGGCTATACCCCAAACACTCACTCTGCTTTCCAGTCTCTGGACCGTTACTCATGCTAATTCACCATGTCCTAGAAATGGGAAGGTCCTGGGAAGCTTTGGAAAGAAGCAGGCTGAACAGTTGGGATTTTATTCATTAGAAACGGGGATTTATTGATGGTTTTTGAGCAGAAGCCACTGGTATAAGGTAGAGCCTGATTAAGACTTTCATTAACTTCAAGAATACTGCTTGTGGATCCCAAACCTCCATCTGTATACTTCAAAATTAAAACAGTACCAAACAGTAAAACACAAAACATCAGATACATTGATGATGAAAAAGTTTTGTTCTACATCTTCAGAACATAAAATACTGAGTACAATAACAGAACCCTTTTCTAGGTCTTTCTCTACTCCTTATCACCCAAGACTGGAATGGACCTCTTTCTTTACTATAGATCACACTTAGAAATGTATAGAATTTTATAAGATTTGAACCCAGAGATCTAAGAAAATAAAGTGGTCATTGTCCAACTATACATTTTCTTCACACGAAATTTAATAATGGCATAGCATGATTATTTCAGAACAAATCCTCTCACTTTTTCAGCCTCACAGAATGCACTGAGAGTGGCCTGATAGTACATCTCATGTGTCTTTCTTGAAGCTCTTAAAAGCAACACTGGTGAAGTTTTAAGTGAATCTTGATTTTGTATATTTATTACATTAGATGAGAACCTTCCTAAATTTGGTGGACGATAATGAAAATAGTTTGCAAGTCACGCAATTGTATTCCAGCATTCAATTTAAGCATAAAGGGAACTAGTTAGCATTAGGCATCTATATGACTAATCAAACCCTTCAATTTGCCTAATTCTGCTTTAAAAGCAAAAGAGTGTTGTTTCACAAGGGTCTTTCAACCCTAAGCTTTTCTTAACAGTGGAATTAAATATGAAAAGAAAATATCTTAAGGTTTCATTGACAAAAATAAAAATCAAAACTAAATCCACAATCTGTCTTTAAAACAAGAGAAACTTCCCTTTAACACAAAGGTCTCTATCTTGTTAACCACCAAGCTCTAATGATATACAGCTATTTTTATGTAGCCTGTTTCAAATCCTATTTTAAACAAAAAGGAGAGGTTTCATTATCTTTCAGGCTTTAACATCCCAGGATTAATTGGCTGTTCGTCTATTATTCATCTGCTGTTGTTAGAAATTAAGTCTTTGTTACTGATGGGGTAAAACTTAGTGGAGCAGATCAATAGAATTATTCCTGCAATAATAGAAGGTAGGAAGATAATGATTAGCCATGTCTTTTCTTTTAATTCTGCCTTATATTAGTGGTTCATGCTCCAGGAAAGGCTTTTTGAGTTGCTGAATAAAAGTCCTAAGGTTCTACAGCTTCATGTACCAGAGAATTTTTCTGTAGCTCTGAAACCTCCCTAAGAACCCAGCAAAAATTAAAAAGAAAAGGAAAAGCATATTCTATGCACAGTCTACTCTCAGAACCAGAGGAAAGCCTTCATAATTAACACTCTTATGAATCCATTATAGGCTGATGCTACTGTATCACTTCATGGAAAATAGATGGGGAAACAGAGGAAACAGTGGCTGACCTTATTTTGGGGGCTCCAAAATCACTGCAGATGGCGATTGCAGCCACGAAATTAAAAGACGCTTACTCCTTGGAAGGAAAGTTATGACCAACCTAGACAGCATATTCACAAGCAGAGACATTACTTTGCAAACAAAGGTCCGTCTAGTCAAGGCTGTGGTTTTTCCAGTAGTCATGTATGTGAGAGTTGGACTATAAAGAAAGCTGAGCACCGAAGAATTGATGCTTTTGAACTGTGGTGCTGGAGAAGACTCTTGAGAGTCCCTTGGACTGCAAGGAGATCCAACCAGTCCATCCTAAAGGAGACCAGCCCTGAATGTTCATTGAAGGACTGATGTTCATTGGAGCTGAAGCTCCAATACTTTGGCCACCTGATGCAAAGAGCTGACTCATTGGAAAAGACCCTGATGCTGGGGAAGAATGAGGACAGGAGGAGAAAGGGATGACAGAGGTTGAGATGGTTGTATGGCATCACCAACTCAATGGACATGGGTTTGGGTGGACTCCGGGAGTTGGTAATGGACAGGGAGGCCTGGTGTGCTGCGGTTCATGGGGTCTCAAAGAGTTGGACACAACTGAGTGACTGAACTGAACTGAAATGAATCCCTGCATTGAGCTCCCCAAGTGGCTTAGTGGTAAAGAATCTGCCTGCCAAGCAGGAGGTGTGAGTTTGATCCTTGGGTCAGGAAGATCTCCTGAAGTAGGAAATGGCAACCCATTCTAGTATTCTGTCCTGGGAAATCCTATGGACAGAGCAGCCTGGCGGGCTACAGTTCATGGGATCACAAAGAGTCAGGCACGATTTAGCGACTAAACCATAATGAAAGCCCTGCATGACCACTCTGAAGGCCATCGATAGCCATGAGATCAGAACAGAAATAAGAAAGGACAATCATCTTGTTTATTGCTGAACAAGATGCTTCAGCAACAGGAAAGACAGCTCTGCTCTCAGAAGACTGATTATTCGGACTGGCTTCACACTTTGGCCCCTCGTGGTTTCTTTGGAAACTACTTGTCATGAAATTTTATCATCTGTTAAAAAAAAAGTGCAAAAATATTTCTTACCTACCTCACAAGGATGTTGGAGAGATTAAAATTAGATAGCTGTGAAAGTGTTTCTAATTCTCCTAGGAAAGACTGGAGAAATGCTTTGTGGATAAACTTGTTCGTTGAAACTTTGAAAGAGTCATAATGATCCCATCTCACAGCCTTCTCCCATTAAAAGCGCAGGATTCTGCTGACCAAGAAGTGAGTTACCTTGCCTCTATATAGCTCCTTAAAATCATTCCACTTGAAGCTCAAAACTATTTAATATGTGACTGACAAAAAAAAAAAAAGAATTCTACTACCCACTCCAAACCCTTCTTGGATTAGTCAGAAGAGAAATTCCAGCAGCTCTACCTTGTCTGAGTAGGAACTCTCCCATTACCCCCTCCCTTCCTTTCCTCTAAACACATTTTCCTTTGTCTGCTTCCCAAGTGTGTTTGTGTATGTGTTCAGTCACTTAGCCATGTCTGACTCTTTGCGACCCTATGGACTGTAGCCTGCCAGGCTCCTCTGTCCATGGGATTCTCCAGGCAAGAACAGAGGAGTAGGTTGCTGTGCCCTCCTCCAGGGGATCTTCCAGACCCTGGGATCAAACTTGCAATGCAGGAGACCACCTGCAACGTAAGAGACCTGGGTTGGATACTTGGGTTTGGAAGATCTCCTAGAGAAGGAAATGGCAACCCACTCCAGTATTCTTGTCTGGGAAATTCCATGGGCAGAGGAGCCTGGTGGGGTTGCAAGAGTCCGACATGGCTTAGCAACTAAAACACCCACAAGGGAAGACCTACTTCCAAGCATGTGTCCATGCTAAGTCACTTCAGTCATGTCCAACTCTCCCACCCTATGGACTGTAGCCCGCCAGACTCCTCTGTCCATGGGATTCTCCAGGTAAGAATACTGGAGTGGGTTGCCATGCCCTCCTCCAGGGATTTTCCCAACTCAGGGATCAAACCCACGTCTCTTATGTCTCCTGCATTGGCAGGCAGGTTTCTTACCACTAGCACCACCTGAAAAACCCACTTCCAATATAAGAACTTGCAAATGTGTTGCCCACTGTTTACACACCCTCTTCACATCTGTCCATACCAGCATATACTATTTTTTCATTGAAGCTCTAAAGAATAAAGGCATGACTACTCTCAGCAAATGTATCTTCAATATCTCCACGCTCTGCACACAAACCCCCTAGGTAGTAAACACTTCCAACTCCAGAAGAGACCTGAAAAATGTGGATTTCCCAAGCTTTTTCACATTTTACTCTGTGACTCTCCCCAGCTCTAGCTCTACATAATCAAACCAGAAATCAACTGAGACCAATAACTCATGCACATTAAGGTGAAAATCAATAATATCTTTTTAAGGAGCTACACCTTCCCAAATAATCTTACTTTGTTAGCATCTCCTTTTGACTCTGATATTTTTCCCTGCCCATCCTTCATGGATATTTACTCCACAACATATCACTAGTGAACACAGAGGAGAAATTTCATTAATGTTAAAAATTACTGTATACAATAAGAGAAAGTACAACATGGGTGTGATGCACATAGCTAGAGGATGAGGGGGAAAGGCTTTAAACTAAAGAAATGAAATCCTAAGAGTGGAATTTCAGGTGAAATCTGAGGTCAGTAAACTCAGAGAACAGAGGGCATCCCCTGAAGTCACTTGACTTGGGGGCTAGCTATTCTATCTACAGGCTAACCTAACCTTGGTTACTGGACTGCATGGTTCTATGCACTGAGAACTGGGTGGTGAAGAATATAGCTTCTCAGGCACCTGGTATGGTTGGTGTATAGCTTGAAGACAACAGATTCTACACTTTGATGTAAGCAGAAAACGGAAAGGCAGAGAAATGGGTACTAACTGAGCTTCTAAGAACAACACCCAACTACCTCTGCCAATTTTGAAAAAGCATCTGCCATTGCTGTCGGATGCAGCAGAACCAGAAAGTGGCCAATGTAGAACCATGATGCCTCTGCCACCATCTACTCCAGCGGAGCTGGAGTTTCTGGCCCTACCTCTTTCCACCCTTAACTCAGTTTCAAATCCAAGCTTTATGCAAATACACAAATTCAAAAGAATCTAAACCACATATGGCACCCTAGCTGTAAGACAGTCTAGGAAATGTAGGTCCGCCCCTCCCCCCACCCCCACCATACCAAGCCGCTTGTGGCATCATAGTTCTTTGACCAGGGATCCAACCCCCGCCCTGGCAGTGAAAGCACACATCCTAACAACTGGGTCACCAGAGAATGCCCAAGGAAATGTAGCTTGTTTTTTGTGTTTTTTTTTTAATTTACTTATTTTTTAATCGAAGGATAATTGCTTTACAGAATTTTGTTGTTTTTGAACCTCCCTCCCATCTCCCTCTCCATCCCATCTCTCTAGGCTGATACAGAGCCCCTCTTTGGGTTTCCTTTTTTAAAATTTTTTAATTATTTATTTTAATTGGAGGCTAATTACTTAACGATATTGCAGTGGTTTTTGTCATACATTGACATGAATCAACCATGAGTGTACATGTTTCCTGGGACATACAGCAATTCCTGTTGGCTATCTATTTTACATATGGTAATGTAAGTTTCTGTGTTACTCTCTCCATACATCTCACCCTCTCCTCCTCTCTCCCCATGTCCGTAAGTCTATTCTCTGTGCCTATTTCTCCATTGCTGCCCTGCAAATAAATTCTTCAGTACCATTTTTCTAGATTCCATATATATGCATTAGTATATGATATTTATCATTCTCTTTCTGACTTACTTCACTCTGTATAACAGGCTCTAGGTTCATCCACCTCATTAGAACTGACTCAAATGCATTCCTTTTTATGACTGAGTACTATTCCATTGTATATATGTACCACAACTTCTTTATCCATCCATCTGTCAATGCACATCTAGGTTGCTTCCATGTTCCAGCTATTGCAAATAGTATTTCAATGAATAATGGAATACATGTGTCTTTTTCAATTTTGGTTTCCTCAGGGTATATGCCTAGGAGTGGGATTGCTGGGTCATATGGTGCTTTTATTTCTAGTTTTTTTAAGGAATCTCCATACCATCTTCCACAGTGGCTGTATCAATTTATATTCCCACCAACAGTGCAAGAGCATTCCCTTCTCTCCAGACCCTCTCCAGCATTTATTGTTTGTAAACTTTTTGATGATGGCCATTTTGACTGGTATGAGGTGATATCTCCTTGTAGTTTTTATTTGCATTTCTATAGTAATCAATGATGTTGAGCATCTTTTTATGTGTTTGTTAGCCATCTGTATGTCTTCTTTGGAGAAATGTTTGTTCAGATCTTTTCCCCACTTTTTGATTGGGCTGTTTGTGTTTCTGGTATTGAGTTGTATGAGCTGCTTGTATATTTTGGAAATTAATCTTTTGTCAGTTGTTTCATTTGCTATTATTTTCTCCCATTCTAAAGGTTGTCTTTTCACCTTGCTTAGAGTTTCTTTCGCTGTGCAAAAGCTTTTAAGTTTAATCAGGTCACACTTGTTTACTTGTGTGTTTATTTCCATTACTCATAGAGGATCTTACTTTGATTATGTCCTCGAGTGTTCTGTCAATGTTTTCCTCTAAGAGTTGTATAGTTTCTGGTCTTACATTTATGTCTTTAATCTATTTTGAGTTTATCTTTGTGTATGGTATTAAGAAGTGTTCTAATTTCTTTCTTTTATATGTAGCTGTCCAGTTTTCCCAGCACCATTTATTGAAGAGGCTCTCTTTGCCCCATTGTATATTCTTGTCTCCTTTATCAAAAATAAAGTACCCATAGGTGCATAGGTTTAGTTCTGGGCATTCTGTCTTGTTCCTTTGGTCTTTATTTCTGTTTTTGTGCCAGTACCATACTGTCTTGATGACTATAGCTTTGTAGTATAATCTGGAGTCAGGAAGGTTGATTCCTCCAGCTCCATTCTTCTTTCTCAGGACTGCTTTGGCTATTCAGGGTCTTTTATGTTTCCATACAAATTGTGAAATCTTTGGTTCTAGTTCTGTGAAAACTGCCATTGGTAGTTTGATAGGGATCACATTGAATCTATAGATTGCATTTGGTAGTATAGTCATTTTCTCAATATTAATTCTTCCTACCCAGGAACATGGAATATCTCTCCATCTGTTTATGTCATCTTTGATTTCTTTCATTTCTCTTATAATTTTCTTTGTACAGTTCTTTTATCTCCTTAGGTAAGTTTATTTCTAGATATTTTATTCTTTTGTTGCAATGGTGAATGGGATTGATTCCTTAATTTCTCTCTGATTTTTCAATGTTAGTATATAGAAGTGAAGGTGATTTCTGTGTATTGATTTCTGTGTAAAGGAGTACATCAAAGCTGTATCCTGCAACTTTACTAAATTCACTGATTAGCTCTAGTAATTTTCTGATAGTATCTTTAGGCTTTTCTATGTACGGTATCATCTCATCTGCAAACAGTGAGAGCTATACTTCTTCTTTTATGAAGAAGACTCCTTTTATTTGTTTTTCTTCTCTGACTGCTGTAAGTAGGACTTCCAGAACTATGTTGAATAATACTGGTTAAAGTGGACACCATTTTCTTGTTACTGATCTTAGGGGGAATGCTTTCAGTTTTTCACCATTGAGAATGTTTGATGTAGGCTTATCATATATGTCTTCTACTTTGTTGAGGTAGGTTCCTTCTATGCACATGTTTTGAAGAGTTTTAATCATAAATCGGTGTTGAATTTTGTCAAAGGCTTTTTCGGCATCTATTGAGATTTTGTGAAGTCAACTAGGCCTTAGAAAGCATCACTACAAACAAAGCTAGTGGAGGTGATGGAATTCCAGTTGAGCTCTTTCAAATCCTGAAAGATGATGCTGTGAAAGTGCTGCACTCAATATGCCAGCAAATTTGAAAAACTCAGCAGTGGCCACAGGACTGGAAAAGGTCAGTTTTCATTCCAATCCCAAAGAAAGGCAATGCCAAAGAACGCTCAAATTAACGCACAATTGCACTCATCTCACACGCTAGTAAAGTGATGCTTAAAATTCTCCAAGCCAGGCTTCAGCAATACATGAATTATGAACTTCCAGATGTTCAAGCTGGTTTTAGAAAAGGCAGAAGAACCAGAGATCAAATTGCCAACATCTGCTGGATCATTGAAAAGGCAAGAGAGTTCCAGAAAACCATCTATTTCTGCTTTATTGACTATGCCAAAGCCTTTGACTGTGTGGATCACAATAAACTCTGGAAAATTCTGAAAGAGATGGGAATACCAGACCCCCTGACCTGCCTCTCGAGAAACTTATATGCAAGTCAGGAAGCAACAGTTAGAACTGGACATGGAAGAACAGACTGGTTCCAAATAGGAAAAGGAGTACATCAAAGCTGTATATTGTCACCCTGCTTATTTAACTTCTATGCAGAGTACATCATGAGAAACGCTGGGCTGGAAGAAGCACAAGCTGGAATCAAGACTGCTGGGAGAAATATCAATAACCTCAGATATGCAGATGACACCACCCTTATGGCAGAAAGTGAAGAAGAACTAAAGAGCCTCTTGGTGAAAGTGAAAGAGGAAAGTGAAAAAAGTTGGCTTAAAGCTCAACATTCAGAAAACTAAAATCATGGCATCTGGTCCCATCACTTCATGGCAAATAGATGAGGAAACAGTGGCTGAACTTATTTTGGGGGCTCCAAAATGACTGCAGATGGTGATTGCAGCCATGAAATTAAAAGACGCTTACTCCTTGGAAGGAAAGTTATGACCAACCTAGATAGCATATTCAAAAGCAGAGACATTACTTTGCTAACAAAGGTCCGTCTAGTCAAGGCTATGGTTTTCCCAGTGGTCATATATGGATGTGAGAGTTGGACTGTGAAGAAAGCTGAGCACTGAAGAATTGATGCTTTTGAACTGTGGTGTTGGAGAAGACTCTTGAGAGTCCCTTGGACTGCAAGGAGATCCAATCAGTCCATCCTAAAGGAGACCAGTCCTGAGTGTTCATTGGAAGGCCTGATATTGAAGCTGAAACTCCAATACTTTGGCCACCTGATGCAAAGAGCTGACTCATTGGAAAAGACCCTGATGCTGGGAAAGATTGAAGGCATGAGGAGAAGGGGGTGACAGAGGTTGAGATGGTTGTATGGCATCACCAACTCAATGGACATGGGTTTGGGTGTACTCCAGGAGTTGGTGATGGACAGGGAGGCCTGGTGTGCTGTGGTTCATGGGGTTGCAAAGAGTTGGAAATGACTCAGTGACTGAACCGAACTGAACTGATTGAGATTTTCATATGATTTTTTTCTTTCAGTTTGTTAATATGGTGTATCACATTGATTAATTTGTGTATATTGAAGAACCCTTGCATCCCTGGAATAAACCCAACTTGATCATGGTGTATGAGCTTTTTAATATGTTGTTGAATTCCGTTTGCTAAAATTTTTTGAGGATTTTTGCATCTTTGTTCATCAATGATATTGGCCTGTAGTTTTCTTTTTGTGTGTTGTCTTTGTCTGGTTTTGGTATCAGGGTGATGGTGGCCTCGTAGAATGAGTTTGGAAGTGTTCTTCCCTCTGCAATATTTTGACAGTTTTAGAATAATAGGCATTAGCTCTTGGTCCTAGGCTTTTGTTTTTCAGATTTTGACCACAGCTTCAATTTCGGTGCTTGTAATTGGGTTGCTCATAATTTCTATTTCTTCCTGGTTCAGTCTTGGAAGATAGAACTTTTCTAAAAATCTGTCCATTTCTTCCAGATTATCTATTTTATTGCCCTATAGTTGTTCATAATAGTCTCTTATAATTCTTTGTATTTCTGCGTTGTCTGTTGTAACCTCTCCTTTTTCATTTCTAATTTTGTTGATTCAATTCCTCTCTTTTTTTCTTGATGAGTCTGGCTAAAGGTTTGTTAACTTTATCTTCTCAAAGAACCGGCTTTTAGTTTTATTAATCTTTTCTATTGCTTCTTTCATGTCTTTTGCATTTATTTCTGCTCAGATCTTTATGATTTTTTTTTCCTTTTGCTAATTTTGGGGGTTTTGTTCTTTTTCCAGTTGTTTTAGTTGTAAATTTAGGTTGTCTATTCGATGTTTTTCTTCTTTCTTGAGGTAGGATTGTATTGCTATAAACATCCCTCTTAGAACTACTTCATCCCATAGGTTTTGAGTTGCTGTGTTTTCATTGTCATTTATTTATAGAAATTTTTTGATTTCTCTTTTGATTTCTTCAGTAACCTGTTGGTTATTCAGAAATGTATTGTTTAATCTCCATGTGTTTGTGTTTTTATTCTCTTTTTTCCCCTTATAATTGATATCTAGCTTCATGGCATTGTGGCAGAAAAAGGTGCTTAATATGATTTCAGTTTTCTTAAATTTACTGAGGTTTGATTTGTGACCCAAGATGTGGCCTATCCTGGAGAACATTCAGTGTGCACTTGAAAATAAGGTATATTCTCCTGCATTTGGATGGAATGTCCTGAAGATACCAATGAGATCCAGCTCATCTAATGTATCATTTAAGACTTGTGTTTCCTTATTAATTTTCTGTTTTGATGATCTGTCCTTTGGTGTGAGCGGGGTGTTAAAGTTTCCCACTATTATTGTGTTACTGTCAGTTCCTCCTTTTATGTCTGTTAGTGTTTGTCTTATGTATTGAGGTGTTCCTATAGAATCTAGGGTGCATAGATATTTACAGTTGTTATGTCTTCCTCTTGGACTGATCCCTTGATCATTATGTAGTGTCCTTCCTTATCTCTCTTCTTTACTTTAAGGTCTATTTTGTCTGATATCAGGATTGCTACTCCAGCTTTCTTTTGCTTTCCATTTGCATGGAGTATATTTTTCCATCCTCTCACTTTCAGTCTATATGTGTCTTTAGGTCTGAAGTAGGTTTCTTGTAGATAACATATATTTGGGTCTTATTTTTGTATCCATTAAGCCAGTCTGTGTCTTTTGGTTGAAGCATTTAATCCATCTACATTTAAAGTAATTCTAGATATATATGTTCCTATTGCTATTTTCTTAATTGTTTGGGGTTTGACTTTGTAGATCTCTTTCTTCTCTTGTATTTCTTGACTATATAAGTCCCTTTAATATTTGTTGTAAAGCTGCTTTGGTGGTACTGACATCTCTTAACATTTGCTTGTCTGAAAGCTTTTGATTTCTCCATCAATTTTGAATGAGATCCTTACCGTCTAGAGTAATCTTGCTTGTAGACTTTTCCCTTTCAGTACTTTAAATGTATCCTGCCATTCCTTCAGGCCTGCAGAGTTTCTGCTAAAAGATCAGCTGTTAAATTATGGGATTTCTCTTGTATGTTAAGTTCAGCTCAGTTCAGTCGCTCAGTCATGTCCAACTCTTTGTGACCCCATGATTTGCAGCACGCCAGGCCTCCCTGTCCATCACCAACTCCTGGAGCCCACCCAAACTCATGTGCATTGAGTTGGTGATGCCATCCAACCATCTCATCCTCTGTCATCCCCTTCTCCTCCTGCTCCCAATCCCTCCCAGCATCAGGGCCTTTTCAAATGAGTCAACTCCTCGCATGAGGTGGCCAAAGTATTGGAGTTTCAGCTTCAACATCAGTCCTTCCAATGAACACCCAGGACTGGTCTCCTTTAGGATGGACTGGTTGGATCTCCTTGCAGTCCAAGGGACTCTCAAGAGTCTTCTCCAGCACCACAGTTCAAAAGCATCAATTCTTCAGTGCTCAGCTTTCCTCACAGTCCAACTCTCACATCCAGACATGACCAATGGGAAAACCATAGCCTTGACTAGACGGACCTTTGTTGGCAAAGTAATGTCTCTGCTTTTGAATATGCTATCTAGGTAGGTCATAACTTTCCTTCCAAGGAGTAAGCATCTTTTAATTTCATGGCTGCAGTCACCATCTGCAGTGATTTTGGAGCCTCCAAAATTAAAGTCAGCCACTGTTTCCACTGTTTCTCCATCTATTTCCCATGAAGTGATGGGACCAGATGCCATGATCTTCATTTTCTGAATGTTGAGCTTTAAGCCAACTTTTTCACTCTCCTTTTTCACTTTCATCAAGAGGCTCTTTATTTCCTCTCCAGTTTCTGCCATGAAGGTGGTGTCATCTGCATATCTGAGGTCACTTATATTTCTCCTGGCAATCTTGATTCCAGCTTGTGCTTCTTCCAGCCCAGCGTTTCTCATGATGTACTCCGCATAGAAGTTAAATAAGTAGGGTGGCAATATATAGCCTTGACGTACTCCTTTTCCTATTTGGAACTAGTCTGTTGTTCCATGTTCAGTTCTAACTGTTGCTTCCTGACCTGCATACAGATTTCTCAAGAGGTAGATCAAGTGGTCTGGTATTCCCTTCTTTTTCAGAATTTTTCACAGTTTATTGGAATCCACACAGTCAAAGGCTTTAGTATAGTCAATAAAGCAGAATATTTCCTGTATGTTACTTATTGCTTTTCCCTTGCTGCTTTTAGTATTCTTTCTTTGTGTTAATCTTTTTCGTTTGATTAGTATGTGTCTCCTTGGGTTTATCCTGTATGGAATTCTTTGCACCTCTTTGACTTGATTGCCTATTTCCTTTTCCATGTTGGGGAAATTTTCAACTATAATCTCTTCAAAATTTTTCTCATACCCTTCCTTTTTCTCTTCTTCTGGGACCCCTATAATTTGAATGTTGGAGCGTTTGATATTGTCCCAGAGGTCTCTGAGACTATCCTCACTTCTTTTCATTCTTTTTACTCTATTATTCCCTTCAGACTTTATTTCCACCATTTTATCTCCAGCTCTCTGATTCATTCTTCTGCTTCCGACATTCTGCTATTGATTCCTTGTAATGAGTGAGTGATGGCACCCCACTCCAGTACTCTTGCCTGGAAAATCTCATGGACGGAGGAGCCTGGTGGGCTGCAGTTCATGGGGTCACGAAGAGTCGGACACGACTGAGCCGACTTCACTTTCCCTTTTCACTTTCATACATTGGAGAAGGAAATGCAACCCACTCTAGTGTTCTTGCCAGGAGAATCCCAGGGACAAGGGAGCCTGGTGGGCTGCCGTCTATGGGGTCACACAGAGTCGGACACGACTGAAGTGACTTAGCAGTAGCAGCAGCAATGAGTGAGTGAAGTCGTTCAGTCGTGTCCAACTCTTTGCTACCCCATGGACTGTAGCCCACCAGGCTCCTCCATCCATGCAATTTTCCAGGCAAGAATACTGGAATGGGTTGCCATTTCTTTCTCCAGGAGATCTTCCCAACCCAGGGATCGAACCTGGGTCTCCCACATTGCAGGCAGACACTTTACCATCTGAGCCACCAGGAAATAATCATTCCTTCTAGATTCCTTCTAGAGTATTAATTTCAGTAATTGTGTTGTTTGTCTCTGTATGTTTATTCTTTAATTTTTCTAGGTCTTCATTAATTGATTCATGCATTTTCTCCCTTCTGTTTTCAAGGTTTTTGATCATCTTTACTATCATTATTCTGAATTCTTTTTCAGGTAGTTTGCCTATTTCCTTTCCATTTATTTGGACTTCTGTGTTTATAATTTGTGCCTTCATTTGTGTGGTATTTCTCTGCCTTTTCATTATTTTTTTTTTAACTTATTGTGTTTGAGGTCTCCTGTTTGCAGTCTTCAAGGTTGAATTCTTTTTTCCTTTTGGTTTCTGCCCCGCTAAGTTTTGTGCAGTGGTTTGTTTAAGCTTCATATAGGGTGAGATTTATGCTGAGTTTTTTGTTTGTTTGTTTTTCTTCTGATGGGCAAGTCTGAGTGAGGTGGTAATCCTGTCTGCTGGTGATTGGGTTTGTATTTTTGTTTTGTTTGCTGTTTGGATGAAGCATCCTGCAGAGGGTACTACTGGTGATTGGGCGATGCTGGGTCTTGTATTCAAGTGGTTTCCTTTGTGGGAGCTCTCATTATTTGATACTCCCTAGGGTTAGTTCTCTGGTAGTCTAGGCTTTGAGTCAGTGCTCCCACTCCAGAGGCTCAGGGTTTGATCTCTGGTTCAGGAATGAAGATTCCACAAGTGGCTTGTTATGGCATTAAGTGAGATTAAAACACATACCCAAAAACGAGAAACCAAAGATGAATCCCAGACAGATGGCAGTTTAAAAATCAGGCAAATAATAATTAAAATAATGGAATATACACATATACATATATATCCATAGCAAAACCAAAACAGTCCAACAAAAATAAAGTACAGCAGGTTGACCTGGTGAACAAGGGAAACCAAAAATTATATCTACCAGTTAAGAACAAAACTAACTAAAGCCCACCTGGAAAACAAAACTGAAGCAAGGTGCCAACTGGGGAATAAAGCAATGAAAACACAGCTAACAAATATGTTAAAAGGAAAGGAAAGAAAGAAAAGAAAGAAAGAATAGATATGCAAAGTTAAACAGAGGTAGATAAATAAGATTTATATACATTAAAAATTAACTGCAAGGGGGAAAGAACAGTAGGAAAGCCAAACAAAGGAATAAATGTAGAAACAATAATAATGGGTTTTTTAAAAATTAAAAAGAAAAAAGAAAGGAAGGGGAAAGAAAGAAAAAAAAAAGGAAAACTCCACAAAACTGCAAAAGCCCAACGTAGAGGCAGATGTTTATAACAACAATAAAAAGTGTGATTAAAAAAAGAACTCAAAAGCTTAATTAGATTTCATAGTGCCAATAAAATAGACAACTACAATGGTGGGGGGCGGGGTGGGAAGGAGAAAGAGAAGGGAAAAATCCAAAAGAAACTACAAAATAAGTCAAAACATAAGAATAATAAATGTTTTTCTTGAGTCACTGCTGTCAGGATGCTTTCCCTCACTGAGAGTCACAGTCCACCTCACCTTCCTAGGATGCCCTCCAACACTGCACTGGTCTCTGGATCTTCTGTGGGGGCAGCTCAGATTCTAATCTGGTCAGACTCCTGGGTGTTCTTGCCTCCAATGTCCACAGCTATCAGAACTAGTGCTTTTTATTTTGTAGGAGCTCTCAGTGTCCTTTTATATATTCCACAGACACAGAGTCTGCCTGCTTGATCATGTGGATTTAATCTGCTGCTTGTACAGCTGGTGGGAAGGTTTTGGGTCTTCTTCCTTAGCTGCACTACCCCTGGGTTCTAATTGTGGTTTTATTTCCACCTCTGCATGTGGGAGAAGGAAATGGCAACCCACTCTGGTACTCTTGCCTGGAAAATCCCATGGATAGAGAAGCCTGGTGCAGGCTACAGTCCATGGGGTGGCAAAGAGCTGGACATGACTGAGCGACTTCACTTTCACAGCATGTGGATTGTCCACTGGGGTTTGCTCCTGAGGCTGCCCTGGAGGACTTGGGTCTGCCCCAGTGAGGGCCAGGTGCAGAGTGGTACAGCTGCTTGGGTCACAAGGGTTCTGGCAGCACCAGGTACTCAGGAGAGTTGGCAGCTATGGCAGCAGGAAATATAGTGCTCTAGAAGGGTATGGCTACAAGCATTGGCCAACACACTTCAGTATTCTTGCCTAGAGAACACCCCTGACAGAGAAGACTGGCAGGCCACAGTCCACAGGGTCACAAAGAATTGGACACAACACAAACGACCCCACATGCACAGATGCAAGAGTTGTTTTTTTTTTTCGCCTGTGGCAGCTCTGCCCCAGTGAGGGTTGAGTGTGATGGTGGCACATATGCTTGGGTCATAGGGAACAAGTGTTCAGGGACATGAACTGCCTCAGCTACAGGAGTTATGGCCCTATCAGTCTTTTGTTGAGCTTCTGGTAGCTGGCGATCAGAAGGCCTCTTTGGCTAGTCTTTCTCTGTAGCTCCACCCATTCAGGCACTTAGAGGGCTCCCTTGCCTGAGGTCCTTCTCTGTTGTTCAACACATCCGGCAGGTAGAGGGGCGCCCTTGGGTGGGGTCCTACTCTGTATATCGGCATGTCAGCCACTTAAAGGGGCACCCTGGGTGGGGCCCTACTCTGTTGTTCCCTGCCTCAGGCACTTGATGGGCCAGCCTCTCTACTGTTCAGCTGCTGATGCTGGCATGTGGGGATAGAGAGGCTATGGTGATGGCTCCACCTCCTATGCATGACTCAGCAGTATTGCCTTGCTTCCATGGCTGCCTGGCTTTCCTCCACAGGCATTTCCCTCTTCAATCTCCTCTCTCATGTCCCCTAAGTCTGTCTCTCCACAGCGGCTCTTGCCCTGTGATTGCTCCACAATCCCTACACTCCAGCCCCCAGCTGCGTCGCCTTCTAAGGCACCTGCATCACTATCCCGGGTATGTATGGCTGAGGGAAGGACTGATTCTCATTCCATTTAGGCTGCCACAGATCAGCTGTTTCATTCTCAGTCCTAAATGTTTCTCCTCTGACTCAGACAATTGCCCCAATGTGGGGATCGTACCTCTGCTTCAGTTCCCCCACCTGCCAAGGGCAGGTCCAGTCCTACTAACACTCCTGTTTTTTCCCTTAGTTCCTTTGTCCTACCGAGTTCTGCATGGTTCTGTATATTCTTTCCTGCTGGTTAGGTACTCCTGTCCACTCTCAACTAGTGTTCTGCATGCTCTTCTGTGTCTGAAGATGTATTCCTGATGTATCCATGGAGAGAGAGATACTCCACATCTACCTACTCCTCCACCATCTTGTTCTCCCCGGAAATGTAGTTTTTAACTTTCAAGACTATTTCATAGAAAAACACATTATAAGGACATAGAATGAGTTTTGACGAATTCACGGAATCTGTGAAAGCCCGATAACAATTCCACAAAAATAGAATATTGGTAATAAAGTTGGTGATGGAAGGGAGGCCTGGCGTGCTGCAATTCATGGGGTCACAAAGAGTCGGACATGACTGGGCGACTGAACTGAACTGAATAAAGTCTAACCTTTCTCCACCCGTGCTTTGTCAAGTTTCATTTGCTCATAGAGTATGGTGTACAGAGACTTCACACCCGTCACTTCAGGATCAAGTTCCTAGTGTAAAATGTCTGCCTCAAACACCTCAGCTACGTGGCCACACCCACCACCTGAATCCAAGATGACAGCGGCTGCAGGAGTGCAGAGACTCCGTGGCGCTGTGCAGCTATGCGTGTGACCTGGAGCTGCCCTCCCTGGAGAGCTCTGCCCCTCCCTCCCACAGCCCCGCCCATGGCTCATGGTGGGAGCTTGTGCTTCAGTACACGTTTGCATCTCTCCATTCTCTGTTCGGAGCTTTCCTTTACTTCTGAACAGAACTCAGTCCCGTTCTATTGGCTCCAGTGACAGTGGGCAGAAGGACTCACGTTGGGGCCTGGCTCAAAAGGGCTTTAACGAGTCTACTACATTGTATTCCTGACTAGTGAAGTTCCATTTAAACTGAAGGCCAATCTTGAAGTATTAAAACAGATTTCTCTTAACTATTCTCTGTGAAACATTTTTCTACTTTTCCCAGCCTCAAAAAAATAAAGACTAAATGCAATTTATTTTTTATCAATGACTCCCCAAAATAACCATAAACATTAATTACTGTGCTGCAAATAGCACACACACATACACACACATACATATTCATAACAAAATAAAGAGGAATACTGATGATAATTGCAGTCCTGGTTTCTATTAACTGGTCACATGGAATTTATAACTACCTTCTTTGCCTACCCATTCTGTACTCCCTTTACCTTCAGCAGCACCTCAGCTGGTTGTGGTTCTTCACCTGCTGGCATGACCCAAACCTTCATTCCTGAAGTATCTAGGCCATTAGTAGTCCTGCCTTGCTTGGGTTGTTGAATTAATAGCTTTCCATAGACTTTAATCACAGGGTATGGTGCTATTGATACTAAGACCTGCCCTAGGGATCCCCTGTACTTCCTTACCTCCACTGTGAAGTCCAATTTCCCCCATAGTAGTCAGGCTCAGTCACCTCAGTCCACACCAGGACTCCCTTATTTGCCTTGTTGATTCAGAGCTTGAGGGGCCCAAAGCAGGTGGTACTTCCAAGCGAAGTACACCACCAGGGGCACTGCCCAAACCTGTGCCCACCAGGAGAGGTTCACTTCACCACTGTCCTTCAGGGCTGTTCCAAGAATGTGCTGTAGAGCTGCACCTGCCACTTTCGGAGAGTGCCTGCACATTGTACAGAACCATCTGCAAACCACACCCGAGTCTTCTCTTCCACTGATCATACAGAACTCCATCTGAGTTCACAGGTGCAGCCTGGGAGAGAGAAGGCAGTGTAGCAGGAGTGGAGACCATGGGCACCTGGGCCACTTCTTGCTGAATGCTAAGTCACTTCAGTCGTGTCCAGCTCTGCGTCCCTATGGACGGCAGCCCCACCAGGCTCCTCTGTCCATGGGATTCTCCAGGAAAAATACTGGAATGGGTTTCCCTCCTCCAGGGGATCTTCCCAACCCAGGGATTGAACTTGTGTCTCTTCCATCTACCTGCATTGGCACGTGAGCTTCTTGCGTGTTTAGAGTCTGCTTGGATCCAGCCTATGCAATATTGCTCTTCACAGCATCGGACCTTGCTTCTATCACCAGTCACATCCACAACTCAATATTGTTTTTGCTTTGGCTCAATCCCTTCATTCTTTCTCCACTGCTATCCAGTAGCATATTGGGCACCTACCACCCTGAGGAGCTCCCCTTTCAGTAACCTATCATTTTACCTTTTCACACTGTTCATGGGGTTCTCAAGACAAGAATACTGAAGTGGTTTGCCATTCGCTTCTCCAGTGGACCAGATTCTGTCAGACCTCTCCACCATGACATGCCCATCTTGGGTGGCCCCACATGTCATGGCTTAGTTTCATTGACTTAGACAAGGCTGTGGTACATATGATCAGACTGACTAGTTTTCTGTCATTATGGTTTCAGTGTGTCTGCCCTCTGATGCCCTCTCGCAACGCCTACTGTCTTACTTGGGTTTCCCTTACCTTGGACGTGGGGTATCTCTTCACAGCTGCTCCAGCAAAGCGCAGCCACTGCTCCTTAACTTGGACGAGGGTATCTTCTCACTGCTGCCCTTCCTGACCTTGAACATGGAGCAGTCCCTCTCGGCCCTCCTGCACCTGTGCAGCCACCACTCCTTGGACGTGGGGTAGCTCCTCTCGGCCACCTCCCCTGACCTTGGACGTGGGGTATGTTAGGTCCATGGATCAAGGCAAATTGGAAGTGGTCAACAGGAGATGACAAGAGTGAACATTGACATTCGAGGAATCAGTGACTAAAATGGACTGGAATAGGTGAATTTAACTCAGATGACCATTATATATACTACTGTGGGCAGGAATCCCTTATAAGAAATGGAGTAGCCATCATGGTCAACAAAAGAGTCCAAAATGCAGTACTTGGATGCAATCTCAAAAATGATAGAATGATCTCTGTTCGTTTCCAAGGCAAACCATTCAATATTATAGTAATTCAAGCCTATGCCCCACCATTAACACTGAAGAAGCTGAAGTTGAACGGTTCTATCAAAACCTACAAGACCCTTTAGAACTAACACCCAAAAAGATGTCTTTTTCATTATAGGGGACTGGAATGGAAAAGTAGGAAGTCCAGAAATACCTGGGGTAACAGGCAAATTTGGCCTTGGAATACGGAATGAAGCAGGGCAAAGGCTAATAGAGTTCTGCCAAGAGAACGCACTGGTCATAGCAAACACCCTCTTCCAACACAAGAGAAGACTCTACACATGGACATCACCAGATGGTCAACACGAAATCAGATTGATTGTATTCTTTGCAGCCAAAGATGGAGAAGCTCAATATAGTCAGCAAAAACAAGACTGGCAGCTGACTGTGGCTCAAATCATGGACTCCTTACTGCCAAATTCAGACTTAAATTGAAGAAAGTAGGGAAAACCACTAGGCCATTCAGGTATGACCTAAATCAAATCCCTTATGATTATATAGTGGAAGTGAGAAATAGATTTAAGGGACTAAATCTGATAGATAGAGTGACTGATGAACTATGGATGGAGGTTCGTGACATTGTCCAGGAGAGAGGAATCAAGATCATCCTCATGGAAAAGAAATGCAAAAAAGCAAAATGGCTGTCTAGGGAGGCCTTACAAATAGCTGTGAAAAGAAGGGAAGCAAAAAGCAAAGGAGAAAAAGACAGGTATACCCATTTGAATGCAGAGTTCCAAAGAACAGCAAGGAGACATAAGAAAGCCTTCCTCAGTGATCAATGCATAGAAATAGAGGAAAACAATAGAATGGGAAAGACTAGGATCTCTTCAAGAAAATTAGAGATACCAAGGGAACATTTCATGTAAAGATGGGCTCAATAAAGGACAGAAATGGTAGGGACCTAACAGAAACAGAAGATATTAAGAAGAGGTGGCAAGAATACACAGAAGAGCTGTACAAAAAGATCTTCATGACCAAGGTAATCACGATGGTGCGATCACTCACCTAGAGCCAGATATCCTGGAATGTGAAGTCAAGTGGGTCTTAGAAAGCATCACTACAAACAAAGCTAGTGGAGGTGATGAAATTCCAGTTGAGCTATTTCAAATCCTGAAAGATGATGCTGTGAAAGGGCTGCACTCAATATGCCAGCAAATTTGGAAAACTCAGCAGTGGCCACAGGACTGGAAAAAGTCAGTTTTCATTTCAGTCCCAAAGAAAGGCAATGCCAAAGAATGCTCAAACTACCACACAATTGCACTCATCTCACATGCTAGTAAAATAATGCTCAAAATGCTCCAAGCCAGGCTTCAACAACACATGAACCGTGAACTTCCAGATGTTCAAGCTGGTTTTAGAAATGGCAGAGAAACCAGAGATCAAATTGCCAACATCCACTGGATCATGGAAAAAGCAAGAGAGTTCCAGGAAAACATCTATTTCTGCTTTATTGACTATGCCAAAGCCTTTTCTGTGTGGATCCCAATAAACTGTGGAAAATTCTGAAAGAGATGGGAATACCAGACCATCTGACCTGCCTCTTGAGAAACCTATATGCAAGTCAGGAAGCAACAGTTAGAACTGGACATGTAACAACAGACTGGTTCCAAATAGGAAAAGGAAGACGTCAAGGCTGTATATTGTCACCCTACTTATTTAATGTCTATGCAGAGTACATCATGAGAAACGCTGGGCTGGAAGAAGCACAAGCTGGAATCAAGATTGCCAGGAGAAATGTCAGTAACCTCAGATATTCAGGTGACACCACCCTTATGGCAGAAAGTGAAGAGGAACTATATGCTTCTTGATGAAATTGAAAGAGGAGAGTGAAAAAGTTGGCTTAAAGCTCAACATTCAGAAAACGAAGATCATGGCATCTGGTCCCATCACTTCATGCCAAATAGATGGGGAAACAGTGGAAACAGTGTCAGACTTTATTTTTTGGGCTCCAAAATCACTGCAGATGTTGATTACAGCCGTGAAATTAAAAGATGCTTACTCCTTGAAAGGAAAGTTATGATCAACCTAGACAGCATATTGAAAAGCAGAGACATTACTTTGCCAACAAAGGTCCGTCTAGTCAAGGCTATGGTTTTTCCAGTGGTCATGTATGGATAAGAGAGTTGGACTGTGAAGAAAGCTCAGTGCCAAAGAATTGATGCTTTTGAACTGTGGTGTTGGAGGAGACTCTTGAGAGTCCCTTGGACTGCAAAGAGATCCAACTAGTCCATTCTAAAGGAGATCAGTCCTGGGTGATCATTTGAAGAACTGATGCTAAAGCTGAAACTCCAATACTTTGGCCACCTCATGCAAAGAGTTGACTCATTGGAAAAGACTCTGATGCTGGGAGGGATTGGGGGCAGGAGGAAAAGGGGACAAAAGAGGATGAGATGGCTGGATGGCATCACTAACTCAATGGATGTGGGTATGGCTGAACTCTGGGAGCTGGTGATGGACAGGGAGGCCTGGCGTGCTGCGATTCATGGTGTCACAAAGAATTGGACATGACTGAGCAACTGAACTGAACTGATCTGGATCCAACCACATATATACCATTCCCAATTGACTGTAAATTCCATAATGACAAGACCTTTGTCTAGTAGAACGACACCAGTGAGATATACAGACTTCATTAGGGGCACAAACATTATGGCTTTGCTCCTAAGAAAATTTTCTTTATCCTAGTCTTTATAGCTGGTTACATAATTCAGGCACCTGAGAATCCAGGCCATGAATGTATTCTCTGTGGTATTCTCAAATTGTGGGATTTTAGTAGTACATAGATTTTCACAATTTTTAAGGAAAATCAGTCAGAAAACCAACAGGAGAGACTGTTTTGTTTGTTTGTGTGTTTGGTTTTCAATTTTAAGCTGGAATAATCTGTCCTTTGCTGTTACATTGATAGTTTACTCATCAAGTCAAATGTTTACCAAGTAACAGACCTGGTATTTAGAGCTGGGTATAAACTGTTAGACAAATCATATATGTCCCTGCCCAATTGGAGTTTATAGTTTAGTGCAGAGCAAACTACAGTTCAGTTCAGTCACTCAGTCTTTGCAACCCCATGAACTGCAGCACACCAGGCCTCCCTGTTCATCACCAGCTCCCAGAATCCACCCAAACCCATGTCCATCAAGTCGGTGATGCCTTCCAACCATCTCATCCTCTGTTATTCCCTTCTCCTCCTGCCCTCAGTCTTACCCAGCATCAGGCTCTTTTCACATGAGTCAGCTCTTCGCGTCAGGTGGCCAAAGTATTGGAGTTGCAGCTTCAACATCAGTCCTTCCAATGAAAACCCAGGACTGATCTTCTTTAGGATGGACTGGTTGGATCTGCGGAGTTTCCAAATTTGCTGACATATGAGTGCAGCACTTTCACAGCATCATCTTTCAGGATTTGAAATAGCTCAACTAGAATTCCATCACCTCTACTAGCTTTGTTCATAGTGATGCTTCCTAAGGCCCACTTGACTTCACATTCCAGAATGTCTGGCTCTAGGTGAGTGATCACAACATCATGATTATCTGGGTCATGAAGATTTTTTCTGTACAGCTCTTCTGTGTATAATTGCCACCTCTTCTTAATACCTTCTGCTTCTGTTAGGTCCCTACCATTTCTGTCCTTTATTGAGGCCATCTTTGCATGAAATGTTCCCTTGGTATCTCTGATTTTCTTGAAGAGATCTTTAGTCTTTTCCCATTCACCAGGGCTTCCCTGGGTCTCAGAGGTTAAAGCATCTGCCTGCAATGCAGGAGACCTGGGTTTGATCCTCTGGAGAAGGAAATGGCAACCCACTCCAGTATTCTTGCCTGGAGAATCCCATGGACAGAGGAGCCTGGTGGGCTACAGTCCACAGGATCACAAAGAGTTGGACACGACTGAGCAACTTCACATTCTACTGTTTTCTTCTATTTCTTTGCATTGATAGCCAAGAAAGGCTTTCTTAAGTCTCCTTGCTATTCTTTGGAATTCTGCATTCAAATGGGTATACCCGTCCTTTTGTCCTTTGCTTTTCACTTTCCTTCTTTTTACAGCTATTTGTAAGGCCTCCTCAGACAGCCATTTTGCTGTTTTGCATTTCTTTTTCTTGGAGATGGTCTTGATCCCTATGTTGTGTACAGTGTCATGAACCTCCACCCATAGTTCATCAGGCACTCTGTCTCTCAGGTCTAGTCCCTTAAGTCTATTTGTCACTTCCACTGTATATTCATAAGGGATTTGATTTAGGTCAGACCTGAATGGTCTAGTGGTTTTCCCTACTTTCTTCAATTTTAGTCTGAATTTGGCAATAAGGAGTTCATGATCTGAGCCACAGTGAGCTCCCAGTCTTGTTTTTGCTGACTGTATAGAGCTTCTCCATCTTTGGCTGCAAAGAATATAATCAATCTGATTTTGGTGTTGACCATCTGGTTATGTCCATGTGTAGAGTCTTCTCTTGTGTTGTTGAAGAGGGTGTTTGCTATGACCAGTGCGTTCTCTTGGCAAAACTCTATTAGCCTTTGCCCTGCTTCATTCCGCATGCCAAGACCAAATTTTCCTGTTACCCCAGGTGTTTCTGGACTTCCTACTTTTGCATTCCAGTCCCCTATAATGATAAGGACATCTTTTGGGGGGGTGTTAGTTCAAAAGGGTCTTGTAGGTCTTGATAGAACCATTCAACTTCAGCTTCTTCAGCATTACTGGTTGGGGCATAGACTTGGATTACTGTAATATTGAATGGCTTGCCTTGGAAACGAACAGAGATCATTCTGCCATTTTTGAGATTGTATCCAAGTACTGCATTTCTTTTGTTGACCATGATGGCTACTCTATTTCTTCTAAGGTAGTCCTGCCCACAGTAGTAGATATAATGGTCACCTGAGTTAAATTCATCCATTCCAGTGCATCTTAGTTCGCTGATTCCTAGAATATCGATGTTCACTCTTGTCATCTCCTGTTACTTCCAATTTGCCTTGATTCATGGACCGAACATTTCAGGTTTCTATGCAATATTGCTCTTCATAGCATTGAACTTTGCTTCTATCACCAGTCACATCCACAACTGTGTGTTGTTTTTACTTTAGCTCCGTCCCTTCATTCTTTCTGGAGTTATTTCTCCACTGATCTCTAGTAGCATATTGGGTGCCTACCGTCCTGGGGTGTTCATCTCTCAGTTTCCTATCCTTTTGCCTTTTCATACTGTTCATGGGGTTCTCAAGGCAAGAATACTGAAGTGGTTTGCCATTCCCTTCTCCAGTGGACCACATTCTGTCAGACCTCTCCACCATGGCCCGGCTGTCTTGGGTGACCCCATATGGCATGGCTTAGTTTCACTGAGATAGACAAGGTTGAGGTCCATGTGATCAGATTGGCCAGTTGTCTGTGATTGTGGTTTCCATCTGTCTGCCCTCTGATGCCCCCTCCCAGTGCCTACCGTCTTACTTGGGTTTCTTTTACCTTGGACGTGGGGTGTCTCTTCATGGCTGCTCCAGCAAAGCACAGCCTCTGCTCCTTATCTTGGATATGGGGTAGCTCCTCCCAGCCACCGCCCCTGACCGTGGACGTGAGGTAGCTCCTCTCAGCTGCACTTCTGCACCATTTTACTGCCACCGTGCAAACTACAGCCTTTAGGTCAAATCAGGCCCACTACCTGTTTTTTTTTTTAAGATAGCATTTTATGGGAACGTAGTCATGACCATTGCTTACACGTAATCTGACTACTCCAAGATTATAGTGGCAAAGCTGAGGAAGCTGCAATATAGACTGCATGACCAGCGAAGCCTAGAATATTTACTACTGAACCCTTTACCAAAGCATTTTGCCACCCTTGGTCTAGTGGCTAGTAGAAATCTGTTTTCTCATCCCAGAGATCCACTCATTTATATATATATATATATATATATATATATATATATATATATATATATAAAAAAGAAGACTTAGATAAAAGTTTTTGGTTGAAAGGAAAGAATCTACTTAATAGGTTCAAAGGGAAAGGCAGATTATGGTAAACGCTTTCCCCACAGAATCCATGGACAGGAAATGAAATAAAGGTATTACTCCTACAGTATACATATTGGCCTTAATTCAATTATAGTAACCAAAGGAAAAGATAAGCATCACTAAGAGCTCCAGTATTCTTGCGTGAAGAATCCCCATGGACAGAGGAGCCTGGTAGCATACAGTCTATGGGGTCACAAAGAGTTGGGCATGACTGAGCAACTAAGCACAGTACAACAAGAACACCATTGGTTACAATATGATCTTGACCAGGGACTGATAATATATTCAGGAGGTAGGATAGCACCAATGTAAGAACACAAGGGCTTTGTTTGAGTAATTTCGACTTTGTCTATCCTAACAATGGGTGATGACAACTATAAAGGAGAAAGGATATAAGGATATGTAAAATGTCCCTGTTTGGGAAAAGAAGACAAAAATTTTAAGAGATAGAATTCAGCAAATGCTGGATCTGCTTCATTATATTAAGATCTTACTCTTACAGCTATAAAATGTATCCTTAACTGCTCCAGGAAAAATAACTTCTTTTGGGTGGAATCTGAAACCCTCCAGCTTCCATCCCTTTTCTCATCTTTTTTTCTTTTTGGCTTTGCTGCAGGGCACATGGGATCTTAATTCCCCAACCAGTGCCCCCTACAATGGAAACATGGAGTCTTAACCCCTTGGTACAATTCTTAAGAATCTGACTAGCTTAATCCAATTTATAGTTTGATACTTTTCACAGAGCTTGCTGAAACCTTGACTTTTACATTGCTCACCAAATGAAAAGACTACACCCCCAGATTCACTTGAATCTAGTGTAGGGTTATGCAATGAGATACAAGCAAAACTACTGTGAGTCTTCTGGAAAGTTTGGAGGTGGATGTGATGACATCTTGGAGCCACACCCTTGCAACAGCAGAGTGTGAGCAGGAAGAGCCTGGATCACTGATAAAGTTCACACAGCAGCCCAGGAGCCTAAATCCAGGTTTCTACCAAGTGAGAGAGAAATGCATGCCCATCTTATTTAAGCAACATCTCGGTTGGAGAAGGAAATGGCAACCCACTCCAATATCCTTGCCTGGAAATTCCGTGGATTGAGGAGCCTGGTGGGCTACAGTCCACAGGGTCACAAAGAGTTGGACATGACTGAGCGACTTTGATTCTGTTTTGGGGGAGTTTCTGTTACTTGCAACTGAACCTAAACGTAAGCAAAAGTTTCCTCTGATCCATTAACTATAACCAGAGAGACAAGGTAACAGGGATTCTGCTCAGATAGTGAACTCTCAGGTTTGAGTAGATTTCCCAGAAAAGGGGACCTGGGTAGAGCAGGCAAACCATTTAGAATATTCATCACAATATTCCATGAGCTTAGTTCCACTTTCAGACCACTTGGCTTTATATGGGAGAGAAATACGAGGATGTATGAGAAGTTTTAGGGTAGACTGATATCTTAGAATCAGGTATCAGATTGGTGTCTGTGTTGTGACACCATCAGAGTAAAAACTGTAATTCAAGGGAAATTTAGGCTCTGAGTGGTGAAGTTGTGGGTAACAGGTGCCCTGCCCAGGCAGAAGTCAATTGTTCTGCTAATACTGAAGAAACACTGGTTACATTTTTTCAGAGCTCTGGCTAATTCATTCCCTTTAGCTACTTAGGGCAGTGATTTGTAGATGGCAAAGTTGCTTAGGATAATAAAGCCCCCAGGCCTGGTGGCAAACTACAGAGATTTCTCAAGAAGAAAGAGACCACTTAAACATCTCCACTGGCTTTTTGTAAGTGAATGATACCCAGAGGAAATAGATTTCAAATGTGTCTCCATCATTTACATCCTCAAGAAGAAAGATGAGAGGAATCAAGAAAAATAGTCTATGTGTTGCTACATTCATTTCAACTATCTGTTTCAGAGTCCTGAAACAGGTTTCCCAGAGCTACAACTCCCAGAGGACACAGGTCCCACCATCATTTTCTTCCTTTTGGCTAAAAGCTCTTAATGGATTGAGAAAAAAGATGGTTCGACTATCAGTTGGTCTGAATGCATAAACAAGGATGTAGCTCAGTGGTAGAGCGCATGAGGCCCCAGGTTCAATCCCTGGCATCTCTAGGCCAAGAGGGTGAGTTTATTTGTGGCTTCCTGGTGGCTCAAGAAGGAGATGGCAAGAGTACTGGAGTACTCTTGCCTGGAAAATCCCATGGATGGAGGAGCCTGGTAGGCTACAGTCCATGGGGTCTCAAAGAGTTGGACACAACTGAGCGACTCCACTTTCACTTTCCCTGGTGGCTCAGATGGTAAACAATCTACCTGCAATGCAGGAAATGCAAGTTCAATCCCTGGGTCAGGAAGATCCCCTAGAGGAGAAAATGGCAACCCATTCTAGTGTTCTTGCCTGGAGAATTCCAAGGACAGAAGAGCCTGGTGAGCCCCAGTCCCTGCAGTCCCAAAGAGTTGAACAAGACTGAGTGACTAACACTTTAACATTCAATAAAAGGAACAATCTATATCATTTTTTAAAATAGCCTTTCTTCTGTATAACTATGTTCTATTGGACTATGGCCTTTCTGTTTAACTTCTTTTCTTCCAAAGCAAATAAAATCCTGAAAGTCTGTACATAACCTCTGTCTGCTGAAGAAGCATCATACGTGCATGCTAGTACCCTCAAAGCTGCTGTTATCCCTCGGCGTCACAGGCAAAGCAGGTCCTGGCTCAGCCACAAATGTCAGACATTTGAAGAAAGGGATTTGAGAGGGAAATCTGTTGTTCTTTATGTTCAGAAAAAGTTTTAAATGGACTGTAATAGAGAATGGGGGCCCATTCTTGGCCTTAGCATAGTGATCTAAGACTTCAACTTACAAAACAGGAAATCTTTGTGGAAACAAACAGTAAAAAAAGGCCAGCCAAAAGAGAAAGACAATGACTATTTATTCAGAGCTTGCTATAGCAAGGGAGTCAGTCACCGTCTTTCCAAGGAAGGCAGAAGTGTGGGAAAGCCTTTTAGTGACAAAAGGCTTGTCACTAAAGAGAAGACTTCAGGTGTGCCCTGAATGGAGGCTCCAGGCACGGGGAAGCTGTTGGCAGGCTATTAAGAAGTGGAGCATCCTCAGGTCCTGCCTGGTGACTCAGTGGTAAAGAATCTGCCTGCCAATGCAGGAGAAATGGGTTTGATCTCTGATCCAGGAAGATCTGACATTCCACAGGGCAAATAACCCCAGGCAACACACTACTGAGCCTGTGCTGTAGAGCCCTGGAACCGCAACTGCTGAGCCGAGGCATTGCAACAGCTGCCCCAGAGCCCATACCACACACAAGAAGTCACCACAGTGAGAAGTGTGTGCACCATAACTACAAAGTGAGAAAGGATGAAATAATGCCATTTATAGCAACAGATGAATCTAGAGATTGTCATACTGAGTGAAGTAAGTCAGAGGAGAAATATCATATGACATCCCTTACCTGTGGGATCTAAAAAGAAATGATACAAATGAACTTACTCACAAAACAGAAAGAGACTCACAAGCTTAGAGAAGAACTTATGATTGCTGGGGGAAGAATGCAGGGGAGGGATAGTTAGGGACTTTGGAATAGACATGTACACACTGCCACATTTTAAATGGATAACCAACAAGGACCTACTGTATAGCACATGGAATGCTACTCAATATTAAGTGGCAGCCTTGATGGGAGGGGAGTTTGGGAGAGAATGGCTATATGGCTGAATCCCTTCCCTGTTCACCTGAAACTATCAACATTGTTAATTGGCTATTCTCTGATACATAATAAAAAGGTTTTAAACATATGCCTTTCTCCAGAAAAGTGGGGGCATCCTGCATGATTGGATAGGGGTGTATTTGGCTTTCTCTGGTTGGTCTTAAGTTGGAAACAGGACAAATTTTAGGGAAACTGTCAGCTATTAACCAAGTACTGACTATTTGGGGCCAATTGTTCCAGAAATGATTGTTAAGCTTTCTGGATCGTTACTAGAGACAGCAATTTAGCGTCTTACTAATCTGACCTGTAGCAGACTGGCTCCCTCGCTGGTGATTATAAAGAAGAGGGTGGCTTCCCGGGTCAGCTGCTGCAGGCCATGGTTCAGAGTTCCTTATATACAGTCTGGCCATTGTTCATTTGTATGCTCAGTCTCTCATTCAGACAGGTGGCTGTCTCTAAGCAGCTGAGCAACAGCGAACAAGATGGTTCCCAGAATTTCTAGAGAACCACTTTGAGAAAGAGATAATTCCTGCTACCTTGCCCAGGAGTGTCTAAGGACATACCTGCTTATGTCAGCACATCACTCTTAGCTCAGTGCCCCAAGGTGCAGAGGAAGAAAGGAGAGAAGAGTGGTTACAGTAGTGACAGAGCGCAGTGAGGAGAGGAATGAAGCAGTGTTCATAACCTTCTGTCCCAGCTATTGGATAGAACTCTGTGGGTTATGAACAAATACTGATGCCAGGGCTCCACCCAACCCCATGATGCTAATTTATTAAAGAAGGGCTTGAATCATTAGTTTTTCAAAATTTCCCAGGTAACTATAACATGCAACCCAGCAACTGATCAAAATAAATAAACATTTAAGAGAAGAATCACATATTTAACAGCTAGTAAAAATGATATCAGGGCATGTAGCCATGATCACTTTCTCCAGAAGCTTCTAATCTTTCAGTCTTATAATGTTAGGCTTTAGGAATATAAAATGAAGAGTTAAATTAGAGTAATTGTTTAGACTGTTGCAAATAGGCAATAGCCATAGAGTATGAACCTACTTGCTGCTGCTGCTGCTGAGTCACTTCAGTCGTGTCATGAACCCTCCTACAGGAAATGAAAATGCTGCAGGATCTAAACGGTGGGCATACGGAACAGCTGAGTACACTTATGACTGCTGTAAAAATGACCAAAATCCACCTGTTCCGAGCATTTTCATTTTTAAAAATATTTATATTTGTTTATTTATTTGGCTGCATTGGGTCTTGCCTTGGCATGGGAACTCCTGCTTGCAGCATGTAGGATCTAGTTCCCTGACCAGGGATCGAACCTGAGCCCCTGCATTGGGAGCACGGAGTCTTAGTCACTGCACCACCAGGGAAGTCCCATCATTTTCATTTTTAACCACTAAAAAGTTGTTAAATGCCCTCTTCAAAATGCCATTTTATCATAACATTATTTCCTACAGATCATGTGTAGTGAATGCAAGTGTGTATGGATGGGTGTGTGTGTGTGTATTTTCAGTCTATCTGAGCTTGTACATTTCTCAGATACTCTAAACAAAATTCAAAAAAATTGAAGTTGGAGCATATAAACTGTAAAACCTCAGAAGAATCACCCACATACTCCACACACCTCCATATCCAATTTTTATTTCTAACCATTCCTAAATTTTCAAAAGTACCAGTATATCTGAACTTGATACAACAACGCCCCCTGATGGAAATACATAGAAAATAATTCTTGGGGATTTCATTACTGCAAGGGTGATCGAGAGCATGGCGTGCATGCTGTCTCCATCTTTGTGTCTTCCAGTACAGGTTTTTTTCCCACACACACACAAAATTACATACAAAATTCAATAAACAAAACAACAAGAATGGAGCTGCGCTGGGGGGCTCTTTCCCATTCTGTTTGCCAACCCCACACTCCCCTCAAGATGTCTAAAATAGAACTTATTGTTACCAAACATGAGAAATATACCCCCAAAATTAAAAATAGAATTACATATATTTTTTTGATCCTCATGTATACACTTTTCATACACCTTTTCAACAATAACTATAGCATAAACACCATACACATTACATCTTATTACAACTATTTAGGCCCTATACTTAAATTAGATATAGTCAAACTTAGAGATTCTCCAATGTTAAAAAAAAAAAAAACAGATTATTCTCACTAAAAAAATTTTCATCTATTTCTCCTAAGCTTCCTTATCTTAATGAATATCATCTCCTTTACCATTCACACAGGCAAAAACCCTCATGAGTATTCACAACACATATGAATGAATTAAAGACCAAGCCAAGAATCCAGATTAGATTTATTAATTCAGTAATTCCAAAATCATTGTGTCATGAGACATACTCCCACTCCTTCCCAGTACTTTTTAACAACTTGCAGAAAACTCTTTGGTTATATTTCATTCAGAGTGATTGTTCCATCTTAATTAGCAAATTAGCTCTTTGGCTGCACATGAAATTCAATCTTCAAAAATGCTCAAAGTCAACCACCCAGTGAGCCACCTCTCAATTACTTGTGGTAATGGAAAGTGCACCCCTTAGGTGGCTGACCCTAGACAGCAATCGGGTTGATGCCACACCTGTAAGCAACACACCATCACTATCTTCTACCATCTGCCAGCTGAGGGGAAGTAGAGGTTGCCATTAATACTAGCAGGAATCGTCCTTTGTCTTTCACTAAAAGGAATGAGCCTGAATTGTATATCGCAGTGTAATTTTAAAGGATTATAGTGCTCACTTGACTATACAACCTATGAGCATCACAGCAGCTCTGCAACTGACAGTGAGTTAAGTGTTTTCCATACATTAGCTCCTCCTGTGGATTTATAAGCCAAAAAATATAGCAAAATTCTTGCATCCTTGTGAATTAGCTTAGATCCTTGGACCTGAGATTTAAAAGAAATCTTTATAGCAAGTATTTTTTTAAAAAACAAAAATAGAGCTTAATGCCCTATGTCATAGCTAGTACTAACTAGTGCTAAGTTAGATCAGTAGTAGGTTTAAGTCTACTGATACCTATTGCATCAATTCTAATTTTGAAAACAAAATCATGTCCAATTAAACTTTCATTCACCAGAAAAGTTACTTGAATCTCTTCTGGTTCTTAAGTTACATTTTGATTAATAGATTCTGGGTCCATTTGCTATCATTTCGGGTCACCTACAGCTTTGATTTGGGAGTAGGAGTCCTAAGGACTTGGACACACTCGTTCACCAGCCTGGTGGCCTCCAGAGCAGTGCCCCAGTGCATGGCGATGCCCCCACTTCCATGGCCATAGTGATGGACCACAGGCAGCTTCCGGCTGCCCTGAGCTAATAGCTCTTTCTCCAGCCGTACGCCTGGCCTCGAGGGCCTCAAACCCACTTTCTCTCTTAGGTCATAGGCTCCATGGAGAGAGGGCTCGAGGGCACAGCATCGGGAAAGAATCTCTTTGCTAATTTCTGCATCTGGGGACAAATTCCAGTCTCCTTTTGCCTCGTGCCACCCAGGGTTACATTGGATACACCAGGGTAAATATATGTCAGCCCACTGCTGTCTCGGACAAAGTGCTTCACCCAGGAGCCTGCACTTTGAGTACTTGGCCCCTCACTGGGAAAATCTCTGAGTCTCCCGCAAGCTGCCTGCTTCCAAGGCCTGAACAGTTGACCACGATGTCGAAGGACGGCTGAAGCTCCCACAGGTCTTCTATTCTTCGGGTGAGTAGTAGGCCCCCGCTTCCTTTTACCCTAAGGAGAACAAGAGACCGGGAGGCGAGCCTTACCAGCGGCCTGCCCAGCCCCTTACAGAAGCGACAGACAGGAACTCAGAAACAAAGCCGAGGTGGCAGCCCAGTGAGCAAACACCTCCAGCGCTTCCAGGGCCCGAGCCGGTGGCATTCCATCTCAGTGTCTCACATCCTTGCAAACCAGAGATTTCTAAAGTTGAACCTAAATAAAAACCTCTTTCAGAAACTCAAAGCAGATGCTTCATCCTTTTTATGCTTAATGGAGTTCCTACATCATTCTCATACTCGTCTGTGCTCCATCAAGTTCTACTCTGAGACCCCATGGACTGTAGCCCACCAGGCTCCTCTGTCCAAGGAATTTTCCAGGCAGGAATACAGGAGTGGGTTGCCGTTTCCTACTCTAGGGGGTCTTCCTGACCCAGGGATCCAACTTGTGTTTCCTGCATTGGCAGGCAGGTTCTTACCACTGTAGCACCTGGGAAGCTCTATATTATTCTAGATGCTAAATAAATATCAGGCTAACCGGCTGTATTTTTTAGAAAACCCAAGCACTTTGGGTTTATGCCACTTATTTAGCTCTTAGATTTACTGCCTCCAACATTTTTGTCTCATATTGTTAACTCTTGCATGTTCTTTTGTGATACCCTTATCTCCCTAACAAGATGGTTAGGCTCACATGCACCGTCCCCCACTTACAACTCCTGCAGGGATGCCAGCATGAGAGGAACACAAAATATTTGCAGCTGAGGGACTAAGTAACAGCTGTGGGTGGTAATGATTTTTTGGACCAGGTTGTCAATAATGAAAAGAAATAGTTTATCTAGGTTCTGTGATCTTTTCAACAGTAGTAAAATACATGTAACACAAAATTCACCATTTTGACCATTTTGAAGTGTACAATTCAATGGTGTTAAGTTTAATACATTCATGTTGTTGTGCAACCACCATCATCCAACTCCAGAACTTTTTTCATCTTGCAAAACTGAAACTATGTACCTATGAAACAGTAACAATCTTATTCATAGGTCACTTGTAGAATATAGAAGACTTAATATGAGAGGAAGACTGTCAGCAGCTCTGTACAACAGAGGCAGGCTGAATGCCTGTGTGCAAGGTACTGCTTAGAGGCAAAGTGCCCTTCCTCAAGAGTGACAAAGGAGCTGGGAGACAGAAGTGTAAGTGCTTGGCAGAATGAAGGAAGTTCCACATGAGAGGTGATGTAGAATCAGAAACCAGGAGATTTAGGTCCCAGTTGCCTCACATTAGCTTAGCTTTGAGGTCTTGGCCAACTTATCTCACTTCTCTGACCCTCAGTTTCCATATCTGGGTTATAGGGGTGACACCTCCCTTGCCTCTTCAGAGATGGTTGTGAAGTTCAGATGAAAAAATGGGCATGACAGTGCTTCACAGGGGCTTTCCCTGGTGGCTCAGCTGGTAAGGAATCAGCTTTGCATACTGATGCAGGAAACACAGAGACTCAGGTTCAACCCCTGGGTTGGGAAGATCTCCAAGGAAAAGGCAACCAGCACTGGTATTCTTACCTGGAGAATCCCATGGACAGAAGAGCCAGGTGGGCTACAGTGCATGGTGTCACAAAGAGTCAGACACAACAGAGCCACTGAGCACGCACATGCTTCATAAGATATGGGAGACCCATACCAATAGACTAAGAGTTGCTCAAGAGGAGAGACAGTGTCCTATGCTTCTCACTACACCTGTGACCCAGCTCAGCACCCAGTACCTAGTGAACTTGACATGACTGTTGGGTAATACTGAAGACAGTATGAAATCTTGGTTTGGGTATATGATGACTAGTTCTATGTTTTGGCTTGCCTGCACCATGGAGGTACGTACCCACACGCTGGGAGCCTACGTACCCACACGCTGGGAGCCTACGTACCCACACGCTGGGAGCCAGCGTGAGGAACTCCGCCCACGGCAAAGGTCATGAGGAAGGAGGCTCAGCATATGCAATGGCAGGATTGAGCCTCAGGAGACCCCCTGTTCCTGAGCATCTACTCCCCAAAACCAGAGTCTGCCTACTTGACTGTTTTATGCTCTCACCTACACCTCCGACTTTACGGGGGGCTGTCCTCCACCACCTCTTTCAGAGAAGGAGTTAACTTACAGCTCCAGTTAATAAATTCCTGGGCATGACCAGAGTGTTTCAACTTACAAACTCCTCTGAAAGTTCTGTAGCTTGCCTGACAGATTCGTCTGGCCACATGTGATTGTTCATAGCCTCCCAACCGTGAGAGGCACAGGATGCTTTAAACTTTCTAAATACAGACTCTTTAGAGAAGTTAGAAAATAATTAGTATAGTATTAGTGGTGAATGGTTTTCATTTGTTGGGCCAATATTTGCTGCCAAGTCTCCATATTCCCTGCCCTTATACACATAAATGAATATAACTAGCATATAGGAGAAATAGGTATTAACCTTTGATATTAATCATGTTAAACCTTAGTCTAAGTAAATTCCTTTCTTAATTGTAACCCACTACACCCTGACTCTATAGGAATGCAACTTTAGCTGGTACCTTCGGAGGGTGGTGCCTGGTTTAAGAAAAATCACCCCTGGAAGAATAAGTTTTCTGGTTGACTGACTGTTATCAGAAGAAAGAGCCATAAAATGTCAGCAGGCCTCATGGCCAGAAGATGATGTAAAGCCACCTAAGACCTTTTGTATACATTTATATGAAACACCTGATTTTGATAAAGGTCAGGTCTGCTCATCCCGTGTGACTTTGTATTCTATCTCTATGTATAACAAAAAGTGTATAAGCAAACCTGGAAAATAAATAAATCGGACCAGTTCCTGGAAAGATTGGTTTCCTCCGTGTGATCTTTTCTTGTTCTCTTCTTTTCTGGCTGAATTCCCATCTGAAGAGTGGAGGCTCGCCATGTCTATTTACCTGCCCTGGCTTCTAAGACCCACATGAGAGGGAGCCCAAGGCGGGGCACCCTCCACTATTTAAGCGGGCACCGGTGGCCTACGTAAATGGTGCCAACTCCTTGCCTTGGAGTTTTATTGGTTTTCCATGTAAACCAAGTTATTCAGCATCTTTTTCTCCACTAAATTTTCATACTACACTATTTCTTCCTAATCTCTCTTTTCTAATTAAATAGTTCTTTCTTAGGATGCTGACTCCATCCTCACTTCGAATTACCCTGGATCCATCAGGGCTGGACCCCGGCACACAGATACTTAGCCAAAAATTCTTTTGGATGTTTCTATGACTATATTTTGGATACAATTAACATTTACATGTTAGACTGAGTACATTGCCCATCTTCACATGGGTTTCAACCCACCAGTTGAAGGCTTAAACAGAACAAAAAGGCTGACCTTCCTTCTGCTGGACTGCATTCAGAGTGGGATGTCAGCTTTTTCCTGTCTTCAGACTCAGGCTAAAACACTGGCTTTTCCTGGGTCCGGTATTTGCCAGCCTTCAGAGTAGAACCATACAGTGTTGGCTCCTCTAGGCCTCCAGCTTGCCAACTCACCCTGTAGATCTCAGGACTTTCAGCCTCCATAACTGTGTGAACCAATTCCTTATAGTAAATCTCTTTATATACATATATATATTGTCTATTGGTTCTGCTTCTTTGAAGAATCCTAACAGATTGAGAGTGGTACCACATTGGCATCCTTGCTTCAAGCCTGAAACAGGATATTTTATTAACAGCAATCAGAAAATTAACTATTTTCAATCCATTTGTATGAAGACGAGGAGAAAAAATCTAATGAAAAATTTCAGTTGGCAAATAATGCTATGCATATAGATTCATGGGGAAAATCCACTGTTTGTTCTTAGAAAGGCAATGTAGCTATTAATATATTTATAATATACATTATATATTACATTTCACATATATAATATACATAATATATTTCTAATATATAATATACATAGTATATTTCTAATATATAATATGCATTATATATTATATTATAATATACATATTATATTTATAATATACAATACATATTATATTTATAATATAATACATATTACATTTATAATGTATAATACATATTTATAATACATAATATGCACATTATATTTATAGTACATATAATACACATTATATATTTTACATTATATATATGATATGATATATACTATATATATTCTAGTGACAGAGATATAAATATATTGTTATAATATATATAATATATTTAGTCTATTATAAATATATTTAATATATTTAAAATAACATCACAGTTAGAATTTTTAAAATACATTTTAGGTTTACAAAGCAATTAAATATTTAGCGTATAACTCTCTCTCCATATATACTCTAATTTTAACCTGAAATTTTTAACCTCATCCAATGACCATACCTACTGCTCACTCATTCTGTTTCAATGCATATTCTAATAAAATAAACTGTGATAAGTGGAAATAAATTCTATCTTCCACTTCTCAGAAGATCTATCTCTGCCTTGTCCATGCCACGAACTTGTCTGTTTTAATTGACCTAAGCCCTGTTCAGGCACAGAGCAGCTTCTGGTCCCTTTATGGAGGAGACCTGAGGCTTCTGTGGGCAGAGTGGTCCAGAGGGGAGCAACTAGGCACGCTTAGTCAGTCCAGCAGGTGGGGTTTTCCTCCTGCAACCATCTTAGGGCAGCTACTGGAGGCCCAGTGGAAGCCCCCAAAGCCATTGCCCCACATCTCTTCCCTATTAATCTTGTTGCCATTGTAAGAAAAATAAACATCATTTTCCACTTTCCTGGCCAGTGCCCTTCCACCTCACCTTTGCATAACCAGGGAGAAAGCCTGGGGGGTGGGGTGGCAGGGGGCAGAGTGAAATGTGCTCACATTAGACCTGTATCTGAGGCCAATTTTTGCCCATGGCTTGCCAAAGAATAGTCAAACTACCGCACAATAGCACTCATCTCACATGCTAGTAAAGTAATGCTCAAAATTCTCCAAGCCAGGCTTCAGCAGTACATGAACCGTGAACTCCCTGATGTTCAAGCTGGTTTTAGAAAAGGCAGAGGAACCGGAGATCAAGTTGCCAACATCTGCTGGATCATGGAAAAAGCAAGAGAGTTCCAGAAAAACATCTATTTCTGCTTTATTGACTATGCCAAAGCCTTTGACTGTGTGGATCCCAATAAACTCTGGAAAACTCTGAAAGAGATGGGAATACCAGACCACCTGACCTGCCTCTTGAGAAATCTGTATGCAGGCCAGGAAGCAACAGTTAGAACTGGACATGGAACAACAGACTGGTTCCAAATAGGAAAAGGAGGACGTCAAGGCTGTATATTGTCTGCTTATTTAACAAGGCTGCTTATTTAACTTCTATGCAGAGTACGTCATGAGAAACGCTGGGCTGGAAGAAACACAAGCTGGAATCAAGATTGCTGGGAGAAATATCAATAACCTCAGATATGCAGATGACACCACCCTTATGGCAGAAAGTGAAGAGGAGCTAAAAAGCCTCTTGATGAAAGTAAAAGAGAAGTGTGAAAAAGTTGGCTTAAAGCTCAACATTCAGAAAACGAAGATCATGGCATCTGGTCCCATCACTTCATGCCAAATAGATGGGGAAACAGTGGAAACAGTGTCAGACTTTATTTTGGGGGCTCCAAAATCACTGCAGATGGTAACCGCAGCCATGAAATTAAAAGACGCTTACTCCTTGGAAGGAAAGTTATGACCAACCTAGATAGCATATTCAAAAGCAGAGACATTACTTTGCCGACTAAGGTCCATCTAGTCAAGGCTATGGTTTTTCCAGTGGTCATATATGGATGTGAGAGTTGGACTGTGAAGAAGGCTGAGCACCGAAGAATTGATGCTTTTGAAGTGTGGTGTTGGAGAAGACTCTTGAGAGTCCCTTGGACTGCAAGGAGATCCAACCAGTCCATTCTGAAGGAGATCAACTGCAAGGAGATCCAACCAGTCCATTCTGAAGGAGATCAACCCTGGGATTTCTTTGAAAGGAATTATGCTGAAGCTGAAACTCCAGTACTTTGGCCACCTCATGCGAAGAGTTGACTCATTGGTAAAGACTTTGATGCTGGGAGGGATTGGGGGCAGGAGAAGAAGGGAACAATTGAGGATGAGTTGGCTCGATGGCATCACTGACTCTATAGACGCAAGTCTGAGTGAACTCTGGCAGTTGGTGATGGACAGGGAGGCCTGGCGTGCTGCGATTCATGGGGTCGCAAGGAGTCGGACATACTGAGCGACTGAACTGAACTGAACTATCTGGTTAGGGGCCAGCAGCCAATGCTGGGCGAAGGAGAATTCTCTAGGGCCCTGGAAAAGGAAGACTGTGCTCTAGCAGGCACAGGGTATGTTGGATGTGGGGAAGCAGGAGTCCACTGTGCACAGGAAGGGACCTTTGCAATTTGGACATTTGTAGGGCAGAGACAACCTGTCTCCTGCCTGACGTACAATTCACATTTCTGTCCATCTGCTGAGGGAGTGGTGTAGGCTCTGCTGTCAGTCAGGCCAAGCAGGAGAACAGAAGCTGTAGGAGACGCGAGACTGGAAAGTAACAGAGAAGACTCCATAGAGGAGAGAGAAGGAAGCAGCCTCAGTGTAGTTACTGCTGTGCTCAGTGCTGAGCCCCCTGGAAAGGAGGCAATGCACCAGAATCACAGGGTCCCCAGCACTGAAATGGGGCACCCACTTTCTGAATGCCTGGGATGATTTATTTAGGTAGGATGCCTGGAGAAGAGACAGGTTCAGTTGATGTACTGCCTCTATGATTCATTTCCTGGAAGGGCAAGTACAAAGTAGCAGAATATGACTCCACTGGCCAACGATATAAAACATGATCTGTATGACTGATTAACCTTCAGGGGGTTTTGTTCATTTGTTTGTTCTGGGTATTACTGAGTATACTATTTTTTTTTTTTTTTAGGAGATGATTTCTTCTGTTCTTTGAAAAACACGACAGATCTAATTGTTGCTAATAACAATTTTTTTCTTTCCTAGAAATTAATATTGTTTCAGAAGGATAGAGCTTAGATTGAAGGCATTGTTGTGTGGTTTGCTAAGTGAAATGCCCATTTTTGAGTCAGAATGCTTTAGGCTGAACACTCGCATTGTGTGGCAGGGGTGTAGGAGGCAATAGAACAGACCCTGGGCAGGGAGGAACAAGCAGGGATTGTGTGGCTCCCCAGCGGGGTCATTCCGCGGTGAAGAGTGGGTGGCAGCCTACAGAGTGAGCCCCAGGATCCCACGCCCTTACCACAACATGGCCCAGGCTCCCTCTTGGCCTGAGGTCCTTGATCTGAGAGGCTTGCCTTGGGCTTAGAGGAGTCCCAGCTCTACAAAGTCTTTCTCGGGTGTGACCCTCCTCCTCTACACTGGCCTTCTGGTCAGATGCCAGGGTCTGGGGGAAGCAGGGACAGCTGATCTTACAGAGAGGAGGCCCCCTACATGCCCCCTCACTGCGGTGGGGGGCTATGCGGAAGCCTGAGGTATTACAGGCCTAGAGGGGTCAAAGTGGTGGGGGTGGACAGCTAGGACGAGGGTCTCCTCGTAGCTTCCCTGCAGCCAACAGTGTGTACTGTCTGCCCGAGGCACTCATGTTCCCACCCACTGTCATGGTCGAGGTGTGTATCTATCAAATAGACCTTAAAAGGCCTCCCCTGGACTCTTGGGGCCAAGAGCAGCCCCTTGGGCCTCTTCTCCTTGACTCTGTCACCTAAAACCAGACAGGAAGAAGCGTGCTCCAAGGCACGAACCCCAGCTGGCTGGTCACCAGGCCCGATGGTGTTGCAGTCAGGAGGTGGCTCCCACTGGCACAAAGTACCACTTTTATTTTAAGTAAAGCGAAATGCTGACAGCAGGCTTCCAACTAATGAGAAGATATCAGGATTTTTCCCAGGCCTTCAGATCCCATAGTTAGTACTGAAAATAAGGCTATAATGGAATAAGGGGTCAGTTTTCTAGGAGGTGATACTTTAGAAGCAGGCAGAACAAATTGTTCGGGTAATATACGTTCTCACGTGAAACTAGTTGAGGGTGGCCCAAAATAAATATGCATATATGACAGTAAAGCTCTATGACTTCTGGCTTGCCTAATAAGTTCCCCTTAATTTTATTAAGATAAGATAAATGATACCTTAACTAGGTATCAATAGCATTGGCACTTCCAAAGTTCTTTTCTAGGCATTCTTATAAAGACAAAAGTGCAACACTATATAACCTTGCCACTCAGAAAAGATGGTGGTGCCCTGAAAACTGGAATGTTGGCTGATGAGTAACTCCATCACATAAGGCCTCAAATATTCATTTATCAGCTGATATACAGTGGTTTAAATTTCACATATAAACAGGGATTTATGGACCAGCAAACAAGGCACAAAGTGTAGGTTTTATGAAACTGGAACTTAAAAAAAAAAGTCCCATATAAATTGCTAAGAGGTAAAAGTGAGACAAGCACTTAGAATGCTACAAAAATACATCATGATGTTCCCAACATGTACCTAACACACTTAGGTTCCCTCCTCTGTGCTACCAATCCACCCTCATAAATTTATATTTAACACTCAGCATGCATGTTACTGTAATTGTTAATTAACATGTATATCAATACACACACACACACACATACGCCATCACCCTCAGTAGAATTGACTAGTTTCTAGTACAGTGCTAGGTATACACAGAAGCTCAACAAAGAGCTGTGGAATTAAGTATTCCATTTAATTATCTTATATCCTACATTTGGGACCAAGTCATTGTTGCTACTTCTTACCTCAAGTCACTTTTCCAACTTTTATATAATAATTTGCTTTATTCCTATGCATCTACCAAATATACAGATTCAGGCACTGAAAGGGCCAAAGTTTCACAACCCTCAACATGCTTGCAATTTCCGATGAAACGAGAGGTTTATTAATGTGTCTTAAATAATGATACCCTTGATGTGTTTCCTAACCAACTGAAACAGGAAGTCCTGAAAACCAAGCCAAAACAGAAGTTCTTGGAATTTGGGCTGAACTTGGTAAGGAAGACATTACCTAATTTAGATAAGCCCTCAGTTTTAAAGTCCTTGTTAATAACAAAATAAAATAATGGAGTTATTTTCTTTTTCATTAATGAGAAAAAAATTCTAAAATAATGTATAATAAACCTAAGATTCTCTAAAGAACTAGAGGAAATCCTATCATTTTATAGCCGGAAGCCTGTTCTCCAAATATCTCACTTTATAGATGAGGAAACTGAGGTTCTGTTTCGGTGAGGAGGTCTTAGTGGTGGGGAGACAAGGACCAACCCCTGCATCAGGGTGCAAGGAAGCAGGAAATGGACATGTTACTAACTTGGGTGTGACTCATTCCTTGTGACACAGTGTCTCACAGACTGTTTACTAAGCCCTAGCCATTAATGCAGAGAAGGCAATGGCAACCCACTATAGCACTCTTGCCTGGAAAATCCCATGGATGGAGGAGCCTGGTGGGCTGCAGTCCACGGGGTCGTTACGGGTCGGACATGACTTGGTGACTTCACTTTCACTTTTCACTTTCATGAATTGGAGAAGGAAATGGCAACCCACTCCAGTGTTCTTGCCTGGAAAATCCCAGGGACGGGGGAGCCCGGTGGGCTGCCGTCTATGGGGTCGCACAGAGTCGGACACGACTGAAGCGACTTAGCAGCAGCAGCAGCAGCCGTTAATGCACAGCAAGGCACAGTGCACAGAAGCTCTGAGGCACAACAGAGAATTTTCAGTCTCTATGTTATGAGAAGGTATGAAGGTATTTGTGGGTAGGACAGAGAAAGGAAGCAGTAAAGTGCACTTCAACCAACCTTTTCTGCAACCACGGGAGGTAGGCAGGGCCTTCACATTTGAGCGTCGTAAAAGCATGACCAAACACATGTTGGGGGAATTTCTTCAGCTCATCCTTGGTCATCTTTCGAAATCCTAGCACCACGTCAGCCCAGTATGGCACTTCTTCAGTAGGAATACTCCGAAATATCTGCCAACTCAAACACATTAAGTGGAAAAATTTCCTGAAGTTTTATGAGATTTCTAGTAAAATCCATGTAACATTCTCTAAAGCATTTTTAAAAAACTTCTTATGCCTGTACAGAGAAAAAAAAATCTATTCTTCTGTTCACTTAGGTTCATAATTCAGTAGCTAAATTTAAAATGTTCAGGGAGGGGGAGGGCAGGCACTGGAATAAGACATTTAAAAAGCTGTGTGTCTTTTAAAGATTGAATTTAACTCTCTTTTTCTAAAAAACTCTTGCCAGCTTTTCTTCTTTCTTTATGATGATGCATCTGAGGGGAAAGATTTTTCTGTTTTGCATAATGCTTTACATAAACTATAAACAAATCATCAAAAGTTTAAATGTTGGCCTCAATTTCAAATAAAATATATAAGTTAGAATAAGCAATGAGGGAGTGCAGGAGATAGGGGTGCAAATTATGAGTGAAACTGTAGATGATCACATTAAGTCCTTGATAAGACAGGCCGGGATTTGTCAAGTGAAGCCCTGTATCCTTTTTTTTTTAAACTGGAGGCTAATTACTTTACAATATTGTGGTGGTTTTTGCCATTCACTGACATGAATCATCCACAGGTGTACATGTGTCCCCCACCCCGAGACCCCCTCCCACCTTCCTCCGCATCCCATCCTTCTGGGTTGTCCCAGTGCACTGGCTTTGAGTGCCCTGTTTCGTGCATGGAACTTGGACTGGTCACCTATTTCACATATGGTAATATACATGTTTTAGTGCTATTCTCTCAAATCATCCCACCCTTGCCTTCTCCCACAGAGTCCAAAAGTCTGTTCTGTATATATGTATTTCTTTTACTGTCTCATGTGTAGGGTCATCCTTACCATCTTTTTAAATTCCATATATATGCATTAATATACTGTATTGGTGTTTTTCTTTCTGACTTACTTCACTCTGTATAATAGACTCCAGTTTCAACCACCTCATTAGAACTGACTCAAATGCATTCTTTTTAATAGCTGAGTAATATTCCATTGTGTATATGTACCACAATTTTCTTATCCATTCATCTGCCAATGGACATCTAGGTTACTTCCATGTCCTGGCTATTGTAAACAGTGCTGCAATGAATATTGGGGTACACGTGTCTCTTTCAGTTCTGGTTTTCTCTGTGTGAATGCCCAGCAGTGGGATTGCTGGGTCATACCCTGTATCGTTAAGTCATGGTTGGAGCTGATGAGGCTGGAATGATATCAGCTGTGAATAAGAAGCCTATAATACTACCAATAGCTGCTAGGCATATCTTTGGGTTTATAAGTATTGGGTTCTTTACATCAATAGGAATAAACGTTGTGAAGCATGGCTGCTCTAAAATAGCAAGGAAAAGCATTTGCGTGCTATACATGGTTGCTAATGGTGTGGTCATTAAGGTACTAGAATTTATATCTCTAAGTGACTCATTCAACACAGGTCCTGTGGAAGATGTAAAGATTGTTTGCTGCAGGTCTCAATATCAGGCTTTCTTTCTGTCTCATTCTGCATACTCTCCTGTACTAGATCACACACTTCCCTCTTTTCATCTACAGGCCAAACATTCAGAAGGCTACATCCCCAGCCCTCTTCTCTCTCCTGAACTCCAAAACCAGATCCAGACCCATGTTGCCAACCTAAGTCTAGACCCTAAGTCTACCTCTGTGTGTCAGACATTTACCCCACGCTCACAGCAGGTACTCAGTAATATTTTCTGTTAAACTCTAAAGTATGTTAAGATCATTCTAAATTCCAAAATAATTTCAGATTTCCTCTCTTACCCAGACACCAGAGTAACACCAGCATCTTCAGCTTCTGCAGAATTGACTATCGCAAACAGGTGATCAAAGGTCTCTTTGAACCACTGCTTCTGCTTCTGAATGGGTGTGTCTGTGATGGTGGAGAAAAGCAAAGCAGAACAAAAGAAAAATTATGACAATGACTGTGCTTCAGAGAAGCTTCTTCCTACAAACTGGCAAAAACTAAAAAGGCAGGGAGAAGCATTTAGATAAAGTACCACATCGTGGTGAACGATGACCAAAGTTTTGAATGTTGACATGCTCTACCAGAGTCAGTTCATATAATGACTAATCAACAGAGGGGAAGTCAACCAATGAAGGAAAAGTCTAATACACAGGCCACCTGCAAAGGGGTCTTTGGCACTCAGTGTATTCCAGAGGCCCTGCTGCTGCTGCTAAGTAGCTTCAGTCATGTCCAACTCTGTATGACCCCATGAACGGCAGCCGTCCAGGCTCCCCAGTCCCTGGGATTCTCCAGGCAAGAACACTGGAGTGGGTTGCCATTTCCTTCTCCAATGCATGAAAGTGAAAAGTCAAAGTAAAGTTGCCCAGTCGTGTCCAACTAGTAGCGACCCCATGGACTGCAGACTTTCAGGCTCCTCTGTCCATGGGATTTTCCAGGCAAGAGTACTGGAGTGGGGTGCCATTGCCTTCTCCGTCCAGAGGCCCTAGAAATGTCCTTAACCAACCTGAGCCACGTTAGCTGATCTGACTGAGGCAAGCAGCTGGCTACACAGTTGAGATGATGAGAGAAATAACCTAGGGCCTCTTTCCTGGAAGCTGAAAACACAGCAGGAGACAAGGGGAGATCTTTGGAGCCCAGGTCAACCAGGTTGAAGAACAGACAGCATATGAGTGGGAAACTCAGGTTGCTCACCCTCCTGATACAGGGAAAGGAGGCCTGCATTGTGAAACTGAGCTCCCTACAGCCCCATCCAAGGCTGCCATTACCTCTATCCCCCTCCATGGAATCACAGACCAGCTTGGAGCAGCATTCCTGGGGTCACCAGGGGTGTGCAGGGACCATGCCAGGAACCTCCTCTCTGTCAGTGTCCTGTGGACCAGTGTCCCCCTACCCCCAGGCATCCTTGCCACTGCACAAGGGATTGGACCTGGACACAGCTTCCCAAAGGGTTCCAGGCCTCCCAGGGAGGAAATCAGGATCAGGGTTCAAGCCTCAAAATAATAGTGCCCAGTGTAGGCACAGAGAGCAAGCCTGACCCAGAAGCATAGACAAATCTATGGATGGAGTATTTGGCCATCTGAGCCCTGAGGGAGGGTCATGAAAGAGAGTCCAGGGCAGGACAGGGACTGAGGAACAGTAATCATGAGGGGCTGAAATGTGGGGGAGCCACAGAGCAGACTGGGGCAGCAGAGCAGAGGAGGCTGGGTCAGCTTTGCTTGGACAGAAGTCCCTAGAGCTCACTGAAAGTAGAGCTGAAAAGCCCCTGGAGGCATCCTGCTTCCAAGTGAACGGGGGCATTTCCTTAGTAGGCTTTAAAGCAATTCACTTGTTCAGGAGCCAGGAAATGTTTCTTTACTAGTGGGTCTCTGCTATTGTCTTTAAACAAGTGCCCATGTGAATGCATTCTCAAAACTGCAGGCTGGATCAACTGGTTCAGAAATAAGGAGGAAATAAAAAAATAAGCCACAAAGAACTGAATTAGACCTCATATGGATTACACCCCAACAATCTAAGACAGTGCCTGAGGATATATTTAAATGTACCCTCCTTTCCCACTCCAAACTTGAAGACACAAAATAGTGACTGCTACTCACACACTGCAAAAGTCATCTCAAAAGAACAGACAATCCCAGTTCAATGGTGAATAAAGCAAATCTGGTGACCTAGTTCATGTCCAAGTGCTGGTAAAAGAAAACTGTAGCCAGACTATCAGCAGTAACAGTAGAAAATGTTGATGTACAGAATGGCTGCCATCAAAAAGTCTATGCTGGGAGCCACCACAGGAGATCCCACCCATGACAAAGGTCATGTGGAGAAGACCTGACAGGCAAAGGCAGGTCAGGATTCGAGAGACTCCCTGGACCTGCTCGATCATCTACCCCAAAACCAGAATGTGTCTGTCTTACTATTTTATGCCTTTCACCAACTCTTCGGACATTAACAGGGGGCTATCCCTGACCACCTTTCTCTGAAAAAAATCAACTTAGGGCTAGTTGATAAGTCTCTTGGGCATGAGAGAAATATTTCAAATCAAACCCTTCTGATGACTTTCTAGCTTGTCTGAGAGGTTTATCCAGACTCTTGCTGCTATGCATGTGATAATTCACAGCCTCCCAACTGTGAGAGGCACGGAAAGCCTAAAACATTCTAAAAATATAGAGCCTTTCAAAGAGTTAAAAGCTATTAGAGTAGTGCTGGTGTAGGATTTCACTGTTGAGCCAATGCTTGCTGCTAAGTTCCCATATCTCTTATCCGCTGTGCATCTGGGAGTGCAATAGTTAATGTAGTTGGAATTTAAGAAAAACAAGCAATAGCCTTAGAATTAACCATACCAGACCTTTGAGCTAACTGGTTCTTTCTTTGTTATAACTCACTGCTCCTTTGCTCCATGAAAATGTAACTCTGTTTAATACTTTCTGAGGCTGACATAGACTAAAAATATAAAGAAAAAAACATTTCAAGGGAAAATAAGTTTTCTGGTTGAGCAGCCTTTATCAAAACAGGGTCATAAAATGTCCACAGGCCTCCAAGGCCAGAAGATAATGTACACAACATTGTTTATGGAAAAGGTATACAGAAAAAATCCTGGTTTTGATAAAGACAAAACAGATATAATGTTTGGGCTGACTCTGTATCACTTTGCATCTTTCACTTCCCTCTATATATAAGTCAAAGTATAAAAGCTTCCCTGAAAAATAAAGTGACAGACCAGTTCCACAAAAGCCTAGTTCCCCCGTGTCTGTCTTTCTTTCTTTCTTTCTTTTTCTTTCTTTCTTTCTTTCTTTCTCTCCCTCCCTCTCTTTTTAGGCTGATCCCTTGGGACACAGGGGCCCTCCATGTTCACTTATCTGTCTGGGCTTCTAAGACCTGAACGAGAAGGTGCTCTGTGTCTTCACTCCCTCAGGAGACCGAGAGGGCGCCTGCGGCCTATGTGAATGGTACAAGTCCCTTGTCTTGGGGCTTTATTGGCTTTCTGTATAAACCAAGAAATATCAGCTTCTATTCTTTCCTCTTTCATTCATTCATTCATTCATTCATTTGCTGATGCTGTCACACTTCAGATACCCTGATTCCAACTGGGGCTGGACCCCAACAGTCTATAGACAATAAATGCTAGAGAGGGTGTGGAGAAAAAGGAAACCCTCTTACACTGTTGGTGGGAATGCAAACTAGTACAGCCATTATGGAGAACAGCATGGAGATTCCTTAAAACATTGGAAATAGAATTGCCATACGACCCAGGAATCCCACTGCTAGGCATACACGACAAGGAAACCAGAACTGAAAGAAACACATGTACCCCAATGTTCATCACAGCATTGTTTATAATAGCCAGGACATGGAAGCAACCTAGATGTCCATTGGCAGATGAATGGATAGAAAGTTGTGGTACATATACACAATGGAATATTACTCAGCTATTAAAAAGAATGCATTTGAATCTGTTCTAATGAGGTGGATGAAACTGGAGTCTATTATACAGAGTGAAGTAAGTCAGAAAGAAAAACACCAATACAGTATATTAATGCATATGTATGGAATTTAGAAAGATGGTAATGATGACCCTATATGCAAGACAGCAAAAGAGACACAGATGTAAAGAACAGACTTTTGGACTCTGTGGGAGAAGGCGAGGGTGGGATGATTTGAGAGAACAGCACTGAAACACGTATCACCATATGTAAAATAGATGACCAGTGCAAGCTCGATGCCTGAAGCAGGGCACTCAAAGCCAGTGCTCTGGGACAACCCAGAGGGATGGGGTTCCTGGCTTCCTTCTGAAGAGTGGGAGCATGTGACTAGCACTGGCCAATGAGCTATCATCATAAGTGATGAATGTTGCTTCCTGGTCAGAGCCTTTCATTGCTAAGGTAGGAGCCCCAGAGCTCTCACCCACCCAGCTACAGGCATTGATCACCTTCAAGACTGTGGCTCCTTCATCAGCTCTGGCCCCTGAACAGAACACTTGCTGATATTCAATCCACATATAGTATGAGCAAAAATAAACCTTTGCTTTTTAAACTGCTAAGATTTGGAGGTTCCTTCTGTCCTGCAACATAACTGAATCTTTCCTGACAGATGAACCAACAAGATGTCAAAGGCACACGTTACACTTACACAAACGTCCAGCTGTCTTTGTCAACGGCAGTCCACCAACATCAACACCATTCTCTCTCACATCTATCATATCTGACAGAGGAGCAAAAATCCCTCTCTCACCTGGATAAGTAGGAGGAATAAGCATTCCAGCTGCCACATCACTCGTGGTCTCAGGAGTGAATTTGTCTGAAATGACTGTAATGGAGCATCCTGGGACCATTTTGGAAATGCACACAGCAGTAGAAAGCCCCATCACGCCAGCCCCCACAACTGCAATCCGTACTGTATCCATGGGCCTGTGAGGAGGCAAAGTATGAGCTGCAAAACCTTGTTTTAAGAATTAGTCCATCCTTGTGAATTCTCTGATTGTCCAGTGGTTAGGACTCCAGATTTTCCTTGCTGAGAACGTGGGTTCAATTCATGGTTGTGGAGCTAAGATGCTGCAAGCCATGCAGCATGGCCAAAAAAAAAAAAAAAAAGAAGAAGAAGAATTATTCCATCCAGAACAAAGTTGGCCCTGAGAGTTCTTTCCCTAGGTCCACAGCCTCTTCAAATCTGACCTTTCCTGACAGCATTTCTCATCGGATAAAGAAAGCTCCTGTGAGCTCTCTTCCCATTAAAAGTGAGGGCAAGAAGGTCTCCATGGAGTTTAGACATTAGCCCCAAACCAGCCTGGCATTGTCTTGAGAACACAGGGCAGGCAAGTAGGTCTGCATTTGGGAGAAGATTTCTGCTGATTCCTAAAGCACCTTCCCTGTGGGCACGGCCAAGGGAAGGTTGGTGAAGTCAGCGAGGTGGACAAGAGCAGCAGGAAGGCTGTGTCTACTTCCAGAGACCTCCTGAGGAGCAGCCACTGAGAGGGCATGGCTCACGGGCAATTTAGAAACTGTTTACAAACTGCTTTTTAATTGTAACGATGTGACACAAGGTCTGAACCACCGAACCCTAGCATCTCCTCTCCTGCTTTTCACTCTTTACTGAAACCAACCCCCCTCACCCACACCCCAACACTCCACTCTCCCCAACATTCCAGTCCTCAAACCTCACCCTCTAAGAGCAGGCTTTCCATATAAGGAGCCTGGATTCCTTCACAGATTTGAATTCTGATTCTATAACCTGGGGCACGACCACGGGCTCCTTGCCTCAACTCCTGCATCTCTAAGCCAGGCCACCTGAGTTTTTTATTAGCTGTTGCAGGTGATAAATAAGGGACGCACTGAGGTGGTCTCATAAAGGAGACTTCTTCTGAGCGTCCATATGGAGATGCAGGAGACAGACGTCCAGGGCCTGGGCTGGGCATCCTGATACTATCTTCCCAGGGTAGAAACCAGAGGATTGATGAGGGCTCAAAGCCCTCCCATCCCCTCACCCGTGAGCAGCAGAAGACCACTGAGCCCTGTCCACTGTCAGCTCTCGAGTCCCCCTATGCTTCCCTGCCTGTCCCCCTATGCTTCCCTGCTTATCTTTCCACTTCTGGTTCTTGCTAACTTCCCCTAAATAGGTCTCAAGAGGAACCTCCAGAGAGAAAAAATGCAGTTAGTCCAGTTGGCCGTCATCATCCCTATTAAACAAAGCTCTAGCCCCAGCCCAGTATATTGGGCTGAGAAAGCCTCTAAATCTTCCTCGGCATGATTGCCCGTCCTTATCCAATCGGCAATAGCCAGGGCATCAGGTCACGTGGTACAAATCATGGCCACCTGCACATAAAATTCACCTTTTCTCAGGAGGGGGCGGGGTGGCTCCTTCACTGTGAGCAGAGCAAAGGCAGTCAGTGCTCGCTTCTCTCTCTGGAGGTCTCTGACACTGAGATACTTCAGAGTCTTCCAATATGGTTTCATGTTATTTCGGTTTTTCAGGCTCTATGCAGTTTCCTCAGCCATACGTTTATCTGATTGCTCCCCAGTGGGCTAGCTGAGAAAGAACAGGATTGCCAGGGCAGAGGGAAGAGACAGGAAGGGTCCCGGGAAGCAGCAGGCCTACGTGTGAGGGGCAAGGTTTTGGAGCGTAGCCCCGTGCATGTCTCCCAGAGGCAGAAAGCAGACACCTGTCCCCTTACCAGTTTTCTTATTTCACAATGGCCTCCCCTTCCCAGAAACTTTCTTAAAATAGCTCAAATAAATTGAGAGGGGAAGTAACCCGTGGCTGAGACTATCCAGCTACCAGGAAAGAAAAAATGACCCAGCAAGGTAAATACTTTCTGGCCCAGTGACCTGTGAATCACTGTCACCTGACCCCACGGAGATATACCCCAAACTCATGGAGTAGGTCCAGAACCACCTCTGAGCCGAAAGCAGGGAGGATTCAAATACCTGTCTCTGAAAAAGCAGCCTTGGAACCCACAGAAGGCTCTGGCACCAGCACTTGTTTTCCCAGCTAGTGGCTGGTCTCGTGCCCCGAGGGCAAGGAAAAGCAAAACTGCTTCCCATTGGGGAGTTTATTAAGGACATTCCCCCTGTGCTTAACCTCCATTGGCCCATTCGCCTGTGTCTCTGTCACTTATTCGCCAGAGAAATGAGCAGTTGACCTCCTCTCGCCCGTGGAACTGCAGCTCTGCCGGTGTCCTGGCTGGCCCACGCTTGGCAGCCCTTCTGTTTCTAGTTTACAAACTCTCTGCCTTGCCACATATCTGGTATTTCTCCAGCTGATTTGTAAGCGTGGCAAATAAGGGGTGAACCTGTCCAAATTCCAGTAAGTCCCGACTAGAAGCTGACACTGTTTTCCCCCATTTGCTGCCCAGTGTTGGCTGCCCTCTCCCGCTGGTGCCTGGCTCTGCTGGGTCAGCTGGTGCAGGGGGGAGTTAGGGGAGGGGGAGCATGAGGGCAGAATAATGCTTGTTGATCATTAAGTTGATGACCTGATTGCAGCTGGAAAAATGATTCAGAAGGTAATCTAGGATAAGAATCAAATGATTGTTTTTGCCCGTGTATTCAAATATTTGCTGAGTGTCCATGTGCAGTAGACCGTTTACAGTCAACAAGTTTGTTTACAGGGAAGCAGTTTGAAGTGTCAAAATAGTGATAATAATGTTGTAACTAATATGTATTTAGCACTAACCCTTTGCCAGACACATGCATGACACCATATAACACAATCAGCCTATGAGGTAGGTACTATTTTTATTAATATTACTCCCATTCTATAGATGAGCAAATAGAGGCTCCAAAAGACTAAGGACAGGCCCAAAGTCTCTTTAGTGGCAAAATTTCATATGACTGTTAGATTCCAAGGCACAAATTCTTAATGAAAGCACATGCTTTGGTATCAGGAGACCTGTCTGTTTACTTTGAACAAGCCACCTTACTTCTGAGATTCAGTTTCCCCATCTGAAATCAGGAATGAAATAAATTTTTTTGAGCACCTGCTTGAAATTTCTTCTACAAATAACCAGTGCTGGAGAGGGTGTGGGAAAAGGGGAACTCTCCTACACTATTGACGAGAATGTAAATTGGTGCAGCCACTAGGGAGAACAGTATGGAAGTGCCTCTAAACACTAAGAGTAGAGTTGCCTTATGATCCAGCAATCCCACGCCTGGGCATATATCCAAACAAACTATAATTTAAAGAGATACATTCACGCCTGTATTCATAGCAGCACTATTTTCAATAGCCAAGACAGGGAAGCAACCTAAATGTCCAGTGACAGAGGAATGAATAGAGAAGATGAGGTACATATATATAATACCAGTCAGCCAAAGAATGAAATAACACCATTTGTAGCAACATGGATCGACCTTGAGATTATCATACCAAACAAAGTAAGTCAAAAAAGACAAACATCATACAAATAACTTACGTGTGGAATCTAAAGCATGACACAAATGAACTTATCTGCAGAACAGAAATAGACTCACAGACGTGTGGATGCCTGTAGGCTGAAGTCCAGGGGTTGATGTGATCTCCCTGAGACTGTAGGTGAGGTCAGCTTCACGCTCCTCTCCAACAGTTTTTCAGCCCAGTTTTGGGCTCTGGAGGTCCCCAGAGCTTCATCTGTGCAGTGTGTTGGGGGCCTCCCTGCCCACTAGCTCCTCCTGCACTGCTCGAGACACGTTAGCCTTGCTGGTGTGTTAGTTTGCCAGGAAATCAAGGCCTTTAAGCCAAGAGAACTTCAATTTTTTTGAGGCTATTGAGGACGTGAGGCTCATGGGACCAGAGATTCAGCCTTGTATGGCTGCAGATTAGGGCAGGAAACTATGGAAGGGGTGAGTTTAGGGAGACTGAAGCCTCTGATGCATTGACTTAGCTCTGACTTGGACACAGAAAAAAGCAGAGTCTATGATTGAACTCTTTCTTCCTTATAAATAAGATTTTTAAGACTTAACTGTACATCCAAGAAAATCTCTGGCATTTGGTCCCTAATGGGGTAGGTGGGCCCAGGGAGAGGTGGGGAATGAATGAAGAGGATGGAGTTACTTTAGGGAACTAGAAACTGTCATTATCTACTGCTGCAGTGTGGACTTCAGAGATAAAATGAGCAGCCGTTACTGACTTCTGGCAAATTCAGATAAGACATGAACCTACAACTCCCACACTCAGTTGGAGGAGTAACCATCGTTAGCCATAGTTATCATGGTTTCTAAGTCAGCATTCACAATCTTAAATAAGAAAAGTTCCTCTTAACCACCCACAAGAATCTAAGCACCCCTCTTTGCATATTGCCATTTTATAGAATGAACTCTTTGTATTGAGTATGTGGTAAGTAAATACTTGATAAGAGTGATAAAAAGGGGACAAGTCAGTCCCTCAGAACTGACCATTCAATTAAATACATTCAGAGTGTATTTTTAATATGAACTTAAACCTAACAACATAGCTTTTAACAAAAATTGGAGAGGTGTGGGGAGGAGGACAGATTCAGCTTTTAGGGAGTCTGAAGTTCTACAGTTTTAAAGCTCTCTTTTATGTCTATACACAAAATCATTAAAGAAAAAAATGTTTGCAAACACTTTGATGCCGTCTGATAGAGATGACCTATTACAGAAAGAAAAGAATGGAAAGAGATAGCAGTCTTCACTGATCGCAGTTACTATATATTACTTTTGCAAAATATATAAAATTTACCAAGATTTAGGACCAAATGATTGCTAAGGTCTTTCTCAAAAGCGTGTGCAAGTGAGGGAAGTAAGTCTGAAATTTGTGCTTTGTTAGCCTCACAGCAAATCTTCCCTGCGGGCTTCCCAGCTTAGTGGGTAAAGAACCTGTCTGCAATGCAGGAGATGCAGGTTCAATCCCTCAGTCGGGAAAATCTCCTGGAGAAGGAAATGTCAACCCACTCCAGTATTCTTGCCTGGAAAATCCCATGGACAGAGGAACCTGGTGGGCTACAGTCCACAGGGTCGCAAAGAGTTGGACACAACTGAAGTGACTGAGCTCACAAGTCTTCGCTGCAGCTATTATGGGCCGAAACTACCACCAGAACCATCTAAACTGCAGAGTCCTCAAGGGAGAAACATATATTGTAGGACACAGTTGATTCAGAACAGGGACAGCATGACAGGCTCCAAATGCTGACTGGCCGAGACCAAGGCTGGACAGGACGCCCGCCATACTCTCCTTGACAGCATGGTGGAATCATACAAAGCGCGTGGAGAAATGGCACAGCACAGTGTCTGGGCTGTGCAGTGTGGCAATAAATGATGTCAATATAGAGTATCTCTGGTGACCTTATTACCAGCTCATCGTAACTGTGGTCCATGCATCGACTTGACCTCAACGGGCAACGAAGTGTAAGGGGCAGTGGAGATATGTGGATAAATAAATGACGTTTTAATATGATCCTGAATTTTCTAATGAAAATATTGAAGCAGAGAAATTGATTTGCCCAGGTGAGAAGGCTGATGGCCAGGTTTACTTTGTTTTGTGTTTTATCCACATGCCTCCACTGGTAATAAGGTCATCTGCCTGAAGTTTAACCTACTAGTATGTGGGCTCTTCTCTGAGCTTTCCAATTCTATGATAAAGTGCTCCTTGAAATGTTTACAACCAGAGATAGATGGGATGTGCTACATACATGACCAGGTTCCAACGATTATAAATATCTAGAGGAGGAAATGGCAACCCACTCCAGTATTCTTGCCTGGAGTTCATGGGGTCACAAAGAGTCGGACACAACTGAGCACTCGTTATTACAGATATACAACATTACTCTTTTTCAAATCAAAATCAGAAAGCTGTACATATTAAGAAATGCTAGAGGAACAAAGTGTGTTTGGCTTTCTCTGAGTAATATTTGTGAATTGTTATGCTGTGTTTTTTCTTTTCCTTTGGAGTTAATAACACTTTTTATGAAGGTTACAACAGTAACATACAAAAATCAAGCATCTTCCTTTATGTTATGCAATAAGCAGTAGAAAATAATTATAAACTTAATAGGAAACCAGAAAACTCTGAGATATTTCAAGTAAGGAAAAATTTAATATAGGGCATTAGTTACAAAAGTATAGGAAGGATTGGTAGAATCAATGGAGGAGAAATTACCCAGTCACTGCCATCACTGGGCTAGGAGCCCCAAGCCTATATTTCCTGCTTCCACTGCCAGTGCAAAATGTGATGGGTTTTTTTTTTTTTGGACTGGACATTGGTGGCTCAAAGGTAAAGAATCTGCCTGCAATGCAGGAGGCACGGGAGCCACAGATTCAAACCCTAGGTCTGGAAGATCCCATAGAGGAGGGCATGGCTACCCACTCCAGAATTCTTGCCTGGAGAATCCCATGGACAGAGGAGCCTGGTGGGCTACATTCCACAGGGACGCAGAGTTGGACATGACTGAAGTGACTTTGTGTGCATACGCCAAACACACACATGAGTATTATGGACTAAACGTAGAATTCAATGAGGTAATGAGAGTGGGGATTAGTACCCTTATAAGGGGCAACAAAACACCTGCTCTCTCATCTTCCCCACCACCCTTTGTCACTCTTCCCTGCATGAGCAAAAGAGGTCATAGGAGCACACAGTAAGACGGTGGCTGCCTACAAGCCAAGAGAAGAAGCCTCAGAGCAAAACCTACCTTGCCAACACCTTAACCTTGGAGTTCCAACCACTAAAACTGTGAGAAATAAGTTTCCATTGTTTAAATCACCTTGTCTATGGTACTTTACCTAGCAAACTAACCCAGAACATAAAAAGAAAGTCAATAAAATATCAAATATTAACTAAAATGAAAACTCTAAATGACAGGAGAACAGGCTGAGTTTGAAGGAATAAAAGAAAGGGAGACAAAATAAGATGACAGAAAGGATTTTAAAATGTCTTTCTCCTTTCTTCTCATATCCTCCTATTTTTTTCTTTTCTTTTACAAAAGGAAAAAGTTTTTTACTCTTATTTTATAAGCAGAAAGGCCAAGTGAAGAATTGAGTGATTATCCAGGGAACTGAATTAATATAAAAGTCCGTAACTCAAGTCAAATCCCTTTTTTTTAAACTACAGTATCTCTCAGTTCAGTTCAGTTCAGTTGCTCAGTGGTGTCCAACTCTTTGCGACCCCATGAACTGCAGCATGGCAGGCCTCGCTGTCCATCACCAACTCCCGAGGTCCACCCAAACCCATGTCCATTGAGTCGGTGACGCCATCCAGCCATCTCATCCTCTGTCGTCCCCTTCTTCTCCTTCCCTCAATCTTCCCCAGCATCAGGGTCTTTTCCAATGAGTCAGCTCTTCACATCAGGTGGCCAAAGTATTGGAGTTTCAGCTTCAGCATCAGTCCTTCCAATGAACACCCAGGACTGATCTCCTTTAGGATGGACTGGTTGGATTTCCTTGCAGTTCAAGGGACTCTCAAAAGTCTTCTCCAACACCACAGTTCAAAAGCATCAATTCTGCATTCAGCTTTCTTTATAGTCCAACTCTCATATCCATACATGACCACTAGAAAAACCATAGCCTTGACTAGATGGAACTTTGTTGACAAAGTAATGTCTCTGCTTTTTAATATGCTATCTAGGTTGGTCATAACTTTCCTTCCAAGGAGTAAGCATCTTTTAATTCCATGGCTGCAATCACCATCTGCAGTGATTTTGGAGCCCCCAAAAATAAAGTCTGACATTGTTTCCTCATCTATTTGCCATGAAGTGATGGGACCAGATGCCATGATCTTCGTTTTCTGAATGTTGAGATTTAAGCCAACTTTTTCACTCTCCTCTTTCACTTTCATCAAGAGGCTCTTTAGTTCCTCTTCACTTTCTGCCATAAGGGTGGTGTCATCTGCATATCTGAGGTTATTGATATTTTTCCCAGCAATCTTGATTCCAGCCTATGCTTCCTCCAGCCCAACGTTTTTCATGATGTACTCTGCATATAAGTTAAATAAGTAGGGTGACAATATACAGCCTTGACGTACTCTTTTACAATTGTCTTAATCTTTCTTTCACTTGCCTCTACAGATAAAACTAATGCTTCCTTAATTTTAATATACTGGACATAAGATGTATCCAACAGCTAAATTTCAAAAGCAAAGAAAAAAATAATGAACTTCTGATGAAACCAAAGTAAGGAAAATACCCAAAACCTATGTGCAACTTATATGGAATGCATATTCCTATAACAGATAATACCATATGCCATATTTCTGCAGTTGAAATGCTTAGGATCTTACACTGTTTTGCAAAATATAAGTGAAGCTGAGGAAACCAAATCTATTACTTTAAAAGAAAGTAAAACCTTTCTATAAATTATTTTTAAAAGGTAACAATACTTAAAAATTATTTTACATTAGGAACACATCCAGATGTCAATTTCCTAGATGATCTACAAAGTTAAAAAAATTTGCAGTACTTTTGCAACACCAAAATGCCACAGCTTCTATGCACAAGGAATGAGACATATGGGGAGAATTTGGTATATTTAAGAAAAATAGGAAATTCAGACAAGAAAATTCACTCCTGGCCACTACCAAGCATGAGTCCCTTAAGTAGACTGAACATAAGTACATTTGTCTGTACATTCAAGCCCTCGGGGTGCTGGAAAGCAAGATAACTATAGTTTTTATAGTTAGACAAGTGTTTTTTGATGGAACATTTTTAATAAGACTTGAATTTAGAGCTATGATTCTCCTAAGAGAGGAAGGAATATCATAAATAGAATCGGCAAGTGGCTTTGTCAAAAGAAACACACTCTCATGCCCCCTCCTCCCAGTCAACAGTCCCGGTGTTGGGGGAGGGGGCCTCAATACTGAAGGGAGCTGTGTATCAGTCTCTCAGTCCTGCAAGAATTAGTGACACAGAAGAACAAACACGGAAAAATATTTTGTGGCAATAATAAAGCAGTATAAAAAAAGAGAATTCTCATCTTGCGTTTTATTTCTTCTACTTTTACAAAACAACTGTTTCAAAACTTTCTTACAAAAACTTTACAAAGACACATATACATGACATGCAGGAGATGAGAATAATGTTCCTCTAATACAAAAGCATTAAACAACACTTTGGGTGCTGGACAGCACTTCTGGCCCGTTTATTTATTAAGACTAGAATCCTCAGAGTTCTCCACTGTGACATTTTCTAACACAGTATTACTGGTTGTGGAAAGTAATTTGCCTGAACTGCTCACTTTTTCAGTCTCCTCCCAAGTAGTTGTCAGAGGCCTCCTGAGGGTTTCCGAAGCAAGAATGTTAGAACTCCACTCACTAAGGCCAAAGTCCCAACAAGCAACTAGAAGGAAGCAAAAAAAAAAAAAAAAAGTGACACATCGAGAAAGAAATGTACCCTTCAGATCGTGTACACCTTGGCTGATTCATGTCAATGTACGGCAAAACAAATACAATATTGTAATGTAAAATAAAGTATTTTTAAAAAAATTAGAAATGTACCCTTCAGAGAATAATCATTTCTGAACCTTATTCAGAGGGCAATAGAATTGAAATTGACATAACAGCTGGCATTTTTGTTTCTCAGTAGTAAGACCTTTTGGTTATTTTTAATTAGTTGACTAAGCTTAATCTGATCATCAACCACCGTGGAGCACCTACTCAATAAATCCCGGTTACTGCCTGCATTATTACTCTTGTAGGTGACTCGGTGGACGTGAGTCTGAGTGTACTCCGGGAGTTGGTGATGGACAGGGAGGCGTGGCATGCTGCGATTCATGGGGTCGCAAAGAGTCGGACACGACTGAGCGACTGAACTGAACTGAGGCACAGACCTAGGAGCTACACTGAAGGGAAAAAACTCCCTGCCCTGTCTTGCCAGGCTCCAGAGTCTCGTGGGAGAGCCCAGCATCTTGGCTTTGGAATTGATGGTCAGGGACTGTCTTAGGCAACGCTGCTCCTGCCCCCAATAATGGACATGCTATCAGCATTCAGTAAATGGTGGGGACTGAATAAATGGATGCATGCACGAATGAACAGTTTAATGAACCAAAATCTGTAGCATTTAGGGGGAAACAAAGCAGAGGCAATGGAAACTAGCTGCTACTTTGCATGGGGGAATGACAGTTTCCAAGTGATTTCCTATAAAAATTCAGTATTTCTTTACCTTCCAGGTTTTGACACATGAAAGGCAACCTTTTAGACTACCACCAAGGTGTTCGCTTTCAAAACGCAAATCACATTAAAAAACTAAAGTCTGCACATTTCTTCTCTGTTGATCACTATGAAGATATGGGTGGGTTTTAGAACTAAATCTGGATATAGTCTGTAGAAACTTTGTCTTTACATAATTTAAACTCCTTTAGCAAAAGTACTGAGAAGAGCCCATAAAAATAAAGGCATGGGCTTTCTGATAAATCTGCATATTTGGTGCTTTTATAGTCTCTGAGGTACAGTGCAAACTGAGACATGACGTGAGGCCACATCAGGTACAGATGTGACCTGGGAAGAAAGTTCTTGACTTGTTTTGCAAAACACTGATAACCTAATTCCAGAAATGCATGAGTAAGCCAAGAAACAGTAACAATTTATAGTAATATTGCAAAGGACGTAGAAATCCCAACAGAGACCACCGTCAGGGTCTGAAAAACACTAAACAAGTCTAAACATGAAATAGAATCAAATGGACAATTCAAGACAAGACTGGATTTTCTGTTTTAACTTGGTAGTGAGATTCAGTTCAGTTCAGTTCAGTTGCTCAGTCATATCTGACTCTTTGTGACACCATTGACTGCAGCATGCCAGGCCTCCCTATGTATCACCAACTCCTGGAGTTTACTCAAACTCATGTCCATTGAGTCGGGGATGTCATCCAGCCATCTCATCCTCTGTCATCCCCTTCTCCTCCTGCCGTCAATCCTTCCCAGCATCAGGATCTTTTCCAATGAGTCAGCTCTTTGCATCAGGTGGTCAAACTATTGGAGTTTCAGCTTCAACATCAGTCCTTCCAATGAATATTCAGGACTGATCTCCTTTAGGATGGACTGGTTGGATCTCCTGGCAGCCCAAGGGACTCTCAAGAGTCTCTCCAACACCATAGTTCAAAAGCATCAATTCTTCAGTGCTCAGATTTCTTTATAGTCCAACTCTCATATCTATACATGACCACTGGAAAAACCATAGCTTTTGACTAGATGGACATTTGTTGGCAAAGTAATGTCTCTGCTTTTCAGTATGCTGTCTAGGTTGGTCATAACTTTTCTTCCAGGGAGCAAGTGTAGCAGTGAGTAGTGAGAATAGTCAGGCACTGAATAAACTCAGAACCTTGCGTCTCTCCTTTCACTCCAAGCAGGTCTCCGACCCTCTTGGCCAGCCCTCGCTACCCTACACAAGCACCCCATCAACCCCCTCCATCCCACCTCTCCCTCCCCTGGCCAGGAGGAGCCTTTGTGCCCTCTCACCTTCTCCTGGGGATGGGTGATGGAGGGGTAGGGTCTTCCCCCATCAATAGATCTCCCTTCTTTTCACAAACTTTTGATCTTTTCCTTTCCACTGGCTAGTTTCCCTCAGTAAAAATAAATTTCTTGAGCTTCTTACAATCTTTGTACCCACTCTGCCTGGGAACTTATACTTGCTACCTCTGTGGCCCTGGGCAGGTGACTTAATTTTTCTCCTCCTCAGTTTCCTTATCTGTAAAATGGAAATAATAATACTGCAGCTAAGTCACTTCAGTCATGTCCAACTCTGTGCGACCCCATAGATGGCAGCCCACCAGGCTCCCCCGTCCCTGGGATTCTCCAGGCAAGAATACTGGAGTGGGTCGCCATTTCCTTCTCCAATGCAGGAAAGTGAAATGGCTCAGTCATGTCTGACCCTCAGTGACCCCAGGGACTGCAGCCTTCCAGGCTACTCCATCCATGGGATTTTCCAGGCAAGAGTACTACCTGCCCCCAAAGAACTGTTGAAAGGATTAAATTAAAAAACCATTTAGGGCACTTAAAACAGTAACAGTTGAGGAGCCAATAAATGGTAGTTGTCCGCTGGTGGCTGCCACCGGCGCACTAAGTGCGGCCAAGAGGAGCCACCCCACGTCTGAGGTCAGGGGAAGAAGCCGGGAGGACCCCATGCCCGAAGGGCGGTGGCCAAGAGGAGTTACAACATGTCCAAGGCCAGGGGCGGATGGGAGGAGCCACCCCGCACCCGAGGCCACGGGTGGCAGCCAGGAGGAGCAACCTCACCTCCAAGGAGTGGTGGCTGCGTGGGCACAGGAGGGCCTAGAGGAGTTATCCCATGTTGAAGGGCAGGAGGGGTGGCGGTGAGGAGATACCCTTCATCCAAGGTAAGGAGCGGCTGCACTTTGCTAGAGCGGCCGTGAAGAGATACTTCACTCCCAAGGTAAGAGAAACCCAAGTAAGATGGTAGGTGTTGCAAGAGAGCATCAGAGGGCAGACACACTGCAACCATAATCACAGAAAACTAATCAATCTAATCACACTAGGACCACAGCCTTGTCTAACTCAGTGAAACTAAGCCATGCCCATGGGGCAACCCAAGATGGGCAGGTCATGGTGGAGAGGTCTCACAGAATGTAATCCACTGGAGAAGGGAATGGCAAACCACTTCAGTATTCTTGCCTTGAGAACCCCATGAACAGTATGAAAAGGTAAAATGATAGGATACTGAAAGAGGAACTCCCCAAACGCTATTAGAGATCAATGGAGAAATAACTCCAGAAAAATGAGGGAAGCAGCCAAAGCAAAAACAATACCCAGCTTTGGATGTGACTGGTGATAGAAGCAAGATCCGATGCTGTAAAGAGCAATATTGCATAGGAACCAGGAATGTCAGGTCCATAAATCAAGGCAAATTGGAAGGGGTCAAACAAGAGATGGCAAGAGTGACATTCTAGGAATCAGCAAACCAAATTGGACTGGAATAGGTGAACTTAACTTAGATGACATTTTATCTACTAATGTGGGCAGGAATCCCTCAGAAGAAATGGAGTAGCCATCATGGTCAACAAAAGAGTCTGAAATGCAGTACTTGGATGCAATCTCAAAAATGACAGAATGATCTCTGTTCGTCTCCAAGGCAAACCATTCAATATCACAGTTATCCAAGCCTATGCCCCAGCCAGTAAGGCTGAAGAAGCTGAAGTTGAACGGTTCTATCAAGACCTACAAGATGCTTTAGGACTAACACCCAAAAAAGACGTCCTTTTCATTATAGCGGACTGGAATGCAAAAGTAGGAAGTCAAGAAACACCTGGAGTAACAGGCAAATGTGGCCTTGGAATGTGGAATGAAGCAGGGCACAGACTAATAGAGTTTTGCCAAGAAAATGCACTGGTCATAGCAAACACCCTCTTCCAACAACACAAGAGAAGACTCTACACATGGACATCACTAGATGGTCAACACCGAAATCAGATTGATTATATTCTTTGCAGCCAAAGATGGAGAAGTCCTATACAGTCAACAAAAACAAGACCAGGAGCTGACTGTTGCTCAGATCATGAACTCCTTATTAACCAAATTCAGACTTAAACTGAAGATAGTAGGGAAAACCACGGGACCATTCAGGTATGACCTAAATCAAATCCGTTATGAGTATACAGTGGAAGTGAGAAATAGATTTAAGGGCCTAGATCTGATAGATAGAGTGCCTGATGAACTATGGAATGAGGTTCGTGACATTGTACAGGAGACAGAAATCAAGACCATCCCCATGGAAAAGAAATACAAAAAAGCAAAATGGCTGTCTGGGGAGGCCTTAGAAATAACTGTGAAAAGAAGAGAGGCAAAAAACAAAGGAGAAAAGGAAAGATATAAGCATCTGAATGCAGACTTCTAAAGAATAGCAAGATGAGATAAGAAAGCCTTCTTCAGCAATCAATGCAAAGAAATAGAGGAAAAGAACAGAATGGGAAAGACTAGAGATCTCTTCAAGAAAATTAGAGATACCAAGGGAACATTTCATTCAAAGATGGGATTGATAAAGGACAGAAGTGGTATGGACCTAATAGAAACAGAAGGTATTAAGAAGAGGTGGCAAGAATACACAGAAGAACTGTACAAAAAGATCTTCATGACCCGGATAATCACAATGGTGTGATCACTCATCTAGAGCCAGACATCTTCGAATGTGAAGTTAAGTGGGCCTTAGGAAGCATCACTATGAACAAAGCTAGTGGAGGTGATGGAATTCCACTTGAGCTATTCAAATCCTGAAAGATGTTGCTGTGAAAGTGCTGCACTCAATATGCCAGCAAATTTGGAAGACTCAGCAGTGGCCACAGGACTGGAAAAGGTCAGTTTTCATTCCAATCCCAAAGAAAGGCAATGCCAAAGAATGCTCAAACTACTGCACAATTGTACTCATCTCATATGCTAGTAAAGTAATGCTCAAAATTCTCCAAGCTAGGCTTCAGCAATATGTGAACTGTGAATTTCCAGATGTTCAAGCTGGTTTTAGAAAAGGCAGAGGAACAAGAGATCAAATTGACAACATCCGCTGGATCATGGAAAAAGCAAGAGAGTTCCAGAAAAACATCTATTTCTGCTTTATTGACTATGCCAAAGCCTTTGACTGTGTGGATCCCAATAAACTGTGGGAAATTCTTCAAGAGACGGGAATACCAGACCACCTGACCTGTCTCTTGAGGAATCTGTATGCAGGTCAGGAAGCAACAGTTAGAATTGTGGTTTCAAATAGGAAAAGGAGTACGTCAAAGCTGTATATTGTCACCCTGTTTATTTAACTTCTATGCAGAGTACATCATGAGAAACGCTGGACTGGAAGAAACACAAGCTGGAATCAAGATTGCAAGGAGAAATGTCAATAACTTCAGATATGCAGATGACACCATCCTTATGGCAGAAAGTGAAGAGGAAATAAAAAGCCTCTTGATGAAAATGAAAGTGGGGAGTGAAAAATTTGGCTTAAAGCTCAACATTCAGAAAATGAAGATCATGGCATCTGGTCCCATCACTTCATGGCAACAGATGGGAAAACAGTGGAAACATTGTCAGACTTTATTTTGGGGGGCTCCAAAATCACTGCAGATGGTAACCGCAGCCATGAAATTAAAAGATGCTTACTCCTTGGAAGGAAAGTTATGACCAACCTAGATAGTATATTCAAAAGCAGAGACATTACTTTGCCGACTAAGTTCCGTCTAGTCAAGGCTATGGTTTTTCCAGTGGTCATGTATGGATGTGAGAGTTGGACTGTGAAGAAGGCTGAGCACTGAATAATTGATGCTTTTGAAGTGTGGTGTTGGAGAAGACTCTTGAGAGTCCCTTGGACTGCAAGGAGATCCAACCAGTCCATTCTGAAGGAGATCGGTCCTGGGTGTTCTTTGGAAGGACTGATGCTAAAGCTGAGACTCCAGTACTTTGGCCACCTCATGCGAAGAGTTGACTCATTGGAAAAGACTCTGATGCTGGGAGGGATTGGGGGCAGGGAGAAGGGGACGACAGAGGATGAGATGGCTGGATGGCATCACCGACTCGATGGACGTGAGTCTGAGTGAACTCCGGGAGTTGGTGATGAACAGGGAGGCCTGGCGTGCTGCGATTCATGGGGTCGCAAAGAGTCAGACATGACTGAGCGACTGAGCTGAACTGTCATTACTACTCTCTATCTTCTGAAACAAGCAAGAGACTCTCCGCCTCAGCCCACATCCACTGAAGCCCCCGCCCTTCTTCTCCACAGCAGTCCCTTCTTCTTCCATCCTTCCCGCCCCCTACTCCTGCCCCCCAGCAGCATGGCCCTCACCCGATACCCACGGACGCTTCTTCCCAGGCCACAGATTCCTAGCTGCCTAACCTAACAGCCACTTGCCTGTTCTGCCTTCCTTGCCTCCCCCACCTCCTTTGGGGCCCTGTCACCTCCCCTGCTGCCCCCTCGGTTTCCGCCCTGAACCCGTCTTCCCATCAGGCGCTAAACGCCACTGTTTCCAGGCTTCTGCTCTTCAGTCTCCCTCCCTTTTCCCTCACCCTTCATAAGCAGACTCTCAAGCCTGTGCCCCTTGGAGTTCCAGACCTGTAAAGGCACCAGCCTCCCCCCCCCCCCCCACCCTGCTGCCACCTCCCCAGCCATCAAGCAGGCACCTCCCACTCCTCACCCAAATTCAAGTGCACCGTTCCCCCCACCTCAGCCTGGTTGCTCCTCCTAGAGTCCCCTACTGCCCTGAGAACAACCTTCCACCCTTCCTGCTGCCCCCTCCACCATACCCAACTTGTCACGGGTCCAGAGGGTAACACTTTTCCATCCTGTCTGCTCCAACCTGCCTTTAGTCTGATATTCTGACCTCCTTTGAGATCCCTGCATCCTTTCACCCTTACCTCCTGACACCCACAACCCACCCTGGGTGTTAGCAGCAACGCCTGCACCCAGACCCAAACTGGCCATGTTTCTTTTCCCCCTCTAAGTTTTTGCCTTTCTGTTGCCTCTGCATGGAATTCCCTTATCTCCTCTTCCACCTGGCTGACTCTCACCAGCCCCTGCAGACACAGATGAAAGGACCCTCCTGCAGGAAACTTCTCTGGCCCTAGCTCGGTTGGTAGCCCTCTCCTGCAACCCCATAACCCCAACATTCCCTACCCCAGCCCTCTTCTCTGGGACCTCTGCCTTCCACACCAGTCTGGACATCTTTCAGGACAAATGCTGTCTCTTTCATCCCTGCTCCTTGTCACCTAATTCAAAATCAACACTCAACCTTTGCCAAATGAGTTCATGAATACAAAGATTATGTGAATTAGATGTCCACTTTTTCCCTTAAATTACTAAAAAATAATGGTTGAAAATAAAAGCAATAGAAGGAATGATGCTCATGTGGTTCTTTTGGAAAGAGAAAATATAAATTTATCTTCTAGATGATTATGCCTAGTCCTCAAAAGAAAAATACTGGCTCCCTGGGCAGTTTGACATCCATAAATAAGCTTAATGAGAAATTTAATAATTTATTTTTTTACTCATTAAAAATAATGAGCAACATCTGCTACTTCCAAAGGAAGCACATTCACAGAATATTTTTGCAAATATACACAAGACCCAGATGACAGAGGTGGTCCCAGGGAAGTGGGGATGAGGGTCAAGATGGAAGAACTTATTTCTCTGCACCCCCTTTAGGACTGTTTAACCTATGAAAAAGGCATGGTATTTGGATTTGAACCCAAGTATGTCATTTAAGGGCTTCCCTGGTGGCTCAGACGGTAAAGAATCCACCCACAATGTAAGAGACATGGATTCGATCCCTGGGTTGGGGAAGATCCTCTGGAGGAGGGCATGGCAACCCACCCCAGTATTCTTGCCTGGAGAATCCCCATAGACAGAGGAGCCTGGTGGGCTATAGTCCATGGGGTCACAAAGAGTCAGACATGACTAAGTGACTAAGCACAGCACAGAACATATCATTTAATAGTGATAGAAAAAACAGCACCTACATTCTATGAATGGAAAAGACCCTGATGCTGGGAAAGCTTGAGGGCAGGAGAAGAACTAGGCTACAGAGGAAAAGATGGTTGGATGGTATCACTGACTCAGTGGACATGAGTTTCAGCAAACTCCAGGAGGTAGTGAAGGACAGGGAAACCTGGTGTACTACAGTCCATGAGGTCCCAAAGAGTCGGACACAACTGAGCAACTGAACAAAAATAGCATTCTATGAAGACTGCTTTTCGTAAAGCAAGTAAAACAGAGCTCATCATATAACAAGCACTATTAGAGTAGCTGTTAAATAAGATTTAAAAATCTCTTTTAAGTTTGTAGTCTGTAATGGATCTTTATGGATATCCTTAAAAAAATCTTTATTTGGTTTTATTGACTTTATAGCAGTTTTCTTTTATAGATTTATCTATCTTCTTCTGTGTGTCTTGGCTTATTTTTAAAAAACATCTTTTCTACTTTCATCTTCTATTAATGAGGAACATAAAGAAGAGAAGTGAAAAGCAAAGGAGAAAAGAAAGATATAAGCATCTGAATGCAGAGTTCCAAAGAATAGCAAGGAGAGATGAGAAAGCCTTCCTCAGTGATCCATGCAAAGAAATAGAGGAAAACAATAGAATGGGAAAGACTAGAGATCTCTCCAAGAAAATTATAGATACTAAGGGAACATTTCATGCAAAGATGGGCTCAATAAAGGGCAGAAATGGTATGGACCTAACAGAAGCAGAAGATATAAAGAAGAGGTGGCAAGAATGCACAGAAGAACTGTACAAAAAGATCTTCATGACCAAGATAATCACGATAGTGTGATCACTCACCTAGAGTCAGACATCCTGGAATGTGAAGTCAAGTGGGACTTAGGAAGCATCACTACAAACAAAACTTGTGAAGGTGATAGAATTCCAGTTGAGCTATTTCAAATTCTAAAGGATGATGCTGTGAAAGTGCTGCATTCAATATGCCAGCAAATTTGGAAAACTCAGCAGTGGCCACAGGACTGGAAAAGGTCAGTTTTCATTCCAATCGCAAAGAAAGGCAATGCCAAAAATGCTCAGACTACCATACAATTGCACTCATCTCACATGCTAGTAAACCAATGCTCAAAATTCTCCAAGCCAAGCTTCAGCAATACATGAACCATGAACTTCCATATATTCAAGCTGGTTTTAGAAAAGGCAGAAGAACCAGAGATCAAATTGACAACATCTGCTGGATCATGGAAAAAGCAAAAGAGTTCCAGAAAAACATCTACTTCTGCTTTATTGACTATGCCAAAGCCTTTGACTGTGTGGATCCCAATAAACTCTGGAAAATTCTGAAAGAGATGGGAATACCAGACCCCCTGACCTGCCTCTTGAGAAACCTGTATGCAGGTCAGGAAGCAACAATTAGAACTGGACATGGAACAACAGACTGGTTCCAAATAGGAAAAGGGGTATGTCAAGGCTGTATATTGTCATCCTGCTTATTTAACTTCTATGAAGAGTACATCATGAGAAACGCTGGGCTGGAAGAAGCACAAGCTGGAATCAAGATTTCTGGGAGAAATATCAATAACCTCAGATACGCAGATGACACCACCCCTATGGCAGCAAGTGAAGAAGAACTAAAGAGCCTCTTGATGAAAGTGAAAAAGGAGAGTGAAAAAGTTGGCTTAAAGCTCAACATTCAGTAAACTAAGAGCATGGCATCTGGTCCCATCACTTCATGGCTATAGGTGGGGAAACAGTGGCTGACTTTATTTTGGGGGCTCCAAATCACTGCAGATGGTAATTGCAGCCATGGAATTAAAAGATGCTTACTCCTTGGAAGGAAAGTTGTGACCAACCTAGACAGCATATTAAAAAGCAGAGACATTATTTTGTCAACAAAGGTCTATCTAGTCAAGGCTATGGTTTTTCCAGTGGTCATGCATGGATATGTGAGTTGGACTATAAAGAAAGCTGAGCATTGCAGAATTGATGCTTTTGAACTGTGGTGTTGGAGAAGACTCTTGAGAGTCCCTTGAACTGCAAGGAAATCCAACCAGTCCATCCTAAATGAGATCAGTCTTGGGTGTTCATTGAAAGGACTGATGTTGAAGCTGAAACTCCGGTACCTTAGCCACCTGATGTGAAGAGCTGACTCACTTGAAAAGACCCTGATGCTGGAAAAGATTGAGGGCAGAAGAAGAAGGGGATGACAGAGGATGAGATGGTTGGATGGCATCACCAAGTCAATGGACATGGGTTTGGGTGAACCCCAGGAGTTGATGATGGACAGGGAGGCCTGGCATGCTGTGGTTCATGGGGTTGCAGAGTCAGACAAGACTGAGCGACTGAACTGAACTGAACTGAAAGTGCTAGCACAAAGGAGATGCTTCTGGAAAAGTCCATGCACTAAAAAGAGTAGTGAGCTCTTGAAAATTTTTTTCTTGTGTAGGCCAGACCCAACTCCCCCAATTAAGCACACTTGACTGGATGCCTGTTGTTGGGACATAAGAGAGAAACATGTTGAACCAATGATTCCCCAAAAGCAGATGCATACCACCTGTGGGTGCACAGTGATTTTTTTTTAAGGTCACCTCAAACAATTTATTACTTGTAGGATTTTGCTAGTATGTAAGACATATAACTAGTATGCATGTGTGTTAGTTGCTCAATAGTATCTGACCCTTTGTGACCCCATGGACTGTAGTCCACCAGACTCTCCTGTCCATGGGATTTCCCAGGCAAGAATACTGGAGTGAGTTGCCATTTCCTTCTCCATGTAACTAGTATAACACCCATGATTTCACTGTTATTGTTGCTTAAGGCAAATCTAAATTATAAAAGCCAGTGTATCTGATTTAAAATGTTAAATATTATAAATTATAACATGAGAAATGCTTTACTGGACCCAATTGTGGTGATACAAAATGCCCTGTTCTACAAGAGTTCAATGGTTTAATTGGGAGACAAAGACATGTGCAAATGTTACAGCCAGACTGCCACAGCGGGCTGTGGAAAGGGTATACACAAAATGCTATGCAGACCTGGGAAAGAGGGAGATTGGGTCACTGGGTCTGAGTGGCCTTCTTAAAGAAGTAGGGTTTGCTCCATGTCTTAAAAGCTATCAATACATGGGGGCTGCCTCATCTACACCCCTAGAGCATTCAGCCCCCACTAGTCATCCAGCAGAGTTAGAGCAGGAGCACAAAGTGGAAACGAGGCAAGTGGGTCCAATTCTGGTCTCAGCTACCCAGCTGTGTAAGTCACAGCCACTTAAAGCTCCAGGACACCATCATCCAGGAAAACTGCTCTCCAGCAAACCTGGGAAGATGCTGTGAAAGGGATCTCATAGGAGTACTGGAGAGAAATTGCAGCCATAACGCATCTTCCAGTTCTGGGAGCCCTTCACAGTTCTGACCCAGATGCACTGCCAGCTTCTGAGGCAGCCTGGGTCCTAACGGTTCTTGGATTTACCTCTTAAAAAGAAAAAAAACAAAGGTCTATGTCTATCTACCTATCTACCATAAAATATAAGTTTTAAATGCATAAAACATACATACAGTTTAAGAAATAACTGGAAACAGTGTCAGACTTTATTTTGGGGGCTCCAAAATCACTGCAGATGGTGATTGCAGCCATGAAATTAAAAGATGCTTACTCCTCGGAAGGAAAGTTATGACCAACCTAGATAGCATAGTCAAAAGCAGAGACATTAGTTTGCCAACAAAGATCCATCTAGTCAAGGCTATGGTTTTTCCAGTGGTCATGTATGGATGTGAGAGTTGGACTGTGAAGAAAGCTGAGTGCCGAAGAATTGATGCTTTTGAACTGTGGTGTGGAGAAGACTCTTGAGAGTCTCTTGGACTGCAAGGAGATCCAACCAGTCCATCCTAAAGGAGATCAGCCCTGGGTGTTCTTTGGAAGGAATGATACTGAAGCTGAAACTCCAGTACTTTGGCCACCTCATGTGAAGAGTTGACTCATTGGAAAAGACTCTGATACTGGGAGGGATTGGGGGCAGGAGGAAAAGGGGACGACAGAGGATGAGATGGCTGGATGGCATCACCAACTCGATGGACATGAGTTGGAGTGAACTCTGAGAGATGGTGATGGACAGGGAGGCCTGGCATGCTGCGATTCATGGGGTCACAAAGAGTTGGACATGACTGAACGACTGAACTGAACTGAACTGATAGTACACATTGCTATATTTAAAATGGATAACCAGCAAGGACCTATTGTATGGCACATAGAACTCTGCTCAATGTTATGAGGCAGCCTAGATGAGAGGGGGTTTTGGGGGAGAATGGATACACATAATGTACGCAGAGTCCCTTCGCTGTTCACCTGAAACTACCATAACATTGTTAATAGGCTGTACCCTAATACAAAAGTTTAAAGTTTCAAAAGAAAAGAAATAATTATAAAGCAAACATATCATGGTCTTGATCACCCACAAGAAAACATTGCTTGCACCCCAGAAGCCTGTCCCTCCCTCCTCCACAGGAGGGGGTCCTGGTTTAGTCAATTAGCCCCCTCAGTTTTCCTGGTTTTAACTTGCATGGTTACAGAAAGTCTGAGGAAAAGGGGTCTCTTTCTCTTAAGGAAAAAAAAAGGTACATGAAAGCTTGGGGGAGGTGGGCAAGAAGCATTCTCTGCAGAGGGGATGTTCCAGCAGAGGAGGTGGCGCAGGGTATCAGCGAGAGCAGGGTGGGTGTGGAGAGGTGGAGGAAGTGTGTGAAGAAACAAAATAGGGAAGATGGGGAGGGGTCAATCTGGAAAGGACATGAGGATCAGGCAGAGCTGGGGTTTGTTCTGAAGGTGAGGGGCAGCTGGACTGGAGCTGTGGGTTCAGCAAACTACCCTGATGCGGTGGGGTTGGGGGTGGAGTGGGCGTAGAGTGAGGAGAGGGAACCTGGGAGGCAGGCAGTGATGAGGAGCTGGACTGGAAGCAGGTGAATAGGGAGGTTTTGAGCAAGGAGGATTTGGTGTCGAGGATTGAGAGGAGTGAGGGGAGGGGAGGGGATAAAAGCTGGCATTCCAGTGTCATGTGGGAGGCCAAGGACTCCCACCCCACGGTGGAGACTGAAGGAGGAGGGAACATAAGCCAGGTGGGTTTGGGAAATGGTGAAGTTATAAGATGCCCAGGGAGGATATCCACAGGGCTGGTGAGTCTGCAGCTTGGAAGCCAAGTCAGCACTCAGGAGCAGTTATCTACACAGCGATTGGGAAAGACAGCCAGGATGGCTCTTGGAGAGTGAGGCAATCAGAAAAAGAAAGAGACGACAGAGAGCAAACGGCCTAGAGAGAGCTCCAAGCAGGAAGTTCCAGAAAGGGAGCCTGGAGGAGGAGGGAGAGGACCAGCACCCCGGGGGCTCCCGGTGAGTCACTGCAGCACCTCCAGCCACCCCCGCCACCCCCACCTCCCTGCGCCCCACCTCCCATCACCCATCTTCCTCCTGCCCCAGTTGTGTAACAGTGCTCCGTATGCCTTCCCAAACTCACAGCCGGGCCAGGAGGAAATCTGCAAACTGAGCAGAAGCACCCTCAGGCTGCATAAACAGGTGAACAGCTCACACTGCCAATGCCCAGAGGAGGCACACAGGCAGCCCCGCCCATGAAGAGCCCCTCAAGTTTCAGAGAAGCTGCAAACCACACACCCCTACACCTTTCCACCAGATATCACCAGATTCTTCCAGGAGCAGCAGCCTCCAGAACCGGCCTTGATCAGACATCACAAAGGCTGGGGGTGGGAGGCAGCCGGCGGATCCCGATGGAGGAGCACAGGCTCAGAGACCAGAAACCAGAGCTCCTGGCTTCATGATGTGCTGAGGAGAGGCCCTACTTGAGCTGATCAAGTTGCAATTAACAGCTGACAGTGGGGAGAGGGGGGGAAGGCAATCGAAAAACAAGAGAAACAGCAACCACCACCCTACTTAACAACTGATGAGCTATTAACAAGGATGCTAGAAATGCCCAAACCAAATTATAAGTTGGAGCCTAATAAATCAAAATATAGAAGGCAGTCAGCTGCTCTGCCTCACCGCTATCTCAGTCAAGTTCTGTAAATTGATGAACACCTGTGGCATGAAGATCCAAACGCTGGAGAGATAAATGCACAACGGGGCCACGATGCTTCCCACACGGCCCACCGTGCTGCCACTCCCCACGGCCAGCGACCTGGAAACACAGAGAGGATTAAGATAGCAGCAGGAACAGAAGACAAGGGACATGTGATACAGACAGTGAGGGAACAGCTGCCCAGATCCCCGTCCACCCTCCCCACAGAGAATAAATACTAAAACTTAAGTCAGCTTAACATACTTGGAAATTAACTTTAATTTTTCAGGAATTGTTCATGATTTCCCCTGGAGGAGGAAATGGTAACCTACTCCGGTATCCCTGCCTGGAAAATCCCAGGGACAGAGGAGCCTGACAGGCTACAGTCCATGACGTCACAAAGAGTCGGACAGGACTGAGCAACTGAGCACCCAGGTTCATGATTTATATTCACATTCTGTGAAATATCAGTGTCTACAAACACGCAGATAATTTAGGACAAAAGAAAGGTAAATCAGTCTTCACCAGCTACGCAGATGAAGTGCTCACGATACTTATTCAGTCTAACATTGAGGATAACATCAGTCTTCTACAGCTGAAGTTTTTTAGAATAGGAAGTGGGGATTTGGGAAACCAAAAGACTTATATCTATGGATCATTCTATTTCAATTTTTAAAGTCAAGCAATATCTTAATATACTTTCCTTTAAAACTTATTTACAGAAACCGGATAGAATCTCTAGCAGGAAGCAAAGAATGTGCTTCCAACATGAGTGTGCTGTGCTTACTCACTCAGTCATATCCGATTCTTTGCATCCCTATGGACTGAAGCCCACCAGGCACCTCTGTCCATGGGGATTCTTCAGGCAAGAATACTGGAGTGAGTTGCCAGGCCCTCCTCCAGGGGATCTTCCCAACCTAGGGATCAAGCCTAGGTCTCCCGTATTGCAGGAAGATTCTTTACCACCAGGGAAGCCCTTCAACATGAGTAAGTATCTCTTATTAAGCCTAGGAGAGAGGCCCCAGGAGAAACCAAACATGCCAGACTCCTTGATCTCAGACTTCTAGTCTTCACAACCACGAGAAAACACACGCCTATTGTTTGAAGCCCTCAGTCTGCGGTGTTTTATGGCAGCCCTGACACAACTGAGATCAGGACATCAAGAGACACATCCTTAGAACATTAGCCCCGAGTCGGTGTAAGTCAACTGTGTTTGAGATTTAAAGTGGTTTTAGGACAATACAGCACTATTTCAAAACAAATTCTCTAATATCCTCGCTAATGACGTATAGACAAAGCCTCTGATTCAGAATTCGCATCATCATGTAATCTTCCCACATCTCGGAGTTCCCGTACTTCTACAAAAAGAAGGCATTTATACTCAGAGACTAAATGTAAGGATATGACACATAAGTGAAAGATAATAAGAAAACAACACAAAAATAAGTAACTCTTACCTTACAATGGTTGGATACAGCTCTGCTGTATAAAGGTACAAAAGGCCAAACGCTGCCCCTATGAAAAATTTTCCAGCCATAGTTGCCACCACTAGCCAAAAATGGTATTCCTGAAAATGTATATATTGGCAAAATAGACCATCATTTTGTCATCAAGTAATATTTTTAAAAGAAAAAGAGAAAATCCTTAAAATTATTACTTAAAACTTTCTAATCCTCCAGTGTCTTTCAGAACAGTAAGCTTCATTTTTGTTTGAATCTATTTTGTAAATTCTGCTCATGGTCTGCAAAAGCTTTCCCTCTTTATGAGATTAGAGAAAAGGTTTACTGTGCCTCTTCTGCCTAGGAGATTTCAAATTACCAACTAAGAAAAGCCATTTGGGAAGAGACACTGTGGAATAAGACCCTCCCAGATAGTTTCTGCTGTCATCCTTGACGTAGTCTACTTTCTGTAGCAGTTCTCAGAGATGTCTCACAGTCCATCTTTTCTCTCCTCTCCCGTCTGCCAGCTGGGTGTTGAGACCCAGGTGACCGAGGAGTTCATGCATTAGGGGTGGCAGCACCTCTGTCAACTTGCGTCCCTGAGTGACTCCAGGGAGCCAAACACCCCCCCCACCACCCCTACACCCAGCAGCAAAGAGCCACATCAAACTTTCTGTGAGCAAGAAATAAACGTCATGATGTGAAGTCGCTGAGATTTGGGGGTGCTTGTATTAAGGCAGCCAGTGTCACCCATCATCTTCATTACTTTGCATTCAGTGTTTGTTGAATGAATTAATGGAACTCAGAAAAACTGTATTGTGTTGACGTTACCATTTGGAGAGAAGTTTTATTAGAGGAGAAATTTTTGTGACTAAGGGTTAGTACTCTATTTCTAGAAATGCCATCAGCCACTTTCCGGTCTTCCACATTACTGCTGGGGCTTAACCACCGTAGAGGTGAAAGGTTCTAGGGTTCCCCTAAATCCTCACTGGCTCAAAGACAGTTGCCATCAACTCAACTAATATAACTGCAAGCTACTTAAAAACACATGCAAAAAGGTACGGATGAAGCTCCCTCAAAGTGGCAGAGACCTCCAAGTCTTAAGTAATTTTAACTAATGTGAATCAGTTGCATGTATCAATCACCTGGAAATTTCAATCCATAACACATTTGATTCACCAATTATTCACTGATAATTAAGCATAAAAGGAAGTCACTGGTTAGCTTAAATCAAATTTCAAACAATATACAAAACTTAAAATGCCTTGATCTAAATGTTGAGATACTATTGCTTTATAATTATATAATCACTATAATTATATATATAAATTATTATATAATTATATATAAATTACTTTAAAGTATTGCTATAATGACTGTATTTTCTATATTGAGAATGAAAATACAAGTTCTAGTAACATTTGGGATGAAAAAGGAAGAGTTCTTCTGGGTGCAAGAGGTATTCCAGGCCAAAGAGTTTGCCAAAATACAGGAATGAGGAAGTCATTTCAGTAGTTTATGGCACTGTTTCTCACTAAGAAATTCCATTCTTAGAAACAAGATCATTGGGAAATATATGCACAATAGAAATTGGAAATTACAATCAACCTAGATAGCATATTCAAAAGCAGAGACATTACTTTGCCGACTAAGGTCCGTCTAGTCAAGGCTATGGTTTTTCCTGTGGTCATGTATGGATGTGAGAGTTGGACTGTGAAGAAGGCTGAATGCCGAAGAATTGATGCTTTTGAACTGTGGTGTTGGAGAAGACTCTTGAAAGTCCCTTGGACTGCAAAGAGATCCAATCAGTCCATTCTGAAGATCAGCCCTGGGATTTCTTTGGAAGTAATGATGCTAAAGCTGAAACTCCAGTACTTTGGCCACCTCATGCGAGGAGTTGACTCATTGGAAAAGACTCTGATGCTGGGAGGGATTGGGGACAGGAGGAGAAGGGGACAACAGAGGATGAGATGGCTGGATGGCATCACTGACTCGATGGACGTGAGTCTGAGTGAAGTCTGGGAGTTGGTGATGAACAGGGAGGCCTGGCGTGCTGCGATTCATGGGGTCGCAAAGAGTCAGACACGACTGAGCGACTGAACTGAACTGAACCTACCACAGTGAAAAATAAGACTGTTTAAACTGGAACAGTTCTGAACATAAGACTCATAGTAGCTTTCATCTGTCCCCATGACTCCCTTGCTCCTTCAGATTTCTGATCAAATGTCACATTCTCTGAGAGGCACACCATCCTCAACCACCTGAGATGAAATAACAGTACACACGTGCATTCCCCCTAAACACAGTCACTCTCCATCCCTCATTCAATTTTGTTTTTCTTTATTTTAACTCAGAGAAACTTGACTTACTGCACGTCTTCAGTACCTAAAAAGAACCTGGCACATACTAGATGCTGGATAGAACTTTCATGAATGAATAAAAGTTTAAGATGATAATAGTCATTGGAAAGTGCAATCTACTCTCCTCACTCAAGATTACCATGTTTACACAGTACAACACCGACCATCTCTGAGAAGTGGGATCTGGGGCTTCGCGCCCATCTCCCACACTTCTTTTTCCCTTAAATTTTCTACTATTTATTATAACAGAGAAGGAATGTTTTTTTTAAGAAAACATTTAAAATATTATGAATATAATCTATCCCTATGTCTTATTTCATCTTCGTATTCATAAGCTGAAAATGTCCCCATCAAACTGTTACAGTATAACTAACCATTCCCTAAGTAAAACATAAAAGAACTCACCTTGGGGATCACCATAATCACACCATTGGTCACTGCGCTTGACAGAAGGGAGAAAATCAGAATGTTTCTTCTCCCCACACGGTCCATCCCCAAGCATACAAAGACATAGGCAGGAATTTCCACTACACCTGTCATGGAGCAAAGGACACATCTCTATAAGCCAGAGCATCCAATTGAACAGGGGGACCCTGCCTTCTAACCCAATGGAATGGTCAGCCCTCTCTCTGATCTCATGGACTTCTAAGAACTATCTAACAACTGCCTAAGAGGCAGAAAGGCCCGTGACTTTTAAACTCACTGGAGTCGGGAGAATGTTTACTGTGATGTGCACTAATGCTCACATAATCTGCTTAGCACTTATCATCTCTCCTCAGAATCTTATCCCCAGTGAGGCTGGAAGCTCCCAGGATACACAGCACAGTGCCTGGAGGGCAGGCTGGTGGAATGAACAAATATGTAAATTAATAGACAACACTGATCTTTTCTGATCTTTGGCTTCTTCTGCTTGACAGAACTATGGGGAAATGTTTGTATCAGTAACTTCGAACTTAGAAATTGAGGTAGAAAATTAAGTGCAGCTAGGTACATAAAATAATGATAACTATTTGATGGATTTTAAACCTAAAAGTTAAGCTAATATGAACCCCCACTGAGCAAGGACCTTGTCTTGGATCTCCTTTTACTCCCCCAACAACAAAAAAACAAAGTCTGGAACTGACTTAAAATCCCTTCCGTTGAAGAACCGAAGTTTGAATCTTAGATCCGGTACCAAAAAGCTTTACATCTATCACCCAGAACGCAACAGGGAACAAGCAAGATTTCTCAGCAAAACTAAGCAAACCCAGTAGCCTCTGAGAAACTTGCACTGCTTATTAGCCTAGATTGTCCACGTAACTGAAAGATCTCTTCTTTCGACCCTCTGCAGCTTGCCTAACCTCAGAACGCTACCCATCACTGCCTTTGAGGACTGGTGTGCACTTGCCTGTTTAACTACACAATACTATTAGCACCTGGCCTGGCTGGTCTGGATCTACATGTCTTCTGTGGTTTTGGGAACGTATCACTGCAGGTGGGTACATATTTCCTGAGTTAAAATTCTTAGCAGTACATCAGAAATTAAACTCTGCTGCAGCTGTTCAGAAAAAAAAAAAAAAAAAAAGGCTGGGCAAAGACAAAAAATAACATTCTGAGCCCTGCTGAAGAGACAAGTTTCCCTTCTCTTCAGTTCAGTTCAGTTCAGTCTCTCAGTCGTGTCCGACTCTTTGCAACCCATGAACTGCAGCACGTCAGGCCTCCCTGTCCATCACCAACTCCCAGACTTCACTCAAACTCACATCCATTAAGTCACTGATGCCATCCAGCCATCTCATCCTCTGTCGTCCCCTTCTCCTCCTGTCCCCAGCCCCTCCCAGCATCAGAATCTTTTCCAGTGAGTCAACTCTTCGCATGAGGTGGCCAAAGTACTGGAGTTTCAGCTTTAGCATCATTCCTTCCAAAGAACACCCAGGACTGATCTCCTTCAGAATGGACTGGTTGGATCTCCATGCAGTCCAAGGGACTCTCAAGAGTCTTCTCCAACTCCACAGTTCAAAAACATCAGTTCTTCAGCGCTCAGCCTTCTTCACAGTCCAACTCTCACATCCATACATGACCACTAGAAAAACCATAGCCTTGATCTTCTCTTCATTAACATGAAAAATAAACAACTCCAGAGAAAACGCCTCCCCTTCACAGACCCTGCTGTAAGGTCTGGTGCCTCTGGACTAAAACAGTAGGTTCATCCATTACTCTACTCTTTTTTTTTTTTTTAAGGACTTTTCAAGATCAAATAAAACAATGATTCTGAAAAGAAGCTCCTGGGAATAGGCCTGGATTATCACCTCCACTTTTCAACTAACACTAAATCAGTCAGTTTAGTTCAGTCACTCAGTTTTGTCCAGCTCTTTGCAACCCCATGGGCTGCAGCACGCCAGGCCTCCCTGTCTATCAACAACTCCTGGAATCCATCCAAATCCATGTCCATTGTGTCGGTGATGCCATCCAACTGTCTCATCCTCTGTTGTCCCCTTCTCCTCCCACCTTCAATCATTCCCAGCGCTAAATGACTTGAGCCAAATGAGTAAATGACAGCTCACGGACTGGTCTTTGGGAGCCAAACCTTTCCTGCCACCTCCCTCCCTCATGTCTGATTCCCTCCATATTTGACTCAGGGCTCTCCTCTCTCCAGCACTGTGTGAAGGCCACCAGCTGAATTCCTGGACCCTAGCAAAGCTGCACAGCTATTGGGAAAGCTGAAGAGACCTTTTCAAGTATATTTCACCTTGATTCTTCCTGAGTTGTAGAGATGCCGCATCTATATTTTTGACTGGACTGTGTCTGAGTTAGAAATGGTGCAACCAATGAACCCTTCTGGGATTAGGACAATGTGCCATTATTTTCTTCACTTATGATGTATAATCTCTCTAATCACTCAGATCCCATTCTGATCCTATCTCCATATAACCCCAAAGGTATGTCCTGAGGCTACCGTAGCATCCATCACTTGCAAGTGGCACAAAACCTGAACTGAAATCCCCACCAATCTCAGACCATCTCAGGAGCTGAAAACTTGTTCAAACTTTGCACAGCACGGAAGTCCTGACTAGAAGCGCTTGACAAGCAGAGGGCTACTGGCAAGGGTCATGACATGAAAAAATTAAAGGCAGTAGAGACTATGTGCGTGTTCAGTCGCTTCAGTCCTGTCTGACTCTTTGCAACCCCATAGACTGTAGCCCCCTGGGCTCCTCTGTCTCTGGGATTCTCCAGGCAAGAATACTGGAGTGGGTTGCCATACTCTCCTCCAGGAGATCTTCTCGACCCAGGGATCAAACCCCAGTCTCCTGCATTGTCAGCAGGTTTTTAACTGCTGAGCCATCGGGGAAGCCCAGTGGCTATAAAACAATGCTATTTGTCTTGGAAACTTTTTTAATTTAAATTTATTTAATTGGAGGCCAATTACTTTACAATATTGTGTTGGTTTTGCCATACATCAACATGAATCTGCCATGGGTGTACACATGTTCCCCATCCTGAACCCCCCCCTCCCACCTCCCTCTCCATCCCTCTGGGTCTTTATTTATGAGATTGTCTGTTTCCTTGAGGAGTGATACATCTCCATCAAATTTAACAGACTATATCATAAATATCTAAACCCCAGCATTCCTAAACTTCCCAATGTCACACCCCACCCCACTTGATTCTGCTACCATTTGCTGCTCTGTTCTAGAAATACTGGGCTTCCCTGGTGGCTCAGATGGTAAAGCATCTGCCTACAATGTGGGAGACCCAGGTTCAATCCCTGTTTCTCAAACTGACACATAGAATGCATTCACTTGTTCATTTGTTTATAAAATGTGTTTGAAGTCAAGATGGACTCTTTTTATAAACTTGTTCGTCTGTTCCCCTAAAAAAAAGAGTAGTTTTTTTTTCTTAAAATGGCTTATTAATTCCTTTGTGCTATAATCAACAAAAACAGGTGTCTCATCAGAGCACTTTAATGAGAAAGGACGATATTTATGTATAACAATTTTAAAGCAAACTTTTCTGGGGATAATATCAAATGCAAGTAGCCTACACAGAAACAAATGCATTTCTGATAATTCTGCACAAATGCATTTCTGATAATTCTCTCATGTCTGGTGTGAATTTGCTTAGGAGTCACACCTCAGGCTATCACAGCTTCAGAGCTATTTTAACCTGCCACTGAATTAAAAGAAGCATGACATCATAAACTACAGTTGCATGTGTTTAGGTTATTTTACTGTCTAAAATTCCTAAATTAGAAGGTAAAAAGATGCCAGAAGATCTCCAAGACATGCTAAATTTTAAAAGGAATGCAACTTGCAAAGAACAATATGTAGTGAATAATCTCATTTATGTTAAAATATAAAACATTTATCTGTAAAATGTATGGAGATGCATAAAAAGAAATCTGAAAGTACAGGCCAAAGGTTATAGAAGGTACCTCTGAACTACAGTTCTGAGATAGCAATGGGCTTAAAGGAAGGAAGCAAGCAAGGAGAAGAGGCAGGAAAGGAAAGAGGGACTCAACTCTTCGATTTTCACTAAAAGGGGCTTCCCTGGTGTCTCAGATGGTAAAGAATTTGTCTGCAATGCAGGAGATGCAGGTTCAATCCCTGGGTCAGGAAGAGCTCCTGGAGAAGGAATGGTTACCCACTCTAGTATTCTTGCCTGGAGAATTCTGGACAGAGGTATCTGGAGGGCTACAGTTCATGAGGTCGCAAAGAGTCGGACATGACTGAGCTACTCACACACACACACACACACACACACACACACACACACACACACAAAATACTAAAAAGACCATAATGACATAGCCGGCAGTGTTGTTCCTGGTAGAAATAAAGACAATAGAAACTCTCAAAACCTGGTAGAAATTTCACTTCGCAGCTACACTTAATACAGTTTAGCCACTTACCCATAAGGAAGAGATTTAAATATTCACTGCCTCCCAAATGAACAGAATTCAAGGAGAAGGTGTAGAACCCCAAACACCCTGTGAACCAAATCAGCCAAAGAATAAGTGTCCTTGTTCCAATACTCCAGTCATAAAACAGTTCTGACAGGGTGTGCTTCTCTACTTGAGAGGGCTTATTACCAGCAGAACCATCGTGATCCAGTGATAGAAGTTCTGACAGTTTACAGGATCTCGTCCTATTCCACTTGGCCATCGTATCAATTACTTTTTGTGCGTCTTCGTATTTCCCCCTGAGATAAGCCAAAAGGTGTCTCTGGGAGCATCCAACAGCACAGGATAAAGGGGACAGTCACGGAGGAGAGGACTATCTGATAGATCCACCAGGTCCTGACGAAGTAGCCCGTCAAAGCCACCACCATGGTTCCAAAAGCAAAAAGGAATGCAAGTGGATGGACGCCCACGTACGAGACTTCATGCCGACAAATTCTGTCACATAGACAAACACCACCACGAGATAGCCACTTCCAGACTGCAAAACAAAGCAGGGAGGGTGGGCCAGATTTAAGGTCACACACATAACTACTAAGGAGTTTGACCCTCTGCAAATAACACCAAAAAGAAAAGAAAGTTTTGTTTTCTGAAACCCATATCACATTCATACAGTGGAATTTAATCCAATCCATCCTTCTTCTTCAAATGTCTCCTCTCATCTTCCCACACCCTGTCTACCCCAAAAGGCAAAGCTTGAGTGATTTTGCATGATGTTAGACATTGCTTTTTGCTTCAGTTAAATATTCCTTTACAGTGTGAATTTACATCTCAGTTCCTTGCAAATATGTGTATTAATTTATCTATATAGAGAAGAGCCTTTTTAGTAAATCCTAAATGGGAACAAACCATTTACAGTAATTAGTGAGAAGAGAAAAGATTTGATTAAAATTTCATTTTGACATGCAACAACAACAACAAAAACAGACAAATTGGACTTCAGGGAAATTCAAAATGTCTATGCATCAAAAAACACTCACTGGAGTGAAAAGGCAACTTATGGAACAAGAGATATACAAATCATGTATCTGATAAGAGACTAATATCCAGAACACACAGAGAACTTCTAAAACTCAAAAATAAAACAAAACCTTACATGATATTTGGTCCTGTCAGAAATATCCATAAAACATATAGTCCACACAAAAGGTCCTGGAAATTTGGTCCTACCCAAAGGACCTATAAGCATATTTGGTCCAAGCCAAATGGCTTTGGATAAGACCAGATATCAGCTACCTTTTGGCATGGACCAAATGTCTTATGGATGGTTTGGATAGGACCAAATATCTGCTAACCAAACAAACAATCAAATTTAAAAATGGGCTCAGATTCTTCCAAAAAAATACAGGAATGGCCAATAGGCAACGAAAAGATGCTCAGCATCACTAATCATTAGGGAAATGCGGATCAGAATCATGATTTGATATGCCACCTCATGGACATTAGGTTGGCTAGTATAAAATAAAGTAAGCGTTGGTGAGGATATGGAGAAATCAGAACCCTTATGCACTGTTGGTGGAAATGTAAAATGGTACACTCACTATGGAAAACAGTATGGAGAGTCCTCAAAAAACTAAAAATATAATTGCCTTATGATCCAGCAATCCCATTTTGGGAATATACCCAAAAGAATTTAAAGTGGGATCGCAAATAAATATTTTTACACTTATGTTCATAACAGCATTATTCACAGTAGCTAAACTATGGAAGTAATCCAAGCTCCCATCAACAGATGAACAGATAAAACACAATGGAGTATTATTTAGCCTTAAGAAAAGAATATTCTGACATATGCTCCAACATGAATTAACTTTGAGGACATTACACTAAGTGAAGTAAGCTAATCACAAAAAGACAGATATTGTATGATTCCGTTTATATCAGGCATAGTGTCTAGAGTAGTCAATTCATAGAGACAGAAAGTAGAATGGTGGTTGCTAGGGTTTGGGGGAAAGGACTATGCAGAACTACTGTTTAATGAATATAGACTTTCAGATTTGTAAGACAAAAAGAATTCTGGAGATGGATGGTGGGGATGGTTGTACAACAGTATGAATGTATTTAATATCGCTGAACTGTAGATACTTAAAAATAGTTATGATGGTAAATAATGTAATGTGCATTTTAGCACAATAAAAGAATGGAGGAAAAACTTTTTATTTTAAAAGCAGGCTTATATTAAATTTAACAAAATTCAGATTATAATAATAATATGTGACTACTCAGGGAATAAACAAAGAATGAAACAAATGGATTTTTTTGTGGAGGAGGGTGGTGGCGAAAGGACTAGAAGTTCTACAGAATTATTTCACATTTGACTTTTATTAATATAAATTAAATTGTAAAATTAATTTTTGAAAAATTATTCTGGGGCACCACTGACTTCCCCAAAGCCTTCTCTTAATCCTTTGATATTCAAATCATGCTCTTTCGAAGGCTTGTCTTGTGATTATCTTTATGGATATTTATTTCTTCAAAAGTTAATTGGTCTATCTCTGCCAGATTCCAATTGGTCAAGGGATCTGTGTAACATTAAGGCAGTTTTCTCCCACTGCTTTCAAAGACTTTTTGTAGTTCAGCATCTTTTGTAAGATCCGCAATTTCATTTTGCATCAGAGGTGGAAAGAGGTTAGCCCAGTAGCAGTAAGCAGAGAGGTGCTTGATAGGGATGACTGTATGAACGGTCAGTTTCACATTTTGAGCTTTTGTTTCCCCATGCAACCTTGTAATTGCAAGACTCAGACAATGAAGCCCGATAATGAGGCTTCCCATATTGAAGAATCCGGTGGTCTGGTAAATTTAAACCTTCAAACACTACAAATTTCCCCTTTAATTCCCCATCAAGGTAAGCTATAACATCAGTCCTCAAGATGTTTTCTTCAAGGCCAGTTCTTTTGGAGTTCCCTCCCACTTCTACCAGTTACTTCTGTCACTGGGGTCAAACAATCCATGCACAACTGCCTGAATAATTCCAATAGACTCCTTGATCCCATTCGCACCTGTCACCTCCAGTAATAATACTCAATTCCTCACATCTACCCTGACCTGACCCCTGACACAGCAGTCGGAATGACCACTTCACCGCTGAATTCACTGAACCCCTTCAGAGGATTCTCATTACCTTTAGGAAGGCAAACCCTTTGTCATCTTACAAGGACTGCCTAGTCATCTCTCTCTCCTTCAGCCTCACCGTGCATTTCACCGCCTCTCTATTCTCCTGGTATCTAGACCTTCAGTTTCTTCACATCTCTACTCCCTCTGACTATAAGGTTCTTCTCTCACCCATCCCTCAGACTAAATAGACCCTGACTCTCTAGACTCCCCATCCCATCCCCACTGTGTGGGAACCCCTCCCCCAACTGCTGGTCCTTATTGCCAACACTGTATGGATTTTTTTACAATGGTCCGTCAGCATCTTGCCTTCCTGCTACACTATAGGGTTATTGAAACATCCTGGTCAGGTTTACTTAGCATGTCAGTCTGTAGGTAGATCAATGAATGTGCTGAGTAAATGAATCTGCCTGCATCTTCCCTAAGCAGAATTGCATCACAAATATATTTCTCGTAAAAACCAAAGGAAAGAGCCACAGAAAATTAATACCACATTTTAGAGAAGTATTCTATGGCTGTCTGTCTGATTTTCTTGCCTCTGGAAATCAACTCAAGGTATTTCACAAGACCAAAAAAGATATTTTTAGAATTATTCTCTTAATTATTCCAAAAGAGGACTCCACACTCTCTCAAGACCTATCTTTGCCTCTGGTGTACAATCATTCCCACTAGAAGATCTATTATCAAACCTCACCCTGCAGCTACAGAGTCATTTCCTCTTATTCTGTCCTTAGTGGAGACAGAACTGCTGGTTGTTATCTCTTGTGTTAAAAACTCTCTGCATTCCCAAAAATATACTTTTTAAAGATACAACACCTTCGATTCTCCTAAATTGCTTTTAATGCATCCTTCTATCCTTGACCATCTAAGTGTGGCTTCTTAGGGACCCTTCTTAGCTATTGATGAAGACTCCAAAAGAGAATATACCACCTTGCCCTTGGAGGGGGCACAGTGACGACTTCTGAGGTTGAAGTCCTTGGCTTCTCCCCACACCCTTAGGTCATCTGCTCCGGTGAGAGGGGATGCATGCCCTGCTCTGTGTTCAGCAAGATCACACACTTCTCCTGAAGAGAAAACTTCACTCTGTTATCCTTGAACATTGACCTCCAAAGAGAATCGCTGTTGCTGCTGTGACGTAGTATGGAGCCTGTCCGGAAGCCTCACTGAGTGTGGAAACTCCCTGGTCCACTTCCAGCAACAGTCAGCTTTACTCTGTGCCAGGTACTGAACTACAGACATTTCCCTGAATCTCAAGTGAGTCCTGGTAACAACCCAGTGAAATAGGTATTCTTTTCTACAGTTTACAGATCAGAAGTTAAGGTTCGAAGAGGATAAGGCATTTGCCCAAGGTCACACAGCTGAGAAGCCAATATATAACAATGCTGGGATTCAAACACATGCCCTTTCCACTATCCTCCCCTGTTTCCCAGAACAAAACGTCTGAAGCTTTGTTTTTACCCTTCCTGCATGTTATACAAATGACATTCTTAACAATATGCCTCAACTGTCTGGCTCATGCATACATCTAGACTGACATAACTGCTCAGAAGTAAAATAATTGGTAACTATTATTTGTAATGGGTATAAACAATAACTTTTTTTCTTTCTGTCCCCTTGTGCCTTCCTCTCTCTCTCTTATGCTTCCTGTCTCTTCTCTATCTTTTGCCTTACAGTATTGGCTAGAATGGGCTTCCCTGGTGGTTCAGAGGTAAAGAATACACCTGCCAATGCAGGAGACAAGGGTTCGATCCCTGGGTCAGGAAGATCCCCTGGAGGAGGAAACGGCAATCCACTCCAGTATTCTTGCCTGGAGAATCCCATGGGATTCTCATGGGCAGAGGAGCCTGGCGGGCTGCAGTCCATGGAGTTGCAAAAGAGTCAAACATGACTGAGCAACCAAACAACAACAACGGTTGGCCAGAATCCCCAGTAAAATGCCAACTGGAAGTGATGTCTCACAGATCCCTGCTGCTAGTAATGGTGGAGTGTGGATCACATGTCAGGCAGAGTCAAATGAAACGTTTCAGCCTGCTAAGCAACAATTTTTCATTTAACAGCCTCCATTCTAAGCATAAGGCACTAATATTCTACAGAAAGACTTGGGCAGTGGACAAAGATTAGTCCATGATCTTTATCTCACTAGATTCAAATAAGCACAACTAAGAGAGTTAAGGTTTAATATAAAAATACTGCAGTGGAATTAAAGAGGCAAAAACAAACAAACAAACAGAAACCCCAACAACAACCCAACTCACGATAGCAAGAAGAAAGCGTGCGACTATGAAGCTGTAATAATCAAATGTGAATGCCGCCGCTATGCCAAACAAAAATACACCGGTGCTTGAGGCCCACAAAACAAGGCGTCTTCCTGCCCTGAAAAATAAGAATCACACAGTGGAAGGAGCAAGGTGTGGCTGCAACAGTTTAAAACATCCACTCTAATTCAAGAAAGATAAATTTTACCTATATTTTTAGTAGCTTATGTATTTGACTTATTTATTTTGGGTAAATCATGAGTTAACACAATTTTTCAAAAGGCCAGTTTTTCAGTGGGCAAGTCTCCACCTGAGCTGCTAATATACATACACAATCACTCTGAGTGGTCCCCAAAGGACCTCCTAACCTGGGATTAGGAGGAAGGAGAGGGAATCTGTCCTTTCCCTGTCAGGACCTGCTCTGTCACCTGCTGGATCATCTTCCCTGTTGGGCTGGCTCTGCCCACCAAGGGGGAGGCAACTGTTAATAAGCCCCCTCTAAAAACAGAAGTCTAGCGACATTCTGCTAGTAGAATAAGTTGCCTATTTGCCCTATATTTTCATAATTGGGAAGGGAATTTCCTTCTTTAAAAAGCAAACAAATAACAATTACATGCCTGCTGATTTAAAAAGTGAGATGTAATTCACATGATACAAAATCCAGTCTTTTAAAGCAGGGATCCCCAACCTTCAGGCTACAGACCTGTACCTCCTGTCAGATCAGATCAGCAGCAGCATTAGAATAGAAACAAAGTGCACAATAAACGTAACACACTTGAATCATCCTGAAACCGTCCCCTACCTGCCCTGGTCCGTGGAAAACTTGTCTTCCATGAAACCAGTCCCTGATGTCAAAAAGGCTGGGGACCACAGTTTTAAAGTATACAATTTGGTGGCTTTTTGGTGGATTCACAGAGTTGTGCAACTCATCACTCTCTAGTTCCAAGATATTTTCATCTCTCCAAAAAGAAATTCTGTACCCAGGAATCATTTCTTATTCTCTGTTCCCTCTGTCCCCTGAAAGCCACAATCTACTTTCTGTCTTTATAGAGTTGCCTCTTTGGACATTCTATATAAATGGAATCGCACACTATAAGACCTGGCTTATTTTATTATGCTTTCAAGGCTCATCCATGTTACTGTACTTCATTCCTTTTTATGACTCAATAACATTTCATTGGAGAAGGGAATGGCAACCCACTCCTGTATTCTTGCCTGGAGAATTCCATGGACAGAGGAGCCTGGTGGTCTACAGTCCATGGGGTCACAAATGAGTCAGACACGACTGAGCGACTAACACTCACAACATTCCATTGTGTGGCTATACCATGTTTTGTTCATCTGTTCATACCTAGATGGACATTTGGACATTGTTTCCACTTTTTTGGCTATAATGAATAATGCTGCCATGAACATTTGTGAACAAGATTTTATGTCAAGTTATGTTTTCAATTCTCTTGGATATGTACCTAGGGGTGGAATTGCTGGGTCATATGCTAACTTTATGTTTAATTTTTGAGGAGCTGCCAAACTGTTTTCCAGGGTGGCTGCCCCAATTCTACCATCCCACCAATTTCTCCATATCCACACTTGTTATTGACAACACTTGTTATTATCTGTCTTTTTGATCACAGCCATTCTAGTGACCAGGGGTATCTCACTATAGTATTGATGTACATTTCCCTAATGATTATTGATGTTGAACATTTTTATATGTGCTTATTGGCCATTTGTATATATTCTTTGGCAAAATATCCATCCAAATCATTTGTCCATTTTTGAACTAGGTTATTTGTCTTTTTATTGTTGTGTTATAAGAGTTGTTTATGTATTCTAGATACTAGACTGTCATTAGCTATATGATTTGCAAATATTGTCTCTCTATGAGATGTCCCTGACAGATCATTTTAAGGCAAAAGAATACAGTCCTGAGATTCCAAGCAACAGGTTTGCCCATTGCAGCAGAGAATATGTAAGCAAATTGGAAACTGTCAAATTCACAGCCTCAGCCTGCTCTGCTCCCATGGGCACTAGTAGGGATTGTTGGCCCTACATTTAAAGGTTTCCCAATCTCATTTGAGCCCTGAATGTCATTTTGAACTATTTTCATCCATCCCTCTTCTACCCACAACATTTTCATTCTCTGTAACAGATGAGCAACTCTCTTGAATGATGAGCAGAGAACAAAGAACATCAAAGAGAAAGCTCTGCAATTTCCTGCTCTGCCCAACTGCCAACAAGACCTGTCTCTGCCTGCAGCCTTTTTTCTTCCCTCCTGTCCAGAGATACACATCCTTTTCAAATACTATTCTGCAATCTTTGTATTGGTTCATGTCTCTTCCCATCTCCTCTGAGGCGTTATTCTACCAATTATTTCTTTTCTCTCTATTTCTCCCACTCCTCTGACTCCTCCCTTTCAGTTTCAGCCAAAGACAAGAACCTTCTCTGGATCCCCATCATTCCTGTAGCCACCTTGCATCTTGCATTTCCTCCACTGATGGACTTTCCAAAAGGGAGTATCTACCTCCTCGATCCCTATTTTGCTCCTCTCCCCACTGACAATTCAACTTCCATCCTTCCCAGGAAGCTTATGAAGCAGAAGATTCTTAAACACTAAGATGGTAACTTCAGTCACCAAATATTAACTATTTTACTAATAGACTCCACTTCTGTTGCAATTTCATTATTCAAACCCCACCTCCTGGAGGGGATGTGGGAGGTGGGGGGAAAGACCTGGGTCCTCCTCCTTTTAGGCTTCCATAGTCTTTGTCTCCATGGCCTTTACTTTTAATATGGCCCCAGACACAACAAAGCCCTATAATATTTCCGATGTGATTGTTGGTCCCATGTGACTAGCACACACTGAGAGCAGGGATTTCTGACCTAAGCAGTTTTCTTTAGGTTCCCAGTGCCCAGGACATGCCTGTAAAATTCACAACTATAGGACCAAATAAATAAATTTATCTCTGTGCTCTGGGACAAGAACTAAAAGTGTGGTCCATGTCCATACACAGATGAACTTTGCCTTATTTTAAAAGCTATATGTTCATTTTAAAGTATATATATATATTTTTAATTTGGTTGGTACATCACATAATTTCATAGATATCACTGCATAGGGCCAGACTATCCTCTTAAAAAGCAAGTCTATTTAAAGAAAAAATACTCAAAGTAATAACCAGTAGCTGCTGAGTGGTTATATGTCCAAGGTACTTTTTCTGTGTTAATTGTGCAATAACCCTGTGAGATGAGTATTGTTATTTTGATTGCCAGCTTACACACAAGATTCTGCATTGCAGGTCAGGCAATGTGCCAAGGTCCACAGCGAATAAATGGCAGAACACAGGCAGACTGTCTTCAGAACCCATCCCCTCAATGTTATTTTGTGTCCCTAAATAATAGATCAGCAAAGAAGTACGTATTTAGATAGGAAGTATGAAAATGACTAAAGTTTTGAACATAATTCCCTGTCCCCTAAGACAATGAGATGGGAAAACGAACCCTACACTGGTGGATGAAACAGTACAAAAGACTTCATGTTACCTGTCGGAGAGGTAGCCAAAGATCACTGCTCCCAGCAGGACTCCAAACATAAATGTGGGTTGGATCAGCCTCCCGAACCACTCTCGGTTACACACCAGATCCCACTGGGTCACCACGGTGCTGAGCCACTTGCTTCTGTCGTAGATGTAGCCATCCAAGCAAGGGAAGCTGCTCTTCGGGCCGCTGTACTCATAGTCCAGACTCGACTGACCATCCCTCCGGAACCTCTGACAGCTGGTAAGCTCCCAGATCTCCCCGTCCTGCAGCTGCACGAGGATGTGATCCTCACGGCCTACAGAGAACTGGGTCCAGATGTCCTCCAACTGCCAAGTAGAGAGGTCTTGGAAAGAACCTGACTCACATTGCCTGGGGGCCTACAGGTATGCTGGGGGACACTGACAAGAACACGGAAGCCAAGTAGTGGATGCCACACGAGATATTCTGGAAGGCACATATGAAATAGAGGAATATTTGGTATCTGCAAAGAGAGAGGAAAGAAACAAGTTATTATAGCTGACCTATGGGCCAAAAAAAAAAAAAAGACATAGGCAAACATGAAAGGTCTCCATTATGATTAGCTTGAATAAAGGGATAAACAACCAAATCCTGTTAGGGACCTAAGAGGCATCGCATAACGACAACCCTATGAATATGACTGAGAAGGTAACATACATCATATATGACATACATTTTTATACTTCGACTCCTCCTCGCTTCACAAATTCCAATGCTCAAACTCGACACAGTCCCCACAAAGAGCAGACAGATTTTGTTTGTATGACGTTTACCTTCCTGCCCCTTAAGGCGTCTGGGTTTGGTACTCATCACCGGGAGAGGCTCCACTGCTGCAAAACTCACATTGTCTGATCACAGCTTCCCATCCTCCCAGCTTCCCCGTCCCTCCCATTGACCTCATCGCCTGCACTGTTCGGGGCTCCAGCCTTTGGCGCCCACCAGCTTCTCTAGTTTACTGCCACCTTCCTGGCCCCACTCCTTCCCCAGCCAGCCTGAACCTCACGATTGTCACTAGTTTTTCCCACAGAGTCGCACAAGTTCTCTATTCATGTTCTCAATTCACACCCACTGCCCCCAGCAGAGCACCTCCCCTGGCAGGCTTCTGAAGCTAGGATCTATCTTCTCTGCCCCACCCACAGGTGCTGAGAAGGTCTTAAGCACACTTTCAGTTCAAATTTCCCTTTTCCTGTCACAAGGATGTGCTTAGTCTCTCAGTCATGTCTGACTCTTTGTGACTCCATGGACTATAGCCCCAAAGGCTCCTCTGTCCATGGAATTTTCCAGGCAAGAGTACTGGAGGGGGTTGCCATTCCCTTCTCCAGGGGATCTTCCCGACCCAGGGATTGAGCCCAGGTCTCCTGTATTACAGGAGGATTCTTTACCAGCTGAGCCACCAGGGAAATCACAAGGATAACTTCCTCAAAAAAAAAAAAAGAAAAAAATCCTCCTTCCTTAGGTGTATAGCATTCTAACAAGTCATTTTCTCCCTTATAAAGATTGCTGTCCACCAAGTGTCTACCCAGCCCAAGGCTCCTTCAGAACAACAGACTTAGACACAACACATCACTATGCCCACAGCCAAGAGAAACACTAATGGAAAAAGAATAGACAGGAAAACCAGAGGTAAGTAAAAGCAAAGATGACCAGAACCTCCAGGAAACAGACCTATGCTATCTGGGTGACAGCTAAAGAAAATTACATTCAGTCCTAGATTGATATCATTCTATATAATAGAACATGCCTGCATATGTGCTAAATCGCTTCAGTCATGTCTAACTCTTTGTGACCCCATGGACTGTGGCCTGCCAGGCTCCTCTGGTCCATGAGGATTCTCTAGGCAAGAATACTGGAGTGGGCTGCCATGCCCTCCTTCAGTATCTTCCGCACCTAGGGATTGAACCTGCGTCCCTGATGTCTCCTACATTGGCAGCAGGCTCTTTACCACTAGCACTACCTGGGTAGCCCATAATAGAACATAACTAGTATTATGCCACGGTGGTTAAGAGCATGGACTCCAGAACCAGATTACCAAGGTTTGAAGCTTGTCTCTGGTTACTTACCACCTGGGTCTTTTGAGCAAGATCCTTATCCTTTATGTAAGGATCTTTCTCATCTGAAAAATGAGTTACTGTGGGAAGGCAGAGTTACTACATGTAAAGCACTATGGCATACTGTAGGCACATGTCAGTGTTAGATACTATGATGTTCATAAGGTGAAGTCAAAAAGAGCCTAAAAGGGTCATATACTGACAGGGAAAAAAAAGAAGCACCACCTATATCCATACATTTAAGTCGGCCACAGGCTCATCATTCCAACTCTGAAATTTTAAACTCTCTCTGTCTTTATTCCAAGATAACTCAAAGATCCAGGCTCTTAGCTCCTCCTGAATCTCAGTTTCCTCAGTTCCCTCTGACATGGGGCTTAAACCGTGAAGTGTTTGTAACTTCAATTCAAACTTGTATTTTGTATTGAACAACACCTAATTCTTCTTATGTGTCCTGCTTTCCTCTTTTAAAGGTGATTTGGACAGTGTTTCTTCACCTTAGAAATGACCAAGGAGAAATGAGAGACAATTAGGGCTTTCTACTTAACACTGTCGCTAGGTTTCCTTAAGACTAGATAACATACACAATAACCTCCCTCTCTATTTATAGACAATAAAGAGATCAATGAGAGCAAATGCCAGAGAAAATATGGGCTACTATGATATGGTCATACTATTTTCACCTTTGCTGTAAGCACTGATATGTTACCCTTTCCTTTCCTATAAGTAGCTTTCACAATCTACCTTTCCTACCAGAATGGGGACTCAGGTGACAATAGTCACAACTTATTGATAACTTACAGAATGATAAGATTTTGCATACTCTACTGTGACTGGCTAAGAGCAGTCTCTCCAAACCCATTCTACCTTTCTCCCACTACACCGAGCCACATCTGAACACACAGGTGAGGACATGCAGCAGCTGCCCCAGATGCTGTGGATGGTGGAGTTGCCTCACCCACTTGGGTCCCTGGACGACACCATGGAGCACAACTGCCCTGGACATTTACCAGAGACAAAATCCAATTGAGGGGTCTCTTTGTTACAGCTCCTAAGTATGGTGATTAATCCCTAAGATACCTGGGGAAAGAATGGTATTAGTAACTACTACCTCTTATAATGAGGATGAAATGAGAGCTGCATGTGGAGTCCTTATAACAAACATGTGTAGTACTATTATTACCCCCATTTTACAGATGAGGAAGTGGTAAGTCAAATGCTCAAGACCATATAGTTTATACTTGGTAAGCCAGGATTGAAACTTGGACATCCATTCCCAGAGTTGATTTTGTAAGCCCTATGCTATTCTGCTTCAAGGAAGATAAGATGAGATAATAAATGAAGGACTTGGCTGAATCCCAGGGTTGCACTCAGGAGAGCATCTAGTTGACAGCATGGGCTGTGGAGGCCAATGGACATCCAATGACATCGAATCCTGCTCTGCTACTAAGAGATTTGTGATTTAGGTGTAAGACTTGGTTTCCTCATGTGTAAAATGAGAGTGATACCACTAGTCTCAAAGGGCTGCCGTGAAGGTAAAAGAAGGTAACATGTACAAAAAACTTAGGACAGAGCCGGGCACAACTGAGCATTCAATAATGCAGGTATTAGGAGGAAGTAGGGGAGAGTTGGGGCCTCCTGCCCCTTCCCCGCCTGCTTCACCACTCCTTTCTTGTGGACACTGAGAATCATAACCAACGTCTGAGCAACTTTTCACCCTGGAGAAGAGCACAGCCATCAGCTCTTCATCACAAGCCTGGAAGGGAGCTAAAGGCACATTTATAATTCTCATTTTGCGCATAGGAAACTGAGACACAGTATTCCCAGGGTCACCTTAGCAGTGAGTGGCAGGTCAGGATTCAGACTGAGCCCAAACCTCTGAATCCACACTCTCTATGGCTCCTCGTCCAGCTACCCCTTCTCCCAAAACGTTCTGGGTCAAAGTAGTATTTCTCCACGAATGAATGAATAAATAAACAAACGAATACACTTTAAATTTTTAAAATTCATTTGACAAATGAAAAGAGAGTGACAATCATACAAAGGTCAAACCTAGGTCCCACCCTGCAGTAGCTGTGAGTCCTTGACCCAGCCTCAGTTTCCCAATCATTAAAATAAGGATTCACTCCCAGCACTTTGTAAAAGTCCGCACTGTGTAGTTGGCACATATCGAGTGAGCGAAGTCGCTCAGTCGTGTCCGACTCTTTGCGGCCCCATGGACTGTAGCAACCTACCACGCTCCTCTGTCCATGGGATTTTCCAGGCAAGAGTACTGGAGTGAGTTGCCACTTCCTTCTCCAGAGGATCTTCCCGACCCAGGGATTGAACCCAGGTCTTCCGCATTGTAGGCAGACGTTTTACCGTCTGAGCCACCACATATTAGGTTTTCATAAACCGAAACACACACACACACACACAAAAAACGAACAAACTTTAAACGGTTGTTCCTAGAGCAATTCAATACCTGCCAGGCACTGAAGGAGACTCTACCACGGGTTGGGGCGGGACAGCAGTCGTCTGGGGAAGTGAAAGAGGAGCCCATTTGGCAGATTAGAGAAACGAGCTGCCAAGAACAGGCATTCCTTCTGTGACTTGGCCTCTGCAGTCGGGGCTTTGGACTCAGGCACCGGCAGAGGGCGCGCCGGGTGACCCCCAAACCCACCCCTCCCGAAGCGAGCCCCCAGCGCCCGCTGCTCGCTCTGGGGGGCGTCCGGCCGCCAGAGTTCGAGAGGCTCAGTCCAGGGCCAGGAGTCAGGACTCAGGCCTCCGGACTTTTCCCGGAAAGGAGGGGTGGGGAGATGTGTTCGGATCGCGAGCTCTGCTCGCACAAGAACCCCACCGCAACGGAAAGAAACAGACCCCACCGGCGCCTCCACCCACGTGGCTCCGGCTCCCCGGGCACCGTCCTCCCTCCCCACCCCTACCCCATCTCCCTACCTGCCGAAGTGCCCCACGCTGTCAAAAATCAGCTCCAAGTTGCTGGACCCCATGGTGCCGCCGTGCACCACGCTCCGAAGCGGGACGCGCGAAGCTCGCGTAGCGCAGGGGACTGCGGGCACAGCGGTGCCCTGCCCCGCCCCGCCCGGCCCCCGCCGGCCCGCCCGCCCCGGCTTTGGCATCTCCTGCGCGTCAAAGGGCTCGAGCTGCGCGCGTGGCCAGGCTCTCTTCCCCTCTAGCGAGTCCCCGCCGCCGCGGCCTCTTGCGCGGCGCGCAGTGCTCCCGGAGCCCGCGGTGGCACCGTGCGCCCATCCCAAGCCTCGCCACTTCCCGCTCCCTCCCCGCCGCCCCACCAGACCCTTGACACCGCGTCCTTTCGTCGCCGCTCCCGAGAGGCGCGCCGGAGCCTGGGAAGGGTGGTCCACCCGGCAGCCCAAGGTGGGGAACGCAGATTCCACTCTTGGGCGCAAACATCGTTTTCTCAGAGAAGTCCACCTGTTTGGGGCCTACAAGAGCAGAGCACAAAGAATGGATTCTGATGACCCTGAGAAGTGGCAGGATCATGCAGAGCTGTGTGAAACATCTTGTATTAACCGAAGGGCAAAGGGAACTAACTCCCTGGGTAGAAACAAGCAGAACAGAGAAAACAGCAAACTTACACTGGAAGAGGATTTGAAAAAAGAGGAAAGCCCATCACCCAAAGTACTTCCCTCACCTACTTGCCACAGAGCCGGAAATAACACCATTAAAGATTTATTTTTGCTATGAATAGTTCTATTTTCTTTTGAAATCCAAATACTACTGGAATGATTAATCCATTAAATAATAAGCAATTTGGAATGGAATTTTTTTATAATTGGGTGGATTCTTGCTAACCAGAAAGTCTTAAGATTGCAAAAGTTGCTTGGGAGGTTCAAGTGATGGGGAGACAGGGAGACAGTGAGAGTGAGACGTTTGGGCAAAAGCTGACCCTAGGAGGGAAAGATGGGAACCACAGGGCCCAGTCAAGACCCTATATTGTTTCAAAGCACCCAAAGGAGATTTACCTGGAAAAGATATGGGGGTTTGGGGACGAGGAGAACTATGGGGAAATAGCTCTGCTGTTGTGATTACAGCAAATAGAAATAGCACAACAAAGATAAAAGGACAAATTCCTACAAAGACACAAACTATAAATACCCACTCAAGAAAAAAAAAGATAACCAAAACAGCTCTGTATTTATTTTAAAAATTGTATGTGTAGTTGAAAACCTTCCTTCAGGGACTTCTCTGGTTGTCCAGTGGTTGAGAGTTTGCCTTCCAATGCAGGAGACATGAGGCAATGGCACCCCACTCCAGTACTCTTGCCTGGAAAATCCCATGGACAGAGGAGCCTGGCAGGCTGCAGTCCATGGCGTCGCTAAGAGTCAGGCATGACTGAGCGACTTCACTTTCACTTTTCACTTTCATGCATTGGAGAAGGAAATGGCAACCCACTCCAGTGTTCTTGCCAGGAGAATCCCAGGGACGCTGGAGCCTGGTGGGCTGCCATCTATGGAGTCGCACAGAGTCGGACACAACTGAAGTGACTTAGCAGCAGCAGCAGCAGGAGACACAGGTTCAGTCCCCTGGTAGGGGAACTAAGATCCCACAGGCCGTGGGGCTAAGCCACAGCTAAGACTCAGCTACTGAGCCCTCGCGTTCTGGAGACCTTGCACTGCAACTAGGGGAAAGCCCCATGCGCTGCAGCCAAGACCCAGCAGAGGCGAAAATGAATAAATAAATAAACAATTTAAAACTCCCCACAAAGAAAACCCCAGGCCCAAACATTTAAGAAAGAAACAATACTTATTCTGCACACACATACTCTTCAAGAAAATTGAAGAGTAGGGAATACCTCCCAACTCATTCTGTAAGCCAGTATTACCCTGATAGCAGAACCAGGCAAGGACATAAGAAAACTACAGACCAATATAACTCATGAGCATAGATATAAAATATTCTTAACAAAATTTTAGCAAATTGAATGCATCTTTACATAAAAAGGACAATACATCCTGACCAAGTAAGTTTTATCCCAAGAAAGCAAGTCATTTAACATCTGAAAAATCAATCAATAAAATTCACCATACTGACAAATTAAAAAGGAAAAACCATATAATCATCTCAATAGATACCAAAAGGAAGAATTTGGCAAAAACCTGACACCCTTTCATAATAAAAACACTCAACAAACTAGGAATAGAAGGTATTATGATTTGTTTCCCGCCCATAGAACACTTCTCTTTATTAATGTATATATTTTAATTGGAGGCTAATTACTTTACAATATTGTGGTGGGTTTTGCCACACATCAACATGAATCAGCCATGGGTGTACATGTATTCCCCTGTCCCAAACTCTCCTCTCACCTCCCTCCCTATCCCATCCCTTTGAGTTGTCCCAGTGCATTGGCTTTGAGTGCCGTATTTCATGCATCAAACTTGGACTGGTCATCTGTTTTACATTGGTGATATACAAGTTTCAATGCTATTCTCTCAAATCATCCCAGGCTTGCTTTCTCCCACAGAGTCCAAAAGTCTGTTTTTTACATCTTTGTCTCCTTTGCTGTCTTGCATATAGGGTCATTGTTACCATCTTTCTAAATTCCACATATATTCATTAACATACTGTATTGGTGTTTTTCTTTCTGACTTACTTTACTCTGTATAATAGGCTCCAGTTTCATCCACTTCATTAAAACTGACTCAAATGCATTCTTTTTAATAGCTGAGCAATATTCAATTGTGTATATGTACCACAACTTTCTTATCTATTCATCTGTCAGTGGACATCTAAGTTGCTTCCATGTCCTAGCTATTGTAAACAGTGCTGCAATGAACACTGGGGCACAAGTGTCTCTTTCAACTCTGGTTTCCTCAGTGTGTATGACCAGCAGTGGGACTGCTGGGTCATCAGTCAGTTCAGTTCAGTCCCTCAGTCATGTCCGACTCTTTGCAACTCCATAAATCACAACACTCCAGGCCTCCCTGTCCATCACCAACACCCGGAGTTCACTCAGATTCATGTCCATGGAGTCAGTGATGCCATCCAGCCATCTCATCCTCTGTCATCCCCTTCTCTTCCTGACCTCAATCCCTCCAAGCATCAGAGTCTTTTCCAGTGAGTCAATTCTTCTCATCAGATGGCCAAAGTATTGGAGTTTCAGCTTCAACATCAGTCCTTCCAATGAACACCCAGGACTGATCTTTAGGATGGACTGGTTGGATCTCTTTGCAGTCCAAGAGACTCTCAAGAGTCTTCTCCAACACAACAGTTCAAAAGCATCAATTCTTCGGCGCTCAGCTTTCTTCACATTCCAACTCTCACATCCATACATGACCACAGAAAAAAACACAGCCTTGACTAGATGGACTTTTCTTGGCAAAGTAACATCTCTGCTTTTCAATATGCTATCTAGGTTGGTCATAACTTTCCTTCCAAGGAGCAAGTGTCTTTTAATTTCATGGCTGCAATCACTATCTGCAGTGATTTTGGAGCCCAAAAAGATAAAGTCAGCCACTGTTTCCACTGTTTCCCCATCTATTTCCCGTGAAGTGATGAGACCAGATGCCATGATCTTCATTTTCTGAATGTTGAGCTTTAAGCCAACTTTTCACTCTCCACTTTCACTTTCATCCAGAGGTTTTTAGTTCCTCTTCACTTTCTGCCATAAGGGTGGTGTCATCTGCATATCTAAGGTTATTGATATTTCTCCCAGCAATCTTGATTCCAGCTTGTGCTTCTTCCAGCCCAGCATTTCTCATGATGTACTCTGCATAGAAGTTAAATAAGCAGGGTGACAATATACAGCCTTGACGTCCTCCTTTTCCTATTTGGAACCAGTCTGTTGTTCCATGTCCAGTTCTAACTGTTGCTTCCTGACCTGCATGCAGGTTTCTCAGGAGGCAGGTCAGGTGGTCTGGCATTCTCATCTCTTTCAGGATTTTCCATAGTTTATTGTGATCCATGCAGTCAAAGGCTTTGGCATAGTCAATAAAGTAGAAATAGATGTTTTTCTGGAACTCTCTTGCTTTTTTGATGATTCACTGGATGTTGGCAATTTGATCTCTTGTTCCTCTACCTTTCCTAAAACCAGCTTGAACATCAGGGAGTTCATGGTGCACGTATTGCTGAAGCCTGACTTGGAGAATTTTGAGCATTACTTGACCAGCGTGTGAGATGAGTGTAATTGTGCGGCAGTTTGAGCATTCTTTTGGCATTGCCTTTCTTTGGGATTGGAATGAAAACTGACCTTTTCCAGTCCTGTGGCCACTGCTGAGGTTTCCAAATTTGCTGGCACTTTCACAGAATCATCCTTTAGGATTTGAAATAGCTCAACTGGAATTCCATCACCTCCACTAGCTTTGTTCACAGTGATGCTTTCTAAGGCCCACTTGACTTCACATTCCAGGATGTCTGGCTCTAGGTGAGTGATCACACCATCGTGATTACCTTGGTCATGAAGATCTTTTTGTACAGTTCTTTCTGTGTATTCTTGCCACCTCTTCATAATATCTTATGCTTCTGTTAGGTCCATACAATTTCTGTCCTTTATGGAGCCCATCTTTGCATGAAATGTTCCCTTGGTATCTCTAATTTTCTTGGAGAGATCTCTAGTCTTTCCCATTCTTTTCTTTTCCTCTATTTCTTTGCATTGATCACTGAAGAAAGTTTTCTTATCTCTTCTTGCTAATCTTTGGAACTCTGCATTCAGATGCTTATATCTTTCCTTTTCTCCTTTGCTTTTCACTTCTCTTCTTTTCACAGCTATTTGTAAGGCCTCCCCAGATGGCCATTTTGCTTTTCTGCATTTCTTTTCCATGGGGATGGTCTATTCCATGGGGGTGGTCATTCTGGGTCATGTGGTTGTTCTATTTCCAGTGTTTTAAGGCATCTCCGCACTGCTCTCCATCGCGGCTGTCCGAGTTTGCATTCCCACCAGCAGTGTGAGAGGGTCTCTTCTCTCCACATCCTCCCCAGCATTTATTGCTTGTAGACTTTCTGATGGCAGACATTCTGACCGGCTTGAGATGATACCTCATTGTGGTTTTGATTTGCATTTCTCTGGTAATGAGTGATGTTGAGCCTCTTTTCATGTGTTTGTTAGCCATCTTTATGTCTTCTTTGGAGAAATGTCTGTTTAGTTCTTTGGCATAGTTTTTGATTGGGTCATTTATTTTTCTGGTATTGAGCTGCATGAGCTGCTTGTATATTTTTGAGATTAATTCTTTGTCAGTTGTTTCATGTGCTATTATTTTCTCCCATTCTGAAGGCTGTCTTTTAACCTTCCTTATAGTTTCCTTCATTGTGTAAAAGCTTTTAAGCTTAATTAGGTCTCATTTGTTTATTTTTGCTTTTATTTCCATTACTCTGTGAGGTGGGTCATAGAGGATCTTGCTGTGATTTATGTCAGAGAGTGTTCTATGTTTTCCTCTAGGAGTTTTATAGTTTCTGGTCTTACATTTAGATCTATAATCCATTTTTAGTTTATTTTTGTGCATAGTGTTAGAAAGAGTTCTGGTTTCATTCTTTTACAGGTAGTTGACCACTTTTCCCAGCACCACTTGCTAAAGAGATTGTCTATTCTCCATTGTATATCTTTGCCTCCTTTGTCAAAGATAAGGTGTCCACAGGTGCTTGGATTCATCTCTGGGCTTCCTATTTTGCTTCATTGATCTATATTTCTATCTTTGTGCCACTACCATACTGTCTTGATGACTGTAGCTTTGTAGTACTATCTGAAATCAGGCAGGTTGATTCCTCCTGTTCCATTCTTCTTTCTCAAGATTGCTTTGGCTATTCAAGGTGTTTTTTGTGTGTGTTTCCACACAAATTATGGAAATTATTTGTTTTAGTTCTGTGAAAAATGCCATTGGTAGCTTGATAAGGATTGCACTGAATCTATAGATTGCTTTGGGTAGTATACTCATTTTCACTATATTGATTCTTCCAGTCCATGAACATGTTATTTTCTCCATCTATTTGTGTCATCTTTGATTTCTTTCATCAGTGTTGTACAGTTTTCTATATATCATAGAACACTTCTGACATGAAATGTGTGGATGTTTTCCTCATACCAGCATCTAATTCTCCAACTCTGCAGATACCAACTCAGTTACCTAAATATGGGCTTCTCTGGTGGCTCGGTGATAAAGAATCCACCTGCCAATGCAGAAAACTCAGGTTAGATCCCTGGGTCAGGAAGATCCCCTGAAGAAGGAAATGGAAACCTACTCCAGTATTCTTGCCTGGAAAATCCTATGGACAGAGAAGCCTGGTGAGCTACAGTCCATGGGGTTGCAAAAGAGTCAAACACAACTTAATGACTAAACAACAACTAGTTCATTTCTTTTTCATTGCTGTTTACTGCTCCATTGTTTCAACAGATTACAATTTACTTAACAGTTTTCTAATTGATGGACTTGAAGATTGCATTCTGATTTTTACTACAGCAATGCTGCTGTAAAGAGTCCCTATGTGCATATACTGGAGTTTTTCCAAAGTATATTCTTAGGAATGGAGTTGTGTAGTGAAGCACAAGCATCAACTAGCAACTAGTGCCAAATTGCTCTCTAAAGTGGTTTCACCAACTTCACTTCCAATCAGAAGGGTATAAAAATTCTAATTTCCCTGTACCTTTACCATTACTTGGCTCATCAGACTCTTAAATATTAGTCAGTTTCAGAGATGTGAAATGGTATTGCACTGCAGTTCTTTTTAATGGACAACATATTTTAATATACATATTAATTTGTGTTTCTCATATAAAATTATCATAAAATTATTAATACAAAGTGTGTACACTGTGCTTAGATGCATTGCTGTAATTTTGTTTTTGTTTTTCACTGTTTATTTCTTTTATTTTTTTAATTATAAATTTATTTTAATTGGAGGTTAATTACTTTACAATATTGTATTGGTTTTGTCATACATCAACATGAATCCGCCACAGGTATACACATGTTCCCCATCCTGAACCCCCTCCCTCCTCCCTCCCTGTACCATCCCTCTGGGTCATCCCAGTAACCAGCCCCAAGCATCCAGTATGCAGTTTTAATCTGCACTTTCTCTATTAGTACTGAGGTTGTACATCTTTTCATATGTTTCATTGATCATTTGGATTTTTTTTTTCCTGAGAATTGCCTATTCATATTTTTGCACATTTTTCTACCAGATTCATTTTATTTATCTTGATTTGTAAGAGTTCTTTGCATAGTCCAGATACCCTTGTCAGTTAAGCACTGGAAATAATTGTACTTTCAATCTCTTTATGGTTTTTTGGTGATCAGAAGTAGTATTTTTTATTTTAATGAAGTCAAATTTATAAATATTTTCCTTTATAGTTTGTGATTTTGTACCTTGTTTTAAATTTTTGGCTTTACCATGAAATCAAAAAGTATTCTGTTATATTTTCTTCTGGAAGTTTTAGCCTTTGGCCTTTCTTAGGTAAGTCTTAAAGCCACTAGAACAGATTATTTGATTTGAGGTAAAGATTCAGTTTTTCCATGTAAAGAGGAGTCTGGTGGGCTATGGTCTATAGGGTTGCAAAGAGTCGGACACAACTAGAGCCACTTAGCACACACACACAGTTTCAATTTTGGCTTCTCCATACTGGTAAAATATTGTCCCAGCACCATTTATTGAATATAGTCCATCCTTTTCACTACATTTCCACCTCTGTCATCTATAAAGTTTCTATTCACCTGTAGGTTTATTCTGTAATCTCTAAGTGTCTTCCATTGGTCTATTTATTTTTCCTGTGCCTATGTCTTTATTTTTACAGTTTTATGCAATCTACTCCAATCTTTCACTACTCCTTCCTCCAAAGTAACTTATTAAAGTCACCATGACCTGTGTTGCCAAATTCAATAGTCAATTTTCAATCCTTATTTTACCCAATCTCCACTGCTAAAAAATAATTATTAAAACCATGGCTCACATACAAATATATAATGAATACTTATCAATGATTTTATTTTACTCATTATTTAATAAGGAAATTAATAAGATATTACAATCAGTTCAAAGAAAAATTCAATAAAGACCATGTTTTAAAGCAATAAGGAATGCTATAACAAGTTTACAAATAGATGCAGTAATGGTCTTTCCAAAGAGTAACTGCATTTCACCATTACCATCAACACAATCAATGCATTCCATAGGAAATAATTCATTTCAATGGACAAGAATTATTGCATTATTAAGTTTTTGTAAGTTATTGACAACCTACAAAGTTATAAAAAGCTCAAAGACTATGAAATATGAAGATAACCCTAAGAAAGGGTATTAAACAGATATCTTTTTTTTTTTTCCCGAGAGGGCATTTCAAAATCTTTCAGAATGTTTACTAGCACCACAGTATCATATTGTCCTTCTTGAAACATCTTCCTTTGCTTCTATGCCATCCTAACCTCTTGATTTTCCTCCTTTGATTTTCTCTAAGTGTTGGAGAACCCCAGGACTCTGAGCTCTCTTGTCTCTTTTACACTTTCCCTAGTAGCATCGTGTTGTCCAAGAGCTGGTAAGCTATAGTCCACAGGCCAAATCTGGCCTGCCACCTGCTTCTACAAATGAAGTTTTATTGGAACATGGTCACATTCATTCATTCAGATTGTTTATAACTGCTTTCAAACAACAATGGCTGACCTAAGTAGTTGTGACAGACTGGCCCACAAAGCCTAAAATATTTACTATCTGGCCCTTTACAGAAAAAAAGTTTGCATGGGTTTGCAAACCCATGATCTAGTCTTCTGGCTTTCAAAACTTAATACTAATGACTCCCAAATGTATATGTCCAAGCTGACCTCACCCCAGTACCCCACTTTCTGGCCAAATCAATGAATTCTCCAGGACACAGCTCAGCTGCTGCTCAATGTCAGATTCTTGATGACACTAAAATGAAGCTCCAAGTCCTTTCTTTAGTATCCAGCCACTGGTGACCATTTATCTATATATCATAATTTTAGAAACATATTTTAAAATAAACTTTAAATTGACTAACATTTAAAACTAATTTTAATATGCTTGTTTTAAATATATTACATGTATTGAGCAGAAGTTAGTGCTGGAAACAGAAACCTCTCTAGGTATTTCAAGAAGCGAGGCATACAATGAAAGGGACTATATACTTTCAATATTGTTGGAAGGGCTGGAGGAGACCAGAGGCCACAACCTGAATATTTGTTTCAAGGTCACACCACCATAGTTGCAGCCCAGAGATCAGGAAGTTGCTGCAGCTGCAAGCACTGTAAGCTGTAACCACTGCAGCACAACTGCCTTGTGCCCACTCACAAGAGGAGGACTCACGGGGGAAAGCTGCGCAGTTTCAAGACACTAGAGCCTGTGTCACTGGCTATCTCACCTGACATCCACTGAGAGAAGACAAGTAAGAGATGGAGGGGGGTAGTCTAAAGAACAAAAATAATTCCGGTTTTTGCTCATTTGGATTACCTTCACTGCTCTTAGGATACTCTTTCTTAGAAGGGGCTTTTATTTCCTGACCACCATTTCCCTCTTCCTTACCCGCACCTCTATCCTAGCTTGCTTCTTCCAATTCTCTTTCATTTCCTCAAGCACCTGCTATTGGTCATTTTCCGTAGAAGCCTGGGAGAAGTTTTAAGGGAGCAGCTATTTGTAAGACTGGTCCTTCATTTAGTAAATATGTGTTTTATTTGTCTCTGCTCTGTGTATGGAGGCAAGATGAGTAGAAGGTATGATCCCTTACATAAAAATTTGATAGATATAGAAATAGATATATATGCTATATGCCAGACACTATGCTAAGAACTTAATGCTGGTTATCTCATTTACTTCTCATATCTTTCTAAGATCAAAGTTGTTCTTATCCTCAGGTAAGAAAAATGTGACTCCCAGAGAATAAGCAATCTGTTTAAGGTTGCCCAAGCTTGAGAGTTGCAGAGCCAGGTTCAAATGTAGCCCGGTCTTACTCTAAAGCTACTGCTCATGACCACAACACTGGCGCTACTTGTTTTTAAAAGTGTGGTTTTGCAGAGTTACCATTGAAATGACTGCAGTGGAAATCTGGTGACTTCAAACCACCAGTCCTTGAACCTCCATAAGTAATGCACACAAGTTACTAGGCACTAAGCTCCGGAAGACACCCATTTGCCCCCTGTTCAAGTCAAAGTCTTTAAAACTCAAAGGAGGAAGTAATTTCTTCCAGATGGGGTAACCTCAAAGACTTCCAGAAGGATCTGACATCTGATTTCAAATTTGAAGGATAAGTAAATATAGCCAGGCAGAGTTGGACCAGGCTCAGGTCAGTTCAGTTACTCAGTCGTGTCCGACTCTTTGCAACCCCATGAACCACAGTACTCCCAACCTCCCTGTCCATCACCAACCCCTGGAGTTTACCCAAACTCATGTCCATTGAGTCGGTGATGCCATTCAACCATCTCATCCTCTGTCATCCCCTTCTCCTCCTGTCTTCAATCTTTCCCAGCATCAGGGTCTTTTCCAATGAGTCAGCTCTTCCCATCAGGTGGCCAAAGTATTGGAGTTACAGCTTCAACATCAGTCCTTCCAATGAACACCCAGGATTGATCTTGTTTAGGATGGACTGGGTGGATCTCTTTGCAGTCCAAGGGACTCTCAGGAGTCTTCTCCAACATCAGAGTTCAAAAGCATCACTTCTTTGGCACTCAGCTTTCTTTATAGTCCAACTCTCACATCCATAAATGACCACTGGAAAAACCATAGCCTTGACTAGGTGGACCTTTGTTGGAAAAGAAATGTCTTTGCTTTTTAATATGCTGTCTAGTTTGGTCATAACTTTCTTCCAAGGAGTAAGTGTCTTTTAATTTCATGGCTGCAATCACCATCTGCAGTGACTTTGGAGCCCCCAAAATAAAGTCAGCCACTGTTTCCACTGTTTCCCCATCTATTTGGCATGAAGTGATGGGACCAGATGCCATGATCTTCGTTTTCTGAATGTTGGGCTTTAAGCCAACTTTTTCACTCTCCTCTTTCACTTTCATCAAGAGGCTCTTTAGTTCTTCTTCACTTTCTGCCATAAGAGTGGTGTCATCTGCATATCTGAAGTGAAGAAAATAGCCTGAGTAAAGATCCAGGTGTAAAAAGTCAGGATCTGTGTGAGGTCCTAGTGTGCAGTACAGCAGCAGATTGGATGGCAGAAGTGTGTGGTGCTCAGCCTGGTGCCTGGCACACAGAGGCACTGGGCATGTTTTCCTGAAGGGTCTTAGAAGACACCATTAAAGGCCTGGTTGAAAAATATCTCCACATTATAAACTGTGAGACCTCCAGGAAGTCACATCTCTCTGGTGTCACTGCCCCCATCAAATTGGTTGAAAGTGGCAGTCCTAATTCACAGGGCTGTGGTGAGGGTTAAATGAATTAAGGGTTAAATCAGAGCCCTGTAAAGGGCTCTAATCAACATTTCAGTTGCAAATAACAGCAAACCTAACTCAAACAAGCTTAAGTAAGGAATGGACTTTTTGACTCCTTATGGGAAAAGTCTGGATATAGAACTAGCTGCCAGTGTGGTAGGATCCAGAGGGACAAACAGTATCATCAGGCTCCCCCTCGCCCCCCCGATTCTTTATCTTTTCTCTTTTCTGTGTAGATCTAACCCCCAGAAGAAAGCAAGCCACTCTCTCTCACACCTAAAAGTCAAATTTCCTACAGCTGGGTTTGGACATGGGGAGGTGGGGGAGGGGACGGCGAGTAGAATGTTCTGATTGGTTGGCCTGTTAGGGGCAGGGAATGCTCTGATTGGCTGGCCTATGGTGGAAGAATGCTCTGATTGGCTGGGCTGCATCACATGTTCAGCACCCCCCAATGGCTACCGACAGGATCTCACAAATGAGGAGGTCATAACACCTTGCCTGGAAAGGGATTCCAACAGGACAAATAACATTTAGAAGCTTTTAACAGAGTGCCTGGCCCTTGGTAAGTGTTTACTAAAATTTAATGCTATGAAATAAGCCAAAAGGCCAAGTTAGGGCCACACCCATGAGGCCTTGAATTCTAGGCTAAAATGATTGAGCTTTAGTTAAAGGGCAGTGGTGAGTCACTGAAGGGTTTGTCCAGTGTGGTGAACAAAATGTTTTGGGACGATTGGTCTCATAGTGGGAGTGTGACAGAGGGCAGAGAATTTGGTGGTAGGAAGGTCAGCCGGGAAGCTGATATATTCTGAGTTCAGTGTTGAGGATCCAGGCTACAAATGTGATAGGAACAGAACGAAGGGAATTCCCATTAAATAGCAGAGAAGGAAGAATGGCAGGTTTGACTGCCTGCGGAGGGCACATCAGTGTCACGAGGTGAGCAGTCCCTGAGGTTATAAACCAGGGTGACAGGGAAGATGGTGGCCTGGCCACTCAGATTCCTCTCTTTTCTTCCTTCCTCTTTTTGCCTTAACCCTCCTTCCCTTCTCTCTTTCGGGGCTATGTAATTTTCTCTTAACCTAGACAGCACAGTCTTTCTTGAGTATATGTCACTTGCACACCCACCAAGGACTCTTCCTGGAGTAGCTTTAAAAGTACTGATTTATAAACAATCACAATGTGTTAAAGATTCGGGTGAATGCAATGTTCCCCTCTTACCATAAAAGCAAGCAAGCAAACAAATGGCATTTGTAGAGCTTGCAGAAGATTTGGAATAACCTTTGTCTCTTTTAAGAACATGAAATGAGTTGGAGTTTTGACCAGGAACCCTGAGTATTTTATCTGTGTTAGAAATGTAAAGAGTATAACAGAAGATGGATTTCATTCAAGGAGGTGCAAGTGGTCTCTCTGTGTGTGTTTGTGTTTTCAGGTCTGTAAGTGAGCTAGAGAACCACTGACATCTTGGAGGCAGTTGTATGTCAGCATGATACTAAAAAGTGGTCAAAACTTGTTTTTTGAAGCAAGGCTGAGGAAGGGAAGAAAGATACCTCTTAGTTCTGCTTCTGAAGTATGTTTCTTATGAGAATGGGATGTTAAGGGGAGGGTTGCACAGTGAGATGTCTCAAAACCATCAGGTAGCAACCTGTTCCAGAAGCTCTCACCCAAAGCTCTAGCTGGTCCAGGCAGTAGCCATGATGGATTTCTCTTTTGATCAATGATGAAAACTTGTTCTTGTCTTGCACTTGTTATCTGGGTGTGTTACTGCATCTTGTGAAAACTTCAAGAGGGCTTCCAATCCCCTACCCCATAATCTGGGAAGTAATACTAAGTATAAAGCAACTGAAAAAGTTATGGCATGGTCTGTTAGTTGTCTGTCACTTTCCATCTTCTTTCATAATACAGCCCTTACCACATAGGGATGGAAGAGGAGGCTTCCCTGGTGGCTCAGGTGGTAAAGAATCTGCCTGCAATGTGGGAGACCTGGGTTTGATCCCTGTGTTCAGAAGATCACCTGGAGAAGGGCATGGCACCCCACTCCAGTATTCTTGCCTGGAGAATCCCTGTGGACAGAGGAGCCTGGTGGGCTACAGTCCACAGAGAGTCAGACACGACTGAACAACTAAGCTCAGTGATGGCAGAGGAGCCAGTTAGAAGGAGTCTATGACTCTCAACAGTCTGGCACAGAGCTGAACAAGGGGATGACAAATGATGTTATCCAAAATGGGTTGAAAGGCCCCTCTGCCCCACAGTTTCTCTCTGCCTGTCCACGGCAGAAAACTGACAGAGCACCTTGTGTTCCATTTTAAGTTGAAGTCTTTGCACCTGAGAGCACTGGCGCAACCTTTTGTTATACCAAACACCTGCTCATCCTTCCTAATTCAGCTGCAGTGATATACTTCTTCTGTGACGCTTTTGCTGATCCCCGCTCCCAACTCTCCATCCTCCTCTCCCTCTCCTTTTCTCTCTCTGTCCCCCTTTTCTCTGTCTCCCTTTCTCTCTAGCAGAGAGCTGACGATGTGGCTAAGTATTTGTGTTCTCTAATGGCTGCAGACCCCAACAGGGCAGGAGCCTTATCTTTCAGTTTTGAATCCCAGCACCATACCGCATAATATGACTCGAAAGATGGAGGAATAAGTAAGATATAGTGGAAAGGTCACTGAACCTGGAGTTCAATGATCATGCGAAACAGAATCCTTGGCTGGTGATCTTGGACAAGAGATTCACCTCTTTCGAGCCTCAGTTTCATTATCTGATGAGTGAGAAAAGCAACTCCCCATTTCCCACATATCCCAGTTTTTCCATGGAATAAATGAAATAAGGTATTTAGCAGAGCCCTATAGGAAGAAAGTCTGAGGACACACTGGTCCAGCTCACTCATTTTACAGATGATTAAACTGATTCTTAGAAGTTTCTTTTTACCAAAATTTATTATCCTTAGTCCTATTCCTGTAGGAACTTGCTCTTAAAATCTGACCTGGAGGTAGGAACCTAATAAATTCATTTTTCAAGAGTTAGTAATGATTATTCAGAGTGTGGACGTACCTCCCTTAGAAATATCTGCATTGTTCTTAAGAGATTTACAGTAATAGGATTTACTTCAGGTCTTTGAACAGAATAGTAAAGAGGTATTTTGGATGGAACAGTTTCCAAGTGTTTTCCAATCTGCATGATATAAATAGCTGTCTCTGTATACTATGTCTTGAACTGATCATTGGAGAAAAACTACATGAATGGTGATCTCCCTCAAATGTCCCATTTCCCCAAAGTCTGGAGGACTCATCTTTTTAAAATATGAAAACTAGAAATGTCAGATCCTTGAAATCACAAAAGCAGTAAACATCTTCAAAGAAATTAAAAATAATCATGACATATTGTAAAGAATCTTTAAATAGAAGTAAGGAAATCTGAGGCCCAGGTCTAACCCTCACAAGTTATGTGAACTTGGTTAACTCAGGCTTCTTGAGCATTCCCCCTCTCCAATATTTTAAGACTATTTAGTGTGTATGTGCCTCGATATACGTAGATCAAAATTCAAAAGGTATTATAATACTATAGGAAATATATGTTTGGTCTTTGTGTCCTTCTCCACGTGCTCTTGGCACAGAGCTCCTAAAACCCTTGGAATTTTTTGAGTGACAGAGAACATCTTTTGTTATTCATTACAAGCCCCTTTCAACCATAACCAAGTTTGTGCTCATTAGGTGACTCTTCATGGACCTCTGGATGGCTTCACGATCAGGAGTGGCCTCCAAACAAACCAAGCCTTGATTAGAGGATTGGAACTTCACTCCCACCCCACCCGCCTCAGCCTCTGCAGAGGGTTGAGGAGACAGGCTAGAGATGGAGTTCAATCACCAATGGCCAGTGATTTGATTAATCATACCCTTGCAATGAAATCACCATAAAAATCCCTAAACAGGGCTTGGAGAGCTTCCAGGTTGGTGAACGCATCCACATGCTGGGAGGATGCACTGTGTGCTCAGCTGTGTCTGACTCTTTGGGACCCCATGGACTGTAGCCCACCAGGCTCCCTGTCCGCAGAATTTTTCAGGCAAGAATACCAGAGTGAGTTGCCATTTCCTCCTCCAGAGGATCTTCCCACATTCGGGATTGAAACCGTGTCTCCTGCATTGCAGGAGGGTTCTTTACCACTGAGCCCCTAGACCCAAAGCTTCCCAGGTGGCACTAGTGCTAAAGAACCTGCCTGCCACTGCAGGAGATGTAAGAACTGTGAGTTCGATCCCTGGGTCAGGAAGATCTCCTGGAGGAGAGCGTGGCAACCCACTCCAGTACTCTTGCCTGGAGAATCCCATGGATAGAGGAGCCTGGCAGGCTACAGTCCATAGAGTCACAGAGAGTTGGATATGACTGAAGTGACTAAGCACGCACACAAGCACCTAGCACCCCAGCTCCATGAGGACAGATGCTTTTGCACTCAGGCCCTTCCTGGACCTCGCCTGTGTGCCTCTTCATTTGGCTGTTCATTTGCATCTTTTATACTAAGCTAGTAAATGTTTTCCTGAGTTCTGTGAGCCATTTTAGCAAATTATTGTACCAAGGAGGGGTCATGGGAACCTCCGATTTATAGCTGGTTGGCCAGAAGTTCTAGTGGCCCGGGACTTGTGATTGGCATCCAAAGTCAGGGCAGCTTTGTGGAACTGAGCCCTTGAACTTGTGGGATCTGATGCTAACTCCAGGTAAATATTAATAGTATCAGAATTGAATGGAATTGGTGGATACCCAGACAAACAGTGAAAAATCACCTTTATAGTCCTATTCCGTAGCTCTTGTTTCCCTCCTTGGGCCCAGAGACAACTATTATCAATTAGTTCATTGTAATTATTATCAAATACTGAATCATATCTCTGCAAATTCATATGTTGAAACCTTAATTACCTCCATCTCAATGTAACAGTATTTACAGATAGAGCCCTTGGGAGATAATTAAGTTTTGATGAGATCAGGAAAATAGAGCCCCCCCATATTGGGATTAGTGCCCTTATAAGAAGACACACCAAAGAGCTTACCCTCTCTCAGCCTTGTGAGCCTGTAGGGAGAAGAGAGCCATCTATATCCAGGAAGAGAGTCCCGCCAGAACCTGACTTCCAACACCCCGATCCCCATACTTTAAGCCTCCAGAACAGTGAGAAAATTCATTTCTCTTATTTAAGCCATCTAGGCCATGGCATCTAGTCTAGTCATAAGATACTGAGAATCCACTCAGAAATATCTTATGCGTAAACAATCAACAATAAATACATTTCTATTAGCTTTCTTACTTTTTTCAACAAATGGTTCTGTACCTTGCCATACTTTATCTTGAAGAATAATCCAAGTCACTATATCTCTTTTTTCAATAGTTGCTTGACATTTTTTTCCGTTGTATAACTATACCATAGTTCATTTAACCAAACTTCTGTTGCTGAACACTAGATTGTTTCCTGTTTTTCATAATTACAAATTATGCTGCAGTGAATCATTTGCACCTATGAGATCTATTTGTTGGCTGAATTCCTAGAAGTGATTACTAGGTGGAAGTATATTCATATCTATAATCTTAATAGACATTGCTAAATTGTCCTTCATAGTCATTGTGCCATTTTACACTCCATTCAGTATGTGTCATAATGCTTATTCTCCCTGACTTTCAGTTACACAGTATGTTAGCAAATTTATGAGATTGGCCAAACTGACCTATAAAATTTTAGTTATTTAAGGTTTTCTTCTTTTTTTGAATTTTCTTATGTGTGAAATTGAGTATCTTTTCATATACTTAAGAATCTTCAAAGTTTTCCTTCAACAATTCACATTCTTTTTTAGGTATTTAGGTAGGTAGTTTTCTTATTGTTTTGTAGGAGCTCTTTATTACAACAGGAAAATAAAACCTTTATGTGTGATAAGAATTATAAACCCTGCCTCCCCCCACCCATTGATTTGTATTTTGACTTGTGAGTTTTGTCATACTGAACTTTTTGATTTTTATATAGTCCAATTTATCAAATGTTTTTTTCAAGCCTTCTAGGTTTCATATTGTAGTTAGAAAATTCCCCTACTCCAAGATGAAAATATCTCCATACTTTTTCTACTTTCTTCTATATTTAAGTCTTTGACACATCTGAATTTTATTTGATGTAATATAAGAAATATGGATCCAACTTAGTGTGTTTGCAGAGAGTTACCGAATTTATCCCAATGCCATTGACTGAATAATTTATTTTTTTCTCCTCTTATTTGAACTGCATCTTTATCCTATACCAGAACAATAGTAAATGTCATGCAAAGTCATGCATGAGCTGTGAGGTCGATTCTGGGACTTTAGACTCTGTTCCACTGAGCTGCCTATCATATGCCAACACTGCACTGTGTAAATTGTTATTACTTTATAATATTTTAATATGGGGTTGGTTTTCTTCTTTTTACAAGTATCTTGGTTCTTCTTGTCCATTTTTCATATTAACTTGAGAAGCATCTAAATTGGTCTCAAAAAAATTCCTTAAAAGCATTTTTACTGAGATTGCCAAAAGTAAGGAAAGTTGACATGACCCCAGTGTTGACCTTTTTACTCAAAAGCAGAACTTGCCTTTTCATTTGTCCACATTCTCTTTTGTATCCCTTAGTGGTGGGTTAAGTTTTTTTTTTAATTAGAAAAAGATTTTTCTTTTAACTTACTATTTCAGTTACAATACAAATAAGGCCTCCTATTACATCCTCTAATTGATTATTGTTCTGTTAAGGCGGTTTCTTTCTGTTGGGTGTTTTTGTTTTTTACCAAGCCAAATTACTTCCCATATTGTTTGACATCATTTTTCATGTGACTTTCTTAAACTTTCTTGGTATACCTCATGTGCAGGTAGTGAATGTTAGCTCTTCTATTTAAAAATAGATATACCTCTAGTTTCTCTCTTTTATCTAATTGAAATAGTACCTGAAAAATAGTGTTAAATAATTGCAGTGTCACTAGACATCCTTGCTTTGTTTCTGATATGAATGGAAATGTGTATTTTTTCTCTATTAAGCTCACTACTGATTCTTAGACGGAGATAGATAGATTAAGCCGTTTTAAGACCGTGTCCACCTATTGCTAGTTTATGGCATCTTTTACATTTTTTATGTCTTTATCTTTGGTGCACCGGGTCTTCATTGCTGCTCTCAGGCTTTCTCTGGCTGTGGCAAGCAGGGACTACTCTTGGTTTTCGGTGCGTGTGCTTCTCGTTGTGGCAGCTTCTCTCGCTGCAGAGCACGGGCTCTAGGCGCACAGACTTCAGTAGTCGCAGCACGTGGGCTCAGTAGTCATGGCACGTGGGCTTAGTTGCCCTGAGGGATGTGGAATCTTCCTGACCAGGAATGGGATCTTGTGTCCCCTGCCTTGGCAGATGGATTCTTATCCACTGTACCAGCAGGGAAGTCCTAGTTTACTATATCTTTATCAAGAACGGATATTGAATTTTCTCAAATGCCTTCTCAGTACCTATTGAAAAGATAATATTAATGTTCTCCTTTCATAATAATAGATTCCCAAATATTGAATAATCTTTGCACTCCTGGAATTCTTAAATGTCAATGTTATCATTCTTTTAATGTGCTACTGAAATATGTTTGCTAATACTCATTTGGATTATTGTATTGATATTCATAAGTGAGATTGATCTGTAGTTTCCTTGTGCAGTAATTGGTGCATATTTTTATCAACGTTATCTTAGCTTAACTTAAATAATTTGGATACTTTATTTCCTTTCTATAGTCTGGAACAGTTTAAATAGCATTAGATTCATCTGAAAGATTCATCTGAATCTTTCATAAAATTCCTCTCTTTTTACTTTAATTCCTTGCTTTATCAACTTTTTCAGTTAAGTAACCATCTCTTGGTCATAATTGCCTCCCAGATAAAAAATGCTTTTATTATTTCTATGTATATTTTATAAATATACATTACTCTCATAAACACAAGGATATTAAAATTAAAATGAAGAAATAACCATAGAAATGTACAGTTGTCTATAGCAAAAATTTTCAGTACAGTGTTACTTATAGAGGCAAAAGAGAAAGCAATGTAAAGGCTAAACATTCACAGGGAACTAGTTAAATTATGGTGTTTTCTGTATAATAAAATACTTTGCAGCTAGTTGATTTACAATATTGTATTAGTTTCAGATGTACAGCATAGCGATTCAGTAGGGGTCTTTTGCAGATTATATTCTAGGTGGTGCTAGTGGTAAAGAACCCACTTGCCATTGCAGGAGACCTAAGAGACGCCGGTTCAATCCCTAGATCAGAAAGATCCCCTGGAGAGGGAAATGGCAACTCACTCCAGTATTCTTGCCTGGAGAATCCCATGGACAGAGGAGCCTGGAGGGCTAAAATCCATAGGGTTGTAAAGAGTTGGACATGACTGAAGCAACTTACCATGCACACACATAGGTTATTACAAGATATTGAATAAAATTCTCTGTGCTATACAGTAAATCCTTATTGCTTATCTGTTTCATGTATATATGTATACTAGTTTGTATCCGTTAACCCCATGCTTCTAATTTATCCCTCCCCCCACCTTTGGTAACCATAAGTTTATTTTCCACACCTGTGAGTCTGTTTCTGTTTTGTATATAGATTCATTTGTATTATTTGTATATGCTTCATACAAGTGATATCTTTTGATATTTGTCTTTCTCTGACTTCCTTCACTTTGTATGGTAATCTCTAGGTCCATACATGTTGCTGCAAATGGCAATATTTCCTTATTTTTATGGCTGAGTAATATTCCACTGTATATGAACACTTCATTTATTAAGCCTCTTGTCTATTGATAGGCACTTGGGTTGTTTCCATGTATTACTACTTGGCTATTGTAAATAGTGCTGCTGTGAACATTGGGGCACATGTATCTTTTTGAATTAGTGTTTTTGTTCTTCCCAGATATATACCCAGGAGTGTAATTCCCAGATCATATGGTAGCTCTATTTTTATATTTTTAAGGAACCTCCGTATTGTTTTCCATAGTGACGGTAACCAATCTACATCCCCACCAACAGTACAGGAGGCCTTCCTTTTCTCTGCACCCTCTCCAGCATTTATTATTTGTAGACTTTTTGATGATGGTTGTTCTGACAGAAGTGATAACTCATTGTGGTTTTGATTTGCATTTCTCTAATAATTAGTGATGTTGAATACCTTTTCATGTGCCTGTGACCATCTGTATCTTTTCTTTGGAGAAGTGTCTATTTAAGTCTTCTGCCCATTTTTTTATAGAGTTGTTTGTTTTTGTTGTTGAGTTGTATGAGCTGTTTGTATATTTCGGAAATTGATCTGTTGTTGGTCCCTTCATTTGTAAATATTTTCTCCCATTCTGTAGGTTGTCCTTTCATTTTGTTTATGGTTTCCTTTGCTTGTAAGTTTGATTCGGTCCTATTTGTTTCTTTTTCTTTTATCTCTTTTGCCTTGTGAAATGGATCAAGGAAAATGTTGCTGATGGTTTATGTCCAAGAATGTTCTATGTTCTCTTTTAGGATTTTTATGGTGTCATGTCTTATATTTAAGTTTTTAAGCCATTTTGTGTTTATTTTTGTATATGATGTGAGGAAGTGTTCTAATTTCATTGATTTACATAAAGTTTTTCGGATTTTCCACTTGTTGAAGAGATTGTCTTTTCTCCATTGTATATTCTTGCATCCTTTGTTGTAGATTAATTGACCATAGGTTCATGGATTTATTTCTTGGCTCCCTGTTCTGTTCCATTGATCTATATTTCTGTTTTTGTGCCAATACTATGCTGTTTGGTTACTATAGCCTTGTAGTATAGTCTGAAGTTTAGCTTTGTTCTTTTTTCTCAGGATAAGACTCTTTTTCATATGTTCCTGATTGTCTTAATTTTTACACTAGGAAATCATTACTTAATATTAGTATATCATCTTAAAATTAAAATGATGATGTAATTATGTATTTATTAACATGAAAAAGATGTTCACAGTAGATGGTGATGCATGTTTCAGAGCAATATGATCACACTTTTGTAATCTGTTTCTGAAGCTGTGGATTTGGAAGTGGTTTTCTTAGGCTAATGTTGGATGTTTTCAACTTTTTGTTTACATTTATTTTCCCAATTTTTCTAGGGTACTTAGGAATTATTTAGGTGAATGACTGGGAAGATAAATAGATGGATGAAAAACCATCAGTTCAGTTCAGTTCAGTCGCTCAGTAGTGTCTGACTCTTTGCGACCTCATGAATCGCAGCACATCAGGCCTCCCTGTCCATCACCAACTCCTGGAGTTCACTCAAACTCACGTCCATCGAGTCAGTGATGCCATCCAGCCATCTCATCCTCTGTTGTCCCCTTCTCCTCCTGCCCTCAATCCCTCCCAGCATCAGAGTCTTTTCCAATGAGTCAGCTCTTCACATGAGGTGGCCAGAGTATTGGAGTTTCAGCTTTAGCATCATTCCTTCCAAAGAAATCCCAGGGCTGATCTCCTTCAGAATGGACTGGTTGGATCTCCTTGCAGTTCAAGGGACTCTCAAGAGTCTTCTCCAACACCACAGTCCAAAAGCATCAATTATTCAGCGCTCAGCCTTCTTCACAGTCCAACTCTCACATCCATACATGACCACTGGAAAAACCATAGCCTTGACTAGACGGACCTTTGTTGGCAAAGAATGTCTTTGCTTTTCAATATGCTATCTAGGTTGGTCATAACTTTCCTTCCAAGGAGTAAGCATCTTTTAATTTCATGGCTGCAGTCACCATCTGCAGTGATTTTGGAGCCCAAAAAGATAAAGCCTGACACTGTTTCCACTGTTTCCCCATCTATTTCCCATGGAGTGATGGGACCGAATGCCATGATCTTCATTTTCTGAATGTTGAGCTTTAAGCTAACTTTTTCACTCTCCACTTTTGCTTTCTTCAAGAGGCTTTTAGTTCCTCTTCACTTTCTGCCATAAGGGTGGTGTCATCTGCATATCTAAGGTTATTGATATTTCTCCCAGCAATCTTGATTCCAGCTTGTGCTTCTTCCAGCCCAACGTTTCTCAGGATGTACTCTGCATAGAAGTTAAATAAACAGGGTGACAGTATACAGCCTTGACATACTCCTTTTCCTATTTGGAACCATTCTGTTGTTCCATGTCCAGTTCTAACTGTTCCTTCCTGACCTGCATATAGGTTTCTCAAGAAGCAGGTCAGGTAGTCTGGTATTCCCATCTCTTTCCATATTAGGGATTAAAAAAGAATCTTTTTATAATTAACTAGATGGAAGGTTAGGAATGCTACCTGACTCCAGTCCACTAAAATTAGAAATTTCCCAGTATAAACCACTGGTGAAAACAAAGTATTGTCTAGTCCCCACCCATACTTCAGGCAAGTGAGTGGAAACTGTGCATCTGCCATCTGGCTGGGCTGCCTAGTACTACAGCTTTCCCTCTGGCCTGTGTCGGTGGGAGGCACAGTGCAGGGAGAGAGGAGGTGTTCTTATAGAGACAAGAATATGTAGACCTCGTTCTACTTAATGGCCAGAGACCTTAAACTTGAATGCTATGAACCACTGGTTCTCCAAGTTTGGTCCCAGACCAGCAGCATCAGCATTACCTAGAAAGCTGTGGGATATTCACATTCTTAGGGCCTAAACTAGCTGAACAATAGCATACGAGTGGGAACCAGTAGTCTGTGTTTAGTAAACCCCCAAGTTCTGAAAGAGATAGGAACCAGACCACCTGACCTGCCTCTTGAGAAACCTGTATGCAGGTCAGGAAGCAACAGTTAGAACTGGACATGGAACAACAGACTGGTTCCAAATAGGGAAAGGAGTATGTCAAGTCTGCATATTGTCACCCTGCTTATTTAACTTCTATGCAGAGTATATCATGAGAAACGCTGGACTGGAAGAAACACAAGCTGGAATGAAGATTGCCAGGAGAAATATCAATAACCTCAGATATGCAGATGACACCACCCTTAAGGCAGAAAGTAAAGAGGAACTAAAAAGCCTCTTGATGAAAGTGAAAGTGGAGAGTAAAAAAGTTGGCTTAAAGCTCAACATTCAGAAAACTAAATCATGGCATCTGGTCCCATCACTTCATGGGAAATAGATGGGAAAACAGTGTCAGGCTTTATCTTTTGGGCTCCAAAATCACTGCAGATGGTGACTGCAGCCATGAAATTAAAAGATGCTTACTCCTTGGAAGGAAAGTTATGATCAACCTAGATAGCATATTAAAAGCAGAGACATTCTTTGCCAACAGAGGTCCGTCTAGTCAAGGCTATGGTTTTTCCAGTGGTCATGTATGGATGTGAGAGTTGGACTGTGAAGAAAGCTGAGCACTGGAGAATTGATGCTTTTGAACTGTGGTATTGGAGAAGACTCTTGAGAGTCCCTTGACTGCAAGGAGATGCAACCGGTCTGTTCTGAAGGAGATCAATCAAGGGTGTTCATTGGAAGGACTGATGCTAAAGCTGAAACTCCAATACTCTGGCCACCTCATGTGAAGAGCTGACTCATTGGAAAAGACCCTGATGCTGGGAGGTTTTGGGAGCAGGAGGAGAAGAGGACGACAGAGGATGAGACGATTGGATGACATCACCAACTCAATGGACATGGGTTTGGGTGGACTCCGGAGTTGGTGATGGGCAGGGAGGCCTGGTGTGCTGTGGTTCATGGGGTCACAAAGAGTCGGACATTACTGAGCGACTGAACTGAACTGAAGTGGTTCTGAGGCCTTTCAACCACTTCTAGAAATATTCTCAATCTAAGATGACTTCTGAGGCAAGATGTAACTGCTGGGAGGAAAGAAAAGTCTCCTTCTTTCTAAAAATCTTAGAAAACATTCCCAGAAATGTTTAAAGTCAGAACCTTCACAATAAGTTGAAGAAGATCCCTCAGTATCAGGAAACTATTTCCCATTTAGTCAAGACTTTAACATTTGTCTGAAAATATAGAGAGTTGGATCCTAGAATAACAGAATGTCGCAACTGCTTAGACCTCAGAGATCATTCTGGAACAACATTCGTGTTTTCACCAATGAAGATGCTGTGCTGAGAGAGGTGACGTGAATAGGAAAAGCACAAAAGATAAAGGCAGGTTTGTTTGCGTTTGTCTCCATAGACCCTGAAAAGCCTAAAACTGTGTTATTTAATAATGTACCAAAGTGTTGCTTTTGAGCTGTGGTGTTGGAGAAGATTCTTGAGAGTCCCTTGGACAGCAAAGAGATACAACCAGTCCATCCTAAAGGAAAGCAGTCCTGAATATTCATTGGATGGACCGATGTTAAAGCTGAAACTCCAATACTTCAGCCACCTGATGCGAAGAACTGACTCATTTGAAAAGACCCTAACAGTGGGAAAGATTGAAGGCAGGAAGAGAAGGGGGTGACAGAGGATGAAACGGTTGGATGGCATCATCGACTCAATGGACACGAGTTTGAGTAAACTGTGGGAGTTGGTGATGGACAGGGAGGCCTGGCATGCTGCAGTCCATGGGGCTGCAAAGAGTCGGACACGACGGAGTGACTGAACTGAACTAAAAGTGTCACACATAACTGAAAAATGAAGTTCTAGAAGAAGCCATAGAGGCCACAGGATCTTCTCTCCTCAGAGCAATAACAATGATCTCTAGACAAACCTGGCCAAATTCATTTTCACAGACTTTCTCACTGAGGATGAATTTCAGTTAGTGACGAAACAACATGAATTCCAAGTCTTTCCTGGAAAGGCCAGCATGAACAGTATAATTCAAGTACTTCCTTCCTGAGTAATTTCACATGAACTCTTTCCTAGAATGCATTTTTTCTAGAGCAACCTCTAAAATAAACATATGCTCTTAAGGATGTAGAAAACATGGTTACATTTAACACTTCTTACATTACTAAGAGTCTTACCTCAGGCAAGGTTTCTTACTTTATTTAAAGCTCCATTTCAACAAATAGATAATGATTATTCAAGATAAGTCCATGGACAAGGCTTAGGTCATTGTGTTGTGCTATAAACATACTGTGTATCTATGTAGTTTTACTATAAACATAGACATACAATAAATACAGTATGTCTATATAGTTTAACTCCTTCAGCTTGGAATTTTGTGTTTGTTCAAATAGAAAGTATAATTATTTTGGAATCAGAGTCCTAGAAAGAAACATTAGCAAGTCAATGTCTTTGTTGTTGTTCAGTCACTCAGTCGTGTCCAACTCCTTGCAACCCCGTGGACTGCAGCACACCAGGCTTCCCTGTCGATCACCATCTCCCAGAGCCTGCTCAGACTCACGTCCATTGAGTTGGTGATGCCATCCAACCATCTCAGACACTGTCATCCTCTTCTCCTGCCTTCAACCTTTCCCAGCATCAGGGTCTTTTCCACTGAGTCAGCTCTTTGCATCAGGTGACCAAAGTATTGGAGTTTCAGCTTCAACACCAGTCCTTCCAAAGAACACCCAGGACTGATGTCTTTTAGAATGAACTGGTTGGATCTCCTTGCAGTCCAAGGGACTCTAAAGAGTCTTTCCCAACACCACAGTTCAAAAGCATCAATTCTTTAGCACTCAAATGACAGGATGAAAACCACAATCACAGAAAACTAACCAAACTAATCACATGGATCACAGCCTTGTCTAACTCAATAAAACTATGAGCCATGCCTTGTTAGGGCCATCCAAGACAGATGGTTCATGGTGGAGAGTTCTGACAAAGTGTGGTTCACTGGAGAAGGGAATGGCAAGCCAATATGTTTTTACATACAGATTACTTCACTGATCACTGGAGGCACAGCCAGACAAGGTCTTAAAACATAGTCCCTGCTTTTAAACAGCTTCATTACCAGTAAAAACATTTGTCAGACTCATACAGGCCGAACTGAAAGCTAAGTAAGTTGAAAACAAGGGCTTCCCTGGCGGCCCAGTGGCTAAGACGCCACCTTCCACTTCAGGGTGCGCAGTTCCATCCCTGGTCAGGGAACTAAGATCGCACACGCTGCTCGGTGCAGCCAAAGAATTTTTTAAAGAAGAAAAAAAAGTTGAAAATGGATTTAAAACTTTAGTGGTCATGTTTTTGTCATTAAATGTCCTTTCACCTTCATTTTAATAAAATTTTTTTCTTCTGAAAGCAATCTTCTGCCCTCTCTTCAGGAAGGCCAGATTCAAGTTTTGTGAAACTTGAAGTTTATACAGTTTGCAGAAGCCACTTTAGAGGGCAAAGGTTACAAATACAAAATTATAATATTTAGAGTAAGAAAAGAAGTCACAATACCTTATAATTTTCAAAAAGCTGACTAATTAAAAAAAAAAAACTCATGAAATCTGCAAACTAAACTTTTTTTCCCCTGAATGTTCTGACACTAAAATCCTTTTCTCCTGATGATATTGTTTATGGGACCAAACCTTATCTGAAGCCAACTACGTCTGGACTCTTCTGTTATATAACCTGATATTTCTCTTTATTATTTAAGCTACTTTGAATTATTGGAGACACAGAATCCTAATTTATACAGAGATATAAGAAAAGCTCATAATAAGCTTTATGAATAGGTGGACCTCAGCTGAGGAAGAAAATCGCTCAAGGGTTTATCCCAGCTTGCAAAATATAGAGTGGTTTGTGTGGTCACACAGACATTCCCTCTGAGGACTGAAAAAAAAAAAAAATGCACTGCCTAAAAGTTGAGAATTGTATTTTATGAGACAGACTTTCTGAGGACTTCAAGCCCAGGAGGTAACCTAGGAAGATAGCTCTGAGGGACTGCATCAAAGAGGTAAGGGAGAAGCCAGGGTGTACGGGAATTTTTGCAACAAAGACCAAGCAGTCAGTACATCAAAATATTACTGTTAACTAAAGAAAACCAAGATAGCTCAAGTTAATGAATTTAGTATTTTTCTTTATGTATGGAAAGATGCAAGAGTCTGGGTTCACTGAAATGATTGCTTTGATCGACGCTAGCTTTCTAGGCCAGTATCCTGTTCTTTCCCATCCTGAGTGTCTGCAGGGTGCACCGCTGGGGGTGGCTGCAGCGGCTGAGGGCTTGGCAATGGACAGCCCGTTTATGTCCGTGGTCACTTCCCCTCGTGGCTCACTGTCCGAGCCGCGGGAGCTGCCTGAGGGCTGCAACACCCCTTGTGCTGATACAGCTGGTAACATTTTCACACCTCCATTAGCAGAAGGAACTTAAGAGTCACTACTTAATTTCTAGCACTGTGTGATAAATATAATTGAGCCATGGAAGGATATGGGAAAATAAAAACATTTGTTATGTCAGAAGACAACAAATAGATTGTTACTGCTTTTAACAAGTGTTTAATAATTAGCCCTTAGTGGGAAAAGGTTACATGGCTCCTTTGATGTGGTTGCCTAAAATTAATCATTACCTAGTACTGCTTTGTTTACAGTGGAATCAAGAAATAATCTGTGTAAAGATGGAAAAATGGTAGGGAAAAGCTTAATTAACTAAAAGCTGTGTTTACTTAAAATCCATTAAGAAAGGGCATTTCAAAGAGTAAACAGAAACCGTAGCTTGCGATAAGCATTCGGTAATGTAGCTTTGAGGCGTAAATGTGCCATGGGAAAACAATAATAGATCTGAAAATTCTGTATGGCTTTCGGTAGCATAGAGAAACAAACGGTCATTTTCAAAGTGTGTGAGGTCAAGTGTGGTTCTGGTGGGAATGATGACAGAAAAAAAGCCCCCGAAATAGCTGCATTTGGAATGGAATTGCTTTAGAGCAGAATCCAGTGCGCTGTTTTGTTTTTGCCACCTAAACAGCCGAAAAGGCCAGGCCCACTAAGCTCTAGCGTATCTTTTACAGTTGTGGTTCATTCAGTGATGACCTTCTAGGATTTACCTGGAACCGTAAGGGAGGAAGGAGGCAGGATGACTTTGATCTTGGGCGTGGGCATTGTGTGTGGCAGTTTGAAATGGGATCTCAGCTCCCTGAGTGGGAAGCAGAGCCAGACTTGTGACGGGGAGAATGCCGAATTCTAGCTGCTGGTGGCTAGAAGCAGAGCCCTGGCTCTTGTCTTCTCTTAAGAAAAATTTTTTTAGCAAGCGATGGAACATAGAAATAGATAGTGTTTATTAAGAGAAAGATACATGTGGATAGGCACCTGGGCAGTCTCAGAGGGTCGCACCTTTGGGGTGACTTAAGTCACTTAAGTGGAGACAGTTTTCCGGGGTTCCTCCAGCCAGTCATCTTGCTCTGTCTGGCTCCGGGCCCATGTTTGTTCTGACTAAGGGCCCTCCCCTGTGGACGTGTTCATCTGTTAGCCAAGATGGGTTCCAGTGTGAGGCTGTCTGGGAGGTTAACAAAACATGTGATGGCCTAGTGTTCCCTCCCCTGAGGAACCCTCCTGTGCCTATATAGTCTGGGAGGTCTCCTTGATGCTGAGAATGAGAAATAGGTGGCCTCTTTATCTTTTCCCTATACTAGGCTTACCCCTTTCTGTTCCTGCTAGTTTTGTCATCTTGAAGCGTCCACAGGCGACAGTCAAGCTGCTTGTCATAATCCTGTTGTAATCTTTGTCTCAAAACATAAACAGGCAAATTGTCTAACTGGAGCTCCTTTGTCTCCTCCTCAAATTGAAAAGCTTACAAAAACAGTTAATATTTGGGGTGGGTTTTCATTTCAGCAGTTTCTCAGAACACTTTCCCTGGCTGTTGCTCATAATGGAAAAATAGGGTCCGTGGCAGAATCATGGCACTGTTGTTGGGGCCTCAAAGAGCACCTCATCCAGGATGCACTTTGCCCATAAGTTAAGACAGCTGTTGAAGATGGTGCCATGGCTGCATGGCATGGCTGCAGTTGATGGCTGCATAACTTCAGTAAAAAGGATAGTGGAGCCTAAGGAGGAAGTCTGTTCCAAATTGTAAAATGCATGCTGCCTCCCATCCCCCTGCACAGTTCTCACAGCCTTGCTTCCCTCCACCTACCCCCACCAGGTACCTGAGACTATCCTGTTATCCCCCTTTTAGAGCGAGGGTAAAACTGAGACCTATTCTTACAGAAAAGTATACCTCATAGGCTGTATGATCCATAAGGGGTCTATCTTGACCTCCTGGTCTGATGTGGGCTCTCCGTCAGTGTTTGCTGAGGAAATGCGTGCCACAGGAGGTAACTGAGTTGCTCAGTAAAGCCACCCCAACCCCTTCCCACTCAGCTGGCCTTAAACTTCTTTGATTTTCTAAGACACTATACCAGCCTGCCTGGCCTGGCTGGTAGGCATGATGGTCTTGGCTTGCAGATTCCCTTATCTTTAATGGCACAGTTTGACCAGCTGCTCTCTGTTGCAGGCAATACTTCTCACTCTCCTCTTGGGTGACTGTCTTCAAGCAACCAGCTTCAGTCTCGGCTGACTCTACATTCTTACTGCACTGAGAACAAAACAGAGAAAAATTAATAGAGAATGTTCACTCCCTGTACCACATATAATCTCTCTCCTTTTATTCATTTATCCCACACACTCTGCTTTTCCATCATGTGAAGGACAAACTTTTCTAACTTGGGCAGCCTGGCAATCTGTGTGGGAGGTACCCATCTCCTCTCACCTGCTTGGGAACATCGCTCATACTGTTACCTTTTCTCTCTTCTGCATTCCCTTCTCTACTTGGGATCTCCTGTCTGCTTTTTATAAGAGGTTGTGATGTCTTGATTTTAGCATCCTCACTTGGTCTCACATCCCTTCAGGCTAATGTCCCTTTTTTTCCCCTGTTCTCTTTTAAGGAAAAAAATCCCCCAGGAGTCTTCCGTTCTTTTTCCTTTCTCTCTTGATACCAACCCTGTCAAGCTTTTGCCCACATCAGTGAGCTCCACTTTGTCAATCCTATAGTCAATTGTAAGTCTTGATATTACTGGGTCATTACTAGCAGCATTTATCGAACTGGAAACCAGGTCCCCTCCCATCTTGATGACTGTTCCTTCATGATATCCTTCTCTAGATCTTGTTCCTCTTTCCAGTTTCTAATACTGGAATGCTCTAAGAAGAGCCACGAACCTCTTCTCTCTCTGCACTCACCCTGTCTTGGTATCTTGGTTTTAGATATCATCCTTATGAATCGCATCCATACACTGACGACTCACAAGTCAGTATCTCTGGAGCCAAGCTTTTACCTGAACTCCAACTTCTTGACATCTCCACTGGGAAGTCTGATGGACAGCCTTAATATTTTCAAAACAGATTTTGTAATATTGATCTTCTCCCTAAAGCTGCTCATCCCCCAGTGATCAGAATCTTAGTGAATGATACCTTTCATCTCTTAGTTGTTTAGTTGACTTTTCTTTTCCTCTCATATTCTATGTCTAAACATCAGCAGGTCAGGTTACCTTTACCTCTAAAGTGTACCTCATTCCAGACACTTGTCACCACCATTCACCATTCTTGGGGCCACTAAGCCACTTAACCACTCACCTGGACTATTACAGTGGCCTCCCAACCAGTCTCCCTGCTTTTAGGCCCAAGTCGGTTCTCAGCACAACAGCCAGTGTGATCTTTTGAAAATATGAGGACTGCTGCCCTTGAGAAACTCTCATACAAGGACATGGACTAGAAATTCTGTTGTTTGTTACAGAGAAAAATTGGAAGCAACCTGTCAATGGGTAAATTGTGTCATATTCCTACTGTGGAATACTATGCAACAGGAGGGAAGTGAGTTAGATTAATAGAGGAGATATGGAGAAACCTTAAACATTTTGCTATGAGAAAAAAGCAGTTTAGGAAAGGACTTAAATGAGTTATGGTGCATCTAGTCAAGGGAATATTAGGCAGTCATTAATAATGAATAAGTAGAATAATATGTACTAAATAGAAATTCAAGATATAATGTGAAAAAGTGAATAGGATTCTTTTTGTCTAATATGAATGTCTTTTAATAAAAGGTATACATGTATGCACTCAGTCACTCAGTCGTGTCTGACTCTTTGAGGTCCTTTTAGACTGTAGTCCGCTAGGCTCCTCTGTCCATGGGATATTTCAGGCAAGAATACAGGAGTGGGTTGCCATTTCCTCCTCTAGGGGATCTTCCCAACCCAGGGATGAAATCCGCATCTCCTGTGTCTGCTGCACTGCAGGCAAATTCTTTACCGCTGAGCCATCGGGAAGCCCTAATACATATGCCTAAATATATACAGAATATTCACACAAGAAACTGACAGATTGCTTTCTCCTGAGAAATAGAACATGGGGTTTAGGTCAGAAAGGAGACATTTATTTTTCACCTAACATTCTTGGGTGCTGCAAAATTTTGATTGTGATTATATGTCTGTGTGCATGCAAAAAGACACACACATACTTACATATATATGTTTCCTTCTGGCGTTTTAAGCTTTGCTGGTTGGTTTGTTTTTACTCTTATATATAAAACTTTACTGGAAATTTTTATTGTATAAAGAGTGAGGTTAGGATACTAGGTTCTTCCCGAGTGATTGCCAGTTGTCTCAAGCCCATCTACTGACTAATCCATTTTTTTCTCCACTGACCAAATGCTACCTTTACTACATGTCTTTAATACATGTCTATTCCTGCTATTTTTATTATTTCCCCCATCAGCAAGTTTTTAAAACTCAAGTAAATTACTAGTTCAGAATTTTTCCTTGAATTTGTGCTACATGCTTATAAAAAATAATACTGGCCCAAATCAGGGTACATATGTACATGTACTACATCTGTGGTGTATTAATTTGTTTTAATAAAAATGTGCCCCAATCTGTGAAGACATTTCAGCATAAATATTGGTCTTTTTCTTAAAAAAGACAAGAGGGGAGATCCTCTGTTTCTTTGATAGTCGTTTTATTAATCCTAAGAAACCATGCCTGTCATGCTTCCTCCTGCCTACGTGTGTTCAGCCCAGCTCCGTGGGTGTGTAACTGTGTGTTTAACAAGCACTCACCTGGATTTATGTAGTCATTTTGTATGAAACTACCTCAGAACCAGCATGTGGTTAGGACTGCTCATCTCTCATTTACATGCTGCTGCATAACACTGCCCAGCTGGGAGCTGGGGCTTCGCGCTAACAAGAGCTACCTTTAAGGGTTGAAAAGAACTTAGAAAAATTCAGGTTTATGGGGTTCTGAGCACTTATTTCTCTTCCTTCCAATACATTCAGAAGGCAAAGTCCTCCTCTATTTCTCCTACCTCTCCAAGTAAGAATTCCATGGACAGTGGAGCCTTGCAGGCTACAGTCCCTGGGGTCACAAAGAGTCAGACACAGCTGAGCCACTAATATGCTCACTTTCCTGTCTCTGGTAGTATTGCACACTTGATTCCCTGGACGACTCTCTGCCTATAAAACAACAAAAAATGCCAGATGAAATTATTTAAATATTTTATAATTTATCTAAAATGTATAACAAAATGTTAAATTGGGGGTTTGAGTAAGATGCAGATATGATAACTGTCTGGCATGCCAAACAGGTTTTGGGACAGACCAGGATGAAGATGTTCAACGCAGCAGGGCAGGAATACAACCCACACTGGAGACATAAAGCAGTCCAGTGACTCTCCACCTGGAACTCCACCGCGTGGGCTGGTGGAAAGGGTTTCTTGGCAAGAATGGCTACTGTCTTCCGAAGGTAATGGCACCTTCTCACGACTCTAATAAGAGGAACATCCAGAAAACCTCTCAAAGAGCTTGATATGTGTCCCCTGAAATCGTGGAACATAGCTAAGTAATTAGGGCTGAGGAAGCTCAAGGCAGAGGCTGTGGTACTTGTTGTAGGGCAACAGGGCAAGAAAAGGAGGTGCTCTTGCATTGTGATGAACCTGCTTTCTAAAGTTTACATGGAAATGCAAAGCACTTAGAATAGCCAAAAGTCTTTGAAAGGCAAAGTTGAAGGAGTTTAAGAATTACTTATACAAGTACTGGAATTTAAAAATTATTATATAGCTATAGGAATTAAGACAGTGTACATTGGTGTAAAGGTAACTAGAGCAACTGAACAGAAAGTTCAGAAATAGATTCTCATATGTACAGTCAGGTGTCCTTTGTCAGAGATCCCAGGGCAATTCAGTGGGCAGAGGATAGTGTTTTTAACAATTGATGATAGAATAGTTGGATTAGCCATATGAAAAAAAGAAATTGAAAGAAAAAAAAAGATCCTTACCTCGCACCATCTATAAAAATTAACTGCAAATAGATTGAAGACCTAAACCTAAGAGTTAAAATTATAAAACTTCTAAAAGATAATTGTACTAGTTATCAATTGCAGAGCAACAATATTAACACCAGCTTGCTGCTGCTGCTGCTAAGTTGCTTCAGTCGTGTCCGACTCTGCGACCCCAGAGACGGCAGCCCACCAGGCTCCCCCATCCCTGGGATTCTCCAGGCAAGAACACTGGAGTGGGTTGCCATTTCCTTCTCCAGTGCATGAAAGAGAAAAGTGGAAGTGAAGTCACACAGTCATGTCCGACCCTCAAGCGACCCCATGGACTGCAGCCTACCAGGCGGCTCCATCCATGGGATTTTCCAGGCAAGAGTACTGGAGTGGGGTGCCACTGCCTTCTCCGAACACCAGCTTAGTGGCTTAAAGTAACATACATTTTGTTACCTCACTATTTCTGTGGGTCAGGAGTCCTGGTAGCTCAGACAGTAAAGAATCCATTTGCAATGCAGGAGACCTGGGTTCGATTCCTGGGTTGGGAAGATCCCCTGGAGAAGAGAGTGGTTACCCACTCCAGTATTCTTGCCTGGAGAATTCCATGGGCAGAGGAGTCTAGGGGTCTACAGTCCATGAAGTCACAGATTGCTGGCCATGACTGAATGACTAACACAGGAGTCCAGGAATGGGTAGGTGACACCTCAGCTGAGAGTCTCGCAAGCTGCAGTCAGGATGTCCTCCAGGCTGTGACCTCATTCGTGGCTCCACTGGGGACAGTTATTGACAGAATTCATTTTCTGGTAGGACTGAGGATTTCATATCTTGCTAGCTATTGGCCAGAGGCCACCTTCTGCTGCTAAATGATACCCATGGTTTGTTACTCACCACATAGGGTTTCACAGCATGATCACTTGCTTCCTCAAAGCCAGAAAAAGACTACGGCAAAGTGGTTGCTAAAATCTGAAGTAACATAGACATATGATCACACGTACTCATGTGTGTCCCATCAACTCCGCCATATTCTATTGGTTAGAATGAGCCACAAGTCCTGCTCACACTCAAGGCCAAAAGCAAAGTCTGTTGAAGTTGATGGGGAAAATGTACGTGACCATACTGATCCTTTGTTTAAAAATAGTTCTGCATAGATGGTCCTTGCACACTGCATTGTACGGTGGCTTCTTTTCCGTGGATGTTTTTAATCCCCTATTTAGGCCATACATTCCTAGGCCATACTCCCCTAGAATGGGGAGTATCTTACTCTATAAGTCCCAGGGCACCCAGCAGCAGTGTCTCACATGTATTAAGTACTCAAGAAATATTTGGTTAGAGTCAAGTCAGCACAGTGGAAAATGTGCAGGCTTATGGAATCAGGGAAGATTCATTCAAATCCCAGCTCTGCCATTTACTAACTGGGTAAACGCACAATTACTTCCTATCTCCAAGCTTCAGTTTCCCTACATAACCTCATAGTTTTGAGACGAAATGATGAGGTAATGGGTACAAACTGCCTGTCACATTTGCTACATGGTAGTAATTATTGTTATTTATAGATAGGGCTAGCTGTAAAATGTTAAGATGGTTAAGCTTTAATATCAAACAGAAAATTAAAACTCAGTTTTCTGTGATGAGTTTTTCTTTGCATCTGTGAAAACGTTAGGATTCCTTTAAACTGCAGCTCCCCTTGTGTAAGAACAGTCCCACTCAGATGTCCATGCTCACAGGTGCCCCAGCAGTGACCCTCTTGTCAACCACCTTCTGCAAACTGTCTTTTCCCTAGAACAGTTTACCAGATAAATCTAGTCATTAACAGTGTAAAATACAGCAGGGTGTGTCTTCTATATTCTGGGTGTAATCATTTTTATGCCACAAGAGGGCGCAGTGTGACTGTGTATATTGCGGGAAAAAACTTGCAGTCCTAAGTTAATATTACAAGGTAAGATAAACAGTGCTCATTCATTGTTTTCATTTGAAGATAGTTTTTTGTCTATTTGAATTAATTTTGTTCTTTAAAGCAAGAATAATTGAAAGCAGGAAGCTTCCACCATTTGTTTCTGGAAGGTCTTTTCCCAGGCTGTAACTGGTTAAGCACAAACTTAGCATCATTCTTCTCTGTTTAAAATACTGTGATTCATCTCCTTTCTGGGAGTCATTTCCTTTAGGACCTTAAGAGGCCTTCTAACTCCAAATTACTGTACATTCCCAGTTCTTGTTATGTTTCCTGCAGGCCATCAAGTTCATGGGTTTTATTATCACCTTGCAAATTAGTAGAAAAAAATTTACTAGCCCATAAACATTTTATCAGCCTCACTTGCTCCTGGGGGCAGATTGGTAACAAAATAGCTGAAAGCACTATTGTGTATAACTTAGCTATGAAACTAATTATTGTTATGCAAACAGTTTCTAGCTTTTCATTTTCTCCTGGCATGTACACTGGATGTGGGCATGAGTGTAACTAAATAAACCTGTTGCCCAACACTGCATGCAGCCTGTGGCATGCGTGCATGGCAAGCATGATACAGGCATATTTTATTGACAGATGAGTCTCTCTCCTGTGAGAAGTCACAGTGGCATGTGAGAATGTGCTTATTCCCTCCTCTTCCATCTTGCCCCTCTGCTCCCCTAACCTGCCCCCTGGATGCCCAGTGGGAGAGTGGGCAGAACCTTGGCACATGATTTTACAAAGCTTTCTGGTGTCTGGACTGAAATGAGTGCCTCCGCACTCAGGAAGTTGGCACCTGTGGGGGTGTAATGCAGTGTTCCAAGTCACTGTCTGCTTTTCCCCCTCTGCAAAGTCACATGTGTTTCTTTGTGGTTGCCAGGCCCTTTTCAATCTAGAATTCATGTTCCATGCCAGCCTTAATGTGGTTCAGGGTAAATGCCCATACTCCTGTATTTCGGGAATACCTGTCCCTAAGAGTGCTGTGGTTCATCCTTCTCTTTCACACCAGTTATGGCTCTGTCAAGGCAGCAGGTAAACCATACAGTGGTTAATAATGGAAGCAGATGTACTGCATGAGAGAGGCACCCCCAGTAAGGAAGAGGGCAGGTGAAGACAGCAGCGGAGAAGGGGCCGATTCTTTGTCAACAGTGGGTACTTCTCTCCTCTTAGTTCAAGTCAGTGGGAGTCTGACTGATAACATTAGTGGGTGTTGGCTTCTGACCTGAACCTGCCCCACAAGCAAAGGGAGTTGGTGAGGTTTGTGGAGAGCTGGCAGCAGTAGAATAGGGTGACTGAGATCAGGACTCCCAGGGGCTCCGAGGCCTGAGCTGCCAAGCAGAAGTGAGGGTGCCGACAGCATGAACTTCAGGACAGACGTCACAACCCCTTCTTCCCAGTGGGCATCCTGGGAGCATTTAAGAGTGGTCCCAGGAAAACAGTTTCATAACGTTTCTTTGCTACAGGACTTCTCAGAGTCTTTAATATATCAAAAACTTACATCTCCGGCATTCGGCATTGGGCGATTGTGTTCACCTATGGCTGATTCGTGTCAATGTATGGCAAAACAAATACAGTATTGTAATTAAAAAAATAAATAAATTTAATTAAAAAAAAAAAACCTTACATCTCCCAAAGGGGATATTATTTATCACAAATCCTGTTTTTGAAATAATGACTTAACAAGCCTAGTATCTGGTGTTGTATACATGGGGACTGTTTTTTCTAATATCTAATTTTGGACCACTTATTTTAAGAGAAAACGATCATACTGTGTTATTCCTTATTAAATAAGAGTAAAGGTTGTTTAATTATATGTGACAAAGTAAGATTGAGGAGTAACTTTAGGGGATTTTTAAGGGATTGGAGGTGGCAGTATCATTACGGATTTGCAAATACCTAGTGTCCTAGTGAAGAGTATGAAGATTGTCTTTCATCCATGGTCATCTTTATTTCAACAAGCTTGCAGTGCTTCTTGGATGACGCCTTGTAAGAATTTCCCAGTTCTGGAAGCTGGGTTAGATGTAGCCTCGCCCATGGTGTGATGCTTAGCTCTAAATAGTGGGGGTGATGATGAAGGATGGTATCCCTAGAAAATGCCCAAGAAAGTGGAGAATGGCAGGAATCATCTTCTGAATTACAAACAGAAGAAACCATCCAGCAATATTTAGGGCTCAAGAATAGATGATCATCACTAAGTCCATATCTAATTCTGCTCGTGTGATCTAGCCACAAACACTCTGAAACTAAAGAAATTTTCTCTAGAGTGTCTGCTGTGAGTACCTGTGTCATGTTGATAACCAAACTTAGCCATCTCTCCTGAGAAACCCAAGTCAGACTTCACAACAAACAAACAAACAAAAACCCGGAAACTGAAGGGGAAAAAAAAAAACGTAAAAGCTTAATCTCCTCCAGAAACCTAGGGAGAGGGTGGAGGTGCATACCAATACTTGTGACCACAGGGAGAGAAGACTTAAATGGCCTGAGAAAAAAATGTGCCATTCTAAGTGGAGAAGAAAACAGCTATTGTCTAACACTTAAATAAAAATACTGTGTAAACAGCTAACAGCTGTTTTTCAGCCTTTGCTTTTTAGAACAAAAGCCAATAAAAGAAAAGACACACTCTTTTAAATGTGGATTTTGTTCAGAGCCCAGATTTTCTTCAACTAATTCCCAACCCAGAAGCAAGCCTTGTTTCAGATCATTCTGCTTGGAAGACTAGCTGCTACTGCTGCTGCTAAGTCGCTTCAGTCCGACCCTATGGACGGCAGCCCACCAGGCTCCCTGGTCCCTGGGATTCTCCAGGCAAGAACACTGGAGTGGGTTGCCATTTCCTTCTCCAGTAGAAGATAAGAGAAGACTGCAAAGTTCAGTAGACAGCTGCAGAGCTGGGCAGAGGCAGAGCCAGGCAGACATTGCTGTACCAGGGGAAAGGAGGGTATACATCAGAGGGATTTTAATTAATTTTTTAAATTTTGTCCTGGAGTACGGCTGATGAACAGTGTTGCGATAGTCTCCCGTGGACAGCAAAGGAATTCAGCCATACATACACAAATATCCATTTGCCCCCAGAGGAGACTTTAGTGATGAAAGCAAAAACCAGTCCTCTCAAAACCTTCTGAGAAAGCGCCTCTTGAAAGGGAAAAACATTAATTTTGCATGCAGAAGTAGGAAGCAAGGTGCATCTCTTTAAGCTGTTGTTTGAGTTCAGCATCCTTCACCACAGGATCATTGAGCAGAGAAAATGACATGGTCCATCCATTTGTTGTCTGTGGATAAAAGTCACCCAATAGAGCCAGGAGGACTCTAATGAGCACCCATCTTGTAAATAAGGAAATTATAGGGAACTTTCAAAAGGGATATTCGTATGAAAATTACTAGCTAAGTCTTATAATTATGAAGCCAAAGGGATAAAATACCAGTAGGGCAAGATCTGGTTTATAAATAAGAAACTCAAAGATAAGGTCTTACTGATTCCCTCTTGGGGCCTCTATTTACACCACTCTGAATACCAATTTCAGCTCCCTAAAGGAAGTCAAATACTTCAGGTATCAGCTCTTCACCAGTCTCTTTTTTATTATATATACAAAAGTATATGTGTGTGTTATACATATATGCATGCATACATACACATACGTACATATATATATATGAAGAGGCACAGAGAGCATTGAGATTTTCTTTTATATCTTTTGTAGTATCTTAAAATTTTGAAGTGCAAACCAGATCTCCTTCAGCCTGTGCATATCGTGCTACTGTGTCTGCCCTGAATATCATGAATACACGCCACCCATTCCAAACATTACAGCAGAGCCGATCCTCTGAAGACCCTCTGCCACAATACAATTAGATCCTGAATACAGTGTGGTTTTAATGTGTGCTGCTGAGCTTGCAGATAGCAAAGAAACCCTTTAGAGTCCAAAGAAGTGAGCCATGAGCTGCAATCATGCTTAAGCAGGAGGTGGGAAGCACAGGACAAAGTAGAACACTAAGCCTTAGACCCATTGCAAGGGTCAAAGGCAAAACTAAGTCTCTTGCTTTAAGCCCTGACCCTTGAAGGGGGCTGCTTGGCCTTCTAGGTCTTGGAGGAAGCAAAAGGAGGCCTCTGCTGAAATCAGCTCCTCCAAGGGAGACTCTTAGGAGGCCCACAGGTGGAGCAAAGTGAGTTTCAAATCAAAGACAGCCAAATAGCAAGGAAAAAGCCACCACAGGAAAGACAAAGCAGAAGCAGCAAGCAATGCATTTACACTCCTAGGATTTTGGTATCGGAATTACTAAATGCAACGTTTAAAATACTGCATATGATTTTTAAAAAACCAGGATGCAATCACTAAGTGTGTTCAAGTAGAGAGACTGTGGAATATGTCTTCCCCAAGCAGATTTGAAAAAGAGCCAAGTAAAACATTTATAAATGAAAAATAGAATTGTAGAAATTAGGAACTCAATGGCTAGATTAAACAGTAGGCAACCCACTCCAGTATTCTTGCCTGGGCAATCCCTTGGACAGAGGAGCCTGGCAAGCTACAGTCCACGGGGCTGCAAGAGTCTAACGAAATAGCAACAAAGACACAGTTGAAAAGAGAATCAGTTAACTAGCGTGTCTGAAGAAATTGCTCAGAATATAGTACAGAGAGACAAGAAGATGAAAGATATGAAAGAGGGGTTAAGACTTGGAAGAGAGACTGAGATTTAATATACTGATCATGAGAGTCCTGGAAAAGACTAGAGAGAAGAGGTGGCAAGGCAATATCCAAAGGGATAAAGGACCAGGAGCTCCACTGGTGAGCACTGTCAATCCATAGAAACTATCACGTATACCGTGCAGGATCCGTGTTTAAAATCTATACCCAGGCACGTTGTAGTACAATTACAGCATGCCAAGCTCAAAAGGAAGATCTTAAAGGCAAGAAACAGAAAAAGAGGCAAATCATCTACAAAGAAATAATTCGGTTGTCGGCCAACACCTTTTTGTTGTATAGCAACAAAACCCAGAAAACTAGAACAGTATCTTCAAAGTGACAAGAGAATTTAACTGAGAAATGCATGTACAGCAAAAGTATTTTTAAGAATGGGTATGAAATCTTCAGATAAGCATTATGTATGAACCTCATATGGTGAACGCTTATGCCTAAGTTCCTTTTGGGGCACCCTTCCAGGAATGCTTTTTGTGAGGGGAAAAAAAAAAAGATTTAAGTACAAGGTTAACATTTACTTAGCTGTATGACAAAGAGGGTTTTTCGTGTTCCTTGACTCTCTGGGAATTCAGGAAACAATTGAGTTATTGGTGGTTTAAAATGTCAGAGCAGTAGTCGCAATGTGCTTCCCACTCCCAGTTACTTCAAGTGTTGTCTGATTTTGAGGCTATTCTTGAGAACTAAAATATTTTTCTAGTATATATTGTGTTCAGTATGACTAATGCATTAGTCACAAGTTACAATATGAGCGACCCAAGAAAAAGGCAGTCCTGGTCTCTGGAAGGACTTTCTTCTCAGTGTTTCCCACTCCAACCAGCTATTGCCCCTTGTCCCTGAGACCAGGTCTCTTGCTGGCAGGAGCTGCGCCCTGAGTAAGTCAAGCATCTATTGCTTCCTGAAGCCCTTTACTTCAGTAAAAGCTCCATCTTCCTTCATGAGCAGATATTGCCCCGTATCTCTCTCCTCTGTTCCGGTAATCTGTTGTCTACCAGTGGGAAGATGTGTGAGCCCTGCTGTTAGAGAAAGGAGAAAGGGAGAGACAGCAGGAAAAATTACATAACATTGATGCAACTTGCACAAAGATATTTCTGTACTTTCTGTATTTCTGTACTTTTTGTAACATGGAAAAGCAGGAACCAACCCAAGTGTCCAATGATCGGGAACTAGCTGAACAAATTTTAGCGTATAAAAAGATGGAATATTTTATTGCCATGACTGATGATAAACACAAGAGTATGGGGACAGTGGCTACATAGGACTACACAAAACTGTTTAATGTCAAACTGGTAAACATAGAACACAGACTTGGTTGTGTTCAAGGATTACAGCTATGTAAGAATCATGCAGATAGAGAACTAAGAGTTGAAAGAGGATACAGAGCTTTGTAACTTAGTAGTAAATATCTTACTTAAGCATTGGTATTTACTGTGCAAGTGTTTTTGTTTCTTCCATGCTTCTTAAAGGAGGCTACATTTTTATTTTAAAGGGTGGACTAAAAATACAGTGAATGTATTAATATTAGAGTCCAAACAGGAGACAGAAATCACACTGTAACTTCTACAAAGAAAGTTAACCGTAAAGAATTATTGAAAGGGAATTGGAGTAACCATGAGTTTGGCTCAGCATTGGAAGAGGTAAAGCTAACACTAAAGGAAAACAGGAATAGAAACACAGGGAGCAGCTATCACCCCTAGGGCTGAGATAGAACATTCAGGAAGAGGTCGCCTCCTCTCAGGGTCGAGATCTATACCTCCTCATTGGACAGGGTATGCCCATCCAGGTATGTTCCCTGGATGGTAGAAAAGTTCATCGGGGGGCCATACTGGTGAAGCATTGCAGAACCTGTTCTCTGGAGTGCTGAGGAAGACATCCGCAGAATGGGGTACCGGGCCCCAGACTCACTGCAAAGCTACCCAGTGGGGTGCCAATTTGGGCATTCTATTACGAAGCTTCCTATGGAGGTTCCAACAGAAGTCATTCACAGGGAGGTGCCCAGAGAAGCTGCCCACAGGAAGACACTACTGCTGTGGCTATCTGGCATTGCAGGCAGAGCCATGCCCGCGGCATGGTCCTCATGACCCAGTGTACTAGAACCTGGAAGAAGAGCCGCTTCTCAGTGTCCCTTCAAGACCCTTTGCCAACACAACTTAACACCACATTAGCTGTCAAAGAGAACTGCCTTTCCATTATTGTCCAGTGAGTAATGAAGAGTCCATTTGGAACCAAGAGGCAACAAAATGATACCAGTCAAAATGAACTAAGCTGATGGGTGGGAGCTTGGACTGTGCCCGTGTTCACGCCCAGTCAGAAGCCCCAGATTTCCCTATAGGAGAGCCATATTCATGCAAGAAGCTTGAGCTGCTGATCAGACAGCTGAGTGCTTGGTCTTCGCCTCCTTTGGGTGCAGTATTTCTTATGAAAGCTCACTGGCTTTCCATAAGAATCATTTCTTCTCTGCCCCACAGCAGGCTGGGCTACATGGCTCTCCTGGGTCTTATGATTTAAAACGTGCATATAGCAATACAAAATACCTTTCAGTGTATTGAAGTAAAGAATGAATTAAGAATGCTGCAGATGTGCTTAGTAGCTAAATAAATACCAATGATGGTTTTTAAATTTCTGCAACTTCCTCTTTGACAATGTAGTGATCAAGAGTCTGGGCTCTGAGCCATTTACTGTGTAACCTTGGGAAAATCATGTCATCTCTCTCTGACTTGATTTCCCCATCTGTAAAGTACAGATAATGATAGTACTTCAGAGGTTTGTTGGGAGGATTGAGTGAGTTACTATATGCAAAGCTCTTAGGAGGGAGTGGCACATAGCAAGCACTCTATATATATTAATATTTGAGAACAGTAGCACTCAGACTCCTTTATGCTAGACCCTTCTAGGTCCCCTACAGTCTCCCCCCACACTCCTTCCTTAGAATTTTGACCTTCCTCACAAGTGCTGCACCTGAGGGGCACGTGGGCATGGTGTAACCACTGGGTCCGGCTGGGTAGCCCATCAGTTCTACTGATCAATAGATCACAAGCTTGTTCTTCTATCTTCAACACTGGACAGAAAGGCTGAAAGCCAAAACAAGTAAACTTGCCCCCACATAACTGATCCAAACAGCTTGGGGCCTGGCAGTACCAGCAAAAGAGCTTGAAAAGAAAAACAACCAAAAACAACGCACAGGCTTGTCTTTGTCATGGCTGACCCTGCTCGCAGCCAGGCACGGAAACAGAGAGGCTTTATGAGAAAATGCCTCTCTTTCCACGCGGTAATTGAATCCAGTTGTGGATTGAGGTTGTACATTAGTGGGGTTTAAGAAAGGTTTGCCTCTTAGATACATCTACTTCAGCTGAATGAACGTTTATTTCTGTTAAATTCTTGTTAAGCAGGGTAGCACCCACAGACAATATAACTCTCTGGAATCTGGCTCTCATACTCATCCTACAGATGGGCTGGGAATCTTTTAGGCTCTTCAAAAACTAAATCTCTTGGGTGGAATCCAAGACACCCCTCTGGATACTGCATTCTGTTTTTAGAACACAGTGCTAGGGGCAGTTTTAGGGCGACAGAATGTTTGGATCGCATTAGATCGACTTCAGCGTAATTCCTCTTCGAGGGGCTCTCCTGGTCTGATTCTCATCTTTCTTCCTGGAGAACCCATAAAGGGGAAAAGTTTGCCTGTGGCTAGAGCAGGATGGATCAGAGTCAGATTTGGTTGCATCTTTTATTGTGGCTGTTGCTGCCTGCTGACAGCATGTTTCACTCTGTTAATGAAACAGTCCCTATTCTAACAACTGCCACCCACGTCAGGAGAGTAAGTCTTACACCACCCTGCTGGAGTCCTGCCCTGGAGCCCCTCAAGGGCACAGATTCAAAGGTCTTAGCCAAAAGCTCTTCACTAAAGCCTGCTTAAAAAAAAAAATTATTAAATTACTTTGGTAGTTTTGTAATGATGAAATATTCCATGTGGAAAGTAGAGTGGAATATGGGTTAAGTTTAAAAGAGTGAAGTTCCTTGTATAGATGTAAAAACAAAAGACATTGCTGGACATCTATTGTGTGCATGGGACTCCAGGGTGCAAGGCTCACAGGTGTGGCAGTGTCTCCTGTCCTCAGGCAACTTAGAAGCTTCTGTCTTCTCGTTTCTCCCTGGGGAAAGCTTTTCCACCATATCCATCAGCTTTTGCTGGGCTAGGAATAAGTGGCTCATTCAAACACCAAAGAGTTGACTAAAAGGACAGTCAGCTCTCTCTGGTTGTTAAGTGCCTCAGTGAGGCCCACTCTGTCATTGGAATTTGGAAGGATTGGGATAGTCTAAGTCAGCAGCTAATATACACACCAGTTATGAGGGGAAGGCTTGTCTCCAGGCCTCCCCAGAGCTCTCCCCTTCACCACCTGCTGCCCAGCTCGATCACAAGCCCCCACTTCACTTGGTCTGTGCGAAGGAGTGTGAGGTGTAAGCACCCAGGAAAGGTTTCCCCTAGAAACCCCAGGAGCCACGCTGGCTCCACTGTCACAGCTGAAAAGATGGAAGGTGCAAGAGAAAGACTTTAGTACTGTGAAATCTTTGTTGATTTTTCCTGAGATTGAATGGGAAAGAGAGAAGAAAATGTGAAGACAAGGAAAATTATTTCTGCGAATGAAATCCTGTGCTGTTCGTATGAGCCCAAAGGTTCTTTACTAATCACAGAGCACCCAGCTGCGCTGCCCCTGGGGCTGGGCACGGAATACTGTAATGCCTGAGACCCAGCCCCAGGTCTGCTTCAGGACCAGGCTGTGGCCAAAGGCCCTCCCCACCCTGTAGTACTGTTCTAAGCCGTGTAACAAATAATCACAAACATGATGGCTGAACACAATAGAAATGTATTCTCTCATAGTTCCGGAGGGCAGAAGTCTGATACCAAGCTGTGGGCAGGGCCATGCTGCCTCCAGGAGTTTTAGGGGAGACTCCTTCCCTGCCTCTCTAGCTTCTGGTGACACCAGGCACTACTTGGCAGACGCTGCATCACCGCTATCTCTGCCTTTGTCTTCACATGGCCTTCTCCTGTTCTCTCTGTGTCTTGTCTTCTGTCTCTTGGATTAGGATGCACTGAGATAATCCAGATTAAATTTAAGATCCTCTAATTACATCTGCAAAGACTCTCTTTCCAAATAAGGTCACATTCATAGTTCCAAGAGTTGGGACGTAGACATATCTTTTGGAGTTTCACCACTCAACCCACTCCATGCCCACCCCCCACCCCCATCTTCATTCTCTCCCCTGCCTCTGGATCTTTGTACTAAATCTAGAAACATGTCCAAGTTGCCTCATCAAAAGAAAAATAAATTCTTTTATCCCATTATCCTTGTCAAGCTCTGTCATCTATCCTTTTTTCCTTCACTCAGATCTCAAACTCCTCTAGAGAGTACTCTGTATTTGCTACATCTATTTCTGACTTACCACTTAATTTTTTCTCCATTTACTTTTTAAAGCTATTTATTATGATATATTTCAAGCATAGGAAAAGTGTAGAGAATAATACAACTTTTGAAATGTTAAAATTTTTCTCCTTTTTTGTGGTAAAATATGACATAAAATTTGCCATGTAAACCATATTTAAATGTACTATTACATTTAAATTTTAAATTTCTGAGTGGTATAGGAAACACTTGGGCTTCTCAGAAGGCCCAGTGGTGAAGGAGCCGCCTGCCAATGCAGGAGACACAGGAGACGCAGGTTCAATCCCTGGGTTGGGAAGATCCCTGGAGAAGGAATTGGCAATCCACTGCAGTGTTCTTGCCTGGAAAATTCCCATGGACAGAAGAGCCTGACGGGCTACAGTTCACAGGGTCATAAAGAGTCAAGTACAACTTAGTGACTCTGCATGCACACATGCATAATAAACACTTAGAAATTATTTATGTTATCAATTTAACTAAATGTTATATTTCAATTACATTATACTACTACAGCGACATTAATTACACCCAATGTAATTTTCAGTGTGTTTTCTTGTGCTTTGACCCACACTGCTATTCTTAATTGTCCTCTCAAAGATCACCAGCTTCCATCCGCCACCTTCTCAGCCCCTTCGCCAAAGTGGATAGTACTGACTCCTTCCTTCCTAAATCTCTTCCCTCAGCTTTCCAGACCCCTGCTTTCTTCCTGTTCAACAATTTATCTAAGCCCTTCTCCAGCTGCTCCCTAAGGCAGGATCTTCAAGGACCTGGTACCCCTTAGTTTTGGCTGCTCGCTTGGTTGCTTCCATGTTCTCATCCAGTATTACTGCTTCAACCAACTCCTTAATTCAGATTAGCTCATTTAAGCTGAAGCTTGGACCAAAAGCTTAGCTAATAGCTTAAGCCTCCAAGGCCTTGTCATCTTCTGATCTCCACCTGCATGTCCCATTAACACCTCAAACTCAGTGTGTCCCAGAGGGGTCTCATGATCTTTTCTTTCAAACCTGTGCTCCCCCTGCCGTATATTCTCTCCACATCTCTCCATGTCACCACCATCTTCCCACTCACCCAGTGCAGAAACACTGGCACCGCCTTTCCCTCCATATATATTCTGACTCTGTAATTTTTATCTCTGCTGTAGCTCTGCCACCTCACCCTACCCCCCCATGACATCTTTTTCATTCCCTGCTTCCCTTCTTTAGCCTGGGAGACGATAGTGGACCTCTCTCGGGTTTCCCTGTGTCTACTATCTATCTTCCACTCCATTTCATGCATAGTTAATACACCAGTCTCCCTAAAATGCAGTTCTCGTCAGAAACCCTCCGTAGCTCCCACTGTTTTGAGAATAAAGCCTAACCTCCTCAGCCGAACCTTGAAGGTCCTCCCTGAACTGGTGCTGACTCTCCTGACTGCCACATACCCTTTGCTCCAGCCAAAGACATGAATTGTCTGACCTTTGGACACATCCCACGCTTCCTTCCTTACCTATCTCCATTCAAAATATGGGTTTCATAGTCTTTTAAAAGACCTCTTTTCTTTTCGTTAAAATATGAGTAACAAAATAAGAGATACTGACCAAAGAGAAGATTGCCAAATTCCACAAAGTGGAATCACCCACCTCCTATTTCCTGTACCAAACAGAAAACGCACTGCTGATTATTCTTATCTAATAGGGTTACAAACAGAGCTTTGTTTGCTGATGAAATTCACCAGCTCAGAGTAGACCATCACCTTTTGAGAACTCAAGCATTTTCTTAGTGACTCACCTGTTGGGGAAAGCATCAACTTTCCTGCTCTGAATTTCTGTAACAGAAAAGGGACTCTGGTAGCAGATAAGATAGTAACAAAGCTATCACTTCAAACCTGAAATCTTGTGACCAAGAGTTCCAAGAAGTCAAACTGTGCTAAAGATGTGATGCAGAAATTAAAAGGAAACTTCAGCCTGTAGAAATCACTGGAGGAACAGAGAGGAGAGAGACTGTAAGGTGCTTCAATGGGTGCTTATTTCTCCTGTATTTCAGTACCCAAGCCCTTGACTGTACCAGGAGATGGCATCAGAAAGTTTCTAAGAATCCCACACACACCTCATCAATCCAGGCACACCAAAAGAAAATAGCCCTTTTGGAAAATGTAGGTGTGGCATCCTTTAATCCATTTGAAAAGACCCAAGTGCTATATCTTTCAGGCTTCCTTGCTGGCTGAGATGGTAAAGAATCTGCCAGCAATGCGGGAGACCTGGGTTCAATCCCTGGGTTGGGAAGATCCCCTGGAGGAGGGCGTGACAACCCACTCCAGTACTCTTGCCTGGAGAATCTCCACGGACAGAGGAGCCTGGTGGGCTATAGTCCAGGGGATCACAAAGAGTCGGACACGACTGAGTGACTAAGCACAGTATATCTTTCTGTATATACAGTATCTGAAATTTTAGACTCTTTTGGATTACTTCTCCACTTAATGCTATTTTGCCCCTGTGGCCTTTGGGACGTTCAAAAGCAAACTGAGGCTGCATCTTCCAAGACTCAAAAGCCCTTTGAGCACTAAAAGCCCTCAAAAATTCAACTAAACACAAGTTTAGGAAACTTTTGTTTTCTTGTCTTAAAAGATTCAGGTATATACAACCTAGGCTTGAATCCCTTGGTGGGAGCTGATAATTGTGTCACCTGGGAGAGGTATTTTACCACCTTCAGCCTCAGCATATTCATCTATAAAATGAGATTATTAAGATTACTTTGCAGAATTGTTATAAGGATTAAAAATAATATCATAAAAATAAAAGCTCAAGACCTGGCAGTGGAAAAGTTCTCATTATAGTAAAGTTATTTTTAACACTGTAAATTTAGGTGAAGAGGAAGACTAGCTGGTTCAAGTAAAATCTTTTTGTGTTTACAAGACACATGAGAGATTTTTCTTTAAAAAAAAAAACCTGTAGTATTAGATCAGCTACTGTGTGCCCTTCAGATCTGTTTCCATTTAATATTCTTATTTATTTAGTATTCTTTTGATCACTCCTTTTTAAAAGCGAAATAAAATGCAAGGAGCATTTCACTATTTCCTGTGCTAGATGTTCCCATCATGGACCTTGATTCCCAGAACATAGCCTGATTTTCATCTAAGGGTCCCCCCTCCCCACTTTTAGCTCCTGTGAACTGGCTGAGGCTTCACCCCCAACTCCAGGACTGGAACAAGTGGCCCAGAGATAGCCAATCAAAATATCATATTGTCTAACCACAGTCACTGATTCAGAGCATGTGACCTATGTCAATCCAATGAAAGGGTCACAGAAGAACTTGAGGAGCCCTTGGGAAGACACTCTCTCCTGCAGTAGACAGATGAAGAAGGTGTGAAGCTGAGGTTGCTGCAGCCCTTTGGTCACCACATGGCAGCTGGTCAGGAAGCCAGCTCAAAGGAAGGCAGGCTGAGCAATGGAGAAAGCTCAAAGCCCAAAACAGTATGTAATTTGAGCACAGGAGAGGGGAAAGTCCAGACTGAAATGGCAGAAGGGGAAAAGCATGAAGGAATTAAAGGATGAAAGAGGAGAGAGAGAGAGGAGGAGAACCTGGACAGGGAAAGGGTGGGTAAGATAAGTTAATGGGGGAAAGGACGGGAGCAGCTTCTCCAGTTGATGAGGTCCATCTCTTCCTGTCCTCCACCTTCTTCTCAAGGTCCTCCTCTATCACAGAAGTTCAGTTACTTGTGTAGGGGAGAAAAATATTTTTCCCCCACCCTTCTAGTTTCGTGGTTAAGAACCCCTGTAATAAGAGAGAGATTAATAAGAGGAAAACAAATTTAATTGCATACATATATATTAACAGTAGCCCCACAAAGATATGCGACTCAAAGACATGACCCAAAACTTTGATAATGTTTAGACAAAGAAACAGTAAGGTCCATCAAGTCAAGGCTATGGTTTTTCCTGTGGTCATGTATGAATGTGAAAATTGGACTGTGAAGAAAGCTGAGTGCCAAGTATTGATGCTTTTGACCTGTGGTGTTGGAGAAAACTCTTGAGAGTCCCTTGGACTGTAAGGAGATCCAACCAGTCCATTCTGAAGGAGATTGATCCTCGGTGTTCTTTGGAAGGGATGATGCTAAAGCTGAAACTCCAGACTTTGGCCACCTCATGTGAAGAGTTGACTCATTGGAAAAGACTCTGATGCTGGGAGGGATTGGGGGCAGGAGAAGGGGATGACAGAGGATGAGATGGCTAGATGGCATCACCGACTCAATGGACGGGAGTTTGGGTGAACTCTGGGAGTTGATGATGGACAGGAAGGCCTGGCGTGCTTCGATTCATGGGGTTGCAAAGAGTCGGACACGACTGAGTGACTCAACTGAACTGAATAAAGGGATTTGAGTTTGGGATAGTAAATTGGTGCTGATGTAACAAGGTTTATTTATATAGCCTCTGCAGCCCTAAATTCCCAATCTCAGATGATAAGGATGTTTTCTGCATTCCTGGTCAGGGAAGGGTACCTCTCACATGGAAGACTTGTCTCCTGCCTTCAGGAGGGCACAGGAGGGTCAGAGTGTCCTTCTGTGTCCTGCTGTTTCTAAAATTCCTTTAGTTCAAAATAGTCAATTCCAAAGTGGTATATTTTGGGGTGACATATTCTGAATTGCTATAAAGTAAAGTCACTCAGTCATATCCGACTCTTTGCAACCCCATAGACTGGGGTCTACCTGGCTCCTCTGTCCATGGGACTTTCCAAGCAATAGTACTGGAGTGGATTGGCTATTAAAAATGTACAACCTCCTTGGTACAGCTTTCTTCTTGGAATTTATTCAAAGGATATTTTAAAGAGCATGCACAAAGATTTGTGTGCAAGGGCATTCACTGGATGTTATTTGAGGGAACAGAAAGTTGTGAATATAAATGTCCCATAATATATGTGCATAATATTTATCTATTTTGTGTTTGTGTGCATATGTACATATGCACATATATTACATGTGTATATGTAATATGTAATATATACATATGTACTATATATAATATATATTTTATACACTCAGTCTGAGAGGAGATACACAAAAATGTTATCAACAGTAATTGTCTGCTGGTGATTATGGGAGGTATTTGTTTAAATTGTCCATTAGCTTTCCTCTATGTTCTAATTGATTCTACTAAAAACATGTATTATTTGTGGCATGAAAAAGAAAACATAACCAAGTGTCAGGTTTGAACCAGGGTAGAGCTCAGCTACTGCTGATTTGTTACCAGGAGCTGTTCCTGAGAGCCAGGTAGAGGGCCTCCAGCCCATCCGCAGGCAGAGGCACCACTGGTGGCTCTCCTCTGGGACTGACTTGGACTGCAGCTGCAAAGCTGAGCTTAGCCCCTGAAGCCTCCCCTCTGCTGAAAAGGGGCACGTAGTGCATGCAGACTACTCCCTGGGCCCAAGTCATCACCCTCTCCTGCTTTCCTTCCAGGCAAACAGACTGCTGCCCAAGCACCAGGTGTGCTGGGAGTGAGCTCCCCAGGAGCAGGGTGGTGACAGTGGAAGGCTCTCCTGAGTGCCTCCCTGGCCTCATTAGCACCTCACTCACTGCTGGGGGCCAGAGTACTAAGATGAAAAAGCACCTCACAGAGGTAATTATACCTGTGGGGGGAAAGACAGTTTTCTTTTTTTTTTTTTAAATTGAAATATAGTTGATTTACAAAACTGTGCTAGTTTCAGATACACTACATAGTGATTTAATATTTTTGCAGATTATACTCCATTATAGGTTATTACAAGATAATGGGTATAATTCCTTGTTGCTTATCTATTTTATATATGGTACTGTTAATCCTATATCCCTAATTTGTCCCTCCCCACTTCCTTCTCCCCTTTGGTAACCATTGTTTTTCTGTATCTGTGAATCTGTTTTACATATACATTTGTTTGTATTATTTTGTTTAGGTTCCACATATAGTGATACCATCCAGCATTTGTCCTTCTCTGTCAGACATTTCTCTAAGCACAGTATTCTCTAGGTCCATCCACATTGCTGCAGATGGCAGCATTTCACTCTTTTATGGCTGAGTGAGTGATATTCCACACATACACATACACCACATCTTCTTAATCTGGTAGTCTGTTGATTGGGCACTTGGGTTGCTTCCGAGTCCTGGCTGTTGCAAATAGTGCTTCTATAAACACTGGGGGCATGTATCTTTTCAAATTAATGTTTTTGTTTTTTTCTGGCTATATACCCAAGAGTAGAATTGCTAGGTCATGTGGTAGTTCTATTTTTAGTTGTTTAAGGAACTTCCATACTTAGTTTCCATAGTGGCTGTAGCTCCCTTTTGTCTACATTCTCTCCAGCATTTGTTATTTGCAGATTTTTTGATGATAGCCATTCTGATGGGTGTGAATTGATACCTCATTGTAGTTTTGATTTACACTTCTCTATATACAGTGATATTGAACATTTTTTCATGTGCCTGTTAGCCATCTGTTTGTCTTTGGGAAAATGTCTATTTAGGTTTTCTGCTCATTTTTTGACTGGGTTGTTTTGCCTTTTTATATATATATATTGAGTTGTATAGGCTGTTTACATATTTTTTATATTAACCCATTGTCAGTCACATCATTTGCAAATATTTCCTTCCATTCTGTAGCTGTCATTTTGTTTTGTTGATGGCTTCCTTTGCTATGCAAAAAAAAAGCTTTTAAGTTTGATTAGGTCTCTCTCTCTCTCTCTTTTTTTTTTTTTGCTTTTACCTCTTTGCCTTAGGAGACTGATCCAAGAAAATATTGCTATGATTTATGTCAAACTGAAGGACTTTCTCTAACATTTCTTACAGTACAGGTCTACTGGGGATCAATTATTTCAGGTTTTGTTTGTCTTAAAAGTCTTTCTTATGCATTCATTTTTTTTTGAAAGATACTTTTGCTGGGTATAGAATTATAGGTTGACAACACTTTTCTTTCTGTACTTCAAGATTATTGTTCTTCCTGTCTTGTTACTTGCTTTGTTTCTGACAAGAATTCTCATATCATCCTTATCTTTGTTCCTCTTTTTATGTCATAAAATTTTCCTCCATTTTTAGATTCTCTTTTTATCACTAGTTTTGAGAGATTTGATTATGATGTGCCTTGGTTTAATTTTTTCCAAATTTCTGTTGTTTGAATTTTACCTTGTTCAATATTTTTTAAATATTCTTTTTATTTTTGGCTATGCTGGGTTTTTGTTGCTTTGTGTGGGCTTTTCTGTAGTTACAGCAAGCAGGGGCTACTCTCCAGTTGCAGTGCAGGGGCTTATTGTAGTGGCTTCTCTTGTGGTGGAGCATAGGTTCTAGGCACACATGCTTCAATAGTTTCAGCACACAGGGTCAGTAGTTGTGGCACATGGGCAAGTGGAATCTTCCCAGACCAAATATTGAACCCATGTTTCCTGCATTGACAGGTGGATTCTTATCCACTGTGCCACCTGGGAAATCCAATATATTAAAATATTCTTGAGTGTTGTTCTGGCACATCATAAGTTACTTGGAAATAGTTTGATCCTTTCAAGTCTTTCTTTTAAGCTTAAAAGGACCAGAACAGGTTTTAGTCTAAAGCCCCACAACTGAGACAATACCCTTCTGAGTACTTTACTCAGTGCCCCACTACTTATAAAATGTTCAACTCTGGTTGGTGGGAAAGGGCTCCATTCCCTATCCTTTGTGATCTCTAGGGATTGTTCCCTCTAATCCTTTGGATAATTGTTTCCCTGCCCTCATGTAGTTCCCTTATATGCATCCACTGATCAGTATACATCTGAAGACTCAACGGAGTTCTGTAGAACTCCAGCATTCTCTGTGTAGCTCTCTTCTCCAGTATTCCACTCTGTGAATTCTAACTTCACTAGTCTCCTTGGGATCCCAACACCATCTTCTCTATTAAGGAATACTGCTGGGTTCCACCAATATTCCCTTTCCCAATGCTATGGCCTGAAATTCTCTCCAGGCAGTAAGCTAGGGGCAATTCTCATTGCACACCCCCCACACACACACACACAAATCACTGTCATGCACTGCCTGCTGTCCAATGTCTGAAAATCGTTTGATTCAAACAGTTGGTCAGGTTTTTCACTTGATTCCAAACCCAGATTTTAGTGTGCATTTTCTGGAATTCCTGGAATCATGGATGTTAGCTCTTAGGTGGGCTTTTTAAGAAATCATCTAAGTCCATACCGCCCATTTACCAGGGAAGAAACTGAGTGGGGAGAAGGGAGCCACCCAAGTTTGTGGCAGACTCTGAACTGGGCCAGGTCTCCTGACTTCTGATGGAAGTTGTTTTCAAAGAAGTAAGCTCATGGGAGAAAAGGAAAAAAACTAACTTCAAATAAAGCCTTCTTTGTGTCAAAGAGAAAGTCGAGTCAAGTTGCTCTCAGTGTCTCACTGTCTTCCTCATTTCAACATCTGCTGTTTTTGTGCCTTCAGTGCCGGCCCCTTTCCTCAGTTTCTACATTGATAATGTAGAGGCTTCAGTTCCCTCCAGATGTTCTCTATCGAGTCAGTCTCCTAGAATAATTGAAGGATATTATCATGGAATCTCAGAACCAGGAAGAGGAAGAGGCAGAGAGCAGAGAGCTCATACCCCAAAGACTTCCCAAGGGAGCCTGAAGATCATCTGAGCCAAAATACCATCTTATAAACAAGGAAACAGGAACAGACATGTTCACTGGTTCACCCAGACAGGGCTAAGGTCTTAATTTTGCACTCAAGATGCCCACCTCTGAAAAATGATGTGCTTAAGTATAAAACAGTCAGCTCTTAATTTAATATGCATTCAGCTCACTACATCATTTACCCACAAGAACTACTCCAAACCCTGCTGGAATTTTGTATCATAAACTTTTCCAAGTCTTTTTGTCCGTGTTTTCAGAGCACTTACAGTAATCTGTTTTACTTGTTCATCCAAGCACTAGAGTAAAATTCCCAATAGGGACCTGAGTCCACTATGAGAGGAAGTTTTTGGAAAGGCAGACAAGTGTCAGAGAGAAAGAGGAGGAAGAAGGAAGGAAACAATGAAAGCAATAGCCCATTTCTCAGGTCACTTAAAAAGGCTCCGTTTGGACACTGAGCAGATTAGTAGCTGTTTTTCTTTGCTTTTAGTACTTTTAAAGGAAATGCCCCCTCCCCGTTTACTTGAACACAATGCTAAGCACACACTTCTCCGCACGTAAATAGTCAGGCCGTTCCAGGTTTTGATACACGAGGCAACCTTGGCTTTGCCTTGTTGATTAGTCATCACAATGGGACCTTTCACTGCAGGACCACATGGTTCCGGGCAACGTGACCTAAGATCTGGCAAAGGCTCCAGGCAGCACAAAGGAACGGAACTTGTCTTTGTGCTGTGAGTGCAGCATCGGTGTTTGGAGTTACTTAACAATTGCTCCCTGGTTCAAAGCTCGAGCAACGATCTGAGCCACTCAGCTGTACTTTTTCACCTAACAGTTTCTCAGTGGCCAGTGCTAAGCCAGGCTCCTCGGCAAAGGAGGAGATGGGGCCAGAGCAAAGTCCTGGGGAAACACAATATGTACATATAAAGATATGTTACAGTGGTCAATAAACCATCCCTCTGTACCATACCTTGGTAACTATTTTAACTTCTTTTGTAAACTTGTAAATTTTCAGAAATTGTTGAATTAAGCAGAGTCTAAAAGTGGAACATTTTCCACATAAATGAAACCGTGGGAAAATGAAACTGTTTCTTCCAAAGGAACCTCATGGCAAAGTATACCTTGTATCCAACTAAAGGAAAAACTATTTCAACTACTGTCTTTAAGGCAGATTCACTGGATGTGATTTAATACTCCCACACTGCCTGTACAGCCTGAGATGGTGCCTCTCAAGACTTTTTATTCAGCCCATAGGAAAAGGCTTCAGTTTTGGCAGGAAGGAGGGAACAGGGTACAGTGGGGCTGGGGTGCTTTCTCCATTGATTGGTCTTTGCCTCTTCATGAGGAGAGTAGAATGCTCCCCAGACATTTTAAGGCAGCAACCCCAGAATATGGGAAGGTCCTGATGTGCTTTCCAAACCATAAACAATTCCTTACGTTCAGCACAGTTTTGGTGGGGGGGTGGGGGGGTGGCTAATTAAAAATGCTACTCATCATATGGAGTCTAATGAACTACGTGTATTCTGTACACACTGTTATTTTCCATTATCAGTTTTGCCGAGGACCGGCTTCCAAGACAATCTAGAAGGCTATGAGAATATAAATGATGAGATAATACTTATCAAATCCTTACTTTATTCTCAGCTCTTTACATGTGCAATAGCTCATTTAATGCTGAAACCAATGCCATGAGGGAGGGGGACCAGCATATCCCCTATCTTATAGAGGAGGAAACAGGCTCAGAGAGGTTAAGGAAGTGGCCCAAGATCACAGGACCAAGAGCCAAGATTCAAACCCAGGCACCGCAGACCCACAGACCATGCACTTATGCACCAGCTATTGCGGGTGTAGTCAAGGAACAGGAAGAGGAGACAGAAAAAGAAAGAGGCATGGGGGATGGGGGTGTACTGAAGGTGAGGCTTGGGTGACATTCCCTGTGAATCTCCCAAAGCCAGAAGGGAGAATTCTACTCCACTTCTACAGACTAAAAAAATGCAGAGAAAATTAAAAAACAAAAACCCCCTCAGAAGGAGGGGAGAGAAGAGTGTTGATGGCAACATATCAGTGAGATAGATGCTGTGGTTTATGCTCTTTGTCTTTTCTCTCTGGCTCCCCTAGCAACAGCGAAGTAGTATCAGTGTTAACGCAAGTAACGTGCTGACTTAACTGTTCCTCCAGGCAGCATCACTGCTACAAAGAAACGCATGCTGATTTCTGATCCGTTAAGCAAGGGAAACATCATCAGAGTCTGCCCAGTGGAAAAAAGGCAAAAAGCAGACAGAAAGATGTTTAAATTTCAAGGTTATGTAAGAAGAGAGAAGAAAGAACAGGTTGTAAAAAAAAAATTTTTTTTTTAATACTAAGCTACTGACAAATTCTAACATTCAACAACACAGAGAGCAAAGGAAGTGGAGGTGGGGCCCTGAGCCTGTTTTGCCACAGCATATTGCTGTTGCCACATTTTTCTAGAGTGTCTGAAAATATCAGGCTTTAACACACATATGCATTATTTTTTGAGACGTGTGTGTCTATAGCCTCAGGGTTAAGAAACAAACAACTCCGTTGCCATGAGCTCATACTATAGTCAGTGTAAATTGTTTCCCCTCCTTATGTATAATGTTTCTAATTAGGACTATTATGGAGGATGAGCTTTGTGGGCTGTTGAATTGGCTCTTTGTGCTAATTGCAAACAGAGGGCTCAGTACCGGCCTGTGCTCGCTGACCTGCTTCTTAGAGGCCTCACTAGATGGGAAGGGTGACCCCCAGCCCCGCTCTGAATGTCCCATATTGAGAAACACCCAAGGGGGTACACTTTCACCCCCTCACCACACCTGTCATTAAAAACAAGATGTTTTCCAAGGTACGTGAATAGACAGTGACGGGTTTCTATTCTGCTGTTTTACTCCAGTAAGACCTGTATGTTGTGATGTGATTTCTTTTGTGTTATGACTCCTACTCATTTTATGCAAAACATAGGATTTAAGCTATGTTACATAGTTCAAAATGCAGTCACAATGGCCAACGTGAGCTTGAATGTTAGTTGTTTTGAAATGTCTGCTGTAGGACTGCGAGCATCTTACAGTGATAAACTAAGAGCATTGCTTTAGATAAAGAATTTATTTGGTAGCATTTGCAGAAAGATTTCACTGGACAGAAGGATAGTGTCAAGACTCTAGGGTGTAACTTTTACACCACTGGTAGACTCCTAAAAAGAGACCACTGAGCCTGTAGATTTAAAGCCTCTTCACTGGAGGACCCGATTCCACAACACTGAGAGCCTTGTGGGGCAAGCTCCCCGAGGCTCTGTCAGAGACGAGTGACTTCTTCCTGCTCCCGCTTAGCATGGACCTGCTCCCGGGCAGGGGACATTGCTCCTGCTGAGATGTCTCCTTCCAGGTCTTCTCCTTGGAATGACTGTTACCCCTTTTCTGTTTTCCTTCCTTTGACAAACCTGTGTTATTGGCTAATTGTGTACAAGAAACTGAGTGACTTGTCAACTGAATGTCGGCTGTGTTTTTGTATCTCCAGTCCTGGGATTCTCAGCTGGCCTCACTGCTGAGCACTTCAACAAACACTTTAATTATAGGAGTCCAATCTGAGTTCTAAAGGAGATCAGTCCTGGGTGTTCATTGGAAGGAGTGATGCTAAAGCTGAAACTCTTATTCTTTGGCCACCTCATGCGAACAGTTGACTCATTGGAAAAGACTCTGATGCTGGGAGGGATTGGGGGCAGGAGGAGAAGGGGATGACAGAGGATGAGATGGCTGGATGGCATCGCTGACTCGATGGACATGAGTTTGAGTGAACTCCGGGAGTTGGTGATGGACAGGGAGGCCTGGCATGCTGCGATTCATGGGGTCGCAAAGAGTCAGACACGACTGAGCGACTTAACTGAACTGACTTCTCTAAGAGGGAACTATATGCCTAAAAGGAGAGTGAGGTGAACAGTAAACACTGGCCTCTCGCTCTGCATTGAGAACTATGGGAATGTCCTACTTTGCTGTCTGTGGAGTGAGTGAGCCAGGTTTCCACTCCCTGCAATGCTGAGGCCTTGGAGAGAGGCTCTGACACAGAGGGTATGGCTATCCCTGCTCCCTGTGTCTCTGTGCAGGTCAGAGACACTGGAGAAATCAGTCCTCAGCCACCTGAGGAGGAGGCTGTGAGCAAGTGATTTCCTTCCATAGGTCAACCTCCCTCATCCTTCTAAGAACTACCTCAGTGATGCCAGGCCCTGTGCCCTTACTGGGTCTGGCTATGGTGGGAGAGGCAGAAACACAGTGTTGACTTGGCTCAGAGATCTCCACGACCTTGCTCTCCGAAGACCAAGTAAAGATGCGTTGTTGATCTAAAAAAATTTTCAAAATTTTCCATTGTGAAACCTGGAGACACCACAGTACCCAGGAGGTGTCAAGGTTTCACAGAGGGCAGAGGCTGGTCCTGAAAATCTTCCCCCAGGGGATTCTGATCAACCCAGATGGGGTGAAGGTAGCGGTCTTAGACCAGCTTCCCATGTCCCAGGCCACTGTATCACTGCCTTGTCCAGGCTGCAGAGTCAGAAGAGCCCAGCCCACAGAGCAAAAGCCGCACTGGAAGGAGCCCAAGATGGGGCCTGCGAGCCTGCCACTGCCAGGAAAAAAAAAAAAAAAAAGCCCTGTTATGGAGGCCCCAAGGCAAACCTCAAACAACAGACAGATCCCTCTGCCCACTTGTCCATTGGCAGCTCCCTGGGGACTGCAAATGGAACAGGGCAGTAGGGCCCCGAGCCAGCAGGACGTGGGGCTGTGGATAGTCTGGCTGCGAACCAGGCCGAGGAGGCATTAGTGGATTGCTGCTCTGCACCACAGAGCCCTCATGCCTTATGCCTGGTGGTTTCCCAAGGCCCCTCTGGATGCCCTACCCGTGACCTAGTTTTCTACCTAGGCTGAAATGTGAAAAGCAAGTATAGCATAAAGATTTCACTAAGCACACTTGCTCAGTTTTAAAGAACTGCCATTTTTCTGGTACCATGTCCTTTCTATATTTTTGGTAGAAGAAAGACACTTTCTTTTAAGAAACAGATTAGGGGCTGTTTTGGTGGACCAGGGGTTAAGAATCTGCCTTGTGATGCAAGGGACGCAGGTTCGATCCCTGGTCCAGGAAGATCCCACATGCCACAGATTAGTTAAGCCTGTGTGCCATAACTACTGAAGCCCGAGCGTGCTGGAGGCTGTGCTCTGCAACAAGAGAAGCCACCGCAGTGAGAAGCCTGTGCGCCACCAGCGGAGAGCAGCTCCCACTCTCTGCAGCTGGAGAAAGCCTGCTCGCAGCATCAAAGACCCAGTGTAGCCAGTCAACAAATTCTATTTTTAAAAAGAGAGATTGGATAATACACTAGAGGATAACGTTCTTGATTTTGCTTTTCAATATTCCTATTTATCAAAATTAAATATGACAATACTAGGTTTTTTCCTCCACTTTGTGTGTGTGTGTATACAGTAGATTAAAAATGGTCACAAATTCTTTGGCACTTCTCCCACTAAGAGATGTATCTAATTTGCTTCCCTTGGGATGTGGGAGGGCCTTAGTGATTTGCTCGGCTAAAAATGTATATAAAGTAATAAACTTACTTTATTAAAAATGCAGTCAATGTGACATTCAAGAACTTCTGAAGCAAAGTCATTGGAAGCCTTGTAGCTTCTTCCTGAGCCTCTTGGTACCCAACTGCCATGCTGTTAGGAACCCCAAGTAGCCATAAGAAAAGGCCCAGGGAGAGAGAAATCAATGCCTCAGCCAATAACGCTGGTGAACTCATAGCTGGTAGCCAGCACCAAGTTGCCCGGAATAGAGGGAACCCTTTTGGAAGTGGACCCCACGGCTCCAGTGGAACTGCTACAGCTGATCCCACATGGAGCGGAGATGAGTCCCCACCAAGCCCTGCCCAGATTACAGGTTTGTGAGGGAAATAAATGATTTTTGCTGTTTAAGCCACTGAGTTTGAAAACGAGTTCATTACACAGAAACAGATGACCAGAACAGCTTGCTTATTTAAATGGTTTGTGAAATTCAACAGTCAGAGACACATCGTTTACTAACATCTGTATTAGGCAAAATAATACCTGCCCCCAAAGGTATCCAAGTCAGGCTTGTTGCAACCCCATGGACTATAGCTCATCAGGCTCCTCTGTCCAGGCAAGAATACTGAAGTGGCTTTCCATTTCCTCCTTTAGGGCGTCTTCCCAACCTGGGGATCGAACCCAAGTTTCCTGTGTCTTCTGCACTGACAGGTGGATTCTTTACCCTGGGCCACCTGAGAGGCCCTCCGGTAACTAGGCCTGGTGCCTTTGCTTGTTTGATTGGGTTTGTACTATGTGTGGTGCTTCTGGCACTTGATGTGCCCTGAATGAGAGCTGCAATTTGGTAATTATTTGTATGAAGTCAGCCATGTTGCATCATAGAATTCTTGGGTATTTGTTATTTAGCCCAGAACCCCCAAGGACCCAAAGCTGTTCTTTGACAAGAATATAGAAGCAGTTTTTAGATCTGGTGGAGAGCTGGCTTCCAAGTGTGGGCAGAAATCCTGTAGGAAACCTCCCCTTCCTCCTCTGTGGGGCCCAGAGCTCTCAGCAGCTGGCTATTTCAAACACATCTGTATCAGTCGCTTGCATTCTAGTTTGACTACAAGCCCAATTTGGCCTTTCCTACACTTACTAGCATTTTGGACCTTCTGTCTCTAGTGTAAGTGGCTGCTTTTTGTTAAGAGAATTTGGGACACAGGTAGAGAGGGATCCCACACATCACAGGCCCAGGCGTGGAATCCCGCTGCTGACCAGCACCAGCTCAGGGGGTGTGCTTCAACCGTCTCAAGATTTATTCTCCAAACAAGTCTACTCTGGTCCAGACTCAGGGAGAAGAAATGGTGTCATAGAGCTGTGAGCCAGAGCTTCGGGGGAAAAGGAGATCAGTAAGGAGAGAAATTACTGTTTATCAACTGCCATTTCCTTCTGCAAACTGCAGGACAAGATAGAAGTCACCTAAAATTACTTCTTAAATCTCTAGCAGCACTTTCAGAGGTAGGCCAGTTCCGGTCGCTCGTCAGCAGAGACTACCCCTCTCAAATGCACAGTAACCTTATTCAGTATTTGGTGCTGGAGCAACTTCTTACTTATAAAAATGTTCAAGGTCTCTGCTAAGAACAGGGAATGCATTAGTACTCAGGAATTTCTCTTCTCTGCACATGCCAGGCCATTTTAAAAAACTGCCACTTTAATGACTTCATCATCACATTTCCTTCTAAGAGGAGCTAAATACCACACAAATTACAAAACTTGATTCTTGTTTACATGCAAAAGCATTTCCATGCAGGGAATGGCTAGGGGTGTTGAGGCACCTGGTTTCCACTGAGAACTCTCCTTAACTCCTTCTTGGTTATTTGTGGGAAGAAGGAGGGGGGCGTCATACAGTAAACATCTATCTATTTACTATTTTTTTGTTGTTTCATACTTTTATTTCATCTTTTACTTCATAGAAAGTGAGAAACGTTTTTACTTTATGACTCTTTCACCCAAATCAGTGCTTCTTCCCCTCCCTATCTACACAGGAAATACTGAAGGAAAATTCTTTGTATTTTCTTTAAGAATATCTTAATTCTTGTTGAATTAAACTATGTTCATTATTGAAATTTAAGAGGAAAATAAACTACCCATCATTCCAGGATCCAGACACAATTATTCTTCATGATGTAGATTACTTAGATAAAATCCACTAGGCTGTGATGTATTATCCTTTTGTTTATACTGTTGGATTTGATTTGCTAATATTTTGTTAAGGATTGTTGCACGTATGTTCATGTGGAATTTGGGTCTGTACTTTGATTTTTGAAATATCTTTTTCTAGCTTTTTTACCAGCCCTTTCTGGTCAGTCTCCAACAAGGGTCCTTCTGCCCTATGTCCTTCATGCCAATAGAACAAAACTGAATTTGGTTCAGAAGCAAAGGAAAGTTTTTCTTTAATCAAAGAAGTTGTTATTGTTCAGTTGCTATGTTGTGTTTGACTGCTTGTGACCCCATGGACTGCAATAGGACAGGCTTCCCTGTCCTTCACTATCCCCCAGTTTGCTCAGATTCATGTCCATTAAGTCAGTGATGCTATCTAACCATCTCATCCTCTGCCGCCACCTTCTCTTTTTGCCTTAAATCTTTCCCAACTTCAGGGTCTTTTCCAGTGAGTCAGCTCTTTCCATCAGGTGGCCAAAATATTGGAGCTTTAGCTTCAGCATCAGTCCTTCCAATGACTATTCAGGGTTGATTTTTGTTAGGATTGACTAGTTTGATCCCCTTGTAGTCCAAGGGACTCTCAAGAATCTTCTCCCACACCACAAATTCAAAAGCATCAATTCTTGGGTGCTCAATCTTCTTTTGGTCCAGTTCTCACACCTTTTGGTCCAGCATCTCACTACTGGCAAAACCATAGCTTTGACTCTACAGACATTTGTCGGCAAAGTGATGTCGTTGTTTTTTAATACGCTGTCTAGGTTTATCATAGCTTTCCTTCCAAGGAACAAGTGTCTTTTAATTTCATGGCTGCAATCACCATCCCCAGTGATTTTGGAGCCCAAGAAAATAAAATCTGTCACTGCTTCCACTTTTTCCCCTTCTATTTACCATGAAGTGATGGGAACCGGATGCCATGATCTTAGTTTTATGAATGTTTAAACCAGCTTTTTCACTGTCCTCTTTCACCTTCATCAAGAGGCTCTTTAGTTCCTTTTCACTTTCTGCCATAAGGGTGGTGTCATCTGCATATCTGAGGTTATTGATATTTCTCCTAGCAATCTTGATTCCAGCTTGTGCTTCATGCAGCCCAGCATTTCTCATGATGTACTCTGAGTATAAGTTAAATAAGCAGGGTGACAATATACAGCCTTGGTGTACTCCTTCCCCAATTTTGAACCAGTCTGTGTTCCATGTCTGGTTCTAACTGTTGCTTCTTGAACTACATACAGGTTTCTTAGGAGACAGGTAAGGTGGTCTGGTATTCCCACCTCTTTAAGAATTTTCCACACACACAAAGAATTTTCCACAGTTTGTTGTGATCCATACAGTCAAAGGCTTTAGTGTAGATAATGAAGCAGAAGTAGATGTTTTTCTGGAATTCCTCTGCTTTCTCTGTGATCCAATGAATGTTGGCAATTTGATCTCTGCTTCAGTGCAAGCTTGCACTCAAGAGCACAGGCCCTCTCTCATAGACTGTGGGCCAGTCTGCTTAATAGGCTTCTCCTTAACTGGGGAGGGGGCAGAGTTCTCTTGGAGCCTTTGCAGCTTGCACTTTAGATTGCAGTGTGCAGATGAAGTCTCTCTGCACACAGCCTGCGGAGCTAAGCTGTCCGCTGCAGGTGTTGCACACTAGGAACCCTGGTCTGAAGTTCTTGGTGGAAGGCCTCTCTGCATGGTGCACTCTGTGAGCAAGTGAAACCAGAACAAATAAAAAGGAAAAGAAAAAAAAAGTTAGACTGTATTGCCCAGATTCTATTTTTTATTTCCTGGTTCATTGGCTTTGCTGGTTAGAATTTTGGTATCAGGGTTTGTTGTTGTTCAGTGCCTAAATCATCTCCAATTCTTCGTGACCCCACGGACTGCAGCATGCCAGACTTCCCTGTTCTTCACTGTCTCTGGGAGTTTGCTCAAATTCATGTCCATTGAGTTGGTGATGCCATCCAACCATCCTATCATCAGGGCAATGCTGCCCTAATAAATTGAGTTTGGGATGTGTTTCCTCCTTTATTCTGGAAAAGATTGTGTAGAACTGGTATTATTTCTTCCTTAAATGTGATTAGAATTTACCAGTGAAATTGTTTGTTTGTGCAACATAAAAGTCCTTTATTAACTCCCAGTTCTGTTTGAGAAACATCTGGACATGGTGTGACTGGGTTTTGTGCTCTGTTTCTTATGAGGCCAAAAATTATTAGGTGTCCTCCTCAGATCCTGAGGTTCTCTTCTGAGCTGAATTGATGAGTCAGAACTCAGTTTCTTGCAGCTGTAGGACTGAGCACCCTGTATCCTTGATGGCTATCAGCTGAAGGCCGCGTTCCATACTCCTGGTCATGTGACCCTCTCAGCCTTTGAAACATGCAGTGGAGAATCTTTCTGTAGCTTTCCATACTCCTGGTCATGTGACCCTCTCAGCCTTTGAAACATGCAGTGGAGAATCTTTCTGTAGTAGTCTGCTAGGGCTGCCCCAACAAAACACCGCAGAACAGGTTGCTTAAAACAAGGAAGTCTTATTTTCTTGCAGTTCTGAAGTTTACACGTCTAAAATCAAGGTGCTTGTTGGGTTGGTTTCTGGTGAGAACCTCTCTCCCTGGCTTATAGATGTCTGCTTTCTTGCTGTGGCCTGACATGGCCTTTTTTCTGTGAGCGTGCAGAGAAGGTCATTGTCTAGTGTTTCTCCCTTTATAAGGACACTGACTATGTTACATTAAGGCCCCACACTTGTGATCTCATTTAACCTTTCTTAACTTATTATAAGCCCTGTCTCCAAATGCAGTCATATTGGGGTTAGGGTTTCAGCACAGAAAATTTGGGACAGACACAATTCAGTCTGTACTGTTCCCTCATGTGAAATTCCCCTCATGCTTCAAAACTTGCTCACCAGGGAAAAGCTACCATCTTTTAAGGGCCCATAATGGTAACCCACTCCAGTATTCTTGCCTGGAGAATCCCATGGACGGAGGAGCCTGGTGGGCTACAGTCCACGGGGTCGCAAAGAGTCGGACACGACTGAGCGACTTAACTTTCACTTTCACTTTTTCTATGATTCTATCAGACCCACTGAGAATATCTCCCTGTCTTAGAGTTAATTGATTTGAGGTCTTAATTACATCTGGAAAGCCTCTTCAGAGCAGTACATAGACGAGGTTGATTTGTTCTTATTTTTTAGTTGAAGTATAGTTTATTTAAAATATTATTATGTAAGTTATAGGTATACTTTGCCAACTAAGGTCCGTCTAGTCAAGGCTATGGTTTTTCCTGTGGTCATGTATGGATGTGAGAGTTGGACTGTGAAGAAGGCTGAGCGCCGAATAATTGATGCTTTTGAACTGTGGTGTTGGAGAAGACTCTTGAGAGTCCCTTGGACTGCAAGGAGATCCAACCAGTCCATTCTGAAGGAGATCAGCCCTGGCATTTCTTTGGAAGGACTGATGCTAAAGCTGAAACTCCAGTACTTTGGCCACCTCATGCGAAGAGTTGACTCATTAGAAAAGACTCTGATGCTGGGAGGGATTGGGGGCAGGAGGAGAAGGGGACGACAGAGGATGAGATGGCTGGATGGCATCACTGACTCAATGGACGTGGAGTCTGAGTGAACTCCAGGAGTTGGTGATGGACAGGAGGCCTGGCGTGCTGCGATTCATGGGGTCGCAAAGAGTTGGACACAACTGAGCGACTGAACTGAACTGGTAGGTATACAATATGGTGATTCACAATTTTTAAAGGTTATACTCCATTTATAGTTATACTAGTGAAATAATTTAGACCTAGAGTTTACTGAAAGTTTTGAACTACAAATTCAGTTACTTATTATAGCTTTATACAGAATTTCTATTTCTGCCTGAGTCAGTTTTGGTAATTTGTGTCTTTTATGATATTCCCTTAAAATTCTTTCCATTTTTATCAGATTGGGAGTGATGTCCTCTCTTTTCATTGTTAATTTTGGTAATTTCTGTCTTCTCGCTTTCTTTTTCTTAATCACTGTAGCTAAAGGTTTATCTTTTTGTGTTTTTTTTTAGTCTTCAAATTACATACTTTTGGTTTAATTGAATTGATTTTCTATGTTGGGTTTTTACTTGTTTTACTGATTTCTACACTAATCTTTGGTATTTCCTTTATTCTGCTTAAAGTTTAATTTGTTCTTTTCTAATTTTGTAATGTGAATATTGATGTAGTTGACTTGTAATATTTCTTCTTTTTTAATATAGCTTCAGTGTTATGAGTTCCGCCAACCACTGATCTAGCTGTGCTTTATTTTAAATTCATGTTTAAAAATTTCCTTTATGATTTCTTTCTTTGTCCATGGGTTATTTAGATGTGCATTGTTTAAACTTCCAAATATTTGGAGATTTTCCAAGTTTCTTCCTGTTGTGATCTCTTAACACCATTTCAGTCATTTAAAATTTATTTAGATTTATTTTTGGTCTAGCATATGACCTATCCTGGAGAATGTTTCATGTGCATTTTAAAAGAATGTGTATTCTGCTCAGTTTAAGTCTTCTCTACTGTTATTCATTTTCTATCCAGTTATTCTGTCAATTATCAAAAGTTGGATATTGGAATCTCTATAGAATTGTCTAGCTTTCCCTTCAGTTCTGTCAATTTTTCCTTCATATATTTGAGGACTCTGTTGTTAGGTATATATACACACTTATTGTATCTTCTGGGTGTATTGATACTTTTATCATTATGAAATACTTCTTTGTCTCCAGTATATTTCTTGTTTTACAGTCCATATGTCTGACATTAAGATAGATGTTTCAGCTCTCCTATGGTTACTGCTTACATGGTTAATATTTTTCTCTTTTTCACTGTCCTATTTTTTATCTTTGAATTGTGTTTTATAGCCAATGTGAGAATTTCTCCCTTTTCACTGAATGATTAATAATATAATCATTGATAGGATTGGATTATGTCTTTCATTTTGCTATTAAATTCCTATATATTGCAGCTTTTCTTGTTCTGTTTTCCTTTTACTGTCTTGTGTGTTACACAAATATTTTAAGTGTATCATCTTTATTTCTGATTTTTAAACTTTTTAAATATATATTTTAAATAATTACTCTAGGGATTAAAATATACCTCTTACTTGTCACAATCTAGTTCATGATAATACTGACTTAATTCCAGTAAAATATAGCAACCTTGCTCTAACATAACTCCATTTCAACCTTCCTTTATGCTACTGTTATTTATATAGTATGCATATATGTATAATAAGCTTAAAACTTGTGTTATAGCTTTACAAAACATTACATGACTTTTACAGAAATTAAGATAAATATATTTATAAATACTTTACCTTTATTGATATATTTTCCATTTCCTGTGTTGTGGTTTTTTGGATTCAAGTTGCCATCTGGTGCTACTTCCTCTCAGCCTGAGGAACTTCCTTTAGTATTTCTTGTAAAGCTGGTCAGCTAGCAACAAATTCTCTCAGTCTTCACCTGGAAATGTCTTTATTTCATTTTAATTATGAAAGAATAGTTTTATTAAGTATAAAACTCTCAGTTGACAAGTTTGTTTCAGCAGTTTGAATATGTGATTCTATCCTCTTTTGGTCTTTGTGGTTTCGGACAGGAAATCAATCATTAATCATATTGTTCTCTTGTACATGGTGAATCATCTTCTCTAACTGGTTTCAATATTTTCTCTTGTCTTTGGCTTCCAGTAACTTGATTGTGATGTGTCTAGGTGTGGACCTCTTATTTATTCTCTTTGGGGTGTGTTTAATTTCTGTGGTCTGTAGATTACTATTTTCATCAAACTGAGAACTTTTCAGCCATATGTCATTGAATATTTTTCTGTCATTTTCTCTCTTAGCCTTGAGGGACTCCAATGACATGTATGTGGATATGTTCATTGTTATCCCACCAGTCTCTGAGGCTCTATTTATTTTTCTGTAATCTTTTTCCTCTCTGTTCTTAAGACTGAGTAATTTCTAATGATCTATGTTCATGCTCACTGACTTTTCTTCTATGATCTTCTCTCATATATTATTAAATTTTGGCTATATATATTTCAACTCAATTTCCATTAGATTCTTTTTTTATGTCTGTTTCTTTGTTGAGATTCTCTTATTTGTTAACTCTTTGCTGTTACACGATCCTTTAATTCTTAAGCAAGGTTTCCTTTAGTTCTTTGAACATGTTTATAATAGCTACTTTAAAGTCTTCACTTGTTAAATCTAATTTCTGGGCCCACTCAGAGTTAGCTTCTTTTTTCCTTAATTTGTATTGGGGTATAGTTAATTTACAATGTGCTAGTTTCTACTGTACAGCAAAGTGAATCAGCTATATGTACACATATATCCCTTCCTTCCCATGTAGGTCACCATAGAGCACTGAGTAGAGCTCCCCATGCTATACAGTAGATTCTCATTAGTAATCTATTTTATATATAGTTCCACTAGTGTGTATATGTCAATCCCAACTCCCAGTTCATCTCACCACCCCTTTGTCCCTCTTGGTATCCATATGTTTGTTCTCTATGTCTGTGTGTCTATTTCTCCTTTGCAAATAAGATCATCAATACCATTTCTCTAGATTCCACATATCTGTTTGGAATACAACATTTGTTTTTCTCTTTCTTACTTCATTCTATATGACAGTCTCTGGGTCTGTACAGATGAACGAATTCATTCCTTTTTATAGCTGAATAATATTCCATTATATATATGCACCATGTCTTCTTTATCTGTTCTTTGATGGACATTAGGTTGTTTCCATGACCTGGCTATTGTAAGTAGTGCTGCAATGAACATTGGGGTGCATGTGTCTTTTGAATTATGGTTTTTTCTGGGTATATGCCCAGTAGTGGTATTGCTGGGTCACATGATAGTTCTATTTTTAGTTTTTAAAGAACTTCCATTATGGCTGTATAAATTTACATTCCCACCAACAGTGCAAGGGAGTTCTCTTTTCTCCATACCCTCTCCAGCATTTGTTGTTTATAGATTTTGTGATGATGACCATTCTAACTGGTGTGACATGATACCTCATTGTAGTTTTGATTTGCATTTCTCTAGTAATTAGTGGTGCTGAGCATCTTTTCATGTGTTTGTTGGTCATCTGTGTGTCTTCTTTGGAGAAATGCCCATTTAGGTCTTGCACTCATTTATCGATTGGGTTTTTTTTTTTATATTAAGCTGAATGAGCTGTTTTTATATTTTGTAAATTACTCCTTTGTCAGTTGCTTTGTTTGCAAATATTTTCTCTCATTCTGAGGGTTGTCTTTTTGTCTTATTTTTGGTTTCCTTTGCTGTGAAAAACCTTTTAAGTTTAATTAGGTTCCATTTGTTTTGTTTGTTTATTCTCATGACTCCAGGTTGGTCAAAAACTATTTTGCTGTGATTTATGTTAAAGGATGTTTCTTCTGCCTATGTTTTCCTCTAAGAGTTTTATAGTGGCTGGCCTTATATTTAGGTCTTTAATCCATTTTAAATTTATTTTTGTGTATGGTGTTAGACAGTATGCTAATTCCATTCTTTTACATGTAGCTGTCCAGTTTTCCCAGCACCACTTTTTGAAGAGGGTCTTTGTTCCATTGTATATGCTAGCCTCCTTTGTCATAGAGTAAATGACCATAGGTGCATGGGTTTATCTCTGGGCTTTCTGTCCTGTTACACTGATCTATATTTCTGTTTTTGTGTCAGTACCATACTGACTCGATTACTGTAACCTTATAGTATAGTATGAAGTCAGGGAGCCTGAGTCCTCCATCTCTGGTTGTTTTTTTTTCCTTTTTCTCAAGATTGCTTTTGCTATTAGAGGTCTTTTTGGGTTTCAAGCAAATTGTAAAATTTTTTGTTCTAGTTCTGTGAAAAATGCCATTGGTGATTTGATAGGGATTGCTTTGAATCGTAGATTGCTTTGGGTAGTGTAATCATGTTCACAGTGTTGATTCTTCCAATGCAAGAACATGGTATACATTTCCATCTGTTCGTGTTGTCTTTGATTTCTTTCATCAGTATCTTACATTTTTCTGTGTACAGGTCTTTTGCCTCCTTAGGTAGTTTTATTCCTAAGTATTTTTTTCTTTTTGTTGCAATGGTACATGGGATTGTTCCTTTAATTTCTCTTTCTGACCTTTTGTTTTTAGTGTATAGAAATGCAAGAGACTTCTGTGTATTAATTTTGTATCCGGTGACTTTACTAAATTCATTGATTAGCTCTAGTAGTTTGCTGGTGATATCTTTAGGATTTTCTATGTATGTATTGTGTCATCTGAAAACAGTGACAGTTTAACTTCTTTTCCAATTTATATTCCTTTTGTTTTTTTTCTTCCCTGATTGCTGTGTCCAGGACTTTCAAAACCATTTTGGGTAATAGTGGGGAGAGTGGGTAACCTTGTCTTGTTCCTGATTTTACAGGAAGTTCTTTTTCTCATGAATGAGAATAATGTTTGCTGTGGGTTTATCATATATGCCTTTATTCTGGTAGAGTCCCTCTATGTCCACTTTCTGTAGAGTTTTTTTAATCATAAATAGGCATTGAATTTTGTCAATAGCTTTTTCTGCATCTATTGAGATGATAATATGGTTTTTATTTTTCAGTTTATTAATATGGTGTATCATATTGATTGATTTGCATATATTGAAGAATCCCTGCATCCCTGGGATAAATCCCACTTGATCATGATGTATGGTCCTTTTAATGTGTTGTTGGATTTGGATTACTTGTATTTTGTTGAGGATTTTTGTGTCTGTGTTCATTAGTGGTGAAAGTGAAGTTGTTCAGTTGCGTCCTACTCTTTGTGACCCCGTGGACTGTAGCCCACCATGCTCCACCACCAATGGGATTCTCCAGGCAAGAATACTGGAGTGGGTTGCCATATAGACCTGTAATTTTCTTTTTGTGTGATATCTTTGTTTTTGGTATCAGGGTGATGGTGGCCTCACAGAATGAGTTTGGGAGTGTTCCTCCTCCTGCAGTTTTTTTGGAAGAGTTTAAGAAGTTTAGCCCTTCTCTAAATGTTTGACAGGATTTTCTGGTGAAGCCATTGGGTCTGGACTTTAGTTTGTTGGAAGATTTTTAATCACTGTTTCAATTTTATTGCTTGTAATTGTTCTATTCATAGTTTCTGTTCTTCCTAGTTCAATCTTGGAAGGTTGTACCTTTCTAAGAATTTGTCCATTTGTTCCAGGTTGTTCATGTTATTGCCATATAGTTGCTTGTAGTAGTCTCTTATGATCCTTTGTGTTTCTGCAGTGTCAGTTGTAACTTCTCCTTTTACATTTCTAATTTTATTGATTTGAGTCCTCTCCCTTTTCTTCTTGATAAGTTTGTCTGAAGGTTTCTTAATTTTGTTTATCTTCTCAAAGAGCCAACTTTTAGTTTTGTTGATCTTTGCTATTTTTTTTCTTCATTTCTACCTCATTTATTTCTTCTCTGATATTTCCTTATACCAACTTTGGGTTTTGTTTGTTCCTTTATCTCTAATTGCTTTAAGTGTGAGTTTAGGTTGTTTATTTGAGACTTTTCTTAATTCTCAAGGTAAGATTGTATTGCTATAAACTTCCTTCTTAGAACTGCTTTTGTTGCAGTTCATAGGTTTGGGGTCATTGTGTTTTCATTGTCATTTTTTCCCTGGTATTTTTTAATTTCCTCTGATTTCTTCAGTGATCTCTTGGTTATTTAGTAGCACAGAGTTAGTTTCTATTTGCTTTTTTCCCCTGAGTATGGATCATTCATTTTGGAGTATGAATCAGATTTTCTGTTTCTTCACATGTCTTATAATTTTTGTTGAAATCTTGACATTTTAGACATATTGATGCAACTCTGGACTCTAGACCTAATGAAGCTCAGGTTTTGATGATTCATCATAGAAAGAATTCAGTGAGAGACAGAGTAATAGGTAAAAAGTGATTTATTCAGAACTAAAGGGCCTCTTGATGATAGTGAAAGAGGAGAGTGAAAAAGCTAGTTTAAAATTTAACGTTCAAAAAATCAGTTTATGGCATGCAGTCCCATCAGTTCAGTTCTGTTCAGTCGCTCAGTCGTGTCTGACTCTTTGCGACCCCATGAATCCCAGCACGCCAGGCCTCCCTGTCCATCACCAACTCCCGGAGTTCACTCAGACTCTTATCCATCGAGCCAGTGATGCCATCCAGCCATCTCATCCTCTATCGTCCCCTTCTCCTCCTGCCCCCAATCCCTCCCAGCATCACAGTCTTTTCCAGTGAGTCAGCACTTCGCATGAGGTGGCCAAAGTACTGGAGTTTCAGCTTTAGCATCATTCCTTCCAAAGAACACCCAGGACCAATCTCCTTCAGAATGGACTGGTTGGATCTCCTTGCAGTCCAAGGGAATCTCAAGAGTCTTTCCCAGCACCACAGTTCAAAAGCATCAATTCTTTGGTGCGCAGCTTTCTTCACAGTCCAACTCTCACATCCATACATAACCACTGGAAAAACCATAGCTTTGACTAGACGGACCTTTGTTGGCAAAGTAATGTCTCTGCTTTTCAACATACTATCTAGGTTGGTCATAACTTTGCTTCCAAGGAGTAAGCGTCTTTTAATTTCATGGCTGCAGTCACCATCTGCAGTGATTTTGGAGCCCCCCAAAATAAAGTTTGACACTGTTTCCACTGCTTCCCCATCTATTTGCCATGAAGTGATGGGACCAGATGCCATGATCTTCGTTTTCTGAATGTTGAGCTTTAAGCCAACTTTTTCACTCTCCTCTTTCACTTTCATCAAGAAGCTTTTTAGTTCCTCTTCACTTTCTGCCATAAGAGTGGTGTCATCTGCATATCTGAGGTCACTGATATTTCTCCTGGCAATCTTGATTCCAGCTTGTGCTTCTTCCAGCCCAGCGTTTCTCATGATGTACTCTGCATATAAGTTAAATAAGCAGGGTGACAATATACAGCCTTGACGTACTCCTTTTCCTGTTTGGAACCAGTCTGTTGTTCCATGTCCAGTTCTAACTGTTGATCACTCACCTAGAGCCAGACATCCTGGAATGTGAAGTCAAGTCTGAGGGAGAGGGAAAGGGTGGGATGGTTTGGGAGAATGGCAATGAAACATGTATATTTTCCTGTAAGAAACGAAGCGCCAATCTATGTTCAATGTAGGATGCAGGATGCATGGGGCTGATGCACAGGATGATTCAAGTAGAGGATGTGGGGTGGGAGGTGGGAGGGGGCTTCGGCATTGGGAGATTGTGTTCACCTATGGCTGATTCGTGTCAATGTATGGCAAAACAAATACAGTATTGTAATTAAATAAATAAATAAATAAAATTTAAAAAGTGGGCCTTAGAAAGCATCACTACAAACAAAGCTAGTGGAGGTGATGGAATTCCAGCTGAGCTATTTCAAATCCTAAAAGATGATGCTGTGAAAGTGCTGCACTCAATGTGCCAGCAAATTTGGAAAACTCAGCAGTGGCCACAGGGCTGGAAAAGGTCAGTTTTCATTCTAATCCCAAAGAAAGGCAATGCCAAAAATGCTCAATCTACTGCACAGTTGCACTCATCTCACATGCTAGTAAAGTAATGCTCAAAATTCTCCAAGCCAGGCTTTAGCAATATGTGAACCCTGAACTACCAGATGTTCAAGCTGGTTTTAGAAAAGGCAGAGGAACCAGAGATCAAATTGCCAAAATCCACTGGATCATGGAAAAAGCAAGAGAATTCAAGAAAAACATCTATTTCTGCTTTATTGACTATGCCAAAGCCTTTGACTGTGTGGATCACAATAAACTGTGGAAAACTCTGAAAGAGATGGGAATACCAGACCACCTGACCTGCCTCTTGAGAAACCAGTCCTATCACTTTATGGCGAATAGAGGGGAAACAATGATATGAGGTGGGAGGTGGGAGGGAGTTTCAGGATTGGGAGCTCGTGTATACCTGTGGCTGATTCATGTCAATGTATGGCAAAACCAATACAGTATTGTAAAGTAAAATAAAGTAAAAATAAAATTAAAAAAAATAGAGAGGAAACAATGGAAACAGTGAGAGCCTTTATTTTCTTGGGCTCCAAAATCACTGCAGATAGTGACTGCAACTATGAAATTAAAAGGTGCTTGCTCCTTGGAAGAAAAGCTATGATCAACCTAGACAGCATATTAAAAAGTAGAGACATTACTTTGCCAACAAAGGACCATCTAGTGAAAGCTATCGTTTTTCCAGTGGTCATGTATGGATGTGAGAGCTGGACCATAAAGAAAGCTAAGCACCGAAGAATTTTTGCTATTGAACTGTGGTATTGGAGAAGACTCTTGAGAGTGCCTTGGACTGCATGGAGATCCAACCAGTCCATCCTAAAGGAGATCAGTCCTGGCTGTTCATTGGAAGGACTGAAGCTGAAGCTCCAATACTTTGGCCACCTGATGTGAAGAACTGACTCATTGGAAAAGACCCTCATGCTGGGAAAGATTGAAGGCAGGAGGAGAATGGGATGACAGAGGATGAGATGGTTGGATAGCATCACTAACTCGATGGACCTGAGTTTGAACAAGCTCCAGGAGTTGATAATGGACAAGGAATCCTGGTGTGCTGCAGTCCATAGGATCGCAAAGAGTTAGACACAACTGAGCACTGAACTGAACTGGAACTTTCATGGCGCCTGTGGGTGTGTCATTGAGGATCAGGGTCTAATAGAAGTCAACTTTCTGCCATCTTGGGTCCATTTGATTCCAATAGATTTGTGTTGTCTCCTTGGTCTGTCATTCTTTCAAAAGTTGTGCCTGCCCCCTTTCCTTCCTGTTACAGTTGGGCAGAGATGGTGCTCAAACACCTTAAGTTTATAAAATCCATTTTCTGCTGATGGATCTGTGTGTGGGTTGAGGAACTCACTCAAAGTTTAGTCAGGCTGCCTAACTTATACTTACTTCCAGACTGTCTTGACTCTCCCGGTACATATGCATAGTTTCCTGGACAATCAGGGATGCATACAAGATGATATAGTTTTTCTATGGCTCTCTCATTTCCAGGATTTCCGCTTTTCGTTTCTGGCTGGTCACCTGCTCACCACAACCAGAACTGCAGTTTCAGGCTAGCAGAGCTATGACTTTTACTTTTCAATTCCTGCTGAGTCAGTTTGCTGCCTTTATTGACAACACTGCTGGCTGTGGGTTTTCACCTTCCATCCGAGTCAAATTCACCCCACCTCTGATAGTGAGGCTGCTGGTTTTCACAACCAGTATTGTCCTGATAAAATTGCCGGGCTATTTGTGCTGGGGACACAGGGGGAAACGCAGCTCCAGCCTTGAAGGTCACAGACTCTCAACATTCTTTCATAAAACTTTAGCAGCTTTTCATGACAAAATGTATCTCGACTTATTTCCCTTTGGTTGATTTCCAAAGCCTTGAAATTGTTTCTTTGGGCATGAGAATTTGCCATCCTACAGCCAGAAGTCTTTCCCAGTATATATTTTTAAAATGTAATCACACTGTACAGCTTGTTCCCTACACCGAGGAGGCAAACAATTCTATGTTTTTCGTTTGATTTGTGCATTTGATAATTTGGCTTCCTCTTATTGATTTTCTAAATTCCCAAATTGAACTTTTGGGATAATTCCCTCCTTTGACCCAGAAGCTCTTTGAAAATTTAAAGAAATATTACGTGATCATGTAGTCAGAAGATTCCTAACTTAAGCACCTTAAAGCCCTAAGAGTGGGAGAAGGTAGTAACAGAAACAGGACTGTTTAGTTACTCTGTCATGTCCGACCTTTTGCAACCCCACGGACTGTAGCCCGCCAGGCTCTCTTGTCCATTGGGATTCGCCAGGCAAGAATACTGGAGTGGATTGCATGCCCTCCCCCAGGGGATCTTCCCAACTCAGGTCTGCTTCATTGCAGGTGGGTCTTTTACTGTCTGAGCCACCAGGGAAGCCCAACAAAAACAGGGAGGAGCATCATACATTATTTTCAAAGTTTAAAAAACTGCTCAGTGAAGTTGTACAATGATCAGAGATAAGGCTACTCTAACTACCACCTCCCATTATCTAACTTTTGGACCAGAGGTTTTTGTTGGTAGTTATAAATAGCACTGGTTAACAAAAGTGGGAGGGTGAGCTGATTATTATCTAATAGAGAAGTTTATTTTAAACCTGGGTGTGGGTCCAAGGAAACAAAGTAACAATCAAAGGAGATAAAATGGGTGGAAATCTCTGTTGTGGCCCTATCTCCCTGGTACAGATGAGGGAACCTGAAACCAGTCTAGTTGGCAAATTAATAGCAGGACCCAAGCCTACGTCTATGGACAGCTCAGCTTACCCTTTAGGCCTACAAGCATATTGTGGCATACAGTGCACGGCCACTGTCAATAATATAAACCACAGACCAGCGCTAATAGAGAAGGTGATGGCACCCCACTCCAGTACTCCTGCCTGGAAAAATCCCGTGGATGGAGGAGCCTGATAGGCTGCAGTCCATGGGGTCGCTAAGACTCTGAGACGACTGAGCGACTTCACTTTCACTTTTCACTTTCATGCATTGAAGGAGGAAATGGCAACCCACAACAGTGTTCTTGCCTGGAGAATCCCAGGGACAGGGGAGTCTGGTGGGCTGCCACTGAAGAACCTAAGCTACTCCATTTTATTAACAGAAAAACTCCATTTTGTAAGGTTCCGGGAAAAGAGCCTTTGGAAATCCCCTGCCCTTACCCCATGAGCCAATTGGACCCCAGACCAGAATCTCCTGACTTGACGCTCAGGAACTTGTGGTCTACCTAGGTAACAGGGGCCAATCAAAAACCAACACACAACCTTTCGAAAGAAAGTGACCAATCAGACGTCCCCCTACCTAGAAATTCTTTTTTCATGAACACTCCCTATATAAGCAATGTAATCCAAAATCCAGGCCTCTTCCCTGTAGCCGCTGCGTCGGTAACGGTGGGAGCCGCAGCTTGAGCTTGGTAATAAAAACTCTCTTGCTTTTGCATCGGATATCGGCTCCCTGGTGGTCATTGGGAGATTTCGCCGCTTGGGCATAACACCGTCTATGGGGTTGTACAGAGTTGAACACGACTGAAGTGACTTGGCAGCAGCAGTAGCAGCAGCGCTAATGAAACTTTCTGTAATAATGGAAATGTTCATATTGTACTGCCCAAAACAGTAGCCCCTAGTCACATATAGCTATTAAGTACTTGAAATGTGGCTAGAAAACTGAAGAACTAAACTGAATTTTTAAATTTAATTTGATTGTAGTGACTAATGTTTTGGAGAATAAAGATACAGACATTTGTGTCATTTGTAAAACTAAGTTCCTCCTCTAAGTTATTCAAAGTATAAGGCAATTATGTTCAAGCTTTAAACCACAAAATCCTTTCTTTAAAAAAAGAAGTGTATGTGCGCCAAGAGTTGGACACAACTGAACACCGCACATGTGTACACACACGCACACACACACACACACACAGTTTCCAAATCAATTTAAAGTGTAAACTGGAAGAGCTAACATGGCAGTGGTCCTGGAACCCAATACTCCCTCCGTACTTTTTACCCTTATCAGTTCTCACATGTCCTGACCCACCTGGGCTCTTGGGCACCTCTTCAGAACCACCAAGACTGCACTGAGCATAGTGTGAAAACCACCAACCAAAAAATGCAAGGAAACAGAGGAGCAGCAGGTAACTTCCCTAACAGATCTTTACTGGGCAGCAGCTGGCCTCAGCAACTGGCAGCACGGGTCTAGAGGCTGTAAGAGTTACAGAGAAAATATGCCCCTCGCCATGAAGAGAGCAAAGAGACAGCAGTGCTTATCAATAACATCTCAGCCAGATGCTGACAATACCTTAACTCATTTGGTCATTGCATTAGCCCTATGAAATAAGTACTATGATCCTCATTTCACAGTCTGCAAGGCTCTGAGAGAGAAACTGGTCACCTAAGGGCACACACACAACCGGTCAGGAGGAGCTGGAACCCATGTCTGCCTGCCCACATCTGTGTTGTGCCCCCTCTGAGGCTCATCATGCAGATGGGGAGGTTGTCTGCACCTAGAAGCTCAAGAGAGCTTCCTTGGGAACTAGAAATGTGAGAAATAATATTTTTCTATGAGGTTAAATTGTCAGTGGATCAAGCAGGAGATATTTACAAATAGCTCCCAGGCCCAGAAGTTTCTATGGAATATATTCAATGTCTAAATAAATTTTAAATGCCAGGTGGAATATATTCAGCATCCAATACATAGTTTTCAGATGGGGCTTGGGGTGGGTCAGCCATGAAAGAACAGAAAAGGAGAGGCTAATAAGACAGATTAAAAACAAGACAGACCCAGGCACAGTCAGGAACCAGAATTCAGCCAAGGAGTTGAGTATTTCTAAGCCAGACACAGGTTCCCTGGGCATCCAACTGTGAGGTGAATACATCAGTGTGATAGTGTGATGTAACAGATGTATATATATTTGGTCTTTATTCCCAGTTCCTGGCACAGAGCTCCTAAACCCTTGTATTGGTAATTTTCTGAGTGATAGGGGCAGTTGCAGCATCTTTTGTTCTCATGCTAGGTCTTAGTCCCTGGTTCCTGACACCAGAGCTTCTAAGATTCTTGGAATCTTGAGGGTGATGAGTGTCTTTTTGTATACTATGAGGTGACGGATAGCTGAGAGTGCTGAGATAGTTTCAGGATAAGGGCTCGTCACCAGAACAACAAAGGCATGATTTCAGTCCTACTTTCCAACCTCTGGGGAAGGGAGAGAGCCTGGAAAGTGAGTTGATCACCAATTGACAATGGTTTAAACAATGGTGTCTCTATAACGGAAACTTCATAAAACTTCTGAACAGAGTTTGGAGAATTTCTGGCTTGGGGAACGCATCAAGGTGCTGGGAGGGCGAGGTGCCCAGAGAGGGCGCAGAAGCGTCCCAGCCACCACCCTTCCTCTCCTCCAGCATACTTTGCTCAGTGCATCTTTTTTGTTTGGCTGTTCCTGCATTGCATCCTTTATAATAAACTAGTAATCATAAATAACAGTTCTGTGTGCTGTTCTAGTACATTATGAAACCTGATCCCAGACACAAAACTGACTCTGAAGTGGGGACAGTCTTGTGGGAATGAGCTCTCAAACTGTGGGGATTTCACCAACTCTAGGTGGTTACTGTCAGAATTGAATTGTAGAACACCCAGTTTATGTCTGGAGAAGGCAATGGCACCCCACTCCAGTACGCTTGCCAGGAAAATCCCATGGACGGAAGAGCCTGGTAGGCCGCAGTCCATGGGGTCGCTAAGAGTCAGACACAACTGAGCAACTTCTTTCACTTTTCACTTTTATGCATTGGAGAAGGAAATGACAACGCACTCCAGTGTTCTTGCCTGGAGAATCCCAGGGATGGTGGAGCCTGGTGGGCTGCCATCTCTGGGGTCGCACAGGGTCAGACACGACTGAAGCGACTTAGCAGTTAGCAGCAGTTTATGTCTGCAGAAAACTGAAGAATTGCCTGGTCTCAAAAACCTAGTGTCAGACGTATTGGGTGTCAGAAGTATTTTGAATAGAAGTGGATCATAATTTGCAGCCTGTTGAGCTTGAAATCAGGGAACCTTTGTGTCCAGGCTCACTGTGGCCTCGTCTTCCTGCAGGAGGAAGCTGTGCCAACTAGGGAGCACTTTTTCCTCCTTAGGGATGGATGTCTGTCATTGCAGTTCTTCTGAAAGACCCTGACCACTGACCCAGGCTACTCAGCCGTGGTTGATATGTCTTCCTCCCTCTAGAGAAAGCCATTCCAACCCCAGAGGAAAATAGGAGTCGATATGTAAAGCCTTAACCTTAGAGGTGTTTGTCCTTGGACAGGGATTTCTCATGGTGAATTTTAAAGTTAACTGATTACAATGACATAGCTTCCCATGAAGTTTGCTTTCTGTGGGTTTTTAAAAATATTTACTTATTTGGCTGTGCTGAATCTTAGTTGCAGGGTGCAGACTCTTAGTTGCAGCATGTGGAATCTAGTTCCCTGACCAGGATCCAACCTGGGTCCCTGTATTGGGAGCACAGAGTCAGCCTCTGGGCCACCAGGAAGTCCCTCTCGTGAAGTTTTGGGAGCAGATGTGCTGATCAAACATTGAGGTGTGAGATTCAGATTTGAGTAGCTGGCAGAACTCATTGACTCTGAGTGGGCTCAGAAGTTAGCAAAGACTTCAAAGCAGCTATTATGAGTAAGTTCAGAGAATTAAAGGAAACTCTGCTGGCAGTGACTGAATATATAGTGAGTCTCAATAAGGAAGCAGAATTTGAAAAAAAAAAAAATGGGACATTCACTTACAGCATGGAGTAAGGAGGTCAGCACATCTTCTCTCAGAAATTATAAATCTGGAGAAAACTGTCAAAACATATGTAACATTTACCTCCTAAAACTGAGGACTGCTTTGTCCAAACAATACCTAGAACTCACCAGGTAAATAGGAAAAATGGAAAGCACCTGAGAAAGAAGCAGGCCGCCCACCTTCTGCTGCCCTTCTCCCTACCTGGCTTGCTGCCTCCGCTGGTGGGTCTGTAACACCCCCTTGAGAACCATGACGGTGAACCAACCAACTGGCAGTGTAGGGTAAACTCAGGCTCTCAAGGCCTTTAAAGCCCAGGGTAAAATTCTGGATTATCTAATAATAATCCCATTTTAGCTGGCCTTGGTTTAGCTCAGCAGATCTCACTAGACCCAATACCTCCCAGAGGGCTTTTTAGAAATTTGTAGGTATTTTGTGGTTGTTGTTTAGTCACTCATTTGTGTCCAACTCTTCATGACCTTATGGACTGCAGCACTCCAGGCTTCCCTGTCCTTCACCATCTCCCGGAGTTTACTCAAACTCATGTCCATTGAGTTGGTGATGCCATCCAACCATCTCATCCTCTCTCATCCCTTTCTCCTCCTGCCCTCAATCTTTCCCAGCATCAGGGCCTTTTGCAGTGAGTCACCTCTTCAGGTGGCCAAAGTATTGGAACTTCAGCATCAATCCTTCCAATGAATATTCAAGGTTGATTTCCTTTAGGACTGACTGGTTTGATCTGCTTGCTGTCCAAACAAAGAAAAGGAAAGATATATCCATCTGAATGCAGAGTTCCAGAAAAGAGCAAAGAGAGATAAGAAAGCCTTCTTAAGTGAGCAAAGCAAAGAAATAGAGGAAAACAATAGAATGGGAAAGACTAGAGATTTCTTGAAGAAAATTAGAGATAGCATGGGAACATTTCATGAAATGATGGGCATAATAAAAGACAGAAATGGTATGAACCTAACAGAAGCAGAAGCTATTAGGAAGAGGTGGCAAGAATACACAGAGTAAGTAAGTAAAAGTAAGTGTTAGTCGCTCAGTCGTGCCCAACTCTTTGCGACCCCATGGATTGCAGCCCACCAGGCTCCTCTGTCCATGAGATTTTCCAGGCAAGGATACTGGAGTGGGTTGCTATTTCCTTCTCCAGGGGATCTTCCCAAGTAGGGATCGAACCTGGGTCTCCTGCACTGCAGATTCTTTACCAACTGAGCTGCAAGGGAAGCCAAGAATACACAGAAGAATGGTACAAAATAGGTCTTAATGACCCAGATAGCCACGATGGTGTGATCACTCACCTACAGTCAGATATCCTGAAGTGTGAAGTCAAGTGGGCCTTAGAAAGCACCACTATGAACAAAGCTAGTGGAAGTGATGAAATTCCAAATGAGCTATTTCAGATCATAAAAGGTGATGCTGTGAAAGTGCTGCGCTCAACAGCCCAGCAAATTTGGAAAACTCAGCAGTGGCCACAGGACTGGAAAAGGTCAGTTTTCATTCCAACCCCAAAAGAAGGGCAATGTCAAAGAATGTTCAAACTACTGCACAGTTGCGCTCATTTCTCAGGCTAGCAAAGTAATGCTCAAAGTTCTGCAAGCTAGGCTTCAATAGTATGTCAACCGAGAATTTCCAGCTGAATTTAGAAAAGGCAGAGGAATCAGAGATCAAATTGCCAACATCTGTTGGATCACAGAAAAAGGAAATTCCAGAAAACCATCTACTTCTGCTTCATTGACTACACTAAAGCTTTTGACTATGTGAATCATAAAAAACAATGGAAAATTCTTAAAAGATGGGAATACCAGACCACCTTACCTGCCTCCTGCAAAACCTGTATGCAGATCAAGAAGCAACAATTAGAATTGGACATGGAACAATGGACTGGTTCAAAATTGGTAAAGGAGTACACCAAGGCTGTATATTGTCTTATTTAACTGCTATGCAGAGTGCATCGTGAGAAATGCGGGGCTGAATGAAGCTCAATCTGGTATCAAGAATGCTGGGAGAAATATCAATAACCTCAGATATTCAGATGACACCACCCTGATGACAGAAAGTGAAGAGGAACTAAAGAGCCTCTTGATGAATGTGAAAGAGGAGAGTGAAAAGGCTGGCTTATAAATCAATATTCAAAAAACTAAGATCATGGCATCTAGTCCCATCACTTCATGGCAAATAGGGAAAAAATGGAAACAGTGACAGACTTTATTTTCTTGGGCTCCAAAATCACAGCAGATGGTAACTGCAGCTGTGAAATTAAAATACATTTGTTCCTTGGAAGAAAAGCTATGAAAACCTAGGCAGTGTATTAAAAAGCAGAGATATCACTTTGCTGAGAAAGGTCCATATAGTCAAAGCTATGGTTTTTCCAGTAGCGATATATGGATGTGAGAGTTGGACCATAAAGAAGGCTGAGCACTGAAGAACTGAGGCTTTCAAATTGTGCTGGAGAAGACTCTTGACTCACTTTACGTATTAAATAATATGTACTTTACATATAAACAAAGTATTTTTTCCATAGTTTTAATACATGCTAAATTGCTGCACTCAATATGCCAGCAAATTTGGAAAATGCAGCAGTGGCCACAGGACTGGAAAAGGTCAGTTTTCATTCCAACTCCAAAGAAAGACAATGCCAAAGAATGCTCAATCTACTGCACAATTGCACTCATCTCACATGCTAGTAAAGTAATGCTCAAAATTCTTCAAGCCAGGCTTCAGCAATACATGAACCATGAACTTCCAGAGGTTCAAGCTGGTTTTAGAAAAAGCAGAGGAACCATATATCAAATTGCCAACATCTGCTGGATCATCAAAAAAGCAAGAGAGTTCCAGAAAAACATTGTTTTCTGCTTTATTGACTATGCCAAAGACTTTGACTCTGTGGATCACAATAAACTGTGGAAAAATCTGAAAAAGATGGGAATACCAGCCTATCTGACGTGCTTCTCGAGAAATCTGTATGCAGGTTAAGAAGCAACAGTTAGAACTGGACATGGAACAACAGACTGGTTCCAAATAGGAAGAGGAGTACGTCAAGGCTGTATATTGTCACCCTGCTTATTTAACTTCTGTGCAGAGTACATCATGAGAAACACTGGGCTGGAAGAAGCACAAGCTGGAATCAAGATTGCTGGGAGAAATATCAATAACCTCAGATATGCAGATGACACCACCCTTATGGCAGAAAGTGAAGAAAAACTTAAGAGCCTCTTGATGAAAGTGAAAGAAGAGAGTGAAAAAGTTGGCTTAAAGCTCAACATTCAGAAAACGAAGATCATGGCATCTGGTCCCATCACTTCATGGGCAAATAGATGGGGAAACAGTGTCAGACTTTATTTTGGGGGCTCCAAAATCACTGCAGATTGTGACTGCAGCCATGAAATCAAAAGGCGCTTACTCCTTAGAAGAAAAGTTATGACCAACTTAAACAGCATATTAAAGGTCCGTCTAGTCAAAGCTATGGTTTTTCCAATAGTCATGTATTGATTTGAGAGTTGGACTATAAAGAAAGCTGAGCACTGAAGAATTGATGCTTTTGAACTGTGGTATTGGAGAAGACTCTTGAGAGTCCCTTGGACTGTGAGGAGATCCAATCAGTCCGTCCTAAAGGAAATCAGTCCTGAATATTCATTGGAAGGACTGATGTTGAAGCTGAAACTCCAATACTTTTGCCACCTGATGCGAAGAACTCACTTATTTGAAAAGACCCTGATGCTGGGAAAGATTGAGGGCAGGAGGAGAAGGTGACATCAGAGGATGAGATGGTTGGATGGCGTCACCGACTCAATGGACATGAGTTTGAGCAAGTTCCAGGAATTGGTGATGGATAGGGAGGCCTGGCGTGCTGCAGTCCAAGGGGTCACACAAGAGTCAGACACAGCTGAACAACTGAACTGAACAAAATTCTAGAAATGAGCCTACCACATAAATCAAAATAAGTTGTTTTTTGGCTTTTCCTTTTTAACTTCAGCAAATATTGTTCATCCCTTCATAAAGTCACATTATTAATACCATGGTGTGTGGTATTTGAGTTGTAAAACAACATCTTCTGTCAGTCTGCGTTTTCTCCATAATTCACTGTGGCTTCTAATGCAGTATAATCATGTCAGTCATTTACATATTGAGATAGAGGTTACTTTATCATAAGTTACTGTACTATTCTCTTTTAAACTATGTCTAGTCATGGGGTCGCAAAGAGTCGGACACGACTGAGCAACTGAACTGAACTGAGAGCATTGTATTGATATATTTTGAAATTATATGTGTAGGTCAGTTACCTTATCTATGAATTTCATAGTAGGTAAATGGCATTACAAAAATATTTCATATAAAAGAGGGTTTTGGGTCTGACAGACTTGAGAACCATCAACTTAGACAGTATTCTTATCACTTCCACCTTCTCTCTACTACTTTAATTCCACAGGGGGACCCAGATAGAACATTGATTTGAGAAAATACAAGGTGAGTACAATTAAATGCCAAAGGAAGTGGTTCAGACTAGGTATCTGGAAAGAATTCTTTTGAAAGGTTGCTTAGTGGAAGCTGCAGGAATTAGGGAGGCCAGGGATGGTAGAGGCTGCTGGGCTGCCGTCTATGGGGCTGCACAGAGTTGGACACGACTGAAGTGACTTAGCAGCAGCAGCAGCGCGGAAATGAGATGCAAATAGGACTTTCAGAGGGGAGTAGGGCTTGGAGGACAGGGAAAGGGAATCTTGCCCAGAGTTTTGCACACAGGGAGGACGCTACACAAATGTGTTGAATGCAAAGGGGAGAACAGTCTTAGGCCACGCATGGTGCAGCCCCGCTAGGGCAACCACAGAGAGACACAGGCTGCTATGCACATTCTGCTTCCTGAGAGGCTCAGAGAGGTTTCATCAGTTAGTTACGGATTTTATTGTTCCACTGCTCTGATGATAGTTTATCATCATAGCCTGTCACTGCTGCTAGGAATAAATGTTTAATTTTCTAATTTAGTGACACTAAAAATGTTGATAGTAGAGTCATTAATTTAAATATAAAGATTGAAAATCCCAGTAATCATGGTAGGAGAGACTTAATTTGAAGTAAGCTACTGCTTTTTAACAATTAACATTGCCTAACACATATTTTCGGAGAAGGCAATGGCACCCCACTCCAGTACTCTTGCCTGGAAAATCCCATGGACAAAGGAGCCTGGAAGGCTGCAGTCCGTGGAGTCGCTGAGGTTGGGCACGACTGAGCAACTTCACTTTCACTTTCACTTTCCTGCATTGGAGAAGGAAATGGCAACCCACTCCAGTGTTCTTGCCTGGAGAATCCCAGGGACGGGGGAGCCTGGTGGGCTGCCATCTGTGGAATCGCACAGAGTTGGACACAACTGAAGTGACTTAGGAGCAGCAACACATATTTCAGAGAAGGCAATGGCAACCCGCTCCAGTACTCTTGCCTGGAGATTCCCATGGATGGAGGAGCATGGTAGGCTACAGTCCATGGGGTCACACAGAGTCGGACACGACTGACGCGACTTAGCAGCAACACATATTTTAAATGTTCCGTAGTTGTACCAGTGGCATTAACACTCTGACTAGTTAGACCCCCATATCTGGATGCTTTTGACTGCAAATACTTTGTAAGAAAACAGAAAAATTAAAGCTGACTTTTAAAATAAGGACTTCTGTAATGTCCCAGAAGAGAATTCCAAAGACAGGACAGTTCCTGGGCTGGTAAAATCAGTGATTCAATGCCCTCAAGGATACTGGCTGTCTCCCTCTTTCTTCTCAGTGATCCTGGGCAATTCAGCATAGCCTCTGAAGTTGGCTCCCTCCGTGATCCTGAGATAGGGGTCACAGTTGCCAGCTCATACAGAGAAGCCCAGACACAGAAAAAGGAATGTGACTGTCTTGGTTTTCTTTTTTTTTAAGTTTGAGAGAAATTCCCAGAGGAAACTCCTCTAAAGATTTTCCCTCAGATTTTATCAGCCAGATTTGCATGACAAGCTCATGCTTGAACCAAGAGGATGAGATCACATGTGTTGGGTTTGGTCTAATCACTGTCCATCCTCTGGAGCTGAGGGGAGGGTCTCAGTCACCATGGAAGGAGTGGTTGGAAAGAACCAGTCAGGCTGCTGACAGCAAGGAGAAGCAGAGCAAAGTTGTGGAGGAGGCAACTATAATGTCTATCCCTAGGGATTTCCAAATTGTTTTCTGTTGAGCGTTCTTTGGAGGTGCAGGGAAAAAAGGAGTTCTTTGGTCAATAAACATGGAAAAGGTGCATTATATCACTTCCTAGAAATTCACAATATCATCAGCATATTAAAGGCTCTGAGAAAGCCTGTACTTTTGAGTTTATCCCAGAATTTTTCAGACGTGTTTCACCATGTAAACTTCTGTTTTTAAAATCTTTGAAGTGGTGTTCCATGGAACATCTGTTTGTGAGACACTGGGTTGAATACTGGAGATTCATTTGGTTTTTGTAACAATATTTTAAGTTAGGTGTCAGTAAGTTTTTATGCAGGTATATGGGAAGAAGAATTTTAGATGGCTTTAATTTGGAGTGTTTTCCTACTTTTTAAAAGAGCATTAAAACGTTGCAGAATTCATTTGTTCCTTCTCTGAATTAGAGAGGGTGTGGTGGCTGGGCTGGGCTTGAGACTGACTTGCTTGCTGAAACTAGATCTGTGAAAAGATCTAGATTTGAGATCCGTTGTTTTCATTCTGTAGTCTTTGGAACAAACAAAAGTTAATTCTGTTGGCTAGGGTGAGTTCCAGATAAGATGTCCAGCCTTTTTATTATTTTGTGTTCCTGCAGAACACAGGGAAAAGAACAATGCAAAGAGGCTGTGCAAGTCACATGGATTAGGCCACCCAAGGGCAACATAATGGTTAATGTGTATGTGTGAAGTCTCTCAGTCGTGTCCGACTCTGCGACCTCATGGACTGTAGCCCACCAGGCTCCTCTGTCCATGGGATACTCCAGGCAAGAATACTGGAGTGGGTTGCCATTTCCTTCTCCAGGGGATCTTCCTGACCCAGGATTGAACCCAAGTCTCCCACATTGTAGGCAGACGCTTTACCGTTGGAGCCACCAGGGTTAATAGTGTCCAACAATAAGAATAGGTGGCCTCACTTAGGCCACTAACCAATTTTAGAACTTTCAACTTAGAAAGTTGTTCCATGTGCCCAACCTGCTCACTTAACAATATACTTGGACATTCTTTATATGTACAAGGCCCTGGGAGATTCAAAGGTGAACAAAATCAGAAGCATGGTCATTGCTCTAACAAGTGCACTACCTAACTGGTGTCAAGATACAAGACCAAACATTAAAAATAATAGGTTAGCTAAATGATATAGGGAAAGTTCAGAAGAAAGTCACCAGATATTATTAAGGCTACATGAGACCCACCTTGAATTTCTGCTTAAAAGGTTATTTTCCTATTTCTAGTCCTCACTAGAAACAAAGAACATGTTATGAACCATCATACAAGAACTGTTAACATAATTTAGTTGGCAGGGACCACTGCTTAACCTGTGGTTGTATTTTGGATTGTCTTCTTCCTAAGAAAGTTCCTATGAATTACAAATTAATTATACACACATATATATTACAGTCAATGCTAAGCTCCTTGTTCATACCAAAAGAGCTCCTATATACATAGTGTGAGTAGAGAAGCAAATATAAATCTGTTTCTTATTTATACAGAAAAATGTGTGAAACTGTTTAAACCATTGGTACATCAAGAAAGTGGGTTTTTTTTTTTTAAGATTTTTAGATATGTGCAGGGAAAAAAGGAGTTTTTGATATGTGTTAGTTCTTAGATATGTGTTCTTAGATAAGGAGTTCTTAGATATGTGTTAGTTTCTATAAAAAGATTAGGGGGAAAAATTACTTTGGATTTTCTGGACCCACCTCTTCTGCTCCCTCCCCTGTTTTCATCTGGACCTGTTCTTCGCTTTGGCTTCATTGCTTATGCCTTGCTCAATTTGGATGATGCTTCCAGCGGTTTCTCCTAAGTGCAGGACCTTTTGGAAGGGAACTTTGTTTTATTGGACCAGAGTTTGGGCTCAAACCACTTCAACTCCATCAGGCCTTTCTGCCAAAACACTGACCAGCAGGCTGGGGTGCTGGAACAGCCAGGCTTACCCACTACAGGCTGCTCTTCTCAGAACGACTCCTTGTACTATCACAGAGAGAGCATCTCTTCCTCTTCATCTCTTTCCCCCTCGCCCCTTAGAGGGCCAGAGCTTCCAAACCTAGCATACAGGGACTAAAAGGCAAAACTCAGGAGCTCTTTTTTGTTCCCGGCAGTCTTTCACATGTGAATGGTGCAAGAGTATTGATAGTTGAGGAGTTTTACACATCTCTGGACGCTGTCTTTTTGAGATCTGATCACTCAGGAGCTGGAAGTAATTCACAAGAACTGCATTGGAGAAGTGGAGGAATGATGTACTTTTTGGATCCAAACTGGGTGGATGGCTTCTACTTCATATTGCAATTGCTTGTCCAGAAATGACAGTGGCTCTCATTGGTATAGCTATAGATATAAGTGGTATGGAAACACAATTTAATGAACTTCTTGTTGAGGTAGATAAAAGGAGATGATGGGTGAAGCTACCAAAACATAGTGAAGTAGTGCCTCATTCTTTAGAGTTTCATTAAAGAAGCTGCACGTGGATGCCTGTTACATAACCTTCTGCTTGTAAGAGTGCTCTCTGGCATGAAGGGTGCTGTCCTTCTTGACCTGCAAGCGACTATCCTAGCAGTCTATATAGATGGAGATGTCATCATTGTTGTGGTGGTTGTTCAGTTGCTCAGTCATGTCCAACTCTTTCTGACCCCATGGACTGCAGCATGCCAGGCTTGCTGTCCCTCACCATCTCCTGGAGTTTGCCCAAGTTCATGTCCATTGAATTGGTGATGCCATCCAACCATCTCATCCTCTGTCATCCTCTTCCCTTTCTACCTTCAGTCTTTCCGTGCATCAGGGCCTTTTCCAGTGAGTCAGCTTTTCACATTAGGTAGCCAAAGTATTGGAGATTCAGCTTCAGCATCAGTCCTTCTAAAGAGTATTCAGAGTTGATTTCTTTTAAGATTGACTGGTTTGAACTCCTTGCTTTCCAAGGGACTCTCAAGAGTCTTCTCCAGCACTACAGTTCAAAAGCATAAATTCTTCGGCACTCTGCCTTCTTTATTGCCTGGCTCTCACAACTGTACCCGACTCCTGGAAGACCATGCTGTTGTTCATTCACTCAGTCGTGTCCAACTCTGTGACCCCGTGGACTGCAGCACGCCAGGCTTCTCTGTCCTCCATCTTCCAGAGTTTGCTCAAATTCACGTCCATAGCGTCAGTGACCATCTCATCCTCTGTCATCCACTTCTCCTCCTGCCTTCAGTCTTCCCCAGCATCAGTGTCTTTTCCAGTGAGTCAGCTCTTTGCATCAGGTGGCCAAAGATTTGGAGCTTCAGCTACAGCATTAGTCGTTCTAATGAATATTCAGGATTGATTTCCTTTAGGATTGACTGGTTTGACCTCCTTGCTTTCCAAAGGGCTCTCAAGAGTCTTCTCCAGCACCACAGTTCAAAGCATCAATTCTTTGGCGCTCAGCCTTCTTTATGGTCCAACTCTCACATCCATACATGACTACTGGAAAAACCACAGCTTTGCCTTAGACAGACCTTTGTTGGCAAAGTAATGCCTCTGCTTTTAAATATACTGTTTAGGTTGGTCATAGCTGTTCTTCCTAGGAGCAGCATCTTTTAATTTCATGGCTGCAGTCACCATTTGCTGTGATTTTAAAGCCCCTCAAAATAAAGTCTGTTACTGTTTCCATTGTTTCCCCATCTATTTGCCATGAAGTGATGAAACCAGATGCCATGATCTTAGTTTTCTGAATGTTGAGCTTTAAGCCAACTTTTTCACTCTCCTCTTTCACTTTCAAGAGGCTCCTTAGTTCCCCTTCACTTTCTGCCATAAAAGTGGTGTCATCTGCATATCTAAGGTTTTTGATATTTCTCCCGGCAATCTTGATTCCAGCTTGTGCTTCTTCCAGCCCAGTGTTTCTCATGATGTACTCTGCATAGAAGTTAAATAAGCAGGGTGACAGTATACAGCCTTGATGTATTCCTTTCCCAATTTGGAACCAGTCTGTTGTTCCATGTCCAGTTCTAACTGTTGCTTCTTGACCTGCATACAGGTTTTGCAGGAGGCAGGTAAGGTGGTCTGGTATTCCCATCTCTCTAAGAATTTTCCATAGTTTGTTGTGATCCATACAGTCAAAGGCTTTAGTGTAGTCACTGAAGCAGAAGTATATGTTTTTCTGGAATTCTCTTGCTTTTTCTTTGATCCAATGGATGTTAGAAATTTGATCTCTGGTTGCTCTGCCTTTTCTAAATCCAGCGTGAACATCTGGAAATTCTCAGTTCACATACATCTCAAGCCTGACTTGGAGAATTTTGAGCATTACTTTGCTAACATGTGAAATGAGTGCAATTGTGCAGTAGCTTGAACATTCTTTGGTGTTGCCTTTCTTTAGGATTGGAATGAAAACTGACCTTTTCCAGTCTTGTGGCCACTGCTGAGTTTTCCAAATTTGCTGGCATAGTGAGTGTAGCACTTGCACAGCATCACCTTTATGATTTGAAATAGCTTAGCTGGAATTCCATCACCTCCACTAGCTTTGTTTGTAGTGATGCTTCTTAAGGCCCACTTGACTTCACACTCCAAGATATATGGCTCTAGGTGAGTGATCACACCATGGTGATTATCTGGGTTATTAAGATCTTTTTGTATAGTTCTTCTGTGTATTCTTGCCACCTCTTCTTAATATCTTCTGCTTTTGTTAGGTCCATACCATTTCTGTCCTTTATTGTGTGCACACCATCTTTGCATAAAATATTCCCATGGAATCTCTAATTTTCTTGACGAGATCTCTAGTTTTTCCCATTCTTTGTTTTCCTCTATTTCTTTGCATTTTTCACTTAGGAAGACTTTCTAATCTCTCTTTGATATTCTTTGGAACTCTGCATTTAGACAGGTATATCTTTCCTTTTCTCCTTTGTGTTTTGCTTCTCTTCTTTTCTCAGCAGTTTGTAAAGCCTCTTCAGACAGCCATTTTGCCTTTTGAATTCCTTTTTCTTGGGGATGCTTTTGATCACCGCCTCCCATACAGTGTCACAAACTTCCATCCATAGTTCTTCAGGCAGTCTATCAGGTTTAATCCCTTGAGTCTATTTGTCAGTTCCACTGTATAATCATAAGGGATTTGATTTAGGTCATAGCTTAATGGCCTAATGGTTTTCCCTACTTTCTTCAATTAAGTCTGAATTTTGAAAGACCATAGCCTTGACTATACAGACCTTTGTCAGCAAAGTGATGCCTTTGCTTTTTAACACAGTCTAGGTTTGTCATAAGCTTTCCTGCCAAGAAGCAATCATGCAGTCACCATCTGCAGTGATTTTAGAGCCCAAGAAAATGAAATCTGTAGATGTCATCTTCTGTCTTAAGATAGACCATAAAATGAATGAAATAAAGGATATTAAACATATTATTTATACTAGAAACACACATTCAAGCACATAGAAATTGCAGAGGAAAGAGAAAACAGTAGAATGCACATTTATTGAGTCTACTATGGGCCAGGCACTCTGCTGGGCACAACACATATTTCTTATTTAATCCTTAAGGTCTGAGATAGATGCTATTTTTGGCATTTTATAGATAATAAAACAAGATAAGATAATAAAACAAAATAAGTTTCAGTAACTTATCCAAGGCTGCAGAGGCAGTTGCTGTTGCTGTCCAGTCACTAGGTCATGCCCAACTCTTTGTGACCCCATGAACTGCAGCAAAGGCAGAAGCACCAGCTTTCAAGCCTGTCTCCAAAATTCGTGTTCCTTCTGTTGCACCTTGTTGATATGGCTGATGTGGAGGTGAATGTTAGAACTAACTTATTAGGGATCACAAGCGGCATTAGTTTTGTGAAATTTAACCAGCTCAATGTCTATGTCCTTTTCTGCAATGTGATGAGAATATAATGGGAAACATCATGGAATCAACTCATGGGAACCCTTGTTTTGTTTTGTTTTTAGAATATCAGTTGTCTTTTTATTTACTTATTTGGCTGCACTGGGTCTTAGTTGCAGCACGCATGATTTTCAGTCTTTGGTTGCAGCATGTAAGGTCTTCAGTTGCAACATGTGGGATCTGGTTCCCTGACCTGGGATCAAACTGTGGCCCCCTGCATTGGGAGCATGGAGTCTTAGCCACTGGACCACCAGAGAAGTCCCACGGGGACCCTTGTTAATCAATCTTTTTCTGTTCTTGGACATTAGGAAGGCTTTTTGTGTTGTCGTGTCCATCTCTTTGTGACCCCTGTGGACTGTAGCCCAACAGGCTCCCCTGTCCTTAGGATTTCCAAGGCAAGAATGCAGGAGCGGGTTGCCTTTTCCTCTTCCAGGAGATCTTCCTGACCTAGAGATGGGACCTGCCTCTCCTGGGCCTCCTGCATTGGCAGGTGGATTCTTTACCACTGGGCTACTTGGGAAGCCCTTTTCTGCTCTTGGACATTAGAAAGGTATTCTCTCTTAAACAATGTTGAGGCTGGGAATTAGGTTCCCCAAACACTTTTTCTTTCTTTTTTTTTTTTTTTTTGAGATTGATTTATTTATGGCTGTGGTGAGTGCGTCGCGGCACACAGGCTTTTCTCTAGTTGTGGCGAGCAGGGGCCACTCCCCAGTTGCAGTGTGCAGGCTTCTCACTGCAGTGGCTCCTCTCGTTGGGGGAGCAGGGACTCTAGGCACACAGGCTGCAGCAGATGCAGCGCCTGGGCTCAGCAGCTGCTGTTCGAGGGCTCTAGAGTGCTGGCTCAGTAGCTGTGGTCCATGAGCTTCGTTGCCCTGCGGCATGTGGGGTCTTCCTGGACCAGGGATCAAACCAGTGTCCCCTGCATTGCAAGGTGGATTCTTAAACACTAGGGCCCCAGGGAGCCCCCTTCAAACACTTTTGAAGCTACCCCCTGGGGTGACTACAAATCTCCACTGCTTCTATCATCCTCACTGATGGTCAGCACACTGGTACCATGATGTAATGTATTCATTTACTTCCTATTGCTTCTCCCTACTCCTAGATATTTGTATAAGAAAAAAAGATCCTTGACCTCACATCTTACACAAAAATTTTTTCAAGGTGGATCATAGAAAAAAGCTAAAACTAAAATCTATTAGAAAATAAAGGTGACTATCTTCACACTTTGGGGTAGTCAAGCGTTTCTTAGGATACACACACACACACACACACACACACACACACACACACACACTATACTAAAAATGGAAAAATTGGACCTCATCAAAATTAAAAAATATTTGTGATGCATGTATATGACAAAGGACTTATATTCAGAATATGTAAAGAATGCATAAAACACCTTAAAAGTAGAAAGAAGCCTTAGACACTACACAGAAGGATGATGATACTAATGATCTTTCATGTACTAATAAGCACCTGAAAAAAATGTTCAACATCATTGGTTAGCTTGGAAATGCAAATTAAAGCCATATTGAGATATCAGTACATATGTATTAGAACTGCTAAAATTTTTTAAAAGATTGATATTTTTAATATATTTTGATTGAAGTATAGTTTATTTACAATGTTGTTAATTACTGCTGTACAGCAAGGTGATGCAGTTACACATATAATGATATGGGGAGAATTTTATGTATTCTTTTCCATTCATTTTTATGTATTCTTTTCCATTCATTTTTATGTATCTTTTCCATTATGGTTTCTGTCATATTTTAGATTCCAAATATAAGTGATATTATATGGTATTTGTCTTTCTGACTTAACTTCATTTGGTATGAATCTCTAGTTGCATATCATCTCTAGTTGTATCCATGTTGCTGCAAATGGCATTTCTTTTTATGGTTGAGTAATATTCCCATGTATATTTGTACCACATCTTCTTTATCTATTCATCTGTCAAATGACATTTAGATTGTTTCCATACCTTGGCTATTGTGAATAGTGCTATTATGAACATAGTGGGTGGAGGGTGCATGTTATCTTTTTGAATTATGATTTTGTCTGTATATATTCCCAAGAATGGGATTGCTGGATCATATGGGAATTCTATTTTTAGTTTTCTGAGGAACTGCCATACTGTTAGTAGCTGTACCAACTAATATTCCTACCAACAGTGTAACAGAGTTTCCTTTTTTCCACATCCTCTGCAGCTTCAGTTATTTGTCAACTTTTTAGTGATGGCCATTCTGACTGGCATGAGGTGGTACCTCATGGTAGCTCTTATTTGCATTTCTCTAATAATCAGTGATGTTGAGCATCTTTTCATATGCCTGTTGGCCATCTGTATGTCTTCTTTGGAGAAATGTCTATTTAGGTATTCAGCCCAGCTTTTTAAACTAGTTAAGATTCATGTAAGCATATCATGAGTAAAACAAATCATGTTAATCATACCTTGAGAAGAGAGCATGGTTTTTGAATTTTTTTTAGAATATAGTTGATTTACAATGTTGTATTAGTTTCAGGTGTCCAGCAAAGTGAATCAGTTATACATACATCCACTCTTTTTTAGAATTTTTTTCCCGTATAGGTCATTGCAGAGTAGAGTTCCCAGTGCTATACATTCTGTCCTTATTACTTATCTATTTTATATATACATATAATACTGTGTATATGTCAGCCCCAACCTCCCAATTTATTCCTCCCCTCCTTACCCCTTAGAAACATAAGGTTGCTTTTGTTTTCAGAAACTCTTTCTGTTTTGTAGATAAGTTCATTTGTACCCTTTTTTTAGATTGCCATGTATAAGCAATATCATATGATATCTGTCTTTCTCTGACTTCATTCATTGTGACAGTCTCTAGGTCCATCTGTGTTGCTGCAAATGGCACTATATTGTTATTTTATGGCTTAATAATATTCCATTATACACACACACACACACACACACTACATCTTCTGTATCCATCTCTCTGTTGATGGGCATTTAAGCTGCCTTCATGTCTTGGCTATTGTAAATAGTGCTAAAGTGAACACTGGGGTGCATGTATCTTTCTGAGGCATGGTTCTCTCCAGATATATGCCCTGGAGTGGGATTGCTAGGTCATACGGTAGCTTTATTTTTAGTTTTTAAAGGAACCTCCATACTTTTCTCCATAGTGGCTGTACCAGCTTACGTTCCTTCCAGTAGTGTCGAAGGGTTCCCTTTCCTCCACGTCCACTCTAGCATTTATTATTTGCAGACATTTTGATGATGGCCATTCTAACTGGTGTGAGGTGACACCTTGTTGTAGTTTTGCTTTGCATTTCTCTGATAATTAGTGATGCTGAACATCTTTTCATGAGCCTATCTGTATGTCTTCTTTGGAGAAATGTCTATTTAGGTCTCCTACCCATTTTTTATTTTTGAGTTGTGAGCTGTTTGTATATTTTGGAAGTTAATCCCTTGTTGGTCTCATCATTTGCAAATATTTTCTCCATTCTGTAGGTTGTGTTTTCATTTTGTTTATTGTTTGCCTTGCTGTGTAAAAGTTTATAAGTTTGATTAGGTCCCAGTTGTTAATGTTTGTTCTTATTTCTATTGATTTGGGAGACTGACATAAGAAAGCATTGGTACTACTTACAAAAAGATTGACACAATATTAAATGTTAATGAATTTCAAAGCAACTGGATTCTCATAAACTACTCAGAGTAGAAAATTACCTAAAATTTGAAAACTCTTCGGCAATTTATTTTAAAGAGAAAATATATCTTATAATGTAACAGTTCCATTTCTAACTATTCTTTCTACAAAAGAAATGAAAATATATGTTCTCAACAAAACTTATACAAAAATGTTTATAGTAGCATGATTCATAGTAGCCCCAAACAGAAAGATCCCCATGTCCATCAACAGACAAATGACTAAATAGTGGTATAGTTTTATAATGGAATATTATTCAGAAATAAAAGAAACAAGCTGATATATCCAATGTGGATAAATCTTAAAACATGATGTTGTGCCAAAGAATCCAGACACAAAAGAGTACAAACTGCATGATTCTATTTAAATGGAATTCTGAAAAAAAACAAAACTAATATTTGGTGATAGAAAACAGAACAGTGGTTGCCTTTGTGAGTGTGGGGTATTAACTAGAAAGGAGAATGAGGGAATTTTCTGGAGTGATGAATTTGTCCTGTTTCTTGATTTGGGCTTTATTATAAGGATATATGGGCTTTCCAGGTGGCTCAGTGCTAAGAATCTGCCTGCTAATGCAGGAGACACAGGTTTTATTCCTGAGTTGGGAAGATCCCCTGGAGTAGGAAATGGCAACCCACCCAATATTCTTCCTGGGAAAATTCCATGGACAGAGGAGCCTGGCAGACCACAGTCCATGGGCTTGCAAAGCGCTGGACACAACTGAGCACACACACACGTGCCTAGAAAGTTCTCAAAGTCCTTTGAACTGTATATAGTTAAGATGTCTTCATACTGCTGCTTATGAGTTATGCCAACAGATATTTAATCATACATTTACAACTAAAATACCTGCAGCTGAATTCAGTCAAATCTTGAACATCTTGTTTATAATTTAAGGTCTGCAGTTTTCCATTAATTTAGGTTAATCTTACAACCAAAAGAAAAGCTTGTTACACATTAGCATTTTCTTGAAGGACCAGATCTTTCAAAGAGGGACTCCCAGGACCAACCAATGCATACAAGAGAATAAATGCAGAGGACAAGACCCGAGGAAGGCAAAAGTCTGCAATGTTTAAAGTGTGTCTTCTTCCTCCTCAGTATTCCTTCTACCATACTCTCTGTGTCCATTTTCCCCACCACCACAAGAGAGATCTTTTAAGAGCAATTTCATAGCTCAAAAATTCTACTTTTCATAAAACACTGGAGCACAGTTCAGCCGAGTTCTTTGCCACTCTGTAACAAGGATTGCTGCGTCTTCAGTTTCCAATTTCCCTTTCTCCTGTTTCTCATTTCCATCTGAGAACTCACCAGAATGGTCTTTAATGTTCATATTCCTACCAGAATTCTGTTCATGATTACTTACGCTCTTTATTCTAAGAAGATGGAAGCTTTCCCTCAGCTCTCTTTTCTTTCTGAGCCCTCACTAGAATTGCCCTTAACCTTTTGTTTCTAGCACGCACATCTTCCAGCCTCTACCTACTACCCAGTTCCGAAGCCCTTTCTATATTTTTTGGTGTTTGTTACTGCCACAGCCCACTTCTTGGACCAAAGTATGTATTAGTTTGCTCAGGTTTCTGTAACAAAATACCATGAACTGGGTGGCTTAAATCACAGAAATTTATTTTCTCAGGGTTCTGGAGGCTGTGAAGTCCAAGATCAGTCTGTCAGAGTCAAGTTTTCTGTAAACACCGCCTTCCTGGTTTGCAGATGATCGCCTTCTTGCTGTGTCCTCACATGGTGAGAAGAGGGGTTGTGTGGGAGAGAGAAGAAAGGAGGGAAGAGAAAGAGGAGAAAAGGAGGGAGAAGGGAGTGGGGAGACAGAAGGAGAGCCCGCGCGTGCACTCTGGCGCCTCTTCTTACTGGGACACCGATGTTATTGGATCAGGGCCCACCCGTATGACCTCATTTAACCTTGGTTACGTCCACAAACACGCCACCTCCAATACTGCCACACTGGGGATAAGGTTTTCAACATAACAATCAGGGAGGACACAAACATCCAGTCCTTAAAAGCGTGTGTGAAAAAATTTCTAAGTCTGTAGAGCAGAAAGTGAAAAGTCAGAAGGAATGTGCTAAATATATATTAATGTTTTAGGCCAGTATTTTCATTTCTTTCCCCTATGTTCTGTTCTCTCATTTAGATCAAATGAACAAATGTTCCTATTTTGTGTGTTGCTTGTCCAAGCTGTCTTTCTACTACCTGCTGGATAAATGCTATGTGAGGTTTTAATATAGATGCCCTCCTCTTAACCAAAGGAAAGATGGCTTCTAAAGAAGACGGCTAACTTGGCTTAATCTTTTACTCAAATATTGTTTGAACTATTTGTTCCTCTAGAGGTGATATTATGACTTTGGAACCAAAAATATAAGATACGAACCTATTTTAAGAAAATAATGCCCCAAGGGAACCCTGTACACTGTTGGTGGGAATGGAAATTGGTGCAGCCACTGTGAAAAAAGTATGGCATTTCCTCAAAAAACTAATAGAAATACCATATGATCTAGCAGTTCTATTCCTGTCTATCCAGATAAAATGAAAATGCTAATTCAAAGATACATGCACCCCAATGTTCAGAACAGCATTACTTAAAATTGCTGAGATATGGAAGCAACATAAGTGTCCTTCAACAGAGGAATAAAGATGGTATGATACATATATATATATATACATAATATATATCCTATTATGTATTATATATATAATGGGATAGTACTCAACCATAAAAAGAATGAGATTTTGCCATTTGCAACGTGGATAGACTTGGAGGACATTATACTTAATGACTGAAGGCAAAAGGAGAAGGCGACAACAGAGGATGAGATGGTTGGATGGCATCACCAGTTCAATGGACATGATTTTGAGCAAACTCTGGGAGATAGTGAAGAAGAGGGAAGTCTGTCATGCTGCAGTCCATGGGGTGGCAAACAGTAAGACATGATTTAGCAACTGAAGAACAATGCTTAATGAGATAGGTCAAAGACAGAAACTGTATGATATCATTTATATGTGGACTCTAAAAATACAACACAATTTAGTTCAATTCAGTTGCTCAGTCATGTCCGACTCTTTGCAACCCCATGAACTGCAGTACGCCAGGCCTCCCTATCCATCAGCAAATCCCAGAGTTCACTCAGACTCATGTCCATCGAGTCAGTGATGCCATCCAGCCACCTCATCCTCTGTCGTCCCCTTCTCCTCCTGCCCCCAATCCCTCCCAGCATCAGAGTCTTTTCCAATGAGCCAACTCTTCGCATGAGGTGGCCAAAGTACTGGAGTTTTAGCTTTAGCATCATTCCCTCCAAAGAAATCCCAGGGCTGATGGACTGGTTGGATCTCCTTGCAGTCCACGGGACTCCCAAGAGTCTTCTCCAACACCACAGTTCAAAAGCATCAATTCTTGGCGCTCAGCCTTCTTCACAGTCCAACTCTCACATCCATACATGACCACAGTAGTGAATGTTAAAAAAAAAAGAAAAGAAACTGACTCACAGAATCAGAGACTAGTGGTTAACAGTGAGGAAAAGGAGAGGGACGGGGAAAGGGCATGATAGGAGTAGGGGATTAAGAGGTACAAAATACTCTATAAAATAAGCTACAAGGATATACTGTATAACATAGGAAATAATAAGTCACTATAACTATAAATGGAGTATAACCTTTAAAAATTATGATTCATTGTGTGTAGTAAACTTGAAACTTATATATAATATTTGTACTTCAGCTATACCTCAACAATAAAAGGAATGCCTTTTCCTTATTCACAGAACAAAAATAGATAGGTTCATCTCCCTATCCATATACGATTATGGCATATCAAGGAATCATATGTCAATGTACAAAACTGATGCTAATGACTCACCATATTATCTGCTGTGTTGGGCATCGTGCCAGGTGCTGGGAGTGAAAGAATAAAACCCAGACCTTGTCCACAAAGAACTTACAGATGGCTAGGGAGATAGCCCGATACCTTCGAGCTATTTTCCCAGGAGTGATAAGGGGTTTGCGCAGTCATCCACTTTCTCTTACCCAGGTGGCTGGTTAGAAAGGCAGCTGTGGTCAAAGAACTGTTCTCCAAGAGGAGGTCTACCCTGTGTGGGTCACACTGTTAAATATAGAGTCTGTGTCAAGTGGTGAAGCAATATCTACTTTAAATAGAGTGGAAGTTTTTTTTTTTTAATTATCATTTCTATTGCACTGGATCTTTGTCGTGGTTCACAGGCTTAGTTGTGGCATGTGGGATGTTTGTTCTCCAAATAGGGGTCAAACCCAGGCCCCTTCCACTGGGAGCATGGAATCTTATCCATTGGGCCACCAAGGAAGTCCCAGAGTTCAAGTTTTATGTTGAATGCTTAGGCCACTTAAACATTCTTCCGTTCACTCCATGATGACTTTAACCATTGGAATAGCCATAGACGATTCATCAAGTAAATTGTAGGAGGCGGCAGCCAGGCACAACATAATGTCCTCATAAAAGAAACTTCCAGGGCCTCTCTTCCCACAAAACGCTGCCTATTTGCTTTCTCTAAAACATCTTTCTAAATTTCTTTCTTTTCTTTTTTTTTTTTTTAAAAAGGGTATCTCCCCTAGAGATGTTTAAAAACTGTAATTTTGCTTCTGAGGTACTTGCAAGCCTTGCCTCGGTTTTGTGACATCACAAGCATCCTAAATAAGATAACATACTGCAGCTCACAAGGAGACCCTGCATCTCTGCAGGACAAGTGTAATCTGAAAAGCTTCAAGGCACACACATGAGATTTTAACACTTAAACTTGTTGTAACACGAGTTTTCCTACACTTAAAAATCCACAGTGACACAAAGTCAACTAAATTTTATTACAACCAAGAATATAAAATAAATGCAATGTAATTCATTTCTAACAGTCATTTCAAGAAGGATGTCAGGAAAACTCAAAAGCGAGAAACACTTGGCTCCAAAGCTGCAAGCTTGTCCTGCACCCTGGGGAGCAGGCCCCGCTGGGGGCAGCCAGCTTTCAATGCACACCTCACAGGGTGTGTGCAAAGCATACACAGTCATGTCTAAAGTCGTACAAACAGGGATGCGTGCAGAAAAATGGCTGAAAGGAGAGACAAGAACAGGTACACTTCACATAGAGGAATTATGGGAAATACAAACTAGGCAGTTTATAAAGGATATACTACATAACATATATAAAAAGTACTTTAAATTGTTGTTAAAAAGGACATCTTCAGTCCAGATTTTGTGTAATACTTTTAGTGTCTACACAGACAAATTTTAAAAAAAATTAAATAGTATTAATTTACTAAATATTTAGGAGATAACAGTGCATTAAGGATTTTTTTTTCATATAATACATACATATCACTCCTTCGCAGTGATAGCATAGAAGAGTAAGTATGGCCTTAGGTACAACACATTTTTAAAAAACCCTAAAACAATGAACTTTGCCTTATGATATTTGTGACTATTCTTGAAGATTAAGGAAACCTAAACAGCTATATTTTATATAAAATATTATTTATACTTGAATCCTTCAAGCTTCCTTTAGTCTGCCATTTCACTGCCTTTCTCCATTCCCCAGAAAGATAACATTACAGAGGCTAGGATTTGTAATTTTCATAGACTATTCCTTCATTGTACAGTTTGTCACATACAAGCATTCCAAGCAGATTAAGCCGCAAAGTCTTCTTGTTCAACTATTTTTCTCTTCTCTTCAGCAGAGAAAACAGCATCATTATAGAGGCATACAACTAGCAGTTGCTTCTTCAGGAATGAGGCAGTGAACACGTAAGTAAATGTCATCCCTTTCCATTCTTAAATGTAAATTGTGTTTACAAGAGCAAAAGAGTAGTGCAGAAGGCCAAAATTCTACGTACTAAAGTTTTAAAACCACACCGATATAAAAATATACATGTCCTTGGTTTCTGTATGTTCTTGCATGATCTCCTTCATCATAAGGATTGTTTCAGCCTCATAGTGTCGGTACCGCCGCCAGGCGGCCTTACCTGTGAGCTCAGCGGTCCTGAAACTCGAGAACACTTTTTCCTAAATACACACCTTACCAAAAAGCTAACTCAAAAAACTGATTTGTAATATGAAATGCAGAAAACCTTTGCTTTGATTCCTCCCTTCCTTTCAGTAACTTCCCCTGGCTTGGATGTCCACCCTGCATTCTCAGGGGACACTGATCGTAATAAATTTTTGAAGAGGAATGTGGTTATTTGGGGAACACAAAAGTAAATTTTAACCTCAAAAATCTTCACAGGTTTCCTTCCAGGGCCCACAGTTTTAGGGCCCATGACTATGTTAAAGGCTTTGTTCTCCTTTACAAGGAAAAGGAAATTGTGAACCAAAATTATTTCAAAGGGTGATGGGCACCAGTGGGCACCACCAACTCTGAGGCAAGACCACAGGAGGGAAAGGGCCAGTGCCAGTGACCAGAAAGAGTCACGTGTGTGATGGGCATATCTGGCTAGGCCCTGTGTGAAGAGCACTGGGAACAACTGAAAAAACCCCCACCAGTTTCTGTATCAGTTCTGCCACTAAAATTCACTACATGCAAAGAAAGCAAGGCAGTCCTGTGATCATATAAGCATGCATCACAAGGATTTATATCAAAGTGTATTAAAGGGCATGATATTTTGATTCATGTACATATTTGGGTTTGTCTTTTACTAAATGTATGCCCCTCTCAAGGGCAGGAACAGAGCTTCTCTTTTCACTGTAATTTCCTACAAACTCAACTTAGTTGAGTATGTTCTGCCTACAAGGGCCACCCAACTGTTGAAAGGCTTCTGTAAACATTTCAAATATATATTAATGACTGTGGTGATACTTAATTGTTGGCTTTCTTGAAGGTAGAAAAACAAAGAAACCTCTCTATGATACTTGTTTATTATAGGGCAAAACTTGGGATAATAACTCTCTTCAAGAGGGTTTAGAAGTAAACAAAGAGACCTCATGTTCTAAGATGGTTTCATTTATAAGCCTGTCATCCCAGGAAAGCTTCCTGTCATGGACTCAGTCATGAGCTCTTCAAGGACAGGAAGTATGCCCTTTCCCCTTCCCATCTCCCCTAGCATGACCTGGGCACAGGGGAGGGTACTCTGAGGATCTGATGACACGGAGGCTTCAGGGCCCAGGACAGAACTTCACACAAGTGGCTACATTATACAGAGGGCTACTAGTCTCTCATTTTTAACAGCGGAAGCAGTAAATCACCATGGAGACAATAAAATTCCTTCCAGTGGAGCCCGTCAACTGTTTCATCTTCAGTGTTCATCAGCATCCCTACACAGTCTTTGTTATTAATAAGCATTATTATGCTGAGATCAGGAAGGTCCTTGCTGGCTACAGTATCACATCAATAGTGCAAAATGTATACTGGCTTCTGTCTAAAATCTTATTTTACTTGTGTATGGACCCAGAGTAGATAACCAGGTAGATAAGTTCACAAGGAAGAGTAAAAAAATGCATATAACTTGCATATAACAACGATCAGCTATTTCTTCTAGCTCAAGAAAACATTAAAACAAGGCTGGTGCTGCTAGTAGCATTTAGAAGAACACAAATTTCTTGCCCCTTACATTACGATGGAAGCTCTTAAGTCTCTACATTTCTGTGGGACTCTGGGGAGCTTCCTTTTGCTGGCTAAGAAAGAACTCAGTGGCTAAGAGCAAACTCAGCCTCTAATTCATAGATCATAGAAATGTAAATATGTACTTAGATAATATAGTTGTATACTATCTGCCCATAGTTTAGGCACAAAATTATTAAGTTTTCTCCTAGGGGCAAAAAAAAGCATTCAGTGCAATGAAAAGATTCTTGATAGAATTAAGTTTCAGTAATAACAGCAAAATTATGCATACATCATACATACTTGAAACATGAACAAAACCTAAACTTTAAACATGCTTTAAAAATAGTCACTCTATGTCTAACACAAATACGAATGGAGAACACTGCTTTTTGTTTTAAAAGCAGATTAATTTACAGGCTTCTATTTGAGTACCCTTGATTATGTAAGAAAGTTACTCAAGCTGACCCAGATGTGAAGAAACCAACAGTTCTTTAGAGAAGCCAATTGTATGTACAATACACAAGAAAAGCTTTTCCTTCAAAGGAAGCAAAACATCCTTTGATCAGCATTACTCTTAAAGAAATCCAAGTGCAGTTAATACTCTCTTCAGTTTTCTGGTGTGGGTCACCAGAGGACTGTATTTCATCAAAGCTCTTAAAACCCTTTTTAAAGTAGACTTAAGCTACATGAAGTTTAAAATTATCATTTGTAACTACTGAATACTACTCAGAATAAGATGATTCTGGGAACTAAGTTCCATATGAAGGATTATATAAAAATTACCACATGTTTTACTTCTTCATAGCATAAAGCATAGTAACTGCAAAAATCTAGGCTGTTTTTGGTTGCAGGTTCCCACTGTCCCACCACTTGTCTTTTTATTAGACCTTCCCTGAAACTAGATAAATAAAAATGTAATAGTAAGGTACTTTGGGACAGTAACAGTTCCTGTTTAAGACTTCCATGAACAAAAGAGTTGTATTCTGCAAAAACCACATAGTGCTGTGAAAGGTGCACATCTACCTGTGTTGCTAGATCAGTTCATGAAGTATAAAACTATACACCACTGGAGACTTGTTTCTAAAACATTAAAATCCTAATAAAAGAGCTCTGAAAAGAGAAATCATAGCGATTGCTACAGCATGAGAAAGGTGCACCAGGAAATCCTTCCCAAAGATGCTGAAGGTTGCAGAAGTTAAGTGCTGGGATTAGATCAGGCAGCTTTATCAGAGAAGTCACAATGGAACACATGCAGGGAAAGGCTGTTGGGGAAACTTCACAAAAATCTTCTTTAAGTCACTAAAGAAGAGACATCAGTCAGTCTTGCAAAATGCTCCGTAAATAGTTTTCCTCCTAAGTGGCTGGCAGCATCAGAGCTTGCATTTTTGGTTCTCTTCAATGCAGACATCATATTGCTGGAGTCTGTACTCTGGGCTGCGGCCGGTCAGTAGCGGTGGGCCTGGTGAGATGGGTGGTACTGTGCGCTCTGCTGAGAGCGAGGGAGGAGTAGCCTAGTGTGCTCTGGGACTGAGAGGATCCCTGGACGCTGCTTTGGTAATTCAGGCGCGAGCTGGAGAGTGCTAGGAGAGGAAATGGGAAAAGGGGATGACCTACGGGGTGCGACAGCAGCTCAAGAGGTTCATCGCAATAGGGTACAGAAGCCGTGGGTTTTGACCCATGGGAGCTGACAGCTAATTTCATGTGTCAGTACGTTTTGCTGATTTCACATCATAGCCTGCTACCACTGTTCTGGCATGCCTGAAAGCTGGCTGGATGTCTTTGGAAGATAAGCTACATGGGCAATGAGAAGTAGAGGGGAAATTGATGCTGACTAATTCTGGTTAGAGATTCTTTGCATAACTGAGATTCACAAACAGGAAGAATCAATTTGGCATTTTGATCCAGTGGTGTTCATAATGTATACTGATGAGCTGTTAATTTTCTCATTATAAATAACAAAGCTGTGACTAAGAAATCGTTTTTAGGAAAGAGTTTCCTCAGGTAGAGGCTAGAGTAGCCTCAGCAGCACCACCTACCTGACAAAGCAAGACAAGGTAGCAGCAAATAGGTGCTTTTTAAAATCAGCTTCAGATAACATTTAGAATTAAAAAAAAAAAAAATTTTATGTGAAAATTCCCTTGAGAAGGCTGAGACAAATGTATTTCAATTCAGTGTATTTTTATTACCTTAAATGAAACATTCATCTTCACGGTATCAAGGACAAATATGAAAAAATACGTAAAGAAAAATTCATCTATAGAAATATAGTGCTTGGTTAACTATAAGCATTAACTGCAGCTATGTCTTTGGCTCTGCCCAGAAGACTGGTTCTTCCTGTGAGCAAAGCATGAGAAGATCCTATGTAATAAAGTTATTGTGAAAGTGTTAGTCGCTCAGTCGTATCTGACTCTTTGCGACCCCCACGGACTGTAGCCCATCAGGCTCCTCTGCCCATAGGATTTCCCAAGCAAGAGTACTGGAGAGGGTTGCCATGCCCTCTTCCAGGAGATCTTCCCAACCAAGGGATCAAACCCAGGTCTCCTGCATTGCAGGCAGATTCTTTACTGCCTGAGCCACCAGGGAAGCCCAATAAAGCTATTACTTGGATTTTAAAATGTAAATGACCTTGAGGTGGCATTGGTGGTTTTAATGAAAGACAAATCAGCAAGGCTGCCCCACTCAATACACGAGAGGCAGCCAAACTGGACTTGCAACATCTGGTCCAAGAAAACAGGGCAATAAGATAGTCTTGGTTAAAAATAATGCCACTTAATTCCTTCCTTTGTTGCACAACTCTTAGTCGTATTGTTGTAAGAAGCCTTGACAAATCCTAACAACATTTATTGTAAGTTTATTATGGAAAAAAAATGTTCTTTCCATTCACAAGGCCTACAGTTGTTAGGCTGCCTATGACTGCTTTTACTTTAGCAGATTAGACTCTGCACAATAGCTCCCTCCATACTGGATAAAAAACAAATTTGGGAGAAGGAAATGGCAACCCACTCCAGTATTCTTGCCTAGAGAATCCCGTGGACAGAGAAGCCTGGTGGGTTGCTGTCCATAGCTTCGCAAAGAGTTGGACACGACTGAAGTGACTTAGCATGTATGCATGCACTGGAGAAGGAAATGGTAACCCACTCCAGTGTTCTTGCCTGGAGAATCCCAGGGACAGAGGAGCCTGGTGGGCGGCCATCTATGGAGTTGTACAGAGTCGAACACGACTGAAGCGACTTAGCAGCAGCAGCAGCAAGTGCTGATACTATGAGAGCTGCAAAGAGGTCACCCTCACCCTTCATGCTAATCTTTCCAACTAACTAGCTGAGAAAGCTATCCATGTCACAGATACGCTGGTTTATTTTTAAGTAGACAGCTCAATATGGACAAAGAAAAACATTTGAAGAACTCCTAGATTTGAAAGGAGTAAATACACTTAGTTAAGTAATCTGTCCATGATTGACTATAATCAGTCTAATATAACATAATCAGAGACACCAAGATGCGCTGGTATATGTTAAAGGTTTGCTGCTCTTATAATACAATAGGAATAAACTAATGTTAGGGGAAAACCGACTTTATAGTAAAATTCAAATATGCTCGTGACTACTACCCAACAGCAAGCTGCTCTGCAACCCAGACCGATGCCTTGATTAGTTTAATTGGAACCAGTGGAAGTGCTATTATAGACTCGGCTGCTTACAGGGAATCTTCCAAGAGAAGTTTTCAAAGTATTTGTATTGAGATATTCAAAATGTAAAGCCAGTTTAAACAGCTATTTATTATGTCTTTCTTGTTAACGTTTCTTTAGTTTCCAGTTCCTAATCAGTGAGTTTATGTCTTTGTTGCCTGTGGTTTTGTTTTCTATTATCTCTCTGCTACGTGCTCCTTCTCCACCAGTTCCCTGAAGGACTGTGGTTCTAAACCTTTTTAAAGTTCTTTGTTTCCCTTCTTGGATCTTAAGTTTGTTACTACCTTGAAAACTTTTTTTCCCCAAGATTCCCTACAGTTTGCACCCGTATTTTTACCTGTCTCTCCAAACATCAATCCTTAGGGTTTCTTCCTTTAATTTCTTGAATTGTAGTTTTTGTTTGAATCTCAACAAATGTATTTTATTGTCTCAGAATTATTTCTTGTGAGATTTAACAGTTATTCCTGACAACTCTTTGTCCCTTTCTCTTCTGTCATGTGGCTATGTACTGATTATTTCCTCCCAGTAATGGCAAATCCTTCTGAAGTATGCTGCTTGCTTTGTTCACAGTAAGGCACCATTCCTCTCCCTTTCAACTGCTTATCTAGGGGTCTTTATCAGACCCAAACCTGACAGACAGCTGGAAGGGTAAAATGAGAAATGTTGAGGAGGAGCTGCCTACCTCACCTTCCTTCCTCAGGGTTGTAAGATAAACAAGAAACAAAATATCGTGCAATTACATAAAATGATAAAAATCTTCATTTTCATATAATGCCCTAGAAAGACTAGGACTGTAAAATCAAACTTTAGAGTTAAGTACTGCTTATTTCTAAAAGGATCTATTTTAAGTATTGTTTTCTAGTCCCTCATTTGTGTCTGACTCTTTGTGACCCCCATGGACTGCAGCCCACCAGCTCCTCTGTTCACGGGATTTTCCCAGCAAGAATACTGGAGTAGGCTGTCATTTCCTTCTCCAGGAGAATCTTCACGATCCAAGGATGGAACCTGCATCTCTTGCTTGGCAAGCGGATTCTTTACAACTGAGCTACCTGGAAAGTCCGTATGTATACTTACCATTTCATAAAATGTATTCCTAAAAAAAAGAGACAACAGGCTCAAAATGGAGTCATTTGTGTTAAGCCCATGTAACCAAACTAAAACTTAATACCTCACCTAAGTGCAGTTTCAGCCCCTCCCAGAAATTGACTCTTCCCTAGTCAGTCTGCAATCTCCACTCAGCACTTGAGAAGTAATCTACCTGGTAGACTCCTGCAGGCCCCAGAGGGAAGGTGCCCTGGCCTGACATGGTCAGCTCTCTGCTAAAGTAACATCCTGTCCCACCTCCTTCTACCTATAGAAGTCCAGAAGTCTTTCATTTTGTACAGCTCTTCAGAGCCTTTTTCTATATGCTAGATGAGCTGCTACCTGATACATGAATCACTGAATACAGCCAATGAGACCTTTTAAAATTTGCTCAGTTGAATTTTGTTTCCTAACGGTATGTCAACATGAAAAAGTACCACACTGAGGGGGGAGTACCTGATAATCCGAGGGCATAACAGGCCCGCCCCGAGTTCGTGCCTGAAGGCCCCAGCCGCGGCTTCTTGTTGGGAGGGCACCTGGTTAAGGCCGGAGTCCTGGCTGTGCTGCAGCCCTGCTCCGGCCGGCCCGGCCCCTGCACCTCCTGCAGTCCCGTTGGTCTGGGTGCTGTTCTGCTGCTGTGGGGGTGCCTGCGGGGGGGCAGCCGCCTGCTGAGGAGGGGCTGTGGGCTGCTGATGTTGGTTCTGCTGCTGTTGCTGGTTCTTATGAAAAGAGCAAAAAAAAAAAAAAAAAGGCAAGCTTGGTATGGAGCGAAATCACGCCTGTCATTGTAGGATATGCATATGAGACTGTCAGCCCACCTGGGGAGAGACCTATGTGGGACACCAAAGTGACTGGCATGCCTAGAGAATGGAGCAGCCAGGGAATACAGCACCCCCAAAGGTGAGTACAGAGCCCCAGAGAGGACTCGTTCTCTGAAGTTCATTTAGATTGCACAGTAATCCTCCCTGTCAGGGGCAGACATTCCACTGAAGACACAGGCCCAGAGGAAAGAGCAACTCCTTGAAATAGCCCTAACAGTCTTTTCAGTCAATTTGGAAAAAGAAGGGCTGTGTGGGGAGGGAGTTAGCACAATCAAAGCATACAGTGATGCTTTAAAAGCAGTCCGCACAATAACGGCTATGGCAGTGAACAAACAAAAGCAAGAATAAGAAACAGGGAATAAAACAGACTGTAAAACAAATCAGGAAGTTCATTTATCTGTGAATGCATATTTCAAACTGCAGAGTACATCTACAATAAAGTAAATACACAATTAAATAAAATTCAGTTAAATATATAGGAATTACTACATTTATCCTTCCCTAAGTGCAATTTATACCTTGTCACCTTTTTCTTCAGGTTCATCTTCATTAAGGAATTCTCGCTTGGGGTATGGAATCTGGCAGCCAGCAAACACACTACAAATCATTGAAGGAAAAATAAAAATACATGTCATGACCTAAAATCTGTAATATGATTGACCTTGTGCATTTAAAATTTACTTTTTAAAAAAATTTCCTACTGTTCATCTGTGGCTGGTATGCCTCTCAATACAATTTAAGCAATAAGAAAACAACAATTTGTCATCTAAGTTTTACACTGGTATAACTGCCACTTTCAATAACAAATCTTAAAACTGCGTTTAGCTAGTTGACATATGTAACACAGAAATTTCTCCACACAAACTTCATCAGCGCTAAAAAGAGCTGACTGTGTATTTGTTTCAACAGTGAAAGTAATTTTTTTCTCAAGAAAAGCTGTACCTCTAATATCAGTAAGTTCAAGCACAATTTATATCTGTGGTTATCATAAGGATGGGGAAATGGAGAAGTATAATAATGCAGCAGAGACACAGAATTTTAAAAGCTCAGTTCCCTACTGGTTTGGTGTAAACTGTTCTGGCTGACCGATCTATAATAAAAGCCCCATCTGTTCTCAGCTTTAGTTTTTTTCTGTAAAACTGATTAATGATCATTTCGTAAACTTGTTTTCATTCACACTTCTTTACAGCTTTGCCTGTTTCAAAATACAGGACCTCTCGACTAGTTTTTCCCTGAGGTGGCATTAACGAAGTAAAGAAAAGACTCGAGTAACAAGTGCTTCCCTTGCCTTTAGCCGCCACCGCACACCCTCAGCCTGGGGCAAAGTGCACAGAAAAGGAAGGATACATACTCTAATGTCGGCAAGGGGTCCTCCTGAAAATAGGGATCCTGTAGAGCCTGCTCGGAGGTAATTCTCTTGGTTGGATCCATCGTAAGGAGTTTCTGAAGCTAGAGTAACACATAAGAAATGGACAGCACAGGAAAGTTGGCTTCCAGGTGAATGTTCTGACTGTGTTAATGTCTAACAGAATTAACATCAAGTGTCAGTTTATTAATACACTACACACATTTATGTGAAACTGACAGAAATGATTAGCAGTTTTAAAGCTGTTTTAGAATTTTTTTTTCCTACTGGTAAACCACTGGAAACAAGGCTAAAAGTCAAGGGTGATATCTCAAAGGAAAAAGATTTAATTTTGCCCCAGCATCCACCAGTTTCTTTTTTTTCCCTGAAGAGGAGGAAGAGCTGGGACAATTCCACAGTAAGTGGGGTGGGGTGAGAGCTGTGCTAAGGATCACCTTCCCACTCTGGAGAGATGCACCTACCAAAAGGAATACTTTGCTGTCAGGCTTGACCTTGTGTTTCTCCATGTACTTTATGAGGCTACTGTTGGCGTACCTGCAAAGACATGACATCCACACACTATTGAGGACATTCACACAATTGACATCTTTTAATGGAAGGTTACAAGGTTGGTTTTCCTATGAGGTATGTATTCATTTAAGCCTTTGTTTTGTTTTGTTTTTCTGATTAAAAGGAACACAAAACCAAATGTTGGTAAATGTGTAAAAAGAAATCAGAACTGTTACACACTGCATGTAAGAGTTTATACTGTTAGAATTACTTTGGAAAATAATAATGCATTAACCATTAGAGCTGAAAATGTGACTACCCTATGATCCAGCAATTCCTTCCTATGTACATATTCTATATCAGGATATCAACTGCTCAGGCTGAGGGTGAGTAAATGGGTATTCACTTTATTATTCTAAATAGACTACATATTTTCATTATGTATATTCTTTCCTACATATGAAATATTTCAAATTTAAAAGGTCAAGAAACAGGTAATATATGTTTATGGTAAAAAATTTAGAGAATATAAAGTATAAAGAAAAATTTGAAAACACTCATAATCAAGCTAGGAAGCAATTTAAAAAACTCATCAGGATTTGATAATTTTCCTTTGGCATTTCTTCTGTGCATACATATATATACACACAAAGAGGCATTTCTGTTTTTATAAAATTGGAATCATAGTATATATAAGTTGTCCTTTTCTCACTTAATTTTGTTTTATAAGCATTTTCTCTTGCCAAACGCTCTTTAAGCTTTTTATTTGTACTGGTTGAACATTTTCTACTGTTATTAATGATGCTTGTTTCACAACACTTAGAAAGTACAGATCCTTGTAGGTAAATTCTGGTACACATTCAGGACTGCATGGCAGGTGAGAATCAGAGGCCCCTCCCAGACCCTGACTCAGTCATTTACCAGTTGTGTGATTTGGGGCAGTTAGTTAACCTCTATGAAAGCCTTTAGGTGCCTCATCTTAGCTATGTGTGGCTGCTTTGATGCTTTTTCAGGATAAAGTCTTAGAATTATTAGGTCAAAGGGTAAGTACATGCCAAAGCCTTTTGTGTGTGCTCTAGAACTTGCTACATGAACCTGGCCCTCAGACCAGCGGCATGGGCAGCAGAAAGCCTGCACTAGGAATGCAGGTTCAGTTCAGTTCAGTTGCTCAGTCGTGTCTGACTCTTTGCGACCCCATGAATCCCAGCACGCCAGGCCTCCCTGTCCATCACCATCTCCCGGAGTTCACTCAGACTCATGTCCATTGAGCCAGTGATGCCATCCAGCCATCTCATCCTCTGTCGTCCCCTTCTCCTCCTGCCCCCAATCCCTCCCAGCATCAGAGTCTTTTCCAATGAGTCAACTCTTCTCATGACGTGGCCAAAGTACTTGAGTTTCAGCTTTAGCATCATTCCTTCCAAAGAACACCCGGGCTGATCTCCTTCAGAATGGAGTGGTTGGATCTCCTTGCAGTCCAAGGGACTCTCAAGAGTCTTCTCCAACACCACAGTTCAAAAGCATCAATTCTTCGGTGCTCAGCTTTCTTCACAGTCCAACTCTCACATCCATACATGACCACTGGAAAAACCATAGCCTTGACTAGACGGACCTTTGTTGGCAAAGAATATCTCTGCTTTTGAATATGCTATCTAGGTTGGTCATAACTTTTCTACCAAGGAGTAAGCGTCTTTTAATTTCATGGCTGCAGTCACCATCTGCAGTGATTTTGGAGCCCAAAAAGGAAAAGTCTGACACTGTTTCCACTGTTTTCCCATCTATTTCCTATGAAGTGATGGGACCAGATGCCATGATCTTCGTTTTCTCAATGTTGAGCTTTAAGCCAACTTTTACACTCTCCTCTTTCACTTTCATCAAGAGGCTTTTAGTTCCTCTTCACTTTTTGCCATAAAGGTGGTGTCATCTGCATATCTGAGGTTATTGATATTTCTCCCAGCAATCTTGATTCCAGCTTGTGATTCTTCCAGCCCAGCGTTTCTCATGATGTACTCTGCATATAAGTTAAATAAGCAGGGTGACAATATACAGCCTTGACGTACTCCTTTTCCTATTTGGAACCAGTCTGTTGTTCCATGTCCAGTTCTAACTGTTGCTTCCAGACTTTCATATGGGTTTCTCAAGAGGCAGGTCAGGTGGTCTGGTATTCCCATCTCTTGAAGAATTTTCCACAGTTTCTTGGGATCCACACAGTCAAAGGCTTTGGCATAGTCAACAAAGCAGAAATAGATGTTTTTCTGGAACTCTCTTGCTTTTTCCATGATCCAGCGGATGTTGGCAATTTGATCTCTGGTTCTTCTGCCTTTTCTAAAACCAGCTTGAACATATGGAAGTTCACGGGTCACATATTGCTGAAGCCTGGCTTGGAGAATTTTGAGCATTAATTTACTAGCGTGTGAGATGAGTGCAATTGTGCGGTAGTTTGAGCATTCTTTAGCATTGCCTTTCTTTAGGACTGGAATGAAAACTGCCCTTTTCCAGTCCTATGGCCACTGCTGAGTTTTCCAAATTTGCTGGCATATTGAGTGCAGCACTTTCACAGCATCATCTTTCAGAATTTGAAACAGCTCCACTGGGATTCCATCACCTCCACTAGCTTTGTTTGTAGTAATGCTTTCTAAGGCCCACTTGACTTTACATTCTAGGATGTCTGGCTCTAGGTGAGTGATCACACCATCGTGATTATCTTGGTCTTGAGGATATTTTTTGTACAGTTCTTCTGTGTATTCTTGCCACCTCTTCTTAATATCTTCTGCTTCTGTTAGGTCCATACCATTTCTGTCCTTGATTATCAAGTTCATCTTTGCATGAAAGATTCCCTTGGTATCTAATTTTCTTGAAGAGATCTCTAGTCTTTCCCATTCTGTTGTTTTGCTCTATTTCTTTGCATTGATTGCTGTGGAAGGCTTTCTTATCTCTTCTTGCTATTCTTTGGAACTCTGCATTCAGATGCTTATATCTTTCCTTTTCTCCTTTGCTTTTCACCTCTCTTCTTTTCACAGCTATTTGTAAGGCCTCTCCAGACAGCCATTTTGCTTTTTTGCATTTCTTTTCCATAGGGATGGTCTTGATCCCTGTCTCCTGTACAATGTCACGAACCTCTGTCCATAGTTTATCAGGCACTCTATCTATCATATCTAGGCCCTTAAATCTATTTCTCACTTCTGCTGTATAATCAATAGGGAATTTGGTTTAGATCATACCTGAATGGTCTAGTGGTTTTCCCTACTTTCTTCAATTTAAGTCTGAATTTGGCAATAAGGAGCTCATGATCTGAGCCATAGTCAGCTCCTGGTCTTATTTTTCCTGACTGTATAGATCTTCTCCATCTTTGGCTGCAAAGAATATAATCAATCTGATTTCAGTGTTGACCATCTGGTAATGTCCATGTGTAGAGTCTTCTCTTGTGTTGTTGGAAGAGGATGTTTGCTATGACCAGTGCATTTTCTTGGCAAAACTCTATCAGCCTTTGCCCTGCTTCATTCCGTATTCCAAGGCCAAATTTGCCTGTTACTCCAGGTGTTTCTTGACTTCCTACTTTAGCATTCCAGTCCCCTATAATGAAAAGGACATCTTTTGGGGATGTTAATTCTAAAAGGTCTTGTAGGTCTTGATAGAACTGTTCAGCTTCAGCTTCTTCAGTGTTACTGGTTGGGGCATAGACTTGGATAACTGTGATATTGAATGGTTTGCCTTGGAGACAAACAGAGACCATTCTGTGCAGGTACTCAGGCCCTATTCCAGATTCTGAATCAGAATCTGCATCTTTAACAAGGCCTCCAGGTGACCTGTGGAATGTCTGAGAAGATTCTATAGACATACTGTCTGAGAAGATTCTACAAACATAATGTCTGAGAAAGCATTCATTCTCCCTAGTAGCTATAAGTAAGAGTGCCCATTTTATTATACCCTTGCCAACACCAGGTATTTTAAAGAAAATCTTTGCCATGTACATTAACTTAAAAATTATTTTCCTCCAATACCAGGAATATTTTTTGGCAAGGTAACCATTAAGTTTAGTGGTTAAATGAAACTTTAAGGTTTATTTAGAATTGGAGTCTGTCAACATAGTTTTGGTCTTTATGTTGAATCAACTGATTTCTTGAGTTAACTCTCAGTTCTAAGGTTGTTTCTATCATAATATAAAAGGTCTTGAAGTTGAAAAATCCCATTGCTCAATTCCTTTTGTGGTTTCTTATTTTTTGTAGTGTTAAAAATAAGATAAATTGTCATTTTCTGAATTATCTTCTTCTAGATTTACTACAATTTAGGAGCTGAACAATTTTAAAACTCTCTATATACATTATAAAGCATTTTATCAGCATGTTTATTCAAACACTCTATTTTTTAAAGTCAACTTATATATTTCCTTTTAATTCTATTCTCACCTTGCTTTCTAATGAGCTAACAAGAGCTGACACTTTGGAAAGATTACAGAAAAAATTCTATTGTTACCTTCACAGTTCACATCAAGAGTAATTTTTTGGTTCTTTTTATCTGATATAATGAAAACAAGTTATTTGTTTACTTTTTTAATGTCATTTGAAATAGTATTATCTGGAATTTTTATTATACTTTAGTGACTTGTATGTAAACTGCATTATATTTAGCTAATTTTTAATAAATTCCTTTTTGTGTTATGTATTAGCAGGCAGCTTTTATGTGGATAAAATTGTTTGCTTAGAAAGTATGGGCTCTTATCTCGGAACTTTTTCTGTTACTTTTTAACTAAATTTCATTTATCTTTCTAAATTTCTCTCCTATTATTTCTGGTTATTGTAAATACTATTATTTTATGTAAAACTCTTCCTTTGGCCTTTAAATACTAAGATAAAATGTTGTGTCTTATTAATTGTCTCTTTTATATTACCAGCTTATCTTCAATTACTTGAACCACTTTCATTTAATACCCATTTGACAAGTAACTAATGAACATGCACTGTATACTAGGCCCTGGAGATGCCTATAATGGTGTATAAAATAGGCACCATCCATATTCTAGAGGGAAAGGCAGAAAAGTGTTCAAAAGCCAACTGTCGAGCAAAGTGATGTGTGCTGAGAGAAGCAGCTCGGGATATGCCACAGGATTGCAGAGGGGAAGCATCTGACTGGAAGGGCAAGGGGAGACCTCATCAGGATAGAGAGGATAGACAGGAGGTATCTGATGAAATGGGTGGGAGGATGGTATCACTAGGTCCCAGACTGAGGGAGCAGGATGTGTGAAAGTCCAGGGGTCCAAGAACGCTCAGGGGTTTTGAGGATCTTAAAGAAATTTATGATGTGCAGCCCACAGAGTACGAAGTGGACAGAGGTTTAGGAGATAAATTTGGTGATGTAGACGCCCAGGCTTTTGTAAGCCATATTTAAAAACTGAAAGCAGTGTGAAGACTGACATGCTCAGATGTGCTTTTGGCAATGACTGCAGAACAGGCAGTGAGTTAGAAGGAAAACTGAAGGTAGAAATTCCACTTATGAGGCCAGTGCAGGATCCCAGATGAGAAGAGGGTGGTAGTCTGGTCTATAATAGTGGCAGGGTAGATGGAGAGAAATACAGAGATCTGAAGGATATTGAAACAAAGAATTTACTAGATTTGCTGATCATTTGGACACTAGGGGATAAAATGGAAGACAGTGAGAGAGGAGAAGGATGTGGGACATCTTTAAGATCTTTAGCTTGAACAATTAGGCGAATCATGGAGCCATTTCCTAAGATAAGAAATACAGTGGGAGGAGAAGGTTAGGAGGACAGATGATGAGCTCAGTTTGGGACATGTATTTTGAAGTATTTATGGGACACTCAATTTGGGATTCCAAAAAGCAGTTAGATACAAGGGTCTGAAACTTGGAAAGGAAATCGGAGTAGAATGTATAAATTGGGAGCCATCAGCATAACTGATGGTGCGCTGTAGCCATCAAAATCACAGAGACTGTAAAGGAAATGTCTAGGGTGAGAAGAGAGCCCAATTCAGACACCTGAGCAATGCCAGCGCTCTCTTTAGGAGCTGCATGGAGGCAAGGACCCCTCCCTAGGACTGTGTGAGAGAGGCCCAACATGCGTAGTGCCATTCGCTGCTTCTTTATCATGTCTGCTACAAGCCATTCCTGTCCTGAAATTTTTCTGCAACGTTTCCCAAACAAGACTCTCTTCCACCTTTTCTTCTAGGTGCACATATTTACAACAAACTCCTCTCACTTCCACTCAGCATACGCATCCCCACCGGTTAGTTTTACTCAGATGCTAGCCATGTTCTTCCTCCTGCCACCCTTACTGGTTGCCTAGCCCAGCATTTCAGACACAACCCATGACACAGATAAAGACAAAACTACCATTAAGGCCTTAAACTGAGCCCCTTTCCAAGCTAAACAGGAGAGACTTTTAAACTATCTATTGACCCTTTCTTAAAAGTTTTTGCCTAAGCCTGGCATATACATTAACAACATTTGAAATATCTTCTTTAAATCATAAACATAATTAATATACTAACACCTAAGTTTCTGGTTTAAACAATAATCTACCTGGTTTTTAAAAGGATTCATTTAAATATTCCCACTGGATGTTACTTGTATGTAATATGGTATTACTTACGTTGTTCTTCTAAAGTCTTTCTGAAGTGTTGGGTATTCTGGCATCTTTCTAATATCTTCCCAGTCTTTATCTTAGGCAAAAAAAAAAATATTGAATGTTGTTATAGGAAATAATGTTACTTATCAAAAATCTAGTTATTTTAGCTTAAAAATATACATAAAATACTTAAAATATCCTTTTCAAAAAGAATGTTTTTGAAATATGACAAGTATTATTTTGAAAAAAAAAAAATTACCTGCAGGAAATCCCATGACACTAAATATTCGGTCTAGTTGATCATGATGAAAAGGATTGCTTGTTTTTATATCTTCCTGACGACAGTGAAAAATAGGTTCTGAAGTCAACAGTTCGGCAAATATGCAACCTATTGCCCATATATCTATGAAGGAAGAAAAAGTTTTTGTACATATTTATTATATTTCTTTGGTTGTAATTTCTTGGTATAATCACAACTTACACATAAAAATATTTTTCAAGGTAGGCTGATGGATGAAATAGGTAAAAGAGCTTAAGAGGTACAAACTTTCAAAGATGTTACAGGGATGAAAGCGTTACACAAAGGGAATAAAGTCAATGGTATTGTAATAACTTTACAATGGTGACAGATGGTAACTGGACTTACTGTGATGATTATTTTGTAATGTATAAAAATTATATATGTCACATACCTTAATATATATAATACTGCATATTAAGTATAACTTTTAAAAAGAAAAGAATCTCCCAAATAAATTTCAAAAACTTTTAGTGAATATTGCTGCTGCTGCTATGTCGCTTCAGTCATGTGTGACTCTGTGTGACCCCATAGACAGCAGACCACCACGCTCTGCCGTCCCTGGGATTCTCCAGGCAAGAACACTGGAGTGGGTTGCCATTTCCTTCTCCAGTACATGAAAGTGAAAAGTGAAAGTGAAGTCCCTCAGTCGTGTCCGACTCTTCGTGACCCCATGGACTGCAGCCTACCAGGCTCCTCCATCCATGGGATTTTCCAGGCAAGAATGTTGGAGTTGGGTGCCATTGCCTATTAATAAAGCATATATATGATATGAAATAGCTATATCACTGCGCTTCTCTGGTGGCTCAGACAGTAAAGAATCTGCCTGCAATGTGGGAGAGCTGGGTTCGATCCCTGGGTTGGAAAGATCTCCTGGAGGAGGGCATGGCAATGCATTCCAGTATTCTTGCCTGCAGAATCCCCATGGATAGAGGAGCCTGGAGGGCTACAGTCCATGGGGCCGCAAAGAGTTGGACACAACAGAGCACTGAACACAGCACAGCTATACCATCACATAACAGACAGAAAATCAAATAAAAACATTTACTTGTAAATTTCCTGGTCAAGATAAACTTGGGGAACTCAACTTAGCAAGCAATGAATTTTCTTTACATTTAGGCAAAAGCCTTTCTAACCACTATTAATAATTTAATTGCTGAAGCACTCAATTGATAATCTAATACAAGGCATAACACTCAAGATGTGATAGAATAAAATAATATCATGATCAGGTATGGTGATACGTTTCTTTAAAGCAATCAAATACATAATGACTAGAATTTTTAAGCTGTCAGTCTAGACAGTACAGATTACACAAAATAATTTGGAAAAACTCAACTTTTGTCTGAAAGATACCAGCTTCAGTGTTTTCAAGAAGTGGTAAGGTCTGCTGCTGCTGTTGCTAAGTCTCTTCAGTCGTGTCTGACTCTGGGCGACCCCACAGACGGCAGCCCACCAGGCTTCTCCATCCCTGGGATTCTCCAGGCAAGAATACTGGAGTGGGTTGCCATTTCCTTCTCCAACACATGCACGCATGCTAAGTCGCTTCAGTTGTGTCCGACTATGTGTGACCCTATGGACAGCAGCCCACCAGGCTGCTCTGTCCCACAGGAGTCTCCAGGCAAGAATACTGGAGTGGGCTGCCATTTCTAGAAGCTGATAAACACAAGTATATATAAGCACTGCGTGACACTAGGAAAGAGGAGTGATCTGAACATGCTCACTTAGACACTGCCCCAGCTCCACCATGCCAAGGTAAACTGAGGCATCTTTCAGAGTTTTATTAACTACTTCAAATAACCAGTTAAAGATGATTCTACTTGGATTTTACAGATTGAAAAACTATAATATAGTTTTAATCTAGATTCTAAGACTGTAATATTTATCATGCTTTGCCGAATGTACATGCGAATTAGTTTTTGTGAGATGTATATTCATACTTACCCACTTAATGCCACTTAGTAAGTATTTTTAAAGTTAGTAACACAGAGACTATGGGACAGCATAGAAAAGTACAGTGTTTAGAAGTCTTCTAAACATAGGAATCACATTCTATAGACAAGCTATCAGGTAAAATTACTCTTGGGACGCCATTTCATAAATTACTAAATGAAAAAAATATATAGTAATGTCTCCTGTATCTGACTCCATTCATGGATGGTTTCCTTCCACACAAGTTAGCCTTCTGGATAATGGGAATATATCCTTTCAATAGCCATTTTTATTATGTTATTACCTGCCATCTTAAGAGGCTATAAAATATAACTTAATCATCTGCATCATGAAGATCCGTCACTAAAGAGTCGAATTGTGTACTTCGTCATTTTTTCTCCGCCATGTCATGCTGGCTGTCCCCTTGGCCCTGATACGGCAGCCTCTGACTGTCCCAAGTCTTCCTGCAGCTGCCTCTGCTATGCAGCCAATGGAGACAACTACTGTATGTTGCTGGCCACATAGTTCCTGGATTGCCCTCTAATCAAGGACAGGGCCTGTATCTAGATTTCCTGAAGAACTGCTAAGAGAAGGAACCTCAATGTAGCGGGCAGTATTAAATTCTAGGGTGTCTTGCCTCATATTAGCATCTAATTTTAAATGGTCATCTGGCTCCAGCACCATCTATACCCATTTCTCAGCTCTTTACTTTATCAATGACTTGCACTTTTCTCTCTCTTCCTCTCCCCTCTCCTCCCTGCCCCTCCCCACTCCGTGTGTGTGTGTGTGTGTGTGTGTGTGTGTGTGTGTGTGTGTGTGTGTGTGTGTGTATGTCTCTCTCTCTCTCTCTCTCTCTCTCTCTAACATACCACAACCACCACCACTCACCTCCTGGGCTAAATCTCATTTCATAAATTTTCACTGATGCCAAATCAAACTCTCTTTTATATGCTCTGAATAGAAATAATATTCATTTCCGATATGAACCAGGTACACAGAATTCTAAGAATGAGTAACTGTATATTTATGTCCACTATGAATATATACACTAACTAATGTGGGGATTATTATTTTTCTATATTTTTTCCTTACTTCTGTACAGAATAAATAATTGAGATGACTAAAATTAGAAATCAGTGATTAGGTTTTTATCTTTAATTGCTAAGTCTCATTTTTACTGAGCTAGTAAGTCATAAGCTGGTTAAAATTCAATATCAATTCTCCTTACCCTAAGGAAATAAGAAATATAGTTGGTTTCAGTTCATACCCAATTACCATTATTTCCAAAACACACATCTATTTTTTATTACAACAGTAGAGCAGCTAATCAGAAAATATTCATAAAACTATGCTTCTCAAAGTGTGGGGTCCACACACAACAGAATCACCAGAGGTACATGTTAAACACAGGCTGTGGGTCTGCTAAGAATCTCTGAGAGTGAGACAGTCTTTGGTGGGGCGTCATTTTGTTTAACAAGGTTTCTGGCTGAGTCTTCCTTTTCTTCCTGGAATCTCCCTTCTGACATAGACTGCACAGTGCTAGGTAAGAGCCCAGCACCCAGGAGATTCTGCTGTTATCACATCCTGTACTTCCACCCTGTGCCCGGGGTTACCTCACCACCAGTCCTGTTCTAAAGCACCAACTGTTGCTTCCAGCTAGCACTCCCCTTTTCTCTGTCTTAACTTTTGGCCCCTTCCTAGCATCTGGTACCTTGTGAGATTGTCTGGATTTTATTGTTCTCAAGAGAGAGAGAACTAATACCAGAAGAAGCAACCATAATGCTAAACGTCTCAAAAATAAAGCCCCTCAGTGCACCCACTGGAATGGAAACAGAGTCAGGCTTATTCTAAGAACTGCTCTCTCCCAGCAGTCCCCAACCTTTTTGGCACCCAGGACCAGTTTTGCGAAAGATGATTTTTCCATGGACCGGAGTTGGGCGGGGCTGGGGGGAGGTGAGGGGGATAATCCAAACGCATTACATTTATTATGCACTTTCTTTTTTAATATAAATTTATTTTAATTGGAGGTGAATTACAATGTTGTATTGGTTTTGCCATACATTGACATCAATCAGCCATGGGTGTACATGTGTTCCCCATATGAGCCCCATTCCCACCTCCCCTCCCCATCCCATCCCTCTGGGTCATCCCAGTGCACCAGCCCTGAGCATCCTGTCTCATGCATCGAACCTAGACTGGTGATTCGTTTCATATATGATAATATACATGTTTCAATGCCATTCTCCCAAATCATCCCACCCTCACCCTCTCCCACAGAGTCCAAAAGACTTTTCTATACATCTGTGTTTCTTTTGCTGTCTCACATACAGTGTTATCATTACCATCTTTCTAAATTCCATATATATGCGTTATTATACTGTATTGGTGTTTTTCTTTCTGGCTTACTTTATTTCTAATCTAATGCCACCACTGATCTGACAGGAGGTACCAGTCCACAGCCCAGAGGTTGGGGACCCCTGCTCTATCCCTTCCATTTACTTTTCGTATCAAAAAAGTTCTCCCACCTTCACAGACAGCGGCCACTGCCCTTGGCTGGTAACGGTGACAGCCTCTGGTCAGGGGTTTTATTACTACAGGCTCAGCTGCCAGGGGATGGGTCTGAGGTCAGTTCACATGCCTCTACTGTCAAACACATATGGTTTTCCTTATGGTGCTGTGGCCACTCATAGCCTTTTTCACTAATTTAACAAAATCCTTCAGCAGTACTTATGAAGAATTATAATATTCCACACTGTGCTAGTGTCTCAGTCCCTAGACAAAGGAAGTATAAATGTGTCCTGGATATCTAAGTTTTGCAGAAATTACACCTCCTGACAAATGAGGACATTACTATATTTTAATTTTTGTTTCCACTTCTACCCATGAAGAGGTTAATTATGAGTCTGATCTCTTCAAATGTGAGAACTTCCTTGATAACTCTTCGATAGTTCTTTTCAGATTTTTCATAAGCTTAACAGAGAAAGGACTGTGCTTGTCTATTTTTAATAATTTTCTAATTAAAGTGTCTTTATCAAATAGAACTTGACCAAAGCAGCTAAATGCAGTCAAAATTAGTCTAATACAAGTAAACAGAATTCAAGAAAAGGAAACTTTAAACCCTTCACCTCCGTTAAAACAGTACCTAGGTTTGAGGGCAGCTCTCTCTTCCTGACTCCCTCAGTTGGCAGCTCGGCCCTCTGAGGACACTACAGGGCCAGGCAGCGAAATCTCTGATGCCTCTGTTCTGAAGCAGACTTTAAATCCTACAGATTGTGTTTTTAACAGGTTTTCTTGTTCAGCGTTTACACTTGGTGAGATGGCAAGATGCTGAGCACAGCTAGTCTACCCAGGTTCTATTTCCTACCTTAATGGAGAAACTGCCATTCTGATAACTATAATGGCAAGAGAGAAGGATTAGTCATATTGTTTCTTGCTTAGGAAAGGACTGACTGATTAACTTTTTCCCCAAATAGCAGGGGCTCCCTCCAATAACTACATCAGTTTTTCTGTTTTTGTGAAGAAAATTCTAAACCTCTATCCAGTTCTTCTGATCAATAGTAGGTGCAAAACAAAATCTGCATTTTATCATTTCTATGCAACTCAACTAGATAAGACACTTCTATTCTCTGAAAGCAAATGCTTTCTTTTAGGCCAAAGAGGGAGGAGATACATGTATACTGATGGCTGATTCACACTGTTGCACAGTAGAAACCAACACAACAATGTACAGCAATTATCCTCCAATTAAAAATAAATAATTCAAAAAGAAAATGCTTTCTTTTTTAAAAAGAATCATATTCTCCTAAACAGCTGAAAATACAGAGCTACTAGAATATAAAATCTGGGCATATAGATGACAACAAGACTTTTACAAAGCCATATAAAGTGGCTTTTACAAAGCAGCTTTATTATACCATTTAGTATTTATCATAAATGCAGTATCATACAATAATGATATAATACTTACCAATTATAAGTAAATCATTTCACACTAACTTACCAATGGCCTTTGTATAATGCCTTGCGCCAAGCAGAAGTTCTGGAGCCCGATACCAGAAAGTCACAACTACAGGATCCAAATCTGCTAGTGGCTTTAGAGGAGAATTGAATAATCTGGCAAAACCCATGTCAGCTAAAAAATAAAATCAATTAATAAGAACTCAGTGTGGCATGCTATTATAACCATGATGACAACAGCCACTAGCCTTACAAAGCAATCCTTTTCAACCAGTGGTCTGTACCAGCACCAGGTCTCCCCTTCTGAGGGAGATACTGTTTTTGTGCCTATTTTACTGATGAGGAGACTGGGGTTTAGAGATATTCTGACTTGTCCAAAGTCATAGGACTAGTAAGTATAGAATCAGAATAAAAATCTAGGTCTGATTCCAGATTCCTGGCTTTCAGAGACAAAACAATATTTGTATATGTTTTTAAAATAAAGTCTAAAAGTTTTCATGATTATGACTTCTGTATGCCTATATACCTAAAATCTTGAATCTATCTTAGTTCATCCTGTGCCAGAGTTGGCTTTTATGGACTCAGGAGAGCCGATTTAAGTAGCTTCCCAACACGGTGTTCAGTAATGTCATGTTTGTGGCTTGAAATTGGCTATGGTGGGAGTATTTACATCACAAAAAACAGTGCATGCTATAAACTGGGGTGACTTTTTCCCCCAGAGAGCCAGCTGTTGTATGGTTACCAGAACATCACATACATGTTTTCAAGAACATACACAGAATACGTAAGAGAATTTGTTACAACTCAGCATTTAACAAAGCTCTATACCAAAGCTACTTAATTTAAATATTAGAGGTATACAAAAGTAGTAAAAAGATTATTACTATTGATATAATAATGTACTGGTTACTATCTAATTTTCTTAAGATTTCCTAAAGAACATATATCTACAAATCATTTCAGAGCTTACAAATGATTTTCATACATATCATCTATCGCTTTATCTAATCCTTATAAGAATGCTGGTTTAATAAGTATTCTCCCCCTACCCCCACTTCTGTGATGAAGAATCTAAGGCCCAAAGCAGTTCAATGACTTGCCCAAAGTCACAGGGATAGGAAGTAAAAATGCCAGTACTCAAGAAAAAACCATGTTATAATTTAGCAGCTATGTTCTTAACCATGGATCTGATATACAACAGATTATACATATGATAATTGCATGTCACAAAGGTAAAAAAAAAATCACAAAGATAAGCCTCTATAATTTGAAGCAGGTAATACATACAGTATATTTTGATTATATAATGGTCCCTAGTGTACTACACAATGCACAAGTAGTACATTAAAGTTGCAACTACAGAGTATCATTTAATCTAAAACCAACAGGCTATGATATGCATTAAACTTTTAATTTACAGTGATTTTATTTCTTTAGAGTTTGAATAATTTACAGGACTTTCTGAGAACGCTTTGGAGAACATAAGGCCTTAAAAAATAAAGCTATCCAAGGATGCCTGTGCTGATGCCTACAGTTTTTAAACCATATTTCCCTATAGCAAACAAAAATAGTCAAAACCAGTCTACCAATATTACACCTACCTCAAAGCACTGCTTATATATTGAATAGATGCTGATTGTTGTTGATGGCAAAGTAATATGATGGAATACTCTTTCCTTCCATTGAAAAGCATTCTGTTTTTAAGTAAAGTCTAAAGCCAATATTTCTCCCCTTATTCTCTACCTTAGCTTTATGTAAGCCACATCAATTCACTAAAAAATGAAATCAAGCCCAGAGAAACAATAAATACTCTTAAAAATAATTCCCATCTATTGTATGAACTTCAAAGGAGTATCAAACCATTTTTCAAATGATTACTAATTTAGACAAAATGTAACTAACCTAAATGTTACTAACACCTATTTTCCTAAAGTTGGATATGAGTTAAATTATTCAGTTCAACAGAGGTAGTAAAATCATGGTGTGGGTGCTGATTAGTATCAAATGACAGAAAAGCAGCAGAAGGCAATGTCTACATTCAAGGAGCTTACATAAAAGTGAGATGACAAAATATATGGAGTAGATAAAAAGGGTAAGTACTGTAAGACTGAAAGGAAAGTTCCTACTGGTTTCTATTAGACTCAAAGTCCCTTGCAGGAAGAGGTTATGTCTCCATGATTTTATCTGGAACAATGTTTGATAAACATTTGCAGAAGTGGACTAAATGGAAAGTGGAACTTGAGCTGGATTCTGAAGGAGGAACCACTGTGAACAGTAAAGAAGGCAACAAGCATTTTAGGAAAGGCCCGCAAGTCTCAGATGCTGGGAGCGGAAGCCTCTGATACAGGGAAGGGCACCATGTTTTTCAGTCAACTATGCTTTTTCTTTCAATCAAAAAAGAACTTTATTTAAGTGTTAAGCATAGCCATCAAAGCATTACTGGTTTTTAAAAAATAATGTGCTATTAAAATATAAAAACAATCAACTAGGTTAACTGTAACTATTCACGAGACTTTTAATACTAATTGTTGTTTACTTTTAACCCTGACTTTCTCTCTAATCTTGGGTAGAATTATAATCCTTAATTCTTAACAATAAGGCAACTAACTGGCCTGGCCAGAATACAGAATTCATGTTGAACAGCAGAGCTACTTGGGAGACTAAGGGGAAGACAGTAAGTTTGGTGACTGGGATAAATGTGATGACAGCATTGGAGAGCATAAGATGAGGATGATGAATTTGGTTTGGAATTAATGGAATACAGGTTGCCAGCAAGACATCCAAATAGAGAGTTAGAGTGAGAGAATAGAATTTGAGATCCAGAGCATAAAATCATTTTCATAAAACCCAAGATTTTCAAGGCCGTAGCTTATCAATTCCCTGAAGAAGTAACTGTAGAGGAAGGCCATGTCTCGCGCCAGCGCCTAGGATGTCTTGAAACAGAAGGTTAGTGGGAATAAGAGACAAGAGTGAATAAAATGCAGAAGTCACAGCGAAAGTAATAGAAAAATAGAATTATGTGATGCCACAGAGACCAAAGTAAAGACACTCACACCACCAGACTAGCTAGAAGAACAAATGACAAGGCAGTAAAGGAAAACGGAGACTAAACACAGGCTACTAGACATGGTAAGATAGATAGCAGTTTCAACAGAGGAACAGAATTGATGTCAGAAAAAAAAACAAAAACATAATAACAGATTAGGGTACGTGAAACCAATGTGTAAATGATTTTAGAAGTAGAAGAACAAGGGGAAAAAAAATTGAACAAATGGTAAAGAAAACAAAATGGATATGAGTAAATTTATGTTCAAATTGGATTATGAATGTTTAAAGGTGAAGAGGAGAAACTTGAGAAGGAAAGAATGGAAAAACTGTAATTAGAAGGACTGAAGTACAGCAGGAAGGTATTTAGAAGCTAGCAGGGCACAGGATGGGACTGAGGAGAAACAGACACTTTCTCTGAGGCTGTTTCAAAGGCAGAGCTGTGCTGACAAAACGTGGGCAGTCAGGTCATACCAGATAGCTTTGCTATCACTAGACAGCAATGTTTGGAGTGAAAGAGGCCCCAGACTTGGAGTTCAAGTCCTTCCTTTGCAAGGCCGAGTAAGCTGCCCCCTCTGTAAATCCAGCTTTACTTATCTGCAGTACCTACCAGAGGGTGGCCGTGCAAAACACATGAGATGACATATGAAAGTGTCTATTTCAGTGTCCCCCACAGGGGACCATCCTTTACTTCCCTTTCACGAGTGACTAGCAAAAACTTGGTACTCGATAGAAGCGTGAGGGTGAGAGAGAAGCAAGTGAGGAAGGGTAGAAAGGGGATGAGAGGGAAAGAGAGCAGCCACCCGGTTCTTAATTAACATCAACAGAATTTTTTTATGACTCAATCTCAAACTCAGAGTAGAGGTTAAAGAAAGAAAAGTTGGTTTAGAACAGCTTCTTCAGGAACTGGGCTAGTGAATTAACAGAAAAAGCAGAAGACCAGGCAGCAGGGCGTGCTTGCTTGGGGCAGGACAGAATGAATTTGCAGCAGGCAAAGCTGGCACAATTCCGGATCATTTCTAGCATGATAAATTCTAAGAGCAAAGAAAGCCGCTTGATAACATTTACTCTAAAATCTTTCTTAAAAGCGCTGAACACTGAATAAATGTAAGTTGTATTATTAAAACAATTTAGAATAAAGCATTGCTTAGCTTATTTTCTCCCCAAATATGTCACAGGTATACATGATACCAGTTTCTTTTAGACTGTCCAAGGTTGCAGAGAAATTTTTAGTATAGAAACAAGACTTCTGCCAGTGCCTTAATGTAAGACTGGCAAGTAAGAGTCTACACACATATATATTCATTTGGAAAAGATACGCTGGTACCTGGCACAAGACACGCAGCAGGGAGAGGGGAGGGCAGGGGAGGTGTCTGGGAGGACTGTGTGTATAAGTCAGGGTCAGGGTGGGAAGGACGGGTGCAGGGAAACATTTGGTAAAGCTGAGAGAAAAGTAAGATTCACGGGATTATGTTTAGCGTGACTATAACAGTAGCATAGAGTAGCGGCATAAACACACGCTTCAAGTCTTGGACGGGAATGAATTGTTGCTTGCCTCAGCTTAGAATTATAGAACCTTATTTTGGGAATAAATCTGAGGGATTTTATAAACTATCTACATTTCCCAACATCTTGTCTATGAATATTATGAGGAATTAATTTTAAAATTCCTTAAGAGTATTAAAAAGGGAAACCATCTTTGCAGTCACTTTAGTTTCTTAATAAGGTATTTTAGAAATAATTACCTACCTATTTTGACTCTCCCCCTCTCAGGACCTTCTCCCATTACTAGGATATTTGCTGGTTTCTAGAAATAAAAATAGAGCATTCAAATTACTATATTCTTTTGACATGCTCTAAAATGGAAAAAAGTTCTTATAATATGAAAATGTCACTTTTGGATTTTCATCAAAACTATAATTGAATAGCAAGTACCCTTTACATTAAGCATTTGACATACTTGAAGTTAGCACTAACTTTCCAAAAACATCCTTGCTATAGAAACATCTTATTTTCAAAATTATATCATACAAATAATCACAAAGGATTTAAAGCTATCATTTCTATTTACCCCTCAGAAGTAATGACTAGTAATAATTTTTAAACCTTTACAAAATTATAGGCTGTTCTATTACTGCCCACAACAAAGGGCTTTTGTGGTTGAAAATTTTTATATAAATTCCCAGCCACAAGATAATTACCTTCATTTAACTGAGTCAAGTGGAATATTTCTTGCTAAATAGTTCTAAACTACTGTAGGAAAACATGGTCAACATTCAACAGACTCCATTAAAATTCATACACCTTATAGTTCATGCAAAAGTGAAATTCCAAGTATAATCTCAAGAAGGAGGAAAATAAAAGTCAAGGCTAATACAGAGCCATATAAAGAAAAGGATAGGCTGAAAATGTATCCACCATCTTTTAAGACTTTTTAAAGAGTCATTCTTATTTGTAGACATTTGAGTAACATTTTAAAGGAGAAATTAACAGGATTTTGTGACTAGTTGAAGGCAGAGAGGCTTTTGGGCAAGTAAACTTCCTCTGTAAATTCTCTGAAGAGAAAATTTATGATTCATTTATTCAATCAATGAATATATTTTTAGTGTCTTCCAGGACACTGAACCATACTAAGAATTAAAAGGAAAAATAAAAGCATATGAAACCAAACTCCTAACCTCCAGATGTTCACTATATAAATAGAAAGAAATATCAGAAGCTTTGTGTAATACTAGAAGCTAATGCTAATTATGAATTATAAAGAAGACTGAGGTCTTGGGTTAGAGGTTAAACTAGATTACTTTTAAGATCTCTTCCAATTTGCTGGCTCTTTTAAAGTTTCAATGAAAACAATAAGCACTAAAAATAAAAATGAACAAAGAGGAAATGATTAGAGTTTCCATTGTTAAGGGAAATGTTCACTGAAAGTTGGGGACAGGGGTGATGTCCATTATCCAGATCCTGAAAAATGAACAGGAGCTAGCATGGTAGAGCACATGAAAGGTAATGACATAAGCTTTAGGAGAAAAGAAGTCTGACTTGACAGAAAGCAGAGGACAAATGTGGTAGGCAGCAGAATGAACCTAGACCCTGCATTGTCTTAAATGCCAGATGAAGTAATCTGATCTTTATATTACAGGCAGCCAGATTACAGGAAGTGTGAGTGAAAGTCGCTTAGTCATGTCTGACTCTTTGTGACCCCCATGGACTGTATAGTCCATGGGATTCTCCAGGCCAGAGTCCTGGAGTGGATAGCCTTTTCCTTCTCCAGGGGATCTTCCCAACCCAGAGATCGAACCGGGGTCTCCTGCATTGCAGATAGATTCTTTACCAGCTGAGCCACCAGGGAAGCCCAGGAAAGGGGGAGGCATCAGAACTGGCTATGGGTCATAAGGGCTCCACCCAACTGCTCAGCGGAAATGAAGACAGAGTTACGGAGCTGAGGAACATTTTAAAGGAGAAATTAACAGGACTTACTGACTAGTTGAAGGCAGAAGATTAAGACAAAGGGTGATAAAGATTTCACCAAGGTTATGAGATAATGTGACTGGAAGAATGGTTTCTTTGTGATAGAAAATTTATGAAAGGTACTGATTTGGGAGGGGGAACAAGAAAGAGATGACGACACATGGAGTTGTGTGAGAGGCCTGGTCGCATTAGTTAGGACAGTGGAAATAGGAAGATTCAGATTTGAAGTTTATTGTCACTGTAGTGTGATAATTGAAGACATGAGACGTGATTAGTTAACTATAGCAGAAAGAGAAAAACAGCATCAGACAAAAACCAAACCTTCAAAATAAGTCTGACAACTATTTATCAAAGCTCCATTATGTATAAAACACTATATTGCAGACTTTGGGGAAATAAAAATAAAACATGAAGCCTTATCTTCAAAGAGCTTAATAGCTAGTAGGGAAAGAGAGAGAATTTTTAGAGTACAAGGCAGATTACAGAAAGTACCAAAACAGCAAAAGAAATTGCTGGGATTAGATGATTCTTCTCAGTGAATATCCGGGTAGTTTTTAGGAAGGAAATGACTTTAGATGAATTTAAGAATGACTAAGATTTTGATAAGCATAAAAAAGAATGACTTTTTAGGCTTAGAGAACCCAAAACTTAGGAGCACAGTCACAAAGAAAACCCACCGACATAGCATGCTGAAGAACCTAGAAGTGGTATGATATGACTAGAGCATAGAAAGCTCAGGGAAGAAATAAGGCTAGGGACTATGTTGGGAATTAAATGTCACATTAGAGAAACTACAATTTATTCTATAGGTTGAGCCGAGACAAGACACTGAGATAATCAGATCACTATTTAGGGGGAAAAAAAAGTCTGATAGTATTATGAAGGATGAACTGGAAAAGACAGATGGACCACAAAGTAAAGACAGAAGCCAGCTGGAAGTGGACTACAACTGGGAAAAGTTAACTTGTGACAACAGTCATGGGGGAACATATAAGAGCACTGCACGGTAAAAGCTCAAGATTTGGCACTGCTTTTTTGCACCACTTTCTCTACCCTCCATAGTCATTCGTTTAACAAATACTGACTGAGCATCTAGCAATAATTTAGATCCTAGAGATATCATACTAAACAAAACCAGTCAAAATCCTGAACCTCATGAGCTTATATTCCAGTGGGGAAAAAAGGATAATAACAAATATATAGTACATCAGTATTCATCAGTACCGTGGAAAACTAATAATGAGAATATAAGAGATTTCTGCATCTAGTTTTATGACTGACTTCTGTCCATGGAATTCTCCAGCAAGAATACCGGAGTAGGTTGCCATTCCCTTCTCCAGAGGATCTTCCCAACCCAGGGATCGAACCTGGGTCTCCCACATTGCAGGCAGATTCTTTACCAGCTGAACCGCCAGGAAGCCCACTCTTAATAATGCTCTTGTCTTGAAAGCTATTTTGTATAACATTACTGTAGTTGATTCTTTTAGCAGTTTGCATGCTATATCTTTTAAAAGCCTTTTACTTTCAGCTTTTTTGAAATCAACATAAGTCCAGTACTATAAAACAATAATTAAAGACATATGCATTAGAAAGGCAGAAACAAAACTGTTATTTTCAGGTGATATAATTATCTACATAGAAAGCCCAAAGTATTTACAGACAAATTATTAGCAATAGTAAAAAGTTTAACAGGATGGTATGGCTACTTGAACAGTATGAACAAGTCAACTGTACTTTATGTCACGAAAAAAGCTAGGAGATACAGTTTTCAAAAGCAGCATTTCTATAGCAAAAACAAAACAAAAACCTGTAAGATGCCTAGGAATAAATATATCAAATGATTTATAAGATTTTTATATAGAACACCTTGAAACCTTATCTTAAATGATATTAAAAAGTTCTAAATAAAGTAAGAGCTCATGTTTATACATAAGAAGACTCAATATAGTAAATACATCAATTCTCCCCATACTAATCTATATATTCAATGCAATTTCCATCAAAATTCCATCAGAGTTTCCTGCGGAACTTGAAAGCCTGATTTTAAAATGTATGTGGAAGAGCAAACAGCTAAGAATAGCCAAGAGATTCACAAGGTTATTAGGAGGAGGGGATGAAGAGAAGAATCTGGCTCATGATTTATTTTATTTTTATTTATTTTTTAATACCTTATTCTACATTACAATACTGTATTTGTTTTGCCATACATTGACATGAATCAGCCACAGGTGTACACGATCTCCCAATGCCAAAGCCCCCTCCCACCTCCCACCCCATATCATCTCCCTGGATCATCCCGTGCACCAGCCCCAAGCATCCTGCATCGTGTATTGAACATAGACTGGCACTTCGTTTCTTACAAGATAGTATGCATGTTTCAATGCCATTCTCCCAAATCATCCCACTCTCTCCCTCTCCCTCAGAGTCCAAAAGTCCACTCTATACCTCTGTGTCTCTTTTGTTGTCTCACATAGAGGGTCATCATTACTATCTTTCTAAATTCCATATATATGTGTCAGTATACTGTATTGGTGTTTTTCTTTCTGGCTTACTTCACTCTGTATAATCGGCTCCAGTTTCATCCATCTCATTAGAACTGAGTCAAATTTATTCTTTTTAAGGGCTGAGTAATACTCCATTGTGTATATGTACCACAGCTTTCTTATCCATTCATCTGCTGATGGACATCTAGGTTGCTTCCATGTCCTGGCTATTATAAACAGTGCTGCAATGAACATTGGGGTACATGTATCTCTTTCAATTCTGGTTTCCTCGGTGTGTATGCCCAGCAGTGGGATTGCTGGGTCATAAGGCAGTTCTATTTGCAATTTTTTAAGGAATCTCCACACAGTTTTCCATAGTGGCTGTACTAGTTTGCATTCCCACCAGCAGTGTAAGAGGGTTCCCTTTTCTCCACACCCTCTGCAGCATTTATTGCTTGTAGACTTTTGGATCGCAGCCATTCTGACTGGTGTGAAATGGTACCTCATTGTGGTCTTGATTTGCATTTCTCTGATGAGTGATGTTGAGCATCTTTTCATGTGTTTGTTAGCCATCCGTATGTCTTCTTTGGAGAAATGCCTATTTAGTTCTTTGGCCCATTTTTTGATTGGTTCATTTATTTTTCTGGAGTTGAGCTGCATAAGTTGCTTATATATCTTTGAGATTAGTTGTTTGTCAGTTGTTTCATTTGCTATTCTTTTCTCCCATTCAGAAGGCTGTCTTTTCACCTCGCTTATAGTTTCCTTTGTTGTGCAGAAGCTTTTAATTTTAATTAGATCCCATTTGTTTATCTTTGCTTTTATTTCCAGTATACTGAGAGGTGGACCATAGAGGATCCTGCTGTGATTTATGTCGGAGAGTGTTTTGCCTATGTTTTCCTCTAGGAGTTTTATAGTTTCTGGTCTTACATTTAGATCTTTAATCCATTTTGAGTTTGGTGGCTTCTGTCTCCTCCCTCCCCCTCCTCTTCTCTACCCAACTCTATGAATCTCTGTGTGTTCCAGAAGGTGGAGAACTCTCAGGGAACTGGTCATGATTTATTTTAAAGCTATTGTAATTAAAACAGTATGGGACTGGTACAGAGATAGATAAAACTGATCAATGGGAGGGAGAACTGAGAGAATAAGAACCTCAGATCAGTGGAGAATGGAAGAATTAATAAACAGTGCTGGCACAGCAAGCTATCCAAGTGGGGAAAAAATAAGTAAAATGAATCCTCACCTCATACCATATATACAGTAATTTCAGGAGGATTAAGGAATTAAATGTGAAAAACAGAACTTTAAAACTGAAGGAAATAAAAAACAAGTATATCTTTCTGACCCTAAAGTAGGGAAGAATTTCTTAAACAAGATACAAAGAATAACCATAAAAGGAAGGACTGTTAACTTGGCAATTAAAGCAATTTCCAATCATCAAAGATGAGGAAAATAAAAGACAAACAGGCAGAACTATTTGCAACATGGATCAGCCACAAAGGTTTAGTATCCAGAATAAAGAACTTCTACAAATCAAGATGAAAAACAGCATAACAGAAAAATGGACAAAATGTCTGCACAGGAATTTTAAAAAAGAAGAAAACAGTTTAACCACTAAGCATATGAAAAGATGCCACATCATATCAATAATGGGGGAAATGCAAATGAAAATCCCATTGAGATACCATTTTATTATACCTAGTAGACTAGGTATAACAATTAAGAACAGTTGAGTAGGAAATAGGTCAGGGGAAATTCCAGTACACTGCTCGTGGGAGAATAAACTGGTACAACTTCTTTGGAAAATAATTTGGCAACATCTTGCAAAACTGAACAATTGCATACCCTTCAACTGAGTAATTCCCTTTTAGATACACTAAAGAATATCCATAGCACATTTCGTAATCCCCAAAAAGAAAAAAATCTGGATACAACCCAAATTTCTAGCTAATAGGAAAATGGAGAAATTAAATGTGATAGAGTCACACAATGAAGTTTAAAAATAGTGAAAATCACTGAATTACAAATAAAGGTAAAAATGTTCAGATCTTGGAAGCACTATGTTGAGGGGAAAAAGCACATGTCAGAAGACTATATATAGCAGGATGCCATTTTCATAAAACTTAAAACCAAGCAAAGCTAAAAATAGCTTAAAAATGTACTGTCTAGGCATGTATACAAATGTGATAAACCTCTTACTTTTGAAGGGGTGAATAATAGGTTCAAAATTCAGGATGTTTGTTACTTCTTGGGAGGAAGAAGGACAGGAAGAGGGGGAAAAGATAAAACAGAAACAAGCTATTGGTAATGTTCCAGTTACTGGGTTAAGTGATAGGCTCTTGACTATTACATGGTGTAAGATACATATAAATTTATCAAATATTCTTTTTGTGTTTATCGTACACTAAGATAATATGGACAAAAAGTAAAGGAATGGGGATAAGGTACTGATGACAGTGGGTTAGAAGGGTGTTATTTTTAACATTACTTAAGCATTCTTTCAGCGAAGGCAATGGCACCCCACTCCAGTACTGTTGCCTGGAAAATCCCATGGATGGAGGAGCCTGGTGGGCTGCAGTTCATGGGGTCGCTAGGAATCGGACATGACTGAGGGACTTCACTTTCACTTTTCACTTTCATGTACTGGAGAAGGAAATGGCAACCCACTCCATTGTTCTTGCCTGGAGAATCCCAGGGACGGGGGAGCCTGGTGGGCTGCCCTCTGTGGGGTCACGCAGAGTCGGACACGACCGAAGTGACTTAGCAAGCATTCTTTTAAATTACTTAGACAATACTTCCATGAGAAGGTCATATTTGGGATAAGACCTGACAGAAGTGCAGTAATAAGGGAAGAGCAGCTCAGTGCCTGAAGACGGGTGAACTGGAGACACACCAGGGAGGACAGTGGGTACTGGGCAGAATAGAGTGATAAGGCACTGTTGAGTCTAAAGAGAAGGAAACCCAAGGGAGGGCTAGCCTGCTCTTTCCAATGCTTCTGCTTTTGGCACAAGTCATGTGGGTACCAGAACTGGACAGGTTCTTGAGCACATCTGGCCTGTGCTCTGAAAGTTATGAGGGCTGCCGTAAGATTAGCAGTAGGCCAAGGTCATGGTGGTTTGCAGCAGTTAGGAAAAACACTGGTGAGCTGGCAGGCTGGCTAACTGGAGAAAAAGTAAAAGGGTCAATGTGGTTGGAGTCAATGTGAGAAGAGAAGCAGAGGAGGGGTAAGGCAAAGGTTAAAGAGGGGGCTGCCCATCACAATGTGGGGACTTGGAAAGACTAGGTTTTACATAACTAGAATAAGCATCATTTTGTTATCTTTCTGTCTTATCCATAATTTTTACAAATTGCATGATTTATTATGTGTGTGTGTGTGTGTGTGTGTGTGTGTAAAGAGCAATATTGCATAGGAACCTGGAATGTTAGGTCCATGAATCAAGGCAAATTGGAAATGGTCAAGCAGGAGATGGCAAGAGTGAACGTCAACATGTTAGGAATCAGCGAACTAAAAACTGGAAAGGGTGAATTTAACTCAGATAACCATTATATCTACTACTGCGGGCAAGAATCCCTTAGAAGAAATGGAGTAGCCATCATAAGTCAACAAAAGAGTCCAAAACAAAGTACTTGGATGCAATCTCAAAAATGACAGGATGATCTCTGTTTGTTTCCAAGGCAAACCATTCAATGTTACAGTAATCCAAGTCTATGCCCCAACCAGTAACCCTGAAGAAGCTGAACAGTTCTATGAAGACCTACAAGACCTTCTAGAACACCCAAAAAAAGATGTCCTAGGGGACTGAAGGGAGAAGGCAATGGCACCCCACTCCAGTACTCTTGCCTGGAGAATCCCATGGATGGAGGAGCCTGGAAGGCTACAGTCCATGGGGTCGCGAACAGTCGGACACGACTGAGCCGACTTCCCTTTCACTTTTCACTTTCATGCATTGGAGAAGAAAATGGCAACCCACTCCAGTGTTCTTGCCTAGAGAATCCCAGGGATGGGGGAGCCTGACGGGCTGCTGTCGATGGGGTCACACAGAGTCGGACACGACTGAAGCGACTTAGCAGCAGCAGCAGCAGGGGACTGAAATGCCAAAGTAGGGAAGTCAAGAAACACCTGGAGTAACAGGCCAATTTGGCCTTGGAATACAGAATGACACAGAGCAAAGGCTAATAGAGTTTTGCCAAGAGAACGCACGGGTCATAGCAAACACTCTCTTCCAACAACACAAGAGAAGACTCCTCACATGGACATCACCAGATGGTCAACACCAAAATCAGACTGATTATATTCTTTGCAGCTAAAGATGGAGAGCTCTATAGTCAGCAAAAAAAGATGTGGAGCTGACTGTACTCAGATCATGAGCTCCTTATTGCCAAATTCAGACTAAAATAGTCAAAGCTGTGGTTTTTCCAGTAGTCATGTATGGATATGAGAGTCAGACTATAAAGAAAGCTGAGTGCCAAAGAACTGATGCTTTTGAACTATGGTGTTGTAAGACTCTTGAAGAGTCATTTGAACTGCAAGGAGATCCAACCAGTTCATCCTAAAGGAAATCAGTCCTGAATATTCATTTGAAGGACTATGCTGAAACTAACTCCAATACTTTGGCCACCTGATGGGAAGAGCTGACTCATTTGAAAAGACCCTAATGCTGAGAAGGATTGAAGGTGGGAGGAGAGGAGACAACAGGGGATGAGATGGTTGGATGGCATCACTGACTCAATGGACATGAGTTTGAGTAAACTCTGGGAGTTGGTGATGGACAGGGAGGCCTGGCGTGCTGCAGTCCATGGCATTGCAAAGAGTTGGGCACAACTGAGGCACTGAACTGAACTGAACCGATGTATGTGTGTCCTGTTCAATCTCTGATGGCAAGGTTTGGAGAGATTATCATCTTCTACTACATTATATATTTCCATAATGTTTGACTTCGCATGTTTTTGTATTGTTTGTAATTAGAGAAGTAGTATTTTTAATAATATAAGAAAAAAATTACACTGAGAGGAATAAAGGGTAGAAGAACAAGAGCCAATAACTAATGAAGGCACATCCAAGGTAAGAAAACAGGAAGCACAGGCTTCCAGAAGCTAAGAGTTTACAAAGGAAAAGGCGGTCTTCAGGAATAGCAGAATGCAAGCTGAGAAGAGGCAACTTTGAGACAATCAGAAGGTCACTGGTGACTTAGAAAAAATAATTTCTGTGGATTTAAAGAAGCTAGCTGCAGTAAATGAGACCCAAATAAGAGGGAAACAGGCAAAGGCAAATTCAGGTGGTTGGTTTTTTTTTCCTTGCCATGCTCTGTAGTGTGCAGGACCTTAGTTACCTAACCAGGCATTGCATCTGGGCAGCCCTCAGTAGTTAATGTGTGGAATGCCCAGTAAAGGGAGAGTTAGAGTACATTTTTCAAGGCCTTAGTGAGAATGGTAATCTCTGGGATGTAACAGTTTTTAAAATTGTAAAAGTATCAAGTAAACCATCTTATGTACCATTTGTTACATTATTTGCATTTCCTAAAATTTAAGCTTAAATCCTTTAAAAAAATAAAGATGTAAGATAAAATACAAAGTATGTGACAAAGGAACAAAAATTGTTTCACCTAAGAAATGAAGATGAGGACTTCCCTGGCGATCCAGTGGCTAAGACTACGCACCGCAGGGCACATGGGTTCAATTCCTCAAGACCCCACATGCCCTGCGGCGCAGCCAAAAAAAAAAAAAGCGAGATGAAAGTAGACTATGAGCTGCTGAATGGGAGAAACCAGGAAGCCAGTCTTGATCACTGTTAGCTAACTCTGGTCAAAAGTTCCTGTGGTTGTGCTATATGGAAACAGAGAATCTGAACAGGAGCAGCACAGTGGAGTGATAAGGACAGAGCCAAGGGTCTAGCGAGTTATGAAGTCAGTAGAGAATGATTTTCACACGTCTATTGAAAGCCCAGGGAAGCTGTGAGTGTGGTATCTCCATGTAGATAGAGCCTGAGATGAGGGCATAAGTGGTGATATGGTTTAGGAGAGCAGTGACTGTCAGCTCTTTTGTACAGGCTGAGAAAGAAACCCAAAGTTTGGGCAGTATCCACAGAGAAGGGTTCCTGTAGTCAAGTTAAAATCTGGAATCACAGAGGGAATCATTTTGAAATGCACACCTCTTAACTGGGATTAACTATCCCCTTCAGAATACATAAATAATTGTTAAGGTCATAAGATATTTGATGTTTGAAAAAAACAAAATAATGTGATCACCCATGAAAATGCATTTAACTTAGGGAACTATCTTCAATATCCTGTCATAAATCATAATGGAAAAGAAAATAAATAAAAATAAGATGCTTTTAAGTTTTCAAAGCATTTTCACATCAATTTCCCTGGTGTTTTTTTTTTTGTTTTTTTTTAGGAGAAATACTCCAAGAAATACAGGGCTGGGGGCAAGTCTCGGAACAACTCCATCTAACCCTCAAGATTCCACACTCAAGTGTGTTTACAGATATTATGCTGAATTTTCAAAAGACTAACTTTGACAGTGATTAATTAACTCAAGGTATATGCTATTAAAAAAACAAAGGAAACTGCAGCTCATGCACACACCCCCACACATAAACCTGAAAGAATGGAAAGAGGATACCAAAACGGTTCTGACCTAGTTACATTCCAATTAACACAGACGATGCTGTACTAAAACCCCTCTTCTTACTGTGAACACAAAATGCCAGCTGTGAAAGAAAGTGATACTGCTGGGTTTGCACACTTTAGTTACCATAGAAACAGCAGAAATGGCAGGAGTTGGAAACCTTGTATTTAACTTATCAGCAATAAAACTGGATAGACAAACCAAGGCTGCAGGGTTCATTTTAGTTAAATTGTATTTAAAAGGCAAAAGTCAGGAAAATAATGAGATAAACTATATGATTACTCAGAAATTTTTCTTGAAATATCTGCATTTTACAAGAATTTAGTCAATGATGTTTTATGTGTATCTTAGATAGGTTTTTTCCTTTTATAGAATCAATTTTTTTCACAGGGTTAAATTTATTTCAGTTAATTGGCACATCATAAATAGAACAGCCTAACAATGTACAATTTATTCTATTAATTTGCTTTACACTCCCTTCCCCAGGACATTTGGAACAAAAATAAGAAACCCACAAGATGACTCTCATCAGTACTAATAAAGAAGACAGAAAAACACAAACACAATTGTCTACAATCCTGAATGACAGGAAAAAACCAATCAGATATCAATCAGACTAGATTCTGAACAATGAACAGTGCTAGCCTAATATTAGTGGCTACAACTATTCTTTTCTTTAAATACAGAAGTGGCGCGACTCTCATCACATCTGATACAGAAGTACATTCCCAGGAGAAAATCCTCAGTTTATGTTCCTTTGTTTACACTGCTCTCCATTGTTCACCTTGAACAAACAAGATTCTGTGTTGCAACAAACAGGACAAATAACTAAGAAACATGCTTTTTTTCTGAAATACAACACTCAATTGCTAGTAGTATCAGTCTTATCATACATTTACCCTTTAAAATAACTTGACAGTAATTGTTTTAAAAATATAGAGTATCTGATTGTGACTGCAACCTCCTAAAAGAGCAGGGAAGATATTTCTGTGACTACTTTATGTATCTGTTGATTTGCTGGATGAATGAACAAAGAAATGAATGAGTGAAAATTGCCAATGGTCAGTAATCTTGGTCCTTTGATAGGCAAGTTCTACATTTTAAAAGAAACTGTAAGAAACGAGAATAAACACTTACCCTGAAATATGCCAAGCTTACTTCTGAATATACTTTTTTTTAAGTCCTAATTTTAATTTATTTAGGGTTTCAATAATCACTCATGGCCAATGATTCTAAAATCTATTCCTCTAAGTCCCTATATATCTAGAGATATGTCAGCTGTATGCTGGTCATCTGCACAATCATCTCAAATTTAACATGTTCAAACTGGATTTTCCCTACCTCTCTGATGGTATCCCCTTCTCAGTCACTCAGTCATCAAAAACAGAAGTCTGAGCACCTGTCCTTTATTCCTCAAATCTAATCAGTCCTCAGGTTTGATTATCTTACCTCCTAAAGATCTATCTACTATCTCCTCCTCTCTGGGCTTCCCTGGTGGCTCAGTGGTAAAGAATCCACCTGCAATGCAGGAGATGTAGGTTAGATCCCTGGGTCAGGAAGATGCCCTTGGGAAGCAAATGACAACCTGCTCCAGTATTCCTGTCTGGAGAATCCCGTGGACAGAGGAACCTGGTGGGCTACAGTCCATGGGGTTGCAAAGAGGTGGACAGGACTGAGCACACACACACGTGATCTATTATTAGCATTCCCAATCTGCCTGCAATACAGGAGACCCAGATCCGATCCCTGGCTTCGGAAGATCCCCTGAAGAAGGAAATGACAACCCACTCTAGTATTCTTGCCTAGGAAATCCCATGGTCAGAGTGGCCTTCAGTCCATGGGGTAGCAAAGAGTCAGACATGAGTTAATGACTAAACCGCCACATCTGTCCATGCACTTACTTCTCTATCAGTGGTAGAGAACCTGTCTGCTAAAACAGGAGACACAGGTTCAACTCCTCATCTGGGAAGACCCCACATGCCCCAGAGCCACTAAGCCTGTGCACCATAACCACTGGGGCTGTGCTCTAGAGCCCAGGAACCGCAACTACTGAGGCCCCAGCATCTAGAACCCGTGCATGCATGCGTGCGTGCTAAGTTGCTTCAGTTGTGTCTGACTCTTTGTGACTCCATGAACTGTAGCCCACCACGTTCCTCTGTCCATGGGATTCTCCAGGCAAGAATACTGGAATGGGTTGCCATGCCCTCCCCTCCAGGTGGGGTCTTGACCACAAGCGCTACCTATGCTCCTCAACAAAAGATGCCACTGTGATGAGAAGCCTTCATAAGGCAACTAGAAAGTAGTTTCTCTCCCCCAGGCTTGAGAAAAGCCCGTGCAGCAACGAAAGCCCAGCACAGCCTAAAAAAAAAATTTTTAAGTCTACTGTAATCTGGTGCCCACTTCTCTCTCCTTCCTCCTCTTTCACTACTACTTGCTTTGCACCAATAATATTAAAGTGCTCCCAGTTTCTTACCCCTGGAGAAGGAAATGGCAACCCACTCCAGTCTTCTTACCTGGAAAATCCCATGGATGGGGAAGCCTGGCAGGCCCCAGTCCATGGGGTCACAGAGTCAGACACAACTGAGTGACTAACAGTTTCTTATCCCATGCCCTTATTCATGCTGTCCCCTCTGCCTGGAATGCTCTCCCCACTCACACCCCCTAGTTCATTCTTAATAAATTTATCCTCATCGTTTCAGATTCAGCTCAGTGCGAGCCCTCCAGGAGAGCCCCATCCCAACTGGGTATGTATTCTTCTGTGCTCTCAGCACCTTGTACATAGCTGATCCCTGAATATACCTTATAATTTATTTTTTAAGAGAAATTTCTTTTATGATTATCCATTTATGTGTATCTCCCCTGCTGCCATGCATTCATTAGGAAAGGGACTGTATTTCATCTGTGACTGTATTCCCAGTGCCCAGCCTACTGTCTGGAACACCTGAGAAGGATGAAATGTGTTTATAAAGCAAATATTCTAAGTCTAAAAACCAGTACTTCTCCCACAGAAATCCAGGGAAATGGCATTAGGTTCCATAATTCTGTAAGTGTCATACTTTAGGTGTATTGTGGGTTAAATAGGACCTTGTATTCAAGAGAACCTAACCACAATTTAAAGTGCCACTTCTAAGCAAAAATTCCTTCCCAGTTAGAAATTATGTATTTGTAACAAGATGCAGGCTGTCTTAAAATGGGAGCAGTCTATAATATTAAATGCCATGATTAATTTCATTTTACTTTAAAAGGGTCTAGAGGCAATGGGCATCCTTGTTAATTAAACCTTGGTATTCATGGTAAACAGCTGCCAACCCAGCCCTGCAAGACAGTGAACAATGCACTTCTTTGTCTTTGCCTTTTAGGAGTGGCCACAGGCCTGAACAGCAGAGATAAGGTTTTCTTTTCTCTAACAAGAACCAATAAAAAGCAGCCTTTATAAAAAGCTTAATGCAAGACAAACACATGTATCCAGAAGGCTATTTACCTAAGTAACTTCAAGGTCACCAACAGTGTATAATCAAGATATATTCCACACTGACAGCAAGGCCAGGAAATAAAGCCACCAAGACACTCAGGTGCTATACTATTTATTAACTAGTACAATCTATCCGCAGAGAAGCAACACTGGTAGAAAGTAGTTTTCTTTTTACATTTGTGACATTCATATTCAAATCAAAGAATTCAGTCTTATTACCTTGAGAAATTAAGAATGTCAGAGGTAGAAATTAAGAAGCTGAGCCCTCTCAGTTTACTCATGAAGAAATGCAAAAACAAAACAAAACCCCTACCACCTCAACTAAGTTCACTGTCCACACACAGGGGCAGACCCAGGATTAGAACCCAAGTCTCTCAGTGGTGCGCTCTAGGCCAAGCTTATGAGAACAAAAGCACACTTGGCAAATAAACAATACTTAACTGGCTTACAGCGCTCACCAAAAAAAAGACTTCTACTCTGATGGTACTTAGGTAAAAATATAAAAAAATAACCATCGTAAGTAATCTCCCAGTGAAATGAACCATCAGTCCTTAAATGCAAGATCCCCTCTTGATGAAGATACTGTCATTCCCAATAAGGGATCTGAATCATCCTGTGTGTGTGTGTGTGTGTGTGCGTGTGTTAGTTGCTCAGTTGTGTCTGACTCTTTGAAACCCATGGACTGTAGCCCACCAGGCTCCTGAGACCATGGAATTCTCCAGGTAAGAATACTGGAGTGGGTTGCCATTCCCTTCTCCAGGGGATATTCCCAACTCAGGGATCTAAGCCAGGTCTTCTGCATTGCAGGTGGATTCTTTACCATCTGAGCCACCCGGGAAGCCCTGAATCATCCTATGCTGCTGCTGCTGCTAAGTCGCTTCAGTCGAGTCCAACTCTGTGAGACCCCATGGATGGCAGCCCACCAGGCTCCCCCGTCCCTGGGATTCTCCAGGCTAGAACACTGGAGTGGGTTGCCATTTCCTTCTCCAATGCATGAAAGTGAAGAGTGAAAGTGAAGTCACTCAGTCGTGTCCAGCTCTTAGCGAACCCATAGACTGCAGCTTACCAGGCTCCTCCGTCCATGGGATTTTCCAGGCAAGAGTACTGGAGTGGGGTGCCATCGCCTTCTATGGAATCATCCTACAGTGCTGCTCAAATAGAAGGTCAGTGGTGGTCAGGGGCTTTTGCACATGCCACACAACCACTCAACTCCTGCCTTATCCTTTCCAGCTTAGCTCAAACACCAGTGTCAAAGAAGACTTTCTGACCTCCTGGATTAGGTCAGTTCACACCTTAAATCCTCTCAAAGCACCCTGAACTTTTCCTTTATTGACCTTACCACAGGTTTTTTTTTTTTTCCAAATTATCATATATTTAGTCATGTGACTGTTTCATGTCTATTTCCCTCCTAATCTAAAATCAAGTTTAGGAAACTTTCTTGTTCATTTTGCACACCACTGTGTTCCCCACATCTACAACACAGGGACCAAAACAAATACTTGTGAGAGTTGCATAGTAGGTAGCAAGAATGAATAAATTCATGATCCTTGTTCTTGGCTCATCCTCACAAATCAGAAGGTGAAGATGCCCTTTGCATGGGGCAGTTCTGACAGCAGCTGTTGAACCCTTGCTCTAGATGAAACACCCCAAATGAGCTGTGATTGCCTGTGGTGGGCAGAATGGTGGCCTGCCCTCACCCCCAAAGATGTCCATGTCTTAATTCCAGAAACCTGTAACTATGTTATATCACATGGCAAAAGGGAATTAAGGTAGCAAATAGAATAAGGTTGCTCAGATGAGCCCAGTGGAATCACAATAATCCTTAAATGTGGAAAGCAGGGAAGAATCAGCATCAGAGTGAAGCAATGAAAAGGACACAACCAGCCATTGCTGGTTTCAAAGCTAAAAGGAAGGAAACCAAGATCAAAGAATGCAGGTGATCTCAAGAAGACAGGAAAGGCAAGAAAGCAGATTCTTCCCTAGGGTCTCCACAAAGAAACAAAGCCTTGCCAACACCTTGATTATTAGTTCAGTGAAACCCATTTTGGATTTCTTACTTTGTGTGTCTTGAGCTACTAAATTTGTGGCAGTTTGTTACAGCAGTAATAGGAAACTAATGCACTGAGTTTAATTTATTTGGAAGCACAGTCTCAGTTGCCTCTCAAGAATCTAGTCTTGACCAAAGTCAAGATCTTAAGGCTTGGATGTGACCTACCTAATGAGAGCATCTGTGTCTGTTCAATGCATAATATCAGGTGCAAATAGTCTTAATAATGTTTATTGTGCCATATTAAACTAAACAGTTTACTTTGGTCTTTGAGAGCTACCCTGAATTTGCCACTGACTTAAGAGGTAAATGTCATTTGCTAACCCCCTGTTGTTCCCACCTAATCTTGGGCCTTTAAATCTTTCACAGCTAAATGATCAAGCCCTTCCTTGGTATCTCCATGCATGTGTGCTAAGTCACTTCAGTTGGGTCCGACTCCTTGCAACTCTATGGATTGCAGCCTGTCAGGTTCCTCTGTCCAGGGGATTCTCCAGGCAAGAATACTCCTCCAGGGGATCTTCTGGACCCAGGGATTGAACTTGCGTCTCTTACCTCTCCTGCATTGGGAGGCAGGTTCTTTACAACTAGTGCCACGTGGGAAGCCCTCCTTGGTATCTAACAGTCTTCTAATGGAGAAGGTTTGTGAATAGCCATGCAACTTGGAATTAGTTTGGGTCCTTAACAAACTGGGTCAGAAATTATTATAAAAATTTGTGGGCGCTTCCTTGGCAGTCCAGTGGTTAAGACTCTGCTCTTCTAATGCAGGGGATGCAGGTTCAATCCCTAACAGGGGAAACTAAGATTCCATATACCTCTTGGTGTGCCCCCCAAAAAATTTTTTTAATAGTATACATATTTTCTTAAAAATAGAACCACCATACAATCCAGCAGTTCTATTCCTGGGTATTTTTCAGAAAAAAACAAAAACAGTAATTCAGAAAGATATCTGCACCCCTACAATCAGTGCAGCATTATTTAACAGCCATGATATAGAAGCAACCTAAGTGTCCACTGATACACAGATAAAGAATATGTGGTGTATACACGCACACACCATGGACTATTACTCAAGTCACAAAAAGAATAAAATCTTCCATTTCCAACAATATCAATGAACCTGGGAGGTATTATGCTAAGTGAAGTAAAGTCAAAGACAAATACAAAATGATTTCATTTATATATGGAATATGAAAAGCAAAACAAATGAACAAGCATAACAAAACAGAAACAAACTCAGAGACACAAACAGGTGGCTTCCAGAGGGGAGGGGTGGGGGGATGAGTGAAATAGGTGAGGGAGATTAAGAAGTACAAACTTCCAGTTACAAAATAAATAAGTTATGGGAATGAAAGGTACAGCATGGGGAATACAGTCAACAATTTTATAATAACTTTGTATGGTGACTTTGGTCTTTGAAAACTGCTCTAAATTTGCTATTGACTTAATTGTGATCATTTTTATGTTGTGTACCTAGAACCAACGGAGTGTTGCAAGTCAATTATACTTCAATAAAAAATAATAACAAAGAATGCCTGTGGCAGTATATATATTTGTCCTAATTCATCAATTTGTAATTAAAATGGGTGTATTTTATTGTATACAAGTTCTACTTCAATAAAATTAATAAAATAGTATGTCTGAATTAATTCTTCAGTTTTAAACCTAGGACTCAAAGTACTGGCGCTCCTTCTGTATGCCATGGTTCCTCACCAGTTTCTACCATTGCTGTCACTGTGGAAGATATCTTGACTATATACCCTTTTAGGGACTATGAAGTTAACTTGCTAATAACCTTCTATATCATGTGTTTCTGAGTGCAGGCAATAAAACTATACTGAACTCAGCGATCATCAAAAGAATCTTGACCCTGAGCTGAAGCTCAAGAAGCCTTATAGGCCACTGTGAGTCAAACCACGTCCCCTTTGAAGCTGACCCTCTAAGAAGTGTGATTCTTAGTATGTATATCACCTGCCTGTGCAACAGATGGTAGAGCATTACGCTCTCATTCAAACTGACAGATGTACGGGACTCTGCTGGAAACGCAGTGCCTGGGCTATGGGTATGGATGATGGAAAAACAGACATGCCAAAATGAATTGCAGCCCCACATCTAGAAAACACTTCAATAATCCCTTCCTACCTTTGTAAAGTATGTGTGGCAGGATCCAGAGTATTGTGAGAAGCATTCCCTTACCTATCTTCACAAGAGCTGTACAGAAGGAGCAGGACAGGAGTCACTGCACAGACGACATCACCACAGTCAAAGGCCTTCAGACTGCCATCAGGGGCAGCTGAGCCACGGACCGTGGAGGATTGGCTGTAAGGAGCTAGTCAGGAACCAAAGGTCACCCACCAAAGCCCTAGTGTGAATCTTCACTGTGACAAGATCTGTGACTATCCAGAATTACCTAAAATTACAGGTTAGAATAAACAGACCACAGTTACCGTTCTTCATTGTTAGCTCTGCATTCTGAAAGAAATTAGGGTGATTAAATCATATTAAAATAAATACTACTTTCTGTCACAATTCTTAATAAATCAAATGAAAAATAATAGTCATTTGATTAACATGGAATTGTTTGAATGAAAAGTTATGTGAAACACTAACTTTGATCTCATTTAAGCAAGTTTCCTGTATTCTTAAATACAAGACTTGGCAAAAATATTAGCAATATTCAAATACAAACCAGATGAAACATGGCCTACCTTTTTTTTTAAATACCAAGAAGCATGTTTCACATATTTATAGTAGGGCTCTACTCTGTAAACCAGAAGGGGCTAGGAACAGCATCTGGCTAAAGGAATTCCAGAGAAGAAAGCAGTTAAAAGCAAGGGCAATACTGGATTGCTGATGATATTCAGAAGAATGTACAGAAAAAGCTTCTTCAGAAAATCAGGAATTCAGGAACTCTAGAGCTAACATTTGGAGAAGGCAATGGCACTCCAATACTCTTGCCTGGAAAATCCCATGGGTAGAGAGCCTGATGGGCTGCAGTCCATGGGGTAGCTAAGAGTTGGACACAACTGAGCGACTTCACTTTCACTTTTCACTTTCATGCACTGGAGAAGGAAATGGCAACCCACTCCAGTACTCTTGCCTGGAGCATCCCAGGGACGGGGGGAGCCCGGTGGGCTGCCGTGTATGGGTCGCACAGAGTCACATACGACTGAAGCGACTTAGCAGGAGCAGCAGCAGCAGCAGAGCTAACACTACAGAGTCAACAACCATGTAAAGCCCCTATCACTGCCATTTCACAAATGAATAAACTAAGGCTTGAGTAGCAAGATTAACCATCTTAGAAATAATTTTTTTTAAATCTAGGGTCTCAAAGCTCCCATACCATAAGAACAAAGCTAAAATTCTAAAACGTTATCAAAATGCCTGCAAAATACTGAAATGATGGCTACAGTAAGATTTTAAGGGTTTCTTTGAAGTATAAACATTTGCCTTATCGGATCCTGTTTAGCATAGGCAAAATTAAGGACTTTGATGCATCTCCTTGTCACACAAGATACAAAGAGAAGCTGTGAGGCACAGAGAGATTTTCTAGACAATTCTCCAACAACCAAGCATTTAATATTTTAATCAAACTTTCACAAAGAACAGCACGGCACTTTTTTTCCAGTTGAGTAGAAAACAGAGAGCCATCTTTGATTTCATATATAGCACTTTCCTGAACCCGTGTCTCCTGCATTGGCAGGTGGGTTCTTTACTACCAAACCACCAGGGAAGACAAACATGGGCTATGCCTAGTGACTTGTAATGAACAGAATACAACAAAAGGAATGAGTTGTCACTTTCATGATTAACTTACAGAAAACTGTGACTCTAATAGAATAAATAAGTCTTCAGGGCTATAACCGAGCCTGCTGGTAGTTCAGATGATAAAGAAGCTGCCTACAATGCAGGAGACCCAGGTTTGATCCCTGGGTCAGGAAGATCCCCTGGAGAAGGGAATGGCAACCCACTCCAGTATTCTTCTCTGGAAAATTTAACTGACAGAGGAGCCTGGTGGGCTTCAGTCCATGGGGTCACAAAGAGTTGGACATGACTGAGTGAGTAATACTTTCACTTTGTAGGTCTGAAACAGAAATAACTTTATACCAATCCAAAACTGTTCCATAGATGTTAGTTAATAATAAAACTCAAAAGATTACAGGACGTAAAATTATTTTCTCCAACTGGATCTCACAAAAACTTGCACGTACCATGTTTGCAGACCCTATACTAGCTATTTGTGCCTGTGAACTTCAAATGACCCACTACTAGCCCACTATTGTGAAGAATACCATATAAAACTCAAGTTAGAATTTTGCAATGGAACTGCCATCATCTTTAAAAGAGCTAGGGTTAGAACCCTAGAGCATTCATTCAAATCCTTCATTTAATAAAGACCTAGCATTTATCATCTGCTAAGCACAGAGATATGAAGGGGAAAAAAAAAGAGTTTAACTTATAGTTCAGTTTATGCTGCTGATCCAGTAGCAAGATTCTGTAACAAAGGAGCCATAAATCCACTTAACGATACTACCGTTAAGCCCACATTTCTCTACCTTTGCTAAAAATAATGTGCAATTGCTAGATGCGTTGCTAAAATTCAATTCAAGTAACTTATGAGTACAAACATTATGCCAACACTAGGAATACAAAAATTAGTGAGATCTGATTCTTGCTCTCAAGAAGTTCAAAATTTTGATAAAGAGATAAACTATATCCTGGCATTCTTCCAGCCTAACAGAATAATAATGTCATAAAAATGAGTCATCCTATAGTTCATCTTCTTACTCTTGGCTATATCCTGCTGTAAAATTAAAATACATCTTTCCTCCCTTGGTGTTTACAAGTTCCAAATATTTATAGACTTATTCTCTATTTTACTCTCTCTTTGCTAAATTGAATACATTTAGCTCCTTTTCTCCTTTTAAAACAATTTCTCAAATGTAAGTAACATTTTTGATGACTTTATTGAAATTCTCTATCTCTGTATTGCATTCTAGGATCCAAATGACATAATTATTTTTCCAGATATGCACTCAATCACAATGAAAAACATCAACCTCACTGATGATGTGTTTCTATGTGTGAAGTCCAAAACACTGGTTTTTATTTACTTTTTAAATTTGTTGAGATATACTATTAGACAATTTTATATTTACTCTAACACTTTTAATTGTATGAATTTCATACGTTTCTCACACAAAATTAAAATTTAGAGATGGTACACACTCTGAAACAGGTGTGACTAACAGTGTAAACCCAAATTTCCTACAGTAGTAGGAATGAAGCATTTGAAAACGTACTCATTGACTAAAACTGCAACTCTACTCTTAAGCTCATACAGAAAACAGTTTTTCAAAAGTCTCCATCATACCCCTTTTAACCATATTCATATTTCTATATCTACTGCAGAATGTATCTATAAACATATGGTTTTAAATCTATTTCAGAAAATTTTTTGGCAAAACCATGACAGTATGACAATATGGTCCAGATAGTAGGCCTTGTGATCAGTGAAAGAACTAAGGAGGCTATCAAAAGACTATATTCTTGCTGGTTTAAAGCATCAGATCTTGTTAGAGTTACTTATTTAAGGAGTAGAGGCACTAGGGGACTGTACAGGTAAAATATAAACAAATGTTATCTAGGTCAGAACCACATTCAGAACACATCTTCAGTACTGTGTCCATGCTAATACAGACAGCCAATAATGGCACAATGGCCCATGAAAAGAGGCTTCACATCACTAATTTTTAGAGAAATGCAAATCAAAACTACAGTGAGGTACCATCTCATACCAGTCAGAATGGCCATCATTAAAAAGTCTACAAATAACAAATGCTGAAGAGGATGCAGAGAAAAGGGAATCCTCCTACACTGTTGGTGGGAATGTGAGTTGGTGTAGTTACTATGGACAACAGTATGGAGATTCCTTAAAAACTGAAAATAGTGTTACCATATGACCCAGCAATCCAGCTCCTGGAAATTATAGTTTTGTCTGGATATACATCCCTGGAATTCAAAAAGATATAGGCAAACCTATGTTGACAGCAGCAATATTCACAAGAGCTGAGACACGAAAACAACCTAAAAGTCCACTGACAAGATGAACAGATAAATAAGATGTGGCACACATATACAATGGAGTATGACTCAGCCATGAAAAAGCAAACACAAATGCCATCTGCAGCAACAAGGATGCAACTAGAGGCTATCACACTAAGTGAAATTAAGTCAGAACGACAAAGACAAATACAGCATTATATCCCGTCTATGTAGAATCTAAAATATGAAACAAATGAACCTAATTATGAAACAAAAACAGTTTCACAGACATACAGAACAGACTTGTGGTTGCCAAGGGGAAGAGGGTTGGGGGAAGGATGGAATGGGAGGCTGGGGTTAGCAGATGAAAGCTATTCTATGTAAAACGGATAAACAATAAGGTCCTACAGCACAGGGAACATATTCAATATCCTATGATAAACCATAAAGGAAAAGAATATTTTTAAAAAGTGTATGTGTAGCTGAATCACTTTGTTGTACAGCAGAAATTAACACTGCAAATCAACTATAATTCAATAATATATATATAATATATATTGCATGTATATGTATGTGTATATATGTATGTGTGTGTGTGTGTGTGTGTGTGTGTGTGTAGTCCATGCTATATAAGAGGTAATAATAATCAGTGGTGGCCTCTTTAATAGGGAAAAATAATTTAATCAGGAAAAAGCCTTAATTCTGTTGCTTACAAATTTTCAGTACTTAAAAACAAACAAGCTCCGTAGCCTGATATTGAGGGCCTTCCTCAATCAGGCTCCAACTCATATCTTCCTAGTCTGACTTCATACTACCCTAATTCAGCTTATCCATTTTTGAACCCGACAGAAATACATATTCTTTCTGAGATAATTCAAGTGCTTTCTCCCGCGCAGAAATGTCACATCCTACACTCCATTAGGTTACCCTCACCTCTCAAATCTCTCTTTAAACTCTATATGGCACCTCTCTGAAGCTTTCCCTTATGCCCCCATTCAGAACCTCTTCTAACCTTGAGTAGCATTTAGTATGTACTTCTCACATTGCCATGATCACAATCTCTCTCATCTGTCTTGTAGTATATTGTTTGTGTACATGTTATAGTTCTTCTCTCAAACTAAATTCCTAAGAAAGTCTTGATATAGTCACGTTTGTACTATCCTCACCAGTCCATTCTTTGCACGACTAATACAAGGAAACAAAAAAACATGGTGTAATACTCAATGTATTTACTCAGTATCTATTATATACAGACCAGTAGTATACCAAAATGAACCACTGACCCTACTCTGTCAATAACTTTATGGCCTAGAACATCTTCTAGACATCTATACAAATTACTATAGTGCTAACAGACAAATGCCAGAAGAGGAGCAAAGACGAAGTACAACAGTAACCAACAAGGAGAACAGATTATTTCCAAGTAGGGATGGATATGAGGATAAGTTTAACATTTGTGCAAGTTCTGAAAAACAGGTAATATCTGAATACATGGAGACAGGGTAAAGTGTTTTAAGACAAGAGAAATAAATGCCACTGAGGCAAGAAATCTCAGGAGGATCTAAGGAATAATCAGTAGTTCAACAGTATACTGTATGTGAGAGATTATAGGAATATAGGAGAAAAATTTTAAAGGCAGCTAGAGGTATACCTGACAAGACCTTAGAAGCCAAAAAAGGAACGAGGGCTTTAGTCTCTAAGCAGTGAGGAACTATTTCAAAGTTCCTGAGCAGGGACTGAGTAATTATCCTGAAGGTCTACATTGGAATGGAAAGGAAAAGGATGGCTGACAAGGAGACAAGAGGCTAGCACCATCCTACAAGAAAAGGACAGTAAAGTCCTTTTCTGAATGGAAGAGAGATTTCAGTGGGGAAACTGACCGGACTCGACAAGTTCCAGATGTGGAGTACAAGGGTCTGCAAGTGGTGAAAGGACTTTCTAGGCTAGAAGGAGGGTTGTGCCATCACCAGGATGTCTATGAGTGAGGGTCGCTCAATGTGTCTGACTCTGCAACCCCATGGACTGTAGCCTGCAAGGCTCCTCTGTCTATGAAATTCTCCAGGCAAGAAGACTGGAGTGCGTAGCCTTTCCTTCTCCAGGGGTTCTTCCCAATCCAGGGATCCAACCTGGATCTCCTGCATTGCGGGCAGATTGTTTACCATCTGAGGCACCAGGGAAGTCCCATCACCAGGATAGAGGGCTTAAAGCAGCAGCAAGTTTGGGTGGGAGAAAACTGAGTCCTGGCTATGTCAGGTTTTAGTACTACTGGATATGCAGGCAGTGCCATCACAAATAAAAATGTGTCAAACTATCTTATTTAGAAAAAATATAAAATTTTATGAAAAAGAGTTGAGATTAATATTCATTAAAGCTACAGTTCACGGAGTTGCAAAGAGTTGGACGTGACTGAGCAACTAACACACTAACGACACGTCCTACTTAGAAGAAATATACAATTTTATGAAAAAGAGTTGAGATTAATCTTCAGTAAAGGATTCTGATAAATGATTCAAACATGAATATGACCTCAAAAATATAACTCACACAGGCTATATTAAGTAGCAAATTAAAATCTAAAACCACTTATGAAAGAGGGTTTCACCTAGAACTTCATGTACCCAAGAATTACTTTCATACATGCTGATTCACAGGTAACAGTAAAGCAGATACGTGGAATGCAATGAGAACCTCAGTTTAAAATTATGAGGTGAAATGCTTCTGTTGAAATGGTAAATGCAGCTCTGTGCTGTCATTTGACCCCAATTTAACTTAAATGCCATATCACGAGATGCTCAAGTCGGAAGACTAGGCCTAACTGACAAGGTAGCATTCCTTTCTATAATAAATACTTCCCCTCAATTAAAAGAACTGAGTCGACGTAGATTTATCCCTACTATATCCCTAGAATCTCCAAAAGCCTCAGCAAAATAAAAGTTCCAATTATAAACTCATGGGTATTACAGCTATTCAGCACCCATATTTCTTAAGAACAAACAAAAGAATTTCATCAACATAAACTAAAATGGTAACAATGAAAAGATGTGTAACATATAACTTGATACTAATAAATTTTTGTTATGTGTGTGCTGAGTAAAAAAGTAAAATCAAATATATGAATTGTGGTTAATATGCCTAATAAGTATATTTCCCCTGTTAGATTTATTCATTTACTTAATTCTACTTATTGGATGCAATGTCATTATTTCAGTTCAGCTTTGAAAACAATAAGAAGTCGGCCTTTAATTATTAACATTTTTATGAACATTAAGCAAAATTATGAAAAACAAAATGGATTAAAAGGTATTTGTTTTATGTACAGCCATCTCATTAAGATTATGCAGGTCATTTGTTAGAAAACCACACTGACATTTTACAGTTGTGTGTAAATGCAAGGAAAGAACATATACTAAAAGTCAATAATGGTAACCTTTTGATCATAGGCTTATGGGTGATTTTTATTTCCTTCTTTTTGCTTACGTGCATTTTCAAATTTTTCTCTAATTAATGTTCATCATAACTGTACCAAGAAGAAAAGTTATTTTTATAAGGAGAGAAGAAAACATTGATCAATTTAAAAGAAACATACTTACCAGATCTCTGTGAAGCACCCAATTTGCATGGAGGTAATGGATCCCATCAAGAATCTGGTAAAGTAATGATTTAACCATAGATCTTGGCAACTGCATGGGCTTTTTATTTGCTTTTGATGCACGGTGAAACTTAATAATATGCTAAAAATTAGAAAATATATATTAGAGTAACATAGTCTTTGCCTGTGTCAACAAAACACAATAAAGGCTGCAATAAGTACATTTAAGATTACTTATTAAAGGCCAATAATGACACAAAGAAAAATAAATAATAAGCTCAAACCAAAACAGAATCTATAATGAAGGTGAATGTGACATTATTAATGTGGTTGTTATGATGACTTACTGAAACCATTAAGATTTGCATTAAGTAAAACCAAGAAGTAAAAAGGGTTTATAATTTAAAACCTGCCTTAAAATAGCATTAATTGTATTCTCTACTGACAGAAAGAAAAGGGGAAAAAAACTGTAAATCTTTACTGTTCTATAAAATAAAGTTAGTACTTAGTGCATTTGTGTAACATTACTGACTGCATGCATATCAGAATTATTGGAAAGTTCCACCTTCTTTTGCCACATAATGAAATTAGGATATAGTCTTAGTAGTCAATAGTAAATAGCAAATCACTAGACACAAGCAGGAAGAGAAAAATGGGGAATTCAGTTGCATTGAAATAAATATAAACTGGATCATCAGATCCAAATTTTTATGTACACATGTTATACTGTGGAAGGGGAAGAAATTCCACCTGCCCCCTGCACTCCCACATCCACATCCATCTCCATCCAACATTTGCCCAAAACATGCCAACATGGGTACTAGATATCCGTGACAGAAGAGGTTCTTGTCAATATCTGCTGTAAGGAAATTTCTTTCAAGGTCTATTAGTCTGTTAAAGTTATTCTTGAAAAGAGTTATAATTTATATAAATGACAAACCACATTCTATTGAATCAAAATTTAATTATCTGAAGTTTGAACTTACTGCCAAGTTTGAATTTGTTTTTTACTTTTGGGAGCTCCTGGGATAAAATGTTTAAATGACTTGATTCCTAACTTTAAACATGTGTAATTAGAATTTTTGGCTTCTTTTATTTATTGTTTAAAAAAAAATCCCTAATATTTGCAGACCTGTACATATTTGCTTGGTGGAGTAAATTTTAAATGGCAAAATGCTGCAAGAGAGGACCTTCACTTAGAGAGGAAAACTATTCACAAGCACATAACTGTTAAATATGAACAGTTAAATATGTGTGCAGTGCAAAAGAAAGTAATTTCCTAGAACATACTAGGAAACTACCATTAATTACCTAAAACTACAATCTCCCACTCAGGAACATTTTTTGAAGTGAAATTTCTGAATGTGACAAATACTATAAAGCAGGATGTTAATGTTTATTACTCTAATTCTTTTAAATCAAAATTTACCTTTAGTATATTTATTTTGAAACTATGGTCAACAGAGCAAGTTTTCCTTTCTGTGCATTAGCAGTATGGAGCACATATATTTATTCTTCATACCTATATAAAGTTATTATCCTAAAAATAGAATGAGTTTAGACTTACCCATAAATCGTGTTCTGCATAATCAAACAGCAGCCACACTTTCCTGTCACTGTGAGAAAGGAACACCTTCTGCAGGGCGATCACATTAGGGTGCTTCAATTCTCGCAAAAGCTGAAGGCAAGAGGAAGAGAAGGGTCACTATTCTGTTAGCAGAGAATAATGCACTTCCCATAACTTCAAAATGAAATTTTTGAAAATTTCGACAATCCAGATAACTAGCGTTTTTGGTTTTTTTTTAAAAGCAACCCCACCACCCAAATACCATAACTTAGAGATAAACTCTGTCCACATCTTGGTACATCTCTTTCCAATCCTTTCTCTGTAATATATATGTTTGGAAAACGGGATCCTTTTACATGATAAGATGTAAAATAGTAAACAAGAGTAATACCATATTGCTAAATAATGAAGTGTATTTTGGCATGTGTGTAATTTTTTTTTTTAACTAGTGGAAAGGCTTCTAGGGAAGCAGGAATACTGTTTATATCCACTCTAGCATAGTATGTGCTCAATTTGACAAAAGGCAGAAAGATGTTTAACAATCCCTAAGTAGCTTACCCATGCCGAGAGCCTGAGACAGGTTTTTCAGAAGAGCAGAGAGCATAAGAGAATGAGTCTCACATCCACTCATAAAACTGGTATAGAAAAGAGGCCCTATAAACAGAGAAAAGACTAGGCCTTTCACAAAGCAAAAGCTTCAAGCTGGACTCTGATAATAAGAAGAAAAGATAGACCATATATATCAGCAAGTGAAAACTTAGTTCTTGGCCCAGTTGCTTGATAAAATATTTAGCAACAATAACATTAGCTGCGCAAGGTGGAAGTCTTCTAAATATGCCCACCTCACACCATCCTTAACCAGGGTTCAGACTTAATAGGTATAAACACACTCAATTTGTTAAATACTTCAAATGCCTTTTAAAAGTAAAGCTCCGTGGAAAATACACAAAGGAAGAGGGGACAAAGCTCCTACTGAATAATTTCTGTGTGCAAGGTGATTGTATGCACCTGTTTTTTCTCTCACTTAATCCTTCCAACAACCCTACGATGCACACAGAAGCTTGGGTTCAGTGTAAAAAGATAACTGGACCAAAGTCAAACATTAGAAAGAGAAGAGGTTTGGATTTAAATAGTTCTGCCTGATTCCAAAGTCCACGATTTTTCCAGTTCAGCCAAAGTCCTTGTCATCTGTTCCCACAATGTAGAAGGGCAGACAGACATACAAACAGATCAACGAGGCAGAGAAAAATATTAAATTAGAGAGTTTGACTTTATTAAATGTCTTCCCAGAATATGTCCTCTTTCCTGCCTGCAGGGGAAGGAAAGGTAAAACTCACTTCTGCACCTAAACCAAGCTCCCAAAACACCAGACACTGGCACAGACCCCTGAACCCTGGACTCCACCTGTCTGGGAGAGGGCATGTCACGTTTAGCAGTATTTAATCACCTCTAAAAAGTTAGTTTTTGTGAGTACACATTACTGATCTCTCTACAGTGAATCCACCTTAAGTTCCATGTTTAAACATTATTTGGAATAGGTAATACATCTACACAGTTCAAAAATCAAATATATGTTAAAGGAAACACACTGAAATGCCTCATCACCACTCCTTCCCCCAGGGACCACAGGCTGGCCTCCCTCCTAGAAGGAACTTTTTTTAGTTGCTTGGTCAGTCTTCCAACTATTTATGCAAATGAAAGCAAGTATGAATATTTACACAAAAGATAGCACTATGTTTTACTTTCTTGTAAATCTTTCATTAGCCAGCACAGTATTAGTTTATAGGAACCTTTCTGGTTCTTTCTGACAACTCAAAGGTATTTCCAGGTCACTTTTTTGTGGTAAAATATACATAAAATTTACCATTCTAACTATTTTTAAGTGTGTAGTTCAGTGGCATTAAGTACACTGTGTTCCAGAACCACCACTCTATCCCTTCTTAGAGTCTTTTCATCACCACAGACTGGAACTCTGTCCCATGACACAATATCCCCCATTCCCATCTCCTCCCGTTCTGCTTTCTGTCTCTAGAAATCTGATGATGCCAAGTACTTCGTATAAATGCAATTCTTCAATATTTGTTCTTTTGTGTCTGGCTTCTTTCATTTCACGTGTCTTCAAGATTCATCCATGTTGTATGGATGTATCTATGTAGGAAAGAATGCCCTTTCTTTTTAAGGGTACATATTAATAATATTTCATTGTGTGCATATACCACATTTGCTTATTCATTGATCCCTCCCATCATCCTATGGACATCTGGGTTGATTTCACCTTTGGTTATTATGAATAACATTGCCTTGAAGACTGATGTACAAACATCTATTTGAGTCCTTGCTTTTAATTTTTAAAATATACTCAAAAAGTAGAATTGCTGGATCCTATTAGTAATTTTATATATATATATATATTTTTTGAGCAATTGCCATTCAGGTTACCTTTTCTATGAAATACAGGAGGGAAGAGTGTAAAGTTTGCAACACCATGCATTTACTAGAAAATTTCCCCTAATCCCTCATAGCAATATACACTTGCAATTTCTGCATACCCATTATACTTTTTCTACCCTTCCAGTCTTTTTTTTTTTTTTGGCAGGGAGAATGTGACATGGTATTTGGGATCTTAGTTCCCTGAATGGAGAGTGAACCATGAACCATGAACCACTACAATGAAAACGTGTAGTCCTAAACACTGCACCATCAGAGAATTCCAACCCTACAGGTCTTTATAAATCACTAAATGTCAGTGTGAAGGCAAGCAGAGAGTAAGAAATAGCAAACTATGTTTGTTTTATTCCCTCTCCTAATTCATTTTTCACTCAACAATCAGAATGGTGTTTCAAAGTACAGACTATAAGCATAAAAAAAGAAGGAAATTTTGCCATTTGCAGCAACATGGATGGACTTGGAGGGCATTACGCTAAGTGAAGTAAGTCAGAGAAAGACAAATACTGTATGCAGCACTTACATGTGGAATCTAAAAATAAAACAAACTAGTGAACATAACAAAAAGCAGCAGACTCACAGGTAAAGAGAACAAACTAGTGGTAGCCAATGGAGGGGGCAGTCAATATAGGGATACGGGATTAAGAGGCACAAATTACTAGGTGCAAAATAAGCTACAAGGAGGTACTGTACAACACGGAGGATGCAGCCAAAATTTTATAATGACTATAAATGGAGTATAACCTTTTAAAATTGTGAATCACTATACTGTACACTGGTAACAATTGTAAGTCAGCTATACAGCAATAAAAAAATACAAAACTGATCATCTCTGTCACTAGGGACAGAATTGAGGAATTAAAGCAAGCAATAAGGCAAAGGCCAAATCATGAGGAGGCTTGTAGGCCATGCAGAAGTGTCACCAGTGAGGTTCTCCAGTATCACTAGAAACATGCTGGGTGCAGTGGGTTAGGGGAGAAGCCAGCTGATATAAAAGGTACCACACTGTGACTTTCTTCTGTGCACGTCTGATGGCTGGGCCACTGAACAAGCGACTTTGAGGGTGATGGAGTTTAGGATGACTCAGATATGACTTTACCGCATCACGTGTACTTGATGTATAGTTGTATTGATATACTTTTATATTGTTTTACCTTTACATCTGCCTTCCCTGGTAGACCATAAGCTCCTTGAGGGCAAAGACAATTTTAAATTTATCTCTGCAGGAACTAGCACAAGGTATGGCATGTAGAAGGAGCTTTTCTAAGTGATCTCACCCCATTTGGAGGTTTTAAATGTCACCGATACACATTAACTCCCAAACGTTTATTTCCAGTCAACACATACTCCCTGAAGTCCAGCTATGTGTATGTATCAAAAATGCCTCAACATCTCTACTTGAATGTCTGAAAGTCACACTGAGGTTGTCATCTCCACTTCCCCTGCCCTCTACCCCAACTATTCTTTCCCAGCCTCAGTTAATACCAACTCCATCATTTCAGTTACTCAGGTAAAAGTTCTCAATCCTCAGTATTCTCCTCAGATCTTTTCTGGTCCTTCTATTTAAAATTATAACCATCCCTCTGCTTCTTTATTTTTCTGCAAAGCATTATCACTATTGAACACAGTATATAGCTCTATATCCCTTAGGTATAATTCTAGACAGCTTAGAAAACCAAAAGTTTTCTAGTAACTCAGGTAGGAAAAAAAATTTTTACACTTCAATGGAAAAAATGCATTGTCAGAGGCACATTCTTTCAGGTTATCTGATTCTAATGCTATGGAAGCTATTGTACAACTCTGCACATTATTGATAACTGATGATAATGCAGAATAATTCTTGCTTATCTACATTCACTCTCCTCTTGTGGAAGATGCTAAAGTTACCTTAAACTGGACATCACTTTAATATTCCTGATCTACAAGTATGTCTGTCTTATAGACTCTTCTTTGCGTGCTCAGACACTTCAGTTATGTCCGAGGCTTTGTGACCCCGTGGACTATAACCTGCCAGGCTCCTCTGTCCATAGGATTCTCCAGGCAAGAATACTGGAGTGGGTTGCCATTTCCTCCTCCAGGGGATCTTCCCAACCCAGGATTGAACCCACATCTCTTATGTCTCCTGCACCGGCAGGCAGGTTCTTTACCACCAGCACTACCTGGGAAGCCCAAAGATTCTTCTTTTAATGGGTTATAATATCTACTAGGTTCCTTCATTTAATAAGTTAAATAAAATCTTTAAAATGTGTTCATTTTATATCTGGATCACAGTCATAATTTTATCTGTTTTGAAAATTATTATTATTCATTTTACAGAAGTATCTCATTAGCAATAACATGAAGCTGCTAGTCTTTATCCAACTGAGTGTGAATGCTCATACTTTTAATATGAAATAATATTTTCTCTTTTCTCTTTAATATGAAAGAGAAACTAATAGATTTGATTGGTGCATCAGAATTCCCCCTGGGTATTAGGTAATATATTATACATACACACACACACACACACACACACACACACACATCTTTCTAAAATTTAAAAAAAAAAGATTGAAAATACATCTGCTTCCAAGGCTTCATTTAAGAGGTAGAGGACCTAGGTATTGTTTATTTATTTTATATTATTTATTGTGTGTCTCTCTCCATTAACATACAAGCTCCAAGCAGGCAAAGTTTCTGCTGGTTTTATATTCCTAGGGCTTAATATGGTCATGAGCACATAGTAAGTACTCAATAAATATTTGTCAAAAGAATTAAATCTACTGAATTTACCTGATTCTTACAAAAATCAACCAGTAAGTAGCTTGGAATATTATAAAACATCGCTATCTTTTCAAAAGGCATTTTGAATGATTTTGTCCTCTTGCCTGTAAAATCCCATGGACAGAGGAGCCTGGTAGGCTGCAGTCCATGGGGTCGCTAGGAGTCAGACACGACTGAGCGACTTCCCTTTCACTTTTCACTTTCCTGCATTGGAGAAGGAAATGGCAACCCACTCCAGTGTTCTTGCCTCGAGAATCCCAGGGACGGGGGAGCCTGGTGGGCTGCCGTCTCTGGGGTTGCGCAGAGTCAGACACGACTGAAGAGACTTAGGAGCAGCAGCAGACTATGTCTAACACAGTTCTTTTAGGGACTCAAACTTTCCACAAGCTACATTTACTTTAGGCTTAAAAGGAATTGTTCTCTCAACTAGCACCCACTCTTAGCAAAAGTATAAGGGTGCTGGCTTGATGTAAAGAACAGAAACATAGCTCTTAATGGCTCAGGGTGAGATATTTAACCTGGCATAGAATTGGAAAAGCAAAGGGGTACCATGAGGGTATTCCTTAAAAGGGCTGTGAATGCAATAAATGCTACCAAATCCTGAAGAAAATGATACAAAGGAACAGGGAACAAAGGGAGACACTTGAGGAACTGAAACAGGTTGATCAAAGCAGTGATTACTTCCAAGGCTAGCAAAAAATGAATATGCTACAAATGCCACACAAGTGCATTCTCTATCTACTGAAGGAACAAAGAAACAGAAACAGTAAACAACACAAATGGCCAATACTAAAAACTGGTAAGTGATTATGGTATATCCACATATCACAGTCTCAGATATATATGTCAAGAGTCTGAAAATACATGAAAAAGGACTTATGCTATAATACTGTGATGTGATATAAAAGGCTACGTGGTGATCATTTTGCAATGTACAAAAGTATCAAATTACCATGGTGTGCACCTGGAACAAAGATAGTATTGTAGGTCAACTATACTTACATTTAAAAAAAAATTAAAGAAAGGGAAACAATATGTTCCCCCACCCTCAACCAGGCAAGCTGGAACAAAATTTCCCATTTCTTTGCCTTCATCAGATCTAAACTTCATCTTTTATTTGGGGGAAGGTGAAGGGGATTAGAACATACCAGCCCAAAATGTGACACTCTGGCGTAAAAATGAGTCTGCAGTGAAGGCATCTGTGGCTCAGCAGATGGAGAAAGCAGCCTTCCTGGAGTTTCCCTTATCTGACCCAAAGTAGACACTAAGAACTGAGGAGTGCCATAAATCCCCTCTCCCAGGGAAGTTTATGACCATGAAAAAGACAGAAAGTCGGCACTGCTTTGGACCAGCACAGACAAACCATGCTAAGACAGCCCTTATCTTCCACTGGTTTCCCCTATATATTTACCTTCCCACACTGTGCAGCCCCTCAAAGTCTTAAACCCTTTCCTTTGTCTTGTCACGTCCCTACAATTAATTGCTCTTTGTTAAAAATGGTATATCAGGTCTCAGGCCTACCCATTTCTTGACATTTTCACTTCTAGGAAGGCCCCTGTGTCACACAAAGCTTAACATCAAATAAAATTTGTATGCTTTTCTATTAAAAAATAAAATACACAAAATATACAATACATTTATAAAAGAGGAAATATACCACAACATTAACCTAATTATCTCTGGAGAGTGAATAATGTGTGATTTTTTTCTTTCTTATTTTTCTACTTTACAAGTTTTCTATAATGAGCATTACCTTTATATTTTACACACATGCATATACACACACACAAACAGCTCCTTCTCTCCAGAATTCTACCTGCTAAGATAAGATATATCATGCAAGCTAAGCTTCTTATACAGTTGATCTGAGAAGGGATGAAAGAAAGAAGATACTTGTACTTCCCCAAATTCTTGGCAATATCAGATTTTTCCAATGAACTTTAATCTCTTGTCACACAGATATTTGTTCAACATGACATCATACAACTATAAATATGCTTTAATCACATAAAGAACAGTTTAGTATAGCATGATTTTCCTGTGAAAGTCCCGCACTAAGTGATAACATCTCCTGTGCCAGACACTTACAGAGCACTAACATGACCCCAAAGGAGCCTTAATGAAGAATGTGCAGTGGGCATGCCAAGACTTTATCTGATCCCCCTTCCATGCGGGCATCTAAGTGACGATATATACACTGTCCTAAAATCTAAAGCTATAATCCTAAACTTTTTTCTCTAAAGCACTATTTAGAATTCTGACTCCATTTGGGGAGCCTTGTGCTAGACTAACAATTACAGAATCCATTTGTATTTTTATCCACACATCTTTTTTCCTCTTTCATCTTCACTTTCTTTTCTCTAAGTCTCTGATGCCCCCAGGGCTTCCAGATTCCTTTTCAGGGTATCTAAATGGAAAGGGTCCTCTTATACTTCAATAACTCACTTATCTCAAAGTGACTCCAATTTTTATTCTTATTTGATCTGTTATAAGTAACAGTATGATTCATTTGACCATTGATCTTTATTTTTAGAAAACTTTATTTTAGAAAGCATTCAGTGCGTGTATCTTTTTTAAAGTGTGTAACTCTTCCCTCTCTGCAAAAAAAAAAAAAAAGATAAAAGAGGAAACAAACTTTATGGCAAATAGAAAATTTACCTAACTTCAAAATGCCCTAGCATTCCTAAAATGAAATTTAAGAATTAGCATTTTGAAACCTGACGCTTTCACACCTGTGGCAACCTTCTCAGAAGGACTCCACAAGCACACAGAAACATTACAACCTTCCAGCAGGTGGCACTCACACTCTGAAGAGGGGTCTACAAAACAGTACCCCAGCCCTGGTTCAAGGCGGCCCTACATTGTTTGCTTTCTTTTATTCTATTGACACTGCTTAGGTACTTGTCATTACCTTCTAGGAGGTCAATGTTCCCCATCACCACCCAACAGAAGTTAATAGTGAGATAGCAGGTATAATGCAAAGAGTACAGATTTTAGAATTCAGAGACCTGAGTTTCGGCCCTGACCATAGCTGTATGACATAAGGCAAGTTGCTCAACCCCTCTGAGCCTCATGGAGGAATAAAAATATCTACTGACAAACATAGTTTCTGTAAGGATTAAATGAATGTACATTAACTATATAACACAATGCTTGGAAAATATTAAATACTTGGCAAATTACAGTTGTTACTCTTACACCAACCACTCCTGGCAAGGATGTTATGAGGACTGAAGGAGATGATACATGTACCATGCATAGCATGCAACAAGTTCATGATAAGCAATAGTTGTTATTATTGTACGTAAGTGAGAAAGGCTAAGCACTTCAGGCAGTCAGAGACACTTGTTTGCAAGAGAGATGCTGCGACGGGGAATGCCATCACACCACCTCCTGCCATCGCATCTGCCTCCCAAAGTGCCTGTGAATCCAGGAGATTCTACAATAACAGTATAGTTATAAGGTCATTTCAGTTTACACTTTACAACAATTACAACAATCTAGTTTCCTTTTCTCTGACTTTAACTACTTGGTCTGAGAAAGAGACTTGAAACCCAGTGAGAGCTGTAGTAAGTAAGAAGTTTACATTCTGTGACTATGATCACATATATGTTCTTTTAAAAGTGTGTTTAACCTTTTATGCAATGTATTCCATGAGAAAATGGAATGCACTTCTTATAAATCAATACCATTCTGAATATATGAACTTAAAATATGTTAAAAAACCAGATGCAATTCAAAATAAAGAGTTTATAAAGTAAAATCTCAATTAACTGGAATTCTCAGGAGCATTCTGTTTCACTGAGAGATTATCTGAAAATCTTTTCTTGCTTCAATGATGATCCTTGCTGAAAACGTTCCCTTATCTTCACAATTATCAAAACTAAATTTATCTTTGACTTTAGGCATATTTTTAATGTCTTAGGGTTTCGATAAATGTGAACAAATGTGTATTTCCTCATTTATCCTTTTTTTTTCTCCTTGAAATATAATGAGGAGAAAAAATAAACTAACTTAAAACTCCTTATTTAGATCCTGCCTTGAAAAGGAAAAAAGAATTTTCTTATTCTCTCCTGTCTCTAGTCCTCTTCTTTTTCTTCTCTTCTATTCTGCAGTATCTTTGGACATCTTACCCATGTGTCTGAGGTTTAGCCACGACTCCTATGGAGAATCCCAAATCTCAATCTTTACCCTTCATCTCACCCTTAAACTCTCACTAGTTTCCAACTGTGCATTCATAAATCCATATGGAAATCCCACTGTGCCTCAAAAACCACAGATCCAAAACTGAACATCACTTGCTCATCCCTACCTCTTGGTGGGTCAACTGTTCTCAGAATTACATCAGTACATCCCAGTCACCAAGGCAAGCAAAACCTTAAAACCAATCAGTGTTCAAGTGCTGTATATGACATCTTTTAAATATCATTTAGGAATTCTCACCTTGATAATCAAAATAAACCCTTAACTGGTATTTACACGTGTTCTTGTCTCTGTCTGGACAGATTTTTCCTATCCTCTTTGTCTGCTTAACCCCCACTTGCATTTTAGAAAGGACTGGTTTATCACTGCCTCTAAAAGCCTTCCCTGAAACTCCTAGTTTCAGTGGTTACCTCTCCTGTGTTCCTTCCATACTCTATTTCTCTGAACATGACATTAATTATATTAGGACATAGTTTAATTATTGAGCCCCCCTCAATAGACTACATGGTTCTTTGCTGTTGTTCAGTTGCTCAGCTGTGTCTGAATCTTTGCAACCCCATGGACTGCAGCACACCAGGCTTCCCTGTCCTTCACCATCTCCCGGAACTTGATCAAATTCATGTCCATTGAGTTGGTGATGCCATCCAACCATCTCGTCCTCTGTTGTCCCCTTCTCCTTCCCTTCAATCTTTCCCAGCATCAGGGTCTTTTCCAATAAGTCAGCTCTTTGCATCAGGTGGCCAAAGTAGTGGAGCTTCAGCATTAGTCCTTCCAATGAATATTCAGGGTTGATTTCCTTTAGGATTGACTGGTTTGATCGAATTGGTATGGTTCTAGTATGTAGGAACTATCTTCCATCTCTACATTTTCCCTGTCAACAAGCCAGACACAGAGTAGGTATTCAACAAACACTGGCTGAATTAATTGAGTGAGGACCTGTCACCTATCTCCTCATGCACTGACATGCATATCACCTACTACATCCCATGCACTGAAATCAAAATATCTTCCTAAAATAATAAGTCTAATAATATTAACTCTCCCATCCTAAAATCTTAAATGGCTCCAAAACCTGCAAATAAAACATTCAAGACTATCTACAGCAAAGGCTGGAGTAGGAAATGGCAACCCACGCCAGTATTCTTGCCTAGAGAATCCCATGGATTGAGGACTGGGTGGGCTGCAGTCCATAGGGTCGCAAAGAGTAGAACAGAACTAAAGCGGCTTAGCATGCACGCATGCATACCAAAGGCTAAATCTATTTTTCTTATAAATAATTTGTTGATGGGGGAGAACCTAAGATTCAAGATAATACTAGATTGTAAAGATAACCAAGAATGAGGCAGGTAGATAAGACCCAGGTTAGGAATAGTGAACTTTGCCCTAATAAAGTGGGTGTTATAACTGACATACATTGCGGCCTTCACCTTCAGAATACTCCCTATACAATCACCATCATGTTCCCAAGGTCTCCACTGCACAGAATTCTGCCCATTACCTATCATCTCCCATAAAACCTTGCCCTGGGGCGTGGAGATGAAGCAAAACATGTTGGAAAATACCCAGCAGGTAGCAATGACTTTTAAAAGTCACAGTTCATTAATAAATATTTCAGTGCCCAGCAAATTTCAGGCACAGGGAGCCTCTGTTAAGCCTCTGTTAATGGCTTAACAGAGACAAGCAGATTAAGAGATTAATCAAATTTTAAAACTATAATCATGATAAGGCTATTAAGAAAAATACAGAATAGGCATGTACGCAAACATGACCTAGTTTGGAAAATCAGAGAAGGTACTCTTAATGAAGTATGCTTGTTGGAAAGAGAGAACTGAGAATGACAGAGATTCAACCAGCAAGAAGAGTGTACTAACAGATATTCTCATCATGCCATGAATATACTGAATCGAAGAGCTCCTTTACTATTCATCTTCTAGGAGCAAGTGTCAAATGAAATCCCTCTATATTCTAAATCTGCCATGGCAGACTTCTATGGTCTATAATAGAGCTCAGCTCTCTTCTTTTCAAGTGAATATTTATAAAGCCACTTACAACACAGGACCTGGGCACGAAGGAGGCACTCAACAAGTTCTGTTGCATAAGAAAATGAAAGCAATAGTACAAGAACTGATTTCCAACACGATGGTTACATGATATTTACTCCACACTGAGAATACTGTTTTCAAAAATGCCATTACTTTTTTATCAACAAGAAACTTTCAAACAAAATTAGGTAAGAATATTCAAGAAATTTCATAAGCCTAAAAAATAACTTAAAATTGGTAATTAATTAATTCAGCAAAATAAAGTAGTAGTAGTTTTATCAAGTTTTATTCTAGATAAACCTTATGTTTAGCTCGGTGTACTAAGTTACCTGGTATTAGCTCTAACTCATATTTTTATAACTTACATTTCTAAAAATGTGCAGTTTCCACTTTCTTTAGTAAAACCAGGCAACCAAGTAGCCCTGGCATTCATCTGTTCCTCACCCACCCGCAGGTCCTGGATGGTGCTGACTGAGGATGTGTAGGGAGAAGGGAGGACTTCTGCTTTCTGAAGGAACTTACCTAGTAACGCATGTTAGATATCCCACTTCGCACAATGACAGGCGTTATCAATGGTCAGACAGCCTACCCCAGAACTTTCTATAAAGATAAATACATACCTAAACTCATATAGGTATGTGTTTATCATACCTATAAACACAATTTACAGGTATGGGTTTGATTAAATATTAATGGCTAAATTACCAGTACCAATAATTCAACGTATTTCATATCCCCGTGCTTCTAGAGAAGATAAAAGCAGTGAAGTCAAGGCTCAAATGAATTAACCATTTATAGTTCCTGAAGATCTCACAGGAATTTTAACAACAGTAATAAGGAAAGCTACTAAATGATCTGAGCAAAATATAACTTAGGAAATGTCCCCTACATTGTTTCCATTAAATGGAAACACTACTTCCTTCCTACTCTGCTAAGAAATCTGCATATGTATTAGGAGAAAACACTGAGGGGGATGAGTTTCCACAATGAAATGAATTATTTCTTTTATATTAAAGATCTATTTGATTTAATCAATAAATTCTATGTCTTTTGAGTGTAACTTTAATTTTTAAAGAGCCACAATGTGACTGACATATGTGGTTTTTAAGAAAATATGTTAAGCAATGATTAGGAAAAACTAGAAATCACTATAATAGTTAAAATAGTTCACAATATTATCATTTTCCATAATTTTGTGTTTAGCAGAGCACATATGCAAAAGGACAAATTAATCCTAAAGTAAGTTTTCTTGGAATGATTTTGAAGCTTTGAAATTTAATGTCTACTTAAGGCTGCTTGCAATGAACATATAAAATATCAAAATTAATAGACTGTCCTCTTTGAGATGTTCTTCTCCAACATAAGTTCTGATCACACTCTTCAATAAACTTAAACATCCACTTTAGGAAAAGCTCCTTTTAAATAAAATCCACAGGGAAAAGGTGGATTAATCTGACTATAAAACTACCTTGTACAGAAAACATATTCTAAACAAAAGCTAACAACAAACTTGGAAAATATCACCAAATTGTAAGTCATTAGAGGACTAATTTGCTTGATTTAAACAGCTTATGAAAAATCATTAAGAAAAAGAAAAACCCTTCAACAGTGGGTACAGAATTTGAATAGACATGTCACAAAAGTAGATACAAAGTTAAGACTTTTTAAAATGCTAGGCTATCTGAGAATTTTACAATGATGACAGAAGACCAAATAGCTGAGATACAAGTACAACATGTACAATAATCATGAGGGCAGGTATTTTGTGTGTTTTTTGCTGTCAAAGGATGTGTTTGTTCTGGTTGCAATCTATTGCCCAATCGCCTGTTTGATAAGGGCAGATAACTATAAAATGACTAGCCAGGACTAGGAACATAGTCCAGTACCTAATCAAGTAAAATTAAAGGACTGCAGGGGAATGAAATCAAAAGCCTCTGTTTTCACTTATGGTTACTACAGGGGAAAGGTACGGGGAAGATAAATTAGGAGTTGGGGATTAACACACACACACTACTATAAACAAAATAGATAATCAACAAGAACCTACTGTATAGCACAGGGAACTCTACTCAATATTGTGTAATAACCTAAACGGGAAAAGAATCTGAAAAAGAATGGATACACGTGTATGTATAACTGAATCACTTCACTATACACTGGAAACTAACACAAAGTGTAAATCAACTCTACTCCAATATAAAATAAAAATTAAATTTTAAAAAAGACTGTTTTCACTAACATGGCAACCACATCAGGTATTTTGTGCAGTCAGAGCATCCACAGAAAGCTTGCTTTTTAATTTTATTAACTTCAATTTACTGCTTACCTTCCATTATCTTTTTCTCCCTTTTATCCACCCCCCCATCCTCCACTACCCTTGCCAGCTTTCTACTTCCTTTGTTCCTTCCCATTCACTGAGGACTTTATTATTAAAAATCTCATGCTCTTCCAAATTCCTATGGCAGCTATATGTACCACTCATTTGGAATTTAACGAATGACCTCTTGTATTACTTATATTTTTATACATGTCCTAATTTTTTCAGATTAACATTTTTATATACAGATACATACTTATATTGATAAAGGTATGGTCATTCCATATATGCATATAGTCAATATCAGTAATTCCTTTTAGATATATTTTTAGTTCTCATATAATCTATAAGTCAAAAGTTGTCCAGGGCATAGGTTCCATGACTGAATAAATTTAGGTAATTTACCTGTGCCCCAGAAGTGTGGCAGAATGGCCAAGGCTGATGCTGGAAGTGATGAGGCCAATAGATCTAAAAGAGAGAAGGATGGAGGATAGTACCTGACATTGGTAACAGCAATAAGGATAGAAAGGAGGCGATGGATAGAAAGAAGGCAGGACAGAATCAATAGGATTTAGGGACTGATAGGGTGAAGGTAAATGATCCATGATGCTACAAGCAACTGAATAGGTAAATAGCACAAATTTAAGAAAATGCATTAGAACTTTGAGGTGGGGGAAAAAAAGTTGACTTTAGAATCAGACCTAATGAATCTGAGATGTCCACAGGGCATATTGATGGTGGTCTTAGATATGAATCTGGAAGTAAGGAGAGAGTGCTCAACTGGAAGCAAAACAAAAAAACAAAAACTGGGCATTATCAGCATAGATTTGAAACTGCTAGGAAATGTTTTCATGAAAAGATGAGAAGGTTGATTAGCAGAAAGCTATTTTGAGTGAGAAAAAAAAAGAAAAAAATTTAAGGAACTGCAAAAGAGATATTTAAGAGAAAGAAGATAACACAAAGACTCAAAATATGTGCTCAAGAAGTAGAAGCTGCCTTCTCCCAGGAGAGATTATGTACGGTTATAAAACCCAAGAAGAATTTCCTTTCTCTCAGAAGAGAAAACAGATCATGATTTCAACTGTTGAGTGAAATGTCTATTGATTTGTCAACCCCTATCAGAGGTATTCAGGAAGCTTAAAAGGAATAGTTTTCTCCACTGAAACTATAAATTCCATGAGGATAGATATCATGCTTGTCTTATGTTATTTACTGCAAAGAGAAGAACAAGGCCAATTATGTGGTGGGCAATCCATACTTTCTGAACTAAAGCGAAAGGTAGAAACAAAGCCAGATAACAATAAAAGCCAGGCTGCCCTTGATAGTCAATGGTGAGGAGAAACCACCTGGCTATGAAAAGAGGGGCATGAATGGCTCAGAGAAGTGGTTTTATATGTTTTGCTCTGTTACAATAGGTAAGACTTCAATATTTTTTAAATATGGAGACAGAAAAATTCATAGGGAAGGAATGCTCAGATGTTCACTTACGACCCTTTCTAGAATTATTTGCTAACATTAGCCCAGATGAATATCTAATTGGTTAAGATTTGATATTTTAAAAAGAGTAGGAAAAAAACAAATCAAGCAACACAGGATTATGATACAGAACAGAGTGGCCTCCTTAAGAGCAAGTCAGTATGGAATAATCAACTATTAAACCACGATATCTTTTTCCAACTTCTTTCCCTTCCTTAACTTGTAAACCGACAAATTCTTTAAAGGTGTCCCTCTAACAGTGGCAACAAGACCTTGTGAAAGTCATTGGTTGCTAAGGCTGAGGTGGTGAGGAGGGGGGAGGAACTAAGACAATAGGGAAGGAAGAAGGAGGAGCGGAAAGATCCTTCAGGAAGGGTATTCTCAAGTCAGGAACAATAGTTTCAGTTGTCAATGTAGTGATATGGTAAGATCCACTCACATAAAAAAACAAAAGACATGATCTCACAGAACTCCCATGGTTCAGAACACCTCAGTTCTAAATCTACACAATCTGTTAAATGTGAGTGTTTTTTAAAAAGATCTGAACAAACAAAATAATGCTACTTTGTCAGCAGTTTCTCTTATCCTAAAAATATTCCTGAAAATATCTGCACTGAAGCTCCTGGACAGTCCTGATTCTCCTGCTTTCTCACTGGCTGGCCTCTCGCTTGCATTCTACCTCAGGCCACACCAAACCACCCCAAGGCTACCTGATGCACCAAGGTGCCTCATACCTTCACTCCAGAAAGTAATCCACCCCAATCTGCAAATGCTCATATACTCAGCTTCAAGATTTATTAATAGCTCAAGCATCATGTCGTTTCTGAAGCCTTTTCCTGATAGCCCCTTTTCACCTTTCTCTGCCCACCACCCACCCTCTCTCAACATACAACTGAGTACTCTTCATTAGTACCTATAGAACCAAAACAAAACAGTCTCTTATAAAGAAAGTAAAGTTGATCAACCCAAGCAGATTAACTGTAAGTAAAAAGGTAACCTGACTTACAGGAATTTATAGCTCCTATCAGAAATCAATGGAGGACACCAGCCAATTCCCAAGTGCCTAGCCTGTGCCAAGTCTTTCATGCCATTCCTGGACTTCCTTGTTCACATGACTCAGCAAACCATCCAAAGTCAAAAACGAAAACCACTAGGAAACGAATCAACTGAAAAAGCCAAAAACTTCCACATTTACCCCATAAAAATTCTTTAGTCTCTGAGCAACTCAGAACTCATTGCTCCCATAGCCTTGAGTTTCCCAGTTTACAAGTTGAAGCTTCACAATAAACTCATCTTTCTGTTTTGTTTTATTGAGTATGAAGACTTTGGTTTTTGACATACCCTACTATTCTTACTTATCTCTATCATACCACTTATACCATCTCACTGTTTTACAGAATCTGATCAGACACCGTTCTAGGCTGGAATCCTTTTTCATTCATCTTATTCCCCAGAGCCTAGGGCAGAACTTGACATATAACGTGAACTCTAAGCAAAGTGAAGTATAAAAGACTACTTGCCATAAATTTTTAAATACAAAATTCAAGACTATCCACCAAAGCAACACCCTAACTAGATATCTATTGCTTTGCCAACAATCCACCATTAGAGCTATTGAATTTGGGCCCTAGAAATAAGCAATTACAAAACAGAAACATTTCCACATAGAAATAAGTGTACATTTTTTGCTTTGATTATGAAGGATGCAGGTTAAAACGTAACTCAGTGTATACTATGTTTCTTCCCAGATTTAAATTTGATTAAAACTCTAATTCTACATGCAGGAATTGTTTCAATTATTACTATATTCCCATCAGCCATAATTTTACAGATTTTCTATAGCCACAAAAATGGTTGTTACAGTTCTAAAAAGAGTGACGAAATCTATAATTCATAAATCTTTCAGTCACATCAATTCAGTCACTCAGTCATGTCCAACTCTTTGCGACCCCATGAATCGCAGCATGCCAGGCCTCCCTGTCCATCACCAACTCCAGGAGTTCACTCAGACTCACATCCATTGAGTCGGTGATGCCATCCAGCCATCTCATACTCTGTCATCCCCTTCTCCTCCTGCCTCCAATCCCTCCCAGCATCAGAGTCTTTCCCAATGAGTCAACTCTTCGCATGAGGTGGCCAAAGTACTGGAGTTTCAGCTTTAGCATCATTCCTTCCAAAGAACACCCAAGACCAATCTCCTTTAGAATGGACTGGTTGGATCTCCTTGCAGTCCAATGGACTCTCAAGAGTTTTCTCCAACACCACAGTTCAAAAGCATCAATTCTTCAGCGCTCAGCTTTCTTCACAGTCCAACTCTCACATCCATACATGACCACAGGAAAAACTATACCTTGACTAGACAGACCTTTGTTAGCAAAGTAATGTCTCTGCTTTTGAATACGCTATCTAGGTTAGTCATAACTTTCCTTCCAAGGAGTAAGTGTCTTTTAATTTCATGGCTGCAGTCACCATCTGCAGTGATTTTGGAGCCCGCAAAAATAAAGTCAGCCACTGTTTCCACTGTTTCCCCATCTATTTCCCATGAAGTGATGGGACCAGATGCTATGATCTTTGTTTTCTGAATGTTGAGCTTTAAGCCAAGTTTTTCACTCTCCTCTTTCACTTTCATCAAGAGGCTTTTTAGTTCCTCTTTACTTTCTGCCATAAGGATGGTGTCATCTGCATATCTGAAGTTATGGATATTTCTCCCGGCAATCTTCATTCCAGCTTGTGCTTCTTCCAGCCCAGCGTTTCTCATGATGTACTCTGCATATAAGTTAAATAAGCAGGTTGATAGTATACAGCCTTGACGTACTCCTTTTCCTATTTGAAACCAGTCTGTTGTTCCATGTCCAGTTCTAACTGTTGCTTCCTGACCTGCATATAGGTTTCTCAAGAGGCAGGTCAGGTTGTCTGGTATTCCCATCTCTTTCAGAATTTTCCTGTTTCTTGTGAACCACACAGTCAAAGGCTTTGGCATAGTCAATAAAGCAGAAATAGATGTTTTTCTGGAACTCTCTTGCTTTTTCCATAAGTCATTTTTGCTTAACTGGTATGTCTTATGTTAATGACATAGAAAGTTTGAAACATTTTTAAATTGTAAAGGTAATATACGTTCAATTTCAAGATTTGAATCAGAAGACACAGAAAAGCACAAAGAAGAAAATACAAATCACCTGTAATCCCACCAAAGACAACTTGGTAATACTGTGGTATGTACCTCCTAAACTTTCTCCTGTGCACGTACACATGAGATAATAATAGCAATCACTATGACCATGGAAAAGCTGCTATTTATTATGACCTTATCACAGAATTATACAGGAACCAAGCTAAGTAATTCAGCCACATTATTTCATTTAATCTTTAAGAGAATTCAATGAGATAGGTACTGTTTCTCCCTCTCTTTCACAGTAGAAAAATGAAGGAGGCTTGGGATTTCCCTGGTGGTCCAGTGTCTAAGACTCCACACTCCCAAAGCAGGAGGCCCAGGTTTGATCCCTGGTCAGGGAACTAGATCCCACGTATCACAAGAGTGAATTCACAGGGCGCAGAAAGAGTTCACATGCCACAAGGAAAATCAAAGATCCCATGTGCCACAACTAAGACCTGGCGCAGCCAAATAAATATTATATATAAAAACCCTAAGGAGGCTCAGAGGTTAGGCAACTTACACGAAGTCACAAAGGTAATAAATGGCAGAACAAGTATTAAACCTTTTGATCCCTAGGTTCCAGATCCTATCTATGTACACGTATATGTAACACATACAGATAATATTTGCAAATATTGTGTAACAAAATATAGGAACACACTAACCACAGTTTTGTGACCAACTTTTTTCTACCTAACATATTAGAAACAACTTTTCTGTCAATAAATGTCTATCTATATCAGCATTATTAATAGCTACATAGTTGTCCACTATTTGGTTATCAAACAGACTGCTTTAAATTGTACATCTGTGTTACTCCAATACAAGCTTTTTAATATTATAAACAATGCTATGACAAATAGTTTTGTACACTTGACTAATTAACTCCTTAAAACAAAAAAAAAAAAAAAAAAGGAGAAAAGCTCTTTTTAAGGCTTTTAGTACTTATTCAGTTCCTAACTACAGTTCAAATGCTCAAAAGTCCTACAACTAGTGGCTACCGTGTTGGATAGCACAGATATCTAACATTTCCCTTACTGCAAAGAGTTCCACTTGACAGTGCTGGTCTAGATTGTTCTAGATCATGAAGATCACTGTTCTACCTCTTAAGATGAAGCTGGTGGGGGTGGGAAGCCCCTCTATACCCACTTACTCTTGAGGACCACCCTCCACGGTGACTTCTGCACTGATCCCACAGCTGCGGCACACAGATGAGCCTAGAGAGGCAGGTCACTCCTTCTGCAGCTGCCCCCAGGCTAGTAGATCGAGGTTTACCTACTGACGCCACTGTTCCTATTCTTGCTTCTAGCCCTATCTCCCAGCCTGAACATGTTGCTAGGTTTATACGGAGGGGCAGGCTGTCTGACCAACCTTGACCAGCATGTTCCCTTGAACACGCTGGCTGACAACTGGAGGGTGATGTGTGCCCTAACTGCTCTTGGTTTTACTGTTTTGTACCAAAGCTCTTCAGTATGATGACCCTTAGGAATGAGACCCTTTTTTTAATTTTCCAAGGGTAAAATAAACTGTTCTAAATTCTACCACTTGGATTCTTTCAACAGAAAACTGGTTAGAGTATAAAATGTGAATCACTACCTTGCAATATGAAATTGATAGCTAGTTGCTAAGTTGTGTCCAACTCTTTGTGACCTCATGGACTGTAGCCCACCAGGCTCCTCTGACCATGGGATTTCCCAGGCAAGAATACTGGAGTGGGTTGCCATTTCCTCCTCCAGGGGATCTTCCCAACCCAGGGACTGAACTAGCATCTTCTGCATCTGCTGCTTGACAGGCTGATTCTTTACCACTGAGCCACCTGGAAAGCCCATGACATACAACTAGTAGATCATATTTAACAATGCTAAGTACATACTGCTGCTAAGTCGCTTCAGTCGTGTCTGACTCTGTGCAGCCCCATAAACAGCAGCCCACCAGGCTCCCCCCGTCTCTGGGATTCTCCAGGCAAGAACACTGGAGTGGGTTGCCATTTCCTTCTCCAATGCATGAAAGTGAAAAGTGAAAGTGAAGTCGCTCAGTCATGTCTGACTCTTCGAGATCCCATGGACCGCAGCCCACCAGGCTCCTCCATCCATGGGATTTTCTAGGCAAGAGTACTGGAGTGGGGTGCCATTGCCTTCTCCAAGTACATACTAGACACCACCTAAGAAGAAAGCTTCCTTGTGACTAGAAAAAGCAAAAACAATACAAGGACTTTAATTTCTAAATAAACAAAATTAGTCTTCAAGCCAACTCAAACAAAAACAGCTTTGTTATATAAGCCTTCACTTCATGCTTCATCTCAGTGCCAAAACTGTCTTGTGAAGGATGATCTGTTCTGGCTCTTCGATAGCTCACCTGGGGAGTCATTTTCGCTCATGTGGAAGAAGCTTTCAAACCACCATGCTCTATGACTGCTAGACCCAGCTGACTTGTATACTGGATGAGGAGCCAACCACATAGAAACAACTCTCAGAGTGCCCTGAGTCACTAGTCAAAAGATAGAGCAGGTCTAAACAGAAATATCACACACCCCTAAAACACCCAAGAGGAATTTAGTCCACAATGCTACATACAGACTTCACTTCCCATTAGACTTAAGTATTGCATCCAAAAACAAAAGAAAAAAAAAAAAAAAAGGGCAAGTCACAACTGATCTAATCTTATCCTGTCTATAATAAGAGTTTAAAAATAATGTATGACTGTTAGAGGTGGCCACTATAAACTGTAAAGTTCTCAAAAGCAAGAAAGACAATGTAAGAAATGCAAGGCATTTTACAGAGAAAAGAAATTCAAGTACATGAAAAAGCTAAAGCTTTCTAAAGCTAAAATCCTACACCAATTAAACTTAATGAAAAGAGAAAAAATGATACCTATTATAGGTGTCTTAGGGATATGATATGTAATATTAGTGTCTACATATTTATATGCTAATAGATAAACATTGAATGCCAGCTATGTGCTATAGGGAAGGATTAATGAAGTAATGAAATATGCCTATTTAATAAGTATACCTTCTACACACAAGGCTAATTACCTTTTAAAAGAAGGGCTTGTCTAGACAAAAATGCTAAGTAAATGAAAACATAATTTGGATTTCAAAGGGCATTTGAATTTCATAAGTCTTATATTTTATATCCAGTTCAATAAATAGACTTTTATGATCTACAGCTTTCACAAATAGACTTTTATGTACTACAGCTTTAAGAGAGGTAAGCAAATTTACTCACCCATCAAAACTGGGAAAGTCCTAGTGCTTTATCCACTCCCTCAAAAAAATATTTCGGTATGATTAAGTAAGAAGGAGCAAGAAAATCACTGAGAGACAACCACTGATGCTTTTAAGTAAAAGGAAAAAAAAAACAAAACAAGATTTATCCTGATGGAGAATTTATAGGCTAACTAAATATATATATATAGTAAGTTTATTAAAGTTTGGCCTTAGAGTACAAAATGAAGCAGGGCAATGACTAACAAAATTTTGCCAAGAGAATGCACGGGTCATAGCAAACACCCTCTTTCAACAACACAAGAGACAACACTATACATGGACGTCACTAGATGGTCAATACTGAAATCAGAATGACGATATTCTCTGCAGCTGAAGATGGAGACGCTCTTTACAGTCAGCAAAAACAAGACAGGGAGATGGCTGTGGTTCAGATCATGCACTCCTACCTTATTGCCAAATTCAGACTGAAATTGAAGGAAGTAGGGAAAACCACTATACCATTCACGTATGATCTAAATGAAATCTCTTACATTTATACAGTCGAAGTGACAAATAGATTCAAGGAATCAGATCTGATAGATAGAGCGCCTGAAGAACTATGGACAGAGGTTCGTGACATTGTACAGGAGGCAATAATCAAGACCAACACCAAACTTCGTTTTCTGAATGTTGAGCTTTAAGCCAAGTTTTTCACTCTCCTCTTTCACTTTCATCAAGAGGCTTTTAGTTCCTCTTCACTTTCTACCATAAGGGTGGTGTCATCTGCATATCTGAGGTTATTGATATTTCTCCCAGCAATCTTGATTCCAGCTTGTGCTTCATCCAGCCCAGCGTTTCTCATGATGTACTCTGCATAGAAGTTAAATAAGCAGGGTGAAAATATACAGCCTTGATGTACTCCTTTTCCTATTTGGAACCTATATTATCCCTGCCAAAAAGTGCTGGGCTCAAATAAGTTTGGAAATGCTGAGTTAAACAGGTTTCTTGCTTACATCTCTAGCCCTTACCACACTAAGGTGCGCTATGGGCCTCCAGCAACCTGTGCTAAGTTTATTTGAGCACGGTTCCTCCCCTGTCTAAAGCAGAGCTTCCCATGTTATCTGCAGGTATCAGTATTCAGTGGAACATAACTTGGGAAAGAAATACTACTCTCCAGACAACCACATGTTCTATGTTGAGTAGAAACATAAATTTACTAGATAAGGGCTTTCCTCGTGGCTCAGTAGTAAAGAATCAGTCTTCCGTGCAGGAGACACGAGTTCAGTTCCTGATCCAAGAAGATCCCATACCCGCAGAGCAGCTAAGCCCCTGTTCCACAACTATTGAATCTATGCTCTAGAGGCCAGGAGCCACAACCACTGAAGCCCACACGGCCTAGAACCCGTGCTCCAAAATAAGAGAAGCCGCTACAATGAGAAGCCTCTGCTCCGCAACTAGAGAAAAGCCCACAGAGGAACAAAGACACAGCACAGCCATAAATAATTAAATTTAAAAAAAAAAATTACTAGATAAGCCATACAGTAAACATTGTAACATTGGCTTGTTTGAAATCAAAGGTCTATGTGGAACCACAATGCTATCATCTACAGATAATTTCTAACAGATTTCATAAAGACAAGGCCTTTGATTTAGTAGCTTTCATTCTCCCCTTTCTTATTCCTGACTTTAGGGTCCTTGCTACCCAGGTTTTCTTGGTAAGGCAGAGGAAGCATAGATGATGAAAGCAATGGATCTGTTTAAGTGAACAGGACCATGGGGAAGCAAGATAAATAAGATGTTTATCCACAGAGGCAGGAAACAAGGGGTATGTTAATTAAAGAAAGGGAGCTAGATCAGTGCTAATCAAGAATACAGTTTCATGTCAGAAAGGCACACATGAAGCTCATAACATTAGGAAACCAAGCAGATCTAGAGTAACTTTTAGCAAGTAAAGGACAGACAGTCGCGAGACACTATTCATGCCTGAAGAGAGAGCTGGCTAGTAAAAAAAAAGATCAATGCACGAGGCACAATACTCCACATAAGACAGCCCTTCTAAAGTTCTTTGTACCTCACAAAACTCTTGTTAATGAGGTCCCAAACAGGCATATCTTTAAGTGATAGCTCTAAAAGAAGGTTAATTTGACTTCATAAATATTTTCACCAAACATAATGTTTTGTAAATTTCATAAGCACAAGATAACAATGCTGAAATAAAGTTTAATTTTAAAATTTCCACTTTAGTAATACTTTACGAACAAAGGGATTATAATCATTATAATCATACTGAATATACTTTTTTTTTACTGTGCTAAAATTTATATAACACATACTTTGCCATTATAAAATATACAATTCAGTGACTTCAAGTACCTTCAAAGTACCGTGCAACCATCACCACCATCTAATTCCAGAATATTTTCATCCTCTCAAAAGAAATTCCATATCCATTATACAATTACTCCCATTCCTCCCTCCTCCCAGCCCCTGGTAACCATTAATCTGCTTTCTGACTCTATGGATTTGCCTATTCTGGACATTTCATAAAATGGAATCATATAATATGTGGCTCTCTGTGTCTAGCTTCTTTCACTTAATGTTACTGAGGTGCATCCATATTGTGGCAAGTATCAGTACATTACGCCTTCTTATAAGTGAATAATACTCACTATATGAAGACACCACATTTTGTTTATCCAGTCATCAGCTGTTAGGCATGTGAGTTGTTTCCATATTTTGGCTATTACGAATAATGCAACTATGAACATCTGTGTACAAGCTTTTCTTTGAACACTTGTTTTCAGTTCTCTTGGGTATATACATAGGAGTGGAACTTTCAGATTGTATCTTAATTCTATGTTTAACTTTTTGAATAACCATCAAAATATTTTCAACAGCATCTAAACTATTTCACATTCCCACCAGCAACGTAGAGGGTTCCACCCTCCATGTCCTCATCAACAGTTATTACTTTCCATTTTATTATTATTGTTGCTGTTATGCTAGTGGATTTCTTTGGAAGGAATGATGCTGAAGCTGAAACTCCAGTAATTTGGCCACCTCATGCAAAGAGTTGACTCATTGGAAAAGACTCTGATGCTGGGAAGGATAGGGGGCAGGAGGAGAAGGGGACGACAGAGGATGAGATGGCTGGATGGCATCAATGACTCGATGGACTCGAGTCTGAGTGAACTCTGAGAGTTGGTGATGGACAGGGAGGCCTGGCGAGCTGCGATTCATGGGGTCACAGAGTCGGACACGACTGAGAGACTGGACTGAACTGATGCTAGTGGATATGAAATGGGATTTCACGGCAGCTTTGATTTCACAGTATCTAACTTATCTTTACAAGGGTGCTGTCATTCATTTTGTGTATTCAGTTCCTTGGTAAAAACTTTATTTAAATGATCATCAAATCTCTGAATCTTGAAATGTTATGTTGTTTGTTTCTCACAGCATTTTTATATGACTAAGTAATCGACAAAAAACAATGGAATATCTTTCTTTCGTAAGAGTAATTTTAAGGTATTTTTGGATTGTAAATATTTTTATTTTAGCATCCCTAACATAGTTGGCACCACTCAGTCACATTCTTCATGAACAAAAGCATATTACGTTTACTAAGAAAGCATACATTTTCTCTATGGAAGGAAGTATAACAATGCTAATTGTTTTTAATCCATGGGGACCATCAAGTGGAGTTACATAAATAATATTGTAACTTCTCTTCTGAGCTTGGGATAGGCAGATAATGAAAAATGTATACAAAGTAATTAATTTACAGAAAGTAAAATGTTTCCTCAATTCCATATCTAACACTTTTAAGGATTTTTAAATATAAGTAATACTCAATCCCTTTGACTGCAAGGAGATCCAACCAGTCCATTCTGAAGGAGATCAGCCCTGGGATTTCTTTGGAAGGAATGATGCGAAAGCTGAAACTCCAGTACTTTGGCCACTTCATGCGAAGAGTTGACTCATTGGAAAAGACTCTGATGCTGGGAGGGATTGGGGGCAGGAGGAGAAGGGGACGACAGAGGATGAGATGGCTGGATGGCATCACCGACTTAATGGACGTGAATCTGAGTGAACTCTGGGAGTTGGTGATGGACAGGGAGGCCTGGCGTGCTGCAATTCATGGAGTCGCAAAGAGTCGGACACGACTGAGTGACTAAACTGAATACTCAAGCAAATTTTAATTACAAATTTACCAACATGTTTATCATTTTTATCAGATATTATACAGTAGAATTAAAAACACTCTCTCTGGATATAAAAATAAATAAACCAAGTCATAAAACTCATACTTCATTTATTTATAAAAGTACCCATCACTTAACTACCTATGACTTCAAGCATTTTTATCAAACTTTAATTTGAAAATCATCACAAAGAAGAATACCTAGGCCATTATCAAAAATGTGCAAACAATAAATGCTGGAGAGGGTGTGGAGAAAAGGGAACCCTCCTGCACTGTTGTTGGGAATGTGGATTGGTGCGGCCACTATGGAAAGCAGTGTGGAGGTTCCTTAAAAACTAAACATAGAACTACCATGTGATCCAGCAATTCCAATCCTGGGCATATACCCAGAAAAAAACATAATTGAAAAAGATACACGCATTTCAATGTTTACTGCAGCACTGTTTACAATGGCCAGGACATGGAAGCAAGTTTAATGTCCATCAACAGAGGAATGTATAAAGAAGATGTGGCACACTTATAGAGTGGAATATTACTCAGCCATAAAAAAGAATGAAGTGTGCAGAAATGTGGAAGGACCTAGAGACTATCATACAGAGTAAAGCAAAACAGAAAGAGAAAAACAAATATCATATACTAACACATGTATGTGGAAACTAGGAAAATGATACAGATCAATCTATTTGCAAAGCAGAAATAGAGACAAAGACATAGAGAATAAACATATGCACATCAAGGAAGGAAAGAAGAGGTGGGATGAATCAGGAAACTGGGACTGACCTATATCTACCATGTATAAAACAGATAACTAATAAGAACATACTGTATTGCACAGGCACTCTACTCAATGATCTGTGGTAACCTCAATGCAAAAGAAATCCAAAAAGAAGGCATACATGGATAAATTATAGCTGATTCATTTTGATGTACAGCATAAAATAACACAACACTGTAAAGCAACTATACTTCAAAAAAAAATTTTTTTTAAGAAGAATATCTAATAAATGGCTTGGGAACAGTGTGCACTGTGTGATCCCAGGTACGCCTGGTGCTGAGGATTCAGGAACCACACTGTGAGAACCACTATCTTAGATCATGGCAAAGAGTCTTCCTACAGAAAGATCCATTTAAAGAGTATTAAATAATCTTTCTAAAACATTTAATCAGACAGGCCTAGGATAGCTGCAGGCTTTGTAGACTCACTCATGTTAAACAGGGAACAGGAGCTCAAGTGTAGCATTTCCACAAAGCCTATGTATTTCTCAAAACAGTCTTTTAAATCCTCTGGTGGAATAAAGCAGACAATCAATCAATAAGAACTTAGAGCTCTGTTCATATTACACACTTCAACTAACATTTACAATAGCACTCTGGAAATCTGAGATGGAGAAATAAATCTCATTTCAAAAGTCTTCGGTTCCATTAGAAAATAACTTGTTTTCAAGACTCATTTTTTGATTCCTCCTGTTGAACACATTTTAAATGGTGACTGTGAAGAGACAAAGAGGGAAATTACCAAGTGCCAGGAATGAAGAGACAAACTGAAGCAGAGACAAAAGAATGAGCTGATCGAAAAGCCCATGAGGATACGAGACCTGGATATGGCCCTAGGAGCTGGGCTTCTAAATTCCCCCTCAAAAACAGAAGATGCTATCTAGGTGCCTAAGTCTGAGGCCCTGGAATGAGCCTCCCCAGCAGAGCTCAGAAAGAATGACAGTGAGAAGTGAAAAGGGGACTAGAAAAGCTTCCTCCCTGGCCTGGCAAAGCAGTAAGAAGTCTGCTGCTTGTCCTGGGCCTTGTGTTATGTAGTATGTAAAAAACATCAAAGGCAAAGAGAAACCTCAAAATCAGAGAGAAAACAGATTATCCAAAAAGGCAAGACTGTTACACTGACAGTGGACATCACATCAGCCAAAGGACCATGGAGAAACCTTCAAAGAGCTGAAAAAATTGACTTCTTATTCTATATCCAGTTAAATTCTATTTCAAAAGTGAGGGCAAAATAGACATTTTCAGTTGAAGACTAAAAAAAAGTCATTAAACAAGCCCTTGATGAAAAACCTCTAAAAATATACCTCAGTAAGGAGTGTGCACCAAAAAGGAATTATTTAAGTAAATCTAAATAAACCTAGATCAGTTCAGTTCAGTTGCTCAGTCGTGTCCGACTCTTTGCAACCCCATGAATCGCAGCACGCCAGGCCTCCCTGTCCATCACTATCTCCCAGAGTTCACTCAGACTCACATCCATTGAGTCCGTGATGCCATCCAGCAATCTCATCCTCGGTCATCCCCCCTCCTCCTCCTGCCCCCAATCCCTCCCAGCATCAGAGTCTTTTCCAGTGAGTCAGCTCTTCTCATGACGTGGCCAAAGTACTGGAGTTTCAGCCTCAGCATCATTCCTTCCAAAGAAATCCCAGGACTGATCTCCTTCAGAATGGATTGGTTGGATCTCCTTGCAGTCCAAGGGACTCTCAACAGTCTTCTCCAACACTACAGTTCAAAAGCATCAATTCTTCGGCACTCAGCTTTCTTCACAGTCCAACTCTCACATCCATACATGACCACAGGAAAAACCATAGCCTTGACTAGACGGACCTTAGTCAGCAAAGTAATGTCTCTGCTTTTGAATATGCTATCTAGGTTGGTCATAACTTTTCTTCCAAGGAGTAAGCATCTTTTAATTTCATGGCTGCAGTCACCATCTGCAGTGATTTTGGAGCCCCAAAAGATAAAGTCTGACACTGTTTCCACTGTTTCCCCATCTATTTCCCATGAAGTGATGAGACCGGATGCCATGATCTTCGTTTTCTGAATGTTGAACTTTAAGCCAACTTTTTCACTCTCCTCTTTCACTTTCATCAAGAGGCTTTTTAGCTCCTCTTCACTTTCTGCCATAAGGGTGGTATCATCTGCATATCTGAGGTTATTGATATTTCTCCCGGCAATCTTGATTCCAGCTTGTGTTTCTTCCAGTCCAGCGTTTCTCATGATGTACTCTGCATATAAGTTAAATAAGCAGGTTGATAGTATACAGCCTTGACGTACTCCTTTTCCTATTTGAAACCAGTCTGTTGTTCCATGTCCAGTTCTAACTGTTGCTTCCTGACCTGCATACAGATTTCTCAAGAGGCAGGTTAGGTGGTCTAGATAGCATGTTAAAAAGCAGAGACATTACTTTGCCAACAAAGGTCCGTCTAGTCAAGGCTATGGTTTTTCCAGTGGTCATGTATGGATGTGAGAGTTGGACTGGTGAAGAAAGCTGAGTGCCAAAGAACTGATGCTTTTGAACTGTGGTGTTGGAGAAGACTCTTGAGAGTGCCTTGGACTGCAAGGAGATCCAACCAGTCCATCCTAAAGGAGAGCAATCCTGGGTGTTCATTAGAAGGACTGATGTTGAAGCTGAAACTCCAATACTTTGGCCACCTCATGCAAAGAGTTGACTCATTGGAAAACACTCTGATGCTGGGAGGGATTGGGGGCAGGAGAAGGGGATGACAGAGGATGAGATGGCTGGATGGCATCACTGACTCGATGGAGATGAGTTTGAGTGAATTCCTGGAGTTGGTGATGGACAGGGAGGCCTAGCATGCTGCAGTTAATGGGGTCACAAAGAGTTGGACACGACTGAGTGACTGAACTGAACTGAAATAAACCCTGATTGTAAAGAAACTAAAAATATACAGGGCAGGGGTAGGAGGTGGTGGTACAGTGGTTAAATAAAAAGAAGGTAGAAGAAAATAACAGAAATAATAGGAGAGAGAAAACTGAGTTAAAGGGTTTTAACATCCTTGTACTTGGAGGAAGCTGGGAAAACTTGAAAATTTAAGTCAACTGTGTATGTAAAAATGCAAGAGTAATTATAATTACTAATTAGAAAGGTTATAAAGTATAAGGGCAGTCACTCAGTCATGTCCTACTCTTTGTGACCCCATGGACTGTAGCCCACCAGGCTCCTCTGTCCGTGGGATTCTCCAGGCAAGAATATTGGAGTGGATTGCCATTCCCTTCTCCAGGGGATCTTCCCAACCCAGGGATCAAACCTAGGTCTCCCACATTGCAGGCAGATTCTTTACCATCTGTGCCACCAGGGAAGCCCAGAAAGGATATAAGTTATTTCCAAATCAGAAGTTTAGAAAAACAGAAAACAAGGAAAACTCAATTGATACTTTAGAAGTCAGAACAGGGGGTGGGGGAATGAATGCATGAGACCAGAAAACAGAATTAAGACAGAAATAAATCTAAATATACAAATAAGCAAATTAACGTAAACAGATTAAATTTTCCCAACCTGAAAAGGATGCTTAGACAAGAAAAAGATACTAAATTTAAGAGAACTAAAAATATTTCCACTTTAAAATTTGTGAATCACTGTATTGTACACCTGAAATTTATATACTATTGTATATCAACTATAACAGTAAAAAATAATTTAAAAAATAATAATTCCACATGAATCCATTTCAGTTAGAAGGCTGTTGTTATTTCTTAGGAATAAATAGCTAGAATAGTAAGCAGAATGGTTTTTAACAGGCCAGTGGTTTTAACAATCCGATAGATTACAAGTGTTCTGAAAATCCTGATTCATGAAGCTATGTAGCAGCAAATGGAATCTGAATTCCCCAGTGCTTTGAGACTTGTTCTTCAGAGAATCAATGAACTTGTCTGCAATAGAAAACAACCTTATATTCCACTCCTATTTCTCAAAAGAATCTCTTGACAAGGCAGTGATTCAAGGCCCTGACTGGGATAAATTGCGACTCTCAAGACACTGGACAAGACCGCTTTCAGAATATCTGGCAGAGTCTCTAATGCTAGTGCAAAAGCAACGGTTCACAGAGAACTATGGGAGGTTCTTCCTTCTCCAAAACAGCAAGCCAGATGTGCGAGCAGGCGCTCCATCGGCTTTGACGGCAAGCCACCGTTCACCAATTTCTCTCTCAGTGGTCTTTCCAGCATTCAAAACGAGCTCACAGAACAAGAATTCTTGATGGCATCAGCACGCTCTTAAAGGACAAAAAAGAGAAACTAGCTTATAAGTATCATCGGCATTCATTCGGTTACATGCTGAAAGAAAACAGAGTAACTGCTGACTCTTTTAAAGCCTTGTTTGAAAGACTATGAGGAAAAAAAATGTTCATGATTCTAGAAGAGGTCCTCATTGTTCCACTCCTGGTCACGAACCATCCAGAGTTCAGAGAGCCTCACCTAGGCCACTCCAATCTTATTGCTACTTTAGCTTACAAGATTTTGCAAGATAACTTTGTGGGCTGGGGCAATTCCAAGTTGAGGTAAGGTTCCAGCCTTTTCAAATTAAGCCACCTTCTTGTCAAAACAATTCACACTGTCCGAAGTTTTCTATCTGGGCAGGTTTAGGGGCCTCTTTTCTGTTACCAAGAAAACTGTCAGACAAGCAAAAGCACAGTTCTGTATGCCTGCACCCTCAATCTTTTATAGTTAAGACAAAAAAACACGCCAAGTTTTGTCCAACTTTCTTTTTCAGTTTCTCTTTTCTTTCCTTTTTAATGCAGTATTTTTTCCATCTAAACTAGACTCTGCATAAATAAGACACGGTACATTTTCATTGATTTTTATCGGTGGGAAACTGTTCAATATTGTCTCCTATACACACAGCAACAATGAAAACTACACACAATTTAAATGGATACACTAATGATCCATTTACTTGTTTAAAGTAAGGGAAGGGAAAAAGATACCTATGCAGTTTTGACTTTAAGGGGAATAAAGACTTTAAAAAGGTAATTTTCAAAGTAATAGAAAAACATTTTTTAAAAAACCTTTAAAAAAATTGTTTTCAACATTCAGTTTATAAACTCCTAAAGTCTTAAACTCTATTCAGGGATATGAGCGAAAAATTCCTGATCTCTTATCTCTCAAGCCACAAAATATGGATCTGAAATAAAGAAAAAAAAACTGGCAAGTATTGGGCCTGACTGTTGTGGCAGAATGTTATTTCCCAAGATGGCCACAACAGTAACTCTGGTACCACATGCTCTTCTAAAACTGCAGAACTCTCCCAGCAAGAGGTGACACACTCAGGTGTATATGTGCCTCACTTGTAACCACAAATGCAGTGAGTGAAAAATAACAATGCCTAGCTTTCTGAGGCCACCATGTCATGCAGAAGCAAGGCCACATGTAGGCACTATGGTCAACAGTCCCAACTTGTTCAAGTTCTCCCCGCCTAAGCACCAGATATGGTGGTGAACAAGCCTTCAAATTATCAAATGCTTATTCAAATTATTCCAGCCCCCAGCAGTTGATCCCAACCTTCAAGTCTTCCCAACTGAAACCGCAACCATCATACAGCTGGGAAAACCATCCCTACTGTGCCCTTTTGGAGTCCCCAACTCAACAGAATCCATAAATGTAAAAAAAAAAAAAAGGTTTTTATGCCTCTACGTTTTGGACTAGGTGTTCAGTTGCAACACTAACTGGAACAGCTATCTCAAGTGGGGAAATTCAATCTCATTCCTATAGTCAAATGTTTTTAGCCTAAACAAAGTTAGCCTCCCTATCTTCCTATAAAATACTGACAAAATCAAATGTGATAAAATGATATACGGGCTTTCTCTTGGGTCTACCACCAAAAGTTTTAAATATATAAATCAAACTTTTTAAAATATTCTTTTCCATTAAGGTTTATTATAGGATAAGCCTTCCCTGGTGGCTTAGATGGTAAAGAATCTGCCTCCAATGCAGGAGACCTGGGTTCGATCCCTGGGTTGGGAAGATCCCCTGGAGAAGGACATGGCAAGCCACTCTAGTATCCTTGCCTAGAGAATTGTATGGAGAGAGGAGCCAAGCATGGGGTTGCAAAGAGTAGAACACGACTCAGTGACTAACACTTTCACTTTCAGTTTATTAGAGAATGCCAATAGAGTTCTCTGTGTTTATCCATCCTATTAATATATATTATATAGCTCACACCTGCTAACACCAAACTCCCAACCCGTCCCTCCCCCCAATACCCTCCCCCTGGACACCCACAAGTCTGTTCTCTATGTCCATGATATGGTTTGTGTTTTAGAGACTGGTTCATTTATGTCATATTTTAGATTCCACATATAAGTGGTATCACATGGTATTTGTCTTTCTCTTTCTGACTTCATTTAGTATGCTAATCTCTAATTGTATCCATGTTGCTGCAAATGGCATTATTTCATTCTTTATGACTGAGTAGTATTCCACTGTATATACGTACAACTTCTTTATCCATTCATTTATTGATGGGCATTTATGTTGTTTCCATGTCTTGACTATTGTCAATGCTGCTTTGAACACAGGGGTACATGTATCATTTTGGATTAAAGTTTTATCTGGATATATGCCTAGCAGTGAGCTTCCCTGGTAGCTCAGCAGTGAAGAATCCACCTGTAATACAGGAGACATGAGAGGTTTGATCCTTGGATTGGGAAGATCCCCTGGAGAGGGCATGATAACCCACTCCAGTACTCTTGCCTGGAGAATCCCATGGATAGAAAGTCTGGCAGGCTACAGTCCACAGGGTCTCAAAGGAGTCAATCACGAATGAAGCAATTTAGCATACATGCACGACTGCACGCCTAGGAGTAAGACTGCTGAATCATATGGTAGTTCTAATTTTAGTTTTCTGAGGAACCTCCATATTGTTTTCCACAGTGGCTACACCAACTTACATTCCTACCAACAGTGTAGGAGGGTTCGCATAAATCATACTATTAACAGCAACTTCTGATTTTCACAACTGACATTAAATATGTTTAATATTATTTTTTAAATATATATATATATTTTGGCCACACTGCACAGCTTGCAGGATCTTACTTCCCTGACCACGAAGCAAACTCAGGCCCATGGCAGCGAAAGCACTAATTCCTAACTACTGGGCCTCCCGGAAACTCCCTATACTTCAACTCTTAGATAAGTCCCACAGAAATTTTAAGAACAAAATCATGGTCCATATCCTAGATAAACTGCTCATATAAATTCTGCTATTTTCCTGAGTAATATTTCCCCATTATTTAGAATGACTAACAAAGTCTGATAAATCCTACTGAGTCTTTTATACATAATCTACAGTTGATGGCAATCATTTACTGTGAAAGCTAAGAAAATACACTAACATTCTAAAGAAACCAGATTTAAAAGGAAATAATAAAAATCCTAGAAAAGTCAGTTTTCATTCCAATCCCAAAGAAAGGCAATGCCAAAGAATGTTCAAACTACCACACAATTGTACTCATCTCACACGCTAGCAAAGTAATGCTCAAAACTCTCCAACTTAGGCTTCAAGAGAACGTGGACCAACACCTCCCAGATATTCAAGCTAGATTCAGAAAAAGAAGAGGAACCTGAGATCAAATTGCCAACATCCGCTGGATTTCAGAAAAAGCAAGAGAATTCCAGAAAAACATCTACTTCTGCTTATTGACTACGCCAAAGCCTTTGACTGTGTAGATCACAACAAACTGTGGGAAAATTCTTAAAGAGATGGGAATACCAGACCATCTTAGCTGCCTCCTGAGAAATCTGTATGCAGGTCAAGAAACAGCAGTTAGAACCAGATATGGAACAATGAACTGGTTCCAAATAGGAAAAAGGAATATATCAAGACTGTATACTGTCACCCTGCTTATTTAACTTCTATGCAGAGTACATCATGAGAAACACTGGGCTGGAAGAAGCATAAGCTGGAATCAAGATTGCCAGGAAAAATATCAGTAACCTCAGATAGGCAGATGACACCACCCTTATGGCAGAAAGCAAAGAGGAACTAAAGAGCCTCTTGATGAAAGTGAAAGAGGAGAGTGAAAAAGTTGGCTTAAAATTCAACATTCATAAAAGTAAGATCATGGCATCTGGTCCGATCACTTCATGGAAAACAGATGGGGAAACAATGGAAACAGTGACAGACTTTATTTTCTTGGGCTCTAAAATCACTGCAGATGCTAACTGCAGCCATGAAATTAAAAGACACATTCTCCTTGGAAGAAAAGCCATGACCAACCTGGACAGCATATTAAAAGCAGAAATATTACTTTGCCAACAAAGGTCTGTCTAGTCAAAGCTATGGTTTTTTCCAGTGGTCATGTATAGATGGGAGACTGAGACCATAAAGAAAGCTGAGCACTGAAGAATGGATGCTTTTGAACTATGGTGTTGGAGAAGACTCTTGAGAGTCCCTTGGACTGTAAGGAGATCAAACCAGTCAATCCTAAAGGAAATCAGTCCTGAATATTCATTGGAAGGACTGATGTTGAAGCTGAAACTCCAATTTGGCCACCTGATACAAAGAGCCAACTCATTTGAAAAGACCCTGATGTTGGTAAAGATTGAAAGTGGGAGGAGAAGGGGATGACAGAGGATAAGAAGGGGATGACAGAGGATGAGATGGTTGGATGGCATCACTGACTTGAAGGACATGAGTTTGAATAAACTCCAGGAGTTGGTGATGGACAGGAAGGCTTGGGTTGCAAAGAGTCGGACACAACTGAGTGACTGAAGTGAACTGAACTGATTACATAAAAACTCCTTTCAAATAGATTAAAGAATATCCATAGCTAGACAAGATGAATTTTTGGTTTACATGCCTGAATTATGTACTCCCTATAGCACATATTTAGTACTTAATAGTACATAATATAGTACTCCCTATAATATTCCTAAATTATGTACTCGCCATAGTACAACATCAGGGAGTATTAATATACAGGCATCTAGCTGGAAATGACAATATACACAATCACCTAGAATTCCAAATTATACAGAGATAAAGATGGCATCCGCCAGTAGAGTCTTTGAAAATGGCACTGTGAATAAAGAGATGAGTAGCGTCAAGTAAGCAAATGCAAAGGGTCTTGACAAAAGCCTTCAAAAGAGTTAACGTCTCAGACTGATAGCCATCCACTAAGTAAGCTACAATAGGACAGAATTATTATTGTATGTTTTTTTCACTATTGTAGCTCTACCATTTGGAATTTATTGAATGAACCAGTGATTAAAGTACATTAAGTAAAATTTCCATAAAATACAATCTATGATAACTTCAAAGGATTTCTTATGGATTCATAGCTTTCAAAAATCCCATCAAGAATGGAAACAAAAAGAATGGCAGCCAAACTAGAACACATGGAATTAGTTTGTGCTTTTGGAATCTAGAAAAGGCCAAAAGTCTGAGTGTGTGGATCACAATAAACTGTGGAAAATTCTGAAAGAGTTGGGAATACCAGACCACCACCTGCCTCTTGAGAAACCTATATGCAGGTCAGGAAGCAACAGGTAGAACTGGACATGGAACAACAGACTGGTTCCAAATAGGAAAAGGAGTATGTCAAGGCTGTATATTGTCACCCTGCTTATTTAATTTCTATGCAGAGTACATCATGAGAAACACTGGGCTGGAGGAAGCACAAGCTGGAATCAAGATTGCCAGGAGAAATATCAATACCCTCAGATATGCAGATGACACTACCCTTATGGCAGAAAGTGAAGAGGAACTAAAAAGTCTCTTGATAAAAGTGAAAGAGGAGAGTGAAAAAGTTGGCTTAAAGCTCAACATTCAGAAAACGAAGATCATGGCATCCGGTCCCATCACTTCATGGGAAATAGATGGGGAAACAGTGGAAACAATGGCTGACTTTATCTTTTTGGGGCTCCAAAATCACGGCAGATGGTGATTGCAGCCATGAAATTAAAAGACGCTTACTCCTTGGAAGAAAAGTTATGACCAACCTAGATAGCGTATTCAAAAGCAGAGACATTACTTTGCTGACTAAGGTCCATCTAGTCAAGGCTATGGTTTTTCCTGTGGTCATGTATGGATGTGAGAGTTGGACTGTGAAGAAAGCTGAGCGCCAAAGAATTGATGCTTTTGAACTGTGGTGTTAGAGAAGACTGTTGAGAGTCCCTTGGACTGCAAGGAGATCCAACCAGTCCATCCTAAAGGAGATCAGCCCTGGGTGTTCTTTGGAAGGACTGATGCTGAGGCTGAACCTCCAGTACTTTGGCCACGTCATGAGAAGAGCTGACTCATTGGAAAAGACTCTGATGCTGGGAGGGACTGGGGGCAGGAGAAGAAGGGGACTACCGAGGATGAGATGGCTGGATGGCATCACCGACTGGATGGACACTGAGTCTGAGTGAACTCTGGGAGATGGTGATGGACAGGGAGGCCTCGTGTGCTGTGATTCATGGGGTCGCAAAGAGTCAGACACGACTGAGCCACTGAACTGAAACCAAACTATGAGGGAGAAAACTAAAGTAACTAGAGGAGGAAACAAGTTTGATTATAAATATGTCTCTCCCAAATCCTCTTGAAAAACTAATGAATTAAATGCTGAGATGAAACTGAGTATTACTAAAGATCAATAATAACAGGAATAGTAAGAAGCAGCTTAAAGTGGGTAACATAATTTATATAATTTAAATGTAAAAAGATTTAAAATATCTTGACATTTACTTTACAAAATTGATAGACCAAAGAAATAAATAAATACATAAATCAGAGGAACAGATTCTGAACAATATCCACAATGCAGCTTAAGAGGTTAGAACATCATCATAAGGGTATTATGGGCTGCTCTATCAGTCTCATAAGCAGCCTATAAATTTCTGGATACAAGTATTACATTTAAGTAGAACTTTAGGAATTATTTACCTGAAATTTAGCAGGATTTCATTGTTTTAATTTAAACTGTTCAAGTCTAATGAGGGGAAAAATAGATTTAAGACAAATTCAAAAGTGAACTTTTACATAACTAAAAAGCTCACTGGAAAACTCACTTTACATCAGTATGTAAAATTCTTTGTTACAGTCTGCTTAAAAATGCTTTTAAAAAAATAAAGTTACATTCTGTTGGCTTGATTTTATAAATAAACTCTTTCAGAAAGCTTTTGTATTTTTTCAACCCCATTTGTAAAAGATATAGTAGTTGCCATAAGAAATTGGTAGGGTGTTGCTATGACAACAGTATTTTAATATCATTTTAAAAATACCAGTAGCTTCAAAGAACAATGAGGTAAAAGAAAAGAGAGGGGGGAAAAGATCGTCCTAGTATTTTGCAATACAACTATTATAATCATGCTGCAACAGAGCTTCACAAACTTTTTCCATTCTGTACTTTAGAGGGAAAGTATTAGGAGACACTTTAAGAGGTAAGAGGAGAGTATTAACAAAGCCAAATTAATTCCAGCTGTTTTGAGGAAGAATAAAGAGATGCTATGAGGTCCTTCTCTCAACAGTTAAAGAAAAGGGTTCTAACATGAGGTACAACTACTAAAGGACCATCCCCACTCGTAATCCGGCAAAGCCCTCAGAATCAAAGGACAAATAAATGTTCTTTAAGCTCAGGCCAGGAGAAAATGGGGAAGGGTCAATCAATAAAGAGGGAGGAGCCAGAAATGTTCCATACCTAATTAGAGATACCTAATTTTTTTCCCTTAAATCTTAATTGGGTAATTTAGAAAAATATTTTAAACTAGTGGTCTAAGTTTACCTGTAGTAATAGACAACTATAAATTTGTTTATAGCAAAGAAACCATACTTAAGTGTGAGAGAAAGAGTACTAAATACTTCCAAAATGAACCTTGCCTAAAAGATTTAGGCTCTTCAGACCCCAGAGTTAGACAAAGATTTAGGAGAGAAAAGTCCACTGATTGTGGTCCTTTTGCTACAGAAAATATTTACTTCTAGATTCTGAAGAGTGACAAATGGAATATATGGAAGGGTTCATAACAATAACAATTTGCATCTGCATAATTTCATACAAGTCTACAATGTACTGTCTTGTATTTTCCCACTTAAAATGTAGGGCTGGAAAAGATAACCACGGCACATCTGAACAGTATTAAAAATGACATAAGTCAACAATACATTAATACAGAGTTTATAACATAATACAGAGTTTATAACAATATGTTATAATACAGAGTTTAAATAGTATGAACTATCCAATAAATAGGAAAGGCAGAACCATATAAGATAGAATTATGCTATTTAAGAAAATTTCTCATGAGGGATATCAAACTTAGGTACCAAAAATTCTTTGAGCTGTGACAAATACTGAACTGTTCTTTAATAGTAACGGACCACCCAGACCCTTGCTATTCCCTTCTTTCCACTGATCTTTTCCCATTTACTGTTATAATGCTTTCCTCTCCCCTCCTCACTACTCATCCTTTAAAGCCCACTTAACTGGATTTTTTTAATCTATGAAACTTTGAGAATGCCTGTCCTAAGTGGCCTTGCTCCACTTACTGTACTATTCTTTCAGAATGTATTCATTCACATCATCATAGTACTAATTACACTTGAAAATGGGACTTAGCTCCCTGACAAACATACAAGCTCAGTGAGGGAAAGAACCGTATTATTTTTACAATCCGTTGTACAATTATCTTCACCATCCAGATTGTCATTGTCTCCTCTCCCTCCTCCTCCTCTAGGCATCTCAAACTCAACATCTTAAAAAGAGAAAATCCCTCCCTCCCCTCTCCAACTTAGTTCTCTTCCAGGATTCCCCTCTCAAAAAGAGCCATCACCATCTACTAAACTAGCTACTAGAGCCAGAGAAATCTAGAAACTCTTGCCATCTATCTCTTCCTCACAGCCCACATCCAATCAGTTTGACCCCAGAAGTATCTCTCAATTTTTTCCACTTCTTTCTATCTCCCGTAGACTGGACTTCTGTGATAATTTTCTAACTATCCTCCCTACATCTTCTTCCTTTTCTCCACTCTCATCTGTTGACACCAGATGAGAGCAGTAATTTAAAAATAAACAAATTTGCTCATGCCCCAAATCTTCCACATAGCCTACACAGCTGCAAGCACTGGCGCTGTTAAGGAATCTTTCTCTCTTAGGTCACTTTCACCCCCACCTGTCATTCCAGGCACCCTGGCATCTTCTGTACCCTCAAATGTGCCAATGCTCCCTCTTCTCTGCCTAGCCAGTGCTTACTCATCCTTCAAACCCCTGCACAAGCATCACTTCCTTGGGGAAATCCCCCTGATGCCCCAACTTCAACTGATATACTCTAGTTATTCCACCACATGCTTTTCCTTAGCTCTTGTCAAATTGTGCAAATATGTGTTTGTGTAAAGATTTGCTTATTAACTATCTTCCCCAGCAGACTTACAGAGCCTAGAACACAGCATATAAACTGGACACTATGTTGAATCTTCCCATACATTAGCTCATTTGATCTTCCAAATCCCTGTTAAGTAAATATTATCCTTGTTTTTACAGATGGAGAGAGATTTATCCAAGATCACAGGGCCACTAAGTATTAAGAGCTAGGACAGGAACTTCAGTCTGTCAAACTCATACTTCTTATTGCCATAACTGAATTTGCCCTCCTCAAACAATTAGCTATAGGACTAAATATATATTTGTCGATAATTTTAAATGTCTACTTAAAGCAGATATCAATCTGCTTAGTATATCTGCTTAATATATCTATTAGGATACTTTTACACTAAGATATACCAGACCACCTGACCTGCCTCTTGAGAAGCCTACATGCAGGTCAGGAAGCAACAGTCAGAGCTGGCCATGGGACAACAGACTGGCTCCAAATAGGAAAAGCAGTACATCAAGGCTGCATATTGTCACCCTGCTTATTTAACTTATATGCAGAGTACATCATGAGAAACGCTGGGCTGGAGGAAGCACAAGCTGGAATCAAGACTGCCGGGAGAAATATCAATAACCTCAGATATGCAGATGACACCTCTCTTACGGCAGAAAGTGAAGAGGAACTAAAAGCCTCTTGATGAAAGTTAAAGAGGAGAGTGAAAAAGTTGGCTTAGAGCTCAACATTCAGAAAATGAAGATCATGGCATCCGGTCCCATCACTTCATGGGAAATAGATGGGGAAACAGTGTCAGACTTTATTTTCGGGGGCTCCAAAATCACTGCAGATAGTGACTGCAGCCACGAAATTAAAAGACGCTTACTCCTTGGAAGGAATGTTATGACCAACCTAGATAGCATATTCAAAAGCAGACACATTACTTTGCGACTAAGGTCCATCTAGTCAAGGCTATGGTTTTTCCTGTGGTCATGTATGGATGTGAGAGTTGGACTGTGAAGAAGGCTGAGCACTGAAGAATTGATGCTTTTGACCTGTGGTGTTGGAGAAGACTCTTGAGAGTGCCTTGGACTGCAAGGAGATCCAACCAGTCCATCCTAAAGGAGATTAGTCCTGGGTGTTCACTGGAAGGACTGATGCTGAAGCTGAAACTCCAATACTTTGGCCACCTCATGCGAAGTGTTGACTCACTGGAAAAGACTCTGATGCTGGGAGGGACTGGGGGCAGGAGGAGAAGGGGACGACAGAAGATAAGATAGCTGGATGGCATCACCGACTTGATGGAGATGAGTTTGGCTGAACTCCAGGAGTTGGTGATGGCAGGGAGGCCTCGCGTGCTGTGTTCATGGGTCACAAAGAGTCGGACACGACTGTACTGAACATTAAGATAAAGAATAATGGCAAAAAAAATTCTTCAGAGTTTCTTTAATTTGGAGATATGCACCCACTGTGTTAACCCACATAGTAGGGTTACTAACTGGGTCCCAGAAATAGACAGGTAGTTGTCTTGGAACTAAATAGCTAGGGAAACAGGCTTCCATTGATGTGGAGCAAGGCTCTGTGCTAATATAAGGTGAGCCTTGCTATGGGAACTATACCTCTATTTCTGACTTTGTTGGAGTCAACAACAAGATTAACCATTGTTAATATTGTTAAAATAACTAATTGAAATAAACTATTGCATTTATTAAATAATATATTAAGAGCCCACTTTGTTCTAAGCACAGTATTAGACAGAACCCAAGGATTCAAAAGTGAACATATCAGATATAATCCCTGACCTTAATTTCATAAAAGCAAAGACAATCTACACTAGTTTTAAAATGCTAATATATGAACAAAGAGAGCTTTCCAGATGGTTTAGCAGTAAAGAATCTGCCTGCCGATGCAGGAGACGAGGTTCCACCCCCCGAGTCAGAAAAATCCCTGAGAGAGTAAATGGCCACCCATTCCAGTATTCTTGTCTGGGAAATCCCACAGAGAGAGGAGCTTGGCTGGCTACAGTCCATGAGGTCACAAGAGCTGGACACGACTTAGAGACTAAAACAACAACAGGCATGAACCAAAAAAACCCACAACAAGGATAATCTCAACTCCACAAAGCCCACTGAATTGTTAACTTTTGTTTTACAGGAAAATGAAAGCGTTTCAAATTATTAATAACTTAGTTGAGCTATTTTTTATATAATAAAAAATTTCCTTATGCTTTAGGGGAAATTCTGCATATGAACCTACACATACCATCTGAGTATTAACCTACATACCATGCATAACTGAATAGATAGTAAGGCAGTCCCAAATAAGAAGAAAAGCAGATAAAACAAGTACAGACATTCTTCGTGGAGTCACAAATAGTTACAGTCGAGGAACAGGCCTACTTTTGGCAAATGGTAGGAAAAAAGAAAATATTGACATAAGACATAAGGAAAAAAATAAAAAAACAACAAACAGGATAAGCAACAGAAGAAAAAGAAATGAAATGAAAATGTTAGGATAAAAATATTACTTAGCAAAATAATAAGCTTCAGTGTTTTGAATTCAAGCTAAGAATCTGGGAAACACCTGAAATATCTCTTCAGGATCTCCTATTGAATTGTGAAGCCGCAAGTTCATCAATTCACATGTGCCACAGTGTAGACTTAGCGAAAGACATACACACAACATGGTAATGCATCACTACCCAAACCACACACTGAGCATCAATCCAATTACATGTCCAACAATGACATATGCATCTATGACTTGATTAGCATTTAGACATAATAAAAATGTATGATTCTTACATATTTAAATAAATGATTTCATTATAAATTATTTTCTTACTGTTATAATAAAGTAAGGCATTATAATGACTTTTTAAATTATGCACATCATCTGTGAATTTCAGTTCAGGATGGTAAAGGGGACTGGAGATTAATTATTATAAAACAGGGGCCTGGGTCTACTGGGGCTGACAAACAGTGCTATAGCATAGATATCTAGGAATGAAATTACTAACAAGGTATGTGTAATTTTTTAGGTAAATAACTTGTTCTCCTCAGAGTTTCAATATAATAATTTACAATTCCACTAACACTATATGCCAGTTTCCCAATATTCTACATCATTGCCAGTTACTATTACTGATTTGGAGAGCAAAAATATCTTACTGTGGTGTTTTTTTTTTCTGCTCATTAGTATAACTGACCATCATTTTTTATGTACTGGCTATTAATGTTTCAGTTTTTTTTAAGTTCCTGTTTAACTCGTTAGCCTATTTTTCTAGGATTAAAACACTCTGACTTTAAAAATTCTTTCTGAGGAGGAATAAAGTGAATACCATGTCAGCAACATCCAAAGACCATAAATAAATTTAAGCTTATTAATCAAACAGGTAGCAAGTTGAAAGGAAAACAAAAGACAGAAAGGCAGGCAATTCAGGGAAAAAAAGAAAAAGCGCTTTTAAAAATTAGTACTTATAAGAGAAAAAAAGGTGACAAAACAGCTTGTACCTATAAATGAACTATACTTCAATAAATTAAAAAAAAAGAAAACCCAGTTTATACCTAAACCTCAGTTACTTACTACTCTGCAAATAAGATTTCCAAGTATCTTTCTTTTCTGATATTATTTTGCTGTCAAGAATACTAAGTATCATCTCTAGAAAATGAAACTGATGACCCTATTTGCAGTGCAGCAATAGAGACACAGACATAAAGAACAGATTTGTGGACACAGTGGGGTGGCGGTGGGGGTGGAGGGAGAGGATGGGACGAATTGACAGAGTGGCACTGAAAACATATACGGTAACACGTGTAGAATAGACAGCCAGTGGGAATTTGCACTATGATTTATGGAGCTCGACCCAGTGTTCTGACAACCTACAGGGGTGAGATGGGGCAGGAGGTGGGAGAGAGGTTCAAGAGGAAGGGGACATATGCATAACTATGGCTGATTCATGCTGATGTATGGCAGAAACCAACACAGTATTATAAAGCAATTATCTTCCAATTAAAACTAAGTAATTTTAAAGCAATGACAACAACAAAAGAATCCTTTGTCAGTCATTTTGTTTTAAATGCTTATTTCCTTCAACTATCTGAATGCTATGTTATCTAACAACACTAAAATTTACAAACTGAAGAATTTGCCAATTAATGAGAACATTCTTTAGACAATGAGACAAATAGCCCATTCAGACTTTGAAATTACCAAGCTGCTGAGTAGACTAAGAAGCTTGTAAACCAGTATCTATGTTTTATCATCTTATCTCAGTCCTGTTATAATAATATACAACTGCCCATTGTAATAAAATACAATTATTTATTTTTAAACTATAATCTTCATCCTTTAAAAATGCAGTCTATTCTCCTGTTTGTAATCTGTTGAAGTTCTGCTTTATCTTGACTGTGCACTGTTCAGATTGGGTTTTGTTTATTAAGTCAAAGATCTATACTAAAAATGTGAACAGTTTGTGTCACCAGAAGTCATGTAAGGCCAAAGTAAGAGAAGAGTAACAGGTGAGATTATTTCATTATGATAAATCCACTGATACTTGAAGGAACTAAACTTTTTCCCCAAATATGCTAAATCCTTTGCTATAATACCAAAACCTAATTACAGGTTTTCCCTGTTCGTGATCCGTATCACTTTAGATTACCCTATCCACTAGCTTGCTCCACTGACTCCAGACGGCTACTGACTGGCCAAGGGTCTCCACTCCTCGTTTTTCTGGTTTCTACCTGAAACGCAACCAGCTGCCTCCCAGCCCGCCAGCCTGCCCTAACTCCCTTATTATCAATCTATCATCTAACCAAACTCTCCCTCAGGTAAAGACTTAGCTCCCAATTCCCACTGCTTGGATAACACAATTTCCGTTCCAACTCTGGTTGCTGTAAAATCACCTACCTATCTTCTGACATGACTTATCTCCCCCAGGTCACTTATCTCCCCAGTGACCTGGATCTGAAGAGCCTAGAACCTTTTAAAAACTATGACAAGGCAAGATGTATGCTTTTAATTCTGAATGTGTTTCTCCACAGAGACAATGTTATAAGTAGTCCTCAAGTTCTATGGTACTGCTGCTGCTGCTGCTAAGTTGCTTTAGCCATGTCTGACTCTGTGCAACCCCACAGACGGCAGCCCGCCAGGCTCCCCCATCCCTGGGATTCTCCAGTACTAGAGTACCATAACTCAGTTATTCACAGGCCAAAAATGGTGGGGTAGGCCAGTTTTGGTGGAGTAGATAGTTAAGCTGGGCATCATTCATATCAATGTTTCCTAAGGGAAAAAAGTATTTCACATTCCAAATAACTGACTTTAAAAGACTGCCACCTTACTGAAAATACTGTTCTCTCAGCAAGCAACACTATGTGTTACAAGTAGTGATCAGTATCTGTTAACTGACTGATATATTTGGAGGAACAGCTGTATCTGCTGCTATAGTAAATTTTAAATGTAATTTAACATTCAAAGACCAGGGCAAAGTCACTAAATTTTTAAAACACATTTCCTGGCCTCTTATTTATTATTACTAATCTAAGCTAAGGAGGCCCACAATTTACTTTTTACGACACTAACGAATTCAACCTAAGAGAAAGGAAGAAAACTAAGCTTTCACTGGGAACTGATTATGAGCCAAGAGGCTTACATACATCCTTACTACAATTCTGTGAAATTAGGAATTATTAACTCAATTTTAGATGTGAATAAACTAAGGTTCACAAAAATCAGGTATGTTGATAGTTGGCTTATAGGAGTAATAATTAGGCCAAAAAAGAAAAGGAAATTTCACAGATTGAGAATGATACTGAATTCCAAATCCAGATAAAACAGAGTAAGGAATATGAAAGGTGAACTAGAAATAAAAGTAGAAATTAGCCATATTTTAATTCAAGAGCTTAGATGCAGCATATACCACTAACATATATGCAAGGGTCAGACTCACCTTTCACAGGCAGCTCCTCCCGCCTAAAAAATGATACGACTCCTGAACATACATGGAAAGGTGTGCTTTGTCAAACATTTCATGAGATGAGATTCTGGTCAGAGGGTGAAGCTGAGAATGACCTGGGACATTAGCAAGTGAAGATGCTCAGGGATTCTGAGTCAGGGCAATCTGTGGATTGCCACATGGCCTACTTCCTGGGCACTGCCAGCCCTCAAAGCAAAACTGATACAGCCTCATTCCCCCTGAAAACTGCTTCATCTAGGAGCAATTTGCCCAAGATATTGAGGAAAAGGGTGAAGTTCAGATACATCATAAATTCTATCTGATATCCAAGTCAATATTCTCTCCCACTTTATAATCTGAAGCCTAAGGCACGTTTTTTAAATAAATACTTTATTTTCCCATATCAGTCTCTTATTTTGAATCTAGAATTAACAAATTTATGTTAAACTGTATAATTCAGTACCTTCTATAATAATATAATGTTTTATAATAATATACCTTAAAAATGAAATGTATAGATGCTAAAAGTAATTGACTTTGGTGAAAACAATTTTAACTAAAAATTATATTTTATTATAGTTTAAATAGGATAAAGTTATTACCAATAATAATAATAAAGCAACATTTCACTTCAGTTCAGTTCAGTCGCTCAGTCGTGTCCGACTCTTTGCGACCCCATGAATCGCAGCACGCCAGGCCTCCCTGTCCATCATCAACTCCCCGGAGTTCACTCAGACTCATGTCCATTGAGTCCGTGATGCCATCCAGCCATCTCATCCTCTGTCATCCCCTTCTCCTCCTGCCCCCAATCCCTCCCAGCATCAGAGTTTTTTCCAATGAGTCAACTCTTCGCATGAGGTGGACAAAGTACTGGAGTTTCAGCTTTAGCATCATTCCTTCCAAAGAAATCCAGGGCTGATCTCCCTCAGAATGGACTGGTTGGATCTCCTTGCAGTCCAAGGGACTCTCAACAGTCTTCTCCAATACCACAGTTCAAAAGCATCAATTCTTCGGCATTTACTGTGCACTTATTAATATTTTTCAGGTTCTGAGCTAAGCCCTTTGAATATTGTCAGATTTATTTTCAGTTCTTTACTCTGTATTGTATCACCAGCATACTTTTGGGAGGGATTTACTGACACAGCCAACTCTTGGATGATAACCTACCAGTTCTTTGCAGAGAAAAGGAGTCACAGCAACCATAGGTGCCTAAAGGTACTACTTTCAACCAACTAGTCTATTCCCCTAGAACTGGAAAAGACGGAAGTGGAGAGTTTTGAGTTACTTCTGTGACTAGTGTCACCACACCAATCCATCTTCCTTCACAGTAACACACACACATGCAAATACACACACATGAGATACTGGTGAGCAAAAACAGTATTATCTCTTCTCAAATGGTTCCTTCTCACTTTTGTCATCTTAAACAAAACCCTAGATACCTATATATGGCACACCTCTTTTCTTCCACTGGCAACAACAGGTATTTAAATCTGCTTCTGAAAATACAAAGATTGGTCACTTAGTCTTCTCACAGAAAACAAAGCAACCTGAAATATACTCCAAAAGGTGCATGCATGCACTCACACACAAATAATAATCACTTTTCTTTTTCTGCCATGCCACATAGCATGCAAGGATCTTCCTCAACCAGGGATCAAACCCATACCCCCAGCATTGGGAACACAGAGTCTTAATTTCTGGACCTTCAGGGAAGTCCAATAATAACTTTTAAGAGACTCAAAACCTAACATCTATAGCAAGATAGAGGACTAGAGAATCTATCTGCTGGATAACTCCTTTACGTGCCCCTTGTCCCTTTCTAGCTTTTAAAAGGATTTATTTTCCATCCTATGATGGTCCCTCCCTATGTGCTGACTCTGTATGCACCTCTCAGATTCATCCTATAATAATCTCAAATCCTGTTCCCCAACTCATGTAAGATTTCACTTTTCATTATGAGTAAGAATATATGTATCTAAATGCCAAAGAAACTAAATATATCAATGGGAAAAGTATTAACTATTACTATCCAATGAAAGGGGGAAAACACACACACATTTTAAAGAAGAAAAATATATATATAATCCTGAATCTTTAATCCCAAGAGTAAACTTGTTTGTTTCTAAGGCGAACACAAGGATTATACCAAAGAACAGATTTTTGCTCAAAGATGATTTCATGTATGATTTAGTTCCAGTCTCCAAAATCATGTAAACTTTTTATGAAAATAATTATTAAAGATCATGTTAAAAGCCTACTGAAAAAGAAAACTTTTTCTACCTTTAATATTTTTCAAAAAAATACTCTGATTTTGTTGCAGTCATAGAAAGGGTAAATTACCTGAATCACAGATGTATTTCCACAAATCTATACACTCTAATAAAATTGGACACATGTTAAAAGAAAAATTTGCATTCAGTGCAACAGAAAAGCAACCAAGATATAATTAAATAATCTAAACGAAAATAAACAGGTAGTTCTCAATTTATGAAATTTAACAAAATAATTTTAAGGTTGACAAAAATAAATGTATTAGTAAGGGGCTTCCCTGGTAATTCGGTGGTAAAGAATCCACTTGCCAATGCATGAGACACGAGTTCCATCCCTAATCCAGGAAGATCCCACGTGCCCAGCCACAACTATTGAGCCTGTGCTCTAGAGCCCTTGAGCCACAGCTACTGAAGCCTTAGTACCCTACAGCCTGAGCTCAGCAGCAAGAGAAATCACTACTATGAAAAGCTCATGGAACACAACTAGCTCGTAGCCCCTACTCACTGGGACTAGAGAAAAGCCCACGCAGCAACAAAGACGCAGCACAGCCAAAAATTTTAAAAAAAATAAACATTAAAAATAGTATTAGTAAGAATTAGAGCCATGCTTATAGAAAGTTTATACTTCTCAAGGAATCCACAGCAAACATATATTTTATCATTTCCCTTCATAAATTAAAAAAAAGGGGGATGTGGAGGGCTTATTCCTTGAAGACAAGGGAAAGTTCCAAGCATTCCACTGACGTTTACATAGCAGCCTGCTAAACCACCATGGTGGCAAGAGAAGGGGAAAATAAACATAGCAAATAATCTTTTAACTGCCATTCCACCTTGCCTGCTCTGTGCTATGAGAAAAACTGCAAGTGACAGTCCATGACAGCTGAGGCCACGTGGCACCATGGGAGCACCCACGCTGGGATGCTGGCGGACACACACTGGGCTAAGCTGGGCAGAGGGGTCTGAGGCAGTGGCTTCTCAAGCCAAAACTGAGGAAGACAGCAGTCTGACGTGAAGTGAGGTTTCCTCTCTCTTCCTTCTTCAATCTATGCCCTCCACCCTGTTCCCCTTGACTAATTTTCCTTTCAGTCTATCTTCACTTTCCTTGGGACCATGTCATTTTTTGGAAAAGTACTTAGGAGTTAGATCTTATAATCTTTCTTATATCCCACAGAAGTAGCATGATTATTATTTTGATCGTTAAAAATTTATCTTTGTATTACTGAGGATGAAATTACATTTTATAAAAAATAATGGCTCCACTCTTACAGGAAAAAATCTTCAGTATTTTTATAAAGGAAAAAGTCTAGAAGACCATACACAAAATATTAATACTGATTATTTCTAAGTGTTAGTGTAACAGATGCTCCTAACATGCTTTTTCCAAATTGAGAATTTTATAATAAACATATTTGAATTGTATAACCAGGAAACAAATGGGATCAGAATTAATGCTGTTTACCACATTTCCAGCCTTAGCAACCTTATGATTACACAGGCCACAAAGGTAAAAACATCAAATTAGAACTCCCCGGTAATTTCAGGCTAAAAGGTACATGTTTACATGTTCCTAGCATGTTCATCACCCAGAATTATTCCTTGTTATGGCATATTGTTAACTGTAAAGCACTGTACAAAGATATGGGATTATAATTCACCTCTGATCAATAAGGTTCAAATGAAATTAAAATGTGAAATGACTATTAGTGAGACTGGAGGTAGCAATGCATTCTAGTTTATTTATAGTAATGACAGTTTTCTCTTTAAATTTATTTCTTTCATTTTTGGCTGCACTGGGTCTTTGTTGCCACGTGTGGGCTTTCTTTAGCTGCGGGAGTGGGGGGTCCTCTTGGTTGCGGCGTGTGGGGCTTTCATCGCAACGCCATCTCTTGTTGCAGGGCCCAGGCTCTGTGGAGCGCGAGCGTCATCAGGTGTGGCTCTCAGGCTCTAGAGTGAGGGCTCAGTAGTTGTGGGGCACAGGCTTAGTTGCTTGGAGGCATGTGGAATCTTCTGAGACCAGGGATTGAAACCCTGTCCTCTGCACCGGCAGGTGGATTCATAGTCACTGTACCACTAGGGAAGTCCCTCATTCTAGTTCTTAAACTTCTTCCCATTCTGAACACAATCTTCAAGTTCATTCCATGGTTACAAATTCTGACTTCTCTACTCATCATCCAACTCTGCTCTCAGAAGGTGTCTGTAATCACAGTCCCATCATTTTAGAGTAATGAATGAAATGTTACTAATTTTCTCCAAATCAAAGGCCTCTTATCTATGTGCGTCTATATAAATTAGAAAATGCCAGGAGGCATAATATTATGGGACATAGAAGGAAAAGGCAAAGAACAAGTTTTATCTGCTTTTTAATTTATGGTGTTGTCTACATCCTCCCCAACCTATCAGTCCCTCCTAACCTCTCTGACTCTCAACCACCTTACATTTTCCATCCTTCCACCTCATCAACCAGAAAAACTCCAATTCTCCCTTCTTATACTGGGCTTATAATAAAGAAAACACAGTCACGCAGACGAGTGACATGACTGGTCTCCTACTTTAGGTAGACTATAACACTTCTATAATCTTATCTTTGATCAGCAAATTTTCACAGAGCCTTCATCAATAACTAAAAACACTCATCATTTAAGATTCACACACACACAAGAGAGGCATACAAGAATGTACCTACTTCATCATCTCCCTAGTAAACTGACTAATGTTGACATCATCCTTTCTTCTGCCTCTGTAGTATCAGAGGATAAACTATCTGTTCCATTTCCTATTCAAGGCCAATCCCTCCAGCTACACTTGTGATCCACAGAATCTTATAAATTCCTCTTTAACAGACCCTTGACCCACTAATAATCCCATACACCTTTATTGATTTTCCCCAAAATTTACTGAGGTATAACTGTATACCATCTTCAAGTTTTATTATAGATACAAACCCATGAAACCATCAAGACAATCCCAATGATGAAGATTTACATCACCTCCAAGAGGCTCCTCATGCTCCTTTGTAATACACCCCTGTTTCTTTAGGACTTCCCCGGTGGCTCAGAAGGTAAAGCGTCTGTCTACAATGTGGGAGACCCAGGTTCAGTCCCTGGGCTGGGAAGATCCCCTGGAGAAGGAAATGGCAATCCACTCCAGTACTATTGCCTGGAAAATTCCACTGGACAGAGGAGCCTTGTAGGCTACAGTCCATGGGGTCACAAAGAGTCAGACATGACTGAGTGACTCTCCTACCCGCACAGAGTCACTGATCAACTGTCCACCACTACAGATTAGTGTGCACTTTCTAGAATTTTCTATAAATGGAACTGGGTAGTAAAGACTGAAACCATGTCCATATGCAAAGCTGTGGGTATGTCCAAGAACTATCTGAAAGACTCTAATCACATAGCTTTTAAAGCCATACAAGCAAGACTTAATGGCTAAAGCAATTAAATAACAATGAGGTATCAGGACAAACCTATTAGAACACTAAATCCAGAACACTGACACCACAAATTTGGCAAGGTTGTGGAGCAAAAGAAACTCTTACCCACTGCTAGGAAGGCAAAACAGTCTAGTCACTTAGAAAGATACGTAAACATACTATTACCACACAGTCCAGAAATTCTGCTCCTTGATATTTACCCAAAGGAATTGAAAAGTTATGTCTACACAAAAGCCAACACACAGGGTTTACAGCAGCTCTACTCATAACTGTCAAATCTTTGAAGCAGCCAAGATGTACTTTCGTAAATCAATGTGTAAACAAACTGTAACACATCCAGATGATGGAATATTACTCAGTACTAAAAAGATATGAGCTATTAAGTCATGACAGACACGGATGAATCTTCAACGCCTATTATAAGTGAAAGAAGCCAATCTCAAGGCTACATACTATAGGGTTCCAACTATACGACATTCTGGAAAGGGCAAAACTATGTAAACAGTAAAAAGATCTGTGATTACCTGAGGAGGCGGATGGTCTAGGATGAATGAATAGAACACTGAGGATTTTGAGGGCAGGGGAACTATTCTGCATGATATCATAATGGTGGACTCATGTCATTAGATGTTTGTCCAAATCCATAAAAGATACAACACCAAGAGTAAAACCTAATGTACTATTGTCTTTGGGTATCAACATAGGCTCATCAATTAAAACAAAAGTTGATAATGAGTTAGGCTATGCATGTGTGAGGGTAGGGAGTGTATAGGAAATCTCTAGAACTTCTACTGAGTTTTGCTGTAAACGTAAAACTGCTCTAAAAATAAAGTCTATTCAAAGAAAAAAAAACATATAGCAATTTTGGAATTGAAAAGTAAAATAACTAAAATGAATATTTCACTGGAGAGAGGCTTAGGAGCTTACTGAGCTGGCAAAAGACATAATCAGCAAATGAAGATAGGCAATGAAAAGTATCCTGTCTAAGCAATAAATAGAAAAAGAATTAACAAAAATCATCCATGTGTCAGCGCCCTTTGGGACACCATCAAGACTAAAAACATACACATTATGGCAGTCTCAAAAAGAGAGGAGAGATAGAAAAGGGCTGGAAGAATATTTGAAGAAATAATGGCTGGAAATTTCCCAAACTTGATGAAAAACATTACTCTCTACACCCGAGAAACAACAAACTCCAATTAGATTTCACATCTATACGTATCATAGTCGAATTGTGAAAAGACAAACACAAAAAGAAAATCTTGAGAGTAGCAAGAAAATAACTCCTCATGTACAAGAGATTGTCATGAATTAACAGTTGACTTTTCATCAGAAACCATGGTGGCCAAAAGGCAGTGAGATAACATAGTCAAAGTGAAAAAGAAAGACTGTCATTCAAGAACTCTATATGTGGCAAAATATTCTGCAAAAACAAAGGAGAAACAAGTGATAAAAGGAAAAAAAGAAGAAATTAAGATATTCCTAAATACAAAAACAGAAAATTCACTCCTAGAAGATCTGCGCTACAAAAAAAAAAAAAACTAAATGGAGACTTTTGGTTAAAATGAAAGGACTTTTAAGTACCTTATATTTACACATAAAATAAAGATCACTGGCAACGGTAACAACATGAGTAAATAGAAGAAACAGCATTAAGTATATTTTAACTATGTTTCTTCTACGTGATTTAAAAGACAACTGTATTAAGCAATAATTACAAAACTGTGTTTGTGAGCTTATAATGTACAAAGATGTATGCACTTAGTCACTATGCAATAACATACACGTTAAACTCATGTCAAAATCCCTATCATGTTGGGGCTAAGTCATCCAGGTAATACAAAAAATTATTCAATTCAGAAACTGCATACTTTCTAAAGTTCTACTAAGCAAACCCTCAATAAAAATATGAAGACTGTAAATGAGTTTCAGAGTTACGTTTTGTCAGCTTCTGCACAACAAGAAACAATGAACAAAATAAAAAGGAAAGTATCAGAAGCACAAAGTATGAGAAGCTATTTGCAAACTATTTATCTGATAAGTGTTTAGTATCCAAAACATATCAGGAATGTACTCAACTCAACAGAAAAAATCATCAATATCATCATTCAATTCAAAAATAGGTAAAGGAACTGAACAAGGACTTCTTCCAAAGAAGAAGATACACAGATGGCCAGCAGATACATCAAGTGTACAATGTCATTAATCATCAAGGAACTACAATCAAAACCACAGTGAGATATCACCTCACATCTGTTAAAATATCACCATAAAGACAAGATGTAACAAATGTTAGTGGGGATGCTGAGAAAAGAGAATCCATGGATTCCTCAGAAGATACCTAAAATTAGATTTTTACTTCCTAATAATCAATACCTTAAATTTTAGCTATTTACCCAATTAATTCATGGACATTGAATTAATGCTGCATTAAATTATGGAACTCTAACAAAATTGCATACCAGTGATATTCACATTGGTTGAAATAATACTCTATGAATTTTAGGGAGCTAAAAATCAATTATCAAATGCTCACTCTGGTAGGGCACTATAAACACCAATTTATAATTAACAGAAAAATGACAAAATAAACACTTTAAACAATAAATTTATATTCTAAAGCAAACTAAGGATTATACAGAACTTTGTTGTTTATTCATTAATTTATTCACCAAGCATTTATGGGGCACCTGCTGTGTGCCAGGTACTATGCAAGAAACCAGGGACAAAAAGACAAGGTCCCTCCCTCAAAGTGTACACAGCCTAGTGAGAAGCACCCATTCTGAAATCAAAGAATTTATGAGTAGAAGGGATCTTACAGTTCCTTTATTCAACATAAGGAAACTGAAACTCATAGCTAGTTTAAACCCACAAAGGCAAACAGACACTCAGGTCTACAGAAATCCTGCCTCGTGTGTTCTTTGCACTATTCATTTTCTTATGATTAAGAGTGATGATGGAGTGATTCAATGTGAGTGAACTACAAATAAGGAGCTGTGAATAAAACATGAGATAGTTACCAAATTAGAGACAGAAATGCCTAATGGATATGGACAATGTATTTAATAATTTAGAGACAGAAATTCCTAATAGATTGGTGATATCATGATAAAGGCCCAATAAGAAACTAAAGCACTAAAATAAGAAACTGAAGAACTAAAATAAGGTAATATAATATTAAGACTTCTAAGCCATAATTATCATTTTGCCTCTGCTTACTGATTTGTAAAATGGAAATACTAAAAGTACTTATTTCATATGATTGCTAGGAAAATTAAATTAATACTTAAAAGCACTTGGTAAGCATAGTACCTGGTAAATACTCAGGAAATGTTAGGTGTTCTTATGGACAATCATTTCTTAAATGTACAAGTGTGTCATATAAAAAAGAATGCTCTTTCTGTAAGGAATTATCCTATTATTATGATAGTCTTATTTTTTTAGCAACAAGCAAAAGTGTAACACTAAAACATGAACTCTTCAGAAAATGTTTAATATGCACACTATCTAGCAGTATCACCCCCTTCTCTATAAAGACATGTATCAGGCCTAAAATTACAGGAAAGATAGACATTGACTAAATTACTAATTTAAATTAATAGTTACACTCAATTATAAATTAAATCAATTTTAAAAATCATTCAGTTCTGTATTAAGATTATAAATCCTAGATATAATTAAGAGAATGTTCAAAGATGACTTTCAAGTAATTAAAAGGTTTATGCAACTTTTCTCTTAGAAAATTTTCTTAAACTAACATCTTTGAAATAACCATGCATTGTACATATTAATGAAACATTTATATTAATATCACCCAATATCAATAACAAAATAAACAACATTTATGTCCACTTACTGCAATCTCTCTACAAGCCGACATAGATATTCCTGTGCCTTCAATTTGCTTCAATGCATATTCTTTTTCATCTTTTCTGCATAGGAACAAAAAAATTATTTTTTCTATATATTTCCAGATTCAAAATTATAACTATATGAAAAATGAAAATGCACTACCCTCAGTGATATGTAAATGCTCTCACTATGCATGCATTGCTTATTATTTCTGATAACATTTCAATTATAAAAATGTGAAATACCAAAAGAAATTCATGTCACAAAGAAAACATTAGATAGAGCCAAAACACAAACTACAAAACTGAAATGGAACAGGATACTAAACACAACACTAGTTTCAAAAAGTAAACAAGCATAAATATAAACTCAAGCATATTGTAAGATAATTCTACTGTCTTAATTATCTGGAGTCTATGAAAGCATTCTGTTATAAACATTAATTTAAAAATAAATGACAGATGTAAACTTCTATATTTATTCAAAATAATTTCATAGTATAAGACCTATGTAATAAATGGAGGAGTTATAGAAAAATGTTGACTCACTGTGTGTGTGAGTTAGTCACTCAGTCGTGTCTGACTCTTTGTGACCCCATGGACTGTAGCCCGTCAGGCTCCTCTGTCCATGGAATTCTACACACAAGAATACTTGATTGCTCTTTCCTCCTCCAGAGGATCTTCCCGACCCAGGTATCAAACCCAGGTCTCCTGCATTGCAGGCATATTCCTTACCATCTGAGCCACCAGGGAAACCCTGTTGACCCACTGAGGCACACTAGTTTTCACCAAGGATAGGCAACATTCAAAAGCCCTAAGACCTCAACCAAAAGCCTTGGAAAGACTTCAAAACTAGCCACCAACACCTCATTCTCAAGATCCCTAGGAAAAACTTGGTAGTTACAGTGAATTTTCCAATTAATGGAGGTAGGATTAGGAATTCTGGGAGACTCTGGTATCAGTAGTTACCAGGGTGCTTAACCAAGGGAAGACAGCAGCTCAATAATGGGAATACCATCCATAAAAATAGTATCCATGAGTGTCCAGGGCAATGAGGTATCTTCAGAGTACCAAAAGGACCAGCCATTCAACAGGACTCAGTTGAATGTAACAAATGTGACTCCTATCACTGGTTATTCTGACAAGAGGAGTATAACCCATGCCCTCCAAGTTTTGCCTTTTGATTATATTAGAGTTTCAACAATGCATCATCATTATCATAAAGATTTCATCAAATGATAGCACCTAAGTAGTGCCTCAACGTCTTACTTACCTATTGCTCATTTCCCCCACTCTATTTACTAACAGATAGAGCAGTTTAAGAGTGTATTCATAATATGCATTTTAAAACATCATTTCATGTGCATTTTAAAGATTTTCACAATTATCTGTGTTTTGGGCAAATAATTGAGTTATGGCTATTTTTTCCAACAGTCTGAATATTATATACATTTTTCTTCCAATATATGGCATTCAGGAAACAAGCAGCATTTTGATAAACAGAATTTGCACCACATGTCAACAGACTGTTCTGCAATTACTAAAATGATAATCATGAAAATCATTAGAAACATGAAAAATGTTTATCATACACTGCTGAGAAAATATATAAATTATACTGTATTAAAAAATACACACACTCAGATATATGTTGAAGGTGAAAAGTGAAAGTGTTAGTCACTCAGTCGTGTCAGACTCTTTATGACCCCATGGACTGTAGCCCATCAGGCTCCTCTGTCCATGGAATTCTCCAAGCAAGAATACTGGAGTGGGTTGCCATTTCCTTCTCCAGGAGATCTTCCCAATCCAGGGATGGAACCCAGGTCTCCCGCATTGCAGGCAGACTCTTTACCGACTGAGCCCCCAGGCTTGAAGACCATTGAAGGTGATACAAAAAAGAAAAACAGTTAAGATGTAGAAAGTTATGTTAACCAGCTTTAGTACTAATATCATATTGTCTCTTAAATTAGAGGGGAAAAGAAAAAAAAACACAATTTGACACTTTGAAAACAGTTGACTATTAAAATAATCTTTAGTATTTTCAAAGTAATATCTTAGGCATGTTTCAAAGACATGTTTTAAAGAGCAACATCAAAGATAGGGAAAGCGTACGTGATCCCATTTTCCTTTTCTTCTATCTTGTTTCCTCCAAACATAAAACTAAACGTTTTTCAGACCACCGAGAAGCCACTAAGAAGTATCAACACCAGCAGCAGGTGACTGAATGTAATTAAAGCCAAATATCCCCCTACCTTGAAAATATGTGTGGGTATGCCTGTGAAAGCGTTTGTGTCTGAGATGCTTAACACAATGCTTACAATGCAAATTTCATACAATCAATAATTCAATTTATCATCAGGTATCTACTATTAAGTATATAATTAAATAAATTCCTGAAGTTAAAAACTATTTCTGACAAAATCTTCACATGAAATTATACTTTTCTTTTTAAAGAAATATTCCAACCCTTAGTTCCCTAAATGAAGTGCTCCAGAAGCTCATGTAATTGCATAGTTTTATTTTTAATACTGTAAAGAATATTACACAATCTGGATAGGTTATTGTTGCTATGGAAACTATAAGATTTTTGCAGTAAGTCAAAAAGTGCAAAATTAACACATCACATTAATGACTTTTGAATTTCACATCCAGGCTGTCAAAGGAATTTGAAAGCTTGAACAGAATAGATTGAAGCATAGACCTCTTGCTCTGAATTATATGGATAGGATCTATGAACAAACCCAGTAATTATTTCACTTAATAAGTTTAAATATAACTTCCATCTGCTAAATTAATAAAATACTCAAAGATCTGCAGACTTAAGGCTTATCTGCAGCTTTTGTGTTGAGAATGAAGACACATGCATGATTACCATTTCTCTTCTATGTTAACTATAGATGATAAAATGATGATGTGGCACCTCTGAGCTTCACCATATGAAAAACGGGCAGAAACCCACAGGGCATATGGACTCATTTTCATCACTGCACTATGTCAATGCCAATCTGTGGTCAGATGCCAGTACCTTAGTTATGAAAACTGAAGATCTGTCCTTTCCCACAATGCCCACAAGTACTTTGATGGCTTAGCACAAGGGACACAGAAGCTTTATCGCTCCCATCCCATGTGAGAGCCCCTCTCCAGGAGTTCATGTGAAAATTCACACCCCACAGCTTATGTTTCAGGCACAGATAATATGAAGTATCATAAGTGTATAATTTACTCTTTTACCTGAAAAGGCTGAAAATCAGGTGAACCTGGCCTCCATGGCTATGACGACCTAGCTATTAGAGGCAGCTTAATTCTTTCTTAAAAATATTTTATTTCTAAAATAAAAGAAGTTATTATTTACTATAATAAAGACAGACAAAGTAATTCCAAAGCCTTCAGGGAAACTTCTTGCTAAATTTTACTGTATATTAGATACTACAGTTAGAGCAACTGCACATTGAAAATAATTAAAGGAGTTTACTAAGTAAATCCAGGTGAATTAAAAGTAAATATATAGTATAAACCTAGTTTTATTTAATACAGAATGCTTTAAAGACACTTCTCCTGGGACTTCCCTGGTTGTCCAGTGGTTAAGAATCTGAGCTTCCACTTCAGGGGGTGTAAGTTTGATCCCGGGTCGGGGAACTAAGATCCCACAGGCCGTGCAACAGAGCCAAAAAGAATAAATTAAAAAAAAATTTTTAAGACATTTCTCCTATACATCTGCAATTTGTATCAAAAGCATGCCAGCTTCCTTCTGAGCATTCATCACACACACACACACACACATACAAAATTATTCAATGGGAACATTATATAACAACAAAATAGAAAAATTAATTTGGCAGAGACTGGGATTTTATTACATTTTCCATCTGAGACACTATGTTCTGGAAAACTCTTGATGCAAGCAATTCTATAGGTAGAAGAAAAAAATAAGAAGCACATACTTGTGCAAATTGTAGAAATGGCAGACTTAAAATGAAAGCTTTATCCCAGTTAGAAAACTAGACTCAGTAGGAAAATTTAAATGCAATTCAGGGAAGAACTTCTCAAGCCTCAAGAAGCAGGCTCATTTTTTGACTGAAATATTAGGAACCAGTTTAATGAAAAACATAGTCTTATATCTTTCAGAAATGCTCAAACTTGGTATCCAACAACCAGTCACTTTTAGCAAGCTGAAGAATCATTCAACAGCCTGTATGCATGAGTGCAGTTAAGATTTGGCCAAACCTCACTTGTTATAATTAGACATGCCCAGGGCTTTCTGGCTCCTATCAATAATACTACCAGCTGTCCAGCTCAGCCTGGGCCATCTTTGGTCCTAAGAATGTATGACAGACAATTTAGAAGACTCTTTTAAGAAAAGATGAGGGAGGCAAATATCACAATATTGTAATTAGCTTCCAATTAAAATAAATTTTTAAAAAAAAAAAGATGAGGGAATTCAAGCTCAAGCAGTCGAGGGAAATTTTTCAGTCTTCAAACTACAGGGTTAAAATCCTTTTTGCTTCGAAGGAAAACAGAAGGTCCTTACTATTATATTGTACATCAAGCAACAAACAAATGCAGAGTTAATATTTTACATTCCAACACTGTGCCAAATTCTGAGGATGAACAAAATTAGAGACTAGATATCACAGAGTTCACAACCCACCTGGAAAGAGATTCTGAGCGAGTAGGAAACATAAACAGATAACTCTGATACAACTGCCTCCGTGCCCAAGACATATGCACTATAAGCACAGAGAAAATGCCACTGGTATTTAAGGAAGATAACTACAGAGTAATGCCGTTGAGGGAAGAGTTTCCTGGAAAGAGAAGAGATGATGGGACGGTCAGAGAATTTCAGGCAGAAGTAGGGCATGAAAAAAACACACAGAGGCATATTCAGGAAATACCTGGTATTCAGTATAGCTGGAAGCTGAGGGCACGATGACAAAGGGCAAGAGACGAGATTAGGTTAGAAAAGAAGAGGGAAGGAACCAAGGAAGTACCACAAAATAACGTGTACTTCATATGTAAACAGTGAAGAGTAAAAAGGTCAGAAGGGGTCTAATATGCTACTGAGGAAGGGCAGAGGGCAATAACTAAAAGATCCAGAAGGAATGAAGAGGCTGAGCCAAAGCAGAAACGATGCTCAGTCATGGATGTGTCTCATGGTGAAAGTCCAAGAACAATATTGCATAGGAACCCGGAAGGTTAGGTCCATGAATCAAGGTAAATTGGACTTGATCAAACAAGAGATGGCAAGAGTGAGCATCAACATCTTAGGAATCAGTGAACTAAGATGGACAAGAATGGGCAAATTTAATTCAGATGACCATTATATCTACTACTGTGGGGAAGAATCCTTTAGAAAGAAATGGAGTAGCCCTCATAGTCTACAAAAGACTCTGATATGGAGTACTGGATGCAGCCTCAAAAATGACAGAATGATTTTGGTTTGTTTCCAAGGCAAACCATTCAACAACAGTAATCTATTCAGCAGTAACCATTCAACAGTAATCTAAATCTATGCTCGAACTACTAATGCCAAATAAGCTGAAGTTGACTGGTTCCATGAAGACCTACAAGACCTTCTAGAACTAACACCAAAAATGATTTCCTTTTCATCACTGGAGAACTGGAATGCAAAAGCAGGAAGTCAAGATACACCTGGAGTAACTGGCAAGTTTGGCCTTGGAGTACAAAATGAAGCAAGGCAAAGGCTAACAAAGTTTTGTAAAGAGAATATACTGGTCAGAGCACACACTCTCTTCCAAAAACACAAGAGACAAATCTATATGTAGACATCACCAGATGGCCAATACTGAAAATGGATTAATTACATTATTTGCAGCCGAACATGGAGAAGCTCTATATAGTCAGCAAAAACAAGACCTGGAGCTGACTGTGGCTCAGACCATCAGTTCCTTATTGCAAAATTCAGACTGAAATTGAAGAAAGTAGGGAAAACCACTAGGCCATTCAGGTATGACCTAAATCAAATCTTTCAAGATTATACAGTGGAAGTGAGGATTTGATTCAAGGAATTAGATCTAGCAAAGAGTCGGACACAACTGAGCAACTGAACTGAACTGAACTGAGACAGAGTGACTGAAGAACTATGGACAGAGGTTCATTACACTGTACAGAAAGTGGAGACCAAAACTGTCTCAAAGCAAAAGAAATGCAAGAAGGCAAAGTTCTCCGACAAGACTTAACAAATAGTTGAGGAAAGAAAAGAGGCAAAAGGAAAGGGAAAAAGGGAAATATACACCCAACTAAGGGCTTCCCAGGTGGCGCTAGTGGTAAAGAACCCACCTGTCAATGCAGGAGACTTAAGAGATGCAGGTTTGATCCCTGGGGTCAAGAAGATCCCCTGGAGAAAGGCATGGCAATCCATTCCAGTCTTCTTGCCTGGAAAATCCTATGGACAGAGGAGCCTTGCGGGTTACAGTCCATAGAGTCGCATAGAGCTGGACACCACTGAAGCTACTTAGCATGCATGCATGCATACCCAACTGAATGCAGAGTTCCACAGAATATCACGAATAACCTTCTTAAGTGAACACGGACAAAGACATAGAGGAAAACAACATAACGATAAAGACCAGAAATCTCTTCAAGAAAACTGGAGATTATCAAGGGGACATTTCATGCAAGGACTGGCACAATAAAGGACAGAAACGACAAGGACCTAACAGAAGCAGAAGAGATTAAGAAGAAGTCACAAGATTACACAGAACTATACCAGAAAAGTCTTAATGAACCGGTTAATCACAATAGTATGGCCACTCACCTAGAACCAGACATTCTGGAGTGTGAAGTCAACTGGGCTTTAGGAAGCATTAAGACAAACAAAGCTAGTGGATATACTGGAATTCCAGATGAGCTATTTCAAATCCTAAAAGATGATGCTATTAAAGTGCTGCACTCAATATGTCAGCAAATTTGGAAAACTCAGCAGTGGCCACAGGACAGGAAATGGTCAGTTTTCATTTCAATCTCAAAGAAAGGCAATGCCAAAGAACATTCAAACTACCATACAACTGAACTCATTTCACATGCTAACAAAGCTATTCTCAAAATCTTTCAAGATAGGCTTCAGAAGTACATGAAGCGAGAACTTCCAGATGTACAAGCTGGGTTTAGAAAAAGCAGAGGAACCAGATCAAACTGCCAATACTTGTTGGGTCACAGAGAAAGCAAAGAAATTCCAGAAAAACACCTACTTCTGCTTTATTGACTATGCTAAAGCCTTTGATTGTGTGGATCACAAGAAAATGTGGAAAATTCTTAAAGAGATGGGAACCAGACAGCCTTACCTGCCTCCTGGAGAAATCTATACACAGGCCAAGAAGCAACAGTTAGAACCAGACATGGAACAACGGACTGGTTCCAAATTGGGAAAGGAGTATGTCAAGGGGGTATAGGGCCACCTTGCTTATTTAACTTATATGCAGAGTACATCATGTGAAATGCTGGGTTGGATAAATCACAATCAAGATTGCCAGGAGAAATATCAACAACCTCAGATGCAGATGATACCACTCCAATAGCAGAAAGTGAAAAGAAACTGAAGAGCCTCTTGATAAAGGTGAAAGAAGAGACTGAAAAAGCTCGCATAAAACTCAACATTCAAAAAACTAAGATCATGGCATCCAGTCCTATCACTTCATGGCAAGTAGAAGGGGGAAAGTGGAAACAGTGACAGATTTTATTTTCTTAGGCTCCAAAATCACTATGGACTGACTGCAGCCATGAAATTAAGACACTTGCTCCTCGGAAGAAAAGCTATGACAAACCTAGAGAGCATATTAAATAGCAGAGACATCACTTTGCCAACAAAAGGTACATGTTGTCAAGGCTGTGGTTTTTCCAGTAGTCATGTTCGGATGTGAGAATTGGACCATAAAGAAGGTTGAGCATCAAAGAATTGATGCTTTCCAACTGTGGTGCTGACGAAGACTCTTGAGAGTAGTCCCCTGGATAGCAAGATCAAACCAATCAATCCTAAAGGAAATCAACCCTTAATATGAATTGGAAACACTGCTGCTAAGCTGAAGCTTCAATACCTTGACCACCTGATGTGAAGAGGCAACTCACTGAAAAAGACCCTGATGCTAGGAAAACTGAAGACAAAAGGAGAAAGGGGTGTCAGAGGATGAGATAGTTAGAAAGAATCACCAACTCAATGGACAAGAACTTCAACAAACTCTGCAGACAGTGAAGGACAGAAAAGCTTGGCGTGCTGTAGTTCATGGGGTCACAAGAAGTCAGACATGACTTGGTGACTGAATAACATTAGAGGTGACAGAATTTAGTAACTAATTTGATTATGTAGGTAAAGGAGTGAAAGACTGTGAAGATGGGTGAAACTTCCATTTTGTCTAATTGTGCCAATAACAACTAAGCAGAAAAATGACAACATGAATAGAGACCAGTAAATACAAGATTTTATCCTAATGGCAAGGAAAGTTATGTACAAAGATTAATCTTATTAGAAGGGACTGAGATTAGAGGTATGGAAAACAATTAGGAGATTACTGCAATAAAAGTGTGACAAGGAAAGACCCTGGATTAGCATAACAGAATGTTAGCTTCCAAAAGGGGCTTACGACAATCCTGTTAAAATCTCCTCATGAAAATGAAGAAGCTATGCTAGCAGCCAGAAGCAGATCTCAGATGAAACTTTCCAAGCATAACATTCTCCTAAACAGAATGGCATAGTAAGACTGGCAAAAATGAGGAATACTTGTGATAGTCATTTTAGAAGAGGAATTGGCAGGACCAAATGAACAAATAATAAAAATTAAGAAGTCTGAAACCAGGGTAAGTCTGGGTTTCTGAGCTTGGTTGATGCAGAGGATGATACCATTAAGGAGACTCGGGTCACATCTCTGAAGATTCTTCAGCTTATAAACCTTTCTTTTAGCTAGAAAAAAAAAACTCTAATCAAAAATAAAATATCTGAGAAGTCCAAAAGGGAGATGCCCTAAAGATGTTAACAGGCTTATTGTGGTGATCATTTCACAATATATACAAATATTGAATCATTACAGTGTTTTATACCTGGAACTAATATTGCTTGTCAATATACCTCAGTTAAAAAAAAATTTACTGAGGGAGTTTCAGATTTAAAGGACTTGAGTCCACAGATGTGATACTGGATTGGAGGAAGTAGCACATAGATAATTTTTTGGCACCTCAAAAACAAACTGAGGCAACATGGGAATGAGGAAAGGAGAAAAAGAGAGCAGGAAAAAGAAAGAACAATTTCTGAACTTTTGTCTCACATCCCTTAAGAAAAAAAACAGTTCTATGAATTTGTCCTTTTTCTTTGCCAGACTTTAAGAACATAATTCAAATTAATGAAATCATCAGAAATATAGTACTCTTTCTCAAGACTGTTTTGGCTATTCAAGATCTTTTGTTTCTACACAAACTTTTAAATTTTTGTTCCAGTTCTGTGAAAAATGTTATTGGTAACTTGATAGGGATGGCAAACAATCAGTAGACTGCCTTGGGCAGTATGGTGATTTTAACAATATTGATTCTTCCCATCCAAGAACATGGTTTATCTTTCCACATGCATCATCTTTTTTGTGTGTGTGACAGATTTTGGAGTACAGATCTTTTGCCCCTTTAGGTAGGTTTATTCCTAGGTATTTATTCTTTTTGTTGTGATAGTAAATGGAATTGTTTCCTTAAGTTATCTTTCTGGTATTTTGATGATAGTGTATAGAAATGCAAAATATTTCTGGGTACTTATTTTGAATCTAGCAACTTTACTGAACTCATTGATAAGCTCTAGTAGTTTTCTCTGCAAACAGTCACAGTTTTACTTCTTCCTTTCCAATTTGGATTCCTTTTATTTCTTTTTCTTCTCTGATTGCTATGGGCTAGGACTTCCAAAACTATGCTGAATAAACATGGTGAGAATGGGCATTATCGTCTTATTCCTGATCTTAGAGAGAGTGCTTTCAGCTTTTTACCACTGAGTATGATGTTAGCTGTGGGCTTGTCAATAATTGTTTTCTTCGAGAAGAATGCTGCCATAGATCAATGTTATATCTCTTTCCCTCAATATGTGATGATCTGGCTTAGCAACTTAAGAGGCTTCCATATCACACAGAAAAAGAAGAACAAAACAATATGGAATAAAAACTTGGAAAACAAAACTAAAGAAGTATTTAGTTTTACACTGGTAATTCTGAATTACTCAATATCAGTCTATATTCACTCATCCTAGCAGTATTGAGTCCTTATTTGGAAACTCTTTACAAAATAAATGATAGTGATACTCTACATATAGCTACAACAATTATCAACACATGGCCAGTCTTATTCCTACTGCCCCCCACTTTTCTTGATTATTTTGAAACAAAACCCAGACATCATATCATTTGACTTGCCATAACAATTCAACACCATAGCATTTTTAATTATCAGGATTTTTAATTTAAATTACAATATTCCTTCAAAATAATTCTAAAATATTAAAAATCTTGTACCTCAGAGTTAACTGACTCAACTGACATAAATTTGAGTGAACTCCAAGAGATAGTGGAGGGCAGAGGAGCCTAGAGTGCTGCAGTCCATGGGGTTCCAAAGAATCAGACCAGACTTAGCAAATGAACCACCACCACCACCACCACCACAGTGTACTGTTATTACTTTGTTTTCCTCTTATTAACAAATAATGTCAAATAATACCAGCACCTTCTTTATGTTTCATCTGTCATATATTTCATCTATTCATTCTCTAAACATTACCAAAGTACAGTAAAAGTCTCCTTTATTCAAGTCAAGTATTCCCTTGCAACATGGAAATCTGACTATTTTTTAACCTCCATTCTTTAGAAAGACTTTTATTTAATCTTTCTTAAAACTGATTTATTAATTAATATACTTTGCTTTCTCTAAATAATGTTCATTTTATACTATTTGTTTCATTCAGAATTCTAATTCAGATAAACATTTACTATTTTAAAAGCTCTAAAATAATACAATTTCAGAAACTCCTATTTATGGCAAATTCTTACTGCTCAGGAGTGATTTTAATTAAAACAAACATATCTGCAGTAACGCTTTATGATTCAGGTATCAAAAATAGGGGCTTCTTTGGTGGTCTGGTGGTTAAGAATCCACCTGCCAAGGCAGGGGACATGGGTTCAATTCCTGGTCCAGGAAGATTCCACACATTATGAAGCCCATGCACCACAACTATTTAGCCTGAGTGCCCCAGAGTCCATGCTCTGCAACAAGAGAAACCACCACAATGAAAAGCCAATGCACCACAACTAGAGAGTAGCCCCCACTCACTGCAACTAGAGAAAGCCCACACCCAGGAATGAAGACCCAGTGCAGACAAAAATAAACAAATATTTTTAAGTGTTAAGGTTAAAAGATGATGCTGTGAAAGTGCTGCACTCAATATGCCAGCAAATTTGGAAAACTCAGCAGTGGCCATAGGACTGGAAAAGGTCAGTTTTCATTCCAATCCCAAAGAAAGGCAATGCCAAAGAATGCTCAAACTACCACACAATTGCACTCATCTTACATGCCAGCAAAGTAACGCTCAAAATTCTCCAAGCCAGGCTTCAATAGTATGTGAACCGTGAACTTCCAGATGTTCAACCTAGATTTATAAAGGGTAGAGGAACCAGATATCAAATTGCCAACATCTGCTGGATCATCGAAAAAAGCAAGAGTTCCAGAAAAACATCTACTTCTGCTCTGTTGACTATGCTAAAGCCTTTGACTGTGTGGATCATGACAAACTGTGGAAAATTCTGAAAGAGATGGGAATACCAGACCACCTGACCTGCCTCCTGAGAAACCTGTATGCAGGTCAGGAAGCAACAGTTAGAACTAGACATGGAAAAACAGACTGGTTCCAAATCGAGAAAGGAGTACATCAAGGCTGTATATTGTCACCCTGCTTTATTTAACTTATATACAGAATACATCATGAGAAATGTTGGGCTGGATGAAGCATAAGCTGGAATCAACACTGCCGGGAAAAATATCAATAATCTCAGATATGCAGATGACACCAACCTTATGGCAGAAAGTGAAGAAGAACTAAAGAGCCTCTTGATGAAAGTGAAAGAGGAGAGTGAAAAAGTTGGCTTAAAGCTCAACATTCAGAAAACTAAGATCATGGCATCCAGTCTGATCACTTCATGGCAAATAGATGGGGAAACAGTGGCTGACTTCATTTTTTTGGGCTCCAAAATCACTGCAGATGGTGATTGCAGCCATGAAATTAAAAGACACTTACTCCTTGGAAGGAACGTTATGACCAACCTAGATAGCATATTAAAAAGCAGAGACATTACTTTGTCAACAAAGGTCCATCTAATCAAGGCTATGATTTTTCCAGTAGTCAGGTATGGCTGTGACAGTTGGACTATAAGGAAAGCTGAGCACCAAAGAATTGATGCTTTTGAACTGTGGTGTTGCAGAAGACTCGAGAGTCCCTGGACTGCAAGGAGATCAAACCAGTCCATTCTAAAGATCAGTCCGGGGTGTTCATTGGAAGGACTGATGTTGAAGCTGAAACTGCAATACTTTGGCCACCTGATGCGAAGAGCTGGCTCATTTGAAAAGACCTTGATGCTGGGAGAGATTGAGGGCAGGAGGAGAAGGGGATGACAGAGGATGAGATGATTGGATGACATCACTGACTCAACGGACATGAGTTCAGGTAAACTCTGGGAGCTGGTGATGGATGGGAAGGCCTGGCGTGCTGTGGTTCATGGGGTCACAAAAGTCAGACATGACTGAGCTACTGAACTAAACTCAGTCATTAGCAGATATTTAGTGTAAACCAATTACCTTATATAAACTATCATCTTCCTTTGAGAACTCATGATCTCAAGTTAGACTTACCTGCTACAGAAGGTAAAGTAACATGGAATGTCAGACTTTCCTTCAGAAATGCTTTACCAAGCATGTGCTATGTGCCCGGCTTTGTGCTCTAAGAACAGAAGCAAAAACAAGATGATTCTTTCCCTTGTGAACCTTTACACTGAGAAACACAAAAGCAGGGCAGACAATCTGATAAGCACTATAACAGACGAATGTGCAAAGTTCATTAGATAAAAAATGTTAAGGGTTTGGTTCTGGTGCAAGGAGTAGATAAAGAGGGATATTAGGTAAATAATTTTCAAAGGGAATATTCCAAGCTGACCTTGAAACATAAGCAGGATTTCACTAAACAAAGAAGAAGGGTCAGAGCCTTATGGGCACCAGAAATGTATAAACAAAGTTTGAAGAGTAAAATCTACATTATACTCAAGAAATCAGCAGAAGACAGATATAGCTAGAACCCAAAAGATGAAGTAATACATAAAAAGAGCAAAGAAGATGGAATTAGCATAGTCTTGTATGATATGCTAAAAAGACAGCATTTTTCCTGTATAATATGGGAAGCCATCAGAGGTTTTCAAGCAAGAGAAACATATGATCCAAAAAAAAAGAAACATGATCAAGCAAGTATTCTCAGTAAGACAGAATGTAGAATGAATCACAGGATTTAAGCCAGAGGTAGAGAGAACACTGTAAAAGTTCTAGGAAGGATTGATGAAGATCAAAATTAGAATAAATATGCTAAGAATGGAAGGAATCCATTCAAGAGGCCATCCAGATATAGTCTTATCTACTGTGGCCAAATATATATAGAAACATTGTACTTAAAGAAGTATTTGGTGAATAAATACATAGGCACATATGTGTACATGTAAACAAGAGACAGCAAGGCAGAGAGACAGCTGAAGACTGAGGTTTCCGGTCAGTGTGTTGGCTCAGTGAAAGCAAGGCTAGTTACACTATACCTTCTACTCCCACTGACTCACACAAAGAACAGTACTGACAATGAGCCAGTGAGCAAGTAAAGAATAAATTTATTTTGGAGTGTAGATTTTAGGGTGACTACTGGATAGCCAGGAGAAGATGAACAAAAGGAAATAAAGGGCAATTTAGAAAACTTCATTACACAGGCAACTGTTAAAATCAGAGGAGTAAACATGATCACAAAGAGAAAGAATACAGGAGAAAAGAGCTGAAAGGTGGTGGCTTGGGATCTTTCACATCCTGGTGGTGTTCAGTCACTCAGTCATGTCCAGCTCTTTGCCTCCCCATAGACTGCAGCACACCAGGCTTTACCATCTCCTGGAGATTGCTCAAACTCATAGCCATTGAGTTGGTGATACCATCCAACCATCTCATCCTCCTTTTGCCTTCAATCTCTCCCAGCATCAAGCTCTTTTCCAATTAGTAGGCTCTTCATATCAGGTGGCCAAAGTACTGGAACTTCAACTTCAGCCTGGCACCTACCTAATGTTAACATGCATATTGTTTACCAGTAAACTGCCAATGCCCATGGGTGGAGGCGAAAGGACTCATGGGCTTTCACTGACCCAAATTTCACCAGTGGCCAAAGAACTTAAGATGATTAATAATGGGACTCGTAACCTATTCACAGTAGCAAAGCCACAGGGGTTGGAAGGCCCTTCTCTACTGAATGCCACCCTTCAACAGGTTGTAGGAAACATCAGGGTCCTTGACAATAGGCAAATCTAGATGCAAGACACTACCAGAAAATTGGCCTGCCTTCTAAAAAATAAAAATGAACCAAAAGGACTCATAAAAAGGTCGGAGAATCAGTCTACTCAAGACATGTAACAACAAATTATGCATGAAAACTTTGGCTAGATTGTGATTCACATTAAAAACAGCTACAAGAATGTATTTTCAGGATACCTGGGAAATTTTAAACATAGACTATATATTATTTTACTGTGGTAAATTTTCTTTTTTAATTACTTGTTTTAAATACAAGACAATGGCATCATGGTTATGCAGGAGAATATCTTTATTCTTAGGAGATATAGAAGTATTTTGGGGTAGCATGTCATGACAGTAGCAACTTAATTTCAAATGGTTCTGTGACAAGAAAAATAATTTACATATATAAAAAGAGTAAGAGAGAAAATGCATACAAAAATGATAACAACAGCTAAACCTAGATTGAGCTTATATGGATATTAACTGTTCTAGAGTTTGAACTTTGAACGTCTCTGATTTTATAAAACCTTTTTTAAAAAAACACTATTTATTGCTAGGTCTAAAATACTCAAACACCACAGTACAGTGACTGCCAAATCTAAACTGGAGTTTGTAGGGTTTTTTAAAGTTTCTCTTTAAGGGAGCATTTCAGCTCTATGGAGAAGTGTGATACATAACAAGATGGAGTATCTGGCTGGAGACCAATTTGCCTATGAGTCCAAAGCAAGTGGACCCATATGGATAGCTTTTATAAACCCATAAATGGTAAAACCAAAGAAACTAGGCACAGACTGCTTTATGGCATAATTAAACCGGATTCACTGCACTCATGGGGTTATTTCAAATTCTGACCAAACCTAAAGAATTTTCAAACAGTATAATTACTCCCTTATTTATATACAAAACTTTTCTTAATTAAAAAAATGAGGAGAGAAGCAACTAATAAACAGTAGTTAGAGAAGTAAAAGAAAAATAGTAAGTTGTATATAGAAGCCAAAGAACAGTATCAAAAAGTAAACGGCAAAAGCATCAAATTCAGAAGGGAAGTCAAACTGGAAAGAATGGAAAGGAGGTGGTCATACCAACAGTTGTTGTTTCAAAAGAGCGTGATTAGTAGAGCAAAGATTTTTGTTCAAAATTCTCTCAAAGGAAACAAAAAACTGTACAAACTCTATTTTGTTATTACACTTACTTAAAATTGACTCATAGTCTCCCCCTCTTTTGGAGATGGAGGAAAAATATCTTACTCATTTTTGTATATTTTTTAGGAGCTAACAAAGTACCTCACTAATAGCAGAAACTAAACATTTGTTGCACTGAAATAAACTTATTAGCCTTGATCAACTTAAAAATATTTTCAGCATAACAGAAAATCTGGAAAATCTTCTTTTAAAATGGTCACTATAAAATTCTTGAAACCTCACTGTATGTTTGAAATTTTTCATAATAAAATGTTGCCAAAAGTAAAAAAAAACTGTATATCCTAAAGATAAAAAAATATATTTTCTGGGGAATAAAATTCAAATGACAGTTAAGAATCAAACACTGATATTTATTGGAAATGTATGCATACTTAAATTTTCACCAGAAAGCAACAATCTCCTAGGAGAGAAGAAGAAAAATATCAATATTTTGTCATTCTCTAGTCTAGCACCATCAGAACAGATAGAACTAGATTATCAACCAGCTTCTTTAGTTACACTTTTAAATGTCAGTCTTCACAAAGTTATATCAAATTGTAAGTATCAATGAAAAACAAATATTCAAAAGAGAAATTAGCAAGATATCAAAATCAACATTTAAAATTTAAATACATACACATTTTTCACCATATTACTGCAAGTTCAGCCAAATCTAGATCACTGAGAAATCCTCTTTTGATAAGACTTAAGTTTTTGCATGTGTTCTCCTGGCTGATCTTAAGTACCATGGTAATAGAGAATGTGATATTGTAATAGAGTAAGAAACATATATTGTGGGGTCTTCCTCCAGGGCTCCTGGATCACAGCTCCTAAAATACTTGTAATTTCCTAAGCAATTAGAGCACAGGAGCATCTTTTATGATAGTATTCATTTTTTTACTCATGGAATATCTCCAGAAGGATAAAAATAAAAGAAGCTCTTCAGTTATTCATAACAAATCCCTTTTAACCACATCTGAGTTTATGTTATAAAGGTGATTTTTGGAAAGTCTCTAGATAGCCCCTGGATGGGGACCGGCTGCAAGGGGAACAAACCAGGTGATTAAAACTGAAATTTCAGTGTCCCCTACTGCTGCCCCAACCCAAATGGGACCTGGGGATTTAATTATCCACCAATGGTCAGCAATTTAATCTATCATGTCTACATAATGAAGCCTCCATAAAAACCCCTAAAGTACAGAGTTCAGAGAGCTTCTGGGTTAGCGAATAAGAACCCATCCACTTGCTGGGGGGTGGGGGTGGGGGGCGGGTGGTTGGCACATCCCCAAATTCCATGGGAACATAAGCTCCTGTGCTTGGGACATAGACCTAACCCTATATATTCTTCATCTGGCTATTCATTTATATCCTTTAATATACCCTTCGTAATAAACAAGTAACCCAGTAAGTAAACTGTTTTCCTGAGTTCCATGAGCCATTCTAGGACATGACTGAGCCTGAGGAGGGGTTGTGGGAACCTCTAGTTGGTAGCTGAGTGAGAGGTTGTGGGCAACTTGGGGACCCATCAGTTGCCACGGCATCTGAATAGGGGCAGTCTAGTGGGACTAAGCCCTTAATCTTGGGTCCTGTATCAACTGAACAGTAAGTGTCAAAACTGAGTTTAATCGTAGGATTCCCAGCTGGTGTCTGAGAACTGGTCAGTACATCTCTGGTGTCAGAAGTATTCTGGGAAGTATTCAGTGTAAGCAGAATTATGAATACAGAGAAAAACAGAGTTCTTCCCTTTTAGAGAGTCTATTCCTAACATAGTATCTTTGCTAGAATTCAAACCATTTGAACCATTATAATCCACAATCTCTGAAATATGGAAAAAGTGAATTCCTTTAAAGGACTTTACTTGAAACTTAAATCAACATGACATGTATCATGAAGTAAAAAGTCAGCTATTAGTTATTAAGAATTAATTTCTTTTTAGTTTCCATATAGGTTGACCTGGATTAGTTTGTATAAAAATTCAGGTAGACCTAATGATTCATGTCCGATGATCCATTTCACAGGAATGTCAACGTAAGATCAAATTCTAGTCACTAAAAACCTAAAAACTGAAAAACAATAGGTTAGAAAAAGGAAGCTGTTGCCCAGCCAAGAATAAAAATACCATTAATAATGAGCCAATCAACTTGTAATTTATGAGGGGAAAAAGCATATTTATTTTGTCATTAAATCATCTTTAAAATATAAAAAGTTATGCTGTCTACTATCCCAACACATTTACAGTAAGAATTATAAAAAATAGCTATATTTCTATAGTATTCAGTATGAGGTAGACATCATTCTTAGAACCTCAACTACATTAACTCTTTTAATCCTCATTAACAAGCTAAGGAGCTAGTACTATACTCTCTCCATTGTTACAAATGAGGACACTGAAAGCAGAGAGGTTAGATCATTCTAGATGACACAGCTAGTTAGGGAGCAGATCCAAGATTCACCTGAGTCAGTGCTTCTGGTCACTACAGCTGCATTTCTTCTCTCCCCTACTGGCAAAAAGGAACAGAATGTGTCACGGCTCAGAGGCAAAAGAGAACAATGCACGTGAACTTTAGTAAAGCTGGTTTAGAATGGGGAAAGCAAGATAAAGCTGAAGGAAAATGAGGCAGGGCCAGTTCAAACAGAACAGGTAAGCCACATTAAGGAAACTGGACTGACTGCATCCCAAGAAGAAAAGGATTTTAAGTAAACTGTGCTTCTGTGAACAGGTAGGAGGTGAGGAAAGAACAGGGAGAATAACATTAAAAGGTCTCTGCTATGGTGACCTAAATGGGTAGGAAATCCAAAAATGGGAGAGAGATATGTCTGTATAGCTGATTCATTTTGTGCACAGCAGAAACACAACACTGCAAAGCAACTATACTCCAATAAAAATTAATTAAATAAACAAACCTCTGCAGTAATTTAAGAGATGACTACAGTCTAAATTAGGATGGTGGCAGAGGACACAAAAGTAGATGGATCTGAAAGATAATTAGGAAACAGTATCAATAAGCAGAGGAACCAGAGATCAACTTGCCAACATCACTGGATCACAGAAAAAGCAAGAGATTTCCAGAAAAATATCTACTTTTGCTTTATTGACTATGCCAAAGCCTTTGACTATGTGGATCACAACAAAATGAAAAATTCTTAAAGAGATGGAAATACCAGACCACCTGACCTCCCTCCTGAGAGAAATCTGTATGCAGGTCAAGAAGCAACAGTTAGAACTGAACATGGAACAAAAGATTGGTTCCAAATATGAAAAGGAGTATATCAAGGCTGTATATTGTTACCTTGCTTATTTAACTTACATGCAAGGTACATCATGTGAAATGCTGGGCTGGATGAAACACAAATTGGAATCAAGATCGCTGGGAGCATTATCAATAAATTCAGATATGCAGATGACACCACCGTTATGGCAGAAAGCAGAGAGGAACTTAAAGAGGCTCGTGATAAAAGTCAAAGAGGAGAGTGAAAAAGCTGGCTCAAAACTCAACATTCAAAAAAGGAAGATCATGGAATCTGGTCCCATCACTTCATGGCAAATAGATGAGGAAACAATGGAAACAGTGACAGAGTTTATTTTCTTGGGTTCCAAAATCACTGATGGTGACTGCAGCCATGAAATTAAAAGATGCTTGCTCCTTGGAAGAAAAGCTATGACCAACCTAGACAGCATATTAAAAAGCAGAAACATTACTTTGCCAACAAAGGTCCATCTAGTCAAAACTATGGTTTTTCCAGTAGTCATATATGAATGTGAGAGTTGGACTATAAAGAAAGCTGAGCGCCAAAGAACTGATGTTTTTGAACTGTGGTGTTGGAAAAGACTCTTGAGAGTCCCTTGGACTGCAAGGAGATCAAACCAATCCATCCTAAAGGAAGTCAGTCCTAAATTTTCATTGGAAGGACTGATGCTGAAGCTGAAGCTCCAATCCTTTGGCCACCTGACGTGAAGAACTGCGTCATTTGAAAAGATCCTGATGCTGGGAAAGACTGAAAGCAGGAGAAGGGAACGACAGAGATGGTTGGATGGCATCATCAACTTGATGAACATGAGTTTGAGCAAGCTCTGGGAGTTGGTGATGGACAGAGAGGCCTGGTATGCTATAGTACATGGGGTTGCAAAGGGCCTAACATGACTGAGCAATTGAACTGAACTGATCAACAGAACATGTGGTTAGAAATGAGGAAGTAACAGTAAGAATGAGGGTCAGTTTTTACTTGGTCAACTGGGTGCCATACACTGAGTCAAAAAGAACAGACAAAAGCTTTTGTAAGTTGAAGTTGAGAGGACTGTGGTTCTGTCTAAATGAAGATGTCTGAAAGACATTTGGATGAATCTATTGCTTAGAAGGAAGATATGGGCTAGGACAGAGTGTGAAAATAGATACAAATTAAAATTATGAGAATAGGAAAGAGAAGAGACCCCTGAAAAGCATTATTTAAGGAGAAGGACCCACAGTATTAACAGTCTACATTATATGGTGCTTAACACGACTGGCGGTGATGGTGCAGTTGCTATGTCATGCCCAATTCTTGTGACTCCATGGACTGTAGCCTGCCAATTTCCTCTGTCCATGGGATTTTCCAGGCAAGATTACTGGAGGGGGTCGCCATCTCCTTCTCCAGAGGATCTTCCCCATCCAAGGAATGAACCTAGGTCTCCTTCATTGCAGGTGGTCTCCAGCATCATAGGCAGATTCTTTACCAACTCAGCCACCAGGGAAGCCCACGGCTGAGTGGTTTCTAATTATGTTACCATACTCTGGTCTTCCCAAATAAACACTAACTTCACTAAAAGCAAGGACACCATTGCAACTCCACAAATTTTAGCATGTTAAAGGCAATTTCTGGGGTACTTAACCACTGAGATATGGGAAAAGGCTAAATAGAATACACTTGACTTTAGGAAAGTCCTTTACTTTGGATTCCTTTGATCTTCCATTTTTTCCTCCATGCTTTTAATCCCTCTGCACTTGTTGTACTGATCATTGGAACTCAGCAGACAAAGACGTCCTTGGCAACTGATGACATGAGACTTACACAATGATTCTGTGATCTATTCTCTCATCTTCAACAAACAATAAGCAAACTCAGTGGAAATTATTTCAAGAGAAAAATGGAGTTCTTTTTTAAGGTAATAGACAAAATTTGTTCTATTTCATTTTACTACAACACTAGAAATTTTTACATCACACTGTCAAATCACAAAATACTTGTTCTTTTTGGCCCTCAGTCTTTTCTACATTGGCTGATCTTCCTGATCTCTCTTTCCCTTAGTCTTCGATCCATCAGACAAGGTCAAGCTTTCCAGAAATTTTATGAACTAGTTCTATCCTGAGGTCAAAGCTTTCTTCTCTGTATTCACCAAGCACATTTCTGTACTACACACCTGACATTCATCATATACCACTCTGTAAAGTTACTTTTTCACAGTATGTGATGTAAAGAGCTTAAGGTATGGAATTATACACCTATTTTATTAAATCAGACAACAAAGAAGTTATGCATACTCTCATATTACCAGTTTTTATACCTGTTAATTGAAAATAATAACACTGCACAATTTTCAAGATAAATGAGATCATATATGTAAAATATCTAGCACAGTGTCCACTACCCACTTCTTCTACCCAAGAAGTCCATAAACAGTTCAGTTGGAGTGCTTAAAAGAAATATAGGAATATGAGCCTCTGAGAAATGCATATCAGCAAAAATGGAACATGAAATTTGAAATTAACTTTTCCTAAGTGGGTAATAAGTTTCCTGAGAGGAGGTATCATTATTATTTGTATTTTCGTAGCCATCACGATACCTTGCAACTGTCAAATATCTGATTGATTGAATATATTAAAGGACTAATGCTACTGGTTTTCTGCCTTTTCTAATAAGATAGAGGTTTATAGTAAGAGTCTGAAAATTAAGTTTTTCATTCAACAAATAGTTATGCCAATTGTAGTGCATACTGGACACTACAAGGGTTGTAATAATATATTGAGATAGTCTTTGTCCTAAAGAAGTTCACAAGAGAGTAAAGGAACTAAGTAATATTCATAATTACTAAAACTAAGATATAATATGAAAAACTGCCTTAATTCCCTCATTTAAAATATTTTTATAACCATCAATTTAATCCTATCTTCCTCAAAGAAATTTAGGTGAGGGAAAGGGACTGTGGAGAGGGAGAATGAATCCTCCTGTGGCCTGATATAAGCAATACTTTACATCTTCTACATTACTGATTAGGATAATCTATTGCGACTACCATAGCTCATGAAGAAAAACTGATGGCTTCCCCAATAAGATCAGGAACAAGACAAGAATATTTGCACTCAGCATTCCTATTCAAAATCATACTGGATGTCCTAGCCAATGCAATAAAATGTGGAAGGAAATAAAAATTACAGAGATTAAGGAAGAAATAAAAGTGTATTTGTGTAACTGTCTTTGGAGAAAATCCCAAGAACAACAAGCAAACCCCTGGAACAAATAAACAATTATAGCAAGGCTGCAGGATGAAGGTTAATATGCAAAAGCCAACACTTTCTTATACACCAGCAATGAAAAGTTGGAACTGTAAATTAAAAACACAATTTAACATTTACAACAGCAGCTCCAAAAATGAATTACCTAGTTATGATTCTAACAAAACAGGTACAGGGTCTGCACAAGGAAAACTATAAAACTGAAGTAGGAAATCAAAAAGATCTGAGATATTCTCTGTATATAGCAAAGGCAGCCTAAAACTGTCAAGATGTCAATTCTTCTCAATTTGATCTATAGATTCAACATAATCCCAACTGAAATCCCAGCCAGTTTTTTTGTGGACATTGACAAACTCAAGTTGATATGGTATAATGGAGACAGTTTCTTACAAAAGTAAACATACTCTTTTCATATGATACAGCAATAGCACTCCATTGCATTCACCAAAATGAATTGAAAACTTATGTCCCCATAAAAATCTGCACATGAACGTTTATAGCAACTTTATTCATAATTGCCAAAACTTGGAAGCAACCATGATATGTTTCAGTAGGTGAATGGATAGATTAACTGTGGTATACCCAGATAATGCAGTGTTATGCAGCACTAAAAACAAATGAGCTATCAAACCATGATAAGGCATAAAGAAGAAGCTTAAATGCTTACTACTAAGTGAAAGAAGCAAAACTGAAAAGACTACAAACTACTTGATTACAACTATGATGTTCTGAAAAGAGGAAACTATATTGACAAAAAAATATCTGTGCTTGCTGGGGGCTCAAAGGAAGGAAGGCAAGGATGAATGGATGGACCACAAGTGAGAGAGGACGGAAGGGGGCAGGGTACAACCATTAAAAGAATGACACAGCCATACCAGGGATATGACAAATATTTGCTAGAACCAACTAGGCCCAAGATGGAGGAAGATTCTACTGCCAGTCTACCTGGAGCCTCACTATACACCCTTGCTATACACTCACAGGCCCCATGACAGTTCAGGCACTGACCATAAAAGGTCAAAACGTAGGTAGTGGCTGATTCCCAGAAATCCCCAGTCCTTATCCAAGATAGATAGAATATTCTTCCCACTTTTTCCCCACAGAAATAAACTGCCCCACAGTGAGGGGCCACTCTTGCCTTCTGAGGCATTCACATTGTGCCTATGGAATATGTATCTAAGTAAACTTGTGTTCACTTGACTATGGCTTGAATTCTTTCCTGCGCAAAGCCAAGGACTCTCACTAAGCTGCCCATTCCAGGGACTTGCCCAAGACTTGTGACATGACCATCCTCTTGTGCCCCATTCTCCTATAACACAGCATATGTTTAGAGCAGTAAAATTATTCTGCATGATACTGTAATGGTTGATACATAGCATATATTTGGATTTTAGTTAATAATAATGTAACGGTGCTGGTTCAATTGCAGCAAACATACTCCTCATAGGGAGATGGGGGTGGGGCGAAAGAGGCTAAGGTGGTAACGGGGCATATGAAACTCTCTTTACTTTCCACTCAATCTTTCTATAAAACTAAAACAGCTCTAAAAAATCAATTATCTTTGAGAAACTACTTTTGTAACCATTTCATCACATCCTTCTCACAGAAGTTGTGGGGATGAAGATCTGGGGAAGAGTCTTTCTGCGCCTTGATATGAGCAGTTTACTTGATATCTTCTATGTTAGTGACTAGAAAATCTATTGAGATACTCAACTGATAACAAAATACTCCACAGAAAGATTAGCTAAACAAATAGAAGGCTGCATAATTCAACAGCAGTGAAAACAGCGGACTAGCCTAAAAATGAAGTATGAAAGGGCCTTCAAGAAATTACTTCCAATCTATTGTTGGTAAATACAAAATATCCTCCAAATGTTCAGTGAAGAGAACCAAAGAAAGGAGAAAGGGCTTAAGTGGTAAAATTGCAGCTAACCTCAATAAACAGCCTGAAACCCCTCTAGTTAAGGAAAGCAGTATCTTTGAATAGGAAAAAAATGAAATCATGAAACTAAGCTGACTATAAAATGGAATGACTCTGTGTAGGGCACAGAGTAGATAATTTAATAAATACCCTATATCACATAAGGTGTATGTCCTTAATATACAGTATAAGATGCAGCCACTTGATATCAATACAAATATAATTTCAGGAAAACATAAGAAAACCATTCCTCTAATTCCCATTAGGAATCTATCTAAAAACTTATTAAGTTTAAGAATGCAACATTATTAGCTGCTATAGGTCTTAAAAAAAAACCCTACACTTAAGTATCATCTGAATAAAATTCATAAATGGTTTCATAAGTTCAGAGAAAGTAATATCTATAATATCTGGCACCTAAATGGCAAAATATTTATTTATTTTTTTAAATCAAAGAAGCATTACCTAGGAAAGTTATATCATATTATTTTCTTAAAAATAACTCATTAAGAAGGTCTCCATAAAAACATATTTTACAAATGAGTGGGATGTGTTTCTCTACTGAAACAAGAACTAACTTGAGAGAAGAGCATATTAACAAGTTCTGAAGAGAGGTAATTAGCATATTAGAAACAAAGATTTTTGGCACATGGGACCTGGAGCAAAAATGTCTGTCCTCCAGTCATGAGTCACCAACGAGGCTGCCTATTTACTGTGAAGCAATCTTTCAATAAAAGGAGCAGCAAGGAAGAATACAGCATATGAATAATGATTTGGATACGTTCCCAGGAAGAAATCATAGTAAAACTAAGTCTGAGAAAGTTAGATAGCATGCACTATACATTTTCCTTTTACTCTTACCCTTTGGTTAACAGCAGAGAGACTGAAATTTTGTCTGGAGTGCTATTCAAAGTTTTCTACTTTTTATGGATTTTAGTAATACTGAATAAAATGTCCAAGTATTAGCTTGGTTTACATTTTGTGAAAAGCACCATTATAAATTATTTTGTGATGACATTTGTGCAAAGCTCTCACCTGTCACATGCCCACCCCAGCACACACACACAATGACACCAGAAGGCAACACTCTGCTTTACCTTCTGCTGAAAAGTCTGCTACCTCCAACGCGTGAGGTCCATACACGAAGCCCTCCTGGAATCTATGAACACAGCAGAGGCAAAAGGCAGAGAAGTTTATGTAGATTTAAAGTTACACTGCCCAAAACACAAAATGCCAAACGCCTATCACAAGTCTATATATCTGCCAAGGAAACCAGATTTGGAATTTGACAATGACTAAATCAATAACATATTGGTATCATTCAGAGTTTATTACACATTACACAACTAATTATGTGGGAAAAAAACAAAAGTTAACTAATTATAATTCTAAAAGGTGAAATTGTAATTCAAAAGTTAACTAATTACAATTCTCACCAATATAGGTGAGTTACACTATCAAAAATCCTAAAAATGTTTAAAATCACGTGAGAGAGCCAATATAAGAATATATAAGAAATTAAGTAGAAAAATATACTTCACATAATGAACTATGATAGACTCAAGAGCTTAGAACCAGAGACTGTTTGGAATATAGGAGAAAAATAATTAAAAACAGACCTGCAGAGGGGGAAGGGCAAAAGTAGACTGTAAAGATACTCTAATGCCAAGATTTAATTTAAGTCTGACAGCAATGCTGAAATGAGCCAGATACTACATATGCTAGGCAGTATGGGGGAAATCTACCTTGTTCGAATAGTATAAAATAAATATAAGCATGAAACATGAAATTCTTTTCAGAAAACATTCATGTAAAAGATTAAGAACTTAATCAGGTAAAATACACAGATCTCAGATTTCGTTTCATTCTTTACGGATACTGGGCTTAAGGACTACAAAATACAGCTGGTATATGAGAAAAGGAGTCAGATAAATTTTACTAGCTATTAAATTTAAAAGAAGGAGGCATGTTATCTTTATGTAATATCGAAAAATCCTTTAAAATATCATCAAATAATTAGGAAAAAAAGAAAAGTATTATTTTAAAACATTATAATATGTGAAAAGAGAAACACTGCCTTGAGGTCAGGTGGCTTGAATTCAAGTTCTAGCTAAACCACTTAACTGCTTTGTGACATCAGACAGGTCACTTAATCTCTCATATAAAGGACTTTACCTCTCCAACCTGTACTGACTTTACTCTCTCAGACTTCTACTATCAAATGAAATGTGGTATTATAATCACAGAATGTTACATTTTGCAAAAATGTAATATCGAGTACATTTGACATAAATTAACAACAGAAGTTGTTAACTAAGAAACAGAGGGACTATCTGGAAAAGGAAACGGCAACCCACTCCAGTGTTCTTGCCTGGGAAATCCCAGGGACAGAGGAACCTGGCAGGCTACGGTGCATGGGGTCGTGAAAGAGTCAGACACGACTTAGTGACTAAACAACAACAGAGGAAACAAAGTGCCAAGCCAAGAAATCTGGGCAGCTGTGTGGGCAAGGAAACCCAAAGATGCAAAGCAAAAGGGCTGAGCTGGTCAAAAGAGCCTAGAGTAGTTGACAAGGCCAAATGCCTGCCAGAAGGTCACAGTTCCCAAAAGATGGTTATATCATATTACTAATTCAGCAATTTGCCCAGCACTATCTGCCTCAGATGTACCTTCTCTTAACTCCCAAAACAACCTTATAGACTACACTCTTCTCTAAGTTAGTGCTTGTGACATTTTAAACTAAAGACCCAAGACACAGTAACTTCTTGTATATCACATATATTTTTAAAAGTCAAAGAGATAAGATCTCACCTAATAAAACAATCATGCAGAAAAGGCTTATATAGGATGTATGATAAGCTAGTCACTGTTCTAAAGCTCTACAAGTACCAACTCATTTGGTCTTCACAACTTTGAGATAAGTTCTGTTATTATCCTCACTTAACAGATGAAGAAATTGACACACAGGGAGCTTAAGAAACTTGCCTAAATGCACATAGCCTGAAGTGGCAGACCTGCAATTCAAACCCAGACTGTCTACTTCTAGACTACACTTTTAGTCACTATATCATTCAGTCTTCTATGAAATTAAAATCACACAAACCAAGCACTTAGCTATATGTAAAAAACAATTACAAAATGTTCTTAAGTATTCAATCACGTTGCATTTGCAACATTTCCTTGGAAAATTAAAATTCAAATGATGGTCGTACAAAACATGTTTAAAAAATGAGAAATGCTTACAACATAAAACCAAAAGAAAAAATTCAAAAAAAAATTTAAAGGCCTGAAAAAGACTGAAGAACATATATCCAAATAACATCCAACTAATATTTTTATTACAGTAGCAAAATTGAGTGATTCCGTTTCCATTTATTAAGACTTACTGTCATGTGATTACACTAAACTCACTCTTTAATATTTTTAAATCTTCAAAAAAATTCAATACAATGGATACTAACCCAAACCCATTAGGACAGCTATTAATACTATCAAAAAAATTTTTCCAAGGACTAAAACAAGTGTTGGCAAGGATATGAAGAAACTGGAACCCTTGTGTACTGTTGGTAAGAATGTAAAATGGTGCAGTTGCTATAAAAAAACAGTATGGCAATGCTTCAAAAAATTAAAAATAGAATTATTATTCAGAAATTCCACTTTTGGGTATATAGCCAAAAGATTTAGAAGTGAGGATTCTCAAAGAAATATCTGTACACTCATGTTCATAACAGAATTCACAATAGCCAAAAGGTGGAAGCCACTCAACTCTTCACTGACAGATAAACGGATAAAGAAGATACACACACACACACACACACACACACACACACACACACACTCTCTCTCTCTCTCTCACAATGGAGTGTAATCAGCCCTGAAAAAGAAAAGCCTGCACATCACTACAACATCGAATAATCTTGAGGACATTATGCTAGATAAAATAAGGAAGTCCCCAAAGTACATATACTGCATGATCCTTTGGTACCTGGGGTAGTCCAATTCATACAGATAGAAAGTAGGGGCTTCCCAGGTAGCTCTGCGGTAAAGAACCCACCTGCCAATGCAGGGAAGTGGGATAGCATTTGCTATGGGTTGGGTAAAGGGAAAAATTGGGGAGTTATTCTTTGGTATAGAGTTTCAGTCTTACAAGATGAAAATAATTTTGTGGATAGATGGAAGTCATGGTGGCACATATAATGCATTCAACATCAGTGTATACTTAAAATGGCAAACCTGATTTTATATGTACATATGTCATCACAATTCTTTAAAACAGTAATGGGTGCTAACTGTATAACATCCAAAAAGATATGTATAAAAAAATTATCTATTTCATCTTCCAGAAAAACTAATGTAAATCCCTTCTTAACATATGATTGCTATACAGTTGAAAAAAGTATACTCTCTCTCTGTATATATATACATATATATATTTAAAGTGATTTCTATCAAAGCCATGCTTAACCAATGTTAATCGTCCTCAGTACTCCTTGGTGGCTCATTGGTAAAGAATCTGCTTACCAATTCAAGAGATAAGGGTTCGATCTCTTGTCTGGGAAGATCTCCTGAAGAAGGAAATGGCAACCCACTCCAGTATTCTTGCCTGGAAAATCCCAGAGACAGAGGAGCCTGGCAGGCTACAGTCCTTGGGGTCTTAAGAGTCAGACAAAACTTAGTGACTAAGCAACAAAGCAACTTATTTTACTAACTGTTTAATTGGAAAAAGAAACTTTTTAACTAAAAGGTTAAAATAATTAAAGCATAATTTTTTGCTCCAAGAACTTAAGAGTTCTTGTAACAAAATAACAGTTTAAATTCTCCAGATTTCCCAGCAGAAGAGTTTAAAGATTATATTCTCATATTTTAAGAATGTCAGTCAAATCTCTTTTGTAAGACATTATACAGGTACTACTACTTAGGTATATTAAATTGGTCTCCCTACTTCTGTTCTCGGTCCTTTTTGTTGCACACGTACCATATACCTAGTACATATACCATATACATGGCTGCCTACTATATACCCATTCTCCCTTCCTGTTACTTAGTAACAGATCCTAGTTTTATTCTAGGCAGCATGTACCCAAGTAAGGGTCTATACTTCCTGGCCTTCCTTACTACTGCTGCAGCTGCTGCTAAGTTGTGTCCAACTCTGTGTGACCCCGTGAGACGGCAGCCCACCAGGCTCCCCTGTCCTTGGGATTCTCCAGGCAAGAACACTGGAGTGGATTGCCATTTCCTTCTCCAATGCATGAAAGTGGAAAGTGAAGTTGCTCAGTCATGTCCGACTCTTCCCAACTCCATGGACTGCAGCCCACCAGTCTCCTCCGCCCATAGGATTTTCCAGGCAAGAGTACTGGAGTGCTAGGACTGTTGTAAATGAGCTAGAAGTCACTGGATGGGACTTTCGGGAAAGCTACTTAAAGGGGACTGATCTTTCTAACATGCAAATCATAACTGTCAAAATCCTTATCTTTCCACATAGGCCCTTTCATAACTTCTTTGGCCTCTACTCATTTCTGAAGCCTTAAACTCCAACCATAAGGAACCATGTGTAGGATGGTGACTATCATTAATAATACTGTACCGCATATCTGTAAGTTGCTAAGGGAATAGATCTTAAAAGTTCTCTTCATAAGAAAAAAGAATTTCGTATCTATGCACTGTTGTTCTTCAGTCGCTAAGTCAAGTCTGACTATTTTGTAACCCTATGGACAGCAGCTCGCTAGGCCCCTCTGTCCATGGAACTTTCCAGGCAATAATACAGGAGTGGATTGCCATTTCCTTCTCCAGGGCATCTTCCCAACTCAGGAATGGAAACTGATTCTCCTGCATTGGTAGGTGGACTCTTCACCACTGAGCCACCAGGGAAGTGCCTGGTGATACGATAAAAAGAAAGAGAAAATATATATCTGCACTTACGATATAGTATACTATCCATGCCATTAGATTAATTTTATTAACTGTGTCATCTAAATTGTCAAAATCCTATAGTAAATTATATCATTTACTATGAAAGGTATATTAAAACTTTTCTCTTACATTGAAAAAAAAAGAGAGAGAGAACCACATGTAGCCTTTGCACAAGCTGCTTGTAATACCCTTCTCCTAAACCTTTCTTCATCCATCCCTCAAGCCTCAGCTCCTACAAAAAGCTTTCTTACTGCACCCATCACATACATAGGTACAGACAACACATTTGTGCAACAAATATGCATAGACACTCTTCCTACTTTTACTGCTGACTACTTGTCATGTATGGATGTGAGAGGTGGACTATAAAGAATGCTGACCGCCGAAGCATTGATGCTTTTGAACTGTGGTGGTGGAGAAGACTCTTGAGAGCCCCTTGGACTACAAGGAGATTCAACCAGTCCATCCTAAAGGAGATCAGTCCTGGATGTTCATTGGAAGGACTGATGCTGAAGCTGTAACTCCAATACTCTGGCCACCTGATGCAAAGAAATGACTCATTTGAAAAGACCCTGATGCTGGGAAAGACTGAAGGTGGGAAGAGAAGGGGATGATAGAGGATGAGATGGTTGGATGGCATCACCAACTCATAGGACATGAGTTTGAGTAAACTCTGGGAGTTGGTGATGGACAGGGAGGCCTAGCATGCTGCAGTCCATGGGGTCACAAAGAGTTGGACGCGACTGAGCAACTGAACTGAACTTTTCCTGTACAAGTACTACTGTACTTTCCAATTATAAGGTAATTTTAGTTTTCTTATCTGCTTTTGTCACTAAAGTGAAAGTTTCTAAGGACAGAGACCATCAATAATTCTTTGGCTTTCCATAACCCTTAGCACAGAGTCTAGAATACAAATTCAACTGCTGGGTGAGTCAGTGAAGTTCAGAGAGACAGCCATTCTTAAACACTTCAAGAATTTCATGTTCTCAAACACTTAAAGGCACACTCTTACCTCCATTTCCAATCACAAAAATTCTGATATCAAAGAATACATTAGAAGACATGATAGGAGAAAGCTTAGAAGAGATGGCATTTAGATTTTTAAGGAAAAATGAAAATTAAGAAAAAGATTTAATTTTAGTGCCCACTGGACAGCCCTGTCCTGGAGAAGGACATGGCAACTCACTCCAGTATTGTTGCCTGGAGAATCCTCATGGATAAAGGAGCCTAGCAGGCTACAGTCCATGGGGTCACAAAGAGTCGGACACAACTGACCGACTAAGCACAGCACAGCACAGACAGCCCTGTATCAGGCTCCTTACATTTAATTATTTCAAGCCTCATAAAGTTTCTATGAGATAGTTCTTAACCTCATTTTAAAGGCTAAGAAGTACATAATTTGTTAAATAGGCTCTGACCTCAGAAATATTGGTTTCTAACAACTGATATTCATTACATATTAGCTCTTAAATTTTTAGATATAAACATACAGTGGCCAAGAGAGAATTATCAATAAATAACTCACCAATTAACTTAGCTTCCATATGCTTCATCACTATTTGCAACAGTTTAGCTGAATTACAAGGAAGCCAGTTTTTAAGTGATGAGGATGAAAGAGCATGACTGACAGAATCAAAATTCAAACTTTCTGAAATAAGCTTTAAAGCATAAATAAAAACTAACAGCAAAATTTCAAAGTAAATCTTTCTCATTACAATCTTCTTTCATTCCCTCCAGTATTAAGTAAGAGAATACACTGCAGGGGACAATGTCTCTCCTAAATTCTAGGTATGTTTAACAATCCCAATCAGTGACCCTATTTCTCAACACATAATATTTAGAATAATATCTTAGATGAGTAACTATATCCATTAAAAGGTTAGTAAACATAGTGAATAACAGAGTCTAAACAAGAAAATAACTCTAGGGAAAAAATTAATGTAATGCTGTGATCTTAGGATTTGACAATCCTTATCCAGATCTTCTCAAACCTCAAAAGGAGATGTATTATTATGACAGTGTATGTATTCAGGCAATTCTTTTAAGAGGTTCATGAAAGGACATAACATAAAAACTAAACAAGAAGTGCCCCAAAATGGTGGCACAAGGCATTTCAGTTAGATAAAGGCTCCTGACAGTGAGGATGGTTTAATGCAAAGATGAATAATCAAAAAAGTATTGAATTTCCTCCAATGGGAATACTTAAAAATTCAGAAAATTTTATCTATATGAAAGTTCATGTTTAATCCTATCTGAAAACAAAAGAGGTTGGCATCAGCAACCTATGTCTTTCTCACCCAGGACCAAATGCAAATGCCGTAGTTCAGTAACCTCCAGCCATTAAGCCACCAATCATCTTTTCATTACCTGGATACTGAAGATCCTTCACTGGCTCCCAGAACTCAAGTTCAGTTCAGTTCAGTTCAGTCGCTCAGTCGTGTCCAACTCTCTGCAACCCCATGGACCACAGCACAGCAGGCCTCCCTGTCCATCACCATCTCCTGGAGTCCACCCAAACCCATGTCCATTGAGTCGGTGATGCCATCCAACCATCTCATCCTCTGTCGTCCCCTTCTCCTCCTGCCCTCAGTCTTTCCCAGCATCAGGGTCTTTTCCAATGAGTCAGCTCTTCACATCAGGTGGCCAAAGTACTAGAGTTTCAGGTTCAACATCAGTCCTTCCGATGAACACTCAGGACTGATCTCCTTTAGGATGGACTGGTTGGATCTCCTTGCAGTCCAAGGGACTGTCAAAAGTCTTCTCCAACACCACAGTTCAGAAGCATCAATTCTTCGGTGCTCAGCTTTCGAGTCCATGCTAATACTACCTTGCTCTGCATCCTGTTATACAACATAGAGCAGAGGTTTCCCACTGAATTCTATAGCCCTGTTCCTAATAGCTAGACACACAGCAAAACCTGGTTAAACTCAGATCCTACTCAGAGACCCAAACAATCCTTAATTCAGGGTCAAAGAACCCCTGCCAACAACTTGCCCAAATGCCTCTCTCATCACACTCTGATCCCCATTCCTCGGAATTAAAATTGAAAGATTCCAACAGTAATCTGTGAAACAGAAAAGCTAATGCTACAGTTACACATCAAAACAGAAGCAACTTCTTAAAGGAAACTCCTATCCTCAACTATTAATAATTCAAGAAAAACACAATTAAGAGAAAAGGATATGATATAATAGCTCTTATTTGCCAAAACAGAATTCTTACTTTTACACTCCCTTTCTAAACAAACCTGTAACTACAAGAAGAAAATAAAAACAAAAGATACTCTTTCCACTCTGGAATTACACAGATGGAAAAACTGCTATTTTTCCTTTTATACCACCTCAGTGACCCCAAAATTTGGACCCAAGTTCTGGTAATCCACTCAGCTATCTTCCTGGCCATTCTGGGGATGTGAAGACTCCCCACCCCCACTCATCCAACTGATCACTGAATCCCATCTCTCCCCTAAATATGTTTTTATCTTCCTCCTAGCTTTGTCCCGTTTTAAAAAATGTTTATTTTATACTGGACTATCATTGAGTTACAGTGTTGTGTCAGTTTCAGGCATGCAGCAAAGTGACTCAGTTTTACATATACATATATCTATTCTTTTTCAAATTCTTTTCCCATTTAGGTTATTACAGAATATGAGCAGAGTTATCCATGCTAGTAGGTCCTTGTTGGTTATCTCTTTTAAATATCGTAGTTTGTACATGTCAGTCCCAAACACCTAATTTATCCCTCCCCATCCCCATTTCTCCCCTTTGGTAACCTTGTTTTCTAAACCTATGAGTCTATTTGTTTTGCAAATAAGTTCATTTGTACTTTTTTTTTAGATTTGGCATATAAGCGGTATCATGTGGTACTTGCCTTTCTCTGTCTGACCGAGCCCACGGAGTATGACATCTCCAGGCCCATCCAATGCTGCAAATGCAGCTTTACCCTCCTTCCACCCTCACTGTTGCCTCTAAGAAGCAGGTCCTCCTCATGTTCCGTTCACCTGGAACTCTCTAATAGCCTCCTGTTGCACTCTCCTTCTTCTCCTGTCCTCTCCACCACCCACACTGCTACAAAACCAATCATAAAATTCCATTCAACAAGGCTACACACCCAACTGTCAGCAGTGGTGATCTCTAGTGAATGCCTACATTTCTGCGTTATTTGTTTGCATTTTAGAACAAGCAAGTGTCCCTTTTACAATAAGAAAAAAAATTATTATTTCCATTTGGGGGAACTATTAAAGTCTATTCCATTTGGAATCCAATATCCCACTTTAACATCACGTTAAAGGCCACATTCTTGAGCCAGGCACAGAATAATCATGCTGTGCCTTTCTCCCACTATATTTCTAACCTCCATCCCTAGTACATACTGAATACTTTAGCCATCCTGAATTACTTGCTGTTATGTTCCTTGATAGCCTAATTTTATACACAGTGGAAGCATCCTCCATTCAGAATACAGAAATGCAACAATAATCTTGAGTCTGTTCCTAATAATCAAACTGCCTCTCACTAATTCTGTTGTTCAGTCACTCAGTCATGTCTGACTCTCTGCGACCCCATGGACTGCAGCACACCAGGCTTCCCTGTCCTTCACCATCTCCCGGAGCTTGCTCAAATTCATGTCCATTGAGTCGGTGATGCCATCCAACCATCTCATCCTCTGTTGTCCCCCTTCTCCTCATGCCTTCTGTCTTTCAAAGCATCAGGGTCTTTTCCAGTGAGTTGGCTCTTCCCATCAGATGGCCAAAGTATTAGACTTTCAGCTTCAGCATCAATCCTTCCAATGAATTTTCAGAGTTGATTTCCTTTAAGATTGACTGGTTTGATCTCCTTGCTGTCCAAGGGACTCTGAAGAGACCTCCTCAGCACTAAAATTCAAAGTCATCAATTCTTTGGTGCTCAGCCTTCTGTATGGTCCAACTCTCACATCCATACATGACTACTAGAAAAACCATTGCTTTGACTATACAGACCTTTTTGGTGAAGTAATGGCACAAACAAAATTTTGTATGCACCAGGACCCATGAGAAAGGAGCACTGACTCCACAAGAGACTGAGCCAGACTTTCCTGTGAGTGTTTGGGTGTCTCTGGCAGAGGCATGAGTCAACAGTGGCCTGCTGTGGGGTCAGGGACACTGACTGGCATAAGTCCTTTGGAGGAGGTTGCCATTACCCCTACCATGTGGCCTCAGGGAGGGAACACAGCACACTCATCAGCAGAAATTGGATTAAAGATTTAATCCAATTTACATCTTTAAATTTAAATTACTGAGCATGGCCTTGCCCACAGAGCAAGACCCAGTTTTCCCCACAGCGAGGCCCTCCCAACAGGAAGCGCCCACTAATAGTTATGTCATTAAAGAAAAAAACAGGCTTATTTACCTCATTGTGCACCACATAATTTCTAACTGTAGCCTACAGTCCCACAGTTGTACCAACACACTAAATTCTTTTCTTCTAACCAGAAAGAGATTGCTGTTTTTAAAAGGATAAATAAGACAGCACTTTGCAGCCACAGTCTAAGAGATGATGTGGGAAGAGGCTCGATGCAGAGCGCTAAATTTGGGCAGGGGGTTTGAAGAGTAGAGAAAAACAGGTCAAGTACCTTGGATAAATTTGCAGCACAACTTCTTGCAGAGTAGAACAGCTATATCTCAAGTGTTATAAATCTTCATCAAGTAAAGGCATAACAAAGTTAAACTGGAAAATAGTACAAGTATTTATATTATTTCCCTCCTTCTTTTAGCATGAAAATTCAAAAGTTGGCCACTTTTTCAAAGAACATAATTGGATTTACCTTCCTTCAGTTTCTTCTACTATGTAAACAAGTACAAACAACCATATGGAAATTACAGAGACTATATGTAACTTAATGAGATCTCTTCTTCTAATTATAAATTACATATAATTCTCTTTCAAACCGCATAAAACAGACACAAAACCCAGATTTTTAAAAATATAAACCAAACACATGAAAGAAAAAAAAAGAAGACATTCCTTTCATTTGATTGTGTAACTGGGTCACACGAAACCAGCAAACAGCATTACCCAATACACATTTCTACCCAGAGAAATAAATGAAGAAAAGTTAGGGAAAGAGAGGTGAGGACAAATAAAGCTTAATAGGTTGCAGGAGCTAAGGGGCAAATCTAAGGATTTTCATACTTTTGTGCTACATTATATAAGTTTTATTAAAAAGAACAGGCTCTTAGCTATAATAATGGAATTATGGCTAGGCAGAAGAATGCATTTATTTTAAGAGATGCATGTTAAAATACTAAAGCGTATAGTGCATGATGATTGCAACTTACTTTCAAGTGGTTCAGAAAAAATATTTAAATATGTACCAACATATTTACAGACAAAGCAAATGCATCAACCTGTGAATGATTTAATCAGGACCTGAGATTGGCAAACCACAGCCCAAGCCAAATCCAGCTGAGCCTGTTTTTGTAAATAAACCTACTAAAACACTGCCATGCCCACTCACTCACCTGTTGTCTACAGCTGCTTTTTCTCTACAGCTACACAGCTAAATAGATGTAACAGAGACCATGTGACCTCCAAAGCCTAAAATATTTACTGGCCCTTTACAGAAGTACAGCAAATATCTGACCCTTTATGGAAAAAAAAAAAAATTGCTAAGTCCTGATTGTAGAGAGTGGATATACAGGTGATCAAAGAATCAAGTCTTCAAGCTTTTCCATATGTTTGAAATTTTTCAATAAAAACGTAGAAAAACATACACTTTTATACACAAACCTTTTGATTTCTCCAGAATACAGATGAATACAGAAACAGATCATTGAAACAGAGAGCTTGGATACAATCATAATACTGATATGATTCTAAAAACACTATTATGCTATTTGGGGTATGGAACAAACAACTTTTAGGACAGCAATTTGGTGATATCTACTTTTAAATACTCCTGTTCTATACCTATCCTATAGAAATACTCAAGTATGCAAAGACTAGCAGCAGTGCTTACCTGTCAATGATGCAAGCACTTCACCTGTCATGCAATTCCCACAACAATCCTAGGAGCTAAGGACATTATACTCCCCATTTTACATATGAGGAAACTAAGACAGAGTTAATTTGCCCAAGTCATGCAGCTAATAAATGGTATAACAGGGATTATGAATTCAGATAAAACTTCAAAGCTCAGAATCACCATACAACACTGCCTTTTGGAAAAAGGACAAAATACTCCAAAGATGAATACACAAAACCAATACACAAATGAAGACATTCAATCTATCTAGTTATAAAATAATAATTAAATAAAAGCAGAATATCATCTGCCTGTCAATTAAATAAACAGAAAAAAGCTAATGTGGGCAAGAGTAAGGAGAAAGAAGCAGCACTGTGTTCTTTTGATCGATGTGTAAGTAAAGTCAGCCTACTTGGAGAAAGGTGTGGCAATATGCTCCTAAATTCAAAATGAGTATATGCTGTGATCCAATAATTCTACTTCTAAGAATTTATGCTAAAGAAATAGACAAGTGGGCAAATATGCTAAGCATTATTTACTATCATAAAAAAAAAAACTAGAAACAACCTAAATGTTTATCAATAACAGTAAAATACAAACAACGGAATACCATAAAGTCATTCAAAGTGATTATATATATCTATATTACTAACACAGAAAGATATAACCACACACAGCATTTAGTTTTTAAAAAGAACAGATTAAAACCATATATATAGGATGATTGTACTTCTTTAAATTTTTAAGTGAGTATGTGTGTCTGTGTACAGACCACAAATGAATGAAAAGATGTCAGGAGGGAAATTAACCAAAACATTAAGCAATCATCTCTAATTACTTAATATTAAAGTGGTGGGATTTTGAATGTTTCTTACTTTCTCCCTATTTCCTTATTATCTAATTACTTTTCCTGATTGTGTAACTTATATTATTATTTTTAAAAACCATAGTCAATTTTAAATACTTGCTTTTCACATCTCCATAATTACTATTTCCTCATTTAAATCATGCACAACCATTTCTTTATAACATGCACTGTGTATTTAATTAAGGAGTTCGGAACAACTTGTTAAGGACTTCATGACATCCTAGAAATAAAGATACTAAAGAGCCAATAGTCATCAAAAACTCATGCTAGAAAATTAATGGTAATAGGATTAACACATATATTATTTATAGTGCAAAGGCATTATCGCCTTTATTTCTCACAACTCATAAAGAAACATCACTATCCCCATTTCTACAGACTTCTCTTTTCAGACCCTAACCTTCCTGGTTCTGCCCCAGATATTAAAAAAAATTTTTTTAATACACAATTAGAATTTAACTTGTCCAAAATCTCTAGATCTCTGACTTTATTATTCCTTTCACCTCTAACACTATATATTTACCACTCGTTCTACTAAAAATCACTACTCTGGCTCACTCTTCACCCTTCAAAACTCAGCTATCATAGCTTTCCTTATTCTTGAAAGCTTTCCGAATCACCCGTACACTCCTAGGTCAATTCAGTGTCTTTCCTGGTCACCCTCACAGCATCTCGTGCATACGTGGAAAACAGAATTTATAGCCCTGTATTGTAATCTCTTCCATCCTCTCACTAGACTTTAAGAAAAGGATCTATGTCTTTTATCCTTACACTCCTAATTCCTATATAGGGTTATCCAGTAGGTGTCAAATAAATGAATGAATGATATTGCCAGTTATCTTTTTTCACCATATATTCTTAATTTAGCTAAATATATTATAAATCCTTAAAGGTTGGAAACTTTGTCACATGTCCTTTTACTTTAAAAATTTCTTAAAAACAAAACAAAAAAACACTATCAGATTTAAAAAAGACCTAAAACTGCAAAACTCATGGGAAAAAACAAAGAATTAAATCTTCGCAATCTAAGATCAAGCAGCAGTCTTCTAGTATAAGCAACAACAAAAGAGACAAATTGGACATTGTCAAAATTAAAGCCTCCTATGCCTCAAAGGACATCATCAATAAAGTGAAAAACCAATCCACAAAATGAGAGAAAATATTTGCAAATCATAAATCTGATAAGGGCCTACTATCCAGAAAACTCTTACAACTCAACAACTACAAAGAATAAAAAGACAATCCAATTTTTAAAAAGGGAAAAGGATTTGAACAGACATTTCTCCAAAGACTATACACAAATGGCCCCAAAACACATGAAAAGATGCTCAGTATCATTAGTCATTTGGGAAACACAAATCAAAACTATAATGTGATACCACTTTATACCCACTAGGATGGCTAAAGGGGCTTCCCAATGGCTCAGCAGATAAAGAATCCGCCTGCAACACGGGAAACCCAGGAGACATGGGTTCGATCCCTGGGTTGGGAAGATACCCTGGAAAAGGAAATGGCAACCCACTTGTTATTCTTGCCTGGAGAATCCCCATGGATAGAAGAGCCTGGTGGGCTACAGTCCAAAGGGTTGCAAAGAGTCAGACATGACTAAGCACATAGGCATGGCAGGATGGCTATAAGGAAAAAAAAAAAATTCTAACAAAGAAACTGGAACCCTCACACATTGCATTTGGAAATGTAAATTGGTCAGCTGCTTTGCAAAATAGGTGGTATCAAGAGTTCCTCAAAAGGGTTAAATACAGAGCTAACATACAACCTAGCAATTCCACTCACCGGTATATAGCCAACAATTGAAAACATGGTCTAACAAAAACTTCTACATAAATGTTCATAGCAGCATTATTCACAATAGCCAAAAAGTGGAAACAACCAAAGTGAGGAATGCATAAACAAAACATGGTATATCCATGCAATAGAATAGTTTTCAGCCACTTACAAGAGTGATGTACTCATCACTTGCTAAGTGAAACAAGTTAGAAATAAACATAGCATGATTTCATTTACATGAAATCATACTATATAGTAGATAGTATACATATAGCATGATTTCATTTGTATCAAATGTCCAGATTAGATAAATCCTTAGAGATAGAAAGTAGATTAGTGCTTTCCAGGAGCAAGAAGAATGGGGAAATAGAGATTACTGCTAATGAGAAAAGGGCCTCTTTTGAGAATGATGAAATGTTCTAAAATTAGATATTGGTAATGATAACACAACTCTATGAATATACTAAAACCAGTGAATGTCAAAAAATAAAAACCTCTGTGCTACAATGGACCTAAATAAATATTTCAATGTAAGTTACTATATTTTTCATCAATCAATACCTTAGAAATTTACAGAAAAGTACATCCTGACAACTGACAATAATTAATTTGCCTTCATCAGTCTCTTCATTAATCATCATGGATGCCCCACAGGCCAACAGTTCTCATTACCTTTATATTAGACATCTTGTTACAGATAAGAATGTTTAGGTAGGAGGATACTAATATATTAGAAACTGAAACATACTATGGAATCTTAAGGGAAGTATTTTAAAATTTCTGTCCTTTTAAGGCAAGTAATTTGATCAAGATATAATATTCCATGAAGTTCTAAAAGCTTATGTTGTGTTTTTGATTGCTACCTATAAGCACACCTGGAAAGAGATATTTAAATTTTTAATTAAATTATATAGTTCTTAAAACCCCAACTTTATGCAGATCAATATAGGAATACTGGGGAATACTAGAAAATACCAGTTAACTTTGAAGTTTCCTAATCAGGACCTCCACTTTAAAGTCAAATATTGTTAAACACAGCGTGATTTATGTATGCTCATCTTTTCACTTTACAGTTTCCCCTTGAGAAAGTTCCATTTCTCAGAAAAAGTTTTAACAGAAGTTTAAACTTTGTGTTAAACTAAGTGTTCACTGTGTCTATTGATCACAGTGCTACTTGGAATAATAAAAAGTTACAACCTAAGCATCAATCAACAAAGTAAACTGGTTAAACAAATAATGGCACGTCTATACAGTGAAATATAGTCATTAAAAACATACAATAAAAAAGAAAAATACAAAACAGAACAGTGACTTTCTGCAAAGGTCAGAAAGCAGACTTTTAACCCATATCCTCAAGAATAACTGCATATAATTGATACTTAATTGATTGAAGGTTTGTACATGGAAACAGTTAAACCACAGCTGAAAAAAAAAAGTATTTAATGAATTGAGACCATATCCATTATACACTGCTAAATAGAAAACATAGGTTACCAAAGTCATGTAGAACATGATCATATTCTTGAGAAAAAATAAGCATATAATTGCCCACAAACGATGTATAAAAATATATCCTACACCATTCATAGTGTTCATCTATTTTACTCCTTTTTGATTATTTTCTCCAGCTTTGAAAGTTATATAAATTTAAGGTGTACAATGTGACAATTTATGTGTACATACTGCTGATTATCACAATAAGGTTGTCAATACATCCATTATCTCATAGCTAATAATATGTGTGGACTTATTTTTCTTAAACATGTTTTACTTATAAGAAGAAATTTTTAATTAAAAAACTTAAGACTCTCCTCTTTATTCTATTTTCTTTAGTTTGAAGGCTTAAAGTAAAATAGCCCATCAAAGAATGCATTTTTTTCTTCCATTTTTTTCTTCCTAATAAAGTTTCTTACAACAACTAATTGTAGGTGGGGAAAAAAATTCTATCTTCCTTCTGAACCTAATAAGGTGAATCCTCATTTTCAAAACCAGCAGGTGACTGTAATTTTTACTCAATACCTACCTTTTTTATTGCTAATTTAAGATTCAGGGAAATTTATCACGGAAATGCCCTTATATTTCTGGAGAAAAAAATTAACCAACATTTTGCTAAGGACTTTTCAGTTCAGTTCAGTCGATCAGTCGTGTCTGACTCTGTTACCCCATGAATCGCAGCACGCCAGGCCTCCCTGTTCATCACCATCTCCCGGAGTTCACTCAGACTCACGTTCATCGAATCCGTGATGCCATCCAGCCATCTCATCCTCAGCCATCTCATCCTCGGTCGTCCCCTTCTCCTCCTGCCCCCAATCCCTCCCAGCACCAGAGTCTTTTCCAGTGAGTCAGCTCTTCGCATGAGGTGGCCAAAGTACTGGAGTCTCAGCTTTAGCATCATTCCTTCCAAAGAAATCCCAGGGCTGATCTCCTTCAGAATGGACTGGTTGGTTCTCCTTGCAGTGCAAGGGACTCTCAAGAGTCTTCTCCAGCACCACAGTTCAAACACTTCAATTCTTCGGCGCTCAGCCTTCTTCACCATCGAACTCTCACATCCATTCATGACCACAGGAAAAACCATAGCCTTGACTAGACGGACCTTAATTTGCAAAGTAAGGTCTCTGCTTTTTAATATACTATCTAGGTTGGTCATAACTTTTCTTCCAAGGAGTAAGCGTCTTCTAATTTCAAGGCTGCAGTCACCATCTGCAGTGATTTTGGAGCCCCAAATAATAAAAGTCTGACACTGTTTCCTCATCTATTTCCCATGAAGGGATGAGACCGGATGCCATGATCTTCGTTTTCTGAATGTTGAGCTTTAAGCCAACTTTTTCACTCTCCTCTTTCACTTTCATCAAGAGGCGTTTTAGTTCCTCTTCACTTTCTGCCATAAGGGTGGTGTCATGTATGTATCTGAGGTTATTGATATTTCTCCCGGCAGTCTGGATTCCAGCTTGTGTTTCTTCCAGTCCAGCATTTCTCATGATGTACTCTGCATATAAGTTAAATAAGCAGCGTGACAATATACAGCCTTGACGTACTCCTTTTCCTATTTGGAACCAGTCTGTTGTTCCATGTCCAGTTCTAACTGTTGCTTCCTGACCTGCATACAGATTTCTCAAGAGGCAGGTTAGGTGGTCTGGTATTCCCATCTCTTTCAGAATTTTCCACAGTTTATTGTGATCCACACAGTCAAAGGCTTTGGCATGATCATTAAAGCAGAAATAGATGTTTTTCTGGAACTCTCTTGCTTTTTCAATGATCCAGCGGATGTTGGCAATTTGATCTCTGGTTCCTCTGTCTTTTCTAAAACCAGCTTGAACATCAGGGAGTTCACGGTTCACGTATTGCTGAAGCCTGGCTTGGAGAATTTTGAGCATTACTTTACTAGCATGTGAGATGAGTGCAATTGTGCGATAGTTTGAGCATTCTTTGGTATTGCCTTTCTTTGGAATTGGAATGAAAACTGACCATTTCCAGTCCTGTGGCCACTGCTGAGTTTTCCAAATTTGCTGGCATATTGAGTACAGCACTTTCACAGCATCATCTTTCAGGATTTGAAATAGCTCAACTGGAATTCCATCACCTCCACTAGCTTTGTTCGTAGTGATGCTTTCTAAGGCCCACTTGACTTCACATTCCAAGATGTCTGGCTCTAGATGAGTGATCACATCATCATGATTATCTGGGTCGTGAAGATCTTTTTTGTACAGTTCTTCCGTGTATTCTTGCCACCTCTTCTTAATATCTTCTGCTTCTGTGAGGTCCATACCATTTCTGTCCTTTATCGAGCCCATCTTTGCATGAAATGTTCCCTCGGTATCTCTAATTTTCTTCAAGAGATCTCTAGTCTTTACCATTCTGTTGTTTTCCTCTATTTCTTTGCATTGATTGCTAAAGAAGGCTTTTTTATCTCTTCTTGCTATTCTTTGGAATTCTGCATTCAGATGCTTATATCTTTCGTTTTCTCCTTTGCTTTTCACCTCTCTTCTTTTCACAGCTATTTGTAAGGCCTCCCCAGATAGCCATTTTGCTTTTTTGCATTTCTTTTCCATGGGGATGGTCTTGATCCCTGTCTCCTGTACAATGTCATGAACCTCATTCCATAGTTCATCAGGCATTCTATCTATCAGAGCTAGTCCCTTAAATCTATTTCTCATTTCCCATGTATAATCATAAGGGATTTGATTTAGGTCATATCTGAATGGTCTAGCGGTTTTCCCTACTTTCTTCAATTTAAGTCTGAATTTGGTAATAAGGAGTTCATGATCTGAGCCACAGTCAGCTCCTGGTCTTGTTTTTGTCAACTGTATAGAGCTTCTCCATCTTTGGCTGCATAAAATATAATCAATCTGATTTCAATGTTGACCATCTGGTGATGTCCATGTGTAGAGTCTTCTCTTGTGTTGTTGGAAGAGGGTGTTTGCTATGACCAGTGCATTTTCTTGGCAAAACTCTATTAGTCTTTGCCCTGCTTCATTCCGCATTCCAAGGCCAAATTTGCCTGTTACTCCAGGTATTTACACATTATGATTTAACTACTCCTCATAGAGACCACCGGAGAAGGCAATGGCAACCCACTCCAGTACTCTTGCCTGGAAAATCCAATGGATGGAGGAGCCTGGTAGGCTCCAGTCCATGGCGTCGCTAAGAGTCGTACATAACTGAGCAACTTCACTTTCACTTTTCACTTTCATGCATTGGAGAAGGAAATGGCAACCCACTCCAGTGTTCTTGCCTGGAGAATCCCAGGGATGGGGGAGCCTGGTGGGCTGCCGTCTCTGGTGTTGCACAGAGTTGGACACGACTGAGGCAACTTAGCATAGAGACCACATGAGATAGTAATTTATCATCATATAAATTTTACAGGTAAAGAAACTGAGGTTCAGATATATTATTTAACCAAAATACCATAGCTAGAGAGTATTAGCCCAGATTTGAAATAAGGGTTTCCAACTTCAAGTTTTCCTTATACTATAGTTGTACTTTTCATTTATATGTATCTTTATTGAGAATCTGAAGTAAAAATCCCTCTCTGAGAAAGGATAATTCACATAGTTCTTTAAGAAGGAATAGGCTTTTAAAAAAAATCATTTCAGCCCCAAAGTACTTTATTTAAGGGCCTCTGTGACTGAAAAATATCCTTCTGATAAAGGCAGTGAATTTGCAACCTCAATAAACTAGTCTGAAAAGCTTACTCAGCTGGCATGGAGCAAGGGTCACATGTAAAATTTAACATGTCTAACTTCTATTCTTTGGTGCTAAAAGCACCAAATTTCTGTTACATTTTCCTATCATTTGTACAAAAGATAAAGACTCCCATGATGCAATATAACTATTTAAAAGCATATCTTTATCCACCTTAATTTTAAACTTTTATATTTATATGAACTTGAAGATCTACAAAATTTTGTTAATTATGGGAAGTCTTCACACAGTGTGAGAGACAGTGATAATTCATTAGTCATATTTATCATTAAGCCCTTTGGTGATTGTAAGCTTTGTAAAAATAAGACAACAGGCCCCAAATGGAGTCCTTTTTTCTAAGTCCTATGGTAATAAACTGAGACTTAGTTACAGTTTTGGTCTCCTTCAGAAACTGAATGTTAAACCAATCAAGAATCCTTGATCAAAACTACTTAGATAATCTGCCTTAAAGATCTCTGCCATCTCCTAAAGGAACGTGACCTTGCCATAAACATTCTACTTCCCATAACCAATCCACTTTTGGTCTAGTATAATTTCCTTGTTCCTGCTCCCTTCTGCTTAAAACTCTTTCATTTTGTATAGCCCCTTTGCACACCTTTCTGTTAAGATTGAATGCTGCTCAATTCTTGAATCACTGAATAAATCCAATAAGATCTTTAAAATATATTCAGTTGAATTTTGCTTTTAAACACTTTGGTGGCAATGATGGGATCCAGAGGAGATTTTTGCCGACTCTGGGGATGAGAAACAAAGGCATTATTACCTGTGAATCCTTTTGAGTTTTCCGTCTTTCCATGGGTAAGTTCCATGGGTAAGCACCCCTTGGTTCTGAACCTAGCTCTGATCTCTGCTCTGACTGGCTCCCAATCTAATTAGCTTCTCAGTCCAAGGCTGAGGGGGTCAGTTTGAGCTTCCAAACAGTTCCACTTGGAATCCGACTTTCCAGCTCTTGGTTAGTGCACAGTGCCCATTTGTTGGGATTTACTAGTTCACTTCAAAATTCTACATTAGCAACTACCAATGGTTCCATTTAGGAACACATAAGGCGTTCCCTTGACAAGTGCGCAATGCCATCTCTTTGGTTACTGCGGGTGTCCACAGTTCCATTTCCTTGGCTACTGTTAGTTTCTGTTACTATGCACATGAAGTCAAGGAATAATATATATACTGTGACTAGGAACCTCAGAAGCCAAAGTGACAACAGTGATGAGTACAAGACAGATACTTAAAAGCTGTCAGAGTACTCACCACCGAACTCTAAGACACTCATGCTGGAATAACCTGGTCATGGAAGAGGTTAGATTAACACTAGGTCAACCACCAATCTCAAGAAAATTGCTGGGACTTCCCTGGTGGCCCAGTGGTTAATAATCTACCTTGCAATTCAGGGGATGCTGGTTTGATCCCTGGCCAGGGAACTAAGATCCCACATGCCATGGAGCAACTAAGCCTGTACACTGCAGCTACTGAGCCCACACGCTCTGGAGCCCATGTGCCACAACAAAGATCCCACATGATGCAGTGAAAATTCCATGTGCCACAACTAAGACCCAATGCAGCCAAATATATAAATTTTAAAAAGTTAAAAAAACAAAGAAAAGAAAATTGCTGTGCAACAAGATACACTTTAAAACAATCACAGTCCCCCACCCCCCAACCCAACAGCACATTCCTGTTAGGTATTAATTTGGCTCCTACAGACCTAGCTGCTGCTGCTGCTGCTAAGTCGCTTCAGTTGTGTCCAACTCTGTGCGACCCCATAGACGGCAGCCCACGAGGCTCCTCCATCCCTGGGATTCTCCAGGCAAGAACGCTGGAGTGGGTTGCCATTTCCTTCTCCAATGCATGAAAGTGAAAAGTGAAAGGGAAGTCGCTCAGTCATGTCCGACTCTTAGCGACGCCATGGACTGGAGCCTACCAGGCTCCTCCACCCATGGGATTTTCCAGGCAAGAGTACTGGAGTGGGGGTGCCATTGCCTTCTCTGCCTACAGACCTAAAGTGTAGCTAGATGGAATCCTCAAGGTTCAGAGGACTGAGCACAACACCTTCTGACACAACTGCTTATTTTAATTCTACGAACTGTGGTCCTGGAAGCTGTTGATATCTAGGAAAATGGCAAATCTTACAAAGACAACCTAGAATTACAATGGCCATTGAGGAAGATATTCCAACTAAACAAGATCATCCATTTTAAAAGTGCACCTGGAAGCAAGAACTTGCAAAGCAAGCAAACATAACAGGATACCTATTCCAACTGGCTTGCAGAAGCCTCGAAAAGCTTCAAGATTCTAAATAGCTTCATTAAAAGATGCTTCATAAAATGCTAATGAAAAATTAAAGACACAAGAGGCACCTAAAACAAGACTAACAAGACTGACTGTCACAAAGAGTGGGACATGACTTAGCAACTGAACCATCACCCCAAGACTGACATGACTCCTACTACTCCCGTTATTCCACTTTACCTGAGCACTCATTCAATTAATTAGTCCTCTCTCTGAATCATTTTTCACTATGAAGAGACTACAAGACTATAAACAAAAATCTCCCAATAAATGGCCTTACAAACACCCACATATTTACCCTCAAGGAAGGCCCCCAGCTGGGCCTCTCTCAGGGTTAACAAGACTCTGAGGGATTTTCTGGTTATTCCCTTAAACAGACAGTGGGAAACTAAAATTAATGAAAAACCTTGTCAAATTCAGGTAGACATCAAAGGTACACTCTTTACTTTAACATCCACTCTGAAGCCTACAGATGTGATCCTGGGAAAATTGTCAGAAGCTGGCAAAGGATGAGAATTCTTACCAGAATCACCTCTCCTGAACATGTTTCTAGTGCCCAGTTGAGAAAGGTAAAATTTAATGTCATCCCTTCCTTTCCAAATCCAGACCCACTGGTTATTAATCCTTCCTCTCCTAGAGACAGTTATTGCCTTCTTGTATGTCTTTCTGGGTCCTGAGAATTGTATAAGTCTTTCGTTCTTTCTTCTGGCTATCTTTGGGAGTGACTCAGGGTCTTGAAAAGATAGTGTATTTTGCACCATCTCTGGAGATGCCTTGAGTCTAAGGGGTTATCCAACACTGCCAGGAATATTTACTGTTTGTCTCAACTAAAACCAGGCAAGACATTTGAAAGGATATTTTTTAAGTAGCTCCCTGGTCAGAACTTGGCCAAACTGTAAGCTGAGACTCAAAGCCTGACAGAAACTTTACTACAGGCCTTCTCCCCTACGCTAATATGAAACGAAACTATGGACCCAGAGGAGTAGGAAATATTCCAAAGACAAACAGGCTTAGATCTAGAACACGGGAATCTTTTGATTACTATCTTAGTTGAAAATCTTCTCTCTGACAAAAGGAAGCAAATTGAAAAGACAGACGGATGGATGGATCAGCTCTTTGAAGTCATTTTGGTTGCAATGTAACTCTTCAAACATCTGCCCGCAATGCGGGAGACCGGGGTTTGATCCCTGGGTCGGGAAGATCCCCTGGAGAAGGAAATGGCAACCCACTCCAGTACTCTTGCCTAGAAAATTCCATGGTTAGAGGAGCCTGGTGGGCTACAGTCCATGGAGTCACAAAGAGTCGGACACGACTGAGCGACTTCTCTTTCTCTCTTTAACTCTTCAAGGAATTAAAAAGTAATTGTCCGCATCTTATAAACTGAGTCTTTACAAGAACAGACAATGCAGCTCAAGAAGAAATTCAAAGTCTACCTTTTTTCAAATCTCCAAACCTCCCCTATTCATCTAAAAAGACTTCTGCTGTTCAATCGCTCAATAGTGTCTGACTCTTTGCAACCCCATGGACTGCAACATGCCAGGCTTCCCTGTCCTTCACTATCTCCTGAAGTTTGCTCAAACTCATGTCCATTGACTCAGTGATGCCATCCAACCATCTCACTCTCTGTCATCCCTTCTCCTCCTGCCTTCAGTCTTTCCCAATATCAGAGGTTTTTCAAGTGAATTGGCTCTTCGCATAAGGTAGCCAAAGTATTAAGAGCTTCAGCTTCAACATCTGTCTTTCCAATGAATATTCAGGGTTGATTTCCTTTAAGATTGACTGGTTTGATCTCCTTGCTCTCCAAGAGATTCTCAAGAGTCTTCCCCAGCACCACAGTTTAAAAGCATCAATTCTTCACTGCTCAGCCTTCTTTATGGTCCAGCTCTCATATCCATACACAACCACAGCTTTGACTAGACAGACCCTTGTCAGCAAAGTGATGTCTCTGCTTTTTAATATGCTATCTAGGTTTGTCATTGCTTTTTCCCAAGGAGCAAGCATCTTTTAACTGCAAGGCTAAAGGCACAATTCGTGGTGATTTTGGAGCCCAAGATAATAAAATCTGTCACTGTTTCCATTCTTTCCCCCATCTGTTTGCCATAAAGTGAAGGGACCGGATGCCACAATCTTCATTTTTGAATGTTGAGCTTTAAGCCAGCTTTTTAACTCTCTTCTTTCACCTTCATCAGGAAGCTTATAGTTTATTATTAAAATTCCCCTTAGGAACCAAAAGTCCATTTAGGAGGAACTTTCATTCTTTCTCTGCGCTTTTGAGATATAGATGTTCTACCTGGTTTTCTCTAGAAACTGAAGGTCCTGTCTTTGAAACGAAACTTCAAAGAGGTAGTTCTTACCAGAAGTAAAGAAAAAAGGGGGAATGATAGGCTATCTGAAAACCAGGCGAATGAAAACTGTGTCCATGTTAGTAAAAAGTGTAAGCTTCTGAGTAGGTAGCCTGAATTTATTCCATCTAGCAGAAAAACAATATGGACCCAACTGTTCTTTTATTAATTTTGATTTTTGCATTATCATACCTATCTCATAGCTAAAATGTTGGAACAGAAACTGTAAGGTCTGTTTGCAGTCTAAATGTTTATGAATGTCTGTGGGGTATTTTCTTATCTTCAGATGATATTGCTAAAATTTATCTGTGAAAAGATTTAACTGGCTTAAAAACAAACAAGTGCTATATAAAATAAGTATACTGTCAGAAATAGAAAAACTCATTTTTTTCACAAGTGCATGTGATCCAGGATAAATCTTTAGTAAATAAAAGCCAGCACAGAGCTTCCCTGGTGGCTCAGTAGTAAAGAAAACACCTGCCAATGCAGGAGACACAGGCTGCTCCCTGATCCAGGAAGACCCTGCATGCCTTGGAGCTACTAAGCCCTTGTGCCACAATAATGAGCCTGTGCTCCCGAGGCCGGGAGCCGCAACTACTGAGCCCTCGCACCCTAGAGCCTGTGTTCCACAGCAAGAGAAGTCACCGCAATGAAAAGCCCATATAACTAGAGAGTTAGCCTCTCTCCACAACTAGAGGAAAGCCTGAGCAGCAGCAAAGACCCAGCACAGCCAAAAACAAATAAATAATTTTTTAAAGCCAGTGTGTTTGTTGGTTTAATTCATAAAGGCAAGATCTTAGAGCTATCAACATTAAATATAAAATCTACTCTACCAAGATTTAACAAGTCAAGTTCATGCTATCTCTGTTACAGAAGCAACAAGAATCTATCAACTTAAAATGATGGTTAGCTATTAACGTCTTACACAAGTCTCATGAGTAATCTAAACATAATACATAATTGTTAAGAACAAGAGACATAAAACAGATCTAAGATAAGCTTTATAAGTAAATTTTCCAACAATAATTGTGCTTTATGGTATGTGTACTTAAAAATACTTTTCAAACTCTTTTTGGTTACTTGAAACCTTAAAGTTATATTGAGATAAGTTAAATGATGGCTATTCATTGACTATCTAGATCATTCCCAAAGAAGATAAAATATTAAAACATTAATTGCTGAACACATCTTTACCTACTTTGGGCTTCCTTTTACAAAGGAACTAAAAATATTTGGGTCTTCTATTAAACATATTTTGTGCCACATTGTAAAATTTGATATGAGAAATATGCTTAAGAAACTATGAAATGTATTCACAAATTTGCCAGTAAAAGTTTCACAACTGTTTACTTAATTTTAACTAAAAATCTCATTTTTAAGAAAAAAATTAATTTTAAGAACTACAAATATAAATAATTTAAAATGACTAGAAATAAGAGAAATATCTCTGTTTGCAAGGCAAGTAGGATGTGTATTTTGAAAAAGAAAACATGTGAGTAATGTAGATGTATTTTTGTTAAGAGAAGAGAAGGTAATGTTGTCCTAAAGTTAAGATGGCTATTTCAGTATGGGAAGAGGAAAGTAAGGGACAAACTATGGACAGAGAAAGCTGAGGAGAGAGAGAGGGAAGTAAGGAGGGAGAGAGGGAGGGAGACCAGGAATCTTGTATGATCAAACTGGCTAAAAACTGAACTGTAATTATAAGAGTTTTTAAAATAAGTTTTAATACCAATCCTGTACTTATACAAAACTAAAACTTAATCTTCTTTCATTTGCTAAAAAGGCAAAGTTGTATTGTACAAAGGGTCACTCTTGATAAGCTACTGTGAAGGTTTTCCTTTCTAAGTAATCTGTCTAGAAAGTAACAATTTTGTGTTTTATCAAGATAATTTTCCTGTGTCTCATGTTATCTTTATCACATGTCTTTGATTAATTAGCAAACCTAATTCTTCTTGATATTAAAGTTTTGCTCAGAACTACACAGTCTATGTTTGCCTTTGAAAATCCTTAATTGTCACTTGCATTAAATGGATAATTATTATTTCATAATGATCTGAATCATTTTTAGTCAAGTGTTCAAAACCTTTGATATTTTGACAAATTCCCTAAAACTGAATTCTAAATGAAGTATTTTTGACCTCCAACTAACTTTGAGATTTTCAGAGGGTCCTTGGAACATCTCAATGTATTTGTTCTCTTTCCCTATTAAAAAAGAGATAAATGTATTAAGAGCCTTAAAACAACTTATACCTTTTGACTCTGTTAAAAAAAAAAAAAAGAATCAGATTCATGGACTAAGATTTAGATATGAAAACATCTATTACTATTATTTATATTATCAAAATACTGGAAAGAACTTAAACGTTCAATAATTAGAAAGCGCTAACTAAAGCATTAAATAGCCACATGACAGACGAACATAGACATCCACCCAAAATCAAGTCTTTGAAGGAAATTTGATAGTATGTATAAACATTAATCATACCTTAAGTCAGAGGATCCCAATCTCATTCATAGTGCTCTAGGTATCTTAGTAATTTGTTCATGGCACCGCCAGGTCCAAAGAGATACCTACCTAACAATTTCAGTATGAAGGTTTTTCAAAAAATTAAAAACAGAGTTTCCCTGATGGCTCAGTGGTCAAGAATCTGCCTGCCAAGACAGGCGATGTGGGTTTAGTCCCTGATCCAGGAAGATGCCCTACATGCCCGGGAACAACTAAGCCCATGTGCCACAGCTAGTAAGCCCATGCTCCAGAGCCCGGCACCCACAACTGCTGAAGCCCACACGCCCTGGAGCCCGTGCTCTGCAACAAGAGCAGCCACCACAATGAGTAGCCCGTGCACCACAACTAGAGAGTAACCCCTGCTGGCCAGAACTAGAGACAACCACACGCGACAACAAAGACCCAGCACACCCGAAAATAAATAATTTTTAAATTAAAAACAGAGCTACCAGATTATCCAACAATCCCACCTCTAGGTATATATCCAAAGGAAACAAAATCACTATCTCAAAGAGATATCCTGTACCACCATGCTCACTGCAATGTTCTTTACAACAACCAAGTCATGGAAACAACCAAATTTTCCACTGGCTAACAAACAGATAAAGAAAATACGGTGTAACACATACAGTGTAATATGATTCAGCTATAAAAAACAATGAAATAACGCCACTTGAAGCAACATGGATGGACCCAGAGATTATCATACTAAGTCAGACAGAGAAAGACAATATCATATATACCACTCAAATGTATAATCTAATTTTTAAAAAGATGAAAATGAACTTATTTACTAAGCAGAAGCAGACTGACAGATATTAAAAACAAACTTATGGTTACCAAAGGGGAAACGTGACGGGGAGGGATAGAAAAACCAGGAGCTTTGGATGAACACATACATACTCCTATGCATGCATGCATGCTAAGTCGCTTCAGTCATGTCTGACTCTTTGTGACCCCATGGACTAGAGCCCGCCAAGCACCTCTGTCCATAGGATTCTCCAGGCAAAAATACTGGAGTGGGTTGCCATTTCTTTCTTCAACATACTACTATATATAAGACAAATAACCAATAAGGACCTACTGTATAGTACAGGGAACTTTACCTAATATCCTGTGATAATCTATATGAGAAAATAATCTTTAAAATGAATATATGTATAAATGAGGGGCTCTGCTAATGGGTTGGTGGGTAAAGGATCCATCTGCAATGCAGGAGACACAGAAAATGCAGGTTCAATCCCTGGCTAGGGAAGATTCCCTGGAGGAGGACATGGCAACCCACTCCAGTATTCTTGCCTGAAAAAATCCCATGGACTGAGGAGCCTGGTGGGCTACAGTCCATGGTATTGCAAACGCGAGTTGGACACAACTGAGTAACTAAGCACATATGTATTACTGAATCACTTGGCTATATATCTATATTGCCTGTGCACCTGGTTGGGGAAGATTCCACATGCCATGGGGCAGCTAAGCCCATACTGTAACTACCAAGCCTGTGTGCTAGAGCCTGTGAGCCATGCATCTAGAGCCTGAGTTCTGCAGCAAGAGAAGCCCATGTACCACAACTCGAGAGCAGTCCCAGCATGTTGCCACTAGAGAAAAGCTCGCACAGCATCGAAAACCCAGTGCAGCCGAAAATAAACAAATAAATGAAAATATAGTTAATTTACAATGTTTCAGGTGAATAGCAAAGTGATTTAGTTATATTTTTTTCTTTTTGGATTCCTTTCCATTATAGATTATTATCAGATTCTCAATATGATTTCCTGTTCTATATAGTAGGTATCTGTCAGTTATCTATTTTATATATATAGTAGCAGGTATATATTAATACCAAACTTCTAATGTATCCCCCTCAACTTTTCTTTAATGAACACATATGGTGTTTCTGTTAACACATTGACTTTTTAAGAAAATAAAACCTGCTTTGTTTTTTAAAAGATACTTGCCTTATTCCAATAATAAAAGTTATATACACTCTATTTCTTAAATGTTTTATTTTTAGAATAGATAGTATACACATAGTAAAATAAACATATGTAGATATTTTTCAAATAATGTAAGAGTATGTGTGTGTATCGGAGAAGGCGATGGCACCCCACTCCAGTACTCTTGCCTGGAAAATCCCATGGGCGGAGGAGCCTGGTAGGCTGCAGTCCATGGCGTCGCTAAGAGTCGGACAAGAGACTTCACTTTCACTTTTATGCATTGGAGAAGGAAATGGCAACCCACTCCAGTGTTCTTGCCTGGAGAATCCCAGGGACGGGGGAGCCTGGTGGGCCGCCATCTCTGGGGTCACACAGAGTCGGACACGACTGAAGCGATTTAGCAGCAGCAGCATGTGTGTGTATCGCTCTTCATCCTGTTCATGACACCAACTGCCTTGCTGTGTCTCACTGAGCACACTGTTCGCTGAACCCAGGGTAGGCAAGGCTCGAGCTAAGAGGCTGGAAGAAGACTCGACGAGGTGTAGGAACTGCAGACAAGTTTTTCTCTTCTGCAGATGCAGCAACAGTAGCATAACCTAACACGACACAACCTCTCTCCTGGCTGACACAGCAGCCATAGCGCTGGACATGCTATATTCTCTCCTCTCGTGGCTGACCCAATGGACACAGCTGTGACACAGCAGCAATGCCGCCGCTTTCCAGGTGGAGCTCATGTGTGTATACAGCACAAAGTAGCCTGTGACCAAGCAAGTACCTCCAGACACACATGCACAGTGCTTTAAAGGATCTCAGCTGTTACACAGTCATTTACGAAACGTGGGGCAAGAGCAAGAGGCTGTGGGGCAAGAGAGCCTGACCACACCATCGTGGCTAATTTGCTCTATCCCCATAGTGTGCTAAGTTGCTCCAGTCGTGTCCAACTCCTTGTGACCCCACTGACCATAGCTTGCCAGGCTACTCTGTCCGTGGGATTCTCCAGGCAAGAATACTAGGGTGTGTTGCCATGCCCTCCAACAGGGAATCTTCCCGACCCAGGGACTGAACCCTCATCTCTCACATCTCTTTTCAAATGTCTTCCTCTCAACCCAAATTCATTCCCACAGTCAACTATTAGTAAATTATTGTGAATATATCCAGTTTCAGTCTTTGTAGTCAGAGATTACATGTCATTTATTCTTGTATCCTCATTACCTATGGCATAATACTTGGCTCATGGAAAAGAATTAAACAATAAAGAGTAAAGGATGGATAAATGAATGGAAAGACAGAAAAGTGGAAAACAGGTGAAAAGAGAGAATGGACAGATGGCTAAAAGACAGGTAGATGAAGACTGGACAGATGGAAAGTTGGACAGAGAATAGATTGATGGATGAACACAGACAGAGATGAATGTTATTGAGAAATTACTACTACATGACTTCAAAGTGGTCCTCTTGGGAATTATTTGGCTGTTCAGTGGTTAGGACTCTACACTTTCTCTATTGAGGACCCAGGTTTAATCCCTAGTCAGGGAACTAAGATTCCACAAGCCATGTGGCGAGGCCAAAAAAAAAAAAGTGTCAGTCTTTTCTAACTGACCTTTCTACTGGTCCCTTTCCCTTCAGAGATCCCTACTGAGCCCTCGCACAGAGCCTGTGCTCCACAACAGAAACCACCACAATAACAAGCTCGCGCGGTGCTACTAGAACACAGCCGCCACTTGCCACAGCTAGAGAAAGCCCACACAGCAACGAAGACCCCGTGCAGCCAAAAAATAAATAAAAAATTTTAAACAAGAATAGCAACCCCAACTGAAGACCAAATTGGTAATCTAGAAGATTAAATAAAGGAAATCTTCTCAAATGTCTTATAGAGAGAAGGAGTTGAAAATTTTAAGAATGTATTTAAGAGACAGGGAAGATAGAGCATAAAAGGTCAACACTTCTTAATAAACATATCTGAAGAAGAGAACAAAAGAGGAAACAGAAGGAAAAGAACTAAATAACAGGAAACAAAAATTGCCCTAAACCTAAGAAAAGAAAGGCCCACTTAAAAGATCCTTAAGAAACTAGCAGGATTGGAAAATGGCAATGAAGGATGAAGGTAGCAAGATGCAACTAAAGCCACTGTACACCACTTTTAACTTTTGAAGTTCAACTATGTTCATAGATCATCTATTCAAAAAATAATCTGTAAAAGACACAAGAAACAAAGCTAGATAAATGGAAAGAAAAAAAGAGACCTACACATTCTAGATAGACTCTGGTGAAACTTTAGAATTCATGGATAAGTGAAAACCCTTAAGAGAGGCAAAAACCAAGTTTCTAATAAAAAAACTTCCCATGAGCAACAAGAAATGCAAAAGCCATGAAGCTTAGTTTTGGTTTCTAAAAAAGAAATTTTCTTAATATAGAATTCTATATTCAGCCCAACAATCAATAAAGTATGAGGACAAAAAAAACATTATCTGATATGCCAAGAACTCAAAAACCTACACATCCTATATAAGAAAGCTAATTAAAAAGATATCTTCAGCCTACCAACAACAACAAAAGACAATCCAAGAAAAACCAACCATGGGATATAAAGAAAAACTGCTAGCTAAGTACGACCCAAAAGACTTGAAGAAAGGGCAAAAGAAGATCCACTGGGCATTGATACTTGGAAGATTGTTGCAAGCAGCACTTATTTGGTACACAAGTCCACATTTCCCTCTCTATGGGTCTCAGAATGCTAATTAACTCAGCAATAAATTCCATAATCATAATATTTTAAAGCTGTTGAGTGGTTTCCAGTGTTCACTTTTAAAAATCAACCCATAGACAAAAAGCAGTGGATCAACTAGGAAGTTATAAAAATTATACTTTAAAAATCCAGGAGTCTGAGAAAAAGAGCAGGAAAAATTTTGTTACTTTGCTTAACATTCACATCAGGAAGATCACAGATAACATGTAAGTTGACAAACTAAAAAAAAAAAAAAAAAAAAGACATCTAAGTTTACACTTCAAAGTCACAAAAGAATTCACAAAAATCTTTCAACAACAAAGGTAATAAATTTGAAGCTTGAGATGGAAAAAGAGAAAAGAGGAGACAGTGAAATCTCGCGAAATTGCTCAGCTTTTCTAGGAAAGTCAACACACACTGCCTAAAGTTGATAAATCAGGACAGAATTATACATATGTTTCTTAGAGTTATAATGGGAAGCATCAGCAAAACTTAAAACAGAAACCATTAACACAGGTTATCTCTGAGAAGTCAAGGGGCTTGGGAGTAGACAGTAAGAAGGAAGGCTTTTAGTCTTCATTTTACATACCAATAAATTGTTGGGAGTTTTTTTATTCATCTGCAACTATTACTTGATAAATTTTAATAGCACAAAAACAAATTTCTACTTTGATACATACTATAAAGATGAAAAGACTGCTGAGAAATTACTTAATAGAACTCTGGTTTTCTAAATTACACAAGCTCAAATTACATATAAATATTCAGAAGAAAAGAAAGTTAAAAAGATATTTTAAATTTGCACCATAATCCAAAACAATAGGACTCGCTCAGTGTCTAAGACACTCTTAAAATGCAAATATAATTGTAAAAGGCAAAAGGGAAAAGGAAACTAACTTTTGTAAAAAGCAACACAGTTTGTGCCTCAAACTGCTTAGGTTTTTCACCAAGTGATTTTATTTAACAATCCTAACAAAAAATAACTTTTTACAGAAAGATACAACTAAACCCTCTATGAGGAAAGTTTTACCTTACTTTTCCAGCAGCCACAGACTTACCTTTTTGTCCAAATGTAATTATCTATAAACAGCTGTAAAATAGTTTGCCATGACAGGACTTTGGTCTGTGGTCACAGAACAAAACAAAATTAGCTAGCCTACATGGTAATTAAATCCATATCCTAATCATATTCATATTAGTAACTGAGGTCTACCACCAAGTCTCACTGAAATAATCTCTTTAAATAGAAAATACGTAAGTTTCAAACCTCTATAAGGAGGGTACATTTTTCCTTCAGAAAGACTTATTCTATTAGAAATTAAAGATATTTTATAGAGACATAAGTTGTTTCAGAACTTTACAGGTTTTTATTTCTCTTTGATCCATTACCCACTTCTGTGTAAGAACTAAACCCTCAATAAAAAACTGCTGCTCCACACTTGTATCTTGAATTACATCCTGTCCTCTCTCTGGAGACTCTCTTTTATCCTGCACAATGCATGCTCAAAATGGCTATTACAGGAAGTGTTGGACTATGTGCTATTTATAAACGGACAAAAATCTTTAAATAGTTCTCTCAGCTACCTCTTTATGGTTCTAGACCTTAAAAACTACCTGTTTTTAAAGAAATTCTCATGTTGGTAATTCAAAATGTTAAAATGCTCTTTGAAAAAAGCAAAGAGTGTGTACCTTTATTTGGAATCCAAAGCTGCATGAAACTATATACTCACAGTATCACAAGTAAAGGAACAAGTGGCTCTTTAAAAACACATTAATCAAATACTCTTAGACATTTACCACCAAGAAAATTCCAAATTGTAATATATTCCCTTCAAGCTTCCTATATTGATGTCCAACTTTCACTAAACTACTTGAGAATTCTGAATAAAACAAATACGTAATTTAACATCATATATTAATTTTTGATCCAGCATATCCAGTTCAAAATATAGTATACAAAAGTAAAAATTCTTAATTCATCCATAATGACATCCACTGAACCACCTGGAAATCCCACTTGGAAATCCCACACTATTACTACTAAGTCGCTTCACTACTACTTATTAAACACACATACTCCCAAGAAAATTCCTCTAAAAAAGAAAACCAAGAATGGCTGACTCAAGAATGGGAAAAGGAAAACTTACAATACATTATGCAAACTTTATTTTATTTTATTTTATTTTGGCTTGGAGCAAACTCATCAAACGTACACAAATTACAGCGATTTGGTAAAACATAAAGGGTGGCAACCAGACTGTATAATCTTTTTATGCATGTGCATTTACTACTAAATACATATACTTTTTAAGGAAATATTTTTTAAAGTAATCAGCTATCCTTGATTCCACTCATAAATTGAAAGCTTTTCAGTTCAAGTACTTGTTTGCTTTATTAAATTATTTCAGCCTCAAATTTTCTTCTATTATCTTGAAAGAAAAGACCCAAACCTTCTGATTTCATTTGTTCACATTGTCACTCATTTTCATAGAAAGGTCACTTCATAGATTTAAGAACTGTTGCTAAGCCACTTGCTCAAAAAAAAAAAAAAAAAACACAAGTTTTTTTCCTGCTAAGTCCAATATCATTGTTACTAGCCAGTTTCTTGGTCACACTAACCACATTTCTTGAGCCACATGTGGTTAGCGGCTGGCTGCCTTACTGGACAGCACAGATGCATTTTCATCACTGCAGAAAATCCTATTGGACATCACTGTTCTAGACTAAGGGTTGCCAAATTATAGCCTGTGGGTCAAATACAGCCCACTACCTGGTTTTTTCCTAGTGGAACACAGCCATTTCAATTTGTGTTCATTTATACACTGTCTGTGGATACTTTGGCACTACAATAGCAGATTCAAGTAATTTTCACATAGATGGTCTGGTCCACAAAACCTAAATATTTAGTTTCTGCCTCTTTAAAGGAAAAGTTTGTCAACCACTGCTCTAGACAATCAAATTTCATTGAAAAGAATACTCTCTCTGGGCCTCAAAAACAAAGTTTTGAAGGCCTGAAGTGCACAAATGAAAAACTAATTAAACAAGCTCATGGTCACCTGATTTGCTAAGCGCTAAAAGTACTTAATTTTTTTTAACATGAATCCATATCAAAAAATTTCCTAAAATGTTTGAATGCTGACATTTTCTAAGCTTCTCTATAAAATTGATAGTAAAAGCACAGAAGACAGATTATTACAGTTAGCAATTTTAGAAGAGGTGGCCTAAGAGGGGGAAAACTGCTTAATAATTCAAAAATTATGCACATTACTTATCAATCTATTAAAAGAAATGTATGGACTATCTTGAAAAATAGCATATAATTTCTTTGAGAAAAAAATTACATTGGACCTAGTTAATGCTATAGAAATATTTACATTGAACTTCTTATCTCATGTAATATCACTATATTTCAGGCTTTCAAAACAAATACAGAAAACATAGGTTAAGTATGTTTACCTGAAAAGAAAAGATATCTATTTTTTTCCAATTTAGGGCATTTTTAAAATTTTAATGCAATTTTTGAGCGTTCTTACGTGCTCAACGCTATGCAAGGTGGAGAGAGGATGATGACAGTGACCCATTTGTAGCTAATAGTTTACAGAGCAGGTTAATATCACAGTGATATTCTACACACACGAACAAGAGGGGCAGAAACACAGATGAGTACACTGGGTGACTAAGGAAGATTTCTACAGAAAAGCTATTTGAATTGGGTACTGAACTGTGAGCAGGAGTTTCCCAGGTTTGTAGGAGGGGGAAAGAGGAGAGAGAAATCACAGAGCAACACCATTCTGGTTTGAGTATAGAAAAAAACAAAATGAGACATGAAAAGGACTTAGCAAATCCTAGAAAAATATGAGCAGTTGAATGCTACAGAAGCATATGGCTTGAACACACTGAAAAAGGAGGGAGGTGGTGGCAGGCATAAAGGCTGTAAAGACTAGACTTTAGGATCCAAATGCAAACGGTTTTTACATGCCAGACTAGGGAATTAAGATCTGATGGAACCAGATGAGCCACAGAGAATGTACAGTTTTCCAAGAAGAGATACGACATGATTGATTTTATTTTGTAGGAAAGTGACACTGGCAGGAACTTGGATCTAGGACTACAGTGAGAAAAGACTAATGGCAGAGACCAATTCAGCTATCGTCCAAATCAGAGATGATGGTCAAAGCCAGTGATAGTGAAGATGAAGAGAAACCAGATTAAGAGAAACAATTACATGAGGCAGCATCTACTGGCCTGAACGTCTACTTTTTAAAATGCCCCTCATATGGGACACTTTTCCTTCTCCATATTTTTTCAATATAGATGTAGTGTCCTTTCCATGCCAAGTTTACACAATAAGATAGTCAAAACTGGAAGCAATATGGTCTTCTTCGCTTTTTCTCCCAAGGTATTAGGAGGGAAAACACATTAGAAAATGCAGGAACTCAGATTCAAGAAACTGGGATTATAGGCGTGTCTTTGCCAAAACTATGGGCAGGGCATCTCTTAAAACTTTGGTTTTCTCATTTGTAAAAAGAAATTAGACTAGATGACCTAAAACCTTTGAAAGTTCTAAAATATTATGGTTAATAATATATCTTAAATCTTTGGGAGGTCTCCAAAAACCCAAATACTATCATCTATATTAACTACGAACCAATGTGAAAAACCCACCAAAAACAGGCAGACGCTATTGTACCTATCATTTACCTAAATATATCTACATATACTGATTACATTATTGTGAAGGATTTCATGACAGACATTAAGACATGTAGTTACCAACTACTTCTCATCTGAAACCCTTAGGCAAAACTGAAACTCTGTAAGATGGCTCTGTCAGCCATTTCACTTTCAATTACTGTATTTCAAAATATCCCCAAAAAGGAGCATTCTTTTATTGGAGTGGTTTCAAAGAGCTAAATGAATGTCTGCAAAGTTGAATGGTATTATTGTTGGGTATAACAGTTTTCAGACATAACGCTAGTATGGAATATTTGCCTGAATCTCTTACAAAAGAACATTTTTAACAATATTCCTTTATCAAAGATAACAAGAAGTGTTTCAAATGTGATAAACGTGGTCTTGAGATTTGTAACCATACTGTTATGTGACTTTTTCTTAATGTTGAGAGAAAAATTGTACTACAAATTCTTGCTCATAAAGTCTAGAAATATTCTAGTTTCACTTCAAGAATAACTTTTATGACTGATTAAAAAAAAAAAAGTTGAGTCAAAAAAATCCTCTTCCTTCAGAACAAAAAAAAGAAACAAATCTCATTTTTATTAAAGGTGAAAAACCCAGTTGTAAATCTTGCATCTCCATTCTGTTACAAACTTATGTAGCATAATTAACAGGGCCTAAGTTAAAGTCATGTTTCAAAGGAAATAACATTCTATGGTTTTGTAAACTCTACTATTAAACTATAAGCAGAGGCTTTTCTAATGAACCTTATGTTACCTCTAGTGTTTCTTCTAGAGACCTGAACAATTTTTTGCCTATATGCTACATTATATACACCAGAATAGTTCCTCTTTAAGGTACTCATGTGATTTCTCTCTTGCTCCCTGAAATAGCATTATACTTCTGAGTTAACCAAAATAAATTCTGGAAAGAGCTACACTGTAATTTACCATGATCAGAGTGTAAAATCCTTTAGGATGCAAAACTGTATCAGTTTAGAATCATCACTAAAAGCTTTGTTCTTTCAAATCAGCTGGTATCAATGAACACAAAACTAATCTTGCTACCAAGGCACAAGAGATGTGGGTGTTCACTATAAAGCCTCAAATCTCAACTAGACTCTTTGTCTAAGAAAAAGTCTTTATATTGATTTTTCTTACACATAATTTAGTTATTTAAACTAATGCTTTCAGCTCCTAAAAGTTTTTTTAAGTATAATATTTTGAAGATACACTAACTGATCTTACTGGACCAGAGGCTTTATTAATTCTAATCAAACAAATATCACTCAAGAAGGAAGTGTATTCAAATCAAACATTTTATTAGAGGGGAAAATATTCAAAAAGAATATAAGGAGGAATTAAATAATCTATTCGGTGTTGTAGCCTGTGCTATTCAAATATAATTCAGAAGCAGAATTTTTAACTTTTTTCAAAAGTTGCCTGCTTTAAATTTTTTTAATCTTTTTAACAACAAAATTAAAATACATTTTAAAAATTCCAGTTCAAATATATTACGAAGTTACCATGAAGAAGATGAAAAACACCACCTCTGATTTGATTTGTAACGCTAACGTCCAAACAGAAAAGCTAGATGTTCTTTCCCCAAACATATCTGCTAAGACTCCCACAGGAACACCAGTATAACAAGCAGCCTAAATATTCCAAAAAACAAAATACAATTATAGTACTTCGCACTCCAAGATATTCATTCAAGGACACCTGGCAATTAACTAAAGGAGTTATGAGAAAAGTTTACAAACAACTAAATACTCTGGGGCCCATTCAGCTATAACAAGAGAAAAAAAGTTACTTGCAATAATAACAATCCTTTACACTTGCAAAGTACCTTGTAGTTTTCACCATCGTTCATGATAAAACAGTTTATAAAGTTGTGCTTGCTCCTTCCCTGTATGAAATCAGCAAGCAAGCAAGCGCCCACACACTATTACTACTTTGATCCTAGAGTCCATCAATCAGCCATGTCAATTACAAAAGCGTGAGCAGAACGATAAGCAGCACTACAGATCTTTCCGTCGTCGTTAAGGCTGATAATCAGTTCATTCAGAAATGTTTCGCTACGATCCTAAAAACTCTCTTCCACATAGTTTGATCGTCTTTAAAGTTTAAGCGAGATAGGCAGATGTTCCTGGGCTCCCTAACTCTGGGGAAGGGGAATTCCTGCCAGGATGGGCCCTAAGGTGAGGACTGACTTAAACCCACCCTTCTCAGGCAGGGAACTGGTTCCACCTGTCCTGGAGTACGAGCCTCGTGCCCTCCAGGACGAAGGACAGGCTTTTTTCAATATAACGTCCAGCTCTTCTTCTCCTAAGAAAACAATTAGTAAGAGCTTACTAAGGGGTCCCTAAAATTATCTCTCACTGCCCAGGAAAACAAAGATTCAGGCCCAGCACTGTGTCACTCGAATTCCGTTCTGGATAATCTAGGTGCCCGATAAACCTCAGCACGCAGTCGTCTGGCAGGGATGGAGTGGAGAACTAAAGAATACCCAAGGTGCGGCGAAATGAGGTACAAGAACGAACTAGGAACTTCTGCCAGCAAAACGCGGTTCGTCTCTCAGAAGGTCCTACATTCGAGGGGAAGGTGCCGAACTGGAAATCGAGAATGGGAGAGAGAGAACTCGCAGCCTGACGAAGCGGCGTGAAGAAGTGGCCGCCAGGCACACGACAGGGACAGAAGGGATCGCGCCGAGGGACCACCGGGCTGGCTGGCCCCTTAGGGCCAAGGTGCTCCACGGCTCACACCGGTGAGGCTGGCGAGGACCCAGGCGCTCTGGGCCGCCCGACAGACTCCTCCGCGAGGTTTCAAACCGCCGCCCCCGGGAGGCGCTCAGCCGATTGGAAGTTCCACCACGACCGTCACCAGCAGCCCAGGGCCGGAGCGGCAACTCCTCGGCGGAGCTCTCCCAGCCCTCCGCGTCTCCCCTGGAGACCAGACACCCGCCCCCCCAAACTCCACCTCCAACCGAGGTTCCAACTCGAGTCCCGCCGCCAGCTCCTGGCACGCGGAGAGCGCCCTTCGGGACCAGACCTACGCCCCCAACCAGGCTGCGCCGCGGGAGTTCGACGGGCGCCACGCTGGGGTCTGGCAGAACCCGCGTCCCTGAGAGTCTGCCCCGGGACGCAGTCCCGAGACCACCTCCGCCTCGCCCCCAGCCCGGGCACGGCCCGACTGGGCTTCGACCCACCCATCCCGCGAGGTCGCGAGCTGGGCGAGGACCCGAGCAAGCCTTACCCCCGCCCCCTGCTCTTACCCATCTTTTTCGCCTCGCCTTGTAGACGTGCCCGTAGGTGCCGCGTCCCACTTTGCACCCTTCGTACTCAAACAAATCCTCCACCCGCTCCCGCTCCGCCGCCAGCTTCGCCTTGAAATCATAATCCATTGTCTGCTTTCCCCATAGAGGCACCGGGACGCGGGGGCCGCCGCCGCTCAGTCCCTCCTCCTCCTCCTCCTCCCCCCGCGACCGCCGCTCCACTTCTCCAACAGCCACCTCTCGGGCGCGCGCGCGCGCCGCCCGCCGCCCCGCGATTCGCCTTCAGCAAGGGACTTCTCGGCGGCCGCTGCAGCCACCTCCTCCACCTCCTCCTCCTCCGCGGCGGCGGCGGCGGCGGCGGCAGCTCCCGCAGGCACCCCCAGTCCCGCCTCCCCCCTTCATTTCCTTGTTTTGGAACCTGGTGGGCCGCGCCGCGGCTTCCTCGAGCTCATTAACGAATCAGCCCGCCCGCCCCGAAGTTGCGGAGGCTCCCGGGAAATGTAGTTCCTTTTGCCTCCGAGATAGCTGAGTTTTGCGGCCGAAAGAAATACAACTCCCATGCTGACATGGGTCGCTATAGCCCCGCCTCCAGGAGGCATGCACGCCTGCGCACTGAGGCCGCCCCACCTCAGGTAGCGCTGGACTGCCAGTTCCTGCGAAGGTAGAAAGCGCGAAGTTGCAGTGTGCTTTCTGCGAATCTGTGGGAGCTGGTGGAAAGAAGGCCCTTGTTCTGATGTGAGGAAAGTACTCTATTAAAACTGTCCCCGGGCGAGAAGGAGAGTGGAAAGTATTTAACAAGCGCCTTGCCCAGGAGTTTGCTCCAGAGGTTTGCTAAGCAAGGACTGTGGCTACGGCAGTTGTACTGAAAGATTGTTTGTTTTTTATGGCCATTGGCCCGCCTCTTGCCCCGCCCCATCCAACTGCTTATTGGCGAAGAAGAGAGAATGACGTCCTCGTTGATGCGTGGGTATCCCCTGGCTTTGGCTTCTTTCCGGCTCTTGATTGGTAATTGGATGTGCTCGGTTCTTCCTGATAGGTTAATCTTTTTTCTTTACGATGCAAAAACCGTATTTCAAAAGCTGAACGTTCAGCGGTTTCCTCGTTCTAGCGTCAACCAGAGAACTTTCGCGCCCCAGCTGCAAGTCTTCGTTTTCTTAGCATTCTAATCATGGTCTCTTCCTAGCATATGTAGCCAAGGTTTTGGCCATCTAAGGACAATAAAAGTACCTGCGGAATGCAGCATTTGAAAACAATCATTTGGGTTGGACTGTTGAGGGGTTTTTGTTTTTTATGATTTTTGCATAATAGTGATGTTTTCCTAGAATATTCAAGAAAGTCTCCTGCATAAAATGTATCAGATGCTTGTGATACAATCTTAAACCTTGTTAGTGCTAGAATAGGACTTACACAGAGGAGGAAATAGTTCCACCTTAAGTGGCAAGGAAAGTTAATAGTGACCTGCCTGCTAGGTTTTGGGCCTGAAAACTCCCATGGATTGGAGGAGCCCGGTAGGCTGCAGTCCAGGGGGTAGCGAAGAGTCAGACGTGACTGAGCGACTTCACTTTCACTTTCCACTTTCATGCATTGGAGAAGGAAATGGCAACCCACTCCAGTGTTCTTGCCTGGAGAATCCCAGGGACGGGGGAGCCTGGTGGGCTGCTATTTCTGGGGTCGCACAGAGTCGGACACGACTGAAGCGACTTAGCAGCAGCAGCTAGGTTTTGGAGGAAACCTGGAGGGAGGAGGAAAGAGGACCGTTTATTTATTACAAAGTTTCCTGGGAAACTTACTCAGATCTTTATGTAAATCATGACATATCTGAGTTTCTGTTGTTTCCCTGCACTATAATAAGTGCTGGAGATTCCAGATGAAAACTGGTCTTTTCCACTGGGAACTAAAATGTATTGAAGTAATAAACATGCGATCAAGTTAAAAACAAACTGTGTGGGTACAAAGAGCAATAGAATAGGAGGACTTCCGGAGGAGTTAGGATAGGCGTCATGAAGGAGGTAGTTTTTTCAGCCAAAATTTGAATAATCTTATGTGGAGGACAAATGGGAAAGGAAAGAACAGAGAATTATTTCTCACAAAATGGCACGTGCATGTATCATGAGAGAACCTATTCTGACAAATGCAACTAGCTTAAAACATTACAGATTAATTAAGGCAGGAAAAGGGGGTGGTTAAGAAATGACTGGAGAGATAAAAGTTCAGATTATGAAGAGTTATATATAGTAAGTGGAATCTTTAGATTTCCTCATTCTATATGCAACAGAAAGCTGTTGAAGAATTTTAAGCCAAGAATTTTCAGGCCATCACTGAGAATGCATTGCAGATCGATTTGTCAGTCTCCCTCATCCAGCTTTCTTCCTTTTCCTTCCAGAATTATTGATCTCATCAACATTCTGTAGTAAACTGATCTCATGTTACTCTCCATCTCAATGTGTATTTTCCCAAGAGCCCAGTTTGTGGAATTCCCCATGTGTGCAAGATGATATACCTTAAGGTTATTCATTGAGCATTGTTTCTACTAGGAAAGGACTGGGAAACAAAAATGTTCATTAGAAGAGGAATGGATAAATTACAGTACATGCACCAATGGATTATTATAAGGCCCTGGAAAGTATTGTAAAAGCTGTGAATGTGCCTCTCCAATTTCTTCCTTGCAGGAAGGCCCCAGCTGCTAAGCTTTGAATCTACCACGCAGTGGGCTCACAGTGCCCAACAATTGCTTCTAGCCTATGACTGAACATAGCAGGATACTGAGACAGGTCCATTCCTGCAAGATGCTGGGTTCCTCTGAAAGTGACTGTAGCTTAAAAACTCCCCAGATTTAAGCCTATCTGAAACTTTCTTAGAACTGTCTTGCAGTCTGAGTCACTGCCTACCCAATCCTCCTTCCTTCCCGCTGTCCTTCACAAGAGCAGATCACTGGGGCCTGGCAGCTCCTTCAGCTCCCTCCTTTCTCTCACAGCTATTTCCTCCAATAAGTCTCTTACAGCTCTAATCGTATCCTGGTATCATGTGCTTTTCAGAAGACCTAAACCATGAGGCAGTTTTTTAGGTAATTAAATGGAAAGACCTCTAATATATATTTTTAAATTAAAAATAAGCAAGAATTAGAAGATTGTCCATAATTTGCTAACATTTTTATACAAAGAAAATATATATATATACTGGCTTATATAGGTAAGACTTATCTCTAAAAGGACCACAAGAAACTGATCAGGGGAGAAAAACTGCTTGAGAATCAGAGACAGGAGGGAGAATTTGTACTGCATACCTTTTTGAATTTTGATTCATGTAATGTCTTTTCAAAAGGTAAATAAAATTTAAATGAAAAAATTTAGGAACTTGGCTAAAAAGGTAGGCGAAAGATAGGATTGTAGCTACCATAGTCAAGACAAGTTCAGAGTTTTGTTTTGTTATTAGTTTGTTTTTAATAAGAGGAAGGAACTTCTCATATATTAAAGGAGAAGAGCTAGCAGAGGGAAAAAAGGTGAAACCAATACACTTACAGCTGTCCTGTTTTGCACTTTCAGTATAATATTCAATTAACTACAGGTAATATTCAACACTGTTAAAATAGGGTTTGCATTCAATGATTTTGCCCAACTGTAACCTAATGTAAATGTTCTGAGCACATTTAAGGTAGGCCAGGCTGAGCCCTAATGTTCAGTGGGATAGGTGTATTAAACTCATTTTATTTCCAATTTAACAATGGGTTTTTACAGGACATAATCCCATTGTAAACTGAGGAAGATCTGTAGTAACTTTTCATTTCTATGATGTGGGAAGCACGATTAAGTGCAGAGGACAAAAGAATCAGTGGGAGTAAGGGCAAGTAGCTAGAGGGGAAAAATGACAATTTTTGGCAAGTAAGTGGGATGAGACTGAGAGCTAACATTTACTGAATCATAAGCTAGCTAATAATCCTTACAAGTACTCTGTGAGGAAGTTATGCATTATCTCCATTTTACAGATAACAAAACTGAGACTCCAGGAGGATAATTTGTGTGGTTAGTCAGCGATATGATTTAATCCCAGGCGTCTAAGACAATAGAGGATAGACTGCACTGCCAAGTATTGTTAGTGTACATTGGGCTTTCCTGGTAGCTCAGCTGGTAAAGAATCTGCCTGCAATGCAGGAGACCTGGATTCGATCCCTGGGTTGGGAAGATCCCCTGGAGAAGAAAATAGCTACCCACTCCAGTATTCTGGCCTGGAGAATTCCATGGACTATATAGTCCATGGGGTCACAAACAGTCAGACACAACTGAGCGAAATCAAGATTAAATTATCCCGTTGAAACGTTTATCCTCTTTGTCGTTGACTCTACTTTGATATGTTAAAGTTACCATGTCTGTTTTCATTTCCTTCATATTTGATTGATATCAGTCACTAGGTCCCCCTTCTTGGTGCATAGAAGAGTCATAGGGCTTATGAAAGTGAAAGTTGTTAGTTGTGTCCAACTCTTTGTAACCCCAAGGACTGTAGCCCGCCAGATTCCTCTATCCATGGGATTCTCCAGGCAGGAATACTGGAGTGGGTTGCCATTTCCTTCTCCAGAGGATCTTCCCAGCCCAAGGATCGAAGCCAGGTCTCCTGCATTGCAGACGGATTCTTTACCATCTAAGCCATAGGGCTTATGAAATACACAGAATTTATACTTTCCACTGCCATTGAGATGTTCATTTTCTCAGTATATGTAAGAGGCTTCCCTTGCTTTTGCTGTTTCCATGCAACCAGCAGCAGTTCTCTAGCCAGTCAAGTTTCAGAGTGTTAACTGCTATGTAAATACCTGTTGCTCTTCTAGAAGGCATATTTAGTTTACTTAAACATTGATTTAAAGTCTGAGAATAAAGCTTCAAGTTTAAAGGCTAGTGGGGAAACAGATTCTAGACTCCTGAGTACAAAGTCAGTGCCAGAGAAGCTGAAGAAGAGGAATTGGAGGCAATGGGATTAGGAATCAGACCTCTCTCCCTACTGGAATGAGGATGCAGGCCAGATCAACAGAGGTATGCCCATCTCCTGCTGATCCAGTGGAGGAAGAGGTTCATGCCTATGTCACTTTCCTAGCACTCTTCTAACAAATTACAGTAAACTGAGTGGCTTAAACCAAAAAGAATTTATTCTCTTGTAACTCTAGAGGCCGGAAGTCTAAAATCAAGGTGTATATAAGGTTGGTACCTTTCAGAGACCCAGAGGGAACATCTGCTCCATGCCTCTTATCTTCAGTTCTAGTGGTTAGCAGTAATCCTCGACAACCTTGGCTTGTGGCAGGATAACTCCAATCTCTGCCTCTTTCTTATCATGCCCTTCATTCATTTGAGTCTGTGTCCAGATTCTCCTCTTAAAAGGATGTCAGTCATTGGATTATGGCCCAAACCTTAATAGAGTATGACTGCATCATAACTTGGATACATCTATAAAGACCATATTTCCAAAATAAGATCACCCTCAGCTTCCAGGTGGCCATGAATTTTGGAGGGGACACTATTTAAACCAGGACACAGACTGAGTTTTGACTCTGTCTTTGTCTGTCTCTCCATCCGTCTGACTCTCGCAGCCCCATAGATTGTAGCCTGCCAGGCTTCGCTGTTCATGGGATTCTCCAGGCAAGAATACTGAAGTGGGTTGCCATTTCCTTCTCCAGGGGATCTTCCCAACACAGGAATTGAACCCGGGTCTCCTGCATTGCAGGCAGACGCTTTACTGACTGAGCTACGAGGGAAGCCCCCATCCTGAAAAGGAGAAGAAAATAGTCCTTGACTACATCACAATCAGTGGGCATGGGAGGGACTTAGTATCCCCAGACTGCTGCTGCTGCTGCTGCTGCTGCTAAGTCATTTCAGTCGTGTCCTACTCATAGCGACCCTATGGGTCCTACCAGGCTCCTCCATCCATGGGATTTTCCAGCCAAGAGTACTGGAGTGGGGGTGCCATTGCCTTCTCCGATCCTCAGACTAGGGTTTTTAATTTACATTTTTTCTTTTCATAAAGGAGAATCTAAGTACAAGAATGTTACTAAAACACTCTCTCTTTATCTTTTAGCTGAATCTCTCTATTCTAATAACTAAAACATCATGGTGAATGAATTTGATCCTAAAAGATTAGAATTTTCTGCAGACAGATGACAAAATCTTTTCATTGTCATTGTTTTGGTAGTTCATGTACAGAAAAATATCAGGTGTCCTCAAATATATGATAACTACAATATGCTACAAAAAAATTGAAGAGTAGGTTAATCAGTCTCACCGTGGATGCTTAATTCATTTTGATTGCTGAAGGGACTTTTTATTCAGAAAATTAAAAATGAAAAAAAAGAGAATTAAAAATGAATTCCAAGTAGGAAAGAATACATGAAAGACTACATAAGAACCTTATTCATTTCTTTGGCTTATTGTGTGTTCAGGAAAATATAGAAAAAAAAAAGTCCACAAATATGACTTTGCCAGTCATTCTTTAAACTTCTTAGCCCCTCTATAGTATTAATTATTCCCTGACACCAGAAAGGAGCCTGCCCTAAGTTTCCAACAAACAAACAAAAAAATAAATGATAACCACCCAGAAATTAATAAGGCCTAATCACATGCCTGTAAGGAATTTGAAAAGTTTTATCTAAACATTATAAAACTGAGTTCATTTGACATAGGTAGAAAACTTCAATGAAAGAAAAAAGTGATGGTTTCAACAGTTTGTTCAAATCAAAAGGTGGGTATGCCCAACTTATAATGGATTAGTCATGAGGAGAACTGAGCTGCAGATCTTGTGTATCAGGTTCTGTGAATATGTGATGGGAATAGTAAGCAAAGTCATGACTTTTTTTTAATGCTTATGCCCTTAGTCATGACCAGATTATAAGCTATGTGAAAGTCAAATTTGAATATGGATAAAATTTCTCTTAACACGGTCTTAGTCAGGGAAATTTGTTGAAGAGATTCACTAAGTTGTTTCCTCATGGTTGAAGGCTCAGTTCAGGGTCATCTCTTACAAGACGTCTTCTACCTTGAGACAAGGTTGGGTGCCCCTCATTCATAATGTGAAGAAGGACATGGTAACCCACTCCAGTACTCTTGTCTGGAGAATCCCATGGACGGGGGGTGCCTGGTAGGCTGGGTAGGGGCCTAGTCCATGGAGTCATGAAGAGTCGGACACGACTGAGTGACTTCACTTTCACTTTTCACTTTCATGCATTGGAGAAGGAAATGGCAACCTCCTTCAGCATTCTTACCTGGAGAATCCCAGGGACAGAGGAGCCTGGTGGGCTGCCGTCTATGGGGTCGCACAGAGCTGGACACGACTGAAGCAGCTGAGCAGCAGCAGCATTCACAATGACATCCTGTGAGACCCCTCTACACTTTGCTTATCTTATGTATATCATGTTTACATGTCTTTCTTCCCAGATGGGCTACGAGTTTCTCAATGAACCAGGATTCGACTGGTTGCTTTCCACATTCTTAACTTTGATATTTTTTGGTTTTGGTCTAGGTATACAATTCCAAGTTAAAAATTAGTTTTCCTCAGAACCATGAAGGTATTACCTATTGTCTAACCTTCAGTGGTTCAGATGTGTTATAAGACTGTTTGACCTAACCTTTTTTTTTTTTTCCTTTTCTCCCAAGTTAGCACTCCTGACCAACGACAGGAAACCTCCAACATGTTCGGATGCTAATCAGTTAGAAACTGTTTGGTGTGTGTTTCCTTTGACACATGGTTTGTGTTCCAATTACATCAGACTTTAGCATTTTATCCTGATTCTTTCAGGCATGTGCACTATTCTTCGATTATTGATAGCTAACATCTCTAACCTGTTTGAATGTCGCCAGTCAGCCCCCCCCCGCCCTGAACTGTCAGCTCCACGTGTAGGCCCCAGAGAACAGCAGTCTCCCTGGGGAGGGATGCGTGCTTGTTCACGTACCCTCCGGCAATGCCAGGAGCCTTACAGCAAAAGCCCCTGGAGTAAGGGAGCTACAGCCAGCCAGGGGCAGGGCCCTCCACTCCCCTCAGGGCCTGACTAACCTTTTTAAGTGTCCTGTTTTTTCCATAGAAATGTCTAGCATGTGGTCTACCTGTAATCTCTCTTGGGTTATCTTTTGGCTGCACCAGGTCTTAATTTGCGGCACATGGGGTTTCAGCACATCTTTGTTGAAGCATGTGAACTCACAGTTGTGACCTGTGAGATCTTGTTGCCTGACCAGAGATCAAACTCTGACCCCTTGCATGGCGGAGTCATAGCCTCTGGACTAGCAGGGAAGTCCTTGTTCTGTAATCTTGAAGATACAATCTTTCACGAGGGTATTTTCAATTCATTTTCTCTCTCTAGTCTCTCTGGTATTTTCCTTCCTCTTCTCCAGTGCTATCATGTCACTACCCCCTTTTTTCCACCCTTTGGCTTTAGACTCTCATTACCTCGCATAAGACTGGTTCTTTTTTCGTTTCGTTTTAACTTTATTTAATTTTGGCGGTGCTGGGTGCACGTTGCTGCATGGGGTTTTCTCTAGTTGCAGTGTGCAGGGTTCTCATTGTGGGGGCTTCTCTTGCTGTGGAGTGCAGGCCTTAGGATGCACTGACTTCAGTAGTCATATAGCACAGGCTTAGTTGCCCCAGGGCATGTGGGATCTTCCAGGACCAGGGATTGAACCTGTGTCTTGTGCATTGGCAAACATATTCTTTACCACTGAGCCACCAGGGAAGTCCCCTGCAGACTGACTCTTAATGCCGCTTATCAGTTGTCTCTTTATCTTCCTCTGCGGAGCTACTACTTATGTTAGGAGGCTTAGCATTTCCTTCTTCTCAGAGTAGAGCACTTCTGTTTTTGGCTAAATGTCTGATGCCCTTGATTTGACGATTTTGCCTGTAGGAGGAAAGGCGCCAATAAGGGAGGTTCAGCAGACCTATATATAATTCTCCAACTAACATCCCAGCTCTTAAGTCTATTGGTGCACTCCCTTGTATGCCAATTCTAGCAGTCCCAGAACTTCTCAGAGGTTTATGGCAGACCACCTGCATCTCTCTAGCCTTTTAGATGAAGATTCCAGCTTCCTCTATAATATCTGTCAGAATGGTCTTTTAAAAATATTTTTGGGACTTCCTGGAAGTCCAGTGGTTAGGACTCCTCACTGCCACTGCAGGGAACATGGGGTCAATCCCTGGTAGAGAAACTAAGATCCTGAGTGCCTTGAGGCATGGCAAAAAAAAGCAGCGGCTGTGCTTTGCTGGAGCAGCCATGAAGAGATACCCCACATCCAAGGTAAGAGAAACCCAAGTAAGACGGTAAGTGTTGCAACAGGGCATCAGAGGGCAGACACATTGAAACCATAATCACAGAAAACTAGCCAATCTGATCACACAGACCACAGCCTTGTCTAACTAAATGAAACTAAGCCATGTCATGTGGGGCCACCCAAGACGGGGCGGGTCATGGTAGAGAGGTCTGACAGAGTGTGGTCCACTGGAGAAGGGAATGGCAAACCACGTCAGTATTCTTGTCTTGAGAACCCCATGAACAGTATGAAAAGGTAAAATGATAGGATACTGAAAGAGAAACTCCCCAGGTCAGTAGGTGCCCAATATGCTACTGAAGATCAGTGGAGAAATAACTCCAGAAAGAATGAAGGGATGGAGCCAAAGCAAAAACAATACCCAATTGTGGATGTGACTGGTGATAGACGCAAGGTCCTATGTTGTAAAAAGCAATAATGCATAGGAACCTGGAATGTTAGGTCCATGAATCAAGGCAAATTGGAAGTGGTCAAACAGGAGATGGCGAGAGCGAACATCAACGTTCTAGGAATCAGCGAACTAAAATGGACTGGAATGGGTGAATTTAACTCAGATGACCATTATGTCTACTACTGTGGGCAGGAATCCCTTAGAAGAAATGGAGTAGCCATCATGGTCAACAAAAGAGTCCAAAATGCAGTACTTGGATGCAATCTTAAAAATGACAGAATGATCTCTGTTCGTTTCCAAGGCAAACCATTCAATATCATGGTAATCCAAGCCTATGCCCCAACCAATAACACTGAAGAAGCTGAAGTTGAATGGTTCTAATGGTTCTATGAAGACCTACAAGACTTTTAGAACCAACACCCAAAAAAGATGTCCTTTTCATTATAGGGGACTGGAATGCAAAAGAAGGAAGTCAAGAAACACTTGGGGTAACAGGCAAATTTGACATTGGAATACGGAATGAAGCAGGGCAAAGGCTAATAGAGTTTTGCAAGGAGAACACACTGGTCATAAAAAACACCCTCTTCCAAAAACACAAGAGTTTACACATGGACATCACCAGATGATCAACACCAAAATCAGATTGATTATATTCTTTGCAGCCAAGAATGGAGAAGCTCTATACAGTCAACAAAAACAAGACCAGGAGAGGACTGTGGCTCAGATCATGAACTCCTTATTGCCAAATTCAGACTGAAATTGAAGAAAGTAGGGAAAAGAACTAGACCATTCAGGTATGACTTAAATCAAATCCCTTATGATTATACATGGGAAGTGAAAAATAGATTTAAGGGACTAGATCTGATAGAGTGCCTGATGCACTATGGACGGATGTTCCTGACATTGTACAGGAGACTGGGATCAAGACCATCCCCATGGAAAAGAAATACAAAAAAGCAAAATTGCTGTCTGGGGAGGCCTTACAAATAGCTGTGAAAGGAAGAGAGGTGAAAAGCAAAGGAGAAAAGGAAAGATATAAGCATCTGAATGCAGAGTTCCAAAGAACAGCAAGGAGAGATAAGAAAGCCTTCCTCAGAGATCAGTGCAAAGAAATAGAGGAAAACAGCAGAATGGGAAAGACTAGAGATCTCTTCAAGAAAATTAGAGATACCAAGGGAACATTTCACCCAAAGATGGGCTCGATAAAGGACAGAAATAATATGGACCTAACAGAAGCAGAATATATTAAAAAGAGGTGGCAAGAATACACAGGAGAACTGTACAAAAAGATCTTCATGACCAAGATAATCACGATCTAGGTATGATCACTCACCTAGAGCCAGACATCTTGGAATGTGAAGTCAAGTGGGTCTTAGAAAGCATCACTATGAACAAAGCTAGTGGAGGTGATGGAATTCCAGTTGAGCTATTTCAAATCCTGAAAGATGATGCTGTGAAAGTGCTGCACTCAATATGCCAGCAAATTTGGAAAACTCAGCAGTGGCCACAGGACTGAAAATGGTCAGTTTTCATTCCAATCCCAAAAGAAAGGCAATGCTAAAGAATGCTCAAACTACTGCACAATTGCACTCATCTCACAAGCTAGTAAACTAATGCTAAAAATTCTCCAAGCCAGGTTTCACCAATACATGAACCGTGAACTTCCATATGTTCAAGCTGGTTTTAGAAAAGGCAGAGGAACCAGAGATCAAATTGCCAACATCCACTGGATCATGGAAAAAGCAAGAGGGTTCCAGGAAAACATCTATTTCTGCTTTATTGACTATGCCAAAGCCTTTGACTATGTGGATCACAATAAACTGTGGAAAATTCTGAAAGAGATGGGAATTCCAGACCACCACCTGCCTCTTGAGAAACCTATATGCAGGTCAGGAAGCAACAGTTAGAGCTGGACGTGGAACAACAGACTGGTTCCAAATAGGAAAAGGAGTATGGCAAGGTTGTATATTGTCACCCTGCTTATTTAACTTATATGCAGAGTACATCATGAGAAACGCTGGGCTGGAAGAAGCACAAGCTGGAATCAAGATTGCCGGGAGAAATATCAGTGACCTCAGATATGCAGATGACACCACTCTTATGGCAGAAAGTGAAGAGGAACTAAAACGCCTCTTGATGAAAGTGAAAGAGGAGAGTGAAAAAGTTGGCTTAAAGCTCAACATTCAGAAAATGAAGATCATGGCATCTGGTCCCATCACTTCATGGGAAATAGATGGGGAAGCAGTGGAAACAGTGTCAAACTTTATTTTGGGGGGCTCCAAAATCACTGCAGATGGTGACTTCGGCCATGAAATTAAAAGATGCTTACTCCTTGGAAGCAAAGTTATGACCAACCTAGATATCATATTCAAAAGCAGAGACATTATTTTGCCAACAAAGGTCCATCTAGTCAAGGCTATAGTTTTTCCTGTGGTCATGTATGGATGTGAGAGTTGGACGGTGAAGAAAGCTGAGCACCGAGGAACTGATGCTTTCGAACTGTGGTGTTGGAGAAGACTCTTGAGAGTCCCTTGGACTGCAAGGAGATCCAGCCAGTCCATCCTAAAGGAGATCAGCCCTGGTGTTCTTTGGAAGGAATGATGCTAAAGCTGAAACTCCAGTACTTTGGCCACCTCATGCGAAGAGTTGACTCATTGGAAAAGACCCTGATGCTTGGAGCGATTGAGGGCAGGAGGAGACGGGGACGACAGAGGATGAGATGGCTGGATGGCATCACCGACTCGATGGACGTGAGTTTGAGTGAACTCCAGGAGATGGTGATGGACAGGGAGGCCTGGTTTGTTGAAACTCATGGGGTCGCAAAGAGTTGGACACGACTGAGCGACTCAACTAAACTGAATGGTAACTTGATGTGTATAGGGTAAATATAGTAAAATGGGGAACAAACTAGCAAGGCTTGTTTGTTCACATTCTTCTCAGCATTCCTTTGTCTTCAAGAGATAAGAATGCTCCCTTCCTCTAGATATAGGGAAGGCACCTTTCACAAGAAAGTTTTTTGGCCTGTTTTGGGAGTGGTGGATTGTTCACAATGACCTTCCTACTTCTGCTGTTTTCTCAAACTCCTTCAGGTGAAAATACACTACGTGCCATATGTTGAGATAGTGTATCCTGAGCCTCCTCAGCCTCATAACTAATTACATCCTACAAAGAGCTATTTGTCAAATAAGGTCACATTCTGAGGTTCTAGTAGACATGAACTTGGAAGGGACACAACTCAACTACACCCACCAGTATTTCCTACAGGAAGGTGTACACATTCTGGAGCTTCTGTGAGTGTGGCAGCTAAATATTCACAGCTCTCCTTTCCCTAGAGTCTAAAGAATGACCCTTGACAAAAGGAACTATTTAATCAAAGACAGTAGTTACCCAGAGGCAGTTCACCACCAGTGACCAACAGATAGTGTGATACAAAAATAGGTCCCCTTGTGGGGCAAGCCATATTCCAGAGCTCCCCTTGGGGTCAGGTTGACAACTTTTTTCCTATTCATCCTTTTTCCGTCACTCCCTTTCTTTTGAGAGCACAGCCTTAAATAATTCCTGAATCACTTTTCACCTCTCATGAATGGAAAATATTGTTGCTTGATTTTCACTAAAGAAAGGGAAACTGAGTAGTTATACTTTTCTCCAAAATCACTGAGGACAGTGATTGAAACCATGAAATTAAAAGACACTTGCTCCTTGGAAGAAAAGCTTTGTCACACCTAGACAGTGTATTAAAAAGCAGAGATGTCACTTTGCCGACAAACATCCACATATATGGTTTTTCCAGTAGTCATGTATGGATATGTGAATTGGACCACAAAGAAGGCTGAGCGCCAAAGGATTGGTGCTTTTGAACTCTGATGTTGGAGAAGATTCTTGAGAGTCCCTTGGACTGCAAGATCAAACCAGTCAATCCTAAAGGAGATCAACCCTGCATATTCATTGGATGGACTAATACTGAAGCTCCAGTACTTTGGCTACCTGATGCAAAGAGCTGGCTTATTGGAAAAGACCCTGATGTTTGGAAAGATTGAGGACAGAAGGAAAAGGGGGTGACAGAGGATGAGGTGGATAGATAGCATCACTGGCTCAGTGGAAATGAGCTTGAGTAAACTCCAGGAGATAGTAAAGGACAGGTGAACCTGGTGTGCTGCAGTCCACGTCCATTTGCAAAGAGTCAGACATGACTTAGTGACTGAACAACAAAAATACTTTCTCAGAAACATTCTGGCAATATGAATTTAAAATTTTATTTTGTGCCTGCTTCGGCAGCACATATACTAAAATTGGAATGATACAGAGAAGATTAGCATGGCCCCTGCACATGGATGACACGCAAATTCATGAAGCGTTCCATATTTTTATATTAACGCATATATACGGAGTTTAGAAAGATGGTAACAATAACCCTGTATGCGAGACAGCAAAGGAGACACAGATGTATAAAACAGTCTTTTGGACTCTGTGGGAGAGGGAGAGGGTGGGATGATTTGGGAGAATGGCATTGAAACATGTATAATATCATATATGAAACGAATCACCAGTCCAGGTTCAATGCATGATACTGGATGCTTGGGGCTGGTGCACTGGGACAACCCAGAGGGATGGTATGGGGTGGGGGGGTTCAGGATGGGGAACACGTGTATACCTGTGGCGGATTCATGTTGATGTATGGCAAAACGAATACAATATTGTAAAGTAATTAACCTCCAATTAAAATAAATAAATTTATATTTAAAATAAATAAAATTTTATTTGTTTGTTTATTTTTCGGCTGTGCTGGGTCTTCAGTGCTACACACAGGCTTTCTTTGGCTGTGGCGAGTGGGAGCTGCTCTTCGTGGCATGTGTAGGCTTCCCATTGCAGTGGCTTCTGTAGCTCTGGAGCGTGAGCTCTTGAGTGCAGCCTCGGTAGTTGGTGGCACACAGCCTTAGTTGCTCCATGGCATGTGGGAGGATCCTCTGGGACCAGGGGTCACACCTGTGTCCCCTGCATTAGCAGGCAGATTCTTAACCACTGGACCCCCAGAGTCCCTAAAATTTTACTTAACTTTTGACTTAACAATTCTACTTATGAGAACTTTCAAAAAGTAATCAAGCAACAAGGATTTACTGTATAGCCACAGGGAACTGTATTCAGTATCTTATAATAATCTATAATGAAAAATAATCTGAAAAAATATATGTATATATAAAACTAAATCACTGTGTTGTACACCTGAAACTAAGACAATATTGTAAATTGACTATACTTCAGTTTTAAAAAGAAGTAATCAGGCAAGCTAGTATCTTTGGCAGGTGATCAATATATGTAGGCAATGACACTGATCAGTCTTAACAGTTCTGAAATGTTAATTCTTTATTAGTTGAAACAAAGATAAATCAGTAAGAGTATTGGAACTTAATAAAGATGAAATGCAAAATTTATTCAACAGGGACGATACCAATTTTATGTCAATGGGAAGATTATTGTGTGTGATCATTTGTTTTTATCATTATGATGTGTTTTAGTAAATGCACTAGTTATATCCTTGATGATCTGTTTATCCTAATCTTTCAGAAAGTAGAAGTTTTGCTGTAATGGTATATATCAGACTATTCAGTGTTATAAAATCAGTGTTCTATGGAGAATGAAAAAATAAAGCACTAACTTAAGTGGACAAAAAGAAAATAATCAGGCAGGTGTGTAGACAGTTATATGTACAAAGATGTACATGACCATGGTTTTTATGATAAAAATTAGAAAGAGTTAAACTATGGTTAAATAATAGCACATCCTTTCACTGGATTATGCCATAGCTGTTTAAAACAATAGTTTATGGGATTTCTCTGGCAGTTCAAACCCAGTGCATCCAGTGCAGGGGCACAGGTTTGATTCCTTATTCGGTAACTAAGATCCCACATGTCTTGGGACATGACCAAAAAAATAAAATGAAATACTTTTTTAAAAACGGTATAAATCTAATTTGTATCACCAGGTTCCTCTGTCCATGGAATTCTCCAGGCAAGAACACTGAAGTGAGTTGCCATTGCTTTCTCCAGGGGATCTTCCTGACGCAGGGATCACACCCAGTCTCCTGTACTGCAGGCCGGTTCTTTACCATCTGAGCCGCTGTGCTGTGTGCTTAATCACTCAGTCGTGTCCGACTCTGTGAGCCATGTACTGCACCTCTTCTGTCCATGGGATTCTCCAGGCAAGAATCCTGGAGTGGGTTGCCATGCCCTCCTCCAGGGGATCTTCCGAACCCAGGGATCGAACCTAGGTCTGCCGCATTGCAGGCAGATTCTTTACTGTCTGAGCCAATAAGGAAACATATTAATAGGAAGGGATGTCCATTCATACTGTGGAGTAAATATCAAACAAGCAAAACTCACAATAGTATGTAGACTGTGGGTAATTTGCCATAACGTTTTTCATATAGAGTATCTCTCAAACATTTTTGATCATGCATTTTTATTTTAAACTGTTAGTAAATTCATGGGAATTCTATGCTAATATTTTCATTTTATTTTTTTTTAAATTTGTTAATATTTTCATTTTAAAATTGTAGTAAAACATGACATCAACTGGCTTAAGTTCAGAGGTTTTAGATATATTTATATATATATATACACCTTTATTTTACTGAGAATGAACTCATGGGAAAAGAAAGTTAATAATATATATAATCTGATGAAGAGTTGGTCCGTCTTAGTAGGTATAAAAGAATATTTTCTTCCAGAAAATATTTCTTCCTTCTATAGAAATTAGAAGAATTCTGACTGAAGTTTTAGTATCCCTGCCTGTAGCTGATACATACAATATTCCTCTGATTGTCTAAATTAAGTTTTCTAATGTCTCCTACATTGGCAGGTGGACTCTACCACTGAGCCAGCAGGAAGGCCCTGTCATAGGCACTTTTTTTTTTTCCCTTTAACAATCTTGTGAAATAAGATCCCACATTTAGACATGTTAAGTGATTTGCTGAATGTTACACTGTTACTTAGGAGTGGACCTCAGATTCTGATTTGGTTTTGTTTGTTTGTTTTGGCTATACAGCATGGTTTTCTTCCCCAACCAGGGATTCAGCTTGCACCCTCAGTAGTGAAAGCGCAGAGTCCTAACCACTGGACCACAGAGAATTCCTAGATTCTGATCCTTTTCTTGTTGTTCAGTCACTAAGTCATGTCTGAGTCTTTGCGACCCCATGGACTGTAGCACGCCAGGATCCTCCGTTCTTCACTATCTCCTGAAGTTTGCTCAAACTCATGTTCCCTGAGTCAGTGATTCCATCCAACCATCTCATCCTTTGTTGCCCCTTTCTCCTTCTGCCCTCAATCTTTCCCAGCACCACGGTCTTTTCTAGTGAGTCAGCTCTTCGTTTTAGGTGGCCAAAGTATTAGAGCTTCAGCTTCAACATCAGTCCTTCTAATGAATATTTCGGGTTGGTTTCCTTTAGGATGAACTGGTTTGATCTTGCAATTTAAACCATGCCTTCTCCATCCTATTATAACCACCTCCAAATTTTATTACTGTTAGAGTCATAAGCAACTATACCTTTGAAGTATTTTTCTAGGGCAGTACTTTTCAAACATTAATGCACAAATAAACCATCTGAAGATCTGACTAAAGTGAAGATTCTGATTCTTGTAGGGCTGGGCAGAGGACTAAGATTTACATTTCTATCTATCTGCACTGCAGGTGGTCCTGAGGCCAATGCTGCTAATTGTGGGCCACTCTGAGGAGAAAATTTTCAGAGTGTCTGAACACCTGCAGTGACCTAGCAGTTACTATGTCAAAAGGTGACTAAATAGTTACTATGTCAAAAGTATGAAATTAAATACATGCAGCATTTCTAAAATTGCCAACAAAATAATCAGTGACTACAGCTGAAACCACACACCTAGTTTCACACTGAGACTCAAACCCAGTTGCGCCTCAGATGGGATTCAAACTCAGCCAAAACTCAGACTGAAACTTGAATCCACAGTCTGGGACTCAAACCCACTGTCTTTTATTTTTCTTTTAATTTATTTTTTAATTGGAGGATAATTGGTTTACAATGTTGTGTTGGTTTCTGCCATACAACATGAATCAGCAATAAGTCTACATATTTCCCCTCCCTTGTGGCCCTCCCTCCCACTCTCCACTCCATCCCACCCCTCTAGGTTGTGCCAGACCACTCTGTTGAGCTCTGTGTATTATACAGCACCTTCCCACTAGCTATCTATTTTACCATATGGTAATGTCTATGTTTCAATGCTATTCTCTCAATTTGTCCCACCCTCTGCTTCTCCCACTGGGTCCACAAGTTTGTCCTCTATGTCTGCATCTGGAACCCACTGTCTTTTAATTAAAATCACTTACCTGGTGTCTGGACTTGCTGAAGCTAAGGTTCTTTATATCTCAGTGCAGAAGGAATTCAGTGAGAAACAAAGTAATAGGCAAGAAGTAGTTGTGTTAATATAGGACACTTGTGAGGGATATAAGTGGGAAGGCAAGGGGGCTCTGCTCTGAGAACTAAGTGTTAAAGCAGATTTATATAAGGAGATACACACTCCATAGACAGAGTATGGGCCAGCTCGGAAAGTGAGGCCCCAAAATACAGGTGGTTACTTTACATGGACTGAGTAATTTCATAGGCTAAGGAATGGGAGGATTATTCCATCTATTTTGGAGAAGAGACAGAGATTTCCAGATATTGGACCACCATCCACTTTTTGTTCTTTTATGGTCAGCCTCGAAACTGTCTTGACACCCGTGGGTGTGTGATTTAGCATGCTTCTGTATTATGATGAGCATATAATGAAGCTCAAGGTCTACTGGAAGTCAAATTTTCCACCATCCTGGGTCTAATCCGTTCTAACCAGTTTATGTCTTATCTTCAACAGCAATGTTATTTTTTAAAGGTTGTGCCCTGCCCCTTTCCCTCCTGTTTCTCACCTGTGTGCAGTGACCACATACAACTCAGAGAAAACTGAAGCTTTGCTTCCTGTGTATAACAGCCTATGTGGGGTGATATTACTCTCAAAGCAGACAGCTCTTCAGATAACTAGTGGAGAAATCTAGTTAACTGAAAAACCTCATTTCCTAATCATGTTGGTTAAGTATATTCTTGTCTAAGCCTGCCAGCTTTCTGGATGAATCCAGCACTCATACAGGTGACTCATGATACCCTGAACTTCAGTCATTATTATCTTCCCTCCATTTTAGCCATCCTGGCAGTATGGGAGATTAGAGACACAGAATAACCCTCTCTCTCTCTCTCACACACACACAGAAAAAAAAAAAAAAAAACTGGATAGAACATAAGAAACATCTATTCAAATACATTACTGAACTAGCAAAAGAGTTAAGAAAGGCCAAATGCCAAGTGAAAGCAGGGATTTGGAGAGGTAAACACATAAAAGGAAGATTTTATGGGGGATATCTTCTAAATTCGGATGAACTTGAACTAGAGGTCTGATGGTCACGAAGGATGTAGGGACAGGAGACAAATCCAAAATCCTTGTCATGGTAGGGTATCTAATAGGAGATTCTCACAAATACATACATATATACACACACACAAACTTGGACACTTACCAGTCTTGACCTTTGCTCTGGATAGAAGGGAAGGAAAAGCTATACTAATAATTTGCAAATACAAGCAGAGATTCATGGCCCAATTAAAACTACCTCCTCTTAAGAGAGAATTCTTCATGACTGTCTCAAGTTTCTGGAACTGTCTTTGTTCCAGACTATCTTTTCAACAATTTTTATAGTTTTGGAGGATAATGATAATATCTCCCTCTGGAGACAGATTTGCTTACAACCTTGGAAGACAGCCATAATGTCTACCTCTGTGAAAAAAAGGCAGGCATGTTTTCTGCCCATCATAAAATATCCACGTTCTATAAGTTCAGTGTTCCTTTTCTGTGATGCAACTTACTACGTGTATAGATGTCACCTAACCCACATTGTGTGCCCTGTGGGAATTGGGATGTGAGGAACCAACACAAATGCTGACACTCTGGCTACTGTTTTTGCTTTGAGTAGTAACCTGTCCTTAGTCTCTGACCCAAGGGTCACATATCTTCTGCTAAAATTCGTGCAATTATGGCAGGCTAACTGTAGCAGGGTAAAATCTCAACCCTTTCACAGTTCTTAATGTCTGCTGCTGCTGCTGCTAACTTGCTTCAGTCGTGTCCGACTCTGTGCAACCCCACAGACGGCAGCCCACCAGGCTCCCTCGTCCCTGGGATACTCCAGGCAAGAACACTGGAGTGGGTTGCCATTTCCTTCTCCAGTGCATGAAAGTGAAAATTGAAAGTGAAGTCACTCAATCGTGTCCGACTCTTAGCGACCCCATGGACTGTAGCCCACCAGGCTCCTCCATCCATGGGATTTTGCAGGCAAGAGTACTGGAGTGCGGTGCCATTGCCTTTTCCGTCTTAATGTCTAGGTGGTCCCAAACACTTTATGCTGAAAATTTATATTAGAGTTGTCCTAGTTGGTACTATTCTCAGGCAGCTAGTATAAGTAAAAGGATGTCCTCTCTGGAGAACATCCTTCAACTCCAGCCTCAAACAGTTCCCACAGGAACCATGAGCTTTAAGTCAATGGATAAAACACACTAGAAAACAAGGTACCATGAATCAGAAGCAATTTAAGGAAGGCTCCCTGGTGGCCCAGATAGTAAAGAATCTGCCTGCAATGCAAGAGACCGGGTTCAGTTCCTGGTTTAGGAAGATCCCCTGGAGAAGGGAATGGCTACCCACTCCAGTATTCTTGCCTGGAGAATTCCATGGACAGAGGAGCCTGACAAGCTATAGCCCATGTGGTCACAAAGTCAGACAGGACTGAGTGACTAACACTTTCTTATAGAAAAGCTTCAGATATTAGATTGTTACAGAATATAAAATAAGTGTGTTTATTATCTTAAAAAAAAATAAAACAAATAAAGTTGAAAATCTGAATAAGAAATAAGAAAATGTTAAAGAAAAAATGACCAGTGAAGTTTGCAAAGGAACCAAATAAGACCTCTTAAAAGGAAATAGATTATTGTTGAATGAAAATGTTAATGATCAGATTAAACACCATTAGAAATGTAACTGAAAAGAGAATTAGTACATGAAAATAGATCTAAAGAATGTAAAAGAGAACAGATCCAAAAGCAAGATTATGAGCCATGAAAAATGAATTAAAAGGTTGATATATGTTGAATCAGAGTTCCAAAAGAAAAGAAACAATGAAGAAGCAATATTAAAAGTGATAATGACAAATTTTTCCAGAAATGGTCAAAGAAGATCAGTAACCTCAGATATGCAGAAGACACCATCTTTATGGCAGAAAGTGAAGAAGAACTGAAGAGCCTCTTGATGAAAGTGAAAGAGGAGAGTGAAAAAGTTGGCTTAAAGCTCAACATTCAGAAAATGAAGATCATGGTATCTGGTCCCATCACTTCATGGCAAATAGATGGGGAAACAGTTTCAGACTTTATTTTGGGGGCTCTAAAATCACTGCAGATGGTGATTGCAGCCATGAAATTAAAAGATGCCTATTCCTTGGAAGGAAAGTTATGACCAACCTAGATAGCATATTGAAAAGCAGAGACATTACTTTGTCAACAAAGGTCCGTCTAGTCAAGGCTATGGTTGTTCCAGTGGTCATGTATGGATGTGAGAGTTGGACTATAAAGAAAGCTGAGTGCCGAAGAATTGATGCTTTCGAACTGTGGTGTTGGAGAAGACTCTTGAGAGTCCCTTGGACCACAAGGAGATCCAACCAGTCCATTCTAAAGGAGATCAGTCCTGGGTGTTCATTGGAAGGACTGATATTGAAGCTGAAACTCCAATACTTTGGCCACCTGATGCGAAGAGCTGACTCATTGGAAAAGACCCTGATGCTGGGAAAGACTGAGGGCAGGAGGAGAAGGGGACAACAGAGGATGAGATGGTTGGATGGCATCACCGACTCAATGGACATGGGTTTGGGAGGACTCCGGGAGTTGGTGATGGACAGGGAGGCCTGGCATGCTGCTGTTCATGGGGTTGCAAAGAGTTGGACATGACTGAGTGACTGAACTGAACTGAACCACAATGTATTTAATAACAAATTAGCATATCTTAATAGCTTAAAACAACACAAATTTATCGTCTTACAGTTCTGTAGTTGAGAAGTCCAGTTCGCATCTCACTGGGCTAAAAGCAAGATATTGTCGTCTGTGTTCCTTTCTGGAGTCTCTAGGAGAGCATCTGTTTTCTTGATCTTTGGAGATTCTGTGTGCGTGCATGCTCAGTTGCTCAGCTGTGTCCAACTCTTTGTGACCTTATGGGCTATAGCTTGTCAGGCTCCTCTGTCCATGGGATTCTCCAGGCAGGAATACTCGAGTGGGTTACTATGCCCTTCTCCACGGGATTCCCTCAAGCCAGGGATGAAACCCACATCTCCTGAGGATCCTGCATTGGCAGGTGGACTCTTTATCACTGAGCCACCTGGGAAGCCCTGCGGCTGCTAGAGGCTCCCTGTATTCCTTGGTTCCTGGCCCTCTTCCTCCATCTTCAGAAGTAGCAACAGCAGGTCAAGTTTTTCTCATATCTGACCCTTCCTGTCTGACACTTCCTTTTCTGCCTCCCTTTTCCATAAGGAAGGACCTTTGTGATTAAATTGGACCCACCTGGATAATCCAAGATAATCTCTCTAAAATCATCTGATTAGCAATCTTATTTTCATTTGCAATCTTAATCTCTCTTTGTCAAGTAACCTAACAGTCACAGGTTTTGAAGATTATATGACATGGACATCTTTGAGGGTTCATTATTCTGCCTACCACAGACATTTATCCACATGTCCAAGAATCTCAATCAATTTTAAGTAGAATAAAAAGGACTTGTGCCTAGCCAAAATCCGTACTTAGGCATATCATGATGAATCTTCAGAATGCCAAAGACAAAGAGAACGTATGAAAACAGACATAGCAGAGAGATTTCCTATCCCAAATAGTGAGACTTACCTAAGAGATAGTTAGCAATGAGATTCCTGGGCCCGTCAAGACTCAGTGAATCAGTGTTATGCTAAGTGAAGTAAGTCAGAGAAGGACAATTATTGTATGACATCCCTTGTATGCAGAATCTGAAATTACACAAATAAACTTGTTTATGAAACAGAAACAGACTCATAGACTCAAAACGAACTTCTGGTTACCAGAGGGGAAGAATGGAGGGAAGAGAGAGTTCTCTAGTTCAACACTCTTAAGTCTTAGAAACATCTTAATGTACCATATGAAATTTTGATCAGTAAATACAATGAAGCTAATGGGGAGTTGTATAGTATAGTGATTAATGGGGAGGGTTCTAGAGACAGACTGCCGGGGTCTGCTTCTTGTAACTCAAGCTGTATGACTACACAACTTACTTAACCTTAGTTTTACTATCTGTAAAGTGGAGATAATGACAGTATCTACTTCTTAAAACGTAAAGGAGACAAAGCATGCATAATTAACATCATTCCAGCTAGTATAAATTATATGTTCAATAAATATTAGCATAGTGTATATATTTTAGGCATAATAAATTTGTCCCCCTCAAAAAAGTAAACTTAAACTCGGTATAGAATAGGGGATAAATATGCATAAGTAAATAACAGGCACAGGTCACTTTAGACAATACTATTCTTTTTAAAATGTGTATAAATTGGATTACAAAACAGTGCCTTGTTTAAAAGGGAATTCTGGTAAATGCTTCTATAATCATGTCTTTTCCAATGTGTATTATGTAGCTATTCATGTTTGGATTTCCTCTCCACTTTCCATAATAATTGGGAAAAACCTGTTTTTGTAACCCATAGCATATCAAATAAAAGCATGCATTCTAAGCTTAAAAATAAAATGCAACAATAATAAATATTTTAAGGAATTGCTGATTTTGATCTTTATGGTTTTTCCTCTTTTTTTCATTTTTATAACCAACTTCTAAAGAAAATTCATGATATCAGTGAGTCTCAATTTTAATACTTAAGTTGTAACAATGCTTCAATAGGTACTGGATGAATAGTTGTTGAATGAATAAGTGATTGAACTAATTTGTTAATTCACAAATACAAAAAGATGATACCTACCCCTGAAAATGTTCCAGGGAAAAATAAGACTAACAAGAAAAATTCATAGGTGTAAACCGTATCTTTCTTAATCTATGTGATCTTTAGGAAGTAACCATTGGGGTTAGGAATGATCTGTCTTGCCTCTCTGTATCTACATAATACTGCAGCTCTTGTATTACATCATGGAATGATTGTGAACCAGCACAAAGCTCAAGATTGTGTCATCTGATAGGCCCACTGCACAACTGTACCCCTGTGTGTTACTTAGCAACATTTGCCTGCCCCTCCTCTCTCATCTCCTGTTGAGAAACCTGCTCAGAGGCTGTGGAACTTGGCAGAGATGAAGGAAAATCCAGTGACTGATAGTTTATGTCCAGGAATTTTCTGAGGCTATAGATGACTTTTGGTTTTGGATGGTGTTCTTTTTCTTTCTAGTTTCTTCCCTTTATTTAAGGATTAGAACAAACGAATTTGTTTACTGCATAGTAGAAGATGAAGAGCAGGAACATGTTTTACTGGAATGGGGCTCTTTAGTACCACACCTTAATTGCTAAAACCTTACTGTTGGGAAATGCTGACACTCCCCTTCTCATACTCCCGCTTAAAGCCTTGTTGAGTTAAGCAATAAACTACTTCACACTGGAGACTAGAATTTAAATGAGTTACAACTCACTTTCATGTAAGTCACTAAGGTACACGAAAAGGAAAATAAAGACGTGCAAAAGGGAAAGGAATCACTCTATATAACTCCTTAGACGTAAGTGTAAATCTGAGTCGATAAAGTAAATACTCCTTGAGTGTTAATTATTAATTAATCATAATTCTGAATGAGGAAAGTATATACTTGGGCTTCCCAGGTGGCTCAGTGGTAAAGAATCCGTCTCCTGGGAGATGCAGAAGCCACAGAGCCCTGTGTCGGAAAGATGCCCTGGAGGAGGAAATGGCAACCCACTCCAGTATTCTTGTCTGGAAAATTCTATAGACCAAGGCACCTAGTCACAAAGAGTTGGACACAACTGAGCGACTGAGCAGATACACACAAAGTATATACAGTTGATTCCTGAACAACGTGATTTTGAACTGCATGGGTTCACTGTTTTACACAGAATGCAGCATATAAACTCTTAGTTTCAACATGTGGGATCTAGTCCCCTGACCAGGGATGGAACCTGGGCCCCCTGCATTTGGAGTGGAATCTTAGCCACTAGGGAAGTCCAGGGAAATCCCGCTACTCTTGTTTTAGAATCTCCTCTCTCTAGCAGATAAAATCTTAACAAGGTTGATAGTTTGGTCACATTCAGTTTGTTTTTGCAAAATTGCTTATTTTCCTCCAGACTTTTAAGAATCCTGAGACCAAAGTCGTAAGTGAAGAATTTCTAAAAATGTGCATGTATACTTAAAAAATTGTAACTGGGGACTTCCCTGGTGGTTCAGTGTCTAAGATTCTGAGCTCCCAATGTGGGGGCCTGGGTTCAATCCCTGGTCAGGCACCTAGATCCTAGCTCCCACATGTGGCAACTAAGACCAACCAGAGTCAAATAAATACTAAAAACGTTAAAAAAAAAAAAACAAACCTGTAACTGTATGTATTAAATCTACAGAAAAACTGATGGTTAAAAACATGCAACTAAGATTTAATAGATTTATTTTACAAAACTGTACTGAAATAACAAATCATAACATATTTAATAACTTTATAACAATATTTACTCCCAAATTATAGTTTGACATAATTATAAATTAATAAATGGTATCAAATTACATGTTATTAGTCAGGTGGCTGGTCATCTGGTTTCTTCTAGCATCTACCAGAACTGCTGAAAAACAGGCTGAGTGGTGAAGAAGTTGATCCTTTAAGTACCTCTGAATCCCTGTGACTAGAAGGATCCAGGCATCTCTTCTATGGGACATTGCAAAGGAAATGTCTTCTCCTCTCTGATATTTCCATGCCCACAACCAACTTAAAATGGGTTACGAGAGGTATGAAAATGTAAAAGTGTGGGGTTCCAAAATGCATATTTAACAACGGTCGAGTCAAAGATTCTTTGGTTATAAGCAAAAAGAAGCTATATTAAATTAATTCATGTAAAAAGAACTAAGTTAGAAATCCAGAGGGAAATCTCATGGATCCCAAACATAAATATAGAAATGGTCAAATCACAGACCACTGTTCTCTTTCTCTAAGGCTGTATGATTTCTGCTTCCTTTGGCACCTCTAGGTTATGGGGTATTTCTGAAGACCAGTTTTTCTCTCTTTATTTGCATGCATAAGGCATAAAAATGACTGCCTCTCCTGAGTCCACTTCACTTTATGCTCTACACCCTCCATGGAGTTACTCAGTATCTAGGTCTCTGGGTTCAACTGATCACACACAAAAAAAAACCCTGGTGTTCTCCACTGTTCCAATCAGCTGTGGCTCAGGAGACAAGATCTAATGCCCACAGGGCTGCCCCTACCATGGACTGTGGGTGGGGCTGACTCTCCCAGAAGGACATGTGGGTAAGAATGAAACAATTACTATTTCAAGTTCCCAGATACTAGATATGTTGAAGTTGGACTTTCTCAGTTGTTTTTTGTTTTTGTTTCTTTCAAGTTGGAAGTTCAGGCTGTGGAAGACAGAAGAGTCTAATCATATCAGCTGCTGCTGCTGCTGCTGCTAAGTTGCTTCAGTCAGGTCCGACTCTCTGTGACCCCATAGACGGCAGCCCACCAGGTTCCCCCATCCCTAGGATTCTCCAGGCAAGAACACTGGAGTGGGTTGCCATTTCCTTCTCCGATGCATGAAAGTGAAAAGTTAAAGAGAAGTCTCTCAGTTGTGTCTGACTTCGCAACCCCATGGACTGCAGCCTACCAGGCTCCTCTGTCCATGGGATTTTCCAGGCAAGAGTACTGGAGTAGGGTGCCATCGCCTTCTCGGAATCATATCAGCATATTCTCCTTATTCCAAAACAAGGTAGGATTTTGGTATATGGCAGGTATAGCTTAGTCTATTAAAAATGGGAGCAGGGTATACTAAGGCTACTTGTTTCCCAAGGAATTTTCTAGTGTCCAGGATGAGAGGAACCTTTGGGTAACCAACTAAAACCTGTTTGCAAGTGCCAGAATAGCTTTTGTTCTAAAGCTCCAAACAAAGACATCCTAAGAGAGAGAACACATTGATGTGTGCTTTGTTGCTCAGTCATGTCCAACACTTTGTGACCCCACCAGGCTCCTCTGTCCATGGGGATTCTCCAGGCAAGAATCCTGGAGTGGGTTGCCATGCCCTCCTCCAGGAGATCTTCCCAACCCAGGGACTGAACCCAGATCTCCTACACTGCAGGCGGATTCTTTACAGACTGAGCCACCAGGGAAGCCCAACATATCAATACTGATAGTTTATTGACCCAGTTATTCCTTTAATTGTCTTTCTCAAACAAGAAAAGTACAACAGAAAAAGCCATGAACAGAACTTAATTCTTTAATATTTTGGTTCCATTGCCCAGGTGGCCTTAGTGGTAAAAAGAACCCACCGGCCAATGCAGGAGACTTACATAAGAGATACCAGTTCAAGCCCTGGGTGGCGAAAATCCCCTGAAGGAGGGCATGGCAACCCACTCCAGTATTCTTGCCTGGATAACTCCATAGACTGAGGAGCCTGACAAGCTACAGTCCATAGTGTCACAAAGAGTCAGACATGACTGAAGAGACACACACCATAACTATAATACCATTCTGTCTGTGACGAAAACAGAACAATCACATTTGGCTTCAGATTTTTAATAGTTTATAAAGATCACTTGCTTTTGTTAACTTTTAATAAGTTATAATAAGCTGTAGTGACAATTTGCTTTAACTAGTGCTTTGCATTCAGTTTAGCACAGTGTCTATCAAGAATCTAAGGTACTAATTATGTACAGCATGGCAACTATAGTTAATAAAATAATACTGTATTACACATTTGAAAGTTGCTAAAAGAGTCAATCTTAAAAGTCCTCATCACAAAAGAAAAAAAATTATTTGTAACTATTGATGGTAGCAAATGATAACTAGACTTATTTACAATGCATATAAATATAGAATCATTATATTGTATACCCAAAACTAATATAATGTTATATGTTAATTATACCTCAACAAAAGAATAATTGACAAAAAAGAAAAATGAAAAAAAGCCAGTCTAGGTACTGTTTGAGACTAGGTATAGAGTCCTCAGTTAAAAATATATTTTCCTGAAAAGTTTAAAGATGTTGCTTCCCTGTCTTTAAGCTTCCAATGTTACTGTTGAAAAGTCCAGTGCTTTCTGATTTTGACCCTTTTTTTTTTTTGGTCTTGGAAACTTTTAAAATCTTTATCCAAAGTGTTTTGAAGTTTCATAATTATGATCTTGGTGTGGATTTTTTTTTCATTTATTGTATGAGGTAATAGGGGAGTCCTTTAAATCAATGTCCTTCTGTTCTGAAATTTTTATTATTATTATTTCTTTGATAATCACCTCCTCCCTCTTCTTTCTTTCTAGAACTCTTATTATTTGAGTTTGGGGACTCTTGGGTTGATCAACTAACGTTCTGTCTTTTCTCTCCTGTCTTTCAACTCTGGCTTTTCCTACTTTCTCAGAGATTGCATTAAATTTATCCCCCACCGTTTTTTTTCTTTTAAACACTCTCAGCTGTCTGTTTTTAATTTCCAAGCACTCTTTTCTTTTATTTTTGTTGTTTTGTTTCAAACAAACATCTTTGAATGTTTCTTGTTTATTTAGTATTCCGATTTTGTTGGGTTTGGTTTTTATGGATAAACTATCTTCTCTCATCCCTATGGAGTAGAATTATGGTCTTTTTCTTAGAAGTTTGTTTCTACTTCCTATAATTATTTTGCTTTTTGTTTTCCTTTTTTCCCCTATTATTATTTACTTTTGTCTCTTTTCAAACATTGAAGGCTTTCTTCAAATGACTGATAGTTGGCTATTAGTATTTAAGTGTGAAGCACCACAAAACAGATGGTGAGCTATTGGTTTCTGGTCTTGTGGATCTCACCATAGGAAGACCAAGTTGTGTTTATTTTTAATTGAAATGAGCCTCAAATGTCTGTAGGTGAATTTTTCACTTGAGCTACTGAGTTTCTACTGAGTAGAAGCCTCCAAACTCTGGGATATAAACTTGATTCTGCTTTCTGATATTAACCCTTAGACTTGGAGGGAGGGGAAAATAGGGCTAATTTTCTCCAAGAATTTATAAATTAAATATTCAAAAGAACATAATTCCCATACTACTTAAAACTTTACCATAAGCAATAAGCAAAATAACTGAATTTCTATAAATATTTATCCTCAGAAAATGCAAATTTTATATTTTTATTAATTTTTTTTTTTTTATTGGCATATAGTTCGTATGGCTGGGAACAGAGAATGAATGGTAGAGATGAGCTTGGAGAATTAGTCTGGGACCAGATCATATAGAGGTTTCAAGGCTAAGGTAGGGCATTTTAATTTTAAGTGTTATGGGAAACCATTAGAGAATTTTAAAATATTAAAATAAGAGTAGTGTTATAATTGGACTTAAAAAAATCACTCTTGCTGCTCAGTGGTAAATCATTTGAGAGGACCAAAGTGTAAGCAGAGAGATTGTTTAGAAAACTACTGCAGTAGTCCAGGGAATGAATTTCAGTGTTCTCAACTAAGGTAGTAGCAAAGATAGAAAAAAAACACTTGAAACATTTTAGGAATATCACCAACAAGGCTAATGATAGACTGGATTGGTAAGAAAGCAGGAAAGAGTGGGATCAACGGTGACTTTGGGCTTGAGCAACTGCTATTTAATGAGATAGTTGCTGCTAGAAGGATGGACCATACACAAACAAAAGCAGAGCAGAGATGTCAGCTAGGAAGCTTGAATGGAGGACAGCTGGGTATTTTATTTTTCTTTTGTGAAGAGCAGGCAAGTTTTGCATGAAAAGGAACGGCTCTCTTAGCCACATTAGCTTCAAGGTGCTTATTAGACATTCAAACAGAAATGTCAGGTAGGCAAGTGTCCCAAAGATCTAGAATTCAAAAGAGATGATTGGGCTGGAGATACAGATTTGAAAGTCACTAGTATATGGATGCCTGGAAAATGCCATGGATGTAGGAGCCTGGTAGGCTGCAGTCCATGGGGCCACTAAGAGTCGGACATGACTGAGCGACTTCACTTTCACTTTTCACTTTCATGCATTGGAGAAAGAAATGGCAGCCCACTCCAGTGTTCTTGCCTGGAGAATCCCAGGGACAGCAGAGCCCGGGGTGTCGCACAGAATCGGACACTACTGAAGCGACTTAGCAGCAGCAGCAGCAGCCGCCGTGTATGGATGTCACAAAGCCATGGACTGAGTGAAGCAGGTCACTCAGGAAGAAAGTGCACATGGAGAAGTAGCAGAGAGGAAGCCAAGGGCATTGGAGTGTTGGATAGGATCTACATGTGTCAAAGGAAAACCAAAGAAGAAAGGTGTCACAAAGTCTAGAGAACTGTTTCAAGAAGGAGGGTATAGTTAGTTGTATCACAAGCTACTGAACAAGTTAAATGAGGACCGACACCATTATTTGAACCACTGGCTTTGACAAGATGTGGGCTTTGAGAAATATCCATTTCAAGGGTTTGAAGAAGAGATGAGGGTAGAGACGGAAAGTATAGACATGTCTTTTAGAGAGTTCTGCTGTGAAGGAGGGAAGAAAAATTGGGTGTTAGCTGAAGGCAGGAGTGGGGTCAAGTAAGGATTTTTTTAAATTTCAGGAAGATTTCAATAGGAAGGATTACTAAAGAGAATGAGGGGTAAGGAGCACAATTTGAGGTGCCTTAGGAAGGTCTTGGGGATGGAACTCACTTTAAGTTCTTTAGGCAATCCTTCATGTGCAAAGCAAAAAATGTTAAGAATTTTTTGTTTTTAAACTGGTGAAGTGGGAAAGATCTTCAATGATAGAAACAGGGCTGATGATAAAAAATGACAGATGTATTTTGGACATATTAAGTTCAGTGAAATAGTTAAATTAACTGACTAACTTGGTAATTAGTACAAGAGACTTTGAGCTTCATGATAGTAATGATGCTTAAGAAAGATATTTTACAAAAGATCAATTCAGTTGGTAGACAGCATTTAAATTATTCTGTATCAAACTAACAAGGCCTTACCTTGCCAAGATTCTTGGCACTTTAATATTCACTTAAAATTACATTGGGAAAAAGCATAATAGTAATGGAAAAGCAACTAATTATAAGCAATTACAAGCCAAATTATGTTTATACCACAATTAGTGTTTGAGGCGGTTTAGTAGACTAAGTCTTCATTTCAATAAGCAACCATCAAATAACTGAATAGCTTGTAAAACACATAAATACCTCTTTTATCTTTATTCCAAGTATAACCACCACATTCTTTGAATTATTATTATAATAAAATGGGCAAGTCATTATCTTTTGTCCCAATCCCCAGTCTGAGTTGGATGCTTTTAAAAAACATGGCAAGAGTAGCTGTATGTATCTACCTTCTGCACAAAACAGTTTCTTTCAACAGAGTTGACATAGAAATGTGAACAAATTCATGTTCTTATAAGACAAGTACTAGCTACCCAGCAGGGAATTTAGAGTACACACTCAAACTACATCTTCTTCATTAAGTTTTTATGCTTACGTCTTATTTCACTTGTAGTTGAATAAGTCTTTCTCTAAAGATGATAAGTCCTTTGTCTAGTGACAGTGCTGATTTTTATGTCAGGTTGGGTTTTTTTCTCCCATATTTCTAAGTAAAAGTCACAACTTTGTTACCACGATCTTGCCACCTGGGGTCAAACTGTTTGACTACTACTTGATAACTTTTTCATTTTACTTGATCACTGAAATTAGATTCATGACTCTAAATCACGACTAATCATCACTCTGAATCCTTGTTAATTTCCACGCAATTTCAGATATTTAATTTTTACCATTTTTTGTTGAATGACCATTCTTTAAATTCTATAGTGCTTCACAATATTCAAGAGTTTCACAGAGATGATTTCGTATAATCCTCTCTCTTTCCCCTACCCATTGACGCCCCAATTTCAGATTCTATTTAATAAAGCAGGTTCTAGAAAACAGTTTTGCAGAATAAATTCCCACCAGTTGACCTAATTGAGCACGTTGTTGCCAGTGCTTCACGGCAGCTACTGAGCTCGTCCAACTCCGAGGCTTGGCGAGCCACATGGTGGGAGGTAGGTAAGAGCCGGAGCCCTTCAAGGCTGGGCGCCACGTTGCTTTTCCCTTTTGAATAGGGAGACAACGCTTCTGGCTATTGTGTAAATCTGCCGAGAACTGCGTTCATCCGCACATCAGCTAAAGCGTGATCAGAATTAAAGCGCCTTCTAATCCGACCCTTTGGCAACATGTGCGTCACGGACTAATGTTGAGTTTTACTGCCTGGCTTCGTTCGCCTTGGGGAGGCACACTTAAGAGAATGGCCGGGTACCTCAGCAATATCGGCGAAGTGCACGGGATCAAAACGACCACGCCATCCCAGCAGTGGCCACAGCCCCCGCCGAACCCCGCCAACTCTCTAGAGGACCCACCCTTGTTCCCCGCTATAACCAGTTGCTTTACACAGCGCTACACAGCCTTCCCTCACTACGTCCCCGCTCTCCCACCCACTCCGCATTCGACCCCAGGCTCTTAGTCCGCAGTCGGACAACAGATCGCCGTCTCCCGCCCAGCGGCCACCCCGAATCCTGAACCGCAGCGCGGCTGGCTGCTCCCCGCGCCGCTGGCGGGCGGGCGGCCAGCCATCCGCAACTGGGCGGCCGGTGATTGACAGGATGCTGGAGCAATCATCTGCAAGGGCGGGACGATGCGTCACTTCCTGTTCTTTTGGGTTTAGCCGGGGTATATAAATTCCCTGCTCACGCAGTGCCTCGCTCCCACAGTATGGCCGGCGACATTAGCTAGCGCTCGCTCTACTCTCTCTAACGGGGAAACAGCGGACTACAAGAGACTGAGCTGTATCTGCCTCTATTTCCAACAGACTCACGTTCAACTTTCGCTCACCCACACACACAAAGCCGGGAAAATTTTATTAATCCTTTTTTTTAAAAAAGTTAATATAAAATTATAGCAAAAAAAAAAAAAAGGAACCTGAACTTTAGTAACACAGCTGGAACAATCCGCGGCGGCGGCGGCGGCGGGAGAAGAGATTTAATTTAGTTGATTTTCTGTGGTTGTTGGTTGTTCGCTAGTCTCACGGTGATGGAAGCTGCACATTTTTTCGAAGGGACCGAGAAACTGCTGGAGGTTTGGTTCTCCAGGCAGCAGCCCGACGCAAACCAAGGATCTGGGGATCTTCGCACCATCCCAAGGTGGGTGCTTGGGGCTCTTGCCCAGTCGAGTCTGGGGGACTGTCGCCGCCTGGGAGGCACCAGCCTGAGGCTGGGGGCCGTGGGTTGGGTTCCCATAGTCTTCAGGTGGGGGCAGGTCCGCGTGCGGGAGGTCGTTTTTCGCAGTCGTGGAAAGGGCCCCGGCGCTGGGGCTGAGCAGCCAAAGGTCCACGCGGCCCCGATCCGGCTTCTCCCGCCACCGTTGCCTGGCCGGGCGCTGCCCGGGGGGAGGGGAGGCCGGCGCAGCCGCGTGCTCAGGTAACGTCCCCGGCGCGGCGTGCGGGGCGACGGGCAGCGCCGTTCCGGGTGGTTTAGCTGCCCTCATCTCCCGACTTTTACTCCCCATCGGCCGGATTTGGTGGTCGGGGACCCCAGGTGGGGTGTCCGGAGGTGGGGGCCGCGCGGGTTCCCTCCCGGCAGGTGTGGCTCGGCGGGCTTAGTCAGGCGCTAATTCGGGCGTGTCCGCCTCGGGAGTGGAGGAGGGAGGGAGCGGAGCGGAGCGGGAGCCCGATTCGTCCTCTCGCGTGCGGCGGGAAGGGGTGGGGGTGGGGGGCGGCCCGGCCACGGCCGAGGGGCTGACTAACAGGCCTCCCGCCCGCGGTCGCCGCTGGCAGCATGTGGCGCCCGGGCGGCTGGGATTGGGCGGGAGCAGCTGTGCCGCAGTGGCTGGGCCGCACCGCCGCCCTAATGTGCTTTGCACCAGAGCCCTTTCGGGGCTTCCCGGGAAGACGGCCGGAGAGCCCACCGAGGCTGGCGCCCGAGTCTCTTGACCTTGGGCTGTGTAACCTGTTACCGAGTCGGCGGAGTCCAGAGTGGAATGAGGCTAGCCTGCGTTTACGGGCTAGAGGCGGGTCGGAGCTCGGACATAATACCTTTAATGCCTAATCCTGCAAAGGAATCTGGGGCTCCAGCCTCCCACCCCGGGCAGTCAAGCGAGAGAGCTGGACGATCGCGCCGAAAAGGAGAGGGCTTGTAGTGGTCTCGATCCCACCGTAGATGAGGACGCGGGCGACCCCGATGGTGGCGGGGTCGGCTTCCCCCCGGGCGCTCGGACCACTAGACATTTCTCCTCATTCTAGGCTCCTGGGTGCATAAGTGCCGCTAGTGTGCCTTGAGGCGGAGGAGCCGGCGCAGCCGCTTCATTGAAAGGCAGCGACCAAAGAGCTGCTGGGCCGGACCCGGAGCCTGCCCCGGGGTGTGGGCCAATGGGCGTTTCAGGAATGTTGGCTGCACTCGCCGCTTTTCCTGACAAAAAGCAACTGGAGAAGGGAATCTAGGCGGACACGTGCTGCTGGGACTTTTAAGGCGGTCTCACTTGAAGGAATCTCCCGTAGGAAAACCTCGTGTTAGCTAAAATGTGACCGGTTTCATTTCTCAAGCTTTGTGCGACACTTAAGAGGTCATAACATGGCCCCTACTCTAGGAAGCAGTCACTTAGAAATATGGGGAAGCTTAGTATTTCCTCCATTTCACAGATGGAAAAGCTCCTCGTGTTGGTGATGCCTTTGGTAAGACGATTGTAATAGGATTATCTAGGAAATAACTGTCAGGAAGAACTAATATGCAAGAACAAGTCATAAAATGAATAACAAAATTTTCTGCTCCGGCTCGTTAAATGTGTTGAAGCTGTATTAGTAAGCACGCGTTCTTGATAAAGGGAAGGGAGTGTTTCCTCCCCGAGTTCTTGGGCAAAAACGCCTGAATTTAAGCTTAGGCTTTTTTGGTTAAGAATTAGTTCTCCGAATGAAGGAAAAGGATAAAGGCTTATAAATAGGTAGCTTGCTTTCTTTTAAATGTTTGAGAATGACTTTTGTACTTTCATCAACTGAAATTGTTTTACTGCTTTAGCGTGGATCTTAAAGTGATGGCAAAGATTATACCTTCAGGGACAGAATGTTGGTTTTGTTGAATCTGTGACTGTCATAAGTTTTGTGGATACTTGGAATTCATTAAATCCCATAGTTATCAGTCATCTAGAAGAGTAATCAGTCATCTAGAAGAGTTATCAGTCGCCTAGAAGAGTAATGCAGAATGAAATGGCTAGTGCATTGCCTATGGCATGCCTAGATTTGAGTTCAAACATCATCTAATAGCTATAGCTGTTTGCTATTTTTGCCTCTTGAAAATGGAGAAAATAATGGTACCTCTTCGTGGGGGTAATTATGAGGGTTAAGTGGGTTAATAATATACAGTACCTAAAACTGTCTGAGACAGTAACCACTCTAAGTATTAAAATCTTCATCTTCGATTCTTTACCTTAAGGACAGAATCTTTTCTCTTCTTCTTGTTTTTAAGCAAACCAGGGTGGAGGAGAAAGTATTTCAGATTATAGTCTAATAGAGAATTTAAAAATTACATGGTGCCCTGGCAATTTGATGTATTTTTATTCAAGTAGAGAGATGGTGAGCTTTAGATTGCTTAATGAAGTTAAACCTTAATTCTTCCACAGAATAACCTTTAGTAGCTTTGTTTTTATTTAATGATATAAATGTTAGGAAGCCAGAAAAACCTTTTTACTTGCCTCACATTTCCAACCTCAGTAATTACACTAAAATGCAAATAGAAGAAAGTCAGTCAAAAGACATTCACAGACTGGAATAAAATAAATTAACTATACTGTTTATAAAACATAAAACCTAAGGGCATAGAAGGAGTTAAGATGTCCTAAGAGGGCGTCATTACCAATGCTAAAGACATTTAAAAGCCAGGATATTACAGGAAAATTCCTAGGAAAGTACCTTCCCAAAGCGATGCAAGAAGAAATAGAAATCCTAATAGTCCTATAACCACTGCATGAATTGACTTAATCACCCATAAAAGAAAAATCTAGGCCCAGATGGTTATACTGGAGTGTATATAATAATTCCAACCTTTTTCATACATTCATAGTATTACATTCTAATTAGTTAATAGAGAGGGAACACATATCACAGTTCTTTTGGGGTTTGTATAATTTTGATACCAGACCCTGACTAGAGCTGTGAAGGAATCAGGATTTTCATAAACTGAAGATGGAAATGGAAAACAACTTGGGAAAATGGTTTGGCAGTTTCTTAGTAAGTTACTGTGCCTGCTAAATTGCTTCAGTTGTGTCCGACTCTTTGTGACCCTATGACTATAGCCTGCCAGGCTCCTTCATCCATGGGATTTTCCAGGCAAGAATATTGGAGTGGGTTGCCATTTCCTACTCCAGGGGATCTTGCCAACCCAGAAGTTGAACCTGAATCTCTTATGTCACCTGCATTGGCAGGCAGGTTCTTTACCACTGGAGCCACCTGGGAAGCCCTAATAAGTTAATACATCTCATATGATCTAGCCAGTCTAGTCCACTCAGGTGTTTGCCCAAGTGAACAGGAAATATCTCCATACAAAGACTTTTACATGAATACATTCTTAGAAGCATTATTTTGCAATAGCTCCAGAACTGAAAAAAAGTCTCTGTATTCATCCTATAGAATACTGCTGCTGCTGCTAAGTCACTTCAGTCGTGTCAGACTCTGTGACTCCATAGACGGCAGCCCACCAGGCTCCCTCCGTCCCTGGGATTCTTCAGGCAAGAGTACTGGAGTGGCTTGCCATTGCCTTCTCCAATGCATGAAAGTGAAGTCGCTCAGTGGTACCCAACTCTTAGCGACCCCATGGATTGCAGCCTACCAGGCTCCTCCGCCCATGGGATTTTCCTAGTTAAAAAAAGAGCAATGAACTGTTATTGACACACGCAACAAATGATTGTGCTGGAGAACAAACAATAATAAGCCCCACGAGAAGTCCTATACTCTTAAGATTTCATGTCTATAAAACCAGAAGAAAATACATATTCAGAAAATACATACATAATAGGCAAAGGATGAGAGTTAAGGGAGAATGGTGGATTACAGAGAGGCATGATGGAATTTTTAGGGGTGATGCTAATCTGCCAAAGCTCAGATGGTAATCCACCTGGAATTCGGGAGACCAGGGTTCGATTTCTGGGGTGGGAAGATCCCTTGGAGGAGGGCATGACAGCCCACTCCAGTATTTTTGCATAGAGAATGCCCATGGACAGAGGAGCCTGGCAGGCTACAGTCATAAAAGTTAGGAAAGTCGTAAGTAAGTACATCTCAGATTTTGACAAACTGATCCCATCATGTAACCAGCCTTCATGTCTAAGGAATGTAACTAGCCACCACTCCCCCTGTGCCTCCTTCCAATTATAACCTATTCCGCTCTCCACCTAAGGGAACACCACTATCCTGAGTTTTAACACACCATGATTTTCCCTAGTTTTTTTAATAACATGGAATCATTTGTTATGCATTATATGCCTCCTTTGGTCAGCATTATGTTTGGGGTTTTTTAGTTCGTTCTCAGTGTTGTATAGTATTTTTGTGTCTCTATACCACAATTTATCAAATCTATTTACATCAATAATTTCCAATTTGCTAATACAAATACATTAGTGTAAATGTCTTTTCGTAAACAACATGTATGCTCTCCTGTTAGATACACACACACCTAGGAATGGAACTGCGAAGTCATAGGGTGCCTATAGTGCTTCTCTGGTTGATAAAACTCCTGGGTTGGGAAGTTCCCCTGGGGAAGGGATATGCTGCCGGTTCTTGGACTTCCCTGGTGGCTCAGACGGAAAATAATCTGCCTGCAATGCGGGAGACCTGAGTTTGACCCCTGGGTTGGGAAGATCCCCTGGAGGAGGGATGGCAACCCTCTCGAGTATTCCTGCCTAGAGAATCCCCATGGACAGAGGCGCCTGGCGGTCTACAGTCCACGGGGTCCAGAGAGTGAGTCAGGGTTGAGACTAAGCACAGCACAGGGTGCGTATATTCAGCATAAGGGTGCCGTTGCTCAATATCTTCATTTAACACTTGTGTTGTCTTTTAAATTTTAGCTACTTTGTGGGTGTATAGTGGTCTGTGTATTTCCCTTCAGACTAATGGAGTTGAACATCCTTTTATATCTTTATCCACCATTTGGCTGTCTTTTGTGAAATGCTTGTTCAAGTCCACTTCTTTTTCTTTAGGGATGATTTTTCAGTTTGCAGGAGTTCTTTAATATATTATAGATGAATTCTCTCTCCATTATGTACATTACAAACATTTTCTATCCTCTGGTTTCCTTTTTTGTTTTATTAATGACAGTTTAGAAAATAGTTCATAATTTTAATGTCCTATTTATCAGTGTTTTCACTAATGGTTAGTGGTTTTTCTGTCCTGTTTAAAATGATCTTTGCTCATCCGGAGGTAATGAAGATGTTCTTTTTCCCTGTAACCTTTTTTTTTTACTCTGCATATTTAGATCTGCAGCCCATCTGGAATTGATCTTTTTAATATGGTATGAAGGAATAGAACACTTGAAGCAAAATTGGTCCATCTTTCCAAGCTTTAACTCCAAGCTGGAACCCACTTTTCTGTTAACATTTCCCACTGTTTCTCTACTAGAATTTTTGAATTTCAAATGATGTTGACTAGAAATAGACCTTTATGTCTGTTTCTATAATTTCTTAAGAGTTGCTGGACTAAAATGCTGGACCAGACAAAAACTTTTTGAAAAGAAATGGCAGGTATGGGGAGGACGTCTGTTAGAAAATAAGAAATTTTGGTGAGGAAGGATAGTTTGATCTTTCAGCGCTCTAAAATTGACTTTCCTTTTTGCTTTAGAATTCATCACAGACCTGGACTGTTGGTAAGGAAATGGGTTCACATGGGAAATTGTAATGAATGGAGGTAAAGAGTAAATTTTATTAATTGTGGAAGGCTAGATTGACTTCACTTTGACTTTTCACTTTCATGCATTCGAGAAGGAAATGGCAACCCACGCCAGTATTCTTGCCTGGAGAATCCCAGGGACTGCAGAGCCTGGTGGGCTACTGTCTGTGGGGTCGCACAGAGTCAGATAAAACTGAAGCGACTTAGCAGCAGCAGCAGAGGTGTTTTAGCTATGTGAAAATATGAAAACTAGAATCTATAATGTTAATATTGGACGAGACATTTAGGACTACTGGCATTTTCTGCTATTCTTTCTTTCCTTCACTCAAATTCTATATGATAAAATCTTCAGCAAAGGACTGGCAGTAGTTGCCAAAATAGTAAATTACACCTCAGCATTAATTTTCCCAGAACTCATGCCTTACTTGACTACATCATTGCACCATATTGCAATATCAGTAATTTACACTGGAGGAATTTGCAACCTCTTGCCAAAAAACCTTTTAGGGTAAATATTTTGGTGTAGAAGGGCTTCCTATTGAATTAAGCTTCTCAATACATTCCTCACAGCAGTTTCAAAAAACTTGAACTGCTATCTTCAGACCACCTTTTTTGAGAGGTACACATTGAAAGTAATAAATAAATGTAGCAGTAATGATGCTAATTTAATTTTTCGGTGAAAGTTTGAGGTGGAGAACTTTAAGTTACTCTGATTATAATTAACAGTGCATTCTGGGTTGATAGCTTTGAACAGAAGATGAAAGCTTATTTCTCTGGATATCTGAATTAAATTCTGGTCAGCCTAGACTTCGCTGAAGAGTAATCTCATGTTTTAGGATGGGTTTGACTCAGACTGCTCTTAGCCTGCTACCACCTTGGCTATGGTGTTGAGGTCTGAATGCAAGGTGATAAGTAGAGTCTCTGAAACAGATGAGTCAGGCTATTGACTAAGGTCACATTTCAGGAAAGTTCAAATAGTTCAGTTGGGTAACTTTTGGGGTAAATTACTTGATAACCCTGAAAGCAGAGATTTTTGCTTAAAGGAGGAAATCTGTTAGAGGAACCTAATCACATATAAATGCAGGTTTCCAGGCACCATCTGCACAGTTTCTGACCCACTACATCTGAGCGTAGAATCCAAGGGATAAAAGCGAAACTGTTCTAAAGGGTTTTTGCATCTGCCAGCAGCATTCTGTTCCCTCTATAATTTACTTCTTTTAAAAGTCTAACATTGGCTTCCCTGTTGGTCCAGTGTTTAAGAATTCGCCTTGCAATGCAAAGGACACCAGTTCAATCCCTGGCCTGGGAAGATCCCGCATGCCACAGGGCAGCTGAGCCCATGTACTGCAACTACTGAAGCCCACTCACCGTAGAGCCTGTGCCCTGCAACAAGACAAGCCACCACAGTGAGAAGCCCCCTGCTTATCACAACTAAAGAAAGCCTGTACACAGCAGTGAAGACCCAGCACAGCCAGAAATAAATAATTATTAAAAAATAAAAGTCTAACATTAAGTTTAACTATTTCAAGTGAACATTCAGTATTAAATATATTCACAGTGTTGTGCAAGAGATCTGTAGAACTCTTCATTTTGCAAAACTGAAACTACCCATTAAAGGTTAATTTCCCCTCCCCTCTTCCTCTAGCCTTTATCAGTCACCTTTCCTTATGATATGACTACTTTGGATACTTAATATGAATGTATGACATGAGTGCCTTATATAAGTGGAAACCTACATCCTTTTGTGGTGGTATTCATCCTTTTCTGACTGGTGTGATTCACTTAGCATTAAATTCTTAGGTTCATTCACATTGAAGCATGTGATAAACTTTCCTTTAGGGCCACATAAGCCATTTTTGCATACACCACATTGTCTTTATCCATTAATCCCTTGATGGACATTTGGGTTGTTTCCTTCTCTTGACAGTTGTGAGAACAATGAACACGATGTGCAGATGTCTCTTCCAGATCCTGTCTTGAATTATTTATATACACACACACACACACGCCCAGAAGTAGAATTGTTGGATCATGTGGTAGTTCTGTTTTTATGTTTTTTTGAGGAATGTTCATAATTTTTCCATAATGGCTGTACCATTTTACATTTTCACCAGTAGTTCTGTTCAGTCACTCAGTCGTGTCTGACTCTTTGCAAACCCATGGACTGCAGTATGCCAGGCCCCCTGTTCATCACCAACTCCCGGAGTTTACTCATATTCATGTCCATTGAGCTGATGATACCATTCAACCATCTCATCCTCTGTTATCCCCTTCTCCTCCTGCCTTCAATCTTTCCCAGCATCAGGGTCTTTTCAAATGAGTCAGTTCTTTGCATCAGGTGGCCAAAGTATTAGAGCTTCAGCATCAGTCCTTCCAATGAATATTCAGGACTGATTTCCTTTAGGATGGACTAGTTTGATCTTGCAGTCCAAGGGACTCTCAACAGTCTTCTCCAACACCATAGTTTAAAAGCATCAATTATAGTCCAACTCTCACATCCATACATGACTACTGGAAAAACCATATTCTTTGACTAGACAGACCTTTGTTGGCAAAGTCATGTCTCTGCTTTTAATATGTTGTCTACGTTGGTCATAACTTCCAGAAAGCAAGCATCTTTTAATTTCATGGCTGCAGTCACCATCTGAAGTGTGATTTTGGAGCCCCCAAAATAGTCTTTCACTGTTTCCATTGTTTCCCCATTGATTTGCCACAAAGTGATGGGACCAGATGCCATGATCTTAGTTTTCTGAATGTTTTAAGCCAACTTTTTCACTCTCCTCTTGCACTTTCATCAAGAGGCTCTTTAGTTGTTCTTCACTTCGTGCCGTAAATGTGGTGTCATCTGCATATTGAGGTTCTTGATATTTCTTGATTCCAGCTTGTGCTTCATCCATCCATTCACCAGTAGTGCACAAGTATTACAATTTCTCTTCATTTGCCAACACTTGTTCTTTCATTTTTCCTTGTCAGTATCTGACATCCTAATGAGCACGAGGTGGTATCATAATTGTGATTCACATTGTCTTATGATTAGTGGCATTGAGCATCTTTTTATGTGCTTATTGGCCATTTGTATATCTTTTTTGGGCGGAGGGGAATTGTCTAAGACCTTTTGCTTACTTTTAAATTAGGTTATTTGTTTTTCTTATTGGAGTTCCTTATTTATTCCAGATACTAACCTCTTATAAGATGTAAGATTTGCAAGTGCTTTTCCAGTTCTGTACGTTGTCTTTTCACTCTGTTGAGTGTTTTCCTCTGATACACAAACGTTAAGTTTGATGCAGTTCTATTTGCCTATTTTTGCTTTTGTTGCCTGTGCTTTTTGTGTAACAATCCAAGAACGCTTTGCCAAATCCAGTATCATAAAGTTTTCCCCCATGTTTTCTTTTAAGAGTTTTATAGTTTTGTGTCTTAATTGAGGTGTTTAAATCCATTTTGAGTTATGCAGTGTAAGGTAAGGATTCTGTTTCATTCTTCTGTGTGCAGATCCAGTTTTCTCAACACCAGTTGCCCAAGAGACTAGTCTTTTCCCAATCCACCATCTGTCCTGCAGAGGGTGCTGGTTTGATTCCCTGGTCAGGGGGCTAAGATCCCATATACCTTAGGGCTAAAAAACCAAAACAAACCAGAAGCAACATTGTAATAAAGACTTTAAAAATGGTCCACATAGTGGGGGAAAAGTAGCCGGTTAGCCATTTCTAGTCTTATTCAGTCAGATGACATAGAAGTCTCTTGTCTTAATTGTATCTTTTCCCATGTAAACACTTCAATTTGTTCTATTTTTATTAAACCACAGACTAAAAACTTTTAATATAAAATATGAGACTTACTGGTGGTACAGTGGATAAGAATCTGCCTGCCAATGGAGGGGACACGGGTTTGATCCACATGCCTCAGAGCAGAGAAGCGCCTGAACTGCAACTGCTGAAGCCTGTGTTCTAGAGCCTGCGCGCCGCAGCTACTGAAGCTGGCGCACCTGGAGCCCACGCCCTGCAACTAGAGAGGAGCCCACGCGCAGCAACCAAGATTCCGCACAACCAAAAATCAACTGGCTGATTAAAAATAAATAAAAGATGGCATGCCGTTTATGTTTTACTTTTCTGGCAGAGTGACTAAGATCATTCAGTCCATGTACTATCATTTGTAAAGAGCATATAAAGAGATATTTATTATGATCTGGGTGTGGCTAGGATCCAAAAGCTTTATTTAAGGAAAAAGAAGGGGCTTATTTTTCTACCAAAATGTGATTTTAATAATTTGCTGAAATTCTCAACTGTTTTCTCTCTCCTCTTTATGCTCACGGATAGCATTGTATTGACTTCTTCAATTCTAAATCTGTCACATTTTTCCTGCCCTGTATTTTTGAGCCAGCAGTTCTCTAGATTGTTTTTATAATCACTTGTTGATAGACTATTCAATTGTGTTTGGCTTAGAATGTTTTAAAGCAGTTCCTTTCATACCATGACTTTGAAAGCTACTGACTACTTAAGGGTTTCTTTCAGGTGAGGAAGAGTATGGTTGCAGAATTTATTAACAGTGATAGAATGAGTGCAGGAGGATTCCTGTTTCCGTCAAGGTGGAGTAAGCACACTCTACTCACTGAATGCATCTAGAAACCCCGGACAGAATGCATGCAGCAGCTGAGGACTCTGGAAAGTAAATGTTAGGTGACTTGGAGAAGGAAGCCAAAACTCAAAACATCACTGAAATATCCATGAGTTTGTTTCTTTTTCTCTTGGTATCTCCTGGGGTGGTCTCAAAAGCTGCTAGAAACCTGGAATTGCACACAAACTGAGCTCTTAAAGAGGTCTTTTTCTGGAATGTGGACAAGGAATGGAAGGGGGCCCCTTTGGGTTAGAGAGAGTGGGGAAAATCCCTTTGTTGTTTTTGTATTGCTTTGCCTTTTTTTCCCCCTGTTCTTTCCTGCTGTAGCTCAGGCAGTCCTATCTATAGTAGACTGCTGCAGAGCTGGGAAACTAAAGCCTGGGCTTTCTAGCCAGAGGACCAAGAAGCAGGCCATCTTCACACACACACACACACACACACACACACACACACACCCTCCCCCCACTATTGAGCTAGGAGTTGTCATGGAAATTATGGACACACACACACACACACACACACACACACACACACCCCCTCCCCCACTATTGAGCTAGGAGTTGTCATGGAAATTATGGAGATAGTAACCTAACACATAGAAGTTGGATGAGAACAATAAGACTGAACTTAACCATTTCAGTTGTCTGCTAACATAGTTTTTTAAAAATCAGCATGCTCCATAGGGTTTGAAGATTTAAAATCATAATGTGATGTCCAGGATGCAGTCACAAATTACATAAGGAAATTGTAATTTCCTCATAAGGAAATTGCCTCAAAGGGAGACAGTCTTGTAGACTTCAGCCTCAAGGTGGTACAGGTCAGGATTTAAAAGCAGTTATCATAACCATGCTATAAGAAGTAATAACACAAATCTTAGCAGAGAAGCAGAAGATGGAACTAAAAGTAACTACTGGAATAAAAAGTTTACTGGATGGGCTTGTAGAGTAGAAATGACAAAGAGTGAGTGAACTTGAAGATAGATCAGTAGGAATGGCCCAGTTTGAACAATGTTGAGAAAAAATTTCAGATGGACACTGAAAATGAACAAATACTGGTCAAAAATTTTAGCATTTTGTGTCAGATTGACAGAAGAGTGTATTATAGAAAAAATATTTGAAAAAATAATCTATGTTTATGGGTGGGTTCTATAAACAGGTAAGATATTAGCAGTGAAATGAGTAAGCTTCATTTATGTAGATAAAAATAAGATAACATTTCAACTGGAATATATATATATATATCTGGTGCTTTAACAGAACAATTCTGTTCAGTGAATATTTTTAATAACTCAACCTGAACTATTAAGGTGACATTTTAAAAAACAGTAAAAGAATCATGTAGCAATTTAGTTTTTTTCTTTAAACTTTTTATTTTATATTGAGGTATAGTTGATTAATAATGTTGTGATAGTTGCAGGTGGACAGCAGAGGAAGTCAGCCATACATATACATGTATCCATTGAATTTCTCTCCCATCCAGGTTGCCATGTAATATTGAGCAGAGTTCCCTGTGCTACACAGCAGGACCTTATTGGTTATGCGTTTTAAATCCAGTAGTGTGTACATGCTGATCCCAAACACCCTAACTATTCCTTTTCCCTATTCTTAGCGCCTAGTAACCATAAATTCTTACTCTAAATCTGCCAATCTGTTTGTTTTGTAAATAAGTTCATTTGTACCATTTCTTTTTATATTGCACATATAAGGCATGTCATTAGATATTTCTTCTCTGGCTGACTTACTTGACAATTCTAGGTCCATGCATGTTGATACAAATGGCATTATTACATTCTTTTTCATGGCTGAGTAATAATTCCATTGCATACCTATACCACATCTTTTTCTATTCCTCTGTCAATGAACATTTAGGTTGTTTCCATGTCTTGGCTATTGTAAACAGTGCTGCAGTGAACACTGGGGTGCATATATTCTTTGGAGCCATATTTTTCTCCAGATATATATGTATATATATATGCCTAGGAGTGAGACTACTGGTTCATCAGTTCAGTTCATTCACTCAGTCGTGTCCGACTCTTTGCTACCCCATGGACTGCAGCACGCCAGGCCTCCCTGACCATCACCACTTCCCAGAGATACTCAAACTCAAGTCCATTGTGTCGGTGATACCATCCAACCATCTCACCCTCTGTCATCCCTTTCTCCTCCTGCCTTCAATCTTTCCCAGCATCAGAGTCTTTTCAGATAAGTCCCATTTTCTCTTCCCTTCAGGTGGCCAAAGTATTGGAGTTTCAGCTTCAACATCTGTCCTTTCAGTGAACACTCAGGACTGATCTTTAGGATGGATTGGTTGGATCTCCTTGCAGTCCTAGGGACTCTCTCAACAGTCTTCTCCAACACCACAGTTCAAAAGTATCAATTCTTTGGCGCTCAGCTTTCTTTATAGTCCAACTCTCACATCCGTACATGACTACTGGAAAAACCAAAGACAGACCTTTGTTGGCAAAGTCATGTCTCTGCTTTTAATATGCTGTCTAGGTTGGTCATAACTTTTCTTCCAAGAAGCAAGCGTCTTTTAATTTGATGACTGCAATCACCATCTGCAGTCATTTTGGAGCCCCTGAAAATAGTCTGTCACTGTTCCCCTTGTTTCCCCATCGATTTGCCATGAAGTGATGGGACCAGATGCCATGATCTTAGTTTTCTGAATGTTGAATTTTAAGCCAACTTTTTCACTGTCCTCTTTCACTAAGAGACTCTTTAGTTCTCTTCGCTTTCTGCCATAAGGGTCCTGTCATCTGCATATCTGAGGTTATTGATATTTCTCCCAGCAATCTTGATTCCAGCTTGTGCTTCATCCAGCCTGGCATTTCTCATGATGTACTCTGCATATAGGTTAAATAAGCAGGGTGACAAAATAGCAGCCTTGACGAACTCCTTTCCCAATTTGTAACCAATCTGTTGTTCCATGTCCAGTTCTAACTGTTGCTTCTTGACCTCTATACAGATTTCTCAGGAGGGAGGTCAGGTGGTCTGGTATTCCCATCTCTTTCAGAATTTTCCACAGTTTGTTGTGATCCACACAATCAAAGGCTTTGGTATAGTCAATAAAGCAGAAGTAGATGTTTTTCTGGAACTCTCTTTTTCCATGATCCATCGGATGTTGGCAATTTGATCTCTGTTCTTCTGCATTTCCTAAATCCAGCTTGAACATCTGGAAGTTCACGGTTCATATGGTAGTTCTATTTTTAGTTTTTAAAGAGCCTCCATACTATTCTCCGTAGTGGCTGTATTGATTTATATTCCCACCAACAGTGCAAGAAGAGTTAGTTCGTTTTTCTTCACATCCCCTCCAGCAAATGATGGCCATTCTAATGGGTATGATGTGATGCTTCATTGTAGTTTTGATTTGCATTTCTCTTAATTAGTGATGTTGAGCAGGTGTTTGTTGGCCATCTGTATGTCTTCTTTGGAGAAATGTCTTATTTGGGTCTCATTTGTCTTTTTCATAATAAATTACAAATACATAGTATAATTTCCTGAGTTCTGGTTTGCTTCTTAACATGCTGTAGCAAAATGCATCCATCTTACTTGGTGTATATGTCAATATAGATTATTTTGAAACAAAATTAAATGTTGGTATTCGTAAAGAAGGAAAATCCCCTGGAGGAGGGCACAGCAGTCCACTCCAGTATTCTTGCCTGGAGAATTCAGCGGACAGAGGGTCGTGGAGGCTACAGTCCATGGGGTTGCAAAGAGTTGGACGGCTTAGCAGCCATGCAGCATAGTGATTGAACTTAATCTCCAGCACCTCTCCCCATCCATAGGTCAAGGGCTGGATAAGAAGTTCCAACCTTCTAATCACAAGGTGGACCTTCCTGGCAACAAGCATCCAACTTCACTTGCTTCCAAAAGTCACTTCATTAACGTAACATTCATAAGAGAAGGTGGAGCAAGAATGAGACAAAAATACAAAGCATGATTTTAAATCATGGTGAGACTTTTGTAATTTTTACGAGTGTAGGCAAGTTCTGTTATAAATTAATCATCCTCTTTTTGGTTAAATAATAGATCCGAGTGGGACATACTTTTGAAGGATGTGCAATGTTCAATCATAAGTGTGACAAAAACTGACAAGCAGGAAGCTTATGTACTCAGGTAAGCCCTCTGAAATAGTATTTGTTAACCGATTTCAGTGTGAATCATACTTTATATGGAAGAGTTAATTGTTCCTCTGTATACTGGTTCTATAATTGTTTTTACCTTTTTAAAAAAATATATGGTGTAAAATAAAATGTTACTTCAGGTGTCCCTAGGCAGTAGGGTTTTTGAAGTCTTACCTAATAGCTTTTCAAGGTGGCTGCCATCTTTATTACCCTGGAGGTTAGCAGGAAGTTTCTGCAAAGAGGAGTGAATGGCATTGTTCCCTTGCCCTCACTTTTTTATTTTTAGTATGTGCTTCTCTATCAAAGCTTGAAGCAGAGTGAAAATTAGCTTTACCATAGAAATAGGATTGCTGTTATTTAAGAGAGGAAGGCCATGCAGTTCTTTTTTAGGTACAGGGATAGAATGTTGGGCCTTGAGGCTATTGTATTGAACATGGTGCCTGCTTTTACTAAGTCTATATTTAACATATACAGATATTTATCAAATGCCTATTAGATGCTAGGCCGTAGGGATATAATAGAAAAAGCAAACATTCCTTTCCTCATGGAACTCATTATCCAGTGAAAAGTAATGAGATGGTTACAGACATACACCTGAGAGCAGGCAGTTCAAGACAAGGTAAAGAATGAATTTAATAAGTATCCTAGGTTAGGTGTGGAGGAAAATTGACCTGTAAAAGAGGGTTTGTGTAATGAGCTAATATGCTTTATACCTAGTTTATGTTTCTGTGGGATCTTTCATGTAACAGAAGAGGAATTATTTGCTTCCTTGAGAACTTAATGTTAAAAATTATGAGCCAAAAATTTACACTTTAAATGATAGCCCAATAATGATAGATTAAGCATCTCAGTAGTACATAAACATTGTTATAATATTGTGACTTTCTTTTAAACTGCAGTGAGAGTAGCATGTTTGTCTCCAAGAGACGTTTCATTTTGAAGACATGTGGTACCACCCTCTTGCTGAAAGCACTGGTTCCCCTGTTGAAACTTGCTAGGGATTACAGTGGGTTTGACTCAATTCAAGTAAGTAGTCAAAAAAACATTGATCCTTTTGGTCGGGTATAAACGTTAGAGTTTGGTGATGTGCCTGGTAAATAAGTTTGTATACTTGTTCAATTGTAATGACTAAGGACACTCACACCATGAAGAGAAAAAATGCCTGTTACTCATGGACAACAGAAAGTATGGAGGAACCAGAGAAGGAATTGGGATAAAACTCAAGATGAAAGAAAAGAAAACCAGATACTTTCAGTAGTTGATTCTTTAACATTATTACTATGAATGGTGGGAAAATAAGAAAAGAAGGGATAGCAAGAAAAATCATCTAGACTTCATAATAAAGGACTGATTATATTAAAGAGCAATAGTTAATTCTTGAATGCTATCAGACTTTATACTTGGGTTTTCATTGTTGTGATAAGATGTTGAATTTTAATATTTAACTTAATTTGTAAATATTAGTAAATAATTTATTCAGTTTGTCCTAGGACAAAGGACAGCTGCCATTGGGACCTAAAACTTAAAACTGTTTTTGTTGATCCTTATAAGATGATCTAAATTGAGCATATGTTAATTTTTGGATCACTCTTTTGAAACAAACTATATACAATACATATTCTCCCACAAAATTTTTATTGCCTGCCTGTTTCAAAGCTCAGACACTCTGCTCTAGGAAATCCCCTGGTGGTCCAGTGGTTAGAACTCCGTGTATCTATATAGCACTAACTCATAGGTATTGGTATGAAACCTTGCTCTTTGACACAGTGGCCTTCATTTTTCTTTGTCGGCCAGCAAAATGCGCTGTAGTTCACGGGGTCGCAAAGAGTTGGGCACGACTTAACATACGCACACATGAAGAACGACGGTATATGTTAAGTGTCATTGGGAAAGAATATTTGTGGAGATAGTTTTGACTTTGATATGTATAGGTGGAAAATAGTATATTGGTTTAGGAAAGGTGATAGAATTCTGTGTGTGAAGTTATCTGTCTGTCTTTTTAGAGCTTCTTTTATTCTCGTAAGAATTTCATGAAGCCTTCTCACCAAGGGTACCCACACCGGAATTTCCAGGAAGAAATAGAGTTCCTTAATGCAATTTTCCCAAGTAAGTTTAAGTAGAATTGAGTCCTGCTTCTTGAAGTTAGATGCGTGTGTTGTGTGTGTATGCCTGTGTATCAAACATAGCACTTTATATAGTTAATGTATCAACTTAGCTGATTACAAATTTTAGAGTATTGTTGTGTAACTGTTGAAATGATGGGAGAAAAAAATCAAGTAACTGATCACCTGCCAGATGGAGAACTCATCTTCTAGCCAGTTGCTGTCATTTCTGTCTGTTTCAGTGGGTATGAAGGCTGTGATCCCTTCATCCAGAAAAATGCCCCATGACTTCATAAACTCATGCTAAGATACTGGTCCATGTTAAGAAACTGTCTACCATGTTGTACAGGAGTTGAGCTGACTTAAGAATGGTCAACTGAAGTGAGTTAGTAGTGTCACTTCAACTAAATTGGCAAGATTTACTTCTATCCATTTATATAAGCTTTTATTTATAGACCTTCCTTTTTGAGGGACAGGGAAGTAAAGGTTACCTAATCTAATACCCTTATATCCTAGAAGAGGCTAAAAACCTAAGATGATTTTAGTAACTTGGCGCAGAGTCATTCACAATGGTGATTTTAAAAAGAAAATCTTTAGAAGATTTCCATCCTACCTGTTCTTATCTCATCTTCTATACTAGGCTATATCAGGGTGCCACATATAATTTATTTTAAATTTCAACAACTGTTAATTTACTCTGTTGAGTGAGGCTTTGAAACACCATGGAAAGGAGGATGCACTGCGTAACTTCATTTCCTGGATAGAGCAGGTACATAGGTGACCAAACTCCATCTCCTGATGGAGTCTTAGGGGAGAGTAAACCATAGTTTTCTCAGCACCATTCAGACTGGCTTATTAGCTGAAGAGCATCTCTAAATGACTGCCAATAAAATGTTTTTATAAAGGGGAGGGGGATCCTGCCTACTTGCTATCAGATGGATCTGTTAAATTTATGTTCTCCTGCCTCAACAGATGGAGCAGCATATTGTATGGGGACGCATGAATTCTGACTGTTGGTATGTTGGACACAATCTGATGGAAGTTTTATTTTATATAAGATTTCTTTTTAAACTTGCAGTTGTCATTTTTAGAAACTATTTTGTACTTTTATATAGGTACTTGTATACTTTGGATTTCCCAGAGAGTAGGGTAATCAATCAGCCAGATCAAACCCTGGAAATTCTGATGAGTGAGCTTGACCCAGCAGTTATGGACCAGTTCTACATGAAAGATGGTGTTACTGCAAAGGATGTCACTCGTGTAAGCATTTTCAATAATAGTTCTGTACCCTGCTTGGCGGCTAAATATTTTGGCTCATTCTCTGTTTCTTTTCCAGATTTGCTTTTAAATCAGTCTTTGTTTTTTTCCCCAGGAGAGTGGAATTCGTGACCTGATACCAGGTTCTGTCATTGATGCCACAATGTTCAATCCTTGTGGGTATTCAATGAATGGGATGAAATCGGATGTAAGTAAGAATATCTTGCTTAATAATTTAAACCTATAAGTGTGCCCTTTCCATTATTAACGCAAAGCTATTTCTCTTAAGGGAACTTACTGGACTATTCACATCACTCCAGAACCAGAATTTTCTTATGTTAGCTTTGAAACAAACTTAAGTCAGACCTCCTATGATGACCTGATCAGGAAAGTTGTGGAAGTCTTCAAGCCAGGAAAATTTGTGACCACCCTGTTTGTAAATCAGGTAATACATTTTTTTCATCGGCAATAAAATCTGACAGACAATAAAGGATAGTGAGGCATGTCATAAAATGTGTCTGAGATGCCATATAATCAGCCAGAGATACTACTAATTGAGGTGTTTAGTAGATGAGAAGCCTATGCCTGTCATCTGTTTTCCCTGTTGACAGACCTTGGAGATGGTGGTGCCAGAAGACATAAAGTGTCCCCCTGCATCCAGCCCCTAGGAAGTCAGCTAAAATATTTAAGTTCCATGGGGTTGGTTTTGTTGTTTTGGTTTTTAATTTTATTTATTTATGGTTGTGCTGGGTTCTTGTCGCTGCCTAGGCTTTTCTCTAGTTGCAGAGAGCAGGGGCTACTCTTTGTTGCAGAGCGTGGGCTTCCCATTAATAGTGGCTTCTCTTGTTGTGGATCACCAGCTCTAGGGCACAAGAGCCCAGTCGTGGCACATGGGCTTGCTCAGTAGCATGTGGGATCTTCCTGGATCAGGGATCAAACCTGTGTCTCCTGCACTGGCAGGCAGATTCTTTATCACTGAGCCACCAGGGAAGCCCCCAGTGCTACAGTCTGACTAAAACAGCAGTCTTAAATACTTACTGCATGACTGCTTTGTTTGAAAATATTACTGCAGATTGGAAATGCTAATGGTTAATTTCATTTTTTTCCCCAGAGTTCTAAATGTCGCACAGTGCTTTCCTCGCCCCAGAAGATTGAAGGTTTTAAACGTCTTGATTGCCAGAGCGCTTTGTTCAATGATTACAATTTTGTTTTTACCAGTTTTGCTAAGAAGCAGCAACAACAGCAGAGTTGATTAAGAAAAATGAAGAAAAAACGCAAAAAGAGAACACACATAGAAGAAGGTGGTGGCTGCTTTTTAGATATTGATACCAAGGGCCATGCTTTCCATAACCACCACCTTGTAGTTGCAGAAAGCCCTAGATGTAATGATAGTGTAATCATTTTGAATTGTATGCATTATTATATCAAGGAATTAGATATCTTGCATGAATGCTCTCTTCTGTGTTTAGGTATCCTATGCCACTCTTGCTGTGAAATTGAAGTGCATGTAGAAAAAACCTTTTACTATATGAAACTTTACAACACTTGTGAAAACAATTCAATTTGGTTTACGCACAGTGTAATATTTCTCCAGGTGTCATCCAAAATTCCCCACAGACAAGGCTTTCGTCCTCACTAGGTGTTGGCCTCAGCCTAGCCATCTGGGACTGTTCTGTTAATTGCTGCCAGGATTTTACATCCAATTACCTCCACTTTCTAGACTATATTCTCTACTAATGCTATTGAAACCAGTTTCTACTTCATACAGATGTTTTTGCAACAGCAATTAAGATTTTTCTTCCACGAGTCAAGTCCTCTAAGAAAACTATCCATTCTGTGTATTTATATTTTAACACTGCTTCCTGTACTTGTATTACTTTGATTCCTTCGGTTACCATGGTGTCTCCCCTCCCAACCACACCCCCTCAATAAAGCAATACACTGTTAACACTGTGGGTTTTATACTAATCTATACCCCAGAGGGGGAAGGCGGGGGTAGACCCTAGGCTTAATTTTCTTTTAAGGTCAATGGAGTTTGACATTTTTCATTGCCGTGAGCTCTTTTGGAGTAAACTCTTGTTGATTAGCAAAGAAGGCATAGATTGGTACTAGGGAATATTGGCAGAACTGTATGGAAACTGTGCCATTTGGTGTCCCTCATTAAATGAAATGAGCTTCTCATAAGTACCATGTCTTTATTAACTTGCTAAGTAGTACAAAAGAATTTTTATCACAATTTATTAACGAGGAGATTGAAGATAAAGGTATTGGTTTCAGCAAATCAAGTCAGGTCAGATGATTCACCTTAACTTTTACTTTTGTAGCCATTTCCACTAATTTCTGTTAACGATTTGCCATGAACTTTGGTTCAAAGCAGATTCAGTGTCTTTTCCATCTTGTGACTTAAAAGATCTGAGACTTTATGATACATGTAATAGTGTTCTGACTTGGTTCCTCTTGCTTGTTTGTCCTTTCACCATGGAATATGATCAGGTGATGAATGAGAACTAACTGTTAAGGTTATTCGGACATACTCAGTGCAGCAGAATGCTATCCACAAAACGTTACACACAAAATTCCAAAATTATTGATGGGAAATGACCTAAAAATACAGGCATAAAAGAGTTGGCATCTTTTAGCTGTATTTGCTAACATGGACATTTAAGCAGTTGATAAAAGAGCAAAGTTGACTCAATTTTGTATTTCTTCTTGTCCTCAAACAATTTTTGATTCTGGATTGATGCTTTTGTTCCTTCCGTATTTATGAAGGAAACACTTTTTTTTTAGTGTTTCTGAACATAAAATCTGCTTGGTTTGAAATCAAGTGGTTGGAACACTTGACTCTTATTTTAAGCACATTGCTGATTCAAAGCTTCATTGAAGAAGCTTTCAATCAATGGATCATTCTGATTTTCTGTAATTATGCACAGTACCTAATGTTTTGGTGCTATTATGAGGACCAATGCTCAAAGTGGATTTTGTTCTTGAACAGTGTCCCAGTAGATTTGATGACATTTTTGGCTTGAGGGCTGACTTTCTTCCCCCTAGTAGATTTTAAAGATTTCTATTTCATGTTGAAGACCTGCACAAATTTTGTATGGAACAAAGCCTAGAAAAAATGAAAAATAGATTGACTAGTAATCTAAATTAATCCTAGTATGTATGATAGAGGAGGGAAAATTTTGGTGCCATAATTTCTCTCTTCATGGTGTTGGACTTAAATCACTTGAAATGTATTTCTGTACCCACAATTTAAGCTTCAATAAAGGTTTGCTTAATTCATTGTCTAGTGACATTCAGAAAGTTTTCTGTCAATGTATTTTTTAAATAGTATACATGACCAAATACTAGAGTCTATATAAAGTTTTTATAATTAACTGAAGGAATTAATATTTAATGATTTTTTTAAGGTTATGGGAGATGTTATAAAGATAAGATCTTTAAGTTCTGGGAGAACAGTTTTAAACGATTTGTTGTTGATAGTAGCTTCATAACTGAAGCTGAAAGGAAATCATCTGGGGTGTATCCCAGGTCATCAGAGTAGGAAAAGTGTAAGTAGAATAAGAATGCTAGAGTTTGGAACTAGAAAAGTTTGAAGATGGAATATTCCAGCATTTATTATAGAATAAGTACTTCCTGGTGGGGTGGGGAGCAGAGTTTAATTCACAGTTCTTGCAACTAGAACATAGTTAAAAGCTTTTGATCATTGTGCCATGCAGATACATATCTCATCATTTGGCAAAATTTCAGTTCTTCAGTCTCATATACAATAAACTAAAAACTGGAATCTTTATTATATTCAGATCTTTCTTAAAATAAGCTTATCAGAATATTGTCCAAAATCTGGGTTAAAAGAGTTGGTCTTAGGGACCTCCCTGGCACTCCGTTGGTTAAGACTCTGCGCTCCCAGTGCAGGGGCCACAGGTTAGCTCTCTAGCCAGTGAACCAAGATTCCTGAGTGCCACAGCCCAGTTCTAAAAAGAAAAGGTTGATCTTAGAAAAGCGAGATGTTAAAGTTGTGTGCAGTCCTACAGTGCCAGCTTGTTTATAGGAACAGGTAACTTGAGTTTGGCAAACATCTGGTGTTAACTGATGAGATTCAGGGACATAATCTGAATATGGTAAACGTGACACACTATGAAAGAGAAAAGACTTTTATTGTCTTAGCCAGATACTTCCCAGCTACCCATCTTCAAACTTTACGTTGTCATCTGCCCTTCTCTTTTTTGTTATAATGGAAGAAGTATTAGTCCTTTGAATTCCTGTCCATCCATTTCTACCTTTAGACACTAAAGGAGTTCACTGCAGGCATGCCCACTGTTGATCCCCATCAGTTTGTTTTACTTCCCTAGTTTCTTCCTACTTGCGTTTGCTCCTTAGGATTCACTTTGTTAGTCCTTTATAACACGAGAAGTGTCAGTTCTTATCCCCAAACTGAACCATCTTCGAACTACTTGTAATCCAGCATTTTCCTGAGTGCTCAAACCAGAAACCCAGGATGAAATTGAGGCAGAGTCATAGAGGTTTGCAGTGTAACTCAGATTGGAAGAAAACTATTGGCAGTGTCAAGAGATGCCCCATATCCTGTTTGAGTAGGACATGGCAGCCTACTCCAGTATTTTTCGCCTGGAGGGTCCTATGGACAGAGGAGCTGAGTGGGCTACAGTCCATGGGGTCACAAAGACTCAGACACAGCTGAGCAACTGACAACACACGTGAGTTAGAAGCCCCCCAAATAGGTTGTTATTTATAATTAAATGTCTAAATTGGATGTATAGTCAAATTTCTCCTTGAACCATCATACCCTAGCTTTAGAGTCCTCAATTCTGCTCTGGTACGCTGAACTATCTGCTATACACACCTCATTAGGTCAGATTTACAAAAAGTTGATACATACAAATCTTCACAATCTTTAAGAATGTATACTCTTGGCCCACAGCCACATCAGGACCAAAGAAATTTCCCATATACCACTACCTAAGCAATGAAGCATTACTCTAGGTAGTTTAACTACTATCCAGATTTTTTCACTACAGAATAAGGTTTCCTTCCCCCATCCCAGCTCTGAAACTAAATTGAATCACTTAATGCTTTCATAAGTTTTGAGAGGTTGAACCATGTATTTCTTATTGCCAAGTAGTATTCCACTGTATGAATGTACCACGATTTGTTGAGCTATTCTGTTCAGTGAACATTTTGTTGGTTCTCACTTGTGAGAAAATATTAATAAAGCTGCTATGAACATTTCCTCATACAAGCTTTGTGGCTTCTGAGTGTGTAGTAGTATCTTGTGTTAATATACATTTCTCTAATGAGTATGCACTCGTGTGTTCAGTTAGCCATTACTGTATTCTTAGAATGAAAATAAGTTTTGTATATTTAAAAATTAGCTGTTTTCATTAATGAGATATGGACTATATATTTTGGATACAATTTTTTGGTGTATTTTGTAAATATTTTCTCCTAGTCTGTCTTCATTTTTCTAATAGTGTCTGGAGTAGTTCTTAAATTTCAGCAGTCATAATTTACCACCTTGTTAAGTGGATCTTTTATAATAAATTTGCCTTCCTCCACATTGGATTGGTGACATTGTTTTCTTGTAAAAGCTTTATAATTTTTGGCTTTTACATCTTATTATTCACCTCAGTTTTTTTCTGTGATACAAGGTAGGGGTCAAGGTTTGTTTTTATCCATATGGTAAATCCAGCACCATTTGTGCTTTTTCCATTGAATTACTTTAGAGCCTTTGACTTTCATGAATTCTGTATATCTGTGCAAATATTAAAGTAAGTCTGTTGATTTCTATCTTGTAAAGTCCTGACAGGCACTATGATGGATTAGGATTGAGTTGAATCCATCTGTCATCTTTTTCTCAGCAATGTTTGATATAATGTTTTGTGTGATTTTGATTGTCATAACTTTAATATTTTTTTGATAAAAACCTATCAATGGAATTGGTTTTTTTTCCAACTGATAACTTGCTCACAGATAATAATTTTTTTCTCTTGTATCTTGAGACCTTGCTAATAAGCTCACTTAAAATTATTTTTTATTGAAGGATAATTGCTTTAAGAATTTTGCTGTTTTCTGTCAAACCTCAACATGAATCAGCCATAGGTATACATATATCCCCTCCCTTTGAAGCTTCCTCCCATTTCCCTCCCCATCCCAACCCTCTAGGTGGATACAGAGCCCCTGTTTTGCGTTTCCTGAGCCATACAGCAAATTCCTGTTGGCTATCTATTTTACATATGGTAATGTAAGTTTCCATGTTACTCTTTCCATACGTCTCACTGTCTCTTCCCCTTTCCCCATGTCCATAAGTCTGTTCTCTATGTTGCTCCCTGGTTTTGAAAATTTATTTTCTTACCTGTTTACCTGTTAGGACCTCTAATACATGTTAAGTATAAATGGTAAGAGCAGCTTGTGACTATTGTAAGGTTGGGAGTGAAATTCAAGGAGTACTGTCAGATCAGGGTGGTGTAAGTGGGCATCTGGGAGTAAATGCATCCTTGCATTTTCCTCCCTAGGAGTTTTCCTTGCCTCAGTCTTTGCGTGTACACGCTAAGTTGCTCAGTTGTGTCCACCTCTTTGTGACCCCATGGACTGTAGCCCAACAGCCTCCTCTGCCATGGGATTCTCCAGGCAAGAATACTGGAGTGGGTTGCCAAGCCCTTTCCAGGGGATCTTCCCAACCCAGGAATCGAACTCACGTCTCTTACGTCTCCTGCATTGGTAGATGGGTTTTGTACCACTAAGGCTTGCGCATCCCAACTTTAAGAAAAGAGTAGTCCATCAAGAATGCTGTTGGTTTTATGTAGGAGCCTAGATGGATACGTTTTATACATAATACTTCTGTTTATACTTTGCTCTGTTTTTCTCACAAATGGGTATTGTATTTTGGCAGACACCCCTCCCCCAACTTTTTGCATCCACTGAAATGACCATATGGTTTGTCTCCTTTATTCTGTTAACATACTATTCCTGTCCTTGGGGAGGATCTAGTTAATGGAACCTTACGACTAAAACAGGGTCTCAAAACTCAAAGTATCTTGCCCAAGGTTGTACAGGTAGAAATGGTGAGTCCAGATTCAAAACTCTGACTCATTTTCTTAATCACTAAGCAATTCCTCAGTTAAACCTTTTCTAAATAAGTCTCCCTTTGAATACCTACTCAAAACTTGGGAATTCAGTTATTTCACCTCCTTTATTTACAAAAACAAGAATTAGTTTCAGTGTAGTGAATTAATAGCTACAAACTATTAGGTGTAAAATAATCTATAAGGATATATTGTACAAAGAATATAGCCAGTATTTTATAACTATAAAGGAGTATGACCTTTAAAAATTGTGAATCACTACATTGTACACCTATAATTACGTAATACTGTACGTCAACTATACTAATAAAGATTTTATTCCAGAAAAATGTAGTAAGGGAGGTTGAAGTGAACTCTGGGAGTTAGCTGCCTTCATTAACCCTGTGATGTCCTTCACCCTGGTGCTCCACACATGCTCATGTGCTCTCCTACTCATTTCCCCCAACTTAGCCCTCATTATTTAGCAGGGATTAAAAGCCTGGAAAATAAGGAGAAATAAGGAACCTAATGCAACCATGAAATTAAAAGACACTAGCTCCTTGGAAGAAAAGCTATGACCAAACTAGACAACATGTTAAAAAGCAGAGACATTACTTTGGCAACAAAGGTCTATCTAGTCAAAGCTGTGGTTTTTCCAGCAGTCATCTATGGATGTGAGAGTTGGGCTATAAAGAATGCTGAGCGCCAAAGAATTGATGTTTTTGAACCAGGGTGCTGGAGAAGACTTTGAGAGTCCCTTGGGCTGCAAGGACATCCAACCAGTCAATCCTAAAGGAAATCAGCCCTGAATATTCATTGGAAGGACTGATGCTAAAGCTGAAACTCCAATACTTTGGCCACCTAATGGGAAGAACTGACTCATTTGAAAAGACCCTGATGCTGGGAAAGATTGAAGGCGGGAGGAGAAGGGGACGACGGAGGATGAGACGGTTGGAAGGCATCACTGACTTAATGGGCATGAGTTTGAGCAAGCTCCCGGAGATGGTGAAAGACAGAGAAGCCTCGTGCTGCAGTCCATGGGGTCGCAAAGAGTCGGACACAACTGAGCGACTGAACATAAATGCTGGTGAAGTTTTTATGGAAAAATACACCGATTCAATGATGGTAGCCTGGAAAACAGTTCTTAGGGAGGATAATCTGGCAGTGTATTTTTAACTTGAGAAAATATGTAGATAGCCATATACAAAGTCATTTGTAGAAACAACCTAGATGTCAAAAATTAGGGTCCTGGTTAATCTGCTCATACTGTCAATGCAATTACATTGAAATGCTAAAGGAAATGTGTTCATTATACTAACTAGGTAAAACTGCATGAATGTTTAGTCAGCTACAAATCCTGGATATTAATTAAAATTCAGTACATAGTGCTAGATGCTGAGTATATAAAAATAAGATATAATCGGGCTTCCCAGATGGCACTAGTGGTAAAGAACCCATCTGCCAATGCAGGTAGACTTAAGAGATGAGGGTTTGATCCCTGGTGGGGAAGATCCCCTGGAGGAGGGATAGCAACCCACTCCAGTATTCTTGCCTGGAGAATCCTATGGACAAAGGAGCCTGGCAGTCTATAGGGTTGCACAGTCAGACATGACTGAAGCAACTTAGCAGGCACACACACGACATATCGCTCGCCCTCCTGGGATCTCTTTCTAGTAGAGGAAGTAGACATATAAATACAAAAGCCTCTTACCTGGGGGTGGGGGACGGGGTAGGAAAGATTCAGTGAAAGAGGTCATCATTGAGCTAATAGCTGTGGGGATATACTACATAACAAAAGAATGTAGTATTCTAAGCAGATCTTTTTCAAACAGATCAGGGTGAATTGCTTGCTCCAGAAATAGGAAGAATCTCCATTTAGGTGAAGGACTGCATAGGGAAAGAAGTGGGGAAAGTGATTAAGATGCTGGAAAGATTGCCAGTGGATGCTTCGGTGCCAAATTTGGATTTCATTTCCCCTTAGCTACCCCCTCCACCGAATGCTAGCTACTGGCAGGTCATAGCTGACTCTCCAGAAATTGTTCTCAGCTAAAGATTTCTGTATAATGAGGAAATTCCTGTATAATTTCCTGAGGAAACTTGACTAGGGAACAAAAAAGAATCCTGGAGGGAGCTTCAAAATGGACTGCAGAAATCCATTTTGGCTGGGGAGTAAAGACTGGATATCAAGAGATGGGTTAGACTGTAAGAGGAAAGGTGAGAAATGTTACAACTAATGCAGTAAAATTACTAAAACAGAAAATATATAAACATGAGACTAAAGGTAAAAGGCAGTCTAGTCTTCTGGCTTGCTTCTGCTGACAACTCGGAAGACGGAGGAGGACTGGGGTAGGAGATAACAGGGTTGCTTTTGGAAATGTTGAATTTAATTGAGCCAAAAGGTAGATAAAGAATCCAAATTTGCTATGCTGGGACTGTGAGATTATGGGCACTTTCATAAAGAATAACCTTTTATGGAAACTTCTTCAATTAATTTACTTCTAATTGGAAAGAATTGCTTAACACAGGTAGAACAAACCTGTGAGCATGTAGGAGACTGGTTAAATGATCATTCTTTGAGAGACTTCCCTAGTGGTCCAGTGGTTAAGAATCCGCCTGCCAGTGCAGGGAACATGGGTTCGATCCTTGGTCTGGGAAGATCCCATGTGCCACTGGGCAAGTAAGCTCGTGTGACACAACTACTAAAGCCTGTCACCTACGCCTAGGGAGTAGCCCCCACCTGCTGCAGCTGGAGAAGGCCTGCACACGGCAATAAAGACCAAGCACAACACAATAATAATGAATAAAAACTTAAAAAATAATTGTACGTTGAAATATGTTGATGCTGTCAAAACCCATAGGTCTCTATTGGCACGATAACACTTGTAACATGTTAAGCTAGTAAAGTGATGCTTAAAATTCTCCAAGCCAGGCTTCAGCAATACATGAACTGTGAGCTTCCAGATGTTCAAGCTGGTTTTAGAAAAGGCAGGGGAACCAGAGATCAAATTGCCAACATCTGCTGGATCATGGAAAAAGCAAGAGAGTTCCAGAAAAACATCTCTTTCTGCTTTATTGACTATGCCAAAGCCTTTGACTGTGTGGATCACAACAAACTGTGGAAAATTCTGAAAGAGATGGGAATACCAGATCACCTGACCTGCTTCTTGAGAAACCTGTATGCAGGTCAAGAAGCAACAGGTAGAACTGGACATGGAACAACAGACTGGTTCCAGATAGGAAAAGGAGTCCATGAAGGCTGTATATTGTCACCCTGCTTATTTAACTTCTATGCAGAGTACATCATGAGAAATGCTGGGCTGGAAGAAGCACAAGCTGGAATCAAGATTGTCAGGAGAAATATCAATAACCTCAGATATGCAGATGACACCACCCTTATGGCAGAAAGTAAAGAAGAACTAAAAAGCCTCTTGATGAAAGTGAAAGAGGAGAGCGAAAAAGTTGGCTTAAAGCTCAACATTCAGAAAACTGAAGATCATGGCATCTGGTCCCATCACTTCATGGCAACTAGATGGGGAAACAGTGGCTGACTTTATTTTGGGGGCTCCAAAATCACTGCAGATGGTGATTGCAGCCATGAAATTAAAAGACACTTACTCCTTGGAAGGAAAGTTATGACCAACCTAGAAAGCATATTAAAAAGCAGAGACATTACTTTGTCAACAAAGGTACGTTTAGTCAAGGCTATGGTTTTTCCAGTAGTCATGTATGGATCTGAGAGTTGGACTATAAAGAAAGCTGAGCACCAAAGAAGTGATGCTTTTGAACTGTGTTGGAGAAGACTCTTGAGAGTCCCTTGGACTGCAAGGAGATCCAGCCAGTCCATCCTAAAGGAGATCAGTCCTGAATATTCATTGGAATGACTGATGCTGAAGCTGAAACTCCAATACTTTGGCCACCTGATGTGAAGAGCTGATTCATTGGAAAAGACCTTGATGCTGGGAGGGGTTGAGGGCAGGAGGAGAAGGGGACGACAGAGGATGAGATGGTTGGATGGCATCACCAACTCAATGGACATGGGTTTGGGTGGACTCCAGAGTTGGTGATGGACAGGGAAGCCTGGCATGCTGTGGTTCATGGAGTCTCAAAGAGTCAGACACGACTGAGCAACTGAACTGAACTGAAGCGAGAAAAGCAAGTTATAAAACTAGGGTACATACAGTATCTACTAGAAAAGTTCGTGCTATTGCTCACTGCTTCCCTGAAACCACCTATCATAGTCTATATCACAGGACGTGAATAGCACGGTGTGAATTTAGAAGACAGCTGCCTTTGGGCAGACACAGGCCTGTGGAGACACGCTGGGCTGAGCCTACTACATTTCAGACCAGGTGCAGAAAAAGAATGGAGGCCAGGGTTCCAATAAGACCAGGCAGGTTCAGAGGCCAGTGGAATTCACACATTCAAAGAGACAAGGCTGGACTAATGTGGGAACCACCACATCTTTTTCTGTTCGGATCTGGGCTAAAGGGTCATCTAGAATAGTGTTTGTTAAATTTTTGACATGAAGGACCAGTTTTTATTTCTAATCTGTTATGGATGGATGGCTGTTTAAACTGCTGTAAGTCAATTACTATGAAAATGAATTTTTAAAAGATACAGCTTGATTCAAAAAAATTAATTCAGCTGGCAAATATTATATAAAAACTTAAAATGCTGCCCTCAGTTTCTGTCCTTATCTGGTTGCAAAGCAGTAACTGTTTGGAACTGATATGAGTCAGCAGACACTTTGTAGGGCTGATAGCGCTCTGTACTTTTTTTTTTTTTGGCTGTGCTGGGTCTTCATTGCGGTGTGTGGGCTTCTCATTGCAGTGGCTTCTCTTGTTGTGGAGCACAGGCTCTAAAGTATGCAGGCTTCAGTAGCTGCCACATGTGGGCTCAGCAGTTAGAGTTCCTGGACTCTAGAACACCAGCTTAATAGTTGTGGCTGTTCTGCAGCACGTGGGATCTTCCTGGACCAGAGATCGAACCCATGTCTTCTGCACTGGCAAGCAGATTCTTTACCACTGAGCCACCAGGGAAGCCTCTCTATGTACTTTAGAACGTAGACGCTGGGGGTCAGGGGAGGGAGATGTGACATGAGGATCATTTCCTTGTCTTTGTGGAAGTCATGCCACTCTGATAAAGAAAACAGGGATCCAAATGCATTTCAGGCAGATGCTACCCTGCAACACAGCTCACTTGTTCATGAGGTTGTTCGTTCAAAGAACATTCGAGTGTTATTACCACCTGTCCTGAGGAGATGAACTCTAATGCTAAGGCAAAATAATTCTCAGTAACTTTTTGAATATTTCAGTTATTAGGCATTTATAAAACATTATTATTAAAATATGTATAAACAGGTATAACAGCACTCACTTCCTAGAATAAAAAGCTCTAACAGCTGAAAAGTAGATCATCTCATTTTAAATACTTATTGTTGTAGAACCTAATTAAAGTGGTTACTTCACAATGTAACTTCTCTTGCACCTGAAAATTACGACTAATAAGTCACTAATCTAGTAGCTAACTGTACCATGTTTTGGAAGGAAATTTGATCAGATTCTTTCTTATTAAATCATCAGGTCTTAACATTTGGATTCTCCTTTAAAAACAGTACATTGTCGCTCAGTGACACTGTATTTGTGATGCACTGCTTGTGGTCATAGGACAAAACGCTATCAAGTGTCAGAGTAGATAAAGGAAACCTCCTTCATCTGTGTCCAAAAGAATGAGACAGTGGGACTGAAGACCTTCTTTAAGTCTGTGAATTATCTTAATGGTATTTCTAAAATATCTTTAGCTATGTGGTATAGCCTGAAGTTTCCACTGTGTTTTGTCTGCCTCAAAACATCTCCCCTTCTGGCTGCCCTGGAACCGTCGTCCAGCAGTTGTCACTATTAGTATCTAACTCTTAAGTCAGCATTTTCACTTAGGCTCCCACTGAACTCAATCCACAAATATTTACTGAAAGAGGGAATGAAAAAACTATAAAGCCCTCTGCTCAAAATCTTCCAATAGTTCCCCATTTCACTCAGTTTGACCCCTTCATCTCTAACCTCATCTTCTTTCCCCTTGCATGCTCCACTCCACTCCACTCCTGGCTCCCTGTTGCTCCAAGAACACACCAGGCATGATTCTGTCTCAGGACCTATGCACTGTGCCCTAGAACGCTCTTCCTTCAGTAACCTACATAGCTCACTTTCTCACCACCTAAAGTCAATAAGACCTACTGTGCACATCCTAGTTGAAAATTGCAAACAGACCCCAAAGCAATCCTAATATCACTTAGTCTTTATAAATAGTTTTTTTTTCCATTAGACGCTAAGTAATTTATCATGTTATTATTTATTGTCCAGCTGCTCCTACTAGGATGTGAACTTTGAGGGCAGAGATTTTTTATCTGTTTTGTTATTTCTCAAGTGTGGAGGCCACCTTCCAAGATGGCCCTCAGTTATATTGTCACATTGACAGGGGCTGCTTTTAAGCAGCAAATATGACATTGCAGAAATTATAGTGCATCACTTCCAAAGAAAGATCATAAAAAGCATCTTGGAAATAAACTCTCTAGACTCAGTCAAGCTTTAGATAACTGCAGTCCTGGTCAACATCTTTTCTGCAACCTCATGACTCCCTGACCCAGAAGAAATTAAGCTGCTCCCAGATTTCGGACTTAACAAAAGTTGTTTTAAGCTTCTAAATTTGGGGCTATTTAACAGAGTAACAGCTAATGTACCAAGTACCTAGAACTATATATGTGGCACATAGTAAGCATTTAATAAATATTAGAGGAGAGAAGCAACAAAACTGTCAGAAATAATCCAACTTTCATCAATAATAGCTAGGATTACTGTCACTTAGCAGAAAGTGATGTAGGCTTTGAGGCAAGCAGATATGCAGCAGGTAAATTTTAGGGAGAGAATCTGAGTTTGAGATGGGGCATGAAGTACTGTTTGGTGAGAGGAATGTTATTCTTCCCCAAAATTCCCTCCCGTCTTTTATTGCCAATCATGTCTTACACCTAAGAGTTCATTCATTTTGAGCATTAATAAAGTTAATTTTTAAAGTTAATTAATAAAGTCAGAGTTGCCATCTCTGCCACTTTGTCTGTGTAAATTACAAATAAAATATGGTGGGACTTCCTTGGCAGTCCAGTGGCTAAGACTCTGTGCTCCCACCGGCCCATCAAATAAATAAATATTTTTTAAAAATAAATAAAATATGGTATTATAAGCACATAACATTATTTCTTAAGAAGTTAGAGATAAATGTATGCTTCTAGCCAAGATAGAATCTAGTAGCTAACCGTTTCATGCCCTGGAAGGAAATTTGATCAGATTCTTTCTTATTAAATTATCAGGTCTTAACACTGTGGATTCTCCTTTTAAAAACACTACAAGAGGTCTAATTGCTTCTAAGTAACTGCATCTCAGAACAAAGCTCAAAAAGTGATGTCATCCAGCACAACATTACCAGGCGTGCAAAGAAGAAGGAAAATACAACCATGCTGAGGAGAAAAATCTATCAAAATGAACCAAGAGGTAATTCACATGATTGAATTTTGAAGACATAGCAATAGAAACTATCCAAAATGAAACAAAAACAAAAAGACTAGGAAAAAAGAGAAAGCATCAGTGACCCATAGGACAACTTTCAAGAGGTCAAATGTACATGTATTTGGAGTTCCTGAAGGGCAAAGATATTTGAAGGGAGATGGGCTGTGACTAAAATGTCATAGTTCCAAATTTTAATAATCCCAAACACAGGAAACATGAAGAAACAACAAATTGCATAGAATCAGTGATTTTTAAAAAGGATCTTAAAAACAGCCAAGGGGAGGGGTGGGAAAGAGATACGTGGCCTACAGAGGAACAAAGAGATGTTGTCAGTGCGAGCTGGAAGATGGTGGAGCAACGTTTCTGAAAGATTGAAAGGAAAAATTCTAAACTAAGAATTCTCCACACAAGAAGACTTTGAGAGTCCCTTGGACTGCAAGGAGATCCAACCAGTCCATTCTGAAGGAGATCAGCCCTGGGATTTCTTTGGAAGGAATGATGCTGAAGCTGAAACTCCAGTACTTTGGCCACCTCATGCGAAGAGCTGACTCATTGGAAAAGACTCTGATGCTGGGAGAGATTGGGGGCAGGAGGAGAAGGGGACGACAGAGGATGAGATGGCTGGATGGCATCACGGACTCGATGGACATGAGTCTGAGTGAACTCCGGGAGTTGGTGATGGACAGGGAGGCCTGGCATGCTGCGATTCATGGGGTCGCAAAGAGTCGGACACGACTGAGCAACTGAACTGACTGCACTGACTCATTAGAAACATATCTGGAGCTCTGGAGAGAAAAAGCAATACCTGGGGACAAAATTTTGTATTTTTCAAAGTATTTTACGACAATTCTGATATGCATCTGGATTTTAAAAAGTGATTACAGGTTTTTCTATTAAATTGTAGTTTTGATGAAAAAAAAAAAAGAATTCTCCACACAGAGAAAATATCTTTCAAAAGCCAAATAAAATAAAAGGCCTTTTCCAGAGATACAGCATTTTTTTTGCACTAGATTTATTTATTTGTTATTTAATATTTATCTATTTTTATTTTTATTTTTTAATACTTTATTCTGCATTACAATACTGTATTTGTTTTGCCATACATTGACATGAATCAGCCACAGGTGAACACGATCTCCCAATGCCAAAGCCCCCTCCCACCTCCCACCCCATATCATCTCCCTGAATCATCCCGTGCACCAGCCCCATGCATCCTGCATCCTGTATTGAACATAGACTGGCGCTTCGTTCTTACAAGATAGTATACCTGTTTCAATGCCATTCTCCCAAATCATCCCACCCTCTCCCTCTCCCTCAGGGTCCAAAAGTCCGTTTATACCTCTGAGTCTCTTTGTTCTCTCACATAGATGGTCATCATTACTATCCTTGAGATACAGCATTATTAACCATTAGGAAAATGCAAACTAAAAATCACAATGAGTTATCAGTTGCTGCTGTGGTTCAGTTGGTAAGTCAGATCTGACTCTTCGCGACATCATGGACTGCAGCACGCCAGGCTTCCCTGTCCTTCATCTCTCAGAGTTTGCTCAGACTCATGTACACTCAGTTGGTGATGCCATCAGTACACACCCATAAGAATGGCCTCAATTTAAAAGGCTAAAATTCACCCATATGTCCCTAAACTGATGAGTGGGTTTGTAGCATAATCATACAATGGAATGAACAGGAATGAAGTACAGACACATGTTGCAAGATGGGTGTACCTTGAAAACACTATAATATGTATAAGATCCCCATCACAAAAGTCCACATACGATTCCATTTATGTAAAATGTCCAGGATAGGCAGATCCACAGAGACAGAAAGTAAATGACCTATTGCATAGGACTGGTGTTGAGGGTTGGGGAAAGTATTCATTCAAAATGAGTGTACCTTGAAAACACTATAATATGTATAAGATCCCCATCACAAAAGTCCACATATAATTCCATTTATGTAAAATGTCCAGAATAGGCAAATCCACAGAGACAGAAAGTAAATTACCTGTTGCATAGGACTGGTGTTGAGGGTTGGGGAAAGTATTCATTGGAAGGACTGATGCTAAAGCCAAAGCTCCAATACTTTGGTCACTTGACGCAAAGAACTGACTCATTTGAAAAAACCTTGATGCTGGGAAAGACTGAAGGTGCGAGGAGAGGGGATGACAGAGGATGAGATGGTTGGATGGCATCACCAACTCAGTGTAGATGAGTTTGAGCAAACTCTGAGAGATAGTGAAGGACAGGGAAGCCTGGCATGCTGCAGTCCATGGGGTTGCAAAGAGTCAGACACAACTGAGCAACTGAACTGAACTGAAGGAGTGACCTCATTGTGATACAGAGGTTTCTTTTGGGGATGATGAAAATGTTCTAAAATTGACTTTGTTGTTAGATGCACATCTCTGTAAACACACTAAAAGACAATGTAATTGTATCCTTTAAATAAATGAGTGAATTATATGGTATGTAAATTATATCTCCAAACCGATTTTTATAAAAGGCTGGAGTGTTGGAAAAAATGTGTAGCCATTAGAACTCCCATACATTGCTAGTGGATACAACTACTTTGAAAAAAGTTTGTCAGTTACTTAAAAAGTTGAGACTATATATACCATATGAATCAGCCATTCCATTCTTATATATTTACACAAGAGAAGTGAAAGGATACGTTCATACAAAGACTTGTACATGAATGTTTATAGTAGCTTTATTCATAATAGTCAAAATCTGGAAACAACCCAAATGTCCAGCAATAGGTAATGAACAAATTCAAAAAATGGAATACTACTCAGCAATGAAAAGAAACCGATGTAAAGGTCGTGGGTGGGAGGTTGGTTAGGTTATAGGAAGGCAAAATGAGTACCTTGTAATGATAAAAACCACTCTGTATTTTAAGGTGGGAGGTGGCTACATGAACCCACTTGTGATAAAACTGTATAGAACTGGGGGATTAAGCTGGGAGTTTGGGATTAATATATACACACTTAACACAGGGACTCTACTCAGTATTCTGTAATAACCTATATGGGAAAAGAATTTGAAAAAAAGAATGTATATATGTATAACTAAATCACTTTGCTGTGCACTTGAAACTAACGCAACATTGTGAATTCTTCAGGCAAGAATACTGGAGTGGATAGCCACTCCTTTCTCTATAGGAGATTCCCAACACAGGGATCGAAGCCAGATCTCCTGCACTGCAGGCGGATTCTTTACCATCTGAGCCACCAGAGAAGCCCAAGTATACTAGAGTGGGTAGCCTATCCCTTCTCCAGGGGATCTTCCCGCCCCAGGAATTGAACTGGGGTCTCCTGCATTGCAGGTGGATTCATTACCATCTATGGAACAACTAGGGAAGCCCAATCTAATCATGACTTCACCAAATTAGGCCATCCTACTGTGAAAGACAAAAGGGTTTCATGATCCAAACTGCTTGGGACTGAGTAGATCAATTCAGATTTAAAGCCTAGTGCTGCCATGTCAGGGTTAGTTCTACAAGAAAGCACAAACCCCCTGAAGCCTATGGGTGGAGGCTAGCCACCAGTTGAACCTGTTTCAACAGTGTGTTGTTTGTTGTATCAAGTGAAACTGCCTCAGGCGTTTTTTAAAAAACTTATCAAGAGAATTTTGATAGCTGAGAAGTTTTTTACACATTAGCCAAAGGCCCAAATATTTCAGTTCCCTTATTTTCACAAATGCCAATGTTTTTGCTGGTTCACCTGCACCCAGTGTGCACACACACACGTTTTCTTTGAATGCTAAGTTTGGTGAAGTTACAACTTGGAGAAAGCACTAGAAAACATGTTTAAAATTTGTGTGACCTTTGTGTATAAAACCTCTCTTCCTAGGTTTCTGCTTACTATGTTTTAAAACTCAATTTTTAAACTAATACTTGTAGACGCATAATATATTCAACATCTGAATCATAAAAATGCAAATGATACCAAAGTGTAGAGTGAAAAGCCACCCTAAATATTTCCGTTGCCCACATGCCCAATTCCCTTCCCCAGGAGCATCCAGTTTTGCTCGTTCTTCCTATGAAATGCCAGAAAGTATATGCATACATGGGCAAATACACAAACACAGACACACACATACACATATATGTCTTATTCCAGCTTTTTAACATAATCACAACTTTTGAGTCAATGACACGCGCTGTGCTGTAAAAATCCAGTAGGTATAACACTGCTGTCTCTTCTACTCAGTTCTTCTCCTGAACAACCAGTGTCATCAGTTCACTGTGATCCTTCTGGTCTATACATATATAGCTGTTTTATATATATATATTTACTAATAACACACTCTTGCTTCATAAATGCAGGGACTTCAAGCATTCGAGTCATTCTTCCTGCGCCAGCATGTAACAGTTTCTGGCACATAGTAAGTGCTCAAGAAATATTTTTGGCTTGAAATCATATAGATAGACACAAACATCTTTACCGTCCTAATAGCTCTCTTCTGCATATTCAAGCATATCTACCAAGTCTGATTGGATCTCTCTTTTAATAAAGTTTTAACTTTATTTTTTTGGTCACACCACATAGCATGTGGATTCTTAGTTTCCCAACCAGGGATGGAACCCACCTACCTTACATCGGAAGTGCTGAGTCTTAACCACTAGATCAACAGAAAAGTTCCCCTGATTGATTCTCCAATGGGAATTTTTCTCAGTTTCATCCCTTTCTCACTTTTTCTGTGATCATAGTCCATGCTCAGTCTAGTCACTATATGCCTCGGACCATTACAGCCTCCTTAGGAATCTCCAAGCTCTCTGTCAAGTATGTAAAGAGCTCTATGGAAAGAGAGGCCACATCACATAGTGGATGGGAACGCCACTTTTACAGTTAGACAGCCCACTTTCATATTCTAAATCTGCTATTCAGAAGCACTTTCACAGATTTGTGCCTCAGTTTCCTTGCCTGTGCAATAGAAATGTCAGTGTCTCCTTCATAGGGATGCTGTAAGATAAAATGGGCAAAAATATAGAGTGCTCACATACATGCATCTGCCATATAGTAAGTGTTCAATAGATGTTAGCTATTATTATTATTATAACACAATTCACCTTCCTCAAGTGCTGCTTTGAATACATCATAAATCTGCAAATCATAGACACTGTCCACTATTTACACTGAGCCTCCTGGCCCCTTTTCAGTTGACCTCTTCCTTTCTCTTGCTACTAGTCTTTTAACCTGCTTTGGAGTGGGAAAGCCATTCCAGTGACCTGGTCAGCTAAATATACTACACAGACGTCATCCCACTTACCCGAAAGCTTCACGTAGCACCATCCCGTGTTCCTGGGACCTGTTCTCATGTCGCCTTTCCTTCCTTCCTTCCATCCTTCCTTCCTGCCTCCCTCTCTTCCTTCCTCTCCCCTCTTCCTGCCTCTCTCCTTCCATCAGACTTTCTTCTTATTTTGGCTGCGTTGGGTCATCGTTGTGGTGCATAGGCTCTCTAGATGTGGCAGGGGGCTTAGTTGCCCAGCAATATATGGGATCTTAGTTCCCTGACCAGGTATCGAACTTGCATCCCCCACATTGGAAAGTGGATTCAGGGAAGTCCCCATCAGGCCTTCTTTGACTACTTTTGGCTCTGAGTATATAGATACAATTGTTCATATATGATGCATTATATTTGCATTTATATATTATACATTCTTACATATTTTCAATTGTGTGTATCCAGAGCACCCTATTAGATAATAACAACCTGCAGTGCCTATAATGTCTATTTTTTTCATTACCCTTTGTACAGTATGTTCAAAATTAACTCATGGAAATATATTTTGACTTTCACTTTTTAAAAACATTTGATCTTCCTTCAAATCCCTTGGCTTCCAGAAAAACTAAGACAATAAGATCTAGAGGAGGCTACTGTTGGGTGCAAGCTGAGCCAGGCTGCAGAAGTCTGGAAGGAAGGCCTGTATGGAGCAACACAGAAGCAAAGTTTTCACTCTCAAAGAAAACATATAAGTGAAGTATTTGGAGTTTGCTGTAAGAAACTGATCTGAACCCTTAAGAGTAAACCATCTATTATTGATCATTATGTTCACCAAGATCATCATCAAATGTTTATTTAGTACCTATACTGTGATGGCACCAAGCCTATAGGATACAAGGAAACACTGAACTCTTCCTCCCTGTGATAAACTCAAAATTTAATGTGATAGAGACCCAATATGTTCGGCCACCTGAGGGGGACAAAAATAAAGCTCACATGCTGCAACTAATGGAGCCCATGTGCCTAAAGCCTGTGCTGTGCAATGAATGAGAAGCCCGTGCAATGAATGAGAAGCCCGTGCACCGAAGCCAAGAGTAGTTCCCACTTGCCGCAACTAGAGAAAGCCTGTGAAGAGCAATGAAGGCCCAGCATAGGAAAAAATGAATATAAATAAAATTCTATATATATAAAAGAACCCATCATCAAAGGCTGTAACAACCAGTTAGTGCTTCATGGAGAAAGCTGACTCCGAAGAAAGGGTCAAATGTTTCATGAACATAAGGAAAAGCAAATATTTTAGATGGTAGATACCATATGAATATTCTTTAATGTGAACTGCCATTTAAGAGTTCAGTGTCATTATTATTCCCTAGACAAAGAGATCATTCCAGTGGCATTTACTGAGTAGCTACTATCTGCAAAGCACTCGGCAAGCTAGAATAGGATTCAGACTTGCATGGGGTGTGACCCCTGGCCCGTGAGAGGTTCGTGAGAGGTTACAATATAATGGATAGCACCAACACAGAGACACTGGACGAAGAGCTTGTGGAACAGAAGAAGCTCAGAAGGCTGGAACCCCACACCGAAGCAAAAAGCTCCCCACTGCCACATTGCTGGACAGTCCATTCCCAGAACATGGTAAACCCCTGTAAGGGCAAACTCTGGCAAAAATGCTCTATTGTGGCTGCCATCAGGTGAGTAACAGAGTGTCTGGTACAGAGCTTTAGAAGCCCATGCATTTGCATCACTGAATGGTGATACTATGTATTTTTTATCTTACCATTATTTTCATAGGAACTGATTTTTGTCCATTCCTTGTCTCAGTCAAGAGGCCTTTCTATTCCTGAAAAAGCATTAAGCATGCTGTGTGGAAAGGATCTTGGTATTATCTGATGCGTTTTTCTCATTCTATAAATGAGACAGCTGATGTCTGTTACAGAAGATGCTTAAAGGCCGTGACTTTTACTTTCATTCATTGCTTTCATGGTAATGGCATTTATAGTTAAGTTCTGTTATAATTTGCCATTTTTAGACATGTCTTAAACTCTCTGTCTCATGACTAATCCAGGATGTGACACTGGTGACGGAAAGTTAGACTAATATAATGAAGTGCTCTGGGAAGTTTTGGTTGCCCATCCCCATATCCCCATTAGTGGTGTGCCACTTTCTTTCCGTGACAGTCAAAAGAACTTTTGTTACTTCTCCAAAGTAACACAATAGTAATACATAAGAAATTTAAAATTATTTTTTATTAGTACATATTTTTCCCAACTTCAACTTTAAACAACACCCCCAAAATAAAGAAGAGTGGAGATATATAAATGTATATATAACATATATGTATGCTCTTGCTGCTGCTGCTGCTAAGTTGCTTCAGTCGTGTCCGACCCTGTGTGACCCCACAGATGGGAGCCCACCAGGCTCCCCCACCCCCGGGATTCTCCAGGCAAGAACACTGGAGTGGGTTGCCATTTCCTTCTCCAATGCGTGAAAATGAAAAGTGAAAGTGAAGTCGCTCAGTCGTGTCTGACTAGTAGCGACCCCATGGACTGCAGCCCACCAGGCTCCTCCATCCATGAGATTTTCTAGGCAAGAGTACTAGAGTGGCTTGCCATTGCCTTCTCCGAACATATATGTATACATATACATATATATATATATACATGTATATATAACAGGTTCACTTTGCTATACACATGAACCTGACACAACTTTGCAAACTGACTATACTCCAATAAAAATTTTTTAATAAATAAATGAATTTGGCCATATGCTTTTGAATAGAAATAAATGTGTTCATATATATGTATTAATTTTCTACAGGGTGTACTGTTTTTTCCTTAACACCGAAGGACACAGTAATAAATAACATATAGTCCTCTATTATCCAATTGCCTATCAGATATTGGGCAATGTTTCATGGAAGACAAGTTCATGAGAGATAAATAGATGCTGTTAATTTTAAGCATAATGTGAGTAAAATATTATCTAAAGTTATCAGAGGTTTATGAAAGCCATCGGTGATGCCCATTTGTGTTCTCAACCTACTAGACTTCCATATAAAAAATTATGCAATGAATCGTGAGAGAAGTTCTGTGACACTGAAGCAAGCACCTCTCTCCTTAAAACAAAATGTAAAACTTCTCCGTGCAAAAAGTCATGTGTATGAATTGATACCTGAGAAAATAAATATAAACTAAAAAAAAAAATGGGAGAATCCAGTCTAGATGATACTTCGTAGTGCTCATTGCTTATAGTCAACGTATCATTTTAAACAAAGAATGAGGTGAAATAAAATAAGAGGAAGATCCCAATAACAACTACTTAGTCATGTTCTTTTTTAACACACTGGAAAATTTTTGTTTAATGTTGGAAGATCTTATCCTTAACTAGTTGCTATCCTATATCACTCAAAGTATGAAAAGAAACATCTTTGTAGAAAAATCACAGCCTCATAAGTCACAGTGCAGACTAATCAAATTGCATCAACTTTTAAACTTATTTCCACATTCATGAATATGTAAGAGTATCACGTAGCAAGGAAGCTTGATAAATATTCACTGACACTACATTTCTACAAAAGGCAGTAAGTTTACCTGGGATTTTTCTTTTTAGCAGTAGTCTTTGGACTATCAACACAATAAAAATAAAGTGCATTTTACTTGTGTTCATATTATATTTTTCTTCAGATCTTAATTAAACAAAGACACATTGGCACTGAAAAGATGGCAGTACCCTCACAATATCTGATGCTAGTAAAACAGCAGATCATGTTCTATTCATCTGGTAAGGGGCCAGTTTCACATCAGGGAACAGAGAAGGATAAGGTTATAATTAAGGTTTAGACACATTTCACAAGTTTGTCCTCTTAAACATAAGAATTATGTCTAAAGGTTTTGCTTAAAACCAGGAATAAGGGTCTAATTGTTGCCAACAATTTGTTGCTACAAAATCCTCTTTTTATAGGGATGAGTTGGGCTTACAACAGGCCAGTTTGCTCTCTGATTATATGTACTGAACTATATAGTCATGATGACTAACTTTCTACCCAAAGGTGCTTTGTTTGGAAAAGGCAACACTGGAAATTTAAATGCTTAAAAAAATGCCATATATTATTGCTGACCCTCTGTCCTCTTTTGCCACTCGGAGCTCCTGTGGTTGTTTTAACCTAAGGGCACTTGTGTTAATTGTCCACTATATCCTTATAGGATCTCACAAATTCTGTTGCTATTGATGCCAAGGCAATCAGTATTCAGCTGGAGATGTGGGCTGAATGAGCACTTCAAGGTGACCAGGGAAAGGGTTTTCCTTAAGTACTGCAAGCATCCACTGAAAGTTAACATAATTTGGAAGGCAGTGCAGTAGAAGCAAGAAAGAGAAACTTCTTAAAGATCTCTTAGACACTGCAATTTCACTCCAACTTCAGCAAAAAGAAACAGCTGACACAATAATCAAACTGCAGAAAGCAAAACTACATCCTTAGAGAGTTCAGAGTTAGTCTTTTTAGATGTCTGATTTGATCCTTTGATCCTCCTTCATCCATAAGCAGATGCAATTTTATTTTCAATTCTCCTCTCACTCTGAAAGAAAATGTTTCACTGTGTTAGGGGAAATGGAGAGGGAGGAAGAGAAATCTTTGTTGAGCTCAGCAACTTTCAAATGAGCAAAATATAGACACGTTTTACGTTTTATTCTTTCACTCATTAGGGCACCAACATACTCTTTAGTAAATATCTATTGAGGGAAAAAGCTATATTAATTATTCTTATTGCTAGATTTTTATCTACCATTGTTCAAGTCAGAAGATGCTACAATTTGAAAATGATGCTATCAACAATGATTATTATCTGCCTGAGTGGGTGTTGCTGAAAAGACCGATACTGGATTACTCTAGAGTTGCTGGGTGCGGTACACTATTGACAGTTAAGAATTAAGGTTAGAAGGGCATCGTGTCTGCAACTCACTCTCAAATGTCTCAGGAAAAAAAAGGTGTATATATAAATAGAAATAAAGAAACATACTATATATGTGTAATATTTTATAGTGAAAACTATCCTGGAGATTCTTCATATGATTCCTGCAACTTTTCTACATATCTGAAATTATATTTAAAAGTATAATTGAAGTGCATGGAAGTGAAATATACTTTTGATGAGTGATGGAAATTTAGAATAATTTTTAATGGAGATATAATCACACACTGTAATGAAATAATTTTTTAAAGGATTGATTCATTATATCATCCATTAAGGGCTTGCCTGGTGGTGCAGTGGTTGAATCCACCTTGCCAAGCAGGGGACACTGATTCATTCCCTGGTCCTGGAAGATGCCACATGCTGCAGGGCAAGCCCACGTGCCACATACTGAGCCTGTACTCTAGAGCCCACGAGCCACAACTGCTGAGCCCTTGTGCCACAGTTACCCAAGCCCGCAGGCCCTAGAGCCACATTCCACCAGAGAAGCCTCTGCAATGAGAAGCCTCTTCACTGCAACAAAGAGTAACCCCTGCTCTCCACAACTAGAGAAAGCTCAAGTACAACGATGAAGACCCAGTGTAGCCAAAAATAAATGAATTAAAAGGAAAAACTCCAAAAAAACTTCAATGTAGCCAAAAATAAATATAAACAAATTAAAAGGCAAAAAACTCCAAAACCAACCCCAATTAAAATTATGATCCCAAATTATTATGAAAACATATATTCAAAGAAACCATAAAATTCTATATATTATGTTTCACAGCAAAGCTTCTATTATAGTCTCATTAGATGAGATACTAGAAAGTAATCTTTTATTCATTAGCTAGATTGTCAGAAATAACATCAAAAAGGTAAAATAGCAATACATCAAAATGTTTGGACTTCAAGCAAAAATTTTATTATTTCCTCAATTTTATCCCGTTCTTAACAGCAAAATTAACTACACTTCACGTTTGTTCCTGATCCAGTCATTTATATGTCCCTCGACCTCTGTGGAGTTAGCTTCATTATAACAATTTAATGAGTTGTATTCAATTCTTAGATGTTTCTTCTACACACTAACATTCTAAGTTCCTGTTTACAAATTGGGGAAATAGAAATTTTAAGTAACTTTCTAGAAGTTGCATGATGGGAGAAAATTTTGAGCCCAGGATCTCCCTGGCAGTACAGAGGTTGGGACTGCAATTCCAGCGCAAGGCGTGTGGGTTCCATCCCTGGGTGGGGGAATGAGACTCCCATGTGCCTTGCGGCCAAAAATTTAAAATGAAATAAAGAAATAAACGAGTTCATTAATCATATCCAGTCTGAAGTCACAGGCTAACAAAAAGCCCATTGTTGAAAAACCATCCTAAACTTCCCAGGCACACCTACTGTCAAGGATTCATCCTCAAGTGATCAGTTGCCAAAGCTCATCTTACTCTCTGAAGGAGAGTTATAAACTCTGGTTTGGTCTTGGGAATGTTTTCCCACCCACCAGAGACTGGCAAATGTCTTGGAGACAAGAGTAGGAAGGAAGAAGAGACCCCACCATCAAGGTGCTCTCCACAGAGACTTGGGATAGGAGATGACTTGGCTGTAGGGCTGTGGCTACAATAGGCTGTTCTGTTACCCTTTGCAGCTGCCCAAACACTTGCTGGTGAGAAAATATGTTAGACTCATTTGAATCTCTGCCCTTTTTATTTGATTTTAATTACAGGTAAGCTGTACAAAAGACTGAGTCCTGGTCTCTGGCTCAGCAGCATGTGGTAAGAGGTCTAAGCTTTCTTTGTGCAGGTCTGCCCTGCAATAAGGCGATATCCGGGCTTCCCTGCTAGCTCAGCTGGTAAAGAATCCTCCTGAAATGCAGGAGGCCCTGGTTTGATTCCTGGGTCGAGAAGGTCCTCTGGAGAAGGGATAGGCTACCCACTCCAGTATTCTTGAATATTCCTGGTGGCTCAGAAGGTAAAGAATCTGCCTGCAGTGCGGGAGACCTGGGTTCAGTTCCTGGAATGGGAAGATCCCTTGGAGGAGGGCATGGCAACCCACTCAAGTTTTCTTGCCTGAAGAATCCCCATGGACAGAGAAGCCTGGCAGGCCACAGTCCTTGGGGTCGCAAAGAGTCGGACATGACTGAGCGACTAAGCACAGCACAGCACAAGGCAATATCCTAGCCTGAAGTGTCTACTCCTTGGAAACAGAAAAGGAGAGGGGATAGAAAGGACAAACTCTGAGGGTTAGGTCTTCTTACAACAACACAGGCTATATACAGAAATGTATCACTTTGTTAGAAAGTGATAAAAAACAGTGTTTATACAGCCAGGTTCTGTTCCAAGCACCTTACCTATATTGACTCATTTAACCCTCATGATAACTTTCAGCGATAATTATACTGTTCTTCCCATTTTGTAGATGAGGAAACTGAGACACAGGGAGGTTAAATAGTATGCAGAGAACATCTGTTTAGTGATAAGCTCAGGCAATCTGGCTTCAAGGTTTATGCTCTTGACTACTCAGCAGGTACCTTCAGGGTCTTCATGGGTCTACCTTTTCTTGGGTTGACCAAAAAGTTTATTTCAGTTTTTCAGTAACATCTTTAACAGAAAAATCCAAACGAACTTTTTGGCCACCCCAATACTTAGGGCAATGGTGCTCAGACTTATGGGAGCATCAGAATTATGTGAGGCACCTGTTCAAAGTGTGTACTTCTGGTTGTTCCATCTACCCACCCAACCTCACCCCTACAAGATTCTGTTAAGTCTGTGGCTGAAAAATTTCTATTTTTAAAGTTATTCATTTATTTATTTGGCTACACTGGGATCTTTGATCTTCATTGCAGCATGTGGGATCTAGGTCCCTGATCAGGGATCAAACACTGGCCCCATGCATTTGGAGTACAGAATCTTAGCCACTGGACTACCAGGGAAATCCCAAGAATTTCTATTTTTAACAAGAATCCCAAGTGATTCTAAAGTAGGTGGTCCAGTATCATACTGAGAAACACAGACTTAGGAAAAGAAGACACTTTTTTTCAAAGGATAAAACTTTTTTTTTTTTGCGATTTATTCATCCACTCCAGAAACATGTATTAAGTATCCACTATAAATTTAGAATTGTATTAATTATAAAATCTATGTGTGTGAAAGTATTTCAAATACTGGGTCCCTGCAATGAAAGAACATGAACCCTTATATAAGTAAACACTAAACACAACACACATTAATTCCTTTTAATAATACATAAACATTTTCTGAACAGAACATGCCTCAGTCACTGAGTTAAGTCACTTCCTTAGAGAAGAAATAGTTAACAGTGAATGAGTAAGGGTCAGAACTGAGTGATTTCAGTCAAAAATGTTTATGGAGGAGTGCATATGTTGATGGAGGAGTCCCAGTATAAAGACAGGTCACTCGGTCAAATCACCTACAACATAACCCTCAAAGCTGTTTGCATTTAGAATGACTTTCATCTAGTTTTTTTAATTCTAGTTGTTTCCTTCAAATTCCTCTGAATTAAGCAAGTTTTCACATTATTTAATTCATCCATCAATCCATTCAACAACCTTAATGCCACAACACTGTGCAAAGAAGTCAAAAAATTAACTCAAGGCATTTAAAATCATGGAAACAACCTAGATGTTCATCAGCAGATGAATGGATAAGAAAGCTGTGGTACATATACACAATGGAGTACTACTCAGCCCTTAAAAAGAATAAATTTGACTCAGTTCTAATGAGATGGATGAAATTGGAGCCGATTATACAGAGTGAAGTAAGCCAGAAAGAAAAACACCAATACAGTATACTGACACATATATATGGAATTTAGAAGGATAGTAATGAAGACCCTCTATGTGAGACAACAAAAGAGACTCAGGGGTATAGAACGGACTTTTGGACTCTGAGGGAGAGGGAGAGGGTGGGATGATTTGGGAGAACGGCATTGAAACATGTATACTATCTTGTAAGAATGAAGCGCCAGTCTATGTTCAATACAGGATGCAGGACGCATGGGGCTGGTGCACGGGATGATTCAGGGAGAGGATGTGGGGTGGGAGGTGGGAGGGGGCTTTGGCATTGGGAGATCGTGGACACCTGTGGCTGATTCGTGTCAAAGTATGGCAAAACAAATACAGTATTGTAATTAAAAAAATAATAAAATAAAATATGTGGTAACTCTTAAAAAAAGAAATACATACATATATATCTGTAAAAAATAAAAATAAAAAAATAAAATCAAGTTGAGAAAACACACACACACACACTAACAAATACAAAGCAGATGTGAGCAGTATGATTTTAAATTGTCTTAAAAGATACCGTGAGGCATATTAAAAATTTTAAGGGTTTGTTTGAACAAAAATCGATTCCAATTAGGCAGTGCCAAACTGGAATTAGTCAGGAGTGCTCTATCCACAGAAGACGGAGCAAAGTACGGCACCCATTGGCTGGCTATAGCTTCAAGCCTTGCTGGTCGCTTGTGATTGGTTGTCCTTAGGTTTCAATTTCATAACCTTGAGGCGCGGCACCAGGCTTAGATCTCTGATTGTTTACTTAGGCTGCCGCAGAATTAGAAGCACCTCCAGTTAATGTCCTTTTGTTTAGTTAATTTAAAAGCTGCATAGAGAAGTTGATAAGAAAAGTGGAAGGAGGGCCTGGCACATATTAAATGTTCAGTAAATGTGAGTTGAATGAATGAATATAGAGTAGGCTAGTCAGGACAAATTTCCCGGAGTAAGAGAAATAATAGGCAGAGACTAAGGAGCAAAGGTTAGCCTACCAGAACAAACGACATAAGCAAAGACCCAGTGGCAAACAGCGAAAAAAATAAAGCAGGATATAGAGTTTCAACAGTTTGGCTTGGTTGGAACAAAAACGTTAGTGGGTGAAAAAGCAGAGTGTGAGGTTTGATAAGGTATGGTACGTTCTGATACAAGCCAAGCTGTTATAACAGATGAAAGCATTTGTAACACCCTAGCAATTTTGTTCTTAGCACTTTGACTTCCTTTTTGAAATGTATTGATAATGAAATGCTAATTCTGTAAGACCAAGCTCTTTAAGTAATATTCTGTAAATACACTAAATGCCAGCACGATGGTAAAGCAAAAATATAAATGGCCTAGGCAATGTCATGGATGGAGAAACTTTAGAGACTGTCTCTTCTAATTCAACCTGTCTTTTACAACCTGAGGGGTCAAGGATCCAGGCAAATTAGAGTGCTAAGGTATTGACAGTGCTAATTCGGCTGCTGCCCTATTTACCAACAGTTGATAGAATCTTTAATGTTTAGAACTCTATTTGAATTTCATAACTGTTATTATTTGAAGATCAATATGGAAAATGTGAAGCACATAATTAGAAACAGAAAAGATAAATACATCATACACAGAAGATGCTGAAAATGAATGTGGGAAATTGAGATCTGGACTAAGGCAGTAGCTGAGGGAAATGAGGAGAGATCAAGAGATATTCCTGCTAAAGGTACTAAAAGTAATAGTATTTTTTTCTGAGTGATTGCCTGAATAAAGAGGCCAATAAGAGAAGTAAAAACAAACAAACCCAAAAATTGCAAGTAGGACCCTGAGCATCAGACTTGATGGTTAAGTTGGGAAGTGGTTCAGATGGAAAGGGGATAGCATTAAAATAGATTTCATAAAAATTAGTTCTCTGTTAAAAAGAAATCATTTACTTGGCTGTGCTGGGTCTTAACTGTAGCATGCAAACTCTTTTGTTGTGGCATGTGGGATCCAGTTCCTGACCAGGGGTCAAACCTGGGCCCTCTGCACTGGGAGCATGAAGTCTTAGCCACTGAACCATTAGGAAGTCCCCAAAATTAGTTCTTTAAAAGCAATTCTTTGCAAGATGAAAAAGTTCTGGGAGTTCCCTGGTGGTCCAGTGGTTAGGATTCGGTGCTTTCACTGCTGTGGTCCAGGTTCAATCCGTAGTCAAGGAACTGAGATCCCGCAAGCCACAGAGCAAGTCCCAAAATAAAAGAATTAAAAAATAAAGAAAGAAAAATTTCTAGAGATTAGTTGCACAACAATGTGACTATACTTAACCACTGGACATATATGCATAACAATAGTTAAGCATATAGAAAGAGAAGAAAGAAATGCATAAGTTTTATTAAAGGAACTATTTCTATTAAACTTATTTTCCATCTGTTTTGGAGCTGTGTCAGCTTTTTATGTTTTAGAGCACAGACTCACTCAGGAAATCTCAAGTAATGGGAAGCCCATCTATTTTAAGGGTGCACATGACAATAAAAAGAGATAAGAATATCATGGGTACCTAAGAATAGCAGTATGATTGGGCTTCCATTGGGAACTGAAATGAACATGAAACTGAACAAATTCCATGCGTGCCTAGAGACTGGGTTAACTTGTCACTCTCGGCTGCAGCAGGAATGCAGTATTCCCCAACCAGAAGGTGTCACCGTTCCTCTGTCTCAGTGACTACCAGCCTACCACCTCATTTAGCTAGTTATAGCTCTGCTTACTCATAATTCCAGCTTACTCATAGTCTCCAAGACCAACGTTCAGCTTCTCTCCCACAACCAACAGACTGATCCTCTCTGTAGATCCCATTTCAAATTCTTAAAAGGAAGAAAACTCTGACCTAGTTCGATTTTCACCGTAAGTATGCATCAGAATCAGCCGGAGAGCATGTTAAACTACTAATTGCTGGGCTTCATTCCCAAGCCTCTCAGATTTAGTAGTCTAGGGTACGTCTGAGAACCTGCATTTGAATCCTGAGTAAAGCTCACCACACGGGTCTGGGGACTACATTTGAGAACCATTGGTCTGGTTAGTCACGCTTTTATCTGTCTGGACACAGCAAATGGGGCTATACCTCATGTTGTAAATACCATACTTCTGAACTGACTCTCAGGCTCATAATTGGAGAGTTTTTTTTAAAACTTCCTTTTTTTTTTTAACAGCCTCTTCATTTCCACAGGGGTGGAAAAGGTCAGTTTTCATTCCAATCCCAAAAAGGGCAATGCCAAAGAATGTTCAAACTACCATACAATTACACTCATTTCACATGCTAGCAAGGTAATGCTCAAAATCCTTCAAGTTAGGCTTCAGCAGTACATGAACCAAGAAATTTCAGATGAACAAGCTGGAGATCAAATTGCCAACATCTGTTGGATCATAGAGAAACAAGGGAATTCCAGAAAAACATCCACTTCTGCTTCATTGACTAGGCTAAAGCCTTTAACTGTGTGGATCACAACAAACTATGGAAAATTCTTAAAGAGATGGGAATACCAGACCACTTTACCTGCCTCCTGAGAAACCTGTAAGCAGGTCAAGAAGCAACAGTTAGAACCAGACATGGAACAACACACTGATTCAAAATTAGGAAAGGAGTATGATAAGGCTGTATATTGTTACCCTGCTTATTTCACTTCTATGCAGAGTACATTATGCAAAATGCCAGGCTGCAGGGCATGCTGCAATCCATGACTTAGTGACTGAATAAAAGGATCAGATGTTAGGAAAAAGCTTCAACTTCCTTTTTTTTTTTTTATAAATGACTAGATTAATCTCTAAACCTCAAATTCCATGACCACAATTCAACTACTGACTGCTAGCTCCACCTAACTGTACTCTAAGAACTCTAAGAAAGTTAAACTTGGCGTCCAAAGTCAATCTTGACATTTATCTCCTCATACAAGTTCTCCCTTAGGTTTTTCTTCTTTGAAAAACAAAACAAAATAAACAGGTAAAATACACACATTCCCATTTTACCAGTCATCCAGACTCTTAATCGTAATAGTTTCAGTTTTTCTATCGGCTCCCGTTCTTTCTCTTCCCCTCACCCTGCGTGCGTGTGCGCTAAGTCGCTTCATTCATGTCCGACTCTTTGGGACCCTATAGACTGCAGCCTGCCAGGTTCCTCTCTCCATGGGATTCTCCAGGCAAGAATACTGGATTAGGTCTCCATACCCACCCAGGAATTCAACCCACATCTTCTGCAGCTACTGCGCTGCAGGCAGATTCTTTACCACTGAGCATCAGGGAAGCCCGCCCCTCACCCTACTCCATCTAATCAGAAAACAAGTTCTACAGATTCTACCACATATCACAGTTCAGTTACTCAGTCGTGTCCAACTCTTTGTGACCCCATGGATTGCAGCACACCAGGCTTCCATGTCCATCACCAACTCCCAGAGCTTACGAAAACTCATGTCCATCAAATCCATGATGCTGCATATCACAGGCTTTGCTGAAACCTGACACTTCTCCAACTACGAATGTCATCATGATGGCCTAAGCCATCAACCACTTCTGATCTACACCAGTATTTCTCAGATGTTTCTACAAAATACCTCTAACAGCAAAAAATGTATAAGTGGTGGGGAGGAGGGTACCACTAGGGAATGTAACTCTTAGCAACTTTTAAATTTTTCTCTACCCACTTCGGAGAAATTTCTTACACTCCTATTATTTTGATTTATTTTAAAACTTTCGGCTGCAACTCATAGCATGTGGGATCCTAGTTCTCCAACCAGGGATCAAACTCATGCCTCCTACATTGGAAGGTGGAGTCAACCACTGGACTTCCAGGGAAGTACCCTATTATCTTTAAAAATTAGGCAGATTTTGCAAAATCCATTTATTTTTGCTTTAACATTATAGGAAGCTTCTAGTTAGTTGTCAGTGAGCCATATTGATGCCTTGAGTACATTTTCTACATTTACTGGGGACTTTATATAGGGTACCTGTTTCCTGGTTTGAGAAGAATCCCTGTGGACCCCACCTAGTCTCTCTGGCCTCTGTCTTTCTATGTGCATGTGCCATTTTACTTTCTGTTCCAGTTTAGTTCAGTCGCTCAGTCGTGTCTGACTCTTTGCGACCCCCACGAATCGCAGCACGCCAGGCCTCCCTGTCCATCACCAACTCTCGGAGTTCACTCAGACTCAACGTCCATCAAGTCAGTGATGCCATCCAGCCATCTCATCCTCCGTCATCCCCTTCTCCTCCTGCTCCCAATCCCTCCCAGCATCAGAGTCTTTTCCAATGAGTCAACTCTTCACATGAGGTGGCCAAAGTACTGGAGTTTCAGCTTTAGCATCATTCCTTCCAAAGAAATCCCAGGACTGATCTCCTTCCAGAATGGACTGGCTGGATCTCCTTGTAGTCCAAGGGACTCTCAAGAGTCTTCTCCAACACCACAGTTTAAAAGCATTAATTCTTTGGCACTCAGCCTTCTTCACAATCCAACTCTCACATCCATACATGCCTACTGGAAAAACCATAGCCTTGACTAGATGGACCTTAGTTGGCAAAGTAATGTCTCTGCTTTTGAATATGCTATTTAGGTTGGTCTTAACTTTTCTCCCAAGGAGTAAGTGTCTTTTAATTTCATGGCTGCAGTCGCCATTATTACTGCCTAAAACACATACCAATAGTTTCCAGTAGTGCCATACTGCTACCAAATTAAGTATATATGGCTTTTTAAATTCAAAACCCCAAAAAATGACCGTTCCAATCTTATTTCTGATACTAAGTTACTTTTTTTGCAAGCTGAAATGCTTTGATTACTATGTTCTCAATATTTAACCCCGTTACTGGGAAGTCGTTTACTTTCCATAGTCATCTAGCTAGCACAGTGGTTCTCAAAGTGTGTTCACTAGACCAGCAGCATCAGTATCACCTGGAAACTCCTAGAAATGCATATTTTATGTCCCGTGCTATTTCTCAGACCTGCTGAATCAAAAACTCTGGCTGAGCAATCTGTACCCTAACAAGTCCTCCGCCGTGATTCTGATGCAGCTGAAGTTTGAGGGCCACTGGTCTAGGGTTTCGTTTTTGAATTTAAGATAGAGTAAGAAGACGTCCCTGGTGTCCCAATGGATAAGAATCTGCCTGCCAATGCAGGGAACACTAGTTTGATCCCTGGTCCAGGAAGATTCCACATGCTGCTGAGCAACTAAGCCTGTGCACCACAACTACTGAGCCTGTGTCCTAGAGCCTGTGAGCCTCAAACACTGTGCCTGCATGCTGCAACCACTGAAGCTTAGTGCCTAGAGTTTGTGCTCCGTAACGAGAGAAGCCATCACAATGAGAGGCCCATGCACCTCCACCAGGGAGAGCCCTTGCACAGCAATGAAGCCTCAGTGCAACCAAAAATAAAATGAATAAATTGATTTATTAATTTAAAATTCTTTCAAATATCTTTTTAAAAAAGAGTAAGAGATGTATTGTAAAGAAAGAACCTAATGGAATATAAACTACTATTTAAGTAAAATGTTCATTTTTAAGACAAAATGTTACTACTCACTAAAGACTCTTTCACTAGACTTCTGCTACTAAATATAATTTTCATACAAGCTCTTAATTTAGAAAATGTGTTCTAAGGGAAGAGCAGAGTAACAATTTTTAGTTCATTTGTCTCCTCCTAGTGGCAGGCTCTTGGAGAAGGCAATGGCAACCGACTCTAGTATTCTTGCCTGGAAAATCCCATGGGCGGAGGAGTCTGGTGGGCTGCAGTCCACGGGGTTGCTAAGAGTCAGACATGACTGAGCGACTTCACTTTCACTTTTCACTTTCATGCATTGCAGAAGGAAATGGCAACCCATTCTGGTGTCCTTGCCTGGAGAATCCCAGGGACGGGGGATTCCATGGGCTGCTGTCTATGGGGTCGCACAGAGTCAGACACGACTAAGCGACTTAGCAGCAGCAGCAGCAGCAGTGGCAGGCTTTTAAATACTGACCATGACACCTCATGTTTTAATTACTGACCAAACACCTCATGTTTCTCAGAAATTATATTTCTAAACTTTTTCAGTAAGGTTACCCTTACTAACTACAATTAAAATCAACTGATCCTGGGGACTCCTCTGGGCGTCCAGTGATTAAGAGTATGCCTGGCAATGCAGGGGCCGCAGGTGTGATCTGTGTTAAGGAAACTAGGATCCCACACGCTGTGGAGCAACTAAGCCCACACACCACAAATGGAGTCCATGCATGATACATACATACACATTTTTTAAAGCTCAGTTGGCCCTCCTACCAAATTACAGAGCTTTTTCTCTATTAGCTCCAACTGTAGTTATAGAAAACTATGTAATTCGTCTCTTCTGTGGCTCTTTTTAATATGACTTGTAAATCTTCCCTCATTTTGTTATCCATAACTGCTTAGCAGCGGAACTTCATTTCTTAGAACACTTTGAGCTTTCTTCCTTTATAGAATGTCAACAACATCCAGGTGTTTACCTTTATTCCTCTCACTACCTCGTGCTTTCTGGAGATGCCCCCAGAAACCACACAAGACCTCAGGGTACTGGGATTGCCACAGCCACCAAATCCCTATTCAACGAGCACTTTGAGCCCTCAAGCTCCTAGGCTATATTAACTTAGGGTGTGAACAGACTCCTTTGACTCTTAAAATCAGCAAGACAAGGTTTGACTTCTTCCAAAGGGTTTTATTAATATGGCAGGATAACTTATGGAGATCCTAGCACACTGCATTTCCCACTTGGTCCCTTCCAAGCGGCAGCCGGGCCATTGGTATTCCTTTGTTTTGGATGTCTAAAGGACAGAAAGCTGAAGCTACTTGAAGACTGTGGCTTTTCCCATCTATTGTTAGAGTCTGAGCTCACTGAAGAAATTATGGTAGATGTCGGAGCGGAAAAGGGAAGAGATGCCTTTATTTTAAACTGGAGGAAATAAATGGAGATTTCTTTAAGCTGAGAAGGAGTGTGAACTGGAGGGTCCTCATTCCCCTAGCAGCACCAAGAAACATGTTTTGTTCGGTTTTCTAAATATATCCAAGTTTCCAACTGCAACTCACATACTAGGAAATAGTCAATATAAGAGAGAACAAAGCAAAAGAGCTGGGAAACACAGTAAAGGACAAGTTCACAGAACAAGGGACGCTGATGTCACTCAAACCTTGCTGAAAAGATGACAGGGCATGATTAGGTGTGACGCCCCGAGTTCTTTGTCCTCCTTTTCAACTCTGTAAGGTTTGATACTCCATGTCATTCCTCCACCCCAGCTGGCCTGAGTCAAGGGCTGACATCTCTACCAGGTCTGTTATGCTTCCCAGTTTCTCAGAAAAGATAGCAGACTACAGAGGACTGAGTTAGACAAGTAAAGTTTCCTGATTTTCTAACAGTCAGCTTCCTAATGTATGACCTGGACGTTACACTGCTGAGGGCTGATATTTAGCTTGTGTGCACTGGTAAACCATGTATGTGTGTGTGTTCAGTCGTGTCCAGCCCCACGGACTGCAGCCCACCACGCTCCTCTGTCCGTGGGATTTTATACTAGAGTATAAAAGTATATAGGCAAGAATACTAGAGTAGTTTGCCATTTCCTTCTCCAGGAGATCTTCCCAACCCAGGGATGGAACCTGCATCTCCTGCATTGCAGGTGCATTCTTTTACTGCTGAGCCATCGGGGAGTGAGTGAGTGAAAGTCGCTCAGGCGTCTCCGACTCTTTGCAATCCCATGGACTGTATAGATCATGGAGTTCTCCAGGCTGGAATACTGGAGCAGGTAGTCTTTCCCTTCTCCAGGGAATCTTCCCAACCCAGGGATTGAACCCAGGTCTCCTGCATTGTAGGTGGATTCTTTACCAGCTGAGCCACAAGGGAAGCTGCTGGTAAACCATATCCAATGTTAAATTATTGAAACTCTTCCATATTAGTCAGTAAAAAGCAATTGCCACAAGCAATTTTTGCTTCCCCCGTTCAGTTTTAAACTAGTGGTTCTATTATTGTTGTTTTTAAAAAAACAGATTTATTAAAATATAATTCACATACCATAAAGTTTGTTCAGTTGTATATAATTCAGGGGTATTTAGTACACGCAGCGACATGCAACAATCGCCACTGATTCCTGAACATTTATATCATCACCCCCCCAAAGAAGGCATTTCCAATTCCTCTTCCCCTCAGGCCCTGGCAACCACTGATCTATTTCCTCTCTCTACAGGTTTGCCAGTACTGGACATCTCATATAAATGGAATTATTCAATATGTGGCCTTCTGGATTCTTAGAGTACTTTTCAAGTTTATCCATGTTGTAGCATGTATCTGTACTTCATTTTTATTGCTAAATAAGATTACATTATATACATGTAACATGTATTGTTTATTAATTCTACTTTCTGGTGTTGTTCAGGTGCTGTCTTGTCCGATTCTTTGTGACCCCATGGGCTGCAGCAAGCCAGGCTTCCCTGTCCTTCACGATCTCTTGGAGTTTGCTCAGATTAATGTTCTCAGAGTTGGTGAAGCTATCTAACCATCTCATCCTCTGCAGCCCTCTTCTCTTTCTGTCTATTTTTAAGCAAAGGTAATTTAGTTTCTTAAAGTTGGCACCTGGGTCTTATGATCTCTTCGGACTGAGAGGAGAAGGTATTAAAAATGGACTCTAGTTACAAGTCACAGAAGTTCCAGTCACCAAAAGGCTTCTTTCAAAGCTGACACTGATGGGTTATTCTGCTAAGTTTTTTTTTCTGTCTGAGAGCTGTTTCAATCTTTAAGCTAATTTTCAAAGCTTTAGGCAATGGAGACAATACTAAAGGTCTTGTTTCCTCCCAAGGGAATGTTTTTTTCATCTATGTGCTATGTTATAATATTAAAATTTACAGATTTTGTATACAGGTGTGTTTTTGAAAATAGAGTATTTCTGAAAGGATATATAAGAAACTGGTAAAACAACAACAACAACAACAAAACCCCAGCTACCTATGGAAAGGTGATCCCTTCATGGATCACAGCCTCATCATGGCGAAGGGGCTTATTTAACTCAGTGAAGCTATGAGCCATGCTGTGCAGGGCAACCCAAGACAGACAGGTTGTAATGGAGAGTTCTGACAAAACGTGGTCCACTGGAGGAGGGAATGGCAAACGACTCCAATATTCTTGTCATGAGAACCCCATGGACAGAATGAAAAGACAAAAATATGAGACCAGATGATGAGCCCCCAGGTCAGAAGGCGTCCAATAAGGTACTGGGGAAGAGCAGAGGGCAATTACTAACAGTTCCTAAAAGAAAAAGCAGCTGGGCAAAAGCGGAAATAATGCTCAGTTGTGGATGTGTCTGGTGGTAAAAGTCTGATGGTGTAGAGAACAATATTGTATAGGAACCTGGAATGTTAGGTCCATGAATCAAAGTAAATTAGACGTGGTCAAGAAGGAGATGGCAAGAGTGAACATTTTAGGAATCAGTGAACAAAACATATGGGAATGGGTGAATTTAATTCAGATGACCCTTATATCTACTACTGTGGACAAGAATCCCTTAGATGAAATGGAGTAGCCCTTGTACTCAACAAAAGAGTTCAAAATGCAGTAAGTACGTGGGTGTAGCTTCAAAAATGACAGAATGATTTCAGTTCATTTTCAAGGCAAACCATTCAACATCATAGTAATCCAAGTCTATGCCCCAACCACTAATGCCAAAGAAGCTGAAGTTTAACAGTTCTATGAAGACCTACAACACCTTTTAGAACTAACACCAAAAAATATGTCCTTTTCATCATAGGGGACTGGAGTGCAAAAGTAGTAAGTCAAGAGATACCTGGAGTAACAGGCAAGTTTGGACTTGGAGTACAAAATAAAAGTTTTGTTAAGAGAAATACCAGTCAGAGCAAACACCCTATACCAACAACATAAGAGACACTCTACACGTGGACATTACCAGATGGTCAATACTGAAATCAGATTTATTATATTCTTTGCCACCGAAGATGGAGAAGCACTATTCAGTCAGCAAAAACAAGACCTGGAGCTGACTGTAGCTCAGATCATCAGCTCCTTATCACAAAATTCAGGCTCTAATTGAAGAAAGTAGAGAAAACCACTAGGCCATTCAGGTATGACCTAAATCAAATCCCTTATGATTATAATGTGGAGCGATAGATTCAAAGGATTAGATCTGGTAGACAGAGTACCTGAAGAACTATGGACAGGGGTTCGTAACATTGTACAGGAGGAGGCAGTAACCAAAACCATCCCAAAGAAAAAGAAATGCAAGAAGGCAAAGTGGTTGTCTGAAGAGGCTTTACAAATAGCTGAGAACAGAAGAGAAGTGAAAGGCAAGGGAGAAAGGGAAAGATATAAGCATCTGAATGCAGAGTTCCAGAGAATAGCAAGGAGAAATAAGCAAGTCTTCTTACATGAACAATGCAAAGAAATGGAGGAAAACAATAGAATGGGAAAGACTAGAAATCTCTTCAATAAAATTGGAGATATCAAGGGACTGTTTCTTGAAAGGATGGGCACAATAAAGGACAGAGACAGTAAGGACCTAACAGAAGCCGAGATTAAGAGGTGACAAGAATATACAGAAGCCAGAAGAAATACACAAAAGTTTTAATGACCTGGATAACCATGATGGTGTGGTCACTCACATACAGTCAGACATCCTGGAGTGTGAAATCAAGTGGGCCTTAGGAAGCATTAATTTTGTTGATTTGATTTTTTTCCTTTGTTTCTTGATGAGTCTGGCTAATGATTTGTCAATTTTATTTATCCTTTCAAAGAACCAGCTTTTTGCTTTGTTGATTTTTGCTATGGTCTCTTTTGTTTCTTTTGCATTTATTTCTGCCCTAATTTTTAGGATTTCTTTCCTTTTACTTACTCTGGGGTTCTCTATTTCTTCCTTTTCCAGTTGCTTTAGGTGTAGAGTTAGGTTATTTATTTGACTTTTTTCTTGTTTCTTGAGGTATGCCTGTATTGCTATGAACTTTCCTCTTAGGACTGCTTTTATAGTGTCCCAAAGGTTCTGTGTAGTTGTGTTTTCATTTTCATTCATTATAAACAAAGCTAGTGAAGGTGATGGAATTCCAGCTGAGATGTTTAACATCCTAAAAGATGATGCTGTTAAAGTGCTGCACTCAATGTGTCAGCAAATTTGGAAAAACTCAGCAGTGGCCACAGGACTGGAAAATGTTAGTTTTCACTTCAATCCCAAAGAAGGGCAATGCCAAAGAATGTTAACCACCCATTACAATTGCCCTCATTTCACATGTTAACAAGCTCACAATCCTTCAAGCTAGGCTTTAGCACTACATGAACCAAGAACTTTCAGATGTACAACTCAGGTTTAGAAAAGGCAGAGGAACCAGAGATCAAATTGCCAACATATATGGATCATAGAGAATGCAAGTGAATTCCAAAAAATTCTACTTTTGCTTCATTGACTACCTGAAAGCCTTTGACTATGTGGATCACAAAAAATGTGGAAAATTCTTAAAGAAATGGGAATACCAGACCCTGAGAAACTTTCTCCTGAGAAACTTTCATGAAGGTCAAGAAGCAACAGTTAGAACCAGACATGGAAATACTGATTGGTTCAAAATTGGGAAAGAAGCATGACAAGGTTGTATATTGTCACCCTGCTTATTTCACTTATGTATAGAGTATATCATGCAATATATCAGGCTGAATGAATCACAAGCTGGAATCAAGACTGCCAGAAGAAATATCAACAACCTCAGATATGCAGATAATACCACTCTTGTGGCAGAAACTGAAGAGGAACTAAAGAGCCTCTTGATGAGAGTGAAAGAGGAGAGTGAAAAAGCTAGCATAAACTCAAGATTAAGAAACTAAGATGAGGACTACCCTGGTGTTCCAGTGCATAAGACTCTGAGCTCCCAATGCAGGGGGCCTGGGTATGATCCCTGGTCAGGGAACTAAACTCCACATGCCACAACTAAGAGTCTGCATGCTTCTTGGAAGAAAAGCTATGACAAACCTAGACAACATATTAAAAAGCAGAGACGTTACTTTGCCGACAAAGGTCCATATAGCCAAAGCTAAGGCTTTTCCAGTAGTTATGTATGGATGTGAGAGTTGAGCCATAAAGAAAGCTGAGCACCAAAGAACTGATGCTTTTGAACTGTGGTGTTGGAAAAGACTCCTGAGAAAATCACTTGGACTGCAAGGAGATCAAAGTAGTCAATCCTAAAAGAAATCAACCCTGAGCATTCATTAAAAGGACTGATGCTAAAGCTGAAGCTCCACTACTTTCGCCATCTGATGGGAAGATCTGACTCATTTGAAAAGACCCTGATACTGGAAAAGATTGAAGGCAGGAGGAGAAGGGGACAACAGAGGATGAGATGGTTGGATAGCATCACCGACTCAATGAACATGAGTTTGAGCAAACTCCCAGAGCTGGTGATGGACAGGGAAGCCTGGAGTCCATGGGGTTTCAAAGAGTCAGACACGAGTGAGTGACTGAACTGAGTAAATATCCTGCATGCTACAATGAAGACTAAAGATCCCCCACATGTTGCAACTAAGACATAGCCCAGCCTAAACAGATAAATATTAAACAAAAACAAAAACAAAAACACAAGACCACAGCATCTGGTCCCATCACTTCATGGCAAATAGAAAAGGAAAAAGTGGAAACAGTGACATATTTTCTTTTCTTGGGCTCCAAAATCACTGCAGACAGTGACTACAGCCATGAAAATAAAAGACTCATACTCCTTGAAAGGGAAGCTCTCACAAATCTAGACAGCGTATTCAAAAGCAGAGACATCACTTTGCTGACGAAGGTCCACAGTCAAAGCTATGGTTTTTTCAATAGTCACATACAGGTGTGCGAGTTGGACCATAAAAAGGCTGAGCACCAAAAATTGATGCTTTTGAATTGTGATTCTGGAGAAGACTTGAGAATCCCTTGGACTGCAAGAAGATCAAATCAGTCAGTCCTAAAGGAAAAGTGAAAGTCACTCAGTTGTTTCCGATTCTCTGGGACCCCATGGACTATAGCCCACCCTGCTCCTCTGACCATGGAATTCTCCAGGCAAGAATACTGGAGTGGGTAGCCCTTCCCTTGTCCAGCGAGTCTTCCTGAATCTGGGTCTCCTGCATTGCAGGTGAATTCTTTATAATCTGAACCAGCAAGGAAACCCTCCTAAAGGAAATCAACCCTGAATATTCATTGGAAGGACTGATGCTGACGTTGAAGCTCCAATACTATGGCCATCTGAAGAGAAAAGCCGATTCCTTGTACAAGACCTTGATGCTGGGAAACATGGAGGACAGGAGAAGAGGGCGACAGAGGATGAAATGGTTGGATGGCATCACCAACTCAACAGACATGAATTTGCGCAAACTCTGGGAGATACTGAAGGACAGGGAAGCGTGGCGTGCTGCAGTCCATGGGGTCACAAAGAGTCAGACATGACTGATCAACAACAGTAATGGAAACGGGAGCTGGCAGACAGGGATGGAAGGCTGTCTATATCATTTCATAAACCATTCAAAATAAATAAGCTTAATTATGTCTTAAATAGTAAACAGGACTAACCTTGACTAGAAGTATGAGCCTTGTTTATTTGAAAGGGACATCCTGAGGCATTACACTGACCTCATAAAATGTATTTTCAAACCTCAAACTTTCACTTCTGCTGCTCCCTCAGCTTGGATTGTTCTCCTTTTTATTCTCCCTGATCCCCAATAATATCTGACCATTTAATTTCTCAACTTATAAAGCAGTGTTTGAGACATGATCTAATCTTCAAACAAAAATATACAGTAAGGATGAATAATTTTATCTTCATTTAATAAATAAGAACACAGGGGATGAGGAAACACAGCAGCTTGTGTCAGATCACAATTACTATATTTCAGATCTAGAACTTCTAAGTTCTACAACTTCTAAGAAGTATAGTGCTTGTCCCATTTTCTTTAAAGCTATGAAATCCCATTCATTTAATAAAGGAATGGGTAAAAATGCACAAAAATGTTTACTAAAGTGCTGTGCAATATCAATAAATACCATCACATAGATCTATATTTATCATGGAAAACATCCATGACATATAGTGAGAAAAGCAAGTTTTAAACAGATGTAGAGTTTAAACACATTTTTTGTTAAAAATTGTGTTTGTGTATGTAGAAAGAAGCTGGAAAGCTAACTGTGTAGGAAAATGTTTTTGTTTTTCATTTTCTACAGCCACACAGCATGGCCTGTGGGATCATATTTCCCCCACCAAGGCCACCGCAGACAAAGCATAGTCCTAACCACTGGACCACCAGAAAATTCCCTGAAAATGGTTTTTAAGGTTATAATACCCTCAGTCAGTCAGTTCAGTTGCTCAGTCGTGTCCGACTCTTTGCGACCCCATGAATCGCAGCACGCCAGGCCTCCCTGTCCATCACCATCTCTTGGAGTTCACTCAGACTCACGTCCATCGAGTCCATGATGCCATCCAGCCATCTCATCCTCGGTCGTCCCCTTCTCCTCCTGCCCCCAATCCCTCCCAGCATCAGAGTCTTTTCTAATGAGTCAACTCTTCGCATGAGGTAGCCAAAGTACTGGAGTTTCAGCTTTAGCATCATTCCTTCCAAAGAAATCCCAGGGCTGATCTCCTTCAGAATGGACTGGTTGGATGTCCTTGTAGTCCAAGGGACTCTCAAGAGTCTTCTCCAACACCACAGTTCAAAAGCATCAATTCTTTGGCACTCAGCCTTCATCACAGTCCAACTCTCACATCCATACATGACCACAGGAAAAAACATAGCCTTGATTAGACGGACCTTAGTCGGCAAAGTAATGTCTCTGCTTTTGAATATACTGTCTAGGTTGGTCATGACTTTTCTTCCAAGGGGTAAGCGTCTTCCAATTTCACCATCTGCAGTGATTTTGGAACCCAAAAAAATAAAGTCTGACACTATTTCCATTGTTTCCCCATCTATTTCCCATGAAGTGATGGGACTGAATGCTATGATCTTAGTTTTCTGAATGTTGAGCTTTAAGCCAACTTTTTCACTCTCCTCTTTCACTTTCATCAAAAGGCTTTTTAGCTCCTCTTCACTTTCTGCCATGAGGGTGGTGTCATCTGCATATCTGAGGTGATTGATATTTCTCCTGGCAATCTTGATTTCAGCTTGTGTTTCTTCCAGTCCAGCCTTTCTCATGATGTACTCTGCATATAAGTTAAATAAGCAGGGTGACAATATAAAGTCTTGACATACTCCTTTTCCTATTTGGAACCAGTCTGTTGTTCCATGTCCAGTTCTAACTGTTGCTTCCTGACCTGCATACAGATTTCTCAAGAGGCAGGTTAGGTGGTCTGGTATTCCCATCTCTTTCAGAATTTTCCACAGTTTATTGTGATCCACACTTTGGCTTTGGCATAGTCAATAAAGCAGAAATAGATGTTTTTCTGGAACTCTCTTGCTTTTCCATGATCCAGCGGATGTTTGTCCCTCTGCCTTTTCTAAAACCAGCTTGAACATCAGGGAGTTCACAGTTCACGTATTGCTGAAGCCTGGCTTGGAGAATTTTGAGCATTACTTTACTAGCATGTGAGATGAGTGCAATTATGCGGTAGTTTGAGCATTCTTTGGCATTGCCTTTCTTTGGAACTGGAATGAAAACTGACCTTTTCCAGTCCTGTGGCCACTGCTGAGGTTTCCAAATTTGCTGGCATATTGAGTGCAGCACTTTCACAGCATCATCTTTCAGGATTTGAAATAGCTCAACCGGAATTCCATCACCTCCACTAGCTCTGTTCTTTCTAAGGCCCACTTGACTTCACATTCCAAGATGTCTGGCTCTAGGTGAGTGATCACATCATCATGATTATCTGGGTCGTGAAGATCTTTTTTACAGTTCTTCCATGTATTCTTGCCACCTCTTAATATCTTCCGATGCTGTTAGGTCCGTACCATTTTGTCCTTTATCAAGCCCATCTTTGCATGAAATGTTCCCTTGGTATCTCTAATTTTCTTGAAGAGATCTCTAGTCTTTCCCATTCTGTTGTTTTCCTCTATTTCTTTGCATTGATCACTGAAGAAGGCTTTCTTATCTCTTCTTGCTATTCTTTGGAACTCTGCATTCAGATGTTTATATCTTTCCTTTTCTCCTTTGCTTTTCACCTCTCTTCCTTTCACAGCTATTTGTAAGGCCTCCCCAGACAGCCATTTTGCTTTTTTGTATTTCTTTTCCATGGGGATGGTCTTGATCCCTGTCTCCCGTACAATGTCATGAATCTCATTCCATAGTTCATCAGGCACTCTATCTATCATATCTAGGCCCTTAAATCTATTTCTCACTTCTACTGTATAATCATAAGGGATTTGATTTAGGTCATACCTGAATGGTCTAGCGGTTTTCCCTACTTTCTTCAGTTTAAGTCTGAATTTGGCAATAAGGAATTCATGATCTGAGCCACAGTCAGCTCCTGGTCTTGTTTTTGTCGACTGTATAGAGCTTCTCCATCTTTGGCTGCATAGAATATAATCAATCTGGTTTCAGTGTTGACCATCCAGTGATGTCCATGTGTAGAGTCTTCTCTTGTGTTGTTGGAAGAGGGTGTTTGCTATGACCAGTGCATTTTCTTGGCAAAACTCTATTAGCCTTTGCCCTGCTTCATTCCGCATTCCAAGGCCAAATTTGCCTATTACTCCAGGTGTTTCTTGACTTCCTACTTTAGCTTCCAGTCGCCTATAATGAAAAGGACATCTTTTTTGGGTGTTAGTTCTAAAAGGTCTTGTAGGTCTTCATAAAACTGTTAAACTTCAGCTTCTTCAGTATTACTGGTTGGGGCATAGACTTGGATAACGTTGATATTGAATGGTTTGCCTTGGAAACGAACAGAGATCATTCTATCATTTTGAGATTGCATCCAGCTACTGCATTTCGGACTCTTTTGTTGACCATGATGGCTACTTCATTTCTTCTGAGGGATTCCTGCCCGCAGTAGTAGATATAATGGTCATCTGAGTTAAATTCACTAATTCCAGTACATTTTAGTTCGCTGATTCCTAGAATGTCAACATTCACCCTTGCCATCCCTTGTTTGACCACTTCCAATTCGCCTTGATTCATGGACCTGACATTCTAGGTTCCTATGCAATATTGCTCTTTACAGCATCGAATCTTGCTTCTATCACCAGTCACATGCACAACTGGGTATTGTTTTTGCTTTGGCTCCATCCCTTCATTCTTTTTGGAGTTATTTCTCCACTGATCTGCAGTAGCATATTGGGTACCTAATGACCTGGGGAGTTTCTCTTTTGTTATTCTATCATTTTGCCTTTTCATACTGTTCATGGGGTTCTCAAGGCAAGAATACTGAAGTGGCTTGCCATTCCCTTCTCCAGTGGACCACATTCTGTCAGCCCTCTCCACCACGACCTGCCCGTCTTGGGATGCCCCGCAGGCATGGCTTGGTTTCACTGAGTTAGACAAGGCTGTGGTCCTAGTGTGATTAGATTGACTAGTTTTCTGTGAGTGTGGTTTCAGTGTGTCTGCTGTCTGATTCCCCTCTTGCAACACCTACCATCTTACTTGGGTTTCTCTTACCTTGGGCATGGGGTATCTCTTCATGGCTGCTCCAGCAAAGCACAGCCACTGTACTTTACCTTGGACGAGGGTATCTCCTTACCGATGCCGTTCCTGACCTTCAGTGTGGGATAGCTCCTCTAGGCCCTCCTGCGCCTGCGCAGCCATTATTACTATGACTAGACTAAATGCATATTAAGTGCTTAATATGTGCCAGACAATGGGCTAAATCTGTTTTACAGGTATTATCTCTTTTAATCCTCACAAAACCCAACTTGCCTAAAGCCTTGCAGTTAATAATGCAGCAAAATCAGACAAGTATCAGACCCTAACTCTCATGCTCTATGGAGGTGGATCATCCTGTCTCTCTACAGTGGTCATTTATTTTATAATCAGAAAAATCCATGAAGTTAGTTTCAGAAAAATCCTGTTCGAAACTTCACTTTACTTAGTCTCTACTAATTACTACTACTAAGTCACTTCAGTTGTGTCCGATTCTGTGCGACCCCATAGACGACAGCCCACCAGGCTCCCCCATCCCTGGGATTCTCCAGGCAAGAACACTTAAGTGGGTTGCCATTTCCTTCTCCAATGCATTAAAGTATAAAGTGAAAGAGAAGTCGCGCAGTCATGTCCGACTCAGGGACCCCATGGACTGCAGCCTACCTACCAGGCTCCTCCATCCATGGGATTTTCCAGGCAAGAGTACTGGAGTGGGGTGCCATTGCCTTCTCCGACTTAGTCTCTAGTACTCCCCAATTTCTGTCTCTTACTGCGCTTAGGGCAATCGGATCTCCATCTGCCATTCCTACATCTTTTTTGCGTGCTAAGTCGCTTCAATCGTGTCCCTCTCTATGGAACCCTACGGACTGCAGCCCGCCAGGCTCCTCAGTCCCTGAATGGGTTGCCCTGCCCTGCCCCCAACCCAGGGATCGACCCCCATCTCCCATATTGGCCTGCAGGATCTTTACCACTAGCACCACCTGCGAAGCCTGCAGCTTTGGAGGGTCCTGAAACCCGAGCTCACTTCCTAGCGCAGTGAAGTGTGCCCTTAGCTTGGCTCGGGGAGAACTTGAATTGAGGATGAGTGTTCACACAACATTAAGAATTTCGAAGCAATGTAGGATGGGGATACTCTAGGCCTCTCCATTTCCCTCGCGCACGGTGGCCTCTTTGCCTGCACCTTCTTGATCTCCTCTGCCTCGCTCGCCAGTGGGCTCGTCCCACCAGCGACGGGAGTCCGAGGGTTCCCTAGGTCGCCGAAGCTGCCTGACAGAGGCCAGGGTCCTGGCTCCAGCTCTCGGAGAGGAACAAGGAGCTCCACGTGGGCCCGGGGGCCGCCATCTCGCGTGCTGGCAGGAGCGGCGGCCGCAGCCGGAGCCGCTGCCCTTACTCAAGATGGCGGCCCAGGCGGGCGGGGCCCACGGTTCGCTGGCGGCGCAGAGGAGCAGCGGCATGGCGGCAGCTGCCAAGGAGCCGAGTTGGGTGGACTGGGACGAAGAGGAGGAAGACGAGGAGGAGGAAACAGTGAGTGCCACGGCGGAAGCCCGCGCGGTGGTGGCGGGGGGTGGAAGTGGCTGAGTGCGGGGCAGGGAGTCGAGGCGCGGCCCCGGGGCGCCTGGCGGGATTGTGCCCCCGAGCACGCGCGGCGGCAAGCGGCTGCCCACAGCCCTCCGGGCCACACGGACGTTCTAGGGGGAAGGAGGGAGGTTACCTTTGTTAACGGAGCGCGCTTCCTTTCCTTGAAAGCAGGACCTAGTTTTCACAAATGTGGAGTCGTTTCACTGAGAGTGTGTGTGTTGGGCTGTTCTCCTTAACTGCCTGCCTCACCCTGCATTCTCACAGGCTGACGCGTTAACCCTTCTTTCTTCCACCAGGAGCAGTTGGTTATGGTGGAATTATCAGGAATTCTTGATTCAGACTTGCTCTCAAAATGTGAAAATAAATGCAAGATTTTGGTGAGTCTTGTAGAATTGGTGGGTTGTTGTAGGTTTTCTTAAATCTGAAACAAGAATGAATGATGACATACCCATCCCATTTAGTTGAGTCAGTTCAGTTAAGTCGCTCTTTTTGCGAGCCCATGGACTGCAGCACGCCAGCCTTCCCTGTCCATCACCAGTTCCCAAACCTTACTCAAACTCATGTCCATTGCAGTAATGCCATCCAACCATCTCATCCTCTGTCGTCCCCTTTTCCGCCTGTCTTCAGTCTTTCCCAGCATCAGGGTCTTTTCAAATGACTCAGTTCTTCGCATTAGGTAGCCAAAGTATTGCAGTTTCAGCTTCAGCATCAGTCTTTCCAATGAATATTCAGGACTACTTTCCTTTAGGATGGACTGGTTGGGTCTTCTTGCTGTCTGAGGGACTCCCTAGAGTCTTCTCCAACACCACAGTTCAAAAGCATCCCCTTAAAATAGATTAATTCCAGGTGTACAAAGCAGTGAACCATTGGAGACAGTCACAGTACAGGGATCTATGGGAGCAGCTGGGAGAAAACTAATGCCCAGCTTCTACAGCATTGTCGACTATAAAAAGATAGACAGCTTGAGAGTTGGGAGTTAAGTTTTATTTGGGGCAAAATGAGAACTGCAGCCAGGGAGGCAGCACCTCTGATAGTTCTGAGATACTGCTCCAAAGAGAGTGGGGAAGGGTCAATATATGAGATTTTGGTGAAGGGGGAGTTCAGTACCATTAAGCACTTATATTACAAAAGGTTTTCTGCTAGTCACAAGGATTTGATGTCACCATGAAGGGATTTAGTGCTTTTCTGGGTATGAGGAAGTGCAAGGGTTTGGATCATAAAATCAGTTCCTGAAAAGATCTAACTGTCTTAAAGATCTGTCGCACCAGATGCCCTGGAGCACACAGTGCCTCACTCCACCTTGAACTCTCTCAGGGGGTGCTGAAGGTCAGCAGCTGCAGCAGCACAGGGTTCCATCTCCTCAGGGGCAGGTGGCAGATGCCCTTGTTGTTCAGTCATTGGCAGTGCTCTTGGCAAGTGCCAGTTTGTAGTTGACAGCATCAACAACGATGCCTGATGTCTGCATGTGTGGCTGGGAAGAGTTACAGATTTGTGGGGGGGGGGGTGGCATTTTGAAATGGAAGATTAAATTTTGGAAAAAAAAAAAAAAAGGCACTGTTTTGGACCTCCCTGGTTAAGAATCTGCCTTGCAATGCAGGGCTCAGGGGTACAATTCTTGGTGAGGGGAACTAAGATCCCACATGCCTGGGGCAGCTAAGTCTCAGTGCCACGACCGCTGAAGCCCACAGGACACAACTAAAGAGCCTCTGGGCCGCAACTACTGTGCCCACTCCAGGCAGGTGGGATTTCGTTTCCTGACCAGGGATCTAACCTCTGCCCCCTGCAATGGTGTTTTAACCACTGGACCACCAGGGAAAGCCTTCTTTTCTTTTTCAAATTGAGAAATAATTGACGTATAATATTATACTAGATTCCCCTGGGGGCTCAGTGGTAAAGAATCCACCTGCCAGTGTAGGAGACCAGAGTTTGATCCTTGATCCAGGAAGATCCCCACAAGCCCCAGAGCAACTAAGCCCCCTGTTCTACAACTACTGAGCCCAGTGCTTTAGAGCCCTCCAGCCACAGCTACCGAAGCCCGAGTGCCATAGAACCCATGCCTTGCAACAAGAGAAGCCACTGCAGTGAGAGGCCAGAGCACTATGATTAGAGAGTAGCCCCAGCTTGCTGCAATCGAGAAAGGCCCACACAGCACCGAAGACCCAGCACAGCCAAACATAAAAAAGTATTATTATTATTTTTATAATATATAATTTTTATAAAAAAATAAGATATTTTTATAAAACTGACCTGGAAAAGGTCAGCTTTCATTCCAATCCCAAAGAAAGGCAGTGCCAAAGAATGTGCAAATTACCACACAGTTTTACTCATTTCATATGCTAGCAAAGTAATGCTCAAAATCCTTCAAGCTAGGCTTCAACAGTATGTGTACCAAGAACTTCCAGATGTACAAGCTGGATTTAGAAAAGGCAGAGGAACCAGAGATCAAATTACCAACATCCGTTGGATCGTAGGAAAAGCAAGAGAATTCCGGAAAAGCATCTACTTCTGCTTCATTGACTAGGCTAAAAGCCTTTGATTGTGTGGATCACAACAAGCTATGGAAAATTCTTCAAGAGATGGGAATACCAGACCACCTTACTTGCCTCCTTAGAAACCTGTATGCAGGTCAAGAAGCAACAGTTTGCAACCAAATTGGGAAAGGAGTATGTCAAGGTTGTATATTGTCACCCTGCTTATTTAACTTATATGCAGAGTACATTATGCAAAATGCCGGGCTGGATAAAGCAGAAGCTGAAATCAAGGTTGCTGGGAGAAATAATAATACCCTCAGATACACAGATGATACCACCCTTATGGTAGAAACCAAAGAAGAACTAAAAAGCCTCTTGATGAAAGTGAAAGAGGAGAGTGAAAAGTTGGCTTAAAACTCAACATTCAGAAAACTAAGATCATGGCATCTGGTCCCATCACTTCATGGCAAATAGATGGGAAAACAGTGAAAACAGTGACAGACTTTATTTTCTTGGGCTCCAGAATCACTGTAGCTGGTGACTCCAGCCATGAAATTAAAAGACGCTTGCTCCTTGGAAGAAAAGCTATGACCAACCTAGAGAGCATATTAGAAAGCAGAGACATTACTTTGCCTGCCAAGGTCCATCTAGTCAAAGCTACAGTTTTCCAGTAGTCATGTATGGATGTGACAGATGGACAATAAAAAAGGCTGAGCGCTGAAGAATTGAGCCTTCAAACTGTGGTGCTGGAGAAGACTCTTGAAAGTCTCTTGGACAGCAATGAGATCAAACCAGTTGATCCTAAAGGAAATCAACCCTGAATATTCACTGGAAGGACTGATGCTGAAGCTCCAATACTTTGGCCACTTGATGTGAAGAGCTGACTTATTGGGAAAGACCCTGCTGCTAGGAAAGATTGAAGGCAGAAGGAGAAGGGGACGACAGAGGACAAGATAGTTGGGTGGAATCACTGACTCAATGGACATGAATATGAATAAACTCAGGGAGATGCTGAAAGACAGGGAAGTCTGGCATGCTGCAGTCCATGGGGTCGCAAAGAGTCAGACATGACTGAAGGATTGAACAACAGCAATTTTTTAAAAATTATACTATACAGTTTCAGCTGTACATTTTCAGTATTTGTCTGTATTGTGAAGTGATCACCACAATGTCTAATTAACCCCCATCACTACACACACAGTTACAAAATTTTTTTCTTCTGGTAATGACTTTGAAGATTTACTGTCTTAGCAACTTTCAGATATAAAGTACAGTACTATCTATAGTCACCATGATGTTCTTAAACATCCCAGGACTTATTTATTTTATGACTGGAAGTTGGTATTATTTGAGCCCCTCTTCACTCATTTCCCCCACTCCCAAGGCTTTTACTAATGCTTTTTAATGGTCCTATATTCTGTTGTAGGGAATTGATACTGAAAGGCCCATTCTGCAAGTGGACAGCTATGTCTTTGCTGGAGAGTATGAAGGTAGGAGGACATCAGAGAGATGAAATTCCCTTTTTATATGCCTTTTGGAGAAAGTAGCTATTTCAACAAGTTGCCTTAATGTTTTTCTGCAGACACTGTTGGGACCTGTGTTATATTTGAAGAAAATGTTGAATATGGTAAGTGATTGCTATGCTGACTCAACTCTTTTTGTTATGAAATATTTCAAACATACTTGTATATGATGGATATTAAAGTTAAACATCTCATGTACCCACTGTCTACCTGTATCAAATCCTCCCTTTTGGCTAGGTAGTTAAAAAACATTCCAGATGCATTTGAAGCCCCTTGTGTATCCTTCTCCAGAATTACTCCCTTCTGTCTTGAGAGGTGATCACTCTCTTGAATTTGGTGTTTATCTTTCTTAACCTGATTTTATATTACATATGTATATATCAGCAGACAATAAATAGCACTTTCTGGATACTTTCACACTTTGTATAAATTGTAGCATATGATAATTGTATCGTTCTATATCTTTTTTCAATTAGAGATATGTTTTGAGATTTTTTACATACTTATATATATACATATATATAACTGTTTTCCCTGTTGTTATTTGTGACTGTACTGCAGTTTTTTTCCTCCAATTAATGGACATGTTGATTGCTTCCATTTTTATTAATAACTACTAAAATTTAATGAGTGCTTTCTGTATGTCAGGCACTGTTCTAAGTGTTCCATGTATAAATGTACTGAATCCTCACCACAAGTCTATGAGGTAGAGGGCATTGTTACCTTCATTTTATATTTGAAGAAATTGAAGCACAGAGAGATAAAAACATTCCCTAGGTCATAGACCTAGAAGCAGAGCCAGGATTGGAACCAAGATGGTCTGCTTCAGAGCCTGTTTTCTTAATTATGCTTATTTACTCATCACAAAAATGTCTAGTGCATCTATGTAAAAATGTCTCTTGGGTATACACTTAGAAACGGAACTGTTAGATTGATAAGTGTGTGTACTAGATTCAACCATCTGAAATTAACAATTTGGGCTGAATATTGCCAGTTTCACATGGTTCAACTTAATAGATACTATTGTGTTGCTCTCTAAAGTGTAGTATCAGTAGTCACACAGTGGCAGGCTCTGAGGATTTCAGTGTGCTTCACATCCTTAGCACAGAGTCTCATCCGTCATTCCCGCCTACACCCACGGTTTTTATAAAGCTGTGACCCCAAGCAGCAGGTGGACAGCAATTTTTTTTTCTCAACTTTCTCTCCTAATTGGGGATCTTCTCACTCCAGTCTGGCTTCAAGTAGTATCTGACTTTGGTGCTTCATTTTGAGCAACAGAATTTTAGATCTCATTACCCAGTAAACCCAAATTCCCGACCCCGCTTTCCCACTTCAGGGCTGGCACCTAATAGACCTGTAGCTTTACTCTAACTTCAGGTTTCTGTCCCCTGTAGATGTGTGTTGTCTTTGAGTTCACTTGTATCTTCAGTTCTTAAGTATTTAATCTATTACTTCTCTGTGGCTAGAGCAGGAGGAATGAGTTAAATCTTGAGCTTAACTGCATTATCTTGATAAGAAGTAGTTTAGCTCTCTAAACTGGAACCATTGAGGCTTAACACAATTATTTGATGGCATAGTGTTCATTTTGTATTTTAGTGGATGCAGAAGGCAGTAACAAAACAGTGCTAAAATATAAATGCCACACAATGAAGAAGCTCAGCATGACAAGGACTCTTCTGACGGAAAAGAAGGAAGGAGAAGAAAACATAGGTTAGTTCACTTATTTCTCTGAAAATAGATGATTCAGTATTGGCTTTATGACACAATGTTGCCAGGATGGTCTTTGTACTTCATAATAATAACTGTGTAATAGGTTAAGTACATGAAAATTGAGAGCTCTCCATAAAAAGAAACAAAGATAGATTTTTAAAATTTAGTTGAATTCTCATATAGCTGGGGGCGCTGGAGACATAAGAGAAATTTTTATCTGCTTTGCTTTGGAAATGATTGTGAGGAGTTTGTTAAGCAACTTGACATGATTTCAACCCCAAGGAATTCAGCAGCCACTCCTCTCCCCACCATTAAAACTTTGTAAGTGCAGAAGATACAATGGTAGCAGTTCTTGACCCCCACAGCATCTCCTGAGCTTTGAGGAGATGCAGTGACCTTCCCCAAGATGCTCATGACTGGAAGATGCTGGCTTTATATGTGAGGGAGGAACTCTAAGACCACAGTTGTTAATCTGAAGTCTAGTTCTTAATAAACACCCAGTTAGCCTTCTCCAGTTGCCAGTCATCCAACACTAGAGACTTTATGGGTGTTTCTTGCACCTGTAGCAGGCACATGTTTGCAGAGATGGACAAATAACCACTTGATGGTTTAAAAGTCCATTGCTCACCACACCAACCTCTTTCTGTTGCCCTAGGGAATTTGGGACATGGTCAAAATAAATGTGGTTGTCCACCAAAAAGAAGGCTTATTGCTCAAAGACATTTGAAACACTAGTAAATAAGACCCTAATGATGAATATTCATGGCTTGATTTATTGTATTTTAAAGAATAAATATTTGAAGGTACATTCATCATCTAGAAATTTATACCAGCTACACATAACTATATAACAAATCTTTATTCTTACATATTCCACAACTATCCTTTTTTTAGGCACTTTGAAAATAATAGGAAGGAGGCACTTGAAGTTCTAGAATGACCTTGAAAGGCAGATACATATCAGATGGCTTAACTATCATTTAAATATTCTTCTTAAAGGAAGTTAGAGAATTCGGTCTAGTCCTTTAATAATCTAGTAGCTCTTTGGGAGACTGTGGATGCATCTTTTCGCTTATCCATTAGCTTTGTACGGGTTTTCTGTAGTTGCAGCAAGCAGGGCTACTCTTTTTGCAATACCCTGGCTTTTCATCACTGTGGCTGCTCTTGTTGTGGAGAACAGGCTCTAGGCACATGGGCTCAGTAGTTGCAGCACACAGACTCAGTCGTCGTGATTTATGGGCTTAGTTGCTTCCCAAACCAAGGATCGAACCTGTGTCCCCTGCACTGGCAGGCAGATTCTTATCCACTGTGCCACCAGGGAAGTGCAAAGTTTGGGTGTATTTTAATCAAATGAATTAGCAACCAGCTATTCAAGGCTGTACTGGTTATCTATTGGTGCATAAAAAATGGCCCCTGAACTTAATGGCTTAAAACAACAGCAACAGAAGCACTGTCTCCCATGGTTTCTGTGAATCAGGAATTGGGAAACAGCTTATTAGCTAGGTGGTCTGGCTTGGGTCTCTCATGAGGTTGCAGTCGTTTCGTTGACTGGGCTGTAGTCATCTGAAGACCTGAGTAGGGCTGGAAAAATCTACCTGTAGGATGGCTCACTCACGTGGCTGGTGCGTTTGTGCTGGAGGCGTCACTGCCTTGCCCTCCTCACACTACTGGTTTGCGTGCCCTTTGACACAGCAGCTGGCTTTCCCAGACCAAGTGATTTTTAAGAACAAAGTAGAAGCCACAATGTTTTTTATGAACTAGCCTTAGAAGTCACATTCTGTCATTTCTTTGATATCCTATTCTGTGTGGGAGGGAACAACACAGGGGCATGCATGTCAGGTAGGTGAGGATCATTGGGGACCATCTTGGATGCCAGCAGAACAAAGTAGACAGGAGGTGTGGTCCTTATTTTCTAGGAGCTTGTACTCTAAATCACATTTAGACAGACATGGATGTCTATGATTCGACACCCATTTCACTCAACTTAAGTTATCTGCTATGTGCCAAGTATTATGCTAAATAACAGAGTAGGCTTTAGAGTGGCTTTAAGGTTTTGAACTTGATGAATAAAAAATATTTTTGTCTTAGAATAATGTTATTCTCTGTTTAGAATAATGTTATTGCAAGCAAAAAATATAGTTGTTTTTTTTTTTTTAATAAAAGTCAATAGTTGAAGCTAAGCTAGAGGGAAAGGACTAATCGAGTTTTGACAGAGGGAGACTTTATAGAGAAGAGATATGGGGTCAACAGTAAGGATGTTTCAATAAACAGCTGCAGAAGAGTTAGTTTATGGTGGGGTATAGGATAGATGGATGCTCAAACAGGGTGACAAGATAGGTTGGGATATCTTACAGATACCTAATGAAACTTTGACAATGACAGTCAACAGCTTGGATTATAGGAATTAAGTATCTATGAAAATACTTGGCTTTCTGAAAGGGTCAAAAGGATAAGAGAAAAAAATGGCTAGCATTATTGAAGCAATTCTTGATTATGGGTGTTCATTGAGGGCTTAGGGCTTTGACTGTAGGTATGAAAAGGAACAAAAATTTTTTTCAAGGATTTTTTTGGAGAGATTTTTTATTTCACAATTGGATTCTTCAATTTAAAATGACACATAAATGTTGACTTGGAAGACGATAGAGGGTATCATCCACTGTATTTGAAAGCTGACTGAATAAGAAGAAAATTGTAGGGAAGTGACAATTTTCTTCTAGACAAGAGATGGCAGTGGAAGATTAGTTATCTCTCAGAATGAGCTGGGACCTGGACTCTGGAGAAAGGGCTTAGAATAGTAGTGATTTTCATAATGCATACCTTATAGGCTTTCCAAGGTCTCCACGTAAGATGAAAATTACACGTTTGTTATCAGTTGGTTCAGGCACCATGTTCCTTTCTTTAAGTTGGGGTTTTATTTTGATAAATATTCATATGAACATTTAAATTAAAAATATTTGTAAGTAACTAAAATTCCTTTTAATATTTCTTGGTTTCTCACCCCACCTACTCCCTCCCTATTAGGTGGTGTGGAATGGCTACAAATCAAGGAGAATGATTTCTCCTATAGACCCAACATGATTTGTAATTTTCTGCATCAACATGAAGAGGATGAAGCTGTAGCTTCAGACCCAGATAAATCTTTGGAGTTGGAAGAGCATGAGACTCAAATGAAAGATAATTCAAACCTGAGTTATGAACAGGAGAAACCACCGAACTTGGAAATAGAGGATTCTGGCCCTCTTATTGATATCCCTTCTTTTGAGACAGAAGGGTCTGTTTTTATGGATACCCAAGAAACCGCCTTAGAAATCACTCCTAGATGAAATGTTTCTCATAATAACTAGTCATGAACTTTTTATAGAATTTTTATATAAAATAATTGACTGTAGTTCACAATTTTTATTTTTGTTAGCTATATACACATTTCCATTTTTAGTAGTTTAATATACTAGAATCATTAAGGGCCAAATATGAGTTTTTAAAAATATGGTTTCAAGGACTATAGGGACCATTCTGTGATGAGTCCTTTAAAACGGAGGTTTTACTAAAGTAAGTATATAAGATTCTATTGCAGCCATTGCAAGTTACTACATTTAATGGCGTATGTGTATTAAGCTAGAGAAGTGTATTGTAGGTCAGCTGTTTGAGACAGGTCTCACCTGGGCTAAAATCAAGGTATTTGTAGAACTTCTGTTCTGGAGGTGGGATGGGGGACTCCATTTCCTTGCTCATTCAGTTGTTTACAGAATTCAGTTCTTTGCAATTGAAGGATCATGGTCCCATTTGCTTGCTGTTGGCCGAGAGCCATTCCCATATTCCAGAGGCTGCCTGCATTCCTTGACTCATAGCCCCTTCTCATCAAAGCCAACAACCATGGTCAAGTTCCTCTTGATGTTATCCTATTGATGTTAGACCCTTCTGTCTTTTATTTGATTACATTGGGCACATCTGGCTGACTTCCCTATTTTAAGGTCTAACTTTAATTCCATCTGCAAAGTCCATTTTGCCATGTAATTTAAACAGGCATAACACTGAAAATTATGGCATGAAAATATTTGGGGGGAGACATCTTCCAGTCTACCAACATCAATATTACAATTCTGAGAACAGAAGAATTCAGAAGTGCTTAAGGGTGAAGGTACAGTTCCTGATATTCCAGCTGTAATTTCACTCCTTTCCTACTGAAGAAAGATGATTGAAATTCAGCTGTAACAGTCATTTTACTACAGTGATACAACATTGTAAAGCCATTATCCTCCAATTAAAAATTAAGTATTACGGTGATAAGCTATATCTGCTCTAACTAGTATTTTTTAAGTAAATTATTCACAAACTTTGATACAGGTTGATCAATATGAAATTACCAGTATTTGTTTCTGACTATAAAACCCAGCCATTTTATATGGTTTATGCTGGAATAAAACACACCTCACATTAATTATATCTCATAGTGCTCTGTGATGACCTAGGGATGTGGGATGGGAGAGTGGGAGGGAGGCTCAAGATGGAGGGGGATCATGTATGATTATGGCTGGCTCACGTTGTGTGGCAGAAACCAGCACAATGTTGTAAAGCAAGTATCTTCCCATTAAAAATTTAAAAATATTATATCTCTCAACTGTTGGAGGTATAACTTTGACAGATTAGAAAATTAATGTTCTAGGATGAGAAAATTTTTCCTTCCTTAAGTTTTGTAACTTTTTCCTATTTAATTGGAAAACAACATACCCTGATTAAAAGCATTTCCAAACCATAAGCATGTATATCCTCCCAATTTTTATATGACTTTAATCTCAGCTTTCCTTTAATCAGAAACATTTTTTTCTACCAAATGTATGTGGAGAGACTGCTACTTGACCCAATATCTGGTCTTCCTTTTTCTCTTTGTAACAATCCCAGAATTTATTCAGGCGGGAGAAGGAAATGGCAACCCACTCCAGTGTTCTTGCCTGGAGAATCCCAGAGATGGGGGAGCCTGGTGGGCTGCCGTCTGTGGGGTCGGACACGACTGAAGCGACTTAGCAGTAGCAGCAGCAGCAGTGTGCGCAGCTTTCCTTGTGTATATGAAAGTGGCCCTATTTTCTAGATGTTAGTTCTTCCAAGCTTGATATAGATTCAAAGCAGTCCCAACAAAACTACAGCAAGTTTTCTATGCATATTGTCAAACTGACTAAAGTTTATATGGAGAGGCCAACCCTCAGAATAGCCAATGCAATGGTAAAGAATATAGTGAAGGACTTCAAGACTTACTGTAGAAATTGTAGTAATATAGACAGTGGGAATTGCTGAAAGAATAGACAGATAAGTCAATGGAACAGAATAGAGAGGCCAGAAATAGACACAGTCAACTGTGTCTAGATTAAGGAACAAAGGCAATACAATGAAGCAGAGAGTCTTCAATAAACGGTGCTGGGACAACTGGACATCCACATGCAAAAGAATGAAGTGGGACCCCTCCCCAATCTCATATTATATACAAAGACTTACTCAAAATGGACTAACAGGGACTTCCCTAGTGGTCCAGTGGTTGAGACTCCCTGCTCCCAATGCAGGGGGCCCAGGTTTGATTCCAGATCAGGGAACTAGATCCCACATGCCGCAACCAAAGATCCCAAGTGCGGCAGCTAAGACCTGGTGCAGCCTAATAAATATATACATTTTTTAATATATAGTAGTTTTTAAAAAATAGATTAATGGCTTAAATAAATGTAAGGGCTAAAGTTATAAAACTCTTTGGAGAAAATATAGGTATAAATCTTTTATTATGTTGGATTAGAAATGGTCTTTTAGATAAAGCATGAAAAGTGGAAGCAATAAAATGACACACCGGTCTTCATCAAAATTGCTTTTTCAATTCAAAGGACACTAGAAAAAAAGACATCTATTCAACTGGAGAAAATATTTGCAAATTATCCATCAGATAAGGGACTTGTATCTAAAATATATGAGAAACTATTGCAACTCAATAAAAAGACAAAGGATCTGAGCATTTTTCTGGAAGAAGATATGGTTAATCAACCTATGAAAAGATGCTCAAAATCACTTGTCATCAGCGTAATACAAATAAAAACCACAATGAGCTACCACTTTCTACCCACTAGGTAGGATGGCTTGATGAAAAAGATGAACAATAGCAAATTTTGGAGGTAAGTGGAGAAGTTGGAACCTGTGGTTAGTAGAATAATGCTCTCCCCAAAACATGTCCACGCTCTAAATGCAGGGATCTGTGAATATGTTACTGTACTTGGCCAAAGGGAATTTGCTATATGATTAGGTTAAGGATTTTGAGATGGGGGATATAATTGTGGATTATCCAAGTGGGCCACATGTAATTGCAAGAGTTTTATAAGAGGGAGTCAAACAACAGAGAAAAATAAGTAGTAACAAGTAAAAACAAAACACAGAAACAGAAGTTCGGGTGATGCCTTTTCAAGATACAGGAATACCAAGAAATGCAAACAGCTTATATAACCTGGAAAGGTAAAGATTCTCCCTCCAGTTTTTAGGGGGAATGGAGCCCCACTGACAATTTGAGACCTGTAAAATTAGGCTTCTGGTTTCCAGAGGTCTAAGTTCAGTCGCTCAGTAGTGTCCGACTCTTTGCCACCCCATGGACTGCAGCATGCCAGGCTTCCCTGTCCATCACCAACTCCCGGAACATGCTCAAACTCGTGTGTATCAAGTTGGTGATGCCATCCAACCATCCCATCCTCTGTTGTCTCCTTCTCTTCCCACCTTCAATCTTTCCCAGCATCAGGGTCTTCTCCAGTGAGTCAGTTCTTTGCATCAGGTGGCCAAAGCATTGAGTGCATCAGCTTCAGCATCAGTCTTTCCAATGAATATTCAGGACTGATTTCCTTTAGGATTGACTGGTTGGATCTTTTTGCTGTTCAAGGGACTCTCAAGAGTCTTCTCCAACACCACAGTTCAAAAGCATCATTTTTGGGTGCTCAGCTTTCTTTATAGTACACCTCTCACATTCATACATGACTGCTGGAAAAACCATAGCTTTTGACTAGATGGACGTTTGTTGGCAAAGTAATTCCTCTGCTTTTTAATATGCTGTCTAGGTTTGTCACAGTTTTTCTTCCAAGGAGCAACCATCTCTAGAAGTCTCACATAATAAATTTATGTTATGATAGTAAATTTGTGGTAATTTGTTACAGCAGCAATAGAAAAACCAATTCCAGGCCCTCTTACATTGTTAATAGAAATGTAAAACGGTGCAGGCAGTTTTACAGTTCCTCCAAATGTCAAACAGGGTGGCCATATGCAGTTCTAGAGAATTAAAAACAAAAGTCTACACAAAAACTTGAACATGGATGTTCAAAGCATCATAAGGTATAATCTTTAAGATTATAAAAGTGGAAACACAAATGTCCATAAATTCTTGAACAGATAAGCAAACATGGCATATCCACAGAATGGACCGTTACTCAGTTCTAAATAAATGAATGCACTGAGAATGAAGTACTGATACATGCTACAACACATGTGAACTGTAAACATGAGCACGTGGGAACACAGTAAGTGAAATAAGCCAGACAAAAAAGGCCACATATTTTATGAATCCATTTATATGGTATTTTCTCCATAGGCAGATCTATGGAGACATAGATAAGAGGTTACCAGGGACTGGCAAAAGTGAAAAGTGGGGAGTGCTACTAGGTTATGAGAAGGGTAATAAAAATGTTTTGTAATTAGTGGTAGTGGATGTACATCTTTGCAGATACACTAAAAACCACAGAAATTGTACACTTTATAGGACTAACATGGTACCTGAAATATACAGTTGAAACACTGGGGGAAAGTAACGATCTTAGTGTTATTTTCTCCTTACCTTTTATGTGCCGGGCACCATGGCAGTTATAAACTCTACCTCACTGATGTCACTGTTTTGTCAACGGTGCATACTGCACATTGATCATTTTAGTGATATGTGAGTACCTACCATTCCTTTCTAGCATCCTGGGGGATTCCCAGATGAATAACATTTGTTCCTTGAATATCTGGTTCCAGATACACACATGAAACAGGCTCAGACCTGGGACTTTTTCCTGCAATGTTGCAATGCTTGCACCTGAACAAAAGTCTCCTCTCCTCCAATAATCAAATACAAAGAAACCATAGAGATTAAAAATAACTATGTGCATGGGCAGTTGGAGCAACTTATGGACAAGATTAAAAAAAAAAACCACATACATACACAAAACCCAACTGCCACTTATCTAGAGCTGGGAGCAAAACTATGCTAGTGCACTCAACACCACCTAAGAGGTGAGCCACCCCTCCAGACCACCCTTGTACACACCGTGTCCTGAAGCCATGTAAGGAACCAGCTAACCTGCCCCGCCCCCTTCCCAGCAAGTAAGGGAACCTGTTACTTGGTTTTAGTCCCTCCTGCAGGCACAGTAGCCCCCTTTTAGTGTATCTGCAAAGATGCCTTAATTTCTTCGCTGGCCTCTCCAATTTCTATTGATTGAGGGAAGGCCAAGAACCCTGACCAGTATCATATACAGGTGTGTACCTCAAGCTCCTAGAAGCGAGCGTTAACTTTCTGAAAAGAACCCACGCAAAAACCTGTAACCATGGGAACATAGTCCCTCCTCCACAGCCGATAGCATCTCCGGGAGTCTACTTTGGCCCCAGGAAGTGGCGTCAGACGCAACTTCCGTTTCCGGAAGCTCCGTTCCGCCTCCGCAAACGCACCGCCCTATCGCGTAAGCGGGCGGTACACGTGCGTTCACCTGGTTCCCCCTGAGGTAGCGATGGACGCTTTGGATAGAGTTGTGTAAGTGCACTGGGTTCCTTCCCCGGGTAACGTTGGCGCAGAGGGGCTCCTGTAGCGGGATGGAGTGTTAGCGCTTCTGCCGCCCCGTGCTCCGTCCTCACACCCGTTGCCAGTCCGGGTGGATTGGAGCAGCTCCAGGAGGGAGCTGGAGCTCCCTGAGGGGAGGTGGAGAGCGGGGAAGTCCGCGTGTGGGAGCCCGGAGGTGGAGGTGGCACCAAGGCTTTGGCAGCTTTTATCCTAGACAATTGGAAATGTCTTCGTTTCCACACATGTGTGAGAAAGGCGTTAGAGTGAGGGGCTCTGAGCACAGCCCTCGAATCTGACAGATTTAGGTGACAGACCACTTAGAGCTTTGTGGTTGAGTCATTTAGCCTCCCTAAATTTCAGTTTGCTGTGAAAAGTAGCATTTATAATAGTCATTCTTCATAGAACTGTGAGGATTACTTGCGAGAGAGTGTAGGTAAAGGCTTTGTTGCAGCGCAGAGAGATGCTTATTTCCTCTTTTTCCCAAACTTGTACAGGTTTCTTGAGTTATCCTTGGGTAATCGTTGCTTTAATTTCGTCCAGAAAGTGTTTCTCGATCTCCTAAATAGTAATGTGATTTGCTGTGGGGTTTTTTTGCTGTTTACCTGGGTTAACGTATAATCAAAAGGACAAATTATTCGTTTGGTCATTAATGCAGGGGTTTTTACACATTTGCTGTACACTCTGCAGGTCTGGGGCTGCGAAGATGAGTAAGACTAGTTTATTGTCTCATTGGGGGACAAACAGCTAAGAAAACATAAAAGGTGTTTGCATTAGTTGCTGGTTCATTCAGTTTAGTCGCTCAGTCATGTCGGACTCTTTAAGACCCCCTGAACCGCAGCACACCAGGCCTCCCTGTCCTTCACCAGTTCCCCGGACTTTACCCAAACTCATGTCCATTGAGTCGGTGATCCCATCCAACCATGTCATCCTCTGTGGTCCTCTTCTCCTCCTGCCTTCAATCTTTCCCAACATCAGGGTCTTTTTAAATGAGTCAGCTCTTCCCATCAAGTGGCCAAAGGATTGGAGTTTCAGCTTCAACATCAGTCCTTCCAATGAACACTCAGGACTGATCTCCTTTAGGATGGACTGGTTGGATCTCCTTGCAGTCCAAGGGACTCAAGAATCTTCTCCAACACCACAGTTTAAAAACATCAGTTCTTTGGTACTCAGCTTTCTTTATGGTCAAACTCTCACATCCATACATAACTACTGGAAAAACCATAGCCTTGACTAGATGGACCTTTGTTGACAAAGTAATGTCTTTGCTTTTTAATGTGCTGTCTAGGTTGGTCATAACTTTCCTTCCAAGGAGTAAGCTTCTTTTAATTTCATGGCTGCAATCACCATCTGCAGTGATTTTGGAGCCCCCAAAATAAAGTCAGGCACCGTTTCCACTGTTTTCCCCATCTGTTTGCCATGAAGTTGCTGGTTAATCAGAAGTAATAAACCACATGGAATATGCAACATACAGCACTTTTATTGGGTTATGGATGCACTAAATCTCTCTTGGTTTGACTTAAAAAATAATGTGTATCTTTATCAACCAGTAAATGATTAGAAGCTTTATATGTGCTTGATATTTTATCTGGAGGAGAGTTTTTAAAGTCTGTATGGTACAGTATGTGTGTGTGTATTCTGTTTTTCTTTTCCATCCCGAAGTGTACATGGAACTGGAAGAAGGGAGGATCATAGTTATTTAAGAGAAAAATTATTTCTGTAGGTGGCAGATGGGAAAATCAAGATTCTCACTGTAGTGTAAGTGGGGGGGAGAGTTTTTAAAGTCTGTATGGTACAGTATGTGTGTGTGTATTCTGTTTTTCTTTTCCATCCCGAAGTGTACATGGAACTGGAAGAAGGGAGGATCATAGTTATTTAAGAGAAAAATTATTTCTGTAGGTGGCAGATGGGAAAATCAAGATTCTCACTGTAGTGTAAGTGGGGGGTGAACAACATAGTGTATAAAAGCCTTCTACTCAATGTGACAGAATACAATCAGAATAATGAATTTGTTTCCCATATGTAGTGTGTGTGTGTGTGTGTGTGTGTGTGTGTGTGTGTGTGTGTGTGTGTGTGTGTGTGTGTATTTGGCTGTGCTAGGTCTTCGTTGCTGCGAGGGCTGCTCTCTTGTTGTGGTGCTCCGGCACCTCATTGTATTGGTTTCTCTTGTTGCGGGAGTACAGGCTCTGTGGCCCAGGACCTTCAGTAGTTGCAGTTCCTGGGCTCAACAGTTGTGGTGCCCAGGCTTAGTTTCTCTGCAACATGCGGGATCTGCCCGGATCAGGGATCGAACCTGGGTCTCCTGCATTGCAGGCAGATTCTTTACCTCTGAGCCACCAGGGAAGCCCGTTTTACTTTCGTATTTTGCAGGATGGTTGGTCTAGGTGAGTTTTTAAATGTAGCTCATTTTGAAGATTGGCCTACATGCCAAGCTGTGTGGCTTTGGACAGATTACGTCAGCTGTAAAGATTAGGCCTTAATAGACTAACTATAATGAAGTGTCAGTTGTTATTATTCTCAGTTGGTGGCAATAGTATTTGACTTTATCAGCAACGATATTGGAGTGGGACATTGGATACTTCCTGGCAGGTATTGTGGTCTTATACCTGGAGGAAAGATAAGTAGTAATTAGCCTCTCTATGCCCACAGATTGACTGGCAGTTGGCATGCAGTTCATTGTGTTAGGGTACAGAGTACTGGTTTGATTGCTTTAAGAGTAAAGAAAAAATAATAGGGTAAAAATAGCAACAGTGTTCACTTGAGTCCTTGTTTTTTTTTAATAAAAGATTTAGAAAACAGTAATAGAATGCTGGGAATATAAAAATGGAAGTCTTTTTAAAGACCAAATGTAATTAATGCATTTAATAGTAATAACTGAATATATTTTATTAATATTCCCCCAAAATGAGATTTTGTGGAATCCTAACTAATAAATGTTATGTAATATCTCTTTGATATTTAAGAATTTATATATAAGTCTTGGTTTTGTAATATGATGAAAATGTCTTAAGTTGTTATGAATTGTGATTTTTCGCAACAGAAAACCCAAAACAAAAAGAGCCAAGAGATTCCTTGAGAAGAGAGAACCGAAACTCAGTGAAAATATTAAAAATGCTATGTTGATTAAAGGAGGAAATGCAAATTCAACAGTAACACAAGTGCTTAGAGATGTGGTAAGTATATTTATATATATATATACACACTTTTTAAATGGTATTGAAATCATTTTAGAAAGTTTTTAGCATACTAATTGGGCTGCTGAGAAATATATAGAAAACTTTGCCTTGCCTTAAGAAATGCTAACCTTAGAAAAAAGCTAGAGTTGGAGGTTGTTTGCTTTGCCAAGGAACTGACTACTGGTTTTCCTTACAGCTCCCTTAGTAAATTTCACCTGGTTTCAATGACTGGAATTTGATTTCTTCACATTTCAAGAACATATCTAATTTATAAAATGAGCTAACTGCATATTATATTCCTTTATTTTTTCAACAATACCAACTACTGTGCTGGATACTAGGGATTAATATTTATATAAGACACAGTCTCTCCCTTCAGTGAGCATAGTAAGAGACAGACAAATGAAAGTTACAGCATTGTGAATGATGTGCTGGGCTGGAGGTATGCACAGAGTAGGACAGGAGTCAGTCAGAGAGTCAGTTCAGTCGCTCAGTCGTGTCAGACTCTTTGAGATCCCATGGACTGCCACACACCAGACTTCCTTGTCCATCACCAACTCCCGGAGCTTACTCAGACTCACTGTCCATCAAGTGGTGATGCCATCCAACCATCTCATCCTCTGTCATGGAGTAGGATGGGAGGCTGAGTTAAAATCCCATGAGGGTTGCCACACAGGGTGGGCTTTCTAGAGATGACAGTTAAGCTTCATTTTGAAGGAGCTGAAACGAAAAGAGGAAAAGGGAAGAGGAAGAGAAGGGCTTCCAAGGCTGAGGCAAAAGCTTGTGCACAAAGGGAGTGTGAAGGAGCATGATACATTTGGGGAATTGCAGATAATTGGGGGTGGTTAAAGGAGAGTGGGCTAAATGAAGCTAGAATTTAAGGATGTGAAGGGAATCATTTAAATTGGATAGAATATTGAAAGGGCATATAAATTTTTAATTAGGTAAGTCCTGTCTAAGAATATTAAGCTTGTGTTGCAAGTTATCTGTGATCAAAGGGGAGCCATGCAGAAGATATCAGAATAGGATTCAGGAGCTAGGATAACCTTGCATAATGACTGTTACAGTGCTTCACTTTTATCTCGCTTTTCAGAATATGTTTTGTTTTGAAAGCTATAAATTATGTTTTACAGTATGCACTGAAGAAACCGTATGGCATTCTGTATAAAAAGTAAGTATGATTTTTTTTTACTTATTTAATTGTTTCATTATAAAAGTAACAACCAATCACTTTATGGGAGACTTAGAAAAATATTTTATTTAAAAATATTATATTGCCTTATATACATAGCTAAGTGTATTTCAAAACTTACTTCTTTCCAATCTGTATTCATTTGTAGTGAACATTCTTACAGAGTTGTAATCATAGCATGTATGTATCACTTTGAAATAGTAATAGACTTACAGAAAAGTTGCAAAAATAGTAGAGTTCCCTTATACCCTTCTCCCACATCTCTTAATGTTATAGCTTCTGTAACCACAGCACAGTTATCACAGGGAAGAAATGGACATGGGGACAGTAATTTATACACATTAACTTTTTAATCACAGGCTTGATTTGGTTTGTCAGTTTTTTTGTTAATATTCTTTTCCTCTTCTAGGATCCCACATTGTGTTTAATTGTCATGTCTTCTTAGTCTCCTCCAATTTATGACCATTCCTCAACCTTTCCTCATCTTTGATGACCTTGACACTTTGATGAGCACTTGTCAGTTATTTTGTAAAATATCCTTCAGTTTGGACTTGTCTTATATTATGAATAGGTTGAGATTGTACATTTTTGGCAGTAGCATCATAGAAGTGATGTGCCTTTTCAGTATATCTTACCAAGGAATACTTGATATCTTCTTACTGGTGGTGGTAAATTTGATTAAGGTGGTGTCTGATAGATTTCCCCACTATAAAGTTGCTATTGATATTTTCCCCTTTGTAATTAACAGATGTTTAGAGGAGATACAAGTTTTCAAGTAATCCTAGTTCTCCTCGAACTTTTGCTTATTCATTTTAGCATCCATCAGTGAATCCTGTCTACAGTAGTGATTACTATGGTGGTGTAGTGCTTTTCTATTTCCCTGTATTCCCTCTACAATTTATTAATTGGGATTCTGTAATGAAAATCAGTCCCTTCTCCATTTGTTTAAATTACTTATTTATGTTGGTGTGGACTATATATTTATTACATTCTTTGGGGTTCAGTGCTGTCATGATTTATTTTGTTGCTGAATTGTTCTCTCTTTGGCCATTGGAATCTCTGTCAGGTTGGCTTGTGTGCCCTTTCAAAGTGCCCTGTGTTTGAGCACTACCTTTCTGGCATCACAAGATGCTCTAGGCTCATCTTGCAGTTTTCATTGCCAGAGCCCTGGAATCAGTCCTGGTTCCATATATTGGAGAAAGATAACTTAGAAACAGAGATCTGGGCATTAAGTATGCTCAGTTGCTACTGGAGTGTCATCAGTCCTCTAGCAGACAAGAGCTTGAAAATGTACATAGGTACATTAACCTATGCATGTATGCACATCTGTATTTGTTTATATTTTATATCTATCTATATATTTAAAAAGCCCTGAGTTGATACTGATATTTCCTAAAAATTCATGAGTCTGTACTACTAATTTCAGTTCCACTCCAATACCAGAGACTTCACTTGAGCCTTTCTCCTTTTCTTCTTTGTAATTTCTGTCTTCTGTTTACTTGTGAATTGCTTTTGGCTGTTAATCATAAATGCTGCAGTAATTTTTCCTGATTTATCTTGCATAATTTTTCTAAATACTTTTGTATTGATTATAAAAGTAATATATATTTATCTTAAATAATTGGGATAAGAGTAAATAATCACTCACAGATAAACACTGTGTATATTTTCTCCTCATGTAGTTTTGTGTCTATACATCTTTTTTTTCTTTCAACAAAATTGAGATCATGTTGTATATATGATTTTATTTCTCTTTAAATTGGTAACAATTATGAACTGTATTATATTTATGTGACTAAAAATTCAAAAATATACAGTGAAAATATAAATATACATACATTCTCCTTAGAACAACCAGCATCAATAGTTTTTTGTGTATCTTAGCAGAATTTCTTCATGCATATTTGAATAAACCTTTTGTATGGGAAGATAGCGTTCTACATTTCTCTATCCACTGTTTGTCCATCTCCACTGCTACCACGGCTGGTCCAGCCCACCATTTTCTTTCTCTCCTGGATTACTGTGATAGCTGCTTACTGACCTCTTCACTCTTGCTGTGCTGCATTCCATCCTCACATAGTAGATCAGCCCTTTAAAAAGAACATTTGAATCCAGTTACATCACTCTCTTGTCTAAAATCCCCCTGTGCTTCCTGTTACTCTTTTAATAACCTTCATTCTTTACCTGAACCAGCAAGGCCCTACATTTTCTGGACCATGTCTTCATCTTTGACCTCATATCCCACCATTAACTCTTTGTTCATTAAGCTCCAGTGATGTTTGTTGCTTTCTGTTTTTTCTTGAATAGTCTAAATTTGTTTCCATCTCAGAATCTTTTCTACTTGGTTCCCCCTTCCTAGAGTACTCTTAACCTCAGAGCTCTTCCATGGCTAACTCCTCATTTATTAGGTCTCAGCTCCAATAATCGTTTTCCATTCTTCATACTAACACGGTGCCCTGTTTTATTTTTTTGTCACAACAGTTAGAACTTTTGAAATTGTTTACTTTTCCTCTAGAATGTAAGTTCCATGAAAGTAGGGATCTTGTTTGACATGGTATTATGGTATCCCTAGCTCCTAGAACAGTGCCTGGCACTAAATAAATATTTGAATGAATAAATATCTTCCAGCTTCTTTTTTGATCATTTGAATATATAATTATCTTTATTTAATATTATTACCTTATTGTTATGAGTGAATTGCTTATTAAAATTACAGTCACTTTTTTTTAAACATTAGGAAAAATATTACAAGGCCATTTGAGGATCAGACATCATTGGTAAGTATAAGAATCTCTGATTTAAGAGGGCATACAAGTGATTACTCAGCGTAATTCATTTAATTTAATAGTAGTCCTAACTTATGACTTTGAATTAGAAATCATCCTGCATTACAAAATTTTGATGCAATATAAAGGGGGAATAAGACTTTTTATTTCCAAAAATACTACTAAAGATCTTATGCTTCACTATGGATAGTATGTGTTCATTGCCTGCATGTATATTGATAGAATTTAAAAGAGTTAATTATACTTTAGGTGGATAATTAATGGATTGTCCAAAGGAAGTTTGTTGTATATGTTTCTATAATGCAAATTTGACTTTAAAAAGTTTTACTTTTCTTTTTTCTTATATTTTTAAAACGGAACAGTACCTGACGTTTTTGCGAAACGTGAGAACATGATTATGTTCTCTTGACAGGAATACCATTGCTTGTCTTATTTGTTTGTTTGCTGCATGGCATGTGGAATCTTAGTTTCCCTGACCAGGGACTGAACCCACTGTCCCCCCTCTATTTTGGAAGTTCAGAGTCTTAACCCTTGAACTGCCAGGGAAGTCCCATAGTTTGTTCTTTTTATTAGTGAATTTAATAGGAAAAGTTTTTGAATAGAATCTCAATGATTACTTAAAAACTGAAATTGAGCATCTTATCCTAACATGGCATCTAACTGCAGTGAAAATTATAATATATTAAGAAAAATATTCTCAAAATAAATGTTTTTTAATTAAGTTGTTTTTTATCACAATCTTGAATTTTTCACAGTCATCTGTTGAAGAGATCGTGAAAGTAAAAATGTATATAGAGTCTAGCCCAGAATTCTGTCTCTTCTATACATGACTTATCCAGGGCTGGTTTTATTTTGTGATACCATGGTGCTTTTAGTTGAGTGGCCACAGTGTAGAAGTATTATGTTGTAGAATCTGTAGCATTTTGTTTTTTTTTTCAATCTAATGTTGATAGGACATTTTTCTTACACTTGAAATTATGGCTTTTATCCTCTTTGATCTTCTACTTCCAGAAACAGGAGATATTTCATTGGCTGTAATAAATTTCATAATGCTAGAGCTCTATATGGTTGTGGAAACAGTGGTCATGTTAGAAATTTGGTTGATTTCCTCCTGACTGCCCATCCCCCAGTAGCACACTTCTTATACTGGAGTCTTGGAATTGTGCACAGTAGCTGGGGAATGTACTTCCTGTGGGCTGAATCCCTGTTTCTGTGAGGCTCACGAGCTAAGATGGTTTTTACATTTTTAAAGCTTTTTTTTTAAGTATATAAAAGTCTAAAACATTTATTATCTGGCCTTTTGGAGATAATTTGACTTCTCTTGCTCTAGAATTTTAATAAAAACTTGACTTTATGGAGAAGGATGACAGATAAGTACTGTATATAGGCTTCCCTGATAGCTCAGACAGTGAAGAATCTGCCTGCAATGTGGGAGACCTGGGCTGGGAAGATTGCCTGGAGGAGGGCATGGCAACCTGGAGAATCCCAATGAACAGAGGAGCCTGGGGGCTACAGTCCATGGGATCTCAAAGAATTGGACACAACTGAGTGACTTAGCACACATACCACGTACATACGTATATGTGAAAGGTAGTTTATGGAAACCATTTTTTTTTGAGCAAGCGTTTTTTGAATAACTGTTTGGTGCCAGACCCAGTATAAATTGCTTTCACATATAACATCTCATGTGGTTCTTGCAGATTTTTGCAGGAGGTGTTACTGTCTTTGATTTACATGATAAAACTGATTCTTGGAAAGGTTAACCAATCCCATAGTAAATGGCAAAGCCAGAATTCTTAGACTTTCTGACTCTGTCGTCTACACAGGGAGTAGAAAGACAAGTAGGTAGTTGTTTGTCCCATTTACTTCTTTCAACACTGGAATGGATGATAACCAAACTAGGGGCCCACACCTCAGGTCTTGGAATCAATAAAGAAGTTGAGGATTATGGTTGCTTCGCATGTTCTTTAATTATTTGCCATTAATTTAGGAAGCTTGGACTTCCGTGATGATCCAGTGGCTAAGAATCTGTCTTCAGATGCAAGGTGTGTGGGTTCCATTCCTGGTCAGAGAACTAAGGTCCCATGTGCTGCGGGGCAGCTAAGTCCATGTGCCACAACAAGGACCTGATGAAGCCAAAAATAAATGAATAAATAAATTTAGGAAGCTTTTCCAACTGTGCTGGAACTAAACTGGAACACATTCAATCTAATTTTTGTGCTGAGATTGGGGATCTCTGTAAACTGAATCAAAGTATCAATATGTGGGATGTAAAGTATAGGTACTAATGTAGAAGAAACTGTCTAGGATTCCCCATAACCGTATTTCCACTTCTCTCAGATCTGTGAAGTCAGTACTTTTGAGAGCCAAATGGTGGAAAATCTCTTACTGGTAGGAACATCATAGATCTGTCAGTTAGTCTTTGCTTGGTACACAAAGTGGAACTAGTCACAGCTGGGATGGTGTGGAGATTCTAGGGCAAGATTCCTGCAGGGATGAAGTTTGCAGTGAAAAGTAGTTAAATGCCTTGTAAACACATGAGTACATTTATAAATATCCCAAAACGCCATATTGATTAATTCATGTAAGTCCGTAGTATATTCATGTGTGTCCTGTAATGGAATACTTAATGTGCTATTCCAAAATAACTGCATAACTGAAAATAAATGGCCTTTAAAATTTATTAACCTAGTAGTTTTCATTTCGGAGAAGGCAATGGCAACCCACTCCAGTACTCTTGCCTGGAAAATCCCATGGACGGGGAGTCTGGTAGGCTGCAGTCCATGGGGTCATGAAGAGTCGGACACGTACTGACTGACTTCACTTTGACTTTTCACTTTCATGCTTTGGAGAAGGAAATGGCAACCCATTCCAGTGTTCTTGCCTGGAGAGTCCCAGGGACGGAGGAGCCTGGTGGGCTGCTGTCTGTGGGGTCACACAGAGTCGGACACGACTGAAGCGACTGAGCGGCAGCAGCAGCAGCAGCAGTTTTCATTTTGGTCTTAAACTCATATCTTTTCCCTAAGTACCTCAAAATTTAAAAAGTTTAAGTAAAAAGCTGCAAATAAAGACCTTTTCCTTTGTTTATTCCTATTTAGTTTACTATGTCTTCTTTAATTTCCACTGAAAAGAGTCATGGACATTTTATTTTTAGTTCAGAGGTACAATTCTTTTTTCCTTTTTAATTGAAGTATAGTTGATTTACAATGTTGAATTAGTTTCTGGTATACCTCAAAGTGATTCATTTATACATATATATGTTCTTCTTCATATTCTTTTCCAGTATGGTTTATTACAGGATATCAAATATAGTTCCCTGTGCCGTATAGTAGGACTTTGTTGTTTATGTATGGTAGTTTGAATCTGCTAATCCAGACTCCTAAATTATCCTTTCCCTTTTTGGTAACTGTAAGTTTGTTTTCTGTGTGTGTGAGTCTGTTTTATAAATAAGTTCATTTGTGTCATATTTTAGGCTATACATACAAGTTATATGCTGTTGTCTTTGTCTTCAGTTATTATGATCACCTCTAGGTTAATCAATATTGCTGCAAATGACATTATTTCATTCTTTATTGCTGAGTAGTATTGCAGTGTGTGTGTGTGTGTGTGTCTGTGTGTGCGCGCATTATCCATTATCCATTCATCTGTCAATGGACATTTAGGTTGCTCCCATGCCTTGGTTGCTGTAAGTAGTGCTGCTATGAATTTTGGGGTGCATGTATCTTTTGAATTAGAGTTTTCTCCAGATATGTGCCCAGCAGTGGGATTGCTGGATTATATTGGTAGCCCAGTTTTTAGTTATTGCTGGTGGTTTTTTTTTAAACTAGTTTATTGTTGACTGTGCTAGGGCTTTGTTGCTGCGCAAGCTTGTCTCTAATTGTGGTGAGCAGGGGCTACTCTGGTTGCAGTGCTTGGGCTTTTCTGTTTGCAGTGGCTTCTCTTGCGGAGCACAGACTTCAGGCATGTGGGCTCAGCAGTTGCAGTTCCCAGGCTCTAGAGCACAGGTTCAGTAGTTGTGGTACACGGGCTTAGTTGCTCCGTGGTATGTGCGATCTTCCTAGACCAGGGATTGAACTCTGTCTCCTACATTGGCAGGTGGATTCCTTACCACTGAGCCACCAGGGAAGCCCTTGTTTTTAATTTTTGAAGGAGTCTTCATGCTATTTTGCATAGTAGCTGCACCCAACTTACATTCCCAATGATGTAGGAGGATTTCTTTTTCTCTGCACTCTCTCCAGCATTTGTTATTCATAGACTTTTTATTTTTGCAGGTCACGTCATGTGGTATGTGGAACCTTAGTTCCCCAGCCAGGATGAAACCCATGCCCCCCTGTAGTGGAGGCGCAGTTTAAACCACCAGACTGCCAGGGAGGTCCCCTAGACTTTCTTTATAATAGTCATTTTGCCTGGTGGCTCAGTTGGTAAAGAATCCACCTACAATGCAGGAGGCTAAAGTTCAACCCCTGGGTTGGGAAGATCCCCTGGAGAAGGAAATGGCAGCCCACTCCAGAATTAATGCCTGGAGAATTCCATGGACAGAGGAGACTGGTGGGCTACAGTCCATAGGGTTGCAAGAGTCTGACATGACTTTCGACTGAACTACCACCAACACCACCACCATTCTGACTTATGTGAGGTGGTACCTTACTGTAGTTTTTATTTGCATTTCTTTAATAATTAACTATGTTGAGCATCTTTTCATGTGCTTATTGGCCATCTGTATGTCTTCTTTGAAGAAATGAATATTTAGGGCTTCTGTCCATTGTTTGGGTTGTTTTTTTTGTTGTTGTTATTGAGTAGTTTGAACTGTTTGTATATTTTGGAAATTAAGCCCTTATTGGCTTCATTGTTTGCAGATATTTTCTCCCATTCTATAGATTGTCTGTTGGTTTTGTTTATGGTTTCCTTTGTTGTGCAGAAGCTTGTAGGTTTGATTAGATCTTATTTATTTTTGTTTTTATTTGAGTCTTTAAGCCATTTTGAGTTAATTTTATGTGAGGTGTGTTCTAACTTCATCGATTACATCAGCTGTCTGGCTTTCCTAGCACCACTTGCTAAAGAGACTGTCTTGTCTCCCTTGTATATTTTGCCTCCTTTGTTGAAGATTATTGACCGTGGGTGGGTGGCTTTATTTCTGGACTCTGTCTTCTGTTCCACTGATGCATAGTCTACTTTTGTGCCAATACCATGCTGTTTTGATTACTGTAGCTTTTTAGTATTGTCTGGAATGTGGGAGGGTTATGCCTCCTGCTTTATTTATTCTTTTTCTTTAGGATTGCTTTGGCAGTTCTGGATCTTTAGGTCCCATATAGGGAGCTAAATTTTATATATAGGTCCCATATAAATTTAAGGATTATTTGTTTTGGTTCTGTGAAAAATATCGTGGATAATTTGATAGGGATCACATTAAATCTGTAGATTACTTTGGATAATATGGCCATTTTAACAATATTAATTCCTCTAGTCCAGAGTGTGGGATGTCTTCATTTCGTTAAATCATCTTCAGTTTCCCTTGTCACTGTCTTAATGGTTCTCAGCATTTAAGTCTTTCACTTGCTTGGGCAGGTTTGTTCCTAAGTTGTTGTTGTTGTTTTTTTGATGTGATAAAAAGGGGATTTTTTTTTTCTTTTACTTTCCCTTTCTGGTATTTCCTTGTTAGTATAGAAAAATGCAGCATGTTTCTGTATGTTGATCTTGTATACTGCTACTTTGCTGAATTCATCGATCAGTTCTAATAGCTTTTGTGTGGACTCTAGGATTTTCTGTATTTAGTATCATGTCTTCTGCATATAATGACAGTTTTATCCCTTCCCTTCCAGTTTGAGTACCTTTTATTTCAGAGAAGTACAATTCTTAAAGTTCTTATATTTATGCATTGATTTAATGGAATTTCTTTGGTTTTACAGGAATTTTTTCAAAGAAGTCAGATTGTTCTTTATTCATGTTTGGTTCCCATAATAAGAAGCGGCCAAATAATCTAGTAATAGGTAAATGTCATTTACTTTTTAAAACTTTTATTTTAGAGTCGGTTCTGTGGCTCAGATTGATGGTATTCAGGAGTAACCAGTAAACACTAAGCTAGTTTTTTATTTATCTACCAGTCTGCAGGTAAAGGATGGGCATGTTAATATCACCTTCAATCAAATATAGAGGTTTTTTGACTATAAAACATACATCCTAAAATCAATATTAGAGTTAGAAAAAAAAAGTATCATGTTTACTCACATAAAGTGACCCTTTCCTAATAAACACCTGTGCAATAAACATATTTGAAAATAAACCCTTGCTCTGTATTGAGACTTGGGTTGGCACAGTCAGTGACTCAGTGGCAAGCTCATTACCCTCCATGGACTTTTATTTGCTCTTCTATAAAATAAGGAAGTTTGGCTAAGTGGTCTTTCAAGATCCTTTCCAGGACCAAGGTTGTAATGGTTCATTCTAGGTGGAGCTGAAAATTTAAGAAAGAAGGAACATGTCTGGGAGATTAAAGGACAAAAAAAAAGAGGCAGATAAGTAGGTGAATATAAGGCAGCTTTTTGGAAAAATAAATAATTAAAAGAGAATGTGTTTTTTTTCTAGGTCGTATGTATGACTACCATGTGCTGGATATGATTGAATTAGGTATTGAGAAGTTTGTCTCCCTTAAAGATATTAAGGTAAGATAATTGACTTTTTAAAAATAAGCACTTTATGTTGCTCTTGGGCAATAGTGACATCTTGTGGTGAAGAGTAAGGATACAGTTTTGTAGCTTAAATGAGAAAGAACTTGGTTTTCATGCTAGTGTGCTCTAAAAACTAAAAAGCACAATTTCATTTTATCTTCAAAAAGAGGAAGATATTTATAGTGTATAACACATATGTAGGCAGTTAGAATTCAGAGTTGTTACTAACTCTCCCTTAGGCTCTTAGTAGAAGTGCTATCCTCTCCCTCTGAATTATAGCACCTATTTTGTGGAATCTCAGAAATTCCATAATTTTCAAAGTGAACCCTGTTCTAAACCTGGGAAGCTCTGGGTGATCCTAGAGTATTTTGGCTGCTAGCCATCAAATTGCTAGTTCACTTTTCCCCTTGAGGACTGGCACCTTTGTGTCTCCTTTGTTTGGGATTATGAAATAGAAAGTAGTAAATAGTTTTAGAAAGGCAAAAAAACTGTCCTAATGCAGCTCCTGGATCCAAATTGGGCTTCCGCTCCCTCTGACCTCTGCTCCTGGCTTGATCTTGTCGAGCAAACACAACATTTCACTATGACCTCTTAGCTGCCCTCTAAGGCCAAAATTATTTTCCCTGTTGTATAGATTTGATGACAGAGGCCCAAAGGAATTCCGTTGACCTAGGGTCATACATATAGCAAATGGTACAACTAAGATTAGGACTCAAGGACTTTGGTACTATACTTCATCTTAGCCAAAAGGCCAGGGAGCGTTAGGACTCAAGAATTTTGAAAGAAAGGATATTGAAGTCTTTAATGGAAGGTTATGTAATTGTTCTCAGTTTATGGATCTTGGTATAGTTGAAAGAATTATAGCAAATACATAATCACTCCTTTTCCCAGCCTCCCTAAGAAGAGGACATGCTGTCTAGATTTCTTATAGATTCACAAAAGAGCTTTTATCAGATCCCCACTTAATCAGCTACATGAGCCTCCTCAGGTACAGGGTAGAACAGTGAGATTGGATTTAGAGACAGAACACTTGGGTTTGAGGCCTTTGCTGGTCATTTAGGTGACATTTGTGACCTGACAAGTCAGTTATTTCCCTGACCCACAATTGGCAGTCAAGTGTTAAATAGGTGTAACAATGTCAGATGAGATAGTATATGTGGAAATGTTTATCAGTGAAAATAATATGTTGAAGAGTATTTTGAAAAATATGTGAACTGGGATGCTTTGTTGTGGATGCCATCATTTATTGCAGCGTGTCACGGGTTCTCTTTGGGGCTGTGTGTGAATCTCTGGAGATGGCAGTGCCACTGCTGCTAGTATGGCCACCCGTTAATGGATGTGAGCGCTGGCTGATGCCTACATGCCAACCCCTCTGCTCTTTATACTTCCCTTCCAGAGCAAAGAACTACCCTGTCACTGTGTAGCTTCTAAACTGGACCACAAAATCACTACTGTTTGGCAGGCTTATTCTTAACAAGAACTGTTTAAATTGAGTACTAAATTTTTACTCATGGAACATATCCATAACTATAAAATTCATTAATTGGTGAGAATGTGCTTACATTGGCAGTCCCTCCATAGGCTATTATCCAGTCCCCTTCACTATGACCTGTCATTTGGTTATTATACAAGCTTATATTTTTGGTTTGTTTTGAAGTTGCATGTCTTGTTGCACTTTCTCTCCAGATTTATTTCCTCTTTATTTCTGCCTCCTCATTTTAAAGACATCTTTACCAGGCATTTCTTTTCTGACTTGCCCACTTGCCAAGCTTTATCCTTTTGTTAACACTTAAGCAACAAGTGATTAGACACTAACAGGAAATAGAGTGATTATTTTAGAAACTTGTTTTCTAAGATGATCAAAATTCTAGGGATGGTTATTCTGCATAGAATAAGTCTAAGGAATGAGATGATTTAAAATTTAAGGTTAGTTAGGGCTTCCCTGGTGGCTCAGAGGGTAAAGCATCTGCCTGCAATGCAGGAGACCTGGGTTTGATCCCTAGGTCAGGAAGATCCCCTGGAGAAGGAAATGGCAACCCACTCCAGTATTCTTGCCTGGAGAATCCCATGGACAGAGAAACCTGGTGGGCTACAGTCCACAGGCTTGCAAAGAGTCAGACATGACAGAGCAACTTAACTTTCACTAACTTTTCAGGCACAGATGAACATGGAAGAGTCAGTGGGTCTGGAAGATCTATTCAGGCCCTCAATCAGACTTAGCCCATCTCGTAAGTAGACAGTTCAGGTTGAAAGCAGAGAATGTCAACAAGAGTGGTCATGGTGAACAGGGAAGCAACAAATGACCTCTGGTCCAACGGTAGAGGATCTTTGTTTGTTGTCTTATCACCTCCTCATCCCCCAATTTGGAAAATCCTTGATTAGTGTCAGAGTAGAGATATTAGACTCAATGGAAAGCTCAGACCAATAATCATTTTTCTTCCCTAAATTAATCCTTTAAAGAATTTTTTTCTTTTCTTTTTTTTTTCACTTCGGTAAAACAAAAATTCATAATTCCTTTTGGTATTGAAAATCTCGAATTAGAGAGATTCCTGGAGGTCCAGTTAGGACTCTGAGCTTTCACTGCCAAGGGCCCTGGGTTCAATCCCAGGTTTGGGAAATAAGATCCCACAAACGATGCAGTGCAACCAAAAAGAAGAAAAGAAAAAGAAAAGCCAGAACTAGACAAAACACTTTTGTAGTAAGAGCTTTGATTCTGTTGAGTGAGGACTGCCCATATTTTCTGTGGCTTGTATAACATATTGCTTCCCGTGTGAATGTTTAGCTGGTAGTTTATTTAGTTTTCATTTTAAGATACTACAAATGACATTTTAAAATACTACAAATAACACAGTAGGAAAAGCACATTGTTACAAATAATTCAAAGAAATTAAGTTTATTTCAGCTCTGAAATGTTGGCCATTAGAGGGATTTGTTTGTTTTCCAGCTTAGCTTTTTATTTTATCCTTTGCATAGAAAGTAGCTTAACATTCTTTAATCACTTGTTAATTTGATACTAAGAAAGTAGAATGAAAAAGTATTTTTAGTATTAAAAAAATGTGTAAATGAAAAAAATCTCCACTCTAGTCTTAAGTCTAAAATCAGTATTCATAGGGACTTCCTGGCATTCTGTTAGTTAAGACCGTGCTTCCAGTGCAGGGGTCACAGGTTCAGTTCTTGATTAGGGAACTAAGATCCCACATGCCTTGCAGTGGGGCCAAGAACGATAAGTAAAATCACTATTCATAGATATAGTTTTAGGACAGTTAAGAAAATATGAAAATGGGTTGCTATAAATATTGACTACTTGAAAATCAGCATATAAACAGTTCAGACTTGATAATTATATAATTATATTTTTTATTTCCTAGAATAGTAAATGTCCTGAGGGAACAAAACCCATGTTAATATTTGCAGGTGATGATTTTGATGTAACAGAAGACTACAGAAGACTAAAAAGTCTTCTCATTGGTAAGTATTTTAATTCTTATCTGCAGGATAGCTCAAGTAGGCATTCTAAGAGTTGTCATTGGTGGTGGCAGTTTGCAGCTTCACTCTGGATAAACAGCTTTTTCTTTTGATCTCTCTTTTTCCTTTTCATTATTTTGTTTATTCCCCACTAGAGAGAGAGTGTTAAAGGGATATCATACTCTATAGATCATTATTTCTTTCTGCTAGTGTGGTAACTTTGGTACCAACCTATTTATATGGCATTTTACACTTTACTACATTCTTGAACCCATCTCCTATCATTATTGGCATTATTAAATTTAGAAAATTGAAAAGTTCTATTTTAAAGATTGTTATACATCATCTACTCCCAATCCAAAAACCTCTGTTAGTTTCTCTTAGTCTGATATACAAGGCATTTCACGCTATAACCCCATATAATATGTTTTCTTGACCTCCACCAATTTCCTTCCTCTCTTTTCCATTTAAAAACAAAAACAAAAAAAATAAAAACAAAAACAAAAAACCTCCTAAGGTTGTTTTATAGGTGACTGATTCTTAGTGAACAATACTCATTCCTAATGTTTTATCTAATGACCACATCCCTTTCTATGTGTTCACAGGTCACTTTCTTAAATTCCATTATATAGTGTAATTATTGCCTGAGATTGCTGTTAGATTTACCAATTTTAAACCACTTTTTCTCTTTGTTGAAAAGCTGGCATTATTGTTGTCTATGATTTCTTAAAGGTTACTAATACTTAATACTCTGTGATCACATCTCCACAGCTATATTCTAACTCTGAAAAGTAATTTAGTTTATCCCTAGAGATATTAACTCTCTTGATACTCAGTGGAATTTTCTTAAGTTTAAATAATGTGTTCAATTTGAGCTTTTTGGCATCATTGTTACAAGCTATGCCTTAACTTTTTTGGTTGCCCTTGTGGGTTTTTATATACTTTGCCCTAGATCACTTTGAAAAGTTGCTCGGATATATTTTATAAATAAATTAAAATATATGCTCTTTACAAATCTGAGCCAACTGAAGAAGGTTTGTGGGCGGACACATTGCTTTTACGTTACTTTATTGGAATTACTTATGGTCCTGCTGGGAATACAGTTTTCAGGACTTCTCATTTTTCTTATTAATAATGGCTATTTTTGAAAAACTAAGGATTCCTATTACCTCCTTAATCCTTACTAAAGCTCTTGAGTTTGGTAACATTTCAATATACAGATGGGAAGATGGAGGCTGAGAGACGTTAAGTGTTACTAAGCAGGTGAGGCAGAATCAAAACCCGAAGCTTGTGCTTTCTGCTTCTGCTCTTCATACTGCCCATGGCAAATAATTCCTTTGCAGAGTATTTACCTTAGATTTTTACCTCTGTTTTCCATGAATTAAAAAAAAAATACATGGAAGACAAGGACCAATATGTCTTTGAATATTATATATTTGGGAACATCAGGGGAGTTTTTTTGGTAAGCCAAGATTCTAGTACTTGTACTGCAGTGGCCCAGATTTCCAGCTTTTCTCTCCTTGTTCTTACGTTTAATTACTGTTAATGAGGGAAGTACTTATAATTTGTTAGAAACAGAGCTTTGTTGCTTTTGTTTAAATGGTTATTTTATTATTTTGTGCTTCCACTAGATGGCAGGAATAACCACATAATGCAGTGATGAGCAGTAGGAAGTGAAAACCACAAAGAAGAAATACAGGTAGAGGGATAGTAAGATTGTCCGGCACTTAAGAGTTGAGTTTTTAACATAAATAGGAAGTAAGAAAGTTGCAGATTTGCAACTTGGTTGGTGTTGTGTGTTCAAATGTGGAGCAGTAGGTAAATAGAATTTGTCAGGGGCTTTTCTCCTGTTAGGAAGTTGTGTTTTTGTTTGTAATTGGCCAGAAAGAAAAATTAACTTCAGTATTTTCATGCCAGGTATCTGTTTTGCTCATTCTGAATTTTGCTTCTCTTTTGCTTCCTTAAATATTATATAAATGTGAGTGAGTGAGAGTTGCTCAGTTGTGTTCGACTCTTTGGGACAGTCCATGGAATTCTCCAGGCCAGAATATTGAAGTGGGGAACCTTTCCCTTCTCCAGGGGACCTTCCCAACCTAGGGATCAAACCCAGGTCTCCCAAATTGTAGGCGGATTCTTTACCAGCTGAGCCACAAGGGAAGCCCTAAATATTTATATAGATTTGTAGTTAATCTTAGTGGGTCCTGCTTTTTTATTCAGTCCATCCTGTTTTTGTTTTTTTAATTTTGGTTACACTGTGTGGCTTGTGGGATCTTAGTTTCCCAACCAGAACGAGGGATTGAACCCAGGCCACGGCAGTTAAAGTGCTTAATCCTAACCACTAGACTATCAGGGAACTCCCAGTCCATCCTTATTTTTATGGTTACTTTTAAGTGTGACTGCTCCTTATATCAGAGAAGGTGATGGCACCCCATTCCAGTACTCTTGCCTGGAAAATCCCATGGACAGAGGAGCCTGGTAGGCTGCGGTCCATGGGGTCGCGAAGAGTCGGACACGACTGAGAGACTTCCCTTTCACTTTTCACTTTCATGCATTGGAGAAGGAAATGGCACCCACTCCAGTGTTCTTGCCTGGAGAATCCCAGGGACAAGGGAGCCTGGTGGGCTGCCGTCTATGGGATTACACAGAGTCAGACACGACTGAAGTGACTTAGCAGCAGCAGCAAAGTGTTAGAAGACAAATTGGTGGCTCAGATGGTAAAGACTTTGCCTGCAATGCAGGAGACCTGGGTTTGATTCCTGGAGAAGGAAGTGGTAACCCACTCCAGTGTTCTTGACTGGGGAATCTCATGGACAAAAGGAGCCTGGCGGGCTACTGTGCATGTGGTCACAAAGAGTCAGACACGACTGAGTAAGTAACACCTTCTTTCACTTTGGGAAACTCAGCAGGGGCCATGGGACTGGAAAAGGTCAGCTTTCATTCCACTCTCAAAGAAGGGCAATGCCAAAGAATATTCAGACTACCATACAGTTGTGCTCATTTCACATCCTAGCAAGGTTATGCTCAAAATTCTTCAAGCTAGGTAGGCTTCAGCAGTACATGAACTGAGAACTTCTAGGTGTACATGCTGGGTTTAGAAAAGGCAAAGATCAAATTGTTGGACCATAGTGAAAGCAAGGGAATTCCAGAGAAACATCTACTTCTGCTTCATTGACTATGGTGAAAGCCTTTGATTGTGTGGATCACAACACACTGTGGAAAATTCTTAAAAGAAATGGGACTACCAAACCACCTTATTAGTCTCCTGAGAAACCTGTATGTATGTCAAGAAGCAACAGTTGGAACCGGACATGAAACAACTGTTTGACTATTTGGGTCTTTTGTGTTTCCATACACATTTAAAAATTGTTTGTTTTAATTCTTTGCCATTGGTAATTTGATAGGAATCCAATTGCATCGGAATCTATAGGGTATTATGGTCATTTTAACGTAATTTCTTCCAGGTCATGAACACAGTGTATCTTTCCATGTGTTTGTGTCATCTTGAGTTTCTTTCATCCGTCAGTGTCTTACAGTTTTCCAAGTAGAGGTCTTTTACCTTCCTTAAGTAGGTTTTTTCCTAGGTATTTTATTCTTTTGACATGATTGTTAATGGGATTGTTTCCTTAATTTCTCTGCTAATGTGCTGTTAGTGTATAGAAATGCAACAGATTTCTGTGTATTAATTTTGTATCCTACAGTTTTACTGTATTCATTTATAAGCTCTAGGAGATATTTGGTGACATCTTTATGATTTTCTTTGTATAGTATCCTGTCATCTGCAAACAGTGATTTCTTTTAAAGACCAGAAGTTTACATTTTTGTGAAATCTACTTTATCCATTTTTTTCCTTTAATGGTATGTTTATGCAGTGTTTTGTTTAAGAAACCTTTGCTTATCTCAAGGTTGCAAAGACTTTTTTCATATATATGTGCATATATACAATTTGTAAAAATTTATATTATATATGTTGTTGAAGTCATATCTTACGTTTAGATTTATGATCCATTTTGAATTAATTTTTGTGTATGGTGTGAGCTAAGGGTAATGTTCTTAAAACTTGCTACCTCATTTCGGTTTTTTTTTCTTTCTTTCTTAAAATCTTATGGATAAACACATGCCTGTATGGTTTGCTTTGCAAAAGCTGTTTCAGGGGAGACTGGAATTTACATATCTTGTTCTCCAGACTGACTATGACTTCAGTAATGCTGCCACAACAGTGAGTGGGGCTTTATTAACTTGGCCACTGAAAGAGTCGGGGTTTGGTAAAATTATGAGAAAGTTTGTCATTATTCTGATCAAGTTTTAGATCAGAATTTAAAAAGTATATTTGGTTTATAAAAGTATCCTTGAGGAATATTTATTTGGGGTAGTAAGGAAAGGTATTATGTACATGTATTGGCACGCTTATGTCTGTTTTATATACATTAGCAGTGTGATTTTCTCTTAGTTATTCATAAGAAGGAAAAGGCAGACTACAAAAGATGTGTATGTCCATGCACATGGAGATTTTTCCCATCTTATGAGCTAATGGGAAGATGGAAGAAAAGTGCTGGGTAGCTGCAGTTGGGACAGAATATGAGATGTTTCCTGTTCATGACATCATCTGTCTTGTGGAAGCTCTTCCTACGTAATTAAGTTGGATGAGTTTTTATGCATAGCTTTGTCTCAGCTGAATGTTATTCGTGTATTTCCATTTAGCCTCCTTCAGGTTCAGTCTTCTTATGTGTAGAATGAGGTGACCTAACTTCACTAATGTATTTTCATTCATGTGTCATCTTTATAACTTTAGCCATGTCCATGTAGTATCCATAGTGTTGGTCACTGGAGATTTTTCTTTAAATTGATTTCTCTTTTTAAACGAAATTGTATGTTCCTACTCTAAATAGAAAATGGTATATAATAACATATATAATGCATTGTAGGTTATATCTGTCTGTATATCATTTAAAATTGTCTCATGTGGCACTTGGGTGTTACTACCACTCTGAGAAAACAACCTATTCCCTTATCTTGGTGGTTCTTTTCTGTCTTGAACACTTTAGGTTGCTTTTCTTTGCTCATATAGTTGAGATTCTTTGTTGACGTTTTCTTGTTGGCCTCCACTATATAACAAACACTAGTTAATTTAATAGTCAAAGTTTGAACAGCCATTTTTATAGACCTTTGCTATATTAACCTATCTGTCTTAGATTAAAATTTTATATCTTGTTTTACATTCTCTAAAAAATTAATAATCACAGTAAACATGATATACTCTTGTGCTGAGCATTGGTTTAAAAGGAGAACTTCAAAACTGGAAAATTATTAGGTTGGTACACAATTGTGGTTTCAGACCGTGAATTTTAAATCATTATAAGTAGCTCAAACACATCTTTATTAATAAAAATAAGAACCATTACAATCAATACATTTTTGCCATCAAAAAATAAACTTGTTTCTTTTTGTAGCATAAAAATCTGCTTCGGGAGTCAATGAACTCTTGGAAAGCAATTTTTGCATTGTTCTGCTGGTTGTGGAAGCATTTTCCCTGCAAAAAGTTGTCAAGATGCTTGAAGTAGTATTCGTTTGGCTAGAGGTCATGAATATGCTGGATGAGGCAGAACTTTGTAGCGCAGTTTGTGCAACTTTTGAAACATTGATTGGTGACATGTAGCTAAGCGTTGTCTGCAGAAGAACTGGGCCCTCTCTGTTGACCCATGCCAACTGCAGGCATTGCAGTTTTCAATGTGCCTCATTGATTTGCTGAGCATACTTCTCAGATGTAATGGTTTCACCAGAACTCAGAAAGCAGTAGTGGAGCAGACTGGCAGCACCAGACAGTGACCATGACCTTTTTGGTGCAGGTTTGGTTTTGGGAAGTGCTTTAGAGTTTCTTGTCCAACCATTGAGCTGGTGTTCACCAATTGTCATGTAAAATCCACTTTTGTTGCAGGTCACAATCCGATTGAGAAATGTTTCAATTGTTGCGTAGAGTAAGAGAAAATGACACTTCAAAATGACAATTTTTTTGATTTCCAGTTAGTTCACAAGGCACACACTTATAGAGCCTTTTCACCTTTCCAATTTGCCCCAAATGCTGAATAACCGTAGAATGGCTGATGTTGAGTTTTTGGCAACTTCTCGTGTAGTTGTAAGAGGATCAGCTTCGATGATGCTCTCAACTGGTCGTTGTCAACTTCCGATGGCTGACCACTATGCTCCTCACCTTCAAGGTTATTATCTTCTTTGCAAAACTTCTTGAACCACCACTGCACTATACATTGGTTAGCAGTTCCTGGGCCAAACACACTGTCAATGTTGTGAGCTGTCTCCGCTGCTTTATGACCCATTTTGAACTCGAATAAGAAAATCCCTCAAATTTGCTTTTTGTCTAACATCATCTCCATAGTCTAGGATAAATATAAAATAAACAGCAATAATAAATCATAAGCAGAAAACCATAAAGCAGGAAAGTCACATTAAAATGATATATAGTATAACCACATTTATTTAGAATATATTCCAATATCAAACACCAAGTTTCAACAATGCAGAAACTGCAGTTACTTTTGCACCAACCTCATACATGGCTCAGTGAACTAAACACAGAAATATAGTCATGAGATTAAATGATAGAAGGATGGGACCATCACATTTTTCAGGGATCAGTTTTGTGCTACTTACCTTTTTAGATAAGACATTAAAGAGTTGCACTTATTTAGAATGCAGCTAATTTGTAACTGAATTTTAAAGATATGTTGGTCTTAAAAAAATTTTTTTAACAACCTAATGTGTACTTTTAGATTTCTTCAGAGGCCCCACAGTATCAAATATCCGCCTGGCTGGTTTAGAGTATGTGCTCCACTTCACTGCACTGAATGGGAAGATTTACTTTCGAAGCTATAAGTAAGTACATTTACATGTTTTTATTAATCATCAAGGTTAGCATTTTAGTGTACCTATTTAATAGAGCTCAGAGACCGAGAATTGGTGTCTGACCAGAAGTTTATTTGGAGAGTTTGTAAAACAGCAGTGACAAATAGCTCTGTGCTGATCCCCAGGTCTGTCACTCCCCTGCTAACTTCTGCCTCTCGGAAACTCTGCTTTTCCAGGACTCTGGAGCCTCAGACACTTTCTCTGAGCTCAAAACACATATTCAGTATTGACTTGCCCTACTTTTATGCAGTATTTCCTTATTTTTCTTGACTGGACTTAGAGCACCAAGCTACAAGTCTTAAGCCAGCTAAAGCAAATCTCAAAACCCTGAGTCTAAAAACTGGAGTCTGAAGGGAATAAGAATATTCAATGACTAGATTCATTTTACCTTCATTCTCCAGCCCAGGCCTTCTACCTCACCCCCAACACAATATAAATATAAATCTGAACAAGCTGATTTTGTTTTCATTAAAAATCTAATGACATGTTACAACTGAGCCTTTTGAGGTAAGCATGACTTTTTCCCCCTCGTATTTAAAATAAAGTTCTAGCGCTGATGAAGGAGCCCACGCTTCCCTAAAGAATGCGTTGGCTCCCACACACTGCCTGTGCGTTGAAATCAGAGTGGGGTCCGTTCTGCCCTGGGCCCTGGCAGTGCAGCCTGAGTCCCGACAGCTGGGGCTGGCAGTGCCTTCTGTGCAAGTGTGCTGTTGGTGCAACTGTGTGTGAACTTCAGCATTTCATCCATGGCTTTAATTTTGTTTTTGTCAGAATGGAATACATGATTGACTAGCTTGTGTCCAGTGAACATCTAAATGAACTAAATGTTTACCTGTGGGTTTTTTTTTTTGGTTTTTTTTTTTTTGCGGTTAGTAATTTCCATCTTTTTCTCAAGTGTGTATGGAGTCAGAGTTATTCAGTTCTTTTCACTCCATGAATGGTACCTCTATTTCTGTTTGTGTTTTTTTTCTTAGTTGAGATTGAAAGCCCCTGTAGTCTGTTGTTTGAACTTCCAAACTTGGCTTTGGGACTTTTAAGAACTAAAAGCCTAACTAAACTATTTATGATATTTTGATTCCACTTCTTTTAGTGTAAATAGATTGCTAGGTTTCTGAATAAAAAGAATAGATGTGCATCAAGCAATGAAGGTTTACTGTATAGCACAGAAAACTATAGTCAATATCTTGTAATAACCTATAATAGAAAATAATTTCGAAGATAATATATGTGTATATGTGTAACTGAATCACCTTGCTGTATACCTGAAACATTTTAAGTCAACTATACTTCAATAAAATATATATATATTAAGAAAAAGAATGTATATAAAATAAGTGACTCCTATTTATAGAGCAAGAGATAAAGATGAAAACTCATTAACATAAAATCTTTTTGAAAACTTACGTTAAACAGGGAGACCCTGGGGATACAGTGGAACTAAAAATGTAAAGATAAAAATCTTTGAGAAAGAGAAATGGATAGTAATAATAATCTAAACCTCTTTATTGGTGAACAGTTTCAAAGAAAGTATTCTCTTATGTCAGAACTTATATTTAGCGAGATTTTCCTGGTGGTTCAGTGGTGAAGACTGTGCTTCCAGTGCTGGGTGTGTAGGTTCAATCCCTGGTTGTGGAAATAAGATCTCACATGCTGCGCGGCACAACCAAAAGCTTTTTTTTTTTTTTTTTTTTTTGTATTTAGTGAAAGGAAAAATTAATTTGGAAAAGAAAAGAAAGAAATATAAGAAAACAAAGCAAAATGGACAGAAGATTACTAAATCAGACTTAAGAACAAGGATAAATTGACAGTGTAACTATAAATAACCATCCACCCACTTACTTTAAGAAGTATATTATTGTTGAAATGCATCTCCTATTTAAAAAAAATTTTTGAATTTTTAAAATTAGAAACCCTGCTGTAAAATTTTAATCCCAGGTTTTCATATCTATATCCCCTAATACCTGTTAGCTATTGACTTGAAATAGAAAATGGACATTGTGATTGAGAGCAAGCTGCTAGTGGGAGAATCCCTCGATGTGGATTAGCTTAGCCTCCTAGGGCTGTGCTCTGCTTAGGTGGTCCTTGGAAGGAGCATCAGCTCTGAGCCTAGTGACCTGGCTCTGTGCCAGGCTTCACCACAGAACATGGTCAGGTCCTCTCTCAGGGCTTCTGTGTTTTCTTTGCAAAGTGTAGTGATACCCATGTAGGTAATTCTGAGGTACCTCTGAGATGGATAATTCTCCTTTTTTCAGAGGGAGAGAGGTGCAGACAGAGGTAGGAATGTGCTGGAAAAGAGTTTCTGTCCTCGTGTGGCTTCTCAGAGTCTCACAGGCTGCTCTTGGATGTCCTACCCTCTTCCAACCGGCCCATAGGCAAAGTTAAGGTGATAGTTAATGTGTGTACGCAGTCACTCCGTCATATCCCACTCTGCGACCCCATGACTGTAGCTCACCAGGCTCCTCTGTCCATGGAATTTTCCCAATAGGATTACTGCAGTAGGTTGCCATTTCCTACTCCAGGGGACTTCCCGACTCTGGGATCAAACCTGAGTCTCCTGTGTTAGCAGGCGGATTTTTACCGCTGCACCACGATGTGGGGGAGCCCCAATAGTTAATATTGACACATTAATTTGTGAAGATGAGAAAGGATTATAAAATGGTTTTGCATTTTTGGATGAAAAGAACTGTGAGTATGAAATTATATTAATAGAAATTTTGACCAGACCTTTTGGGGAAATTAATCATAGTGTTACTGGCATCTTCCTATATATCCAATAATAATTAACTCCTTGGAGAATTTTGTTCACTGTAGGGCAAGAACTATTAATATGAAACAGAAGATCTTTAATAACTGCCATGTATGCCTTTGCCATGGCATCAGGTAGGTTTTATGGGGAGAAATATGCAGAACAGGAAGTATTAGCATACCTTAAAAAGCAAACAACATTCTGGGCAGGGAATTTAAGTACTGAAAACAGAAGAGAGGGATGTGAAAGGAAGAAAAATAAGGAAATTACAGTTTAAACAAGAGGGTAATGCCAGTCTTTCTCAAGAAATAGGCAAGTCATGCATAAATATATATAGAAATTACTGATTAACATGTCTAATAGCCTAAACCCATCTGAGAGGGAAGGAACTGGGTTCTGTTTGTCTTTGTGTCCCTGCATCATGTACCATGTAGTCTCCCAGAACTGAATGTCACGTTTGATTTAGAGCTTATAGGAAAACAAGAAACAGAGCTTGAGGTTAGGATCTGAGATGGAGATTTACATGGGGTATAAATATTCTGGGCAGTAGTAGGTATTTGACTGGAGATACGAAAGCCTGGAATTAAAATGTCTGCTTTAAAAAGAAGTGCAGTGTTTATGATGGCATTGAGGGTAAAGGAAATGGTTTTAATTTTATTTTTTAAGAGTTGATATTTAATAGAGTCTTCATGTATTTTCCTTAGTATTATCATAAAAATCCTTTATAAATTCTCTTAATACATTTCCTCTGAGAAAGTGTAAAGAGATGGTTGGTTTGTTTTTTTTAAGATTAACATTTAATGATTTTAGATTCTAGATTTCATGATTAAATTCTGTTAATAAAAAGAAAAGATGATAGCTCTATCACGAGAAACCATATGCAGAGAACTGAAAGCTGGAGTAAGTTTCCTTCTATTTCTATCAAGTAGAAATAGAATAATAAGCATACTCAATGAAGTGATTTGATTAAGATCATCCACACTTACTTTCTAGTATGGCATTATAATTAATTCATCAGTAAGTAGCAACATATGTAGTTATATATAGTTACATGGAAACAATCTTACTAACTTTCTATACTGCTCAAAAGATTACTCTGTTGGGAGGACACTTGCATAAATAAAAAGGTCCTTGGGTAATCTGACTCCATCAGGCATGCCATGAACTGTTCTGGATTGACAGGTTTTCCATTTAGCTGAAATTAGCATTTTAAGTGGAGAAGGAAATGGCAACCCACTCCAGTATTCTTGCCTGGAGACTCCTGTGGACAGAGGAGCCTGGTGGGCTGCTGTCCATAGGGTCGCACAGAGTTGGACACGACTGAAGGGACTTAGCATGCATGCATGCATTGGAGAAAGAAATGGCAGCCCACCCCAGTATTCTTGCCTGGAGAATCCCAGGGACAGAGGAGCCTGGTGGGCTGCCGTCTGTGGGGGTCGCACAGAATCGGACACAACTGAAGAGACTTAGCAGCAGCAGCAGCATTTTAAGTGGCAGAAATTTTTTTCATTGAAATTTTATGTATGTGATTTCCTTGATTTCTTAAGTTAATCTGCTGAACACAAGGTATTAATCAAGATTTAGTCTTGTTTTTTTGGTTTGTTTGTTTTCATTTTTTGTTGGCTGCTTTGCTCGGCGTACAGGGATCTTAGTTCCCCAACCAGAGTGAACTCATGCTCCCTGCAGTGGAAGTGTGGAGAGCTAACCACTGGTCCACCAGGGAATTCCCAGGATTTAGTCTTGATATGAGTTCAGCATGATAAATACAGTTTATTTGAGATATGAAAGATGTAGAGGTGATTGCAAAATAAAAAGTAAAAACCTGTGATATAAAAGAGTTACATGGTCACTGCCCCTGTATGCTTTGAGTGAAATATTAAGGACAGTGCTATGATGTCAGCCATCTTCAGCTCCTAAAAATGTTTTCCCCTACAGTAGGCCAGAAACAGGCCTTCCCTTAGGTCTCTTCTCCCAGAATCCCCATGAGGAGAGTGGCTTAAGGGCCCTTATTTAAGCTCCTTTTTTCCTTGTGCTTGCTCCTTAAGCCCCATACTAACATTTATCTTTTAATGTTTGTATGTTTTTGTTTAACATTTCTGCTCTTTACATATCCTAGGCTGTGGGGTTTTTTGTTTTGTTTTTCCTTTTTGCCTTGTTTAGTTGAGTGTGAACCACTGTGTCTGATACAGCGTACCTATCTCTGTGGCTCTTCCAGAAGCCAGTAAAAGCACTTCCTGTAAGTGGACTGTATTGGTTGGTTGTCTTCAACCAACCAATTAAAAGCAGGGCTTTTAATAAGGTTTTACACATTTCACTCCTGCTTCCTGGTATTTGCTTACTCTGGGTATTACTTAATCTGCTTTCCTCTTCTGTTCTTTCTCTTCTCTGTGTGACTTGTTACTGCTTTCTCATCCTGGCTTTTATGTGAAAAGGCTCATCTTTTCTGAACATTATTATTTAGTCCTTTTATGTGTGGAGATCTGATCACCGTAACAAATTTGAGTCTTTCAGCACAAATAATGTTCAAGTCTTTGAGCAGTTCTTACAATGTCATTCCCCAAAAAGAATTAAATGAATCTCCCTTCTTCCCCGCACTGTATTCCTCATATGCTTTTGGATCCAAGGTTATTTATACATATGGTATCCAGAAAGTCATGGTTTTGTTCCGTTCATTCCAATCTATAGAGATCAGTGTCTGTGCTTTGGAGAAAAGTTGATTCTGAATGGATCTTAGAGAAATAAGAATTTGTTAATTATGTAAATATAATGTCTTAAAGATCCACTTAAAATTTTTTATATAATTATGTAAACCTTAAATCAAATAAAAGATTCCATTTCTTAGGAAGACTATCTGTATATAAAGTATTAAAATTAGGCTTTCCAAACGTTTTGTTATTTTATGGAACTATAATTCTCTATAACAAAAATATTTGGAGGAATGAGATTTTGATTATCAAAGTCAAAGCAATATTTCTTTTGCTATTTCATAAAGGTTGCTGTTGAAGAAATCTGGCTGTAGAACACCACGGATTGAATTGGAAGAGATGGGACCCTCGTTGGATTTGGTTCTGAGGCGGACACACCTAGCATCAGATGACCTTTATAAATTATCTATGAAAATGCCCAAAGCCCTGAAGGTAAATGACTTGCAGATTGGTGCCATGTTTATTTGCATATTCCTCTCTTCTTTCCAAAAAGGATTTGTAGCATATTATATTAAAGGACATATATAAACAGATCAATATAATAGATAAAATTAGACTTTCAGAGCCAAAGGAAGAAGGAAGAAGCAAATAAGCCAATCATAAAGGATAATAAAATTGTAGAAACCAAGCATCAAGTGTTGCCGAGTGCTTCCTAGTAGCCAAGACTGCCAGTTTTCAGCAAAAATAGGTCTTATTTTGGGCACTGTGAAAATGTAATTTCAAGCATAGGCTATATAACCCATACTTCCATAAAATGTGTTTTGACTTTTGAATGGTTTTAAAAAGCAAGTAGAAATGGCATCTCTGGAATGCCAGTAAAGACTTGAAATGATAGTCACAATCCTTAAGCTAAACATAAGAACTTCTCTCGGTGCATGACAATGATTAGCTCTTAGGTTGAAGTTGTTAAACAATAGTTGTTGTACACTAGATTTTTATCAGTTCATAATAGTAGACTCAACTGTGTTTTCATATATTACTGTTTCATAGCCAAAGAAGAAGAAAAATATCTCTCATGATACTTTTGGTACAACTTATGGAAGAATTCATATGCAAAAGCAAGACCTAAGCAAACTACAAACCAGGAAAATGAAGGGGCTGAAGAAGAGACCTGCAGAAAGGAAAGCAGAAGATGAGGAAAACAAATCAAAGAGAATTAAAAGAATTGATGGAATTTAGCCAATAGCTGCATTTTTATTGTAGTCTTAAGAGAATTATGAAGCACCCATTGTTTCACAGTTTCTTATAAGATTTTATTATATATTTTTATAACTTGATAATTTACCTAAACTATATATATTATATACATTATGAACAGTAACATACTAGTATTAGGTTGAAAGTTACACTCTTACTGGAGATAGTATACCCAGGTATGCCATTTTCTTTCGGTGATGTGACATTACCCTCTGCCCACCCCCTACAATGTCCCCTGTCTCATTGGGTGGATAAGTGAGGAAGGATCCCCAAAACAACCAGTGGTATTTTAGAGAATTTTGAGTTAAGCCTTGGATAAAGGGAGGAAGTCATGGAAAGTATAAATGTTCCAAAGTAACTATATACGTGCTCAGTGTGAGCTGTCTGGAAACTTGACCCCATCTCCCAGCATATACCTACAACCTGACTTTCCTGTTGTTCAGCCTAAAATTCTACCAGAGATTTATTTTGAGATTTTAAGTTTTATGTCTTAGAACATAAATCTCTGAGATGTCCACTACCCGACATATTACCTTACTATTGATTATTTTAATTTCAAGAGATTCTGCTACTAAATGAAGCCTTATCCATCTTCTCAGAGAGAAAAGTTTTGCTAAGGGTTGAAGTGAGAAAAGAGGAATGGTAAGTTAAGGCAGAGGACATTTGAGGGTACCAGGTAGCCCTAGGTAAAGGGCACAGGAACGCCCTGGGTGTTTACATACTGAGTAGGAGTAAGTCAAAGCCAAACAGCTTGTTTTGAAATTTTCTTGAAGACTGGCCCTGTGCCTAGAAAAATGGCAAAAGGCTTTCTACTTCCTATTCCTAGTATTGCAAACTTGTCTTCCCTAAACGTAAATTTTAGTTTCCTTGATGAGTCCCTGGCAAAGAGGCTTCTTTACACAACCCAATTATGCTGTACAAGAGCAAACATACATAAACCACGGTATGTTATATGAAGTAGAAATGCTTTTGTTTTCAATTCCATGTCAAGGAGCTCCTCCATGTCTTTGTGTGTACATGCATTTATGTGAGTTTGCTGACACTAAGCAAAAACTGGAATCTCAATTTTACTTTCTTTATCCTTTTTCTTTTGTAAACCCATTCCTTAGCCTTCCCTCTCCCCATCCCTTTCCAGATGGCTGATACTCTCCTCTTAAGAAGGAGGGCGTTAGTATCACTTATGTGCACTTGATTATACATTGTTTTTCTTTTTTTTTGGTTTCTCGTTGCAGAACACAGTGCTGCAGTAGTTGCAGCACTCAGGCTTAATAGTTGTGACACATGAGCTTGGTTGCTCCAAGGCATGTGGAATCTTCCCAGACCAGGGATCAAACCTGGTGTCCCCTACCTTGGCAGGTGGATTCTTATCCTCTGCACCATCAGGATAGTCCTTGATTATAAATTTAACCAAGACTACATAATTATAGACCTGAAAAAGAAAAGTGAAAGTCACTCAGTTGTGTCCGACTTTGCGACCCCATGGACTGTATAGTCCATGGAATTCTCCAGGTCAGAATACTGGAGTGAGTAGCCTTTCCCTTCTCCAGGAGATCTAGACCTGAAGTAGGCAGACTATGTCTAAATGGAGAGAGAGGGTTAAATTAAAACGATTCATGTCCTGCTATCTGCAAGTAGATGGACAATAGTTTGGGAGAAAGGGATTCATGAAAGGAGCATCAGTAATGATAGGAGTATAGTCCTTGCCCAGTGCTTGACCCCTGACAGGTACAACTAACACTGATGAAGATAGTGATTCAGGAGGCAAAGCAATGGGCCCTTTTCACCAGTCACTTACAAGAAGGACCTTCTGCCATATTGAATGGCTGTCATAACTGATGCCATCTTGGGCCTGTTCAGTGCCTCCTGTCCTTCAACTGACCCTACCTAGGGCTGTACTATGTAGTAAATCTCTGTTGTTGAGGGCTTTGTAGTGAATAGATACTATTTAGCGATCATTAGGTCCAGGTGGCCTCTGCATTCTTTATTATTGTTAGGCTCCAAACAATAATGAAGACCTTGGCTGACGTATTCCCAGTACCCAAGAGACTAGTTACCCGTTCATAAATCTTGACTTTGGAACGCGCTTCCTGTTTTCCAAGCACGTACCCTCGTACCCTAGGTTAACTATAAAAATCTCCAGTGGCAGCTGCGAATGTTTCCGGATGTCATCCATCCCATCCTACCCTCTAAGTAAACTACGCTATAATCTGATTGCGTGAAATGTCCTGCCTCATTTTTTGGTCTCAAGATATTTTCTCAGTTTGGTGGGCATGTTTTGTTCCTTCTGTCCAATAACACCTTGATCCCTCTCCATCAGGAAGACCTACCTCAGCATTTCAACCAATCTTAATGTAAAGATCGCCACATTTTCTGCAGATGTGACGTCTTAAAAGTGTTTTGTTATTTTAATCAGTAACTTTCAGAGGTAGTGAAGGACAGGGAAGCCTGTCATGCTGTAGTCCATGGAGTTGTAAAGAGTTGGATACAATTTAGGTACTGAACAGCAACAAACAGTACAAGCTTTTGTTTCCTGTGCAGTTTTTTAGTCTTTGAATCTTCTTCATAAGAGAATATTACATAGTATTACTGAACTCTAACTCAAAGACTTTTTGTTGTAGTTGTCAACTATCTGGAACTCTTGATTCACCATTTATATTGTTTTTGTGGGAAGTGTATTTTAATTTCCATTTGTCCTTGAATTTTAGAACACAACATACATTAATTGGAGAATATGTATCCATTTCAGTAAAGGTGGTAAGTTGCCTGTTCTAAGTTTTACTTAAATTTGGTTTTGATAGATAGATGAGAAAAGCAGATTATTATTTTTTAAATATAAAACGTATATTTTCTAGGATATTAATACCAAGGTATATGCAATTTCATGAAGTTTGATTCCTTTTTATAACTTAAATGCTATTTATTTTCTTGTTACTGAATATAATCCAAAGTAGAGGTGTTATTACCCAAATCAATAAAGGAAGTGGGTGGAGGCGAACTTATCCCAAGTCAGTTTTCAGTTATCTAGCTGCTTCTGATCTCTTCTTCCTTTCATTTACATTTTTACCCATTTCTCCTCTCCCACACCCAAAGGTGAGGCCAGGAAAGGATTCACAGAAGTTTTAAAATGGAAGAAGTTAAAATCACAAACCATTGCTAAATTTGACCAAGAAGAGAAGGTTTATTTTTTAATGAAATTTCAATATCAGTACTTTGTCCATTATGAAATTAAGAGCCTACAAAAATATACAGTATTTATTATTATCCTAATGAACTTTTAATGGATCATAGAAATCATCAAAATACCTCATAACTGCATGAAAGGCAAATATATTCTAGTGTATATATAGCCTGGTGGGCTGCAGTCCAGGGGGTTGCTAGAAGTCAGACAGGACTGAGCGACTTCACTTTCACTTTTCACTTTCATGCATTGGAGAAGGAAATGGCAACCCACTCCAGTGTTCTTGCCTGGAGAATCCCAGGGACAGGGGAGCCTGGTGGGCTGCCGTCTCTGGGGTCACACAAAGTCAGACACAACTGAAGCAGCTTAGCAGTAGCAGCAGTATATATATATATACACATTATGAAATTGTGTAGACTATTATTCACATCCATTTAAATATGCTTCTGTTGGGTCTTGGTAATCCAGAGGCGAAGAGTCTGCGTTCCCAATGCAGGGGACCTGTCTTCGATCTCTGGTTGGGGAACTGGTTCCCACATGCTGCAACTAAGATCTGGCACAGCCAGATATTTACAAAAATACATAACCTACTAAAATAAGCTACTGTGAACAAAAGGTTAAATTGGATTTGTTGGCTCAAGGCTTATGCCAGCTGTGAGAAGAAAGTCAACTTGCTTTTATATGTATATTGTTCTCTCATACCAAAAACTTGAGTGGTTCAAGTTTAAAAACAGCAAAGATAACACTTTTTCTGTACCACCCAGAGTGGACCATATTACGCCATGTTTGAAAATTTTGACTGCCTTGCTTGAAGTCTTTGCACCTTTTCCAGCTCAAAATTCTTAGGGAAAAGTTTCAGAATAAGGCATAAACATAAGGTAAGCCTTTCAGCATATTTAATTTTCTTAATTTGGTGCTTCCTTGAAACAACTTCCATTCCTCCCCCAATCCATTCTCATCTCCCACCCTGCCTTGTCACACTCTGAGCACCAGAAAGTAGGTTCTAAACACAGGAAGAAAGGTCTGACACCGCAGGCCCCTGCTTGTTAGTGGGGCTGGAAAAAGTGGAAAGTGGAGTCGCTCAGTCGTGTCTGATTCTTTGCTACCCCATGGACCAGGCTCCTCTGTCCATGGGATTTTCCAAGCAATAGTACTGGAGTGGACTGCCATTTCCTTCTCTAGGGAATTTTCCCGACCCAGGGATCGAACCTGGGTCTTTGTCATTGTAGACAGACGTTTTACCATCTGAGCCACGAGGGAAATCTCCATTGGGGCTGGAGTCTGTATTAAAGAAGGTTAAAACAAAAAAGGGGTGGTGGTGATGGGAAAGCTTCTAGAACTCAACAGTTAAGGCTTTTGCCAAGCAAGGAGCAAGGCCCCTGAGCTTTAAGTCTTTTACTGGATTCCTCAAACTCAGACAGGTTCACCTAGAAACAGAGTGGCAAGTGTTGGCTCTATGAGGCATGCCCTCCTGTTAAGCTGGAACCCAGGGCTGCAGAGGCCCTAACTCTGGATACCAGATCAGGGGAAAGGACCTGCAACCAGAGCCAGAGTTGAGCTTAAGCAGAGGCTGTGTTCAGGGATCCCCTCTGTCCCTTTGAAACACTGCAGGCAAGCTCAGAAAGGTTTCTGGAGGGCAAAGCATTACCTGTTTAGTGTTAGCAGGTGTATTTAAAATGGACTTGGAAGATTCACAGACATCAACCTGAGAAGTTTATTTTCCCAGCCCCTTAGCTAGAAGCTAGTTCCTCAGAGTCAGCTGACAAAGCAGGTGGCAGAGACCTGAACTGAGACATCACTTTAGAAGACAATCTGATTGCCTCTGGCTTGGAGCTAAGAGGCAACCCTAGGGTTTATGGCACTGGGGGAAAGAGCATGAGAATCCATTGCTGTCCCCTTAGGCCTCTTTCCATCCATTTGACTAGTCTAGTCACAGGTTTGAATTTTATGCCCAGCATCTTCCTCTGCATAGGAAGACCTTGGGGAAGGATTAAACTGAATTTTGAAAAGTCAGTCATGGACTTCCCTGGTGGCACAGTGGGTAAGAACTGCCTGCTAAGGTAGGGAACATGAATCCAATCCCTGGTCCAGGAAGATCCCACATACTGCAGAGCAATTTAGCCCATGCACCACAGCTTCTGAACCTGCTCTCTAGAGCCTGCAAGCCACAACTACTGAATCCATGTGCCTAGAGCCCCTGCTCCGCAACAGAGAAGCCAACGAAATGAGAAGCCTGAGCACCTTGAAGAGCAGCTGCAACTAGAGAAAGCGCGTGTGCAGCAGGGAAGACCCAGTGCAGCCAAAAATAAGTAAAAGATGAAAAAGTCAATGAAAAATGCGCACATGGCAAGGAGCTCCTCAAGAGTGGGATGTGTGGGAGGCAGCGCCTAACGCTGCAGGCAGGGCAATGGTAGGGACAAGAGTGTGGCCTGAAAGTGACATCGTCCGCTGCTCTCGGAGCCCTCAGCTGAGATTTAAAAAGACAAGGATCCTGTTAAAGACCGGCAAAACCATTGGCAATACCAATTAGTGGTATGCTTCCTAAGTAATGTTAGAAGTGTTAGTTTTTCAAGAAATGCAAAGAAAATGAGGCTTTGTTTTGTGCTCGTAGCAGTAGAAAGGCAAGTAATATTTTTTAAAAGGCCCCGATAAAGCAAGTGGTACAGTACTAGCTGGCAGAGTTCTTAAGTGATTTCCATGCTTAGGAAGTGAGAGGAACAGAGCCATCATGGTTGCAAAGTGGGGCTCCATAGTCCTCACCTCAAGGTGGATGAGATGTAGTATGGAAAGCACCAGGCTGATTGAAAGAACCTGAGTCTTGATCCCAGAAAAGGACCATTAGCTAATCTTGAAGGAATTACGAGGAAGTAGAGTGAGGCAGATTTGGTCCCGGCAACATTTTGGGGAGAATTATTACACACGTGGCTTGGGAGCACTTACTCGGACAAGAACGTAGTCATTGCTAGAAGCCAGCACGAATTCCCTGGGAGCTGAGAGTGTTAACTGATCACATCGCTTTTCGAAAGGAGTCCTTGCCTGGCAGATAGAGAAGTGGTCATTCACTCATTTATCAAGCATTATTATGTTTCAGAGGCTTCTCTGGTGGCTCAGTGGTAAAGAACCCGCCTGCCAATACAGGAGACAAGGGTTTGATCCCTGGGTCCAAAAGATTCCCTGGAGAAGGAAATGGCAGCCCATTCTAGTATTCTTGCCTGGAAAATGCCATGGACAGAGGAACCTGCCAGGCTACAGTCCGTGGGGTAGTAAAAGAGTTAAACATAACTTACTAAACAACAACATTATGTTTCAGGCATCGTGCTAGAACAATACCTTACACGTATATGTTTTCAATTTAGAAAGCATTTTCTTTAAAATACAATTTTGGGAATTCCTTGGCCAATGGTTAGGATTCTAAGCTTCCACTGCAGGGGTCTGGGTTTGATCCTTGGTTGAAGAACTAGGCTCCCACAAGCCCAGAAGTAAATCAATCATAATAAAATAAAACTCTTATTTTTTTTCTTGATTATAAGAAACATCATTTTTCTGATTCTTGAAGAGAAACTTGCAGAGGAGAAAAGTCATGTAATCTCACCACCCAGAATACTACTATTAACATTTTGCTACATCTTATTGCTTTAAAAAATGCAGGTTCTTAAGAAGATGATCTTGCTATATTATTTGGAGTTCTGCTTTTAAAAAAGAGCAAACTTTTTAAAGTTAAAAATTTTAAATTAATACCACATTCAGTTCAGTTCAGTTGCTCAGTTGTGTCCAACTCTTTGTGACCCCATGAATCGCAGCATGCCAGGCCTCCCTGTCCATCACCATCTCCCGGAGTTCACTCAAACTCACGTCCATTGAGTTGGTGATGCCATCCAGCCATCTCATCCTCTGTCTTTTCCTTTTCCTCCTGCCCCGAATCCCTCCCAGCATCAGAGTCTTTTCCAAAGAGTCAGTTCTTTGCATGAGGTGAGCAAAGTACTGGAGTTTCAGCTTTAGCATCATTCCTTCCAAAGAACACCCAGGGCTCATCTCCTTTAGAATGGACTGGTTGGATCTCTTCGCAGTCCAAGGGACTCTCGAGAGTCTTCTCCAACACCACAGTTCAAAAGCATCAATTCAGCGCTCAGCTTTCTTTGCAGTCCAACTCTCACATCCATACATGACCACTGGAAAAACCATAGCCTTGACTAGACGGACCTTTGTTGGCAAAGTAATGTCTCTGCTTTTCAATACCACATTAATTTCCCATTAATACCACAAATGGGAATGGGGTATTATTCAGATAAGTAAATGCAATGAATTTTTACAAAATGAATGTACTGTTGTAACTATTATCCAGATAAAGAAATATTGTCAAGCCCTTTATACCCCCCTTCAGTCATGAGCTAGTAGTAGTAGGGTTAACTACTAGATACCCTGCTCTTAAAATCAGTGTCAAATTGTAAATGTTTTCCTGTCATTAATTTTTTTTTAATGTGATATACTGAAAAAGCATTCAGGCCAATTCAAAGCAATTTGAAGGACTAGTGTACCCAAAGACTACTGATGAATGATGAATAATCTGTGATATCTACAAAGGAAATCTTTGTTGGCAAGCCTCAGGGCTCTGTTGTTGACTTTTGCTCCTTAAACAAGTTTATCTTTCACTTGAATGAAGACAGGACACATTTGTGGATGACAAAGCAATGGGACTATTACAAGACATAAATGTAAAATATCTTGGCAGGCTTGGAATATGGCCTGAAGCCAAAAAGACAAATTTAGTTTGATAAATGAAAAGTTCAGTACCTAGAGGGGAAATATATATGAACATTTTTAGGATAAGAGAGATGTGGTTCTACAGTTGGGAAATGACCCAGGGGACAAACCCTATGTCAATCATCAATACGAGCAGACTTCCAGAAAGATCCACAGAAATTTAAGCTGCACTGACAGAAGTACAACATTCAGGTTGACTGAAATAGAATACCTGAAATAGACAAGAAAGTCTGAAAACAACAAAGCCTGATATGAGTATACAGTAATAAAAAGTGGAAGAACAGAGACCCATTGTACTCTAATCTGCTCAAACCACATTTGCAGCATTGGTTCCAATTCTGGGCACACACTTGGAGGAACTTGAGCTACCTGGACTGTGTTCAGAAGATGGTGACAAGAGCAATGAAAAATCTCCAAACCTTGCCAGATCAGGTGGAGATGATTTGCCAGGGGGAAAAAAGGCAGTCACTAAACAAATTTATTTTTATCAACTTAATTGGAATATAATTTTTGTACAGTAAAGTATATCCCTTTAAAGTGTATGATTTGTTGAGTTTTGACATTTGTATAAACCCATGAAAACACTAGCACAATAAAGATGGGAACATTTTCAGTACTCCAAAAATTCCTTATGCTTCTCTGTAGTCCATTCTCCCTCTACCTTAAGCCCCAGGCAACCATTGATCTGCTTTCTGTCAGTCAGTCCAGTTCAGTCGCTCAGTTGAGTCCTACTCTGCAGACTCCTGGCTCCTCCCCATAGACTGCAGTACACCAGGCTTCCTTGTCCATCACCAGCTCCTCAAGCTTGCTTAAACTCATGTCCATCGAGTCAGTGATGCCATCCAACCATCTCATCCTCTGTCGTCCCTTTCTCCTGCTTTCAATCTTTCCCACTATCAGAGTCTTTTCAAATTAGTCAGTTCTTCACATCAGGTGGCCAAAGTTGGAGTTTCAGCTTCAGCATCAGTCCTTCCAGTGAATATTCAGGATTAATTTCCTTCAGAATGGACTGGTTGGATCTCCTTGCAGTCCAAAGGACTATCAAGAGTCTTCTCCAACACCACAGTTCAAAAGCATCAATTCTTCAGGGATCAGCTTTCTTCACAGTCCAACTCTCACATCCATACATGACCACTGGAAAAACCATAGCCTTGACTAGATGGACCTTTGTTGGCAAAGTAATGTCTCTGCTTTCTGTCACTGTAATTATTATTTTCTAGAATTTTATAGAAATGAAATAGAGCAGGGCTCCAATGAATGGATCCTTGCACTCAGCCTGAAGATTTTGAGGTTTGCACATTTTGCTTCATCTATCTGTAATTCATTACTGAATGGTATGTCATCATATGGGCGTACCTCATTTTGCTTATCTATTTATCTGATTGTGGACATTTGTGATGTTTCCAGTCTGGAGCCTTTATGGAAAAAGCTGCTATGTGCATTCATGTTACAAGTTTTTGTGTGGACAAATATTTTCATTTCATTTGGGTCGATATCTAGGAATGGAATGGCTGGGTCCTGTTGAACACTCAATTCCACTAAGAACTGTGTGAACAAGAGAGGCAGATTACCAGACTCACATTCTAGGAGGGAAAGAGGCAGGCAGTAAAAGTGTTCACAAATGGATAAGTTGAGAAAGTGATAAATGATATAAGGATGATAAAAGAGTTGATGAAATGACTAAGACGGGTTATCTTAGAATGACAAGGGAAGATATCTCTGTAAGAAAGAATGAAAGAAAGTTAGTCACTTAGGCATGTCTGACTATTTGTGACTCCATGGACTGTAGCCCACCAGGCTCCTCTGTCCATTTAATTCTCCAGTCAGGAATACTGGAGTGGGTTGCCATTTCCTTCTCCAGAGGATCTTCCCAACCCAGGGATTGAACCCAGGTCTCTCACATTGCGAGTGGACTGTTTACCAACTGAACCACTAGGGAAGCCACTAAGGAAGATATCTGTATAGAGGTGACATTTAAGTTGAGTTGTAAATGTGCAGGAAGCAATGTATGAAGATTTGAGAAAGCACTTTTCAGGAATCAGGAAAAGAGCAAAGTACTTGAGAAGGATATAACAAGTGTCTCCAGATGTTCAGAAAACAATCACGAGGAAAGAGGATTACATTTATTCTATGAAGTTGTAGAGGCATAAATATGACCAATGAGCAGACATTAAATGGAGAAAAGTTTGAATTCAGTCAAAACTTTTCATAGGACGTTGGGGGTAGGAAAAGTTTTAAGTTCTTTTTGTTGTTGCTGATGGTTTGCTTTCCTCTATTTCTTTTTGATGTTGTTATTAAGTCCTTTCCTGCTAATCTGAATAATTACCACAACTAGATAGACCTGGAACTAACTTGTGACTTTGATCTCTCAAAAAGTGAATTATTGGGACTTCCCTGGTAGTCCAGTGGCTAAGACTCTGAGCTCCTAATGCAGTGGTTCTGGGTTCCATTCCTGGTCAGGGAACATCCCACAATTAAGACCCAGGGATGTCAAATAAATAAATAGAAATATTTTAAAAAATAAAGTGAATTATTGAGCAGATATAAATCTAACTTAAAACTAATTGAACTGGTTTGTGGCAGCCAAGTTTTAAGAAAAACGAAAAACCAAAAAGCAGCTGCAGAAATTTGTACCCATCTGTAAGGCAATTGATAGAAAATATATTTCATGTTTCTACTCATTTGGGACTTAACAATAGGCACTTAGAAAATATTCAAGTATTCCTTGAGAGGCCAGGAGGGGAAGGATACATTATCTTCTTTCAGTTAAATGACATCTTCTATGGTTAGTGTACAGGAAGTGTGAGGACACGTTAATAAAAGTCGGGATAATCCTTCAGCATTTACCTACATCTGTCCTTTTAAAAATAATAATGATTTGAAATTAAATGATATCTACCAAAGTATTAATGTAGATAAAAGATGCTGTCTTTTGGAAAATGTATTAGATATTATAATACTATAATTATATAAATTACTCACAATACTGTGCCAACTTAAGAACAATAAAGGAACAGGAAAAAGGAGGAGAAAGAAGGGAAAGAAAGAAGAGGAAGACAGGAAGGAAGAGAAAACCATCTCACCATAAGAAACTTGCTGCTTCCATCCTTCCACCATATCCTGAGTCCTTGCCTAGATGTTTCTATAATAATCAGGTAAGAGTAAGGCAAGTTTTTAGTGCTATATGGCTTTGTATCATATCAATTCAATAAAGCATATCATCAATTATCAATTCTTTATTGAATGGACAGTATATTTAGGGTCATCAGCAGGAGAATTCCTTGGCTGTTTCTTTGCTGTGGGAAGAGTGCATAAAGAATAGGAGTAAGATAAAATTCTCCAAGCAGGCTCCTCAAGCTGTAGTCCTATCACTTTTAGGGAATGTGGTATAGCCTACTTTTCCAACCCTGGTCATCCTCAGGGTCCTCAATTTGTGCAAGAAGGAAACTAATTTACCAGTAGCAGAGGACAGCTGTTCTCCAAGAACTTGCCAGAGAGGATAATCTTTTTGGGGATATATTCATGTATTGAATGGAGAAAGAAATGGCAATCCACTCCAGTACTCTTGCCTGGAAAACCCATGGACAGAGGAGCCTGGTAGGCTACAGTCCATGGGGTTGTGAAGAGTCAGACACGACTGAGCAACTTCACTTTTGTTTTTCACTCTCATGCATTGGAGAAGGAAACAGTAACCCACTCCAGTATTCTTGCCTGGAGAATCCCAGGGATAGAGGATCCTGGTGGGCTGCTGTCTATGGGATCGCACAGGGTCAGACATGACTGAAGCGACTTAGCAGCAGCAGCAGCATGTATTACAAGATTCGCCCTTTTAAAACGTACATATCAGTAGTTTTAGGGTATTCACAAACTTGTACAACAATCACTACTAACTTCAGAACATTTTTATCACCTCAAGAAGAAGTCCCATATCCATTAGCAGTCACTCTTCATTCTTCCCTCTGAGTAATCTACTTTCTATCTCCATGGATTTGCCTATTCTGGACATTTCATGTAAATGGAATGGTACAGTATGTGTTTTTTTGTGATTAACTTTCACTTAGCATAATGTTTTCAAAGTTCACCCATGTGGTATCATTATAAATACTCTAGTCCATTTTGTGGCTGAACAGTGTTCCATTGCATGATATACTAGCATGAACTCACTGTCAGTATTCAACAGTTAGGCCACTGGAAAAATGAGTAAAGTATCAAATATATATATAGGAACAGCAATACTCTGTATGGAATTGTGCTATAAAGGTCAAATGATGAAATGAAGATTGTCTAATCAAGTTATTAAATAAATATGTTCATAAAATTACACATCTCCAAAATGGAAATTTGATTCACTCATATTTATAAGTTTTTGGTTTACTTTTAAGATAATATTCTTATCAGATCTTTTCTTCCCCATCCCATGCATGATTTACTATGAAATGTAGTCTCTTGTTTAAAATGAATTTCTTTTAAACAACTATTTTCTAATACTGGTTATCTCCAACTTTAAAAGCTAACAGTGATCATTTCTAGGTGGTAAACTTATGGGTGATTTTTATTTTCTGTTTTCACTTGTCTCTAGTTTTCTCAGTGAGCATCATTATATTTGTAAATATTGATAGTATGGGAAAGAAGGGGGAAATAAGGCTGAAAAAAATAGTTATGGAAGTTCTGAAAGATGCACAGGCTGTTCGTTTCTCCAGAGTACATCATTGGATTATTAAGCCCGAGAGCACTGAATCACATTTTCTTTAGTGCCCTATCCTTTATTAAAGAGGATTCTAAGAACATCCTTCTGTTGTTGCACTGAAGGATATTACCAGGACTGTCATTTACCACATCTTGTAGGACATTCTCTGAACACCTGTCTTAGTCTCTCTAATCTCAGTACTAGAATTATTAATGCTTCTTAGTGTTAATTTTTCAAATAGATAAATGGAGATGTAACTCATATGCTGTACAATTCATTCATTTAAAATGTATGATTCAAATGTATGATTCAGTCATAAAATGTATGATTCAATGGCTTTTAGACTGTTTGGAGAATGGCATAACTATCATTACAGTTAATTTTATAATGTTTTCATTATCCCAAAAGAAACCTTCTACTCCTTAGCCTCCATTTCCTCTCTTCTTCTCCAGGCCAAGATAACTACTAATCTATTTGCTCTATGGATTTACTAACTTTGGACGGTTCATTTAATTGGAACCATATGAAATGGGATCCTTTGTGACTGCCTTTTTCCCTTAGCATGATATTTTCAAGGCTCATCCATTTTGTACATTGTATCAGTATTTCATTGATTTTTTATTGTCAAGTAGTATTTCACTGTATGGATATACCCCTTTCTACTTATTCATTCTTCTGTTGATGGCCATTTGGATCGTTTTCACCATTTAGCTATTGTAAACAATGCTGCTATGAATGTTTGTGCACATGTATTTGCATGAATACCTGTTTTTAATTCTTTTAGATGTATTACTAGGGATGGTATAAGTGAATTATGTGTTAATAATATGTTCTTATTTCTCCACATTCTTACCAAAACTTGTAGTTTTTTGTTTTTCTGCTGCTAAGTCACTTCAGTCGTGTCCAACTCTGTGTGACCCCATAGACGTCAGCCCACCAGGCTCCCTCGTCCCTGGGATTCTCCAGGCAAGAACACTGGCGTGGGTTGCCATTTCCTTCTCCAATGCATGAAAGTGAAATCACTCAGTCCTGTCACACTCTTAGCGACCCCACGGACTGCAGCCTACCAGGCTCCTCCATCCATGGGGTTTTCCAGGCAAGAGTACTGGAGTGGGGTGCCATTACCTTCTCCAGTGGACACTAAATGTTGTCTCATTTAGTGTTTTGCATTTTTTATTTTTCCATGCTATTTATTTCATTTGTCCACAAAAGGAGATACTTCTTTGCCAGTAAATAACAGGTTACCATAAGCTGTTTTCAGACAGTTACTTTGCATTGCGGTTTTGATGACCAGTGATGTTAAATATCTTTTTATGTGTGTATTGGCTATTGGTAAATCTTCCTTGGATAAATGTCTGTTAGATCCTTTCCTCATATAACAATAAGGTTATTTGTCTTTGGGGGCTTCCCTGGTGGCTCAGATGGTAAGGAATCTGCTTGCAATGTGGGAGATCTGGGTTGGATCCTTGGGTCAGGAAGATCCTCTGAAGAAGGGACTGGCTACCCACTCCAGTATTCTTACCTGGAGAACTCCACGGACAGAGGAGCCTGGCAGGCTACTGTCCATGGGGTCACAAAGAGTCAGATGCAACTAACAGTGACTAACACTTCCACGTGCTCTTTGTCTTTTATTTACTAAATTGTATGGGCTCTTGATGTACTCCTTTTCCTATTTGGAACCAGTCTGTTGTTCCATGTCCAGTTGCTGTATATTGTCATCCTGCTTATTTCACTTATATGCAGAGTACATCATGAGAAACGCTGGACTGCAAGAAACACAAGCTGGAATCAAGATTGCCGGGAGAAATATCAAATAACCTCAGATATGCAGATGACACCACCCTTATGGCAGAAAGTGAAGAGGAATTAAAAAGCCTCTTGATGAAAGTGAAAGAGGAGAGTGAAAAAGTTGGCTTAAAGCTCAACATTCAGAAAATGAAGATCATGGCATCTGGTCCCATCACTTCATGGGAAATACATGGGGAGACAGTGGAAACAGTGTCAGACTTTATTTTGGGGGGCTCCAAACTCACTGCAGATGGTGACTGCAGCCATGAAATTAAAAGACCCTTACTCCTTGGAAGGAAAGTTATGGCCAACCTAGATAGTATATTCAAAAGCAGAGACATTACTTTGCCGACAAAGATCTGTCTAGTCAAGGCTATGTTTTTTCCTGTGGTCATGTATGGATGTGAGAGTTGGACTGTGAAGAAGGCTGAGCGCCGAAGAATTTATGCTTTTGAACTGTGGTGTTGGAGAAGACTCTTGAGAGTCCCTTGGACTGCAAGGAGATCCAACCAGTCCATTCTGAAGGAGATCATTCCAGGAATTTCTCTGGAAGGAATGAGGCTAAAGCTGAAACTCCAGTACTTTGGCTACCTGATGCGAAGAGTTGACTCATTGGAAAAGACTTTGATGCTGGGAGGGACTGGGGGCAGGAGGAGAAGGGGACAACAGAGGATGAGATGGCTGGATGGCATCACTGACTTGATGGACGTGAATCTGAGTGAACTCCGGGAGTTGGTGATGGACAGGGAGGCCTGGCCTGCTGCGATTCATGGGATTGCAAAGAGTTGGACACAACTGAGCGACTGAACTGAACTGATGGGCTGTTTGTCATTGTTTTCCTGCCAAAAAGCAATCCTCTTTTGATTTCATGGCTGCAGTCACTGTCCACAGTGATTCTGGAGCCCAAGAAGAGGAAATCTGTCCTTACTTCCACCTTTTCTCCTTCTATTTGCCCTGCAGTAATTGGGCCAGATGCCATGATCTTAGTTGTTTTTTTCAATATTTAGTCTTAAGCCGGCTCTTTCACTCTCCTCCTTAACCCTCATCAAGAAGCTCTTTAGTTCCTCTTCGCTTTCTGCCATTAGAGTGGCATCATCCAGGTATCTGAGGTTGTTGATGTTTCTCCTGCCTATCTTGATTCCAGCTTGTCACTCATCCAGCTCAGCATTTCTCACGAGGTGCTCAGAGTATCAGTTGAACAAGCAGGGTGACAGCAGACAGCCCTGTCCTACTCCTTTCTTCATCTTGAACCAGTCAGTTATTCCATACAGGGTTCTAACTGTTGCTTCTTGACCCACAGGCAGGAAAGTGATGACAAACCTAGACAGTGTGTTGAAAAACGGAGATATGAACTCTGCCAACAAAGATCTGTATAATCAAGGCTTTAGTCTTCTCAGTGGTCACTTATGGTTGTGAAAGCTGGACCGTAAAGAAGGCAGACTGCCAAAGAATTGATGCCTTCAAACCGTGGTGCTAGAGAAGACTCCTGAAAGTTCCTTGGACTGCAAGGAGATCAAACCAGTCAATCTTAAAGGAGATGAACCCTGAATATTCACTGGAAAGACTGATGCTGAAGCTGAAGTTTCAGTATTTTGGTCATCTGATGTGAGCAGACAACTCATTGGAAAAGTCCCTGATGCTGGGAAAGATTGAGGGCAGAAGGAGGTGGGTGTCAGAGGATGAGATGGCTGGACAGCATCACCAATGCAATGAGCGTGAACTTGGGCAAACTCCGGGAGGTGGTGAGGGACAGGGAGGTCTTGTGTATTGCATTTGTGGGGCTGCAAAGAGTGGGACATGGCTGGGTGACTGAACAACAACAACAGCAATGAGCTTTTATGGGCTTCCCCCGTGGCTCAGCAGTAAAGAATCTGCCTGCAATGCAGGAGCTGCAGGGGGTGTGGGTTCAATCACTGGGTCGGGAAGATCCCCTGGAGGAAGGCATGGCAACCCACTCCAATATTCTTTCCTGGAGAATTGCATGGACAGAGGAGCCTGGCAGGCTACAGTCCATAAGGTCACAAAGAGTCAGATACGACTGAAGCAACTTAGCACGTACACATGCGTGGGCTCTTCATACATTCTAGAATCAAGTCCCCTGTTAGATATGACTTATAAATATTTTCTCCTATCCTGTGAGTTTTCTTTTTGTTTTCTTTATGATGTCCTTTGAAGCATGAAAACTTTGAATTTTGATTAAGTCCCATTTATTAATTTTTTCTTTTGTCAATTGTGTTTCGGTGTCATATCTGAGAAACTATTGCCTATTCCAATGTCACAAAGACTCCTATGTTTTCTCTGAAGAGTTTTATAGTTTTGACTCTTACATTTAGGTCTTTGATTTTGAGTTAATTTTTGTATTATGTGAGATGGGGAACTCAAATTCATTCTTTTGCATATGGATATCCAGCGGCCTTGCACCATTTGTTGAAAAGACTGTTCTTTCCCAACTGAATAGTTTGGCATACTAGTCAAAGGTCAGTTTGCAATAAATATAAGAGTTTATTTCTGGACTCTCAATTTTATTCTATTGACCCATTTGCTTGTCATAATGCCAGTCCATGCTGTCTTGAACACTATTGCCTTGTAGTGAGTTTTGAAATGGAGAAATGTGTCTTCAAACTGTTCTTTTTCAAGATTGTTTTGGCTTTTCTGGTCTCTTAAATTTTCACATGAATTTTAGAGTCAGTTGTTAATTTCTGCAAAGAAGTCAGCTGTGATTTTGGCAGGGATTTTTGCAAACCATGAACATGAGATATCTTTCCATTTATGTAGGTTTTCTTAAATTTCTTTCAATGCTGTTTTGTAGTTTCTTTCTTTCTTTCTTTTTTAGTGTAAAAGCCTTTTACTTCTTTTATTAAAATTAGTACCAAGTATTTATTCTTTCTGACGCTATTGTAAATGGAATTCTTTTCTTTATTTCATTTTCTGTGTTCCAGTCTGAATGCCTTCTATTTCTTATTGTTGCCTAATTGCCTGGCTAGAATGTCCTGTGCAGTGTTAAATAGAAATGAGGACAGCAGACATCTTCATCTTGCTTCTCATCTTAGGGGAAATAGCCAGTCTTTCACCACTGATTTGATGTTAACTGTGGGTTGTTTTTTTTTTTTAATAAATATTTTAAAGTTGAAGTTAAATATTTAATAAATATTTTAAGGTTGAAGTTATTTCCTTCTATTCCTAGTTTGTTGAGTGTTTTTATCATCAAGTGGTCTTGAATTTTGTTAACTGCTTTTTCTGCATCTGTTATGATGACCCTGTAGGGTTTGGCCTTTATTCTATTGATGTGACATATTACATTAATTGACTTTTGTAGGTTAAACCAATCTTGCTTTCCTAGGATAAATCCTGTTTGATCATGGTGCATAGTCCTGTTTTTACCCCACAAGACATACAAATGTGAGCCTGTAAAATCTGCTTTTACAAAGATAGAAGAATTAGAAAGTGAGTATTTTAATTACAAACACATTTACTAATTTTTTTTAATTCAGAATAAGAAGCCCTAAAATAGTTGGAATCTTTTAATATTATATGGTTCTAGTTCCAAAAATATTGTTTGCATACATTCTTCCAGGAGCACAATGTATTTTAAAATAAGGTTCACTTGTGTTTATAAAATGAGAAAAGGGGAAAGCTAATGTTTGGATTTCTTTTAAAGGTAAAATGTTAGTTGCTCAGTCATGTCTAACTCTTTATGATCCCATGGACTATAACCTGCCAGGCTCCTCTGTTCATGGAATTCTCCAGACAGGAGTACTGGAGTGAGTTACCATTCTTTTTCCAGCAGGTCATCCTGACCCAGGAATCAAACCCAAGTCTCCTGCATTGCAGTCAGATTCTTTACTATCTGTGCCACCAGGGGAGTCCTTTAGAGGGAAAGTCCTGATCTAACTATTGAGAGGATTAGCCAACTCTGGAGAAGGAAAATGGCAACCCACTCCAGTATTCTTGCCCGGAGAATCCCATGGATGGAGGATCTTCACGGGCTACAGTCCACGGGTTGCAAAGAGTCGGACACGACTGAGCGACTTCAGTCACTTTCACTTTAGCCAGCTCTAATATGGATTAGTCCACATTTTATTTATTAAGCAAAAACATGCAAGCATAATATTTTTACTCCTTTTCAACACGTTCAGAGGCCCAGAAACCTTTGGTACAGAATACCTTTTGAGGTAAATTTTATTAATGGAACTCCAAGAACTCTTATTATATCTTTGTTTTTGATTAGCTAGTCTCACTGCTTTTGCATATCCTTGGATGTTTTGAAATAATATTGCATTGTTCCAATAATCTTTTAGGTATGAATTTTTCAGACAAGGAGATTTATGGCCAGGTGTGTCAAGGTAATTGCTGCTCTGCATCTAAGATTTCACCTTAAATGCAGAGACTGTAACATACTCTTTTTACTTCTGGCCCAGTTTTAGAGACTTGGAGTAGGTTCCAATTTCCATTTGACAGTCTTTTGTGATGTTCAGCCTTTGTGATATGGGATGATTGGAGTAACCTTCCCTTCTACAAACCTTTTAAAATAGCTTGGGTTTTGTTTTTTGTTGCTCGATTGTTTGAAGGGAAACACACTTGTATGTCTTCATTTAATGAACTAGATTGAGTATGGCACAGAGTTGAAAGAGGGTGCACTGCAGTTAAGGAGATTCTGACCAATTTAGACCATGGGATTGCCTCTAACCTCCTTTACCAAGCTGTTACTAGAACCACTAACAAACAACCTGCTTGGAAGATCATCTTCATTCCATGCCAGCAAGGTCAGTGAAAGGTCTTAAATGACTTAAAGGAAGCAGGAGAGTGCTACTCCCTTCAAAACCCCAGGAGCATATTTGTGGGTGGTGGTTGTGTACAACTGCTACCCATCCTCCATCCAGAAAGGCCAGGCTTGCTCTTCCTCCTATCATTCCACACATAGTTAAAAATAAATTTAACCAACCAGATAATTCCAGATAACTTACATCCTATTCACTGTTTCAGAAATTATTTATGGAAGATATAGGATGTGCTAATCCCAGAGATGGTGGAGCCTGGTGGGCTGCCGTCTATGGGGTTGCACAGAGTCGGACACGACTGAAGCGACTTAGCAGCAGCAGCAGCAGGCAGGCCATAGGGACACAAGTAGGAACTAGACATCTTCCCACCCTGATGGAGCTTGAGATCCTCTACTTAAAGAACATGCAAAAGTAAACAAAAAAAATTATTGTAAATCATAATAATACTTTTCATAAGATTTATGAAACACATCGTGGCCTGAGATGGAGAACATCGGGAAGCCACCTCTGTCACATGGGCTGTTCAGGGAAGTGAAATGTTAGCGGAGACCTGTGGGACAAGAGGTTGGTCATGTAAAAAGCAGGGGAACAGAGCTCTAGGGAAAAGGAACAGTGCGTGCAAAGGTCCAGAGCCTGGAGCAGGGCTCACCTGTTCTAGTAACTACAGAAGGCCAGCTTGTCTGGAAGGTAGACAGTAAGGGAGCCCAAGGTTAGTGGCGATCCAGATCATGCTCAGCTCTTTTAAGCAACTATCTTAGTTTGTTAGGGCCTAGGATTTGTTTTGCTTTGTTTTTTTTTCTGTTATTGTTTAGTCGCTAACTCATGTCCAACTCAGCCTGACAGGCTCCTCTGTCCGAGGGATTTCCCAGGCAGGAATACTGGAGTGAGTTGCCATTCCCTTCTCTAAAGATTTGTGGGTTTGGTTTTGTTTTTTTCTGTACTGTGAAGCTCAGTGCTGACACCATCTGCCTGGAGATAGGCTCAGATCCCACGGGTTAACAGCTTAGTCCTACAAGGTGCAACCTCCATACACACCACTCTTAGGTTTGATTAATTTGCTAGCATCAATCATAGAACACTAAGAAATATTTTACTTACTAGATTACTGGCTTACTATGAAAGGATGTGGAGAAGGCAATGGTAACCCACTCCAGTACTCTTGCCTGGAAAATCCCATGGACGGAGAAGCCTGGTAGGCTGTAATCCATGGGGTCACTAAGAGTTAGACACAACTGATCAACTTCACTTTCACTTTTCACTTTCATGCATTGGAGAAGGAAATGGCAAGCCACTCCAGTGTTCTTGCCTGGAGAATCCCAGGGTTGGGGGAGCCTGGTGGGCTGCTATCTATGGGGTTGCACAGAGTTGGACATGACTGAAGCGACTTAGCAGCAGCACGAAAGGACATAATTGAAGAACACTCAGATGGAAGAGATGCTTAGATCAAGGTGTGTGGGAAGGGGTGAGGAGCTTCCAAGCTCTGTGAGAGAAACAGTCACTGCATCTCCACATGTTGACCAATCCAGAAGCTCTCTGAACTCAATTCTTTTGGGTTTTAATGGAGGCTTCATTACAAAGCCAAGATTGATTAAATCATCGGCCTTTGGTGATGGAGCTCAATCTCCAACCCCTCTCTCCTCTTTAGAGGGCTGAAGTTTCCAGCCCTCTAATCCCTTGGTTAGTTCCCCTGGCAACTAGCCCAGATCCTTAGGTTACCTAGGAGCCTTCCCCAAATCACCTCATTAACATAACAAAAGACACCTTTATTGCACTCATCACTTTGAAAATTCCAAGGGTTTTAGGAGCTCTGTGCCATTAAGGGGAGGAAAACCAAATATATATTTCTTATTATAAATCATAATATCACAGGCTACCATAACAAAACAGCACAGACTAGGTGGCTTAAACAGCAGAAATTTATTTTCCCACAGTGGAGAAATGGAAGCTGAAACACCTCCAAGATGGAGTTGTTGGCAGTTTGGTTTCTCCTGCGGCCTCTCTCCTTGGTTTGCAGGTGGCTGCCTTCCCACTGTGTCCTCACATGGCTTTTCCTCTGTGTCCATGCATCCCTGGTGTCTCTATATGTACTAATCTCTTCTACTAAGGACACTGTTGTTGTTCAATCACTAGTCGTGTCCAACTCTTTGCAACCCTATGGACTGTAACACACCAGGCTCCTCTGTCCATGGGAGTTTCCAGACCAGAATACTGGAGTGAATTGCCATACCTTCACCAGGGGATCTTCCCGACCCAGGGAGCGAACCTGAGTCTCCTTTGTCTCCTGCATTGGCAGGTGGATTTTTGCCACTGAGCCACCTTGGAAGCCCCTGTTTCAGTTCAGTTCAGTTCAGTTCGGTTGCTCAGTTGTGTCCAACTCTGCGACCCCAAGAATTGCAGCACGCCAGGCCTCCCTGTCCATCACCAACTCCCGGAGTTCACTCAAACTCACATCCATCAAGTTGGTGATGCCATCCAGCCATCTCATCCTCTGTCGTCCCCTTCTCCTCCTACCTCCAATCCTCCCAGCATCAGAGTCTTTTCCAATGAGTCAACTCTTCACATGAGGTGGCCAAAGTATTAGAGTTTCAGCTTTAGCATCATTCCTTCCAAAGAACACCCAGGGCTGGTCTTCTTTAGAATGGACTGGTTGGATCTCCTTGCAGTCCAAGGGACTCTCAAGAGTCTTCTCCAACATCACAGTTCAAAAGCATCAATTCTTCAGTGCCCAGCTTTCTTTGCAGTCCAACTCTCACATTCATACATGACCAATGGAAAAACCATAGCATTGTCTAGATGAACCTTTGTTGGCAAAGTAATGTCTCTGCTTTTGAATATACTATCTAGGTTGCTCATAACTTTCCTTCCAAGGAGTAAAGTGAGAAAGTGAAGTCTCTCAGTCATGTCCGACTCTTTGCGACCCTGTGGACAGTAGGCCGCCAGGCTTCTGCGTCCATGGGATTTCCCAGGCAAGAATACTGGAGTGGGTTGCCATTTCCTTCTCCAGGGGATCTTCCCAACCCAGGGATCGAACTCGGGTCTCCCACAATGCAGGCAGATGCTTTAACCTCTGAGCCACCAGAGTAAGCGTCTTTTAATTTCATGGCTGCAGTCACCATCTTCAGTGATTCTGGAGCCCAGAAAATAAAGTCTGACACGTTTCCACTGTTTCCCCATCTATTTCCCCTATTTCCCCATCTATTTCCCATGAAGTGATGGGACCAGATGCCATGATCTTCGTTTTCTGAATGTTGAGCTTTAAGCCAACTTTTTTCACTCTCCTCTTTCACTTTCATCAACAGGCTCTTTAGTTCTTCACTTTCTGCCATAAGGGTGGTGTCATCTGCATATCTGAGGTTTTTTATATTTCTCCTAGCAATCTTGATTCCAGCTTGTGCTTCTTCCAGCCCAGCATTTCTCATGATGTACTCTGCATATAAGTTAAATAAGCAGGGTGACAGTATACAGCCTTGATGTACTCCTTTTCCTATTTGGAACCAGTCTGTTGTTCCATGTCCAGTTCAAACTGTTGCTTCCTGACCTGCATACAGGTTTCTCAGGAGGGAGGTCAGGGGTCTGGTATTTCCATCTCTTTCAGAATTTTCCACAGTTTATTGTGATCCACACAGTCAAAGGCTTTGGCATAGTCAATAAAGCAGAAATAGATGTTTTTCTGGAACTCTCTTGCCTTTTCAATGATCCAGCAGATGTTGGCAATTTGATCTGTGGTTCCTCTGCCTTTTCTAAAGCCAGCTTGAACATCTGGAAGTTCACAATTCCTGTATTGCTGAAGCCTGGCTTGGAGAATTTTAAGCATCACTTTACTAGCGTGTGAGATGAGTGCAATTGTTTGGTAGTTTGAGCATTCTCTGGCATTGCCTTTCTTTGGGATTGGAATGAAAACTGACTTTTTCCAGTGCTGTGGCCACTGCTGAGTTTTCCAAATTTGCTGGCATATTGAGTGCAGCACTTTCACAGCATCATCTTTCAGGATTTGAAATAGCTCAACTGGGATTCCATCACCTCCACTAGCCTTGTTTGTAGTGATGCTTTCTAAGGCCCACGGGGATATTAAAAATAACAGGCCCCAAGTGGAGTTGCTTGTACTAAACCCCATGTTGTCAAACTGAGACTTAATTACAGTTTCATCTCTCCTAGAAATGGAATCTTAAACCAGTCAGTCAGAAATTGCCTGATCAGCACTAGTTAGATAATCTACATGAGAGACCCCTGTCATCCCCTGAAGTAAACTAACTGTAAATAACCAACACACTTTTTTGCCTAGTATAATTTCCTTGGTCCTACTCCCTTCGGGCTGTAAAAGTCTCTCATTTTGTACAGCTTCTTAGAGCTCCTATCGGTCTGCTAGATTGGCTGCTACCCAATCCAAATTGAGTTTTACTCAAATAAACTCTTAAAATGTTTAATACGCCTTAGTTTATCTTTTAGTCATATGAGCACATGAATTTGGGGGCCTGGTGGGACATGATCAGTCCATAACAGCAACATTAAGTCTTTTAGATTTGCTCTTAAGAGCAATGGAAAACCACTGAAAGATTAGAAGCAAGGATTATGTTAAAAGGGATGTAGCTGATGATTCTAGACATCTTTTTTTTTTTTTTAACTAACAAAACCCTGTATTTTCTTTGAAGGCTTCAATGTATTCAGTCAAAAACGCAAACTCACTGGTTCCCTTGGCACAGGGAAGCCCTTGGGAGGGTTAATGAGTGGTTAATGAGATACAATTTGGAAGTCTACTGAGTGGACATCAGTAGTCTCAGGGAAGGCTACTGTTTTACCGATGAAAAGGTATGTTTCTTTATTCTACTTTTTTTTTTTCTAATCTGGGAAAAGGATATAATGCCTGGAGGTATAGCAGATATCTTGCAACCACGAGGATGAAGATTTCATGCTAAAGATATATAGAGCAGACGGATAGAAGGAGCTTGGTTTTCAGATCACACCCTTGAGCTACTATTTATATAAGCTCTGGTTAGTCTATATCCAGACTTTGTTACCTGTGAATAATAAATCCCTACTTGTTTAAACCACTGAGGTAGGGATTCCTGTTATAGCTGAATACACTACTGTCTGGTACAGAGGGCTGGGGGAGAAGGAACACCGGTTTAGAGCCTTTGCCAGAGTCTAGCCCAGAGATGATGAGGACTTGCATTAGAATGGCAGCAATGGTCTTGGAACAAAGTGGAAGGATCCCAGATGTAAGAATACGAAATATTGCCTGAGTAGCCCCCACATTTGACCCCAAGGATGAGGGTTACTGAGCCCACTCTGCGTTATTTGGCCTTCCCTTAAAGTCCTGTAGCATGCACAGCTTCAGTAAACATTTTTGAGCACATACTCACTGCTGGGCCCTGTACTTTTGAGGTATTTTCCCCTGGCTACTCACAAATACCTAAATCACTCTTTCCTGTGAAGTCAGTTGTTTTCAACTTTATGCCCATAATCCACAGTAATAAATACATTTTTAAGGATGACTGAAACACGTGTAACTTGATACTACTACTACTAAGTCGCTTCAGTCGTGTCTGAATCTGTGCGACCCCGTAGATGGCAGCCCACCAGGCTCCCCTGTCCCTGGGATTCTCCAGGCAAGAACACTGGAGTGGGTTGCCATTTCCTTCTCCAGTGCATGAAAATGAAAAGTGAAAGTGAAGTCGCTCAGTCCTGTCCGACTGTTAGCGACCCCAAGAACTGCAGCCCACCAGGCTCCTCCGTCCATGGGATTTCCCAGGCAAGAGTACTGGAGTGGGTTGCCATTGCCTTGATATGTAACTGGAAAAGAAAAGTTTCACAAAGTGGTCTTCAAAACATATGCCACAAGCTTTAGGATTTTTCATTCTATTCAACTATTTTAAAAGAATATCCTGGAGACTTCCTTGGTGGTCCAGGTGGCTGAGACTCCATGCTCCCAATACAGGGGGCCTGGGTTTAATCCCTTATCAGACAACTAGATCCTACATGCGGCAACTAAAAATCTTGCATGTCTCAACAAAGACATGCTCAGCCAAAAAAAAAATCCTGATCACATCCATCGTTTGCTAAGTTTGCTTTCATGATCCACCAGTGAGTCAAGGACCACAGTTTGAAAACTCAAACTCTGTCATTCTTTGGGCCTCCACTCTTCAATCACTAGTGATATCTATTGCACTGATATCTGTCTTACCATCTGGACCATGAACCCCTCCTCACCTCACTGTATCTATTCATAGTGCTTGGCACTGTGCCTGGCACACAGAGGATTTTAGGTTCCTTGAGATAAAGAGCTGCACAGTGTGACCCTTTGGGTCCCCTCGGCACTATGAACATGAGAAATCCACCCTTCCTGTTTATCTGGGGTTGAGTAGGGGGAGGTCTTAGAAGTTCAGGAAAACAGGAAAATCTTGTTTACAACAAATACTTTAGGCCATTGTCCATATTTCTCTTCAATAATCTCCCTCTTTTTAGGACCTTTAACATTATTATTTTATCAAACCTCTCAGATTTTTGGTTATCTTTCTGAATATTAAATGCATGAACTAATTGAGTTAGTAAAGTAAGACTCCTTAAAATACTAGCAGGATAGATCTAGTGCTGAAGGCTGGCCCTCTAATTGGGGAATTTCAAGAAAACTATGAGAAAAGAGCCGTGGCCAGGAGATGGAGGGATGTCTGTGGCAAGGTTGTCACGCCATCCCTGGAGATCTACTGGAGATATCTGCCTTTGATCTACTGGAGAGACTGATGGCTAGAGAGGCCTGGGGAGGTTTCCTGGAGCATGTGGGCTTTCACAAGCCAGTGAACATGAAATAGAAAACAGCCTCATTTCTGGAGCAAGGTTCAGTCTTCCAGTCAGCCTCCATTCATTAACAAGAAACATTCCTGCCTCCTGGGCTTCTGGGTCACCCTATCCTGTGGATGGGAGATGGAGATATCAGACTTGACATTCCTGGCTCATAGTAGTAGACCTGGCTGACAGGCACCTTGGCCCAAGGGAGGGTCCCGCTGCTCCTAGGAGAGCCACCCTTTGTTGCCTACTAAGAAATCGCTTTTCTAATAAAAAGAACAAAGCAACTTTAATTTGGCAATTTGGAACAGACTCCAAGATACCCTGATAAGTGAAAAAAGCAAACTGCAGACATTGTGTATAATATGCTGCCATTAGGGGGAGAAGAAAGACTATTATTTACATTTATTTATAAATGCATATTTAGATATATGTAGAATATCCCTGGAAGAACACACAACAGAGTGGAACTAGTTTTATGTTTAAGGAAAACTGAAGGGCTGAGAGATAGGGATGGGAGAGACTTATTTTTCATGTATACCTTTTCTGCATTTTTAATTTTTACCATGTATATATTATAAGATTCAAATAGATTATTGTTTCAATCAAAGCAATTTATGCAATCATTAAAAGTGGTATTTATGAAATATGTACAATAACATAGCTTATAATATTTTAAGTGAACCATTATATATGTATGCTAACACTAAATTAAACCTAACAACCTTATCATATGCTGCTGCTGCTAAGTCGCTTCAGTCATGTCTGACTCTGTGCGACCCCATAGACGGCAGCCTACCAGGCTCCCTCGTCTCTGGGATTCTCCAGGCAAGAACACTGGAGTGGGCTGCCAATTCCTTCTCCAATGCATGAAAGTGAAAAGTGAAAGTGAAGTTGATCAGTTGTGTCTGACTCTTAGCGACCTCATAGACTGCAGCCTACCAGGCTCCTCCGTCCATGGGATTTTCCAGGCAAGAATACATATGCTAGCAATAACCAAAAAATAAGCAAAACTCTTCAGTTTAGTTCAGTCACTCAGTCGTGTCCAACTCTTTGCGACCCCATGGATTGCAGCACACCAGGCCTCCCCATCCATCAGCAACTCTCAGAATTTACCCAAACTCATGTCCATTGAGTCGGTGATGCCATCCAACCATTTCATCCTCTGTCATCCCCTTCTCCTTCTGCCTTCAATCTTTCCCAGCATCAAGGTCTTTTCAAATGAGTCCCATTTTCTCTTCCCTTCAGGTGGCCAAAGTATTGGAGTTTCAGCTTCAACATCCGTCCTTTCAATGAACACTCAGGACTGATCTCCTTTAGGATGGACTGGTTGGATCTCCTTGAAGTCCAAGGGACTCTCAGGAGTCTTCTCCAACACCACAGTTCAAAAGCATCAATTCAGTGCTCAGCTTTCTTCACAGTCCAACTCTCACATCCATACATGACTACTGGAAAAACCATAGCCTTGACTAGACAGACCTTTGCTGACAAAGTAATGTCTCTACTTTTTAATATACTGTATAGGTTGGTCATAGCTTTTCTTCCAAGGAGAAAGCGTCTTTTAATTTCATGGCTGCAGTCACTATCTGCAGTGATTTTGGAGCCCCCAAAATAAAGTCAGCCACTGTTTCCACTGTTTCTCTATTTGCCATGAAGTGATGGGACTGGATGCCATGATCTTCGTTTTCTGAATGTTGAGCTTTAAGCCAACTTTTTGCTCTCCTCTTTCACTTTCATCAAGAGGCTCTTTAGTTCTTCTTCACTTTATGTATATAGAAAAAGATTGGAAGGAAACGTTCCAGAAGGATAATGCTGATTTCTGAAACTAAGTATTCTCTCCTTTTTCCCTCATTATTTCCAAATTTTCCTTTATTATATCTTTTATTGCATAATGGTAAAAAAAAATCTTTTAACAAAGAGAATAAATTGCTGTCCCTTCCCAGGTTGTAATTGAGCTATCCAGGAAAGGACTCACCTGTCCATTCCCCATGACTTGTGGTCTTGATGTCTCTTCTGGCTGCAAAGGGATTTGAACCAGAGATGAGCCCCGAGGGGCACTGGGCAGAGTCAGAGAAAGACATAGGAAGGATGTCAGGTGCCTTCTACCTGATGGATTTTCTTCACTTCATCACAGACTTCTGTGGGAGTGTGGGAGTCAGATGTTTCTGGCTGGATACAGCTGCTTTCTGAAGCAGTTTCCATCTACTGTGCTCCAGCCTCCTGGATCATCAACTCTTCTAGGTTCTTTCTAGTTTATAGCTCAGGATGTCGTACTTAATTCCTATACTGTGCCCATGTCTGTTTGTTTGCTTGCTTTTTTCCTCTCTGTGTGGCGTGCAGGGATCTCAGTTCCCCTGACCAGGGATTGAACCAATGCCTCCTGCACTGCAAGGGCAGAATCCTTACCACTGGCCCACCCCGGGAGTCCCCAGTAGTGCCTGTCTTGATTCTCAGCTTGCGGGTGGACCTCCTCTTTGTAGGTCTATCCTTGTCTGCACTACAAGTCCCAACCTCCCACTCTGTAGTCTTGATTGTCCACTCCCTCTAAGTTTTTTGCAGAGTGCTCCAAGGTGCATTACACAGGTTTGGAGTGAATGTGATGATTCCCTGCTAAACCTGCTGGCTATCTTGTATTCCCTGGCTCTGTTAATAGCATTACCACCCACCCAGCTACACAGCCAGGAATCTTGGCAGTTTACCTTGACTCTTTTCTTTCCCTTTGTTTGGCCAGTTCTTCTTTTCCCTCCATACCCTCACCTGTCACCCTTCATCTTTAGTCTTCCAGTGTTTGGTCCAGTCCATCACCAAGCAGCTCTCTGACTTAAAAGACTCTCAGCAGAGCTCCCTTCATAGGATAAAATCCATTTTTCTTGTTTGGTAGAAGGCCTGCGTCTCTGGCCACATCCCCTGTCACTACCTAAATTATTACAGCCTTCAACTTCTTAATGTTCCTTGAACAAAAGATGTTCTTTACAGCTCTGTACTTTAGTGCATGCTATTTCTAATACTCAACAGTCTCCTACTCATCTTGCAAAATTACCTGAATTATCACCTCCTCCCTGAAGCCTTCCCAACTTCCCCAGACAGTAACTGTAGTTCCCTCCTATATGCTTTGTATGAATCTTAATCCCTACCACAAGACAGAGATTGTATTCTTTTTTATATTCCCAGCGCTCTCCTTGCTCAATGCCCAGTGCACAATAGATGCTCAAAATATTGAATGAATTAATAAAAGTTTGCACTTCAGTATTCCTCCTGTATTATGTTGTTGCTATTGTTTAATTGCCGAGTTATGTTGGAGTCCTTGTGACCCCATTGACTGTAGCCCTCCAGGCTCCTTTATCCATGGGATTTCCCAGGCAAGAATACTGGAGTGAGTTGACAGTTCATTCTCCAAGGGATTTTCCCAACCTGGAGATCAAACCCGCATCTCCTGCATTGCAGACGGATTCTTTACTGCTGAACCACCAGGGAATCCCTCTTGCGTTATACTGGCCTTCAAATGTTGTAAAATTTACTGGGCAACACAGAGCTGTTGACAATAGGAGCAAAGGAAACATCCCTTTCATTGGTTTACCTGGTTCTTCCCTCCAGCCTTTTCTGCTTTATCTCTTGATCAGCAGACCTGGGCTCTGTGGGTGGCGGTATGCATAATAAAACACCTAAGCTTTGATTTGCTTCTGTGCTTAATTTTCATCCTACTTAACTCTATTCTTTGTGAAGGTTTGATAAATAAGCACAAATCTTTTCTTGGCATCAGGCTGCAAGTGGAGTATTCTATTACACCTAAGAACCATCTGAGCAAACAGAGGCAAGGAGAGCATCAAGATCGTGCTGGAAGGAAAATGGCTTTCAGGCCCTTGGAATAGTTGCCTACCCTGATCCTCTGGGTTTGCTCTCCAGGTTCCATTAGAAGGTGTAAGAAACGCCGAGGGAAGAAAGAGCCACCTCTAGGGATCGTCGATGGAAGCCTTTATTGGGCGGTCGCTCTTGGGCAGAACTCCCGGGGAGAGCGAGGAAGGGAAGGGAGTCTGCGAGGTATGAGGGATGAGGAGGGGGTTTTATAGCCAGGGCTGGCACTCGAACCAGGTTCTCCCATATAAGGTAGAAAGCGAGGGCTGCAGCGGCGGTTGGTGTCCAAGGGCTTCGTGTCGGCACCTGATTGGGCCAGGCCACGGGGTAGGTCCCCGGAAGTTTGGTGCGCTCCCGGTTCCTGTTTGGGCGTTGGCCAACCGCCGGGACTTGTCCGCGGCACTTTTCCGGGGCATGTCTCGACATGCCTGACCTCTCATCCAGGCCTTTTGATATAGGACAAGGGGCGCCGGTTCTCTCTGGCTACTTCCTGCTGAACAGGGGCGATGAGGAGTAGGGTGTGGCCGGGGTGTCCGCCATCAAGTTTGTCACAGAAGGTTTGTCGGAAGCTCCTGGTACTGCTGTCACAGCACCATCAACTGGATCGTGTTGAGCCGCTCCTTGATAAAGGCTAACAGTCTGTTTAAGAGACAGGGTCCGAAGGTTAGAAGTAACAGGAGGATTATGAGTGGTCCCATTAAGGAAGAGAGCAGGCTGGTTAGCCAGGGGGAGCTCTGGAACCATGACTCGAACCAGCTGGGCTTCCCGTTCTCTCTTTCTGCGCTCCAGTCCCTCCCTCACCTTGGCCATGGATTCTCTTACCACCCCCGTATGATCTGCGTAAAAGCAGCATTCTTCTTTCAGGGCTGCACATAGCCCCCTTGTTGCAAAAAGATCAGGTCCAGGCCTCGTCTGTTCTGCAACACCACCTCTGACAAAGAGGTCAGGGGTTTCTCCAAGGCCATCATAGACTTTTCTATACGGGTAATATCCTCATCAACGGCAACTCTTAGGGAGGCCAAACCCTGGTTTTGCATGGACAGTGATGCAATCCCGGTGCCCATTCCCGCTGCTCCCAGGGCGAATAGGGTCGCCAGAGTGACGGCTGTGACAGGTTCCCTTTTGTGTCGGGAAAACTGGGCTCCCCTATCCCAGAAGTCGTACAGTACTTTTTCAGGATGATACAAGATTTTGGGCATCACCGCCACTAGAACACAGGATTCCTTACTCTGGTTGAAAACAGAAGTGTGCAAGCAGGGTATCAGCCCGCTACGGGAACAAACCCACCAGCCCCCTGCCTCAGGCACAACCCATGCTGTTGTATTAAGTCCAGTAAGGTTAGCAGTTTGGGCACACAAGGGCCAAAAAGGTCCTTGGGCTAAGATGTGTCCCAATCCGCGGCCTCCCTCCAAGCAGTGCCCGATATGCAAACAATGAGGACACTGGGCTAGTGACTGTCCCCAGGCTTCTCGGGCCCCTTCCTCTAGGGACCAGGGACCAGAGCGCCCCAGGGAGACCTCCTGCCCTCCTCTGGCCTTGGAGCTGCTGAGCTTCGACGATGACTGACGCCGCCCAGACTCGGGGACCCCGATAACCCAAGCCGAGCCCAGGGTAACGCTCCAGGTAGCGGGTAAGTTTATCAACTTTCTAGTTGATACGGGGGCTACCTATTCAGTCCTTCCCTCTTTCGGGGGCACTCTACGTCCTTCCCAGGTTTCGGTTATGGGAATTGACGGCCAACCCTCGCGTCTGCTCCAAACCCAACCACTATCCTGTCAATTAGACTCCTGCCTATTTACCCACTCCTTTTTAGTCATCCCCTCTTGGGAAGAGATATACTTGCTAAGCTGAAGGCCACTCTTCACCTAACTCCAGGATCGGCTCCCACGTCAGGGGCCTTCCTAACGCTACTTGCTGACCCTCCAACCTCTTCCGTTAGTCCTGAGGTCTGGGACACCCGAGTCCCGGTGGTGGCTCGGCACCACCCTCCAGTCCTCATCCGACTAAGGGACCCCACCTGTTTCCCAGCCTGGCCCCAGTTTCCCTTGTCTACCCGTAACCTCAGGGGGCTAAAACCCATCATCGACTGCCTCATGGGACAGGGCCTCCTGATCCCCACGACTTCCCCCTGTAACACGCCTATCCTCCCTGTTTGGAAGGCCTCGGGAGACTACCGACTAGTGCAGGATCTCTGCCTGATCAATGCGGCGGTGGTTCCTGCCCATCCACTTGTCCCTAACCCCCTACACCCTCCTTTCTTCTATACCTCCTAAAACTTCTCATTTCACCGTTATTGACCTCAAAGATGCCTTTTTACCATCCCACTCCACCCTGACTGCCAATTCCTCTTTGCTTTCACCTGGACTGACCCCGACACCCAGCTGACCACACAGCTCACATGGACTGTACTCCCTCAGGGATTCAGAGACAGTCCCCACTACTTCGGGCAGACCCTGTCCCAGGACCTGGCCAGATGCTCGCTTCGCCCTAGCACCCTCGTAGACGACTTGCTCCTTTGTAGCCCCTCAGAAGAAACCTCCCGAAAACATACTGCAACTCTCCTTAATTTCCTTGGTTCCCAGGGTTACAGAGCCTCGCAATCTAAAGCCCAACTAACTCAGACCTCTGTTGTTTATTTAGGCCTCCAAATCACTCCTACCACTAAGGCCCTGACAGCAGACCAGTGTAGCCTCCTCTGGTCCCTCTGTCCTCCAGCCAACGGAGATCAGATATTGTCCTTCTTAGGACTGACGGGATTCTTCCGACACTGGGTCCCAAATTACGCCACCCTGGCCAAACCCCTATATGCTGCCGCTAGAGAGACTCCCACAGGACCGCTGTCTTCCCCCACCGAAGTGACTCAGGACTTTCACACTTTACGCTCAATCCTACTGGCTGCACCCCCCTCTCTTTCTCCCAAATCCCAAATCCACAATACCCTGCACATCGGACCAAGGGCTCTCTTTTCCTTTCTCAGCCCTGTCTTTTCTCCCCTACATCTCAGACAGACCATATATGCTGCCCACCGCTCCTGCCTAACATGTGCTTCCACCTCTCCTCAAGGAGGACTCCGATCCCCACAAGAAACTCATCAGCTAAGGGGACATTTGCCCTGGCAGGATTGGCAGATAGACTTTACCCACATGCCCAGACATCGAACCCACCGCTATCTGCTGGTCTTGGTGGACACTTTTTCAGGATGGGTCGAGGCCTTCCCCACCGCCCGAGAGACAGCAGCGGCGGTGGCGGAGGTCTTGACGACCCATCTCATTCCCAGATTTGGGTTGCCAAACTCTCTCCAGTCTGACAATGGGTCTGCATTCATCTCATAGATCTCCCAGCAGGTGGCTGTGGCCCTGGGCATCGCCTGGCATCTCCACATCCCCTATCAGCCCCAATCGTCAGGCAAGGTAGAGCGGGTGAGCGGCATCATCAAGACGCACTTGACCAAGCTTGCCTCAGAACTGCAGCTGTCTTGGGTCGACCTCCTTCCTCTGGCACTCACTCATATTCGCACCACACCACACTCAAAAACAAGTTTGACCCCTTTTGAACTGCTCTACGGCAGGCTCTACCTCCTGACCCACCTCCCGGAGGGAGAGGCACCCCCACTCGCAGGGTATCTCCCCCTCTTTTCCCTCCTATGATCCTTGCTGAGGGAACACACAGACCGGGTCTTGCCACAACCGATGGACGACGAGGAGCCAACTCAGCCTCTGGCCCCGGGAGATCAGGTACTGCTAAAAGCCCTAAGTCCCTGCCCGCTGCAGCCTCGCTGGACAGGACCCCATACTGTAATCCTCACCACTCCTACGGCACCCAAACTTCTAGGACACGAGTCCTGGTACCACCTGACCTCAAACGAGCTCCCCGGGTCTCTCTGAAACAGAGGCAGCCCAGGCCCAAACCGCCCCTCAGGATTGCCCCTACCGCTCTACCCTCGCAGGACCGACCAAACTAATCATTACCTGAACCCCCCTCCCGCTGGTTCCAGAGCAATGCGAGGTATCCAACCCAGACTTAGGCTGATGGTTTGGGTCGCTCTGGGGACGCTGTGGACCCTAAACAGGGTCAGCAGCTGCAACCCTCACCAGCCCTTTCAGATTACCTGGAAGCTCCAGAATGGAATAACGTGAGAGGTGCTCAACTCGATCACTGAGGTACATCCTCCAAATACTTGGTGGCTGGACTTGTACTTTGACCTTAAGCCGGCTGTAGATGTAGCCTGGGCAAGGGGTTTTCTTCGAAACCAGGGGTTCTGGGTATGTCCGGTACACCAAAGACGCAATTGGAAGACTTTCCGGGGGCACAAGACTATTATTGTAAGTCATGGGATTGTGTAACTCCTAATGATGGGCCCAGGCTCTGGGAAGTAGGAAATCGAGACCTGCTGAACCTTTCGTTTGCCAAACCCATACCTCCCTACAGGGACGGGGGATGCGAAGAAAAATGCAATTATGCACAAATAAGGGTGAGGTTTAACCAAGAAAGAGCTAAAGAAGAGAGAGCATGGGTTTCAGGCTCGTCTTGGGGAATTCAAACCAGAAGAGACCAATTTACAAGCATTTAGAGTGGAATCATAATTATAAGCCAAATTTTAGAGCCGATACAGATATTCAGTACAGGTCCAAACCCGGCTGAGAGGGCCACTGCAGTCCCCCATCCAACAACCACAGCTCTCACATCCTTAGTTCCACCTAGACCTACGGGCCCCCTGACCCCACCAACTCTTCAGGAGGCCAGGACCCTCTGTGGTCTATGACCAAGGAAGCCCACGTTGCCTTAAATCACTCAGACCCAGATGCAACCCAGTCCTGTGGGCTCTGCTATACTCTTTATCCTCCCTTTTATGAGGCAGTAGGTATAAACGTGTCTTACAACCTGTCTACCGGCTCAAATCCACCTCAGTGTCGCTGGGAGAACGTAAGGTCAGTCTCACTATGAAAGAAGTATGGGGAAAAGGACTTTGCCTCGGTACCATTCCTCATGACAAGACCCCCTTGTGTGCCCAAACTGCTAACCTTACTGGACTTAATACAACAGCATGGGTTGTGCCTGAGGCAGGGGGCTGGTGGGTTTGTTCCCGTAGCGGGCTGATACCCTGCTTGCACACTTCTGTTTTCAACCAGAGTAAGGAATCCTGTGTTCTAGTGGCGGTGATGCCCAAAATCTTGTATCATCCTGAAAAAGTACTGTACGACTTCTGGGATAGGGGAGCCCAGTTTTCCCGACACAAAAGGGAACCTGTCACAGCCGTCACTCTGGCGACCCTATTCGCCCTGGGAGCAGCGGGAATGGGCACCGGGATTGCATCACTGTCCATGCAAAACCAGGGTTTGGCCTCCCTAAGAGTTGCCGTTGATGAGGATATTACCCGTATAGAAAAGTCTATGATGGCCTTGGAGAAACCCCTGACCTCTTTGTCAGAGGTGGTGTTGCAGAACAGACGAGGCCTGGACCTGATCTTTTTGCAACAAGGGGGCTATGTGCAGCCCTGAAAGAAGAATGCTGCTTTTACGCAGATCATACGGGGTGGTAAGAGAATCCATGGCCAAGGTGAGGGAGGGACTGGAGCGCAGAAAGAGAGAACGGGAAGCCCAGCTGGTTCGAGTCATGGTTCCAGAGCTCCCCCTGGCTAACCAGCCTGCTCTCTTCCTTAATGGGACCACTCATAATCCTCCTGTTACTTCTAACCTTCGGACCCTGTCTCTTAAACAGACTGTTAGCCTTTATCAAGGAGCGGCTCAACACGATCCAGTTGATGGTGCTGTGACAGCAGTACCAGGAGCTTCCGACAAACCTTCTGTGACAAACTTGATGGCGGACACCCCGTCATCCCGGCCACACCCTACTCCTCATCGCCCCTGTTCAGCAGGAAGTAGCCAGAGAGAACCGGCGCCCCTTGTCCTATATCAAAAGGCCTGGATGAGAGGTCAGGCATGTCGAGACATGCCCGGAAAAATGCCGCGGACAAGTCCCGGCGGTTGGCCAACGCCCAAACAGGAACCGGGAGCGCACCAAACTTCCGGGGACCTACCCCGTGGCCTGGCCCAATCAGGTGCCGACACGAAGCCCTTGGACACCAACCGCCGCTGCAGCCCTCGCTTTCTACCTTATATGGGAGAACCTGGTTCTGAGTGCCAGCCCTGGCTATAAAACCCCCCTCCTCATCCCTCATACCTCGCAGACTCCCTTCCCTTCCTCGCTCTCCCCGGGAGTTCTGCCCGAGAGCGACCGCCCAATAAAGGCTTCCATCGACGGTCCCTAGAGGTGGCTCTCTCTTCCTGCGGCGTTTCTTACAGAAGGTATTAGCTTTAGCCAGTTCTTTGTTTCTATGCCAGGAATGTAGACCAAGGGGTTGTACCTAGAAATAATGAAGATGAACAACAAATTGCTGCTAGAGTAAGACAAAACACAGCATTAGAGATGAGTCCTTATTCAGCAGATACAAGAAGCTGGAGCAGCTTTGGCCATGATCTACAACACAGGGGAGGAGGTGATCCCCTCCAAGGGAACTTGAGCCCCTGCTAACCAGAGGAGACCCAGAACCAGGACTTCCTGGGTGCTATGGCCCCTCCTCCAGAGAGAGAGATCATCACGTGCACAGAGTCGGGGCAGGTAGAAGTGGGAGCCACCCTCTCAGAAATCAGCCACACTGGTGCACCAAAGGACATTGTTGGGATGAGACACCCAGTTTCTAAGTACTTCCTCACCACATGCATACACGCATGTGCATGCACACACATGGGCACAGTCATGTGTTCTTTCCTTTGAGCTTTCTTCCAATTCTGTTTTACTGTGACCAACTCAGGTAGGAGGTTAGAATAGCCAGGATCATGATGCAGAGATGTAGTTCAATTTAATATTTATGTAATATGCATATATGGGATGAGAGAGAAAAGAATGACAGTGATACTACTTTTTCTTGAGTCTAAGGTAACCCTTTTTGTAGACAAACCACACTGATGTCCAAAGAGCACAGCTTTTCTACCTGAAATTCCTCTCGTTCATTCCTCAGCTATGGAAGACGTCATTGCTTCTGATTATCTCCACCTCCTCACCACAAACTCACTCGTCACTTGGCAGCACGGCCCCTCCTCCACTTCTTTCCTGAACCTCTACCCAGCCTCCTGAATCTTCTCAGATCACATGCTCTTCTTCCAGGGGAGAAGGACTGTGCCAGTCACAGGACAAGGAGGTCAGTGGCCACTCATTTACTGGCTGTGACCCCTTCAAGTCCTCTTGGCCCCTTTTCTCCATGTCTCCTTCCCCTCCCCAGCCATCATCTAATGAGTTCCCAGGTCCCACCGAGTCCACCTCACTGGCTCTCTCTAATGTCTGCCAACCCTTTTTCTCCTCACTGTCATGGCAAAGCACAAAAGTGGGAAAGGGGATGTGGCCACCATCAACCCCGGCTCTATAGCCATGACCTTCTCCTCTTTGTAGTCTTTTCCTAGGGTACCGTGACAAATATCACAACAGAAATTTTTATTCTCTCATAGTTCTGGAGAATAAGTAAGTCCAAAATCAAGGTCTGGCAGGTGGTTCCTTCTAGATGCCCTGAAGGAGAATCTGTTTCATGTCACTCTCCTAGCTTCTGGTAGTTGCTGACAATCCTTGCCATTCTTTGATTCCTAGACCTGTGTCACTTCAGCCTCTGCGTCTGTCTTTATAAGACATCCTCCTGTCTCTGTGTGTATTACTGTGTCTCTGTTTTCTTATGAAGACACCCGTCGTTGAATTTAGGATCCATCCTAATGCGTTATGACTTCATCTTGACTAATTATGTCTGCAAAGACACCCATGTCCAAATTATGTGACATTCTGAAGTTCTGGGTGGGCATGGACTTTTGGAGGACACTATTCAAACCAGCACAGAGTTTCTCTGACTCCTCAGTTTTCATCACAGTCTTCCGCTCCCATTATTTCTTCTTTCCCCTCAGGGGGCCCTCCAGTCGCACTGTCTCCTGGCTTTATCTGAGTGTGCCAGTCTTCTGATATCCTCCGACTTTCTCGCCCAGCCTTGACACACAGAGGATGACCTGAAACTTACCACCCCTTACCATGTTACCGTACGGTCTGCCTCTCTCTATGGGATGCAGAGACTGTCATTTGCTAAAAGAAACTTCACACCCCTGAGGTCTAGGACCCTAACAAAACCTCTGCTTTCAACGCAGCAGCTGGGTCCTCCATCCCAGTCAACTGTCTTCAGGGATTCTTGCATAGCTTCACCTCTCTCTCCAGACCCAGCCAACCGACCCTCCTTCATTCAGTCTCAGGAGTTGACTCCCTGCTTCACTGAGAAAATTAAGCCAAGAACCTTCAAAAGTGTGAAAAACCTGCTTCCCCTCCATTTTACCTACATTTACAGCAAATCCCATGGACGGAGGAGCCTGGTAGGCTGCAGTCCATGGGGTCGCTAGGAGTCGGACACAACTGAGCGACTTCACTTTCACTTTTCACTTTCATGCATTGGAGAAGGAAATGGCAACCCACTCCAGTGTTCTTGCCTGGAGAATCCCAGGGACAGGGGAGCCTGGTGGGCTGCCGTCTCTGGGGTCACACAGAGTTGGACAGGACTGGAGGGACTTAGCAGCAGCAGCAGCAGCAGCTAACCTCACCTCCTCTCCCCCTTGCACCGCTCCTCTGCTTAGTCCCACCCAGCTCCCCTACAGTGCCTGGGAGAACTGACGAGTTCAGTCACTTCTGCTCTCTCAGTCCACACCCATGCCCAAGTCACTCTGGTGTTAAAACACACCTATCTCTGATCCTGTTTTCTTCTAGCTAATTCTCAGTCTCTCTCAGTAAGAGCTGCTTGACAAATAGACTCTGTGGTAAACACGCCTTCACTTTCCATTGATTCAGAAGTCACTTGCTCCATGCAGCATACTCATGGAATGCGGTCACTTCTCTCTGTCACCCCTTTCTCTAATCACCAATGCTCCTTTGTACATGTCCTGTTAGGTGTCGTTATATCTTCCAAATGTACACTTGCAGACATTTGATAACTGTTTGTGGTGTACGTAAAGACTGCAAAGTCAGCAGGTTCTGGGCCACACTGCGTTCCTCTGACCCACTTAAGGTATCTGTTTTCCTCGGTGCGACTAGATGAATGAAGTGGGCCACAACTGCTGAAGGAGACCAGACAGCAACTTAACAAGACAAGTAAACAGATCCATCTCCCAGGGTCTCCTCCCTGTGGAAGCTGTGCCGCCACCGCCTTCAGTGAGCAGTGGCTAGTGGCAGTTTGGGCAGGGAAAGGTGGGGATGGGACAGGAAGTGTGGCTTCTCCCTGGAGCCAATGCCCTGTTTACCTCCCTTCTGATCTGAGGCTTTACATGTGCACAGGATGGCAGAGGAAGCCTGAATTTTCAGTTCATGCGCACCCTGGCTGGCCCACGCTTTGCCAGCCCACCCCCTCTCCCACACCTCCAAGGTAACCACCTCTTCCTGCCTCCGCATCCAGGGCTCCTCTCTTATTCTCTAGGGGTGATAAAAGCCACCAATTATTAAACACTGTAGTCAGGCTCCAAGACAGATGCTTTACATACCACTTCTTTACAGCAATCCAGTAAGGAAGATTTTATTTTCTCCCATTTTAAGATGAGACATTAAGACTTAAAGAGAGTGAGTACTTTGCCCACACTGTGGGCCAGTGTGTGGAAACCCTGACTGGGGTGATGGCAGAGCCCTTACTTGTAGCCACTGTCCCAGCCTGCCTTCTTATCTCTATAGGTCATCCTGGATCTCAACTTGCACCTGATTTCATGCACAGTGGTGCTGGGGTGTGTTTACAAGGCGTAAGCAATTCTCCCCCTTCCCTGTGTCTCGCCCCAGCTCTCTCTTCCATTCTCCATCACAGAAATGCATGAAGGTTGCGGATGGAGATGAGGGATTAGAAAGGGGGCAGCAGATATGAACTGGAATCTAATATATTCGGTCCCCTCCCGTGTGACTAAGCACAAGGACTGGGACTGCATTCTACCAGTTTTCACATCTCTAATGCCCATAAATACATGCTGAGAGGAGGAATACACGTTTCCTCCTGATCAAAATCTACAGGCACAATTGTTTGCCTCGTGGTGGAATGTACCGTGGAAGACCCTCATCCTGACCCTCTTCCTGACCCATTATGGGAGTGTCAGCTCAACAAGACACAGTCCTGTAGATGCGCTGAGGGAGGGAGGCCTTCAGTTTTCCCGATGATTGAATGTGGTAATTTAGGGGAAACCTGGCACAATCTTTACCAACAGGAAAGTGGCTAGTAAAGTATTCATAACAAAACATGAGATGACAAAGCTAATCCTCTACAGTAGTGTCCAGATAAATGAGGCAAAGGGGGTGAGTAACTCTAGTGCCTCTTGAGACGGCTGTTTCACCTTAACTTTGTTCCAGCCCTGGTATGTGGCACAGGTGAAAACTCATCAGGCCTGCCATTCCACTGCTCTCATGGCTCTCCTTCATCCTCAGGATAAGCCCCACTGCCTCCTGTCTTTAGGCCCTTCTCTCTCTGCCTCCCGCTTCTAGGATCTCACCTCACACTCTCTCCCTCTCTGGTCTCTTGGCTGGGGGAGCAGTTAAAGTACATCTCCTTTCCCGATTGCCCTGTTGTGTCTTTGTCTTTCTGGGCAAAGACATAGGAACAATGTTCTAGGTAAAGAAGATAGCAGAAGCTAAGGGAAAGCAGGGAAGCTTGAGGAGCAGGGAGCAAAAATCAAGCATAATATGTCTTAAGGATGGGATTAGAATGGTAAACTAAAGAATAGCCACACAAGCGCACAAAAATGAATGTACAAGGACGTTACTCCTGCACTATTGGAAATAAAAAGTGGAAGCAAAAACATACATCTGTACTACATAACCCTAAAAGTTTTGAAATTCACTTCTGTTGACTTTGAAAGTTATAACATTTTATTGAGCAAAGAAAGCACATTCACCCCCACACACAAAGTTCTGGGTTATAGCACAAAATATAAATATCCATGATCTATATTGATATAAGTAAATGATTAAGTACATAAGTAAAAGGGGAATAAATATCTCCATGGACCTCTGCAAGCAAAGTAATGTCTCTGCTTTTTAATATGCTGTCTAGGTTTGACACAGCTTTTCTTCTGAGGAGCAAGCTTCTTTTAATTTCATGGCTGCAGTCACCATCTGGAATGATTTTGGATCCCAAGAATATAAAGTCTTTCACTGTTTCCATTGTTTTCCCATCTATTTTCCATAAAGTGATGGGACCAAATGCCATGATCTTAGTTTTCTGAATGTTGAATTTTAGGCCAACTTTTTCACTCTCCTCTTTCATCTTCATCAAGAGGCTTTTTAGTTCCTCTTTGCTTTCTGCCATAAAGGTGGTGTCATCTGCATATCTGAGGTTATAAATATTTCTCCCAGCAATCTTGACTCCAGCTTGTGCTTCATCCAGCCCAGCATTTCACATGATGTACTCTGCATGTAAGTTAAATAAACTGAATGACAATATACAGCCTTAACGTACTCCTTTCCCAATTTGGAACCTGTCCGTTGTTACATGTCCAGTTTTAACCATTGTTTCTTGACCTGCATACAGGTTTCTCAGGGGGCAGGTAAGGTGGATATACAAGGTACTTAAACACACATACACACCCCCTTCTGTTTGTGAGGCTAGTAGCTAACTGCTTGAAATATTTCTAGCAATCTCTAAACACCATTCATTTCCTGATTTTCCCTGTGGCCCTCACCCTGAGTGCTAAAGGTACATGAGCTTAGCTTATGGTTTCCACCACAGTTTTCTAGGTTTCTTACATGTGGCTATCTTGATTTCTAATCTAACAAGGAAAATCTGCACAGATTTTTATCCCAATTAAAATTATTCTACAACAGTAATAAGAATACAAAATTTGTATCTTAGTCCAATTGCCAAACCTTCATAAAGAGTTGGTCAGTTCTGGGAACTCCCTAACAGCCCAATGGTTAGGACTCAGAACTTTCACTGCCTGGGCCTGGGTTTAATCCCTGGTCAGGGAACTAAGGTCTCTCAAGTCACATGGTGCAGCATCCCCCAACACAAGAGCTGATCTGTTTCAAAAAGAGGCCAGAATGGTACTGACCCACAGAGTCCCCTCATCCAGAGCTTGTTAGGATAACAAAGATCCCAGCAAAGGACAGAGGCAGAAGGTTGAGGGATTTCTGGGGAGCTGAGGTGTTGCTTCTGAGCACCATTAGGAGATGCTCTACAAGGGAGAAGGGAATGAGAAGGATCAGAAAACATTTCCAAGGGGAAAAAGAGTTAAGGAGAGAAGTGAATGAATGCTTGATAGTCAATGAAAAAACGTGTAAACCAGGATTATAAGGTTTTATATATTCACTCCTCATCCTCGCGTACATTTATGCATCCATTCAACAAACATTAGGTGTACAAGTAGGCACCAAGCTAAGTCTGAGATGATGTAAGGATGACCGAGTCGGTTCACATTGTAAATAGCTCACATTACATGGCCAAATGATACGATGATGGTAAAGGGGGCTTGTGAACGGCCCAGTACTGCAATGTGTTGGTTATTCTTCTGGCATTTAATATAGTGACTGGCATGGCAGGTGCTCGAAAACGGCTGTGGAATGAAAAAAATAAGGAGGGGGTCTGAACAACAAGTTATAATATGTGGGAACAGGAGACTGTCGGGGCTGAAAACTAAAGAGGAGATCTGTGTGTTTCAGTCAAACAGGGCTTCTTGTTTATACCAGATACTGGGAACTTCTTGTGCTCAAGTGTCCTTTTCTTATAACCATGTGATTTTGAGTGACGTGATTTCTTTAGGATTGAGTAAAGAAGTACAACCCTATCCTCAAACTACTACCTTTGATGTGCTTTGTGATTTGGGCTTATCCTCAAGTTTGTTCAAGAAAGTAGCTGAAGTTAAAATAATACATTATAAATTCCTTCAAATCCATGAAAGAAAACAGATAAAACTGTTGAACAAACATTTCCTTTTCTGTGTAAGAATGCGGTCATCTCAAATGGGAACCACTGGTTAAATTATAACCTTACGCGAGTGCTTACGTTAGTTCTGTCTTTCCTGGTTGACCTTCAGGAAGCTGCAGTGAGGATTTAGTATCTAATTCGGGAATCAATTAGCTTGTCAAGTTTTGAAACTTGCTAGTTTCAAGAGTTTTACAATAATTGTCCCAAATTAAGTCCCTCAATTTTTACATATCATAAAGTGACCATTAGTAGATATAAATGCAATAAATAGAAAGTTTTCAAAGGCTATTTGACCATCAAAGCCCATATGTCTCTTAATTTGTGCCAGGTCAGGGAAAAAAAAATCCCAGAGTGAAATGTGGCCAGAAACCACAGTACAGAAAAGTTTAACAACTCCCCAAGTTCCAAAACGAGCTGGAGAGAAGTCAAAACTTAATCTTACAATCTCATAAATGCTTTATGACTGTAATTATTACTCAAAGCTATCAAATTGTACAGACACGTACTACCACTGTGAACACCGAGTAGTGTACATCCAGGTTTTCCAGCAGAAAAATTACATTGAAGGTCAGTTGTCACAAGTGGCAAGGATCTATTTACTTTGCATCAAAACACTTTGACATATTTCCTCATATGATAAATAAATGTTCATTATTGAAAATTTAGAAAATGTAGATACTTGAAAAAGAGAAAAAAACAAAAATTTCTTCTTATGAGGGAAAATCACATATATACTTTTAAAATTAAAAGTAGGATTATACTATTTATAACAGAAAACATATTCAGAACCTAAGATCAAAATTTCTACTTTTATATTGCTTTACTAGAAAAAGCAGCAGCTGGAAAGGCAGAGGGGTAGAGGCTGACACTTGTTTTAAAAATTATAAATACAAAGGAAAATGAAAACTTAAAAAAAAAGCAACCTGATCTTAAGGCATGTTCATATGTATTCTATTTATATGGTATTACTTCCGGTCAGAGCACTTGATTTCTTATTTCCTGTGTTTAGTTCTCACAGACCTTATTGAGTGGTTTACTGACTGGTAATGTTCAAGTGTTCCACTTAATCTGTTCGGAGAAGGCAATGGCAACCCACTCCAGTATTCTTGCCTGGAGACTCCCAGGGACAGAGGAGCCTGCTGGGCTGCTGTCTACAGGGTCGCACGGAGTTGGACACGACTGATGTGATTTAGCAGCAGCAGCCTAGTACAGTGCTTTACACCTGGTAGGTTCTCCATGAATGTTAGTTGAGTAAATGAACAATGTATTTAGATCATAGTTTTAGATATTATTTGAGAGAACAAGCCCAGGATGTTGTACTCACATGAGTTCAGAGGTCTTATCTTAACAAACTCCAGAACATTGTTTTCTTAAGAGACTTAACTGACATGCACAAGGTGTAGACTGATACTATCAAAAAGACTAGGTGACAGGCTTCACAAAGTGCCCCAGAGTTAGTCTGGAAACCTTACCACTTGGCTACTAAGAGAAAGGTTTGCTTCCTAGCAACAAAGAATGAACTATTAAATTTTAGGGAAGATTTATGCCCTTAATCACAAGGAAGAAAGAATGGGCCAAAGACATTGGTTCAATAATTTCCCACTGGAGAATGATAGAGTTTATTTCATAGACAACGAAAATTCCAGAGACAACGTAGTGACTTGTTCAAGGTCATACAACTAGGTAATGGCAGTGATAGAACTAGAACCCCGCCTTCTGGAATCCTAATTATTGCTTTTTCTACCACAAGGCTCCCTAGTAATAACACGCCCTAAAAATGCCGGATCAGTGGTCTCAATTTCAAGAGCTCACACGACATTTCTAACTGTGAAAACCAGATGCTTACCATCCTTATGGTAGACAATGGATTCCCAAAGAAGTCCTTATGAATATGTTATCATCAACAGTAAAACAGACTTTGAAAATGTGAGATTATCCTGGATTACCTGAATGGGCCCAAAATAATCACAAGGGTCCTTATGAGAGGAGTCTGTAATGTTTTGTTTTCTCCAGAAAAGGAGAGATGATTATACAAGCCAAAAATTGAAGTGAGGTAGCTGTGACCCAAGGAATGCTAGCAGTTTCTAGAAGCTGAAAGAGACAAAGAATGCATTTTCCCTTTGTAAGAAATGCCGCGGGAAGAAAGAGCCACCTCTAGGGACCATCGATGGAAGCCTTTATTGGGCTGTCGCTCTCGGGCAGAACTCCAGGGGGCAAGCAGGTGAGGGAAGGGAGTCTGCGAGGTATGAGGGGTGAGGAGGGGGTTTTATAGCCAGGGCTGGCGTTCAAACCAGGTTTCCCCATATAAGGTAGAAAGCGTGGGCTGCAGCGGCGGTTGGTGTCCAAGGGCTTCGTGTCGGCACCTGATTGGGCCAGGCCATGGGGGTTGGTCCCCGGAAGTTTGGTGTGCTCCCGGTTCCTATTTGGGCGTTGGCCAACCGCCGGGACTTGTCCGCCGCACTTTCCCGGGCATGTCTCAACATGCCCGACCTCTCATCCCGGCCTTTTGGATATAGGACAAGGGGCACCAGTTCTCTCTGGCTACTTCCTGCTGAACAGGGGCGATGAGGGGTAGGGTGTGGCCGGGATGATGGGGTGCCCGTCATCATGTTTGTCACAGAACGTTTGTTGGAAGCTCTTGGTACTGCTGTCGCAGCACCATCAGCTGGACCGTGTTGAACCGTTCCTTAATAAAGGCCAACAGCCTGTTCAAGATACAGGGTCCAAAGGTTAGAAGCATCAGGAGGATTATTAGTGGCCCCATTAGGGAAGAGAGCAGAGTGGTTAGCCAGGGGAGTCCTGGAACCAGGACTCGAACCAGCCTTGCTGGGCTTCCTGTTCCCTCTTCCTACGCTCCAGTCCCTCTCTCACTTTGGCCATGGATTCTCTTACCACCCCTGTATGATCCACATAAAAGCAGCATTCCTCTTTTAGGGCTGCGCACATCCCCCCCCTTGCTGCAGAAAAATCAGGTCCAGGCCTCATCTGTTCTGCAACACCACCTCTGACAAGGATGTCAGGGACTTTTCCAAGGCCATCATAGACTTTTCTATAAGGGTGATATCTTCATCAATGGCCTCTCTTAGGGAGGCCAAACCCTGGTTTTGCATGGACAGTGATGCAATCCCGGTGCCCGCTCCCGCTGCTCCCAGGGCTAATAGGGTCGCCAGAGTGACGGCCGTGACAGGTTCCCTTTTGTGTCGGGAAAACTGGGCTCCCCCCTTCCCAGAAGTTGTACAGTACTTCTTCAGAGTGGTACAGGATTTTAGGCATCACCGCCACTAGAACACAGAATTCCCCCACTCTGGTTGAAAACAGAGGTGTGCAGGCAAGGTGTCAGGCTGGTATGGGAACAAACCCACCAGCCCCCTGTCTCAGGCACAACCCATGCTGTTGTATTAAGTCCAGTAAGGTTAGCAGTTTGGGCACACAAGGGGGTCTTGTCATGAGGAATCGTACCGAGGCAAAGTCCTTTTCCCCATACTTCTTTCATAGTGAGACCGACCTTACGTTCTCCCCAGCGACACTGAGGTGGATTTGAGCCGGTAGACAGGTTGTAAGACACATTTAAACCTACTGCCTCATAAAAGGGAGGGTAAAGGGTACAGCAGAGCCCACAGGACTGGGCTGCATCCGGGTCTGAGTGATTTAAGGCAACGTGGGCTTCCTTGGTCATAGACCACAGAGGGTCCTGGCCTCCTGAAGAGTTGGTGGGGTCAGGGGGCCCGTAGGTCTAGGTGGAACTGAGGATGTGAGAGCTGTGGTTGTTGGATGGGGGACTGCAGTGGCCCTCTCAGCCGGGTTTGGACCTGTACTGAATGTCTGTATGGGCTCTAAAATTTGGCTTATAATTATGATTCCACTCTAAATGCTTGTAAATTGGTCTCTTCTGGTTTGAATTCCCCAAGACAAGCCTGAAACCCATGCTCTCTCTTCTTTAGCTCTTTCTTGGTTAAACCTCACCCTTATTTGTGCATAATTGCATTTTTCTTCGCATCCCCCATCCCTGTAGGGAGGTATGGGTTTGGCAAACGAAAAGTTAAGCAGGTCTTGATTCCCTACTTCCCAGCGCCTGGGCTGTGTGGTCAGCTGGGTGTCGGGGTCAGTCCAGGTGAAAGCAAAGAGGAATTGGCAGTCAGGGTGGAGTGGGATGGTAAAAAGGCATCTTTGAGGTCAATAACGGTGAAATGAGAAGTTTTAGGAGGTATAGAAGAAAGGAGGGTGTAGGGGTTAGGGACAAGTGGATGGGCAGGAACCACCGCCGCATTGATCAGGCAGAGATCCTGCACTAGTCGGTAGTCTCCCGAGGCCTTCCAAACAGGGAGGATAGGCGTGTTACAGGGGAAGTCGTGGGGATCAGGAGGCCCTGTCCCATGAGGCAGTCGATGATGGGTTTTAGCCCCCTGAGGTTACGGGTAGACAAGGGAAACTGGGGCCGGGCTGGGAAACAGGTGGGGTCCCTTAGCTGGATGAGGACTGGAGGGTGGTGCCGAGCCACCACCAGGACTCGGGTGTCCCAGACCTCAGGATTAACAGAAGAGGTTGGAGGGTCAGCAAGTAGCGTTAGGGAAGGCCCCTGATGTGGGAGCCGATCCTGGAGTTAGGTGAAGAGTGGCCTTCAGCTTAGCAAGTATATCTCTTCCCAAGAGAGGAGTAGGGCAGGAGGAGATGACTAAAAGAGTGGGTAAATAGGCAGGAGTCTAATTGACAGGACTGTGGTTGAGTTTGGAGCGGACACGAGGGTTGGCTGTCAGTTACCATAACCGAAACCTGGGAAGGACGTAGAGTGCCCCGAAAGAGGGAAGGACCGAATAGGTAGCCCCCGTATCAACCAGAAAATTGATGGACTTACCCACTACCTGGAGCATTACCCTGGGCTCGGCTTGGGTTATTGGGGTCCCCGAGTCTGGGTGGCGTCATTCATCCTGGAAGCTCAGCAGCTCCAAGGCCGGAGGAGGGCAGGAGGGTCTCCCTGGGGCGCTCTGGTCCTCGGCCCCTAGAGGCCTGGGGACAGTCACTAGCCCAGTGTCCTTGTTGTTTGCATATCGGGCACTGCTTGGAGGGAGGCCGAGGATTGGGACACATCTTAGCCCAGGGCCCTTCTTGGCCACACTTGAAGCAGGCCCCCGGAGGGGGTTTTGGGGCCTCGAGCCCGCTGCCAGCTGCAGGGCCGCTATCAAGCCTGGGTTTGTTGACTTAGGCTCACCTGAAATTCGGCCTTTGCTTGAGCCTTGCCTTTCGGCTGGCCTCAGCAGTTTCCTCACGGGCGTTGTAAATCTTAAAGGCCATTTTTACCAGGTCTCGAATAGGGGTCTGAGGGCCGTCCTCGGCCTTGGCCAGCTTTTTCTGGATGTCAGGTGCAGATTGGGAGATTAAACGGTTGGCCAAGGTGGCTGCCCTGATGGGGGACTCAGGGGACAGCCTAGTGTATTGAATGAGGGGCCTCGGTCAGCCGGTTAAGAAACATGGCTGGGTTTTCAGTCGGCCCCTGAGTCACCTCATCTAGTTTGAGGAGGTTTACAACCTTATGAGAGGACACTTCCATCCCATTGAGGATACACTCTATCATATAGCGTACCCATAGCTGGCCGCCACCCCCCTTCCTGGTAGTTCCAATCAGGGTCGGTATCAGGAACCGCCTGAGCTCCCAGGGGATGCTCGGGGGAGGGGTTGGCATAGTGTTGTTGGTCGGCCTGAGCCTTGGCTGGTGTCCAAATGGCCTGCCTTTCTTCAGGGGTGGTGGTAGACCCCAGGATGACATATATGTCCTGCCATGTTAAGGCATAGGCACAGGTCAGACCAGTGAACTGCTTAATGTACTGAGTGGGGTTGGAGGAGAAGGATCCCAATTTGGTCTCAATCTGTGCTAAGTCTTGGAGGGAAAAGGGGACATGGACTTGGGCTAGGCCTTCAGCTCTGGCCACCTGTCGCAGAGGGAACAACGGGGCTGGGGGAAGGGGATGAGAGGCCTCTGGAGGATTGCTGTGGGAATGGGTGTGGGAGCTAACCGGAGAGGGAGAGGGGATAACGGGGGGAGGGGAGGGGTACAGGATAGGGTTAAGGGCAGGAGGGTCCGGGCCGGGGGCGGAGTCTTGGGGGCAGAAGCGGAGAGTGAAGGGATCGGAGTGGAAGGGGTGGGGGGCAGTAGGAGTGCTATAAGGAGGTGGAGCCATCAGATCCTCTGGGGGGACAGAGAAGCCAATGACTCAGGAGCGGGCATTAGCTTGGCTGAGGAAGGTGAAACTGGGAGGGGGCCACGGTGAGTAAGATCTGGCTGGGAGCGCACGTGGTGCACAGGGTGGGGTGAGAGCGCAACGCCCAAAAGGCCTGAACATAGGGGACCTCAGACCATTTTCCCGTTCTCCGGCAGTAATTATCTAAATCATGGAGGACGTCAAAGTCTAATGTCCCTGTGGCTGGCCAGTGAGAGCCGTTATCTAGAAGATATTGTGGCCAGGCCTGTGAGCACAAAAAGGTGAGCTGCTTGGGGCAAATGTAGCCTGTTAGCCGTAAGGTCCGTAGGTTAGCCAACAGACATTCTAGGGGGGGTGGACCAATTGGACTCAGGTTTAGAAGCCGTGGATCCCATGGTGACCACGTGGAGGCGACCCCTGTCGTCCAAACGTCTTCGGGCATGTCAGGGGGCTGGCGGGACCTCAGAAGAGGTCGGGGGTCCATGCAGCTGTTTGGGACGTCTCCCTCACGAGCTGGGGACCGAGGAAGGCTTAAGCCGGAGGTTTACTCAGCCGCTTGGGACGTCTCCCTCACGAGCCAAGAACCGGAAGCAGGCAAGAACCTGCCGTGGGAGGGCCCAGTAAGTGCGCACCGGTTATGGCGAGTGCCGGGGGCCCTCACCTTGAGCCCCATGTTGGGCATCAGATGTAAGAAATGCTGCGGGAAGAAAGAGCCACCTCTAGGGACCGTCGATGGAAGCCTTTATTGGGCGGTCGCTCTCAGGCAGAACTCCCGGGGGCAAGCAGGCGAGGGAAGGGAGTCTGCGAGGTATGAGGTGTGAGGAGGGGGTTTTATAGCCAGGGCTGGCGTTCAAACCAGGTTCTCCCATATAAGGTAGAAAGCCGAGGGCTGCAGCGGCGGTTGGTGTCCAAGGGCTTCGTGTCGACACCTGATTGGGCCAGGCCACAGGGGTAGGTCCCCGGAAGTTTGGTGTGCTCCCGGTTCCTGTTTGGGCGTTGGCCAACCGCCGGGACTTGTCCGCGGCACTTTTCCGGGTATGTCTCGACATACCTGACCTCTCACCCTTGGAGCCTCCAGAAGGAATCAGTTCTGATGACATCTTGCTTTTAGCACAGAAGATTCCTTTCAGACTTTCAACCTCCAAAATTGTATGAGAACTAATGTATTGTTTTAGATCAGTAAATTTGTGGTAACTTGTTAAAGCAGCTAAGAGGAGAATAATACAATCTTTATTTCAAAATAGTTGTTATTTTTGTTAGACTATTGAAGGGTGGAGTTTGAATAGGTGAATTTGCTCTGTGGGTGGTCAAATGGTTCCTGCTTTGCTCTTTCAAAAGTTTTGTAATAAGGGATGGAAGGGATGGGGAGGAAGGTTCAAAAGGGAGGGTATATATGTATACCTATGGCTGATTGGTGTTGAGGTTTGACAGAAAAGATCCCTTGGAGAAGGAAATGGTAACCCACTCCAGTATTCTTGCCTGGAGAATCCCATGGACAGAGGAGCCTGGCAGGCTACAGTCCACGGGGTCGCAAAGAGTCAGACATAACTGAGCAACTTCACTTCACTTCAAAATTCTGTAAAGCAATTATCCTTCAATTAAAAAAACTTTGTAATGTTTTGTATTCATCACATTCATCTGTTTTTTTCTCTCCTTTTATCAAGCTCCTAGTTACATACCCAATTTCTATTTTTCTACTCCTATTTTAGCAGACTTGTCTTAAAAAGTGCTTATTAGGTCATTTGTTGAGTTAAGGAGAATAAAAATTGAGGCTTATATTTGTACCTTTTATCACAAAGCTCCCAGTCATATATCATTTTTTCTTCACAAACCAATTCTTTCTTTTCTTTGATTTTCTTTTCCTCACGATTCCCCTTTCCTCCTGCGCCTTTTTCCCCTGTGCCTCTGCTCCTTAAAATTTCAGTTAAATTGCTTAATCATCCACTTGCTTCCTTGTTTTTTCTCTGGAGTGGTCTCTCACCATGTCACTTCATGAGTTTCCATCAGATCTTGCTCAAAATAGTACACTTTCCCTACTCCCCATACTCTTCTGAATTTCTCACCCAGTGGCTAAAAACCAATCCAAGGAGTTAGAGATCCTTCAGATTTCAAGGGGTTTCAAAGATCATCATGTCTAACTGCTGATTCATATTTGAATTCATACCTCCTTCCTGATATATTTGACAAATAACCTCCTTACTTTCACAAGAAGAAACTCCTTTCTTCCTCTTTCTTTTGGTTTTTAATGTCTGTTTAAGGCATGTGCTCAGCCTTTGTTTGAACACCCACAAGATGGAGAGCTCATTCTTTAATGAGACAGTCCATTCCACCTCTGGATAGCTCTGAGGGTGAAGTTTTTCCTTTTCTTGAGCTAGAATCTTTTCTAACTCTGACTCATGGGCTTAATTCTATCCCTTAAGTCACATGGAACAATATAACAGTTCTTCAACATTTGAAGATAATTTTCTTATTTACTCTGGGTTGTCCTCTTCTCCTTAGTAAATATCTCTAGTTCTTTGACCTATTCCCCAACTGAGGCTGAGCCAATCCATTGTCATTGGTCGAATAAGTACACCTGCCATATAATAATGGGAGAAATTCATTTTATGTTAACAGGGAAGCCTGCTTTTTGCCATTCTTGATTCTGACTCATGAGAATGAATTTCGAGTCTAGCTCAGTCTTCTCTGCTGATTGTACTTCCTGGTCTCCTGACTGCATTCCTGGAGTCTGGAATCCAGTTTCTGAGCTGATCTTCCATAGACCTTCTGCTTGTTCTCATACAGTATGTGTTAATTAGTTGTTCTATCAGCATGTACAAAACACCTATGGAATGCCAGGCAGGAGCTGCATTGGTTCTTTGCAGAGAGAGAACTTTCTACAACATTAACTGGTCTCTGTCTCTAATCTGCCAAGTCTGCAGTTTTGCTTCCTGTCGCTGACTTCTTATCTCAAACTGTATCTGGGTATTATTGTTTGAAAGTGGGATGGAGATAGGCTGGGAAGATGGTTGGGGAGAAGAAAGAAGAACTAAGAGAAGTATTTCGAAACTCTAGGGGGAAAAAAAACAAACACAAAACCACATCAAACTTCCTAGAGTTTACACAATCTTTTGTTAGGAAAAGATGAGTAAAAACTTTTCGTGGACTTCCCTGGTGGTTCATTGGTTAAGACTTTACCCTTCCACTACAGGGGTTTGATCCCTGCTTGGGAAAGATTCCACATGCCATGGGGCTTGGCTAAAAAAAAAAAAAAAAAAAAAAGCTTTTCATGACGAGTAGTCAATTTGTCTGTCTTTAACCATTTCCTCTGTCTTTATATCTCCACAGTCTTGTTCCTCATGTTCAAAAGTATTGCCTGTGGAAAATCCAATATAACAGAAAGGCTCTGGATTTTGTTTCTGTTTTCTTGATTCCTTTAAATAGTCATATTTAAGATAGTGTTCAGGCTTCCCTGGTGGCTCACATGGTAAAGAATCTGCCTGCAATGTGGGAGACTGGGTTCGATCCCTGGGTCAGGGAGATACCCCCAGAGAAGGAAATGGCAATCCACTCCAGTATTCTTGCCTGGAAAACTCCATAGACAGAGGAGCCTGGTGGTCTATAGTCCATGAGGTCGCAAAGAGTCGGATACGACTGAACCACACACACACACACACACACACACACACACACACACAGGGACAAGATAGTGTGCGTCTCATCAGGGATTACTGGTTGAAAAATATATCCCCTTTAAAGGAGGTTCTGGCAGGATAGGCAAAGGGGAGTAGAGAAGAAGACAGAATGGCCTTAGGGCAAGAGGGCAGAGGAAGCTATTGCTCAAGGGTAAACCAGTGCAGTCTTTCTTCTCTAAGTGCCATAAACAATGCCAAATTGCCCCAAACAACTTTTGATCAATCAGAGTTAGTTACGGACTGGTTTTCTGAAGGATTCTCCCCACATTCCATCTTTTCCCAAGGAAAGGAACTATCCTTTATTTTAACTTTCTAAGGACAGGCTCTCAGATGACTCTTTCCAGGTGTTAGCTAACTAATTCCAAGAAAAAATCCCCACAAGCATAAGACTAGAGGGGACATGGAGACTCTAGAAGGATCTCTCTTCTGGGGTCACTGGTGTGTTAGGCCTTTGGGAAAAGAGCTTACAGGGGCCCCTGTTGCCTTCAAAACATTGGGGGACATCCAGGGCAGATGGGTGGGAAAGGAGGACCCTTCATCCCTTCTCTGATAGAGGACTATTTTCTTGTTTCTGAAATAGAGTTAGGTGACATTTTTATCCATGAAGCCAGGAGCAGTAATAGAAGGTTCTGAGGAAAGACCATGATCAAGAGACCTGGTTCCTTGCCACTGTCATGTTGGAAATGTATGTCTTTCTGGAATAGTCAGTCATTTCCTTTTCTGAGACTCAGATTTCTTCATTTGTAAGATGGGAGCATTGGACAGGATCAGTGTTTTTCAAACCTCAAATCAAAAGTCATTAGTGGGTTGAAAAATCAGCTTTGAGTTTTTGTCAGTAGATTGTCAGTAGATTATTTCAATGAAATAAAATAGATCAGAATGAAGGGTTGTACTTACTATTGTAAAAAATTGCTTTGTTAAATTTTGTTCCAATGTGCGTGTGTGTCTGTGAGTGTATGTACTGGGTTATGACATCAAATGTGTTTCTAACTATGGATTACAGTTAAAAATATCATGATTCCTGAGGTTCCCTCTGCCTGGTGTTTTAGGTTTTCCTGTATCTGCAGAAGGCACTCCATAGGGATTTACCTCCATGGTGATTTTGGAGAACAAGTTTCCATGACACCACCCCACACCCTCAACCCAAGCAGCCAGTCTTTGTACCGAGCCCATGCTGAGCATAGCCACTAAGAATGAGAGGAGGGGCTGAGGTGTAATCATGAGCCCTCTTGTTACACAGCAGACTCCATGACATCATGTGGGCTTTTCTTTACATGGACACAGTTTCTCACAGGTCGTATACTCTTTGTTTCTGCTGTGATGCTTCAGGAGAGAGTCTTGCTTTAAGCAGACAGTTAAACAAAATAATAAGATCCCTTCTCTAGAAGAAATATAGTATAATTCCAAGAAAAATTTACAACTAAGGACATTCTTTCAGCAACAAGAATGCCACAGCCTCTCCACAGGGAGGCACAGGTCTGAGACAGCTCCTGGTCATTTTCCCACTTCATCTCAACAGTCTTGGGACCATGGGTTGGCAGCTTGTGAAGGGTGGAGTCAGGGCTGGATTTCAATCTCCTTCCTCAAAAACCCTCTTAAATTCCATTGTACCACAGGGAGAAGAACTACCGTTACCAGATTTAAATTATCAATATGTTTTTCCTTCTCATGACAGTGAATTTCATTTTTAGTATGCTTCAACATTGGCAGGGTGTAAATGGCAGGATGCTGAAGTCAGCAGATCTGTGTTGGGCAGTTATGCTTTGGGGACACTTGGTGTAGATGGACAAAGCATGCAGAACCAGAGGCCACCAAAACGACACACTCCTACAATTTGGGATAGAGTTGGACAATGTTACCCTCTGCAAAAGAAGCTGATTGAGTATCAAATCCACAATTCTCATTCCAAAATATTTGCAAAGACATTGCTACTAAAGAATGGGTTTCCCCAAACCTCTTTAGTGATACTAAAACATATCTGAGATGAACTGCAGTATGACTAAGGTAGTGCTGTCATGATGGAAAAATGGAGTGTAGGGTGGATGGATTTGGTTAGACCCTGAGGAATCGTGTTTAGGTCTCAAACATTGACCTGCAGATAGGCAAGTGACTGGGCCAGGGTCACACAGATGGTGAAGTGACAGAAATTCATCTTCTGATTCCAAGATATTCCAAGATAATGTGTCTTCTATGGAGGATATCAGCATACAGTAGTTTAGAGACATCTTCTCTGAAGATTATTCAACCTTCTTAACATGGTTTGGGATTCCCTAATAGGGGTTTGAGAAGGCTTATGGAACAATCAACAGCATAAACACTGATGCACAGTATTTTGCTTTTAAAGACAATTTATATAAAAATAAAATACTTGAAGAAAGAAGTCATTGCATTAGAAAAAGGAAATGTTGAAGTTACTTTCAATTAGGAATATAAAATGGGTAAATGTGTATACACAATTAAAGTATATCCATTTAAGATGTAGGACTGCATTAAATCAGCTATTAAATGATAAGGATTTTTTTAAATTAGGATGGTATGCATGATCTTAATCCAGTAGATAATGCTTTATTGTCAAAGTTAGATCAGAGTAAAAATAAAAACTTAATTGCTTTTTACTGTATTAGCAATTGGTGATGGACAGGGAAGCCTAGTGTGCTGCAGTCCATGGGGTCACAAAGAGTCGGACACAACTGAGTGACTGAGCTGAACGTAAGTGAACGGTATTAGCAACAACCAGTTAGAAGTTCTCATGAAAAAAATCCATTCACAAAATCAGTGACAACAACATCACCAGCAACAAAAACATGGAAGTGAAATGCCTGAAAATAATCCTAATGAGACAGGCATAGGACCTATATAAGAAACATTAGTAAACATGATAAGGAAAAACATCAATTTTCCTGTTGGAAAATATGGAGATTGACTATCAAGACAGCATTTATAAAAAGGATATACAGATGATTAGTAAATATATTTGTCACTTATAACCAAAGATTTGAAAAATAAACTAATAAAGAGATTTCATTCTAATTTTAAATGGGCGGGTTTTAAAAATAATCATAAAAAACTAAAAAACTGAAAATAATCCTATTATTCCACATTTCCTGAGGGCACTAATATGGCATTCTCATACAGTGCTCATGAGAGTATAAATTGGCAACGTTGCTTTCAAATTTATCAACATGTTTAATGTCTTAAAATATTCATATGCTTCTTACATCTAGAAATGTATTCTAAAAAATGATCACAGATGCTGGTAAAGATTTGTGTGTAAGGATGTTTATTGCAATGCTATTTTCAATGATGAAAAACCTGAAATACATTATATATGTACAGGTATGATAGGAAATGATTCAATAAATTATGGTCCATTTCTATAGTTGAATCCTATTTAGCCACTAAACTTATTTTTGAAGAATATGTAATGACACAGGGATACCATGGTTTAAGTAAAAAATTGCAGGTTACAAAATTGTTCTTAGTTATGTATCTTATTTGGGGATTCCCTGGGGTCCCAGGTAAAGAATCTGCCTGCCAAAACAGGACACATGGGTTCCATCCCTTGTGTTGCTCCCCTGAACAAGGAAATGGCAACCTACTTCAGTGTTCTTGCCTGGGAAATCCTGGGAACATAAGGGCCTGGAAGGCTATAGTCCGTGGGGTTGCAAAGAGTTGGGCATGCCTTAGTAAGTAGATCAGCAACAACAGTGTATGTTAGTTTACTGGGGCTGCCATAACAAAATATTTCAGACTGGTTTACTCAAATAATAGAAATTTCTCTCTCATGGTTCTGGAGGCTAGAAGTCTAAGATCAAGGTGTCAGCAATGCTTTTTATTTGTTTGTTTCTTCTGAGGCCTCTTTCCTTGACTTGCAGATGGCTGCCTTCCTCCTGTGACCTCACATGGCCTTTCACTGGTGTCTTTCTGTGTCCTAATCTCCTCTTCTTATAAGGACATCAGTCAGATTGGTTTAGGGCCCACTCAAATGGCCTCATTCTAACTTAATTAACTTTATTATAGGCCACATCTCCAAAAACAGTCATGTTCCTAGGTACTGGGGATTAGGGCTTAAATATGATTTTTTTGGTAGGGAGGTAAAGAGTCAGTCCACAACATTGTAATTCTGATTTTATTTAAAAATACAGGACATTTCCCTGGTGGTAAAGTGGATAAGAACCTGCTGGGCATGGGTTCCATCCCTGTCCTGGAAGATTCCACATGACTCAGAGCAATTAAGTCCATGAACCACACAACTACGGAGCCTGTGCTATAGAGCTCTTGAGCCAAAACTACTTAAGCCCAAGTGCTCTGGGGCCTGGGAGCCATAACTCCTGAGCTGCAACTAGTGAAGCCTAGAGTCTGTGCTCTGCAATAAGAGAAGACACGGCAATGAGAAGCCTATGCACCTCTATGAAGAGAAGCCCCTGCTTGCTGAGACTAGAGAAAGCCCCTGTGCAGCAACCAAGACCTATGCATCCAAAAAGGAAGTAAAAAAATAATTTGTAAAAATGAAAACAACAACAACAGAAAGACTGTAAGGAAACAGTAGATTTGTGGCTTTGTGAGCAAATCCTGAAGATTCATAAATATGTGGTAACTGGTAAATTACATCGCAGATGTACAAATCTAAGTCAAATGAACCTTTGAAGATGGCCTATGGCAAAGCCTCATCTCAATGGGCTTCTTTATGTTTTGTTCATTATCTTGGATGAAGCAATTTTCATTAAGGGTAAAAAGACTCATAATTTTTGGATGATGCTATACCATATTTTATAGGGGAAATATGCAATAATGGTAGTTACAAAATGGATGCCCTATCTTTCATAAATATGTAAATAATTAAAAATTATTAAATGTTAAAGAGGTTATTTGAGTGGTACAATAATACATTTTAAAGTTTTTATTATTTTTATGGTAACTGCGAAAGCCAGCATTTATTACTTTTACAACTGGAAAACAAATTCATGTTGTTTAAAAAATATTGAAAATATTCCACCTGAAAACATGGGACCAAGTTGGTGTGCTCAATTGCATGCTTTGTGATTCTTTAATTTAAAAAAAAATTCAATTCAATTTGGTTCAACAATTATTTGTTGTGCCCCTACACTGTGCATTGTGCTATGTTCAAAGCTCCATGGGACATAGTCTGACCTGTCTGAAAATTCTTACTCTAGTTAAGGAGACTGAAAAACACTCTGCAGCTGATTGCAAAAACTGTTTAAATGAAGTATGGAAGTCTGGAGGAAGAACTGATAAAGGTGACTTCATTTTAGAGTTAAGCCTTGAAGATAGAGTGAGAATTCATCATTCCAAAAAGGTGAAAGACAATCAGGCATGGAGGTATTTATTCCCCCTTTTACTTATGTACTTAACCATATACTTATATCAATAGAGATCATGGATATTTATTTTATATTTTGTGCTATAACCCAGACCTTTGTGTGTGTGTGTGTGTGCGCATGTGCTTTCTTTGCTCAATAAAATGTTATAACTTTCAAAGTCAACAGAGGTGAATTTCAAAACTTTTAGGGTTATGTGGTATAGATGCATGTTTTTGCTTCCACTTTTTATTTCCAATAGTGCTGGAATAACATCCTTGTACATTCATTTTTGTGCACTTGTGTGACTATTCTTTAGTTTACCATTCATTTAATCCCACCCTTAGGACATATTATGCTTGATTTTTGTTCCCTGCTCCTCAAACTTCCCTGCTTCCCCTTAGCTTCTGGTATCTTCTCTACCTAGAACACCCTTCCTCTGTCTTTGCCCAGGAAAGCTCCTAGTGTGATTCAGGGCTCAGCTCAAAGGCTGTTTGCTGCAGAAGCTTTTCTCTAATGTTTTGAAGATAATTTAATGGCTCCATTCCACTTCTGTTTGTTGTATATGTATTTTAACCCTTATTATGTGACACTCCTATTCAATCCAAGGACTTCTTCCTACTAGTTTTTGAACCTGTAGGGGCAGAAATGTGATCAATCACACTCATTTATGGACTCCATCATAAAGTAATTAGCATATTTTGACTTTGAAGTTAAGAATTTGAGAAATTAAGAATTGTGCCCAATATTATACAACTAGTTAATCTTCATTTCTTTTACATATATGGTTGTTCCATGCTTTAAGGAGACAGAGAAGTTGAATATAGGTGCTAGTTTTTGCCTGAAGTGCAAACAACTGTGCTGTAGTTTAAAAGTAATGTTTTCTAGCTGTCTGTCAAAAATGTTTGTACTTGAAGACTTTGATATAATAGTCTGTGTCTTCCAAAATGAGCCTGTTCAATATGCCAAGTATTCATAGGAAATCACATATGAATGTAGGAGAAATTAAATAGGGCCTCTGATATTTCTAACTCCCTTTTTAAGTCAGCAGTTGGCATAACATATCTTATGTATTATAATTAGTAATTAGAGGTGAACGCCAGAAAACAACAACAAGAAAAAGAAAACAAAGGGACAATGTTTGCTGGTCAGCCTGTCAGCGGAATGAGACTAGAGAAGGTCCCATTCTGTGGTCCCGATGACCCAATGTAGCCTGCGCCTAGGCGGAGACGTGCCCCTTCCGTTAACACTTTCTGGCGGGGTGACCTACACATCTATGACCCCCGCTGGAGAGGAGGAGGCCGGGCGGCAGGCGCGCGCGCAGATCCAGCCACCCGCAGGCACCTAGGTCGCGCGCCGCGGGAGGGGGTGGGCGCCCCCGCGTTCTGCCGAAGCCCAATCACCAGGAGATTCCGGGGCGGGTCCCGCCGCCGGCCACGCCCCCAGGAGGTGGGGCTGGGGCGTCTTTAAGAGCTGGCGGTCCGGCCTCCTGCTGAGTCCGGGTGCAGGGCTGTGGACCTGGAGGTTCGCGTGGAAGCCTGCCGCCGCCCGCCTACGGTGGGCTCTACCGCCTTCGCCTCGGCCTCGCTAGCCCGCCCGCCCAACTCGGCGGCTCCTCCGCGAGCCAGCCGGGAACTCGCACCCCTCACGCTCCCCGGCGCCCGAGGGGGGCCGCCCCGGGCCATGGTGCCCTCCCAGGAGGAGCCCGCCGCCGCGCGGGGGACGAGCGAGGCGCAGCCGCCCGGCTCTGCGCCTCCGGGGACCGCTCCGCTGACCGGCGCGGGACCCTTAGACGGCCCGGAGGCGGCGGCGGCCGAGAAGGTGGAAGTAGAGCTGGGTGGGTCGGTGGGCGCCGAGCCCCTTGAGCCCCCTGAGGGCGGCTGGGGTTGGCTGGTGATGCTAGCAGCCATGTGGTGCAACGGGTCGGTGTTTGGCATCCAGAACGCCTGCGGGGTACTCTTCGTGTCCCTGCTGAAGACCTTCGGGTCCAAGGACGATGACAAGATGGTCTTCAAGACAGGTGAGGCACGGCGCCCGCCGCGGCCAACCCCGGGGGATGGGCGCGGGATGCAACCCGCGTGTGGAGCGAGCTTCTGCGCCGCCTGCTGCGCCCCTGAGGGTCCCTCTGTGTGAAGGGTGTGAGGGGTGGGTCTGTCCAATTGCAAAAGCAGCCCTGCGGCTCCTGGGGCCTCTGTGCGCCTCTCTTTGTGTTGAATCCAGATGTAGGGACTGTATTTGGATACAAGTCACAAAACTTATTTGCCTAGATCTTCCTGCTTCCCCTTTCTGCAGGATAGAGGCTGAGTCTCTGTTAGACTTTCTCTTAATTTTTGAAAACAAACAGACCCTTCCAAAGCCAGTTAGTTACTACGCTCCGTTATTTTTACAATCTCTTTCGTGACCGTGACGGTTGGGTTTTGTTCTGCCCCCGGCGCTGCAGAGGACTGTGTGTGTTGGGGGCAGGCGGAGTTGGCGAGATGAAAGGTCTGTATTGCAAGGACTCAGGAGTTCTAGGAGCCCTGAAGGAAACGTGGTTTCGTGCTGTTTTTTTTTGGGGGGGTTGGGGGAAGGGGGTGTCACTCTGCTAAATATAGAAAGCATAGGAGGCGGCCAGATCAGGGACTGGGAAGAGGAAGGTGAAGGGTTGCCCTTTCCTGTTGTGTTCTTTGTCATTTTATACCAAATTAGATGAAAAAGGTGCAGACTCAACATTTTTTTCCCTGTAAATGATTATTAACTGATCTACCAAGTCCAAGACCTTCTGTAGAACTCTTTTACATGCATTATTTCATGTCATCCTGCGAGGCAGGCGTTATCAACTCCTTTTAGGCGAGAAAAGTGAAGCTTATTGAAATAAAGTGTTTTAATGAGTCCAGAATGGTGATGAAACATATCTTATTTAAAGGGCCAAGTGATTTTCATTACTAAAACATGCTCCCTCCTTGCCATTTGGGCAACTCTCTGTGATTAATGAGGGCTTCCCAGGTGGCTCAGTGGTAAAGAACCCGCATGCCAATGCAGGAGACCCGGGTTCCATCCCTGGGTTGGGAGGATCCGCTGGAGAAGGAAATGGCAACCCACTCCAGTATTCTTGCCTGAGAAATCTTATGGGCAGAGAAGCCTGGTGGGCTACAGTCCACAGGAGTCGAACATGACTTAGTGACTAAACAACAGTGACATATGGTCCTTTTTTTTTTTTAACTTTAATTTTCAATTATTTTTAGTGTGTTTTTCTTATCTCTTTAGTGTGCATACAAAAAAAAATGCTAGTCTGTTATAACAAATTCTAAAGGAGAGGTAATGTTGGGAGTTTTAAAGACTGATATTAAAGAGTATTTTATTGTTCTGCAGCTTTCCTTCTATTTTTGCGTTGTGTTTGCAGTTTATCCCAATAACTTCATGGTATGAGCTGGTAGCTTAAATTCTTTACATTTTAATGCCTAGTTTTCCATTGTATGACTGTATTATACTTTATATGCATTCTTTCTTTAATAAACATTTAGGTGACTTTGAAAATTACCATAGTGCTGCCGTGCATATTCTTGTACATTGTCTCCTGCACGTGTGAATCAGGTACCACATATATCCTGGAATTTCTGTTCCTTCAATAGCTTTTAAAGCTGTTGTGTTCCTCAGGTCACAGAGCTAGGTACAAAAGTGTTCAAAATATAATATCATGTACTTGCTCGGCAGGATAGATATGCATATGCAGTAGTAAACAAAAATAACTTTGTGTATTTTCTGAGTAGCCAGCATCTGGGAGAGAAAAGGGCACTGAAGCAGAATTCAGAGTCCACATTTTAAGACTAGTTCTTTCAGCATTTAGTAAATTCTTGCCTGGGATTACACTTTTATTGCAGTCAGAACACCAAAACAAAATACTCATTTGTCTACCACAGGTTTTGCAAACTCAGGTGAGTAGATCCATTGTTGTTTGTGGAAAGCCTTATTTTTTTCTTCTTCCTAACTTTTTTTGGAGAGAGACTGAGTGAGAGAGCAAGCAGTTAATGGAGAGACCGTAGCTTCATCAGGAATCAAGAGTTTTGTGATGTCGAAGCCTCTCTCTTTTCGGTCCCAAAGATTCCCAGTGACAACGACGATAGCCCAATTCTGGGTAGCTGAAGGGTAGGGAGGCCACAGGGACCCATTCTCTTCAACTCTTTGAAACTCTGTATTTTCAGTTTTGATGAATATCTTCATTTACTCAGCCTTGATGGCTTTCCAGTCTTGTTTTTGTATGTATGGGTGTATACTACACAAACAGGTATGCAGGTGTGCACGCTAGATAGTGAAGACTTGGTCTGCCTGACTGGTTGGTTGTGCCCTTGCACAAAGGTGCACTGCTCAGGGTCAGTGCCAGCTGAGAACCAGCCTGTGCTCTGGGTGCTGTCTATCTAATTCCTGCAGAGGGGCCCGTGCCCTTGTAGTGGCCCCGTGTAACACCCCAGCGAGATGGCACAACAGCCTGTACTTGTACTTGGTTGATGCATGAAACATGTACAGCAGATAAACTTTAAGGTTTGAGGTCACCTCATTGGTGAAAAAATGGAGACTGGATAGCCTTTAAGCCAACTAATGTTTAGATTCCTGCCCTCCCTTTCTATCTTTCCCTCCTTTTTCCCTCCCTTCTGCCAGCTCTCCCTCCTTTTTCTTTCTCTCTCTGCCCCCACTTTTTGTCTCTCCGTCTCTTCTTCCCTTTCTCTGTCTCGTCCCTCATTTAGTGTCTCTCTTGCTTCCCTCCTCCCTCCCTTCTTCCCCTGGCCATCTCCATCTCCCTCTGCTCATGCGCTCTCTCTCTCACACAGTACATATAGATGTTTCATATGACGTCTGTATCAACAACAGGTACTGAAGGGTTTGAGAATGCTTACTTTAAAGTTTGACTCTTCAGGTTTTTAATTTTGATATTCTAATGCTGAGTCATCTGTGATCAAATATGTGTTAGCTTCAGGTACAACATAAAACATATCTGGAATTATTTAAGAATTAATTGTTCAAAGTTTTGGTCCATTTTCTATTACCTTGTTCATGATTGATAATTCCGCCGTTAGAGGTCAGTTTGTTCTGTCTCCACGTGCTCATTAGCTTCTTCATAGTTATAAGCTCAAGGGTACACAGGGAGGTGGTCGTGGAATGGGAACCTAGGTTTCCAAACGATGGTTCATAACCATCAACGATGCTTGAGAACCTCCCATGTTCCAGGCCCAGTGCTAAGCACGTTCCATGTTTTCCTGTTTTAAAACTTAGTGTCACTGCATGAGATAGGCTTTATTTAATCTTTCTTTTCAGATGTGGAAACTCAGGCTTAACCAGGGTTCAACCTCAGGTTTATCTGACTCCAGAGACTGATCATATTACATGGGTTGGGTAACATTCTAGTAATGCATCGTTCTTTATGTTTGATTAATTCAAGCTTTAGAAATTGATAACTATATAGGAATTCTAGAGTTAGAAAAGAAGTCTGAAAGATCAGAATCTGTTTCTAAGCAATTGCCAGTTGTTAATGTCTCATTGAAATAGATTTTTGGGAGTTCCCTGGTGATCTACTGGTTAGGATTCAGCGCTTTGACTGTGGTGGCTCCAAGTTCAGTCCCTGGTTGGGGAACTGAGATCCTGCAAGCCAAGTGGTGCAGCCAAAATTTAAAAAGAAAAAAATTTTTTGAAGTATAGGGAGATGTTCATTGGAAAGCAAGATAATTTCTTACGGCATTCAAGCCAGAGTCTGGAGTTTCCTTTGAAGAACCAGACTCCTTTAGACTGATCCATAGCAGGACACTATTTCCAGATGTTAAGTGAAGAGGAGACTTCCTCAGGCTTTACTTCTGCTCTTCAAGGCGCTCTTATCGCTTTCTGTGCCACTGATGATGCTCCCACAGTTTCTCAGGAATGGGCATGGAGAAATTCATTCATACTAAGATATAAGTGAGTTTACACATCTTAATGTTACTTCTCATTTATTCTACAAATGTTTACTCAGTATTTGACACCCTCTGTGCTGGGCATAGAAGGAGGTAATTGAGAGAGACAAGGTCAGCTGTCCCCAAGGAGCTTTTGATCTGCTGTGGGAAGCAAAAGTAAATAGAATATTTCTCTTTGCAATATACCAGGACACAGGCTTGGGGAGATTAGGAGGCTGAAAGTCTAAGGAAATTCCCACGAATGGTGGAGGCTGGGAAAAACATTTGATGGCCTCTTCCCCTGTGGCAGTAGATCTCATTTTGTGAAATTAAGACTTTGGAAAGGGGAAGAAAGCTGAATTCCGGTGGAGTGCATCACAGCCCCATCACCTTATCCTGGCTGCTGACATGGCATTCAGAGATATGCCTTGCACTTACTGCTGGGTTAGAAAGGTCCATCAGAGGGAGCAAGCTGAGCTTGAGTTATCTCTCTTCAACTAAGATTTATCTGTTCATATGTGCATGCTTCTTGCCCAGGTGGGGGAAATCGGACACTTTTGGGAAAACTAAAAAGATAACTACAGTTAACTGGAACATTGTTTTCCCTTAGAAATTACAACTTACAATTAAAATTTAGAAATTATAATTATTGGAAAACCTATTTTTAGTTTTTCCCTGAAACTGAAAAAGATTCTAGGATTCTTTTAGTGCTCTAAAAGAACACTCTCTGGGATCTTACTAGTGTATTAGTCTAGTTTACTTATCTGCTTTCTTCTTGGAAAAGAAAAAATACTTTAGTGGTATGTTGATATTTAGAAACATCTATTTAAAACAAGTATGTTTTCAAAATCAGTATTTAAGGTCACTAATGATATTCTTTTGAAGAAATTATGTCACTCTGGTCCAGAGGCTGAGTCAAGAAGACCCCTGCTATTTCCAGTAATTCTGAGAATGTGTTGCTTAATAGCCTTTCTTTAACATAGAGGCTTGTGGTTAAAAAGTTTGGGAAACCCTGCACATTATCATCTTCTTTTGGATATTCCAAATATAAATCAAGGTATTAAAAAATTCAGTAGTTTTAAAGGAAAATGGGCTATCAAAAGGTCTTTGGTTATCATTTTTAATACAACTCTACCTTTCCTGTATGGAAGGAGATTACTCTTTAGAGAGTCATAATCACAAAGTAGAATTTTTAGTAGCATTGAGGGATGGATGCATCTTGCAACACCTCTCAACGTAGCCTTTTTTGTTTGTTTGTTTGGTCTTTATTCATTTATTTGTTTTTGACTGCCCTGGGTCTCTGTTGCTTTGGTGCGGCTCTGGTGCGGGCTTTTTCTAGTTGCGGCAAGCGGGGGCTACTCTCTGTTGTGGTACAAGGTCTTCTCAGTGTGGTGGCTTCTCTTGCTACAGAGCACAGTCTCTAGGGCTCATGGGCTCCGGTAGTTGCAGCACACGGGCTCTTTAGTTGTGGCTGAGAGCGCGGGCTCAGTAGTTGTGGCGATCGGGCTTAGTTGTTCCGCAGCATGTGGAATCTTCCTGGACAAGGGATCACACGTGTGTGCCCTGCATTGGCAGGCAGATTTTAATCCACTGTGCCACCAGGGAAGTCCTCAACATACTCTTACTGGCACCTCTGAAATTTTTAAGTCAGTCAGTTTTTCCTAAAGGTTTCTTCTTCTTCTTTTTTTTTTTTTTAAGTTTTTGCATTTACTGATATCATGCTGATATTTAAATACATACTGCAGTTGTGTGCTACACCTGAACTTACAGGAGGTTTTGGCTGTAGTTCAGAACTGAACTTCTATGTCTGGATTTTATGCTAAGGACTTTGTTTCTGGCGGAAAAACCTGTCTGTAACTAACCATTTCTGTGTTACAGGAAAGTATTTTAGTAGTGGTGCTTTGTTAAGATGGTTACAGTGAACAAATGATCTGATTCATGGTCCCATACTGTACACATCTTTCACTATAAGGAAAATGACTTATTTGCATTCAAAGAGAGGTTGAAAAGCCAAGAAAACTTACGGCAGATGTCATAAGTCTTGAATTTGCTTCATTCTTTTCCATCTTAAAACATTCCACTTTCTATTCCATGAATTAATCTAAACTGCCTGTTAAAATAAGTTGTTAGACCACAAAAATAGTTCAGAATTTTGGAAAGAAATGAGCATGGTATGAGCATTTTATACTCCATTTCCAGAATGTTTCTGAATTTAGAAACTTTCCTATAACACAGAAATGGTTAGTTGTGCAGACAGGTTTTTCCACCAAAATAAAGCCCTTAGCATAAAAGTGTAAAGTGAATTCTGCTTAAGTACGACAATATGAGTATTCCTGTGGTGTTTTATCATGGGATTTTTATCAGTAGAATTAACTGCCAAAAGAACCAACTCAGCCAGAAATAGTGTAGGGATTATTTCGGGAGAGATGTTGAGATGTCTTTTGTAAGGAGTTGTATCCTGCAGTCTTGATGTGGTTTGCTGTATCATTTTATATGGTTCTTATTGCATCCGTGTTGCAGTTCCTTGAGACTTAGTCCCAGGCCCTGTGCCTGCTTCACTTTTCCTGCCTCCCCTGGGTGTCTCGTATGCCCTGTGGCTCAAACCACTATCTTGGGGTTATTTCCAAATTTCTTTGTGTTCAGGACCCGTGTTACCTATTTCTGGAAAATTCCATTTGGATGCGCAGGTATGTTGTTGTTTAATTGCTAAGTTGTGACCAACTGTTTTGTACCCCCGTGGACTACAGCCTGCTAGGCTCTCTGTCCATGGGATTTCCCAGGCAAGAGTATGGGAGTGAGTTGTCATTTCCTTCTCCAGGGGATCTTCCTGACCCAGGGATGGAACCCCAAGTCTCTTGCATTGGCAGGTGGATTCTTTACCACTGAACCACCAGGAAGCCCCAAGTATGTCATACTCAACTAAAACAACCTCATTTTTTAGCCACCCCACATAGCATTTTCACCTACCATCAAAAACATCAGGTCACCTGTGGGTAGATGCAGCCTTCCTTCTGAATTCTCTTAGTGTATCACACCTCTAGTTGCTCACGTCAAACACCTGGTCTCCATCTTAATTTCTTATTTCTCTTTCCTATTTTGTTAAATCAGACAAGGTCCTTTTGTGTTTACCTCCTTAATGCCTCATAAGTAATCCCCATCTTATCCTTTAGTGCCGTGCATTAATCTGTGCCTTTATTAACTTTTGGCCTCAATTACTGTCAAAACCTATTAACGGGTCTACCGGTCCTCAGTTTAGACACATGAGTGATTTTTCTAGAACATTAGACTATATCGTTTTTCTGTTTAAAAGCCATTAATTCTGGGAAAACCAGAGTCGTTTGAGCACTGGCCCTTGCCTGACCCTATAACCTTGCTTCTCACTGCTCTCCCTTCTTGCACAGCATGTGGGATCTTAGTTCCCCACCAGGGATCAATCCCAGACCCCCTGCAGTGGGAGCACTAAGTCCTAACCACTGGACCACCAGGGAAGACACTCTCCCTTCCTGCACTTTACACTCCAGCCTAGATGGAGGAGGTCTTACACTTTCCCCAATCTGACTTGCTTCTTTGCCTCTATGTGTGTGCCACTTCCTCTCTTTAGTGTGGTTGTTGGTCCTTATAAGATTCTGATGAAATGGCCTGGCTATTTTATTTCTTTGATCACAGCTGTGGAATAAAAAACGCTTTTTTTTTTTTTTTTAACAACTGTTATGTTTTTGATGCACATGGAATGTTTTGGGGGTAGCATGAATTCAAACGAATTATGAATTCAGCTTAGAGTGGAAGACAGAGAACCTAATTCCAGCGCATCCTAATCTAGCATTCTGTTTAAGATAACCCATATTTGTTCAAGTGATAATTTGTGTAGACCATAAAGAAGGGTTTTCATATACATTACTTGATTTTATTTTTAGAGTGGCCTTGTAGTGTGTTGTTACCTCATTTATAGATAATAAAGTCACAACTTGCACAGTTTAAGGTTGGACCACGTGATATCAGTATTTACATTCATTAAGTTGAATGTAAGAGCATCTTTTAGCTGGACAAAAATCTGTCCCTCTGTTAAAGTTGTCTCGAGATGTGGAGTCCTGGCCTTTTATCCCCTTGAAACTGTTTTCTGCGTATTTACCTAAATGTTCTCTAGCACCTGTGTAGTGTTTCCTATCCAGGCTACCAGAAATCCTGTGAAGTCGTCCAGTCCATCCCATTTAGAGTTAGCATAACCCAGCTAGAGATCTGGTCTCATTTTGAAGTGAAATAAATAAACTTTAACAAAAACAAGCTAAACCCCAGACACTGCTCCGCCAATTGGCTCACCCCAGCTCTGAGCACCCACCTAGCCTGTTGCCACACAGGCAGGAACGGTGGGTGTTTTATTGGCAGCGTTTTAAAAGGAGCAGCTGCAACCCTCCCGGGAACTGGGTAGCAGCACCACCCAGGACTGGGTTAATGGAGGAGAGCAGTGCTGTTAGTCATCTCTGTACCACATGTGTGTGAGCAAACCTTCTTAGCTAGGCCATCTTCATTAACAGCAAAATGGCTAGATCCCACCTTGCCTGTAGGCATTAAAACTAGGGAACTGAGGAGGTGGCTTGCCTTATTCCAAGTTGGAAGCCTTTTTTTCATTTCACTAATTCAAAAAAAAAATTGTATAGTTGATTTACAATGTTGTGTTAATTACTGCTGTATAACAAAGTGATTCCATTATATATTTATATAAAGTATTCTTTTTCATTATGGTATCTCATAGGATATTGAATATAGTTTGCTGTGTTGCGTAGGACTTTGTTGTTTATTCATTCTGTGTATACAAGCGTGCATCTGCTAACCTCAACCTTTCACTCCACTGCTCCTTCAGCCCCCTCCCCCTTGGCAACCAGCAGTCTGTTTTTTACGTCCGTGTTTCTGTTTCATGTTGTTGTTGATCAGTCACTCAGTTGTGTCCGACCCTCTTCGACCCCATGGACTGCAGCACGCCAGACCTCCCTGTCCTTCACTGTCTGCTGGAGCCTGCTCAAACTCACGTCCATTGAGTTGGTGATGCCTTCAGCTGTCTCATCCTCTGTCGTCCCCTTCTCCTGCCTTCAGCCTTTGCTGGAGTCAGGGTCTTTTCTAATGAGTCAGCCTTCACATCAGGTGGCCAGAGTACTGGAGCTTCAGCACAGATAGGTTCATTTGTGTCCTAGTTCAGATTCCACGTGTGAGTGATATCGCGTGGCGTCTGTCTTTCTCATTCTGACTTGCGTCTCTTAGTATGACAGTCTCTAGTTGTGTCCCTGTTGCTGCAAGTGGCATTATTTCATCCTTTTTAATGGCCGAGTAGTACTCCATGATGTATACGTAGCACATCTCCTTTATGCATTTATCTGTCAATGGATATTTATTGATAGATTGTTTCCATTTCTTGGCTATTGCATTTCACTAATTTTTAGTTATGGGGAAACACATGAAATAAATATTTGAAAATATTTGAAATAATGTATGTGTTAGCAGTGTTTCTAACCCTTTTGTTCCCAAAGGTAAAAGTCTTTTCATAGCCCTTGACAATTTTGATACACCTCTCCAAGTGTAATTTAACTTTTGAGATTCCCTAATACCCAGAAGATGAAGCCATTCTCTATGTTTTTCCACCAGCTAAGATTTTGTCACATTACTTTTACTGGCATTATTATAATTAGGATTCTTTTTTTTTTTTTTTAGTTGTACCTCGAGGCATGCGCAATCTTAGTTCCTGGGCCAGCTCTGTGAAAGCACCCAGTACTAACCACTGGACTGCCAGGGAATTTCCTAGGATTCTTTTTTGTTTGATTTTAAAGACAAAGTTATAATAGTGAATATGCTTTTCAAAACTAAGTGTGCCTCTTAGATCTGCTCTTATTAGTAAGGGGAAACCAGCCTTCCTTCCTCCTACAGCCCCCCAACTTGAGAGTCAGTAACTGGAGTTTTGAACTGAGCTCAAGGCATGCTTTTCTATCATTAGTTAAATCCAAATGAAAGGTCAGCGGTTAAATTAGTGTATAAAACTCAGGGAAGGGTGCATTGATCTGTGGTTCAGCTGTTACCCATTTTTTTGGCTGAGGAGTAAATTGCATCAACAGTGATCTGCATGTGTTCAGAAAGTAAAAATTTATTTAGTCTTGTGACCGACTTAGACTCGATCCAAAAACCAGTTCTGAAATACATTTCATGAGAGTAGAAAACCACTACTCATTAAGCAGATGTATTTATTGACTTTTCTGGGTAGATAGGTATTAATGCCAGAGTCAAGTGGGTTAGTCTGGTGACTGGTTTTAATAGTGAAAACCTTTTCATCTTGTTTAATTATCCTTTTTATTGGTTTTCAGTTTACGTTCCAATTTCAAATGGCAGCATCTCAAAGGATTCACATTTGTCAATGGTTGTTTAAACAATGGCATTCCACAAAGTTAATTGATGTTTTAGTGCAGATGGGGGCAGAAAGTTGCCATCGTTGTTCTATAGTAGTGTAACACTTGAACTTTGGCAACAATTCCTCAACTCCGAAGTTATCGCCCACTGCCAGGTTTTTAGGTTTCTTTCTGTTTTATCTGTAGCTTTTAGTTTTGCTTTGTTGAACAAGTGTTGCTTTTATAATAGTAAAAATATTAATATTAAAAATAACTATTAACATTAGAATAGTAACTTTAATGACTGTAATAGTAAACTTGCTCTAAGATTAAGTGGTTTTATAGGAATAAATGATATATGGAGTTTTCATTGTAATTGCTAGGTTTTGTCTCTTTCTTCTCAAGAGAAAGATGTTAATTATGAAATAGTCTAGAACTGATAAATGGAACTGATTTTATTTTTATAATGAAAATCTTTTGTTAATCATATATGAACAGATTAGGAGGAAAGGGTTTTTTTTTTCGGTCACGCCTTGCAGCCTGGGGTATCTTAGTTCCCTGACAAGGGATCAAATCCATGCCCCCTGCATTGGAAGCTCAGAGTATTAACCACTGGACCACCAGATTAGTCCCAGAGAACTGATTTCAAATCACATCAAGGAAATGGCAATCCACTCCAGTTTTTCTTGCCTGGAAAATCCCATGGATAGAGAAGCCTGGCAGGCTATAGTCCATGGGGTCGCAAAGAGTCGGACATGACTGAGTAACTAAACAACAACATTGTTTGACCACGTTTTGTTTTGGATCAAAATGGAGATATTTAATGTCAGATGGACAGTTGCTAAGACTAGTGCTAATCACACCTGAGCCCCACACAGATATGGCACCTGGAATTCTTATTAATGTTATCTCTTTTTTTGGGAGGGGTGTAGAGGGACTTGAGGAGGGTCAGAAGAGATAGTAGATGAATTTTTGTGTTTATATGCATAATTGTATCCAGAATATTATATAATTACTAATGTAAAATCCCCAAGTTTGGTGGTTTTTACGTATATATGGTATATACAGGCTGCTTATATGGGAGCAAAGACAAATAGAGCATTTCCCCACATTTTGTTGCTGGCCACCAGAAAAAAGTTCTCAGAGACACATGTGTTGCCATCAGAAAAAAAAAAAAAACTTGGAAAAAATGGTTACATATTAAATGATCATTTAAACTAAAAGCTTTTAAGTAATGTTTTTAAATGACTTAAATTTTAGCTCAGTGTTCTTTATAAAATATATTTATCATTTCTCTGAACAAACCTGTGTCTGTAAGTGATGCTCAGTAGAACAGAAGACTGACCCTTTTCAGAAATGTGAAATCTTCTGGAATCCAAGCAAAAAGAAATTTTGATTGGTTTGGAAATGTAATTATTTGGAGAGGGATGTGGTTTGTCTTTTCATACACTCCTGCAGACGTAGCACTATAAGGAATCTTCCTGAGAGAATGCACTCCTTTCAAACACTTTTTCAACAAAGTCAAGGAATACTAAACCTGAACTGTTTAAATTTACAACTGATGTCATTAGTACAGAGCCACAATCCCTTATCTGGAACTCTTGGGGCCATATGTGTTTTGGGGTCAGAATTTTTGGATTAAAAAAAAACACAGGTTCATACACTTTTTTTTTTTTTTTTTAACACACTCTTCCCCCCTCCAGGAGTCTGAGGTAGCACCCTGTCATCTAATAGATGTTTTTCCAAAAAACGTATGGTGGTTCAGAGTAATTGGGACAAATAGAGACCACAAGTAGCTCATGTCAGTTCAGGTCCTGTTTTACTTCCAAGTGAGTATTGATGCTATCTTGAAGACTTTGGGTTTGGAATTTCAGAATTGGAAATAAAGATTCCTAGATTTATATGTGAATATTTTGTTTCTGTTTCTCTGTGGACATTCCTTTTAAGATACATTTTTCTTTATCAGATAGTGAAACCTGCTTCATGTTTTCAGTAAATGTGACATTTGACTATCATACTGCTCTATCCTAGATTACTCAGCTGAGCCTCCTTTGCTGGGTGTTTGAAGTGCAGGCTGTGTTATGCAATATAAATGGCATATCTGTATACATCTTTGAACAAATTCTTTCCTCCTTTTTCGAATTGCTTCCATAGCATATATGTCCAAAAGTGAGATTACTCATTTAAAGGGCATGAACAACTTTATAATAACGTTCATTGTGCTTAGTTGCTCAGTAGTGTCTGACTCTTTGCGACTCTGTTGACTCTGTCCATGGGGATTCTCCAGGCAAGAATACTGGAGTAGATTGCCATGCCTTCCCATTGTCAAACTGTCTTTAGAGAACTTGAATCCGTTTACTGTGCTCCAGTGGTATACTGACTTCCTGAAAACCCTACCAATGTTAGGTTTTATTCTTATTAATATTTGTTACTTTGATAATTGCTAATGGTATTTTTAAAAATTAGTTGAAGTCATAGTTCCTTGCTTTTAGGGCAGTGTATTTCCCCAGTTTTTGAGCCCTTTAGAAGCAGTAAATGGCATCTGGAAATACAAGAGGACACCTACCAATGAAAATATTAGAGTAAAACTTCCTTAACCACAGGTGGGAACACGAGAAAGGCCCAAGATTATCCTGGTCCTTAGATTCTCACGTGACACACCTTGGCAGGTGAGGCAGGCCCTTGTTCCTTTCCTCTGCGCTCTAAGCCCAGCCTAGGTGTTTATCAAGGCCTTTTGTCGGGGTGGGAGTGAGGATGGAAATTAGCCATCTGGGAGGCTTGGCCATGAGGACTTAGTGACTTCTTTAGGTTACACGTTGTCCTTGAGAGGCTCGAGTCTGCACGAGCAGCTCTGTCTCATTCTCCATCTGTGCTGTGGCCTTGCCTCAGTCTCCTCTAGACCCAGCTAATTTATGGAATTAGCTTTAATTCATTGATTTGGGTGTATGTTTAAAATGATTTATTTTTAAAAGTGATGTAAAAGTCATTTGAGCACAAACTATGTATTAGGGCCATGCAAGAAACAGAAAGGGATTTGGCATATTCCATATTCTTGGGAGGTTATGAGGAAAGACAAAATGCTGTGTACATCAGTAACTTGGAGAGAGTGTGCCACCCATGTTAAATGTGGCGTAAACACAGTACTGGATTTTAGGGGAAGGCAAAATGGCTTCTGACTGAGATGATCAGGGAGGTAGCTTTTGAGTTAAGACTTCAAAGGATTGGTAATTTTCTTTAGCAGATTTAGCAGAATAGGCATCCCTGGGATGGGTACACACTAATAATAAATGTCTTACTGTATGTTTTTTATTGCTTTATTGATCCTGTGGGATAATTGCTGTTATGAGCCTCTTGTTTCAGATGGGCAACTGAAGGTGGATTTGAATTCAGTCTCTGGGGTCAGGACCCAGGTTCATTATACTCAGCAACACACTGGGCTTTTTAAATAAATGACAAAGAATTTGGTTTGACTGGAGCCCAGGATTTGTAGAGGAAAGCCCCCAGAAGATCAGGCCAGAAAAGAATGGGGAGGGGAAGATTTAAGTGCCAAGTTAAGAAGTTTGGATGTGATTTAATAGGCAATGGGGAGATTCTAAGGATTTCTGAAAAGTGTGCCTTGAGAATCATGACTGGGTTTCTGAGGGAAGGAAAGAGGAACATCAGTTTCAGAGCTCTTGGCTGAGAGCCAGCGCAGTGATGGAAGTGGGCAGGGAGGGGTAGATGCGAGACATTTGAAAAGACTCATCAAGTAGTCTGGCAAGTGATGGGTGTGGACAGCGTCATGGAAACTGAGATGATGCCTTTGCTTGGGGACTGCGTCTGAATTTTGAACCAGGAGCCCCACGTTTTTGTTTTGTACTTGGCCCTACAAATGGTGCAGACAGTGCTGGATGGTGCCACTGATAGGACCAGGAGGCGTGCGGAGGAGGAGTTGATAGGCAAAGGCTGACTCAAGTTGTTAGACATGATTGTGAAATGCCAGAGGACATCAGGGGATGATGTCAGGCAGGTGACTGGAAATGTGAATCTGGAGCCTCAGAGCAAAGCTTGAGGCCAGAGGTAGAGCTTTGGAAAGAGCCTGTGTCTTTAAGAGGAATGTGGTATAATAATAGAAACTTAGAAATTCTGTCTCAAGAAGCCTCAGAGGCTGCTCCTAGGTAGCTTAGTTGGTTTCCATTGAAATCATGTTACTTAAAGTAACACAACTTCATCCTTAAAATCTTTTCAGCATTTAGATTTCTCTAAGACTTGCAACTTTTGAAAGTTTAGATTGTATTTTTAATTAACATTGTCTTAAGTATTTTCAGAATTTAGTCCCAAAACTTAGTTTCTGCCCCGCCTTCAGTTTTACATGTCTTCTGAGACTATTGGCATTTGCTGTTTCTACATTAACGATACAATGGATTAAGCTGGTCTCTAAGTCTTTCCAGATGTTCTAGACCAAGAGCCTGTGATGAGAGTAGCTTAGAATCATTTCCATTAATTTATATAATTCTAATTGTAAAGTATTGATAGTGGTGGAAAACTTGTTCAACAGAAAGGTGTTACCTTGTAGATCAGCCTTCTGAGCCTAGGAACTGAGTCAGCCACCTCTCTCACAATTCATAATGAAAACAGTGTAGGCTCACTCTTTTAAAAATTCGTCTAGGAAAGCTACTAGAAAAACAGTATAAATGAAATTTTCTGTTGACTAGGACTAGGGTGGAGTATATTATACAGTTTCTTAAGAAATCGGACTTGTCTGTGGCGTGTTAACGCCAGACATCTGAGGTTTGATTGCAAGGAGGATATGTCTTGTGGTGCTTGCTGCCCAGAAATGGAGTTAGTTCTCTTTTAGGGAAAAGAACGCCTGGCTACATGCCGTTCTGTTTTTACCTTGGTTTCCTGTCACGCAGCCTAGCAGTGAGTCTCAGATAAGATAATGTCACAGTGCTTTGGATGGACTACACACTTGAGGTAGGTCAGACCCTCTTGTTATGGAGTAGGTTGGTCCAGTCCCTGTGTGTGGGCGTGTGTATGGACTCACGTGCTGTGCTGTAATCTTGCAGAATTCAGGTCCGGGAATTGCTCTCCTGTGATGGAAGCCCAGCTGAAGGTGCAGGAAGTGCAGTGACCCTGGAGGGAGAACCAGTAAAAGCAGGGTGTGTGTGAAAGGGATTTAATTGATGGTTGTGCAAGAAGACGGTATCTGCCTGTTTTATCAAGACACCCCTACCCCCTCTCCTTCCTTCCAGTAACTGTTTCATCTTTAGTACCTTTTGACTTCATTTACAAGGTCTGTATTAAAGCACGTGTCAGGATTTAAGGCAGTATTTTGATCTTGCTTGCCTGCTGTTGTGCTTACTGGCGTGAACTGAAGTACTGGTCTGCTGACAAGTCAGTTTGATATCCAGTAATCATGGGGAGGGCAGGTGAAAGGAAGGGCAACTCAAGTTTTTTTAAAAAGATTAATTAATTGTTTGTTTTGGTTGTGCTGGCTCTTCGTTTGCTGCATGCGGGCTTTCTCGAGTTGCAGCGAGTGCGGGCCACTCTTCTTTGCTGTATGTGGACTTCTCATCGCAGTGGTTTCTCTCATTGTGAACACAGGTTCTAGGAGCATGGGCTTCAGTTGCCACAGCTCTTGGGCCCTAGAGCGAAGGCTCCAGTAGTTACTGTGCAGAGGTTTTAGTTGCTTGTGGCACGTAGAGTCTTCCTGGATCAGGGATTGAACCCATAACCCCTGCATTGGCAACTGGATTCTTACTGACTGTACCACCAGGGAAGTCCCAAGTCAAGTATTTTTTTCCTCTGAGTTTGAGAAACAGGAGCCATATAGTCTTTAAATCTCATGCCAACACACCAGAGAGATTTGCTAATACCAAAGGTTAGGAATAGCAAAAGAACAGTGTATGCTTTTTGGTATTGACTTCAAAATACACTGGTTTCTGTAACTTAGTGTTCATTTGTTATGTGTCTGCTAATAAAATTATAATGAGTTGGTATATAATTAGTGGTAGTTATTTTTGTAGTTTTGACTAGGAAACAAATATTGAGACACTTAAAGCAAAAGGCAGACTGTTACTCTTTTGGGGAAAAAAATCGGATGAAAGTAATGCTTAATCCAATTAATTTGTCTTCTTCCTCCAATTCATCATGATGACTTCGGGTGTCTGGTGGCAACTGAGAATGGGTTATGGAAAATGTCAAGGCAATGTAATCCCTATTATTTATGGTCACTTAAGAAGATAAATTAATCACTGGCCACTAATCTTTGGATAATTACTGTATTTAGCTGGAAATATCCTTAATTTTTTGGAAATCGAGTCGGTGAGTTAGTAGAACTGTCATAGTTAATCATCTTTTCTAAGACTAATAATAAGTGAATGGAAATTAGTTGCCTTCAGCCTTTTCTCCCTTGCATTATAGCATGATCATTCTGAAACTCAGCAAACTTGTGTGGAACCACAGGCAACATACATTAATACACTATCTTGTGGTTTCCAAGTAGACCTTCATAGCTTTACCCCAGCTAAGGATTAATAGGGTTGGCTTAACAGGTTAAGGCTTGCAACTTGTATGTATATTTCTGGTTACTAGGATTAAGGAGAAGGCAATGGCACCCCACTCCAGTACTCTTGCTTGGAAAATCCATGGACGGAGGAGCCTGGTAGGCTGCAGTCCATGGGGTCGCTAAGAGTCGGACACGACTGAGTGACTCCACTTTCACTTTTCACTTTCATGCATTGGAGAAGGAAATGGCAACCCATTCCAGTGTTCTTGCCTGGAGAATCCCAGAGACGGGGGAGCCTGGTGGGCTGCTGTCTATGGGGTCGCACAGAGTCAGACATGACTGAAGTGACTTAGCAGTAGCAGGATTAAGGAAATTGTGATAACAGTATAAAGTTGGCTTGAATATGGATTGTTTAGGAAGTGAGTCTTTCGGTGACAGCAATTCAATTTATGCACTAAATACTTTTTGAAGGAGTCAACATAAAAGTATCCTATATGTTAGGTACTCAGATTGGGGTGGGCTTAAAGAAAAGGAGCTATGTCATTCCCAAGGGAGTAAGGTTAAGGAGGAAGTCCTTGTTTTGTTTTCTGCATGGGTACAGTGTCTGAAAGGCAGGCCAGCATTTACCTTTTGGAGTTTGCGGTCTTCATTTAAGACGTTCCCAAAGAACCTTTTATCTGAGTACATGAAATTGCTATTCCGGTGGAATCAGAGACATACTACTTACTTACCGTGATCAAGATACTACCATTTTGATAATAACAAAGTTCACACACATTGTAACACATTGTTGCCTTAATAAAGTTTCTGGAAATAAAACAATTCTGTGTATTGTTTCCAGTCAGAGGATTTGGATTATAAGAAACACATTATTATAAGTACTCTATATAGGACTGCATTACCATAGAACTGGAAATAGGAATTAGGACTATGGAAAATAAATGTAGACACAGAGGTTTTTAACTGGGGTGTATTTTAGAAGACTTTAATTTTTAGAAGGCAGCTTTATTAAGGGGTAATTTACACGTGGTACAGTTTGCCAGTTTTAAGTCTACAGTTTGAGTTCTGACAGTAGGGTGGCCGTCACTGCAGTAATGATACAGAGCCTTCCATCACCCCACGGTGTTCCTGCAGGCCTCTTTTCTGTCCGTCTTCCCCTGCACCTCTGCCCTTGACAACCATTGATCTGCTTTCTGTCACTGTAGTTGTGCTTTTTCTAAAATTTTCTGAAAATGGAATCCCACAGTGTTTTCTTTTGTGTCTAGCTTTCACTCAGCATGATGCTCTTGAGATTCAGCCATATTGTTGCATGTGCAGTTGGCCCTCCATACCCCTGGTTTTGGTATCCTGGGTTCAACCAACCACATGTAAAAAATATTCAGAAAAAAAAATTTCCAAAAAGCTCCAAAAACAAAACTGGAATTTACCCCATGCTGGCAACTGTTTTCGTAGCATGTACATTAGGTATTATAAATGACCCGTTACTGGACCAAATTGGGTCTGTCCGCCTCAGGGCATGAAGCCAATCTGTCGATACTAGGCTATAGTGGAGGAAAGTGCAGCCTTTATTGCTGAGCAAGGAGTCCAGGAGAGCCAGTGCTCAAAGCACCTGAACTCCCTGTGGGCTTCAGCAAAGCCTTTTTAAAGGCTAGGTGAAAGGGGGATGGGCCAGGGTGTGTGATCAGCTCCTTGATTGGTTGATGGTGAGGTTAACAGGGTGGGGTCATAGGGGTTAATATTTTCAGTCCTTAGGCTCCAGTTAGATCTGGAGGCTATGTGCTTATGGTCATCCAGTAGTTAACTGCTTCCATTTGGTAGTGGTTTTAGATCTGTAAAACAACTCCAGAGATGTGCATCAGATGCTGTTATCTATGCACTCCAGAGAGGAGCTAAAGCAGAGGATATGCAGGAGGAGTCTGTCCCAGGAAGGCCCATGAAGTCCTGCAGGGTTAGAGCCTAGAGATGGTTTAATGCATGTATATAGGACCATGTGCATAGGTTATATGTAGATGCTTTCTTATGTATGTAAGCGACTTAAGCATCTGTATATTTTGGTATCTGCTGGCGTCCTGGAGTCAACTCCTCTCACATTCCGAGAGACGACTGTACTAGCAGGTCATTCCTTTTTATTGCTGAGTAGTATTCCATTGTTTGCCCATATCCATTCACGTATCGGTGGACATTTGGGTTGTTTCCAGGTTATGTCTGCTCTGAATAGTTGCTACGAATGTTTGTGTGCAAGTCTTTGTATGGACATATGTTTTTGCCTCTTGTGCACCTTATTTAATTTTATTTTATATGCTTATCTGTATTTTTAAGTTTAACAGGAAGATAATACTATGTATTTGTGTGTTTATATGTATTTGCATGTGACTGAATGAGGAGGTGAAATAGCATGCAAGGACTTTGGAAAGGCAGGTTTTTCACTTGGGTGATTTTGGGTGAGTGGGGGTACTGCCAATCAAGTGAGTCAAATATGGCTGAGATTTTCTCTTCTCTTTTGAGAGAGGTCTATTGAAATGAGTCAGTGGGAAATGACTGATGACTTCAGCTAGCAGACACTCCTTGGCCTGGGTGTGCAGGAAGCAGGGATTGACTAGTCTGTGGAGCAGTGAATGGGAGGTAGGGGTGGGGGTTCAGGCTAAGAAGGGAGGGAGGGGAGAAATAGGGTGGTCGCAGAAAGAGAATTAGGGTTGGGTGTTGCAAGGATGACAATTTTTAAACATGGAGTAGCTTGAGGAGAAAGGACCTGTAGAGAGGGAGAAGGTCAATTTACCAAGTGGCTAACTGATGGAATAAGTTCACGAGCAGGACTCAGATGGGGGAACCCATGGCACAGCTGGTGTGGCGGTGGGCCATGCATTTGCCAGAGGTGCCACCTCTTCAGGACCTGGAGAGCCTGGAGAGAGGAAGGTCAGAACGGAAACAGGTGGAGGTAGGGCTGGTGAGAGTCACCGACCTGGGCTCCCTCTGAGAAGTCCTGTGTTAAGTATGGCCTGTGGGATTGAGCTGCAGATTTAAGAGTGAAAAAGATTGAGGAGCTGATTACTGATAAGGAAAAGGATTGAGAACAGTTCGGAGAACTGAACCAAAATTAGAAGTTGTGAATTTGTAGTGAAACCCATATCTAAGGTTGTGGCTCCCCGCCGCCCCACCCCTCAGCTGTGTTCTCCAGGCGGGGGTGAGCAGAGCAGGTGAACTGAGCAGTTGAGTAAAGTTGGAAGGGAATCAAAGCCAGTTTCACATTTTCTCTCAGCTTTCAGCTGTGTGCAGAATGGCTTCCTCTTCTCTCCACCTTTTATGCACCGTTCTGAAAGGCCAGAGTACACGTGTGTGCTGCTGCTGCTGCTAAGTTGCTTCAGTCGTGTCCTGACCTCAGAGATGGCAGCTACCAGGCTCTTCTGTCCCTGGGATTCTCCAGGCAAGAACACTGGAGTGGGTTCTGAGTCGCTGTTAAATGTTGAATCAGCTTCACCTTATTAATCAGTCTAATATGATTTTAAAGAGCTGTGTTTTTTTTTTAATTGTAGTAAATATATATATAACATAAAATCTACCATTTTATCCATTAAATTTTTTTTTTTAATTTTATTTTTGGCTGTGCTGGGTCTTTGTTGCTGCCCATGACTTTCTCTAGTTGCAGTGAATGGGGGCTGCTCTCTAGCTGTGATGCGCAGGCTGCTTCTTGAGGTGGCTTCTCTTGTTACGGAGCGTGGGCTCTAGAGCTCGCGGACTGAGTAGTTGTGGTACACGGGCTTAGTTACTCCACAACCTGTGGAATCTTCCTGGACCAGGGATCAAACCCATGTCCCAAGCATTGGCAGGCGGATTCTTAACCACTTGTCCACCAGGGAAGTCCGTTATCTGTTTTTAAGTGTACACATCAGTGGCATTAAGTACATTCATAGTGCTCTGCGCCACAGTTTTAATCTGAAGCACGACTTTGACATTCTCCTCTTCCCTTGGTTGTATGAACTTAACATAGGGAAACTTTACTGGGTAGACTGTTGTAATTGAGGTACTGATAACAGCATGTACTGAGCTGTACTCTGGCCGGTACTATGCAAGGCAGTAGCTTTCTCGCTATTTGACTGTAATTGTTTGTTAATGTCTGTGTTCTTTACTAGAGTGTAAGGCCCATGAGAGCTGGGGCTATCTGTGTCTGCCTTATTTACAGTTATATCTGTGCTGCCCAGCACAGTTCTTGGCACATACTAGGCGTTCAGTGAAGCTTTTGAACAAATGACAGGCCTTATTCACCGAGACAGTTTGTTTAATAAGTTCTTTCTGAATGCTTCATAGGAAGTAGGCAAAACTTGTATTCACACATTAATACAGATTACACGGTATGGCACATTCCAATGTCTAGTTAATGAGTAAAAATTAAAAAGGGTTTATATTTGCAGTTTCACCTTGGAGGGTATTGGAGCAGACCGTGCATTAAATAAATGGTTGTACAGAATTGGCAGCAGTAATCCCAAAGCTTGAAGACTAGGTTAATTAGGATAACTTGACAGAAAATGAGTTAATCAAAGTTGAAAGAATGTTCCGATAACTTATGTTCAAACACATTTCAAATATGTCAGCAAGTAACAGGAACTTTAGTTGCAGAATGCTCTAAAATACCAGAATATATGTGGATTTTGTGGCTGATCGAATGTTTTGGAGAAAGAAAATAAAATGGTTGGGGACTGTTTGGTTCTATTACCTTATATGAAATAAAATGCACTAGAGTTTAATGGATAAACCTATGGCTGATTCATGTTGATGTTTGGTAGAAACCAACATGATACTGTAAAGCAATTGTCCTTTAATTAAAAATAAATAAAGTAAAATATTCCAATTAAAAAAAAGTTACTACGAGGACCCTACTGCTGTTCCAGTGGTTAAGAACCTGAGGGCCATGGCAGAGGACACAGGTTCAGTCCCTGACTTGGGAAGATTCCACACTGAGGGCCACAGAGCCCATGTGCCCACAACTTAGAAAGCTGAGCCTGTGGTCTGTGGGAAGGGAAACCGCCTCAACAAGAAGCCTGTGCACCTCGACCAGAGAGCAGGCCCTGCTCGTCACAACTGGAGAAAGCCTGAGTGCAGTGATGAAGACCCAGCACAGCCAAAGATAAATAATAAAAAAGGAAGTTATCTTGAGGACTGTTTTGGTGCCCCTTTCAATTTTGTACTCAGAGAAAATGCCTTGCTTGCCTCACCCTCATTCTGGCTCTGTTGCTCCTGCATGGTTGGCCTTCAACAAGTATTTATGTTTTGAATTTTTAATTTTGTATTGGGGTATAGGCGATTAACAATGTTGTGATAGTTTCAGGCGAACACAGAGACTCAGCCAAACATACACATGTATCCATTCTCCCCAAAACCCTCTCCCCTACAGGCTGCCACATGACATTGAGCAGACTTCCCTTGTTGTACAGTAGGTCCTTGTTGGTTATCCATTTAAAATACAAACTCCCATGCCCACCCCAAACTCCTTAACTGTCCCTTTCCTCCTGGCCACCATAAGTTCATTCTCTAAGTCTGTCTCTTTCTCCAACAAACATTTACTGAGAGAATGAAGCTCCCGCATGTGAGGCAGATAGTTATATCTCTGTTTTTAAGATGAGGAAGGGGAGGCTCACGGAGGTGAAGCCCCTTGATTAAGACCCAGAGAGAAGCTGGGATTTCTTCCTGGATTTTCTCCAAAGCCTGGGCTTTGATCCACTGCATCCAGCTGTCCCCCCCGTCCTACCTGCTTCTGAGTCTCCTATCTCGAGGTGGACCCTCTTGGGGGTCCACTGGGGGACGGATCTTGGGGAAGGGAGGCCAGTAGTGAGGAGAGGAAGGTCGAGAGTTTGGAGAAGGCATAACACACATATTCACAGTGTCCAGATGGAGACATATGATGGCCTCCTTCCACTTGAGACAAACCGCTTGCCTCTGTTGCTCACTGTAAATTGTCCCCCAGTCAGTGGGCTGACAAAGATGGACTCCCAACAAGGATGGACTCACGGCAAAGTGAAGCTTTCTCAGGCATCTCATGGGAAGGAAGCAGTTGGTTTGCTTGTGAATGCTTGGGGTAATCTTCTAATGTCCCTTCTGTCATTACAGAGGCTTGGCTCCATTCTCTTATCATGTAATTCCCAATGATTTCTCTGTTATATCCTATTTTATTAAAGCGTCATTGAACTGAAAAAAGAATACACTAGAATTTAAAATATAACCTTTGTTAAAGATAAAAAAATATATTTTATTTTTCATTAAAAGCTCCATTTATTAACAGTTCAGTAATATTTTTATTTAAGAAATTTGCATAAATACAGGCTTTGTCAGCTTCTGTTAGATCAAGTAGTGTCATAAGCTTGTGGCTAAATGGAAATAAAGGGGCAAAACACACATGTAAGTGTTAATTTGCAGTATAATACATCTTTATAAGAATCATGGCAGTATGTCTTCTGATAAAGGTAAGGACTCTGTATGTGTATTTGGCCATTGAGGCTCTTATTAGGAATAAAATCTGCCTCCATCAAGGTATTTTTATGTCATACGGAAAGAGAAAAGAAAGTTATTAGGAACTCTAGCTTTATTATTTCCTTACCTTTTAAAACTCAGAATAAGTTAAAACTGGAGTTTGGCTTTAGGACTCAGTCATGGAAATTTTCTTATGTCCCATCAGCAAAATTTAGTCCTGATTGATTATTATGACATTCCACTGAGTGATATTGTGTGTGTGTGTGTGTGTGTGTGTGTGTGTGTGTGTATGTCTATGTATGCAGGAGAGCAGACAGTCAGTGATATTGTGTGTGTGTGTGTGTGTGTGTGTGTGTGTGTGTGTATGCAGGAGAGCAGACAGTCAGTGATATTGTGTGTGTGTGTATGTATGCAGGAGAGCAGACAGTCAGTGGACATAGGCCTTCGAGTGCACTTCCTCAAGTAAGTAATTGAAAGGAGGAACACAGATGAGCTGGGGTTGGGGAGTGGGGAGGGGAGGGGAAGTGGGCAGAGGAGGTGGGCTGGAGGGGCAGGGAGGAGCAGAGCAGAGGAATAGACTGAGGCTGCAGTCCCTGCTGTGCAAGTGCCGCTTGTTTGTCTCTCTGTCCCTGTGGCCTGGCCTGTCCTGGATGCTGGAGTGAGCAGAGTTCGCTGTGTACAGGCAGGGTCTGGGGACTCATTGCTGCCTGGCTGACACAGCAGGCTGCTTCTCCATCTGGGCTCTGAAGTAGCAACAGCGCAGGTTTCCTGGGAATAGTTCCTCCTGTCATCATTTTTATTTCTGAGTCACTATGTTTGGTTATGCAGCTGTCAGCTGTCCCCAGCTACTTACATGTCGAGCAAGCCCCTTCTGTTTATCTTTTTCCTTCCCTGTTTTTTTCTTGTTTTCATCTTGTCACTCCCTGATTTTTAGCCAAGCACACACATTTGAACGGTCATGGTTGCCATTTCCACTAGCTACCATTCTTACCTAAAGGACTCCTAATTTTGTGGTGTATAACAATGAATTAAGAACATTTAAAGATGCTGCATATATGTTGCAGCGTTAGGGAAATCTTTGTAGTACTGGATGAAAATATGAAGTTGTAGAATGTTTCATTTGATACCATTTATGTTTCATTAAAATGGAAAAAAAACTACCACATTTCATAGTCTAAAACCTTATTGATGCTGAGACATACCCCTATTTTAGATATACTGACAAAAAGGAAAATATACAGATTAAATTGTGATGTAATGCTTTGTTATGGATTGTAAGATGCATTCCAATTTTAGAGATGTTATAGTATGAAAAAGCTTTCATTTTGGAATTAAATAAGGTAAATGTATTTTACTGAAATATAATAAAAATATAAAAACACGCAGAAATAATATATAGCCAATTCAGCATGCAGTGAAGAGGGGGAGGAGACTAGAAGGCTACCTAAGGGGCTTCAATTCTGTTTTTAAAAATCTAAAGCAAATATTGCAAAACATTAAGATTAGATAAAGCTGGTTGGTGAGTTCCTATAATTTTCTGTATGCTATATGTATTTCATAATGAAGTGTATATTTAGAAGCTACATAAAAAGCAAGTTGCAAAAGCCTATATATAGTGGATTCTGTTTTACTTTCTAGTATAGTGAAGTTGACCCTCCATGTTGATGGTTCTGCATTCTCCAATTCAACCAACTGTGGACTGAAAATACTCAGAAAAAAACTCCATAATTTCTAAAAAGCAAAACTTGAATCTACCACATGCCTGAAACTCCTTCCATAGTATTTACAACTATTTACATATTAATCATGTAAAAAGTTATTTACATGTATTAAACTGTTACTGTGATTGTGGTTTTCAGACTGTCTGCCCTCTGATGGAGAAGGATAAGAGGCTTATGATAAGGACGGGTCATGGTGAAGAGTTCTGACAAAATGTGGTCCTCTGGAGAAGGGAATGGAAAACCACTTCAGTATTCTTGCCTTGAGAACCCCATGAACAGTATGAAAAGGCAAAAGATAGGACACTGAAAGATGAACTCCCCAGGAAGGTAGTGCCCAATATACTACTGGAGATCAGCAGAGAAATAACTCCAGAAAAACCAAAGCAAAAACAACACCCAGTTGTAGATGTGACTGGTGATAGAAGCAAGGTCCGATGCTGTAAAGAGCAATATTGCATAGGAACCTGGAATGTTAGGTCCATGAATCAAGGCAAATTGGAAGTGATCAAACAGGAGACGGCAAGAGTGAACATCGACATTTTAGGAATCAGTGAACTAAAATGGACTGGAATGGGTGAATTTAACTCAGATGACCATTATATCTACTACTGTGGGCAGGAATCCCTTAGAAAAAATGGAGTAGCCATCATAGTCAACAAAAGAGTCTGAAATGGAGTACTTGGATGCAGTTTCAAAAACAACAGAAAGATCTCTGTTCGTCTCCAAGGCAAACCATTCAATATCATGGTAATACAAGCCTATGCCCCAACCAGTAACGCTGAAGAAGCTGAAGTTGAATGGTTCTTTGAAGACCTATAAGACCTTCTAGAACTATTACCCCCAAAAGATGTCCTTTTCATTATAGGAGACTGGAATGCAAAAGTAGGAAGTCAAGAAACACCTGGAGTAACAGGCAAATTTGGCCTTGGAGTACAGAATGAAACAGGGCAAAGGCTAATAGAGTCCTGCCAAGAGAACACACTGGTCATAGCAAACACCCTCTTCCAACAACTCTACACATGGACCCATGTGTAGAGAAGACTTTACACATGGACATCACCAGATGGCCAACACTGAAATCCAATAGATTATATTCTTTGCAGCCGAAGATGGAGAAGCTTTATACAGTTAGCAAAAACAAGACTGAGAGCTGACTGTGGCTCAGATCATGAACTCCTTATTGCCAAATTCAGACTTAAGTTGAAGGGTAGGGAAAACCACTAGACCATTTAGGTGTGACCTAAATCAAATCTCTAACAATTATACAGTGGAAGTGAGAAATAGATTTAAGGGACTAGATCTGATAGAGTGCCTGATGAACTATGGATGGAGGTTCATGACATTGTTGAACAGGAGACAGGGAGCAAGACCATCCCTAAGAAAAAGAAATGCAAAAAAGCAAAATGGCTGTTTGAGGAGGCCTTATAAAATAGCTGTGAAAAGAAGAGAAACAAAAGCAAAGGGGAAAAGGAAAGATATGCCCATTTGAATGCAGGGTTCCAAAGAATAGCAGGGAGAGATAAGAAAGCCTTCCTCAGTGATCAGTGCAAAGAAATAGAGGAAAATAGTAGAATGGAAAAGACTAAAGATCTCTTCAAGAAAATTAGAGATACCAAGGGAACATTACATGCAAATCTGGGTTCAATAAAGGACAGAAATGGTATGGACATAACAGAAGCAGAACATATTGAGAAGAGGTGGTAAGAATACACAGAACTGTACAAAAAAGATTTTCACGACCCAGATAATGAAGATGGTGTGATCACTCACCTAGAGCCATACATCCTGGCATGTGAAGTCAAGTAGGCCTTAGGAAGCATCACTAAGAACAAAACTAGTGGAGGTGATGGAATCCCAGTTGAGCTATTTCAAATCCTGAAAGATGGTGCTGTAAAAGTGCTGCACTCAATATGCCAGCAAATGTGGAAAACTCAGCAGTGGCTGCAGACTGGAAAAGGTCAGTTTTCATCCCAGTCCCAAAGAAAGGAATGCCAAAGAATGCTCAAAGTACCACACAACTGCACTTATCTCACATGCTAGTAAAGTAATGCTCAAAATTCTCCAAGGCAGAGTTCAACAATATGTGAACCGTGAACTTCCACATATTCAAGCTGGTTTTAGAAAAAGCAGGAGAACCAGAGATCAAATTGCCAACATCCACTGGATCCCCGAAAAAGCAAGAGTTCCAGAAAAACATCTATTTCTGCTTTATTGACTATGCCAAAGCCTTTGACTGTGTGGATCACAATAAACTGTTGAAAATTATGAAAGAGATGGGAATACCAGACCACCTGACTTGCCTCTTGAGAAACGTGTATGCAGGTCAGGAAGCAACAGTTAGAACTGAATATGGAATAATAGACTTGTTCCAAATAGGAAAAGGAGTACGTCAAGGTTGTATATTGTCACCTTGCTTATTTAACTTATATGCAGAGTACATCATGAGAAACGCTGGGCTGGAAGAATCACAGCTGGAATCAAGATTGCTGGGAGAAATATCAGTAACCTCAGATCTGCAGATGACACCACTCTTATGGCAGCAAGTAAAGAACTAAAGAGCCTGTTGATGAAAGTGAAAGAGGAAAGTGAAAAAGTTGGCTTAAAGCTCAACATTCAGAAAACAAAGATCATGGCATCTGGTCCCATCACTTCATGCAACTAGATGGAGAAACAGTGGAAACAATGGCAGACTATTTTTTGGGCTCCAAAATCACTGCAGATGGTGATTGCAGCCATGAAATAAAAAGACTCTTACTCCTTGGAAGAAAAGTTATGACCAACCTAGACAGCATATTAAAAATACATTACTTTGCCAACAAAGGTCTGTCTAATCAAGGCTATGGTTTTCCCAGTGGTCATGTATGGATTTGAGAGTTGGACCATAAAGAAAGCTGAGTGCTGAAGAATTGATGCTTTGAAACTGTGTTTTGGAGAAGACTCTTGAGAGTCCCTTGGACTGCAAGGAGATCCAACCAGTCCATCCTAAAGGAGATCAGTCCTGAGTTGGAGGGACGGATGTTGAAGCTGAAACTCCAATGCTTTGGTCACCTGATGCAAAGAGCTGATTCATTTGAAAAGACCCTGATGCTTGGGAAGATTGAAGGTGAGAGGAGAAGGGGACGATGGAGGATGAGATGGTTGGATGGCATAACCGACTCAATGGACGTGAGTTTGAGTAAACTCCCGGAGTTGGTGATGGACAGGGAGGCCTGGCATGCTGCAGTCCATGGGATCACAAAGAGTAGGACACGACTGAGCAACTGAACTGAAACTATTACTATATTAGGCATAAGTAATCTAAAGATGATTTAAAGTATATGGGAGGGATGAGCATAGGTTATATGTGAATACTACACCATTTTCTACAAGGGACTTAAGCTTCCCTGGAGTTTGGTATCCAGGAGGCATCCTGGAATCGGTCCTGTGAAGATCCTAAGGGATGACTATATTTGATTCTGTATTCTTTCTGTTGTATTACAGCAGTGGGTTTTTCTTTTTCTTTTTTTTGCTGTTGTTGGAAAGCCAAGGGTTTTCTACATCTCTATTTTTGTATATGAATTAAAAAGGTGTATCATGTGTTGTCTTAGTAATGATAAAAGGAGATAGTTGTAAATGATTAAGATGTTATAGGATGAATAGAATTGGCTGGTGTTGTTTCTTAGTGTTTATAAGTAGTAAGAAAGTGTTCCCACTATTTGTTTCTTTGAAAACATTTTCCTGGTTTGAAAACATTTTCCCTTATTCTTTCTTAGTCATGGTGTCTAGTGAAGAGTCAGGTGTTAAGAAAAATTATTATACAAGTTGAACAAAAATAAGTGCTACCACATTTAAATCTTATGAAGAGATACTTTCAAAACAAGATGATGAAGCTTTTTATCGTCTTTGTTCAGTTGCTCGGTTGTGTCCGACTTTTTGCGACCCCATGGGCTGTACCCCACCACGCTTCTCTGTCTATGGAATTTTCCAGGCAAGAATACTGAAGTGGTTTGCTGTTTCCCTCTCCAGGGGATCTTCCCAACACAGGGGTCGAATCTATTTCTTCTGCATTGATAGGTGGATTCTTTACTGCTGAGCCACAAGGGAAGTCATTTTATCTTTTTATCCTAAAAGGAGTGTGTTGCCCTCTACCACCAGATGTAGTAAGTAGGATGTTTGTTTATTATGCCCTCAGCATTGAGGAATCAAGAGCTGAAGGAGTGTGGTATGTTTTATCATACTGCCTTTAGTGATCATTGCTTCCCACACCTATGAAAAGGTAATATTTTTCATATCCTGTAACATTTTTGTTTTATTTATTTATTTATTTTGGCTGTACCACACTGCAATGCGAGATCTTAGTTTCCCCAACCGGGGACAAAACCTGTCCCCCATGGTGTGGAAGTGTGGAGTCTTAACCATTGGACCACCAGGGAAGTCCTCGTATTATTTTTAGCATCAGACTTATATGTTTAATAATTCTTACTGTTTGACTGAAAAAGCAATTTGTCAAGGGTCTATTAAAAAATGCCAAATATAGTCACATTGCTTGACCCAGAATCTCCTTCCTTTGGATCTTGCCTAATGACTCCTAAGAAAGAAAAAAGCATTATGCATGAAAAGTTTCATCATACCATTACTGTAAAAAAGTAAAACTTTGAAGTCAAATGCCCTCGAATATAGAAGTGGTTAAATAAGTGATGTTGATCTACTGTATGTGTTATGTTGCGGCTAACCGATAATGATAGTGATGTCTGTGTAGCAACATGGAAATTTTTTTGTGAGAAGAACAGGATGTGTCACATGATGTGACTCTAAAAGTTGCGTGAATGTGAATGAAGATGCAGGAAATATGGGGAAACAAGCAGTAGTTGCTTTAGACTGGTAGGGCCTTCCCTCGTGGCGCAGTGGTTGAGACTGCTTCCACGGCTGGGAGGAAGTGCATGTTGGTTCCCTGGTCAGGGAACTAGGATCTGGCATGCCACACAGGGTCCCCCCCAAATAGAATAGTAGAATTTTGAGTAGATTTCTCCCCTCGGTATTTGTTTTTAAAAAAGTGTACTGTTTTGTTTTTGGTTGGGGAGCCAGATCTTTTAAAGAAAAATCTGAATTTCTAAGAAAATGGCAGATGTTAGGATAGGGGATATTAGGAAATGCAGAGTAGAGGCCCTTTTGATGATAAAACTAAAACCTAAACCAAGAGTGCTTTAGCAAGGCACAAATTGATTATTTAAATTTTGTCTTTTAGAATTAAGTTGGCTGAGGGCAATTGTGTGGAAATCAGATTATTGAGGATTGGTACAAGAAGTGGGAGGGTCAGAGCTAATGTGACTAACTTATTCTTCTGCACTACCAAATAAACCAAAATTTTGGACTGTGTTCTGGTTGGTCAATATTTGGTTATTTGCTTCAAGCTGTTTGCAATAATGCCATTAACATCCTGAGCAGAACCAAAGTCTGACCCTGAGATGGTAGAATCCTAACTAATTTTATCATTTACACAGACACTGAAACTTCTGAGGGCATGAAAGACCGTTTCTTTTTAATCTATACTTTTTGTTTTTGATTTTTACATCGCTGCTGATTGATTTATGGCTACCAAAAAAAGAGTCCTATAATTAACTCAGAGTTAAGTCATCTTGTCATCATAGGTAGATTGAGGCTGGTGATAACCAGGGAAGGATTAGAAATAGACTGAAAGAATTTTAGACGTCTAAGGCCTACTGACCAGTTAATCCAGTTCCTTTACTTTATATGTCAGTAGATAAGACCCAAGGACTTAGCGATGAACCTACATCTTAGGGCTCCAAATCTAATGTCTTTTATGCTGTTCCCCCAGGGAGAGAAGGAGGAAAAGGGGGATAGAGCAGAGCCAAATGATTGACATTTTAGGGGCCACTCTTTCAGGATGGACAGAACATTGGGTATGATGTCGTTCTCATCTTAAGTTAGTTTTTACAAAGGCTACCACCTCAAAACAGATATCAGCAGACATCAGCAAAAGACATCAGCCAACAATTTACCAAAGAAAAAAATACAGTAACATGAAAAAAAAAAAGTAAGGTTGTTGAAGAAATGTAAATAATAAATGCATCTTGTTGCCTCAGGGTGAAACATTTATAGATGAACTTTTATTATTCAGACCATTGACATTGTAGGGCTTCTTGCTAACGTCTGTTCTCTTTTTAGGAAATGTAATTATAATTGAAAGAACTGATACTAATAGTAAAAGGCAAAATACAACCTGGAATGTGAATTTCATAAAAGTTCCGGTAGCTTTACACTTCTTTTTATTCATTCACTTAGTCCTCCCTGGCACCTACGAGTGATTTATCTCAGGTGGTGGTTGCTGACTGTGGACAGCTAGGAAGGAGGCTGTGAAGCGCTCAAAGCAGTTGAGGATAGGAGTGTGTGTGTGCTCAGTCGCATCTGACTCTGTGACGCTGTGGACTGTAGCCTGCTAGGCTCCCCTGTCCCTGGGATTCTCCAGGCAAGAATATTGGAGGGTTGCCCTGCCCTTCTCCAGGGCGATCTTCCCGACCCAGGGATCGAATCTACATCTCTAACCTCTCCTGCAGATGGGTTCTTTGCCGCTAGTGCCACCTGGGAAGCCCCTGAGAACAGGTGTCCGCACCTAATTTTATGTTCTTCCCCTGCCCCACACAGTTAGAGAAGCTGGTTCAGATCTGACTAAGGCAATGTCCTCATGCCCATCCAGAAGATACTACAGGGCCCCAGGAAGATGAAACCAGGGAATAAAAATCGTCAAAACAGGAGTGGGACCGAAGGCAAGCACAGTAACTGGAGGGTATCCTGCTGACGAAGATGGGGCGGGACATTGCTGTGACTCTGAGGGCAGGTGTGGCTCAGTGAAGCCAAGGTTAAGGGCATGAGTGGGCTCTCTGCCCTCGGTAACCAAGGGCCACATCTGCATAGACCTTATCCGGGCCCAGGAGTTCCGATAAGAGGATTGAACTTAATACTACAGACCCACAAACAGGTCCCTTTAGAGTCTAATTGGAAGTAAACAGGGTAAAAGTGTTGCTTTTGACCACTTAGCGATGCTTCACTCTATTTCATCATTTGTAGCAAGAGTCAGCAAATGAGTTTTTCGCAACTACTCAGCTCTGCTGTTGTGCACAAGTAGCCATACACAGCATGTAAGTGATGAGTATTGCTGTTTCAGTAAAACTTTATTGGCCACTGCCATTTCAGTTTTATATAATTTCATTTGTTATGACATACTTGATTGAATAAAAACAACAACTCTTCTTTTGATTTTTTTTTTTTTAGGTATTTAAAAATGTAAAAGGCCATAGCTTGTGGACTGTACAAGAACAGTGGGCAGATTTGGCCTTCAGGCAATAGTTTGTTGATGGCTGCTCTGTAGCAGCACTGCCAATAGAAATATAACATAGCCGTGTATGTAAATCAAGAACTTCTACTAGCTGTATTTTACACAATAGACAGAAACAGGTAAAATTAATTTTAATGCCTTTTTTTTTTTTAAGCCCCACTGTGTGGCATGCGGCATCTTAGTTCCCCAGCTGGGGATTGAACCTACATCCTTGCATTGGGAGTGTGGAATCTCAGCCACTCGACTGCCAGGAGAGGTCCTAATACTTTATTTCAGTTATGTAATCAGTGTAAAAAGATTACCATTTAGCATATTTTTTCCTATATGAAATCTTTGAAATTCGTGTGTTGAACATTTTATAGCACATTTCAATTTGAATGCTTGATGCTGATCTTGTATTAAGAGTTCTTAAAATGTACAGTTGGAAAAAGTAGACTCACATAAATAAAAATTTTCAGACATACCTAAAGGTTTTCCAGTAAGTGAACTGCGTATCAAGTGTAAGTTTAATTTCCCAGCGTTCAGTAGCCACACGTGGTGAGTGGCCACTCTGTTATACAGTTCATCCCAGCAGCAGTCCACTGTATGGAGGTCCCGTAATTAATCGGGCCCCTCTGCTGGACCAAAGGTGCTTTCCAGTCTTTTTCTTTTCCAAACAATGTTATAATAAATATTTTTGTATATGTAAATTATTAACACATGTTGGTAAACTGGTAGATACATCCTAAAAGGGAAAGTTCTGGGTCAAAGGGTTTTCATTTTTTCACACAGTTAAAAATTTTACATTTAGCAATAAAGTTGTAAGAATAAGAATAATATAAAGAACAGTTGTAAACCCTTTATCATCTCCTAACATTTTACTCCATTTGCTTTATCATTTGCTCTCCTCTCTCTTGCTCTGTGTTTGCATGCATGTGCATATAGATATAAGGACATTTTTCTGAACTGTTTAAGTTGAATATATTATTGCCCCTTTTCTTTAAATACTTAAATGTGTGTGTTCTCAAAGTAAGGATATCCTCTTATATAACCATAAGTTACCAACCTCAATGAATTGAACATGGATACATTTCTCTAATTTCCAAATTGATTTTCATCATTGACCCAATAATAGGCCTTCTGGCATGTATTTTTAATTTTAATAAAAATTACCATATTGTCTTCATAGAGGTGGTGCCACTTTACATTCCTCAAAGTAGTGCATGAGAATGCATGTACAGTTTACCCTTACCTGCACTAGCACTGTAAGTTAGTGAAATAATGGTATTTTATTATAACATGTTTTCCTTATTCTCGACAAAATTATACATGGACAATTGTAGGTAATCATTATGGTATCTTATGTGGGTAATTTTAATAATTATTATAGGTAAGACTGAGGATCTTCTCCTGTGTATGGAGTCACTTATTTATATTTCCGTTTTGTGAGCTGCCTATTATATCCTTTGTCTATTTTTCTACCGGGATGTTGGCTTTTTTGTTTTTATTTTTATTTTTTTTAGGAAGTGAAAGTGTTAATCGTTTAGTTGTGTCCAACTCTTTGTGACCCCATGGACTGTAGCCTGCCAGGCTCCTCTGTCCATGGGATTCTCCAGGCAAGAATACTGGAGTCGGTTGCCATTTCCTTTTCCAGGAGATCTTCCTAACCCAGGGATTGAACCCTGGAAGAATCTGCATTGCAGGCAGATTCTTTACCACCTGAGTCACCAGGGAAGCCAGTCTTTTTAGGAATCTCTACTTTATTGGAAAGCTCAGCCATTTGTCAGTGATATGAGTTGCAAACTTTTCCCCAGTGTGTCATTTGCTTTTTGTCTTTATGGTGTTTTAAAAATTGTTGTTACTGTTTGTTTGCATTTGGGACATTTTGAAACCATGATGAACTGGCAAGACAAATTTTGAATATTTTGTGTAGGATTTTATAATCAAATACACAAATGTCCTTAGGCTATCGGTAGATATCCTAATATAAGAAAAAAAAGAGGCAGAGCTTCACCTTTTAGTGTAATTGATTAAGCTAAATAAAGTAAGATACATTTATTTTGTATTTAAATAATTTACATCAACCACACTGTGCCATGGGTTGTTACCGATAACCCTGGCTCTCAGGAAAAAAACAAAACAAAACAGTTATGGTGAATATATGTCATGTTGTGTGAAACTTAATCATATCTAGGCCTTATCTAGGGCTTTAGAAACTAAAAACACTGCAAAAGAACGCTGTAACCTTACGAGTCTGGAAACCCTGGTCCTGGTTGGACTCTGGTCTCTATTTTTATCACTTTGCATGTCTTCCTTCAAATATCTTAGGCATCCACATTCATGGTTTCCATAATGAAAGAATCTCTTTTAAAGCTGATTGGGGCAGTTTTTAAATATGTAGTTGGTTTAAACCATTAAGTAGTATTAATGGGAACATCCATCATAAAAACTAACAAAATATTTAGAAGTATTAAAAATGTGGTCATAATGGTATTGTTTGCATCTGTTTCTGTAAGAGGTGATTAGTACATCTCTTCATATTGCAGAATCACACTGATATTCAGACAAACACGCTGACATTATTCTTCTAACGGCTCTAGTTTAGGTTTCACTAAGCATTTTTTCCATTTCTCCTTTTCCTCTGTGTAATATTTTCTCACTTTCTTGGAAAAATAATCAAGACGTTTTCCTCTGGGTCTGCTTATAATCATTGGCATAACACCAGCATGAAAAATGGTCATTAACATTGTTTTAAAATAAACATAAGTACACAAAAATGGACCCCTACACCAGAGGTTAGAGTTGATAAATGTCAGTTTTCCAACATGTCACTATTGTAGATTTAACTTAGGCTATGGACTTACTTAGGGCCAGAAAACTCTGGCAGTCTTTGCATTTTCCATATGTTTTTCTATAGTTGGATTTCGACACAGTGTAAATTTCATACCTTAAATGGAAGTAGAGTAAAATGCCAATAGGAATCTATTACTGTGTGTGTATCTCCAGTCCAAAATTACTAAAAAAAGAAAAACAGACAAACAATGTTGGATTTGTATTTTATATTATAAATCTATTAGACATAAAGTTCCCCGTTCAAGCTGTTATAAACAATTATAAATACTTGTTTCCTTAGTTGTCTTGTTAAGAGTTTCTAATAAATAGTGGCTGGGCCAGTACTTACCCATGGACCGTTTTAAGCACTGGTTGTGGTGAATTTAACTTATGCTAGTACCAACAGGGACTGTATGTTACTTGACATCCTTTTGAAAAGAGGATGACCATCATGTCATAGTGATGATTATTAGTATTTATTTGAACAGGATACTAGAGTTGTTGCAATCCCTGCAGAATGGTTAATTTTTTTTTTTTTTTAAGTAAAAATTTGATTTGATGGGGCTTTCTTGGCAGTCCAGTGGTTAGGACTCCATGCTTCCAATGCAGGGGCATGGGTTAGATCCATGGTTAGGGGATCTAACGTGTTGTGTAATGTGGCCAAAAAAAAAAAGATTTATTGATTTGATAAAAGTCTATCTTTAGGTGTCAGGATTATTTTTACTCTTCAGAACTGATATTATCTGACCCTCTCTGAAATAAAGCTTATTCTGTGGGGAATAACTTTTAAATTATGTGTGTGTGAGTATGTGTGTGGATATGAAGCAAGTAGGAATTTTATTTCCCTAATGGAAAAAAATATAAAGTGTTTAGTCAAATATTTCTGTTCATTTATGCAAAATATATTTGGAATGTTTATTGCCAAGTGATTTTGTGTATGCATTACAACTGTCTTCTTAAACCTCCAGTTTAAATAACTCATGTGTCAAATAATGACCTGTAAGATATAATGACAAGAGATCAAATTGCCAGCATTCGTTGGATCGAGACAGTGACTGCAGCCATGAAATTAAAAGACGCTTGTTCCTTGGAAGGAAAGCCATGACAAACCTAGACAACATAATGAAAAGCTGTGACACCGCTTTGCCGACAAAGTTCCGTATAATCAAAGCTATGGTTTTTCCAGTAGTCATGTACAGATGTGAGAGTTGGACCATAAAGAAGGCTGAGTGCTGAAGAATTAATGCTTTCGAATTGTGGTGCCAGAGAAGACTCTTGAGAGTCCTTTGGACAGCAAGGAGATCAAACCAGTCAATCCTAAAGGAAACCAACCCTGAATATTCTCTGGAAGGACTGATGCTGAAGCTGAAGCTCCAGTACTTTGGGCCAGAGCTGACTCACTGGAAAAGAAACTGAAGGCCAAAGGAGAAGGGGACAACAGAGAATGAGATGGTTAGATAGCATCACTGACTCAGTGGACATGAATCTGAGCACACTGTGGGGGATAGTGAAGGACCGGGAAGCCTGGAGTGCTGCATACCACGGGTTACAAAGAGTCAGATACGACTGAGTGACTGAACAGCAACAAGAGAATAATTACACACATGCTCCCCTTGCTCAGTTGGAGGACTTGAAGCAGCCTCGTTACCCTCCAGGCCTTTATTAGTTTAGTTCTTTGGCAGCATTATCAAGATTGCATTGTGTTTGGAAGAACATAGTTTTTAGGAAATTCTATTTTCTTCCATTTCCATTGAAAGCATAGTTTAAAGGAACTTCACGGAAAGCTATATACTTTAGAGTTTTTTCTTCATGTTACAGCAGAGAATCAGGCAGGGCTAGGTTCCTGGGCATATGGCCTGTGCAGTCACACAGGGCTCTTGTGCTCAGAAGGGTTCCATGCTTCATTTAATGCTTTGCTGGCAGCATTTCAAATTCTTGATAATTTTATATTTTATCTTGTTTTGTAAATGAGGTCCAGTGGGACAGTGGAACCTGTGCTGGGGGTCTGAGGCTTTGGCTCATGAGCAGTGTTCCACCTCTCCGCCTCCCCAGGCCCTGCCCTGCTTCCCCTTCCCAGCCACCAGCCATGTCCACTGCCACCCCTTCCCCCGGGGCTGGTGATGGGGTCAAGTTGGGGAGGAGGAGGCCTGTGTTCTGCTATCACCCTGCACCTCCTTCTGTGGCCTGGGTACTGTTTCAGGGAGGGTTGGGGTCAGGTGCCTACATCTTGCAGTGTCGTGGGGAGTGGTGGGAGCCAACCCTGCCCCAGGCTGGAAGCACACTGGCGCATTTGGTGGGTCAACCTCTAGCTCATCCCCAATCCAGGGGTCTACTCTGCCCAGGTGTGGAGGTTTAAACAACCCTTGGGCATCCCTTAGCATGGTTTGTAGGGGCTGGGCAGTGGGCAGGGGAGATGCCTGGTTCTGCTTCCTCAGAGCCTTAGTCTGGTTGGTGATCAGAAGGGAAAACCCAGCAACCATCAGACCTGAGCATATACTTAGAGCACCACCTGCCTCTTAGGAGCCCCCACTTTTCCGTGAGTATCCTTGTGCCCAGAGGAATGCTTCTGGTGGTTTGGCTACATGCCCAAGGCATCCTCTCTTCCTCCTACCAACCAGCCTTCCTGAATCTGGCTTGAATTTGTCTCTTCTGGCTAGCTCCAGGTTCCTTCTGGGGATGGGCTGTGAAGTGTGAATTGTGTAACTTCGTGATTCTGTGTATGAGTTAAACATTCTTAGACTTGCATTTAAGACTGGCGTCGCACAGGATAAAGAGTGTGATGAAATTCATGCCACTAATTAAAATTTTTATTTTTCTTTTCTTGTAACTGCACGGTTTCAGTGGCCTCCGTTAATTCGTTTCAGAAGCTCTCTCTTCAAGGTGGATGATACAAATATGCATGAAATCTGATGTGCAATAAAATGGACCTGTGAAGCTCTTTGGTCAGAAGAATAATTCTCCTGAATTTACTGTGTTCCTACCATACACAGTAAATTCTACAGGAACACATCTTCACTGTACTAAGCAGGTGTCTATACCATGAGCACGTAATGCCAGGAATGAGTTTGGAATTCTGCTCCAAAATGAGTTTCTTTCTTGTCCCTGTGCCTGTCAGTGTCATAGTTTCTGACTTTTGGAATCCCCTGAGCTTTTTGACCATGTCTTGTCCTTACTATTGCTTTTGAGTCTCTTGGTCTTGATAGATTTGGCCCTTTGTTCATGCACTCCCCTCACTGACAGCCTCCTGTGTCTTGTTCTTGTATGTCCTAAACCTGGGCTTGACTCTGCCCCTTTAGTCTGCTTCTTGGCATTCCCTAGAAACCCACCTCAGTTGCATAGAAAAAGGAGATGATTTGGGATTTTACAGATGGAACCCAAGATGCTGACTGTTAGAAAGGAGTTCCAGTTCTGGCTGGACTCAGTCACTGATTTTCCAAGCAAGAGAAACTTTAATGCTCATTGAACTGCACACCAGGGAGAACTCCCTTCCGCACAGTGGCTTGCTAGGGAGGAAATCTGGCCCTTTTATCTCACTGTGCTCTTGAAAGCTTCCAGGAAACGATGGCCATCCTTCAGGTGCAGCTCTTCTACACAGACTTAACATTTGGTTTAGTTGAGTGCTCTCGTTGCCCGGTTCTTATCACGTCCTTAGCACACTCAGCATTGCTTCTGCTTCCTGCTTCCTGGAGAGAACTGGAGGGTTCTTTATTGGCTGTTGGCTGGATTGGAGTTCACCCTCAGTTGCCAACTGTTGCCCATCTCCTGGGAGAGGGATGCTGAGCATAATGACTAGATCCTGCTGCCGGTATTTTATTTACTACCAGTTCATCATTGCTGAGAACCATTTCATTCGGAAAATAAACACGCCTCACCTGTTCATAGCATGGTATTTTCACATTTTCCTTTTACTCACATGTTGCATATTAACTTTCCTTCTGAAAAGATCAGCATGATCTTGGAGCCGGTTGGAGCTGGATTTTATTACTCCCGCTGTGTGTGTGTGTTTATCATCAAGCATTTGTTCAGACTCTAGCCTGTTCCTCCCACCTGTCATCCTACCAGGCAGATCTCTGCCTGGTTTCCACAGAGACTTCGCTTTGGATTTTTATTTCTTCTTTGTCAAAGAAGTCTCTTCAGATTACTACAGCGTAAAAGAATGCTTCTCTTTCGGCTTGTGGATCAATTATTTATTCACTTGTGTAATTCATGTCCATGCTCAGGTGTGGCTCCCGCTGGAGAAGGGTCTGTGTCTGACCTTAGCCTCCTCCCTCTGTATCTAGTGAGGACTAAATTGGGGAAACCTACTGGCTGAGACTTACTGCCCTGTCAGTTACTTGGTTCACTGTTTGAGCTGCAGAATTAGCAGCTAGCAGCTGCTGCAGTAACCTCATCTGATTCTGCTATATCCCAGTAGACCAACAACCAGAAGAAGTTCCTAAATGTTCTGCTGTTAGGTCTAAGAGGCAAATAGGAGTCTGAATCGGAGCCCCTTATCAGAGGTGGTTTCCTGGGGTGCTGGATTTGTCTTTGTCCTACTTCATACAAACTTCTGTGACCCTCAATTCAAAGGGTACTTTCTCACGTCAGTGCCCTCCTGAAGAAGGCAGTGGTATTCATTCATAAGAAAAAGAGCAGTACAATCTTCTCTCATTAAATCCACTCTCCCCCCTCCTCTTTTCCTTTATTAAATCTCCAAAAGGCCCAGAGCTGGGGGTCAGGGCTGGATGAGAGAAGCCAGAAAGTTATCCAGTTGGAGGTGGGAAAGGATAACTTTGGGCTGGAGGATAACTTGGGCTCAAAGGACAACTTTGAGTCTGGAGCCCATGGGCTCCGGGGCTCTGCTCCAGGACACAGTGAGAGGAAGCATTAGGGCAAGCCACACACTCTGAAGTCCTAAGAGAAAATAAGAGCCCTATGTCCAGCGTTATCTCAGCCCCAGGTATAGGTGGAGGGGTTCTTGATTAGCAGTAGGCTTCCTAGTTGCCACGAAGTAAGTAAAGTTTGAAAGTGAATAAAAGTGAAAGTCACTCAGTCGTGTCTGACTCTTTGTGACTCCATGGACTATACAGTCCATGGAATTCTCCAGGCCAGAATACTGGAGTGGGTAGCCTTTCCCTTCTCCAGAGGATTTACCCAACCCAGGGATAGAACCCAAGTCTCCCGCATTGCAGGCGGCTTCTTTACCAGCTGAGCCACCAGGGAAGCCCAAGTAAACTTTGGGTGATGGGATTGGTCATAGAAATATACAGGATCCTATGCTTTCAACTCTGAAGTTTGGGCCTTTATCTGCTTATTCTGAACCTAATTATTCAGGATTGGTTGATGGCTGAGAAACTGACTTTTCTACTTATTGCTTGAAAAAAAGATTTTCGATTTCCCCAATAGAGTTCTTTTCCTTCTTTGAATCCCTAAAACTTTATTCTGGCTTAAGTTATTGAGTGGGAGTAGCAGAGGGTGGTAATTTTTAGTTTGATGTTTAGTAAGATGTAAAAATAAGTCTCTGAAGACATGTAGTAGAAAATGTTCTTTATGGACTAGCTATAGGAAAAATAAATGTTTATAAACTCTGCTTATCGGTTGTTTGTTTTTCCTACCTCTGCAATTTCATCCATTAATAACTGTCAGAGTTCAGTTCATTGTGCACTATCTGGAAATTTTCCCCTCTGTTGATTAGTAAGATTTTGAATCAAAAGTGTGCTTGTGTGCCCGTGGCACTGAAAGCCAAGCTCCACAGAAAGCGTTTGCAGTGAAGTCAGGGGCTTCCCAAGTGGCTCAGCGGTAAAGAGTCCATCTGCAATGCAGGAGAGGCAGAGTTGATCCCTGGGTTGCGAAAATCCCCTGGAGAAGGAAATGGCAACCCACTCCAGTATTCTTGCCGGAGAAATCCCGTGGACAGAGGGGCCTGACGGGCTACAGTCCATGGTGTCACAAAAGAGTTGGACATGGTTTAGCAACTGAGATGGCAGACAACAAAAGCGCTTAGTGCAGGGACCCAAGCATGGGGGTGGGAGACAAGCCGCAGATCCACTCCAGCTTGGTCTTTGAGTTGGAGATGTTTTAAAAGGGAAGAACAAAGCATCTGGGGCTAGTCATCATCTTCTGACATTTCTGTGACATTCTTAATTGTGATTTCAGGAGACAGTGTGTGTCAGTTTACAGTTCTCTGCCCAGGTGGTCCATGGCTCTGGACATTTTGAGCTCATCTGGACCTGGAGAGATAATCTGAGTCTGTACCTTAATGATAATATCTACAACAGCAATTTTAGTACATTAATGATGTTATCAATGACAGCAGTCTTAGTCATCAAACTCTGGTTGATTAATGTTCAGTTAGCACAGGACTGAGGTCACATGGGGCACTATAGGGAATAAAGTTTTGAATAGTGAAAGTGTCGGTTACTCGGTCATTCCCAACTCTTTGTGACCCCATAGACTGTAGCCCACCAGGCTCCTCTGTCCATGGAGTTTTCCAGGCAAGAATACGGGAGTGGTTGCCATCCCCTTCTCAAGGGGATTTTCCCGACCCAGGGATCAAACCTGGGTCTCATGCATTGCAAGCAAATTCTTTACTGGTCTGAGCCAGCTGGGAGTAGAGAGATCAATCATAAATTTGGTAAGGCAAATCAGTTTTAGGGGTGCTTGGCTTCATAAGTGCTAATGGCTAAATAGTACAATTCATTAAAGATAGTCATACTTCTTTAACCTTAGAACTGCTATGTGGGGAAGATGAAATACAGTTAGAAAAGTCTCTTTAAAAAAAAATTTTTTTTTCTTTTTTTATTTGGCCACACCAGTTTTTAGTTGCAGCATGCAAGATCTTTCAGCTGTTTCATGTGGGATCTGGTTCCCTGACCAGGGATAGAGTTCAGGCTCCCGGCTTTGGGAGCAGGGAGTCTTAGCCACTGGACCACCAGGGAAGTCCCTAGAAAAGCATCTTATTACAGTATCTTAAATTTTATTAATGAAGTTAATTAATTCAGTTAAAGACTGAATGAGTCTTTACTTTTGTATCTAAATTCCTCAACTAGATCTAAATAGATCATGAAATCTGCAGAGACGTATTTTAATGCGAAGATCTTTCTGTTTCTATAACTAACCACACTCAAGCTCACATTATCAGTCTTAAAAACAGCGTTATTAAATTACAGAGTGTTAGTTCATCTCCAGAGCTAAGGCAGCACTTTGGGGCAGCCTTTGTAGAACTGGCAGCGCTGTTCTGTGCTGAGCTTAGTTGCTAGTTGTGTCTGACTCTGCAACCCCACGGACTGTAGTCCGCCAAACTCTGTCCATGGGGATTCTCCAGGCAAGAATACTGAAGTATGTTTTGATAAATGTGTATGGGCATGGCATGGGTCTCTCTTACCTTCCTTGAAATTGCTAGAAAGGTATGCTAGAAAGACACAGGATACATTTACAAGAAGATATTAGGATTAAGACTCATTGAAAAACTGTCTGACTTGAGTTCACTAAAAACTACTCTATGTCTCATCAAATTGTACTTGAGATTTTTGCCTCTATTAAGTTTTTCTAGATAGCCTGAATAAGGGAGTGTAATTCTTTGGGTATTTCTGTGGTTAAATAAGTATGTCCTGCAACTCTCTTCATTCCTGAGTATCAATAAAAGTTTTTATCTTTACTGGCTATTTGCTGTTAGAATTGCCAACTACTATACAAAAAGTATAAAGTGTGTTCACTGCTTTAGGTTTTCTGGTGTATTTTTGCATAAATAGCACCCTCAGTCCTAACTTGACCAACACGTAGGATGGTGGTGGTATTGTTACTATTATTATCATCAATATCCTCATCCTCACTGTACAGTTGAGGAAACTGAGGCTCAGATTGACTAGCTCAAAAAGGAGGTACCTGGAGAACCTAGGCCATAAACCTGGGAGTTTTGGACTCCAAACTCCTTGTTCCTTTTTTTGCTCTGTATAGATTGACTTAGATCATACATTCTTAGTGACGACATGCGTGGCAATTACAACTTGAATCTGACACAGGTACACGCCCATTTTATGGCATATGTTTATATGTATATACTATTTGTTGTAAATGTTAAGAGTTACAATCAGTAGTGCCTTCGTTTTAGATTTACAGATGAGAACCACTTACTGTTTTAGTGAAAATTATCTTGGAGTCCTAGAATCAGAGATACTAAGATTTTGAAGACTGCTTCAGTTATCCCGTTTACTCCACATGATGAATGAGGAACCAGTGTGTTGGTATTTGGTTATGTTTATAACGGTGAAGCTGACTTCGCCAGGAGTATTTTCTTGGTATTTATAGGTCTTTTTTTTGGACACTAATCCTTTGGTTGGCTTCTTCCCCGTATTTCATAATTATGCAGTTGCAGCTGAAGGGTAGGTGGAGAGAACATGCATTGACTTATGCTAAAATGTGTCTTGGAGTGTCAGATTCATGCCGCTGCTGACAGCTGTGCCAGAGATGAAGTTTGAGATTAAATAATTTTATTGCTTATTGAGTTTCTTTTTGACCTAGTTAGATGTAGCCTATGCAGTTTGTGACTATTTTAAGATATGGTAATATATCTGCATAGCCACTTCATGTTTTCCAATCTGTTTTTATATATTTGTTCCTCATAATAAACATGTTAAGTCATATGAGATGACATGGTTATTATCATATTACAGACAAAGAACTCTGACTTGGAGATAGTGCAGCACCATGGCTAAGAACATGTTCTTATATTTACGAATTGGACCAGAATCCTGGCTTTTAATCTGAGCTTTGGTATTCTCATATGTAAAATGGGGGACCTTATAATAAGATTGTTGGAATGTTTAAATGAGATAATGAGTGCAAAGTGTTTAGAATGGTGGAGGCAAGCAGAAGACAATCAGTAACTAGTAGGTAGCATTATCATCTTCAGAGGGTGTCACTCATTTATTTGTTAACTCCACAAAAATGTGGGAGTCCTGAAGTGTGAGGCTTGAGCAGGGAAGGGATGTGTACACGTGGGGGCAAGCCCCAAACCAGGTGCTGTGAATGAGACAAAGGTATGGACAAAACATTTCTTTCTTCCTATAACTGGCAGTCTTCTGTGTGCTAAGACTAGTATGTAGCAGATAAGCAGAGCACTCACTGCACAGTGTTCGGCTGGTTGACACCTCGTCTGAAAGTGGATGCTGTTTATCGTGTGTTCTCACAGAGTCGGCTCTCCAGCGCCACGGATTCCCGTTACCTGTGTCTCTAACAAGCTGTCTAAAGGGAATGGGAGACATTCCTTCCAGGTGGAGACAGAGTGGAGGGAAAGGGTAAAGAGACTGTTTCTGAACACTGGATAGAAAGTAGAGATTGGAAGGTACAGGAGTGAAGGGAAAGGCAAAATTCTGTTGTGCACAGAGATGAGGGATGCTGTTTAAACTGTGGCTTCTTGAGGTGACCTGAGGGAGCCTGCATGGACCGCTTTTCTCCCAGGTTCCCTGTGATTCAGGCAGCACAACCCCGATGCAGCTGCCTCGGCTCTGTGGTCTGAAGCTCCTTCAGTGTATTTTCTCATCTCTGCCGAGGCCAGAGACACAGGGATACTTCTGTGTCTTCTTTTCAGAACAGGTTTCTAGTCCCTGAGAAGTTTGTTTCTTTGAATTATTCCATCTGTTTAGCTATGATAATGATCAATAGATGTTGCAATCATATATAATTATTACAGTCGCTAACATTTACTGAGTGCTTATAGAAAGCTAGTTATACACTTTTCTACCTACATTATTCTACTAATCCGTGAACCATCCAGGGTAGGTGCTGGTCTTCCCACTTTTGAGAAAAATGAGGCAGAGAGAGTTTAATTAATCTGCTTGTGGTCCCAGAGCAGGTCAGTGAAACCAGGGCTCAAACCCATGCTTAGCTCTAGAGTAGAGACTATGCTCTTAATCGCTTCTTCACACTTTTATGTATTTATCGGTTACCAATTCATTATTTAATGGTCTGATAAGAAGTGGGGGAGTGGCACTAGCTGATCAAGAGAATACCAGTTAGTTTTAAGAAGGGATATAGAACTTCATTCCATGGACCATATAATAAGTGTCTCTATTCTGAAGAGTTCTGTCTGTATGCATATGAAATGCAGTCCATTAAGAAAGGCTATTTATTGGTACTTCCCTGGTGGTCTACTGGTTAGGAAATCACCTGCCAATGCAGGGGACATGAGTTCGATCCCTGGTCCGGGAAGATCCCACCTGCCATGGTGCAACTACCCTTGCAAGCTGAGCGCTCTGCAACAAGAGAAGCCCACACACTGTGACAAAGAGTAGCCCCCAATTGCCGCAGCTAGAGAAAGGCCATGTGCCGCAGCAGACACCCAGCAGAGCCAAAACAAATACATAAAGAAAAATTGAAAAACATTTTATTGAGAGGAAAATCAGTACCTCTGTTTCTTCAAAAGAGTATATGTTATCCCTTACAGAAGGGGGCTTAACTGACAGATTGTGATTATTACCTCTTTAGTGGTTTTTATTGCAGAAACAATATAATACTGGTAATTTATAAATCAAGAAAAATCATTATCCTAGCAAATTAGCTGTTATTATTTTTTCACATTCACTTCCAGTTCTTGTGTTTATTTGTATATAATTTGTACATAGTTATAATGTATTCATTTTTCAGTTAACATTATGTTATCAGGGTTTTTAAGTTAAGTAATAAGCCTCTCCAGTGAGAAGAGTGGAATGTGAAAAGGCTACAGGGCATTAATAATTGATTGGGATGATGCCTACCAGGCAGCCACGTCAGTTTTAGATCTGGCCTTGGAAGGAGCAGCTGTGTGTTTGGACCTTGGAAAGTCTTCATCTTTCCATGCAGTCTGTCAGGCTTCCAAGAGAGCCAAGGGGAAATGGAAAAATACAGTGATTTGGAGCCATGTGAAACTAACAATATGGTTAAGTTCAATGTTGGAAAAGAGGAAAAATAATCCCAACTTGATATGATACTTTAATTGAGTTTAAAGCTTTAGTGAGCAGGCAGTGTATCAAGGTTTGTCAGAATTATCAATGTTTTACTTTTTTGGTGGCTTTAATAGTTACTTATTGTTTATAAAACCAGTTTTATCAGAGTGGAAGAACAAAGTACATACTTGACAAATACTATTTTAGTGATAAACCTGTTACTCTGTATTTAAATTCAGTTTAATTCAAAGTGGTTTTTCAGTTTCAAATTTGTGTAACTACAGACTAGCCACTTGGTACTCAAGTCTTCCAGGATGTAAAGCCAAGCACTCTGAGGATGGAATCCCATATTCAGGATGTTTACTAATAGTTCCTCCATCCAAATTACCCCTTTCCTCTTGGGTTTTTGGATGTGACAAGAGGTAAGTGAAAGGCAGTGGGACAAAGTAATCAGTAGAAATCCTGTTAAACCTGTTTGGAGAAGGTCTGAGACAATTGATAGATTATTTCTTCATTTCTCCATCATTACTTTGAAATTTTACTTTTTTGGAGGGGAGAGAGGTAGAGGGACCTTGGCACACTGGATTCTATCTGCCTGAGGGGAAATAATTTACTTAACGATAATTTCAAAGTCAGGTTTGATGTTAATTTCAGACCATCACACTTTAAATTATGGAAGCCTACATTTGAGTTATGAACTGGAATATTTAATTATGAGACACATCACAGTATCAGAATATCTCGTTTGCTTTAAAGCACCTTTGTATAGAGTATACAAAAGCTCTCAACTTCTGTCACAACAAAAACATGAGGTGCATGTTGGTACTGGAGCATTGTGTGTGTGTGTGTGTGTGTGTGTGTGTGTGTGTAGGTCAGGGAGAATGCGTTCTAGATGAATTGCAGTACAATGGAGTCAGCACATAGATTTCTGTGCACGCATGCACACACACGCACGCACGCACGCATTACATCTTCCTCGCGGAGGCTGCAGTCTTAACTGGGCAGAGAGGCCACTCTTGTTTGCTGCTATTGTTGACCTCTCTTTCTACCAGTGTACCCTTGTCCACCAACTCCAGACTTGAGTTCCATTTAGCCATCATCCAAGCTGCCACCTGCCCATCTCTGTTTTGAGCAGAACTTCCTGTTAAATTCGCATAGAGGTTTTCTTTTATAGTATGGAAGCTGTGTGATAACTCTTCAGTGAACCTGTTGCTGAAATGTGGCCATTTCCTTTGTGTTTACATACGAATAGTGCCTGGAAAGAGGCACTTTCCTCCAAGACTGCCTTTTTTCCGGGTGCCACAGTTGGTTGACTATCAGCACCAGGCATCCTGTTGTGTGTGTTGAGCTTCCTTGTGGTCTGGTAGGGCTACCCACTCCCGTACTCTTGCCTGGAGGATCTCATGGACCGAGGAGCCTGGTGGATTGCAGTCCATAGGATTGTAAAGAGTCAGACATGACTGATGCGACTTGGCACGCGCGTGCACACACACACATATGCACAGGCATTACATCTGCCCTTGCGGAGGCTGCAGTCTTAACTGGGCAGAGAGGCCACTCTTGTTTGCTGCTATTGTTGACCTCTCTTTCTGCAAGTTGACTCTTATCCACGGACTCCAGGCTTGAGTTCCATTTAGCCATCATCCACGCTGCCACCTGCCCATCTGTTTTGAGTCCTCTAGGATAACAGAGTAGCTTTTTCCCCACCAGGATAATCTGATGCAAAAATCTTGTTTTTGTTTTGTTTTTCAGGATAATCTGTTTTTTTAAGAGATAGCAATGTATACTGGTTAAGAGCTCAATCCAACTGCTTGTGTTTGAATCCTGACTAGGTTACTTACTAGCTGTGTAATCTTAGGGCTTCTCTAGTAGCTCAGCTGGTAAAGAATCTGCCTGCAATGCAGGAGACGCCAGTTCCATTTCTGAGTTGGGAAGATCCCCTGGAGAAGGGATAGGCTATCCATTCCATTATTCTTGGGCTTCCCTGGTGGGTCAGATGGTAAAGAATCCGCCTGCAATGTGGGAGACCTGGATTCGATCCCTGAGTTGGGAAGATCCCCTGAAGAAGGGAATGACTACCCACTCCAGTATTCTGGCCTAAAGAATTCCATGGACTGTATAGTTATTGGGTCACAAAGAGTTGGACACGACTGAGCGACTTTCACACACACACACAATCTGAGGCAAATTAATTTCTCTGTTCCTTGGTTTCCTTAGGTAAAAGGGGGTCCCTAATGGGGCCTTCCTCATAGGGTTGTTAGGATTAAATGGATTAATAGCTGAAAGAAAACACTTAGAACTACCTGGCATATAGTACACATTGTGTGCTTAGTTGCTCAGTCGTGTCTAACTTTTGTGAGCCCCATGGACTGTAGCCTGCTGGGCTCCCTCTGTCCATGGGGATTCTCCAGGCAAGAATACTGGAGTGGGTTACCATTTCCTTCTCCAGGGGATCTTCCCAACCCAGGAATCGAACTGTGGTCTCCTGCATTGCAGGCGGATTCTTTACCAGCTGAGTATACATTATATAAGCATAAAGTGAAACAAATGCTTTTTAAAAAATAATTATTACCTAGTAAGAGTTGGAATAAATAAGTAAATGGGATACAGGATGGCAGGAGTGTATTTCAGACAGGGAGGTGTGTGATGTCAAGGAGCTGAGACTAGAATCTGGTCTTTGAACCCGTTGGTTGGTCATCTTATTCATCCTGATGGTTTGCTTGTTTTTCCGATTCCTAGATCTTTCTTCCATCATTGACGAGCCAATCAGTTTGGTGTATTTGGTGAATGAATCCTTAGCAAGCTAGCCCTGAGCCAGCACTCTACTAACCAGCTCTGTGGCTTTTTAGAGAAGTAATCTTTGTGAGCTTTAGCTTTCCTTCCAGTGAAATGGATCCCGTAGTCCTTGTCTGCCAGAGCTGTTGCAAGGCTTAAATGACATATGTATGAGGAAAGCCCTTGGCTCTGTGCCTGGCCTGTCACGGTGCTGCTTGGATATTCTTTCCCTTGGTTTCCCTTTCAGCACTGCTGATAGTATTAGAGTTGGTCTGTGTAGAAGGTCCGTCCGCTCCCTGGTTGCCTCAGCGAGTGACATCCTGGAAAGCTGTAGGTTTGGTTCAAATCCTCCAAAAGCTGAATTCACATGGAGACACAGTGAACACAGTGACTCCACCCGTTCTGTTTTTTTTCCACTTTGGCTGCGCTGCACAGGGGTCTTAGTTCCCTGATCAGGGATCGAACCCTCACGCCCTGCAGTGGAAGCACCGAATCTCAACCACTGGACCATCCAGGGAAGTTCACCATTCTTTATACTAAGTTTAGTTGGAGGATATATAGTGTTCATCAGTGTTGTGACCTTCTGAGATGCTTTTTCCTTTTCCTTTCCTCTTTCTTTTACTGTGAAGTATAACTTATGTATAAGTGAAAGCCACTTGGTCATGTCCGACTCTTTGTGACCCTCATTCATTATACAGTCCATGGAATTCTCCAGGCCAGAATACTGGAGTGGGTAGCCTTTCCCGTCTCCTGGGGATCTTCCCAACTCAGGGATCAAACCCAGATCTCCCGCACTGCAGGCGCATTCATTACCAGCTGAGCCACAAAGGAACCTGTGTATAGAAAAGAGCAAAAGCTTGCCTGTATATTTTGAAAGATAATTATAAACACTCTTATGAAGAAACAGAATGTTGCCAACCCAGCCTGCTTCTAAAGTACAAATGGAGTCCTACGTACCATATGTCTGAAAGTGGTTAAGCTGTGCTGTGTATCTTGACAACCTTCATAGCAACAAAACTAGGAAATACATAAAGTTGTGGCTTTAGATAACTGAAATCAAAATATCAAAGATAATTGAATTCAATCAATTCAGTTATCAATTCGGTTATTATTTAAAGTATTTTCTTTTGATAGACCTGTGATGTTTGGAGGAGTAATAAAGTAAAATAAAGGCAGATATTCAAAACTTACTATGTAACTATTCTATAAAATTATTTACCATATTTCAGCAAAACCACTGTTATCAAGATATTTTGGTGTACTAGTAACAAGACCCAGGCTTATGATGATTTAAGGATTAAAAAAATAATGTATTCAAACTGTAATCTTTGAATAATTTTCTACAAAGATGTAAATTAAAGTAAATGTAGGGGTGGTAGAGTGGTTGGGAGTCCGCCTACTGATGCAGGGGACATGGGTTCCATCCCTGGTTCGGGAAGATTCCACGTTGCTGAGGAGCAGCTAAGCCCTTGTGCCACAGCTGCTGAACTCAAGTGCCACAGCTGTTGAAGCCCGAGTGCCTGGAGCCTGTGCTCTACAGCAGGAGGGGCCGCCGCAGCGAGAAGCCCACAAGCAGCGATGAAGAGTGGCCCCGCCCACTGCAGCTGGGGAGAGCCCTTGTGCAGCAACGAAGACCCAAGTGCACCCAAAGAGAAGAGTAAACGTGGGATTCTCTGATTGTCCAGTGGTTAGGACTCAGCACTTTTGCTGCAGGGTTCTGTCCCTGGTTGCAGAACTAAGATCCCACATACCTTACAGCGTGGCCAAAAAAATAAATAATAACTGTAAAAGTATAAACCAAAGTAGATACTGTATGATTCCAGTTATGTAAATAAGTCTACAAACTAGCCTACAGTGACAGAAAATGAATCAGTGTTGTATGGGAAGTGACAGGAGGGAAGAATTGCCGAGGGGCATGAAGAAACTTTTGAGTGATAGAAATATTCATTGTCTTGACTGTAGAAGTGATTACATGAGCATATACATGCCAGAGCTTCTCACTGAACACTTTATGTGCAATTTATTCTGTAACAGTTATGTCTGTAAAACTAAAAATAAAATTTTTTTTAATAGTATGATTTTTTTGGTCCTAAATATTAAGAATTATTAAGACAAAGCAAGCCAAAACAATTCAGTGGGGGTAGGATAGACTTAACTAATGGTGTTGGAACAACTGGACAGCGACATTGAGAATGAATATGGACTCTCTATCTCATACCATATACACAAATTAATTAAAAATGGATTAAGGACTTAAAAAGCTGAAACTGTAAAACTATCAGAAGAACACATAGGCATAGGTCTTCATGACCTTGGATAAGGCAGTAATTTCCTAGCTATGACATCAGAAGCACAGGCAGCAAAGGAAAAAATAAAACATATGTGCCCATAGAACTTTGTACACAAATATTCACAGTAGTGCTGTTCATAATAACTGAAAAGAGGAAACAATCTAGGTGTCTGTCAATCAATGAATGGATAAGTGACATGTGGTATATTCATAAATGAAATATTAGTCACAAAAAGGAACAAAGTACTAACATATTCTACAAATTGGATGAACTTTGAAAACATTATACTAAATGAAAGAAGCTAAACAAAAATGGAAGCATGAGTGGACAAACAGACATAGAGAATAGACTTAAGGACATGGGGAGAGGGGAGGAAAGGGTGAGATGTATGTTGAGAGTAACATGGACACTTACACTACCATATGTAAAATAGATAGCCAATGGGAATTTGCTGTATGGCTCAGGACACTCAGACAGGGGCTCTGTATCAACCTAGAGGGGTGGGATGCGGAGGCAGATGGGAGTGAGGTTCAGAAGGGAGGGGATATATGTATACCCAAAGCCTTTGACTGTGTGGATCACAATAAACTGTGGAAAATTCGTCAAGAGATGGGAATACCAGACCACCTGACCTGTCTCTTGAGAAACCTATATGCAGGTCAGGAAGCAACAGTTAGAACTGGACATGGAACAACAGACTGGTTCCAAATAGGAAAAGGAGTACGTCAAGGCTGTATATTGTCACCCTGTTTATTTAACTTCTATGCAGAGTACATCATGAGAAACGCTGGGCTGGAAGAAGCACAAGTTGGAATCAAGATTGCCGGGAGAAATATCAATAACCTCAGATATACAGATGACACCACCCTTATCGCAGAAAGTGAAGAGGAACTTAAAAAGCCTCTTGATGAAAGTGAAAGAGGAGAGTAAAAAAGTTGGCTTAAAGCTCAACATTCAGAAACAAAGATCATGGCATCCGGTCCCATCACTTCATGGGAAATAGATGGGGAAACAGTGGAAACAGTGAAAGACTTTATTTTTTTGAGCTCCAAAATCACTGCTGATGGTGACTGCAGCCATGAAATTAAAAGATGCTTACTCCTTGGAAGGAAAGTTATGACCAACCTAGATAGCATATTCAAAAGCAGAGACATTACTTTGCCAACTAAGGTCCGTCTAGTCAAGGCTATGGTTTTTCCTGTAGTCATGTATGGATGTTGACAGTTGGACTGTGAAGAAGGCTGAACGCCGAAGAATTGATGCTTTTGAGCTGTGGTGTTGGAGAAGACTCTTGAGAGTCCCTTGGACTGCAAGGAGATCCAACCAGTCCATTCTGAAGGAGACCAACCCTGGGATTTCTTTGGAAGGACTGATGCTGAAGCTGAAACTCCAGTACTTTGGCCACCTGATGCGAAGAGTTGACTCATTGGAAAAGACTCTGATGCTGGGAGGGATTGGGGGCAGGAGGAGAAGGAAATGACAAGAGGATGAGATGGCTGGATGGAATCACCAACTCAATGCACATGAGTTTGGGTGAACTCCAGGAGTTGGTGATGGACAAAGAGGCCTGGCGTGGTGCAATTCATGGGATCACAAAGAGTCGGACACGACTGAGCAACTGAACTGAACTGCATGGCTGTTTCAGGTTGAGGTTTGACAGAAAACAAGAAAATTCTGTAAAGCGATTTATCTTTCAATTACAAATTTTTTTTTTAAAAGGAAACATGTTTTACATCCAGAATGTGTGCGTGCTAATAAGTTGCTTGAGTTGTGTCTGACTCTGCAACCCTATGGACCATAGCCTGCCAGGACAGGATCCTCTGTTCGTGGAATTCTCCAGGCAAGAATACTGGAGTGGATTGCCATGCCCTCCTCCAGGGGATCTTCCTGACCTAGGGATCCAACCTGCATCTCTTGTCTCCTGCATTGGCAGGCAGATCCTTTACCACTAGCGCCACCTGGTAATCCCTTATGTCCAGAATGATGAAAAATTTCTCAGTGGTGTCTGACTGTTTGCAACCCCATGGACTGTGGCCCTTCGGGCTCCTCTGTCCGTGGAATTCTCCAGGCAAGAATAATGGCATAGGCAAATCCGTAAAGACAGAAAGCAGATTAGTGGTCACCAGGGGCTCTGGGGAAGAAGAAATGGGAGTGACTGCTAGTCGGTACAGGGTTTCTGTTTGGGGTGAGGAAAATGGTCTGTAATTGGACGATAATGGTTTAATAACTTTGTGAATATATTGAACACCACTGACTTTTATAAGAGATCTAATTTTATGGTGTGTGAATTATATCTCTTTTAAATTGTTACACGAGAGAAAAAAGTCAACAGGCAAAATACAGATTATCAAGAATTTTAATTTTGAAATACAAACTGTTCATAGCTGAATTTGATTTAATTTTGGAATTTATTAAAATCTTATTAAATAGTTTAATAAAATCAGAAATGTTCTAGTGTTCAGTGTCTGTTATTTCCCCTGCATAAGCAGTGTCATGTGTCATTCATATTACAGGTTCACCAATATGTGTATGTATTCACCAGTAGTTACGACAGCCATGCTGCTTAGTACACCAGAACCATGAATGGCACAGGAAGAGAATACGCAACGCTGCTTTGAAGTAATGCTTCCTTATGAAGGAATCGACTGTGTTGGGGCTAAGAGGAAGAATTTGCTTTCCTTTTACCTCGTAGTTGAGTGCTTCTCCTGCTCCTGCTCTGCAGGCATCTGGGGCCGCTCTGGTGCCAGTCAGAGTTTGGCAGTGGCACAGCCGCAGCTTATTTCATGACGTTTAGGTGAAATCCTTTCTCTTCCTGGGCATAGGACAGCAGGTGTAGAGATGTGCTTCTCTGAAGCCTGAACAAGGAAGACCGTTCAGGGTTATGGAGTCTCACTGTATCCGGGCCGTTTGATGGGGGACCAGGACAGGGCTCCCTCTTACGGGGCTCTAGCTCATCTCGCCGCACCCATGTTAGGGCTTTCTTGGTTGTCCTTCAGTAGCTGTCTGATTTTGAAATTAAATTGAATGGTAGAGATACTTTTGATTTGGCTAAGACAATTCTTTCTTTCCTTTAGTGCTGTGAGGTATCACTTCACACCAGTCAGAATGGCCATCATCAAAAAGTCTACAAAGAATAATTGCTGAAGAGGATGTGGAGAAAAGGGAACCCTCCTACACTGTTGCTGGGAATGTAAATTAGTGCAGCAGCTAGGCAGAACAGTGTGGCTGTTCCTTAAAGAACTGAAAATAGAGCTACTGTGTGGCCCTGCAGTCCCACTCCTGGTCATATATCTGGAGAAAACCATAATGTAATTAAGTTAGATTGTGAGCTTCTCCAGAGTGGGAAAAGTTTTTATCAGCATCAAGTATGGTACCTGGTAGGGTTTTTTTTTTTTTTGAGGATGCAGTGTGTTTATTTTATATACATACATAGTGTGAAATGATTACCACAAATAGGTTAACACATCTATCACCTCACATGGTTGCAACTTTTTTTTGTGGTAAGCATTTTAGGATTCATGCTCATAGCAACTTCCAAGTGTATAATATAGTACTGTTAACTGGTAGTTACCATGCTGTACATATACATTTACAGCATTACTCATTTGAGTCCTGTCTTTTTTTTTTTTTGGTTAGTCTAGCTAAAGTTTTGTCAATTGTGTTTATCTTTCTAAAGAACCAGCTTTTAGTTTTGTTAATCTTTTATATTGCTTTCATATTCTTTCATTTCTTTGCTACTTAATTGATTGTTTTAAAAATCAAAATATACAAGATGTTAGTGTCTGGTGTACAGTGAAGTGATATATATATTCAAGCATATATATTTCATTTTTTTCATTATGGTTTATTACAGGATATTGAATAAAGTTCCCTGGGTTGTATAGAAGGACCTTATTGTTTATTTTATATACAGTAGTTTTTATCTGATAATCCCAAACTCCTGATTTATCCCTTCCCTACCCCATCTCCCTTTTATAACCATGTTTGTTTTCTATGTCTGTGTTTCTGTTGTGTAAATAAATTTGTATCATATTTTAGACTCCACACATAAGTGATACGGTATTTAATATTTGTCTTTTTCTTTCTGACTTCACTTAGTATGCTAATCCTTGGGTCTGTCTGTGTTGATGCAAATGGCATTATTTCAGTTTTTATGGCTGAATAATATTCTATTGTATATATAGACACCACATCTTTTAAATTACCCATCTGTCAGTGGACACTTAGGTTTCTTCCATGTCTTGGCTGTTGTAAATAGCGCTGTAGTGAACATTAGGGTGCATTTTCTAATTAGAGTTTTTGTTTTTCCAGATATATGCCAAGAGTGAGATTGCTGGATTATATGGCAACTCTGTTTTTCATTTGTTAAGTAACCTCCATAATGTTCTGGTTGAGGGCAGAAGGAGAACGGGGCGACAGAGGATGAGATGGTTGGATGGCATCATCACCGCAATGGACATGAGTTGGAGCAAACTCTGGGAGATAATGAAGGACAGGGAAGGCTGGTGTGATCAGTCCATGGGGTTGCAGAGAGTCAGATATGACTTAGCAACTAAACAGCAACAATACTGTTCTCCGCTGTGGCTGCACCAATTTACATTCCCACCAACAGTGTAGGAGGGTTCCTTTTTCTCTGGTGGATTTTTTTTTAAAATATTTATTTTGGGTGCACTGGGTCTTTGTTACTGTGCACCACGGGCTTTCTCTAGTTGTGGGGGCTACTCTTTGTTGTGGTGGGTGGGCTTCTCATTGTGGTGGCTTCTCTTGTGGCGCACAGGCTTCAGTAGCTGCAGCAGGTTCAGTAGTTGGGTTTGCTGGCTCTACAGCAAGTGGGCGTCCGTAGTTGTGGCTTAGGGACTCATTAGTGGCTCCTGGGCCCCAGAGCGTGCAGGCTTCAGTAGTTGCAGCTTACAGGCTCTATAGCATGGGCTCAGAAGTTGTCATGCGTGAGTGTAGTTGTTCCACGGCAGGTGGAATCTTGCCAGATGAGGGATCGAACCCGTGTACCCTGCACTGGCAGGCGGATTCTTACCCACCGCGCACCAGGGAAGTCTGGTGGATGTTTTTTAATGAAGGACTTTGGGCATGTTTTCTTACTCCTTTTTCCACCTGGAATCTCACCAGAGTTGCATAAATAACCTTGGCAAGTTGCTAAATACCTCTAATCTGTTTTTTTCCCATCTTTAAAATGAACATAATGCCTCACTGTGTTGCCTGAGAATCTGATGACAGTTTTATGCAGGCACTACCCATGGATTAAGTGGCATTCTATGTGTGTTAGTTCTCCTTCCATCTTCCCCCTCCCCACTCTACCCTCCTCAGTGATTAAAAATTTCATGGGCAGAGCAAACAGCTTTCTGCAGTTGGTGTTGCATGTAGTGTTCTGTAAATGTCAGTTAAGCTGCTTGATGTTGTCATCCAGACATTTATATTTTGGTCTTCCTGTTCTATTAATTACTGAGAGTGATGTGCTTAAATACACAACTGTGACTGTGGATTTGTCTAGTTTTCCCTTTAGTTCTGTCAGTTTTGTGTGTTCGTTTTTTATGACATCTATTTTTTGTTTGTTGTTGAAAACCTCCATATAGGTTTCTATTTTTCCTTCCAGTTTATCCTGAAATGATGATCACAATTGAATTTAGTGAACATCTACCATCTCATATAAATACAGAGTTTCTCTCTTTTTTTTTAAAGCAACATTATTGTGTAATTGACATGAAATAAGCTGTATTACATGAAATAAACTAGGTAATTTGATGAGTTTTGTCATATGTATACACCAGTGAGATACAACCACCACAGTCCAGAAAATGAACACGTCCATCACACTCAGGCTTCTTTGTGTCTTGACAGTCCCTCCCTCTGTACCCCTCTCCACAACGAGGTGAACACTGATATGCTTCCTGTCCTGTATATTGGCTTATATTTTTAGGAAATTTTTAATAAATGGAGTCATGCTTTATATATTCCTTTTTTGTCTTTTTCCCACTGTGTATGAGTTTTTGGTATTCATCCATGTTGTATTTATCAGTAGTTCACTCCTGGTATTCTTCTGGGTAGTATTCCATTATGTGGGCTTCTCAGGTGATAATAGTGGTAAAGAACCCGCTTGCCAGTGCAGGAGCCATACGAGATGAGGGTTCCATCCCTGGGTGGGGGAAGATCCCCTGGGGGAGGGCATGGCAACCCACTCCAGTATTCTTGCTTGGAGAGTCTCCATGGACAGAGGAGCCTGGTGGGCTACAGTCCGTGGGGTTGCAAAGAGTCGGACACCACTGCAGCACCCGAGCACACAGGCCCGCGTGTTCCATTATATGAACATACCATAATTTGCTTATCCACTCACTTTATTTCTGACTGTTTGGGCTCTTTGTAGTTTTTGGCTGTTAGAAATAAGACAACCATAACCATCTGTACATAAGTTTTGTATGGACATACGCTCTTGTTTCTCTTAGGTAAATACCTGGGAGTGGAATGTCTGGATCATATAATAGGGATGTATTTAGCTGAGAAAGAATCCCCACTCAGTTTTCCAAAATGGTTGTCCAATTTTAAATTCCCAGTAGCAGCTTATGACATCCTTACATCCTAACATCCTTACCAGCACTTGGTATGATTAGCCATTTTAGCCATTTGAATAGGTGTGTGTAGTTTTTTCATTGTTGTAATTTATATTTTCCTCATGGTTAATGATGTTGAGCATCGTTTCAAAAATGAATATTTTCCATTTGTATATCTTTGTGAAGAGATTGTTCAAATCTTTTTAAATTAGGTTGCTTGGTTTTTGTTGAGTTTTGAGAATTCTTTTTATAATCTGGGTGCAGGGTTTCTTTTCTTTTTTTTAGTAAGATATATAACTTGCTAGTCTTTCCTCCCAGTTTATGGCTTGCCTTTTCATTCTCTTAAAAGTGTCTTTCAAGTAGTAATTCTTAATTTTGCTGAAGTGAAGTTTTTTCTATGGATTATGTTTTTGATGTTGTGTCTAAGAAATCTTTGCCTAACCCAAGGTAACAACGATTTTCTCCTATGTTTTTTCCTAGAAGTTTTATACTTTTCAGTTTCAAATTTCATTTTTATGATTCATTTTGAAGTAAGTAAAGATACGGTATAAAGTAGAAATCAAATTTACTTCTTGTGTTTCTGAAGCTCTGTTATATTAGGTGTATATAACAGTTAGAATTGGACATGGAACAACAGATTGGTTCCAAATAGGAAAAGGAGTATGTCAAGGCTGTATATTGTCACCCTGCTTATTTAACTTATATGCAGAGTACATCATGAGAAACGCTGGACTGGAAGAAACACAAGCTGGAATCAAGATTGCCAGGAGAAATATCAATAACCTCAGATATGCAGATAACACCACCCTTATGGCAGAAAGTGAAGAGGAGCTAAAAAGCCTCTTGATGAAAGTAAAAGAGGAGAGTGAAAAAGTTGGCTTAAGGCTCAACATTCAGAAAACGAAGATCACGGCATCTGGTCCCATCACTTCATGGGAAATAGATGGGGAAATAGTGTCAGACTTTATCTTTTGGGCTCCAAAATCACTGCAGATGGTGACTGCAGCCATGAAATTAAAAGATGCTTACTCCTTGGGAGAAAAGTTATGACCAACCTAGATAGCATATTTCAAAAGCAGAGACATTACTTTGCCGACTAAGGTCCATCTAGTCAAGACTGTGGTTTTTCCAGTGGTCATGTATGGATGTGAGAGTTGGACTGTGAAGAAGGCTGAACGCCAAAGAATTGATGCTTTTGAACTGTGCTGTTGGAGAAGACTCTTGAGAGTCCCTTGGACTGCAAGGAGATCCAACCAGTCCATTCTGGTCGGGGCGCGCGGGCAGGGATGGCTGCAGCTCGCGGGCTACGACACGGGCGTCAAGGTGTACAACAGCCTCACCCGGAGGAAGGACCCGCTGATTGTGAGCCACGCGGACGCCCGTCTCCTGGTATAGCTGTGGACCAACTGTCTACAATCACGCACACCTGGGTCATGCTTGCTCCTACGTCAGATTTGATATAATTCGGAGGATCCTCACCAGGGTGTTTGGGTGCAACGTCGTCATGGTGATGGGAATCACAGACGTGGATGATAAGATAATCAGATGCGCCAACGAGATGAGCGTGTCGCCCGCGTCCCTGGCCCGTCTTTACGAAGAAGATTTCAAACAGGACATGGTGGCCCTGAAGGTCCTCCCGCCCATTGCCTACCTACGGGTGACCGAGCACATGCCTCAAATCGTCGCCTTCATCGAGAGACTCATCGCCAACGGGCACGCTTACTGCACAGCAAAAGGCAACGTCTACTTCAACCTGCAGTCGCGAGGCGACAGGTACGGCAAGCTGGTTGGCGTGGCACCCGGGCCAGTGGCAGAGCCAGTTGACCTCCGACAAGCGACACGCCAGCGACTTCGCTGTGGAAGGCGGCGAAGCCCCAGGAGCCGTTCTGGGGATCCCCGTGGGGCGATGGGAGGCCCGGCTGGCACACTGAGTGTTCCACCATCGCCAGTCTGGTGTTCGGAAGTCGGCTGGACATCCACTCGGGCGGCGTGGACCTGGCGTTCCCGCACCACGAGAACGAGATCGCCCAGTGTGAGGCCTTCCACCGGTGCCCGCAGTGGGGCAACTACTTCCTGCATTCCGGCCACCTGCACGTGAAGGGCGGGGGGAGAGAAGATGTCCACGTCGCTGAAGAACTGTGTCACCATTAAGGACTTCCTCCGCTCTGCCTCTCCCGACGTCTTCCGCCTCTTCTGCCTGCGGAGCAGCTGCAGGTCAGCCGTTGACTATAGCGAGGGCGCCCTGCTGGAGGCCAGGCGCCTGCTGCGGGCCACGGCCGCCTTCGTGGAGGACGCGCAGGCCTACGTGAGGGGACAGCTGGCCGTCGGCCCCATCCGGGAAGGCGTGCTCTGGGAGAGGCTAGGCCACACCAAGGCGGCCGTGCAGGCGGCCTTGGCGGACGACTTTGACACGGTGCGGGCGGTGGACGGTGTCATGGACCTTGTCCACCATGGGAACAGGCAGCTGAAGGCGGCCGCTGAGGAGCTGCGTGGTCCCCGGAGCCCCGCCGTGCTGGGAGCCATCGTGGCCTCCGTGGAGCAGTTCTTTGAGATGGTGGGCGTCTCTCTGGCCGAGCGACAGTGTGTTCCAGGGGCGGGCAGCCCAGCTGCCCTGCACAGCCTGGTGGAGGAGCTGGTCCACTTCCGGCTGAAGGTCCGACAGTTCGCTCTGGCCTCCGGGGAAGCCCCTGGAGAGGCGAGGCAGCAGCGGCTCCTGGAGCGGCAGCCCCTGCTGGAGGCCTGCGACGCGCTGCGCAGGGACCTGGCCGTCCACGGCATCAGCATCAAGGACAGGAGATTTCTCTGGGATTTCTTTGGAAGGAATGATACTAAAGCTGAAACTCCAGTACTTTGGCCACCTGATGCGAAGAGTTGACTCATTGGAAAAGACTTTGATGCTAGGAGGGATTGGGGGCAGGAGGAGAAGGGGACGACAGAGGATGAGATGGCTGGATGGAATCACCAACTCGATGCACATGAGTTTGAGTGAACTCCGGGAGCTGGTGATGGACAGAGAGGCCTGCCGTGCTGCGATTCATGGGGTCTCAAAGAGTCAGACACGACTGAGCGACTGAACTGAACTGAACTGATGGGTTTGTCATTGTTATATTTTCCTGATGTGTTGAGACTTTTATCATTAGAATCCCTCTTTATTTCTGGTAAAACTACTTGCCTTGAAGTCTGGTTTTGTCTGGTATTAGTACAGCTATTCCAGTCTTCTTAGGGTTATTAATTCATGGCATATCTTTTCCCATCTTTTTATTTCCAGGTTATTTGTGTATTTGTATTTAAACTACATCTCTTTAAACAGGATATAAGTGATTCTTGATTTTTTTAATCCAGGTAGACAGTCTTTGCCATTTGCTTGGAGTCTTTATTTTTCTTTAATATCATTACTTATATGGTCATGTTTAGGTCTGACATTTTGCTATTTGGTTTTATTTGTCTCATCTCCCTCTTGTACTTCTTTCTCTTCTGCCTTCCTTTACATTAATCAAGTAATTTTTAGTAATCAATTTTAATCTCTCTATTGGCTTTCAAGCTGTATTTCTGCATTTTTAAAAAGTGCTATCTTTAGGGATTACAACGTATATCTCAGTGTATTTTAAGTTTATATGGAATTGCTTCAGATAAAATATAGGGATCTTGTGGTAGTGTATTTTCATTTAGTTCTATCTTCAGTGCCGTTATCATATATATGTATCATATATGTATTACAAATGTATTATAATACATCTATCCCAGGTGGCTCAGCGGTAGAGGATCTGCCTGCCAGTGCAGAAGCCACGGGAGATGTGGGTTCCATCCCTGGGCCAGGATGAGCCCCTGGAGGAGGAAATGGCAACCCACAATATTCTTGTCTGGAAAATTGTGTGGACAGAGGAGCCTGGCGGGCTGCAGTCTATGGAGTCACGGAGTCAGACACCTGAAGCAACTAAGCACTCCTGCACATACATTGTTATAATTTTTGCTTTAAATAGTCATTTATCTTATAAAGAAATAGGAGAAAGCAGTATGTTGTGTGTGTTTCTATGTTTCAGTCCTTTCTTTGGACCTAAGTTGTGGAACTTTCTTTAAGATTTCTTGTAGTGGAAATCTCCTAGATTTCCATTCTGAGATCTCAGACTCTGTTCATTCTCCTTCAGTATTATTTTTCTCTTTTCTTATATTAGGTAATTTTTATCTTCAAATTCCCAGATTCTTTCTTACGTATGAGCCTATCATAATACATTTTTTTAAGCTATTGTACTTTTCACCCCTAAAATTTCCATTTTCTTGTAATTTACATTTCATTGTTGAGATTCCCTATCTCTTCACTCAGTAATTCCGCATTTTACTTTTAAAGTATTATCCATTAATATCAATACTTCTAACATAATTATAATAGACATTTTCTAGTTTCTGTTTTCTGAATTCAACATCTGAGTCCATTCAGAGTCCATTTATATTTATTAGCTGTTTCTTTGCATGTCTGGTAATTTTAGGTTGAATACTTGAACATGGTAGATAATATTTGAAACAACTCTGATTCCATTTTGTTTTTCCAAGTATTATTGAGTTTTTGTTCCTAGGAGGCAGTTACTTTGCGTGGACTCAAGCTACAAAGTCTGTCTGTGGTATGTAGCAGCTGATATCCCTGTTCAGTTCCTGTAGTTTCCAACGGTTGCTTTTTTTTTCTCCTCTCCAGCTGTTGCTTTTCTTTAGTCTGGCCCCAGTTCATGTAGTTTCCAGCGGTTGCTTTCTTTCCCTCTCCAGCTGTTGCTTTTCTTTAGTCTGGCCCCTTATATGTCCACCCAGCATCTACATAGTTTGTTGATCTTCAAGAAGGCCCATAAACTGGTGATTTTTATTTCTTCCAGATTCAGCTTCTCCAGGTGTAAAAGGGAAAAGGAAGTGTTAGTCGCTTGTCTCTCAGACTCTCTGCGACGCTGTGGACTGTAGCCTGCCAGGCTTCTCTGTCCATGGGATTTTCCAGGCAAGAATACTGGAGTGGGTTGTCATTTCCTTCTCTAGGGAATTTTCCCAACCCAAGGATTAAACCTGGCCTCCCACATTTCAGACAGGTTCTTTTGGTCTGAGCCACCAGGGAAGAAAACTCTCCTCCAACTTCTGTCTCTTTTAAAACATTTTCCATATTGTATTTAAATAAGTTTTTTCCCACCAACACAGTTATTATCTGTAAGAGGATCACTTCACTCTGCTGCCACTAACAGAAGTTGATAGCAAATAACTTCAAAACCACTCCTAAGTGAAATATAGCTACCAAATAACCTCTCCAATTGGCAATAAAATGGTCAAATCAAGTACAGTTTACTCGTTTCTGAATTTTTGTATAGTTGCCAGACACCACCACACTCCAAAAGTCACTGGAACTTTGTTAAATAATATTTAGATGTTTATTTGAGGCTATTAGACCAATGTTCTATCCTAGAGCAAAGCTGTTGTGAAAACGCCAAGATCAAGTGGAAATGGGGGTTGGAGATCTCAAAACAGGGCGAAAGAGTATTTAACAGCCTTCAGCTAACTACAGTAAGTCTTCCCTTTGGGTGTTTTCAATTGTAAAAATTTTGTCCTTGTAGTCATTTATATCCACATAGTTAGAATATTTATTTTTGTTTTACTTAATATGCAGGAAACTTTTTAAATAGTAAACCTAACAACTTCTTCCAAGTGATTTGCATTTTCCTTTGGCCATGCTGAGAAATGAGGATTTGTTCTTAGTATGGAGTAGTAAACAAAGAGAGTCTGAATGGGGAAACTGGAAGGCTGATTGTTACTTTTATATATATATGTGTGTGTGTGTGTGTGTGTAGTTTATTTTTTTTAATTTGTATTTAATTTGTACTTTTATGATCACCTTACTATAACTGCTAACGGTTACACAGGATTTGAATTGAATTTGTATTTTTGCTAACCACATTGATTGTTAGTTTATAAAAAGATTTTCCTACCTGGTCTTTTTTTGGATATTTCTCTCTGTTAACATCAAACACACACATTCAAATAAGAGTGTACAAACACACTCTAAAGTCTTTTTTTTTTTAGGGAAAATGGATTTATGTAATAGCTAACTTGAATCCTATAGAAGTGCCAACAACTTCAAAGGCAATTCATTACACACATAGGTATGCCACTCTAAACAACAGTAAATATATAAAAGTACAATTCATTGAGAAATACTGTTAATGCCAAAGAGGTTTACTATGAAGTCATTAGCATTTTAAAATATCTGAATTTTATTACTAACATCTACATACATTTTAAAAACACTATTGCACATGAGAAGAAGATACAGCAGTATGTAATAAGCTTTGCTGATTAGGGATTCTAAGCTGGTACATTTTCAGGAGATTTTTAATCCCTTCTTTATTATATATTTTTTGAAATTTATATCTCTTAAGATATTTAGCACATTGTATATGGTGTTCTGGTTGGACCTCTATTTCCATATGTATATCACTAGATGGAAATTATTGGAAGATAGAAAAATATTTTAGTTGTTTTAATATTCTCAGGAGCCTATGATAGTGCCGAGAACATACATAGTAAACACTTTTACTTGGAATGGAGAGAATGTTGTTATTCCATATTTTAGATAGTATCTCTTTCATTGGAAAATATTTGCTCTTCAACAGTATTAGGAAACCCTGTGTGGATGTTTGGTCAAATTATATGGAAGGATTAGGGGTAGTTTGCATTTTTTAAACAAAATTTTACTATGCTGGATAGAGTGACTATATCTTTCAATTTCTCAGTTTCTATTATTAATAGTAATCATAGTCAGACTTGGAAGGGTCAGAAGAGAACAACAGGCTCTTTTATTTTTATGGTGTATAGCATAATCTGTAAAACCTTGGATTCTTTGTTATGCCATGTTAAAAATTTACAAAAACAGTGCCAAGTAATAGATTCATTCAAGAATTAATATTTTTGGTCACTAATCTATGACAGAGGCAGGAATATACAATGGAAAAAAAGATAGTCTCTTCAGTACATGGTGCTGGGAAAACAGGACAGCCACATGTAAAAGAATGAAATTAAACACTTCCTAATACCACACACAAAAATAAGCTCGAAATGGATTAAAGACCTAAATGTAAGATCGGACACTATAGAACTCTTAGAGAAGAACATAGAACACTCTTTGACAAGATCTTTTTGATCTACCTCCCAGCATAATGAAAATAAAAGTAAAAATAAACAAGTGAGATCTAATTAAACTTAAAAGCTTTTGCATAGCAAAGGAAACTATAAACAAAACAATAACATAGCCCTTAGAATGGGAGAAAATATTTCAAACAAAGCAACTGACAAGGGATTAATTTCCAAAATATGCAAACAGCTCATGTAGCTGACTATCAAAAAAACAACCCAATTAAAAAAATAGGCAGAAGATCTAAATAGACATTTCTCCAAATAAGACATATGGATAGCCAAAAGTACGTGAAAAGATGCTCAACATCACTGTTAGAGAAATACAAATCAGAACTACAATGAGATATCACCTCACACCAGTCAGAATGGCCATCATCAAAAATCCACAAACAGTAAATGCTGGAGAGCATGTGTAGAAAAGGGAACTCTCCTACACTGTTGGTGGGAAGGTAAATTGGTACAACCGCTATGGAGAATAGTATGTTGTATGGGAGTTCCTTAAAATAGAGCTACCATATGACCCAGCAGTCGTACTCCTGGGCATATACCCAGAGGAGACCATAATCTGAAAAGATACATACAGCCCAGTGTTCCTTGCAGCACTCCTTACAATAGCCAGGGCATGGAAGCACCTTAAATGTCTGTCGACAGAGAAATGGCTAAAGAAGATACGGCATATATATACAGTGCAGTGTTACTCGGCCATAAAAAGAATGAGGCAGTGTCATTCGCAGTAACGTGGGTTTACCTAGAGATTATTATCTTGAGTGAAGTAAGTCCAGACACAGAGAGACAAATACCATATGATATCACTTATATGCGGAATATAAAAGAAGGGTATGAATGGACTTATTTATGAAACAGATATAGTCATGGGTGTAGAAAGCGAATTTAGGATTACGAGGGGATGGGGGGATAAATTGGAAGATTGGGACTGACATACATACACTGCTGTATATAAAATAGATAACTAATAAGAACCTGCTGTATAGCACAGAGACCTCTCCTCAGTATTCTCTAATGGCCTATATGGGAAAAGAATCTTAAAAAAAAAGTGAATCTTAAAAAAAAATGAATATATAACTGATTTCACTTTGCTGTATGTCCAAAACTAACACAACATTATAAGTCAACTATACTCCAACAAAAATTTCTAAAGAGAATTTCTTAAATTCTCTGGTAGTCCAGTGGTTAGGATTCCCCTCTTTCCATTGCAGGGGAACTAAGATCCCTCAAGCTGTGCAGTGCAGCCAGAAAAAAAAAAGATGTTGGGAATTTAGCTGAGGCGTTAAGGTACAGAAGTGTGAAATTCAGAAGTGGGATAGTTCATGTTCAAGGATCAGTTAGAGGCTCTAAAACCCACAAGAAGGATATTTATGGGTCAAGGAAGAGCATTTTGTGAAGATTCTTTTATGAAATTATGCTGTGGGTTCCTTCCACTCCACCCCTCATGGAAAAAGTTGGGGTACACACTCTCTCACTTGATAACCTAGTGAGGGGAGCTTTAGAGGGACCACTTAGAGGTTTAACGAATTCTCTTCCGTTAGGGGATACAGAGGACTGAGGTCTGAATCCTGTGAGAAATCCAACAAGGAGAGAACTGCATCTGGCCAGCAGCTCCCACAGCAAGAGGAGGGCTCTGTGGAATTTGCCCACACTCCAGTGTTTGTCAGGGCAGAGGAAACATGAATATTTCCTGCAGAGCAGAGGCAGGCCGAGTGGAGGAAAGAGGAGCTGTTTTGATCCCTGCCCAAATAAACCGTCTAGAAGGGCAACGATGCTCCAACAGTGAGTCTTTTAAGTGACGGCCAGAGAGCCAGGAGGAGAGTGAACTGTCCTTGTCTGTGGAGCTGTAAGCAGAAGGAACTCTGAGGTGAGACTTGGAAGAACCCACGAAGTGCATCTGAGGGAAAGCGTCCGCTCGGACATCGCCGTTCAGGCCTTTTGGCAGGACCTGTGAAGTAGGAGTCTCCTTGCCTCGTCTCCAAGTAGCCCTCTGTCCCATACTGGCCCACTTTGGAGAGAGCAGTAGCTAGGGAAGGGAAGAAGGGCCACAGAAAAGAGACAAAGCTGATCTTCCTCTCCTCCCAAGGAAAAAAGATTTGATTACCTAGTGAAGATTACTTTGTAACCTAAAGCACCTGAGGCCTTTCTGCTACTCAGCACTGGCTACAAGGGTCAGGTGGGCCTGCTGAAGTGCTCATGCAGTGGCGGGGGAACATTTTCTCCACGTTTGCGTTTTAAGATGATAGTTGAGACAAAAGTAAAGTTGTATTTGATTATATCCTGCACTTAGTGTTTGTTCAGTGGACATAAGATTCTGTAAAAATTTTTCACATTTGGTGTTACGGTAGACCAATACCTAGATAATGCATAAAGACTTGTTTTTCTTCTTGAAACATGCCTTGACTTCTTTGAACATTAGTGCAATATAAATATTTGCTCTTGAATTTCTTAATGTGATTTCCTGTTTAGTGTTGGCGTTTCACTTAATTGTCAAGTACCTTCATCCAAAAATAAAGGTTAGGATGCTGTTCTTCTAGTCTGACTAGACTGGTTTAGATTGTTTCATCAACATGATAGATGACTCAATTTTTTTGAATGAGATTAAATGATTAAAAATCAGTAACATTTTTATATAACATGGACTGAAAGAGTCATACTTCTCCTTGAGCAGGTACATCCAGGGCTGTGGCTGTGCTAGTATGTGGCCCATCACCTCTTTCCTGAGCCTGTCCACTTCTGAATCCCTCCCACCAACACCTAAGCTAAGCCCGCATTGTTCGTACAGTCTCTTCATTGTGTTTTGTCTCCTTTCTGGTAAGGGAAGAAAGGAAAGAAATTGTGGCTGATAAAATATACATAAACAACTTAAAATGTAAAAAGGCAAAAAATTAAATGAAATTGTTAGTCTGGTGCAGCTCCATTTGGATACCATTATTAGCAAATAGTCATTTGTACAGGGTCTGTCTGGATTTAACTTCCTTTGCTAAGGAAATAGAGTGGTTTACTAGAAGACTGTCAGAGCTGGGTGGAATGCTGGAGATTATTTCGTTCTGGAAGACAATTTGTTGTTGTTAAAACTCTGCCTTATTAAGCACTCTGTGCTAGATGTGGAGGTTTAGACACATTTTTGCTAATCTTTAATAATTCTGGAGAGATCTGTGTTCAATCCCCTCTCAAGGTGAGAAAACAGAGGAAATGATTTGCCCAAGAATTTGTTGGCTAGTTCCAGAGCTGGGGACTTGAGGGATTTGTTTGTTTTATAGCTCATGTTCACTTAGGGCTCTCTAGGTTCATTATACTTTTAAAGAATTTACAGCCTCAGTGTCTTACAAGATCACACATTTCTTGGCACAAATTTATGAACATTAGTGCAATATAAATATCATTTGTACTCAGTATGTCTCTCTTTGCTTCCTTTTGTTTTTGTCTTTACAGTATCAGAACAGGAAATTATGACCTGATTCTTAAATCTTTTCTATTGTGAATGATAACATACTTTCAAAAAAGAAGATAAGCTGTGTGTATGGCTTTATGAATAAAGTGAATAGACAATAACTATTATCTAGGTCAACAAATTGCCTGTGTGGATTTGATTCCTTTAACAAAAGCACAAAGTCCAGACTCTAGGCAGATGTTTGATTCTTAACTGCTGTGTCCATATAACTCCTTTTCTTCAAGTTTCACCACTGTTGAGTTCAGTGGTCATTTCTTTGCAGTTTGATCACCTGGGCATGGGTTCCTGAATATATTTCAATTTTTTTCAGACAGATTTCTTTCCACAGATTAGAAGTTGCTTGAAACCATAGTTACCAGGATAGAGATTAGGTCCCAGGAGAATGTTTGATTTATTTAAGGATACAAACTTTTTTCAGACGTTTCACTGAACACATATAATTGCTTTGCTAATTATAATGAGTACTTGCCAGTGCTTTGATCTGTGATTCAGATTTGTTACTTAATTCTAACTTCCCCCATTCTTCAGTCTGAGTAATATCTTTCCTGCACTGGTGCTTTTCTCAATATGTGTTGCATTCTATGAGATAAGAGCAACTAGAATCCCCATGTCATAATGTCCCCCTCTCCCCTTCTCTTGCAGCCTGGGTTAGTTCTCTCTCCATGGGGATGATTTTCTTCTGCTGCCCGATTGTCAGTGTCTTCACAGACGTGTTTGGTTGTCGGAAAACAGCTGTCGTGGGTGCTGCTGTTGGATTTGTTGGACTCTTATCAAGTTCTTTTGTAAGGTAAGGACTTGGTTTCTTCATGTTTTCAAAATCTGTGAGCTATCTTCTAGATTTCCTTTCAGAAACTCTGCTGTTTACAAGGGAAAAAAGTCCTCCTTTTCAAGTGCTTAAAACTTGAAGCATATCACTTATGCACTGTCCACAGCAGCAAATCAGAGCTTGTACATTTGAATGCTTTTGCTTGCAGTGCCTCAGAGTGAGATGCCAAGTCAGGGTACATGTGTTCCCTGGAGCCAAAGAAAAATATTTTTCCTTTTGTTTTTTTCCATTCACAGAAAAATCCCAAAGACTCAAATTCTAGCAGTAAAGTTGTCTAAAGCAATGGCCTTAATTTAAGATCAACTCATTCTGAGTTCCAAAGTGTACAAGAGATGATATTTTGAAGTGGTTGTTCATAGGCTTGATGTGAAATATTTTTATTAATGAGATCTAGACTTTGCTGTTTATTTCAACCCAGGTAGAGAATTCCTATCTGCACTTTTTTGGGGGTAGGGGTATGAAGAGGGAAAGAACAGTGCTGAAATTTAAAAGATCATGACAAAATGAAGTGATCAAATGCAGCTTAAAATAAAAATTCCTCTCAAAACATTGTTCCTTGTGTCTGTCAGAAGCCCTGCAGAAGAGCTAACTGCAGAGAGCTGGGAGGCACCGTAACGGTGGAAGCACGTCTCTCTCCAGCTCCTGTTTTACCTGCAAATCCTATTTAATTGTCAGGATAATCCCCAGATAGAGAAACCCTGGTTTAATGGATAGCTCTGGCTAACAGGCAGCACTTAAGAGGAAAACCCTTAGATGATTTCCATCCTCTGTCTACTTTTGTGGTTTATTTTCATTTCCTGTCCCTTTCTCTTCCTTAGCTATCTTCAAGCTTTAGTTGAAAAGCATTATTGTAGTTACTAGGAAAAAAAAATCAAACTTAAATTTCTTGCCCTGTTTATTTTTTTTTTTCTATTTTTTTAAAATTTAAATTTAAAAAAGGGTTTCCTTGCAATGTTGTGTTGGTTTCTGCTACACAACAGTGCAGAACAGCCATAATTATACTTAGATCCCCTCCCTCTCTAGCCTCCCTGCCCCCACCCCCCTTTCCATCCCTCCAGGTCACAGAGTGCAAGACTGGGTTCCCTGTGGTACACAGCAGCTTCTCCCCCAGCTGTCTGTCTTACACCTAATAGTTTCTGTCTGTTGATGCCACTTTCTCCACTCATCCCAACCTCTCCCTCCCCACTGTGCCCACAAGTCCATTCTCTACATTTGTGTCTCCATTCCTTCCCTGAAAATAGCTTCATCAACATCATTTTTCTAGATTCCATATATATGGTTAATATACTTTGTTTTTCTCTTTCTGACTTCCTTCACTCTGTATAACTCTAGGTTCATCTACCTCAGTCAGTCAGTTCAGTTGCTCAGTGATGTCCGACTCTTTGCCACCCCATGAACCGCAGCACGCCAGGCCTCCCTGTCCATCACCAACTCCCCAGAGTCCACCCAAACCCATGTCCATTGAGTCGGTGATGCCATCCAACCATCTCATCCTCTGTCGTTCCCTTCTCCTCCTATCCTCAACCTTTCTCCATTAGAACTGACTTAAATTGTTCCTTTTATGGCTGAATGACTGCAGCCATGAAATTAAAAGCCACTTACTCCTTGGAAGGAAAATATGACCAACCTAGATAGCATATTCAAAAGAAGAAACATTACTTTGCCAACAAAGATTCATCTAGTCAAGGCTATGGTTTTTCCAGTGGTCATGTATGGATGTGAGAGTTGGACTATGAAGAAAGCTGAGCACCGAAGAATTGATGCTTTTGAACTGTGGTGTTGGAGAAGACTCTTGAGAGTCCCTTGGACTGCAAGGAGATCCAACCTGTCCATCCTAAAGGAGATCAGTCCTGGGTATTCCTTGGAAGGACTGATGCTGAAGCTGAAACTCCAATACTTTGGCCACGTGATGCAAAGAGTTGACTCATTGGAAAAGACTCTGATGCTGGGAGGGATTGGGGGCGGGAGGAAAAGGGGACGACAGAGGATGAGATGGCTGGATGGCATCACCGACTTGATGGACTTGAGTCTGAGTGAACTCTGGGAGTTGGTGATGGACAGGGAGGCCTGGCGTGCCGCGATTCATAGGGTCGCAGAGAGTCGGACACGACTGAGCGACTGAACTGAACTGAACATTCCACTGTGTGTATGTACCGCATCTTCCTCATCCACTCATCTGTCAGTGGACATCTAGGTTGCTTCCCTGTCCTGGCTGTTGTAAACAGTGCTGCCGTCAACACTGGGGTACACGTGTCATTTTTGATTATGACTTTCTCAGGGTATGCCCAGTAGTGGAGTTGCTAGGTCATATGGTAGATTTATTCCTAGTTTTTTCATATTGTTCTTGCTAATGGCTATATAAGTTTACATTCTCTCCAACAGTATAGGAGGGTTCCCTTTCCTCAGCATCCTCTCCAGCATTTATTGTTGGTAGATTTTCTGATGCTGGCCATCCTGACTGCTGTGAGGAGATACCTCATAGTAGTTTTCATTTGCATTTCTCTGTTCATTAATGATCTTGAGCATCTTTTCATGTGTTCACTGGCCATTGCCCTGTTTATTTATCTATTTATTATTTCTTTAATCTTTATTTTGGCCACACCACACAGCGTGAGGAAGCTTAGCTTCCAAACCAGGGATTGAACCCAGGCCCCTGTGTGAAAACTTGGAGTCCTTAATCACTGGACCACCGGGAAGTCCCACCCTATTTATTTTTAAATATTCAGAATCAACAGAATCCTTGGTTTACTGATTTTACCCTCACTCTCCCCCACACATACCCCTTCCTCAACTCTAAAGTGAGCCTCTTTCTTTCACCTTAGACATTTTATTTGGATTCTAAACAATTATTTTTATGCCTCTTTAGAACATAAATATTCCATCTTTAAAGTTGCCTTTGTTTTTGTCTTCTAAAGTTGTTTTCTAAAGAAATAAAAAACAGTTTTTTGGGGGATAAGGTTCTACTTAGGTAATTCTGTGAGGTCGTTTACTTTTAGTTCTTCTTTATCTCTAATACAGTATTGTGCTCTTACTGCCTCATCAGATCCCTGCTTGGCCCGGAAGCCTCAGATACCCATTGTCAGTCAATGACCTTAGCGTTTGCTGAAGTATTAACACTCAGGCTTTGGTGGAGAGAGAAACTAAGAGATAAAAAACTCATGTAACTTACTACCTAGTAAGTTACACAGACCAACTTACAGCAAGCAGTGTTTCTCAAACTTTTTTGACCACTAAGAAATAAAAATTATAAAATGTAAATTTTACGTGGTGACCTAGTTCTTTTCTCTGTCTTCCTCCCCCATCCCCACCCCTGACTACAACAAACTGTCTTGAAGGGATCTTTACCTTACTACGTATAATGCTCTCATATCTTCTATTCAGTTTCATTATTTAACCCACTGATCAAAAGCTGCTGTACTTTGCGAGCATACAGAGGAACCCCAAGGGGAGATACGGTATAAATTCCAAGTGTTGAACAGTGGACTGACCTTCTTTTCCTCTAGTTCAAATTCTGCCTTCTTAAGAAAGCCTTCTCTAGCAATTCCAGGTTGCTGCATCAGCGTCTCTTCTTTGAATACTTTTCCCACACATACTTGGTATCTTACGGATTTACACAGCACTTACTCAGTTGTCAAACTTCAACAATTTGAACCATCTGCTACTAAAGTGAAAATTAGAAGTGAAGATTCCAGCAGCAGTGAAAATGCCATCACAAAGCTGATGTATTTTACTCTGTAGGAGAGATACCAAGGCTAATCTTACCCAGCACTCCGTATTTAAATGGTGTGCAAAAGAATGTCTCGATTTATGTCCATGGCTCTCTGGTTTTCCAGCTGACAGCTTTATAATAATATAGTGTAACTATAGATATTGTCATTGTTTATGACAATACTGTGCCGTCAATACTATTTTTAACATACACTTTGAAGAAGGCAGAGAAAAATGTATTTAGAGTTTTCCTTTAAAATTGTTAAATAAAAGTAAATTGGCACCTTAAGAAATTTGTTGAAGTTATCTGGAAAAATACTTATATGAAAAAACTGATGCAGAATGAATGAAATATTATTTATATTTTGTTTTACATTCTTGTTATTTGTTATTTCAGGTATGTGTCTTGTTTCACTAAGCAGACTAGAAGTAGGGCATAACTACACTGAAAATATTCTTTTCACCAAGTATCTGGAACATAGTAGCTGTTAAATATGTTTATTGAATAAGAGTGGGGTTTTGGTAAAGAGTGATCAGAGTTAGGTAGATTAATTTAAGAGAATTAGGGACTGGCTCTTGAGCCTGATTTGAAGATGGTTTTTACATAGATTAATAGGCGGGAAAGGGCTTCTCAGAGTCAGAGGACTGCCAGCCTGCCTTAATTTTATCAGATTCTAGAGTTCCTTGTGATTACCTCAGCATATTGCTAGGCTACAATTATTGTTTAAAATTTAATTATTAACCAACTTTATCTATCTTAGTTTCTAATAAAGAGCTTGCCTTTACTACTGATACACAGCCTTCTGAATTTTCAAAAGAAAAAAAACTTCAGTATTCTCCTTGTTTCAAAGAATGTAATGCTATGTTCCTTTGCTTTCTTTTTTAAAAATTTCCTCCACTTTGCAGCCTCCTCTTGCTTCAGCCCTCTCTTTTCTTTTGTTCATTTTCTTTTTTTTTGTTTTGCACTATGCAGCTTGTGGGATCTTAGTTCCCTGACCAGGGATCGAACCCAGGCCCTTGGCAGTGAGAGTGCTGAGTCCTAGCCACTGGACTGCCAGGGAATTCCCTATGTTCCTTTACTTTCATCAGAAGTGTGTAATTAAGTTATTTGGTTAAATATAGAATTCTTAACCTTTGATTTTTTTTGTAGCTTACAGACTAGGATCAGTCTGGCCCTGTAGCTTACAGACTAGGATCAGTAGTGAATACACTTCGTTGAGTAGTCCTGCAATCAGAATATGATTTCTCATTATCTTACACAACACTGAGAACAGTGCAGCACAGGGCGAAGGTTGGTCTGCAGCCCTTAGGCCAGCAAATGCAACAGACACTTCACTGCTTGTCCGTGCAAATGTTCCTCGCATGAGCTTGGGTAGAAAATACCAAACGTAGCCTCCTCTTTGAGTAGATTGCTGATTAATAAGTCCCTGGAAAAATTCCATGAAGGAAAACAGTTTTCATAGTTAAATTCTACTTTTTTAAAGCTTTTAATGAGACTAGTTTTTTTTTTTTTTTTTTGGTAGTTTAATCATTGTCAGTGTCACTGAGGCCCTTCCTGGCACCACTGTTTATTTCTTAGTTGGAGAGCATCACAGTTTTTACCCAGTGCTGCATGGTTCGCCTGAAAGTCGATAGAAAGAGGAGGAGGGATCAAATCATGTAGGACCTTATTGATCATTTTTCACATATTAAGGCATTTTTTATTATCTGTTCAGATGAAATTAAAATATTGTGTTGTATTTTTATTAAGATTTTAATTTCTTTTTGGTTAATTTTTATTTGTAGAAAATATGTTGATTAACTGAAACCCCTTTGACCATAAGGCTTTATTCTTCCAAGCACGTGATGAAAATAATGAAAGCTGCTCTACATCTTTTTCATCTTCGCACAGCTCCATTGAGCCTCTGTACCTGACCTACGGGATCATATTTGCCTGTGGCTGCTCCTTCGCCTACCAGCCTTCCTTGGTCATTTTGGGACACTATTTCAAGAAGCGCCTTGGACTGGTGAACGGCATCGTCACCGCTGGTAGCAGCATCTTCACAATTTTGCTGCCTTTCCTGTTGAGGGTTCTGACCGACAGCGTGGGTCTCTTCCACACCCTCCAGGTTCTCTCCATCTTCATGTTTGTCCTCTTTCTGGCTGGCTTCACTTACCGACCTCTTGCTCCAAGTGCCAAAGATAAAGACGGTACAACCAAAGGAGGCAACCGACTCTCCCTCTTTCCAGGAGAAAGTTCAGTCCTCCAAAAAAAATTTTCAATTTTGCCATCTTCAAGGTGACAGTGTACACAGTGTGGGCCGTTGGAATACCACTTGCACTTTTTGGGTACTTCGTGCCTTATGTTCACTTGGTGAGTATGCCTCTCTGGCTTTGCTGGTAATGGATATTATTATTTCATACAGAAAAGCTTCTCAGAAGAGCAAGAGAGCTCAGATTGAAGTTGGCCTTAAATGTTGTCCTGGTTGTAATTCAGGGACCCTTGCAAGTCAAGGTCTCCTAAGACAAGGTCAGCACAGTCATCCGATCATTACATAGAGAATATGTTTCATGCTATGCTTTGGTATTTAACAGATCACCAAACCTACACTAACAAAACCAACTTGTTTTTTTTTTTTTTTAAAGAACACTAAAATGTTGGAACAAATGTCATCTATACAAAAAAAGTTGACAGGTCAGTTTTTGTTCAAATGGCTTATTAATCATAATCAGGGACAAAGATGGTGCAATGATTTTGTCAACACCAATAGATTATTTTTCAACAAAGGGTGCAAAAATTAGGTAAATAGTAAAAGCCAGTGACTTTGACACAAATAAGCACTTTGTCTACTTGTGAGATACTTCTGAGAAAATGGGAATTCCATTTGGAGGATTATTTGAAAAATGTTAGCAAGTTCCAAATAACCAGAGAGAGCAAGGGTTTCATAGGAAATTAGGATTTCAAGTGCTCGTGCACTTTATATTGCTTATTTATATTGCAAAGGCAAATTTCAACCTCTTTATAATAACCGTAAGCAGTGTCTAAAGTATTTTCCCTGGCAGAGTTTGCTCAAAAGTGCTTATTATTATGTTTCTTCCTTTATTCTTGTTATGACCGAAAATGTATTTATAGTTCAACATAGTTGATAGATGATAAACAAAAATGGTACTAGGATAAGTTTTTCTTTTATGTATATACTATGTGATTTAGAGTTTTTACCTTTTAGTCTACTTTTGGACGCTTGTGCAATTTTTCTTTAGTTAAAATTCTGGCAAAATTTGGCAGGGTAGTTCAGAGAATTACTGGGGTCAGGGAGTCAGCTAGTAAATGACATCATCAATCCTTTGTGGATCTAAGACAATTTGAATTCTTAATTCTCCTATTCTCTTTTGCCAGAGGTTTTTAAGGAGGCAGCTGGGAGGAACGTCGGGGAGACAAGAGAGGACTAGTTTTTAGGACTCTGAACCATGAGGCATTTTGCAGAGACTGAGTTACTAGGTAAAATGACCTGGTATGTCACGCCTATCAGATATGAAGTCTGTGGCTACATCTTGATCTGAGAGTCCATTTTCACTCTTTTAGGAAGACATAGTTAAACCATCTGAAAATAATTTAGAATATATACATATTTACACATAGATCCACTGTGGGAAGATCAACCTTACCAGTTACTTATTCCATAGCTTCCGTAGATAAGAAAACATTTTTTGGGTCCTTTTTAGAGATGAATAGATTTTTTAAAAAATTCTATTTGTTACTATAATGTGAAAACCCTTAGAGAAATCAATATCTCAACTTTGCTGCTGCTGCTGCTAAGTCGCTAGTACCTGACATTTACCAAAGGACAAGTGGTAGTTGATTATCTAGTTATTTTTGGTAATTTCTAGTAATGTAATTTATAAATTAATTTATATATATTATTTCATTTGACCTTCATAGTAAACCTGTGAGGTAGGCAGAATAAATAATATTAGCTCATGATTTACAGGCTGGGAAACAGATCCATCATTAACAAAGATTTTAAGCAGCTTCCTCAGAATCATGGCAGAGCAGGGGCTGGTTCCCTCCTGCTATGTTTACCTGGAGAACACACCTGGCATGGTCTTCCTCTGGGGCATACTAGCTCCCGTCCCCAGATCTACCACTGGATACCTCCATTGTATTGAAAGGGCAGTGAGTGTTCCCTGAGAACTTTCATAAATATGTTACTGGTCTTTTTCTTAAAGTGAATGAAATTTCATAATGAGTAATGAGTTAGACAGTGTTATAGTTACTACTGTCATCAGGAGGCTGTAAATCAGACTGTACACAGAACAACAAGGTCTCTGTTAACTCAGATAACAAACCAGGCCTTATTCTGCTCTCCCTCCTTCCAGGTATGTTGTCTTACAAAATTGATATTTTTTCACTGGGGATTTTTCTCCCCTTTCGAATGCCTATGGCACTAAAGCTGTGGTGGAGAGGAAAGCAGTTACACGCCGGGCGGGTGGTTTGAATCTCATGCTCGATGAGCGCGCTGAGCTTGTCACTGTGGTGCAGTTTAAGGTCTGGACTAGGGATATTTAATGCTCAATCCAGACTTCATGCAGTGGGACACCACCTCCCTCCGTAGAGGGAGGAAAAGGTGTCTGAACTCTTTCCAAGGACTGGTAAGATGGTGTTCAATTCACGTTGAATGTTGAAGAGAAAATGCCTGTAAGGCATAAGAACCTGTGCTGAAGGAGCATAAAATCTATTTTGAGTAGTAATATCGACCATTATAGTTTATAAAGTTTATAAATGTTACATACATACATTACCTTATAAATCTTCACCACAGTGCAGTACTTGGAGTGTATCATCCTTATTTCATGAATGAGGCACTGAGAGGTGTAAAAACTCGTCCAGGTTCACAAGACACAGCAACTGGTAATTATTAGTGTACTACTTTCATGCAAGAGGCAGTATTGCATAGTGAGTAAAACAGGTGCTGGTTTTGTCCCTTTATACTTGGGTAGCCTTAGGTAACAGACTCTAGCCATCAGTTTCAGCATCTATAAAATAGGGATAAATCCAATTTTGCAGAATTGTTGTAAGGATGACAAAAAATGTATGTAAAGCATCTCTCTAGTTCTGGTATAATGAGAGTTACTCAAATTTAAGATGATGTAATGGGGAATTGTCTGATTTTAGTGGATGAGTCAAAGGAGAAAGATGGCATCTTCTTGAAAAAGTGGTTAGTAAAAGCTTCATAGGATTGGAATTGGTCCTTAATCATGAGCTTTGCTGTAAAAACTGCATCTTTAATTAGGGAACTAATTTCTCTATCTAGGTCTCCTTTGAAGGATTCAGAAATACAGTGAAGTGCTTTCATGGCTGTGTTAAAAATTCTAAGGTCACTTGCTTATTAGACTATATGTGATGATTTGAGAGGAAATATGTATGCTTTGTGGTATTCTTACTCTCAGAGCAAGGTTGAAAGTTTTCTTTTAGTAGTTCACTTTTAAAAATGAAGACTCATATTGCTTCCTAGAAGGGGTCAAATGATTTCTTTTAAGCCTTCCCAGATGTAATCTCTATTGTGAGGGTATGAATCTTTTTTCTTCTAGTTTAAGTGAGATATGATTGTCCTACAGCACGTAATAAGTTTAAGGTATATAGCATAAACATTTGAATTGTATACATCATGAAATTAATATCATAACAAGTTTAGTAAACATCCCATATCTCATAGATAGAAAATTAAAGAAATAGAGTAAGGGTACAAATCTTACAGATTAATTTTGATGAGATATAACTTTCCAAATAACCATTCCCATTAGCAGCTGCTTTAGCTTTTCTGAATTGCCCTTTTTCCTGAGAGTTGCTTTGTTTTGTTTTCTAGGTTAAGGTGTTTTGTTTTTTTTTTTTAACTTTTAATTTTGTATTGGAATATAGTTGATTATCAGTGTTGTGTTGGTTTTTTAGATGTACAGCAAAGTGGTTCAGTTATACATGTATCCTTTTTCAAATTCTTTTCCCATTTAGATTATTACATAATATTGAGCAGAGTTTCCTGTGTCATTGTTGGTTATCCATTTTGTCTTAATTTTTATTTTTTTAAATCTCTTTATTTTGTCTTGGAGTATAGCCGATTAACAATGTTACAGTAGTTTCAGGCGAACCCCAGAGGGACTGAGCCATACATATACGTGTGTCCCTTCTCCCCCAGACTCCTCTTCCATCCAGCCTGCCACGTAACATCGAGCAGAATTCCATATTGCTGGTTAGTAGGTCCTTGTTGGTTATCCATTTTAATTATAGCAGTGAGTACATGTCCATCCCCATCTCCCTTACTACCCCTTCCCTACTGTGTTTCCTCTCTGGTAACTGTAAGTTCATTCTTTAAGTCTGTGAGTCTGTTTTTGTTTTGTAAATAAGTTTATTTGTGTAACTTTTTTTTAGATTCTGTGACAGCATATTTGTCTGTCTTTGTCTGAGTTACGTCACTCTTTGTGACATTCTAGGTTCATCCGGGTTGCTGCCAGTGGCATTATTTCATTCTTTTAGTGACTGAGTAATATTCCATTGTATGTAAGTCCCACATCTTCTTTATCCACTCCTTCGATGGACATTTGGGTTGCTTCCAGGTCCTGGCTATTGTAAACAATGCTGCTAAGAACACTGGGGTGCATGTAACCTTTTGGAGGATGTTTTTCTCTGGTTACATGCCCAGGAGTGGGATTGCTGGATCATATGGTAGTTCTATTTTAGTTTCTTAAGGAACCTCCAGACTGTTCTCCATGGTGGCTGTACCAATTTACATTCCCACAAACAGTGCCAGGGTTTTCCCTTTTCCATACACCCTTTCCAGCATTTATTGCTTGTAGCTTTTTGATGGAGAAGGCGATGGCACCCCACTCCAGTACTCTTGCCTGGAAAATCCCATGGATAGAGGAGCCTGGTGGGCTGCAATCCATGGGATTGCGAAGAGCCGGACACGACTGAGGGACTTCACTTTCACTTTTTACTTTCATGCATTGGAGAAGGAAATGGCAACCCACTCCAGTTTCTTGCCTGGAGAAACCCAGGGACGGCAGAGCCTGGTGGGCTGCCGTCTATGGGGTCTCAGAGTCTGACACGACTGAAGTGATTTAGCAGCAGCAGCAGCAGCAGTTTTTTGATAATGGCCATTCTGACTGGTGTGACGAGGCATGTCGTCATAGTCTTGGTTTGCGTTTCTCTAATAATTAATGATGTTGAGCGTTTTTCGTGTGCCTCTTGGCCATTTGTATATTAATATTTCTTTGGATAAGTGTCTGGATCTTCTGCCCATTTTTAGATTGGGTTATTTGCTTTTTTTATTTGAGCTGCATGAGCTGTTTGTATATTTTGGAGATGAATCTCTTGTAGGTCACTTGGATTAAGTTTTTATGGCTTCTTCTTCTTTAGTTTTTCTTCACTAGCTTCCAGAAACATGCTTTTAGTTTTCCTCCTACCTCTCCATCATTCCTCTTATTAATAGTTTCTTCTGGTTCCTTCTTTTCACCCTGACTCTGAATATCAAGGGACTTGCCTCTTGATCTTTTCCTGTATTAATTCTGTCACATGAGTGTATGTTCCTCGATTCTTTGTCTCATCACAACAAAGATTTGGAGTGACGGATATTAAAGCCCCCTCAGCGAGTCACAGCTCCCAGGTCTTGGATAGACCGTGTTATAGCTCTCAGGTTTCAAATGAATCATGTTATAGCTCTTAAACAAATCAGTGTTACAGCTCTATTTTATTTAGAAGAGAGCAGGAAAATTCATCTTCGAGGCACCAGGGCACGTCGATCTAGACATGAGAAGAGCACCCCAGCGCGCAGGAGAGAGAGAGAGAGAGAGAGCTGGCTCTGGCTCCTCTATTTATATGTTTATCTCTCCCTGGGCCTGTCCTATGTAAATTGGGCCAGCCACGAGTGTTGTTTGTTTTACCTGAGGTCCTCCGATCCTTGGTCCTCGGACCTTCTTTTGTTTCATTTTCCCGGGTTTTCCCTTCCTTGTCTATAGCCACTGCCATTTTGGACTCCTTTCCCCTGTTTAACCTACCTAACAATTCCAAATGATGATTTCATCTAATTTCCCGAGTTCAGATATCACGTATGTGCCAGTGGCTCAAAATTTATATTAATTTAGTCTAAACCCCTTTATTGAATTCTTCACCAAACTTTTATAGCCAACTGCTTACTTAATATCTCCACTTGGAGGACTGCTAGATGTTTCAGATTTAACATGAAGAGCCCCGAGGGTTATCCCCTGTCCTCCAAACCTGTTCTGCTCTCAGCCTTCCTTATCTTAGGAAATGGCAATCCCATCAGGCCCCAAACCTTGGAGGCATCCTTGGCGCCTCTTTCACACCATACTCCTGATCCAGATCAGAAATCTTGGTGGTTCTCCTTTCAAGATAAATTTAGAATCTGTCCACTTCTCATCATCATCGTTACTATACCTCTGACTGAGCCAGCATCACCCCCTAGCCTGGATCACTGTAATAGACTCCTATCTGGTCTCCCCACCTCCTTCCTTGCCCTGGTGCAATCTGTACGCTGAAACCACAGGTGTTCTTTCAACATAAGTCTCTCAGAATCTTTTAGTGGCTCCCCATTGCTTTGAGAGTAAAAACTATGTCCTTCTGGTGGCTCTCAATGTAGGGTAAGGAAATTAGAGAACGCAAGGTTCAGAGAAAGAACGAGACTGGCACTTTACAAGAACAGATCACCTTTAATGAGGCGAGGAGGGGCAGCAGTCAGATTAGTGAGTTGCTGCACTAACCCAAGAAAAGAGTAAGTATATATAGGCATATATGTGGAAATCCACTGTCTTAAGGGGGCCTGTTCTTCTCCAAGGTTGTTTGGAGTAGTTATGTCTTAAACAGGGGGCAAGGAATTCTGGAGATTGGCCTGAGGCTGGGACCGGCTGGGAGCTGGGTGTAATCAATCTTAATGTCCATTTTTTTTCTTCGGGTGAGAGAGTTCTTTGTTTTGTAGAGAATGGTGGGGAGGACCCAGAGGGGAGTTTTAACTCCAGGCTGTTTTGATCGCCAAACTTTGCTTCACTCAGAGTCCGCCATGGTCTGTCCCCGCCTGTCTCTGATCCCATCTGGCCCATCCCCTCACACTCTCTGCTGTCTTTCCTGTCCGCCTTTTAATGAGGCTTGCCCTGACCCCCTGGTAAAACTCCCTTCATCCATTTCCCCTCCACACACTCCCAAACTCCCTCACACTGCTGTTTCTTTGTCATACCTTCTAATGTGTTACATAACTTAATTGTGATGGTGATTGTTTGTTCTCTGTGTGTATAACTCTGCTAGAATGTAAATGTCGAGGCCAGCCAAGGGTCCTTCTCTGTCTTGTTCAATGAATGAACCTAAGCACCTAGCACAGTGCCTAACATAGCAGTGGGTGCTCAAATATTTGTTGAATGACTAAATATCTTATGGATTAATCAAAGTGACACTATATAAGCATCGTTCATCTTCTCTTCATTTTGATCTTTAAAATTCTCTACTATGATACTAAAATGGTGTTTCACATGTTATGCCTATAGGACATGATGTTATTCATATCCGCTCCACAGTTAATCAATAAGCTCAAAGTCAGAAGACGTCAGGCTTAAGTACCGCTAATGCCATCTGTTGATGGAGAAAAGAGTTGATGTGTTTTGCTTTTGACCTATAGCTATATATACATGTTGAAATTGAAAATGGAAGAACTTTGTGTGTCTCTGTCACTGTTGTGAGTGTGTGGAAGGATGGAATGGCTGTCCCCATTAACAAGGAAAGCTGGATAGTTGGTGTGTGCTCTCCTGCAGCTGACATCTTGCAGAGCCTTGGGTGGTGTGAGTGAGAACAGAATGGGGATACAGGCCCAGAGCACTGACCACAGGGCCGCATCAATCAGATGCCTGATAAATGCCTGCAAATGACAACAGTGATGCAACTCTTCTCAGCGGCATAGAACATCCCTTCCTCAGTATGAGAATGACGACTTAGTTTTTATTGCTTTTACATCTCTCCACCACTATTCGCCTTGAAAAGCAGCACGTGTGTTCTTTGACTCCAGAACATACAGCAGTGAAGTTTTAGGTTTTAAGCTTTGACCCACATAGTTCTGTATCGGAGAGATGACTGACTCATGTGTTGAAATTTGTGTTTATTAGCTCATTTTCAAAAAACTCCATAAGATGTGTCAGTTTTGTGGCAGATAGTAACTGTCCTCAAAAGAGACTCTGATCTGGTACGAACATCCCACTTATCTGAGACCATGATTAAAGGCACCATTATTTGCCTGCTGACAGGGCAATTCAGTGGATACCAAGTCCAATTGTAATTGGGAACAAACAAGTTGTGTTTTTAAATTAGAAATGAAACCTGTAGGCAAACAAGCTAATCAATGGGGCATGTAAAACCTCAGGAGAGATTTTATGGCTCTAACGCCAGGTGCTCCATGGCTCAGTACTGGAATGCACCCATTAGATTTCACTGGCCAGGTTACCACTGGCCACATTGTAGTCACAGCAGGAATATCACCCCAGGGTAGAGCTCAGGGTGCTGAGCTGTGTAAATAGGAACAGCAGACATGCTCTTGTCTCTTTGTGGCTTCCTCAAACGGAGATTCAGGTGACATTTGTCAAGAATCTGTCATGTGCCAAGCACCTCCACAAAATCTCACATAACCATCACAAGGGTGAGGGTAACAAATGTCATAAATAATTATATACTTGGAGCCAAGGAAGCGACTTTGCTAAATAAGCTATGCTTGGTCGGGGTCATGCACTGAGTTTGCTCAGAGCTGGGATTTGAACGTGGCTCTCAGACTCTGAGCCTCGTGTTCTTTTCAGTAGAGTTTTGTTCCCTGATTGGATCACCTGAGAGGTGGAGTGCTACCCACCATCAGCCGCACTGGGCCGGGACCAGGATTTTCTTTGGCTTGCATGTTTCCCCTCTGTTCTATCAGAACTAAGCACAGAAGCAGGGCTGGACCATCCAGGCACTCAGAGCACGCCGCACGGCCGAGGAGAGGACTCCGAGCAGGTGGGCTGGTGTGATGACTGGGTGTCATGGAACTGCTCTGTCAGCCCGTGTGTCTCTCTCCTCTTTTGGTCTCTAGGATATTGTGAACCTGAGGAAAGCAATTGCTTTTCTGTGACAAGTGGAACATGAAATATGCATAGCTTTTTGTTCAGTTTGGTTTTATACAATAAACATGAAGCATAGCCGAAGAAAAAATGGACAAATGTACAAATTTATAGTAAAATGTACAAATGTATTTGACTGATAACAGAGTACTATTATAGGAAAATGCAAAGAAACAAATTGCTTGAATTTTAGAGTTACATATAAACTCTGAAGACCTTGATAGATCTTTAAGTGTCCTGTGTGTGTGTGCTAAGTCACTTCAGTCTTGTCCAACTCTTTGCGACCCTGTGGACTGTAGCACACCAGGCTTCTCTGTCCATGTGATTCTCCAGGCAAGAATGCTGGGGTGGGTTGCCCTCCTCCAGGGAACCTTCCCGACCCAGGGATCAAACCTGTGTCTCTTATGTCTCCTGCACTGGCAGGTGGGTGTTTTTGCTACTAGTGCCACTTGGGAAGCCCTGTGAAGTGTCCTGAGACACTGAAGTTTCCTGAGAAGGGCCAAAAAGCATTGGAGAAACTGCTCCTTCTCTTGTCCCCTCCCCATATCTATAATGTTTTTCTTTTTTTTTAAATTGAAGTATAGTTGATTTACAATATTAGTTTCAGTTATATAACATAGTGATTCAACATTGTTATAGATTTTAAAATTATATAAATTTATTATAAATCTATATAAATTTATATATATATAATAAACCTTATTGTAAGATATTTAAAGTTATTATAAGATACTGGCTTTAGCCCCCATGCGGTACAGTATGTCCTTGTAGCTTACTTAAGCGTAATAGTTTGTACCTCTTCATACCCTATTCCCGTTTGCCCCTCGCCCCTTTCCTCTCCCCAGTGATAACCACTAGTTTATCCTCTGTATCTGTTTTTCTGTCTTGTTAATATGTAAATTTCACCATGTCTTTTGTATTTAATTGTCTCATGTTTTATTTTTTTAAATATAATATTCTCTAGAATAATCTCAAAATTTAACTGTAATAGGGATATTTGCTTTATCCCTCAACTTGTCAGATTAATATCAAAATTATTTCAATTTTGAGGAACCTAAATTTAGCTGATAAGGGGTCCTATCCTGATTTTTCTGTCAACTAGAAAATAAATTGTTATGATAGAGAATTAACACAATAGAAATCTTAATTTGAAGACTCTTAAAGGTATGAGGGTAAACCTGGACATTGCCTTTCACCCTGCATTTACCAGGTGGCTCTGGTGGGTGGAGAGATTGTCCGATCAATTGAGAGTACCTTCTGCTAGTTTAACCTTCTCTCTAGGTTCTGGGACATCTCTTTGGAAAAACCCTCACAGACACTAACTCCAGTGATTACAGAGTGTCAGAGGGGAAGGTAACTTACGTATTCATGATGTAGGGAAGTGTCTCTAGATCCAAAGAAAGTTTGAGGGGTGCTTGTCTCTTATGTTATCTGTCCCTTTTCCCCTTTGCTTTCCCGCCCCATTATCTGTATTTAGTTTTTTCACTCCTCTACCTTTTGGCAACTCACTTATCATCAGAAAGTTTACATTCCCTCATAACAAATTGGAGAAAAGCTCATTTAACGGTAGCTAGTTTGGAGGCAGAATTGCAAACATGGACAACTGATGTGCAGTTCGTAACCCAGCTGTGTCTGCATTCATGTCAAGTTGAACTGATTTATTCTCAGAGTAACAGGGCCAGAACAACTGCAGCATTCAATCTTCAGAGCATGGTTTAGCATCCTGTATGTCCAGTCATCACAGCCACACAAGGGCTTATATTAAACTCTTAAGTTTCTTTTAAACGTAGTATTTTTATTTCCCACACTTGTATTAATATTTACTTTCTAAGACTATCCCAGAAGTATTATCTCTTGCTGGAGCCTCAGAGCCACCCTACGAGATGGGCAGTATCAGATTCCATTTAGCAGGAGAGGAACTGGACTTGGGGTTATTCAGACAGCTTGCTCAGGATTGTAAGGCTGGTGCCTGGTGCAGCTGAGGCTTGAGCCTGGTCTTCTTAAATGTGTGGCTTTGAAGTAAAATATAAACATTTAAATGCCTTAAAAAAAAAAAGTATGACAGTAAATTAGGAGTTGAACGGAGTGTACAGGTCATTTAATGGTATTAAAAAAAAAAACTAGTAAAGTAGTTAAGACACAGAAAGGTTAAGTTGCTTGCCAGAAGTCACATAGTTATAAAAATGGTAGAACCTGGCACCCATAACATGCAAGAATATCCATGGAAAATGAATGGAAGCTTATCCTAGCCTGAAATGTGTATGTAGTGGAAACTGAATCTTTAAAGGAATAAAGTTGGCCTATCTAACACAACCCTCATCAGTTTATGGGGTTCATTTGCCGATCTGGAGGTCACTTCACCATTTTGACACAGTCCAGGTCTTCAAAGTTGCCAGCAGCAATTGTACGGTTTTGTCATCTTTCTTTCATGGATATATTTAGAGCTCAAAGTTATTGTGTGGCTGAGCCTGGAGAATGCAGGTTTCATAGCCGAATTCATCTAACCAAAGGTTACTGTATATGGGGCCAGGTCTGGGCAGCTGAGCTGACCTCACCTGCTTTGTTTATCTGTTTCTTGTAAGATTCTGACAGGAGAAAGGCCTGGAGGCCCATTACATGTCCTCAGCCCTGGGATGGTGATTGCAGAGTTTTGGAAATGATTTCCAATGGGATTATATAATCTAAAGAGTTGCCCTATCTCAGTTTTCTGGCACTATAACCGGATGAAAGAGGCAGAGTTGACATTTTAATTTTGTTTTTAGCCTGGATGCCAAACAATAAAGTCTAAATACTAGGGGTTAAATTTCATTTTTTTCCTTCCCTCCCTCCCTCCTTTTTGTTCTTGATTTTGGATTATTATTCTGATTATCTTTATTGTTACTTTGACATTTATTAGCTATGGAGAATGTTTTGGTACTTTGCAGAATAAAAAATAATCAAAAATTTCACCAAGATTTTCTAATTTAAGTAATTTTTTTCATTCGAAAGCATGCTTATAAAATTTCCTTGACAACAAGAATATTTCTTTGTATAGTGTATTATTTTAAATATTAGAATTAACCATTAAGATTCACTGTGTGCTGATCATACACAGACACACACTCCCCCGCTATTTTCCCTATTATGTGGTCTGGAAATGTTTTGTTGTTCATTTATTTTCATTTCATTTCATTCATTCATTCCCATCCCAGTGGACTTCCCTAAAGAAATGAAGGAATTCACTTCACAGATATATTTTCTGATTCAACTCTCACAGCAGCCTTTTATGAGGAAAGCAGCATTGATACTGGTCTCTCCTATTAATAGATAGGAACCTGGACCAGAAGAGAGGTTTTCTTTTGCTCAGAGTTTCACAGTAAGGGGCAGGGATGTTACTAGGATAGAGTTAGGGTGAGTTATTCCCTCTTGTCACTGCTGTATTTTCTCGCATGTGTGTGACCTCCCTCTCAGGAATTACGACTCGGTTGTGCAGATTCAAATTGAGCAGATTCAAGTGCATACCTGATAGATACTCACCGGGCACCTGTGGGTGCCTTTAGATGTGGGATTGCAGTCCTGAGAAAGGATGTAGTCTCTACTCTCAGGCAGCTCAATAAACAGCTCGTGAATAAACAAGGCAGTTTTGAAATAGTGATATTTTCTTCAAAGGCAGTAAAATGAGGTGGAAGGTGATGGTGGGACATAACCTCAGTTTGAAAAGTCGGCGACGACCTCTTTGAGGAGGTGCTAGTAGGCGCATTCTCTGGGTGAAGGGCAGCAGTAGGTATTCAGAAGACAGAAAAATGAGATGGCTTCCTGTTGCCCGTAGGAATCCTATGGCTTGGAAATTCTATAGTTTCTGTCTTTAAGGCTGGCCAACAGTCAATGAATTTTTTCATTCAACTTATTTTTATCTTATATATTATATTAAAATCTGCATGTTAGATATGAAAAATTCTTGCACAGGACCCAGGCATTGCTTTTTCTGCAGATAATTCGTTCACTACTTACATCTTCTAACTGCCGTCCCTCAGTTCTCCTGTGGTTATTACATGAGTGAGTAGATACCCTCTCACCATCACTTTATCCCACTTTTTCAGATTTTTTCCAGTGGTGTCTGTGCTTTTCTTGCTTTTCTAACCTTGCATTTATTTCCCTGCAGACCTCACCATCTGCTGCAATTTGACTACTCAGGTTAGTGAAAATTTGCCCATTTACCAGTTTTGTGCCTTAGGCAGTATTCACCAGCATTCTCCTACTTGAGATGAATAAGGATCCTTAATTCTCTGGCCACTTGTGACTCATTAATGATGAAGTTCCATATATATAGGACAGTTTCATCCAAAAAAGCTAGCTGGTTATTTGAGTATTTTTTTTCTTCTGAATTGTAGTACACTGGTATAGGAACCGGAGAAGGCAATGGCGCCCCACTCCAGTACTCTTGCCTAGAAAATCCCATGGACAGGGAGTCTGGTGGGCTGCAGTCCATGGGGTCGCTAAGAGTCGGTCATGACTGAGCAACTTCACTTTGACCTTTCACTTTGGTGCACTGGAGAAGGAAATGGAAACCCACTCCAGTGTTCTTGCCTGGAGAATCCCAGGGACGGGGAGCCTGGTGGGCTGCCGTCTATGGGGTCACATAGAGTCTGACACGACTAAAGCGACTTAGCAGCAGCAGCAACAGCAGTATAGGAACATGATAGGAAGACAATACATAATTAATACATAAGAAATCTAGAAAATGAATCATTTACAGATAAATGAAAACAGAGCTGCTGCTTTTAGTAAGGTAGAGTAAACTTGTCATGTCTTCCAAATTATATTTCTGTTGAGTTCAGTTGCTCAGTCGTGTCTGACTCTTTGCGACCCTATGAATCGCAGCACGCCAAGCCTCCCTGTCCATCACCAACTCCCGGAGTTCTTAATTAGCCAAAAATAATATGTACTTACAAACAATATGTATTTACAAATAATTCAACGTTAGTTTTTAGAAGTGATGGGTGGTTTATTCAGGCATGAAAATTATCCCTAGAATGTGGACCCCATACTGCTGAAACATTTAAGATTGGTGATGGAGAAAGAAATTCTCAAACATTTAAGAGCATCTGATTTTACGTTAAGTTGGAATGCGGCAGTAGTGTGTTTTGGTTAGTTGCACTGTGTGATGTGTTCAGTGTAAGTATAGCAAAGGCTGGTGAAGACTGTGGATTTAAAGACACGGAAATGGGCGCCTAGAGGTACATAATCAGCATATAGTCGGCCCTGCTAAGGTGGAATACCCTCTCTTGTCTTGTACCCTGTGCTTCCAGGGGAACTGGATGTCTGAGTGGACCTCCACCACATAGACTAGCAGATTCTGCCGGAGCCTCGTGACCCCTGCACACGTCTGTAGGGACGTAAAGTGCTCCCATGTGTTGATTCTTTAATTTATGAAGCACTGTAAAAACCTCAGCATAAATGGGGTATCCCTGGGTTTGCTCCTGTGAACACGCAGCTTCCTGTCACGTGTCTGACTCCTCGGAAGCTGCCCTAGGGACTTTCCACGGTTCCCTGCTGGTGGCTCCTGGTCTCCAGCTTTCGGGGCCGCCCTGAGTCCTGGAGTCGGGGTGCCCGGTCCTGGGGCCCCCATCCCACGTCTTCCTTGTGAGGTGCTTTCTAGGCTCAGGGTCACATTCGCCCTCACAGCTACCCTGTCACACATCTAGAGTAGTGTGTCAGACCTGGCGCCTCCTTTTCTCTCCTGAAACCAAATTCCTAGGTCATAAAACCTACCTGTTCACATAATTAAAAAAGAATCATTAATGTCCCGCTTGTAACATAAAAAGAAATAAAAAGTGATTTTTGGATAAAATAATGCTGCTGCTGCTGCTGCTGCTAAGTCGCTTCAGTTGTGTCAGACTCTGTGCGACCCCATAGACGGCAGCCCACCAGGCTCCCCCGTCCCTGGGATTCTCCAGGCAAGAACACTGGAGTGGGTTGCCATTTCCTTCTCCAATGCATGAAAGTGAAAAGTGAAAGGGAAGTCACTTAGTCATGTCCGACTCTTATAGTGACCCCATGGACTGCAGCCTACCACGCTCCTCTGTCCATGGGATTTTCCAGGCAAGAGTGCTGGAGTGGGATGCCATTGCCTAATACGTATTTTAAAAGGTAATGTTTGGGATATATGTGACAACACAGAGGAACTTTGAAGACATTATGCTAAATGAAATGAAGCAGATACAAAGTGTATGATTTCACTTAGATGAGGCACCTAGGGGAGTCAGATTCAGAAAGATGGGAGTACAGTGAGGGCTCCCAGGGACTTTGAGAAGGGAGAATAGGGGAGGGATTATTTAATGGGTTTGGAGTTTCAGTTTGAGAAAGTAAAAAGTTCTGGAGATGGATGGTGGTGATAGTTACATAAGAACGTGAGTGTACTTAATGTCATTGACTGTATACACTTAAAAATGGTTTAAATGGTAAATGTTATGTGATAAAAAAATTTATTAAACTAAAAAAATTAATTGGAAAAAGGCAATGTTTGGGCATAACTATATCAGATAAAACTAGCCTCCGTAGATTTCCAGAACATTCTTCCAAGGGAGTGAAGCAGTGTGCAATGTCGACTTGAAACCAAGGAAGTGATGTCCAAGATCTTAGACTGTGTAAGGAACAGAGCTCACAATTTCAAAGACTTTTTACCTGCTCTGCCTAGGCCTTCCAACCCTACAAAAGACTGAGAGTCATGCCAGCTGCCTTAATCCAGACCACCGAGGCTTTCTACTTTCTTATCTGTGCTACAGAGGTGTGGTCCTTTTCTTCTTGAACGCTTTCAAATCACAAGACAGGACCGAACATGTCTAAAATAATGTTAGTCACCCACTTCACTAGACTCTGAAGTAGTCTTATTCTTTAAAGAGGGGGTAAAAAAATTGGAATAGACAATTTCAGAAGTATGTGAAAGTGACAGCAGTGGAAGGGAGGCTGATCTGAGCTTAATCCTATTTTTTTTTTCTTTTGGCCTTCCCATGAGGCATATATAGGATCTTAATTCCCTGACCAGGGGTCAGACTGATGCACACTGCAGTGCAAGTATGGAGTCCTAACCATTGGGCTGCCAAAGAATTCCCTAATCCTAACGACTTTTAATCTTTCTTCAGATAAGTTTTTTAAATGTGATGTGATCCTAGGGAGAGAATTTAAGAGATAACTCTTAGAATTAGAAAAAGACAGGCTCTGTGGTGTGCCTTAGAAAGACTGAGGAGAAAAGGAGGCCAGAAGGCTTTTGGTAAAAGGTTCTCTAGCCAGCATCACGAGCCTGAAAGAATCTTAGTGAGGAGAGGTTAGAAGAAGGTAGAATTTCCGTGGAAGGATCAGTCTTTTATCACTTTAAAATTAAGGGCAAAATCTGTGGTACATATACACAATGGAGTACTACTCAGCCCTTAAAAAGAATAAATTTGACTCAGTTCTCATGAGATGGATGAAATTGGAGCCGATTATACAGAGTGAAGTAAACCAGAAAGAAAAACACCAATACAGTATACTGACACATATATATGGAATTTAGAAGGATAGTAATGATGACCCTCTATGTGAGACAACAAAAGAGACACAGAGGTATAGAATGGACTTTTGGACTCTGAGGGAGAGGGAGAGGGTGGGATGATTTGGGAGAATGGCATTGAAACATGTATACTATCTTGTAAGAAACGAAGCGCCAGTCTATGTTCAGTACAGGATACAGGATGCATGGGGCTGGTGCACGGGATGATTCAGGGAGATGATATGGGGTGGGAGGTGGGAGGGGGCTTCGGCATTGGGAGATCGTGGACACCTGTGGCTGATTCATGTCAATGTTTGGCAAAACAAATACAGTATTGTAATGTAGAATAAAGTATTAAAAAAAAAAAAAAAGAAGAAGAAGTACACAGCCTCAGATCCCACCCCAGACCTCGTGAATGAGAAACTCTGGAGCCAGGCAGAGCCCACAGTCTGGTCTTTACAAGTCCTTGGGGACATCCTTACATAGCTAGTCTGGGAACTACTGCCTAGAAAGCCAAAAGATACAGGAGCAACTTTGCTTGTCTGATGTCCGTCTAGAAAGGCTTAAAACAGGAAGTGACCTTTGAAACAGGTCTTCAAAGGAGAGTGAGAGTTTTTCCACGGAAGAAGTCAAGCTGGCCAGGAACATTCCAGGAATTTCAGGAGTTTAAGCCAGCTTACAGTACCACCTCCTTCGTATTTCCTAAATAAATTTGGGATGAATTCTGGGGAAGTGACTTAGGCACAGTTATTCATTGCATGTTGCAAAGAATTTAAATGTTCATCAGCAGATGACTTCTTGAATAAACTCCAAGTTATACATGTAAAAATAAAATAAAATAAAATTAAGGGCAAAATCAAGATGCTAAGTAAGAGCTAATAATGCTCCAGGGTCATTATCAAATTACCCAGAATCCTAGTGATTTAAATAATACTTTCTGAAGTTATCCCTTCCTATTTTAAGACGAAGTCTGTCTTAAACATCAAAAATTCAGCCTTAATTGAACTAGCCTTTTGCTGGGTGCATTTGTTCATTTTGGACTATTTTTCTAAATTCATGCAGTTCAGCTGTTGACTAGAAACTCCATAACCCACACCTGTCTATCTGCATGTACATTCAGCTGATGGGTGATTTTATCACCAGATGAATCCAGGAGTAAGTTTAGAAGAGCATGTATCACCTCCTCCCTTAAAAAAAAAAAAAATGAAAACATGGAAACTCAACGATGCCTCAGAAGAGCATTAACCACAACCAGGGGTCTGCATCTGTGGAGACCTTGCTACCACTTTGTACCTTCAGAGTACTGTCCTGGAGCGTTAGGCAGCCGTGCAGGCATGCTAGGGACACAGCGGAGCCCTCCCGAGCCATCCCGACCAGAGTAGAGGCAGTCTGCTTCCTTCAGAGATGGGCCAGGTCTTAACAGTTTACAGTCCACTGTGTTCATCCAACCTAGCCAGGAACCAGGGGTCTTGGGGAGTGATGACCTTGGTGAACCAGGGGTCTGGGGGAGTGATGACCTTGGTGTGCCAAGAATGAGCCTCCAAGAAAGCTGTTCAGAATTGTATTTGGATTTGAGTGGAATGAATAAAAATTAAATCAACCAACAGATTAAACATCTTTCATAGTTCAAGACGGACGAGAATAATTTTTGATAATTTGAAAACTATCTGGCATGGATATTATTGTCAGGGTCACTAATAACTTCAAGTTATGTAAAAACCCTAGTGATTTATTTTTAAGATTAAGTTCATTTTAACTTCTATAATTTAGGATTATTTGAAAGAAAGTGAAGTCACTCAGTCGTGTCCGACTCTTTGCTACCCCATGGTGTATAGCCCACCAGGCTCCTCTGCCCATGATTTTCCAGGCAAGAATACTGGAGTGTATTGTTATTTCCTTCAGCCAGGGGATCTTCCCAACCCAGGGATCGAACCCAGCTCTCCTGCATTGCAGGCAGATGCTTTAACCTCTGAGCTACCAGGGAAGCATCTAAATCCAGATTGGTTTTGACAGATAATTCCTCTGAAACATTTTGCCAAATCTCATCTAAACAATACTGTGTCAAGGATGAACTTTGTTTTAAATCAAAGGAAAATTATTTTTGGAAAAAACAGAGAAAAATAATCAGGTCTTAAGAATTTTTAAAGTTAGAAAATGTTTTCCAAATCAGGGGTTTCCAAGCCATCAGCTACCTTCCTTCCTTTAGAACTCGTCTTTTTCTACCCCTTGGTGGCTGTTAAGTAAGTTCCTGGAAACTCTTCCCGAAGTCTTGACTTTTATGTGTCTTAGTAGTGCTGTGTTTGATTACCGGCACCATGGAAACCCATCTCAATGAAATGGAAAGACTGGCCGTTTAAAAAACAAACAGAGCCAGCTGCCCATGCCTCCTAGAGTCCTGCCAGGCCAAAGGTCTGCCCTCCGCTGGGTTAGCTGCCGGGGAGGCAGGCAGTACCCATGCCACGGCTTTAATTGCAGCAGGAACCTTATTAGTAGAGACAGTGGGCTGCCCAAGATATTAGTCCCTAAAATGTTGGCAGGCAAGGAGATTCTAAGTGTTTTCATTTCACGTACATCTTAGAGCTGTTTTACTTCAAAGCACAGTTGATCACATTTAACATGTTAAAATGATATTTTGAGGCTGCCCTAATCAGCACTTGTCTTAATGGCTATAAAGTCCTATTTCAATGTTAAATGATATAAAGGGATTAATTTTATGTACCCAAATCTGTAGGCTTAGTTTTTCTGCTATCTGTAGTCACCTCACTGGACTTGCTGGTGTACTGTACTTATGTAAAACTTTCTCAGGGAATGCCCTGCAGTGCTGACTTACTTTCTTAGCAAAAACAAAGATGGAGAAAACACAATTATTGTAAAAAGAAAGAAAAAAACAAACCAAACCCTCAATCCATTTGGATTTCTGTTCATCGTTCTTTGAAGTCAAAGGGTAGTATAAAGTTTTGACTTGCAACAAAATCTGAGATTATCCATTAACTACTCTAGCAGCCTTCTACTGCCTTTCAAATGTACATGCAATTTTTAAAGGGACCAGGCTTTTTCTTTGTGTTTGCCTTTAAAAAAAGTATATTTAAGTAGAATACACTTAAATACTCCATCTTAAAGAGTTATGGAGTAGCTTTCGGGTGTTGAAAGGATGTGTTCAAATTAAATTGCATGCAAGGAAGAAGCAACAAGCTGAACCTGCTAATCTCAGGTTAGAAGCGATTAACTTGCTCAGGAAGAGCAAGAGAGCAGAAGTGCTCGGAACTCAGCATCCCTGTGGGGAAGCAGGGAGCTGGAGAAACTCTGAATTCCACAGCCCCTGAAAATACGGTGTAGCATTTATTATCCCGTTTTTGAAGGTACCGTGTAAATGTAAATGATACAGGTCCCTTGTCCCCACCAAAAGGAGTGCCACAGGACTACCTGTTGTCTGCCTCCTTCTCAGCTTGATGGTGTGGATCTGATGAGGAGGGCAGAGGATCAGGGAATGAGATGCCCACAGACAGGGACAGGTAATGACTGCTGCCTGGAATCTGTTCTCTCCCAAAGGGCCTAGTATCTGCAACAGCAGTGGGTGGTACGTAGGGTTTTGTTTTTTCCCCTCAGCTCTGCAGAGGCAGTTGCTCCATTAGTCCCATAGCCTGCAGTGCTCTCCCGGGCCTGTTTTTATCCTGCTTTCCTGGCCTTCCTGAAATACTGCCTTTGTTAGCACTTGCTACTTGAGTCAGTCAGCTGTTACTACAAGTCTGCTGTCAGAAATAAAGTTGTTTTTGTTTTACATCTTCAGTAGTTTTCCTCCTTTAACTGCTATCCCCTAATGATACATAATTTAACTTGTATGTACCAAAGCTTTATCTTTTTTGTAATAAATTATGTAAAAGATATTAAATGAAGACCACCCATCCCCTGAAAACGGTGCTGGTGGAGGGAAGCTGATAACTATTTATCACGTGGCCAGATAACACGCAGTCTTAGAAAGCAGTACTGTAGGTGATTATTGGACTATTTTTCCCCACACTGCCAGCCTTGTGGGATCTTATTAATAGTTCCCCAACCATATAGCAAACCCAGGTGGTCAGCACCAAAGTCCTAACCGCTGGACTGCCAGGGAATTCCCTAGTTATTGCATCCTTTGGGCCAGCGAGCTCCTTGTTTTGCAGCTGCGTAGCGTCCCTGGATTTCAGGGGCTTCCGCAGATAAAGTGGTGGCCCTTCTGTTGGGCCATCTTCTGTCGTGAGACCATTCGTCCGGGAGAAGCTTGAGTCTCTAGTGCACTGTGTCAGCTGAGTTGGAGCTGGCTTCACACGGTGGCTGCCTGCTGAACTTCCTGCACGGTTGACTCTCTGAGCCAGAAGACTCAGCCTGGCTTTCCAGTGACGTCCCAGTGTCTGTAACTGTGGCTCCCCTGTTGAGAAGAGGTGAGAGGGGGAGAAGCCAGGCTGAGGACAACGCCGTGAGGGGGTCACTTTCTTGGGCACTGGCTCTGAGCTCTGGCGAGTGGGGAGGAACTTCTCCCTTCACTTGGCTGATCAGAATCGTGTCCTCCATGGAGAGAGGCTGCATCGCCCTTTGCTTGGAGTGGGGATGGATAGGAGGGAAGGGAGTAAACCGTGAGCTCGTGTGTCTTGTCCCCTTCTTTCACCCATGGACCGGAGTGAGAAGCTATGATGGGATTTAAGTTCTTGGTTATCTTTGGATAACAAAACAAAAAGAGGGTTTCTCTCAGTCCCGAAATGGCTTCTGTGACTGATGAAGTTCAGTTGTTGTTGGAATGATGGAAAATGTTGCAAGCGCAGGCAGCACCCAGGTTCTGGTCATCCCTGAGAGGTGCGCAGCCCTGGAGTAAACACGTGTTTAGAATGGAAATAGAAGACCAATTCCTGCCCTAAATGCACTTCCACATTCGGATAAAGTCGGTTTTAAAATCACTGTTCTAAAAATGATGTTATCCCCTGTTGAAGTGAAATGTTAGTCACTCAGTTGTGTCCGACTCTTTTCGACCCCGTGGACTGTAGCCTGCCAGGCTTCTCTGTCCATGAAATTCTCCAGGCAGGAATACTGGAGTGGGTTGTCACGCCCTCCTCCAGGGGACCTTTCTGACCCAGGGATCAAACCCAGGTCTCTAGCGTTGCAGGCAGACTCTTTACCGACGAAGCCGCTGGCGAAGCCCATCCCCTGTGTAGGTAATGGCTTCTAATAAGAGCTTTGTATTGGTTTAAATAAGTTAGGTTAAATATGGGAGCATCTGGTTAACATTTTCATGTCCCAACCCATGTGACTCTTATTGGAAATACCAGTTTTGCCAGTACTCGTGCCTTCTGCTAAACTCAACTGTGTGCCAGCCTCCAGAGGATGAAGAATGGGTGGGGATTCCGGGAATAGTTGCAGCAGTAGTGGGGGCCCCAGGCTGGTAGAATACACCAGCTCTCCCGCAGGCTATTTCCTCAATGAGGAAGGATCTGTCGGACCAATAGATGCCGCCTCCCCAGGTGCTGTTCTCCAGTTCCCTTGCTTCCTGCCCAAACAAAACCAAAAGACAAATAAACCACAGCTTAACTTTGAAAATTTTGGCTGACGGTAGTAAAGGAGGTATTAGAAGCTGAAGTTCTTGCGTTATTTCAACAATAACAAAATTCAATGAAATAAGGCCCATTATAACTGAAGAAGTAAGTTTCCACTTAAGCATAATTTGAATTGACCAAATTTACCATTATTTCACGAGACCCCCAAACATTTATCCTCATTATTCCTTTTAAGGATTACAAAGGGTAGAGCAGGAGGGAGAAAAATAAACCACTAATGAAGGATAATAGTTTGGCAGGCATGTGTTCTTAGTTTCATCAAAAGAATGACTAGCATATTCAGTCTGGTTTGAATACTAAAGACTGTCTCTTAAAAATTATACTGGATCCTTTGAGTGATTCCTAAAGTGGATTAATACATGAGAGTCTGAATTCAAATTCCAAATAAAGCTGATGAATTCCCATAATTATATCTCACCTGCCTCAGATCAGGTTATTCATTTTCTTCAGAACTGAGCTGGAATCCATCTCTGATAAGGACCTGGAGGAATTTGCCAGTTTGAAGTCACTTTTATCAACAGCTGTTTTATTTTTGTGTCCACAAGGGAATTTCTTAGACCAGCACTCTTCAATATAAATATAATGCAAGACACATGTCATTTAAAATTTTCTTGTCATATTTTTAAAAGTTAAAAAAAAAGACCTCAGAAATGAAATGTTTTCATAATATATTTTATTTAGCCAATATAGCCAAAGGATTATTCCAACAGATAATTGGTATTTTGAAATTACTGAGATATTTTACATTTTGTTCCCACTAAAGTTTCTAAATTTTCTGTGTTTTACATTTAAAGCACATCTCACTTCAAATTAGCCGCGTTTCCGACGTGGGTGCATGAGGCGGCAGCTGGAGGTGAGGCTTCATCTGACAAACCAGGAGTCTGAGCTTTACCCTGAAGGCTGCAAGGCCACAGTGGTGGAGCAGTGTCTTTAAAAATTTTGAACTTCATGTGGTGGTCTCAGGGAATGCAGGATAGAGATTTAGGAGTGAGGGCTCTGTCCCTTAGCATGTTCAAGCGGGTGTAGGGATCCAGGGGAGGAGTGATCGCCCAAAGTAAAAACAGTGTGGGGAGCATGGACCAAGGGAGGCTGTCTGAGAGGTTTGGGAGGACAGATCATGGGAACTGGATGGTGGCCACTGGATTTGAAGGGAGGGGTGGTCTAGGATGGTCGTCCAGTTTTCACCTGGGTGGCTGGGTCAACAGCCGTGGTGGTGGCTGAAAGGGAAAGAGGAAGGTTGTGAGCCCGCCAGGCTCCTCTGTCCGTGGACTTCTCCAGGCGAGAATGCTGGGGTGGGTTGCTGAGCCCTCCTCCAGGGGCTCTTCCTGACCCAGGGGTCGAGCCCAGGTCTCTTCCCTATCTCCTGCATTGGCAGGCAGGTTCTCTACCGCTAGCGCCACCCCTGATGCCAGAAGGGCTGGGGAGGGCACTCGGCACTTACGGTGCCCATGAAGGCTAGGCAGAAACCCAAAGGGGATGTAAGGGTTAGGTAATCAAGGACAGCTTTATAGAAAAGGCGAGACCTGGGCAGAGTCTTAGAGAACCAGGAGAAGCGGCAGTAGAAATGTAGGCAGATGAGAAGGTGTTGGACATGTTTCAGTGACACCGTGATTAGACCTTCCTGCTGGGCCAGGTGAGAGCAAAGCTGTAGACGTGTTGTGTTTGGCACACATGGGGTTGGATCATGCAGTGTTCTAGATGCCAACATTTCCACACAAAAAATCCGGATTTCTGACTTTTCTTTAAAAGGCAGCCAGGAGGTTGATTTGGCAGGGCAGGAGGTCCTAACGGCAATGACGGCACTGAGTGTATGCGGCCCCTCTCCAGCAAGTCTCTTTTACTCCTTTCTGCTGTTCACCCGAATCCTGTAGACATTTGAGTTTTATGAGTCAAGGATTGGTAGGTAATATAGTTACAGAGATAGATCAGTGACAGATTATGGAGGACTTTTAATACCAAAGTAAGGAGTATAAATGTAGTCAGCTGATGTATAAGGGATGAGATTGAAGCCGTGTTTAGGAGAGTTGCTCTGTTCTGGTTGTTGCATGGGCTTCCCTGGTGGCTCAGAAGTTACAGCATCTGCCTGCTATGCAGGAGACCTGGGTTCGATCCCTGGGTTGGGAAGATTCCCCTGGAGAAGGAAATGGCAACCCACTGTAGTATTCTTGCTTGGAGAATCCCATGGACAGAGGAACCTGGTGGGCTACAGTCCAAGGGGTTGTTGGATGTCTATTTATTTGGCTGTGCCAGGTCTTAATTGTGGCATATGGTATCTTCATGTGGGATAGGTCCCTGTGTAGCATGTGGAATCTAGTTCCCTGCCCAGGGATCGAACTGGGGCCCCCTGCGTTGGGAACACAGCATCTTAGCCACTGACCATCTCCTTGGAGAGTTATCCTGGACCACTGTGAAAATACAAAAGTGAGGGAGAATAGTTAACCAGTTTTGAAAGGGAAAAGAGAGATGTGATGGTGTTGGTTACCCAAGTAGGCCTAAAACTGCAAAATGGAGGTCGTGTCGTCGTGTCGTGCTTTTATCCTGTAAGACTCAGTGTAACTTACTTCAGTTTGGTTTAGGTCCTCCTAGAAGAGATGAGACTCCAGAATTGAGCCTTCAAACTGCCTTTCAGGGGAGCAGATGATGGGCCGGGTCCTTGGGTGACTTTGTGGCATGGTGTGTTCAAAGGTCTCTTCTCTTCCTTTAGCTCACGGCCCAATGATAATTGATAAAGGGTGTGCTGGTTACGTTTTATTAAAAATGTTTTTAAAGCCCTCTTATAAAAATTCTTATTTATACAAGCTAAACCACGTTGCGTTTTCTTCATGTGTTCTCATGAAAAATTATCATAGACAAATTTTTATAAAAATTTGACTTTGGAAAGAGAGTCTATTACATGTACAAAAAAGGCATTTGTACAAAGCCTCAAAACTTGCCAAGTTTTCCTACCACATTTAGTGTGGCTTCTTTCTCTTTGGCCTACAGATGAAACATGTGAATGAAAGGTTTCAAGATGAGAAAAATAAAGAGGTGGTTCTCATGTGCATCGGCGTCACTTCAGGAGTTGGACGGCTGCTCTTCGGCCGGATCGCGGATTATGTGCCTGGTGTGAAGAAAATTTATCTCCAGGTACTATTCTTTTTTTTTTTTTTAATTAAAAAAAAAAAATCTTGTAGTATGTAAAGTTTAAAACCTCGTTGATGAACCTCCCATGTTCCCATCCCACAGTGTCAAGCATTATTGCATGTATTTCCAAGGGAACTAAGAAGTACAGGGAAATGCCTTCAGGTCAGCCTCTGTGAGTGGAGATGGGCTTGTGGTGTTGCTTTCTTTTTTCTGTTTTGCTGTGCTGGGTCGTCTTGGTTGTGTGGGGGCTGCTCTTTGTTGAGGTGCGCAGGCTTCTCGCTGCGGCGAGGTCTCGTGGAGCACAGGCTCTGGGGTGTGCGGCCTCAGTGGTTGAGGCATGTGGGCTCAGCGGTGGGGGTTCCCAGGCTCTCGAGCGCGGGCTCAATAGAAGTTGCTCTGCGGCGAGTGGGATCTTCCTGGACCAGGGATTGAACCTGTCCCCTCTGCGTTGGCAACTGGATTCTTTACCACTGAGCCCCAGGGAAGCCCTTACAGGTACTTCCTTAATAAGCCTTTCTTCCTCTAGCAAATTTATCCTTGTCACCTAATGGCTCATACATGTACTTATTCACTTAAATTATTCCGTAAACATGAGAACTATGTTCTAGAGCTTTTAAGAAGCAGCTTTTAAAGGGCAAAATCGGTTATGGGGTCTGGATTTTGTCTTTGGCTGTGCTGCACGGCATGTGGGATCTTAGTTCCCCAGCCAGGGGTTGACCCAGTTTGCCGAGAGCGCTCCGAGTCTTGACCACTGGACTGCCAGGGAAGTCCAGAATTTGGGGTTTTCAACAGGAGAAACTGGCGAACAATGTTCTTTGTTCTGTCATGGAACTGCACCAAACCAGAATGGTTCCCTGTCTCCTGCTTTTTTCTAAGGATGCTTTATTTTTGACGTAGTTCTCAGGGTCATGTGCCTTTTGCAGCACCCTGTGAATTTCAGGGATGTGCATGTCTTTTGAGTTTCTTCACTGCAGATTGCCTCCTGGGTGTGTGGGCTGTGCTGTCCCGAGACATACTGTTGTTCACTTCACAAGTATTTAAGTGACTCCTCCATGCCCGGTACTGTGCTAAATGCTAGAGATGAAACACCATCTGTGTGCTCTGTGACGAACGGTCTCTGGGTGAGACAGATAAAGCTGTGTTGCAGCACGGTGGAATAGCGGGGCTAGGCGGGGCCACAGAAACACAGGCACGAAGCAGCTGAATCACTAGAGGAGGTCTGAGCAGGCTCCCTTGGCTGGCGGACTGTTGAGAGGTGACAGTTAAATAGATGAGGAAAACAGAGAGGAGAGCTGCAAGCAGAGGAAGCCACATGGGCAGAGAGATGGAGATGTGGCATAGTGTGACTGTGTCTGGGAAACAGTGTTTGAGTGGACTAAAGAGAGAATAGTAGGTTGACTGGCTGGGGAATAGGCAGGAGTCAGGTTGGGAAGGGCCTTTGTGAGCACAGAAGAGGCTGAGCTCAATCCTGAATCTACCAGGAGCCATTAAGGATTTTTTTATACAAGGGCCTGACAAGAGTTGTATTTTATAAAGCTTAACTAGTAGCTGTGAAGGGTGAATACAGAGGAGGAGGGGCCGGGGTTCATCCAGTCACAAAGGCTACATATTGCATGTTTCCCTGTCTACCTAGTGTCCAGAATTGGCTGACCCAGGGACAGAAAGCATAGATCAGTGGTTGCTGGTGGCTGAGCAAAGGAGGATCTGGGGAGTAACTGGTACTGGCTGTGGGGTTTCTTTTGGGGTGATGTAAATATTCTAAAACTACACAGTAGTTTGTGATGGTCAATGAACCAAGTGTGCCTTTTCCTCCTTGCCCTGCCCTTCAAGGTGTGTGCTACCGCACTTATGCGAACTCGGAGGGACAGAGGCTGCCCCACTCTGGGTTATCTCTATAGATCTAGTGCAGTAAGGAGTCTGGTCACATAGCTGGAAGGCTGGGAGAGTACTACCTTTGAAAGTATTTCTGTGTTAGGATCATTCCTCTTTTTATTAACACCTTAACTGTGGGTATCTCTGTCGAGCGTTTAACAGAACAGTCTTGTTCTCAAGTGTCAAGGGAGCCCTCTAGTGGACATGTGTTGCCTTACAGACTTTCTGCTTCCTTTCATTTATCAAAAGAGTGGACAGGGAGGCCTGCCGTGCTGCAATTCATGGGGTCGCAAAGAGTCGAACACGACTGAGCAACTGAACTGAACTGTGCCCCAAGCACGAGCCCTGACCCTGGTGGGTGATACAAACATGATACAGACATGGTCCTTGAGTTCCCAGAGGCAGGGAAAAGCTGGGCGTGATTGGGAACTCAAGACACGGAGAATGACCTGGGAAGAGGTTGGAAAGAGCAGGGCATGGGGAGAGGAGAGGCCAGATTAAACAGAGCCTTGGAATACACAGTGGAGACATTTTACTTTAAGCATAGTAGGTCCTTGGAGAATGACGTGATCTTGCATTTTGAAGTCAGCGTGGTTGCTCCATGTGTGGAGGATTGGAGACTGCGAGGGAAGCAGGAGTGCGAGAGGGAGGGAGACCAGGGAGGCGGTAATACAGCGTCCAGGTTAGAGAGGATGGAGCCCAGACTGTGGTGACACGATGGATGAAGTCATGGTGTGTTTTATACATCAACGCTTTACTCCAAAACAGCCTTGACTTTAGAAAGGTTTCCCCTCTAGAGGTGGGACAGTTGGGTCGTTTACAACGTAACAGGGGGCAGATACGTTAGTAGTTCATGTAACTGAGGAAAGAAAACAGCCTTCGCTGACTCGGCCCACGTGTGGCCTACAGTTACAAAGTGAGTGGAGAATGAGTAGTTTCATTCTGGATGAAAGGTTGGCCACAGCCTGGCTGCTTTTAAGTCGCCTCTAGTTTTTTTCACTCAAATGTGGCACAGCGAGTGCCACACCTGGTCGTGCGTGCTGGGTCACAGGTGAGCTGGCCGCAGCCCAGGGAGGCCCGTGGGGCAGGAGGCTGGCCGCCAGCGTCCTGTGCTGCCGGGAGCCGCCAGCAGCCCTCCCCGGGCGCTCCCCTGCCCCAGCTCCCGAATGTTGTGTGGTTTTTGATTCTTGGCTCTTCTCTGCTGTGATCAAGTCCAGCTCTGTTTGTCGGCTTATTCCTCCTTCCCCACTGTCTCCCTGCCTGGCTGTTTGCCCTCTGGCCCCGCCGTTAAGGGCTGGAATGCTCCCACAGCTTACCTTCCTCTCCTTCCTTTCGGGGGTACCCCAGGGCTGTCACACGTGCCAGTGTGACGCCTGCTTCTTGCCTGTTACAGCTCAGCCTTGTTGGGGCAGTTCTCCTCCCTCCCTGTCCCTATGACACCAGCTCTGAGTGGCTTCCGGGCCCGGGACACAGTTTGCACCATCCCATGTGGTCTGCTTTGGGGGCACAGTCATCTTGGGTTTGGGAAGGCTGCAGAGCAGAAAAGCAGAGACTCTAAAGTGAGATATACAGCTTGACTCCAGATCCTGCAGAGGGCTGTGTGAGGATTCATGGTGACAGCTTACGGAAACTGCCTGCCCAGGGGGAATCACTAACAAATTCTTGCTTTTGTGAGATTTTAATATTCTATTAAATTCTGAGGCAGATCCTAATTTGCAACAAGTCTTAAGAAAGGAGACCTGGGTTTTTCTGATGTGGGGATCTTTGCTTATAGCTAACAGAGTTTAGGAATATATCTTACACTTTTGCTAGAGAGTTCTGAATTTAACCTTCCAGCAAGGTCTTGGGTAACCGAGTATTTTCAGCCTAACAATTCTGAATACTGAGCGAAGAGGTGATCGAAATGTATTATATAGAATAATGATGGGTAAAGAGAATCTCTGCAGAGGTTCCCGGAGTACTTCATTAGGAGAGGGAAGACTGTGTCCTGGCATCTTCCCAGCCATCTTTCTTAACTTCACAGGCCTTTCTAGTCACTAGTACATTATTGCAGATTTCTGTCTTTACTGTGTACCTGTTTTAACAGTGTGAGTGTTTCACAGGTTTGGAAGTTGTAACTCTAGTGAAAGAATTGAAAGCTTTGGATTAAGATCACTTTCCCATTGTGTCAGATTGCTCTGTGCCATGGACATACCAAAGTGTGGACATCATATCCATGTATGTAAGCAGACAGACCTCGAGGAGTGTGCACAGGAAAAGCCTGGGAGGACCATCAAATTACTGAGTGGTTATTCCTGACCAGGAGAGTGTGGGTTGAGGGTGGGAAGGGGTTGAGGGAAGACTTTGATTTATTACTGTATACATTTTTCTACAGTTTGAATTTTGTCAGGAATATATTCATGAGTTACTTTCGAAATGCAGAATTGTTTTTTGTAATTAAGAAAAACGAAGCATTGTTAGATCCATCTTCCTTTGGAAGTCACTTCTGCTTGAAGCAGAATGAACTGAGCCGCGTTGCCCAGTTTTGTTGTTGCTGCTGTTTTTTGTTCGCTTTTAGTATTATGTTTTCTGAAAGATACCGTGGGATAAAAGGTATATGCTTTACCAAACATAAGCTACTTCCACAACGGTATCCAGATATTTAGCAGTTCCTCTGCCTGAACAAGGAATCAGACTATGATTCTCTCTTCTCACCTGGGCTGTGGCACTGGGGATGGTTCCTCCTCCAGGCAGAAATGGTGGTGTTTACGTGCAGTAGGAAAGCTGAACAGACTTCTGGGCGAAGCACTTCCACAGGACTGTGTGCTTTAGAAGAAGCCAGATGCCCGGCTGTGCCCTAAACACTTCCTTTTGGTGTGATGGACCCGAAGACCACTGCTGCCAACTAGTGGGTTTCTAGCCAGAGGTTCTGTGAGTCTGTAAACTTTATATTGAATAAATTCATAGGAGCAGCACTTGTTTCTAACTGTGGCCAGGAGAATATAAATTAATATAATTTGCATCTGCCTCTGAAAGTGCCTTCTGCTTATTCAGGTGCAGCTCATTTTTCCTCTTCCGTCATTATGCTAAGATTTCTGAGCAAAACTTTCACTGACATTTCCTCCAAAAATGTTCTTTGTGACAGAAATGGGAACTGTAATAGCAAGGACATTTTTTGTTGTTGTTCTTAGGTACATAAACTGACTGAAGCAGGGGGTTATTCTTCTAGAGATTGTAATATTATGACAGAAGATATTTCCTGTACAGTTTTAAGAAGCAGAAGCAAGAAAGACATCTCAAAAGTCAATGTCTGATTAAATGAGACGCATTCTAGGCTCAGTGCCAGAGCCTAGAAAAGGGTTAGGAACCTTTGAATCTCTTTTTAAAATCTAGCCAGGGCTACTGTGTTTGGGGTGGAAAAAAAAGATTGCAATACTAACTTATTCACCTTTCACACTAGGGCTTGTGTCTACAGATCAGCAGGTATTTGGGGAGTGATGAGCTTCCTGCACGCACAGTGCGCTAAACCTTGGTCTCTGCGACTTGTGGGTGGAGTGTTTCTGAGGGTGGGGAACAGGTGTGTCCTTGTCCACTCAGCCTGCCCCCTCTGAACTTAGCTACATTTAGGGTAGCTACACCTGCTGAGAAACAGCAGCATTTCTCAGTACTATTTAGCTGCAAATAAGGCAGAAGTAGCCAGGTATTTTCTGAGAAATACTAAAGAATAGTGTGTAAATTTCTATCAATTCAATTCTTAAAGAAAAACCAAGAAATTTTACTTTAACAACTAACAATTTTTATTTAACAATTATTGTTAAAATTTAACAGTTTTAAATACTGTCAAATAGTTGAAAAAGAGAATATAAATTAACACAATTTCAATTGAGAAAAGGAGAGTTTGTAGTCAGGTTAAGTATTAAGTAATAATGTGCTCAAAATATATAATAATAAACTTGAAACTCTTATATGAATGATTTCTTAAAAAACTGAACAAAGAATAAAAATTTGAAGGGGTCAAAAATGAATAGAACAATCAGGATAAGCACTGTAAGTGCCTGGGTCTCGTGTCAAATGAATCGGGTCCAAGAAAACATTTGTTTATTCAGCAAAACTGAGTTTGTGCTATAAGCTTTCAACGTTCACTCTGGTTGTCTTATCTTGCAGGAGATTTGTACTGAACAAAATATGAAAAGAACAGGAAGTGCATTCTAAGCTAACCTAGTAGAAGTACAGTGGTGTGGTTGGGCATTAAACCCATTGAATTTGGCCCCTTGATGTCCTAACATTTTATTCAGGTTCGCTGGAATTTTATCTCCTTTGTGTTTGTAGATAGGGTAAAACTGTATCTAATAAATAATATTAGGACTGGTCTAATTAGTTTTTCAATAACAATAACTCCTTAACTCTAGATGGTCGATGGGAAGCATCGGGAAGTCTTTCTGCCAGGGTCACAGAGGTCTGGACCCGGTTTTGTCCTCTGGGCCTTAGTTCTTTCCAGCCTTAAGGCTGCAAGCCCAGTGCTTAGCCAGTCTGTGTCTGTTAGTCACTCAGTCGTGTCCAACTCTTTGCAAGCCCATGGAATGTAGCCCGCCAGGCTCCTCTGTCCATGGAATTCTCCAGGCTAGAATACTAGAGTGAGTTGCCATTTAGTCCTCCAGGGGATCTTCCCAACCCAGGGGTCAAACCCAGGTCTCCTGAATTGTAGGCAGATTCTTTATCATCTGAGCCACCAGGGAAACCCAAAGCACTAAGTAGCACTAAGGAATTATGCTTCCACTTTAATGGAAATTGGATGTGAGAAAAGATGTTTAAGTAGAGCATAAACAATCAGAACGTGGAGATCATGTGTTTTAGGAAAAAATGTGAACTGCCAGACTTCTTTTTCAAATAGCCAACTCTAAGTCTTAAACTAATTCTACCATAAAGCCATATTTACTCAGCTATATAATACAATGGTGTCAGAAAAGAAACCAACTTGGAATTTTTTTCCTGGCCTCACTGAGTGGCATGTGGGATCGTAATCCCCTGACCAGGAATCAAACCTGTGCCCCCTGCATTGGGAGCACAGAGCCTTAACCACTAGACCGCCAGAGAAGTCCCCAACATGGAGTTGAAAATCTTCAAGCATGTTTCTGATTGTGGGGTCAGTGGATGACATGTGTCCAGGTCACCTGGGGAGCTTGTGAAAACCACCACTGGGGGTCCCTTGTCTTCAGGTGATCCTGCTGTGCGCTGCGGTGGTGGGGGCTGCCCCGAGGCCCTGCCACGCTTGGTATCCCCCAGTGAGCCCTGGGCAAACAGAGCAGATGAAGGTGGGGATCCAGAGCACTGCTCTCTGTGGCCTCTCCCTCCCTTCCCTGCCCCGCTGTCATCAGAGGGAGCCCTCTAGGAACTGTTCCATTGCCCTGCTACTTATCACCCAGGCAGGCCATGGCTTCCAGGCTGGCTCCACCTCGGGTTACTAAGCCTCCCCAGCATCACTAGCTTCATCTGTAAAATGGGGAAAATATTAGGGCTCACCTCATGGAAAGTCATCACCTAAAGTCCTTAGAACAATGCCTGCATTTCATAAGCATTAAATAAATGATAGTTTCTGTTATATGCATACTTTTTAAAAAGCTGATTCTTTTTAAAACATCTATTCCAGCTAATGAGTGAATGATACAATTTTAATTAGTTATTTGCCTAAAAAACTGAATTGTCCACTCCTTCCTCTTTTGTACCCACCATGCTTAGAAAATATAACTAGAACATCTAGAATACTTCACGTGTGCTTATTTACATACTCATCTCTTCATAACCCAAGGGTACGAACCAGGTTTTATTCACGTAGCACAGTGCACAGAACAGAGCACAAGAACTGCCCAAAGGCAGGGAAAATCCAGTGTTTTATGCTATTAGTTATTCTAACAAACTGAAAGCTCTGTGAGGTGAAGGATAGGTCTGGCTGGCATATTTTCATTGTGCAGAGGACTGAGGCCAGTAAAATGCAAATAATTTCAAAGGTAAAATTTCTAAGTCATACATTGGGTGAGTGAATTTGAGCTGATACTCAAAGAACAAATACATAACGAGCACTGACCAGGTTAACAAGATCCTTAAACATTATATGTAGGGCCAAAGATGACTTTGTACAGATTCTGATCTCAAAGAGCTCATGGCTGGGAAAAGAAAGTAAGTATATAAAAACCCTTACTTTTTCTTATTCCTTAGTGGAAACACTGAGAAAGTGTGAGGGGAATTCAGGGAAGATGATTGTGGGAGTCGATTACGTATATAAAATCAAGGTGAAGTCGGCTGGGGAGGTGACTAACCGGAAACCGCTTAAAAGCCCTGCGCGTGTTGCGCAGTAACTGTGATGCTCCCTTATTCCGAGAGCGGCACTGACGCTGTGTGCCTGTCCCAGGTCCTGTCCTTCCTCTTCATCGGTCTGATGTCCATGATGATCCCCCTGTGCAGCGTCTTTGGGGGCCTCATTGCTGTCTGCCTCATCATGGGTCTCTTCGATGGATGCTTCATTTCCATTATGGCCCCCATTGCCTTTGAGTTGGTTGATGCCCAGGACGTCTCCCAAGCAATTGGATTTCTGCTCGGATTCATGTCTATACCCATGACTGTGGGCCCACCCATTGCAGGTAAATAACATTGTCCTAGCATTGTCTACTGTCGGTCCTGGTCTCACATGTTAAATATATTATGATTTATTGGTTTCTGGTGTCTTGCTCTTGTATATGCCTTATCTATAACATTTTTACCAAGACCAGCAGATGGCATGTTGGAAAAATTTGCTGATGAGTCCTCTTACTCTTATTGATATCTTAAACACCCGCTGAAATGTATAGCAGTTAGCTTCTGGACTTGAAGACTTAAGAGTTCCTATGTTAGTAAGTGTTTTGGAGGAATAGGAAATGTGATTTCTTTCTATCAAGAGGTGAAGATTCTGAAAGATTTCTAAATATGTATGAATTGTGTAAGAGATCACAGTCCTCCCTGAGAAATAGTTAAAATGAAAAGTAACACTTAACAGGAGAAGCCAAATGTCTGTCAGTAGATGAATGGGTAAACAAAATGTGCTGTATCCATACAATGGGGTTCTTTGGCCATAGAAAGGAATGACGTATCATACTGGTACGCACCATCAGGTAGATGAACCTCAAACATTATGCTAGGTGTGAAAGAAGCCAAAAACAAAGGTCACGTATTATTCCATTTATGTGAAATAGCCAGAATAAATTCAGAGGCAGAACAGATACAAGGGGATGGAGGGAAGGGGGATTAGGGAGTAACTGCATATTGGGTGTGGACTTTTCTTCTGGTATGATGAAAATATTTTGGAGCTAGAGAGAGAGTGGTGGTTGTACAACATTGCAAATATACCAGATGCCACTAAAATGGTTAATTTTATGTTATGCAAATTTTACCTTTAGAAATCTGAATGATAGTATAAAGTTGTCTCATGTTCAGTGTTAACTGGGTACTACTATAAATTATAAGATTTGATATAAATGTTATGAAATTTAAATGTATGTGCTAGCATCTGTCTTGTGGGTGAGTGGCTCAGTGAAAGTTCAGTTCAATTCATTCTCAAGTCCAGGACCACACATATCAGCAAATTTGCCATTGGGAACCTAGTCATGAACCAAGCAAGCAGAACCACTGCCGAGCAGACCAAGTAAAATATCAGTTTTGAAAATCACAGTCTCCTTGTAGGAGACCCTCCAGTCCTTCCCCTCTCTCCCAGTTAACAACCTGTTTTTACATCGTACGTGCTTAGTTAGGGTTTCCAAGTCCACAGCACGTTATAGGAAGCACTTTAGTAGAAGTGGTGTTTCTGTTTGCCACTGCAAGTGACTATAACAGATCAAGAATGAAGGGGTAACAGGGAATCCCCAAAGTGGGCAGAAAAACCCCAGGAGGTTCTAGGGATTACAGTATCACAGCCAAACGTAATCTGTGTTCATAAGGATGCAAGGTTCAGTTACGCATGGAATAGTCTCATTCAGAGAGGACAGGCATAGATTTAGATAGACTGTATGTTTTAGGTTTCTATTTGGAATGACTGTACACTTTTTTTTTTTTCTCCCAATGTGTTGGTGTTTACCTGAACAAATCCTCAGCTGTTTATTTAGCAGAGTCAGATACTCATTATAATGTGTTCCTGGAACATTTCTGGTCACTTAGGTTGTACAGCAAAAGTCTGAAGCACTAAGACAACTTTTAAAATCTGGATTTTAGCAAAATAGAAATAAGGAGTACTCAGTTTTCAGAAGCACAGCCCTAGGATCTATTAGAATACCACATCTGTATTCTTACATTTTCCCCTCAGGTGCTGACAAACCTTAGTATCTTCCCAAAATGTATTTAACAATTTAACTTTTTCATCCTCTTAGATTTATAATTTTTCATGATTTTGGATTATAATTTTAAGTAACTTCATGTTATTTCATAAACTGGCCCAAGAAAAGTCTGAAAATGTAACCATTTTGAAGCCTGTGCGTATGGCAGAGGTTTCAGCTTGGTGGACTGTCTACCTTGAGCCAAAACAGGACCTTAACACCACGTGTCAGGACACCCAAATGGCCTCTGAAGGGCTTTGAGAAAACCAGAGCTTGACGGCACGTGTTCTGTCCATCTAACATCTTGGTAGGAAAACTCAGAAGCCTGTCACAGATATGCAACAAGATTAAAGAAATGACATCTTTTCTTTCCTCCTATCAGAAAAGGTTTATCTTTCAGACCCATTTGCTTAAAAATGTCTGCTCTCTGAGGTGTCTGCATTAGCCTGCTGGGATGAAGATACTAGGTTGGCAGTAGGCCACCAGGCTGACTAATCTGAGACCCCAACAGTCATACTTGTTCTCTCTTGGTGACAGTTTTTTCCCTTCCCAGGGCTACTCCGTGACAAGCTGGGCACCTATGATGTGGCATTCTACCTCGCTGGAATCCCTCCCCTTATTGGAGGGGCTGTCCTTTGTTTTATCCCATGGGTCCACAGTAAGAAGCAAAGAGAGGCCACTAAAAGCACTGGAGGAGAAAAGATGGAGAGAATGCTGGCGAACCAGAACTCTCTGTCAAGCTCATCTGCAATCTTTAAGAAGGAATCTGACTCTGTTATTTAATGTCTTATATACCTCCACCAGACTGGACTTGCTTTCAGAAACTGATGCAAGTTTTCCTTTTATATATGAACTGCAAATTTGTTATTTTTTTAATCACATCCTAGGAGCAGCACAATAATTGGGAAGTAGCTGTCTGCTATTTCCATGAGTCTGAGGGCAGAGACTCAGACTCAGTTTTCATGTACAAGAAAACCTGTCTGAAAGTCAACTATCATGAGAATATGAGGCTATCTCAGTAAAAAAGCAGCTTCCGAAACTGTGAATGCTATTTAGCTTGTACAAATACTTAAAAATACCTCAAGCTATACTGAAAGGGTTGCGGTTTGATTAGGACTGGAAATATTATTTGTTGTCTCACATTGGTGTTTTTAGTTTTGGTATCTCTGTTTTAATTTCTTCTGCTATTTGGGAACTTCTTACAAAATTTAAGCCTGGATTCTAGATAATATCAGATCGACTTAGATTTCAAGCTAGTGTAAAAATTGTTTGTCTGCTGTTAAATAAGCTATGAAAATAAGTTATTCTGACTTGCTCCAGTGTCAAGGGACCTTCTTGGAGCAGGTGCTGACAAGGTATTCAGAATCAATATGTGAGATGAACAGGATACTGTTCATAAGGGCAAAACAGTTCAGAAATCAGACATTTCTTCCATTTACATTTTCTCACTTTGGATTTGCAGTGTGTTTTACTCAAGCTGCCAGAAACACCCCAGATTTCTGAATTAAGTTGTAACAGTAAAATAGAATGACTGAAAGATATTCTAGCAATTTTAGCTTAGAATTTTTCTGACTTCTGAATTTGTTGCACTAGGACCTGATATTTAAACGAGCATATTATCAAGTTGCAGTTTTAGGCATAAATGGGGAAAAAAAGTCTTTGTGAAGAAAATATCTATTTCTGCTAGAAAGAATTGCTCAAGTTGGTAAAACTTTCTGGCAAAAATTTGCATTCATATGTATTTATCCTAGTGTGTTCCCCTTTAACACTGCCTTTATTTTTTCTATTTATATATAAATATAAGAAAGCAATGAAAGTTTTAAAGATTTAAAGTTAAGACCAAAGTCATGACATGACCTAAACTCTACTAAAAGAAAAAAACAGGAATGGGTTCCTCATCCTGAAATTATATTTTAGTACATTTGTTTATTTAGGTGTTTAAATAATACACAAACTCATATTTAAATCCCCAATACATATGTATATTAGATCCTCCTCAAATGTGGCTTGCTCACCTGGGAAGATGCCATCTTGTTTATAAAGCCCCTTCAGGATCCGCCTATTCTTAAATTCTTTGTGCTGAGAGAAATGCAATCTCCTTACTTTTCTTTTCAGCTTGACTCGTGTGTGAAGGGCAAACTCCTTCCATTCCTGTCTCGAGCTGAGGATGGGGATGCCAGTAACACACATGGGCCTGTAGTTGCTGGGGGAGGGGGCACTCAGGAGGAAGAGCAAAGTGAGGCTGATGAGTGAACAGCTAGAGAATCCAGTAACTTTTTCAATATCGGCTTTGTCATCTGCAATCTTGAAGGTTCAGTATAAACACTAAATACGTAATTTATTTATAATAGAGCTTTAAACAATTTTGATCTTAGAGACATTCAGCAACTTGCTACGCCAAATACACAGCTGCAACTTACTACTTCCAATACTTCTGCATTTCATAGACAAAAGCAATAAACAATCATCAAACCTGCCACTATAAAATACTTATTTTTTTCTACAGTTTCAGCACAAACTCCTGATTACCCTGTGATTTTACAGAAAGAATAGATCTGAAAAACTTTTTCTGTAAAGACCTTCAGAATGTTCTTCCTTTCATTATTTGGCTGATATTAGGGGAAAAAGTAATTATCTGAAACTCAGACTTGATCTTGTTTATGTTCCATAGTAAAAGAGCAACATGACAAGTATAATATAACTTAGATCTCAGACTATTGTGTTTGTGTATATTATTACACATATGTAGTTTCAGTCTAATGGAACGAATCAAACAGGATCTGTAACACTGAGAAGGCTCCACATTATAGACTTACAGAGAGTGCTGTGCTGTAATAATATAAAGTTAAAAGTATAGAAGATAAGATGCTAAATTACATAAAATGCATATTTAGTAATATGTTGTTTTGGTACAAAAGGTTCTAAAAGTCTAAAATATACAACCTAAGAAAAAATACCAGTATTCACAAAGATTTGTTTTAGACCAAGGAATGTTACTTTAATCTTTCAAACTAAGGCCTAATTTCTAAAGACTGTTACTTAATTGCAGTAAAGTAACCTGATGGACATACTTTTGTTGTTGTTGTTGTTTAATCCAAGATACTTTTTTAAAAGAATAGATAAAATCTTTAAAGAACTTACCAAATTCTCAAATGTAAAAAGGTTCTGGAATTTGAGGCCAACAATATAACAGAAGGGGAGCAATCATTCCTCTCACACACAGTCCGGATGGGATGTTTCTGTAACAGGATGCCTAAAGGATCTTCCAGAAACATTCTGGTTAAGGTTTACTGTAGTGCCTGTTGCTGGGGTGCATCCATTTCAGTGATAATGAGCCACCCAGATTACTGATACTATTTTCAAAATTTATCCCTTTGATCACAGTTGTGATGCTTAGTCTATAGCCCTACCACAAGACCTGTAATTTCTCCTGAAAACTGCACAGAGCTTGCACTGAGCTTCAAATTCTATTCATAAATAGAAATAAGACTTCATTTGTATTTCATGACCAGACATTATCTGTTTATACATGTTTGCGAATGATCCCATGGACTCTGTCCAAGTACAGGGGGAAAAAAATTAATGCCATTAGCTTCACCTTCCCACACTTTTAAAGTAAATGTACACTTGGTTGTAAAGTAAACATATGTTTACTTCCAGTAATTATACTCCTTTAACTGCACTTAACATTTAAATACGTGCCACTGTTATTTGTAAGCTGTCCCGTGTTCAGATAACCTGATGATAAAGAAGGCTGAATAGAAAATGTGTTAAGAGATCAGAGGTAGGCACCCTAGAGCATGGGTGGGACTGAAGACTTCCTGGTGGCAAGCTTTCGTGCCCTTTCATGCCTCTTTTCATATTGTCCTTATCATTCTTTTGCCCTTTCTTCCCTATAGCCTTCAAAAACCTGAAGAGTCAGTGACTCTCCTTGCTTAGTTCCACTGGTTGCTTAGTTGCAGTACTTACTGGTCCTGGTGATTTCAGAGGATGGAACCCCATCCAGTTTTGTGTAACCTAGAGAATGGCTTGCTCTCAGCTTTCAACTTAGAGTTCTCATGGTACACTGGAAAAAAAAATTATAATGGGTGGGGAGGGGTAAGAAGTTTCATATAATTGTCAACTTTTGTGTTAACCTATAAAACTTTAAATATTTCAGGTAAATGCTTTGAGAGGAAAGTATGTCATCTTCTTAACATATTTTCAGAGCATACTTTTTTACTTTGATTTTCATCTTCCATTAAAGTTTTGCTAAATTGTAGTCCTGAGAACATATCCTGGAGGATGCCTGGGAATCTAGTAGGCCTCTGGGATGCAGTCTCTCATGAATCTGCTTTAGGCCTGGGTTACAATTTATGGTGAATGGTATTGAGAGTAAGTTCCCAGCGTCTAGAGAGATGGATGGAAAGTGTAAGCAAATTAGCTCCAAAATTTAAAAATATGTGAATAATTTAAATACATATTTAAAACTATTCATGAGTTTTCAAACTGAAAACTTCATTGTTGCTGCAAGGAGGGAGCAAATAATAAGGTAGACAACAGCAACAGACAGCTTTCAGGCTCACTGAGTGTGTGATAGTCACAGCCATGTTTTACCACTTTACTTGTTGACAGAGACTCATGCTTTGTTTCAGAAATACACTGCAAGTGATAGGTTACAATTTTCAAGAATAAAGGGCCAAATCCCCATAGCTAAGTGTGAAGCCTGAACACAACATAGACTCATTATTACCAAACTACCATAAATAGGGATTTTTATCAGATGACTGCTTAGGACCCATGAGACAGTTCATTGCCACATCTCTGAATCACTCAAACCTTGATATTTGGGATACAGTAGCCTGCTTTAGCTTTAAAAATTAATAATTTTAAAAGTAAACATAAATTACCTTGGCCTCTATACATTCAAGGAAATTTCCCATGGTACTATTTTTTTTTGATAGATATAAAATGGGAGGCTACCTCATTTATGAAACAAGGTTTCTGTTTTTTATTAGTATGCTGGAAAGACCATGAGAATGAAATGAAACCTTTTCAAGTGCTTGATCATGACACTCAGCTTTGTCATGGCAGCCCACCTACCTCAGCTTTCAGGGTCTACCTAAAAACCCAGCGTAATCAATTCCTGCATAATCAGTGAGTGAATGGTGATTCTGGAGACTAACAGGCAAGGGTGTGTAGGCTGTTAAAGGGGGTTGAAATACAGTAAAACAAAATGTGTTTTGTTCCTATAAATAGTATTTAAAAGGAGAAAAAAATGGAATATTAGCTAATATGGCCTGTGGATAATCTGAAAAAGGAAAAAAAAGATTAACCTTATAACCTATATACAATAATGAACAGTTGCTAAAATGCATCATGAATGGCTTGTGCAAATTATACCAGCACCTTGACGATGAGGTCCTGTTTTCATGTCTTCTTTGGCAGGAAGGTGGATGATCACTGACAATACATTGTATGCTTGTGCCTTAGCCTTATAGCTTCCGTGTTAAACTCCCGTAAGAAGCACTCCTTTCCAAGTGGATCAGGGCTGTGGCAATGAGTTTTCGTCTTACTGGAGTTTTTGAAAATGCTACCACTGAGTGTGGCGATAGTGTAGGGATTAATCGACAAGTTCCCAATCTAATGAAAGAGGTTTCTCACCTTTCAGTATGGTGGCCTATTAGAAGAGTATTTTGGAGTTCAATGTCACTAAACATGCATGTGATATCACTATCTACACAAAACAACATTTAGAAATCAATATCAGATAATATTTTCAGTATCTGTTAGTTATTAAGAGTGAATCTGTTAAATATGTGTGTAAACACATAAACCTTTTCTGTTACCTTCACCAAGTGTAATCTTCTATAGTAGGTTCTACAGTGCAAGACAGTGATAGGTCAACATATCTGTCGTAATTTAGCCTATACTGGAATATTATTTCAGGGATCCAGGGTTTGTTATCCAGACTGCTGTATTTTCACCCCAACCTATGAGACCCAGGGTTTCTCACTGAGTGCTGTATTCTCACCCCAGCCTAGGAGACCCAGGGTTTGTTATCAAGTGCTGTATTTTCACCCCAGCCTATGAACTGACTGTATTTGGTGCCTTTTTTTCCCTACCAGAAAAAGATTAGATCAGGATTGGTGCTAAATTTCATGTTCTTTGCAAAATAATTTTTTTCTTTTTAAATATATATAATTCAATAGGAAATATATATGTCTGGATGTCTGGCAGTATTATGCATATTACATTTTATATATATATCTGAGGAAAACCCCTCCTATAAAGGACTTATTGAGTTCAAATCTACTAAAAAACAGGTAATTTTTGTTAATACAGAAGGCATTAGGGTACAAAACTCAAAAAAATAATCACCAAATGAAAACTTAATGATGAACACAGCCTACAAAGGTAATGACTAAAGAAAAAGTCCCTGGTCAATGTTGCTAGCATGACGTTAGCTATTCAAAGTATTCTGTAACTCTTATGTAAAAAAAAAGTCATATTTTATTATATATATAGTTATATATATGTGTGTGTGTCTGTATTATATACATGCATACACACAAAATAGCTTTCTGTTGGGCTTAAGGAGATAATTTAAGCTATTTTGGGGGCTTAGAGTTTTGGGAGCCATCAATCTTAAAACCTGGACAATGAGTTACTTAAAACAAAAATGAAACCTGACATAAAGTATCATTGTCCATCTTTCAGATTTAACATAAAGAAATTAGATTAGAAACAACTGTGTCTGGGTCAGAGTCAGCAAATCTCAGACCTGTGATTGGCTCAGCATCATGGTCCTTACTGTGTGACCCGCACCAGAACTCTACCCCAGATTCCATGCAGGTCTCTGAGTCCCTGATGTACCTGTGCGTAGGATTCAGAGGAAGTGAGGACCACAGATTTGTATTTAACCTTGCTGTCTTTATAGATGTTGCCTTAACTCTATTTTTGTGAAGATATTACAAATATAAGTTAGAAAAATACTATCGTTTTTCTAATTAGGAAAACCAAACATTTAGAATCTACTGGAATATACTGGATTCACTGTTAACTAATGATAATTCCATTCTACTGTTAACATGATTTGTATGTAAGAGAATGAGGGCCTGTTAATCAGAAGTTATAGAGGGAGGAGATTGGGATTGACATGTACATACTACTATATATAAAACACAGGACCTACTAAGAGCACAGGGAACTCTACTCAATACTGTAATGACCTATATGGGAATAGTCTAAAACCGAATGTATTTATGAATAACTGATTCACTGTGCTGTAGAGCAGAAACCAGCCCAACACTGTAAGCCAACTATACTCAAAAAGAAAGGTTACAGTGGGTGAGATGAAATACTCCTTAGTAATAACTTCTCATGTAACTGTTATAATATTGTGGTTTGAGAACTAAAACATTATTAAGGCATTGCCCAATGCTTGATCAGTCTGCATTTTGTCATTCTGTTCTCCTGCAAGTTTATTTTAGCTTGAAAGTTACAGCTATGACAGACTGAACCCTGCAGTATTACTGAGAGAGGCTTGGATATTTTAAGTGTCTCCTGATAGACACTTTGTTTTGTCAACTTGTTTTAATGTTTAACTGAAAACTAATTTTTAAATTATTTTGCATACTTTTCAAAGTTAGGAAAACATGTTTGACCTTAGACATCAGATTATTCCGAGTGCATGCTGCAGAGTGACTCTGCTCTGTCTACACAGGATGCCATTTTGGCATAGTACTTGTTTAAATATAGGTCGCGTATGTGAAATGGTTATGCTGGGTTTGATCAGTGTGCAGTTTTAGTACTTGCCTTTTAAAAAATTTTGTGTTTCTTTTTAAACAGTATAATTTATCATTGATTTTTAATAATGTTCAATTTAATATAGATAACCAAAATCTTTTTAATGAAAAAAAGCTTTGTAATCATTTGGAGGATAAAATCATTTTACTGTGAAACAATGTGATATTCTCAGTTAATAAAATTTCTTAGCAAATGTCTATAAGGCTTTGTGCTTATATTTATAAATTCCCTGGGGAGGTGGGGGGTGGGGTGGGGAGGAGGAAGAATGACTAAAGGGAAGGAAATAGTGTGTACTGAATAAAAGAAGTAAGCTGTACGCTTTTAAAGCTTCTTATATGTATTTCAAGTGTGTTTGGGTATTGTTATTTCTCCAGGGAGGTAGACATAAACCACAAGCACTGGATAGTCCAAAAAGAATTTCTATTTGACATTTTTTTTTGCAGTTGACTTAAATTATTGCTTCTTTTACTTATACTGAATAAACTTATTAAATTCAGCTGGTACTAAGTGATCTATTTCTCACTGACAATTTCAGGGGGTGATCAAGACCAGGCCAGAGGTTGTTTTTTTTTAATTTCCTACTATAATGGATTACCCACTTGGAGAAAAACTGATTGCAGTCAGAGGATGTTTATTATTTGATAAGACCTAACTACAAAGCAAGTCACTATTGATGTTTAATGGTGCTAAATACATTTTATACATCAATGTGAAATTTGCAATATGTCATTGAATCTATTAATTATTTATATGCCTGCAAATAAGTACCAAATGTGCAGGCGATCCTAAGCAGGGTAAACTTCACTCTCTTGAGAAAATAATTTTTATAGGAAAAAAAACAGAATTCTAATGTATATAGAAAACAAATTTTCTAGAGGTATAACTCAAAGAATTATCATAGAATCATACTTCTAGGGTTTAAAATTCTCTTGTTTAGTTGCCAAATCATGTCCAACTCTTTGTGACCCCCATGGACTGCATCCTGCCAACTCCTTTCCCCATGGGGTAGTCTCTTACAAGTGAACCTAAATTCAAAAGTTCTTTTTTAAAACCCTCAAGAGTCACCCGTGTTTTCTTAAAATGTACAGAAACAGGAAACTCACTACCCTAGAGGATGGTCTACAATATAAGAGGGCCCCCTTGCCTTCCATGCTCAGCATCCAGCCCTACCACCCGTCCTTGTCTCAGTCACCAGTCAGCCTCCCTCCTACACACCCCTTCACACTAGCACATGGCTTTTGGTTCAATGTTCAGTATTCATATGGAGCAACTTTATTTCACTCAGACTTAACAGAGACACTTGGAACCTTGTCTTCTCTGGAAGTTGGTTCATCTTTGGAACCTTCAGTACCAATATCTTGGTCTCTTACCACAGCTGATCATTCATTCTCACTGACTTCCCTCGGCCTGCTCCTCAACTTTGAGATCTTCTTCCCATTAACTTCTCCCCTCCCAATCCCCATCCTCTCTCGACCAATCAGATCTCTTCAGTCTTTACTTCATTTTTTCTAACCCTTAACCCTGGGTCTGGCAAAACTCCAATAAGCTCCCTGAATATTCAGTTCACTAGCTGTCCCGTATCTCCCCCAGCCCCCAATTAAACACTTACAGCTTCCTTCCTCAAACTATCTCTTCCTTCTTTTCTAACATCAGTTTTTCCCCTCTACAAGATCATTTCCACGGGCATATGCATATATATGCTGTTCTTTGTTGCATTTTGGTGGTGGAGGTGGAGCGGGAAAGATTTCTTTTAAATTCACATGCCCCTTGCAGCTATTGCCTCATTTCTTTCCACGCATCTACAATAGAAAAAAAAATCTTGAAACAGTTCCTACTATCTCCAATTTCATTTCTACCATTCTCTTTTGAATCTGCTCCAGCAGGATTTTACCCCTGCCACTCCACTGAAACTGCCCATCTCAAAGCTACCACTGACATCCACACCCCAAAATCAAATAGTCATTTTTCAGCCCTGTTTTTATTCAAATGATCAGCAGCATGTGTTACAGGGAATCCATTCCTGATCTCTGAATCAGCGTTCCAGGATAACACACCTACCTGGTTAATCTCTGATTTCTAGCCATTCCTTCTCAGTTGGGTTTGCTGGGTGCTGCTCATCTAACCTCTAATGCTGGGAATCCATCACGGTTTAGTTTCTGAACCTTGTCCTACTATATCTCCGCTCACTCCCTGGGTGGTCTCATCCTTTCTCATGACTTGAATTACCATCTAAATGCAGATGGAGCATATATCTCTCATCCAAAACTGAGCTCCTGATATGCTGCTCTCCTGTACTTGCATCTTTTGCTGCTCTCTTCATTTCCGTTAATGACAACTTCATTTTGCTAGTTGTTCAGAGAAAAAAACTTTGGAGTTATCCTTAAGTCCTTGTCTCTCACCCACTTCCAGCCTACTAGCAAACCCTACTGGTTCTACTTCCAAACTATATCCAGATTTTTTCCCCCACTTCTATAATCCCCACCTGCTGAAAAAGAAAAAAAAAAAAAAAGCCTGGCATAGGGTAAGTACTCAACAATTACTTGTTGAATAAATGAATGGTTTCCAAACATGTTAGTATTAGCATGTCGACTTCCTCTGCCTAGGAATATTTCACTAGAGGACTCAGCCAGTGCAGCTGGAGTGAGGCAGCAATACCACGATCAGGACTGGGGAGAACCTGGCTGGCCCCAAGTAAAGGAGAGGGCCCACGGAGTTGGGAGCTTTGATTCTATATGTGGGGCTTTTGAAGAAGGAAATGGCAACCTCACTCCAGTATTCTTGCCTGGGAAATCCTGTGGACAGAGGAGCTGGTGGGCTACAGTCCATGGGGTTGCAAAGGAGTTGGACACAACTTAGTGAATAAACAATAACAACGGGGCTTGAACAGGTAAGTAAATAGATTGCAAATAAAAAGAGCCAGGTTTCTACCACAGGAGAAGGGAGGTACATATCTGGAGAGGTGGAAGGCTGGAATAAACATGGCGGTGACGGACTAGGACCGGCAAACTCTAGTGTCTGTGCACAACACGTGCACGTAGGTGTGTGTAGATGTTGTGTTCATACATGTGTTCCCACCTCCATCCACTGAGGAGGGGCAGTGGCATCCCAGAAACAATGAGTGTGCCCCCATATTCAATCTTGTAACAGCAGAGACTCAGATGATAGTTGGCTAAAGATAGGCCCCTGTATATATTCTAAATCTAAATTATAATGATGGAGTCAAAGATGACACTCATGCAAAGCCTTCTAATTTTATAGAAAGAGAAAAGCTCATCTTCAGACATTAAACAAGAATAAAAAGCAGAGACAATCCCCTGAGCCACAGATAATTGCCTGTATCATTACAGAATGTGTCCCTTAAGCCTCTTATCTGTGAAAATGTTTTGTGAAAGTGAGGAAATATACAATTTCCCAACACACTTTTCTAACTTTCTGAGTTTTTATTAATGTTGTCAGGTTAAAAAAAAAAAAGTCAAACTGGCTTAAGTCAAAGGATGAAAAGTTCAGGTGCAGTCTGAAGTCAGACGGCCAGGATCTAGGGTCAAAGGACCTCATGGGAGCTACAGCCTGTGACATCTCCCGACTACTTTATTTTCTTGTAGGATTAATTCAGGTAAAAACTTAATTCTTCCCAACGACTCTAAGCTATCCTTTTCATCAACTCCAGCAGGAAAAAAGAGCTTCTCTTTCTTTATCCAATATTTTGGACAAATTCCTGGGACTGAAACATACTGGTCCAACATAGGTCAGGAGGCCAGCTTTAAACCCATCACTAAGGCTGGAAGACGGAATATGCTGATTCAGCCAGGCCTCACCTCAGGCTACCTGAAGCTGGCTAGGCTCAGCCCACTTCATGGAACAAGAGAAGTAGGCTCCCTTCTAAGAAAACTGGGGTTCTCTTGTCTGAAAAAGGGATGAATGGATTCTGGGAAGGCGTAATAGCAGAAGATTACCACATACATCAGTTAATAAAATTCTACATTTTTTTTTTTATGGGTGCACAATTATCTCATGAGACAGATGAACAGTTAATTTGGTGCAACTCTATTATTGGCTATCTGGAGCAGCTTCACTGTTCCACAATAATAAACACTCCCACTATGAACAAACTAATAGCTACATTTTTATGCTCATCTTTATTTCCTTTAGGCTAGACTCCTAGTAGTGGGATTTCTAGGTGGAAGGACAAGTACTTTTGATTTTTACTGTTTTACTGAACTGTATTACCACATGTTTTTCTCTGTACCTTTGTAACACTAGGTATGATTATTTTATAACACTAGGTTTGATTATTATTTTTAGGATTATTTTTAAAAATCGTAAAACATGAAAAATTTATAGGTTATAAAAAAAAAACCCCTCATTGTAAATTTCCGTTTTTGTTTGTTTTCCAATTACGATAAAATCTACTTAACATACAGTTTACCATTTGAACCATTTTAAAGTATGTTGTGGCATTAAGTACATTCACACCGTTGGGTAACCATCACTAGCCATCTCCTGAATGCTTCAGTCATCCTAAAGTGAAACTCTGCACCCATTCAACACTAACCTCCAGTCCCTCCCTCCCCTCGGTCCCTGTCAACCGCCATTCTATTTGTCTCTATGAATTTGATCATGCTGTGCTGTGCCGAGTTGCTCAGTCGTGTCCAGCTCTGTGTGACCCCATGGACTGTAGCCCGCCAGGCTCCTCTGTCCAGGGCAATCTCCAGGCAAGAATACTGGAGTGGGTTGCCATGCCCGCCCTCCAGAGAATCTTCCCACCTCAGGGATCAAACCCAGGTCTCCCCACTGCAGGCAGATTCTTTACTGTTGATCATACCAGGTGCTTCATATAGCGGACACATACGGTATTTATCCACGTTTGCATTTTTATGACTAATTAGTGTAAGTGTTTTTTCATAAGCTTCTCAGCCATGGCATTGCTTCTTTGGTGTATTATGTTATTATCCATTATCTATTTTTTCTATTGAGGGTTTCTCTTTCTTTTATTGGTTTGTGAGTGAAAGTCGCTCAGCCATGTCCAACTCTTTGCAACCCCATGGATTGTACAGTGGATACACAATACTGTATACAATATACAATATATTGCATATATATATATATATATACAATATACAGTATATACAATACTGTATATTGGAGTGCATAGCCTTTCCCTTCTCCAGGGGATCTTACCAACCCAGGGGTCAAACCCAGATCTCCTGCATTGCAGGCAGATTCTTTAGCAACTGAGCTATCAGGGAAGCCTACTGATTTATGAGCGCTTCATATATTATGTGAGACTCTAATAAGCACTGGTAAAAGTTTCCCCAGTTTGTCTTTTACATTTTTTTTCAAATTAAAGTTTTCACTTTTATAGATTCTCTCATTATTTATATGTTTACTAAGGCCTACCCTTATTATGTAACTATATTTTAAAAATCCCTTTTAATATCTTTACAGCTTCATTTTCACATTAAATCTGTAAACTCTGATTTATTTTTTGAAGTATGAGGGAATGGCAACCCACCCATTGCAATTATTTTGATGTGCAAGCGAGGTCCTCCTGGATCACAGTGTGGACCTGTTCCTGTGAGTCATGTTGAGATTTGATCTTTGTTATGGACCTAGTACTTTGGCCACCTCATGCGAAGAGTTGACTCATTAGAAAAGACTCTGATGCTGGGAGGGGTTGGGGGGCAGGAGGAGAAGGGGACGACAGAGGATGAGATGGCTGGATGGCATCACTGACTCAATGGACATGAGTCTGAGTGAACTCCGGGAGTTGGTGATGGACAGGGAGGCCTGGCGTGCTGTGATTCATGGGGTCGCAAAGAGTCGGACACGACTGAGCAACTGAACTGAACTGATGGACCTACTGGCAATAGAGAATGGTTGTCATGGGTCTTAAGGAGAAGGAAACTTTTTTTTCAAGGCACCTGTCCCAGGTGACATTATCACAGTTTTTAAACAGACTAATCTCTTTAGACTAGACAGCAAGCAGCTTTCATTGGTAAGGGAAGTTCTGCCACCTAGCAATGACCATCCTTGATCACTGTATGTCTATAAATGTTTTGAAGCTTAAGAACAAAGGTAGTTCAAACGTGAATTTCCTACCGTGTATGAACTTTTAATATGAAGCATCCTGTAAAAGAATACTGTATCTAGAATCCTAATAGCGTGCAATAGAAATGTTACTGTCTTCTGTTGCCCCTGTGGGAGAACACTATTTGCCAAGCTTTGAGACTGACATTTGACATGAGCAGTTTTCACCTGAAGCCTTATTGTACCCAGAGGGTACTCTGGAGATTTGTGAGGGTGTCATTTAGTGGTCAGGTGTCAGAGAGGCTACACACCCTAGCATGTATATGGCTGGATACAATATTGCATAGTCCCACGCACTGTCAACTTTTGAATGTCCTGCTAAGTATTCATTGAGTGAAAAAAGCTTGTTTTTAAGTATCTGAGCTTAGATTCTAACTCTCTTGTACATGTAAACACAAAATTTTTTGCACAGTTTCATTAGACACCAAATTTGCCGAGAACATGAACTATTATGTAACTCAAGGGATCGCTACGTTTTAGTTAGAACTTTACCAAGAGTGGGTCTTGGAAAATCATCAAAGGAATGGCACTCATGGTATTTGAGTAGTCAGTACTCAAGTTCTCTAACACAACTTAAGTCTGTATCTATAATGTGGCATTCATAGCAATTTGTCTATAAGAATATACTTATTTAGTCTGTTTCATTAATTATAGAGAAGTATCAATATTCAATTGAATATTTCAAGTTGGCTTTTATATCTTTGCCCACAAATGAACAGTTACTGTATGCTCCTTTTGTTAACATGTCTTTCTCTAATGAAGCAATGAAACCATCAAAATTAAGTGACCACTTTACAGGGAAGCATGGTGAAAAGTTGGCAAAGATAATAGCATCCTTCTGACATAAGGCACTCTGAAAAGTTTGAAAACTGTCTAGTTCCTGGAAGGTATAACGAATTTTCCGTAATCTGAAAGACAAGTTTCATTATTTCTGAATAACACAAACGATAGCAAAATGCAAGCTTCGTGACATTGGTCTTGGTACTGTCCATGAATTCCATGAATTCCGTGATTCCATGAATAGGACACCAAAAGTACAGGCCACAAGAACAAAAATACACAAGTGCAACTATATCAAAAGAAAAACTTCTGCACAGCAAAGAAGACAATCAGGGTGAAAAGGTAACCTACGGAATGGGAGAAAATATTTGCTAACCATATATGTGAGAAAAGGTTAATCTCCAAAATATATGAGAACTCCTACAACTGCTCTGGTACCTGCCATTAACAGTAATGTACTGTGCACGTAAGCATTTGTTAAAAGGAGAAATAAAGCAACCTTATACGAATCTGAAATCACCTACGGGCAGAACCTGAAATTTTAAAGTCTTACAAATGACAATACTGTTTGATATTCTGTGTTAGTGGTTGGACAAAATAGTTAAGCCTTGTAAATGGTTTTAGTTTCCTTATTTGTAAACTGGGACTAGTAATAACTACTTTTCAGCTGAGAATTACATGGAAAGTGCTTCAAGGTTTTATACGCTCCAAGAAGTAATAGCTTAATTGGTATGTGTACATGTGTATATGTGTGAGCATGTGCTTTTCTCTAAATGTTTAACAGTAAAATCACCTTTAAAAAGGAAATATAGGTCTATAATCCCTTCTCTGGCAGCCTTGGTTGCACATGTTTCAGAGTCCAGTTTTTGTTTTTTTTTTTAATGGAAAGGTACTATAGCAATATATTGTTGATTACATAATACTCCCAGTGGGATACATAATCAAACATTAATATCACATTCCCACCAAATAAATAAAAAATCATAAACAGTCTCAGATCCAGCTTGGGTCAGGTTTTACTGCCAATTAAGTTTTTTTTTTTTTTTACTAAGTTTTAAGATTTCGTTGTATTGGGTCTTTGTTGCTGTGTGCGGGCTACACTCCAGCTGTGGGGCACCAGCTTCTCTTGTTTTGGAGCCTGGGCTTCGGTAGGTGTGTCACGGGGCTTAGCAGTTGGCTGTCTCTAGAGTTGGGGCTCAGTAGTTCTGGTGCATATGTTAGCCTGGTTTTCTCTGCGGAGTCTACAATAGCCATACTCTCACTTTCGGTTGCTTTGTTTTTATTTTCCTGATATATTGATTTTGGCTAATAATAGTACAGTACAGCAAAGATTTTAATCTGATCAGTACAGGCTAGGAGACCATTATGCAAGCTTCAGAGTCCTACAGCCCTGTTACAATGCATCCAGCTAGAGAAAATTTTAAGTTTATATTTTTAAAAAGAAATTAAGAATCAGTAACTTTTGATTTTTAATAAGTTAATTCCATCAAACAGACACCAATGTTAGGTCCTTTCAATGCTATTTCTAACTTCAAAATACATAGCACAAACATGAAAGTTATCTTACTGAAATTAAATCTTTGAGTTGGTTTTAACAGACTGGGCTTTTAGTGATGAGGTTAAAGAATGATCGTTTAGTGTACTGATAGAAATAGTTATGATGACACCTACTTTTTCATGATACACTTCAAGCACTGATGAAACTTATCTGATAAGTAAAAAGGATGATCCTTCCAGAGAATAAAGATTGAATAGGTCGTAATAGTGATATATAGTCCCTAAACATAATCCAATTTCTCATTCTCGTCCAAAGTAAAATTTTAAGTTGAAAGATGAAAAATCTGCCTCCTTGTTGCCATTTCACAAATATGCCAAGGTAGTATCCTACTAGCCACTAAGACCCAGATATTTATTTTCTTCATAAATTGTCATAGATGTTGTAAAATATCCATTTTTCCCCCAAAGGGAATCAAAACTATATTTATTTAAAGAAAGGCCCATCAATGTTTTTATCTTTCTTAAATTGGTCTCATGAAAAAAAAAATTATCCTCAGTAACGGTCTAAAGAGAAGCCTGCATGAAGCAATGTCCTATTTTAATCACCTCTTTTTAAAAAATGGTGGTGAGTGACCTCTGGAGGCAAGAGGAAAAAATATCCTGCTGCTTTCCGGAGTGAAGTGGGTAGAATGAGAAAGCAGATCTTTCCCTTGGAGGAAAAAATAATTATGTTGATGTTTAATTAGGGTGAATTAAAACATTTAACTTTAAAATTAGTTTACTGAACCTCAATGCAGGGAAGCCTGGAGTGATGCAGTCCATGGGGTCGCAAAGAGTCAGACACAACTTAGTGACTGAACAATCAAAAAAAACCCTCAATTCAATTATATAATATTTCTAAAGTATATAATACAATGCCACAGGGGAGAGAGAGACGTAAGGTCCATAGTTTCCATCTCACTAAGCTTACGATCTCCTAGGGAACTAAAAAGTGTTGAAACAACTGTAACACAAGCTAGAATGTTGAGAACATTTAGGGGTAGCGCGGCTACACAGGAATTCAGATTTTTGGCTAGGCTGTCCAGAAGAAGTCTACCACATTCAGCAAACAGTTACTGAAGACATATTGTGTCCCAGGCACTATGCTAAAGACTAAATCAGACATAATCACCTTCTTTTGGGCATTCCTGGTATAAAAGGGAAGTTGACACATAAACAGGAAAATTCTGTATTTATGGACTTATGCATAATTCTAACAGGCCACTGGCTACTTCACATAGAATTTTCCTATTTATGTGTCAGAGGGAACTAAAACAGAGCAGAGACTAAGAGGAGGGCCAGAAGAGGCTTCCTAGAGGAGGTGACACACCTCAGCTGACTCTGCAAACTGAAGACAGGGAGGCAGAGTGCTGGTTCAGCGCTGGCATCCTAAGCCTGCTCCAGCCCATCTCTACTCATGATGAAACACAAGAGAAAGTACTCGAGGACTGTGAAAAGTCAACAAAGGAGCGGGGAATCAAGACTTAGAGAAAAGAGACCTGCAAGGCAATGAACTGCCTGGCTTTCCCTGCCTTTTTTTTTCTTGTAGCTGTGTTCCGAGTAGCTAAAACTCTGATGGAAACCCCATCTTTCTGGTCCAACGAACTGAGAAATGGAGACTCTGTGGACTGGAAAGTGAGTGGGGAGGGGAGGAAGGGAGAGCTAGAAAAGGTGACCTCTAAAATTTTGTGTATGAACCACCTAAGCCCCTTGGGTTTGCCCCCTGTGCATGTGAGACCCGAAGCAGCACAGCAACAGCTCTGCGACTGGTCTGAGGGGTAAACCACTGCCCAAGTCTCAGATGAACCCCGGAGTGCTGCATGTTCAGGACTGGCCCAGAGCAGCACAGCACGGGCTTTGACAACTGAACTGAGATTGGCACCGTCACCCACAGAAGGCTATAGAAAACTTGCAGCCTGAACTTAACCAGGTCGATGGCCTGCTTAAATAAACATTCTCCAGAGGATTTTAACAGGACTCAGAGTCAGCACAGTGTAACTGACATAATGTCCAGGATACAATAGAAAATTACCTGTCACACAAAAAAACTAGGAAAATGTGACCAGACTCCAAGGGGAAAATGACAAGCAATGGACACAAACTCTGAGATAACACAGTTGCTGGAATTTTCAAACACTCTAAAGCAGCTATTATATGCTCCAGGAGGTAAAGATGAATGTAAAGATAGGCATCTTTAGCAGAGAAAAAGAAACTATGAAAAAGAATCAGGTGGAAATTTTGAACTGAAAAGTACAGTAACTGAAATAAATTCACTGGATGGGTGCAACATACTTGAAGATAGAGAAATTAACAGTGCTTATCTAAACTCAACAGGTGCTGCTGCTGAGTTGCTTCAGTCGTGTCCGACTCTGTGCGACCCCATAGATGGCAGCCTACCAGGCTCCCCCATCCCTGGGATTCTCCACACAAGAACACTGGAGTGGGTTGTCATTTCCTTCTCCAATGCATGAAAGTGAAAGGTGAAAGTGAAGTTGCTCAGTCGTGTCCGACCCTTAGCAACCCCATGGACTGCAGCCTACTAGGCTCCTCCGTCCATGGGAGTTTCCAGGCAAGAGTACTGGAGTGGGTTGCCATTGCCTTCTCCAAAACTCAAGAGCAGAGGTGGAGAAAACGGCTATGAAAAAAAAAAAGGAACATGAGCAGCAAGGACCTTTGTGACTATATCGAAAGGTCTAAAGTATAAGTCATTAAGAGTCTCAGAAGAAGAGAAAGAAATGGAGGCAATCTGGATTTGCCCTTAGCAATTTGGACCTAACCTACCTCTCCCATATCATATCTTATTCTCTTTAATATATATATTTAATATAATATATATATGCCTTTTGTTTCAACCCCATTAAACTTAGAGACATATTCCCTGACTCTGAAATCTAAAACAGGTTCTCTTAAGTCGTAGCACCTGTACTTTCTGATGTACATGGGGAGAGTGCTTAATGACCAAATCGATGGGGCTGGGCTGCAAGGGCAATGACGACACTCAGGTGTGGTACAGCCTACCATGGATGAGCTAAGGATTAATCAGGTGGAAAGGAATATTCCAGATAGACGACAAAGAGAAATACACATTTGGTCTGTCTGGTCAAGGAGCAAAAGGAGACAAAAAACTAAAATAGGATACAGAATATAAGGTTTTTCCTTTGCCGCTGGTATAATCTTATCCAGTTCAGTGCTTAATGCCCAGTCGTCTCCGACTCCCTGCGACCCCATGGGATGCAGCCTGCCAGGCTTCTCTGTCCATGGAACTTTCCAGGCAAGAATACTGGAGTGGGTTGCCAATTCCTACTCCCGGAGATCTACTCAGCCCAGGGATGGAACCTGCGTCTTCTTAATTCGAAGATTCTGCAAATCGATGCCCTGCTCCTCTTCCTTACAACAATGGAAATACTTGTGGAGACTGGGGCGAGTGTGCTGGAAACCGCAGCTTTGGCTCCAGATTCCTTTTTGAGCTAGTTATTACACTGTTTATGAACAGCCACTGATTCGCTCACTGACCTTGGGCAAGTTGTTACTTTCTATGACTCCACCCTCCTATCTGTAAAACCAGGATAATATGAAATTTAGAGTGTTGTTAAGAGGATCAATAGAGATCATACACGTGAAAGTTTACATAGTGGCTCAACAAATGTACAGTGACAGGTGAACGACAGATCAATAGTCGACAGAACCCAAAGGAACTAGGGCAGAACTTTTGTAAACTTGTATAAGAGAGAGAGATCTTGGGGGTTCCTTTTGCCCCACCCGCCCGCCCCACGAGGAGACCCGGGGAGCGGGCGCGAAGCCATACCTTGCGTTTCTCGGCCAGCAATTCCTCGTGACGGCTCGGCTGCATCTTACCTCCCTAACTCGTCCCAAGCTGCAGCTTCAGCTCGCTCCGCCACGGGGCGCCCGCCTGCAGCGCCTCTGTGGGCTCAGCTAAGTGTGACGCTAAGGCAGGAGACAGACGTCGGGTCTCCTGGGCGACCACATCAACTTCCGGCTTGGGGAGAGGCCGGGTTGGCGAGAGGCCACATTTCCGCCACGTGATCTGCGCAGGCGCCTTGCGTGAGGGAGGGCGCGCGGCCGCAGCCTGCGGCGGCCGGCACGTCCCAAAGTTCGACTCCTCCGCCCGGACTAGGGCCACCCCCGGGGAGGTGGCGCCAGCCGGGACCGCAGGCTCTGGAGGCACGAGGCCGGGGCAGGGTGCCGAGTTCCCGAGGCTCCGCTGAGAAGCCGAGCGGTAGCGAGACCGTTGTTCGGGAGCCGCCACGATGGAGCTGGAACTGGAACCCTGTGGGGCCGGGGCCCCGGCTGCCGGGCAGCGGCTCCTCCAGGCCGAGGCCCAGGCGGAGAATGAGCCAGAGGCAGTGGTGGGCTCCCGGCGGAGCGGCCGGGCAGACAGCATGCTGCGCTGGTTCATCACCGTCCTCCTGTGTGCCGCCTTCCTGGGGCTGGTGAGAGCCGGGGCTGGAACCCTCCCAAACCGAGACGAGGGCAGACGTTCTGCAGAGAACGCGGCCTTCTCTGTGCTCTTGTCTCCTACGCTTGCACACTCCGTGACCTTGGGCTCATCTGCCCGAGCCTCAGTTTTGCAGTCTGTAAAATGGGCACAAAATTAACGATTTTTTTTTTTTCGAGAAATATTGTCAAGTGTAAAATAGATTTTCGTAATATATAATGTTATCCAGTTCCAGCAAACCTTTCTACCTCTCCTCTGTGGGGTCAGGAGAATGCAAGAGGGGTCGCCAGGTCTATAGCCGCTCACCCAACCCCCAAATTGCTGCACAAAGCTGCTTTATTGGGTTCTCGTCTTCGTTTGACTGAATTGACCCCTTATTCTTGCATATAGGAAAAGAGACCCAGACAGGAAGAGTGACCTTTTCGGACCACACTGCCGGTTAAGTGGTTGAGCCAGGAATAATGTTTCCTAGTCTGCCTATAATCTTATGTAAAACAAATTTTCTGATCCTTGAATGTTTTTCCTAGAACAAAGTGCAAGGCTAGTTTAACCTTTTGCCAAACGTCTTGGCCGTCGTTTTCTGGAATAAGGCAGTTACTTTATTCCAGAAAACTTCCCTTAGTAGTTTGTCTTAAATATTGGAGTCTTGGGAAGTTGGGAGGGTGAGTTCTCTGAGCTGTCACTTCTGGCCACTTAGTATCTTTCCCTGAGGCACAGTTGATTCTTAGAGTATATTTGTATTTGATAAAAGTCAATGCAAACGCCATCCCTCGTCCTGTTAAATGCGTAGCAGGTGGGACTAATTTGGTTACAGCAGGGGCACTGCCTTCCCTTCATGTATTAGTAGCTAGCTCTGTGCCTGGGGAGGGGCTACATCCAAGCGTTTAGGGCAGAGTCGTGCAATTAGAATCACTTATTCTTGAAATGTAGACCGATTGGAAACATTTTTTTAAGTGTCCAACGAATTTCCTGTGAAAGCCAAATGCAGCCCCTAAGTTTTGCTAAAATTGCATGTCTTTGAATAAAATTTTATTTTTAAATCCTGTGCATGCAGGTGTATGTAATATTGTCTAAGAAAGCCTTACAGACTGTACCCCTGAGGCTTTGGTTTTCTTTGAAGAAAAATGTAGATTGGGAAACGTTCAAATTGTTTCTTGCATATTTTATACATATAGTTTTAAGGACCCTATGTACACCCAGCAGTTCTGCTGTTTTAACAGCATCAAAAATGGAATACTATTTTGATGGCTTGAAAACTTCAATTTTTAGCATGACAGTTCTTGTGTTATTTGTGTATGCAATGTGTTTCAGACTGCTTAAAACTTTCAGAAACTTTTTTAATGTTACATTTTACTGTTAATAGAAATACTGTAGTCTTTTCTGGTATTGTTCAAAAGGAAACCGAATTGCACCAAAAAGCTAAAAGAATTAATTTTTTTAAAGTTCAATTTGAGAGTTGTCAGGATGAGAAAAACCATAGGATTTGACATAGTCTGTAGATCTAGCAGTACTATTAGTAGGTTCATTATGAATTTAACTGTGGGACTTAATCTCGTACGGTCCATTGAAGTCCCCCCTCCCGTTTTAATAGTGAAAAAAGCTGCCACATACATAGACATTATTTTAATGATTGTAAATAAAAACTTCTGTCTTTTTGAATTTTAGGGAATGAGTGTTGCTATACTGGGACCCACGTTTCAAGACTTGGCAACGAATGTGAACCGCAACATCAGCAGTCTTTCTCTGATTTTTGTGGGCCGTGCCTTTGGATACCTGGGTGGCTCTGTGATTGGTGGAGTTCTTTTCGACAGTATGAATCATTTTCTCCTTTTGGGTGAGTAAACGACAGTTTCAGCTTCTTTGAGACTTTCAAGGAATTTACAGCTTGCTTTTCAATATGAAACATACTGGCTTGCAGAATGGTTGACAGCTTAAGTGTTTAGACATCCTCAGTGGAAGCCAGGTTCCTCTGCTGCCCGCTCTCATCTTGGCAGTTGCTTGGAATCTGGGCTGGATGCCTCTGGAAATTTAGATCAGTACTAGTGTGTTAGTGATCCTTGGCCCTTCTGACCTTCACTGTGGTCTAGATACCACTGCTGGATCACATGCCAGTTGTTTAAAGAGCTCTGTTTGTCAGTGTTTAGGGCGGATCTTCTAGGGCCATAGATGAGAACAAACTCCTCAGACCTGCCCAGACTAGACACTGGGCTGAGAACAAAGGTGGGAGGGGATGGTGGGTGAAATGATGAATACTAAATTTTTGTCCCAGCTGCTCCTTGTGAATGATCAACCCAAGCCTCTCCACCTCACTCTCAAAAGAGATAGCAAAGCTTTTAACTTACTCTTTTTGGATAAATTGGCATGTTTAGAGAAAATCTGGATTAATGTGACAAAACTGCTTTGGAAATAAGGAGATAATTACTCTTGCTGATGAATGAGTAAATAATCCCTCTGATTTCCATAGTTGGTTGAAAGAATGTAATTTTTACATTTCCCTCCCTAGTCTTCAAACAAATCTTTGTGCTGCGTGCTCAGTTGATTAGTTGTGTCTGCCTCTGTGTGCTTACCTTGGATCGTAGCCTGCCAGGCTCCTCTCTCCATGGAATTTTCTTGGCAAGAATACTGAAGTGGGGTGCCATTTCCTACTCTAGGGGATCTTCCTGATCCATGGATTGAACCCGTGTCTCTTGTGTCTCCTGCATTGGCAGGCAGAATCTTTACCACTAGTGCCACTGTTTAATACATTTCTACTGCAAACTACTATAGTAATTGCATTTAATTTTTTACCTTTATCTAAAATTCTCTTTAGGTTGTTAAAAATAAATAATTTTTGAGCTGTTTGGCTATAAAATTTTACCTTGTGGTATAATGTATGTTTTCATTATTAGCAGTACTAGAAGTGTATTTATATTCATCTATGACCCTTTGCCATAAATAGTGTTTTTCATAGCTGACTTTTGACCTTTCTTCTCAGGGGTGTCAATGTTCGCTACCACAGTTGGTCTTTTTCTTGTTCCATTTTGTAAGACCGCAGTGCTGCTAATCGTCATGATGTCCACCTTTGGTGTTTCAATTGGCATTCTGGATACAGGTTAGTGAGCCCTTCATTATCATCTCTGGGAGTAGCATCTTTCTACTAGAAAAATGGGATTCTCCAGGCAAGAATACTGGAGTGGGTTGCCATTTCCTTCTCCAGGGGATCTTCCTGACCCAGGGACTGAACCCAGGTCTCCCACATTGCAGGCAGACGCTTTAACCTCTGCGCCACCAGGGAAGCCCTAGAAAAGAGCAGATAATATTAAATCGTCACTTGCACTGTCCCCTAAAATGACACTGACCTACTGTGTTTTTCATGGGGTCTCCCAGTCAGTACCACCCTTCTTGCCAGGTAAAGTGCCTGTTTTTGAGCAGCCAACCACAGAGTGAATTCAGAGGGTTTTGTTCTTTGAGAGTTTGTTGATTGACAGTATCCAGAGAGGAGAGGGCCCCCAGTGTGGGTGATTACAGTGCAGACAAGCAGGCTTTCAGTCAGGCTCAGTCTTTATCATTGTAATGTGGCAAGAATTAATGAATTAATAGATGAAACCAAGTTTGGAACCATTATATGGCTAAGGAAACGTAGAAGCAGCTCTCCAATTTAAAATGTACTCTGCCTTTCAAACTAAGAAACCTGTGTTGTGTATTATTTCCCTTTTCCTTTTCTTTCAAAAGTTGCTGCCCTCATGTATCTTTATTTTTTAAAATGTACTAAATAATGTATGTGACATTCGTTCACCCCTAAAGCCAACTTTCTCCACCTCTTCCTTGGTATTTGATAGGTTGGAGAAATATTTTTTTACTTTGGGCTTAATTTGGTTGTGAAATTACAGGATAGAATTATATGTTTATGTGCAAATCTATTAAAAAGAAAGAAAAAAAATATTGATGCTTCTCATTAGAAGGCATACTTGTTCTTGTAACGGGCAGAATCCTGTCGTGGTCAGGGTTTTGAATATGGGTTTTGCATCTGCTGTATACATAAATAATTTTCCTCAAGTGGCTACTGATTTCCAGTATAGAAAAATTTGGTTATTTGGCTACTATCTGATGATAATATGTATTTGAAATATTTGGAAGTAAGTGAATATAAATATCCTTCCTGCCCCCACCCCTCCTGTGCCTGGTATTATTGGTGTTCACTTTCTAAGTTGCGTCCACCTCTGTGACAGCGTGGGTTGCAGCACACCAGGCTCTGACCTCCACTATCTCCCGGAGTTTGCTCAAATTCATGTCCGTTGAGTTGGTGATGCTCTCTAACCATCTCATCCTCTGCCGCACTTTTCTCCTTTTGCCTTCAGTCTTTCCCAGCATCAGAGTCTTTTCTGATGAGTTGGCTGTTCACATCAGGTGGCCAACGTATTCAAAGCTGGTATTGGAACTGTATTGTAAAAAGCCTTGGGCTAACGTACTTAGCTCTAGGAGACAGTGCTTTATTAGATTATAGAATTCCATTTGTGAGTGTGCGAGGTTCTAGTGCTGAGAGTTTCTTGGTAGTGTTGGTGAGTTAGAGTTGACTTAGTCATAAGGACTAATCGTAGAATTGACTTAGTTGCCACAGTTGATAACTTAGAATATTATAATTCTTGTGCCATATAAAATATTTCTTTCTGATAGTAATGAACTTTTTTTCTTTTTTGTCAAATTACTATAATTAAATCATTCTCCGTCTTTCATTGATAGGTGGTAACGTCCTAATCTTGGCTATTTGGGGGACCAAGGAGCCCCACACATGCAGGCCTTACACTTCAGTTTTGCCCTAGGTGCCTTTTGGCTCCACTGCTGGCTAAATTGGCATTGGGCACGACGGTGTCTGCTGAAAACCACACAGAGGCTGACTTTAACCAATCTGCCTTCAACCAGTCATCTGAAGCTGACTCAGAAACTCTATTTGGAATACCGGACGATATGAATTTACTATGGGCTTATGCTGTTATCGGTGCTTATATTTTTGTAGTTGCTCTCTTTTTTTCGCTCTGTTTTTAAAGAAAAGCTCAAAGCAAGAAAAAGCAAGAGCATCTGCTCAGAGGTTTCGAAGAGCCAAATACCACAATGCCCTTCTCTGTCTCCTTTTCCTGTTCTTCTTTTTTATGTTGGAGCTGAGGTAACGTATGGCTCTTACGTTTTCTCATTTGCAACCACCCATGCTGGCATGAAAGAAAGGGAGGCAGCCGGGTTGAACTCCATCTTCTGGGGGACCTTTGCAGCCTGCAGGGGCATGGCAGTCTTTTTTTGCTACATGTTTACAACCTGGAACCATGATTGTGTTGAGCAACATTGGCAGCCTGACTTCATCTTTATTTTTGGTGCTTTTCAACAAGAGTCCAGTTTGTCTCTGGATAGCATCTTCAGTGTATGGGGCCTCAATGGCAACCACGTTCCCCAGTGGAGTGTCTTGGATTGAGCAGTACACGACCATCCATGGGAAAGCTGCTGCATTTTTTGTAGTCGGTGCCGCCCTGGGAGAAATGGCTATTCCTGCAGTAATTGGAATTCTTCAGGGCAAATACCCTGATTTGCCTGTAGTTTTGTACACCTCTTTGGGGTCATCAATAGCCACTGCTGTTTTATTTCCTGTGCTGTACAAATTAGCCACCTTGCCGCTTGATCGTCAGCAAAAAGAACACAGGAAAAGTGAGGACCAGAAAGCTCTGCTTTCTAGCCCTGGGCTCAATGACTATGAGGAAGAGAATGAAGAAGATGATGCAGACAAATGGAATGAAATGGACTTTGAAGTGATCGAAATGAATGATACAATGAGGAATTCTGTAATAGAGACATCTAGAAATATTTTGATGGAGCCTACAGCTGAAGTTCCCAACCATTCCTACTCAAATGTGTTAATGTTTGACTCCTCTCCAGTTAATACTGGCAACACCCCTGTGAATTACCTTGCAAGAAACCAGGACAAAAGGGACTAATGTGTTGAGAGGATGGATTATTTACTGACTCCTCAAATAGTCACCAGTTCGCCAGTCAGAGCAAAGCATAACATATTTGCAACAAGCTTTGAGGATCACAATTTCTAGCTCCGAGTATAGCAAATGCTAAACAGTTTCGAAATGTTCTGTAATCCCCAGAGCCTTTCGTAAAGAACCAGTGATCTCATACAGCAGGATCTTGTTGTAAGGCTAATGTTTTGTGGCATGTGGCTGATTAGGTAATATTTTATGGCCTTCACCCTTCCTCAGAGCATGCAGAGAAGGTATTTGTTTTTGAGAAGTTGGGTGTGCCATTCAGATAAAACAAAACTGTTTAGTAGTTGAATCGGCTAGCCAAACAAATTCTCCATCATCAGTATTCTGTCAGGGAAGTTGAGAATCATTTCATAAAAAGGCATCTTTGAAAATGGACAGAGATTTCTATTAATTGTTTTACTCTGTAGTGTTGGATTAAAAATGGTAATTAAGAACAGGTCCTAGAGACCTGGCTTCAAACCTCCAATGCTGCTTCCTAGTCTGGCCCTGTACTCAGTCATCTGACTTAGGTAGGCCTTTTCTATCTCATCTCCTGGTCTGGGTCTCTAATGAAAGTGAGATGACTTTCAAATGGGAATCCCTCATTTTTACAGTTTGCGTAAGATGTCTGTCAGAAATGAACATAAGTGCCACTACATTCGTCATTTCAAATGAGAAGTGAAAAAAAAATGAATAGCTTTAATAATGTGCTACTGATTATGAATAACGTCAATTTAAGAGACTCAGTATTACTTTATTTAAATCTGAGGAATACATTTTTAGCACTGTATGCCATTGATTCTGAGATGCACCTTTTTTCACATTTTTAACATCTCTGAAATCAAAGTATATGTTAAAATCAGTGATCATTTAATGTGACAAAACTGAGTTTTTCCCGTATACTTCTATAAAGTCATGTTGTGTTTTACAATCAGTGTCTTAGTTTCAATGAATACAGTGATTCATTCAATGATGGATATTGTACTATTTTTACAGACATTTCAAGAAGAGAAGTTATTTTTATATGCTCATTTTCTCTGTGTTCACACAGGATTTGGAGATGCTTTGTTGTGGTTTTTAAAGCTGTTTCAGAGTTACTATGTTAGTAGTAGGGCTGTGAGCCGGGTCTCTTTTGGTCCTTTGCTTACCTCAGTGACAATCTGGGAATGAGTCTGCTGTTCCAGGAGTTACTCCTTATTGAGTCTAGTTGGTAGTCACGTTGTAAGCACGGTAAATTAGACTGCTAATTTAATTTACCGTGAGACACCGTCTTTTCCAGTGATTGGAATACCTCTGTCAGGCCTCTGAACCTCCTCTTTCCTGAGTTTGAAATATCTGGGAAATTAAAGTAATGATTTGAACGTGGCTTGGGGCCCTAAGAGGGATTGTGAGCATGGCAAATCTGGCGTGGGGTATCCTTTGATAAATGACTGGCATTGAGGACAGATTTCGTTCACTTCTTCTTAGCACATTTTGTGCTGAATAATACCTAATTTCTACTTGGTTGCAGTATGTCTGCTTTTTAACTAATTTCTGTAAATTTGCCTTTGTTTTTTTGTAAGTGGATAATAGTACCTTTCTTGACCGCTGTCCATTATTGGTTCATTTTAACAATCTGACAGTTTTGGAGAGGGCTGGTGGAGAAATTAACAGTGAAAAGCCTATTCTTCTTGCTCTCTTTATTCTATCCTTTTCTCTTAGCTAGAACTTGGAGATTAGGTCTGCTCCACTTACTGCCCTTTCTCAGGTTGCTGGAATGTAGGCAGTAGCAACTATTTGGCATCGGGTGGCTTGCCAGAATAGGGATTCAACCTGTGACATCGACATATAAAGGATAAAAGTGCAACTCAGGGAAAGAAGGGAGTAAGAACATGGTAGAAAACGTGGAAATCCACAAAAAATGCATTAGAATTCCACAAACCAAAATGTGAATGGCCATATGAGATTATAGGGACTGTTAAAGTTTGATAATGTATTTCCATATTGGAAAGATAAGACAGTACAATTCCAGGAATTAGCCTTCATCCTAATAATCAGTTCTTAGTTAAATGTCTGCCTATACTCAAGTAACCAATACCGAGGTTTTCTATTTCTGAGTAACAAATTGTATCACAAATTCAACAGCTTAGAACAACAGACCTTGTATTTCTTTAACCTCACAGTTTTCTTGAGTCAGGAATTTGGGCATGACTTCACTGGGTTGGTTCTCTGCTCGGGATCTCATGGGCTGCAGTCAGGCTGTTGGAAGAGCTGTGCTTTGTAGAGCTTGGACTTCCCTTCTATGCTGTGTGGTTTTTGACAGTAATTCGGTTCCTTGAGGTAGTAGACTGAGATCTCCATTTTTTTTTTTTTTTCTAGCTGTCAGCAAGCACCTATCTCGATTGCTAGGACCTCCCATGTGGCCCTCTCATAGATCCTTTCGAAGCACGGCAGCTTGTTTCTTCAAAGCCGGCAGGAGAATCTCATTGGAGCCGACTGAGCTGGGGTTTTTAATGATAGCGTGTAATCATGGGAGTGACATCCTGTCCCCTTTTGCCAGATTTTGTAGACTAGAAGGAAGTCTTAGAGTCTGTCCAAAGTCTAGGGAAGAGGCTAGTGTATGGATGTATCTGATTACTGGGGGTCACCTTAGGGTGTGTCTGCTGTACTCAAGTGTTGGCAACACTCAAGGGAGCCAGAAAGCTTTAGCTGGGGAAAAATCCTTCAGTAGCCATCAAAAGTGATAATAGATACAACCCACTGAATGTTCTAGTGCAGGAATGGAAAACTCCCTATAGACCAGGCCAGTAAACCTAACTCAGGCTCTTTCCCTTGAGATTTTGTTTTCTTTTCCACTGTACTTTTTAACCTGTTCAAATGCAGCTTAATATGAGGGAGATTCGTAAGTTTCAGTCTAATTGTATTTTCATAGTAAAGTCCAAGAAGACTTTGAGAGCATTTTTCAATCCCTGTTATTTTTTTAAAGAAAAATCTTTTTAAAAAGTAATTTTTATTATATATGAAGGTATAAAAAGGCCATGGTAGAAGATTAGGGAAGTACCTAAAATTTTTAAGGGACAAATGTAATTAATCATAATCCTAAATACCTAGAAAGTTCTTACATTTCTAGTCAGCTTAGTTTCCTAAGACAAGGGTAAAGGGATAAAAAAATTTTGTTCTTCCAGATAAAGTATCAGAAACAACTTGAATTTTACATCTATATTATATTGATACTGCATTTGGTGGACTGGTTTTTAGTTTGAACAGTTGTAATTTATTAAGAACAAGAACAGTATCAACACACCCCTGAAAAATGTGAGACCCAGATTCCATGTAAAATGATTCTGTTTCAAGTAGATTTATTGAATAATCAGGATAGTTTTCTCATAACCAGAACTTTTGTATTATTATAGCAATGTAGCATTCAGTCCTGCCACTTAAAAATTATTACTAAAATAGAGCTTAAAATTCTTAGTGAAAGTAGATATATTCTTTTGGGGTCCCTTGTGTTAGATGCCCTAGTTTGTAATATGTATTTGTATGTTTTGTTGTGAGTGCGTGTATGTATATATGTTTGTATGTAGAGCCCACAGATGCTGTGTGTGTCTGATATTTTCTTATAGTATGGGGATGTAGCAGGGGTAGAGAGAAGCTTACTGTGTGATTTCAAAGTTTGTTACAGTTGTTCTTTTAATTGAAATTTTTATGAAGGTTATTGTTGATTTACATGTAGTTGTGTGCAGTGTTTTTTTCCAAACTTGCTGAGTGAAGAATACTTGCTCAGTCTGGAAAGACAGAGAAATAGACTGGTGCTTCTGATACTTTAATGTGCATTAGAATTGCTTCTTAAAATGCAGATTCCAGTTTAGTTGGACTGGGTTAGGGACTGAGATTCTTCATTTCTAACAAGCTCCTAGGTGCTGTTGGCCCGTGGGTCGACCACACTTTGGGTAGCAAGGTCTACTTTTTGGGAATGTTCAATTCTTTGCTACTTCTTTTGGGAATTTCATTTGTTTTCTTTTAGCTTCTCCAAATCTGACCCTAAATCTCTGGAAGTCTATAGTGCCCATGCGCCCCCTCCATCTGTATACACTATTCTGTCAGTCCTCTCCATTTGCTGCATTCGCTGTTGAATATTTATTTCACATGTTATCGAATGCCTCCTGTTTGGTAGTTTCTGTGGGAGATATACACTGGTGAAAAGATCAGAAACTTCCTGCCTTCATGGAACTTACCTCTAATGTAGTACTGTCCAGTATATGTGTTGGCCGATGGCTGCCATATGTAGATAGCACAGGTCCAGTGGGAGAAAGAAAGGGTCAAACAAGTCATTGCACAAGATATTTCCAGGAAGGCTTTATTTCCTGTTGTTCTAGAGATCTGGGGTCAGAACATTGTGACAGATACCTTGTCAAATGGCGTAATATAAATTATGGCATTTAAGAAAGACTTGGTGATCTTAAAGAGAAGGTTTTGGTTTCCTTGGGTATAAAAGAAGCAAACCAAAGCTAGTGACTTGGTTGTCAGAAGGAATAGTTAAGCTCTTTCCTTTAATGCACTTTGGTCAGTTGGCACTTGAACTAGGTTGAATTTGAGTTGGATTTTTATTTAGGTTTAAATAGTTTCATATGTAATGATTTAAAACTGTATAGCACTGAATTTTTACAATCAAAGAGAATTGTTCTTTATTTTCCAACGTTTTCCTGTGGTAATTGTAATTATGTCTTCTCTTGTCCTGTATTTCTGCCCTTTTATTTCTTTTAATTCTTCAGCAACAACAAGGAGGATCCCTTAGGTTCTTGCACTGTGACTTGATTCTTATTATTGTGTCCTGTCTTCCTTTTGACTTACATTTTTAATTGCAGAATGCCTCAGTTTCTGATCTCTAAATTATTGCAGCTTGCCTTTGATGCATTTGGTAATGTTAGTTAATGGATGGCCTGGAGAAATGTTTTGAAGTTGTAAGATGACATGAATAGCTTAAGGAGTTGGGCTTTCTAGCTTCTGAACAATTTATTGTGATTAATAAGGTGCTTTCTTTTTTTTTTTTATCCTTTTTAGTTGTGATAAAATACGCATAACAAAATTTATCGGTTTAACCATTTTTAAGTGTGCAGCTCAGTGGCATTGAGGGCATTCTCATTATTGTGCTATAGTCATTACCATCATCTGCAGAACATTTTTCATCTTGCAAAACTGAAACTCTCAAGCCGTTGAACAGTAACTCGCCAATTCCACCCTCCTTTCAGCCCCTGACAACCATCATTCTACTTTCTGTCTCTGTTTGACCGCTCTTAAGTACCTCATATAAGTGGATACAAACAGTATTTGTCCTTTTATGACCAGGTTATTTGATTTAGTGTAACATCCTCAAGGTCCATCTTGTTGCAAAATGTGTCAGCATTTACTTTGTAAAAATAACCAATACTCTGTTGTATGCATATTTTGTTTACCTATTTATATGTTGATGGATACATGCTTTGCTTCCACCTTTTGGCAGTTGTGAATAATGCTGCTATGAACATTGATGTACAAATATCTGCTTTTTAATTTTTAAATATTGAAGTATAGTTGATTTTACAGTGTTTCAAGTGTACAGCATAGTGATTCAGTTGTATGTGTATTATATAAATATATATATATATATAAATATATACATGTGTCTGTGTTCTTTTAGACTTTTCCCCTTATAGATTATTATGAAATGTTGAGTATAGTTCCCTGTGCTATACCATTAAGTCCTCTAGTCTCTTCTTTTAGGTATATCCCAATAAGTGAAACTGATGAATCATATGATGATTCTAGTTTTAATTCTGAGGGGTGCTTTATTTTTGTTATTCTGCTTAGATATTATTCTAATCCACTAGGAAGAGGGAAACAGTATCGCTTCAAACTCTAGGCTGGCTTTTGGTGCGTTATAATTAGCTTAGTATCACACACCCTAAGTAAATGAACTTAAATGTCAGGTATCTTCCTCACAGTTTAGTTATTTCTGCTGCTAATCTTCATTCGGTCACTGAGTTTACACTGAGAGCTTACTTTGTGCTAGGCACTGTAGTCTACGTGTTAATGACACTTCCTGTCCTGCCCGTGGAGTACCAGGTATGCTCATGTGTTTTGGGATTTGGATCCCTGTTTTCTGCTAAATGGCTGGGCTCGTCATGTTCTCCTTTGCTTGGACACACAGAGACTCACCCTGGCCACCTTGGAAGAGATAGTGTGTGCTCGGAACCGTGGGCTGGAATGGGCCTGGTGCTGGGGCCAGGCTGCTCTCTGCCTGTTTCTCAAAGCAGCTCTGCCTGTCGGTGGAACTTCTCCCTGTTCCTCCTGCCTTAGGCCCATCCTCTGTATATCTCTAGTCCAAATTCCAGAGCTTTCCGGAGTCCAGCTCCAGCAGCCAGGGGATCAGCCTGAAGGGATGAGTGGTGTCTGTGGGGAATGACGTAGCCTCTGACTCGAGGTACCGGACATGTTTATTTCAAGCATTAGATTCTCTCTAATACTTTTCAAAAGCATTAGGTCAGAGGTTCGACATTTTCAGTACCCCCTTACCCAGATTATTGTCCCATTGTTGCCCTTCAAACAGAGTTCCTGCTTCAGAGATTCTCTCAGAATCCTGTTTACTTGTGATTACATTGTAACTCATGCTTATGTCTGGGCTGCATACCACATTCCTCAGTTTATTTCTTATCTTTTAAAATCCTGCTTGTCCCTAGTATCCTAAGCTCACTATCTCCTAAGAAGGCTTCTAACTATTTTTAATTATTCCTAAACCCTAAACTCAGCAAACTTCTTTTGCTATAAACATTTCCCTCACAAACAGGTCTCGGATAACAATCTTTCCCATGACCTCAAGCTGCGGTGGCCTACGTGCTCATCCTGGGACATTCTTTGCAAAAATCCTTGAACAAATATCAGTGGTTACTTTATAGATTATTTTCTGGGCACAATTGCAGAAGGCTTTGTGCTTTCTACACTTCTCTCAAGAACAGTAAGCACCTTAATATTCTTTCCAGCCAACTCAACCAAAGAAAGGAAGAAAGAAGTCAGAATCACAAGAGCTAGCTCCTTCATCCCGGGTCCGTGCCTGCAGAATGAGGGGAGGGGGCTGGGGCCGTGCCTCCATTTTGTCAGTAATGCCTAACGCGGCTCCCAACACACACGAACTCCCCTGGCCACGTTGGAAGAGAGAGTGTGCTCAGGGAACTGTGGGCTGGAATGGGCCCGGTGCTGGGGCCAGGCTGCTCTCTGCCTGTCGGTGGAACTTCTCCCTGTTCCTCCTCGCTAGGCCCATCCTCTGTATATCTCTAGTCCAAATTCCAGAGGAAACCTGTCTGACTGACTTGAGTAGCTGCTCTTGTCCTTTCTGGGCACAGCCTTGCCTCAGGAGTTGTTGACCAGCCCGTTACTTGGCCTCTCTTGGGTCAGTGCCTGTTGCCCCATGCAGAGAGTGCCCGTCTTGACACCTCTCTCCCTGCTGCTCTGATACAGGCGCTGTTACAACCAAAAAGGAGGTTCCCCTGTCTGCTCTGTACCTGGGGTAGTGCTGGGTTTATTGGCTATTTGCTAGCAGATGCCCAAATGGGATATAAATTGTCAGGCTCTAGGGAGATGGTCTGGTTCATGTTTTGAATCAAAATTGGAAAAACAGTCACAAGCAATGGTAGATCTCTTTTGAGGAGCTTATTAGACAAGGTTGGTAGTGAGCTGTATGATTTCCATCAAGGACAAAAGCTCTCTCTTAATAGGGTAGCATGTGTACTTAAGAGAGATAAAAGAGAGGATTCCCAGTTTGCAAGAGATCTTATTAAAGCTCTAATCTCTGTGAACCAGAAAAATTTCCAAGTCTAAACATTTCAGTTATTTAGCAGGTATCTCCTGAGCATTTGGGCTTCCCAGGTAGCACTAGTGATGATAAGCCTGCCTGCCAATGCAGGAGATACAAGAGATGCAGGTCGGATCCCTGGGTTGGAAAGATCCCCTGGAGGAAGGCACAGCAACCCATTCTAGTATTCTTGCCTGGAGAATCCCTTGGATAGAGGAGCCCAGTGGGCTGTGGTCTATAGGGTCACAAAGAGTCGAACATGACTGAAGCAACTAAGCACGCACGCACTGAGCATTTACTGTGCTCAGTAATCTGCTGTGGGAATATAGCAGAGGACAGGCCAGGTGGGATCCTTAATGGCATCGAGCTTATGCTGTACTATTTCAAGTAAGATTTGCCATGACAGTCTTTGTTAGCTGAAGCATCAATAAAGCCTTTTGTAAAGGGTTTTACCGGTTCCAGAAAAGTCAGTATTGACAAGAGCCAGGCTCTTGTTTCCTTGGTGTATGTTTGTGTCTATTCATTTCCAGTATTTTTACATGTAATCTCTGGAGTGATTCTTGATTTAGAGCTTTATAAAAATGATTTAGCACAGTGCAGTTGAGGCGAATACAGTGAAAACCCGCTGGAGAAAACAGCAGCAGGGGACTCTGACCCCTCGGGAATTGTTCAGAGGAGCCAAGGGACACATTTCTGGTTGAACTGGAATCTTGGGTCACACCTTCAGACACCTATGGGTTAACTGGGCCGGTTCTCATTCACTTGAGAAGTTTCTTTCCTTAAGTGGGGATTACCGAGTTCTGGGTCCACATATTCTTTGGGCCTTTACCCTTAGTGAAGATAAGCTCAGAGACAGAAGCATTTAGGAAGGGAAATGTTTACCTCAAAGAGAAGGACTGGCTTGCTAAGTAGAAACACAATTATTTAAGGAAAAAAGCAACATGTACCAAAGTTTCCAAGTTTGTGTTGCTACTGCTAAGTCACTTCAGTCGTGTCCGACTCTGTGCGACCCCATAGACGGCAGCCCACCAGGCTCCCCCGTCCCTGGGATTCTCCAGGCAAGAACACTGGAGTGGGTTGCCATTTCCTTCTCCAGTGCATGAAAGTGAAAAGTGAAAGTGAAGTCGTTCAGTCGTGTCCGACTCTTAGCAACCCCATGGACTGCAGCCTTTCAGGCTCCTCCGTCCATGGGATTTTCCAGGCGAGAGTACTGGAGTGGGGGTGCCATTCATAATGGAAAAGTAGTGACTCTCCCACGTGTTTATCATATTCATAGAAAGTGAAGTGAAAATCGCTCAGTCTTGTCCGAGTCTTTGTGACCCCATGGACTGTACAGTCCATGCAATTCTCCACAGAATACTGGAGTGGGTAGCCTTTCTGTTCTCCAGGGGATCTTCCCAGCTCAGGAATTGAACCGGGGTTTCCTCCATTGCAGGCATATTCTTTACCAACTGAGCTATCAGGGAAGCCCGCATATATTCATAAGAGGTCATGACATATTCATATTCATAGAGATTGTGACAAGTCTTCAGATACCAGTGCAGCAAAACCAGGGATAGAATTGCTTTGTTAGGGAGTCCAGGCTTATGGGAAATGTTCGTGGTTTTATTGTTTCTGAGATCAGAGCCAGTTAGGTGACCCTGTTGCTTTGGTTTTTATCTTGGTGAGGGGCAGAGGGAGTGTCTGCAGACTGATAAGGATACAGAAGCAGGGCAAAGTGATATTTTGCTTTTACACCCTCCAAAACCCATAAACTCCAGGAGGAAAAACAGCCTGAAAGAAAAACGTAATTGCAGCTTGTATTCTTGTTCCCCTGGCCAAGAGATCAGCCATTTTGCTCCCTTTTTTTTTTTAACCATAACTGCTGTTAGAATCAGCTAACAGTGTTCAAAATCTACTGATGCCAGCCTTTTCACTTAAATAAGAATTTAATTAGTGTGAAGTGGGGCCTGAAGGTTGATATTTTTGAAAGTAGCCCCTAAAGTAATGTGCAGTAGAGGTTGAGAACTGCTGCATTTATCAATGCAGAGAACTGAAACTTCTAAACTTGTTGCAATGGTTTTTAAAGGGTGATTCACAGCTTGGTCACATCATATTTCTTTTATGGATGCTTGAAACCCTGTGTGCTTTCTCTGAAGGAGAAGTGGAAAGGAGGAGCTCTCGTATTTTGTGTGATTGCCGCTGCTGCTTGGTCAGTTAAAGGGAGTAATCAATACTGGTTGAAATTCTGTCCCCCAAAAACCAAACCCAGCCCTTTTGGAAGTTGCCCTTCTAGACAGGTTTTTGCTAGTCACTTTTGATTTGGGGGCTTAATGGAGGAGGAGGGGTAGACTTGCAGATTTATTACATTTGGATTTAAGCCTGCTCACTGTTTATATGCCTTTGTTCAATGTAAAAGCTTGTTTTAGTAAAATATTGATGTAAATAAACACTGATACTGGTTAAAGATAAAATTTGTGTCTTATTTCATGGATTTTTAGAAATGAGTTTGGTATCTCTCCAGAAATATTTCTAGAGTCAAGAATATTTCTAGAGTTTAGATTATGAGTGCTCCAAAATGTGTGTGATAGTGTGTTGGTTCCTAAAATGGGAATAGTATTTTATTTTCATTTCACATGGATATTTTAGAAATGACATCTAGAATCTCTGATGACATCTAACATTTTTGGCACTTCAGCTCCTCTTAAGTTTATGACATGATTGCTAACCTTACAAGTCCACCAAAGAAGCTATTCAGTTCAGTTCAGTCTCTCAGTCGTGTCCGACTCTTTGCGGCCCCATGAATCGCAGCACGCCAGGCCTCCCTGTCCATCACCAACTCCCAGAGTTCACTCAAACTCACATCCATCGAGTCGGTGATGCCATCCAGCCATCTCATCCTCTGTCGTCCCCTTCTCCTCCTGCCCCCAATCCCTCCCAGCATCAGAGTCTTTTCTCATGAGTCAACTCTTCACATGAGGTGGCCAAAGTACTGGAGTTTCAGCTTTAGCATCATTCCTTCCAAAGAATACCCAGGACTGATCTCCTTTAGAATGGACTGGTTGGATCTGCTTGTAGTCCAAGGGACTCTCAAGAGTCTTTTCCAACACCACAGCTCAAAAGCATCAATTCTTCAGCGCTCAGCTTTCTTCACAGTCCAACTCTCACATCCATACATGACTACTGGAAAAACCATAGCCTTGACTAAACGGAGCTGCAAATTTTAATGTTTTGCTTGAATGATATTCATGCTTCCCTAATTAAGAGGATGGCAGGTATGTCTCTGTTTCAGAATGGAAAGGAGATTTTCAAATTGCACATCAGGCAGCAGCTGGGCTACCTCTCCTTGCTTCCTTCTGTACAGGACCCAGCAATTGAAAGACTGCCTATTTCTTGTTTAAAACAACTGTGGTGATGGTTTGGTTAAATGCTCCTAACTTGGATTGTGATTCAGGTATATAACAACTTCCTTATCCCCTTCATACTTTATGGGGGTCTTAGAAAAGGATGTATTTTTTAAAGTAGGATGTTTAAGCTGACAGAAACTAAATGACCACGTTCTCCCTTGTCTTGTGGGAGCAGCTGTAGGTGACATTCTGGGTGTCCTTATATGGCCACTACTGGCTCTGCTTTCAGTGACCTAGTTTACAGCTGTGCACTTCACTCTGCAAGGGGATCCTCTTGTACCTTTGCCTCGTGCCAGGGACTGTGGGCAAAGCTTGGCCTTTTCTGGCTCATAAACGAAAACCTCTAGAAGCCTGAGCATTGGGCCAGATGGCATTTCAAGCATAACTTACTGTGACATCCAACGCCGGTCATCACATGGTTCCCAATGCTTTCATGAGGAAGCAGGGGCTTGGTTGATCCTTGCATACCCATTTCATTTTCCATGAACTTGGCGAGGCATGAGAGTGGGCCGAATGACCACACCACCTGCTCCTAAAGGTTCCCTGAGCTGGAAAGATGGGGTAAAAGACTGTGGTTCACAAAGAGACACTTGAGGACTGGCAGGGCCCCTCTGGTACCTTCCACTGGAAACGATCATTGTTTGGGGAGTGGAATTCTTTTTTTGTTTTGTTGGAGGAACAGAATTTTTCTGTTGGTTTACTATAGCAGCCATTTAATTCTCTCTGTTTTGGGAAACTTTAATGGATCCAGAAGAATACATGAAAAAAAATTCATGTGCAGTGTCATGCTGAAGAGTCTTATGATCTGGAGCCTGGATTCAAATTCTGACTCTGCTGCCCATTACCTGGGCTGCATTGCTTATTCTTGTGCCTTGGGATGCATTCATAGGCAAGCAGATGTTGAAGTCCAACCCCGCTCCCGCCGTCCCCCAGTATCCCAGACTGTGACTGGAGGCAGGGCTTTTAGTGAGGCAATTAAACTGAAATGAGTTTATTAGGGTGTACACTAATCGAATGTGACAGATGTCTTTATCAGAAGAAGAGACAGAGGCAAGGTCAGATGAAGACACAGAAGATAGCCACCTATAAGCCACGGAGAGGCCACCAGGAAAGCAGCCCTCCCAATGCCTTGATGTCAGAACCTCCAGAATAATGGGAAGGATCTCTGTTGTTTAAACCACCTCATTTATGATATGTTTTTATGGCAGCCCTAGCAAACGAACACAGTTAAGCACACAATGAATGTTTGCTACTATTATTCCCAAACCACACAGCCAAAGAAAAAATAAAGCAACCATAGTGGGGAATTTTAATAAGAAAATAATGTTCATTAGTTTAGAAAAGCGACCATGCACAAAAGGGAAATAATGAGGGTTTTTTTTTCCCCCCATAACTGTTCTGGCCGAGACGGCCAGGTGGGGCACCCTAACTAAGCTAATGGGGTTATGGGTCACAGGAAACTTAGTTGTCCTGGTAAGTCAGTAAGAATACGTGTGACTGGGAGCCACACCAGGCTTGGTGAGCTCTCTGCTCAGGCGCCAGGCAAAGGATAGACTTCCATGGACTAACCAAGCAGCTGAGATGACTGGAGCCCACCATCAGCAAAAGAGTGAGAAACAGCAAGAGCATACAGTTGTTTTTAATGGGTCATATGCTGGGGTCCAGTCCCGGTGGATCCAGGGTAATTCGAAGGTGGGGACAGAGTAGGTGTCCTGGAAAAAAGCTATTTAATTACAGATATATGGAGAGAGATTAGAAATGGATAGTGTAGTAGGAAAATTAGTGGAGAAAAAGAGGCTGAATAACTGGTTTACATGGAATACCAATCACCACCTATGTAGGCCACAGGCGTCTTTCCGTTCTCCCGAAGGAGAGGAGGCACTGAGGCCTCCCTGGTCCGATCTTAGAAGCCCCGGCAAAGTTAGTAGGCTTGGTGCGTACCCCCATACCAGATGGGAATTCAGCCAGGAAAGCGGGGAGCAAGAAAGAAATGACATGGGGGAATCAGTCTTTCCAGAAGCTGATCCGATTTCTTTATTTTTCAGGTTTGTTTTTATACCTTTTGTTATACATAGGGATGAATACAGAGTCACGCGGGGGTCAGCAGACCTGACCCTTGTCACAATCAGGTGCTTCATATAAAATTATGCAAAGGTCTTATGGGTTTTTACATCATCTTTTGGCCATGAGGTCTGCTGACATGTTATGGCCCTTTCTGATACCGGTCAGTTAACCAGAAGACTTATTTTTCCAGGGGTGATCTTTTCTTAAATCTGGCACCACCCTCCAAATAAAGTTGCATTCCTATAGGGTGAGGGTGTAGTGAGTTACAACTAGGAAAGGAATTTACTTAACCTAAGGTTTAACATGATTAATCTTAAAGGTTAATACTTATTTCTCCTATATGCTAGTTATATTCATTATAAGGGCAGGGAATATGGAGATTTAGCAGCAAACAGCAGTCTAACAAATGAAAATCTTTCACCAATGTTCCCTTTACGATCTATTTAGTCTTAAGATAGTGATAAAGTTATATTTTTGCATAGCAAGGACACAGTGATTTATAACAAAGTACAGTGGTCTATAACAAAAGAGAAAATTCATTAACTCAAAAGTCTAGTATTGCTAACATCAAAAACTACTATATTTCCTTTTCTATATTCCAAATACATTGATTAATGTATTCCCAGGTACCTAAGGATATGGAGGCCTGGTGGCAATCAAATGAGAAAAGACCTATGCTAATACTTCAAACTCTCTGTGCTGTTTATGGTTGAGAGTTTGTCACACAAGCTAGTCTGTCAACAGAGAGGTTTGACCTGAGACACCCTTGTCACACCCAGGGCAGGGAATTAGCAGTAATTATTGGCATGACAAATGAAAAAAACCTTCACCAATATAATTCCTAATCAACCCACTAATACTATACTAATGATCTTCTAACTTCTCAAAAGAGTCTGTATTTAGAAAGTTTTAAAGCATCCCATGCCTCTCACAGATGGGAGGCTGTAAACAGTCACATGCAGCCTGACGAACCTGATCAGGCAGGCTAGATAACCTTCAGTGTTTGTAAGTTGAAACACTCTTGTCATGCCCAGGAATTTTTAGTAACTGGAGCTGCAAGTTAACTCCTTCTCCGAGAGAAATGGTTATGGGGGAGAGCTCCCTGTACAGTACTCTGGTTTGGGGGTAGTTGCTCGGGAACAGGGGGTTTCCTGAGGCTTGATCATGCCTTTGCGTATGCCAAGCTTCCTTCCTCATGACCTTGCCATGGGCAGAGTTCCTCACGCTGGCTCCCGGCAGTCATATGTGTGCATAGTAGTAAAACCAAACAGTACAGAGGTAAATTTTAAAATGTTATTTACCCTTGATCCGTTAAAACAACCATTCTTATTATATTTGTGCACCTGCTAGAGATTTTATCTGTGCAAACATAAAAATGTGTTTATGTGTATATCTATGTATGTATACTCAGTCGCTTCAATTGTATCTGACTCTTTGGGACCCCATGGACTGTAGCCTGTGAGGCTTCTTTGCCTTTGGAATTCTCCAGGCAAGAATACTGGAGTGGGTTGCCATTTCCTCTTCCAGGGGATCTTCCTGACCCAGGGATTGAACCCAGGGCTCTAGCGTCTCTTGCATTGCAAGCATATTTTTACTGTTTGAGCCATCAGGAAGCCCTCTGTATCCCTACGTGTGTTTGTGTGTGTGTGTGTGTGTGTGAAAGTCACTCCAGTGTGTGTGTGTGTGTGTGTGTGTGTGTGTGTGTGTGTGTGTGTGTGTGTGAAAGTCACTCCAGGGATCTTATATATACCTATAAATGAACATAAATAAATGCATTCTGATTAATTGATGTTGAGACATCACTGGCGTTTAACATTGTATTAGTTTTTGGTGTACAACAAAATGATTCGATATGTGTATATACTGTGAAATGATTACCACAGTAGGTTTAGTTAACATCTATCTCCATACAGTTACATATTTTTTTCTTGTGATGAGAACTCTTAAGATTTATTCTCTTCAGTTCAGTGGCTCAGTCATGTCTGACTCTTTATGACCCCATGAATCTCAGCACGCCAGGCCTTCCTGTCCATCAACAACTCCTGAAGTCTACCCAAACCCATGTCCATCGAGTCGATGATGCCATCCAGCCATCTCATCCTCTGTCGTCCCCTTCTCCTCCTGCACCCAATCCCTCCCAGCATCAGAGTCTCTTCCAATGAGTCAACTGTTCGCATGAGGTGGCCAAAGTATTGGAGTTTCAGCCTCAGCATCAGTCCTTCCAATGAACACCCAGGACTGGTCTCCTTTAGGATGGACTGGTTGACTCTCCTTGCAGTCCAAGGGACTTGCAGGAGTCTTCTCCAGCACCACAGTTCAAAAGCATCAATTCTTTGGCACTCAGCTTTCTTCACAGTCCAACTCTCACATCCATACATGACCACCAGAAAAACTATAGCCTTGTCTAGACGGACATTTGTTGGCAAAGTAATAGCTGTGCTTTTTAATTTTCTATTTAGGTTGGTCATAACTTTCCTCCCAAGGAATAAGCATCTTTTAATTTCATGGCTGCAGTGATTTTGGAGCCCCCAAAATAAAGTCTGACACTGTTTCCCCATCTATTTGCCATGAAGTGATGGGACCAGATGCCATGATCTTAGTTTTCTGAATGTTGAGCTTTAAGCCAACTTTTTCACTCTCCTCTTTCACTTTTATCAAGAGGCTTTTTAGTTCCTCTTCACTTTCTGCCATAAGGGTGGTGTTATCTGCATATCTGAGGTTGTTGACATTTCTCCCGGCAATCTTGATTCCAGCTTGTGCTTCTTCCAGCCCAGCGTTTCTCATGATGTACTCTTTCAAGTATTCAGTACACTTGTTTTCTTTTTTAATTTTTGGGGCAGTGTAGTTGATCTACACTGTTGTGTTAGTCTGCTATACAGCAAAATGAATCAGTTATACATATATCCACTCTTTTTTAGATTATTTTCCCATATAATCATTACTGAGTATTTAGCAGCGTTCTCTGTGCTATACAGTAGGTCCTTACTATCTATTCTACAATAGTAGTGTGTATATGTCAATCTCAGTCTCCCAATTTATCCCTCCCCCTCACCGTGGTTAACCATAAGTTTGTTTCTACCTTCATGATACTATTTCTGTTTTATACATCAGTTCATTTGTGTCATTTTTTAGATTCCACATATAAGCGACTCCACTTGTTTTTGTCTGACTTCCTTCCCTTAGTATGATAGTCTCTAGATCCATCCATGTTACACGTAGTGGCATCATTTCATTCTTTTTTAAATGGCTAAGTAATGTTCCACTGTATATAGATATCACGTTGCCCCCCGCCCCCCCGCCCCTGCCCTGGAATCAAGCCAGAGTCATTCCAGATGAGAGTACCACATTTTCCTTATCCATTTATCTGTTGATGGACATTTAGATTGCTTCCATGTCTTGGCCATTGTAAATAGCATTGCAATGAACATGGGAGTGATTTGTATCTTTTGAATTAGAGTTTTCTCCAGAGTTATGCCCTGGAGTGGGATTGCTGGATCATATGGTTGTTCTATGTTTAGTTTTTTATAAGGAACATCTCTACTGTTCTCCATAATGGCTGTACCAGTTTATCTTCCCACCAACAGTGTAGGAGGGTTCCCTTTTCTCCATACCCTCTCCAGCATTTATTGTTTGTAGACTTTTTGATGATGGACATTCTGATTGGTGTGAGGTGATACCTCATTGTCGTTTTGATTTGCATTTCTCTCATAATTAGTGATTTTGAGCATCTTTTCATGTGCTTTTTGGGCATCTGTGTGTCTTCTTTGAAGAAATGTCTTGTTTAGCTCTTCTACCCATTTTCAGACTTTTTTTCTTTACATCGAGCTGCATGAGCTATTTGTTTATTTTGGAGATTAAGCCCTTGTTGGTTGCTTTGCTTGCAAATGCTTTCTCCCATCCTGTGGCCTGTCTTCTTGTCTGCTGCTTCCTTTATTGTGCTCGGTAGACTACAGTTAACTACAGTCACCGCTGCTGCTGCTGCTGCGTCGCTGCAGTTGTGTCCGACTCTGTGCGACCCCATAGACGGCAGCCCACCAGGCTCCTCCGTCCATGGGATTCTCCAGGCAAGAACACTGCAGTGGGTTGCCATTTCCTTCTCCAGTGCATGAAAGTGAGAAGTGAAAGTGAACTCGCTCAGTCGTGTCCGACTCTAGCGACCCCATGGACTGCAGCCCACCAGGCTCCTCCGTCCATGGGATTTTCCAGGCAAGAGTCCTGGAGTGGGGTGCCATTGCCTTCTCCACTGCTTTACTTTATATCCCCAGGATTTACTTACTTTATAACTGGAAGCTTTTACCTCACCTCTTTTGTCTACTCCCCATCCCCCAACTCTTTCAATCACCAGTGCGTTCTATGTATCTATGAATTCAGCTTTAAGTTTCCACATATAAGTGATATTATACAGTATTTATCTTCTTGGACTTACTTAGCATAATAACTCTAAGGTCTCATGTAGATGCAAATGGCAGAGTTTCTTTTTTTGTGATTAGCATTCTACTATACACACACACACACACATATGTCCACACGTATCATATTCCCTCTATTCATCCATCAGTGGACACTTAGATTGTTTCCACGTTTGGCTATTGTAAACAATGCTGCAGTGAACATGGGCATGCGTATTTCTTTTCAAGAAAGTGATTTCATTTCCTCTGAATAGATATCTGGAAGGAAAGTTGGTGGGTTGTATGATAGTTCTATTCTGTTTGAAGAAACTGCATACTGTTTACCATAGTGGCTGGTCCAAATTACAATTCCATCAACAGTGCACAAGGGTTTTCTTTTTCTCTACATCTTTGCTAGCACTTGTTATTTCATACCTTTTAAATTCTGATAGTAGCCATTTTAACAGATGTGAGGTGATCGCCCTTTGATTTTAGTTTGCATTTCCCTAATGATTAATGTTGCTAACCACTTTTTCAGTAACTGTTGGCCATATGTATGTCTTCTCTGGAAAAATATCTCCTCAGATACCTTGCCCATTTTCAGGTCATATTGCTTAAAAAGTTTTTTTTGTGCTGTTTGTTTATATAAATAAATTTGCAAATATTTTCTTCCATTTTTTAGGTTGCCATTTTGTTGATGGTTTCCTTTGCTGTGCAGAAACTGTTTAATTTGATATAGTCCCATTTGTTTATTTTTGTTTTTATTGCCTTTGATTTTGGTGTCAGATCTAGAAAATCATAGCCAAGACTGATGTCAGGATACTTACAACCTGTTTTCTTCTAGAATTTTTATGGTTTAAGGTTTTGCATTCAGTTTAATCCATTTGTGTGTGTGTGTGTGTGTGTAACAAAGTTTTATTAAAGTATAAATGAGACAGAGAAAGCTTCTGACATAGGCATCAGAAGGGGGTAGAAAGAGTACCCACTTGTTAGTTTTAGCAATGAGTTTATATATCCTCCAACTAATCCAAAGAAGGTCTGGAGGTTGTAAAGACCTCACCAGACTTACTCCCATGATTTACATTTTAAGATAACAGAATTAGCCAGAAGGTTTAATCCAGAGACTGTCCTCAGGCAGAATACATAATACATTGCTGTTATATAATCCTTGTAAAGAGGTTTAATCCAGAGACCAGTTTAATCCATTTTGAGTTAATTTGTGTATAGTATAAAACAATGGTCCGGTTTCATTCTTTTGTCTGTAGCTGTCCAGGTTTCCCAGCACCATTTGTTAAAGAGACTATCCTTACCTCACTGTACTCTCTTGGCTCCTCTGTTGTATGTTGACTGTACATGTATGGATTTATTTCTGGGCATTCTATAGGTATAAGTTTCATTGGTCTGTGTATCTTACCCCTCCCAGCAATACTGTTTTGATTACTCTAACTCCGTAATATAGTTTGAAACCAGGGTGCATGATGCCTACAGCTTTTTTCTCCTTTCTAAAGATAGTTTTGGCTACCTGGGATTTTTGTGCTTCCATACAGATTTTAAAATAGTTTTATTTTTGTGAAAAATATCATTGGAATTTTGATCTGAACTGCATTGAATCTGTAGATTTGTTTGAGTACTATGGACATTTAAAAGTATTTGCTCTAAAAAGAAATATTAATTCTTTCAATCCTTGAGCATGAATATCTTTTTATTTATGTTTTCAATTTCTTTTATTAGTGCCTTACACTTTTCAGTGTACAGGGTTTTTACCTCCTTGGTAAAGTTTATGTTTATTCATTTTGACCCAATTGCAAATTGTAAATAGGACTGCTTTCTTAATTTCACTTTCTAATATTTGGTTTTTAGTGTTTAGAGACACAATAGTTCTTCTGTATATGTATTAGTTTAGATGTACAGCAAAGTGATTCAGTTAAACATGTGTCTATTCTTTAAAATTTGTTTTGCCATTTGTGTTGTTACGTAATATTGTGCAGAGTTCCCTGTGCTATATGGTAGGTCCTTGTTGAATATCCACTTCAAATATAGCAGTGTGTACATGTCAATCCCAAACTCCCTAACTATTCCTCCCCCTCATTTTTCACCCTGGTAACTGTAAATTCATTCTTTAAGTCTGTGTGTCTGTTTCCATTTTGTAAATAAGTTGATTTGTATCGGGTTTTTATTTTTTTAAGATTCTGCATGTAAGTGATATCACATGATATATGTCTTTATCTAACCTCACTCAGTGTGACAGTCTCTCGGTGCATCCATTTGGTTGCACATGACATTATTTCATTCTTTTCTGTAATTGAGTAATGTTCCATTTATGTATGTACCACTCTTTTTCCTTGTTTAACTTTTTATTTTGTGTTGGGATATAGTAGATTAACAATGTCGTGATGTTTTCAGATGAACAGTGAAGGGACCTCGCCATACATATACCTGTATCCATTCCCCCTCAAATCCCCTCCCATCTAGGCTGCCATATAACACTGAGCAGAGTTCCATGTGCTCTGCAGCAGGGCCTTGTTGGTTATCCATTTTATTTTTTTTTAATATAAATTTATATATAGCTGTGTGTACATGTCCATCTCAAACTCCCTAACTCTCCCTCCTGCCCCGCCCCACAACCATAAGTTTTTCTCTAAGTCTGTGAGTTTCTTTCTGTGTTGTAAGCTCATTTGTATCATTTTCTTTTAGATTCCACATAGAAGGGATGTCATATGATATTTTTCCTTCTCTGTCTGACTTCTCTCAGTGTGACACTCTCTAGGTCCATCCATGTTGTTGGAAATAGCATTGTTTCATTCTTTTTCATGACTAATATTCCAATGTGTATATGTGCCACATCTTCTTTATTCATCCCTGTCAATGGACATTTAGGTTGCTTCCATGTCTTGGCTATTGTAAACAGTGCTGCAGTGAATGCTGAGGTGCATGTACTGTTTTGGGCTGTGTTTTTCGCTGGATATATGTGCGAAATTTGGATTGTCGGAGGAACATATGATAGCTCTATGTTTAGTTTTTTAAGGAACCTTCATACTGTTCTCCACAGTGACTGTACCAGTTTACATTCCTACCAGCAGTGTAGAAGGGGCCCCTTCTTTCCACACTCTCTCTAGCATTTATTGTTTGTAGATTTTTGGATGATGGTCATTCTGACTGGTATGAGGATATGTTATGGTAGCTGTGATTTGCATTTCTCTAATAATTAGTGAGGTTAAACATCTTTTCATGTGCCTCTTGGCGGTCTGTATGTCTTTAGAGAAATGTCTGTTTAGGTCTTCTGCCTATTTTTAGATTGTGTGTGTGTTTTTTTAATTTAATCCACACGAGCTGTTTGTAAAATTAGATACTAATCCCTTGTCAGCCGCGTAGTTTGCAAATATTTTCTTGCCATTCTGTGGGTTGTCTTTTTGTTTTGTTTATGGTTATCTTTGCTGTCCAGAGGCTTTTGAGTTTGAGTAGGTCTTATTTGTTTTTGTTTTTTTCTCCATTATTCTGTGAGACAGCTCAAAAAGACACTGCTGCAGTTTATGTCAAGAGAGCGTTCTGCTTCTGTTTTCCTCCCAGAGTTTTATAATATCTGACCTTACAGTTAGGGCCCTAATCCATTTTGAGTTTGTTTTTGTGTATGGTGTTAAAGAGTGTTCTAATTTTGTTTTTTGTGTTGTTGTTCAGTTGCTAAGTTGTGCCTGATTCTTTGTGACCCCATGGACTGCACATATCAGGCTCCTCTGTCTTCCAGTATCGCCCAGAGTTTGCTCAAATTCATGTCCATTGAGTTGGTGATACTATCTAACCATCTCATCCTCTGCCACCTCTCTCTCTTTGCCTTCAATCTTTCCCAGTATCAGTGTTTTCCAATGAGTTGGCTCTTTGCATCATGTGGCCAAAGTATTGGAGCTTCAGCATCAGTCCTTCCAATGGGTAGTCAGTGTTGATTTCCTTTAGGATTGACTGGTTTGATCTCCTTGTAGTCCAAGGGACTCTCAAGAGTCTTCACCAGCAGCACAGTCTGAAAGCATCAATTCTTTGGTGCAACTTTGACGACAAAGACCTTTGTTGGAAAAATGATATCTCTGCTTTTTAAAATGCTCTCTAGGTTTGTCATAGCTTTCCTTCCAAGGAGCAAGTGTCTTTTAATTTCATGGCTGCAGTCACCATCTGCAGTGATTTTGGCACCCAAGAAAATAAAATCTGTCACTGCTTTCACTTCTTCCCTTTCTGTTTGTCATGAAGTGATGGGACCAAGTGACATGATCTTAGTTTCTTGAATGTTGAGTTTCAAGCCATCTTCTTCAATCTCCTCTTTTACCTTCATCTAGAGGCTCTTTAGTTCCTCTTCACTTTCTGCCATTAGAATGGCAGTGTTGGCTACCTGAAGTAGTTGATGTTTCTGCCAGTAATCTTGATTCCAGCTTGTAATTCATCCAGCCTGGCATTTCGCATGATGTATTCTGCATATAAGTTAAATAAGCAGATTAACAATATACAACCTTGTGTTACTTCTTTCCTAATTTTGAGCCAGTCATTTATTCCATGTCTAGTTCTAACTGTCACTTCTTGACCCATTTACAGATTTCTCAGGAGACAGCTGAGGTGGTCTGGGTATTCCCATCTCTTTAAGAGTTTTTCACAGCTTTTTGTAATCCACAGAATCAAAGGCTTTAATGTAGTCAATGAAGCAGATGTTTTTCTGGAATTCTCTTTTTCTATAATCCAGTGGATGTTGGCAATTTGATCTCAGGTTCCTCAGCATTTTCCAAACTCAGCTTGTATGTCTCGAAGTTCTTGGGTCGTGTACTGCTGAAGCCTAGCTTGAAAGATTTTGAGTATAACCTGTTAGCATATGAAATGAGTGCAGTTGTGCCGTAGTTTGAACATTCTTTGGCATTGCCCTTCTTTGGGATTGGAATCAAAACTGACCTTTTCTAGTCCTGTGTCCACTACTGAGTTTTCCAAATTTGCTGGCATACTGAGTGCAACACTTTAAAAGCATCATCTTTTAATATTTTAAGTAGCTCAATTGGAATTTTGTCTAACTTCGTTCATAGTAGTGCTTCCTAAGGCCCACCTAACTTCACACACCAGGATGTCTGGCTCTAGGTGAGTGACCGCACCATCATGGTTATCCCGGTCATTGAGGCTTTTTGTATAATTCTTCTGTGTATTCTTGCCACCTCTTCTTAATCTCTTCTGCTGCTTCTTACTGTTTCTGTCCTTTATCATGCCTATCCTTGCATGAAACGTTCACTTGATATCTCCAGTTTTCCTGAGGAGGTCTCTCCTCTTTCCCATTCTATTGTTTTCCTCTGTTTCTTCACGTTGTTCATTTAAGAAGGCCTTCTTATCTCTCCTTGTTCTCTGGAACTCTACATTCAGTTGGGTATATCTTTTCCTTTCTCCCCTGCTTTTCACTTCTCTTCTTTCCTCAGCTATTTGTAAAGCCTCGTCAGACAACCAGTTTGCCTTCTTGCTTTTCTTTTTCTTTGGGATGGTCTTTTTCACTGCCTCCTGTATAGTGTTATGAACCTCTGTCCATAGTTCAGGCACTCTCTCTACCAGATCTGATCCCTTAAAGCTATTTGTCACCTCCACTGTATAATCATAAGGGGTTTGATTTAGGTCATACCTGAGTAGTCTAGTGATTTTCCTTACTTTCTTCAATTTAAGCCTGAATTTTGCAATAAGGAGCTCATGATTTGAGCCCCAGTCAGCTCCAGGTCTTACTTTTGCTGACTGTATAGAGCTTCTCCATCTTCAACTGCAAAGGATATAGTCAATCTGATTTTGGTATTAAAAATCTGGTGATGTCCATCTGTAGAGAGTCCTCTCTTGGTTTGTTGGAAAAGGGTATTTGCTATGACCAGTGTGTTCTCTTTTGACAAAATTCTGTTAGCCTTTGCCCTGCTTCATTTTGTACTCAAAGGCCAAACTTGCCTGTTATTCCAGATATCTCTTGGCTTCTTACTTTTGCATTCTAATCCCCTGTGATGAAAAGGACATTCGTTTTTGGTGTTAGTTCTAGAAGGTGTTGTAATCTTTATAGAACCAGTCAACTTCAGCTTCTTTATCATCAGTGGCTGGGGTATAGACTTGGATTACTGTGATGTTGAATGGTTTGCCTTAGACATGAACAAAGATACTGTCATTTTTGAGGCTGCACCCAAGGGCTGCATTTCAGGCTCTTATTGACTATGAGGGCTACTCCATTTCTTCTCAGAGATTCTTGCCAACAGTAGTAGTTATTAGGTCATCTGAATTAAATTTGCCCATTCCTGTCCATTTTAGTTCACTGATTCCTAAGATGTTGATGTTCACTCTTGCTATCTCCTGCTTGACTATGTCCAACTCACTTTGATTCATGGACCCCTAATATTCCAGCTTCTTATGCAATATTGTTCTATACAGCATCAAACTTTACTTTCACTACCAGACACATCCACAATTGAGCACCATTTCCGCTTTGGCCCAGCCGCTTCACTTTTTCTGAAGCGATTAGTAATTGTCCTCCACTCTTCCCCAGTAGCATATTGGACCCAGTCTGACCTGGGGGCTCATCTTCTGGTATCATATCCTTTTTCCTTTTCATAATGTTCATGAAGTTCTCGTGGCAAGACTACTGGAGTGGTTTGCCACTTACTCCTCTGGTGGACCACGTTTTGTAAGAAGTCTTCACTATGGCCTGTTCATCTTAGGGTCCCTGCACAGCATGGCTCATAGCTTCACTGAGTTATGGAAGCCCCTTCACCATGATGAGGCTGTGATCCATGAATTAGTTTTTACACATAGCTGTTCAGTTTTCCTAGCACTGTTTATTGAAGAGATGTCTTTTCTCCATTGTATGGTCTTGCCTTTCTTGCCATAGATTAATTGGCCATAGGTGCATGGGTTTATTTCTGGGCTTTTTGTCCTGTTGCATTAATCTGTATTTCTGTTTTTGTGCCAGTACCATACAGTTTTGATGAGTGGAGTCATTGGACCTGATTTCTCCAGCTCCATTTTTTCTCAGTATTGCTTTGGCTATTTGGAGTCCTTTGTGTCTTTATAGAAATTAAAAATTTTTTGGTTTTAGTTCTGCAGTGATTTGATAGGGTTTGTATTGAATCTGTAGATTGCCTTGGGTAGTACAGTCATTTTGACACCATTGATTCTTCTAATCCAAGAACACAGAATATCTTTCTATCTGTTTGTGCCGTCTTTGATTTCTTTCATCAGCATTTTACAGTTTTCAGAGTACAGGTCTTTTGTCTCCTTAGGTTTATTCCTAGATACGTTATTCTTTTTCCCATGATAGTAAATGGGGTTTCATTCATTTTTCTTTATGATCTTTTGGTTTTAGTATATAGAAATGTAACGGATTTTTGTGTATTAATTTTGTATCCTGCAACTTTACCAAATTCATTATGAGCTCTAGTAGCTTTATGTATAAATAGTATCATGTCATCTGCAGAAAGTGACAGTTTAACTTATTTCCACTTTGGATTCCTTATTTCTTTTTCTTCTCCAAAATTCTGTTGAATTAAAGTGATGAGAGTAGATATCCTTGTCATGTTTCTGATCTTGGAGGAAATGCTTTTAGCTTTTCCCCATTGAGTATGATGCTGGCTGCAGGTTGTCATATATGGCCTTTATTATGTTGAGATATGTTTCCTCTATGCCCACTTTAAGGAGATTTTTTTTAAATCATAAATAGTGTTGAATTTTGTCAAAAGCTTTTCCTTTTGACAAGTATGTACTGAGTACATCTTAAGTATGTACGTACATACAACTCAAGTGTGTACTGAGATCATCATATGGTTTTTATGATCTTCAATTTGTTGATGTTGTGTATCACACTGATGGATTTGCAGATGTTGAAAAATCCTTGCATCCTTGAGATAAACCCCATTTGTGTGTAATCATCCTAATAGACTGTTAAATTCAATTTGCTGTGATTTTGTTGAGAATTTTTTACCTGTATCTATCAATAGTGTTTAGTTCAGTTCAGTCGCTCAGTTGTGTCCGACTCTGCGACCCCATGAACTGCAGCACACCAGGCCTTCCTGTCCATCACCAACTCCTAGAGCTTACTTAAACCCATGTCCATTGAGTTGGTGATGTCATCCAACCATCTAATCTGCTGTCATCCCCTTCTCTTCATGCCTTCAATCTTTCCCAGCATAGGGGTCTTTTCAGATGAGTCAGCTCTTCACATCAGGTGGCCAAAGTATGGGAGTTTCAACTTCAACATCAGTCCTTCCAATCTATATTCAGGACTGATTTCCTTTAGGATGGACTGGTTGGATCTCTTTGCAGTCCAAGGGACTCTCAAGAGTCTTCTCCAACGCCACAGTTCAAAAGCATCCATTCTTTGGTGCTCAGCTTTCTTTATAGTCCAACTCTCATATCTATACATGACTGTTGGAAAAGCCATAGCTTTGACTAGATGGACCTTTGTTAGCAAAGTAATGTCTTTGCTTTTTAATCTGTTGTCTAGGTTGGTCATAACTTTCCTTCCAAGGAGCAAGCATCTTTTAATTTCATGGCTGTAGTCACCATTTGCACCACCCCCCCAAAGTAAAGTCTGTCACTGTTTCTATTGTTTCCCCATCTATTTGCCATGGAGTGATGGGACCAGATGCCATGATCTTCGTTTTTTTTTTTTAATGTTGAGTTTAAAGCCAACCTTTTCACTCTCCTCTTTCACTTTCAACAAGAGGCTCTTTAGTTCTTCTTTGCTTTCTGCCATAAGGGTGATGTCATCTGCATAGCTGAGGTTATTGATATTTCTACCAGCAGTCTCGATTCCAGCTTGTGCTTCATCCAGCCCAGCATTTCTCATGATGTACTCTGCATATAAGTTAAATAACCAGGGTGACAATATATAGCCTTGACATACTCCTTTTCCTATTTGGAATCAGTCTGTTGTTCCATGTCCAGTTCTGTTGTTTCCTGACCTACATACAGATTTCTCAAGAGGCAGGTCAGGTGGTCTGTTATTCCCATCTCTTTCAGGATTTTCCAGAGTTTGTTGTGGTCCACACAATCAAAGGCTTTGGCATAGTCTAGAAAGCAGAAGTAGATGTTTTTCTGGAACTCTCTTGCTCTTCTGATGATCCAATGGATGTTGGCAATTTGATCTCTGGTTCCTCTGCCTTTTCTAAAACCAGCTTGAACATCTGGAAATTCATGGTCCATGTACTGTTGAAGCCTGCTTGGAGAATTTTGAGCATTACTTTACTAGCGTGTGAGATGAGTGCAATTATGCAGTAGTTTGAACATTTTTTGGCACTGCCTTTCTTTGGAATTGGATGAAAACTGACCTTTTGCAGTCCTGTGGCCACTGCTGAGTTTTCCAAATTTGCTGACATATTGAGTGCAGCAGTTTCACAGCATCATCTTTCAGGATTTGAAATAGCTCAACTGGAATTCCATCACCTCCAATAGCTTTGTTCATAGTGATGCTTCCTAAGGCCCACTTGACTTCACATTCCAGGATGTCTGGCTCTAGGTGAGTGATCACACCATCATGATTATCTGGGTCGTGAAGATCTTATTTGTACAATTCTTCTGTGTATTCTTGCCATCTCTTCTTAACATCTTCTGCTTCTGTTAGGTCCATATCATTTCTGTCCTTTATTGTGCCCATCTTTGCAAGAAATGTTCCCTTGGTATCTCTGATTTTCTTGAGGTCTCTAGACTTTCCCATTCTATTGTTTTCCTCTGTTTCTTTGTACTGATCACTGAGCAAGGCTTTCTTATCTCTCCTCGCTATTCTTTGGAACTGTCTCAGCGGTTAAAGCGTCTGCCTCCAATGCAGGAGACCCGGGTTCGATACCTGGGTTGGGAAGATCCCCTGGAGAAGGAAATGGCAATCCACTCCAGTATTCTTGCCTGGAAAATCCCATGGACAGTAGGTTACAGTCCACGGGGTCGCAAAGAGTAGGACATGACTGAGTGACTTCACCTTCACCTGCATTCAAATGGGTATATCTTTCCTTTTCTCCTTTGCCTTTTGCTTCCCTTCTATTCACAGCTATTGTAAGGCTTCTTCAGACAAGCATTTTGCCTCTTTGCATTTCTTTTTCTTGGGGATGGTCTTGATCCCTGCTTCCTGTACAATGTCACGAACCTCTGTCCATAGGTCTTCAGGCACTCTATCAAATCTAATCCCTTGAATCTATTTGTCACTTCCGCTATATAATTGTAAGGGATTTGATTTAGGTCATACCTGAATGGTCTAGTGGTTATCCCTACTTTCTTCAATTTAAATCTGAATTTGGCAATAAGGAGTTCATGATCTGAGCCACAGTCAGCTCCCCGGTCTTGTTTTTGCTGACTGCATAGAGCTTCTCCATCTTTGGCTGCAAAGAATGTAATCAATATGATTTCTGTATTGACCATCTGGTGGTGTCCACGTGTAGAGTCTTCTCTTGTGTTGTTGGAAGAGGGTGTTTGCTATGACCAGTGCGTTCTCTTGGCAAAACTCTATTAGCCTTTGCCCTGCTTCATTCTGTACTCCAAGGCCAAATTTGCCTGTTACTCCAGGTGTTTCTTGACTTCCTACTTTTGCATTCCAGTCCCCTATAATGAAAAGGACATCTCTTTTGGGTGTTAGTTCTAGAAGGTCTTGTAGGTCTTCATAGAACCATTCAGCTTCCTCAGCATTACTCGTCGGGGCACACAGACTTGGACTACTGTGGTATTGAATGGTGTCATCAGTGGTGTTAGCCTATTATTTTCTTTTTGTGTGGTATCTTTGTCTGGTGTCAGGGTGATCCTGGCCTCATTGAATGAGTTAGAAAGCATTCTTTCCTCTGAGATTTTTGGAATAGTATGAGAAGGATAGTTATTAACTGTTCTCTACATGTTTGGTAGAATTCCCCAGTGAACATATCTGGCAATGACATTTTACTTGTCGGGAGGTTTTTTTTTTTTCCTGATGTTTGATCATTTGTTTATTTTTGGCTGCTCTGGGTCTTCTTGTACATGGGCTTCTCACTGTGGAGCATGCGCTCTGGGGCATGCGGTTATGATGGGTTAGTTGTTCTGGGCTTCAGTCGCTGTGGTGTGTGGGCTCGCTATTAACAGCTTCCAGGCCTTAGAGCCCAGGGTCCGTAGTTGTGGTGCATGGTTTTGCTTGTTCTGTAGCGTGTGGGGTTTTCCTGGGTCAGGGATTGAACCTGTGTCCTTTGCACTGGCAGGCGGATTCTTAACAACTGAACCACCAGGAAAGTTTTCTTGGGAGGTGTTTTAAATTACAGATTCAATTTCATCACTGGTAATTTGCTCAGTATTGTCTATTTCTTCCTGGTTCACTGTTGGGAGAGTTTATGTTTCTAGGAATTTGTCCACTTTGTCTAGGTCATCCATTTTCTTGGAATATAGTTGTTTGTAATCATGTCTTATGGGCCTTTGTCTTTCTGTGGTGTCAGTTATAACTACTACTTTTTCATTTCTGATTTTATTGATTTGGGCACTCTTTTTTTCTTGATGAGTGTGGGAAAGGTTTATTAATTTTGCTTATCTTTTCAAAGAGTCAGCTCTTAGGTTCACTGATTTTTTTCCCCTAATTTTTAGACTTATTTTTCTTTAAAAAAAATTTAAAATTTTTATTACAGTATAGTTGGTAACAATGTTGTGTTGGTTTCAGGTGTACAGCAGAGTGTTTGTTATATACATACATGTATCTATTCTTTTTCAGGTTATTTTCCTATTTAGGTTATTACAGAATACTGAACAGAGTTCCCTGTGGTATACAGTTGGCTGTTTCAGTTCGTAGTTTCATTTTTTTTTAATTGTATGTTTTTAGTCTCTATTTCATTTATTTCTGCTCTGATCTTTATGCTTTCTCTTCTTCTATCAATGTTGGCTTTTATTTATTCTACTTTTTCTAGTTCTTTTAGTCATAATTTAGGTTGTTTATTTGAGATTTTCTCTTGTTTCCTGAGGTAAGCTTGTATTGCTGTAAACTCTTTTAAACTGCTTTTGCTGTGTCCCATATATTTTGGATCGTTGTGTTTTTGTTTTCATTGGTCTCCAAGTATTTTTCTATTTCCTGTTTGATTCATTATTTATTTAGTAGCATATTGTTTAGACTCCACCCTTTGTGTGTGTTTTGTTTTGTTTTTTTCTTGTAATTGTTTTTCGTCTCATAGTGTCTTCACAAAAGATGCTTGATACTATTTCAGTTTTCTCTGATTTAGTGAGGCTTGTTTTGTGGCCTAGCATGTGATCTGTCCTGGAGAGTGTTCCATGTACATTTGAAAGGAATGTGTATTCTGGTACTTTTGGATGGAATCATCTATCTGTATGTATCTGCTAAGTGCACTTGATATGCTATGTCATTTTAGGCCAACCTTTTCTTAGTAATTTTTTTGTTCTGGATGATCTGTTCATTGATGTCAGTGGGGTGTTAAAATCCCCTGCTACTATGTGTCACTATTGGTTTCTTCTCTTATGTCCGTTAATATTTGCTTTATCTATTTAGGTACTTCTGTGTTGGGTGCATATATATTTGCAGTTGTTTTATCTTCTTCGATTGATCCATTGGTCATCATGTAACATCTTTCTAGGTCTCTTATAAAAGTCTTCATTTTAAAGTCTGTTTTGTCAGATATATATATATAAATATTGGTACTCGGGCGTTCTTTTGCTTTCAGTTCACATGGAACACCTTTTTCCATTCCCTAACTTTCTCTCTGTCTTTGAGACCTGAAGTGTGTCTTTTGTAGGCAGCATGTACAGGTCTTGTTTTGTATCCATTCAGCCATTCTTTGTCTTTTGGTTGGAGCATTTAATCAGTTTACATTTATGATGATTATTTATATATATATTATTATTGCCATTTTGTTGTTTGGGGGTTGTTTTTGCAGATTTTTTTTCTTTCTTCTTTTGTTCTTATGATTTGAGTGATGACTATCTTGAGTGTTATGTTTTGAGTCCTTTCTCTGTTTTGTGTATCTTTTATAGATTTTTTGGTTTGTGGTTACCATGAGGTAGGGAGGCTCTGTGTGTTCGTGTGTGTATGTCTGTGTGTGTGATTGTTTTCGATTGCTGTTCTCTCAAATACATTTTAAAAACCCTTCACTTGTACTCTCTATGCCTCATCTTTACTGTTTTTGAAATTATTATACATTTACTACCTTTACTGTATAGTTGCCTTTACTTATGAGCCTTTTCATTTTATAAGTTTTATGTTTTTAATTGTCTTTTCTTTTTGCTTAGAGAAGTTCCTTTAGTATTTCTTGTAATGCTGTTGTGGTGCTGATGAAGTCTTTTAGCTTTTGTGTGTCTATAAAACTATTGATTTATCCATCAAATCTGAACAAGAGCCTTGATGGGTAGAATCTTCTTGGTGATAGGCTTTTCCCTTTCATTACTTTAAATATATCATCCCACTCTCTTCTGAAAGTGAAAGTGATAGTTGCTCCGTCATGTCTGACTGTTTGCAATTCCATGGGAGATAGCCCGCCAGGCTCCTCTGTCCATGAAATTCTCCAGGCAAGAATACTGGAGTAGGTTGCCATTCCATTCTCCAGGGGATCTTCCTAACCCAGGGATTGAACTTGGGTCTCCTGTACTGCAGGCAGGTTCTTTACTGCCTCAGCCACTAGGGAAGCCCCACTCCCTTCTGGTCTGCTGAAAAGTCAGCTGTTAGCCTTATGGGCGTTCCTTTATGTTAACTCCTTGTTTTTCCCTTTATAATTTTAATATTTTCTCTTTATCTGCAGTTTTTGTCATTTTAATTACTGTCTTGGTGTGGTCCACTTTGGGTTAATCTAGTTTGGGACTCTCTGTGCTTCCTGGTCTTGAATGTCTGTGTCCTTTCCCCGGTTAGGCACGTTTTCAGCTATTATGTCTCAAATGTGTTCTCAACCTCTTTGTCTTTTTCTTTTCCCTCTGGAATCCCCATAAAGCAAATATTTGTACCCTTAATAAGTTGTCTCAGAGGTCTCTTAAACTGTTCTCGTTTCTTTCTTCTTCAGCATCACTGATTTCCACTACTCTGTCTTCCAGCTAGCTGACTCATTCCTCTGTGTCAGTTAGTCTACCATTGATTCCCACCAGGATTTTTCATTTTAGTTATTGCATTCTTCATCCCTGGTAGGTAGTCTTTATATTTGTTGACTCTCTGTTGTAAATAACTTCTTGCTCTGTGCATCCAGTGTTCTCCCAAGTTCTTTGATCATCTTTATGATCATTACCCTGAATTCTTCCTTGGGTAATTGCCTATATCCACTTGACTTAGTTTTTCTTCTGGACTTTATCTTGTTTCTTCTCTTGCGATATTTTCCTCTGTCACCTCATTTTCCGTAATGTTTTCCGTAATGTATCTGGTGGGTTGGGTACATTTCCTGACCTTGGAGGAGTGACTGTAGGAGATGCTGTGTCCCGGCAGCACACTCCCCTCATCACCAGGGCTGTATGCTCTAGGGAGGCCCACTGTGCTGGCTGTGTGGCCCTTGTGTGGCAGGCTGACTGGTATGGGTGGTCTAGTAAGCTTGATTGGCCACTGGCTGAGTTGCCTGCAGGCCCTGACTTCTGCAGAGGCTACTGGCTGCTTGTTGCCAGGCTTAGTCATGTGGTATCTGGCTGTGGAACTCCAGGGGTCCTGGGGCTAATGCTGGCTCACTGGTCAGCCGAATTAGGGTCCAGGAGACCTCAGGCAGGGCTGGTGCCGGCTGCTGGGGGGGTGAAGCCAGGACCTGGGGTTCACGCTAGCCCACTGGACTAGCTGCTCCTTTTGAATATTCAGTTCCCACCTGGGGTCTTCTGTGGCTAAGCCTTCCTGGAGTTCTCTTAACAGTGATCAGCTCTGGTATTCTCTTTTATTTTTGGATTTATCCAACGGAGGCAGCAAAAATCTTCATCCTCTTGAAACCAGTGTCAATTATCTGTTTTTACTAATAGACTGTGGTATACCCGAGGGCAGGGGATTACTTTGGTTTCCCTAGATGAAGAAAATGTGGGGCATAACTTAAATGCTGAGTATTTATTGAATGACTAATACTTTACACTTGTGTATGTATTTTGCATTCACCCATATTCCCATTCATAAAGCCTGTTAGGGCAGGTGGTATTATCCTGTTTTCAAAGAAAATGACTATTTTTAAACTTCTTAATATCTGTGGCCAAATCAGTTCCTTTTCCGAAGGGCTGCGTTACCATTAACAATCATGCGAAACCCCAGGGCACAGGGTTTCCTTACTCCTAAAAAAAGCCAGAGTTCCAGAAAAACAGCTATTTCTGCTTTATTGACTATGCCAAAGCCTTTGACTGTGTGGATCACAATAAACTGTGGACAATTCTGAAAGAGATGGGAATACCAGACCACCTGACCTGCCTCTTGAGAAACCTATATGCAGGTCAGGTTAGAACTGGACATGGAACAGACTGGTTCCAAATAGGAAAAGGAGTACGTCAAGGCTGTATATTGTCACCCTGCTTATTTGACTTATATGCAGAGTACATCATGAGAAACACTGGGCTGGAAGAAGCACAGGCTGGAATCAAGATTGCCGGGAGAAATGTCAATAACCTCAGATATGCAGATAACACCACCCTTATGGCAGAAAGTGAAGAGGAACTGAAAAGCCTCTTGATGAAAGTGAAAGAGGAGAGAAAAAAGTTGGCTTAAAGCTCAACGTTCAGAAAACTAAGATCATGGCATCCAGTCTGATCAATTCATGGCAAATAGATGGGGAAACAGTGTCAGACTTTATTTTGGGGGCTCCAAAATCACTGCAGATGGTGACTGCAGCCATGAAATTAAGACGCTTACTCCTTGGAAAAAAAAGTTATGACCAACCTAAATAGTATATTCAAAAGCAGAGGCATTACTTTGCCGACTAAGGTCCGTCTAGTCAAGGCTATGGTTTTTCCAGTGGTCATGTATGGATGTGAGAGTTGGACTGTGAAGAAAGCTGAGCACTGAAGAATTGATGCTTTTGAACTGTGGTGCTGGAGAAGACTCTTGAGAGTCCCTTGGACTGCAAGGAGATCCAACCAGTCCATTCTGAAGGAGGTCAACCCTGGGATTTCTTTGGAAGGAATGATGCTAAAGCTGAAACTCCAGTACTTTGGCCACCTCATGCAAAGAGTTGACTCATTGGAAAAGACTCTGATGCTGGGAGGGATTGGGGACAGGAAGAGAAGGGGACGACAGAGGATGAGATGGCTGGATGGCAACACGGACTTGATGGACGTGAGTCTGAGTGAACTTTGGGAGATGGTGATGGACAGGGAGGCCTGGCGTGCTGTGATTCATGGGGTTGCAAAGAGTCAGACACGACTGAGTGACTGAACTGAATATATCATTATTACCCGTAACCTCCCTGTCCTTCCCTCCAAGTCAGTCAGTGAAAAACTCCATGCAATAAGGTCGTATTTTGATTTTAAAATGGCTTCATTTGTCTCCCCGGTCACATTTTCTCTCCAAATATGTACAGAAACCTCATTTTTAAATCTGAGTTCTTCTGCAAGATATTTTTCTTTGTAAGCTGCTCCAAGCAAAGTGGCAAAACAGTTATGAGAGTGAGGAAACGAGACACACATGGAAGGTTTACTACTGTGCTTCCTCCTCAGATCCCAAATGCTAGAGACAACCCATGACTGTTTCCTATATCTACTTATTAAGCAAAACTCCAGGGCATTAATGGTATCAAGATTTATTTACCAATAAAACCAAAAATGGTTAGGTGTAACAAGCCTCCTGATATCATGGAGACAGGTATTTAGGAGGGTAATAATGAGTAGAGCACAGCCGGCAGGCAACTCCAAGAGGAGGTCTTACTGAGAACACTCTTCCAGCCTGAAAATAGCGACTTGTGTACTGTAGTCTCCCCCGTCTTCGCTCTTTTCATGTCAGAGCCCTAATAATGTCATTTATAACCAGGTTTTTTACTTTATAAAATCAAATGTGTGAGTGTTTTAAGAATTGCCATTCTTGAGAAATCAACTGAAGTCTTAATAGCTTAAGCACAAAGGCCTATCAAATAAGAAAATAAAACCCTGGGGAACAGATGGACAGATCAACATTCTCCAGCAACAAGACTCGACTGGTATAAAAGCACAGCTCTGGGAGGGGAGCATTCTTGATGGCTGGGCAAGTGCTTCTTCCGAGACCAGCGAGGACATGTCCTGTGACAATCAGCAAGGTTGAACAGTCTGCAGACTTGCTCCAGCCCTCACAGAACTACCTCCTCTAAGAGCTCTTTGTAATTGCTCCTCTGTTCACAGTTTAATCTGTCCCCCCACCCCCCAATGTTTTGGCCTTCTTCACAGACACTATTAGAAACTGAAGTTCATGTAAAATTGAACATTACGTGTCAGCATCTGCCCGTTTCCGCTGTTGACTGGGACCTCTCTCTGTGGGAGCAAAGGGGAGCTTAGCGCTGGAAGTAGCTTCTGCTACTGCTTTACCTCTAAGGGAAACACATTGGTGGGAGGATAACAGGATGAGAGAAGTTTTAACTTAAGGGATTGTTGAGATTATTTCTTAAGCATAACTCAGAGGATGAAAGTTTTTTTTTTTTTTTTTCAATCTGGGTGAAAGAGAAATCTTTATTAATAGCTGTTCTAAAAGGGAGGAGAAATAATTATGAAAGTATACTGGAAGCTTCTTACAAATGTTTTTTGGTTAAAATAGGATCATGTTTCAGCACACTCACTAGTGACAGTTATTGAAACAGCAAATGCAGCTCATTAAAAGGCGGTCAGGCTACAGACTCGGAGGGCAGAGTGAAAAGGGAGGCAGTTGCCTGCAGAAAAGGGAACCAGAGATATGCTAAGTGCCAAAAACTAGTTTTGAGCACTGGGTACTGAATAACTACTTGTTAGTTTGGCTGTGTCCAGTTATGAAGAGGTTAAGAATGATTATTCTGTTGAGAATATTGTGTCTAGCTATTCTGATGAGAAAGATGATGTAAATAGAAGACCTATTTCCAGTGCATAACCAGATGAGCTTTCTATGTTAAAATTTTTTTCTATTGAAAATAATTTAAGAAGTACTAATACAATTTTTGCCTTCCCTCTGGACATTCTATCTAAAGGAGCACGGGAGATGTAGTACAATGCCGATTTGTGGAACTCTGAAAGGATGAAAGCTAAGCATTTTCTAGACTATTTTTGCTCCCACTAAAAAAAAATCTGAAAGTTTGGGTAAGGGAATTACAGCACCAATTAGGATATGAGTTAAATTTACCTTATTAAAATTCAGAAGGGGTGGGGTAGGGAGGGTGTAACTAATGTAGGCTTATAGAACAGATGAAGAGCATGCAGCTTATTGCAAGATAAAACCACACTGCTGTATTTCGTATTTTATTCAATTTTAATATGGTTTCCATTATTAACTTTTAAAACAAAATGATTTCCAGTTTAGAAAACAATGCACTGACCACATAATTCTTTTTTATATACAGTTATACAAATATTCTAAATACACATTTTGTGTTCAAGATGATGGCAAATAAGATTAACTGTACAGTACATAAGGAAAGAAAATATTTTAAGCATATTTAGAAGCAATAGAAATGTCTATACAAAACAAGCAAAAATGGAATAAAATTTTTTATTTTTAAAGTATTGCAACAGGCCCACAGGTTTGTAACAAAAATGTCTTTGCACAGTTCCTCACAATGCCCCATTAATAGCTAAAGCAAGACAGCGGTTTTAGAAAATAATGTTTCAAAATGCTACACATGGTACTATTGTTTGCACAGTTTGATCAAAATAACAACTCTACTCTGAGTCAAGCAAAACCTAGAGGAAATATACCAAACAACTTAAAAATCATTTGTATAAAATTCATTGCACATTATTTTACTCAGTTGTTTGAAAAGTAAAAAGTGTATTTACAAAATATTTCGCAGTCAAAATTATAAAGTGAATGAGTATCTCTAAGTAACACGTCTTGATACAGACAGTTCAAGGAAAACACGAATGTCTTTTTTAAAGAGGTTTTCAGTGCTCCTTCCACAGGGAAGTAAATACGATCTACTCAAATGGATTTACAAGATGTTACACATACTGGAGCAAATTCAACACCTGCATTATAAAACAATGTTAAAAAGGTGAAAGGATGAGGAATTTGTACATTGTAGGAAGTGAGCTATTCAGAGATCAACAAATACGATTTTCAATTCAGTTATCATAAAAGTCTTCATAGTCTTCAGATAATAGACAGACAATGAACATACTTGACTCGATGAAAGTTGAAAAAGCACCATGCACAACAGTTTAGTGGTAAACACTGAAAAAATAGCACCTGGAATTCTGTGATATTGACAATTTAAAACTGGTCTAGTAATTGCCGGAGATACGGTGCCTTGGATAATTCTCTATTTACTCGGGAGAGTTTGTAAAGTACTGGGCAGTTCAGAGAAACACATGGGATATGTCGATCAAAGCAGCCTGTACAGTTCTTGCATATCTGGAAGAACAAGAGGAATACATCAAACGATAGGAAGGTTTCTGTCTCTGTGTGTAAACAGCAGACTTTCAAAATCCTTTGTGACCCACCACAAAGTACTGGCACATATTACAGAAAAGTTTTGTTAGTTTTCATCTTTTTGAAGCATAGCCAACCCTAAGTTGAGATGTTTCTAAAGAATATTATTTCACAAACCATAGAGCATGAAATTCCCTAAAGGATTCATTTAATCCCAGAAATCAACTTTCCTTTATGGTAGAATCCTATTGTATTATGATCCACAAAATAGGCTACCCAATTACCATTCAAAGACTGGCTCTTAAATTAGCTATGTACACTGTTTTTTCAAGTTACTCTAACATTTTATATGCTAATCAAAAAAGTTATCCACTTATTTCAGAAGAGAAAAATGCTAGTATGGGGGGGCAGGGGGAGAAAATATCAAAGATGTTGAAAGTAGTTAGATAGACCAATAGTTTCAACCCTGGCTGTACATGAGCTTAAAAATAGACTAATGTCTGAGCCTGATCCCAGACCAAGGAATCAGGATCTTTGGGTGTGAGAGCTTAAGAATCTGTACATTTTACGGCTCCCAGATGATCTGATGTATAATGAGAACTGATCTAAAAGAAAATATTAAATCATAAGGCAGTTTTTAAAGAAAAGCATTATATCTTACCCAGTGATCAGACTTTAATATGTAAGGTCTCAAGTCACACACACAGTTTAAAAGTGGTAAAACATGAAAAACTTTAAAGAAAAAAACTTTAAAGGATACTAGTGAGGGCCCCGAGCGTTAAGAAAATACAGGCTGATTTTTAATGTGAACAGTTTATCCAAGTGATTTTTAAAAGGGATAGCAATTAGCTGCTGTTATACTAATTACCCTTTAAGAGAGAAATCAGATCTGCTCTAGTTAATTCTCTGGTCTGTATCTAAGAGCTTCTGTTTTAGAGGCCTCACAGCGGGGGTGGGGTGGGGTGGGGTGGGGCTTGTTCTCGGCCCCAATATTTTTCAGTCGATTGCAGGGCCCATTTTCTCAGCACCCTGGTTACTCTACCCGGTATTATGATACTGCCAAAGTGAACTGCTCAGAGCCCCAAGCTTCAGTGTGCCTCCTGGAGACTAAATGTGCTGTTATATTCTGAAGACTTTCACCAATTAGATCTCTGCCAAGAGACTTAAAGCTACTCCTAAATATAGAATGTCTGTATTATAGCTCCATGTCCTGCAGCTACATCCAGGTGTCAGAACAAACTGATAGATATTTATACACTCTGTGCTTGTCTGATAAATAGACCAGGATGGAATTACTTGTCTTGCTGAACTTAATGTCTAGTTTCAAGATCCTTTACTGGTGATTTAAACCCTGAACAGGTTATGTTTAAAACTTTAAACAGCACAACCTAGAAACTTATTTTTCAGCAGATGCTTAAGAAAACAAACAAAACCCTGCCTTAATATTTATCGATTCTTTTTTGTTATCCTTTGGCTTACTTTCTAGATTTTTGAAAAACTTTCAGTCAGATGCTTAATTTTGTTTTTTTATGTTTATAATTAAATGTTTAAGGGGATGAATTTTTCTCTGAGATCTGCCTTGGCTGTCTAGAATCTCATATGTACTGTTTGTTTAATAAGTGTTAAAATTTCCAAATAGGATCATTTTGTTTTCTGAGTTTACTAGCTTTATAGAATTGTATTGATAAAATGTTTGTAATATTTCTACTTCCTGAAATTTATTAAGGTTTTCTTTGTAGTCGAAGATATGGTCAATTATTTAACATTTCATATAAATGTTTTCCATAACTTTAAACATATATTCTCTTACTATTAGGTTAGAGAGTTTGATATATAATCAAAAGGTTTACCTTATAATGTTTAGATCTTTAGTAATTACACTTATTTCTGATCACTTGACTTGTCTTGGTATGAGAGCTGTTTACTATTACTGATGTTTCTGACAATTTCTCATTTTATCTCCTGTAATTTCTGCTTTGTGAGAATTCCTACAGGTTATTTATGTACAGGAGGCACACATTTTAATTATCTTAGGAAAAAAGCAATCCTAAAGTTAAAATATCTCTTTGAAGATGATGAACCACCCCTTATTTATGAATAGCATTACTTTAACAACACAGTGTATGTTGCTGGGGGCAGAAGACAGGTCCAGGGAGCTGACTTCAGGAGTTCTGGAGGCCCTGCTCATGTCTGCACCTTTTACTAGAAGCCAACTAGGGAATTTTCTAGGAGGGCAAGTTGCTACCATTGGGGTAGAAATTGAAAAAAACACAAGTTAGGGACACCTGGGGACTAGGCTGCACTAACTACAGCCACCACTTTGTGGTGGTACAAAAGCTGGGACAAATGGGCTAAAAATCGGTTGGTGATCACTCCAGTGACTTACTGCTGCTTTAACTGTGTTTCAGCAAGAAGCTGTTTCCTCATTTAATACATATGTATGACCACCACCGAGGGCTGGACTCTAGCTAGGGAGAGCTGACTCTGTCCTCACCCTCTCTGGAGAGGATGCTCGAGCCACAGTGCTGAGAATGGACAGGATGGCGGGGGGATCAGTGTAAGGCTGCTGCAGGAATTTAGGGAGAAATAATGGTGGTTGGACTATAGGATGATAACAGAAGGGAAGCAGAAAAGTTCTTATTTAAGAACTAATTAGTAGATGGATGGGGGAGTGAAAAAATTTATCATTTCAATAAGCTAGGTTTCTATGGTTGCATCAATAAAATCATACCTTTCAGATGCTACCATCCTTAATAAAATTCATTTACTGCATTCTGAATGACTAGCTATATACACTATATAACTTAAAGAGTTTTCAGCCAGTGAAGAACAACGGCTGGGATGGTGTAGAGGAAACAGTCTCTAACAGTCCGTAACTATCCTTCTATTAGCATACAAGTTCTGAACAGCCTAGTCTCCCCAGAGATGGCTTCTGTCCTGTTGCCCTGAGTGGCAGCTAGGAGTGTCTTCCTAGGAGGCTATGGATACTCCAACTTGGTTCAAAAGCCTCTTTACCTTTAAGGGGCATGGTGCAGAGCCTAACCTTTACATACTAGTGGCTGGATTACTTTAGAGCAGATGAGCTGCTAGGAGCGATTATATAGGAGAGTTCACAACAGAAGAGCTAGTAGGGACTTATGAAAGAGCATCAATTTGCATTCTGAGAAATCTGGGGCCAGGGACACAGCCAATACTATGAAGACCAGACTGAAAACCTGATGTCCTTACTATCAGCTGGATTCATTTTCCACTAAATCACACTGCCTTTCAACTACCTGGTTGGCTTTAAAACATTTCAATAACCTTATATGTTGCTCATCTAAAGACAAAACAAACTCTACCACAAGATTGTTATTCTTGCCTGAAAACTAAAAATGTAACTTGAAACATGATGGTATAAGGAGATACAATCAGTCATTAAGAACTGCAAACGTTCCAAGTTGACTAGCAATTCTCTAAGAAAACAAGATTTCTATGAGAATGCTAAGTAGATATGGGAGACAAAGCTATTAGTATTTTTTTCTTTTTTTTTTTTTTAGAAATACTGCTATAAAAGAAACTGGATGGCTGGACAGTATAGTTCCATGGTTCTAATAAATGCAATTAGTTTTTAGTAGTTCAATCATGCTATTTTCAGGATTTTAGACGTTGGTTAACTTAGAATCCTTACTCCACTTTCACATCTCACACTACACCTCCCTCAGGAGCTAACTACATTTCCCTGAAGTCTCAGACTGCTTGGGATTCTGGGTCTGTTGAACAAGGCTGTACCTTTACAAGTCGCTCCTGTTGACGTTCCAACTCTCGAATTTCTTGGTTGAGGATGACTGCAACATGCTGAGGCTGGCTGCGACATTTACTGCAGACGCCGTGCTGAGTCAGGTCATCACACACAGGACAGTGTAAGGTAGTGAAATATTGTGCAATAGTGCCTTTCCGCCCCTTCAAGTTCACTTCGAGAGGAGCTGGTGGCCTTCTGGATCTATATAAACATCAATTCAGAAATAAGTCTAAGCCAGCTTTATAGCAGAGTGGCTCTTCTCATGCTAATTACAGGATCACTAAGGCATTATTTCCTGTGTTCAACAAATACTGAATAGCTACTATGTATCAGGCACTGTTCTAGATAATGGGGCTTTAGAAAAGAACAAAGTCCTTCCTTTACAGCTTAATATCATCAGATATATTGTTTTCCTTTTTGTGGGGGGGGGGGGGATGGTCTCAGAAAGGTACAAACTTCCAGTTGTAAATAAGTCATCAGGATATATTATATAGATTAGGAAATAAAGTCAATAATATTGCAGTAACTTTAAATGGTAACAGATGATAACTAGATTTTATCATGGTGATCATCTCATTGTCAAATCACTATACTATATACTTGACACTAATATCAGATTGTATGTCAATTATACCTCAATGAAAAAGTTTCTTGTCACTCAGTTTTTTTGGTTGCAATCTGTAGATGTATGAAATTATAGGGGCAAAGGAAATCAGGGAGGACAAAGGAGAAAAATCCAGGTTGAAAGTGGATACTGTTTAAGACTGCACAGTTTTGGCCATGGAAGCAAGGTAAAAAGTAACCTGTTAGGCATTAAGGTGCAAAATTCAAGCAAAAGTAAACCTGGAGCATTTCAAATGAAATTAGATACATGTCACCTAAGCTTCCTTCTTTGAAGTTGATAATGGTTTCAGAGATCTGTCTTCTGATACTCTTTTCACACTGAAATAACATTATCCTCTTACTGTCATACCCTTGCTGCATTCCCCTGGTGTCTTACAAGACACTCTGCACCAAAGTTATTAGGTTAGCCTTTTATAAATGCCACTGGTTGAACACTCCTGCTGCTGATGTAATGAAAAACACTAATAGCTTTATGGTGCAGAGCCAGGGCCCAGCGTTACAGATGCTGGCCAGCACAGACTGTCTGAAGCACAGCTTCGCTCTCAGTTTCCCAGCTGACTCTTTTCCTTGAGGCCCTAAGTGCATACTGAGAAAGTAAAAACAATTTAAGTATTAACATATCAATTTTCCTGAATACTCTCAGGCTTTCATAGTCTGAACAAATGACTGAGCAGACCTAATTGTAAACATCAGATAACAACCACTACTTTCCTAGAGTAATGTATCCCTGATTGTTACAGAACCACAAACTGTTCCTTCCGATGGGATAAACTAAGGAAAAAGGAGTTCAGGCAAAACTCCCTTTGGTAAGATTTCACACTGCATGTTTTATTTTAGTAAAATGATACTTTAATATTCTTTACTCTGGTCTCTACAGAACTATGTCTAGCTACTAGAGCTTATATATTTCTTAAATACCCATTTTGAAGGAATTTCTGCTCTTTCCTTTTTATTTGCTGTTTGTGATATTTTATAGTTAAGTGTTTACCACTGAAGTAGTTGTGGGATTTATTTTAATCTTTTATAATCTGGCTAATCTGACAGAAGCCGGGAAGGTGTTTGTAAAAGATGAAACCAGAAAAGTATAGCACCTTTGTTGGTTTAGGATAATAAAGGATTTGCTCTGCTTTGATAGCATGTAAATAAAGTCTTCAGTTCTACTGAAAACGTTATGTGAGTTCTCTATGGAGTCATAGCACAGGCACTGTTTAGTAGGCTTACCCGTGGTAATTCATGATACCAGCTGAAGACATCAATGCCAATAAGAGAGAAAATTCTTGCAAGGGGTGGAAGGATTTGCTTGGTGATATAGTAAGTGGCATTCAGTCTCAGAGTTGGGTCCTGCAGGACTTCCACTGGGCGCCTTACTAGTTGGATAAGTGGTACTCCAGGGGCTCCATAAATGATGACATATGGTACTCGCTCCCCAACTCGAGGCTCAGAGCGCCGATCGTAAGTAAGCATTTTCCTATTTAAATCCAAATAAAACAGTCACTCAAAGACTGTCATGGAAGGCATCTCTCCAGAAAATGCAATGAGAATTAAACAGTAATGAAGCCATGAGAAACTGACAAGGGGAACCTTCAAGGTTGTTTTAACTGACAGCCATATATACGTCACTTAGCACCAAGTGGATATGCTCTAAGAGTTGAATAAAACTTACCCTGTAAATTACTGTTACCTGGAGAACAGTATGAGTTGGCAGATACCAACTAGCTTAAATTAACTATCATAAATCTAAAAGATAAGAGAAAATTTAGCTGATCAGCTGATCTCCTTCTAGAATGACACCACCTTACTGCTGTACTGGATCAATATTAAGGACTACCTATGATTCCGATGGAGAAGGAAATGGCAACCCACTCCAGTGTTCTTGCCTGGAGAATCTCAGGGATGGCGGAGCCTGGTGGGCTGCCGTCTATGGGGTCGCACAGAGTCGGACACAACTGAAGCAACTTAGCAGCAGCATGATTCCAATATCGGAAAAACAATCCCTTCCAGTTCTGTAACTGATTACAGTTTCACTGAATCTAGTTTTTGCAGGGAAGGCCAGAAGAGGAGCTCTTTTTTCCCCTGCAGGCTTGTAGCATTTGGGGTCACCCACTCCTGTTAATAAGGTTTCATGTGGGCAGGGGAACAGATAACTGTGTATCTGTGCCTATGGACTAGGTCTTTTCATCTACTCCAAACCATTCAGAACCCCAGGACCACACTCCTAGGTACTGAAGGCTGTGCTGCTGTGCGCATCATTACCTTGTAAGTTCCAGGGCTGGCACACAAGCACCGGGTTTATAAGAGGCACTTCCTCTGTATTCCTTGGCAAAGATAAAATCTTGTATGCTGGCCTTTCCTTCCAGAAGCTTCATACATTGTCGTTGAACATACTGTTTAATTAAACTGATATCTCTTGTTTCAAATAGCAGCTTCAGAGAACGCTCAAGTATCTTAAAAAGAAAATGGATATGCTCGTAAAGGTAAAATATCCTCTAATATATTTCATCACTGCTGTTACACTTCCACTTACATAACTACCAGAAAACTTCCCGATCTACCTAAATAATCTGCTATTTACAATGACTGGATAATAAAAAATTACGGAAACTGGAAATTATTTGGAGAGTTAGCTTGAGGAAAATCATACTGGAATGCCATGCAGATGAAGTGTCTGCTGTGTATGATGAGCAGCATGAAACATCTGTCTCATATAGCCAAGAGCACTCTAGGCACAGAAAGACAGACTTGATCTTCATGTATCATTTTTTATTTACTCTGTTAAAGAAAGGGTTGGATTCAAGTGGACAGAAAGAAGTTTAAACATCACCAAGCAGTGAAAGAAAAGCCAGTCTTTTGCCTTTTTATAATGTCAGTAAACAGAAACTGTGACAGAATTTTCTGTGCTGCGGTATTTCTATTGGAAAATGACTGACATACAGTGGAATGAATTTAAATTAGTTCCAGGTGAAAGCTCTGTATCTTATTTTGAGTACTGGAATCCATACGTATTTTACACAAGTTTACTAACTTAGCTAGGGTGCCATTCTTCCCTCAGAGAAAGAATGCACTGGATAGTATCTTTCCAGAAACTAGTATGAAATATATCTCAAATTTATATAATGTTACATATATGACATATAGGTTGATTACTGTCACTCTCTCATGCTTTTAATGCTCTCATATGGTATAAATGGAATAGCACTCTACACAGTTTTTTTCCTTTGAGAAACCCTTTATTGCACATTGTTGGATTAATTTGTTTGTATAAACAGCACACAAAACAAAGATTTATGTTCTGAAAAATCCTTGAAGCTTCTCATCAGCAGTTTGCAAGGAGTTGAGACTTTGGTTTTGTGTCTTTTTAAGGCATACATTTCTCATTTATTTTAAAATTTTGAACATAATTTGTTTTCCAAAATATTTTTGATGTCCGTTATAAGACTTCTCTACCATGAAACCACAGTTCCTGATCCTGAAAGGCTGCTCTTTTCTGAGACTGAATGTGCCCCCAGGGATCTGGTGCATCGTGCACTTTTCACAAGGCTGGGCAAGTACTAGTAAGTCAATCCCTGTGGGATCAAATATCAAATATTTGGTATGCACTTTGATTTTCATAGATATACAGAATACTCTTTCAACTTTGACCTTTAATACTACAAGAAAGGAAAAATACCTATACATGAGTACTAAAATATCTGATCTCCAGAAATCATAACAGTTCTCCTTCAGAACCAAATATGTGACTGTTAGATGATTTTTCCTTTTCTTTCTCATTCTCTCTTTTGTTAGTCAGGTATGACTCATGAGACCCCATGGACTGTAGCCCAACAGGCTCCTCTGTCCATGGAATTTTCCAGGTAGGAATACTGGAGTGGGCTGTCATTTCCTACCCCATACACACTGAGTTTTATGACAGCATTAAAATTATGAGAGATTGACAGTTATTATTTTTGGTTTGTTACAGAACGAACATAGGCCTGAATAAAGAAAAAAATAAATAAAAAATACTATGACTAAAATTACTGTGTTTGAGAAATTTAGGTAATTTATAGTACCAGTGTTCAGAAATCTTCCTAACTTGTATCTAGTAACTCAAGTAAACAGAATTTCAGTTAATCTAAGATGGATTATTTTATTATGAAATTTCTCTGTTCACTTTCTCTTCTTTATCCTGCTTCACAGCTTTTGGGTATTGCCACATGATAAAATATCATACCAACTCTAGATTAGGCAGGAAATTTTCATCAAGTGTTGCTGTTTAGCAACTGTGTGAAAGGTAAGGCGTGGGAGAGGTCAGAAACTAAGGACTTAAATAAGCTGCTTTCATTAGAAATGAAACAAAAAGATCATACAGTTTCTCTTTTAGTTAAACATAGTCATATAGTCTATAGTTTTTCCACTTAGATATTTGCTTAAGGATGTTTACCCACTTTTTTTGCCACTTATTTCTAAAAGATGAAAACAAGACAGATAAAGCTTACCTTAGAAACAGCAGGGCAGGAATCTCTTCTCACTGTTTCTATTCCTTTTGCATCAAATACTGGGTCCTTTTGATCCAGTGTTTCATACATGTAACCCACATACCTCTTTTTTGTTTGTAAGACACAGGGCAAATATACCTGTGATGAAATTAATAAAATGTCTCTCAATAAGCACTTTCCTCCCAACCATCTTATTTTTATATGCCTTTTTCTCTCTTTAACCAGACGCCAATTTTAAGAAAATTCTAAATACGTCTTCAGTTCAGTTCAGTTGCTCAGTTGTGTCCAACTCCTTGCGACCCCATGAATCACAGCATGCCAGGCCTCCCTGTCCATCACCAACTCCCGGAGTTCACTCAAACTCACATCCATCGAGTCCATGATGCCATCCAGCCATTTCATCCTCTGTAGTCCCCTTCTCCTCCTGCCCCCAATCCCTCCCAGCATCAGAGTCTTTTCCAATGAGTCAACACTTCACATTAGGTGGCCAAAGTACTGGAAAAAAGCTTTAGTATCATTCCTTCCAAAGAACACCCAGGGCTGATCGCCTTTACAATGGACTGGTTGGACCTCCTTGCAGTCCAAGGGACTCCCAAGAGTCTTCAACACCTCAGTTCAAAAGCATCAGCACTCAGCTTTCTTCACAGTCCAATTCTCACATCCATACATGACCACTGAAAAACCATAGCCTTGACTAGACAGACCTTTGTTGGCAAAGTAAATACGGCTTAGGGCCCTACAAATTCATGAACAATATTTGGAGGACAGAGCGAACAAAATGAGTTGCTTTTACTTGCACTACCAGTTCTGCTCCTTCCTCACCTGACACTGCTCTTTCAGAGTCAATCATATCTCTTTAAATAATTAAAAAAATTTCAGTGACACCTATATATGGTACAAATTAAAAAGTTACAAGAGAATATACAATAAAGAGTCTACCGTCCCCTCCATAGAGGCATCCTCTGTTACTGATTTCCTGTATGTTCTTCCAGAGATATTCTAAGTAAATGTACTTATACACATAGGGTAGCTTACCTTCCACCTTACTCTGCACTTTGCTTGCTTCATTTGGAAATTATCTTGGAGAGAATTCCATTCTAAACAGAAAGTTCATTTTGTTTTGTAGCTATACAGCAGTCCATTTTATGAGGGTATAATAAATTCTGTAACCTGTTACCTACTCTGCATCATTTACGATGTTTTCAGTCTTTTGGAATTACAAGTAGTGTTCCCGTGAACAACCTTGCTTGGATTAATCCAAAGGATAAATTCCTTGAAGTGGAATTCCTGGATGAATGGGTGTGTGTCTCCAACCCTTTTTATATTACCAAACTGGTCCCTTCTTCTGCCCCAAGCTGTATCAGTAATCACATTAAATGTAGGTGGTGTAAAAATGGTGTTAGAAAATATGAAAAGAAAATGTGACTTGTAAAAGGCAGGAATGATCAGATTAGATCCCATCAAAGAGATGCAACAATATGCTTTCTACTAGAAATCTATTTTAAATAAAAAAGAATAAAAAGGTTAGAAAAAAAGATACAGTTGTTAATACTAATCAAAACAGAGCTAGAGTGGCTATATAATATCAGAAAAAGTAGATTTCCAGACAAGGGATATTATCAAAGATAAAAATATCAGTTCATCAAGGAGATAAATAACCATAAATGTATATATAGCTAATAAGAAAACTTCAAAATACATGAAATATAAACTGGTAGAACTAAAAGCAAGGAACAGGCAAATCTGTGATTGTATTTGATACTTTGGCCCTCTCTCCTAGAAACTGACAAAGTCAGCAAAATTGTTACTGCTGGTTTCAATAACACTATTAACCTTAGTGTTACTGTGGACAATTCCACCCAGTAACCAGAATACACAGGGACTTTCAAGGTCACATGGGAACACGCTGGGCTTCCGAGGTGGTCCAGTGGTTAAGAATCCACCTTGCAACGCAGCAGACATCAGTTCCATCCTGGTTCAGGAAGATCCCACGTGCCACAACTCCAGAGCCTTCGCTCAGGAGCCCACGTGCAGCAACTACTAAAGCCTGTGTGCCACAACAAGAGAAGCCAACAAAATGGGAAGCCGTGCACTGCGACTAGAGAGCAGCCCCAGCTGGCCGCAAACAGAGAAAGCCCGCATGGTCACGACAAGGGCCCAGGAGAGTCCAGAAAAAAAGACAGAGTATATGCTAGACCAAACAATGAACTTTAACAAACTTAAAAGCACTGAGATTATATAGACTATGTGTTTTCACCACATGGAATTAAAATTAGTAACAAAAAGATATCTGAAAATACGAAATATTTGGAACTTAAATAGCACATGTCTAAACAACTTGTAAATCATTATCACTGAAGCACAGGATTCCCAGGTAGCTGCTGCTTCCTGGTGTCTCTGGTAAAGAATCCACCTACAATGCAGGATACTCAGATTTGATCCCTAGGTCAAGAAGATCCCCAGAAGAGGAAAAAGCAACCCACTCCACTGTTTCTGCCTGGAGAATCCCATGGACAGAGGAGCCTGGTGGGCTATATAGTCCACAGGGTTGCAAAGAGTCGAGTACGACTGAGCATACACACGTACACACACATGTCAGGGAGTGCCTAGGAGTCCTGCAAGGGAATCTGTAAGAGGACCTGGCTTTCAGCTGCCCTGATGGAGAAAAAGGAATATGACTTTATGAACAGGGATTCCCAAGTGGCACAGTGGTAAGTTTGCCTGCCATGGCAGGAGATGTGGGTTGGATCCCTAGTTTGGGAAGATTCCCTGGAAAAGCAAATGGCAACCCACTCCAGTATTCTTGCCTGGAAAATCCCATGGACAGAGGAGCCTGGTGGGCTAGTCCATGAGGTCGCTAAGAATCATGACTGAGCACCACCACAAGATAGTAAAATAATAAAAGCACAAGATATCAAAATCTGAAGCTAAACTGGTGCTTTGAAAGAAATTTACATATTTAAAGTGCTTATATTAAAAATTTGTTTAAAATTAGTGATTCACGTTTGTAAATTAACAAGACAGGAAAAGAAAAGCAAACTAATCCCAAAGGAAGGAAATAATAAAGAGTGGATGTTAATGAAATGGTTCTTCAGAAAGTTCTATAAATGGTTAAACCTCTAGCTAGAATGATCAAGGGGGAAAAAGAGAAAAACATAAATTATCAATATCAAAAGTAAAAGGTGGGATGTTACTAGAGTTTACAGACACCAAAATCACTTTAAGGAAGTATAAATAACTCATGCCAATAAATCTGGCACCTTCAGAGAAATGGACAAACTCATTGACAATCACAAGTTTTAAAACTGACATGAGAAGAGGACCTGAATTATTAAAGATATTTACATTATAATTGAAAATCCTCCCTCCCCCATAAAATTTCTGGACTAGACTGCTTCACTGATGAATTTTATCAACCATTTAAGAAAAACTGCACCAATCTTACACACTTTTTCTTTCAGAAAGTAGAAGAGGAAATACTTCTAACTCATGAGGTCAGCTTTTTTTTTACCTTGTCCTCAAAGCAAAGACAATACAAGCAGAAAACAAAACCAAAAACATTACAGACCAATATTCATGAACATATGCATCTCAATTCCTAACAGATGGTTTGTTTTCTTTGAGAGGTTGTATAGTTTATGTTTAGGCCTGTAATCTATTTCAGCTAAAATCTCATGTCCGCTATTAGTTTCTAAGGACACCATGCTCTTCACTTTGCTACACAGGCTGAATGTCCACAGCATCACATTCTCCTGCAATTGCACTCATCATCACTTTTAATTTTTCTTCCCCCTCTCACCCCAATTAGAAGCTCACTCTTCAGGGCAGCTACCAAACCCAAGTCTTCTCTAAATCTCTCCCAGCACAATTCTCGCTTCAGAGCAGGTGCGTAATAAACATTTGGGAGTCATCTCTGGTTCTCATCTCCCTCTTTTCTCTTTCCCACACCTGCTCTCCTAAAAAAACTTTTAAATTCCTGCCCATCCTTCTTTCTCAGTATCTCTTGAATTGTTTATTTTCACTAGTTCATCCCCCTACTTTAGTATATACAGGTTATAAGAGGCATCCTGTCTTGAGATTCTTCTCTTCCACATCCATCTCCAAACCACTGTGAGGCCAATCCTCCCTAAGAGGCTCTGCCATGCTTTGGTTTGATAAACTTTACTGAATAAAGTTTAAACACTTTAGCTTGGCATTCAAGACACTCTGTAACCTGGTTTCAACTTTATTCTCCCAGACTTCTGCTACTCTGCATTCCCATACTGTGCATTTCCAACTCCATATCCTTTTATTTGCCATTTTCTTCTGTGCAGAAGGACTGCAGTGCCACGGCTGCATGGCTGAAATTCCAACCATTTTCTGAGACACACTGCAGCATTTACCTCCTACAGGGAGTCTCCCTGCCTAGTGTATAGGGACACAATACCTCCTTTTCTTTGCACTCTTATAGTGCTTAGAGAGACTGCTCCCTAAATTTACAACAAAAGACCACTTACAAACATTTCTAATCTTTCCTTTTAGAGTACTGGCTCTTAGAGGGCAGGACTGTGTTTTTGCATTCCACACCACCTAAGTCAGTACCTTTAATATAGGAAGAACTAAATGCACATTTCGTATCTAAGGTAAAGTGAAAACAGGAGAAGGTCCTTGTGGCAAACTGCATTCTCCAAAGAAACACTCCTCTCAGACAGCCTTCTTACAGTGTGACTCTGACATTCTTCCCACTAAGAGACGGGGGTTTATGTTCCCTTTCATATCTAGATAGGCTGTGATCCGTATGATTCTGAGGCTAGGTCATAAAAAGCAAAACACCTTTTATCTGGTTCTCTTTGGGATGTACATTCCTGCTGCTGCTGCTGCTAAGTCGCTTCAGTCGTGTCCGACTCTGTGTGACCCCATAGACGGCGGCCCACCAGGCTCCCCCCGTCCCTGGGATTATTCAGGCAAGAACACTGGAGTGGGTTGCCATTTCCTTCTCCAATGCATGAAAGTGAAAACTGAAAGTGAAGTTGCTCAGTCGTGTCCAACTCTTAGCGATCCCATGGACTGCAGCCTACCAGGCTCCTCTGTCCATGGGATTTTCCAGGCAAGAGTACTAGAGTGGGGTGCCATTGCCTTCTCCAGTACATTCCTAGATCTCAGCTATCATGATGTGAGGAAGAGCAAGTAGCCTCAGGGGAAGGCCACGTGTAGGTGTTCCAGCTAGTGTCCCAAACAGCAGCCAGCATCAACTCCCAGATGTGGAAGTGAGCAGTGAGCAAGCTTCAGGGGATCAGTCCTGAGCTGTCAGCTGAGGACCCAGACATCGTGGAGCAGAGACATGCCATCCAGCTGTACCCCTGTTGAATTACTGGCCCATAAAATCTGGGAGCGTAATAAAATGGTGCTTGTTTTTTACCATGAAGTTTGGGGCTGCACATCGATAGTTAAGTGGAACAGTCTTTTCATTTCTTTATATCAGATATTACTAAAAAAATTTTTGTGAAAACTATACCAAACTAATGGAAAACTACTTTAACACTTTCACAGACCTGTATACCCTGAAAATGTATTAAGAAGTCAGAAATCTCTATGTGAATTTTATATGTGATTTTTAGTATTACGTTTCTCTTACCTTTTCAAACTTCAATTTCACTGGTTTAGGGTTGGTAGCAGTTACAGCTTCAGCAATTTCTTGCCCAATCTTAAAAGACTGCTCCTTAGTGGCTCCTTTCAGTAGCACAAACATACTAAGAGGATTAAAAACAGAGTAGGGTAATAAGGAAGTTGCAATAAATTCTCATCAATAGTAATTTTCCTGCCTAATACTAGAATACCACAGAAAACCTTTTTCCCTTACTCTTCCTTACTCAGTTGCTTCCTATCTGAGCTTTCTTGTTTGATCACCCTTGCCTTGTGTACCCATGATATATCTTGTTACAGATCCTTAAAGCATCTGATCTTTCTAGTTTAGCTACACACAGACCAGTTAGCACAGCTGCCAAGAAGGTCCTGAGTCATTCTTATACATTTATGGTTTTTTATGATGCACAGTTATGTCAGTCACAAAGTAAAAGATGTGATTTAAAGAAATGTAAAATTTACTTGTGATATGGGAGAAACTTTCCTTTCAGAACCACCCAGCTTAGAAAAGAACACACATACATAAAACATGTTCACCGAAGAACCGTCAGAAAACACCAAAAGGCACAAAGAAAACAGCCACTTACAATCCACCGCTCAGATCAAAGACACCAGGAAATCTGTACATCTGCTGTGTACATCTGTAAACCTTTTCTCATTTGGGATCACAGATCATAAAGTTTGATAACTTTCCCCTTTCATTTAATAGTGTATTTCCCACATTTAGTTCTTTTACATTATTTTAACAGTTCTGTATTTCAATGTATGGATATTATCATTAAATTTTTTTCTAATATTTCATATGTAATAGTAAACACGGCACACACTCTATGTCCTCAGAATAAATTCCTAAAAGTAGAATTTCTAGATAAATAGTATACATTAAAAATATTTTCTGAAAGACAATGTGAAACAATTCCAGAAAGCATATTTTTTTAGAAAGCTATTTCTGATGTATAATCCCACCAGTAGTATATGCAGATACAATTGGCATATAATGAAATGAATATACTTTAAGTGCATAGTTCATGAATATTGACAAATGTATAAGACTTGTGATGGGCTGAACTGTGTCCCTTAAAGTCCTATGTTGAACCCTAACCCCCAATATCTTGGGATGACTATATTTAGAGACAGGGCCTTAAAAGAGATGATTAAGTTAAAATGTGGCTCTAATTTAGGTGGTTAGGGTGAGCCTGATCTGGTGTCCTTCTAAGAGGAAACTAGACAAAGAAACACCAAGGCTGTGCGTGAACAGAGGAAAGGGCGCGTGAGGACAAAGTAAGTGGTGGCAACTTGCAAGCCAAGCCAGAGGCTTCAGAGAAAGCACACCACTCACCAATGCCTCCATCCTGGGCTTCAGCCAGACGGTGAGAAAGCACACCTACTCACTAATGCCTCCATCTTGGCTTCAGCCGGAACTGTGAGAGAGCACACTGACTCACTAATGCCTCCATCCTGGCTTCAGCCGGAACTGTGAGAGAGCACACTGACTCACTAATGCCTCCATCCTGGCTTCAGCCGGACTGTGAGAGAGCACACGTACTCACTCACTAATGCCTCCATCCTGGCTTCAGCCGGACTGTGAGAGAGCACACCTACTCACAAATGCCTCCATCTTGGCTTCAGCCGGAACTGTGAGAGAGCACACCTACTCACTAATGCCTCCCTCCTGGACTTCAGCCAGAATTGTGAGACAGCACACCGACTCACTAATGACTCCATCCTGGGCTTTAGCCCCGGACTGTGAGAGAGCACACTGACTCAATAATGACTCCATCCTGGCTTCAGCCGGACTGTGAGAGAGCACACTGACTCACTAATGCCTCCATCCTGGGCTTCAGCCAGACTGTGAGAGAGCACACTGACTCACTAATGACTCCATCCTGGCTTCAGCCAGACTGTGAGAGAGCACACTGACTCACTAATGCCTCCATCCTGGGCTTCAGCCAGACTGTGAGAGAGCACACCTACTCACTAATGCCTCTATCCTGGCTTCAGCCGGACTGTGAGAGAGCACACCTACTCACTAATGCCTCCCTCCTGGGCTTCAGCCAGAATTGTGAGAGAGCACACCGACTCACTAATGCCTCCATCTTGGCTTCAGCTGGAACTGTGAGAGAGCACACTGACTCACTAATGCCTCCATCCTGGGCTTCAGCCAGACTGTGAGAGAGCACACCTACTCACTAATGCCTCCATCCTGGGCTTCAGCCAGACTGTGAGAGAGCACACTGACTCACTAATGACTCCATCCTGGGCTTTAGCCCCGGACTGTGAGAGAGCACACCTACTCACTAATGCCTCCATCCTGGCTTCAGCCGGACTGTGAGAGAGCACACCTACTCACTAATGCCTCCCTCCTGGGCTTCAGCCAGAATTGTGAGAGAGCACACCGACTCACTAATGCCTCCATCTTGGCTTCAGCTGGAACTGTGAGAGAGCACACTGACTCACTAATGCCTCCATCCTGGGCTTCAGCCAGACTGTGAGAGAGCACACCTACTCACTAATGCCTCCATCCTGGCTTTAGCCAGACTGTGAGAGAGCACACCTACTCACTAATGCCTCCCTCCTGGACTTCAGCCGGACTGTGAGAGAGCACACCTACTCACTAATGACTCCATCCTGGGCTTTAGCCCCGGACTGTGAGAGAACACACCAACTCACTAATGCCTCCATCCTGGCTTCAGCCGGACTGTGAGAGAGCACACCTACTCACTAATGACTCCATCCTGGGCTTTAGCCCCGGACTGTGAGAGAGCACACTGACTCACTAATGACTCCATCCTGGCTTCAGCCGGACTGTGAGAGAACACACCTACTCACTAATGCCTCTATCCTGGGCTTCAGCCGGACTGTGAGAGAGCACACCGACTCACTAATGCCTCCATCCTGGCTTCAGCCGGACTGTGAGAGAACACACTGACTCACTAATGACTCCATCCTGGCTTCAGCCGGACTGTGAGAGAGCACATCTACTCACTAATGCCTCCCTCCTGGACTTCAGCCGGACTGTGAGAGAGCACACCTGCTCACTAATGACTCCATCCTGGGCTTTAGCCCCGGACTGTGAGAGAACACACCAACTCACTAATGCCTCCATCCTGGCTTCAGCCGGACTGTGAGAGAGCACACCTACTCACTAATGCCTCCCTCCTGGACTTCAGCCGGACTGTGAGAGAGCACACCTACTCACTAATGCCTCCATCCTGGCTTTAGCCGGACTGTGAGAGAACACACCTACTCACTAATGACTCCATCCTGGCTTCAGCCGGACTGTGAGAGAACACACCTACTCACTAATGACTCCATCCTGGCTTCAGCCGGACTGTGAGAGAGCACACTGACTCACTAATGCCTCTATCCTGGGCTTCAGCCGGACTGTGAGAGAGCACACTGACTCACTAATGCCTCCATCCTGACTTCAGCTGGACTGTGAGAGAGCACACTGACTCACTAATGCCTCCATCCTGGCTTTAGTCGGACTGTGAGAGAGCACACCTACTCACTAATGCCTCCCTCCTGGACTTCAGCCGGACTGTGAGAGAACACACCTAGTCACTAATGACTCCATCCTGGCTTCAGCCGGACTGTGAGAGAGCACACTGACTCACTAATGCCTCTATCCTGGCTTCAGCCGGACTGTGAGAGAGCACACTGACTCACTAATGCCTCCATCCTGGCTTTAGTCGGACTGTGAGAGAGCACACCTACTCACTAATGCCTCCATCCTGGCTTCAGCTGAACTGTGATAGAGCACACCTACTCACTAATGCCTCCATCCTGGGCTTCAGCCAAACTGTGAGAGAGCACATCTACTCACTCACTAATGCCTCCATCCTGGGCTTCAGCCGGACTGTGATAGAGCACACCTACTCACTAATGCCTCCATCCTGGCTTCAGCCGGACTGTGCGAGAGGACACCTACTCACTAATGCCTCCATCCTGGGCTTCAGCCGGAACTGTCAGAGAGTACACCTACTCACTAATGCCTCCATCCTGGGCTTCAGCCGGACTGTGCGAGAGGACACCTACTCACTCACTAATGCCTCCATCCTGGCTTCAGCCAGACTGTGAGAGAGTACATTTCTGTATTTAAACCACCAGATCTGTGACAGCCCTAGAAAACTCATACATCTGTGTAACTGCCACCAGAATCAATATATAGGACTTTTTCACGACCCCATGGATTTCCCTTGTATTCCTCTGCAATAATTCTCCACTCCACTTTGGGTCCCAGGCAACACAACCTGCCTTCAGTTACTATAATTTTGCTTTTTTCAAGAATATTATGTAATATACAAAGCTAATATACTTATGTCGGGATTCTTTTACTCAACATAATTTTGAGATAGACCCATATTGCTGAAGTAACACTAACTAGGTTCCTTTTAAATGCTGAATAGTATTCCATTATATGGATATGTCACATTTGTTCATTCTTCCATTGACAAACATTTAGACTGCAGTTTTGGACTGTCAATAAAGCTACAATGCAGAGCTGCATCAGGGATTTATCTGGACCGAAGCTTTCATTTCTCTTAGGTATATATCAAGAGTAGTACTGTTGAATCATATGCTAAGGGTATGTTTTAGTTTAGATGTAAATACCAAACTTAAAAAAAAACAATTATTAAAATGTTTAGATGCAATGATGGAGAAAAGCATTTATACACACACTTCTAAGTTCTAGAACAGAGAAAACTTAGTTGTGGTAAATGAAATCAGGTAGATGGTTGCCTGGGGGTATGGGGGTGAAAATGAGGGACTGGCTGCAGTGGAGCATGGCAGAACTCCAACAGGGACAGAACGTCCTGTATCTTGACTGGGGTGGCAGCTGATTATATGTGTCTATACATTTTGTGTGAACTATATATATATATACACACTGTGTACTTTGTTAAAAATTGTATCTTGGTAAAGCTGATAAAAATTAAAGTTATAAATACTTTACATGTTAAAAGTCATTATGACAGTGTATATATTTGAGATTTTACCTAGCAGTGTCAGTAGGCTTACCTGAGTTAATCTATGCTCTTTTGGCCAGTTATAGTTGGAGCTAAGCTTCAAAAGAGCTGACCAGGATTAATGGGAATTTTGGTCACTTAACAGAATTAAGGTGACTAGCTTACAAAGAGAGACTGTCTTAAAGGAGGGATTGTCATTTCACATGGGGCGGAGAGTTGAGTAGGGTATTAGAATCACCCAGGAGGGCTTTTCTCAATTACACGCAGATTAATTTCCTGAGGGACTTTTTGCTCTAGTTCCCCAGCACCCTTCTGCTGTGCTGGACTTGTATGTTGTCAAACGTCCTTCCCTATCCTGCCTGAGAATCACTACTAGAGAGAGCTTCAGTAGCTGATGGAAGTAGGTCTGTCCCACTAAGGTGGGACAAATATTGTTGAGAACCACAATTATATCTGCTCTTGAGAAAGAAACACCCTTTCTGACAGAGTAATTTTGATGCTTTGGTAACTGATCTCCCTTAGCTAGACTCCATAAAATCGGCAGTCTTGAAATTGGAGGGAGCCAATGGTCATTCATCATCATGTATCAGATGTTGCTGATAGTCTGAGAGAGGCTCAAGTGACTTTTTGATGGCCATGCAATCAGTTAGGAGCATAGCTAGAAAGAGACTCCACATCTCACTCTTGGGGAAGAACTCTTTCCTTCCATCAAGCATTCATCTGTTATCCTTAGAGCAGTGCTTCCCACTATGGTATCATTACTGTCTGGCCCCCACAAAAGAGTTAAAAGTAAATTTAACAAGAGAAAGTAATCAGTAAGGAATAAAATATTGTTGGGTACAGCTGATCTTCATGGGGCCCAGATCCACCATACTATCAAAGTGGTTTGCTCCTCAAAGACTGATTTGTTACTCTGTTGAGGCAATGTTACTACCGTTGAGAATGCATGCCCTCCAGTAAAGTGTCCTCATTCAGTATATTTCAGTAAGCATTACTGAATGAATCAGACAGTGAATAGTGATCAAAAGTTCTAATGCTACTGCAAAAACATTTCATTGGTTAGAATCATAAAAAACCCTGTGATATCTGATGTAGTAGTGAAAGTTGCTCAGTCACATCCGGCACTTTACGACCTCATGAACTGTAGCCCACCAGGCTCCTCTGTCCATGGGATTCTCCAGGCAAGAATACTGGAGTGGGTAGCCATTCCCTTCTCCAGGGGATCTTCCTGACCCAGGGATCAAATCCTGGTCTCCTGCATTGCAGTCAGTCTCTTTACCATCTGAGCTCTATGTCTTAGTTGGGTGATCTCAGACACACTTCATATCCCAGGGGAATCTGCTCCTAAGGAGACCTGAGAATGGGCCTCCTAGGGTTTTATTCCAGCCACATGGAAACTGTGACCCAAAAGTCCTCTTCCAGTCTGACATTCTAAGTCTGTGTTTTTTGCTTTGTTTGATTTCCTAAAAATCTTAAAGGCTAAACAACACAACTATAATCAGAATCATGCCAACTTCTGATTCTGGGTGTGTGCTGTCAACCACTGACATTTAAGACCCTGAATTAAATTCAGCATTTAAAATTTTTCTCCCTCTTCCCTAATTGCTTTGTGAGGAGCTCTGGGAAACTATGTCCTAGTAATTTTTATTTTGCTAGACCTCTCAGCAGAAGTGGTTTTACAGAGCAGTGAAATACTCAAAGTGAGGAGTGGCTTTTGATGGGGAACAGTAGAGACTATGGATAAATGGGGCCTGGATAGCTTGAAACTATCCCAACCTGTTGATAATGAAACAGCTGCTATGTGAAGGCAAGGTCTTATTCAGCATTAATATGATTATGCTGATCTTATGTGCACTAAAAACTGGAGAAGATTAAATGCTGTTTAAAGATTAGCTGGAAGCTATTTTCAGTGATTAGAAGCATTATTTCTGATTGGTCCTCTGCACTGTAGATCAGAGCTCCTGAGGCAAGTGCTCTTAGAATGATCAAACTATGACTTTAAGCCTTTAATATGAAAAGAAAATTTCAGACTCCAAGAAACTTGCATAACCCCTATATTCTAGAAAAAATTTATTAAGTCATATAAATAGGATATTATATAAATAACTGGGCCCTGTAAAATATCAAAGTAAGCCAGGTTGAGGTTATTTTTAGGATTCAAAGGCAGTCCTATCCTTTGTCAGCTCATAGATAATGGGCTTTAGGAAGTCTGTGAACCTCTGGAATCAAAGCAAAAACTGTATTTACCTATATAACTGTTTATATAAGAAGGGCAACATATTTTGGGGCCCACTGAAAAGTGAACCACTCATACTTTTGGCAACTGTCTTTCAAAAACAGTTTGATTATTTTAAGATATATATATTTTAATTCAGAGACCTGCAGCTATCTGAGGAATTCTTTACATTAAAAACTCTTTTTAAACAGACTAGACTCCTGTATATACAGTTTTTGCAGATCCCTATCTAAATACTTAGGGGTTCCCAGATGGCTCAGCAGTAAAGAATCCACCTGCCAATGCAGGAGATGTGGGTTTGATCCCTGGGTTGGGAACATCCATCTCTTGGAGAAGGAAATGGCAACCCACTCCAGTATTCTTGCCTGGAGAATCCCATGGACAGAGGAGCCTTGTGGGCTACAGTCCAGAGAGTGGCAAAGAAATGGACACAACTAACCCACCATCATATCTACATACTTGCTACCTGGAGCGATGCCATGGGAATCTTCACAGTCTGCAGCTCACAAAAACTAGAGATAACTTAGGTAGAATCTATTCTTAGGAAGGATTACCCTTAAGGCATTTCAAACACTGAAATGAATATCTGAAGAGATGCAAAAGGACAACTACAAAACAGAAAGTTCATTACCTGTCAGTATCACCATATACAACCCTGGCACCCCATTTCTTGGTATCATTCACCAGTTTAATAGCTCGTTCCAAAGTTTCTCTGGCTTTGTGAACAATACTATCACCAACCTGTTGATACAAACACATTGGAAAAAATTCCTTAATATAGTTTAGTATAAGACAATAGACTTTAATGTATAATACTTAATTTTCATTACTGAATATTTCTAAAAATGAAACAAGGAAAAAGAACACTGAAAAGAAAACAAAATAGTCACCAGTGCCATTCATTTTTCCTTCTTCAAGTACTCAAGAAGAAAATGGGGTGGATGAATAATTTAAAAGAAGAAACCAATCAATAAACAGACTTGCCTGTGTGAATGTATCAGTAAGTACAATGGACTGCACTGTATACAAGGATAGCTGTATTTAATCCTAGAAGAATAAACCTTATATATTCAAGGACTTTCTAATATGCCTTTATACCGGCAGGAGACCACACTATGTATATACATGTGTGTGCATGCATATCTTTCAAAGTTTTTCTGTTGGAATGTTACAATAATTTCTTTCAGTATCATTAAAGCACTCAAAGCCCATGCACTGGGACAACCCTGAGGGATGGGATGGGGAGGGAGGAGGCAGGGAGGTTCAGGATGGGGGGACACATGTATACCCATGGCTGATTCATGTCAATGTATGGCAAAAACCACTACAATCTTGTAAAGTAATTAGCCTTCAATTAAAATAAATTTAAAAAGTTTATGCTGAACCTAAATCTCAGTGATTGGTTATACATAATTTTTATGTTAATACTGAATGCAAGGGAAAATGCATGATTATATGATGGAAAATATATCACAGTGTTCAATTTAAATCAGGTAAGCAGATGTATGTCTAACAAGGATTCTTTCATTGGTGATTGGTGAGTTTTAACAATGATCATGGCATAAGCTGACAAAGCAAAAAGATGGTGGATCTTGACAAATATGAGAGGCAAGCTAATTATACTTCATAGTTAAATAAATTAAGAGAAGGCAATGAAGACCCACTCCAGTACTCTTGCCTGGAAAATCCCATGGGCGGAGGAACCTGGTGGGCTGCAGCCATGGGGTCGCTAAGAGTCAGACACGACTGAGCGACTTCAGATTTCACTTTCACTCTTCACTTTCATGCACTGGAGAAGGAAATGGCAACCCACTCCAGCGTTCTTGCCTGGAGACTCCCAGGGACGGGGGAGCCTGGTGGGCTGCCGTCTATGGGGCCGCACAGAGTCGGACACGACTGAAGCGACTCAGCAGCAGCAGCAGCAGTAGAGCACTGCTGCTTCATTTATTCAACTCATTAAAGCTAAAGGCTGGGGAAAATGCTGTTCAGCATAAATGGAACATTACTTTTTAAAGTTTTAAAGTAAGAATTATATACTTTTTCTTTTGCAAACAGTATATATAATGATCTTTCCCATTTTACTGTAAAATATGAATTATATGAACTAAATGCAGGGTTGAATAATAATTAAAAGGCTGTTTAAAGATGTTTACAAAGGAAATATTAAGTATATGAACAAAGGAATAAACTGATCACGGAAACTTAATTTGGTTTTTGAATTAAGATCATAAATCCTGTTGAGACCTTTTGTGCATTAGAAAATCTTGAGAATATGAACTACAACCTAATACATTAAAAGAATCAATCATGTCATCTAATTGAAATTCAAGTTTAAATAAAACATTCAATCTGTCTTTTGCCACTTTCACAGGATAAAAATATGTGATAGCAAGTAGCTAAGTGGGCGAGCCATCCAGAATTAGAATCAAATGTGATTTTAAGATCTACACATACAAATAAATACACACATACACTGATCCTAAATGTCTGCCTCCTGCCATCTACTCTGACCCATTTAAACTACACCTGGAAGAGTCAGAACTTTTGCAGCTGGCCCTGAGGTCTATGCACTATGAAGAACTCAGGCATGGAGGGAGGGGCACCGTTGAGCACTGGGGGGAGAAGAAAGGAGTGGGAATTAAATTAAAACTGATTCTGCTACTCTGTGTAACAGTTCCTAATAAATAAGATTACAGGGCTAAGAGAATGCATTTAAAAGAAGAAAAATTAATTGGTTTCACAATTTAGCCAATGGTTGGGATCCTGAGAAGTCATAATATAAGAAAAATATTTAAAGTAAAAATTCTCTGAAAAGAATACTGGTAAGGATGTGGAGAAAAGGGAACCCTTGTGCACTGTTGGTGGAAATGTAGAACCACCATATGATCCAGCAATTCCACCTCTGGGTATTTATCTGAAGGAAACAAACTCTTAACTGGAAAAGATGCCTACATCCCCATGTTCACTGCAGCATTATTTACAATAGTCAAGACATGGAAACAAGCTAAGTGTCCATGATGGATGAATGGATAAAGAAAATGTAGGTTATATACAATGAAATATTATTTGGCTATACAAAAGAAGGTAATCTTACCATTTGCAGCAACATGGATGACACTGAGGGTATTATGCTTAGTGGTTTTTTTTTCCTTTTACTCTGTATTGGGATATAGCTGATCAACAATGCTCTGGTAGTTTCAGGTGAACAGCGAAGGGACCCAGCAATGCATGTACATGTATCCATTCTTCCCCAAACTACCCTCCCATCCAGGCTGCCACATAACACAGAGCAGAGTTCCATATATTACACAGTAGGTCCTTGTTGGTTATCCTTTTAAACACAGCAGTGTGTGCATGACCATTCCTTCCGCCTGGCAATCATAAAAGTTTGTTTTCTGATAAGTCTGTGAGTCTCTGTCTTGTGGGTAAGTTCATTTGTACCATTTTTTTTTTAGAGTCCACATATAAAGGATGTCATACAATATTTCTCCTTCTCTGACTTGCTTCACTCAGGATGACACCCTCTACATTCATCCATTGCTGCTCTAAATGGAATTATTCCATAGTGTTTACCTGCCACATCTTTTTATCCATTCCTCTGCCAATGGACAGTTATGTTGCATCCATGACTTGGCTATTGTAAACAGTGCCACAGTGCACACTGGCATGCATGTATCCTCTCAGATCAAGCTTAGATGCGTTCAGTCTATAAATTTCCTTCTAAGTACTGTTTTTGCTGATCTCCATACACTGATAAATTGTATTTTCATTTAGTTCAAAATAATTTTAAAATTTCTCTTGAGATTTCTTTGACCTGTGTGTTATTTAGAAATCGGCTACTTAATCTTTAAGTATTTTGGGAATTTTCCAGCTATCTTTCTGTTATTGATCTCTAGTTTAATTCAATTCTGATCTGAAAGCAGAATACAGTATATATATTCTTTTAAATAGGAAAAGGAGTATGTCAAAGCTGTATATTGTCACCCTGCTTATTTAACTTATATGCAGAGTACATCATGAGAAACGCTGGGCTGGAAGAAACACAAGCTGGAATCAAGATTGCCGGGAGAAATATCAATAACCTCAGATATGCAGATGACACCACCCTTATGGCAGAAAGTGAAGAGGAACTAAAAAGCCTCTTGATGAAAGTGAAAGAGGAGAGTGAAAAAGTTGGCTTAAAGCTCAACATTCAGAAAACAAAGATCATGGCATCTGGTCCCATCATTTCATGGCAAATAGATGGGGAAACAGTAGAAACAGTGTCAGACTTTATTTTTGGGGGCTCCAAAATCACTGCAGATGGTGATTGCAGCTATGAAATTAAAAGACGCTTACTCCTTGGAAGGAAAGTTATGACCAACCTAAATAGCATATTCAAAAGCAGAGACATTACTTTGCCAACAAAGGTCCGTCTAGTCAGCTCCTAGATGTGTGGGGACCGTGATGACTGGGTCCATTGGGGTTTTTTTCTCTCTCAGATTTGTTTACCCTGAGCCTCCAGCAATTCATCAGTTATGGTTCTATTTTTACCGTGGCACTGGTTCTCAGACTTGTGCTCTTGGATTATGCTCTGGTAAGCTGTGAGTCTCTGTACTGACCTGTTGGGCCTCTTCAGTTGTGGGGAGGGGTAGCAGTTTACCCTGTGACTTCACCTCTCCAATAGATCTAAGAAAAGTTGTTGACTCTTCTGTTTGCTTGGCTTACTTGGTGGGAGGACAGAGTGGAGACTATGAGTTTCTTACATGCTGGACATATAACCAGAAGTCCCCTGCACAAGTCTTTGGAGTTTACTTTGCCTACTGTGAGCTGTCTGGGGACTTTATTCTTCCACTGCTTTTTCTTTGCTGAACTACTGCAAATATGGCATACCACAATGCTCTAGCCTTCATTTGGCATGAAAAGATCATCAACCAAACAAGAATACCCTGTTCTTGTCTCAGTTAGTGAATTATTGTATTACTCTGTCACACTACTTTGTATTTATGTCAAATTAACACCCTAATTTAGTAAATAACAAGAAATTAGTCTTTTTAATGAAGTGTCTTAATTGATGCTTTTGAACTGTAGTGTTGGAAAGACTCTTTAGAGTCCCTTGGACTGCAAGGAGATCCAACCAGTCCATCCTAAAGGAAATATTAGAATATTCATTGGAAGGACTGATGTTGAAGCTGAAACTCCAATACTTTGGCCACCTATGCGAAGAACTGACTCATTTGAAAAGACCCTGATGCTGGGAAAGATTGAAGGCGGGAGAAGAAGGGGATGGCAGAGGATGAGATGGTGGGATGGCATCACTGACTCAATGGAGATGAGTCTGAGTAAACTCTGGGAGTTGGTGATGGACAGGGAGGCCTGGTGTGCTGCAGTCCATGGGGTTACAAAGAGTCAGACACAACTGAGGAACTGAACTGAACTACTGCAAAAGAAAGGTTTTACTTTATATCTACCGGTATACTAGTAAATATGAAATGATTTTTCTTTTGACATTTACAGAAGACAAATGAACTAGCCTCAGATCTCTATCAATACATTAAAAGGAATTATTTAGTACCAATGTTACTGTAAATAGTGCTGTAACAGTGGCACAGAAACCTCATGCCAACAATTGATATGGTCATCTCGATATGCAGAAATGTGTATGCTAGTTTATAAAATCATCATTAAATAGAGTTCTCATAGAGAAAACCCACAAATCCCTAAGAATAGGTATGTACATAAGCCCTGCAAGAAAAACTGATACTATGTCATGGAAATGAAACATTTTAAAGTTTCAAAACAAAATGCCTCAGTGAACAGGTATTCATTTAATGCTGCTTTAGTCTCGTTTAAAAAAAAGCTATAGACTTGTATCACTTACCTCAATGCATGGCATTCTCCCTGAAAAATTAGCAGCTGTATAGCCAAATGTGACATTTGCTATCAGCTTCAGTCCCAGCTGACGTGCATCAAGCATTCGTGAAAGGGCTCTGTCCTGCTTGTAAGCCTTCATTGACCGCTTCACCATGAGTCTAGTCTTCAAAATCTCCTCAAGCATTCTTGGTAGTACACCCTTTCTTACTGAAGGCTATCATAAAGGGAAAAAAAAAAAAAAGAATGTTTAGATCCCATAAATATTATAGATTTAGATAATTAAGAAGGAAGCAAAAAGTATAACAATGGCCAACTGTCATGAACTGAAACAAATAATAAGAGTGGCCACAAGACCAGTGGCAGTCAATATAAAATCATCACATTTTCTTTCTTTTGAAGAGGGCTTTTCTCCTAAAACGTTCCTGTAATGTTTATAAATCTACTGTAGCACTACTATGTGAGTTCAGAGACCTCCAGGAAGGAGGATACCAACTAGTACAAAAAAGACCATACGAGTTCAGAGGGAAATTTTGTCAAAACTTTGATCCAAAACCCCACTCTTTCAGAAAGACACATGGGATTTGTATCACTCATAACAAACCTCAGTTTTAAAAGATCTCATCCTAATGACCCCACACAGTAATCTGCATGGAACTCCATTTATCTACCTTGGAAGAATGATGAGCTGGGTTGACTCTGCTGACATTCAAACCTGCAGTTCCAGGGACTCTAGGTATTTCAAATCTGATGCTTAGACCACTAAGCCATCCCCTCCGGCCTATATTTATTAGCAATCTGGAAGAGGGGATGAATAGTGAGGTGATAAAATTTGTCGACGCCAAAAAAAAAAGAAATCATTTGTATTAATCAAGACTAGGGAGAATTTATGAGAACTCCACTAGGAATGAAAATCACAAAACAGTATTAACTTTAAGGATGATTCACAGACACGTGCAAGGTAATGCATGTCAGACTGAACAATTAAAACCTCAGGGATAGTATAATCACACTCCTGAATACTAAAAAAAAAAAAAAAAAAAAAAATCTAACTTTCATTAAGCTTTACACATTGGGTCAAAATGTAGATGCAAGCTCTTAAAATGCTGTTAAATGGAGATAAAATAATAAGCTAGTAGATATGTGACAATGAAAACATATTTTAACCTCTAATTCATTCTGTGTACCTTTTGAAGCAGCCATGTTTATGTTAAGACATGATGTGTTATTATGTTAAAATATAACGTTTTCCAAAATGGAATATATCCTGAACTATCTTGGTAAAATTTTCCCTCCTATCTAAATGGCTAATTTTAGAGTACTCTTTAAACATAACATCCTTTGATTGGTAGAGCATGATGCTACTTTTGCTAAGTACACCAGAATGAATTTGAGGGCTATTGGGGTCCATGCTACCACCACCAACTATTCTACTGTCCCATGATTCTTACAGACTCACTGCTAAGGAAACAGAAACAAAAGGAATGAAGTTGGCATATGAGAGGCAATATAACCTTCTCCTAGATCTCTTCCTACTTGCCTTTGATTTACTCATTTATGAGGTCTTTTAGTCTCTTTTTGAGGGGAGATAGAGAGAGAAAAAAGGACTCTAAGTCTGGGTATCTTCTTAAAAATATAATCAATAAATATATTAGAATATCACTTCTAAGACAGTCTTAATTTAAAATATATAGAACAGTTAGTAAAGTATATGCTAAAGCAGTTTTAATCTTTGTAAGTTAACACTGTTGTGGTTATCACATAGCTATCTAAGTCGATCAGATTCTAATAGAGGGTAGGAGGTATCTATTTCTTGCAATAGTTCATTAAAAACTAAAATCTAACAAAAGATTTAAACCTAAATTCATGCAAAATAATATAATTATTTTAAAAAAAATTTAAAAAGTTTCTTAGAAGATTCCATGTATCTTTGATTTTTTTGAGATATTGAAGCAAGCTTTTTTTTTTTTTAATATGCCAACAACATCTAGACCATTAGCTCTCCAAAGGTTAAATCACAGTTGATACCTTTCATTTTTAAGAGAGTATTACCTTGACAAAAGCTATCCCATTGGGGGACACTGTGATATCATGCCTAATTTGGTAAAGTAAATCTGGAGGTACTCTTAGAGAGGTACAGCCAAATTTGAACTCATCATACCTGTTAAGGAAAAAAAAAAAATTAAGCAAATACTTTCTCAAATCATAGAACAGAGATTCTGGGCAATTTTAGGAATCTTTCTAATTCTACTGGAAATTCATTTTTAAACATCTAAACATGAATTCATATACTTAGTAATGTTTATTTGTTTAGTTACCAAAAAACAGTTCTTTAAATACAATTTATTAAAAGAAACATTTCTTAAATGGCACTATTCTAAAACATATGGGGGAAAATCTATACTGAAATACCAAATTTCATCTCAACATATGACTACCTTACACTAAATTACCTAAAGAAAAATTTAAACCTTAAATAAAAAGACTGTAGGGGCTTCCCTAATAGTTCTCTTGGTAAAGAATCTGCCTGCAGTGCAGGAGATGCCAGTTCAATTCCTGGGTCAGGAAGATCCACTGGAGAAGGGATAGACTACCCACCCAGTATTCTTGGGCTTCCCTTGTGGCTCAGTTGGTAAAGAATCCACCTGCAATGTGGGAGACCTGGGTTTGATCCCTGGGTTGGAAAGATCCCCTGGAGAAGGGAAAAGCTACCCACTCTAGCATTCTGGCCTGGAGAATTCCATGGACTACAGTCCATGGGGTCACAGAGAGTCAGACACTCAGAGTCAGACACTGAGTGACTTTCACTTTCAAAAGACTGTAAACAATTTTTCCAAATTCCTATTCTTATTAAAAAGACAAAATGACCAAGACAATCTCCATAAAAGCTTTCTATGAGGAGTGAATATACTTCAGACTAAAACTATAACACTTGGTGTTAATTATACAAAAAATATTATAAAGGAAGGCTATTTCTTATGAGAAAAAATTTGGTTGACATGAATAAAATCTAACATTTGACAATTTAACTTTTTAAAAGAAACCTATTTCTAAGAAAAGTCAAGAGGAAGTTACCGCTAAAGTTATAAGATCATAATCCTGAGACTATTCCACTGAGGTGATTTATACCAACAAATTTTATATCACTCTTTTTAACAAGAGGTAAACAAGACATAACAAGTATAACAGAGATTATATTTAACAAGATATAACAAATATGTCTTATTTAACAGGTATACATGAAGAGTGAAACAGATATGATCGTATTTGCAGTCTTGTTCACAAATTATCTATCCATGATGCTGAATTAGTCATACAATGATCCACATACACACACACAACTACAAAGAGTGGGCCAGCTGTATTACAGCCCATTCATCCTGCTCAGAAGGGTAGTCTCATATGTAGAGACGCTCAAAGACAGTCTAAGTTTAGTAAGAAGTATGACGTATAACAAAACAATTGTAAATATGAAAAAACTTACTTCCCCAAGTTTTCCACATGACCAAGGCAGGTGGAGAAACAGTAGTTGTATGCAATCACAATAGAAGGATACAGTGACTGGAAATCCAAAACGAGAACAGAGTTGCTATAGAAGCGAGATTCAGGCTCCATAATTAGGGAATACACTGTGGGGCTCTCATCTGATTTCTCTGCTGTACACTAGGTGTCACAGGAATATAGTTCATTGGTTTAGCAATACGCAACATCATTGATTCCACACGGTACTGCAGGCAGAGAGGTGGAAGTAAGGAGAGAAGAAGAAACTTAAAAACAAATATACTGGTCTTCTGAATATGTTGAGAATCACGTGGGAGATGTTTTGTTCTTCAGAATACAGCTGCATGACTTTCTCACACCACAGTTACATAGTAATGGTTATTTAATCAGCTTTCATAACTTTTATAAAAACTATAAAATATGTCAAATAACTTATACAATAAGCCAATTTTAAAAAGACACAATTACATTTAAGATTTAAAGATAGCTATATCATAATAAAAGATAGAGAAGAGACAGCTGTACAATGTAACAATTACACTGAAAAGGCTGGCCAATAATCTTTCAAAAAACTTATTCGGGAAAACGAGAGGATGGTAATCAGGAGACTTGAGATGGATAAATGTTATCTCAATTTCCCAAAAAGGAAACACAAGGATTCCAAAACTGAAAGACAGGTTAATAATGGTCCTTCACAAAAATTAATCAAGCAATTATTGATCGTTTATAGTAACAGCTATAAAGTGGACAGTCTGTAGTTTGAGGGGAAAAAAAGCACTCACAAAAACCAGTATGGGTTCCCTGAAATGTCCTCATAAGGTTTTAAGGTATCTCTCTGCCTTTTATTATAAGCCAGCTCAAATAGGCTTTGAAACTCATGAGTGTATAAATAAGTAAAATCAATATAAAGCAATAAAATAAAATATAGCAACAAGTAACGCTAAAGTAATTAGAGCTCTAGGTTTTCTATATTTACTGAATTGGTAAACTGGGGGAATGTTATAGACATAAAATAATAAAAATAAAAGATTTTATGAGGTTAAGGAATCTGAGTTATTTAATATAGTATCCCAGATGGCTTAGCACAGTGTTTGTTTAACTCACTAAAAGTATTCAAATAAATATTTGTTGAATAAAAGCAGGAAATCATTTCAGCAAGGCATTTAAACAAAACCTTTCATGATATTCTTGGGAATCTAATTAGAGAGATATGAGTTAAATGGCTTCTAAGGTCCCATTTATCTAAATATTTTTAAAAAGTGATACAGCCCACTTACATTGATTCCCAAATCCTTCCTCTTTTTTAAAAAATATTAGTTGTCTGTTGGAAGTTTTGGAACTCCCAAAAGTAGGACTGTATAATAAAAGAGGTAGACTTTCTTTGCCGCTTCTCCAGTTCTAAGCAGATTTCAAAGTATCCCTAATCACAATGACAGTATTTAGGAACATAATATCATACTCAAGGGCACAGCCATTTATTATTACCATGTAAAATTCAGCAGTGGTCAAAAAGTTGGTATGGAGAGAAAATAAAGAAGCAAAGCTATTAAGTGAAATTAAGCTTTTCCAGAAAACAAAATGACAAGATTTGACTGTAACCAGCTACATATTAGTTGGTACCAGACACAAAGTTAAAAAAAAATCAGATCATCTCAACAGCTCCAAAGTATATCATTCACATAGAACTTTCAAGTGTGCAAGAAAATTGATTTCCTACCTGTGAACCCCTTGTCAGTACATGTAAAAACTGAATGCCAAAAAGTCTAGCCATTTCACTGGTTTTCCCAATTAGGTCCAGCTGTTCTAACATTTGGAGATTTCCACGGACACGGCTAATGTAATGATCGACCATTTTCCATCTGTTAAAAGAGAATCCATACTATGAACATTTGGGAAACATTTGGGTACTTGAAACTAGTACATTTTCATTATGCCAAAAATTACCTATTAAAAGTGAAGTTATTTTAGAAGAGAGTCATGATAGAGTCTTTATCAAAATATGCTAAGGACAGATAAAGATTAGAAAATTGCAGATATTTCAAGGGCATAAAACCTAGTGAAAATATGTAAAGTTCAAAACAGTACTTGTGATAAGGTGATAAGGCTAATTATTTTCAATATTTTGCTTGACCTTACTCTGTTTTTGCATTGGCAAGCAGTAACACTCTCTTAGATGCCACTGCTGATGATGCAATAATTACACAATTATATTATTTTATCTATAGGCTTTTAAAGAACATGGAAACTTTGAGTCATCACTGTTAATACCAGTCTTAAAAAAGTATGCACTGGCGTCTTATGGGAAGAAACAGTGATTTGGTTGGTGGAGATTTAGAAAAACGAGGAAAATAATAAGACCACATATAAGGTAAACAAATATGTCATATCAGTATTTCCTGTGAAAATAGCAATATTCTGTTCTTTGACTTAAACCCTGAGCACCTCTTTACCCTACCAGTTTATATATAAGCAAACAATAGGGCTTCCCTGGTAGCCAATGGTAAAGAACATACAAGCCAATGCAGGAGACACAGGTTTGATCCTTGGGTTCAGGAAGATCCCACATGCCATGGAGCAACTAAGCCCAAGTGCCACAACTACTGAGCCTGTGCTCCAGAGCCCAGGAGCTGCAACTACTGGAGTCCATGTGCTGCAACCACTGAAGCCTGCACACCCTAGAGCCCGTGCTCCACAATAAGAGAAGACACCACAATGAGAGCCCTGTGCATGGCAACTAGAGGGTAGCCGCCTCTCGCCACAACTAGAGAAAGCCTGTGCAGCAATGAGGACCCAGAACAGCCAAACAGAAATAAATAAAACTGTTAAAAAGAAAAAGCAAACAACAAAAACCTTCACCAAAGTTATGAAAGGAAGTTTTGATTTTAGTATTGTTATCAGACTATAAAAATGACTCAAAGATATACGATAAAGAATAAAACCTTTTCATTTAAAGAATATTAAGTTTCAAATATATTGCAACTTTTAATTATGTGGGTTTTAAAACAAGATAGTCATATAATAATTCAATAAAATTATTAAAAAACCTGTTCCTAAGACACATGATTAATCCATACAAAAAAACGAGAAAATGAACATGAAAAGAAAAAGAAATCACCCTATAATTAAAAGGATAATAAAAGTGTTAGTGAGGATGTAGAAAAATTATAACCCTCACACAGTGCAGTGGGAATGTAAAATAGTACAGTTGCACTGGAAACAGTCTGGCAATTCCTCAAATTGTTAAAACCAGAGATTTAACAGAGTATAACTGACCAATTCCACTCATAAGTATATGTCCAAGAGAAACAGAAATATTCAGTTACACCAAAACTTGTACAAATGTTCATAAAAACATTTTCAAAACAGCCAAATGTGTAAATAACTCAGGTGTCCATCAACTAATGAATAAGTAAAATATCCCACACAGTGGGATATTATTTGCAAAAAGGAAATGAAGTATTAACACATGCTACAACATGAACGAATCTGGACTGTATATTCTGATAATTCCACTTATATGAAAGGTCCAGATCAGGCAAATTTATGGAAACAGAAAGTAGACTAGTGGTTGCTTAAGATGAGGATCAGGGGAGGAGGTGGTGAAGAAGGAAGGGTTGGAGGGTGATGGCTAAGAGATGAAGAATGGAAATATTCTAAATTTATTGTGATAATGGTTGCACAACTTGGAATACAATAAAAACCACTGAACTGTACACTTTAAATGGTGAATAATATGATATGTGAGAGAATTACATCCAAATAAAACTGTTGAAAAGAACGAAGCAAACAAAAAAAACCCTTAAACTTTATTAACACTCAATTTTTAAAGTAAAATGAATAGAAATACTGTTGTATAACTTGCATTTTTACAATGTATTGTGACTATTTCTCCACATTTACGTATTTTTTACAGCTACTGAGTATACTATTGTATGGTCGTAACAATGTAGTGGATTTGCTGAGTATCTTTTATTACTATAAACAATGCTGTGGTGAACATTTTTCTTTGGCCACCCCACGTGGCATGTAGAATCTTAAGTTCCCCAACCAGGATGAAACCCATACCCCCTGCAGTGGAAGCATGGAGTCCTAACCACTGGACCACCACGGATGAGCATCTTTATAGTTAAGTCTATGTACAGATGCTTAAATATTTCCTTAAGCTAAATTCCTAGATTTGGTCTTTTTAATGTAAAGTGACACACTGCTTTTTAGATAATAATTTACATTCATACTAGTAAAGTGTTTCCATGCATCTCTGTCAACACTAGGGATTGTAATTTTAAAAACTATTTTAGTTTGATAGGCAAAATATATCACATTTTAATATGTATTATTTTAGATCATTCATATAATCCTTCAATAATACATACAGCCAAATGTAAAGCAAAGATAATGCATATATGTGGATTCAGTCAGTTCCTTTAAAATATATTAAGTCCACTTTATTGATCTTACTTGGCAAAAACATACTTATCATCCTATATAACACCTAATTAGATATAGCACAATATACATTTAGAACACTCTGGGGGTTATAAGCAAATCACTGAATGTAGTTGTTAATGTTAGGTTTAATATCAAGTTTCATTTTATTTACTGGTATATAACTTCTCCTAGCTTCTGTTTCTATAAGGCTTTGATCATAAGCTCAGTATTTTCTGTGATTTCACTTCACTTCCTTGAGACTCCTTAAAGGAGATTGAAGGACAAGTGGACATGCTCAGAAAGCAGTTACTCCAAATATAGCAAATTGTTTTTAAGGCTCAATCTTCCTATCCTCAACATCATATGGCCTTATTATTCAGTAAGCAGCTCTATTCATTCCTAATATCAGATACATTAATTTTAAGACTGTGTTCTTTATACAGATATTTTCTAAGCTTATTAACTATCCATTTTACCTTTAAAGAAAAGCAGAGGTGGAAACTTTCATTTCAGATTACAGAAGAGTAACTGGTACTAGACTAGCTCTCCTGGATAAAAGATTCAGGGTAATTGTTTCTGGGCAGTGAGCAATAGGCAGTGCAGGATGATGCTCCTTGAGAGAAGGGAAACTCATATGAAATGAGCCTCAGGTTGCCTGGAGATAATTTCCTAAACCCAGTGCAGTATGCTAGGTCTGAGCAAAGTGTACTATACTGCTAAGCCGAGGAGACAAGAGTCTAGAGTTCAGGCCGGCTGTATCTGCAATCTGTGGAAAAGGGCGTCTGTGCAAGGGGAAGGGGTTAGGAGTTAGTAGTACAGATGGGGGTTTCTTGTGAGTGGCCCAGGGCTACGCTGCAAAATGAGCAGGGAGAGGCTTACTAGAGAGTAGCTGTTGGGGACCTGAGTCTGGAACAGAACTTGTAAGACAGTGTTGTAGTTGAAGGTCTGGCCATGCCAGAGTGGAGAGACTTCATTAACCCCTTATGAACAACCTAAGCATCTAGCTGAGAGCTCAGAAAAACTATGTCTTGGGAGTAAGGCATAAAGTAAGGCCACTGTAGGCAAACCTAAAACCAAGCACTAACAACAGGCCTGTGGGATAGAATATGGAGACTCAGTCTTGTCAAGTTGGAGGGACTTAGAGAGCACTTTCAGCTTTCCAGAGATTCATCTTAACAAAACATAAAAAGCAGGTATGCACAAGCTCAGATGATCAGCCAGTAACTTAACTGGAACAAAAATAAACATGCTTCAGAGGAGGATAATAAAAATCCAGAATCTGTACAACAGAACATCAGTAATATCCATTATATAATCATGCAAAGAAACAAAAAAACATGACCCACAGTTAAAAAGCAGTCAACAGAAACTAATACAGAGATGGCCAGGTGCTGAATTTAGAAACTATTACAAGGCATGTTCAAAAATCTAAAGAAAAGATATTCAAAAACTTAAAAGAAAAATACAGTCTTAATGAGTGGATGGTGAAATCCGGCAAATACAGAAACTATCAAAAGAAAAAACCAAATGAGACTGAGGGACTAAAAATAACTGAAATACAAAATTTACTGGTTGCTCTTAACAGCAAGTTGGTGACAAAAGAAGAAAGTAAACTTAAAGACAGATCATAAGAAAAAAAATGAAGAAAAATGTACAGAGGCTCAAGGATCTGTGGGACACTATCAGCTGGTATAATATACATACTGAAATTATGGAAAACAAAGGAAAAAAAAAACAACTTGAAAACAGCCAGGAAAATGTAATTCTGCTTCAGATATAGAAAGCAGCAAAAGCATGTCACTCCAGTCTAACAATGATAAAAACCTGGATAATATACATAATCATAAGTTTTACTGAAGCCTAAAGTAAGTTAAGGTTGTAAAAGAATCAAGTGAACTAAATTTCATAGTTACAAATCCACTGAAGGATAGACAGGACACATAAAGTATTTCATCTTTGGCAGAGAACAGGAGGGAGAGGCAACTCATAAAAGCAGGTAAGAAGGAAACAGTTAACATGTTATTAAATTCTTAAAGGTCATTATGAGCCAGCAAGACCATTTAGAATCACTGGAAGCTGTAGACACTAGGGCAGGGCACACAGAAATGAAACCTTGCAACTTCCTCCAACCCATCTCTCATATGGAACCCTGAGCTGCTGTGGGACCAGGAGGAAACTCTCTAACCCTTAGGGTTTATGCAGAGATTCACTATCTTTGGGAAAAGAAGAGATGCCAAAGATGTCTGTGGCTGGGAGAAGGTTGGTAGTAAAAGCTGCACTAGAGGAAAGGGCAGGAAACCTCCCCTGTTCCAACTGTGGGCCTTGTGCCAAGTAACAAACAGCAGTTGTCTACCACTAGGAGAGGGGAAAGAAACATTCCCACCATAGCTTTCAGGCAAAGAAATACCACTGCAGAGGCAGGAGTAAAAATGTAAGCCACTTTCCTCTGTGGGAGAGTCAGGAAACCTGCTTGGACCAGGACCTGGCAGTGATGCAAAGTGGAGGTCCATCGCCATCGTGGGATGAGCAGGAATGCTGAAGAAGCCTCATCCCCAAGGCCTAAGAGAACAGGAACGCTCAGACTAACTCTGGGCCTGGGGAAGTGAATAATCCCCCTGTCTCCACTCTAAGCCTTACACAGGATAACAACAACAGCAGCCATCCACTCATTAAGCCTGACTTTCCCATATACTGGAAAAGGAGAATGACTGTTGATTCCTCATCAGAAATAATGAAGGCCACAGGAAAAGGGAATAAAATCTTTACAGCAGTGAAAGAAAAAGAATTCTCAACTCCAGAATTAGTGAAAATATCACTCAAATATAAGAGGGAGATGAAGACATTTTTAGATAAATAAAGGCTGAGAGAATTTGTTTCTAGCAGTCTTGCACTAGAAGAACTGCAAAGAAAACAATTCAGCAGTGTCGTACAAGGTTAAACATGCTAATCGTGTGACCTGGCAATTTCATTCCTAGAGAAATGAAAACATATGCATACAGTTTTATTCACAACAGCCTCAAACCAGAAACAACTCAACTGTCCCTCAACAGGTGACTGGGTAAACTGTGGTATCCTCATACAAATGAGTATTATTTAGTAATATAAATAGGAACAAACTCTGGTTTGTGCAACATGGTTGAATCTCAACATGCTGAGTTTCTTAAAAGCAGACAGACACAAAACGGGAGTCTGTAAATAATCTAGCAATACAAAGTTCTAAAACTGCAAAACTAATCTACAGTAATAGAAATTCAATGTGTACTTATGTGGATGCTTAAGATATAGTTAGATTAATGACAGAGCTGTATATGGGATTTTTCTGGGTGTTAGAAATGTTCTTTATCTTGTTTGGGCTAGTGATTACAGGGTGTATACATTTTTCAAAGTCTGTACTTTAAATGTGTGCATTTTATTGTATATACGTTATACTCCAGTAATAGGGCTTCCCTGATAGCCCAGTTGGTAAAGAATCTGCCTGCAATGCAGCCGAGACCCCAGTTCAATTCCTGGGTCAGGAAGATTCACTGGAGAAGGGATAGGCTACCCACTCCAGTATTCTTGGGCTTCCTTTGTGGCTCAGCTGGTAAAGAATCCACCTGCAAATGCAGGAGACCTGGGTTTGATCCCTGGGTTGGGAAGATCCCCTGGAGAAGGGAAAGGCTACCCACTCCAGTATTCTGGCCTAGAGAATTCCATGGACTGCATATTCCATGGAATCACAAAGAGGTGGATACAACTGACTGACTTCTACTTTCACTATGGATTTTTAAAAAGAGATATTATCCTGTTCAGAGTTATAAAACATTACCTGTATAGATCTGTCTTGTTATCAAACCAATCTGATAAGACTCGAAAAGTAAAGAGGGGAAAACGCTGATGAAGAACATGAAAGCTCACATTTTCAAAGGTGTAGTTATTTAGAGCCACCTAGGAAAAAAGAAAAACTCCATTATAATAACACTCATACTTACATGTGGATTTGTTTCTAAAAGATAATAAATATTATTTGTAACTTTTCATATAGTATGAAAGCTACTTGTAAAAATAATCTGTTACAATTTAATCACAATTAATTTACAACTATGTAGACACAGCCTACTGGACAGAAATGTTTGTACTAAATTAACATTTAATTGGAAAAATAATCAGACGTGTAAGATTCAACCTGGCCATTTAATACTTACTTTAGAGATCCCAGTTCTTATCATTTCTGTTTATATCTATGCCAATACAAATACTGACAAACAGATTATTGTCAAGCAAGTTAATTTTTTGTTCTTCCCATACTTACTTTCTGGTCCTGGATGACAGGCTGAATTGATTAACATGCTCCCACAGATTCAAGAATGAGTTACCTAGTTAAAGGCAGGCATTCATCCTGCTCACAAGAATTACATCAGTACTAAGACCCAATACATGGACATTATAGGGTCACTTAACTTCATCCCCAAAGCAAAAGATTAACAAGAAATAGCAAAAATGTTTATCTTCTAAATAAAGGGTCCAAATTCATAAAAACATATCTCTAGCTAGATGATCTCTCAAATATCTACAAGACACAGCAATCTAGACAAAGACAGTTATTTCACTGTAAATGAAAATTAAGGAATCAGCAGTCACTATTCTTAGGGCAGCTTGGGGTTGTGAGGAACAGTTCAAATAGCACTTCACATGTGTATATAACAATCTTCAAATACTTTCTTTTCTACCTCTACAATCCAACAAGTATAAAAGAGAGACAGAATGTTGAGCTCATCTCAGTCCAGTGATCCAAACTGGTCTCACTTTATCTACAATTTCTATCAATCTCCAGAAAAACAGCACGAAAAATGTGGCATATTTCATGGAGTGTGTGTATGTAACTTACACTTGGATACACAGACTTTTAAACTTTAGAATGAGCCTATTTATTATAAAGTCACCAGTATAAAACAGGTAATAACACATTATCTTGGAAGTAAATTGCTATAATTTTTACAAAAATTGGTATTGCCCTGGAGTACTTCTCTCAAAAATAAATAACTCATTATCAAATCCCCATACTTGAATGACTCTTGTACATGTTAATGAATATTTTAATTTAGTTTTAAATTTTTTTCTATTTAGTTTAATAGAAAATGGAACCAAATATCTGACCTCAGGTAGTTACATGATTACTTAATACAGAGTTGAGCACTTCAGACCAAACCAATACTTCTGCTAGAGTATACTTCATCATTATAACAAGCAAAAAATCTCTCCAGCAAAGACCACCTTGCAGCTCTTTCATTATGGGAAGATTTGAAGTCTCTCATGTAATAAGTTGATCTATAAGGATTAACTGAGAGATTCTGTGATCTCAAAATACACTTAAATAAAATTTTAGAAATTGGTCTGTAATACCTGAGGCAGATGGCAGACCTATGTTCTGAGTTGATTTTATTTCAAATAGATAAAATAGTTTATTTCATAAATTGGATTAAGGCTAAAATATTATAACCTTGTAGCACCCACTCTACTTTGGGTCTTATTAGTGTCACAAAAGTGTAAAAATGCTCAGCTATAACCCCAGCTATAAGTAAAATTAAAGGAAAGAAAACATGAAGTCTAAAATTAAGATACGTGGAATGTTTCTAATCTTTAGAGTGGTTTACTCTACAAGTTGACATATGACTCTAAAAGAATTAGGAGTTTGTTGTTTGTTTTAGAAGGCAATCTGAGTTAAACATTGGAATAATGTACTATGTACAACAGATCAAAGCCAGAACTAATATAAAGGAAGAAAGTGTTGTAGTCCTTGGCCATTTATTTACTGATAAAGGAATGGGCTGGTAAGAGGTATGGTTACACTTTTCCATTCACAGAGTCAATGTGCAATATACAATGGTTAGTCACTTCAGAAACAAATTCCTCAGAATGGGGAGAGGCAATCAGAGAATCACTGCAGGGGAGCCAGGAAATAAAGAGGAAAGGGACAAAGAGGAAGGAGACAATGAGGAAGTGCCTGGGCCCAATTATCCTATCACCTTACTCTCTCAATTGTTCCTCACTTCCCCAGAGTCTTCAATTAAAAGTTCTGATTGACATAACTTTATACAGAAATGCCAGGCTGGATGTAGCACAAGCTGGAATCAAGACTGCCAGGAGAAATAATCAATAACCTCAGATATGCAGATGACACCACCCTTATGCCAGAAAGTGAAGAAGAACTAAAGAGCCTCTTGATGAAAGTGAAACAGGAGAGTGAAAAAGTTGGCTTAAAGCTCAACATTCAGAAAATGAAGATCATGGCATCTGGTCCCATCACTCCATGGCAAACAGATGGGGAAACAATGGAAAGAGTGACAGACTTTATTTTGGGGGCTCCAAAATCACTGCAGATGGTGACTGCAGCTATGAAATTAAAAGACACTTGCTCCTTGGAAGAAAAGTTATGACCAACCTAGACAGCATATTAAAAAGCAGAGACACTACTTTGCCAACAAAGGCCTGTCTAGTCAAGGCTATAGTTTTTCCAGTAAGTCATGTATGGATGTGAGAGTTGGACTATAAAAAAAAAGCTGAGCACCAACGAATTGATGCTTTTGAACTGTGGTGTTGGAGAAGACTCTTGAGAGTCCCTTGGACTGCAAGGAGATCCAACCAGTCCATTCTAAAGGAAATCAGTCCAGAATATTCATTGGAAGGGCTGATGCTGAAGCTGAAACTCCAATACTTTGGCCACCTGATGCCAAGAGCTGACTCATTGGAAAAGACCCTGATGCTGGGAAAGACAGAAGGCGGGAGGAGAAGGGGACGACAGAGGATGACATGGTTGGATGGTATCACTGACTCAATGGACATGAGATTGAGTAAGCTCTGGAAGTTGGTAATGGACAGGGAGGCCTGGCATGCTACAGTCCATGGGGTCACAAAGAGTTGGACACGACTGAGTGACTGAACTAAACTGAACACAAATTTATAGTGAACCCATGAATTTTAATGTATGTTATACATCCATGTAACCACCACACAGACCAAGAAATTTCTAGGGCACTGGAAGGCTGCCTTATGCCCTTTCCCACTTAGTACTCAAAGTTATAGACTAGGCTTTTTCCTTTTAAAACTTCATATTTCCATACTTTAAATGGAAACATTTAACATGTACTATTATTTATCTGGTTTCTTTTGGTCAAAATTTCCTTTGAGATTCAATAGCTATTCAGTGTGACCAAAATTTCCTTTGAGATTCAATAGCTGTTCAGCGTGACAATATTGCATTGTTCTTCATTGCTAGGTGGTATTCTTTCATTACAGCTGCTTACTCTGCACCCTACTACATAACAATTATTGGTGACAAGTCTATCTCCCATAGTGTTCTTTGACAGCAGCCACATCTCTGTACCTCCTTCCCACTCACTCCTCACTCTGCACCAAGACTCAACAGTGATCTGTCTTTCCTCTAAAATGTATATACCATTTATGTCTCATTTGGCTCTTATATGCCTGTAGGGTCAGTGACAGATGGTCTATCAAAACTATATATATGGGAGATATGTATATACATACACATCACTGCTCACCCCCACACTCATTTCAAACATGCTCTCTGTCCTCAGAGAATTTACTATCTGACTACTCCTTAGCATCTGATTCCTGTTTCTCAAAATGTTTTCATTCACAAAAACATTGTGCTTACATCAACCCTGCTGGCTCTCTCCATTTACTTCTTGGTGAGCTCATCTACACTCTAATGTGACTTCCAAGGCTGTACCTCTCATCCAGACTCTACCCTATAATTGGGACTTTCCTACTTAAATGTCTGCTGAGTATATTTACAAGGATATATGACTGATATCTCATGCTCATTATTCTTAATCTTCAGTTTTCCATCTAAACGTGATCTTAAACCATCTATGTCAGAACCCTGATAATCACTCTCGACACATCTTCCTCTTCATCTTTTTGTACATCCAATTCTTGCATACTCTCTAAACTGTTTTGTGAATCCTGATATCACTGGCAACTTTCATTTGAGGTACTACAATAATGTTCTTACTGGTTTCCTTACCTCTGGTCTTCCCCTTCTACACCACTATCAGGAGACAAGTCTCTGAAATAAAAGCACATCAGTGTCTCTGTATTACCTTAACCCACCCAATGATCATACTCTGAGACCTGTGATTACCAGTAATTGTATCCTCTCCATAATTTCATGCAACCCATCCTGGTAACACTGTCTCCTTCTGGTTTACTCCCTTGGTGCCTTGACCTCTTTGCTCCTAACCTAGCTCAATTTCACAGTCAATTATCATAATCCTAACCTCACACTAACATTTGGTTCTCTGCTCCTTCTTGCTTCCTTTGTAATTAGTTCAATTTTAGTAAAGCCATAATTCTTTGCCTGCAAGCTATGATGAAATCTAAACCTCTGTTACTCTGCACGTGTATCTGTGAATCTGAACACAGTTGGCAGGTATCACTTTACTTTCCTGATGCAAATCTCAATTGGGTAGTCAATGCCGAACTTCTATATTTTCTTAATTAACCACTCTCAAATTCCCCTAGATGACACTTCTCTTTTCAAACCCAAAGAGCTCACTCTCAGCTAAAAACAGTGCTTCTTATTTCAGAGAGAAAACTGAAGCAGGGGGGTTCCCTTGGACTCAGTAGTAAAGAATTTAACTGCCAATGCAGGAGCCATGGGTTTGATCCCTGACCTGAGGAGAACCCACATGCCGTGGAGCAACTAATTCCATGTGCTACAACTACTGAGCCTGTGCTCTGCAAGGAAATGCCACCATGAGAATCCTGCAAGCCACAATCAAGAATAAGCCCTGCTCGCTGCAACTAGAGAAAAGCTCAAGCAGCAACAAAGACTGCTAAAATACAGCAAATAGCTATACCCTTAATCTTAATTTGATATAAAACTTAACTTGATCTAAATCTAAAACAGATCTGCCCAGTTCTGTGCACTAGAGATGGCATTCTGTAATAGCTGTTGAACTCAATCAGTTCAATATTTGTTGAAACTGATGTTTCCAACCTACTTTGCAAATTCTTGAAAAGCCTGGATTAAGTTGATATCTGGAAGTCCTCTAAATAAAATCCTTTGGGGGAAGAGTCATTTATTCTTTCATTCACTCAGTCAACAAGTATATCATGAGCACTATTAAGAGACACTTTGTTACTGAGGATTCAGAGTCTAGAGAGAATAGCAATAATTCTATATTAAAGTTATACAGGACAGTGAAAACTGTTAATAGTATATTTAAAAAATAAAACAAATTTAAAATCCAAAGTAACATTTAAAAAAAGATCCATTCAGCTATAAATTGTATCTGGGTGGTGCAACTGTTGTTGCACCTAGAAAGAACAAGGGGATTTCACTTTCACTTTACAAACTCTTTTTTTTTTTTTAATAGAAAATATAAATCCTTTTAAATAAAGAACATATTAAAAACAAATATAAAGATTAAATAAAACAATAATAGAGCTAGAAATAGCTGAGTGCCGTAGGGAGATACAAAGAAATAAAGATAAAAAGGAGCTTCTGGAACTGTTTAAATCCAGAAAAAATAGTCTGCTGCTAAGTCACTTCAGTCATGTCCGACTCTGTGTGACCCCATAGATGGCGGCCCACCAGGCTCCCCCGTCCCTGGGATTCTCCAGGCAAGAACACTGGAGTGGGTTGCCATTTCCTTCTCCAATGCAGGAAAGTGAAAAGTGAAAGGAAGTTGCTCAGTCGTGTCCGACTCTTTGCGACCCCATGGACCACAGCCTACCAGGCTCTTCTGTCCATGGGATTTTCCAGGCAAGAATACTGGAGTGGGGTACCATTGCCTTCTCCAAAAAATAGTCTAAGGGCTTCTAATATAAAGAGATTCTTAGGGCCAGAATCTAAGCCTTAAAGTTCTGTACAACTTTAGATACAAGACAATACTTCCCACAAGTGTACTCAGAATTTCATGGAAATTTCCAAAGTGCCACTTTGGGTTAGAAAAAAGTGATGATCTAATTTGGCTCATCTAGGAAAGTTTGGGGAGACCAGGATAAATTACCCTACTCATAACTTTCTCACAGTTGTTCCTCACAGATACAAAAAAGAGCAGAGGTGTATTATATATTCAGCCTAGAGTTAAAGAAAGCCCTTGACCCTATATTTTCCGTAAGGACTAAAAGAAAGCCCTGAACTTTGAAAAAATACTTACTCTTTAAACTGTGATTAAAAAATAATAATAATAAACTGTGATTTTTTTAAGCTAATAATTGATAATTGTTAGAGCTGCCTTTTGAATCTTCAGGAATAAAAAGACCCCTAAAACTACGACTTGATGATTTAATTTTGTGTTTATATACTTAATGTGTTCATTCCAGGCAATACCAGAGACTGAAGTTTGAAATACATAATAGAATATATGAAACAAATACATCATAATCTCTGTACCTTTCATATCCTGTGCTGTCACCAGGAATTGCAGTTGACCCTTGAACAATACAGGGGTTAGGGGCACTGACCCTCATTCAGTTGAAAAACCTGTGTATAACTTTATAGTTAGCTCTTCATCTCTGCATATCTGCATTGCAGATTCAACCAATCTGCAGACTGTATAATACTGTAGTATGTATTTATTGGGAAAAAAAAATTCACCAATAAGTGGACCTGTTTAGTTCAAAGCTATGTTGTCTGAGGGTCAACTGTATTTTTGAAATCACTGGGGCATTATTGTGCTGACAATATATTAAGAAGAAACAACAGGACAAAATTATCCTCAAGTAGATAAACATATAGTACATTTTCAAATTAGGTAAAATGTGAGCATAACTTCAGGTCTATGGTGCAGAGAGAGAATAAAAATTGGAAGGCTTTCCTGCTGGCTCAGTGGTTAAAAAAAAAAAAAAAAAAAAAAAAATCTGCCTGCTAATGCAGGAGACACAAGTTCCATCCTTGGTCCAGGAAGATCCCACATGCTACGGAGCAACCAAGCCTATGTGCCACAACTACTGAGCTTGTGCTTAAGAGCCTGGGAACCGCAACTACTGAGCCCACATACTGCAACTACTGAAGGCTTTGTGCCCTACAGTCCATGCTCTGCAACGAGTGACTGTAATGAGAAGCCCTCTCACCTCAACTAGAGAGTAGCCCACACTCACAGCAACTAGGGAAAAGCTTGAGCAGCAAAGACGACCCAGCACAAGCATAAATAAATGAATGAATAAATAAAATTATTTTTTAAAACAAGAATATCTAAATTTTATATAAACAGTGTATTTCCTTATCTGGAAGAATTACTGTGTGATAGGTCCCAAAAGAACTGCAGAGAACATGCCTGGAAATTCAAATTTTTATATAAACCTAAAAGAGCCAGAAAAGATCACAACAAATAATAAGTGTACAATAGAAACAGAACGTAGTTTCAAAAGGAAATAGTTGAAGAATAGAATCCTCTTTAAAATATAAACATTTTATCTGATATTGTAAGTCCAAAATCTGAGAATAGACCAATTTATTGTAGATATCTTTTTTTCTTACATTTTTGGTGAGTGATTGCATATTAGTAAGATAGTTTCATATTACCAAACTCCTTATCTGGGTCTCCAAAAACTCAACTGGAATGTGATATTAACTATTTCCAAGTACTGTCTTTCCACTATTTCTTGTTGAGTTGCTAAGTTGTGTCCGGCTCTTTTGTGACCCCATGGACTAGCCAGATAGGCTCCTCTGCCGATGGGATTTCCCTGGAAAGAATACTAAAGTGGGTTGGTTGCTATTTCCTTCTCCAGGGGATTTCCCTGACCCAGGGATCAAACCAATAATAAGTGTACAATAGAAATAGAACGTAGTTTTAGAACGTAGAAATAGAATGTCTCTTGCATTGGCAGGTGGATTCTTTATCACTGAGCCATGAGGGAAGTCCCTTTCTAATTCACCTAGGTTTTAAATATCCTAATTTCAGAAAGTTCTTTTCCATGTCTACACTAAATTTTTCTTACTGTAATAAATTAAAAAGGCCAAGTTGAATTTATCTGGCCTTGTGTAAAAATGATTTCAGAGCAAAAAGTGATGAAATTATACAATATTCCATAGATACAAGATAACATTTTATGACAGCTATAGACTTACATAGCCAATGCTATTTGTGCTTAGACAGAAACAGGGAAAAAATCATCAATAATGAAGTTAAGTACTTTTATAGCTTTGCATTTTAGAAAGTAGTCATTGTTTTTGAAACTTAAGTATAATAAAAGTATTTCACAAAGAAGCATACACTACATAGGAAGCTATACTAATGTTCTATAATGATTAAATCATTACACTGATCTAATCTCTTACTTCCAAACCATATTTCAGATAAAGTACCTTACCTCGTTTCTCATGATTCTCCAAAGATTTAGTGTAATTCGGCCAACAATATTTATCTCACTCATTGTATCTGATCCATACTCATCTCTTTCGGCTGCAAATCTATTCTCAGTTTTGTCATCTACAGAAATGAATACAGACTGCATCAGGACTCACAGAAATCAAATTTCCAAGCGAACCATAAGAAAATGAGAATAATAAAAAATGAAGTATAAGGATTAAATGTAATTCACAGTCTATTTTGTATTAGACTTAAGAGAATAGTCATTATTTTGATAGGTTTTTCTGTCCTCTTTAAGTTATAAAAGAATTTTGTGAAATAAATGTATCTGAAAACTGTACATATTTTAAACAATAAAACATATATATATATACACATGTATTTTAAAAATAAATCCTTTTCTCTTTAAATATGATAATTACTGGTGCTATTTTTATGAATACCTAATATCACATCATTCTTTGGTGTTTGGATGAAAAACATTTATTATGAAACTTGTCATCTCTTGCAAAAAAATGGTAGAATTTTTCACCTAAACAATTCTCTGAAAATTTTTGACATTAATGATGTTCATACTGAGGATGAAATTCTATTAACTATATATAGAGAAATAGTTGAAGAGTACCTCTTATTAGCATATAGACTTCTGAGTTTAGTTTCTAAGTGATGATTATATCTAGAATAGAAATCAAAATGTGTTTCTAGTATATAACACTGGGTATAAATGAATGTTGTTGATTAGAGGCTCTGGAGTAAGTATATTCATTGACTCAATGGACATGAGTTTGAGCAAACTCCAGGAGATAGTAAAGGACAAGGAAGCCTGGAGTGCTGCAAGTCCATGGAGTCGCAGAGTCAGACACGACTTAGCAACTGAACAACAACAACAACAACAACAACGGTATTTGAATGTCTGTTGAGTCCAAGAACTAACATTATTTTATTTTAAATACAGCTACTTTATTATGTTTGCACTATAGTGCAAAATAAAAATTATACTTTCTACTCAGAAATGTTTTATCTTGCCCCAGGTCATGTAGTAACAAAAACTAGTATTCTAAACCTGGGTTAGTTGATTATAAAGACCATGTAGACACACTTACCACTCTTCTTTATTTTAGAGACATAATGCTTAAAAGATTTTTTCAAGTGTATAGCATAGTGATTTAGTATGTTTGCAGATTATATTCCATTATAGTTTATTACAAGATAATGGGTATAATTTCCTGTGCTCTATTGCATGAAACTAACACTATATTATAAATCAATTTTAAAAAAGGTTTCAATTTAACACCTACATAATGTTTATTACGTTCTCAGGCACTGTTCTCAGTATTTCACAATCACCCTATGAGATAAGTTCCATTACATCCCCATTTTACAGATGAACAAACTTTAGTTAAGTAACCTATCCTGTTGGACATCCAATTCCTGCTGGCCAGGGCTTGAACCCAGGTACTCTTTCTGCAGAATGAACTCTTTACCACTAGTGCTCTTTACTGCTGCTGCTGCTGCTAAGTTACTTCAGTCGTGTCCGACTCTGTGACCCCATAGATGGCAGCCCACCAGGCTCCCCCGTCCCTAGTGCTCTTAACTATGCTTCCTTAAATCATGCCCTTTCTATGGTTTCATGCCACCTCATAAATGGTTTCAGCAATGCTCTAAAAGGACAGGAAGTTTCATTCATTATTCTGAAGTCATATACCTTGTTACAAATTAATCAACTAGTAAGTGCACTGAACATTCATGCTGCCTATCCTCAATGTTCAGAACCCTATCCCCAATGAAATGATGTAAAAACTGAAATATGTCACTATTCCTCGCTCAAGGGACACAGAAGCTACAAAAAGTTAATTCCATGAAAAGCTAAAAGCAACTATCATTTTATCCTAAGATTTCGCAAAGCTCAAAATATTTGCTGTCCTTGAATCTTCTAGTTTCAACCCTTCTCTATTTACCAACACTTTGGATATTTTGTTGACTTCATAATCCCTTTCAGGAGGTATCTTGACTCAAACTATATGCTACTTTGTCCTAGTCAGACTTGTGTGTGTGTGGGGGGTCTTTAAAACAAAGTTATTAAAAAATTGGTAACTATAAAGAAAACATAATTTAAAAAATGCTTAAAAAAACTAATTTTGGTACGAATGTTATTATTGTCTCCCTCTTCAATTAGAATAACACTTTAGAGGAACAGACTTCAAAATTCATGTAATTTTTAGCCTGCTACTGCTACTGCTGCTAAGTCACTTCAGTCGTGTCCGACTGTGCAACCCCATAGACAGCAGCCCACCAGGCTCTGCCATCCCTGGGATTCTACAGGCAAGAACACTGGAGTGGGTAATTTTAGCCTGACACCTACCCCCCCAAAAAAACCAACAGTTAGTGTTTCTCTACCATCTCCTTCTTCCTCACCAAATAGATAAAACACAGAAACAGACAAATAAAATAAAATTATGGTATGCCAAGTCAAAGAAATGTTTTGTACTTCATAATGATTTTAAAGACTATCTCATAAAGCAGAAAATACTTATGTTAAAATGCTGGGTAAAAATGGGATATATATATGATTAAAGTTACATAAAAAAATAAAGACCTGTATTCTTTTTGTTGTTTGTTTTCCAGTCACTAAGTTGTGTCCCACTCTTTGTGACCCCATGACCTGTAGCCCGCCAGGCTTCCCTGTCCATAAGATTTCCCAGGAAAAGAATGCTGGAGCAAGTTGCCATTTCCTTCTCCAGGGGATCTTCCTAACCCAGGAATCAAACCCATGTTGCCTGCACTGGCACAGATTCTTTATCACTGAGCCAGTAGGGAAGCCCCAAAGACCGAATGTTCTAAAAAAGACCTATGTATGTATATGAAAAATGACTGAAAGAAAAATAAACAACAGATATACTAACGGTATCTATAGCGGTGATTACAGCTTTTTCTTTCACTTTTCTTGATTTTCAAATAATGGAGTTATGATAGTATCTAGAATTACACAACTTAGTATTAAAAATTAGGCTAAAACAATAATCTTGTCTTTATTTATTCGCAATTTGCTCTGTTGCTGAACAAAAAACATCGGCAGTGTCCTACCTGGCACCCGAGAGAGCATCTGGCATAAGTCCACACTTAGTGCAGCAGCCCTCTGTAAGAGGTAACCCCAGGAATGCATCTGAATCTCATATCCTAGGAGAATATCAGGATCATACCTGAAGAAGAAATGAAAAAATTAAACCTTTAACCAGAAGAACTGCTTCTTCATTAAACAAATCACAAAATAAAGATCTATTTTTTATTATATTTCTGAGGTGGGAAAGGGTGATACAGTGTTTACCTATAGAATTTCTATATAGGAAGGAATTGGACATTTAGAGTTCTAAGTTTGAAGCTACTTTTGTAAAGCAATAGTAGTTTCTTCTTAGGTGTTTACTTGATATGACTTGGCAAAGAGGCTGCTAAAAATTGGGGTGGGAGGCAAGCATTACCAGTTAAACGCATGAATGACGGTAAAATTGAGATATAATGTGGGCAGGGGGTGGGGTGAAGTATGAGGGCATGTGTGGATACCGTATTTTGAAAATGATCTCCCAGGTCATTCTGTTGTCACTTTCTACCCCTCTATGCTCTACTGTCCTTAAACAGTTGTAACACTGAGAAAAAATAGAAACTTCTTCCTTTTCCCTCCAATTTTAGTAAAGACTTAGTCCTCACATAAAGAAAGGCCTCGACAATGACAAGTTTGCCTCTAAACTTAAGAGAAAGGTGACTTAGTTTGTTGGAAGAATTAAATATTAATAGGTGTGAGATTAATGTGGGGAAGCTAAACAGCAAAAACTAGGCAAAAAACGTGCTCGCTGTGGTCACACGGCTGCACTGGTAGACTGAACTGACAATCCGCATACAACTCAGAAGGGGCCATTGTGTACTTCTGAGGACTTTCACAGTGACCACCATAAAAAAGAGTTTGATTATAGAAAACAAAAAAATAGCATGAAGATTTACTTTCATAGGAAAACTGTGTGGGCCAGACAAGAACTGATTACAGTCTTAAGTGGAGAACAAAAACTTTTGAGCAAAAAATACTGCAATGCTATCAAATCAGAAGCTCTAAATTACTTTGATTGTTGTGCTGTGCTGTGCTTAGTCAGTAAGTCATGTCTAACTCTTCGCGACCCCATGGACTGTATCCCGCTAGGCTCCTCTGTCCATGGGGATTCTCCAGGCAAGAATACTGGAGTGAGTTGCCATGCCATCCTCCAGGGGGTCTTCCCAACCCAGGGAATGGACCCAGGTCTCCTGCACTGCAGGCGGACTCTTTATTGTCTGAGCCACCAGTGAAGCCCAAGAATACCGGAGTGGGTAGCATACCCCTTCTCTAGGGAACTTTCCAACACAGGTATCAAAGTGGTGTCTCCTGCATTGCAGGCTGATTCTTTATCAGCTGAGCTATCAGGGAAGCCCCTGATTGTTGTATTTATAAGCCAAAAAGCAGAGTGAAAGATCACAAAAATCTGTAAAGTTGGGTTTCACATAATTGGCTTCAAAGTCATTCTGAATTATGGAATGACCAACCTGCCCAGATTATATCACTTAACACTTCAAGTATCATCCAACGTCTATAGTATAAGACTATCTCAGTCTACTAATGTAAGCAGTATTTGGCTACTCTGCAATTGTGGCACAGATCAGATCTATGGTACTTCAATGCATCATGGACAGATCAGGTCTATGTTTAGAACCATTTTCTAATATTCTGTCATTCTTTCATAGCCATTTTCATTAAAAGGGTATTTAATTACCTTAGTTTGTACTTTGACAACAAAAATAAGAAGATCACATATATGTCTCATTTTTAATCCTGAAGGATTTAGTAGCTGTTGTCGAAAGAACTAGGTTTGAACCTCTGCAATAATATTCTTTTCATTTTTCCTATTCATTAAGGGCCCTATAAACTACATTCCCTAATGTAAATTTCAATATCTGGTGATCTGCTTTTGATCCATTATTACACTACAACTTACAAAGTAGCCTTCAAACTTGTTAGGAGAAAAAGATAACATACTCTTTCCTCTATATAAAAAGGACAGAAATTTCTGAGAAAACCACTTAATAAAACTTATTAATTTAATACAACAGCCAAATGGATCTTTTCCCCAACCAATAAAAGTGTTTTCTTGGTAGAAAGTGCAATGCGGCTGGTAATTCTGGAACAAAGAGTGGGATTACAACATAAGTGTGGAGAAGCTAAAGAAAGCAAAGCATTATGCAACAATGTGGCTAAGACTCAGGCTCAGAGATCAGAGGTTAAGTGTAGACTGATTCTTTAAAAGGAAGTCCAGAAAGGTCCTAGAGCTTTTAAAAAAAGTCTCCCAAACCATTCCTGCTCATTATTAGTCTTCTAAAATAATATCCAGTATCTTAACACATCTTTTGTTGATAGCAACTTCATAAACTCTTCCATTAATGTCAATCTCTTCTCAGAGCAAAGATGAACTAGCTGTATGATGAGCGTATCTCCCTATAAAATTATGTAATGTCTAAACTTGAAAAACTTGGGCAGAAGTGTCAAGCGTCTCTAAAGATCATCAAGGATAGGAGACGTGAAGGATTCCCATTCACACACAAAACAACTTGCAGCTGATAGCTTTAACACTTCTCATTTAGAACAGGCACTGCAATTTGGTCACAGTTAACTCTGAACGTTCATTTTCATACTACTGGAGATCAAACCAGTCAGTCCTAAAGGACATCATCCCTGAACATTCACTGTAAGAGCTGTTGCTGAAGCTCCAATACTTTGGCTACATGATGTGAAGAGCCGATTCACTGGAAAAAACCCTGATGCTGGGAAAGTGAAAGCAACAGAAGGGGATGGCAGAGGATGAGATGGTTAGATAGCATCACAGACTCAATGGACATGACTCTGAGCAAACTCTGGGAGACAATCAAGGACAGAGAAGGCTGGCATGCTGCAGTCCATGGGGTTGCAAAGAGTCAGACACGACTTAGCGACTGAACAATGATAAGCATTCTGAACTAACAGAAGACTTTGGAAGGTTGCTGGAATACCTATCATATACATTTTTAAGCATGAAGAGGATGCCAAATTATTACACAGCTCTTCTGTTACATAGTTCTTCTAGTTTCTTCATCTGAATTTCTTTGACTCATGTAACATCTTATTATTGTAAGAATTATCTTTTCAATCAGCAACTTGCTCTGTTGTGGTAAATGGTTAATAGATTTGTCTAAATACACTTATTTTTTAATAGCTATGAAAATTTTTTCTCAATTAACAAGTGTCTCTTGTAAACTACTACTGCTCAGAGATGACTGCTGAAAAAAACAAAAAGTTACCCTTAATGCTTCTCTTAATAAATTTATTAAAGATTTGGTTCTTTTAGAAAACCTGTGTCATTTCAACATTTTCAGATCTATCATGTATATTTATGTTTTGACCCAAAGGTTGTTCGGTCTTACAAGACTCTCAAAGCTGATAAGATATCTGTTTCAAGTTCAAAGTTCCAAGGATTCCATATTTCTTCTGTGAAAATATATGGTGAGAGTAACAAAATCTTAGTGACTTGTTCTTTAATTTTTGTAAATTTTATTCACTCTACCAGGTTTCTGAAAGTTACACAAAGAACAAGGTTGAGTAAATGCAATTAGTAGTGAAGAACAAAATTGTGGAGAAAATGGAAGCACGAGAAACATGAAAATGATTTTATTTGCTTAGGCAGAAAAAGTTGCTTCACAACTTATATTGTAGATAACACTAAGGCCTGTACAGATGAGAGGTGAAAGAGCTCTAACTTGGGGAGTGGCAGTGAGCATCGGGAGAGGAGAAGGAATGATCCTGAAAACTAATTCTGAGGTTAAATAGATAGGAGGGACTAATGCACAGACTAGGGAAAAGATAAAAGGTAGGACTCAAACTGTTTAAGTTAGGGAGGCTAGGGAAATGTGTAAGTAATAGTTCAAGGAAATAGAGAAAGATAAAAAATGTCTGTGACAAGAATATAATGGATTTGGTTTTACTTGTTTAATAGCACTTTACATGACTTTACATATTTGCCACCTGAGGAAGTAAATATTAGGAATGAAAAAATAAAGAAGATAAACCTCTTGGAGACTAGCATCTGTATTTAATTCAGTTTTATATTCAGCACCTAGCACTGTATTTTACAGAGTTAATATTTAAGTACTGACCAGGCTAAAAGTTTTATGTGCTTTATATACGCACTTAATTCTAATACCTATTACTCATTTTACAGATGAGGAAATTAAAGTTTAGAGAGATAAGCAACTTGTTCAAGACAAAGACAAAAAGACAGGGATGGCTGACTCCCAAGCCTATGCTCTTAGCAAAGCCTGTGTTAAGTAGGTACTCAACAAACGAGGTTTAAGGAAATAACCTTTAAGGGAGTTGTTTGGAGTAATACATAAACAACATTACAGAACTGAAATGCTAATATTTAATTCTTCTCTTTCTAGTAGCCATGTGATGTAGAGTAAGAACCAGAAGTTAATTTTATTTTCTTTACTGCACTTTTCTTAACAACTAGTATAATTCATGTTATGGACATTTAAGAAAATTACTACACTTGCAAATAACTGATAAGATTCTCAATGTTGGCAGGTAATCCTATTGCTAGGAATATACCTAACAAGGAGAACACAAACCTACAAAGCCCAGGGACACTATTGGGTATGCAGTGGCCCATAAAATGGTATTTGACTAAAACTCTTACATGTTCCTTTTGCTAAACTGCTTGCAGTGTGAGCTCTGAAAGTACCTGACATGTTGACAAGCTGTGTGAGAAGATAAAAGATAGGACTGACAACAGTAAGACTCAAATGGATGGGAATCCATCCAGTCACCAGTGCTATCAATAGTAAAAATACATTCCTCTTTTCTCCTCCCTAGAGTGGTGGGGAGTAGCATACCATTTTTTAATTTTTTTTTTGATGCTCTGACATCTAATTTTGTTTCTTTGAAAATGTTTTCTGGTGTTCTAATTTTCTTTCTTAAAAGGTTCTTTTTAACTGAAGCATAATTGGTTTACAATATTGTGTTGGTTTCTGCCATACATCAACATGAATCAGCCATAGGTATACCATATCTCTTGAACCTCCCTCCCACCTCATCATACCCCTCTAGGTTCTCATTTTCAAGACGGATTGTGTTAACCCATTTGGGATTAAATCAGATGTTGAGTCAGTAAAATACCATCACTGATCTTTAATATATCATCTCACTTTTACAGGAAAAAGTTCTCCAAAGCAAAACAGAAAGGGTTGAGTATAACAACATGCTCAAGGACAGCTTTTATCCATACATCAGATTCCAAAGAGTTATTTTCCAGCCTGCTTTTAGGCATTTAAAAACCTAAACCTAGCAACAGGCAGAAGTTTAAAGTTTCTAGAAAAGTGAAACACATGGCTACTAAGAGTTATACTCTGGAGAAGATGCAAGAGATTCATTTGTTTTATTTTAAGATTAAAATAGCTTTGGTAAAACATTGTTTTCATAAATCTTGACAAGATTCTATATCAGGCATCAAAGCCAACATCAAATGGTCAAAAGAAATTTTTAAGAAATTATGTACACAAAAGGGTATGTACCAGATAGTCCTAGATTTATGAACAGATTATAATCCAAAATTTTGGAAATACGGATTTGTTTAGAACTCAGAAGACATTTTCTTAAACAAAAAAAAAGTAAAAAGGTATTGAAATGGTTGTTCTTAGGGTAGAACCCTATTTAATCAATGATACAATTTAACTTTATAGTTATAGAAATAACTATAACCTTTATAGAAATATCAATAACCTCAGATATGCAGATGACACCACCCTTAGGTCAGAAAGTGAAGAGGAACTAAAAGCCTCTTGATGAAAGTGAAAGAGAGTGAAAAAGTTGGCTTAAAGCTCAACATTCAGAAAACGAAGATCATGGCATCCAGTCCCATCACTTCATGGGAAATAGATGGAGAAACAGTGGAAACAGTGTCAACTTTATTTTTGGGGGCTCCAAAATCACTGCAGATGGTGACTGCAACCATGAAATTAGGAGACGCTTACTCCTTGGAAGAAAAGTTATGACCAACCTAGATAGCATATTCAAAAGCAGAGACATTACTTTGCCGACTAAGGTCCATCTAGTCAAGGCTATGGTTTTTCCAGTGGTCATGTATGGATGTGAGAGTTGGACTGTGAAAAAGGCTGAGTGCCGAAGAATTGATGCTTTTGAATTGTGGTGTTGGAGAAGACTCTTCAGAGTCCCTTGGTCTACAAGGTGATCCAATCATTCCATTCTGAAGGAGATCAACCCTGGGATTTCTTTGGAAGGAATGATGCTAAAGCTGAAACTCCAGTACTTTGGCCACCTCATGCGAAGAGTTGACTCATTGGAAAAGACTCTGATGCTGGGAGGGACCAGGGGCAGGAGGAGAAGGGGATGACCGAGGATGAGATGGCTGGATGGCATCACGGACTCGATGGACGTGAGTCAGTGAACTCCGAGAGATGGTGATGAACAGGGAGGCCTGGCATGCTTTGATTCATGGGGTCACAAAGAGACAGAGACGACTGAGCGACTGAACTGAACTGTATAGTTATTATTTCATCACCACAGAAAAATGCTAAAATCTAACTGGAAAAAGCTAGAAACTAAGCTAGCATTTGTCTTTCACTGGCCCCTCGGTCCTGACAATAGAATATTCTTTTTTTTATCCCTAATCTGATGGAAATGATGATGGTGATTGGAGATGAGAGCAAAATCTTTTCCAGAATAACTTTTCTTTAAAGGGTCACAGGAAGGAACTCACTTTCTCTTTTTTACCTTCACCTACATTACTCAGCAATAGCACAAAAGGACTGGAAAAAAGCTGGAAAAATCAGAAAATACAAACAATACCTCTTTATTATATTTGCAATTTCTTGAAAAAGTGCCTTCTCATCAGCAGCATAGGTAACTTGTAGTCCTGTGATTCCAGATCTAATAAGTAATGGGGTCTGATATCTGATATCTAAGAAATAAACAAAATGTTTATTATATATAATTGTGTTACGTAATATTACTTTTGAGTAAAATTATACAATATTTAATACAAAAATTATACAACATATAATATTGTATAATTATTATTGTATAATATAATTATACAATATTTAATACAAAATTATACAATATATAATATTACTTTTGAGTAAAATTATACAACTATATTTTAAAATAAGACAGCTTCCCCAGAGAACACATAATTGTTTCCTGAAATTTTTCTTAAAGGTTTTCTAGTACAATATGCAGCTAAAAATTCAAATTTTATGTATTTTCAGCTATTTTTCTGTAAAGTCTACATTCACAAAATTCCCTAGATAATAACATGTCACCCAAAAAGAAATTTTATTACTTTATTTCTTTTTATAGGAAAAGCTTTGCTTAGTAGAGAATATTTTAATTAATGGTATGCTGGAGAATGTTTACAAGCACCTCTCCATGGTGGGGGGGCGGGGCAGGGCGGGGTGGGGTGGGGTGGGGGGAGCCCTGATTTGTACTGCTTGCTTCTCTCTAAGACATGAGAAATTCTGACCATGGCTAGATTCAAACTACCAATGTGACATCAACTACTTCAAAAAATTCATGAAAATTTAGCACCTGGCTCATGAGCTGGTACAAGTCAGCTCAAGCATATCACTGATTAAACGGCAAATTCCTGAACAGTTTTGTTTTGTTAAACCTTCCTCCTCAATTGACTGAATTCAGATATTACTATTTAAAATTGCCAAAGAACACTTGGTATTTTATAAAATGCCTTATGTGGTATACTATATGAAGAACCTCTGAACTTAAAAGTATATGTATTTATGAAGAAATATCAACAAAATTGGAATACACATTATGTAGTTTGCAAACCATTAACTTACAGTAGTAACTTTCAAATTTTTTAAATAAAATTTTGGCCACACTGCATGGCATGTGGGATCTTAGTTCTTTGACCAGGGATCAAACCTGTACTCCCTGCACTGGAAGGGTGGAGTCTTAATCACTGGACCATCAGGGAAGTCCATAACTTAACTTCTTAAAGCAAAGAAAAATTCTGTATTAGCAGCAAAATACCAGCATGTATATATAAGGAAGACTGTCTACCCAACCTATAGATACACAATCATTTGAATTTAACAGTAACAATTAGTATTTCATAGAATATTTAAATCAAATTAGATATGCTAATTGGAAATTTTATTAAGCTCTTTATAGTGTACTGCTTCTGACTTCTAACAATAATTCAAGAATAATGAATCTAAGACAAAATTATATACAACAACTCCTATTCCCACTGCAGCAAACATTTAGAGACGTTCTTCTTTTAAGGCTAGCAAAACTTATTACCAAAGTTTTATGAGCACAATATAAGAAATGAAAATTAAATGCCAGAATTCTTCATGAAGATTAAGTGCATGCATCTTAATATAACAGTGGCAAACTGAATACAGCAATAGCTAAAACAATACAATTCAAAGCCAAGGTGAATGTATCCTAGTATTGAAAGTTCTGTTTAACACCAGGTAATCAGTTATTTTAATCTGATACAGTAATAGATTATAAGATGTGCATGGTAGGAAACTCACAGATGCATAATCAACAAAATGGTACTATTTGAGGGAGTTTTTAACCATAGGTAGAGGGGAGTTCTTTATGCTTGTTTGGTTTAGACCCTGAGCAAAGAATCTGCCCCAGTACAAGGTTCTTCGTCTGGTGAAAGTGAAAGTGTTAGTCCCTCAGTCGTATCCAACTTTTTGGGACCCCCTGGACTGTAGTCTGCCAGGCTCCTAGGTCCATGGAATTCTCCAGACAAGAATACTTGAGTGCCTAGGCATTTCCTTCTCCAGGGGATCTTTCCGATCCAGGGATCAAACGCAGACCTCCTGCACTGCAGGCAGATTCTTTACCGTCTGAGACACCAGGGAAGCCTACACACTTCCTAGGATGTGTAGGTATAAAATTAATAAAAATGACCAATACCTTGACTAGACACTGTCTTGTCTTTATCAATCACTATTACACCTGTGAGTTCTGTTTTGTCTGTATCCGGTAGTGGAGTGTCAGATGAGATGCAGTAGAACAGAGCACAGATTGGGTCAAATTCAGGATCTGGTTCTAAGTCTCGTCTAGTTCGAGCATGTAATTCCACACTGATTAGGGTAAGATTTTGTATCTATAAAAGGAAATAAATACCATGGTTTTAAGCATTTTTTTGAGACAAGTTGAAAGTAGTATGTTTCACTAAGACTCTGAGGAAATACACGTGTAAAATTACATGAAAATGGCTATACGGGACACATTCACAATTTAACATTCCACAAATTAAAACTAGGTTTTTAGTTCTAAGATCAGATTAAATCAATTCATGTTTTTTTTTTTCAAAAGCTATTTCTCTAGAGTACATGCAGTGCCTCTCAATTTTCTCAATTTCTATTTGAGAAAGAATGATTAGGCCAAAAGGTACATTCAAACCAAAGTCTGTTACTTTTTTCTTTCCATTCAGTTAACTATTGTTCTACCTGTACTTTAAACTCAAAAGAGTTCCACTTTTTAGTTTGAAACTCCTACTTGTTAATTCTCTGAGAGTTACTTAAGACTTTCATATACATAAGAATTGTAAGATGTCAAATATACAACAGGCAGGTTTTTGACCATGCACATTTTCTCTTTGACATGTAATCAAGAAAATGTCATATTTTTGCTTTTTACACTTAACTTCCTATGCTAATAAAAACGCTTAACAGTAATCCTTACTTAGTTCTCTAAGACAGAGTTCAGAATAAACTCTGGATAAGAAAAAAGATATAGATTGGATTCATGATTACAGCTGGAATTATAGCCATTACTGTACCAGTGATATACATATATCTGGCAATGGAAAACAGGAGACTACTGTTAAAATACTACAATTATTCAGGTCACCTTAGTTTAATAGAGGAGCTATATTTTGTATTTATTGTGCATGCCATCTGTTGAAATGTAAATGCAGAAATTCTCCTTAGCGATGGGAGTAGAATTTAGTAGGTATCTCTAGAGAACAACTAAATAATATCAATCAAAATTTTATAAGGACAGAACAAATTAGTGGTTACCATTGGGAAAAGAAGGGGGAAAGGTCATGATGGGATAGAGAATTAAGAGATACAAAATATTATGTATAAAATAAATAAGCAACAAGGATATATTGTACAGCACAAGGAAATACAGCGATTATTTTATAATAACTTTATATGGAGTACCATCTATAAAAATATTGAATCACTATATACCTGAAACATATAATATTATAAATCAACTATTTCAATTAAAAACAACACATGTCCTTCAATCTAGCATACCTACTCTTGAACATGTATCCAGTAGATATACTATGCGGCCAAAATATATACACAAAGTGCACTTAATAAGATGATACCATTTTCAGTTTTTATAAGTTATAAACAATAAAAAACTAAATCTCTATCAGTTTGGAACTGGTTACTGCCAATAAATTAGGTGGCATACATAAATGCTACACAGAATGAATACTCTGTAGCCTTTAACAATTTGAAAAGAATGAGTCAGACCTATATGTCCTAATATGGAAAGATCACCACAATGCAGTGATAAATGGAATAAATGAGTGTAATATATATATAATTATATATATATATAAAATATATATAATCCACATATATAAAAAATGTTAAGCACATGCATAGAAAATGTCTGCAAAGAGACAAAAAAACCACGAAACTGTTTATTGTTTTTGGGGAAGGGAATTCATGTGGGAGAGAAGCTTACTTTTCAATGTAAATATTTTTGTCTTCAAGTTTTTTACCATGTACATGTAATAGTGCATGCATTTATCAGTAAATTTGTTATTAAGTACTTTTAAAATATAAAGAAAATTATGCGTGTATAAGGCATATGGAATATGCGTGTATAAGGCATATGGAATAAAACAAATCTTCAAAAATTGTGAAATGGAAACCTCCCTAAACCTAAACAAAACGAAAAATCCGTTTAATTAGAAAAGAAGGAACATGTGGAAAAACTATGGAGAAGACTGAAGACAATTTTGGGCCAAAAGACTTCTGGAGGTTGATTTATTTATACACTAGGCCAAATTTCACACTCCAATTTTGCCTTTTCACTCCTCAATATAAAATGCATTACAGTTCTTAGGGGTATTTTTTTTAAGCTAACATATGGAATGATGACATGGAGAGAGATTTACTGAGTGTGATCAGTAAAGAAGGGGATAAGAAAAGGAATACAAACCTCTTTTTCTGCACTGAGTACTTTATATGTAGAGAGAGAAAGATTAGCCCAGGGTAATGGAAAAGAGGAAAAATGCTTGGAGCACAATTTCCTAGTAAAAGGAATAGAGAACAGTAGTTTTTTTGGGTGCATTCCCTATCTGACCACCAGGTGGCTATTTGGACTGTGCCTTGAGACGCAAAAAGCATGTGAGGAAGCTACGAGCAACTTGCCAGACATTCAAAAATATTTTAACTTCAAGAAAGCCCAAGATTCTGAAATAGGGTTACACAGAATAAAACAACAGTTTAAGAAGTAAAATGTTTTTCAGACAATAACAGAAAAAAATCAAATGCAACAAGGCTTTTGTTAAGCTCTATCACGTTTGCTTTAATAAATATTTTTACTGAAGTATTTTAATTTTTGAATTTTGGATGTATACTTGATAAGATAAACATTCCTGAGCTTGTTAATTAAGTTATCTGAGCTTCCGGGGATAGTATAGAATCAGATATAACACAGGAACTAAATGAATGCTGCTGAATGAAGAAATGTGCAAATAAACTATTAGGTAGACTATGTTCTGATCTAATTTTAAAAAAGTAAAAATCTTAGATCAAAGTTAGGGTAAAAATGAGGACAATATTTAAATTTTTCTTAGTCAACTCATCTAATTCTCAGAAGACAGAACCTACTGGAGACCAAAAACCCAACCAAAAAATCATATTCTCTGCTATAAGAGCAAAGACATAAACAACTGTATAAACCAGTACTGACCAAAAGAAATATAAAATTTTCCAGTACTCACACTAAAAAGGTAAGAATAGGTTAAATTAATTTTAAAATATTTTCATGTAATCAATACATCAAAACTACCCATTCAACATGTAATCAATATAAAGAATTACTAATAAGTTATTTCATATTCTTTTTCCTATTAAGTCTTTGAAATCAGTATGCTTTTCACATTTATGGCATATCTCAGTAAGGATGCAAAAGTTGTAATGGAAATAAAGTTACTTAAAATTGAATGAAATCTAAAATTTCATTCCTAGATATGTAAGCCAAACTTAAAATCCTCAATAACCACGATGTTAGTAGCTACCATTCCAATAGCACACATATAAACAATGAAAATATATTCTAATTTCACCTCTGTGCCAATCAGACTTGTTCTGAGTTGTGTCTTCTTTACAGAAATATTTACAGTAAACACAGATAAATTAACAGTGAATGCAGATAAATTTACAGTGACCCATTCATACATATTCTCCAGTAAGAATGTACATTTTTTTTCAAGATAGCTTCCCAGTCTTTGCATACGGTTGTGCTGCGAAGATAACTGGGTTATAAAGATTACACGAACAAATGAATTGTACAAGCAATAATCCACTAAGTCAACCAAACAGAAAATACAAGTAGGTATCACATTTGGGATGTGATATAACATGGTAACATAACAATCCCAGAGTAATATACAGAGTTTTAAATAGCTGAGAAACGTTTTCTAAATTTTAGCTTCTTTTTAAAAATTTCAGGTATAAGATTTGAAAAAATTGTGAAACCACGGAGCAGTCTCAATAACTGATGACTACTTTAAAAGTTTCTCTGTTTCATACAAATACATAAAATAGTAAGGATAATAAGAACAAGATAAAGATGAACAGGTATAGAATTTAATGTAGTCCTCTTTCTGTGAAAACTTTCTGTACTTTTACCATAGAATAAAACATACGAGTTAAAGTGTGTATTGTATGTGTCCTTGCTGTTGCAGTTTTACCTCGTGTAAAGCTTTTGCCTCCTGTAAGTTTTGTATGCTGACTTTGAAACCGTAAGTATTGTTTAAGGATGGTCCATCAATCTGAGAAGTTTCTTTCTTTGGGGTAGTTACTGCTGCAAATTGATTCTATTAAAAAAACACACACAGAGCCAGAAAAAAATAATGAGCAATCATTTCTTTTGATTACTTATTTCTGCTTAAACTTTATGCATTTAGTAATACATGATAAACTAGTACCATCTCCTTAAGTAAAAGAAGAAACTTAAGTATTTTATTTGCATTTTTTTCAGGCTAGGAACTCAAGATACCAGAACTGGGTATGTGTAGAAATATCTGATATAATCTCTAAGTCAACCATATATTGATTCTTGAGTTTACAAACCCCAAATACAAAAATAATAGCTTTGTAGAGAGTTGACATTTGTACCACATGGACGTTTATCTTGACCTTTCTTGGAAATATGACAAGCAAGCAAGCAAGCAAGCAATATATTTGCAAGTAGTCTGGCTAAAATGTATAAAAGATTTCAAACTGTGGGTTTGTATTTTACCCTAATACAACATGTATCTGAAAGATAAACTAAAGTATAATTTTCAAGGGGTTAGAAAGAATGGAATCTACTTTTTTAAATAAAAAAATATATATTCTGATTTCCAAATCCATTAATCATTTTCCTGAAAGTGTTGATTTATGTTCACAGCATATTCATACTTATTTTTAATATATATGACTTTTAATTCAATACTGATTTAAAAATGATAGTTTTAAAAAACATTTGTAATCTCAAAATAGAAATACTAAAATATATTTTATGTAGTTAATGTATTTATGAGAAGTGGCCAATACAGAAGTGATCTCTATCATATATTTCTCAGGACACACATCTAATGCATACTTTTTTTCACATAACCATGTATTTCTAGTTAAGTATTACAACAATTTTTAGTATTTGAATAAAGACATTTATGATTTTTCAGAGTTTTGGTAATAAATGATGTTGCTTTCCTTTGCTATTTAGCAAAATGAACTGAAAAATCAATAATGCTATATTTGAGAAAAAGTAATAAACCAAGAAAAAGGATATACTTTTGGTGGGATCAAAATCACTTACTTGAGCTCTGCTGTCATTGGACTGTTCTGATTTTGCCAGTAATCAGTTAATGTATTTGTATCCTCATAATCCACATTTTGGCTATCATATTCACTTTCTCTGTAATATTTGTATTTACATATAAGAATCTTTTAGATCCCAACAACAAAAAAAATTTTTTAAATTAGGCAATTTCTTGTTGTCTCAAAGACATGTAAATAAATGATGCAAAAATATAATAAAATTATTAAAAAATTGAGACACAAAGTAATCAATTATCTAACTGAAATCCAAGAATAAGAATGGATCTTCCACTGATCTTTAAATATGTTTAGCATAGTTACCTTTGCTTGTGTTAAGAGTACTCTTCTAAGAGCGTCAGTATTACTTCCTTTCTTATGACTCAATTTCTGGGTTTTTGGTTCTGCAGAAAGAAATTTTATTTTTAACATACAAATCAACATTGCCTGCTTCTGTGTTTTGTGGTTTTTTTTTTTAAATTTTTGTTGTTCCAACTCTTAGGTACCATTCATGAGTACTGTCCTATAAATTCTACACAAAGATCTCACAATTTAAAAATGAAACTGATTCTAACCTGTGATTCTCACACTAAAATAACTTTTTAATATTTGCACTATTAAATAAAAACATTGATTTTATTTGATTTTATTCCTCAGTTATTACCATAGGGAATCATTTAATCCATTTATTCACTGACTTATCAAGTATTTATGAAGATGAAGAAAAAAATAATCTTGTACCCTTGTGAGGTCTAGAGAGAGAATCAGACATTGATCAAATACATATAGAAAAGTAAAATTATAACTGGGGTAAGTACAACAAAGCAGAAGATAATTGAGAAATTTTATCTAGTCAGGGAATTAGAAGAGCTTTTTGAGCTAAAATCCAAAGAAAGAATAGAAATTAACTAGGAAATGAGTGGGAATTTTCCCTGATTACGAGGTCCCTGACATTGTACAGGAGACAGGGATCAAGACCACCCCCATGGAAAAGAAATGCAAAAAAGCAAAATGGCTGTCTGGGGAGGCCTTACAAATAGCTGTGAAAAGAAGAGAAGCGAAAAGTAAAGGAGAAAAGGAAAGATATAAACATCTGAATGCAGAGTTCCAAAGAATAGCAAGAAGAGATAAGAGCGCCTTCTTCAGAGATCAGTGCAAAGAAATAGAGGAAAAGAACAGAATGGGAAAGACTAGAGATCTCTTCAAGAAAATTAGAGATACCAAGGGAACATTTCATGCAAAGATGGGCTCAATAAAGGACAGAAATGATATGGACCTAACAGAAGCAGAAGATATTAAGAGGTGGCAAGAATACACAGAAGAACTGTACAAAAAGATCTTCACGACCCAGATAATCATGATGATGTGATCACTCATCTAGAGCCAGACATCTTGGAATGTGAAGTCAAGTGGGCCTTAGAAAGCATCACTACGAACAAAGCTAGGGGAGGTGATGGAATTCCAGTGGAGCTGTTTCAAATCCTGAAAGATGATGCTGTGAAAGTGCTGCACTCAAAATGCCAGCAAATTTGGAAAACTCAGCAGTGGCCACAGGGCTGGAAAAGGTCAGTTTTCATTCCAATCCCAAAGAAAGGCAATGCCAAAGAATGCTCAAACTACCGCACAATTGCACTCATCTCACATGCTAGTAAAGCAATGCTCACAATTCTCTAAGCCAGGCTTCAGCAATACGTGAACCTTGAACTCCCTGATGTTCAAGCTGGTTTTAGAAAAGGCAGAGGAACCAGAGATCAAATTACCAACATCCGCTGGATCATGGAAAAAGCAAGAGAGTTCCAGAAAAACATCTATTTCTGCTTTACTGACTATGCCAAAGTCTTTGACTGTGTGGATCACAATAAACTGTGGAAAATTCTTCAAGAGATGGGAATAGCAGACCACCTAACCTGCCTCTTGAGAAATCTGTATGCAGGTCAGGAAGCAACAGTTAGAACTGGACATCGAACAACAGACTGGTTCCAAATAGGAAAAGGAGTACGTCAAGGCTGTATACTGTCACCCTGCTTATTCGACTTCTATGCAGAGTACATCATGAGAAACGCTGGACTGGAAGAAACACAAGCTGGAATCAAGATTGCCGGGAGAAATGTCAATAACCTCAGATATGCACATGACACCACTCTCATGGCAGAAAGTGAAGAGGAGCTAAAAAGCCTCTTGATGAAAGTGAAAAAGGAGAGCGAAAAGTTGGCTTAAAGCTCAACATTCAGAAAACGAAGATCATGGCATCCAGTCCCATCACTTCATGGGAAATAGATGGGGAAACAGTGTAAACAGTGTCACACTTTATTTTCTTGGGCTCCAATATCACTTCAGATGGTGACTGCAGCCATGAAATTAGAAGACGCTTACTCCTTGGAAGAAAAGTTATGAACAACCTAGATAGTATATTCAAAAGCAGAGACATTACTTTGCCGACTAAGGTCCGTCTAGTCAAGGCTATGGTTTTTCCTGTGGTCATGTATGGATGTAAGAGTTGGACTGTGAAGAAGGCTGAGCGCCAAAGAATTGATGCTTTTGAACTGTGGTGTTGGGGAAGACTCTTGAGTCCCTTGGACTGCAAGGAGATCCAACCAGTCCATTCTGGAGATCAGCCCTGGGATTTCTTTGGAAAGAATGATGCTGAAGCTGAAACTCCAGTACTTTGGTCACCTCATGTGAAGAGTTGACTCATTGGAAAAGACTTTGATGCTGGGAGGGATTGGGGGCAGGAGGAGAAGGGGACGACCGAGGATGAGAAGGCTGGATGGCATCATGGACTCGATGGATGTTGAGTCTGAGTAAACTCCGGGAGATGGTGATGAACAGGGAGGCCTGGCGTGCTGCGATTCATGGGGTCGCAAAGAGTCGGACGTGACTGAGTGACTGAACTGAACCAAACAAAAAAACTGGAAATTGTTAAGGGTGAATAAGAAGGCTAGAGTAGAGGCCCAGGTGAGAGATGAGGGCTTGGTAGGACCAGAGACAGAGGTAGAGGGTTTGGGGTAATTTAGGAAACAAAGAAGTGTGAAAACCACAGGATGGGCAGTGAGGGAATCAGGTAATATTATAAATAAGACCACTATTTCTGACCTGTGTAACTCAGTGACAGAAGATCGCGTGGTACTGTCCATTCAAATAAGGAATAGTTTTCAACGTGTGGGCATGTATGTGTGTGTATAAAGCATGCTAGGTGACTGGTAGTGAATGGATGCAATGAGATCATAAACTAAGTTTAAAAATACCTTGTGGTGCTCTGAGCATTCAAGTAGAAATGCCAAAGGTAGCTGGATATAGCATTCTGAAGCTTAAGAGAATTCTGAACTGGAAATTTAAATTTGTGAATTATCAATTCTTTGGGCAGGAACTAGGTCATTGAGAGAACACAGAGTAAAGAAAGCTTAAGCCTAAGCCTTAATAAACTACAATATTTAGGCAATAACTGAGAATGTGAGGTAAACTTCAAAGGAAAGCAAGTGGGAAGAAACAGAGGAGTAGGGGGAAAGCCAAAGGGAGAAGCAGCTCTAAGAGGGAAGGTGTGGTCATAAGAACAATGGCTGCTTGGAGGGCATGTGACAGAAAGACTGAAAAACAGCCACTGGCTTTAGCTACACGAAGATTACAGAGAATCTTCACAATATCCATACTGGTGAATTGATGGGGGCAGAATCCAGTTTAGAGTGGGCTGACAAATGAGTAGGATGTAAAGCAACAGAACTGTCAAATGAGAGAGATCTTTTAAGAAATTTGGCTTTAAATGAGTAGAGGCTAAAAGATGGAAGGTCAAGACATGTGTTTGGTTTTCTATTTTACAGGGTGGGAAATATCTGGATATATATCAAAGCCAGTAGGAAAAATTAAGTTGAGAAGAAGATAAGGTTTCTGAGAGGGCTCCTACATTTTACCCAGAAGGCAAGAAGAAAGGATGGAAACAGATGTTGAGTATATTTCACAGCAGGAAGATAAAAAGTTATGTGATGATATCTAAGATATGATAAAATAACAATAACCTCTCATTAGCTGAGCTAAAATTACATTTAAAAAGCTCTGATTTTCATTACATAGTCAATGCTGCTTTCATTTCTGGTATCTGAAGAGCTCTATGGTGACTTTCTGTTATTTCTAAACTTACCTGTTGACAAAGGGCTAAGGCCAGTTGCCTCAGGAAGCCTTTCTAGGAGTTTTCTCTGTATGATTGGTGTACTATGAAGGCAAAGTGATTCACGTATCTCAGTTCTTGTCCTAACATTAATTGGGGATATCACTAGAGGCTCCTGGGGCTCGGTGCAGGGGCTCTTCTGTACACCATCTTTTACGGGCTTTAATAAGTTCTCAATAGTCAGAGAATGTAGGTCCTCTACTGGTGATGAGGGTCTGTCATCTCCATTTAATGTTTTGGAATCTGGGGATGTTGCCTGTTGCCAAGGGGGAATTGCTGGAGAATCAGGAGAGCTATAACTAATATAATAGTCATCGTCATCATCCTGATCTTTCTCAGCATCACCTGCAGAAGCAACTAGTGGCAGCGTCTGACTTTCTTTTGCAGTCTGATGGCATTCTGTGGTTGGCGCTTGTAAAGCAATCTGAGAACTGTCAACATCTTCCTTCGTATGTGCTGTAGTGGGGAGTATATGTGGAGTTGTATCCATTTTTGGAGGCGCTACAGGTCGGTCATCTGGATTAACTGAAGAGCTGAAGTCTTCAGCAGATTTTACAACTCCAGTTGGCTCCGTTTTAGACAGTTTCTTGGAACGTTCGTATTCTTCTTTGGCTTGAAGCCATGCCTGAACCAGTTGTCGACTTGGGGCACATTTGCAAGGCATGATCACAATTTTTTTATCTTCAGCCATTTTATGGTTATTACTTGATCCTTTATTGACAACTGCTTGGCCATTGCGAGGGGGTGACCCAGGTCTTGGATTCTGAGTCATTGCTGAGAAGGCTGTTTTCCACAGACGAAGTCCTTCCAAAGAAAAGTCTCCCTCAAACTCAGCCAGATCATTTGGAAGTCGAGTTTCTACCATGAGAAGCCGTCCACCGATTTCCCTATAAACAACATATTTTAGAACAACTGTTTTGTCTCAAAGAAAAATTACCAAAATATTTAGCTCCTTAAGAGATTTTTAAAAGTTCTTTTGGAGTTTTAAAAATGCCTATTTCTTTCTTCCCTTTCCACATCCTATGCCCCAACCTCCACAAACATATATTTTATGCAGGTGCATTCTATCTTTAGTCTCAATATGCTTTTTCTAACAGGTATATGACTACTGAATTAACTTCCTTTGGAAGGTATCATCAACACCAGGGAAAGAAAGTGTCCAATGAAGTCTTCTTTTCAAGGAGATGGTACAGACACATCCGATTCCTTTCCTCTATTCATCTTAAATAACTTTCCACTGTCACCATGTAAGAATAAAAATTGTAGAAGAATTTATCCTAAGAGACAATACCCCAGATTTTATCTATAACCTCTTTATACATTCTCTACTCTCTATGCAGCAGTCTAGCAAAGCCTGTCAGTTCAAACAAGTCTTTACACCCTGCCAAATTCCCTCAAACATTACAAAAGTCACACACAATTGATGTAAACTACCGTAATTCTTTCTCCCCTTTACATGAGAAAGGTTAATAATAACGTAAGAACTTAGCAGTTGGCAGAGTGCACATAGGTTAACCGCTTCTAATATATGTGAAGAATCACTACTTAAAAGGAAACCTGGCTTAGTTTCTAATAGTTACTGTAAGTATTAAGCTAAATTTCATTCTCTAACATATCCATAGGTCATGTATTTATGCCTTCTACAGCAACATAATATTACTTTTTCTTCATGGTATCTCTTTCATGAGTATGAAGATCATTCTTAGTTTCTTCAATTACTTCTTGTAAGACATGATTTCCCAAATGACCAGGTCACTTTCTAGATAAAACTCAATGAACTGAATTCTTATTTTTGATTGGAGCTGCAGGAACAGCACCAGAGTTACCACATTTCCCTTCCCCCTATATGTGGAAAGATTCTAGCTCTTACTAGTTAACTCCATAATCAGGATTAGCACGTTCCCTGCACCTACCTTGCAGCTTTATGAAAAATTAGGAGAATTATTTTTTCGAAGGAAATGAGTACACATATGTGACTATACCCAACTCTAATATTAATCATACAGAGATCATAATGAAGTAAAAGATAAGCAAAAATTGCTGAGGTGTGGTAAGTTCAGCTTTCTTGGATATTGTCAGCAGCATGCTAACTGCTACAACTCATGCTGTAATATATATCAAGAGCCTTAAATTTTTCAGTCATCCTATTTTGAGAGTTTTAAGTAAAGACTCCAAAATACAAGAAATGCTTTATGATGAAGGTATCACATAATTCTCTATAGTAGCCAAACAGAACATTTCTGTCTAGTAATATGCACGTGATAGAATATTATGGAGTCATTTAAAATGATGTTTCAAGACACTCATAAATTTGGCAAATGCTTACATTATAATGGTGAGTGAATCAATTTCAACATAATATTGTGACTATAGTAAGAACACATCAATAAAACAAAATAAAAACTATACTTAAATGAAAACTTTAAAATATTAATAATGGTTATTACTATGTAGAGAAATGGTGTCATTTTTATTTCTTCTTTTCCTAAGTTTTCTACAGTGAATACAGTTTTTAATTAGAAAATTTGTATAGGGTACAAATTTCAAATATAATGACTATTATATTATATCCTTTTATTTCAGCTGCAGAACAAGCACCAAAGTTGGACAATTAATAGTAACAGAGTAAATGACTAGGACATGATAAGTTAACTAAGAATTAAGAATATACCATAATCATTACTGGTAAAGTCAAAGTCCCCAAAATGATGGAAATTAATGGCTAAGGAACAAACGTTCATATATTCTGACAGTGAAATAAAGAGTTCCGTTCATGTTAAAAAAAAAAAACAAATGTGGGTAGGAGGCACAAAAGAACAGCAAAACTATGTGCCAGGCAGTGAGAGGGTGAGATAGTGAGGGATTTTCTACCTTTCACTTCAAATCCTGAGAGGACGGAACTTCTACTCTATATTTCTGATCACTTTTCCTCACCCCTTTCTTAAATGGACTCTTGTAGAAGAAGTTACTGCTAATCTGCTGGGTAAAAAGCTTGGCATTCACTGTCTCAGTAGGGTAAGGAACACAGTGCTGCTCAAGGTCAGTGCATACATGCAGTGTGGCCTCTTGCCTTTGCTGGCCCATCCTATCTCCCATCATTTAGATTAAGCAGGGTCTGCCTCAGCAGTCCTGGCAATTCTGCTCTGCTTCTGACTGGATGGCTGAAATGAACTGCCTCTCTCTGCAACTGATTAGGTAAACAGGATCAAAGACACAGAGGCAGGGCCAAAAGCCATCCCTTAAACTCCCTGGATTTAGCCTTGGCCCCCAATTTAGCTCTTATCAGGTATGTTCTACCTTGGTGATGCAGGCAGGACAGGATACCTACTTAACTACTGGTTTATAAATAGGCCAGGGCTGTGGTCTATTTATAAACCTTCACCTTTGCTACTGGCTGTGTGTGTGCATGGATCTGTCTCTCTGTTTATCACTTTTCTGAAAAGATTCTTAAAAGAAGAGATGAGGGGAATCAAAATCCATCTTGTACCCCTAATAAATGTACAAACAACAGTAACAATATGAATGAAAATGCTGGCAATATGAAAAGAGAGTGTATATAATAGAAACACTTAAAATAATCTTCATTTAGAGAAATATCCTGAGTATTTAAAACATATGTATGCTTATTTTCAAACATTAAAAAAAAGTTCTTAAAATTATGAAAGCTTACCACTTTAGAAATAAATACCATCTTTAAAATGATAATACTATAAAAGTATTATGATGTCCTTCTTGGCATCATGTCATAGACAGTCTCTAATCCTTTAATGTTGATGCAGTACAAAATAACAGATCCAAGACCAACACTGATCAACTTAAATAAATTTCTCTGGGTACAACCATCCACCCAGTTTGTGAATTCTTTTAATATGTCCATAATTACAAAATTGTTTTCATAATGATATACTTACAAACACAGTATCACAGAGAAAGCAGTAGTCAGTTACCAAATTTAGTTACATACATTATAATGATTCAGAGTGACCCAAGGGGAAAAAGAATTTTGATTACCTGGGCTTTTCTGGTACATCAGAAGGATTACTGCAAAATGGTTCTTGGTAAATGGTTTCTGAAAGGTCATGATCCAACAAAGTTGCCATAATTTCTTCCCTACTTGGTGGGGACATAAGTGGTTTCAGAATGTGAGCAGTTCGAGGGGTAAAACTGCCGTTTTTAGATTGCGAGGGAGAGCTGGTAGACCTTGGCGAACTATCCGGAGTTGGTGTTAACACATCAGTGTTTCTTGAAACATACAATTCTAAATCTTCAGAGGCTGCATCTACAAGTTCACCATCAGGGGAGGATAGTATTGTAGTAAAAGAAGTATTGACTGCATCAAGAGACTGCCCCATTTCTTTTCTGGTATGACTTTGAATCCAGTCTGAACCGCCCGGCTGTGAGAGGCTAAGAAACACTTCTTTGCTTATTGAACTCCTATTTAATCTGGATTTTTCATTTAGGCAGTTCTCTGACTGCTGGATACAGAAAGTCTCCATAATTGAATTAGACCGAGATGTTAGAGGATGAAAGGTATTTTTCCACTGATTGTTGCGATGATTCTCATTGCTATCTATGGGTGATTTCTCAAATAGTTCAGGACTTAGAGTACCAGATCGAATCCATGCGGTTGACTCTGAGGCATGATGTTTGTCTTCATCACATTTCTGGTTATCATGACTTAAAAACTCAGTTTTTTCTACAGTTTGTCCTGGGAAAAGATCCTGAACTGCATCACTTAGGAACTTCTGAGGCAAATTCTGATCAGCTGGGACAAACTGACTTCCAGAATAAAAACTACAAAATCCAGTTTGACCTATTGTGTTAATATCAAAATTATAATTATGTTCAGGGGACAAACTATCTTCAAGTGAATAACAACTTTCAAAACCTGGATCTGAAAAGAAGATGGGACTATCATCTGATAGGGAGTTATCCAATTGGCCAGAGTTTTGTAAATTTAGAGAGTCTACTTTAAGGAGTTTGGGAATTTTTTCCTTGGGTTTTGTACTTCTGGGAGTTCGAGGTTTTCTTGGAGATGTTACTGATCGTGTTCGTTTAACTGATTTGTTATGCTCAAGGGAAACAGAGATATTTTTGTTTGGCTGCTGTTTATTAGATAACGGGTCTTGTATACTATTTGCATTTTGTGCTTTCTGTTGTCTTTTCTGCAACAATTCTTTTAGAACTGCCAGTCCAGACTGTCCTTCACCATATGCTGAAGGTGTTGACACATTTCGATTCCTACATTGAGAAAGTGCTTTGGTTTGTGAAACTGCTTCTGACAATGGCTTTTGCTTTATCCTTTCAGGTTTAAAGTTTGACATGTCTAAAATAAAACCCCTTTGTTTTTGCTCCCAAGCTATTTGTTTGATTGGGCTTCTCAAAGAAGTTACAAAGCAATTATTAGGCATCTGACTTTCCTCTGAAGCTGCATTTCCTGGAGAACAAGTTTCACTGTGCTTTGAACGTTCTGCCATGCACACAATCTGCTGCTGACTATCTTTGCAATGCAAAAATTAGGGGCATACGTCTGGTCTGGCTTTGATTCTAGGGAATTACGATATTCATTTAACTTTCCAAGAGATGACAAATAGCTTTTTTGTATATTTGCATTCTCTTCTATCTTTGGAGACATTATACCAGAAGACATCTGTGTATTCTGTGCTACCTGAGACAAATGGCTTGAAAGGTCAAATATATTTTTTGAATCAAGTTTGACTCTTTTAGAGTAAACATAGTATTTTTACAATGAGACCGCTGAACATTAATTTTTGAGATTCCAGGTCCTAAAGAACTACAGACAACGGAAGAATTCAAATCATCTCGTGAACTGGGGAAGGCCTGCAAATCTACAGGTTTCTTGCTTTCTAGGAAAGAAGAAAAGCAGCCAGATAAATTCTGTTGTGCATGAATTCCAGTGGGGACAGGAGCAGAAAGAGGATGATCTATAGCAGAGCCCATTAATGACATATCTTTCTGTTTAAAAAGTAGCTGAGAGCCTCCAGAATTATCTGAGGTCTCAGGCATACTCTGATGTTTCAGCACAAACTTAACTTCAGTACCAGCTTGAGGTTTTAGTTTTTCATCCTTTAGTGTTATGTGCTTTCTTGGTGTACTTTTCTCATTTGTTTTTTGTTTCTGTTTTGCTCTTGGTTTCTTTTTCCATCATCTACTACTTTATTTGTCTGATTTCGTTTGTTCCTTTTCTTAGAAACTATAGAGGCATTAACAAGCTTTGTTTTTGATTTCTTAACCTGCATTCTTGCTCGACTATTTTTTCCTATACGGGAATTAACAGTCTTACTATTATATACGTTAGGACCCTTAAAAAGCATTGCTTCTTTATCGGCAGCAGCCATAATTTCTTCAGCTCTTGGATCTGTCGGAGACCAGCAGCGAGGTGGAGAAGAGTTTATGGGACTTGTGCTTCTCTCAGAAAGAAAACCTAGTTTAGACATAACATCACTATAATTTGAGTCACAGTCTTCGGTTTCAGCATTATAAGATGGCGAGGGAGGAGAAAGAATAGCATGTGACCGTTTTTTCCTGAAAGACAAAGTTCTTCTAATATTTTCACTATTTGTCCTTTGCTGTTTACCAGTTTTTTTCTTAGCAGACTTATGTTTTGATTTTCTTCTGTGACTTTTCTTTGGTGTTAATGGATAAATGGGATATTTGGTTGCAGGGGAATCAGGAACTTTTGGCCAAAAATCCTTCAAAGGTGCAAGTTTTTATACAGTTCCATTTTTTCCTCTGTTAATATTACTTGTTTTTCTTTAGAGTCTATTTTTCCTAGTTTCACAAGCATATTTTTCCTCCCTCTAAACCTATTAATAATAATGTACTTTATGATGACGGGGGGCAACTTTTTAGACATTTTTCGGCGTTTTCGAGATTTGAGAGTTCCATCTAAACTTTCACCAATTTCCATGGGATGAGGTAGGCTAATTTTTGAGTTGTGTGTTACGAAACTTGACTCACTATCTTCATTCTCATAATTTACCTTGCGTTTGGCTCTAAGGGTATATTTATTCCCATACAATCCAAAGGACTGCTCAGTTTCTAAGGTTCCTTCTCCAAAGTGACAGTCTACAAAACTGTCTGCAGATGTTTTATTTTCGAAAGTTCCACGGGTGACCTTAATTAAATCGCTAGCCAATACATTATCTTTCTCAGAATTATTACTATTACAAGGATTATTTTGTATATAATTATCTTTTGAGGCTCCAGTCTCAGCAGTTTTGGTAGAAGTCTCTTGATGACCTGCAAGCTTCTTTTTATTCATTTTTAACCGGGACTGTTTATTGCCAGGTTGTAGTTTATATGTGACAGGAGAGAGCTTTTGGGGTCTACTGAGACAATTAGAGAGAACAACACTGGGAAAAAACATATAATGTGCTGCTTGCTGGCTGAGGCTTGGTTTTTCTGTTTTATGTTCTTGAAATTCTTCATATCTAATTTTAAGTTTATTTAGTCCACTTTCATCAGCAATGCTATCAAGAGAATGCATCATAGTTCTATTTTCCCCTGAGCAAGACAGCAATTCACAATTTTCATTTAATGACGAAGGGAATAAACTATTTAGAGTTGTGCTGTTTCCTTTTCATTTCCTTCAGAGGGTAACTTACTCTTTGAATAATTTAAGTCAGAAAAGGTGAAAGAATTTTTGCCCAATGTACTTTCATTAGTGTGACGGCTCATATGTATAAAAGGGGCATCCTTATCAATTTTTCTAATGTTTGTATACTTTCTACTTGGTATTTGTCTTGTAACAGGTGGAATATTGTCTTCATAATCAAAAGTACTACTTTCACAGGAAGATACTGGGAGGACATCTTTCTTACCACTCTCTCTATGAGAGTTTTCTGAATGGACAGAACTGCTTAAAGATCCAGGATATTTCATAGAGTAAGTGCTTTCATTTGTAAAAGAAGTGACTGAATGATCTAGACTTTTCTCTAGTTTGCTTGGCTGTGAAAGGTCTTCAATTAAATCTTCCTTGTTCAAAACATGGGAAGAAAGGGCACTTGTGTGTTTACACTGAAAGGTAATCTTAGCAGAAGACGGGGGTTCTAATGTAGCAGCATTTTTGTGAAAGATGGAAGGTTTTACTGATAGCTTGCTTGTTGCAATCACAGAAGAGTGGGTTCTAGAATTTTCATTGTCCAGTGGATTGTCTGAAATGAGGGAAAAAAGAATTTGCTTAACTTCAACTCTTCTAATTTTTAAAATATTTTCCTATATCATGATGCTATCACCATGAAAGAAATTATATGAAATTACATTTGTATGTAATAGTTAACAGAAAGGTCGTTTTTATCATTAGGATGATATCTTAATCTGAATAATCAACAGTTAGTTGCATTTGACTATTAGTCATTATTTTAAACACATATGTCTTTGATTAAAAACAGATGGTATCAATATTCATGCTTTTTGAGAGAATAAGGGGGAAAAATCTCATTGCCTTGGAAAGTTTCCATAAAATAACACACATCTTTGCATTATCACTCTTTTTGCATTATTACTTTAAATAAGCTAAGCCTATTTCTTATAGCTTTCTATGCTTAAATGTTACAATAAACTGATTAGTTTATAAAGCTCTAATCAATGATTGATAAAAGCTATCCTCTTAGAAATGAGAAAAGACATACTTTATCTACATTCTCTCAAAAGAAAACATCTTTGAGAAGGACAAAATCTAACAGTATTGTCATAGTCTCACTTTCCAACTGTGTAGAGTGTGTAATTATATTTTTCAAAATCAAATATATTTTCAGCCCCTAAATAACAAAATGCTCACAGCAGACTAGTTTACTTACCACTGTTTTCATCTGCAGTTCCATCTAACTGAGGTATAGAAAGATTGGCTAGAAACAAACTGTTATTACTCCATTCCATTTCTTCTTCTGAAGATGAATCATCTTCATCTGTTGAGCTTCTATGGGTATTTCTGCACAGTGATCTAGGGAATATTAAGATTCATCCGTGAGTATGAGCATTAGAAAAAAGCATCTCAGACTCAAATAATTTTTCTAATTTGACACTATAATAGTAAAACTGAACAAAGCAGATCTGAAAATTAAAACTTTAAAAAGAAAAGCGATTCACTTTGCTTTGGTATCATGCCTCATCAAAAGTTACTGTAAACAGACTTTACAATCCCGTTCATGTAAGCTAGAAAATAGCATCATTCCTATATTCACAGCTCCACAATATCCTGGATTACCATATCTAGTTATGTTCTTCCTTATATTGTCCCCTTTATCTTATCATTAAATATACACATGTAACAGCTTAGTTGAGTACCTGGTAATTTCTAAAAAGGTGGCATCTTGGGATATTCTAAGAAGTCTCCATAAATACACAATTACTACATTATGATTGGAAAAAACAAATAAAAAGGACAGGCAAGGGGGTATTCAGGTCAGGGTTGAAAGAGAAAATAAAAGGGGTCAGATAGATAGGCTAGGAAGCAGTATAGATATTGAGTCAATCCCAGCAGGGGTTGTAAAAGTAGGGTTACTGAGGAATGCAGATGGACTATGAAGTCCAGATGGATACTCTCCTTCTTAAGTTCTATCTCCTACCAATTTACATTTTTCACTAGGTCATAGCTTGATATTTTCCCTTCCATCTGGATGGGCAAACTTACATTCTACCTACACCTTTTTCATTTACTTGTCTTGAAAATTTTACTTTCTTATATGTAGAATAATTTTTTCATTAAACCTTTTCCAAATAAAGATTATTAGTGGCTCAAACTGTTAATAATTTTCTTCCTATATTATACAAAAATCTTTCATTTCTGCCTTTGTCCTGTGTAGCCATATATGGCATATCTATGCCATGTTCCACATGATAACTTTTAAAATATTTGAAGGGATTTTTATCATTCGTTTCATAATTATTTTCTAATTAGAGTAAACATTATCTGTTCTTTCCACTGTTTCTTAAAAGTGACAGTGCTCACAAATCCTTCTCGTGTTCTTTTTCTTTTTCAGTATGCTTAAAATACGGTACTTGGGGCAGAATATAATATCCGATATATGAGCAGAAATTAAATGACTCCCATTCTAGATACTATACTTTCTCTAATATACTTTTATAAATGTTCAAGATATTTTTCCAAGTCAATGAATACACAAACATTAAATCATTATGGGATAAGTGAGGCCTATTATTTTAAACATGTTGGCACTACTGGGAATAAGAAGATGGTGATTTTACAAGAATGTTACATATCTGAATGCATATCTACCTAATATGGGCATGAAAATTTAAATAGCTAAACCAGGTATAATCTAAGAAACTGTAGAAGAAATGCTAATAATAGATTGAAGGTAAGAATCAAAGGGACAATATCAAAATAAAACAATGAAAGAACAACAAAGACAAAAAAAACCCATGGAAATAAGAAAAATGCTTCGTTAATGCCACGCCACATGATCAAATAAAAATATCTAACAGTTAACAAACTTTGCTGAAATATAAAAGAAGCAACCCAACTTATTACAGCAAGATTTTAATACATCAAATAAATACTCTAATTATTTTACTAATAAAAATCCAAAATCTATCAGGCTAATAAATGTTACCTACCCCAGGTACATCTGGTAGTCAATAATTAAATTCACTATTTTGGCAATCATACACTACAAATTTACTGTGCTCTTAATAAAGTACAATTTATGGCTTTCCCACAGAAACTGTTAAGTCTAGAATGAATCGTAGGTCTACCTAGTCTATATTTGTGAAACTGACTGACTGAACACAAAAACCTATAACTCTACACCTTATTAGGCATTATCTTTTCAGTTTCAAGATATTTTTGAATCTATATTCTGGCATCCAATGAATTATCAATCTCCAATGTTTCTGACAATCTCAATTCAATCAAGCATGATATTTGGCACAAAGCAAACATTTAAGTGGTTTTTGAATGCAAAATTATGCAAGTTCCCTATGAACCCATCTAATCAGTCACTACTACCATCCTTCTTATCTATAAGGATGTTATGTGGGACTTTGTTAAACATCTGGCTGAAATTAAGACTCAATTGACTATTGCATTTCCCTAAGTAACCATATTTTGAAAAGATATAAAGACAGTAGAGCATGAGTGGAACTCATAAAGGGTCTTTATATTTTCTGCTTCCCTTTGTAAATGCCCACGAAGTGTTCATTTAATGATCATAATTATCACTCCTATTACAGGGGAGCAGAACTAGAAGTAAGCCAACCAGTTAAAAAGTGGTTTGCTTTTCAGATAAATATAAAACTGCCCAAACTAGATAAGTTTAACAACAGAGAGAGATGTACAGGAAGGCAAGTTAAATATGAGATTGGGGTCATATTTAAAATTTTGGAACATTTAAAGACATTAAACCTAACTTTATTTTTCATTATTAAGATATAATTGACACAAACGACTATGAATTTTTGATGCACAGCATAAAGGCTTGATTTACATACATTGTGAAATGATTACCACAATAGTTTTAGTTAAGAGCCATCATCTCAAACTCATTCTTCGAGGCCACCAGCATCATGATACAAAAACTAGACAAGGGTACCACATAAAAAAAAATTACAGGCTAGTATTACTAGAGAAGACTCTACACATGGACATCACCAGATGGTCAATGCCGAAATCAGATTGATTATATTCTTTGCAGCCAAAGATGGAGAAGATCTATACTGTCAACAAAAACAAGACTAGGAGCTGACTGTGGCTCAGATCATGAACTACTTATTACCAAATTCAGACTTAAACTGAAGAAAGTGGGGAAAACCACTAGACCATTCAGGTATGACCTAAATCAAATCCCTTATGATTATACAGTGGAAGTGAGAAATGGATGTAAGGGCCTAGATCTGATACATAGAGTGCCTGATGAACTATGGAATGAGGTTCGTGACATTGTACAGGAGACAGGGATCAAGACCACCCCCATGGAAAAGAAATGCAAAAAAGCAAAATGGCTGTCTGGGGAGGTTTTACAAATAGCTGTGAAAAGAAGAGAGGTGAAAAGTAAAGGAGAAAAGGAAAGATATAAGCAACTGAATGCAGAGTTCCAAAGAATAGCAAGAAGAGATAAGAAAGCCTTCCTCAGCGATCAATGCAAAGAAATAGAGGAAAAGAACAGAATGGGAAAGACTAGAGATCTCTTCAAGAAAATTAGAGATACCAAGGGAACATTTCATGCAAAGATGGGCTCAATAAAGGACAGAAATGGTCTGGACCTCACAGAAGCAGAAGCTATTAAGAAGAGGTGGCAAGAATACACAGAAGAACTGTACAAAAAAGATCTTCACGACCCAGATAATCATGATGATGTGATCTTGGAATGTGAAGTCAAGTGGGCCTTAGAAAGCATCACTACGAACAAAGCTAGGGGAGGTGATGGAATTCCAGTTGAGCTATTTCAAATCCTGAAAGATGATGCTGTGAAAGTGCTGCACTCAAAATGCCAGCAAATTTGGAAAACTCAGCAGTGGCCACAGTTTTCATTCCAATCCCAAAGAAAGGCAATGCCAAAGAATGCTCAAACTACTGCACAATTGCACTCATCTCACGTGCTAGTAAAGTAAGGCTCAAAATTCTCCAAGCTAGGCTTCAGCAATACGTGAACCTTGAACTCCCTGATGATGAAGCTGGTTTTAGAAAAGGCAGAGGAACCAGAGATCAAATTGCCAACATTCGCTGGATCATAGAAAAAGCAAGAGAGTTCCAGAAAAACATCCATTTCTGCTTTACTGACTATGCCAAAGCCTTTGACTGTGTGGATCACAATAAACTGTGGAAGATTCTGAAAGAGATGGGAATAGCAGACCACCTAACCTGCCTCTTGAGAAATCTGTATGCAGGGCAGGAAGTAACAGTTAGAACTGGACATCAAACAACAGACTGGTTCCAAATAGGAAAAGGAGTACGTCAAGGCTGTATATTGTCACCCTGCTTATTTAACTTATATGCAGAGTACATCATGAGAAACGCTGGGCTGGAAGAAACACAAGCTGGAATCAAGATTGCCGGGAGAGGGACTTCCTTGGTGGTCCAGTGGTTAAGAGATGATGATGAACAGGGAGGCCTGGCGTGCTGCGATTCATGGGGTCGCAAAGAGTCGGACACGACTGAGTGACTGAACTGAACTGATTACTAATAAAAATAGATTCAAAAATCCTCAACAAAATCCTTACAAACTGACTGCAGCAATACATCAAGTACCATACACCACGTTCAAGTAGCATTTACCCCAGGAATGCAAGGATTTTTCAGTATTCACAAGTCAATGTGATACACCACATTAACAAATTGAAGAATAAAGACCGTCTGGTCATCTCAACAGATGCAGAAAAAGCTTTTGATAAAATTTATTATCCATTTATGACAGAAACTCTAGAAAATGGGCATAGAGGGAACATCGTCAGTCAGTCAATCAGTCATGTCCAGCTCTTTGCCACCTTGTGGACTGCAGCATGCCAGGCCTCCCTGCCCAGCACCAGCTCCCAGAGTTTACTCAAACTTATGTCCATTGAGTTGGTGATGCCATCCAACGATCTCATCCTCTGTCGTTCCCTTCTCGCCTTCAATCTTTCCCAGCATCACGGTCTTTTCAAATGAGTCAGCTCTTTGTATCAGGTGGCTAAAGTATTGGAGTTTCAGTTTCAGCATCAGTCCTTCCAGTGAATATTCAGGACTGACTTCCTTTAGGATGGACTGGTTGGATCTCCTTGTAGTCCAAGGGACTCTCAAGAGTCTTCTCCAACACCACAGTTCAAAAGCATCAATTCTTCGGTGCTCAGCTTTCTTCACAGTCCAACTCTCACATCCATACATGATTTCTGGAAAAAGCACAGCTTTGACTAGACAGACCTTTGTTGGCAAAGTAATGTCTCTGCTTTTAATACGCTGTCTAGGTTTGTCATAACTTTTCTTCCAAAGAGTAAGCGTCTTTTAATTTCACGGCTGCAGTCACCATCTGCAGTGATTTTGGAGCCTGAAAAAATAGCCTGTCACTGTTTTTCCATCTGTTTGCCATGAAGTGATGGGACTGGATGCCATGATCTTCGTTTTCTCAATGTTGAGCTTTAAGCCAACTTTTTCACTCTCCTCTTTCACTTTCATCAAGAGGCTTTTTAGTTCCTCTTCACTTTCTGCCATAAGGGTGGCATCATCTGCATATCTGAGATTATTGATATTTCTCCTGGCACTCTTGATTCCAGCTTGTGTTTCTTTCAGTCCAGCATTTCTCATGATGTACTCTGCATATAAGTCAAATAAGCAGGGTGACAATATACAGCCTTGATGTACTCCTTTTCTTATTTGGAACCAGTCTGTTGTTCGATGTCCAGTTCTAACTGTTGCTTCCTGACCTGCATACAGATTTCTCAAGAGGCAGGTCAGGTGGTCTGGTATTCCCATCTCTTTCAGAATTTTTCAGAGTTTGTTTTAGTCCAGAGAGAACATACCTCAACGTAATACAAGCCATTCATGACAAACCCACAGCTAATATCATTCTCAATGATGAAAAGCTGAAAATATTTCCTCTAAGATCAGGAACCAAGACAAAGATACTCTTGCCACTTTTATTCAACATAGTTTTGGAAGTCTCAGCCAAAACAATCAGAGAAGAAAAATAGAAGGAATTCAAATTGCAAAAGAATTAAAACTCAGTGTGTGCAGATTATGTGATACTACATATAGAAAATCCTAGAGACATCACCAAAAACTACTAGAGCTCATCAATGAATGTGGTAAAGCTGCTGGGTACAAAATTAATATAAAGAAGTTCATTGCATCTGCATACAACTAACAAAATATCAGAAAGTGGGCTTTCTTTTTTCAATTTCTGAGATAAGGAGGCACTTCAATTTTGTCCCATTTAGGATATACATATTGATACTGTGTATATAAACAGATGATTTCTAAGTTAGGTGTATGGGGAGAGCATGAATTTAAGCAAGGTGGTCAAAAGACACAAACTTCCAGTTATGAGATAAATAAGACTAGGCAATATAATGTACAACACAGTGACTATAGTTACCATTACTGTATGACATATATGAAAGTTAAGAGGGTAAATCATAACAGTTCAAATTACAAGGAAATAATCCCCCATTTCTTGTTTCATTTCCTTTGTATCAGAGGATAACTGCTTTACAATATTGTGCTGGCCTCTGCCATCCATCAACATGAATCACCCACAGGTCTACATATGTCCCCTCACTTCTGAACCCCCTCCCACCTCCTAGCTCATCCCATCCCTCTAGGTTGTCACAGAGCACTGGGTTGAGCTCCCTGTGTCACACAGCAAATTCCCACTTGCTATCTGTTTTACATATGGCAATGTATAGATTTCCATGTTATTCTCTCAATTCCTCCCACTCTCTCCTTCCTCCACTGTGTCCATAAGTCCGTTCTCTATGTCTGCATCTCCACTGCTTCCCTACAAATAGGTTCATCAGTGCCATCCTTCTACATTCCGTACGCATATCCCCTATTTCTTTTTATCATATCTACGAGATGATAACTAAAACTACTGTGGTAATCATGTCACAATATACATAAATCAAACCTTTATGCTGTACATCAAAAACTCATACAGTCATGTATTATACCTCAATAATAATGGGGAAAAAGTTAGGTTTAATCTTTTTAAATGTACCAAAATTTCATTTCACTTGGAATGTGAAGTTTATTCCACATTAGAAACAAGGCACTATTTTAAAAAGATTTAAGTCAATTTTAGTTTATAAGGTGCTTTTTATTATGAATAACAGTAAGAATTTCTGATTAAAGAACACTGATAATGACAAAGTTATTAAAGGAACTGAAATAGCTAAAAAGTTACCTCTTTTGGCACAATGTTCTTCAATATTGCTGTCCCATCGCTGAGACATTACCAAACTAAGCTCCATTTCTTCTTTTTCAATCTGTGGTTCATTTTCTTCATCATCGCTATTTTGAGGATTTTTACTGTTTCCAAAGGAAGGACATGGTGATGGCATCCTATTTCTTCCCCTGTGATATCCATCATTTTCCAAACCAGCAAGAAGATGTACCAGAGCCTCATCAGGACTACTGTCCACTACAAAACAAGTAAAGCATCGCCAACAAATAACTTAAACTTTCTAAATAATTCAGATCAATTATATATAAAACATTAATAATCATATATGCTGAAAGAATGCAGCTGGTACAGAGATTTATGTATTGATAGAGTTCTTCCATTAAAGTGCGACCCTGGGACCACCTGTAGTAGAATGATTTTGTGTCCTTATTAAGAAGAAAATTCTTAAGATACCATCTCGCATCTATTGAATTAGAATTTCTGAGGCAAGGCTCAGGAATTTGCATGTTAACAAGCTGCTCAAGCTCTTACTGCTTAAGTAAGGCTGAGGAGAACTAAATGAAATATAATCACAAATGATTTTAAAATATATAATAAATATATGAATTAATGCTAAATGAAACATGAGAACACCTTATCCCTCATTTGAGATTTATTTAGCTCACAGGATAACCCATCAAAACCTGTAACTGAAAAACACAGGAGAGCTTTAAAGTGATTAATAGCATTACTTCCTGAAGACCACCACTGAGATATCACATCATAGGCACTAGGTTTTCTAAAACCAAAGACAGAAAATAACAAGTGTTGACAATATGTGAAAAATCGGAACCCTTATATACTGCTGGTCAAACTGTACAATGGTGCAGCTGCTCTGGGGGAAAAAAGTTTGGCAGTTTATTAAAATGTTAAACACAGAGTTACCAGGAGACCCAGTAATTCCATTCATAGGTATACACCCAAAAGAAGTGAAAACATGTGTCCACACGAACACCTATACATGAATAATCATAGCCGCATTACTCACAATAGACAAAACAGTGGAAACAACTCAAATATCCATCAACTGAAGCACAGAGAAATGAAATATGGTTTATATCCATATAATGCAACATTATTCAGTAGTAAAAAGAAATGAAGCACTGATATATACCTCAACATGAAAACATATATACCTTAAAAACATTATGCTTAGTGAAAAGAATACAGAAACAAAGGTTATGTGAGTCCATTTATATGAAATGCCCAATATAGGTAAATCTAGCAAAAGAGAAAACAGATTAGAAGTTGCCAGAGGCTGAGAGGAGGGAAAAGAGAGAAGGGACTACAAATGGGTATGGGGTTTCTTTTATAGAGTGATAAAAATGTTCTGTAATCAGATAGTGAAAATGATTGTACAGCTACATGAAATGCTGAAAACCACTGAACTGTACAAGTTAGAAGTTAGTTTTACAATATGTGAATTATATCCCATTTAAAGTTATTATCTAAAAAAAAAATAATAGAGGAGGCTGTTCTAATCTAGTACACAACCTTTTTCTCTGTAAAATATAACAGTTTAGTAAATGCGGAATATATTAAAGTTTCATGTTTTCCTTGTTGACAATGAAGAAACTAGTTCAATCATGCTACCAAATATAAGGTTAGAGGCTATTTTGGCAAAAATCCATTTCTTAAACCTAGATTGCAATTTATTTTTCCTGATATACTTTTTAAGAAGTTAATACTAGCAAATGATTTATATACATTTGACTCAGATCTTTGACTAACATTGAGACTGTATTTTTGCAACTTTAGATAAGTGAAAATTATATCAGCTGGTGATACATTTTATTCACTTAGTATGATGAAATAAGAATGCAACTTTCTCTTTTTCAATTTCTTTAACTGTCTTTTTATAACTAAAATATAATTTAGGCATATAACACATTTATTTACTCAGAAATAAAACATTTTACATTTATTTATAAACTTCAAGTTAACTTTTAGATGTGGTCTTTGGATCATTTCTTTCTATATATGTCATGTCATTCATTTAAAAAGAAAAAAGTTACCTACCTCCATATAAAATGTTCTTGAAATATGACTGTGTACAGTAATTTTGATATTGTCCCTAGTCACTGAATTAATCTTCCACTCAAATGAAAATGTAAATAACAGAGAGAAGATACTGTGGAGGGGTAGGATCACATTTGATACTATACCTCATTTGATACAGTAAGAATGGAAAAGCAAAAGTGAGCAAGTACCATAAAATCATTATACCGAGCAAAACAAGATGCAGGAAGTTCAATGATATTTCACTTTTTGTAATGAAAATTTGAAAACATTTCTGAAAAGGTATCAGTAATTTAGAGTAAATTACTGAAATGAAATCTAGTAAATGGCTTATAATATTAATGAAAATGCATTTATGGAAATGTAAAGATACTCAGAAATAACTGTTATGTCCTATGCTAGTCAAGAATTAATAGCTTGAAAGGTGTTGTCCAGGGAAATTTCTGAGACTTGTTAAAGAATCAATCATGATATTTTATTAGTGTACTTAACTTTGAAGAATTTTAATTCAAAATAAACACATTTCTCCTTAAAGCAATATAGTTCTCTTCCAACCAAAGTGAAGTTAAGAAAAGAGAATTATTTTCTTTTCCAACTATTTAACAGAAAAAGCTGTATGGAAAACAAAAAAGAAACTACACTTCTCAATGCAAGATTTCATTCTTATATTGAGTAAGAATTTATTCAACATCCAACTTTAACCTTTCCATATAAAAGAAAAAAATACTACCTGATATATGCACTTTTGTTGATTTAACATACTGAAAATTCATGACAGAATAGTTGCTTACAGAAAACTGGTGACTCACTCAGTCTTTGGGACAAAGGCTGAAAAGTCTGACTATTTTCCATGAGGTTCAAAATTGCTTCTTCATTAATAACAGCATCCTCCACTTTGGATCTAGTGTGACCTTAAGAGGACAAAGAATACAAAAACATTAAAGTAAATGACCTAAATCTGAAATTGCTTACAATTTGTTTAAATCAGAAAACATTACAATGTAAACCTATTTAAAATTCTGAAGTGTTAGTGATATGTTAAATAAAAACATGATAAACTTAATGAAAGCCACAGGAAATCTAACCAGTCACACAGAAAAAAAACAAAACCCTGAAACTGTGATCACTAAATGTTTACAATCTCCTCACTAAATCAAGTATCTAGTTTGTACAGTTATATTACCCTGATAAAGTCATTGCACATTAAAATCTGTAAAACAAGTTCTCAGAGGGAAGTTCATAGTGATATAGCCCTTCTTTAAGGAAAAAAAGTTGAAATAAGCAATCTAATCCACCACCTAAAAGAACTGGAAAAAGAAGAACAAACAAAACCTAAAGTCAGCAAAAGGAAGGAGGTAATAAAGATGAGGGAGGGAATAAATAAAGAGAGATTCAAAAACTAGGAAAACAAAAACAAAAACAACCAATGGAACTAACAGCTGAAAGGGTAAACAAAATTGACAAACCTCTGGCCAGGCTCACCAAGAAAAAAAAGAGAGAAGATCCAAATAAAGTAAGAAATCAAAGAGGAGAAATCACAACTGATACCACAGAAATACAAAAAACTGTAAGACAATACCATGAACAATTAGACAATCTAGAAGAAATGGGTAACTTGTAGAAACATACAGCTCTCCAAAATTGAATCTAGAAGAAATACATCTTGAACAGACCAACCAAACACTAGAAATGAAACAGAATCTGTTAAAAAAAACTCCTTACAAACAAAAGTCCAGAACCAGATGGTTTCACAGGCAAATTCTACCAACCATACAAAGAACTTATACTAATTTTTCTCAAACTCTTCCAGAAGACTGAAGAGGAAGGAATACTTCCAAAGATAGGCTATGAAGCCACCACTACCCTGATACCAAAACCACACAAAGACACTATCAAAAAAACAAAATTACGGGCATTATCTTTGATGAATATAGATATACAAACAAAATATGAGAAAACTGAATCCAACAACACTTAAAAAGATCATATACCATGAACAATTAAGATTCATCCCAGGGTCAAAAGTATGGTTCAACATACATAAATCAGTCAATATGATCTACCACATCAAAACCGAAGAAAAGATAATAACCATATGATCATCTCAATAGATGCAGAAAAAAGCATCTGATAAAATTCAACATCCTTTCATGATTAAAACCCTTACAAAAGTGAGTATAGAGGAAACATATTTTAACATACTAAAAGCTATCTATGACACATACACAGCCAATATAATACTCAATGGTGAAAAGCTGAAAGCCTTCCACCTAAAATTTGCAACAAGACAAGGATGCCGACCCTCACTTCCTTTCAACACAGTATTGGAAGTTCTAGCAACACCAATCAGACAAGAAAAAGAAAAGGTATTCAAATTGGTAGGAATAGGTAAAACTGTCATTATATGTACATGGTATGACATGATATATAGTAAACCCTAGACTCTACACACAGACTACAAGAACTGATAAACAAACACAGCAAGGTAGGAGGATACAAGATTAACACACAGAAACTTCTTGCATTTCTTTACACTAACAATAAAATATCAGAAAGAAAATGTAAACAAATGTCCCTTTTAAAATCACATTAAAAAGTAAAACACTTAGGAATAAACCTCACCAAGGAGGTGAAAGATTTATATGCTGAAAACTATAAAACATTAATAAAGGAAACTGAAGATAAATTAATGGGAAGATATTGTATGCTCTTGGATTACAAACATTAAATCTGTTAAAATGGCCATGCAGCCCAAAGCAATCAATATATTTAATGCAATACCTATCAAAATACCCATGACTTTTTCTCAGAACCAGAATAAGCCTAAAATTTATACTTCGGATATAGATTCTGGATCTCCTAAAGATCCAGAATTGCCAAGGCAATCCTGAAGGAAAAAAAAACAAAACAAAAAAAACAAAGCAGGAGGTATAACTCACCCAGACTTCAGACAATATTACAAAACTACTGTAATCAAAACAGCATGATATTGGCAGAAGAACAGACATATGGATTAATGAAACAGAATGCAGAGCTAAGAAATAAACCCACACACATTTCCCCACAGGGACCACTCTGTTCCCCACCTGCACTACTCTGTTCCCCACATGGATTCTATTTTTCTGCTTCTGATATTCAGGCTTGAAAATCAATGTTTTCAACCCAGGACATAGCTAGAGTGTTTAATCAAGATGAAAGAACAAAGAAAACTACAAAAACAGGTCATCCCAAGGCAAAAAAAAAAAAACAAAAACACACCAAAAACCCTAAACTGAGATCAGTGAAAACAAAGCGGGTTTTAAAACTAATTACAAAATAGATAAGACTGACAAGAATGATCACAACAAAAGAGAGAAAGAGTAAATAAATTACATTAGAAATAAAAGGAGAAGTGCCAAAGGTAAAAGAGATATATTAAAGGAATACTATGAGCAACTTTATACCAAAAATATGGAAAACTCAAATTAAATGGGTAGTTTCTTAGGAAAAATATGATATAAATTCTGATTCAAACAAATAAAAAACCTGAGTAAACCTGTAACAATTAAGGAAGATAAATTAATAGTGTAAAATCCACATCTTTATTTCCCCATGGACTCCAGCCTCCTCTGTCCATGGAATTCTCCAGGCAACAATACAGGAGTGTAGCCATTCCCTCTCCAGGGGATCTTCCTGACCCAGGGATCAAACCTGGGTCTGATGCTTTGCAGGCAGATTCTTTACCATCTGAGCCACAAGGGAAGCCCTTACTACCCTCACCCTCACATAAAAAGCCACAAAAACATCTGTTTAAGTCTGAATGGTTTTACAGATGAGATGTATCAAATCTCTAAAAATAGACTATATCAATCCAATAAAAATTCTTGAAAGGAGAGGTGAAAAACAGGAAAAGCTCTACAATGCATTTAATGGGATTAAAGTATGAATGCTTCTCAATTCCTGGAAGAAAAAAAAAACCCTAAACAAAATTATTAGCAAAGTAAATACAACAATACTTAAAAACACACATTATGACAAGGATTTGTTTCAGGAGTGCAAGGACAGTTTAACATAATGTAACTACCATATTAACAGAGTAAAAGAGAAAAACTGATTATGTCAATAAATTCAGAAAGAAAAATTTGGTAAAACTTAATATCCATTCTTGCTTTTAAAAACTCAAATTTTCCTTAGCAAGCAAAAATAGAAGATTTAATTGCTATCTAATAAACTGATTAAAATTTATCTACCAATATTCTGTAGTAAATTTCATAATTAATGATGAAATACAAAAACATTCCCTTTAAAGCCAGGAAAAACGCTTTATGACTTCTACTTAATATTATTGGAGCATTCTTAAGCAGTGCATTAAAACATTAAAAAATATAAGGATGGGAAGGGAAGTAATAATTATTTTCTGATAATGACTCTACACAGAAAATCCAATGAAACAGATATAAATTATCAACACTAATAAACGTTGTTGGATATAAGACTGACACACAATGTCAGTGAAGATCCTAATATCAGCAATTAGAAGATGTAATTTTTGAAAGATAAATTTACAACAGCAACAATTATGAGGCACCTGGAGTATATCTAACAAAAGATATTAAACACTTTTACCAAAAAACCCACAAAGCTTTACTGAAAGACAAGGAAGAAGACCAAATAAACTGAGAAATATATTATGCTCATAAATGAGATAATTTGGTATATAGAAAGATTTAAAATATTTCTAAATCAGTCTATAAATTCAGTAATTTTCCAATAAAATCTCAACAAAGTTCTTTTCAGAAACAAGACAATCTGATCTTATAATTAACATGGGAGAGCTTTTAAAAGATCCAAGAGTCATTAAGACGACTTTGAAGCAGAGATCTGACCGATATATATCCATACTTACAAAGCAACAGTAATTACAACAGCATGATATTAACATGGGAGAACACAACTGAGGTTGGGGAATTCAGTGAAAACGAACTTTTTCAATAAATGGTTGGAACTAGCTCTTTATACCTAGAAAAACAGATACAGTAAGATCCTTACTATGTACACAAGTAAAATGTAGGATGAATTGAAGACCTACATGTGGAAAACCAACTGTAAGCACACATAAACCTTAAGGATGAAAATTTTCATTACAGCGGGATAGGAAATGACTTTAAATCAGGTACAAAAACCAAACAGTAAAGGAAAAAAATCTTAAATATAATGCTAAAAAGACATATAAAACACTCTTTTTAAAAAGGGAAGAAAATGGGGAAAAAGACTAAAAATAAAGTTCAAGTCTAGATAAGGAGAAAATATCTCTACAATAAATATAACTAACAAGGGCTTGATATCCAGAAAATACAGGGAATTTCTACACATTAATAAGAAAATGATTGATGCAATAGAAAACGAGCGAAGAACATGAATAAGCAATTCTCAGACAGAAAGACCCCAATGCTTATAAATATCAGTAATCAGGCAATGCAGATTAAACTATTCAGATTCTGAAGAATGAGAACGGCAAAAAATTTTTGCGTCTCACACTATCAAATATTGTTGAGGATGTAGGGAAGTAAAAGCTCTAATATTCTGTGGGAATATAAACATGTATAATCATTTCATAGAGCAATTTTGAAATAAAATGTGATAGTTTTATTGTTAACATACCTCAAAATCTGAAAAACTGAGCACTAAAATGGAGCTTATAAGGAAAATTGAACAGTAAGACAAAATTTATGCAACTCTGTAACGAGAATACTAACAAAATCAATAATTGGTACCTGAGGAAATAAACTGCTCAGTCAGGCAGGCAGCTCAGCGTGGCTGGAAGCTGTCATAGTAGATATTAAAAATGCACAGGAAATAGTAGTATGGAAATTCTGGGTACATTTTGATTAGGATGGGGCTAGCAGATGCTAAGACAAAGCAAATCAAAGTAGAGCTCTGATCCAAAAGGCTGCCATTAAAGTAGTTGGGAGAGGGTGTAACTTGCTCTGAGTCAGAGGGTGTAACTTGCTCTGAGTCAGAGGGCACAATGCTAGGATGCAACTCTTAGCGAAGGAGGAGGCCCGAGGTGGATGCAGCTGCTCATTTCTAGCCGCTGTTTAATTCAGTCAAGAGTGCCTCTGCTGCCCATGCAGCAGTGAAAAGAGGGCTTTTCCTTTCCTACTGAAGGTTGGTAATTCTACTCCTGCTATTCTGACTCCCCTGCCTAGAAAAACTGTATGCATAAAAACATAACTTCTGAGTAAAACTTTCATTACACTCTTAACTACCGACCATGTAAAAAGGTAACTGCATTGCAGAAACCCTAACAGAACAGATGCTATCTAAGGTAGAGTTTAATAATACATATACCCTAAGACTTGGCAAGTTATACTTTTATATTTTTCTGTAGAGAAACTCCGGCACATGGCCACAAGGTGACAGATGTGATACTGCTAACCACAGTGCAAAAGTGAAAACCATCTAAGAGCTGTGGAGTCAGATAAACTTGTCCAGTCTCACAAAAGAATGCTAATAATCAGCTAAAATGAGTGACCTACAAATACGCAAGATCGAGAACAGATTTCAAAGTTATTACTGCTGACACAGAAGATACTCAACACCATTATCAATGAGGGAAATGATAATTAAACCATAATGAGATGCCATTTCACACATACTAGGATGGCTATATAAAAAAAGACAGATAATAACAAGTGTCAGTGAGAATGTAAGGTCTCTGGAACCCTCATATACTGCTGATGGGAATGTAAAAGTGCAGTCACCTAGGAAAACAGTTGGGCAGTTTATTAAAAGTTAAACACAAATTTATCAAATGACCCAGCAATTCTCTTCCCTGGTATCCACTCAAGAAAAATAAAAATTTATATCCACACAAAGACATAAACGTTCAGAACAGCATTATTCTTAAGGGCCCCAAAGTGAAAAGAACTTAAATATTCATCACCTAATGAATGAATCAATAAAATAAATCAGTACAAGGCAATACTATTAGGCGATAAAATGGAATGAAATACTGATAAGAGATCTACAGTATGGCAAAAACTAAAAATGTTATGCTAAGTAAAGTCCAAAAGATCACATATTTTATGACTTCATTTACATGATTTACCCAGGAAAGATAAATCTTGAGAGACAAGAAAGTAGATTAGTGGTTACTTAGGGTTGGAGTCTTTTGAGGTGAAGAAACTGTTTTAAAATGGAATTATGGAGATGTTAGTACAACTCTGTAAATTTATCAAAAATTACTGGATTATACATTTGAAATCAGTGAATTTTATGTCATGTAAATTATACCTCAATTAAATTGTTCAAAAATATAATGTTGAATGAAAAATGCAAGTTGCTTAATCTATGCTAAGTAAGACACCATTTATGTAAAATTTAAAACCTGAAAATAATAGTATTTGTTGTGGACATACTTATGTAAGAACATATAAAATCCAATTTGTATGAACTTTAGAATGATGCTTATCTCCAGAGATTAAGAAAAGGTAAAGGAATGAGAGAAGTTTTTGCTACATCAATGATATTTTAGTTCTTAGGGAAAAAAATGAGCTACCTCAACTAAATACTAATATCTCAGTGCTAGATACACAGGATGTCTATAATGGCATTTTCTGTATGCTTGCAGGAAAACCCTTACCTTTGCTCAACTCTGCATCTTTGTGGACTTCTACCATATTAGCTGGTGTACATGGAAGAATTTCAGGAGACAGAACCTCAGAGTGCAATGTTAATTCAGCAGAGAACTCCTGGGATCCATCACTGTAGTCCACAGATCCTGATAATGTTCTGCTTAATTAAAACATATCCTTTATAACAAACTACATAACAAAGCAATAAAATTAGTTCTGAGAGCTATAATAAATAACCACTTACACAGAGAAATTGTTCTCTTTGAGTATTTCCTGAAGTCTCTTCTGAAAATTTTTTTCACTTTCTGTTGCTGGCACAAACCTGCGATCTTTGAATTTTAAAAATTCATTAAAAAATGTAGGCAGCAAATGAATGAAATAGTTTCCTTTTTCCTAGAGTACCTTTTAAAATGGTAGCAATTTCCTATATTTGACACATGTAACATCATCTAAAAACAGTCCTATTATAAATCAAACAAAAAGGAAACGGTTGTTACTGAAGCTATAAAATTAAGCACTTAAAAGTCATTTCAAGATTAAGTTCTATAAATTAAAAACAAAAACATTATTTTCTATCTAAAAATGTTATCATACACCATGAACCTAGAAATTTTCCCTTTATAAAATATTTCTATTTTAAAAGGCATTCAAAATTTATCAAAGGATTTTTAGTGTCTATGAGATTATAACACAAATTTTAATTGGACTTCAGTGTAGGCTTACTACTGTATTTCAAATACATTTGCTTTTTAAACTGTCTTCTCTTTTACCTTTATTTAATAATTTGTTGTTTATCCATGGCATTAAAAACTTTCTTCCAATTCTTTTTGAATGTATCAAAGTTTAGTAACAAATCAAATGAGTACTTTCTTCAGAGATGTACAAGTTAATCAAAGTCAGAATTTATGACATACCCAGAGAAATAATTTTGGGACAGAATTTCATGGGTTACATTTTCAAAGCTTAATGAACTAAACAGTGTTTCTAAGTTGGGATTCATGTTCTTCTGTAAGTATTCTATAGATCATTTGGAAATGCCAAGGTTAAAACATACTAGAGAATGAAAAAGGAGAAAAGGGTAGAATGAAAACCAAGGCCAAGAAGATGTCAATTTCTTATGAGAGACAATGAGTGACACTTGGATGTGAAGAATAATGAGAATAGGAAGAAAAATATGTAGAAAATTTAAATGTAGTCTGAAAAGCAAAATCTAATGTCAAGGTAAAAATTCAATGGCTTGTACTTTTTCATTAAAATATCTAGCTAAAAAATATCATCAGAGTATTATTAGGTTTGTACCTTGTGATTCAGGTTGACTAATTTGAGAAGTTTCATTTCTATTTCTTCGCCGTTGCTTTTCATCTTCCCATATGGCCTGTAGACCAGGGTTTCCACCAATTTGAGCTGTAATCACAATAATACTTCAATACGACAAGGGTCAAAGTGAAAATTCTTAAGAAAAAGAGAAATCCATCATAAATAAAAAAATAAATGCGTCCCTTAAGAAAAAAAAATTACCTATTCTGTGTAATAAAACAAATTATCCCAACCTACATTTACTATATTACTCCCTTTTAGTTTCCTTACTAGTTTCCTAAAACCCCAGCAAGTGAGTAAGATTCAAACATCTGATGATAGTCAACAGACCCAAAAGTCCCCTCCCTGGTACATAATCTGAAATTAAAAAAATTAGCAGGCAGAGCATAGTAAATTATTTGATAATGGCTAATTTATTTATTTAGTGTCACACTTTAGGTTTATGTCTGTACAAACAAACTCATATGAATGAAGCATAAATGAAAAAATTACTATCTCATCAGGGAACAGAAAAAAGTCTTCATAATATTTTACATTTTCCTTTAATTTCACCTCCCTAGTGATATTTTCTTCCATACTTTTTCCATTCTTTGGTCATGGATTTTTAAAAATAAAACTATACATTAAGAATAACTGTGTATATACCTTCAATGTCCAACCGATTTAAGATATCAGCAGCTACAGCATCCACTTCTAATTCACAAGTACTTTGTGGTTCAACACCTTCCAGTATTAAAGAGCTGTATTAAAGAAGTATCAAAAGACACAATAATTATGTAAGAGAACATTTTCTTAAGATTTTTCTAAAATGATTTTTCATGTTTAAGGGGTAACTAGAAAGCCAGAGATTATTTATCAATTGATAACTCTACAGAGATCTTTTGGGATCATTTTACATACTTTGGTTCATTATTATATTAAAAATGTACAGAGCTTCCCTGGTAGCTCAGTGGTAAAGAATCTGCCTGCCAATGCAGGAGACACAAGCGCAATCCCTGCTCTGGGAAGATCCCACATGGTGAGGGGCAACTAAGCCCGTGCACCACAACTACTGAGCCTGTGCTCTAGAGCCTGGGAGCCGCAACTGCTGAGCCTGCACGCCCTAGAGCCTGTGCTCCTCAACAAGAGAAGCCACTGCAACGAGAAACTGTAACTGGAGAGCAGCCCCAGCTGTCTGCAACTAGAGATAGCCCGTGGAAATAAACAATACATAAATACATAAAATTATACAAATATATAAAAGGGAATATACAATGTTTCAGCATGCGGGTCATATCCAGAGCGAGCTGGGTTAAGACAATAGAGAGACAAGAAAGGGGACTCATCAAAAACCATACACATATGCAATTACTTGCCCAGAGGCATCTATCTCAGCAATTATCAAAAGATGGCTTTTAAAAATTAAAAAAGATGGTTTTTAAAAATCAGGAAGAAATATATAACAAGAGTTGAGAGGAGATAAACATATTGAAAGTGGGCAAGTGATATTGTTCTCTTTGCCTTCAACAACTACTACTGAGCTGGGGAATGCTTTAAAACTTTACATGACAATTGTGAAACCACCCAAGTCCAGTATTGGGATCATAGCTAGGAAAAGAGGTGATACCATAAGGTCATGTTTTAAGAGAAACATATTAACAAAACTCACTCTCCATTGTCCATACCTAAGAAATAAGTTTATTTTATTTATTTATTTATTTGAAGTGTAATTGCTTTACAGAATTCTGTTGTTTTCTGTCAAACCTCCACATGAATCAGCCATAGGTATAAATTTTGATGGAACATAAGTGATTAATTTGTTAAAACAAAGAATTTTTACAATTTATCTATGCACATATACAGATATAGACACAACACACCTATATCTTTATATCTTTTACCACTGAGAAGGGACATACCTGTCAAACTATCACAATATATCCATCTCTTTAACTTTCAGAAAAAGTAACTCGCAATACAGCTTGTCTAATTTTACAAAATAAGTTATGCCATGAAATAAAGTATCAGATAAAATAGTTTTGGCCAACAGTTTTTTCCTTTATGTTAAAATGTTTCACAATTTTGAAAGAATTATATTACAAATTTCAAGGGTGAATTTTCCAGTAGATAATTTGTGACAAAGGGAGGAAATATTTAAAAATGCAACTTCACAGTAGAAACTTACAATTATTTCTTGCCCTCATTAAAAACTACTTCAGACATTCAGAATAGGAGGTGTTATTAGGGAAAGGATATTGTTGCTGTTCATTCACTCAGATCTGTCTTACTCTTTGCTACCCCATGAACTGAAGCAAGCCAGGCTTCCCTAACCTTCACCCTCCCCTGTCAGTGAGTTTGCTCAAATTCATTGAGTCAGTGATGCCATCCAACCAACTTGTCCTCTGTCATCCCCTTCTCCTCCTGCCCTCAATTTTTTCCCAGCATCAGGTTCTTTTACAATGAGTTGGCTCTTCCCATCAGGTGTACTGGAGATTCAGCTTCAGCATTAGTCCGTTCAATGAATATTCAGGGTTGATTTTCTTTAGGATTGATTGGTTTGACCTCCTTGCAGTCCAAGGGACTCTCAAGAGTCTTCTCCAGCACCACAGTTCAAAGGCATCAATTCTTCAGCGCTCAGCCTTTTTATTGTCCAGCTCTCACATCCATACATGACTAAGCTTCCTTGGTGGCTCAGACGGTAAAGAATCTGCCTGCAATGTGAGAGACCTGGATTCGATTCCTGGGCTGGGAAGAACCTCTGCAGAAGGGCGTGGCAACCACTTCAGTATTCTTGCCTGGAGAACCCCCATGGACAGAGGAACCTGGTGGGCTACAGTCCGTGGGGTCGCAAAGAGGTGGACATGACTGAGTAACTAAGCACACCACGTATGGATCTTTGTAGGTGAAGTAATGTCTCTGCTTTTTAATATGCTGTCTAGGTTTTTCATTGCTTTTCTTCAAAGACCAATAATCTTAATTTCACGGCTGCAGTCTCCATCCACAGTGATTTTGGAGCCCAAGAAAATAAAGTCTATCACTGTTTCCATTGTTTTCCCATCTATTTGCCATTAAGTGATGGGACTGAATGCCATTTGTTTATAGAATGTTGAGTTTTAGGCCAGCTTTTTCACTCTCCTCTTTCACCTTCATCAAGAGGCTCTTTAATTCTTCTTTGCTTTCTGTTATAAAAGTGGTGTCATCTCATATCTGAGGTTATTGATATTTCTCCCCACAATCTTGATTCCAGCTTGTGCTTCCTCCAGCCCAGCGTTTCTCATGATGTACTCTGCATATAGGTTAAATAAGCAGGGTGACAACATACAGCTGTGATGGGCTCCTTTCCCAGTGTGGAACTAGTTCCTTGTTCATGTCTGATTCTAACTGTTGCTTCTTGACCTGCATGAAGGTTTCACAGGAGGCAGGTCAGGTGGTCTGGTATTTCCATCTCTTTAAGAATTTTCCACAGTTTGTTGTGATTTACACAGTCAAAGGCTTTAGCGTAGTCAATGAAACAAAGGTAGATGTTTTCCTGGAATTCTCTAGCTTTTTCTATGATTCAATGGATGTTGGCAAGTTGATCTCTGGTTCCTCTGCTTTTTCTATATCCAGCTTGAACATCTGGAAGTTCTTGGTTCACATACTGTTGAGACCTAGCTTGAAAGATTTGCGCATTACTCTGCTATCATGTGAATTGAGTGCAACTGTGCAGTAGTTTGAACATTATTTGGCACTGCCCTTCTTTAGGAATGGAATGAAAACTGACCTTTTCCAAACCTGTGGCCACTGCTGAGTTTTCCAAATTTGCTAGCATAGTGAGTGCACCACTTTAACAGCATCATCTTTTAGGAAGTAGTTTTCAGAAATTAAAAACTGCTTTCAGTAAATAGAAAAAAACACGAGAGGGGTGGGATATGATGGGAGGTGGGCAGGAGGTTGAAGAGGGAGGGGACATATGTTTAACTATGGATGATTCATGTTTATATGTGGAAGAGACCAATACAATATTATAAAGCAATAATTCTCCAATTAGAAATAATTTTTAAAAAATTAAAATAAATTTGAGCCTGCAAATACATGTAGGCCATTCATTTAAACTATGAAAGGTAGATAAGCAATACAATGGTAATTAGGCAACTGTACCTCTCTGAATATTTCTATTCACAGCTTAACACAATAGACCCACAAATTACAGTCACTGAGGATAGAGCTCAGACATCTGTAATTTTAAAAATCTCTTCAGATCATTCTGATGGGCAGCGAGGTTGAGATTACTGCAGTAGATTCAACCTTTGTGAATTCAACACTCTGGCAAATGACTGAAGGACCATGATATGTGGTAATTTACAATGAGCCAGCAGGGCTTCCCTAGTGGCTCAATGGAAAAGAACCTGCCTGCCAGTGCAGGAGATGCGGGTTCAATCCCCGGGTCAGGAAGATTCCCTGGAGAAGGAAATGGTAACCCACACCAGTATTCTCATGGGAAATCCCCTGGACACAAGAGCCTCGTGGGCTACAGTCCATAGGGTTGCAAGAGTTGGACACAACTTAGCAGCAGCACCACCACCACAGCAGGTAGGGTTAGTAGACTTACAAACTCAGCACTTGCATCTCATTGAGTTTGTTGCTATTTGTTTCAGCCCTTGAAATAATATTGTGAAATTATTCAGATATTATTAATATTATCAATATTATTATTCAAAATAATATTGTGAAATATTGTGAAATTGTGGAATTTCAGCCCTTGAAATTCCTTGGGAAGGAATATAAAACATTTTGGGTTAAAAAAAAAGTATCCAGAGGATGTGCTCACATGGGGGTAAAAATGAGACTAATAAAATTTAAGAGTACTGATTTGGCAAAAATGTTTATGACATTTTGTTATTTATATTTGATGAAATGATAGATTTTCATGTTTAATACAAGAAGCCTGCAAGTATGGGACAAAAACGTAGGTTATAGCTAACCTACATTTATTATAAATTCTAGTTCTGAATACCTTGTCTAATTTCACTAGTTTGCCATTTCATATCTTTGCTCTGTACTGTACTGTGCTCAGTCATTTCCAACTCTCTGTGACCCCATGGACTACAGCTCACCAGGTTCCTCTGTCCATGGGATTTTCCAGGCAAGAACTAGAGTGGGTTGTCATTTCCTTCTCCAGGGGATATTTCTAACCCAGGGATCGAATCTGTCTCCTGTACCAGCAGGCAGATTTCTTTACCACCGAGCCACCAGGGAAGCTCATCTATGCTTTTAAAAGTAATAATTCAAATTTTTCATTGTAATACACAGAGTTTCTTTAAACTAACTCCTAACCAGTGAAGCTTTACTATATAGTCTTATGACCTAACCAGAAAGATGCTTGCTGAAAAAGGCTTCCAATACAAATAAACCTTGATTTGAGGTGATTGTGCAAAAACAACTTACTAAATATAGGACTTGGAAAACCAAGGGATCTAGTGAGTAGGTCAAATCTTTGGATTAAGCTTATTTGTTCCAATTTCAGAGAGATAGAGGAACTATATAACAGGCACAAAAACAAGACAGAAAACAGCCTGTTGGTCACTTTGTTCTGGACTAATTAGAACTTGAATTTGATGCAGTAAATAACACTGTCTCTAAAATTAATACCATTTCAACACAATTATAAAAACAATTCTGCTGTATCTGAGGACCCTAGAAGTACATATGTATGTATACATGTATGACTTTACCAAAATGTCGTGACATTTGCTAACTGAATCCAGAGGTAAGGCAAGTCACTGTCCACTTGGAAGGCTCTGAAGTCTCATTCTGGCATAATATTATTCATAAATCAAAATATTTCTATCATTATTTAATGAGAGTCTTAATGTTAGGTCTTAAAAAGCCAAAGCAATTCTATAATATGGAAATTCTGTGAAGAACATACTAGTATCTTAAACTATATAAATTAAGCTCTAAACAAATATCTTACAACAGCCTATCTTCAACGAATTAATAAATTCACATTTTATCATGAAATTAAAAAAAGTCATTTAACTGAATACTTCTACTTTGCATCCTTCATTAAAAAAAGAAAACAACAACAACAACAAAAATGCTTAAAACTTATCAGGTGACATGTAAGTAGTAAAAAAAAGGCACCACCCCACCCCATCAATACCCAAATAATCAACAAAGAATCAAGAAAGCTTGGGCAACAACTTTTGGTATAAAACAAAAATCCTCTACTTCTATGTACATTAAGATATTATGATAATTTTGATAGGTACTGATATCTACTTTACAGTAGGGAAATGTAAGCCTTTGGAATATCTTACCCTCTCGAAGAGTCTAATAAATATTAAACAGTCAAAAGAAATCACAAATTGTATTATTCATATACACTACAGTAATCCACTTTTTTCTCACAAATATTCAGAAATATTTAGGGGTTATTTTTATTTAAAATATTTTCCATTTAGGATTGAATGGTTTACCTATTGATTTAAATATTTATTTGCTGTACCATGTAACATATGGGATCTTAGTTCCCTGACCAGAAATGGAACCCCCCTGCAGTGGAAGTATGGAGTCTTAATCACTGGACAACCAAGGAAGTCCTGCTATATTTAGGTTTTAAATTGCTTTTATATTATATGATTTTTACTTGACAAATTGTGTGTGTGTGTGCTTAGTTACTCAGTCATGTCTGACTTTTTGCGACCCCATGGACTACAGCCCACCAGGCTCCACTGTCCACGGGATTCTCCACACAAGAATACTGGAGTGCATAGCCATTCCCTTCTCCAGGGGATCTACCTGACCGAGGGATCGAACCCAGGTCTCCTGCATTGCAGGTGGATTCTCTACTCTCTGAGCCACCAGGGAAGCCCACTTGACAAGTTGTAGGATGTCAATTTAGAATGTATGAACAAGATAGATGTTGGAGAGAAGTATAAAAACTTACATTCAGATTTTATTAATTAGGGAATAACTAGGTATATTTTCAACCTATTTTGAAAGTTTATTTTTGAAATCTATGATCCATGTAACATACTAATGTTGAGATTTGCTTTTTTGATAAACTTACAAAGAAACAATTATAAAATTAAATTATGCTAACCACTGATTTCTGAATAGAGTAGGACATATGTAAATAAGTTTTCTTTTCCTTTGCAACATTAACTAACCTTGGTATTTCGCCTTCTTCCCACCGAAATAAAGTACCAGTAAGGGAATTTTTTCCTGGTAGCCGATCCTTGCAAGACTCAGTCGGATGCAATGGATCACCTAGAAATAAAAGGCAAAAGGGTTAAGTTCCACTTTTAACTTGCATATAATTACTCTTTAGGTAAATTAGTATACAACCCACATGACTAGTTCCTAAAACTGTATCCTAAAAATTCATAAACATACTGGAATGCATTTGCACAGTGGAGAGTAGGGGTGGGGGAAAAGTATCTGCATTATATGGATATGAAAGAGAAATGGCCACAATACTTTCATACTAGAATAAAAGTATGATACATTTAAACACACTATAGCTGTAGGTGTGCTTAAAACTTCATTTAAAAAAAAAAAACTATGAATTTTTGTAGACTTTAATCTAAATTCCTAGGGTATTCTGTATGAGCCTCAACTAAAATTCTAGTGGAAACCAGATTCCAGATAAAATTCAAAACATACTTTAAATACTAATCCTTGAATAAAAAGAAAACACGTAATGCATTCCAAGAGTAATGGCAGTAACAGCGAGTGGAAAGCTGGGGCAAATGCAAATACAATTTGACCCAGAGTTGGAGAGAACTATGCTTTTGCTTAGTTATCCCAGATGCATAAACAGTCCAGGGGCCATGCTTTGGAAATGATCTCTAAATCTTAGCAATCTTCTTGTGACCTCTTAAGAGGAATCTGCATTCCAGTCCCCTATAATGAAAATGACATCTTTTTGGGTGTTAGTTTTAAAAGGTCTTATAGGTCTTCATAGAACCGTTCAACTTCAGCTTCTTCAGTGTTACTGGTTGGGGAATAAACCTGGAATACTGTGATATCGAATGGTTTGCCTTAGAAACGAACAGAGATCATTCTGTCGTTTTGGAGACTGCATCCAAGTATTGCATTTCGGACTCTCTTGTTGACCATGATGGCTACTCCATATCTTCTAAAGAAGTCCTGCCCACAGTAGTAGATATAATGGTCATCTGAGTAAAACTCACTCATTCCAGTACATTGTAGTTCACTGATTCCTAGAATGTTGACATTCACTCTTGCCCTCTCCTGTTGGACCACTTCCAATTTGCCTCGATTCATGGACCTGACATTCCAGGTTTCTATGCAATATTGCTCTTTACAGCATCGGACCTTGCTTCTATCACCAGTCACATCCACAACTGGGTACTGTTTTTGCTTTGGCTCCATCCCTTCATTCCTTCTGGAGTTATTTCTCCACTGATCTCCAGTAGCATTTTGGGCACCTACTGACCTGGGGAGTTACTCTTTCAGTATCCTATCATTTTCCTTTTTCATACTGTTCATGGGGTTCTCAAGGCAAGAATACTGAAGTGGTTTGCCATTCCCTTCTCCAGTGGATCACATTCTGTCAGACCGTGAACTTCCAGATGTTCAAGCTGGTTTTAGAAAAGGCAGAGGAACCAGAGATCAAATTGCCAACATCCACTGGATCATTGAAAAAGCAAGAGAGTTCCAGAAAAACATCTATTTCTGCTTTATTGACTATGCCAAAGCCTTTGACTGAGTGGATCACAATAAATTGTGGAAAATTCTTCAAGAGATGGGAATACCAGACCACCTGACCTGCCTCTTGAGAAACCTATATGCAGATCAAGAGGCAACAGTTAGAACTGGACATCGAACAACAGACTGGTTCCAAATAGGAAAAGGAGTACATCAAGGCTGTATCCTGTCACCCTGCTTATTTGACTTCTATGCAGAGTACATCATGAGAAACGCTAGGCTGGAAGAAGCACAAGCTGGAATCAAGACTGCTGGGAGAAAACATCAGTAACCTCAGATATGTAGATGACACCACCCTTATGGCAGAAAGTGAAGAGGAACTAAAAAGCCTCTTGACGAAAGTGAAAGAGGAGAGCAAAACATTGGCTTAAAGCTCAACATTCAGAAAACGAAGATCATGGGATCTGGTCCCATCACTTCATGGGAAATAGATGGGGAAACAGTGTCAGATTTTATTTTGAGGTCCTCCAAAATCACTGCAGATGGTGACTGCAGCCATGAAATTAAAAGACGCTTACTCCTTGGAAGGAAAGTTATGACCAACCTAGATAGCATATTCAAAAGCAGAGACATTGCTTTGCCAACAAAGGTCCGTCTAGTCAAAGCTATGGTTTTTCAGTGGTCATGTATGGATGTAAGAGTTGGACTGTGAAAAAAGCTGAGCGCCGAAGAATTGATGCTTTTGAGGTGTGGTGTTGGAGAAGACTGTTGAGAGTCCCTTGGACTGCAAGGAGATCCAACCAGTCCATTCTGAAGGAGATCGGCCCTGGGATTTCTTTGGTTGGAATGATGCTGAAGCTGAAACTCCAGTACTTTGGCCACCTCATGCAAAGAGTTGACTCATTGGAAAAGACTGATGCTGGGAGGGACTGGGGGCAGGAGGAGAAGGGGACGACAGAGGATGAGATGGCTGGATGGCATCACCGACTCGATGGACATGAGTTTGAGTGAACTCTGGGAGTTGGTGATGGTCAGGGAAGCCTGGCGTGCTGCAATTCATGGGGTTGCAAAGAGTCGGACACGACTGAGCAACTGAACTGACTAAAGAGGAATTTAAATTTTCAGATAAACAAAGCTTGAATAAGTGCCAAAGAAAGAATCTCAACATAAAGCATTTTTTTAACTTCTCATTTTATATTGGAGGATATCTGAGTAACATGATCTGTAAGAAATACACTAAATTTGCAATCCTCTTCAACTAAATTTAATATTTATTTGGTGAGCTTGATCACAAAATTATGTAATTAATTAGACTTACCATTTTTGCTGCTTTAACAAAACATGTATCAAAACCATGTAAGTGGTTCCATCTACCTTCAGAAGTTTTTGAAGGCTTGGTGTTATGCAACAACACTATTTATATGAAATACTTTGTAAGTTGTAAATTACAAAACAATTATTTTCTAATCAATTTATATGAATGAATAATCTACATGTTTACTAATTACCAAGTTACCTATCGTAGTATTAAAAGTCACACTTTATCTATACTTTTTGTATTATTTTATTTTATAAATATTTGTCATTCTTTTCAACTCTGGATGTTAAAAATGTAATATAAAGTCACAATAGAGAATAGTAAAAAATGCCTCTGATTTAAAAAATATTTACTCTAAGTACTTCTATATACTTCACCTTAATAATATTTCCATTTCATTTGACAATTGAGTATATAACTGAATACTAAGACGAAATAGTATATGCATACATAATATTAAAATTTCTAAATATTTTTCACTTTTAAATTTACTTTCAAAAGACTACATTATAGACTACATTATCTTGTTTTACAAGATTAAAATATTAAGTTATGCATATATAACATATATATAATAAGTTTACTGTCCATTTAATTATATACTTGAGATAACATGATAAAATGTAATACAAAAAATAATTCACCTATTCTTTACATTTCAGTATAATCTTTATTTTTTTGAACAAAACAAAAACCTGAAGGTTTATTTAATGATAAATTAAAACACAAATTTTATTTCCTCATACTTGAAATTTCTCTTTTATTTTCCCCAAGGAAATTTCATAAATTTCTGCCTTCTAGTTGTACCTTCCAATACTCATCTAACTTTTATAACTAAAATAAATGGCTTACATATATTTGCTAATTAAGATTCTTTTCATGCTTTTTCACCTATTGGAAACAAACTTTTGTAAAAAGGACATCCTTTTCCTATAAATACCTCCTGCACATTCTCTAAAACATTTTCCATTCCTCAATCCTTCTAGTACTCCCAGCTATATATTTGACACTGATAACCAACCTGCTATTCCCCCAATAACCTTTTTACTTTGGAAGAATTTTAGATACAGAAACATTACAAGGATAATACAGCTTCTGAATACTGCTTATCACATCGTTCCCACTGTTAACATTTTATAGTACCACAGAAATACATCCATCAAAGAAACAGACACAGGTACATTCCTATTAACTACTATGCACTTTATTTAAATTTCACCAGTTTACACACTACTGTCCACTTTCTGTTTCAGGCATCTAAAGTAGGATACCTTGCTGTAGTTAGTTATCATGTGTTCCTAGTCTCCTCTGCTCTATTTCTCAGCTTTTCCTAATTTTTCATGACCTCAACAGTCATGATTACCGGTTAGGTAACATATAGAATGTCCTCCAATGCAGGTTTGTTGGTGTTTTTCTTATAACTAGGTTGCCATTATGAGTTTTCGTGAAGAATACCACAATGAGGTATTTTTATGAAGAATACCATGATGATCACATCATAAGAGAGGGGACATGATATCCACATAACACTATATCCAATGACTGGGACGGCTGACCATCAATACTTGGTTCAGTTCAGTCGCTCAGTCATGCCCGACTTTTTGCGACCCCATGAATCACAGCGCATCAGGCCTCTCTGTCCATCACCAACTCCCGGAGTTCACTCAAACTCATGTTCATCAAGTCAGTGATGCCATCCAGCCATCTCATCCTCTGTCGTCCCCTTCTCCTCCTGCCCCCAATCCCTCCCAGCATCATAGTCTTTTTCAATGAGTCAACTCTTTGCATGAGGTGGCCAAAGTACTGGAGTTTCAGCTTCAGCATCAGTCCTTCCAAAGACACCCAGGGCTGATCTCCTTCAGAATGGACTGGTTGGATCTCCTTGCAGTCCAAGGGACTCTCAACAGTCTTCTCCAACACCACACCTCAAAAGCATCAATTCTTCGGCGCTCAGCTTTTTTCACAGTCCAACTCTCACATTCATACATGACCATTGAAAACACCATAGCTTTGACTAGACGGACCTTTGTTGGCAAAGCAATGTCTCTGCTTTTGAATATGCTATCTAGGTTGGTCATAACTTTCCTTCCAAGGAGTAAGCGTCTTTTAATTTCATGGCTGCAGTCACCATCTGCAGTGATTTTGGAGGACCTCAAAATAAAGTCTGACACTGTTTCCCCATCTATTTCCCATGAAGTGATGGGACCAGATCCCATGATCTTTGTTTTCTGAATGTTGAGCTTTAAGCCAACTTTTTCACTCTCCTCTTTCACTTTCGTCAAGAGGCTTTTTAGTTCCTCTTCACTTTCTGCCATAAGGGTGGTGTCATCTGCATATCTGAGATTATTGATATTTCTCCCGGCAATCTTGATTCCAGCTTGTGCTTCTTCCAGCCTAGCGTTTCTCATGATGTACTCTGCATAGAAGTCAAATAAGCAGGGTGACAGGATACAGCCTTGATGTACTCCTTTTCCTATTTGGAACCAGTCTGTTGTTCGATGTCCAGTTCTAACTGTTGCCTCTTGATCTGCATAGTTTCTCAAGAGGCAGGTCAAGTGGTCTGGTATTCCCATCTCTTGAAGAATTTTCCACAATTTATTGTGATCCACTCAGTCAAAGGCTTTGGCATAGTCAATAAAGCAGAAATAGATGTTTTTCTGGAACTCTCTTGCTTTTTCAATGATCCAGTGGATGTTGGCAATTTGATCTCTGGTTCCTCTGCCTTTTCTAAAACCAGCTTGAACATCTGGAAGTTTAAGGTTCACATATTGCTGAAGCCTGGCTTGGAGAATTTTGAGCCTTAGGGTACATTTTTATGGATTTGATCACTGTAAAAATCATACCACCATGCAGTAACATGCAGAATAATTCATCCGAAAAGTTTCCCTATATATTTGTTTTGTAATCAATATTCTACTCTTCTCCAATTCTTGGCAACCACTAATATATTTTCCATTTCTATAGTTTCACCTTTACCAGAATGTTATATGAATAAAACCATACAATTTGTATATGTCCCTGGTTGCTCAGATGGTAAAAGCTGTCTGCAATGGAGGAGACCCAGGTTCAATCCCTGGGTCAGGAAGATCCCCTGGAGAAGGTAACAGCAACCCATTACAATATTCTTGCCTGGAGAATTCCATGCATAGAGGAGCCTGGTAAACTACAGTCCATGGAGTCACAAAGAGTCAGACACGACTAAGTGACTAACACATACGCACATACAACTTGTAGTCTTTTAGGTCTGGCTTTCACTTAGTAAATGAATTCAACTTTCATCAATGTTGTAGGAATCAGTATCGTGATGTGTTTCACTGATAAACAGTATTCCACTGTATTGGTATATAAATGTTTATCCACGGCCCCCATCGAGTGGACATCTTTGTTACTTTAGATCTTTAGCAATTATGAAATAAAGCCATTATAAACATCTGCATATAGGTTTTTGGGTGGACATAAGATTCCCCTGGAATAAGAAGTGTGTCTGAGATCACCCAACTAGTAAGACATAGAGCTCAGATGGTAAAGAGACTGCCTGCAATGCAGGAGACCAGGGTTCGATCCCTGGGTCAGGAAGATCCCCCGGAGAAGGAAATGTCAACCCACTCCAGTATTCTTGCCTGGAGAATCCCATGGACAGAGAAGCCTTGTGGGCTACAGTCCATGGGGCTGCAGAGTCGGACACAATTGAGTGACTAACACTTTATATATTCTAGATGTAAGTATTTTATCAGATGTATAATTTGAAAATATTTTCTCCCAGTCTGTGACTTACCTTTTCATTTTTCTAATATTACTTTTTATAGAAAGTTTTTAACAAAATCAATCTGTTAGGCAGGTTTTCTCATTGTTTTCTTCTAAAAGTCTGATAATTTAACATTTAAGTCTGAAATCCATTTTAATTTTTACACAGGGTGTGGAATGTGTCTGAGCTCTTTTATTTTTTTATTATTTGTCTTTTTTAAATTTACTTTTGGTTGCCTTGGGTCTTCTTTGCTGTACCAGCTTGCTCTAGTTGCAGTGAGCGAGGGCCACTCTTCATTGTGGTGCCTGAGCTTCTCATTGCAGTGGCGTCTCTTGTTGCAGAGCACAGGGTCCAGGGCGTGTGGGCTTCAGTAGCTGTGGCTCATAGGCCTAGCTGCTCCGTGGTATGTGGAATCTTCCTGGACCAGGGATCAAACCTGTGTTCCCTGCACGGGAAGGTGGATTCCTATCCACTGTACCACCAGGTAAGTCCTGGGCTCTTATTTTTATTTTCTGGTATTATGGATAGCCAATGATTCCACCACCTAAGGAAAAGTTGCAGATGTGGCAGTCTTTTTAGTCCCAGGAGACTCTAACTGGGCTGAAATGTCTCAAAGTGGTTCCACTCCCTATTTTGGGCATGTCTCTTTGAAACCACACCTCCTTCTGTGGAGGATTCCAACCTGTCCAGCAGGTCCTGAATTGCTGTTTTTAGTTCCCTCACCTAGTAAGGCTGTCTCAATGGAGGCAGCCAGGATTAGCAAAACCCCTCAGGGCAAAGGCTGTTTTCAGCACTCTAGTTCCTCGTTTGGCCAGTACTTCTTTATTGTTTGTCATCTTTGTGATACAGTTAAGATTAAAAACAACAACAACAACAACAAACCTTACCTAGCTCTTAAACTGGTTTTTGTGAGAAGGTTGATCCTATTAACCTAACCCATCATTCCAAGGAAAAAATCCTCCCTGGTTACTTTTCAGAGCACAGCTTGGGCATGGCAGAAGAAGTGCAAGGAGTTAAGCCAAAAAAGAACAGCTGGTAAACAAGAGAAAAAAATGCAAACTTTTGGTTTTAAAAGTTTGGCAATGAAAGAAAAGAAAAAATCATCACAGAAAAGACAACAGAATTGCAGGGAAAATGCTGGTTTTACTTTAAGTAGAAGAGAAGGAATCCAGCCAGAATAAACTACAAAAGATGCGAGACTATTTTAACCAGAAATTCTATTCCTAGGTATATGCCCAAGAGAAATGAAAACATATGGCTACATGAATATTTGTACATGAATGTTCATAGCAGCATTGTTCAGAGTAGTCAAAAGAAGGAAACCCAGACGTCTGTCATAGATGAATCAGTAAACAATGTAGTATAGTCACACAACAGAGTATTAGCTGGCCATAAAAAGGAATGAAATACTGATACATGCTATGACATGGATGAACCCTGAAACATTAGGCTAAGTTAAAGAAACAAATATATGATTCCATTTAAATGGGATGTGCAGAATGGGCAGACATAGAGACAGAAGGGAGATTAACCATTGCTAAGAGGTGAAGGCATGGGAGGACTGCGGGAGATTGCTAAAGACTACAGACTTCTTTAAAGGTGCTGAAAAATGTTCTAATTGACTTTGGTGATGGATGCACAACTCTGAATATATTAAAAACCAGAGCTGTCCATTTTAAATGAGAGAATTGTAAGGAATAAAGGTGTTACCAAAAATAACTGAGATTCTTTTCCTGATAAACTCTAAGATATTTTTGCATATTTCTTTCTATTCCTTATCCACTCAGCACTTACTTTTAAGTACGTATTATTTTATAAATCATCAATTACATAATACTTGTTTCAAAGCTTTAATTTGAACTTGTGAAATTAACCTTACTTTTCCTCCTTGCTTTTCGGAACTTGACAGCAGCCAGATTTATTAAATTCATTCCATACAGATTGTAGTCAATGAAGAGCTGTAGGAGGTAGGGAATATGCGCTTCATGAGGCTGATAAAATTTATTCATTATGGCTCCACTTTGCAAAAGTTCACATATCCTAAATTAGAAAAAAAAAGAATACCATAAAATTATGTTTCCTAAAATGTTAAGTGAAATAATGGTCATACAAATATAGAGAACAAAACATATTACTCTACCACACAAAATTTTCATTTCAATTTTACTCAAAATTTATGTTTTTTTGGCAACTGAAAGTTTAAATCAAGTTTTAAAGTAAGCTGCAAGCTCTAAAAGAAAATAAGAAAGAAATGTATTAAATGAATATTTTGACTTCTAAAACCAATTTAATGCTAACTATACTGAAAAAGCTAACATGTCCAAAAAAAGGCTTCTAAGATACCATATATTTCTTTTAAAAATCCGGAAAAGATTATACAACAATTCTAAAAGGGGACATATGACTCAATCTACCACACAGAGACGTTACCACTTTTGGTATTTTTCTTCTCTGAGTAATTTGTCCTTTATATTGGGGGTACAAACAATAGGCAATTATAAATAATATAAAGTGCTATGTGGGGAAAGTATATAAAACATCTAGAAGGGACAATAAACAGACTGCAGTTTCTGCATAGCCTTCTTGGAGAGAAGTCTCTAAGCAGAACAATGAACTAGAAATACTTTTTCTCAGACGAGAAGAAGTATTTCATCCAAATAAAACTGCACATGTAAAGAGTCACAAGAAAACGTGGTTATTCAGAACTAAAACCAGTGTGCGAGGCTTAGTGACAGAGGCTATGGTGGTGGTGGAGGGAGAGTAGAGAGGTAATGAGAGGTCACATCACGCAGAGCCTACTATCGTATTTGAAGAAGAACCTGCCTGTCAAGTGAAGAGGAGGAAAACTGAAATGACCAGGTGAGCTAAAGAAAGCAGAACACTAGAGACAGAAAGTGAGAGGGTACTGCAGAAAAACTAAGATGATGGCGGCTTTAATGGGATCAAGGAAATGTACTGACTGAGGAAGCATATGAGGAAGAAAATGGTCAGGCCTTGAGACTAACTACATGCAGAGGGTGAGATAGAATATAAGTTGAGGATAATGCCTAGGTTAAGCAGCAAGTTGGTGGTGCTGCATTTATTGAAACACAATGGATTGGAAGAAATTAGGTTTATTTGTGGATTTTTATTTGGAGAAGGAATAAAGACAAACTTGGTTTTAGACAAACTGGAGTTGACTGGTTTTAGACAAACTGGAGGTATACTGGAATGTTCAGGTAGATTTCTATGAAAATATTAGAAATCAGTAATAAAAGATGAGGTTAAGGATAATTTTATTAATAGATGAGACACAGAAAACATATTTTGAGGCACTGTGTATTAGGCACAATTGGTGTCTAAACTTAGGTGCTCTAAATGCTTAATCTCAAGTAACACTTACTACAAAACAGAGAAGTTGAGTCTTAGAACAAAAACTTAGCCAAAATCACACAAACAAAAAGTGGAAGAGCTAAAATTCAACTCCAGTTTTTTCGGACTTAAGCCCTCTTAACTATAGTGCTATTCTATTTATCCAGTAGATGGTCTGATACACTGATCAGGATCTCTGAAGGAAAATTTAAGCTATTGATATATATTTGGAAGCCAAATGCATATAGATTAAAACAAAAGCCACGGAAGTATATAAGACTGTAAAGTGAGGGGGACATATATAGAAAAGAAGATAAATGCCCAAGACAAAAGTCCAAGGACCAAACACATATATGTTAAAAGAGGAACCAACAAAATGGCATAAATATGAATAACTAGACAGGTATGAGGAAAACTAGAAAAACATTTACATCAAAGCAACCTTATTTTAAAGTAATGTAAGCACTGACGGACATGAGGTCAAAAGGTAAGAGGTGTTAACTGGATTTAACACACTGAGGTTGTTAATTAAGGAAAGCAATTTGAGTGGAACGGCTGAATTGGAGAGCAGAATTGGAGTTCAGTTTAAGAGCAAACAGGAGATAAGATACTGGACACACAAAGTATAGCTAAATTCTTCCAGGAGAATAGCTGTGAGTATGAATGTCTTTGAGTATGAGGTGTGTATGTGTAAAATTAAGTCTTATTGTTGTTTAAGTGGTGTGGAAAGGAGAGGGGATAACTGATAGATGAAAGGAAAGGGTCAAAGGGAGTTGATCCTGAGCTTTAAAGGGGTAAATCTCTTCTGCTCTAATAGGCAGTGAAAAGTAGAGAACAGCTGTGAATAGATTTTAAGAATCTCTGACAGAAATTTAAGAGTTTTATTCCAATGGTTCTCAAGTTTTTTTTTTAGCCCCAGGACTCCTTTTCATTCTTAAAAATTACTGCTAGCATCAAAAAGATTTTGTTTATGTGGTTTATATCTGTTGATATTTACCAAATCAAGTTAAAACAGAAAGTTTTAAGAGACTCATTTATTAATTTAAAAATAACAATAAACCCAAGCTATATTAATGAAAATAGCATTGTTTTATTTTTTTAAAAATCTATGTTTTTCAAAACAAAAACAATTTAGTGAGAAAAAGGAATTATTTTACATCTTTGCAAATCTCTGTTTTAATAGAAGACAGCTGGATTCTCATGTCTGCTTCAGCTCAATCTATTCTGAACTACTGTTTCATTGAAACATACAAAGAAAAAAACAGCCATACATAGATACATAATTGAAAACAGGAAAAGTACCTGATAGCCTTTTCAGGTAAATGTTGATCTTTGTTATTATTACATGGACATACAATGGGGGGTGGTTTCTTAAAGTTTAGCAACAATGCGGAAACCGTATCAATGAACTTTTCATACTCTGTTACATTAAAATCTATTGATCTACCTTAGACTTTATTTTTACCCATGCATAATTTCCTAAAGTCTTGCCCTCGTCATTTGGAAAATATACATTCACTAAGTTATATAAATCTTCCAAATGGTAATATATATGTCATTAAACAATATGGAAAAAATGTTAATATCATCACCTATCTCATCAGGAAAAAAAAAAATGTACTGAAAAGGGGTTAAGTGGAGAAGGAAATGGCAACCCACTCCAGTGTTGTTGGCTGGAGAATCCCAGGGACAGGGGGAGCCTCATGGGCTGCCGTCTATGGGGTCGCACAGAGTTGGACACGACTGAAGTGACTTAGCAGCAGCAGCAGCAACCTTTCACAGTAGAAAGCTCTCCCACAATGGCCTCACTCTTACACATTTCTCCTTGCTTTGAAACTAAAGAACAAATTTCTTTTGGTATTGAACATATGGTCTGGCTAGCAGGGTACTAGGATTATACAAGGCAGTCAGTCATCCCTCTATCAACTTCTATACACTCTCTAAATTTAAGGCAGAAAATAATCAGTTAAGGGGTATAAAACAAGGTCCTTTACCCTTAAAATATCCTTCCTAGAGTCCAAGCTATGGATCTCTCTCTTTACACATATGCGCACGTATTTTATTTTGGACTCTTTAATAAGGCTACAAACTATACAGGCCTTTCTTCTAGATTTTTCTTTTTATTATTAAAATACTTAAGTGATAGTTGTTCACGTTTTTATTTCACTTATCCTTTTACCTTTTCACCATTGCAGGATTGTAAAGATAGATCTTCATAAAGTGTCTTTCCTTCTCATGATAACCATAGAAAGGCCTGAAATACAAGAAATAGGTATCTCAATTTATTTTCATCAGAGATGAAATAACGCAACTTATTGCCCTAATTGGACTTGGCTGGCCTAATTACTTATATTGGACATTATCAACCACCTCCCCCAAAAAAACAAAAACCTCCAAGACTTTTTAATTAAACCTACCACCATGTCATATTTCATGACACATGAAACCTTGTTAATTCTTTTAAAAAGTTTTAAAATACCACTTTAAAAAACCTGGGGATAAAAGGGAATAGCAAACTATTTATACTTTAATTTCAACCACCATCGCTCCATTAAAAAGTGGCTCTACTCAGGCCATGCCTGTGAAAGAGAGACCTTCCTTGTGACACTTTCCCCCATTTTTTTCTGTCAGAAACTAAAGCTCTTTATCAACAAAATTCTTTAACTGACAAAGGATACAAATTGCATTTGTATCTCTTCTCATTTGTCTCTATTATTAATTTGAACATCAAAATTAATTTTACAAGTTCACTAATGAGAGACAATTTACCTTTTATATATATGTACATGTGTGTGTGTGTGTGTATAAAACATACACCCAAATCAAATGAAACTGTGAAAACTGTGCAGACAGAATTTAAGAGATTGAAAAGATCATGGCCTTACTAATAACCTATTTACATTGAGGCTGGGTTCAATTCAGCGTATGAGTCAGCAGCAGTAGGGAAAGAGAGAAGCAAAAATCTGTATGATAGAAGGAGAAACAAGTTCTCAATGCAAGAACGAATAAGCTGAGTTATGTTATATTATTCAGGAGGATCTGAAACTCTAAAACAGACTACCATTTTCAAAGATTATATAATCAGAAAAATACGTAAATAGGTCTGAATTTATAGGCAAAATAAAAAGTATTTGTCTAGAGTTTGTCTATAAATAAGTAGTTGGTTAAATCTTTAGGTGGATAAACTCAGTTTCTTTTCATCAAAAAAATAAAAATGTATTTTCCCCTTATGATGGGCACTAGATAGAACTTACCCTCATTAGAATACCATTTTCTCTCTGTCATGTCTGATAGTGTAGTAGGCTTCAAGTATAGAAGTAGTTGGCAACACAGTCATTTGAGGCATATTTAAATAACTTTAAAAAAATAAGTTACTCTAAGCCCTTAGGTCAGAATCATCTGTATGTTTTTTATAAAGCAATTTCTACTAAAAAGGAAAATTCTTAAAAGTTCTTTGTCTCATTCTTGCCACTCACTCCAATCTTATCTTAATACCCACTCACTCTTTTTCCTCCAGCCATTCCAAACATTTCAACCCTTCTAACTTGATCCACTTTCAAGTAACTTGCCATTCCCTGTGCCTGGAAAGTTCTGCCCTAAACCACTGCATGGCTTACTTCAATCTGCAGTCAGGCCTCTGCTTAAACTCACCTCCTCTGAAAGGCCTGTGCTGACCCTCATTCCCTATCCCTGACCCTTTACCCCTCTTCAAAAAAAAAAAAATATATATGTAACACCACTTCCTGTCCACCTCATTTTTGTTGCTATGAAAGGTGAAAGATACATTATATGAATGATCTCATTCTCTTTCACTCGCAAAATTCAACTCTTTATTCCTCCTGTGTTGTTTTTCATGCACATAAATATAGCTCTTTGTCTAAAGACACAGGGGCTACACTTTTAGCCAGATAAATGGAATGAAGAGAGTTAGATCTGCACTGGCATGGTCCATGCTATCCTTGTTTTTGCTAAAGATTTTTAGGTTTTTACAGTCAGAATCTTATAAAGCCCAAAAGCTGAATACAAGACTATCAAGTTTCTACAATTCTTTGTAAATCTCAGATTCTGTTTTTCTATGTATTCTGCCTCAAAATATACCCTGGACAGTCTATAAACTCAGTTTTCGGCTTCTTCTAGCCAAGAGAGTCTCTGTATAATTTAACCTGGAATCCTTACTTCCTATTGCAATCCTTACTTGCTACTGTTGACTTTACTTGATTTTGCCGAAAGAATTTCTCAACCAGGAGACTCTCTGGAAGAAAGTAGAATGCAGCAGAGTCTAAGGTAAATATGTTTATACTTAAGTCTAAGGTAGATATGTTTATACTTAAAAAGTTGCACTTGATAACTGGAGTTAGTTTTTTTAATATAATAATGAAAGGAAAATTATAGTTTTAAAAAATTAATTTAGATGGACTAAGAATCTTTTTATAGACTATTTTCTAGAATCACGGTAGCTAAGTGGCAGGGAACCCTTGAAATAAGGTCATGGTCCTTCCTCTCTCTTAACCTAGCTTCAGGATAATGCACAGTCTAGGAAGGCTGGAATTAAGTTTGTACAAATTTTAATTAGACAGCTAGATACAACTTTGTCTAAGTACCCAATACGCAATATTTAAGGAGTAAAGGACTCATAGAAGCTACTAATGCATGGTAAGGGAAAAGGGGAAAGGGGACCTTAGAACAGGAGGAAAGACAGAATGGCAGTCATAAATTAGACTAAATAGCTCACCTTTGCCTCCAAGTTTCTAGATTTCTATCAACTGCTCTTAAAAATATGGCTATGCTTTTAACAAATGCCCATCAAAAATACAAAAAGGTTGGTGACTCATTCTTTGTTCCACTAGGTTGTTTGGAGATTCAACTTTGAAATGAGAATATGTATAGGAAAGTCTGCAGAAATCATTAAACATAAAAATGTAGAATATAAAGCTGATGATTATCTTTAACCTAATTGTTGCTATCATAGGATGGGTGTGAACTTTCATTTGATTCATTTATTCTATCAGATAGTTATTGAGCCTTCTCTACTAAGTGCTCAACGCCATACAAGGTGAAAGGGTTATAATGATGGACAGATAAACATGATCTTTTTTCTCATGAAACTTACGTGCTGGTGCGAGAAAAGCACAAGAACTAATAAATAAAAAATTAAAATAACTGGAAACTATAGTAAGTACTCCCTGGAGAAGGAAATGGCAACCCACTCAGTGTTCTTGCCTGGAAAACCCCACGGGCAGAGAAGCCTGGAGGGCTACAGTCATGGGGTCACGAAAGAGTAGGATACGACTTAGTGACTAAACAGCAAGAACAATAGTTAAGTACAAAAGGAAACAAAGAATGGGCCAGATACAAAACAAAAACATCAACCTATTTTAAGAAGGGAAGTCAGAAAATTTCTCTGGAAAGGTGAAGGATTTAAAATACTGGAGAAGGGCAGAGCACTCAAGGAAAGAAAATTGCACGTACAAAGGTGTGCAAGAGCTCAGTATATCAGAGAAACTTTAAGAAGTCCAGTGTTTCTAGATAGAACAGAAACAGGCCCCAGGCTAGGCAGATGTCAGGCGTCAGATCAGGCAGGCTTCAGATCACATAGGCTGTGGTTAGAAGCTTAAATTTTATTCTATAAACAATATGAGGCCACTCAAGGATTTTTAAAGGACCCAATTACATTACAAGAAGAATACTTCTGTAGCTCTTGAGTGAGATAAGAACAGAAGAAGAAAATTCAATTAAAAGGACACTAGTAGTTCAGAGGAAAGCCTGGATTCAGGTGGAAGTACACAGATTTAAGATGGATTTCATAGAGATATATTCAACTCATATGTTCCAGTATGAGCTCCAAACTTTCCTGCCAGCCTGCTCTATCTGCACCAACTCAAAGTTTCGTAGTCATCCTTGATTCTTCTCACACACCTCATCCAATCAGAGAACAAATCTCGAGGACTCAACTCTCAGAATAGATCTAGAAGCTGACCAGTTTTCACTGCTCCCCTGCTACTACCCTTGTTCAAGTGTTCATATTTTCTCACCCAGACTAATGAACAGTCCTAATGTTCTCCCTATTCAACTCTTGTGCTCCTACAATCTATTCTCTACACAGGCAAAAGTAACCCTTTCAAAGTTAGATCGTGGCTGCTCAAAATCACATAATAGCTCAGAATAGAAACCAAAGTCCTTAGAATAGCCTACTTCAATGGTTCTCAAACTTGAATACGCATCAGAATCAGCAGAAAGGCTCACAAAGTTCTGAGCCCTATAACTAGTGTTTATGATTCATCAGGTCTGGGATCAGAGCAAAGAATGTATTTTTACTAAGTTCTCAAGTGTGCTAGTCTGAAGTCCTTCAAGAAGTTCCAAGTCAAAATGAGCAAGAAATTAGTGGAAACACCTGTGAAAGAATATGAGGCAGACCTCACCAGAGAGTGGGAAAGCCACCAGACTTAGATACAGGTCCGATCTAAGTGAAGGAGAGAGAGAGGGGAAGATGAGTGGAAGTGCCTTCTATTGCAATGTGATTCTAGTGAAAGTTCAGAAAGGCTGTCTGAAGGTCCCCAAGTGTCTCCCACAAACAGGCCTTAGTATTCTTACTGTGCTTAGCCACTGGGTGGGAGAAGCCTATGAAAAATGGCTTCAGCTTACATGGGATGACAAATGGACTTCAGTGCAGTAGCTGGGGCCATTGTTCAATTCAGTTCAGTTCAGTCGCTCAGTCATGTCCGACTCTTTGCGACCATGAATCGCAGCATGCCAGGCCGCCCTGTCCATCACCAACTCCCAGAGTTCACTCAGACCTGCGTCCATTGAGTCAGTGATGCCATCCAGCCATCTCATCCTCGGTCGTCCCTGTTCAATTATGTTCCTTGTATTTGGAGATCTGATAGTGCATTCTCATGGTGTCAAACCAGATAAAACTGATTATGGTAATCTACTGGCCAGCATGATCTCCATCCTCTTATATCTTGCTAATCTCATTTTGCCCACTCTCCTTTTCCTCTGCTCCAGCCACCTGGTCTCCATTTTGGTCCCAACCCCCACCTTCAAGTCTTTGCTCAAATGTCATTTACCATGTTGGTGACACTTTCCCTGATTACCCTATACAAAACTGCCACCAGTCTGCTTCTCTAACCCACACTAATGATCCTTCTACATATTTTATTGTATAGCACTAAGTATCATGTGATAAGTCAATAAATTTATTTCATGTTATATTCATTGGTTATTTTCCATTGGTTTTGCATTACTACACTGTAACTTCCACAGGGACAAGGATCTTTGTTTTGTTCATCAGTATATCCCAAGCATCTAGAAGAGTGCCTGGCACATAAAAGGTGCTCAATAAATAGTTGATGAATGAATTACATGAATTTCTACATGAATGTAGAAATGATGAATTTCTACAATTCTAGGAAGCAGAGAAATGGAAAAAGTTAAAACAAAAATCACTGTTAACCATTTATCTTTCATGGTAATAAAAATTGATTTAAAAGGTTTTAGTTAGGGACTTCCTTGGTAGCCCAGTGGCTAAGACTCTGTGCTCCCAAAGCAGGGGGCCTCGAGTTCAGTTCCTGGTCAGGGAACTAGATCCCACATGCTGCAACTAAGATCTGGTGCAACCAAATAAATAAATTAAAAAAAAAAAAAAAAAGGTTCTAGTTAGAAATTTCATCCCAGTTCCATTAGATTAGAATTAAAGGAAAAATGAATAAAGAATATCTGAATTGGATATATTTTCTTTTAACTGGAGTAACAATATAAATACAAAGAAATAGAAACTTGGAAAGATGTTATCATATACTTACATTCCCAATACTAGTGACACCTTGAACACGTGCTGAGCAGTGGAAGATGGATTGCCTAACGCCACATTAAGTGCTCTGTCGATACTGAATGCCATCTGAGACAGATAGCTTTCTGGCTGCTGTCCATAACCATCATATGGCACATAGAGGTAAGGAAAGATGCCATGCAGATGAAGACATGTCTTCTGACCTAAAATGTAACACATTGTAAAGTTTAGGCTGGAGATGCATTTTAAAATCTTAACATTACAAAGCTCAGAATACAAGTCATTTAAATGGTCTAATGACAGCCCAGCTTATCTGAGGGAAGGGCTGAAGAAACTAACCCATAGTTAAAGCCACCTGTATTGACTATATCTCACAACAGAACATTTAGAAGCATTTTATATTTATAAGCATTAGAGTATGATTTAAATAGTAGTTTTGGTGAAAATATGTTGGAATACTTCATCTTCACAATCTAACTACTTTTATGTACTTCACCAAACTGCCCTATAATACCACATAACACAGTGTCATGAAGCTTACAAAAATTCACTGAGAGTTTAATAATAAATCAGTTAATGTCTATCTTCACATTCCAGTGGGCGGAATTTTGCTATGGAGAGGGGATAGTTGGGAAGGGCAAAAATGAAATTCTGCTGTTGGGAGAAAAAATCAAAACAGACAAAAACAAAAGACAATCCCTACAGATCAATTGTCTGTAATGGACTTCTGGATATCTAAATTGCACATTTGGTGAAGTGGGACAGGGAAGACACAATGAGGGGAAAAACAAGCATGCACACTTTCCAGGAAGTCATCACATTAGGCAAGGTGCAGAAAGGGTGCATGGTGCGGACCTGCCAACAGACAATCCCATACAGCCAAGACAAAGAAGGCAACGTGAGTGAGAACCCACTGAAGAAAGTGCTACAGAAACAGCAACGTGTCCACAGCAAGGTTAAGTAACAAAAAGCAGATGCACTACTACTCTGACGAATCCAGCAGGGCTGTATAAAAGCGGTTCCTGTCCTCAGAACATTGTCCCCTTTTCCCCTTGGGCATGTGCCATTTCTCTGATACAAGCACAGAGGAAAACAGCAGTGATGGAAGAATACACCCGTTTTCTCATTCTGTCACTATCACTGTACTGCCCTGCCAACACCATCCTAAGGCTTCTCCCCCACCTCTTATCCCACTCTTGTTTCCTGGCTTTTTCTTCCTTCAGAAAAGTTTTTGTTTGATCACTATTTCCTGTTTATAACTTAGAGTGACTTACATAAAATACATAAAATAAGTTTCATGTTCTGTTGATATCTTGTATTTGTACTTTTTCTAGTGAATAATATCAGCTTGTTTTATTTTTAAGGGACAGCTGTAACAGAATTAACAAATAAATCTGGAATAGTTATAAAGTGTAGCAAAACTGCAAAGGTCACATAATGGAATAAGATCTATGCCCTCTTCAGTACAGTATTCAGATCTGAGCTACTAACTGACATTTTCGAAGAATTACAAATTCTGTTGCTGTTAGACCAATTTCAATTTCTAATTTTATGTTACATAATTTCAAAGAAATTAAAAAAACTCTTTCATTTAAAAGCAAATTCTTTATTCTGTTTCATTCTAAATACAACACAATGAAAGTCAAAGTGTTAGTTGCTCAGTCGTATCAGATTCTTTGCCGCCCCCTGGACTGTAACCCGCCAGTCTTCTCTGTCCATGGAATTTTCCAAGCAAGAATCCTGGAGTGGGTTGCCATTTCCTTCTCCAGGGGATCTTCCTGACCCAAGGATCGAACCCAGATCTCCTAGCATTGCAGACAAGTCTTAACTGTCTGAGTCACCATGCAGCATGATAACTATTTTCTAAATATTGCACCTTTTAATTATTTAAACAGAAAAAACTCAAATTGTAATAATGAATGAGTCTTAAAAAATATATTTATCAATTTACTGATGATCTATTTTAATGTTTTTGAACATCTCATGAAAAAGGTTATAACCATTACAACTTCTGGATATAAACCACAGTTTGGTTAAAAGTAACTGACATGCTAAACCACACAGTGCTCCAGGGAGGTGAGGAGACAGAATTGTATTCCCTTTTAAGCTGACAAATAAAATCTAAGACTAGTGATAACAGAATTACTAGCATATTTTACAAGTAATACTGTTAAGCTTTAATTTTAATCAATATCTTAATAATGGAAATGTAGATACATTTTAAGAAATAATTATAAAATTTCATTTCTAATAGTTTCCTCATAGGCAGGATGTTTACAAAGTTCATTTAAACATTTAAAATAGCCTCTTTTCATATCTCCTGTGGAGCAGGGGCCAGAGAAATGATTTTTCTATTTATAGGTTTTGGAACTATAAAAATTTGTGGTGTATGATTTAGGAAAAAACAGAAATGATTTATTTAGCAGGCACTGGACATCAAGTGCTCTACATGCATTTGTTTCTAAAACTTAGAACAACCTTGCAAGTGCCATAAAGGTTAACTTTAGTAAAATAACATACCTATTAGGTAACTGAATCAAGATTTAAAATCAGATCAACAAAATCTAAAACCAATGCTCTTTCCATTTAACCATTCTGATTCAATTTTTTTTAAAATTAATAACTGGCTTCCTTAATTCTTAATTCCTCAGTTTTTATTTTGTACTATTAACACCTGTTTCTTTATCTGACTCTCCCATCTGACTGCAAACTCTTTGGGACCTGATGCTGTGTTTCAATGATCATAAAATCCCCAGGATCCAGCACAAAACATATGTGTTTAATAGACATTTATTAAATGAATGCAAGAGCTTCCAGCAAAACAGAATAAATGCTTAAAGGAGAAGGAATGGTGTGAAAACCCAGAATATCTGAAAAACATATCTATGAAAACAGAGAGATTCAGATACAACTAAGGCACCACCACCAAGGTTACAGCAGGACGTAGAGGGTTCCCAGCTTACTGTACTTTCCTACCCTGAAGGATCCGAAGTCCCACTCAAAGCTGTAGTCACTACATCAAAACAGATGCACCTCCATCTAGCTCTGCAGCAGCGAGGGATGGCTCAGTGCTTTACTCACCACCCTTTCTCAAGAACAATCTCCTGAAGAGCAACCACAGCATAAGGAATTCTTGGCAGAGCTGTAACAGCTCTAATACAGAACAAGTGTCACAGAAACAAGATAAAATAAGACTCAAAGTTAAAACAAAGAGAAACGTGTAAAAATGAATGAGAGTCAATGTCTTTTTGGCAATAGTATGTCTTTTATTACTGTAAAATCTGTAGCTCTGCCATAGCATTGCTTGATCTTGACAAGATACAGACTTTTTATTTATTTCCTTCCATTAGCTCTATCCCACACAAATGTGCGGGACCATACAGATGAACAGTCCCTCAGATAAACTCGTCTGCCCTCACACCGCTAAGGATTAGACTCAGCTGTGAGGAAACACCCTAAAACCAGTGGTGTGAGCATTAGTGGCTTCTCCTTCATAGAAGAAGCCCAAGTAGCTGGTACTACAGACTCAGGTTTTTTCACCATCTCTTTAGTGGCCTAGTTAAAAGAAATATTCGACTTCAGTTTTGAGGCATTTCTACTATACTCCAAAGAGTTCCACACAAGATTCTCTTAAGAATGACTTTCTCAAATTAACAAAAGCTATGTTGCTTCAAAACCTTACTAAATGATTTGGGATTCTGGATATTAGTCATTTCCAGGTAATGTGGATCCAAAGAAAGAAAATATCCCTACTTTCTGAATGTTTCCTATTATTGTTATGTGAAATTGAATTAAGGCAACAAATTCAGTAGGAACAAAGACTGTCATTGGGAGAATAAGCCTATGTAAACAGGTTTCAAAAAAATTTCCACTGAACTTGTCACGGCCTAACTGCTCACTTAAAGACACTATAGCAAAACTTTGTAGAATTGGCTATTTTCCAACTATGTAAGAAGGGATTTTTATAACTAAGGTAGGTTCTTGTGTAACAGCCAGTGTTTGGTGCTCTAAATCTAATCTCTCACAGAACTTAAAACTTCACTAAACATTAAGCCCTCTGTATTCCAACATTTCTTTTATTGTTTTCTCACATTTTCTACTATATTTTGCAAGCCCAGATTTGGGATCTGAATTAACTGTGCTTCTAAAAACTTGTTAGTCTATCTGTAACAAAATGACTTCTGGTTTTGTACATCCATTTTCAATAATAGAAAGACTAACATATGCCATTCCTCTTATTCGGGGGTCTGAAAATCTTTTTTCTGTTAAGTGGGATACAGTACATATTTTAGGCCTTATGGGCTGTACTGTCTCTGCTATAACTACGGAACTCTGTTGTCGTGGCCTGAAAGCAGTCACAGACAGTACTTAAGTGAACAGCCATGGCTCTGTTCCAACAAAATTTCATTTACAACAGGGGACAAGCAGGATTTTGTCTGTGGATAGTAATCCCTGCTCTGATTAGACTTCTCTGTCAACCAGAACAGGAAAATTTAATGGCCTCTTTTTCCTTTTTTTCAAAAACAAGCTGATTGGTAATCACAATCAAAATCATACTAGCCTAAGAGAATCTTAGAGACTGATTCAGAAAAGTTCATTTGAAATTTGCAAACCCCATCTCCCAAATCTCAATCTACACAAAATTTTAAACAGAACCCTACAGATCTAAAAAAAAAAAACAACTTGGTTATATGAACAGAAGAATTTGTATTTATGAAATTTCTCATGTTTTCTTCATGAAACATCTAAGTTTAATATTACGATCATTCAATGTTTCCCTTCAGTGTTTCTTTGCCTCTATCACTCCATCTTTCTTTTCCTAGCCTCACAAAAACCACAAAATGAACCAAACAAACCTTCTAATAGTCACAGTTTGAAAGCAAGTGTTAGATCACCTATTCTCATGAAAAAAAGAAGTCTTAAGGATATACTCTTAGCCCTAGAAGTCTTTTCCAGGATTTATGCTAAGGAAAAAAGTTAAGAATGTACATAAAGATTTAGATATTAAGATGTTAAGACAGTAAAATAATCATAAAAATGAAGATAATAAAAATCTTCAAATAGATTATGTAATTATGGTTTATATGTTATCACAGAACATATCTATGGCCCTCATACCAAATCCTGCTTGTCACCTGTCTTTGTAAGTAAAGTATTATTGGAAATACACCACACCCATTTGGAATAGTCTATTCTAAATACAGGAGGAGTTGAATAATCGTGACAAAGACCTTCTAGCCCTTAAAGCCTCAAATATATACTATGTGGTATAAAGTTTGCTAACCTCAGTAACAGATGGTATTGATGTATTTCCTAGTATAGAGAGATGCTTATGATATATCTATTTCTGGTGATATTCAGATTTATTTCAATTGTGAAACTATATATATTAATCAGATAATGGGTGGTTTCATTTTTTTTCTTGTTGCTTATAAATAGTTTCTAAATATTATACAATTTGTGTAAAAGACAGGCAGGATAGAAGAAGTCACCTACTTTTCAATGACCCAGAAATTAAAAACATAAGAATATAAAAACTAAGTATAATTACTAACTTTATTATGGGCATATATATATATATATATAACACTTCCTATTGAATAGTTTCTCTTCACTTTCTCCTTTCATTTCTAAATAATGCTTTGGGATTTCAGATATATAGTCACGGCATTGTATTTTTCAACTAAGGCATAAAGGACTTCATTTGGAATCATCAGCTTTAAGTTAGTAATGCTGCATTACTAGCAGAGCTTTATCCCTCAAACACCAGATGTTTCAAACGGCTGTTTTATTTATACATTTGCTGAATACATCTTTGTATTTTCAGTGCTCAACATGGATGGTTCCATCATTCGTATATGTAGGCATAAATTTGCTATTCATCAAATAATTTGTGGAAGCCCAATGTTAAGTGCTAGGCCACAGGCTGCTCATAACCACAGTCTCTGGTCTCATGGACTTGGCATTCTACATGGAGATAAAGATGAGTAAACAGGCAATTACAGTATGGTAATTCTATATCTAGAGGTATGTAATACAGTTTGTGAGAATACAGGAAGGTTTCCTGACGAAGCAACAAAAAGCAAAGGAGAAAGAATACTGTGGTATGCAACTGAACGCAAATAGGAACATAACATGGTCCAGAAACAGGAAAAGGCAATTTGGGCGGAGCAAGAAATGCAATGGAGAGAAGGGCAAAGTGTGTGTGTGTATGTGTACATACATGCGCATGTGTGTAGACTCTGACTTATAGGGATTTGCATTTTAAAATTTCCTTGTGGACACACTGTGAAGAAGTTCGGAACAGAATGGGACTATAATGGGAAGATCTGTTAAGGAGTCTACGGGAGTACTTCAGGCAAGAGGTCAGTAGAGATGAAGAAAATCTAATTCAAGTAGGATTTAGGGCACAGAACTGAAAGTAACTGACTCTTATATATGGAGGAAGGGTAAAGGAGAAAGAATAAAAAATGACCCACATTTTTGGTTTAGGCAACTAGATAAATGAGAATATCAAAGAAACTGAGAAAGAAATATAAATTGATTTTTATTTTGAACTTAAGAAATTTTATGTGTCTATAGAAATTCGAAGATTTACATTAAGCACAATTAGATACGGATGTAGAACATAAGACAAAGATCTGGGCTAGAGAAGACGACAGAGTTGCGAGTCTGAGCAACAATTAGGTAAGAATGCTCAGGGGCAATAAGACAGATAATAGAAGGCGTGTAGGCCAGAAACTTGAGGAATACTAACATTTAAGGGAGGAATAGAGGATTTTGATTTCTGTGGGATGTGAGAGAATCAGTCTCTGAAAAGAAAAAGAGCAGTAACAGTCAGTGAATAATTGAGAACGTAAGTATGTTAGCAGGCTTCCAGGTGGCTCAGTGGTAAAGAATCACCCTGCCATGCAGGAGATGCAGGTCGAATCCCTGAGTCAGGAAGATCCCCTGAAGAAGGAAATGGCAACCCACTTCAGTATTCTTGCCTGGGAAATGCCATGGACAGAGCAGCCTGGTGGGCTACAGTCCATGGTGTCACAAAAGAGTCAGACATGACAGTGATTAAACAACAACAAAGTATGTTAGCCATGGAACCAGAGTTCCAAGGGTCCAGTAGAAACATATAAGAGAAAAACAAGCAAAGAGAAGCTGCATAAGAGACTGGAAACAGAATGGTAATAAAAATACATAGCAATGGGAAGAAGTACATTCAGAAAGGCAGAGAAAGTAATTAGTAAAAATACTAATTCAAGACGATATATGCACCCCCAATAATTCACAGCAGCATTTTTTATAATTTCCAAGATATGGAAGCAACCTAAGTGTTCATCAGCAGATGCATGGATAAAGAAGCTGTGTACATATGTATACACACACACCCACACACTCCAGAATACCACTTGGCCATAAAAAAGATTGAAATTTTACCATATGTAACAACATGGATGGATTTGGACAGTATTATGCTCAGTGATACTTATGCTGTGCAGTGCTGGAGTGGTGAGCCGCTAAGAGGAGATACCCCACATGCAAGGTCAGGAGCAGTGGCTGAGAGGAGATAACTCCACGTGCAAGGTCGGGAGCAGCAGCCATGAGGAGATACCCCATGTCCAAGGTAAGGAGAAGTGGCCACACTTTCCTGAAACAGCCATGAAGAGATACCCAACGTCCAAGGCAAGAGAAACCCCAGTAAGACAGTAGGCACAGAGAAAGGGTATCAGAGGGCAGACAGACTGAAACCACAATCTCAAACAGGCCAATCTGATCACATGTCTAACTCAGTGAAACTAAGCCATGTCGTGTGGGGCCACCCAAGAAGGATGGGTCATGGTGGAGAGATCTGACAGAATGTGGTCCATTGGAGAAGGGAATGGCAAACCACTTCAGTATTCTTGCCTTGAGAACCCGACGAAAAGTATGAAAAGACAAAATAATAGGATACTGAAAGATGAACTCCCCAGGTTGGTAGGTGCCCAATATGCTACTGGAGATCAGTGGAGAAGAAACTCCAGAAAGAATGAAGGACGGAGCCAAAGCAAAACCACCACCCAGTTGTGGATGTGACTGCTGATAGAAGCAACATCCGATGCTCTAAAGAACAATACTGCATAGGAACCTGGAATGTCAGGTCCATGAATCAAGGCAAATTAGAAGTGGTCAAACAGGAGATGGCAAGAGTGAACATCGACATTCTAGGAATCAGTGAACTAAGATTGACTGGAATGGGTGAATTTAACTCACATGACCATTATATCTACTACTGTGTGCAAGCATCCCTTAGAAGAAATGGAGTAGCCATCATAGTCAACAAGAGTCCAAAATGCAGTACTTGGATGCTATCTCAAAAGCAACAGAATTATCTCTGTTCATTTCCAAGGCAAACCATTCAATATTACGGTAATCCAAGTCTATTCTCTGAGCAGTAATGCTGAAGAAGCTGAAGTTGGATGGTTCTATGAAGAGCTACAAGACCTTTTAGAACTAATACCCAAAAAAGATGTCCTTTTCATTATAGGGGACTGGAATGCAAAAGTAAGAAGTCAAGAAACATCTGGAGTAACAGGCAAATTTGGCCTTGGAGTACAGAATAAAGCAGGGCAAAGGCTAATAGAGTTTTGCCAAGAGAACGCACTGGTCATAGCAAACACCCTCTTCCAACAACACAAGAGAAGACTCTACACGTGGACATCACCAGATGGCCAACATCGAAATCATATTGAGTATATTCTTTGCAGCCAAAGAAGCTCTATAAGGTCAGCAAAAACAAGACCAGGAGCTTGCTGTGGCTCAGATCATGAACTCCTTATTGCCAAATTCAGACTCAAACTGAAGAAAGTGGGCAAAACCACTAGACCATTCATGTATGACCTAAATCAAATCCCTTATGATTATACAGTGGAAGTGAGAAATAGATTTAAGGGACTAGATCTGATAGAGTGCCTGATGAACTATTCATGGAAATTCGTGACACTGTACAGAAGACAGGGATCAAGACCATCCCCTGGAAAAGAAATGCAAAAAAACAAAATGGCTGTCTGAGGATGCCTTAGAAATAGCTATCAAAAGAAGAGAAGCAAAAAGCAAACGAGAAAAGGAAAGATATACCCATTTGAATGCACAGTTCCAAAGAATACCAAGGAGAGATAAGAAAGCCTTCTTAGTGATCAGTGTAAAGAAATAGCGGAAAACAATAGAATGGGAAAGACTAGAGATCTCTTCAAGAAAATTAGAGGTACAAAGGGAACATTTCATGCAAAGATGGGCTCAATAAGGGACAGAAATGATATGGACCTAACAGAAGCAGAAGATATTAAGAAGAGGTGGCAAGAATACACAGAAGAACTGTACAAAAGAGCTTCATGACCCAGATAATCACCTTGGTGTGATCACTCACCTAGAGCCAGACATCCTGGAAAGTGAAGTCAAGTGGGCCTTAGGAAGCACCACTATGAGCAAAACTAGTGGAGGTGATGGAATTCCGGTTGAGCTATTTCATATCCTAAAAGATGATGCTGTGAAAATGCTGCACTCAATATGTCAGCAAATTTGGAAAATTTAGCAGTGGCCACAGGACTGAAAAAGGTCAGTTTTCATTCCGATTCCAAAGAAAGGCAATGCCAAAGAATGCTCAAACTACCGCACAATTGCACTCATCTCACATGCTAGTAAAGTAATGCTCAAAATTCTCCCAGCCAGGCTTCAACAGTACGTGAACTGTGAAATTCCAGATGTTCAAGGTGGTTTTAGAAAAGGCAGAGGAACCAGAGATCAAATTGCCAACATCTACTGGATCATCAAAAAAGCAAGAGTTCCAGAAAAACATCTATTTCTGCTTTATTGACTATGCCAAAGGCTTTGATTGTGTGGATCACAGTAAACTGTGGAAAATTCTTCAAGAGATGGGAATACCAGACCACCTGACCTGCCTCTTAAGAAATCTGTATGCAGGTCAGGAAGCAACAGTTAGAACTGGACATGGAACAACAGACTTGTTCCAAATAGGAAAAGGAGTACGTCAAGGCTGTATACTGTCACCCTGCTTATTTAACTTCTATGCAGAGTACATCATGAGAAATGCTGGGCAGAAGAAGTACAAGCTGGAATCAAGACTGCCGAGAGAAATATCAATAACCTCAGATATGCAGATGACGCTACCCTTATGGCAGAAAGTGAAGAACTAAAGAGCCTCTTGATGAAAGTGAAAGAGGAGAGTAAAGAAGTTGGCTTAAAGCTCAACATTCAGAAAACGAAGATCATGGCATACGGTCCCCACCACTTCGTGGCAAGGGGAAATAGTGGAAATGGTGGCTGACTTTATGTTTCTGGGCTCCAAAATCACTGTGGATGGTGATTGCAGGCATGAAATTAAAAGACACTTACTCCTTGGAAGCAAAGTTATGACCAACCTGGACAGTATATTAAAAAGCAGAGACATTACTTTGCCAACAAAGGTCCATCTAGTCAAGACTATGGTTTTAGCAGTGTTCATGTATGGATGTGAGAGTTGGATTATAAAGAAAGCTGAGCACTAAAGAATTGATGCTTTTGAACTGTGGGGTTTTAGAATACTCTTGACAGTCCCATGGACTGCAAGGAGATCCAACCAATCCATTTGAAAGGAAATTAGTCCTGGTGTTCATTGGAAAGATTGATCTTGAAGCTGAAACTCCAATATTTGGGCCACCTGATGAGAAAAGCTGACTCACTGGAAAAGACCCTGATGCTGGGCAAGATTGAGGGCGAGAGGAGAAGGGGATGACAGAGGATGAGATGGCTGGATGGCAACACCAACTCAATGGACATGAGTTTGGTTAGACTCCGGAGTTGGTGATAGACAGGGAGGCCTGGCGTGCTACAGTCCATGGGGTCTCAAAGAGTTGGACACAACTGAGAGACTAATCTGAAACTCATGCTAAGTGAAATAAGACAGAGGAACACAAATATTGCATGATATGTCACTTGTATGTGGAATCTAAAAAATGCAAAACTAGTGAATACAACAAAAAGACTCACTGCTGCTAAGTCACTTCAGTCGTGTCCGACTCTGTGCGACCCCGTAGATGGCAGCCCACCAGGCTCCTCCGTCCCTGAGATTCTCCAGGCAAGAACACTGGAGTGGGTTGCCATTTCCTTCTCCAATGCATGAAAGTGAAAAGAGAAAGTGAAGTTGCTCAGTCGTGTCCTACTCTTAGCGACCCCATGGACTGCAGCCCACCAGGCTCCTCCGTCCATGGGATTTTCCAGGCAAAAGTACTGAAAAAGACGCACAGACATAGAAGACTAGTAGTTACCAGGAGGGCGATGGAAAGGAGGGGCAATTTACGGGTAGAGGATTTAGAGGTAAACTATTATGTATAAAATATGCTACAAGGATGTAATTTACACCACAGGGAATATAGCCAATATTTTATAACTATAAATGAAGTATCAGTTCACTTCTGTCGTTCAGTTGTGTCCAAGTCTTTGTGACCCCATGAATCGCAGCACGCCAGGCCTCCCTGTCCATCACCAACTCCCGGAGTTCACTCAAACTCATGTCCATCGAGTCAGTGATGCCATCCAGCCATCTCATCCTCTGTTGTCCCCTTCTCCTCCTGCCCCCAATCCCTCCCAGCATTAGGGTCTTTTCCAATGAGTCAACTCTTCACATGAGGTGGTCAAAGTATTGGAGTTTCAGCTTTAGCATCAGTCCTTCCAAAGAACACCAAGGATTGATCTCCTTTAGACTGGACTGGTTAGATACCTTTAAAAATAATAAAACCACTATATTGTACACCTGTACCATTTGATACTGTACATCACCTATACTTCAAGAAAAAAAATTTTTAGAGAGTACAGATAAACACTGTCAAAATAAACTTTTTTCTAGCACTCAGGAAATTAACTGAAGGACTGTGATAATCCAAGCAATGCTTACTCAAGAAAACCTGTTGATGTTAGCAAGAACAGCAAACTTTGTAGGCTGTTAACTTGCCCTAATGCAATCTCTCATCTCCAGCTCCAGATAAGCCTTGAAAACCAAAATCTTGCTACTATGGTAGCTGTGAAACCCAAAAACCAAGCAGATACTGGAGAGCCAGAATACATTTGCACTCCCCCCCCCCCGCCCCCGCAAGCACTAGAAAACTCTTACTATTTCACCTGCATGGCAGCTTGCTAAAAAAACTGCATTCTTCCGGCTTTGACAACTCAGAGCTCTCTCAATGTTTACAGTCCTATCTGCAGTGTATTTGTTGAAAATAGTCAATAGCAATTGTTTAACATTGCAGTTTCCTGAACAGATTTTACTAGTTGCAGCTAATAAAGAGGGTGACCAAAATACTTAAAAGGAAAAACTGAGGAGTCAAATATCCATAAGGGGCTTTGAAAAAACTCTGCAACAGTCCAAGGAATTTTAGAAGGCTATGCACATATGTGGAGCCGTGTGAACTGCACAGAAGACCTAACAAGGCCCTAATAATTCACTTCTGGGTGACCTTGAAGCTTTGCTTCAACACACACACACACACACACACACACACACACACAGTCCCTCAGCAAAAGCTGAACAGAGACCTACTGGCTCGAAGCATTTAAAGAAATCTCTGGCCAATCAATAACTGACCACCAAGCTAGCTGACCAGACTTCAAAGAACAGAAACTGAACAGAATTAACCCAGGAAAGTCAGTAAAGAAACAAATAGCAACACCAACAACAGAACAAAACAAATCCTGGGGGTAGGAAGGACTATGGTTTTCTTAAGTGTCACGTTATTGAAAATATCTAGTTTCCAAGAAAAAATTGTAAGACATACAAAGAAACAGGGAAGCATGACCCATACATAGGGAAAAAAATCGACAGAAACTGTCTCTGAAGAAGTCAAGATGTTGGTCTTCCTGGACAAAGACCCTAAATCAGCTATTAAAAAATATTTCAAAGAAATAAAGGAAGTTATGTGTAAAGAATTAAAGGAAAGTTTGAGTCACATTTTATATTTATATATAAATTTATATATTTAATACATTTACATATATAATAATTTTATATTTATATACAAATATAATACATTTTATATTCTCTACTTAGAGAATATAAACAAGGAGACAAATGATAAAAACAATCAAATAAAAAGCTGGCATTTCAATATGAAAATGATATTCCCGTGCAATTAAAAAACACAAAAAGTACAATATACACATTTGAGTCGAAAAGAGCAATAAAAGAAATGAAAATTTTACTAGAGAAGATAAACAGCACATTTGAACTGGCAAAGGAATCACTAAACTTAACAGACAGTTGAGATTCTCCAATCTTATGAAGAAACTTGGGCTTCCCAGGTGGCGCTAGTGGTAAGAACCCACCTGCCAATGCAGGAGACACGAGAAACATGGATTTGATCCCTGGGTCAGGAAGATCCCCTGGAGGAGGTCACGATAACCCACTTCAGTATTTTTGCCTGAAGAATCCCTTGGACAGAGGAGCCTGGTGGGCTACAGCCCATAGGGTTGCAAAGAGTCGAATACAACTTAAGTCACTAAGCACATGCACGGGTGCGTGTGTGCGCGCCACCCACAAAGAAAAATGAACAGAGCGCCGCAGAGATTGTGGGACTACATCAGGTATGCCAACATATACACAATGTGAGTTTCCAAAGGAGAGGAGAGACAAAAAGGAGTGGAAAGAATATCTGAAAAAAATAAAATAACGACAAAAAACTTCTCCAATTTGATGGAAAACATCAGTATGTGTATTTAAGAAGTTCAATAAACTTCAAGTAGGACAAAGCTGAAGAGATTCACACCTAGATGTTTCATAGCCAAACTGTCGACAGACAGACAGAAGTCATGAAAGCAGCAAAAGGAAAACATTTCTTAGCTACAAAGTTTCCTGAACAAGTTTAATAGCTGACCTCTCATTAGAAACTATGCAGGCCAGTGGGCAGTATGATGTGGTCACAGAGATGAAAGAGAAAGACTGTCATCCAAGAATTCTGTATCTAGCTGAACTAGATAAAGGAAAATTGAAAGAATTCATCATCACTGGCAGCCCTGTAAGAAACACTAAACGGTTATTTCATTTCAGGCTGAAACGAAAAACAACAGACAGTAACTCAAATCCACACTAAGCAATAAAAAGCAAGAGTAAAGGTAGCTAAGTAAGTGAACACAAAAGATAATAAAAATGCATATTTGTAACTCTTTTCTTCTGTCTCACTTAAAGGACAGGTGCATAGAATTATTATAAGATCATATTGATGGGGGCTTCCCTGGTGGTCCAGTGGTTAAGAATCCACTTTACAATGTGAGGGAATGCTAGTTCCATCCCAGGTCCAGGAAGATGCTACACGCCATGGAACAGCTAAGCCTGTGCCACGACAGCTAAGCCAGTGCTCTGAAGCCCACACGCCCTAGAACCTGTGCTCTGCAACAGAGAAGCCGCCACAACGTAAAGCCCGCACACCACGACAGGAAAGTAGCCCCCTCTCTGCAACTACTGAAAGCCTGCGAGCAGCAACGACCCACCACAGCCCTCCAAAATAAAATAAATAAGTCTAAAAGATTCTGTTGATTGGCTTATAATGTATAAAGATACAATTTTTATAAATGGTTTTATACTAGAAAAAGTTTTTGTATATTAAAATTAAGATTAATCCAAACTAGATTGTTCTAAATTAAGCTGTTACATTGTAATCCTTGAGGCAACCCCAAGCTTAAGTGTGTGTGTGTGTGTGTGTGTGTGTGTGTGTGTGTGTGTGTGTGTGTGTGAGTTGCTCAATCATGTCCAACTCTGCAACCTCATGGACTGTAGCTCACCAGGCTCCTCTGTCCATGGAATTCTCCAGGCAAGAATACTGGAGTGGGTTGTCATTCCCTTCTCCAGGGGAATCTTCCTGATCTGGGCATTGAACCCAGGTCTTCTGCACTGCGGACAGATTCTTTACTGTCTGAGCCACCAGGGAATCCTAACTTACATACACACAAACGCATATATATACATACATACACATAAGAAACAACAACAGTATTAAAATAGTATACTAGAAAATAACTTTTCAGTATAAAAGAAGGTAACTTTTTCAGCATAAAGGAAAAGTGGAGCAACATAAAAGCTTTCTGTTTTATACACAGAGAAAACAAAGAGCAAAACAGAAGATGTATTACTGTAACATAGCCGTGTAGGTGGCCAGGATGCACTATATGTTGGCCTATAGTTCTCTGCTCAATTGGTAAGATTAATTTTCCCATATTTATATTCACCAGTACAACTTGGGGTACTACGGACAAGTTACAGCAGCATCATAAGCCAGAGAAACTAGAGATTAGAATCCTCTGCCTCAGCCATGTCACAGACATGCTCAGTACATTTCCTTGAATTAATATACTCTCTAAGCAGAAGAATCACTGAGAAAATAGGAAAAAGACAGACATAACAAGTATTGTTTTTGGAAGGAAATGAAGTATGTGATTAGTATTTGGATGGAAAACACTGACTGCATCTTATTTTGAAGTATCAGTTCCACTTGCTAATTCAACTATGAATATCACCCTTTGGGCTTCCCAGGTAGTGCTAGTGGTAAAGAACCCACCTGCCAGTGCAAGAGACGTAAGGGACACTGGTTCAATCCCTGGGTCGGGAAGATCCCCTGGAGGAGAGTATGGCAACCCAGTCCAGTATTCTTGCCTGGAGAATTCCATGGACAGAGGAGCCTGGCGGGCTACAGTCCATGGGGTTGCAAACAGTCAGACAGGACTGAGCGACTAAGCACAGCAACAGCACATCCTTTACCCACAAAGATGAGTTTAAACGTGTTTCCTCACTTGTGCCCTCAGCTATATAAATCTATTATGGCGCTTACGCTATACATATGTTTATACACAGTGGAATCACATCATATATCTGTCTTATTTACTAGATAGAAAGGGATTGAGGGAGGATGGGAAGAGACACAGATAGAGGAGACTAAGTGAATAATATGAGAACACAGTTAAATGATACCAGTGTGACCAGTCAACAAATTTACCCTCTGGCACTATGAGACATATAAATCTGTTGTTCCTTAGTCTCTCAGTTCCTATATGCCTCTAATTGTAGAAGCAGCTCTTACTGAGAGAGGTTAACTAAGTATGATCTTACTGTTTAAAAGATACAGTTAAGAGTTTTCATAAAACACGGCCCTGATCGCAGACCAACTATTTCAACTAGAGCTCAACTGAGGAGATTTTGATGTTGGAAAACTAAGCTGTTGGACTTATAGAAAGATGTGTGGTGGATTTCATGCAATTTAAGAGACTGTCAGAGAAATTCTGCCTTTTAGGTTTTAATCTCATACCTTTAGCTTCAGACCCTAACACCCTGTAAGATGCAGCGTCACTGTCTCTATCTTCACACCTACACTGTGAGTTCCTTGAACACACACATCATGTCTTTTATTCTTCCTATTCTTAATGCCTAGCAAAGAGCCTGAAATATACAGGGTGTTTGATACATATTAGATTAGCATGCATGGTTTAATTTTGAAAATGTGTTTATTTTGATCTTTGCACCTGACTCCTTATACATAGTTCTTATAACGTTTGGTATCTCCTGAGCATCCTGAAAGCAGTATCTTTCATTATTCATAATGAACGCCTTTTGACCATACCTAAGTTTATGCTAATGAGAAGCCTCTTCGTGGGTTTGTTAGACAGCTTCAAAATGGGGGCTGGTTACTGAGGAATCAACCATATCATTAGAGCGTTGAAACTTTCAACCTCATCTCACCCATCTCATCTCCAGGTTAAATCACCAATGGCCAATGATTTAATCAGTCACACTTTTGTAAGAAAACGTCAATAAAAACTCTTAAACAATGAGGCTTTGGGAAGTTTCCTAATTGGTGGTGCATGCCAACTCCATGGAGATAGAGGCACCCGAGTTCAGGAGCCTTCTGAAATGTGCCCTATGTATCTTTTTATCAGGCTACTCATTTGTATCCTTTTAAATAAACCACATTAAGTATAACACTTTCCTTAAATCTGTAAGTTATTATAGCCATTTATTGACCCTGAAAGGGACTTGAGAGAGGGATTATGGAAAACCCCTAATCCATAGCTGGCTGAACATAAGTGAAGGTAGCTTGGGGACCCCATTCATGGCTGAGGAGTGAGGACCGTCTTATGGGACTGATCCCTTACTCTGTGGAGTCTGCACAAACTTCAGGTAGTGTCACAAGTGAATTGAATGGTAGAACATCCAAAGCTGATCAGAAAATTGAGAACTTATGGTTAGAAAGCAGAAACAACAGGATTTTTTTCACACTGGGTAATATCTACAAGGGTTTTCAAAAATGAAGTCTAGTAGAAATTTGACTGCTTTTATTTTTTTCTCCTTATAAATATTGCTTTTCAAATGCTAATGAAGATATTCATAATGTCCCCCTATTCCCCACCTGTTTGCTAGGGAGTACAAGAGACTGAATTAAGGACCACTTTTCCATAGTAACAGCAGTAAAATAACCAACTCCTATTTCCCTAGTAGATCAGCTGGTAAAGAATCTGCCTGCAATGCAGGAGACCCTGGTTCAGTTCCTAGGTTGGGAAGGTTTGCTGAAGAAGGGATAGGCTACCCACTTCAGTATTCCCAGGCTTCCCTGGTGGCTCAGATGGTAAAGAATCCGCCTGCAATGGGGGAGACCTGGGTTTGATCCCAGGTTGGGAAGATTCCCTGGAGAAGGGAAAGGTTACCCACTCCAGTATTCTGGCTTGGAGAATTCCATGGACTATACAGTCCATGGAGTAGCAAAGAGTCGGACATGACTGAGTGACTTTCACTTCACTTGCTGTTGATTATTTTAGGGCTTCCCTGGTAGCTCAGATGGTAAAGAATTCACCTGCAATGCAGGAGACCTGGGTTCAGTCCCTGGGTCAGGAAGATCCCCTGGAGAAGGGAATGGCAACCCATTCCAGTATTCTTGCCTGGAGAATTCCATGGACAGAGGAGCCTGCAAGGCTACAGTCCATGGGGTTGCAAAAAGCATATATAAACAAATTATTTTATGATTAATATGCCAAAAATCTGATGAAATGACATGCCCAACATTCATATGTAATTTAGTTTGCAAATATTATTACAGAAAGGAAATCAGTAACCACCTTTGCTTTCACAGTGACAGTGAGCCTCAGCCTGAATACTACTTCACACATCATGGTATACTATCATACTATTCTAAAATCCCTAGCCTTAAAAAATTAAACTGCTAACAGTGGTTTCAAGCTACACTTCCCAAGAAAATGTGCACCTTTCAAACTAAACATCATAAAAATAACTAGTACTTATTAACTTGCTAAAAATATAATTCCGACTTATAAAAACCAATGTGTTAGTTTTCAACGTTTTAGCCAGAATGGTCAAACATATTAATCCTTACAGTATTTTAACTGAAAGGTAAGTAATCCAAGGTCTTGAAGTAAAATTAATAATCCAATTTACAATCTGAAAATTTAACTCAGATGATTTAAAGCAGTATTAATAGCTAATCAAAATAAACTTATTGTCCAGTCAACTTTGTATATAAATGCCTGAATTTTCTTTCAAAGGCACGTAACTAAAATGTTACAAATAATGAGATTATAGAAATCTAGTATATTTCTCAAGCATACTTTATAGTAACTAAACACTCAAGGACCATAAAGTTTTACTTGTCTACAAAAAGGAAAAAAGACAACTTAAGGAATAAGAGAAAGTATTTGGGACTTGTATCTAGAATAAATAGTCTTGCAGCTCAACAATAAAAAGACAACCCAATTTTCAAAGAGGCAAAGGATCTGAATAGACATTTCCGAAGAAACCGTAAAATGGCCAATAAATACAAGAGAAGACGCTCAACCTTAGTAGCCACTAGTGAAATACAAATCAAAACCATACTTAAATATTACTTTACACCCACTAGAACAGCTATAATCAAAAAGTCAGACAATAACAAATGTTACAGAGAAACTGGAAACCTCAACATACTGCTGATGGAAATGTTAAATGGTATGGTTGATGTGGAAAGTAGTCAGGCAGTTCTTCAAAAGGTTAAACACAGGATTATCACATGACTAGCAATTCTACTCCTACATACATGCTCAAGATAAATACAAATAAATATCCACACAAAAACTTGCACATAAATGCTCATAGCAGCATTATTCGTAATAGCCAAAAGGTAGTAAGAACCCAAATGTTAATCATTTGATGAATGAATAAATGCAGTGTGGAACGCATACAATGGGATATTTATTTGGCCATAAAAGAATGAAATACTGATAAATGGTACAACATGGATGAACCTTGAAAATCTTTTGCTAAGTTAAAGAAGTCAGACACACAAAAATCACATATTGTATGATTCCATTTACATGAAATGTCTAAGGCTTCCCAGGTGGCGCTAGTGGGAAAGAATCTGCCTGCCAATGCAGAAGGTGCAAGACACATGGATTTGGTCCCTGAGTTAAGAAGATCTCCTGGAGTAGGGAAATGACAACCCACTCAAGTATTTTTGCCTGGAAAATTCCAGGGAGAGGACCTTGGTGGGCTATAGTTCATGGAGCCGCAAACTTGGAGTGCTACAGTTCATGGTGGACAAAGTGTCAGACACAACTTAGTGACTGAGTAACAACTAGAGTTTGTGTTATACATTTAAACATAACCTACACCAACCATCAAATAACACTACAGACGCACTTCACAGATAGTGCTTTATATAACAGTTTTCCAAGTTTTTAATAATGGTATTCCAAATTCCTCCCTCTTTTCCCTTATAATATTGCTATCATTCATTTCCCTTCTCCAAAGTCTATAATTATCCACTACGCTGCTTCTACTATTATTTTGAACAGTTATCTACTATGTCAATTAAGAATAAGAAAACAGAAGATTTTATTTTACCTTCACTTGTCCTTCTATAACGCTCTTCCTTTCTAAACATTTCACTCCACTCTCTTCTTGCTTGCATGGTTTATGAAGAGAAGTCCGATATAACTCTTAGCAATTTGAAAATGATATGAGTAAGTGCAGATTTGCCATTTATCATATTTGGTGTCTTCTAATCTCCCTAGACTGGTGATTTGGTGTCTTGTCATTAATTTTGAAAAACTTTCAGCTATTATTACTTCAAATATTTCCTTTGTTCCTTCTTCTATTTTCCTTCTGATGAGTCTATCAAAGGCATTCTTCACTTCTATTACAATGTTTTTGATTTCCATTAAGAGTTTCTATCTCTCTGTTTACATTACCCATCTGTTTTTACATGCTATCCACTTTTCTAATTAGATCTCTTAGTATATTAATCAGTTTAATTTTAAATTTCCAGTCTGACAATTCCAAAATCCGTGCCATATTTTACTAGTAGTTAAGCTGTTTTTACTGTAGTTACAGGCATCAGAGGCTAAAATTTCCTCTAAGGTCCTTATTTTTGTCTTTCCTATCATCTTTTGAGTTTCCCTAGAAACTCCTTTTAAAGTGCAAGCCTTGTAGTTTTTCCATCTGTAATCCTCAGGAGCCCCACTGAGGTGGTGGTAAGAGAAAAAGAGTGAGAATAGTATTCTCTAATCCAATGGTTAGGTCTGAGTTTTCAAGTGGCTCTGTGTGCCTGGCTGTGGCCTTCGCAAATGCCTCTCAGCCTTTTTCCCTCTTCGATGGGGCAATAAGACTGGACAGAGCTGAAGTTGAGTATTTCCCTTTCCCCAGGCTGGTTAGGCTTAGTAGTTTCCCCCTTTGGGCAGGGGGGAGCCTGTCTCAAAGGCAATGGCAACCCACTCCAGTACTCTTGCCTGGAAAATCCCACGGACAGAGGAGCCTGGTGGGCTGCAGTCCATGGGGTCGCTAGGAGTCGGACACGACTGAGCAACTTCACTTTCCCTTTTCCCTTTCATGCATTGGAGACGGAAATGGCAACCCATTCCAGTGTTCTTACCTGGAGAATCCCAGGGACAGGGAAGCCTGATGGGCTGCCATCTATGGGGTCACACAGAGTCGGACACGACTGAAGTGACTTAGTAGCAGCAGCAGCCTGTTTCAAAATGGTTTCTATTTCACTGCCCCTGTTGGAGGCATAAAAGGTCTCGCTCCTCCCGTATTCTTCACTGTAAGAACCTGACAGAGCTCGAGGAAGAAAAACTCCACAGAAATGTGAGACCCCCTTCCTTAAAACTGAGCCCCTGGGAATATGCAACTCTCAAGCTCATTTGCACTCAGCTTCTGGAAGTTCATCAGTCACAGTTTAAGTTTTCCTACCAGTTCCTTTCTACCCCTGGGAAGCTGGGATTCGCCATATTTGTCTGTCTCTCCAGTTTTCAGGGTTTTGGTAAGCAGAGATGTGGATTTTTAGTTCGTTCAACTTCGTCCTTGTGAGTACAAGAATGACAACTTCATGTCTGAGTGAAAACCAGAATTCTTATGTCCTTCTGATATGTTCCCATCATTACTTAATACCATGTAATGTTTCTGGAACAATATATTCCAGGCTCATCTTGTACATTCTCTGCCCCTGCCATGGAATCAACTATCTCTCAAAGGTTCATTTAGTGAGAATCTTATTTGGAAATCAAGATCTGGGAGGAAGTATGCTTATTGCTATTGCTATGAGGGTGTCATTAATTGCAGAACCTCTAAGCAGACAGAGCTAGGGAATTTATATATTTATATACCCTGCTATATTTGTCTTCTTTGCCCCCTCCTCTCTCTCTGATCTATGACCTACTTATCTAACCTCCTCTTATAAAAGTTGAGTTCATACTGACACTCCTAATTCCAAACTAAAACCCCCAGAGACATTCTAGTTGTTCCCATTTCCATGTTTCTCTCTTATCTAACAGTTAGAAACCTGGCTCCCATTTTCCTAAATATATTTACCTGAATTCAAAAACTTAGAAAATGTAAAAAGTAGTTTCAGAATTACTAAACATTTCAACTGAGAAAGGCATACCTACTAACGAGAATTCAGTATTTGCTAACTGTTATTTTCTGGGAGGAGCAAGGGAAGAGTCATAAAATTTCCATTTGGTATAAGACACAAATACTGGAACTTAATTTTGACAAATATGTGTATCTTCATTAAGTTATGGAACATTTCCCATTTTCATCAACCCCAAAATTCCCCTGTGCCACTTTTCAGTCAATCTCCATGTCCTCTAAGGAAATTGGTGTTCTAATTTTTCACAACCGTTTTTTGTCTAGCACTTCATAAAAGTGAAATCATGCTGTACATACCTGTTTTGTGCTTGAGTTCTTTTGCTCAGCACAGTAATTTTGATATTCATCCACAACATCACATGTATCAGTAGCCTATTCCTTTTTATTGCTCCATAGTAACTCCTTATATGGGTATTTCTCAGTTTGTTTACCCACTTAATATATGAAACGAGAGATTCAAGGTGCCTAAAGTCACACATTCAACTGGCTGAGAAGTCCAAGGACCTCAGAACCTGAAGAACTCTTAAGTTCTTGATTCTTAGTCTGATGTTCTTTTCACTTTATCAAAGTACCACTTCAAACAAGCTAAAAAAACAACAAAAACTCTCAGGGGCTGTGTTTTTAATCAAATAAATTTAGTGATTAAGAGGAAGTACCCATTCACAGTAAACACTGATGTTTCTTCGATAATCCATACTTCTTCCTAATCTTTACTTCTGCCAATGCTGACTGTAAATTTACCTAGCATTTCTCAAACATCTCCTGTATTATTAACCTATATTCTGTCCTAAATAACTTATATGTTCACTGATGTATCCTATTTAACCCTATCAGTTGCCAAGAGGAGTACTCTAACTCTAGCATTTCCAGACAATTATCAGCCTTTCATATCTCTTTCTCAAAACTGTCAAATTATCCATTTCTATTTAGAAAATGTATCAATCTATCTTTATTTTTTTACTTTACAATATTGCATTGGTTTTGCCATACACTGACATGAATCTGCCATGTGTTCCCCATCCTGAGTGCCCCTCCCACCTCCCTCCCTCATCCCATCCCTCTGAGTCATCCCAGTGCACCAGCCCGAGCACCCTGTCTCATACATCGAACCTGGACTGGTGATTCATTTCACATATGATAATTTACATGTTTCAATGCCATTCTCCCAAACCATCCCACCCTCACCCTCTCCCACAGAGTCCAAAAGACTGTTCTATACATCTGTGTCTCTTTTGTTATCTCACATAAAGGTTATCGTTACCATCTTTCTAAATTCCATATATATGCGTTAGTATACTGTATTGGTGTTTTTCTTTCTGGCTTACTTCACTCTGTATAATAGGCTCCAGTTTCATCCACCTCATTAGAACTGATTCAAATGTATTCTCTTTAATGGCTGAGTAATCCTCCATTGTGTATATGTACCACAGCTTTTTTATCTATTCATCTGCTGATGGGCATCTAGGTTGCTTCCATGTTCTGGCTATTATAAACAGTGCTGCAGTGAACATTGGGGTACACGTATCTCTTTCAATTCTGGTTTCCTCGGTGTGTATGCCCAGCAGTGGGATTGCTGGGTCATAAGGCAGTTCTATTTCCAGTTTTTTAAGGAATCTCCACACTGTTCTCCTTAGTGGCTGTACTAGTTTGCATTCCCACCAACAGTCTAAGAGGGTTCCCTTTTCTCCACACCCTCTCCAGCATTTATTGCTTGTAGACTTTTGGATTGCAGCCATTCTGACTGGCGTGAAGTGGTACCTCATTGAGGTTTTGATTTGTATTTCTCTGATAATGAGTGATGTTGTTCAATCTGTCTTTAAAACATATCATAAAAGGTAGTTCTCCAATCCATAATCTTTAAGTTCCTTCTCAGAGCACAATCAACTTTGTTATTCAGACTGAAAGATGAGAACTTTTACTATCAAATGCTAGCACTTTCCCCTCCTGATGAAGGTCTATGGTGGCACAATACAAGGTGACCCTGGATCTCTTCCCAAAATCTGGGACGTCCCTGGCAGTCCAGTGGTTAGGACTTGGCACTTTAACTGCTGGGGTCCAGGTTCAATGCCTGGTTGGGGAACTTAAGATTCTTCCTACACTGTTGGCTGCAATGTAAGTTGGTGCAGCCACTATGGAAAACAGTTGGGAGGCTCCTCAAGAAACGAAAAATAGAGTTGCCATATGATTCAGCAATCCCACTCCTGGGCATATTTCCAGACAAAACTATAATTCAAAAAGATATATGCACCCCGATCTGCATAGTGCTATTCAAAATAGCTAAAACATGGAAACAACCTCAATGACAGACGAATGGATGATGATGTGTTGTATGTGTATATGCAGGGAAACCCACATGGGCTTCCCTGGTGGCTCAGACAGTAAGGAATCTGCCTGCAGTGCAGGAGATTCGGGTTCAGTCCTTGGGTTGAAAAGATGTCCTGGAGAAGGGAATGGCAACCCACTCCAGTATTCTAGTCTGGAGAACTCCATGGACAGAGAAGCCTGGCGAGCTACATACAGTCCATGGGGTCACAAAGAGTCGGACACAACTGAACACTCAGGCATACACACACACACACACACACACATACACAATGAAACACTACTAGGCCATAAAAGAGAATGAAATTATGTCATTACAGCAACATGGATGGACCCAGAGATTACCATATTAAGTGAAGAAAGAAAGAGACAAATACCCTATGGTGTCACTTATATGTGGGATCTAAAATATGACACAAATGGATTGATCTACTAAACAAACTCACAGACATGAAGAATAAGCTTGTGGTTGTCAAAGGAGGGGAGTAGGGGAGGGATAAAGTGGGAGTTTGGGGTTAGCAGATGGAAACTAGTATATACAGAACAGATAACCAACAAGGTCCTACTACATAGCACAGGGAACTACATTCAGTAACCTGTGATAAACAATAACACAAAAGAATATATATATATATATATATCTGAATCAGTTTGCTGTACAGCAGAAATTAAAACACATTGTAAACCAACTATAATTTAAGAAAAAATTAAAACGATTAATGGTATTAAATAATTCAGAAATTGGCATATTAAAGCTACCCTTATAAAGCTCACAAAGAAAATCTCTTTTTAAAATATTTTCTAGCCCAGTTCCAAAAAAATTAGGGAATATACCAACAATGATCGTACATTTTTACCAAACAACTAGCATCTAAAAGGCTTTGCAGAGGCATTGTGGATTTTAAAATAAATCAAATACATGGTCTTGCCTTTAAAGACCTGGGGACAGAGTTGGGGCACCAAGTTACATGATAAGACATAACAGAGATAGAAATAAACTGCTTAGGGAGCCCAGAGGAAAGAGAAGTTAGTTACAATGGGGGTGTGACAAAAAAGTCTTCATAAAAGTAATATCTGCATTATACTTTAAATGATGGGTAGGAATTTGACAGAGGAAAAGGAAACTGGAAAATGCAGAGCAGGAAAAACTAAAGTGAACAACATAAGAGAGGTCTGGAAATTAGGGGGAAAAGACTATATTCAGGAAAATCAAACTATAGAAGTGGGGCTGAAATGTGGGGTTCATGGGTGGGAAAGGGAAAGAAAAATATGAAAGAAAAGACTGAAGAGAGATTAAGAAAGTCCCCAGACAGTATTACAAAAGTTCACTGTAGCAGTGGGGATTCAAAGAATTTTGAGCTGTAGAAACACGCATAATCTAGGTTCCTGCAATCAGATGAGTCTCTCTATAAATATATATGAGCTAAGTTTCACTTTAATAACTATACTGTCTTACAGCCGTCAATACACCAACTCTTCTGTGAGAATTAGGATCAGAATAAATGCTGAGCCTGGTTAAATGTTAAATTTTAAAGCAGGTCCAGTTGCTCAATGGTCAACATGATTATAAACAAAGAGCTTGATCATATACTGCCATCCAAACTAGGATTTTTGACAATAAAGGGGTTTAACTGTTAGTAATTATGTTAGGGTAAATTAGGAACATCCTAGGGAAACAGGGATATATGGTTATCTTAGTTATGAAAACTATCCAAATCACTGGGACGCTTTACTTTTTCTTTAACATTCTCTACAGTGGGAATCTCTGGTGGAGCAGAAGGAGAATCTAACATTTGATTCTGAGATTAGTGGCTATCTAATTAAAAGAGATACAGTTCAGAGATAGGCACATGTTAAAAATGAATAACATCTATACTTTTTATAGTAGCAGAGACTTGAAGAGTGAATAGTTTCATGCAAATGTGTACTTATACTTCTTTACCTTAACTAATGACACCATGGGGCTTCCCTGGTGGCTCAGACAGTAAAGAATCTGCTTGCAATGCGGGAGGACCCAGGTTCAAAGCCTGGGTTGGGAAGATCCCCTTCTGGAGAACAGAATGGCAACCCACGGCAGTATTCTTGCCTGAAAAAGCCCATGGACAGAGGAGCCTGCCGGGCTACAGTCCACGGTGTCGCAAAGACTAGGACATGACTGAGGGACTAATACTTTCACAATGACATCATGAACCAAGAGGAACTACATACAGATTACTAACCTCACAAACACATTTAGACTCAGACGGTATTTCCTGAGCTTCTGTGTTTAATTTCTACATTTGAAAACAAGTTAGTTTCTAACTATGCCTACCGTCTCAAAGTATATTACTTCTTTGTTTTAACATACTGCAGGGAAAAAAAAATCTGTTTTTATTTCTACAGTTAGAGAAAGCACTTGATGGTTTGCAAACGACTGTTATGTGGGTGGTTGCAACACTTGGCCTTTAGCCTCTTGCCAAATACCTCACCACGTGTTCTGAATCACCAGTAAACCCAGATGCCCTCATCTGCGGTATCTCCAATCTAACAAGAAATTAATTAAGAGACAAAACAATCCTATGGTCTTAATTAATGAAACTGAAACTTCTAACGTTAGGAATTTGGGAAAGTAATTTAACCTCTTTATAAACATTCATTTTGGTCCAAGTCTAAGACCTGATTAAACAAGGTCCTGACACTACAAAAAGACTTTTTATATTTAAAACTTCAAACTTTTTATATTTAAAGAAATATATACAATCACCCTGTGCCAAGGGTTGGCAACTTTTTCCATAACAGGACAAATACTAAAATTTTAGGTTTTGTGAGTCATAGAGTCTCTGTTCCAACTACTTAGAGCCTGCTGAAGCACAAAAACAGCGACAGATAATACAAATGAATGAGAGGTGCTGTGATCCAATAAAACTATGAAAAGGTGGCTGGATTTGGCTCTCAGGGCTGTAGTTTGCAACCCTTTAAAGCATAAACTTCAGTGAATCACTAGTGCCTTGGACAGTGTCTGGTATATAATATATATATATAGTCAGTGAATGTTTTTAGATGAAGTACAGTATTTATTAATCAAAAAACATCAGCAAAATGTCTGAGCTACCTTGGTATAAACACTGTATTTAATAAGTATTATTTGAGGTGTTAACTTCCCAGTTAGAATTTATAGGTTGGTATTTCTCACACAAAATACTTATTCTAAAATGCTTATTATTTAAAAATTTTTACTTTCATTTAATATTAATCATGGTCATGTCACACTGAACCCTGCTTACACAAGATGAATGTTAACTTTCTGACTCCTCAGGGCTAGTCACATAAATAGGCAATCTGATTACAAGGACTAGAGCTGAAAGGTCATAGTAAGTTAAAGTCAGAGCTCATACTCTGGGCAAAGGAGAGTCAAAGGCAAGTGGAAAGAACTCTGCTGAGGAAACTGATGTGCAGAGAAGAGAAAGGAAGAAAAGACCTGTTTGTACTACGCAATGAAGACTTGAGAAATTTCTCTGTATCATACTAATAAATTTCCTTTTTATCAGAGCTTTGAAAAGGCTTCTGTTCTTTGCAACTAAATGATTCCCAGCTAGAAAATGGATCTTGGAACATTTTGGAGAAGTGCTAGGAGTTGAGCTGAATCTCTAACAAATGAATAGACAGGGCTTCCAGTCTAGATGGAGTGAGAGGGAAAAGATTTACCCTCCTGCCAAAAAAACACTAAAAAACAGAAAAATATATGAAACTGGTTTTCAGACACTGAACAAGGACTGGTATAGGAGAGTAAACCCATGAAAAGCGAAATAAAATGAGTCCTTTCCCATAGCTCCCTCCTTAGTTTCCAGGGAGCAGAGGGACAAAGGAACCTAGGTGGAGCCCAGCACTATCCCTGGGTTGAGGATGTTGTTAGAATTCGTCTGGTAGAGTACCAGAGAGAAGCAAGTTGCAGAGTGAGAGTAGGGTAGATCTATAGAGGGGCTCCCTCAAGTCTTTCCAGAACAGTATCACTACATGCTTGTGAGGAATCTACCCCGAGCAAGGAAAAAAAAAACAAAAAAACACAACAACTAAAAGGAGCAGAGGGAACAATCTCAGAGGCTCAGATGGTGGTAGGAATAATTTCTGTGTTTTATTCAGAAAGGAAAAAAATCTCATACCTCACAGATCAGGTGGAATAATCGTAAGTTACTGCCTCAGGAGAGGAGCAAAATCAGCCCTAGATAAAATTTACTCTAGTCCCATCTAACCAAGCATAAAAATAAGCTCTTAAAGTGTCAAACTACTTCCAAGTCACTCAGCAGTGTCCCAGAATAAATATTCCTAGAAATACAAAAATTTCCAGAACACAGCAACATAAAATTCATAATGTCTGACATCCAATACAAAACTATCAGGCATAAAAAGAAATAGAAAAACATGACCTATTAATTAGCAATGATATCAAGAAAGTTATAACTAATCCATATGTTAAGGAAAGTAAAAGAATGCTTAACTATGTTAAGCAGTGACATGGACAATATAAAAACACAAATCAAAGTTCTTATCTCATCAGAAATGAAAAATAAATGTTTGAGATGAAAAATACAATGGATAAATTATTAGCATCATTAATTCTTTCAAAAATTAATGAAATGTCAGAATTAAAAATTAATAAACTTGAAGTACAGCAGCAGAAACTATGTGAAATGAAACACAAGAGTAATAAGCATGAAAAAAATGAACATTAGTAACCTATGTGACAACTTTACGTAGACTCAACGTGGATGGAATCTGAATCCCCAGTTTAGAGGATAAGTACTATATGCAAATCCAAAAAAAAAAACACAAAAAGATAAATATAAACTTAAAGTAGTACACAAGAGCAACCTATTTAGATGACGGATAGGAGAAAAAAATGAGAAAAGCTGTATATCGGGACAATTAATTTGACAATAACAGATAAGGAAAACAAATAGAAGCTGTTGCTTCTTAAGAACGAAGCAATAAAGACCCAGACCGAGTGAATGAAAGTTGCTCAGTCATGTCCAACTCTTTGTGATCCCATGGACTGTAGCTGGCCAGGCTCCACTGTCCATGGAATTCTCCAGGCAATACTGGATTGGGTTGCCATTTCCTTCTCCAGGGGATCTTCCCAACGCAGGGATCGAACCCTGGTTTCCCACAATGCACGCAAATTCTTTTGACAACAACAGACAATGAGCACAGATAGAAGCTACTGCCTCTAAGAATGACACAAGAAGAACCCAGACTAGAATGTGAAAATAGGAAAAGAGAAAAATGAAAATATTTTGAAGAAAGAAATAATAGACACTAGTGATTAACTGTATACTGTGGAGAAGGACACAAGAGGCTAAAATTTTGAAAAGGATCAAGTGAGTCTGAACTTCAGCTTCTCTAATTACTAACTATATGAACTTAGAAGAGTTACTCAATCTCTGTCTCAGTTTCCTCATTAGTAAACTGGAGATAACAATAATGCCTACACAACAGTACTGCTTTGAGAATTAAATGAGTAAAAAATGTGTAATAAGTCCCCAACAAACCCTAGCTATTGCAGTTCCAAAAATTTGGTCTCAGGAGAGCTTTCCACTCTTGAGAGTTATGGAGGACTCCAAAGAACTTTGTTTATGTGGGTTACACCAATATTAACCATACAAGAAACCACATTAAAACTGAGAAATACACAAAGTACTGACATTTTCATTCATTGAAAATAATAAACCTATTACATGTTAACATGAATAACATTTCATTTTGTTTTCCAAAAGAAAAAAATTAGTGCAAAGACAGAAACTGCTTTACATTTTTGTAAATCTCTAATGCTTTGCTTAATAAGGGAAAGCTGGGGTCTCATATCCATTTCTGCTCAATCTGTTGCTTTTATGTTGCTTTGGCTGGGAAACACAATCAACCATGTTATGTACAAGCTGATACACCCAAGAAACCTAAGATATCACCTTGAGTGAAATGACTAAGTATAAAAAGGGGGACAGGACAGTATTGATTCTGTAAATGTTAAGAGAGTACTCAAGAGTGGAATGAAGTATTCAACTATCCTAGTCATCTCACAAGAGGAAGAGCACAAAAAGCTTTTTCCTCATTAAATTTATGCTACATGGGTCACCAGGGGAACTCCAGAAAAGAGAAAGAATCATAAAGAATGCCCATACACACACACACACACACACTCACACACACCTCCTCCCCCCGCCAGATGCACACCTCTATATGAAGAGTACAGAAATGCCCTGGGCCTGAGCCAGGAGTTTGGGAAGTGTAAATGTAAACATCTACTTCTGCTTCATTGACTACACTAAAGTCTTTGACTGTGTGGATCATAACAAATTGTGGAACATTTTTAAAGAGATGGGAATACCACACCATCCTACCTGTCTCCTGAGAAACCTGTATGCAGGTTAAGCAGAAATAGTTAGAATCTTACATGAATAACTGACAGGTTCAAAACTGGGAAAGGAGTATGACAAGGCCATATATTGTCACCCTGTTTATTTAACTTATATGCAGAGTATATCATGCGAAATGCTGAGGTAGATGAATCACACGCTAGAGTCAAGACTGCTGGGAGAAATATCAACAACCTGAGACATGCAGATGATACCACTCTAACAGCAGAAGGTGAAGAGGAACTAAAGAGTCTCTTGATGAGGGTCAAAGAGGAGAGGGAAAAAAAGCTGGCTTAAAACTCAACATTCAGAAAACTAAGATCATGCCATCCAGTTCCATCACTTCATGGCAAACAGATGGGGAAAACATGGAAACAGTAACAGACTATTTTCTTGGGTTCCAAAATCACTGCGGACAGTGACTATAGCCATGAAATTAAAAGATACTTGGCTCCTTGCGAGGAAAGCTATGACAAGCATATTAATGAGCTAGACACCATATTAAAAAGAAAAGACATCATTGCCAGCAAAGGTCCAGGTCCATATAGTCAAAGTTATGATTTTTCCAGTAATTACGTATGGATGTGAGAGCTGGATCATAAAGAAGGCTGAGCACTGAAGAACTGATGCTTTCAAACTGTGGTGCTGGAGAAGACTCTGGAGAGTCCCTTGGACTGCAAGGAGATCAGTCCATCCTAAAGAAAATCAGTCCTGAATATTCACTGGAAAGACTGACATTAAAGATAAAGCTTCAATACTTTGGCCACCTGATGCAAAATGCCAACACACTGGAAAAGACCCTGATGCTGGGGAAGACTGAATGGAAAAGGAGAAGAGGGTAGCAGAGGATGAGATAGATAAATAGCATCACCGTTTTAATGGACATGAACTTGAGCATGAGCAAACTCCAGGAGATAGTGAAGAACAGGGGAGCCCGGTATGTTGCAGTTCATGGGATCGCAAAGAGTAGGACATAACTCACTGACTGAAAAACGAGTGTTAAGAAGCCAAATGTCCAAAGGACATAGAGAAAAAGGGAGTAGGGCAGGAGGACCAGAGCAGAAGGAAAACAGTATTTTTAATGGGCAACAGATTTGAATAGATACTTCAACAAAGAAGACATGCCAATGGCAAATAAGTACATTAAAAGATGTTCATATCCTTAGTCTTTAGAAATGAAAACTGAAACAATGAGGTATTGTTATGCTCCCAAAAGAAAAAATTTAATTTTAAAAAGACTAAACCAGAACCAAATGCTGGTGAGAGTATGGAGAAACTAGACCTCCCATGCACTGCTGGAGGTAATGCAAAATGATACAGCTACTTTGGAAAGGACTCTGGTGGCTTCTTATGAAGTAAATTTATGACCCAACAATCCCACTCCTAAGTATTTATAAGAAAATGGGAAATATATTTTCACATAAAGACTTGTACATGAGTGTTCACAGCAGCTTTATTAAAAATTGACCAAACTAGAAACAACCCCCAAATGTCCAGTTCCTAGTGAATGGCAGATCCATATAATCGAATATGACTCAGCAATATACAGGAGAACACTGCTGATACATGCAACAATGTGGGTGAAGACAAAAATGACTACATACTGTATTAATGCATTTACATGAAATTCTAGAAAAGGGAAAACTATAGTAATTTAGATCAGTGGTTGCTGGAGAGGAGGGGAAGGTTTGACTGAAGGGGCACACGGGGACTTTTTAAGGTAATATAAATGTCCCATGCATTGTGATTCTGGTGATGGCTGCTACATGACCACACATATTTGTCAAAACCTACCTAACTGTATACTTTGCTGTTGCTGTTCGGTCACTAAGTTGTGTCCAACAAAACTGACCAACTTTAAGTATACAATGAACTGCAGGGAAGCCTGGCATGCTGCAGTTCATCATATACTTAAAGTTGGTCAATTCTGTTTAAATTACACCTCAATGAAACTGATTAAGGAAAAAGAACAGAGGAATGAACATATTTTCCTTTCATCATACCTGTCACTCACCAACATTTATCAACACCTGACAGACAATGGCAAAAGTCAGCAAAGAAGAGATATAAAGTTCTTTGACATAAAAAGAAAATGGAGGTGCCAGGAATGATAGAGTCATAAAGAGAAATAATAATAATATGCCTTTCTTATTCCATTTTAACCATTCCAATAATGAGAATAATTTACTTCTAAAAGAGACCTTAACCAGGCCAAAATGTCATGTTTCATCAAAATATTATTTCTTACATGATGTTCTAAGGCCTACCTAAGTCAGAAGCATCTCAAGCCTCTTTCATCAGACATTGTAGGTGAAAAGTCCCCAAATCTACCTCCTGAACTGCTCCCAGAGAAGTAGTTTTGCCAACTGAATCTGATAGAACCACTATACCGGAAGGAACATACAGATATGCATGCACACACACATGCACAACTGGGTCTGCAACAGTTCCAGGTCAACAGTATGCAACAGCACATGTGCTTTCCTTACAGGAACACAGAGCCATCTCTCATGACGCTACCAAGGGCTCAAATGTATCCTCTACAAAAATCACTTAAGAAATCAGTGTGTCACCTGCCAATCATCCTGGACTTTGGCGAGAAAACAATTCCAAGCAGAGGAAAAAAGATCCTTTGACCTCAACAACTTTGAAATTCCACAATGCCATACTGCTTCCATTTCACAACTATATAATGGTTAGTAGCAGGTGGCAGCCACTTCAATTTTAATTATTATTTGTAATATTATAACAATAATACTCGATTTTTTAAAAGATAGATGCTATGTTCAGCCCCCTTTGTTTTTCCCTCTTCATAAATTATATTGATTTATCGTTACAGATTTTCCTATGGGCTTTCTCTGTATACCAAGTTAATTTCTAACATCTTTAAAATCAAGTTTTACCACATCAAAAGAAAACACAATGAAACTGAACAACATTAGGAACAGCAAAGAAGAAAGCTGAGTAAATTGGTAAAAGAAAACACAATGAAACTGAACAACATTAGGAACAGCAGAGAAGAAAGCTGAGTAAATTGGTCAAGGCCTTTAGCTTCATGAGGTGGTTTGGGCTTTGGTTCCTTGTCGTCGTTTCCTTTGGTGCCACAATATACACAAAATTTACCACTTTAATATTTTCTGAGTGTACAAGTCAATAATATGAAGTATATTCACACTGCTATGTAACCATTTCCACCATCCATCTCCAGAAACTTCTTCCCATCATCCCGAACTGAAACTCTTGTACCCATTAGACAACAAATTCCTATTTCCCATTTTCCCCCAGTCCCTGGTAACCACTAATCTACCGCTACATTCTTTCTCTATGAATTTGACTATTCTAGATACCTCTTACACACTGAATTGCACAAAATTTATCCTTCCATCATGAGTTTCTTCTACTAATTTTTACTGGATGTCTAGGCAACAGCATTAAAGATACAAAGACTGACAGCATACTGTTGTACCCTCATGAAACTTACACTCTGAACTGGGAAGTCAGACATGTCAACATGATAACTGCTCTAAGAGAGATTCAAAGTACAATGATGGCACAAAGGGGCAATCAACTCTGGGTAGACTGAAGTTAGAAGAGCTTTCCAAGGGAGGTGGTATTTTAGGACAGTTGTAAAATATGATAAACTCACAGAATGGACACGGTCATTCCAGTCATCAAATAGTCCAAGAGAGACAAAATTATGCCAGATACTCCACATCCAGAACCACCAGAGTTCCTATTTCCTTAAGGTAAGAGCTAATGCAGAGCCATGAAATACACATCTGAACAAGGTCAAGCAGCTCAAACCGAAGAGCAAAGTGCTTGGGGAGGAAGGCGAGGCTGGAAAGGCACTCAGGTGTCAAATATGGGAAAGTTCTATATCATCCAGAGTTTTACTTTATACTGCAGGCCAACTTGAAAACTTCAGAAAGAATAAAAATCAGAGACAGCTCTGACTGCTGCTGTTGGTGCTGCTGCAAAGTCGCTTCAGTCGTATCTGACTCTGTGCGACTCCATAGACGGCAGAGAAGTACACATTCCCAGGATAACCCCAAAGGTTTTAATTTCATATGCCTGGGGGCGGACCTCAGAAATTTATTTTTAATGAGTACACCAGGTAATTAAAAACAGTTATATATCCATGGACTACTTTTGGGGAAATCTCTCTGTTCAGTTCAGTTTAGCCGCTCAGTCGTGTCCGACTCTTTGCGACCCCATGAATCGCAGCACACCAGGCCTCCCTGTCCATCACCAACTCCCGGAGTTCACTCAGACTCGCGTCCATCGAGTCAGTGATCCCATCCAGCCATCTCATCCTCGGTCGCCCCCTTCTTTTCCTGCCCCCAATCCCTCCCAGCATCAAAGTCTTTTCCAATGTAGAATATGGGAAGTTAATGATGACTTCAAACAGCAGAATAATATGAACAGTTTATCTGTTCAGGTTTATTAATCCCCCCTAATTAAAAAGTGCTTTTATTCAAAAGACATTAAAAACACAAAGAGAAAAACATTACTCAATTCTACCAGCTGGAGAAGAGTTCACATTCTGGTGTATTTGTTTTACTCAATATTATGTTAATATACATTTTTAAGTAGAAGGATCATACTATACAAACTACTTTGAAGCCTATTTTCTTCACTTTAGTTATAAAAGTGGATATTTCTCCCTTCCATTCTTTCTAAGATTTTTGATGACTGCATAGCAGACCATAGGTACCATTTAGGTGTAACTATCCCTCATTTTTAAATATTTAGGTTATTAGCAATTTTTCACCTATTTTCCTGTACCACTGTCAGTGTCAACATTTGGATGGTATCTGGATTTAAGAAATATCACTCTACAAGCAATAAATGCTGGAGAGGATGTGGAGAAAAGGGAACCCTCTTACACTGCTGGTGGGAATGCAAACTAGTACAGCCATTATGGAAAACAGTGTGGAGATTCCTTAAAAATTGCAAATAGAACTGCCTTATGACCCAGCAATCCCACTGCTGGGCATACACACCGAGGAAACCAGAATGGAAAGAGACACATGTACCCCAATGTTCATTGCAGCGCTGTTTATAATAGCCAGGACATGGAAGCAACCTAGATGTTCATCAGCAGATGAATGGATAAGAAAGCTGTGGTACATACACACTATGGAATACTACTCAGCCCTTAAAAAGAATAAATTTGACTCAGTTCTAATGAGATGGATGAAATTGGAACCGATTATACAGAGTGAAGTAAGCCAGAAAGAAAAACACCAATACAGTATACTGACACATTTATATGGAATTTAGAAGACGGTAATGATGACCCTGTATGTGAGACAACAAAGAGACACAGAGGTATAGAGTGGACTTTTGGACTCTGAGGGAGAGGGAAAGGGTGGGATGGTTTGGGAGAATGGCAATGAAACATGTATATTTTCCTGTAAGAAACGAAGCGCCAATCTATGTTCAATGTAGGATGCAGGATGCATGGGGCTGATGCACAGGATGATTCAAGTAGAGGATGTGGGGTGGGAGGTGGGAGGGGGCTTCGGCATTGGAAGATTGTGTTCACCTATGGCTGATTCGTGTCAATGTATGGCAAAACAAATACAGTATTGTAATTTAAAAAAAAAATAAATTAATTAATTAATTTAAAAAAAGAAATATCACTTTAGTTACATTATAAGGGCTGAAGGTGAAAAGAGGTTACGTTAAAGGCAAGGTGAGAGGCTATTATGATGGTCCAAGCAAAAATAATGAGATAGATCTCAATCAAAGTAGTAACAATAGAAATGAACAGAGAATGGATTTGAAAGTCCATAATCTACATGTAAGGATTTGTCATCTGATTAACATAACATGCAGAGAAGTAATTCTCTTTTTAAAATAAATATTTATTAAACTCGTATAGTGTAGGAGTATCAAAGAATAATTATTGAGAAAAAATTAGAAAAACACCATGCATTTTCACTTTTCTCGCTGTGTGTGTGTACACAGGTATGTGTAGGATCAGGTTTCCAGTTGCATTTAAGTGATTTAGAGTATTCTTTTTATCAGAGGAAAAATAATTCCGTGTTCCAGTTTTACAACTGCAAAAGCAGAGCCAGAAAGAATCACAGTTGTCAGCAAAAGCTTGACTCTCTGTTATTGACTATCTGGTGGGGCTATAGTGGGAAATTAACATACTAAGCAAGAAATTCCCCATGATCAAGTTTACTTCAATTTTTAAAAAGAATCTGTATCTACTAGGGCATTCTGCCAAAAAAGCAAATGCTTTACGCATTTGACTCGTCATTTTATGTGGTTATTCTCCAATATAAACTTAGAGATGTCCGCATTTCAAAATCTGCCAACTATTGGAACCTGGGTCAAACAAAACACTTCTACTCTCTGTGACAAGTTAAAATTTATCAATGAAAAGAAATATTAGGTAAAGCTGAGATCACATAAAAATGTTTACAATAAACCAGTTTACTTCCCCAAAAATTTTTAAAGATACTAATACCCATTCCACACTATTAAACTTCAGATGACACACGGCAAGGTTTTATTATGATTAAACTTTTAGACACTTGAAGCAGACATATCCAGAGACTTTCTCTGGGTTTAAATCTGACATACCTTAATTGATGAAAAACTGAGAAGCATATCTTGCTTTCCTCTGAGGTAACATTCCTTTTTATTCATCTTCCTTATTAAAAGAAAAAAACCTAGATAAGTCTAATTTATCACTTTTGATGATTCAAAGCATCTGTATCCACTCAAAAATTTTTACTCTGAAAAATATCCAAGTTTTTTTTTTGTTGTTGTTGTTGTTCTGTCGCTCAGTTGTGTCTGACTCTTTGCAACCCCATGGACTGCAGCACACCAGGCTTCCCTGTCCTTTACCATCTCCTGGAGTTTGGTCAAACTCATGTCCGTTGATGATGCCATCCAACCATCTTATCCTCTGTCATCCCCTTCTCCTCCTGCCTTCAATCTTTCCCAGCAACATGGTCTTTTTCAATGCATCAGCTCTTTTCAACAGGTGGCCAAAGTATTGGAGCTATAGCATCAGTTATTCCAATGAATATTCAGGGTTGATTTCCTTTAGGATTGACTGCTTTGATCTCACTGCAGTCCAAGGGACTCTCAAGAGTCTTCTCCAACACCACAGTTCAAAAGCACCAATTCTTTGGCTCTCAGTCTTCTTCATGGTCCAACTCTCACATCCATACATGACTACTGGAAAAACCAGTTTTGACTAGACAAACCTTTATCAGCAAATTAATGTATCTGCTTTTTAATATGCTATCTACGTTTGTCATAGCTTTTCTTCCAAGAAGCAAGTATCTTTTAATTTCATGGCTGCAGTCTCTGTGATTTTGGAGCCCAAGAAAATAAAGGTCTTTCATTGTTTCCATTGTTTCCCTGTCTATATGCCATGAAGTGACTGGACTGCATGCCATGATCTTAGTTTTTGGAATGTTGAGTTTTAAGCCAGCTTTTTCACTTTCCTCTTTCACCTTCAAGAAGCTTTACGTTCATTTTATTTATACTAATAGGTTTATTGATTTTTAATGATCTTAAAAAATCTCTCCTTTAAAATGCATCCTATTTACACTTCCAAACCACTTTCTCAAACAACAGATTACAAAAACAATAAAATAATGTTGGAGTCTTATACTGTACCTCATATGTATGTAACTCCACACTGTTCTAAGAGAGTAAAATAAACATCTGAGTCTAAATACCTGGTAATATGTTAGTACTATTTTGTTATTCCAAATTAAGTATGTAAACTTATAACTGCAACATAATTCAGAACGAAAATCCAATGAACTTCAAGAAATTAACATAGAAATCAGAATATACTTTGGCGTAAAAACTAAAACATATCTTACTTCATAAGTTACTGGATTATTACATTATACTCCATCTTCACAATTAAATAATTCTGGGCCATATCCCAGAATCTAATCAGACTAGTTTAAATTGGGGTAAAAAATATTACAAATTTATCTTTTACTAACAATCTAAAAGATCTCAGTACATGCTAAAAGTATATGCCTCTATTCCATAACTTTACTTATTGACATATACTTAAGGAATAGCAACAACAACTATTATCATTAAAGAAATTTCTCTAAAGATAAATCTCATCATATGGGGAGGTGAGGAGAGTACATGAAAAAACAGAAAAACCCCAGAACAAATCATACAAGAGCTATGTGACAGTATTTTATAATCTAACATACATATAATTGAAATCACACAAACAGAAGAGAGAGAATAGGTCAAAGAAAAGAAGATAATGACTGAGAATTTTCCAAACTAAAAGATATAAACCACAGAACCAAGAAGCACAAAGAAACCAAAGAGACACAGCATTTTCAAAAGTAAAGACACATTATATTCAAAGTCAGAGAAAATCTTAAAAAGCCCCCCAAAGAACATTTAATATACAGAGAATCAAAGAATTAACAATAGAATCACATCTTTACTTTGGCTACACCATGAGCTTGTGGGATCTTAATTCCCTAATCAGGGATCAAACCTAGGCCCTGGCAGTGAAAGCAACAAATCCTACCCACTTGAGTGCCAGGGAATTCCCTAGACTGACATCTTTTAAGTACTAAAAGAAAAAAAGCAATCTACAATTTCATACTCAACAAAACAAATGAAGGAAAATAAAAGAGAAAAAGACTTTCTCTTTCAGAAAATAAAAAACTGAGTAATTCATTACCACTAGATTTGCCCTATAGTAAATTATAAAGTTAGTTTTTCAAGTGGATGGAATATGACAGCAGAAAAAAGCTTTTATCCACACAAATCAACACTAGAAATGACATAAATGAAAGTAAATATAAAACCTCATCTAGTTCTTATTTGTAATTTCTCTAAAACATAACTGTCTGAGGCAAAAATAGATGTACTGAGTTCTGATAACATGTATTCAGTTCAGTTGCTCAGTCGTGTCCGACTCTTTTCAACTCCATGGACTGCAGCACGCCAGGCCTCCCTGTCCATCACCAACTCCTGGAGTTTACTCAAACTCATGTCCATTGAGTTGGTGATGCCATCCAACCATCTCATCCTCTGTTGTTCCCTTATCCTCTTGCCTTCAATCTTTCCCAGCATCAGGGTCTTTTCCAATGAGACAGTTCTTCGCATCAGGTGGCCAAAGTGTTAGAGTTTTAGCTTCAACATCAGTCCTTCCAATGAACACCCAGGACTAATCTCCTTTAGGATGGACTGGTTGGATCTCCTTGCAGTCCAAAGGACTCTCAAAAGTTTTCTCCAACACCACAGTTCAAAAGCATCAATTCTTTGGTGCTCAGCTTTCTTTATAGTCCAACTCTCACATCCATACATGACTACTGGAAAAACCATAGTCTTGACTAGACGGACCTTTGTTAGCAAAGTAATGTCTCTGCTTTTTAATATGCTGTCTAGATTGGTCATAACTTTAACATGTATAAAAGTGTCATATGTATGCATGACAACAAATGCACAACGGATAAGCAGGAAGAATTTGGAGTAAATAGTTTTAAATTTCTTATAGTATGCTGCTGCTGCTGCTAAGTCACTTCAGTCGTGCCTGACCCTCTGAGACCCCATAGATGGCAGCCTACCAGGCTCCTCCGTCCCTGGGATTCTCCAGGCAAGAACATTGGAGTGGGTTGCCATTTCCTTCCCCATGTATCAAAGTGAAAAGTGAAAGGGAAGTTGCTCAGTCGTGTCTGACTCTTCGTGACCCCATGGACTGCAGCCCACCAGGCTCCTCTGTCCATGGGATTTTCCAGGTAAGAGTACTGGAGTGGGTTGCCATTGCCTTCTCGTGTGTGTGTGTGTGTGTGTGTGTGTGTGTGTGTGTGTGTGTGTGTGTGTGTGTGTGTGCTCGTGTGTGTGTGTGTGTGTGTGTGTGTGTGTGTATAAAAATTTACATACTATTATATAATGGAAGACTTGCTTGGTTACAAATGTATAAGGTACAAATAAATAAGCAGATAACAGCAGATAAATATCAAAATTAAATAACATGTCATTTCTGGTATAAAAATCAGTGTTTCTTAGGACATACACAGAAGTAAGAGACTATCAAGAAGCATGAAAGCTGAAATGGTAGCCCAGCCTGCTTTGTCTTTTAATACTAAACTGATAGAAGTCAAAAGGCACTGAGCAGAGCAAACATACCATGGTGAAAGTAGCTATTTATAATAGATGGGAATAATAAAAATATCCCGGTAATTCAAAAGAGGAAAAACACAAAAAACAGAATAACAGAAAACAGCTGGCAGAGCGGTAGATTTTAGTTCAATCATATTATTAATTACATTAAATATAATAAACCTAAACACATCAATTAAAAGAGACTGTCAGATTAGATAAACAAGTAAGTCCAACTGTATACTGTCTAACTTCTCTGGTAGCTCCAGAGGTAAAGAACCCGCTTGCTGATGCGGGAGACATGAGAGTTCTGAATTCAGTCCCTGGGTTGGAAAGATCCCCTGGAGGAGGGCATAGCGACTCACTCTAGTATTCTTCCCTAAAGAAACCCATAGACAGAGGGGCCTGGTGGGCTACACTCCACAGGGTTACAAAGAATCGGAAACAACCGAAGCAACTTAGCACGCACACATATAGTGTCTGTAAGAAACTCATTAAAAAAATAAAAGTGTAAGTCAGTTGAAAGTAAAAGGATGGGAAAAGCTATGTTAGGAGACAATTCTCCATGGGTCTCTGTTACAGTATCTGTCTCTGAATCTACTACAGGTTGTGACTGACCTGCAACCACCTTCCTCCTATAGTTGCTCCTTAATAATAATCAATAAAGTGGAGAGTCAGAAATCTACTGTCTATAGCCAGCATTTATGAAACTTATGGCAAATTAACTTGTTACCTTTCAAGAAGACAAAATCACAAGCGCTTCACAATTCTTAACATGATATATATACCATGTTAAAAAATAATCAAAAGAAAGCTGGAGTGGCTATATTAATAAACAGACAAGGAAGACTTATAGAATAAGAAACATTACCAGGGATTAATAAGTCCTTTCACCAAGAAAACATAATAATTCTAAATATACAAGGACATAATAAAAACTTCAAAATACATGAAGCATAAACTGATAGAACTGAAAGAGAAACAGGCAAATCCACAAGTTGGAGACTGTAACACTTCTCTCAGTATTTGAAAGATAAGAAGATGATAAACATATGGAAAAATCAACCTTACTATTGAGAGAAAATATACAAACTCACAACGAAAGAGATCATTTATACCTGTAAGAATTTATTTAAAACTTGAGAAGTTTGACAAATGTGAATACTGGTAAAGATGAGGGACATCAGAAACTCTAATAAACTGCTGGTGGGCAAACAGTGTGATAAAACCACTCTGGAATACAACTGGGCATTACCTAATAAAACAGATTGTGCACATTCTGCCACAGCAATTCCACCCTTCGTATAAATTCTTATACACAGGCACTAGAAGGCATGTGCAACAGTTTTCATAATGGCACTGCTAATAACTGAGGATTAAAAAAATCAGGAAACAACTCAGATGTCCAAAGATAAGAGAATGAAAAAATAAAATTGATATATTCATATAACACAATACTATACAGCAATAAAAGGGAATGGATTACAGCTGTATAATACAACACAGCTGACTCCTTATAACATAATCCTGGGTTTGTGGGGGGTCACAGAAGAACAGATACACATAAATAACTCTAAAAAGATAAAAGCCAAATAATATATTGTTTAGAGATGTTTACAAATGAGGTAAAACTATAAAGAAAAACAAGGAAACGATTAGAGAGGTGAGGAGAAGGCAATCAGACTTCAAAGATATTTGTAACGTTCTATTTCTTATTGAGTAGTAAAAAGATTTTTAATTAATTTACTTATTTTAATTGCAGGCTAATTACTTTACAATATTGTGGTGGTTTTTGCCATACATTGACATGAATCAGCCATGGGTGTACATGTGTCCCCGATCCCGATCGCCCCCCACATCCCTTCCCATTCCATCCCTCAGAGTTGTCCCAGAGCACCGTCTTTGAGTGCCCTGTTTCATGAGTCGAACTTGGACTCCTCATCTATTTCACATATGGTAATATACATTTTCAATGCTATTCTCTCAAATCATCCCACCCTCGCCTTCTCCCACAGAGTCCAAAAGTCTGTTCTTTATATCTGTGTCTCTTTTATATTCCTTAGTTTATACATATTATACATATTCTTTATTATGTATTTATAATTAAAATTCGTATTAAGACTAATAAATATAGATTCACTTAGCAAATATTGAAAACAAAAAAATGTTAAACAAAATCACCAAATAAAGGACAACATCTGGCATGTTCTTCAACACTGAGAGGTACATGGCCACTCTAGATACCGGGTATCCTTGGCAGGATATAAAACATGAAACAACATGCCAGCAAGGCAGTGTCAGGCACTTACTCTTCAGCAGGAGTTTTCACACCAATTCAGGGAGTTTTCCCTTTGGCCTTCCAGGTGGCAGGTTAAGTAAAAGGAATGAAATCACAAAGGCTGGTGCAGTATTCAACTTAGCTTGGAAATACTGAATAGTAATCACCATCTTCATCTATTGACAAAGATTCCCAGACACAGAATAAACTTGCTCAACTGTAAGAGTTATTACCCAGCGAAGCCCAAAGCAGGTGCTTCCCATTGCTATTAATAGTTACAGTTTATTCACTGTCCTCCCAGCCCATATATATGTACTTTACTAACCATGACTCATTTTTACTGAAAGCAATGGTGCTCAGTTACACGACATTCTACTTCTGAGATTTCCAGGGGAATAAAGCTAGAGTTAACTCAAGACCAAAACAGTCCAAAAAAAAAAAAAAGAAAAGCTATTAATTCTTTACTCACACTAAGTGAGATTAAATTTAGAATGGTACTAAGCTAAACAGCTATTAATATATTTCACTTAAAATGCCAAAGATTTTAAGACACCATTAATTTTTATACGACTAAGAAAGAATATTCTTCCAATTAAATATGGCACACCACTGATTGGTAGCTTCCCTGATTCTTTACCAAATGAAAGAATCTGAATATGGGAGACCTAGGTTCAATAACCTGGGTTGGGAAGATCCCCTGGAGGAGTGCAAGGCAAATCAGTCCAGTATTCTTGCCTGGAGAATCCCCATGAACAGAGGAGCCTGGCAGGCTATAGTCCAGGGGATCGCAGAGAGCAGGACATGACTGAGCAACTAAGCACAGCACAGCTGGTGGCTCAGATGGTAAAGAATCTGCCTGCAATGCAGGAGACCTGGGTTCCATCCCTCAGTCAGGAAGATCCCCTGGAGAAGAAAATGACAACCCACTCCAGTATTTTCACCTGGAGAATTCCATGGACAAAGGAGCCTGGTGGGATACAGTCCATGGTGTCCCAAAAAGTTGAACACGACTGAGCGACTAACACTTTGACTTTCTTTAACCACTGATTGTAAGCTACATCCCCTACTGAGCTATAAAAATGGGGAGGGAGAGATAAACATCTTAGAATCAACTGAATACAAAATAACTCTTCCAGTTTTCCACTAAAATATTTACGATATGCTGCGTTATTCTCTCCCTGGGAGACAAAATTCACTCAAACAGAAACAGGTCCCCTACTAAAAACTTTCTAAGATGAGTTAAGGTTATGTTTTCTCACTCAATACCTCTCTTTTTTCATCTATTCTAAAAACACAACTCTTACTATCAACAAAACTGGAGAACAGCTCTCTTCATTCTGGATGTTAAATGAGCTTCCATCACTGAGAAAAATCATCAGAAGTTTTAAGGGCTTTCATAACCTGGAGACTTTCATATAATGTTCTGGAGTAAAGACAGGCAGACAGACAGAAAGCACCACAAGTTATCCCAGAGTAAGTCTGCTCCCACATGTCAGAGACTGTGCAGTCAGAATGGGGGAAAACCAGCCTCAAAGCCTCAGTCCAGCAGGGGCACACAAAATGAATGTTTTCATCTAAATGGGTTGTGCTCAACTACTAGCTCTGTATAACTGGGAGGGCAATTCTATCAGTTTATAAGCAAAAGTGAAGACGATCAATTGGACTTCCCATACTCTGTCAACTTGCAAACAACAGGACCAGATAAACAGCCTCTTGTTCACAGATTGATAAACTTGGGGTTTACACAAACATTAAGCGCATCTTAAACTGCCAAAGAAATGAATGTGTAATGAAAAATGGTACCTGAAAATGTATTTAAGGCAATCAAAATCAATCAGTCAATCAAACCTGGAGCTCAAGAAGGGGTATAAGTAGTATAGGATAAACAGATCAGCAGTGGTGCTCATGCTTGCACTCAGTTGCTCAGTCGTGTGGTGCTCCACACCAAGTTAATACATGGAGGTCAGTTTAAATTGCTCTGTTTAAATTTAATACACACGCTAAAGATTTTTTAAAGAGAAGATACACAGTTTAAAACATTCAACATTTATAAGATAGTCTTAAAAATTGGGAAGCCGAGAGTACAAAAATCTAAAATAAGCTAAACTCCTTGTATTACATAAAAGAAAGTATTTTTTATTTGTTCCCAAATTTTGTAATTAAAGCTACAATTCTGTATATATCTTTTTAAAATGCTTACTACATCACGCTTTTTAGTAAAACACATAAAACAGAGTCTATGCTGCAAAAAACAGAAACCAAAGAGTTTAGACTGATTCTTAAAACTTATTGATAATGCTATTCCAATGCAGTCTATGAATGAACTGTTTGTTATAAGTTTGCAACAAAAATATCAAACTAGAAACTCTAGTTTGACAGGGGAATTCTATACCTGTTTAATAATCATGAAAATAAGGGAGCTTGTATTTTGCCTGTTGGGTTTTCTTTCTCATTTCATTTATCTAGTACTTACTTTTAATGTATTTTAAATAAGTATCAGAAAAAGAGATTCTTCACCACAATTAGTTTGAAAAGTAGTTATATAAGACATATCAGTTATAAAGCTTTATGTGCCAAATGACACATCAAAATGTACAAAGGTTAAAATAGAGATGCAAGGAAAAAACAAAGAACAAAATAAAGTGGGAAACTTTCATGACCTATTAGATTAAAATTAAGTAGAGAAAGAAAACCAATTATGAAATGTCACATTTTCTTCAGGAAGTCATCTGTTTTAAGATGTACCATCAGTTTAATACCAGCTTTTCAGGAGAAAAAAAATAGCTGTTTTAAATGTACACAGTGTAAGGTGTATTAACCTCAGAAATACTAGAATTTTTTAAAAAAGAATTAATCAAGGAAATAATAGTAGGGCAACAATTTGGTATCAAATAAACAGAAAACTTTGCAACAAAACACTTATAAAGATACTGAAAATAGTATGGACCCTAAAAATACCTCAACTTCGAAAACTTAAAAAGTATCTAGTATGGCAAAAACTGGTTTTCTACCATTTCCCACTATAAATTACTTAAGGATTCCTGTTTGCTTTGCTTTTTGATGCTCCTGGGTAAAACTATTACGAAGAAGGTTTGCCAATTTTAAAAACTTTTAAAAACTATATTAAATGACTTAAAACATCTCTTCAGCCTTGCAGTTTTCTAATTCACTTTTATATAGAACTCCAGGGAAGAAGTCAAAGTATTCCATAATGTCAGATGCTGCACAGATCATAGATGGCTCTGCTATTCTCTTCCTAGCTCCTTACCACCTTATTAAAAATCTAGTATATTATTAGGATATGGGCAGCAGCATTATTTTGCTTTCTCAAAAAGGTCACAGTCTGTTTGTCTTTCTTCTTTGTGGCCCACTGGAAAAGTGCTGGCCTAACGTAGCCACCCTCAGATAGCTGTACAGTTGATTAGGTAAAAGCTGGCTAAAGAGATAAAGGGTTATATGAGAGCATCACTTCAAACACTACCACTATATATATGTGTGTATATACTGCACACATTACACACACAAAAACATACACACTGTACTAGACAAGACTTAAAGCAACATTAACAATTTATTCTAAGTAATAAGACAAAAGTATTTTCCACCTATGCGATACACTCAATCATCTAAAAATTACCCTGCGAAGGATGATCCTACTTCTTAGACTAGTCTGTCAAAAGGACCAGTTCTCATGATAGAACCAAACCTACAAGAGAAAGAAGTATACTGAAGATAGGATCTTTCTGAAACTGTTCATTTTAAGTCAGAGTTTTGAAAGCTAAGTTCTCTAAGTTTTCTTCCATTCCCATATCTAAAACTTAAACCAAGATTCAACTAAATGTGTTCTAAAAGCCTCATTTAAGATACAAACTTCTTTATAAAATGAAAAAATAAATAAAATGTATTTAACATAAGAACAAACTAGGAAAAATATTTGTAACTCAATTCACAGATAGGGACCAATTTCCCTAATACATGAAGAGCTCCTTGGAATCAACAATCAAAAGACCAAGACTCACAATAGAAAAGTGGGTACAAGATAATTGAGTAGTATCCTGAAAAGGAAATACAAATGGTCCTCAAATATATGGAAGGACACTCAATCTCACTTATAATAAAAGAATGCAAATTAAAACTACACTGAGATCCATATGTTTTATCTATAAGACTGATAAAGATCAAAATATCTGAGACCATAACCTTGGTGCAAACATGGGAAAAGTCTCATTATTGCTGGTGGGAAACTATAGCACAGAAACCACCTCTGTATCATAGTTCTTCTTACTGGGACTATCTTTCTAAGACATTTTTTAAAATGTAATACACAATGTATATTCAGCTTGGTGTGAGCTGTTCGTCATTAAAAAGAAAAAAAACTATTGTAGCTATCTGCTTTTATAGACTATTGGTCATGAAGTGAAACAGACAGATAAGTTTATGAAACTTGGACGATAAAGCGGCAGTACTGACAACAGTGCCGCTCCGTCTGAGCTCACCTCATGACAGCTTACTGTGCACTTAGTGGGTGTTTCATTAAATTTTTTGGGTGAATGGGACCAAGAATGATGCTGAGGGATGATCAGAATGGTGTAAAACAAGTGAGAATAAGAAATTAGATAAATGTATCTGAATTGGTAAATTAATTGCTTAAACACTATACTTTTTCAAGAACAAGGCAATGTACACTGACAAATGTTTCCTGAAAAATAAGTCAGCAAGCAACAGAGGTAAGTGTACTTTAGCAGTAATGGTCCCCTAGTGAGTCACACAGTTAGGAAACTCCTCCCACACCAACTCCAGTCCTGGCTACATGATCTGAAGGCTAGAGGCTGGAAACACATAGATCTCCATGACTCTAGCACCAATATCCAGACTATGAGTGACACCATTTTAGGCCAATTAGCTTCCAGATGACCACTCAGCTGACCCAGCCACATAAGCAAGCCCAGCCAGAAGCAGGAGCAGAATTGCTGAACTGAGCCCATGCCAGAATTATGGGCTAACAAATGGCTATTGTTTTATACACTACATTTGGGGGAGTTTTGTTATATAAAAATCGAGGTGAATAGGATTGGTGGTCAAGGAAAATTTTTGTTTTATCTGTTTTCTGCTTTTTAAATTTTATAAGAACACATTCATATACTATTTAATTAACTTATAAAAGTATTTTTATATAGATTGGTATTACAGTAAAGCCCTACTATCACCTTATAAACACATATACATAAAAACAAAATAATTCAGTCCAAATGGGAAAATGAATTTGAGAGGAGACATTAATATTGCTCAGGAAAAACAAGGTCAGTACAAAGTTGCAGGGCATATTTATTACCAAAAAAAAAAAAAATTAGTGAATAAGAATATATTCATGATCAATGTCTTAATAATGGCTATTATCAGATTCTGGAAATATTAGGAGACATACATCTCAGATTTTGCTTCCCTGCTTCTTCTGTTTATGCAGCTAATGACCTAGTACATATTCCCTCATTTTAGTTCTCACATGCTATGATAAAGGAAACATAAGCTGAATAACTTCAGGCAAAAGTTAGTTAACCTCATCATGCCTCATTTCCTCAACTGTAAAATGGGGATAAAAGTATTTACAGAGTCGTGAAAATTAAAACACTTAGAATAAGACACACAGTAAGGGCTCAATAAATGATCTATAACCTCTGTTAGTAAAATGACGTAAACTTAAGGTCTTTTGACTAACTTGGCTTCTATTTTATAACCACTAAGCATCATCAACCAAAGTGTGATACATCAAAATTAATTTGAAAAATTTTCCTAAAGACTTCATTAAAAAAAAAAATCTTACTAAAAAGCAAAACAAAACCTGGGAATATATATTTTTAAAAAATGAAGAAAACTGAAACTCCAAACAAATCCATTTGGTCCACATTTCACAATTCTTAATGGGTTTAAAAACCAAAGGTTTCAATTTGTGTGTGTGTTACAAATTCAGAAAAGGCAAAAAAGGGAGCAATAGTTCCTACTGTCACCTTTGCAATGACCTCTGGCACAGACACCTCCAACTCATTCTACTACCATTTAAAACAAGAAAAAAGAAGACTTTAGAAAATAAGGCTCTTTCATAAGAAATACACTTCACTTAAACTGCAATACTGGAAAACTGTAGTTACTCCTTGATCAACGGCTTAACACTGCCCCTTTTCAGGGCAAGATCAGGCCTGGATAGTTTTCTGTCTATATATGTACCCATCAACAATTTTAAAAAGAAAAATCAAGCCTGGGTAGGGTACTTTAAAAAAAAATCATGATTTTTCAAGTGTTTTAAACTGGTAATCACCTAGACTTTAGACATGTGAGTAAATGACCAACTGGAAAAGCCTTATACCACAAAGTATGGGTAGTTTAGTCTGTCCTATTGTGAGGACTGAATAAATGTTATAAAAACTCCATTTTTCATTCCAATTCAACTCAATTTAAAGAGCACCTGGTATACACATAGTAATGTGGCAGATTCTGGGCTCAGAAGGGCTGCTGCTAAATCGCTTCAGTCGTGTCCGACTCTGTGCGACCCCAGAGACGGCAGCCCACCAGGCTCCCCCGTCCCTGGGATTCTCCAGGCAAGAATGCTGGAGTGGATTGCCACTGCCTTCTCCAACGCAGGAAAGTGAAAAGTGAAAGGGAAGTCTCTCAGTCGTGCCCGACTCTCAGCCACCCCGACTCTCAGCGACCCCCTGGACTGCAGCCTACCAGGCTCCTCCATCTATGGGATTTTCCAGGCGAGAGTACTTAGAAGGGTTAGAAAAGAAAGAAGTACTTAGAAGGGTTAGAAAGAAAGTAATAGTTATGTTACTATATATGCCAGACAGTTCCTGGTTACTAGTATTTAATCATAATAATCCAGTGAGGTAGAAATTATTAAAACTCATTTTACAGAGGAGGAAATTAAGGCTCACAGAAATAAAAATAACTTGTCCAGGGTTTCTCAGTAGCAGTAAGGTCCTGGAATAGGGCTGTGGGGCAGGAGGAACACGAGGGTAGTGCCATATGACTATTCCTACAGACAAATACAACACTCAGTGTAGTCAGTCCTTTATCAGCAACGTGAAAGGAGGTTAGGACTGTGGGAAACCAAAGAGGATCTTTCGGGAATGGGCAAAGGAGTCACAGAAGGCTTTAAAGTGGTTAATCTTTGAGTTGTTACTTTAAGGGTGAGTAGATTTATAAACTTCAATGCCAAGGTTCACTCCCACCTCCCCTCATCCCCAATATATCAACCAAAATAAATTACTTACTTGAAATTGAGAAAAACAATTTTGAGAGAAATCTTCCTCAGATATTTTATTCCATAGTTTTAAAACAAATAATATGATGACAGATTAATTTTTAGGTTGCTTTTATGTGGCTTGTCTTGGTTTTTATTCTGAAATGAAATTTAGATTAGTCATTTTCTTGTTCTGAGAAACTAGGAGTATGCCAACATGTTTTAACTTCACATTTTTTTCACATATCAACATGTATTCTTACTTACAGTCTTTCATTTCACCATCTCAAACAATAGCTAATTTAATATATAAATTTACTTTGAAGTATAAATATATATGCAAAATAAGATAGTTCTTTTAATTCCTGTTATACTTCCTTGGTAATTATAATAAATAGAAGAAAAATAGAAAACTGTTGTTAAACTGTTATATATTACATAAGCATTTTTGAGGTAACACGCTTTTTTAAATTCTTTGAATCATTTATATAGTAACTGCTCTCTTAACCCAAAGAAAATTAAATAGCTGTCCCCAAGGAAACTGACCTCAAAATCTTGGTACTTCCCACAGCTATCATCTAAAAAGAAAACAGAATTGGACCAAAAAACCTTAAATTTTCCAAAGACAATTACTGCCCTTTTTCTCCAAATTTACTCTGTTAGGCATATATTCAATTTCTGCTACAGAAAACAGTCCAGTTTGCCAATAATAATTAAGCAACAAAATATTTTTCACTTAAAAACAAAATACTAAAAATCTACTAAGAACTGGAAAAAACACAGGTCATCTAGAAAACTTAAAAAATGACAAAAATAAAAACAAAAAATACCCCACCCAACCACACACCAAAAGGTTACACAGACTGTCATTAAGAGGGTTTTACTTATAATTTGTTTTAGCCTCAAAATGTACCTACTTTATGTCCAGACAGTGAAGAATTTTTCTTTAAATTGCCTAAGACACCAACTCCTGCCTTATCTGGAAACTCTAAGTTAACACAATTTTACCCACAGTTTACTGTACCTCAACTCCCATTATTTATTTCCTCTCTCATTCAGCATCACTGTGGTGTTAAAAAGGTAGTCAGGTATCATCCCTTTAGTCAGGGATGACATACACCATCCCATGTTCCATATCTTACTAAGTTTCCAAGTATTTCTCGGAAATATATAAGGCTAATGGCAACATCCTCTGAAGCCTACTTAAACCCAACCTACTTAAAAACTCATTTTCCACTCATTGTTAATTGAACAAATTCTAATCAAATTAAAAGTAAGACCAGAAAATGTTTAAGTACAGTACCAGAGGAACTCTGAAAGGTCTCCTGATCCATTGCCTTTCCCTTTGGAAAACATACAATTCTAATATCAATTTCTGTTTATATCTGTCCTAAATTGTTGTTATAGACTAATCTATAAACATATATGTTATAGACATTAGTTTTTAAAAAGAGAGAGCTATAATCATCACAAAACAAATCCAGCTACAACCTATTCTACAGGAAGAGTCTAAACACTATTGAACACGGTAGGCCCTCTGAGATTTCTAAACTGTGTACATGCTTTTTTTTTTTTTAACAATTCCTCTAAACTTCTGTATGTCTGTTTTCCAATTATAACCAAGGCCTTTCCAGTTCTCAGATGTGGGGAGACAGTGTGAGGTAGTAAGGGCGGAGAGTCAAAATCCCCAGTTTTTAGACCCAGCCCCACACCAACCAATTATAGGATACAGGACACTGGACAAATCCTTGAGTTAATCTATCTAGACATCAGTTTTCTTTAAATAAAAGGAAAGAATTTCACCAGAACACTGTTTTCCAACCCCTTTCACATTGTAAATAATATTCATTCAGCACAATAGCCAAGAAGAAGTCATTTGGAGGCATCAACACTGTGCTTGATGAAAAAAATTATATTTTCTTTATATAATTATGAAAGAAAATTAAACAAAGCTTGTAGCAATATGAATGGATTTCAAATCCAACCTTTTCCACATTAGAGACATTTCAAAATAACAATGATGCTTAATTTTTGCAGACCATACATATGCAATTAGGCAGTCACCTTGCAGCAAGCTAAATGGCACATCAGAAAATGGCTAAGAGGATCCAATAAAGGCAAAGTACAGGCTAAGAGCTAGGCCCCAGAGCAACATCCTGCCACCCTGTCCTTTCATCATCAGATGATGCTCTCAAGCACTCAGAACAAAAACTCCAGTAACAGTTTCATGATCCCTTCTCCATAAGAGGCAGCTACAGTCTCTGGTTGGCTGAAGCAGATTTCAAGTATCAGTGGTAAAGCACTTTCTTTAATGTACTTAAAATACCAAATAGAGCAGTAACTGCTGGTTGTGCTCATCATGGGGCTTCCTTGGTGGCTCAGATGGTAAAGAGTCTGCATGCAATGCAGGAGACCCAGGTTCAATTTCTGGGTTGGGAAGATCCCCTGGAGAAGGGAATGACAACCCCACTCCAGTATTCTCACCTGGAGAATCCCATGGACAGAATCTCAAAGGGAGCCTGGCGGGCTACAGTCTATGAGGTCGTGAAGAGTCAGACACGACTGAGCGACTAACACACTTGTGCTATGCTCATCATGCGATCTGCTTAAGGAGCCCCACAGCCTGCCTTCAGACTCTCCACTCCACTAGGGTGTATCACCTCCAGAGAGCCACACAACATCAAGCAGAAACTCTGAATTAGAAGACCTCTACTAAAACCTAAACAGTACTGCAGTAATCATTTGACAACTAAATATTTATGACTACTATGACCTTATATTTTTGTTCTTCCTTACCAATTGTTGCAAGCACAACATAATCTAAAAAATTAACTTTGAATAAATACCACATGCACATGGCAAAAAACCTCCAAAAGTTACTGAAGCGTATACTTTAAAAAAATTAGATTCCCACGTTTGTCCTGTAGGCCACCAATTACCCTCATTGGAGGCAACCACTGTTGCAAAATTCTCATGTATCCTTTCAGATATATGTGTACATATATATATATAAATATATATTTATATTTACATATAAATATTTAATTTATATATATATATATTTTTTTAAGCCACACAAATGGTAGCATACCACATATGGAGCCTTGCATCTTGCCTTTTTTCCTTTTAATATATCTTAGACATGGCACCAGAGCAGTACATATAGTACTGCCTCATCACTTTAAAGACTTACCTAGTATTCCACTGAAGTGATAAACCATAATTTACTTAACTACTGATTCACGCTTAGGTTATTTCCAACCTTTTGCAATGACAAACAATGCTGCCACAAATATTCTTACATGCTCATTTGACACATACATAAAATCTTTTAGAGGATAAAATCCTTGAATGAAGTTGCTAGATCAAAATGTACATGTAAAAGAAAAGAAAGAATTAAAAAACAAGGGGGAGAAACTCCCTGGCAGTCCAGTGGTTAGACTTCTGTACTTCCAGGGACCTGGGTTCAATTCATGGTAGGGTAAGTTCCCACAAGCTGCAAAATGCAGAACCCCCTTCCCTCCAAAAAAGGAAGATGAACTACCAAAATATATATGCATTTTAAATTCTGAAAACGACTTCCAAATTGTTTTCCATAGAAAATGAACATTTTATATTCCCACCAGCAATATGTGAGAATGCCCATTTCCCCTTCCTCTCATCCTCCTCAAGTTATACTGTATAATCAACCTTTTCTAATTAGAGATAAAAGGTATGTTGTAGTTTTAATTTACATCTTCATTATAATAAAATCACATATCTTTTCCTAAGAATTCTCTTTGTTCACTTTTTCTATTGGATTATTCTCTAGGAGCTCTTTGTATATTAAGAGAAAATTAGTCTTTTGTGAAAAGTGTACAAATAAGCTTTACCAGTCTATTTTTCTTATAAGTTTATGATTTTTGTCTCTATATAGAATTTTACTTTACATTGTAAAACTCAGCAATCTGGCTTCAGTTCTGTATCATACTTTGAAAAGCCTTCACCATTCCCAGATTAAAATAATTATCTTACGTTTTTTGTTTGTTTCTACATGTAAATCTTCTGACTCATCTGGAAGCAAAGTTTTTACTTTTCCAGATGACTAAGTAGCTATTCCAACACTCAGTATTAAAGAATCTTCTTCCCTACTAATAGGAAAGGTAGCTTCCATTATCATACACTTAAGTTCTTACACACAAGTCAATTTCTGACCTCTGCTCTATTTCATTGGTATTTCATTTTGCTGTGTCAAAGACATGCTACTCTGTAAAACATTTTAAAATTAAAATCAGTTTACATATAAATAAGTATAATAAAACCAGAAATTATTGGCAGTTATTATTATTCTGCAGTTCCTAAACTGAATTTATATAATCAAATTCAATACTTTCATCATACAATCACATATTTTAGTTGATACTTATTTGAGAGCCCAATATCAAACTCAAGGCTTTTTCTCATATTTCTGATAGTTTTTCCTTAATTTTGTATATATATATTTTCCAAATCATAAAATCAATAAATTCTCTGCAGAAAAGCTGAAAAATACAAAATACACCTCCCAGAGATAAGCAACCTTTATATTTTGGTGCATTTTTAATAAATTGTTATTTCATAAACTGATTTTTCTCACATAATATACTGATAGCACTTTACTGTATTATATTATACTTGTATAATAATCATGAAAACATTATTTTAATGACAAATTCTACTAAATATGCCCAATTTATGTAACCACTTCTCAGTTGCTGAACATTTGAGGTTCTTCCCTGTTATGCCTATGATCTATTATTTATTAATTCTTGCAACAAATGCTTGATTTTCAAGCACTGTAGTAAGCAACCATTGGCTGTATAATGGTGAGCAAAAATGAACATATTACCAGCATTTATGGAGGTAACTGGGAAAAACAAACATTAATCTCCTATGTATATAAAAATGACAACACAGCAAGTGTTATGAAGGAGAGCTTATGAAGCTTTGAGAGTCTATGGTAGGGAAGGCTTCCCTGAGGAAAGATAAATTGGAGCTTAGGTGAAGAAAAAGGAAAAACATTCTGGGCAGAGGGAACAGCAAGTTCAAAGGCCTCATTATGGGAGGAGCATGGCAAGAATAAGGGACTGAAATAAGGTCAATATGACTGGAACATAAAGAGCAAGGCAAGAAGGACACAGCTCAAGCCATGACTGGATAGAGAGGTAGGGGCCAAACTGTGCAAGACCTTGTAAGACATGTAGACGCCACCACATAAGACAGGTAGCTTTGTCCTTATCCTAAATGCAATGGAAAACTACTGAAGCATACCAAGTAGTAGGGGAATATAGTAAGGTTTGCATTTTGAAAAGATCCCTCTGATTACAGTATAGAAAACAGATTAGAGGGGAACAGAATAGATTGGGGTAGGCCAAGATTAGGAGGCTATTGTTGTAAATGCATCCAAAAATGCTAGTAGTTTAGACTAGGGTGGTGATGGATAATGAAAGAAATAGACGGATTCAAAAGATAACCAGATTTTGTCAAAAGAATTACATTCATAGATCAAAATGCCTAAAACTGAAATTATTGGGTCAAAAAACAACATTTCAAGGATTCTGCTATGCATTGCCAAGCTACTGGGCCAAGAGCAGTTTTCATTTGTGAATTACCTTGTATCTGTTCCTCTATTAGAATTTTTAAATTCTTTTGAAATTCCTTTAAAATGACTTAATCCATACTTCCTTCATGAAGCCTTCCCTGACTCCCCTTTTGGCCTGCCAGGTGGTCACTGAACATGTCCTCTTTGAGTCCTCACTTTGTCTTATACACATTTCTTTTATATTCCAATTAAGCTGTGTTTGAATTATGTTTACAAGTCTATCATCTCACCTACATTGTGAGCTTAGGAAGGTAAAAGTTGTTCATAAATTGTTCATTTAAAAAACAGCTCAATATATGTACTAAGTTCTCATTAAATGTTCACTAAATGAACTGAATCACATATTACAAGATTCCACTGTGTCCACAGATTTTAGAGGACTCCTGTTTAATAAGCTTCTGATTAACTTATGGGTTATTTAAAGTCAAGTGTAACACAGAAACCTAATAAAATCTGCAACTCGGGCTTCAGATACCTACTAAAGTGACTAATTTTGCTTGTGGTAAAACACTATATCTCAGTAGTGCTTCTTAAAAGTCTTTCTAATATTTATATTCAATAGGCATTGTATTATTTTAAAATATTGTTAAAAGATTTAGCAAAAAAAAAAAAAGAGGCTATGAACAAACAAGACTTTCATTAGAGAAATTATCTGTCATCTAAGTTGTTGATAATTCACTAGCTGGAGGAAGACTGGGCAGGGGGTGGGGGGATGATGGCAGAGTTCCTTACAGTCATCTTAAAGTCAAGCAGCTCCCTCTATAGTCTGTTTGGCCTACTTTGTTTAATTACTTGCTTTGTGAACATCTCGTTCACACTCTTCTATTTACTCCTCCTCTGCATCTCAGCAGGGAAGCTTTTGAAACGATAATTCTGTTTTAAATTGATGCTGAGAAAACTGAGAAAGCTGTCTAAGCTCAACATGAAGTGAGTTACATCAGGCAACTAATAAGCAAGAGTTGGGATGTGGTAACTGGGCAGCTTCCCAGATTCACCTGAGTCAGTTCCTCATAGTAAAGCCCTAGGATTTTTTTTTTTTTTTTTTTTGAAGTGAAATCCCAGAGCACTCACACCCATATTCAAATCTAAGTGAAAAAAATAAAACGCTGTCTTGTACTGTAGTTAGCTATAACCTGGGTTCCCTCCACTAAAACAAGTTACCAAAAAGTTGTTAAATCACTCTATACATTGTATGTCAAAACAATATTCAAGTCATTTTTAAATGAGTGAAAGAAAAGCAAAAGATGTTTTGGGGTTTTTAAAATAATTCCATCACTTACATATAGAAAATTTAAGTAATTCTCTCAGGAACCAATATCCTCAACCAGCAAGGGATTAATCAGTCAGGATTTATCATTCAAATCTGAATGTACCAGTTTTTAAAATACCTTTTCAAATTTTACCAACTTAAGATATGAGAGCTTTTAAACTTAATACACTAAATTTATTTCTTAAATTACTCAAATATGCCCTCAAAACACAGGACAACAGGAAGTCAACTGGACTGTTTTCTAAAGCAGAAAAATACTTTTCATGCAATAATAGAAAAACTGAACTAGTAAAAATCTAACAAATGAATCAGTTCAAAATTTTATAATGTACATCTGAAATGGTCACTTTATTTGGAAGATTTCTTCTGCTGCTATTTTTCACAATTTCACTTGAAACGCAAACTCAGTTTAAAAACATTTTCTCCAAACCAACGCAAGGAATTGAGGACTCCCAAAGTTAACTACTATGTAGGAAAAACTTAATTTTATGATAGTCCGTAACATAGATTTACCGTGTTACAATTTTTCATTAATTTTACTAACTAGTAGATATATAAACATAAGTTTGTGATTTCAAACAATAAATCTATTTTCATTAAAAGTTCTAGCATTCAAACTAGAGAACCAAATTGACTTCTTTTTTATATTATTTTCAAATTTTATTTTACTAGGTGGCTGGACTGGTTTTCTTTGGGGAGAGAATTTATAAGCAGATCATAGTATAGTTTTTGTTTATGCTTATTAACATTAATTTTACATGCTAGAAATGATTTCTGAAAGCTGTAAACTCTAAATGTATGCCAGTGACATCAAAATTTTTCACCTTTTGTGGAAACACAAAAATTTTATAGTAAACTCAATTCAATAATCCTTAACAACTTAAAGTCTGAAATTCTCTTTATCAAGTTTTGTATCTTTCAATGTATATACCAAAAAACTGATTTACATTATACATTTCAAGGTGTATTTTTTTAAATCCAGTTTTTTTTTTAAAGGGGAGTGATGCTGGTAATCTATTGTAAGATGGCCAAGAGGAAAGAAATATGTATTTCTTTCTACAAACTAGTTCACGTCTTTTTTTAATACTGAGAAACAAAAGTACACCATATTATTTTTTAAAGAATTTTTTTCATGTAATAAAATTACTACTAGCTCACAGTGAAATTTTTTTCCAAACAAAACTTGCCTATAAAACAAAGCTTGCAAATCACTCAAAGATACATATTTAATGGCTAGTGTAGAAAAAAAATTATGTGTAGAAAAGTAACCCAAACCATATAAATTCTAATACCCAGTATATGCCACAGTATTAGCACGACCCCTGATAATTTCAAAATATGGCTGAACAGAGTTATATCAACATCACTCTCTTATTTTTCCTCTGTACCTGAAGTGAAAAAAAAAAAAAAACAGTATATTACACTGAAATTCCAATTAGAAATAAAGACAGCATCACCATACTTAAAAGGGCAGAAAATCTATCCTTTAAAACATTTTATTGCCTCTATTCTCCAGCCTCTAAGTTTCAGGTGTTACACTTTCAACAAATTGTTAACAGCATTCAAATGCCCCAACTTAAAAGTCCTTATCATCAAAAGCTTTGTCACTATTTTAAAAAGAAATATCAAGTATCATTCTATCAAATCTCACTAACAACATTGAAATTTTTAAGGACGAGAATTCACATTAAAAGATAACTGCTTAGAATGAGTGCTTGAGTTTGGAAAGTGCTATTATCTTGATAGCCCACAGGAAAACTGACTGTAGTAATAAGATGAATGGTGATTAGGGCAAGGAGCATCAAGTGGGAAATGCTATCTAAAATCCCATAGGGCAGTACATAGCTAGAGAGCATCTCTTTCTAGGAGGCAGCTTCATTATTTCACATAGGCAGTTCAAAGCGTGTAGAAAACCAAAACAATTTAAAACCTTGCAAATCTGACCACTATCCTACTTACACTATCATAAATTCCCAAGAGCTTCTGAGAACGTAGCTTCTGTCTCCCCACCCGACTTGTTCGAAATAGTTTTTGAAAACAAAACAGCCTATTAAAAAGTGTATTGTCGTAAACGTACGTGTATTTAAAATGCAGTCCTACAACCCAGCATAGGGACATTTCTTTAACGTTTGCGTTGCTGGGCTTAGCTGTGGTTCTTATGAAATTGACGCTATTAAGTGGGATGTTTTACACTGGGCGACATAAACATGCATTTCCTACTTCCGCGGATACACACTTCGCTGAAAGCAACGCACCTGAGGGCGCAGCCCTGCCCCCAGACTCCGAGGCTTTACTTGAAACTCTAAGGAGTTACGACCTGCCCTCACAGCAGAAGCACATGGTCACTTCAATGAGAAAGATTATCTGGCCCCAGGCGCCACTCTTCAGCCCACAGCATCTCCAGAAGGGGCAGAGGAGAGCGCTGCTGAGAAGAGGCGACGAGGAGCGATTGACAACAGAGCTGACGCTTCCCTACTCCTCAAGCCGTTTCCAGCAAGGGGCACTTGGGAGACGCAGAGGCTGTCCGAGGTCCCACCAATCACCCACCTCAGAGGGGGCCCTGCGCGCCCGCTCACGGAAGACATGGCGCGGCCACCTGACCCCGTCCTCCGGGGCGAGAGCGACGCCCGCTCCGCCTGCCCGCGCGACCCCGAGGTGCGGACCCGGCTCCCGACCGCCGCACGCAGTGTAAACACTCGGCGCCCGCCGCCTCCCCGCCTGGGGTTGGATGGGGGAGGAGGGGGGGGCGGAACGCTCGCGCGGACCCACATCTTTGCGCCTCATGTCATGCTCGGGAGGAAAAGGCGAGGAGGGCGAAGGGGAGGGAAGACGCGGCAGCGATCAGCCCAGCGGGCCGGCGCCGGCGGCGTGCGCGCGAGTGCGCGGCGGGGAGAGCTGCCCGGGCGCCCGCCGCTCCCGCCCGCGCCCCGCGCCCGCTTACCTGCCGGGGTCGCTCCGAAGATTCGCACCACCGGCACCTTCTTGACAGGGGCCTGGGTGAGGGGGATTGGCAGATATCCAGCCCCTGCAGCGGGCTGGCCATGTAGTAGTCGGCAGTCACTATCCTCACTGAAAACATGTTTGCCGCCGCCGCCGCCGCCGCCTCTTCACTAGCGACCTGGCAACGGCAGCAGCAGCGGCGGTTCCTTCCGCAGCGGCGGCCCCACAGCAGCGGCGGCGGCGGCGGCGGCGCCCCCTCCCCTCACACTCAGACACGGCGAGCCGCGGCGGCGGGCGGGGCGGCGTGGGCACTGCTGCCGCCGCCTCCTCAGGAGCAGCCGGCGAGGGGCGACCGGGGAGAAGCCCTCGCGCTTTCGTCGGTGCTGCTGCTGGTGCTACCGCCACTGCCGCCGCCGCCGGGAATTACACGGGCTCCTCGGTCCCCGGCTGCAGCTCTTGTTGCCATGATGATGATGTCACGGACGCAACCACTGGGGGAGGGGAGAAGGGGTTGAGTGTGTGTGAGCGTGTGGGGCGAAGGGAGGGCCGAGAGTAGTTGGGGGAGGGGACACGGCGGGAAAGGGAGGGAGCGGGGCGGGCACCCGAGCGGGACACCCAAGCGGGGGGGCCGAGTAGGTGTTTTCTCCCCCCGCCCCCGGGCACGCCGCGAGGGCGGAGGCTGCAGGAGAGCCGGGCCCGCGCAGGGCACGGGGAATCGATGACTCGGCCGGCGGGCACGGCCACCTGGGGTGAGGGGCAGCGCAGGGAGGGGGCGGCGGAGCACCGATGTCATGGATGGGCCCGGCGGGGAGGGGGGGCGCCAGTGTTCAGGGTCGTTTTTTGGCGGCTAGGCGGGATTGGCCGGAGCCGCGGCGATCGCGCTCGCCTCGCCGACCGCCATTTCACATCCTGCAGAGAAGGCGGGGGCAGCCGCGGAAACGGCCTTTTATAAGGTAAGAAAACCCGCCCGGGGGAGCTGGGCGCGGGGGAAGGCGAGGCGCAGATCTCGTGCCGCCTCGGCCTCGCGGGAGGCGGGGGCGGCGGACGCAGCCGGCCCTTCTCAGGTAACGCCGCGGCCTCGCGCGTGGCCCAGGGGGCGGCGCGAGGGGGCGGGGCGGCGCGAGCGCGGGCTTCGGCCTATAAAAGGGCCGCCCCGCCGTTCCCTCCCGAACGTGCGAGACGCCGGGCCCCCTCCTCCGCCGCCGCCGTTCTGCAGTGTCTGCACCCGGCCGCTTAATGAGATTTATTCACGCTCGGCTCTGCTCATCTTTGCCAGGGGTTGGCAGACCCAGTGCACAGGGATTTCCCACCGCGGTGTTTTTCTCCCGCCCCTTTGCTTCCCTCTCGCCGTAGTATATCCTTCTTGGTTTCCTCCCGGGGCCCGCAGGCTGCGTCCCGGGCGCGCGCCTGGACATGTAAGGACTTGTCAGTTCCCAGTGACCTCCCTCCTCCCCTTCCTTCCCCGGCGGAATGTAGGATTAAGAACCCTTCAGCGAAATTTTCGGCCAAAGAAAAAGGCCCATGAAAGTCACCGCATCAGATGTGGACTCCCAGTGTTACTCATTAATGGTTTGTGTGAGGGTTTACTAGCCTAAGGCCAGAAAGCAAAAGGAAGGGCAGTTAGACAAAACAACTTCATCCAAAAAGGAGGGGTGCAGTTGTGAAAGCGAGGGGTTTTAAAAAAAAAGGGTAGTAAACGATGCAGCTGGGTTGTCCATAATACTGGAACCATTAGGTTTTTGTCTGACTTGGTCACTAACACTGGGCGTGACCTTGGACAAATTGTTTTTTGGGGGGCCTCAGTTTGCTCATCTGTGAAACGAGAGTTTTCACTTAAAAATTTAAAGAGTTTCTTCACAGCAAAATTATTTAAGCAGTAGATGGCAGAAACCGTGGTTTCGAGTTTGAAATATGCTACTGAATTAGGACAGTCATTTTCAGTCTATCCAAATTAGAGATCATTCTTTCACACGTGTATTTCCAGGTGTATTTTAATGGTTAATAGGTTGCTATATATTTGAAGTGTTGTGAGAGATCCTCATTTGGAAATACTGTGGTTCTCAAAGTAGGAAAACCAGAAAGCTCAAAGGGAGAGAGCACTGTTAAGCTGTCTATAAATTCCATGACATACAATGCTAATAAGAATCTGTGCTCCAGGGAATTCGAGACTGATTACCACATCAAATTAGCCTGCGTTTTCAACCTGAGAGCATGATTATAAACATATTTTGCAAGATTTCTACTAATATCCAGAAAATTACCTAGTATTTTAAGAGGCAAAATCTCATAAGTTGGTTTTAAGTTTTAGAAGGCAGTGGAAGTGATTTTTAAAAAGGACTACCATACAAAATGCATTTTCTGGAAAAATATCTTGTACAAGCTGAATATCAGACGCACAGTACCAGTGATTCTCACAGTATTCTATGCCACTAGAGTGTTAATATTTTGAAAAAAGATTTAATAACTTGGCCCTTACTAAATCACATTTTTGAGGGATGGGACCTGGAAATCTGTATTGTTAGCAACTCCACCCACCACTGTTGTGGTTCTTCGATAATATAAAATTATGAATGCTTGTACTGTATTACAATCTAGTAAATCCATAATATTTATACTATTCCTAACTAGAAAAAGGTAAAAGTGTTCCTGCCTGGGAAATCCCATTGACAGAAGAGCCTGGTGGGCTACAGTCCATGGGTCACAAGAGTTGAACACAATTTAGTGACTAAACAATTAGCAACCGTCAAATTCACAGATTAGCTATTTCTAGAAAATGTTTTCTTTCCTCCTACCTCTTAAATCAACATCATTTACTTTAAGAAAAGGCAGTTGCAACCACCATTCAGATCCTTCTAGAACTCCAAGGAAGGAATGTTCAGTCTTGAAGAAAAACATTTGCAGCATAAAATTAGGATACTGTGTCCAGTTGCATGTAATTAAATGAATGCTCAGATTGAAAACCTGACAATACTCCCCTAATTAATCACTGTCAAATGTGTTTTATAAATATATTCTTCAGAAGTAAGAAAAAGCTCTGGACTCTTGAGTTAGAGAATGAAAAACCATCATTTACTAGGTAAATGAGTTTGGAAAGATAACTGTTTTGGGGGGTTTCTTTCCTAATCTATTAAATGGAGAGTAATTCCTGTTTTAACTTTTATGGGATATTATATTAGATAATGTATGTGAAAGTATCATAATAAACTTTGACATCCAGACATTTAACTCATCTGAAAACAGTAAAATCATTTGGAACTCTTACCTACATACAATATGAGAAATGCCGAAATTGAACTCTATACTCAATAACCTTAAAGCATCTTTTTTAGTTGTTACTGTTAAGTGACTATTTGCCAAATGATTTGAGATATAGTGAGAAACGAAGCAGACATGTGTCCTGCTCTTAGAGGTTTTACAGTCTAGCATCACAGAAATGTATTATAGTCATATCAGTGAACATTTGGTCATCTCTTCCGGTTCGCTGACCTATGCTCATCATGTCATGCCTTTAGTAAAAGCCTGCTCAGCCTTCTATACCAGTACTGTTCAATGTCTGTTAGCATCTGCCTCTTAGCAATTTATAGTCTAGAACAGAAAGCAATGGACACCGTAATTTTTGGCAGATATTATAAGATGGCTTACTTAACACTTATCCAACCCCCTTCTAGCTTGCTTTTCTGTACTTTAGAAGTTAGAAAATTGTAAAATACTGTTTCAACACTGCCTTGCAACTGGAGTACTGGCATGGATGAGTGGTATGCTGGTAAGTCATTAAGGATGGCTGGAGGAGGGGAAAGACCCTGATTTCTGGTACTGATCAATTTTCATTGTGTGAATACGCCCAACCTATCAAAGTGGTTTCACTGAATGGGGAGTTAGTTGGAGAAGAAGCTGAGGATTACCAGCTAGCTTCAACCTTTCACTCCATGCGACCTAGTTTCTTTGCAGCAATCAAATGTGGCCATTCAAGACATAGACCTGAAAATGAGCAACACAATGCCTCAACTGCACTCAGGGCAATGGGATTTTCTGGCAAACACCATGGCAGAGGTGTCTGATTCTTCTGAGTAGCTGGGGAGGAATTCTGGCATCCGTTTTGGGACTTATAGGTGTTGTGGCAAGTGGTGCTACGGTGGGTTTCTGCTAGAATAGCAATGTGATGTGGGATGAATGTTCTTCCTGGTGTGTTTTTTTTCTGGATGTTGTTTCTAGCGATGTATTATCCAAGCCTGATTGTCTGGTCCTCTCAGAGATCTATGAGCTAAGTACTATCCTTTAATCCCTTTCTGCTTAAACTAGCTCAGTCACAGTCAGCTACACAGTTTGTTGAGCCCAGAGCAAAATGAAAAAATGTAGGGCCCCTGTTCACAAAGCAGGAAAAAGTTGCCATTACATGTACTGAAAATATAAGGCTTTTTCTTTCTTCTGTCATCTCTCCCTCAACTTGTCGTGCTGTTTTTTAATTTTTGTTTTAATGTCATTCTGAGTATAGAAAAATTAGAATTTTAGATTATTAGGATGAATTTTATCATTTATCTTTAATTGTGCAGTGCCACTTATAGATGCAAATACAAGAGCGTTTAACTCATACACAAAATCACCAAAATTACACAGTTCATATTTTATAGTTTGTACATCCCACAAGGATGTATTTTTGTGCTTTTCAGAGCAGTGTAAATACTGCATACAACCAACTCAGCTGTTTTTCTTTCCCTTCTTGATATGAGCACAGCCTATCAACCTGAGTAAGGAAGGACTGAACTGAAAGGAACTATGGGTTGCCCTACCTTTCCCCCTTCTTCTGTGTCATCATTTTCAGTGAAAATAGTCATACAGAAAAGTAACACACAAGAAAGGATATGACAGAGTCATTTGGTCACATGTGTGTCTTAGGATGCCACTGTCTTTTTCTGTACCTGACACAACTTCTGGTTGAAATGGAACGCATTGCCTCTTAGAACTGTCAGTGCCTCCACTAAATCAGTCACTGATGTAACATGCTTGCCTTGTAGCCACTTTGTAACTCTGAGTTCCTGTACTACTTAGGTTCATCATAATCCTTGTGAAGCATTATACTGATGTATGCAAACTGGGTATAAGGAAAAAGACAAACAAGTTGCCTCGAGACTCTGCTTGCCTGTATGATCCATTGTACCACTGACTTATTTTATAAAACAGACATTCAAACATAAAAGTATTAAGATTTTCAGCATGGTAACTGCAGAGCATTAAACCAAGCAGTGGACCCTGTATGACTGCACAGTTTGCATGCCCATGAAGTTGACCCTGAGCTCAGTGTTTCTCAAGGGGGTTCTCCTGATATTTTGGATGAAACAATTCTTTATTGTGCAGGATATTTAACATCCCTGACCCCTGGGCACCACATTCCACTGTGATAAAAATGCCCCCATATATTTCTAAATGCCCCCAAAGAGGAGTTACTTCTCTCTACTGAACTCCTGGAGTGGACTCTGATGTCTGCAGCTAGGAACCATGATCATTACAGATCTAGGAAAGGTCATGTGCAATTTTTGCTTTGGATTCTCAAGCAGAGCAAAATACAGAGTTGAGTTAAAAAGATTTCAAAATTCTCATACCTGGGAGAGCAGAATTATGGTGATCTTTTTTTTCCATTGTCAGAAAAATAATATGAACGACCTTGGTGATAAAGCAAACATTTGGGAATGAAAATTTAAAGGAGACCAGTGATTTTATGTGTCACTTGCATATAAATGGTAGTTGATCTTTCCTAAGGGAAATTTTTACTCAGTCCTTCATACAGTGTCTGGCCTTTCTGAAACCATGATGGAAAAGAAACTCATCTCCTCCTGGAAGGGATTTAGAAGACCTAAGTAAATATGGCAAACTCCGGAGGCAGTTGCCATTGGACTGCTCAGCTTTCAAAAGACTTCATGCAGGTTTCCCCCAATTTATTCACAGCAGTCACCTGGGTATAAGATAGGCTCATAAATATGTATTGCCTGAATGATTAATAAAATTTTTTTTTACTAAAAGAATGGAGTTTTATGTCTCTTTAAAAAAAAAAAATTGAAGGACTTTAAAATTAATCATGGTGAGAGCTGAATTTCTCTCTGTTCTTATCTTTTTATCTAGTTAATCTATTCAGTCACAGGGAGAAACAAAACTTACAGAAAACAACTTTCAACTCTTCTACTTCCATAAATTAGCAGTAGTAGTTTTAAGGGAGAGACCAATGAGCCTGGTGAGAGGTGAATTTCTCTCTGTTCTTATCTTTTTATCTAGTTAATCTACTCAGTCACAGGGAGAAACAAAACTTTCAGAAAACAACTTTCAACTCTTCTACTTCCATAAATTAGCAGTAGTAGTTTTAAGGGAGAGACCAGTGAGCCTGTAAATCAAAGAAGATATTTAGGAAACAAGCTTTCAGAATAGAGTAATATTAGAACTGATGCTTGCACTCTCCAGGACCCTCATCTAAATTACATATCCAGAACTAATATTGGGGCATTTCCAGTGGATTATGCCGAGGCCGGAAGAAACCAAACTTATATAATAAGTAAGGTTAGTTTAAGTTCTCAGTTTAAATAATCAAAATAACAAAATCTTACAAGCAAGTGTCTGTAGGCATATCTCAGGGTAGTTTTCCCTTGCCCCAAAGTCCCCACTGCACAGCTTAAATCACACTGCAGGAGAACTTCCACTAATAATTGTTGTTATTGACAGTAAACTCTCCTGGGTTTTGATCCTCAATTTACATCCCCTTTCCAGGAGCCAGGAGAGCCTATTTACTGTCAGATGTGTAGGTCACAGAACAACACTTGTGTTTCCTTATTTTAGTAAAATATGTTTTTCTAATCTTAAAGATTTGAAATGCATAGGAAAGAAAATATGAAAAACCATAAAATATAGGACATTCAATCCCACCCAAAGGCAATTATGATTAACATTTTAGTCTATTTTTTCCCTAGAAAATGTTTCAATAAATACTTTACATAATGGAAATAATTTCTTGGGTTCTTTTTTTTCACTTTACATTGAGGCAGAAACATTTCCCATGCAAATGAGAATTCTTTGTATACATTATTCTAATAGATGCAGAATACACTGTGTCACGGACATACAATAGCTTCCATTTTCCTACTGTTGGCCAGTAACAGAATGTTTCAAATTTTATGTTATAAATATCACAGTGATTAGCTCCATTTTGGATCCTACTCTTAACTTTGCAAGAATTTACTTTGCTGTTTATTGTTTGACAAGAGCATCAGTTCTCCATACATACCATGTTCTTCCTCTCCAAAGAAGAGAGAACTGTGTATGATTTTCTTTCTGCCTGGTTTATTCTTCCACTCTCCACCTCTTCCCTAGTTACTCTTTAAGTTTCAGGTCAAAGGTCACTTATGGAGGGTTTCCCAAACTGTATTTGATTATGTTTCTCTGTTACACACTCTAATTGTACTGTTTTTGTTTTTGTTTTTCCCATAGAAGGCAATGGCACCCCACTCCAGTACTCTTGCCTGGAAAATCCCATGGATGGAGGAGCCTGGTGGGCTGCAGTCCATGGGGTCGCTAAGAGTTGGACACACAACTCTTCCTGAGCGACTTCACATTCACTTTTCCCTTCCGTGCATTGGAGAAGGAAATGGCAACCCACTCCAGTGTTCTTGCCTGGAGAATCCCAGGGATGGGGGAGCCTGGTGGGCTGCCATCTATGGAGTCACACAGAGTCAGACATGACTGAAGTGACGCAGCAGCAGCAGCACATACCTTGTTGCAATAACCCATTCGTTTGTGTATAATTTTTGTCCCCCCAACTAGAATACTACAATCATTATCTGGATAAGCAGTGATTATGATGTTGTAATAAACACAAGCCAATTAATGTGATCTCATATGTATCACTGATAAAATGGGTTAAAGCTTGAGGTTGAAATTAGTCCAGAAATACTTAGGTGCCAGTTATTATGCTAGATGCTAGGAATATAGAAGTGAAAATGACAGGCATGACTTCAGCCTTCATTCTTACATTGTAGTGCAAGGTTTAGCAAATTTTTCCTATAAAGGGACAGATAAATTTTAGGTTTTTCAGGCCATATGGTCTCTCTCACAAACTATTCAACTTTGCCATAGAAACACAAAAACAATCATGAATCATACATATATGAAAGAATGAACTCCAATAAAACTTTATTTAAAAAACAGGCAGTGGGCTGGGTTTGATCCATGAGCTATTGTTTACTGTTCCCTGGTCTAGTGGAAAAGACAGCTATTAAACAGATGAACAAATACTTCCAAAGAACAGGGTGCCATTCTCACATGGCAAAGCTGTCCAACTTAGTCTAGAGAGAAGAATAAAGACTTTCTTGAGGAATATGACTCTAAGTTAATATTTAAGGAGGAAGAGTTATCTGGGTAAAAGTAAGGGTAACAATAGGGACCTTCTTGTGTCAGTAGATGCTTAAAATTAGAAGCAAGATTTTTCATAGGTAGTAATGACACAAGTTTAGCTGTTTTCTCTTGGTCACCTATATTAAGCATGTATTTTATTCCTTCTAAGCATTTTGTATTGTTTAACTTTCTGTTAACTTGTTGATATCTATAAAGTCCAATGTTAGATGCCGAGGGTGATTCAAAAATGTTAAGAACTAGCTCTGTGCTAAAGTATTATGTAATTGACCAATAAAATTATAAGTTTCTTGACATTTTGACATTTCCTTTTTTCCTTGCACAGTATCACGCATATGGTTGGTAATACAGAAATAATTTTCCCCTGCTCTCTGCATTGCACCATTTGCTGACAAAATGGTGTCCAATATAGCCACTTCTGTATGACTTAGACAAAACATGCTGCTCTCTGAAGCAGACAATATTCTGAAGGCATCAGTAACAGTAATTTCAGCTTGTTGAAGGCAGGGGTTGTTTGTGTAAAGGTCAGCCTGTCAGTAAATAACATGCTAACCTGTTCCTTCAAGATTGTAACAAACCTTTGTATGTGTGTTTTTATATCTTTAAAATAAAAAAAAATTTTTTAAGGAATAGTGGGAAACTGTATCCAGTGGTCTCACCAGATGTTTTCAAACCAGAACTAGGGCAGTTGAGTTGTAATTTGTTTTTAAAACATTTACTTTCACAAATTTATGACAGCAGGGAACTGAGGTGTTTTTGTTGCTGTTGTTGTTGTTGTTGTTGTTTTGCCTAAACTAGCAAGTAATTTTATCTTCCATTCGACTTTAGCAGACCTAGCCTTAGGATGAAAATATGGGACTTCCCAGATAATCCACTGAGAACTCCACTCTCCTGATGCAGGGCCCTGGGTTCGATTCCTGGTTGGGGAACCAGATCCCCCATACCACAGCTAAGATCGAAGACCACGCATGCTGCAGCTAACACTCGTCACAGCCAAATATTTCTTAAAATGTGAAGCAGAGGTTCTTGCCAAGTTTATAAAGTACAGCAAAGATTAGTCTTAAGAATGAGGGGAAACATTACTCATTTTTCTTGCGCTGCTGCTTCTGCATTACTATGAGCTGTTCTTAGACTGAAAACATATAAAGGAGAAAGTACCTTTCTAGAATATCCAGTCCCCTGTACTAAGCATATCCAGGGCCTTTCAAAATTTATGACACTTGGCTACATCTGCCTCTTTACCGGCGTTCCTGCCCTCATCCTGAATAAATTCATCACCCAAAGAGACAGCTTCCTAACACCAGCCTCAGAGTTCCTTGATGTGATCTTCAGCCTCTCGCTTCTGTTGCCACATTGAGAATCTCGTCATACACCCAACTCCTCTGACTTTAGAAATACAGGCTTCACATCTGGTCAGAACTTTCATCCTAACTCGCTGTCTCAGTGACTCCCAGTACAGCAATTCTCAGTTCCCTGACGTCTCATTTCCAGTGCTCTTTCCAACTCTGCTGCAGCCTGTACCTTCTCAGGTTTCTCTGAGTTGGGAACTCCATTCCAGAGACTTCACTTCTTTCTCCCTATCAGCCTTCTCCTGCCTTCACTTCTTTTGTCTCCTGCTGCATTCTGTTTTAAGTTATCACTCTTGCCAGGAACCATGTCTCCTTTGCTGTGTTTCCCTGGTATCACCTGGGAAAACACCAGTTTAACTAAGTGTCTGCTCCCAGGTTGCTGGAGTGCACTCAGATAGAGAAAAATAACTGCTGTGCATATTGGCAGTTCAGTTCAGTCGCTCAGTCATGTCCAACTCTTTGCGATCCCATGGACCGCAGCACACCAGGCTTCCCTGTCCGTCATCAACTCCCAGAGCTTGTTCAAACTCATGTCCATTGAGTCGGTGATGCCATCCAACCATGTCGTCCTCTGTCGTCCCCTTCTCCTCCTGCCTTCAGTCTTTCCCAGCATCAGGGTCTTTTCCAGTGAGTCAGTTCTTCACATCAGGTTTCCAAAGTATTGGAGTTTCAGCTTCAGCATCAGTCCTTCCAATGAATATTCAGGACTGATTTCTTTTAGGATTGACTGGTTTGATCTCCTTGCAGTCCAAGGGGCTCTTCAAGAGTCTTCTCCAGCACCACAATTCAAAAGCATCAATTCTTCGATGCTCAGCCTTCTTTATGTGTTCAACTCTCACATCCATACATGACTACTGAAAAAACCATAGCTTTGACTAGACAGACTTTTGTCAGTGCAATAAATTCACCTTTGTTGGTAATGCTAAATTGTTACTTTATTAGTAACACTAAATTCAGGACCTCCAATCCTGGCTAGATCATTCTCTATCCATACTGTTGGGAAGAGAAGGTTTTCTTTATAATGTATTAATCTCTACCCATCTGAACCTCATGTTCATAAACCAAGATACAATGTTATAAATTCTTTGTATACCCAAAAGTAGTATTAGGCTGAATCATTTCAATTACATTAACCTCTCTCTGATTCTCTAATTTAGCTTTTGTGCTTACTTTCCTGTTTTACTTTATATCAATAGTTTGGGGTCTTGTCTATCCAATAAGGTAAATGTTTATAAAATTAATATTTGAATAGTCAAAAAGAACGGTCTCAAATGTTATGGAATGAAATGATAATGGAAAGGAAATCACTACTCCGATACTTACCCTTTTAGAGGCAAATCCAAGTAGTCTCCAGTTGTAACTTGGGGCCAGAGGCCTAAGGCTCAGCTTACTTAATTCATTCCATTCTTGCCTTTCCCATCTTCCCTTTTCCATCATTTCTGATCCCACAAATTTCTAAGAACACACTCCCTTTCCCCCTGAAGTAGCAGGGAAAGCAGTGCTGCGTAGATGGGCAACAGCAGTGTGTATGTTTGTACATATACTTGTTTATTGAGTGGCAGCATGGTTAAGAATTCACTCTACAGCCCGGCTTCCCTAGGTCCCTGCTCTGTGATTTTGAGCAGATTACTTTCTGTACCTTAGTTTTCCCATCCATCATATACAGATGATAATACTAAGTTCCTATCTCACAGAGTGGTTGTGAGGATTGAATTGTTGTTTTAGTTACTAAGTTGTATCTGATTTTTTTGCAACCCCGTAGATGGAGCCCACCAAGCCCCTTTGTCCATGGGATTTTCCAGGCAAGAATACTGGAATGGGTTGCTCTGCCTTTATCTGGGGGAATCTTCCTGACTCAGGAATTGATCCTGTGTCTCTTGCGTTGGGAGAAGGCAATGGCATCCCACTCCAGTACTCTTGCCTGGAAAATCCCATGGATGGAGGAGCCTGGTAGGCTGCAGTCCATGGGGTCGCTAGGAGTCGGACATGACTGAGCTACTTCCCTTTCACTTTTCACCTTCATGCATTGGAGAAGGAAATGGCAACCCACTCCAGTGTTCTTGCCTGGAGAATCCCGGGGACAGGGGAGCCTGGTGGGCTTCTGTCTATGGGGTCGCACAGAGTCAGACACGACTGAAGCGGCTTAGCAGCAGCAGCAGCTCTTGCATTGGCAGAAGATTGAATTATGTGTTTTAAATGAGTTAATACCTTAGAACTGGTAAGTACCCAGTAACTGTAAGCTATTATTCATAACTTAGAATAATAAATTATTATTTATTGGGAGGACTGATGCTGAAGCTCCAATACTTTGGCCACCTAATGTGAAGAGGAAAAAACCTTGGTGTTGAGAAAGATGGAGGGCAGGAAGAGAAGGGGGTGACAGATGATAAGATGTTTGGATGGCATCACTGACTCAATGGACATGTTTGAGCGGACTCGGGGAGATAGTGAAGGACAGAGAAGCCTGGCGTGCTGCAGTCCATGGGGTCACAAAGAGTCGGACACAACTGAACAACTACAACAACAATATTAATAATAATTACAGCTTCTTTATTACCTGAAATACACTTAATTAAGAAATGGTGGAAAGGGGAAGCTGGGAAAGGCAAGAATGAAATGACTCAAGTAAGCTGAGCCTTAGGCCTCTGGCCCGTAGTTATAACAACTAGAGACTACTTGGATTTGCCTAAAATAGTATTCATTAAGAAGAGAATAATGATGAAAGCTGGGAGCTATTAAAATTCCATTGATTGAACATAACAAGTAGAGTTTTAAAATTGCAAAGACCCATGAAATGGTTTAGTCCTTTGATTCTTAATCCAGTAACATGTATCAGGATCACCCATGAAGTATTGCAAAGTCACACGTACCCAGACTCTCCCTTCTCACATCTACCAAGTCAGAAATGCCAACTTCTAATGCCTCTTCCTCTAAAGAACCGTTAAGCTAATTCAGGTCTCCAGATTTTATGATGAGGAAATTGAGATTTAGAATAAGTAACTTGCCTAAAACCCCAAAGAGCATGTGGGATCCAGGTCACCTAGCTCCTTGGTAAGTCATCTTCCTATTCTTTTATGTTGTTTGCCAAATACTGACTTTTAAAGAAATTAATATGGGAGTTTATCCTTGTCTCAGTAATATCAGAAAGAATAATATAGGTTTTAAAAGTATACTTTTTCAGCGTTTAATTCAAAACAAAATTTATTTTACAATTCATGCCAAGGACTACTGCATGTTTACAATAGAATTTAAAGTGAATTTTGCTGTGCGTTTCATGTGGACATTAGTTTTTGCCACAGTGCTTGCTGCTAATTAGTATAAGAAAACACTGCTTGTGGCTCAACTCGACCACACAGACTGACAGGCAAACGAAACAAAAACAAATGCTTGATACGGAAAGGTAGCTGTGAGGCATTAAACTCTTTAGAGCTCTCAATAATAAAACAGGCATTTCTGATAATTAGGATTTTTTTGTTTTATGTTAAAAAATTTTTTGAAAACCTTTGTGAAATATTCTTGGAATTTTCCAGGCTGTGAACAGTCCACGCAGGAAAATCAGTGGTTATTAGGGTCGTGTTTTTCAGGGGCTAAGTTGTGTCCGACTCTTTGTGATCCAATGGACAGCAGCACACCTGGCTTCCCTATCTGTCACTTACTAGGTACCATTTTCTTATTGTAGCTTTACTAATTGGTAGAATAAAAAAATCTAAAAAGTATAGCAAAAATTTTTTTCTGAATTTTTGTATTTGATATTGAGTACTATGATATTGTATCTCTTAAAAATGTTTTTCTCTATCCATAATATAAAGGGAAAAAATACTTTAGAACTTGTATGTAATCTTGTGCAAAACTATGAAATTAAGGAGACAAGGCAGAAGCAAGAAAATGGAGCTCAAATTAAATCTCTCAAAGCAAATTGATTTATATTTCACTATGTTTGCAATTATAAATTTATTTCCATGTATGTGTTTCTTTGCTAGAAATGATAAATGGCTGCCGGCCCAACTTCTGATTCTTAGGCAACTCCATTCTTCCAACAAACCACTCATTTTCATTTGGTAAGTGCTATGCATAAGCCCCTAAAGAAGTCTACTATCCCGGATCCCCATCCACTTATTATTAACCTATTATTATTTCTACTTTCCTTTGTCTTACTCCATACCATTTGCTCTACACATTGTCTCAGGTTTGGCCTTTGGCTCTATTTAATTGATGCTTGTGTTTGGCCTCCTGGCATCTGACTACAACCTGATCATCTTTGGTTTTAGACTCAGCTTCTAGTTCCAACCACCAAGACTTATATCCCTTGATTCCAGCAGTTTAGGAATTCCTGATGCAGCCATTGGCTGCTTTCTATAAGGGATCAGTCCCAAACACTAGCCTCATATTATAAACATCCATTTGTGCAACAGATTATAATCACCACTACTATGTGTAAGGCACAGGAGTAGTTTCTGGGAAATACAGAAAATTAAGTAGTAATAGAAAGCTTCTTAATGCTCTTAAAATCCGGTAAAACAAATAATACAAGCTTATAATGAAGTTTAAGATAGTATGTGTTTAACTCATGAAGTATTTATACAAACAAGACATTAGTTAAAAAGTTCCAAATAGAAAGATCCTTAACTCGGGAGTTAACAGATACGTGGTACAAGAGGGCATGTCCGAAAGAACCTGAAATGTGAGTCACGGATTAAAAAGGTTAGGAACACTGACTTCCCAGGTGGTGCTAGTGAGTGGTGAAGAACCTGCCTGCAAATACAGGAGGCATAAGAGACCCAGGTTTGATCCCTGGATTGGAAAGATCCCTTGGAGAAGGGCATGTTAACCCACTCCAGTATTCTTGCCTAGAGAATCCCATGGACAGAGGAGCCTGGTGGGCTGTAGTCCATGGGGTCACAAAGAATCAGACACAACTGAAGCAACTTGGCATGCACACACATACTGACAAATTTTACCTAGACTTTGAAGGTAGGGTAGGGTAGAGTATACACCATGGGACAAACACATTTCAAAAAGTGGAACCAAACCAATAAGAGCAGAAAAGGTTTTGTTGAAAAAACCTTGTTTGTCTAGACAAGGTTGACAGTGTAAGTAACAAGTGGAAGAAAGCCTAGAAAAGTTGGTTGAAACCAGATTATGGAAGGGTTTGAATACTGAGAGGTTTATAGTTGGCAAGCATGTTTTGGGGAGTCTGACAGTTTTGAGTAGGAAATGATGATTGGTTTGATTTAGCATTGCTATACAGGAAGGATTTGGTAGCAAGGAGATAGGCAGGCAGAGACTGCAGACCAGGAAGTCAGTCAGGAGGCTAACACATACACTAACCTAAAGTAAGGAGGGCCTGGAGATGATTTCATTAAGTGCCTGTTTTGAGTCCAGTGCTGGTAATGCAATTGAGGGCTAGGTCCTTGTCTTATTCTCATGAGATATTGATCTCTTAAAGGCTCCTAGAGGGGTCTCAGTGCAGACCTTTGGGACCACTTCTGATCCTTGCTAGTTACTAGGGAATTAGATCCTCATTTTACAATGGACCGTCTTCCCTACCTTCTAAAACTACTTTTCCATTTTATGAGTCTGCTGAGGTGAAAGTATCCCAACCACTTGTACAGAAAGAGAAGTAATTTATTACTTAAGATAAGACAGGAATACTACACCAGACAAGGCAAAGAAGAAAATGACATGTCTTAAAGAGATAACTGAAGATGATGTGAAAATGAGGAGAATGAACTGGAGGTTAGATTAGGAGCAAGAAAACCAGTTAAGAGGTTGTTGTAGTAATCCACCTGCTTGATTAGGAGGGTCTAAACCAAGACAGTAAGAAAAAGAGAGGAGTCCTTTGCGACTACTTCCACCATAATCCTTTCTATTGCTGCCCTGGTACAACTCAGGGTTGGGTAAAGGACTCATTTGGAATGAATCTTGAACAGAGAGACTTAAGAACACAAGAAACACTGTTTACTTCTTCTGACTTAGAGGTAGTGCTTCTGCTGTCAAGTAGTCTCTTTTCTTGTTCCTGTCTCATTTGGAACATGGTTTACCAGCCTTCATGTTGATTCTGTGAACTCCCTAATAAATTCTTGTTTTCTGTAGTTAGCCAAATTGGTTCCTAGGGCTTAACAATAAAAAAACCCTCTAATTGACACTGTATGTGACCTTTGAGGCACCTGTGGATAACCAGGTGGAGACTGTTAGTTAGAAATATGAAACTAGAAGAGGGGTTTTCAAAGTGATGTATCAGTATTACCTAAGAACTTGTTAGAAATGTAAATTCTCAGGCCCCACCCCAGACTAACTGAATATGAAACTTGAGGAACAGGGCCCTGACAATCTGAATATCAGTAAGCCCTCTGGGTGATTGTAATGCATTGGTTTGAGAACCAATTAAACTACAGTTTAGAAGAGAGTTTGGGGGTGGAGATAAAGGTGTGAGTCAAATTAAAGACAGTTACTTTGGGCCGGAATGAATAAACGCCCAGAAGACTGTAAGAGAAGATAAACCCCTGAAGCCCTGAAGTAGATGAAACAGTCAAAGAAGTTGATATTAGTGCAGTCCAAGAGCGGGGGATTTTAACGGAGGTGTCAGGTGCTATATAGAGGCCAAAGTGGATGAGGACAGAGCCAAAGTGATTGGACAGACCATTAAGAGGTTTTGGTTTCAATTGAGAGAGAAGTGGTACAGATAACAAAAATAAGTGTAAGAGAACAAAGGTAAAAAAAAAAAAAATACAGGATACTTTTTGCAGTAGATTAAGAGTGCAAGAAAGAAAGTTGGGATAGATGTCAGTGATGCCTAACACGGCTCGTGAGCCACGTTAGGCGTTATTGACAATGTCTCAAGTTAGCTATTGCTGAATAACAAACATTCTAAAACACAGTGGTTTAAGACAGTAATTTTTATAGTTCAAGTGTCTGAGGGTTGGCTAATCTCTGCTGGGCTTGCTCATACATCTGAAAGCCTACTGAGGGTTTTCCTCTAGGCTGGGCTCTATTTCACATATCTGTCATCCTCCTGGGACTCTGACTTGCCTAAGCGTGTCTTTCTCATGGAGATGGAAGAGGAGTTTTATTTTTGGCCTTATTGTCCTTGCAGTATTTTTAAAATTATAGTACAGTTGGTGTGCAATATTTGTAAATTATAGGTGAACAATGGTTCAGACAGTAAAGCGTCTGTCTACAATGCAGGAGACCCGGGTTCGATCCCTGGGTCGGGAAGATCCCCTGGAGAAGGAAATGGCAATCCACTCCAGGACTATTGCCTGGAAAATCCCATGGATAGAGGAGCCTGGTAGGCTACAGTCCATGGGGTCGCAAAGAGTCGGACATGACTGAGCGACTTCACGACGACCACAGTGATTCACATTTTTAAAGGCTATACTTATTTGTAATTATTATAAAATATTAGCTGTATGCCCTGTGTTGTACAATGTATCCTTGTAGCTTATTTTATATATAATAGTTTGTATCTCTTAATTCCCGACCCCCTATGTTTCCCCTCCCCACTGTTAACACTGGTTCTCTGTATCTGTAAGTCTGCTTTTGTACTATAGTCACTAGTTTGTTGTGTTTTTTAGATTCCACATATAAGCGATATACAGTATCTTTCTCTGACTTATTTCATTTAACATAAAATCCATCCATGTTGCTGCAAATGGCAAAATGTCATTCTTTTTATGACTGAGTAGTATTTCATCGTACATATGTTCCACATCTTCTTTTATCCATTCATCTGTTGATGGTTGCTTCCATGTCTTGGCAATTGTAAATAATGCTGCTGTGAACTTTGGGGTACATGTATCTTTTTGAATTAGTCGTTTTTTTCTTCAATTTTTTTCTTTTTTTTCCTTATCTGGAAGGTGAGTCTTAAGAGGGCCAGCAGAAATATGCAAGGTTTCTTGAGGTCTAGATTCCAAACCGACATGCTGGCACTTCTGCCTCATTGTGTTGGCCAGGTTATGTGACCAGGCCCAGATTCCAGGGCTGGGAAGCAGAATCCACCGCTCTAGAGGAATTGCAGAGTGGCATGGTAAAGGCATGGGTTCACACAGGGGGCAAGAACTGGGACCGTGAATACCATAGTGGGAATGACAGGAGGATGCTTGAAAGTAGAAATGAAGGAATATGTAGGAGGAATATGTAGGGTGAAGAAGGTGAAGTAAGGAGAAAGACCCAATACCACAGGTCAGAGAATTAATCCTTGAACAAAAAGAAAACTTCTGGGAATGGAAAGAGAGGAATTTGCTTGAATTAGATTTAGCAAATTAAATTCAAGATGCCCAGTAAAATTTAAACTTCAGGTAAACAGTGAACAAGTTTTTAGTATTAAGTATGTTCTATACAATATTTGGCTGGAGAAGGAAATGGCAACCCACTCCAGTAGTCTTGCCTGGGAAATCCCACGGACAGAGGAGCCTGGCAGACTACAGTCCATGGGGTTGCAAAGATCCGGACATGACTAGGGACTCATGGCATGGCATACAGTATTTAATAGGCTCTTGGTTTGCTAATTTTATTGGTTTAAATACCACTTAAATATTTCTGTAATGCAGTATTTGGGACTCATTTACCCTAAACTATGTTTCCTTATTTATTTGAAATTCAGATAACTCCTGACAACCTGCATTTTGACAACCCTACTTTGGATGAATTTTCAATAAAGCCATGGTAAGATAATCTGCAAAGGGCTAGATGTGTGCATTGGGGGATTTAGTCCTGGAAGAAGTTTGAAACAGCTGCTATGGACGCTATGCAGTGTCAGTGAAAGGACTGCTGAGCAGTAGTGAGGCCCACTTACCGACCAACAGCAAGACTTTTCTCAGGTCAGCAGTAATGCTTTGCTGCTGAGAAGCAGTGGTAGCAACAGAGATAGCCAGTGCAGGCAGCCACCTTGGTGTGCAGGAGAGGCCTGGGCGGGGTTTGGGGCACAGCTGAAATGACTAGGGGTCCCGGTTACTCGTAGAAGCAGGTGAAACCAGAAGTTGAATTGGGAGGCAGAAGATGAAAATGGTTCAGAGAAGTAGAAGTTCACAGTGCAGAAACAGAATTTACAGTCTTGGAAGAATAGCTCTGTGATAATGGGGTTAAAAATCCAATTACATGAGGCAGAACTGGAGCTAAATTAAAAGCAGGAGCTCTGGAGACAAGATACCTAGCTTTGCATTCCAGGTGTGTGATCTTGGTCAAACAATTAAATTCCCTATGACTTAGATTTTTTTTGTGTGGTAAAACATGAATAATAATGGTTCTCACCTCATAGGGTTACTGTGAGGATTAAGTGAAATAAACTGCACAAAGAACAGTATGCCTTGGTGTTTGCTATCTTTTTCTTATTTTACATACCATTTACATGTATATAATCAATAAATGTGAATAGAGACGGTTATTTGAAAGACAAGTAGCAAGTATATATTGTGTGTTCTGCCTTCACTAATAAATGCCGTGTCTGGAGAATACATAGTTAGCTACCTGTTGAAGGTGGAGCTCACGCAGCCTTTACCACTTAAGTTTACTTTTCTTTACTGTTACTACAAGAAAATAATTATCCTGCTCAAGTCATATCTGTCTCCTCATTTCCCCCTAGGTGATCATGCTTGGGGATTTTCATAGTTTGAGTAATTCCCCTGAGCTCTGCCACCCAGCAAGTTAAAGAGGACAAGATTGCTCCCTGGGGACTGTAGTTCTTGGAAGGTCAGCAGCTTGTTTTCATGAGGTCTGCACCCTGACCTGGCCTACTGTTAGGAGCTGTTGTGTTGGTGGTTTATGCTGTTTTTAGTTGCTTCTTCTATCTTACACAGTTATTTGTATATAAGGATTTTTGAAAAGTAAATGTCTTATGGGACTGTTTTGTTTCTACAAAGAAAAATTAAAACTGTTTCAAAGTAATTACTTGTGTGTTTTATGTTTCTCTTTTAAAATAAATGAAAATATTAATTGATGTTGCCTGGAAAGAAAATGAAGACCAGAGAAATGGCTATGCTCTTGGTGTTTTAAAATAAGGTAATATTATTCTCTGTTTGAATGGTGCCTTCTAAGGAATTACCACAGTCTCATACACAATCGACTTAAATGCATTCTTTATCTTTAAAAGGAAGCAGAATAGGATCGTTGAATAAATCACACGCGTTCACAGCCTTGTCTGGTGTAATCATATACTACACAAACACATTATCCTCCAGTCAGGAGGGTAAGGGGACATTTGAAGCGGGGGCTTGCCCTTGCAGAGACCCTTTTTTGTTTAAAGAATAGTGCAGTGAAAGACCACACAGTAGAAGATAACAAAAAATATCTTCCATGCCTTCCTCCGCCTTTATACTTTCTCGTTCTCCTTTGTTCTCTGAGGACATCTGTGGTAATGATTATTCTGTATAACTCATAGGTACATAGAAGGCATATCCTATTTCATTTATTTTGTCTACTCTAATTATTGCTCTCTTTTTACATCATGCTATTGTAGGTTTTTAAAATACTTTGTAAAAGATATGAAAGATGTTATCAGAAATTTATTAGTTGGCTGTGGATATCTAAAGAGTGTATGTTTTAACTCTGAATTTAATAAAATTACATTTTAGGAAGTCTGGTAGACTTTTATCAAGCTACATCTTAAAGAGGTATATATACTGAAAGATGAATTTCATTTTCCTTTTTTTTGCATCAATTTCAATGAATTTTTTTTCTTTTTACTTAAGCATATAAAAGACTTTCTTAATAATGAACAACAGTGACAAGACATTTTGGAGGTTTTAAAATAAGTCCATTATTTCAAATGTTTTCAATATTTTGATAGCTGCTTTGCTGTCTATTATGGAGGAAATTAGGAATTTAAGTTTTTACTTCTTTTTAAGGGTTCTTATATTACCTCCCAATTTTGCCCTAGGTTGATCCCTTGGGGACTTTTGAAATTTATGTTTGAAAGGGTCTTTTTTAATGAATGCAGTAATTTTTATTTGAAAGTTTTTGAACAAATTTTATTTTTATTGTGAAAAATGTCAGACATATGCAAAACTAAAGCAAGTTATGTCTGAGCTTTAAGTGAGATGTCAGTACAGGGACTATGTTAATGCAGCATGTTCAGGGATTCAGGAAATGTTTGTGACTTACTGCTTGCTTGAAAGAATTTGTATAAATCAAATTTTTTTAATTGTTCAATCATTTCCCCATCTATAACAGGTTGTATTTCAAATGTTTGTTGGTTGTTAGCCAATTTGGGGACCTACAGATGTGTTTCTCATAGAAACAATCTTAAAATGGCTATTAGCTTTTCAGCCTAGCTCTCAGTAATTTATCTAATTCATAGTTAAGGAAAGCCCACACATCACTTTTAACATCGTTTCAGTGAGAAAATACTTTTACAGTGGAAGTCCTGGGGAACACCACCCCCACCCCCCCCGCCGCCATCTTCCCTTCCTCTAAGTGTGGATGTAGAGAAGGAGAGAGTCGGGTCCTCCTTAATGAAGATTCATATCCATGATGGGTCTTCAACAAAAGGAGCAGGAACTCAGAGGGCCCTAGGAGTATGAGGTGGGGGATGGGAGTGCACGCTTTACATTCCATTCTGAAATTATTTACTGTTTCCATTGCTAAGTGGAGTTTGTTTTTGTGCTTTTTTTTTTAAGGACTTTTTATTAAAAAGAAAGTTTCACAAATACTCCATTGTATCTAAAGTTTTCATTTTACAGGCTTTTAAAAGGAAGGCTTCTGGTTATTTTCTTCTTTAAAGTTTCTGGCATAGAGGGAAATTATTTTTACTGGCTGAGATATGCCTAAGACAACAGGAAAAGATTCCTGACTAAAACGTAAAACTGGAGTATAAACATGGGTACTAAACTGTAGATAAGCTAAAGTCAGGTTGTTGGAATAATGTTTATTGTAAACATACAAGTAATATTAACCTTTTAGAGTGTCTGGGAATGACACATGAAAGCAGGAAAATGAGATCCAATGCTTTTGTCATGCCAACTTGTCCTCTCACTCTTGCGAACTGACCTTACATTCCTACTCTTCCAGGCTCTTATCCTGGCAGCTCTGTAGACCCCTATCTTACATCCCCTCTAGAGAATATACATGCTGGTGAGTGACTTGAGGGCAGGCCCCCAACACTGCTGAGCCTCATTTTCCCAGAGGGAGTAATACCAGTATCCTTATATACACAGAGATCCACATGTACTTTGTGATGAGTCTGATGCAGGTCCCACAGCATGATGTACCACAACTTTAATCCATGTTTCCAGTAGATGAAGAGGGTTCTACAGTGTGTCCTGTACTGAGCTAACAAGGTATTGAATACTTTCCTTATGTTACTGTGTTAGTGCTCACAGTAACTGAAGGATAGAGGAGTTCTCGTTTACAGATGAGGAAATTTTCCAAAAACTAGTTAGAGATGGAGCCAGTGAGTGGTGAAATGATTCAAACTGCTCTGAGGGGACTGAATGCACAAATTCCTTATTTGAACTTGCCCACTCCCTGGCGGCACAGATGGTAAAGACTGCCTGCAACGCAGGAGACCCAGGTTCAATCCCTGGGTCAGAAAGATCCCCCAGGAGAAGGGAATGGCTACCCACCCCAGTATTCTTGCCTAGAGAATTCCATGGACAGAGGAGCTTGGAGGGCTAGAGTCCGTACAGTTGCAAAGAGTTGGACACGACCTGAAGTCTCAGGTAAATGCCTTGTAGCTTTCAGTAGGTTCCTGCAGCTAGAAACGCAGTCACCTATAACCCAGATGAGGAAATTCTGGAGCTTGATATTAAGACAGGGCTCCAGAAGAACCCTTCAACTGGGTGTACTGGTGGTGCTGAGAGTGCCCAAGGACAGGTTCCCCTGCCTACCAGCATGACAGCAAAATCTGCATGAAGATAGTAAAGAGGAAAAGGAATCAAATCCAAGGAACTAGCGTTGTCAGGTGCTGCCACAAAGGAGCCTCTAGACTCACAGACATTTCTTCTGCATTAATAACTTCTCCAGTAACTTCAAAGATATCTACTTTTAGGGACTTCGCTGACAGTCCAGTGGTTAAGATTTCACCTTCCAGTGTAGGAGGTGCGGGTTCAGTCCCTGGTAGAGAAGCTGAACTCCCTCCTGCCTCACTGCCAAAAAGCCAAAACAAAAACAGCAAAAGCAATATTGTAACAAATTCAATGACTGAAAATGGTCCGCATCAAAAAACATTTTTAAAAAAGAAACCGTACTTCTAGATCTCTGAATTTCTAACCACTGATGAAGAGTCCAAATTTAGGTTATCAGGCTCAGAAACTGCCAGAAATAGCTTAGGACAGTTCTCAAAGTGTGTTCCTGGGAATAGCAGTGTTACCCTCACCTGGGAACTTGTTAGAAATGCAAATTAATGAGCCCATCCCAGACATAGTAAATCAAAGTGGGGTCCAGGAATCTGTGCTTTAACAAGGTTCTGATCTTGGTGTGCACCAAGGTTTGAAAACCACAGCCTAGGAAGATGAAGGATTATCCAGATCCTCCATATTAGCCTAGAGCTAACTAGCAACAGCTGCCTGAGGCTAGCATCTGCCTTCCCTCCCTCCAGCCTCTAACCAGTGCTGTGGTTAGAGTTAAGTGACTCTCTCAACCAAGATGACTACCCAGTTGGTCATTTTTTTCCTTGAAAACTCCAAGCAAAATTTTGGGTAGGTAGCAGATGATCAGTAATAACTGAATTGAAATCTTAAAACTCATTGTTTATGATAGGAGAATTGGAAATAACTTAAATGAGGTTTGATTAAAAACAAATTCTATGAGGATTGGGACCAATACTGACTAGCACTGCGTTCACTATATTCTCATTGCCTAATACAGAGAAAGTGTTGAATGAATGAGTGAATATATATTCATATATATTCAAATTTTGAAGTACAGTGTAGCCATTGAAAAGTTTTCTGAAAGCAGTCTCACTCCCACATACCCCAAAACTCAAAAATCAATGTTTATAGCAACTTTATACATAATTGCCCATAGCTGGAAACCCAAATGTCTTTCACCTGGTGAATGGATCAAGGAGAGGGACTACATTTGGGATATTACTTGAGGGGACTTCATTTTATATGTTATTGTTTGAGTTATTTATAAGAATTTATTTATGTATTACATAATTAAGCAATAAACAACATTTTAGAGACTGGAAGGATAAACACCCAAAATGTCGATAGCAGTTATCTCTGATGGAATGACAAGTGATTTTTTTTTCTTATTTGTAGTTTCTAATTTTTCTGTATAAACACGTTATGCTTTTATAACTGGGAAAAAGTGTTACTTTAAAAATGGGGAGAGGGACACCCAGGAAGCATGACACATGAAAAAATTTATACGAATTAGAAATGTGAGGACTTCCCTGGTGGTCAAGAGCAGGGGGCATGGATTTGATTCATGTGTGAGGAGCTAAGACCTCTCATGCCACATGATGCAGCCAAAAAAAAGAAAAGAAATGTGAAAGTTATAAAAATATCTAATGCATGGTTTTACTGGAAAAAGAATTTGGGTACTCCCTCCTCAAATTTGATATCCATACAAATTACCTGGAGTACCTGTTAAATTCAGATTCTGATTCCAAGGATTTGCATTTCTCAGAAGCTCCTGGTCCTTAGAGCACTTGAATATCAGGCTATAACACTGTATTGTCAAAAAAAACAGCCACTACCCAGCCACACATGCATTTGAAATGTGAGTGTACAGGTGTAAATTACACCTCAGATTTTGAACACCTAACACACACACCAAAAACTTAAAACATCTTTATATCAATTACATGTTGAAATGATACTGTTGGACATATGATGTTAAGTAATATATTAAAATTAATTTCACCTGTTTCTTTTTACTGTTTTAATGTGGCTACCAGAATATTTTAAATTACATTTGTGGTTTGTATTTTTGGCTCATATTATATTTTTATTGGACATCACTGATCTAGAATAACTATTAACAAAATTGTTCCTTCACTCTGGGTCTTAAATCATTACCATAATTCAGGAAAAGGATTAAAACCTCATTAATGACCAAATTGGCAACTTTCATATATTATTCATTAAGTTAACATCCTTAGGATTTCTTAAAATCTTTAGGTAGAGGCTGAGACAAATAGAAATTGTAGAATTTTAGATCAGGAAAGAAACCTTGAGATCATCAATTTCAGGCCCCTTATCTTATGGAATTATCAATTTGACAAAAATGTATTCAGTACTTAGTATCTGTGAGTATTACATGATGGGCAAGCAATTAAGGTGAACACCTACTCTCGAGAAGCTAAGAATGATGGTAATGGGCTACACCAGCACTCATGAGACATGTGGATAGTGTTTCTCAGACACAGAGGTAGAGGCCAGCACAGACTCCATTTTCCTGAGGAAGATCTAACAAACTCTACACAAAGAGGGCTTACTTGGTCTGGCCCCAAGTTGCCCCAGCTTTTACAGCTTCTGTTTGCTACCAGTGATGCAAATAAGGCTCTAGGATTAGCTGTGTATTTAAATAATCCATATAAGGCATGTTCTCCCTTTTCTTTTACACAAAATAGATACACTATTTATCAGAAAGCAAGGAAATTTAAACCTGAGAAACTTTGGAAGTTTGAACGCAGTTGATAGTAGCAGAATGAAATTTGGGGTATAGCACAGCCACGCTTCAATTATGTGTGCAAATGAGGGACAGGAACTGCTGAGATGATTAAAAGCTATGAATAAAACAAGAAGCTCAGTTCAGCAGTTATTTTTTAAAACTTATTTATCAGGAATATCTTATATCAGTGCATTATGACTAAAATTTGTTCTTCTTTGTTACATTTCCTTTCTGTGAGGGAATGAAAAGATAAATTTAGGATAAACAATAAAGCATTTCAGGGAGTTACGAAAATTCTCATTACTTCAAGTGGTAGCATGGGCTGAAAATATGACTAGCCCTTTACAATTTTTTTAAGTTAAAATCTGGTTCCCCCTTTAATATTTCAACCATTAATAATGTACTGTTTCTTTAAATCGGGTGGCTTTGGTATGCATTCTTAACCTGTAGAGAAGCAGCTTCAAGGGCAAGCTTCCCTCATATGACATGCACAGACCCAAAGGCCCTCGTGATCATGGGCTGAATCTAATCTGAACATCTGTATTACTCGTTTTCAACCAATATTTTTAAGTTGCCCATCTGGAAAAAGTCAAATCTACCTGTGAATGGCTGGATGGGCCTTGCCCAAGAGTGAAAAACTGCCTGAAGCTATTCAAAACCAAAACTGAATTAAGCAGAATAAATAGTTCAATTTAAGAATTGTAACTACGTGCCCCTGTCTTTAAGAGTAATTGGAACAAGATTTTTAGAAGTGTTTGCTTAGGAACCAGCAAGGTAATTTGGATAATTTGACCTCATTCATACCAAAAAAATAGAGTGTTTTGAGTCTTGTTGGCTTTTAAATTCCCAGTTTTTTTTTAATCTTACTCCCAAACTTGAGCAGTAATTATTGTAAGTGGCCTTATACTATCAGTTGTGTCTGACTCTTTGCAACCCCATGGGCTGTAGCTCGCCAGGCTCTTCTGTCCATGAAATTCTCCAGGCAAGAATACTGGAGTGGGTTGCCATTCCCTTCTCCAGGGGACCTTCCCAACCCAGGGATTGAACCCAGCTCTCCTGCATTTCAGGCGAATTCTTTGCCATCTAAGCTACCAGGAAGTCCCAGAGGGACCTGATTTTCTTAAATGATCATCTGCCATCCCCCACATACAGAGGAAAACCCATTACAACATTGTTTAAAATGCATCCATTGTAAAGACAGCTGTCCTTTGGATCAGCATTTTGGAGGTGCAGGAGGTTCCTGTTTTGGAGTATGGACAGGTAAAGATTGTAAATTTGGGGGATTTGGGATGATGAGACATTTACAGGTTTAGATTCTGGAAATACATATACATGTAAGTGTAGTCCAATAATGTTGTAATTTAGGTATGAATTCTTTTTTTCTCAAATACAGAGTTTTAGAAGAAGCAGATGTTTTAGGAGAACCAACATACTGCTCATGTCTTGTAAAACACCAGACTTGTTTGCGTCTTTCCTGAGTTGCATCAATAGACAAAATACAAAATGATAATTAGTCTCCTTGTCACTCCATCAGAGGATTTACAGATTTATAATTTCAGCATGTTTATGACACAACTTACACCCTTATTTATTTCGGATGATTTTGTTAGCTGGTATCTGCAGGCTATGAAAAAAACTCACTTATCTTTCCTAAGCTTTCCGTGTCAGTTGGTCATTAGAAAACTTAATGATCTTTTGGAAAAAATTTGAACATTCCAGCCTCTTAAATAAGTGTTTTTCCCTCTATGGCATTAATTTCTTCCTTTAAGTTTTTACTTTAGCTATAATTTTAGAGTACATGGGAAGTACACATAATAACTGCATTTAAATTTATGATGTGCTGATTCTCTTTTGAAAGTATTCTTGTAATAAAGAAGGAATTCAAAACAGAGAACCTTAATCTGCAAAAATAAAAGAAAGCTACAAATCTGCCAGCATTTCATTCACATTGAGCTATATATTTCTGAGGCATCTCTACCCTTACTAGCAGGCAGAATTTTCATTCTCTCTCCAGAATAGAATAGGGATAATATAGATAGACAGTGGTAATTAGTTGACTTCCAAGTTATATTTTCTTCATGTACATAGATTCAGGAGCAAAATGTTTAGAGAACTGTTTCAAACGTATCTTGAGTGGAGAAGACCAACCAGGACAAATCCAATCTATTCATTCTCTTACTCCCCTAATTCGCTGCGGCGTATTTTCTCCTCCTGAAATCACCAGTGCCTCCTTCCCCACTTCCTTTTCAGCCCTTGTGTCTTGTTTCCCTGAGAAATAGGAGTAATCAGAGAATAATATCCACAGATCCCACCACCATCACGTGCCAGTTTCTGTGCATGTTCTCTTCCTTTCTTCCTGTTAATATGAATGAAATGTTTCAAGCTCTGTATCTCTTCAGCTTGTGCGCTAGATCCTGTCCCTTCCCTCCTACTCAAAGACAGTGAATCAGCAATCTTCCCTTCTCTTCTGCATCATCATTCCTGCCCTCTCTGCTAGATCATTTCTCTTTGCATAAATTGCTGCCACTTTGTTGGAAGCAGCTCTCTGCACTCTTCCTGGATTCTTGCAGTAGTCTCCTAAGTAGTCTCCTTTCAACCCCTCCTCCCCTTCAAACTCTACTCATCTCAATAGCCAGAAAAATCCAAGATCTTGCTACTCCCTTGCCCAGGACCCTCCAGAGGCTTCACATCTCGCTGAGGGTAAAAGCTGAAACCCCTGGCAAGGCTTTCAAAGCCTTATTTGGTTTTTCCTGTCTTTCGCCTCTAACTCAATCTCCAGCTTCCCTCTCTGGGCTCCTCCTGCACCAGTCACATGGACCTCTTCTTCCCTCCAACACCAGACACACTCCTAACACTTGCACCAGCGTAGTTTGTTCCCTTAATTTCTTTGGATCGTTCCTTAAATATCACCTTCTCAATATAACCTTTCCTGTTCACTCTTTAAAATTACAGCTCCCCCAACACCACCGCTTTCCCTGCTCTGTTTTTCACTTACTCCGTGTGGTGAAATACTATGTATTTTTACCTGTTAATTGTCATTTATCACCTGTCTTCCCTGCTCCCAAAGAAAATCCATGAGTGCTTGGGACTTTTGTCCTTTTACCTCCTTCGCATATTCCTAGAATGTAGTAAATGCTCAACAATAACTTGTTGACTGAATCTGTCTTTATGAGAGTGTAACTAGAAAATGACATGGGAATATTAGTCATGCTGACTAAATTTTTAAAGTCTATCTCACCAGTTCTATTTTACACACCTTATTTGAAGATACTTTTAGCTTCATTTGGGTCTCAGATCCTTTTTTTCCTTTAGAAGAATCGTGGGACTCTCGTATACTTGAAGAGAAATAATACTGTGAAAAAAAATGTATGTATCTTAATTTCTTTTGAACTCTTGTATCTTTCAATAGCTTGCTGGTTTAAAAAATTTTTTAATTCAGTCCAGACATTCAGGTATTTATTCTTTACAATCCCTAATCAAACATGATCTGCTATCAATTTCCCTGTAAGCATTGCTTTTGTGTACTGCACAAATTTTGCTATATTGTATATTCAGTTCAAAATACTTATAATTTCTTCTTTTACCTATGGGCTATTTAAAAATGTTATTTAACATCTAGATATTTGGGGATTTGCACGTATATTGTATTCTAATTTCATTATATGGTCAGAAATCATATTTTTGAAATTTCAGTCATTTTCTTTTTGTTTTGGAACTTGCTCTGAGGCCCAGCAAACAGCTTTTCTTGGTGCATTTTCTTTGTGCGCTTGAAAAGAAATGTGTATCCTGAAGTTTTTAGATAGTATTCTATAAATGTCAATTAGACTAAGTTGGCTGATTGTATTATAAAAGTCATTTATATCTCTGCTGATTTTCTCTTTGTTCTATCAATTACTTTATTGATCAAAGAGGAGCTGAAATCTCTGTCATTGTGAATTTGTCTGTATGTCCCTTTGTTTGGATTAGTTTTTATATCTTGTATTTTAAAGGTCTATTATTAGCTGCATATTTAGAATTGTTATAAATATTTCTAATGATTGACTCTTTTATTATTATGAAATGTCCCTCTTTATTTTTGGTAATATTCTTTGTCCCTCTAAAGTCTACTTTGTTTAATGTTAATATAGCCATTTCAGTTTTCTTATAATTAGTGTTTATATTGTGTATCTTTTAAAATCTTTTACTTTTAATCTATCTCTGTGTTTAAAATGTGTTTCTCATATACAGTATATAGTCAGGCCTTGCTTTATTATCCAGATTTCTCTGCCTTTTAATTGATGCGCCTAGTCCATTTACAGCCACTGTAACTATTGATATGGGTGGTTGAAGTCTGCTCTCTTGCTGTCTGCTTCCTGCCTATGCCATCTATTCCAAGTTCTTTTTCTTCTTTTCCTGCCTTCTTTTGAGATATTTGACTATTTTAAATCATTTTAGATCTATTGTTAATCAGTTATGGCTCTGTTTTAGCTTTTAAGGGTTACAACACTTGTCTTTAACTTACCACAATCTACTTTCAAATAATATTATACTACTCACCTTACAATAGTGTACTTCCTTTTCTCCCTTTTCTAGTACTTTGTGTTTTTGTTGCCAGATGTTTTACTTCTACACGTATTTTATACATCCACAATACACTCTAAATATTTTGTTTTACATAGTCAATAGTCTTTTTAAAATTTATTTTATTTTTTGGCCCCACCACACAGCTTGTGGTATCTTAGTTCCCCAAACAGGGATTGAACCCAGGCTCTGGCAGTGAAAACACAAAGCACTAACCGTGGGACCACCAGGGAATTCCCTAAAATTTATTTTATATCTATATGTGTGTGTGTATATAATTTCCAGTGTTCATTCCTTTGTGCGCAATCACTTTTCCATCTGGTATTGTTTTCTTCAACCTATAGATTTTTCTTGACAGTTTTTATAGCCCAGGTCTGCTGGTGACAGATTCTCTCACTTTTGTCAGGAAGGTTCTTTCTTTTGTTTTCATTTTCAAAGTTACATTTTCTGTATAAAGAATTCTAAGTTGATAATGTTTTTATTTGCATGTCTGTTTGCTTTCAACACTTGTCTTCTGGCTTACTTTCTTTCTGATGAAAAATTGGTAATCATTCTTATCTCTGTTCCCCTCTATGTAATGTATCTTTTTTTTTCCCCTCTGACTGCTTTTAAGATTTTCTCTTTATCATTGGTTTATGGCAACTTAATTATGATGTTCCTTGGTATGATGATCCTGTGTTTATCCCTCTCAGGGTTTATTGCATTTCTTCAATCTATGAGTTAATGGTTCTCATCTATTGTGGGAATATTTCAATCATCATTTCTTCAAATATTTTTTCCTACCAGTCTCTTTCTTCTGCTTCTGAATTATACTCCTTGATGCAGTTCCACAATTCACTGGGGCTCTGTCCTTTTTGTATTTCTCCCCAGTGCTTCAGGTTGTATAATTCCCATTGTCTCTTTTTCAGGTTCAGTGATCTTCCAGTGATCTGTTGCGGTTAAGCCCTTGCAATGAAATTTTTCTTTAATTTTTCAACTCTAGAAATTATATAAGATTTTCAAAACTTTTAGTGTCTCTATTTAGATACTTTACTTGTTTCCAAATTATTTCATATTTTTCATTATATCCTTGAACATTTCTATAAGGTCTATTTTAAAATCCTTTTCTATTCTAGTGGACTGATTTTATCCTGGTTATGAGTTTCATTTCCTTTCTTCTTTATGTGTCTCATAATTTTCTGTTGGTGCTGAACTGTACTATTGAGTTTCTAGACTTTCTTGTCTTCCTTTTTGACAGTATTTTGTTTCAGCAGGCAGTTAATTTACTTTCAAATCAGCTTGATCCTTTCAAGTCTTGTTTTAAAGTTTTGTTAAGATGGTTCTAAAGAAGAAGGAGTTAAAATTTTTTCTTTAAAGAGCCAGGTAGTAATTATTTTGGGCTTCCCTGCTGGCTCAGTGGTAAAGAACTGCCTGCCAATGCACAGGTTCAATACCTGGGATGGGACAATCCCCTGGAGAAGGAAATGGCAACCCACTCCAGTATTCTTGCCTGGGAAATCACATGGACAAGGAGCCTGGTGGGCTATAGTTCATGGAGTCAGAAAAGAGTCTCTGTTATATGCTGTCAGTCAGGGACTAGTCAGTGTCTGAGATTTTACCCTACTTGCAAGCCTACAAAAATAGCCTGGATTCTAGCAAAGACATAAGACTCCTTGGTCAGAGACAAAGGACTTTATTATAGCACAGCAAGCATCCTAAGTTTCATATTCTCATTTGTTTCCTTGGTCCCTGAACATCATGGTGGCATTGCAGACTGGTTCCAAGTTGGATGTCACACACTATGGATCTGGATCACAGCTGAGGAACCCTGAGCTTAGGAACCTCTCAACTTATAGCTGCTAGCAAAACTGTCCAAACTTTGCCCTGGAAGGAGCCATTCTCTCTATTTTCCTGGTCAGGAAACAAAGCTATGCTTTGTCCTGGAGGGTGACATTGCTGCTGCTAAGTCACTTCAGTCGTGTGCAACTCTGTGCATCCCCATAGACAGCAGCCCACCAGGCTTCCCCGTCCCTGGGATTCTCCAGGCAAGAACACTGGAGTGGGTTGCCATTTCCTTCCCCAGTGCATGAAAGTGAAAAGTGAAAGTGAAGTCACTCAGTCGTGTCCAACTCTTCATGACCCCGTGGACTGCAGCCTATCAGGCTCCTCCGCCCATGGGATTTTCCAGGCAAGAGTACTGGAGTGGGTTGCCATTGCCTTCTCTGATCAAAAGGCTACTGGATATACAAATTTCCTTGGAAAGGTAGTTTGGGACAAAATTGTTATAAGATATGCAAAAATGCCAAGGAAGATTGTCTTTTACCGAAAACTCTCATGTTCAAGGGGTCTCTACTGGTTGGAATTTAAATGCTTACCACCTCCATGAAAGCATTCTTGAGTCTCACATCCCCAGGAGTTTTTCCTCTGAGAGTTGTTCTCCCAGTTGTTTTGCCTGGCCTTATGAACTGATGGGGTCCTGTCTTATACATATGCATCTTAATATTCAAACAAACACTTGAGATGACCCTTGTGCAGATTTCTGGAACTCTGTCTCTGCACACCTCTCTCCTCCCTGATACTCTGCTTCTCAAACTGAATTTACTTCCAGAGTTCCAGTCTCTCTTTAACTCAGCAAAACCGCTGTGCTCTGCTTGAATTCTCTTTCTTTGTAATGTCAGTTCACAAAGAACCTCCAGGCAGAAAGCTGGGGCATTTGAGAACTCTATTCGTTTGTTTTCTCTTCCCAAGGAACAGAGTCCTATGCATCCTGTTCAACTTCTGACAATTGTTTTATATATCTATATATGTGTGTGTGTGTGTGTGTGTGTGTGTGTTTAATTTTATAATTTTTTTTTACAACAGGAGATCTAGTCTGGTACTGGTTACTCCATCATTGCACAACTATCTTTATTTAGCATTAACTTCTTTATGTGTTTTGGGATTTTGATTTGCACAGTCACTGAGTGGGAGATATTTCCATTATTTTCTTACTCCCACCTCCAATTTGATGAGTATTTTCATCTGCCTTTATCTCCATTCCATGCTCCAGTCCAGAAACAAGATCTTAAGATGGCTTTAGAGGGTTCCTGCTCCTTATCAATGTTAGGAATATGTCTAATCTAGTAACTGAGCCAGCTGGTATCTCAGTTCATTTGCTGTAATGATATCTATCTATCTATCTATATATATATATATATATATTTTTTTTTTTTTTGTCCTTTTGCTTTCTTGGGTCCACTACTTCTGATAAATCCACAGCTCCAGGCAATATACTGGCAGCAGTTTTATCCAGCTCCCTTTCATGGGGCTGGGAAAAGTTACTGACAAATCGTCACTGGTTACCCAGAGCAAGAGATTTCCTGAACCTCAGGATTTTCACTGGTAAGGCAGAGAATGTCCTGGAGAAACCAGGATGGTTGGTGTGTTCCAGTTCCTGGCTTTCAGAACAATGCTAGCTTTGGTCTCTGTCTTGACTAGAGTGTTTTAGCCTTGGTGTTCCACCAGAGCTGAGTTTCCCCATGCCACCAGCTGTTTCAAGGCCCAGGCCTTGATGGGCTGCAGCTTTAGCTCGGCTCACTGCTTTGCATTTCTGTTGCGTTTCTAGTGCACAAAGATGTTTATCTCATTTTTTTGAGACCAGCAATGACCTTTGGCTTTATTTTTCTATTTTATCTGCATTACCATGCGTTTAAAGCATACAGGATGAACTGAAGCATGAATCACTATGCCACCTGACTGGAAATTCTACCGATTCTTTTTCAATTTGGTACTGACTTAATTTAGGAAATAATGTAATAGAATAGCCTGTTTTATTTAGAAGCCATTCCAGTCATTTCGAGGGACCTCAAATCACAGAAATCCAGGTGAATAGTCACTGTCCATATAGTGGCTGTATTCTTTGAGGGCATTGTAACTCAGTACTTAAGTTAGCATAGAACAAAGGAGAAACAGCCTTCTAACTTTGCTCCATTCTACTACTTCTGGTTAATGACAATGGCACCAATACTACTTTACTCTCATCTCCATTTCCACTTTGAATTCTTCTCCACGATTTTCTTATTCATCCCTTCCTGAACACACAGAAGAAAGAAAGACAAAGGGAGGCTGAGGCAGTGGTTTCCAACCTTTTTCTTATGCAGCAACCTTCAAACTGGTTTTGGAGAACATGTGCATTTTCAGACCCTTGGACTTTGGTGTCCTCCCACATAGTTACTACCCTTGAAATCGGGCAAAAGGAGCAGAATAAGCTTTTTTGCCTCCCTATTTGCCTCAAACTATGCTCTATCTGTATTCTTTTTGATGAGAAGATTTTCTAAAAAACAGTTTTCAGCCTTTTGCTCTTCATTCTATTTACAATGACAATCCCATTAATTGTCTTGCAGATTTGCACTGTGATTTACAGTAAGCATTTAAACTATTTCTACTGGATTAATGAGTTTTTGAACATAGAGGTTTTCACATTTCAAACCCAAGTATCTAAATATCATGCAAACAAGCTTCTGTCATAGTGCAATACTAGTGAAGTAGCAAAAATTGTTTCTAGAGCAAAGTAGTTCACACAACCATCTTAACTCCACTGAGAAAAATAGTCCCATCCCCAGCTTTGGCTTCTGTTTTTAATTGAAGTGGTAGAAATGTGTACGTGGCCGTTCACATTGAAACATTTAAAAATTGGTATCTTTATGAGCTAGTCTATTTTTAACAAAAATAAATATGAGTTAACTGCTCACATGATGGAATTAAATATTTTCTGGGAAGTAATTCAGTGAAGAACAGGGAAGCCTGGCATGCTACAGTCCATGGGGCTGCAAAGAGTTGGACATGACTGAGCGGCTGAACAACAACAATTTAGTAAAAACCAAATGATTCAAGAAGTGATCACCTTATTGTTTTATTGAGTTTTTTGTTGTTAAAGAAACTAATTGGACCATGCCTTTTGGGTATCTTAAAATAACTCCATAGGTAGCTGGTCTGAGACTCTGATAGGGGTGGAGGGGAATAGAAAAGTTAGAAAATGAAACAGAACTATCATTTAGTAATTGAGAACACACACTTATTTAACTAGGACTAAATATTGCCAGAGCAAGTCCTGTGCTAAAATTAGACATTGGGGTTGGTCCAATAGCAGCACAAGTTATAATCCTTTAGAAATCATAGCCTGTTGGTTCAAATCAGGACACTGCAATGTGAGAATATAAAGCACATATGTCTTCATTACAGGACAGTAGAGTTAACAAAGCTAGAACTACTTCTACCTAAAGGTTGGATTTTAATTTTATCTTTTTGCTTTTCTTTCATATATGAGAAGACCTCTTGAAAATATTTAATTTCCTAGTTCTCTTGCCCCACACATCAAATGTGTGTATACATAAGCACACTCATGTTTAGGTAGGTCTTGGGAACAGTATACTTGAACCTAAGAAAATTTATGGGAAAGGTAATGTGATATAGTGGAAAGAGAATATATCTTGGAGTTAGACATACCTTCCTGTGAATCCTAGCTCCATCATACTTTCTGAAACCTTGGAGAAAACAATTTGTATGGACCTCAGATTTTTTTATTTGGTTTTTTAAAAATCAGAAAATATCAGGTGCTGAGAAAATGTTTTCCTCTCTCCCATCTGTACCACCATCAGAGGACATTTAGATAGATAGCTAGACAGACAGAATTGTATTAACTTCATATTTTTGTGTGCCAGGCACTGTGGTACATATTATCTCATTTAGTCTTGACACACCCATGAAGTAGGGGAGCTTTAACAGCCCTCATATGTCTTTAGGTTTTGCTTGCCTAAAGGATCATGCTAGAAAGTGACAGAACCGAGACTAGAATGCTCCTAACCACTGTGATTTCAGCCTCACAAAAAGTCAAAACTTAAAGATATCCTATCAATGAAATGTAGTGAGAAATATAACAACAAACCATTAGTTTCTCAGCAGATTTACCTTTTTTATCCAAATTTAATTTTGATACATGTATTAGTTTGTTAGGGCTGCCATACAAAATACCACTGACTGTGTAGCTTAAACAACAGAAGGTTATTTTCTCACTATTCTGGAGACTCCAAGTCCAAGATGAAGGTGTTGGCAAGTTTGATTTCTTTTCATGCCTCACTCCTGGGTTGCAGGTGGCTGGCTGCCTTCTCTGTATCACATGATCTCTATTTTTCTGTGTCCTAACCTACTCTTTTAGTCATTTTGGATTAATGACTCCGTTTTGATTTAATTACCCCTTTAAAGGCCCTGTCTCTAATAGATGTAGTCACATTCAAGGTCTCTGGGGTTAAAGCTTCAGCATATGAATTTGAAGGAACACAATTCAGCCCCTAACAAGGCATATATCGCAAAAACCATTTGATACCAAATGAAAAAGAAAATAAACCTGCTCCCCTGAATGTTTGCCAAGTACTATTCTTAGCGCCATTTGGAACTGAGAGGTTAGGTAGTTTATTAAGTCACATGCATGTGTTTGTGCTAAGTTGCTTCAGTTGTGAAGCAACTCTTTGAGACCCTGTGGAGTCTCAAAGCCCACCAGGCTCCTCTGTCCGTGGGATTCTCCAGGCAAGAATACTGGAGTGGGTATCCATTCCCTTCTCCAGGGGATCTTCCTGACCCAGGGATCGAACCTGTGTCTCCTTGTGGCTCCTGCATTGCAGGTGGATTCTTTACTGCTGAGCCATCTGGGAAGCCCATCAAGTCACATAACTAGTAAATAATAGGAGAACATTTGAATCCACAGAGCCTGACACTAGAGTCTACTCACACGGCCCCCTCTCAACTAGAAGCATCCTGTTTGGGCCAAAGAAACAGAAAACACAATAGTATCTATTGTGTTTGTATAGTCTGTATATATTTAATTAGCAATTACTAGGCTGTCCTACATGAAAGATAGTGAAGCAGCTTTCATTTATTCCGTGGTTATGGCTGAAGTGTACGTTGAAAGGACTGGTGCTGAGGCTCCAATACTCTGGCCACCTCATTTGAAGAGTTGACTCACTGGAAAAAGACCCCGATGCTGGGAGGGACTGGGGGCAGGAGGAGAAGGGGACAACAGAGGATGAGATGGCTGGATGGCATCACCGACTTGATGCACATCAGTTTGGGTGAACTCCGGGAGTTGGTGATGGACAGGGAGGCCTGGCGTGATGCGATTCATGGGGTTGGAAAGAGTCGGACACGACTGAGTGACTAAACTGAACTATAGCTGAAGTAATAAATCAGTCACTTAGAAAATGGCAAAGAAAAATTCTAAGTTAATTTCTTGCATCCTACTCTATGTAATGAAGGATTAATGCAAAGTATTATATTTCTCTTCTAAATCTTCAAAGACAAATAGTACCCATAATGAAGCATCAATATTTGAAGACCTAGGACACATATGCTTCACTTCTGATTTTTCTCCCATGTGGGCATCATTCCTGCTTCAGTCCATTAATTGATGCAAGAAAAGAAGCTGAGTTCCATGTCTGGAAATGCTGGTCTTAGGGATAGCAATATGCTCCTTGCAGCTATTGAAGTCCGTAAGTCTACAGAAGCAAGAACTTGCAGCCAAACGTGACTAGAAAAAGAAATTGTAAACTACCCCACCCCCTCCCAGAATCCCCCAGACAGTTAGGAAGGAATGTAGGGCTCCCACTGCACAGAGGAACAGGATTGGAGCCGATTTTGTTGAGTCTCAAAGGACAGCGTTCTTCAGCTCCCATCTGGTTTAAATCCAAAGTGAACAAAAGAATAGACTCAGAGTTAGGAGTCAGATCACTGCTGTGGGACTCTCTTTGCCAGTCATTTTAGTTTGTCAACAGAGCCTTGGCCTTCAAGATGCTTACAGCTTAGTGATGAGGATGGGGGTGTTTACAAAGTTGTGATAATGAGTGTTTACAGAGCACCACAGTCAAGTTTCAAGTTGAACAGAATCCAGAATCCATATGAAAACGAAGACTGGAGATACTTGTCACAGCAGCTCAGGATTTTAGAGGCCACTGCTGACTGGAGTTATCAAGGCAAACTCAGTGGAGAAAAGTTGAGTGTTGAGATGGACCTTGAAAGTAGGATTTGCTGGGTGGGGGGAGGTGAAGGTGTGTTAGAGGATTCAGTAGCAGCTGGGCCACAAAGGCAGGAGTGAGGGAGACAGGAAGGACAACAAAGAAACTTCGTCCCTGAAACAGATTTGGGGGAGTTATGGGAAATATTTTAGGATTAAACAGACTGGGGTCAGATGATGAATATGACTCATGCTGGAGGTCAACATTGTTATTCTGTTAGTTGAATTGCCAAGTGAAATTATCTCAGTTCTCTGAACATGTTGGTTAGAACACGTCTGAACAGAACAAAGTGCTTTGCCCCTACTGTATAAAAAAGATAATGAATAAGAACCGACTGTAGAGCACAAGGAACTCTACTCAGTACTCTGTAATGACCTATATGAGAAGACAGTCTTAAAAAGAGTGGATATGTGTGTGTGTCTAACTGATTCACTTTGCTGTACCACAGAAACTAACAGCATTGTAAAAATCAACTATACTCCAATAAAAATAAAAATGAAAAAGAACTCAGAGCTTTGCATTTAGTGGCATGTTTGTTATCCGTAAGGCTGCCTAGACTACAGCATGGTCTGTGGATCACTGTCCCTCCAGATTTGTGTCTTGCCTAATTGAGCTGGGAGATGGTGCACCTCTTGGCTCTAGGCCTGCACAGACTCAGCCTGGCAGGAGGCCTCGGAGCAGCTCACGCGGTTCCAAGTGCCCAGCCTGAGTCAGGAGGACGGTGCCGCTGCCGCAGGAAGGCACATAGCCTCAGAAATGGCTTCTCCTTTTTGAAACAATGAGATATGCGTTCTCTGTCTGCATTTGGTGAACCTTCAAAAGGAGAGCTGTAGGGAATTCTGCGCTCTCCACTTCCCTTCCCTTCCCACCTCCAAGGCTGTCTTGAAGTAGAAATTTTAGTCTCACAGACCTTTGACTTCTGACTCACCTGTATGATGTTAGACAAATGACTAAGTTTTTTGAGCTCGTTATATTTTTTAAATCTGTAAAATAGCCCAGTAACTATGAAGTTACTCTTTATTCTCTTCTTCTTTGTGACTTCTTTCAGTTGCTGATGTTTTGGAAGAACATCTTTTCTGATCATAAATGTGCTCAGCTATCAAGGAGGTAAAAACTCTACCATTCAGGACACTTAGGAATCCTGAAGGAAACATGGGGGTGGGTGGAGTTGGCCTGCCCTTTGCCACCTCCCAACCCTGTATTTATTTCCTCAGGATAGGATTTCAAGTCAACTGGAGCCACTCCTCAGGATAGCACAGAGATCCAGAGTGCTTGGAAATCATCTCAGAGTAGAGGGATCAACTATCCTTATTTGTACTGGGTTTAAAAGAAGAAACAATGGCCTAAAGCCATTCTGTGGCCTAAAGCACATAAAAATTAAGGTTACATGTGACAAAGCATTTTCTGAGTTCCGAAACAGTTAGGCAAGGCCATAAACTATCGTATTACTAAATTGCTATCATTTCTACCATTCAAGGCTCCCAACTACAAGTTTGTCCTTAGAAATTGCAATGTGTTCTTGATAATTTGAGTGTACCCAATTGTGCTTCCAGCTAAGAAGCACGTAGGGTTTGCTGGTTAGTATTTTGCCTATATTTGAATCCTAAAAATAACCTCCTCATGAGAACAGGATGAGCTTTGTGAAGATGATATTCCAGTTGGTTAGAAATGGAAGGCACATTTTCCCCATTGCCTCCTGCCTTTCGTTTCTAGACACATTTGTCTCTGAAGCAGAGGAGACTATGAGAGCAGCTGCAGTGAGCAGCTGTAGAATCTTCTGTCATCTGCTCTCTGGCTTTTCAGACTTTGTCCTATCCTCTGCTCCCAGTTGTCCTTTTCTTTCTTTTTAAAGTCACCTGCCCTCCTCAGGTCCGGGCCCTGTTCCTGCAGTGCTTTTAGGGATTTTTGCCTGGTGTCCCCCTCACTTTTACCATTCTTTATAGTTAAAAAAAAAAAAAAAAAAAAAAATCACTAGTGAAAACATTTTTATCTTATGAAAAACCACTGAGAGCGGGGAAAAGTCTGTCAGCCAATACAGAGCTGCTTGCTGCCGCCCCCACAAGTTCTGCTTGTCACGTTTGGCGGTGGTCTTTTCTGTGGGCTGCCATTTCAGTACAACATAAAGCTCTAATTTTACATTTGCATGCAGAGGCCAGATGCTGATGACTCTGTGAGGGGAAGCCCTCCCCAGGATTACCTTGAGAGAGATGATTTATTCATCCTGTGCACATCCTCAGCTCTCCCAGAGGCCCTTCCCCGCCGACTCCACACAGAGTGCCGGGGGACTGTCGGAGCCCCTCCCAGCAGCCCTCTTGGCGCACAACAAGCCATGACAACCAGCAGCAATTGAACACTTTTTTTTTTCCTTCCTAATGTGTCGTTAGTTGAGCATAAGCTTCTCTCTAAGGTCGCTTATGCAAGCTAGTGCAGGACAAGTGTCTTCACATAATATGTCAATGTAATTTATGTTCCATGGCTTTTAGGGATGATCTGACTCTTCTCAACTGGTCCTTTGAATGTTGTTTGATTTTGAACGCTTAGAAGATGGGCTTGCACTCCTTTTCTCCTTTTGAAAAAGCTATTCTGTGGTTTTGAATCATACCTGTTTTAGATCCCACATAATATATCATCCGAATACTAATTTAAAACAAAATATTATTTAATATCTCTGATTTATAACACGTTACATGCACCAAGCAGAGAAAGCAGGTAAAAACGAGTTATATGTTTTAGTTTACTATGTTGGCAACAGAGAAGCCTGCCTGAAAAAAAACAATATAAATCATCTTTTACCACTGCTCTCTGAATATTTGGGGGTTAATGAAATCAAAATTGTATCTATCGGAACTGCCAGTAATATCTTCAGTTTTCACCAGCTGCACTTCCCTTCCCTCCCTCCATATCTTTAGACTCAGGGAAGAGCAACACAGGTTCCACAACAAACAAAAGCGAAAGAAAAGAAAGAATTTGTAAAGTTTCTTTTGGTGTGTAAGAGGATGGATCCTAGCGTGAACAGCGTGTAAGCACATGGACAAAGCACACCTAAAATAAGGCAATGCACACACACCAGACTGCATATGTGTGCACCTGTGCGTGTGCCAAACCACCCATTTTCTCACATAAGCAGAGCAGTTTCACTGCTGCTGCTGCGTCGTTTCAGTCGTGTCCAACTCTGTGTGACCCCAGAGACAGCAGCCCAACAGGCTCCCCCGTCCCTGGGACTCTCCAGGCAAGAACACTGAAGTGGGTTGCCATTTCCTTCTCCAATGCACGAAGCGAAAAGTGAAAGGGAAGTCGCTCAGGAAGAGTTGTGTGTCCACCCTCAGCGACCCCATGGACTACAGCCTACCAGGCTCCTCTGTCCATGGGATTTTCCAGGCAAGAGTACTGGAGTGGGTTGCCATTGCCTTCTCCGCAGTTTCACTACCTCTAGGTAAATATATTAATTCTTTATGTGAAAAAGAAAACCCAACACTAAACTGCCTTTATAAGTATCACAAAAACACTAAGTGTATCTTTGTTTAGGAATGTTAAAATAATGTGCTTGGAAATGCCAGCTAACTAGTGAAGTGAAAGTCACTCAGTCATGTCCAACTCTTTGCGACCCCACGGATGGTAGCCTGCCAGGCTCCTCTGTCTGTGGAATTCTCTAGACCAGACTACAGGAGTGGGTAGCCATTTCCTTCTCTAGGGGAGTCTTCCCAACCTAGGGATCAAACCAGGTCTCCTGCACTGCAGGTGGATTGTTCACTGTCTGAGCCACCAGGAAAGAGCTGAGAGTAAATACTTTGTGAAGAATAGAGAAGACACTAGAACAGTTAAACCTCAGTTGGCCTGGGCCAAGTGTGAAAATGCAGAATCACACAAGGAGCCAGTAGGGTTTGATTAAGCTTCTATAAATCAGATCTTAGAGGCATGAATCCCCTTGGTAACATCTTGGATCAAGTGGTCATCTGCCCTGGTTTTAAATACTTCTGGTGTAAAGATACTCATTACTTCCAGTGCAACCAGCCTCCAGTTCTTTATTTTTTTTTTTCGTTATTATTTACACAGAACACTTTTTAAAAAAGTGAAAGGTCTAGGGAGCTATACTTAGAAAGCAACAGTGAAAAGAGTGGGCGGGGGTGAGGTTCTTATTTAGGAACAATAAAGTTATCTGTACCTATATACATTCATTTGGTTTCTCTTTCTTCCCCTTCAACCCACAAAAACACTTCTAATCCCTCCTTCAATCCTTCAAATATTTGAAAACAACCATCATGACTCATAACTATCCCATGACTGACCTGGATGGTCTCCTAAACCCGTCAGCCAGGATCTTTGTCCATCCACACCGCTCAGAAGCTGAAAGATCTGTATCCCCAAAGTAGACTGGTGGTGGTGACGTCTCAGATGATGTGATTGATGTGATTATTCTGTGTTGATGAGTTACTGCTGAAAACCCTCAAGCCAGAGAGGGAATATCCTAAACCGGGAGAGTCCAGGAAAGAGCCTGAGTCTTAATTAAGGTGATAGCAGCAAGGCCCTGTAATATTTCACCTGTGCCAGAAAAATCCCGAAAAAATCCAAAGCTATTACTTCACATCATTGACGTTCAACCAAGGCTGCAACTTTGGAGTTAGGACCTTGAGTTCTGTTTGTACCACCAGCTCTGCCACCAGCTGGTTGCGTTCCCTGGAGAATTACTGCCCACCTTTCCAGAATTGTCTCTGTAATATTCAGAGGCACGTTGCATTTCTGCCTAGAAATATGCCCTCCCCCCCCCTCCCCCCGCCCCCCGATTCCTGGCCTCAGTTTAGATGTCATTTCCTGGGGACACTTCCCTGACTCCCATCCCTACCCCAACCTGAGATGGCCTGTGTCTTCCACTGCACCCTGTGCTCTGTTGTAACCTGACTTCCTTGTGTTTTAATACTGCATTCACTTGTCTGCGCCCACTGTCCTGGAAGTTCTTTAAAGCTAAGGACTCAGGCCTGGTCTCCAGCACTTAGCTCAGTGCCTGGTGCCTACCAGAATCTAGAAAATACATTGAAAAAAAGAAGAAGAAAGGAAAGAAAAGACTAAAAGGAAGAAGACAGAATGAGAAGTTGGGGTATATTATCTATCTAGATTCTTACAGCTAGAACTCTGCAGTTCCTTGGGGGTTATTTTTGTTTGTTTTAAAATATTTATTTGGCTATGGCATGCAGGCTTTTAGTTGCAGCATGTGGGATCCAGCTCCCTGGCTAGGGATTGAACCTGGGTCCCCTGCACCAGGAATGTGGAGTCCCAACCACCTGACCACCAGGGAAGTCCCTACAATTTCTTGTCCTTAAGTTCCATCTTTAAAGTCAACCTCAGGCTTTTAGAAATTCAGATTTTCTCTAGTAGGAGGGTAAGTTTCAAGTGATTACACCAAATTAGAAAAGCTATGAATATTTATACATGTAATACAATTTTAGGACTGAGATTTAAAGTTCATTTAACATGCCCAAACTTTGTATTGTGAGGAAACTGAGGCACAATGAGATTAAGTTATTTGTCCATACTCACCTGGTTAGAGGAAAACCTGGTTTCAGACACTGATCTTGGTCCCTGCTGGGCTACATCCCCCAGCCCTTCCAGTCTTGTAGTTGTCCAGCCTCCAAGACTGAAGAAAAGGCCCAGAGACAGCAATAGGGACATAAGTGGTCTATTGGATAGGCGGAACTTATACAAAGGAGCCTGGAGTGACACCCCACCATGTGTGCAGATGGCGGGTAGGACATCAGCAGTCTTCACTACTTGAAAGGAGAGAAGAAGGCTACCGTTTATAGGGGGAGTTGACATTAAGTGGGCTCACCAGTTACCAGAGTCTATTTAAGTGCTATAATTAAGCACATTATATGTCATGTGAGAGAAACAGGCACTGGTCAAGCAAAGGATGTACAGACAGCAAGAGAACAGCCATCTTGAATGGCCTAACCATACAGCCCCCAAACCTGGATGGCTCGTCTCTAGTCTTCCTTTTTGAAAGAGCTGCTAGAAACACAGCTACAAATGCAAGTGACAGATGTTTCCTCCTTTATGTTATGGTTGTATCAATGTACAAGTTTATGGCTGTAAATTAAACTTTGAGAAATACCCTTCCCTGCTTCTAGACAAACTAATGAAAATTATGTCTCTTTTTTCCCAGGAATGTGGGAGAATGTTACCATGCTTCACCAGGTGACTCTTGTACATTGTTTGCTAAACAGAGTTGCAGTCATATGAATTGCTTTCAGCCAGGTTCGGTACCAAAGCTCAATATTCTGTTGTCAAGCCATAGAGTAGTGATGCCATGAGACCAGCTTGTTGGCGAGTAGCCCTGAGGTACAGCTGTAAGGTGACCCAGTGCAGGCTTGAGGCCAGAGCTCAGTGCCAGAAACTTGAGCCAAACACTGGAACTAATTCCCAGGGCACTGAATTGGTTGCAATTAAAATTTTAGATGAAAAGATTTTTTTGTTTACTCTAAAAGAACCACTTCATTTTATAAGCTCATAGGAAAGTTAGATGCTTTGCCATTATACATGAAATATTTTCCAGAGGCCAAATCTTTGAAAAAGAAGAAGAGGAAGAAAGAGGAGAAAAAGAAAACTTTAGATTATTTAAGAAGTCATGAACATATTTCTTGAACGCAACATCTTTCATCAGATATGCTAACTGAAAAAACTTTCTTTTTCTGACTTGGGGTATGCTGTGAAAGTTGTTAGGTAGAGTTGGAGTAGAAGTGGTCAAGATGATGGTAATGATTGAACCAAACTCTGGACCCATACAGATCTGAATTAAGCACACAGCCCCAGCACTTTCTAGCAGCTGACCTTGGGTAATAAACTTAAGCCTGGAGACTGTGTTATGTATTGGGGTTAGTAACTCTTCCTCTCATGGGTAGTATGGACAGGGCTCAGACGTTGCTCTTCCTCTCATGGCAGCCTATCCCTAGGGTGCAGGTCCTCAGCTCACTGATGAGACAAGGAGAAACTGCTGAGATCCCAGTAGTTTTAAGCCACCAGCTTTAAGCTGTGGCAGAAATCCATCATGAACACTCACTAATTCAGCAGTTGTTGGCTTAAGACATACAAATTGGTTTAATTCTTAGGAAACTGCTTATCAGGGCAAAGAAGAAAAAGAAAAGTGGTTGTCATATTCCTGATAAGTACTCCATGTCTCACTGTCCCACTTATTAGTCAGGTGGCCTTGGACAGTCACTTATCCTCTCTGAGCCTTGGTCTCACCCCAGCTCCCCATCTAGAGGTTGGGGATGATAACACAGACCACACAGTGTGGTTGTGAGGTGATGCAGTGTGTATAAGTCGAGCTGGGAACATGGAAGATGTTCAGGAACTTTTACCTTCTATCTGACCTGCAACATGTCCATGTTTAGGAATGCCCTTTCAATAACCCCTGGGGGCCAAAGAGCAAGCTCATTCCACAGTGATAACTCATGGTATTCTATATACTCTGCCCTTGCTTATATTCAGGTTTTGGAAAACATGTGCCATGTTTGCTTAAGAAGCTTCCCCACCTCTTTGTAGCTATTAAAAGACCAGGGTGGAAAGGGAAAATCAGAAGTTGTCCCTGATTTATCTGTGGGTGAAGGAGGAACTTGGGAGGTCCAACAAGTATCGTTATTTCTTCCTCCAGGTGAACTGATGAAGGCTTAGAAGAAAAAGGCTGTGTCATGGCCTAGGTGGCCTAACCTTGTCCTTTCACTTTCATTAAACAGTTATCTGGTGTTTAAAGAGTGGTTTAAAGATGGTTGACAGTCATCATGGCAACCAAGAAAAATGTATGTGACCCAAAAAAACATTTCATTAAACTTGGAAATGAAGTGTATGTGTAGGATTTAATTATTATTTTTTAGAAATTAAGGAAAATCATCCATTCATTCAGCCTTTGAATATTTATTGACAGCTACAATTGTGACAAACACCATTCTAGGTACTGAGGATACATCGATGGCTAAAATAAAAATTCCTGCCTTCCTTCAGTTTCTATTTTGGTGGGAGATGTAGAGAGCAAATGAGATAAATTAGTAAGATATATAGTATACTAGGAAGTAGTTAGTGCTAAGGGGAAAAATAAGGCAGAAAGGGAAACTATAAAATATCAAGAGGAATGTTAGACAGTGTCCAGGGAAAGTCTCATTGATCAGGTGCTTAAAGTGAAGACCTGATGGAACAGACAAGTCAGCCTGAGGATGGCTGCGGAACAGCTTTCACGACAAGGGTCCTGAGATGGGAGGGTGTCTGGTGTACCTGAGGAATGCCTGGAGGCCAGAGTGCAAGCTGAGCAGGGAGGGAAAGAGATCAGATCAGAGAAATAGCCCAGTTGTATGGAGCCTATAGACATGGTAAGGACTTTAGCTTTCACTGGGAGTAAGAGGGAAAGCTCCAGAGAGTTTGGGCAGAGGAAAGATATACAACCATTTTTACTGAGTGCTTGCTTTGTTAGATTCTATTTTATTTTTTTAATATTTATTTTTATTTATTTGACTGTGGCAGTTCTTAGATGCAGCATACATGGATCTCTGATCTTCATTTTTCAGCATGCAAGCTGTTAGTTGTGGCATGTGGGATCTAGTACCCTGACCAGAGAGCCAACCCAGGCCCCCTACATTGGGAGCATGGAGTCTTAGCTACTGGATCATGAGGGAAGTCCCTGTTAGATTCTGTTTTAAATGCTTTATTTGTAATCCTCAGAATTATTTTTATGAAGTAGGACCCACTATCTTCTCATTTTACAGCTAAGGAAACAGGGCCACAGAGGTTAACTAACTTGCATAAGATCACACAGCTAGCAGGGATGTGGTGAAAACTTAGATCTTGGTCAACTCTTAACCACCTCATTTTCTCCCCAAATGCTTAAGAGATTGAGACTGAGGTGTGTTTTTTTTTTTTCTTATTCTTTATATCTGTATTTCCAGGGCACACTAACAAAGAAATCTCTTCATACTCATTCTTAGAGAACTTCTCTGTTCAAACTGATAAATATTCCCAATATTCTCCTTTATGATTCCAAGTTAAAAAAAAAAAAAAGCCTTCAAATTAGCATACTAACAAGCATCTTGACATGTCTTGCTTTAATTATGCAGACAGCGACTCCTTTTTTGCTTCTAATGTAGAGGTTGATTGGGAAAATTTTTATTTTATTGCTTACGATCTTACCCTAGTGCTACCTAAATCACTGCTTTATGATTTGGCATCTATAATTTATCATCTTCCTCTGCTATTAGATGAAATGCCCTTTAAAGCATTCCATAGCAAGGTGAGCACAAGTCAAGCTTGCAAAGTTCTGGAAAAAGAATTGCAAAGAATCATTAAAGAATAATGAAAGTTGATTTAAACGGCATACAATATCAGGGCTGCCCAGTTTAACAAATATAATTATTCCAAGTCATTTTCAGAAGGCCTCTACATTTCAGCATCTAATTTTCATCATCTTTTAAGGAATAACAACAGAAATACCTTACTGTTATAAACACTCTAAAAGCTGACTTTTTATTTCATTTCTCTGGATTTCACTAAAGCTAAGCATGAAACAATAGACAGTTTAAAATATAGGAAACCCAGGTTCCTTTTACTATTGTGTGGCTTTAACATTCTACTGCTGTAGCCAAGAGTCCTTGGCTTCTGGGGCCAGCTGCCTTTTGCATGCTGATTTTGCAGAGAGAGTCTCTCAGGAGTTATTACTTTTGAGTAGTATCTGCAGTGACTTCAGTCCCTGCAGGAAGTGGAAGGCAGCAGAGTTTGGGGATGAAAACACTGAGGGAAAAATCTCTCCCGATAGATTCGTCAGCTCAATCTAATTTTAGGTTCCAGGCAGGCCATGTAGCTGTACCTTCAGCTACCTGCAAACATGTGTGTCTCAAGTGCCCTCACTGAAGGACTACAACCAGGACTTAAACAAAAATAATGAAGTTTTCTATCATAATATGTTTTAGTAAAATAGGTGATGTGTGAGAGTGTGTGTGTGTGTGGGTGCACACGTGCAGGCAAACCGTGTGCGTGTATGCCACATTCAAATATTGACACGTTCAGAATAAGGGGAGATGGTCCAGAAGGGTTTCTATTTTTCATCAACTTTAATTTTTCTTTCCAATGCTTCACAGCTAAAAGGACTAGTGGGCCCAGGCTCAAGACCTCAGAAACCATATCATTGAGTTATGTGAAACAGGAATTTGAGACATTTTTAGAAATCATTTTTATGTGGTAGCTATTTTAATATTGAAACTACTAAATCAAAGCTAACAAAGGTCTTTTGAGAGGAAATGGTTAAAAGGGCACGTCTTTCCTTTTCTAAAAGGAAAACCACAGCAAGGAATTCCAATTAGGAATAAATTAAAGAGCACTACGCTTTTCTGGAAGGGTCAGGAAGTCAAACTCTTGGCCTTAAGCTGCTTCTCACCCCCACCCCAGCTGACCCTGGGAACCAGTCACTCCCCGACTCTGTGTGAACTCAACAGTGGCTGCCAAGTCTTGCCATTCCTCTGCAGAAAAGAGCCAGGGATTTTCACCAGAGGCCTCCTGCCATCATCAGTCAGAAGGAGGTAGCCAAGGTGCCAGGGGGCTTTCTGGAGTGCCCCAATGCCAGCTTTCTGTCTACAAAGGACAATTCACTAATCTAGCTAAAGCCAAATCTGACATTTTAAAAAGTCTCCAAAATAAGCCTCATATGCTGTTTTGCTACTAGAAGACTGGGCTCTCATTTCCCAGATTATATTTTCTTAAATATAATTTCCTTAAATTCGAAGCACTTTTAATCCATGACACTCACTGGTAGGCAAGAAAAACAATTCTGCTGTCTTCACAATTGATTTAAAGCTTACAGATGTGACATCTCCATACATTATGTTGTGGCTAATTGCCTTATACTAATATCAGAGTAGTGTATATATGTGTGTGTGTGTGTGTGTGTGTGTGTGTGTGTATGACTATTAGTGTCATGCTCAGTCATGTCCGACTCTTTGAGACCCTATTAGACTGTAGCCCACCAGACTTCTGTTCATGGGATTTTTCAGGCAGAATACTGGAGAGAGTCGCTATTTCCTCCTCCAGATATATATATATAAATGTTCTTTAGGTAACCTGTGTAATTGACATATGGCTACTTGGGAAACTGGGGCTAAAAGTGAGGTGCCCCAAACAGCTGAGTTTGATCATGATGCCACGCACTCTTGACCTCTTTAATATGATATGTTGCTCTTCTGACAGCATTCCAAATCTACTTGTCCTTCCAAGTCTAACTCAGCTCAAATCCTTGCCTGACCATTTAAATTCTCATTGAGACCTCCCCTCTGGCACTACCTAAAGCCCTGTTATCTTTGCTGCTACTATGGCATCTGGACATGTCATCGTATACCATCATTTACTCGCCAGCTTCCAAGGGCCATGTGCTCTCTCTTCAGCTCCCTGCACAGTACTTAGCCTGATGCTCAGCCTGTGGGGATGCTCTGTGGTACAAGTGAAGTGAACTGACTTACAGCCTTTTTCGTCATTTCCCCAGTGCTCATATCTAGGACTAAAATTTGCATGTTGCTCTTTATTTCTCCATTCATTGTCCCTTAGTAACCCAGAAGCATCTAGAATGAGCTGGAAGGTAGACCACTCCTAGAATAGATTAGTCACCTGTGTCTATTTGGCTTGGATGTCACTGTTCCATACAATGCATGGAAATGGGAGACAAGTTATATCCCTTATGACTGCAATCAATGAAAATAAAGAGGAAAATAAAATAATGGAGCAGAGAAAGAAAATATAGGAAAGAGTGAGAGGAAAAGAGATAGGAAGAGGCAAAAAAGAAAAAAACCAATCCACAATCCAACTGGATGATGTAAATACATTTCCTCTTTTAAGGACAAAACATAAAGGCTCCTTGCAAGTGCATTTCATGGGTGATTACTTGAACATCTTAATCATGTTTGCTCTTTGGGGAAATTGTATGCAGAAACCGCTGCCTTTCCAGTTTGAATTAAGAATAAACTGGGAAGGCAGTTCCTCTGGTAGAAAGGAAACGCAAAGCCCAGGAACACTGGTGCACTGTATGCGGCAGTAAGAAATGGCAACTCGGAATCAGGCAGCGTTCTCTCTTCTGTGATCAGCTTGCTCTGCCCTCAATGAGTCCAAGAGATTGCGCATTTTATAGGTTGAGCTTCCCACTGGCAGCAGCTGAAGCAGTTCATTATGCACATCTGTCACGTGATCCACTCCATCAACCAAATGGAACTGGGAGAATAAGTCACCCTAACAAGATCCTTCAGTACACTCTTAAAAACTACTTGCAGATGTACTCTTCCTCTGAGGGGATACAATGGGTTTCCTTGTACGGTGCCACACGATACAGGAAGTGCATTATCCCCATCCAGATTCAGGCATACCAGGAGGAAGCCTGAAAAGAAAGCAGCTCACAAAAGCACACACAGCTTTTGCAAAAGTCTTGAGAGGGGCTCATACACCAGTTTATGATAACGGCAGATAAAACCTCAAGCCTGTGAAGCTCAGTTCATTACAAATGCTAATGTCCACACAGGGAAAGGAAACCACGTCAGCACTCAGCATCAACACAAACGCTGCTAATGCTTTTTATTTATGGTTGTCGCTGGGTCCCCTCAGCAGTATGCCAGATCTCTGTTTGTGTGGTAACTTTAACTACTTTATGTGCCTCCACGACTCACTGTGAAATGTGCCCACAGGCGATTTGTGCTTTCAGACTGTGTCTGGTGAGGCGAGCAGCCACACTGCTAATCTTGAATCAGGAACCATCTTGTTCCCATTCAGATCACGTCAAACAAACACTTTTGTGGACACATCCAGGAATAGTTAACACCTGCCATTGTGAAATCTTCCTCTTTCAGTCGGGTGATCAATTCATCATTCATTTGGTCAGGCAACAGATATTTATTGAATACCTACCACATGCCAGGCACTGTTTCGGGTACCTGGAGATATAATAGTGAACAAAGCCCTACCATCAAAAAGATTACATTCTAGAGGGGAACAGGAAGAGACAGCAAATAAATATGGAACATGTCAGAATGTTTCAGTCTGGATAGGCTAGTTGTTTTGTGGTTTTAAACAAGCCAAGTTTGATGGCTTACAAAAAAATAGTTTATATCCCTCACTTACACAGTGTGTTCATCGCCCACTCAATGGACATGAGTTTGAATAAACTCTAGGAGATGGTGAAGGACAGGAAGCCTGGCATGCTGCAGTCCTGAGGTCACGAAGAGTCAGACACGACTTAGTGACTGAAGAAAAACAACATGCTGTGTTCACTGCAGGGCAGCCAGGGGCTCAGCTCCGTGCACCTTCACTCTGGGGCCAGGCCGCCTGGAGAAGCCCCATGTGGAGCACGGCCGATGTCTGCGGGAGAGAGAGGAGACAGCAGTGAACTCTGCACTGGCTTCCTCCTGAAAGCCACACACGGCCCTTCCCCTTCACACAGCGGGAGAGCAGGAGACGTGGCTGCACCCAACTTCAACAGGTGAGGAAGAGCAACCACATGATATGTTTAGGAAAATCAGACACGCTCCACGGTCAGAACTGTCCCAGTGATCATGACTGCAAGGAGGGAAAAAAGGCAAAGTAAAGAAGTAGGTATCTGGGGAGGTGGTCTCTACTTGACAGAGATGGTCAGAAACGGTCTATCTGATGTGGTGACATCTGAGGAAAGACTGAGGGAGGGGGGGAGGGGAGCTGTTCCTGCAGAGCAAGGGCACAGGGTGCCTGGCATGTTGGAGGAGCAGCAAGGAAGTCTGGATGTTGGAGTGGAATGAGCAAGGGTCAAGCTGGAGGAAAGTAGGTCAGAGAAGTAAGAGCAAGCTGTGGAACACAAGCCAGCACCTTGCTGTAAGGGCTGTGGCTAATGGAGGGTGCTGCAAAGATGTGATCTGACTGAGGTTTTGAAAGGATCCTGTGGCCGCTGTGAGGGTTGAAGCAGGGAGGAGTTGAGAGACTCTTGCAATAAACCAAATAAGGCTGGAGAGGGGCCAGTGCTCAGGCTCTGCATGTTGTTTGAAGGTAGAACCAACAGAAGTTGCCAGTGTGTTGCTGGAAGAGAAAGAGAGGATTCGAGGTTGACAAGAAAGGTTTGTTTCTTCTGGTAATCCTCGATACACATAAGGACTATTCATGTGACTTTTGAGAATCTTTGAATTAGGCAAAATCATGTAACATACAACACCTCCCTGCAAATGAGTTGAGAGTTGAACAGCCAGCTGGAGCTATGGATGCTGGGCAGTCAGCTTGATTCATAGACCAGCTGAGGGACTTCTCTCCCTCACTGGCCCAGTATCCAGTCTCTCTTAAGGTTTTGATCCACATTACTTTGTAAAACCAGAGATGAAAGCTTCCTAATTACAAGCAAAACAGGGGCTTATGACTGAGTCACCCCAACCTCATCCCAGCCCTCCATTCCTCTGCGAACCTCAGATATCACTACCAAGAAACTAAGCCATACAACACAAGGTCTATCCTCAATAGACACTGGTATAGTGATGTGTCACCAATTCTCTTAAAAATACGTTGAATAGAAATCTTAATAAATACAATAAACAACACATGGTTTCTGAATAGTGTTTCCCACGTTCTGCTCACCCTGTCCTCCCGTCATGTGGCTCTCCTCCTCAACACCACCTGTTAAATGGCCACTAGAGCCCCCTACTACAATCTCTTAGATCTTCTCTAGCTTAGAAGAGCACAAGTTGAATGCCAAGTTTGCCGACTATAATGGAATGAATCAGCAAAAGTGTTTTTTAAAACAGCGATTTATAATCAAAAGTATTGGTTCATTCAAAAAGAACTTCTTGATCTCCTACTATGTGCCACCTCCTCTTCTAAGCACCGGAGGCACAGCTATGAACAGAACAGGTAAGTAATTTATAGCTGAAAATGAGGAAAGCATGGAACAGTATTACGAAAGGATAAACTTGCCACTAACTCACTGCTGAAACATCTTAGTATGTAACACTGCTAGTAACATCTTGGTGCCTAGTCTTCTTCTAAGCATACGTATTATTCCTTCTTGCTTTTTGAATAAAATTTACAACTTTAGACTTATGCAGTACATTTCTTTCTTTAAAATTTTTTCTTCTTATAAAAATAAATCATAGCAGATGCTCAGTAAGTATTTGTGAATGAATGAAAGAATTAATTATAGAAACTTAGTAGAATACAGAAAAGCAAAAATCAAAAATGAATGTCACCAATAATACCACTACTAAGAGATAATACCACGATTACTAGTTTGGATTGTTCAGTATGGTTTCAAATAACCAACATGTTTTTATGACATCACTTCACAATAAATGAATATTTTGTAAATGACAGCTTTCTCTTTTTCACTAATTATAAAAGCAACCATGCCACTGTAGATATTTTGTAAAATACTGGAAAACACAAAAGGAAAAACTAGTAGTTCCACTGCCCAGAGAATGCTGCTGTTAGCATTCTCCAATCTTTGGAAATCTTTTTCCAATTTTTTTTTTTTTTTTTTTAGCAGTACAGTAGATTAGTTAAGAGCCTGGTCAAGTTACTCAGTCTCTCTGAGCCTCAGATTCCTTATCTGTAAAATGATACTAGTAATATCCACTCTGTAAGACTGGTGTCAAATTTAAATGACATAAAATATACAAACTGCTTAGTTCAACATCTTACATATACTAAGTGCTCAATATGGGAACTCTTACCATTTTGCAAGATATTCCTACAGAGTTGGTCAGACTTCACACATGCATTTTTTATCAATTTTTTTTTAAAAGAAACAACATTCCTCAATCTCATTTAATTTTAAAGTTTGAGACAATCTCACATTTTCAGAAAAGTTGCAAGTACAAAGAACTTTTCTCCCCTGAAACATATGCAAGGAAGCTGTTGATCTGATTCCTCCATCACTCTTGAATATCATAGCGCGTGTTGATTCAGAGGCATTCCTCTACAATTCCAGTGCAAACAGCAAAATTAGGAAATGAGCATTGGTACATTGGAATCTAGTCCTAAAACTCCAGTAGTCAAGTTTCTCCATGGCTGAATGACATACTTTGTAACAAAAGGATTCCAGTTCTGAACCACACCATGCCACGGCTCCCTAGTCTCCCTTCAGTCTGGACTAGTTCGTTCCTCCATCTTTCCTTGACTTTAACATCTTTGACGCTTTGAAAGAATATAGGCCAGTTGTTTCATGGAGTGTCCCTCAACTTGTATGTGATGTTTTCTCACAATTATGTCTTTATCAGCAATAACACACAGAAGTGATGCTATGTTCTCTGCTTATTGTATCTTACTAGGTAAAATACCTGCTTTGTACGACAGCCTGTGCTGGACCACTGGACCACCTTCCTACACAGATACTCATCTCACCCCACCTGGGCTCTGAAATATCCTCTTCAGCCTGCCTGGATGCCAACATCTTGCACTAGGCTGTCCCTTTGCAAGAACACTCCCCTTGCCCCACGTGAACTCTGAAACCTCCTGCTGGGCTGTCCCTCCCACCCTCATCAATCCTCAGCCCACCCGGGCCATCTCATGCTGGGCCACCCTCTCAGCCTGCTGTGGCTCTGACGCTGAGCTAAGCGGAGCCTCTGCAGGAGTGGCCCTCTCCTCCTGAGTGCTTTTCTGGTGCTCTCATTCTATAACGATTTAGATTATCTGTGAATAATCAAAGTGTTTCCTCAAACTAGAGGTCTGTGTATGTATTATTGATGATTGATCAGTAATAACTTATTTTTATTTCAATGATGATCTAAACAAAGTTACATTATAAACTATAATCGTATCTGGGATGTTCATTTTACAGCCACATTTAGTGTCGGTGCTTCGTGTATAAAATTGGCGTTGGTGCCACATGATTATTAATGTGGCAATATTTAACTTTTAAAGTGTCAGTAGTCGTTAGATTGGCATTTCTGGCATCAAAATACAAAAACCATATTGATTTCTGTTTGATAAAAATTATATTGAGTTATCCTACCGATTAAAAAGCTAAAACTGCTCTTTTTCAGTGATGAGATTTGTGTCTTCTTTTATTTAATAAATTAATTTTGGCTTTCCATCATAAAAATAACCATGCTACTTTAATTGTCACAGGCTAATGAGAAAAGAACCAGGCTGACTGACTTTGTACACAAATGATACGTTATGCAAAGTGAAGGCCAAATGAATCATGGCACCACTACAAAGGAAGCTTTACAGAAGTTCAAATAAAGGAAAGTGGAGAGAAAATTAAGTCATTACAGGTCTTTTGGTATCATAGGTTGAACTCAAAAGAAGCTAGGCAAAATAGCCACTCTATTCAGATTATTGGCAGATGTGTTTGTGTATGTTGTGTTTATTTATACAACATATTGAAGAACTTAGATTAAAAATTTAAGCTCAGGAGGCAAGGCCATAGCCTCCCAGAAAATAGTTTTCTCCTTATCGGGAGGCAAAGACATAGCCTCCCAGAAAATAGCTTTCTCTGTTTCAACTTAGTTGCTCTCTGTAAGTTTTCCCACCAATCAAGCGTATCCCCCGCACCTATGGCCTCTACTTCAATGTATCCCATAACCCGACTCCATCCCCACCTGCCTGTGATTTTTGTATAAAAACCCCTCACTACTGACACTAGGGGGTTCACTCTTCCCCAGGAGGAGGCTGAACCCCGCCGGCTTAAATAAATCCTCTTGCTTATTGCATCAAATTCGAGCCATTGTGGTCTTTGGAGCGACAGGTCCTGAGAAAAGGCCGTGAGGTCTTACAATATCAGCTTGCAAATATTCTCTGTGAAGAACTTTTTAGGAGCATTAAAAAATAATTATCAATATTATATTTTGGAGGAAACCATTTTTAGATGGATTAGACCAAGTAAAATAATCAACTGACGGTTTCAAATGAGTAACCTGATAGAAGGAAAAATTATAGTAATGATATAGTAATGATAATGAATCAAAGGACCATCCATTCTGCTCAAAATCAAATATTTAAGCCAACAACTGAGACACAAAATGCATAAAAACCTCTTATTATACTTTTATAATGTGTATAAACTATAATTAAATCCAACATTGACAACTTAGTTTCAGCAAAATTTTACTTTTATACTAATGTTTTTTATTTTAATTTATCTGATGATCTCGTTTATATCTAACTTGTTAAAAAAAAATTTTGCTTTTGGCAGCACCATACTGCTTCTGGGATCTTAGTTGGGAGGATGGGGGTGGGAGGTTGAACCCACGGCCCCTGCAGTGCAAGGGCAGAGTCCTAATCCCTGGACTGCCAGGGAATTCCCTCTAACTTGTTAAATTTGATTTTTTTTTTTCTGGTAGTTTGTTTTAATTGTGGTTGAAAAGACCCCACATAATACAAAACTTACCATCTTAACCATTTTTAAGTGTACTGCTTGGGAGTGTTGAATGTCCTCACACATTGGGTACTACGAATGTCTAGAACTTTTCACTCTGTGTTCTTATAGTTTTTAAAGAGATAAATGTAAAAAGCATTTATATCTCTATATTGGCACATATTTAAGGAAAAATATATTCCTTAAATGAAAATCATTTAAATCAGCATGGGGAAGTTCTCAAGAGAACTTTTTCCCTTTGGAAATAAAAGAAGGAGGTCTAAGAAATGCTAATCAACGGACGGGGAGTTCTGGGGTGCTGCATTCCATGGAGTCGCAAAGAGTGCGACCCCGCGGACACCACTGAGCTGAGTGACTGAACTGAGTCAACACGGTAACTGTCTTTCAATCTAATGTTCGCTGTACCCCACCCTCACTTTCCTCCCTGGCTAGACAGTTCACAGCAGGCTCTGAAGAGAGAAGGTGGTGATACCTCATTTCTTGGAAAAGCAGAGCCAGAGGAAAGCATAACAGTTTTCCCAATCCAAATTCAAAACTTCCTTTTTTAACTAATAGGTATAATGTGAACACAAAACTGCCTTTCAGATTACTTTTTAAAATAGTTTCAAATCCATTATCCTATTTTTGAGGCCCCATTATGAATCTCTAAAGTTAGTTTCCTTTCACGTCAAACCTCATTGCCAAGTCTGACATGTTATACCTCTCATCATCCAAGCCAGTGCTGCTGGCGCCCTGCTCCTTAGCAAGATGCTGGAGGAAAGAGGTCTGTCTCCAGATGCCGTGGTTGTTCTGGGTCTGCTGTGACTTCTTGCAGGTCTTATTAAAACAAACTGTGCTGGTGAGCTTCTCTGAAAACCTGGATGGAAGGATATTGCCTGGCGGTCTAGTGGTCACTGGGGGTTGGGGGAGGCTGACTTTGATCCCTGCTCAAGGAACTAGATCCCGTGTGTGTGTGTGTGTGTGTGTGTGTGTGTGTGTGTGTGTGTGTGTGTGTGCTCAAGGAACTAGATCCCGTGTGTGTGTGTGTGTGTGTGTGTGTGTGTGTGTGTGTGTTAGTTGCTCACTTGTGTCTGACTCTCTGAGACCCCATGGACTGTAACCCACTAGGCTCCTCTGTCCATGGAATTCTCCAGGCAAGAATACTGGAGGGGGTAGCCTTTCCCTTCTCCAGGGGAAATTTGCAGGCAAATTCTTTACTGTCTGAGCCACCAGGAAAGCCCAGATCCCACATGCCACAGCTAAAAGTCCCACATGCTGCAGCTAAAGATCCCATGTATCACAGCTCAGACCCAGCCCAGTCAAATAAATAAGTAAATAAATAAAGCTAAGTGGAAGTTTTCAGCTTAGAAACTCAAGCTGACTTCTCCTGAGGCTTCATTTTTAAACTGAAAGTTTGTTGTTAGGATTTGCCATTTGACTTTTTAAAAATAAGAAAAGATTCAAAGTTCCCATAAATAATCATTCATTATGAGGTAGAAAGCAAGAAGGAAAGGGCAAGAAATGAAGGATTATTATTTACTACATGCCAGGCACTGTTGTACAATATTTGTATCATCCATCTTCCCTTATCCTGATAACCTCCCTAGTTGTTGTTCTGTTGTCCCCATTACAATGGCTGAGACTCTGAGAGGTAAAATAACTTGTGTCTAAGAACACACAACTTGTAAGTGAACAGAGATTCAAACTCAGGTGTGTCTGATTACCACTCACTCAAGTACAAAGCATGTCAAAACACATCACAGACCAAGCTGGTCAGTGTTTTCTGCCACAGATGTTGTTTGCACATGTTAGACAATGCCTGTGCTCATTCATGGAGAGTCTCTGTCCATTCCAGCACGTTATCATTCTCTGCTCTCTGGCTCAGTTACTTGTATATTTAGCTGATAGGATCAGCTTCAAACATTCTCTGCACCCTACCCAACAGAGTGCATGAATCCCTTTGCTCTCTCTAAGGGGATCCCAGCACCAGCTAGGTCTCTCCCCCAACCCCAGATGTAAATAGCACTTCCTCACTTGCCACTACCTACAGTGCTGCCTGGCCCTCCTTGAGGCATGTGTCTAGGCTGCTCTTTACAGAGGACTGATATATGCCCTGTGGGCTGCACTGTCATTTATTGGCTTAATGCGCACACTCTGTGATGCATTTTATACTTTCCCATTTCTTACATTCCGTCTCCTAACTCAGATCTCATTTACATGGTGATTTATAGGGACTCTGAATATTATAATCTAAAAGGTATATGTGTTTAGGAGGAGTGAGCACATCTCCTATTAGGAAAAATCTCCAATCTCACACTTCTTTGAAGATCTGACCTTGAAACTGCATAAATGAGAGCTCAGTCCCCCATCATATGAGGACCAGGGGAAAGGGACCAGCTGGCCCAACAACTTGCTCAGCTTCTACTGTATGCTGCCTTGGGTTTTCTCTTCTCACAGGATGGCCTAGCTCCTCAGTTAAATTTTTAAATAATTGGAGGGCAACAGCATGTCTCACCGATCCTTGTGCCAAGCAGAGCCCCCTGCACATAGTAGACATTTAATAAGTAATTGGAGGTTGGTTGCCGATCTGTTACTGCTGCTTAAACCTCTCCATCCCCCTACCACACCTGACCCTTCTGATTTAGCTTTTGCAGGACAGTTTCATTAGAAATGGTAACATGATGCATTAGAACTCTCATGCTCACCCTGAGTTATCAGAAACTTCTGCTTTGTGTGTCTTTTCAAAGAATAAGTATATGCTGGTATCCAAAGACCTAGTTTAGAAATCTTGAATTTCAAAAGTTTGAATGTGGGAAGGCCCTGCCCATCCACTTTGGAATGCGCCCCCACCCTTAAGCCTACCTCACAGCATGGTTTAGTGCCTGGCCTTGGTGATGCCACTTTGCCTGAGAGGGTTTGTGCATGAAACCATTTCCATAATTGACACCACAGCTTCAGGCCACTTTTTTTCTTACCAAGCTTAAAGATCAGGCGATGCATGGAGGAGCATCCAGGGCGTTGTCTAGGGGCATAGGTCTCTACAGAGGGGCAGGAGCTGATGTGGGCCATCTTATTGGAGGAAAGAAAGAAGCAGGGGGTGCAGGGTAGTGCTGTGGAGCAGTAACTGCTGCCTGAGAGTTTTGGACACAGCTGGTGGCACAATTCTTCTTGGGTTGGATGTTTTGCCCAAACCTAGTGTAAAACTGGACTTCCCTGGTGGCTCAGATGGTAAAGAATCTGCCTGCAATGCAAAAGACCCAGGTTTGATCCCTGGGTTGGGAAGATCTCCTGGAGAAGGGAATGACAACCCACTCCAGTATCCGTGCCTGGAGAATTCTGTGGACAGAGGAACCTGGTGGGCTACAGTCCATGAAGTCACAAAGAATCAGACATGACTGAGCAACTACTTCACTTTCAGAATAGACTTGTCCCTGTCCTAAGAGCCTGTTATGAAACTCTTGAGCATCTTGTTTGAAACTCAAACAAGAGCATCTTGTTTTGAAACTCAATTTGAAGCCAGAATGGAAGTTTTCCTTTAGTTACAAAGTGAGAACAATGAAAATAGGACCATCCTGCTGTGTTGGTTTTGGCCTTGGAACAATAGAGCATCAACTTTTCTTTCTGATTTAGGAGGGTTTTACAAAATCTCCATATTTTGTGTACATTTTAGACATGAGAATCTGTCACCCCAGACCCCATCTCATATAGATTTAAAGCTCAGAGAAACAGCAGCTCTCTGCAAGTTTCTGAGTAACTGAACTTTGTTATAGCAACAGACTAGGAGATAGAATCAGTTAATCCCTAAACTCAAGGAACTCTTGGCCCATATCCCAGATAAGGCAAGATGCTGAAAACTGGTTAGGTCCCAGACTCACCTAAACACATTTCTCTTCTCCCTGGAAGATTGCAGCTTTAGACCACCGCCAGCATGAGAGCCCCACCTCCCCATCACACCGTTGAACGCGTGAATGGGAGGATTTCTGGGCCAGGCATCACCTGGAAGGTGGCAAAGGCCAGACAGGTACCTGTAGCCCAGCTGCTGCTCAGCGATGAGGCTGGCGGCCAAGCCGAGTGCCAGCTTTTCAAAAACAGCCCTTTTGATAACACTGATTACATTTCCCTCACCAGAGCCTTGGGCTGATTGAGCAACAGCCAGCTTCTCCCGGTAACAAAGAGGAGGGGGAAAGTAATCCAAACACAGGTTTTATTATAAAAACCTGGGAGTGAGAAAAGTCTGTTTATTCTGTAAGATAACACACCTGCTCAGGGCCCCGGAGGCTCATTTCCATCAGTTGCCATGGCAAACTCGTTATACTTCAAGGCCATGTGGCTTTGTTTCCTTTTGCGATCTGGTCCTTGTCCTACCTTTCCTAACAACTCCAGCACAATGACATGGGGCCTGCGACAGCATAATTGATTTCTCCTTCGCTCTATCAACGGTTCACATTTGCTGGGCACAGGACTGAGCCTGCCTCCTCCTTTGAACTCCTCGCTCACCATGAAGGCGTGCTTCAGAGAGCCGTCCTCATTAACATTCCAGCTCCCCCTTCCCTGTCAGCGATAAACAAGCCCCGCATCAATGGCCTCCTTCCTTCCAGCTTTACAAATGAGTGGCTCAGTTCCCTGTCTCGCTGCCGATCCAGGTGCCCAGCCTTACAATGCGGGGCTGAGAAGCACGCGGGAGGGACTAAAAATAGAACAGCAGTTTTGGCCGCATACCAGAGCAGCTACTTCATCTCAACTTGCTTTGCACACTAAGCCTAATGGGATCCATCAGGCATGAGTTCTCTTGCCCTCCCTCTCTCTCCCCCCACTGCCATCTACCATCAGCACCTTCCTGGTGAAGGGAGCCAAGGGAGGTCAGGCAAAGGGCAAGAAGCGTGTGCCCTCCTGGTCTTAGTTCACAGGTCCTGAGAGACACAGGGGCTGCTATTAATCCTTCCATACAAGTGTTTCTGGAAAAGAGCAGGCAGGTCCAGACCATGGTCACCTTTGCCCGGGTGCCCATGCTTATCCGACTTCCATTGTTTAGCAAAGGCTCAAATATCACTTCCTAATCACCTGTCTAAGTGTAACTGAGCCCCAGACTCAGAAAATGCTTGGGAGATTCAATAGAGAACTGAACTACACTGAGCATCCCCCTTGCAGGTCCCACCTGCTTGGCTTGAGGCTAAAGATTTGGGAGTAAAAGCATGGCACAGATGGAGGGGCTGTGGCACACGTGGGTGGGTTGGCAGCACGTGACTGCCCAGGGTCTTTGAAAGCCTCCCACCAGCATCTCATGATTCTATCTGAAAGCCTTTTGCAATAGAAAATGAAACAAATCAGTATGACGTTAGGAACATGCTGTCCTGCCTGGGCACCAGGCCTTCCCAAATGCCAGCTGTATTGAATGAGCCGGGCTTCTTTATGTTGTTGACGTTCATATCTTCCCAAAGCGTCCCCCCTACCCACAGGAGAGGTAGCCAGACCCATCCATTTCTCATTGCTTCATCTGAAAGGTAGTGCAGGTGTTCCAGACAGTTATGTATCACTCCAACCAGGGTCATTTTATAGAATCAGAAGAGGGGAGAGGACAAAAGAAAAAAGGAGGGAGGGCAAGATGACGATCACAGTATTAAAAATAAAAACCTTTGCTTTGTTGTTGTTTTGGAAATTGACAGATACAACAAAAAGAAACCAATCTCCTAGCAGGTTTTGTCTGTAGGCTTCTGGAAGGTGTCAAGGTCTTTTCAACTGTGCCTCAGTTTCCTGGACTAGCAGGATAAAATAAATATGCCAAACGACTTCAAGAAAAGTCACACTCCGTGTACTCACAACCATAATTAATTCCCCAAAGAATTTCCCACAGAACAAGTTGCAACGTGATCATTTAATCCTTTAGCCACTGAGGCGTAGCTTCCCTCAGGCCTCCTATGTTCATGAGGCTCAGTTTACCTCCAGGAGATACTGGGTCATTTGCTGAATAAATCTACCTTCAAACCCTAGAAGAGTTCTAGGTTCACAGAATAAATGAGTGCAGATGCGCAGCTAGGGTATCTGGCTTCTAGCCCGAGGATGAGGCTTCGGTGGAGCCACGGTTTCTCTGTACCCCATTTTTCTCATGCATAAAACAGAAGTGCATAGGTGCGTGAGTTTTAGGTCCTTTCCAGACCAATGACTCCAGGGCAGAAATAAATGATACAAGAATTAAATTTATATTGGTGATTTCATTCATCCTTTTTAGTTTGGGTGGTTGTTTATTGGTTGGTGGGCCTGGACAGAACTATTTATCTTGAAAAATACTGCATGATTCTTCAAGAGAAGAGGCATTTGTTCTTCATGGCACATTTTCCCACAGTCTCACCTTCCTTCTTTCTCATTTGCCACTAGGAGGTGGGTCTCACTGATTCTTCTTGGTTAATTAAGAAGAAACAGAAAGATCCTGTGTTTTGAGAGACTTTCTGGATTATTTCCCAGTGATCACAGGGCTTTGCAATTCATTTGGCAAACATGATGGTGACAATGGGGCATTTGGCAAAGTGGATGAGGTGGTTGATGAAGTGACTGAGGTCGAGAAGAATGCTGTTGGCAAAACATCATGAACCAAGTTCTGGAATGTTCAAAATGGAGAGCTTGCCTCTCTTGCTGACATGACTCTGAGAAAAACCCAGTCTTTAAATAGGTGATTTATTTAATAGGAAGCAAAGAAAAAGGGTATCAACAATTTTTCTGAGCACTGAGCTGAAAAAGACTTTGACTGTAGTCTAATACTTTGACTATAGCCATGAACTGAGATGTCTTTGAATAATACAGAAGTTAAACAGATGCTTTGGAACTAGTCACTGACATTAAAAATTACATTTAAAATATTTAAAAGTTTGTTGTTTTTTTGGCCACCGTGCAGCTTGTGGGATCTTAGTTCCCCAACCAGGGATTGGACCTGGGTTCACAGCAGTCAAAGAGGCTAGTCCTAACCACTGGATCACCAGGGAACTCCCTAAACATTACATTTTAAATATTCAGGTCAGGTCTGAACAAAGCCTTGAGGCTAAGAGGTTTTTTTATTGAGTCAGACCTACCCCACTTCCAGCCCACAAATATCTGCAGATGAATCCAAGAGGACCAGGGTAGTGTCTAAATAAACCAAGTGTTAATCTCTGTGTCGGTGCTCTAAAATAGTTGCTGTAATTCCTCTGATGTTTCTATCAGATTTCGTAGAAACTCCAGGGGTCAAATATCCATCATTTGGCTAGTTGTGTGTGTGTGTGTGTGTGTGTGTGTCATTTGGCTAGTTTTGTGTGTGTGTGTGTGTGTGTGTGTGTGTTTTCATTACCAGTGCTACCAGCTGTAACACTTTAATGACTATTTGTGGAACACGAGGGACCTTCCCTCATCATTCACCTAGGGGAGGAATAGTGGCTGAGGGCTCAGGACAGGTCTCCAAAGAGAAGGAAAGGTAATAACATCACACATCACATTATTAAACCTCTTCAAACTAGAAACATTTCAGAGTAATCCTTGCTGATGCCTTTTTTTTTTTTTTAACAACTGTGTGTAGAATCCTTGATGATGCTGTCACCTCCAAAAAAAAGATAATAAAAGGAGAGAGAAGATTTAATGTTTGTATGTGGGGTGTTTACCAGGCAATTTGAGTTAATTAAACAAGCACATCAGTTTTATCAGGTCTCAAATGCTGATGCTAAAGGTACTCATCATAGAGTCTTAGGAACGAGGACTTCCAGTATATAAGCTTTTCTTTTCCTAGTTTTAAAAACAAAGACATTCACTGTACACAGTAGACTTCTAGGTTATAATGTAAAGAAAACTAGTGTTCTTTGCAATTCATCAGCAAAATTCCTTATTTCTAATTGATAAGTATTTTTCTTTCCTGTGTGACATATGGGCTTCACTGATAGCTCAGTTGTAAAGACTCTGCCTACAATGCAAGAGACTCTGGTTTTATTCCTGGGTCAGGAAGATCCCCTGGAGAAGGGCTTAGGCTATCCACTCCAGTGTTCTAGGGCTTCCCTTGTGGCTCAACTAGTAAAGAATACGCCTGTAATATGGGAGCTTTGGGTTCAGTCCCTGGGTTGAGAAGATTCCCTGGAGAAGGGAAAGGCTACCCACTCCAGTATTCTGGCCTAGAGAATACCATGGACTGTATGTAGTCCATGGGGTTGCAAAGGGTCGGACATGACTGACTTTCACTTTCATGGTGACATATAAGGGTTGAACTATATTGTAATACAATTTAGCCTTGTTTAAGAGGTTAGGACTGCAAGGAGATCAAACCAGTCAGTCCTAAAGGAAATCAACCCTGAATATTCATTGGAAGGACTGATGCTGAAGCTAAAACTCCAATACTTTGGCCACTGATGCGAAGAGCCGACTCATTGGAAAAGACACTGATGCTGGGAAAGATTGAAGGCAAGAAGAGAAGGGAATGACAGAGGATGAAATGGTTGGATGGCATCATCGACTCAAGGGACATGAGTTTGAGCAAACTCCGGAAAATGGTGAAGGACAGGGAAGCCTAGTGTGCTGCAGTCCATGGGTTGCGAAGAGTTGGACATGATTAAGTGACTCAACAACAGCAACAAAGAGGTTAGGTAGACAGAGATGAGGAAGCAGTGGCTCTCAGCCCTGTCAAAAGTCTTCATATCGGCTTATTATCTTGGACCATGATTAATTTCACCTTGTTCTATGTAGTAGACTATATATACTATATATATTCATACACATACATATATGTACATATACATATTTCATATGTGGGTCTGCTTCTGTATGCTTTCTGTGGAGACCAGATGAGCAAGATATTATTCATGTGAAGGTACTGTTGAAGGTATTTTAAAAAGAAGAAGAAAATATCCCTGTTGAGAAAACGTAATTTCAGTCTGTTAGGAGATTATTATGAAAATGAAAACTCAGTCACTCCTCAAGAGTATTTATAACTTAGGTTCTAGGCTGTAAACCTGGTAGGGTCATTAGGAATATTTTTGTCCACATAATTATAGAAATGAATCTCTGGTTTTTTCAGAAAAGTGAAAGGACTTGCTTAAGGTCATGCAGCTCGTTAGTGTCAGGGAGATCCCTGGTGGCCTAGTGGTTAGGATTTGGCACTTCCATTGTGACGGCACAGGTTTGATTCCTGAACAGGGAACCGTCCCTCAGGCCATGTGGCATGAAACCATAGCTAGTTAGTGGCAGACCCAAGACTATAACTCAGGTCTCCCAAACCACAATTCTAGCCTGCACTGTTCGTCCCCCTGTTTCTTCACACAATTCATAGACATTTTGATATATGTAGCCCGGGCCCTAAGAGCTATGATTTTACTTAGGATCATGGTAGTATGTGGTAAAAGTCGTATTGTTATTAAGTTCTACTAAAGGAATAAAACTTTAAAGATGAAGTTAAAAGGGGATGCTTAACTATCTGGCCTTCATCTTTTAATACAAACAGTCTGTTACATTGGTCTAATGTTATACTGAAGTAGATTTATCGATGTCCCTGGAAGCAACTGCCCATAAAAATTAATATATCTATCTCCTTTGAGATAAGTGAAAACACAGTTTTACAAAAGAGTAAACCTTTTATTATTTGTACATGAATCAGTTTGGTCTGAGGACACACCGCATCTGGCGAACTCAGAAATGTTGCTCTAAGTGGAGAGTGTTTGTGGTCGCTGGTGTTTACAGTAACGTCACTTGTATTGTCTACGTGCTAGGTGCTGAGGGCCCATTCTGGATACTCAGAGTGTTGGGGGAACGTGCACGGCAGTGGGTTTAAGCAGCAGGGAATGCAGAACAGTCACGGCCTCCATCTCAAAGACAAGGTCCTTCAAGGTCTCAGGAGGAAGCGGCCCCTGCAGAACAGGTTTCCTGGGGTTGGAAGGCCCCTCGAGGAGGGACGGAAAACAACAGCCCTGAATGCTGCCAGCTGGCCTCAGCCACAAGAGCTGTAATCTGGGGGTGGGGGTGCGGGGTCACAAGGGGACCACCTGAAGGGTGGGCAGAGGCCCTCGGGGAGGAGCCACGTACTCCTCCTCTCTGAGCAGGCGCAGAAGGATGTTCTTTTTATTCTTGGGCCAGCTGTAGATGTGAGTGTTCTGAAGCCAGGTGGGCACATGCTCCTAGGGCAAGGAGAGAAGGGCGAAGCAAAAGCCATTAGAGACAAACCTGGATTCCAGATCCCGGGCTCAGTTCCCCAACATCCACGGTTTTCCCTTCACAGGCATCTCCTGCTGAACTCTCCTTGGGGCTGTGCTGTTTTGCTTTCTGAAGGGGTTTGCGTGTGAAATGCTCTTGGCTCCGGGTGCCAGCTGTGTAGCTCATTACAGTAAGCACATGTGCACGGCATGTCCCATCAGTCTCCCAGGCTACCTGCTCTTTGCCTTTCAGCATGCTTTTCAGCACCATCCCCTGAAAGGGGGTAGGACAGAGGTCACACAGAGCCACGTGAATTCCCCAGTGGCTCCGGCAGAAGTGTGCCAAGGCTGTGGGCATTCATCCAACTCATTGTCCTTTCACTCTGGCCCCAGGTCTGACCCACAGAAGAAGGAGGTTCCCCCACCGCAGATCCCAGCGATCCGGCAAAAGCAGAATCTGCCAGCCAAGGATCAAAGAGAGCGCAGTTTCAGACTGGCCTCAGGGAGTGGACATTCTGTTGGGGGCAGACAGAGGATGCAGAGGCGTAGTGTGTTCGATGGCAATGCAGGCCGTGGAGAAGAATAAAACAGAGAAAAAGGGGTGGGGAGTGCTGGGCAGGGATGAACATCTGCGGTTTTAAGGAGGGCATTAGGGAAAGATCTCCACAAAGCTTCCTCACTCTGCTTTTACATCTTTGTTTTCTCAGTGAGACCTTTCCTCGTATGTTTTCAGTCGCTCGGTCATGTACAGTTCTTTGAGACCCATGGACTGTAGCCCGCCAGGCTCTCTTGGTGTCCAAGGGTCGCAAAGAGTTGGACGCAACTGAGAGACTGAACCCACGCAGGGAAAGGTCTCACTGAGAAAACAAGTAAAGATGTTAAAAGTAGAGTGAGGAAGCTTTGTGGAGCCAGCTTTGACCCCTGGTCAGAGAACTAAGATCTCACATGCCATAGGGCAACTACTGAGCCCACAACTAAGACCCAGTGCAGCCAAACAAACAAATATATATATATATATTTTAAAAGACATAGTTACTGCCTTGAGGAGTTCATAGTCTTATGATGGAGTCAAAATGTAACTATTCTCCAGGCAGTAGCATGCCAAGGGGACAGGTAGACAGGAGCAGTCTGCTGTGAGTGTGGGTAATAAGAGGATTGTTTGAAGAAGTTTAAAAACATTAACAAAACCAACTAAAAGTGGGTCTGCTTTTTTTTCCTGTCACCATGCTCCAGTAATTCTAAACAATTACTCCCAACACTCCCACCCCCAGCCACATACCATTGTTGACTCAGGTACTCTCAAGAGAAGGACTATTCAATCTTTGGGGCATGAAGGGGGAGCAGTCAGGAAAGGCTAAGAGGGTTGCTAGAGGGCTAAGTGAGAGCTCCCCAGACAGACAGGTGGGGGAAGGGCCCTGCAAGCAGCCAGGACACAAGTGTAAAGACAGAGGAAGAGGGTGGCATGTGCAGGACCCTGAAACGGTCCCCAGCGACCAGAGCACGGTGTCATTTGTGTGCACAGTGGCAAGGCAGGAAGCTGAGCAGGCAGGCAGAGCCCTCTCCTCAAGGGCCTCGTATGCCACACAAGGAAGATGAGCGTGATGCGATCTGTAGTCGGTAGGAAACCCACCACGAAACTGGAGACAGACAGATCAGATCTACATGTCGGATGTTCCTCTTTGATGGCAGAGCAGAGGATGGCTGGTACAGAATCAAAGTGGACACAGCACAGTGAGAGCAGTCAGAGGCTGGGCACGGGACAGAAAGCACGCTGCTGGGCAGGCTGTGAACTGGGCCAGCCCAGGGGTCCTGATCCCATAAACTGGACCCTCCTTCATCCAGGGCAGAGGTCTCAATGCAGTCCTGACATCCAAGGATACTCCAGGGCAGGGCTGGGCCTGAGCTCAGGGTGCTGGGATCTGGCTCCCAACACCTTTACCGCACAGCTGCCGTCACTTCTCCAAGCGTGGCACAGGCTCGCAGATGTTTTCCGCCCTTGTTCTCCAAATCCACTGGCCTGCCCTTCTAGTGAACACAATCCCTCCTATGAGCCACAGCAAAGTTCCCTTTGGTAACTGTATAGGTTTAATTCCTGTATTCTACAGCTTTGAGCACTGAGCTATGTTCAACAAAACATTTCCTTGCAACAGCCAGCCAAAAATGCTCACATCTTGACTTTTATGTACAAGAGATAAGAAGTATCAGATGAACAGCCTCTTTTTGTCTCATGGGCTAAAAACACAAACTACTTCTTTGTGTGTAATGGCTGTTTGAACAATTAGGACAGCAATGGTCTATCAGATAAAGCTTTAAAATCTTCCTGATTCAGGCTTCTGCATGAGTGCTACAACTTGTTGATCTTTCTGGCAACACTGCTATCTCGAAGGATTGATAAAGAGCTGACAAGGTTTCCCTCTTAAAATCCTGGAGATTTTAAACCAAAGCTGGACTTAAAGACTCATTCGTTTGTTCATTTACCTTCTTTGCATTTGGGAAGAGCACAGGGATGAATCTGAAGTTCATGCTTCCTTGTTTTATGAACTCAATCTGCATCTGGAACAGAACACACTTGAAGGTTTAATTTCAGGACTGAGGATGAGAAATTAATGGTTCTCACAATCATGCAAGCCCACAAAGGATTTTTGTTCTGCTTTCCATCAGTGCCACACACTCCTAATTTTAAGCTGTCCGTCACACATCCATGCCTTTTGCTCATTCATCAATCACATATTGAAACCCTATTATGAGTCAAGCTCTGTGTTAGACTTGGGGTTTCAAGGACTAGGACACTTTCCAAGGTGTGCTGAGCAGCCGCACAGCAGTTCACAGAAGCCTCGTGTGCCTCTCTTCCCAAGTCTGTGTTCAGTGACTTCACAGTGGTAGTTTGAAGTCAGTCCTGTGAGCGTATTTGTACCGTGGAAATGGACAAATGCTACAAATCAGGATTCTCCCTCCTTTTTTTTGAGGACCAGTTTACCAGGTACCACAGTAAAGCCAGCAGCTTACTGAGCAGGCGGAAAGAAAATTACCGACCACAGTGCAGTGTGAAAAGCATGAACAAACTGCTGTGGTAGCCCAAGGGGGCCATCCTTTTCTCCATCAGTAGTTTGAAGGGGTTACAAGGGAGGTGTCATCTGGATACTAAAAGAAAAGAAGAATTTGCTCAGGTAGGGAAAATGGAGGGAGGTGGGGGAAGGACGGCCTCAGCAAAGGAAATAGTGTATGAGCAAATGTCTGGAGGTGTGAAGGAATGTTTGGGGGCTGGGACTGGTTAGGAATGCAGGGGGGCAAGCTGGAGGTCAATAAGATGAGCTCCATCTGCCAAGCCTCAGGTTCCCCACACCACTCTGACACAGCGGCGGCCCCCAAAAGATCTAGCTGCCAAGAACTCGATCGAAACCAGAAATTTCAGCATGAGAGGAGTTAGAATCTTCCGAATCCTGCGACCAGCACAAAGCTTTCAGTCATCTGATGACAAAGGAGATGAGGAATTATGTGTTCTCAACTATCTCATCTTCCAGCTGAATTTTATAACTGAGAAATCTTCACCATGCATGGGAATAAAAGCAAAACCGAGAGGAAAGTGACAGTGGTAACGACTGAAATCACCATAGAAACCCCCTCATAAACACACACACACAAATCTTCCAGGAGGTGTTTTCTCAGAATCACCTCCTGTTAAAAATCAGAAGATAACGCCAAAAGCCTATTTTAAAAGGGCGCTAGAGCGGTGTACTTAAAAGCACCAACCACATGAGTACAAACAGGCGAGAGGAAGGGCATAGCGCTTATAAGATAAACGTGAAGAACTGGATCAGTCTCTGACTCCCAGGACACTGCATCCTGTAAAATTTTGCTTGTCTACTAGGCTACACCAGTGGCAGCGGTTTTTCATTCTCTCTCCTGTTTCCAGAGATAGACCTTCTGGAAAGCTGTTGGCCCTAGAATGCAGTTATTCTGGGGTTTCTGTTTGACCCCTCAGCCCTGGAGTTTTCTTCTGCTTGGAGGGGACCAGGAGGTCAGCCAACTGGGCAGAAAGGCACTTTCCTATCTGGCCTCTTCGATCTCTCCATTGATGAGGAAGGGTCTGAGACATTGTTGTTGCAAGAAGTGGAGTTTGGAGACAGTCTGGTTCACGGCTGGGCACTGTCAGACAAGCTCCGAGGTTCAGCTGCCTGTTACTGCCAGGCGACATCACACACCAGCAGAGCTTGACAGATTTCCTGGGGAACTGGCAGCGACCTGGGGCCCTCAACACACACACGAGCTGATGGCCTGGGGACTGGCAGTTCCTAGAGATGGAGTGCTTTGGGGCCATGAAGTGCTTTGGCAGACAGTGAAGGGGAACAGCACCTAGAGCCAGCTGTGACCTTTTAGGGCAGAAACAGTACCCCTTTCTGGGCTCCATCCAGGGGCTGCCAGGCTGGGTAAGAATGAAATAAGAGAGATACTCATCTTACTCCTTGGCCTCACTCTTTGACCTCCCCACCTTGCCTTGGCTTTTACTTTGGGTTGATTGTGAGCTCAAGTAAGGGGTCAGCACTTGGTAGAAGAGGAACCAGAGACTCTGAAGAACCAGATGGGGATATCCATGCATCCAGCCTGCCTTTTTCCTGTGCTCCTCCTGAGCCACAGGATTTCAGTCCACTTCCCTGGGGTAAAGCTGCGTGTCCTTGCCCCTCCTGATCCCCTGGTGCCCTGTGCTGCTTACTTATTCCATCTGAGCCACTTCTGCTTCCTGCCCCATCTTCCTGTCTTAATCAGGGACTTTTTATGCCCATTCCAGGGGCCTTCCCCGCCTTGTGGAATGTTCAAGCTGAAATGGAGCTTACAAGTTCTAGTCCAGTGAGTTTCGAGCCTTTTAAGTCTCAGAATCCTTGGTAAACAAGCCTGTGAAAGGCAGACAGCTCTCGGGGAGGTGCCCAGCAGGTATGGGCACAAGGGCGGCTTCACAGGAGAATGTGACCGTCACAAGCCTAGTCTGGTATCCCAGTCAAGCAGGCACCGTCTCCTCAAAGGTCAGTATGATCATGGAAAGCAGGGAGGCTGCTTGCCCATAACAGTCCATTTCAAAGCTGGATGATATCTTCAGCCAGAATGTTCTGTCAGATGGTAAGTCTAACTTCCTGTAAGGTTCCTCTGCTGGTTTTAGTTTGACCAGGCCCCCAGAGTTCAGGTGTTGCCTATCTATCATGAACTAGAACCATCCTTTCCCTTGACTGAGCATCTGATCTAGGCCTTATGCTCTACAGACTTTATTTCACCTAATCTTCACAACAACACTGTTCAGTTCATTTCAGTTGCTCAGCCGTGTCTGACTCTGCGACCCCATGAATCACAGCATGCCAGGCCTCCCTCTCCATCACCAACTCCTGGAGTTCACTCAAACTCACATCCATCAAGTCGGTGATGCCATCCAGCCATCTCATCCTCTGTTGTCCCCTTCTCCTCCTGCCCCCAATCCCTCCCAGCATCAGAGTCTTGTCCAATGAGTCAGCTCTTCGCATCAGGTGGCCAAAGTATTGGAGTTTCAGCTTCAGCAACAGTCACTCCAATGAACACTCAGGACTGGTATCCTTTAGGATGGACTGGTTCGATCTCCTTGCATTCCAAGGGACTCTCAGGAGTCTTCGCCAACACCACAGTTCAAAAGCATCAATTCTTCGGTGCTCAGCTTTCTTCACAGTTCAACTCTCACATCCATACATGACCACTGAAAAACCATAGCCTTGACTAGACAGACCTTTGTTGGCAAAGTAATATCTCTGCTTTTCAATATGCTATCTAGGTTGGTCATAACTTTCCTTCCAAGGAGTAAGCATCTTTTAATTTCATTACTGCAATCACCATCTGCAGTGATTTTGGAGCCCAAAAGAATAAAGTGTGACACTGTTTCCACTGTTTCCCCATCTATTTCCCATGAAGTGATAGGACCAGATGCCATGATTTTAGTTTTCTGAATGTTGAGCTTTAAGCCAACTTTTTTCACTCTCCTCTTTAGTGACCCACTTTTTGAACAGTGACATGGAAGCACAAAGAGGTTTAATGGTAAAGAATCTTCCTGCAATTCAGGAGACCTGGGTTTGATCCCTGGGTCAGGAAGATCCCCTGGAGTAGAAAATGGCAACACACTCCAGTATTCTTGCCTGGAGAATTCCATGGACAGAGGAGCCTGGCATGCTACCATCCGTTAGGTTGCAAAGAGTTAGATACGATGGAGCGACTCACACTTTCACTTTCCATGGTCATACACGCTATACAGGAGGAAGCCAGATTTGAACACAGGCTGACACTCCCCTGTGTGTCCTCTCGGATGTGCTACTCTGGCTCTCTGAAAAGGCAAAGGACAGAACTGGACACAGATGCAGGCAGCCTGCTCTCTTCACAGCCCTGTCTCCTGCCCTCCCAGGACTTCACATCTGTGGGTAAACAATTAAACCAGCAGAGTTCTACTTTCCAGAATCTTGAAACTTAGAGATCACAGATTAATCTCCCTGTTACTGAGAAGGAACAGGGAGTCCCAGAGGCATGGGGACTTGCCCCAGGTCCCCAAGGTAGATAGAGCCAGAACCAACACCCGCCTCTCCTGCCTCATTCTTCAACCATCAGCCCCCAACCTCAGTGGGTATCCAGTGAAGGACAGGCTTTCACAGAAGCAGGAGCCTGATTCCGAGGGCTGGCAAGGTGCTGTGGTTTCATCACTCACCATTCGATGAATGTACTTAGTATGTAAGCCATGTTCATCCTCGTCCAGCTGCGACTCAGCGCCTTCCACATCCTGTTTGTATTTGGGGCTGATTGCTACGATTATCATCACTGTCTTCTGTTAATGAGAGGGAGAAAGCATGTTTATGGAAGTGTGGCGTGTGGTCCATTTGGGGAAGGCAGGCTGGAAACCGGCCAGCAAGACTGTGAGCATCTTCTGATATACTGCAGGGTGGAGGGCCGGGCCCCCCATCCACGGAAAGTGAAAGGCGAGGTCCCAACTCAGGCAGACTCCTGGCTCCCCACCCCCTTCCCCACTCCCCACCGCCCTGTCTCCCTCCCCAGCTCCCTTCAAACACAAGAGCCTCTCCTAAATGGACGCGGTTCTGCCCACCATCTTCCACAACCATCACTAATAAAGGTCTAATGAAACCCAGAATGACTACGTAAATCTGCATTGTGGCAGAGAGGCTCTGCCTCCCTCCAGCAGCGGGATCTAAGCTGTCAGTTACTGCACCCTTGACTGCCCTGCTTGCTGCTGACGCTTAGCCCAGTCGGGAGGAGCAGACCCTTCAGCACAAAGCAAACATCAGGCTGCAGACAAAAGGAAAGCCTCAAAACCCCAGCCAGCTCAGACTCCGTCCCCCACTGGCTGACGCGGACAGGCTGGCGGCAATCAATTTCTATCTTGTTAAAGCACAACGTGTCCCAGTGCCGGTATAGATTCTGTCCGTGAAAAACAAATCACAAGGCTGTGAGGGGGCGTCTGGGGTTGGGGGTGGGCAGCGTGCTGCCCTGCCTCTGAGGCTGCCCAGGAAGCCTCTTCAGGCTGATCCTGCAGAACACTTGGTGCTGGCCTCAGATTAAATTGAATTCTGCTGCTCCCTCCCTACTCCCCGCCTTCATTTCCTCCTTTCCTATTCTGGTCAAAAAATTGTTTGCTCTGATTATTATCAACCACCTGTGTCTGGTTCGACAGTTATTTCCTGCCTGTGCATGTCCAGGAGGGTGACCCCATCCTTCCTTTCCAAGTCTTTGCACGGCTGCCAACAAGGGAAGCTTTGTTGGACTTGGTCAGCTTTGGCCTTGGTGGGTATGCCAGTGCTTCTTTCATAAAATAACTCCACGAGCTAATTGTCTTTCTCACCAGCAAACAAGCTCAGAATTTTGGAATCTACTTACATCCCTAAGGTAGCGTTCCATCCACTTAATGATATCAATGCCTCGGATTCTATCTTCAAATATGTCAATCTACAAGAAAAAAAAGATGCGGAAAGTGGCTCTTAATGAGAAGCTCTGTCTAGATGCAAAGAAAGAGAAAGCACAAGAGGCTGTATACATTTAAGGCTGAAAAAGCCACTAATGCTTTTTTGCAAAGAAGAGCCTGAAAGTCTAAAAATCAAGATGTAATTTTCTTAAAATGTTTCTTATTTCAAGATTAGTAGGCATTTGAGTATTTAATATTTGTAATTATGTTTTAAAAATTTGAGGGACATAGTAGACCACCAAGTTGGATGTAAGCCAGCAACATATGCATTATATATATATATACACAAAACATATGCATATATATATATATATATGTAATTTGAAGGCAAACATGATTCTGGAGGATTTTAATGGATGTGTTGTATTCAAGTACTGAGATACAATATGGTACTTTGCTTGCATTAGCCAGGTCATTATTATGGTATTATATCCAGTTTTGACCTATATATTTTAAAAGGATTGTGTGAAGCTTGAAGCAAATCCAAGAAACAGTCACAAAAACAATTACTGAGATAGTGGGGGAAAGGTTTATGATGAAAGTTGAGAAGTAGAACTCTTCGGCCTTGAAAAGACCGGTATTAAATATCAAATTTTTGAAGGGAGAAAAACCAGTTATTTTCCATTTTACAGAAGCCGAAACAAGACCTTTCTTGGTTTCAGGCTTGTCCTGCAGCCAGAGAGGAGTGTGTGTCTGCACAAGGTGCTCTTGATTGGGAAGATGGATTATGTACAGGGATGGGTAATGCAGGGAGAGGGTCCACGAAGAGGGGTGATTTGATTCAGCCACACTGCTCCCACGTCCATTGTCCTCAGTGTCATGCTACCATTTAGGGCCAGTCACGTTCCAGCCATTCAGCAGGCTTTCCATGCCATCCATGATCCAGCATCACCTCTTTTCCCCACACATGTCCTATCTACTCTACTCTCCACATTTGCGCTCCCTGCACCACAAAAGCACAGAGCAAGCCCCCTGCTGTGTGAATCCTCCCCACTCACTGCCTTCCTCCTCCTCCCCTTAATGAACTCTACCCTGCTGTGACTACTGATGGTACTGGACAACGAACACATTATTATGGCATTCTTTCATGTACTGAATGTCTCATGGATCTCTGGCGTATCTCTTGAGCCAAGTTCTAAGCTTCCTATGGAACAAGATCCTGCTCTACACCAAACTCAGAAGTATACAGTATAGAATACGAATTCAGAATATGTATTTTTAGACTGATGGAACATAAAAGATGGAATGGCTTTCCTTTTGGTTTGGATGATTCCTGCTTTAAAATGTTCAGTGGCCAATGACTACATTAGGTAACCTTGAGAGAGGCTTTGCAGTACTCTGAGATTGCATCAGTTATCCATTTCTGTTTTATGAGAGAGAAGCAATGTATGTCAGGGCTGACAAGAGACCGGCAGCGTGGCTTTCCTCTTTCCACTTGGAAGACTTTGAAAATGTTCCTGAAGTTCTCTAAGTCTTACTATTTTCATCTGCAGTATGCGGTTAATAAATCTACTTCCTAGAGTGCTTGTGAGGATTATAATGAGTTAGAGTGGAAAAGGCATATCATAATGCCAGCCATAAAGTAAGTCCTCAATAAATGGTCATTCTTATTATTATCCCAGCACCTCAATTCTTCCTTGCTATGGAGGTAAACATTCTGGAAGGAACAATGTGCTGGAGGTTTTCCACTGGTCTCTCCAGACATCTACTAAAATATAAAGCTTCTGTCAGGCCAGTTTTTTCACCCAGCTACTGTTATGAGCTGAATTGTGTCCCTCCAGATTCATGTTTCAGTATATGTCTTAACCCCCTGTGTCCCAGACTATGACTGTATTTGGATATAGGGCTTTAAAAGGTGATTAAAGTAAAAGGAGTCTCGTAGGTGGGCCCTGATGCAGTGTGACTCGTAGACCAGAGGAAAGATCAGGGGAAGACAGAGAGAGGAGATGGTCCTCTACAAGGCAAGGGAGAGATTTCACAATGAAACCAACCGTGCTGAAACTTTGATCTTATACTATGAGCCTCCACAACTGAGGAAATAAAGGACCGTTTAAGCTCCCTAATGGCACCCCACTCTAGTACTCTTGCCTGGAAAATCCCATGGACGGAGGAGCCTGGAAGGCTGCAGTCCATGGGGTCGCTGACGGTCGGATATGACTGAGCGACTTCACTTTCACTTTTCACTTTCATGCATTGGAGAAGGAAATGGCAACTCACTCCAGTGTTCTTGCCTGGAGAATCCCAGGGACGGGGGAGCCTGGGGGCTGCCGTCTATGGGGTCGCCCGGAGTCAGACACGACTGAAGTAACTTAGCAGCAGCAGCGGCTGCAGCCTGTGGTATTCTGCGGCAGACCCGGCAAACCAATATAGCGCCCCCTTTAGGTTGTAGGAGTCACTGTTTCCTTGCCTCTTTAGGCCTCAGGGTGGTAGACTCCTTGCTTTTGCTAGTCCTGGGATATTGCACTACTCATTCTCTATGGGTTTCCTGCGACTCATCTAGAATTTTGAAAATGATCCATTTAATAAATTACCCATTAAATTAATTTTTATCCACTAAGGGGATCTTGATGTATAAACACAATAACTTAGTTATCCAGGATGAGGCTCTGGGATTTTACCACAAGCTTTAAGGACTTTCTTGGTGGCTTCGATGGTAAAGAATCCACCTGCAATGCAGGAGACCTGGGTTCGATCCCTGGGTTGGGAAGATCCCCTGGAGAAGGAAATGGCAACCCACTCCAGTATTCTTGCCTGGAAAATTCCATTCCCAGAGGAGCTTGGTGGGTTATAGTCCACAGGGTCACAAAGAGTCCGACATGACTGAACAACTCACACTTTCACTTTTCACTTCATAATGATGATTAGGGTTTAGGGACAAATTTACATTGGGCTTAAGCAGCCCCTAATTGTTAAGTTCACAAAAAGCTGTCCTCTTCTCTGGGGGCAATCAGTGTGCTTATGTGGAAAGGACTAAAAGTAAGATCTTTTCTACAACGTTGGCCTTATGTCCTGTAATTTGATTTTATATGACTTGCCCCAGTGTTTCTTATCCCAGAAATGAGAAATTGAAATGTTGATCTCTATATATTCATATATCTTATGGTCATGAAGTTGGGGTGTAGAGTGTATACTTGTAAAAATTTTCATATACTTCCATTTAAAAATAATTACAGACTAAAGAAATATTTGAATAAAACTCCTGTTAGAAATGCTAAATAATCCTTAAAATGGACATTTAGTTACTAAGTATTCTTTCTTTATTCTTTAACATTTGTAGTCATAGATATTTCCCTTAATTTTTCACTACTCTTTAGAATCCACTGTCAGTAAATACCCAGAGGAGGCCTCGGGGAAGGAAGAGAAGTGATATCAGTGTTTGAGGAAAGCCAGTCCTCTGAGTAGCCTCCTGCGGTATTCTATTTATCTTAAGGAAGACATACATGGGTGTAAGCTGTGCTTTTCCGAGGCACTGCAGGGCACTTGAAGAGTGTGTGCTTCCTGAAATTTCTTGGCCTAAGATCACAGTGGACTACAGGGCTGGGGTGTCTACCTTCCTGAACTAGCCTAGACCAACTGAGAACCTGGCCTTGGGTTGTAGAACCTGGCTCCCTGTTCAGAATTGTTGGTGCTGTGGCAGCAAAGTGTGGACTGCCAGCTGTGCACAGTGGGGTGGGGGCCCAGGCTGCCGGGCCTCCATTGCAAACCGTGCAACCCAGTGCAGAATGAAAGGATCTTGTCAGATGAGCAGGTGACCTGGTGAGCCTCTTGTGCCACAAGAAGCACAACCAAAGTGGGCATGATTGGTGAGGGAGGGCAAAGGTGCCAAGTGCAGTGAGAGCCAGCTTTCCTTTAGGCTGAGCACCAGCTGCATGCATGCTGGGCATTAATACTGTGCTAGCTGTTCAGAGGCACTTGTTTGTTGCTGCTGTTTAGTTGCTTCTGTTGTGTCCAACTCCGTGTGACCCCATGGACTATAGCCTACCAGGCTCCTCTGTCCATAGGATTCTCCAGGCAAGAATACTGGAGTGGGTTGCCGTGCCCTCCTCCTGGGGGGCTCCTCCCAACCCAGGGATTGAATCCTGGCCTCCTGCATTGCAGCCTGATTCTTTGCTGTCTGAGCCACCAGGGAAGTCCTCAGAGGCACTTGGGGTCACTCAAAAGGCATGCAGGAAAAACATGCTGGAGAGTTCGGATAGTTTGAATTCTAGAAAACAATTACCTAAATCCATAAGCATTTAGGTCATGATCACATAAATCAAATAATAGAGTTTAAGCCATCAACAACTTTTGACACGTTTCTCTCTCTCTCTCTCTCTCTTTTTTTTTTAATACTCACTTTAATTGTTGTTTAGTCTTTTCTTTGGATAAAATACTTACCGCAGTTTGGAAGCCATTTACCAACAAAAGTTCACGAATTTTACCACCTCCATGGCTGTGTCCATAGAATAAGTGATAAAGACTTTCCCTAAAGAGAGATTTTTGTCAATTATTAGAAACTAGTCAAATCATTCCACTCTAAACAACACTTGCAAATCGTATGCAGTGTCTTTTGGCCTTCTAGAAAAGTGAAGGGACTCCTCAGAATGAGGGGGCGGTCTAAGGGCTTATGGCTGCAACCGGGTGAACTGTCCTCAAGACATAGATCTGCAGGCTCAAAGGGGCAGGGGGTCGGTCCCAGGGTGTGCACACTGCTCAGGTGCATCAGAGAGAGTGCTGGCAAGCTGAGACAAGCAGAGGAGGTCTTCTGAAAAACCACACGATGCATTAACAACAAAAAAATCCATCATCCAGAACCTGCGGGGCCTTAAGGTTAGGCCCCCGGGTATGTGAGACACACTTGGCACTGTGCCCAGGAAAATACTCTCACAGCAGGCCTGGAAGTTGAGCCCTGCTAAGAGGCCACCCAGACGTGTCCTCTTTTGATCTCATGATGTGATGCTTTCTGCTACCCTGAACTTGATGAGAGCAAGTGAGGGGAGGGAGAAAGTAATTCTCCACCGCCTCCTTCCCCTCACTACTTATTGGTCGGGGGCTGGCCAGGAAGTTAAAGTAGACTAAAGGGCAGCTCAGAAATGTTAAGAACTTCAGTAGCTTGAAGCACAGACCCTGCCTCTGGGCAGTCCAGCATCACTGACTCCCTTACTTGTCCATGAGTCAGTCTAGAGCAGCAGATGGCATTGTGTCCACAAGCTTAACCCAGTCAGGATGAGAACCAGTGTTATCCCAGGCTAATGTCTTGGGTAAATTATCTGGCTAGCGTGTTAACGTAGTAGATGAATAATCTCTCTCTGTTGGCATTTAGTCTGAAATCAACTGGCTACATCTCAGGAAGCTCCGGGACAGAGGGTGGAGAAGACAGTGGGGGCGGGGTTGGAGAGAACCCACTTACTACTCTTGAAAGTGTTAGTTGCTCAGTCGTGTCCAACTCTTTGCGACCCCATGCACTGTAGCATACCAGGGTCCTGTACTCATGGAATTCTCCAGGTAAGAATACTGGAATAAGTAGCCATTCCCTCCTCCAGGGGACCTGGGCTCTTGTTTTTGAAGTACCTCTCTCAAATGAGAGGATGTTCAGTGGTCATATTGACTCATTTAAGCAGCCAGGCATGTTGATGGTACTCAATATATCGACACATACTATTCAACCAATTCCTCTGTAAGAATTTTAGGACTCCTTTTTTAGGTTATGGTAAAATTAATATGCTCTGTACACTGATATCCAGACTATATCCCAACAGTATCCATTCTCCAGAAATGCTTAAAATTTAAATGTATAAGATTTTAAGATTAAAACAAAATTTTAAAATGAAAAACAATTGCCATAGAAATCTTTCAGAGCCAGTTGGAATTAACAAATGCAAAGGGCTTAATTTTAAGTTTAGTTCAAAGCAGTGCCTAGATTTGGAAAGGGCTTATTAGAATTATGGCAAGCACAACAGAATATAACAATTTCATAACGGGTAACTGTTTTCTTAAGATTTCTGGAACTTACTGTCCCGACTGACCTTCATATGAGAACATTTTGGTGATATTTCAACATTTCTGGTTCTGGCTGCAAAACGTGGAAAAAGCATCATCACCTGACACTTAGTCGAATGTTTCTTTAAATAAAAGGCTTAGTTTGCATTTGGTTGTACAGCAGTATGGAGAATGTGAGACTGGTTTTTCCAAACACGATTGCTCATTCCTACAGGAAATGACCTCGTTCTTGAAGGCTGCTGCTAATTTATGGTGAGACACTAGGTCCCTGGCCAATACCACATGGACATCCAATCAATTTATCCAGGGACAAGTCCACTCAAGAGAATCATTTAGAAGAGGGAGAGAGCATGGGGGTTATTTGTTGTTGGAATACAGTTGCAGAAAATCTAGTGGTAAGCTCTTCGGGGAGTATTACCGGTGGTGTCAGAATCACTACAAACACTCATACAAAATCCTGGTTAGTTTTTAAACAAAAAGCAAAAAAGGACATTTCATTTCACTGTGTAGTATGTGAGAAATATCCAAGATTATAGATGAAGAATCATCAAGTACTCTTAAAGTGTAAGACGTGACCAAGAAGAAGGAAAAAACAACATTGCAAACAACTTACGCAATTCTTCTGGCAAACTGCTTGTTTTCAGAGTTCCTCTGGCTAGAGGGTGACTCGGGGGTCTAGGGACAGCAGCTGGCGATGGAGCCTGGGGATCCTGTGGCCTCAACTCGGCAGGACAATCCAAGGACCCCTCAGGAGCAACGCCTCTATTAGGTGCCTGGTTATACAGCTGGTCCCTGGAAAGGAATACATTCACAGTAAATGTTCATGTTGCATAAAGGCAAACCCTAGAGGGACAGAAAGCCTTTAATGACTGTGGGTAATACCAGTGAGCTATCTTTCTTCTGCCTCCATTTCTTTTCTGAGCCAGAAGGACAAAGGTTTGGTGTGTGTGTGTGTGTTTTTTTCCCCGCCAAGTTTTTGTCAATAAGCAGTTCAGCCAGCTGGCATTTGTAAAGGGCCTGTGCTTGGGGTCAAAGAGAGAAGCAGGATTTGATTTCTGAATTTAAGGACTGTATAATGGGGAAAATAATTCTTATGTTCAGATCAGACAAGACCACCAACAAAACAAAAGTAATATAATGGGTGACATAGAAGGTTTGATGTTTAGGCATTCAGATAAAAAGACAGAACTTTAAGCTCATAATAGATAACATTTGGGCTTCCCTGGTGGCTCAGACAATAAAGAATTTGCTTGCAATGCAGGAGGTATGGGTTCACTCCCTGGGTCTGGAAGATCCCCTGGAGAAAGGAATGGCTACCCACTCCAATAATCTTGCCTGGAGAATTCCATGGACGGAAGAGCCTGGTGGGCTATAGTCTATGGGGTCGCAAAGAGTCACAACTAACACAGCAACAACAGATAACATTTATTTATGTATTAAAAGATAGAAAAGACCATGTAGGTTTAAAAGTATCTATGTTGTGGGGCCTCTTTGCTGGCCCAGTGGTTAAGACTCCTTGCTTCCGCTCTAGGAGGCGCAAATTTGATCCCTGGTACAGGAGCTAAAATTCTGCATGCTGTATGGCACGGCCAAAAAAAAAAAAAGTGTCTGTGCTGCTAATATTTCAGAAATGAAAATCCAATTTTGAAGACCTACTAAAGACATTTCTACCATGTTATCACATGGTGTCTTCATTATTATTTTAGTCACCAGTATTCCTATGAACAGTCTGCTGAGAAGAGCGATCAGATGCGCTTGTGTGAGATTTGGAAGCTAGAAGGACATGCAGGCCACGCTTCTGCCACTTCTGTGGTTTCTGTTGCTAAGTGCTGTCATGCGGTGCTGAGGAGGCCTCCCGGTGTTCCAGTACAGCTTCACAGTGTCAAAAGGAGGGCCTGGGCATCGGTATTTTGCCAGTGCAGATCTTGCAGGCATGGAGCGTTTCCAATAGCTGCAGTGGCAGCTTCCTGATTCTGGTTGGTGCTGGCAGCATGGCCTAGAATGGAGAGCCCTGTGGTGGCTCTGGCCCTCTGCCTCTCTGACCAGGCCAGAGGAAGCAGCCCCTCTGTTCCCCAGTTCTGTGATATTGCCCTGGGACCATTCCTGGAAGCCCGACCTAAAACCGCCAACCTCCAATGTCATAAGCATCCAATTCCTTATATTAAATCCCCTCTGTTTACAACAGCTAGAGTTGTTTCTGTATTCTGTAACTGAATTCTAACTGCTAGGGGGACTAAAACTGTATCTATAATATTTTATTTCTTCAAAAAATATGAAGTAAATGTGGCATTGTTAACATTTTAAAAAATCTAGGTAGCAGGAATAGGAACGTTACTTGTTATGTGTTTGCAACTGTTTTATGTTATAAATTTTAAAAAAAGTTTTGAATGTAATAGCTATGTGTATAGGCCTAGTTTTAGTGGATTATTGCTTCTGCTTTCATACTTTTACCCAAAAGAGTAATCAAAAATTCTGAAAGTCCTATGTAACAAGATGTAAAATTATACAAAATCTCAACTATGCTATTAATATATTTCTAATTGTGGTGTTTGAGGAAGTTATTTTTATTTTATATTAATATAGAAAAAAATTTCTACACAATATGCCTTCATCTAATGGGGATCCAATTCCATATTCTTTTTGCATTAAGTGCCTTTGTACCCAGAGTTACTTGATGCTGCTGCTAAGTCACTTCAGTCATGTCCGACTCTGTGCAACCCCATAGATGGCAGCCCACCAGGCTCCACCATCCTTGGGATTCTCCAGGCAAGAACACTGGACTGGGTTGCCATCTCCTTCTCCAATGCATGAAAGTAAAAAGTGAAAGTGAAGTCATGCAGTCGTGTCCGACTCTTAGCGACCCCATGGACTGCAGCCTACCAGGCTCCTCCATCCATGGGATTTTCCAAGTAAGAGTACTGGAGTGGGTGCCGTTGCCTTCTCCACAAAGTTACTTAGTTGTTTACAAAAGATGATTGCTCATTTGACAAAGCTTCCCTGGTGGCGCTAGTGGTAAGAACGTGCCTGCCAAGGCAGGAGATCTAAGAGACACGGGTTGATTCCTAGGTTGGGAAGAGCATGGTACCATGCTCTTCCTTGAGAAGAGCATGGTAACCCACTTCAGTATCCTTGCCTGGAGAAGCCCATGGACAGAGGAGCCTGGAGGGCTATAGTCCATAGGGTCACAAAAAGTCAGACACGACTGAAGCGACTTCGTGCATGCATGCTCATTTGACAAAGATATCTTAGGGCCTTGATACTATTAAATTTTTTTTTCACATATAAACAATATCATGGAGAGTAATGACAGAGTAATCTTTCTGTTTTAAGGTTCTCCTTCCAAAGATCAGTATGAAGAGAATTAATCTCATTACCTGAACTTACTTTTCATTATCTTAAAATGATAAATCCTTGGAGACCATAGCAGCCTCTAATTGATGTTATAAAAGCAATTGCTCTGTACTATTTACAATAAATAAATCCAAAATTATTTCAAAATAAAAGTTCATTTTAAAACTTACTATTGCCTCTCCTATTCAACACTACACATAGAGATGCTTAAATTTTGTTTTCTTGGAATTTTAGATTGCTTTCTGCAAGAGTGCTGATCTGACTATAAAATCATTACTTAATTCCATTACTTAAATTCCATTCTATTTTGTTTGTAAAAAAAAAAAAATAAGGCATCTGTCTGCAAAGAAAATCTGAGGGTTGTTGGCTTTTGAGTGAAGTGGAAAGGCACCTTATTTGCCATTGTAAACAGAGTAGACATTTTTTTCAATACACTTTTGAGCTGATTACCTATTTCTCCATTTCTGAAAAAAAATTGCTTCAATAAGAGGTTCATATCTCATTCCGTTCTCAAAATGGAATATAGATTTACTTTGAGTGATAGATAAAAGTTGTGCTTGAGCAAGAGCAAATGTTTTATCTACTCTCTTTCCAATTTTGTCATAAATTAGGAAGCTCTGTTTACATGAGGTTTCCCTGTATATTTTAGATCTATAAATGAGAAAAAACAAAACAAAACAAAAACTTGAGGAGTCAAAAAGAACAATGAAGAGAAATATGATTAAAAGATTAGACAATAAAAGTCAAGAAAAGCCAAAATTATTTTTCTAGAAGAAATATTGGAAAGACCTAATAATGGTGTTAAACCTGAGTGAATGCTTTTATTACAAAATAACAGTTGTTTTAAATTTCTATTGAGAACCAATTGAATTTAAAATTTCAAAGTAAGAAATGGACTTAAACAGGTGTAGAGACTATGGATATAAAAAAGAATTTTGTAGCCTTGGAAGTCAGTCATAGTGAAAATGAAAATCTATTTCTTGATCCAAAAGGCCAAGAGATCTGGAAGTAAAAGCAGGTGTGACTTAGCATCTTAAGAGCCTTTCTTTCAAGGGTGTCATGTGTCTGGTGAACAGATTCTTATCATACAGCTTCCGTTTCCTCCTGACCTAAAAAGTCTGTGTGGGGTATTCAACTGTGAGACTTGGTCACCAGCCTGCATGGCAAAGGAACAGAGTTCTGATACATATTGATTGCATTGGCATCATTCTTTTTCATGTTAAAACTGTCTAAAATTTGGCCCCGTGAGTTGTACTTACTGATACCTGGGGAGACCTGGGGAGAGTAGTTTCTCTGTGGAGGCCTCTCTTCTTGGTCCCAGGGGCTGGGAAAACTCAGGATGACCTTCTGCACAGGGTGCAGGCCTCTCACATGGGCTCCAGGTGGGGCTTGCTCAGGTAGAGCTGGCTGGATCACTTGCTGGTAGGCTGCTCGAGGGTAGTCATGGCCATCTGTAGGTGAAGACACAAAGAAAACAGGAAGACTGACTGTGGCTCCTTTGCATGAAAGGAGAGGTAAGCTCAGCGCAAATTTTTGTCTTTATACCAACTGAGGGTTCCATATATCATTTACCACCTCCGAGATGTTTGCCACATTTCTATACTATTATTTACTTGATAGTTTTCATTAAACTGAATCATTGTCTTTATTGTTTTCCTAAACAAAAACATCTGTGAAATCATGAGTTTAATGTTTTAAATAGGAAACACAGAGCTCCACATAGGCCCCTATTTAAATAAGATGCTTAAAACAATCCAAAGTGAGCTGATTCCAGCCCCACAGCTGATAAGGACCAGGATTTGGAGGGCATCTTTAAGAATGGGGAGGTAGGACCACAGAGAACCCTTTGGTCTGCTGCTGCTAAGTCATTTCAGTCGTGTCTGACTCTGTGCGACCCCACAGATGGCAGCCCACCAGGCTCCCCGTCCGTGGGATTCTCCGGGCAAGAACACTGGAGTGGGTATACCACCAGGTTTTGCTGATATAGCCTTCCTGGGTCAGGTCACATATATTCCAAGGGGTCCAGGTCACCACTATTCCTACCATAATTCCCCAAGTTTTAAAACCCAAGGCTAGGAGAAATTATCCTCATGATAGCTACAGAATCATTACTTGCTCACTTCCTTCCCTGGACATACCCCCCCCCACACACACACCAGTCCCTCTTTACTGATCTTCAGTTGTTAAATGGTGTCTGACTCTTTGTGATCCCATGGACTATAGTATGCCAGGCTCCTCTGCCCTCTACTGTCTCCCAGAGTTTGCTCAGATTCATGCCCATTGAGTCAGTGATGTTATCTACCAACTCATCCTCTGACGCCCCCCTTCTCCTTTCTCCTTTAGTCTTTCCCAGCATCAGGGTCTTTTCCAATGAGTTGGCTCTTCGCATCGGGTGGGCAAATTATTGGAACTTCAGCCTATAGTATCAATGCTTCCAGTGTATATTCAGGATTGATTTCCTTTAGGATTGATTGGTTTGGTCTCCTTGCGGTCCAGTTCAGTTCAGTTCAGTCGCTCAGTTGTGTCCGACTCTTTGCGACCCCATGAACCGCAGCATGCCAGGCCTCCCTGCCAATCATCAACTCCCAGAGTATACCCAAACTCATGTCCATTGAGTCAGTGATGCCATCTAACCATCTCATCCTCTGTTGTCCCCTTCTTCTCATGCCTTCAATCTTTCCCAACATCAGGGTCTTTTCAAATGAGTCAGCACTTCACATCAGGTAGCCAAAATACTGGAGTTTCAGCTTTAACATCAGTCCTTACAATGAACACCAGGACCGATTTCCCTTAGGATGGACTGGTTGCATCTCCTTGCAATCCAAGGGATTCTCAAGAGTCTTCTCCAACACCACAGTTCGAAAGCATCAATTCTTCGGCGCTCAGCCCTCTTTATAGTCCAACTCTCACATCCATACATGAACACTGGAAAAACCATAGCCTTGACTAACAGACGTTTGTTGACAAAGTAATGTCTCCACTTTTTAATATACTGTCCAGGTTGGTCATAACTTTCCTTCCAAGGAGTAAGTGTCTTAATTTCATGGCTACAATCACCATCTGCAGTGATTTTGGAGCCCAGAAAAATAAAGTCAGCCACTGTTTCCTCTGTTTCCCCATCTATTTGCCATGAAGTGATGGGACTGGATGCCATGATCTTAGTTTTCTGAAAGTTGAGCTTTAAGCCAAATTTTTCACTCTCCTCTTTCACTTTCATCAAGGGTTCTTTTTTTCTTCTTCACTTTCTGTCATAAGGGTGGTGTCATTTGCATATCTGAGGTTTTTGATATTTCTCCCGGCAATCTTGATTCTAGCTTGTGCTTCATCCAGCCCAGCGTTTCTCATGATATACTCTGCATCTAAGGGACTCTCAAGAGTCTCCTCCAGCACCACAGACTGAAAGCATCAGTTCTTCAGCACTCAGCCTTCTTTGTGGTCCAACTGTCACATCGGTATGGGACTTCTGGAAAAACCATAGCTTTGACTAGATGGACCTTGGTTGGCAAAGTGATGTCTCTGCTTTTCAATGTGCTGTCTATGTTTGTCATAGCTTTCCTTCCAAGGAGCAGTGTCTTTTAATTTCATGACTATAGTGACCAACTGCAATGATTTTGGAGCCCAAAATATGGGGAAAAAAATATGTCACTGCTTCCACTTTTTCCCCTTCTATTTGCCACAAAGTTATGGGAATGGATGCCCTGATCCTTGTTTTTGAATGTCGAGTTTCAAGTCAGCTTTTTCAATCCCTCTTAGGAAGAAGCAAATGAATGAAAACTTGGCTCATATCCCTGGGAAGTAGCCAAGCAGTTGGCAACACCTTAAAACTGTGTCAGTCCTCTCTTGCTAAAGGCCATGTGCACTTGGGGCCAGGCAGTTAGAAGAGGGCAGGTCTTAGAGCAAAGCCAGTCCTCGCATCAACTTATATGAATTTCTAACATGGGAGAAAGTTAGCTCCAGCCAGGCCCAGGAGTAACAGAATCCCAAAGGATTAAAGGCAACCAGCCTGACCCAGTGAGAGAAGAGAAGTGAGGGCCAGAGGAGGGATGCAAGGAACCCAGAAAGGGTGGGAGAGGAAGGCTCTGAGGGAACTGTCCAGATCCAGCAGGGCTCAAGTGTGGGAAGTCTGAGAGGCTGGATGCACGTTGGGGTGAGCTCAGCCTGTAGAAGGACTGAAGAGAGGCACGCATAACCCTGCAAAAAGAGCCATGTGGAACCCCCCACGTGCATGTCCTGGGGATCCAAGTATTGCCACCTCTGCCCAAGTAAGAACTTGGATGATCAAGCAGGCATAGCTAGTTAGGGCAAGAAGGAACCTTGATATTCAAAAGATCTTTACTGGTCTTTATTCTTCTTCTGATTACAAAAGTCATAACCAATTTGCCTATCGTGTAGGTAGGATACTTGCAGGGAAGTAGGGTGAAACAAAACTTGCAAGCAAGCTAGAAATAACAGAAGAAGCAGGTTGGCGGCACCAGGACGTGGAGGGTGAGAATGTGGTAAAGATTTTTATTGGTTTGCTAAGTAGCCAAGAACCGTCTAGAGGAATATGGCCTCAAGTACAGAAGACTAATAATATGTGTGTTCATTAGTGTGGCCACTACGGGGTCCCCACTGTGTGGGCTCAGGAAACTTGACTGGTGACCCTGGAAATGTGCCCCAGCCAGTCTTTCAAGCTTGGTCAGATTCCCTGGATTTAGTCTATTGTCTGCTTTGACCCATGACACCAGGTCATGCTTCCTCTGGCAAAACTGACCACATCCCTCTGAACACAGCTTGTCTTGTGGCCTTGACCATGACCCTTGCCCTGTTCTTGCTTAGGCCTGGTCATGATATTTGGGGCTTAAGGAAGGGGAAGAGGATAAAAGGATCTTCCTGGGCCTACCCCTAGCTGACAAAGACCAGGACTTGGATGGCATCTCTAAGAATGGGGAGACAGGACCACAGAGACCCCTATGATCTAGAACAAGATAAAACAAGGTTTTGTTTTTATGGCCATCCTGGGTCAGGTCAGATACATTCCAAGGGGTCCACCTCACCAGCTGGAGTTTCAGGGCTATAGGACTAGTCTCTCTTGCTGCTCTTTTCCCCAGTTGTTGTTCAGTCACTAAGTCTTGTCTGACTCTTTGAGACCCCATGGACTATAGCCCTCCAGGCTCCTCTGTCCACAGGATTTCCCAGACAAGAATACTGCAGTAGGTTGCCATTCCTTTCTCCAAGGGACTTCCTGACCCAGGGATTGAACCCATGTCTCCTGCATTGGCAGGCGGATTCTTTACCACTGAGCCACCAGGAAAGGCCCTTTCCCAGCTAGAACAGAGCAAAAAGTGCCATTGCCATCAGGTCATTAGGCAAGGGCTAGCCATGTTTTTAGGTGAGTCTTGTATGGGTAGACCCTTTACAAAGCTAGCTATAGATACAGCCCTCCAGAGAGTTCCTATTGCATTTAAAATCCACCTTGCATGAATGGGGTCCCTGCCCTTCTTGATTTTATTTCCTACTGTACTCTCAAAAGTCAAGCAAGCCCTAGCTACCCTGGCTGTCTTTCTTCATCTTGAACACCAAGCTGGTCCCCACCTCTGGGAGCCTGAGTCTGCCATCCCCTCTGCTCAGAGTGTTTTGCCCTGTATCTTTACAGATCAGTTTCTTGACATTCAGGGCTCAGCTCAGATATCATCTGTTCACCAGTTACTTATCCCATCTCATCACTTTACTTTCTTCCTATCACTTTTCATGTTTGTGAAGTAAGCATGACTCCTACTTGTCAACTTCTTACCTGCCTTGCCTACTAGACTCTAAGCTTTGTAAAAGCACGCACTGTGTCTGTTTGCCACCACATCTCAAAGCACAGTGCCAGTACCTGGGGGATGCTCAATCTATGAATGAAGACTCAAAGTGACAAAGTCAATTTCATACATACGCACAACAAGCAAAGCCATGTAGGATGGCACAATCTGCCTGCTAGGTCTTGGGTCTTCTAGGGAGTCTATTTCTCATCTGCTATCCATTTGGGGTATTTTTCAGTGTCTCCTTTGGAGGAAGGAAGAAGAAAGAAAAGGTAAAAGAGGAGCAACTTTGCTAGTGGCCTTGAAAGTTTTTAATGCTTGGAGCCATTCTTGTTTCCCATATCCATTAATAAATGCCTAATAAGGTTTTATTTGCTTTAAAGGACTACCAAGCTCTAATCATAGGGTTTGTTTCTTTTCCAGAAAGTGTATGTTAGTGCTGTTAATCAAAAGCCTTTGAAGCAAGGTCATATGATTTTGAACAGATTATTTCTCACACAACATGTTTTTGTCTCATAGCAACAAATCATATCATTAAAATCACTAAGGCATGAGGACTAAGTGTTTGATTAGCTGTAACTCTTGTTTCTGAAATGGCCACCTGTGATAAACACTTACAATGATTTATGTGAGCAGATGAAAATGATCCACCTCAATTTTAAAATTAGGGTACTGACAAAATAGTTCTCTATGCTGTCTTTTGATTGTTTAAAACAAAGAAATATTGAATATTAGAGGGTCAATCAAAATCAGATTTCCGTAGTGGAACTTGACTGGTTCCACTGGAATTTGGCTGGTTGTGTGACGAAGTTGAGAAATAAAATCTACATTTTCAGATAAATGAACGTCTTTTCATTACTCAAGTTTTGATAGTTTCCTTCTACTATTTTGACCAAGGCTTGCTAGTTTAGTTGGGTATGGTATATGTAATAATGGCTAATATTTCCTGAGTACTTGTTACTTGCCAAGTACTGTTCTAAGTTCCTTATTCAGGATTATAGAGTTCAATTTTTTGCTTTCCTGAAGATGAAGTTAAACTGAGTAAAAAATCCAAATTCCATATCACAGTCCTTGCCTCCTTCATTTTCTAGCAAATCATTCTCTCATTGTCCACTCTGCTGTATCTCCACTCACTTGCTTTCAGTACATTAACAATACTGAAGTCCTTGCTTCCTGGACCTTCTCATCCTTTAGATTTCAGCTCAAATGTGTCCTCCTCAGAGGCCTCCTCTCACCATGCTGTTAATGCTTGCTCTAACACCTGGCTATTTTCTTTATAACATGTACTCTTTGTTATTTTGTTTGCTGATTTCTACTTATCAGTAGACTTATCTCCAGTAGACTATGAACTCCACAAAGACAGGGTGTTGTATTCACTACTGTACACCTAGTGCCTAGCACAGAACTGGGCAAATATTTGGATAAATTGATGAACAAATGAGCAGGTCTGTTTCTAAATCCCAGGGACCTCCTTTCTTTCCCCTGCCCTCCCATAAGACAAGTAAAGAGATGGCCTTTCAAAGGCTTGAGATCACAAAGCCTCTACTCATAATTAGGGAATCACTTCTTTTTCCAGAAAGTAGGGAACAGATTTCTTTTTATTCATTCAACAAATATTACTGAACTTCTATGGCGAGGCATGAAGTGACTAGAGATAAATAGGCTATAGTTCTCCTGAGCTGCTCAAAATAAATCAGGAGAGAAAGAGAAAATCTGTTTGTCTGTGGATGTCTGTTTTGAAACATAAACCCACACTTGTCAGTGTATGAGTAGGAGACATGCAAGCCAGCAGCCACCTACACGGTAGACTTAAGAACCTCTCCCCAAGATATCTCCCCAAGAGACTTGTGCTCTGTGCCTAGAATTCTGTCAAGAAGATGTAAACTAGAAGGTGGTGGGGGATGTGATAGACAAGTGATTTGTTAGCAGAGTAACTCCTAGATTCTGACACAGTGTTCATCACAGAACAAAAATACAAATCTTGCACAATCATGCATGGGTGCCCAGAACTGTATGTTACTCGTCAGTCTTATGATCCTCTTGGCTTGGGTTACACACGGTCTTCGTGTTACTAGGCTTTGACCACTTGGAATTTGTAAACCAAATCCTAAACGAGGTTTTCCACTTATCAGTCAAAACATTCAACATTTTTCTTCCTTATTAAGAATGATATTAAAAGAATTTATGATGGAGAAAGTAAAATGTGATTTTCAAGCTGTCAAAAAAATCATGATGATATAACACAATCAGTTTAGCCAGGAAGAAAAGATGGCCAACATAAACTGTTACAGGAACTCCCCCAGCTGTAAACAGCTGTAGTTCCTGAAAGGGACTGGCTTTCTTTATCATCTCTTCCATCTGCTTTGTCTTTTCCTTACTTTTAACTGCGCATGCATTCTAGCACACAAATAATCATGTTTAGGGGTCTATATGAGCAATAGTGGGCATGTGTTCATGGGTTTATTTTATTTAGTCTCTTTGGTATAGAAAGCAAGAATTTTACAGTAAGATAAGAGCACTTTAGACTGAATATATTCTTTTTTTTGTTCCAATTTATTTGCGTGAAGGGTTTTATTTGATTGCAGAGCCATGACCTCCATTCTGGTGACCTTCAGAGGAAGGATTTTGAGGCAGTAAGAGGCTGACTTCTCTGGGGGATGATGGGGAAGGAAAGAAATAGACTTTTCCACTTTTTGTTTTCACCTACTTTGATAACTATTTTTTTACATGAAAGCAGTGACTAGTAACCATTTGTGCTTTAATTTGCAGGGGCTAAGCTGTGCCATTTGCATGATGAGCACTTATTTATATTTTCACTAACAGATGAGGAAGTAATGCTCTTCTAAAGCCAAGTAGAATCATGTAGCCATGGTTTCCAACTGCAAGAGCATTGCTTAGGCGAACAGCTCTTTTAAAGCGGTTTTGTTGGCAATTAAGGGCAGTGATAGCCCTGACACGAAACTGAGCATTGGTACACCTGCTTTGAATGCTTAAAATCTGCCAGTGAAGTGAGAGGGATCTAGAAGCAGAGGGGCACTCTACAGGGCTGGGCTGCAGGACCTATTTAAATAACAGCAATAATAACCAAGAGCTGCTAGTTATCAATAGCTTACTACAAGCCAGCCACTTTCCTAGTGTCTTTAATACATTATCTCATTTAATCCTCATAGCAACCTTCTTTGGAGCCACTGCTATCGGAGGCTTCAGAAATATTCTGGGTTTGCAGTGCCCTGAGGACAAAATATAAGCACTGGTTTTCCCAGGCAAAATCAGCCCAACCCTGACCCTCTTTCCTGTAATTGGAGGCCCCTGGAGGTCAGGGCCAAGGCACATGCGGGGTGATTTAGGGTGAGCCCACATGTTCTCATTTCCATTTTCTCTTTTCTTTTAACTTTTACTTACATTATAAAAGTAATCCCTAAAAAAAAAAAAAAAGTAATGTCTGTTTGCTATAACAAATTTAACAAAAGTATAGAGAGTTAGAAGAAAAATCTCCCTGTCTCTCCTAATTCTTTATTTCCCTCCCCCTCACGATCACTGTTAATGGTTGTGGCCATCTTCCAGTCTTTTTCATGCTGTTTTTAAACACATATTGTTAAAAAAATAGCATGTAAAGGATCCACATAGCATGCTTCTTTAGTCTATTTTATGTCAGAGTGTAGTAACAGGGACCTAATAGTCTATTATATAAATAAATCACAAATTATTTACAATAATTTATATCCTTTATAACATAATTTGATAATTATTTATAATAATTTCCCCCTTATTGATAGGCATTTTAGGTTTTCTATTATTCTAATGTAACAATGCTTTAATAAACGTCCTCATTCATGTATTTTTACATGCTAATTGAATGTGTCTATAGAATAGATTCTTACAAGTGAGATGCCGAACCAAATAGGACACGTTTAAAATTTTGATAATGAAATTGCCTCCTGGAAGACTGTACTCCTATCAAGAGTAGATGGGGGCTTCCCTGGTGGCTTAGTAAAGAATCTGCCTGCTAATGCAGGAGACACGGGTTTGATCCCAGATCTGGGAAGATCCCACATGCCGCAGAGCAACGAAGCCTGCGTGCCATGACTATTGAGCCTGTACTCTAGAATCTGGGAGCTGCAACTACTGAAGCCTGAGTGCCCTAGAACCTGTGCTCAGCAACAAGAGAAGCCACTGCAATGAGAAGCCCGTGCACGGCAATGAGAGAGTAGTCTCTGCTTACTGCAACTAGAGAAAAGCCCTGGCATAGCAACGAAGACCCAGCACAGCCAAAAATAAATAGATAAAATCACAAAATATATTAAAAAAAAAAACCCCAAGAGTAGATGGGAATGTTCATTTCCCCATAATCCCACTAACACTAGAGATTGTCCCAGGTTTTTATTTTTGTGTATCTGATTAGGAATAATATATATTTAAAACTTTGCATTTCTTAAATTCAGCAATGTGAAGCTTGGTTTCATATACTTATTGGCTGTTTATACACCTTCCATGAATTAGTCCCTTCTCCTGTCCCAGTTTTCTCCTCTCTGCCTTTCATTGCTTGTCTTCACTCCCAGGATCCTAAGACCACCCCCCCTTTCCTCCCCAGGTCAATAGAAGGAAGTAATACAGAGAACAAGGGAGGCAATCTGAATAAAGAAAGCAGGTGTTAGAGACTGAGTATTCCCAGCAGGCGTGTTTGCATTTTAACAGAGCCTGCCCTGGGAGGGCAGTGCTTACCTCCAAGGACTAGACTGCTAATGATGATATTTCAGGGTTCAACAGGAAAAATATCTTCAAGTGGGAATATCTTCCTGGGACCCTCAAATGATAATAGTCCATGCTTTCTCTATCTATCACAATGAGGCTTTCTCTTGTTAGTGGTTTAAGGCAACTGCTTGGGACTTAGTATCACAAAGCCCTTGATGAAGTATTCACACTTCCATACATTAATCTAAGGAATTAACCAGAAATGCAGATAAAAGCAAAGGTACATGATGTGTCGTATAATTGCTTATTGGATCAGAAATGGGAAACTAAAATATCCAAAACAGAAAATAGCTTAAAAACAACTTGATAGATCCATCTGATGAAATACTATTCAACATTTTGAAACAATGCTAGAAAATTATACTGAAGTTACTTTAATATCATATTAAATGTATACATGCAAAAAAATGCAGTCAATATGTCAAACCCCAATAAGGAATTATATTTGGGTGATAGAAACATGAATTAGGCTTTTGGGCATATTTGAGTTTTGAAAGTGAACAAATACTATGATCAGAAAAATTACCTTTAAATGCAGAGAGTAGAATCTTAAAAAAAAAAAAAAAGTATTGTGGGATTCCTTTTTAACCTAAAAATCACTGAGAAAAAAATGCAAATCCTGACCCTGCCAAGGTTCAGTGATTTAAGCTTAAGGAACTTCACCAGCACACTCACCCTGTTCCTCAACACTCAGAGCACCAGTGGTGTTCTTGCTTCACAGTCAGCTGACCGCCCTACATCCAACCAGCACCAGAGTCCCAGTTGTAGATCTCAGGAGCTCTTTCTCCCAAAGCCCTGCTGCTGCCTCATCTCTTAGCTTCACTCTTAACTCACATTCATTCTTCCTTGTTTTCTTTCAGGCATCATCTAAGTTAAATTCCTTTACCTCACATTTTCTTTTTCTAAACTATGAGTTACCCTGTTGCTGAATTTGCTATAGGAAGCTTTATATAAAATATACATGTACAAATAAATAAATTGTGATTGATTATAGGATTTGTGATTATTTCCATAACGTATTTTAAAGCTAGGCATCAGATTTGGTCAGACTTTTCAAACTGTTTTTGATACAGTATTTATTTGCTAAGAAAAATATTGCCTCTCTCAGCCTCTCAGCCAGTGTTTCATCTGTAAAGCCCTACTGCTATTTTCCAGCAGCCTCATGGAGACTTGACATCAAGAACTGTAATGGACCTTTAACCTCAGTCTAAGAGTTTATCACTTTCAGAGATGCTTACTGTACTGATGCATTTTATCCGTTCATTGGACATAATTTGTTGAGAGTCTCGTATGATATTGTCACTGTGCTAAATGCTGGGGAATTATGGATTGAAAATACACAATCTGCTGATGTGAAAGGCTTACAGTCCAACAAGAGAAGTAAGAAAGGCCCAAAGGAGATGCCACACTGGCATTAGGTGTGCCAACAGGCGGAACATAAGGAAACAGAGCTTGAAGAAGGGAATGATCTGGGAAGGCTGTCAGAGAGACACCTGAGCTAAGTCATAAAAATGTATGTAGCGATGGCTGCATACACTTCAATGAATGAAGAAGGGCAAACTTTACAGTATACACATTAGAACTTGAGAAAACAGTTAAAAGGTATAGAACTGGTTCAAATGTATACAAGAAGGGGAAAAATCCTAGGTAGACAGAAGAATGTGGACAATGCAGGAGTCTATGAAATAGCTCAACATGTTAGGGGCTGCCAGTCCTTGCGTATGGCTAGATCGTAGGGTAGGTGTGGATGGTTCAACCTCCAAAGGGCTTTAAGCAACAGAAATACAGGAATGATGGGACCTTGATGTAATGCCATGAATTTGAAGTCTCAATGACATTCTGGGCACCTTCTGATTTTTTTTGACTGAAGCCCTCTTTCTCTGAAAAATCTAAGGTGGAGAACAAGTATGTAAGGAATGCCCAAGAATTTGGACAACAAAAATTTCTAGAAGTCATTTGGGATGGCTCCCTGCCTCTAGGTAAGTTTCACTTCAGCTACCCTAGAGAGCAGTCTGTTTTCTTCTTAACGTTTCCTAGAGAGGCAGGTTCCAAGTGAGACGGGCTCTAGGCCAAGATAAAGCATATTTCTAAAGCCCCTTGCAAATCCAAACACACATGGAGGGCCCCATAGGAGGCAGAATGCCCTCCCTGCCTTCTGACGTGCCTGTGCTGGTCTAGCGATGCGAGATACTGACATGAGATTCCCGTTTACTCAGTTACCTGGGCCACGACATCCAGAGGAGAGCAACTCACTTACATGGCACCTGGTGGTCAGGGTCTCCAGGACAATAGTAGTGATAGTTCCACTGAGCTTGCACGGAGGGCTCGGGGGGCAGCATCCGTGCACATGCTGGGTATCTCTGAGGTTCATACTGATGGAACTCCCTGGATCTGAGAGGTCTGGGGAGGTCCTGGAGGTAACACACGGAGGTGAGGGGTAGGGGCCTTTCCAGTTGCCTGATGCCCAGGACGTCCTGCGGCTGTGAATCATACCCCGTGTCTATTGTAGGTGGGTCTGGGGCTGCTCGGCTTCTGTGGGGCCGGGGCACCATCTCCTGGCTACCACTTTGGGGGTCTGCTGAGGCATTAGGTACACTTTGGTTGGATTTGTCAGAATCATGGCCAGTGTCAGGGGAAGCTGCTGAAAGCCAAGGTCCCAGCCATTGATTACGTTTTCCGTAATGGAAAACTGATGCTCCTGGGGGAGGGCTCCAGCCACCGACTGAGTCTCGGGCTCCCGGCTGCACAGGGGCCTGAGGGGAAGTCTTTGCTGGGATCCAGGTGTCTCCTCCACAAGCTGTCTTCACTCTCTGCCAAGACTTTGGCGCGCAGGCAGGTGACCCTTGGGGACACAGGCTGCTGGAGATTTGATAGTTGCAGGGGCGGGTGAGCCTGAGGAAAGTCTCTGGAGGAAGATGGAGCAGTTGGGGATGCAGACAAGTTGTTAGGCGCCGTGTTCCTTGCATCTGGAGCAGGCAGTTCTGACTCCTCTGCCAGGGAATATTCTGAGAGGGGTTTTAGCAACTGACTGGGGTATGGTTCCGATTCGTCCACCTCCACAGGAATGCTTCGGTTCATTCTAGTGTCTGGAACAAGAGAAAACATATCACAACCTCAGGAGTCAGGTCAGTTCTTGAAGTCCCCACTTCATGACCTTAAGGGACCCCATTCAAGATGTGGTTTAAATTAACAGTAGTGTGACACCAACGTGCTGGCAGAGCCCCCAGTCATGTAAATCACTTGCTTATCCTCCAGGGAAAGGCACTAAGACTTATTAAGATCATTTTTTCTGGAAGGCTATTCAAAGAATGTGACTGGACCATCATGTGGTAGAAGTCATATACCAGCAACGGGAAGACACAGACGAAAACCAATGGCCAGTTTCTGAGGAAAGAGAAATGATCAGAACATGGATTGCTTCGTGTGTGTTTGGAATCCATGATGAAAGAAATATCAGTAACAGATGTGGAATGACCTCCAAAATATACTGTTAAGTGATTAAGAAAAAAAAAAGAAGGTGCAGACCAATGTGTAAATGGTGCTGCTATTTTGTGGGAAAAAAATTAGAAGAGGGGAATGTGTGAGTATGTGTGTGTGTGTGTGCACATCTACTTGTACACGTATAAAATATGTATAGAGGACACATAAGACACTGGTGCATTGGTTGCCTCTGAGAATTGGGCTAAGCTGAAGGAGAGGAGGATGAGGGAGAATTTTCACCTTCTGAACTTTTCAACTATTGCTCCATGTGACCTATTGCCTAATTTTAAAAGAAAGGAAGAAAAAAGAACTTTAAAGACCGAGTTTAAAAAGCACTGGAAAAAAGGTCATAGTGACATTTTCCAGTTACAGCTATAGGTTATTTGGAGGACTTAATTCCCTCTTGCATGATGCCTGCACGACCATCTGGCCTGTGATGTAGCAGCTCCATAGACAAGGCTCAATAAACTAGCCTTTAGCCCACAGCAGTCAGCCCATAGTCCAGGGAATACTGTTTTACCCATAGAAAGAGAACTCTTAACCAACATGACAGAATGGGAAGGAAAATTGGCCTCCCCTTATCCTTAGGTTGGTTGAAATGATGACCCAGAACACTTAGGCTCCAGGGGAAGGAAGGAGGCGGGTCAGGGGAAAAGATTTCTCTGAAGTGAGGATAGGGAGCCTGAGCAGGGAGAGTGGGAGTGAAGGAGTCACAAGGAAAGACCCCAGTGGCCTGTTCTGTGAGGGCCTCGTACATAACGTGCCTCAAATGCCATACAGAGAAAAGGAGTGGTGCTGGTGGTTGGATCTTTAAATTCCTCTTTTATCCATGTAGAATTTCAACCACACTCACCCAATGAGGGCTTACTGTGCCCCAAGGCATGATGCCCATCAGTTACTGCTCTAAGACAAGTTGGAAAAATAGAATTCCCCTTCTCTTGAGCCTAGTACCCAACCCAATGGCAACATGACTGCATGCATTTTAAGCAACCTGCTTTAGAAAATATTTTTATTTATTTGGCTGCCATTAGGAGAAGGCAATGGCACCCCCACTCCAGTACTCTTGCCTGGAAAATTCCATGGACGGAGGAGCCTGATTGTCTGCAGTCCATGGGGACGCTAGAGTCAGACATGACTGAGCAACTTCACTTTCACTTTTCACTCTCATGCATTGGAGAAGGAAATAGCAACCCACTCCAGTGTTCTTGCCTGGAGAATCCCAGGGACGGGGGAGCCTGGTGGGCTGCTGTCTATGGGGTTGCACAGAGTCGGACACGACTGAAGCAAGTTAACAGTAGCAGGTCTTAGCTGCAGCACGTGGGGTCTAATTCCCTGACAACAAGCTTTGAACCTGGGCCTCCCGCACTGGGAGCCTAGAGTCTTAGCCCCTGGACCACTAGGGGAAGTCACGTGCATTTTAAAACGCTGCCCCGCAGAGCAGAAGTGGGATCGGTGGTTTCCCACATTTTTCCTCCTGGCCTATAAAAAGAGATGTCAGTTTGCTATGTGTGTTCAGTAGTGTCTGACTCTTTTGCGACTGTATGGACTGTAGCCCTGGATTGTGCGTGTGTGTGTGTGTGCATGCACATCTGCTTGTACATGTATAAACGTGTATGGAGGACACATGGGATTTCTCAGGCAAAAGTACTGGAGTGAGTTGCCATTTTCTTCTGCAGGGGATCTTCCTGGACCAGGGGTTGAACCTGAGTCTCCTGCATTGCAGGCAGTTCCTTTACCTCTTGACCCATCAGGAAAGCCCCAGTTTCCCTTGCACTCCCTGCCAAATGAATGTCCGCTAACACTTCTCTGACCCTCACTTGGTATCAGACTTACCCATCTGCTCCAAACAACCTTCGTACCACTTTCTCACAAGAGAAAATTCCCTCAGGCGCCAAGTCCCCGCCAGCCTTCCCTCCCTCCTTGCTCTGGGCTTTCTAGGTTGCTGTCTAGTCTGGGTGTCTTCCTGCCCCACGGCTCTGCAGAGAAGAGACCTCATCACCGAAACTGATTAGACCCTGGAAAAACACACACCTTTCAGCTGATATCAGTTGATTAGACCTACCCAAAACACACATATTTCAACTACTGAGCATTTAAAAATGTTCACCATTGTTTTCCTTTCTTTCTCACAGTTTTTCTACAGCTCTGAAATTGGGTATGCCATACAACATGCTCTTCAGCTGGTCAGGAAGCAAAAGTATTTTCCAAAGGACTGGCTGCATGTTACATAATCTTCAGCAAGCATCTGTGGACCCACAGCTGAATGATGGGGGTCGGGGAGAGGGACAGGGGGAGGGTGGAGAAGCTGCCAGAGAACCAGCTAGCAAAAGAACTAAATGCTGTTGGTTATTTCTTGGTATGCGATTCATTTTCATTTTCTACACTTCAGGTACAACTGTTTATATTCTCCCTGGGTTTCAGATGTGAATGCCTTAGAAGTGCTTCCCTAAAACTTATAAAATTAAATTCAAAAAGTTGCAAATTCTCTTCCAGCTGAGATTTCAAGGACTTGGAGGAAGCTAATAAAAAGGGTGACAAGTGTGGTCGTCTCCGGAGTGTGGTCACATAACTGGAATTCTGAGGTCGTGTTCTAGGGAGGGAATTCTAGATTTGAAACTGGTCTGAAAAGGAGTAAGTGGCTCCTTGGATGATAGTGAGTAAACCTGGCATGGTAATGAACAGCCTTTCAGGAAAACTATGGGATTAGTAATTTTTAACAAACACAGTGAACACTGATGTTTTAAATTTGTCACTACAAATATTCAAACAGCAAGTGTGAGCCCTGTTCTGTGTCTGACACTGCTGTGAACCCTCTCTTCTGAAGCATAAGCTCAATTAAAATTATTTTATAGTTGATACCTACAAGTGACACACAACTCAAGAAGTCCAAAAGGGTATCTAGTAAAAGGTAAACAAAATTATTTCTGGAGACATAAAACATTATTCCTGCCTTCAAGTGGTTTGTAATCTAGCTGAAGGTAAATGACTAGTATAGGAAATCAAACTAATACAAATCGAGGGTCTTTGCACTTATCATTTCTTCTTCTTCAAACACTCTTCCCCTACATATCTGCATGGCTTTCTTTCTTTCTTTTTAAAGTCTTTACTCAGCTCTCACTTTCTCCATGAGGGCTCCTTGGTCACCCTCTAAAATTTTTACATGCTCCTCTCACTCCGTCTCCCTTTCCTGCTTTATCCTTCTCTCAGCAGTTGGCACCATTGTATATACTATAAAAGAGACATTATCAATTATAATACCTACTACCTTGTGTGTTGTCTCTCCTCTTCCCCCAGGATGTAAGCTTCATGAGGGTGTGATTTTCGACCCTTCTGTTCACAGCTGTATTCCCAGCATCTAGAATTATACCTGGTACCTAGCAGGCACTCAATAACTATTTGTTGAATGAATGAAGGACCAATGCCTGTTTTAGAGAGGAGACAGATCCATGTAGCTGGAAGGATCCCTGACTGTGAGAAAGTCAGGTCCATGAAGGGTAACAGGGAGGATTTGGTGGGCCAAGTCCTCAGAGTTCTTGAAATTAGACCACATGGGTACCCTTCCCTCTTCCCCTCAAATATGTATTAAGCTCCACTAAGTGTCAGGCCCCGAGGCCAGGCCTGAAGAGGTCCCATCCATGACGGGGCTGACCTGAACCCTTGCTGGCAGAGTAACAGTGAGCCTACCCCGCAGCATGATGGGGTATCTGCTCTCTCTGCTCAGACACGGAGTACCCGGCCTCCTCCTACATCCTCAGCAGCGGGTGGGGCAGGCCTGCGGTCACCACAAGGGCCCCTCCGGCCCTAGACCTCAGCCAGAACTGACAGAACAACCCTGCCACCCTCCTGAGGGTGTCACAGAGAATACAGTGGCACATCAGAGGGCCATGGGCAGATCAGTGGGTTGGGTTGGAAGTGGCAGTTTTATTTTTTGGTCTTTAATGTCAATATTGTAATAAAAAAGATAACTAGACATTAAAAAAATTAACTCAGTATCCCACCTCTCCTAACCATTTCCATTCCCCTGTTTTATTCCAGAACTCTTCTATATGCTATCCAGGTGGTTGTAACCCTGGCACAGCCTGTGTTCCCATCTTCCTCAGAGGGTGCAAATTGGCTTTAATCAAAAACGTCCTGTTTTGTAGCCATGATCTAGAGAAGTCTGTGACCCCGAGGGGGACAGAAGACCTCCCAGTTAGAAGACCTCCCACCAATGAACCCCACTGGTGGCCGTGCTCTGGGCAGTCTCAGCTCATCAGCACAACACTGAGCGCAGAAAGTCGGGAGTGGCTGAGGCTGTTGGGGATGCAGCCAAAAGACAAGTCTAGCTCATGACTTCAGCTTGCTGGAGAAAGGGAGAGGCTGGCCAGCCATGGACCTCAGAAGAGTTTCTGACTCAGAAGCGCTTTCTGAGGCTCACAATTCAGATGCCCAGGCCCCAGCCCTTGAGATTCTGAGGTAAGGCCAGGGCGCCCTTTTGTTTCTAAGTCCCACAGGTTGGAGAAGGAAATGGCAACCCACTCCAATATTCTTGCCTGGAGAATCCTATGGACAGAGGAGCCTGGAGGGCTACAGTCCACGGGGTCGGACACAACTGAGCAACTAAACCACCAACACCAAGTCCCACAGGTAAATAGGTCCTGTCATATTTTACTAAGGGAAGTGTCATCTGTACGATTTGGCCATGACTATCGGGATTTTTAAATCTAATGTCCGTGGACCTAGTAATTTCATTTCCAAGAATTTCCTCTATAGGGAGATGCACTTATTTTGTAAAACAAAGAGGCTCTGAAGATAGGCAATGCAGCAAGGTTTGTAACAGCAAAGACTGCAACCGACTCACCCATCCAAAAAGCTTCTGCTCTTTTAAAACTGTGTTTCAGCCTTGCAGTTAATTCTCTGCAACTTTTTGAAAAGACTGAGGAAGTGCTGTGTGAACTCATCTGGAACTATCTCCAAAATTTATCGTGAAGTTAAAAAGGAAGGAGCAGAACAGTGTGTAGAGTATATATTACCCTTTGTCCAATCTAAGTCTGTCTGTGCCCACGCTGGGTGGTCAGAAAGCTGGAACAGAGGGTGCCTCCAGGAAGGGAATTGGGTGACTGAGAGCGGAGGCAGGCGGGAGACTTGCTTTTCAGAGCATTTTTACCTTTTAAGTTTTGTACCAAGTGCCTGTATGTCTACTTACAAGATAAAAGAGGGAAAGGAAACCCTCCACCAGTGATTCTGATGTTCACAAAGATTAAGAGCAGTGAGAGAGAAGCACTGCTGAGACCACCCAGGGAGAGTAAACTGTTCCTTAAAATACAGAAGACCATTCAGCAGAGGGTGAAGACATTTGTCCGCAGTGGGGATGGGTGGACTTGGAGTGGCATGAGCTAGGAACGGAAGACTAGCCCCAGGTCCACGTGTGTGTGTGCTAAGTCTCTTCAGTTGCGTCCGGCTCTTTGTCACCCCATGGACTCTAGCCTGCCAGGCTCTTCTGTCCATGGGATTCTCAAGGCAAGAATACTGGAGTGGGTTGCCATGCCCTCCTCCAGGGGATCTTCCCATTCCAGGGATCGAACCCAGGTCTCTTATGTCTATCTGCATTGGCAGGTGGGTTCTTTACCACTCATGCCACCTGGAAAGCCACTCCCTGCCGCCAGGTGCATACAACCAGGTGAACCAGTGATGCACGTGGGTCTGGTTCTTAATCTGATTTACTCAAGAGACAGCAGTTTTCCTTCTCTGGAAACTCACTGCCCTTTGGACTGTGAGCTGTGGTTCTAGCCCTTAGATTCTGACCAGCATCTTTCTTCAAATCTGTCAGTTTTTCTGTCCCAGTCTCTCTGGCTTCCTCTCTGCTTTCTCTCCTTCCTGAGTAGCCTGGTTTGCAGATAATTATCAAGACATCAGCAGCTTTGACATCCCCAGTGGCAATGCTCCCTGGTGTCCCATTCCCAGAATTTCCCATTCATTCTGTCTGTCTATCTCTCTCTCGTTGCCTCTAAGTCTTTGCTCACGTCTGTTCCCATCAATGTTTCTTTCCTCCAGCACATTCTGCCTCCAATTATCAATCTGTCTGACTTCACAGTCCCACCTTTCTCATCTCATAGTTCATCCAAAACTTCTTTTCCTCCCATCATGACTGCCTGTCTTTCTGCAGTTCTGTTAGATTAGACCCTAACCTTGCTGTGCATAGGACACAAGTCTCTTTCAGCACACACTTCCAGATCTGATGTCCATGTTCACAGTTAACTATGGCTTCTGCCATCCAGACAGGCTTATCCTGAATCAATACATATTTCTACGATGTGGAAAATATGCAGGACTTAGATGTACAGGATCTAGAGTCAGGCTCCCTATGATTGGATTCTTTCTCTGCTAGTGGCATGACTGAAGCTGAAACTCCAATACTTTGGCCACCTGATGCAAAGAGCTGACTCATTTGAAAAGACCCTGACGCTGGGAAAGATTGAGGGCAGGAGGAGAAGGGGATGACAGAGGATGAGATGGTTGGATGGCATCATCGACTCCATGGACATGAGTCTGGGTAAACTCCAGGAATTACTGATGGACAGGGAGGCCTGGCGTGCTGCGGTTCATGGGGTCACAAGAGTCGGACACGACTGAGTGACTGCACTAAACTGAAGTGGCATGATTAGATGTGTGACGTTGAGAAAATTATTGAACTTCTCTGGGCCTCATTTTTTTCATCTGTAAAGTGTGTGGAGGGGAGATAACAGCATTTGCCCCATAGGAGGGTATTGAGAGGATAAAAGAAGAAGGTGTAAATATAGTGTGACTGTAGAGTCTGGCCCATATCAAGCTCTCCAAAAACAAAAGTTACTTTGTTATTATTTTTACAACAAATAGTTGGCTTTGGAACTGTTTTTCTAGACCATGTTTGCTTGTTTTATACTTGGATGCTAAAACTATTACATAAACCTGGCATGCTGTAGTCATGGGGTTGCAAAGAGATGCGACTTAGTGACTGAACAACAGCAAAGTGTATGGAGTCTGTATCGTTTTAACCAACATGTGTATTTTTGGCAGATTCAGTATATATCATCTCATCTGGTCCTGAAACAGCTGGGTCAGAGGAGGGATATGTGGTATCACTACCATTCCTATTATAGAGAGCCTTAGGCATGGCTTTTCAAAGTCACAGCCAATTCCAGCCTATAGATCTCCAAACTCTTTCCGTTAAACCACGTAGATCAGACACTGGCAAACCTTTTCTGTAAAGAACCAGACAGTAAATAGTTCATACCCTGTGGACCACAAACTGTCTTTGTCTCATACTCTGCTTTTTAGTTAGCTCAATTGTACACAACCCTTTAAAAATATAAATTCTTAGCAATAGGCAGGTATAGAAATAGACCATGGGCCACCTTCAGCTCAAGGGTTGTAGTTAATCAACCTCTGATACATATTTTACTGATAAATCAATATAAACTTAATGAAATGGATATACTTAAGAAAGCTGACCCCTTCTAACAATGATTGTTAATATCTGCCAAATGTTTACTACAGGTCAAATATTGTTCTAGGTGTTTTGGATGTATTACCTTATCCTCACAGACACCCTATTCGTAGGCACTGCGTCAGCCCTATTTTTAGGAATGGGAAAATCGAACCCAGGGAGGTTAAGTAACTTTCTCAAGGCCACAGAGCTAGTAAAGAGCAGAGCCAGGGTTCAAATCCAGGCAGTTCAGCACCAGAGCCTGTGCACCGAATCCTCTTGATTCTTGGTTGGAAGCATGGACTTGCACAGCTTTGGGGGGCAGCACAGAAAGGGGATGGCAGGAGCTGAGTAAACCTTAGAAGCTTCTGGAATAAATAGGTTTCAGAACCATTCACCTTGAAGCTAAGGAGGCGTGGATACCTGCCACCTGTGTTTTATGAAGAATGGCCAGGCTGGAAACCTGTGATGGCTTTCCTTCATGCCACTACAATAGAGGATATGGGTGAGACTGCCGAGGCATCTTGATTTGAGAAAAGCACTTGATTGGATCTCATTAAATTTTAATCATAAACTGAATTCAAAATAAATTGAAAACTTGTTGACAGAGCACAAACAAAGGGTGATGATAAATGGCGATACATCTAGAGAGGGGATATTTTCCAGGGGACGCCTCTGAGGCAAGGACGGATGGGATTTAATGAAGGTGTTATGTCCCTGGAAGAAGACAAATAGCAGAGCAAGAAGCAGAGGAAGGGCAGGAGTGAGCAGCCTGAGTAATTAATAACCCACATTACTAGCTCCTAAATGTTCAAGTCTTGCTGTTACCAACTGCTTGGATTTTTTTTTAAAGCATTCTTTGGGTCAACCATAGGGTTGAAAGGCCCTAGAGACACATAGCATGAATACTTTGGGGGATATATGAATAAATAGATAAATTTACAGCTAGGAAGAGCCTCAGATCTAATTTGGATCAGATCTTTGCAGTCACAGATTCTCAAGGTCTTATTTCATTCTCCAGGGAGTAATTTTTTTTTTAAGTGTCTGAAAGTTCTGGATTAAAAAACAACAACAACAAAACTTTAAACTCATTAACATTCTTCATTTACTACCCAAATGCATGCAAACTTTCCCAACGTCAGTTGGCTTAGTGGAAGCTGGTTTTGAGTGAACTGTGTGGCTCAGGTTCAAATTCCAGTGAGTAAATATTTCCAAGTTTACTTGCAGAATTTCCCAGACAGAGAAGTTCTTCCACTTGGTTTGCCAGAGGACTGGAAGCAGTGGTGAGGCCTGGAGATGAGGGAACGTTTACTGGCCCTTATTGGTGTCCTGCACAGTACAGCCCACAGCAGGCTGAAGGCAGTGCAGCGTGACCCGACCTGATTACAAGTTCGCTCTGGAACTCCTCTGAGCTGCTCAAATATTGAGCTGGCGGGGGCTAATGGAATGGACTGACTCCACTGTGCTGGAAGCTGGTAAAAACTGTTTAGAGAACAACCTCAAACCAGCCCATGGGTTCTTTTGTTTGTTTGTTTCAGATATGGTTTCTCTAAACACACATTTGTGATTCTTAATTCAGTCCAGACCCCAGAGTGAAGGAAGAAGAAGGTGCAGAAAGGAAAAAATCCGGAGAGGGAGAAGAAGGGATGGAAAGGAGGAAAGGAAAATGGAAGAGAAGCCAGAAGAGTGGGAAACTTTGAAGGAAAAGTTAAAAAAAATTTGTCCTTTGTTGGTGGAGGACAGAGGTTCACTTAAATTGTGATTTTGACGTGTTGCTGGGTAAGACAAGGGGCAGCTGGAAGGGGAAGGAGAGAATGAATGCAGGTAAAAGGCAAGAGTGTTGGAGGGGAGCTGCTGAGCCTGGAAGAGTCTGGGCCAACTGCACAGAGGAGGAAGGGCGATGGGAGGGAGACCTGGGAACCCCCGCCTGGGAGAGGAGGAAGGGAAAACACTGGAACCATTAGTGGAGGAAACAGGGGGGTGGGAAAAGCCAAGTTCCCATCATCACTGAAGGAGCTGCCCAGACCTCAGCCAGCCTGGGTCTTCAGGGTGAAGGAAGGGCGTCATGCAGCCTGGGGCTCCCGTAGGTCCCAAGCGACTTGATCTCAGCTGCCTTGTCAGGAAATCACTCCAGACTGGCGCAGCTTCGCAGGTCACGACGGGGATGAAAGCTCACCTTCCTCCCACAGCCAGTTTATAGCTTCAAGTCTCCAGGAAGTTCTGTGTGTATACACACATACACACACACATGCACACAAACACACTTGCATACACACATGCACAGAGGCACAGAGTGAGCTTAACTCTCAGGCATCAACACACATGTGGGTGAGTAGAAGGCCTGCTGGGCAAGAGACGCAAAGAATGTCGAATGTCTGAGGGAGAAGGACAGCCCGGGCTTCATGAACTAAAAACACCTTGGTGACAACGCACTAGAAGAAACAGAAGGGCCCGGGGGAGAGCTGCTTGACTCTAATCCTAAGACGCTTTCTCACGGAAGGACTGCAGGGTTGTTTTGATAAGGAAATATGATCAAACATTAGGGGTCATTTCATTGGATCTGAAAGGAATTTAAAGTTTAATATGCCTCATCTGTGTTCTTTCTTTTTCCCATGCAGCAGTTGCCTGCAATTCATATGTGTTTTGAATGGCTAATCGAAAATTGTCTGTCATGGAAAAATGATTTGAATTCAGGATATTTCCAAGATTTCAACTTTCAAAACATAGATTTAATTTAGGCAAACTACCCTCATAGCTGATCTGAGTGCCTGCAACTATGATTCTGAATTTCTGCAGTTATGACTGCCTTCTCCTTATTTTCAGAGCATTTGAAAGTCACTAGCTCCTTAATTTTGAGAAGCAGGCTTAACTATTTTCCATCTTTGAACCCTCCCAAAGTGAGTATCCCTGAGTTAACAGTCTTCTCCCCAACACGCCCAGACTTCACGCTTAGTCAGCTCACCCCAAGCACTGAGCAAAGCAGGGGCCACTCCATCACAAATGACACAAGATGAAGAATGTCTGTGGGTGGTCTTTCTGGGTCAAAGCTTGGCTGGCAGCAAACTACAGTTGGCTTGATTTCAGATAATGGTGCATGTTATTTGAAAATAAAAATCAGTAACTCATCACAGGTGAAACATCTTTAAATTCCTGTCCTCTCATTCCAGGATGAGAGAGAGAGCCATCTGAAAGCATGATGAGGACCATAGTGGGGCCTTCATATTCCACAGAAACAGCTGAGCAAAACCAAAAGCCCTGAGTCAGCCCATCCCACTCAACCAGGGCCTGTGTGAACTGTATGGAGGGAGAGAATTAGCTCAAAAGAAACAATGATTTTTTTTTTTTTAAACAAAGTAGTGGTTTGGAAAAGGTTAAGAATTCAGGGTGTTTACCATCTAATAATGAGTCTGATCCTAGTCATCACCCTTACACGGTATCAGGATGTGCCTCACAGCTTCCTTTCACCTCCCATTAAAGGCCCCACACAAAGCAACTGGTCTAGCCAAGGAGTCATTTCCAGCTCCAGCTAAGTCAGTAACACAGCCTTCTGGAGCCAGGCCTGTGTGCCAGCTCTCTGGCGCTGCCTGGACTCTGTGGGCAAGTGCTCAGGCCCTTTCTTCCTGGGTAACCCAAATGGGACATAAACTAATTCAAGAAACCCCCTGTGTTCTCCTATTTAACTAGAGTCAAAAATAATACCTAAATTCCAGGCAGCTCTCCCACAGAGCCATGCAACTGCCCAGTACCCTCCTCTACCCGCCCCCAGCCTTTCACCCAGACTAAGGCTTCACCTTTTATAGATGAGTGAAATGAATCAGAGCAGTTTATGTGGAAGAAACCTGAGCGCCCCCGAGGTGTCTGATAGTATTCTGAGTGCTGGAGGGTAAAGAAGGATTAAGTCCTTTTCCTCCAGGGACTATCTAGTAGGATAGGTAAGATTAACATATTTGAATCATCAGTAAACAAAACACATATCTTTTAAGACCTCCCACTATGGCTACCCCTCTGGGATTTTCATCACTGTTGCCTTATTTTCTTAGAAGTGAATTTCAACATAATCTTAGCTCACCACCCCCATCCACATTTTATTGATGAAGAAATCCAGGCCTGAGTGAAAAAAAAATTGCCTAAGTCACAGAGTTGCAATGGCAACCCACTCCAGTACTCTTGCCTGGAGAATCCCAGGGACGGGGAAGCCTGGTGGGCTGCTGCCTATGGGGTCGCACAGAGTCGGACACACTGAAACGACTTAGCAGCAGCAGCAGCATAGAGTCAGCAAGCAGAGAAGGGAGAATCTGAAACTAAGTTTCAGGTCCTCTGTTTTTATTATTTATTTTCCTGTTCATTTAAAAATATCCCCCTATACTAAGAGACCATCTTGAACTTGACAGTCAGATGAAGCTTGATAAGCTTCTAAGATCAAATATTAGCACTTCTCTCCTTGTTTTTCCTAACAGCTCAGGCCGGCTGTCTGTGCCAGCAAATGCCTGGGTGGTGGGAGGGTGGAGGGCTGGGGCAGAGGGGCTGGCAGAGCCACAGCCAGCACGGAACAGGGCTGGACTTCCTGGCTCAAGAACAGGGTGTTGGTTTTTTTCCCCTGAGTGAAAGATGGATCAAGAAAACTCGGGAATTCTCCTTCCACCTCTGCCACTGATGCATCGCGGGGCTGGAAGCCAAACTCTTCATTTTTGACTTCCCCGGCTCCCTCCCTGGAGAAGGGGGGTGAGGGAGGGGAGGGGGGATGTCTTCTTCATCAAAACTTGTGGGGACAGTAAGTCCTCAAACACAGGGGTGTGTGTGTGGGTGTGTATGTCTATTCCTCAAAGAGTTAATCTTCGCTCTCCCGTCTGAAATACTAAACCACTGGCCCTGTCTCACAGCCGACACGTAGCTGTCATGTTCTAAGCCGGAGCTGTCTCTCTGTACAGGAACCAACAAATGAAAGGTGGAGAGAGGCAGGCGGAGGAAAGCGAGACAGCACTTTCGGTAAAGGAGAAAACAGTGTTTTGGAAAATGGATCAGAAGTTAAGAAGTAAGGTCAGTCAGGTGACAACTGAACCACTTACCTTAGAGCCGCCAAGGACAGACAGACCGGCCACGGGTGGTCACGCTCTCTCCTTCTCGGGGCCAGGTTACCTTGGGTCGCTCCAGGCCTCCCTGCACCCTCTCCCGGCCCAGGTAAGCCGTGGAACAGGCTCCGAAGCAGGAAGTGGAAGCTGTATGCAAATTTCTACCGAGGCTAGGAAGCCTCCGCTCAAAAATCTCCCTGTGGGCAGTGAATCAACAGCCGCTGAGAAGTCACTTTACTTCTTAAAACAGAAACCTTCATTCACTAGAAAAGGCCACTAGCCAATTAGGCTGCTTTTTTTTTTTTCCCATCACCCAGCTAAGTAACTGCTGAGGAATGTTCCCTAAACCTCAGGGTTGTCGAAGCACCCAGGCCTGAGACGTGCCCGGGGAGGGTTGGTAAGATGGGTTACTCATTAGCAGCTCCAGAGCAGGAAACGGGTGGGGCAGATCTTGGGGAGGAGTATGGAGCAAAACTTCTTACTGTCTCTAACTGCATTTACTGCTCTTAATCACAAAGGGAGGACTCGCTGCCCATTTCCCCCACAACCACCCCAACACACACATTCCTTACCCCATCCACAGGCATGAAAAAGTGACTATTTTTAAGAAAACACACACACACCGTCTTCCTCTGGCTGCATTTTTCATTCCTCAAGTTTATTTCTTCATCTTTCCTTCTCCTTGTTTAATCGGTGCCTACAGAATTTATTGCTGAAGGAGACACTAGAAACAGGATGACTAGGACAGCAGACTGTAATGGGAACTGAAGTGTGAACTCAGTTACCCTCTGGCCAGCTGGGTGTGGGCAGGTGGACTGTGCTCCAGCTGCTCTGCCTGCCGGTTGAGTCCTGAGGGTCAGCCCATTACCCTGGTGATCTCGTTTTTGCCAATAGATATAACAGATAAATACATGTATGTGTATCTATATACATTTATTCACCGTAGTTTCTAACACTTATCACTGTGCCCAGAACATAGTAGGCAAGCACAACATAACTGCCAAATGACCAAAAAACTGACAGAAATGTCTGGAAGAATGCATATCAAACTATTAAGTAGTGATCACCTCCAGGAAAGAGGGTTGAGGGAATGGGTGAGAATGGAAGGCTTTTATCCTATTCATTGCATAAAATATGTATACTATACATATATTGGGGCTTCCCTGGTGGCTCAGTGGTAAAAAGCGGTTAACAACAAAATAAAAGTGGTAAAAAGCTGAGATCAAGGAGACACTAGAGTTGCAGTTTCAATCCCTGGGTGGGGAAGAGCCTCTGGAAGAGGAAACAGAAACCCACTCCAGTATTCTTGCCTGCAAAATTCCATGGATAGAGGAGCCTGGTGGGCTACAGTGCATGGAGTCACAAAGAATCAGACATGACTGAGCATACAAACACCCACATATCTATATTGGATTCCTTTCCCCACAAGTGTGTGGTACTTCATTCATTAAAAAAAAAAAAAGATTTAAAAATTGCACTTATTACCTTGGCCTTGAGTTTTCTGCCTCAAAATTATTATTACTATAGGCTTTTTTAGTTTAGGGGAAAATAGTACTTTTTTGTATGGAGCTGTTGGTACCAGGATACTTTGAAAAAGCTATCACAATTAGGAGATGAGAATAGAAAAGAGCGACAAAAGGAGGAAAAAAAACAGGGAGAGCAAAGAAAAGGTGAAGACAATTTGCATTTCTTTCAGATGCCTTTAACTGGACTGGGAAAAGCCCAGAAGACGCTCCTGTCAACTACTGCCTTTGGAATACAGGCCATCCGGAAGAACAGGAGGAATCTTTTTTTCTAGTTCTCCCACCAACTGTTTCCCCAGATGTGAGCCTAAGGGCCCTGCGGGGAGACACCAAGCACTGCAGTGCTGCTCATAATTGGCAGCTGGGCCTTCCTCTGGGTCAGTTTATCCTGAGCAGAACAGCAGCACTTGAGGAAGGCCTTACCGGTCCCACTTAGGAGCCCTCGCTGGGGCCCCGCTGAAGAGCAGCCTGAGGATGTAGACGGTTTAGAGAGGAGGTCCCGAACACTAGAAACTCCTGTCTGCATATGCCTGTGGCAGTTAGTCAAATATGGATGACAGGGGAAGTGTCAGGGAGCGCCTGGGAAATGAACACCTCCAGCCCCGCAGGAGACCCTGCTGGTGTTCTCGGGCTGATACACACAGCCCTTTGGCTGCCCCCGCCGAAGAGGAATTCTTCACCCAGGAACTACCATACAGTACTTGTTAGTGTATTTAATCCTCCAAAAGTCTTGGAGATGAGTTTACTCCTGTCATTCCCACTTAAGGAATCTGGAGCTCGAGACAGAGAGTCACTTCTAAGGTCACACAGCTAGTCTGTGGAGAATTCCAGAACTGTCTCACTTCCAATAGGTGGATATTACCTCCCCTTCCTTGGTCGCCCTGCTGAAGTCTGCCCTTCCTATGAGTTTGGGTGGAGCACACAGAACTTGCTTTCTTTGCGCAACTCTTGACAGTTTAAGAGAGGGGGATAAAGGTGTAAGTAATAAAAGGATGGATCTGAAACCGTGCCAGTTACCATTGTGCTGCGTTTATGCGATGCCGGCTGCTGTCTACACAGTAGGCAGAGTACTCAGGAGGCAGACCAGCCTTCTTGTTCTGATCCAGGAGGCAGGATAGGTGTTTGCCAGGCTCTAGAGTCGCTCTGTATTCTTGCATAATGAGATAAAGGCCAGCTCTTCCTACCTTTGTAAGCAAAATCATTTGGCCCTAACGCTCTGGACTCGCTATACTATGGTTTTAACCCACGAAAAGAGAGGCAAAGACAAAAAGATTCATTCCTTGGACAAACCTTTTCCATTTTTAAACGCTATGATTTTAAGTGCTGAAAAGGCAGAGTGAAACTCTGACGCACTATGAGGAAGAGAAGAAAACTCCTGTCCTTCATTCCCGGAGGATGGTCCTCACTCACAGAGTCCCCAGCACTGGCGACTCTCCCCACAACTCGGTTCCAGGACTGAGGCAAGAAGAGAAGAGACATCCTGGCTCCCAGCGCCTGGTCCTGCCCTTCTGGCTTACTCCAGTCCCACAATCTTTAGTGAGTACTTGCCTCCTTCTGGACATGCGCTGGGTGCTAGGCACACAAGCTGAAAATTTCTCAGGTTCCTATGTCTCTTTCAGAAGCAAAGAACTATGAAAACACAGGGAGAGCCAAGCAAACTAGCCACCAGACATGGCTGTCGAGTCACTGGTTACTTCTTCTCCACTGCTTCTAGCTCAGAGGGGCTGCCAGAGGCAGGCAGAAGCCAGAACTCCTCACCACCTTCCAGCCTGACCCCCGCTGAGCCCCTGGACACTGCCCCACAGCCCAGGGGGCCCCTCTTCTCAGAGAGTTGCCCCCTACAACCGGTTCAGATTCTGTCAGCTGATTCAGTCAGAGCCTCACAAATCTAGCCTAGAGGTCCTGTTAGTAACACAGACTCTCATGAGGAAAGGATTCTCTCTCACTCCCTTTCTTTTTAAGAGATTCCTGAGAACTTCCCTGGTGGTCCAGAAGTTAAGACTCCATGCTTCCAGTGCAGGGTATGCTGGTTTGATCCCTGTTCAGGGAACTAAGAGCCCACATGCTGTGTGGCAAAAAAAAAAAAAAAAAAAAAAGAGAGTTTCCTTGAGCCTGTATAGATTTGTTCATCTCCTTCTCCTATGAAGAGTATAAGATTTTTTCAGCCTGCAAAAACTGTCATTCCATTTCCCCAATGCGATGGTACAAACTCACCTTACATTTACATCCTTAAAAGGGAACACTTTGAAGTTCTGGAAAAGCCAAAGATTATCTGCTTCAAGTGACTTTCCTCAAAGTGGTCACCTGGACCCAAAGTTGTTGGCATCATCTCTTGCTCAAAAGTGATTAAGTCTTGACAAACTAGGCTCCCCAATATGACCAACACAATAATAACAGCTAACCTCAGATAGCACTTAAGTGTTCTAAGAACTCTGTGTGCGCTTATGTACTCAGTGTTCACAATATCCCTATGAGGTAGGTACTAGAAGATTAGTTACCATTTATTATTTACAGTGTGCCAAGTGATTTTCACTATCTGTCTAACAAAATGAAGAGATTTACTCACCAGAATTCCAGACAACTGCTTTCCAAGTGAGAGAAGTAAGTAGAGACCAGACTCTGCTTCCTGTGGAAGCTGGACACAGCAGGGCAAGTCAGATGAGAGAGGGATGTTTGGAAAGGGATGATAAGGAAGTAGCATGAGGTCCACAGAGGAGATGGAGGAGACACAGTGTGGTAATGAGAGAGCAGGAGGGATCCTCCACCCTTCAAGGAAGTCTGTAATTAATAACCCTACATTATTCTCCAAGTCTTCTCTAGTTGGATGTACTCAATTGTCTGACTTTTGAACATGTATATGGGGAGTTTATTCAGGTTCTATTTAAAAAATAGGATGGTTAGGATAGAAGAACTAATTTAACATTCCTACAAAGGAGACAGACAGATGGTCAACAGGCAGATGAAATGCTCAGCATCACTAATCATTAGAAAAATGCAAATCAAAACCACACTGAAGTATCACCTTACACTGGTCAGAATGACCATCATGAAAAGTCTACAAATAATAAATGCTTGAGAAGGTGTGGAGAAAAAGGAACCCTCTACACTGTTGGTAGGAATATAAATTGGTATAGTCACAATGGAGAACAGTATTCAGTTCACTTCAGTTCAGTCACTCAGTCGTGTCCGACTCTTTCCAACCCCAGGAACCGCAGCACGCCAGGCCTCCCTGTCCATCACCAACTGCTGGAGTCTACCCAAACTCATGTCTACTGAGTCTGTGATGCCACCCAACCATCTCATCCTCTGTCATCTCCTTCTCCTCCTGCCCTCAATCTTTCCCAATATCAGGGTCTTTTCAAATGAGTCAGCTCTTTGCAGCAGATGGCCAAAGTACTGGAGCTTCAGCTTCAACATCAGTCATTCCAATGAACACCCAGGACTGATCTCCTTTAGGATGGACTGGTTGGATCTCCTCGCAGTCCAAGGGACTCTAAAGAGTCTTCTCTAAGACCACAGTTCAAAAGAATCAATTCTTCAGGGCTCGGCTTTCTTTATAGTCCAACTCTCAGTATAGATGTTCCTTAAAAAGCTAAAAATAGAACTACCATATGATCCAGCAATCCCATTCCTGGGCATATATCTGGAAAAGGTGAAAACTAATTTGAAAAGATACATGCCCTCCAATGTTCATAGCATCCCTGTTTACAGTAGCCAAGACATGGATACAACCTAAGTGTCCATCAACAGAAGAATGAATAAAGAAGTTGTGGTACAAATATGTGATGGCATATTACTCAGCCATAGAAAAGAATGAAGCAATACCATTTGTAATAATATGGATGGATCTAGAAATTATCATACTAAGTGAAGTGAGACAGAAAGACAAGTTTATGATATCACTTATATGTGGAATCTAAAATATGATACAAAAGAACTTATTCTTTTGAGAACAGACTTACGGTTACCAAAGGGGAAAGCTGGGAGGGATAAATTGGAGAGCATGGTAGCATGGTATTAACAGATGCACACTACTATGTACAAAATAGATAAACAACAAGGACTTAGTGTATAGCACAGGGAACTATATTGAATATTTTTTAATAAACTGCAATGGAAAAGAATAGAAAAAAGAACAGAAAAATAGAAATCACTTTGCTGACACCTGAAACTAACACAATATTGTAAATCAAGCATATCTCAACTTAAGAAATTAGGATGGTTACTATAAAAAAGAGAAAGTAACAAGTTTCCCAGAGAATATATATAAATTGGAACCTATGGGCACCATAGGCGGGAATTTGAAATTGTGCAGCCTCTGTGAAAAATAGTATGGCAATTTCTCACAAATTTAAAAATAGAATTACTATATAACCCAATAACTCCATTTCTGGGTATACACACAGAAGAAGTAAGGGTCTCAAAGAGATCCTCAAGATAAGAAAGCAGAGTCTGAAAGAGAAATGTGTACACCATGTTCATAGCAGCATTATACACTACAGCCGAGGTAGAAGCAACCCAAGTGTCCATCAGTGGATGACCAGATGAACAGAGTATGGCGTACACCTACAATGGCACATGAGTCAGCCTTAGAAAAGAAAGGAAATTCTGACATGTACTAGGACATGGATGAACCCGGAGGACATTTTGCTCAGTGAAATGAGCCAGTCATACAGGGACAAGGACTGTATGATTCCACTTGGCTGAGGTACCTAGAGTGATCAAATTCACAGAGACAGAAGGGAAAATGGTGGTTATCAAGGGCTGAGAAGAGGGAAGAATGCAGAGTTATTGTTTAACGGGTACAGAGTTTCAGTTTTGCAAGATGAAAAGAGTTCTGGAAATAAATAGTCATGCCGGTTACGCAATGACATGAATGTACTTAATGCCACTGAACCGTGCACTTAAACATGGTTAAGATGGTAAGTTTTATGTTATTTCATCACAATTAAAATAAAATAATCCCCAAAGCAGGTGGGCATGGTGTGTTTTATTTCCCTCATTTTACAGGTGAGAAAATTAGGATGCACGAAGTTGGGTAGCATGTGAGGGCTGCACAGCTGGGTTTCAAACTGGAGCCAACTCCCTGAGAAGGCCCCATCTCTTCCCTGCAGCTTGCTATCCAGGACCCGCTGGGGCAGGTGGTCGCTAAAGCCACAGACTCATGCCCCTTACCCTCTCTAGGTTACCCTTTCTTCTTCAACACTGCTTTTTCTAGCATACTTTTTCTTTCTTTTGCCTTTCCCTCATAAAAATGTGCTCTCAGGAAAAAAAAAAAAAAAACCTGATCACTCATTTATACCTCAGTTACACGGTATGAATTTAAATCATTGTGCTACCTCTCTGAGGGGTGCTTGCATTTTAAGCCTCATCACTCTCTATGAAATGAAAGCCTTTGTTCCATGTTAAAGGAATTTCAGGCATCAGGGAGCAAGCAGGAAGAAACTGGAGGGTGTGGTGGCAGGTAGGAGCACTATAACCCAGAGAAATGCGCTACACGGTGGAAACTGTAGGCGCAAAGTTAGAAGGCAGGTGTATTTCATGGACACACTGATCTCTCAAAGCTTCACCAAGACGTGAGGTGTGGCTGCAAGGGAGATAGGTGGGCGGTTCTCATTAAGCTTTTCCTATCCAGCTGCCTGACCTCCAGACTCAGCTTTTGTTTGTCACCAGAACTGGGCACACCTTAGAAAAGAGAGTCTAGAGGGTTGATTTCCTTAGGGTACTGTCTCCCTGACAGTTCTCACTGCCTCTTGTTGCATCGTGAAATTCCAGTCTAAAGCAACTGGGTGTGGTAGCTGGGGGTCTCAGCCTAAAGATCTGAGCAATCATTCCTTTAGTGTCAAGAATGCCCCGCATGTCTGTGCTCACTGACATGGCGTATTGTGTAGGACCTAAGGCAGCCCAAGGGGATGTAAATGCCTGTTTTCTGGGCACTCACAGACTAGAACTGAGGATTCCAGGGAGTGAAAAAGATATTATACCAACAGCACTGGGATAAGAGCCTGGGCTGCAAGTCTGGCTGTGGACTAGTCCCTCGACCACTTCCTGCCAGCTGTGTGACCTCAGGGAAGTTCCTAACTTCTTTTCACCCCGGTTTCTTAATCTGGATAATGGGATAAGATATCTCTTTCATCAGTGATCAAGGGAACAAATGCACCAATTCTGGCTGCTGCTTTTGTGTAAAGAAATCATTTCCTTTCCTCCTGGGGCATGAACACAGAGCTCAGCAGATAGGGACCAGGGCTGATTTTGCCTTCTCAGCCAGGCACCAACTGCCTATACAGCAGCCTTCTGAGATTATTATGAAGATTAGATAAAGTGACCTCTGTGCAGGGTTTGGCATTGTGCTCAATAAATATTAGCTACTGTTATAATAATAAATATTAAATAATGTGTCACTCAATTAGTATACCAGGAGTCAGTGATCAGTCAATACTGGAAAAGAAAAAAACTCAACAAAACAGTAAATAATATTAAAAATGCATATGTAGCAATAATGCATTCTTATGCTAACAGTTAAATAAGGGTGTACTGTATGTTAGCGAATTCACTGCAAATCAGAGAATCCAACCGCAGGTGAGGATCCAACTGAGCAAAAACCAAAGGTCAAACCACGTGCTTCTTGAGGGCTTTTGCCAGCTCTGCTCTGGACTCTGTTCTGGGGACAGACTGGCCACTTCACCTGTCAGGCCACATGAAAGTTTATGTATTATACAGGCAGACTTGGCCTCACTTGCTCAGCTTGTTGCCTTGATGCTGACACCTTCCAGGCAGGAGAAAAATTATGTATTCTTTTAATTTAAAATATCTTCCCCTTTCAGTTTTTCCTGGCTGGCAGGTTGCATATAGAAGTAAGTGTAAACAGGCACAGCGGTGCTTTCTGTAAGAAAGATGTTCTTAGAATTTCATCTTAAAAACAATAGGCCAGTAAATTTTATGTGTGTGTGTGTGTGTGTGTGTGAAGGAGAGAGGGAGAGGGAGGAAGAGAAGAGAGGAAGGAAGAGGGGGAGGAGAGAGTTTTAACTTTTAGATGATTATGCCAAAACCCCCAGAAACCCACAACCTTTTTCTAGAGCTTTCCTATCTCTCTTTATGAACTCCCATCCCACTAAATTACGGGAAGAGACCACACGCTTGCCACTGAGAGTAATTCAGTCTCTTTCAGTTCAGTCTCTCTTTGGGAATTATTGAGCATTTCGGCATTTCTCGCTCTTCCTCTCAGGCATAGGGTCTAGAGGTAGAGGGGGAGCCTATGGTGAGCACAGAGGCTTAGGATCACTCCGGACTCAACCATAGAAAGGATCTGAAGACTAAGACAGGCCTTGGAACAGAATGGGATACTAACCTCTTCCTCTTTCGGGCATGTCCACTGAGGGGAGGGAAGCTAGTCTAAGGGAGGAAGTTGCTGTCTGGGACTCCCTGAAGGTGGCCTAGTTCTGGGTTGGAAACCAGCAAAAAGAAGCTGCTTCTGACTGTCACTGATGCTGACAAGGAAACCACAAGACCCTGACAACCCACAAGACTACCTCTCTCTCTCTCTCTCTCACACACAGACACACACACACACACATGTGCACATGGTGAAAACATCAGCCTTCTGACATTTGAGGCTTGGTTTCCAGCAACTGGTGGGGCTCAAGCTCTCACACTTAGACCGTTTCAGAGGAAATGTTGCTTGGCATTTGGCTGAGAGGCAGAAGGCAGGTGCTAGCAACCTGGGCAGGACGTGATGTTCGTCTTTGGCCCCTTTCATGAAACACTTCCCTTCGTCAGTTCTGGGAGCCCTTCTTTCAGGGGACTATCTTCCCATGAGGCTTCTCTCACTGAGGCTGCTGATTCTGTCTCAGCTCCTTCCTGGCTGTCCCCTCTGGACCTCCCAGCATGACTGCCTCCTGGCCCTTTGCCCTCCTTGACCCTTTCCTGCCCCAGGTCTGGCCAACTCTCTGCCTTTCGAGAGCACACTGGCTCCTCCAACACTCTCCAGGCTGAGGAGGTAGATATCCGCCACTTCTCCAAGGCTATCAGCTAGTCCAAGGTAGAGCTGGGACTTTAACCCTTGCAATCCAATTGCAGGCTCTGGACTCTTCATCCTAAATCTTCTAGACTTTAGAAATCAGCCTTCCTGTAACACATAAACAAAACGCCTTAACTCCATCGCCCGCCTCCAGTGGGAAGGCCAGTGCCTCCCTGACATTTCCAGGAGCTCCTGGGGGTGGAGGGTGAGTCATATCCTCCTGGATAATTGCCAAATTAAATTTTTGATCCTTCTTGTCCTCTTGCCTCCAGCATGTGGGGTCTTCACTCCCCTTCCCTCACCCAAGGGTACCATCTTCCCCCTGACTCCCCAAAGCACACCTAAGTCAAAACCAGCATGCTAAGTGTGTTCTTAGGAATTGGGGATGGCTGGTGATAACGGAGAGTCACCATGCCACAGCAGAGCTCAGGAAAGAGCTGCAAACTCAAAATGGGCATGCTTATCCCGCAGGCCCTCCCGACATTTTCAGGGAAGGGGCAAGAAAGTACTGGCGGCCCAGCTATCACCTTTTCTCTCACACCATTCCTAACACCAGCTACATCCCCCACACTAGAGACCTCAGCTATGAACCCTCTGGCCCATGTTTAAACTCTATACCTCCCCCTTTTGGCCTCATAAGACCAGGGAATTCCAAGGTCCTAAAGGAGAGGGAGAGCCCTGGTGTGGACCTACCCACTGGCCCCACTCCGTGGAGTTAGCACAGGTGAGCACAGGCTCTTGAGACTCAAATCATTGCTTCCTATCTCCACTTTCAGGGCATTGAACAGGTAGCTGGAAATCAGCTGTTGTGTGGGAACGTTTACACAATGGAAACCAGCAAACACTTCAATCTACAAAAAAAAAAACCTGTTTTTCCCTGGACAGCCTGTTTATCAGTGCACCACTGGCCCATGGATGCTTCCCGCCAGGTACAGGGGCACAGCCAGACTGGAGTCCTCTAAGGCTGTGGTTCTCAGATTTTGCTACATATTAGGAATCACCTGAGAGTTCCGGTGGTGGGTTGTCAGCACGATTAAAAGTTCCTTGGGTAATTCCAGTGCACAGCTGAAGCTGCCGAGTGTGTGTGTGTGTTTAGTTGCTTAGTCACATCTGACTCTTTGCAATCTCACGGACCCACTCGGCTCCTCTGTCCATACCGCAAACCAATGTTCTAAAACATCTCTAATGAAAACAGTGTACATATAAATTGCCTGGGGATCTTAGAAATGGGAGTCTGGTCCAGGAAGCCTGGGGTGGGGCCTGGGATTCTGCATTCCTAACAAGCTCTCAGGTGCTACTGATGGTACTATTGTGTGGACCACAATTTAAATAGCAAAAGCAGAGTCTGAGGGAGGTATCACTATTCTGAGGATCCTCAGCTTTGCCCAGCGCGGAGAGTTTCTCACTGGAATTGCTTTTGTCCTTAAGTCCTGATCTTGGCCATTTTTGGAGCCTAATCTGATCCCTTGTATCCTATTCTTGGTAACTGGACGCAAGTCTCCCTTGATGCCTGGGGCATGAGTGCATGCTAAGTTGTTTCGTTCGTGTCCAATTTTGTGGGACCCCATGGACTGTAACCTGCCAGGCTCCTCTGTCCATGGAATTCTCCAGGCAAGAATACTGGAGAGGGTGTCCATACCCTCCTCCAGGGGATCTTCCCAACCCAGGGATGAATCCACGTCTCTTGCAACTCCTGCACTGTAGGCAGATTCTTTACTGCGGAGCCGCTGGGGGAGCCCTGATACCTGAGGGAATCCCCAATTCCTGCCACTTCATTATACAGATTACTTCAGCTCTCCTTCTAGACAATGCTGGGAGGCTCACCCTTGATAACCAAACAGGTGTTTTCCTAAACAATCAAGCCATTTTTCTTCTGCTTCCTCCTTTCCCCACCCTGTCCACCCCACCCTCCATCTCTAGAATTCAGACACGTACCTACAGAGGTTTATTTTTTGTATCATTTGTTTTCCTTTCCTATTACATCAGCAGAAACAGAGACAGTGGCAAAGGCCCTGATGCAGCTATGTACGACCAGAGCGGAGCAAACCATGTGGGATGAGAACAAGGTGGGACTCGCAGAAGAGGGACCAGTCCAAAGAGCCCCAAGGGTAATCCCTTAATCACACGGGCTCCTATCCCCAGACCCTTAGCTAAGAGAAACACGAGATTTGTCTCAGCACTAAAATGATAGCGAGTCTTTCAGTTTGTTGTGTAAAAGTGTAACTGGAGATGAATGAGAACAATACCTCTTTCTTCTTCCAGAGTGCCGGCTCATTCACAATACCAGGTCTTTTGCTGCTCACAGTCTTGATGGAAGCAACTTCCCTGTGTTTCTATGGATGAATCTCTGGACAGAGGTGGCCCAGTCCAGTCATCAGAGTCAGGGTTCTGATAACCATGGCGGCCTTACTGAAGCTACAGCACTGTGCAAGCTCCTGTCTCAGTGTGAGGCGTGTTTGTCTGAGCACGTTTGCCTTCCCAGGCCAGTCCCTGCTCCGCATCGCCCTGGAGTGACTCAGCTAGGGGATGGCCTCCTGGTGATGAGAATGTAGATCTAAACGAAGCTGCCTCAAAGTCGCCCAGCTCCCTGAAAGCCACAGAGCTGTTTCTCAGGCTGTTTGTTTTACCGAAGCTTGTCTCCAAGTGGGTGAACCTCTGTTTCTGGCCTGGTAGAACATTCGCTGAGATTCTGCCCACAGATGAGGCTGGGGCTTCACCTCAGGAGGCTCTGGCTTTTCTGCTCAAAGGTCTCATATTCTTGGGATAGTCCGGGAAGCCCCAAGTCTTCCATTATCTGCAGTTGTCTTTTTCTTCAACTTCTACTCCAAGTAGCTGCAGCCCCCACCTCATCTTCTGCAGGATTTCTGACATGCCCCACAGCCACCCCACACTTTGAGTTCCTGCTCCCACTCAACATGGGGTGCAGCCCATCTCCCCCACCTTTGGAGGGCCCCTCCCTCACCTCTGTCTCCCTCGAATTTGCTCACAGGACCACTCTTGCAACTCTGCTGCACAGAACAGATTTTAGCTGAAGGTTTTCAGACAATGGAGGGGAATTACAGTTCAGGGCAGACCAAGTAAGTGATTCAGAGCCAACTACAAGGCATTCTAGGTTCACTGGCAAAGATCTCACTGATCATCTTTTACCTTAGGACATCTGGACCCTGGTGGTGCAAAACTTGCCCCTGTCCACCTCCAGAGACTTCTCTTCCTGCTTTGAGGGCCCTGGACCTCTGTCTCAGCACCACCCAGGGAAGACAATATTCTTGCAACTTTACCAGCCCAGTAACATCTAGCTCCTTTTCCTGATGGTTACCTGAAAGGGCTCTCACTTTTCAGTCAGCCATGTCCTATCAAAGTCATTCTGTAAACAGCCACCTGCCACAGCTGTTGTTGTTCAGTCACTCAGTCATGTTCAACTCTGAACCCCATGGATTGCAGCATGCCAGGCTTCTCTGTCCATCACCAGCTCCTGGAGTTTGCTCAAACTCACGTCCATTGATTTAATGATGCCACTCAACCATCTCATTCTCTGTTGTCCCCTCCTCCTCCTGCCTTCAATCTTTTCCCAGCCATCAGGGTCTTTTCAAATGAGTCAGTTCTTCGCATCAGGTGGCCAAAGTATTGGAGCTTCAGCTTCAGCATCAGTCCTTCCAATAAATATTCAGGAGTGATTTCCTTTAGGATTGACTAGTTTGATCTCATTGCAGTCCAAGGAAGTCTCAAGAGTCTTCTCCAACAACACAGTTCTACTACAGAGATCAATCCTATTCCTTAAATGACAAAAAGAGACCATCGTTTTATTTGTAAGGATTTTTTTCTTTCTGTTACATGAGAAATTAGGGGAATATTAAAAAAAATTAGGGAATAGTTTGGTGATTCCTCAAAAAATTAAATAAAGAATTACCAAGTGATCCAGATATTCCACTTCTGAGTATATACCCTGAAGAACTGAAAGCAGAGACTTGAACAGATATTTATTCACGAATGTTCATTGCAGTGCTATTCATGGCAGTCAAAAGATGAAAAGAGCCCACATGTCCTCAATGGATGGATACACAAAATGTGCCATAGCATAAGACAGAGTATTATTCAGCCTTAAGCAGGAATGAAGCACTGATACACGTTACAACCCAAATGGACCTTGGAAACATACTAAGTGAAATAAGCCAGACACAAAAGAACAAATATTACATTATTCCACTGATATGAGATGCCTAGAGTACTCAATTTCATAGAGACAGACAGTAGAATAGAGGTTACCAGGAGCTGGGAGTGGGGAGAATGAGGAAATATCATTTAATGGGTACCAAGTTTCTGTTTGGAATCATGAAAAAATTCTGGAAATTGGCAGTGGTGACGATTGTAGAATGTTGTGAATGTACTTAACGCCACCAAACTGGAAGTGGTTAAAATGATAACTTTTATGTTATATATATTTTACTACAATTAAAAAAAAAAGGCAAATTAGGAGTCTTGGCTCTTTCATCTTCCACAGCCTCAGGCCAGGAGTTTCTCATACAAGTCCCGGAAGAACCCCAGAGGGGACAGGTGAGGGCTGAGGGCAGGGTGGGCTGGTTGTTGCAGCACAGCTGTGCCTGTGAAGTAGGTGGGGCTGTTTCACAGACTCTGCTTCTCTTTGGGATTCAGCATCAATGCCTGGCTCACAGGTAAGCCTTCCTTCTAGAGATCCCAAATGTTTTGCTGTTTGCAGTTTTCACCTGTCTTTTGATTGGGTTGAAGCCAGCTCCCTCCCTGGGATTAATATTCACAACAAGCAGTGAGCGATTAATTTAACCAGTTGAAATTTATTGTGCACTCGCCTTAACTCCAAGTCAGTTTCTGCTGGCTGTTTATTTTTCATCATTGATGCATTGCACATGACAGCCCCTAAGCATCGGAATTTAAAACACACCATTGTGCAGAATACTTGCTGCCCCTCTTCCTTTTGCCCGGCCCCCTGAAAGCCACAGAACTCTGAGTTTCACCATGTCTCTGAGAATCCTTGACTGTTGGCCTGGGAAGAGTGGGAGCTCTGGGACGGTTTAAGATTTGGATTGCACGCCTGGTGCAGGGATCTTGTGGTTCATTTCATTTCAGGGGCTTCAATCAATAAATTCTGACTCTGACAAGTGCATCCTACCCTACTGTCACAAAAACCCCCACCAGAGTCTGAGCCTGCCTCTCAGAGCATTCAGGAAGCCCTCTGTGCCAGGTCCACCCTCGCCCAGGGTCACACATGGGCCAGCAGGCATGGTGTAGCTTCTCCAGCCCGCCCCCACCCCCCTCTGCACCTCACCCTGACCAGCCACCCTGCAAAGTGACTGCAGAAGAGTCTACTGCTGGTGCCTAACAAGGCAGAACAAAGGCCCGCGTGCTTGCTGAGTTCCATTTGGAGTGCGCGACAATTTCAGAGCACAAATGGAAAAAGGAAAAAAAAAAGGTTTGAAATCTATAGCTGGCTTTTATCAAACCAGAACTTGTAGCTCTCAGCTGACAATCAGCCAGCAGCTAAACCCCACGAGGGACAGTTCTTCCTTGCAGCTTCTGGCTGGCTATTAGCTACTAGGAGCCTTCTGACCCCCTTCCTGGGGAAGTAACAGCTGGCAGCTGACAAAGGCGCTGGCAGAGTGGGCAACTTTCGCTTCTCTGGAAACAGATATAAGATTGGCAGGAAATAAGGCATTTAAAATATGACGATTAGAAGCATTTTTCACTCGCCTTTCTTTATTATGCTTTTGGATGCTGGCTCTGATTGCTGAAATGTATTATGTGCTAAGGAGCTTTGATGGCTTTTTTTCTTTTTGCAAAACAGATATCTCAGCTCTTTCCCTGGCACTGACACCAGCCTAGATAAAGGTGCATTCCACCAGTGTTATCTACTTGGATATTTGTGTGTGTACTCCTCCGTGTCTGACTCTCTGTGATCGCATGGACTGTAGCCTGCCAGGCTCCTCTGTCCATGGGATTCTCCAGGCAAGAATACTGGAGTGAGTTGCCATTTCCTTCTCTAGGCGGTCTTCCTGATCCAGGGATCGAACCCGTGTCTCTTTCGTCTCCTGCATTGGCAGGCGGATTCTGTACTACCACAACACATGGGAAGCCTCACTTAGCTGTCTTTAAAACAACTGTCAGTAAACAAAGATGATGGACTAATGGCCATGAGCACAAAGGAGCTTGAACACAGTGCTCCTGACTGATTAAAACTCGGTTTTAGCTTATCTGAGCCTGTCGGGCAGGCCCTTCTGTGGTATTTACGACAGTTGAGGAGAAGCGGAATTGGGAAATGGGAGGTATAGATGGATTCACTAGCAGTAGGTTGGATAAAGATCAATTTAGCCTAATTTCTCTTTTTCTATGTACTGCCAAGCCCTCTACCTTTCTGTCAGAAAGGGCAGAGATGGTGGGTATACAGCAGGAGGCCCCAGCGGAGAAGAGAGTGATTTGAGGAGGATACCTACCCTCAGGAGAGGGGAAGGACTTGGTGGGAGGGTCCAGCCCTTCAGCCATTTTCATTCTAGCTCCCATGTCTCCCTTTACAGGGCATAGTTCTAGATGCACTATTTGCAACATTGCTGTTTTTATCCTGATAATAATATTACAGCTGACTTGATGTGGAAATTTTTAATTCAAGTGTAGATGGTCAGGGTAATGCTTGTCCAAAAAGCACCGGATGGATGAGGTCAAAAAGCTTTGGGTTCTGAACTCAAGTGGCCAATAGAACAGAGAAATATCTAGGTGGTCAAAAAAGAGGAGACTGGATGGAAAAAGTATGTTTCCATTACAGGCTTAAATGATACACATATATATGCATTTTGATTGGTAAGCAGAGAATTTTCAGAGCACTGGATTCTGTTTCTTAAGTTTTTCCCTAAGAAAAAACTGGTCAAAGTTGAGAGGAAGGCTTATTTTTCAAGATGGCAGGCCGCACACATGTGTTTCTATTTGCTCCCTTTCAAGAACTCATTACAGTGATAAAGAAGGAAAATGAAATAGATATAACCCCCAGCATGAAGAGAAGCGAGGAGCAGGAATCAGTGGACGATGGGAGAAGGTAAGAGAGAAGACGGTTGATTTTCTAAATATGTCCTCTGTATCATTTGGTTTTTAAATTGTGTAGATATATTACTTTCAATAAACAAGATTTTTTTCTTAAGTTGGACAGGAGCTTGGTTGTTGTTTCTACTCCCACTTTTAATCAAAACACACTTGTACCATCCTAAAGACACGAACTGCCATCCTAGTTTTAACAATCCCCAGAGAAATGCCAGCCTCTCCTTAACTGAGCCATTTGTCTAACAATCTTCATGGTTTTGATTCACATTTTCTTTGCAGCCTGAAGGTGATAATGTCCTGTCTGAAAGAGTTAATGTACATCTAGGGAGTAGCCTGGCTCTGTTCAATGAAATAAACTGTCCAGAGCTGTACTCTTTTGCTTTATATAGCAACACACTTTTACGTGTGATTAAGAAGCAAAACAACAAAGAGGGGAAATGTACAGAGCTTATCGAAGTGCAATAGCTGCTGCTTCACCAGAAAAACTAGTGCTTTCATTCTCTTTCTGGTGTGGTTAGGCTGACCCTAGGAACCAGAGATGTTTTGCACTGAAGTGAAGATTAACACTTAACAGCTATAGCCAGCCCATGGCAAAACTGTGAAACAGGCAAAGTCTATCACTGGGATTTTTCCAATATCCACTCTGGGTCTTTCTTCTTATTGTCTTTTTCTCAGCTCCAAGGCACCTACTGCTCTCTAGATGCTAGAAAAACAAAATAAGCTATTTTACACTAAAGTGTCATTGAATTTGACCCAAGGACATCAACCCCTATCACTCTGGATCCAGTCAAAAGGGAGAATCTACACAGCAATTTGGATAGAGAAAGTATAATATAAAGATGATTAACTATAACAGGAAATTAAAGTTCTAAGAAGTAAACTCTAAAGAATTTAGGGATGGCAGATGAGGAGCAACAACCCATAGGAATGAGATAGAGTTCTTGATGGAGAGGCCCCCAGGGCTGAGATTCAGATCCTCTGGAAGAGGGCACAGATGTGGCTCCCTGAAGGGCCAAGAAGACTCTAGAATGCTGCACTGGCGGAACTTACTGGAAATCGGCTTCCTACAGTGCAGGAAAAGCTGATTACAGGCCAATATCTCACTAGAGGTACCCTGCTATAAAACCAGTGGACGTGAGGGAAGTGCCAGGGAAGCTACTGGCCACCGTGCACTGCAGGAGCTAGGCACTGGTGAAGCTGCTGGTGCTCTGGGAGCCGGGTAAGCTGCAGGAATCTGCTGAACAAGCATAAGGGAGCCAGGGCAGAAGTCCCCGTCCTCCTCAGTGTCTGTCCAGCATCCACTTTGACAAAACTTACTATGGGCACAGCTACAGGGTACTGGTCCATTTTTGAAGCTCAGGCAATGAAGGGTGAATATGTAGCTGAGGAAGTGATAAATTGATAACTAGCACACAGTCTAAAAAGGAAAGAAAAGATCAAGATGATGTTGAGCCCAACGGTGTGATTCTCCACTGGCAAAGTTCCAGAATAGGCAATCTAGAGAAGGTATTTTGGAGTAGGAGAGCTTTCTTTCTTTCTTTTTAAAATTTTGGCCATATTGCTTGTGGGATCTTAATTCCCTGACCAGGGGGCAGTGAGAGCATGGAGTCCTAATCACTGGACTGCCAGAGGATTCCCAGGAGAGCTTTCTAATGGTCCAGAAATCACACTGTGTAGGTGACATAAATGTATATTAGGATTGAGTGGGATTATTACATGCTGCTTCTGGGTAGACCAGGGATACGGCCAGGCCTTGAACTCTTCAGATTCATCTCCATTTCTGGGTGATGCAGAAAACAGCTAGATTCCCACATATTTTATTTCTTCTTTCAAGCACATGCAGAGATGGCATTCCCCATAGTATGCAACGTGTCCTAGTTGATGGAATGTGAGAAGTAATAAAGGCTACTCTAGGTCCAGCCCCTACCATGCCCATTGGACTGATAGCTCATTGTCCTTCATTGATGGCTAGGTGACGACCAAGGAGCCAGCAGAGGCTTCAGAGACACTCTCGGGATGGTGGTTCAGTAAGACGGAAAGAGTTCGAGTCACAGCTCAGAGGAGAGATAGCCACATTGGATTAGAATGGAACTAAATTGTATTAAGCTTCTGAGACTTCTGGGGTTTTTGTTATTGCAGCTAGTTTTAATTTCCCTGGGTAAATTAAGACCCAGGACAGACTCAACCTTAAATAGTTGAGAGATGGGATCATTCCTTTTGTTTGAGCTTGTTAGAACAGGGAAGGTGGATCGTGTATTCCCTTCCATTCTGTGTCTCGGAAGTGTGGGAAATCAGAGTCCCCCAGATTTCCATGGCCCACTGTGGAGGGCAAAGCATGGCAATTAGGTTTCCTTACTGAGCAGAGCAAAGGCTCCTTGAGGGTGAACACCAGGGGCGTTCTTTTCTCACTTCTGGGAGTTGGTGGTTGGTCCAGAAAGGCTTGACCTCGGTGCCCAGGAGAATTTGTCCTGGTGCAGGAAGGGAGCGCTTACCTGCCAAAGTTCAGCCTCTGCCACTTCAAGTGACTCTACTCCTAGGCCACACCCGTGCCCAGAGCTCTGGGTTCCCCTCTTCTATTAGTCACCAAAAACATGGGCAGATTTAGTTCCCCACTGCAAATATTTTGAAAATGCATTGTTTGCTATATTTAAACAGATGTATGTTGAATATATCTATATACATATCTCCCTGCATTTCTTTTGAGTGTGTATTGGTAATGAAGGATATTGCACATGGATTTTCTGCCATCTGCCAAACCCACCAGAGATTTACTTGGGCTGCCTCCTCTGTTTTACGCCTGTCAGGCTTTAAAGCCAACCTCCACCACCTCAGCCTTGGAGGAGCAGCATCACCCCAGACCCCTGCCATCTGCGGTCCTCAGGAGAACTGTGACCCTCAGCTGGCGACTTTATGTGACTCCAGCAGGGTTAGCACAAATCTCCCGAAGGTCAGCCTCCTGTGAGCCAACGTCTTGTGAGTAAATCACTTTTAACAGCAGCGTGGCACTGTATAAAGTTTATGTAGGATGGACATAAATTTGGGTCTGGAAAGAGCACAGTTTCCTGTGGTGACAGGCAGCGAGGCTGGTGTGCTTTAACACCTGCTTGCTCCTTTATTAGACTGCAAATTATATCAGCTGGAGGCCTTCAGAGTCGACCAGAACGCAAAATGAGGGTCTGGGGGTGGGGGGGACATTGGTAAAGGATAGCTGAGCCCAAACTCAAAAAGCTTTCTATATTGTGAGTTTTGCTTGATGTAGGAAGTCTATTACCCTGAGGGCAGTCCCTCTAACCCCAGACAGACACCTTTGTGGATGTTTAGATGAACTCCAGAGAAACCAAAGAATTAGAAAGACTGGGGTGGGTGGCAACAGTTTTATTCTCTGACACATGGTTAGCTGGTTCTACTTGAGGATTCTGGTTAGGGACAAAGGATCTCCAAAAACACTCGCTGAACCAAACATTTGTGGGGCTTTTTACATGAAATCTCTATCTGTCCCCCAGCACTGCAGCAGGATCCACCTTTTCAGCCTTGTGTTTGATTTAACAGGGTCGCACAGGTTGACATTTGGGAACACAAGGGACATTGGAGTCTACAGAGTTGAGAGTTTTTCACACACCTAAGCCCCAAACCACATTAGCCCTGACAGTCTTGCTTATGGCAACGGCTCAGCTGCCCACGTGTTATAAATCACTGCTCTCCAAAAGAGAGGTAGGTGTTGGAGGAAGGGAGTGCTGTCTTCAAAAAATGTCAAGTGGCATGGCTAGGTTAGCCCTGGGGCACCCCCCAGTGCCAGGTCATTAGAGGCAGCTGTGCAGGTTGGAGTGGGATAGGGGCTATAGAGGAAGCCAAATGCCCCTGGCAGTGGTGACCTCTGCCCTGGGGGAGCCTGGCTCACAAAGGCAGCCGTAGCTCCTTAAACCTCAGTGAAGGTGAGGTGGAGAAGAGCAAAGGCGAGGTGCTTCAAGGAATGATTCATGACCCAGAAAAGCTCCCACAGAAGCTGCACTGTGCCACAGAAGCTGAGCCCACGCTGATAAGGCGGCACAGTGCAGCGATTAGGAGAGTGCACGCCGCCCTGGCAGGCAGGCTGCATTGAGTCCTGGCTTCCCCCACTTCTTAGCTGTGTGACCCCAGGCAAGTCACTTAGCCACTTTGTTTGCTGGTTCCCTCAACTGTGATGTGGGGATAACAGGCTTCACCTGGCCCATCAGGGCTAATTTAGGAGCAACAGTCATCTAGGGTACCCACAGGGGAAGAGGAGGCGGCCAAGGTGCCTCTCCTCTCCTGACCTTATGCTTCACAAGACCACAGACACTCTGTTGGCAGACACGGAGGGCCAGACACGTGACGATCAACACAGAATTCACACTTCCCCCATTGCCTCCTTTTATTCAGGCAGCGTTGAGTGGCAGAAAGACCTCGGGGTAGGGTGTCAAAGGACCTGGGGTTTCATCTCAACCCTGGCACAGGAGTCAGAGTCCATATGCCCAAACGTCCTGGCTTCCATTTGTTTCTAGAGGCTTCCAGGAGCTGATTGGGTCTTGAAGTTAATCTGGTCCATATTCATAACATCAACAATAACAGTAACAGCTGCTACTATGAGCACGTATTGAAAACTTCCTCTTTCACACACTGTACTTAATGCTTTACGTGAAGTAGCTAAGGATTATTGAGGGAGTTACTATTTTTATCCTCATTTTACAGATGGGAAAACTGAGGGAGAAAGAGAATATATTTTATATACATTAGCTCATTATCAAATTAATAGACATGAGGTATTATCTCTATTTCCCTGGTAACTCAGATGGTAAAGAATCTGCCTGAAATGCAGGAGACCTGGGTTTGATCCCTGGGTCTGATCCCTGGGTTGGGAAGATCTTCTGGAGGAGGGAATGGCAGCCCACTCCAGTATTCTTGCCTGGAGAATTCCATGGACAGAGGAGTCTGGTGGGCTGTAGTCTATGGGGTCTCAAAGGACTGGACACAACCAAGCAACTAACACTTTCACAGATAAGAAACTGAGGCTTAGAGATTTTAAACAGTCCTCTTGTCCCAGTGGATCAGAGGTTAAAGCATCTGCCTGCAATGCAGGAGACCTGGGTTTGATCCCTGGGTCAGGAAGATCCCCTGGAGAAGGAAATGGCAACCCACTCCAGTATTCTTGCCTGGAGAATCCCACGGATGGAGGAGCCTGGTGGGCTACAGTCCACGGGGTCTCAAAGAGTTGGACACGACTGAGCAACTTCACTTTCACTTGCCCTGAAAAGAGAGGGTAGACTTAAATTTAAGTCCTCATAGTCTCTTTCATTATGAGCAGTCTTTCTCAATTCTTTCATTCTTTTTGGCCACGCCCTTCAGCATGTGGCTCCTAGATACCAGGGATCAAACCTGTGCCCCTGCCACAGGAGTGCTGGAGTCTTAACTACCCAACCACCAGGGAAGCCTCTCAATTACTTATTTTTTATCAAGGAACAACTTACACTTAATTATGTGGGCTAGTCTTAAGCGTGTGAAAGTGAAAGTGAAGTCACTCAGTCGTGTCTGACTCTTTGTGACCCCATGGACTGTAGCCTACCAGGCTTCTCTGTCCATGGGATTTTCCAGGCAAGAGTATTGGAGTGGGTTGCCATTTCCTTCTCCAGAGGATCTTCCCGACCTAGGGATTGAACCCGGCTGTCCCACATTGTAGGCAGATGCTTTTACCGTCTGAGCCATTGGATTTTATGTATACACCAGTGGAACCACCAACCTTATCAAGATTTAGAATATTTCCTTCATTCCAGAAGGAAGTGGCTTCATTCCTTGTGCCTTCTCCCAGTTAACACCCTCCTGACCCCAACATAGTTCTAGGCTAACTTCTATCACCACTGATTAGTTCTGTCTGCTTTTAAAGGTCATATAAATGTACGCATATAAAATGCACTCTTTTATGCATGGTTTCTTTCACTTGACATAAGTTTGAGATTTCACTCATATTTTGGCATGTGTTAATAGTTTGTTCTTTTTATTGCTATGTAATATATTCATTTGCATGAATTTATCCAGTTTAATTCATCCATTCTTCCGCTGATGATCATTTCAATTGTTTCCAGTTTTTGGCTATTACAAAGTTGCTATGAATATTCATATACAAGTAGGCATATGCACTAATTTCTCATGGATGTAGACCTGAAGTGAAATTGCTGGGACACAGGGTAGTAGGCACACACAACTTCACTGTCAATTTTCCAAAGTGGTGGAACAAATTTATATGCCCACCAGCAATAAATGACCTTTCGGTTGCTCCACATCCTCACCCAGCATTGATATTGTCAATCCTTTTGCTGTTAACCATTCTGTGCTATCCCACTGTGACTTTAATTTGCATTTCCTTGATGAGTAATGTTGTAAAGTACCTTTTCCAATGCTTATTTGTCATCTGGATATCCTCATTTGTTCAAGACTTTTGCACAGTTATAAATGAACTATTTGTATTTTTCATACAGACCTATAGTTCTTATACATTCTTGTTTGAGTACTTGTAAAGAATTATGTACTGCAGATATCTTCTCCAAGGCCATGACTTGCTTATTCACTTGCTTAATGGTGTTTTTGATGAACACGAGTTCTTATGTTTAAAAAGGCCCAATGTATTATTTTCTTATTTTATAATTTTTCTTTTAAAAGGTCCAACATGCATGCACCTTGAAAATATTATGCTAAATGAAAAAGGCCAGTCACAAATGACTGCATATTATATGATACTATTTAAATAAAATGTACAGAATGGTCAAATCTATAAAGATAGAAAATAGGTGATGGTTGCCTAGCTCTGAGGGGATGGGAAGGAAATGAGTGAGTGATGGTTAAGGGGCTTGGGGTTTTGTTTGGGGTAACGAAAATGTTCCAAAATTGGTAGTGGTGATGATCACACAACTCTGTGATTCTACAAAAAGCCATTAAATTGTATGAATCAGACGCATGAGACATATAAATGAGTGACTCAAAGTATGTCTCAATAAAGCTATTTAAAAATTTTAAAGTTATTTTGTCCATAATCAATTGTTATAGGCTGAATTGTGTCCCTAGTGGAAGCAGTAGCAGATTTTATTTTCTTAGGCTCCAAAATTACTGTGGATGGTGACTGCAGCCATGAAATCCAAAGACGCTTGCTCCTTGGAAGGAAAGCTCTGACAAACTTAGCATATTAAAAAGCAGAGACATCACTTTGCTGACAAAGATCCATATAGTCTAAGTTATGGCTTTTCCAGTAGTCATGTGCAGATGTGAGAGTTGGACCATAAAGAAGGCTGAGGGCAGAATTGTGGTGCTGGAGAAAACTCTTGAGAGTCCCTTTGACTGCAAGGAGATCAAACCAGTCGATCCTAAAGGGAAAGAAATCCTGAATATTCATTGGAAGGATTATTGCTGAAGCTGAAGCTGCAATATTTTGGCCACATGATGCGAAAGGCCACCTCACTGGTAAAGACCCTGATGCTGGGAAAGATTGAAAGCAAAAGGAGAAGCAGGCAGCAGAGGATAAGATGGTGGTTAGACAGCATCACCAACTCAATGGACATGAATTTTAGCAAACTTTGGGAGATAGTGGGGGAGAGGAAATCCTGGTGTGCTACAGCCCATGAGGTTGCAGAGTTGGACAGGACCTAGTGACTGAACAACAACAAGATTTGTATTATCCCCAGTACTTCAGAATGTGACTGTATTTAGAGATAAAACCTTTGAGAGGTGAATAAGTTAAAATGAGGCCATAATCCAATCTGACTGAAAAAGATGAGGACAGGGAGACGTTAGGGATGCCTGTACACAGAGCTTGACCTGAAGCCTGGATCCAAGTCCTCCAGTGGGTAACTTGGATCTCTGAGCCTGCAGTCCAGCTAAACCTCCCTGGGCTGTGGTCCAACTATAGATCACACTGAGAAAAAAGCCCCCAAACTTGTTTTAAGCCACTGGGTTTGGGAATAACTTCTATTGAGTGTAGTGTTATTGCAGCCACGGTCAGTTGATATAACCAATATGTCCTCAAAGTGTGGTCCTCCCTTCCCTGAGTCGCTCAGTCATGTCCAACTCTTTGCAACCCCAGGGGCTGTAGCCCACCAGGCTCCTCCCTCCATGGGATTCCTCAGGCAAGAGTACTGGAGTGGGTTGCCATTTCCTTCTCCAGTGGTCCTTAGACACCTGCATCCAAATCATCTGGGCACTTGTTTAAAAAATGAAGATTCCAGGAAAATGATAACTTACTGGTATATACACTGATTGAATGGTTTGATGGGACAATTCAGCAGTATATATTTAACTTAAGAATGTATTAAAATGAATACCGAAGCAATTCCACTTCTAGATAGTGCTCCAAGAGAAATCCTTGCTGATGTCCACCAAAAACGGTGCAAAGACGTAGGTTGTTTGTAACAGTGAAAATCTGGAAATAACTATCTATCAATGGGAGAATGGTTAAATGAATGATGCTGTTTTCATTCTATGGAATCCTGTTGAATACCATTTGTTAAAAAGAAGAAAGTAAATCTCAATGTGTAGACATGGAGAGTTCTCTGAGATGGATTACTCGGTGGAAAGTCAAGGAGCAGCATGTGTTTCACTCATGTAAAGAAAAAGCCCTGCCCGTGTCAATGTGTTCCAAGACGATTGCAAAGACACAGACAAAGATGGTAAGCGATAACCTGTGGAAGGTATGGTGTTGGAAAGGGGTAGGTCAGTGGGGGCCACAGATTGCTTTCTGTGAATGCTTATTGTGCTCAGCTGCTCAGTCGGGTCTGACTATGCGACCCCATGGACTGCAGCCCACCAGGTTCCTTTATCCATGGGATTTTCCAGGCAAGAATACTGGAGTGGGTTGCCATCTCTTTCGCCAGAATGCTTATTGGTTTTACCCTAAGAGGAGCTGTTACCTGTATCACACATATTACTTGTGCCATCAGAATGAAAATCGTTATGTATTAAAAGAAAATGGACATTTTTGCATCTTGCCCCAAGAGCAGAAGAGTCTAGGGATTTGCATTTAACGGAAATTGAAGACCCTGTTCTCTTAGCTGTCCCACTCAGCAGCTACCTTGCAAGGAGGCGGCCAGCCGGGTAAGAGCTGCTCACTGCACTAGGCAGGGCCAAAGACAGACTGTAGGGTGTGCCCTGTGAGGCGGAGGTGGAGGACAACTTTACCCGAGGGTTTCTCAGTTTTTAGGAGGTCAAGTGGGGCACAGAGCTCTGGAGTCTTTCAGCTTTTGGAGAAAGTTTCTGTCAGTTGTTAGCATTTCCTATACACAGTGTTCTCCATCCCACATCTGGGGGAACATACTTGAGTCTCTGAAGGATGGAGGGGGTACTTGAGGGTTATCGAAAGAGGGCATAAGGAGTGAGGGGCATCTGTCACCATGGCCAGCCCAGGGCTAGGACCCTGCAGGCCACTCCACACTTAGATTCTCTTATTAAGGAAAGAGCAAGGTCAGGGTGTGGGGGATAAAGCACATGGGAGTTTCAATGCATTCCTCTGGTTTCATCTATAAAATCAGGGGTTTGCTTTGAAAACCTATCCCTTGTGCCACACAAGTCAGTGACCTTCCGGGATGTTCTGCTAGAGGTCAGGTTCATCAAACCCAAAAGAACAGCATCTCTTTGAAGCACTGGGGTTGAGGTGCAAGCAGAGGCTCTGTTCTGTAGCCCCAGATCAGGTAGGAGATGAGATGTGAGCTGCATCTCACCTGGTGGGACGGGGAGTCAGGTTGTCCTGTTCCCCAAATCCCAGTCCAACCTCTCAGCAGCCTCCACAAGACTGGCCACAGGTCACTGTCCCTGTTGTGGCAGGGGCCTGCTTTCTCAGGGGTTGAGTCGGGCCAAGTCTGCCTGGCCCGACTGGCTTCTGCAAAAGCTGAAGGCCCATGCCCGAGACTGCCCTGCTGCCCTATCTGGAGCAGGGCGCCCCCTGCTGAGTCCCGAGGGCTCCCATCACGAGCCCTTTTGGTGGCCCTCCTCCTAGCAGTGTGTCCTTCCCTTCCTGGACTCAGGGGCAGGGGCTTGGCTCACCCTATGACCCAGAACCCTCCAACCCAACCCCTGGTCCAGAGGGAACCTGGGCAGCCAGTCTGGGAGTGTGGCAGGAGGGCAAGCCCAGGGATGAGCCCTGGGCAGAGGGACCCGAAGGAGGGGCCAGGCCACAGCAGCGGTCAGGATGCTGGTGAACAGATTCTTGAATACTTGTAAAACCCAGCCAGCATCTCAAGTGCTGTCTGCATGAACAGCTGCTTTCTATTCTCAACACAGATCTGCAGGATCTTGAACCCGAGTGGACATGTGTCCACATGCAACAGACAGACACACCCTTTCCTAATCTGCTGGGAGCCGGGTGTGCCTGAAACTCTAACTAAGGGCAGGGCTCTGCAGGTTCCCCATCAATGATGGAGGCTTCTTCCAAGTCAGGCCTTCTGGATTGACTAGCTAGTTTCAGGAGGAGACAAGGGCACTTTAATGTCAGATGAGAACATCCATTTACCATAAAGAGGCGACAAACTTTCCACCAGGCTAAAAGTTTCAGCAAGTTTTATATTCCAGCACCAAATCCAGTGTTATGGTTCCAATCAGTTTAGGAAATAAAATGTCTACAATTTATTTGGGTCTGTAAGACTCAGAACTCCTGGCCAAAAATGCACCCTTTGATCTTTATCCCTTTAATCTGAAGCATTCTCTAAATGCATTTCCATTTTAATGAACAATGCCTTATATTGGCACAATAGTCTTTATGGAAGAAACTCGGATTGTATTTGAGGTTTTCTAACCCTTGGAGTAAATTCACTGTTGTATCTGAGTGTTTAGCACGGGCCAGCTTCCTACTGGCAGCAAGCACAGAGACAAGGAGGAGCGCTCAGTGAGGTTGCAGGAGACCCTGGGGAGACCAGAGCCCAACATGGGGAGCTCTTGGGAGGAGCCACCATTTATGACTGAGGGATCAGAGGAAGGAGGAGATGTTTAAGTGAGGCCTCCAAGGATGGATGGGTGGTTAAGAAGAGAAGAGAGGGCAAAAGAACATTCCAGGCAAGAGGGAAAGGCTGGCACAGCACAGAGTGTGCTTGAGGAGTTGCGGGCAGTGCAGCGCAGACAGGATCCAGGGCAGGGGTGATGGTGGAGGGAGCAGGAGAGATGAGGCAAACAGTGGAGCAGGCCTGCAGGGGCCTATACTCCCTGGAAATAGCTCAAGGGACAAATGGTGTCTGCGGGGGCTTGAGAAATCTCAGAGAAATGGTGTATTTCTCTGGAAGTAGTGTTAGATCTGCAGATGGAGGAGCTGAGCAGCAGCTGTTCCCAGCCTCTCACTCTTTGGTGGCCGCTGGTCTCTAGCCACAGCTTCGCTCTGCTCTCCATGGGGCCATTGCTGATCCTGACTCAACCTAACCTGTAGGCCCAGCATCCATCACCAGAGCCTCTTGATTCTTGGACACAGTTCCGTTAGCTAGTGGCCAGTCAACAGACTGGTTCCCGTGTCAGGCATCTGTCCCCAGTATCATCAGCCGTTTTGGTAATCAGGAGGGTTACATGGTAAAAACTTGACTTTCAATAGAAAATGCAATGCGAGGGCAAGGAGTTTAAAGAGGTGTGTGCTGGGCAGCCCCTCCAAACTAGTGTCTCCTTCCTCTAGTGGGGGCCAGTGGAAGCTATCATATTTTTTAACGAGGAGGATAACACAATGTCAGCTGAGATTTTAGGGTAGTTTTCTACCACATACAGGACAGACCAAAGATGAAGGGGAGGTGCCCACATGGATCCGGCATCTTCCACAGACCAAGCCCTAGGCTCGATGCTGCATGCATATTCCCTTACTTCAGTTTGACAAGAGCCCATTTCACTTGTGAGGAGACGGAAGCTAAGAGGCTTAGAGATATGAAGTAGCTAAAGCCACACAGTTAATAGCGGAAGAGTTGTGATTTGACCCTGAAATCAGGCCAGACTTGAAATCAGGCTTCCCTACCACACTATGCCGAAAACTGGCCAGGACAGCCTCACACAGGTGTCTATGGGGCCTCACCCACCCGAGTCTACACCGAGTCCACCAGCTCCTGCCTACTCTTAGCTCCTCCTCCTGGGATTTCCATCCCCATTAAAGCTTTACCACCTACCCAGCCACCCCCGACCCCAGCCTCTCCCCATGCTTTCTGATTTTAACAGTATGCTCCAAAGGCTGTTGTGAGAATTAAGTAAGATGGTTCTCATGGAGTGCTCAGAGTTGAGCTTGGCGTGTGTGTCTGCGGAACTGACAGAGTGATTGATTGGATGTGGGTACAACAGGAGCCTGACTTGGAGTTTTATTTGTTTAATGCAGGAGTTGGCAAACTTTTTTCTGTGAAAGGCTAGGTGGTAAATATTTTCAGCTCTGTGGGTCATACAGTCTCTCCTGCAACTGTTCAACTTTGCCATTGTAGCGAAACACTGCCCAGAGCCAAGACAGAAGTGAATGGGTGTGGCTGTGTGCTAAGACAACTTTTCCACAAAAATGGGCAGGGGCTGACTTGGCCTGAGGGCTGCAGTTCTCTGTTCCCCGGTCTGTGTCTTGGCTCCTTCCATGAGGGTGGTGCCAATGTTTGTTCAGTTCACAGATTCTTCTCCAGGGTCTAGCGCAGTGCCTGGCAGTGCAGTTGCTGTTGTCCAGGTACTCAGCTGTACCTGACTCTTTGGGACCCCACGGACTGCAGCATGTCAGGCTTCCCTGTCCTTCACCATCTCCCGGAGTTTGCTCGAACTCGTGTACTTTGAGTTGATGCTGCCATCCAACCATCTCATCCTTTGCCTTCCCCTTCTCCTATTGCCTTCAGTCTTTCCCAGCTTCAGGGTCTTTTCCAGTGAGTTGGCTCTTTGCATCAGGTGGCCAAAGTATTGGAGCTTCAGCTTCAGCATCAGAACTTCCAATGAATTTCAGGGTTGATTTCCTTTAGAACTGACTGGCTTGATCTTTTAGGATTGACTGGTTTGATCTCCCTGCTGTCAAAGGGACTCTCAAGAATCTTCTCTAGCACCACAGTACAAAAGCATCAATTCTTCAGCGCTCAGCCTCCTTTATGGCTCAACTCTCACATCTGTACATGACTATTAGAAAAAGCATAGCTTTGACTATATGGAACTTTGTTGGCAAAGTGATGTCTCTACTTTTAATATGCTGTCTAGGTGGAGTAGGTATGCCATAAATATTTGTCAAAGGAGTGAGTACGTGAGAGAAAGCAAGCAAGAACAATGGTGGCTGAGAAGGGATCAGCGTGCAGGATTCCTAAGTTGAAGGATTAATATAGGAAGTAGGAACCAGACTAGGGTTTTTAAGCAAAAAGGTGGAATTACAAACTTGCTGGATGGCTGGAAGAGAAGGCTCTATGCTGGATTTCTAGGAGTGATTCCCAGAATGTGGCAGAGCTGACCTATCAGGAGTGGTGGCACCGCTGCCACCTCTCTCACTTTCAGGGGCTGTGGCTGGCACTGTTGACCCCAAGAACACACTAGCTGCAACACCCCAGCATTTGGTCAGACAGCTGGGAACATCCGCCTGCATGCTGGGACATGCAGGAGCGCTGCCACCTCCTCAACTGACTGACACCCATGAAGCTGGAGGTTGGACGTCGGTGGCCCCATGGCCTTGCTTTCCAACAGAAAACACACAAAGCCTGTAGGAACTTGGCTTCTGTCTCACTTTTGCCTTCCAAACTCTGTGCTGCTATGTCTGCTAGGATGGCCTGACTGACACTCATGACCCTCATGGTAAGAGAGTCTGGGAAATGTAGTTTTTTTTTTTTTTTTTTTTAAGCTTCCTTTACTCCATGCACCTACAGGCATCATAGGAAGATGTAGGAATGGATCCACATCACACTCCACCTGTGCATTCTGGTGATCTAGCACTGCAAAACAAACCACTCCAAACTTTAGTGGCTTAGAACCAGCCATTTATTTTTTTTTCAGAAATTGGAAATTTGGGCAAGGTTTGGTGGGAGCAATATCCCCTGGGAAAGGAAATGGCAACCTTCTTCAGTATCTTTGCCAGGAGAATTCCACGGACAGGGAAGCCTGGTGTGCTACAGTCCATGGGGTCGCTAAGAGTCAGACACAACTGAGCGAGTAACACTTTCACTTTCACTTCACTTTTGGTAGGGGCAGCTTGTCTCTGCTTCATGAGGAGTCAGTTGGGGTGGTTCAACTGGTGGTTTAGGATGAGCTCCATGGTGTGAGCAAGCCCCCACAGCCACCTGGGAACCCAAGTGGAGAGGAACCAAAGCCCTTGGCAAGAGCCCCAGCCAAACTCCCGGGCAGGAGCTAGCATCAACTCAGCGGCCGTGTGTACACCATTGGGAAGGCAGGTCCTCCCGGCCACACAGGGATGCTCTAGTTGATGCCACGTGGAGCAGAGATGTCCCTGACGAATGTTGTCCAAATTGCAGACTGGTGAGCAAAATAAATGACTGTTTCTATTTCTGCCACTAAGTTTCGGGGTAGTTTGTTTTGTGGCAAAAGATCACTAGAACATGTAGGTTGTACTGAATGTGAAGGAGGGAGGGGAACAACAGATGGAGCGATCAACAAGAATGAAGCAACCAATGCCAGGGAGAGGGAAAGGTTGACCCTAAACATAAGCCAAGTTCACTTTCCTGCTTTACCCTCAACACTGAGACTTACCAGCTTTCTGAGTGATGCTTCCTGAAAATCAAGCCAAGGTGGTTTGGGCTGTATATACCCAGCCAGTAGGCCAAATCTCGGGCTGAATAAGAGCCCTTTATTCTTATGAGTATTGCTACCTGGAGGCTCTTGGTCTCTTCCAGAGATTGCCCCTCAGCAATTTTTGATCATGGCCAAGTGATTTAGATTTTGAAACTGCCAAATGTCATAAAAAGGCAAGACTGATCTAGTGTGTTCTTATTTATACAACCAGCTTCCAGGATAGCTCAGGTGGTTTCCAAGTACAGGGTTGTCATATACAGTTGTGCCAGTTGTATACTGCACAATTCTAGGGGGCACCATTCACGTTCTAGTCATGAGCTCTTGGCATATTTATTACAATAGTTTTCTGGCAGATAGCAGCAAAGTGTCTTGAGGTAGGGTAGCTTTTTCTAATTTGCAAAAAGGCAATTTATAGCTAGTGGCAAGAGGCATAGGGACAAAACTAGGGTCTAATAATCTTCGGCCCGTGGCAAGAGTTACTAGGAGAAAAGGAGGAAGTGGGGAGGAGTTTTAGGATTGAGGGAGGCCCCTTTGCTCAACCAAAATGAGCATCCAAGGGATAAAAAGTATTGAGATTTGTGGGGTTCAAGATTCAACTTCTTGGGGTCAGCAAGTCTTTAGTAGGATTTGGCCAACAAAAGGAGTCTTCATGAGAAGCACAGATAATCAGCTATACACTTGTCCTAAAAAGTTGACATCTAATGGCTGAATATGATAAGTAAATAATGACCCTTTGTAGAGAGATGGGGATGAAGAGAATGAGCGAATATTTAAATAAAAATTCTATGGTTCTGGTGGGGGTGGGGACGGGGGCAAGTGGGGGAAGGAAAATGGACAGCGATTGCCATGGGAAAGCACTGTTTAAGTGGAGCTTAAATTCTGGTCCACCACAGAATCCCACCCCGCCTCTGACCACTCTGGTTCAGGAACAAGTATCATAACTCACAGCAATAGCACAGCTTCTGGAATGTTAAGGTAGATGACATGATGCCTTTCTATTCCAGATATTATAGATTGCAAAATCTTTACAATTGAAACAATGTTCTCCATTTTGCATCTGATTCTAAAAGAGAGTACCAGCCAAGCTCAGCTTTTTGTTTTATCTACGCATCTTCCAAGGTCTCCTTTGGCTGTGCATGTTGCTTTTGTTCCTGGCTTGCTGTTTTAAGTACAGCTTTGCTACGTTTCCATTTTCCCTAGTATCCAGAAACAAGCACTTATTTGAATTAGAGCAGAAAAATATTGAATAGAATGAAGCATTGCTTTCCCCCTCTCAAACATGGTGAGGTCATGGTTTAGTGATAGTGGTGACAGTGACGAATGCCTTGCACTTTCACTTAGAGACCTTTAGGAACAGATAAACAAATATTTTCTGAAATGCACAGGTGAGGGAGGAGGTGAAGTGGTTCACATAGGATTGTGCTGATTATGGTCTGATTCCTTTCCCTCTTCTCAGTTATCTCAAAAACTATGCTTTGGTGAACAGGACTGGAGTCGTTCATATTGTAAATCAAACTAAAGTCCACTGAAGTAGGAAAATTATGCATTTTACGTAAATGATGTGGGCAAATTATTATTCAATTTTTAACAGGGTTTTTCCATCACTTTGCTGTGCACAATGTAACATGGTTAATTTACCATATAGCATTGTTATTCATTCCCTAATTCTCTAGGCAACTGCTGCCTTTTGCTTACCATTTCCTTGTTGCTCTCTGGGAATTGACAGACCTCCCGGCTCCATTTAGGGTGGTTTGGTTCCAGGGCGATCTCTAGGGGCTCCGCTTCTCTCTTGTCATCTTCCAGCGCTTACCCCTTGGGAGGAGTCTGAAAATGAAAGGATTCACATATCTGGATTTAGTTTCTGAGTGGCTTTAAATGAATCCTTTTGTAAACACACACACACACACACACACACACGATAAAATCTCTGCTGCTTAGTAATATTTCCCCACAGTATTACATGTATGCCTTCTGTTAAAAACACTATCTGAATAATACCCATTTCATTCCTTCTTACTTCCAATTAGCTGCTCATTGATTATTACATAGCAAGCACTTGATAATTAACTAAAGGAAAAAAATTTCAAAACAAAACAACCAGAATGCCTTGCATCTGCTAATACATACCTGCTTTCATGAATTTACATATTACCTGATGATTCAAACAAAATAGCCTCTTAAATGGGAGGGGAGGAATGAATGACAGCAGGGTCACCAGTGGGAGAAAAACCCCCAGTAATTATTCTTAGGAGAGGAAATGTACAAGTCCTGCAATTCTCTTATTCTTATACTCTATATAGTTCAAACCACATTCCAGCTAGGATGCTGGAGTCAAAAACCTGCCTGAAACCTTATTCTGTCCTTTTACAGTATTATCTCCCATCCGGGTAGTTAGCAGCACAATAATCAGAATAACCCATTCTATCTACATACCTTTTAATGTCTGTGTTTGGGGAGGGGGAGGAAGGAGAAAGAGATTTAGATTTACTTTGCTTGGTTTTGATTTCTCTTCATTTAGATGCATTTGTTGAACACCTTCTATATTCAAAGCACATTCTGTATTTAGAGCTGGCCCCTAACAGGTTGGGGATTAGAAGAAAATACAACTGAAGGCAAAAATGCTGAGCCTACCATTATGCATTACATAATCCACCTCTGCTTGTCCTTTAGGCACCCACTCCTCCAGGAAGCCTCCCTTGAATTCCCCATTCTGGGCCATTTGGCACTCCTTTGCTGCCCCTTGTATTTCCTCCAAACAGAGAGCTTATTGCAACTATCATTTATGGACCTCCATCTCACTGGAGGAGGTAATGGCAACCCAGTCCAATATTCTTGCCTGGGAAATCCTATGGATGGAGGAGCCTGGTAGGCTACAGCTCATGGGGCTGCAAAGAGTTGGACACAACTGAGCAACTAGACTGGGAGTATTAATTGTCTCCTTAGCTTTCTAGTGGTAAGCACAGGGTCTAACCCATAGTAAGTACTCAAAACATGTCTGCAGAAGAAATGAATGATAAAGTCTTTACACATAACCAAAGTCATCTCTTTGGTGGTCATCCATTGCCTTGAGTAGCCTCAGCAAAGGGCTCCTTTCATTCCAGTTCTGGTTTCTTCCTCTTTGTCCAATGTCTCCATCTTATCTTCCCCAATTTGCTGCCATCTTGGACCAGCAGGCTGACCTGGTCAGACCTTCACTTCTAGGCAGTTCTGGATGATTTTCCTCTTCCTATGATCAAACCCTCCCATCTTCTGTCCCATTCTCAGTCAGGGGCTGGTCTTTGCTGGGTGAAAAATGGGAATCAAATATAGAGAATCTGTATTAGTGGTGGTTAAGATTACCTCTCCCAACTACAATATTTCCATGTTAGCAGTAGCATCTTATGGACAAGATCTTCATCCTGTGATTCTCAAGAAGGGTACAGGGACTCCCTGGGTCATGCCAGAGTTTTGCCAGGCATACTACAGGCCATAGGCTTGTTAACAATGCACAATCTGAAGGATGGGAAAAGAATTTTATATGAAGACAAAAAATGGGTATCTTAGGAAAATATTTTTTTCATAAAATGCACAAACATTAGAATGAGATTTTTGAAGGCCCCAGGTTGCAAGGGGTACAGGTTTATTCCCATTGGTGTGTGGATGAGTTCTGGGGGAAGATTCAGGAAACACTAATGGTGTTCACTTCAAGCTACAGACTGGGTCTTCAAGTCACAAGCACACATTCACGATGGCAATGCTAGTGCCTTGGGCAGCTCACAGCAAATCCCAGGGTGCCTAGCAGGCCCTAAGGTAACTATGTTATTCATTGATGTACCTTTCGCTCCATAGGACGGCATCATCCATCTAGCCATCCACCCACTCAGCCAACATCTACCATCAGCTCATCACTGCCCTTGGTGCAGGAGTAGAGTGATGAACAAGTTAGGCAGTTTCTGTTCTCAAGGAGCTCATAATCTGGCAGGGAAAATGCATTAAGAGAAGAGTCACATTATTAAATACATTATTAAAGAGAAGTATTCTGGAAAGGAGCATAGTATTCTGGCTGCTGGGGAGCAGTCATTTTTTACTGATCACACTCTCCATAGAATAGTCCCTGTCACACTGGAAAGCCATTTATTTTTATTTCTAGTCCCCAAAATTAATTTAAAAATAAGGTATATCTCCATCCCCACCCAGGGGATTCTGAATATTTTGCATGTTTGGAAAGAAATAGGTATGCTTTAGGAATTTACTGTGAAAAATTTCTGAGAATCTAGGTATATATAAACTGTGAAGCTTCATTTGATATTGCAAAGATAATTTTTCATTGTTTTCTTCTCTGGAGTTGCAATCTCTTTTTGAGGAATGAAATAAACACACTATTGGTACCTGCCTTAGTAAATTCATACCCTACAATATAATTTTGAGAGTGAGAATTTGTTTGAACCTCCTTTCTCCTCACTCCCCCTTCCTTCCCCCAATTACTTCCTCCCTCCCTCCCTTCCCGCTTATTCTCTTCCTCCTTGCTGGAAAGCAAATATTTTAATCACCGAATTGAATTCCAATCATATAATATATAGTGATAAGAAAGCCAACAAAACTTATCTAAACCTATTAAAATACTTTTCAGAACTGAAGTGACAGAACGCCATTTTATACCAATGCAACTTGTTAGGAAATTCCCATTTGGTCAAGTGAGGTCTCATGTCCAGGGCTGTGACAAAACAGCAGATGACATACCTCATGCTGTGGGCTTCAGTCTGTCCTCCTCTGAATCCTGCAGAAAACCTTACCTTCTTCCAGCACTCATGAAAGAACCATGCCATTTTATATGGTATACATTCTTAAAGTCCCATAGGAAATTTCAGGTAAGATTTTGCAGCTCCAGTGCTACTAGAAAAATCCTCTGGTGCCAAGATTTAGCCACAGGAGGATTCCCGTCTTTCTCAAGGCAGGTAAGTACCCTCTTGTGCTTGTCGGGGAATCTTTAGTTGTGTGGCGGTTTTGGAGGGATTATGAACACCTTTAACTCTTCTTGTGGAAGTGCCTTGATCCTCATACACCTGTCTTTGCCATGAACGAGGCAGAGCCAAACGCATCGTGGCTTCAGTCTACACCTTAATACTCTACCACAGGGAAGACCCAGCCTCTACTGGTCCTCCCTCAGTTCCTTCTGGCAACAAAGCAGACTCAGAGGAGAGAGCGAGGCATGAGCATGGCTGAACAGAAATCACTCCCCCTCATTTACAGCATCGGAGCTTTGTCAAGTCGTCTTCTCCGGCAGGCTTACAATTTGATTTTAAGGAAGTAAAAACAGCTAGATTATTAGGAAGCCTCCCTATGTGGCCCAGCAACGCCAGATGCCAGCTTTCCCCAGGGAACAGAGCAAGTCCTTACTCACTGCCAGGTTATGCAAGACAAACAGACATTTCACCATCACTTCCACTAAGGCACCTTTCAAGATAGAAGAGAACTTTTTGGGTCAATGGGTTCAGTGTCCTCTCCGCAAACTTCTAAAGCTTTTGGGAGGAGTGGGGATTCCCTGGAAGTGATGTCTCATTTGTCTGGACTAGTCTGCATCAGGGAGATCTCTTGACAACTCATAAGCTGCTTGGAAGAAAACACCTGAAATGTCTCTGATTTCCTCATACTCATAGCTACTTTTACCTTTATTCTGCAACCCTAATCTGTTTCAGAACAGTTCCAGCAAGATGCGTTTCATAAGTGTGTTCTCGAGTTAGCCAAAGTCCTGAGTTTTGCTTCATGTAAGAGAACTCACAATTAACTCAATGGATGAATCGAAGACTATACTTTGAAGAGACTGTTTTCCTTTAAAAATCTGTCTAAAACAGGCTGTTGTGACTTTTTCAGATATTTTTTGAATGACTGAGTCAGAAACATACACAAAAATCCCCCAGAGAGTACCTGAAAATTATCCAACCTATTGGGATGTAAAGATGAAAAACACAGTTACATCTTTAAACACATCTAGAACAGTATTTAAAAAACTGCCCAGTACTGTGATAATAATTGTATGTAACAACAAATTTTTATTAAATTTTATCAATTTAGCAATTGTATTAATACCAAACCAATGCCATAAAAACTTGGTTAGTCAGAAAAATCCTGCTTCACTTAAAAATGTTGGAAACTTTCTAAACATATAAAGGCTATATCAGCAAGAAAGCTGTCCTCTTTGTATAATTCCACATGACATCAGTGATCTTAGAATCTCAGGATCTCAGATGTAGGAACCTATAGCAAATCTCATCCAGCTCCCTCATTTCTACAGATAGGACCTGAAAGGGAGCGACTTCAGGTGACTGTTGAATGAAAGCAGCTGAATGAGGGCAGAGCCAGGCCTGGCCTGCTGGCCCCGTCCACCCACTGCCCCATCTGCCACACCAGGCTGTTTCCCTGCTTCGCAACATCATTACAGAGGTGGAGGGGCACTGGGAAACATGCACCGATTCTAGGACGAGAAAGATTCTTCTCCTACAATGGGGACACAGAAAATTCCAGTTAAGAGAAAATGTCTGATAAATTAAAATGTTACTGTCACGTCTACTCCTGCTTTAATGATCCTCTGAATTAACTAGACAATGGTCTAGCCTTTCTGGGTGAAGAAAACCTCACTCCAGCTGTTTTGAATGTTTCTGTCATTTGGAAATCATTGCACAATGGTTAAATTTCCAGGTGAGTCCTTACCACTTGGTGTGGGACACATATGTCATTCCTAGAGTACCTTCCATGATTTAAACAAATTAAAAAAAATTCAAACGTAAAATGCTCTCTTTTTAATTACTAAATTAAGAAAGTTAAACAATTTAAAAATGTAAACTGACAAAGAAATAACAAAAAAGGAATTAAGACTTCAGAGTTGCTACTCAGTATTAAAAACTCAAATAGAAATAGGGTTTTTGATTTGTTGTTGTTAAACATTTGTAATTCAAGGTTGGCACAAACAGCAACTAAAAACATAATACTTTTTTTTGTGCATCCTCATGAAATGTAAAGTAGTGCATAGTTATTTCACTGGAGGACTCCTGGACACAGAGAAAGTCATTTCATTAGCAGTACAGAACATTCAAGCACTTATTTTACAATGGGAAATGTACAACCCCTCCCTCACTTTCCCGTAAGGTTTAGTTATATGAGAAAATTTAGCATGTTGCCATGACTACAATGCTATGGATTTTAGACCATTTAAATGTGGTTACAAGGTTTATTAAATAAAAAAGTTGGAAACATTTCAGCATTCATGTTTTTACACAAGAAGTTTGTGTGGTATCCATCCTCTAGTTTCCCTGGTGGTACTGGCCACTTGCTTGCTTTAAAGAGGCTCACTTTTAAGTTTCAAGAACAAATCATAAGTTGAAGCAAATACTGGAAAAAGAAATTGTGAATTCAGCTTGGGCCCTGATAAAAGAGTCAAAGTAACAGCCATCTACAGGCACAGTCATGAACCAAAAAGTACAATCCAAAAACAAACAAACATGTTTTGCAAAAGCCAAAAAGCGAGGCCACTGGTTTTCAGAATAACACCAGTGCTTTTATGTTGATTTCCCAGTCAAATCCTCATTCTGGGTCCTGAAGCTTTGTGGCCAACGTTGGCCACGGTCTCCATGTTAGCACCCACATGGTGTATGCACAGGGATATATAGATTATATATATTCATATTTATAAAAAAGAAAAAAAACAAACACCTGTCCTGATTGGATTTTGTTAAAACATGAAAAAAATTTTATTGTTTTAGACAAAGAGGCCACTTTTGGAAAATAATACTTTTTTTTAGTTGAATCAGGTGAAGACAGAGTTAAAATCACATAGGATTTGCATTTTAAAAAAAGGAAAGCACTAGGATCGTTGGCACTGGAGTAACTATTTACACTGAACAGAGGTTTGGCCTTTTACATAACATCGATACAATGCATTTCCAAAGTCTGAGAAATAACAAGGTTCTGTCTCGAATGCTTCACAGAGGAGGTTCGGATTTGGGGACAAGTGTCATGAATGAGGGCCATGGAAGTTCGTCAGCTTCAGAGTCACATGCAATCTGATCCTGGACGGTTCTGGCTGCTCTGCGGGGAGCAGCTGGCTATGGAATTGAAAGCTAATGGGGAGGGGGGGGGGAAGCCTCTGGGACCGGGCCTCTCTCTGCAGACCCAGGTCTTACAGGTTTTCCCCGGGTTGATACTGAGGCTCTGTTGCGGTGAAGTAGTCTTCCAGGAAGCCCTGCAGGTACTCGAAAGTGGGCCGCTCCTCGGGGTCCTTTTTCCAGCAGTGTATCATGAGCTCGTGGAGGGAGATGGGGCAGTCCTGTGGACAGGGCATCCTGTAGCCGCGCTCCACCTGCTCCAGCACCTCCCGGTTGTTCATGCCTGCAAAGACAAAGGCCATGAGAGCGGGCGCCCCTATGTCTTCTCTTTCTTCTCCTTGGAGCCTACAGGTGGTTAAAACATGTTGAGTGCTCCCACCTCACCCAGAGGCGAACCCTGTCTTCAATGGGCTATCTCACCACTCAGAAATAAAAAAGGACTCCCCTACTGACACACGTGAAGCCCTGGAGGGGGAATCTCAAAAGCATTAGAAGTGAAAGAAGCCAGACACAAAAGGCGGCGTACTGCATGATTTCATTTATATGAAATTCTAGAAAAGGCAAAAACTATAGTGATAGAAAGCAGATCAGTGGTTGCCAGGGGTGACGGGGAGGGCAATCCTGCAAAGAGGCCGCAGGGAACACAAGGGTGATGGAAACGTTCTGTATCAGCAAACTCTCCCTGTAAAGGCCAGGCAGTAAAGATTTTAGGTTGCATACTATCTCTGCCACATATCCTTCATTTTATTTATTTTTCTACAACTCTGAAAATAGAAAACAAAGACAGGGGTGGGAGCCAGATCTGGCCTAGAAGCTGTAGGCTGCCAATCCACGTTCTGCATCCTGAGTGTGGAGGTGTGACTGTTTATGTTTGTCAAAACTCACTGAATTCTTAAAACTGTAGAATTCTATTGTATGTAAATTATACATCAATTACGCTGACAAAAGCATGAATGAAGCAGATAAAAACAAATCCAGGGAATGAAAACTAAACTGTCCTTTGTTCACAGGACCTATAAGCTCTGTTGATGTGCTTCATAAACTGGCTGTCCTCGTGCCTGGACAAACTCTCAGTCTTCAGCCATTCGAGATCCGCCATCACACCATCAGTCTGGGCACTGTCCAGCCCAGTGACCCCCAGGTGCCCTGGGTTAAGATGACTCTGACAGGGAGGCAGGGCACTGTTTACTGATGACCTCGGACAGGCCATCAATCACGGAGACCTCTGTGACCCTCTGCAGGAGCTGCCCGATGCAGAGGCTTCGGGATGCCTGGAGCTCACAGGATATGTTCTGAGAGACTGCCAGCTCTCTGGAGAGTGCAGCCTTCCTGCACGCTGGCCTTCTCAACAGAACAGGAAATACCACATAAGGGATGGATGGGGGAGCTGAGTGCCCTGACCCCTTTCTCAATCACTGCCAGGCTCTCTTCTCTGGTTTGAGTCCCTTTTCTGCCGTATCGTGTTCTGCCATCGCCTGCCAAGCCCTTGTATGTTTTGGCTGCTCCTTGGCCCTGAGCCTATAATCTGGAATCCTCTCCAACTTCTGACCCAGTTAATTTATAAAGCAAAAACCCGAGTTTCAGCCATTCAGAAACCCAGAATTCTTCCCCTAGCTCTCAGGGCTCCGATCAGCAGGACATAGTGTGTGCATGTATCAGCTTCTGGAGGAGACGGCAACCCGCTGAGTAGAACCACCCAGCCAGAGCAGCCGGGCCAGGCCACAACCCTGTCCCCCTGTCCCCCAGAATCACTCAGATTCTGCGATCTGTTGCCAGTTCTCTTTGTTGTTGTTTTTGGAGCTGGGCTGATTCCAGCTCCTGTGACTGTCAACCACAGCCCTGTCAGTCACATGCTTATCCAAATCCTTTCAGGAAGCTTTCTTATTCTCTGCCATTTTAATTCCTTGAGGTGATAAAATCTGTGTATTATTCCTGCTGTGTTGAAGCAGGCCTTCAATTTAATTATTCTAACATAACTCTGCTCACATTTTGGCAGTGACCCTTATTTTAGTGAGAGAGGCTCGGTAGTTGAATCTGGGTCCCCTTCCTCCACGCCATGCCTGACTTTACAGGGGCTCTCTTCCGCTGGTTGACTGGTCAGCTCTGTAGTTAATTACCTACGTCCTCTTCCAACCACTGAAAAACTCATTTTGATAAATCAGGTGGGGCAGGGGGGACAGTTGGAAGCAAGGGGAGATGCTGAGGTTGTCACTGGAGTGTCCCGCAGTGCTCTGGACAAACAGGGCAAGGGACAAGGACTAGCATTTCCTCATCCACAACCCCCAATCCAACAAGCTCTGCATAGCACAAGTTCTGGGAACTTTCCTGGCAGCAAACTGATCTGAACTCACCTTATTTGGCCACCTGACCTGGTGTGAGGCGCTCAACTGTTTTTCTTCATTTATACATACTGTTGAAGAATTAAGGATGTGTCGGAACACAGAGTGCAGCCCAAGACCCTCCTAAGGTGTTATACAAATTATGGTCTAAGCACTATATGGACTTTCAAGAAAGAAAACCAAGTCTGACTGTGAAGCCTGTCCAGTTCTGGCTGTGAAGCTCTGGCAGGAGTGGACAGCAGCCACCACATTCCAGGAGCCCAGAAAGGCTAGGAAGAGAGCATGAGGCCGTACCAGGACTGGCCTCCTCCAAAGTGCGTGTTTTGTATTTCAGTACAGTCCTTGGTTTCATAACATCTCAGAAGACACATGCCTGAACCTGCAGAAGTCCCCCTTGTTCCTGGCCCCTGCCAGGAGTCTGTGAGAACTGGAGGAGAGACAGGTGGGCGGTCTGAGCCTCAGAAGGTCTGACAGGCCCTGCTGGAGGTGGTTACACCCCCCACCCAAACCCAAATGCCTCCTCCTAATGCTTCATTCTGGCACTGGGATCATCCAAAACCACACCAGAGGGCGTAGCTAATCATTCTCCTATTGCTCTGCAGCCCTTATGTCATTACAGGATTCATGTCATTAAAAAACAAACTACTCAAATGGAAAGATTTCATGTATTTTTTTTTTTTTTTAAGTCTTGATCCAGTCTCCACCAATGGAAAGTTTAATTGGCCACTTGGGTCAAGCCTGCTTTTCCAGTGCTCTGCCTGAGTCAGGGACACAGCTTGACCCTCAACATGTAGCATCTAGGGAGGCAGCCTGCTCCCCAGGGCAGCTGGCACCAGAGACAGAGCTGGGCCTTGGCCTTCGTGGTATAGGGCACCAGCTGGCCTCACCGGCAGCTCCTGGCCATGCCCTCCACCTCCTTTCTGCCCGCATCTCTTCTTGCTTCTCCTCTCCCCCCTTCATACCACTCCCCAGGTTCTCCCAGCATGAAGAGCATACAAAACCAATTCGACGCACCAGGCTAACAAGAAACACACCAACATCAGTTTTGCCAGAAAAGTGGGATATAAGACAATGCACTTGGCTGACAGTGACAGTCTGAATGGGACTGGCTCTTTTCCAAGCATCCATAGGCCAGAAGTGGACCCAGGTCCTTCACGACGGTCCCTGGCAGTGGGAACTGCACAACCAAGAGATGCTCGCTCAGCAAGGCTTGGGTCACTTTTCACTTCACAAACAATAGCCCAAGTCAGTGGGCTGCGTTCATATTTTTTCAAAAAAGAGTATCATCGGCTATAAGAACTTTGAAAAGTCATATTTAAGAATTGCTTTTTAGTAAAAATGGATTTTCCTCTTTATACTACTATTTCATGAGATGTTTTGAAAGTGAAAAGAAAAGTGAAAATGTTAGTCGCTTCAGTCATGTCCGACTCTTTGCGACCCCGTGGTCTGCAGCCCGCCAGCCTCCTCTGTCCATGGAATTCTCCAGGCAAGAGTACTGGAGTGGGTAGCCATTCCCTTCTCCAGGGGATCTTCCTGACCCAGGGATCAAGTCCAGGTCTCCTGGATTACAGGCAGATTCTTTACCATCTGAGCCATCAGGGAAGGTGAGGGCCAGGGACTGGGAAGGGAACATACACAACACTGAGTTTAGGGAGGCCAGCGGAGTCCTGAGGGACGTGGGGAAAGGGAAGAATCTTTGTATCTTACTTCCAATTGAGGAAGTGGTGGGAGGGTGGGTGGGGTGGGGGTGGGAGTCGGGAGGAGGCTGCCTGGGAATGTTCTGCCTATTTTTTTCCTTCTTAGGGAGAAACTGAGGAGGCAGAAATTTTAAAACATGTCTGTATGTTTTAGGAAAACTTTGTCACCAACAGTTCTTAGTGGAAGCTACAATAGAGTATTTTTCAACAGGAGGGCACTCTATGCCAGCCTGTGGCAGCTAACTATGTTATGGTAACAAAGCTCCCCAGGGCATGTTGCCTGGTTCCCAACCTCCACGTCAGAGAAGGGGCACAGGGCTTGGTGGCCAGCGGCGGGCTCACTGGCTGTTTTCACGCCAGCCTGCCTTCCTCTGCCCCCACCTCAGTGGTTTCTTACCTTTCTGCTCTCCTTGGGGTCAGTCAGGAAAATGGACCATTTCCACAGGTCACTCTCACAGGGCACCTGACCCAGTGGGACTCCGTTCACAGGACACCTGTGGAGTCTGCTGTGCTGGGGTTTACTTTCAGATACCTCTTCTTGCACCTTCCATGGGGGCCTCCTGTCACCCTGCGCTCCAGGCTCTCAAACATGGTCACCGGTAGCCTCATTTCCAGTGGGTCTGCCCCAAACCCTGCAGCTGAGATTCTCTGGCCAAGTGGACTGAGTTCACTTCCTGCCATTATGACCGTATTATCCTTCCAAATCGTGCTGCTGGCTTCCTCTCGGTTCCTGAATTAAGGTCAAGTTTCCAGCTCTCACTTTCCAATCCTTACTACGAATGGCTGCCAACAGTGTCTGCTTTCACGTGTGTGGATTTTCCGTCCCTTCTCTCCTTTTTCTCCTCCCTCCTTTTATTTTACACTTTCCTATGCCTCTTTCTTGAGATAGATATTAACTCAGTGGTGTCTCCTCGCTTTTTTTTTTTTTTTTAATCTCCAGGGAAGATCCCCTGGAGAAGTAAAAGTCTACCCACTCCAGTATTCTTGCCTGGAGAATTCCATGGCCTGCATGACTGAGTGACTTTCACAGTTAAGAAAACCATTTTCACTGTGGAGCCACTTTACTCTTTCAACTCTGTGTCTCAGCAGGTGATTGACTTCCCCTGCCTCAGTTTCTCTGTTTGTCAATGGAATATCTCCATATTCACTGTGCTTCCAGCTCTCTGAAGTGTCTTCTATGAACGGAGGGTATTGGGCTTGACAGCTCACCATTTCAGTTTCCTAATATGGATCTTCCAGGGGCTGTGGCTATACAAGTGGGGATTTTTGCTGTTTACCATCCAGGTTTGTATCTGGATTGGACTGGCAAGAGCCTGGATTTTTGTGCCATGTGAATAATTAGGCCCTTTGACAATGGGAATGACGCTCAGGTTCTCAGATACACAGCTTACTTCTGCAAACCGAGCTTTCTGTTGAAAGGAAATTAGACGCTATTGTGCATCAGGCTTTCTGTCAGAGGCTCCCCCTGACTTCTCTACACAAACCCTGTAGAAAGCCCTTCTGTTTACTTGTCTGCTGAGCAGGGCTGGGGGTGCAGGGAGGGCGGAAGGGAGGAGGGTGCTGTTAGTGGTGCCTGCTCAGCACGACCGCGTGCCATCAGACGCCCATGTGCTCTGGTTATCTTACTGGGCTACAACTGGAGCCCTTCAAGTTCGGTTTTGGTTATGAGATCAAAGTACAGACTCTGGGCAGATAGATGCTGCTTAAAGAGGAGAGCTGAAAATAAAGGAGTGACCTTGAGGCGGCACAACGATGACTCTTGTTTCTCTTTCTGCATCTTAACCAGATGAGCTTAGGACACCTGTTTTTATGAAGCCCACTCTATTAATAAACACAGAAATGACAGCTACTCAGGTGCCATAACACGCAAGAGTTAAAGTTGAGAATACAGTATCATGAACAGCTCCTTTGTCCCAGTAACAGTGGGCAGGCCACGGAAATGCACAGGGGTACAGAAGAGCGGCAGCGGGTAGGACCGGGGAGCAGGGAGCCCCTCCCTATCTGCTCTCTCCTCCACCAGCCACGTGGGCCAAGAGAAACCTTGTTGGGGAAGGTAACAAGACTCCTGGGCATTCCAGGCAGGACTCCTCTGGAGGGAACAACAGAAACCAAACAGAGCCTGAGGACGGTGGATGGGAGCTCGGAAGGCAGAAGACTAAGAAGGCTGAGATTTGAAGTTTCATCCTAATTCCCTTTCTCCTGGATGGAGAGTCCTGACCTCTTCCGCCTCCAGGAGAAACCTGCCCCTGGTATCAGGCTGGGCCCAGTGGGGATAAGGGTGACAACGATGGGCTGCTGAACACAAAGGAATTTAGGCCTACAGCTCAGGCTCTGTCGAAAGGCATCTGAGTTGGGCAGAGGGACGCTGAAGGTGAAGACTTGCAATTCTTCAAGGAAAGTGCTATACATTCACTAATTTATCTTCCTCTTCAAGTCATTATCAAATGACTAGATGCATTCACGAAAGTCAGGCAGCTGTCAGTTGTTAAAAGAGTTGAAAGCACTGCAAATGCATGAATAAATGTGATACGCTTAAGAGAATGTTCCTGCTTTGCCAGATCCTGCCAAGTTCCCAAAGCAGGTGTTCAGTGGAGAGCCAGGGCCCAGAAAGGCCAGGACATTCCGCCTAGAATGGTGCTGGGACGTGGTGTTTGAACTGATCACAGGGTCAGTTTCCCAGAACAACTCTGAGGACAGAGGCTACTCTGCAGCTGGGAAAAACACGCTTTGGTTATGTTTGGAGATGATGAAATAGAGTTGAAAGGTTTTGCAGGCTATGGGCAAAGACTTATTTTAAAAGTCTCTTGGGCTAATCATTTTTTTCCCTCTACCCACCCATCCATCCATCCAGCCCTCCATCCCTCCACCCATTCTTCCGTCCAATTGCTTAAGACTTACTGAGAGTCTACTAAAGGAGCCCCCTCTCCAGGGTTCAGAGCTACTGGGAAGCAGAGACACACAGAGAAGGGCTTCACCAGAGAGGTACCCAGTGGCATGGGAGTGAGCAGGAGGAGCGACCCAGCAAGAGACATGGAGAAGGTGACACAAAGGAGGGGACTTTGGGGTTAGGGTTGGATGGATTTCGAGGCAGAGAGTGGAGCTAAGACAGACTTGCATGTTTGAGAGAAGTCTCTTGGTGACGAGGGTCAGGAGCAGCACTAGAGAAATCGCGTCTGATGCTGTCACCTGGTCTCAGCCCCCAGTCAGTCATCTCGCTGAGCACAAATGCCCTCACCATGGCCTCAGAAGGCCCCGCTGGTCTGTCTGGGGCCTCTGGGCCCGCCTGCTCCACCCACACTGCTTCTTCAGAGCCTCTGTGCTCTGGCTCCCTCTGAAGGGGGGCTCCTCCCCCAGTTAACCTGAACCTTCTTCCTCAGATGCCACCTTCCTGGGGCCGTCCTCCCCTGCCACCCTCTCTGCCCTTCCCCATCTTATTCTCCTCCCTCCCGTTACCACCAGCCAATGCGGAATGTATTTTGCTTATTTGTCTTTGTTGATCGTCTGTCTCCTCTGAGGAGTGAAACATGGGGAGGACAGCTTTTGTTTATTGGTTCACTGTGACCCTCCTGGGGGCCTTAAACAGTACCTGGCATAGAGCAGGTACTCAATAAATATACGCTGAATGACTGAAGGAAAGAGTTAAGAAGGACTACACCAGATGAAGGCTTTTGGAGTTTATCTGGAAGGCAAGGGGAAGCCATGGACTTTTTAACTAGGAGAGGCAGGATGAGCGGATCTGTTTCTAGGATAGCTCTAGCTCCGATGGTGACAGTGATAGATGGTGGGGGTGGTGGGGGGACAGGAAGCAGAAGTTCCATGAAGGGGGTTCCTGCAGCAGAGGATGACAGCCTGCCGTGGGGCAGTGGCAGTGGAAACGAAGAAAGAAGGATTTAGAGATGAAAAAAAATAGGTTGAAATGCATTGCTCAGATTTTATGCGTCAATCCTAGAAAACAGTTTTAAGTACTTTCAATTCTCATATATAACAATTCATCGGCACAAAATCAAGTATAATCTTGATGCAAAGAATGGTTATGAGCCTTGGCTTATAGTAAAGCAAGCTGTACAGCTAGGCTGAGGAGGCACTCAGGTCAGGCTATGGGAATCTGGAAAACAGAGCTGTTCTTCAGAGCATCTTTGTTACACATCTTGGAAGCAACCTTCTTTGTCTGGTAGGGTGATGGGACTCCTCTCCACTACCTCCCTGTTAATCTCAGAATCACATTTCAGTATTTTTAACTTGGCTTCCAGGCTCGCTCTCAATTTGAGAGTCTCCTTTCCTTCCTTTCAAATCATCCATTTTGTAAAACCTGCTAACTAACCAACCAACCCAGTGTTTTTTGCCTCCTTCCTTGAGCCCTTCATTCAGTTACACCTTCCAAATACGATTCCAAGTTCCTTCTCTGATTCTTTTTCTGGACCTCCTTTCACACTGGGCAAAACTGCCTGGAAAGCTTTCATAAAATCCATTTAGAAGTAACTTTTATCTCTCCCCTGACCCTCATCCTCACCACCAGCCAAAGTACCTTTCCTGTGCGTAAAGATGACGGAAGGCCATTCTCAGGTATGGAAGAAAAATGTATCATTGCCTACTGCTCTTGAAACAAGAATTACTTCAAAATACACTCTAGCCAACTGAGAAATAACTACTGAGAGGTTAGGATGGGAATCACAGTGGACAGGTCTGGGGTCTGTGCTGGGTGCTACTCCCAGCCACAGGGACTCTGGTCAGTGGAGACGCAGCCCCTCGGCACACACTGCCAACCTGGCTGCTCCAAGAGACAGTGAGAATGAGGACAGGAAGGGCCTTCCTTCTCCAGTGCCACTGGACGAGGCTGAAAGAAACTGTCTGTTCCTTAGGAATTGTTCTCCTTCGTTAAGGTAATCGTCCTGTAATTGGAATCCTTCTGTAAAAGCCTCTCCCTCAAGAAGAGTGCACTGTGAGATTCGAGGCACAATTAAATCTGATGGCAGTTACACTGAGAGCAAAACAAACAGCATCCATGGCGAGCCACAGGTTTGGGAACAACTTTCTGGGGCTCCTGTCACTCCCCGCTGACACAGCTCCAGGGCCCGGCTACAGACAGGCCAGGCCTTCCTGTGGCTGCACCAGGCCCTCTTCACAGGGTCTGGCCAGGCAGCCTCACAGCCTTCTCCACAGGCTCATATCCTAGGGGCCTCCCACTCAGGCCTTGGCGCCTTCCCACACATCCATCCTTGTCTGGGATCGTTGTTCCTGAATGTGAAGTGGAAAGCCTATGTACCTTCTCCGTGAAGCTTCCCAGACACGGCCCCTTTGCTCAACCACCCTCACGGAATCCGGGCGGCTATCAGAGTCCCCAGCATATCAGAGTTGCTCCGAGTATATAACTAGGCATGATAAAGTGGACTGAATTCTCTTGTCAAACTCCTTGGCCATCCTCACAGGATTCTGAGTGAAAAGCCCTTCTCTGGACCTGCTGTGTGCAGACACCTGAATCTGGGGCCCTTGCCTCATTATCAGGATTAAGACTGGGGGCCCATAGTGAGTGAGTTCAAGTATCGCATCCCCCAAAGATGATTTCCTCTAATTATACAGAAATAAGAAAAAAAGGGCTGCTTTCTATGTGGGCTGCTTTCTATTTCATCCATCTGACTGTAAGCTCTATGAGTGCAGGGACTGAATTTATTTCCCCGCTCACTGTTCTATCCCCCAGGAACTAAAGCAGCATCCTCCTTCAGGCCTGTTCTCATCAGTGTTTGCTGAGAGTATGAATGTCTTATTCACAGTACTTGCTTCCCAGGTAGTACAAAATCACACCAGGCACAATCACATTGACTGATGCTAAGCTGAATGAATGAAAATCCTGCCTCAGTTGTAAAAGGAGACTGCTTTCTTTATGCCTAAACCAAACTGGACAAAAGACTCTCCCTCAGAAACGCACACCTGCCTTCCCCATCCCAGGCCCCCGCCCCCACCCCTTTGTCTCGGCTCCTGTGTGTGACCCCGAGAAACAAAAAGCAGCTTTGTCTTCCTGTAAGTAAAGGTTTCACAGAAATGCAAGACATTAACCTTCCCCCCTACACAACACATCGGGTGGCTAAACCTGGGGGGCTCAGGAAGAAATTCATTCAAAATTCAGACAGTGAAAAAGAGGCACCTTCACATCTTCAAAATCCCAAGCACTGAAAAAAATTTCCCCCTTGAGAAGCGATTCAGAAATGCCTGTGCTGGGTTCCAGGCCCCTCCAGGGCAGCCCTTTCTTCTGGTTGGCTACTCCCAGAGCGGCTGCCCACTTGAGCACACAGGGAGCAGCAGCCGCTGCAGCAGCATCAATAAAACTGACTTCCGCCCACATCTCTAACCACCCAGTGCTGGCGTTTCAGAGACAGGGAATTTGTCAAATTTTGCCTCTGTGCCAACCTGGCTCTGTTAGAGGAGTCTTGAGGCTTACGACCAACCCAGAAAGAGATCTTCTTTACTTCTCTGCAGTCTCCGAAGATGACCAGAAACAATCGTAAAAAAGGAACAAAGGGCTTACAAATTAATCTGCCCTCACCGGCTCCGCTGACTGCAAAGATATTATAAACCCAGGATTTGCAAGAGCTCTCAATTCCTCAGTAATCTCCGCTATCGTTTCTATCACTGTGTTTATTATTATTTTTTAATTTTTAAAAGCTCCTCTCTTAGGCAGGGCATGATGGGGAGCTATGTTCTTTCTTCACTCAACAGTAACAGAAAAATATTTCCTTAACATTTCAGAAAGCAGATCGTCCCTGTGCTATAACCATTAAAGCGTGGAGGTGAAACGGCACAAGTGTCCTTTACATCAGTATCTGTCTAAATTAATGAATTTAAGCCTGAATCACCTAAACCCATGGTTTCTTTGGAGAGAATGACTGTGATAATCCAGAAAAACTCCGGGGCTTAAGAATCTCCAATTTATTTACACTGTACTTGCTTTGGGGCTTCTCCAGTGGCTCAGATGGTAAAGAGTCTGCCTACAATGCAGAGGACCCGGATTCAGTCCCTGGGTTGGGAAGATCCCCTGGAGAAGGAAATGGCAACCCACTCTTGGAGAATTCCATGGACAGTAGAGTCCAGAGGGTCGCAGAGTTGGACAGGACTGAATGACTAACACTTTCACTTTCAGGAGAGGCCAGTGGTACAGAACCTGCTTGCCGGTGCAGGAGACATAACACACAGGGGTTTGATCCTTGGGTCAGGAAGATCCCCTGGAGGAGGGCACAGCAAACCCACTCCAGTATTCTTGCCTGGAGAATCCCATGGACAGAGAAGCCTGGCAGGTTACAGTCCATGGGGTCGCAAAAGTTGGACCCGACTGAAGCAGTTTAGCACATATGCAAACTTGCTTTTGAAGAGCGTATTTCAATCATTCAGAAACGTGCAGTGAAGGTGTTCCCTGGTGGCCTAGTGTTACGATTCCAGGCTCTCACTTCGGGGGTGTGGGTATCAGGTTCAATCTCTAGTCCAGGAACTGAGACCCTCCTATAAGTTGTGCAGAGCAGTCAACCCTCTCTCCCCCTAAAACAACCCCCCAACCCCCAAGAAACCCAAGACACGTGTAGTGAATGGCTCCTGCATGGCATTGCCTCGTGCCTCCGCTCTCTCCAGCCACCTGGAGCAGGGGCTACAGAGAGGGCAGGTACTGGCATCTTCTTGCCAGGTTCATGTCATGGGTCGGTGCTACGGCGTAACCAAAAAGCAGCGGGGGCTTTTCTCCTTCTCCTTCCCAGAAGGGTCTACAAAGTCCATCTGTATGGTTCTGCCAGTGACATTTCTATCTTGGGAGCCAGGGACACACACTCCTTCTGAGAGGGGAGAGGAGAGAACCCATGGGCTGAGGTGGACTGGAGCGTTAACCAGCTGCTAACTGCATTAATCCTGGCTCACAATTCATGATGGTTGCTTGTCTACACACTATGGGGGCTCCCACTTCTGCTTTTCCCTGGCTAAATACCTGTCCATGTTCTTCAAATTCCCACGCTTGGCAGAAAGCTGAAAATGGGGCTGAGAAGGCAACCAGGAAGAGGACTCCCCAAATAGAGCTGCAAGAACATCCGCTCAGGCCCACTTCTGCTGTGTCTGGCTCTTACCTGGGTACGGAACTCTTCCTTTGGTGACCAGCTCTGTGAGTAAGATTCCAAAAGACCACACGTCAGACTTGATTGTGAACCTCCCGTACAGGGCTGCTTCAGGGGCCGTCCACTTAATGGGGAACTTGGCGCCTGCAGGAAGAACACCTGGTTACTCCTCAGGCAGAGATCATGGCCCTGGGCGCGGGGCTGGGGAAAGAACAGCAGGTGGAAATGTGTTCATGGGATCAGGTTCAGAGAGGAGGACACGGAGGAGGCGAAACTGGACCCAGGCTAGGACTGAGCAGCTATGGCATCTGCTCCTGCCTCTGCAACCCTAAGCAAGTCCCATCTGGACTTCAAAGCCCCTTCATGTCCTGGCTGTTGAACTTGATTCTACAAACGGATTGAATGTCATGGGTTTGGTCTGGAGGTAGGGCTAACTTATGATTTAGGAAACTTGTATATTTTTTCTTTCACTTTCAAATAATGTTGTAAATCATGTTACCCTCAAGAATCCTTTAGTATAAAAGACCATAGTCTCCTCTTACTGAGGTATATTAAAAACCAGATCAAACCACCACGCATCTCCCAAGGGTGGAGACAATTTGCCATAGCCCACGCATTATGTGGGACTTCCCCGGTTGCGCTAGTGGTAAAGAACCCTACCAACGCAGGAGATGCTAGAGGCACAGGTTGCATCCCTGGGTCAGGAAGATCCCCTGGAGGAGGAAATGGCAACCCACTCCAGTATTTTTGTCTGGAGAATCTCAAGGACAGAGGAACCTGGCGGGCTATATATAGTCAATGGGGCCACAAAGAGTGTAACGCGACTGAGCAACTGAAAACACAACATACACATTATGTGGAGATGGGCTGTATTTCCCCAATGCCTCCACACCCACAGCAGAGAAATGATTTTGCCTCAAGCTACTTCCCCACTACAGGGCTTCCCAGATGGCTCAGTGGTAAAGAATTTGCTTGCAATGTAGGAGATGCAGGTTCAATCCCTGGGTTGGGAAGACCCCCTGGGGAGAGAAGGAAATGGCAGCCCACTCCAGTATTCTTGCCTGGGAAAATCCGCAAGAGAATCACACACGACTTAGCAAAACATCAACTTCCCCACTACACTCTCCTTTTTCCTTCCACCCTTTCCCCTAATAGTAGCCACCTTTAATTCTGGGGAATGTTTTTCTTCTGCACTGTACCATCCCTTGCTTACCTCCCTGTCTTTCTCCTATGAGCCAGACTGGGTACTATCTAAAATTTTTACAGAGTGGTTTTATCTCAATGACTATTTTATGAGTCTGATTTCTCAAGACCAAGAAGCGAATTTTGTGCCAAATCTTTTCTTGCCAAAAGTCTCCTGTTAAAAGAATCCTTTCTCCAATCAAAAAGGAAGGGTGGGGTCCACTCTGCTCCTTACAAAGCTAGATGTGTATACGGGGAATTAAAATTGATTCAGCAGCCTGTGCTCTCACACATTAGGCTCAGCAATTATAAAGCAGTTTCAGATATTTCATTGAACAGACTAAAAGGGAAACACAAAGAATTTTTATTACTGATGTAAACACAATTATATATTTAAAGCATGTTAATTTTACTTAGGAATGCCTAAAAAATCACACAAAGGCTGACAAAATCAAAAATTTTCATAGTATCTTCTAGGAAAAGCCATTATGTGTAAAACTGGCAAATGATTAAAATCTTTGAATTAGCATGGTTTTAATAACCAGAGGTATGATAAATTACAGCAATTAGACTTTTTGTTTTAAATACAGTACATGATAACATCTTCAGCAAATCTACCCTGGCATTTTCGGGCAATATAATTTTCCTCTTCATCTCTTCTATGCCTGTGTGAAATGAAATAAAAAAAAATCCCACTATTTCATTCTGTGGCAACTCATATTAACACTGGAGCAGAGAAATGATTCTCTAGTTATTCTTCCCTTTTATGCATCGAGTTATTTTTAATTAGCTATGTTTCTCAAGCATAATTACTTATATCTTTGCTTAAGTGCTGCATGATTCCACACAAGGTCTGGTATTCTCTGAACAGTCATTCTGTTTTTAAAGTTTCTTTCAAAGCATTCTTCTCACACTTCCTATCCTCCAGCATTCTGTACACGCAGCTTTGGACTCTGAGCCTCTGGGATTAATGTGATAGATTCTCTTCAGTGTCGAGAGCTGACTTTGCCCTGGACCAAACCTCAGCTGGAGTTCTCTTATTTCAGAGAATTAAAGGTATATTAAATTCATTCCTATTTAAACCAGCTCTCGAGCCAAATGGCTTGGAAATCTATGTCCGTCTCTGAAGCAAATAGAACATTTTTCTCCACTGTGCAGACACAAATCCTGTAAATAAAATGACGAGCAAAGAAGCCTTTCTTCGCTTCTTGGAATCCTTCCATGTTGCTCAAGATGTGAGTGTTGCTGAAAGTAAACTAGTTAAAATTGGGATAAAGTCATTTGGGATTTTCTGAGAGAAGATTTCATAATTTCAGATTATTTTCAAAAGCAAATGTCAATATATCAGCCAGTTGTGGTAATCTGCTTTTTGTTTTCTCATTATATCATCTACAACAAGAGTTATATAAACCTTCAAAAGAGAAGCTGAAACAAAGCCTGTAATGGATCTCTGATAAGAAACCTTTTGTAGGTATGTGCTCTGACTTACTAGTAGGAGCTTACTTAGATACATTTATTTTGCATACTCTTTCTAAGATAAGCAACGTATTTACATATAATATGTGTTGGAGGGGAAAAAAGGAAGAATGCCTTTGTCTTTGTTTTGGTTTCAAAATAGCAGCTGCTCTTGACTTCTCTAAAGATAACTCACAGTTTCAAGGAAGACAGAAGGTTAAATTAAAGCAGAGATAAACTGTTAGTGATCAAGTGAGGTTTCAGTGGAAAAGAATGAATCAATGCTCGCTCTTCTACTCATCGTGTTGCTTCAATTTCTCCTCATTTTGGGCTCTTGCCTCCTCAGGGTACAGACACAGCTCCACAGCAGGGAGAGCTCATGCTGGGCTTGGGCAGGGGTCTTTGATAGTGGCCCAGAGGTTGCACACTGCAAACCCCATCTACGAGAATGGGGCCTGGAGGTTGCAGCGGATCACGACCCTGCTGGGGTTGGACGGGGCTGCTCCTCTGGGAAAGTTAGGAAAGCTCCGAAGCCTGGAAGGAAGGACCTCCTGGGTCTAAACACTGCCTTTCCTTCAAAATAAGAGTAGTGCCCTCTCAGATTTTTTTTATAGGTATCATGGCAGGCATAAAGCCAAGACCAAAGTTCTAACTGGATGGATTTGTAGAAAAAAGGGGACAATGTCAGGAGACCTATACCATAACAAGTGTGGCGCTGCCATGTAACTAGCTGATTCACTCTTCCTGGAATTCCCCTTTGGGACCAGGATTAGACACCAAGATAATGTCCTCTCCTCCGCACCTTGCTGGAGGAAATCAAGCAGCCGATGCAGGTATGACGATCTGTGTCAGTAATACCATGGGCTATGGGGGGTCGCAGAAATTCTCAGTGTACTTGCTCAGTGTTTGTGCTGTGTGCCTCGTTGCTCAGTTGTGGCCAACTCTTTGAGACCCCATGGACTGTAGCCTACCAGGCTCCTCTGTCCATGATGGATTCTCCTAGCAAGAATAGTGGACTGGGTAGCCATTCCCTTCTGCAGGGGATCTTCCCAATGCAGGGGATCGAACCTGCGTCCCCTGCTTTGGCAGGTGGGTTCTTTACCACTAGTGCCACCTGGAGAGCCCAACATGGAGTCTACTTAGAGAAGGAGCTTCACCGATCTTCACAGTCATCTCTGGCCTCTGCTGCCTTATCACCACCCATACTGAGTTGACTTCACATCGGTAAAGGTGTCTGTCCCTCTTCATCTTCACTACCTGCGCTCCAGTCCCCACTGGCTCCCTGCCACTGGCCTCCCCCACAATCCCTTCCAGTTGTCTCTCCCTACAATCTGGCCCCTCCTCCCCCACTCCCCAGCCTCCTGAAACCTTGGGCCTCCCCTCCTCTGCTCCCCCAGGTCCCCTCTGACTGTCCTTCCTGCTGCAGGGCCTTGAGTCAGGCTGTTTTCTTTGCTGCAAGTCCCCCCATGGCTAACTCCCACTCCTCCTTTGTTCTTGGCCTGAGTGTTTCTGGCTGGGGAGCCCTGGCCTGAGCACAAAGACTGGGGAAGGTTCCCTAGCTCTGTGCTGCCAGGGTGTCTGGTTCACTGTGGCTGTTACTACTCAAGTGCAGTGAACATATGAGTTGTCAGAAAGTGCATTTCTCTCCGTGGACAGAGACTGTCCTTGGGGGCTGGTACATGTCTCTGTGGGTGGCCACCACGTGTGCAGTACTGAGCCCCGCGCCAGCTCTACAGAAGGCACTGCTTAAGGAGGTGCTGAGTGAATGAGTAACTAGACACTGATTAACCTGTTCAGCCTTCCCTTCCTGGTGGAACAACCGTGGCTCCTTAAAGGGCTTATAATCAGTTCTCCCTTCTCTGGCGAGTCCTTGCCTTGTCCTCAGTGACCAGTGTCACTGTCTACCACCATCTGGATGCCCTTTGAAGGGTTTAACAACTGTCGACTACAGAAGAAAAGCATCTGTCACATACTAAGGAAACAAAAACACCTGGAAAACCCAGCTTTTTAGTCCCAAATGAAGTATGTTCAGAAACCTTTGGGTCAGAGTAAAGCTGTCTGAGACTGCAGGAATCCTGGATTTGGCTCTCTGATGGGCTTAGGGCTACAGCTGGAAGGTTAGACCCACAGAGAGGCAAGATAGCCAGAGGCCTTGGAGCAATCACAGCAAAAGAAAGTAAAAATCAGTTTTTTAATAGACTGGGATGGAAGCAGGTGACTGGATAGCAATCATTCAACCTCATTAGTCTTCAGAATATGGTTAATAACCATCCATACTTTAAGTAAGAGAAAAGAGAGAGCTGTGGATTTATTCAGTTATCAAAGTTTATCTGCAAGACAATCAAAGACCCTACCCTTGCTGGCCTAGTTTTGTTCTCTCTCTTCTGGAGTCTCCCATGTACCTGGCACGGTCTGTAGTGCTGGGGAGACCATAGTGAATGCAATCTCCTACTCTCAGGGGGCTTGAGGGCTAGCTTGGGAAGGACACAAAATAAACCAGTGACCTTTATACGTCAGACAGAGACAAGGGCCATAAAGAAGAATAAGATGGGCCATAAGGACAGACGCCGTGGGCGCTGCAAGTTACACTAAGGACTCTGGATTCCATCTAGTGTGGTGGGGATCCACTGGGGGCCGTGAGCAGCCCCTCATCCTCTGCTTGTTCTTTAAAACACGTAAGTCACACATCATTACCTAGAGAACGATCTAAGATGAGCCAGAACATGAAAAGCGCTTTGACTTTTCAAAACTCTTGAAAAGCATCATGACATTTCAAGGCCCGTGGCTGGCTATTAGCAATCAACAATCAGGCTGGTGATGTGTCTATGTCCCTTCTGTCATCACGTTTGCTTACCTTGTGGCTCTAGTCACATTTGTGCTGTTTTAGTATACTTTCACCTCTGAGTAATATGAATCATCTCAGCAATAAAGGAAGAGAACTTGGCATACTCCAACACTTGGTAAAGCTCAAACATTCCTATGAGAAATGAGCAATCTTTTCTGAGTTTATTCTTCCCTGATGCTCTTCCTTCTTTCTAGGCATTTTTCTTGTCTCTGCTGTAGGTTCTCCTCAGTTTCCCTCTCTCTAAGTGTCTCAGAAGTCTCAGGGCTATAGACCCTTTTCTCTGCTCATTCCCTGGGAAACACGCCTCTCTCAGGATTAACCCTGCCCAGCATTTCTGCGTGAACAGTGGGGGGAAACACTGGAGAAACTTTCTCTCTCATCTGAAGCCTTGGTTCCTGATTTGCAAATGTCTAAGGGACAGAGCCTCTAGGATGTCCCAGCTTTATCTCAAATGTATCAACTATGAATCTAAATTTATTTTCCATTAAATCATTTTACTATGAATAAGACAGTTTGTTATAAAAGAAGTTCTTGTAGGTGGAAAATTTTCCTAGATGGCTGACAAAGTTGATTCGTACTTTAATATTCTAGGAAGCAAACAGAGACTCTTTTTTTAGTATCCCTTTTCTGGGAATCAGACCCCACTCTGCCAGGCTTCAAGGTGAAAAAACTTGAAAGCTGGCTGGGACTTCTCTTCCTCCTTAAATCCACTATCTAACCCACCACCGAGCCTCCTGCTTCCCTCTCTGACAAGCCTCTCAAACTTTCCCTTTCCTGTTTAGGTTCTCTGCCAAAACTTGATTTAGGTACTCATCTCTCTATTTAGACCTTGAGCCATGGTGTCCAGCCTTCAGCTCATTGTTTTTCCAATTAACAATTTTAAGCCTCAGCTTCATAATGTCCACACCAGCCTCCCCCACAACCACACAGTGGGTTCCCTACTGCATTAAGTCAAAATCTCCCACCCAGTTGTCTAGGACCCACATATCTATTCAACTTTGGTTCTTTCTGCCCCAAATCCATAGTTAAATCTAGTCTAGTTCACTTTCTGTACCCTGTACCCTGCACTTGGCATGATCATGAACTTGCCTCTTCTACATTAACATACTCTAAACATTGTCTCTCTGTCTACCTGCTTAGCTAAAGCTTGCTCAGCTCAAGCCCCACCTGCTTCATCGAGTCACCTGTGACTACTCCAGTCTTCACTGAGCTCACCCATGCTCCTGGTGCCAGCGTGATAAACAAGTTTAATAAAGCTTGACGTTAGAAGCTCCCACAACAGCTAAGCATATATTAAGTGCTTGGTAAGTGGGAAGCATCATGCTAAGTGCTTTACCCATATGAGGCAGATACCGATTACAGTCCTGTTCTACAGACAAGAAAACCGAACAGAGGTAAAATGATACGCCAAAGGCCACACATAAATGGTGGAACTGGGATTTGAACCAAGGGAGTCTGGCTCCAGAGGCCAAACACTCAACCACCACTGCTACATCCTGTTTCCAGTCTGTCTCTCTCCTAGTTATTCTGCCTCTCCTTAAATAGAATGGAGATCATTTGAGGCTGGAGGCCCTGTTTTATGCTGCTCTTCCTTCACAGTATCTTGCCTAAGGCTGGTTAAACAGCAACTGTTCAATAAATGCTTTAATTGGTTAAAGTGTCAACCTAGCCATTTCTCCAACACTCTGATGGCCACAGAGATTCTCTTCCTTTATTTAATCAAACCAAACAAAAAACAGTGACACAATACAGCTGCGGAACGAATCATTATTTTCACCCTTAGAGTTACAGGAATAAGAGCCTCCTCACTGCACTCCAGGACAGTCTGACCGAAGGCTCTTGGTTTTTAAATGAAAACAGGATGACCAGCTAAATTTCATTAGGTCAGGATGGCTCATCCCAACCTCCCAGGCCCTGATCAAGTGAATGAAGGTCCTTTTGGGCTAGGCAATCTGCTTTCTTCCATCTTAAAAAAAACAGTTTTTACTTGATTCAGTTACAGTACTTTATGCATCTTGGTGCATTGAGGCCCTCGGTGGTGGCATTTCAGATGCTCAACTGAAGTCTCAGGGACTTTCACATTCCAGTCTGCCCCCTGCACTAAGGGTGTGAAAGTTGGCCAGAAAACAGGGAGCAAATATTTTTTCATGACAATGCAAAGAGGCCCAATTGTGGCCTGGGCTGGAGTGGTCGTTTCTGGAAGGCTCAAGGCAGTCATTAGGGAAAGGGGCCCCAGAGTTAGATAGACCTGGGTGTGCACACTGGTTTTGCTGGGTGACTATTTAAAAGCCTGCTAAGTATCAGTCTCTTTGTCTGTAAACTGGGATCTCACAAGACTGTGATGAGAATTACAAATAATGCAAAGGGCTCAGTACAGCATCTGGCACCTCACAATATTTAAATAAATGCTAGCTAGTATATTTCTTGGATCTTAATGCAAAGGCATTGAGTTCCATCAGGCCAGCCAAAGCTCTCCAAACTTCAATAGAGGGAAAGAGGATGAAAAAAAGCCCATATACTCAGCAGTCAATCACTAAGAACCCAGCCTCCAGGAGTCCCCCACAGGCACTTGGGAAACCAAGCAGGAGCCACCTCCTGCCCTAGGAAATTCCAGGCAGCTGCGGACAGTGCTCATGGAGAAACCCAACAGAGCTAACTGTGGCTCTGGCTTCAGGCAGAAGAGGGCTCAGGAACAAGGGAAAGAGGACACACGCAGGGCGGCCACACAGGATGCTGCGATGGGACCCTCTATTCTTCCTGGAGCTCCAGGCTGGGACCAGGACAGGCCTGGGTGGGCCCCAGCTCATATTACCAGCTCTTACTGGAGACCTGGACTCTCAAGCCTTTTTTTTCCCTAATGGTGACCAGGCCAACTTCATCCCCTCTGGATGAAAACTTGGGCCTAAGTGGAGAAGGCAAAGCCAGTGGCGAATAAAAGCAGCCAAACCCTCCCTCCAGAGAATACGAATGATGCCCTAAAAGCATCTGTAAGGAAGAAAGGCATTTGTATCAACAACAGACACAGTTTTTCTGAACCAAAGATCCATCCAGAACCCTCTTTAGTTATAAAGCAGCAAACTCTGCAAGCTATTATATCCAATATTAAATAATGTGAAGTACTTCAACTTTAAAGTTACCCTGGATAATAAAAGAAAGCATAATCTATGCCAATAACAGGAAGCTGATTACATGGTTGGTGGGGCATGGGATGGGGCAGAGGGGGGTGGTAACAAGGTGGGACCTGGACAGGATATCCTGTGAAAGAGGTAAAAGCAAAGCTGATCTGACCTGGTACTTTGTGGTTATTCAAACAAAATGATGATTTCAAACCCAATAAAACATGCCCAAGCAAAATTTAGAATTTTCACACCAGGCCATAGGAATGACTTGAAATTTCCCAAACGTGTCTGGAGTAATACAGCTGTTATTCCTGGTGACACATTCTGTTGTAATTTCTACTTTAGGTTCGTAAGGTTTTCAGTACCATGTGTAAAAAACATAAAGGAAAAGTAAACGGTACAGTGGGCTGAGATGCTATTCTATTTGAAATGCATAACGGTCAGTGGGGCGTTAGAGAAGGAAGGAGGTGGGGAGAAGGGAGGACTGCCATCCTCCCCAGGCTGTGGGTGGAGGAAGACCAAGTTTGGCGGAGGAAGACAAGAACCCAGGACCAGAGGCAGGGCCTGAACATGTTGTAAACATGATGGCTGCTTAGCCAGGCACTGAACCCAAGCCTGGTGTGGCTGAATCCAGAAAGGAATAGTCACGCTGAAAGGCATGAACAAAGTTCCAAGGGGGAGTCCCAGGCCAAGGACCAGACAAGAGGAGTAGAACATCCATCAGTGTGTATTAAAAGCCTAATCAGGACAATCAGAGGACACTGGGGAGCAAGCCCAGCCACCTGGGAGGATGGTGGATGAGGATGGAGGCAAGGAACTGGTCCTGGTGTCTTGCAGTTGAGGGATGGGAAGGCAAGTGAATTGTGGAAGGGCGGGAGTGCCTTACATGGAGGAGAACAGAAAGGAGGCAGTGACGTTTCTTCTACAAACCTATGGGGCAGCCAGAAGGGGAAGGAAGGATGCTTGCCTTCCCCCATCACCTTCCTCCCAAGGTTGACCAATGACAACTCAGGAGAACTCTCACTGGCAACACAAAAGCAAAGAATGAAATTAACCAGCATCTCCTGAAATCATGCTGTCTGGTCCCCCCGTGCTCTCAGGGAGGAGGTCTAAGGTTCATCAGCAAGACTTTTCCTGGGACTTCCCTGCTGGTCCAGGGGTTAAGACTCTGTGCTTCCACTGCAGGAAGCACAGGTTCAATCCCTGGATGGGGAACTAAGATCCTGCATGCCACCAGCATGGCCAAAAACAAGCAAAAGAAGACTTGCCTGAAGTGCTGAATGTGTGTGTATGTATGTGTGTGTGTGGGGGGGAGGGGACTGGGACTTGTGGAAGTGATTATCTTGGGTGGAACTGAAGACAGGAGGGCCCCTGCTTGCTGTTCTAGAACACCAGAATGCTGAATAACTCCAGCGATCCTTCCAGCTTTCCAAGAACTACAAGGAAGGCAAAGGTAGAACTAAATCTCCGACTCACCCTCTGGGTATGATGGAGACTGTATCTATGGTCTTTTCTCCAGAACAAAAGGCAAGAAAGCTGCGTGTAGTGCTCTGGAAGCAACTGTATGCTGCCGTTCAGGGTGGTGAGAATTCAGACTGAAGTCAAAACACACGTCTGAAATTGAGTTCAACCCAGACGTCATCTCAAGAATCTGGTCACTCCTAGCAGGGGCAGTGGGCTTGGGTCAGTCTGACATCATGTCACAAAGCCTGCTAGGCAGCAAGGGACACTGGGGTTGGAGATACTGCTCAGAAACAGCTGGTGGTCATACCAAGGGTCTGGTTGGAAGTCACGAAGAAACGGAAGGAAGAGAGGATGTATAGAAGACGATAACCGCTTTGGGGTACTTTTCCACACCACTCCCCCAGCCCCCGCCTGTGCCTTTAGGGAGACCAGCACCGTGCTGCTGTGCAGCCTCCTCCAAAACACTGGACAGCTTTCACACGCACTGGCTCTCCCTGATTATCAGGATGATGCACACGCAGGAGTTCCTCTGTCAGCAAAGCAAGACAAGGAAGCCAAGTGACATTCTTGATGTTTGATGGCAGTCTGTAGTGCCTATTTACACACTTTAAAATCACAGAGGGTGACCATCTGCTTCCTTCTTGATGATTACTAAGGAACGTGGGTGCACAAACCAAGGACTTGCTCTGACCATTCAGAAACAACTGCCAAATTGCTCTGCTCAAGACAGCACAAAGGGGGGGGGGGAGGGAGGAAGGGAGGGAGAGTAAGAGAGAGAGAGAGAGAGAGAGAGAGAGAGAGAGAGAGAGAGACCCATATGGAATACAAAACGTGACGCCCAGTGCAGAGAAGAGGAAAGATATTCAGACAAGCTGAGCTCTCGGTGACCCAGGCTTACAGCAGGCCCATCAGTCCCCTCCCTTCTGCCCCTCTAGGTGCAGGGTCAGGGAGCAGCCAGGCTATGGGGATGGAAGGAATGAATCCACGTCCTCCCAGCAAACAGTTTTAATTTTAAAAGAGACAGTGGGGGAGGCAGGGGTGAGTTTTCCTTTCCTTTTAGTCTTTGGCTTGCCCCGCGTCCCTTTTCCGAGGAAAACACGATCTGCCCCACCCATCAGCCTCTCTCCGGCAGCCTGACCGCTCCCGCAGCGCAGAACCTGACCCCGGGGCTCCGCGGTGGGTGCGCAGATAAACAAAGCGCCCCTCGGAAAAGCCGGTGGAAGCCCGGCCGCCGGGGGCGGAATACAAATGAAGGCGCTCTCTGCCTCTGACGGAAGCGCACCAAACTCCGGAATCTGGGAGGCTTGATTGGAACCAGGCTGGGCTCTGGCTCGCAGCTCTCTCAGCAACAGCGGGAAGGAGGGCTGGGAGGGCCTGGCCGAGGGCAGGGAGTTCTGCGGGAGAGCCTTGGGCTCTCAGCAGACACCCCCGGGACCGGCGACCCTGACCGAGGCCCAGCGGCACGGTCAGTTCAAACAGATAAGCTTCCTGCTCCGTGCTTAAAACAATAGCTGAGCTGGAAAGGGTTTGCTTTTCGTCAAAGGATGATTCGCTTCTCTAGCACGGGAAGAATTAGATTAAATTCAGTAATTAAAAGGGCTTCGTCCCCCTCCTCCTCGCCTGACATTTGCTGTTCAGGTCACAGCACACTGTGTGGGAATGGCAAGGCCGTTGTTGACAGAGAACAAGAAACGCATGTGCCGGCGGGGGCAGGGAGGGCATCTCGCGGCGAGATCAGCCTTGATCTGCCTCTGGATTACAGGGGCCTCAGAAGAGGCTGATTAATAATTCTGCAGGAGCCCTTGAGCTGGAAAGCTGGCGTTCTGAGTCTGATAATCCCCAGTCGTGGTAGTACAAAGGAAGGACAGGAATTGAATTCACAGTTCTGAATGGTGAAATGCAAAATCTGAAAGAAACAGGGATCTGCTTCTTCCTGACTGTGTTTGTCAACCTAGCTGCCTGCTTGTTTGTGTTAAATGGCTACTGTGCTTTTTGAATCCAAAATCTGATTATATTTAATTAGTACAGGCATCTGGGATTTCTAATACACAAAGAGTTATTAAAGTAACAAATCTTTCTAAAATATGTTCTCCATGAAAGAATGTGTTAATTTATGCAGCAACAATTTTTTAACATGAAATAATTAACATGAAAACTGCAACAATTATGAATTCTTTGCAGTCTAATTTATATGGGAATTTTCCTCCAGATAATAATCTATTCAACCTAAACCCTCATTTGAACAGACGTATTTTTCTTCTATTTAATATATAAACCTAGACCTACAGCAGGTTTTATACAAAGTCCTAAATGCCCCTGTTTCCATACATTCCAAAGATCCAAAGATTAAATGGGCTTTGACATTTGCTTTCTCAGCAATGATCCTGTCATTAACTTAGACCTTGAAAAACCCCAGAAAGCCCCAAACCCCAAATAAACCTAAAATACAGAGCAACTCTAATTTCCCATCTTTGTGATAATTCAAATCAAGAGAAGAAAGGGTTAAATAGGCAGGTCCTTTTTGCGGAGACCCTGACTGAGAGAGAGAGAGAGAGAGAGAGAGAGAGAGAGAGAGAGAGAGAGTGTGTGTGTAGGGAAAGATCAAGTGTGTGTGTGTGTGTGTGTGTGTAGGGAAAGACCAAGTGTGTGTGTGTGTGTGTGTGAGAGAGAGAGAGAGAAAGGGAGAAAGAACGCTATTAACACCCCAGTGGATCAACAGTAGTGATGTTACTATTGCTACTACTAGTAACTAAAATTATACAACTGTCAGCTCAGCATCTGCTTTGTGCTAAGTGTTTTCTGTATGTTCTCAGGGAAGCCATACAACAATTCTCTGATATAAATAACTATTATCATCCCTGTTTTTAGAGGAGGAAATAAAGGCTCAGAGAGGTTAAGTAACTCATCCAAGGCCTCACAACTCATTAGCAGTGATGCTAATACTCACATCAGGATAACTTGATTTCATGGGTCATACTCTAAACCAATCCAGTCCCTGCCATCTCTGGAATGCATATTTGCACATGCATGTGGGTGTGCATGTGCACACACTCATGCACAACCATCAGTGACACTGCTGAGAATGTCCATCAGATGTTCAGACTTGACAAGATCAAAAATAATGGAGGTAGGGACAGTTCTCAACAGAGAAGGCAAATCTGAGAAAAAAACGAAACTCTGCTGGAGAGGCTGGTGGGTAGACCACCAACTCCCAGCTGTGTGCACAGGGGCCCTTTGGCATGCAGATAAACCAAATGGCACCTGCCCAGACCAATGGAATTGGCTGTAAAAAATGAAATATATTATTTTTCTTACAAGAATGATTATTCTTTACTATTCCTTACTAGCTTTTTCCTTAAAAAGAATTTTTAGTTAAGTAAATAAAGACCTCTTTCAAGGCAAATGTATATCACACACAAAAAGTTTGGGTTACAAGAATGGTTTATATTTCACAACCCTCCAACAGCTTTTATAGAGAGCCCGTTTAATTCTCACACTAATTATGTGAGGTAATTATTTTTATTATCTCCATTTTACAGATGCTAAAAATAAGGCTCAGAAAGGTTAACTGATTTGCCTGGGGACACGCCAACCTTGTAAGAGATAGCTAGTTCAGACTGCCAGCCACAGCTTCCACAGCCTCACCATGCTGCCTTCGCCGCCTAAAGAGAAGTAAAACCCTATGCAACACAGGGACTATGTATTCTGTCTTTAAAGATAAGGCCACAAAACCTGCTGGGCAGTAGAGGTCTGTCCTAAGGCCAACAATTTCACTACTAGAACTATACCCTGAAGAGAGGAGGATGTGAGCACCACTGCCGCAGCTAATTTCATAAAGTCTCCCAGTTAGAAATACCAGGAGAATGGATGCGTGGATCTATCTGTAAATGGAATACTACTCAGCAAAGGAAAGGAAGGACCTACGGTTTTTGCAGCAACATGGATAAATCTCACAATGACGCAGAAGAAAGTAGACACAAAAGACTGGTACTGAATGACTTGTTTATATGAAGATCAGTTACAGGGGAAAGGAATCTCTGGTGGCAAAAGGAAAACAGGGTCTACTTTGGGGAATGCTGACTGACTGGAAGGGGATGAGGAGGTCTTTAGGGGGTTGGCAGTGTTTGTATCCTCATCTGCGGGTAATTTCAAGGGCATCCCCATATGTAAAAATTCCCTGAGTTGTATACTTCAGACCTACCCATTCATTTTATTGTACATATATTATGACTCAATTAAAAAAAATGTGTCCACCAAAGCAAATCATCCTGATACGTAAGCCAGGTCTATCTGGGCTTGTTTGGTTTAAATCAGTATTAGTCAGCACTGAGCTTCCTAAGCTGAGGAAGAAACTTTTTTCAGGAAACTTTTTTCAAGAATTCTCGCATGGTCTGTCTGTGTGGGACCTCTGGGGAACTGGTGGCAGGAGGGGCTGTAATCAGACCTCGAGGGAGGGTGCAGGCAGCAAGGGGGGTGAGAAGCCATGGTTGGCTGAGGGGTGGTGATGTGGGGAGGAGTCCTCGGAGGTGAGGACCCATGGCTATGGGACCAGATGAGGGCACCCCCACTGACCTCTCTGGGCTTGGACATCAAACTCAGATGTACCACCACAACTACCTCAAGCTCAACAAACCCCAAAGCAAACCAAACTCACCTTTGTTCTTGGAAGAGAAAACCTTCTTCCTGACTCACTCACGCCTGTTGCTGGCAACTGCATCGTCATGACCACTCATATCTGACCACAGGGAATTAGCTCTGATCCCTCTCTCCCTTTCCCAGATAGTGGCTGAGCCTTTCCACGTGTCTCTGGCCAATCTGGAATTTGTTTATTCCTCAAGAACTTAGTCTTGTCCAGGACAGAATAACGAGAGTCCTTTTGTTTACCAGTCGCTACATGGCAGGTACTGTGCTAAACAATTTACATGTGCTGTTTCACTTAATCTTTGCAAAAATGAAAGCACAAAACAGGGAAAGTATCTTTCCATTTTACAGACAAACAAGCAAAGGTGTGGAAAAGTTAGGTAATGTGCCCAAGGCCCCAGAGCTGGTGGGTGATAGGGATGGGTTTCAGATCTCATCTGACTCCATGTTGGCAGCTTGCCCCGGTTTAGTCTTTGGCTTCTTTTGCTCAGGAGCTCCTATCAAAGCCCCTTCACTTTGAAGGGCACTCGAATAATGACGGTTGCCATTACTTGGAGATCCAGATTGGACAGAAGACCTAACTGCTGTCACTGGGGGACATGCAGAAGTAAGAAAATGAGCGATACCAAATGATTGCTAGTTGCCTCCAGAATGCTATTGGCAGAGGACCACTCTCCCTAGCTCTGGGCCTGGTCTTGACCTTCTCCCTGATATGGGGCTGCTGCTTACAATCCAGTGGGGCAGGGAGGGGAGGACAAAGGAACTCAGGAGCGGCTGTTTAACTCAGGTCCCAAATCCAGTTCTGCAGGTGCCTGGGGAAATGCCAGCTCATCCACCAGATAGGAGGAGGGATAGACATTTCAGGGAGCCCTTAGATGGGAACCTCACCAGTTTGTTGAGAAACAACAGTCACTCACAGTCTGAAAATACCTGTGATCAGCACATGCTTCTCAACACTGCCCACACTTCCATAAACAAGATGCGGCCTGGCTGAGGCCTGTGGGGAACATAAAATTGGGCTTGTAAATATTTTCAGGCACACAGAGCAGCTGTCTGGAAGAACTGACTAATTCCCTGCAGAAACTTCAGCATGAAGCACGCATGCCATCTGCAGAGCACGCCAGTGGATACACACTGGGCCCTTCCTGCCTCGTAAAGCAGCCTGGGCACAGGGCAGACCCCCGGAGGTGTTCTGTAAACAGCTGGGCTGACCTGGAGCTGGCAGATGGAGGTCTTCCAACTCCCCTCACATGCACTTTAGAAGGTGCCTCTTAAACTGAAAGTGAAGTCGCTCAGTTGTGTCCAACTCTTTGCGACCCGGTGGACCTTAGTCTACCAGGCTCCTCTGTCCATGGGATTCTCCAGGCAAGAATACTGGAGTGGGTTGCCATTTCCTTCTCCAGGGGGTCTTCCTGACCCAGGGATCGAACCCAGGTCTCCCACATTGGAGGCAGACACTTTATCCTCTGAGCCACCAGGGAAGCCTGCCTCTTAAAAGCGCTTCTATAAAATAAAGGGGAAAAGGAGCTTATGACTAATCCTCTCAAGTTTTAAATTTTTCTCTTCTTTCAATCACTGTCCTGATGAGAGGCAGTCAGCATAGCATAAGAGGGTGGATGCAACAGGACCAGCCATGCCTGAATCCAAATGCTGACTCTGCCCTTTGAGTAGCTGTGTGACTTTGTCTTTCACTCAGCCTCTCTGAGCCTGTATCTGTCTTTCCCACTCCACTCCTCACATTTGCCTGCTTGGACCTGGCACTGGGTAGGTTTCCTATAAAAACCCCTGCTCCTTCTTTGTCCTCTGTTGCAACATTTCTTTTATTCTGCTGGCAAATCCCAGGGCCCCAGTCTTTGTTTTTTCTTCCCCAGTTTAATTCTCTAGTCCATAGGGCTGCAAAGAGTTGGACATGACTGAAGCGACTTAGCACACAGAAGATACTTGTAAAAGGAAGAGAGAAGAAAAGAGAATTGGAAGAGGGAAGAGTGAAATATTCTATTTGGAAATTAAGGGTGTGAAGCTGGCCCCTCTGAAGGGCATCAGGACAACATCTGGGAAGGTGATGGAGCTGGAGAGGACACCACCAGAAAGACATTCAGGAAGAAGGCAGGACGGGAGGGCTGGGGTTCAGGGCAGCCGCACAGCCCTGCCCCCAGCAGCAGCACACTTTGAGGGGACTGCAGCGAGGGCTCCTGACGTGCCTTCCCCCAGACGCCAATCACCCAGGGCCACAGCCTGGGCATCTCACCCCATGAACTAAACACCCAGCCCTGTCAACAGCACCCCTGCCAGCACGCTCAGGCTTCAGGCCCCACAACGTTCTCATTTATTGATGACTCAAGGGGGCTAACAACAAATTCCAGATAGTCCAGAGCCTGGGGGAATGGGAGAAACAAATCCTGAACTGCTCCCTCCAGCCCCAAAACACTCTCACACGGAAGGATGCTGACACGACTCACTCCTTCCTAAACCAAAGGTTCATGTCTCTCAACCTTCATCCGCTTGCCTCTCCTTCTGGGTCTGTGAGCTGGGATCTGACAGGTTTGCCTCAGGGTAAACTCTCTCATTTAGGGCCAGGTCTCAGACGCGGGGGGCACTTCAGACCCTCTCAGCTCATCCTGACTCAAAATCATGCCCACAGTCCTCTCTGGACTGCAGTGCCAATCAAAGCTGCCACGTGCCTTTGATTAGCGATACGGCATACCATCTGGCCCTGCACTGTGTGTGTGCGCGCAAGCACGCGCGTGTGTGCATATGCACATGTGCACGTGTGTGATGAATGGGCACGCTCAATGTGTCGGCCTTTGGCTCCAGGACAAGAACTGCCACATGTTGGGGAAATTCAAATAGCCGAGCTGTCTGACCGACATGTAATTTAGCCTTTGGACAGTATCTGTACGAGGCAGGGTCTTAGTTTAGCATTTTTCCCCCTCATCACTTGAGACTGCCAAGAAGGATAGAAGGAGGGAAGAACTGGCATGAAATGAAAGAATTAAAAGAGAAGGCAAGAAAGAAGAAGTTCAGAGCAAACCATTATAACCTCCAGTAGATAACACCGCCCTGTAACCTAGTCCAGTCATTGCTCAGCCTTGCTCTGAATGACTGGGTTTTGGTTAAGAACAACAATGAAGCTGACCCCTCTTCCTTCAGACATGTTATGTTCACCATGAGAAACCCCATGTTCCATTGCAGACTGCACACTTAATTCCACACATTTACCCTTTGACCGCTGTGTAAAGTTCTGGAAGAAAGGAAGTAACCCTGGGAATTCCTTCTCCCCTATCTAGTACTCTACAAGAACCTGAAAAGTTGTCCCACTGGAGTGGCCGTTGGTTTGAGATGTATTTTATCTGGAGGCTGATTTCTATAAATCTTCTGAAAGGGGGAATGGAGGGGGATGATTCAAGAAGGAAGTAGAGTTTTTCCAGCGACTCTTGTTCTCTCCTGCTGGCCCTCTAGATCCCCTCTCTACCTGTCTTCTCCCTTCTCGGGGCCCGTCTGGACTGCCAGTGGCTCCTCTGACTGCTGGCTCTAGTTGGGCTTGGCAGGAGACCTGTAGGAGGGCTGAAGAGTGAGCCTGGGCTGACTTCCCCAGAGGCCTGTCTCAGCCAGCGGTGGTCTCCGTGCACAGCTGCTCATTCTTAGTTCTGGTGCTGTTACAAGCTCTGGGAGGCCGCATCACGCCCTGCTGGTTTTCTTAAACCCTGCCTGCGCTGTCGCAAATAACTCCTTTATTAAATTCTCCAATGAGAGTGCCTTCTGTTTTGGCTAAGACTCTGACGGAATGATGAGCGGCTTCCTGACTGCTCTCTGGCTTTCCACACCCCTTTCCTCGAAAGGCAGAAGGTCCCGAGCCTGGATGCAGGCATGAGGGGACATCAGTAGACACTCGCGCATGAAAAAGCAACATCTCATCCACCGACTGAACCCACTATGGTCTCCAATCTGCAGTGTGGTCAGATTCCTGCCAGATCAGGAAGGAAAAACCTAGCTGAAGAATGACATTCCGAATATTTTCTGGAGGAAGGGAGGGAAGGGATGTGCAGGATGGGATCACGAGCCTTCCTCATTCAAGCGCCCACCTTGTCTTGCCGTGTACTCATTGTCCTCGATCAACCTGGCCAATCCGAAGTCGGCGATCTTGCAAATTAGTCCATTCCCCACGAGAATGTTTGCTGACCGCAGGTCTCTGTGGATGTAATTCATGCGCTCAATGTACGCCATTCCAGCGGCAACCTGCGTAGATCGAGGAAATGCACATTACACGTGGCTCCACGTACTCACTCGCTGGTAAATCTAAGGCAGGAATTGAGGGCCTACCTGTGCTGCCATATCCACAAGGTTTGGTAATTTCAGAGCTCTTCCTTCTCCATCTTTTAAGAAATCAAGTAAACTTCCTATGAAGAAAATGTAGAGTCATTTTGATTTCCTTTGAAAGGTCAAAAATCCCAATGAAGAGCTGTATTTGGTTTTCTTATTAGAAGGAATGAGGTAATAAGATGAAATGAGGCTATCAGTGAAAACAAGGTTCACACATAAAAACTGGGCAGAAAAAAAACTGTGCACTGGAGGCTGCAGTTTTACCTTATAAAAGTAAACAGTGGGGACTCCAATTCTAAGGACAACAAAAATGGGATGAAGCTAGAAGAAATGGGACTTCATGTCATAAGCAGCAGCCTTAAATGAGATTAAAGGCTGCACCACTTCACTCTCATGCCCGACAGTCCCGCTCAAGAGTAATGTGGAAAAAACAGCGCCCAGATGAGTGGTTCCCAATACATGGTCCTGGACCAGCAAGAACGGCAACCTCTGGGGAACCAGTTGGAAATACAAACTCTCAGAACCCATCCCACATCTACAGAATCAGAAGCTTGACAGTTTTGGCCCAGAAACTTATATTTTGAGAAGCCCATTAGATCAGTGGTTCCCAGTCTTTTTGGTACCAGGGACAAGCTTCTTTAAAGACAATTTTTCCATGGACTTGGGGGTGGCAGATGCTTTAGGGATGATTCAAGCACATTCCATTTATTGTGTACTTTATTTCTATTATTATTATATCAGTTCCACCTCAGATCATCAAGTCATTAGCTCTCAAAGATTGGGGACCCCTGTATTAGGTGATTCCGACAAATAGTATAGTGTACAATCAGTGGCTCAGCTTATTGACATATTTTTAAATCAAGAAAAGGGTATCTGAGGAATACAGGGTTGGGGTAGGTGACTCCCCACATTAGATCATGGGCAATCAGGCCTTGAAAGATACCTGAAACCAAAGGTTGGAGCTTCAGAGCCAGTGTGATGACTCCGCCTAGGGAGCTCAGAATGAACACTGGGGCTGAAGCAATCATGGGCAGAGGCTGGAGGTTCATGTGATCACCGGTATTTTTTTTCACATTTTAATCACAAAGTTATTTACCAAATAACCAAATACAAAGGACAAACAATATGCCAGGGAATAATTCCAAATATATTTTAATAGAAAGTACGTGGAAAGGGAAAAATTGTACTGGTGTCATCTGATGTACAATGCGTTGCCTTTTAAGGCTGTTTCTTGTTTGGTTCATCTATTTTTCCAAAACAAAGTGATCTATGGTCTTATCCCCAACAATATTGCTTTGCTTAGAAAGACAGAGAGAAAAAAAGAATGAGACTATAATGCGCTCTTTAAAAGCATGTCTTTCTACATCGGATGCTTAAGAAGAGAGCTGAAGAAAAAAAAAAAATGTTGAAAAGATGGAGGCTAAACTTAACCCAGAGCTCAGTGTCTGATGTTAATTGTTCAGTCTTGCAAAAACATTTAATTTTTAAAAAATTTGTAAGAAAGTAATTTATTATTAAGATGGTTAAGCTATGTATGCCAAAAACCTTTCATAACACAATTTCTTACTTTTATGTTTCTGTACACAAAAAGGCATTTTCAAACAAAATTTTACTGCAAAACAAGTTTTGAACCGATGTGATTTAAAAAAACTCACCCTTGACAAGGGTTTCCAACATGGTCAAGGTTGTGGTGTCTTGACTGGGGGACTCAAAACAGACAAAGGTGGTGGGAACGAGGCAGGAGAGATGAATACCTGAAAACTGTATAGCCTCATATCTTTGTTTGAAAAAACTTCAATTTTTAACATAAGCTGTGGCATTCCAAATAACAGCAAACTTTTATAGCCCTCTGTATCAAAGACTACCTGACCTGCCTCTTGAGAAATCTGTATGCAGGTCAGGAAGCAAAGGTTAGAACTGGACATGGAACAACAGACTGGTTCCAAATAGCAAAAGGAGTATGTCAAGGCTGTATATTGTCACCCTGCTTATTTAACTTATAAGCAGAGTACATCATGAGAAACGCTGGACTGGAAGAAACACAAGCTGGAATAAAGATTGCCAGGAGAAATATCAGTAACCTCAGATATGCAGATGACACCACCCTTATGGCAGAAAGTGAAGAGGAACTAAAAGCCTCTTGATGAAAGTGAAAGAACAGAGTGAAAAAAGTTGGCTTAAAGCTCAACATTCAGAAAACTAAGATCATGGCATCTGGTCTCATCACTTCATGGGAAATAGATGGGAAACAGTGGAAACAGTGTCAGATTTTATTTTTTGTGCTCCAAAATCACTGCAGATGGTGACTGCACCCATGAAATCAAAAGATGCTTACTCCTTGGAAGAAAAGTTATGACCAACCTAGATAGTATATTCAAAAGCAGAGACATTACTTTGCCGACTAAGGTCTGTCTAGTCAAGGCTATGGTTTTTCCAGTGGTCATGTGTGGATGTGAGAGTTGGACTGTGAAGAAGGCTGAGCGCCAAAGAATTGATGCTTTCAAACTGTGGTGTTGGAGAAGACTCTTGAGTCCCTTGGACTGCAAGGAGATCCAACCAGTCCATTCTGAAGGAGATCAGCCCTGGGATTTCTTTGGAAGGAATGATGCTAAAGCTGAAACTCCAGTACTTTGGCCACCTCATCCAAAGAGTTGACTCACTGGAAAAGACTCTGATGCTGGGAGGGATTGGGGGCAGGAGGAGAAGGGGACGACAGAGGATGAGATGGCTGGATGGCATCACGGACTCGATGGACGTGAGTCTGAGTGAACTCCGGGAGTTGGTGATGGACAGGGAGGCCTGGCGTGCTGTGATTCATGGGGTCGCAAAGAGTCGGACACGACTGAGCGACTGAACTAGAACTAGTATCAGTGGCAACCCACTCCAGTATTCTTGCCTGGAAAAGCCCATGGACAGAGGAGCCTGGTGGGCTACAATCCATGGGGTTGCAAAGAGTCAGACACGACTACACATGCATGCACTGAGCACTCCGATGCTAAAAATGAATTATTTCAACTATGGAGAGGAGCTGGAAATCCTGACGTGTGCAAAAGCATGCAAAGGAATCTGGGGGTCAAACTCAAGGTCACTGTCTGTTCGTACAATGTTTTCGCCAGTGAGCACATAGTTTGTGCTTCCTGACAAAGAATGCTTGACTCATGGAGGAAAGAGGGAAAAAGCAGGCAGGCAGCTCCATTCCCTCCCTGAGACAAGCCTGCAGGTCCCTGTGAGGGGGAGCCCGAGAGGCCCAGTCCAACCTTTATTCATATACTCGGTGACGATGTAGATGGGCTCTTCGGACACTACGGCGTACAGCTGGACCAGTTTGTCGTGCTTCAACTTCTTCATGATCTGTGCCTCCTCAAGGAATGATTCAGGGGACATTGTGCCTGGTTTAAGAGTCTTTATGGCTACTTTTGTGTTTCCATTCCAGGTACCTGCAGACACCCCACAATATTAAGTCAAACCCAAGATCCTCTTTGGATGGGAAAAAAACTTTTTAATGAATAGTTATTTGTATAAAGTTAGATTTAAGGTTAAAGAAAACTTAATAGAGTTTTGTTGTTGTTGTTGAACAAAGACAATCAAATGCAAGGACTCTGTCAAGTATTTTCAACAGGAAAAAAATGTGTTTACCTACAGGCTATATCATGGTTTACAATTCTTTAAAATATTTTCGTATTTTGATATATATCACTTTCCTTTTCTGGTTCAGCCATGTGATCACAAATTTGTATCAAAAGCTCTGGATACTTCATGTTTTTTGCCTTCTAGTAGTTTTTGAGATATGATTGACATATGGCACTGTATCAGTTTAAGTTGTAAAGCATAATGATTTAATTTACATACATCACGGAGTGACTACTACAGTTAAGTTTAGTGAAATCCATCATCTCAGATAGATACAAACTTAAATACAAATAAATTTTTTTTCTTGTGATGAGAACTCTTGGGATTTATCCCCTAAACAATTTTCATAGATAATATACAGGATGTTAATTATATTTACTTAGCATGTAGTACATTAGATCACTAGTACTTTCTGGGTACTTCTTTATAAGGATGAGGGTCCAGTAGACTGACCTTCAATGGCCATCAAATAGCTGTCCCTTGGACAGGAGGATGAGCATGGAAGAAATGACATTAAGTCCTATTTTCTGGGGTGTGCCATTTTAAAATATATGACATCACACTAAGGAGGTCTGGAAATTACCTCTAGACTTTCAGTTGTCAGCCAGGGATGAGCTACTTGACAGAGTTCTTGAGAAGTTGAGCTAAATGTGCTGAGAAGTATTGGCAAGAAGCTCTTGGTCTACTTGCCAATACTTCAACCAGGGAAAGAAAATTCCTCAGGTTTACTGATGGTCAGCCACAAGAACAATGGTTTCTATTAGACTGGAAAAATGAAACAGCAGCTAAGAGGGAAAAGAAATATTTAAAACTTCACATGTGTAAAATAATCTAGGAGTTTCAGAGTCGGGCCTGGATTATGATCCTCCTCATTTACCTCATCTGTAAAATATAGAAATGGAACTGGATTATCTTTCCAGTCTCTTTTAGCACCAAAATTTAAAAACCCCCACTAAATCCTATGTGTATCCATTATTAGTCCTATGACTTTGAATTAAAACTATAAGGTAAACTGAAAAATCTACTAAGTTAGATTATACCATTTTCTATTTGCAAAAGGAGGCTCGTTTAAATTAACTTTACACTTAATATAATTAATCCTAGAACTAAAAGATTCTATAAACTGGAACAAGTCTTGTTACCCTGTTAAAAACATGGTTCATACAATCACAACATGCAACCTATAAAAATGTAAATTATCAAAGGATAAGTGGCTTAAAAAGAGTTCATTGAAATCTTATAGAAAACTGACCACTAAACATAAATGGGAAATCTGACAACTAGCAAGTGGTCTCTGTGAGTGTTTTAGTATCCCTGAAATTTTAACAGTGAGATCATCCTCTCTAATATCACCTGGTTACCTAGATAACCTTCCATCCTGACCCTTAACTACCTCAACATGATGTTTCACATTCAGGGGAAAACATAACAGCATGTGTAATGATTTAAAATTGTTAACAATAATGTTTGAAAATCAAAATTTTGTACAGAGTTTAATTTTTCCTGATTTCACGAATGACTGTATTGAAATCCTTAGGACTCACAAATCTAATTATAAACTGGGTGGATAAGGAGTGTAAGGCCATATAAATACAACATGAGAGTTAGATTCCAGATAGAGACAGACACAATAAGTTGACTTGGAAAGCGATTGTATTAATAATGATAATATTTACTATAATGGCATATGCATACACTCATCCATGTGTATATCTGAGGGGGTTGTGTGTGTGTCTCTCTCCCTCTCTCTATATGTAGTACTTACTAGTTGTCAAGTTCCATTCTAAGTGCTTTAACTGCATTAAACCTTTTAATGAAGATCACACCTAAGTACCTACACCCACACAAATCAACAGGTACCAACCTATGCTTTTGCTTTTAAGTAATGTTGCTTTAAATTGCATCTAGGAAAGTAAGAAGCAGCCTTCCATAAGCAGCAGCATGGCCTTATTGACAGATGTTTCACGGTGTTTTAAAGCAGTGGGGAAGGCCAGAGAAGTTGGCCTGACCAAAGATGACCATATTGAGAGAGAAGAACATCTGCCTACTGAGTGCCTGCCATTTGCCATGGAGATATACTATGCCATATCACCCTCAAGGTAATCCTATGAAGTAGGTATCATTTCAGTTTTACAGATGAGGTAACTGAGGTTCAAAGAGATGAAACAAGCCCCCATGCCCATGGTTAATCAGCTAGGAAAGATTCATATCCAGGCTAGTGAGGAAAAAAGCCCATGGTCTTTTCCCTACATTAGCCCATCTGTAGAATCTTACCTTCCCACGTCTTAGGAAGAGGGAACATCATTCTTACTGTACTGGCTTGTTCTGTGTGCCTTAATTACCCACATGAAGCAGGATGGAAGGGAACGACCTGAATGGCCTGTGCCCATCTAGTCATCCAGGTCAAGCATCTTGGTCCCACCAGCTGTGTGTGTGTTTGTTCAAAATTGCCTTTGAGCTGGCTTTGAGATGAAGCCAAAACAAAATGTGCCCTCTGCCTTACCAAACCACACTTCAGCGAAACACCCCTGACCCAGCTTCTTCTGCAGATTCAGGGAATCACGTGCAACTTCCCAAGCATCTTTAGACAATCCAGAAGTTTGTGGGGTACAACTCGATGCAATCACAGTTAAGTTAAAACACAAACCATCAGCTTTCTCTACAGGAAAGGGAATTAATAAAGAAAACACAGTCCTTATAATCCATAATCATGCATGCACTAGAAAAGATGGGAGGTGACGGGCCCTTTAGGGCAACACTGTTCATTCTACCAACATTTGCAGTTGGAAATGAAAGCATTTGGTGCAGGCTAGAATATTCCTTGTACCATTTCCTGGTTTATGAACTGTGTGTGTTAGTCACTCAGTCGTGCCCAACTCTTTGCGACCCCATGGACTGCAATCCACCAGGTTCCTCTGTCCATGAGATTTTCCAGGCAAGGATACTGGAGTGGGTTGCCATTTCCTTCTCCAGGGGATCTTCCCAACCCAGGGATCGAACCCGGGTCTCCTGCACTGCAGGCAGATTCTTTACCGACTGAGAGGCTCATATAATAGTATCATTTGAGCCATCTGCCAATCTTAACCAGAATTCTGAAATCAAAATCCAAATTATTCGTAATTCAAATTCTCTTCCTGGCCAAAAAGTCTTTATTTTTCACCTTCCATCTTTGATGTTTGGGACTTCCCCAAACGAGAAAGCTAGTAATAGAGTAATTGAGGCTTGGCATACCCATCCATACTTCCCCAAACTGCCCATTTCCTAGTCTCTTGATCAACTGCAGGGATTCTCGAGGGATTTCCCAGACATCTTTGGTTTTGACAGACAGATCGGTAAGCCGTGGCATCCCTTTGTGACAGGGAACTACTAGGCGGCAGCAGAGGCCGGCGGCTCTCTCTGACGGAACGAGGACAGCGGCGGGAGAGGAAGAGAAAAGCAAACACGTGAAACAACAACACGCACAGGGGCACAACCCCAGCCAGCGCACAGTGTCACTCAGAGCAGTGCTGCGTCAGCAGAGGACTACACACGTGTTGGAAAATTAGACACAACACACTGAAATAGGCTCGCTGGAGGAAGAACAGAAGATGTTTTGGATTTCGATGAGTGCGTACACCCAGGTCTCGTATAGTCTATACGTAGATACAGGTTCAGGCTGCTTTGGTGTCTGTGCTTACGAAATAAGAAAAATGTTTTCAGACCAGCGTGCTAATAACATGTCTTCTGAAACTCTGCAAATAACCTCGACTGATTTCAAAAGGTACATTTGAACCACAGAATGTCAGCACAACTGTCTTCTGGTGCCATCTTATATCAAGGGCGTGGGGACTCGTTTTGCTATGAATATACTTAAAACTGTAGCCTCAGTACAGGCTTCTCGTACAGAACGTTAGACTGTTATAAACTAGTAAGGCTGGAGATTACACCTGGCGAGGAAAAAAGAGGTCCTATTTCTCTAGTGATTTCTCTGACAATTTGAACTGACTCTATTCTGCCAGTCAGCTACTCTTGCTTCTTTGAAATCTTCCATTAAAAAAAAATCTTTATAACAGTCTCCGATGTATAATTTAGGAGTCTGACTTGAAAGGAGAAAGAATGGGAACTAAAATTTGCAGAAACTCAAGGATGTGAGAGAACTCTATTTCCTATGAAAAAGAGGAAGGAAAAAAGTCATTATCACTTATAGGTTATTTGGAGGATTTTTCCCTTTTCTTCTCTCTCTCTTTAAAGAAAAAGTCTTTTAGACTGTAGCAGTGCTAAGGGGAAATTGTCTAAGTGCCAAGCTAGACATGGGTCAGGGGAGAACGCTGACAATGGACAGCGACCCAGGCGGCAGAAAGCTGCAGAGGGCCTGGCCTGAGGTGGGTGGAGCCCCGCCGGCCACGCCCACTGGAGGCCCCTCTGCTCCAGCAACACAGAATACAGGGCTGTCGCCTTTGCTCCAGGAACCAGCTGCAAGTTCCTTTTTATTCCTTTCTTTTTGACAGAATCAGTTCTCAGACATTTAGGCAGGAAATTATTTATGTGTCAGTATTTCAAAGGCATTTTATTGTGTGAGGGAGAGAAAGAGGCAAGGGGAGAAGCTAATATAAAAACAAATCTGTCTCGAGATGGATTTTTTTTTTTTTGAGATTAAAAAGTGTCTATTGCTCCTCACATCCCTTCTCTCCTTCCAGCTTTATGATGTTATTAAGGTGCCCTTTCCAACACAATATTTTCAAATGATCCAAGCCCTGGGGATCCAGCTGATGTCTGGCTGTAATGAAATATATTTAGGCATTTGAGAGATCCTTACAACATGCGGGCATTTTGAGCACATCATTTAATCTCAGGGAGATATTTTGCTTCATTTCTCCTAAGTATTTCATTAGAATCCACACCAACGAAAGTGACTCCCTCTCCTAATCAACAAGCTTGCCAAGAGTTGCTAATGTTTTTTCATTTGCTCTTTAGTGCCAGGATCAATAGATAGATATTTCTTAGTGCCATTTTCAAAAAACTGCCTTTTTGGTGCTAAAAATTATACACACATATTTTTAAATGAATGAGCATAGGGCAATAGTGGAAATCAAGCCATGTAGTATTTTGAAGTCTTGTCATTATCCTAAAGAATAACAAAAATGTACATATGGGTCACATAAAAACTAGGGTTATAGACCTCTATCTGGACATGCATATGTCTATCCATTGGTGTGTATATATTGACATAGTAGGGATGACTTGCTAATCTAGGAAAGAAAGCAATCATTTTAACAACTGCACGTACAATCACCCTCTTTAATAAAATGTACAAATCACACACCTAAACACCTAATAATTATATGTTTCTAGGAAGAACAGGCTGATAGTGATGTCTGGGTGTTAGGACAGAGATTGATTTACTACTTAAAAGTTTGATTTAATACAATAGCTGTAACCGCTCTAGGAGCTGTGGGTCATATACATCTAAGTCTAGTTAGTAAACAGAAGCATTGGTGGGGAAATAGAACATGGGAAATGGATGGTGAAAGTCATCCAGTGCATGTATGTGCAGCCCTTCCTGCTGAGAGGGAAGTGATGGGGGACACACCACCCCTCTAGGAGGCCCCATGGATGGAGTTCCCCCAGAGACCACACCTTCTTCCTTTCACAGCTTCCAAACTATATATACTGCAGGGGAGCAGGAAGAGACAACTCCCAAGGATTTAAAGACGAAGACGAAGAAACAAACAGCTTTTAGAATTTAACCTTTTGCTTTCTAGCTGGGGAACGAGAATGGTCTGTATTTTGACAAACATATGGAACTAACAATAACTGTGAAGGTAAAAATAGTGAGAACCTATTCGGCCAAGCCTCATCTTGAGAGCCTAGCAAAGAAGACTGTTTTCCTAGTGCCTTTGTAATCTATTTGCTATACCACTTTCCCTTTTCCCACTCTTTCCTCACTCCCTCCCTCCAGCATCCAAATGGTTAGTAGCCAGTTAGAATTCACCTTACCTGAGTAATGTTGTACAAGCTGCTGAAGGGTTTCAAATTGGGCCCGGGTGGTAATATAGTATCCACCGTTGTCAAGTTTGCGAATTTTATAATGTTTGACATGGTCTCCTTTCATATCATCCCAGTCACGGATAGAAAGTGAATAGGCACCTGGGAGACGCGCAAAGCATCAGCAGCTCCAATCATTTTGCATATCAATTTCTTTTTGGGGGACTCATTTACTTGAGTATTCTGATTGATAATTATCAAGAGGAGACATACACACCACACACACACATATCCATTCAGCAACATAGGAAGAAAATAATTTTTTCCTGCTAATGTCAGAAGATACTAGTAATAACATGATTTTACCATTGGGAATGAAAGCTCCCTGGATTTTCTTTTCCTATGAGAAGTCTATTCAGTATACTTGTACAGGTGAACTCGGCATCGACCCAGCTCCCCCAGGGCAAGATGAGGGAAGCACAGATGCTCATGGCCGAGATTGCTGTCCTAGTCTGGGTTATCCACGGAGCATCATCAAGTCAGGGGTGGCGTGTACTGAAAGAAATCTAAGGGCTGTTTCTCTAGAACTGAGCTTCCGATTCTTGCTTCACAACACTTTTCACAGGAGCAGATAACCAGTAGTCTGATTGTTCAAGCTAGAAGGCCTTGGCCCAGCTCCTCTCATGGGCTCTAATGAGTCGTTAAATAATGAGAAGGCCAGCAAATGGAGGAAGAGAAGTCCTCGGTTGTGGAAAAAACACAAAAGAAATGAAAAACAAAACAAAACAAAACAACCTGTGTGATGGGTGCCTGAGGAACTAAGAGTTTCAGAAAATCCTAATTCTAAAGGACTTCTGAACGCTCTGTGATCTTGTGTGCCTGAAGGGGAGAAGCAGCCCAGCCCCTGTTCTGGGGGAGGAAGGCCTTGGTTTTGAGCCTCTGTAGTCCTTTTGGAACTGTCTGCAGTTCTAGAGCCTGGAGGGGAAACTGAAAATAGGACTCTGCTGCAAGGCAGAGAGGATATGTGCCATTTAAAAATCCTTGTACATTAGAGATAAGCCTTTCATCCCCTCTGACTAATCCACAGATTTGAATGACAAGCCAACGTCTTCAACTCGTTATCTTACCTTTGGTGGTTTCACTCTCACGGATAAGAAAGGTACCCCGTGGGTTTCCAAAGGACAAAAGCTGTCGCTCAGCATCTTTCCGGCCGAGCTTTCCAAAGTACCACCTGTAAATGAGATCAAGGGAAGGAGACATTGTCTAAGGATCATTTGCCAAAGTGGAACAGCGCCCGTGCTTCCTCCTCACCTCCAGGTCCCCTAGCTTCATCTAGTTCCCTTTCAATCTACTCCTGATTCCGTCCCTAATCCACCCCTTTCACGCCTGAAAAACAATCAGATTTGAATCGCAGGTTATTTTTCTTCCTTTCAGAGATGATGGGAAACTGGTGGGTTTGTGTTGCAAGTATCAGCTGCATGAACAAAAAGGAAAAACCCCAGACCTTGTTTTGAAATGGCAACTGCAGGACACCCTGCCCATGAGCTTGTACAAGACCCTGGATTTTTGAGCATTATTACAACCCTTGGCAAATAACAAAACACTGTCTTAGTGTACATAAAGATCATTAATCAAGCATTAAAAAAAGCCCATTGGAATGGATAAACAGTATTTTCAGTAGCTTCCTAACTATAGGAACTCTGAAAGAAAGAGGTCAAGACTATCCCTAATTTGAGACGACTGATGTCTCTGGATGCCTGTGACTCCTGTCTTCCCGCTCAGCAGCAGGAAGGACCTGGTAAGAGGCATCTGCTGAGTGGTGGTGCTGTGACCTGCCACACATGACCTCCGGCTTAGTGGCAGGCCCACGTTACTATGCACAGTCAACCAGCACAGCCTTAAAAACGGCTCGGTGTCACAGACGTGTTCCTACTCTCCCTGTAATATCACTCCCGTGCCACTTTTGGAAGCGTCGCATCAAGTCGCCTCCTGGCCTTCCTTCTTCATCTTCCACCTCCCCCCATACTCTCCAACCGTAAACCCAGCCTGACAACTGGGTAATGTTTCCGCACTAGATACTGGGTGAGCAGCAGGTGCTTCTAGAGCCCCAGGGAGAACTTGGTGCCATTCCACTGGAATCTGTGCACAGGGACAATTTTTAGAATGTTTGACTGTGAAAGGATCCAGTTTCTAAAATGAAGTTTCAATTCATTATACATGAACACAGCTATTATGTGTTCACTGTCAAGTTCTTTTGTGAATGAGCGAGCTTCCCTGAAGATAAGAAAAGACACACTGCATGCCAGCTCCTTTGTGACTTTTAAAGGCACAAAACTGCAATAATCCTAACCTTGTGCTAGGGGCTATAAAAGGAACTACACCAATGATTTGTGGGAAATGATTTTCCAGATTTGTATCAATAACGCAATTAAAATGCAGTGTAAACATGAACAGTGGTGAAAAGGGAACCATTAGAAAAATAGAGTGTACTAAGGCAATCGTATTTTAAGATAATGGTAATAAACCGCACATGTAAAACCATAGGTATTATTTTTTAAATGTTATTTTCTTTAAAGAACTATTACAAACATAACTTAAACATATATTGGGTAGGTTCCCAGTTCAGTCAAAGTAATGGTATATTTTGGTGGCATCTTTTATTCTGAAAGAACACAGAGATGTTTGCAAACCTGCCCTAAAATAATGATTCAGGGCAGATTCCTTTATTCACTGATGATGAAACACACTGAGAGCAAAAAGGAGCTCAGAGTCACGGAGTGTTCGACAGTGGAAAACAGAACAGATCTTCCTAGAGGAGATACAGGGGAATTAAAAACAAGCAACCCATCCCACAGGGGAGTCTAACTGTCCCTGCAGGGCTGACATAAGCGCCGGGCATGTTAAACATCAGAGCCAAAGCGTGGACTCCGGGGCCGACTCTTCTCAGCAACCTTGCTGGAGAGTCAGAGCTGCCTCTGGAAGCAGAGGCGGGTCCCCTAGGTATTGGGACAGTGGGGTGGGCGGTGGGGAAGGCCCGGCTCCCAGGTTTGGGAGATCCTGATCCACCTCCCTCGCCCTCAGTTCAGAGGGGAGGGCCGCCACACGAGCCATCCTGACAGCTCTCCGCTTTGCAAATGCCCACGAATCCCCACAGGCCAGGGGGAGGAACTATGGTCATCCCTTCTAGGATATTCCCTCAGCCCATCGACCATCTTCTGAAACCGCTATCAGTGAAATCCTCGCACTAACTGCTAGTCACGATTTGCTAAGAAGGAAGCCACCTGAGCCTCCAGGTCAAAGCAACGGACCATTTGAAGTGCATGGCCACAGGGCTTGGTGAGTGGCAGGACACGCTGCACGTGAGTTATTCCTACCCGGGGTGTGAACGGTGTGCCTTTCCAGCACCCCTTTAACACCGGTATACGCGGAGGAGAAAAATCTCAAATTGATCTTTAACGATTACTTACACCGCCCTTTCTCTCTGTCTCCATCCCTCCCTTCTTCCTTCCCCTCCCCTCTTTTCTTCAGCAGACTGCAGGCTTAGATCCTGGAGTGGCCAGTAATGCAGGCTCTAGGTAGAATTTCATCACATTCTTACGGTTATTTCTATCTATGGCAAGTAATACTGGGTTTTCATTTGAGGTGCTACTATAAAGTTTCTTCTCGAAATAAATGTTTTTAAAACGTGAGCAGGCTTTAAGAAAAACATTAAGTTAATCAGGATACAAGCATTACGCAGATGTGGCAAAAACCACGGCCTAGAGCCTGAAGGTCACAGCATTGCCACATCCTCTCCCCATTTAATGGCTCTAGGGAACTGCTTCTTCCTCTTGCACAAGGTTAACGAATTTATCAGGGCAACTAACGTGGAAAAGAAAGTAGTTAAGAGAAAACAGCAAAACGTACTCTTCTGCCTGGATGGAGTCAACTGGAGCCACATAATTGCTGGGAATGTAACCTGTCTCTCCAGTTGTCAAGGAGCGCGCTTCCCACCAATCTCCTTCCCTGGAGGGAAAAAAAAAAAAAGAGAAAAGGAAGTGAATATGCCCACCGGTTCAGTGTTCTGCAGTCACAGCCTCGGTGTAGTGGGAGCACATGACTACCTTCTAGTCATTCTACTACCTGATTTTTCCAAACAACTCCCACACAGCTTTCTATGAGGATCAAATGCGTGCAGTCCACACTAGCTGGGAGAGGAGTCCAGCTTTGTCTCTCACCTCTCGCTTTGTTTATGAATTCAGAATGTAGGACCCTTCACGAGGGAGCACTGATGGAGAAGAGGGCATTTGGCTTGGTGCGTGCTAAGTTATTTCAGTTGTGTCCGACTCTTTGCAGCACTATGGACTGTAGCCCACCAGGCTCCATGGGACTCTCCAGCCAAGAATGCTGGAGTGGGTTGCCATTTCGTAATCCAGAGGATCTTCCTGATGCAGGGGTCAAACCTCTGTGGCTTATGTCTCCTGCACTGGCAGGCAGGTGTTTTTTTTTTTTGCCACCAGCACTGCCCAGGAAGTCCCTTTGGCTTGGTAAGTGTCTCCAACTTGGAGGGGACGGGAACTCAATCACTGCCTACTTAAGGAAAACACTGTACCAACAACAAAATCGTATTATGTGAAGAGAGGGATGTGTTCACCAACCTTCTTGTAGTAAATATTTCACAGCATACATCTGTCAACCCATCACATTGCACACCTTAAACTTATACAATGTCATATTTCCAATTACATCTCAGTAAAGCTGGGAGAAAATAAAGGATGCACTGATTGTGCTAATTTGGCTAACAGTCTCTACTTCATCCCCAGCGTCCTGGCACCTCTATGCAGGCCACTGGCTTCAACATTATTTTGTCAGCTAGTAAATGATTTGAAAGAAAGGAAGGAAAAAGGGAGAAAGGGAGAGACAGACAGCAGACAGACACTGGAGTTGCGTGTGTGTGTCTGTGTGTTTAGTCGCTCAGTGCTGTCTGACTCTTTGTGACCCTACTGGCTGTAGCCCGCCAGGCTCCTCTGTCCATGGGATTCTCCAGGCAAGAGTACTGGAGTGGCTTGCCATCGACCCAGGGATCGAACCTGTATCTCTTGAGTCTCCTGAATCGGCAGGTGAATTCTTTACCACTGTATCACCTGGGAAGCCCTTCATAGTTGTGCATCATTTGAGAAAGGCAGCCTGTTAGGAGGCCCAATACAGGATGCAGGCGCTCTGAATATCTGCCTTGTTTGCTTTCAAGAAAATGGGTAGAAGAATAAAGCTTACAATGGGTTATAACTTGCTCATACACTTTCACTCTGAGGTTATTTCATCAAGTACTGACAGCACTGGCCTGAGTCTGGGGGCAGGGGAGGAAGGGTGGGTTCAGCTGTGTGGGCACAAGTGCAGGGGAGGAAAAGACCTCGCTAGGAGGCTGAGAGTCTTAGTCTCACCACTTCAGCCTGGTGTTTCAGCCACAGCATGGCCTCATCTGTCGGGCGCTCAGTGCTGTGGGCAGACGGACAGAAAGGGGAACTTGAAACACGACTCAGCTTGAAACAAATGAATAGATGAATGGTTAGAGTTCATACGATCAGACTCACACAGCTGCACATGACAGAGAGCACGGGCGGAGCAGAGTGTCTGCCTCCTCCCCCATCAACAAAGGTCAGTGTGTATGTGGGGCTGTAGCTCTGACATGGATGGTGTCACAGAGCCCTCCACCAGACTGTGGTCAAGAGCGGGAGGAGCAAGGGAGGACCCAACTGCCCCTGAGCAGATGGAGGCCTCCCAGACTTTTGATCACCAGATGCCCAGCACCTTCTCTCTTGCCTTTTTGGTCCTTGGCGGAAGCAAGGGCAATTTCAGGCTGTTTTTTTTTTTTTTTTTTTTTTTAATGGTTTGTTTTAAATCACTTTTTTTCACTGACCTGTGTGTCGAAGCCCTCCGACAGGGAAGAGAAATGTTGGCTCTGGACCCTGGTCAGGATCCCTCTCAAATGGATGCAATTAGGTGGAGGATGACCAGCCCCCGTGTTAAACGCAAGCCTCACTTTGTGACCCAGCCTCTAAAGCCTGACCCTGAGCAAGGTGACGATGAGCAGCCACTCCAGGCAGGATTTCACACAACGACAGACAGGCAGTGACAAGCCCATCGGTGCTACAGGTGCAGCTACGGGAAGTGTCAGGCGGCACAGGCCACACAAGCAAACAGCGTGCTGGCAAAGCCTTTAAAAAACTGATGCTCTAATTAGCTTCTCAGTCTTTCACTACTCTCTTAAATTTAAACAAATCAATCAAAAGAGGGAGACAGCTGCACCCAGAAATTCCTTTATTAATAATTTTAAATTTAGTTCAAGGAGTAATTAATGCATACCAAAGACTACAGGTACATATGAACACCTGTGAACCCACCACCCAACTTGAGAACTAGACTGATACCAGCTGTGTGGAATCTACCCTGTGTAGCTCCCCGAGCTTGTCCCTCTGCCTTTCAGGTTCAAATCATGACATTACAAATGTTAACATTGTAACAGTTTGTATTGGTTTCATTTCTACATCTGTCAAAGGAAATACGTGCAGTTGTAAGGACATCATCTAAGAACATATGTGGAAGTTTATTTTTCCTTTGCACACTGCACATGTTTAAGGAAACTGCTTTGGAGCCATTATCATTTTAATGTGGTGACAACATTTACCGCTCTGAACTTCCACTAGATGGAGCCATTTCATTATAGAAAATAACAGTACATATCACTTCCAGGCTTTCTTTTTCTCTGTGCTTCCCACCGCACACACACCTGGGAAATCTCCCAAACAGTAAAGAAAATATTAAGTACTTGCAGCAGAGGCTTATTTATTTTCTACTGCAAAATAACCTTCACTGAGTTAGTTCTAATTGATTTGAATTTAGAAAAAAAAAAGTCGATACTATCAATTTTTAGTTACATGGAAATGTCATCTGGGACAGGAAACCAATATACTTTGCTCCAAGTTGTGACAAGCACAGCCTTATCCAGGTGATCAAGTTCTTTCCATTTCAAATCGAGCATTAACTACCTCATTTTGGTTTTGGCACCTAAATAGTTTAGCACTGATTAGAATCAAACTATCAGATCATTCTAAAGTCATGTATTAGGAATTCACGATTTTCTCTCAAACAACTCTATTAATCTCACAAAGGTTTTCAGTTACTCATGAGAAGCTGAGAAAGATAAAATCCTTTTCTCTTTTCGAGGCCATCTAGGGTGACTTTCCCCACCAAAGGAAATGATGAGGACACAATGTAGTAACTCACATGTTGTGCCCAGACAGGCTGGTATAGACTCAAGATAGCAAAAGGACCCTTCTGAGCAGATGAATGAGTCACGTTTTAATGCACTGGAAGCCCAATTCACTTACAAATAAATACAAATTATTCAGCTTGATTTAGGAAAACAGGATCTTTACTAGGTTACTTTTTCTTTCTTTGAGTTACCATGAGTAATTAGTATTATTAAAATTGCATTTCTTTAAACAGTTCTTATAGTCCAGTTATTTCATTAATTTAAGAGTTGGTGACATTTTTCTTCAACTGTTATCTTGCTCTGATTCAAATACATGATTTAAGCCTTGGCTCTGGTTTAGAATAGAAATTTCCATCACAGCTTCCCCTCTTGCTCTAGTTTAAACACATATTAAAAGAGCCTCTTCCCATTCTCCAGAGCTGCTCAGAGGGCTTGTGGTCCCAGAAGCTGGGAGTTTGGAGCCCTGATGGAGCCAGGAAATGACATTTGCAAACAGAAGTCAGCCTTGATCTATGGAGCTTTGGCGCATTATTATTATAAATGCTGGATTCTTTCTAAATTTGGTCACCACCCATCTGACTCTCACAGAGCATATCCATAACAATTTGGTCAAAAGCTTACATGGGCTCTAAACCAGATTTCTTCTTATTACAATGAAAAGAACTTTAAAGGAGTCACTACTGTAGGCCATGGGGGCTTCCCAGGTGGGTCAGTGATGAAGAATCCACCTGCCAAGGCAGGAGAAGTGGGTTTGATCCCTGGGTTGGGAAGATCCCCTGGAGGAGGAAACGGCAACCCACTCCAGTATTCTTGCCTGGAAAATTCCACGGACAGAGGAGCCTGGCGGGCTACAGTCCGTGGGGTTGCAAAGAGTTGGACAGGACTATTGACAGCACCCTAGGCCACGAGCACTGTTCCACTCTGTAAAACATTGATTATATTTTAGAGTTGCTGTTTCTGGGGGTACAGCAGTAGTTATGAAATGCAAAAATAGGAAGAAAGCAGATGACTTCTGTATTCAAAAACTGATCAAGTTTAGTAATGTCCGAACACCCTGCACTGAGCACCTTCACCGGTCAGGGAGGCACCTGTCCTCCCCGTGGTGGGAAGCAGTGCTGCTGGCTCCCGGCCAGGGGCACAGCCACACAAGCACATCACACGGTTTACGGTTTACGCTGCACCTTAAAACATGAAAGCCTGCCCGGAGGCCTTCGGTTTCTGCCTGCTGACAGGGCAAGGACTGGGAGGACCCACGCTGGGAGGTGTGGCAGCTGCCCCAGGGAGAACACAGCCCTGCCCCTCCCTGTCTTTTGAGGGATGGGAGCCAGGGCCCCAGGAGAGGCTGGGGAAGGGGAGGAGACGCACGCCATCTGGTTCTGCATCACTGCTTTGTTCTTCCTTCACCATTTTCCCTTCCCTGTTATTACCCTTGACTTCAGCATATTGTGTTTGTTACAAAAACTTTATTTTCAACGCTCTCTAACCTTGAAAAAGGGCATTTAAATGGCACGTCGGATGAGAAATTCCACTAGCAAGAAGGAAGAACATTAAAGGGGAAAAAATCCTTTGTAATATTGTCTTCTAAGGGAATGGGGTCAGAGCCTCAAATGCCTTCTGTAAACATTAAAGACCATGCATGCAAATCACAAAATATAGATTGAGGTAGATTGGATCTTCCTTGAGTGTTTCTCCAAAATTCAGAAGCCATTTCAGATCTGACCCAGCTTAACAAAGGGGGAAGTCACAAATTAGATTTTGGCAACGACTGACTTTCCAAGTACCCTGCAAACTGGATGTGTAGACCCATGTGCAGTGTGGAGAAAACCTAAGAGAGTCACTTAAGGTATTTCTATATTTCTGAATTCTTACCTTTTAGAAGTTACAAATGAATTGAAAAGTTCTAACCAATCCTGGCATTTAGGAAATACTGAATAAAATAGGGAGGGGGAAGGAGGGTGGCATTTCAGAATTCAAAATTAGCAGCCTCTGACAAGAAGCATTCGTCTGAGCATCGAATTAACAACAAGGAATCAGAAATTAGCAGAGATCAAAGCCAAATGCCCCCTCCCCCACTCCCTCTCAAACCTGTGTGTAACTCTAATGGTTCAGTTCCCTGACTTGGGCCTTTCCAGCCCTGCACTCAGTATGCCATCCCCACATCTCACCCTTGGCTCTGCCACCTGCTAGCTCCACGTACCTGGGCTGCTCTCTAACCTGAGCCTCTGGCTCCTCCTATGTCAAAAGATGACTACGAGACACACCTCAGTTGCTGTGAAGGGCAAATGAGAACGTCTGCAACTTAGCACATGGCTGGCACCTAAGAGCCCTCAACAAATAGCAGCTGTTCACTAGTTAAAGAAAAATTCCTGTGGCTACAGGAGGAGGGCTGGGGGCTGGGGTGGGCAGGTAATGTTCTTCTTGATCCCAGTACATGTCATATAGGTATGTTTGGTTTGTGAAAACTCTGCGAATGGTACACCTTTAAAAAGCTGTGGTAAAATACATGACATACAAGGTACCACCTGAACTATTTTCCAGTTGAGTGGTGTTATTGTGCGAGCACCACCATGCACACTTTTGATCTGTGCACTTGACCATATGTAATTTAAATAAAAAGTTAACAAAAAATCCCATCCACTCCCTGTTAGTGGTGACAAAAAAAAAAAAAAAAAACAATCCTGTAACTACAGAGACAGTGCCTTCTGATGTCTGGAAGAGTCACTGGCCTAATATGGAAGGAATTCCATTCCTGCCCTTGAAAGGTGGTCCTGAGTTGGGGGCGTTTGAGGGGAGGGGTGGGCTTTACCAGGAGGCAGTGTTCAGGGCCTGGGGGAGTTCCTTGCTCCAAGGACTACTCCTCTTTCCTGGGATGTGCAGGGTGAGCAGGACTGTGGGAGAGCAGAAGTGCCAGGCGTCCGGGCCTTCTACCATCACACAATCCAGTTTGCTCAGAGGGCAGAGGGCAGATTAACTGGGCTTTCCCAATGGGCTCTCTGCCCTTATTTTTCCCAGACACTAGGGGGCGCTCATGAGGGAAACTTGAGGAGTAGGGGAGGGGGCCCGATTTAGACACATGGGACATCATTTTCTTCTGAGCCTGAATTTTTCTGGAGAGCCTTGACCTGTGCACCTTGCCTGAACCTAATATATACAATATTTTAAAACTGAAGGGAAATCTGACTCATATCTTACTCTCCCTAAAGGAAGCATTAAATGGAGGATTTGAAACATGAGTGATTCTCGCCCTTGACATTCCCCATTGCCTGCATAACGGGCTGTTCCTACTGGCCACATTGAAAAGGCATGCACTGTAGCCGTTCTCAGGTGGGCCAAATCGGTTCTCCTTCCACCTTACAAAAGTTTCAGTCAATTGCAAATTTTCATTATGGCAAAATGCCTCCACAGGCTTCACCAATTAGAATATCTAGCAGTTTTGAAAATGGAACGTGTTGCCAGCCTTATGTGAGGCCAAGGTGACACGTGAAATTTGAAGAAAATCTCAGGGCAGAGAGAGGGTAATGTGGACAGGCAAGCCCCATGCCAATTATCTGAAACTGCAGATTCGTAGAGGGAGATCCTGGTGTTTTCACAGCCTTTAAACCAAAACCATTGACTCCGCTTCTACGCTCCCCAAAAGCTCCCTGGACACACAGCACCATAGAATACCACACTGGTTCATCGACTCTTTTTTCCTCAAGTTAAACTGCTAAGAATTAATGAATTGATGAGCAAGTGCTCTCTTAGCATTTCAGAGATATGAAAAAGGTGCAGACTGCTAACACTAGAATCACTTCCCGGCCTGAAAGGCATGCCTACTTTCTTCTCCCTCTCCAAACTTACGAGCTGTTCAATATTTGAAATTTTTCTCCTTTGTGAAAACTCAGGTCATCTTCCGTCCGTGCTTCATAGTCATAAAGGGCCACAAACAGGGTCACTCCTGACAAAAACAAAATCAAAATGGGAGAGATTATTACACCAGGAGAAATTCATTCCAAGAAATTAAATCTTCACTAAAGCCTCATTCTCAAAATTTACATCTAATCAGCACTGATAACATCAGGCAGTGTTGTAATTAATGCGTGAAACCAGAGTTGAGAGCTGAATTTATGCCTCAGTTTTTGTGGAAGGAAGCATTATTTGAGCTGACTAAAACCCAGGGCTGAAGGACTTCTCTCTGCACACTTGGAATGAGTCTTCAGGAAGAGACATATATTAATATTATATTATGGTCACAACCAAGGGCAACAAATAGCAACCTTACAGTTCAGATGGGCAGAGCTCTGCAGCACTGACAAGACACCCTTTACCTGACACACATTTACCCCCATGAGGAGCCACATCAGGGCCGGGGAAGACAGCAGAGCGCTCGCCTTCTCCCAGCAGGCACGGGGTGTGTGGCTGGGTGCACCTCTGGCTCGTTTCCCCCCGCCTGCATCCTCCAGAGACAGACGTCCCTAGGCTGCCTGATGATTTCTTTTCTTCAGCCCTCCATTCCAGGTGCCTTCCAGGAAGACTGGAAGGATAAGGCAGTGTGCTCAGCCTCCAGTCACCCATGTAAGGCCTGCTCTCAAGGAAAAGCTACATTCACCATAAGGATGAGCATAAATATTTTTTTCTACTGAACAGAGTGTGAAGTGTTGGCAGCACAGAAGTAGCTAGGTGCCCAAAGCTCTGGGTCAGGTCCCCTGGATATAACTACACTACCCTGTTGGGTGCAGAGGGAAGAGAAGCCTTAGTAGTGCCAATTCCCCACGTAAAAAGTATAGCAGGCTATTTTATAAGACCTCTGCTCCCAGCTGAACTGAGAACATAAGGATTGATGTATTTTATATATATATATATATTTAAAAACTTTTATAATAAATAAGACAGTTTTGGAACAAGTTATGTCAAATATCTAGTTACCATGGTTCACATATTGGGAGAGGCTTTGGAAGATTAAGGATGCATGAGATATCTTACAAATATTTCAGAAAACATATGTCTGAGAACACAAGCCAGATATTTTACAAAGTATTAGCTAAGTCAGCAAATGCACATAGCAGTGAAATACAGCCTAGGGAAAAGAGAAGGAAATGTTAAAAAAAAAAGAGAGAAGATCCCTTAAGGATATATCGGATTCAATTTTAAAATACAAAAGAGATGAAAATACTTGAGGGACGATAAACTCTGCAATATAGAAGACAATGGGAGGATTAGAGAGAGAGAATCAGTGAAGATAAATTGCCAAAAAATAATATAGCCAAATGAGCCCACCAGCTGGGAAGTGACGGGCAGGATGGAGGTTAATTAGGAAGCTGCAAGGGCAGGTACACCCCTGGAAACACTCTGAACTGCGGGTTGTGGGGAAGGAGTGTTTTCATAGCTGGAGAACTCAAAACATCCACGCTCAACAGCCAGTCCTGAAACTTCTGATTCAAAAGATCTGGGATTGGGGGTGGGGGTGGGGCTCAGGTATCTATATTTTGAAAAAGCTGCCTAGTTATTCCAAGCCAGCCAGCCAAGGTTGAGAGCCACTGGACTCAAGTGACTCAGAAAGTTGTGCCTTGTGACCCTCACAGGATCCTCACAGAGCAGCAGCTGGCGGACCCCCACGCCGCTGTTGCCAGTTATCTAAATTTGTCCATTAAGCTTTAGTGATTTTAAGAGCCTTTCATCTGGTAGCAGGGAGCTGGAGAGCGATTAAAAACGTCAAAGGAGCACAAAAGTTCAATTGCTAAAAGATTTAAGAGCAGCTTCTTCCTGACCTGTTCCTCCTCTCGTTCGCAAGGTCCCAGTATGAGACGAAGAGTTCACACCCCCGAAGACGGTGAGTCCTTGGCCCCCGGCCCCGTGGAAGTTGTTGTAGTTCGGGATGGAGGTCACGCCGAAGCTGGGGTAGTGCTGAGGAGTGGGGTCTGTACCATAGCGGTACCCGGAGCTCTGGTTCAGACTGCCATCCCTCTCCTCCGTCAGTTTTGTTGCTTCTTTATCCTTACATTGCACACAGCCCATTATCTAAATTCCTGTTGAAAAGAAACAGAGAGAGGCATGTGAACTTGGATGCCCCCTAGTGGCTGGGTTGCTTGACTATAAAGGGGACTCTCTTACGAAGTTCGCCATACGGCAATTCAGGCCTAGAGGGCCATGGAAAGCAGAGGCTGGGGTTGACGATTGGAAGCAATCTCAGTGCCCTTAACTTGACCATCACATTTATTCCTCATATGCTCTGGACGATGGGATCAACACACAGCATGATGTTCACCATGCAGTATTTTCCCTCATGTGAGGTCTGCACCCTTACAATCCTGTAATATCAGATGCCTGCCTAAAGACTGTCCAATAATATACCTTGGTTTTCTCTAGTCCCCTTAAAAAATAGTGTATGCTCTCAAAAATGAGTCTGTGCAGTATTAGAATAAAACATTAGAATAAAACCCTCCATCACAGCAAAGGAAATCTAAAGAGAATACAGGCGTGTTGGAAAAGCCGGAATATAGCCCTTAAATAGCTCACTGTACTTCTTCATTCATGGGTACTCATTCACAGACACACATTTGGTAAATTTTAAGCAATAAGATGATAAGTATCAAAATTAAGAAATAATCACTAGATGAAAAAAGTACAGTTGGCAGAAACTAAGAGGGCTGAGTGTATTTGCAGGATGTCATGATAGCCTACAGTCACAAAATCATTTAAACAGGCTAATTAACTTTTAAAATTTCCATTAGCTTTTGACATCTTTCAGAAACACTCAAAAGCTCATTCCCATGTTCTAGAATTAGTGGTGAATTAAAACTTGAGTCACTGTCACCCCATCCTCCTTCCAACTAAACCTACTGTGTCGGTGCTGGTCTCAGTAAAGGGCATCAGCCAAGACCCAAGTGTTCTCGTAAGAGTCCTGAAGCTCGTCCGTCACTGGCTCCTCTCCGTGTATTTCTCAGTCCTCCTGTCTCTCACTCTACCATCCAAACATGCCTAACTTCTCAGTGCTTAAGATTCTATTCTTCCCACTCACCGTAAACCTACTGTGTCGGTGCTGGTCTCAGTAAAGGGCATCAGCCAAGACCCAAGTGTTCTCGTAAGAGTCCTGAAGCTCGTCCGTCACTGGCTCCTCTCCGTGTATTTCTCAGTCCTCCTGTCTCTCACTCTACCATCCAAACATGCCTAACTGCTCAGTGCTTAAGATTCTATTCTTCCCACTCACCGTTTGTCCTTGGAACATGGCTTTGAACCCCTTTGTCCTCTCCTCTCTGTTGTTGTTGTGTTTTTTTTTGATATGGACCATTGAAAAAAAAAAGTCTTTATTTGTTACAATATTGTTTCTGTTTTATGTTTTGGATTTTTGGCCAAGGAGATGTGTGGGATCTTAGCTTCCTGACCGGGGATTGAACCCACACTCCCACATTGCAAGGTGAAGTCTTAACCACTGGACCTCAAGGGAAGTAAGTACCTCCCTCTCCCTCTATGATACACAATATAATCTTCATGTCTCAGTTAAGACACTACTTCCTCTGCAAAGCCTTCTCTGATTCCCCCAGCCCCCAGGCTGGGGTGCTGCTCTTCCTCAATGCTCATATGGCATCTTGGTTTCTCTCTTTACAGCATCTATTGTGCCATATGAAAACACGGCCTTCCCACTTGTCTCATTGCCCAGTAGACTGTGAGTTCCAGGGAAGCAGGGTCCTGTCCATTTTTGTCATTGCTATATTGCCAGTGGCTGGCACATAGTGGGCGCTCAATAAAGAGCAATTGAATGAGTGGAAATTCTCTAACCCACTGTTTCTCTTTTATCCTTACTGCCTCAAAGCCAACCCTTCTTCCAGCAACTTTTATCAGCAGTGTGCCCTGTGTTTTAGAGTCTACTGGCAAGTGTGAGAAGTGAAGAAGATTAAAAAATGGAAGGTGAGTTGATTAAATGACCCCACTTTGGACTGCAGTACCCTGTAATACCCTGTCTAGCTGTCGGCGGGGGAGGGAGAAAAATGCAATGGATGTCCCTGCCAAAGTTCTGAGAAGTGGCCCATTTGGGACCAAAGAACCAAATGAGAAACACATGACATCACATGTAATTACATGTATCCACCAGGGAGAGTACAGCTGGTACAGGACGAGAAGGGACATGAGGCGGTGAAGAGCAAGGAAAGAACTAGTAACTCTCTGTATCTTGCAAACCAAAATGGGGGTGCCACATCAGACACAGAGACTCTGAGGGGGGCACTTTTCTGAGCACTGCTTTCATGCCGGCTGGGGTCATGGAAGCAATATCAGACTGTTTAAGGCCCTCTCACATTATATGTTTCAGTAAATACTTATTAAACTGAATGTCAGTTCCTGAGAATGGAAATGTTTGGAAACAAGCCGCCTGCTGCTCGAGCTCAGCTCACCAAATCTGGAACACATTTACGTGTAAATCATTCCAGATTAACTTACAGTGTACTCTGTCCAACATGCTCTCCAACTTATGGTAAACGAATATCATTTTTAACAAGTTTCCAATAGGAAATGCAAAGTATCTCCAAGGCATGATTGGCTGAAGGATTTTCATCATTTGTTGTTGGTATTATTTCACAAGACTGGTAAATATCTTGCTCACTTCATATTAACCTTTTCACGGTGGAATGTTGCCCTGAGCTTCTACAAAGGTCACACTGCTTGTCCTAGGTGCTTTTCTCAGGGATGCCACTGATCTGCTGTAGCTGGAGGACGCGTGACCTGAATCACAGAATCACATCATTTAGGCCAGTGGTTCTCAGCTGTGGGTGACTTTGTGGCCCATGACAAGGGACATGTCTGGCTGCACAGCTTGAGGGTGAGGAGGACTGCTGGTACCCAGTGGCGAGAGACCAAGGGTGCTGCAAAGCCTCCTATGGCGAACAGGACAGCCTCTAACAACCAAGAGTTACCTGGCTCCAAATGTGAGTGCATGAAGCTTGAGAAATCCCGATTTATGAAGAAGACAGAATTTATAGCTATATCTTTGAAACAGTATAAGAGCTGTTTTCCTTATATGCATGTGGTTAACACTGCAATCCAGAATGCCTTCCTTAGGAGAACAGGTATGCTGGGGCGAAAAACGCAATTTAGAAAACTGACATAAAGTGCTGTTTTTTCTCGAGAAGTTCATTCCTGTGACAGAGTAAATAATCTAAAAACACTGAGAACTCTCACTACAAACTACTCTTTCAATTCCATCAAAACAAAACCCCTACATCAGAAACCTATTGAAAACAGCACCTTACATCTAACCAAACTAAGAAAAAGAATCTTTCAGGAATCTACTGGCAGCAATCTCTCGGAGCTATCTAAGGTGCTGCCTGCAGGGCCGCAGTCATAAAATGTAACTCACAAATATCCAAAAGAAAAAAATCTACTAAAAAAAGTATTACTACTGTAATAAATGTTTAACAGCTTTTATATAATTCTATGAAACAATGGAAGGTAACAAATAGTAAGCTCCTTGGAAGCAGTGATTCTTCTTCAGTTTTTCTTTCATTATAGCATCCCCAGGGCCCAGAACAGTGCCTGAAACACAGCAGGTACTCAATAAGTTATGTGTTACATGATTAAATGCAGAAACCCGAAACTCAATCAGAATCGTTTTGGAGAAAACAATTTTCTTTTCTAGAAGGGACAGCTCCGTTACCCCTTCACGTGCTTGCAATTTTGTGTAAGAAATGTTTCTGCTTGGATCTTGCTTATCCTCTTCACTTCGTTGACAAACATGAAGAAAAGGAAATAAATCAGGAGATGCAGGCTCAAGTCATTAAAAGCTAAATTTCAATGAAAATATTTGTATAAGAACTTGTGGTCGTCTTCTTTCCACTTGAGGTGGTCAGACTAACCATTTCCTGATGAAAGGGGTCAGAAGATGCTATGAGTTGTACTGAGTGTGACTTCAGGCTCCTTGCCATGAAGAAAAGTTCTGAGCATTCAGGTTACAATAAAACATCCTTATTAGACAGTTCTGTAGTGTGGCTTTTATGGCTTATGCTGTGCACCCATCGTGAACATATGAAGCACTAATACACTAGCTCAAGATCTGTGCAGCACTGGGAAACGCTGAGTAATGCAATTCGAACGTGGGGCCCTGGGAGTACTCTGATCAGTAAATCATACGTCATGACCATTGTCCTCTGTACATTACCAGGCCTAGAAAAACTGATGCACAGCGCTTTGACCAGCAGGATCCTATACCTGTGCTCAAGGTATAGATTAGAGCTGTGAAGACTCCTATTCTCCAATCCTTCTGCAAACAGCGGGGCTCTTCTACTATGTAAAACCTGATTTACTTAAAATTTCCTTAGTCTTGTGGGTGCTCTCATATGTGCCGTAAGAGCATGAAACAATGGGCAGAAATCAATAAAGAATTATCCCAGGTCTTCCATGCCCCCTTCCTATGAGAGTGATGGCTATCACTCATCCATCACATGGGTGGCCTCAGAATCCTTTCCACATAGCCCTTGAGTGGTTGGACGGAAGCTGACATGAAGGATGGAATCTATCCGCTACTCTGGGCACAGGCTCCTTTGGTCTAGCATGAGTCTGGTGGAATGTACATTCCCTCTGCTGATGCCACAGACCCCGGTCTGCTCGGCTAGGCTAGGTGCACGTTAAACACAGATTCACCCACATTTCCTCATATGCCAATCAATGAAGCAACACCTGTATGCCCAGGTTACACCACAGCAGGACTTGTGAGGGTTCAGGCGTGTGAGAGAGCTAAGTACCAGAAAAGGAAAATAGCCACTGGCAGTCTTCTGCAAAAAGCAAATTATTTTCTCTTGAGACACACAAATAGGATAGCAGGAGGAGGAAGGTGAAACCGACAACAGTTTCAACAATGTAAGCACTTTGCCTGAGAAACGAACCGAGGTGGGTGTGGAGAAGAGAAGAGCTCTCAGATGTAAGTGGCAGCAAGACTCTTGACAGCCCAGACTCGGCAGAGTGACGGCGAGAACACACCGGCTCTCATTCACCATCCCTTCAGCTGCTCTCTGCTCTACCTGGGTGGGTATCACGAGGAAAGTAAAAGAATGGGAAAGGGAACTAAACTAAGAACCTGGAAACCAAACACAAGTAACTGAGCTGGGGACAGCTGGAAAGGCATTTAAAGCTCAACTGTAGACGGACTGCACAGCTGCATCGACTTCTCTGGGGAAAAGCAAAAACTGGCAGCTTCACAACCAAACACCCTTTTCTAGTCAACAGTAATACTGGGGCAAATGGATAAGATGGGGCAGAGTCACGTGAGAAGTGGACTGATTTCAGGACAGAAGACTCATGGCAGGGAACTCTTGATCCTTGTTAAGACTGGAAATACCCACAAGAATCAACCTGAGGTATATTTCTGTGTCCTTGATGGGGAAACTAATCCCCTGAGAGTCTGGGGAAGGCTTTCCTTAGCTTTCCCCACGGAACAGCTGGGAGCAGGACATTCGGAGGCAGAGGAGGGCCTCAGTGGCAGCGGTGGGAGTTGGCCCACAGTTTCTGTTACTCCAGTGTCTGTGTTTTCGTGTCTTTTACGATATGACTCTCCTCTCTGTGGGACCCTGGGTCCTGACCCCTGTAGGCAGTGCAGGCTGTCTGATGGGGACAGCCAGGTCAGAGGGACCAGGGATGCCTGGGGAGGCTGGAGAGAGATCAGGGCCACACTCGACCCTTTCTGAAGCACAAACACTCCCCAATGCAGGGAAAAGGTCACAGCTGGGATGGCATTTTCGAGATGTAAATACGTGAGGTCTGAACCACACACGGCATTGCTGCCGGGTCCAGCCAGTGCCTGCAGCCCAGTTATGAAAAATGAACACAAAAGACCATGCCAGTGAGGGAAAACCCTCTTTTTGCTGCCAACTGGAAGGCAGGAGTGAAGTACCTGCCTTGTTGAAAAGGTGTTGCAGAACTCTAAGGTGTACCCAAGATTCCCACCTCCTGTAGATAAGCCCTGGATAGTCCCTGGGACTTGTGGACGATGGAATCATGGCTCCTGTGTTTAGGTTCTCTTATTTGGCACAGCTGATTTTACCTGAAGAGGGATTATCCTAGATAGACCTGACATCATCATGTGAGCCCTTGTAGGGAACTGGCTTTTTTTGGAGAAACAGATTCAAAGTGTGAAAGGCATTTCATGGGAGGGATATTTTCCACTGCTGGCTTTGAAGACAGAAGTTACGTGCCAGGAATATGGGTGGCCTCTAGGAGCTGAGAAGAGCCCCTACCTGGCAGATTGCAAAGAAACGGGGACCTCAGTCCTACAACCACAAGGAACTACTGAGTTGGGTCAAGAAGCCTAAAAAACCTGGAAATGAATTCTTCCCCATTCAAGCTTCCAGATGAGAATGCTATTTGCCAATACACTGATTTCAGCCTTGCAAGCAGAGAGAGCATTCACATTGTGTCTGGACTTGTGACTCAGAACTGTTAGCTGATAAATGGGCGTTGTTTTAAATCAGGAAGTTTGTCATAATTTGCTACAGGGCAACAGAAAACAAATACTTATCTTTTGGTGGGATGGGGCATCACAGAGATGAAGGCTCCCAATCTCAGCAGTGATGACCACTATCAAGCGAAGGTGCACGGCAAGGCAGGTGCTGTGCTAGGTACTGGAACGTATCTTCTCACTAAATTTCCATGACAACCCTAAGATGGGGGATTGCTATTTGCTCTCACTGTACAATGGAAGATCAGAGAGGTTTGGGAATTTGTCCACAGCTCAGGCAGGGGTGGGGATGTGATTTGAAGCCAGACAGGCTGACTTCCTGGCCAGTCCATGGAGCCTCTACACTAGCCTTGCCTCCTGCCCCATGGACTCTTGGTCAGTCCACGCAAGGGTGTGGGCACCGGGGGTGGGAGGAGTGGAGGGAGAGACCGGTGGAGAAGGTCCCTGACTCCACAGAACCCAACCTCATGTGCATGACTAATGGATGCCCTGATTTCAGGGACTGGGCCCCGCTCCTCCAGATCCCCAGCCCACCCCCCGAGACAGCGGGCTCAGCAAGGGTGCTGGTACCACGCCAGGTATGGTGAGTCACCAGCTTCCTTGATGTGGTTTGGCATCTTAATGAACGTTTGTGCCAATGACATTAGAGAAGCCCTTAGTTTCCTGATACGTCCTAGACATGGCAGGATATTTATAGATATCAGAAAGGAGTCAACATTGGGTTCCTTAGTGTAAAACAGAGCTGTCCTACTGCACTGAAAACATGATGTGCTTTACATTAATAAACTTTCTGGAACATGTTGACTGCATAAACTGAGCTATGCACATGTAATGCTTCCTCCAAGCACAACAACAACAGATTTCTACTCTGGGGAGCCCTCAGAGCAAGAGCCCCCCACCCCAAACACAGGTGATAAAATAATACTACATCTTTGCAGTGAGAAGAAGTGAAAGCAGGAACATCTACAAGGCAGACTCTTGCCACAGGCAACAGTGGCAGAACCAGAGCCTATTGAAAAACAAGTTGAAACTTTGATTCAGAAATAAGAGGTGGAGTTGGACTCGTTGGATCACTGATGCTCGGCTTTGCAACAACGGCCTTTGGAGGGTGAGGAGGAAGGACCTTGCTCCATACCACAGAGCAAGGGAACTGAACAAACAGAAATCACTCTTAAAATGTCACACTACTTTAAGAAAAAGTCACATTCCTGGCAGTTAGAACATCTGCTGGCTTCCTCTTTCTGGCTTGTCCTGTTCAAATGACCCTCAGGTTGCTCAGTTCAGTTCAGTCGCTCAGTCGTGTCTGACTCTTTGCGACCCCATGAATTGCAGCACGCCAGGCCTCCTTGTCCATCACCAACTCCAGCTTCTTCAGTGTTCATGGACTTGGATTACTGTGACACTGAATGGTTTGCCTTGGAAACGAACAGAGATCATTTTGTCATTTTTGAGATTGTATCTAAGTACTGCATTTCGGACTCTTGTTGACCATGATGGCTACTCCATTTCTTCTAAGGGATTCCTGCCCACAGTAGTAGATATAATGGTCATCTGAAGTAAATTCACCCATTCCAGTTCATTTTAGTTCGCTGATTCCTAGAATGTTCACGGTCACTCTTGCCAGCTCCTGTTTGACCACTTCCAATTTGCCTTGATTCATGGACCTGACATTCCAGGTTTGTATACAATATTGCTCTTTACAGCATCGGATCTTGCTTCTACCACCAGTCACATCCACAACTGGGTATTGTTTTTGCTTTGGCTCCATTCCTTCATTCTTTCTGGAGTTATTTCTCCACTGATCTCCAGTAGCATATTGGGCACCTGCTGACCTGGGGAGTTCCTCTTTCAGTATCCTACCATTTTGCCTTTTCATACTGTTCATGGGGTCCTCAAGGCAAGAATACTGAAGTGGTTTGCCATTCCCTTCTTCAGTGGACCACATTCTGTCAGACCTCTCCACCATGACCTGCCTGTCTTGGGTTGCCCTACGGGCATGGCTTAGTTTCATTGAGTTAGACAAGGCTGTGGTTCTAGTGTGATTAGATTGACTAGTTTTCTGTGATTATGGTTTCAGTGTGTCTGCCCTCTGATGCCCTCTTGCAATACCTACCGACTTACTTGGGTTTAGCTTATACCCTGGCAGCACATTCTCTTTCCCTCTGTGCAACCTTCCATTCCCTGACGCCCAGGGACCCGTAAGCACTTAATAAAAAGAAATGGAAACATTAGACCCCAATGGTGAGATTTAACACTGCAGTCAACTAACTGCTGGAACCATTCCCAAACCCAAATGGACAAATGAGATTTTAATAGCAAACCGTGGAAAAGCTCCAAAAGTAGTAAAGAACACTTTCTTCTTACATTCACTTCACTTTTGGATGTCAAGGTTAAGACAAGAGTGGATGGTGATAAAAATAAAGGTAGATTTAAACTGTCTATGCCAAACAAAGGGTTCAGAAAGAAATAGGATACTGATTGTTCTTCAGACCTCCCCCATCACTTCTTGGACCATGGAAAAATTCCTTGTGGTTAGCACTTTAAAATTGTCTTATTTTTATTGAGATATAATTCATATACCATAAAATCACCCTCTTGAAGTATACAGTTTAGTGGTTTTTAATATACTTGCAAAGGAACCATTACCACTATCTAATTCCAACATTTTCATCACCCCAAAAAGAAACGTGTACCCATTAAGCAATTATTTCCTATCCCGTTCTCAGCCTAGCTCTTGGCAACCACCAATCTACTTTATGTCTCTATGGATTTGCCTCTTCTGCACAATATGTGGCTTTTTCTGACTGGCTACTTGGCATAACATTCATAGATGACTTAGTACTTCATTCCTTTTATGGCTGAAAAGTACTCTATTGTATGGCTATATCACTTGTTTATTGATCATCAGCTGATAGACATGTGGGTTGTTCCCACTTTTGGCTATTATGAATAATGCTGCTGTAGACATTCATGAACAAGCTTTTGTGTGGACATGTGCTTTCAATTCTCTAGGGTTAACATATAAGGAATTTATACAGATAAGAAAACTCCAAGATTAGATAAATAGGAAAGCATGTGAGCTGGCAATTCAAAGAAAGTAAAAAAATCTTAAAATATATTTCCCTTTAGTGGTAACACAATTTAGATGGGTGAGTTACTTTCACCTCTAAGTTAATGAAATGTTAAGATGTTTGCCCAATAGTTGTGACTATTTCCATACACTGCTGGCAGAAGACCAGGAGTTAGCATGTAACTTTTTGTAAACCAGTGGGGCAATATTATTAAAAAAAAAACCAAAACTTAAAATGGGTCTTCTCTTTAACCTCTGAATCTGTGCTAAAGAGATGCTTTTTTTAAAAATGACATGTGAAGAGATCCTATGAGGTGTTACTTATAATTCAAAAATTTTAAAGTGTGCTAATTATTTAATAGGAAGACAATAGCTAAGTATATTGTAAGGCCATAATGTAAAGTTAAACAGAAGTTAAAACTTATCCTTAAAGAAAATTATTACTAACATGGAAAAAATGCTCCTGCTATAATAATAAGGGTTACACGATTGCAAGCAGGTAACCAACGGCTAGAGAAATCTTTGGAAGGAAAGATACCAAGATGCTTGCAGGGGATAATGTCACAGGCAATATTCTTTCTTCTTGGTTTCTTTGTTTCTCAGATTTTCTATACTGAGAATCCGCCATCTTTAAAAATGAGAATAAATCATCTTGACTTGGTAATAAGAAAAGTCCTTTTACTCTCATCAATTACTGACTTAATTTGTGTATAAGTGGATAACAACTATAAAATGACGATGTATACATTGTGAACTGAAAAATTAAGAAAGGGAGAGACAGTGATTGATTCCCAAGGCTACTAAGAGGCAATCGCTCCTTCCAGAAGTTGTCAAGATAAAAGGTACCAAAGGACAGAGAGACTTCTGAGTATGTTTTCATCACACCTGTGCTGGGAAGTGGGCGGTGAGGGAGCAGAACTGAGAGTGGGTGGTGAACGGACATAGAGCCCCCAGATAAATCTAATTAGGGGCACAGATTAAGCAAAGCTGTGATATACAATCGAATCAGAGGACCATGGAGATGCCGAGTGGCAGAATCCGGGCTAATAGAACCAGGAGTGGGCTGGCTGGCTGAGTGGGTTCTCGAGAATCTCTAGTCCCAAGTTCCTAGGTGGCTGGGGAAACCCAGTAAACTCAGGATGATAATACTTAAGTCACCCTTGAAACCCAACCAGGGGGCTCTGGTTATGGAGGATCTGCAGGACCTCTCTGTGAGCACAGGCCCGAAGATCCCACATGGGCACGGATCCAAGAGGGTGGAGGATGAAGCAAAGTACTGCTGTTCTTGGGATGCTTGTTACAGGCAACGGGACTTGCTCGGGGCACCAGACAGAAAAGTTCTGAATTTTGCTCTCACTTGTCCTCTTGTTGCTTTCACCCTTTCCTGTTGGGATGTTCAGCCTTCTGAGACCTTGACTTTTGAGCCACAAGCCCTAGAATCTGGGGCAATCCAAGCAGCGCATGGAACAATAACCAACAGAGGTTTATTTGACCTGAAGTTTTTCAGAAACATAAAAGTTCCAACAGAGATGTTTCTTCCTAATGTGAATCTTTGGGGTCAAGCCTCTTTTCACTTTCCTTGGTCCTGTTATCGAAAAACAATCACAGGGAAACAAAAATAAAAACAAAAATGTAGGCTTCTATTTGTGAATCAGCAAAGAGAAATAGGCAAGTCAGTGTCACATCTGGGCCATGGTGGCAGACACTGGCTTTCTGGGCTGAACTGGCCGAGGGCCCGAGGGTCAGGCTGTCACCTGGCAGAGCCACAGCACAAAGCAGCTGCTTGAACAGGCGTCATCAACGTCCCCTCCCTGCCAACTCGGCGAATGAAAGCCGAGGGGGTTCGCTCTCCAAGGCTGGACAAAAACTAGCTCTGCCAATCTTTCCAGGGGCTATAGAGGTTCCTTGAAGGATGATTCTGCAAATGGGGCCTCCTCCTTTCAAAACACAGTGAATTCTTTTTTTTCCTTTAATTCACCAATTCCAGCCAAGAAGATCTATTCCTTTAAAGAAACAGAATGGACTCTGAGCAAGCATATTTTACTTTCTTCTTTTTTGCCCTTGATCGTGTGTCTGTGTTGACTGCAACTTCCCTTTCCACTGATTATGTATCTGGTTTATGAAGTCAGAGCCTGTCAAAATCTCCTTCCCTGAGAATCTGGTGGTGGGGCCATTTGCACTGTGTTTCTGGAACTGAGGCTGAGGCCTTTTCTTTGAAGAAGGACATGAAGCCTGGTCCCTCCTCCCCTGGGTCTTTATGTTGGCACTTTCTCAAGTTGCAAGGAATCAGCAACACCAGCAGCCGTAACTTTTGCATCCCTTGCAGCGGTTTAGAATTTCAAAGCTTCTTGGCAGCTGTTTTGGCGTGAATGCTGATAAACTGGCTATTAGAAAACAGACCTCTAATTCCATGGCCTCCACTGGGACAGGGAACAACTGTGAGGGTGGCGATGGGAACAAAGAGAGCATAGAGGCCAGCTGCCCCTGGGCAGCCTCCTCCTGCCATCTCCTTGCCTAAAGGAAACGAGAACAGTCTCTGCCTTCCCCTTGAGTTTAATTTCCTCACCCTTAGTGAGCCCAAGGAGCTTGGTTGTGTGGTACCTGCTTCAGTGACGCTTTCTAGAGCTCACACTCATGAACACAAAGTTGAATGCCAACACAGACACAACGAAATTAGAGGAGGGAGATAATAAGTAGGAGGAAGAGAACATGGAACCCAAGGACAGCAATCAGTGATGCTTTCCCCAGGAGCTATTAAACTAGAATTTGGGATGACAAACTGTGGCCATGTTGTGTGGAAGCAACTTGGGTTATGTGGGCTGGACTACTCGTTGATGATCTACTTGGCAGGCGAAATCCAGTCAGATTTATGTTAGCAAATCCAAAAGAGGGAAGACTTAGTTTATATACCACCATACATTTTATGGTAAAAGCAATTCAATATTGACTTTTCACTTGGCATATATATAAGGCAGAATTTCCTCCCCCCCACCCAGAGTGTTGTCTTGTGGAGTTACTGAATCTGAGATTATCTCCTTAAAGACAGCACAGCTGTTTATCTTGCCTTTTCCAAGAGCTTGCAGGATTCTGGTATCAGATATGGTTGCCCTGGGCCTGAAGGGTCAGAGGTCCAAATCCACATCACTGAAAATAAAGGAGTAGTGGGTGGATGAAAGCTGGTGAGGGAGAGCTGTCCCACCACATCCACCCTGCTACTTCCACAGTAACAGAATTTTGGCTGGGTATGTGGCTAGACAGCTAGAGACCACATTTTTCAGACTCCCTTGCAGCTATGGTGTGGCCCTGTCACGTAATTCTGGAATACCGGTTGAGAGTGGGTGTGATATACTCAACTCCTGCATTCCTCAAGAGAGAGTGGGCTGCCCTCCATTCTCTCCCCCACTTCCTGTGGGCTAGAAAGTGATTGTGGTGCTGGTAAACCGGCATTAACCAGGCAGAGGCTGGCAGCCCACCAGGAAAGAGCAGAGCAGCACAACAGAAAGAACCTGGGCCCGGATGGGGCCAGCTTCACCACCCAAAGCTCTGATCTCTGACTGTAACACGAGAGGAAGGAACACCCATCCTGCATGAGCCACTCGTTTTCTGGGGGAGTGAAACGGGGTCTGTTTGCTATAACAGATAGCCTGTACCCCAGCACAAGGAGGAAGTAAAGCTAACACAGAGGTCAAGGGGCGGGGCTCTACTGGCCATGTGATTGCTTTTCCCTCAGACTCTGGAACTAATAAGAGCTTCTAACCTTCTTTGACACTGACAGTTAAACTTGGATTAAGATGGGTCAGTAGAATAAAAAGCATAATGAATTGCAACAATAGCTACCATTTACAAAGAACTTATTTTCTGCTTGGTACTTCACATGTGGCATTTCATTCACTCTGCAGAGCAGGGTATTATATTGTTAAGAAACCTTTGTTGTTTAGTGGCTAAGTCATGTCTTGACTCTGTCGTGACCCCATGGGCTTAAGCCCACCAGGATCCTCTGTCCATGGGATTTCCCAGGCAAGAGTAATAGGGTGGGTTGCCATGCCCTCCTGCAGCAGATCTTCCTGACCCAGGGATCAAACTTGCATCTCTTGCTTGGCAGGCAGATTCTGAACCACCAGGGACCTTGGGCTCACAGAATTTAAGTAATTTGTGCAGAGTCACCCAGTCAGTAGACCTGGACCTGACTATCCCATTCTGCCTTTTGAGAAGAATGTTCTGTTCCTCATCAGAAGACAATTTAATGATGTGAAAGTTTTCGTGATGTGATAGGAACTGGGCATTGCTATGGCTTACAGGTTTTATTTTTACACTATGGCTTACAGTGTTCTTTTCTTGATCTAGTTTAGGGCTAGATTCCAAGTTTCTAGGACATCTCGGTCCCAGGTATCTGCTTTAGAGAGGGTCTGGAAGCAGTAGGGTAGCCTTAACAAGGCTGCCGAGCAGCCAACTGGTGTGAAGTATGTCACTCCAACCCTGTGCAGCCCGGTTTCCTCATCAATCAAGCAGTAGTCTTTGACAAGCAGCTTTCAGGGTTCATACCAAGCCTCACATTCCTGAAGGGGCCCAGAGCCCTTCTGCACATATTCAGGCAGAACTGAGTCCCCAGACAGCTCTCCACTCTCCTCAGCCCTAGGCTGAATCTTATCAATCATGGGGACTCACAGAGGGACCTTGATATGTGGTCAGGTTTGGCTTTGAATGCTCAGATGTTCCCGGCACGGCCAGAGCTTGCATCATGAATATTATGCGAGTTTTACCAATGCAATGGGAGCCGGGCATTGCTATGTCCTACAGTTTTTATTTTTTACACTCTGGCTTAAAGCACTCTTTCTTACTGTGGTTTTCAGAATTGACTAGGCCCTCCACTTCTCTCTGTGGCTAAAACGAAGAGTAACTTATGACTTGGCCCAACCAGCACAGGCATTTATAACCTGCTTTGGTTTCCCTCACCACACCTCCACTCCATTCCTCTCCTGTTCTACCCTAGGGTTGCTAGGTACAGCTGTTCTCCTTCCAAACTGCTAGAGATGAGGAAGTTAAGAAGACAACAAAAATAAGAACAAACCTCCCATCCTCCTAAACAAAAATTACTCGGAAATCACCATAGTAACAAATCACCAGTTCCCAACTGTCTCAAGTCCCTTGCATTCTTGTCGCTTTGCACACATCCTTTTATCTACACTCAGCCCTACCTCCAGCCTTTGTGCAGCAGACACATTCTGATTCTCTCTACATGACAGGAGCTGTGCAAGAGCCTGTGGATATAAAATCAAGTATACAAGGCTCTGCCTAGAGGCGCTTGTATATGCTTAGGAGGGAGATAAGCCACTGAGTCGATGCACCCGGGTTGGGGAATGAGTGCAGAGGGAGCCCCAAATCACCCAGGGTGGCAGCTGTGAAGGTGACTGGACATGGCCCAGGTGAGGAGGGGGTGGGCTGCTCATGGAGAGCAGAGGTGTGGTATGGCACAGCTCCAAGGGGCTAACTTGACTTGGTCTCGTATTTACAGAGCACTGGAACATGTGCTGGGCAGCTGGGCATATTGTGAGGCTCTGGGCTACAGAATGGAGGTATCTCCTGCTAAAAAAAAGCTTATAGTTTAATGGAATGGATGTGTGCAGCTCAAAAGGTGGCTGGAAATGAAGCCAGATCATAAACAACTACCTGTCTGTTCTATGGCGTGTTCACCATGGTGCCTGAGCCATTGCTATGTGCAATAAGCAAATTATCTCATTCGATCCATCAACAGCTTGTGAACTGGGAAATATCATCATTGGCACTATTTTACAGATGAAGGACTAAGTATAGGAACGTCAAGCTACTTGCCCAAGGACTCATAGCTCAATTGACTTCGATTTTAACTCACACCTGACTGAATCTAAGATACATAGCCCTAGCCATGTGCTAGCAGGCTAAAGCATTTTTACATTTATCCAGCTGATACCCATCTGGTAGTCAGTGGGAATGAAACTGGGTCTTGATAGACAGAGTGAAATGGGGAAGAGAAAAGAGCAGTGTAGGCGAACCAGAAAGCCAGACCACAGTGGGAAGGGATTGTACACAGGGGGGACGGAGAGGCATCTGAGTATAACATTTGACTTTTTCAGCTGAACAAATAACTCTATCCATTCTAGCTACCTGCCTATGCATAATTCATACCTCATAAATCGTCTCCAACTGTAGCAAAGCTGTAGCTTTTGTTGCATGTGAGAATAAAGACCTGAATGCATATTGCAGCAGAAGCAATTTCTATGGAACTGTGTAAGTTACATTTTCTGAGAGCCCCGTCATAGAAAGAATCCCAGGATCTCTAGGGGCTGGTAGGAGTGGGAGATGGAAAACAGACAAAAGAGACAGCCATCTGCAGTGCAGGACATCTGAAGAAAGACAACAACTGCCCACTAAATAAGGGGATGATACAGCTAATATCCAACAATGCCCTCCAACATCCACAAGAGAAGCCCGAATAAGGTGCTAAGGTTATCAGTGCAGGGCAGTGTACAGTAAAGAGGGTAACATCAAAGCCTCCGATTCTGCAGAGTTTACTCCGTCAGGTCAAACATGATCATTTTCATCAGGATGCAGAAGCAGCAGTTCTATCTCAGTTTTGTATGATATTGGTACTGTGAACAAATTCTTTGGGCCAGTGTCAGAAGACGGCCCATGTTTTAGCTACGACAGCCCTGCTTACATCTAGAGGCTCACCACGGTCAGAGGAGGATGAAAACTCCTGCTCATCCACCAGTGATCGTCACCCACTGGCAGCTGTGAGCTGTGGTGAACTGTCCTGACACCAAGCAGGCCTGGCCTGTCCCCAGCGTTCACGCCGAGCCCCTGGGGAGCTGCCTTACAGACTCCAGGAAATGATGACCCTGAGTGTGGTTTCACACTCAGTCCCAGTTCTGGTTCAATGAAACTCAGACGGACTCAGCGAGTCACAATGGTACGTGCTTGGAGTGAGCCCAGACAACAGCCGTGCATAATTCTTTTGACAAAGACTGACCCAACATTCTGATTAGCAAAAGCAATCCATGTGAAAAAAGAATAGTCCTGGGTATAAGCAGCCTAGGCATGCACGCATGCTAAGTCGCTTCAGTAGTGTCCAACTCTTCATGATCCTATGGACTGTAGCCCACAGGCTCCTCTGTCCATGGGATCCTCCAGACAAGAATGCTGGAGTGGGTTGCTATTCCCTTCTCCAGGGGATCTTTCTGACCCAGGAATCGAACCCACATCTCTTACGTCTCCTGCGTTGTTAGGTGGGTTCTTTACCACTAGCACCACCTGGGAAGCCCCATAAGAGGCCTATACCCCCTGGGTATTCTCTGTTCCATCAAGTTTCATCTTTAATTTGGACATCCATTACGTGAATGCCCTCCCCTCTATATCCCACACCATTTCCTAACCATCCTGCTTCTAAGATTTGTATTTTCTATGTAGGTTCCATTGCTAAGATTAAAATGTTGCTAAAAAATATCAGTGGATCTGTGTATCTCTTATGGAACAGATATAGCCTATTTCCTGCCTTCCAAACCTGCTAAACTGTTTAATAACTTTATTTTTCTTAATTTTACTTCAATGGTTTTAAGTCTGTTTCTCTTCTCAAATCTTGCTGGTTAATCCTTCCTGCCATTCTTTTACTTGTTTCTTTTGTACCTCAAGCATCTGACTCTTCTTCAGCTTAAAATGAGAGCTTGAATAAATTTCTTTCTTTTTGACTCCGCTTCCCCCTGGAAAATAAGCAATTTTACCACTTTGTTGATACCACAGCATTTTTGCTTTCTCACTTAGGCCAGGTGACAAAAGTATCATTCATTTCCAAACCAGACCAAACCACACCTACCCCCAAACACTTTCGTTTCTATACTATAATTCCAACACAGAGGAGTAAAACTATTGGCAGAAATTTCAGTCTGCCAACACCAAGTACTAGTGAAACTGAGGAACAACTGAATTCACATATACCGCTGGTGGAATGTAAACTGGTTACAACTACTTTGGAAAAACAATTTTGCATTATTTAGTGAAGATGAAAATGAATCTATCCGATAAGCAATAATTCCACTCTTAATGCATGTATGCTTAAAGAAACATGCCCACTGAACTAGGGATTATGTGTGCTCTGCAGGTCGCAGAGGCCCAGGAATCTGTGTCTTTACAGCTCTGCAGGTGATGTATTGGCCTCACTCCACTGAAAGGGTCTGGGATTGAAGGTTTACAATTTCAGCTCAAACCTGTCTTTGGAGCTGGGTCCCCCAAAACCTGTGTCTGCAGCCATAGGAGGACTTACAGGAGAGGAGTGATGGGAAAGGTGCAGCAAGCTTGAGGTTTATGTGGCCATCCTTGGGGTGCTGATTCCTGGTCAAAGACAGCTAGAGCCCAAGATCTGGGCAAATTCACTGTTGCATCCTCCTCTTCCTTCTCTGGTTGCCTGGGTGAGCTTTGGCTCATAAGGTCCTTGGAATCAGTACCGTTGGCCTTCATCTTCATCTTCAGCAGAAGGCCCAGAGCTGTCCGTCCTGTCAAGAGGCTGCCCTGGATGTGTGCTTTCTGCAGGGAATGAGGAAGCCCCGGGGTGACTCAGGAGGTAAGGCTTAAGTGTGAGCCCTGGTAAAGAGCCCCGGTTTTCCCTTCACACACAGGTGGTGTGTCCCCTCTGTGAACACTCTCTCTCCAGGCATCCTGTCTGTGATCCTTGGTAGACTGAGTCCAACACGAGGACAATGTCTGGTGCAACCTTAAACACTTTTGAATGACGATGAACGGGACATGAGATAATGAACCTCTCCTAAAGAAGCGAAGGGAACTTTCTACCTTCTTGCGGGAAGCTGCTTCTGCCTTCCTCCTGGAGTTGGCAGCTCTCGTTCAGGGAGGGTGTGCGATGGTGCCTCCGTCAGCCTCACCTCTGTTCATTCCTCCCCTGATGCCAAGAATGGCTTCCACCATCTCTAAAGACAAAGGGGGAAAGTGCACAGACCGGCTAGGTCTCTTCCCATAATCTTCCAATATTGAAACTGGAATGTCCTGAGGCCAAAGTCTTGATTACCATGGAGCCTGTTCTTTTAGATTTAAAACTATCTTCATGGTGTCAACAGTGTTATAGATTTCTCTGGGCACCTGAAACCTGCCTGGTTATTCAGCATCAGTTAGGGACTGAGGGTGGAGGCAATTTGTTTCATTTAAATTACTAGCTCATAATTATGTTCTAGCAAGATGCGCAGGTGTGGGAGACAGTGTTCTGTCAGGAGAAAACCAAAGGGATGATCTGATATAAATGAAGTGGGGTTTGGACTGGGTTTCTGGGAGGCCGCATGGAGCCCATCTCCACAGGACATGGCCCTGTCAGGATTCTGTCTCACGTGGCTGTGTGCTTCCTGCTGGAGCTGCCTGCTGCCCACCCAGATAGTCGTCTCAAGGGGGGCCCAGGCTAGGCAGTTCATTACTCGGGCATGTGGGAGCGAAACAGGAGTGATTCTTCTGGTAATGATTTTAATTCCACTCCTTCAGTTCTCAGACGGTTTCCTCATTCTTCTCTTCTTCCTCCTCCTTACGCCTCAGCACCTCAGGGTATCAGTGCAGAAGCCGTGTGTGGGGAAGAGTCTGTATTTTGTGTAGGTCACTAAAATTATTCTGCTTTACGACTGAGCGGCTGAGCTGAACTGATACCTTGTAAAAGGTGCATGCGTGCTCAGTTGCTAAGTCGTGTCTGACTCTGTGACCCCAAAGACTGTAGCCCGCCAGGCTCCTCTGTCTGTGGAATTCTCCAGGCACGAATACTGGAGTGGGTTGCCATTTTTCTTCTCCAGGGGCTCTTCCCAACCTAGGGGAGGATTCTTTACTACTCAGCCACAAGGGGAGCCCACGACCTATAAAATGTAATCATGTCAATTTAAAAAATCAGAATAAACACACTCTACTATTAATTACTAATAGGAAGTATACTGATACCTGACCATCTTTTGTTCTAAAGATAGCAAACATCAATTTCATACGGTTCAGATTAGTAGATAGCACTCAGACCATTATTTGCCCACAAAATAGATGCTCAATAAGATACAGATGTAACAGGCACATGTATGTGAGGACAGGAGGCATGCTGGAGCCCAAGGGTTCTCTCAGGGTCATGATCAGGCTTTCTAGCCCAGGCACAAATGACAGCTCTGACTTCCTGGCAGCCTAGGAGACAGACAGTAAGTCTGCTGTGATTGGAGATCAGTCACATGGATTAGGAATAACACTTGATGAGCTTAACTGAGTAGCCAACAAAATGAGTTATTCTGATAAATAAAAAGAAAATGAATTAGGGAGAAAGCTGAATTTCTGCCTGATCTTTCTTTGGTTTCAACTCAAGAAAGAATCTACTGGCTACAGTTTTCAAAGGGCATGATAACAGTCATACAATACTCACATTATTTAATGTAAACTGGAAGGTGGAGATGATGGGTTACTTATCTTTTAGAGAGAAAAAGGAGCTCTTAGAGCAACTCTTGGGTTAAAAATCTCAGTCTGAATCTCACCATCAAAGGGGCAATTTCAAGGGTCACTAAAACAAAGACACTTCAGTTGAAAAGCATTTTGGCATACAATAAGCTAATTTTCACCTAAATAAAATGTTCTAGCACAGACTTTTCAGAAGTCACTCTGATGACAGATAACACAGGGAAGAATACATGGATCTCAGAACAGAAGGGGCTATATTTAGCTCCATGATTTTCTCAAAATCATGAAGGGACAGTTCTGAAAGCCCTGGCATTCTCAGCAATCTTCTTGGCCTGGACTGCCATGAAATCATCTCAAAGGGAATAGGGAACAGGTGAGTTTGTGGCAGCCACATTCCATTCCATGGATCACTTCTGTGGCTCTGTGAAGCATCATCAGCATCTCTCGTAAGATCGCTGGGCCACAGGGCTTGAGTCTCCTGACTGCACGATCTCCTCCAGCACACAGGGACATTCTGGGCCAGTGGGGCTGCTGGATCCAATCAGATGCTGGATGCCGGGAGGGCTACCATCTCAGAGTCACCTGGCCCTTCTCCTTTACCCATGCTGACATAAGGGCAGGGGACTCTGCCAGCCAGATTAGACACAAACCCTCTGACCACAACTAGGTGATCTGGAGGGATGCAGCTTTGCAACATTTGGGATGACTGTTTTTGGACTTGTGGCTTTTGGTGATGGTGATATTTCTTGCTAATCATGTACCTATTGTTCTATATGCTCCACTCTTGTTTGCTGCAAACAGGCTCAATGGAAAGGAGGAAATGACAGAGGAAAAAGACACTTTGCTTGGCAGCACCTGCAGACTTTCTGGAGCACAGACTCCATGGTGTGATGGGCTGCCCAGCCCAGGCACCGTGAGAGGCTGACACGAGCTGTGGGGGAGGCCTGTGCATCCAAGGCCAGCGATGTCATGAGCACACAGCCCTGCATTTGAGAGGTGGGGGGACAGTGGCTCCTACAACACACAGAGGTCCCCTCTTATCCTCACTTAGCTCCTGACTTCTGAGTAGAGGCCAGGGGTTGGCTGGGGATGGCAATGCAGATAAGGAAACCAAAAGATGGAGCTGAAAACTTACTTGTCACTTGAATTTTCACTTTTGGATTCTGGCCAGTGGCTCTTTAATTTGAGAGAAAAACAAAAAACCCCAGAACTCCAATGCTAACTTTGAGTCCTCCAGTTCTCCTGAGAAGGTAGAGAGAATGAAGAGTCTGAGCAGATCAGAGAGAATAAATGGACACTGTTGGGTCCACAAGATTAGGCCAGTGGGACCTCCACCAGGCTCCTGGCAAATCCTGCATCAGACCCAGGCCACCCTCCTGGTTACAACCAGCACAGCGACTGAACAGGACCAGGAAATGCAAATCTGATCACAGCTAGTCATGAGTAGGGAGCTTAAGACAACTGCACCCCCAGGCCTCCCAAGTGAAGGACATGGGTCTCAGACCCATGTATTTCTCATTTACTTGAGAAAACAGTGGACACAAGCAGTGTTACTATGTAGCTAACAATTAAGTTAGTGATGTCACTTTGTAACAGGATAAGTAAAAACAGATTCGAATCTAGAGACAAATCATTCTTTTCTTATGGTGTTTTTTTTTTTTTTTTCCCCTACAAAAAGTGCCAGGGTCAGGTCTAAGATAGAATGAGGTACTTGACCTGGGGGCAAAGTGTAAAGAGATGTCAAAAAGCTCAGCAGTCAGGATAAAAAGATTGCACTAAAGTAGTATTCATTTTGATTACTGAGGTTTTCTTTTGAGGTGGGGGGGGGGGGGGCACATTTAAATTATGTGCCCTAGGATGTTGCCTCATTTGCTTGTCTCTGGTCCCAGCCTGTTCAAGTTCATCAGCTAACAGTGTTAAGTGACTAGAGGATGCATGCGTGCTAAGTTGTTTCAGTGGTTTCTCTTTGTGACACTATGGACTATAGCCCGCCAGGCTCCTCTGTCCATGGAATTCTTCAGGCAAGAATACTTGAGTGGGTTGCCATTCCCTGCTCCAGGGGATCTTTCCGACCCAGGGGTCAAACCTGCATCACCGACCTCTCCTGCAATGCAAGCGGATTCTTTCCCGCTGAACCAACTGGGGAAGCTCAGTTACAAAATTATAGGGGAAACTACGCTTTAACCTCTGCACCACCAGGGAAGCCCGATAGATTGAAGAAAGACTCTTCAAATGCATCCTCAGTTCAGTTCAGCTGTTCAGTCTTCTTGACCCTATGGACTGCAGCATGCCAGGCCTCCTTGTCCATCACTAACTCCCGGAGTTTATTCAAACTCATGTCCATTGAATCAGTGATGCCACCCAACCATCTCATCCTCTGTCATCCCCTTCTCCTCCTACCTTCAATCTTTCCCAGAATCAGGGTCTTTTCAGATGAGTCTACTGTTGGCCACAGATTTGCACTTTTAGGAGTTACCCTAAGCAAATAACAAGGATGCACACAGAGGTTTAACAATATTCACAGTGTTATTCATGATAACAAAAACTTGGACACAATCTAGCTATTCACCACCACAGGTGATTAACAAAACACAGTATCACACCAGATTTCTATGCAGCCATTAAAAATGATAATGTGGCAAAATATCAATAAACTTAGGAAATGTTCATGATTCAGTCAAGGGAAACACACACGTTATAAAACACTAGATAGACACAGACTCCTATCTCTCCTACTTTTGTTCTCATCTTCTATAATCCATCCTCTACATGACAATTGCAGTGATACATGTTTTTAAGTTACTCCTAGTCTTAAAATGAAATGCTATTACATTTAGAGTGAAGTTAAAACTATACAGCCATCCCTGCTTGGCCCTTGTCTGTCTGGCCTCCTCTGCTACAGACTCCCTTTCATGCCTCTTCTTTGGGCTGCCTTGAGGGCCTCTGCACAAGCTTTTCCCTTTGCCTAAAATGCTCTCCCCATAGCTGGCTCCTTCCTGGCATCAACTCTCAACTGGCCACTGCCTTGTCACTCTATCATATCACTCTGTTCTATTTCCTTCATAGCACTTAACTCTGTCAGTAATGACCTTATTTACTTATTCTCTTGTTTACTGTCTATCTCGCTCAGTGATAATTAGAGCCCCATGGGGGCTTTTCCTGACTGTTCACTGTGTACCCATAGGGCCCCTAGCTATGCCTGGCACAGGACAGAAACCTAGCAGATAGATGCTGAATGACCGTGAGGAGATGTTTATATGTATATACATAGTTTATATACATATACATGTGCATATGTGTACACAGAGATTAATACATATACACATGCATATGGATATAATTTGCCAAAAAAATTACTGGGAGAGCATAGTACAAAAGAAATCTCTGGATACTGAGATTCTAGATGGTTCTAAATTTCTTCTTTTTGCTTTTATTCATTTTGTAACAATAATAACATTCTACTTTGGAAATAATGTGCTGTGCTTTTAGATCCTCAGTCATGTCTGACTCTTTGCGACCCCATGGACTGTAGCCAGCCAGGCTCCTCTGTCCATGGGGATTCTCTAGGCCAGTATCTTGAAGTGGGTTGCCATTCCCTCCTCCAGGGAATCTTCCCAACCCAGGGATCGAACCGAGATCTCCCACATTGCAGGCGGATTCTTTACTGTCTGAGCCAAGTTATTTTCTCTGTTTTTAGAATATGATCACTAAGAAAATGCTGCCTGACTATAACTGGATTGAGACCAGAACCACAGGATGCCAGAAATGGAAGAGATCTCAGAGATTATTTGGTTCAATCTCACTTCTCATCCCAGAGATGGGGCGGCAAAGGCCCAGTGTGGAGAAATGGCTGCTGGTTTAAGTAGCAGAATATGTAAAAAAGCTAGTCTGGTGTTCTTTTCACAACACCGGTCGTTCTCAAACTTCACGTGAGAATGGTCTGGAATGCTTGCACAACGAGGCTGAGGGGCCTCCTTGCCAAGTTCCTGCATCAGTGACTTTGGGTGGGGTCTGGGAACCTCCATTGCTGACAAGTGCTAAGATGAATCCGGAACCACTGGTCTGGGGCCGCACTGAGAACTCCGAAGCTGTGCCCTGTTGCTTCTCATGCTCCCTTAGAAATGTATCATTCTTTTTGTAGAAATGGTACTAATTAAAACAATACCTTCAGCCAAAGAATTCAGAGGAAACTCTATCTTTTAGGCTTCCTCCCAGAAGTTTCTACAAAAGGAAAGGAAACAATTTTGAGAGCCTACTCTACCCCAAGCATTGTGCTAGGTATCTACATTTTGTTTGTGTAATCCATTTTATTGTAGAAAGCCTAAACTCAAGGAGATTAAGGAATCTGCCTAAGAGTACACAGCTAGGAGGACTGGGGTCAGATTCGGAAACCACGCCTTTCTGGCTATAAAGGCCATGCTTATTCATCAGCCTCCAGAACAGAACGAAAAGCTGTGGCTTATGGCATTCAAAGTGGCAAATCAATGCTTCCCAATGTAGAAACAAACACCTTCAAGCAACAGTAATATGACATCACTCTCCCAGTATTATAGAAGGTGTATGAGAGTCAACCTTTCATCTGGGCCAGAACCCAGAGTTTATTCATTTACATGATATTCGGGAACTTCCAAACCCAGAACCCTAGAGTAAAGTCATTTGAGTTGATGCCTGGCTCATGACAAGTCATCTGTGAAATAAGTGGCAGAGGCAGAATTTATCATCAATCTCAGGGGAAAGTTCACACATGCTCTGTGGTGCAAGAATCTAACAGACTTTATGGCTGAATAGAGCTGTTCCAACTATGTGAGGAATCAGATTTGAAACTGAAAGCCAAGAACTAGATACAAATATGGGAATGTACCATTTACCATTTTAGATCAAAAGTTAACTAGAAACTAGTAACTGCTCCCTTTCTTTTTATTAATGGAGAAATGAAAGAGGGACAAGAAACTCTTGGTTAAAAAAAGGTCACAACACCTACAAACATCTACACAACCAAAGTGAAAACCAAAGTCGCTCGGTTGTATTGGACTCTTTGCAACCCCATGGACTATACAGTCCATGGAATTCTCCAAGCCAGAATACTGGAGTGGGTTCTCTTCTCCAGGGGATCTTCCCAACCCAGGGATTGATTCCTGCACTGCAGGTGGATTCTTTACCAGCTGAGCCACAAGGGAAACCCAACCAACAACCAACAAGTTACAGTTTGTCCTACCTTGTGGCCATACTTGATCCAAGCTTGACAAGGCTTTGTAAACACTGTGATTGCAAAGGGACTTGATGATATTCTTTAATATCAAAGTTTTGACCAGAATCCCAAAGGAAGGTTAAGTATTAGTGGGTTATTTCAGGATTGACAACAAAAAATGTAGTTCTGTCTTCCTGTATTTTTTATTTTGCTTCATAATTTCTCCTCATGTGTTTTATTCCAGATCCCTGAAGCAGATGCTTAAATAGCTTTTACATGAAAAAAAAAAAAAAAAACACCTTCCGTGTAATTCTGCCTGTAGGACCAGAAGAATGAAGGCTTCAGTCAAGACGGCTCACAGGATCAGTCCCTGCCTATGTCGTCTCCATAGGCCCTAGGTGTCCTTTTTTCAGAGGCTGATTTTCTAATGAAATTATCAGTACATCTTGGCTAGCAAAGCTGGTTAGTGGAGATGCTGAAGGAAAAATAAATGGGAAAGAAGGAATAGGGTAGAGTGGATATGCAGGGGGAAAAAGACAAGAGGATCCCAGAGCTGGATACCTAAGATCAATTAAAATTTTATATCAAAGGCAACTTTGCTCTAACACAATTTGAATACGTTTCAGATGTGGAGTGACTGCAGTCTCCTCTGTGCAGCAAATCAGGCAGACAAAAATCACAGCCATTCATTTGTAAATGTCTGAGAAGAGCTGGCTCTTTCACTCCCAGTTAAAAGCATAGGATTTTATTATAGAAAAGAGAAGGTCTGAAAGATCTCATGGAACAAACCCTGGGTCTCAAAGCCAACGAGCTGTCCTTGTGGTCAGCTTCTGAGTTAAGCCTCTAACGTGGGGCATGAGCTGGGACTTGCAGCATTAAATACGAGCAAGTCTGCTTTTTGTTCCTGATTCTCACCCCTGTGAATAGTTGGAGAAGAGCCATCCTGCCTTCCCCAGAGCAATGATGCAGCTGCAGCTGCAAACGTAGGCCCCGCAGCCATTGTCCTACCGTGAAATGTTTGCTCTTAAATTTAAACTGGCCTCACAGAAATAGCTGTCTTGTCACATACACACATGAACACGCAGAGAGGCATGAGTGACAAAGCTCCCCGCCTGCATCAGTTTCCATACCTGCGTCCTGGCAAGAATTTAAAAACAAATATTCTTTAATTTCTCTTGACCTGGACAGTTCCTGATTCTATAAGTTTCACATGTGCTTTGGCAGCACGCGGCCATTCCTGATTCTGCCGGATGTCATAGTGGCCCTCAGCCTGGGGTAGTTCATGCAGAAGACGAAAGAAGAGCTACTTGGCAGATGATACTCTTCAGGCCTTAGGGAGGGCACTCAGCTGGAAAGATCTGTTTTCGCTGGAGATCGGAAGTGCTTTTCCAGCAATTATTTGATCTTCCTGGGAACCTGTACTTCTGAACACTCTCCCAGCCTGGTTGGGAACACCCGGGCTTCTATTCTGGTCTCAGCATTATCACTAACCAGACTTGTGACTTCGGGCAAATCACCTGGCCTTTACTTCACCTCAGTCTTCCCATTTGCCTGCTGGGACAATTAACCCTTGCCTGCTTCATTCGTTGATTTCTGTGAGGATAAAACTATGGTATTTAGAAACTGTAAAAAGTGAGTTAGGTGGTATTTGTATTTTGTTTTTCTTTCTTTCTTTTTTTTCCCCAGCTCTGATTTAATTATTGAGTTGAGTTTATGTGCTTAGTCATGTTCAACTCTTTGAGACCCCATGGACTGTAGCCCACCGAGCTCTTTTCTCTGTGGGATTTTCCAGGCAAGAATACTGGAGTGGGTTGCGGTTTCCTTCTTGAGGGGATCTTTTCGACCCAGGGATCGAACCTGTGTCTTCTGCACTGCAGGCAGATTCTTTCTTTACTCACTGGGCCCTTGGAGGATGGTTGGTTTAGTTTTTAGTGGTGTATTTTTATTTTCTTTCTTGGAACTGGGTAGAAAGTCCCTCATGCAGGGAAGTAGAGGTAGAAAGTGCAACCCAGGCAGAAAGCACCACAAGGTTCTTGTTATCACTTGGAAAAGTAAGCAGAGAGCAGGGTCAGAATATTGTAACATTGTCTCAGAAACTCTGATTTTGCTAGGGACATTCTGCTCCTTGTTTGTTTCTTCTGAGCTCTCAGAAAGAAGGGAACTTCTACAGTGCTGAATGAGTAAATGAATGAATGAATGAATGAGTGACTCAATCCAGCCACCCACCCACCATTTCTGGATCAAGACTGTGCACCCAGCAGGGTGCAGAGAACACAAACATGTAAAACGCACCCCTGTCACTGAAGAGCAGCCACTCAGTGGGAGAAAGCAGATATACAAAGAAACTGCTCTTTTCTAATGCAGCTAGTGTGCTGAGCTGGAGAAACACACATGGTACCCTGTGAGCTTGGGTGTGTGGGTCACTCCTACCCCGAGGAAGCTAGGACAGGTTCTCAAAGAACAGGGGTATCCAAACTGGGCCTCCAGGAAGGACAGGTAGAGGAGAGTGTGGGTTAAATGCTCCCCAGGCTGAGGAACAGTTCTCACAAGGCACAGATCCAGAAAGGAGCATTCCAGGGATCAGCCTTGTGTGGTGGGATAAAAGCCAAGAGCGTAGGTGGGCAACTGGAAAGTTAGGCAGGGGCCCCAGTGTGAGAGGGAGCTGGCCATCAGGGCTTCTGAGCAAGGCTTGCACAATAGACTTGCACTTTGGAAAGATTACTTAGGAGGCAGGGAGGATGGACCAGAGGGAGAGGGTGAGGGTGAATAAAAGGTTTAAATTTTAATGTAAACATCTGCATTTCACAACACAGGAAACTTGACAAAGAGTTTTGGTTCAAGGCACACTTCCAAATTCTGAATTAATGCAACCAATCAGAAATCAGGGAGAGAATACACGCTTTCCAAAAAATAGTCTTCAAGTAATAAATCTCCCTTGCACAACTTTTCCCACATAACCTAGGACAGACAATCTTTGTGAAAAGGAAGTCTCTCTATGCTTCTGAGGTATGGCTGACCATTTTTGCGTGTGGGACTGAGACCACAGAAGCAGGAAACTGCTACCTATTAAGTGCGAGGTACAAAAAGGGGTGATGAGCCAGTCGCCAGCCTAGAAGAAAATGTCTCAGAAATGAACCAAGATTTTCTAGTAGTTGGGGGAGGTTTAGCAAGTAGGATGGATTTTTCAGTCCCCCCCACTTTTCTTCATAGTTTCTTTTAAATTTCAGTATATTTCACACGCAGTTCAATGTTTGGATCGTACATGTACATGCAGTTCAATGAGTTCTGACAAATGTATATATCTGTGTAACCTAAACCCCGAACAAGACAGAAAACATTTTCATCACCCAAGAAAGAACCATCTATGCCCGTAGACAGTCAGTCCCACCTTAGGCAAACACAAGTGGAACTTTTACCACCATGGACAAGTTTTGTCTGGTCCAGGATTTCATGGAAATGTAATCTTACAAGTTGTGTTGTGTGTGTGCTCAGTCACGTCCAACTCTTTGTGACTGTAGCCTGCCAGGCTCCACTGTCCAAGGGATTTTTCAGGCAAAAATACTGGAGTGGGCTGCTATTTTCTACTCCAGGAGTTTTACCCAACCCAGGGGTTGAATCCAGATCTCTTGAGTCTCCTGCATTGGCAGGTAGATTCTTTACCACTGTACCACCTGGACAGTATAGTAGTTTTTATTGCTTTATTCATTGTAGTTTTCAATACCGAACAGTATTCTAAGGTATGAACATACCACTCTTTGAAATGTGTTTAATAGCCCCTTCTTTTGCTAAACAGAGATGCAATTGCCTACCTGAGGCAAAGAGTAAAAGACAGGTGTGGGTGTGCAGGTCAGGCAACGTGGCTGCTGCTCTGTACGCTATCGGGCGCTGTGAGTCTGCTTTGTCTTCAGAATCTTCTATCAGCAACAGGGATTAGAACTTCAGACAAACCGGGAAGAACAAGAGAGACCACTGCTTGTTGACTGTCTTACTGCTCTATGTTCAGATCATAGGAGCAGATGAAAAATGGCCCCCAAAAGAGAGATGCCAACTCATGGAGAACTCAGGTACTCGGGATGAATGGTCAAATAATTTAGATACTAAAATATTCTTAGGAACATCAAAAGGTGTCCGCTGAGGCCTGCACAGCCTAAGAGTCTATACCGTTTTCCCTCTCGTCATCAATGCTTTCCTGTCACAAGCGGCCTTGAGTAAGCAGAGGGAGGTGGTTTGGCAGAGAAAGGAAGAGACTGGAAAGTACTGTGAGAATTAACTGTTTCTTAAAGAGAGGACTGCATCCAAGAATGCCAAGGAACAACTTGGTGTGATTTTAGTTGTGTTCAACCAAGAGGTGATACTCGGAAGCGTCAAAGAGAGTTGACTAGGTCTCCATTGAAAAGGTTTCCTGGGCAGCAGAGGCAAATGCACGGAAAGAAGGAAGTTATCTTGATAGTCTTATATTCTAAAAGCTCTATTTTCTTACCCTGTGGAATTGTTTAAAGAAGCATCACAAAAGATCCCTAGGGACAACCCAAACATGGAGTGTCTTCTGTCACAATTCGCTATGAAAACCAGGTGTGAACACTGTTCTGATGGCTTGACACAGCCTATGTGGGTCAGCTCCTCCCTTGCCCTTGCACACGGTCTGTCCTTTGAATTGGTCATTTTGGCTCCAGCACTCCCACTGTTGTTGGAAGCGATGTAGGTTCACACAGTCATGCTGAAGACACGATGGAAACAGAAAGCAATCTCAACTCTGGGCTGAAGCCCGATTTGGTTCCAAGAATCATATGGAGAATGTCCTTAAAAAGAGGTGGCAGGCTTCTTTCTGTTTTTCAGACAACTTACACCTACCTGCTCTCTATTTTGTCCATCTTATTTTTATGAAGTCATTGCAAAGCAAATAATAACAGTGGTTATCATTTCTTGTTGAGGTCTAACTGTGTCAGATATGGTGCTTTCGGCTTCACCCTCACAAGCTTTTGAAGTAGGCACTATTATTATTCCTACTTCAATGATGAGCAAAATAAAACCATCTCAGTGCCTAGTCATTCATTACTATTCCATGTGGTGCCTTTGCCTGGCTGGTTGGAGGTGGGGGTTGGGAGATGTAAAAGATGATTCGTGAACAAACAGAAAGCAAAATGATCCTCTTCTTTGATCTCCCTCCTTACATATTTTAACATTAGATTCTGTAATTAGGTCAAAGTGAGAACTATCACTGTTGAGAGCTGCAGCTAAGGTTTAACAATTATTTCTTAGAAGCCAGTTAATTAGACTGACTTGGGATATAGGCTTTGGTATACATATTCATTCTGACAGCAGTTACAGTATAGGACATCTCATAAATAAAAACCATTTAGAACATTATCCACAGGAAACAGCTACAGCTGGTAAGGAAACTTTTGACATTAAGGAAATGGAAGACTTCACGGAATTAGAGGAAGGCAGGAGTAATATATCACACAGTAACACTATCTTAGCAAGAGCTGGACCGTGTTTTCAACAGATAAACTCCCTTTACAGCCGTTCACGCTTGCTTACTTCTCTCTGGATCTTCCGCAGACAAGTATGAAATATTAAGAGCAAAAATGAAAGGAAATGTGAACTAGATTCATAGACATTTACAGTTTCAAGGGTTTGCAATGTGGTTTGGTGCAAAGCTTGGGCCTCCTCAGCCTGTAGACCTGCACTGTCCAATATGGTACCTGTAGCTGGAGGGAGCTGAGATGTGATGTAAATGGAAAGCATATAACCAGATCTCAAAGACTTGGTATGAAGAAAAGTATGTAAAGTACTTCACTAACAAATTTCATATACATTGCATGTTGAAATGTTAATGTTTTGGATATGTTGTCTTAAATAAAATACATTATTAAAATTACTTTCATCTGTTACTTTTTTTTTTAATGCGGCTACTTGAAAATTTAAAATTTTCTGTATGCCTGCATTTGTAATTTCATTATATGTCTATCAGACAGTGCGCACTGGTACTCATAATCGAAAAAACTAACACAAGTTGAAGATTTGATGTATCTGATCAAAAGTGGTGAACTATCTGCAGTGAAATATGTTCCCTAAGAGGTGAATACGATGATTTGGTAGAAAGCAAACACTGGTACGGCTATCCTTTCCAGATTCACTGGTGACCTCCGGTAAGCCACTCACCCTCCTGGGCCTTGCTTCTACAAAGCTTTCATCCAGAGAAGCTTGAATATTCCTTCTAGCTCTCGCATTTTGAGTCTATGGCAAATTCCTAAGAACTAAGAACCAATGAGTGAAGGTGAACTTTAATTTTTAATATTTGAATTTGAATTTTAATACTCTCTCAGTATCTGCAGCCCAAATGCTGCCTGCTCATCTCTTACATGTGATGATGTACTTTGGATTAAGTCTTTTGGGAGCAACAGCTAAAATGCAATGGCAATAATATCATGTTTATGACACAGAGACTGGGCTACTCTAAAGAAACGATGCTGCCATTTGTTCTGTGTATGCAAATAAGTGGGTTTTAGATGCTAAGGTTACATGTCTAACATGGAAGAAAACTTAAAAGCTCCTTAATAATCCCATATATCCTTAATAAGAGATAAAGCCAAAATGTTCTAAAATAGCCTGAAGGAAGGCAAACAGAACAAGTTATTCTTTTCTTTCAGGTTCTACCCTGTTTCTTTGTATTTTCAAAACATCTAATTATCTTCTGGAAGTTATTCTGCATCTCCCAGGCAAATTATACACTTTTTATATGATTTCGAAGCTTTTCCTAAAATGGTAAAAAATTTCAATTTAGGGAACTCAATTATAACTAATAGGGTAAAATTTCAGCACAAGACAAATAGCATTCATGGTGCAATAAATATTTTAAATAAGTATATGCTTGAAATCTATGTGTAGAAATCAACTTGGAATTAAGAAAGCATATGGATTAATGCCTCTACCACAGAGATGGAAATCTTGCTTATGATGAAGATCTCCAGAAATAGTGCATGATCTCCCCTGGAAAGAATCTCAAAATTTATATCCTCATTTCTGTGGAATTTCTCTGTTAGATCTAATTTAAATCTGAAATCTTTAATGTCTGACCGTGTAGCAGCAATACCATGTTCAAATGCAACTTAATACACACTTATCCACTTTGAAGCTGTCCTGGCCTTTGTTTATGCGGCTCCAGATGCCTTCAATTGGGACTTTCTGTAACAGGACCATCTTATCACAAGACTGATAAGCCTCGCCTGTACTGGAGGTAAGCCAAGAAATGTGCATGCCTGCTAAGTCACTTAAGTCGTGTCCGACTCTGTGTGACCCTATGGACCACAGCCCACCAGGCTCCTCTGTCCATGGGATTCTCCAGGCAAGAATACTGGAGTGGGTTGCTGAAGCCAAGAAACACCTGCTGAGAAAAGAAGTGTTAGGCTCCACTCCTCTCTTATCCTCTCCTCCCTTCTTTCCTTTCTTGATTAGTCTATCCACGTCATGCCAATACAGTCCATGCTTTTTTTTTTTAAGTTGGAAATTTTCACTCAATTGCTGAGACAAATGGCTTGTCTTTTGGTCATTCCAACTCTGGGGGAACTTACTGCAAAAATCAAAAAGGGACTCCAATGCCACAGAACAACAAAAGAATACACTGGCCACCTTTGCTTTTGAAATTGGTGGAGCAGGAATCTACCATGAATGAAAGCAAGTCTCGGAGAGTGTATTGTACAAGATAACAAAATTTTACTTGAAAATGTAAAAAATGACCCTGCATTTCTTTCCTTTGCCCCTGTCTACAGAACCACATTTGAAAAAACACGAAGAGAAGCAGATTAAAAAGAACAGCTTCTGTTTGGCCTTTTGTCAGCATTTTATACTTTTATTCCTTTGTTCTTTTCTTGTTCAACCTCATTCTCAATTATTGCACCATTTTGGGGGCACTGGGGACAGGACGTCTGGCAAACACAGCATATATTAGTCCATCTGTTTTCTCTGTGAATTTTTTTCAGCATCTTTGCATGGCAACAGGAAGGATGTGGGCTCCCTTTCAGATTCAAATGAGGCTCATCAGCCTTCGGTCAGGTTGACAACATCGTGCTTTTGTTATACAAGTTGGAGAAAGCCAGAACCACCTTCTCTAGGTTAGGGTCTTCTTTAGGTTAGGGTAACACCATTTCATCCTGGAGCTTACTCTCTATTTTTAACATTAGACCTCTAGCCCACTCCTCACTCTAAATAAAAACAAACATAAGCCCCAAACTGCTGACATGGTACAGCTGAACTGCATTTTTCTATTGAGAGAATTATGATTTTTAGAGTTGAAAAGAACAATTCTTCCAAGTGTGTTCACAGGCATTTTAAATTGTAAAGGACAAATGTTCCAAAGTGGCAGCATCTCCTCCTTTCAAGTTATTTCTGAAGCTTGATAAATGTGGTAGGAAAAGCTTATCATGCCCCTTTCCCAAATACACATTCCTAAGCATGCAAAACTAAGGGGTAATATGAAGCAAACAATCAAACTCAGACTTTTGGCCTAATTCTTAAAACTGGATGTTTATTACTTATACTTCCACAAAAACATCAAAGCAAACCTGTGAAACAGAATGTAGCACAGTGTTGGCCGAATATCTTATTACTGAATTTGGGAACTGTTATTAATTATATTAGTCAAAACTCTGTGATCTTGGCAAGTTATTTATCCTTTCCAGAGTCTCATCCATCCAACAAGTATGTCCTGACTATCTACCAGGTGCCTGGACCTCACTGAACTGAAAAGGCAAATAAGCTATTGTCTCAGCACCAGAGCAGCTTTTGATAAAACAAGTACACACACAATTCTATGCAAGATAATGTCACTTGGAAGTTACACAGTGCTCACAGGCGCTTGTGTCTAACTCTTTGTGATCCTGTGGACTGTAGCCTGCCAGGCTCCTCTGTCCGTGGAATTCTCCAGGCACGAATACTGGAGTGGGTTGCCATTCCCTTCTCCAGGGGCTCTTCCTGACCCAGGGATTGAACTCGGGTCTCCAACATTGCAGGCAGTTTCTTTACCATTTGAGCCACCAGGGAAGCAGAGAAAAAAAAAATTTACTTTCAGTGGAGGAATCAGTCAAGGCTTTATTGAGAAAAGCATTTAAATTATCACTTGAGAAAGAATGAAGATTTATATATATAGAAATGGATTGGGACGTTCCTGGCCTCTGGGACTTTTAGAGCAAAGATGGGCATCAGGGAGTTAGAGGGGCATGAAAGACATTTATTAAGGAAGAGTGATGGATCCACTCGGTGGTGCAGGGTCTGAGGTATGGGGAGGTGGTTGCCGTGAGCAGATCAACAGACAAGGGCGAGGGATGGACTCAATCTGGAACGTGAAAGACAAGCCCTGAAGAGCTCTGAGCTAGCGTGAGCTGTCTGATAGCTCTCTGCAGGGTGGCCCAGTCCAGGGAGCTCCTGGATGAGGGACGCACAGCTAGGAAGAGGTTCTAGTGGTATAGGCCATGTTAATGAATCTTGATCTTGATTTAGGAAGCTGGGGGTGAGGGAAGGATGGAGCGGTAGACAGAGCTGATAACTGGTAGAATGGGACTGGGGAGTATAGTTCATTTTTAACATTCTAGTTGACACATTCCAGTATTTTACAGTTAAGCATAAGTGAGGAAAATTGTTAACCTGAATGCCAGCAAAAACAGCTTTGGGTGAAATTCAATCCCATTTCCATATTTGAAATCTCAACCTCCACTGATCTTATGAAAAAACTGGTTCTATGGAAAGTGTCCAGGAATGCTAGATGTGAAAAACAACAAAAACCGATTGGGTATTCCTACTAAAGTGTTTCAGCATTTGGTCTGATCTGACCCTTCATAAAGGATGATTTCAGAGGACGCACAGTCAGCCCTCTTTCTGTTTTGAAAGGAATCAGAAAAATGTGGTTCTTTATGAATCTCAGTAATCTAACATCCAAAAGACCTTTCATAATCCTTGAGGAACAAGATAGAAAAATGTGGGCTGGCTATCAGGACAGCTAATGGTATTGGTCAAGGAGTCCACATCTACCTAGAAGATGACCTCAGGGATATAACACAGGGCCTGAGATCTTTAACAACCTTGCCAACATCTTAGATGAAGATAGGGAAAATCTGCTTGATAAAATGTTCAGATGAAGTGAACTTTGGGAGGGATAGAAATGCTGAAGGTGATAAGCTCAAGACACAAAAATATCTTGATGGGTTAGAGTAACTAATAGGCCAGAACTGAGATGATAAAAATTAGTGAAGGAAAAAATGTTGCATAGTGCAGGATGGGGGATATGGTTTAGCAGCAGCATGTGTGAAAAAGACTGAGGGGTGGTGTGTGCTGAAAATAATTTCAATTTGAGTCAACTGTTTGATATGCCTGCTTAAAAGCCAGTGTGACCTAATGAGGTATTTACTGAAAAAGAGCATTAAATCTGGTAGCACTTAAGTTGAGGTTCCAAGAATATTTAGAAATGTGGGTGCTTTTGATATAAGTATGTTGGGTAATGTTGCTTCACGAACTTAGCTTGACTTAACCAAGGAGAGAGGTTTTGCTGGTTACCGTGGAGGTCCTCCCTTAGTGAGGCTGAGCTAAGGAGGTTAACTGACCAGAATTAAGAGGTGCTAAACCAGAGGAGGCTGCTGTTACCCATTCTGAGCTAGTCTGAACTTGGAGTATTTAAATTGCAATGAAAATGAAATACTCGGTGCCACAAGAGACAAAGTTAAAAGGGCAACATTGTCCCAGTATTCCTTCTTAGATACATTGCTAAGAAAGGTTAAGATACTACCTGCACTGTCTGTCTGAAGGTGGGACTCTTCAACCTCCTGAATAGTCCAGGGTCCCAAGGGGAGTGTGCTTTCTTAGTGGCTGGAGAGGAGGCTGAGGGCAAGCGGGTGGAGTGCTCATGACTTACAGCCAACTTTTGCAAGCACAATAGGGTACTGTTCCCACGGGGAGGAGATTTTCTGACACCTTTTACTACCTTCCCTCATTGTATAAACTGTGGACTTGTACTTCCAAACCAACACTTTATGTCAGCAAACGAAGGGCAAGTTTCCCCCTGTTCTCCATTGCTGTTGCTTAGTCCCTCAGTCGTGTCTGACTCTTTCACGACCCTATGGACTATAGCCCACCAAGCTCCTCTGTCCATGGTGGTTCTCCAGACAAGAATATTGGATTGGGTTGCCATTTCCTTCTCCCTTAGAAAGGGAGAAGAAGGGGGTTCTCCATTAGAAACACAGAAATCATGCTGGCTAATTTCTAAACAAAGTTGGATTTTTTTTTTAACAGGAAATTTGCTCCTGTGTGTTATTCTCCTTCCTTATGCAATGTGGCCTTCAGAAAAGGACCACATGGGCCTTGATTCTAAGCACACACTCTTGCATTAAGCACATGCCTGGAACAATATGCAAGAGCCATGGTCTCTCATCACAATGGCCCCCTTGAGAGAGAGAGAGAGAGAGAGAGAGAGAGAGAGAAAGAAAGAAAGAGAAATCATTACATGCTGTGGTCAGTGGGTTTTGACCTCCATGTAAGATGTTTTCTTGAGGGCTTTCTTAAAAATTATCCAATAAAATACTCCTTAAAAACATATGTACACATATACTCATGTATATGTGTGTGTGAAATCTGAAAATCTCTCAAGCCATGACTACATAGAATCCAGAACTTGTCCATAAAACAGTAACTAAGATATTGGATGGATGGGGAATTTTATGGGGAAAAACTAATAAAAAATGCAAATTGCTTTGCTTAGAGAAGAAGACATTTTAAGCTGTCTTTAAAAACCTGATGGGTGGTTATAAGAAGGGATGTTTTCTTATGATTCATTTTAATAATGAGAACTTCCCAAAGTTGGTAGACGGTATCTTGACACTAGAGATTTGTAGAAGAATTTGGATAAAGATATTGGTTGAACTAGATGAACTTTAAGTCTCCTTCAAGCATAGCAGCTCTATGCTTTTATGATACTTTATCCCCTTGAAATATCCCAGTGTTGAGGCTAAGAAAGTAATCAGAAGATGAATGCCTTGGGGGCAAGGCTTCTGAGAAGCTGGATTAACCCAGAAACTTAAGGAAGGAATCTGTGTTCTGAGACAAAGAGGACAATGCCAGTGAAGAGTTCTTTAATACTCTTTCCGGGAAATGGATATAACCGTGTATAAAGCAAACCATCAGAATCAAAAGGACAAAGTTATAAACACATTGAGAGATTTTTTAACAATACCTCTCTTAGTGATTAAGTATATAAAAATTTTGAACTATATAATTAAGAGGCATAATCTAATGGGTATATTTAGAATTCTATCTCCCTCAGTCCCAGCAGAGAATATCCATTTTTAAAAAACATTTCATGGAATTTTCCAAAAATTGATCATATACTAGACTATGAACCAAGTCTCAAAAATTTTGTGAAACTAGTATCATACTAACAACATTCTCTGACAACAAGAAAAATTTTAAAGTTAGATGCCAAAACAAGATGATTACTAAAAACTCTCATTTGTTTGAAGATTTAAAATGACACTGCTGATAATTCATGAATCAAAGAATAAACAACTATGGTAATTATAACATTCTTAGAACTGAGTGATGATGAAAATATTCTACAATAAAACTTGTCCGATTCTAATAAAGTTGTATTTAGAGGAAAATATTTAAATCTTATCCTAAAAAGAAAAAAGATAGATAATTAATGAGTATCCAGCTCCAGAAGTAAGAAAGTCAGTAAGAGTAAATCCAAGGAAACTAGACAAAGGGAATAACAAAGGATAAAATAAATAAAATCAGAAAATATAGATACATTAGGAAGGATTAACAAAGGAAAAGATGTTTCTTTGAAAAATTAATAAAATAGACAAATCACCATGAAATGAAATAGGAATGAAAGAGAGAATGTAACTACAGGTTCAGCAGAGATTAAAAATAACAACATTCTATGAACAATCGCATGTCATTAAGTTTAAGAAATAAAAAATCAGAGAAATTCTTTGACTCATCATTTTAAAATCTACGCATCCTTCTGCCAAAGAAAACAAAGCCAAGAAACACTAGGTTCAGATGGTTTTACAGAAAAAAAAAGGCAGGTTTCAAAGAGAGAAAACAGAAAAGCACTAGTATGCCCTTTGCATCTAAAGCAGACAAGGACAGTAGAAAAAAGGGAAAATTATAGGCCGGTCTAAGAGATAAATGCAAACAAAACAAGCCTAAAAAAAGTTTAGCAAACTCAACCCAACAGTCCATAAAATATATCATGGCTATTGGATTTTCAGCAATACGTGAACTGTGAACTCCCTGATGTTCAAGCTGGTTTTAGAAAAGGCAGAGGAACCAGAGATCAAATTGCCAGCATCTGCTGGATCATGGGAAAAGCAAGAGAGTTCCAGAAAAACATCTACTTCTGCTTTATTGACTATGCCAAAGACTTTGACTGTGTGGATCACAATAAACTGTGGAAAATTCTGAAAGAGATGGGAATACCAGAACACCTAACCTGCCTCTTGAGAAATCTGTATAAAGGTCAGGAAGCAACAGTTAGAACTGGACATGGAACAACAGACTGGTTCCAAATAGGAAAAGGAGTATCTCAAGGCTGTATATTGTCACCCTGTTTATTTAACTTCTATGCAGAGTACATCATGAGAAATGCTGGGCTGGAAGAAACACAAGCTGGAATCAAGACTGCTGGGAGAAGTATCAATCACGTCAGATATGCAGATGACACCACCCTTATCGCAGAAAGTGAAGAGGAACTAAAAAGCCTCTTGATGAAAGTGAAAGTGGAGAGTGAAAAAGTTGGCTTAAAGTTCAACACTGAGAAAACGAAGATCATGGCATCTGGTCCCATCACTTCATGGGAAATAGATGGGGAAACAGTGGAAACAGTGTCAGACTTTATTTTTGGGGGATCCAAAATCACTGCAGATGGTGACTGCAGCCATGAAATTAGAAGACACGTACTCCTTGGAAGAAAAGTTATGATCAATAACTTGTATATGACCAATAACTAGTATATTCAAAAGCAGAGACATTACTTTGCCGACTAAGGTCCGTCTGGTCAAGGCTATGGTTTTTCCAGTGGTCAGGTATGGATGTGAGAGTTGGACTGTGAAGAAGGCTGAGCGTTGAAGAATGGATGCTTTCGAACTGTGGTGTTGGAGAAGACTCTTGAGAGTCCCTTGGACTGCAAGGAGATCCAACCAGTCCATTCTGAAGGAGATCAACCTTGGGATTTCTTTGGAAGGAATGATGCTAAAGCTGAAACTCCAGTACTTTGGCCACCTCATTGCAAAGAGTTGACTCATTGGAAAAGACTCTGATGCTGGGAGGGATTGGGGGCAGGAGGAGAAGGGGACGACAGAGGATGAGATGGCTGGATGGCATCAGGACTTGATGGACGTGAGTCTGAGAGAACTCTGAGAGATGGTAATGAACGGGGAGGCCTGGTGTGCTGCGATTCATGGGGTCACAAAGAGTCGGACATGACTGAATGACTGAAGTGAACTGATCAGATTTTTACCAATAATGCAAGGATGGTTTAACTTTAGAAAATTGGACAACAGTGATTTCCCCTGTTATCAGATTAAAAGAGAAAACCCTGATAATCTTATCAATAAACACAGAAAAAGCACTGAATAAAATCCAACAATTACTTGTGACTTAAAAAAAAAAAAAGCAACTGTTAGCAAACCAGGATCAGAAGGGAACTTTCTTAACCTAATTAGAATTAACCAATTCCCAAGAGTAAGCATCATACTCAATGGTGAAATGTTAACAGCCTGCTCTTTAAATCTGGATAAACTAAGGATGTGTGTTTGCCCTCCTTCTTTTTAACACTGTGCTACATGTCCCAACCAGAGTAGTAAGGGGAAAAAAAAAGATAAAGATTGCAAAGGAAAATTTTTAAATTATTTATGGATGTGACTGGTTACACAGAAAATCTAAGAGAATTACAGGTCAATTATTAGAATTGATAAAAGGCTTTAGCAAATTGCCAAGTATTTGTCAATATGAAAAATGCTGTTCCTATGCACCAGCAACATACAAAGTAATGTTTTAAAAACAGAACACAGCTTATTTTTCTTGACCTTCTCCTCCTCTTCAGTACTGGATGATTAAAAATAATTAAGAAAAACAAGTAACCTAATTATACTGCAAAACTCTAAGAGGCAGGGAATATGAGATCATGGAAGACATACAGGATTCCTCTCTATTCTAGGGTTCCCATAGAAAAATACCACTGGAAAAAAGTGAGGCATCATAAGACGCGGTTACCTTGAACTGTGGTGAATCACACATATTACTGGAAAAGAAACACAAGCAGGAAGTTTCAGATCTCTGTAAATCAAACTCTGTCTCAGAGAAAAAATAAAGCTGGCAACTTCTCTTCTATGCAGCTTATAATAAAGTCAGCAGGGACTGGCCCTCCAAATGGTGCCCCACATCAGGAAGAAGATCAGTGTCTTAAACACTGGTCAAGAGGTAGGTACAGAGAGGGGGTTAAAGCTCCTAAATGCTTGGCTCTTCTTGTTATGTGAAGATAATATTGAATGTAATTTCACTACAGTCAAGCATGGGAGGACATTTAAATGCTAAGAACTACCTGATCCAACTGGGATCCCTAAACTCTCACTCTGTATTCAGGTATGTCTATCAGCATGGGGCTTGGTTAGCTCATGGTTTTACAGTCTTAGAGAAGTATGCTACAGCACATGTAATTCTTGGGTTGATTAACTATTTTTGATGAAGTGACACTAAAAGTAAGATAAAACTTCATAAGGAACATTCTATATTCATTTGCATTTGTCTGTTCAATTCACTGAATGAAAACAGGTTGTCTGAAAATATCACATTACGATGCTGTTTTAAAATATGTAACAGCCTAATTTGCTGGAAACAACCAAAATGAGCAAAAATAGGAGAATGGTTTCCTATTTGATTGATCAAATAAATTATGGTACATTCCTACAATGGAATAGGCTATATCATTGGAATCATATTGAAAAATACTGAACTAGAAAAGAATTCATGGTCTATTGTCAAGTTAAAAATAAGATAATTTTTTAAATAAATTATTTTTTAATAATTTGCCAGTTTGTATAAGGAAGGGACATTGAACAACATATGAACAATGTGCATGACTGTCTCTGTGTGATGGAATAAAAGGTGACTTTTGTCCTTGTAATTTATTTCCTAAGTCCTCTATATCAGGGGTATGTGTGAATGGATATTATTTTTTAAAATTTCATCATAATGAAGCTACATAGACTTCATAAAGGTCTAAAACACAAACTAAGTCCAGTTCCATGGCAGCTAAAATAGCCACTAAGAAGAATGTCCCACCGACAGCTCTGCTGGAGATGACTCCTGCTCTACCGCTGGAGAGGCAGTATTTGGCCCAGGAGACTCTGGGAGGTTTTGATGGCCATCCCAAGGAGGCATTTGCAGGGGACAGTGTAGAACCCAGCCCAGCATCTGGGGCAGCAGGACACTAATGAGAATTCTGGGCACGAAGAAAATTCCACTTCCTGCCTCTACGTCACTCCCTTGCTCAGCAACTTTCCCAGCCTGGCTTCCAAGCCTTCCACACCAGGGGCCCTGTCCCTCTTCCAGCATCTGATCCAACTTCCAGCCCACTGGTCCAACATGAGCTCCACCCGTGATGGTACACATCAGTTGTGTGGAGACACAACTGCCTGTGCAGACTCTGCATCTCCTCCAAGAGCCAGGCCTCGGCCCATCTGCCCCCTTCAAGAGGCCTTCCCTCAGCTCCTCAGGTTACACTGGTCTCCAAATCTCTCCCTTCCGCGGCTTGTCCCCAGCATCCAGCAGGTGGGGTATTCACCTTGTTTCACTATTTCCTGTGCATGGCAGGCTCTCTTAAGGGATAGGGCCAAATCCTATATTTTTCTGATTCTCTCAATTCTTCCATCACCTTCTCCTAGTCCCTACTTAGAGGGCTGCAATACGGTAGGATCTTAAAACCAGGAGACAGGGTTTTTTATTTTAATTGGAGGCTAATTACTTTACAATATTGTATTGGTTTTGCCATACATCAACATGAATCCGCCACAGGTGTACACGTGTTCCCAATCCAGAACCCCCTTCCCATCTCACTGGAGACAGACTTTTAAGGTGAAGTAGCTTCCCTAGCCTTTTTTCTGACAATAGCTGATGAGCAACGTCTTTCTTCCAGTTTGTTTCCTGGCCTCCTTCCTTCTTTCCCTCCTTGCTTGTCCCATGTTACATTTTCCTTGCTCACTCTTCAGAGTCTATATCTCTACGGTTTCCTTTAGCATCTTCAGCTCTCATTTAGCTGCACTAAGGGTGGCAATTCAGAATGCAGGTGATCCCGTTCTCTCGCCCCTGGCAGCCAGGTATCCTGAGTCTGCTGTATCCTCCGTGTCCCATCCCACTGAGCACTGCTAACCTCACTCCCTCCTCCCTAGCTCTTCTTCTTGCTCTTCAGGACTTTGGTGGGTTGCATCATCCATTCACTCATTTATTCACTCACACACCCAACACCTAGTTACTCAATACCCTCCGTGTGCTGGGCACTGTCACTTAAACTCATAGTTGCAGGTCTTCTTTCCTCAACTCAACCAGAAATCCCCTGATGGCAAGGGCTGTCTGCTACAGTTATTTAAAGGTCACCAGAGAATTTAGCAGTGCACTCATAAAGTGCTGGAAAAATATGTAACTGATTGAAGCTAGAAAGAGAAAACAAAGCAAAAGACTTCAGTTTTCATTCTACTCCCTCCCCTTTGTGTATGACTAGCAAGATAGCGTACAGACAAAGACCCATAAGATAGCATAGAGACCCCTCCAGCGGGGTGAGCATAGCCATCATTTCAATCTCAGTCTTTGCCCAGGCCAAATGAAACGCTGATATATGTGAAAGCACTCTAAGCTGCAGAATATTTTACAAATATGAAGCATAGGCATCACCATCATGATCATGCATTATCCATACCTCGGTGTGGAAAGTTTGATTTCAAACAATAAGCAACCAAGTCACCCCATCTTGCACGCGCCTACAACCAGCAGCAAAACACACAGCTTGGAAAAAAAAAGAGCTGACAGGCTGACAAAGCCCAAATGGAAAATAAAAATGAGCAAGAACAGCCACACACCAAAGAGAGCAAGCCCGTAATGCTTGGAGGAAGAAATCCTCTAATTGCCTCCACACTCCTGCTCGCTTCCATCTGCTTGCATTTAAGGAAGCCCAACTCCTGGGCCCCCTTGCAGCTTCGGGGAAGAAAGGAAATGCATCCCAAGTGCTTGGATGGCTGTAGCAGGCAGGCACCAGCAAGGACGGAAGGTCCACAAGCAAGTTTAGACTGCAAATTGGGCAACAGACTTAATGTCTTTTATGCACAACTGAGCAAACTCTTGTTCCCGGTTTAAGACCACATGAAATAATACTGGCAATCATTCTCAGGAGGAGGGCAGTAGTGCAGGCAGGAACACTGCAGCGGTCTCCCCATCCCCAGCCTAGGAGCCCCCGTTCCACTCCCCCACCCCCCACCAAGGAGTCGCAAAGGATCCAAGCTGCAATTAGGCTTTCTGTGGGGAAGTGACCGGAAGTCAAGCATCTACCTCCTTGGTGTGGTATAACTAACACCCCGTGGGGGTCACCCTTGGCAAAGCTCCTAAGCTGTAATCTTTGTTTTCAGAAATGCCAACCTTTGATTCTAGACTCACTTTGATCATTTCTCCGCTGCCCTCCCTACCTGACCCCACAGCCTTCAGTCTGCTGCCAGCCTTTACCCTTTCTGGGCTGCATGCTCAGGACTGTCCTGTGCCCCACAGTGTGATGGAGCACCCCAAGGGGGAGTTAGATAGTACACACACATGCAGCATCCTGGAGAACAGGCAGTCCATTTTTAGATGATGAAAGCACGGATGGGAAGAGACACAATGTATTCGCACCAGCAGTGAGCAGCAGGGATGTGAGCCCTCATCTCATATTCACACTATATCATACAGATGAGAGCAAAGGGAAACCAGTGCTCAGTGGGCCCAAGACCACGCTGGGTGACTTCACATACCTGTGTGCACCCAGTGTCTAAGTTGTGTCTGACTCTTTTGAGATCTCATGGACTGCAGCCTGCCAGTCTCCACTGTCCATGGAATTCTCCAGGCAACAATACTGGAGTGGGTTACCATTTCCTTCTCCAGAGGATTTTCCTGACCCAGGGATCAAACCCGCATCTCCTGTATCTCCTACAGTGGCAGGCAGATTCTTTATCACCTACAGGAGATTATCAGGCAGATTCTTTATCACTGAGCCACCTGGGAAGCCCTTTCACATACCTGTATCTGAGTTCAAACCTTACAATAGTCCTATGAGCTGAGCTCAGAGGAGTTAAGCAACTTTCTCCAAGTCTCATAGCCAGTAATGGTGGAAGCTGGGATTCACATCCAGGTCTAATTACAAACCTTGCTCTTCCTTGTAGCCTGTACTGTCTGGACACCTCAGGATGAAGGACACTGATGGAGTACCTAACACAAGAGACAGTTACCTCTTGAGGGCTTTTGATTCTACTCAGAGTATAATCAAAAAGAATGGTATGATGGTATGAACATCAGTGAGTCATATGGACCCCAAGATTCAATTGGAATTTTGGAAATCAGTGAGTTAAGCTGACTTGGTTCCCTGATGTGATCACAGTTTTGCAGTGTGTGAGGATTCTGGGTATGTAGCTTTTGTACAACTAAGCAGCTCCTTCATCCACAGCAGGCTAAAGCTAGAAGGGCAGAGCTCTCCCTGGGCTTGGAGCACTTGGCTTTGAGTGCTAAGGGGCAGGCTGGGTAATGCAAATGGCAGCCAAGCCTTGGCTGCTGCGACACACAGTGCCCTCTGGAGGAATGGGAGAGGCTGTTGGCTGTACTCCCAGGGTCTCTGTACCTTCAGCATTCCCAGCTAGCTCCCCAGTCAAAGCAGGGCCTGTACCATGCGATGGAGTGGTGTAGGTTGCTGTTTTGTGAAGTAGTGTAAAAAGTTATGTTCTTCTGCGCTAAGGAAGCGCTTCAACATGCAGGATGTACGTTACTATGTAAAATGTCGCTTTAGTAAATGACTGAATCCCACCTAAGTGACCAGAACTGGAGAACTGTCTATCATCATGTCCCTTTCACAGTTAAGGCATCTAGTTTTCTGAGTTCTCTAAGACCTCACCATGGAAAGTTGATAAGGTCATTTCCAGGTAATTTCTATCACTGGCTTGCTATTTTTAAGATTAAAATGCAAAGAAGTTTCCAATCTGTGTCTTTTGAACAGATATCCATAGAATGGGTATCTGAAACTAGCTTGTTTATGTCCTGCTTGATGAGAAAGACAAAGTCTGCTTCTGCTGAAATTCCCGCCACCCACCAATATTTCAATGGGAAAAACTTCAAACACAAAGTTTAAATGATTTTACACTGAATTCCCAAACACCATCGAGCTTCTGATATTAACATTAAATGGTATTTGCTTTATTATACGGTTGTACATCTGTCCATATGTGAAACCTGGACCTACTATTTATTTATTTATTTATTTATTTATTTTTACTTTATTTTACTTTACAATACTGTATTGGTTTTGCCATACATCAACATGAATCTGCCACGGGTGTACATGAGTTCCCAATCCTGAACCCCCTCCCACCTCCCTAAAAATATGGAATGCTTCACGAATTGGCATGTCATCCTTGCGCAGGGGCCATATGTGCTGCCGAAGCGAGCACTGGACCTACTTATTTTTTATGGTCCTTATTCTTCTAAGGTATAGCTTAGGGGGAAAAGCAGACTTCTCAGATGCCTCTGAGAGTGAACCCTACTTGAGCACTTACTAGTTGAGGGCCTGGCAGGTGTGTGATTTCTGAGAGGGTCAATTTCCAAGGTTATAAAATGCGGGTAACAATGCCTGGGACTGCTGTGGGGAGTAAATGCAAGAAAAGTGGGGGAAACACTTGCAAGGACACGCAACCGACTCTTAGTTCACATATTACACTTTTCTCCTTATCTAGGAAATAAAATTGAATTTGTCAGAAAGTACCAATAATCCAGGCACAGAAGAACAAGAATAGCAGAATGTGGATAATCACTGGAGCTGGGTGATATGGGGGTCCATTATGTGAGACTGTCTTACTTTCTATAAATTTGAAGCTTTCCATCATAAAACAATACAAACAAACTAGTTCCTGGGTTTTGTCAAGAACTAAAAAAAGAATCCTATATTTGAAAAAAATTAGTAAGAAATCTCTGAGGAAGTAAGAAAGTAAGAAGCAATGACTCCGGGGTTTCCAGGGTAGGGTTAGGGAGGCCCCGTCCTCTCATTCTCACAATTACACCCTCGTGGGGTGGGGGTGGGGGAGGAGGAAGGAAGGACTTGGCACTTTGTACACGCTCCCCAGGTGACTGGTTCACTACTGGGTGAGAACCTTTGTATCAGAAGAAACGTGTGAAACCACACTTTCCAGCATATTAACTGCAAGAATAAATACTCTGCATAATGCAAAGCCTGTGCCTCCAGCTAATTTACAAGCAGATGACAGCAGGTGGAACCCCTGATTTAGCAGAGTAAAAAGTTTGTAACCAAATCACCTCCCTCTATAAGTCAGGGGTGGGTTAACGAAGGACCCAATTAGACTGCATTCTCTCACATCACTTATCAACTGTCTAAACTTGTGGAGTTAAGGGGTGCCTCAGTGGTTTTCAGACCTGAGAAATGTGGAGGGAAAAACAGCCCGTGAACAATGTTTAACAGAGAAGTGAAAGGAAAAGCTTCATTTCTTCCCTTTAAGACAAAAAGAGTCACCCTTCTGCTTCGGTCCCTTAATTCCTTTCCTTTCCTGCTGGGGCTCATTCTCTCTTGTTCTCCCTGGCTGGCTGCGGGCAGCCAGGAGGGGGCTGTGATGGGACCGCTGCGTGAGACAGTGCAGGTCTCCGGAGCCCTTGGTGCGGGCGGAAGCAGGCTCTGTGTGGGCGAGATGGCGGGGGAGCAGCCGTACTGGGCTGGCCAAGGCTAGAGACCCAGGGGAACAACACAGCGGCTGCCTCTCTGTGGTACTCCGCAGTGAGGGTAGAGAGGAAGAACGCTAGAGGCAGAGGGAAATTACACACACCCACACCGCCCCTCTGCCCCCCACACTCCCTCAGAGGATCCAGCTGGACTTTTATACCTATATGTAACTAACTGAATCCTGTCTCTTCAAAATTCGCATGTTGAAGTCTTAATCTCCAACATGTCTGTACTTGGAGATCAAGCTGATACAGAAGTTGTTGCTGTTCAGTTGCTCAGTTGTGTCCGACTCTTTGTGAGTCCATGGACTGCAGCACGCCAGGCTTCCCTGTCCTTCAGATCTCCCAGAGTCTGCTCAAACTCATGTCCCTTGAGTCGATGATACCATGCAACCATCTCATGCTCTGTCTCCCCTTTCTCTTCCTGCCTTCAATCTTTCGCAGCTTCAGGGTCTTTTCATTAAGGTTAAATGAGGTCATAAAGGTAGGGCCCTAGTCCAGTGGAAATAGTGTCCTTATAAGAGGAAGATACATGAAGGATGCGTGTGCACAGAGAAGAAGATGGCCATCTGCAGGCCTTGTGAAAAAGAAGAGAAGGCTCACCAGGGAAAAAAACTCTCTGAGCACCTGTGATGAGAAAGACAAGGTTGGACAAGGAGGTAAATTTTCCAGTCTGAGGGACTAGGAGGAAGTGGCATTTAAGATGAGCCTTGCATAGATGCAAAACTATTATTACATTTTGAATGGATACACTACAAGGTTCCACTGTATAGTACAAGGAACTATACTCAGTCTCCTGGGATAAATCATAAAGGAAAGGAATATTTAAAAAAAGACCAGAAACTATAAAACTCCTAGAGGAGAACATAGGCAAAACACTCTCCGACATAAATCACAGCAGGATCCTCTATGATCCAACTCCCAGTATACTGGAAATAAAAGCAAAGATAAACAAATGGTATCTAATTAAAATTAAAAGCTTCTGCACAACAAAGGAAACTATAAGCAAGGTGAAAAGACAGCCTTCTGAATGGGAGAAAACAATAGCAAATGAAACAACTGACAAACAACTAATCTCAAAGATATATAAGCAACTTATGCAGCTCAACTCCAGAAAAATAAATGATCCAATAAAAAAATGGGCCAAAGAACTAAATAGGCATTTCTCCAAAGAAGACATACGGATGGCTAACAAACACATGAAAAGATGCTCAACATCACTCATTATCAGAGAAATGCAAATCAAGACCACAATGAGGTACCATTTCACACCAGTCAGAATGGCTGCGATCCAAAAGTCTACAAGCAATAAATGCTGGAGAGGATGTGGAGAAAAGGGAACCCTCTTACACTGCTGGTGGGAATGCGAACTAGTACAGCCATTATGGAAAACAGTGTGGAGATTCCTTAAAAAACTGCAAATAGAACTGCCTTATGACCCAGCAATCCCACTGCTGGGCATACACACCGAGGAAACCAGAATTGAAAGAGACACATGTACCCCAATGTTCATTGCAGCGCTGTTTATAATAGCCAGGACATGGAAGCAACCTAGATGCCCATCAGCAGATGATTGGATAAGAAAGCTGTGGTACATATACACAATGGAATACTACTCAGCCCTTAAAAAGAATAAATTTGACTCAGCTCTAATGAGATGGATGAAACTGGAACCGATTATACAGAGTGAAGTAAGCCAGAAAGAAAAAACACCAATACAGTATACTGACACATATATATGGAATTTAGAAGACAGTAATGATGACCCTACATGTGAGACAACAAAGAGACACAGAGGTATAGAGTGGACTTTTGGACTCTGAGGGAGAGGGAAAGGGTGGGATGGTTTGGGAGAATGGCAATGAAACATGTATATTTTCTTGTAAGAAACGAAGTGCCAATCTATGTTCAATGTAGGATGCAGGATGTATGGGGCTGATGCACAGGATGATTCAAGTAGAGGATGTGGGGTGGGAGGTGGGAGGGGGCTTCGGCATTGGGAGATTGTGTTCACCTATGGCTGATTCGTGTCAATGTATGGCAAAACAAATACAGTATTGTAATTTAAAAAATAAATAAATTTAATAAAAAAAAGAATAAAGAAAAAAAAAGATCTATATACGTGTATAACTGAGTTACTCTGCTGTACAGCAGAGATGGCACAACATTCAGTAAATCAACTATACTTCAATTAAAAAAAAAAAGATGAGCTTTGCAGTAGATTGGATTTAGATTTAAGAGGTGGGCAGAGGGCACTCCAAAAGAGAGTGAGTACCTGAGACCCACTGAGGGCACAGAGATGGTTTGGTTTTGCTATGAGATGAAGAGATGTGGTAGAAAGGTGAGACAGACAGATGGTAAAAGGCCATGAATGCCAGGCTAAAGTGTTAAGGTCTTTATCAGAGGGTACGGCGAGTCTTGAAAAGTTTTTAAACAAGAAAATGATCAAACTGCATGTTAACGAGGGAAGTAGAGAGACCTGACAGAGAGTAAGCATGTATTAGCGCCAGGCATCGTGTTAGCATCATGCTTCTTATCTGCTTTCATCTTTAACTGCCATTTCAGAAATGAGAAAGTGAGGTTCTCAGAGGTGGAGTGACTTGCCCAAGACTCTACAGCTGGTCAGCAGCGGAGTGATTAGATTTAATCACACGCTGAGGCTATTTTAAACCTCATCCTGCCATTTGAAATCCCAGGCCCAGCTTCCGTGGCATCATCTACTTTCTCTCCAACCAGAATGGTTATTTAATGGAACAGGGCTGGAGTGCATATTGTTTTTAGGCTTGGGAAGCAGGCAGACTAACAGCAAAAATTCCAACACACACGGCACCTCTAGAAATACTGCCTTCCGAGCAAAGAAGTATGTAAGCTGAATCTTCTCCTTTCTTATTATACCAGGGGTAAAAGGTCAGGTCACAGATGTCCCTGTTATGCTTTGCAGCATCAAAGTAATCAGTGGTGGTAACTGGGACAAAAGCTGCAAAAAGGACTTTCTAGGTGGCGCTGGTGGTAGAGAACCCATCTGCCAATGCAGAAGACATAAGAGATGCCGGCTCAGTCCCTGGGCAGGGAAGATCCCCTGGAGAAGGGCATGGCAACCCACTCCAGTATTCTTGCTGGAGAATCCAGAGGAGCCTGACCATAGGGTTGCAAGAGAGATGAACACGACTGAAGTGGCTTCATGCATGCACGTAAGCTGCAAAAACGTGCAGGAAGAACAGTTGCTCTGGGTAAGTAGGCTCCTCAGCACTGGTTGTATTTTTTTCAATGCAGTGTCAACAGCTACTCTCAAATACTTTCTGCCCCCAAATCCTGAAAAAGTATTCAATATCTAGGAAAACACAATGCTGTTTTCTCTGTTTACACTAATGACAGACTTAGTAAGGAATGCCATGATCAGTCGGCTTTCTGGCCCAATTGCTCTTCCAAAACCTCAGATACATTTACGAATGAGAGAGAGTAAAAATTAGGTTAGAAAGAAGAGTGAATGTTCCCAAAATATAAAAATCAAATCACACCATGACATGTACCAGCAGGAACTGCTCACATATTCTTAATGTGCTCTCCTTTAAGAGCAATTGTTTTTTTTTTTTTAGTCTTTTAGAAATAATACTTGGAGAAGTAACTTGGGTGCTGTTTTGAAAATTATATACTGGCATTATAACCCTCCCTAGGATACTACTGTGTCTTAACAGTTTGTCAGAGGAAAGGCTAAACTACTAGAAGCATCAGTTCAACTCAGCACACCCACTGTGCCTACTATGTGTCAGCCATATGACTTGGGCTGGGACAACACAGATCAGGATAAACAGATAATCACATCAAAGGCTGTTGAATCACCTTAAAAGACAAATGATGTCATAAAGACCTTGTTTTACTTTAGAACCAAAATTTGCGAGCCATTCCTTTGCAAAACAGGCATAATATTCCTTACTTCTTTACTCAAGCCTCAGGACTCATGTTCTCTGGCCCCTCTGTGAATCCTTCCCACACTGCCTACTGCTTTCCACCTTCAAGGAAGCAATCGGGTAGGACTAAGAATGTGTGTATATGTTTGTGGGGGTCTCCTCTCGTGGCTCAGATGGTAAAAGCATCTGCCTGCAATGCGGGAGACCCAGGTTCGATTCCTGGGTCGGGAAGATCCTCTGGAGAAGGAAATGGCAATCCACTCCAGCACTTTTGCCTGGAAAATCCCATAGACGGAGGAGCCTGATAGGCTACAGTCCATGGGGTTGCAAAGAGTCAGACACGACTGAGCCGACTTCACTTCACTTCACCTCCTCTCTTTTTGCTCTGCAGATACACTCATTACATTTTACTCTGCGTCGTAATTGTTGGACATCCAGTTCAGTCGCTCAGTCGTGTCTAATTCTTTCCGACCCTGTGGACTACAGCATGCCAGGCTTCCCTGTCCATCATCACCTCTGGGAGCTTGCTTAAACTCACGTCCATCAAGTTGGTGATGCCAGATATTGGATATTGATCTCATCCATAACACAAAACACTTCAGGACGTGTGCTGTGTGTCTGTTTCCCCAGGGCAGGAACAACACTGGGCACTGATCTTTAAATGTTGACTGAGCGGATGAATGATTGTTTCACCTGTGAGCTTTATCTTCAGACCCCAGAGCATGTGACAGTCAAAATATTCTTCATGGTGGGTATCAAAAATTTCAATGTATGCATGTATTTTAGGATAGTAAGTTTGGCCAACTGATGCAAGGAGCCGACTCATTGGAAAAGACTCTAATGCTGGGAAAGATTGAGGGCAGGAGGAGAAAGGGGTGACAAAGGATGAGATGGTTGGATGGCATCATCAACTCAATGGACGTGAATTTGAGCAAGCTCTGGGAGATAGTGAAGAACAGGGAAGCCTGGTGTGCTGCAGTCCATCGGCTTGCGAAGAGTCGGACCGGACTGAGCGACTGAACAACAAAGTTCAATGAGATATGCTTTTCATAGCGTAAATTTCTCCCTTTAATTTTCACAACAAATGCAGCTGAGGAACAGCAGATGGTCCTTGTACACTTGCTTGGGTCATGTCCTCAGGAGCTCTGACAGCAGGGCCTGGACACCAGGATTTTTAACAGCTTCTCAGGTGGTTCTGATAAAAACCCCAGGTCAAAAATCCCTTCTGTAGATGATGGTCTGCCACTGCAGTCTACGTTTCCTTTCTTTTCTCATATCCAGGCCCATCCATCACTCTCAGTCTACTATTAATATTGAAGATGAAACAAAAACATTTCTACTCAGCACCATACTTGGAAGCAAAATCTAGGTACTCAGCTTCTTGGCTAGGGTCAACTATAATTTCTGGTTATTTAGCAGAAATGTAGCTACTAAATGACATTATGAAATGAACATGAGCTATCCACTCAAAGACATAAAAATACTTTCAAATCAGAGAGAATAAGAGACTGTGATTTGGGAGTCAAAGTGAGCATTACTACAGGAGAGTAGTCGAATGAGAAGAAACAGCCCTTGCAACTTATTGTTCTGATTCTAAATGCAAACTTACACCTCAAGTGTTTTAAATGACAGATTTCAGGGGGTCTGTGAATAAGAGAAATGAACACCAGGCCAAAATCTAAAGAAGACAGCATGCAGGAGATCAGGTGAAATGCACTTATTTGGTTTTATGGGGCCATTCTTTATTAGTGGACAAGGCCATAGGATAACATACTATTTTCTCTATTATTAACTGAGAATTTTGGAAGATGTGGAGGGCTGGCTTCTAATTAAGAACAGGGGACAATCTTTTTCCTGGGGGAAAAAAAGGGAAAATGTTAGTTGCTTAGTCGTGTCCAACTCTGTACGACCCCATGGACTATAGCCTGTTAGGCTCCTCTGTCCATGGAATTCTCCAGGCAAGAAAAACTGGAGTGGATAGCCATTCCCTTCTCCAGTGGATCTTCCTGACCCAGGGATCGAACCTGGATCTCCTGCACTATGATTTAAGTTTTTACAAATCAGGATTTCTATTTGGGGGAAGTCCATCATAACAAACTCCAGGAGCCTGTCACCATTCTTCTGACATTTCTGTTTCTGGGAGGTATTACAGACTAATACTTCAAGTACTGGGGTCAATGGCCAGAGACTTGACATTGAGTGGAAATGGAATCTGATTTTTACTAATGTTTTACCGCAAATAATGCTCTCAGTGTCTTTGTAAATAATGCTCAAAATGGGACTGATATATTGGGGAAATATTTGATTGTTCATAAAGAAAATAAGCCATGAATTAACATAGGTATCTCCTATAAAAACAGATAAAAAATGTGTGATGCTTTTTTGGTCTGCTGAGGTCGTGGGGAGCCTACTAGGTAGTAAGTATTTTAAGACTCATTCATTGATTAGCATGGGTCTTTAAGAAAGGATGCATTGAAAAAAATCTCCCTGGCTTTGCAAAATTCCACTGAGCTATTCCTAAGAGAAAGGAAATCATGGAAACTGCTGTGGAGAAATTTGGAAGAATGCTTCACACTATCATTTACAAGGCAGAGTGTGCTGGTCTCACCAGCCGCCAGGACTGGTGGAAAACTGCTGAGCTTGTGGTTATGGCCAAACCAAGCATCCCCTGTAATTAGAGTTAGCTGGGGGAAAAGTGACACAAAGAGGACAGAAATATGTGGCCTCAGATTAGAGGGAGAATAAAAAGCTGCTGAAGTTTTTCTTAAGAGACTTAAAGAATCTAGCTAGGTATGACCTTGGGCTACCACACTGCCTTGCTGCCCAATACTGGGAGCCACTAGACATGCTGGATACTTGAAATATGGCTAAATTGAGATGTACTGTTTAAAGTGTAAAGTACACACTGAGATCTCAAAGACTTGCTACAAAAATTCCAGTTATTTTGAACATTGCTTACATGGCGATATGTTAATATTTTAGATATCTATTAGGTTAAACTACACTATCAAAATTAATTCCACCTGTTTCTTTTTACTTTCCTTCAACATGGCTACTGGAAAATTATAATTACACATGCTTCTTGTCTTCTATTTCTGCATCTGAACACCACCAACTTGGACTTTCATTTCTTCACCTGTTAAACATTATTGGAGGTGGTAAGCTGAGTTATGGAGGGTTTGGATGGAAATAAACATTGCTGACAATAAGAGGACACATGGGGTGAAGCACTACTTGACTGAAATTTTTAGCTTTAGGAAACCTGAGTCACAATCACAAAAGACCCAGGCTAATTTGGTTTGACCTGGACAGGACTCAACCTCTCTGCGCCTCAGGTTACTAATCTGGTAAAATGGGAGGGCAGGAATAAGCTCCTGCATGAGGAAGTAAGACCAGAGAAGGTCTTTACCTGCAATCATTCCCCGTCGCTCACAACTCAGGAGTCATTCTGCTTGGAACAATTAGAATTAACCTAACAGGTCTTTATCCTCAGCAGCACTACAACAACTGAGGTCTATCCTGAGAAGTACTGCTGTTTGTCTGTCAGTTCTGCTTCAGTTCTTCTCATAGGAACAAGTCTGCAGGGTCTTCTTTGACTCCTTAACACAGTTAAGTAAACATGAGAACAAGGAGTACATGATGGGTGAAACAGACAGACTTCATTGCCCTGCAAGGACTCGGAGAACATTTTGGGGAAAAAAAAAAAAATTCTACAGATGATATTCAGAGGGAAGGGTATTTGCTTTCCTTCAAAGCTATGAATGAAACATCTATGATTGTGCTATTGACCTACTAGTTAAGAAATCCCATTTTTGTTTGGTGTATCTGTGTTTATGTCTGAGGAGCTGCTGGTTTGCTGTGTGTGTACACATGGAGGGCACTGGCTATGTGTACACATGGAGAGCTGATCCTCAGAAAATGAACAGCCCGATCTCCCCTGTCCTAGTCCAGGGAAGCCAGCCAGCGGTCTTACCTATTGGGGGCACCTGCCCCCTTCCCCAATCCCCACCCCATATCTGTTCTAGCTCTCTGAAACCATCTGTGTGAAAGTGCAGTTCAGTAATGAACTGTGGTGATTCAGTGAAAAAGAAAATCCTATAAAATGAAGGTTTTATAATAATGTATCAATTAAAGAAAACTTCCCTGAAGACCGACTTTCCCTCTTCAAAAATCAAACACTCCCCCAATCAAAAAAGCATCCCATTTCAAGAATAGTAATACTCGTTTTAAAAAGGGTGTTAAAAACAGAAAAACCATGAATTCCATTTCTAAGCAAAACCAGGCTGAGTCAAGACAGTCTCAGCCAGCAGCCGTGCTGGTGGAGAAAACTGAAGACTTGGCTGAAAAAGTATCAGAATATATAAATTAGTTGCCAATATTAAAAAGTTGGAATGGTTAACACACAGATGGAGATCTCTGGTGGTACTGAGCCACATCTGTCAGAAACCCCGTGGCACCTGGCTGTTTTAGGGTGGCATGCATTTCTCCTGCACCTCCTCGCTGACCTTCCCTGTTCACGGACCCACCAGTCAGGCAGGCATTCATCTAAGGCAAGAACTTCAGGGTGGGAGACACAGCCAGGGTTGGGGGTCGGAGGGAACACGAATGAGTGGGAAACTCTGACAAATCTGCTTGATCTTGGCTCCACAGCAGGAGCTGGGTGACCCTGAGCAAGTCACTTTGCTTGCTGGTCTGAGCTATTGTGAGGAAAAAAAGTGAAAGGAGTTCTATAGGTAAGGAGTCTGTGTGGTCCTGGTGTGCCGTAACTGCTCTGCTCAAGTTACTCCCTATTCTGAAGGTGAGAAAGGAAAATGTTTAGCATAATCTATTATTACAGCAAAATCAAGCTGATTACCAAGAAAGTGGCTTACAAGTCATCACTGAAAAATATGAAGGCCCAGATCATTCACTATAAAGAACTGAGGAAGTGAAAGCAAAGGATAAAAACTATCAGACTCTATCCCAGTGTGATAATTGATGCAAGCTAGGATTATTGATACTCAGATCTCTGGATGAAAGGTAGGTGGGGGACAGGATGCTGACAAAGGACCCAGGTACCAGCCCACAGATGCCTTACTGACTCTAAGTGCTTCTGGATGTTGGTGAGGTCTGGTTACCACCTGATCTATGAGATCTGACTGAGCACTGTGGATGATGGACAAGTTGACATCATCTGCCTCCTGATGTGATGCAACATCAAGGATGGAATGCCGCCTATGAAGAATTCTTCCCCAAAGAGGATTCACCTGCCTCTAACATCAAGCCTCTAGACTGAGCAATTTTCAGGACGTGAGGAGCAAGTTAAATAACCCCGTGAAGGAACAGACAAGTTCAGAGGGCAGGACACTCTATACCATGGTAGCCACTGTCTTGGCTTCTTTGCTGGTGGACATCAAAACCAAACTTTAAACAAAGCTCCAACAGGCTGTAGAAGGGCAGCAGGCAGATAGGAAGCCTAAGCTATCATATGAAAAACCCCTAACACTGAAACCTAACTGCCCCTGTGGATGGTTTGTAAGCCAGTAAGACTAGATCAAAGGCTTTGGGCGGAGCATCCTCTTTGGTCTCTTCCGAAGAGAATACACACATACTCTCTTTCCACCTGCGCTGGGCATAGACAGAGGAATGCCAGGAACAGAGTGCTGCTCGGCTGGGCCACTGGGGTCCCAGAGAGGCTGCTTCCCCTGCAGGATGCTGCAGCGGAGGTCTGGCGCTATAGCAGCAACGGCACAATCCGAGGAACAGCTACTCTGAGTTCAATTTCGCTGCAGTGTGCGCTCCCAAAGAAGGGGGAATAAATTCTGTGATGCCTCCAACGTGCAGAGGGACATACTGACCTTGGATTGAGAGAGAGTGGGTGTACAGCCCCACTGCTGTACAGCAGCCACTCAACCTCAGAGCAGTGCTTCTCACCAGGGCTGCAGTGCATGCTGCATGCAGTGCATTGCTGCAGTTCTTCACTGGGCAGGCTGTCCCAGACGCGGCAGCACACATACCACCCCTGACCCCCCCGTCTCTCCACATGCCAGCAGTTACTTTCTCTTTGAGAGCAGGACAACAAACAGGTCCGCACTCCCAAACGCCTCCTGCTTGAGACTAAGGATATAGTGTCTGAGCTTCAGATTTTATCTGGGCATGGCACCTGCCCCACCACCTAAGAAGTGGTTTGGGAGGAGCAAATGCATGGCAGCTTCTTATGAACCTAAGTGGGTCATACAAATGGTATCATCACGTGCATTCACATGTGGGCAGCCTGCCAATTAGGGGCAGGGCTTGGGGGTGGGTGGGTCCCATCACCTGGATCCTAGGCGAGATGTATGACACAATGTCAGCTCTCCAGTCATGTACTAGAATACTTGTCAGCTACTTATTCTGAAAATGTTTTCCCTCCATAAGTGGGAAATTCTGGTATACAAGTGTTGCTGGAGGTAACAACCACACAACAGTGTGAATTTTAGAGTAGATTCTAAATACATGAGCTTTTGGGGCAGACAAGCATAAGGGCAGCCTCAATTCAGCTTCAATGAGGCTGGTTTAGCACGGCGCCAAAACTGACCTGGACACAGAAGAACACTTCTCTTAGAGAGCGAGGGATAACTGATCATAGGAGTTACTTCAAAGATCAAGAGTACAAGGTTGATGCATCTGCTCAACCTTGCACCTGCTCTCATGCACACCAGAGTAGGGCCAGCATGCACAGGGCTGGCTTTCAACAGGTCATACCACTTTGTCCTTTAAAGCTTCCAGCGATGCTCTCAAAAGGGCATCTGAGAGGCTGGGCAGGGCTGCTGCACGCAATCTGTATGCCCTGATAAAGGCGAGAATGGAGCTGCGGTTCACATAGGTTAGTGTGTGGGAGCCATCTGAAGAGCTAGGCAGGAAGACAATGCCCCACCGTCCCCATCCCCCCACCCAACACACACACACACACACACACACACACACACACACACACACACATGTTCACCTGAGGCACCAGAGGCAGGGCTGGAAAAAGGCAAGAATCTCAAAGAAGTAAAACCAGATAACTCACTCCAGGTCATTAGCCAAAGAACACTGAAATGGCCCACAAGAATTACCCATGGGTTGGAAAAGGCGTGCTGGAAACAAGTAGTTGTAAGTGTGTAGTTCTGCTAATAGACACGTACAGTACGTGTCGTTTTTATAGTCTCCGTGATTCTGCTTACTATTACTTTTGGGGCATTCCTCCAAATTCTATTTGTCTTAAAAATAGCAGACTGATAATGTAACGCCCCTAAATCTCTGGACTAGGCCATCTAAATGAGATCTTTCATCCTTCTTGTCTCCAGCTTCCCAGAATGCATTTTTATAGCATTCTTGCAAGAGGAAAGATTATCAGGAAAAGAAAAATGAAGGGGAGTAAAGTCGAAGGAAAGTACCAAATACCAAAGCTTTGGGTAAGAAAATATTTAGGCAACAAGCACACAACCACACCCTTTCTGGGAAGATATTACTGGCCTTGAAGTTGGGTTAGCAGATCCCAAAATACACCTCACAAAAAGCACAGTTACCCTCCCAAAATAGGCCCTATAATTAAAGTCTTTTCAAGTGGATTGTCCTATATCACGACTTGACATATGTTGCTTTAATCTCCCTGCTTCGGCAAATGTAGCCATATTGGGCTACACAAGCTCACAGTGACTCCCAGTTAAACCAGATTGTACTGTCACTAGGAAATTGATGCAAATAAACAGCCCTGAGTACCAAAATACCCAATCCCAATCATCTGTAATGAGATCTCTCTCCTCCCTAAGCACATTCTCATCACACCAGAATCACACCCTTGATTCAAAAGGATGGGCTAACCCAGATTGAAATACCGCCTCATCTCAGAGATCGTCTGAAGACAAACACATCTGAAGAAGCCGGGCTGAAATTTAAAACACGAGCCAATCTCTTTTGTGTGAATGCTGGAACCAAGTTGTGCGAGTCTCGTTTTCAGCTTTAGCTGACAGTCCTCAGTATATGTCTTCAGACACCCATCTGTCTGAATTCATTTAGATCATTTCTGGCTTGGAGTTTGTGGTGATGTAGCCTCTTAGGAGCCCTTTCAGATTTGTGATTCTTTGAATAAACTTCTTTATGTTTTCTAGTTATATATTTACATTTAATTAAATGTCAAAACTTCAAAAAATCTAAACCTTCAAAATAATGAGTACTTCAGACATTAATTTTTTTAAAATTATTATTATTTCCATATTGGTTTCACAGCCTCAGAACTACTAACATCTTGGGCAGGATCATTTCTCTGTGTGTGTGTGTGTGTGTGTGTGTAGGGGGCGTGTCCTGTGCATTTTAGGGTATTTAGCAGTATCTCTGGCTTCCATCCATTAGACTTCAAGAGTACATACCACCCCCCCACTGTAGCAACAAAAATGTCTTGCACACATTGCTAAATGTCCTCTGCAAGGACAAAAGCAACCCTGATTGAGAACTACTGCTCTCTATTGACCTATTTATACATCTTCCCCTGGCATTGCCAGGGGAAAATATAGTCTAGATTTTTCAAGGCACCTATAAGTTTAATTTTCAGAATTTCTAACTCGCTATGTATGACTCATGGTGAAGAAGTGGGACCTGCAATACAGTACTGCCCAGAAAGAGTTATAAACAGCACCACTGCTGTCTCAAACCAGGGGCAGGACCTGGCTTCATTTCAGTCAAGACACTGATGAGGCTGGGTTTGCTGCCACCTGATCTCTTGGATGGACCACCAGCCTCCCTACTTTTAGGAGCTCCATTCTTAGAAGTTTACTGGTAAGAAATCCTTCACGATCCAGTTACCAAGTCCTTAGTAAGGAAGGGGATAAGGCTTGCTGTGTATTAATACCATCTACAGAAGTGGGGACCCACTGTATTCCTTCTGGGGTCCAGATCCCCTCAGAGGCTGCGTTTTTAGGCCCAGACCACCCATAGGAAGCAAATCAGGAGAGGCGCCAGGCAGGGTGAGAAAGGAAAATCACAACAGGAGATGAAGAGTCAGATGGTTTAAACGCAGCCCAGAGAAGAATGAGGAAGGAGAGCATCTTCAAATATCCAGTGGGTGGTGTGTGGGAAAGTAAGTGAGCTTGTCTCCATCTGCTTAGAGAGTGACTCAGGGGCCTCGATGATTTAATAAATACTCAGCACAGGCCTTCTGCAGGCTAGGTACTGTCCAGACACTGAAAAGAAGCAAGAAGACCAAGTCCTGTTCCGTCGAGCACATACTGTAGATTAACAGAAGGTCTAGATAGCTTTTCTTCCCTCCCTCCGCCTCTCCTTCCCTTTTTCTTTCTTTGTAATAATTTGAGCTAATGTCCAGGTATTTGTCTAGTTGCTTGTCCTTTTCCCATTAAAAAAATTAAGGTTTAGTTAACTATAGCAAAATTCACCCTTTTTGTTGTATAGCTAGGTGAGTTTTCACAAAAGCCTACAGATGTATAAATACCAATACAGTCAAGCTAGCACAATTTTATCACCCCTTTAAATTTCCCTGTGCCCTGAATTGCTTTTTAATTGGAGAAAGTTCCTCTGTGCAGTAGCAACCCCACCTCTGAAAGAATGTGAACTACCCTCTGTCAAGAATTCTGGAGAAGAGTTTTATTTTTTTGTTAATTGAAGACTGGACCAGACAACTCCTGAGGCCATGTCCATGTCTTTGAGGCCCTGAAACTGGAGGGCTGTCACCTCTGGACACCCAATCTTAACCATGAGCTCATCTCACTAATATGCTTGATTCTCCCTAACTTCCGGTAAAGGGCCCCACCCTAAAGCCAAATTCTTTTAGTTAAAGCTCAAATATTTCTGCCCTTCATGATGATGTTTGGCAGAAACCAACAAAATTCTGTAATTATCCTTCAATTAATAGATAAATAGACGAAATGTGAATAAATATGGACTTTAGTTTAAAAAACTTCTGTCCAGTAACTGAATCTCTGTGAAGCCTGAATGATAAGTATAGACAAAAAGTCCAAAGAAAGATTTGGAAATGAGAGCCTCAACATGGTAACTGAGACCTAAACCAAGGCTACCATCTCCTTCTGACTTGTTCATTCTCTTCTAATCATTTTGATTCAAAATAACATTAGCACTCAAACTGAACAAAGCTAAAACAATGTGACCATACCTGGCTGCAAAGGTGGCAGGAAGGGGAGTTAAATTAGCTAAGCTGGTTTAAGAGCAGGTTGACAGGGTGAGAGAAGAAGGCAAATGTCTTGAGGCTTCCCTGCTTGCTATGCAGTAGAGGCTGGAGAAGGGACTGTGGTGACCAGCTGTGATGTCCCTTGTGATAGCAAACAGGGGGTGACTAGCCCTTCTTCAACGTCTCTTCTTCTGGAAGACAGGCACACCTTTTGCTGGCTTGACCTCAATGGCAAATGTCCAGTTTCCAAACAAGGATGTTCTGTTATCCAGAATAACTGCTTTTCACAGACATAGATAATAGACTTGTGGTTGCCAAGCGGGAGGGAGGAATCGGGAGACTGGATTAGTAGATTCGAATTATTATGTATAGGATAGATAAACAAGGTCTTACTGTATAGCATAAGGAACTAAATTCAATATCCTGTGATAAACCATAATGGAAAAGAATATGAAAAAGAATGTGTGTATATATATATATATATATCCATGTATATATATGTCCATGAATACATATGTGTATATGTGTCCATTCATACACATGAATGTGTATGAAAATATATATGAACGTATATATACATGAAAAAAATATATGAATGTATATATATGTGAATATGTATATGATTCACTTTGCTGTATGGCAGAAATTAACACAACACAGTAAATTAATTATATTTCAATAAAATACATTAAAAAAAAACTGCTTTATGGAGTGTCCCTGCAACGTAGCTTGCTTTACTCTCACAACAATCCTAAGAGGTAGGTAATATTATACGCCTTATTTTACAGATGAGGAGACTGAGGCTCAGTGAGGTTACATAACAAATGGTAAGTGTAGAACTTGGGTTTTAAGCCATTTCTCCTGTGCTTTTGACTACTGCTAGCAAGGTCTTCTGGGTGACTGCTGAATTTAATGTTCCTGGTCTCAGACCACTGCTCTGCTGGTTCCAGGCTGGGATGAGGCATGCTGGATTCTTAATTCCCTTTCATGTCCCATTCCCCAAGCAGCTAACTACTTGTTTCTCTCTCATTTCAACAAATAGACCAGAAGGATCTCTTTCCTCTGGAAACCTAAAAACATTTTTTTTTTTTTCACTTCTTTTGGTTTGCAAGTTAATTACTCACATATTCCATGGGTGGCTTAGAACATAAGCTAAATGGTCCAGGGTATTCTTCATCCCACATCTGGAAGGTTTCCTAAAATCTAGACTTAGTATATCTTAGAAAACCCCATACTGCTTAATAACACCAGCAATGACAAGAAAAAATGTCGTACTGTCAGAAAATACCAATTGAGTGTCACGTTTAATTATAAAATCCATTTTGTCAAGTGCAGAGCAGATTTAAAAGATGCAGAGACAAAGCCACGGCTTCTTATGAGCACCACGTACTTCACAAGGTATCAGAGATAAAGGCAGTGACACTTACCAAAATTTCCCCCAACGATCACAAACTTTATATATACCACATGTCTTCTAATACAGTTGCTGGACTGGTCCTGAAAAATACCACAAGCAAAGGAAAAATGCATCATTAGGCAGAAGTCATTAAGCATATATTGTGTTTCCCGTCTGGAAAACCACAACGTCTTCCCTATTCTGGGCCCGCATCCATGGACCAAACTCTCATTGCCATGCCTCACGGTGCACACAGTAGGAAGACATTCAGGCAACATCGTTTGAACCAACTGATGAATCATAGTGCCACCTTGCTTGCAGAACACAGGATCAGCTAATATTATTTCGTCTCTAACTGGAAGTCCTTGAGGTTCTAAATATGTGGACAGGACACCTAAACATTGTATATATTTAGCTGATAAATTACTGAAGTTACACAATAAAATGTTTCCCTCTTTTATTTCTCCTTAAAGAGTGGATGCACAGTCAGTGGGACTGACCATCTTGCTGTTCAGTCATCCTGCCTATCCACGGGGCACTGGTGTGATGCGAGCCCAGTTCCTACCTTGCTGGAGCTCAGAGCCCAGCAGCTTTCCCCAGCTGGTCCAGAGGAGCCAAGAATCTCTGAAGGTGCCAGGGTCGGTAATTCCCTAAGCGCAGGCACTTAGGTGACCTGCGTAGGTGAGGACAGGTAGTAAGAGTTGCTCTGCCCTCCCACAGGTCTCACAGATGTGAAGCTGTGGTTTTGGAGTGGGCGGGTCAAGCAGATGGAGCAGGAAAACTCCATCTCCCTCACAGAGTGCTGTCTTTGCATGATTATGGAGACGGCAGTCTCTCTGGGTACCACCCAGGTGGGTTTACTCAACACCTGGCAGTGTATTCCATTCTGGGTCCTCCTGAGTCTGTGATCAGGAGGAACACTGGTCCTTCAGTCTTAACAGCCTTTTCCCCCAAATTACAGCACTTCAGGACTCCTGTGTGTCTTTTGTCAAGAAACCGCCCCCAACCCACACAAGAGAACAAAATAGTTCTTCCTTTTCAATGTAGACAGCATAATGATTTTCTCCACTGAACATCATGTATAAGGGCACTGTGACCATTTGCATCGGCAGAAATTCATCACTGACAGACAGCATCTTCCATGCCCCGACGTCATGTCAAGTGACTCATAGGATGAGTGGGGGTGTACCCTCCCTCCCCAGTAACTAAGAAAATGGTAAGATAGCTGCTCAAAGAACGATGGCTAGACTTGGCACACTCTTTTATACTTCAGGATATGTAAATCCGCTTCACTTGAACGCGTTCCCTTTGAGTCACATTAGGTATATGGCATTAAATAAAAATAGCTGAATGAGAATCAAGAAAGCAGCATGACTTCAATCTTTTGTTTCAAAAATGGCAATGTATACAACCTCAAGAATAAATAAATAATAAGGTGTTTGTAGGTGTTCCCACACCACACCTAGTCCTGCAAGTACTTTTTGTTTCTACTGCTGTTTCATGGACTTCCCGTGGCTCCTGCTTTAAAGGTAACGTGCTTGTTATGCGCTGGGTACAAGTATCTCTGATACAGTTTTTATTTGCACAGGGCCATTCCCTCTTCCTTCTCCCTAACAGATCACCCAGTTTCTCCAGCCACAGTCCTTGTGGGCAGGCGACAGCACTCCCAGCTGGGATGGGGTGGGGACCTGTGTGGTCTAAGGCTTTGCAGTGTGCCCAGCAGCAATGTCAACATCACCTGGGAGCTTCTGAGAAATGTCAGCTCTGAGGTCTTGCCCCTAACCTACTGAACCGGAAGCTGTTTTACAAGCTCCCAAGTGACCTGTGAGCATGCTACAGATTGAGAGTCATGGATCTAAGGGAAACTCATTCCTGGTTCAAGACTGGGCATGTGATCCTATCCAGGCCAACAACAGATGCAGAATGTTTTGCTGGGAGCTTCTCCTCATTCTTCTGGGAGAAAGCCCCTCCTTCTGAATGCTGTGTGGGATGTGATGTCTGGGACTTCTGCAGCTATCTTGCTCCAACAAGATAAAGTTGGCCCACAGAGGATGCAAAGACAGAAGAAACTCAGGAAAGCAGAGTTGGGGATGTTTGCATTCAGTCAACCCTAAAGTCTGCAGAGCTACTGGACTTTCAATAAATTTCATATTGCACAGACCTCCTTAAATTGGATAGTCAATTATCTGCAGCTGGAAAGCATCCTGCCTGATCATTCCCCAGTAAGTATTATAGAAGGAATAGAATGCCAAGGCACCATGCTGAGCCACACAGTGAAGGGCCCCAGACAAGTCGGCGCATCGAGAGACGAGAGGAACAGTTCAGAGGCCTCTTTTATTCAGGGACTGACCCAGTAGTATTTCTGGTTCTGTCAACCATTTTTTGCTCTGTACATTTCCAAAAGCTTTCCCAATCAGCCAGTCTGAATGATCAACCAGAGGAAGTGCTGAATGCTTTCCAAATTCTTTTAATCAGAGTGGTCAACAGTTGCCTTCTGCAGAAGTCACATGGATATCATTTCCTGCAAAGACAATGGGAAACTAATTGCTCAGCCCCAGACTCTCATAGAGCAAACAACCTGTGATATGTAATTACTGAAGGGTAAATAAGGAAAAGCTTGAGGCTCTCAGAATCTGCTCTGGATGCACGCCAATAACTTGGAGAGATAGAGAATGAATGAATGAATGAATGGGAGAGAGACAGCTGCTCTGGGAAAAGATTTAAAGGGCTAGCAACTCAGGCAGCTGCCCACACTACTTTTACATATCATTGGTACTTATTAGAGACCTTTCTGAGGAAAGCAAATAGATCTGTTATTAAATAAACCCAGGGTTTCCCTGGTGGATCAGTTGGTAAAGAGACTGTCTGCAATGCGGGAGACCCAGGTTTCACCCCTGGGTCGGGAAGATTCCTCAGAGATGGGAATGGCAACCCACTCCAGTATTCTTGCCTGGAGAATTCCATGGACAGGGGAGCCTGGTGGGCTACAGTCCATGGGGTCACAAATAGTCGGACACAACTGAGTGACTAACACTTCACATTATATAATATAAACCCATATATGGCTCTGGTGTCATTTTGCTTCATATATGAGAACGATATAGTCAAGGAGAACTGAGTGTCTAAAGAGACATTTTCTCTTTAGTGTCATAGCTTTAGAGCCACACCAGGATATTTTGGGGGACAAGTTTGTTGTTTTGGCATGACACAGAATATGTTTTCTATCATGGAGTGAACATTTGTTGGCTTTCCACCGAAGGTTCCTTAGGTTCCATCATTCCAGGTTTATATTTACCTCTCAACCTTTGTCCTTTCCCCTTCTCTGGTGCCTCATACACTTCACAGCTCCAACTAACACCCTCTGTTCTTAGTTTCAAACTACATCTCTCAATCTGTCACTCCTGTTCCCTGCCCCACCACTGCCCTCTATATAGGAAGTACCCTGAAAGCAGAGGCTCTGTATTGGACACTGATATATTTCCATGCTCAGGGCAATGGCTGGCGCTAAGTATTGCATTTGTTGAATGAATAAGTGAAAGCCCTCACTCAGATCCGTAAGGTGCCCCACAGATGTTCTTGCCATTACCTGGCCTCTCTGCCTCTGGTCTCTCCTTTTCTGACTTTGTTGACAGAAAGGAAAGTTTTGGATTATAGATCATGCACTGATCATGCCAATCCTAGAATGTCTCAGTTGGGAATGGTTTACCAGTCTAGTTCTACACTTTATAGGTGATAAACCGCCCAGTGAGGTCAAGAGACTTGCTTAAGGATTTATGATGAGTGGGTGGCAGAGACAGAAATATAACTCGGGTTGCTGACCCATGGCTCTTGCTAGTCTGCCACTGGGTCAAAACCTTCTGTACAGAAAACAAAAACAAACACACACAATGAAACACACAAACAAAAACCCAAAAACCTTCCACGGTCTTTCTGCAGAACGGAGTATGGGCTAGACATACAGGAGGTTCTCAGTGAGTATCTGCAGACTGATGGACTAGATAAGTGAACGGTGCTTGGCACAGGGCAATGGGAACTCTATTAAGTGAAAGGTAACACCCCAGCACAATGAGCAAGGAAGGGCTCTGAACCTTTGGCCCCTGCAGTGCCTCTAAGCCACCCCCTAGGAACCTTAGGGCAGTGACACTGTTAGAAAGACCAAAGACTTACACAGACTCACACTCTTCAGCTTTGTACTCCAAGTCAATCACCATCATTCCAGACCCAGCTCGGCCTTGTCGCCCATTTCTTTTTTCTCCCTCATGCCTAGCTTTACCAAAGCATTTGCTGTTCCCAGCACCTGTCCCTCCTCTGGGCCTTCACCTGCCCTGTTCTTCCCTCCCATGCACCCTTACCTCCACCTGCAAGAACAGTGACCCAACCTGCCCCTCAAGCCCAGATGAGATATAAATTCCTCCCTGATATTCTTGTCCAATCCACTGGAATTCACCTCACCATTTACACCTCTACCAGAAATGAGCCCTTGAGCCAGGAACGTACTCTTTATCTATCTGCGAACCACTGCCTCACACAGAGGAGGCACTTCTAGTCATTTTGTTGCATTCACAGACCTTGATCCGTTTTTAGTTCACCTCTGTGACATCAGCTAGCTCTGGAATGGGGCTCCCAAGTCTTCCTCTCGCTGGTGAGGGCTGATGATAAAGCCAGCATGCTTGTAGGGCCCACCCGATAAGGAGCAGCTGTTTGAGTCTCTGCTGTCTTATTTTCAAAAGCAGAGGAAAGGGGACAGGGGCTAGAGAGGGTGGCTTCCCCTCCCCTCCACAGCTCTCCTGTGGCTACAGCTGTCCTGTGCAGCGTGAGGTGTGAGCTGGGCATTTGACAGTGTTCCCTGCAAGCCCAAAGTCAACTGTCTGCAAAACTAAGGAGCTCCAAATGGCAGGATGATGCATTAAACGAGCAAGTGAGCAAACAAAGCCCACTGGCGAGGGAGGAGGATGGGAAGCAAAAACAGAGTTCACTAGGAAACGGGGCCTGCTTCGTGGGGGAGGGAGAGGGGTGCTCGGAGCAGGCGACCCTGGCCCATCTGCTCTCCCTGACTGCAGGGGCCCTGGTCCTTGGGGAGACTCAAGCGAGGCTGTGGTGGCTGTTTGCTTTATTATTTGCTGGAGCGGGAGTAAAGGGTGAAAGGAAACAGTGATGGGTAGACAAAGAGATGAGTGTGGAGGGCCCTCAACCAGCACAAAGGGGTTACCAACCCCAGGATGAGAGGCCAGGAAGGTCGGACGAGAAGGGGCCGCTGCTTCTCTCTCACTAGCTGTTGCCGGGATGAGGGGCACTCAGGCTCTTGGAGCAGCAGGGCACCCTCAAACCAGCAAATGAGCTTATCCTTGCCTCCCAAGAGGCGGCTCTCAGGCCCCGATTTTGGACTCTTGGGCACAAGCAGTTGAGCTGTCATGCAAAGGAATAGTCCGAGGGCCTGGACGGGGCTCTAGGGCTCCCCATAAGCTCTATCAACCCCAGCAGTAAGAGCAGTAGTGAGACGATTTCTTCTCTTCCTTCACATAATAATTTATTACACATCATTAATTTGTAATATATTATCAATAATTATTATTTATGATAACGATGATTGTTATATTTAAACCTTTATGTTGAAGTTTTATTTGGGAAAGAAATAAATGAAGTGAATGCTGCTGCAATAATTAGTTGACTGTCAGGAGGAATAAGATTCTGCACCCATAAGACAGAAGAGAATGAAGTATATATAAGAATTATGTCTTCCTTTGCTTTGGGGCAATGAGTTTCTATCAGGTGATCACATTCCTTAGGTATCAGGTAAAAATAAAACAGAAACTCTGTTTTGTAGTATGCTCAGTAAATGAAGCTCTTTCTAGTGATTTGCAATCCTGAGTCTGAACAAAAACACTGCTTTGCTATGATGCAGCTGGACAAGTACCCAAGCCCTTTTCCAACCTGATAACCATTCTCAAGACCCTCTAAAACAGACATTCTGCAGGGCTCCTGGGAAGGCCCTGGATATGCACACAGTATCAGCATGCTACCAAGATCAAGGTTAACAATGATGTCTGCAGAGTCCCTGAAATGTAGGCTGGCTAGAATATGAAGATCCCAGAATCCTGGGGCTGAATGGCAGTCTGGTAGTCTTTAGCCATTTTTTTTTTTAGTATAGAATCTTGTGCACTCACATGCAGATGTGCATACACGTGCATTTTCAACACTTACGCTATACTCCAACATACTAGATAAAAGTAGAACAGAACAACTCTGGTTCAAGGAGGAAAGGACTCAAAACACCACCACCTGGGCCATCCTGTCTCACTCAGCACTTCTGGGGAGCTTGGTGTTCTAAGAACCTGGAAACCCCAGAACTAGACTCCTACCCCATCCAACATCTGTGCTGTGTCCTCAACATCTCTTCCAGCCATGGTTCTCCATATGGCAACATGGCAAAGTCAATGCCTCTAATATTTCTCTACCAAGGACCCAGTTTACCTAAATCTGAGGATCCCATGTTTAGAACCACTTCATCTCTTCTAAACCTTCCATTTCTGAAAGACTAACTAATTTATTTGCCAGACCCTTACTTAGACCCAGTGAGACCTCAACTTAAACCTTAGCCCTGCTAAGCTTGGTAAATGTGGGAAAATTCCTTAATAAGGTGAGGCAGTAAACCCAGCAGAAGCTTTTCTTCTCTTCCTCTGCTTTTTACTGCATCGAAACAAATCTTCATCAAAAATATCAAATATCTAGGAATAAGTCCAATAAAAGACATGTAAGAAAAAATAAATTTATAAAAAGAATTAAAAGTCAATTTTAAAATGTGTAAGACCTTAACACCGAAAACCATTAAAAACATTACTGAAAGAACTCCCCAGGTTGGTAGGTGCTCAATATGCTACTGGAGATCAGTGGAGAAATAACTCCAGAAAGAATGAAGGGATGGAGCCAAAGCAAAAAAAAGCTGTGGATGTGACTGGTGATAGAAGCAAGATCTGATGCTGTAAAGAGCAATATTGCGTAGGAACCTGGAATGTTAGGTCCATGAATCAAGGCAAATTGGAAGTGGTCAAACAGGAGATAGCAAGAGTGAACGTCGACATTCTAGGAATCAGCAAACTAGAATGGACTGGAAAGGGTGAATTTAACTCAGATGACCATTATATCTACTACTGTGGGCAGGGATCCTTTAGAAGAAATGGAGTAGCCATCATGGTCAACAAAAGAGTCCAAAATGCAGTACTTGGATGCAATCTCAAAAACAATAGAATGATCTCTGTTCATTTCCAAAGCAAACCATTCAATAATATCACAGTTATCTAAGTCTATGGCCCAACCAGAAATGCTGAAGAAGCTGAAGATGAACGGTTCTATGAAGACCTACAAGACCTTTTAGAACTAACAACCCCAAAAGATGTCCTTTTCATTATAGGGGACTGGAATGCTAAAGTAGGAAGCCAAGAAACACCTGGAGTAATAGGCAAATTTGGCCTTGGAATACGGAATGAAGAGGGCAAAGGCTAATAGAGTTTTGCCAAGAGAATGCACTGGTCATAGCAAACCTCTTCCAACAACACAAGAGAAGACTCTACACATGGACATCACTAGATGGTCAACACCGAAATCAGATTGATTATATTCTTTGCAGCCAAAGATGGAGAAGCTCTATACAGTCAGCAAAAACAAGACCGGGAGCTGACTGTGGCTCAGATCATGAACTCCTTATTACCAAATTCAGACTTAAATTGAAGAAAGTAGGGAAAACCACTAGACCATTCAAGTATGACCTAAATCAAATCCCTTATGATTATACAGTAGAAGTGGGAAATAGATTTAAGGGACTAGATCAGACAGATAGAGTGCCTGATGAACTATGAACTGAGGTTCGTGACATTGTACAGTAGACAGGGATCATGACCACCCATATGGAAAAGAAATGCAAAAAGCAAAACGGCTGTCTGGGGAGGCCTTACAAATAGCTGTGAAAAGAAGAGAAGCAAAAAGCAAAGGAGAAAAGGAAAGATATAAGCATCTGAATGCAGAGTTCCAAAGAATAGCAAGAAGAGATAAGAAAGCCTTCCTCAGCAATCAATGCAAAGAAATAGAGGAAAAGAACAGAATGGGAAAGACTAGAGATCTCTTCAAGAAAATTAGAGATACCAAGGAAACATTTCATGCAAAGATGGGCTCGATAAAGGACAGAAATGGTATGGACCTAACAGAAGCAGAAGATATTAAGAAGAGGTGGCAAGAATACATGGAAGAACTGTACAAAAAGATCTTCATGACCAAGATAATCATGATGGTGTGATCACTCACCCAGAGCCAGACATCCTGGAATGTGAAGTCAAGTGGGCCTTAGAAGGCATCACTATGAACAAAGCTAGTGGAGGTGATGGAATTCCAGTTGAGCTATTTCAAATCCTGAAAGATGATGCTGTGAAAGTGTTTCACTCAATATGCCAGCAAATTTGGAAAACTCAGCAGTGGCCACAGGACTGGAAAAGATCAGTTTTCATTCCAGTCCCAAAGTAAGGCAATGCCAAAGAATGCTCAAACTACTGCACAACTGTACTCATCTCACATGCTAGTAAAGTAATGCTCAAAATTCTCCAAGCCAGGCTTCAGCAATACGTGAACTGTGAACTTCCTGATATTCAAGCTGGTTTTAGAAAAGGCAGAGGAACCAGAGATCAAATTGCTAACATCCTCTGGATCATCAAAAAGCAAGAGAGTTCCAGAAAAACATCTATTTCTGCTTTATTGACTATGCCAAAGCCTTTGACTGTGTGAATCACAATAAACTGTGCAAAATTCTGAAAGAGATGGGAATACAGACCACCTGACCTGCCTCTTGAGAAACCTATATGCAGGTCAGGAAGCAACAGTTAGAACTGGACATGGAACAACAGACTGGTTCCAAATAGGAAAAGGAGTACTAAAGGCTGTATATTGTCACTCTTTTATTTAACTTCTATGCAGAGTACATCATGAGAAACGCTGGGCTGGAAGAAGCACAAGCTGGAATCCAGATTGCTGGGAGAAATATCAATAACCTCAGATATGCAGATGACACCACCCTTATGGCAGAAAGTGAAGAGGAACTAAAAAGCCTCTTGATGAAAGTGAAAGAGGAGAGTGAAAAAGTTGGCTTGAAGCGCAACATTCAGAAAAGTAAGATCATGGCATCTGGTCCCATCACTTCATGGGAAATAGATGGAGAAACAGTGGCAGACTTTATTTTGGAGGCCTCCAAAATCACTGCAGATGGTGACTGCAGCCATGAAATTAAAAGACGCTTACTCCTTGGAAGAAAAGTCATGACCAACCTAGATAGCATATTCCAAAGCAGAGACATTACTTTGCCAACAAAGGTCCATCTATCAAGGCTATGGTTTTTCTGGTGGTCATGTATGGATGTGACAGTTGGACTGTGAAAAAAGCTGAGTGTTGAAGAATTGATGCCTGTGAACTGTGATGTTGGAGAAGACTCTTGAGAGTCCCTTGGACTGCAAGGAGATCCAACCAGTCCATTCTAAAGGAGATCAGTCCTGGGTGTTCTTTGGAAGGAATTATGCTAAAGCTGAAACTCCAATACTTTGACCATCTCATGTGAAGAGTTGACTCATTGGAAAAGACTCTGATGCTGGGAGGGATTGGGAGCAGGAGGAGAAGAGGATGACAGAGGAATAGGTGGGTGGATGGCATCACTGACTCGATGGACGTGAGTTTGAGTGAACTCCGGGAGACGGTGATGGACAGGGAGGCCTGGCGTGCTGCGATTCATGGGGTCACAGAATCGGACATGACTGAGGGACTGAACTGAACTGAGAGACATTAAATACCTAAATAATAAAGGGTTATGCTGTGTACATGGATTAAAAGTCTCAGTATTTTAAAGATGTTAGTTCTCCCCTAAATTGCATCCTCAGTGCAATTTTAATTTAAAAATGTTTTCTTTTTCTGATAGAAATTAATAAGCAGATTCTATAATTCACATGGAAATACAAAGTGCCCAAACCCAAGATAATCTTCAAGATCAACCACAAAGCTGGAAGACTTACTCCATCAGACACCAAATTTCATTATAAAATAACAATAATTAAGACAGTGTGGTATTTGTATCATAGACAATTAGACCAAAGGAACAGAAAAGAAGATTCAAAAACGGACCTACACAGATAATCACCTGATTTATGACAAAGATGACACTGAAGAATCAAGAAACGGAGCTGGGTTTCCTGGGTGATATGAGTTGATTGTGCTCCACCAAAAGATGCACTGAAGTCCTAACCAACCCCTCCTAGTACCTCACACGGTGACATTATTTGGACATAGGGTCACTGAAGATGGAATTAGTTAAAATGACATTATAGCAGATTAGCATTACCCTAAATTCAATATGACTGGTTCCCTTTTAAGAAGAGGGAAATTTAGACACAGAGATACAAGGGGAAAAAGTCGATGTGCCAATGCAGGCAGAGGCCAGAGCTTGTAGACACAAAGCAAGGGGTGCCAAGGGTTTCTAGCCACCACCAGAAGCTAGGAAGAGGCGAGGAAGGGGTCGTCCTCAGAGCCTTCAGAGGGAACATGACTCTGCCCACACCTCGATTTCAGGCGTCTGGCCTCCGGAACTTTGAGAGGATCACGTCCTGTGGTCTTAAGCCACCCAGTTTGTGGTACTTTTTAGGACAGCCTTAGGAAATGAATAAACTGTGTATCTGTAAGAAAAAAAAATGAACCTTAATCTCTACTTTACATGTGCAAGTCAATTCCAGACAGATGGTAGAAATAAACGTGAAAAGTCAAATAACAAAGCTTTTAGAAGGAAACAAAGAATACCTTCAGATCTTCTGACAGGTAAAGGGTTTCAACACGTGTTAACCATGAAGAAAAAATATAATTTAGACTGTATTAAATTTAAGAATTCTTTATCAAAACACCTCAACAGGATCAAGGTAGGCCACACAGTGAAGAAAATAATCGCAGCATATATATCCAGCAAAGAACTCCTACAAACCCATAAGGAAAAGGCAGACTACCCAATACAAAAATGGGCAAATACTTGAGAAGAAATTTCACAAAAGGGAACTCTAAATGGCCAATAAACGTATAAGAAGATGATATTCAGGTGATACCACTCTAATGGCAGAAAATGAAGAGTAACTAAAGGGCCTCTTGATGAAGGTGAAAGAGGAGAGTAAAAAGCTGGTTTAAAACTCAACGTTCAAAAAACTAAGATCATGGCATCTGGCCCCATCACCTCATGGCAAGTAGATGGGGAAACAGTGAAAGATTTTATTTCCTTGGACTCCAAAATCACTGCAGCCATGAAATTTAAAGACGTTTGCTCCTTGGAAGAAAAGCTATGACAAACCTAGACAGCGTATTAAAAAGCACCCATTACTTTGCTGACAAAGGTCCGTATGGCCAAAGCTATGGTTTTTCTAGTAGTCATGTATGGATGTAAGAGTTGGACCATAAAGAAGGCTGAGCCCTGAAGAACTGATGCTTTTGACTTGTGGTGTTGGAGAACACTCTTGAGAATCCTTTGGACTGCAAGGAGATCAAACCAGTCAATCCTGAAGGAAATCAATCCTGACTATTCATTGGAAGGTTTGTTGCTGAAACTGAAGCTCCAATACTTTGGCCACCTGATTCGAAGAGCTGACTTACTGGAAAAACCCTGATGCTGGGAGAGATTGAAGGAAAAAGCAAAAGAGGGTGACAAAGGATAAGATGGTTGGATAGCATCACCGGCTCAATGGACATGAATTTGGGCCAATTTCAGGAGATAGAGGAGGACAGAGGAGCCTGGCATGCTGCAATCCATGGACTAAACTAGTTGGACTAGTTTAGTCATCAAAGAAATCAGAATCACAATGCCTTACCAACACACACCTACCAGAGAGGCAGAGACAAATGACAAAATGACAGAGACAAAAATTTCCAAGTCTTGGGGACAACATGAAGCAATTGGAACTCTCATACTATGCTGATGAGAGTGCAAATTGATAAAGACGCTGTGGAAACCTGGCAGGATCTATCAGAGCTGGACACACCTATGTCTCATGACCCAGGATCTCACCATCAAGGTATCTCTCTTACAGCAACATTAAAGGTACTCACCCGCTGGCATGTACAGGAGTGTTCCTAGCAGCACCGTGCTGAACCCAGCCCAAAGCCCATATATAACAGAAGGGTTAAATAAACTTTTGGAGAGTTATACAATATATTACATGGCAATAAGAGTGAACAAACTACTACTCAATAACAACAAGGATTAATTTCCCAAATGTAATGTTGAGAGAAATACAAAAATACATGCTTAAGATTTTATTTACATAATATTCAAAACAGACAACTCAACCTATGCTAGAAATTATGGTATAATAGTTACCTTTGGTGGGATTTTGGGACTAGAAAGGGGTCTAAGGGGCTTTGCAGCTTGGGTGATGTTCTTTCTCCATCTGGTTCACTTTATGAAAATTCATTTTCAGTGCAATTAACAAAGTGTGCACTTTTCTATATGAATGTTAATACTTCAATTAAAAAAAAAAAAAAACAAACTCGGTGGTTAATGCAGTGAAACCAGAGACAAAACAGAGCTCTTATAAGTGCCGAAAGTAAAAGAGTGCAGCAATTTAATTTAAGCAAGATAATTCAAAAATTTGCTTTACTAAAAGCTTAAAAGTACCATTTCATTTCATTGGGTTTTTTTATTCACTTAAGATGACTGTCATGCCCAAGTTATTTTTATTATTGTATGTTAGGACAGCATGAAGTAAACAGCTTCAAAATAAAATAAGACAAATCACTTTAACTTGATCAGATTGATTTTTAAGGTGAAAATTTGGACATTCAAGCCTAATTTTTTTCACATCTATTAAAAAAACTTTCCTGGGGCTTTGGTTTATCGTCTACAGCATCTCTGGAGGGAAAAGCCCGAAGCATAAAGGTTGTCTCTCTATGTGGCACACAGTCCATGCTCCACATCCTCTGCTTCAAAGTTACCCCAAGACATCAGCTCAGCTTGCCTGAGTCTTGCTGTGGATTAATGTATAGTTTCCACTCAACAGTATGGAATATTGAAAATAACTCCTAGGACACCATTCCTGCCTTTGTCCATTTCCAGGCTCTTCAGATTTCCATTGTGGATACACATGGTCATGAGGCAGACTCCTGACCTTCGTCAGAGCAGCCAGCATCACATACATGGAGAGAGAATTCTGTCCCCAGTCTCAGGGGGCAGCTTGACCTTAGCAGCTGGTCAGAGTCTGTGCAGGACTGGCTCATCACCATCAGACATGGGCTTCACACAACTGCTCCAGCCACCACTGGAAAACATCCCTGGGGACACAGAAACTGTACGGCCAGACTCTGTTCTGCTCAGATGCTTTGTTTTCTTGGACCCTCTGCTATGGAGATTTATTTGGGCACTTATACAGCAGCCTGGGGTGCAGGGAACCCCAGGGGAAGTGAGAAAGGGTCTCACTACAGCCTCCTCTCTGAGCTGGCAGAGGACTGTGTGTGAGGGGACTGTGGAGGGTTCCTGTGAGGGAGACCTCACTCATCCTCAGAGATGAGCATGGGGCTTGGCCTTAGCAGTTGAGCTGCTCTCCTTTACTTGCCAAGAACACCTAGGACCTTCCTTGGAGATTCCATTCCCCCAGTATTAGCTTCTCAAAGGAGACCCCTTAGATTCAAACACTTCATTTTTCTGTAGACTTTCTGGTGCTAATTCTACACTTAATTCCACTATCTGACCAATAATGGTTTTGTGGATCATTTTTGGGGGTGTGAATAACATTTTACTGCTTTTTAATCCTGTACCCTCTATTTAAAAACATCAGTGACACAACAGGACACCGTGTATTATGTTCTCCTTTACATTCAATCTTGTAATATATTTCAACTTAAAGTGAGTAAGAAAGCCCCAAAATATAATACTTCTTTTGAAAAACACATTTAAGGAGGCTTCTATATCCCCAGTTAAACTTTCCTCTGGTAAGAAAATAATATTTGCTTTTAAAGTCATTTTACTAGGGACCTAGTGTATAACACAGGGAAATCTACTTAATATTCTGTAATGATCTATGTATAATTGATTCACTTTGCTGTACACCTGAAACTAACACAACATTGTAAATCAATTATATTCCACTAAAAATTAAAAAGAACAAAAACAAAAACCATGCCCTCTTCTTAAGGTACAATACATAAATATGATTTGTTTCATTCATGAAATGCTTAAATAAATCTTAAGTAGCTTAAAAAAAATGGGCAGAAGACTTACAGAGAAATTTCTCCAAAGAAGACATATAGATGGCTAATAGACACAATAAAAAGACGCTCAGTGTCACTAATTATTCAGTTCAGTTCAGTTCAGCTCACTCAGTCGTGTCCGACTCTTTGCAATCCCATGAAATGCAGCACGCCAGGCCTCCCTGTCCACACCAACTCCCAGAGTTCACTCAGACTAATTATTAGAGAAATGCAAATCAGATCTACAATGAGGTACCACCACACTCAAGTCAGAACGGCCTGGAGAGGCCTGGAGAAAAGAGAACTCTTCTACACTATTGGTAGGATGTAAGTTGATAGAGCTACTATGGAAAAGAGTGTGAAGGTTCCTCAGAAAACTACAAATAGAATTACTATATGATCCAGCAGCTCCACTCCTGGGAATATACCATCCAGACAAAACTATAATTCAAAAAGATACATGAACCCCTATGTACATAAAACCACCATTCACAATAGACTAGACAGGAAAACAACCTAAATGCCCATCAACAGATGAATGGATAGAGATGATGTGGTGCATACACACAATGGAATACTAGTCAGCCATAGAAAAGAAATAATGCCATTTGCAGCAATATGGATTCAGCTAGAGATTATCACACTAAGTGAGGTGAATCAGAAATAGAAAGACAAATACCTAATATGAGTGCATATTTTAAAGTCAGGAAATAACCACGTGAAATAGGTTGAAATCAAAGAAAGTATGCATCTAGTACCTCCACACACAACTCCGATTTGCTCCTGGTCTTTGATCACACTGGCATGCGAGGCAGATTCTGGAAATGTTACTTTAAAAGTACATATATAAAGTACATACACATATTCGTCTAAACTCACTTGCAAAGAGGTTTAAAATAGATGTGGCAGTGGCCAGGGCAATGAGCAGGATGAGATTATGAATTACAGTGAACTCCTTGGTTTGGGCAACACAGTCATTCTCCAAACATTTACTGAGTGCCTGTCATGCTCCAAGCACTGTCATAGGCACTGATAAGTAAGTCAAATCTGACTTATCAGTAAGTCAAACTGGGTGTCTGGGACTGAACGACCCATTGGGCCAACAGTGAGCCTACGCAGTCCAACTCTAACAAGATCCAGGGGCAGCCAGGCTGGGCAGTACATGCAGCCCCTGCCCTCAACCCTCCCACCTCATCTGGGCTCTTCACCCTCCCTGGGTCTGTGGCCCTGAGAAAGGCTGGCTTCACCTCTCCAGCTCCAGCTGCCTCATTTGTAAAACAAGGATAATCCTGACCCAGATCACAGCCCTGTGGTGAAGGACAAGTGAATAGAATTCTGGGCTTGTTTTTATCTGCACAGTGCCAGATGGATCCTACCTGTTTATAACCGGCATTGCTTCCTTTTTTTGGAAACTCTACACTTAAACTTAAGAAAAATAAAGGGTGGAAATGAGGTTCAGTGATTACAGGGATATCTCGTATTTTCCTTCCTTGGAGTATCTAAATTAACAGTTTCAGAAATGAATACCTATTTCCTATACTCAGACAAAAGCAGAGGGAACTCAAAGTTCTTACAAGGTTCGGTAACATTCCAAGGACAAACCTTGATGAGGTGCTGCCAGTCTTGAGGGAAATAATTCAATTATAACTAGCACTTCAGAAACCTAATAAAAGCAATTTAGTTTTCCATCTGTTTTAGGAGAAGTGATTCTTTTTAAAAGTAACATTTAAAAACAAACAAGTGTTAATCTAAGTGTTATAAAATTTAACATTTTTGAGACAGACTATAGGACACTGAAAGAATACCATCTTTCTCAATGAAAACCTCTCTTCTTCATCATCCACACTGAAGTCATTTTCCAAACATTAATAACATCTGTATAAATGAACGCCCTATAGTGGACGGAAGAGGAGACAGAGAAGGGAAGGGTGGGGGAAAGACATAGATATAAAAATCCGGCCCTTCAGAAGTCTCCTTTTATTGGCTAAGAAGGTAAATAAACAAACACTGTACAAATTCACTCACTGTTAGAGAAAGTGCAGCTCTAACTACTGGTGTTTGCACTTTACTTGAAAGGTTAAGGGTACTTTCCACTTGTTTCTACATCTTCAGATTCTCTGTGGTCCTTGGAGTGTTCAAAGGATTTATAATTATGTGGACTGAAAGATTTACATATCCCCACCCTTCAACTGTTCATTTCATCAATGTTACCTGCCATAATTGCACAGGTGAAGTGAACTGAAGTCGCTCAGTCGTGTCCGACTCTTTGCGACCCCACGGACTGTAGCCTACCAGGCTCCTCCCTCCATGGGATTCTCCAGGCAAGATTACTGGAGTGGCTTGCCATTTCCTTCTCCAGGGGATCTTCCCGACCCAGGGATCGAACCCGGGTCTCCAGCATTCCAGGCAGATGCTTTAACCTCTGAGCCACCAGGGAATCCCAATTGCACAGGTAGGACAGGGCAGAAACAGCTCCGGTGAAGCAATACCTCTATTTACTTCTGCCTGTGGGTGTCCAGGGGCATGGTCCCCTTCCCACTGTTCGGGCAGCTTCCCCACAATAAGAGCATGCATGGTGGACCCAGGTGAAACCACTCACATGGATCGTCTTTGCATACACACCGGCCGGGCTTGCCATGTCCCACTTCCAACCCAGGTGGAGCAGAACTGCACAAACAGCTGCCATCCTTCACACTGAAGGACGTGAGTGTGCTGTGATGTTATACTCAGTAATCGCTTTTCTTAAAAAAAAAAAAAAAAGGAATTGTAAAAATTATATTTAAAATGCTTGTTGATGCCCTGTGGGTGTGAGTCACTTTGTAAAGCAGGATCAAAATGGATCCCCTGTTATGGGTTCCTGTTGGTTCTTTGATTCTAAACAACTTTATTAATGTTAATAGGAGTTACGCACACATCAATGGGAGAATAAATTCCTTGGGTTTCGTGACACTTCAATTAATGATTTGTAATAAGCCGTGTAAAATGCTTTCTAATTTTCTTCCAAGTAATGACACACTGCCCCAGAAGAGCTGAAAATTAGGCATGGGTCTCACCACGGGGGTGGGAAAGACAGGAGGATGGGAGAAAGAAGGCTCTCCAACTGGTTGGAGTCTCTGCAGGAGAGCTTCTAGCCTGGAGTGCGGGGGAGTGTGGCAGGAGGGACAGACACAGCTTGCCCAAGGGATAACGAATGTGATGAAGGGAGGAAAAGAGAACGCACAGAAAGCAAGCCTGATGCAGAAGGCATTTACTGTAATCTAAAACGGGAGGCACGGCTGCAATCCTGCTTCTTAATTCTGCCACAGGATCCTTCCATTTCTCCAGAGCACAAGTTAATACTACTCACTGACTCCTGAAAATCCCCACCAAGATAAAAAATGGGGACTGAAGTTCAAAGGATAATGCAGCAGAACTGCTAATAAGTAGGTTATTTTGCAGTGGCACAAAGCTCTGCCTCAATTTCTGGAAACCCCGCTTTAGTTTTAACCCTCCCTTGCCCAGGCCTGCAGTTCTCTCCTCAGCTCTTCTTGTGGGAAACCAAGTGCCAGATTATTGAACTCTTCAGAGGACAGGGCAGGATAGCATGGGGATTGTAGCAGAGACAAGGATGAATTGCAAATGCCTAAATACCATAATTTGGAAAGAGAACAGATCAAAATCTTACTCTAACAGTCTCAGGGTTTACTATTCAATCCTCAAGCACCTTATACTTCCTTGTACTTTAGCCTAATGCTTCTCAGATAATAAGACCTGTCATCAAATAACAAGACCCACATCATAAAGACTTGATGCACAGTGGCAGGTGTGCGGGCATCTGCTTTTAGGACCAGGTGGCTTTTTGGACAAGTTCCCCGTTTTCCTGTTACACTGGCCTAGTCTCCCTGAAGCGGAATACATGGGAAGTCTTAAAGCGTGTAGTTTGACTGGACAAATATTTATAGGGAAAGACATTTGTTGGCTGGAGAAATGAATACCAAAAATCTACAGAACTTCCATACCAGTCACTTAAGACTCAGATCTGTGAATGTATCATTCATTCTATGAATTTTCAGAAAACCGAGGGGCCTCTTCCAGGGTCCAGATCATACCAGAAAAACATAAGCCGATTACAAAAATAGCAAGTGCATCTGAGACTGTGACCGATAAAAATGGTGCCTGGGTTGTGTATAATTTTTGGATTACTCCTTCCTCTCACTTCCACTGGTGTGAGACACACCTATGAGTGCCCTGTAGGCAACTTAAATGCTCCCAAATGTGAGCACAGCCTTTGAGAAAAAAAGCTTTGCCCCATCTTAGCACCCACAATGACTTACACTGGGCACCAGGGGAAGATTTCTGTGTAACAGGTAACTGAACAGCGTGCAAGGTGCTGGTTAGGGGCTAGTGAAGAAAACAAAAAGCATCAGCCACCATCTTGATCTTCAAGAAGTTTGCAGTTCAATCACCTGATAACTAAGTACACATGCCAAGCTAACTAACAATGATACTTAAGTACTATTTACCAAGATGGATGCAGAGTGGGTCTTAAAGAAAACTGGCTAAAACTCTTGCAGTTGCCAGTCACGCATGCTTTTCTTGCTAGGAAAATGCGGGAACAGAAGATGACCAGAATTCAGCTGAAGTTCTAAGTGACAAGAGCAGAATCTAAGCAGCTTAGCTGTTTACCTACTCATCTTTAGGAAAAGGGCCCACTCGCCTGTAGAATCGTTCCCAGGTTCTTCCTTCTGATCTGCCTCAAAACAGCAGCTCCCCAGTGACCACTCGTGTTCCAAGGGTATGCTGCCATATCACCCTCTGAGCACTGTTCTTGGCTAACTGGTAGGACTTTTTATTTTAAAAATTTTCTAAATTGGTTTCCTTTCAGGGGAACATGTTTATTTGGCTTTTAAAAGCTATTAATTCAATCACTTCAAATATTTGGGCTTCATTTAGTTCAATGATTTTTTTAACTATGCCACTTTTATGGCTTGGAATTGAAAGGAAGTTTCATCCTAATGATCATTTCTTGGAGTCAGTAGATAACATTAATAAAAGTATAGAGGTTATCTTATTCTCAAGCTACTGTGAATTGACCACACATTACAATGCTGATTAGATCTCAGTCAGTTTATTCATCAAATATTTTCAGTTTTTTAGTTTCACATTCTCCAATTTGTGATGTCAAGTGTAATTATTGTTAATGTCAGGGAAGGAAGTAATCACTTCATCATGCTTACAGCCAGTGATTCCAGGGGGTGGGTAATACAGGGCAATATAAAGAAGGTAATATAAGAATTCAAATATCAGATGTCTTTGCCTATGATGTTGGCTGGCTAATGTTTAATACTATCACTCCTGAGATAATACAGAAACAATTTGCCTAGGATTATTGCATTTCTGCAGCAAACAGTGCAAATGCAGAATTACCTGGAGAAATAATCTGTGGAAGAGCTTGTGGAATTTCAGCTTCCCAAAGAGGCCACGATACGTTAATGTGGGATATTTTGCTTTCCAAGAAAACATCACTAATATCCATCATGTCAGGAAGGGAGAAAACCACATGAACAGAGAAGAAGTAAAGAGTCTTCTTTCCCACAAATGACCTTCTCCCCTCTAAATAGTTTCCCATGTGTTAATTCACTGAGGGGATAAGACAGTGTGGACACAGCCACTGGTTCAATGAAGTATTCTTATCCTCAAAGATCCACAGTTTATATCAAAAGCCTCTAAAGTAAACCCAATCCACTTAAAAAGAACATGTCATTCTCACAAGTTGAAAAGCCAGGAAGAGGCATCATGATCCTAAAAATATAAGAAGGTCATGCTTAAGGATTCAGGAAAAAAAAAAAAAAACAGCTTTGGGAAACAGCCACTCTTCCTGTTACTATAAAACTCAGCCTCTGGAGGAAATGGAGGCGGTGGTTTTCTCCACTTCAGGAGTGTCCCTCCCTCTTTCATTCTACCCTGAGCATTCCTTTCTGCCCAACTGGGCACTGTAGAGGGCTCTGGGAGCTCTCTACAGACTGCTGCTGACTAGTCTCCTATCATATTTCTGTCTTAAACAGGAAAGGAATACTAAACAGCAAAACCACCCATATATATCCTTACACCAGAAGGAAGCACAACTTATGTTTTGCTTTCACTCTACTGAGTAGCCAGATTTGGGAAACCTGCGAAACTGCCCCAAATAGCATCTAAAGAAATGAATGGTGAAACCTGGATCTCTTGGTCCTTGGTCTTTGTTAACCTGGATATAAAGCATAAACCAGCCTCTTGGTAATAAGGCTACCGAGGTGGTTCTTACACCAGCAGAAAAGAAAATGAGGGTGGTGGTGACTCATAGGCGGTCTTTCCCACAAGGTTAGGCTAAGTGGGTAAAAAGTAGCACCATGTGGAAACGGAGGCTTGACTAAGAATCTGCTCTGTCAGCACCATGCAGTGGAAAGAACTCAGTGAGGACTTCAGAAGTCTGATTCTCCCACAGGCTTCACTGATTTTCCATGACCTGAGTCGTCACTTTACCTTGCTAGCCCTCAGTTTCTTCATAAAAAAAAATAATATCATAATCATAATATGGAAGAAGGTAGACCAGATGACTCTTCTGTCCCTCCCAACCCTCTGCTCAGATTCCACTCAGGGTTTCATACCTCCTGGAGTCTCTGTCAGCCTGCTTCAGCCTCCCAGCCTTCTAGCCTTTTGGAAGGGTTTATCATGGAGCCCTCCATTGGCTTCACCTCCCTCTAGGGTCCTTTCTGCCACCCCAAGACAAACATCAGACGGCCCAAATTGTATCCACAAGCCAGCCATGGATAATGATTCAGGACTTAGGAGCATCTGCTTTGGAGGCTTCTGTACCACCCAAGAGGCTGTAAATCACGACCCCTCTCATCCTCAGTTTCCCCACCACAGCATCTTTTTCAAAGAACCACTGAATGTCAGGCACTCAGCCGTTCTGCAAGCTGACAGATAAAATTCAGTATGCCTAGTTAAATTTAAATTTTGAATGAACAATTTGGGACATACTTACACTACAAAATTATTCGTTGTTTATCTGAAATTCAAATTTAATCAAGCGTCATGTATTTTTTTAATTCACTAAATCTGGCAACCTTCCACATGATACATGCTGCTGTTGGTGTTGTTAGGTAGGAGGCTGCCCCACCAGACAAGCTTTATGAAGAAGAAACCACCACTGCCTGACTTCCGGGTCTCAGGAGCAAGAGTCCCTGTGGTTGCAGTGTTTTGCTACCTAATCCTCTCCCCACTCCTACAACTGCCCATTCTCTAGTCCTCCTACTGGCTTCCTGTCACCTCACTTTCCACCTGGGCCCCCTTCCCAAGGTGCCCCTCTCTTTCAATCACAGCCCCCTTTCCCCTGGCTGAACAATTAATTCACATATGTGTCACTGATCATTTAATGAGTCATCAACTTCCTCTGAAACTGCCTTTAAAGAAAAAAAAAAAAAAAAGGTCATTTATAACCTCAAATGAAAATAATTGAATTGTAGGTTACCAAAATGTTGAAGTGAAAAAAAAATGTAGGCTGTGTGACAGGAAGGTATGGTGGGGGCGGTGGGAGGTGGGAGAGGGTTGGTACCATCTAGTTGCTGGCTCTTGCAACAGTTCCTCTAAAGTGTTTTTCTGTTCTTCCTAGCCTTTCTCTCTTGTCTTCTGAGCCTATGATGGCTCTCAGGGTAGCTGAAAACTCCATACATAGATAAGGGATGAAAGGAAGGGTGGAGTGGAATGGGGTGGACTAGCAGGTGGTCCGGAGAAGGCAATGGCACCCCACTCCAGTACTCTTGCCTGGGAAATCCCATGGACAGAGGAGCCTCATAGGCTACAGTCCATGGGGTCGCTAAGAGTCGGACACGACTGAGTGACTTCACTTTCACTTTTCACTTTCATGCACTGGAGAAAGAAATGGCAACCCACTCCAGTGTTTTTGCCTGGAGAATCCCAGGGACAGAGGGAGCCTGGTGGGCTGCTGTCTATGGGGTCGCACGGAGTCGAACACGACTGACGTGACTTAGCAGCAGCAGCAGGTGGTCTGTGAACAGGTCATCTAGCCAGGGGTCACTCTCTGGGTCTGCTCTCTAGGATACCAGCACAGTTCCTAGGGTCCTTCAGTGCCAGCATTTAACGTATTTAGATTGTTGAAAACACAAAGCCTGACTGAACTTTCTCCTTTTTTGAGCACTTTGTGTTCAGAGGTGAAACACAAGTGCACAAGCTTGTGACTCCTGGCTCCCTGATGCTGGTCCAAGTAAGCCCAGGGGCTGTTAAGAACCACCTCTCTCTTTCCAGGGCAAATCAGTCTAGATGGCTCTGAAAGCTAACCCACAAGACAGCGCAGGACAGGCCTCAGTATTCTCCACCTGGGTCAGTGGATTCCTCTTCAGGCCCAACTCTGCCCTCTTGGAAAGGATCTCTGTTCCTAGGTTATCCCATCCAAGAAGACCTCTTTATCTTAACATCCAAAACCCATCAGCTAAAAGCACTTTACCAAACCATTGAAAAGGCTGAAAATGCATGAAATGGTAGAACATATAACAGACAGTTTGTGATCTTTCTCCAGCAATTAGCCCTCAGCAGAGTGACCCTCACTCAGTCTTTTGGGAAGACAGAACCACTACGTGTTCTGGCTCACAGCTGAGCGAGATGAATTGTTACTACTACTAACGCTGAAATGAGACATTCTCTCTTACAGTTTTGCAAACAGCACTGCAAGGTGGCTGGAGGCCCCTGGGGTCTGCCCCACTGACTCAGCAGAATACACTTTCCAACTAACTTTGTAGTATCTTTGTGACTCTGCCCTGAGATGAGGGATATGAATTTTTTAGATGATTACAGAGTTCCAGTGGGGATGGGGAACAGGGAATCTTACATGCCCCACATCCTGACAAGGAAAAATGAACCCGACCCCTTGGTGCAAACAGGATTTGAATCTGACATGTTACCCAGATTCATTCAGGGTCTTGAACCCTGGTCACAATTTTCCCTTGGCAGGGTGAATACTGATGTTTTCTCAGAGTGTGGTCACAGAAATGAACTAATAAGCATCCCATGAGCCTATGACAAGGGATTCACCAAAGGCATTTACTTTAACATGGGACTTATAACTTAAAAAACCTTCTTTGGCAAGATAACAATGTGCAGTCTTTAGATAATTACATTTCATATCTTGAGTGACACTTTGGTTATCAATAAGATTCTTTTTCTAAACAGGTGATGGTGAGGAACTCCATGGCAAAACAGACACCAAGCTTTCCCAAGGGTAATAAGAGAGTCTTGTCTCTTTAACATCTTGCACAGTGAGCCAGGAAGGATTGGCCACTCCCGCACCGCATCAGCTCACTGCTCTTAATGGGAGTTGAAAGAGCACAGCTATTCCCCTCTCTCGGGTTGTTTTCCTTCTCACTAAGTTGTACTTTTGTAGGAGAAGTCGTCTTTACAACTATCAGGTGTGTCACTCACTCATGGTTAACGTAACAGTTAGCCATGGCACGAGACAGGGGTCTAGTGCCCCATAACCAGTTATCTGTTCCCAAGGCCACTGGGGTTTGGGGTGCTATGAATCATCATATTCCATGTCTAATGAGCTACAAAAGGTCAGTCATCACGAGGGCCTTAGAACTGTCCTCAGCACCCCTAAGTCAGTAGGTGGTAGGGGGCAGGGACCTGAATTTTCACAGCCTCTCCATGTGACCATGAAGCACCCCCAAGTTTGGGAACCACAGTGGTAGAGACCACACTGTTATTAAAGTTGAGGTCAGAGGTCAGTCCCTCCGGAACCAGCCAGTGTTGCTGTGTGTGGCTAAGAAGTCAGCATGTACACCCATTATGAGTGGCTGTACCAGCTGGCAACAGGCGGCATCTTCAAATCATGATAAAGTGAAAGTGAAGCCGCTCAGTCATGTCCGACTCTCTGTGACCCCATGGACTGTAACGTACCATGCTCCTCTGTCCATGGGATTTTCCAGGCAAGAGTACTGGAATGGATTGCCATTTCCTTCTCCAGGGGATCTTCCTGACCCAGGGATTGAACCTGGGATCAAATCATGATAATTTGAGGAGAATTTAATAAAGGGACAATTTACGAAGGGATTTCTTTACAAAGAAGTGGGCAGGGTGCAGGAAACCCACAATGTCTAATGCAGTGCCCTGGGATAGGAATGAGAAGGAATTGGGTAAGGCAGGCTCTGTCCCACCCCAAGGCCCGAAGGGGCCAGATGAAGGTGGGCACCTGAACCAGAACAGAAATGCTGGTGGGGAGTGCCGGCTGCCTGACAGATGCTGTGACCATCCTTGAAAGGCTGCTGCCAGTGTGGGAAACCCCATAGGAAGACGCGTCCTGACTTCACTACCTCTCTTCCTCCTATCTCGGGCTCTCCTGTTGCTGAACCAAACTAGAAACCAGAGACAAAGAGCCCACTAGTGCAGAGAAGTCCATTTTCTGCAGCATAGACAGAGTGGGGAAAGGAGGATAGTGTTTGGACCCAGAGGAGGAAAAGGAAGATGCCTGGCACTATATCTCTAAATAAACTGTATTCAGAAGTGTCAAACCATTCCCATCACCCCAGACAGAAGCATTCCACATGCAAAAGCTGAAGCTCTGATGCTTCTACCTTGCCCACCTATGAAGGCACCTGACAGTTCAGGTAACTGCAGAAAGGACACAACTCTGTCCAGGGAAGTATCTCAAACATACATTTACAAATGTACTTACCAAATATTTACTGAGCACCTATTCACGCAAAGACACCATACTTCACTTTAGTCTTTGTAGTAAAGCTTTCAGCATCTTTTGTGCTAAATGTGTTCATAGTTTAGTGAAGCCCCTGTTGCTATTTTTTTCTAAAAGAAGTCAAAATAAAACTACTACAGAAAAGAAAAATATCTCAGGTTTTTGAAGTGGAAAATAATTTAGTTTGAATTGCACATATTCATGCTGTTATTCAATCGCTCAGTTATGTCCAACTCTGCAACCCCATAGACTGCAGCATGCCAGGGCTTCCCTGTCCTTCACTATCTCCTGGAGTTTGCTCAAACTCATGTCCGTTGAGTCATTGATGCCATCCAACCATCTCATCCTCTGTCTCCTCCTTCTCCTTCTGCCCTCAATCTTTCCCAGCATCAGGGTCTTTTCCAATGATTTGGCTCTTTGCATCAGTTGGCCAAAGTATTGGAACTTCAGCTTCAGTCCTTCCAATGAATATTCAGGGCTGATTTTCTTTAGGATTAACTGCATGTACCTAGAGCCTATAGCAAAAGTGATCTATGTTTTTCTTTTTAATATATACGGTTTTTCCAGCCTCTATATTAGCCGGCAATTACATGCATAATGTGCTGCCAAGTGACCTGAAATTAGTGGGTTGAGGAAGGGATTTATCCCATCTTTCAACTTCTATTCAACTAATATTAGTTCCACTAAACTTACGTGCTCAGGAAGCAGCACGTTTGATCACCATCCTCTAAGGTCACTTCAGTGGGTGCCCAATAAATGGCTTTTACACCTCCCTGTCTCTATGCTTACCTGTTTCACTGGCATGGGTGAAGGAAGACGCCACCTCCTGAGTTCTCTAGGAGGACTGTGTGGTAAGCAGCATGCGCTCCCTTGGGACCCCAGGTAATCCCAGAGGCACATTATAGAATCACAAAACAAGAACCTTATTCCTTTTTCTATGCTTTTCAAGCCTTCTCAAACCCCAAAGCTGTCTGCAACAGCCCTCTAACTCCCCCATGCCCCTCTTCATCAGAGAGGTACAGCCTCAGGCACAGAGTTGTCTAGCAAGAGAATCTATGAGACTGTAGTGGGACTCTGGTTTTCACTGATTTATTTTCATGAGTATCATCAATTCATATCAAATGATACTGGTTTTCTATTTGAGCAGGTCATAAAAAGCATCTTGTAAAAATAAATTTGGTTGGGTGGATCACAACAAACTGTGGAGAGAGATGGGAATACCAGACCACCTTACCTGCTTCCTGAGAAACCTGTAGGCAGGTCAAGAAGCAACAGTTAGAACCAGAAATGGGACAATGGATTGGTTCAAAACTGGGAAAGGAGCACGATAAAGCTGTATATTGTCACCATGCTTATTTAAATTCTATGCAGAGTACATCATGCAAAATTCTGGGCTGGATGAATCCCAAGCTGCAATCAAGATTGTAGGAGAAATATTAATAACCTCAGATATGCAGATAACACCACTCTATGGCAGAAAGTAAAGAAGAACTAAAGAAGTGTAACCATGAAATTAAAAGATGCTTACTCCTTGGAAGAAAAGTTATGACAAACCTACCCAGTATATTAAAAAGCAGAGACATTAGTTTGCTGACAAAAGTCCATAGAGTCAAAGCTATGTTTTTTTCAGTAGTCATGTATGGATGTGAGAACTGGACCATAAAGAAGGCTTAGCACTGAAGAATTGATGACTTCAAGCTGTGGTACTGGAGAAGACTCTTGAGAGTCCCTTGGACTATAAGGAGATCAAACTAGGTAATCCTAAGGAAATCAACCCTAACATTCATTGAAAGGACTGATGCTGAAGCTGAAGCTCCAATACTGTGGCCACCTGATGTGAAGAGCCAACTCACCAGAAAAGACCCTGATGCTAGGGAAGACTGAGGGCAGGAGGAGAAGAGGGCAACAGAGGATGAGATGGTTAGACAGTATCACTGACTCACTGGACGTAAATTTAAGCAAACTTCGGAAGATGGTTAGGGCTTCCCTGATAGCTCGGTTGGTAAAGAATCCGCCTGCAATGCGGGAGACCCCAGTTCTATTCCTGGGTCGGGAAGATCCCCTGGAGAAGAAAAAGGCTACCCACTCCAGTATTCTGGCCTGGAGAATTCCATGGACTGTATAGTCCATAGGGTTGCAAAGAGTCAGACATGACTGAGGGACTTTCACTTTCATGTTCACTTTCAGGGAGATAGTAGAGGACAGAGGAGACTGGCACGCTACAGTCCATGGGGGTCACAAAGAGCTGGACATGACTTAGTGACTGAACAACAACAAGAAGCATAAAAACAATTTAAGGGAAAATATCTAAGTAATACAGGTGGTACACAGATATGGAGGAAATCATACAGGTGTATACAAATGACTAAAGTTTGGGAAACAGTGATCTAATGCTAATATACTTCCTGAGTCAGAGAGACCTAGGTTTTATTTCTTACTGCCATTAAATAGGCAATAATGACTAATTTTACTGTCTTGTAAATAAACAATTCTTTCATTGAAGGTAGTAGTAGTTCTGGTCAGAGGGCTGAAGCTCAAAGAGACGAATAAAAATTTAGTAAAATTGCTCTGTAATCTGAATTCTGTCTTGTTCTTAAGAGAGATGACTGTGATAAATGATTCAACATTAAAGCTTAAAGATTTATATGCAATATACTGTTGTAGGATGGAAATATGGGAGCATGAATTACGAAATAGGAGAAAGAGCTAAATACTACTCTACTCATCAGGTCTGACAAGTGAGTTTTTGGCAGTCACTGTAATGTGAAGAGCAAAACCTTCTCTGATTCATACAAGACCTTCATTGAGAGTATTCCAGGGCCATTCGGGCAGAATAAATTACAAAGCAATCTGTCACGGTACGTGAATCCTTCTGATGTCAGTCTGGTGAAAAAACAAAAAACTGTATATTCCGCGGTACTGATTAGGAAACACTGTCAACAGTCACCTCCTACACGAACTGTAAATCTCTTAGACATGCTTATTCAACTCTCAAGTTGCCCCCAAAGCTCAAATCCTAACCTCCTGAAGAATTTACATTTTTGTTCATGTTCCTTTGAGGTCAAGACCTCAAGAGACACTCAACCAACCAATGTTTGAAGCCTTTTTCTCTTCCCATGAACATGAGTGTGAAGAAGCCAAGTGTCTGGGTGTATTCACGCCCACTTCCATGCACATCTGCACACCTGTGCTCCTGACGTCCCCACTGGCAAACGTATCCAACAGAAAGAGACAGAAATGGGTGCTGCCAGGCTCATGCCAGAAAGAGATGTTTGAGACAGAGTGTTCTGCTTTGTTAAATGCCACATGGCAGCGGGTACTCTAGGGCTGGGCTCCTCTTCCTATGCGCTGTCTGCTGCTGACTTGTTTTAAAAATATTTCTACAATGCATCTATTGTTCTCCCTTCACTATATAATTGTATGATACACTGGCAAAAACTGCTCCTCAATGAATAAAAGTGTGTTTACCAAACAATAATTGAGTTGTTGGCACAGGCAGCAGACCTTGCCCAGCACCAGCTGATGTATGTTGTAGGTTGCACACATAGAATCCTCAGCCCCTGCCCTGGCTGGATGGGCAAGCGTCACTACTTGTTAATTCAGGGACCTCAGTTTTAGCCACATAAGACAGAGGAATCCTATTACATGGTGTAGGATTTCACTGGTGACTATTATTTCTTCTTAGCTTCAGTGCTAGAGCTATAATAAATAAACAAATTTAATTTTACTTAGGTCCTAAAGTTGAGATTCAAATGGAATGGTTTGAAACATACCATAATAGAGAGTTAATTTGGGGGAGGGGTCATACAACACAGAGTTAGACTTCTAAGCATAAGTATAGCAAACACTGGACAATAGGGGTCAAGACGCTTCTATGCTTCTCATTCTAACAGAGACTTGTTTGAGGACAAAGGGCAAAGTGTGGTTTGTACATTTCAGTGTCTCTCAAACCTATCTGTCCTCTATACGTGTTTTTGAGTGTCTGCCTGTTTTTGTTTCTTTCTCTGGGCATTTGTCCTGCCAACAGCTCAGCAACAAGCCATGTGACCAGAGCTAGTCCAGCAAGGTAAGACAGGACAGAAGAGAACAACAGACCAGAAGGAGGCTCCACCTACACACTGGCTGGGAACCTACAAGTTCTGCAGCTTGGCTGAAAAAGATAAGCCAATCAGACTGCCCTGCCAGGAATCTGGAATTAAAAATGGAACGGCTTTACAAGTTAGTTGTGGGTTGCTAAACTGACAGGTCATTTTAACTGAAATGCCTTTAAAAAAAACAGCTTAGTGGGGAGGGGGAATGATTAAGAAATGACTAGACTAGATAGCAACAAAATGTTTTGCCACCCCCTCCGGATATTCTGGGTAGAAAACATTCTGAATCGCTGTTCTTTAAATATAATTAATAACTACTCGCCCAGGAAGAATATTTGAGAAGGAAGAAAAGCATATACATAAGATCCCTAGAAAGTAGAGGCTAGGGTTTGGTCCATCTGGTGCAGGAAGTCTTACAGCCCATCAGCTGCTGGTTCTCCAGGCATCACAGGTGACTAGGAGAGCTGGAGCCTTGAAATTAGAGCACAAAGGAAGAAAGACACGTGCCACACCCCAGGACACATGTCTGAGGACCCTCCGCACCCCAGGCCCCAGCTTGGCCTGCGGAGGGTGCTCAGGTATGTCTGTGGAACTGTATGGGAACGAACCTGGTCCAAGCACAGCCTTGGGGGAAGGAGAACAGGCTTAGGGTTAAACTTGTCTGAGCGAGAAACACAGAGCAGCTGCCGCCAGCGCTGTATCTAAGCGAACCGAGGCTGTTCTTCAGAACAGGCCTGAGGCCACCTGGGCAAGAGGGGAGGGTGCCAGGGTCTCTGAGTGGAGGCAGGGCAGATGGTGATGCTTCAGGGGAGTGAACTGAAATGCCCACAGCAAAGCCCCGAGACTCTTCCATCTAAATGGATGTGTTAATGGCTCCTGTGGAGCGGGTATAAGAGGGCTTAGCACATATGCCTCCGTCTACTGTACTGGCTGTAAATAAACCATGAGCTTGTCGGCACCATCTGCTTGGTGTGCACTTTGTGGAACTGTGTGAAGAGAAAAAAAGTGTGTGGGGCCAAATGGCTAGAAATATTTTCGCTGTAGACTTAGAAACCAAACATGCTTACATAGCTGAATTATTACATTTCCTTTAAAGTGGGTTATTACATTAAAAATGCCCTTTTAAAAAAAAAAAGGGGGGGGGAGGGTGCTGAACAGTACGAGGCAATAGCTGCTGAAAGGCCAAAGAGCAGGTCGGGGGCACAGACTGAGGCTGGAGACAAGGCTCCTACAATCGGAGTTAATCAATCTTGAGTCAGTCAGGCTGAACCAGGCTTAACCACAAATTCTTCATCTAAAAATGAAGAGTGTGTCACTCATCTTTCTCAGATCAGTGCTTTGAAAAACATGAAGTTCTTTAGATAAAAGATATTACCAACATACAAAATGTTTTTATGGAGACGGTCATGCCCTCTAGGGGGTTTCCCAGGTGGCTCAGCGGTAAAGTATCTGCCTGCCAAGCAGGAGTCGTGGGTTCGATCCCTGGGTCAGGAAGATCCCCTGGAGAAGGAAACAGCAACTGACTCTGGTATTCTTGCCTGGGAAATCCCATGGACAGAGGAGCCTGGCGGGCTACGGTCTGTTGGGTTGCAAAAGAGTCAGACATGACTTAAGCGAATAAACAACAACATGCTATCAAGTGCAGAGTATATGTTAAACATGATCATTACTGTCCTCCTATATACCCCGAGACTGCTCACTTTTTTCCCTCAAAATTATATAAGTAATGTAAGTAATTCATTCATTAAACAACTATTCACTGAAGATTTACTGTGTTCTAGACCATGGAATAGTCTTCATCAGAGGTAAAACACCTATGATTATGTTCTAAAATCACAGACTTAGTATGTTACAAGTATTTTCCAAAATACACCATTGGATCTGATCTTTCACCTTATGAAATTAAACAGTGTCTTCCCCTCTACTAGATCTGTGACTAACAGCTCAGATATTTGCAAGGGTTTAAGCTATGGTTTTTCCTGTGGTCATGTATGGATGTGAGAGTTGGACTGTGAAGAAGGCAGAGAGCCGAATAATTGATGCTTTATGAACTGTGGTGTTGGAGAAGACTCTTGAGAGTCCCTTGGACTGCAAGGAGATCCAGCCAGTCCATTCTGAAGGAGATCAGCCCTGGGATTTCTTTGGAAGGAATGATGCTAAAGCTGAAACTCCAATACCTTGGCCACCTCATGCAAAGAGTTGACTCATTGGAAAAGACTCTGATGCTGGGAGGGATTGGGGGCAGGAGGAGAAGGGGACGACAGAGGATGAGATGGCTGGATGGCATCACTGACTCAATGGACGTGAGACTGAGTGAACTCGGGAGTTGGTGATGGACAGGGAGGCCTGGCGTGTTGTAATTCATGGGGTCGCAAAGAGTTGGACACGACTGAGCGACTGAACTGAACTGAAAGAGCTCCCTCACCTAACCTGGATGAACTTTTCCCAAGGCCTAACAGAGCAGCAATTTTAGGGAGATACCATGCAACTCCCTGGAGAACCCAAAAACTCTATGAAACAGCATGAGCAAGTCACTGCAGTTTATGGAATACAACTCTGAGGGAATAACCACTTTGTGTTAGCTTTATTCACAACCTATGTCTCATCTTAAGAGAATCCCCAGAGATAATGTGGGACGAATCCTGAAATGATGAATATGCAAGGTTACTTCAATACGTTTTATGACACTGAACTGTGATTCTATCAAAGTTTGCTTGGAAGAAAGAAGTAGTAAAGAGTGTGAGGAATGGGACTTCCCTGGTGGCCCAGTGGCTAAGACTCCCCACTGCCAATGCAGGGGGCCTGGGTTTGATACCTGGTCGGGGAACAGGATCCCACATGCCACAACTAAAGATCCCATGTGTGGCAACCAAGACTCAGTGGAGCCAAATAAACTAAATATTTTTTAAAAGGGCCTCCCTGGTGGATCAATGGTAAAGAATCTGCCTGCCAGTGGAGGAGACATGGCTTTGATCCCTGGTTCAGGAAGATCCCACAGGTAGTGGAGCCAGCAAGCCTGTATGCCACAACTATTGAGCCTGTGCTCTAGAGCCGGGGAGCTGAAACTCCTGAAGCCTGCATGCCTAGAATCTGTGCTCCACAAGATGAGAAGCCATGATCTCTTCTAATGAAGAACCCACACATCACAACTTGAGAAGAGTGACCCCTACTCGCCGCAACTAGAGAAAAGACCCAGCACAGCCAAAACCAAAGAAATAAATAAATTTTTATATAAAAAAATATATAATATATATAAAAGAGTGTGAGGGTTAGAGTCAGTGTTCTGGACACAAAGCCCCATACCATATATAACAGTTGTGATCTTAGATGAGCAGCTTTACCTCTCTTGGTCTTGGTTTTGTCACCTCTAAATGGAGATAATACTACACTACCTATCTCCTACGATTTGCAAGAAGTGCCAGTGAAAGAGTAAAAAGGTCTTGGCATGTGGTCAAGACTCAACTAATTTCAGATATGACAAAGATCTTCACTGTGTGGAAACAGAATTTGCATGGAAGCCAAACCTTCAGCAAAGAGGTGTTACTGAAACTGGAAAGTGGGTTGCAGATGGGAAGAGAGAACCTGCTGCTTCTAAGTTCCCACGGCGTCTCTGCTTCCCTTGCTAGACAGAAAGCACAGAGGTGCCGAGAAACTTGAGGATCATCCTTCAATTCTCCTAGCAAGATGTGAGCTGAAGGAGAGAGTGCAGGCCACGCTGGAATCAGCACTGCTGCTGCTGCTGCTAAGTCGCTTCAGTCGTGTCTGACTCTGTGCGACCCCATAGATGGCAGCCCACCAGGCTCCCCCGTCCCTGGGATTCTCCGGGCAAGAACACTGGAGTGGGTTGCCATTTCCTTCTCCACTAGTGAACCTTAATTTCTCATCATGTCCCAACATGGGAGTGCCTCAGTGCCATCTGGATTTATGTTAACTCTGTAAAGAGAACGCACATTGCTTACTCTGGAGGAGTTTAAAAACTTAAGGGGAAAATCCCATGCCAATACTATTCTTATTAAAAACACTATTCGTATTAAAAACAGGTCAAAATAATGGGGAGAAAACAAACCTTAGTATTGCATTCGTTTTCATAAATGGTTTTGGTTTTATGAATGAAGCTTTGATTCTAAAGACAAAGGTGCAGAAGAGAATGATAAAGCCATATTTCATTGATAAGGTCCCAGATTCTCATCTAAAATGAAACAAAGTAAAAGCCTGAAGCATGTAAAGATTTTTTCACTGCAAGCTTTTGGAATTTCCCAGGAGAAGAATAAAGATAGAACTAGAGAAAACTAATTTAATATAGGTAAAATTTAATCTTCCCTTTTAACAAAAGGTTGAAAATAATTAAGAACCTGAAATGGAAAAAAAGGGTTATGCAAAACTCTGTATATAGATAGCTTATAAAATGTTATTTTAATACATATAATACATAAAATTTATACTATGTGTAGAATTAAATTAAGAAAAGTGAAAGTGTTAATAGTTCTATTTGCGACCCCATGGACTGTAGCCTGACAGGCTCCTCTGTCTGTGGAATTCTCCAGGCAAGAATACTGGAGTGGGTAGCCATTCCCTTCTGGAGGAGATCTTCCCAATCCAGGGATCGAACCCCAGTCTCCTGCATTGCAGGTAGATTCTTTACGGTATTAAGAAAATATAAACTTTAATTATGAATTTTACCCAGTGACAGGAATATTTTTGAGAATTAATGCTAAGCAAAATAAATATTTAAAAATATCTCTTTGGTTTGAACCTCTGTAATAACCCCATACTTACTGAAGAAAAGGAAAAAAAGACAGGAAAACGGCAAGAAAATTCAGACAGTTTATCAACCAAGATGAACTTACATGGACATCCTGGGGGCAGAAATGCAAGTCAGGATTTGATTGCTGAGCACAAAAACATAAGTTCAAAGAATATTTGTGCTCTTTACTTGCAGAAAATGTTTGAAATATCTCAACATGCAAGGCAGGTAATCTGGTGAGTTTTGCATGTGTGTGTATATATATATGTATGTGTATGCTTTAAAAGATTCACCAGGAGGCTTCTTTGAAGAGCTGGCCTCCCTTAAAAGGAACCTGATAAACAAAAATTTAATTTGGACTCTATTTGGTAAACACAACTCATGAAATCCAGCTCAGGCCATGGGATAAGGCATGGCAAGCTAAGAAGTTTCCGTCCACATTCGGTCAGTGTCAGCTCGCCTCGCTGTTCTCCTGGGAGCGGAAGCAGTGTAGACAAACCGTAGTCTTGGACTCCTGCAGTTGTCAACTGTTTAAATGCTTTCCCAAGTAACAGAGAAAAATGGTGTATATTTTTGATTGCATAAGAAACAGATCTGAACGCTGAATTAGAAGGAATGGAAATGTTTATAGTTTTAATTGTCTAAAATGCCTTTCAATTATACTTAATCTTCACTCTAACAAAAAATTCATTGCAAATAAATATTAGCACAAAATTCTCCACTAAACCACTATTTTTTAAAAAAGTCTGGGTAACCACTCTCTTCCATTGTTGAATGATTAAGTACACACATTTGCTGAAATTTGACATCCTGTACAGTTTTAGTATGGTTCCACTTTTGTAAAATATGTATCTTTGAGGAAAAATACTAGAATAAAACATCTAAAAACGAGAGACATTTGTTATCTCTGGATGATGGGATTTCAATAAAGAAATTATATCCTTTCCTGAGGGTTTCTAATTTTGCTAAAATTTCCCATAATAATAAATGTAATATTAATTGATCATGTATTAGATGTCAGGAAGTATGCAAGTTTTTTTTTTAATGCTTCACAAGATAGGTATTATTATTATCCCTGCAGATGTGGAAACAGAGACCAAGTCAACTAATACTTGAAGGATGGAAACCTGCACTCAGACGTGTCTGTCTCACAACCATTTTGCTACAACTAAATTTCATTTGTAGCTGGAAGAAAAAAAACACTTAAATACAAACACTACAAACCCAAGTGAAAAGCTATATGGAGACAATATACTTCTAGGCATTTATATCAAAGATTTTAATTAGGCACTCTTTAAATACCTCCATGATTTTTAAAATATTTTTAAAAGTATGATATCTATCTGAAAATGAAATTAATCAAATATTACATGAACTAAAACCAACAATCTAGATTTAAATCAGTACTAACATTTACATACCTTCTTTCAGTGAAGATCCAGTCACCAAACAGACAACCCCTTATTGATTCTAACCTACCTGATCTGACTGCAAAGAAGAAAGTAAAAAGAATCTTTCTTTGTGAGAGGGATAAATTTAGGACTCAAAGAAAATGGTGCCCCATCAATCATGTGAAACAAAGAGTTAGTAGTTCAGTCATGTCCCACTCTTTGTGACCCCATGGACTGTAGCCCATCAAGTTCCTCTGTTCATGGGATTTTCCTGGCAAAAATACTGGAATGGATTGCCATTTCCTTCTCCAGCGTATCTTCTTGACACAGAGATCGGAACCCAGTTCTCCCACATTTCAGGCAGATTCTTTACTGTCTGAGCCACCAGGAAGCCCATAGATCATGTGGAAGCCATGATTTCTTACTGGCTTAAAGTCCCATCCCAAGTACACTACAAATCAAAGAAATGTAAGTTACAACAGTGAAATGTCATTTTTCACCTATCCCATTAACAAAGATGATAATGAAAGAAAGAGTACCACAAGAGTACTAAAAACTGGCACCACTGCAACTTTTAGTAGAGCGTGGTTATACAATAAATATGGATGAAACTCCAAAATGTACCAACCCACTCATCAACCAATTTTCTACCTAGGGATTTATACTAGGGAGAAAATTAAGTATGCTGTGTGTTGTGGTATTGTTTGTTCAAGGCAATATTGCTTATAACATAGAAAAACCAGCAGTAATCTATATATCCACTCACAGGGGAGTTTATTTCTGTATCTGCAAAATCTGGTTACTATATCTAGAACTAAAAATAAATATCTGGTGAACAAATGGCACAATGAATAACTTAATGGGATACAGCTATATAATTGAATTCTAGACCAGCAATAATACTTCTGATGTAAAGCTATATTCAGCATTTTGTTAAGTGATCAAAACAGACTACAGAGTTATCTATTGGTACAATCTTATTCATATAAAATCATATATACCTGTGTACTACTACATCACTTCATGGGAAATAGATGGGGAAACAGTGGAAACAGTGGCAGACTTTATTTTGGGGGGCTCCAAAATCACTGTAGATGGTGACTGCAGCCATGAAATTAAAAGATGCTTAGTCCTTGGAAGGAAAGTTATGACTAACCTATATAGCATATTGAAAAGCAGAGACATTACTTTGCCAACAAAGGTTCGTCTAGATAAGGCTATGGTTTTTCCAGCGGTCATGTGTGGATGTGAGAGTTGGACTGTGAAGAAAGCTGAGAACCGAAGAATTGATGCTTTTGAACTGTGGTGTTGGAGAAGACTCTTGAGAGTCCCTTGGACTGCAAGGAGATCCAACCAGTCCATTCTAAAGATCAGTCCTGGGATTTCTTTGGAAAGCTGAAACTCCAACAGTTTGGCCACCTCATGCGAAGAGATGACTCATTGGAAAAGACTCTGATGATGCTGGGAGGGACTGGGGGCAGGAGGAGAAGGGGACGACAGAGGATGAGATGGCTGGATGGCATCACCAACTCGGTGGACGTGAGTTTGAGTGAACTCTAGGAGTTGGTGATGGACAGGGAGGCCTGGTGTGCTGCGATTCATGGGGTCGCAAAGAGTCGGACATGACTGAGCGACTGAACTGAACTGAACTACTCTATCTGTGTAGACATCTAGAAGCTCAATACATGTGGGAATTTTTACTTTTTCTTTATACTTTTATGTATTATTTGGACTTATTAAAAATATTAGCTACATTTTCTTTTTGGTTGAGGAGATAGTGTATGTGAGTTGCTCAGTCGTGTCTGACTCTTTGTGACCCCATGGACTGTAGCCTGCCAGACTCCTCTGTCCATGCATGGAATTCTCCAGGCAAGAATACTGGAGTGACTTGCCATTTCCTTCTTCAGGGAAATCTTCCCAATCCAGGGATTGAACCTGGGTCTCCTGCATTGCAAGCAGATTCTTTACCATCTGAGACACCAGGGAAGTCCTTTTGGGGCTTGAGCAGAATCCTACTTAAATTTGTATCCCAACCACCCTACTAGGGAGAAGGAGAATATCACTAAGTAAAAGATGTTATTCAGAGGATAAGATTTAAGACAATTTAAGACAATTTCCCTTGTTTTCTCAAACGCTGCTTTGCTAGAAGTTCTCTTTTCTACTCCCATAACATGCCTGAAACAGAATGAACACAAGGCACATCTGTTTGAAAACAGGTGCAATCAGTGCCCTGGTAACCATTACACTGAAGAGAGATCTCTGTAAAAGATATTTCACTACTTGGGCTTTTTCTATCTAGAGCCCTTCTGAATCCAGCCTTGTTAACTTTCTGGTCAACTCTCCTGGCCCAGGGATGCCCTCCTGGGCTCAGCGTGCATCCACGTGCAGTCATCATCAATGCACTCCATCTGTTAGCTCCACACACAAAGACTTCAAGTTATCTGGCAAACAAACACTGCTTTTCTTGACTGCTGGACTGAGATTAAAAGTGTATGGCTTGTATTAATAACTAGTGGTTTCTGGTCATTTTTGTTTTCAATGCAGGAGAAAATACAAGCATCGCTGGTACACAAATGACAAAGTGTTTCTCTCTGGATTCAAACAAGGGCAACACGATTCCTCCACTGAGGCCCTGTCTGATGACAACAGGGCCCAGCTGCAATTCTGGCCAGCCTCTGAAAGCAGGAGTCAGGGCCAACAAATGCTACATCTACACACGTGCCCTGAAGAATCAGCCAACTGTGAGAACGATGGAGAAGACACACATGCTAAGTCGCTTTAGTCGTGTCCGACTCTGTGCAACCCCATAGACGGCAGCCCACCAGGCTCCCCCGTCCCTGGGATTCTCCAGGCAAGAACACTGGAGTGGGTTGCCATTTCCTTCTCCAATGCATGAAAGTGGAAAGTGAAAGTGAAGTCACTCAGTCATGTCCGACTCTTCGTGACCCCATGGACGAGCGAATGACTATAAGCCTCCTCCTCTGGATGTCATTTATCAGAATTACAAACATTTGCTGTAATGTATCCCATGCCATGCCAAAGCATGGGTTCTCCAAGTCAAGAATAAGCTACATATTTTGGCCTTGTAGTATCTTCCCTAAATTATCATGTGCAGAGTGACAGCAAGATGGAGGGCTGAGAGCAAAGAGACAGACCACTGGAAGAAAACACACCTACTGCTTCCCTCTGTATAATTCCTGGGTGCAGCATCAATCCAGCAGCAACAGCAGGCAGCCAGCGTGCACGGCATTCTCAGTGCCTCAGCCCTGAGGGTGGCTGGCTTGATCTGGATCAGATCAAGCTGATTATGGATTTAGGGTTGCAAATCCTCTTTAAAAAGGAAGCATCATATGAAGATGAGCCTCCTGACTTGAGCTTTGAGTTACATGTCCAGGGGTGGTGACAGTCTGAGATCACACCTGTTTGATGCTGGTTCCATTCATTTACAAGATGCATGGCCAGCCTGGGACCTGTGCAGGTGCCCACGGGACTTCTGAGAGAGAAGCCCGGAAGACAGCTTGTCTCGGGGCCCGGCTCCATGGCGGGAACAAACACTTGCCCCTTCTCCTGGCTCCTGCCACTGCTGCCTAGCTTTCCCTGATGCTGCTGTCACACGCCTCGTCTACTCAGAGCTGTCTGCATCTGAGCCACGGCTATTTCCTGAGGGATATAAAACCCAACAAACTGCAAACAACCAGTGCAAAACACGATCTCATGCTGTCACGCCGCTGTCTCTCTGAACCGTAGCATCCTGGCGGCTCCCTGACTTACAAGTGTCATTTGACACTAGCTTTTCCCCTTCCAGCGACTTCTTGCCCCTGCTTTTTCCCGTGTCCATCAGCTCCCTCTCCCACTTAACGTGTCCTCCAACTTGCGCCGATGCCAACGCGGGGCCTCTGGCTCTCAAGGTCACCAGGCTACAAGTGTTCCTACAGAGTTCACTGGCAAGTTAACCTTCCTTGTTCTCAAGAGCTGAATACTGTCAGTGGATTCCTCTGTCAGTCTTGGCTGTCTGATTGATCTTCTCTTGCCTAAACTGCCCTTCTATATTTGTTAATTTTGGTCAGGGGGTACAGATATCATCCCAGGTCCAGAAACTCAGAGTGGGTCTTATCTTAATCTCTCTTCTCTCATCCGCTACATCCAGGCAGGCTGCCACCATCAACCCTGGAGATTCAGTCTTCAAACAGGCTTGTAGTTAATTAGCATTTAATACAGATCAAAAAAAAAAATCCCCTAAAAGGCATCTGTAAACTATAGTACAACACAATAAATTTAAGATGTCAGCATGGGCACAACCCTTTCACTCCATTTCTGTCCTGTGTCAAAGGCATTCAACTCTTACTCCGGTATTTCAATCCTGTAATGTGGGCACATTGTAAGTTTCCATCTAGAGCTTGCTTGGACTATTTTACGACAGTCCCTTGAAATTAAATGTTCTTTCCTCTCTTTAAAAATACAGCACTTGAGCCACCTTCCCCAAGACCTTGACCCAGATTAAGCTGAGTTTTAGCCACTTCAGTAACCCCTTGGGCAGAATTTTAATTAGTTTAACAGACCTGTGCACATTGCAGAGGTCTTTATATAGTTTCCATTTTCTTCTTTATTTTCTAATTTGTGTTTATTGATTTTTCAAACATGCACAAGCAGGGATCAGGTCTTGCTATGGATTGTTAGTGACCAACTGATTTCAGCTCATTATCAATTAGTCCCACCACCCCCACTTTATACATGAATACATTTTTAAACTATCGTTCCCACACACTCACCCTTGGTGTCTCCTCCAGAGAGTCTGGTGATGAGAGAGTTATTAACAGTATTTAAAACTCTCATTTTGACTTGGGAGCAAGAAATGTATCCACTCCTAACAAAAACAGCTTACGGATGAATTCCAAGTATCCAAGTGTTATTTTTTTCATCCCACAAACCCAGGGACATGACACAAGCCGGATGACAGCCCACAGCCCTCAGATGAGAGACGTTTTCGTTGGTTTCTCCTTAAATCAGGGCTATTAACAGCAGCATGAATCTGAACGAGAACCTACAGTAGTTCTGACAAGGCTCCCTTCATAAACCTCCACTACTTTCCTACTGAAGAAATGCTCTATTAAGTCAATTCTGTTTATACAATCATTGTGCATTTATATCTTTTTAAAGATAAAATGAAACTTTTATGAAGGATGAATTGTACTCTGAATACTATCTGCCTTGGAAAGATGCCAAAACACATACTCATTTAAAATACACAAAACAAAAACCACCAGCCACCAATACTTCTCCCAAGAACACAAAAAAAGTAGTATACAGAATTTTCTTTTGCATAGTAGGGTGATCTTTTTAAAAAAATTTTTATTTAAGTATAATTGATTTACAATGTTGCATTAATTTCTGCTGTACAGGAAAGTGATTCAGTTAAACATATACATATTCTTTTTCATATTCTTTTCCAATATGTTTTAATACAGAATATTGAATATAGTTCCCTGTGCTATATAGAGAACCTTCATATTTATTCATCATATATATAATAGTTTACATCACAGTAGGGTGATCCTCCTGAGGTAAGTAAAATCAATAAATATCGCTTTTAGGAAATAACCTGAGAAACAGGCTAACTGTGTCTTACAATAATTATGCTAATATATAATTTACTACAGAACTTAGGATATTTTAGTTTGATTTTAAATTTCAATGCAGTTTAATATTATACATAAAGTATAAATTACAATGATATAATTGAACGGGTAAAAACACCAATGTCCATTCATTCATTCATTTACTCAGTCACTGAATATGTATTGACAAGTGCTTTGATAAGTACTGTCCCCAGCAGCTCACAACCATAAAAACAACAATGTATTAAGTACTGCAATTATCCAGTAGGTTATGCTGGGAAGCGCCAAGATTTAAGAAACTGGCAGATCACAAAATGGGTAAGGCAGAGATCTGTTTACACTGACCAGGGTCCTCTCCAAGTTAAAAGTTAAAAAACAGCATCTATAAAATGATTTTATTTGTGTTAAACTACAATACACACCAAATTACATGGAAAAGGGTCAGGAGAAGAGAGCCATCCAGAGATTAACCATAGTTTTCTCTGAGAAAGGCAGTGGAAAGAAACATAGTTTAAAAAAAAAAGATTACCTTTTAACATACCTCTGCTACTGTCTGAATTTCTAAAATAATCTATTTAATTCAGGTAATGCTTGTACAATGAAGAAGTAAAAGTAAATGAAGCCACCAATGGAGGCAGCAAAGGAGGCTGAGAGGGATGAGCTGGAAGCAGAAGGGAATCCTGATGAGGGTGGAGTCCACAGGGGAGGATGGTGTTGAGAAGGCAGCTGGAGGAGGGGGAGGACCCAAGAAAGGACACGTCAAGGACGGGGAGGAATCCCCAGTTTGGGCTATGGCTCTTTCAGTGGAAATAGAAGGCAGCAGCATGGGGACTTTCAGTGGTTAAGACTCCAGGCTTCCACCGCGGGGTGCGGGGTAGGCACCGGGTCCATCCTGGTTGGGGAACCAAGACCCCGCGTGCCACACAGCACAGGTAAAATGTGGTATGAGGGAGAAAGCAGCAGGTGTAGCTCAAATGCTGCAGCACAGGTGACCTGCACGAGCCAAGTGAGCCGGGAACAAGCAGAATTAGGCTGCCCCATCCTCTTCTTTTCTCCATGTTACCCAAGAGGTTCAGAAAAATACTCGTCCATTTTGTAAAAATCAACACTACAAACGTGATCATGAATGGCAACCAGCACTGGAGGCCATAGACTTCAGGTGTAGGGACCCACAAAAAGGGCCCAGGAACTACCTATGGGGGTGGGAGGTGGGGGTGGCTAGCAGCTCCAGCCCCAGCATTGACTGTCAAGGGATGATGCTGGCCCACTGTGGCCAGAGCATGCTATTTTTAAAGAGAAGTCATAAATTTGGGTTTTTTTTTAAAGTGTGAAGTATCCTGACTTTAAAAATGCTGGCCCAGACTTTTACAATACACTGGACTAGGGAAAACAGGCCTGTAGTCCATCTCTATAGCACTGTGACTCTTTGTAAGCCTGGTATTGAGGGGGAAATGTCAACTAAAATTTCTCTGTTTCTCCTGAAAGAGCCCTTTGTCTCTAGGCTAAGGGCATAGACCTAGTAGACAAAAAAAAAAATCCTCTATTTTTACTTTTAAAATATCCAGTATTTGAACTAAAAAGATTCACTCTACTTTCCTTTAAGAGTTTACATCCTCAGATACTCTGCTGGTAAACATTTAATGCAAACTCTTAATATCATGTTCACGTAACAGACCTCAGTTATTACAAGTGTTAAAATGTGTGTCTGGTTGGGAAGCACAAATTTTTAAAAGGACAAAAAATGAGGAGGGACCAAAAATTCTCACAGAAAATATATGAGTATTCAAGCTGACTCTCAGTTTATCCATTTCCTCAGGAAAGAACTTCCCATTTGCAGACGACTTATAGTACAACACACCCAACCATTTCATTAGAATGCTATTTATAATCAGTTCATCATATCACTATGCTTCAGGAAGTGAAAGCAAGAAGTATATAAAACCAACAACTATGGATATAGAACCTTCTGAAGTCAAACAGCATTTCCAACTGGGAAAATAACTGGGGAAGTGCAGCACTGCCACAGAGGAAACAGAGTGACCGTTGTGACTCTCAAGTGAGTGCGTAAGCTTTTAAAAATCTTCATTATACGCTTCTGAAAACTGAAAACCATGTACTGCAAGAGGTGAAGAATCTATTCCGTAATGACTCGTGATACGATCACACCATTGGGTGGATCACTGTCATAGAATCTATTTCAAGTTCATTTCACTTTGCTCTGATTCTCATAGTTTACTACGAACTGATGTGGATAATGATAAATATTAGCGTCTCTACTTTCAAATGATTTTCCTCCTGATGGAACAAATATAATCCAGGCAAGTAGAAAGAGAACTCACATGAAAGCCCTCTGCACGCTAGGCTTAAGTTTCTACTGAAACCTAGGGAAAGGCTTACCACCATATGTTAGAGAGCACCTTGTTAACACAGGGTGACGTTCTTGCCCACGGCTCCCTGCGTCTTGGTCTTTCCTCCTTGCGTTCTGTGTCTTCAGTTCATGTACTCCCGCACTTGCTTGTCTGTCCCTGTTCATCCTGCCTCATCTTCTCTCACTCATTACTCTGGGTTTTCTGTTTGTAATTGTTGAGTGTGACTGTTTTTGCTTCTCTGGTCTCCTGTCCTTGCAGGGCCCTTTCCTCTCCCTGCCTAAATTAACACCAGCTTTCAACCAAGGTATAAATTGCGAGCTAGTGCTAGGTCGCCACAAAGTGCATCCTTGGATACCTTACCCGTGAGGTGCTTATATCAAGTTCACAAATTCACACGCTGAATCAACATGTTTGTCAGAAAGTATCTTTATCTTATATTTGTGACAAAGAAACTGCTTAAAATCTCCCATATCCTGTGCAAGTTCCTCCCAGCTCCCATCTCTGTGCTCTGTTCGGTTCCTTAGATTGCACACTGCCTAACTTGAGCACTAACTTGGTCATGAAACTGCTAAAGACTGAAAGAGTCAGAAAACAATTGCATCTGACGTGCTGGAACAGTGGACCAGAGAACTTACTGGCCCCTGTATTTCCAAACAAAACAGATTTCACTCCACAGAGCTTGGGGAGAACCTACTCTCTTTCATTTAGCTGCTAAGCTTTCAGGATCTTGGCTGAAAACAGATGTAACTGCCTCAAGCAAACACCGAAGAGTTTTATCACTGTGTTTCCCACCCAACAAATTTGGCAGCTGAAAGAACATGGAACCTCGGGATGTACATGACTTAGAGGCAGCGCCCTGGAGACCACGCAGTTTTTATAATGAGATACACCTGGGCTCAAAGCCTAGCATTCTCTATAGCACGATACCTGGCAAGTTACTCAATTTCTCTGACTGTGGTTTTTTCCATCAGTGAAGCAAAGATGTCAATACCTACCATGTAGGACTGCCGTGAGGACTAAATTACAGGAGGTAATCTAAGAGACTGGCTGGCATAGCATACAACCAACAGTGGTGTGGGCACCAGAAATGAAGAACACATGTGCCCAGGCTCCTTCCTGCCCTGGCTGCTACAGCGACCCTGGCTTAGCCTTCCTGGCTCTTCCCCTTGTCCAGCCTACTGGGAAAGTGTTTGGGGGTGGGGGGTTATATTTTACAATGCAGAATCAGGAGGGGACGTGGAAGAACAGTGGGTCATTGTTAGGAAATATCAGTAAGTTTGTCGGGGCCGTAGGGTGTAAGGACAGCTCATGGGCAAGGAGGGACCTGAGGTGCTGCTGTGGTTTCTATGACCTCACTGTACTGAACAACACAAGTAAATAAAGCATTTGCTATTTTGAAAATACTGTCACATTATGGAACCAACCTAAATGTCCATTGACAGATGAATGGATAAAGATGATGATGTACCCATGTACAGTAGAATATTACCCAGTCATTAAAAAAAAAATGAAATAATGCAATTGCAGCAACGTGGATGGACCTAGAGATGATCACACTAAAGTCAGACAGAGAAAGACAAATATCCCATGACATCACATGTGTGGAATCTAAAAAGATGATACAGATAAATTTATTTACAAAACAGAAATAGACCCACAGACATAGAAAACCAACTCCCAAAGGGGAGAGGAGGGAGGGAGGGATAAATTGAGAATTGGGGATTAACAAATACACACTACTATATATAAAATAGACAGCCAACGAGGACCAACTACATAGCACAGGGAGCTATACTCAATGTTTTTTAATAGCCTTCGAGGGAAAAGAATCTGAAAAAGAATGGCGTGGCATGCATGCTCAGTTGTGTCCAACTCTTTGTAATTCCATGGACTGTGGCCTACCAGGCTCCTCTGTCCATGGAATTTTCCAGGCAAGAAATCTAGAGTGGGTTGCCATTTCCTCCTTCAGGGGATCTTCCCGACCCAGAGATCAAACCCACATCCCCTGCATTTCCTGCATTGGCAGATAGATTCTTTACCACTGGCACCACCTGGGAAGCCCAAAAGAATAGATATGAATGTAAAATTGAATAAGTTTGTTGTACATCTGAAACTAACACAACACTGTAAGTCAACTATACATTAATTTTAAAAAGAAAAATAAATTTAAAAATTAAAAAAATATTGTCACATGACTGTTATCTGTTTGGCCCCAACATGAATCATTAAAACTGGAATGCGTGGGTCTGGATACATACAGGTTAGAGGAAGTACTCTACTGGTTTTATTATTACTTAATTACACAGACTTGGGAATGGAGGTGGTCCCTAAGCTTGAGGGAAGGGGATGTAAAAACAGCTGAGCCGCCCACCTCATGGGCAGAGGAGTGCAGGGAGGCACCGGAAGGCGGGGTGGCTGAAAGCAGAGTGTGACGCCAGGTCCTATTACCCACTCTTGACTCATCCTGATTCTGGCGAGTCACTAGCATCTCTGTGTTTCAGTTCTTCCCTCATAAAATGGCAGGATGGGAGGGCTATATTATTATGGCACACCAGTTGGCCTTTTAAAAGTGAGCTGGGATGCATGCCAGCAGCTGGGCCTCCCAAAGCTGGCTTGTACCTGCTCCTTAAGCAGTAGATATGCATATGCTAGGTGTACACACACATGTATAAGTGAGTGTGCGTGTGTGTGTGTGTATATGTGAGCACACACATCCTCACCCAAACGCTGGGGCTGCTCCTGAACAAACCACTAAATCATTTAAAAAGAAAGCCTTTGAAAGGATCATCTGGCAAATCCCTCTCCATCCAAATAAGAATATACCTCATTCTAAAAAGACGAGACTTTTTTCTCCTAAAAATCTCCATAGGAGAGGTTTGCAGCCTCCCATTAATGTACTTGATTTTCTAAAAACTCTCATATGGGAAAGTTCTTCTCTGCTACATTTAAAAAAAATTTCACTGCTGCCTGCATTCCCAATTGCTTTTACCACACTATTTTGATTTTGCCTAGAACATATCACTTTCTAACAATCATATAATGTGCTTAGGTATTAATCTTTACTGTTTATTGTTTTCTGTCTCACCTCCTTTCCCCCAGCCAGAATAAGGTACCTTATCCCAAGTACCTAGAGCAGTGCCTGGTTTAGACGTGGTACTCTATAAATATTGGTAATTTGAAGCTGAATTATTTCTCTAATCTTTGATAAAATCACAAATCTACAGAGCTGGAAGAGACCTTAGAAAGGAACCTTAAAAATGCAAAAATTAAAGCCCCAAGAGGGTAGGTGGCTTCCCCAAGGGTATACACAGAACTTTCCAATCCCTTTTCCACTTCACCTCTGCACCTCCCAACAGAACTGTGACCCTGGGGAAATAATCTGGGTGGGAGGCAGCCAACGACAGAAGCCAAATCTGAACTCATTTAAAGCAAGAGAGTCAGAGAGAACAAGGTACAGCATTTATTTATAGAACAGTAGACTCTCTTAAAATAATGATAATTTGTACATCAGTAGCCACCTTCATCTAAGAATCTCAGAGAGCTTATGAAATTCTCTCCCCTACAATGTGTGGCATCATTATCAGTATCAGCTCTCAGACAAGGGAACCAAGAAGCTGGGTCTGCTACGGCCGTCCTGCAGGCTGCCTCAAAGCTCTCTGGGGCTACAAAGCCTCTCCATGATTTTATGTCCTCATCCTTATCAACATCAAAAACAGCTGGATAAACCTACAACCTCCTGGTTTGTTTTCTTTTGTTGTTGTTGTTCAGTTGCCAAGTTGTGTCCAATTCTTTGTGACCCCATGGACTGCATCAGGCCAGGTTTCTGTGTCCTTCACTATCTCCCAGAGTTTTTCTCAAATTCTTGTCCATTGAGCTGGTGATGCCATCCAACCATCTCATCCTCTGTTGCCCTCTTCCCCTCCTACCCTTAATCTTTTCCAGCATCAGGGTCTTTTCCAATGAGTTGGAAATGATGCTTTCAGGTGGGCAAAATATTGGAGCTTCAGCATCAGTCCTTCTAATGAATATTCAGGGTTGATTTCCGTTAGGGACTCTCAAGAGTCTTCTCCAGCACAATTCAAAACATCAATTCTTTGGCACTCAGCCTTCTTGATGGTCTGATTCTTACATCCATACATGACTACTAGAAAAACCATAGCTTTGGCTACATGGACTTTTGTCAGCAAAGTGATGTCTCTGCTTTTGATATGTTATCTAGGTTTGTCATAGCTTTTCTTCCAAGGAGCAAGTATACCATTCAGGCCCATTTCAAGGGCATTCGGGTGTCCAATTATGTAATGCCTCCTTCCAGCTCACCAATAGTTGGAACTTGACCACAAGGACATCTGAGGTAGCCATCAGCTTTGGGGGCTGGGGAATTTGCTCCTTTCCTCAGTTTACTGCCCTTGCTTTACACATTCTTTCCATCTGTGTGAGGCAAATCAGCTCTGTTGGAATATTAATCTATCCACACAATTAGAGTGTTTCCACTCACCCCTCAATTACTGAGGAACCACATGAAGGGTGAATGAGATGGAGTCAACACAACAGCCCCAGGGAGGAGCCCATCTGGACTGCGACCAGGTGGCATGTTCTCCATTTCAAGGGGAGGAGGAAGCAGTGGATTCTGAATTCTAAAATTTCTCACTGGCAAGCTTGCTCCAGGTCCCTTGTTGCATGTAGGCAGATGGCCTTACCCTTCTTTACTCACTCACTGAATGACATCAGAGCCGCAGCAGCCTCTATAGCCCTGCCACGTGTGCAGAGGTGGTTCCAGAAGGACTCTTGTTCCGGTTTGCTGTGTACCATGAGCTTTCTCCCCTTCTGCAGCTCCTGGGACCACACTGCTGACCTTGCCCTTGGACTGAGAGCTTTGTGGCCCAACTGCCAGGCAGCATCCTGAGGTCTGCCAGCCCCCTGGAACAAACGGAAATCCTTACTGAGCTCAGGATTTCCCACTGTTTCCTGAAAGTGCCATGTTCTGTGGGATACTAAAAGAAATAGTGTGGAAAAGGAATTCTGTGATCAAAAAGCTGTGAAACTTGAGTTGAAAAATATCTTAAACAATGGCAGTTCCACACACACACACACAAAAATAAAAATGAAATTCCCTTGTGATCCAGCAATTCTGCTTTTGAGTATATCCCCCAAAATGGCTTCCCAAGTGGCACAGTGGTAAAGAATCTGCCTGCCAATGCAGAAGACGTGGGTTGGATCCCTGAGTCCGGAAGATCTCCTGGAGTAGGAAATTGCAACCTGCTCCAGAATTCTTGCCTGGAAAATTCCATGGGCATAGGAGCCTGGCAGGCTACAGTCCATGGGTCACAAAGAGTCAGACACAACTGAACGCATACACACCCCAAAACACTGAAAGCAGGGTCTCAAAGAGATGTTTGCACACCCACAGAAAAACTGCATTATTCACAGGAAACAGCAGATAGAAGCAACTCAAGTGTCACCTTCAGTTGCATCAATAAAAATATGTGGTATATACATACAGTGGAATATTACTCTGCCTTAAATAAAGAAGGGCTTCCCTTGTGGCTCACCCGGTAAAGAATCTACCAGCAATGTGGGAGACCTAGGTTTGATCCCTGGGTTGGGAATTCTCCCTGGAGATGGGAAAGGCTACCCACTCCTGTATTCTGGCCTGGAGAATTCCATGGACTGTATAGTCCGCAGGGTTGCAAAGAGTTGGACACGACTGAGCGACTTTCACTTAAAAAGGAAATTCTGACATGTGGTACAACATGGGTGGGCCTTGAGGACATTATATTAAGTGAAATTAGACAGTCATTGAAAGAAAAATACTGTATGATTCCACTTCTATGAGGCGCCAAGAGCAGGCGAATTCAGAGACAGAAAGTGGTGGCTACCAGGGGCTAAGGGAGGGTAGTATGGGGAATGGTTGTTTAATGGGTACAGACTTTGAATTTCTCAAGATGAGAAGAGTAGTGGAGACTGACTGGGCAACAATGTGACTATAGTTAACACTATCGAACTAAAACACTTAAAAATGATGAAGATGGTAGATTTTATGTCACATGTATTTCATCACAATTAAAATATACTCAATGGTCTTTGGAGAGGAACTTCTCAGAGTCTTTAAATGTTCACGTGTGCTTCGAATTCCCCAGAGGGGCATCCAGCAAGCAGTTTTTCCTGGCTTATCTGGTCACAAAATCCGGTTTAAAATTTTTTTTTTTTCCCCAACAGATCATCCCACGGGACCAGAGTGCTTTAGAACACATTTTACAAAACACTGAAAACTGTTAGAAAATAGGAAATTCTATTTTTCATATTTACATAAAGGAAGGCAAGTTCCAGAGCCTGAGGCCAGATTCTCAAAACAGTTGTAAGTCACCACATCCTGAGACAGAAAAACCAGAGCCTAGCCTCAGCTGTGTCACTGACTAGCCATGTGGCCTCAACTAAGCTCTATTTTTTCTCCTCTGACATAAGTTCAACCTATGTCATCGGTCTGTGGCAAAATCTAATGAGGAAACATATGTGAAAGATCCTGAAAAGTATCGAGTTCTGTTCAAAGAGTAAGATCATTACTAAGTTCTTAGGTACACTGAGGTGTAGCAGACAACACCAGGCAGCATTAGAGCTCAGAATATCTCAGCACCAGACAGGCACTAATAATAGAGATGAAAGAGATGGGGAAAGGAGAACCACAGGCTGAGTAGTCCGTCTAGTGCAACCAAAGGGGACACCAGGAGTCAGTCAGAAAACACAGGTTCAAAGCTGATTTTATTGCTGTCTGACCTTGGACTAGTCATTTAACTGCCCTGACTCTCAGTTTGCTCAGCTGTCAAATGAGATACTAGGAGATCACCTCGAAGGTCACCCCCAGCTCTGCGAGTCCATGAACTACTGAACCGATGTGCCAGGTCCCTGTACAGCTCCTTTGCCAGACACTTGATTGAGTGCCTGCCCTGTGCTAGGGTGCAGAGGTGAGTAGATCACTGATGAGCAAAGAGGAAGCCCCCAGTGTCAGGCTGTGCACAGGGAGGGGGTGGGGTTTCAGGGACTTATATACTTGCGAATTATTATTAACAACAACTTGCATCATTCTCCTAGACCCTTGCCCCAACACTTAAAAAAAAAAAAGTGTCTCCAAAGTATCTTTCTTGAACTATTGACTCAGTTGAGTCAGGTAAATGGTGGGAGGAAGAGAGGGGTGTTGCTGAATGAACAGAAATAAGGCTGCCCAGTCCTGGGGACCCATCTTCCCACAGGTTCAGTGACTAGAAAATGAGAGATGCCCAGCCACTGCTTGTCAGCAGATGGGACAGCCTGGCTGAGCTTCTCTTGGAGGGACAGAGAGCCCCTGGTGCAGGAAGATGGGAGAGCAGTGGCTGAAAAGGAACACACAAGGGACTCCAGCAGAGGAGGAGTCCCTGGGGGCAGCAGCCCCGGAGTGAAGGAGCTGGTGGGTTTGAATTTGCTGTGTGTGGCAACAGAGAGTCTCCAGAGGTGGCTGAGCAGGGCGGGACTCAAGAGAAGGTATGGCTGCGTGAGGCTGACCACGTACACCGCAGACTCTGAGTCCCCAAAGAGGACAGGGTGAAGGGAGGTGCGTCCAGGGGAGAAGGGCGTCCAGGGGAGAGGGGCGGGGACAGTTTCAAGGACAGCTGTGAAGGCTGGCCCTGTGGTGTGGCTGATAAACAGCAGAAGGGGTGAACGCAGTGGCTCTGTGGAAAACACATGTGATAAAAAGCTATCCATGTATTGGATGCCTGGAGGAAGAGAGCAGGCTTGTTTTTAGTTTTTGGGGAAATGGGGCCGAGGGAGAAGTCAAGAAGTACCTGTAATGACTGAGGAAATCACAGGAAGCATCAGAAATCAGCAGTGATGGAAAAGGAACCTCTGTTCCTGTTGCATTTAAACTGAGTTGTTAAATGAAGATACTGAATAAAAACATCCTATGGAGAAACGGTGTAAATAAAAATATCTCTGCAGACGCACAGACATGGGAGAGATGAGGCACGGCCAGGGGGTGGGGCTGTGTGTGCGCATATCCGTGGAGGCTATCTGTACAAGTGGCATTATGATCAGGAGTCATATCTTTGGGTCCATGACTGGGCATACTCAGGAGCCCAAAGATCTGCTCCTGAGTAGCACAGTGTATCTGTGTTTGTGTGCATACGTTTTTCTGGATGGAGGATTCCTAGCTTTTTCATCTGGTGTGCAAAAAGACCCCCAAACAGTGGTTTAGCTGGTATTAAGATCCTCAACACTGGATGGGAAACTTCTCTCTTATCCACTTGACAAATGTGTCATATCAGAGCACATCAAGGATAAGGTGCTAATGTTGTATTTATTACCAAATGTAAGAACCAAGGAATAGTGATTCTGTTATCTTGTCACAATTAAGATATGATAACACTCCAAAGACTACTGACATTGGCACACATGTTTAACCCAAATCTTTTAAACTAAAAATGTTAAAAGCATACTGAGGGTTTTGCAAGTACAAGTTTCTTGCAAAAAGTTTACTAAGTTTAATATAAGGGTATTTGGACCTGTTACTTTTCACAATTAAATTCAAAGACTTGCCAAAAACACTGTCTGGAGCTACTTTAACAGTCATGAAAATTTTCCCAAAAGGATGTTATCAACTAGACTGTGCAGTAATGACTATAAATACGTGACATGCCTGCGTTACTATAAATAAATATTGCATGTTCTCCCAACCCATTTAATTACTGTTCACCTAAAGCAGTGCAATTAAGAAACTGTGTTAAATTCTGAAAATGGGAAAAGCCCTCCTATCTCTCTTAGGTAGTTTTACAATCCTAACAACAGACTTAATGAAGCCTTATAAAAGAAGGACAATTACATTAAAATGACCCGGGCATGTAAAAATTCATTACATAGATACTCCTGCCGTCTGATGGATTAAATGCCTCATCACACTCTGGAGAGAAGTAGGAACAAAGAATAAAGAAAAATCACAACTTTCTGAGTTAACATCTTATGCCTGAGAACTCATCTGACTTCGAAAATTACTCAGGACTTCACCCAGCACAGTAACTGCAAAGAACATATGTCTGGTATCAGATAATAGTATGGTCCTAGGAGTGCGGATTGGCTTGTTGAATGCAAACTGACATTACAATCCATGTTGTGATGATACGAAACAACAAGACAAGTTTATAAAGCTTCTCTCTTGAGAAGTGCTAAGGGCTACAAACAATGTCCACACCCCCAGGATTGCCTAGGACTGTCAGCACCCATTATCCTCAGTTCAGTTCAGTTGCTCAGTCGTGTCCGACTCTTTGCGACCCCATGAATCGCAGCATGCCAGGCCTCCCTGTCCATCACCAACTCCTGGAGTTCACTCAAACTCACGTCCATCGAGTTGGTAATGCCATCCAGCCATCTCATTCTCTGTTGTCCCCTTCTCCTCCTACCCCTAATCCATCCCAATATCAGAGTCTTTTCCAATGAGTCAACTCTTCGCATGAGGTGGCCAAAGTACTGGAGTTCCAGCTTTAGCATTATTCCTTCCAAAGAACACCCAGGACTGATCTCCTTTAGAATAGACTGGTTGGATCTCCTTGCAGTCCATGGGACTCTCAAGAGTCTTATCCAACACCACAGTTCAAAAGCATCAATTCTTTGGTGCTCAGCTTTCTTCACAGTCCAACTCTCACATCCATACATGACTACTGGAAAACCCATTATCTTCAAGTTCCTGCCAAAGACAGTACCAATTGGGTGATTTTTGCTAAATTTATTCCTGTTTTTATGTTTTTCAGTTCTTATTACACATAGAACTTTCTTTAACTTCATTTTCTACCTATTAGGTGTTAATATGGAGACAGAATTGATTTTTGTATATTGGTCATCTTGTATCCTGTGACTTTACAAAGTTCAATGATTTGTTCTTCCTAGTAGAGGTTTAATACATTCCGTGTGTGTATTTGTTAGTCGCTCAGTCATGTCTGACTCTTTGCGATCCCATGGGTTGTAGCCTGCCAGACTTCCCCTGTCCATGGAATTCTCCAGGCAAGAATACTGGAGTGGGTTGCCATTCCCTTCTCCAGGGGATTTTCCCAACCCAGGGACTGAACCCGGGTCTCCTGGCATTGAGTGAGTGAAAGTTGCTGAGTCGTGTTCAACTCTCTGAGACCCTGTAGACTATACAGTCCATGGAATTCTCCAGGCCAGAATACTGGAGTGGGTAGCTTTTCCCTTCTCCAGGGGATCTTCCCAACCCAGGGATCGAACCCAGGTCTCCCGCATTGCAGGCGGATTCTTTACCAGCTGAGCTATGTGGCTTCCCTGGTGGCTCAGAAGGTTAAAACGTCTGCCTGCAATGCAGGAGACCTGGGTTTGATCCCCTGGGTTGGGAAGATCCCCTGGAGAAGGAAATGGCAACCCACTCCAGTATTCTTGTCTGGAGAATCCCATGGACGGAGGAGCCTGGTGCGGTTCAGTCCACAGGGTCTCAAAGAGTCGGACACAACTGAGCGACTTCACTTTCACTCCTGGCATTGGCAGGCAGATTCTTTACCATCTGAGCCACCAGAACTTGTCTCTATAAATTGGCATGTTGCCTGCAAATAAAGACAACTTTACTTCTTCCCATCCAATCTCAAGCCTTTTGATTTCTTGTCCTTGCTCTCTTCCTTTTTCTAAAGAGCTACAACAGCCTATAAGAAGTCCCTGCTGGGACACTCTGGTTCGCCTTATGCCAATTTGGGCCCTTTGTCGGGCCATGAAGATTGGGCTGTGTGGAACTGTGGCCTTGGACAGAAAGATCCTGATCCTACCACACTATCTGCAGAAGACAAGGTACCTGATTCAGAGCCTCCAACTTTAAGGGATAAGAACTCACGGTTGATTTTCTCTGGTTTAATTACTTGTGTCTCTCAAGATATTGACATGTTAGAAAAAGAAATACTGAAAGGAATCACTGAATCTTTGAGATTTTGAGCTAGGAGAGCCCTTGGAGATTAAACCTCTCATCTTACAACAAAAATGAGGCTCAGCCTGTCCAGTGACTAGCTCAAGAGGCAGAGGGCAAGTCTGCTATTCTGGACAGGATGTGAACTGAGAGTTCAGAGACCTGGATTCTAGCCTTGAGTAGGTCAGGAAGGTCCTCTGCCCTAACAGACTCTAGGAGTCTAGGGGAGATCTCAGATACTATGTATCTTAGTCTAAGCAGAGGGGACGGCTTGGGACCATGTGAATATGGACATCTTTTTTGAACTCTGCGCAAGATTACATTTTCCACTGCCTGGTCAATCTGCATCTGGCTATTACCATTAAGAAATGAACTTTCCTCTCCCTGCCCCCAGAAAACTTACTCTGAAATAAGTTAGAAACTATGATCTCATAGAGTATCTCTGGCTCTTGTTTACATCAACTGTTGAACATGATCATCGCATGTAATCTCAAAGTTTACAAAGCTCCATTTAACATCTTAGAGGTTACACACAGTCCCTAGGGATCTTGGCTGAATTCTTCTCATACATATTATTTGTACCTGTCTCTTAGAATTACTTGGCAGAGCTAAGAAAATCACCAGCTTGGTTAGCAAGCATTGAACATGTTTCCTCTTCACTGGCCAAGGGAGGTTAACAAGGATGTCCTTAAATTAGCAAGCATATTTCTGTCAATCAAACGCATGTATTTGAACAGCTGAAATTCTAAGACTTTAGAAAGTCCAGTTCTTCAAATGTCCCCTCTTGTGACAAAAAGCATTCTTACTCATCACTCACTTCTCTAAAATAACCATCAGTTGTCACTGCTAAAAAAGAAGTTTCAAGAGGTCAAAAGTATTTACTAAGATCAGAATAAGGCCCCAACCAGACAAAATAGAAACCAGACGATAAAAGAGCATCACTCATAGCTGTTGGGTGTGTGCTGGGCGAGGCCTGTTTCGACAGAAAAAGGAAAGCTGGAGAAGAGGACAGGAACCACTAAAATATCTACCTGCACAGGGGGTCTTCGGAATATCGTGTCATTTGACAACAAACCTATGGAGGTAAACGTAACATCTTTAGCTCCTGAGGAAGCCAGTTAAGTAGCTTGGCTACATGGTCAAACAGCTGGATAGTGGTACAGGGCAATCTAAATCCAGGTTGATCTCTCTTTCCATTCTTTTAATTACTTTTATTATGAAAGTAATATAACCACACTGAGAAGAAAACCCCTATAATCTCATTTACCCAAGTACAACAACTAACATTTTAGTATAATTTTTGTAGGCTTTTCTTATCCATGCATTTAGATTTCAGAATTAGGGTTATATTCCACAGTTTTGTATTCTGTTCTTTAAAACTTGAACTAAACATCTGTCCAACTTATTTAACAATTTTTATAATTATTTTAACTAATATGTAATGTTACACTGAACAAATGTGTCATGGTTTACATAGTGAGATCTCACTTATGGAAAATTGAGGTTTTTATATATTTTTGGCAAAGCACAAGTGTTATTTCCAGTATACAATGTTGCTTTCCCAAATGTGTAATGTCACCATCAAAAGAAAATACCAATCAACAGATGATGAAAAATTACGATTGAAGTATTTTGAAAATGCCACCATCACAGAGCTCTCTGGCCTGGAATCAAATAAATTGGATGAATGCTATTAATAAAGGATGACCCAAAAATAACAAGTTAAAAAAAGCTGCCCTTCTGAGACTCCAGAGAGCACGTGCTTCTAATGGTTTAATGCTCTACTTTCAGTTTCACAGGAATGCCAACAAAAGACATTATCCTCACTCAAATCTTGATTTGGAAGAATGGAAATTCTTTGAAAACAAATTCTATCAGTTTTACGTATCACAGTGGTCAGGATTTGCAAATGTGGTCAAAATGCTCACCCAGGACTGTGTCATATTTCACAGTTAACGTGCTGTGAAAAGGCCACAGACCCATATTTCTCAGGTCAAGTGAATTAAAACCACATAGCAGCTCTGAGTTCTCATCCGAAGTCAGATAAACAGCATTGTCAAACCCTGGGTCATCTACTGAATTTGTAAAATACAATGCATGCTGTAAGAAAAATCCCCCTGTGTTGGGAAGAAAGTAATCTCCCAAATTTTTGTGTGCCTCTGTGTGGATATCTGTTTTAAAAGTTTGACTAGGATCCATGCCACCCTCATTTGATGTGGGAACAGACCCTTAAATGCCTGGCAGCATCTATCTGCTCCCCAGACAGAAAACTGAAGGTTTCTGCTGATCAGTGGAGACTGAGTGAAAACGGAGTGAACTGGGTGTTTCATTCTCATTGAGATGGAACCTGCTCCCTGATGCCAGTGTGGCCACAGTCCATGCACGATGCGCTTTCGCCTTTCCCATACTGGTTGTGTAGGACCTGCATGTCCCCTTCCCTTTCATGACCCTAGCTGTTTCTACTCCACACTTTGATGGGGAGTTGTACTTCATCAAACCCTAATGACATCCTTTTCCTCACCAATATTTAGCTAATCATGCATTTCTTCTTCCCTTCAGACTTTCCCTTCTCTTAAAAGTTAATCTGTTTACTCATGGGAGTGTCAGATGGAATGTTCAAATATAACCACCTTGAAAAATATTACCCAGTAAAGCTGAAGATGCACAGACTCTAAGACCCAGAAATTCTTCTCTTAGGTCCCTATCCTAGAGAAACTGCAGCACGATGCACATACAAGAATGGTCACAGCAGCACTGTTTAAAATAGCACAAACCTGGAAATAACCCACATGTCCACTGAGAGGAGAGTGGATAAATAAATTGTGGTATATTCACATAAGGCAAGACCACACAGCGGCAGAGATGAATTTCATGTGTGACACTTCATGCATCAATGGGGATGAATCTTAAAAAATAAACATTGATTGAAAGAAGCAAATGGTACAAGAATACCATTTATATACAACCCTGAGGCAAACAAGACTTAAGAACAGATTGCTTAGGGGAAACATGCTTGAACAGAAAAGCCAGGAAATGACAAACACAAAATTCAAAACAGTGTTTCCTTTGGAGGAGAGAGGTATGGCCAAGGAGGAACACAGGGGCTTCTGAAGTGCCAGTGATGTTCTAGCTTTTAAGCTGCATTATGGCACAGGGATGGTGTGTTGCTTCTCTGCCTCTCTTCCCCTTCCTCCCTCCCTGCCCCTCTTCATGCAGGTATATATGTACGTATCCGGCACACACAGATACACTCCTGCATATGTATTCCTGTGCACACATCATAATTTTTCGTGTTACACTGAGGGGCCCACCTCCCTCAGTGCCTCCTCCCTGGTGCTCTGACCCTCCATGGAGCCCTCAGCTGGGGACTCTGTCTTAGCCTGCATGCGCGCTCCATTGACTCCCTGCTCCACTGAAAAATGAGAATCACTGAAGTCCCCACAGGATGCTCTTCCTTCCTTCCTTCCTTCCTTTCCTTCCAGATGCACTTACCTGGAGCACTGATCCAGGCCACCGCTGAAGGGAAGGTAAACTCTGCAGTGACTTCTCCCTCAGAAGATGGTGGCGACCGTGTTGCAAGGGGACTTGAAATGCTACTCAGAGTGCAACGGAGTGGAGCTGTAGGGAGGCAGTGCTGGCCCAGACTTTCCAAGCCCGACCCAACCACAGGGTCTCCTACTGCTCCTGAGAAGCTTGTCAAGTTCATGCCATCGCATTGCTGCCACCCGGCCTGACTTCCCCTCTGTTCCTATAAAGTTCTCTCAGGCCCCCAGCTCTCAGACACCCAGGCTCCTAACCCCTGGCATAATTCTTCATCCTTCTTTCTCCTCTTTCAACAGTAGACCCTGAGATTACTTTTTGCTCTAATCTCAGTTATACTGAGATTATAGATACAGTTACGTCAGGAGTCCTGATCTTGGTATGATGGCCTTAATTTAGACCAAATAAGAGTTCTTATTGGATTTATTTCGGGAATGTTGATTCTCAATGCTTTTACTTTCTACCCAGAAATGGATACTGATAAAGTCTTTCAAAAGCAAATGGATTTGGCAAATAGGTTTTTTTTTTTAATTTCAGTTTGTTTCTTTTATGTAGTAGACTTCTTGCGGGAAAAATACATAAATGTAACCACTGCCCTGGAGATCTCAGTCTGGTTAATTTGATTGTTTTTCAAAAATGTTTCATATTGCTTGTATCATAACATGAAAACCAAACATCATGGCCCCATTTTAACTTTAGTGGGCCTATTTTCACTTGATCACAGAAGATATACTAAAGAATGAATATGAAAAAAATCACAGGACAAGTAAGGTAGAGGTGCAAAGAGGTGATAGGATACTGTGAACAACTCTATATTTAGCTCCATGAGGAGCAGGATGGCAGGGCCCAGAAAGGGGGTCAGTCTTGGTGGATGGCTTCAACAGAATTCAGACAAGAGTTTAGCAATAATCAGAGAAACTGAAAGACAAGTCTGAACATTAGGCCAGGGAAGATGATTCCAAAGTCGAAGGTGCCAAGAACCTGACTCAGGGACATGGTCGTAGGAAAAGAAAGGAAAAAGGAGGGCTCTTGGAGAAAGGCATCCAAGTTGGTCAGTTTCTTCAATTTGAGTGAAGAAAGTTCTCAATGATTATGAGCCAGGGGACATGGTAATATAAGAGAAAAAGCAAAAATTAGTCATTTATCATCTCAAATTTGAGCTGAAATATAGTGATGGATTGTCATGGATAAAGCATCAGTGAAATGAGGGCTGCTTAGAATCACATACAAACAGGCCTATGGCATACGCTGATTTGGGCTCTACACCACTACCCTGAAAGAAAAAAAGAAATTCTAGAATTTCAACAAAAAGGAATGCTTTTAATTGTGCTCCTTGGTATATGCCCCAAGAAAATGAAACTAACATCCACACAAAACCTGCACACAGATGTTCATAGTATTTTTTCCATAATTGCCAAAACTTAGTAGCAACCAAGATGTTCAGGAGATGAATGAATAAATAAACTGTAGTACATCCAGACAATGAAATATGATTCAGCTCTAAGAAGAAATGAGCTATTGAGCCATGAAAAATATGGAGACAATGTAAATGCATATTACTAGTCAAAAGAAGTCAATCAGGTAAGGCTATGCACTGTATGATTCCACCTATATGACATTTTGAAAAAGGCAAAACTATAGAGACAGTAAAAGGATCACTAGCTGCTAGAGGTTAGGGATGGGAGAAGGATGAATACGCAGAGCACAGAGGGTTTTTAGGGCAGTGAATATAATCTGTATGGTACTGTAATGGTTGATATATGTTATTATACACCTGTCCAAACCCATAAAATGTACAACATCAAGAATGAATGCTAAAGCAAACTATGGACTCTGAGTGAAAATGATGTGTCAGTGTAGGTTCATCATTTGTAACAAATATTTGTGGAGGCGATGCATGTGTTGGGGCAGAGGGTATAAGAAGTTGCTGTACCTTCCTCTTGGTTTTTCTGTGGACCTAAAATTGCTCTAAAAATGAAGTCTGTTAAAAAAAAAGCTTGAACACAAAAACAATTTAAAACTTTTCCTGTCTTGACACATCTTCCTCTCTGGGGTCTGAAATAATTGTTTCTGAAGCTTTTTGCTTTTTCCTTCAAAAAAAAAAAAAAAAAAATTACAGTTGACCCTTGAACAGCACAGACAGGGGAGGTTGGGAAGCCAACCTTCCAGGCAGTCGAAAATCTACATGTAACTTCACAATTAGCCCTCCTTATCCTTGGCTCTGCATTTGTAGATTCAAACAACTATAGATCATGTAGTACTGTAACACTTGTTTGAAAAAACTCTGCATGTAAGTGGACACTTGCATTTCAAACCCGTTCTGTTCTAGGATCAACTCTATACAGTGTCTTGTTGTTGTATTTACCATCTAGAAAACAATGAACCCTAATTATATTTTCCAGTGGACTACTGTAGAAATAGAATAAAGAAAAGTCACTTGATTGGCTAGTAGCCAATATCAGTAACACCAAATATGAGAAGATATGGCAAATATTATAGTGGCCTTCAAAACTTTTTAGTTCTCTCAGCTCAAGGACCATATTTAAAAAGACGTCCCCTGACACCATGCCAATAAGGCCTCCCCATACCTAAAACTTAACTAATGATCGCTGTGAAAAGTGAAAGTGAAAGTCACTCAGTCGTGTCCGACTCTTTGTGACCCTATATCCATAGAAGTCTCCAGGTCAGAATACTGGAGTGGGTAACCATTCCCTTCTCCAGGGCATCTTCCCAACCCATCGATCAAACCCAGGTCTCCCACATTGCATGAGATTCTTTACCAGCTGAGCAACCAAGGAAGCCAAGAATACTGGAGTGGGTAGCCTAACTCTTCGCCAGCAGATCTTCCTGACCCGGGAATCAAACCCAGGTCTCCTGCATCATAGGTGGATTTTTCTTTACCAGCTGAGCCACATGGGAATGATGGCTGTAGCAACTTCTAAATTTCATGAAGAGGTACTGAAAATGGGAGTTTAGGAAAGACTGGGTACATGTGTATGTATGGCCGAGTCTCTTCACTGTTCACCTGAAACTATCACAACATTGTCTGTTAATTGGCTATGAAGGTGTTGGTCTTTCAGTTGTATCCAACTCTTTGCAACCTGATGGACTGTAGCCCACCGGACTCCTCTGTCCATGGAATTCTCCAGGCAAGAATCCTGGAGTGGGTAGCTGTTCCCTTCCCCCAGGGGATCTTCCCCATCCAGGAACTGAATGCAGTATTCCTTCATTGCAGGAAGGAGCCTGAGCCACCACGGAAGCCTCCAGTACAAAATAAAAAGTTAAAAAAATTAACAAAAAGAAAATAAAGTAACTAATAAGACCTAAGAGCTGTTCAAATTTTGTTCCCATTATCAAATTCACTTTTTTTTTTTTTTTTTTGCAATAAGTCTCACGTTGATGCATGCGTCAAACTCTCTCGTATAAGGGGGAAAAAGACTCCTTCATCTGATAATAGTATGATAGGCAAAATGGCAGTTACTTTGTTTTTTAAATGACTGTTCCCGCCACCCCTAGTCTAGGAGGCCCACTTTTGTTCTAACGATGAACAAAATCTTCCCACACATACACACACACAAAGTTTTGTTTGTGTTAAATTACTGTAGCAAAAGATACAGTCATGTTGTGGAAAGAAACCTTCCCTTGACAGAAAACCTCCTACCCTGTGTATGAGTCTATTCCACTTGGGAGTTAGTCAATCCTTGGGCAGTATTGCCCAAAGAAAGAGGACAACAGACAGAAGGTGTAAATTACTACAACGCCCTCCCTTCTCAGCATCTCTTCACTGACTCCCGTTCGGGGCCCTCTAGTGACTGCAGCGATTTCAGGGCACCCTGCATCGCTCCTTGAGACACTCACCGCAGCTACAGGTTGGCAAGTGATGACGCTCTGCTTCTCGCACGGTCACCACCACACAGCTCTTTGGAGGCCCCGTCAGGACTCATTCAAGCTCCTGGGCCCTCACACTCTTTCTGCTGCTTCACGCTGCCTGTGCTCTGCTCTGGAACCATCTCGCTTTCTCATGGTAGCCTTGTTGGAAGGACTATGCAAATGGATGCATTGTTTCATCTCTTCTTGTGTTAAGAGAAATGGTCCGCTTCCTTTCCTTCACTTTACACCCTGACTTTGTTCAGCGGTGGTGCATTTCACAACTTCACCAACACCCCACGGCTTCCGAGAAGCCGCTGTATTCACTCGACAGTGGGGGCTGCTCTCCACAGACCACACGGGACCCGCAAAGGAGGATCGGTCTTCAGTGGAGGCAAACGCTTTAGACAATGATCAAGGCTGCACGTCTGAATACAGGGTTCTAGTCCCTCCTTTGAAGTCCCGCCGCGAGCTGATGCCCCGCGTGTGTCCAGGAAGCGGGGCCCTCCATTTGCTCAGAGCAAACAGGTATCTCTGCCCTCAAAGTAGCAATCAACCAAGTACTCTTCCAAGCCCCCTTCCCATGGCACTGCCTCCATTTCATGGCGCTTTCACGGACTGTCTGAGTGACAGATTACAGACAGAGAACACCCTGACGTCAGCAAAATTCCAGACAGTCACTAAAACAGCTGAACAAGGTGTGAAAACCTAGGCCAAGTGAAAGCTGGGTTTGTTGGACTCAGAGTTGACTGCATAGCCCTCCCAAGGGCACAAACATCACAGTGAGCAACACTGACTTGGAGGGAGGTCCTTGTATGCAGGGCCTGGGAGGTTTTTCATCCTTGCTTATTAAGGATGCTTTCATCAAGATGTGCTTACGGAGATCACAAATAATTCTCAGATGAGAGGAGATAGTTAATTGACCGGAAGAAAGAATGTACACTTGAAACTAACACAAACTGTAAATCAGCTATATTCCAATAAAAAAATTTAAAAAGAATGTAGAAGAGCCAAGATACAAACAGAAAGAAAACAGAACCAAAAGAAAGGAAGGAAGGAAGACCAGAGATTTTTAAAGGATGTTAATAGGCTGAGCCAAAACAATAAAATCACTCCAAGTTAACAGATAAAAATCCTGCTTTTGACTGCAAAAAGAGAGAGAGAGAGAAAGAAATCTCCTGCATAAATATAGATGATGTCAGTGCATGCTCTAGACTCCTGCAAATGCTCTGTTGGGACAGCTCACCCTGATCATAAGCCCATGTCCCTGACCCCAGACCCTGTGTGGGAGAGGCTCTAGGACACTGACTTCAGAGTCTCATCAATGTTATGACTGACTTCTGAGCTGGGGCTGCCTTTTTACTCTCTGGGCTCAGTCTCCTGTTCTGGGCCCCATCCCCTTCTGGCAGTTGATCCTCTAAGTTGTTCTTGTAGACCCAACTTTCTACGGCTTCCTGCTGTGGTCTCGTCCCCATCCTCCACCACTCCTTTCATCTGGTTCCTTGACCCATTCGGCCATACAATCCTGCTACCCAACAACATATGCCCATCCAGACTGCCACCCGTGGAAGGACTCCCCCAGTGCTAGACCTTCCCAGCTCCCTTCACTGTCTCCTGTTACATACATGCTGCTCATCTGTCTCCATGAACGTGTCCCTGGCCATAGATCCGTCTATTCTCCAGATTCTCATCTGGATAATATTCTGGATTCCCAGCTGACCCCCATCCTGAAGCCCAGACAGAAGCCCAGCATTTTTACGTGGCAGGGGCAAAGGGGATGTGTTTAAAGCAATTCATATTTTAAAGTCTTAAGGATTTTTATTGAATACAAGCTCAATGCAAGCTAAGAGTGCCACAGCAGCTGAAGCAGAGACGTGATCCTGGTCTGCACTGGGTCAGCATTTAATGATGCAGAAAACGTGCATCTCACAGGCCTTAGGAGTCTTTAGTGCAGAGACCTTACTCTACACTGGCTGAGACATCTCTGAGGCACTGTTCGTGTCTGAGTGCCATGCTTTCAAAGAGACAATGACATAAATGGAACGCATCCAGGAGGAAGTAACCAGAATAACAAAATTCCTGATATCAGGTAAGGTAAGATTTGTAAGAACCAAGGCTGTTGGCCGAGAAAACATGGATTTGCAGGGATGGTTTTTCACATTAAGAGCTCTTGCATGAAGGAAGACCAAGAGGCTCATCTGATGAGCAACAGCTTGAGGGCCTGCAGGGACACACTGGAAGAAGGGCTGACACAGTGACTGCTCATCCCATTCTGCTCCTTGTCTCCATGACCCTCCCTGCTTCTGTACCCCGTTTCTCTCTAGACTGGAAGATCTGATTTCCTAGGCCCCTCCCTACTCTCACAGCCACTAATTCTTCATTCTCACATTAATTTCAATCCGAGAATGAAGACAGGCCTGGCCTTGCCTTTTCTGAGTGAGGCCTGGGAGACAAGGTTGGTTCCTAGGTCTTCCAAGTGGTCCCTTCCAGGAAGATCAAATTCACTCAAGTAACTTGCAAAATAAATGGCGACAGGCTTTATGTTTCAGAAAACTAAAAACACAGAAATTCCCCCAAGAGAAGGTGTGAGAGGCAGAAAAATGTCTCCCCCTCCCTAAGGTATGCTCTTCCTAATTCCTGAAATCTGTGAATATGATCTGACATGAAATGCTGTGATATGATAAAGCTAAGAATGTCCACAGGAGGAGATGATTCTAGATTATCCAGTAGGTGCTCAAAGCTGTCACAGACATCCTTATAAGAGGGATGCAGAGGGAGATGAGACGGAGATGCACAGGGAAGAAGGTAACCTGAAGGCAGAGGCAGGGACTGGAGAGATGTGGCCACAAGTCACAGAGCATCAGGAGCCCCAAAAACTGGGAAAGAAGAGACAAGCAACCGATTCTCCCCCAATGATGAAAGCCTCCGAAAGGCATGCATTCCTGATACCTTAACACTGGACTCAGACTCCAAAAGCATGAGAGACCAAACCTCTGTTGTTTTAAGATACTATGTTTGTACTCATTTGTGATGACAGTCACAGTAAACTAAAAGGAAGGTTTTCTGATTAAATTTTGCTGTGTGTGTTCAAGAGAGAAGTTTGAATTTGTATGTGTTTTTATGGCTTATTCCAAACCAAACTTAGAACAAGGATGGCTCCGCTTTTAAAAGTGTTTGGGGACAGTGATAAAAGGCATCTTTTAAGCCATTCTGAGTGCACATTTTACTAATAATCTCTGCTTCACACACAAATTCAGCAGACAGTAAGTCCAAGCAGGGCAGACAGTCAGATGGCTTAACCTCCACCCAGCAGGCCTCTTCACTCCTGTGGAAGAGATGATCCAGCAATCTGCCTGCACACATGGGAGGAGAGAGCCTCCAGTGTAGGTGGGATCGTGTCTTGATTCTCTATTGAGATGTGGGCAGCATTTCTGCCCACCCTCGCCTGGCAACGTCCAGCCTTCGGAGAATGATGAATGCTGCTGAGATGAGCAATACAACAGCATGATCCCCCAGCCTAGGAACTGGCCTAGAAAGAGGAGGAAGGTCCCGCAGGTCTGCCCAGACTCCCACCACCACCACCTCTCCAAGTCAGCTCCCATGCTGTCACCTAGGGGACCGCCTGATGGCACCAGGTCAGGGGTGCAGGACACGGTTCCCGTTTTGAGTTCCTAACATCTCCCTGATAAAAACATCATTACTATTTTAAAAACCACACCATAAGGGGAGAAAGTCCTTTTAAAATCAAGGAAGGGAAAATGAAAGGTACATATAAAACTACCAGTTTGATGACATGAGGCTTATGATGATTCATTTGTCTTCTGCTCAAGAGAACCTCAGGACAGAACCTCCAACACAGAGCGGAAAGAGACCAAGACCCAGTTTAGATCTTGCTGCTTCCAAGATTCAAGTCCTCGGGGAAACCACTTCGTTTCTGTTGCGCTTCATTTTCCTCACATGCAAAACAGGACAACTGAACAAGATGACATGTGGTCTACACAGTGGTTGGCCCGCCTGAGTTCATCAATGTTTGAGGAAAGGATAAATTAACTCTTCTGCATCCAGCAGCAGACAATCCATCCCAGCCTTTCAGCTCTTTCCTTGAAATCACAATCTAATACTGTTACCCGCAGTTCTTGCAACTGCCATCAATAGCTGCCTGAGTTTATATCTAGGAAGAGGGATCTCTTGTTATCTTGGAAATTTGAACTGGCGGAGGGCATGTTTTTCTTCTTGGACAGTGGTGGCGCTTAGTTTTTACAATCTAGAGATATATGTCAAAGAAAGTTGGTCAGTTATTATGGGTGATGCATAACAACTATTTTTGGTCCAGGACTGTAAAAAGTTTGCTCTTCAATCTAAAACAGAATTCTGTGCAAGTTTCTTGCTCCTAAACACAGACATTCCCCCATCTCCAACCAAAAGCCATTCCTTTTTCTTGATCCCTAATCACCAGGAGAACAGGCTGTGTCAGGCTTGGCCTCCGCTGAGTGAAACAAAGGCTGGTCTTTCCCAATGCTCAGTCACCAGTAGAATAGGTCAGTCTGTGTGTGAGATTGGGGCGAAGGACATGGAGAATGGAAACTAACTGGGCATCTCACAGGTCCTGAGGTTGGCAGTATTCTATGCACATGTGTCAGAGGGCCTAAGGGACCCACAGCACCTGGGGAGCCCTCCCTCCATTCAGGAAGAGTAGCTTCTACAGACAGCAGGGTGTTATACTCACGCTGTTCCTCCTCTTCTCTCTCTCTCCTTCTCCTTAGAGCAAGCAGCATACCCAGGGAGGTGGTACCCCCAACACCAAACCCTCCACATGCCCACGGAGACACAGCCACATGCCTTCCCACTGACCAGCATTCTTAAGCCTTTGGACATTCCATATATGTCCTGATGATCCTCTGACCCCTGGAAATTATATTACTCCCACTACAGGCTTCCCTGATGGCTCAGTGGTAAAGAATCTGCCTACAATGCAGGAGACGCAGATTTGATCCCTGGATTGGGAAGATCCCCTGGAGAAAGGCATGGCAATGCACTCCAATATTCTTGCCTGGAGAATCCAATGAACAGAAGAGCCTGACGGGATACAGTCCATTGGGTCACAAATTTTTCTCTTTTCAACCGGCTGTGTAGGAATAATACATGACTTTCAAGCTTATTTTCTAATGCAGTCTTGAAATTTGAACCATTCACTCTAGAAAGAGATCTTTTTTTTTTTCTTCTCCACAAGACAATTGGCCTCACAATAAGAATCTAGGATTTTATTAATCATTTCTTTTGGGACTTATTAAAACAAAGACAGACTGAAAAATGGAGTAACTTCTAATGTGCATTCTACATTTACAGATGAACACAGAAGCTACTCCATTTTTCAGTAATTCACTGAGAAAAAGAAATTCACTGAAAGGAAACAACTCTTAAGCAGGAGGTAATTTTTAAATTTACTTTTCTTTCTAAAGGATGATTTTAGCTGAGGTGGCCTGCCAAAGAGACAATAGTATTTTGGCCATATTTGAGGCCTGAAGGCAGCTATCTAAGCCCTGCAAACAGCTGGAATAGCACTAGAGGAATTCTTGGTCTCACTGGAACTACAGATATAATAGGGGCCTCTCTCAAGGCAGACGCCAAAACAGTTTAATCATGATGGACCTAGGGTACACGAAAATCAAACCTCTCTCCCCAGAACTTTGAGAGTAGTTATGGCCAAAGAGATGTTAACCACATTCATTTAAATCAAGGTTTAAATTACTAAGTAAGATGACTCAATTTTATCAGCTTTTTATTTTACAAAGTGCATTTTTGTTTTTCTGACATAAAAACAAAATTCAGTCAGTTCAGTCGCTCAGTTGTGTCCGACTCTTTACAAACCTATGGACTGGAGCACGCCAGGCCTCCCTGTCCATCACCAGCTCCCAGAGTTCACCCAAACTCATGTCCATTGAGTCAGTGATGCCATACAAGCATCTCATCCTCTGTCGTCCCCTTCTCCTCCCACCTTCAATCTTTCCCAGCAAATGACATATTCTTTAAAATTCACTTGAGGATGGGTTTCACTTTTAGAAGACACACCTTATATATTTAAATCAGTGATTTATGGAACTTATACTCAGAAGTATATTCCTCAATAATTCTTTAAGATTCTGTGGAAAAAAAAAAAAGTTTAATGTTTCCCTTGTGTTCTTACTGCTCCTCCCTTTAGACTTGCTTTACTTGCCCAGATGACGTTATTCTAGGAATTATTTATTCGTTTGTCTGTCTGAAACTGTACTTTTGAGGATAGGGAATGATCATCCTATCTCCATATAATGCTATTAACAAGCATAATTTCCACAGATAAAACCCATAGCTGGAGAAGAGAAACATGATTTCTGGGGTATACAATAAAGTTTTTAACTTTTCTACCTACCAAGGTAGCTTTCATTGGGTCTCATTACCCCTGAATTTGGTCATGTGGCATTCAGCACCTTAAGAAGGCATACTAGGTGCAGGCTCCAGGCTTCATACATGAAGAATTCAGACCGAAGGCTACATTCTAGCAGATATAGATGGCTATCGTACAAATAACTATGCCTCCAGCCAGACTGGAAGTCAAGGAAGACCTCTCTAGAAAGTAACACTGTTTTTTTACTACTTACTCATAAAACTTTTAAAAAGGCGATAACACAAATATACTGTCTCAACAGTCAAATTCATAGAATTGGAAGTATATTGGTAGATGTCAGAGGGCTGGAGGTGAGGTGGGGGAGAGAGGATAGGGAGTTAGTGTTTAATGGGAACAGAGTTCATTTTAGGAAGGTGAAAAATTTGGGAGCAGATGATGGTGAGAGTTGTACTTAGTGCCACTGAACTATATAGTTAAACACGGTTAAAATAGTAATGTTTTATATTATGTGACTTTTATCACAATATAAAATATTAAAAGATACATTGAACACTATATCAATTCCAAGGTAAGATGGAGCATGGGAAAGAGAAGCCTTTGGACTAGATAAGTATGACTAGAATCCTTGCTACTACTATGGTGCCTTAAGCAACTCATGGTAAGGGACATGGTCACCTCACAAGACTGCTGTAATGGTGAAGTGCGGCATACATAAAAGCACTCAATATGTAGTGGAAATCCAGTAAACTACAGACAATAATAATAGAATGTATGCTAATGTATCTCTGAACTTTGACATGTCAAAACAAAGCTAATTTTCCTTTCATAGTTCTATCCTTACAAAAATGTTCAACTAAAAGAGAAACTCAAAAATCCATTAGGAAACAAAGACATTCTGACATCAGTGAATTTTTTTTTCACTTGGGTTGGCTAACAGGTATCATTTACTTAAACAAGGGAAGTACACTCTGTACTAGAGTCTTCCTGGCAGGTATATAAACACAGGCAAAAAGATTATTTGGCATATCTGTACTCAATAGCCTTCTCTGAGCATTAGAAAAAGATTCTGGAATTGAAGCTTTTGAATCAGAGCTTTTAAAATAGTGAACTCCCCTCTGGTGGTTAAGTATTTTTCAGATCACTAATTACTTGACTGAGAGGGTGTGGGCAGAACCCTTCAGAGGAGTCCAAACTCACTCGGCTCAAGAAGCATTTCCCATCCCAGGTTTAGCTTCTTTCAGTCTAAATTCCCTCAGTACTAACAAATATTCAATGCCCCAAACAGGGTCAGTCACACAGTTCATCCCACTGTTAGACACACCTTGCTGTCAGGACAGTCCCTCAGGCTCTGCCTGCAAGGAGCTCCCAGCCCATGGCCAGCCTTATTAAGGCTTCTTTAGACTGTGGCCAACAACCACTTGCCCTTTCTGATACAAGGCTCAAGTTAGAAAACAACAATAAAAAAATATGTTTCGTGTTTTTAAGTTAAAAAATGAAGAATTCTACTTGGTCCTGGAAAAGGAATTTTCTCTCTACTGATGAGAAAAATCAGGCTCAGAAAGGAAAAATGATTTGCCTAAGATCTTAGAGCATGTGAACAGCAGAGGTGAAGCAAGAATTTGATTCATTCCACTCGGGGCTCCCCACTCCATTTGCTAAGCCCTCTGGTCTGCCTGTGGGCTCGCACAGATGCACCCCCATCCATGAGCTGGATCTCCCGGCCTTGTGGCTGTGGGATTCACTGTGGCCTGGGCCGCATGAGGCCAGGCATGCTCTGTAGCCTGCAGCATCACCAGGTACTTCTTGGACCCTCTCCCCGCCCTCATCTCTGCTGGGTATTCTGCTAGTCTGTGCTATACCACCCTGGGGTGGCTCCTGATACCCAGAGACTCCGGCTGTTGGGGGTCTGGCCTGGCCCAGGAGGGTCACAGGGTTCACCCTCACAGGGATGTCCCTCCTGACTTCTGGCCTCCACAGTCAAGATCTAACCCATGGGGTTTCTACAAAGGCTCCTTTCTACTGGCCCTGACTAGAGCCTTTTTACTTCCTTGAGTCTCTTGGTTTGTATGAGCTAAAAGGCCAGGTTGAAAGGAGATCACAGATCATTCTGCAGAAGCTGGGGAGTCTGCATGGGGTCAAAGATCAGGGGTTGCTCATAACTCTTCTCAAACAAGGCTTCAAGAGAGCTGTATTTCCTCGACTCGAAAATAAAAGTGCACTGTCTGCAGACAGAATGGCTCTAGTTTAGGAAAAGAACCTCTTTTGCACATAAATTCAAAATAAGAAATAACATCTAAGTCATTCTAGAATGATGGGATGGCAGTCCCTGACTGACCAGGGATCCAATAAAAGATTACACTCAAGGCCATGTGACTGGTCAGTGGAGTCTGGGGCACTGAAGGATCCTATAGCTGGCTGGTGAGACCTGTGTAAGTCCAGCCTTTGCTGGGAATCCAAGCAGCCTGGGAGGCAAGGGAAGCACAGGGCAGAGAAGACTCACCCAGTCTGCAGAAAGAGTGAACACATGGTTCCTTCACATGCGCCCTCCCGCCATCAGCTTCTCTGGATGCCCAGCCCTCAGCTGGAGTTTCCAGAATCCTATTTTCACAGCTCTATCAGATTGAGCAATAATTATCTGTGTATTGTCTTTCACATTCATTTTTGTCTTGGCAGAGTCCAGCAAGGTGTCCAGCACCCAATGGGCACCAAAAAAATGTTAAGTGAATGAAAGCATGACCTGTCACACAGTGGCTGCAATTTGAAGGTACAACTAGGGCAACGGTAAATAGCAGCCATCTGAGAGCAGAGGAAAACCCAACAATGAATGAACCTTCCCTTAACTAGTCTTAACCAGAAGTTGGAAGGCTGCTCATCCCCCACTAGCCCCTGAAGACTCAGCAGCCACAGGACAGCTGTTCTGTTCTATTTCTGGGCTGGGGAGACGTATCTTAGAGCTAAAACATATGTTCCCATAATTTTCAAAATTGAATGTTACAAACAAGGGGAGAGGGGCATGTAGCAGGCTCACCTAAGTAAGCTAAGGCTTTCTATATCATACACTAGCTCCACCTCCCATTCAACCTCATTCTCAGAAACCCATGGGCTCAAAGTCACAATTCCAAGTCCAAAGTGAACCTAATCCTGGTGGACAACCCCTTCTAATTTACAAGGCACGTGCTTTTGTGCAAAACTTGCCAACTTACTTTTTCCACGTCTAGATCAGCATCCTGCTTCTTCAAAAAACTGTAGAAGAAAAAAAAAATTACAAGGGAACTGAGCATTCACTTGTAAACCACCAACAAAGCACCACCATCAAATTTTCATTTGTTGCAGACAATCGATTTGCCCACAATTTTTTTTCTTGTTCACACAATTGTGAAGTCACAGTTGCCACAAACACCTGCCTGCAACTGCAAAGACCTGGGCCTGCACAACCAAAGGAAGCCAGCATGAGACCTTAAGTTTCCAGAACCAGGAAAAATAGGGATGGAGATCCTGAGTATGCACATGCATGCATGCACGCACACACGCACCCACACACACTCCTTTTTCAGAGTGCCTATAAGTCATCCATAGCTGGGACACGTTAAAAATGTGTCCCCGAGGTCTTGTTCAACATACCTCTTGGCTTAAATTTCCCCTTAGTCCCCAGACCCTATCTGCCCCACTTCCTGTCTGACTGTGGGCAAGCCTCACTGTTGAAACAGGCTTCTTGGCATGGGCCTGCTTTCCCATCAGCTTGGGAGACCCTCTCCAAGAGGCTTTGCCAACCCAGCAGCCTGCACAACTTGTGCATGGAAACCTAGCCCAAGATCACCTTAGAACCTGTGTTCAGTCCTGTGGGCAGCTGATGCTGACTGATGGCACCCATGCCCACTTCACATGAATCTTTAAAATGCCAGGATCAGGACCTCCAGATTTCTCACACTTTCTGTCTGCTGCTGCTTAGTCACTCAGTCGTGTCTGACTCTTTGCGACCCCATGGACTGCAGTCCACCAGGCTCCTCTGTCCATGGGGATTCTCCAGGCAAGAATACTGGAGTGGGTAGCCTATCCCTTCTCCAGGGGATCTTTCCGACCCAGGAATCAAACCGGGGTCTCCTGCATTGCAGGTGAATTCTTTACCAGTACTCTGCCTACAACCTGCCAATACTGTGTTCCAATACCTCATTTATTCTTTGTGATTCTAGCTGCTTGAACAAAGCTTCTGTTTTAATAAGGTGCCTAAAAAGAACAATAAAAACAGTTGAATGGAATTATGTTGACAACAATATGTCAGGGTAGAAAGTAAAAGGTTTGAAAAATCTGCGGGGAAAAAAAGCAGAAACAATTTTTCCTATTTTAGCAGAGACTCAAACTTGCTTTTAGTATGATTCTTAGCATCTTTCTTTCTGATCCATGGTTTAAAATACCCCCATCATAAATTATCAACCCCATCAAAACCATCCCCCCTTCATACACACACAAGAGAATTTTTACACTATTTGGAAGACTACATAATTAACAGTCACATCTTTGTTTTGTTTAATCAAAGATGACTCAGAATGAAGGGAAGAAAAAATGACCACGGGGAAGAGAATTAGAAACTGATATATTGTCTTCTGCAGATGGGCATTCAAATCATGAACTCACTGCAGACACGCAGGAGAAGCAGCACAGAGGCTGGAGGGGTAGAATGTACTATGAGCTCGCCACAGTCCGTGCCTGGGCAACCCACAGCCCCATCGCTTCCTGGCTTCTGAGACACGCTGTCTTACCCTACCAAATGCCACTAGGCAATACATGCCTTCTCTTCCGGCTCCCCCACTGAGGATCTAGACAGTGTTCAGCTGTTAAAGAAAAAAAGAAAAAGGAATTCTCTCTTTCTAGAAACTTCAACTGGCCTCTCTATAACCTGCAAAGAGTCAGTCAGTACTATGAGAACTTTTCACCAAAGGGAACATCTATCTGTAAAGAGAAGACTGACATCCATTCTTAAATACTTACAAAGAGGTTTAGGAAGGCTGTCATTCTGATATATGGACTTCCCAGGTGGTGCTAGGGGTAAAGAACTTGCCTGCCAAAGCAGGAGACCAAAGAGACGAGCGTTTGATCCCTGGGTTGGGAAGATCCCCTGCAGAAGGGAATGGCAACCCACTACAATATTCTTGCCTGGAGAATCTCATGGACAGAGGAGCCTGGTGGGCTACAGTCCATGGGGTTGCAAAGAGTTGGACACAACTGAAGTGACTCAGCAGCAACAGCAGCAGCATTCTGATTTATAAAGTAGAATGTTCTAATTTGCCAGGTGAGGGCTGCCTTCATCTGCCACAGAAAGAGCAGGTGGAGAACCATTACCCTCATCCAAAGCAGTGAGGAAACTTGGCCTCTCCCATGTACACAGCACAATAGCAACCTCAGAGGGTACCAAGTTCAGCAACATGCTCTGAAAGAATGAGCTTTCACTCCACGGCTCTTTAACAATCAGTACTAAAAGGAAAACTGAAAACCTACTTGCAGCTGCTGGCTCACTACTACACAAAGAATCTTATCCATACGTACATACATGCAGCATCATCCAATTTCTTTTTCAGGCTTACTAAACAGACGGAGTTAATTAACAAAGACAATACATATATGCACTATCCCGCAGCCAGAAACCAGAAGGATGTCACAGCGTCAACTTCAAAGACTCACAGCAAGCACACACAGCCTGAGATATTTTTAGGCACCAGCTCCATTGTTTCAAAGAGAATACGGGTGGATGAAATAGAATTGCCTGAAAGTAAAATTCATATGGCAACCCATCTTGAATGAAGAGTAGCTTTAGCTTTTTAAAAACCAGTTATACCGTTCTTAAAGGCTGTTTCTGAAAAGTAGAGAACAAATAAATTTTGATCATCAAATACTTAGATGAAATCGAGGTAATATTTTATTTCAATGACTCCTATATTTAAAAAGGGCTTCCCTGGTAACTCAGATGGTAAAGAATCTGCCTGCAATGGCAGAGACTCGGGTTCAATCCTGGGTAGGGAAGATCCCCGGGAGAAGGAAATGGCAACCCATCCAATATTTTTGCCTGGGGAATTACATGGACAGAGGAATCTGGCAGGCTATAGTCCAGGGAGTTGCAGTGTCGGACAGGACTGAGCGACTAACACTTTCACATTAAAAAATCTGACCAATTATTCACCTTTCGGCAAAATACTAGAGTGGGTTGCCATTCCCTTTTCTAGAGGATCTTCCTGACCCAGGGATTGAACCCAGGTCTCCAGCATTGCAGGCAGATTCTTTACCATCTGAGCCACCAGGGAAGCCCAAATAGTTGACTATTTCCATATAAATAGTTGACTATTTCCATATTTCCATATAAAAGCCCCCAATCGTGGGCTTGTGGGCATTAGGGCATGGTCCATGCTTTTGTTCTTCCTGCTGAAGTAGTACTGATACTTTGTTTGAGAACATGACTGAAGTGACCCAGATTCCCCCAGTGGAAAAGGCAGATCCATAAATGCTGCAAATGTGTGATCAACTTCAGGAAGGGAAGCTGAAGGATGAGGCTTGGACCCAAAATGAATCCTCCCCACTCTCTAGATCAGCTCAAGTCCTCCATCATTGGGGGAATACACAAAGATTTTTCTTTTTAGAGGAAACTCCGAAAATAATACTGAGAAGCCCTCAACTTCGAGCTCCTTCTTGATACAGCCACCCCCAACCCCACCCTACCCCTCCTGCTCTATTTCAGATGCCAGGGGACCTCTCCCATGAGCACCTCCCATATACCCTGTGAGAGGACAGTGCCAGCAGAGGAATACCCTGACCTGGCAAAGGGACACTGGCCACATGTTTGGAGAATGGCAAGAGGCTTGACAGTGAGCAGGGCATGGGGTGGGTGCAGACGGTGGGAGACTAGAGGGAGAAAGGTGGGAAGCTAAGGCAGAGGCCAGGTGGTGAGAGACAGGTGTACACCAGTTTAGAAGTCGGGCAGTGAGGGGCACACATCTGCACCCACCAGTATATTTTCAACCTGCCTCTCTCTCAGGAAAGGGTAGAAAAACAGATAGAGGCCCCAGCATATTCCTGGTCCTGGACTAAGGATCCTCATTCCAATCTCACTCACTCTGCTGAGTAAGTAGCATCCTCTCCTGAGTGGCCTTCAGGACGCAGGACAGAACCATCTTTCTGCTCCTGTTTCCCTCTGGCCCCACTTCTATGAAGAACTGGATTTCCTCTCCTCTGTGTGCCTATAGCACTTCAGCTAGGACTGGTCCCTGCCTCTCCAATGAAACACCAGCTTGTCTGCGGCCAGAATGGCAGTGAGCAAGTACCGTGCCGGCAACACAAAGGGGACCTGTGCCACCTCTGTGGATGGAGGTGTGAAGGGTAGAGAGGGTGACTAATGAAGAGCTGAACACAGAAATGAAGGAAATGGAACTGCACTGAATCAGGCCGACCTGCCACCTCCTGCACGTAGGAGCTGGGAGGGTGCTGGGGAAGGAAGGGGGTTATAAATCCAGGGTGCACCCACATGCCGCATATACCCATGTACCCAGAAGATGACCTGTTTTTTAAATTTAGTCCTATGTCTTTAGCTATAAATAAGTGACAAAGATCCAATCTGAAGATTTGGCTGTTACTTTTAATGTTACCCAGTGTTTCCTTTTACTTGAAAAATGTGATCACGAAACCAAGATTCAATACATTAGAATCACAATCATGTCTTGACTAAGACATGATGTAAGGAAGGGCCATGATGTAGCCAAGATTTAAATTGTGGCTTGGGCTTTTGTTTGATTATCTTAAGAAATGGAAGATTGAGAGAGAAATGAGGTATACTTTTCTCTTGCCACAGAATCTCCTCTATTCCCAATTCAACCCTTTTCACTACTTGCAAAAGACTTAAAATATTTATTGACCTGCCAAAAAACATCTGCACGTTACTAGACACGTCTCCACATATTCACGTCTGAATGGCTTCTTTCTGCTCCAACGATCACAGCTCTATTCAATCAGAACTCAAGTGAGAACTCAGAGCTGTGTGTGCTGTGATGTCAGTGCCCACCAAGGATGAAATGGCCATTTGATAGCAGCTTCCATATCAAGCATGTCAACAGGGGCACTGTTCCTTCGGTTATTCTTAACTTAGGATCCAAGGCACAAAAAGACCAGGCAGGGCCAGACTCTGCCACAATTCCAAAGACAGCTGAGACACATACAGAGTGCACACAGAAGCGCCTCAATGTTCTCTGGCAAGGGGGCAGTCCCTGGCTCACCGCGTGCAACCCAGGAACAGGCCCACTCTCACAGTGGGCACGCAGGGCCTTCACAGCTGCACGCAGACACGCAGACACGCAGGGCACCCTGCTCTGCTGGGCAGCCCCCAGCTGGGGCTGGCCCCAGGACAGGACCCTGCTCAGACAAGGCCTTTCGTTGTGGGGTATTCCTCATCACCCCGTTTCCCCAGGAAAAAAACAATTCCCCCCCTCCCCGGCCATTCCTTCTAGTCCCAGACAAGCTCATCCTCCTCCTGTGTCTTCCTGTACACATGAACCTTCTAAGAAGGTTTGAGGCGGTGGCACCTGCAACTCTTCTCCCATCTGACCCACCCCTAGAAAGGGCATAGTGATGAGTACATGTTCAAAGTGGTGAGGGGCATAGGGCAGTGAAGAGCTTGGGGACAAGTGGACGCCACCCTCAAGGGTGTCCTCAGCTCCCTGAAATCAAGGGGACCCGGAAGGAATTCAAAGGAAAAGGCGAGTCTGGGAGAGGACAGCAAAAGTGGCCGGGGGACACCCTTGAGCCTCCTACTTTGGGAGGATGTCATGGGCCTTGGCCAATGTCAAGACACACTGGGCTACTACCCCTTCTTATTTCTTTTATATAAATATTCACTCACCTCACTGAAAAATCTAGAAACTCTGGGATCATTGTTATGATGTGGGAGCTTTCCCCCTCTTGCCTATGTTTCCATGCACACAGAAATGTTAACACTAGTGGAGCACTGCCATCTTGCCCATCACAACCAACAGCACATACAGTCTTCGGAGAGAAACAGAAGGGGAAGGCCCTCCAAACATGAACAATGTGCCTAGTCCAATTAACCACAGGCTCTATTGCAAGCAGTAAGGTGCAAAGCATAGGCTCTGCTTCCTAATGATCCCTCTCACCACTAACTACGAATCACGCTCCAACACACAGAATTTTGGTACACAGCCAGGGAGGAAGTGGTTGGCTTGGAAACCAAGTTCTGCTTCTAGCTCTGCTATTTATTTGCTTTGTGATTGGGCAAAGGGAGAGGGTACAGCAACAGTCACATATTAAACAACCCACAGCAACCAGGCAGGTAAAAGGAATGAATGGAGCATGTGAGACGGGGCTGGGTGAGCAGAAGAACTCTGCTCCATTCCAAGAGGACAGCTGCAATGCTGCCTGGGCAGGCTGTTGTCAGGACGGAAGGCAGGCTTGGCCAGACCTCCCTGTTTTTTGTTTGTTTTTTTTTCCCTGAGAAGCTGGAAATCTCAGTTTTTATATAAAAGTGCTCAATTTTTAAATGTTGGTTTGAATTTTTAAATGCACCATGTGGTCCAACAAAAGATAAATGAGGGTATCATCCCTCATCCATCCCAGAGACTGGTTTGCTATCTTTCTAAGTCATGAGCGCATTCCCTTGGCTTCTTTTTCTGTTAAATAGGAAATTGACTGCTATCTTCCCACCATTTGGGTTTTACTTAAGAGCATTTTGTTATCATATAACAAAAAAATCCAAGTACATTCAGGCGCACAAAGCAGGGTAACCTAATCCCTTACTTTGCCATTTCCTTCTTCAGGGGATCTTCCCGACCCAGGGATCTAACCCGGGTCTCCCGCATTCCAGGGAGACGCTTTAACCTCTGAGCCACAGGGGAGCCCTTTTTAAAACTAGGTTTATACAAAGGCTCCCACATGGGGCTTGATGCTTTGTGGAATTATTTGAAATGTATACTTATAACCCCTGAAGGTCAAATGATAAAAGCATCTGCCTGCAATGCAGAAGACCCAGGTTTGATACCTGGGTTAGGAAGATCCCTTGGAGAAGGAAATGGCAACCCACTCCAGTGTTCTTGCCTGGAAAATCCCATGGATGGAGGAGCCTGGTGGGCTACAGTTCATGGGGTTGCAAAGTGTCAGGCATAACTGAGTGACTAACAGTCAGTCATATTTATATATTAGCTTCAGAAAAATTCAAGAGCTAAATTGTAATAACCTTAGAGGATGAGAGGTGAGTAACTGGAGCAAGTAGTGGGGTAAAATCTTGCTTGGAATGACTTTGATTCTTTTTTTAACAGATGCTATGTGGAGACAGCCCTCCACAGAGGCTCTGTCATTAAGGGCAGCAGAGATGTAAGGTGGCTACCACAGGAGAACTCGAGGTGAAGATGAAGTTTCACCATTTAAAAATGGGTGAAATTACAAAGGTTGTATGTTAATGGAACGAAAACATGTTAAAGCAAGGAAAAAAAAAAAACCCAAGTACTAAATAAAGAAACTGTGTCAGCAGAATACTAGATAATATTGGGTATAGTAAACATTTTACTACTAAGAGTTAAGAAACCAGGATCTACTAACACAGGTTTTCCTAAACAAGAAGTCAGAAAAAAAATCTTTACTACAACGCACATTGTCCCACATTTTACACTGTGCCGTTTCTGTATTTGTCCTTTTTAGCCTACTTCTAGCAGAGTCTCTCTCTTTGCTAAAATACATTAGTTGCCATGGAAACGATGTCATAGTGTGTAAAACCGTTTACTGTCCTTGGAAAGGCACTCATGATGAAACTGAATGGCAGCATGTTTTAAAAGAGATCCAACAGAAAGCAGTCATGTAAGAACACAGATCTCAAAATCGTGATTTCCACCACCACCATCATGTGGCCCCGTTTTCCCCAAATCAATCAGAAAAGCCACATACACCAAGTATACACCAAACAAAATTTCTGGCCTAATGCTGGAGGAAACAATAGACGCACTAGAATTCACACTTTTCTCCCTGGGTTGAGAGACTGAGAATCAGAATGGTTTGTAGGCATCATAACACCTCTGATGGTGGAGAAGGAGGATGTAGTCCTGTTACATTCTGTTGTTCAACTCTGTTATCAGAGATAGAAAAAATATTTAGGACGTAGAGATTTAGACTTGCATTCCTTATCCCCATGGATTAGCAAGACACTTCCTCTGTTTTCCTTTCATTGACTCAAATCATATTCACTCCTTCGAGAAAGTGTATTGAGTGGCTCTCATGAACCACCCTGGCGAAGAGAACAGACAGGCAAGGTATGCGGTACCTGGAAGCTTAAAATCTTCCAGCTTGGGAGGGTGGATGCTTAAGAGGCTCCCTGGGCTACGGTGAAGAGTTCAACTATTCCAGCTCAAGAGGACAATAACAAAGGGTGTTACCCAGCAATGTGTTCTCACAAGGACTTTAAAAAAACTCACTCAGCAGTGGGATTGGAAGCCAGCAATATAGGAGGGCAGAGTGTCAGGCTTATCAGAACAGTCTGGTCAAAAGAGAACAGTATGAAACAGACAGACAGATGTGATCTCTGACTAGGGTGACTTGCAGTGGTTTAGTCACTCAGTTGTGTCCAACTCTTTGCAACCCCATGGACTGTAGCCCACCAGGTGTCCAACTCTTTGCAACCCCATGGACTGTAGCCCACCAGGCTCCTCTGTTCGTGGGATTTCCCAGGCAAGAATACTGGAGTGGGTTGCCATATCCTTCTCCAGGGGATCTTCCCAACCCTGGGATCGAGCCTAGGTCTCCTGCACTCAATGTGGTCTCCTGCATTGCAGGCAGACTCTTCACTGATTGAACCACCAGGAAGCCTGGGTGACCTTAGGTCCTGGCTTATCTGTGAAAGCCCTAGATTATACCCATTGCCCCTGCAGCCCATCAGATGAAGCTTTGGCCAGATGTTTCATTTGTTTAAACCAAGGACTGTTATTAAGAGTTGCATTAAAAGGTACCAAGATTGGGTTTGGTACCTTCCACTTTGGTGGCGCAGTGGTAAAGAATCCACCTGCCAACGCAGGAGACCCAAAAGATGCAGGTTCAATCCTTGGGTCAGGAAGATCCCCTGAAGCAGGAAATGGCAACTCACTCCAGTATTCTTGCCTGGAAAATCCCATGGACAGAAGAGCCTGGCAGGCTGCAATCCATGGGGTTGCAAAGAATCATATGTGACTGAGCACGCAGCCACAGCCTCCACTTTGCTCTTCCAGCTTCGGGAATGGTCTTGCCTACTAGTGATGGGACGATTGCACGGGGAAGAGAATTTTCATCCTACCACGTGATTAAGTTGGAACAGTAACCAATGACAATCCATCTGTTTTCCTGTCCTTTTCCAGTCTTGGCTGCAGTAAATACCTCTCTTTCGAGGAAAACAGGTAGGATGCTCACCAATAAAATAAAGAGCACTGGACATGAGCAGCCAGAGCAGCAAACACCTTGCATTCTCCCCTGGCAGACCTCTCCACACACCGGATGCCCTGACCAGCTGTGCTAACCCACGCTGCGGCCGGAGATGCACAAAACACTGGTCAGAAGTGTCCATGGGAAACAGAAAATTACAGGCTAGGTGTATGTGAAATATTTGTAGGAAACAGACCTTTTCAAAAATGATGTGAATGCGCTCATGACAGTGTTTTTGTCATTTATTGATTGTTATTCTATTTTACTTTGCAATATCCCCTTCAGCAACAATGGGCTGAGAAAGAAAAAAAAATCAAATGAAAAATTACCACATTTTTGCTTTTTTAAGAAAGTTGATGAATGTGAGCTCGCACAAAATGTTCTCTGGTATTATCTAGCATGGGAGCCTCACTGATATTGTTCACTCTGTAAGTCTCTATATACTAATACAATATACTGATGCTAAGGAAGCATCAGTAGCTACCACAAATATTAACATAACACTTATTGTAATTAGACTGTGCCCAAGGATGACAGTTTAACACAGACAGCTATGGAAGGCTGATAGCACTCTAGGAAGCATCACTTTTCCTTTGGATCAAATGACTGCTATTCTATGTTGATTCTGCTTATTTTTGAGTTCAGTTTTTTTGGTGCACATTGGAAAAGTGAAGTGATACCTTTAATTTATTGGTTTCATTAGCAGAAGAAAAAAAACATACAAATGATTCCAGTTGTAAGTTAGTATTAACAGGTGTTTTAAACAGAAAATCCATTAATTTCAATTATGGTTTTATTTTTTCCCCATCTATTTCCTGGGATCAAAATAAAGCTTGCAAAAGTTCATTCTGTCACAGGTGGAATATCTCATGCTAGTGTGAATACAACTGTTAATTGGTCAAAAGTTTAACACAAGATGAAGTTGCTTTTGCAGAATACAAATTTTGTGATGCTATAAATAATTGTCCTTACTAAATCAAGAAACCTATGGGCAGAAAGTTATTTGAAGTGGGTATGGCACACATCTAATTCATAACTGCATTCAACAAGTGGCTATATCCTAACAAACTGCAATTGCTACAGCTACAGACTCTTGCAAACAGAAAAACAACTATGAAATTTTTGTGATCAAGTGTTTTTGTGAATACAAAAAACACTGCGGCATTGTAAGTACACATCTTCTATTTTGCTGCCTGTCACCATCAACTAGGCTTTAGAAATGTTTGAGAAATGATTCTCTAAATCAGCCTAAGTGTGTTGTGATGGTATGTGGATGAATGCTGTGAAGCTGGGGTGTGTTCTGTTCCAAAACAGTTGGAAATCTTTGCTCAAAGTAGGGAATGAAGTGCCAAAACATTTCAGATTTTAAAAAGCGTTTAACCAAGTGCAGTTACTGAAAACAAGGCTTACAAATAGGAAGATGTTAAAATTTATCCCAACAAGAGCAAAGGAAGGCACTAACCACATTAGAGAAGTCAGTGTCCAAGTTTTAATTCTAAAATAGGGTTACAGATGGTTTGGAGCGTCTAAACTTGTGGCAATATTTTGATGATGTTCCTGGTTTTAATCAGATACACTTATATTCTGTATTACAATGGAGTGAAATTAGGAATGATCTAGAATGATCTATAATTTGGGGTCATCTAAATGTGATAAAGCATTTAAAAGTACCATAGAGGAATTTATTTTCATGAGTTTTGCCTTATAACAAATATTTACTGATGATAAGAATCCTGAATGGGGATAAAAGAATTGTGAAACTATTTGGGCTAAAATATGTACACATTTCAGTATGAGGGGAAAAAAACCATGTTTCCTGCACTGGCAAGCATATTCTTTACTACTGTGCCACCTGGGAAGCCCCATGTACCAAGAATAGTTACTGTCTTATGTTCTTTTGGTTGTTTATATAAACGGTATAAAAGTTTTTTTTTCCTCTAACATCTGGGACATGTTTTTAATTTTTAAAATTCTATTTTGAGATTTTTGAAGGGAACTATTTCATAGGTCAGAAATATTATGGAAATGGTATCAGTTAATCAATATTTTTTAAATTCTATAATTTAAACTATTTTAGTGACTCCTGTCAAAAAGTGATTATAGTTCCCCATCTCTTGCTCCCTTGGCTATGCCTGACAGATGAGGGAAATGTGAGATGTATTTATATGTCACCATAATTTTCAAGTAGGAAAATACATAAGCAGTATCTTAACAGGCAACTTCCCACCTCACTCCGCCCCACCAAACATATGCTTTTTAAAGTGAGACTAAAGCTTTCCCTTCCAAAATTACTAGGCATTTCAAGAAACAGCAGGTTTTAAAACATCTTCTTAAATGCAGCATCATCCTCTTATGAATGTCAAAGAGAGATTAAAATGTATTTAAAAGAGCTAACTGGTCCCCCCACCTCATTTGAGTGTTCTGGTAACTACTTATGAATTATACTTGGAAATGAATCCCTTTATAAACTCATGCTTTATTTAGTACATGAGGATTGAATAAAAATGAAGAGCTTCTCCCATTATAGTCAGTCAGAGTATAATTTCCAGTATTCACCTTGATACCTTTAAGATATGAAGGATCACACCCAGTAAAAATGATCTTCTAGTCTCCAGCATCACAGTCGAGTTCATGAGAGAAAAGCCTGAAATTCTAACACTTTCCATTGACCTGACTCCATGGCAACCGAGGACCCTGAGAAGAAGTGTCACTAGTTAAACCATGGAAAGCCCAAATCTTCACTAAAACTTTGGAATACCCAGTGGACAACTTTGATTGTCCTTGAGAGCACAGATCTTTCTACTTCTTGCGCAGAATGAACCAAGTACAGGTAAGCCACCATTTATACAAAGCCACAATTTACACAAAGGGAAAAGTATCCTACAAGAACGCAAGTAGGCAAATTTCCCACCATCACCATTGTCATCATCATCACCACCACCATCATCCTAGTAAAACACAGCTCAAATGCAATATGCAAGGTTTGAAATTTATAATTACTACCCAGCTGTGCACATTTTTCACAGCTGATTTCAACTTGATCATGACCACTGCATTTCTGCCTACCATAGGAAAAAAAAAACCCATCTTGCTACTGCAAGACAACTTGCTCTTCAGATTTAAAAATTTTGCTCCTTCAGGGCAATTAGTCAAATTGAGCTCATCGCAGATTGCCTCTCAGGGCTATGTTCCTTCCCTCTCCCTCCTTCCTCGAGGGGCTGATTTCAGACCCCCACATGATGGGGTGAGGACCTGGTCTCCGACCTGCCCTCCAAGCCCTCCCTGGCCTCCCTGGGAAGTCTTATCCCTTTGTTCTGCATGCTGGCCTGGTTCTGCTGACGTGATTGGTGGAAATCTGCTGCCCCAATCCCAGCCAGTCCTCAGCAGTGGGACTGACCCAGTTTATTCTGTGCCCTCTTCGTCTTGACCCTGGGATGCCCCCACCCAGCTCTCACAGCACCTCCACAGCTGTCCAAGGATTGTTGGGATTTCTCCCACACCATGTACAAGCTTTGGGAAACAGGGGGAAGAGATATCAGCTCAGGGCTGTTTCTGCCTAAATGTGCCCCAGGGCAGGGTCCACTCCACTGGGGCTTCCTTCCAGAGTTCCAGGTAGGGGTGCAGGGTACACGTGCTCTCTCCCTGCAGATTCTCCTGGAGCGGGGGACGTTGAGTCTCCTCCAAACCTCTGCCACCTCCATCCTCCAACCCAGGAAAGCATTTCCTCCTGCTGGTAGCCTCTCTGTACAATACACGCCACCTCTTCTGAGACCCAGCTCCTCGGAATCCACAAATCATTTTCTGCTAATAAAGCTTGCCTCTCTTGAACGAAGGCCTGGGCTAACTCTGGTCGCTGAAACAGGCTTCAAAGTCCTGTTTTGGAAGTCAGAACGTGAACAATGTCTTCTTTGTCTTAGGCCATACGCTGTCCTCCCCCTGAAGTAATGGAATCCTTCAGCTCAATGGGGGAGACTCCCAGGGCAACAAGAATTGAAAGGAAGGGAAAGTAAATTGAATACCAGTTCAAAATATTATCCTCACTAAGCCAGCTGGTCATAATGCAAGGTCTCGGGGGTCCCAGAACACTCATCCAGGATTTGTTAAGAGTGCAATGGACTGACATGCCATTTCTCACCATTTATACATAATTTGAAGCAAGGGCAGAAAGGGGACTATGACTTTCATTTTCTTGAATTCTTTATATAAGAATTATTGTCCTTACTCTCTATTCTACTGTTGAATAGATCCATTCAACAGGAAGCCACCTGGTTCAGCATCATTCGGAACTCTCCACCTCCTAGGTTTCTTCTTCCCAGGGTGAGAAGGCCCTTGCATCTCCTCCATATCCACTGTGTTCACTGATCCCTAAAACCCTGGACCCTTCCTTGCCTTATCCATCCTCCCAGTTCCAGCTGACTCCCCCATCCAGCCATTACCTTCTCTGGGTGCTCAGTCACGTCTAACTCTTTGCAACGCCATGGATTGTAGCTCTCCAGGCTCCTTTGTCCATGAAATTTTCCAGGCAAGAATACTGGAGCAGGTTGCCATTTTCTACTGCAGTAGATCTTCCTGACCCAGAGATGGAACCCATGTCTTCTGCATCACCTCCTTTGGCAGGCAGATTCTTTACCATGAACACCACCTGGGACGCCCTTTCAGCTAATTCAACTGACACTTTCTTTAATCTCTTCGAGCATCCTCCTCATTTGACTATTCAAACCAACTCTCAACTCTAGGTCACCACAGGTCAGATTTTCCATTCCCAAGTGACAAGTACTACTAAGCAGTCATAAAACTGAGCTAAAAGGACCCGTTAAAAACACAAATTCCAAGGGGGCTTCCCTACTTCTCTGCAATACTTTTTAATCTATTAACACATTATTCTATATTTTCCTGGCTGTTTGGGTTTTTTCTGTATTCTCCAAGTCTCCTCCCATCTCCAAATCTTCCAACCTTGGATGATGGCTCAGCCTTCAATTTTACTGAAAAGTTCTTCAGGACACTCCATGCTTTTGAACTTCTTTTTGCATAAAAAATTTCACTGTTAGCTTCACCCATCTTACAGCAATAGTTTAAAATCACACACCACGTAAAGTACTGTCCTATTCTTTTGTAGGCATTCAAACTTGCAATATCTTTCTTATCTTTCTTTCTCCTCCTCCCTGGTTACTGCTAATAGTTGTCCCTATGAGGGCTATTGGAGAAGTCAATGGCACCCCACTCCAGTACTCTTGCCTGGAAAATCCCATTGACGGAGAAGCTTGGTAGGCTGCAGTCCATGGGGTCGCTGAGGGTCGGACACGGCTGAGCGACTTCACTTTCACTTTTCGCTTTCATGCATTGGAGAAGGAAATGGCAACCCACTCCAGTATTCTTGCCTAGAGAATCCCAGGGACGGGGGAGCCTGGTGGCTGCCGTCTATGGGGTCGCACAGAGTCGGACATGACCGAAGTGACTTAGCAGCAGCAGTAGCAGCATGAGGGCTATGGTGGGTTGAATGGTGGCCTCCAAAATATGTCCACCTGAAACCTGGGAATGTGACCTTATATGGGAAAAGGGTCTTTGAGATGTAATTAAGGTAAGGATCTCTAGATGAGATCATCCTGGATTAGGGTGGAACCTAAACCAGTGACAAGTGTCCTATTTACAAGAGAAGGCCACATAAAGACACAGAGGAGTAGCTATGTAAAGATGAGGGTAAAAGTGCACTAATGGGTCTGCAAGCCAAAGAAAGTCAAGGTTGCTGGCAGCCACCGGAAGCTAGGAAAGAGGCATGGAACTCAGAGTCTTCCTCGGAGTCTCCATAAAGAACCAACCCTGCTGACACCTTAATTTCTAGACCTCTGGCCCCCAGAACTGTGAAAGGAAACGTTCTACTGTTAAGTCACCTGGTACATGGTCATTTGTTACAGCAGCCACAGGAAATTAATACAAGGGCTCCTTCTCTGCTTAATGATCCTCTCTAGTGGATCATTTCTACATGTTCTGGCTCAGGGAGCACAAGCAAGGTTCCTCCCACAGCAGCCGTTCTGTATCTCAAGTGCATGGGCGCCTTGCTGTGGGGGTGGAGGCTGGGGTCTTTCACCCCTGGAAACGACCTCTGTCACAGCAGGGATGTGATATCAAGGGAGGGCACTGGGCCTCTCCTTGGGCCACTCTAAATGGGGGACTCTTCTCCCTATGGTAGAGGTGGGCTGAGGTACAATCAGGGATGTGAGATCAAGGGAGGGCACTGGGCCTCTCCTTGGGCCACTCTAAATGGGGTACTCTTCTCCCTCTGGTATAGGTGGGCTGAGGTACAATCAGAGAATGTTTGGGGCTGCAGTTTCCAAGCACCAATCCTCTCTGCATTGCACTCAGGTGTAAACTGACCAGGGGGGCATCCCTGGTGGTAATTGCTGTTGTTCAGTCACACAGTCATGTTCAACTCTTTGCAACCCCAAGGACTGCAGCACGCCAGGCTTCCCTGTCCTTCACCATCTCCCAGAGCCTGCTCAAACTCATGTCCATTAAGTCAGTGAGGCCATCCAACCATCCTGTCCTCTGTCATCCCCTTCTCCTCCTGCCTTCAATCTTTCCCAGCATCAGGATCTTTTCTAATGAGTTGGCTCTTCGCAAAGTACTGGAGCTTCAGCTTTAGCATCAGTCCTTTCAAGGAATGTTTAGCATTGATTTCCTTTAGGACTGGCTGGTTTATCTCCTTGCAGTCCAAGGGACTCTCAAGAATCTTCTCCAACACCACAGTTCTCTGGTGGCTCAGCAGTAAAGAATCCACCTGCAACGCAGGAGAGGCAGGTTTCATCCCTGGGTTGGGAAGATCCCCTGGAGGAGGGATTGACAACCCACTCCAGTATTCTTGCCTGGAGAATCCCATGGACAGAGAAGCCTGGTGGGCTACGATCCATGGGGTCGCAAAGAGTCGGACACAACCGTAGCAACTGAGCACACACACAGGCATAAACTGACCCAAACCTCCTAGGAGCTACTGACACCCACAGAGGTATGTGGCTCTTCTCCTAACACTGTAGTCCTTGTAGGTTCTTAAATCATACCTCATCAGCCTTCACTGAGCACTTCTCATCCTCATAAAGAACTACCTCCAACTCTCAGCAGTTTGAAATCAAGGATCTGTTGAAATAATAACCATAAGACACTGAGAATTACATGGTCAACCACACTTCTATGAAAAGAAGGGTGTGGCATGGCATACTATCTGTGCTTTGGCCCTAACTTGCTAACAGAAGCTGGGATCATTGCATCTTCACCCAAGCGAGTAACATAAAAGATGGAACCTAAAACATTACGTGCAACCAAAATCTGGATTCTAACACAGGACGCTGAGGATCTACAGATGCATTGGATGTGATGTGTTATCTGCAAGAAGAAAATTTACTCAAGACGCATCTCATTCCAGAAGTACTGAGAACACCTGTAAGACCTACCAGACTTGAAGCACAGAATCAAAACCAACAAGCACTTAATAAATGCACAGTTCCGTGTAGTGCTTCATGGCACAAAGCAAATTAAATGAGGTGTGCTTTCAGCCTTCTAGAAGCTTGCTACTGAAAATAGACAATATTGACACTGACATGTACCAGAGTGGCGAAACATGAACAAGCTGGATAAACACATGAAGTGGTGGCATTACAGGCTCGCCAAGGGGAAAGTGCATTTTGTTAGTGGTGTGTGATCTCTGACATTTAAGGTGGTGGTTGTGATGGTGGGGAGGTGGGCAGGAAAAGCTCTGAAATCATAGACGGTGCATAGTGAAGGAAGGAAAAAAAGTTCACTACTGCTTTCCAAAGACCATAATGGCATTTCGAACAACAGTGAAGCACGAGGTCCGCCCCTTCCCCTCTTTGCTGCAGCAGTGATCCGTAGCCACAGAATGTGTTTTTACAGCTCTCCCTCGGATGCGTTAAACCTGGCACCCAGGTGAGGGCTAGGCAGGGGAAGCCATTAATGAAGAATCACAGAGAGCTTTTCATGGGGAGCTGAGAAGACTCTTAATGCAGGGCTGACAAACATCACCTGTTGTGCTGTTGTGTCTTATATTACAGAAATGACTCAAGCAATCACTCCCTGCAACTATGGAAAAACATTTTGTAAGGCTTATTGTCAATCACTCTTTTGAAGGGTATACAGAGGCTGTGGTTGGGATACAGTGTTAAATCATTACTCTGTAGGACCTAAAGTCTAAGATGGAACCCTTCTTCCCAGCTAAAGAGATTCTTCAGCTATGCCAAGTGAACAAAATGAATGCATGGGGAGATGGCACCCACGTAGCCACTGCTGGGTTTCATGCAGCCCTACACTTTCAGGCCCAGCCCTGTAGTCCATTCTGCCACTCTTTCCTCTTCCATCACTCACTGTCATATTTTTCCGGTTTCCTCCAGATTTTGAAACATTCTGCATTTTTCCCTGGTCTTGGACGTCACTACGCACTGTTGGTAACATCTTATTTTTTTAGTGAAAATCCTGTTGATGAAAACCTGATGATGGAGGGCAAGGAAGTAACTTTTCCTGACCATCCTCAATTTTTAACAAAAAGCTAAAGATTATGGACAAAAGAGCTTTAAACATACACCATTCTCAGAAGACAATGGTGGTTCCTAAAACAGTATAGCACAGTCCCAAACTGAAGTCACATGGGTCCATAGAGAGTGAAGCTGATGGTATCAGAGACTATAGAAGCTCAATATCCAAGAAGATGCCAGCAGATGGCCAGGAAACTGGCTACAGATTCCAGTGCCCTGCCCCCAGAGTCTATCTGCATAGACACCTGCTGAGTATCTACACTATGAATGACAGTGTGCTACAAGCTACTGTTGCTGCTAAGTTGCTTCAGTCATGTCTGACTCTGTGCGACCCCATAGACGGCAGCCCACCAGGCTCCCCCATCCCTGGGATTCTCCAGGCAAGAACACTGGAGTGGGTTGCCATTTCCTTCTCCAATGCATGAAAGTGAAAAGTGAAAGTGAAGTCGCTCAGTCGTATCCGACTCTTAGCAACCCCATGAACTGCAGCTGACCAGGCCCCTCTGCCCATGGGATTTTCCAGGCAAGAGTACTGGAGTGGGGTGCCACTGCCTTCTCCAGCTACAAGCAACAGAGGACAAAAAAACTCCATCATATGAGGTCATGGTATGTTGAGAAGACGGGACTCACATATACAGATTTCCGTGAGACCTGGTCTCTAGTCTAAACTAAAGGAGGAACTGGATGTACGGACCGTGGGCAAGTCACAAAAATTCTCTGCTCCTTGGATTCCTCACATCAGGAACACATCCTCAACTAGAAAGCTAGGACGAAGCAGCTGGAATCATTATTTGCAAACCACAGGAGAGTGAAGGACATATCAAGAGAATATCGATCAGGCAAAGGTGCACACAAAATAAAGCCACAGAATTGGCATTTTCAAGCAGGAAATGGTGATAAAAGATACAGAAAGACAGAGTGTGACAACTCAGGCCCTTTATCTGAAAATGATGAGGGGCTGTTTATATTTCTAGGAGGTCATACAATAAACTAGACAAGAAAAAGGTGAACCCCTCCAAACTCTGAGAGCAAACGAGAGAAACTTTTAACATAAATTAGTGTTTCTCAAATATCCTTGTGTGCATGTGCAACATATCGCATGATTTCTGGAATAAAACTGAAACTGAAATAAAAATCAAATTTACACGTGACAACATTTAAAATTGTTACTGCTTCCAAACAGATACTACAATGTGTGGCAATGAAGGAACTCACTGGTGTTTATTTGCCTTTTCAGTAGAATTTAAATTGGGAAGAATTTCACAGAAATATAGATTCAGTAACTTTCTCTGAGGATTAGAAGAAGAAAAGGTTGGGAAAAGTGCCCTGGGCTTTGTTGTGGGAAAGGCGATCTGACTCATTTTTAATTTTCCATTAAAGCCCTACTTTTCAGTATAAAGCAGATGGAATCCTTATACAACTCCATGAAAAGCCTACTATTTTTGGGTACCTCAAAGATGGAAGCTCTGAAGAAAATGAAAGTGTTTGCATCAGATGAAATCCCACCAGCACATTCAAAAGGAGCAGGTACTTAGAAATCTTAAAAACACAAGGTAAGAGATCTTTCTGTGGTGGATCTCTGATCCCCAGCCTCCCCTGGGCTCACTTCCCTCTGCCTCTGATGGATGATTTCTACGCTTCAGCAGCCAGCTCCCACCACTGTGGCTCATGGTCACTCTGCCTCTTCGGTCCTCGTCTTTCAGAAGCTGCCTCCCTGATGGGTTCCATCCTCAGGGCAATTCTCACATATAGAAAAGATGTCAGGGGTAACCCCGCTCACCCCATACCTACTGAGTCAGAACCGGGCCTGGGACTATGCATTCTCTAAGATCCTCAGGGAACAGTCATGCAGCCATGGCCCCAAAGCCCTTTCCTTATCATGAGATAAGCCCTGGGTTGACGTTTCCTGTTTGTCTGCCTGCCAGGGTGGATGGAAGAAAGAAGAGGGCCTATCTTCACTGTGTATGAGCTCTGAAGTACTGGGCTAGGAGGTGGTGGGCGCTGCCTCTAGCCTCACAGTTTGTAATCTCGTTGGAAAGATGGAACAAATTTAGCATTAAGAACATTGGTTCTGGATCAGACTGACTGCCTGGGTTCAGAGCCCAGCTCTCCTTACTAGTTGTGTGACCCTGGCCAAATCACTACACCTCCAGGCCTCAGTTTTCCTATCTGTTAAATGGGAATAATAAGAGTACATCATGAAATCATGCTGGATGTTGAGCTGGCAAGTCAACCACAAATAAAACACAGTCTGACTTCCAAAGAGCTCCCAAGTCAGGAAAAAGGCCAGTATCTTCCTACTGTCCAACCCAGCTGACCCACTCTGCTTTATAAGTCAGGCTGTGACAAGGGTGATGACAAGGTGGTAATCAAGTGCCATGGAGCCCCAAAACAGGACCAACAGGGGCTTCCCAGAAAGTAAGTCTTCATGAAGTCACCAGAAGAAGCGGGGCTTCCCTGAGGGCAAAGGTACTTTTCCTGTCCCCCAAAACCTAACATAGAAGTAACTGCAAGGCAAAAGCAACAGGGTTTGAAAGTACACAGCGAACAAAGAACCGTTTTGGAGCAAAAGCAGGTGTGAGTTTAGGAGCCAGATAGACCTGGCTTCTCTAGTAATTAGCTGTGTGACAATGGGCAAATTACTTTTCTGAGCCTCAATCTTCCCATTTGACCAAGGTGGGTAACACCTGCCTCGTCTAGTTGTGATGACTAAGTAAATTACTGTATGTAAAGCATTTCAGGCCTCCAGGATTCAATAACAAAGTCAGGTGTGATTATTATTCTGGTGTATTTAGGGAGGGGTGAGTGGTGGTGGGGTGCTGTGTGCTTTTTATACTATCACAGAGATAGGAATACAGATCAGAAAAACACAGTTCTCAGAAAAGGCCTTCTGAATTGAAATTAGCAATGGACTAATCTTATTTTCCCACATCTTATTTTCCCTTCCCTCAAACTTACAGTTAATGGGTGCTCAATACACATTTGCTCAAACCAACAGGTGCTGCCTGAGGACACGGGGGGACAGGGCAGAACAGGTATTGATGATCTCTGCACCCAAGAGCTCCTGAATCTGTTCCACGCCCTGAGCGAGGCATGACGCAGGTCATTCAGGAAGAAGGCCAAGACAGATGGGAAAACATCCTCATCCAAATATTACAACTCAGAGTCTTACAAACGCTGTTAAAGTTTCATGAGTCAGTAAGCATTATCTTTTCTTCCCACGTTTTTATTAGACCATAAATTCATTCAATTTATACCCTTCCAGGATTACTGTGTTCTAATCAAGTACAGAGTGCCACTTATTTGGAAGCTGTCTGAACTTCATGTCACCCAAGTCCATTTGGATAATACTGTTCAGGCTTCTCACATGCTTTAGTAGCTAAAAATTAGATCTGCTCAACTAGAATCACTGGAAAAAAATTATATTTCTCTAAATAACCCAAATCACCCTTTTTTCATAGGAACCAAGTGCATGAAATTCATAACTTGCGGGGGTTTTTCCTACTCTGGAGTTTATTTTACCTTCAGAAAGTCACGGTGACTTCTACAGTCAAACTCAAGGGACACACCCGCACATTGTAGATAGGGTAAAATTCTGGTTATCTGACTAAAACAAAGACCTTCTTTTATAGGGCTAACTTCAAAGCACTTTTATGTTTTCTATTCTCAACAATAGAAAGGCTTTGCATTTCTTAAGACTTACTAAAAATGCCATCATACTATTTCAACTAATTTCCTATGTTTTCCAATAATTCTCGACTCAGAACTGACAATCACTCAAATCTTTCTAAAATGTTCAAAATCTCCTTTTCTGTACACAATACATTTACCCTTCCCTAAGGGGTATATGAGTTAGATGTACATGAGTTATGTGTATTATAGATATACATATGTGTATGTATAGATATATACGTCTATATATATATTAACAGCAGCATACACGTTGCTTTTCTATATGTGGGATACTAAGTGCTTTACATGGATCAACTCGTTGACCCCTCTCAACAAGCCTCTGAAGTAGGAACTCATTTTAAAGGTGAAGACAGGGAGGCACAAATGGATCAGGTAACTGGGCCTAGCTAGAAGGGGTTGCACCAGGCCCACACCCCTCACCGGGGCTGAAAGGGTTGACACCTGTCTTTAGCGATGACTTCGCCATCTTGGACAAGTCAGTCAGCCACTCTGCATTCTCATTTTCCCTCACAAGTGAAATGGATGAGCCGGACTACGTGATCTCTAAGTCCCTTATGGTTCTATGTTCTCTGGGTTTTGCTACATGTTTCTACCTTGGTCTGGGGAGCTGCAGAGTTTTCGATTTCTATGGTCACACTGCTCTGGCTGGATACAACACCCAACTGCACTTTTCATTCTCAATCCTGCTTAATGCCGGGGCACAGCCCCCCCTCCTGTGGATCGGGGCCCCTCCCTCCTTGGCCAGCCCAATCCTCTGGCTGCACCTCTCTCATTCAGGGCTTGGGCACCTCTGCTCCCCCGGCTCTCTCTCAGCCTTGTTTGCTCTTCCATTCAACACATTGTTCCTCACTGATACTGTCCATATCCACAGCTCCCAGTATTTTGTAATATGCTGCTAATAGATTTATATCTGATTTATATCTTACACCTCAATCCAGACTCATCTATTCAACTGCCTATAAGATACCTTGACCTGAAAGTCCAAAGTGTTCATGATAAAAGTCATTATTAAAATACCTGCTCCCTGTTCTTACTGCACTGCTTGTCTGCAGGTCTTTTCCACCTACTCTCAAGGACCCCCTTCTGCCTCTCCACAGCCCCACAAGATACTTACTGTCTCACCCTCTCTTATCCTGTCTCTCTTGTTCCATCCCCAGTTCTGTGCAGCACTCCATCTATGGCTCATCTGAGTTTCCATAACTACCTCAGCTACACAGATGTCGACCACCTCTGGTCAACAGCCCATACTGCGGCCAAACAGATCTTCGTAAAACAAATCAGACCAAAGCAGCATCTCTACTTGCAACTCTTAAACAGATTTCTGGACAAAGTACTTTTAAGAATGTTCTCAGTTTTCCCACCAGTCTCATCTTCTCCCTCTGCCACCCCCACCCACTCTAAATTACTTGCAGTTACCTGAAAAGTCAGGCTTCCCTGATAGCTCAGTTGGTAAAGAATCCGCCTACAATGCAGGAGACCCCAGTTCGATTCCTGGGTTGGGAAGACCCCCAGGAGAAGGGACAGGCTACCCACTCCAGTATTCTTGGGCTTACCTGGTAGCTCAGCTGGTAAAGAATCCGCCTGCAATGTGGGGGATCTGGGTTTGACCCCTGGGTTGGGAAGATCCCCTGGAGAAGGGAACGGCTACCCACTACAGTATTCTGGCCTGGAGAATTCCTTGGGATTGCAGAGTTGGACATGACTGATTGACTCACTTTCACTTTCCTAAAGTCTGTGCATCTGCATCCTCGGCTTCTCCTTCCAGGCCAATGGCCTTCACACATCATTCAAGTGGCCAGTTCCTCCTCTGGCTTTCTCTGCCTGGCCACCCCAATTTCCCACCTCCCTCTGGAGTTCATGCTGCTTTGTAGACCAGAATCATGGCGGTTATCACTGTGGTCAGAGCCTTCCTCAGGCAGTTCCTTAGGCAGGATTATAACTCTTTGTTCCTGAGGCATCCAGTTCAATGTCTGGCAAATGGTAGATATAATGAATGAATGTTGCTTGATGAGTAAATATGTAGGACGATTCACAAACTCTTACAGACCTATCTGTGGGCCACAGAAGGATCCATCCTAGAGAGTCACACTGAGTAAAAGTAGTTCCAGAATCAACATGCTTTGCTTTCCCATTTTTAGATTTTTTTTTTTAATTTCCTAGGTTAGCACGAGGGTCTAAAATGGAAAGAAAGGCAATAGGAATTGACATTTTATTTTTTATTTAAACATAAAGTTATGTTTCCCAACAACCAAAAGAATCCATTTCCAAAGTATTTATGCCACCCTCCTTTACGGCATGTAACACATTTTAATCAATATCATCATTATGTCCATATGTATTATCTTGCATATTGCCTCGGGGCTAAGAGCAAAGGCTTTGAGACCAAACTAATTGGACCTGAATCCTGACTCTACTGCTTACCAGCCATGTACGATCTTGAATCAGTTATTTAACCTCCTTTGCTTCACTTTCCATTTGTAAAATGGAGATTACAAGCAAAACTACTTCATATAAAAACAACCCTGAAGTATAGTTAGGCTTCCAGGTGGCTCAGTGATAAAGAATCTGCCTGCCAATGCGGGAGACACAGGTTCACACCCTGGTTTGGGAAGATCCCCTGGAGTAAGAAATAGCGACCTGCTCCAGTATTCTTGCCTGGAAAATCTCATGGACAGAGGAGCCTGGCAGGCTGCAGTCCAGGGGCTGCAAGACAGTTGGACACAACTTAGCGACTAAACAACAGCAGCAATAGTTGATTTACAATATTATATTAGTCTCAGCTACCATTATTAAGATTAGAGCTTAAACAGTGCTTGGCATATAGTAAATGCTCAATAAAACTAGCTATTATGTATTATTTTTATCTCCTCTAGCAGACTAAGCTTCCAAACAGCAAGGACAGCAGAAGTATTCATTTTCACAATCCTATCTTCCAGGGTCATGCACACAATAAGATATTGGGCTAACATGACAGAACTGATGAATATAATGAACTGTTTATAGTATACACACAGGGCAGGAAAAAAAAAAAAACTGGAGAAGGAAATGGCAACCCACTCATTCTTGCTTGGGTAATTCCATGGAGAGAGGAGCCTGGCGGGCTAGTCCGTGGGGTCCCAAAGAGTCAGACACGATTTAGTGGCTAAACCACAACATAGCAAAAGTATGTGCATTACTAAGTCTGATGACTAGTACGGACAGAATTCCTTCTGGGGAGGCCTGTGGAGAACAGGGGCTATCCAAAACACTAGTGATTCACCTGGCTCCGGGTACTCAATCCCACGGAAGATGCATGGCTCACAGTCACCCACCCACTCAAGACATCTACGGGCTGGTGGGGACCCTGTCAGGACTGAAGAGCTGGGCAGGTGAGGCTCCCTTCCCTCGAACATGGCCTGGGGCAAAAGTCTCTACTCTAGAGTCTCTTTCATTTCCTCTTCCAATTAGAGAAGGTAGGACTGTGATTTCTAAAGACTCTCCTGGCCATTCGGGAAGTCTATAAAATCAGCAGATAACAATCTAGGCCAACAAAGCTGGTACTGGAGAGCCACATCAAAGTCAGTACCGTAGCCATCAGATCACTGTATTACAGGGAATAACTGGGTGGGAAGTGGCTACTAGAATCAACAAAAAACCAAGGTTTTTGGAAACATGTTTAAAATGTGAAGGTGTGAACTTGTAAAATCAAAAGTCTGCCAATAGCAAAAGAATGAAGGCAATAATGGGTAAAGGCTCTAAGTTTCCATTTAATTCCCATCAACCTACAAAGTCTTTGATGGCAACGACTATGCCTTGTTGAGCAGCACCATATAACAAAGTTGTGTGTGTGTGCTCTGACTTTTGCGACCCATGGACTATAGCCCACCAGGCTCCTCTGTTTGAGGAATTTTCCTGGCAAGAATACTGGAGTGGGTTGCCATTTCTTTCTCCAGGGGCTCTTCCCAACCCAGGGTCTGAACCCAGGTTCAATCTCTTGTGTCTTCTGCAATGGCAGGCAGATTCTTTCCCACTCGTACCACCCGAGTTGTGGTATACAGCAAAGTTGCTGGCCCCAAACACATACCTTCTTGACTTTTTTTCTGGTCATATGATGACTATTTCCCAGGATCCCTTGCAGTTTAATGTGGCCATTTAACTATCCCTCAAGTAAAGGACGCAAGCAGAAGTGATGTGTGTCATTTCCAGGCCAGGGTAATTAAAAAGTGGGTGCATCCCCTCTACTCTCTCTGTGCTTCTGCCAGCTGAAAGCAGATTACAATGGAGCGCCAAGGCATGGTGGAATGTGGAGCCCAGAATCACTGCATGAAGGAAAGTCACCCACTTATCAGAAATACCCATTTTGAACTATTACATGAGGAATAATAAACATCTATTACTTTTGAGTCATTATATTTTTGCAGGCCTATTTGTTATAGCTGCTAATATTAGCCTAATTAAGCCAGGTGCTTAGCACATACCAAAGACCTAACACATTTGTTGAAACAAGACCAGGTTCCTTCTTTCAATGTGTTGATCAACTAATGATGGAAATAGACACGTGCCAACCATAATGCCAGCTGCTGAAGTGTGAAAACAAAACTGGAGGCATGGTGATTTGCTTGAAGGGGAAAGGAGGAGAAAGCATCCCAGAGTAGAAGACTTTTGAGCTGGGCCCTAGGTTTAACAGAACCCAAGCAAATCAGATGGGGCTAGGAGATTTCAGACCCAGGAGAAAGCAGAGAATAAAAGTACAGAAAGCAGAACATGCATTTGTTCACATTCAACCTCACCCCTCTCTTGAACTCCGTCAACAGAGTGTGAGCTTATTGTGCACTTTCTTTCCTGGGTTTGGCCAAACAAACAACGCTTTGTTTTGTTTTGTTTTGAACACTACCCTCATTAATCCTTTTGCTTTTTTTAAAATATAAAATATTCCAAGATGAATGTCCTTAGAAAGTGCAGGAGTAAATGTTTAATGAACCATAACAACTCTTTTCTAATAAAATTCTTGAAGAACTTGAGACAGTTCTATTACTTATAACAGTCAAAGAGCCATGCTCTTAGGAATCAATGGGTTTGACCTAAGTTTTGACATTATTGATTAAGCATGTAACAGTCACTGGCTTACAGAATGGAACATTAAGCCCCCAGATTTACATTTACATTTCCTTTTCAAGAGGAACATCAAGCAGATGGTTTTAAGAGATCAGGCAAAAGATTCTTTACATCCTTCGCTCATAGCTAAGTGCCTCCAACACCTGAGACAGTTAACAAAACCACTTCCTCCAAAAATCTGAGTCCCTTCGTCTGAAAGCACAGGACCCGAGGGGCAGGGACTTGGGAGAAAGAGCACAAAGGGTGGAAAGTATGGCAGTGGCTTGGCGGTGAGAGGAAGGAAGTGGGCGTCTGAAGGCTACCCTGAAGCAGGGAAGAGAGACATAGTCCCCAGTGGTCTTCCAAATACCCACTTACTGCTGTGTTAGCAATGTCCCCAGGAGCTTGTTTAAATACAAGGGTTAAACAACCATCACTGGGCTGACAAGACTTCATTTCAAATGACTTCAGTCCTCCTTAGACTTGAGAGAAGCAAGTTAGGCTGCCTCACTCCTAGCAAACATCAATATAACTCTCTTTTGGAAACAAAATTCTCCCTCTCCCACACCCATGTATCCTACCCCCTACCATGAAAGGGAGTTAAAACTGGGCGAGAGAGGGTGCTACCCTGAGAGTAAAGCAACTCTTCAGACAGCTGAAATCAATTCCCCCTTCAATCTAAGAAGTACTGCAGCCGCCAGTCAACACTACCGGTCCATGAATACAGCAAAACGCCAGCACCTGCCACCCTGCATCTGGGGCCTTTTATTTTTGGTAAATGTGGCAGGAAAGACTCTCAGAGAGAAGATCAACTGCTTTATCTGAGCAAAAGGGAAGCCCCAGGGAAGAGAAACAAGAAGCATCGCGCCCATCCTTGGGCACTTTATGCCTCTCCTCTCTGTGCACTGAAAGGGCTCTTTGTGTCACACACACACATACACACACACACCCGGGGAGTCTGTGTGATTTATTGGTGGGAGGAGGGGCAAGAAGGGTGATTTTATTATCCCTCTTCTCACTCAGTCCCAGCAAATCTCCGCCGAGGCCCAAGCCTGGTGGCCTCTTTCTGGCTCAGTCCCCTCCGCCTGTGGCCGCAGAGATAAGAGAGGGGAGGCGACCAAACAAAAACAGTCATCGATCTAGGGAAGTAGAGAGGAAATCCAGCGAGCTGAGAAGGAAGGAGAAAGGAGCCTGAGGGAGCAGGAGGGGTGGAGGGGTCAGAGGAAGAGGAGCTAAGGCTCCAGCACGGGGGACTGGGGGAAGGGTGGGTGGTGGCACAGGAAGAGTGGAGGGGAGGATGGGGGAAGTGCAAGGGAGGTGCCAGAAATAAGCTGGAGGATGCGATGGGAAAGGAGACGGCCACAGGAGGAGGAGGCCGAGAGGTGGAGGGAGTGGGGCAGGGGTGGAGTGGGGTGGGGAGGGAAGCAGCACGGGGCATCAATTATTAAGTGATTACATCATCCCTGACATTAAAACAACACACACAGCCCGGGTCCCCGCAGGGGGCCCCGAAAAGAGGGCGGAGGCGGAGTCTGGGCCAGCTTAGCCACCCCCAAGCCAATGCCTATTCACACCGTGAGGAAATGGAGCCCCCAGCCCTGCGCTACCTCGGGGCTGCAGCCCGCAGAGGTGTCCTCCGGATCGACCACAGTAAGACTCCAAGCGAGGCCAACTCCCTGGCGGGTAGCCCCGCGGGTAGCCCCAGAGGCGGCGACGGCCAAGAGACTGCAGCGCCGGGCCCCGCGGCGGGGGCGGCGCTGCGCTGGGCGCCCGCGGCCCGCATCTCCGCAGCATCCCCGCGGCCCCGCGGCGCATCCCCGGCTGCTTACCTGCGCTGCGCTCAGGCTCCGGAGCCCATTCACATGGTCCACTCCCCGCCTCCTCCGGCGCGGCCGAAGCGGCTCCGGTGGTTGCGCGGCGGGCCCGGGAGCCGGTGGGCCTTCTGAGAGTGCCCAGGGGGCGGCGCCGGGTGTCCCCGGCCCGGCGACCGGATCCCTCCCAGGCGCGGGCGGCGGCTTTGTGTGCGCCTGAGGAGCCCTCGGTGCGCGGGGTGAAGCGCCGCGCGCCCGGGCGGTGATGGACGCGCGGCTCCGAGGAAGCCTCTCCTCTGCTCCCTCGGCCGGTCGGCGGGCGGGTCTCGGCGGCCTTCGGCTCGCGGCGACCCCTCCTCCTCTCCCGCGGCAGCCCCCTCCCCGCCGGCTCCGCTCCTGACAGATGGCGCAACTGCAACGACGCGCCGCCGCCGCCGCGGCTGCTCCGAGCTACTCGCGCTGATGCTCCAGCCCCTCCAGCCCCAGCGGGGAGTGAGGGAGGGCGGGAGGCCCCGTGAGGTGGCAGGCTCCACTGTCCAATCAACGAGCCCCTCGGGAGCAGCGGGCGGCGACCATTGGTGGTTGGAGCGGGGGGCGGGGCGGCGATGGGTGGGGCCACCGACTGGGCAGAGCGATCCGGTGGCATTGGGCATCCCCGGCGTGCGTGTGGTTTAAGGGTGTGAGAGGGGATGCTAGATTGGAGGAGTTGTGCGTGTGTGTTTTTAAGGTTTATGTGGACTTGAGGTAGTGGGTTAGGGTAAGGAAAGAAGAGGAGAGTGTGAGCTGCAGTTTCTGCTTTGGAGAAGGTTGCAGCCGCTTCTGCAGAAAGGCATCTGCCATTCCCTCAAAACCATGGGAACCTGCTTTGAGAAAGAGCTATCTTTCCTTTCTGTTGTCTTTTAATTTGAAGGTGGGAGGATAAACTGGGAAACTGTTAGGATGATTAAATTGTTTTCTCTGATCAAACCGAAGAGTGCGGAGCAAGGGAGAATCCCATCACAGAAACCTGGAAAAAGAGAAACCTGGAAACGCACAGTTAATATTATTAGTAATTATAAGGAGGGGCAGAAAGAAAAGAAAGGGGATAAAACGGAATAAATTAGGATGAATTGATAGTCTTCTGATATATGTGTGTGTGTGTGTATATATACACACACAATCGAAGTCTGCAGGAAGTATTAGGGAAATACGAGTAGGGGGTGGAGAGGGCAAGCGACTACTATCTGCTAGACTGGGTATTTGTGTAGTTTTTCCAAAAGCATGTTTAATTGTAGCCATTGGTTGTCTTTGGTTTCTCATAAATTCAGCCTTCCCGTGGTTTTTTCCTTCTCTAAATCTGAGCTTTTGCTCAGATTTTCCTTGATGAAATAATAGCTGGTTTAATATACAACTGGGAGTACATCAGTCTTTATTTCCTATCTAGCATTTCTATGGCAGGATGTAACTTCATTAAAAAAAAAAGCAAACACTTCAGCTTCCTGATTTTCTTTATAGGTAATTCCTGTTTACTGAAAGTTCTGCTCTAAGGCATGCTCAGATTCATTCTTAATGATTTTGGCAAGAATCCTACCCTGCCCCCTCAGCAAAATATAGCACTCTGAGAAATATAAGTGAATTGGCGTCTGCTTCTGTGTTCAAAATCTATAATATTACCTTTCCTGCCCACTAAGTTTTGACTGTAGTTTTCAAATACCAGTCACTTTTTCTGCCTTTTTCTTTCTGATACATAGTACTTTTAAAAAATTAAACTAAGAGATATTTATATGGAAACTTCCCTCCGAGAAATCTGTGCAATATTGGGTGGGGAGGGGGTTGTTTGTTTTTAATTAATTTTTATTGGAGTATAGTTGATTTACAATGTCTTAGTTTCTGCTGTACAGCAAAGTGAATCAGTTATATATATACATATATCCACTGTTTTAGATTCTGTTCCCATATAGGTCATTACAGAGTACTAAGCAGAGTTCCTTATGCTATATAGTAGGTACACAATACTTTATAAAGTTGCTAACATTTGTTAAACAATTCTCATTTTACAAATGAGGAAAGTGAGGACAAGAGAAATTAAAAACCAAATTTAAAGTGATTGTATAGTGTGATTACTGGGTTTCTTTCTTCCTTAAATAAAATACTGAATGAAATCATATTTAAATTATGTGTTGATAATTCATTTCATAATCCCAAGAAATGGAACCACAACTAGGACTAGAAGATTTCCATGCAAGAGAACACCAACTTCATCTAGACAAGAACTGTTTATATCAAGAGAAGAGGCTCCTCTTTCTCAGTACTAGCCTGCCATGGCTGTCCTAGGTTTATATGGATTGGAATGGAGAGGCAATTGTCTAGAGCAATGATGCTGAAGCTGAAGCTCCAATATTTTGGCCATCTGATACAAAGAGTCGACTTATTGGAAAAGACTAATGCTGGGAAAGATTGAAGGCAAAAGGAGAAGGAGTGGTAGAGAGTGCGATGGTTAGATAGCATTGCCAACTCTATGGATATGAATTTGAACAAACTCTGGGAGATAGTGGAAGACAGGTGAGACTGGCCTGCTGTAGTCCATGGGGTAGCAGAGTCAGACACAACTTAGCAACTGAAAAACAGCAACAAATGATTCTAAACCTTAGCATGCATCAAAATTACCAGAAGGGATTTGTTAAAATACTGATTGGTGACCTCCACCCCCAGAGGGTCTGTTTCAGTAGACTTGGAATGGAGCCCAAGAATTTGCACTTCTAACAGTTCCCAGGTGATGCTGAAGCTCCTGGTCTGGGTACCAGGCCTTGAAAACCACTGATCTAGAACCAGGCTGTCTGATGTGGTAACCAAAAGCCACACCTGGCTCTTACACACTTGAAATGTACTTGAATTTTTGATATGTGACTAGTGCAAATTTAAATGTCCTGTAAAAGAAAAGACACATTGGATTATAAAGATTTAGCATAAAAAATATAAAATATCTAAATGATTTTTATATTATTCACATGTGAAGATGATAATAGTCTGAATATATTGTGCTAAATAAAATATATTATTAAAGTTAATTTCACTTATTTCTTTTAACTTTTTAATGTGTCTACTAGAGAATTTAAAATAGCATATGTGGCTCACATTACGTTTCTTCTGGACAGCACTAGACTAGATTATTTCTGATTCCAGCTCCACACTGCACACTGTTGAAAGCACCTTGATGGGACAAATCACTTACCTTTTCTGGCCCTTAGTGTTCTTATATGTAAAATGGAGACAGAGTAAGACTGATCTGAAGCACGCTACTTGTTTGAAGACTAAATGGACATGAAAGGGTACCTTCCTCCTTTTGAAGATAATGTCATGTACTGTCAGAAAAACCACTCTTGAGATAGAGCTCTCCTTGGAATTCCATGTGAGGTTCAATTTATCTTACATGAAATCTGGAGTAGGTGGGGTGAGGCATCTCATTGTTTATGGTTTCTTCAAGAGGAGTCACTTTTTTAGCGTCTGTAACTCTAATAGCTCCTTGATCTAATTAGGGAACAAAATGAAGAGACAATGCAATTAAGATGACTGATTAACCTGCTCCCATCAAGACTTCATCCTGTTTTTGTAATTCTTTCCTTGCCTACCTTTCTATCTCTTGCCCTTCTTAAATGTGGATTTAAATGGGTTTGGCCTCCTAGGAGGATTAGCTAATGGTCTGAACAAGTATATAGAGTAACTGTGAAAGATTTGGATGCTATTCCCCATTTTGACCTACTCTGCAGGTCTCTACACACACCGTGATTAAAGATCCATGGCACTGCCCCTAGCCTTCCTGAGATAAGCCATATTGTCCTCTAAGCCCCCATTCTGTTTTCTTACTGACAGCCTTATATATACAAACTAGAATGTAAACATTGCTCTAGAAATTCTCTTTGATTCGACGGGTACTGGTTATTTTTCTCTTTCTATTTCTTTCAATTTTCCTCTTCCTATCTGGGCTTTGTTTTGTCTCAACTGAATTTCTTATTCTCTTGTTTTTAAAGTAACATGTTCCTTCTTTTAAATTTTATTTAGTCAAAATATTTTCTTACTTGATAATTACATTTCAGTTTTAATCTCTTAAATGTTAACTCAACAGCCACATATACAGCAAGGGTGAGAATCCTTAATGTGGATGCTGACACATCCACAGGAAGCAAAAATGAATACTTCGATTGAAAACACATGAAAAGTAAGTGCATCCACAAGGTGAAAGTGAAAGTGTCTCAGTCCTGTCCAACTCTTTGTGACTCCATGGACTGTATAGTCCATGGAATTCTCTAGGCCAGAATACTGGGAGTGGATAGCCTTTCCCTTCCCCAGGGGATCTTCCCACCCCAGGGATTGAACCCAGGTCTCCCGAATCGCAGGTGGATTGTTTACCAGCTGAGCCACAAGGAAGCCCAAGAATATTGGAGTGGGTAACCTATCCCTTCCCCAGCAGATCTTCCTGAGCCAAGAACTGAACCAGGGTCTCCTGTATTGCAGGCAGATTCTTTACCAACTATCAGGGTATCAGTACTATATCAGTACTATCAGGGATCAGTAAACATGAAAAGAGATATAACACTGCTTGTAATCAAAGCAATGCAAAGATACAGTTTTCTCAACAACCTAATTGGCCAAAGACATAAAGGATGTAGGGAAGTGGATACCCACACTGCCAGAGAAGATGTTAATAGGTATTATATCACTTCTAGAGGACAACTTAGTAACACTTATGAAAAGCCCTTTGAAGGAGAGGGTGGAACAAATTGAGAGAGCAGCATGGAAACATATACATTACCATATGTAAAATAGACAGCCGGTGGGAACTTGCTGTGTGACAGGGAGCTCCACCCAGTGCTCTGTGACAACCTACAGGGGTGGGATGGGGTGGGAGACGGAAGGGAGGTTCAAGAGGGAGGGGATATATATGTACCTGAGGCTGATTCGTGTTGATGTATGGCAGAAGCCAGCACAATATTGTAAAGCAATTATCCTCCAATAAAAAATTTTTTTTAAAGAGTATATACCTTTGATATAGGAATTCTCCTTCTGGGAAAGAATGGAACAAGTTTGCAAAGATATACCTATGTTGTGAGTAATTGGAACATTGTCTATAATGATGAAAAAATCGAGATGTCTGTTAATAAGGGATTTGGTGTATACACTACACTATAGCAGAACACTGCATAGCCGTGAAAATGATAATGATGCCATTTATTTATCTGAAAAGATTTTCACAATAGAGTGTTAAGAGAAAAAAAGTAAATAAGCGAATTCGTATGGCTATGTGTACATGTAGGTATGTATATTTATTCCATTATTTTAAAATGTATCTCTATAGGTACATTTTCATAGAAAAGTATGTAAGTACATACATTAAAATGTTAACAGTGATTTTTCTCCAAGTTATCAAATTACAGTTTATTTTGGATCTTTTCTGATTTTCTGAACTTTTTGCATAACCAAAGAAACAGTAAAATAAAACTTAAATTTTTCTTTCTTTCTTTGCTACTATAATTTTCCCTTTTCTCTTCCTCCTCTTCTATGCTTGTTTCCCTCCCATGTGGAGAATTCTTACCACAGAGGTGATATCTAGGAGAGGCCTCCTGCCAGGACTAGGAGGGCTGGAGGCCTCCTGCTCACATCCACCCACAAGTACCCTTCTAGCTTCTGATGGACCTCTTGGGACGTGTAAGAATGATTCTCCAAAACCTTAACTTTGAAAGCAGGAGACCCCTGGGAAATGCCCTAAGGCTAACCTCTGAACACCTGGTTTACTGTGAAACCCTCCTTCTGACATCTCATGGCATCAAGTTCTAATGGAAAGAACTACATAGTTTAAAATCTATGATGTCCAGACCATAGCCAGTAGATTTAGGCTGTTTTGGGTCCACAGCATGCCATGAGCCATAAGGTGATGGTCCTGGGAAAAATCTCACGTGTGATGCAACACCCTGCCTGAGCTCAGGAGGAAGTGGGGACAGGTAGTGTTAAACCTTCCTCTGAAAGAGGCCATGCCCAGCTTCTGAAGCTGGGATTCTGGCACTACTTTTATACTAGCTTGGTCTTGTCAAGTTTTGTCCAAAGTGGACAGTGGCTCCTCCTGTTGGGGGTGGGGGGCGGTGGCTACTTAGCTTGTGTCTCTCCAGCCTCCTTCCGTCTTAAAAGGTGGAGACCAGGCTGAATAAACAGGCATTATTACGAATGAGGTCTTAGAGCCCAGGTCCATGGCCCTCTGTTGGGTGCTCTCAGTGGGTCAGTGACATTACTGCATGAGCTGGTCCTGTTGGAAAGGATTGGTTCTACAGAGGAAGAGAGGTCATATCCCAACCAGACCACAGGGAGGGTGGGAAGGAAGGGTGGTGGTGATTGAAGATGGTCTTCTTTGATTCTTTGCCTGACTCTCCAAAGGAGTTGTGGATTATCATCTGGTGTGGTCTAAGTGTATGGCAATAAAACTGAGTGGCCTTGAGTATCTAGACAGAAAGACTTCTAATTTCATATAGTTATCTTCCAGTAAATCTCCTACTAGAACCCTTGTAGAGGTCTAACTAGGAAGGCTCTCTTGTCATAAGACGGCCTGTCACTTTCTTTTACATCCTGACTAGCTGTACCTCTCACTCTGGCCCTTTCTTGACTATTTACTCTTATCTATTTCCTGACTTTACTGTAGGCAGTAATGGTGTTTGAAGCTCCTCCTGTATGGTTGAACCACAAAGAAGCCCCACCCTGGTACAGATAATTGGATCAGAAGCCTTCAGTCACCCATGGCATAGGTTGGTTAGACTTGATCTTCTCTGAGTGAGCTGAGCCTGACATGCCGTCCCTGGGAAGACACTCCAAGAGCTACACTATGCAGCCCGCAGGTTCTCTGTGTGTGTGTGTGTGAAACTGGTAGAGCTTCTAGAGTGTGCCCTGGGTGATTCAGCTGTTTTTTCTGGTCATGGCCTGTTGTCATCTACCCCACCCCCAAAGATAATGTCTCAACTTTCTAATTACTTTAGTGATCTATACCTGCATGAGAGAAGAATTTTACAACATGTATCTTGCCACTTTTGAGAATTCAAATACTCTGTCAGGTTGTCAAGGGAAAAATGAACAGAAGGAAGAGAAAATTGTTGTATCAGTCAAGACTCTTGGTTGCAGCATTAGAAATTATGTCTGTCTAATTTAAGCAGAAAAGAAATCGATTAAAAGGATATTGGGTGCTCATAGAATCAATTGCAAGATTTGAGGACCAGGCTCAGAAAACAAGCAGGAATCAGAAATCACCACCCAGGGACACATCAAAGGATGGGTTGTGCTGTGCTGTGATATGTTGCTTCAGTCTTGCCTCTTTGCGACCCCATGGACTATAACCCGCCAGGCTCCTGTCCATGGGATTCTCCAGGCAAGAATACTGGAGTAGACTGCCATTTCCTCCTCTAGGGAGGAAGGAACTCCCTGAACTCTCATCTCAGGTCTCCTGCATTCACAGGTGGGTTCTTTACCACTAGCGCCAACTGGGAAGCCCGAGGGTGGGTAAAAAGCTCTGCTAGGGCCTTCACACTGCCAGGGACTTCAGCCTGGAGGTGGATTTGAAGCTATCTCTTCATTCTTCTCTCAGTTGCTGAAGATCCAAGTTCCTGGGCGGCAACATCCAATAGGCTGGCCATACAGTAGCTGTCAGCGGGGGATGGGACTGGAAGCAGACGTGGGGAAGGGACATCCAGCTTCTGTAACTTCCATGCATAATGAGACCTTGCCACCCAACCAGTTTAGATGATAAGACTCTTCCCCAAATAAGAGAGGAGGTGGATGCCAGGTCAAAATTTTAAAAGTGACAAATCCTCCCCTACATTTGTTGTGGAGTGTGTGAATTTGGCAAGTGTGGGTATGGAAACCCATATCCCTTTTACATTCTAGAGATTAACTTTTCTATCTTATGAATCAAGGTCAACTGCCCTGATCTTTGGAGGTTTCAATCCAGCCTAAAGGAGCAGTGCTTCTTCATATGATCCAAGGAATCAAAAGTTCAGTGAAAATTAAGCAACCAGAGAAGATCTCCAATAGACAAATTATAATTGAGGTTATATAAATTATACTCTTTTTTTTTTTTTAGATTTCCCTCATGATTTTATTTTTTTACTTATAAGCTATTTGTCATTTATATTGTTACAGAAAAACCCAAAAGAACTTTTTGGCCAACCCATAAACCAAGAGAATCAAGTTTGCCAGGAATGGTTTATTGAAATGATTTGTTTTACCTCATACTGGGGTAAAACTGAAATTTATTCCCTCCTGCATTCAACTTATCATTTATTTTAATTCAATTTAATTTCTCATTTATTGTATTGCATTTGAATACACAGTATGCATTCACAAAGCACGCTTTCTCACATACTCTCTCAATAGAAAGAGAAAATTTTATAACTACTCAAATAAGAAATTATACAAGAATATTGCTTTCAAAAAAAAGAAAAAAGAATATTGCTTTCACCACGGATACTTTTTAAAAATTAATTAGTTAGTTTTTGGCTGCACTGGGTCTTCAATGCTGCCCCCAGGCTTTCTTTAGTTGCTGCGAGCGGGAGAACTACTTTCTAGGTGTGCAGGATTCTCATTGCAGTGGCTTCTTTTGTTGCGAAGCACAGGCTCTCGAGCTCTCAGGCGTCAGCAGCTGTGGCTCTTGGGCTCTATAGCACAAACTCAGAAGTTGTGGCACATGGGCTTAGTTGCTCCACAACGTGTGGAATCTTCTTGGAGCAGGGGTAGAACCTTTATCTCCTGGACTGGCAGGCTGATTCTTAACCACTGGACCACCTAGGAAGTCCTCACCACCAATACACGACACTGTTCTAGAAAGTCTAGCACACGCAGTAAAACACAGGGGAGAAACAATATGTATAAATAATGGAAAGGAGACAAACTTATTATTTCCTGTTGATGTTGTCTGCCTCGAAAGATCAAGAGAATCAACTGAAACACTATTAAAACTATTAAGTGAATTCAATAAAAAAGTCAGTTGCCAAAGATCATGAGATTAGGTTCTCATAACAGTGAGTGAAGTCAAAGTTGTGCGTAGCCAAAATCACCCTTGAAAATTCTCCAAATTGCCCTAAAATACTGTATACAAGGGGTTGTGAGTACAACTCTATTCACTGTTTATATATAGAAAACAATGTAATATATACAGAGTTACGTATACATATGTATAACATACACATCTGTGTAATATATACAGTAATTTGCAGCACATTAGAGCATATATGTAAAGCAATTAACATTATTTCTTTCATGGCAAAAACTTGTGTTTAAATATGGCATTATATGCATTGATGATCTATCTCAACCATAGACAAAAAAATCAATAACTTATATTGCTAGTTAGAAATTATAATTTTATGTCTCCTTTACAATAGCAACCAAAATAATACAGGATTACTTCTCAGTTTGTGACCTCTAGACAAAGATGAATGATAGACTAGTTTATTGAAGAATGATTCCAGGGACCCAGTCTGGGAATGAGGATGGGGGATGGGAGATGGGGACAGGAAGGATGTCGGTAGAGGGCGCATCATCAAGCTAGATTTCCCTGGGGGCAAATAGAGCGTTCCCCTAGCAGACCCTCCGGGAGACAGTGTGAGCACGTGACAGAGTTACAACAGAAGGCAGAGGAAGCTGGTGTTTACTCACCAACTCTCCACCATCATCAGTGAAAGGCTATTTCTAGGGAAATAAACTCCACATTTCCGGCTGGCCCTGCCAACAGTCCTACTAGGCTCCTATGGCCGGAAAAGGCCTCTCTTGAGCCAAGAGGTGCCCAGGAATCTGCCCCTGGGAAGTAGATAGGGGATGCCAAAGGTATTTGGTGGAAACAGCACTGGCAGTGTCCACTACATGTTAACCTAAAAAGGAATGGGATCTAAATATAAAAACTGCACATTTCCACTGAGAATCATAAAAAAAAGTTAAAATGGAGAGATGGACCATGTTCCTAGGAGGAAAGACTTAATAACATTAAGATTTTAATTTCCCTAAAATTCATGTATAAATCAAATACAGTTCCAATTAAAATTCTACTGAGGATTGTTTTTCTTCTTTTAAGTGTATCTGGAAGGGAAAAAATGAGTGAGGATAGATGAAAAATTTTGAAAACTTCAGTGCCCTTAAAAACCCTTTAAATACCGAGAAGGTACTATCTTGGCCTTACCAGATAATAAATTAGATTGGTAGTGGTGCAGGGACAGACAGACAAACAAAGCAAGTGCCCTAAAGATTGCAGGAACACACTCAAATATTTCTAAGTATGTAATCACATGTGGCATTTAAAAATCAACCATAAATGAAAGGAATAGTAAGTAAATATTATTGGTATAAGTTATATCTTGCATCACATGGCAGAAAAATTCCACATGGATCTAAGATTTAAATGTAAGTTAAAAGCTTAAAATACCAGATAGAAGAAAATGAAGGTGCATTTTTTGGGATAAGTCTATAACAAAATGAGTGAGTCTAGCCTAAGCTTGACAATTGAGAAGGAATCCTAGAGGAAAAAAAATGAATAATTTAAGCCCATTGAAGTGAAAAATACCTATGGATCAAAACCACCACAAATAAAACAGAAAAAGAGAAAACATGAATATGCTTACTATATTAAAAATGCTTGAAGTTCTTGAAAATCAACAGGAAAATATTAAGATATCAATCAAAATTAAATTGAATAAAGTATCTATTCATTCAGTTCAGTTCAGTTCAGTCGCTCAGTCATGTCCGACTCTTTGCAACCCCATGAACCGCAGCACGCCTGGCTTCCCTGTCCGTCACCAACTCCGAGTCCACCCAAAACCATGTCCATTGAGTCGGTGATGCCATCCAACCATCTCATCCTCTGTTGTCCCCCTTCTCCTCCTGCCCTCAATCTTTCCCAGCATCAGGGTCTTTTCAAATGAGTCAGCTCTTTGCATGAGGTGGCCAAAGTACTGGAGTTTCAGCCTCAGCATCAGTCCTTCCAATGAACACCCAGGACTGGTCTCCTTTAGGATGGACTGGTTGGATCTCCTTGCAGTCCAAGGGACTCTCAAGAGTCTTCTCCAACACCACAGTTCAAAAGCATCAATTCTTCAGTGCTCAGCTTTCTTTATAGTCCAACTCTCATATCCATACATGACCACTGGAAAACCATAGCCTTGACTAGATGGATATTTGCTGACAAAGTGATTTCTCTTCTTTTTAATATGCTATCGAGGTTGGTCATAACTTTCCTTCCAAGGAGTAAGCATCTTTTAATTTCATGGCTGCAGTCGCCATCTGCAGTGATTTTGGAGCCCAGAAAAATAAAGTCAGCAACAGTTTCCAATGTTTTGCCATCTATTTGCCATGAGGTGATGGGACTGGATGCCATGATCTTTGTTCTCTGAATGTTGAGCTTTAAGCCAACTTTTTTCACTCTCCTCTTTCACTTTCATCAAGAGGCCCTTTATTTCTTCTTCACTTTCTGACATAAGGGTGGTGTCATCTGCATATCTGAGGTTATTGATATTTCTCCCAGCAGTCTTGATTCCAGCTTGTGCTTCATCCAGCCCAGCATTTCTCATGATGTACTCTGTTGTTACTGCTGCTAAGTCGCTTCAGTCATGTCCGACTCTGTGCTACCCCATAGATGGCAGCCTACCAGTCTCCTCCGTCCCTGGGATTCTCCAGGCAAGAACACTGGAGTGGGTTGCCATTTCCTTCTCCAATGCATGAAAGTGAAAGTGAATGTGAAGTCACTCAGTCATGTCCGACTCTTCACAACCCCATGGACTGCAGCCTAACACTCTCCTCTGTCCATGGGATTTTCCAGGCAAGAGAACTGGAGTGGGATGCCATTGCCTTCTCTGGATGTACCCTGCACATAAGTTAAATAAGCAGGGTGGCAAAGCAGCCTTGATATACTCCTTTTCCTATTTGGAACCAGTCTGTTCTTCCATGTCCAGTTCTAACTGTTGCTTCCTGATCTGCATACAGGTTTCTCAAGAGGCAGGTCAGGTGGTCTGGTATCCCCATCTCTTCCAGAATTTTCCAGAGTTTGTTGTGATCCACACAGTCAAAGACTTAAGTATAGTCAATAAAGTAGAAATAGATGTTTTTCTGGCACTCACTTGCTTTTTCAATGATCTAGCAGATGTTGGTAATTTGATCTCTGGTTCCTTTGCCCTTTCTAAAACCAGCTTGAATATCTGGAAGTTCACGGTCCATGTATTGCTGAAGCCTATTCAACAAATATTTCTTGAGAGCCTGTTCCTTGGGAGGCAGGTGCCATGAAGATAACCAAGGATACAGAGTGGGGATACTTGGATAGAGTGATTGGAGAAGGTCTCTCTGAGAAGCAGCATATAAACAAGACCTTTAGGATGAAAATGCATCTTCTAGGGATGGAGGGGTGGGAGAAAGTGGGGAAAGCCTTCCAATCTGAGGAAATAGCATTTGCAACTGTCCTGTAGTGGCAAAAGTTTAGTGATACAATGAATGGGAAGGAGGGCAGCATGGTGTGGAAGAAGACAGGGAATGTGGCAAGAAGTGAAATGGAAGAAGTAGATGAGGATCAAATTGTGCAAAGCCTTCTAGATCATGATAACAAGTTGGGAATTTATTTGAAAAATTAGGGGGAGCCAATGAAGGGCTTTGAGTAGGAAAATGATAGATTAAAATTTCCATTTAAAAAGAAGGTCTTAGTCCAAGTTTGATGCATGAAACAGGGCACTCAAAGCCAATGCACTAGGACAACCCAGAGGGATGGGATGGGGAGGGAGGTGGGAGGGGGGTCAGGACCTGGTGGGCGGGGAGGGGGGATAGATGTACATCCGTGGCTGATTCATGTCAATGTATGGCAAAACCCATCACAATATTGTAAAGTAATTAGCCTCCAATTGAAATATATTAATTAATTTTTAAAACTAGCAGGTCTTGTGACTACTTTGTTTTTTAATATGTATATTTGGCTGTGCTGAGTCTTAGTTGCAGCATGCAGAAACTTTAGTTGTGGCCTGTGAACTCCTGTTTGCAGCATGTGAGATCTAGTTCCCTGACCAGAGATGGAACCTGGGCCTCCTGCATTGGGGGTGTGGAGTCTTAGCCGCTGGGCCACCAGGAAAGTCCCTTGTGACTGCTTTATGAACAACAGATTGGAGGGATGCAAGAGAATAAGGGAATAGGGTGAAGAGATGGGAAGTGACTATGGTGGTGCTGACCTGGACTGAGATTTATTGAGGAGAGGGAGGGAAGTAGAAGCATTAGGATCTATTTTGGAGAAAGAAACAATAAGACTTGCTTATGAGTAAGAAGAGAAAGCCCAGTGGGGAAGGAGAAAGCAACCAAGAATAACCCTCAGGTTTCCAACGTAAGTAGCTCTGAAAATTGTGGTGATGCTTAAGTCAGCAAAGACTGAGGAAATAGCGGGGGCAGGGGGATCTTTTTTTTTTTTTAAGAACATGTTAAATCTGAGAGTCCTGTGATACATCCAAGCAGAGATGCTGCCATCAGCTGAATACTATCAGGAGAGAAGTTTTAGTTAGAGATGTAAATGTGGTAACTAGTCTATGTGCTAATTAAATGGGGAGTGAATGAGTTCACACAGAGAGGGGATCTAGGACCAGGGCATGGAGGGTCAGGTAGAGGCCAAGGCTGAGAAGGAACAGCTACAGAGACAGGAAGATGTGGTATCTCAGAAGGCAAGAGAGGAGGGTGTTTTAAGGAGGAAGTGGTATGGTATCCAGTACTACCAAAAGGTCTAGAAAAACGAGATGACAGAAGTCATCCTAGGATTTGGTGAAGTAAAGGTCACCAGTGATGGGTGAGGAGCAAACTGAGAGATCAGAGATCAGACACAGATTAGTGTGTCTACATCTCTGTAAGACAGTTGGTCCTGCCAGAGTGCAGGACCAGGCAAGTCTCGGGACAGAACATGAATGTCCATAAACAAATGAAGAAGTGTGTCACCCGAACCTGAGGAAAATTAAACGAGAAAAGGCAAATCTTTTTAAACTATCAAATTGAAAAACCACTGGATATTTTTCAAAGTGGTGGTGAGTGTTGTACTCGTCCAGACAGTACTAGAGGAGCTGCAAGTTCATGTAGCATTTCTGGAAACTCAGTTTTGTATGAACCATTTTGACACAGCCATTTCACGCCCAACACTACGTCTGAAGGAAATAATCAGGGGTGTGTGCAAAAATCTGATGGTAAGTAGTCTTATTTTTGTCACAGTGTAAATTGTATAAAGTAGTGACATATTGGAAATACCTGAAATGTTCAACAATAAGAAACTGGTTGAATTTCAGCATGTCATTACAATTGAATTCCTTGCAGCCACTAAAATTTATATTGTAGAAGATTATGAAATAACATGTTAAGAGATGATAGCATATGTTACACAACACTGTGTGACAAAGGCTCATATTTATTTAGTGCTTCATATGCACCAGCACTATGATTAATGCTTTACACAAAATAACGTTTAATCGATATTCTTCTTTCCTTACTTTATAGATAAGGAAACGAAAGCTGGGATTGGTTAAAAAAGCTTGCCTAAGGACATGCATCTGGTATGTAGTGGAAGCAGCAGTCTGCTGCTCTTACCAACATTCTATTTTTACTAATTTTTTGTTCTTTAGTCATTTAGTCATGTCTGACTTTTTGCGACCCCCATGGACTGAAGCACTCCATGCTTCCCTTTCCTTCACTATTTCCCAGAGTTTGCACAGACTCATGTCTGTTGAGTCAGTGATGCTATCCAACCATCTTATCCTCTGTCACCCCCTTCTCCTCCTGCCCTTGATCTTTCCCAGCATCAGGTTCTTTTCCAATGAGTTGGCCCTTTGCATCAGGTGGCCAAAGTATTGGAGCTTCACCTTCAGCATCAGTCCTTCCAATGAATATTCAGGGTTGATTTCTTTTAGGATTAACTGGTTTGAGCTCCTTACAGTCCAAGGGACTCTGAAGAGTCTTCTCCAGCACTACGATTCAAAAGCATCAATTCTTAGGAGCTCAGCCTTCTTTGCGGTCCAACTCTTACATTGTATATGACAACTGGAAAAACCACAGATTTGACTATACAGACATTTTTTCATTCAGATAATAAATCTATACTAAAATGTTGCATCTTGTGGTGGGACCATGGGTGATCTTCTTTACTGTGTTTTTTTTTTACCTATATTTAAAAAATTTGCTATCAAAAATTGTCTAAGTAATAAACGAATTTTGGAGAATAAATGAGTGTTTTTCCATATTCAGAGGATAAGGTTTTAATATCATGAATCATGATATATCTTAATAGACTTGTGGCCTAATTTCTGCCAGAAAAAAATTAATCATAATTACAAAACCAAATTCACCTTTTTGGTCAGAGGTTCCTCTCTTCTCACTGATGTAGCTAGTGTCCCTTTAATTGATATTTCATTCATTCTGTTATCTAGAGTGAATTATGCAGTTTATTTTAGCCATGTACCAGGAAAGACCATTGATGACAGACATTCTGTGTTTGGATGCCTCCATGAAATTTCTTTATGTAACACAGGTAGGCTTTGATTACTCCAGCTTTCAAAGTTCTTCAAATTAAAGGTTATTATAGACACACTTGGAAGAAAAGTTATGACCAACCTAGATAGCATATTCAAAAGCGGAGACATTACTTTGCCGACTAAGGTCCGTCTAGTCAAGGCTATGGTTTTTCCTGTGGTCATGTATGGATGTGAGAGTTGGACTGTGAAGAAGGCTGAGCGCCAAAGAATTGATGCTTTTAAATTGTGGTGTTGGAGAAGACTCTTGAGAGTTCCTTGGTCTGCAAGGAGATCCAACCAGTCCATTCTGAAGATCAGCCCTGGGATTTCTTTGGAAGGAATGCGAAAGCTGAAACTCCAGTACTTTGGCCACCTCATGCGAAGAGTTGACTCACTAGAAAAGACTCTGATGCTGGGAGGGATTGGGGGCAGGAGGAGAAGGGGACGACAGAGGATAAGATGGCTGGATGGCATCATGGACTCGATGGACGTGAGTCTGAGTGAACTCAGATGGTGATGGACAGAGAGGCCTGGTGTGCTGCGATTCATGGGGTTGCAAAGACGACCGAGCGGCTGAACTGATAGACACACTTTATGGCATGGAACTTTAGTGCCTCAGTTAGCTGTTTAAATATGTATCAAAATGCCTTCAAGATTATTTCCTTAGAATCTCTATCCTCCTGTGGGCAGTTTCAGCCCACCTCTGAAGATGGTGATGGTGATGGTGTTGGGATGGGGTAGCTATTACATGGCTTTGTTTGTATCATAGCTCAAGTCCCATCTCTTGAAATGCAAAACCACAAACATCAACACAGTATCCAAAAGGCATGAGGCCTCACTTACAGTGACAGTGTAGGATGAATGTCTGCTGCATTTCTCTAGGTAGTGACCGGCTTAGATGCAGGTGAAAGAACTGCTGTGAGTCCTGACTGTGTCACTCATTAGCTATGTGATCTTGGGCATTACTCAGCCTCCCTCAATTGCAGTTTTCTCATTTGTAAAATGAGGTTTTTACACAGGGAGCCCAGTCTGGCACTCCGTGATGAACTTAGAGGGGTGGGATGGCTGGGAGGTGGGAGGGAGGCTCAAATGGGAGAGGATATATATATATAGAGAGAGAGAGAGAGTGATGACCGATTCTCATTGTTGTACAGCAGAAACTACAGAACATTGTGAAACAATTTTCCTCCAATTAAATAAGTGAATTTTAAAAAGTAAAATGAGATTAAGAGCGCTCACATTAAAGGATCAGTGGAAGGTTAAATGAAGTAATATAGACTAAATTATAGCACAGGGCCAAGAAAGATTTAATACCTTAGGTAGGAACTCAAAATACGTTTTAAATCATTTCAAAATAGTGGACTGCTTTGTTTCTCTTGAAAAGACTGCAGTGATATTTTGGGGTTCTTATTCCTTATTTTATAAATAAGGAAACTAAAGATTTGAGAGGTCATTCATTTCCTTTTTTTTAAAACAATGTCTCACATCTGTGCATGTGTTCAGTGCGATGCTATGGGTTCAGTTTTATAAACAAGACTATGATTTCCTTAGGAATGCCTTTAGCTGCAAATAACAGAAAAAAATTGATGAACACTGGCTAAAAATGAATTTATTCTTTTCAAATCAAGATGTCTAGAGATAGCCAGTGAGTGGCATTGGTTCATTTTCTCAGGGGGTCATCAGAATTTCAGGCTTTTCCTGTCCTTCTGCTTTACCACCCATGACACGTTGGCTTTTCTCATCCTCTCATGATGGCAACATGGCTGCCATGACTGAATGCTTTGAGATATCTGAAGGCCAAAATTGGCAAATGGTGGATGGGTTGGCCAGACCTATGTTCCCTGATATCAAAGACTGCCCAATATCTGAACAAAATGGGGGATCTGTTGGATAAGCAATGGTAGAATCTGCCAGTCTCCATCTCCTGACACCCAAGCCATTGTGTCTTCCTCTCTCCTGTGATGAGCCTGTGTGCCAATACTGCCCCGTTCCCTAACATATTCATCTAAACTCTGTTATCTGGCCTATTCTCCATAGCACTTCTGACAGACACCCCACAGACAGGATTACTGAGTCTCTGTTTTAAATAAACCTATTCATCAATTAGTTTAAAAAAATACTGTTATGTCTTCCTTATTACCCACAGAGTTCCAAACATTAAAAAAGCCAGTAAACCCTGAATGTTTGATGAGTGTCTTTGGTTTAAAGCCAAGCTATTAAAATTTCAATATAACTTGAAGTTTATTGAAACTTGTATATGGTCATACACATCTGTAAAATGAATCTTAACTTTGCAATCTTTAAAGAAAAAGCCAATAAACCCAGATTATTTATTAAAAACCCTCCTATGTTGCCAGAACCCACATTGGAGTAAAGAAAAATATACTTCTGAATGCAATTTATTTTTCTTGATGCAGCTTTAGGGAGATTCTTGTTATAGTTCAATTTCTTCTGCTTTCTTTGTTATGAGTATATTCCTCATGAGTTCATAAGACAGAGAATAATTACTGAGGACACAGCTGTGGTCCAGTCAAGCTATAGATTTCAATATTCCTATGAAAGCATAGTCAGAACTTAAGGCAAGCCAGGCTTTATATCTATAGGAAATGCTGCTACTGAGCTTAGTAGCTTAGTTGGGTCTGACTCTTTGCTACCCCATGGACTGTACTCATTATTTTCCTCTGTCTATGGGCTTTCCCAGGCAAGAATACTGGAGTGGGTTGTCATTTCCTTCTCCAGAGGATTTTCCTGACCCAGGGATCAAACCTGTATCTCCTGCATTGGTAGGTAGATTCTTTACCACTGAGCCTCCATGGAAGCCCATATGTATAGGAAATATCTGATTTTTTAAAAAAATCACTAGAAAACTGTTACTTTGTACAGAATTTTGCTGCCTGAAAAAGGACTGAGTACATGAAGTTATTTTAGAAATAAGATGATACAAGTTACTTTAGCAAATATTACATCATATTTACTCCAATGAACAGGGTAACAAGGTTGGATCTTGAGGTTCTCAGAAAGGCCTTGCTAACAAGAAACCATATGTGAATTTAATTATTAACTCATTTGGAATTTCTCTTCTTCTTATCTCCTATCTCACAGTGCCCAATATTGCAATTTTTTCCAGCATTCATGATCTTGGAGTTCTGCCTACATTTCTGGTAAATCTTTTTAAGACTCAGGATTGCTCCAGGATTTATTCTTTTGAAATCTATTATGAGGGTTTCCTCTCTGCTAACCCCATGGTGTGTGTTCTTTCTTTCTTTGTGTTCCCATAGCTATTTCCACTGTGTCTTTCAAGTAGCACAATGCACTGATGAGGAGAGGGAAACTGGTTGAGAATGCTGAAGATTGGAAAATTGGGTCGATGCCAAAAAGTGTGACCCGGCCTGTTTTTCCCCCTTTACTCATCTATTTGCTCAGATCCCTGAAGAGGGGACAGACTGAGTCTGAAGAACATATGAGAGGTCTCTTGTCAATGAAAACACGTAAACACAGGTTTGCACATTTTAAGCAGTATTATTCCATGGACAGAGGAACTTGGTGGGTTTCAGTCCATAGGGTCTCAAAGAGTCGGAGACTCTTCACTCAGTCAACTGAGTGACTAACAGTATTAATATAGCTATTCAGTATGATGACAGGAAGCTTTCTCAAGCAGATCCAAGAAAAATGATATGTGTGGAAACAGCGAATCACCCTTAGAATTTTTAAAAGGTTAATAATAATAATAATGTTTGGGTTCTCCCACATTTACTTCCTGGCTCACAGTATTTTCCATCCCATGTCTACCCTTTCTTACCTTCAGAAAAGAGGATTTGGGTTTTCTATTTAACTAGGTACTCATTAAAGCTAAGCCAACAGCAGGATGCTTCCCTATCGGAGGAAGGGGGGCTCTAGCCAGGAAAAGGACAGAGCTTCCTGAGAGTGGCCTGGAGGGAGTCAGAGAGGGACCCCAGTGGGGGTTAACTTTTCAAAGCTGCTTTTCCCTTTTGGAGAAGAAAGAGGCAGATCAGAGGGTTGAAGTTCCCTCACAGCGCTTCTAAAACCTACTTAGGACTTTATCACTACCCAACCAAAACTACAATGTACAGCTGGGGTGCCCATTTCAGTTGATTCAGTTGAAAAAGAAGAAATAGGGGACCCACTTACAGATTTGGAAACAAAAGCCCAGGACTGGAACTGAGAAGGGCCTAGGTGATTATCACCATCATCATCTTCCTTTCAATTGAAATGTTTCATAGCTTTGCTCACACCACCTTAGGAATGTCTGGTGGGGATACCCTAGAGCTACTCTCAGTGGTTACTTCCGGGGAAAAGGTCATAGGACATCAAGGCGCTGGAGAGACTCTGGGAGCTTTTGATAAAGTCCATGCATTATTTTTACTTTCAAAAACTAGTGATTTGACTTCTAAACTAGTGAGCAGACATGGTGATTTAAATGAGCAACTTTACTACTGTTAAAGAGAGGGGAAGAAAAGAATAAAGGAAACTCTCAGGGACCAGTTTCGTGGAGGACAATTTTTCCATGGATGTGGCAGGGTGAGGGGGAGGATGGTTTCAGGATGATTCAAGCACATTACATTTATGGTGCACTTTATTTCTAATCTGGTGGTGCCACTAATCTGACAGGAGGTACCAGTCCACAGCCCAGAGATTGGGGTCCCCTGGTCTAGAGATCCCCACCAATGGTGAGACTGACATACCAGCTCTATCCATTCAAATAGAAAGATGAACAACATGGTAGATGGTAGCCACTGAGAAGCAGGGGAAGTTGGATTTTAATACAGTTCTACAAATATGAATGTGCTACATTGGATTTCTTTTTCTTTTGTTATCTGTTCAAGAGTTACTTCATTTGCTTTTGATGGATGGTATAGCCTTCATACATCTGAGAGGAGCTCTGGGCCTGGTTTTCCAGAATCCCGCTGCTTCACCAGGTTCCTGAAGCCTTCCTCCCACAGGGTTGCATGCACAGTTTCAGTGGGATTTCTTTTTCTGTTTCAGTTTCTGCATGTAAATCAAAAACTAAAAAGCCTGTAGGTTGGAATGAAAGAACACTGGGGATAGATGTATCTTCTTCCATTTGGGAGCTCTGAATACAAATCACTGTCTAGGGCTGAGGAGAGGGAGAGAGGGGGAGAGGGCAGGGAGGCCTGGCGTGCTGCGATTCATGGGGTCGCAAAGAGTCAGACACGACTGAGTGACTGAACTGAACTGAGTGGGCAGAGACTCATTTTATAATTAAACATAGGAAACTTTGATCGTGATAGAGATATTTCTCATAGATAATGGTGCAATGCCACAAGGATTTCTTGATTTCTACAACTGAAGTGTTTTTTGTTTTTTTTTAAAGAAATGTGGATCTCTTTGTTTTGTAAATCATAGAGCAATTTATGGGCCCATAAGGAACTCCCTGAGCAGAGGACTCTAATTAGGAAGGTTTTTGTAAAACTCATTTCTTAATTATCTCTTCACTTTTATATGCCTCAGCCTTTTTCATTTTACTGGTTTTCCTTTCTCATCAAATGGACTTATTTATACCATTCTCATCTTAGAACAAAGAGAGACCCCCTCCCTGGCGAAACGTCTCCTCCAGCTACTACCCTCTCCTTTCCTTTCCTTCACAGCTAGATGGTTAGATGGTGAGTAGAGTGCTCAATCATCCCATTTGGCCTGGGGCAACCATGGCCATGGATTTCCACTGCGTAAAACTAGTACATGCTTGCATGCTCAGTCATGTCGGACTCTTTGAGACCTTATGCACTGTAGCCCGCCAGGCTCCTCTGTCCATGGGATTTTCCAGGCAAGAATACTGGAGTGGGTTGCCATTCCCTTCTCCAGGGAATCTTCCCCATCTCCCAAATTGTACTCCCATCTCCTGACTTTCTGCAATGGCAGACAGATTCTTTACCATTGAGTCACCTGGGAAGTTCTTCAAAAGGATGGTTCCTCCTTCACCGAACCAGTACTCTTTTCCCAGGGCAAGGATTGCTCCTTGATATAAAATCCTTGAAATGAACATGGTTTCAATTCACTTTATCAAACCCTTCAGCATTCTTTCATCCTACTGGAATGTTCTTCTTCTTGGATATTTTCCTCTCTGGACTTCATTACTTCATTCTCCCCCAGGTTTACTCCTGCTCCTCGTTTTGTTTCTGTATGTATGTGTGTATATATTTTGAAGTATAGTTGGTTTGCAATATTATTTTAGTTTTAGGTTTATAAGATAGTAATTCAATATTTTATGGGTTATACTCATTTAAAGTTATATTAAATATATACAGAATATGAGCTATATTTCACTGTGTTGTATAATATATCCTTATTGCTTATTGATACATAGTAGTTCGTACCTCTTAATACCTCACCTTGCCCCTCCCCACTTTCCTCTCTCTACTGGTGACCACCAGTGTGTTCTCTATATCTGTGAGTCTGCTTCTGTTTTGTTATGTTCATTTGTTTTATTTTTTTAGATTCCACATGTAAATGATAACAGGTATTTGTCTTTCTCTGTTTGACTTATTTCATTAAGCATAGTACCCTCTAGGTCCATCCACATTATTGCAAATGGCAGAATTTCATTCTTTTTTATGGTGAGTAATTTTATATATGTGTGTATATATATGTATATAGTGTGTGTATGTATTTAATTATACATATGTATGTATAAAACATTTTCTGTATTTATCCATTTGCTGAGGGACACTTACGTTGCTTCCATGTCTTGGTTATTGCAAATAATGCTGCTATGAACATTGTTGTGCATGTATCTTTCCCATTGAGTGTGTTCATTTTCTTCCCTCTTGTTTCTTCTCATTCTTTTTGTATGCTCAACATAAATTTTAGGAATCCCAGGTTTGGACTCCAGTCTTCTCATTCCCTTTGGGACCACATTCATTCATTCAAATATTTCTTAAATTCCTACTGTAAGTAAGGCAGAGTTCCTGCTCATTGAACTTACAGTCCAGAGGTAGTGACTTTTACATATGTGCTAATGACCACTAGGACTAGAAGTCTAACCAGGATCTTTCTTTGACTCATAGAACCATTGCCTGCTGGACATTCCTACTTGCATGTCTCAAACAGAATTGTTCCTCTTTCCATCCCCATCCAAACATTCTCTTTGGAGACTGGTGTTCTGTCTACTCAGCCACCCAGCAGCAACTTGGGAGATCTCTTGGCTCCTCCTTTAGCGTGTGCATCCAGTTTGTCACCCAAGTTAGCTGTATCTTTTGAATATGACTCAGATCTGTCCTTGATGTCTTCCATCCTCAATGTGTCCACCCTAATTAGGTCCTTGTCATTTTGCTTTGTAACTGTTGTTCTTGCCTCTACACCAGCCCTTTTATTTTTTTCCATATATTTCCCAAATGTGTCTAAGATACAAATGTAATCATGTCCCCTATCCAATTAAAAAGCTCAGTTCCCTGTTGCCTCCTGACAGTATCCAAACTCTGCAGCATGATGTGCTAAGCAGCATACCAGGCACACACAGCAGGTTATGCTCTGTTCTTCACACACTTCCTTACCAGCCAGATTCTGCATTTAGAAATAAGTAGTACTAAGGTGTTCCCTGAACATGGTGGCTTCTCCCAAGCCTTGTGCCTGACGCTGCTCTTGCTCTTCTTGGAATGTTCTTCTTTCTCTCAACTAATTCTTTTTTTTCTTTAAGACCTAGCTGAGTGTCATGTTGATGGGAAAGTGTTATTCACTCAGTCATGTCTGATTCTTTGTGATCCATGGGTAGCCTGCCAGGATTCTCTGTCCATGGGATTTCCCAGGCAAGAATACTGGAGTGGGTAGCCATTCCCTTCTCGAGGGGATCTTCCCAACCCAGAGATCGAACCCAGGTCTCCCACATTGCAGGCAATTCTTTACCACCTGAGCCACCAGGGAAGCCCCATGTTGACTGGAAGCCTTTGCTAAACTACTAGTGTGGGTGAGGCAACCTCCTGTGAGATTTCCTCTCACAGAGGACTCACCACACACGCTAACGCCAGTATACTCTAGGCAGTTGATATTTGTTTATTGAATGAATTAATTAATGAATAGTGAACATAATCTCCTAAATGTTAGAACCAGGGAGTTGTAACGTTAAAAGGGATCTTACTGAATATCTAATTTACCCAGGAAGAAACTTAAACTAGTCATAGTCATCATGAGTCTTATTCCTTTTCTCCTTTCCATTATTTCCAAAATTTATAGTTTCATATTTCTCATTTGATTAAAGTAAGGTATCTTTGTTATGGAGTTTTGCTAGAAGGTGACCAAAGTTACCTCAAAGCATTAATACAGTGACTATCAGAGGAGATATAGCATAGCGGAGGAGATACTACTAACTCATCAATTCCGATATATAAATGGACAAATATGTCCTACCAGTACCTAACAGCCCACTTTTCTCTCATGACATCACCACTTAAAAGCTATTCTTCCTTAAAAGAGAGCAGATAATAAGCATTTCTCAGGTAGAATTTTCATTCTTCTCTTCCCTTTTCATTGCAGTCTTTTTCTTATCATTATCATCATTACTAGTCAGATAACTGAACCAATGAGCAAAGAGGTTGCTGACACATCAGAATCCAACCAAAAGCTACAGCATGAGTTAGCGGGCACCTGTTTAAGAAGTAACAAATATATTTTGGCAGGCACAGCCTGGAATAATGGCAGGAAAACAGGAACATAGTGATTTATAACTAAGAGCCACTAAAAAGATAGGGAGGGATTCTATATTCAATTTGATTGAAGAGACCAACACAAGAAGAATGAAATATGAAAGAATACAATGTCTGAAAACAATGTTGGTAAGCAAATTTGTGAAGAAAAATAAGAAATTAAACTACAAATATTGAACATAGGCACTACTTTAAGAGTGTTACACATGTTGTAGATTCTTGTAACAACCCCGTGAGGGAAGTATTTTATTATCTCAGAAGAGAAAACAGCCTTAGAAAGCTTCAAAAACCTACTGAATCCCTCACAGATTTCACACTCAAGTGGTCCATTACTATTTACAGTTAAATAATAATTAACCTTTATAAAATTTTTAATTTTCAAAAGAATATCCATGCATAATTTAATTAATCCTCAGAAGAGTCCTGTTATTATTCCTATTTTTAGATAAGGAAAGGGAACCCTAGGGAGGTTAGGACTCAATCACAATTGCTTAAATCTGCTTGTAATCATTACAAGTAGGTTTTAAACCCAGTCAGCTTCTTCGACTATGGCATGCAAGCCTCTAAGAAGATAAATCATAACTAAAAATGGATAACACAGAAAGGCCCAAATCCTTTCTGTTCATTTTTTTCCACAAAAATATGTATTTGTTGACAGCTTTATTGAGATATAATTCACATGCCATCATGTTTTTCCATTTAAAGTACACACTTAGATGGTCTCTAGTACATTTGAAATTGCATATCCATCACCAGATTATGGTTTCGGACCATTTTAGCATCTCCACCCAATGAGACTCCATTAGCTGTCATTTCATATTGTCTCCCACCACCCAATCCTTAACAAATCCTTAACAATCTACTTTCTGTCTCTATGGATCTGCATTTCATATAAATGGAATCGTGGGATATGTCTGGCTTCTTTCCTAGGGCCATTCATGTCAGTACTTCTCTCCTTTTAGTGGCTGCATTGTATTCCATTGTATTCCATCCTACGGATATCCCACATTTATTTATGCCTTCATCCACTGATGAACATTTGCATCATTTCCACTTTTGGATTATCACAAATACGATGCTATGACTGTTCATGTACACGATTTTGTGTGAAAGCTATGCATTTTAAAACAAATTCCTGTTTTTACAAGTGTCCTAATGGCTAGTCCTACAGAGGACTGGCCTCATGAAATGCTCTGGAAAACATACCAACAATTTCCGTGGTCAAATAAGTGTGGTTCAAAATAAACCCTCCTTTGCTCCTTTAGAGTCACGTTCCACAATAAAAGGACTAAGAAAACCTGCTCTAAGGAAACCTGCTTGACTTCTTTGCCTAGTATTCCTCCAACTTTTATAATACTGCAACCTTCCTTCACAGAACACTAGTAACATTCTGAGGAACTGGTGCACAAGGGAACACATTTTGGGAAAGGCTGCCCTAAATATTTAGCAAAGAGAGCCCCTTGGGAAGTGAAGCAGAATGCTTGGCACTCGTTCTGGGATGCTCCCTTTCCTTCATGTGATCCAGCATCTTTGCATATGACACCCACTGTATAATAATAGACCGAGCATTATGGCTCCATTTCTATTTTGGGTTGGGGAAAATAGGTTAAAATTTTCTCTTGAAATATGGCTTTTGGGGGGTAAAAATAGTCAGCAGGTTGCTCTGACAGCATTGTCACTGTCTCAGCAGAGTGCAGGGTTAGTCAGTGACTGTCAATGCCAGGATGAAGATGCCCTGATCACGTGCTTCACACCATTGCCATCGCTGCGATTTCCCTAGCACCTGGCAGAGGGTTTGGCAGAGAGTCGGCACTCAAACTGTTGATGAATGAATGTGTGCTGATCATAAAGATGTGTTGGGACCCACTGTTTCACAGATGAAAATGCAATCTTCCAAAGGACTGTGAGGGTTTCCCAGGTGGTTCAGTGATAAAGAATCTGCCTGCTAATGTAGCAGATGCAGGTTCGATCCCAGGGTCAGGAAGATCCCTGGAGAAGGAAATGGCAACCCACTCCAGTAGTCTTGCTAGGAGAATCTCATGTTCAGAGGAGCTGGTGGGCTATAGCCCATGGGGTCACAAAGGAGTTGAGCACAACTGAATGATTAAAGAAAAACCACCACCAAAGGACTGTGATTTGCTGAAGTTAACATAGCTGCTAGCTGTAGCACCAGAACAGCTCCAGAACACAACAGTGAACAGGTTCCCTGGCTCAGGATTCTCTGTTCTCTCTGATATGAACATCTTTGCATTAAAAACTTATTTATTAATCTAAATTTCGGATGAAACTTTTAAAATGTTTTTACATTATTTAGCTATTTTAGTGAAGCAGGCTTGAACAAGGCTAACAGGGAACTGTGCCAAGAAATCAAGGTCTGAGGTTTTCCTTCCTTGGAGTGATGCAATCTGGGAAAGTAAGCCCTGGTCCCCACGGGAGGCCAAAACTGCCAGGGCCTAAGTAACGAACAGGGAAGAGAAATACGAAGACCACAGATGACAGCTGGATGGCAAACATCATGTAGTGTTTTGTTGGCCTGCCATGCATTTTCAGCACTACTTTTTTACACATCCAGTTTTCTGAGTGGCAAAACTATCATGAAAAGAAAATTGTCTAAATATGTTCCATGCTGAACACCTTGCTTTCCCTTCGTGTTTTTCCTGGGTCACTCAGCCTTGCTATCATATGTGAACCAGGCTTTTGACACTGGAGAAAAACATCACAGGTGTATTAGAGGAAACTATAATCAAAACAAATTAGACACCCAAAGAAGAATAAGGCTGCTTAAGTTATTCACTGATATTCATAAGACAACTCTCAAAAATCAATCAGTGTCTATTTTTACAGCTTATTGTATAGGACGTCAGTTATGTCTGACTCTTTGTGACCCCCACGGACTGCAGCACGTCAGGCTTCTTTGCCCATGGGATTTTCCAGGCAAGAATACTGGAGTTGCCACTTTCTACTCCAAGGAATTTTCCCAAACCAGAGATCAAACCCATGTCTCCTGCACTGGCAACGGATTCTTTACCACTGAATCAACAGGAGATAGGCCTCCCAGGCAGTGCAGCGGTAAAGAATCTGCAGGAGACATGAGAGGTGTAGGGAAAATTCCATGGACAGAGGAGCCTGTAACCCATGGTGGGTTACAGTCCATGGTGTCACAAAGACTCAGATGTAACTGAGCATACTCACATCTGTTTTTACAGGAAGACACTGTCATATTGGAAAATAAATATAACACTCAGGAATCCCTTTTGTGTCTCAGAGACATTGATTTTGATTTTGTTTACCATTTTAGATATAATTTTAATATACTTAGACATGGAGAATTTCAAGTCAGTTGATTTTGTAAAGCATTTTTGGAATCATTTTGCTCCTTTTCACTAGAAGTTATGAAAGTGCCAAACAGTTCTTTTGGGTTTGGTCTCTGGGTCCCCAGATTCACCCTCGATTTATTTTCCTGAGTTATAATGTAAAGCCTAGTTTATTTTCTCTTCCCTGTCACGTTAGCACAGTGTGCTTTCCTAATATTTAACCTGATACTCACACGCTGTTCTTTCATAATATCTCACTTGGATAATAATAATAACAATAGCAATATTTCTCCCTAACACTAGCACCACGCTGGCCTCAGTGTTCAACATAAATACTTACTGAGTATAACTGAATACCTAAAATAGAAGTTCCTTTTCTGGAAATGAGGATCAAATGTGAAAAGCAATCTTTCTACCATGTGTTGCAGAAAACCACCAGCATGGATGCTGCGCCGATTATAAACTAGAAGTCAATGCCCTTCCTGGGGTAGAGAACCGCTGTTCCCCTTCACCCCCACTGCTCTGTCCAACCCTGGCTCCCTAGCCAGCACAGGAAAGGGATTTGATCCTCACCAGTAGAATTAGCTGGATGTGGCCCTGGCCGTCTGACTCAGGGAAATGGGCAGTTTAATCCCTAATGTGGCTTTCTGTAACACTTTTCCTGTGCAGTTTTCTAGCAGTGCAGGGGCAATTTCCATCCTTTTTTGCTTACCATTGCTAGGTAATCCTTTTTATTATTCTGATACCCGAGGAAAGAGATTTAGGTAAAACTACATCTAAAAGGTGATACAGCCCCTCATTAGAGACAGCAACATCTGTAAGACTGAAATGAAGACTGGGGAAATGTGCTGAGGTGGAGGATGGCTGGATTTGGAGCAACACATTTCTGCTTTTGCCTTCTTCATCAACTGACTCCGCTAGGAGTCTCTTCTGGAGGGGGCTTCAGTCACTTCTGGAGGGGGGGGCCTCAGTTTTTCCACTTGGTCAGGTGGGATTAACTCAGCCAGCCCTGAACCAACTCATAAAATTGTTGAGAGAATAATAATAACCTCATAGACTTGCATATCTTTAAAATCATTGAAAATAATTGTACAAATGTGACAGATATCAAGGGAACATTTCATGCAAGGATGGGCTTAATAAAGGACAGAAACATTAAGGACTTAACAGGAGCAGAAGAGATTAAACCGAGATGGCAAGAATACATGGAGGAACTATACAAAATAAAGGTCTTAATCACCTGGATAGCCATAATAGTGAGGTCACTCACCTGGAGTCAGACATCTTGGAGTGTGAAGGACCTTAGGCAGCATTACTACAAACAGAGCTAGTGGAGGTGATGGAATTCCAGCTGAGCTATTTCAAATCCTAAAAGATGATGCTGTTACAGTGCTGCACTCAATATGCCAGCAAATTTGGAAAACTCAGCAATGGCCACAGGACTGGAAAGGTCAGTGTTCATTCTAATCCCAAAGAAGGACAATGACAAAGAATCTCCACATGCTAGCAAGCTTGTGCTCAACATCATTCAAGCTAGACACCAGCAGTACATAAACAGAGAACTTCCAGATGTACAACCTGGCTTTCAGAGAGACAGAGGAACAGAGATCAAATTGCCAACACTTGCCAGATCATAGATAAAGCAAGGGAATTCCAGAAAAACATCTACTTCTGTTTCGTTGACTTCATTCGCAGCCCTTGCCTGTGTGGATCACAATAAACTGTGGAAAATTCTTGAAGAGACAGGAGACCACCTTACCCATTTCCTGAGAAACTTGTAGTCAGATCAAGAAGCAATAGTTAGAACCGGACATGAAACAACTGACTAATTCAAAAGTGGGAAAGGATTATTACAAGGATATCACCCTATTTATTTAACTTATATGCAGAGTACATCATTCAAAATGCTGGGCTGGATGAATTCCAAGCTGGAATCAGTATCGCCAGGAGAAATATCAACAACCCCAGATATGCAAATGACACCATTCTAATGGCAGAAAGTGAAGAGGAACTTAAAGAGCCTCTTGATGAGGGTGAAAGGGGAGAGTGAAATGCTGACTTGAAACTCAACACTAAGAAGCTAAGATCATGGCATCTGGTTCCATCACTTCATGGCAAATAGAAGGGGAAAAATGGAAGCAGTGACAGATTGTATTTTCTTAGGCTCTAAAATCACTGCTGATGGTGATTGAAGCCATGAAATTAAAAGACGCTTGCTCCTTGGAAGAAAAGCTATGGCAAACTTCGATAGCATATGACAAAGCAGAGACATTACTTTGCTAACAAAAGTCCATGGTCTAAGCTATGGCTTTTCCAGTAATCATGTATGGATGTGAGAGTGGAACCATAAAGAAGGCTGAGTGCTAAAGAATTGATGGTTTCGAATTGTAATGCTGAAGACTCTTGAGAGTCCCCTGGACTGCAAGGAAATCAAACTAATCAACCCTAAAGGAAATTAACCTTGAATATTCATTGGAAAGACTGATGCTAAAGCTGAAGCTCCAATACTTTGGCCTCCTGATACAAAGAGCCAACTCATTGGAAAAGACCTTGATGCCGGGAAAGATTGAAGGCAAAAGGAGAAGGGGATAGCACTGGTCGAGGTGGGTTGGATGGCATCACTGACTCAATGGACATGAATTTGAACAAACTCCAGGAGATAGTGAAGGACGGGGAAGCCTGGTATGCTGCAGTCCATGAGGTGGCAAAGAGCTGGACACGGCTTAGTGACTGAACAGCAACAGCAACAACAGATATTATTAGTTACCGTGTCAAAGTCTTTGAACTATGCTCTACTTAATTTTAACAAGGAGATTTTCAGAGAATAGTAGTCTCCCTGATGTACAAGATGTAACTTTAGAGACTCACCCAAGTACTTTGGTGATTAAGGGAGTATGTAGAAGATTACGGACTTTGGAAGGACACAGACCTGGATTTGAGGCCAATCCTCATAATGTTGGGCAGATTATTTAACCTCAGTTTCCTCAAACGTAAATTGAGGAAATCTTTGCCTGCTTTACTTCACTGTGGTGGAGATTCAGTGATATACTATATTAATATATACAGCACCAGTGAAGTTAGCTTGAGTTTCCTGGAGCCCTTGGGTCTAGGAGATGTAAATGTACACATCACCTTGCAGAGCAGGACTTATAAGCCAGGTAAATGTTCATTCCTTTCCTATTTCGCGGATTCTTATGTAGAGACAGTGGAAACAGTGTCAGACTTTATTTTCTGGGGCTCCAAAATCATTGCAGATGGTGACTGCAGCCATGAAATTAAAAGACGCTTACTCCTTTGAAGAAAAGTTATCACCAACCTAGATAGCATATACAAAAGCAGAGACATTACTTTGCCAACAAAGGTCCATCTAGTCAAGTCTATGGTTTTCCCAGTGGTCATGTATGGATGTGAGAGTTGGACTGTGAAGAAATCTGAGTGCCGAAGAATTGATGCTGTTGAACTGTGGTGTTGGAGAAGACTCCTGAGAGTCCCTGGGACTGCAAGGAGATCCAACCAGTCCATTCTAAAGGAGATTAGCCCTGGGATTTCTTTGGAAGGAATGATGCTAAAGCTGAAACTCCAATACTTTGGCCACCTCATGCAAAAAGTTGACTCATTGGAAAAGACTCTGATGCTGGGAGGGATTGGGGGCAGGAGGAGAAGGGGACAACAGAGGATGAGATGGCTGGATGGCATCAATGACTTGATGGACGTGAGTCTGAGTGAACTCCAGGAGTTAGTGATGGACAGGGAGGCCTGGAGTGCTGCAATTCATGGGGTCGCAAGTCGGACATGACTGAGCGACTGAACTGAACTGAACTGAATTGATGTAGAGACAATGCTGTGCTTTAAATTAAACATAGGAGGAATCTTTATTGTGCACTCTCAAATTGATGTGGGTTGACCTTAGGTTTGACTGAGACTATAATACAGTTTGTCCCATTCACATCTGACATCTAAGCTATTTGGCTCTCACTTAACCAACAAGAAAACTTTGGCACTATGGATCCATGTTGATCTGATTATGAATTAACTCATTGAGCATATTCTAAGGGCTCAACAGATTCATTTAATATTTGAAAGAGAGGATACATTCGCTATAAAATCTAGGGAAATGCATAGTTCTATCCTTCCTGTTTAATACAATCACAAACACACACAGCAGAGATGAAATGTATCTCTTCCGTCCAGCCTTTTTGTGGATGAAGAAGCTTCAGGGACTTGCTGATACAGAGCCCAGGCTTGACTCCCAGTCTTGTACTTTACAGCTGCGGAGTCTCTAAGCACCATGAGTCTCAAAAGAGCCATTTACTTAGCTTATTCTTTCCTCTCTTCCTTCCAGGAATTTGTTATATGGGACAGGATACATACTTGCAGTAAAACCTTTTCAAATTTTATTTCATGAAAAAGGCTGGTCCCTCCTAGAAAAAGGCCTGGTTTTTCCTTTTTTTTTTTTTTTTTTTTTTTAGCATCTAAACCTAAAAAGCAAGAAATCTGCAGTGTCCTCTAGAGACCGCAGAGCTGACGTCAGGGCCCAGTTACAGAGACCAGCTCATCTCAGTGCCTGGGAGCATCTGTTTCTCCCCAGCCCTTTGGTGGTGGTCTCTGTTTTGGTTTAGCTCATGTGTTTAGCTTAATCTGATAAGCTACCTCAAATCCTTTTGAAAGTAAGCAGGTTGTAAATCCTAAATAAACAAGACTACCACAAGTCTGGCTTCTGGCTCCTGACAAGGACAGGGACCTGTAACCTACACCCTACCCTCACCTCCTCGGTGCCTGGTGACTGCTTGTGTCCCCCACTTCCGAAGCCTGGGTCACAGTCCTTGGGCAGCTGTGAACACCCTGGGGAGAAACAGTGTCCAACAGTTTGTTTTCTTCCCTAAAGATGGGACAGGTGGGGAGAGGCAGTGTGATCGTTAGAAATATACCTTATTATTGGGCTTCCCAGGAGGCACTAGTGGTAAAGAATCCACCTGCCAATGCAGGAGACGTAAGAGATGTGCGTTCAGTCCCTGGGTCGGAAAGGTCTCCTGGAGGAGGGCATAGCAAACCCTCCAGTGTTCTTGCCTGCAGAATCCTATGGAGAGAGGGAGCCTGATGGGCTGCAGTCCACAAGGTCACAAAGAGTCAGACACGACTGAAGTGACTTAGCACACAGCACACATCAGTCTCATCAGAACCCCCACCTTCTGTCCTCTTTGCAGAGGAGGTTAGATGACAAGTCGCTCGTGGTATGAATTAGCCCTAAACAGATTCTTGAGCCTGAAACTTCATCCAACCCAGCAGCCAAACCAGAACTTGGTGGCAGCTCTGAACTTTTCTTCTGTGTCCTCTGACAATCTCTTGATCAGTCCTATTATTCTCATCATCTAAACCAGTGGTTTTCAAGTCTGGAGACACATTAGAATCACCTGGAAGGCTTTAACATCACGGATGCCTGGGGCACACCTGTACACATTCTGATTCAGTGGTCTGGGGGTGGGACCCGGGTAATCCATATTTTCAAAAACCTCCCCAGAGAAGTATAGGGGTCAGCCAGGGTTGAGAACTGTTTGTCTCAACCCAACCTTAACCAATTCTACCCTTTCAGTAAAGACAGACACTTTTTGGTCGTATGATGTCTCCCTTGGGATATTGCAATAACCTCACAACTGACTTCCTACCTCCTATCTTTCCCGAACCATCAGTAATGACACAGTTTATCTGTTTATCACGCTAATTTGACTTTTTAAGACTCATGTCCCAAAGTTCTCCTTTCCATCACGTGAAAATCATATCTTACCTGCAGAATGGCAATCATTAACACTTATTCAGGAGTTACTAAATGCCTAATCACTGTGCCAAACATAAATATTTTATTTGATCCTCACAGCAATATAGTGAGGTAGGTAGTGGCATTATCCTCATTTTACAGAGAGGAGATAGAGGTAAGTCCATTGCTCGGTTTTAGACAGAGTATGTGATGAAAGCAGAATTTAAGTGTAGGTGTATCTGTGCTCTTAACCATTAAAATGTTTTACCTTTTTGTTTAGGTTAAAGATAGAAGAATGAAAGGCTTTGAGGAGTCTGCCCATTCTGTATCAGATTTCAAATTAATTCTCCCATTTACAGCCCCATGCCTAACTCCTGGCCAGGCTATGTATAGCCTCAAGTTTATAGCCTCTTCTTTTTATTTGGAAGGATAAAAGAGGCTTACATTTGAAAGTACAAAGAGAGTAGGAGAGAGGACATTAGCTGATGAAATATTTCAATCATGTTTTAAAAGCCAGAAAAAGGATAGAGGAGAGTTGTCTGATATACCTGGGCTGAAGTTGCCATATCTGAAGGGAGAGGGAGAGGGTCGGATAATTTGGGGAGAATGGCACTGAAACATGTATGATATCATATATGAAACGAATCGCCAGTACAGGTTCGATGCATGATACTGGATGCTGGGGGCTGGTGCACTGAGACAACCCAGAGGGATGGTACAGGGAGGGAGGAGGGAGGGGGGTTCAGGATGGGGAACACATGTATGCCTGTGGCAGATTCATGTTGATGTATGGCAAAACCAATACAATATTGTAAAGTAATTAAACTCCAATTAAAATAAATAAATTTATATTAAAAAAAGAGAGACAAGCAGAGGGTACCAACAAGGAGAGAGTGGGATAGTCCTGTAGAATCCTGGAGAAGCTCTGAAATTGAGGACTCTAATATAGGAGAGGGTGTGGGAAGAAGTTTAATGGTTTGTGAACAGTCTATCTACTCTGCTTCCAGCCCCGCTGTAATAACTCTGCAGCTACTCCAGAGTCGTTACTCCATAGTCAGGATGCAGATTTATATTTTGGAGGGAGAAGAGGAGAGAAAAGGCTTAGGATTTGGAAATAACATACGCAGCCCGGCCAGGAGTTAGGCATGGAACTTTAAATGAGGGAATTAATTGGAAATCTTTATTCAGAATGGGCAGACTCCTCAAAGCCTTTCCCTCCTAGAATGTTCCTCTGAATGCAGTAGTCTTTCAGACAAGAAATGGGAGGATTCTTTGCTAGAGAAACTGAGCATTTCCCAAGAAAACATGGTCGCATATCAGCATTTAGAAGATCTCCCCTCAAAAGCATGATTTCCCTAACCCAGCACCCCAAAGTGAATTTCATGGGGAATGGCCTATGAGAGGGGAGCCCTGTATGAGATTCCTGTTGCTGCTATAACAAATTATAGTTGACCTTTCACATCTGTGGGGTCTATATCCACAGATTCAACTAAAGGGAAGGTGGAACATATTTGAAAAAATTCTAGGAAGTTCCAAAAACCAAAACTCGAATTTTGGTTCCAAAATCCAAAACTAGCAATTATTCACTTAGCATTTACATTACATTTATAGCTACTTACATATACTTTACATTGAGGTATTATAAATCATCTACAGATGATATAAAGTATATGGGAGGGTATATATAGGTTATCTGCAAATGTTATGCCATGTTACATTAAAGACTTGTGTAGCCACAAATTTTGATATCTGAATGGGGCTCTGGAACCAAAATCACGTGGACATTGAGGATGACTGCTCTGCAAATTTAGACTATTCTAAAATAAAAAGTTTATTAAAAAATGTGTTTCAGGGGTGGAGTAGGAATGAAGTTGTGGGGTAGAGGCTTCTTGAAAATTATATTTTTAAACCATATATATATATATATTTCTGAAATATATATATATATATATATATATATATATATACGGCTTATCATCTTTTCTTGTGTTCTTCTTCTTTTGGAAAGTCTTCCATCTCTGCCTAATGAAATATGTCTCAAATCTTTAAGATCCAGGTCAAATGCTAAGGGCCCTTTGAAGTTTGTGCCAGCTCCCTCAAGCAAAATTAATCACTCGCCCATACTGGGTTACCCTTGCATCTTGCACTCACTGCTCTTAGAATTATAGACATGTCACACTGCATCATTGCTGTTTGTTTAGTATCTGTCTCCCCTACCAGAATGTGAGTTCCTTGCGGGCAGAAATTGTCTTATTCATCTTTATATCCCCAGAAATAACACAGTACCTGGCTCACAACTGATATTCAAGAAATATATATTGAGTTAATGACTAGAGAAAAATGAATCAACAAGTGAATAAATTAATGGGAGGAGCAATTTACTAGAAAGTCAGGGTTTACTTTCATCCTAAGGTCTAAGAAAGGAGACAGAATTGTACTTAATTTTCCTGATAACTATGAATACTATTAAGTCTTAGTCCAAACAGGGGATCAGATTAAGAAAATTACTGTCTTGGTACACAGAGAGGGAAGAAAAGCTGGTGCCTGAACACTGGACTTGTCCACATAGAACAGTGTATTTGAATTTAGTGTAAGCTAAAAATAAAATTTCACACAATATCTGTAATAAAGCAAGATAATGTACTCACCAAAATTATGAAGAAAATATTATTTTGTCTATTAAAATAATAGAATAAATTACCTGGGACAAAGCTGACATAATGATACAAAATATACAAAATAAATATTTAGCAGCTTTTTTTTTTTAGCAGCTTTATTCATAATTGCCAAAACTTAGAGTCAACCAAGATATCCTTCAGGAAGTGAATGGATAAATAAACTGTGGTACAAGACAATGAAATATTATTCAGTGATAGTAAGAAATGAGCTATCAAGCCATAAAAAGACATGGAAGAAACGTGAATGAATATTATGATGTGAAAGAAGCCAATTTGAAAAAGCTGCATATTGTATGACGTGACATTCTTGAAAAGGCAAAATGATAGAGACAGTACAAAGATCACTGGTTGCCAGAGACTGGGGCGAAGGGTTAAAAAGTGGAACATGGAGGATTTTGAGGGCAGGGGAAATGCTCTCTGATACTAAAATGGTAAATGCATGTTATTATACGTTTGTTCAGATCCCTAAAACATGTAACACCAGAGTGAACCCTAAAGCAAATGGGTGATTATGCTGTGTTAACGTAAGTTCATCAGCTGTAGCAAATGTTCACTCTTGTGGAGAATGTTGATAACGGGGAGACTACGCACGGGGTAGAAGCAGTGGGTATATGGGAAATCTCCGTACCGTCCTCTCAATGTTGCTGTGAACCTAAAACTGCTATAAAATGAAGTATTAAGTATATATTAAAATCATCTTTTCTAATAAGTGCAATGAATCTAGAGTAGTAAGAGCGAGAAACTAGCATTGTTTAAACACCAGTTTAAAGCCTGCTTTGCCAAGTCATATTTTTCTACAGTGTCTGACTTCCTATTTCTTTTAGAATAAAATTTTGTCTTCATCATGGTCTCTAAAAGCGTCCAAGACGTGGCCCCTTCTTGCTTCCCTCTGTCGTCACTGTTTCCCTCCCTGCTCTCCTGACCTTCTCTTCCTTGACCACCTTCTGCTCCTGCCTGTCTCAAGAGCCCAGCACATGCTGTCTTCCTGCTGTGCTCTTCCCTACTCTTTTACACATTGACCATCTTTTCTACTTCAGCTCAAACGGCCCCTCCCCAGGGACACCCTCCCTGGCCACCTTATCTCAAATGGAACCACACCAAGTTGCTCTTTCTTACATCATTCTAGCTCCTTGATTGCATGCATCACACTTGGTAATTATTATGCTTATTTATTCCCTTGTTTTTAAGATTTCAACTTTTATTTGTTTGTGTTTTGCCTGTCTCCGAGCTAGAAAAGAAGTACCACCTCAGCCTGAGATAGCTAGCAGATACTGAATCCAAGTTTAGAGGCAGAGGTCTTCATGACCCTGTGCTGGGGAGGAATCCCTGGAAAGGGATCAGGGAAGGTGTACAAAGAAAGGAAAGATGCTTGACTCAGTATTCTCTCTTTAGTCCACTGAGTGGCCCAGGTCTGAGAGAGGCCGTGCCTCAGGGATCCGTTATTAGGGATTCACTATTTTTTTCCTCTGGGTATAAAACAGTTGTCTCCCAATCCATCATACATGCCCTAATGTGTCATTTTCGGACATTCAAATTCGAATGACTTTTCAGGATTCTTCATGTGCAAACCTAGGAGAGCACCCTTAGGGGCGACAAAATGCCTGCGGCTCAGGCCCTTCGCACAGTGGGGTGTGTGTGTGTGTGTGTGTGTGTGTGTGTGTGTGTGTGTGCGTGGTTTCTTGCCTTCTTTACTAGTCTCTCATCTTGCGTCCCCATTCTGCTGCTCCTGGATCCCGTGTCCTGCCATTTCTGACAGTGCAGAGAGAATTTCTGAGCCAGCTCCTTCTAATAGGAAACACACCTTCCTGTCTTGGGCCCCAGCAGAGAAGGCATTCCCAACTGAACAAAAATACATGCATCATTGTGCTTTCTAACAAAGATCGCTTTTTAACCCTTTCACTGTCATTTGAGCCGCCATAAGAAAAAAAGAAAAGCAACAGAGGGAAAAATCATCTCTCATAAAAATGATGGCAACAAATTTAAGATTCAGAAGATAGGAAGAACTAACGCGACCTTAAAGCAATGGTTTCCAATTGTCCAAATAGCTGTCTATGTTCCTTAGTTTTAAAATCCTTAGATTTTAAATATTGTGGTAAAGTACACATAATGTAAAATTTACCATGTTAACCATTTTAAGTATATAGCTCAGTGGCATACTTAGTATAGTCCCATGGTAGTGCTACCATCACCATTGTTCATTTTGATTTTTTCATCCTCATAAATGGAAACTCTGCACTCACTACACAATAACTCCCATTCCTTCTCCCCCAAGTCCCTGGCAGCCAGCATTCTGTTTTTTGTCACTATGGATTTGACTGCTCTGCTGCTGCTGCTTCTAAGTTGCTTCAATTGTGTCCGACTCTGTGCGACCCCATAGATGGCAGCCCACCAGGCTCCGCCATCCCTGGGATTCTCCAGGCAAGAACACTGGAGTGGGTTGCCATTTCCTGCTCCAATGCATACAAGTGAAAAGTGAAAGTGAAGTCACTCAGTCCTGTCTGACTCTCAGCGACCCCATGGACTGCAGCCTATCAGGCTCCTCCATCCATGGGATTTTCCAGGCAAGAGTACTGGAGTGGGGGTGCCATTGCCTTCTCCAGGTATCTCATATAAGTGGAATCACATAGCACTTCTGTGTGTGTGACTGCTTATTTCACTTACCATAATGCCCTCAAGTGTCTTCCATGTTGTAACATATGTCTGAATTTCCTTCCCTTTTAAGGCTGGATAACATTCCATTGTAAGTGTATACCACATGCTTATCCATTCATCCATCAGTGGGCACTTGGATTGCTTCCACCTTTGACTATTTAAAATCATGCTGCTAATGAACAAGGGTGTACAAATATCTGTTCGAGTCCCAGCTTTCAATTTTTTTGATATATACCCAGAAGTGGAATTGCTGGATCACATAGTAATTCTTTTTAAAAATTTTGAAAAACTTGTTTTCTATTAGCATCTGAACCATTTTACATTTTCATGAACATCACACAAAAGTGCCAGTTTCTTCACACATTTGTCAAAATGTGATTTTCCTTTCTCTCTTCCTTCCCTTCTTTTTTGACAGTTCTGTCTTAATGGTATTTCACTATAGTTTTGATTTGCATTTCCCTAATGATTAGTGATGCTGAGCCACTTCTCTTATGCTTGTTAGCCACTTAGATATCCGCTTTGGAGAAATGTTTACTCAAGATCTTTGTCCACTTTTTATTCAGGTTTTTTTGTATTGTTTTTGAGTTATAGGAGTTCTTTGTATATTCTGAATATAAACCCTTTATCAAAATTATGATTTGTAACTATTTCTTGATTTCATGGTTTGTCTTTTCACTATAGGTGGTATCCTTCAAAACACAAAAATTTTAAATTTTGATAAAATCCAATGTATCTATATTTTCCTTTTTGTTGCTTGTACTTCTGGAGTCATATCCAAAAGTCACTGCCAATTCCGTGTTTTCTTCAAAAAGTCATATAGTTTTAGCATTTAAGTTTAAATTTTGATATATTTTTATCTGATTTTTTTATATGGTATAGAGTAAGGATCCAACTTCATTGTTTTTCATGTAGATATGCCATAATGAAATTTATCTTCTCCATCGACTACATTTATATTTTCCAATTGCTTCTTATTGGCTAATAGGAAATCTATTTTTTTCCCCATAGGTGACTATATAGCTGAGTCCTCTTATTAGTTTGAATTTTTCAGTTGAATGTCCTAGAATTTTTAGATAGACAGAAATAGTATTTGCAAATACCTCATGAGATTTGGGAAACCTTTGTTCTTAACCATGTCTTACTGAGAAGATGGAGTTTCCTATTTTCAATAAACAGAGGTTGTGATTAAAGTCAAAGATATATATATCTGTTTGAATTGTGTATCATTACTCTGGCACATCACAGCTCCTCTCTCTAAATATACTTCTAGCACCTGCCCTGCTCAAAGTGCAGTCTCCAGACCAGCAGCTGCAGCATCACCTGGGAGCCTGTTAGAAATGCAAATCTCTGGGCTCCACCCCAGATCTCCTGAATCAGAATATGCATTTAAAATCCCTGCATAATTTGCACGCATGCTAAGATTTGATAGTAGTGCTTTAGAGATTAATGAAATAGCATCTCTTCCTTTCCTTTTAAGCTTTTCTTCCATTTCCCAACTGCAAGTCATTAGGTACTATAAATTCTAGAAAAAGGGCTTTTCAGAAAGGGCAATATATCAGCACATCTTTGACACGGACACCAAGAATATGCAACAGGGAAAGAATAATCTCTTCAGTAAATGGTGCTGGCAAATTGGATATCTACGTGCAAAAGGATGAAACGGGACACCTATTTTACACAATACTCAAACATTAACTTGAAATGAATTAAAGACTTAAAGTATAATACCTGAAACAATAAAAGGCCCTAAAGAAAAATAGGAAAAAGCCTCTTGACATTGGTCTTGGCAATGATTTATTTGAATCTGACATGAAAAGCACAAGCAACAAAAGCAAAAATAAACAAGTGGGACTATATCAAACAAAAACCCTTCTGTACAGCAGAGGAAACAGTCAACAAAATAAGAAGGCAATCCATGGAATGAGAGGAAACATTTCCTAACCATTTATCTGATAAGGAGTTATTATTCAAAATATATCAGGTACTCATAAAATTCAATGGCAAAAAATCCCAAATAAGTTTATTTAAAAGTGGACAAAGAAACTGAACAGACATTGCTGCAAAGTGATATGCAAATGACCAACACATAACATGAAATCATTAATCATCAGGAAAACTCAAATCAAAATTAGAATGCAATAGTGATATTGGAGAATCCCAGGGACGGGGGAGCCTGGTGGGCTGCTGTCTATGGGGTCGCACCAGAGTCGGACACGACTGAAGTGACTTAGCAGTGATATTTTCTTTCTTTGTGATATTTTGAGGCAATGCTGGCCTCATAAAATGAGTTCAAAAATACTCCTTCCTATTCAGTTTTTCCTTGGAATAATCTGAGAAGGAGAGGTGCCAACTCTTCTCTAAATATTTGGTTCTTGACTTTTGTTTACTGAGAGTTTTTAAATTACTGACTCAACTTCATTACTGGTACTTGGTCTGTTCATATTTTCTACTTCCTCCTGAATCAGTCCCTGGAGATTGTGCCTTTAAAAATTTGTCCATTTCCCCTAGGTTGTCTATTTTATTGGCCTGCAGTGGTTCATAGGCCCTATATTATAAACCCACAGCTAACATCATACTTACTGGTAAACAGTATGGCACTCTCTGGGGTATAAATCATTATTGATCTTACATCTAGGTCTCTCTCCTAGAGTATCCACAACATTTATTTCAGAAAAACTGAATTTTGAATAATAAAAATACATTAACCACAAATGGGTGAACATATGTGCTTTTTTGACAACTAAATGTAGTCCCGGAGTCCCACCTGTATCATGGAAGGGAGGGAACAGACAGTCTCCAGAGAGAATCTGAAAGTGTATTAAGTGGCTGTGTCCTCAGGGTTAAGCCTTATGTTCAAGAACCTGCTTGGTGGTCTCAAGGACGGCGGAGGTAATTCTCCCTCTTCAAGTCCTGGCTTTTTTCCCCTTCCCCCGCCCCACGTGTCCTTTTGTCCAGCGATCGCCTGGCCCCAGAGTCCAGTGGCTCCATCCACCCTCTCCTGGAGGCCCATGGGAGTGTCAGATGCCGGGAGAAGACTAGGGTCCTGAACGATGATGTCTTCTCAGGGAGCTGAACCTGCAAAATAATCTGGCTTTCATCTTCCTGGATGAAGAATCCTGTACTTTTCTCTTAGGCTCTTATATCCAAAAATTGCCTGACCCAGGGGAGGAAAGCAGAAGGAGGGGGAAAAAGTGCGTAATATGGCATGAACATTCAGTTGGTGGCTGTTATATTTGGGGGAGGAGCGGCTGGTGAGTGGGTGTTTGAGGATCAGTTTTGGAAAGGGTCACGTCAAAGTTTAGTCTCTAGAGTCAGACTTGTAAGTAAGTTTAGAAAATATCCATTACCAACCAAACAGGAAAGCTCTAAATCCATTTACTCCCTGGGGCTGTCCTCTCTGAGCCATACCTGACCATTCGTTCATTCATTCAACATATTCAAGTGCCTGCTAGCACCAGATACACATCCAGGACTGCATCCTTTGGCTCAGCTCCTAAATCTGTGAGTTCAGGCAGATGCTGAGTTTCTGGGGCTGCTGGTCACCAACTTATAAAAGCCTGGTTAAAAAAAAAGGACACCCCACTTCCCAAGCTTTCCCTGCTCTGTGGTAATTAAATGCATATCATCTGAGGAGAATCAAAACCTGCTTCCTTTGTGTTGATAAGAGCTGGCTAGTGGTAAGTACTTGTTTTGTTGTACAAGTGCTTTTTAATTCTGCATTTAAATTCTGAGAGTCCCATAGACACTATCATTTGGAAACATGACTCTAAAAATAACAAATTATAAAGAAATTATAGCACAATAAGTATTTTCATCACTTTTATGGTTTGCAATCAAGTTGACAAATAAAAAAATTGCTTAAGCATTAAAAAAAATCCTGTAATTAGTCCTCTTGTTTTCCATCTTCTTGAAACAGGATGAGCATTGCTGTGCATGTTGCTTAACTATTAAGGAACATGTGAGAGGAGTGGTATCTTCTAGCCGAATAACTTTATTTTAAAAATCTTCATGATGGACGGGTGCCTCCTGGAAATAAGTGTTTCAGCAGTGTTTTATGAAACTTTCTTAAACATAATTTAATCAAATACATGCCTTAAAGGTGCCTCTTCAGCTCTCCCCTATTCATTTCTGACTGTCATCACCAGAAATTGTGGGTGGGTCCGGTCATCTTCCCAGTGGGACTGATCCCAATCCACCCTCCTTTGCCTTAACACCCCATTGTGTCTCTTCCATTCATTAATTTATTTTCCTTAAACTTTAATAAAAACAGATTTAGATAATCAACAAGAATAATTAATAGTCTAGGAGGGCATCTACTCACCATAATTTCCAGGATTATTAAAAAAACAATTTATTTTTAGTTTATTAGGTAAACATTCCCAGAGCAGTGACATTATTTAATGTCTGCGATCGATGACATCAGACTTTTGGAAGGCCCATGGTCACAGTCTAATTTGAAAGTTACAGTTAGAATCTGATGAAATCATAGTGGGTGTTGCAAGAGGCACTCTTACTTAAATTTGAAGATTATTTTGAAACTGCTTAGTATATTCTTTTAAATATATATTCCTATGTACTGCTCATGAATTATAATTAGCATGGATGTTCTTTCATACCATAAGTATTGTCAACGGCTTTTGTAAATACACATTTACTTCATAATTGCTCCATGTAACTGAATGCCAGCCACGTACATGATCACTTTAACCACCTTACAACTCTGCCAAAGACTAAATTACAAAGGGAAAGGTGGGATTCTTTTCAACCAACTCTGTACTCCTCCGTCAGATACATTGCATTGTGGGATGTTTATAATTCCAAGTTGTTCATTTCAATTTCTGTTTGATCTATGTACATTGTATTCATTTAATCTTCCTCTCTGTCCCTCCTTCTCTCTCTCTTCCTTTCTTCCTCCCTCTCTCTCCTCTTTCCTTTTTTCTATTTCTCTCCTTACCTCTAAATGTCAGGTACTGTTCTATGTTCTAAGAATATGCAGAAGTGCCAGAAAACAGCTTCTCAGAAGACGTCAGTTCAAATCCAGTTAATCAATGTCCTCAATTTGGAACAAATCAAAATGAGCCATATATTATTGAGGGGGAGCTGGCAACCAATCTTGTGAATAAATTTATATGCATCACAACTTCTGTGTAGCATTTCTAGGCAGGAATTTCATGTAATTGTGGGTGATCACTATTGGCAATTTATTTTAAAAGGAGAAATATTTTTGCCTTTTCTTGTCTAAAGAGATGACGTGTTTTGAAATGTGCAAACTCTGACACGCTACAGAATGTAAAACATTTTTGTTGCTGTTATTCATCAACATTGAGATGCTCTGATTTTTTCTATTTCTTCTGACTTGATCTTATTTTTTTTTCAAAGACCAATATAGGGACCTTATTGTTTTGGAAAGTAGCATATAGATGAAAGTAATCTTCACTGATAGAACCTGGCCATGGTGAGACCTGAACTTTTCCCTTTCTTTCCTTCCTTGGATAGTTATAGTCTCAATCCTGTAAACTTTCTTCAAAGATGCTATTTAAAGGGAAACTACAACCACTTGGCTCAAACCATCCCTGTGAAATAGACACTGGCAATTCTATAGTATTTGGTTTCAATTACACAAAAATAAACACAAATTATATCCATTTAACTTTTATTTTAAATCATCTGCTGAGATTCTAGTCTTCTAGAAACTTAATTGTATATCCGATAACAATCCAAGTTAGAAAGATTATAGGTATAATGTAGGGCAGGGCAATAAAATGAATGAGGAACATTTTCTGTAACTGTCAATGGAAATGAAATCTTTAGAAACAACTAAATGACTCTGGCCAAGTTAAACCTTGGCCAAACCAACTGGAGTTGATTGGTGATCTATTTATGTAAGTAGCTCTCCACATCAAGTGTCTGTTATGTATTGGACTCTTGACTATTGAATGACAATGCCCTTCAATTACCTGTTTAGCTACCCTGGTGATCTACCTTATTTCCTGGCATTCTAAGGTATTTTTATTGGTATTATCTTTTAGGATGTAGGTTTGGCTGCAACTGACAGAGACTCAAAGTAACAGTGGCTTAAATGAAGATAGAAGTTTTTCTTTAAATGTCCAAGGTGGTTAAAAACTGTCTTCCACTAAGTCATCAGTGGCCCCTTCTCCTTCGGCAGAGTCCAGGGTGACTTTGGCCCTGTCTGTATTCCAGCCAACATGGAGGAGGAAGGTGAAGGGACTGCCATATCCCTTTAAGGGCACAACCTGGAAGCCACATGCATCACAACTGCCTGTATCCTCTCACTCTAAGTAGACCATATAGTCTGCCAGTGACCATCTGGCTACAAAGGACACATAAAATGTTGCCTATATTTTGGTTGGCTATGTGCTCAGCTAAATAATCAAGTGTGGTGTTGGAAAAGACTCGAGAGTCCCTGGGACTGCAAGGAGATCCAACCAGTCCATTCTGAAGGAGATTAGTCCTGGGATTTCTTTGGAAGGAATGATGCTAAAGCTGAAACTCCAGTACTTTGGCCACCTCATGCGAAGAGTTGACTCACTGGAAAAGACTTTGATGCTGGGAGGGACTGTGGGCAGGAGGAGAAGGGGACGACAGAGGATGAGATGGCTGGATGGCATCACTGACTCGATAGATGCGAGTCTGAGTGAACTCCAGGAGTTGGTGATGGACAGGGAGGCCTGGTGTGCTGCGATTCATGGGGTCGCAAAGAGTCGGACACGACTGAGCAACTGAACTGAACTGAACTAAGACAGAAGAAGGGGAGAATCAATATAGGGATCAACTGAACTGAACTGAGTGGTTTTTTACTAAATACCATATTAAATACTCACCCATCCTCAAGATCAGTGCTGTATACCAATAGTTCTTAAAAATATGACTCTCAACAAGCAGTATCAGCATCACCTGGGAACTTACTGAAAATTCAAAACCTTGCACCCCATCTTCCCCAAACTCCTAAATTGGAAGGTCAGATAGAACCCATCAATGTGGGTTTTAACTGGCTCTCCAAGGTGATTCTGATGCCAACCACTGGACCAGAGTATGCTGTTTTTCAAAAGCTACATGGGAGGCCAGGCGTTAGAGGAGGAGGTGAGTTGGGAAGGAAAGACTCAGCAGTGGTCAGCTTCCAATCCTTGACTGCTCTGATCCTTATGAAGTCACCTCTTGTAAATCCCTCATCTTGAGGCTGTGTTGAGGGACCCGCAGCCATGGCCATGCTATATGGTGGGAAGGCTGTGGAATGACAGGTGATCTTTCTGAGCTGCACACTTAACCTTTTTGACCTGTTTTTCTCCTACATAAAATGAGCTGGGGGATGAAGTGGGAGAGCAAATGACCTTGATGATCTCTTCCAGCCCTGCCACCGCATGGTTCTGTGCATACTCCGCTGGCTGCTAGAGTCACAGTTTTGTCCTTTTCCATCAACAGCTCAGATGGTGCAGCGTGAGACTTAAAAACAAGGGCCAGGCAGGTCTGGGTTTGAATCAAGACACCTCTGCTTGCTAGCTGTCTGATCTTGTGCAAGTCGCTTAGCCTCTCTGGCTCTCAGTTGCCTCCCCTTGTAAAGTGAGGGTAATAAAGTTAACTCATCAGACTGCTTTAAAGATTAAACTCTGGATGGGAAAAAAGATGGTGGAGGAATAGGAGGGGGAGAACACTTTCTCCCTCACTACTTCATCAAAAGAACATTTCAAAGCTGAGTAAATTCCACAAAACAACTTCTGACTGCTGGCAGAGGACATCAGGCATCCAGCAAAGAGGATCATCGGCTTCAAAACCAGGTAGGAATTAATACATACGACGAAGACAGAGACAAAGGAGGTAGGGAGGAAGCCCCGTCCCAGGAAGGGAATCCCGTCCCAGGAAGAGACTCTTAAAAAGAGAGGTTCCCTGAAATAGGGGAGCATTCTCACAGCTGTGTATGGGGCGAGCCCTGGAAGCACAGAGGGCAACATAACAGGAAGGAAGAATAAATAAATAAATAAATAATTAAAACCAACAGATTACTAATTCAACAGTATAACCCCCAGCGGATAAGCAGCGCAAACGCCTGCTTCCGACAGCAGCGGGGGTTGGGCAGGGAGGAGCGCGCCTGCGACAGAGCTTTCTAAGAATTGGGCCGCGGGAGACGTAGGCTACAGGGCTTATCTCGAGAATCGGGGCGTAACAGGGCCAGAATCGGCTCTGCGCGTGGCTAGAAAGAACTATCTTGGTCTAGCAAACCAGACTGTGGGATAGCCAACACGCGGAACGCTCGAACATAAGGACGGATCGGCAATAGCCGGCTGCAGACCATCCCCCTCCGGCGACAGGCAGCCAGAGCCCTAAGTGCTGGAAGGGGGCAATCGCAGCTCAAGAGTGACATTACCTACCGAATTGCAAACTGATTTCTTTGCTATTGAAACTGCTGGGGGGCTCTGAACAGTCATCATCTGCCTGAGAAAGAGCCCTGGCGGAGCTCCCAGAAAATTGAGCGACCCGGAAGCCCAGAAGTCGCAATAGCCCGCGCCAAACTCCCAAGCCACTCGGACCTGGGAAGGGAACAAAGCCCCTGTTCAACCAAATTCAAGTCTCGGAGGGCTTCCTGACCGCCAATCCTGAGCGCCAAAGACCAGGGAAGTGCTCGAAGCATAGGGCAGGCCCCACAAGGTTATCCCAAGGAGCAAGAAGGGGCAAGCCCAGTGCAGAGTCCACCACCACCCTCCCTGTGGCAAGACGGAAATCAGACACGGAAGAGACCAGCAAACAGAGGAAGTCAAACAGAGGGAATTGCCTTGGTAGCGACCCCACACAGTCTACAACGACAGAGAAAACGCCAGATATACCGTTACTACTTTTATGATCAAATTTTTTTTTTGCGGAGTGGGGTGGGGGATGATGTGGAAGCGTGATTTTTTTTTTTAAGAATTTTTTTTCTTTCTTAAAAAAATTTTTTTTTCTTTCTTAAAAAATTTTTTTTATTTTTAAAATTTGTTTTCTCTTCTTTTCTTTTTCGTTTTTTTCTAAACTTGCTTAAACTTTTAAGTCTTCTATATTTCTATTTATTATCTTTATAACCTATTATTACTTTACAAAAAAAAATCCCTCTTTAAAGCAAACGCTGTGTATAGTCCTATTGGTGGTGGAAGTTGTCTTTTAATAATTCTGGAATCTTTTATTTTATTCTATTTTTATTATTTTTTTTCTCAATTTTAAAAAAATTTTTCTCTCCTTCTTTTTCTTATCTTTAATATTTTATCTTTGAAAATCCAATCTCTACTCCAGATTTTTAATCTCAACATTTTGGTATTTGTTGCCAATTTTGTACTTTTAAAAACCTAATCTTCAGTACCCAATTTTACATGAGTGCGAGACTACTGGCTTGACCAGTCTCTCCCCCTTTGGAATCTCTCTTTTCTCCACCAGGTGGCTTTTGTCTCATCCCTCCCCCTCCTCTTCTCTACCCAACTCTATGAATCTCTGTGTGCTCCCGAAGGTGGAGAATTCTCAGGGAACTGGTCACTGGCCAGATGTGTATCCCTCCTTTGCATCTCTCTCTTTCATCCTCCTGACCACCTCTATCTACTTCCTCCCTCTCCTCTTCCATGTATAACTCTGTGACCACCTCTGAGAGGTCCAGACTTTGGAGTGCACACAAGAAAGTGGTTATGGGCTAGTTTGCTTTTTCCTCTTTTGATTCCACCTCAGCCCATTCCACTCACCTCTAACTACCCCCTCCCTCTTCTCTCCTCCAAGTAACTCAGCGATCCTCTAGGGAAGACCCTCAAAGTGGAGAAACCTATCATCATTAACCCAGATGTTTTAACAATAGTGCTGAATAGATGGAGAAATCATGAGGCTATTGTAAAAATAAATCTGAAAACCAGAATCAGGAGGCGTAAGTCCAAATCCTGAGATCATCAAAGAATTCCTGAATACAGGGAACATTATTCAATAAGAGCTCATCAAATGCCTTCATACCGATACTGAAATTGAGCACCACCCAAGGACCAACAAGCTCCAGAGCAAGACATACCACGCAAATTCTCCAGCAACACAAGAACAAGCCCCTGAGCTTCAATACACAGGCAGCTCAAAATACTCCAAAATCATTGACATCCCATAACCCATTACTTGACACTTCACAGCACTCCAGAGAGAGGAAATCCAACTCCACTCACCAGAGCCTCAACACAAGCCTCTCTAATCAAGAAACTTTGACAAGCCACTGATATAACCCCAAACACAGAGAGGAAGCTCTATAAGAAAGAGAATTTCACAAATTCCCAGACTATAGAAAAGCCACTCCAAACGCAGCAATATAACCAGGATGAAGAGACAGAGGAATACCCAGCAGGTAAAGGAACAGGAGACATGTCCACCAAACCAAACAAAAGATGAAGAGATAGGGAATCTACCTGAGAAAGAATTCCGAATACTGATAGTGAAAATGATCCAAAATCTTGAAATCAAAATGGAATCACAGATAAATAGCCTGGGGTCAAGGATTGAGAAGATGCAAGAAAGGTTTAACAAGGACCTAGAAGAAATAAAAAAGAGTCAACATATAATGAATAATGCAATAAATGAGATCAGAAACACTCTGGAGGCTACAAATAGTAGAATATTGGAGGCAGAAGATAGGATTAGTGAAATAGAAGATAGAATGGTAGAAATAAATGAATCAGCAAGGGAAAAAGAAAGACGAATTAAAAGAAATGAGGACAACCTCAGAGACCTCCAAGACAATATGAAACGCTCCAACATTCGAATTATAGGAGTCCCAGAAGAAGAAGACAAAAGAAAGACCATGAGAAAATACTTGGGGAGATAATAGTTGAAAACTTCCCTAAAATGGGGAAGGAAATAATCACCCAAGTCCAAGAAACCCAGAGAGTGCCAAACAGGATAAACCCAAGGCAGAACACCCCAAGACATATACTAATCAAACTAACAAAGACCAAACACAAAGAACAAATATTAAAAGCAGCAAGGGAAAAACAACAAATAACACACAAGGGGATCCCCATAAGAATAACTGCAGATCTTTCAATAGAAACTCTTCAGGCCAGGAGGGAATGGCAAGACATACTTAAAGTGATGAAAGATAATAACCTTCAACCAAGACTACTGTACCCAGCAAGAATCTCATTCAAATATGAAGGAGAAATCAAAAGCTTTACAGACAAGCAAAAGCTGAGAGAATTCAGCACCACCAAACCAGCTCTCCAACAAATACTAAAGGATAGACTTTAGACAGGAAACACAAAAAGGACGTATAAACCTGAACCCAAAACATTAACGTAAACGGCAACAGGTGCATATTTATTAATAATTACCTTAAATGTAAATGGGTTGAATGCCCCAACCAAAAGGCAAAGACTGGCTGAATGGATACAAAAACAAGATCCCTATATATGCTGCCTACAAGAGACCCACCTCAAAACAACGGACACATACAGACTGAAAGTGAAGGGCTGGAAAAAAGATATTCCATGCAAATAAAAAACCAAAAGAAAGCAGGAGTAGCAATACTCATATCCGATAAAATAGACTTTAAAACAAAGGCTGTGAAAAGGGACAAAGAAGGCCACTACAAAATGATTAAAGGATCAATCCAAGAAGAAGATATAACAATTACAAATACATATGCACCCAACATAGGAGCACCACAATATGTAAGACAATTGCTAACAAGCATGAAAGGGGAAATTAATAATAACACAGTAATAGTGGGAGACTTTAATACCCCACTCACACCTATGGACAGATCAACTAAACAGAAAATTAACAAAGAAACGCAAACTTTAAACGATACAATAGACCAGTTAGACCTAATTGATATCTATAGGACATTTCACCCCAAAACAATGAATTTCACCTTTTATTCAAGTGCACACGGAACCTTTTCCAGGATAGATCACATCCTCGGTCATAAATCTAACCTTGATAAATTCAAAAAAATCGAAATTATTCCAAGCATCTTCTCTGACCATAATGCACTAAGGTTAGATCTCAATTACAGGAGAAAAGCTATTAAAAATTCCAACATTTGGAGGCTGAACAACACCCTTCTGAATAATCAACAAATCACAGAAGAAATCAAAAAGAAATCAAATTATGCATCAAAACGAATGAAAATGAAAACACAACTACACAGAATCTATGGGACACTATAAAAGCAGTGCTAAGAGGAAAGTTCATAGCCATACAGGAATACCTCAAGAAACAAGAAAGAAGCCAAATAAATAACCTAACTCTACACCTAAAGCAACTAGAAAAGGAAGAAATAGAGAACCCCAGAGTTAGTAGAAGGAAAGAAATCCTAAAAATTAGGGCAGAAATAAATGCAAAAGAAACAAAAGAGACCATAGCAAAAATCAACAAAGCAAAAAGCTGGTTCTTTGAAAGGATAAATAAAATTGACAAACCATTAGCCAGACTCATCAACAAACAAAGAGAAAAAAATCAAATCAATAAAATCAGAAATGAAAATGGAGAGATCACGACAGACAACACAGAAATACAAAGAATCATAAGAGACTATCAGCAATTATATGCCAATAAAATGGACAACTTGGAAGAAATGGACAAATTCTTAGAGAAGTACAACTTTCCAAAACTGAACCAGGAAGAAATAGAAAATCTTAACAGACCCATCACAAGCACGGAAATTGAAACTGTAATCAGAAATCTTCCAGCAAACAAAAGCCCAGGTCCAGACGGCTTCACAGCTGAATTCTACCAAAAATTTCGAGAAGAGCTAACACCTATCTTACTGAAACTATTCCAGAAAATTGCAGAGGAAGGTAAACTGCCAAACTCATTCTATGAGGCCACCATCACCCTAATACCAAAACCTGACAAAGACACCACAAAAAAAGAAAACTACAGGCCAATATCACTGATGAACATAGATGCAAAAATCCTTAACAAAATCCTAGCAATCAGAATCCAGCAACACATTAAAAAGATCATACACCATGACCAAGTGGGCTTTATCCCAGGGATGCAAGGATTCTTCAATATCCGCAAATCAATCAATGTAATTCATCACATTAACAAACTGAAAAATAAAAATCATATGATTATTTCAATAGATGCAGAAAAAGCCTTTGACAAAATTCAACATCCATTTATGATAAAAACGCTCCAGAAAGCAGGAATAGAAGGAACATACCTCAACATAATAAAAGCTATATATGACAAACCCACAGCTAACATTATCCTCAATGGTGAAAAATTGAAACCATTTCCCCTAAAGTCAGGAACAAGATAAGGGTGTCCACTTTCACCACTACTATTCAATATCGTACTGGAAGTTTTGGCCACAGCAATCAGAGCAGAAAAAGAAATACAAGGAATCCAAATTGGAAAAGAAGAAGTAAAACTCTCACTGTTTGCAGACGACATGATCCTCTATATAGAAAATCCTAAAGACTCGACCAGAAAACTACTAGAGCTAATCAACGAAGATAGTAAAGTTGCAGGATATAAAATCAACACTCAGAAATCCCTTGCATTCCTATACACTAATAATGAGAAAGTAGAAAAAGAAGTCAAGGAAACAATCCCATTCACCATTGCAACGAAAAGAATAAAATACTTAGGAATATACCTACCTAAAGAAACTAAAGACCTATATATCGAAAACTATAAAACACTGATGAAAGAAATCAAAGAGGACACTAATAGATGGAGAAATATACCATGCTCATCGGTTGGAAGAATCAATATAGTGAAAATGAGTATACTACCCAAAGCAATCTACAGATTCAATGCAATTCCTATCAAGTTACCAGCAGTATTTTTCACAGAACTAGATCAAATAATCTCAAGATTTGTATGGAAATACAAAAAACCTTGAATAGCCAAAGCAATCTTGAGAAAGAAGAATGGAACTGGAGGAATTAACTTGCCTGACTTCAGGCTCTACTACAAAGCCACAGTCATTAAGACAGTATGGTACTGGCACAAAGACAGAAATATAGATCAATGGAACAAAATAGAAAGCCCTGAGATAAACCCACACACCTATGGACACCTTATCTTTGACAAAGGAGGCAAGAATATACAATGGAGTAAAGACAGTCTCTTTAACAGGTGGTGCTGGGAAAACTGGTCAACCACTTGTAAAAGAATGAAACCAGATCTCTTTCTAACACCATACACAAAAATAAACTCAAAATGGATTAAAGATCTAAATGTAAGACCAGAAACTGTAAAACTCCTAGAGGAAAACATAGGCAAAACACTCTCCGACATAAATCACAGCAGGATCCTCTATGATCCACCTCCCAATATACTGGAAATAAAAGCAAAAATAAACAAATGGGATCTAATTAAAATGGAAAGCTTCTGCACAACAAAGGAAACTATAAGCAAGGTGAAAAGACAGCCTTCTGAATGGGAGAAAACAATAGCAAATGAAACAACTGACAAACAACTAATCTCAAAGATATACAAGAAACTTATGCAGCTCAACTCCAGAAAAATAAATGAACCAATCAAAAAATGGGCCAAAGAACTAAATAGGCATTTCTCCAAAGAAGACATACGGATGGCTAACAAACACATGAAAAGATGTTCAACATCACTTATTATCAGAGAAATGCAAATCAAGACCACAATGAGATATCATTTCACACCAGTCAGAATGGCTGCGATCCAAAAGTCTACAAGCAATAAATGCTGGAGAAGATGTGGAGAAAAGGGAACCCTCTTACACTGCTGGTGGGAGTGCAAACTAGTACAGCCACTATGGAAAACAGTGTGGAGATTCCTTAAAAAATTGCAAATAGAACTTCCTTATGATCCAGCAATCCCACTGCTGGGCATACACACCGAGGAAACCAGAATTGAAAGAGACACATGTACCCCAATGTTCATTGCAGCACTGTTTATAATAGCCAGGACATGGAAACAACCTAGATGTACATTAGCAGATGAATGGACAAGAAAGCAGTGGTACATATACACAATGGAGTACTACTCAGCCCTTAAAAAGAATAAATTCGACTCAGTTCTAATGAGATGGATGAAATTGGAGCCGATTATACAGAGTGAAGTAAGCCAGAAAGAAAAACACCAATACAGTATATTGACACATATATATGGAATTTAGAAGGATAGTAATGATGACCCTCTATGTGAGACAACAAAAGAGACTCAGAGATATAGAACGGACTTTTGGACTCTGAGGGAGAGGGAGAGGGTGGGATGATTTGGGAGAACGGCATTGAAACATGTATACTATTTTGTAAGAATGAAGCACCAGTCTATGTTCAATACAGGATGCAGGACCCATGGGACTGGTGCACGGGATGATTCAGGGAGAGGATGTGGGGTGGGAGGTGGGAGGGGCTTTGGCATTGGGAGATCGTGGACACCTGTGGCTGATTCATGTCAATGTATGGCAAAACAAATACAGTATTGTAATTAAAAAAAAAAAAAAGATTAAACTCTATGTGTGTATGTATGTAGGGGACTTCCCAGTTGGCACTAGTGGTAAAGAACCCACCTGTCAAAGCAGGAGGTGTGGGTTTGATCTCTGGGTTGGGAAAATCCCCTGGAGGAGGGCATGGCAACCCACTCCACTATTGCCTGGAGAATCCCATGGACAGAGGAGCCTAGTGGCCTGGTGGGCTACAGTCCATAGGGTCATAAAGAGTTGGACGTGACTGAATGACTTAGCATGGCATGGCACTGTGTGTAAAATCCATAGCATCGTGCCTGGTATGAAAGTGAAGTGAAAGTGAAAATGAAGTCACTCAGTCATGTCTGACTCTTTGCAACCCCATGGACTGCAGCCTATCAGGATCCTCCGTCCATGGGATTTTCCAAGCAAGAGTGCTGGAGTGGATTGCCATTGCTTTCTTCAGAGGATCTTCCCGACCCAGGGATCGAACCCGGGTCTCCCGGATTGCTGGCAGACGCTTTAACATCTGAGCCACCAAGAAGCCTGGTATGAAGTGAACGCTAAATAAATGGCTGCCAGTTCCATGGTATATACTTTGACCTCATTGGGATACATACAGATAGAACAATTGCTTCTTCTCAGGAATCTCTTTTTGTGGAGAATCTCTTTGTTATGATTAATTTTCTTTTTTGGAGACTTACACACTTCAGAAGAAAGAGACCAAGGTGATACATAATCTTCTGGAAATCTGAAGACTTCTTTACGAAGAAAAAGACACAACCTCATTGGTAAAACCCTACACGTTGTACATCTAGAGATCTCTCATAGATACAGTCTCCCTTGAACTTTCCATAAAAGGAAAAGCAACTTCATTCCCATTTTACAGGTAAGGAAACAAAATCTTAGGAAGACTAGGTGGCTTCATTCAGAAAGTTGATAGGGAGCCTATATTCAAATACTCATGTCTGAGTATTATCACTTTGCAGAAACCAAGGTTTAGCTATACTGTAAAAAATAAAATAAAATTCTTTTCTGTTTCTCCCCATAGCCTTTGGGCTCATTGCATCTCCCAGTCCTCACGTTATCTTTGGATTCCCAGCACTTCATTTGGCACCTGGCGTGAAACAGGTGCTAAACAAATGGCTGTTGAATGACAAAAATGAATGAAAGAAATGAAGCTATTGGACTGTGCATTCCATGCAAGACTTTTTTTTTTTTTTGCAAGTGTTTGGAATTATGGCACATGCTTTATAGATGGAAAGGCTTTCTCTGCTACACTGGAAACATGGCTTAGCCTGCCCCCAACCAGTCCATCACTTGCCAGCATGGATGGGTGGATGTGGTCAGGTGGGTATCTAATTCTCCACCTGTCTTTCCTCTTTCTCCTTCCCATTGGAACTCACCAGCCTCAGGCTTCCTCCGTGGTCCTTGGGTTATTTTTGTAGGCGCTCTGCACAGCAGATGTTCCTGAGTGGGCATCTGCCTTCTCTTACTGTGATATCTTTTATCCGAACAGCCAAGTAGGCTGCTGATGCCCCTTGGCTCTCAAGCTGAGGGAAGGGGAAAGGCAGATCCATGTAATAGGAGAAGCTGCCTCTCTGACGTCATAGCTCCCCTCACACCCTCTCAGACTCCCCCCCCCCACTGTCGACAGTGGCGTCTGTCAGCTGGTGGCCAGACACTTGAACAGACTTCGCCAATTAGAGAAGTCACACTTCTTAGCTGACAGGTGCACTATTGTGCCTGGGCCCCCAGCAGGGAGCCATATGGCTTACAGGAGAAAGAGTTTCCAGAAAGGAACAAGGGAGTACCCCCAAGGGCTACTGCTATCACAGGAGAGGCCCCTCTGAATGCTTCTCTCTGGTAAGGATGCAGGATGAGCTGTAGGTTTTCGAGGCTGTAATTTGGAGGTATTGTTGCTCCATCTCCAGTCATCTTTCATTCCGAGGGAGGTTACACTAAATTCGTCTCAGCAGAATTAAAACCATTCTGTGGTTCTGTTGTTTATTATGCCCCCCCACCCCCGTCCCCCACATCCACCTCTTTGGGTGGCTCTGAGTTTAGCCATTCAATACTGGGTAAATGAAATGGGAAATACAGTAATGACTTCTTTCAGTTGTAGAGAGTTTTATAAAGCCCCCTCACCTCCCCAGGGTAAGTCTGAATGAATCAGGTAGAGTAAGCACAGCATTTTCGTTTTAAGGTTAGCGACACTGGGTTCCAGGAGGATTTAGTAATTGGTCTGTCGCCAGGTGGTGAAGAAAGAAAGCTGGCCTGAGAGTCTGGATTTCATTCCTGCTAGTTCACTGGCCGGTGGTAAACCTGGATCACTCACTTACCTTTTGGCATAAACTTTCCCAGCTGCAGTTCAAGGGAAAAAAATATCCCTGAGGTCTTGTTGGATTCCAAGAGTCTTTATTTCTGAGGCTACTAAGTTTATAAGTGACCTGAATGAGATTAAACCATGTAGTTATGTCCTGCCACAGAAATCTATCCTTAAGGGAGTTCATTCCCTCTCCCCCTTAATTTTAATGATGGAAAATTTCAAACACACAGAAGTAGAGAGAATAGTATAATGAATCTTCATATGCTGTAAACTAGCTTCAACATTTTGCCCATCTTGTTTCCTGTAGCCTTAAAAAAAAACTGCTATATTTTAAGAGTAAAGCCCAAATATCAAATTATTTCACAAGTATAAATTTTAGTATACATCTCTAACCTACTGAGCTGTTTTTTAAAAATAAAGCCACTGTGCTATTATCATGTCTAACAAATTCACCACCACTCCTTAATAACTAAGTTAATTAATAAAATAAAAATCACCATGCTACCCTATTCAGATTTGCTTATTGCCTCAAATATATATATATATATATATATATATATATATATATATATATATATATATATATTTGTAGTTGGTTAATTCAAATCCAGTTGCAGAGAAGTTCCACACATTATATTTGGTTGTTTAGTTTCTGAACCGTGTCTGACTCTTTGTGACTCCATGGATTACAGCTCGCCATGCTCCTCTGGAATTTTCCAGGCAAGAATACTGGAGTGGGTTGCCATTTCCTTCTCCAGGGGGTCTTCCCCGACCCAGGGATCCAACCTGCGTCTCCTGCATAGGCAGGCGGATGCTTTACCACTCAGCCACCAAGGAAGTCATGGTTGATTGTTAAGATCCCTCTAAATCTCTATCATTTCATCCCTCCCTCTTTCTTCTTCTCATGCTGTGATTTGTGCGAGAAAGCAAGTCATCTGCCTAAAGAGTGTCCTGTATTCTGCAATCGTCTAATTGCTTCTCTGTGGTGTCATTTAACTTATACCTCCATCTTCTGTGTTCCTGCAAGTGACTAGTTCAGTCCAGAGGCTTGATCAGATCCCTTATTCAATTTTTTAATGTCTAGGTGGTGCGAGGTACTTCCCTATTGCATGTAAGGTCTAACTGATTCTCTCTGTGTGTGTGTGATTTTGAGACTGATATCTATTAGAGGGTTCAAATATTATCAAAGGCATGCCTCCATGAAGTCATTTTTAATCTGCATTTTTCTTTCTGTCTTATTTAGAAAAATGTATCTGCCTTTATCCTGTTCTTTTTTTACAATTTTCAGCTTTTTCCTATATCCCATGGTAGATACTCATTTTCTTTCTCTCCTACCACTAAAATAGTAAAGAAAAATGAAAAGAAATATTCTTAAAAACCAAAAACAAAAAACCTTCAACTGTACACCCAGATACTTGATTTGATGTAAGGACAACCTGCTGCTCATTACAACAGTTATTCACACAAATGAATTTCACAAAGCCGTTTTGTAAGCTTGAAGGTGGAAATTTTTTAAAGTTATTGAGGATTTATATTTAGTTATATTTAAGTAAATTATGTCAATGAAGGGCCTGAAGAAAATAATAAATAGCACATTGCTGTTAGGAATGCAGTTAAGGATGTTTTATTTTTTTCATTAAGGGTGTTGGAAATGTCCTTTTGCTCAGCAGGCATGCTTCAGCTTTTGTTTCCTCTCCATGCCAGGATAGAAGCGTTTCTGGAGGGGCAATGATCCGGAGGTGGGCAGTGCAGTTGGGCTGGGGGCACTTCTCACTGGGGACCCTGGCTGGGAATCACATGCTTTCAAGTGGCACAAAATGGCGCTGGAGTGGCATCTATTGCTTGCACATTGTCATTATATGAATTTAGATCAAGCCCACCGGTAAACTTCACAAGGCACATGCTGTTATGGAGAAAGCAGCAGGAACCTGTCACAGTTACTTTGAGTTCTCTGTAATTTCAGTGCGTCTTACACACATTTGTGTGAACCCGTACGTTCACTCTCCTGTGGAAAGGCAATATGCTTTTTAAAGGAAGTCTATTACAATAATACATAGTTGAAGTTGGTTTTTAAAATACAATCCTGTCCTTTTGCCGTCCTGACAGACTGGTTCCCTGCCTATCGGCCCTTTCTTTACTCCCTTCTTCCTTTCTTCCTTCTTTTTTTCTTCTTTGCTTTTAAGTCCTAGCTCTGCCCCTTGCAACTAGCGTGTGATGCTGTGTGAACACAAAACTCTCAATCGAGGAGCCTCGGTTGTTTCTTCCTTACAGCGGTGTTAACAATACCTAGCTGGGGATTAACTGGTAGGATTAAGGAGATGGATTATTTTTGAAGACCCAGTAAATTGAGAAACAGTATACATTCGAATGGCATTGCTCCTGCCTCTTACTCTGCCAAAACTTTGGAGTTTAAAGCCCTTTGGTGGCTCCCTCTCACTCTTGATGTAGAGCAGACTCTTCAAAGGACTTTCAAGGTCTGCAGGTTCCAGCCTGTCTTTCCTCTGCACCTTGCTCTCTCTCAGTCCAAACCTTCGGACATCCTGAACTTCATTTCAGATGCTTTGTCCTCTTCCTGCCTTTGCACATGTTGTTTCCTTGGCTTGAAGCATTGTCCCTCATCTCCTCCTCTTTGCTTGGCTAATGCAACCTCAGAGTTCATTTCTGCTTAGATATTGCCTCATCTGTGACGCAAATCTCCAAATCTCCAAAAACCAAGGGTACTATCAGAGCGCACTTATCACCCATATTGTCATTCTTTGTTTACTTGTTCCTTTCTCCCGTAAAACTGCGACTTTTTGGAAGGCAGGAATCATTGCCAAGATGTTTATCTTGGCAGCCTAATTTCCTAGCTCATGGTATAGCACATAGATGGCGCTCAATTTTTTGTTGTGTGTATGAATAGAGCACTAAGTCCCGACCCTATCTTCCTTTCGGAAAATCGATGTCTTTCTTCTCCAGCTTGTTTTTCCTGCTTTACAATTACCACCCCCATTGAGCACAGCCCTGTCTCCTACTGTGGACAGTTTGCCCCTCATTACATCTGGTCTGTTCTCTATTTTGAGTGTGTATGTTGTTATCATTCTGAATTCTAAGTATAGGTAGATCAGGGATTCCAGCCCTATTTTATTAGCTATTTACTGCTCTGTAGCTAATTCCCCCTAAATTTAGCAGCTTACTTCGACAGGCATCTCACACAGCTTGCCAGGGTAAGGAATCTAGGAGCAGCTTAGCTAGGTAATTCTGGCAGTCAAGGTGTAGACCAAGACTGCAGTAATCTGAAGGCTTGACTGGGGCTGGAGGATTTGTTCCTGAGATGGCACATCCACGTGGCTCTTGGCTGGAGGCCTCCGTTCCTCACCATGTTTACCGCTCCCTAAAGCTTCGCAGGCGCCCCCACAGCAGGCATGTTGCTTCCCTCAGAGAGAGGGACCCGGAAGCAGCCTGCAGCGGAAGCAGCCTGCAGCGGAAGCAGCCTGCAGCGGAAGCAGCCTGCAGCGGAAGCAGCCTGCAGCGGAAGCAGCAGTGCCCTGTGACTGGGTCTTCAAAGTCTCGCACTGTTACTTTTTTCTTTCAAGTTCTTTTTTCTTTTTATTATTATTATTATTATTATTATTATTATTTCTGTTTGAAATAAGTCACCAGGTCCAGCCCACACTCAAGAAGAAGTGAGCTGTGGTCTGAGAATATGCTCTGTATGGTTTTAGTCCTCTGAAAGTTAAGACTCTTTTAATGGCCCATTACGTGATCAATTTTGTAACTCTTCCCGTATGCTTGAAAAGACAGCTGTTGGGTTCAGTGTTCTATATGTGTTTCCCGATTGCTTGTTCAAATCTATATGCTTACTAGTTTTCTTTTGTCTGTCTGATCAGTTGATTACTCTGAGAACCATGTTAAAAATCTCCTACCATGACTGTAAATTTGTGCATTTTTCCATGTAATTCTATTAACTCTAGGGGTATATTTTAAGATAATACTATTAGGTGTACCAACACTTAGAACTGCTGTACTTTCCAAGTGAATTTAACCTTTTTCACGTACAGTGATTCTCTTTATGTCCAGTCATGATTTTTGCCTTAGATTTTTGAAGTCTATTTTGGTGACATTAAAAGCAATTTTCCTTTGATTAGCATTTGCCTGGCATGAATCTTTCATTCATTTCAAGTTTTTGCATTCTTATATTTTAGAGGTATCTCTTGTTAGAAATATATAAGTGGAGTAAAAAAATCAAATCTGACTTATTTTATTGAAACATTCAATTTAATATTATAATTAAGGATATATCTGGATTTATTATAAATCTTATTTTGTACTTTATGATGTCTCACTTTTTCTATGTTTCCTTTCCCTCCCTTCTTGTCTTCTTTTATATTGATTATTTTTTTTCTCATTACATTTTTTCCTCTATAAATTTGGAAGCTACTAAACACTATATATCTATTATTTTGGCACTTAATCTGGAAACTTTGCCACACATATTTAGCTAATCAAATTTAGCGTTCTGCAGTTTCAGTGATCGATTCGAGATGCCTGTTTCTTTTTAATTATTCTGTTTGGGTTTCCCTGGGCTTCTTGAATAAGTAGTATCTTTCATTAGTTCTGAAATCTTCAGTCATTATCTCATCAAATTCTGCCTCTATTCAACCAATCTCTCTTTCGCTCTCGTTCTGATGAGATGTATGTCAGGCACTGTCCTCACTATATTTTCTATGACTCAGTTTCTTTACTGCTTCCCAGCACCCCTTTGTACCTCTTTGCTTCATTCTAGATAATTTGTTCAGCTTCTAGTTCTTTAATTCTCCTGCTATGACTTTTCTGCTGTAAACGTATCCATTGAGTTTATAATTTCAGTTATAAACTTTTCATTTTTAGAAATCTATTTATTTTTCTATCTCCTTGGTTATTTTAATAGCCTCTTGCTTCAGTTTCAGCTCAGGGATTTTCAGGCTACCTGGTAGTGTGATTTAGGGTTAAAAATTTTAGGTGAGAACAGAGTGTAGTATGAATTAGCAGGGATTATTCCTCCATTGTACTCAGTGCTAAGTTTGAGACAGGTACTTTTCCTCTCAGTGTCCTGTACCAGGGTGAGTATATTTCTGGTTTAGTCTGACACTGTAGCCTTCTAGGCCACAAAAACTAGAGATCAGTCTGACTGGCTTAGCAGGAAAAAAAAAAACAAAGAAAGAGAGAAAAGATTAACTTTCAAAATACTTTAAAAACAGAAAAATACACCAACTAATTTGAGCTATTAACAAGGCATTTATTTAAAGGAAATAAAGTGATGCAGGGCAAAACTTCACACAAAACAAAAACTGAAATGCAGCAATTATAGATAGCCAAGAGCAATTATCAGGAAGTTTTTTTTTTTAAGGAAAGGTACCAGCAGTTATGACAGCAACCAATTTTCTCTTAAAAAGAAAGAATAACATGACAAGGCTTGTTTTAGAGGAGGGCTCAACAAATGAGAAATCACAAAGTAAATGATCCTGACACTTTTCTATAATATGACTGCCTCCAGGGAAGAGACTATTTCTGTTTAGATGAATTCTTTCTGAATTTGCAAACCTAAGAACTTTACATCATTTGAGTGGGGCCGAACACTCATAGAGCATGGGGGTCATCATGTGGACCCCTCTGGAGGCCTTCAGGAAGTGCTGGGCAGAGGCAGGGGCGCCCAGTCCAGCCCTGAGCTGCAGCATCTGTGCGAGGGGCCCAGGAACGGGGCGGGACCTGAGGCTGTGTCAGCCAGTCCTTCACGAGCAACGCTCTCTGGGGATTCCCGCAGTTAGAGCAGTTTTGGGTTCCTCAGCCCTGGCAGAACGGCTCATTGAGCTTATTTTTCCTGTCAGTCCTTTCTTTTGTTAGCAAACATGTCCCCTGACATCATTGGTGATAATGACAGCAAAAAGACTGCTTAATACTTCCTGAGCGTTCATCACATCTCAAGCACTATTCTAAGCGTTTTGCCTGTATCATTGGGTGGGCCAAAAGATTCACTTGGGTTTGCCGACAGGCGATTATGGGAAAAATCTGAATTAACTTTTGGCCAACTCAATAACTCATTTGATTTTCATAACAATTGGAGAGATCACGTCATATCTAGATAAAGAGACATATCCCAAAGTTATGTTTACCTAAGATCTCCCCAAAAGGATCTCTAATCAAAATCCCAATGCACTTTCGGATTCATTACTCTTTTTACTACAATGGAGTGACACTCAGAGAGTAGATAATTCACTTGGAAAATCTGGCTCGTATGTGTGCAAATCTATTTATATACACATACATATAAATATGTGACACGTGTAATAAATGAAGACTACAGGATTTCCTGGTGGCTCAGAGGTTAAAGCATCTGCCTGGAATGCTGGAGACCCGGGTTTGATCCGTGGGTCGGAAAGATCACCTGGAGAAGGAAATGGCAACCCCACTCCAGTAATTTTCCCTGGAGAATCCCATGGAGGGAGGAGCCTGGTAGGCTACAGTCCATGGGGTCGCAAAGAGTCGGACACGACTGAGCGACTTCACTTCATAGGCCAAATACTTCCTAACATCTGTAAAATTAAAAAACAACAACAACACAACAGTAGCAAATCTCCTCTTAAATCTACCTGGGAAACTGCTTAAATATATAGGAGTTACCTTTGTTTTTTTCTGTTTCATTTAGGCAACTCACCATTGGTTTGAGTTAGAGGATTTCTGTATTCTGTTCCTTGCCCTCCTGTTGAAATATTTTATTAAACACATATACTACTTCTCATATATTAGGCACTGTTCAACCTTGGTTAACTTTATTAGCTCTTTATCAGATGCTTAATCCTCATAATGGTCCAAGGATGAGGCACTATTGTTCATTTTATTGATGAGGACCTGCTCTGCAGAAGTTAAGTAACTTACTAAGGTTGCCTGAAGTTAGGGCAGAACCCAGGCAGCCTCACCCCACTGCCCACTTAACCTCACCACGTCACCTCTCCCATCTATTCGGTTAAATCAAAGTGTATGACTCTGAAAGTATGTTGGAACTCACTGATAAAATGAGACATGATGTCATGTTGATTTTGGTTTGTGGGGGCAGGGAACCTTTCTCTTGCTTCACTTTGGTAAGCTCTCATCCTCTTCAGTTAATGGGTGTGCTAATTCCCAGCACATACTTTGCATTGCTGAATGAGCCATGCTTTGTGCCAGACAATGGACAACCCGCCAGAGCCTCTGGGCTTCACATGGCTGCATGTCTCTCCTTTAAGCATCAATCCCTTTACTTAGACCACTGGCAATTGGCCAGTGTCTTACACTTCTCAGGAGTGATTACTATGTAGCATCCTTGGATGAGCTGGTGTCTATCCTTGGATGAAAGGCACTTTGAACAGTGATAATGATAATCTTCCCCTCCTCCTTTCATCCCCTTGCTCCTCAATTATTTTGTATTAAAGTAGCATTTACATTTAAAGAGGAGAGATGACCTTCTCTGTCTACTTCTGCTTCCTAGCTGCTACAGCAAGTGGGACTGACATCCCAGAAGTGCACATCAAGTTTAATATTCCCAGAGCTTCAGTTCATAGGCATTTTTGTCATTTAGCAAAGATGTTTCCATTCACCAGTGAAGAAGTTTCCTCAAGAAGGTTTAGCACCAAACGTGACTCAGCTGGTGGGAACAACTGTCTCTAGGTGGAGGAGAGAATGGAAAACAGTCCAGTATTCTTGCCATGAGAACCTCATGAATAGTATGAAAAGGCAAAAGATATGACACTGGAAGTTAAGCCCCCAGGTCAGAAGGCATCCAATGTTGCTACTGGGGAAGAGCAAGGGTAATTACTAACGGCTCCAGAAAGAATGAAGTGGCTGGGCCAAAGTGGAAATGATGCTCAGCTGTGGATGTGTCAGGAGTGAGAGTAAAGTCCAATACTATAAAGAACAATATTGCATAGGAATCTGGAATGTTAGGTCCACGAATCAAGGTAAATTGGATGTTGTCAGGCAGGAGATGGCAAGAGTCAATATTGACACTTGAGAAATCAGTGAACTAAAATGGGTGGGAATGGGCAAATTTAATTCAGATGACCATTATATTAACTACTGTAGTCAAGAATCCCTTAGAAGAAATGGAGTGGCCCTCAGAGTTGACAAAAGAGCCTGAAATGCAGTACGTGGGTGCAAGCTCAAAAATGACAGAGTCATCTCAGTTCATTTCTAAGGCAAACTATTCAACATCACAGTAGTCCAAGTCTATGCCCCAACCACTGATGCTGAAGAAGTTGAAATTGACAGGTTCTATGAAGACCTACAAGACTTCTAGAACTAACACCAAAAAAAAAAAAAAAAAGTGTCCTTTTCACTACAGGGGATTGGAACGCAGAAGTAGGAAGTCAAGAGATACCTAGAGTAACAAGCAAGTTTGGCCTTGGAGTACAAAATGAAGCAGGGAAGAGGCTAACAAGAGTTTTGCCAAGAGAACATACTGGTCATAGCAAACACCACCTTCCAACAACTCAAGAAACAACCCTTACATGGACATTACCAAATGGTCAATACCGAAATTACTGATGGATTATATTCTTTGCAGCTGAAGATGGAGAAGCTCTATACAGTTAGCAAAAACAAGACCTGGAACTGACTCTGGCTAGATCATTAATACCTTACTGCAAAATTCAAGTTTAAATTGAAGAAAGTAGGGAAAACTACTAGGCCATTCAGCTATGACCTAAGTCAGATCCCTTATGATTACACAGTGGAGGTGACAAACAGATTCAAGGGATTAGATCTGATAGACAGAGCACATGAAGAGCTATGGACAGAGGTTCATAACATTGTACAAGAGGCAGCAGCCAAAACAATCTCCCTGAAAAAGAAATGCAAGAAGGCAAAGTGGTTGTCTGAGGAGGCTTTACAAATAGGGGAGGAAAGAAGAGAAGTGAAAAGCAAGGGAGAAAGGGAAAGATATACCCAACAGAATGAACAGTTTCAGAGAATTGTAAGGAGAGATAAGAAGACCTTCTTAAATGAAAAATACAAATAAATAGAGGGAAAAATAGAATGGGAAAGATGAGATCTCTTTGGGAAAATTGGAGATATCAAGGGAAAATTTCATGCAAGGATGAGCACGATAAAGGACTGAAATGTTAAGGACCCAACAGAAGCAAAAGAGATGAAGAGGTGGCTAGGACACACAGAAGTGTACAAAAAGATCCTAATGACCCAGATAACCATGATGGTGTGGTCACTCACCCAGAATCAGATATCCTGGAGAGTGAAATCAAGTGGGCCTTAGGAAGCATTACTATGAACAAAGCTAATGGAGATGATGGAATTCCAGCTGAGCTATTTCAAATCCTAAAAGATGATGCTGTTACAGAGCTGCACCTTATATGTCAGCAAATTTGGAAAACTCAGCAGTGGCCACAGAACTGGAAAAGGTCAGTGTTCATTCTAATCCCAAAGAAGGGCAGTGCCCAAGAATGTTCAAACTACCATACACTTGCATTCATTTCATATACTAGTAAGGTGTTAGTTACTCAATTGTGTCCGACTCTGAATCCATGGACTGTGGTCCACCAGGCTCCTTTAGTAAGACTGTTTAAAATTCTCCAAGCTAAGCTTCAACAGTACATGAACTGAGAACTTCCAGATGTTCAAGTTGGATTTAGAAAAGGCAGAGGAACCAGAGATCAAATTGCCAACATTCGCTGGATCTCGGAGAAAGCAAGGGACTTCCAGAAAAGCACCTGCTTCATTGGCTACACTGAAGCCTTTGACTTAGTGGATCACAACAAACTGTGGAAAGTTCTTAAAGATATGGGAACACCAGACCACCTTACCTGGCTCCTGAGAAACCTGTATATGGGTTAAGAAGCAACAGTTAGACCCGGACGCAGAACAACTGACTGGTTCAAAACTGAGAAAGGAGCGTGTCAAGGCTGTATATTGTCACACAGTTTTAAAACTCACTCAAACTCACAGTTTTTAGCTCACTCAAAATGTGAGCTGTTTGAATCACAAGCTGAAATCAAGATTGCTGGGAGAAATATCAGTAACTTAAGATATGCAGATGATAGCACTCTAAGGTCAGAAAGTGAAGAAGAACTAATGGGCCTCCTGATGATAGTGAAAAAGGAGAGTGAAAAAGCTGGCTTAAAACTCAGCATTCAAAAACTAAGATCGTGACTTCTGTTCCCATCACCTCATGGCAAATAGAAGGGGAAAAAGTGGAAGCAGTGACAGATTTTGTTTTCTTGGGTTCCAAAATCACTGTGGACAGTGAATGTAGCCATGAAATTAAAAGACTCTTGCTCCTTGGAAGGAAAGAGATGACAAACCTAGACAGCATGTTAAAAAGCAGAGACATCACTTTGGCAACAAATGTCCATATAGTCAAAGCTATGGTTTTCCAGTAGCCATGTACGGATGTGAGGGTTGAACCATAAAGAAAGCTGAGTGCCAAAGAATGGATGCTTTTGAACTGTGGTGCTGGAGAAGATTCTTGAGAGTCCCTTGGACTGCAAGAAGATCAAACCAGTCAATCATAAAGGAAATCAACCGTGAATATTCACTGAAAAGACTGAAGCTGAAGTTCCAATCCTTTGGCCACCTAATGTGAAGAGTTGACTTGTTGGAAAAGACTGAAGGCAAAAGGAGAGGAAGGTGGCAGAGGATGAGATGGTAGATAGCTTCACTGACTCAACAGACCTGAATGTGAGCAAACTCCAGGAGATAGCGAAGGATAGGGAAGCCTGGCATGCTGCAGCCCATGGGGTGGCAAAGAATTGGACCCTACTGAGCAACTGAACAAGAAGAAGAAGGAAATGTCCCCTAATACTAAATACAAGCCTAATTCATACAGATGACCCCTCTCTCTTCGTACAGTGCTGACCCTGGGAGATGCCTTAGGCATGACCAGAGTGAGGCCTTTCTGGGAAGAGTAAAGAAGCTGATGCCCACAGAGGCCAAGGACTCAGTCAAGGAACACGTTGCAGCAGCACAACCAGAAGTGCTGGCTCTCTTCTGTCCACCCGTCCAGGCTCACTGTCCACTGCCCTCTCTCCTGCTCTCCACCCGGGAAGCTGACCCATCTAGGCTGTATCAAGAGACTCTCTTGCTCCTTGGTTTGGCCAATGGGAGATCGGGGAAGAAGTCAGAGGAGGTAGCTGGATAAGGTTAGGTTTTATTTCCTTCTCTCTGTCCTTGCAAATTTGCCTTGAGCTAACTATATCCTTAGTAGCTCAGATGGTAAAGTGTCTGCCTGCAATGTGGGAGACCCAAGTTCGTTCCCTGGGTTGGGAAGATCCCCTGGAGAAGGAAATGGCAACACACTCCAGTACTCTTGCCTGGAAAACCCCATAGATGGAGGAGCCTTGTAGGTTACAGTCCATGGGGTCACAAAGAGTCGGACATGACTGAGCTACTTCACTATGTCCTTTCTCTGGAGGCATAGCTTCTCTCAAGTTGGCCTGCAGTATTCCCTGGTTATAATCACTGCCTGTGAACCCTTCTTTCTCAAGTCCTCATACTTAATACACAACTTTCATCTTCTCCCAAGAATGTCTTTGAACTGCGTGTATTTGCTGTATTTTTATCTTACTTCAACATTTTCCTGCACACTTCCAATTCCACAGTTACTTTTGCTTCTCTTTCTTAAGCCTCATGCATAGCTGGCAAACACTCCGCTGTTTATCAGCCGATTGCAGACTCCTTGAGAACAGACAGGGCCTCTGCATCATGATTGGGACTGTGTCGGTCTTACTCCTGGTAACTGGAACAGCCTGGCACGGAAGTATGGATGTGTTGAATACATGAATGAATTAGTCTTTGATTTCCTGCACAAGAGACTGATACAAAGTAGGACCACAAGATATGTCTATTAAGTTAAAGAATTGTCTCGGTGCCATCAGCTCCACAAATAGATGTTCAGAGGCCTCTGATAGCTGTACGATTTTGAGGAAATCATGTCTCTGAAGCTTCCTCAACTCTACAGGGAGATAAGTGATATCCAGTCCTGTGTTTTCCTCTTAGTGATGGCGAAAGAATTTAAATGGAATACTTGATGCAAATGGAATGCCTTGAGGTTCTTGGAAGAGAAAGAATCTATTTTCCAGAAAAGATAGAATCTAATAAGAACTCTGTGTTGGAGAAGGAAAATGTTGCTTTGTCAAACTGTGCATTTTACATTAAAGTAAGTAAAGGAGTCAGTTCAGTGTCTGGCATGGATCAAGTACTTTGTAAATGCTTGCTATAATCTTTCATGATTATTCTGCAAAATTTGACTCTGCTTATTAGCCAATGAATTGAAGAATTTGTCATTATATTATTAAAATGGAATGTTATGTGCTTATTCAGAGCATTATGTGCTGATTGTATCATTGTTACATTAATAAAAATTACATTAAAATAATTCATGTGGATATGTAGGTATATGAGTGGATGTGGGGTGAGTGGGGATGGGATTTGTTGCAGAAGATGTAGCAATGGAATAAAAGAAGGAAACAGGTTGTGAAATAACCCATTCAGGAAATTTGGCCACTTATTTGCATTTTGGGGTTTTTGAAATTACAAAAAAATCTCATATTGCAAAATCAACATCTGTCTATTATAGAAGAATTTTCAAAATATAGATAAAGAATAAAAAGGAAAGTACCGTACCTAAAATCCCACCATACTGCTGAGTTGCTTCAGTTGTGTCCGACTCTGTGTGACCCCATAGACTGCAGCCCACCAGGCTCCCCCGTCCCTGGGATTCTCTAGGCAAGAACACTGGAGTGGGTTGCCATTTCCTTCTCCAATGCATGAAAGTGAAAAGTGAAAGTGAAGTCGCTCAGTCATGCCCGACTCTTAAGCGACCCCATGGACTGCAGCCTACCAGGCTCCTCCGTCCATGGGATTTTCCAGGCAAGAGTACAGGAGTGGGGTGCCATTGCCTTCTCTGAAATCCCACCACAGTGAACATCTATTGACTTCACCATTGCCCTGGCTTCTTTCTCTGGGGCACTGCAGAGTTCCCACTGCATGCAGGATTTATTGCTGCAGCCGCCAACATGGCGGTGCTCCATGACCTAGTGTGGCCAATCAGACTCTTTCCCTGGAGAACTGAATCTGAGAAAAGACACACACACACACACACACACAAATAGATTGAGCTGACTTTTACTATTTTTTTTTTTAAGTCGCTCAGTTGTGTCTCTTTGTGACCCCAAGGACTATACAGTTCATAGAATTCTCCAGAATACTGGAGTGGGTAGCCTTTCCTTTCTCCAGGGAATCTTCCCAACCCAGAGATCAAACCTAGGTCTCTCACATTGTGGATGGATTCTTTACCAGCTGATCCATCAAGGAAGCCTAAGAATACTGGAGTGGGTAGCCTATCCCTTCTCCAGCAGATCTTCCTGACCCAAGAATCAAACCAGGGTCTCCTGCATTGCAGGTGGATTCTTTACCAACTGAGCTATCAGGGAAGCCCTTTATTAATGCTTACTGGAGACTGTCTTGTCATTTCTATCACCTGGATGCCAGATCCAGCTGGTTCCTGCTCTACCCACAGCCTGGTTGTTCAGCTTTCTCTTCCTTTTCTGAGTTACTTCCGCTTCTTTCAGTAAATTCTGCCCCCCCCGCCCCACCCTCACAATAAGTTTGCCAGAGTTAGTGTCCCTTGATTCCTAGTAGGCATATTTACTTAGAGAAAATTCCTATTAATACTTTGGTTTAACTACTTCAATTCTTGACTTCCTATGGATTAGTGTATGTTATTAGCAAAAGCTATTCACATGCCCTTGGATTGCAAGGAGATCAAACCAGCCAATCCTAAAGGAAATCAGTCCTGAATATTCATTGGAAGGAGTGATGCTGAAGCTGAAGCTCCAAAACTTTGGCCACCTGATACGAGGAACTGACTCACTGTAAGAGACCCTGATGCTGTGAAAGATTGAAGGCAGGAGGAGAAAGGAACGACAGAGGATGAGATGGTTGAAAGGCATCACTGACTCAATGGACATGAGTTTGAGCAAACTCCGGGGAGTTGGTGATGGACAGGAAAGCCTGGAGTGGTGCAGTCCACGGGGTCACAAAGAGTCAGAGACGACCGAGTGACTGAACCGAACTGAACTGATTCACATGCATAATACTAAATCTCATCTTATGTCAATAAATAGAATTCCTCTATATCATTTTGATGATTGCATGATGTCTCATCATATGTGAGCTGTATCATAATTTAATTTCCTATAGGACGCTCAGGTTGCACTCAACTTTTCAGTAAGAGAAATAGCTAAAACCTTGGGTGTGTTTGTGGTTATTTCTTTAGGATTAAATTTCCAGACATGTAATTGTTGAGCTAAAGAGTAGGGACATTTTAGAGATGTTAGCTAAAAACTGTCAATTTAAACCTTTCTGGAGGTTTAGTCCCTATCACTATGAAGGTGGTGCCTCTATTTTATCATCATCCTCTCTGTATCTGCCACAGGGACTGGAATAGCAATATTGATTTAATGATTAATAAACATTTATTGAGTACTTCTAATGTGACAGAAACTGATATGTGTATTAATTAACTATGACAACTATTATTTACAGAGAAGTTAAGTAAGCCACCCAAAGCCCCCCAGCTACTAAGTGCCAGGGCTGGATTTGAATACGCAGTTTAGCTCCAGACTCTGTGCTCCAAACCATGAAGCTTTTCCAGGGCCCTTCCGTGACTGCCTGAACGGTCCTTTGTGTACCAGCGGGGAAACAACTTCCTCAGAGATGGTTGCCCTGCTTCCTCAGCCAGACTAGATCCTTCTCTTCTGTGCTACTTAACGCGTCATACTTCTCTTTCGCAGGACTTACCTTACTTGCAATTATTTGTTTAACGTCTACCTTCTCCACTGTAAGATGTGTGAAAGCAGGAGCTGTGTGTATGTTCACAACTGCATTTCTAGGACCTTAGCTCAAGATGCTCATGTATTTATTGATCAATTGATTGACAACTGAGCGAGTGAAGGTGGGGAGCAGCCAGAGGATGAATGCATGTTACTTCTGCCTTCTACTTCGCAGGATCCAAATAGCAGGCTGCTATGGAGTTAGGCCCTTAATGGTTCAATTGCAGTCAACCTGTTTTTTAAAGAGTTTAAAAAGCTTGCTTATTCATTTATCCATTTTGGGCTGTGCTGGGTCTTCATTGCTTTGCGGGCTTTCCCTAGTTGCAGGAAACAGGGGCTGCTCTCTAGCTGAGGCTTTCAGGCTCTTCACTGCGGTGGCTTCTCCTGTTGCAGAGCGTGAGCTCAGGAGCTGTGGTACACTGGTTTAGCGGCCCTGAAGCATGTGGGATCTTCCTGGACCAGGGATCTAACCCAAGTCTCCTGCATTGCAAGGCAGACTCCTAACCACTGAACCACCAGGAAAGTCCAGCCCATTTTTCTGATTTCACAGAGTTCAGTTGGGTTGGTGCGTAGCTGCCTTTAGAGACTGGCTAATATGAGTTCCTATGCAAGGCAGAGAAAGAGTGAAAGACAACGGGAGGGGCCATAAGCCCCAGAGACTGATCAGGGAGGTGAAACTATCTTCAGTCTCTGCTGAGATTTAAGAACCAATTTGTCAAGCAATAAGGGTTATTTGCCAGGCAAAAAGATACAAAAAACAGACTATGTAATAGTTATTATTTTTTTATACACACACAAAAAAACAGTATCAAATATATAAAGCACAGTTATTTACTAGAGTGTAACCACAGTTGTAATGGAAATTATAGAAGTCTTTGACAGATCGTTCCCATAAGGTACTACCTCACATTCATTAGGATGATTACCATCAGAAAAAAACAAAATCACAAGTGTTGGTGAGGATGTGGAGAAACTGGAACCTTTGTGCGCTGTTGTTAGGAGTGTAAAATGGTGTAGCTGCTATGAAAAAATGATATGGCAGTTCCTCAAAACTTAAAAATAGAATTACCACACGATCCAGCAATTTCACTTCTGGGTATATACTCAAAAGAATAGAAACTAGGGACTTCATTATTATTTGTTCACCAGTGTTCATAGCAGCATTATTCCCAATAGCTAAATGGTAGAAGTAACCCAAGTGTCCCCTGGAGAAGGGAATGGCAACCCACTCCAGTATTCTTGCCTGGGAAATCCCATGGGCAAAGGAGCCTGGTGGGCAACAGTTCGGGTCACAAGAATCGGGCATGACTCTGACTAAACAAAAACAACCACCCAAGTGTCCACTGACGGATGAACGAATAAACAAAATGTGACATATATGCACAACGGCATACGGTTTGGCGTTTAAAAGGAAGGAAATGCTGACATGCTGTGCCACAGATGAACGTTGAGGACGTGATGCTAAGTGAAATAAGCCTGTCGCAAAAGGAGGAGTACTGGATGATTTCACTTGTGTGATGCACCTAGAACAGTCAAACTCGTGGAGACAGAGAGCAGAACAGCGGTGGCCAGGGTCTGGGGGAGGAGAGGGGTATAGAGTTTCGACGTGAGAATTCCGAGGATGGCTGGTAGTGATGGTAGCATGGCGATGTGAATGCAGACGTGCCCCTGAACTCTGCTTGGACATGGATAAGATGCTGCATTTTATAATGTGTATTTTACTTCAATTAAATTTTTTGTAAAAGGTCTTTGACAGATAAGGTTAAACTTTTTTTTTTTTTAATTTTAGAGGATTTGAATAAATAAGCATGTAAACTAGGCATGGAGAACACTTTGTATAGAAAGTGGTATGCCCATACTTTCCCAGTGTCCATGGAATGCTTAACAAATCTGATCACATGGCAGACCATGAGAATCAATAAATTGCCCTAAAAATAAGTTATTCAGGCTGCATTTTAAACCAACTTGTAGAATTACTAGGAACTACCAGTCCATTCTAAAGGAGATCAGTCCTGGGTGTTCTTTGGAAGTAATGATGCTAAAGCTGAAACTCCAGCACTTTGGCCACCTCATGCGAAGAGTTGACTCATTGGAAAAGTCTCTGATACTGGGAGGGATTGGGGGGCAGGAGGAGAAGGGGACGACAGAAGATGAGATGGCTGGATGGCATCATCGATGCCATTGATGGATGTGAGTTTGAGTGAACTCTGGGAGTTGGTGATGGACAGGGAGGCCTGGCGTGCTGCGATTCATGGGGTTGCAAAGAGTCGGACACGACTGAGCGACTGAAATGAACTGAATAATACATGAGATGATGTTTTTTTGGTTCTTAAACTGGCAAAAAAAAACCAAAACAGAAAGACCAGTCAGTATCAGAGAAGATATTTTCAATACCCCTGTGACCCTCTCACAGGGTGGGACCAAGCCCTTGGCTGGCAGAGCTGTCCTGTGTCTGCCTCATCTAAGATAAGATGGCACTTGTTTTTCCTTCTGGGTGACCTGTGGTTGATACTCAGTAACTGGGGAGTTGAGGATAATAAACAGCATGTAGAAAGAGGCAAGGGGTGTAAGGAATAATTCATTTCAGAAGAATTTTTCAGACAAGAAGGAAAACAGTTTAAAGGAATGTGGGAATAATTTCTAGGTAGTAATAATGACTAATGTAAAGAACAGATTGGTGCTGAGAGTTGAAGTAAGTGAAACAGAGAAAATTATTCCCACAAGCCTTGGACCTGTCATTCCATTTGAGGTTATCCTAACCACTGTATTCAGTATGACGTATGAACTTCTAAAGGGGAAAAAAAATTCATTTTGTGATTTTAGAGGGTTTTGCGTCATTTCTGCTGGAGATGTTCTCTTTCACTTTAACACAGTTCCAGGCAAAATTTGTTTTGGAGGAAAGAGTTCCTTCATTGTATCCCAAGGCCTTTCAGCTTCTTTCTTATCTCTCTGATTCTCCTGGGGAACTCTGCATAAAATGGCACTTGATAAATGCGGCCATCTGAGACTCGTTCTCCAAATGAGTCTAACAAGGCATGTAATTCAATGCTGTCTTCTTACTTTGAAAAGTATGAAATGCTACTATGCAAAAGTGGATCATTCATTTGTTACCATTACTGCAACGAAAAATATTTGTCAGATATTCCTAAGAGCTTTTCTCCAAGACCCTTGGAGAACCTCACCTCAAAGAGAACCGTTGCTTTTGGCTGGGATGTCAGTTTTCTAATCTTTAACATCGGCAGCACGATGTTGCCCAAATCCTGGTTTTGTTTTTTGGAAGTGGCAAAGGGGCATGAAAAATACCCCAATGATTCTGCAGGGTTTTTACTTGGTTCTGGACTGTTCTCTACTGACTGCCTTGTGGGGCACTGTTATAAACCTTCTCTCTTGGAGGGTAGTATAGGGAAGTGTACAAATCCCCAGTTCTTAAGAGGGAAAACATACAACTCTCAGAAATGTACTCATGAACTCAAACTAGTCCCTAGTTCTGTTTTGCATAATGTGAACATTATAGATTTTTAACCCCTGTGGAAAACACAAGGACAAAATATGAGCCCGTACACCAGGCTCCTGTTCCTCTTAGGCTGTTAGCTTCACTGGGCTGGTTTGTTGTTTGTCTGCTAGTGATGTGTGGGACTCTCCTCGCTTCACTTCTTATGTCCCTCTTCAAGGGTTTCTCTTGTGATCTCTGCCCATCTCCCAACAACCTTTCCCTCTCTCAGAATAGTCACTGCTTTCAAGATGCTGAGCCCTCTTCTGTAGGAGCCTGTCCCCTTATCATAGCTGCTGGATGGGGTTGGATGCCTGACCCAAATGAGCCAATCAGAGTTTCTCTCCTGAGAATGTAAAGAGGGACAGAGATAGGTGGGGACCAGAAGTTATGGGAGCTGAGCCCCGTGTGGTAGGCAGAATTTTACGTAGGGCACATGTAATATGATGAGAAACTCAGCTTCTCACTCCCACAGTTGCTGTGTTGCGTGGCAGGGCTGACCTTAAGACAAAAGACTCTCAGGTGAGCCTGATCTAGTCATCTGGTTCTTTCAAGCAGCAGGAGTCAGATTTGAAGCATGAGGGACTTTGCTGGCTTGAAGCTGGAGGGGGTCATAGGGGAAGAAAGCGCTGTGGCTTCTAGGAGCTGACGGAGTTTCCCAGCTGAAGCCACTGAGGAAGTGGACACCTCCATCTTATAATTACAAGGACGTGATTCAGCCAACAACCTGGAGGAGCTTAGAAGCGGACTTTCCCTCAAGCTTCCAGAGAAGACCCCGGCATGGCTGACACCTTGGCTTTGGTCTTGAGCAGAGGACAAAGTTGAGCTGTGCCAGACTTCTGACCTACAGAACTGTGAGTTAAGAAATTTTTGTTGCTTTAAGCCACTACATTTGTGGTAATTTGTTATGGCAGCAATAGGAAATTAATTCACAGGTCACAGGGCCATTGCAATACATTTGGAGGGGGCACGACCTCCTGCAACCAAGGGCCTCAGCACCACCCCTTTCCCTTCCTTCAAGTTCTTTACTTGGTTCTAAAAGTATCTTTTCTAAAAATTTCCCTTTTTCTGCTTAAGTTAGTAGGTTTGATTTTCTGTTGCTTATAAGGAAGGAGTAACAAAATAGAGAAAACTGGGGTGACCTGCAACAACATTGTAATTCTGACCTGCAACAACATTGTAACTGTTCCTGGCAGTGTTGCTATGTGAAAACTCAGGAGAGATTAAATGAACTTTGGGGAGTCTCAGAATTTTAAACAGATTGAAGGTTATTGAAAAAGTCTATTATTTTGTTGAATATTTATAACCGCATTTGAAGATATTACTTAGATGGAATGGCAATATTGACTATGGTCTACAGATATGCCCAAACAAATAAGCCCAAATGTTTGCTCACTAACAGGAATATTTTGCAATAGGGCTGTTCATTTGGTAGGGCACACACTCAGACGCTATAGATTTGTTTACCCGAGGTAAATAGCTAGGTGAAGCCAGAGCACAGTCTGGTGCTTCAGAAATTGGTGCCCTCCCCACCCCTACCCAGTTCCAACTGGCTGCCTGCCCCAGAGCACAGACCCCAGTAGGGACCATGCCAGCAGGGAGTGACAGAGATGTCCAGGTGCAGACAGCTGGCTTGGCAAGGGAGAAGCGGCTGATAGAGAGGAAGAACAGAGGCAGGCCATGAACACCGTCCAGAGCCTGGGACTCTCTGCCCATGCCTGGACTCCCCAGGCTGCAGTGGCCTGTCACCTTCCAACCTGGAGGGTAGGTCATGGGGAGGGTAGGGCACGGACCATCAGCTCCCTTTGCAGTCTGCTGCTTGAGGGTGGGGCTGGGAGTGGGATAGAAAAAGTGTGGAAGAGAAAACAGCCAAAGGAAGATGCATTCCGTTAAAATTTCATCCGGTAATGAAGTCCCTCTTGGCTTGCAAGCAAAGTCCCTCTTTGCTTGTTTGGAGAGGAAAGCAAGACTGAGGTTCACGAGATTTCTTTTCAGATGTTCCTGCAAAGACCACCAAGAATTAGGGGGAATTTTTTTTTTTCCTAAAATGTCCTTGGTGCAGAAAGCATGACTGAGTTAGTTACAGACAATGAAATACAGTCCTTTCTGGGTGGGGTCAGTGGAAAATGAAGAGAATAAGGCCAAGGGCAAGGAGAGGCTGTGTCAAGCTGTGTGTAAGCAGGAACAAAGAGTAACTGGATCATGGACATTCAAAGAGGGTGCAATTCTAAAAAGAAAAGTACACTTCAATTTAGGGAGGGGGTCTCCTTTGAGCACAAGGGCAGAAAACCCAGATTGCTTATACAAAGTTTATTTGGTGCCCTGTTAACCAGCTGGTGCAGACTGGAGCTTGCAGGCTTAGCCTGGCTGCCTGGGGACAATCCTAGCTAATGTCAAACTGCAGCCAAGCCTCACGCATAATGAGGTGAATTTGGATAGAAACCCGGCAAACTGCTCCTACTTGTCTGCCTTTCTCTGCCTGGGTTTTGCTTTATCTTTCCCCTCTAACCAGTTTCTTTAAGTCTCAGTGTGTCCATATATAGTATTTCTTCACAGTAGGAAAGAAGTACTAAATTGGCTGAGTTCCTAGCTGAAAGTCAATCTTGGCCCTCCACTGATAGGAAAATCTCTTATCAACCATAACCCCTTTCCCAAGAGAGCCTATAGATCAGCTATGTTGCCATCTTTCAGATCTTTCCCCAGGCTGAAGGTAACTAGATAACCATCATTTTAAGTTAAAGGATATGTTCTTTGATGGACAGACCAGGGAATTAAAAATATTTGTGATTTTTTTTTGTTCCTGTACATCTACTTAACATGTTTCAGCCATTTACTCCTCTCACATCAGTTTCTTTGACTGTAAAATGGAGACACTAATTCCAATCATTTCCCTCAAAGTTCCAGACAGATTAATGAATGTATATGGACCATATAAAATAGGTTTTTATAAAAATACCCTTCCCCTACCCCTATAACCATATATATGTTTCCTGCACTATTCGATGGAGCTTGAATGTACTCATTCTGGCTTTAGCCCTAGCAAGTTTTGTTCCTTAAGGAAGAAAACAAGTTATTATTCATGGCTGACTTGAGTTGTCTTTTGCTCTATGGTGCCTTTGATATTTCAGAAGCCTTTCACTCTGCTGATCACAGCAATCACTTAACCATTTAAAATGCTCCATGGGTCTTCTGACACCTGGTTCAACTCACATTTCTCAGTGTGCTTTTAGATGGTGTCTCTGGGGGATGTGTTCTTCTGACCCATGGAGTCAATGCTTTCATCAGCACCGGGGCTCTGCCAGGGAGCACGGTTCCTCTTGCCTGCTCCAGCTCTTCCTCATTTAATTAAGAGCAATGACAGCATGCGTTTAGGGGAGAGGAGATCTCTTAGTGTTTTTAAAATGCTGAGTATAAAATCTGTATTTTGGTGTATATAGTACTATAGGAAGATTTTCAGTTATCAGGGAAATTAGTTTTGAGATTGCTTTATGGATGGGGAAGTAAGAAAGTCAGAGGTGGAATGTTTCTGCTCTTTCTAGTTGAAAGAGGGGGCTAAGGCAGGCGTGTGTGCAATCCCATAGCAGTGGTGCTATGCACAGAAGGGGGTCTCATCTCTCCTTGCCTCCCTCCTCTGCCTGAAATATACATCAGTGGGGGAGTGCTACCCTGGCACGTGTTGGGGGGCCAGTGAGAGTGTGGTCTCGCACCTGCCATGTTCCCAGGGCTGTGCATGGCTGGTGGGGAACTGGGGAGGGAGGGAAGGGTTGACTCCTGGCACTTGCACCTTGCCTGACCCATTGCAGGCACTCCATATGTATTTATTGCATTAATTTGGTTTAGAGTCAGAAAAGTCATCCTCTTTTGTTTAGTGAGTCCAAGATTCCTAATCTGTGAAATTTCTTGCCCTGGATACTTACTTCATGGAGTGGTTTTGAGAATAAATGTGAAAAAGTCTGGACCATAAAACACACCACACATTTATGGCGTTTCTCTCAGATACAGCCCTTGTTGGGAAGGCCATGAGAGCACAATTAAAGGCAATTTGTAAACCGCCTCCTAAATGGCCTCACTGCGTGAGTATAAACCTTGTCTCCACTTCCCACACACTCTTGAGGTTGTCCTCTCATAACTGGTTTCCCTACCGCATATGGTGCCACAGTTTATGGGATTGGGTGAGAGTCAGACAGAAATCACATTCTTCCCAAGTGGCCAGGCTCTTCTCTTTCTTCTACATTACCTATTTCAAATGTTCTTCCCTTGTCTCATTTGCTTCTGATCTAGACATATGTTTGAATGTTTTTTTTTTTTTTAATTGAATTTTTCCTCACTTAGGACATTTTCTTAGGGGTTCCCTGGTGGCTCAGCTGATAAAAAGTCCGCCTGCAATGCAGGAGACCTGGGCTCGATGGCTGGGTTGGGAAGATTCCCTGGAGAAGGAAATGGCTACCTACTCCAATGTTCTGTCCTGGAGAATTCCATGGACTATATAGTCCATGGGGTCGCAAAGAGTCAGACACAAGTGAGGAATTTTCGCTCACTCACTCAGGACGTTTTCTTATAGACTTTAATTCATAAATGAATATATACAGTTGATCAAAAGAGTGCCTGGCACATAATAAGTACTGTGTAATAGTGACCTTCTACTAACAGTTACTGGTTGCTAACATGAAATGTGTCCTCAGAAAGGTCTTCTCTGATTTCTGTATGTAAAAACAGTACTGCCCGTCATTCTCTGCTCTTTGCCCTGTTTTGTTTTCTTAATAGCACCTTTCATTACAGTATATCCTTTGTTGCTTACTATCTGACTCCCTGATTAGAATGCACACTCTGAAGCCAGATTTTGGATCTGTTCTGTTCACCTCTCTTCCTAATGTCTCGTACATATTGGACTCTCCATAAATATTTATTGCTTGGACAACCATGCAGAATTTTCTTTTTCAACTGGTCAGTGTTGTTTCTGGAACTAGCTCATACTGGCTTGTAAGAGCCAATTGTGGACACAGAGGGGGAAGAAGGTGGGGGGACGAATTGAGAGAGTCGTATTGACATATATACACCCCCATGCGTAAAACAGGTAGCTAGCAGGAAGCTGCTGCAAAGCACCGGGAGCTCAGATCGGTGGTCTGGGGTGACCTAGAAGGGTGGGATGGGAGGGTGGGAGGGAGGCTGAAGAGGGCAGGGATATATGTACACATAGAGCTGATTCATGATGTAAAGCAGTAACTAACACAACATGGTAAAGCAATTATCCTCCAACAGAAAACAAATTTTAAAAAATTGTAATGGATTACAATTCATTTTCAAAGAAGAAGTCATCAGTCTATATTGATATAAATTAACAAACTCAAAAGTTTAACGGGAAACAGCCTTCCTTGACTCCTCAAAATTCCAACTGATTTCTTTGATGGGTTATAATTCATTATAATCAATACTTATTTGATTGCTAAAAATACTTATTTGATTGCTAAAAAAAAAACCAAACAAAATGAGCTGAATAATTGTGTGCATTTCTTCCCAGCTGTGTGTTTGGTGAGCCTGAATCAGTCCTGGTGGAGGCGTTTACACCATGACAATTGGCAAATACTAGAAATCAACACCTGCTCCCTCTCGCTTCCCTCCAGTCAGTTAACATTTACCAGTACGCCCTGGTTTCTAAAGAACCAAATCAACTACAGATCTGTTATACCATTCAAAGGGCTGGTGTAGTGGATTAAAGATGGTCACAGATTCTTTGCTATTCCCCCTTGCTTGGCAGTAGAGTCTATTTATCCACCCCCTAGAATTTTGGCTGCCCTGTGACTGACCAAGAGGGTACAATGGAAGTGACCCTGTACTGACTTCAGACCTACTCTTTTTTTAATTTATTTTTTTTTAATTTTTAATACTTTATTCTACATTACAATACTGTATTGGTTTTGCCATACATTGACATGAATCAGCCACAGGTGTACACGATCTCCCAATGCTGAAGACCCCTCCCACCTCCCACCCCATATCATCTCCCTGGATCATCCCGTGCACCAGCCCCAAGCATCCTGTATCCTGTATTGAACATAGACTGGCGCTTCGTTTCTTACATGATAGTATACATGTTTCAATGCCATTCTCCCAAATCAGACCTACTCTTTAAGTGAGGAAAAGTGACTGGCAACCTGTGCTTCCTTCTTCTTGGAACTCCTTCTGCAGTGGGGAAATCCAGGCAGTTTTGGGAGGAAGCCCAGCTACAGGAGAACTGAGGTCACCGATGTTCTTTGACTGAATGGTCAGTGTCCACTTGCAAGGTCTGTGAGTGAGACTAAGGTGCGGGTAGACCCTGCAACACCAGCTGGCTCCACAGTGGTTGCCTTGTGGATCAGAGATTCCCAGCAGAAGCTGCCTCATCTGCCAAAGAGTGAGCACATCAACATGGGTTTTAGGTTAAGTCACTAAATACTGGGGTGGTTATATGGTGACAGACAACTGAAACAGCTGGGTGTCTGGAGATGGTTGGGATTTGGTGAGTTCTGTCTGGCTGGATTCACTTCCAGTCTAAGCCTCGTCAGTGACACACATTCACAAGAGTGACTTTGACAACAATTAGATGCTACATGTTGGTATTTCCCATAGTGAAAAACAAGTCTGGTAGGTAGGGTCAAAGGTTTGCTGTTGGATTGGATGTGAGGATGAGGGGAACAGATCAGTTCAAGATGACACCTAGGTTCTTGATCTGGGCGGCTGGGTGGATGGTGGTGCCATTAAAGGTGACTGGGAAAGGCTGTGGAAGAGCAGGCTGTGACAGGGTGGGGGTGGGGGCATCAAGCATTTCCTGCTGGTTTTGCCGAGTCTGAGGTGCCTATTAGCAGCCCTGGCCTGTGTGACTGCTAAGCCACTTTAGTGGTATTCAACTCTTTGCGACCCTATGGACTACAGCTGCGAGGCTCCTCTGTTCATGGGATTCTCCAGGCAAGAATACCGGAGTGGGTTGCCATGTACTCCTCTAGGGAATCTTCCTGACCCAGGGGTTGAAACTGAGTTTCTTATGCCTCCTGCATTGGCAGGCGGTTCTTTGACCACTAGCACTGCCTGGGAAGCTCCAGGCAGCCCCAGAGGAGATGTCAAATAAGTAGTGAGAGCTATGCACCTGAACCCCAGAGAGGAGTTTGCACTAGAGGTATAAACTGAGGTATAAACTGGCTTGTAGGTGATATTTAAAGCCATAGATCTCAGGGTAGGCAGAAGAGGAGATTAGAACTAAGCTCAGGAGACTTTGGGTTTGATTAGAAGAGAGGACTTCCCTGGTAGCTCAGATGGTAAAGCATCTGCCTACAATGTGGGAGACCTGGATTCAATCCCTGGGTTGGGAAGATCTCCTGGAGAAGGAAATAGCAACCCACCTCCAGTATTCGTGCCTGGAAAAATCCCATGGACAGAGGATCCTGGCAGGCTACAGTCCATGGGGTCGCAAAGAGTCGGACACGACGGAATGACTTCACTTTCACAGAAGAGAGGTAAACAAAACGAAGAATGAATGGCCAATAAGAAGAAGAAACAAGATAGTGTAGTATCTTATAAGCAGTGAAAACATGCTTTAAGAAGGAAGGACATGATGGATTAGGTAAAATGCTCCTGAGAGGTGGAATAAGATTGAAGACAGAGAATTATCCATTGGGTTTTAGCCAAATGGAGGTCATTGGCAACCTTCGTAATATTTGTTTCAGTGCTTTGGTGAGGATAAAATCCTGATAAGATGCAGAATGGAGTGAGAATTATTGAGAGAGTGAAAAGTGTAGAAACAGGTACAACTTTTGAGTTTGGCTGTGAGCAGGAGCAGAAAAACAGGATGGGGGCTGGGAGAGGATGCATTTAAGGGCAGGGCACATTTTAGAGTAGCTGTGCATGCAGGCTTTTGGGAAGGAGAAGAGAAAATGGTGATTCATAGGGGAGGGGTAATTTTCAGGGTGAGGGAGACCTTAAGCAGGTGAGAGGTGATGGGAATGATGGGACTCGGTGTACAAGGGGAGTGTTGGTCTGAGAATATGGACAGTTCATTCATTTTGCATTAATAAAGATGTAACATGCATACTGCCTACAGATAGGTTGTCAGATTTAGTAGTGGAACAATGAAATCAAAGAGAGAATCAAAGAAAATTTGATTCTCATCAAATTTTGTCTATTTGATGAATGAAATAAAAGCCCTTAAAAAGAATAAATTTGACTCAGTTCTAATGAGATGGATGAAATTGGAACCGATTATACAGAGTGAAGTAAGCCAGAAAGAAAAACACCAATACAGTATACTGACACATATATATGGAATTTAGAAGACAGTAATGATGACCCTATATGTGAGACAACAAGAGACACAGAGGTATAGAGTGGACTTTTGGACTCTGAGGGAGAGGGAAAGGGTGGGATAGTTTGGGAGAATGGCAGTGAAGCATGTGTATTTTCCTGTAAGAAACGAAGCGCTAATCTATGTTTGGTGTAGGATGCAGGATGCATGGGGCTGATGCACAGGGTGATTCAGGTAGAGGATGTGGGGTGGGAGGTGGGAGGGGGCTCGGCATTGGGCGATTGTGTTCACCTATGGCTGATTCGTGTCAATGTATGGCAAAACAAATACAGTATTGTAATTAAAAAAATAAATAAATTTAATTAAAAAAAAAAAAAGTTCAGCTCATCATCAGAGGGGAAGGAGGGGAGGCTGCTGTTGGAGATTTGAAGAAAGCAGAAAGTGTGACAGAGTTACCTGAGATAGTGAGAACATCAATTTCCTAGAGGCATCTTTTAGGATTACATTATCAGTGTGAATGAGGTGAACCTGCACTTGAAGTTTTGGTCATAAATTTAAAGTTAGACCAGTTTGCAAGATGGTGCATTTTTCTCAGCTACATTCAGCACGAAGTGAAGTGTTTAACTGGAAGTGGAACTTTATCAGACAATAAAATGAACAGAGCAAGCAACAAAGGAGTCATGGATGTGGATGTGGATATAGAAACGTGTATGTGTGTTTATGCAAAATTGTGTATCATGGGATCAAAATTTGATAAATAGTAAGGACAGAGGTAAAATAGAAGAGGGGCAAAATGTGGGCAGGGATAGAGAGAGAGCAGAACAGTGATGAGTCCAGTGAGTCAGGATCCCAATGGGGTAAGACATGTTGGAGGGAGGACTCTGGAGTGAGTAAGCTGGAAAGACAAGCAGTAGTCAGAGAGTGGAGGCTTTAACCTGAGATATTAGAGGCGATGCCCTCACAGGTGGTTATGAGCATGGCATATAACCATGGTAGTAGGTTGCTAAGGCAGGGTGAAAAAGGTTTTTGGAAGTGAGGAAATGAGGAGCCTGCAAAGCCAGGGCAATGGTAGATTGTCCTCATAGAGGCTGAGATTTCCAGAACAATAGAAGTGTTAGTAGAAAGGAGAGTTTAGCCCCGTGTTAAAAATCAGTTAATGAAGGAGAGTTACCTGGGAGTCAGTAGTTGAGAACACCGAGTTGCATGGAGGGGGGGCAGGGGGGCGGTCATGGGTGCTCTACTCTGATGGCATGGTCTTCGGAAAGAATTGAGATTTTTAATAGAGAAGAAAGCAGATGTGGTGGGGAGGCAGCAGTGGGGAACCAGCTGTGGCTCTGTGTGAGAGGAGCGAGGAACAGCGGTCCCCACTTGCACGCGCTGTACCGGAAGCTTCATGCTCATTCCTATGAGACTCAGTGCTCCCTTTTTAGAGAAAGACAAATCACATATGATGTCACTTATACTGTGGAATCTAAAATATGACACAAATGAATCTATCTACAAAACAGACACAGAATCTCAGATGTAGAGCACAGACGTGGGTGCCAAGTAGGAGGGGGATGGGGGTGGGATGGAACATGGCAAATGTAAGCTTTTATATATAGAATGAATAAACAACAAGGCCTTATATAGCACAGAGAACTATATTCCATATCCTATGATAAACCATAATGGAAAGGATAAGAAAAGAATGAGATATATGTATAACTGAATCACAGCAGAAATTAACACAACATTGTAAAGCAACTATATTTCAATAAAAAATCTTGATTAAAAATGCTCCTCTTCTATAATAAATATTCAAGTATTCTGAACTCCCTAGTTGTAATATAATGCAAAAAAAATGGGATAATAAGTTATAACAGATAATTTCATTTGAAAATGAAAAAACTGTTTGGTCATGACTCCACTAAAAGACCTAATGGAGCTGTTTGCTCTTTGGATCCGTTAAGGAAACACTGAAAATGACAGCAGCACAGGCAGATCATACGAGGTGTGTAGCCTTCTCGGATGTGATTTTCCAAAATGTACCGCTCGTAGAAGCTGCACAAAACAAAGCATCGTGTTCCCCAGTTTAAATGGAAGTTTTATTTCTGAAAAATTCAGCATATTTTAACACTATATAAATAATCCTTTGGGTTTATATGTAGAAGAGAGTTAAATTCTAGCTTCAGATGATTATAAATGGTCTCCTAAATTACAGGTCCACATGGCAGGATACAGAGCAATTCCTCAATGCCAGGGACTGTTGCGCTCAAGGCAACAGACCCGACCCCTAGGGGAAGGAGCACCCAGTCATTTTGATGATTAACATTTCCAGTTTCTAAAACGCTTCCTGACCACTGAGTTAGAATCACACGGAAAGGCTCAGAGACGATGTCAGGGGTACAAGGTGATTGCTGCTGACATGTCATGGGCTCCAGAAGGCGCTGAAGTGGGGGTAGAAGGCTCAGTGACTCAGGGGGACTTTCAGAGCTCTGGCGCTGAGCCCAGGAGGGCAGGAGGCTGGGCTTTCCTGGTGATGGACGTGAACAGAGATGTGAGAGCTGACAGGAGCCACATCCGCTGGTCTCTCAAGGGAAGCTGGGAAATCAGGTCAAATTACAGCTTCCTCTTCAGACTGGCCCTCACAGGCAGCCTGCTGTGCAGAGGAGGGGCTGTGCTGAGTCCCGGCCGGGGTCCCTCAAGGGAGTATTTCCTCCCCACCCTCCCCACGTTTCCTCACAGTTTTCATAGCTGTCAGCTTAATGACTGCATAATGTTCTGTGGTGCTGCTATACCATGAATTATTAAACCATTACCCTGAAGTTGGAAATTTAGGTTGTTTCCACATTTTTGCTATTTAGAATTTGTTGCAGAGAATGTTGTCAAGTGTATTTCTTTTTGCTTCAGCTTATTTTTATTGAAGTATAGTTGATTATAATAGCTTTTTTAACCATAAATTATCCAATTCATTATTTGAAATTTATTATGTCCACTTTTCCCTCCCTGCTATTCTCTGTGAGTGTATGTGAGCTGTATACAGATTTAATTTTTCTTTTTTCTAAATTAATTTTATTGGAATATGGTTGCTGTACAATATTCCTATAAAAAAAAGTGAATCAGCTGTATAGATATATTCCCTGTTTTCTGGATTTATACTGCCTGAAGATAAACCTCTAGAAGTCCATGGTCCCAAACACCTTTCTAATTTTTTTCATCCTGTCATTTGCTATCCAGAAAGAGGTTTTTAAAACCAATTTACAATGCCATCAGAAATTGTGAGCATATTGACTTCACTGCAATCTCCTCAAAATTAAGTGTCATTTAAGCTTTTTCTTCTTACATTAGTGGTTACAAGATAGAATCTCAAGATTGCCTTTAATTTAGGTTTTTGAATTATCAGCAAAAACGGATATTTCTGTGTTTGTTTACTCTTTGTAATTCTCTATGGGAATTGCTCATGACCTTTGTGCATTTCCCTTGTAAGACCTCAATGTTTTTGTTCTATATTTGTATGAGCTCTTCATAGAACACATTGGTCACACACACACACACACACACACAGTTTTCATTATTGATACAAAATTCTCTCTTCTATATTCCACCTCTACCCTATTCTACCAGTCTGCTTTTCTTTTTGACACTCTGCTTTTGAAGAAAAGCTAGGCAGTATTCAATTCATTATTAATCAGTTGTGTTCCCAAAACAAAGGTTCTCAACTTTGGCTGTACACTGGAATCACCAGGAGAGCTTTAAAATCTATTGATGCTTGGGCTTCAGTTCTGATTTAATTGGCCTGGGTATTGGGAGTTTTAAAAGCTCCCCAGGTAATTCTAATATGCAGCCGATGCAGAGAGCCATGATGCTAAAATTTGTAAACTGTTTATTGGGTTAAAATAAAGTGGGAGGAGGCGGGTGGATGAAGGGGTGAGCATGAGCCTGCAGGGGTGATGAGGGAACAAGCTGCTGCTGAGGGAGAGGTGGCAGTGGGAGTCCAGGCTGCACACTGGCATAGGTGAGTCTGGGTACATTTCTTGGTCCTAGTCAATGCCAGCTTTCTTCTGACTTCATCCAGAACCAGGCTGCCCACTTTTTCTGGCTTCCTAACACTATCCCTTCTTAGGTGGTCCTTTCCTCTAAGACCCACTGTGGGACAGAACATACTCAAATTGTAACTTCAGTCCCAAGCGTGAAGTGGCCATGTGGCTTTTAAAAGAGAATTTGAGAGTAAAAGGCTCTCTCTGAGGATTTTCCATGTTCCTCTCTGATCCCTTTTCTCTTTTTAATTTGCATTTTGGAGACAGAGAGGCAACATGTATGTCCTGAATGTCCCCAGTTTTCACTAGCTTCGGCTAACAATGAGATTGCCTTGACCCTGAAAGCCTACCTTTTGCTGGTTTGTTGCTCCCACTGACTGATAAGGCCTTCACACATCCCTGGGATGTGTCTCCTGTGTGCTTATAAGCAAGGCCACTCACACTCTTCTACTTTAGCCTTCTCACTGATATCAACCCTTGCAAACTCATTTGAGGATGAAACTGCTCTGTGAGGACGATCTCTGCTCCCTTGAGTGCTACCAGATGGCACTAGTGGTAAAGAACCCACCTGCCAATGCAGGAGATGTGATCCCTGGGTTGGGAAGATCCCCTGGAGGAGGAAATGGCAATCCACTCCAGCATTCTTGCCAGGAGAATCCTGTGGACAGAGGATTCTGGTGGGTTACAGTCCATGGGGTCCAAAGAGTCAAACACAACTGAAGTGACTTAGCACAGATTACAACAAGCACATCATATACACATCCATATTTCAGAATAAAGCCTGACCAAGATGCTACTGGGTTCCAATGTGTGAACTCTGGAATGAGGCATAGCAAGGACTTCTAGAGAAGGTGATGAGGAAATGGGACCAGGCTGGCACTTCGGTCAACAAAGCAGATGCTGGGGTGAGGGTCCACCTGGTTCCTGTTGTATTTCCTAAAACTGTACCCTAGCTTACAACGCATATGTGTTAAGTTTCTTCTGTCGTGTCCGACTCTTTGTGACCATACGGACTGTAGTCTGCCAGGCTCCTCTGTCCATGGGATTCTCCAGGCAAGAATACTGCAGTGGGTTGCCATGTCCTCCTCCAGGGGATCTTCCTGGTTCAGGGATCGAACCCATGTCTCTTCTGTCTCCTGCACTGGCAGGTGGCTTCTTTGCCACCAGTGCCACCTGGGAAGCCCATCTAGCTTACAACGGGCGGTGGCAAGTGCTGGGAGCAACAGGAGACACCAGGGAGGGGGAGGTGGGGAAGGAAGACCCCACTGCCGCCTCCAGGGATCTGAGGCTACCTTAAAAACGATGTCCCTGGAGGGAGGATATGCTGTCTTGTTTCCTGTGTCTCTGCACTGTTTGGTGTAGTCTCCAAAGGAGGGAACACTTGAATGACTGTTGAATAAGTCCACCGAGTAGGGGGAATTCCTGAGTTCTACTCCACTGCTTATATTGATTTGTTGGACTTTTCTGGCCAGTTGAATTACCACAGAAGCCTTCTTTCAGAGTTTTAAAAATGATGGACTTTTGCTCCAAAACTGTGTCAGGGGAAATAAGAGCAGAGTTCCGCCACCTAAACATTGAACTGATCATTTACTACTTGAATCAACTCGTAGCATTCTGCTTGCTGATCTGTGGAAGAGGGATGATACTGGCCATTTTTACAAAGCTGCGTGGAAAATAAAAACTGTTTGGAAGTAAAAATCAGAATTAACTGAAGAACATAATTTATTAGCCTGAATTAACCAAATGCTATTTTCTATCTCTCACCTTTTGACTTGGATGACAAACAGATAAACACAAAGTAAACATTAGATGGGTTTATATATTAAATGTATACTTTAAATTTTTGGAACATCTTCTAGAGGATACTCTGGAGGAAATAAAGGTTATAAAATGCCTTTGACAGTTTTTAATAACATATTGTAAGAATCTGAATCATTAAACTGTATTTTGTGTACTTAACTAATGTATATCTATACATTTAAGATAATTTTAATAATAAAGATAAAACAAAAAGACCATATTTTGATTAACCATTATTATCCAAAAAAATGTAACCACTTAACATGTTTATTCTCTGCTTCTCCTAGGAAGTTTAGATTTTATGAAAAATTATACACATGTAAACCATCAGTGTCTAAAGTCTTATCTTCCAAGATTTGCCAAGATTTGCCACACACCTATTGTTGAGATCATTGAACATATTTTGACAAGAGCTTTTATAATCAAAAGCAAACAACTTAGAATATTTAGGAATTGAAAACTTTTAAGCAAGTAATTTTTTCAAAATAGAATGATCATGTGATGTTTGAGAAGTTGCTGCAGTTCCTGTGGATTTAGAGTTCTATTTCTTAGAGTACAGTTCAGTTTAGTTCAGTTCAGTTCAGTCGCTCAGTCGTGTCTGACTCTTTGCGACCCCGTGAATTGCAGCACGCCAGGCCTCCCTGTCCATCACCAACTCCTGGTGTCCACCCAAACTCACGTGCATCGAGTTGGTGATGCCATCCAGCCATCTCATCCTCTGTTGTCCACTTTTCCTCCTGCCTCCAATCCCTCCCAGCATCAGGGTCTTTTCCAATGAGTCAACTCTTCACATGAGGTGGCTGAGGTATTGGAGTTTCAGCTTTAGCATCAATCCTTCCAATGAACACCCAGGATTGGTCTCCTTTAGGATGGACTGGTTGGATCTAATTGCAATCCAAGGGACTCGCAAGAGTCTTCTCTAGCACCACAGTTCAAAAGCATCAATTTTCCAGTGCTCAGCTTTCTTCACAGTCCAACTCTCACATCCATACATGACCACTGGAAAAACCATAGCCTTGACTAGACAGACCTTTGTTGGCAAAATAATATCTCTGCTTAGAGTACAGTGGGCTAGGTATTTGCACACTCACATTAAAATCAAATTTTGATAATATGTAATCTGAAATATTTTTTTAAAGCATAGAAGCGCTGTTGTTGTTGTTCAGCTGCTAAGTTGTATCCAGATCTTTGCAACCCCATGGACTGCAGCACACCAGGCTTCCCCGTTCTTCTCTGTCCCCTGGAGTTTGCTCAAACTCATATCTGTTGAGTTGTGATGCCATCCAACCATCTCGTCTTCTGTCATTTCCTTCTCCTCCTGCCTTCCATCTTTCCCAGAATCAGTGTCTTTTCCAATAAGTCGGCCCTTCATGTCAGTTGGCCAAGTACTGGAGCTTCGGCTTCAGTGTCAGTTCTTTCAGTGAACATTCAGGGTTGACTTCTTTTAGGATTAACTGGTTTGATCTCTTTGCAGTCCAGGGGACTCTCAAGAGTCTTCTCCAGCATCACAGTTTGAAAGCATCAATTTTTGGTACTTAGCGTTCTTTATGGTCCAACTATCACATCTGTATATGACTAATGGAAAAGCTATAGCTTTGACTGTATGAACCTTTGTCAGCAAAGTGATGTTCCTGCTTTTTAATACACTGCCTAGGTTTGTCATAGCTTTTCTTCCAAGGAGCAATAGTCTTTTAATTTCATGGCTGCAGTCACCATCTGCAGGGATTTTGGAGCCCAGGAAAATAAAATCTCTCACTGTTTCCGCTTTTCCCCCATCTATTTGCCATGAAGTGATGGGCCCGGATGTCATGATCTTAGTTTTTGAATGTTTTAAGCCAATATTTTCACTCTTCTCTTTTACACTCATCAAGAGGCTCTTTAGTTTCTCTTTAATTTATGCCATTAGAGTGATATCATTTCCACATTTGAGGTTGTTGATATTTCTCCTGGCAATCTTGATTCCAGCTTGTGCTTCATCCAGCCCAGTATTTTGCATGATATACTCTGCATACAGGTTAAATGAGCAGGATGACAATATTCAGCCTTGATGTACTCCTTTCTCAGTTTTGCACTAGTCCACTGTTTCATGTCCAGTTCTAGCTTTTGCTTCTTACCTGCATACAGGTTTCTCAAGAGGCAAGTAAGGTGATCTGGTATTCCCATCTCTTTAAGACTTTTCCATAGAAGTGTTAATAATATTGTAAAAAAAATTACTAGGCCAATCTTGCTGCTGCTGCCAAGTTGTTTCAGTCGTGTCCGACTCTGTGTGACCCCGTAGATGGCAGCCCACCAGGCTCCGCCATCCCTGGGATTCTCCAGGCAAGAACACTGGAGTGGGTTGCCATTTCCTTCCCCAGTGCATGAAAGTGAAAAGTGAAAGTGAAGTCGCTCAGTTGTGTCCGACTCTTGATGACCCCATGGACTGCAGCATACCAGGCTCCTCCATCCATGGGCCAATCTTAAGTGAAGGCAAAACAACTGAGAGGAATGTAATTTTGCCCTAAAGTTATTTGCCAAAAGCTTCTGAAGCCAGCAAGCTTGGGTTTGTTTTAATAGTCCAAGAGACTGAGAGGACTTAGAACAAAGGCTATAGCCTATCAAAGGTAGGGAACTATCTGATGGAGACTCTGCCAATAAAACTAGGACCCCAGAGGGCTAGATCCTTAGGGGAAGGGTCAACTGGAAATGAATGTACACTTCCCACGCCTACCTCCAATGGACCGTGGAGAAAGTGGTTTTGGTTCTGATGAGAGCCAGTATTGGAAGGGACTGGCATTAACACATCTCAGCCCACAAAAATCTGCCCTGGTACATTTTTTAACACAAATTTTATATCATTTTGGTAGTTAAACTTCAAGCCTAAATTTAGACTAAAGTGGTCGGGAAATGGCAGTGGCCTCAGGCAGCTGGGTAAAAGCAACAAGAAATTCTCTCTGGATGAAAACATCTTCATAATAGGCCACAAAGAAGTCCCGCAAATAAGTTTCCATGAAAAATGAGCTGCTCACAGTAAAAAATAATTAGGCACACAAGGAAACTGGCACCATGAAGGAAAGCCAATAGGAAAACAGATAGAGAAACAAATCTACAAAGATTTCATATTCTTCAAGGAATATAAAACCACCATGCTTACTATATTTAAAGAAATACAAGACGAACTTGAAAGTATCTACATGGAATAAAAAAATCTTAAAAATTAGCTGAACAATTTTGAAAAAAATCCAAGTAGAACTTTGAGAAAAAACAGAATTGGAATTTAAAACATCATATGGGTTAAAAACACTAGATAAAATAAAGAGAGAATTAGTAAGTTGGAAGATAATTCAGAAAAAAATTACCCAGGATGATTTTCTTTCTATTTATAGCATCAGATGCAGTGCTCTGTCTTGTATGGAAGGGATAAATGACAGCAGTAGACTTTTCTGCATTAGAAATTGAATGTGGCACCTATGTGTACAGTGAACATGTGTAATCCTGGTGAACTTGCAATGTTAGATGAAACTTTTAACTTTACTTGAGATTATAGTTTGGTTTTTAACTTTTACCAATTATCTTCTAAGACATCAAATGTCCAGCATTTACACACTATTCCTTTCTTTCTTCTTTAAATTTCCAAGTCACTTTATAACTTTGTAATATTTAGTATACCTTGGATTATGTAGACTGAGGTCAGGGAATCTACTGATATACTGTCTGGCCTTGCAGTTACTCCAAGACATACCTCTCACTTGAAAGAAAGAAAAGCAAAAAGAGAAGGGGGTAGGGGGTGGGAGAAAGAGAGGGAAGGGTGGGGAGAGAGAGAGAAAAGAAAGTGAGAGGGAGGGAGAAAGGCTTCCTAACTAAATATAGGGTGACTATAAATGACTTTTTGGAAGAGAATGTTTCTGGAAGAGGATAAGGAGAATATAAAATAAACTCAGGATTATAAATTTTGCAAAGGAATGAAAGAAATGTGATTTAAGTGGGTTTGCAGATGCTGCAGGTTAGGAGGAATGCAATATCAAAAAGAGTCAATTACATGCAAAAGGACCTAAATGAAAAAAAAAAAAGGATGGGAAAGGGAAAAATGACTTCTTATTTTGAAGTAGAAAATTATGTATCTGTAGGAAAATAACTTGGGAGATATAAAATTATCTAAGAGTGGGCAAAACCTGCAAAGAAATGTGAGCATGAAAACAATGACATTTATAATGTTAATCAGACTCCCCTGGTGGCAGTGGCTGAGACTGCACTCCTAATCAGGGGCCCAGGACTGAACCCTGGTCAGGAAACTAGATCCCATGTGCAGTAACTAAGGTCTGATGCAGCCAAATAAATAAACATTTTAAAAAAGCAATTATCCTTCAATAAAAAAGTTTTTTATAAATTAATTTATTTATTTTAATTGGAGGCAAATTACAATATTGTAGTGGTTTTTGCCATACATTCACATGAATCAGCCATGGGTATACATGTGTCCCCCATCCTGAACCTCCCTGCCTCCTCTGTCCCCACTCCATCCCTCAGGGTCTTCCCAGTGCACCAGCCCTGAGTGCCCTGTCTGTCTCACACACTGAATCTGGACTGGCGATCTATTTCACATATGGTAATACACATGTTTCAATGCTATTCTCTCAAACCATCCCATCCTCGCCTTCTCCCACAGAGTCCAAAATTACATCTGTGTCTCTTTTGCTGTCTTACAGATAGGGTCATCGTTAAGATCTTTCTAAATTCCATATATATGCGTTAATATACTATACTGGTGTTTTTCTTTCTGACTTACTTCACTGTATAATAGGGTCCAGTTTCATCTACCTCATTAGAACTGATTCAAATGCATTCTTTTTAATGGCTGAGTAATATTTCATTGTGTATATGTACCACAGCTTTCTTATCCATTCATCTGCTGATGGACATCTAGGTTGCATCCATGTCCTGGCTATTGTAAACAGTGCTGTGATGAACATTGGGGTACACGTGTCTCTTTCAGTTCTGGTTTCCTCGGTGTGTATGTCCAGCAGTGGGATTTCTGGGTTGTATGGCAGTTCTATTTCCAGTTTTTAAGGAATCTCCACACTGTTCTCCATAGTGGCTGTTCTAGTTTGCATTCCCACCAACAGTGTAAGAGGGTTCCCTTTTCTCCACACCCTCTCTAGCATTTATTGTTTGTAGACTTTTTGATAGTAGCCATTCTGACCGGTGTGAGATAGTACCTCATTGTGGTTTTGATTTGCATTTCTCTAATAATGAGTGATGTTGAGCATCTTTTCATGTGTTTGTTAGCCATCTGTATGTTTTCTTTGGAGAAACGTCTGTTTAGTTCTTTGGCCCATTTTTTGATTGGGTCGTTTATTTTTCTGGTATTGAGTTGCATGAGCTGCTTATATATTTTGGGGATTAATTCTTTATCAGTTGCTTTACTTGCTATTATTTTCTCCCATTCTGAAGGCTGTCTTTTCACTTTGTTTATAGTTTCATTCATTGTGCAAAAGCTTTTAAGTTTAATTAAGTCCCATTTGTTTATTTTTGCTTTTGTTTCCATTACTCTAAGAGGTGGGTCATAGAGGATCCTGCTGTGATTTATGTCAGAGAGTGTTTTGCCTATATTTTCCTCTAGGAGTTATATAGTTTCTGGTCTTACATTTAGATCTTTAATCCATTTTGAGTTTATTGTTGTGTATGATGTTATAAAGTGTTTGAGTTTCATTCTTTTACAAGTGGTTGACTAGTTTTCCCAGTTCCACTTGTTAAAAATAAATTTAAATATAAGTAACCAGTAAAAAATTAATAATGCTAATCATAACTACCACTTAGTTGAGCTCTTTGTATATACCAGTTACTGAGCTGGTCACTTGTCTATGCTCCCAATCACCCTATATCAGGGTTTAGAATCTTTTTTTTTTTTTTAAGTTGAAGAAATGGGTGCTGAAAGAGGTAAGATGAGTTTCCCAAGCTTGCGTTGCTATTAAGAGGCAAAGCCAGGATTCAATCTGAATTGCTGAGGTTCCCAAACCCTTGCTTTCCCCTCCACCACACGGTTCCATCGTGTGTAACTTTAGTTAAGAACAAAGTGGTGACAACCGAGAAGAGTGTCCCAATAAAAGTTGATCAAATTCAGGGAACTGATCTAAGATGTTTAAAAAAGATGGAAAGTTCAGACCAAATGCAAAAATTAAAAATCTCACTTCTCTGTGAATTCTGGAACTGCCTCTCAGGAAATGTAAATTCACATTTGACAAAGCAGATAATATGCTTTGTAGGAGGAAGGTGTACAGGGATTAGAAAAACAAAAATGACTTGGTAAGCTAAAAACTTAAATGTTTAATGTGGAAATGATTATAGTAAATAATTGGAAGAAGGAATTATAACAAATAAAAGAGAATCCATGAATCCTCACTGACTTAGATGTTTATAAACAATGGGAAGGTAAACTATTTTATAGAAGAATGTCAGCTAATAAATGTGGACACCATGATAACAGAAAGACACTGTTTTATATAGCTATGATATTAATAGATTCAGGGAAGAATCATCAATGGAAGATAAAATAATTGGGTGAAAGACCATGGGGAAAGAGAATACATACATGGTCTCAAAGGTTCCACTGATAATAGATTTCTCATTAATAACAAAGAGAAAACAATACCTTTACAACGGAGAAATCTAGTGGACACCACATTAATCACACGATCAAACATCACTAATAGTGAGACACACAAGCATTGTGTATCATTGATGTGATGTAATAAGAATACAGTATTTCTGTGTGTTAAGTTGAACCACATTTAATTGCTGATATTTGACTCATTTTGGTCTATAAAAATGACAGTTTCACTTGATTCAAACTAATTTCTCGTGCATCACATGAATTTAATTCTGAATAAACAACTCGTCATGCTCATTTGTTTAGTCGTGTCTGACTCTTTTGCAACCCTATGGACCGTAGCCCACCAGGCTCCTCTGTCCACAGAATTCTCCAGGCAAGAATACTGGTTTGGGTGGCCATTTCCTTCTCCAGGGGATCTTCCCACACCAGGAATAGAACTCATATCTCCTGCATTAGCAGGTAGACTCTTACCATTGAGCCGATAAGGAAGCCCTTGAAGAGACAAATGCAAATTGAAGTCGTTCTGCAAAATAACTGACCTGGATTCTTACAATGTAAATTTCATGAAAGAATTTTTTTTAAAGGCTGAGGAAACTCCTTTAGGTTGAAGGAGACTAAAGAAACATGATAACCAAATACAATGATTGCTGCCTTTTCAGATCCTAAATTGGGAAGGAAAACTCAGCTATGATGAATATTATTGGGCTAAATGGAGAAATCTGAATGTAGGCTGATTTTATTAGATAATAGTACTATGTCAGTTGTGAAATTTTATAAGTATGATCATTTTTTGTGGTTATGAAACAGAGTGCCTTTGTTATTAGAAGATATATGCCGGCGTATTTGGGGTGAAGGATTATAACACCAGTAAATAACTCTTTAAAGGCCCAAAGCTGCTGCACAAAATGAGTGTGTATGTGTAGGTATCACGCATACACAGAAAGAAGGCATAAATGTGGCAAAATATTAACAACTGGCCAATCTAGTTGAATGGTATATGCTATTTCATTGTGCTTTTCTTTCAACCTTCCTGTAGGTTTGACCTTTTTCAAAATAAAAGTTTGGAGGGAGAAAAAGGAACTGTCATGATTTTCATTCAGGATATACATGCTAGGCTTTTGGGTGCTTTCCTGAATGGAATATTTTGACACTATGACCAGCTGTATTGTGAACGCGATAAGTTTTAAAAAGACCGAGTTGAAGTAGAGATGACGTCCCTTACCCAGAGGAAAGCGATGAGTTTCTACTTTGCTGCTAATGGAAGCGCTAAGCACCCTGTGGCGTGTCGGTGCATGTGTGAATGGAGCCTCGCTTTGCACAACGCAGCTGCAGGTGGGCACTCTCTTGGGTGTCCACGAATCCATCTTCATCCGTGTATTAGCATAAAGCTCCCTCAGGGATTTAGAGATTTTTTTTTTTTTTTAATATTGAGTTTTACTTGGATCTTAGAGCTGTTGGGAAAATTACGAGTTTGTAGAACAACTGCATAACTGGAATTTAAAAAAATCTCTTCAGTACAAATAGAAACATCCAGCTCTCCAATTAAAAAAATATTAAAAACAAATTAGGGTCTTGAGGACTTAGAGCAGATGCCGCGTCCCTGCTGCGCCTTGGCCACCCTGAGCCCTGCCGTGAACCCAGAGCAGAGCAGATGGAAAAGCATTCCCTCTTTCTCTCCATAGAACTTCATCTTTCCTGAGCATCTCATTGGTACTTTAGCTCGAGTTTGCCACTCCTCACGCCAGGCTTGCTGCCAAGACTGTCTTTGTTTCCTCCCTGGCCTTCAGTCAAGGTTTGGGTTCTTTGCAAGCATTTCTTCCCGTCTGCTCTCCCACTGTTCACTCTTTTCCTTCTGTCTTGTCAGCGTTCCCTTTGTCCTTTTGGCTTTCCTGCTTGCTCTTCCTGCCAGCAAGTCTGTGCCATTTCCCCTCCCATTCCTGATCTCACTTTCGATGTAATTCCATTTCTCTGGGAGACAGAAATAGATGGATGAAGGGGAGAGTCGGCCTCTATAGCACACATATGTACCCCCTTCCAAGATGATAGTGAAATAAAGGGTTATTTAAAAAGATAAAACCTCTCGCCTGGAGTTTTGATTTCTATAAAAAATGTCAATAGTCCTTTTTCAAGAGTCATGTTAATCTTCAACTATAGGCTTGCGGTGTTTAGCAAACAGATCTGGATTAAAAATTAGTGTCACTTCTCGCAATGTGAACTTGGATGAGTTATTTCCCCTTTCTATAGTCCTGTCATTTTGTTTATTTTAAATCTGAGAAATGGGTATGATGATAGTGCCTTTCTCAAAGGGTTGCTTTGAAGAGTGAATGAAATGATGCGTTTAAAGTATCTGGCAGAACATGGAAGCAACCTAAATGTTCATCAACAGATGAATGGATAAAGAAGGTGTGGTACATATATACAATGGAATATTATCAGCCATAAAAAGAAATGAAATCGGGTCATTCTTATAGACATGGATGGACCTAGAGACAGTCATACAGAGTGAAGTAAGTCAGAAAGAGAAAAACAAATACTATAGATTGAAGCATATATGTGGAAGCTGGAGAAATGGTAGAGATGACCTTATTTGCAAAACAGAAATAGAGACACAAATGTAGAGAACAGATGTCCGATACAAGGGGTAAAGGAAGGAATCAGAGGAGTTGGGAGATTGATATTGATACATACAGACTGTTGATGTGTGTGCTCTGGCTCTCAGTTGTGTCCGACTCTATGGACTGTAGCCCGCCAGGCTCCTCTGTCCACGGGATTCCCCAGGCAAGAATACTGGCGTTGGTTGCCATTTCCCTCTCCGGGGGAGAGAGGAACATAGACAGCTGAAGGGAACATACTGTATATGGCATAGGGAGCTCTGCTTAGTGCACTGAAGTGACCTGGGTGGGAGAGGGTATATGTATATGTATGGTGGATGCATTTTGCTATGCAGTAGAAACTAACACAGCATTGTAAAGCAATTATACTGCAATACAAATTAGTTTAAAAAACTGAAACATAAAAAAATAAAGTACCTGGCAGAGGGCAGCCCTCTGTAAGAGCTTGTGCTATCACTGACCTCTTCAGGCCATCAGTGTCCAAAACCATCAGCTGCAAGGTGATCTCTTCCCCCTTGAGAAGACCCCTGTGGCCCAGCTCTGCCACTGTTTATTATGCTGTCCTTTATTGCTTTTCTGCCTGCCTTTCCTTCCCTTCCCACTATTCTCTTTCTCTCCCTTTCTCCGTTTACGTTCTCTTTATCTTCCCCAACTTGTTTTCTCTTTCCCTCTTCTACTCTCCCACAAAGACTTTAACAACGCACCCAACATAAAAATAGTTGGAGACTATGTTAGCAATAGTTGTAGAAAAAATAGGTGAAGGGAAGATGAGGACAGAGATGTCATAAAGCCAGAGTTAAGAGGAAATGTATGACCGCATAGTATGGGTACACATAATTGCTAGTTGAGGTATCATTTTACTGAGCTTCCTGGCAGCCAAAGGAAAATAGAGACAAAAAAAAAAAAATTAGGAGTAGTGAGATTAAGGAAACATATAGAAATTGTAGTTATTTTCTGAGCACTTTTGTAGATTCTCATAAAAGGAACACCGAGTAATATAAATAAATGATGTCCAGCATAATAATGTGTCTACTTTCATAATAGTTATGATGATAAACTTCAGAGAGTTGTTTCTTGTGATGCCAATAAGACTGAAGGTATAAAGCTGAGGTTCAGTCCTGTAAACACATTTTTACAAGGAGTTAAAATCGCATGCTCAGTGTCGGCAATCCTCCAAGGTCTGGCATGCTGCAAGGACACAGTTTAGAGTAGAAAGAGGAATAAATAGGCTTGTGTCCTTCAGGCAATGCTCTATAGATCTTACCTCTGTCAACCACGCTTTGAAAAGGATATGAACGAATTCAAGGCAAGGCCCTGAGTTATGGGCACCCTCTGCTGTTGGTGAAGGACAGAGAGGCATGACTGGCTGATCAGGCACGCGGAGATTAAGACTAAGGTCCTTGTCAAAAATGAAAATTAAGAGTCAAGCAGGTATACTTGCCTAAACAGAACTGTCTCATTTCCGTGTGTAGAGAGTTGAATGTTTACCTGCAGGCAGGGTCAAAATAGTCTTTTGTTCTGACATTGGATGATTTTTATGGTACATTATTAAATATGAGAGAAGGTGTATACCATTTTGAGGACAAAGAGCACAGATAAATGTATGAAAAGAAAATACACCAAAATGTCTGAGGAAAAAAAATCTCTGAAAAGTGGGATTCTGGGTGATGTTTTTCTTTCCTATACATTATTCTACCATAATCAGATGTTGGCTATAAGGAAAAAATAAAGCAATGAAGTTTGTTTTCAGAGAAGAAAGCTACCCTGAGCTTTTCTGACACATGATTGAGTATGTAAAGGCAACCACAAAGTTCCACAGCACTGGTTCTCAACCCTAGCTGTGTTTTGGAATCCCCTTGTTGTTGTTTAGTTGCTAAGTCATGTCCAGCTCTTTGCAACCAGGGAAGCCCTTTAGAATCCCTTAGGGACTCTTCAAAAGATAGTGATGGCCTCATAGGCACATGAAAAGACATTCAACATCTCTAGTTATTAGAGAAATGCAAATCAAAATTACAATGAAATATCACCTCCCACCAGTCAGAATGGCTGTCATCAAAAAACCCACAAACAACGAATGCTGGAGAGGGTGTGGAGAGAAGGGAACCTCACTATACTGTTGGTGGGGATATAAATTGGTACAGTCACTATGGAGAACAGTATGGAGGTTCATTAAAAACTAAAAATAGAGCAGCTACCTTATGACCCTATAATCCCACTTCTGGGAATATACCTGGACAAAAACATGAGCCAAAAGGATTCATGCTTCGCTATATTCATTGCAGCACTGTTCTCTGCAGCCAGACAGGAAGCAATATAAATGTCCATCGCAAGAAGAATGGATAAACAAGATGTGGTAAATATATATGATGTTCTGACATTGGATGATTTTTTTACGGTACATTATTAAATATGAGAGAAGTTGTATACCATTTTGAGGACAAATAACACAGATAAATGTACGAAAAGAAAAGACATCAAAATGTCTGTGGAAAAAAATCTCTGAAAAGTGGGATTCTGGGTGATGTTTTTCAAAAGAATGAAATAATGCCATTTGTAGCAACACGGATGGACCTGGAGAGTATCCTACTGAGTGAAGTAAGTCAGACGGAGAAGGAGAAATATCATGTGACATTGCTTATGTGCAGAAACTAAAAAGAAATGATACAAATGAACTTATTTACAGAATAAGAAAGAGATTCACAGACTTAGAAAATGAACTTATGGTTGCTGGGGGAGAGGGACAGTTAGGAACTTCGGGAGGTCATGTACACAGTGCCACATTTAAAATGAATAACCAACAAAGACCTACTGCACAGCACAGGGACCTCTGCTGAATGTTATGTGCCAGCCTAGGTGGGACGGAAGTTTCAGGGAGGACGGATACGTGATGTGTATGGCTGAGTCCCTTCGCTGTTCACTTGAAACTCCCACAGATCATTAATCGGCTACATGCCAATGCAAAATAAAACGTGTAAAGTTAAAAAAATTTAGTGATGGTCTGGCCCCACTTCAGCTCAGTTCAGTCGCTCAGTCGTGTCTGACTCTTTGCGACCCCATGAATCGCAGCACGCCAGGCCTCCCTGTCCATCACCAACTCCCGGAGCTCACTCAGACTCATGAGTCAGTGATGCCATCCAGCCATCTCATCCTCTGTCGTCCCCTTCTCCTCCTGCCCCCAATCCCTCCCAGCATCAGAGTCTTTTCCAATGAGTCAACTCTTCACATGAGGGCCCCACTTCAGATCAATTAAATTAGGATCTCTGAGAGTGGAACCAAGAATTGGCATTTAAAAGAATCCTAGGTAGTTATGCGCAATTGGGTTAAGAGCCACCACGCCACACTGTAGAGCACACCCAAAATCATTTAACCCTGGACAATGTTCCAGTGACATGTGTACTCATCCCTGGGGTCTATATGGCCCCCACCATCTGTCCTCTGTTCTCCTCTCTCATGTCAGCTTTCCCCTCAGTCTTATTTATTCAGCTCCTAGAGCAGTGTGTGGCACATAGTAGACTGTAAATTTAAAACAAAGTAGGACTGTATACTGTCACTCTGCTTATTTAACTTATATGCAGAGTACATCATGAGAAATGCTGGGCTGGAGGAAGCACAAGCTGGAATCAAGATTGCCAGGAGAAATATCATTAACCTCAGATATGCAGATGACACCACCCTTATGGCAGAAAGTGAAGAGGAACTAAAAGCCTCTTGATGAAAGTGAAAGTGGAGAGTGAAAAAGTTGGCTTAAAGCTCAACATTCAGGAAACTAAGATCATGGCACCTGGTCCCATCACTTCATGGGAAATAAATGCTGATTCAGTGGAAACAGTGTCAGACTATTTTTTTGGGCTCCAAAATCATTGCAGATGGTGACTGCAGCCATGAAATTGAAAGACGCTTACTCCTTGGAAGGAAAGTTATGACCAACCTAGATAGCATATTGAAAAGCAGAGACATTACTCTGCCAACAAAGGTCTATCTAGTCAAGGCTATGGTTTTTCCAGTGGTCATGTATGGATGTGAGAGTTGGATTGTGAAGAAAGCTGAGCACCAACGAATTGATGCTTTTGAACTGTGGTGTTGGAGAAGACTCCTGAGAGTCCCTTGGACTGCAAGGAGATCCAACCAGTCCCTCCTAAAAGAGATCAGTCCTGGGTGTTCATTGGAAGGACTGACGCTGAAGCTGAAATTCCAATCCTTTGGCCACCTGATGTGAAGAGCTGGCTCACTGGAAAGGACCCTGATGCTGGGAGGGATTGGGGGCAGGATGAGAAGGGAATGACAGGGGATGAGATGGCTGGATGGCATCACGGACTCAATGGACATGAGTTTGCGTGAACTCTGGGAGTTGGTGATGGACAGGGAGGCCTGGTGTGCTGCGATTCATGGGGTTGCAAAGAGTCAGACACGACTGAGCAACTGAACTGAACTGAGGACTGAGTGAATCTATGGATATGGCATGCTGTCTGTGGCCACAGAAAAAAATAAACATCTGTGTTTAAGTAGCACAGTTTTCTATGAATTGTATTAATATTGTTTGGTTTTGATGTCTCAACTGATTTCGGGTATGACTGAGAATATAACGTGTCTTTTTAAAACTAGTTGATTTAATCATTCTTTTTATAATCACTGGATATGAGGACCATTTATTCATTAGGCCAATTTTTAATGCAAGAACAGAATGTATGCTTCATGAACACAGGATCTGCCTTCCTTAACACTATATCTCCTCAACCTAGGCAGCCAATGTAATGAGTGTAATATGAATATGGAGGAAAGTATTTATTTCCCATATGATGGGTTAGGATTTTTGTTTGGGGGTGAGGTAGAAGCTATGCACATACTCATGCAAAAGTAGTATCCAATTATTTAGACAGTTGTTGAACAAAGACATGACTGAAAAGTTATAAAGTCATGTTGAGATGTTTGAAAATCCACCTTTTGTATGAGAGGATTGAATAAAGCACAGCTGGCAGCACCCTGGCCCCAACATAGCCGCCAGAATAATCTTTAAAGAATGGAAGCCAGATCATATTTCTCCTCTTTTCAAGACTTTCCAATGACCATATCTCACACCATATACAAAAATTAACTCAAAATAGATCAAAGGCCTAAACATAAGAGCTAACACTATAAAGCTCTTAGAAGAAGACAGAGAAGAAATGCTTCAGAGTGTTGGATTTGGCAATGATATTTTGTATATAATACCAAAAGCAGAGGGATCAAAAGAAAAAATAGATAAATTAGAATCCATCAAAATTAAAATCTTTTGGACATTAAAAGCATTATTAGAGTAAAAAAGTAATTTCCAAAATGGGGGAAAATATTTGCAAATCATACATCTGAAATAGTATTGATCTTCAGAATATATAAATAACATTTACAACTTGACAGCAAAAAACCAAAGAGCCCAGTTGAAAAAGAGGCAAAGGACTTAAATCGTTGTTTTCCCCAAGAAGATAACAAATGGCTTATAAACATGAAAAGGTGTTCAGCATCGCTAACCTTTGTTGGTGGTATTGTTTAGTCACTCAGTTGTGTCCAACTCTTTTTCAACTCTATGGACTATATCCTGCCAGGCTCTTCTGTCCATGGAATTCTCCACGAAACAATACTGAAATGAGTTGCCATGTTCTTCTCCAGGGAATCTTTCCAACCCAGGGTTTGAATCCAAGTCTCCTGCATTGGTAGGTGGATCCTTTACCACTGAGCCACCTGGGAAGCCCTCATTGATAATTACAGAACTAAATCAAAAGCATGAGATACCACTTCACAACCATTAGGATGACTGTTATTAATAAAAACATACACACACACACACACACACACACACATAAAATAGCAAGTGTTGGTGAGGATGTGGAGAAATTAGAACCCTTGTGCATAGGTGGTGGGAATGTAAAATAGTGCAGCAGCTATGAAACCATTATGGTGATTCTTCAAAAAAAAATCAAACATAGAAGGTAAAGCACTAATACAGTATATTAACACATATATGTGGAATTTAGAAAGATGGTAATAATGACCCTATATGTGAGACAGCAAAAGACACACATATGTAAAGAGCAGACTTTTGGACTCTGGGAGAAGGCAAGGGTGAGATGGTTTGAGAGAATAGCTTTGAAACATGTGTATTACCATATGTGAAATAGATCGCCAGTCCAGGTTTGACGCACGAGACAGGGTGCTCAGGCCAGTGCACTGGGATGACCCTGAGGGATGGGGTAGGGAGTGAGGTGGGAGGGGGTTTCAGGATAGGGGACACGTACATCCGTGGCTGATTCATGTCAATGTATGGCAAAAACCACTACAATACTGTAAAGTAATTAGCCTCCAGTTAAAGTAAATTAATTAAAAATTAAACCTGGAATTGCCATATGATCTAGCAATTCCATTTCCAGGTATTTATATAACCAAAAGAATTGAAAACAGAAACTCAGAGATATTTGTACAGCCCTATTTATAGAAGAATTACTCAGAATAGCCCAAAAGAGGGATCAGCATGTGTCCATCAATAGAAGAATGTATAAACAAAATGTGGTATATACAGACAATGGAATATTACACAGTCATAAGAAGGATGAACATTTTGGCACATGCTACTATGTAGATGAACCTTGAGAACGTTATGCTAAATGAGATAAGCCAGTCACAAAAGGATAATTCTTGTATGATTCCATTTATATAAGGTACTACTGCTAAGTCACTTCAGTCGTGTCCGACTCTGTGTGACCCCATAGATGGCAGCTCACCAGGCTCCCCTGTCCCTGGGATTCTCCAGGCAAGAATATTGGAGTGGGTTGCCATTTCCTTCTCCAATGCATAAAAGTGAAAAGTGAAAGTGAAGTCGCTCAGTCATGTCGACTCTTAGCAGCCCCACGGACTGCAGCCTACCAGGCTCCTCCGTCCATGGGATTTTCCAGGCAAGAGTACTGGAGTGGGGTGCCATTGCCTTCTCCGATATAATGTACTAGAATAGCAAGATCAAAAAGGCTGAAAGTAGAGCAATGGTTGCCAGGGGCTAAGAGGGAAAGGAGAGTTATTGTTTAATTGGCACAGATCAATTTGTATTGATGAGAAAGTTCTGGAGATGGATAGTGGTGATGGTTGAACAGCAATGTGAATGTACTTAATACCACTTAACTCTACACTTAACATAAAATTAATCATTCTAACCATTGTGTATATTTTCCCCAGAGAAGAGAATGGCAACCCATTCCAGTATTCTTGCCTGGAGAATACCATGGACAGCAGAGCCAGGTGGGCTAGAATCTATGGGGGTCACAAAGAGTTGAACATGACTGAGTGACTTTCACGTTACCAAAATAAAGAAAATCTTTACAACCATGCTTAGTATAGGTACTGTTATTCTGTTACTGTCCCCATTTGACAGGTGAAGAACCTAAGGTTCAAAGTAGTTAATTGATTTGCCTGAGGTTGCCCACCTTAGTGAGTAGCAAACAAAATAAAATGAACTCCCCACTGACTCCCCATTTTAGAAGAAAGATCGTGTCCTTTAAATGACCCTCCATAATCCGGCTCATACCCTGCCCAGCCCATAGCTCTCTAAAGTCTTCTTTTATACTTTCCTTGTATTTGCTTTGCTCCAACCACACATGTTGGAGAAGACTCTTGAGAGTCCCTTGGACTGCAAGGAGATCCAACCAGTCCATCCTAAAGGAGATCAGTCCTGGGTGTTCATTGGAAGGACTGATGCTGAGGCTGAAACTCCAATCCTTTGGCCATGTGATGTGAAGAGCTGACTCACTGGAAAAGACCCTGATGCTGGGAAAGATTGAAGGCGGGAGGAGAAGGGGATGACAGAGGATAAGGTGGTTGGATGGCATCACCGACTCAATGGACATGCATTTGGATGGACTCTGGGAGTTGGCGTTGGACAGGGAGGCCTGGCGTGCTGTGGTTCATGGGGTCGCAAAGAGTTGGACACGACTGAGCAATTGAACTAAAACTGAAAACCACACGTGTGGGTGACACACCCATCACAGGACATTTGCACTTGCTATTCCCTCTGTCTGGCATGATCTTCCTTGCTCTTGTTTGACTGTGGCTCCTTCCTATACTGCTTTCAGGATTCTGCTCAGCTGTCATCTTCTCCATGAAGCTTCCCCAACAATGTTTAAATTTCAAACTCCTCACCCCACACACATACCTCTCATTCTACGTTGCTTTTCTTGCTTCATTTTGCTCCGTGTATCACTCCTCTCCATCTGACACAATTTATCTCTCTGTGTTTTGCTTACTTTTTTATCATCTGACTTGCTGCATTATTGGGTAATAACTATGCAAACTGAGATTCTTATCTGTTCTGTTCTCTGCTCTATTCCTGGCACCTTGAAAAGTGCCTGACACATGATATTAATAGGTGCCAACTTAATATCTGCTGAATGAATGAATAAATAAAAGATTAAAATATTGTATGCTTATACCCTGATGAGTTATGACATCTCACTCTTGTTCCCTTTGTGTTTTTAGCTATTCATTCACACGTGAATCAATGCTAATCTCTGCTAGCTTATTGGTATGAAGAGTCTTTGCTGTTTTTGTCTCCCTAAAGTGTCTGCGTGATTCAAATCACACTGAAGAAGTTTCATTTGCATGTAGATTAATGGTCTATTTGTGGAAAGCAAGACTCAGGTGCTAAAGAGATCAGCGGATCTCTCACTGTGTCCCTATCAACATGTCCCATTTAAGTTTTCCAAATAAATGTGTGTTCTGCTCTTGGGACAAAATGGAAATGATTGGTACCTACTGCTGCTGCTGCTAAGTCACTTCAGTCGTGTCCAACTCTGTGTGACCCCACAGACGGCAGCCCTCCAGGCTCCCCCATCCCTGGGATTGTCCAGGCAAGAACACTGGAGTGGGTTGCTATTTCCTTCTCCAATGCATGAAAGTGAAAAGTGAAAGTGAAGTCGCTCAGTCGTGTCTGACCCGCAGAGACCCCATGGACTGCAGCCTTCCAGGCTCCTCCGACCATGGGATTTTCCAGGCAGGAGTACTAGAGTGGTACCTACTAATGTAGTCCTATTCTTGTGGTCTGGTTTCAGATGTAGAAAGTGGTGTCAATCAAGTGAGAGGTTTAAAAAGTTTAGTGAACAACGTCTCTGAATTTCTGCATCTGGAGGCTCAGAGCCAGAAAGAGAAGACATAGCACCATGCTGTTCAGGACTTGGCCCTGCTGACTCCTTAACTAGGCAAAGAAACCCCTCATAGCCTTCCAGTAAGGCAGGCTAGGCGACTTTGTTCAAGAGTTTCCTGTAATGGTCTAGATTTTCATTACAGAATACCTCCTTGATCCTATTGGGAAACTCTTGGCATTTGTTTCCCCACCAATGAATGGGTCCAATAGCGAGAAAAAGAAGATACTTGGTAATGAAGGATCTGAGGTCTGGAAGAGATGTGTTCCATTTGCTGAGGCGTTTTCCCACACGACTGAAGGTTTTTTTCATATTTTCTTTTTTTAAAATTCTTGCCTATTTGTGCTAATAAGATGACAATCTTCAAGTCCACAGACTAAGGACATGAATTGCCTTCTGGAAATTAACTCTAGTATGTATATATATATATATTTTTTTTCTTCTTCTTCTTCTTCCTCTCCTCCTTTCCAAGGTCACACATACACCACACATACTTGCACACTCATAACATTGGGTTTCCAAAATTTCCCGCTTGCCTAAGAAGCAAAACACAAAGTTGGATGAGGAAAAGTGACTCAGCCCCTTAAATTTGGTGTTTACTGCCAAAGAACAGATTTTCAAGAAGCAAGACTATTTCCCAGACCACCACCAAAGTAAAAGAAATCAAGTGCTTAGTGCCTGCTGCAGAAACTTCCTGCGGCTGTGGTCCAGTGAGGTGCAGTGGCTGGTGGTGTGGACCCCACAAAGCTTTGCCTCCTCTTGAGGGTTGGCATATTCTGATAGCTATGGGCAACCTTCATTTCCATGCTACAGACAGGGTCCATGTGGTCAAAGGAACTTGGCCCAAGCCTTATAAAAGCAAGGGTGTGATGTTTTTACTTGAGAGCACGTACTGTGCGGGGCAATCTGAGTGGAACCGAGAGCGTAGTGGGCTGTGGTACAAACAACCACACTTACATGGTACTTTAGAAACAACACAGCCTTTTCTGAAGGACATTCTGATTTAATAGTAAGAAAATAGCCTGGGCCCCAGAAGTCTGGTCCAAACAAGGATCCTGAGATATGCACATCTATGACTCTCTTTGGTTCTGGGTTTTCTTATCTGTGGAATCAGGTGTCAATATTTAGTAAACAGAGGTGTTACAAGGATTAACATTTTGGAAATGTTAGTCCCACTGATAACTGTTCTCCCGAGGTTCTGCTGGACTTGGAAAGTATTGGTGTGATAATTGCAGGGAAAAACCTCTGCTTCTGAAAACCATACGTTACTGCACATCCATGGAGCTTTACTCTGTTTCCAAACCCTCAAGACTACCGTGTCACTTAAAACAGCTCCCACCTCTTCATTGATGATATCTAAAGTGAGCAATAACAAAGTTAAAATGTTAGTAGCCCAGTCGTGTCCAATTCTTTGTGACCCCATGGACTATAACCTGCCAGGCTCCTCTGTCCGTGGGATTCTCCAGGCAAGAATACTGGAATGGGTTGCCTTTCCCTTCTCCAGTGGAATCTTCCAAACCCAGGGATCGAACCCTGCCTTGTGGGCAGATTCTTTACCTCTGAGCTACCAGGGAATAAGACGATCTGCAAGAACAAATACAATCCTTTGTGGAGGTCAGTCTTGAGTTTTGCATGGTGTGCACTAATACATATCTCCACATTTCTCTCAGCACTAGACAGGCTACTCAGTGTAAGGAGAGCGAGCGAGAGAGAGAGATGAATATACATTTTTCTTTTGAAGATGTTACACTTCTGATTATGTTTACAGAGACGTTTGTTCCTGGGGGTGCCACAGAACAATGCAGTTAGGTTGTCCGAGGAATAAAATCGGAAATAGGGCTGTCTTCTGGTCTCTCTTTCCAACCACTGTCTGCGTGTTCAAGGAAAGGCATCTCTCAGCTTACTCACAAGTGGCGCTATCTTTCCACAGGATATTCATTGTTTTGAAAATAGGAGAAAACCTCACCAGCTCTGAAGCATATAATTATGCTTTCTTATTACGCAACAGAATGTTCTCCAGAGCGGTGTTGTGATGATACACCACAGCTGACGAGGCGGAGGGAAGGGCAGCTGGCGGGGGTCGTGGGGAATGTGGGAGGGCAGTGAGCAGAGTGGCTTGCCCTCTTTAAAAAAAATTTTTTTAAACTGCCTTCTATTCTACTTCTGTTTGTTGACCAGCAGCTCTCACAGAGCTGGGGCTCTTTCTCAAATAAACTAGGTAGGGTTTTTGGTTGTGGGTTTCCCAGGCTCCCTCTAGTTATCAGAGTAATAAGTGATTTCAGAGTATTAGCGCAGATTCCACCACCACTGACTCATTTAGAGACTCAAAGCCAGACGATGACATCAGAAACATATGTGTTAGTCTGGAGGCAGAACTTGGCCTAAGAAGCAGAGCAGGATCTCCAGTGGGAGAAGCGGCTTTCATTGGCCTGGAAAAGACTCCAAGAGGTGAGCATCTTTATCTTTTGCCTTCAGGCAGGAAGTCACCTAAAAAAAAAAAAAAAATCCCCCTTAGACGGTTGATGTGTTCTTGTCAAATATTTCTAGGAAGCACTTTCAGAAAGCTAGGGCTTAAGTGCTTTGCAAACAAGGAAAAGCTTTGCATGTGAAGGATAAACTCCATATGCTATAAATCATAATTAATGTGATTTTCTATACCTGGAATTTCCTAACCAAGCTATATTCTCACTCAGAGTAGCAACTAAGAGATATTTCTTCATTAATCACGTTGGCCCACTCCAATAGCCACCCATTAGAAGAAAAGGTATTCCCAGATATGTGTTTTATATGGACATATGACTATATTAGGGTATGAGAATTCCTCCAAATGCTTTTTATCAGACCATGGGACACATTTCAATCACTTTATAAGTTAACATCGTATTTGAGCTTTATGCCAACCCTGTGGTTTCCATAGCAACAAAATCACTTCACAATGTAAGAAACACGTGGAAAATTATAGAATAAAAATGGCATCTGAAGGGAACAAAAGGCAAGAGCTAAAGTCAAAATTTCTTTAGATGCTAGAAAAATTTTATTACTGTTTTATTTATCTCAAAAGGCTGGTACAAATCCCCTTGATGTTACTAGATGTAAAATTGTGTTAGCATTCTCATAATCTTTCAGAATCTGAGATCATCTTACTCTTAGCCATAGTCTTACCCATGCCTACACTCCCCACCCCTCACTGTGTGTGTCTGTGTGTGCGTGTGTATGTATCTATGCATACACGCAAGCATAGATTGAAGATCTGTGTCTTTTAAAAAAAAAAGAAACTGGTTTCGTCATGTTAGACTAGAAACTGGTAGTAAGAAAACTTCCCTCATTTTCTTTCTCATGCATGCAGAAGCACTAAGACAAGCTAAACTTATATTCAGAAAAACAGTATAATTACCTGGCAATAGAACTCATTCATTCACTTGCTCATTTGTTAGAGGCATATTTATTGAGCATCTATTAAAATGGATAGGTTTCTTGTACTAGAGACTGCTGTAAGTTGACAATTAGGACACCTGTATATGCTCCGTGGGTTATGTCTGAGGGTTTAGTGGGAACCTTCCAGGTCTCTCACCTGCTCCTCTTTTTCACCAAGGAATCACATTCTTTCTCCAAGGTCCCTATCTGTGGGCAACTCAGCTGGCAACTTGAGTCCCTTACTTAATGGGTTTCAGGCTCTTTTGTTAGAGGGCTGGCCTGCTGGGTTTTTTAACTTCTTAACTTCCATGGTTGAGGAGACTTGTGTTTCTAATCCTGTCTCTCCTACCTTTCTAGTTAGATGACTGCAACATAATCCTAGCAACTTTGGTCTTAAAGTGATGAGGACCAGGACAGGATTAGCTGGGAATTTTAAGACAGCGTCTATGCTTGTGACCCATCATTAAAAAAAAAAAACAAAACACCAACTTGCCTGGGTGATTAATTTCTCTTTTTGTTAAACACTGGGACCAAGGGAAGCCCTTTGTCCCAGCTCTTCTCAGTGATTGGAGTCAGGACCCTTGGTTCCAGGGCCAGAAGAAATGTCCGAACATCTCCCCAGAGACTGACAACCAGTGAACTCAGATACCCTCTTCAGTTCTGGCCAAAGAAGCTAAGTGCTTCTTTTAAGGTGTTTCTTAGGAGGTGGCTCTTCGGTGTGACAGCAGGCCCATGATGGCCAGCTGAGAGGGCTTAGGGGGCGATGGTTCAGCCTGTGAGGTGGGGTGGGTGTGCCCGAGGAATACATCAAAGGCATTGCAACCCACCTCTGAAGGAAGTTCTGGTAATTAAAATCTCTTCCATCTTTCTCTTTGAGAAGGATTTTTGTCCCATGACAACATAATAGCACTAATAAGTACACTCTGTCTGAGTGCGTGGCTAGAAATACACATGATGGTAGGGACACAAAGCTTTCCGTGAGCCACCTCTTGTCCCTCTGCCGGAAGCAAACCTCCCCCATGCATCCACGTCTATCTCTCTGTCCTGTCCAGGACCTACTCTCCATTTCTGCTGGCCTATATCTTTAATTACTTTCTTTTCTCTGGCTTCTTTTCACATACAAAGATATACGAGTCTTCCCAAACCTCCTCTGTCCATGGAATTCTCCAGGGAAGAATACTAGAGTGGGTAGCCATTCCCTTCTCCAGGGGATCTTCCCCACCCAGGGTTTGAACCTGTGTCTCCCACATTGCAGGTGGATTTTTTTTTTACCACCTGAGCCACCAAAGAAACCCCTAAAAACAAACCGTATAAACAAAACCTGTTGCCAGCCATTCCTTTTCAACTTCTTGTCTCGTCCTTCAGCTGAAATTCCCACTGAGGTATAGTCACTTCCCAAATGCCAGATTCAGGGCCTGTTTTTTTTCCTCCTAACTTGCATTCTCTGTACCCTTTGAGGCTGTTTGAAAACCACTCCTTTCTAAGAAGCACTCTTATTCTGGCTTCTCCACCGTTCCTCCTCCTTCAGTTTCCCCCATGTTGCTAACTTCTAGCAGTCCTTAGCAAGTTTCTTCACAATTTCTCCTTCTCTGCCTACTCTTGGAAGTGAATGCTTCCCCAGTAATACCCTATCCTTGGGATTCTCCCCTCTTATTCAATATATTTGAATACAAAATATTCTCCCACATGAAACTGCTATTTTTGTAGGTAAAATGTGATCAATTGTGGGCAAGTACATATGGCTAAAGTCACAGTAATTTCTAGATTCCTATTTCCAGTCCTGTTCTTTCTTCTAAGCTCAGGCAAATATTTCCAGTGACCAGCTAGATACTTCCAATTGGACCGCCTTATGTCACCTCAAAATGAACACATCTCAGATGGAAGCCTTTTCTCCATCACCTATTCTTGATTCACAGGGTCACTGCCTCCTCAGTTTCCCAGGTTAGAAATTTCAGTCATTCTTGAATTCTTTGTCTCTTTCACTTTCCTAGTCAGTCATAAAGCTGGAGACTTTACCTCAGAAACACCCACACTGTGTCATGTTGGTTGAGGCCGTCACCACTGTTCACTCAGTTGCAGGGGGTGGGAGGTGGCAATGACTCCATCACAGAGCCCTGATTCTACTTGCACTGCATTCTGGTCCATCCTTTATAAACCAACAGAAATATCGTTCTAAAAAGCAAACCTGATCACATGACTCTAAGACTCATCAACGTCCAATTCCAACCTACAGCTGTGGCTCCCCTCCTATCACTTCCACCCTTCATCACAGTCTTCCTGGTGGAGTAGCTTGCTGCTCTGAAACACCAGACTCTTTCACAACCTTGTGCTTTCTTTGGTCTAAAATCCCTCTACAATCCCCAAGAAACTTCTTTCAATCTCTGAGAGCCAGGTGAAATTCCTTTAGATCAAGCCTTCCCCAGCTCTCCCAACCAAGCCGGTCCTTCTCTGATTTCTAAAAGTTTTGCCCTGAACAGTTATTGAATCGTTACATGAAGTGATTGAAAGAGACTTGGGCCGAGACTTGAATTCTAGGTTGAGATGGAATAAGAAGTTCTCAGGCCTAGGGTTGTGTTTTGCATATAAACTCCTATTGCTCTCCTGGAAATCTATCTACTCTGCTTTTGCAGATTGTACAATGAGAAAATAAATATTCACTATTTGTGGTATTTGATTAGTAAAACACAAAATAGAAGTTGAATCTCCAAAGCAGAGTTATAGTTGAGAATGTCCACATTGCCGCGAAATGGTATATTTCATTTTCAGTGGAACTGTGCAATGTTCTGGCAGTATTCTATATTCAGAATGTATCCATGTCTTCTCTTGTTGAAGTGACTTGAGTGAGCATGCCCCTGGGATTTCACAGAAAGTTGTATAGCAGAGAAGGTACAAATAGTTCAACTTTTCATTTAGCATTTCTCCACAAATTAGAGAGACTCCGTCTTGACCCAGGGTCCCAGTCTACTCTTGATGACCAGAAAGAATGGGAGTCCAAAGTGGTTGTTAGGTCACTGGTCCTCAGGGTACCAGGTGTTAGCAACACCCACTGTTATCCCAGAGTAGAACAGAGAAGGAGAAAGAAAGAAAGTTACTAACTTGAGTCAGGGTAAAGAGCTGACCCTGTGACCCACTCCTCCTAGACCTGGTGGGCTGCTCTTCACACGGCAGGCCCATTGCTACCTTGCTTGGACCCTGCCCAACTCATGAACTGCCATTCCTGGCCTCATGTTTAAGGTGGTACCCAATTAACTGTATTTTCCTGCATTGAATGTGCTCTTTCCTGCCTCTTTGCTTCCATTCATGCTGCTCTCTCTGCCTCAAATATGGTTTCAGATTCTCCTATCCATTCTGATGAATGAATCCCTAATCAGAATAAATTCAGCCATCACTTCTCCAAGCCCGTCTCTGACCAGGGTGGCTGATGCTATTCCTTTTCCTCTCCAGGGTGGGCGATGCTATTCTGAAGTTCCACCACGTATAGTTGTGCAGATTTTTCAGTGCATAATGTCACCTGCATAAGGAATTAGACTTCTGAATTTCATCCCAAGTTCCACTGCTTAGCATGAGTCTTTGGGGCTAGAATTGTTTCCAAATTCACACAAAGGCACACTCATAGTGCCCTGTGCATGTTTTCATCACGCCAGGACCACAGTGCATGATGCGTATCTGTCTGTCTCCCCAGCTAGACTCCCGGAGGGTCAGCTCCTCACTCAGCACACTTGTAGAAAGAAATGTTGGCTTCTGACAGTTATTGGCAACTAACTGTTCTAAGAACTTTAGGGGCCTTTATGATGTTGTTTTTGTTCAGTTGCTCAGGCATGTCTGCCTCTTTGTGACCCCAGGGACAGTAGCCCGCCAGGCTCCTCTGTCCACGGGGTTTCCCAGGCAAGAATACTGGAGTGGGTTGCCATTTCCTTCTCCAGGGGATCTTCCTGACCCAGGGATTGAACCTGTGTCTCCTACATTAGCAGGAGAATTCTTTACCACTGAGCCACCAGGGAAGCGCTTAGAGGCCTCAAGTCATTCATTTATCATCACAATCCTGAGGAGGGGGTATGATTTTAGCCAATTGCAGAAGAGTGAACTGAAGCCCTGAGTGATGAGGGAAGGTACGTGTCTCACAGCTGGTCGCTGAGGAACCAGGGTTTGCTCTTAGTCGGGCTCTGTAAACTATTCCCCTGGCCACTGCATCACACTGCCTCTTTATGAATGAGAACTTGTCAGGACTCCGCTGCATTGCGTTTCTCCTTCTTCTGGGGGAGAAAAAGGGTCCTTGTTTGCAACAGCTAGGAATCCAACTTTCAAGCAAGGCGCTTTCTTTGCATCCCTGAGTTCCCCTCTACATGGTGCCATTTCCCCAAGAGCTGGTTTCTAGTAGAGTGGGTTCCTGGCTTCCTTTTCTAGGGAGTGCCAGAGATTCCGTATACAGAAGGTGAGCTGGAGGGCCAGGGCCTTCCAGGCAAAGGAGTGTGGGTGTGAGGGTTGTTGAAAGAGAACTGCCCTGGGGTGTTTGTGGGAACAGGGGATGGGCGAGAAAGGAAATCAGCAGCTCTGCCACATCAGTGGGGGCTCCTTCCTGCAGCATCTCTGTTGCTGAGGATGAATATGGAGAGAATGTGAGAACTGTCTCTCTCAGGAAGGGAAGGGACACGTTTTGCTCACATCAAGGACTTGTCAGCAGGAGAGGGAACAGTGGGAATGGAGGTGTTTCCAGAAGGGATGGCATGGGATTGAGGTGATGACATAAGAGCTGAGGCTGTATGTAGGGAGGCAGGGACCAAGCCTGGATGGTGAGATATCTGAAAGGCTCGGGGAGTGAGCTGAGGCGTTGTGGTCTGATGTTCATGACAGAAAGCTCCCACCTCAGGCCCGCTTTCTTGACCATGTCTGGGGCCTCAGATGCCGTCTGATGTGCGTTCCACCACAGCTATCTCCTGTTCTCCACCCCCTCCTGGGCTGCCACATCCTTGCTCGCTGTGGCTTCAGAAGAAGACCTCAGAGGAGGTGTGGGCTGTAGCGAGCAGCTTCAAATAATAAATGCCCGGCAGTGAGCATGGGGCCAGGTCAGTGGTGTGGGTGGTTGGTGGCCAGGAGTTTAGACTCTCCCTCTCCTCCTGACTCAGCCTGTGGCCCGCGGGCCATAGCCTGTGGTGACTCGATTCCTCAAACTTTGACACAGGGATAATGAAACTCGCTTCTCTGCAAGAGGGTATTAATTAATGTTTGCAAACTGCTTGGCAATGCAGGGATGAAAGGGGTTAAAAGCAAAGTGTCACAGTGACGCCGGGCCAGCTGGGCCATGGATGTCATGATTAGGATGGAGGAGGACAGATAACAGCCACCTGAGAACTCGGGCCCCAGGCAGCATGGCTTGCATCGGAGAATCTGCAGTGGGAGCCACGCTGGTCTCTAAACTAATTCCAAAGTAGCGTCAAGATGGGCGTGTGGATTTGCCTGTGGGAGGGATTCCGAGGCCAACACTTTCCCCTACAGTTTTGTCAACAGTGAGGAGAGCTGACTCTCAAATGTCACAGGTTTCAAATTTTCCGTCAGAGACTTTACCCTTTACCAGCCAAACCCCACAGAGAAGTTGCTGACAGAAACCACGTCCCCAGGGAGCACCACTGGCAGTGGGTAGGGGATGAGGGACATCTTAGTGAACAAAACCCAGGACTTTTTCACTCTCCGGAGTGGCTTTCTTCAGAGGCTGGAGAGTGTGAGCTCGGTTAACCCGGGTCTCAGAGGCCTGCCACCAGCCCCCTGCCTCCTGGCCAGACCCCGCTCCACTCCTCGGGAGCACCTTGCCACAAAAGCCACGATGACCACGGTGTGGCTGTCAAAGGAGCCACGGCTGCCTGGCGGCCCTCCTCTCTCTGTCTCGCCTGCCCCAGCTCAGATCCTGGAGTGGCTTCTGTTTAACCAGCCAACGTGGTGTCATGTGTGAGGCTGATTTTCTGGAAATGACAATCAAAGTCTCTTGGAGAGACCAGAATGCCTTTGCGGATCACAGATGGCCAGCATCACGTGGCCGTGGACATGGGGACTTTGGCAATGGTCAGACTGGTGAATGCGCTTCCTCTGGGCCTCGAGGTTGAAGAGATTGAATAATTCCAAAAAAATCTAAATTGCGAAGTACTGAAAAGCTTTAGATTCTCCCAGTTTCATCAAGTGAGGCAATAACTGAACCATCAGAGCAGGGAATCCATGCCTTCATTCAGGAGCTATATTGATTTATTGAGTGTTTTGGGGGGTGGGGGTGTGCCAAGCACTGTTCTGGGTGCTAGGATACACAGCAGTGTACAAATCAGACAGAAGTTCCTCTCCCTGTGGATATGTTTCTGGTGGAGAAATGTCCAAAGCAGAGGAAAATGTTTATAGCATCGCCACTTGGATGACCAGTTCTGTTCCTGGCTGGCCTGCCTCCATGTGGGATTAGGACTAGGTCCAACCCCAATCCCATTGCATCCTTCTCTATTAATTTGTTGTTGTTCAGTTGCTCAGTCATGTCTGACTCTTTTCGACCCCATGGGCTGTAGCCTGCCAGGCTCTTCTGTCCATGGGATTTCCCAGGCAAGCATACTGGAGTGAGTTGCCATTTCCTCCTCCAGGGGATCTTCCCAACCCAGGGATTGAACCCACGTCTCCTGCATTGCAGACAGATTCTTTACTGCTGAGCCACCAGGGAAGCTTCCTCTCTATAGATTAGGAAGGATAAAAATGTCTAAAATGAGGGTGGTGGTGGTGGTTGTTTTTACCTTAAAAGTGAGATGTGCAAGTCAAGGGGAGGGGAGAAAGTTGATAGAGTATTTAACAATTGGTATAGCACAATTGGGCTTCCCATAGAGGCAACATAGGAGACTTGGGTTTGATAGGATTAGGAAGATCCCCTGGAGGTGGGCATGGCAACTCACTCCAGTATTCTTGCCTGGAGAATTCCATGGACAGAGGAGCCTGGAAGGCTACAGTCCATAGGGTCGCAAAGAGTCGGACATGATTGAAGTGACTTAGCATGCACGCCAGCATAGCACAAGTGCTGAGCCATCACTACAGATACCTGTGGTCCCTGTGGGCCAGCATTAACCCTTTCATCCTTGAGTCATGCCAAGGTCCAGAAGTCTGGGAGGAGGGGCTGAGATGGCTGGAGACTTTGGAGATGGGGTGCTTAGGGCACTGGCTACTTATTAAATGGTACAGAAATATTTCAGTAATGCAGTTATGCAGGAAGGGTGTTCCAGGCAGCACCAGATGGATATAGAGTCTAATCTTGAATGTATCTAGAAAAAGGCTATGCCCATGTGAGGTCTCAGTCAACACATATTGCTAAAATATCCAATATCCAATAGAGGAAATACTATTAATTTAAAATGTTGTATCTGAATGGGGACTCACAGCTCCTGAGTCTCTACAACCTCATAAGATAGATGACTTTGAAAACCAGGTGGCCCTACAAGTCATCCTAAGTGGCAGTCAGATGGAGGAGAGGTCTCAGGGCCACCCAGCCCCAGGGAAAATAAAGTCTTCACCAAAATGAATGCAGCAGCCCCGGGACATGCTTTGATGTGGTGAGCTTCACTTTTGGGCCTGCCCTGGCCTGGCCACACAGGAGTTGACCCAGGAGGAAGTCACACCCCGTTGGCAGGTAGACTGAAAACACCGGGCAAGGAGCACTGGGCAAGCCATCCACGTGTGGCTGCCGGGCACTAGCGCATTTCCGGTCCTTCCAGTTCCTAGCGTGTCATCACGGCTGGCAACACCGCCTGGCTTTTATTGATGGCCTACTTGGAGAGTGTCTGGTGCCTGAAGGTCTTTGCCAGTTGACAGTCTCAGAAAGGGATGGAAGAGACTAAACTGAGGCAAGCTGTTCCCTCGGCAGCCTTTCTCCCCTCACAGGTGGAGCATGGTGAAAAGTAGCTTCTCTATGGGGTGCACAGCAACTCCAGGCATAGCTGGGGTAACCAGAGGCTGCCCAGGATTTATTCATTCACATAAGAAGAAATCTAGCCTAATCTCATCACACTTGATAACACTTCACTGTGAAAGAGATGCCATTCACTCACACCACTTTCTAAGGGAAATGCCCTACCTTGGGGCCCTGTTGGGGGCCCAATTTTTGTGTCACATGACCAGCAGTCATCAGAAGACCCTGGGGAAATTAATTCACAGACTTTCCAGGATACCGTGGCGTGGTGCAGAAAGAGCTCTACCAGTCTGGTTTTGCCTCTGTGACTTGGGAACTCCTGAGAGTCTGGGAGGGGTTCAGGTGGCTGCTGTGGCTGACAAACACTGGGTGGAGTCAGAGTAGGGGTGCCTGGGGCGTTTGGGTGCAGGTCAGATGGTGGGGGAGATTGCAGGGAAGAAAACAGGTGGCACTGTGGTGTACTAGCTTCATTACATCATTCAGCCATAGTGAGAGCATCCACCACGCATCAGGTACTCTGGCAGGCGCTGGTGAGAAAGCAGTGAGCAAAGCAGACAAACACCCTAGCCATCGGGGAGCTGACGTCCAAGTGGGAGAGATATAAAATAGCCAAGAGAATAAGAAGTATACATATTGGTGACAAGTGCTGGAGAGGTTTAGAAACACTGCAGAGGGGAAATGAAAGATTGGTAAACAAGAAACAAGATCAGTAAAGTGTAGACATCTATTTGATGGTGGGATTCATTATACAGTTTTCGAGTATGTTTAAAATCCTTCATAGCCCTTGGGGCTTCCGTGGTGGCTCAGTGGTAAGAATCTGCCTGCCAGTGCAGGAGACATGGGTTTGATCACTGGTCCAGGAAGATCCCACATGCCGTGGAGCAACTAAGCCCAGGTGCCACAGCTATCGAGCCTGTGCTCTTGAGCCCAGGAACCACGACTGCTGAGCCCGCGAGTCACAACTACTGAAGCCCACACGCCCTAGATCCCGTGCTGTGCAACGAGAGAAGCCACCTCAACGAGAAACCCAAGCACTGCCGCTAGAGAGGAGCCTAAAGGTGCGGCCACGAAGACCCAGCCAGGCCAAAAACAAATAAATAAAATGTACAGAATTTGCTCCATAACCCCAAATTTTAAAACAAACGCAGACAGGTTGAACAGGAAGTACTGGGGTTGAGAAGGACTCACAGAGAAGGTGACATGTGAGCAGAGATCTGAAAGACATGGCAGCAGCTGTCAGGGCTGCACACCCGGGCAGGGGGGAAAGCAAGGGCAGTACCCTCCAGGCAGGAGTGTTCCTGGCGTGTTGAAGACCACAAAGTGGGCAGCGTGGCCCCAGCAGAGTGACTGAGGCGGAAGCAATGGGTGAGGGAAGCAGGGCATGAGCATTACACAGTCTATGGTTGTGGCGAGAGCTTTGTCTTCACTCCCAGGGAGATGGGGAGTTCCTGGAGCTTTGGGGCAGAGGGGTGACTTCATCTGACATGGGTTTTGGCTGATCTTGAAGTTTTGGAGCGCAGATCCATTCATTCTTACCTCTGGGGTCCACCAAGTGTCCTTGAAGCCAGGACCTCCCCTCAGCACTTCTGAGAACTAGCTCTATTACAGCCCTGCTTCTCGGATGTCCTTGGAACTCCGTTTCTTTTTCATTTCTCATGTATTCCCACGATAAAGTCTCCTTTATTTGACTTCTTTCCAGGAGGCCTCTATTCCTCAAACTGCAGCAGACTACAAGGACAGCCACTTTTCCTTCTGTGGCTGCCTCTCTCGGAGAGAAGGCCACGTGTGCAGTAGGTTATCCCTCGCCTCAGCTTGGGAGGTGGGGGATGATACCACAACGTCTATTTGAGATGGCACTTCTCCCTTACTTCATAAGCCCCCAGGCAGTCTAAATTTCTATGGTATTTCAATCTGGAAACTTTAAAATGAAAAGCAATCTTGAACCCGAAACACATTTAGATCTCTTTATTTTAAAATCCCAAGTTATGAAAAAATAATAAAATCTAAAGGCACTCCCTCTGCTCCTCAAGTCCTAAAAGTTGAATTTTTAGCTGGAAGTTAAGAGGTGCAACCAACTGAGTAAAGGTGGCCCTCAAGGAGAAGAGCTTTTAATTATTGTTCTCTGCTGCATTTGCTGGTTAAACCGGGTGCCTTCCTTTAGGGTCTTCTTTTGCTCAGCATTTATCTTGTCAGTAAGACTGAAGAAGTGGGATCTAAAAATAGCACCTGCTGCCGAGTCTGTCAGGTTTCCAAGCCCTCCAGTGCCTGAAGCCAGCTCCTCTCCTCACTCCCATCTGAACCTCAAAAGGCCACCTGCATTGCTTTCATGTGGCCCACAAACAACTCCACCAAAGCCAGACTCACACTTGGAAAAGTCTGCAGGGGCCCACGTGACCTCCTTACCTGAGAATGCCACAAAACCAGTTTGCTAGAGAGCTCGCACGCTCTTCTGAATGAATGAACAAGCGTGAGCTGGAAAGCTTCTTTTAATGAGATTATTTACCTTGGAATCCTTTTGTACCCAGGATAAATGAACCAAATGGTACATCCCCCCCCCGCACCGCACCCCATTATAAAGTTTTACTGAGCAAGAAAAAAAATGTTTTAAGTTTTTTTTTTTAATCCACTGGATTCTTGTCCTTTTTTTCTTTTCTGTATATGATTTCATCTTTTCCCAAACTTTAAGCTGTTTATTTTGTATTGTGTGTGCATGCTAAGTTGCTTCACGTCTGACTCTTTGTGACCCCATGGTCTGTAGCCCGCCAGACTCTTCTCTGTCCATGGGATTCTCCAGGCAAGAATACTGGAGTGGGTTGCTGTGCCCTCCTCCAGGGGATCTTCCTCACTCTGTGGTCAAACCCGTGGCTCTTATTCTCCTGCATTGACAGGCGAGTTCTTTACCACTAGCACCACCTGGGAAGCCCATTTTGTACTGGGGTATAGCCTGTTAACAATGTTGTAGTTGACAGAACCGTCTCAGCACCGAGGCTCATGATGCATCTGAGGTGTTTATTATCTAGTCCTGAGTATTCCCTCTCATAGCTGCTGTCTGTAATCATTTACTACATAACTACCTCTCCTCCATGAGATTGGCCCATTTTATCAACCTTATTTTACAGAGGCTTGGTGGGGTCAAATGCTTTGCAGCCATCATATGGGTACAGGGTAGTGTCAGAATTAGACAGGGTGCCTCGCAGCGCCACGTTCTCGGGCTGGGAACCAGCATGGCAGTCCTCAAACACATGTGGTCCCAGGCAACCTAGTAAGGACATTGTACCTCGATCAACACTATGTCCTTCCCTACAATGTGATAGGAGCACAGGGGAAAGAGGGCTCTCGCCTATCCTTGTGGCCATGTTCTATTTTTTTTCTTTGACTCAGCTTAAACACACACATTTAGAGAGGCAAAATTGCAGGGCAGGCCCCCAGAGTGAGGGGCTCCTCTAAGGCTAGGGCATTTATTTTTCCAGGCCCAGGAGGTGTTTAGAAGGGCGCCAGAAAAGATTATTCTCCTGATCCTGCAGCAAGTTTAGCTCTAGGAAGAATGGCCCAGGTACTGAGGATGGCTCACATGTGACTTTGCCCCTATCTTTCTTTGCGTCTAAGTACATAAATTAGAGTAATCTGAGTTTATTACCATGATCAAGGAAACAATGCCAACTATCAGCCTATTCAGAGCTGCCAAAACCTTTCCCGAGAACCAAACTGGTTCTCAAAGGATGATCAGCTAATAACATGTTCTATAAATAGCTGCCATTTTATTAATATGCCAAAAGCCAAATTAATTTGTCCTCGTTTCCCCATCAAGGTCACCCACAGCTTGAACTGGATATTCTTCACTGTGGTGTGATTTTTAGTTCAAAACAATGATGGGATCATTTTCTTTGATTCCCTATGTGTGGATCACAATAAACTGTGGAAAATTCTGAAAGAGACCAGACCAGACCAGACCAGACCACCTGATCTGCCTCCTGAGAATCTGTATGCAGGCCAGGAAGCAACAGTTAGAACTGGACATGGAACAACAGATTGGTTCCAAATAGGAAAAGGAGTACGTCAAGGCTGTATATTGCCACCCTGCTTATTTAATTTATATGCAGAGTACATCATGAGAAACTCTGGACTGGAAGAAACACAAGCTGGAATCAAGATTGCCGGGAGAAATGTCAGTAACCTCAGATATGCAGATGATACCACTCTTATGGCAGAAAGTCAAGAGGAGCTAAAGGGCCTCTTGATGAAAGTAAAAGAGGAGAGTGAAAAAGTTGGCTTAAAGCTCAACATTCAGAAAACGAAGATCATGGCATCCCGTCCCATCACTCCATGGGAAATAGATGGAAAAACAGTGGAAATAGTGTCAGACTTTATTTTTTGGGGCTCCAAAATCACTGTAGATGATGATTGCAGCCATGAAGTTATGATCAACCTAGATAGTATATTCAAAAGCAGAGACATTACTTTGCTGACTAAGGTCCATCTAGTCAAGGCTATGGTTTTCCCAGTGGTCATGTATGAATGTGAGAGTTGGACTGTGAAGAAGGTTGAGTGCTGAAGAATTGATGCTTTTGAACTGTGGTGTTGGAGAAGACTCTTAAGAGTCCCTTGGACTGCAAGGAGATCCAACCAGTCCATTCTGAAGGAGATCAGCCCTGGGATTTCTTTAGAGGGAATGATGCTGAAGCTGAAACTCCAGTACTTTGGCCACCTCATGTGAAGAATTGACTCATTGGAAAAGACTCTGATGCTGGGAGGGATTGGGGGCAGGAGGAGAAGGGGACGACAGAGGATGAGATGGCTGAATGGCATCACTGACTTGATGGACGCGAGTCTGAGTGAACTCTGGGAGTTGGTGATGGACAGGGAGGCCTGGCGTGCTGTGATTCATGGGGTCGCAAAGAGTCAGACACGACTGAGCGACTGAACTGAACTGAACGGATGGGAGTGTTATTGTCATTTTTACTTCCTGGATTAGCTGCTGTAACAAGTAGACCAAACATTTTTCATCGTTAGCGTAATAGCAGTGTATTTCTCCTCACTTCCTGCATGACAAGTGGCTTTCCCCATCTGATGCTCTTGAGACTGCGTGCTCTTTTATCTCTTGATATCCCCTGGCCCTTCCTTACCTTATCCACATCAAGCTGGCACAAGGGCAAGTAGAATATGAAGAAGGTACACACACTTCTTGAAGTGGTGACTTAGAAAGATAGGAGTCATTTCTGCTTATTCTTCAGTGACAACCTGCCACATGGCTGCACTAAGAGGCCAGCAAATCTGGGAAATAGAGCCCCTGGCTGGGCAAACGACACTCAACGGTAACTCCGTACTATGAAAGGGGGAGCAAAAATGTTGGAGGACATCTAGCCATCTCTTTCCCATTTCCCTCAGTGCTTGCGTGCTAAGTCACTTCAGTCATGTCCGACTCTGACTTCCCATGGACTGTAGACTGCCAGGCTCCTCTGTCCATGGGATTCTCCAGGGAAGAATTCTGCAGTGGGTTGCCATGCCCTCCTCCAGTGGATCTTCCCGACCCTGGGATTGAACCCAGGTCTCCTGCATTGCAGGCAAGTTCTTTACTGCTAGTGCCACCTGGGAAGTAATTAGTGTGGTACTTTTGATCTTTGTGCCACTTTAGATGTCCAAATTTCACAGCCTGCCTCTTCTACAAAATCTTCAAGTGCTGTGAGAGTTGTAGAGCCAAGGCCAATGTGTGTGAATTCAGGCCTGTCAGGGCCTTCCCAGAAGGCTGGAAGGAATTCTGTTTCCATGAGATCTGGATGGGCTTCAAGGAGAGACAGTGTGTGGCTGAACTGGGGATGACAATAGGTATCCTTTGCCTTGCCAGATGGTGAACAGGATGAGAAAGGAACTATACCAAGAGAAGATGGACTAAATCTTCTAGCTCTGCAGATTCTTAAAGGAAGAGTGGGACTGGTTGTGCAGGATGGGAATAGAGGTAGTGAGTCAGGACACTACTATGTAGGTCTTACTACTATTGAGGATCAGACCTCCTGCTCAGCTTACTCTTCACACATGACTTTACTCTCCCACTGTCTTCAGCATATAACTTCATTCTTCTAGGAAACATTTGGTCAGGGAGATGAAAGTGCAGATAACTTTATTGATCATTGCAGGAACTTTCTGCAAGACTTATCAACTCTTTAATAAAAAAAAAATCCAGTGAAAAGAGACCCTTTGAGTCTCTAGCCTTGAAATCCTTGCTGTAATTTGTCTACCGGTCCTAAGTTGTATCATGATCCTTCCTCAGTCTTGACCATACCCCCACTTCGAAACACCTGTCTTAAGCTAGATTTCAAAATCTCAGTAAATATATTTCTTTAGCCCTTCCCATTTAGATACGCTGCTAAGACTCTGATGGAAAGGGCTCTTCTTCTCTGCTGTAAGCCATATACTCAGTCTTATTAACAAAACTTTGGTGATAAATTTATTTTTGGTTTGGTGCTATTCAGCATTCTGCAACATCTCCTGGTCTAGAGGATTTGAACCAACTTCCAAAGGGAAGGGGAACAATAAATAAAAATTGTACAAATTAAAAAGTGGTCCCATTGGCAGCTCCAAGCCACCCAGTAGACCAACTGTCTCATATTTTGGTTTATGAAAAGTATTTTTATCAATGGTGGGAAACAGACCTCACCCCTAGACTATGATTCAGAGAAACACACAGTACTTAGAGGAGCTACAGGACAGCCGGGAGGCAGGGGTCCCTGCAAGGGGAATATTGACGGTAAAAAGTGGAAGAGGTAGGAGAAAAGTAAATGCTGTCTGAAAGCACACTCAAGACATCCCAGGGCCTCTTGAACAGGCAGTGATCATGATTTCATGAATGGGACCCCTAGCCCAGATCCTAGTTACTTTTCTCTGCACTGTGCTCCCCAAGTCTGCCATGGAAGGTTGGCATCTCAGAGACCTAATAGTAAAGTAGGTGAACCCCTGTGATCTGGGCCATGGGGAAAAACAGAGGAAGGGAAGGGCAGCTTATGTGATACCCAAACAGGAAGCAGTCAGGACCACAGGAGAACAGTCTACCAGGAAAGAACTGCCTTTCTCTTGATGAGCTGAGATCTTTTCAGCCCTGAGGATCCCTCCCACAATAGGACTGTACATTGACATCCAATCTGTGCTCGGTTAGGAAAACAGAAGAGAAAAATATGGAGGATTTATAATCTCAGCTGGGTAAAGGTTTGCAATAAATGCCTCTGATAAAAATTGCGCTTTGGGGACTTCCTTGCCAGTCCAGTGGTTAAGACTCTGTGCTCCGTGCAGGGGATATGGTTTTGATCCCTGGGTGGGGAACTAAAATCCCACATGCTGTGCAGTGTGGCTGGAAAAAAAACCAAACTGCACTTTCCATGAGAAAATTATCAAGCTATCAGTCATTTACACTGTAAGCTAAATTACTCAATCAGCTACTTCCCTTCTGATATTTACATGAGGAGGGAGAAACTTCCAGATTATATGAGAATCAGGGAGTTTGTGTGGTGGAGGGTATGTGGGGAAGGCGAAGGAAAGGTTGTGTAGAGCTCTGCACACTTCAGAAGAAGTCAGGTGTGGCAGGATGTCACAGTGGGGCCCTGAAGCCAGAGGGGAAGTAGTGTGACATTCAACATGTGTGTGGGGGGATGTTCACAGATGACAAAGGGACCAGACGGTCCTACTTACTAAAGTATTTCCTAGGCCAGAGATCCTGTGTCTTTGAACTAGTATTGGCTAGAGTGTTTAATCTGTGAGTTGGGAATATGCGTTCAGCACTGACCTGCATACCTGAAAAATGAACATTTTATTTGGAGGCAGCTAGGCAAAGAAATCATAAGAATAAAACCAAGAAACCTCCAAGATCTGAGCTTTATCTATAAGGACAGCAGCATTTTTTGGTTTTGTTTTTCTGAAAAAAAAAAATCACATCTGATTTTTCTGGGGAAAAAAAAAAGTAACTAGGGATGTGAAGGGATGTGAAGTCTTTTCACTCTCCAATCCAACTGCTGAGAAACCTACATGGAGACCAGAGAAGCTGAGTTTGTGTCCTTGGAGAACCCTGATGATATGTAGCTGAGCTTTCGGTTAAATGTTTTGAGACCTGGTAAGAACTGTAAACTCCTCTTTCTCCTAGTTCCTCTGCTATAAAATGGAGTAAAATAAAAACAAGGGTCGGAGGGTTATTTCACTTGGAGAAGATCCCAGGAAGGAGCAAGTCATTCATCAGGTGTAGCAGATGTGGTCCAGAAAAAAGATGAGCCAGAGCAAATCCATCTGAAGGGTCTGATCCTTGTTGACAGCTGGCCTGAAAGACATGCCAGGATTCCTCCACCTTCTGAAAGTGATCTGTCACCACTGCACCATTACCTTCTTATGGTAACAATTTCTTTACTTACCACATACATATAAAGGACAGAAAATTTTTACATTAAAAATAACATTTATTGAACTCACCTTTAATATAGAGAAGTATGAAGAGATAAATAAAAAGATAGGCTATAATCTCTCTTTTGATAAAATAAATCAATGACCAAACCTATCCATGGTCACAAAGTACAGGCATACGGAAAGGCCTAATTCATGATTTATTTATTCATTTCCTGATTGCTGGACACAGTCTGTTTATCCCCCTACCCCAACCTCTTACTTTTTTTTTTGGTATTATAACTTTTGCTGCTATGAAAATCCTTGTATTAACATCTTGGTGAACTTTCATTCAGATAATGAGTAAGTGGGTGAAAGTCACTCAGTTGTGTCTGACTTTTTGCGACCCCATAGACTATAAAGTCCATGGAATTCTCTAGGCCAGAATATTGGAGTGGGTAGCCTTTCCCTTCTCCAGGGGATCTTCCCAACCCAGGTCTCCCAAATTGCAGGTGGAGTCTTCCCTGGTGGCTCAGAGGTTAAAGCGTCTGCCTCCAATGCCGGAGACCCGGGTTCGATCCCTGGGTCGGGAAGATCCCCTGGAGAAGGAAATGGTAACCCACTCCAGTATTCTTGCCTGGAGAATCCCATGGATGGAGAAGCCTGGTAGGCTACAGTCCATGGGGTTGCAAAGAGTCGGACATGACTGAGTGACTTCATTTACTTACTTACTAACTCTTTACCAGCTAAGCCACCAGGGAAGCCCAAGAATACTGGAGTGGGTAGCCTATCCCTTCTCAAGCAGATCTCCCGACCCAGGAATCAAACCGGGGTCTCCCGCATTGCAGGCAGATTCTTTAGCAGCTGAGCTACCAGGAAGCCTTATTCAGATATAAAGAGGGCAAATTCTGAACACTAAGGAGTTAATAGAAATGCATAACAATCATGGTAGGTCATAGCTACCTTTTACTAAACAACTACTTTGAGCCAAGAAAAGTTCTAGATGTTATTTTTAAAGTTAATAATGAATTAGTTAATTTGTCTGTGCTGGATCTCAGCTGTGGCATTCATGATCTTTTAGCTGCGGCCCATGAATTCTTAGTCTGTGGCATGTGGAACCTGGTTCCTTGGTCAAGGATCAAACCTGGGCCCCCTGCACTGGAAGTGTGGAGTCTCAGCCACTGGACCACCAGGGAAGTCCCCAGGTATTACTTTTAAACCTCACCATAACCTTGCAGAGTCATTGACTTCGTGGTCACAGGGGAGGGGTGACCTGAAATTCAGGCAAGAGGAGGGTCTTGCTCAGGTAACAGCTGCCAAGGACAGAGCTGGAATTTAGTCGCAAGTCCTTCTGACTTGAAACTGATGCAGCCATCTTAAGGTTACAAATACCATTTGAGAGGAGATTATCAAACTTATGAACATGGGAGAGGGGAGGAGAGGGGTGAGATGTAGGGAAAGAGTAACACAGAAACTTATATTACTATATGTAAAATAGATAGCCAATGGGAATTTGCTGTATGGCTTAGGAAACTCAAACAGGGGCTCTGTATCAATCTAGAGGGGTGGGAGATGGGAGGGAGGTTCAAAAGGGAGGGCATATATGTATATCTATGACTGATTCATGTTGAGGTTTGACAGAAAACAACAAAATTCTGTAAAGCAATTATCCTTCAATTAAAAAAAAAAACAACAAACTGGAAGGGCCTTGGCCATCTCCTTGTCTAAAGCTTTCAATTCTAGCCATGGCAGGGAGTCTTCAAGGTCAATGTTGTGCCAAAGGCCACAGAGCTAGGTTGAACCCAGGCCCTACCTTTCTAGATGGAGCCTTCCAAGTTCACTGCTGAGTTTGCATGTTGGGGACCAGAGATGCCCTTCTTCCAAGGAAAAGCTTGTATGAAGCCTAGGACATCAGAGCTGCTCTGTTTGAATAGGAGAAGGTCCAGCGCCCACCTCTCCCTGTTCTCTGTCTAACTCTGTCTTGGAACCTCTGGGGAGCGCAGTTTGACAACCACCGGTTTATACCATAGCTGGCTTCTGCAGGCCGAGTTAATTATCCTTGTGGTACTGGGCTCCTCCCCATGGCTACGTAGTGCCTGGGGGAGCCCCTCCTGCTGTGGCTCCCTTGGCCTCATCCTCCTGTCTGGTGGTAGGCTTGTGATGGTGCCAGTTTATGCTTCATGCCTGTTGGACTATCTATTACAGAAGCATTTAGGACCCCGGGGTTGTAAAAAGCCACTATTCCTAATCCTAGAAGAAGAGAGGAAAACGTATAAGAAAGAAGAAATAATCAAAACAGTTTAAAACATGAAACTATCTTCTTCTGCCTGGGGTGGTGCGGGCAGAGAAGTGCAGCTGCTAAACTGACAAGTGCGGTAAGTGCTCTTAGGCCGGATGCACCACAAGAAGAAGAGTGAAAACACCAGGAGCCGTGTGTCTATAAAGGAAGCCAAACAGGAAATTTGATGTGAATCATCAGAACACAGACCACGCAGAGGGGCGTGTGTGGCTTCATCAGAGATGAAGAGCATGGGGCTGTGTTGTTTAGGGCAGCGGGCGGGAGAAAGCACGTTGGCGGTATCTGAGACAGAGACACAGGGCGGCTGGGTTTACCTAAAGCTGAAATGAACAGATTCTACTGCTGGAGGCAGGACAGTTTAGGAAATCGGAAATGAACTTCAGCTTCAGGCTCTGTGAGATGAGCCTATACTGATGCACAAGGAGTAATGCGAGGGGTTCTGTGTCTGAGGTGCTGTAAAAACCTTCAGCAGACCATGTGACCTCAGCTCATTTTCTGGTCATGTATCCAACAATTTCTGTCACCTGCCACCATGGGGGCGGGGAGGCAGCATCTTCATCCTTGCAGGTAGGCATAGAGTAATCAGAGCTACACAAGTGAGACCACCATCTGACAAGAGTGAGGCTGCCTGCGCTTGGACCCTGGGTGGAGCGGGTGGGTGGGGGTCCCATGGTCCCTGGTCTCTACTCTACCTGGCTTCCCACACATGCAGGATGTAAGGCGAAAGGTTGGGAACAGGTCATCTAGGCTGTGATGCCATCTGAAAACTGGAGCACTCTGAACACTGAGAGAGCCCAGGGGTCCTTTTCTCCAAAGAAGAATTCTGGACACTACCTCTTGCTCACATCAGCTCCCCTTTTCAGCCTCAAAACTGACAGCTTTTGCAGGCCTATGGATGCCAGCTTGTGATACCAGTAGGAGGAGGTCCAGGTGGTTTTGAAGATGCTCAAGTCATTTCCCACAAGGACATTAACAAATGCTGCAGGCTGAAACAAAGGCCGAGATGGGAAGAGTCCAGGACTTGGACTCTAGAGAGGAGGCTTTGAGAGTCTCTCTTGCCACTGGACCCTTGGGCTTCATTTTTGTCTCTTTCCTCTCCTGTTATGTAAAGAGGCTGGACTATGAGATGACTGAGGCCATTCCCACCAACCTTGGTGGCGGGATACTGTCTCCTGACTGCTTCCCACTCCTTGGGTCTCTCTCCTCTCCCAGACACCTCATATCTTCCTAAGACTAATACTGACTGTATGTCAGCTATGGCACTGTTCATAATGCATAATGGATACAAGTTGCTCAATGCTATGGGGAAATAGATGGGGAAACAGTGGAAACAGTGTTTGGGGGGCTCTAAAGTCACTGCAGATGGTGATTTCAGCCATGAAATTAAGATGCTTACTCCTTGGAAGGAAAGTTATGGCCAACCTAGACAGCACATTAAAAAGCAGAGACATTATTTTGTCAACAAAGGTCCATCCAGTCAAGGCTATGGTTTTTCCAGTGGTCATGTATGGATGTGAGAGTTGGACTGTGAAGAAAGCTGAGCACCGAAGAATTGATGCTTTTGAACTATGGTGTGGAGAAGACTCTTGAGAGTCCCTTAGACTGCAAGGAGATCCAACCAGTCCATCCTAAAGGAGACCAGGCCTGGGTGTTCATTGGAAGAGCTGATGCTGAGGTTGAAACTCCAATACTTTGGCCACCTCATGCGAAGAGTTGACTCATTGGAAAAGACCCTGATGCTGCAAGGGATTGGGGACAGGAGAAGGGGACGACAGAGGATGAGATGGCTGGATGGCATCACCAACCTGATGCACACAAGTTTGGGTGAACTCTGGGAGTTGGTGATGGACAGGGAAGCCTGGCATGCTGTGATTCATGGGGTTGCAAAGAGTCAGATACGACTGAGTGATTGAACTGAACTGAACTAACCTGAACTGATTGGGTAAATGATCTTTTTCTCTACCTTACAGGTGATGGAATTGAGGAACAGAGAAATTATGTAACCAGTTCAGGGTCACATAGGTAGGAAGTGGCCAAGCTGAAACAGAAACATACTGCCTGTAAAGTGTACAGTCATTCAAAAATGGGTAAAGGACTTGAATGGACATTTCATCAAAAGATATACCAATGGTCAATAAGCACATGAAAAGATGTTCAACACCACCAATCATTAGGAAAATGCAAATAAAAACCACGATGAAATACCCCTCTAGACTCATTAGAATAGCCATCATCAGAAACCTAGAAAATTACAAGTGCTGGTGAGGACATGCAGAAATTGGAACCTTGTGCTTTGCTGGTTGGACTATAAAGTGGTGTAGCTGCTGTGGAAACCAATTTGGTAGTTCTGCAAAAAGTTAAACACAGAATTACCATAATGACCCAGCAGTTCCAATCCTAGGTATATATCCCAAACAATTGAAAGCAGGGGCCCAAAGAGATACTTTTAAACCAATGTTCATAGTAGCATACTCACCATAGCCAAAAGAAAGTAGAAGCAATACATGTATCCATCAACAAATGAACAGATACATACAGTGTACACGATGGAATACTATCCAGCCTTAGAGGGGAATGAGGTTCTTACACATCGTGTAGCGTGGATGGACCTTGACGACACTACACAACGTGAGATAAGCAAGACGCAGAAGGGCGAAGGTTCTGTGAGTCCACTTGTACGTGACACCTAGATCAGATGAAGTCCCAGAGGCAGAAAGGACATTACAGGTTATTGTGGACTGGGGGAGGAGGAGGTGGGGAATTATTGTCTAATGGGTACAGAGTTTCTGTTTGAGATGATGATAAAGCCCCTGAGACGGATAGCTGCAATGGATGTACAGTCATGTGGATATGCTAACTGAATTGTACACTTAAAAATGATTAAAATGGTACTTTTTATGTTTTGTATATTTTGCCAAGATTAAAAAGTGTACGTCCAGACTCCTCATCACGATACACACCGCGCTCCTCCCACTCTGCCACCTTCAGCGGTTCCCTTGTTCCTTTCTAACTCAGCAACAGCACCTCAGCCTGGGGCAAGAGCATCACCCGGGTCTCCCCACAGAAGCCATGCTTCTGTTTTACTTCCCTGCCCCTTGCCAAGCTGCTCCCTGGCCCCACACGCTCCCACCTCTGCTTGCAACCCGCAAGCAGAAAGGTTTAAGCCCCCCTGCTCTTCAGCAAGAAACCTTCTCTGTCTACACCAGTGCTTTGGGCTCTGTCTTTTAGGAATTTCCCTGAGAGATGGAGTCAGTGCTACAATCTTCATACGGACATACATGGTCTCGTAGCAGCACCTGTGTGTGTAAGGACTCTGCATCAACATCTATTAATAGATTCTCCTCTGGATCTAGAGTAAAAGACTGAAGTGGCAATGCAGCAAATAATAAAGAAACACCAAACACTTTGGGACTTGACTGGAAACAATGATACTGCTGACTTTTTTGTCAACTCCAGCCTCTATATTGCCTTTGAGGTGGGTCTGTGTGAAATGAACTGCAACTTACAAAGTCAGGACTAAAGAAGGGACAGGTGAACATAATTAGGAAAATTAGGAACAGAATAATAGGAATCAGCCAGTCTGCAATCTGATTCATGGGTAATGGCCCTCGATTAGAACAGTACTGCTCCTTGAGTGGCAGTTCTAGAAACCTCAGCAGCAAGAGAGGCTGTAATTGCTTCCACTGTTATCTGCTCTGTTGTCTTGTCATTTTATTTCTTAGCTGTTTTATATTCTGGGCACAGAACCAGCTGGGGAGGATACCAACCCAGTGGTGTCATTGCTGGTGGCTCGCTGCGGGTACCGTCTGTTTAAACCTTGACTTTTTATCCTGGTCCTTCTTATTGTTCACGGTGGGTCACTTGGAAGGATGTGGTTCCATTCGGTAAGTTGCGGAGGGAGAGGGCAAGTGTTTTAAAGGTTACCAATTAGGCAGTACTTTACAATTGGAAGTACCTTTGGCAATTCGCTTTTTTCCTTTGTTATACTTCGGCCTGTGTCAGGAGGAGCGACGCACTCGCAGGCTCTGGCCTCCCCGACATACCTGCCCTGGGTGTGACCATGCAGATTTCCCAGCCGGAGCCTGCAGGTTCCTCCCACTGCGTGGAGAGAGGTGGTCAGCCCTTCCCCCACCCGCCTTGAACGTGAGGTTGGCGCGCAATGAACAGCGACCTCTAGTGTGTGGTTCAGGGTTTGCGTTTGGCTAAGAGCACAGAATGAAAAGAGCAGAGATGGGAATTCTGAAATTCCCCGCAAACAAAGGCAAGATGGACTGTTTTGTCCTTGTTTTTCCCGGGTAGAGAAGCTCAGGACGGAGGATTTGTTTCACTTGCATTAGCACACAACCATCAGGTCTGCAGATGCTACTCAAGGAGTTACCTTTTTATTTCTCCAGCAGATTTCCTCCAAATAGATCACCAGGACTTTCTTTCTTTCTTTTTTTATTTTAGCCTTCTTGGTTGCTTTTCGAGTTCAGTCAGGTTAGCATCAACCTCTCTAACTCTGGGGAGTGTAAACTTGCTGGAGAGAGCGTTGAGCAGGGAAGGATCAGGGTGGGGGGATGCTCAGAGAGGGGGGGTTAGGCAGGGTCTGTGGGGAAACTCAGGGTCTCCAGCTCGGCCTTCCTCAGGCAGTCGCTCTCCGAGGGCGGCTGTCTCTCCATTTCTTCATCTGGCTATCGGCTGTGGAAGACTTCCTTCCCCTGACCTGGTCCTTGCAATAACAGCCAGCAAGGTTCCTGCCCTCTCTCTCTCCCTTTCCTTGTCTCCAGCCCTTCCCACCCTTCTGAAGCCGGGTTTTGAGTCTCAGGGGTGATGCTGAGGCCAAGTTAGCTCACAGGCTGATGGTGTTCGTTCCCTCTGAAGAATGAAGTCAAAGGATGATCTCCAAACTCTGCCAGGAGCCAGGGGGAGAGTGTTCAGAGAAAGGCTAAAATCACAGTGCCTGGTCCATGACTTTGCTGTTTTGCAATGGGAATAGGGGTTTGGGGTTTAGGGAGGGAATATATTTCCCTGTAACTTCAGCCCACTGAAGGCTGTTACATTGACAGGATGTTTTTACAATAAGAACTGGGTTTGCCTCCCGCATCGCCCCTGCCCCTTGCCTTTTAACAAAACTTCAAAGTAGAAATGCTGCATTTTTGTGACTGCTTTTACTTTGTAAGTTATTTATTTTTACTGCGTTGGGTCTTAGTTGGTGCGTGTGGGATCTTGTGTTGTTGTGGGCAGGCTCCAGAGCACCTGGGCTCTGTAGCTATGGCCTGAGGACGTAGTTGATCCAAGGAATCTGTGATCTTAGTTCCTCAGCCAGGGGTGAATCTGAGTCCTCTGCATGGGAAGGTGGATTCTCAACCACTGGAGCACCAGGGAATCTCGTTGGCTGTTGTTTTTAAAGCTTGAGCACATCAGGGTGCTTGAGCCTTCCTGGTTTCATGAGTGCTTCCTCCTCCCTGCATTTTTAGACCGCTGACCTCACGCAGATGCTTCCAGTAAGAGCCATTCTTACAGCTGGCAAACCAGATCCTGGACTCAGGCTGTCCCTGGCCCTGTGTGTTCCCTTAACATCACACTTCTATGCCAGGATCTGGAGTGACAGATGAGGGTCGGCCTGTGAACAGGAAGATAAAAGGGAGTGGTGGGAGTTACACATAGTCAGGGCCGGGGAAGCCTGTGAGAGTACTGGATCGGTTCAGCAAGCTTTCCCAGGTAGCCTGGCTAAGCCTGTGGCACAGCTTGGGAACAGGTTTGGGGCAAGAAGAAGGTCAGGCCAAGGGGGAGGGACATAGCGAAGAGGAAAGGTGGCTAGAGCTCCCTGGCCTTGGAAACAAACGATCAGCACCTTGGCTCTATCTTTGGTGATGTGGAAAGCTGCTAGAATCCCAGCTCAAGAAGGGTAAGAAAAGTAAAATGAAAATGATGGTTCAATAAAAACAATATTACTCAGCTATAAAGAGGAATGAAATTGGGTCATTTGCAGAGGCGTGGATGGACCTGGAGTCTGTCATACAGAGCGAAGTAAGTCAGAAAGAGAAAAACAAATATTCTATATTAACACATGTATGTGGAATCTAGAAAAATAGTACAGATGATCCTAGTTTCAGGGCAAGAGTAGAGACACAGACGTAAAGAATGGATGTGTGGACATGGTGGGAAGAGGAGAGTGGGATGAATTGGGGAATTAGGTTTGGCATAAATACACCACCATGTGTAAAACCATAGCTAGTGGGAAGTTGCTGTATAACCCAGGGAGCTCAGCTTGGTGCTCTCTGATGACCTGGATGGGTGGGAGGGAGGGGCCATATGTATATCATAGCTGATTTATTAGTTGTACAGCAGAAAATAACACAACATTGTAGAGCAGTTATATTCCAGTAAATAAAAAGAAAAAAACAAAAATGACACCAGTAGGGGAAGATAATTTTGGTTGAGGTGGCAAGGGTCGGTGGAGGAGGGTAGCAGATTTAGAGGGAAGAAGTCTGTGGTGGAGGATTGTCCCCATGGGAATTTATCAGTGTCTCTTCTCAGGCTGTGACGGTACAAAAAGAAAGGTAGAATGGCTCAATAGTAAGGGACAAAAGTGGCAGCAGGATTTGCTAATGAACTGGACTAATGAAGATTAGAAAGGAGCCAAAGATTTCTCAGAAGTTCTCGGTCGTGGAATGGGCAAATGGTGGCACGGATGAAGGGAGCACTCAGGAAGGGCGGGCTTTTCCTGGAAGCAGAAGGTGATCCAGGTGAGGGCTGCACCCTGCAAGCAGAGCCCGCTGGAGAAAGGTCAGGCTCACTTTCAGTTCTCACTGTCCCCCTTCTATGCCCCTCTGCCTTTGCCTGGCATGGTTGCCATTCATCCAAAATGCGTGTTGACCCAGCAGATACTAATGGCCTTCTCTCCTTCCTCAAACCTCCAAACCGCCTTCTTCATCTCATGCTCCTACCGGTTACCTGCAGGAGCAGGCGCAGGCACAGGTAGTTTTGGTTCTCCTATGACTTACAACTCTTTGGAGGGAGTGAACCATATCTTACGTGTCCTTTATTTCTCATAGTGTATGCTCGGCATGTCACTGAACACCTAGTGTGTTCTTTACATGCACGTGTCAGTCAGGGCTCTTCAGAGAACACACACACACACACAGACAGACTTAATTTAAGAGTTGGCTCACATGATTGTGGGGTTCTGGAAAGTCCTAAATTTGTAGGGCAGGCAGCAGCTAGGAAACTCAGGCAGAAATAGATGTTACAGTCTTGACAGCATTTCTTCTTCGAGAAGCCTGTTCTTGCTCTTAAGGCCTTCAGCTGATTGAACAAGGCTCATCCACATTGTTTAGGGTCATCTCCTTAAGGTCAACTATTGTAGATGTTCACCATATCAACCAAATGCCTTCACAGAAACACCTAGATTAGCATTTTATTGAATAACCAGATACCAAATTGACATATATTAAAACTAACTGTCATAGAGCATTTGTTAATGGAAGCATGTTGAAGCATCCAGACAAAGCTCGTTTCTTTGCGCTTTGCTTTATTGCGCTTCGGGCTTCCCTGAAAGCTCAGTTGGTAAAGAATCTGCTTGCAGGATTCTTTAGGAGACCCCAGTTCAGTTCCTGAGTTGGGAAGATCCCCTGGAGAAGGGAAAGGTTACCCACTCCAGTATTCTGGCCTGGAGAATTCCATGGACTATACAGTCCATGTGGGTAGCAAAGAGCTGGACACGACTGAGTGACTTTCACTTTCACTTCACTTATTGTGCTTCACGTATACTGTGTGGTTTTGTTTTTGTTTTTGTTTTAACACATTGGAGGTTTTGGGTAACCTGTGTCAAGCAATCCTATCGGTGCTATTTTTCCAATAGCATTTGCTCATTTTATGTCTCTCGTTCACATTTTGGTAATTCTCACCATATTTCAAACTTTTTATTATTATTATATTTGCTATAATAATAATATAATAATATAATTATATATATATATATATATATATATATATATATATATATATAGGGCTTCCCTGGTGGCTCAGAGGTTAAAGCGTCTGCCTGCAATGAGGGAGACCTGGGTTTGATCCCTGGGTCAGGAAGATCCCCTGGAGAAGGAAATGGCAACCCATTCCAGTATTCCTACCTGGAGAATCCCATGGACAGAGAAGCCTGGTGGGCTACAGTCCATGGGATCGCAAAGAGTCAGACACGACTGAGCGACTTCACTCATATATATATATATATATATATATATAAAAATTTGTGATCAGTGATCTTCGATTCTATTACTACAACTTAGCAATATTTTTAAATTAAGGTATGTACATTTTTAGGCATAATGCTCTTGCACACTTAAATGACCATAAATGTTAACTTTTGTATTCACTAGGAGACCAAGAAATTCGTGTGACTCAATTTATTGAAATATTTGCTTGACTATGATGGCCTGGAACCAAACTTGCAATATCTCTGCCTATAATTCATTGTATAGGATTCAACAAAGTGGAGTCTTCAGAGTGAGAATGGGGAAAGAAAACTGAGGGAATTTGATAAGATGCAGCAAATCTCTGGGGTGTGCAGAGTAGAAAGCTACGCTGTGCTCCTGGCCAACTGGTTCTCAAGAAATTTTATGAATCAGCGGGAACTTGCAAGATTCTGGCTGTTTGAGGATTAAAAGGAAGAGGTGGGGAGATCACTCTTGGAAGGTGCTGGAAATATTTCAGTGCAAAAGAGTGGGGTGGGCCTGGGGAGAAATGAGAAGAGGGAGAAGCAAGGGAAGAGAGAGAGAGAGAGAGGGAGGGTGGGGAAGGAAGGGAGAGAGAAGAGGGGGAGAGAGAGGAGGGAGGAAGAAAGGAGAGGGCAGGGAGGGAAGAGACAGGGCAGATTTTCAAAGTCCCAAGTCGCTGCTTGTTGTCTGTGGCTAAATGAAACTGAGGTTAAATTTAAGTGGCTTCAAAATTAGAAAGAAATTTTGTCTTCTTCTTAAACTGATAGAAACTAGTGAGAGACTCTGGAAATGTGAGAATAAAGTCAATAGGAACCCAAGAAAAGCAAAGCAGATGCTCTAGTGAGGAGAAGGAGCTTTTGACAGATTTTCAGATGACAAAAGCCAATTTTTATCTGGAAATTGGTTTTTTTCAAATAAATTTGTGTAGATAAGACCTTGCAGGAGTTAAAGAAAAAAAAAAACCCAAACAATTAGAAAAGCCAAACAAAACCGCTTACAGCAGAAATCCAGATATCTGCTGCAAAACAATTAGTATTAGCATTGCTGGAGCATTCCCGAAATAGATGAGCTTCACCATTAGCCTTCTGTGAATTCAAGCAAAGAGGCATCATTATCCAAATTATATGCCTGGAGAAGGGGGCTTCTGCACCAAGATGAACTTGTGAAAAGGACGTTTAAACTGAAGGCAATTTTGCCTATCTGTAATTTGTGCTATTCCCCTTGCTATAGTTGAAAATATTTGTGCTTGAGCAAATTTCTCACTCTCAATCTGATTTCTCCTTTTCCTTAATCCAACCATGAAGTCATAAAATCCTCTGTTTGGGACAATATGATTTGCTGCCATGGAAACAATTACAATATCATAAATTTATCTTGCCCTGTGATATCACAGAGGAAAAGCAATGATACTAATATTTTGCTGTTAAATAGTGCCACTCATTCAGCAGTAACTGGCTGTAAACATCATCGATTTGCAGATGGGGAAACTGAAGCCGGGAGCTCTCAGGCTTGGGTCTAAAACTCCTGAATTTTAGACTGTGGCAAGAATGTCCAGCTCTTTCTGATTCCCACCCAGAGCAGCAGTTAAGGGGCCAGACTCTTGGTCTCCATGCCTCTTTTTGGATGAGGACGGAAAACTGCCTCCTCTCCCAGTGCCTGTACTTTACCAACTGTTCCCAATTATGAGAGTATTGGATGGAAGCTAGTTTGATAAAATATATAAACGAAAGGCCTTTGGCAGTTGCCACAGTAGTGAAAACATTTATATACATAGAAATAAGAAAGAGGTTCTGAAAAGTGCATTAAAAAATAGCACTCATATCCAGCCCAGCCTTGGCCTGACACTCCCCCAGTCTTATCTATATGCTCATTCTCTTGGTTCCTTGCCATCCGTGGGTTTACCTAGAAGCTAATGGCACTTGAACTTCAGGGCTCCTCACATATAGACTCTTTTCAAGGCTCTGGGAAGGGGCCCTAGCATTGTGTTCACTGGACAGACTTTTTAAACAGATCTGCACTCTTACTTCCTCTTGTGTTGGGTGTTGTTGGCCTTTTGGGTTCCTGGTAAAAGGAGATGAGCTAGGGATGCATTTGGATTAAGTGGTTTGCACTTACTTCTTGTATCGGTAAGTTATAGGTAGCCATTTCCAAGCAGCAATGGCTTCCAGGAATGCTCTTATCATCCCGTGTGTAGTGTGAAGTATTAATAAGTCTCAGGTACCCATTACTGGAAACAGGCATTGTTGACCTTCTTTCTTCATGGAGCCATGCACATGATGTGATAATTTATCCCTTATTTTGGAGAGGATGCCCTGCATTCCTCAGATCCCTGGGGACCTAAAAGTCTTACCAATGTTCCTGAATCTTCATAGGATTTATTGCCGAACCCTCTAGAGCGCATGTTGCTTAACCAGGCCTGCAATGTGTTAGCCACTTCTTGTTCATCCAATCCAATTAGCATGACGTCACTAGTATAATGAACCAGTGTGATATTTTGTGGGACGTCTAACAAGTCCAAGGTTTTATTTTGAACTATGTTATGCTTCCCTGGTGGCTCAGATGGTAAAGAATCTGCCTGCAATGAGGGAGACCCAGGTTTAATTCCTGGGTCAGGAAGATCCCCTAGAGAAGGGAATGAATACCCACACCAGGATTCTTGCCTGGAGAATTCCATGGTGGGCTACAGTCATGGGGTCGCAAAGAGTCGGACATGACTGAGCAACTAGCACATATATTATGACAGCAGGTGGGAGAGTTGATCTAGACCTCAGGCCAGACTTTGAATATACACTGTTTTCTGTTTCTGATCCTCTTTTTTGTATTTGCCAGTTCAGTGGCTACATTCCATGTACCCAAGGCCATGTTCATCTGGTGCAACAAATATCCCACATCTGGTACAGCAGCCACACTTGGGCTTGGTTGAGTGGTATCATCTACAGTCATCCTTTAGGACCTGTCTGGATTTTGTAGAGACCAGACTGGTAAAGTAAATGGATATGCATCCTTTACATTTTTTTTTCTCCCATTCCCCTAAGAAACTATATTGCCTTTGATTTATTACTATTTTGAACTGGGTTTGGTAAGAAATGCCATTTCAAAGGTTTCCACTTGGATTTCCCCACAGTCCAAGGCAATAGTGTGGGTTTATCGAATTGTACATTTAGAGACTTGGGAATAACCATTGAATGGGTCCACAAGTTCAGTAAGCCAGACCTACGCCAGGCTGCCTCCTGATGTGTCCTCGCTCAAAACAGAAGGGCCACATTGACACTTTGAGCCTCCAGTTATCAATGTTGAGTCAGATCTTAGGTTCAATAGACCTCAGAATATTTGGGCATTTTCCTTGCCTCAGTGTATGTGTGGCAAACAGTCACACTTCTTTTTGGGAAAGGACTGGAGGAATCATTACTGGGTACACTTGCTGTGATGTTTCAGGGTCCTTCCTCCTGGGGACCTGACCTCTCCTTCAATTATTAGGTCTTCAAAACTTGCTCATATCTGGAAATGGGGCAAGGGATCATGGCTTCTTATTGGTATGATAGCCCTTAGCTTCCTGGTCATTCATCCTTGATTTATCTTTGTTTCAGATTAAATAGCATCCTTGCTGGGTACCCATTAATTTTATCCTAGGGATATAGAGAAGTATGGGGGTGCTTCTGAAGTCTCAGAGCATTCAGAACAATCAAAGAATTCAAGATTTTGAGGGCTCCACCTTAACTATCCCTGTCCGGGGTATCACTTGTATTACATGGACTCCAAGGTCTATTTTACCCCTGAAACATCTTTCAAGAATGACATTTTAGGGACTTCCTTGGTGGTCCAGTGGTTAAGCACCTGCCTTGCAATGCAAGGGATGTGGGTTCGATCCCTGGTTGGGGAACTAAGATACCACATGCTGCAGACCAACTAAGTCTACATGCTGCAACTACTGACCTCACGTCCTCTGGAGCCACTGCCCCATAACTAGAGAGTCCACGCACCATAATGAAAGACCTCACATGCCATGACCAAGACCCAGTGCAGCCAAATAATTAACTAATTTAAAAAGAATGATGTTTTAGATCTAATTCCTTAAGCAGCAAGGCACAGGCTCTGGGAGCAGACCACAGAGGTTCTAGCTGTGGCTCTGCATTTAACTGTGGGACCTTGAGCAAGTCACTTAATATCGCTAAGCCTCAGTGTCTTCATCTCTAAAATGGTAAAAACAAAAACTTCCCTCAGAGGAGGAAATGAATTAATGTATGTAAATAAAGCATTGATCATGATATCTAGTACACGTTAGGTAGTTTTGTGTAAATATTTGTTATCCTGGCTCCTGTGTTCAGCAAGCTCACGCTCATTTTGAGATCTGAACATCAATTTCTGCTGTCCCTGGGCCCTGTATGTGCTGCATGCCATGTTTAACCTTTAGCACAGTGCTCAGTGCATTCATTATGGTGACTTGGGCCTTTCTGATTTTCCTGCCTCAGTTTGAGCTCCTCAAGGGCCCAAGTACGTCTTGTTTTCTCTCTGCTCCTGACAGAGTGCAGCTGTTTAATAAATAATCCTTTGAGTGAATAAGTGAGCCTGCAGTCCAGAAACTGGCCTGTGTTAGGCTGGGTCCTAAAGTGATTTTAGGACCCAGCCTTTTCTTAGCCAACTGCAGCTGCATTCTATCAAACCTGCGCATCTGCATGCCTTGGTCGCAGAGCATTTGCTGCCTGGCTTCTCCAGCCAGTGAACCATCCTCCAGGCACACATGCATTCTGATCGTCACTAGAGTCATTCATTTTCCCTATTTATAATACCTATGTTCTGGCCCCTTGCTTATTTTGGTGATTGAGAACCACCGGTTCCTACCATTTTCCTAGCTTGTAGGTTATCAGTTAGCTTCTCAAAATCAGCACTGCTCCTAAGCTTTTGTTTTGCTCCCTAGGCAAATAATGCAGAATCTCTGTTTCTGTTCTGGCTTCTTGTACTAAGATCCCTCATCTAGCTTCTGGCTTCTTGTAAAGCTGAAGCACTTTTTGATATTTCCCATCTCCAAACCTAGGTATTTGATTGGTACTGCCTGACCTCCTACAGCAGGGATGACACAGTCATGGCCACTCCCCATCCTGTGCCCAGGGCAGACAGGGCTAATCAATCACAGCACACTTTCCTTGTGTCCCCACAACGCTGCAGGTCATGTTCAGCTCCCAGCTGCCACTACCAATCAGAGCTGGCACATGAGTGCAATCCTGTTTGGCCTCCTTGAATTAGATCATGGCCCTTGCCCACATGGATCCAGTTTGCTAGTTTCACCTCTGCCTCTCTGGACTTGACCTGTCTCCTGTCCATTTGACAGATGAAGCCCACCTACCATTCTTCTTGGCCCTTGGTCCCCACCAGATAGCTCTGGGCTGATTGGACTTTAGCTACCAAGACTCTACAGAATCTAGGAGAATTATGTCACAGGCTCAGATGTGACTCTTAGCCCACAACTTCTCTACCCAAGTGTTTGAAGGAAGCCCAAAGACATCACAGATCTTTTCTGAAATATCCTGGTTTCTTCTCTGTGCCCATTTATAGGGTTTTCTTGGGGACATATCTAGGTCAGAGTGATTGTGAGAGCTTTCCTGATGAGCGCTTGAAATTGGTCTTCTTAGTAGGCTCTGTGAGGACCCAATCTCCCGTTCATCCCTGTGTCCTCCACCAAAAAGCCCTTATTCCATCCCTCTATTCCCAAGGACAATTGTGCTGATGTGGGTCAGTGAGATTACTGAACCCTGGTGCTAGGGGTGAGGCTTGTGGTGTGAAAAGCAACACGTTTAAATATTTTGGCTTCCACATAGTCATTTGTTGAGTTTCCACTTTTCTCTTTGGCTGCTTGTTGTGGGGTGCCATCTCCGGCCCGGAAAAACTCAAGAAGAGTGGGGGCCTGGGGCAGCAGGTTACACCCCAGGGCCCTGGCTTTAGGGTATGCTCTTTCTCTTTCCTCTCTTTGCTGAGGTTGGTCTTTGCTCAGCCCTCTCACCGTTGCAAGGTCAAGGTCAGCATGTTGCTGGAAGAAGAGCCCACAAGGCTGGCCCACGTGCCTCTGGTATCAGCTGCTTAGGATGCCTAATCTCTAGCATCTCAAGTGGCCGTTGCTGCTGCAGGGTGCCAAGGGAAGCCGCATGCCTCACTGAGGAGGTCAGAAACTGACTGCCTAGTGGCACCTACAGCCCACATGATGTATTTTTCTTTAAAGTGAAGTTGCTCTGTTGTGTCTGACTCTTTGCGGCACCATAGACTGTAGCCTACCAGGCTCCTCTGTCCATGGGACTCTCCAGGCAAGAATACTAGAGTGGATTGCCATTTCCTTCTCCAGGGGATCTTCTCAACCCAGGGCTTGAACCCAGGTCTCCCACATTGTAGACAGACGCTTTACCGTCCTTTTTCCATATAATATTTTTTTAAGAAAGAAAACGTAGTTGTCTACATTTTAAAATAGAGGATTTCATGTGAAATTCCAGATTTCTGCTTTCTCCTGAGAAATAAGATGTACCATCCATGTTGTTTGGACCCACATTATGATGGCACACTTTAGTGGAAGTCAAGTAATGGCTCCTCTTTTAGACGGTGTCATGGGCTAAACTGTGTACCCCCAAATCATATGTTGACATCCTAACTCCCAGTACCTCAGAATGTGACTATATATGGAAATTAGCATCTTTAAAGAGGTGATTATAACATGAGATCACCATGGTGGGCCCTAATCCAATATGACTGGTATTTTGATAAGAGGAGATTAGGACACAGGGTTGGATACGACTGAACGACTTGACTTTCACTTTTCACTTTCATGCATTGGAGAAGGAAATGGCAACCCACTCCAGTATTCTTGCCTGGAGAATCCCAGGGATGGGGGAGCCTGGTGGGCTGTGGTCTATGGGATCACATAGTGTCAGACACGACTGAAGTGACTTAGCAGCAACAGCAGCAGCAGCAGGACACAGGGAGATAGAGAGGAAAGAACGTGTAAGCACCCAGCAAAAGACAGCCATCTGCACGGCAAGAGGAGAGGCAGCAGAAGGCACTGAACCTGCCACCTCCTTGATCTTGGAATTCTAGCCCCCAGAACTAAGGGAAAATACATTTCTCTTGTTTAAGCCACCCATCCTGGGGCGCTTTGTTATGACAGGCCTAGCAGACTAATACAGACTAACATAGCATGCTCTCCAGTGGGCCACAGTTCCCACCTCTCCTCTTCCTGGTCCCCTTCAGCCACTGTCTCTCTGACCCCTGGGGGCATATTGTTTGTGACCCAGTTCTTATCAGAACAAAGAGAGTGCTTTTTCCTTTTGAGGGAGGGCACGTCCATCTCTTCCCTCACACTCTTACAGAGTGGCGGAGATTCTGAATCTGGGCCTAAACTCTATACTTTGCATCTTGATGACCCTTTAAGATACTTAGAATTCATTTATATCCACAGTGGGTTTAGTCACTAAGTCGTGTCCACCCCTTGCGACCTCGTGGACTGTAGCCCACCAGACTTCTCTGTCCATGAGATTTTCCAGGCAAGAACACTGGAGTGGGTAGCGATTGCCTTCTCCAGGGGCCCCCACCCAGAGAGTGAACCCTGCTCTCCTGCATGGCAGGCAGGTTCTTGACCGACTGAGCTACCAGAGAAGCCAATATTCAGGGTAACCTTGGGTAATCCAGCATTCATGCAGTCCCAGGAAATCCAAAAGAGAGCACTGAGGCAAAGTCTGAAATGAGGGTCAAGCAGAGACAATACAGGAGCGTTAATCTGAGGAGACAGTAGCGTGCTTGCAAACTAGGGAAGAGGCAGCTGGACAGAGAATGCAGACACGGGGGCAGAACAGACATGCCCAGGGTGAGGGACCAGGGTGGGAGAGCAGGCCTGAGCGGGAGAAGAGCCATGAAGTTTTTCTAGAGTGACTGTGACTGTGTCCCTGGTGATGTGTGGGAGCTTAAGCAACCAGAGGAGGGCCATATTGTGCTGCATGCTATTAAAAAATAAAGCCCCCTTTAGGCTTCTCAAACAACTTGTATAGGTTCTCAGCCTATACTGGGGAGGCATAAACCAACTTAAAGTGTAAGTTCACAGAGGACAGAGATCCCCACTTGCTCCAGCCCCTAGAGGCCTTACCAAGTTACTTACACAGGAATTAGGAAACTGGCATTGCTGGTGACCGCATAAACCTCTCCACTTGACTGCTTTTTCCCAGAATGTATTAATATTTTTATTTTGATGCCTTCTGTCCTTCTGTGTGAGAGGATAAAGAATGTTTCCTCCTGCTGAGGTTCCTGTGAAGGTGGATTTTGCTTATGCTGGTGGAGGGAAAGCAGGGCTTTTGAGTCACTGTTGTTCAGTCACTCAGTTGTGTCACCTCTTTGCGACCCCGTGGACTGCAGCACGCCAGGCTGTCCTGTCCTTCACTATCTCCCGGAGTTTGCTCAGACTCATGTCCATTGAGTTGATGGGCCATCCAGCCATCTCATGCTCTCTTCTCCTCCTGCCCTCAATCTTTTCCAGCTTCAGGGTTTTTTTCAAGTGAGTCAATTCTTCACATCAAGTGGCTGAAATATTAGAGCTTCAGCTTTAGCATCAGTCATTCCAATGAATATTCAGGGTTGATCTCCTTTAGAAATGACTGGTTTGATCTCCTTGCAGTCCAAGGGACTCTCAAGAGTCTTCTCCAACACCACAGTTCAAAAGCATCAATTCTTTGGCGCTCAGCTTTCTTTATAGTCCAACTCTCACATCCACACATGACTACTGGAAAAAACCATAGGTTTGACTAGACAGACCTTTGCTGGCAAAGTAATGTCTCTGGTTTTTAATATGCTGTCTAGGTGGTTCATAGTTTTTCTCCCAAGGAGCAAGTGTCTTTTAGTTTAATGGCTGTAGTCACCACTTGCAGTGATTTCGTAACTCAAGAAAATAAAGTCTGTTACTGTTTCCACTTTTTCCCCATCTATTTGCTATGAAGTGATGGGGCCCGATGCCATGATCTTAGTTTTTTGAATGCTGAGTTTTAAGCCAGCTTTCCTACTCTTCTCTTTCACCTTTATCAAGAGGCTCTTTAGTCCCTCTTTGCTTTCTGCCATTATAGGGGAATCAACTGCATCTGAGGTTAGTAATATTTCTCCTGGCAATCTTGATTCCAGCTTGTGATTCATCTAGCCTGGCATTTTGCATGATGTACTCTGCATAGAATTTAAATAAGCAGGGTGACAATATACAGCCTTGATGTAATTTGAGTAATATGTTGACTAAGGGCCAGCTCCTGCCCCAGGTGGAGCAGACTGCACTGTTTGTCTTCATTGCCTCCGTCATGGCTTTACTGGTGCTCAGGAAGCAAAGTCGACACCATGCCTTTATTATTTTAAGTCTCCACTGTGTATGGGAAGTTGTGTTAGTTTCTGCTACACAGCAAAGTGATTCAGTTATAGACATATATATGTGTTCTTTTCCGTTGTGGTTTATCACAGAATATTGAATATAGTTCCCTGTGCTATAGAGTAGTTCCTTGTTGCTTATCTATTTTATATATAGCAGTTTGTAGCTCCTGATCGCATACTCCTAACTTATCCCTCCTCTCCCCCTTTCCCCTTTGGTAACCATAAGTCTGTTCTAGGGTCAATGAGTCTGTTTCTCATTTGTAGATGAGTTCAGCTGAGTCATATTTTAGAGTCAACATGTAAGTGACCTCATATGAGATTTGTCTTTCTCTTTCTGACTTACTTCACTTAGGAGAATAGATCAGCACTTGCCTGGTGATCCAGTAGCTAGGACTCCAGACTCCCAGTGCAGGCGGCCCAGGTTCCATTCCCGGTCAGGGAGCTAGCTAGATCCCACACACTGCAACTAAGAGTCCACTTGCTGTAACTAAAGAGTCTGTGTGTGCAACCGAAAGATCTCGAATGCTGCGACTAAGGGCAGTCAACTAAACAGATGTTGTTTTTTTTTTAAAGAAATAATAAATCATTTTATCCTCTTTGTAAGGTAATTTTGCTCACCTAAAGATTCATGACTCCTCTTCATCTGTCTCCTTAAAACCAAACATAGGCCATCTTTTTGTATTTTCTCCTAAGACTTGTTTTTCAAACTTGTATTGTTCTCATTTTCCTCAGAAGCTTCTTTAATTGGTTTACATTGATACTGCGATTTGGAACCTGAAGAATACACTTAGTATCCCCACCGGGTTTGTACTTAGTGAAGGCCAAATCAAACATAATGAACTCATGCCTGTTTGACCTTAAAGTTCCTGTAGCCCAGCCCGATACATCAGGCTCTGCTGTTGCCTTGGGGCCCTCCATGGACTTCCAAACCATTTATGACTCATGCTCAGCCAGATCAACAGTGCCAATCCTCTGCTTGCTCCATATCTGTTCATGTGGAAACCACTTTGTTTTTCTTCATTGAGTCTCTGATTGATCTGAGCCCAGTCTGTAATTTTGACAAGGCACATGTTTTATTATCCTCACTCACGCAGGAAACCATTACTTTCAGTGCTCAGATACTTCATCAACAATGTTTTGGTCTAACGAGAATCACATCTTCTTGAAAATTCACATGATAGAATTCCAAATTTCAGAATAAATGTACCAAATGTTTTATAACCGCCTGGCCACATCTATTTTGGGAAATGAAGCATTTACTTCATTAGATAGATATTAAAATACATTATAAAACTCAAAAAAAGCACATCTTAGGAGTATATATTAAGTTGGCTAAAGAGGAATATTCACTAATTCATTCATACTTTCAGTAACTGTTGATGTTCCATTCTGTGCAAGTATATGGAGGATATAATGCAGAATGAGACATAACTGCTCTGGCCTTAGGGATGAGGCTCCTTCTTTCAATTGACCAAGAACATAATCGTGATTGAGTCTCTATTTTCTCCCCTCCTTGGACATCCTTCGAATTCAGAATATTCAATAAAGGTTTATTCTGGGCTTAGTGAACTGACTGCTTTCAATAAGTGACCCTCTCCTCCACCTTCTCCACCAAATACACACCACCACCGTGTTTGCTTCTAATCTAACAGGTGGGAATTTTGATTTTGCAACTGGGAGCAAGAAAAGAAGATGAGGTGGAGGAGATCCTGTAACATCTGTCCCCATCCAGTCTAGGGAGCAGGTGAGTGCTATGCTCGGGCATGGAGGAATCTTTTCAGGAGTTGGTTGGAACCACTCAGACTGTGGACATAAACTCAAGTTACAAAGCCTGGCCCAGAGGTGGGAGAGAGGGGCCATTCTCCCCAGACACATCGGAAGCCTCCCTAGATTTTGAGCTCCGAAGACTGGACACATCATGACCATTAGAAGGTAATACCCTAGATGCAAACTTTAGGTTGTTGTGCTAAGTGTACCCATTTGGAGTACATCAGTTCAGTTCAGTCACTCAGTCATGTCCAACTCTTTGTGACCTCATGAATCACAGCATGCCAGGCCTCCCTGTCCATTGGAGTACATGGGAGAGTCTAATTCCTGCTAACTTTGCTCCCCTCCTGAGAATTCCTAACAAAAGCAGGAAATGAGAGCGTGACAGCTAGCTTGGAGACTTAATGGGTTATTTGATACATAAACTGAGGACTTCCCTGGTGGTCCAGTGGCTGACTCTATGTTCCAAATGCAGGGGGCCCAGGTTCAATCCTGAGTTGGGGAACTAAATTCTACATTCTGCAGCTGAAGATCCTGCATGTTGTAATGAAGATCAAAGATCCAAGCTGCTGCAACTAAGACCTGGCACATCCAAATAGTATAAATAAATAGAAATAAATATTTTTTGGGAAAATTTCTAGCTAGAGTGGGCATTGCAAGAAGGGAAGAGAAGGAAAAAGGGAAGATGAATATTATTTTGAGTTTATATAACACACAACACATTGGGTGTTTGAAAAATATGTTGTCTTACCTTATCCACACAATAACCTTGTGAGACAGAGATTGTCATCTTTATTTTCAGATAAGTAAAACAAGACTAAGTGAGGTTAGGTAACTTGACTAAACCAAGATTTGACTCTAAAGTCTGTTTGACTCAAATACTATATTCTTTCCATGATATTAATACCATTGAACTGATATTATGAATGAGATTCCCTTTCACACTCTTCTGCTGTCGTGTCATATGCCCTAACCACATAAACTTGGTCTGCTTTGAGAGTAAGGCCTCCTTCCCATTGTTTTGAGGTGATAATGTGACTCACCATCACACTCCCTATACAGAGAACTTCCAAGGCAACAGTGAGAGAGCATGATGCTTCCCTGCTCCTCTCTTCTGTAACAGAAAATTGTTCCAAGTCTGGTTTGGGGTAGAATCTTTCTGTGTGATAAAAGCCCATAGCTTCCTCCTAGAAAAGAAATGCTTATGCGCTTTTTGCTGAATTTTAATGAGATGAAAATTGGGTCTAGGAAATTAGTTACTTACCCACCCAGCTGACTTCAGCTGGTTGTCAGAAAAGATTTCAGAGACCTTTAATCAGGCATTCTTTTTCTTTTGTATCTGACAATGTTATATGCACCATTTTCTTTGCCAGTAGAGTATCCCTGATTTGGAATACTTGGGCCTTTTTCCCTGTAAGCATGATTGTGGTAATATGTTGATACTTTCTCATAACTAAATTATCTGAAATTTTTCTTTAACACATAGATAATAGATATAAACATGATATCTACTAACAGCATTTGTTGAACTCCCACAATATGTTAGGCAAGTTTTAAGTATGGGGTTGGCCAAAAATTCATTTGGGTTATGCCTGAATGAATTTTATGAACAACAGCTTACAAAAAACCCAAACGAATTTTTTTGGTCAACCTAATTGATTACATGTATTATCTCATTTTATTGTCAAATGACCATTAAGGTAGGTACTGTTTAGCACCCTCATTTCACAGATGAGAAAACTGAGACTTAGGGAAGTAATTTTTCCAGCATCAAGTGGTAGAGCTGGGGTATAAATCCAGATAATCCTACATCAGTCCAGTGCTTCTTACTTTATCCCCACGATGCTTCAAGTCTCCCCTCCTTTGTTTTAAAATGTTTGATAGCTTTTGCCTTATGAAACTCTGAATATCAGTATTCTTGTATTTTCTGCTGGATTTTTACTCACCTTTCAACTAGGCAAAAAAAAAAAAAAAGGCAAAAATGTTGCACTTTGATTTCATTTCTTTATCTGGTTGAAATGTGTCATAATCATTCTTTGTTCTGACCCTTTAAACTTGCTTTTCCTGGGGGAAATGGAGAGATTTTAAGCCAAGAAATGACGTGATCTGACTTGTGCATTTATTTTCTTTCATTTTATCACTTACTTGTTTTATTTTCAGTTATATTCACATCAAAAGAATAATTTTCAATAGCAACTATAATAATCAGAGATATTGTTTTACAATTATGTACTCATATACAATCAGACCATTGAGTTCATACAGTAACATTTAAGTTGATGCCTGTTATTTTAAAGCTATTATTGGGCTTTTCTGGTGGCTCAGTTGGTAAGGAATCTGCCTGCAATGTGGGAGACCTGGGTTTGATCCCTGGGTTGGGAAGACCCCCTGGAGGAGATACTGGCAAGAATACTGGCAACTCACTGTAGAATCCCCACGGGCAGAGGAGCCTGGTTGACTATGGTCCATGGAGTAGCAAAGAGTTGGACACAACTGAGTGACTAAGCACAAAGCTATTACTACTTTTCCCTTCAGAAAATTACATTAAATAACTAAAAATACTTCTTGATGAGTAGGTATATTCATATGGCCTAGAATATTGGAAATAACTGGTGTATCATGTTTTCTCTTAACTTATAAAATTAATACATTCAAAATAAAAATAAATAATATATAACAAAAATGATATATTCCAAAGAGAAGGAAATGGCAATCCACTCCAGTGTTCTTGCCTGGAGAATCCCAGGACGGGGGAGCCTAGTGGGCTGCCGTCTATTCAGCATGACTGAAGCAACTTAGCAGCAGCAGCAATATATTCCAAAGTAACATATTCACCTATTTTTTTTGTTATTTTTTTGCTTTGATCTTCTTAATAAATAGCAGATATGTTTATTTGCTAACCATATATATATGTACATACAAATATATGTATTGCTGAGTCTCTTTGCCTGAAACTATCACAACATTGTTACATTGTTACTGTGCCATACCCCAATACAAAATAAAAAGTTCAAAAATATATATATAGATGATATTTAGAATTAAGACTGGATGAGAGATGATTAATGAAGTAAGTTACATAACAAATAACAACATTGCCATGGTTGACTTGTGTCTTTAAAGGCTCACTCTGTGGTCTAGAGAAGAGACTGCAGGAGGGCGAGGGTGGAAGCAGGAAACCAACCAGGAGATACAGTAATCAATACGTGAGCTATGGTGTCCAGTACATAAGGGCGAGAATAAGCTAGGGTCTACATATATTTTTGAAGGTAAAGTCAAAAGACTTGGGTAGATCTGCTCTAGGTAAGGAGCTACAGAGTCTGATGGGAGGCTGGCTGTGCACAGAAAAGGAAAGACGGCTCATCTTCTGAGCATGGAAGCCATGCTCCTCCCCATACACCAGAAGGTTCCTCCTTGTGGGAGTTGTCTTAAACCATGAGATAAAGGATATTAGGTTTTTTCATGGTTCAAGTTAGCCATGGTTTCCTTTATGAATGGTCCTGTCTACTGCTTGGAGCAGTTTATAAAAACACTTTTCTCATTCAACTATTTTTAGCAGCATACATTCTTATAATATCCATGGTTTTGATTTGATTTTCTTCTTGTTTAAATTTTCCCCCTTTAAATTCCATTTCCTATATTGTATAAAACCTCTTTTGCGATGTCTTCCCAGGGCATTGTCCCTCCTTCTGAGAACTGTTCACCCTGATCTCAGGCAATGGCCTTGTCTGCCATTTAATTCTTTATAGACAGCCTGTGTAATCTTTAGCTAATAAATTACTCCCTAATTTATCAACCTGGATAAATTGGATTGATGAACCTGGATATGTTTGTAGGTTTGTAGGTTTGTAGGTTTCACTTATCAAAGAGATAGACCTTACTATTTCCCATAAGAAGACTGTCTGCATGTTAATATAAATAATTATCTATATGTATACCCAATGGCACCCCACTCCAGTACTCTTGCCTGGAAAATCCCATGGATGGAGGAGCCTGGTAGGCTGCAGTCCATGGGGTCGCTAAGAGTCGGACACGACTGAGCGACTTCACTTTCACTTTTCACCTTCATGTATTGGAGAAGGAAATGGCAACCCATTCCAGTGTTCTTGCCTGGAGAATCCCAGGGACGGGGGAGCCTGGTGAGCTGCCGTCTATGGGGTCACACAGAGTCAGACACGACTGAAGCGACTTAGCATGCATGCATGCATACACAGATCTGTATATGTTTATGCATATATACATATTTATGAGCATTTACTTATTTAAACTGTAGAAATTTAAGGTTAGGGGTTCGAGCGTACTAAATCGCTTCAGTTGTGTCCAACTCTTTGCAACCCTAGGGACTGTAACCTGCCCGGCTTCTCTATCCATGGGATTTTCCAGGCAAGAATACTGAAATGGTATGCCATTTCCTCCTTCAAGGGATCTTCCCGACCCAAGGATCTAACCCGCATTTCTTACTTCTCTTTCATTGGTAGGCAAATTCTTTACCACTACTATCACCTTGGAAGCCCAAGGTTAGGGGTACCATGAATAAGTCTCTGTTAGGATCTCAAGTTAGGATCTCAGCTTTAGCAATAGAAATTCTCATTCAAGTCCCTGTGGGAGCTCTAGGGCTGAAAGTGAGACTGGAATCATACCAGAGGGATGAGATGCTGCCCAACCTGGGCTCTGTGATTGTTTAGGCATAGGGTCCTAATCTCCCCATGTTCTCTTGCTTGTAAATTTAAAATCAGATTTGTTTCTATTACACAGTGATGTAGGCTATCTGAGCAGGAATCATCAGTCCATCTGGCTGAGTGATTCACTGAAAGTGACAGAAACTCAGCTGAAACTGTCTTAAGCACAAAAATGAATTAATTGGCTTATGTAAAAATGTTGAGGTTAGTCTGGCTTCCCTGGTGACTCAGACGGTAAAGAATCCACCTGCAATGCTGGAGACCTGGGTTCAATCCCTGGGTTGGGAAGATCCCTGGAGAAGGGAAGGACAACCCACTCCAGTATTGTTGCCTGGAGAAATCCATGGACAGAGGAGCCTGGCGGGCTACAGTCCATGGGGTTGCAAAGAGTCAGACACGACTGAGCAACTTTCACTTCACTTCAGTCTGGCTTCAGGAATGGTTGAACCCAGGCACTCATGCTACACAATTGGGAGGAATCTGGCGCTTTCTGTTTCTTGGCTCAATTTTCCTGTGCTCTTCATATATATAGCTGCACTGGATCTTCATTACTACGCAGAGTCTACTCTCTAGTTGCTTCTCATTGCAGTGGCCTCTGCTGAGAGCTTCCCTGGTGGCTCATACGGTAAAGCGTCTGCCTACAATGCAGGAGACCCAGGTTCAATCCCTGGGTCAGGAAGATCTCCTGGAGAAGGAAATGGAAACCCACTCCAGTATTCTTGTCTGGGAAATCCCATGGATGGAGGAACCTGGTGGGCTACAGTCCATGGGGTCGCAAAGAGTCGGACACAGCTGAGTGACTTCACTTTCTTACTTTTCTCTCTTTCTGTTGTTGCAGAGCACAGGCCCTAGTGCAGGGGCTTCAGTAGTTGGGGCTCATGGGCTTCGTTGCTCCAAGGTATATGAAATCTTTTTCACGCCAGGGGTCGACCCCGTGTCCCCTGCATTGGCAGGTGGATTATTTATCACCAGACCACCAGAAAAGTCCTCCAGTGTTCTCAAGGCAGGATCTCCTGACCACATGAAAGCCAGCAGCTCCAGGCTTATGTCTCAGAGGCTGGAAACGTCAGTGAAAGAAGAGTCACTTCCAGCAACTGGGTCTCAGTGGGACTTGGGTTATATTCCCAATCCTGTTCCCATCATTGTGGATGGTGGGACATAATAGCATTTGTCCGTATGACACGGAAGTTGAAAAGACCTAGTATCCCAGAGAAAATCACTGGAAGCAGGGAGACAGATTCCAGACCTTCCCACCAGCAGGTGCCCTATCTTAGATTTCAGTTCTGTTTCTGCTCCCCTGGGCTCTATCCTTAGGGGACAAACATCTTCACTGAGGCTTGAGTAACCAGTGCCCATTGAACTCCCAACTTGAGAGAAAGCTCTTTTGGGAAAGTGAAACAATAAGGTTGTTTCTTCAGGAGCTTTTAAAAAAATACTTCTTCCCCCACTCTGTGCATGAATTTAATCTTTATATTTCCATCAAAAATACTTTCTAGTGTTCTTTCATCCACAAATAAGCACTGGTGTTGTCTTTGTCTGCATGTATTATTTATCATTCAATTCATGGCCTCTCTGTCGATCAGCCTGTGGGTGTGTGTGCCTGAATTTAAAATGAAATTTATCTGTGTGGTCAAAGAAGTCCTTTAGGAAATTAAAAAGAGGCTGGGAGTGGGGGTGCAACAGCTTGGCCACGTGCTGCCCAGGGAGCAGGAAGCTGACTTTGGAGCAGCTGCCTCTACGGAGCGTGTGCGGCCCTTCTCAGCTCTAAGGTCACCAGGCAGGCAGATCTAGAGGCCTGGAAGGCAATTCCTGGATCTACTACGAAAGCCTCGGTCAGCCCAATGAAGACCTTCGAGTACCTGATAGCAGGGATACAGCATAGATGGTTAGCTTGCAACTCACAACTGATGAGAACTCATTGCCCATTCTCCTGCATTATAATTTCTAATTTCCCTCAAAAGGACAACTGCAAGGAAAAGAAACTGAAAAGCAATTTATTTGTTCCCTTCTACTCTGAAGTGGTTATAGGTTTTCAGAATTTGTTGGTGGGAATTATAGATGCTATTTGCAAAATAATAGTAATAATACGAGCATTTCCCTGCATGTAGCCAGCCGCTGGAAACAATAGTTGAAGGGTTTTCATTCCCATGGCAACAGGATGTACTCCCGGAAATAAGGTGGAGGGGCCAACACCTTGGAGGCCTTTTACTCTCTCTGTGGACCCTGTGTCTGACTTTGTCCACTCGGCCAGGAAACGCTCACAGGGTCAACAGCTAATAGTTTTGGTCCCTGGAGCTGCTGTCTAAAGGTGGAGAAGCCCAGACTATTTTGATGAATTCCCAAGTGCAGCTCTCCTCTTTTGATGCAAATTTAAAGAGATTCTGTTAAAAGACGAGATGCTTCTGAAAAGAACCACAAGTTGGAAAATTTCCTTAGAGTTACTGAAAAGAAAATTTTAGGCAAAATCTCCACAAAGGATATTCTCTTTCCCTCCTCCTTTCCTTGCCCAAGTATCAAATGAGTGAATTAAGTAGGAGGCATACATAGCAGCATCCACACTGGAGGGACAAGGCTTGGGCTTGAATAAATACAGCCAGTGGGAATGTACAGTAATCACTGCCCCGTGGCACACAGCACTTCGCACAGGTCATTGTGGCCCAGCAAACCTGAAGGAACGTCAAACAACAAGAATTCCCTTTGTGAATCTCGTTCAAGAAAACATTTCAACATCCTACAGGTCCTTAGAGCATTGTGTATTGTGTGTGTTATTGGACAGGCTGTCCCCATAAACACTGCCAGATCCTGAGCTGCGTGTGAATTACAACTGTAGGACTATTACTCCCTTCCTCCCCCCCATTTCCTTTTCCCCTCCTGCCCCGCCCTTCTTTCTTTGGCACTTTTTATAGAATATCTCTTTCGTCCCTAACTTCATGGTGACCTGTGTTCATTTCTGGTGAGGAAATCTCACAACACTGTAGAAACTCAGACCTTGACTTGCAGATTTGAGAACCTCTCCCTTCCAGCTGGCATGTGGAGTTGGTATTCTCCCAGCGGATGTCTCCTCTAGGCTTGAGAATTGCTTACATTCTGCTTTCCTTTTGGGGACAGAGTTCACATATTGTCTTCTCTCTGCCTCATACATTTTCCTTGATGTAAGATGGGGTCAGCTTGGGGTGCCTTCAAGAAGCCCCCATCCAGTACCACGGAGCTTGGTGGCTGTGCTAGAGTGCGGACCCTGGAGCCCAACCACTCGGGCTTGAGCTGTGCTTTGCCATTTGTGTGCTGTGTCGCTTTGGTAAATCACTTAACTTCTCTGTGCTCCTCTTAACTAAGTAAATCACTTAACTTCCTTTAGTCTTCTTTCAAATGGGGACAACAGTACCAATACTGTTGTGGTTCAGTCACTCTGTCCTGTCTGACTCTGCAACCCCATGGACTGCAGCACGCCAGGCCGCCCTGTCCTTCACCATCTCCCTACTATAGATTGGTGGGGTTGTGAAAATTAAATGAATTAACCTATGTTCCAAGCTTCCTTCCTTAGAAGAGTGGTTACCAATGGGGTAAACTACACAATAGGTGTAGCTGCTGCTGCTGCTAAGTCGCTTCAGTCGTGTCCAACTCTGTGCGACCCCATAGACGGCAGCCCACCAGGCTCCCTGTCCCTGGGATTCTCCAGGCAAGAACACTGGAGTGGGCTGCCATTTCCTTCTCCAATGCATGTAAGTGAAAAGTGAAAGGGAAGTCGCTCGGTTGTGTCCGACTCTTTGTGACCCAATGGACTGCAGCCTACCAAGCTCCTCTGTCCATGGGATTTTCCAGGCAAGAGTACTTGAGTGGGGTGCCATTGCCTTCTCCAATAAGTATAGCTATTATTATTCAAAGAGTGATGGTCCTGGGGCTAACATCTGAAGCCAAGCACGGTACTGAGTTACTACATCTGATCTGCACAAAGCCCTTTTGGAGCATGAACTATTACCACCTTGGTCTTGCAGATGAGGAAACTTGCCACCTGATGTCAGTCAATTATCCGTTAACAAGTAACAGAAACAGGTTAGTAACCTGGTTCTGTGTGATACTGAAGCACAGACACTGAATTACAATGCTGGGCTGTGTGTATATGAGTTTGTCTTTTGTTTTGCAATGTGGGCGAAGGTTTGGGTAGGAAAAGCAACCTTTTCAGAGAGTAATTTTTGTCTTATTAGTCTCTCACTTGGATTTGAGAAACTAATTCCTATTAAATAATGACCAGATCCATGAAGGTCATTTTATATAAGTGGATCCTCTGCGTGCATGTCTTTCCTGGCATATATCTCTTAGATGCTCAATGGATTATACATGGCATGGGAAAGTATAGTCAACTTCAGAGGTGGGTCCAAAGCTGGGTAAAGGAAGATAAGGTAAGTGCTATTGACTGTGGCTTCCACAGCACCTAAAAGTGCTTCTCTTCCCTGAAAAACACCAGCCCTCTGTTCTAATCAGTTTATTGGTCACCTTGGAGGAAGCTCCAAAAATCAAGTCCAGGACACAAATTCTAATGAGAGCAAGAGGGGGCAGGACTGGGGCCTCCATAGGTGAGGCGCCTGGGTAGCTGGGATTACTTGCAGGTTGTTGTTGTTGGTCAGTCACTAAGTTGTGTCCAGCTCTTTGCGACCCCATGGACTGCAGCACACCAATCTTCCCTGTCCTTCACTGTTTCCTGGAGTTTGCTCAAACTCATGTGCATTGAGTTGGGATGCCATCCAACCATCTCATCCTCTGTCACCCCCTTCTCCTCCTGCCCTCAATCTTTCCCAGCCTCATGGTCTTTTCAATGAACCAGCTCTTCACATCACGTGGCCAAAGTACAGAAGCTTCAGCTTCAACATTAGTACTTCCAATGAATATCTAGTGTTGATTTCCTTTAGGATTGACTAATTTGATCTCCATGCTGCCCAAGGGACTATCAGGAGTCTTCTCCAACGCCACAGTTAGAAAGCATCAATTCTTTGGCACGCAGCCTTCTTTATGGTCCAACTTTCTCATCCACTCATGACTTCTGGAAAAGCCATAGCTTTGACTGTGTGGACCTTTGTTGGCAAAGTGATGTTTCTGCTTTTAATACGCTATCTAGTTTTGTCATAGCTTTTCTTCCTAGGAGCAAGTGTCTTTTAATTTTATGGCTGCAGTCACCATCTGCCATAATTTTGGAGCTCAAGGAAATAAAGTCTGTCACTGTTTCCACTTTTTTCCCTTCTTTATGCCATGAAGAGATGGAAGCGGTTGCCATGATCTTTGTTTTTTGAATGTTGAGTTTTAAGCCAGCTTTTTCACTCTCCTTTTCACCATCATCAACAGGCTATTCACTTTCTCTTAGATTTTAGTGGTATCATCTGCATATCTGAGATTGCTGATATTTCTTGCAGCAATCTTGATTCCAGTTTGTGAGTCATCCAGCCCAGCATTTTGTGTGATGCACTCTGCATAGAAGTTAAATGAGTAAGGTAACAATATACAGCCTTGATATATTCCTTTCCCAATTTTGAACCAGTTTGTTGTCCCCATGTCTGGTTCTAACTGTGGCTTCTTGACCTGCATACAGGTATCTTAGGAGACAGGTAAGGTGGTCTGGTATTCCCATTTTCTTAAGAATTTTTCACAGTTTGTTGTCATCTGCATAGTCAAAGTATTTCATGTAGTCAATGAAGCAGAAGTAGATGTTTTTCTGGAATTCCCTTGCTTTTTCTACTTGCAGGTAGCAGACACCTGAGGCTGTCTGGGGTTTCCTAAGTGAAGAAGGTGTTGATCAAAAGAACTATGGCAGATCACTTTTATTTGACAACTTTTGCCTAAATCTGGCCTTGGGTAACCCATTAAGTTTCTGGAAACCAGTAGTTCTTCCCCTTCATATGCCAAAGCACATGCACCACTCACTCTCTGCTGCCGCTAAGTTGCTTCAGTCGTGTCCGACTCTGTGCGACCCCATAGACAGAAGCCCACCAGGCTCCCCCGTCCCTAGGATTCCCCAGGCAAGAACACTGGAGTGGGTTGCCATTTCCTTCTCCAATGCATGAAAGTGGAAAGTGAAAGTGAAGTCGCTCAGTCGTGTCCAACTCTTAGCAACCCCATGGACTGCAGCCTACCAGGCTCCTCCACCCATGGGATTTTCCAGGCAAGAGTGCTGGGGGTATTTAAACACTGGTGTTGTATTAAATTTCACCTTATTAAAATAACTGTCGGGGGGTGAAATCCTATTGGGTACACGGGCTGTAGTAAATGGAAGCTACATTTATTCTTTCCCTCTTTAACATGCACAGTCCACTGGGCTGATAACCAAACCCCAGTCTCCCTCAATAAACTCAGAGGACTGCTCTGTCTAGAAATGAATATCTGTAATTACAAGGTTTCTTTTACATAAGGAGCACCCCAAATCCCATACCTTCTAGGTCACTTGTGGCTCTGTCTCAATTCACAAAGGAAGAATTTCATTTTCTTTCTCCCGAGGAGACTTTTAAAGGATGTTGGCTATTGCCAAAGCATTTTCTAAAGTAGAACAATGAAGCAGGTTGGGTTTTTTTCCTGAAGCCCTGGTTCCATCTTCCTTGGTGAGCTGCAGGCATTTCACCTCCACAGACAAGGATCTACCTGCTGTGGCTTTGCATTCACCTGCAGTTCCCATGGGGACGGCCTGAAGCCATGTGACTTCCCTGAACCTCATTTTCCTCCAGGTTTAAAATGAGTTTAACAGAAGTAACTGCTTCACAAGACTCTTATGAGGATTAAGCAATGAAGCACAAGAAGCATCTGGTGCTGTGCTTGTCATAGAATAAGCCCTCAATTAACGACAACTAGTACGATCCCTCCAGCCTTGTTGGAGTCTGGTCTTATCTCCTTAGGTGTCATGGTTCTGAAAAGTACACGATGGTGTCTTCTAGAAACTCGTGAGAGAGTCGTATAATTTTCCTTAACTAACTCCTTGCAAGCCTGTGCTAATTTATCCATGCCATTCTCCAATAGCATTAAAGGAATGCCTCACACCTTCTCCAATGTGGAATTAAAATCAAAGACTGTAGTCATTGCCCTCAGTTCTATGAGGCATAAATAAACTTCTCTGGGAGATGTGGAAAGTTGCCTAGTTCAAGGCTAATTAGCTCTACGTCTCCAGAGTGTGCGTACTGTGACGCATGGCTCCCACCAGCTTGGAAATTTTATTTAACGATATTTCAGCGCCTGGGAGGGGGTTTCATAGCACATCTCTAAGAGTCAGGGCCTCCCTCCTTGTGTTTGGGGTTTGGGAGAGGGTGTGGTCCCTCTGACCACAGAGACTAAGGGTTTCAACTTCAGGACAACTCTTTCATGGGGAGTTTTCAGAATGCAGTCAGCCTTCGTGGTAAAGAAGGACTCACGAGGCAGACCTTGGGTGAAACAGTCAGGTGAAATCTTCCGCATCCACCTATTTTCTGAATCCTAGAATTTCAGCCAGAACATTTCCAATGGCCGATCTCGCAGTTATTCTGAAAGAGAAGACAGGTAAGGGGATTGTTTTGGGTATTGCCTTCCAGGGCAAAGCATCTCGAAAAGTTGTCAGTGCTTGCTATTTCCTGTTCTTTTCTCCATTCCCTCCTGAGACCGCTCCCATCAGACTTTTGACCCCTTCTCTGTATTCAAACGGCTCTTGCTAAGATTGACAGTGACCTCCATGTTGTTACATCCAGTACTCTTAGATCTCATGTTACTGGACCCATCATTGTATTTGATATGGTTGATTACTCTCTGCTGTTTCAGAAGTCTCCCAGTTTTCCTCTGGCTTCTCCATCTGCTCCTTCTCAGCCTCCTTTGCTGACTTCTCCCAATATCCCACACTTGTGAACACTGGAGGGGCCCAGGCCTGGGTTTTGGACATCCTATTCTTCTACAGGCATGCCCTGGGTGGTCCAGTCTCATGACCGTAAATACTGATGACTTGTAGATTTATGCCTCCAGCTTGCACCTCTTCCCTGAAATCCAGACTCATAAATGAAATTTCTTATGCAGCATCTCCACTTGGATGTCTGATAGGCTGAGGCTACCTCCAAAACATATCTGCCTCATAGTTCCTGCCACCTATGTGTGCTACTTTAAATGGCAAAGGGCAGTTGATGATTATGTGATTATGTTAAAGGTACTGAAACATGGAGCTGCTCCTGGTTTGTCTGGATGGGTCTGAGGTGCGATCACCTGTAACCTTACAAGAGGAAGGGGCAGGGAGTCCTGACACACAGAAGACGAGAAGGCCATGTGACCGCGGAAGCAGAGCTTGAAGTGCTGCAGCCACAAGCCCAGGAACGCCGGCAGCCCCCAAGAGCTGGAAGCTGCAAGGAACCGACTCTCTCCTGAAGCCCTGTGGTGGCCCTGCTGACACCCCCATCTCATCCACTGAAACGAACTGCGGACTTCTGCTCTGTAGAACTGTGAGAGGATACATTTGGTTATTTCAAGCCACCAGGTTTGCGGTAATTCATCAGGCAGTTTTTTTTTTTTTAATTGAATACCAGGCTTAATAGGTGTCTAGAACCCAACCCTGTGGATCCAGAATCACACTTCTGAGATTGCCTGTAAGTCTGCCATGAAACTTCGATTCTTCCAACTGCTCAGACCAGAAACCCTAGAGTTAGTCGTAACCCCTTTCTTTATTTCATATTTCACATCCCATTTTGTGAATCCTGCTTACTCTGCCTTCAGAATATATCCAGCTGCTGCTCCTGCCATCCTGTCCAGGCCATTGCCACCTCTTGTCTGAATCATCACAGAGCCTTTAACACATCTCCCTTCATCCTCTTGCCCCTGACACAGTTGAGAAGAGACCAAATAGCAACCAGAGATCCCTGGGGCACCGAGGACTCATGTGCTCAGTTGTGAAAGCAGAAGCCAAAATTCTCATGATGACTTCAGGGCCCCCTGTGACTCGGCACCTGCCTCCTTCTCTTCATGCCGTCATACACTTCTCACCTCTCTCATTCTATTCCAGCCACAGGGGTTTGGCTTCTGTTCCCTGGACTCTCATGCCCTGAGGCCTTTGCACCCGCTGTCCCTTCTGCCCACAGTGCTCTTCTCTAGGGTATCTGACAGCTCACTCCCTCATCTTTTTCAGGGCTTTCAAATGCCACCTTCCTCATGAGGTCTTCCTGGTCATTCTATTTAAAATTTCTCCCCTAATGGAAACCCTTCACCCCACTATGTCCCTGATTTCATTTTCTCTTTAGAACTTATGATGATCTGCATACATATTTATATTATATATTTTATATACTTATTGTGTCGAGTGTCTTTTTCCTGCACCAGAATATGAAGTTTATGAAGAAATAGTTTTTTAAAAAGTTCTATCCAGGGCTTTCCTGGTGGTCCAGTGGTTAAGAATCTGCCTGCCAATGCAGAGGACACAGGTTTGATCCCTGGTCTGGGAGGATCCCACATGCCACAGGGCAACTAAGCCCATGTGCCACAACTACTGAGGCTGGCACACGCTAGAGTCTGTGCTCAGTGACAAGAGAAGCCTCTGCAGTGAGAAGCCTGCACACCACAACCAGAGAGAGCCCACGTGCAGTGAAGAAGACCCCGTGCACCCAAAAACAGGTAAAAACACATTTCCATTTTAAAAAAGTTCTATCCATTGCCGTATGCCCAGTGCCTAAAATAGCACCTAATCCATATTGAAAGTATTAGTCGCTCAGTCATGTTCGACTCTTTGAGACCCCATTGATTGTAGCCCACCAGGCTTCTCAGACCATGGAATCTTCCAGGCAAGAATACGGGAATGGACTGCCGTTCCCTTCTCTAGGGATCTTTCTTACCCAAGGATTCCACCCAGGTCTTCTACATTAAAGGCAGATTCTTTACTGTTTGAGCCACTAGGGAAGCCCTAATGCATATTAAGTGCTCAATAAATACTTGTTGAATGGTCAATAGATGAATGAATGATGAATTAATTTCCTGGTGGCCATTTTGGCCAAGAGAGTAGAGATATTCACACTCCTTTCCCAAAGAAACTGCACAACACTCCCACATCGTAATTAAGTTTCACTAGTGGTGTGAAGTATAAGAGATCCTTTGTTTAGGAAAGAATCCTTTGTTTAAAATGAAAAGAGAATAGTAATTCCTTAATTTTCTTTGTCCTCACCCACTAGCCCATTAGCTATTTCAATCCTTCATTCATAGAGTCTTTTAAAGTTCTCCTAGTCTCTTGAGTTTCTGGGGTTATGTAAATTATGAGAAAGTTAGAAATGTGGAGAAACAAGTGATGAAAATCTAGGATCATTTTACTTTTAATGCTTCAGTATCAGAAATAATAAAGCAATATAAAACATTCTTCCCTGGAAGGTCACACCTGAACACGTGAGGTCCTTAGCTCTCCTCTAGCACAGGGAAGGTGCAAAGTTAGTGCCTAGTGAATGAAAGCACAGTCAGACTTCTGTATTTTCGGATTCCATGCCTTGGAATTCAACCAACCACGGACTGAATTTTCTTGAGATAGGGAACATTACTAGTCTTTTCTTTAAAAAACAATGAAACTCTGGCATAAAGAAATTAATTTGCCAAAAGTCACTGTATTACTTTTCCCATGGCTGCCATACGTAACAAAACACTACAGACCGGCTGGCTTAAACAATAGAAATCATTTCTCACGGTTTTGGAAGCCAGAAGTCTGAATCAAGGTGCCGGCAGGGCCATGCCCCCTCTGCTCCAGGCCTCTCTCCTAGCTGTGGCTGTCCCTGGCCCTGTGCGTGTCTTCACATGGCATTCTCCCTCTGTGTGTCTCTGTGTCCACATTTCTTCTTTTTATTAATATAAGGACACCAGTCATATTGGACTAGAGGCCCACCTTTCTGTAACATGATCTCATTTTAACCAATCACATCTGCCAACAGCCCAGTTTCCAAATAAGGTCACATTCTGAAGTCCCCGGGGAAGTAGGACTTCAACATATAAATTCTGGGAGCACGCAGCTGCAGTCGCCCACCAGTTAGCAAGTGGCAGAGCCAGGACTTGAACTCAGTTGTCTGCTGTTGACACCACGATGGTCTATGACCCGTGCCTGGACAGAGTGCAGGGAAGATGGTGGTGCTGCAGAGGGGGGTGGGGACTGGATCCGCGGCCGCGGTGCTTGGAGTCATTGACATGGTACGGTGCTCAGGATGTTCATTTGCCCTTACCTTCTACTTCCATGAAAAAAAAAAGATAGAACCATGGCTGATGTCTCACAAGTTTTATAATGAATTTTTGCCTACTTTTGACTGTTCTGTTGCCTTTCTGACAACATTGATGGTTTTCCACTGGGATTTAGGATGTTACAGTGAGACATCATGGAATAAAGGATGAGGGTGAGTGAACATGTTTCCCCTACCCTGGGACTAGACTGAGAGCTAATAATTTATCTTTGCATTATTTAATCAGTAAATAATTATTGAGCCCTCCTAGTGTGCTGGGCAGCATGCTAGGCATGGGGATAACCTGAGACCGTGTCAGACTTCAGGCCTGCCCTCTCAGAGACTGCAGTCTCATAGAGGGTGGGCAGTTATAACAGAGGCTGTGGATTTGGGGTGAAGCGCAGGTCCATGAATCAAAAACCATGCAAGGAAGGTGGTGGTAAGCTTTTCATGTTGGTGAACACTAAGTACAGTTCATGAAAAATCCTGAGGATACTTTCATATCTTAGAGGAACCAATACCATGGATACACATGCACAGCATTTAGATTGCTTTCCTGTTACTGAGCCATGTGGCGGATGGAAAGAGGGTGGAGTGAGGTAGAGTTGCAGTGGCTGGTTTTCTGTACCCCATGATTGTGATTCTCTGTGTCAAGCCTATCATACTTCCACCCCTACCCAGCCCACATGATTGTCGGTGTCAAAGACCAAGCTGGAAAACCAGCCGCAGGACAGCTAACAACAGACAGTGTCAGGAGTCTTATTTCTGCTCCAGGCAGGATGCATTTTTATCTCTCTCTGAACACTGGAAATCACTCTTTCCACCACATGCTTCCCTTCTACCATTTTACTCAAAAGCTCAGAGACCACGGGGCAGAGAACACACTCATGACAGCCCAGGGGGCAGAGAGAGGGTGTAAGAGAGCCAGTCCCCCAGGGACAGGGAAAGATTAAGCTGGCAGACAGCGTGGTGCCCAGTGTGTGGGAGGCACAGAGCTGCAACTCAGCCTGGAGAGAGGCCGAGTCAGGCAGCAACCAACAGAAGAGGGGTCAGCCCAGGAGAAGAGGAGCCTGAGCACGTTGGAACTCAAGCCAGTCGGCAGCAAACTCCTTCTCACTAGTTCCCAAATGATAAAGAGCTGGAATTATGTCTTGGATCCCAACGCACACCATCATCTGAAGTTGTGTGTGCAGAGATGTCTAAGTGCGCTCTGTGTAACATGCATCTGGCTCTCAGTCCAGAGTGTTGGTCCAGCTTCTCCCAATAAATGCTTCTAGTATGTCCTTTAAAATCCTTGATCCAAGAACCCTCTCACGTGTCACTTTAGATGGTTGTCTGTATGGAGTATTCAAATCTTTTCAGTGGCCAGAGGGAGAAAACTTAGAAAATCATACAGCTTCCAGAATGGAGCTAAAACACGGTTTATCTCAGTCTGTTGTACCTTACACCCTCATTACACAACAGGGACTGTGTCTTGATTTTTACTTCCCATAGCACCAAGCACTACATGTGGCAGGCATTAAATAAATATACATATATATGTATATACATATACATATACATATATATATATATATATATATGTGAACATATGTTGAACTAAACTGCATGTTCTGACAGTTTCAGTCAACACTACACATTTTGGGCTGGGGTTTCCAGGATCTCTGTGTCATCCAGCCCCATAGGGCTGCTAAGACATGTGAGTTTTGACTGTCTAACCACATCCTGTTGTGCACAGGTACTTGCCACCCAAGCACTTGTCAAAGCAGTTGACTCTACTAGTCTAAAGTGATAAAAGATTACTGATAGTGATATTGGATAATTGCCTCCAAGAGTAGTAGATCCACTGCCATTACTGTTTGTTAATCAGATGTGAGCTGAGATGGTCTTTCCTGAATGTCAAAAAGGGCCTGGTCCATAGAAAAAAACTCTCTGCATTCCAGTTGATCTTTAAACAGGATCTCTCATCTTGTGAGGCAAGATATTGGATATACAGAGTAAATATGCCCAGTTGAAGGACACAGCTACAAGTTAAGCTGTAGAGTTTAATTCCTGGTGAAAGGGTCAGAGGGCAGCCAGTCTCCTCGCAGGAGATTTTAGCATCACGTGTCTGGGTTGTGAATTCCCAAGTGGTGGGGTGATTATTGCCCTCCAAAAGGTAAAGACAGAGAAATCTGGTTTCTGTTCTTCCTCATTCCCTCCTCCATTCCATGCAGCCCTAGGAACACACTTTACAGAAGTGTGGGCTTATGAGGTCGATGACCTCTGGGATATCTACCCGAGTAGCAGAGTCAGTGAAATCTGGATGGAGTAATGGGTTTTGGGTTTGAACTCAATGTGTACACCTAAAAGTCTCTATTGCTAACTTCCTCCTTTTTATTGGCCAAACGAAATGCAAATCAATGGATACAGCTAAGAAGTGTGGCATCCAGAGAAACCCTATAGGCTTGCACTGGTGGTAAATGATGGTTCAGTCAAGTGGCACAAGAGCAGAAGGCCTTCATGGAAGGGCCCAGCTTCTTGCTGCCCGGGCCTCACATTGTGGGAAAGAAAGGTCTGTTGAAGAAATATCTTGCTGTTCTTAACTGCTCTAAGAGCCATCCAGGCAAATTTAAGGGAAAGAAATCTAGGGCAGGAATCATTCTACCCCTGTATTGCTGTAGGCTCCACTCACCAACTCCCTCTAGGACAAGGCCTCCTGCTGGTACCCATCACAGATTCCTTGTACACTGAGACAATGAACTTGCCCTAATAGATTTTCTCATGTTCAAGGTATTAAGGTTGGGCTAGAATACAAAGCTGTATGGCAGTTGCCCTAAGACTGGTCTGAGGGTCAGATGAACGTGGTGTGATTTGTGTACAGACAGAAGGCAGGAGGAGTGACAGGAGAAAACTAGGAGCCCACAGTTCTGTCCCAGAAGGATTCTCGTGAGATCGGGTCTGTTGACTGGCTTCTGAAGGCATCCTCTGTGGACCAGTACAGTCTTCATCTGCAAGACTTTCTGCTGGAGATGCAGAAACCACCTAAAGTCAATCTCACTATGCAGATTTCTGCACATTCTGTCTTTGACACTAACAATAAACAAGATCTATTAGGAAGGATGGGAGTCGGGAGGGCACGAGGAGTCACGGCACGTAAGATCTGGTCGGACGGTGTGAACTATTGTGGCAATGGCTGTTGAGCAGGACTGCAGCAGAGGCGATGGTGAGCCTGCTTCCCTGTGTCCCTGCGGCTGCTCTCCTGGGGCCACACTTGGGCAGGAGGAGAATCTGGTGACAGCAGTGGCTTCTCTTCCCTTCCACGCATTATCTCTCTGTTATTCAGCAACCTATAGGGTGAATTATGTGCAAGCACTCTTCTCTGCCAGCTTCTCCCCTGTTTTCCAGGGATCAGATTTAGGGAGTCAGAAGTTACTGTCTTTAGGGAACATGTAGCCCTCCATCCTTCTCTAATCTCAGAATAATTCTACAAAGCTGTGCCTATCATATAAGTGTTTTAACACAATGTGACACTCAGGACCCCCTAAATTTAAAGGAAATGACTGTGTCCTGGGTCTGGGACAAAATGCTCGATTTAAATCCTGCAAACAAATAAATAAATCATGCACGCCTGTGTGTATTCAGCACATCTGGACACCTACCTACTGTGTCACTAGACTTTAATGAAAGCGTCTGACTTAACCTCCTCCCTCTTTAGACTTTCTGTGATATGGCTCCATGCCACCTGTCTGATCCTACTTCCCACTCATTTGTAACCTCTTTGGCTGAGTACATACACCCACGAGGGTATACCGCAAGCTCACTGCCGGCACGCCAGTGCTGCTGCTGGCCAGCGTGCCATCTGTGATACTGCTCATCCTCATCACAGCACGGTTCACCGAGAGGAGCCCGCAGCCTGCCTCCAGTAAATACTAGACTCATTGGTTCATCTGTGAAGCCACTGTCTTTGAACTCATCAGTGAGGGGTATCTGGAGTTGCCTGGTGCAACTGAAAGGGAAATTTTGAGAAACAAAGGAATCTAGGGCAGCTTCTGCTTTGAATTTGGGACTGAAGCTAATTTAAAACGCTGCCAAAAATCTGGAACCACTTTGCTGGCTGCAAGTTGTTGGTGAAGGCATGGAGAGTGTTTCCTTTTTCCTGAGGTCAGTTTGTAACATTCTGGAAACAGCCCTTGGATAATAATTCCCTGTGGTCTAATGCCTTCATCGGGCCCCACGTCCCCTCAGCCAGGTTGTCCTCTCCCCCAGGCTGAAATCAACCTCACCCTCATTAGTTTCCTTTAAGACTTGCCTGTCCTTCCCAGCATCCCCTGCCACGCGCACTAGCCGCGCGCGCGCGCACACACACACACACACACACACACACACACACACACACACATTCGGTTAGACCAGGATCGTTAATCTCCTCCTATTTTTTAGGCTCCTGGAATTCATTACTATCCTTTCCCACTTACCCAGACATAACGTGAAATCTTACCAACATCAAAATTGTCTTCATATAAGATGTTTCTTCAGAGACTCTTTGCATACAGTGCTGTGCTGGGCAAAGCAGCAGATAAGCTCAGGGATTGAGGTCTATGCCGCTCGGTTGTATTGACTTTCCGTGTTTAGGATCTTCTTTTGTTTCCCTTTACTTTTCTTTGCATTATTTCCTTTTCTTTTTGCCTGTAAAATGGCAATAAGATCACTTATCTCATGGAGCTGTTCAGAAGAATAAATGAAGTCATCTACCCAAAGCACTTTGACAACTATAAAAACTCATGTACATGCTTGCTGCTATTTTCCATCACCAAGTGAAAAGCCTGGCACTTTAGCATGTTTTGGTTGAAAGAAAGAAAGAATTAATTAAAAACCATAGTCTGAACACAGAATCAGGTTGGGAAGAGGCTACACTCACCCATGAAATGCCACAAGAACTGTCTGATGATACCTCACTAACTGAGACGCCCTTTTTGGGTAGCAGCAATGATTTAGAACATAGTTGACCAGTGTTCCCAGGTCAGCCAGAATAAATATCCCTGAACACATGCACCAAAACACATGCCCTTTACTCTTTAAGGAGGTCTTCAAACAGAGCTGATTTTTTCTCACGATTTTGTTTGTTCTTCGAACAACATACTTCTCTGGGCTCCCAACCTCACAGAAACATTTTGGAGCAAATGAAAGATGGGAACATCTGGCTAAAGGAAACTTGTCACAGGCCCAGGAGGCTTCACAGTGATTTACCCTCATGTCATAATTTGATGTTTTTAATGATGGCCATTTGTAATCAGGCAAAGCCTCAAGTAGATTTAGTACCTTCTGAAATCATTTAAGCTAAATAAAACATTTAAGAAATGTCAGAAAGAAAAGAAATTTGCATGCTTAAGATCAGAAAAGCGCAGGGAAAGTGTAGCATGGCTGTGTCCCCAGATGCGGAAGGACACTGTCTGGGTTACACGTGTGAGTGCTGAGAAGGGCAAGCTGAGGCTGGTCACAGAGCGCGTCCCTTCCCAGAAGAGAGGATGTGAGGGTAACAACTTTTGTGGTAGCAGGGGTCTTCATCTGTGCTCCATACAGCTCTAAGTGCTTTTCCTGTATCAACACTAAATCCGTGGAACAGCTTTATGAAGTAGCCTTGTTAGTATCTTCCTTTTATAGATGGGAAGAGAGAGGTTAAGTAACTTCCCCAGGTCACACAGTCGTGGAGGTTAGTCTGGCTCCAGACTCTATGTTCCTATTGCTCCCCCAGGTTTTAAAAGAGGAGAATAAAATTCACTGATAGGAAGAAAAACCATAGGAGCAATGCATTGAGTGTGGATGATGAAGGAAAAAGAAATTATTAAAATAGTACTTTGAAACTGTGAGATCAGGAAAAAGGCTGCCCTGTAGCTTTTGCTGTTGTTAAAGAAAAATTCATAGGACTTCCCTGGTGGTCCAGTGGTTAAGACTCCCAGCTTCCACTGCAGGGGGCACCAGTTCGATTCCTAACAGAATCAAACTAAGGGAGAACTAAGAACATGCTGCCAATTCAGCAAAACAAAAAACAACAAAAAAATTCATGAAAAGAATGTGGTTCAGGGGAATTGTCTGAATGATGCATTAGAAAAGACCATCATTCAAAAACAGGGGTGATGATGATTTTATAAAACTCTTGTTTCAATTGTGAGTGTGTGTGTTAGGATGCGATCAACTATTTTTCTTACTAAGAGTCCCAGTCAAGAGACTCTGAAAGCCCTTGCCATCTAGAGTTCGCTGCTCCACCGGGACTAAGCCGGTTGCAGCCACCAGCAATCAGATCTGGATTTGCAGTCTCATTGCTGCATAGCCGCCTAATAGCTCCATCCATGCTGCCCACTCATATTTCCAGCGGGAGAGTCCATCACTGACCGACTTGCTTGGGCAGCATCCAGAGTGTGGGTACGTGGATTCGTTCACAAGGGGCTCTTATCAGAGGCTGTGTCCTTAGGTCAATTGTGAAGTGTGGGGAAAGACCAGACCGACAGTAAACAAATGTGGATCAAGCGCCTACTATGTGAAGCGGCCTGTGTTAGGCGACTGGCGCTCTGACATTTTTGATTTAACAAATCTAAGTCTGGTGTAAATTTAAGAAACAGCAGAGGGAAAATTTTGTTTTGAAATGAGAGAAAGAAAACCAAGTCCTCCCCCGTGCCTAGCTCTGTAGCTTGACAAGCTTCAGTATACAGGCTGGCTTTAACTCTGTTTTCACTTCCAGTGGGTATGCTTTGAGTTGGCACACAAAGTCAGTGTGTGAATGGCGTGGGAGTTGAGAAAGTTGCATTGCTGTTTCTCTTCTTAAAATTAACAGTGAAATCCTTATGAGAGCAGTGTAGGCCCAGGAATGTGCCTCACACGGTTCTCTAACTGCATAATTAGGGAGTTCTTCGTAAGAAAATAGTCCTCATTCTTGTCGAAATTGGTGCCCCCTCCTCCACAGCCTCCTCTGAGAAGGGGCTGACTGACAGAAGCGCCACAGCTTCTCCAAGGCCTAGAAACTTGCTGTCGATAGGGCCTCGCCATTAGGCCCTGTCAGGTGAGGTTTACGGATGTTTTGAACTGTCCTGAAGCCTTGCTGTGTTGAGCTTCCCTGCCTTTCTGAACCTCAGTGGCTGTCTTACCATCTATAGTATGTGTCTAAGTTCCCAGAAGAGGTCAGGGCCACCTTCATAGCCAAGAGCCTTCTACAAACAGTGGTCAGCATGGAAGCTTGTTAGCAATGCAGACTGTCAGGGCCCATCCTAGCCCCACCAGATCAGAACCTGCATTTTAATAAGATGCTCAGGTGATCTGTGTACACAGTGAAGTTAGAGAAGCACTGAGGTTGACACCTACGAGCACCTCAGAGGCAGTCTGCTGCTGCTGCTAAGTCGCTTCCGTCGTGTCCGACTCTGTGCGACCCCACAGACAGCAGCCCACCAGGCTCCCCATCCCTGGGATTCTCCAGGCAAGAACACTGGAATGGGTTGCCATTTCTTTCTCCAATGCATGAACGTGAAAAGTGAAAGGAAGTCGCTCAGTTGTGTCTGACTTCACGGCCCCATAGTCTACAGCCTACCAGGCTCCTCCGTCCAGGGGATTTTCCAGGCAAGAGTACTAGAGTGGGGTGCCATTGCCTTCTAGAGGCAGTCTAGAATTCGATTAATATGTGGAGTCTCAACCAACTGCTGACCTAAAACAAATAGACTACAGGTTATTTCTCCAACAAAAATTGGGTTTATTCCAAAGTCAGCAAAGAATTACAATTGGCGTTTTGCAACCGTGGTGAACTCTATGCTAGTCCCATCACAGCAAAGAGAGGAGAGCTCTTCTGAAGATGGGGAGAGGAAGCTAGGGTGGGGGTGGCCATTGGAGGAACTGAGAGTTCAAAGTATAGTGCTTTTTCATTGGCTGAGTGTGACAGTCTCTCGTTGGCCAAGCTCTTGCCAGGCAAGAAGAGGAGGTCTTTCTTCTTCCTTTTGAGCTCTGCTCTGGTGGGAGAGGGTGAGAGTTCCCCCTTTTGGCCTCTGGGCTCTGTTTTAATTGCAGGTTCTCTTTATTGATTTTTATATACCAACGAACTAACCAGCCAGTCAATGTCTACAGTTCTTATAGAACATCAACCATGTTTACCATGATAACCAATGGTAAACAGAGAGAGATGGTAACCAGAGATCAAAGTAGTGAAAAAGTGCAGTCCTCGTGTTTCCCGAGTAAAAACTTTCATCACAATGGTAGCAAGATCAAGGACAATAACTAGGTCCAGGAAGTAGTAGTAAGTGGGAGGCGTTTGGTAAGTCTGTGGTTCCTGCAAACACGGAGGTTGGGATGCAACTTTGGCTAACCGTGATTCCATCATAGTGAGTGGTCAATGTGACAACAGAGAGAGAAACTTTGGTTTTTGTTTTTGACAAAAAGCAAACTGTTGGGACAGGTGGGAGGGCATGAAGGTAGGCGCTGTGTCCTGTTGTGGCTTGAAACCTCTTCCAGAGAGCTGTCCACCAGAGTCTGTAGTTATACAACGGTTACAAAACCACTCCTTAGGAATATACCAGTCACGGACAGTTTTCCCTCGGTATCCATGAGGGTTGGTTCCAGAACCTCCTGTGGATAACAAAATCCATAGATGCTCAAGTCTCTTCCCCCCTCATCCTTTCGTGAGTGTTGATCTCTGTTGAATACTGTGCACCCCAAACTCCCTTTCAGCATCTGCTTGCAGAGAACTTGCCCTGGGACAGAAAGACCACCACATTAACAGACATCACAGGAAGACACTGGCTAGGGCATCTGTAGCCTGACAAGCCTATACATTCAGGTTGGCTACCAACTAAAAAAATCATCTCATTGGGAAACTGGATTTTACCTTCTGAGCAAATGTTTTTATTTGCATACCCTCAGCACTTCCCGCTCCACCCCCAGGAAATGGCAACCCACTCCAGTGTTCTTGCTGGAGAATCCCAGGGACAGAGGAGCCTGGTGGGCTGCAGTCCATGGGGTCACACAGAGTCAGACACGACTGAGTGACCTAGCAGCAGCAGCCCCCGTCCTGCAGCAGTGTTGTATTCAGGCCCGTCCACCTCATGTCCTCCACACTGCATTCTGCTCCCTGGACCACACCCCCACCCCACTCATTCCTGCTCCTAGGTTTTGTCTTATGCTGTTCCCACCGCTATAAACGCCCTTCCTTCTGCTCTCTTGCATGTCTGTGTAAATCCTACTCATTCAAGGTCTTCAAGGAAGGTACCACTTCCTCCATGAAGGCCTCCTTGCCTCAAGTAGCTCTCTCTTGTTATTCCTTTATTTTTTAAATTGAATTACATTTTATTGTATTAATAATACAGCTCAATTAGGCACTGTTATTATTAACTTGTTTCATGTGAAGCAGATACCAAATTCATACTTCCTAGTACTTGATATAGTCCAGAGCATTAGGTAGACACCCATAAAACGGAGAAGGCGATGGCACCCCACTCCAGTACTTTTGCCTGGAAAATCCCATGGATGGAGGAGGCTGGTAGGCTGCAGTCCATGGGGTCGCAAAGAGTCGGACATGACTGAGCGACTTCCCTTTCACTTTTCATTTTCATACATTGGAGAAGGAAATGGCAACCCACTCCAGTGTTCTTGCCTGGAGAATCCCAGGGATGGGGGAGCCTGGTGGGCTGCCGTCTGTGGGGTCACACAGAGTCGGACAAGACTGAAGCGACTTAGCAGCAGCAGTAGCATAAAACACTAGTCAACTGAATAAAAGACATGGATGATGATATCAATATTGAAAATATTAGGAAATGCATCCAGGAAAGTTTAAATTTTAAATCATACCCTGAAGGAGTATGTTCCAAAGCCCGCTTCTTGAATTTGTTGTTTAAGATAGTTTTTGCAGTCAAATTCATTAGGAAAATTTTGCCTTTAGGGTCTTCCTACTGGAGGTGGGCACACTGGCCTATCAAATAGTAAAGGATCTGAGAAATCCTAGAGTCAACAAATCTGTTTGACTTTAACCCAAACTACTTTAATATAAAAAATACATTCATCTTCCATTTTCCCATAGCATCTATTAGTATCCCCCATGGAGTCTGTGTAGAACACACTCTGGGAGCCATACCCCAGCAGAGGGCAGAGGGAGTGTCAGCGCCAAGAGCACAGGTAGGCCTGAAGGCAGAGACCTCGGCAAATGGGCCAATGAGCGCTGTTCCCAAGCTCAGATGGGGAACAGGGTCCGCAGGCAGGGGGACAGAAGGACCAGCAGGAGGCAGGGCTGCAGTTCACACCAACGACTTCCGGGCAGGGCTCGCTTTGGGCAGCCAGGCTCAGCTCTGGCTGCCAACTGGCATCACCCGGGGGAGCTTGGAAACATCCAGACGCCTGCGAGATGTGGATGCCACTGGTCTGAGGTGAGTCCTAGGCACTGGGAGTGTTCAAGCTCCCCAAGTCATCCCCGTGGCAGCTCAAGTTGAGAGCCACTGCTTTAGGGGAAAGAGGACAGAAATGTTGAAAAGGATCGGCTCTTCTGCATGCTGGGGTTCCTTTATTGAGTGTGTCTGCTGTACCAGAAGTTGCTCTGGGAGACTGTCAACCTCTGCTGCTTAAGTAACGGCCGTGCTGCTCACTGTGGACCTGAGCCTCCTGCTTCAGGTGGGGGTCCAAGAGCCACCAGCACTGACTCCATCTGGGGGCCAGTCAGAGGGGCAAAACTCCAGGTCCTGAATGGTGTTCCCTGTGAGATCTGTAGTCGGCCCAGAGGCCCTGAGCCAGCACAGCAGCTCCACTCAGTGTAATGCCATCCAGAGAGGTCGCCTGTGGGCTCTTCATTCATCTTGGGTTGGAAGGCACGTCTCTCCTGGTCCATAGTCACCAGCCTCCTAGACCTCAGGTCTGCTACCCTGGAGGCCTGATTGCCTGGCTCTTAAAGGAGCCTCCAGGGTCCCCAAATTAAAATTTTCAAAGTCAGTAGTTTGAGTTATCCAATCCTAAATTGGTGGAAACTTGTCTAGTTGTGTTCACCTGATGCAGTAAAAAAAAAAAAAAAAAAGATAGGAATGTAGTTAGATTTACAGAGATGACAAAGGGTGTCCAAAATGGTTCTTTAAGCTTTGGGTTAAATAAAGAATGGGGGAAAATCAGAAATCTAGGCTGTAAGAGATCAGCCAAGTCATCCAAATTGGTCTGAGTCAGGAAAGAAGAGTCTGTTGCCCCAGGGGCTTCATGGGGCTGAGCCGGGTGGGCAAAGATGGGGAGCTTAGTGGAACACCGGTCCCCTACACCGAGACAGAAGTGAACCACTCGTGGCCCCATGAGTGACTGTCCCACAGTCTGAGCCCACGTCTCCTGCTCCATGTGCTTGCTACCTTCACAGAAGGATTTAATTGTCAGTTCTCCTCGTGATGAGAAACAAACAGACTCAAACAGCCTCATACTTCTGTGATGAGTTGAGACCCAAACAGCCTCATACTTCTGTGATGAGTTGATATTCTGGATCATCAGCTGTTTGCTTCCTTCTCCATTACCAAGCTCACGGAAGGTCTGTCCTTCCAGGGCCAACACAAATGGCAGGCTCCTCATTCTACTCCTTCCCTCGTGAATTAGCTCCCTTGATCATGTGTTCAGCAAAGGTTTATTATCTAATGTTTACTGTGAAGAGCAATACATATGCTCATGTCTACCCAGAATTCAGAGAAAGCACACCTGTGGACAGTGTTGAACGAAAAGTTTCTGGGCTGTTAGGTGAAAACTATATGTCAGATGAAACTATAAACTCTACTCCACCAAGAGAGAATACTAATTTATTAACCTAAAGGATAATATCATTATTAGAGGTGTTCTGGCACATACACTTTAAATAAAAGCTGACCATTTGATTTGTGCATACATTCAGTCATTCTAGGCTTCCCTGCCTGCCAATGCCGGAGATGTGGGTTTGATCCCTGGGTTGGGAAGATCCTCTGGAGAAGGGAATGGCAACCCCCTTGGAGTATTCTTGACTAGAGAACTCCACGGACAGAGGAACCTGGTGGGCTACAGCCCATGGGGTGGCAACGAGTTGGGCACGGCTGACTGACTTTCACTTCTTTCACTCATTCTGAAGACAACTTCTTTTCCTGTCTCCAGAATGTGACGTTAGCCCCCAAACTGGTAACTCTGGAAGCAGAGCAGCATGTCTGGTACCTGCCGGTCCTTCCATTGGTCTCTTCCATCACAGGCTGGGCTGTGGTACATAGTCAGGTCAAGCATGGCCCAGTGGCAGTCCAGACACTGTAGGATTGTGCATGAGTTAAGCTGACTTTATTTTTCTGGGCTCCAAAATCACTGTGGATGGTGATTGCAGCCATGAAATTAAAAGACGCTTGCTCCTTGGACCAACCTAGACAGCATATCAAAAAGCAGAGACATTACTTTGCCAACAAAGTTCTGTCTAGTCAAGTCTATGGTTTTTCCAGTAATTATGTATGGATGTGAGAGTTGGACTGTGAAGAAAGCTGAGCACTGAAGAATTGATGCTTTTGAACTGTGGTGTTGGAGAAGACTCTTGAGAGTCCCTTGGACTGCAAGGAGATCCAACCAGTCCATTCTAAAGGAGATCAGTCCTGGGTGTTCATTGGAAGGACTGATGTTGAAGCTGAAACTCCAATACTTTGGCCACCTGATGCAAAGAGCTGACTCATTGGAAAAGACCCTGATGCTGGGAAAGATTGAGGGCAGGAGGAGAAGGGGACGACAGAGGATGAGATGGCTGGATGGCATTGCCGACTCGATGGACATGAGTTTGCATGAACTCCAGGAGTTGGTGATGGACAGGGAGGCCTGGCATGCTGTAGTTCATGGGGTTGCAAAGAGTCGGACACGACTGAGTGACTGAACTGAACTGAACTGATAGAAATGTGCCCACCTTGGGGGCTGGAGCAGGAATGAAGATTGAAAGTGGTCCAGCAAGAGCCCAGGGAGGAAGATGTGTTTACTTTTGGACATTTAGTTACTCTAAGAGGTGAAAGGGGAAAGCAAGGTTCTTGGGTACAGACCAAAGGCAGGTTAGTTCATTGGCAACATATTGGGTAACTCACAGAAAGGACAGGAAGACTGCAGAACGAGGCTTGGAAATTGGGAGGCTGGGCAGGGAGAGCCCATGATGCTCAGACCTCAGGAATAATCAGGGCAGCCCATTGGCATCAGCGTCAGCCCCTCTGGATTGGAGTCTGGACATCAGCACCACCGTCACCACGACAGCCACAAGTCACATCTGTGTCGCTCCTTCCAGAGTTCCGATTTTGAGCATTCAATGATCCCGGCCCAGGTCCTGGGACGACACTGTATCTGCCGGAGTGGGGAGAAAAGGGTCATGTGGCAACTCCCAGATCCTGTAGTAGGAAATGGGACCCTATCTCTCCGCAAGACACACATGCTGGAAGGCTTATTTCCAAATAAACGGCTGTGGTTACTGGTCAGCCAAAAATATGGCACAGGTCCACCAAAGGTCATACCTTTAAAGCTGTGTCTATCCGAGCTCTCCTGTCCCACACACCTTGCCTGTGGTAAGCATCTGAGGAAGCTTAGGTCCACCCGGCCATCTGCAGAGAGAAGATGACAGGTAGCATTCCAAAAGATGGCACACAAGTTAGAACTCTGTTGGGTACAGTGACTAGAAACCCAATCTGAATTCGCTGACTTGAAACAGAATATTATTTTAAGAGTACGAGGAGGCATGTGTTTCTTGGAGCCCAGGGGCTGGTAATCATTAAGACTGTGGCGACTACACAGTCCGGTGACTTGAACACTGTCAGGATCCCGAACGAATATTATTATAATTAATCATAATATTTGTGAAACACTATGTCCTTACATTTATTATTATTATTTTTTTACAACAACTCTGTGAAGTCTGAACTAAAATCACTCCCATCTTACAGAAGATGAAGCCTGGAGAAGTTAGGGCTTGCGGCCAGTGTCGCACAGCTGGCAGGTAAGAGTGGGTGAACTGGGAACCTGTGCACACGAGCCTCAGCACACGTGTCCTCCTGCCTCCACGGGGCAGACCACCACACTCTGCACCCAGCTCCACAGACCCCCGACTTTCCCGTGCAGCTCCACTGGCCCAGGGAGACATCACACCCTCCCGTGTCCGAGTCCAGTCTTTCAGGTGGACCGCTGTGATTAGCGTCACCCCGAGTCGCTGTGTCATAACCAAGCAGATGTCGTGGGTGAGGGCTGGGGGCTTCAGAGGCTCGGCAGCCGTTCTCAAAAAATAAGGGTTGCTGTCAGACAAACACTCGTTAACTATACATTTCCACCGTGACTCCTGGTGACTCTTCGCGTTTGCCTCACTTTCCAGCAATTTAGAAATAAATTTAATTTTCAAAGGCAAGGACTAACTCATTCCATGTGTCTGGGAACATCTATTTCTCTCTCACACAGAATTGCTTTCTTCTTTTATTATTAAATTTTTTTCAATTTTTCCATTTCATGCTACACTTGATTTTTTTTTTTCTTTTTGGTAATCCTTTTGGAACTTTTATGAAAGTAGGTGATGTACACGTCATAGATTAAAAGCGAAAAAGACCACAGCATTGTGCTGTTCAGCAACAAACAACAAAACAAAGCCACGTATGACTATTTAAATTTAATTAACGTAAAATTTAAAATTCAGTTTCTCAGTTATATTAAGCCATATTCTAAGTACCTAGTAGCAAGCACACTATCATAGCCAAGTCTATGTTACAGAATCTTTCCATCAGAAAGTTTCCTAATGGAGTTCCTTAATGGAAGTGGCCCCTAACAGAGTGGTTCACTGACCCAGACCGACCCTTCTGTTCCCAGGGGCTGTGAATTCTAGGTTGCCTTCTCGTCACCATACCTCCTGCCAATTCCTTTCTGACTTGCTCCCATACTCGTTTTCTCAAAGCCAACACTAGAATCACATAAACGTGAGTTATTTTTTTCTTTTCGGTAGTAGAATCGGTGTGTAACTATAGTAGAAATATCTTGGGCTGGAGGAACATGTATTGCTGATACTGAAATGTAATGCACTTGCTTAATTAGAGGTGGGCTGGAAGTGATGTCTGAGCTGGAGCTGCTGGTTAACAAGATGAAATGTCTGCATGTGGAGATGCTTCCAGAGTCCAACGGCAGGGGCCCTGTGTTCTCCGTGGCGGGGAAGTTTCCATCCCTCCTCTTTTATAACTGTTCAGGAAAGACAAGGTATTCTTGATGAAAGCGGCTTTGAATCATTGAAATTGTTTCTTTCCTCATTAAAAAAGAACTCATTTCCGTGCAGTGCCAATCCACAAACTGTTTCTACCACCCTTTGATGCTGAGGGTGGTGTGTGTGTGTCGGGGGGTCCCAGTTGCTCCTGTTTACAGTAAATTCTGCCCTGGAGGTGTGTCTTTGGAGGCAGCTGGGTGTCTCTGTGCTGAGAAGGGGTCAGGACATTCCCAGAGTGCACCTAGCCAGAGAGATTGGACCCCAGATGCAGGAGCTTCCAGCTCACCAGGGGTCCTCATGCCTCAAGAGTGGCACAGAAACAGCCAGGTCTTCAGAGCCCAAGGAACCACAGGGACTGGGACAGCGTGGCCTGTGGGCTTCAGGAACCTGCAATCCTGACTTAGATCAGGACGAGCAGGTGTCCAGTGATGGTTATGATTCAACGGCCCCTCAGCTTAGTGGAAGGGGACTTGGAGTCACATTTAACTTGATGTAAAGGATCCTAAAAATATAGGATATTTTTCAGGCGTCTGAGTTTCAGGACTAAAATTCTTGCCTGCTGCAGTTGGATATACTAAGTTTGGGCATAAAATCTGAGGGGCTGTTAAGAACAGTGTTTGTGTGACTGGCAGGGGACACAGATGGCATTCAAGCCTCCAGAACTGAAGAGGTGCTCTTCACACGGAAAATCTGACACGAGACTCGCTTTGGGGAGGACTTTGTGGATGAGCCTCACTGACTGACAGCCCTGTTGGGGGTGAAAGTGAGCCCCATTTTGTTCTGCCGGATCTTAAGTTAGGGTAGCATATGATTTTGCAATTGACTCAATTACGTTGCAAGTGGATTTGGTAAAGTGGTAGATTAGGATATATTTTTCATTGGTCTTTTGAAAAACAATGATTCCTTGTCTGAATTTAAGGAGAAGCTCTTTAAATGACTCCCACGTAACTGATTGGCCAGATTAACTAGCTCTCCATTTCCTTTGTGAAATGTAGTGACTCTAATGACTGAATGTTTGCCTTCCTCCAAAATTTGTATGTTGAAATCCAGCCTCCTTTGTGATGATATTAGGGAGCCCAGAGAGCTTTTTCCCAGTCTTTTCCCACATCACCCTATAGAGAGAAGACTGCTGTTTTTCATCCAGGAAGTGGGCCTGCACCAGAATCCAACCATGTCCTGATCTCAGACTTTCAGTCTCCTGAGCTATGAGAAATAAATTTCTGTCACGGGTAAGCCACTCAGTCTGCGGTGTTCTGTTGCAGTAGCGTGAGCTAAGATGCTGACTGATGCCCTCAGCTCACTGAGGGCTGGTGGTACAGCAGAGGCTACTGCTTAGGGTCCACAGGGCATTGCTTGCTTCTTTCCTAACTTGTTAATTCCAATTGATTGTTTCCCAATAATTACACAGCTTGACCAGCTACTATTAAAACTAGTGATACCTTAGTACACAAAGAAAGGGATGGGTTGCTAGTGAAAATTCTACTTAATGCTTTGGAAAGACTCAGTGAAGGAAAGTTGATATAAAAGCATTGTTGAATTACATTTGATGATCATCAGTTACAGTATCTAGAAGGATTCTTGAGTCCAGATGCTTTGTACCGTCTTTACACTCTCATTTACATTTTCATTTCACTGAGGAAACCCAGTGAAACAATACAGAGGATGGGCTTTGTGTGTGTATGTGGTTTGCAAAGAAAGGAAATAACACGGCACTCTAATCGGTAATCCATATTTCAAGAAAAGGCATTGGCTAGATAAAAGGACTAGTGAGTGAATATACATTTTGAGTTCCCTTTACAATAAAAGGTTGGCTGCATAAATTTATGCCCTTGATCCTTTTTTGTCTGAGTGGATTATCGCCCTCTACTGGTCATTAGTGAGGGCTGCCAACCACGGATCACATGGCGGCCCCACCCACGGTTTAGTTTCAGAGCATCTTTTGAGTTAGAATGTGCAGACTTCCAGTTACAATGCGGGATGAAAACGTACTCGAATCAGTATAACAATATAATGAAATTATTTTACATCCAAACTATTTTCATCTATTTATTTTCATCCGTTTCATTTATAAAAAAATCTTTTGTAATTGGCTGATGAACACCCTCGTCCCACCCCCACATGATTTTAATGCCTTTTAATTCTAGTCGATAATATTTAAAAACAGATGTTAATTTAAAAGGCGGTTGTCTTCAAGAAGTACAGTTGCTGTTCTTTGGAGCCGTTGGTCACAATGACAACGTGAAACAAAAATAATTCTATTGAGGAGATCCAGTATTCCTATGAATGAGAAAACTGCAACACAGAGCTCTCTCCTCCCACATCAAGGGACTTGGCAGGGAGGGGAAAGCATCTTGAAGGGCCGTCCTGGATGCTGCGGGAGACCTGGCGAGATGGCGGCGGGCTCCTCCCACCTCTGCGGCAGCCTTACAATCAATAATGCAGGGCTCTGCGGCAGCGCCGCGCCTTCTTTCTTAACCGGGTCCCGCAGCGGGGCGGAGGCCGAACGTTGGTCCATTGCGCCATCTAGCGTCCATCAGTGTCCACTGCAGGTTGGATCTGGAAAATCAGAAACTGCAGTCTAAATTGGGCTTGGGACACCACCGCTTAATCTTCAAAAGGCTAAGAAAAGGCAAAGAAAAAAATGACTGTCGTGTTTATTCACTTGCTTGTAAAATGAATAACTTGAGATTAGAAACTCTAGGTGCCAATCATGTAAAGTAAATAAAGATTTTAAGCCAGTCATTTTGTGCTTCAGTTCAGTTCAGTTCAGTCGCTCAGTAGTGTCCGACTCTTTGCGACCCCTTGAATCGCAGCTCGCCAGGCCTCCCTCTCCATCACCAACTCCTGGAGTTCACTCAGACTCATGTCCATCGAGTCAGTGATGCCATCCAGCCATCTCATCCTCTGTCGTCCCTTTCTCCTCCTGCCCCCAATCCCTCCCAGCATCAGAGTCTTTTCCAATGAGTCAACTCTTCACATGAGGTGGCCAAAGTACTGGAGTTTCAGCTTTAGCATCATTCCTTCCAAAGAAATCCCAGGGCTGATCTCCTTCAGAATGGACTGGTTGGATCTCCTTGCAGTCCAAGGGACTCTCAAGAGTCTTCTCCAACACCACAGTTCAAAAGCATCAATTTTTGGCGCTCAGCTTTCTTCACAGCCCAACTCTTACATCTATACATGACTACTGGAAAAACCATAGCCTTGACTAGACGGACCTTTGTTGGCAAAGTAATGTCTCTGTTTTTGAATATGCTGTCTAGGTTGGTCGTAACTTTTCTTCCAAAGAGTAAGCGTCTTTTAATTTCATGGCAGCAATCACCATCTGCAGTGATTTTTGGATCCCCAAAACATAAAGTCTGACATAAAGTTTCTACTGTTTCCCCATCTATTTCCCATGACGTGATGGGACCAGATGCCATGATCTTCGTTTTCTGAATGTTGCGCTTTAAGCCAACTTTTTCACTCTCCTCTTTCACTTTCATCAAGAGGCTTTTAGTTCCTCTTCACTTTCTGCCATAAGGGTGGTGTCATCTGCATATCTGAGGTTATTGCTATTTCTCCTGGCAATCTTGATTCCAGCTTGTGCTTCTTCCAGCCCAGCGTTTCTCATGATGTACTCTGCATAGAAGTTAAATAAGCAGGGTGACAATATACAGCCTTGACGTATTCCTTTTCCTATTTGGAATCAGTCTGTTGTTCCATGTCCAGTTCTAACTGTTGCTTCCTGACCTGCATACAGATTTCTCAAGAGGCAGGTCAGGTGGTCTGGTATTCCCATCTCTTTCAGAATCTCCCACAGTTTATTGTGATCCACACAGTCAAAGGCTTTGGCGCTTACCTAGAAAGAAAAAGAAAGTGAAGTCCCTCAGTCGTGTCTGACTCTCTGCGACTCTGTGGACTGCAGCCTAGCAGGCTCCTCCGTCCGTGAGGTCTTCCAGGCAAGAGTGCTGGAGTGGCTGCTATACGAGCAGTCTCATCAGGCTCCACCCTCATGTGACTCAGTCCAGGAGGGAAAATCCATATAAACATATGTTCAGCTAAATTTGAGGTTCCCGTTAACAGTGAATAAATTTTTAGTATAAATGTGTCTCATATATATTACAATTTTAACTGGGCATCCTATCATTATTATTACCATTCTTGTTAGTAGCTAAATCTCACAACCCTCCACGGAAACACATGAATTGCAATACAGATGTTACAAGGCCATCAGTGGTACATGAAGGGACTGAGGAGCTCAGAGGTGCTGGTTAGGAAGGCTTCTCAGGGGAGGCTCTCGGACATAACCAAATGAGTGAACGGCGAGGAGAGTTCTCCCGGCAGAACCTCACAAACAAAGGCAGGAGGCTGGGGAAACACAGAGCGTAGTGCAGTTCGGTGCTGCATGAGTGCAGGGGGTGAGGACGGGGAGAGGCTTGCTGTATCATGGATGGCCGTTCACTGTGCTACCCAGGAGTAGAGTTTTATCCTCGGTGAAAGGGGAGGTGTTGTTGTTTTTTAGTCACTAAGTCGAGTCCTACTCTTTGCCAACCCATGAACTGCGGCATATCAGGCTCCTCTGTCCTCCACTATCTCCTGGAATTTGCTCAAATTCATGTCCACTGGCTCGGTGATGATCTCTAACCATCTCATCCTCTGCCGCCTCCTTTTGCCTTCAATCTTTCCCTGCCTTTAATCTTTCCCAGCCTCAGGGACTTTTCCAGTGAATCAGTCCTTTGCATCAAGTGGTCGAAGTATTGGAGCTTCAGCTTCAGCAACAGTCCTTCCAATGAAAATTCAGGGTTGATTTCCTTTAGGATTGACTAGTTTGATCTCCTTGCAGTGCAACGGACTCTCAGGAGTCTTCTGCAGCATCACAATCTGAAGGCATCAATTTGAAAGAGGGAGTAGAAGAAGGGTGTTGAGGGTGATGTGGTCAAATCTGTGTTGAAGGAAGATAAATCAGCAGCAGTATCTGGCAGGTAAAGAAGCCCAGAGGTGGGGATGTGTGGTGGAGACAGTCCAAGGTCAGCAAGCTGGTACGTAGCAGAACTTGGATTGTGAAATGGAGTCCACTGGCTCCAAGTCTGCCAATGGGCCTGCCTATCTAATTGGGTTATGGTCCACACACGCCGTCATTTTCAGGCTCAGGAATGACACCACATTATGCATATTTTCCTTCCTGAAAGATGAGCTCCACCCACATTGCAAAATACGGGAACCACCTCTCCTCTCCCTTCAGCTTTTCAGGGGCCCCTCAGCACCCGCGTCTGATTGCCTCGGCCCTCTTTCCCACACAGGGCTCTTTTTGCAAACTAGTCTAACAGAGCCAAGTGACAAAGTGAATTAGATCCTCTGAGCCATTTGGCCTTGTTTTCCTTGGGCCACAGCCTGACTTTCTGATGCCCTGGGAACGAGGGCACCTGCCTCTTTCAAGGAGACTCTGCTCCGAGGCCCATGCAGATGCCAGGGCCGCTGATTTGTGGCTTCTCCTTGGACCTGGTTCACTAAAAGCTGGATGGGAGGCCAAGCAAAGCCTGGTAACCCTTCCAGCCTGCCCTCCAAGGTGGGGCATTGAAGGACCTTAGCACACACACCGCAGCCCCTCAGAGCACACACAGGTGTTGGTGAACTAGGCTTGTCGGTTAGTGGAGGAAGAAGAGAGTGTACACCCACCCTTCCAGGCATGCATCATGAAATTCATGTCAGAATCTTAGGGGCAGAGTTATGTGGGGGAAAAAAATGGGATGCATTTAACGGAAGATACACACACAGGAAAAAAGTAAGTGAGATTGGCGATTATTAGTTAGAAAAGGGCATGGAAGGATACAGTGGATAAATCATGCAAGATTAGAGACATGCATAACTACTTCAGTAGCTTCAGGGTGATTTTGATGAGTCCTTTTAAATAACCAACAAGGTTTCATTGGACATCTGCCATTTGAGTGTCCTTCAGCACCATTGGGTCCACAGTGGCAACCAGACTGGAAGAATTCCCTTTTGGAGACCTAGCTGCTGACCCAGGCGGAGCTGACAGAGAGCCAGAGGAGATGCTGTGGAGGCTCCTGGCACCGGTTTTGTTTCAAGGCCTGTGAGTTTTCAGGAGAGAGTACACACTCCAGGAGAATGGCAATTTTGTGAGACTTACAGTATTTGTAGCTAGGATGAATGTGAAGCCACAGATCCAGGAATGTAGGAATATCCGTTTCTTCATTTTCCTCAAATTAAAATTTTAATTAATTCAATTCAATTAATTAATTTTAATTAAAGTTAAAATTTAAATTAACACTGGCTCCCGAACCAGCCTCCCCCACCTCCATCTGGAGATAAATGTATTATTATTCTAAGCCACCATCGGTGGGCTCCTACCAGGTCTACCATCTCCATCATGGCAGGTTGAACAGCAATGCAGGAGGCCCAGCTGGTGCCTGGAGAAGAGGCCAGGCCATTGGCCTCTCTTTCTGAGGTTCCTGCCCACACCTTGATGGTTCACATCCGAATGGGCAGTGCAGGTTCTTGCAAGGACACAGAGGTCCTCGGGGAACTTGTGCAGAACAGCTGAAGCATCCTGTTCCCACTCCCCAGCCCCCACTCAGGGGCTTCCTGAGCTTCCTCATCCCCTTGGCTGCCCCAGATTCCCTCCTCTTTCCTCTTCCAGCATCACCTCTTCCGTGAGATCCAGTTTCCCCAAGAGACAAAGCATTGTGGCAGCTCCTTTCTGCCTGGACAAGTACAAGGGCAAGGTTAGTCGCTTCAGTCACGTCCAACTCTTTGGGGCCCCAAAGAGTAGCCCGCCAGGCTCCTCTGTCAATGGGATTCTCCAGGCAAGAATACTGGAACGGGTTGCCATGCTCTCCTCCAGGGGATCTCCCCAACCCAGGGATCCAACCCAGGTCTCATGCATTGCAGGCAGATTCTTTATTGTCTGAGCCATTAGGGAATCCTTCTGCTTAGAGGGAACTCTAAATGACCTCACTAACGTCTTAAAACTAGAGAGGGGAGTAGGAGGGGGGAAAATCATAGAGAATGCAATGCAGAGCAATGGTCTCATGGAATCATCCTGCTGCAGGTTGTTCTGTAGCCCAGAGGCCATGCAGAGGGCAGCAGAGCAGGGGGCTAAATGCTTGGGATCTCGGTCCTACCTCTTGCTATTCACATGGCCTTGCCTCAGTTTCCTCACAGATGCTAATAACTATACCTCCCAGCAGTGATGCTGGGAGAAGCAGCTGGGTCCACACAGGTGCAGCACTCGGCACAATAGGGATGGGGCACCTTGAGCACTTGATCAGTGTTAGCTGTGGTTATTATTATTGTTTGTTGTTGTTGTTTAGTCACTAAGCTGTGTCTGTGTCTGACTGTTTGTGACCCCTTGGACTGTAGACCACCAAGCTCCACCACCAGGAGGAGAGGGAGGGACTGTTGAGGGGGTGAGGAAAGGGGACTCCTGTCCTGCTCGGGGCACTGATGTTGCTGTGGGTGCTGATCTCTGCCCACCCAGGTGACACAGGAGAAGGGACTGTGTCGCTGTGATGCTGTCCCTGTGTGTGTTGCCAGCGGAGAGAGCCCTGCACCGGGACTCCTCCCACTCTCCCTCTGGCTTCCTGTCTCAATTCTTAGTTCCCCCTGCCGCCGATTTAACTTAGCTCCTACCTGTCGTTCTCCTCTGTAGTTTTTTGTTCTTTATTATTAGCCTTTAGCCTTTATTCAATTTTTCCTCAGGGATACTTTGCATGTTTATTTGTTCAGCATCTTCTCTCTCAGTAGATTATAGAGCTCTGCGGGGCAGGGATTAAGTGTGTTTTGTGGACCAAGTACAATCACTTAACCTCAACTTTTTAATCTGCTAAATGAAGATGGTTTTAAATACTGCTTTTGCCTACCTCACTGAGCTGTGAAATTAAAAAGATAATACATGTGAACTTCCTTGTAAATCATGAAACATGATGGAAATATTAGTTATGCTCAATGTACATGTCTGTTTGAATGCACATCACAAACTGAACGCTTGTGAAATGGACGCCTAGGCAGATTAGCCTTTGTTAATGAGATAACAGAGGAATGTGTTCAGAGCAAGACACACACCAGGAGGGCTCTTGGTGTCCAAAGTAGAAGATGGCAGAAAAGCTGTATTCATTCAGTCCATCCATAGTGGGCCTGAAGTTGTTAAGTAGGAGCACACCCGTGGCTGGAGATGTCTAAACACAAGCTGGAGTGAGTAGCCCAGAGCCCCTCCATCTTGTACACTGGGGGAGAGGACTCACAAGTTCATTCTCAACTAAGATGTTTCTTTCCTACCAAGAGCCAGGGATGGGAGTTTGACCCCTTCCCCTGCCCCGTGGCAGAGAGACTCTAGAGGGAGGAAAGCCATTTCCAGAAGAATAGCTGCTGCCGTCGGCATTTACAGAGAACACGTGGAAGGGGCGTGAGTCTCCTTAAGTTCAGATACTGAACAGATAGGTGCAGTATTACATTCAGAACAGGAGGGATGTTGTTCATGAGTACGCTAATCCTGGGCTTAGATTCTTCTGCCATTGATAAACTGGTGAGGAAATGAGAGATGATCCTTTCTCATGACCCCTGTGGTGCCTGAATGCCTGAGGCTGGGAACCCAAAGATCAGATGGTGTTAAACCAGAGACATAAAGATAATGGGTCAGATCGGACTAACAGACCCATCTTCCTTCATTAGGCTGCTTTCAGGTGTTAGGGAGACCAAGCTTATCCTGCTCCCTGTACCACAGGCCAATCAATCTAGAGACGAACTCTCTGGGCAAGGAACATAACTCTATTTGGAAAGTCAGCAAGCCAAGAAGATGGTGGAACCGTGCCCCAAAGAACCATCTTCCCAGTTAGAATTCAGGCTTATTCTATACTAAAAGGGAAGGGAGGAAAGTCAAACATCTCCTGATCTGTCAGCCTCCAGAGGGGATGTGTTAATTTCTTCCTTCCTGCAGTTATTCACAGGAGGGTCTGGTCCAGGTGTTTCCTGTGAGCCAAACAAAGGTATTTTATTGATTAGCTTTACTCTCATTACCTGGGAGGCCGGGTTCCCAGAGATGGGCCATGATATTTAATTTTAGCTTATAGGCAACATCCCTTTAGTGATTAACTTGTAATAGAATACGAAGGCTTTTCCCTGTTACACAGGTTTTATCCTATTTCTCAGGCAGGAAGATGAGGAGTTGACATCATACCTACGCTGGGTATTCCTTGTTGTTTGGTGTGTGTATGATTATGGTCTAATTAACTACTTAGTAAACCATGTGGGGTATGTTTGCACATTTTATGGAGTCCCTGTCTCTCTGAGGATCTGAGTCCTTGTTGTTGGCAGGAAGCCCAGTTTTTCTCCAGGTCTTGGGCCTTCAGTCACTGTGTCTTTATACACAGAAGGAGAGGTAAGCAGTGAGCCCAGGAGAGCTAACAGGTAAGTCGGAGACAGGTGACAGATCACAGGGAATAGAAATTGGCCCTAGAATGGGGGAGGAAGATGGGCCAGACACTGGATCCACAAGAAGACAAAACCCCATCGGAGGTGCACCCCAAGATATACAGACAAAGATCGTAGTTGAAAACTGGGTAAAAAGCCACAAACCACTGGACACAGGAGGAGATGGGCTGGTGACCACACATGCTAGGGAGGTGAGAATTAGAAGGGAAGGGGAGTACAAATCTATAATAACTTAAAAAAAAATTCTTGATTTGTTAAATGAATGATTGCCACTAGTGAAGCTGTTTCGTCTTAGCCTGTCTTAGATCGGGGGTAACTACTCTGGTCTGTCATGGGGCTGTGGGCACAGAAAGCGGCTTCTCTCGGGCCCCAGACTGTAGGCGTCCACCTGGGTTCCATCTACAGTATTTCCAAACCTAATCTACCTGGTAGGAGAGACGTGCTGTGACAGAGGCAGGCACCTGGCACTGTGATAAGCTGCAGAGGGAGGGAAGGTGGGGCAGGCTGTTACAGTGTGGTGGGAAAACTGGGCAGGGGCAGGCTGTGACGCGTGGTCAGAGGCCAGACTTGTCCCCTGTGTTTTGAGAGCCCCGGGAGAACAAGCAAGCAGCAAAGAGAGGGCCTGGGGCGGCAAACCCAGATGAGAGGCTGAGGGTTAAGGCGGGTAGCTGCGTCTAACATCACCATTTTGCTCAAGGCTGGCTCTGATCTCCTGGAGCGGGAAGAACAGCAGTTTTTTTCAAACAGAAGTCACCCTTGGTCTGCCCCCTTTCAGTCCAGGCCTCCGCGAAGGTAAATATGAGAAGAGTCGCCTGAAAGTAAACAGGGTATTAAAAGGGATCTGGGAACGCGAAAGCAGAGTCTGAGAGTTGGAGCACAAAGTCGGGAGCTGGGAGGTGGAGGCGTGGGTCCTTCCTCCAGGAGACAGAGGGGAGCTTTGTGCTCCGGCCTCGCAGCATCTCCGGCTGCGCGAGGCCGGCCGGGGCCATGCGGGGGCCGCTGCTCTCCACGCTTCTCCTGGCCTCGCTGTCGCAGGTACGTCCTGGCTCTGCCGCCGCTCCGTCCCCCGGGGCTGTGGTGGCCCTCATTTCCTCAGGTCAGAAATCAAAAAGGAAGAGAAGATGGGGAAACTGGAGGGGTGCGTTCCTTGTGGAAATAGCTCCAGACGAGTAGGGAGCCATGTTCTAATCAAGTCCTGTTTTAGTTCATTAGCTTCCGGGAAGCGTGGAAAACGTTGCTCCCTTTCGGGGTTGGGTACTTAATCCTGCTTCTGATATGTCTGAACAGCCCCCAGGTTGTCATAAAATGTATTTTTTCCTTTTTTTAACTGCAGTCTGCCGGGAGCTGGCTGCCCTGCGGGCGGGGTGGCTGGCGGTGCCCCTCTGCCGGCGCCAGGCGGGCGGACTGCACAGAGCTGCTGGAAAAAGTGACCCTGACGGCTCTCTTCAGCTAAGCCTCTGCTTGTTTGAGAACACTTCGGAGCAAACACTTAATATTTTTAAAACATTCTTTTTGTCTTTTCTTAACCCCTGTGTTTTTCTCTTTTCATGAGACAGAATCAGTCCACAGGATTGTTAAATATTTTGAGCAGCAGACCAAAGGGAAGTTTAATTCAATATGAGTGATTCTTTGCTTTAGCATTTTTTTTTTTAAGACGAGTGAAACGAGGTGGCTTATTTTATGGATTTATCTACATGGTGGAGGTTTTTGCTAGCTCAGAGGACAGAGCTTTTGAAACCTGGTGTTTTAGAATACAAGGATGTGTGTGTGAGTTAATTTGATTGAGGTAGTTAAGCAGCAGATGTATTTGAGAAAACGGGGGCTGAAAATTGTTATATATGGGGAGATTTAAGATCTTAAAAGGGTCATAACAAGAAAGTCAGTGGTACCGTTATGTGGACCGATGGAGAGATGCTTTTCCCCAGTAGGAGTGAGAGGGGGCTGTCTGTTGCCTAGTTCACTGCCCTTGAGGAAAACTCCTGCCACTTTTGTAGATTGAAAGCTACAGCATATCCCTAAGCAGCAAGTATTCCAACAGAGAGATGTGCCCAAAATAAAAACAAAAACAAAAAGAGGTTACAGATAGAGCAACAAGAAAATATTGTGCTTAATGGCAAAGTTAAGGGTCTGAATTTTTGAAGGGTTTGATAGTACCTATGACTGACTGGCCATGTATAGAAAATCTAATATGTGCCAAGAACTGTGCTTCACACTTTAGTGATTAATAACTCAAAATAACCTTGCAAAGTGGATATTATTGATCCTGCTTTACAGAGGAGGACTGAAGCTCAAAGATCAAATAAATAAATGTTATCTAAGATAAGCATAGCTCCGTGGTCAAAGCCCTCATTCTTTTTGTTGTATTATTCTGATGATTCTTTTGTTGTCTTAATATTTTGATTTTGAAAACAATCAAAATATCTGAAGAAAAGAGAAAATTATATGTAATTCTTTATATTTACCCACATAGTTACCATTTCCAGCACCCTTGATTTCTTTTTAAATTTCTAGCATACTGTCTGTTGTAATTTTCCTTTCAGGTAGAAGAGCTTCCTTTACTACTTCTTGTGAGGCAGGCATGCTAGCAACAGTTGCTTTCAGTTTTTGTTGATCTGGAAATGTCTTTAATTTCACCTTCATTTTTGAAAGATAGTTCCACTGGAGATAGAATCCCAGGCTGACAGTCCCCAACCCCCCACCCCTCAGCATTGTCTCAGGGTGTCTTATTTTCCTTCTCCTTTTTAAAGATATAATATTTTGGTGGTGTTTTAGGGTCACAGCAAATTTGAGAGGAAGGTTTCAGAGATTTCCTGTCTACCACCTGCCGCCGCCCGTGCATAGCCTCCCCCTACTCCCTGATTGCCAATGTCTCCCGCAACAGTGGCCCCTTTGCTACAGCTAATGGACTACACTGTAGTAGCAGTTCTACATGAACCTACATTGACACATCATAACCATTCATTGCCATTACTTGCATTAGCTTTCATTCTTGGTGTTGTACCTTCTATGAGTTTGGGCAAATGCATGATAATGTGTATCCACTACTGTAGTATCATACAGAGTATTTTCACGTTCCAAAAAAATCCTTTGTGTTCTACCTGTTTATCGCTTCCCTCAACCCCTGGCAACCACTGATCTTTTTACTGTCTTCATCATTTTGCCCTTTCCAGAATGTGATATAGTTGGAATCATACAATATGTAGAGTTTTCCAGTTGACTTCTTTCACTTAGTGATACTCCTGTCTTTTCAAGGCTTGATGGCTCATTTCCTTTTAGCATGGAAATATTACTCCATTGTTTATCCAGTTACCTACTGAAGGACATCTTGGTTTCCTTCTTTTAATGAGAAGTCAGATCACATATTTATTGATTTTTCTCTTGTATGTAATACTCTCCCTTTCTTAGACTGATTCCAGGATTTTCTCTCTATCTTGGTTTTCAACAGTGTTACCTTGTCACCTTGGAGAGTCTATAGAAATGCTACAAGAACTAGAAAGATAAATGTGTCCCCAGGTGGGAAGTTTGGGGAGTGGGCACTTCATTAGAGGAAGCAACATGAGGAAAAGCACGGAGGAGAAGCCAGCCTGGCCCCTCTTAAGTGCATGGCATGGGAGGAGAGTACATTGAGCAGTGCAGCTAGAGAGGAAGGCGGGAATCAGCACACAAAGGGTTTAGATACCCTGCTCGGAAGTTTGGACTGTATACTCTTGCCAGTAGGGAGCCACTGATGGGTTTTAAGATGAGAAGTAAAATCAGATACATTTTTGTTTGTTGGTGGAGATGCTGGGGACCAACAGATATTTTTAAAGAGATCCTTAAAAAGTGGGAGATTCATTGAAGTCCTTCTTGAGAGGAGGAGACCAGTTAGGAACTTACTGAAACAGTCCTCAGTAGCAGTGAGAATGAGGGAAGAATGACTAGTTTTAGGGATATGAAGATGGTAAGAAGGATTAGTTGCTAAATGACTGTAGGAGGTGCGGGAGAGGAAGATGACCTGGATGACTTCCAACTTCCTACCTCCAGAGTATGGAAACACTGTCTCGGGTGGGTGGGCCAATGATGAGTTTGTTATGTGAGTTTTCCTGTAGGAGATGCTAGTGGAGATGTCCAGTAGGCAGTCAGCTATGTGGGTCTGAGCTCAGTGGAGTTGTCCTGGATGGAAATTTATATTTGAAGCTGCATAGGGTTCAAAACGAAGGCAAGAGGGTGGGTGAGAGTGAGGACAGTGAGATCAGCAATCCATTAAGGTCATAAAGCACCCATTAAGCACCCATTAATGATCCATTAAGGTCATTTAGCACTTAGCCTAAATCTAAGTCAAATTTAGAGTTACAGGAGCCTGCAAAGGAGATTGACAAAATATGTCCAAAGGTAGGGATAGAATTGGGTTGGGGTGACGGGCTGGTGTCATGAAAGTCAAGGGAGAGCGGAGAATTGAGAGTCCAGTGCCTTGTGTGTGTGTGGGGGGTGGTTAGGTGGGGACAGAGTTCAGGAGCATGAGCCCAGCTGAGAGGCCACTGAGCCTGGCAAGGCGTCCCTGGTAACCACGGCTGAACCTGGGGAAGAATGAGAAGCAGGCACTCACTGTTTCTACCCTTGCTATTTCTCTTCCTTTCACATTTTGAATTTCCATTGCCCCTTCTCATCCTCCAGAAGCCCAGCACTGTACCCTCGAAGTCTATTCTCACATTGTACATTCAACTCAAATAGTAGCTGGAAGTGTTACTCTGGGGAATACATATTTGACCAGTGGTAAGGAAAAAAAAAAAGGCTAAAGATTTAATGGTGGAATTTCAAACAGATACTTTAAAGTGTAGAGTTTTTGAGTTAGAAAGAGGTTTAGATCTCTGGATCAATCTAACTGCCTTCAGTTCCATCAAATAAAAGTTGAGAATTACAGACATTACTTGCCAGGCTCTGTGCTAAGGGCCAGTGATACACCAGCAAGTGAACCTCAGATTCCTGTGGTTGGATAGCTTTATGGCAAGTGATGAAGACAGGCTCTTATTCACAGTTTCAGTACACGGGTAAAGGGAGCATGGAGAAGTTACAGAAAGTCTCTGGAAAAGGTGGTAACTCAGTGAGGGAGTGTGGGGGTGGCTGAAGAAGTTTGTAGGAAGATTGAATAGCCTCAGATATGCAGGGAACCACAGGCATTTTCATTTGCTGGAAGCTAAGGTATGTAAAGAACTCAGGAGACAAGGAGGACCCTGAATGCTGTGCTTAGGAGCTTGGACCTCCCTGCAGATCCGTGACCTTCAGGTGTGAGGGAGGAAGGAGATAGAGCAGGTAAGGCTGGGAAACTCAGCGGATGGTGTCACACCATTCACTAAAATGGGGACCAGCTGAGAGCAGTTTCTTAAGGGGAGAGAGAAAGTTAGGTCCTTGTGGGACATCAAACTGGGAGAAATCCAGCAGAAAGGATTGAGCTAGTTGTGAACCCATGGGGAGAGTCTGGGCTGGAGAGGAGAACCAGATGCAGAGATTCAATGATCTGTTCAATATCCAATCTGATTTGTGGCAAGACTCGGCCTAGGGAAGGGAGGTGGAAAGGTTCTGGAAAGCTGCCTGCCTGGTTTAAGTACCTTTTCTTCTATTTACTTGATGTGTGACCTGGAGTATCTTAAGCAGTCTGAGCCCCATAGTCTTCCTTTGTTACGTAGAGCACATCATTTCCTGTTGCTACTGAAACAAATGGCTACAATCTTAGTGGCTCAAACAGTGTGGATTTATTCTTTTGCAGTTCTGGCCTCTGTAGTCTAAAATCAGAGGTAAAATCAAAGCAGGGCTGTGTACCATCTGGGGCATCTAGGGGGAATCTGTCCTTTGCCTTTTCTGGCTTTCATAAGCTACCTGCATTCCTTGGCCCGTGACTTCCCTTCAGCAGCGGCCTCATGTTCCCTCTGGTTCTAGCATCACATCTCCTCTGATGCACCTGCCTTTGTCTTTCCCTTAAAGGAGAGCAGATTGGAGGGAAGACTTGGGAGGATGTGTCTGATCTTGTGAGGTTTGCTATGCTTATTGCGTGTCTAAGTGGAGATTTGTTAAGTAGGCAGTTTGAGTCTGAGCTCCGAAGAGAAGCCTGGGTGGAGATACAAGATACAATGAGGAATGTTACTTGAGAGCGCTTACCCACAGGGAGCTCCAGTGCTCAGAGACGAGAAGAAACCAGCAGAGGAGACTGAGAAGGGGCCATTGGTGAGAAAGGAGGAGGAAGGAAGAATCATGTGTTGGAAGCTGAGTGCAGAAAAGGAGAGACTGATCATGTCAGTCGGGCTTCCCAGGTGGCTCAGTGACAAAGAAAGCTGCTCTCAAAGCAGGCGATGCAGGAGATGCGGATTCGATTGCTGGGTTGGGAAGATCCCCTGGAGAAGGAAATGGCAACCTGCTCCAGTAGTCTTGCCTGGGAAATTGCATGGACCCATGGACAGAGGAGCCTGGTGGGCCATAGTCCATGGGGTCACAAAGAGTCTGACACGACTGAGCATGCATGCACAGTCATGTCAATTACCGATAGATACTATTACAACTTACCATGCTGTATTCTAGTATTAATAATTTGGGTGAAATCTATTTCTAGAAAACCTCTGAAATTGGTTTGAGGAACCATTTCTAACACCACCTTTATTGTCCGATGAAGTTCTGCTGCAGGGCCCAGGGCGCTGGGCTGTCAGACACAGCAGTCGAAGGAAGTCCTGGAGAGGTGGCAGAAGGGCACCATCGTAAGCAGTTTTGCCACTGGCCCTGTCAGTGCCCCCGGTCGGAAGCCCAGCTGCCCTCCTGGAGTGAGCCTGGTGAGAGATGGCTGCGGATGCTGCAGAATCTGTGCCAGGCAGCCAGGGGACACCTGCAACGAAGCTGACCTCTGCGACCCCCACAAAGGGCTGTACTGTGACTACTCAGCAGACAGGCCTAGGTACGAGACCGGAGTGTGTGCATGTAAGTGTTTCCTTTTGGACCGGCTGGAAAATGTGGAGTCTAGACAGGACTTTTTCTGCAGTTTTCACATTGGAATAATCATCTTCATTTGACTAAATCTGAGGTGGGTTTAGTTTTCATGCACCAGTGAGACTTGCCTTGTCATATTGGAGACATCTGAACTAGGCAGATGTTACACACACATTCAGAAACCTGTTTTATTGCATTGAAATGATCTTGAAGTTCTTCTCAGGTAATTGCTTTTAGTGCTAAAAACAGGAGAAATTATGTAAACAGTCTGACTTACTAAAGTGGCAAAAGGACAGTTTTTGTTATACTATCAAATGCAATCTGAATTTAGCCTTTTGTGTACCTGAAAAATATTCTTTCTTGATATGTAAGGATATGTCTCTAGTATTCAGATATACTGCTTTAATCTCAGCCTTCTGAACTAACCATCAAGTTTCTGTACTTTTTGCTGAGGCAGATTTGTAAGAAAGAGGGTGGGGGCACCCCCCTCAGCTTTGTGAAGGGAGGGTCTTAGCTCTGGAGACTGGAGTGTGCTCAGTTGGTTCAGTCACGTCTGACTCTTTGGAACTTTATAGACTAGCTCGCCAGGCTCCTCTGTCCTCTGGGATTCTCCAGGCAAGAATACTGGAGTGGTTTGTCATGCTGTCCTCCAGAGGACCTTCCTGACCCAGGGATCAAACCCGTGTTTCTTATGTCTCCTGCATTGGCAGGTGGTTTCTTAACCACTAACGCCACCTGGGGAGACTGCTCAAGACCATCTAAACCTATGCCTTGACAGTAATCGAGCATGCTGATTTATTTAGGAATAAAAGTAAAATTTCTAAGGGAAAGGGAAATATTCATGTCAACTGAGTGGTTAAGTTGCTCTGTAGAACAGTCTGTGGGAAGATTAATTACTAGCAGAAGTTAGGTTGTGAGTGTGGAGTGAGAGCACATCTCTGGAGCTGGGGTGAATGTGGAATCATTCAAGTTCAGTAGCCTGATGCCTCTGTCAGTTCAGTTCAGTCACTCAGCTGTGTCTTGACTCTGTGTGACCCCATGAACTGCAGCACGCCAGGCCTCCCTGTCCATCACCAACTCCCGGAGTCCACCCAAACCCATGTCCATTGAGTCGGTGATGCCATTCAACCATCTCATCCTCTGTCGCCCCCTTCTCCTCCTGCCCTCAGTCTTTCCCAGCATCAGGGTCTTTTCAAATGAGTCAGCTCTTCACATCAGGTGGCCAAAGTATTGGAGTTTCAGCTTCAAAATCAGTCCTTCCAATGAACACCCAGGACTGATCTCCTTTAGGATGGACTAGTTGGATCCCCTCACTGTCCAAGGGACTCTCAAACGTCTTCTCCAATACCACAGTTCAAATCGTCAATTCTTTGATACTCAGCTTTCTTTATAGTCCAACTCTCATATCCATACATGACCACTGGAAAAACCATAGCCTTGACTAGACTGACCTTTGTTGACAAAGTAATGTCTCTGCTTTTTAATATGCTGTCTAGGTTGGTCATAACTTTCCTTCCAAGGAGTAAGCATCTTTTAATTTCATGGTTTATTATATTGATTATCTCTGGGTTCAAATTCTGAACTCTGTCTGCGGAGTGACCTTGAACAAGTTGCCTAACCTCTCTGTGGCTCAGTTATACTGTAAGTACTTTCTATCTTATAGAGTTGTTAGGAAGGTCAAATGAAATGATGACACAAAACCCAAAATATCTGGTATCACAATATCTGGTATGTAGTAAATTCTCAAAAATGTAATTTCATGTACAGTGTGATGAGTATCATAACAGTGCACAGCCATGAGAATGGGGGTGGGGATGGTCTATAACTGGGGCCACAAACTGTGGCTCTGGGACCAAATCTGGCCCATAGTCTGTTTCTGTAAATGATGTCTCATCAGAGAACCACCATATAGTCTGTGGCTGCTTTATAATGGCAGTATCTAGTAGTTGCAACAGAGACCAAATAGTCTATAAAGGCTGTATAACTTTACAGAGAATGTGCTGATTCATCATATAGAACAATGGTTTTCAACCTTTTTTTTGGTCTGAGGATCCCTTCAGTCTTGTAAATTAATAAGGACGCAAAGAGGTTCTGTTTATGAATTATTTCCTGGCATTTAATGGATTAGAAATTTAAAACTATTTACTAATTCATTTGAAATTAAATAACCTGCCCGTTGAAAATTAATAGAAATAATATATTATTTGTGAAAGAACTTACTTTAAAAACAAAGAAAAATTAAGAGACGAGTGAAAGTGGAATTGTTTGACATTTTTGCAAATCTCTCTAATGTCTAGCTTAACAGAAGATAGATTCTTACATCTGCTTCTATTGGAATATATGAAGGGGTTCCATCCTTATACAGATACATTACTGGAAAAGGAAGGAATGTTTTAACTTTTCAATTATATTTTTTTCATATTATAACTTAAGTGGAGTTTCTAAAAATTAGCTGCATCACTGCTAATGATGTGGACTCTGAAACCACATCAATGAACTTAACAGACTCTATGACATTAGAATACATTGGTTTAGTCAAAGACCCACTTGGAACAGGGCTTTTCCTCATGCATAATTTTATAACAACAGTATACACTAGTTATTTGGAAAATACCAGTTTGGAACAATGGTTTATGGAGATTTTTTCCTTTTAAAATCACATTATTTAGTACCAAACTCATCAGAAAAGCCTACATCTTGGGTAGCTATAAAGATCTCAGTGGTGGATACAAGTTTTACAAAATTCTAATTTTTGCTCAACAGCCTTAAATTCTGTCATTGGCAACAAGTACTGTCAGTTGTTTTCCTTGAAGTGATTGGCTCACCTTGTTGATTTTTAAGAAAATATCTGCCAAATACCCAAGTCTGAATAACCATGATGTATCAGTCAGTCACTTCTTCAGGGGAAATTACCACTAAAAATGTGGCTAGTTAGACCCACAACTGAAACAGTAACATAGGTGCTTTTCCTCAAGATAACTATCGTACTTTGGTACAATATTTCCAAGAAAGCCCTATGCATATTTCCTGTTTTTTCACATGGAATATTAAAAGATGTTTTGATCATTAAGATTTAATAAAATCTGTGTTAAAGACATTTTTAGTAAAACTAAGAACTCTCTTTTTATTATTATTTTTTAATTTTTATTTATTTATTATTTTTTTTAAATTACAATACTGTATTTGTTTTGCCATACATTGACATGAATCAGCCACAGGTGAACACAATCTCCCAATGCCGAAGCCCCCTCCCACCTCCCATCCCACATCATCTACCTGAATCATCCTGCACACCAGCCCCATGCATCTTGCATCCTGCATTGAACATAGACTGGCGCTTCGTTTCTTACAAGATAGTATACATGTTTCAATGCCATTCTCCCAAACCATCCCACCCTTTCCCTCTCCCTCAGAGTCCAAAAGTTCGTTCTATACCTCTGTGTCTCTTTTGTTGTCTCACATATAGGGTCATCATTACTATCTTCTAAATTCCATATATATGTGTCAGTATACTGTATTGGTGTTTTTCTTTCTGGCTTACTTCACTCTGTATAATCGGTTCCAATTTCATCCATCTCATTAGAACTGAGTCAAATTTATTCTTTTTAAGGGCTGAGTAGTACTCCATTGTGTATATGTACCACAGCTTTCTTATCCATTCATCAGCTGATGGACATCTAGGTTGCTTCCATGTCCTGGCTATTATAAACAGCGCTGCAATGAACATTGGGGTACATGTGTCTCTTTCAATTCTGGTTTCCTCAGTGTGTATGCCCAGCAGTGGGATTTCTGGGTCATAAGGCAGTTCTATTTGCAATTTTTTAAGGAATTTCCACACTGTTTTCCATAATGGCTGTACTAGTTTGCATTCCCACCAGCAGTGTAAGAGGGTTCCCTTTTCTCCACATCCTCTCCAGCATTTATTGCTTGTAGACTTTTGGATCGCAGCCATTCTGACTGGTGTGAAATGGTACCTCATTGTGGTCTTGATTTGCATTTCTCTGATAATGAGTGATGTTGAACATCTTTTCATGTGTTCGTTAGCCATCTGTATATCTTCTTTGGAGAAATGCCTATTTAGTTCTTTGGCCCATTTTTTTATTGGATCGCTTATTTTTCTGGAGTTGAGCTGCATAAGTTGCTTATATATCTTTGAGATTAGTTGTTTGTCAGTTGTTTCATTTGCTATTGTTTTCTCCCATTCAGAAAGCTGTCTTTTCACCTTGCTTATAGTTTCCTTTGTTGTGCAGAAGCTTTCCATTTTAATTAGATCCCATTTGTTTATTTTTGCTTTTATTTCCAGTATACTGGGAGTTGGATCATAGAGGATCCTGCTGTGATTTATGTCGGAGAGTGTTTTGCCTATGTTCTCCTCTAGGAGTTTTATAGTTTCTGGTCTTACATTTAGATCTTTAATCCATTTTGAGTTTATTTTTATGTATGGTGTTAGAAAGAGGTCTAGTTTCATTCTTTTACAAGTGGTTGACCAGTGTTCCCAGCACCACCTGTTAAAGAGACTGTCTTTACTCCATTGTATATTCTTGCCTCCTTTGTCGAAGATAAGGTGTCCATAGGTGTGTGGGTTTATCTCAGGGCTTTCTATTTTGTTCCATTGATCTATATTTCTGTCTTTGTGCCAGTACCATACTGTCTTAATGACTGTGGCTTTGTAGTAGAGCCTGAAGTCAGGCAAGTTGATTCCTCCAGTTCCATTCTTCTTTCTCAAGATTGCTTTGGCTATTCAAGGTTTTTGTATTTCCATACAAATCTTGAGATTATTTGATCTAGTTCTGTGAAAAATACTGCTGGTAACTTGATAGGAATTGCATTGAATCTGTAGATTGCTTTGGGTAGTATACTCATTTTCACTATATTGACTCTTCCGACCCATGAGCATGGTATATTTCTCCATCTATTAGTGTCCTTTTGATTTCTTTCATCAGTGTTTTATAGTTTTCAATATATAGGTCTTTAGTTTCTTTAGGTAGGAATATTTCTAACTATTTTATTCTTTTTGTTGCAATGGTGAATGGAATTGTTTCCTTAACTTCTTTTTCTACTTTCTCATTATTAGTGTATAGGAATGCAAGGGATTTCTGAGTGTTGATTTTATATCCTGCAACTTTACTATATTCATTGATTAGCTCTAGTAGTTTTCTGGTCGAGTCTTTAGAATTTTCTATGTAGAGGATCATGTCAACAGTGAGAGTTTTACTTCTTCTTTTCCAATTTGGATTCCTTGTATTTCTTTTTCTGCTCTGGTTGCTGTGGCCAAAACTTCCAGTACGATGTTGAAGAGTAGTGGTGAAAGTGGACACCCTTGTCTTGTTCCTGACTTTAGGGGAAATGGTTTCAATTTTTCACCATTGAGAATAATGTTAGCTGTGGGTTTGTCATATATAGCTTTTATTATGTTGAGGTATGTTCCTCTATTCCTGCTTTCTGGAGCGTTTTTATCATAAATGGATGTTGAATTTTGTCAAAGGCTTTTTCTGCATCTATTGAGATAATCTATGATTTTTATTTCTCAGTTTGTTAATGTGATGAATTACATTGATTGACTTGCGGATATTGAAGAATCCTTGCATCCCTGGGATAAAGCCCACTTGGTCATGGTGTATGATCTTTTTAATGTGTTGCTGGATTCTGATTGCTAGGATTTTATTGAGGATTTTTGCATCTATGTTCATCAGTAATATTGGCCTGTAGTTTTTTTGTGGTGTCTTTGTCAGGTTTTGGTATTAGGGTGATGGTGGCCTCATAGAATGAGTTTGGAAGTTTACCTTCCTCTGCAATTTTCTGGAATAGTTTCAGTAAGATAGGTGTTAGCTCTTCTCGAAATTTTTGGTAGAATTCAGGTGTGAAGCCATCTGGACCTGGGCTTTTGTTTGCTGGAAGATTTCTGATTACAGTTTCAATTTCCATGCTTGTGATGGGTCTGTTAAGATTTTCTATTTCTTCCTGGTTCAGTTTTGGAAAGTTGTACTTCTCTAAGAATTTGTCCATTTCTTCCAAGTTGTCCATTTTATTGGCATATAATTGCTGATAGTAGTCTCTTATGATTCTTTGTATTTCTGAGTTGTCTGTCGTGGTCTCTCCATTTTCATTTCTAATTTTGTTGATTTGATTTTTTTCTCTTTGTTTCTTGATGAGTCTGGCTAATGGTTTGTCAATTTTATTTATCCTTTCAAAGAACCAGCTTTTTGCTTTGTTGATTTTTGCTATGGTCTCTTTTGTTTCTTTTGCATTTATTTCTGCCCTAATTTTTAGGATTTCTTTCCTTCTACTAACTCTGGGGTTCTCTATTTCTTCCTTTTCTAGTTGCTTTAGATGTAGAGTTAGGTTATTTATTTGACTTTTTTTTTTGTTTCTTGAGGTATGCCTGTATTGCTATGAACTTTCCTCTTAGCACTGCTTTTATAGTGTCCCAAATGTTCTGTGTAGTTGTGTTTTCATTTTCATTAGTTTTGATGCATATTTTGATTTCTTTTTGATTTCTTCTGTGATTTGTTGATTATTCAGAAGGGTGTTGTTCAGCCTCCAAATGTTGGAATTTTTAATAGTTTTTCTCCTATAATTGAGATCTAACCTTAGTGCATTATGGTCAGAGAAGATGCTTGGAATAATTTCGATTTTTTTGAATTTATCAAGGTTAGATTTATGACCCAGAATGTGATCTATCCTGGAAAAGTTTCCGTGTGCACTTGAGAAAAAGGTGAAATTCATTGTTTTGGGGGTGAAATGTCCTATAGATATCAATTAGGTCTAACTGGTCTATTGTATCGTTAAATGTTTGCGTTTCTTTGTTAATTTTCTGTTCAGTTGATCTGTCCATAGGTGTGAATGGGGTATTAAAGTCTCCCACTATTATTGTGTTATTATTAATTTCCCCTTTCATGCTTGTTAGCAATTGTCTTACATATTGCGGTGCTCCTATGTTGGGTGCATATATATTTATAATTGTTATATCTTCTTCTTGGATTGAGCCTTTAATCATTATGTAGTGGCCTTCTTTGTCCCTTTTCACAGCCTTTGTTTTAAAGTCTATTTTATCGGATATGAGTATTGCTACTCCTGCTTTCTTTTGATCTTTATTTGCATGGAATATCTTTTTCCAACCCTTCACTTTTAGTCTGTATGTGTCCGTTGTTTTGAGGTGGGTCTCTTGTAGGCAGCATATATAGGGATCTTGTTTTTGTATCTATTCAGCCAGTCTTTGCCTTTTGGTTGGGGCATTCAACCCATTTACATTTAAGGTAATTATTGATAAGTATGCTCCTGTTGCCATTTACTTTATTGTTTTGGGTTTGGGTTTATACGTCCTTTTTGTGTTTCCTGTCTAAAGTCTATCCTTTAGTATTTGGAGAGCTGGTTTGGTGGTGCTGAATTCTCTCAGCTTTTGCTTGTCTGTAAAGCTTTTGATTTCTCCTTCATATTTGAATGAGATCCTTGCTGGGTATAGTAGTCTTGGCTGAAGGTTATTATCTTTCATCACTTTAAGTATGTCTTGCCATTCCCTCCTGGCCTGAAGAGTTTCTCTTGAAAGATCTGCAGTTATTCTTATGGGGATCCCCTTGTGTGTTATTTGTTGTTTTCCCCTTGCTGCTTTTAATATTTGTTCTTTGTGTTTGGTCTTTGTTAGTTTGATTAAAATATGTCTTGGGGTGTTTCGCCTTGGGTTTATCCTGTTTGACACTCTCTGGGTTTCTTGGACTTGGGTGATTATTTCCTTCCCCATTTTAGGGAAGATTTCAACTATTATCTCCTCAAGTATTTTCTCATGGTCTTTCTTTTGGTCGTCTTCTTCTGGGACTCCTATAATTCGAATGTTGGATCGTTTCATATTGTCTTGGAGGTCTCTGAGGTTGTTCTCATTTCTTTTAATTTGTCTTTCTTTTTCCCTCGCTGATTCATTTATTTCTACCATTCTATCTTCTATTTCACTAATCCTATCTTCTGCCTCCGATATTCTACTATTTGTTGCCTCCAGAGTGTTTCTGATCTCATTTATTGCATTGTTCATTGTATGTTGACTCTTTTTATTTCTTCTAGGTCCTTGTTAAACCTTTCTTGCATCTTCTCAATCCTTGACCCCAGGCTATTTATCTGTGATTCCATTTTGATTTCAAGATTTTGGATCATTTTCACTATCCGTATTCGGAATTCTTTCTCAGGTAGATTCCCTATCTCTTCCTCTTTTATTTGGTTTGGTGGGCATGTCTCCTGTTCCTTTACCTGCTGGGTATTCCTCTGTCTCTTCATCCTGGTTATATTGCTGCGTTTGGGGTGGCTTTTCTATATTCTGGGAATTTGTGGAATTCTCTTTCTTATAGAGCTTCCTCTCTGTGTTTGAGGTTATATCAGTGGCTTGTCAAAGTTTCTTGATTAGGGATGCTTGTGTTGGAGTTCTGGTGGGTGGAGCTGGATTTCTTCTCTCTGGAGTGCTGTGAAGTGTGAAGTAATGGGTTATGAGATGTCAATGGTTTTGGAGTATTTTGAGTTGCCTGTGTATTGAAGCTCAGGGGCTTGTTCTTGTGTTGCTAGAGAATTTGCGTGGTATGTCTTGCTCTGGAACTTGTTGGCCCTTGGGCGGTGCTCAGTTTCAGTATAGGTATGAAGGCGTTTGATGAGCTCTTATTGGATAATGTTCCCTGTATTCAGGAATTCTTTGATCTCAGGATTTGGACTTATGCCTCCTGATTCTGGTTTTCAGATTTATTTTTACAATAGCCTCATGATTTCTCCGTCTATTCAGCACTAATGTTAAAACATCTAGGTTAGTGATGATAGGTTTCTCCACCTTGAGGGTCGTCCCTAGAGGATCGCTGAGTTACTTGGAGGAGAGAAAAGGGAGGGAGTAGTTAGAGGTGAGTGGAATGGGATGAGGTGGATTCAAAGAGGAAAAAGCAAGCTAGCCTGTAACCACTTTCTTGTGTGCGCTCCGAAGTCTGGACTGCTCAGAGGTGGTCACAGAGTTATACATGGAAGAGGAGAGGGAGGAAGTAGATAGAGGTGGACAGGAGGATAAAGGAGGGAGATGGAAAGGAGGGATACAGATCCAGCCAGTGACCAGTTCCCTGAGAATTCTCCACCTTCTGGAACACACAGAGATTCATAGAGTTGGGTAGAGAAGAGGAGGGGGGAGGGAGGGAGACAAAAGCCACCTGGTGGAGAAAAGAGAGATTCCAAAGGTGGAGAGAGTGGTCAAGCCAGTAGTCTCGCACTCATGTAAAACTGGGTACTGAAGATTAGGTTTTTAAAAGTACAAAATTGGCAACAAATACCAAAATGCCAAGATTAAAAATCTGGAGTAAAGATTGGATTTTCAAAGATAGAATATTGAAGAGAAGAAGAAGAAGGAGAGAGAAATTTAAAAAAATAGAGAAAAAATAAAATATAATAAAAGACTCCAGAATTATTAAAAGACAACTTCCTCCACCAATAGGACTATATACGGCATTTGCTTTAACGATAGGGTTTTTTTTTGAAAATTAATATTAGGTTATAAAAATAATAAATAGAAATATAGAAGACTTAAAAATTTAAGCAAGTTTAGGAAAAAGACAAAAAAGAAAAAACAAATTTAAAAAAGAAAAAAATTGTTAAAGAAAGAAAAAAATCACGGTTCCACATCATCCCCCCACAAAAAAAAATTTTGATCATAAAAGTAGTAACGGTACATCTGGCGCTTTCTCTGCCGTTGTGGACTGTGTGGGGTTGCTACCAAGGCAGTTCCCTCTGTTTGACTTCTTCTGTTTGCTGGTCTCTTCCGTGTCTGATTTCCGTCTTGCCACAGGGAGGGTGGTGGTGAGCTCTGCACTGGGCTTGCCCTTCTTGCTCTGCGGGATAACCGTGTGGGGCCTGCCCTATGCTTCATGCACTTCCCCGGTCTAAGCTGCTCAGGTTTGGCGCTCAGGAAGCCCCCTCCGGGTGTCGGGTTTGGTTGATCCTGGGCTACGTTCCCTTCCCAAGTCCGAGTGGCTAGGGAGTTTGGCGCGCACTATTGTTGCGTCTTCTGGGCTTTCCGGGTTGCTCAATTTTCTGGGAGCTCCACTGGGGGCTCTTTCTCAGGCAGATGATGACTGTTCAGAGACCCCCAGAAGTCTCAGTAAAGAAACCTGTTTGCAATTTGGTAGGTAATGTCTCTCTTGAGCTGCGACTGCCCTTTTCCAGCGCTTAAGGCTCTGGCTGCCTGTCGCCGGTGGGGGATGGTCTGCAGCCGGCTATTTCCGATCCGTCCTTTGTTCTGTGCGTGAGCCTGTCAGTGTCTTACGTTCGAGTGTTTCGCGTGTTAGTTATCCCCCAGTCTGGTTTGCTAGTCTGAGATAAATCGTTCTAGCCATGCGTGGACCCGATTCTGGCCCCGTTACGCCCGATTCTCGAGGAAAGCCCAGCAGCCTACGTCTCCTGCGGCCCAATTCTTAGAAAGCACTGTTGCGGGCACGCTCCTCCCTGCCCAACCCCCACTGCTGTCGGATGCAGGCGTTTGCGCTGCTTGTCCGCTGGGGGTTATACTGTTGAATTAGTAATCTGTTGGTTTTAATTATTTATTTATTCTTCCTTCCTGTTATGTTGTCCTCTGTGCTTCCAGGGCTCGCCCCACACACAGCTGTGAGGAAAGTTCCCCAATTTTAGAGAACCTCACTTTTTAAGAGTCTCTTCCTGGGACGGGATTCCCTTCCTGTGCCGGGGTTCCCTCCCTACCTCCTTTGTCTCTATCTTCGTCCTTTAAAATAATTCCTACCTGGTTTTGAAGCCAATGATCTGCTTTGCTGGATGCCTGTTGTCCTCTGCCAGCAGTCAGAAGTTATTTTGTGGAATTTACTCAGTGTTTAAATGTTCTTTTGATGAGGTAGAGGGGAGAAAGTGTTCTCCCCATCCTATTCCTCCGCCATCTTTTTCGCTCCTCTCTTTTTTTTTTTTAAAGTATACTTACGTACAAATGCATGGCAAAGAAAAATACAATGGCTAATAGGTATAGTCTGATTGATTCTAAGGTCCAGCAGCCATTTTAGCCACCACTCCTTTTGCACGTTTGGTGCAAATATCAACTGGGTGAACAAAGTCGGTCACATCTTGGTACTCTGAAAATGTTTTGACCTTCCAGTTCTATGAAAGGGCCTCAGGTACTGCCAGGGGGCCCATGGACCACACTTTGTGAGAACGTCTGATCCAGGTCAAGATACCCCTCAGGGGAAGTGAAAGTTTTCTTTCAGTTGTCTTAAAAACAAAATCAGTTACTGTGCAGTACTGTAAACAGATTATGATTTCTTCATTCACTTACCCCCAACTTCCTAGGACTATATCCCAGCCTATTATTGAACATTATTGAACATCGGGGGATAGGTGTCTCACTAGCCATCATCTCAGCTCTGAGGTTTACAGTCATCCCAGTGCTGTATTCATCCCAGGGCTATATTATGGAGGTTTCCAGATGGCACGTGCTAAAGAACTGGCCTGCCAATGCAGGAGATGGAAGAGATGCATGTTTGATCCTGGGTTGGGAAGATCCCCTGGAAAAGGAAATGGCAACCCATTCCAGTATTCTTGCCTGGGAAATCCCATGGACAGGGGAGCCTGGTGGGCTACAGTCTGTGGGGTTGCAGAATCGGACACGACTGAAGTGACTTAGCATGCACACAGTGCTATGTTCATTTTTTTTTTTTTTAATTTATTGCAGAACAGGGTCTGAATTTTGAAGGTGATCACTTGGGGCGGATTATCTCCAAATCTAATGAAAATGTCTCATGTTCACTTTTACAGATGTTCTGTGAAGGAGGTTCCAGATGGGGCCAAGGAAATTGAGAACTACATAAAGGAGACAGCAGTTTGCTCTAGGGTTTACAGCTGAAGGTCTAGACTAGCAGTTACAGTTCTTTGGTGATTTTTTTTCTTTTCTCCTTTCAGATCTCATCGCTGTGGGATGTGAGTTCAACGGGTGCATTATCAAAATGGCCAGGCGTTTCAGCCCAGTCCCCTGTTCAGCTGCCTGTGTGTCGGCGGGGCCATTGGATGCACACCTCTGTTCATACCAAAGCTAGCCAACAGGCACTGCTCTGGGGCTAAAGGTGGAGAGAACACTGATCAGTCAAAATGTGGCCTGGGGTCGTCACAGAAACAGCTCTCAACAAGCTACAAGACAATGCCAGGTATTTGTTATGTAGAACTATTTCTCACGAAGGACTTTGCCTGGTTTCCTTTCCTGTTCCTTTTATGTACCAAGGGATTCAGTACGCACTTACTGATTGGTGGTCAGTGTGAGATTTAGTTTGAGTGTGCCATTGTACTTGGTCTTTGCCTCAGGCAGGTATGCTTTAAGTATCTGAAAAGGGAATTTTATGTTGTTTTAGATTCCCCCCTTTTTTTTTTTTTGTGCACGTGGCTTTGCAGGAAGGATCTCAGTTCCCCAACCAGGAATTGAACCCAGGCCATGGCAGTGAGAGTACTGAATCTTAACCACTAGAGAACTCCCAAACTATTCCAGTTTTCTACTAGGTCAGGAAATTCTAAATTACTACCTCTCCCTATTTCCATTTAACCTCTCAGGGCTTTCCAGATGGTGCTAATGATAAAGAACTCGCCTGCCAGTACAGGAGACGTTAACAGACGTGGGTTCAATCCCTGGGTCAGGAAGATCCCCTGGTGGAGGGCGTGGCAACTCACTCCAGTATTCTTGCCTGGAGAATCCCACAGACAGATGAGCCTGGCAGGCTATAGTCCCTAGGGTCACAAAGAATTGGACACAACTGAAGTGACTTAGCATGCTCATGCATAGGAAAAGCTGACCAAATATTGTTGACATGTACCCTAGCCTGGAAAAACTTTTATTTGTATTGTTATGGGCAAGAAGTATGAACTATCCAGTTCCAATACAACTCTTCTGTATGGTAAAAGCAGAAATGAAAGGCTACTGATTAAAAATAGAGGGTATTTGTTGCTGCAATTTGTAAGTATTTCTAAAAATAGATAAAATTACCCTTTCCTTCACCTGGTGGCTCAGCTGGTGAAGAATCCGCCTGCAATGCCAGAGACCTGAGTTCAATCCCTGGGTTGGGAAGATCCCCTGGAGAAGGGAAAGGCTACCCACTCCAGTATTCTGGCCTGGAGAATTTCATGGACTATATAGTCCATGGGGTCGCAAAGAGTCGGACATGACTGAGACTTTCATTTCACTCACTCACACTCACTCTGAAAGTGAAGCTTAACAATTACCCGCCTCTAAATAAATGTGCACACAGGCATCTTTAAAGTAGGTTGCCCAGGTATGTGAGTAGTCAGAAACTTAGTGAGATTCTGTATTACTCAGCTGGAGCACCTGGCCATTTATAGTTGGTGTCTCTGTTGGTCTGCTCTGAGTTAGCACCTTATAAAGGTGCTGGGAGTTTTGGGGGACAGGGTTTCAAAATTGTCAGCAGGTGAAGGACTCAAAAGGGGGCAATACTCATGCCTGTTATTATTCACATCCGTGTTTTCATCTAGCAATCAAGACTGGCTTTTTCTTGAAATTTACAGCTTAGTAAATGAACGGTGCCATGGAAGTATGGAGTATTTATATCTGCTAAAGACTCCTAAATTCACTCGTGTTATGGGAATAGTTAATAAAAGCAATGATAATCAGAGAAATAAGTTTTAGATCTTTAAGGCCTAATCCTTAAAGGGGGAACATCCTCTGGGATTCCAATTATGACTTTTAATTCAAAAAAATTTAACAGGCTGTGGCAAATTGGCATTTACCATATATGGCTTTTCAGCTAACAGCCTGATACTACTAATGCTCTAAAACCTTTTAAAATTATAAGCCAAATTCTTTTTTTTTTTTTTTCCCAAATGGACAAGATCAGTTGATTTTCTGCACTGAATCTGCGTGACTTAAGTTCTTAGGACCCATGTGTGAACCTCCCTGATGAGACCAACTTAGAGCAGCAGTTGTCCCCAGGTAAAGGCCTTTGGATCAAAGTCAAGTTGGTCTCATTTGTAAAGTTAGAGTGGCTTCAGTGGATTCACTTGGAACCTGGTGGAGGACACGTCAGATGGTCATTCTTAGTGGTTAGTACTTTGCTACAAAAAATTAGACTCTCTCAAGTGCTCTGTTTATTAATATATAGACCTAGATTCGTTTCAGAGGATGTATACATTCAGTGTAATATCTCTTGCTTACCTTTAAAACTGTACTTATGGGCCCAAACAAGTTTGGCTTTTAAAATGAAGCACAAGGACACACATACTTTAAGATGTATTTGTCTAGGAACTTAGTTAATTCCAGAGTCCATGGTTGGAATCTAGCTTTTACTTGGACAGCAGGAAGCATGCAATGACTTAATGCCTCTATGCTTTACTCACTGCTCATTTGACACTAAACTTTTACAATTTCTTCCAGTATCCTTGCCCTTAAATGAATGCTAAGCAAATTTCCTGAACTGCAGCTCTTGGCTTAACTCTGAGGGGGATTAACTGGTAACACGACAATCTAAACTACCTTTATTTATTGCAGATGCGCCAAGCTTTTACCCTGCTTCCTGCCCTGATGTCTTTAAACTGCTGCCTGCCTTCCAGGTATCTTCATTTTCCTGCTTCCTCGCCCTCAGTTCTGTGTGCAGTTGCAAGATCCTACTGTAATAAAACTGACAACAGTATCAAAGTATCATTGTATTCGAAGATAGCACATACTTCCAAGTGACTGATGTTTCCTATCAAGCAGGCATGGCGAGCAGTCCTTTTAAATTGACATTTTAAAGTAATGTAGCCAGAATTTTGCTGTGTTCAATTGCAGACTCAAATCTTTAGGATGTAATATTAACCTGAAGGAAATGCTTTCCATTCATTCTGAAGTGGCATGAAATGTGTCTAGACAATGGAAGGGTTAGGCCCGATACCACGGGGAACGTTAACAATTAAACTGAATAAAATAGATGGTACATTTTTCATGACTTAGTATATGATTATTTAGTGTAGAGAATCTTCTAAAGGACTAGATTTTTAAGTGGTGAGAAAAATAACTGGTCTTATTGATAGCTGAATTCTCAGATTTAACTTTTATATTTTAGATTTTAAAATAACCATGAAATAATAAGACCACATTGTCTGATTAATATCCTGAATTCCCTAATCCTACTCATATCTGTTTCAACATCTGTTGAAAATAACATCAAGCATAAGCCAAGAACCGGAGAAAAGATGGCTGTCCATCAAAGCATATGCTTGTTGAGTACTCAGGGGTGGACTAAGCAGAAACAGGCAAATGGGCATTTTACCCAGTTTCTCAAAGATAATGCATTTAAATTCCTAAGCTACTAGACTATAGTATTTAGTTAAAAGGTAATTTGGGGAGTAGGGAAAATAGAATAATTAGACCATAAGCTTATTTTATTCAGTTACATTATATAAAGTTCATATCTGTAAACTATTAGCTTAAAAATCAGGATTAAAAATTATCTGCATGAGTACATACATATTTAAGTACATGTACTCCTCTTCCTCTATTTTAGCATATAGGAATCTCCCACTGATTTGGAAAAGAAAATGTCTTGTGCAAGCAACAAAGTGGACCCCTTGCTCCAGAACATGTGGGATGGGAATATCTAACAGGGTGACCAATGAAAACAGCAACTGTGAAATGAGAAAAGAGAAAAGACTGTGTTACATTCAGCCTTGTGACAGTGATATATCAAAGACAGTAAAGGTAAAGTTTAATTATATTTTTCATAATTCAAAATTGAGGCTCCTGAAAAGTGTGAGTATGTGTATGTGTGTGTTCTGGAGGTGTTTGTTAATAAAACCACTTCATGAAACTCTTAGAGCCAAACTATCTTCAGTTCAGTTGCTCAGTCGTGTCCGACTCTTCGCGACCCCATGAATCGCAGCACGCCAGGCCTCCCTGTCCATCACCATCTCCCGGAGTTCACTCAGACTCACGTCCATTGAGTCCGTGATGCCATCCAGCCATCTCATCCTCTGTCGTCCCCTTCTCCTCCTGCTCCCAATCCCTCCCAGCATCAGAGTCTTTTCCAATGAGTCAACTCTTCGCATGAGGTGGCCAAAGTACTGGAGTTTCAGCTTCAGCATCATTCCTTCCAAAGAAATCCCAGGGCTGATCTCTTTTAGAATGGACTGGTTGATCTCCTTGCAGTCCAAGGGACTCTCAAGAGTCTTCTCCAACACCACAGTTCAAAAGCATCAATTCTTCAGCGCTCAGCCTTCTTCACAGTCCAACTCTCACATCCATACATGACCACAGGAGAAACCATAGCCTTGACTAGACAAACTATCTTGAAGGAAAGCAAATATTAACTAGCTGTACTTTGTGGGAAAAATTTTCATCGAGCAGAGACAAAATGTTAACCTGTGGATTCTAGAATATTCTAACAATGTAATAGTTGGGTCTTGATCAGTCTGATTTGTTGTGGTACCCCACCATGTATACTGTTTAGGAGAAGATCTTTTCAGATTCTTTTTCCTGTATTATATGTAGTGGAATCAGAGTCATCAATGAAAGATTTTGGTTGCTACACTGTAATTAGGAAAACAAACACATGAACAGCAGAGCAGTTCTGATCTTAAGTTATATATTACCAGCTTGGAGAGGGAACCACACCATTTCCAGAATGCTTTGCTTAGTTACTGCTTCCCAAAGGACTGTAATGTCATAATACACACTCTAAGGTTGCTTGCTATAACTAGAGCTGGTCCTATTTCTGGAACTAAGCAAGATGACTGTCTTGAGACTAATTTTTAGAAATGCTACAAAACAGTCTTATCCCCAAGTTATTCCCTATCAGAAAGTTGACAGTTTCAAAGGGATTAAGATTTTTATTCATCTATCCATTTACTTAAACTGTTAGTAATTCTCTAAGTCTTGGCCCTTGACATTAAATAAAACAAAGATTTTCATTTATTGTGGAACTAAGTGAAAGGCGGACAAGAAAAACACATTGGGGAGTGGATGGAGGATGCACAGAGAGGACTTTCAAAGTCCTCTTGTGGGAGGGGATTTTAAAGGTCGAAAAGGGCTGGACATGATTGACTGCAACTATTAATGCCCTATTAATATTAATAAAATGTAACTATTAATGCCCTAAATGCAACTATTTTCTGTATGTATAATAGTCTATATTCTATGAAGTATCATTTTTCTGAACTATTATAATCAAGTTTAAAGAGTGACTACTTAATGTTATATATCTTTTCAGATTCCCAAAGGAAAAACATGCCAACCTACTTTCCAACCTGTCAAAGCTGAAAAATTTGTCTTTTCTGGATGCTCAAGCACTCAGAGTTATAAACCCACTTTCTGTGGAAAATGCTTGGATAAGAGATGCTGTGTGCCTAATAAGTCTAAAATGATTACCATTCAATTTGACTGCCCAAATGAAGGGTCATTTAAATGGAAGATGCTGTGGATTACATCTTGTGTGTGTCAGAGAAACTGCAGAGATCCAGGGGATATATTTTCTGAGCTCAAGATTCTATAAAAGGAAGCACAAAGAGTAAAAGTTAAGGTTAATCATGTTATTACACCAAAATTTTAAATGGTTTTAAGAGGGTGGCAAATTTGTCTTATTAGTTTAAAACAGTAAGAATGCATGAATGTTCTCAGATAACTGTATTTAAGGCATTAGAAGCTTAAAAAGGTTCTCCTAAAAATATATGTAAAATATGAAAAACCTTACAATTGAGCTCTTAAAATGTATAATTATGTAATAGTTGGTTCCGTCTACATATTCCATGAAATGAAAAATTATACAATTTACAAGAGAACATTTTATCCTGTAAGATTTTCTAGATTAAATCTTAAACAGGAGTAAGATTAAGCTGTAAATATATTTATTATTTCCATTGCCTATCCTGAATATCAATTAAGATTTCTTTTGGAAGGAAAAAATGGAACTTCTTTGACCACTGTTGACAGTTATCTAAATTTTTATACCAAACTGTAAAAATTTGATCTCCAAAGTAAAAACCAAGAGCAGTATACTTACTTTGAAAAGGAAATAAATTTAAAAAATAACACTAAAGAAAGCACATGAGACTTTTTTGGCTTGAAAATAAATTTTCTCAAAATTACTTCCTTAAATGGTAAGTCCACCAGTGAATTTGAAATATAAAATAAATTAATGCTGAAGACTAAAACTGGAGATTTATAGTAATTGGAACACTTTCACTAGACTATTACATTTACTGCAAAGTTTCAAACAAAGTATCAAGCTTAGTAATATTCTGTTTGCTATATAAATAGTGACAATCAAAACTGATAACAAGGAACAGTTTTAAAATGTGAACATTTATTATTACAAAATCAACTGGTTTGATTAAAAAATTTTATAACTTAATAAAAATAGAAGTTAATTGTAAACTGTGATTCTTTTGAGTGCAAACAAGTGGTTACCCAGAGAAGAAATAAAACCTCCTTAAATTGTAATAAAATCTATTCCTGAAGTTAGTGGCTGTTACAAAAGAAATATTATGGTCTACTCCTGTATTTACTTTTAAAGAGTCAGAATTTAAACAGACTATGAAAACAAATTATAAATAAATATAAAAAATATCTGTATAAGATTTTTTATTGCAGACATGATTATCTCTGTATAAATGACTAAATATGAGACTATAAATAAAATGTTGAGCTCTGTTCTCTTAATTTTAGAAAACAACTTTTTGGAAGACAAATGTTTGACGTTAAGGCACTGGTACTTGGCTAATTTCACACAATGGTATCATCAACAAATTGTAATTAAATGGAAACTATTCTAAAGACAGTCTTCCCAATATGAAAAACACATTAGGCTTTCTGAATCACAAAAATTCTGAAACAGAAAGGTAAGGGGATGACCTTTACGGAAAGTCATCCCTTACATCTCCCTTACAGAAAGGTAAGGGGGTAAAAGTGTGAAATTAAAAAAAAGTTTATCTTTGGGGTTTCTTTTTCACATAGCTACGTTTAGTCTAGGTAAATCTTCCACAGGCATGCTTTTGTGGCATCCAGTTGGTTATATTCCTGTATAAGTGCTGATAAAGATGACACGGCTTCTGTGAAACAGCTTTCCTCCATCCCTTCAATTTGTAGATAGTGATGAAGATGAGCCTGTAAATAAAAAACCAATGCTGACCAGTTTTAGGAATTTAATACAGACAACTATCCTATAATGTAAAATATTCTTATTAAAATGATAGTTCACTCAGCTTTACAAAAGAAATGAGAACCCAAATCCTATAAACCCATGAGATTTCTCATTTAGAGTGTAAGCCTCTCCTCTTCAGTTATAATCAATACACTGATATAACAAACAGGATCACGCCTGATTTAGATTAGTGTAATTCTTGGGAATACCCCTTGCGTGTGCTTAGTCACTCAGTCATGTGTAACTCTTTGTGATTCCATGGACTGTAAATAGCCAAAATAAACACAGTTGAAAGGTGTACTGATGGTTACCTTTTTCTTGTAGAGCCTTATGAATCTCTCTTTCAGTTCTACGAAGGTAGGCTTCACGCACGTGTTGTTTGCTAATGCTAATAACGAATGGGAATGGCCCACGGGAGGCACTGAACACAAGCTGGTCTTCCAGCCTTCTTGATTCCAGGAGACAAACTGTAGAGAAGGTTTTAATCTGAGATGCAAAAACTCAAAGGTAAGAATTAAAGTGCTAAAATGTCTGCCATACTATGGCCACCCACATTAGTCAAACTAGGACATTACTAATGCTACCATTCTAAGTGCTTAGGTTATAATGTAGGTTATCTAATTTTTAATACTAGCAGTATCAAGGTATAGCCTGACAGTGAACTAAGGGATGTTAAATTGGCTGTAATGGTGATTCAAGAAGCTAGAGACATATTTTTAACATTAGAAATCTCGGGATGAAAAGAATAAAGGTATTATAATTTTCCTTGCTTTGAAATTCAATAAAGCAACTTCCCTAAAAACAGACTGTCAATAAATAGTAAAAGAAACTAAGAAGCAGTGTAGTAGTGGTGGTGGTAATAAACATAGCAAGTTAAATTTTCTGAACACTTACAGAAGATAACATTTAATGTGCATAACATAGTTAACAATTTTGTACTATTATTTTCTAAATTTGAGGCAAAATCAGGCTCAGAGTGGCTAAGTAGCTTACTAAAGGTCACACTTCAATTGAAGTTCACAGTGCTACTTAACTACATGCTCCACCGTTGCAAACAGTACACATAACACATTATCTTGAGAAGTATAAAATCAAACCTTTCAATGTTTCTGCGAAGATCAGAAATCTGTACATTTCCTCTAACCATGAGGGCACAGGCGAGGTAGAGACTATGTCTGGGGTCAGCTCGAATTAGCTGGTGATCTTTACTAAAGGCATCTGAAAACATCTGATCCAGCCTAGAACAATGGAAGAGTCACTGTTTATAAAAATATTACAAATATCATTCTTCTATCTGTAACTATAAGATGAAAAGACAGTCATCTATAGGTAAATAAACCACACACAATTATATTCTGAATCTCAGCTATCATTTTCTCAAAGCAATCTGGGTAAATATGAAGAGAGGAAATCAAGCAATTTTGAGGGGGTGATAGAGCTTCTGCAATATACTGGTGATTTCAGATAGCTACAAAATGTTGACTAAATCATCAGTTAACTATGTAGTACTAATGCCTAAAACTTATGTCATCATTACTTAGTTCAATATGCTTATCTACTTCATAATATCAGAACTATCAAAACTAATTAAAAATCTATTAGACTACTGTCTATAAAATATATCACAAATTAGTTCAGAATAATTAAGAGGAAACTATCAAAGGACAATGCTAAGTTCTCTAAAAGAGACACAACTTTCTACTATTATTCCTGAAAATGGATACTTTTAAGTGAATGAAGTCTTTTAATTTATTTTATTCTTTAAACAGAGGAAGATAAAAGTGACTGATTAAGTTTATATAATAATACAGGCTCCTAGGCCTTTAATATGGCCCCAGTCTGATTCTGAAATCCCATTTAACTCAATACAAGTATGATTAAGTTCCTTTGATAACTCTAGCCAGAACTCTAGGAAGACTGTCTAGGAAGAGCCACAGAAATTGCACTATGCTGCGATTTCATTCAGTAGATGTTTACTAAATGCCAAGCACCATTCTAGGTGCAAGAGACCCAGCAGTGAATAACAAAAATTCCCTACTCTAGTGGAGCCTATATTCTATCCTCATTCTTCTACAGTAAGAAGGATAGAGGACTCTCTTAATGGATAGTGAGCTTTGGGGGACTTATGATTCCTCTACTGTGTTCAAAATTTTGGTATGTGCTTTTGGACATTTTAATCCAGAAAAGGTTAAGAACCACTGGTGGCTCAGGCGGTTAAGTGTCTACAATGCAGGAGACCCGGGTTCAATCCCTGGGTCAGGAAGATCCCCTGGAGAAGGAAATGGCAATCCACTCCAGTACTACTGCCTGGAAAATCCCATGGACAGAGGAGCCTAGTAGGCTACAGTCCATGGGGTGACAAAGAGTGGGACACGACTGAGCGACTTCACTTTCATACAATAAGCAGGCAAACTCATTCTTGATATACCATTTGTCAAAAATCTTAACAATTAGCAAGGAGCTATTTAAAGTTCTTGGCATATTTATATTTACATTAGAAATAAGGAATATAAAGGAGCATATACACGTTCCACAATGGCACCCCACTCCAGTACTCTTGCCTGGAAAATCCCATGGACGGAGGAGCCTGGCAGGCTGCAATCCATGGGTTCACTAAGAGTCGGACATGACTGAGTGACTTTACTTTCACTTTTAACTTTCATGCATTGGAGAAGGAAATGGCAACCCACTCCAGTGTTCTTGCCTGGATAATCCCAGGGACGGTGGTGCCTGGTGGGCTGCCATCTCGGGGGTTGCACAGAGTCGGACACGACTGAAGTGACTTAGCAGCAGCAGCAGCAAACACATTCCAATATGTGTTTTTCTATTTTCATTGATAAAAATGGACTAGATGACATTTATTAATACAAAACACAACCAAAAATCATTCTTAGTTGTTGGAGACTACCAATACATTAAAGTTTTAAAACTATGCCTTTTAACAGTATAATTTTAAAACAATTTATTATTTGCTTAAGGATAAATATGTTTATATGTAGATATGGCAGCCTTCGAAATACCTCTAGTATAGCAGAGCAAAAGGAGAAGAACACAAAGCTATAAAGAGCATTGTGATTAGCTTCTTAAGAGTCTAACATTTTTAAAGTTCTCTACAGATTTTCCTAACATGTTTTAATTAAAAACAAACTTTTAACAGGTTATACTTATATAAATAAACATTTTAAATGTTGACATGGTATTTTTATCAAAATATACCAAGGAGGATTATGCTGAACTTAATTAGAAATTACATGTCTTTAGCTTTTAAGGATTAGCTTTAAATGTCTGGATAATCACTGCTGTACAATAAATAGTTTGCACCACTTTACATTCTGTGTCCATAGTGAAGGGTGCATCTTTCACCAGTATACTCATTTTTAATATGTTGGGCTGATGATAAAAGCAAACATTTATGGTTGACTCCCATGTTCAATAAAACAAATTTTGCAAGTTGCTTAAGCTCATTAGCATCTAACACAGAAAAAAGAGAAGACTGTGCCTGCTAGTTGGCATAGTTGGCTATTTGCTCAAATAAAATTTAATCAATATCACTGTGACATTCCACAATACAGAATTAGCTTGACAAAATTTAAACTCTTGAAGATCTGTAATCCAGTTTTTATTTTATCATTTACAAACTTTCCTCTAAAAGAGGTTTTGTTTTTTTTGGGGGTGCTGGCAGGGATCTTAGTTCTCCCTATAGGGATGGAACCCAGGCTGTCTGCAGTGGAAGCTTGGAGCCCTAACCACTGGACTGCCAGGGAATTCCAATTTTCCTCTAACAGAGTCTGACAAGACCTTTTTCCTCAGCCAACTGTGAATGTCAGTGTGACCTTATCAAGTTCATCATCACTGTATATACTAAGAATACATTTTTTTTGTTAAGTAAATTGATATAACTTTTATGCTTAAATTATAAAAAAAAGTATTCTGGAGATGATATATAACAACTGTAACAGAGAAAATCAGGAAAGGAGTATGTCAAGGCTGTATATTGTCACCCTGCTTATTTAACTTCTATGCAGACTACATCATGAGAAATGCTGGACTGGATGAAGCACAAGCTGGAATCAAGGTTGCTGGGAGAGAAATATCAATAACCTCAGATGTGCAGATAACACCACCCTTATGGCAGAAAGCAAAGAGGAAATAAAGAGCTAAAGAGTTAAAACTCAACATTCAGAAACCTAAGATCATGGGATCTGGACCCATCACTTCATGGCAAATAGATGGGGAAACAATGGAAACTGAGAGACTTTAGACAGCATATTAAAAAGGCAGAGACATTACTTTGCCAACAAAGGTCCGTACATTCAAAGCTATGGTTTTCCAGTAGTCATGTATGGATGTGAGAGTTGGACTATAAAGAAAGCTGAGTGTCGAAGAATTGATGCATTTGAACTGTGGTGTTGGAGAAGACTCTTGAGAGTTCCTTGGACTGCAAGGAGATTCAACCAGTCCATTCTAAAGGAGATCAGTCCTGAATATTCACTGGAGGGACTGATGCTGAAGCTGAAACTCCAATCCTTTGGCCACCTGATGCGAAGAACTGACTCTTTTGAAAAGACCCTGATGCTGGCAAAGATTGAAGGCAGGAGGAGAAGGGGACGACAGAGGATGAGATGGTAGGATGGCACTACTGACTCAATGGACATGAGTTTGAGTCAGCTCTGGGAGTTGGTGATGGACAGGGAGGCCTGGCATGCTGAAGTCCATGGGATCGCAAAGAGTCAGACACAACTGAGCGACTGAACTGAACTGAATAGAGCAATATCTGTAAGCCTTCTATGGTGCTAGACTGTGGTAAGAGCTTTAAAAGATACTCTTATTTAATATACCCAAAATGCGTATGAGGTAGGCACTTTGACTCTCATTTTTAGAGACAAGAAAACTAAAAGTTCATCTCCTGCCCAAGGTCCTGTAATGAGTAAGTGACAGAGTTAGCATTCATACTTGTATGTCAGACTTCAAAGCTGTTAAATCTTTTTCAGTAAAAATTATATCAGTAAAATTCAGTTATTAGATTTAATTTCAAACAACTTACTATTGAGATTTTTAAAAAGACTTCTGTTTAAAAAATTTTTATTTTAAACTGACTTCTGAAGCAGCATTCACTGAATAAAAAAGGCTGTCATCAACTATTTTATATAATTCTCACAAGGAAGATGATATGTAGAGACAACTAGAGTTATTATACACTTATCTCTTAAAAACGTGCTTGTTTTTAAAATAATCTGAATCCTCAAGTAATTGAAATAAGAGTTACTACATCTTACCTTCGAGGAGGGATGTTAACATCTGCCAGTGTATACAGAGGTGTTAGGCTTGAAACAAGATAATGCAGTTGAGGAAAAGGAACTAAATTCATGCTGATTTCATTCAGGTCCATATTAAGGGATCCTTCAAACCTGGCAGAGCTAAAAAATTAACATTAAAACATGAAAAATATTAATGTAGCTTGATTTAGTCAGCAGACACTGTACTTCAGTAGAGAATATATGCTTTTTCTGTATTAGTGAAATTTAGTATCATGAACTTAAAGATAATTAAAATATAACACAACATCTACAGCAATTCTTATGTCTGGATTATCTAAAGTATAACCAGACACATGACCACAGTTGTTAATTATATACATAAATTTTTACTTTTAAGACAGACTTCAGATTGAATCAAATACATATAGTTCAATAGTTAGTTCTATAAATCTTAATAAATTCCCCCAGGGTTTGCTTATATGTGCTATAATCTGGAATAATGCCAAAGTAATCTTTTAGATCAAAGTCAAAGAAATATTTTGGACCAGCTAATAAAGTTATATATCAGCTGGTTTAAAAGGTTAATTTACAGAAAGGAAAAGAAAAAAAGTTTGCTTTTGTTTAACCAAAGTGTTTCTCAGGTCTATCTCCCACAAAACCTATTATCATTTAATACCTATTAATATTTCATGGAGTGTACTTGGGAAAATGCTGCTCTCGAGTCAGTGAAAATAAAATTGTGATCTATCATTCACAGATCTTAACATACTAGACAAATTAAAAATTTTTAATAAAAATTTAAAAAAGTTTCTACAACTTAGACTAACTAAAAATGCCACTGCAAAACATCATCAAAAGCACAGTGACGGTTTTAAACTGCCCTTAGGTACACTGTGAATAGAATTACCTTGTTAAATTGAGCAGCAAATTTGCCACAATGTTGTTCATTGCATCGAAAGGTTTCTCCTGCCGCTTTTTAAAAACTCCAGTACTTGAAGTAACCAGACTCTTTGGCTTTATCGCTGCACCCAACTTTCCAGAATTCACCATGAGGTCAATTTTGCTAATGATGTCAAATAAAGACTTTTAAGGGAAAAATATTGGGAAAGAAGCTAATTAAGAAGGGAAGACACAGATGACAATTCTTCTAGGAAGACACACAAAAAAATCAATTTAAACTTATTTTTTCTCTTAGATGGAAAGGCTGAAAAGTGGAGATTGTTTCACATAAACACATAAGCATGACACAAGACTAAATGTATATACAATATGTCCATAAATCACAATGCCATTTCTTACTTGGTTGTCAATGGGCAAAACACAGTCTGCATGCTCATTAAGTTCCTTCATCGCCAAGATGCTATTGTAAGGTGAGGTTATGACATCATCCTCACCAGAAGGATAAATTGAAGTCACGAATCTGTATACTTCTGGGAATTCATCCTCAAGCACCTTTAAAAGAAATGTGCCAAGTCCAGATCCTGTTCCTGAGGATTAAGATTTCAAAAAGAAAACAGCATAAATGGTTCAGAATGTAATTCTGGATTTCTGTGGGGTATTTTTGGTAAAAATATTTATTAAAGACAATTTTCAACTCATACCTGTGATTATATATATATTAACTAATTAATTTCAGATAAATGAAGACAATATAGGTAGTGAGACTTAAAGTCATGAATTCAATCTCTGGGTCTGGCTATGATGATAAGAGACCTTTCTACTTTCACACTTTTTACCTTTCTACTTTCTACCTTCACACTTTTTTACATTTAAATTATATCTATATGATGCCAAGAGAACTGATCGAAGAGTAAAAAGTTCACCTAAGACAGTATTCAGTCTACACTTGATGTTAAGCAACTTAAAAAAAACCAAACTATCTTGACATCTTTAGTGTAGCACCTACATAGTCTTAACGATGAATGGTATCATGACATGAAGCAACTTAAAACACGGAGTTAAAATGGTTTAAAGCTAAGCATGATCAACTATAATTTACATAGTTTTAAAACAGGAAACTTTTTTACTATTTGTCTAAAAGCAGAAACTCTAAGAATTCCATTTAGGTAACTTTCTGACACACAGAGTTCTAGTTACACAAATTCAGACATTTTTAAGAACTTAAAACTTAAAGAGAGAAAACTGGAATCCTTTATCTTGGTGGTTTTCAAAGTATGGCTTGTGAACCGTTAGTGGGTTATAAACCTAATTTATAACACCATGACTAGTATTCTCTTTTCTTAAATGAAACAAAAGAAATAGTAAGTCACATATAGTATGGGTAAATAATCTTCTGTTTTAGTTTGTGCATGGTTGTGTGTGTGTGTGCTGGGCTGTGATATAAAATGTACTTCTTGCTATTCTGACGAAAGAAAAGTTTAAAAGCCAATGCTCTAACCCCATGTGAATAAATATTAAAAAATTATGATGTTAAAAATATTAGATGAAAGTGATGGAGATTTTTTGGGTTAGAGATTTTTTTGACACAGCTATTTTGTCACAAACGAACAAAGATACCAAATATTCGCTGGGGATTTTTATGTCGTAACTAAGAACCATGAACAATTTGACATCCATTAATGAGGAACTGACTTCAAAATTATTACATATTTACACAGTCGGACAGGGCTGATATTGAAAAATGTTCAGAAACAATTTAAGGTGAAAATATGGTAGAGTAATATGTATTGCATGATCTTACTTATGTAAACACACACAAAATGTGCACAGAAAATATCTGGAAGGAGAGACACTGGCAAACTTGATTATCTATGAGGAGAGAGATTAGGGATTAGATGTGGGAAAAGACTTCATTTTTAATCTTCAATATTGTTTCAAGTATATTTGCTATTTTCAGTGAACTATGAATAAAGTACAATCTACTGAGATTCTGAGTAATAAAGGGATATATAAAGGTATCATAAAGAACTATAAATCAAACTGGTATTTTTTGGAAAACTTACTCAAAATCTGCAGGTTAATTATGTCAGTACAAAGAAAACTAGTTTCTTAATTTAATTATTATAATGGCCTTCTAAAGGCATGGTTACACTGCAATTTTAATTTCCAAATACTATCATACTGAATAATAATGAAAGTCAATTGTACATAACCTGCTAAATATAAAAATCTTAATCTCAGCTTGGAGGAAAAAAGTGTGGCAAATGTTTCTTTTAAAATAGGCTGATTCTCTTTTGAAATTAGAAAATTATGATCAGTTTCTACTTCATGGAACAGAGGAGCAAAATACTTCACTTGCAAGGTACAGGCTTCCCTGGGAAAGAAAGCAACGCAGATCATTTATTCTAGGTTAAGGTGGTTAATTACCATGTAAGGAATGATTTAAAAGAGCTAAGAGGATTTCTTTTACTTATTTCTCCTATTGAACACAAGAAAGGGCTGAAGGTGATTAAAGAAAGGGTACTGATATTCTTCTGCAAGCACATCTATGAATATGCACAAACACTTAGCTCTAGTTAGGATGCAGAATCACATAAGAAAACTCTTAGGAGAAAGGCAGCATTCTCAAAAAGCTTATAGTGAAATCTACCTTCCACTAAAGATAAAAGTTTTTTCAGATTCAATTCTGTTGGCTCTTTAAATGCTTTTAAGTTTGTAGAAAATGGTCAGAGTGACACAATTTGATAAAAATTTAAGATAAAAAGCTGTTATGTACCTGCATTCGTAAAATACACTCTTAGTTCTATCTTTTTAAAGTAAAGGCCTGAAAATAAGACTTATGTTGACAAAATGAATATCCACTTGCATTTTCACACTATAATAGACAAATGACTCAATATTTTACCTCCTCCCATGGAATGTATTATAAAAAAACACTGCAAACAATCACAGTGCTCTGCTGACTTTCTGAGTTTCTCTAAAATCTTTTCCTGATAAAGACTGCCAAACACTTTGTGACCCACAGCCCTAGAAAAAAGAATACAGATTAAAAAAAAATCTTGTATTTATTATTTTAAGATTTTATTATTTCTGGCTTAAAAGACTATAAACTTGTAAAGGTATTTTTATTGTTTTAAGTAAATTCTATTCCTGTTTAATATCAATAAATCATATTATATAATCTCAAAGATACTTGGTAGAAAATTGAGCAAATAAACACACACACACATATATATATTAAAAATATAATCCATAACCTGGTAAGATAGTACACTATTAATGGATATTAAACTATAATTTTTAAAATTTATCTTAAGGTATAAATATAACAAAATGGGTTTTAGTTATATAGATTTTTTTCCTCATCTTCACTTAATCTCTGACTATGTATGGTTATGTATTAAAAAGCAGATTGTGGTCAACTAGAAAGACATGAAAAATAAAAAAATTCTAAATGGACCTTAGGCTTAAAATATGAGAAAAACATTGGTCACATCATGTTAGTACAAGATGAAATGCCACACATTTCATCTAGTACTAATATTCATGAGGCTCTGCAAACCTTTTGGTTGCCCAGATTTTCAAGTATTATTATGGTGAACTGAAATGTAAGAATGACTTCCACACAACATGTGGTCAGGTGTAACTCAAAAGTTACAGAATAAGTTATATATGCTGGGACACTGGTCTGGTTTGCATCTCAGTATTTGTATCATCATTTTCTATTGAATCTGATCGATAGGAAGACTTTGATAGAGTCTTTACTATTACCTATAGTAATAAGTAAGAGAACAGTTAATACTTGCAATTTTTTTCACTACCTAGCATTTACAAAGAATCAAATTACAAGGAGAAATTTTAGTAAATGAATTTTTCATGATTCATCTTTTTCTTTAAAAAAAAAAGAGAGAGAGAGAAACAACTAGGATGCAGATAGCCTCCAAAGCACTGTGAAACTATCATCTTGAAGGAAAAGATGATGGGCTGAAAGGCCTAGTGTGAGGGGTGGCAAATTACATCTTGCTTTCATGGCAGGAGGACCTAACAGAATGAAACAAAGATTCCTCATGTTTTTGGATGACATTTGATTTTTACATTCAGCATAATCTCACCAATTATTCCCTGAGCCAGAAATATCAGTGATGAGCTGCTTACTATCAAATACATCTCTCAATGGTCCCTGAAGAATTTCATTTACTACCCCTTCCTCCATGTCAATCAAAACAGCCTGAGAAAGAGAAATAAAATGTAATCAGCATATTTTTCTTTAGTCACTCTATAAATAAAAATAATTTTTGAGCTTATAGTTGCATTGTTCTTTTTATAATTTAAACCCAATCAAATCTTTGATGCTTTTATTATATAGAATTTATTACAAAGATTAAAAATTTATTTCACCCTGCTCCAAAAGTGGAATCCAATGAAAAGATGGATTCTGAACCTTTACCCAAAGAATAAGAAGGTAAAAGGGAACTGAATGATTCTCTCTGGTTTTCTAACAATTCTTTTATGCATATGCCTAGTGTTAGCTGCTTAGTCGTGTCTGACTCTTTGTGACCCCAGGGACTGTAGCCCATCAGGCTCCTCTGTCGATAAAATTTTCCAGGCCAGAATACTGGAGAGGGTTGCCATTTCCTTCTCCAGGGGAAAGTAAGAATAGCTGTAGTAAAAGTCACTCAGCCATGTCTGATTTATGTCCCTATAAATTTCTTGAGAACAAGGTCTCAGAAGTCTAGATGGTAACCTTAACCAGAAAAAATTCTAAATGAATGTAGGGTGCATTAATGTATTTGTTCACTAGGTACAACCATGCTACTCTTTATGAAATCACAGCTGAAAACTGTCCAGTTCAAATCAATAAACTACTTATATGTGCAAAGCCAAGGTACTGGACAGATGTCAAAGATGATGACAGTGTTCCTCCCTGCCAGTAATTCACAATAAAAACTCACAAACTCATAAATGCCACAAGCGTTACTGACATGGGAGACAACATCTATTACTAAAAAGAAAATGAGAACCTCCTGAAGTCAGTTTTGAGAGAATCACCATTTTCATAGTCACTTAGCACTAAACCCTGACAGTCTATAACTCTTTCGATCTTTGTCATATCAGACCACTGTTTCTCCCCTGGAAGTTAATGACAATTGGAAGGAATTATTCTGGATGCCTCACTTAGCCAGCCTAGGTCTGGAGTCACAGCTTCTAAGATTTGATGTTTACTATTTCAGAGCTACCTGGTGATAGCTATCAGGCCTTTCAGCCTTCCCTAATTGTAATACAGGATTTACCAAATTCTGAGTGTTTGCCTGTTAACCTAAGATATTGAACACAGGGGAGGAACCCAACTACTAAGTTGTCGTTTCAAGTTTAGACTCTTCAGTGATCATAGCCACATGATACCAAGACAACTAAGGAGAAATGGAAGAAAACTTTGTAGGAAAAAAAGTCAACGGCTATAGAAATATGCTGATTTACCCTTTCCCCACAGTGTTTCCTCCATTTCCCAATTTGCTCCCTGCTATGGTGGTGGTCAAGGCTGTATATTGTCACCCTGCTTATTTTACTTATAGGCAGAGTATATCATGAGAAACGCTGGGCTGGAAGAAGCACAAGCTGGAATCAAGATTGCCGGGAGAAATATCAATAAACTCAGATATGCAGATGACACCACCCTTATGGCAGAAAGTGAAGAGGAACTAAAAAGCCTCTTGATGAAAGTGAAAGTGGAGAGTGAAAAAGTTGGCTTAAAGCTCAACATTCAGAAAACGAAGATCCTGGCATCTGGTCCTATCACTTCATGGGAAATAGATGGGGAAACAGTGGAAACAGTGTCAGACTTTATTTTGGGGGCTCCAAAATCACTACAGATGGTGACTACAGCCATGAAATTAAAAGACACTTACTTACTCCTTGGAAGAAAAGTTATGACCAACCTAGATAGTATATTGAAAAGCAGAGACATTACTTTGCCAACAAAGGTCCATCTAGTCAAGGCTATGGTTTTTCCAATGGTCACATATGGATGTGAGAGTTGGACTGTGAAGAAAGCTGAGTGCTGAAGAATTGATGCTTTTGAACTGTGGTGTTGGAGAAGACTCTTGAGAGTCCCTTGGACTGCAAGGAGATCCAACCTGCAAGGAGGTCCAACCTGCAAGGAGGTCCATTCTAAAGGAGATCAGCCCTGGGTGTTCTTTGGAAGGAATGATGCTAAAGCTGAAACTCCAGTACTTTGGCCACCTCATGTGAACAGGTGACTCATTGGAAAAGACTCTGATGCTGGGAGGGACTGGGGGCAGGAGGAAAAGGGGACGACCGAGGATGAGATGGCTGGATGGCATCACTGACTCGATGGACGTGAGTCTGAGTGAACTCCGGGAGTTGGTGATGGACAGGGAGGCCTGGTGTGCTGCGATTCAAGGGGGTCGCAGAGAGTCAGACACGACTGAGTGACTGAAATGAAGTGAACTGAATGGTGGTGGGATAGAGCTCAAACTGGGAGTGGACTAGGAAAAGTCAACATTTCTTTATCTCTGAGTAAGATCTGGTAGGGACTAACATACTGCCTAAGGCATGAACTATACCAAACGTTAATCAATTATTCTAATTAAGTTAATCAATTATCCTAACAAGCACATGGTCTCCTAAAATAGAAGATGGTACCCAGGTGCCACAACACTCCCTGTTCTCTATATTCTTTCAGCCACTCCTCCAGGTCTGATCCTTATCATACCAATTATCTCCATAGCATCTAAACTACCTTTATTTTTGTCATAATCAAATATTACTGATCAACAGTTGGAAAAAGCAGTTTGTTGCAGAGACACAGTCATAGAAGAGGAGTGTTTTCAGAATTAGCTTGAGACTAAACACAAGCTATTGACTAGAAGTGTTTTTGTTCAGGAGTTTTTACATGGTTATGGTTTGTATTCACTAAAATACGACTGAATCCATGCTTTGTATTGGGAGCAATAACTATGATGAAAAGAAATTTTTCACCATATTCAAATGAAAATTAACCTCCATGAGAATGTTATTTTGGAAAAGGGAATGGCAACCACTTCCGTATTCTTGTCTTGAGAACCCTATGAAGAGTATGAAAAGGCAAAAAGATACAACACTGAAAGATGAACTCCCTGGGTCGGTAGGTGCCCAACAGACTACTGGAGAAGAGTGGAGAAATAGCTATAGAAAGAATGAAGAGGCTGAGCCAAAGTGAAAACAACATCCAGTAGTGGATGTGTCTGGTGATGGAAATCATGTAGGGGTCTGGAAAGCAAAAGTAGGAAGTCAAGAGATATACTTGGAGTAACAGGCAAGTTTGGCCTTGGAGTACAAAATGAAGCAGGGCAAAGGCTAACAGTTTTGCCAAGAGAACACAGTGGTCATAATAAATATTCTCTTCCAAAACAATAGAGATGACTCTACACATGGACATCACCAGATGGTCAATACCGAAAGCAGATTGATTATATTCTTTGCAGCCGAAGATGGAGAAGCTCTATACAGTAAAATCAAGACTGGGAGCTGACTGTGGCTCAGATCATGAATTCCTTATTGTAAACTTCAGACTTAACCTGAAAAGTAGGGATAATCACTAGACCATTCAGGTATGATCTAAATAAAACCCCTTACAATTATATAGTGGAAGTGACAAATAGATTCAAGGGATTAGATGTGACAGACAGACTGCCTGAAGAACTATGGATGGAAGTTTGTAACACTGCACAGGAGGTGGTGATCAAAATCATCCCCAAGAAAAAGAAATGCAAAAACACAAAATGGTTGTCTGGGAAGGCCTTACAAATAGCTGAGAAAAGAAGAGAAGTGAAAGGCAAGGGAGAAAATGAAAGATATATCCACCTGAATGCAAAGTTCGAAAGAATAGCAAGGAGAGATAAGAAAACCTTCCTCAGTAATCAGTGCAAAGAAACAGAGGAAAACAATAGAATGGGGAAGACTAGAGATCTCTTCAAGAAAATCAGAGATACCAAGGGAACATTTCATGCAAAGATGGGCACAATAAAGGGCAGAAATGGTATGGACCTAACAGAAGCAGAATATATTAAGAAGAGGTGGCCAGAATACACAGAAGAACTGTACAAAAAGATCCTAATTACCCAGATAACCACAATGGTGTGATCACTCACCTAGGGCCAGAGCCAGACAAGTGGGCCTTAGAAAACATCACTATGAACAAAGCAAGTGGAGGTGATGGAATTCCAGCTAAGCTATGTCAAATCCTAAAAGATGATTTTTGAAAGTGCTGCACTCAATATGCCAGCAAATTTGGAAAACTCAGCAGTGGCCACAGGACTGAAAAAAGTCAGTTTTCATTCCAATCCCAAAGAAAGGCAATGCCAAAGAATGTTCAAGTTACTGAACAACTGCACTCATCTCACATGCTAGCAAAGTAATGTTCAAAATTCTCCAAGCCAGGCTTCAACAGTACATGAACCGTGAACTTTCAGATGTCCAAGCTGGATTCAGAAAAGGCAGAAGAATCAGAGATCAAATTGCCAACATCGCTGGATCATCAAAAAAGCAAGAGAGTTCCAGAAAAACATCTATTTCTGCTTTATTGACTATGCCAAAGCCTTTGACTGTGTGGATCACAATAAACTGTGGAAAATTCTGAAAGAGATGGGAATACCAGATTACCTGACCTGCCTCCTGAGAAACCTGTATGCAGGTCAAGAAGCAACAGTTAGAACTGGACATGGAACAATGGACTGGTTCCAAATCATGAAAGGGGTACATTAAGGGTGTATATTGTCACCCTGCTAATTTAACTTATATGCAGAGTACATCATGCAAAATGCCAGGCTGGAAGAAGCACAAGCTGGAATCAAGATTGCCGGGAGATATATCAGTAAACTCAGATATGCAGATGACACCACCCTTATGACAGAAAGCAAAGAGGAACTGAAGAGCCTGTTGATGAAACTGAAAGAGGAGCGTTAAAAAGCTAGCTTAAAACTCAACATTCAAAAAATGAAGATCATGGCATCAGGTCCCATCACTTCATGGCAAATAGACGGGTAAAAAATGGAAACAGTGACAGGCTTTATTTTCTTGGGCTCCAAAATCACTGCAGATGGTGAATGCAGCCATGATTTAAGACACTTGCTCTCTTGGAAGAAAAGCTATGACAAACCTAGACAGCATATTAAAAAGCAGAGACATTACTTTGCCAACAAAAGTCCATCTAGTCAAAGCTGTGGTTTTTCCAGTAGTCATGTATAGCTGTGAGAGTTGGACCATAAAGAAAGCTGACTGCTGAAGAATTGATGGTTTTGAATTATGGTGTTGGAGAATACTCTTGAAAGCCCCTTGGACTGCAAGATCAAACCAGTCAATTGTAAAGGAAATCAGTCCTGAATATTCACCGAAGGACTGAATGCTGAAGCTGAAGCTCCAATACTTTGGCCACCTGATGTGAAGAAGTGACTCACTGGAAAAGATCCTGCTGCTGAGAAAGACTGAAGGCAGAAGAAGGGAATGACAGAGGATGAGATGGTTGGATGGCATCACTAACTTGATGGACATGAGTTTGAGCAAGCTCCAGGAGTCAGTGATGGACAGGGAAGCCTGGTATGCTGCAGTCCAAGGGGTCGCCAAGAGTCAGACATGACTGAGCAACTGGACTGAGAATGTATTTTAGGCTTAGAGTTAAGATGGCTTTTATTATTTATCTAGACATATATTTCCCCTAAAATATTTAGACAAAAATGCTAAATATGCAGCATTTTTACTTTAAGCACAAAATTTTTCCCCTGAAGTTTCATGGAGACACAAATGTCTGCTTAATCCTATTTATATTAAATGTGGCTTAGCAAATATTTTTAAAAGTTGAGAAGTTAAAGTAAAATTTTACTCTAATGATAGCTACAGAAGTACAGTTATTTTAAAAACACATGCAATATAAGAATCCAAGTGTATACAACTTACACGTGCTTTTAAAGAACAAATTTTCCCTTTGGAAATACTGCCACCATCACCAACCACTCTGAAAGATAAAACATGAGAAAAGGTCGTAAGATAGCCCATGGGTAATGATGCTATTAGATAATAAGGTTAACTTCCATTTGTAGAGTAAAGCTATTTATACGCCAAGAGAGGCAGACACAAAAGGCAACAAAAGGGCCATTCTTAACCTCCATGCCCCTTACCCACTTCCCATCAGGCTGAGAAAGTGAGGTACTTATTTCCCTGTCTTTGTTTGCAGTTTGGGCTGGCCATGAAATCTAGTTCTGGGTAGTGAGATAAAAGGAGTTATTCTGGGAAGCTTTCTGATAAAAATGACCAGATGCAGCTGGTTCTTTTTCCTGTCTTGAACATGAACATGGATGGGATTCCTGGCAGTGGAGGCTGTCATTTTATAGTTACAAGTAAAAATACACGAGGTCAAAAAACCAACACATGAAACAATATGACAGTATCTTGGTCTTTAGGGCACTTCTCCAGACAGAGATCATCTGATTCCCAGTTTTCTTTGAATGTAACATAACTGCACATCTATTGTTTAAGCCATCATTAGTGAGGCTTCCGGTTGCAGCCAAACACACCTCAACTACCTACCAGTTATATACCGTTGAGTATCTAAGGCTGTTTCTAGAATTTCATGTTGAAGATAAGTTACCAAAGTAACTAAATCTGTGACCACAAACAGTGTGCGGGTCAATATAGTATAATTTACAAGACAGAATATTTGAAGGAAAGCTGAATTGAATATAGATGATGCCACAGGTCAGGAGGTGATAAAATATAATCCTCAGGCAAGCTCTGACCAGCTACTTGTGAAAACAAGTTTTACTGGAACAAAGTCACATCGTTTGTTTATGTGCTATCTATACCTGCATTCCAGAGAAGGCAATGGCACCCTACTCCAGTACTCTTGCCTCGAAAATCCCATGGGTGCAGGAGCCTGGTAGGCTGCAGTCCATGGGGTTACTAAGAGTCGGACACAACTGAGCGACTTCACTTTCACTTTTCACTTTCATGCATTGGAGAAGGAAATGGCAACCCACTCCAGTGTTCTTGCCTGGAGAATCCCAGGGACGGGGAGCCTGGTGAGCTGCTGTCTATGGGGTCACACAGATTTGGACAAGACTGAAGTGACTTAGCAGCAGCAGCAGAGCTCCGTTCATGCTATCAGAGCAGACTAAATGAGATGTGGCACATGGACTTTATGATCTGCAAAACCTAAAATATTTACCACTGGTCCTTTATAGGAAAGGCTTGCCAACCCTTGGTATAGGTAAATTCCTATCACGCTGTTAAAAAGGTATAATTTCCTCGAATCGATAAAGAAGTATATAAAAAGATGTGCTCCTGTTCTTGAAAAAGAATTTTTGTACTACTTTGTGGAATAGATGCTGCATGTATTCATAGCTCATGGAAAGAAGAGCAAGATGCCAAGGCCTTCTCTTCAAACTTGATACTAGCGAAATAAGAATGCTCTCAGGTTAAACTATAAAACAAACCAAGGAGATGAAAATATAGTTAGGTAAAATCACCTTATTAACAGAGAATGGCTTCCAGGCTGAGTCTCAACTATGTAACAATAAAAGGAATGTTACAGAGGGAATGGGAGTACGAATTTAGTTAGAATAATACCTACAAGGAAGTAATGCAAAGGCAAATTTGAGTCTCTTAATAGTGTTTAAGGGAGAAGATATTACAGTGTACAGACAAGAGGAAACCTAGTCTATATGACAGATGTCTCCATATTAATAAAGATAAATAACACCAGTCATTAAGTTAGGTAATATATCTAACTTACTTGGTCTGATTCCATGGTCACTAAGCAACCTTCTATTACTTAGATTTCCTGATAGATTTCTTACAGAACAGAATGTGCCTGTGAAAGATAATAAGTATCTAGTCTTGAGTTATAGTTCCTGTTGTCCATGACTACATTGACTTTCTGCTTTTTAATCTCCCGTTTTAGTTTGGTTTTCTGCCTGTACTGGAGAGCACTGGACCCATTCTCAAGGTATCAATGAAGTTTCTGAGTTTGAAAGCCTGAGGATCAAAATCTGAAATTCGCCAAAAAGTGGGGCCTAACTAGCCTTCCCTGGGAGATAACTGCCTCAGATATCCAACCAACTAATTCAAAGTAGAACTGAAATTTTTATTAGATTAAAACTCATATAAACCATTTATTTTTCAGTTCAAGCCCAGCAGTTTAGTTTTATTAAGCATTTTGAGAATGCATGAACTTCATGACTTAACATTAAAAGCTTAGAAAAATACTGTGAACATTGTATTACTCTTTCAGGTAAAAGATATATACTTACATATTTGTAGTGTTTAGTCGCTAAGTCGTGTCCAACTCTTTTGCAATCCCACGGACCGTAGCCCACCAGGCTCCTCTGTCCATGGGATTTCCCAGAAAAGAATACTGGACTAGGTTGCCATTTCCAGGGAATCTTCCTGACCCAGGAATACAACCAGCGTCTCCTGCATTTCTTTACCACTGAGCCACCTGGGAAGCTCTATGTTTACATATACTCTTTATTAAATTAACAAAACTAATCTGACAACATCTGCTTTGTTTCTTTCTAGCACATTCTATTTGTAGAGCATATACTCCTGGCCAAAAGTAATATCACAGGAATGTAAACAGTACAGTTTCCTTTCAAGAGTTAGCCATTATTGAATGCATTAACAAGATACTCTTAGGGAAATTTTCAGCATTCCTTTTAGGGAAACTTTATTTCAAGGTCAAGTAAAAGAACACATTAAAGGTTCTTTCTATTTCTTGGGATAAAGGAACAGAAAGGAAACGAAGTCCTGCTCTGCTGAATGATATGAGACTATTAATGACAAGAGAATATACTTTCAATAATGAGAAAAACAAACAAAAAGATGGACAACTTCTTTACAGCTATCAACTGATACTATCCTTTGAAAAATTGTATCCCAAACTGCTGACATAAAAATAATCATTATGCTATGTGATAAACTTTAGCCCCATCTTACCTGGTATCCACATTTCTAAAGAAGCTGCTTATTGCCTCATCATAAATCCCTTTCTAAAAGAAAAAAATACATGTATTGGTGTTTGATTACATTCAGCCTCTTTTCCAAATTAAGTCCTTTTAATTTAAGGATTATTAACTAAATTATCCCTCAATACTTTAAAGGCTGGCATACAGCTACAATTAAAAAAAAAGCAAATAATCATAAAATGTTTAGATTCATTCTTCCAATCTAGAGAAGAGGAAATATAGTGAGAGCTTTGGATTAAATTCAGCTGATGGTAATGAAGAATGATGACTCCACAGAATTGTGGAACAGGTGCATCAAATGAAAGCTTTCCTTAGATTCTTGGCAATCATTTAAAAAGCTAACTGGTTAAATTAAGGATTACAATACCGCGTGCGTGCGTGAAGTCGCTCAGTCGTGTCCGCCTCTTTGCGACCCCATGGACTGTAGCCTACCAGGCTTCTCTGTCCATGGGATTTTCCAGGCAATAGTACTGGAGTGGGTTGCCATTTCCTTCTCCAGGGATCTTCCCGACCCAGGGATTGAACCCGGGTCTCCGCATTATAGACAGACGCTTTACCGTCTGAGCCACCAGGGAAGTAGGACAACACCACACGTTACCTACTAATGCAGAGTGGCCTGCTGCAGTCCATGAAGTCACAGAGCTGGACATGACTTAGCGACTGAACAACTACTTTCACATATGCTAGATCACTGCTCCTCACAAGAACCCTGACAAAGATGCAACTCTGAGAATTAAGACTAAGGCCTCTGGCCAGTGTTCCTTAAGACTGTCGTGTCTAAGGCCAACTTAAACTTGTCCTTAATGTTTGTCCCTAAGTTTGAGTCACTTTGCTGTGCAGAAGAAATAACCACAACATTATAAATCAACCATGTTGTCGTTGTTTTAGTTGCTAAATCGCGTCCCACTCTTTTGCGACCTCACGGGCTGTCACCCGCCAGGCTCCCCTGTCCACGGGATTCCTAGGATCTCTTTTCGGCATTGGCAGGTGGGTTCTCTACCACTAGCGCCACCTGGGAACCACCAACAATACTGGAATGTGTTGCTGTTTCCTACTCCAGGTAATCTTCCTGACCCAGCCCCGTCTCTTGCATTGGCAGGCGGATTCTTTACCGCGGAGCCAGCAAGGAGGCCCCCAAATCAACTGTACTTCAATAAAATTTAAAAACAAAAACTAGTTTGCCCTCTACCAAGATCTCATATAAAAATATTGGCCAGACAAGAGCTCACAGAGAGTGATTCCTGCTTATTTTTTGGAAGAGCCTCAGTGACAGATCTGGGGTGCGGGTGTGGAGTTAGGCTTAGCCGTACCTTGTTGACGGCGGCGTGTTCCCTTAGCGCCAGGTCCCAGAAGCAGCAGCCGATCTGGTTTCCGCACTGGCCGACTGTGCCCAGGAAGGAAAGAGAGCAGACATTAGGCGGAAAAAGGGCCACTCGCCTCGGCGGCTACGGGGTTCCCATCCTCCCAAGGAAGCTTACCCTGTACGACCACTGACTGTGTCATGCTTCGGCACGTCCAGCCCACCGCACCCGAGCCCGCGCCGGCCTGCGTATTCCGCGCCCACCAACGGGCGCTCTCCCAGGGGGCGGGGCGGCCGTAAGTCACTCCACTGCCGCAAGTCGCCGCCGTCGCTCCGCTCCTCTCTAGGTTCAGATAAAGATTTTCCGTCAGAAGGCCGCGCAAGTGTACTTGCGCCTCACCGTTACCATAGCGACTGGGCCTCCGGACCGCGGATCCTCGCTGCCTTGTCAACATCTTTGAGCGTCGGCAGCACCGGAGGCCGTGGTAACTGGCGGGTAACTGGGCTTTGGAGTGGGATTTTAAAACACGTGTCTTTAAAGCCGTCTTGATCTGTCAGAGGTTTAGTCTTCGTTCCCAGTCTTAATGCTCGAGTCAGTGGGTCAAATTCCGTTTATTCCGATTGCTTGAGACGCTGAGTTAACTTTATCTATTCAACAAGCCCTTTGTTCTGATAGACTGTGGATGAGCACAAAGAAACCCCAGACCGACAGACGTGTCAGGGTACAGCCGAAACTAGGTGATTATATCCTCTGACTAAAATGGCGCTTCAGAGACCCAAGCTGTGTCCAACATTAACTTCTAAACCTTCTGGAGGATTCAGAAGAAATTAAGACATAGATCCAGCTCCAAGAAGCTTGCAGTCTAATTGAATATACACACGAAATACTCAAAAAAATTGTGACCATGTTGTGTAGCGCTGAGTATAAGTCTAATAGGATTCAGTGGGTGAGGATATAAACAAGTAAATAGAAGGTTGGAGAGCTGCTGTTCAGTTAATATCAACTTGCTTCTCCTGGGTTTGGCTAGGGTTAGCATCCAAGGCCTCCACTTACGTACTGACATCTGTCTTTCAACCTCTTCACCTAACATTCAAATTCATTAGCAAATCAGCTGCTTTCTAGGTTATCACGGTTTTCCAGATTGTTTCCAATAGGTTTGCCACTGAACAACTTAGATAACTATTATTATCTTTAAAGTTTCCAGGAATAATTTTCTTGATACTTGCTGCTTGACTGCTATGCTAGTGACTTACATTTTATGTTTTTATTATGGCAGGACCTAAGTCTGTATAAGTCAGGAGAAAACTAGTCACATGGGCTCCAAGTAATCATAAGGAGGGCAGGGATTACAATTTCTGGAAAACAGAAAACCAAAAATACTTGATGAACAACGTTTGGAAGTACATCACAAGCACTTGCAAACATGACACCAAAACATAGTATCTGTGGCAGGCAGGAGAAAAAAAAAGGAAAATGACTTTGAATGGAAATGTAGACCTACTCCAAGGGATAAAGACCACTGAAAATGATAGATATGTGGGTAGATACAAAATATTTCTCTTGAAAAATTTCTAAAGAGATGATTGCTTAAAGAAGAAATGATGATGTGTTGTGGGGTTTATGGTATATGTAGAAGTATATATAACAACAAAGTAATGCAGGACGTGAGAGGGGAAATAGAATATACTCCTGTAATTTCCATTGAAGGCATACTGAAATGTTAAGATGTATACCTTAAGGCTTAAAGTAATCCAGAGCAACATTCAAGGTTGTAGAGCAATACACCAATAAAGGAGATAAAATAGATTCAGAAAATATATTCAGTTGTTTGTTTCAAAAGTACAGAATAAGAACAAAGGGGGAACAAAAAATAGATGGCACAAATAGAATATAAATAGCAAGAAGGCAGATTTATGTTCAGTCATATCTGTCACGTTACATATACATGCATGCTCAGTCATAGCCTGTCTGACTCTGCAACCCCATGGACTGTAGCCCATCAGGCTCCTTCATCCATGTAACCTTCTAGGCAAGAATACTGGAGTGGGTTGGGTTGCCATTTCCTACTCCAAGATCATGTTACACATAAATAATCAAAACACTCTAATTTAAAAGTCAGATCATCGGGGTGGATTTTTAAAAGCAAAACTTAACTGTGTGCTGGTTATAAGACAGCTACATTGGATATAAAGGTTAAAATGAAAACTATAGGAAAAGATAAATTATACGAATGAGTAGAAAGTAGCTATGTAAATTTTAGAGTAGATTTTAGAGCAAGGGATATTAAAACTAAAACTATAGGAAAATATACATTACACTAATACTAGTGAGTAGAAAGTAGCTATGTAAATTTTAGAGTAGATTTCAGAGCAGAGAATATTACTAGGGATAAAGAAAGATAATAAAAATTTATCCAGAGTACATAATACTACTAAAAATTTATGAGCCTAATAAGAGTTTGAAAATACGTGAAGCAAAAACTGGCAGAATAGAAAAGAGAAACATATTCATAATTATAGTTGGATATTTCAATATCCTTATTTCAATAATTGATAAACTAGTATACAGAAAATAACGTAGAAGACTTGAAAAACTGTCAATCATCTGATTACATGTATAGAACATGTCACCCAACAGCAGCAGGATACACATTCTTTTTAAGTGTACATGGAACATTTGCCAGATAGTCCATATTCTGGCCATAAACAGGTCTCAGGAAATTTAAAGGAATTAAAATAATACAAAGAATGTTCTCTGATAACAATGGAATAAAAAATCAGTAACAGATATTAGTTCAGTTCAGTTCAGTCGCTCAGTTGTGTCCGACTCTTCACGACCCCATGAACCGCAGCACGCCAGGCCTCCCTGTCCATCACCATCTCCCGTTCACTCAGACTCATGTTCATCGAGTCCGTGATGCCATTCAGCCATCTCATCCTTGGTCTTCCCCCTTCTCCTCCTGCCCCCAATCCTTCCCAGCATCAGAGTCTTTTCCAATGAGTCAACTCTTCACATGAGGTGGCCGAAGTACTGGAGTTTCAGCTTTAGCATCATTCCTTCCAAAGAAATCCCAGGGTTGATCTCCTTCAGAATGGACTGGTTGGATCTCCTTGCAGTCCAAGGGACTTTCAAGAGTCTTCTCCAACACCACAGTTCAAAAGCATCAATTCTTTGGCGCTCAGCCTTCTTCACAGTCCAACTCTCACATCCATACATGACCACAGGGAAAACTCATAGCCTTGACTAGATGGACCTTAGCCGGCAAAGTAATGTCTCTGCTTTTGAATATACTATCTAGGTTGGTCATAACTTTTCTTCCAAGGACCAAGTGTCTTTTAATTTCGTGGCTGCAGTCACCATCTGCAGTGATTTTGGAGCCCCCAAAAATAAAGTCTGACACTTTCCACTGTTTCCCCATCTATTTCCCATGAAGTGATGGGACGGGATGCCATGATCTTCGTTTTCTGAATGTTGAGCTTTAAACCAACTTTTTGCTTTCCTCTTTCACGTTCATCAAGAGGCTCTTCTAGAATATTCCCAGATATTTGAAAATAAAATATCACTGTTCTAAAGGGCTCTTCTGGTACTTCAGATGGTAAAGAATCTGCCTGCAATGTGGGAGACCCAAGTTTGATCCCTGGGTTGAGAAGATCTCAGGGAAGTTCCCCTGGAGAAGGAAGTGGCATCCCACGCCAGTATTCTTGCATGGAGAATTCTATAGACAGAGAAGGCTGGTGGACTATGCTTCATGGGGTCGGACAAGGAGTCGGACAAGACTAAGTGACTAACACTAACGAATAACCCATAGGTGAAGAAGAAACCAGAAAGAAAAAGTTTAACTGAAGGAACTGAAAATACAAAATTTCAAAATTTGTGTAATGAAGCTAAAGCAGTGCTTTGACTGAGATTTATAGAATTAAATGCTTACGTTAATAAAATAAGTATCAAATCAATAATCTACACTTCTATGTTAAGAAACTAGACAAACAAAAACAAACCCAAAGTGAACAGTAAAAAGGAAGTGCCAAAGATTGGAGTTGAAATGAAATAAATAGCAGAAAATTTAACAGATAAAAATTAATGAAACCTAAATATATTTTCCAGGAGATTAAAATTCTTTTGTGGACTCCCTTGCTCATAAGATAAAGTCTAAACTCTAACTGGGTTCATGTTCCTGCTTGATATAACCACTACTCTTTCTGACCTGGTTTCTTTTTTCTGTTTTTTAGATTTTCTATTTTCCTTCCTGTTGGCACATGACCTTTGTACATGTTCTTTCCTCTGTCAGCCCCCTTCCCAAATGTTTCGGTGTCTTTGCTTCCCACCCATTTCCACCTAGTTAATGCATGCTCATCCTCTAGATTTTGTCCTAGTCTAGTGTGCTCTCCCCTAACCTGGAAACTCCACTAGGACAGACACTGTATTTGATTTGCTCACTGTTTTATCTTTAGTACTTAACACATGCCTGGCTTATGGTGGATTATCAGCAAATACATATTTTTTGTATGAATGAGGTAATTCTAATAATGGATCTGTTTTCCTAGGACTTGTGACCAGTTCAAACATTACTCTTTTTCTGTATCTCATGAATCAATATCCTGAAGAGTGAAAGATCACTTATTCTTGGGCTTATGAGAATTGAGAGAGAGTATTTAGCGGTTTCACCATTTTTTTGCTGTTGATAATTTGCTTATTCATCCATTTCTCTGTGAATTTACTCTGATGTATATACTCATACTGGATAGTTTCATCATTAAGACTATTTTTTGGCTTGTTCTGTTGTGTCATCCATATTAAAGAAGAAACTTGGCACAACTTGTGCCAAATAAACTAATTTAAAATGATAAACTGGGGGACTTTAAGAACATTGCACTTCCCTAGTGGCTCAGATGATAAAGCGTCTGCCTGCAATGAGGGAGACCCGGGTTTGATTCCTGGGTCAGGAAGATCCCCTGGAGAAGGAAATGGCAATCCACTCCAGCACTCTTGCCTGGAAAATTCCATGGACGGAGGAGCCTGATAGGCTACAGTCCATGGGGTTGCAAAGAGTTGGACACCACTGAACGACTTCACTTTCACTTTCACTTTCAAGACCATTTCACTTGCAAATACCTTATTTTGCAGTTTAAAGGTAGTGTCAATATGTCAGTGATTGAAAAGTAAAATCAATGCCTCAGCACTCTGATTTTAAGAATTATGCCAAAAGATAAGAGAACTTGTGCTGATTGAATTTTTGTATCCCAGGCATTAGCTTTTTATTCCTCAAAACAACTCCATGATGTAGGAATTAGTACCATTTTACAAGCTTAGTGGTTTGCTCAGTCTCAGAGCTAACATAGTGTTCAAATTTAAACCTAATTCTAATGCCAAAAGCCTTGAGTTCCACACTGCCACCTCCATAAATAATTCAAATTGTTAAAAAACATTTTGCCATCCTAAGGACTAAAATGTGTGATCCCAGTGATATATCAGCTAATAATGGCTAGCAATTATTTCAGTTTATCTGACCATGACAGTTAAATAGTTTCTCTGACTAAAACTGTGCCAGGACATGGAAGCAATCTAGATGTCCATCAGCAGATGATTGGATAAGAAAGCTGTGGTACATATACACAATGGAATACTACTCAGCCCTTAAAAAGAATAAATTTGACTCAGCTCTAATGAGATGGATGAAATTGGAACCGATTATACAGAGTGAAGTAAGCCAGAAAGAAAAACACCAATACAGTATACTGACACATATATATGGAATTTAGAAGACAGTAATGATGACCCTATATGTGAGACAACAAAGAGACACAGAGGTATAGAGTGGACTTTTGGACTCTGAGGGAGAGGGAAAGGGTGGGATGGTTTGGGAGAATGGCAATGAAACATGTATATTTTCTTGTAAGAAACGAAGCGCCAATCTATGTTCAATGTAGGAGGCAGGATGCATGGGGCTGATGCACAGGATGATTCAAGTAGAGAATGTGGGGTGGGAGGTGGGAGGGGGCTTCGGCATTGGGAGATTGTGTTCACCTATGGCTGATTCGTGTCAATGTATGGCAAAACAAATACCAAAAAAATAAATAAATAAAACTGTGATAAACTCTTCACAAATAGCACCCTAGTAAGAAAGAGAAGGTAGAATTAAGGTTTTGTCTAACATCAACTTAATTATGGAAAATGCTATTTTCCTACTGTATAAAGCTTATGAAAGCAGAACAGTGGGAACTTTGCATAAAATGTAGGTAGTGAAAAAGACTCATTAAATGTGAAAAATGCTCACTAGCATTTAATAGTTCAGTCATCGCTAAGAAAACTGAAAAAAAATTGATTAGTTGAAAAGTAATTTTCTGGTTTAAGCGTTAAACTTAAGTATTACACTCAGTACGGTAAGCTGTTGTTGATACAGAGATTGGGAGAGAGAGGTTGGTCCAGAAGATAAGTTTCAGCTTGTTGCTGGAATGACAAATTGAGACATTTTATTCTCTAGCAGGTAGGAAACTATAGGATAGAATCTCTGATGTCATAATTTCTGGGTGTCACTGGGCTCTTTGATCATTCTTCATTTGGCAAAGATGGTATGAGCAGAGGAGAGTCTCAGAGTTCAGGGAACAGAAGAGAGGGGATCGCATGAGATGTGTTTTCCCTTTCTCAATTGTCATTATTCCTGTCATGTAGGAATTTCAAGGCTCTTTTGAGGAAACAAGAAATAAGAGGTAGTCCAGGCATTAAAGAGAGGTTGTAGAAAGTCCTGCACAGGAAAAACTAGAGAGAAATTTATAAAAGTGCAGTTTGAGGCCTTTTCAGTGGGATGAGGAATAGGTAGATTAAATTGATCTGGGTTATTAATTAAGGGAAAGCCTGGCAGACAGATAATGAGAAAAATAGCATATGAAGTGAGAAGAATCTCTTGTGATTTTGTGCAGATTGATTAGATGGTTTATTTAGAATAGAGATGCAGCAGTCATAGGTTAAAATATTTAATATTACTAGAAAACAAGGCCATGCCAGCAAGAATAAAACCCTCATATATACATTAGAGACAATTTTTAGCTACGTTTTAGCTTGTGCTGGAGCTGTGAATTGTGATATTTTATTTGTTAGCAGGTAGGAAACTATGTGAAAGAATCTTCTGATGTCACAATTTCCGGGAGTCACTGGAACATTTGATCATCATTCCTTTGGCAGTTCCAGCCTTCCCTGGAAGGTCAATAGAAGCAATTGATTTATTCACCTCTACAGGAATCAGACTGGGCCTATTTTGGTAAGTCTGTATATCAAATTAGCTGAAACTTAATACTTATATACAATAGTTAAACTGAGCCATAGATTTTTACTATGTTTTTACTAACTTGTCATTGAATGTGACTTTTTTCCCCTCAATAATTGATACACAGTCTATAAAAACTAATATTCAAATTCCAAAGCTTTAATAATTTAGTTTTATTATTACCATCATAAATACTTATTAGGCATAGAATACTGCACCAGGCATAAGAAACAGTTATGAGATATTTTTCACTTTTCCTGTCCTTTGCTGAAGACGTGAATTTATACAAGATAGAGCTACTATGCTCAGACAGTAAAGGGTCTGCCTATAATACAGGAGATGCTGGTTCGATCCCTCGGTCGGGAAGATCCTCTGGAGGAGGGGAATAGCAACCCACTCTAGTACTATTGCCTGGAAAATTCCATGAACAGGGGCACCTGGGAGGCTACAGTCCATGGGGTCGCAGTGTGTCAGAGATGACCGAATGACTAACATTTTCACTTTCACTTTCCCAGGCACTGTTCTAGGTATTAAGGATTGACTCCATGGTGACAAAGGCATAGAATGAGAGTTGGGTTTGGGGGGGGGGGGGACGGGGGGGGCGGGCGGGCGGGCAACGATTAAGGAAAAACATTTACAGAATTTTAGAGCGCTGGTTCTTAACAGGTGGAGACTTTTCTCCCTTTTTCTGCCAAGAGACATTTGGCAGTGTCTGAAGACATTTTTGACTGTCACAACATTGGTGTGTAAGTAAGTGGAGGCCGTGGATGCTACAGAACTTCCCACAAGGTGCAGGACAGCCTCCTTTCTCCTCAAAAAAAAATTATATGATCCTAAATGTCAGTAGTGTTGCAGCTGAGAAATCCTGAATCAAGAGTGATGATAACTGTTACGAGTAGTAATAGAGTGCTAAGAAAACATATAGTGGAGGGTTATAAAGGGCACCTCTGAGAAAGTGAAATTTAAATTCAGACTTAATGAATGATTTGGCCCTAACAAGTAAAGAGTGGAAGCAGTGAGGTGGGGAAGAATTCCAAGCAGAGGCAACAGTGGGCAGTAAGGAGCTTATTTTGTGTAGCTGTGTGTATATCATACATATCTCATATATACATTGCATTATATATGTATAGTATTTAATGATGCTCAGCAACTGCTGAGTAATACTGAGTAATAATAGTTAACATCTATTGAGCATGTACTGTGTCTTGGCACTGCATTTTACATGTATTACTTCGTTTAATCCTCATTATTACCCTGGAGGTGGATACCATTACTAAGCTCAGTTTATTTTTGAAAACATACTTGGTTAAGTATCTTTACTAAGATTACATAGTTGGGAAGTGCCAGAACCAGGATTTGAATCCAGGTCAATCCAAGTCTCCTATGGCACTTTCTTAACAAATGCACTGTAAACGTGGAGGAGTATGGGTTACCGAATGGTCCCGAGGGACAGAAGGAGTAGCTGTAGATGTCATGTAGATGTGAAATGGCTGTGTACCAAAGGAAGAGAAGTGCTTAGAGAGGCAGAGAGGCAGGGAGGTCAAGCCTGTTGTTGTCATAACCAGTCAAAGTCAGATATTTTTCACATAACAGAAATGGACTTCAGTTACGTTAACCATAGGGCACCTTAATTTTATCATCTAGTGGCCATTTTATATTTGCTCAAGACTTAAAATTGTATGTAAGAGAGAGTTGGTATAATAGTGTATAAGAGAGAGTTGTATAAATAGAGTGTGTATGCACTTTTATAGATCTTTAAAAATGTCATTTCTCAGAATGTTTCTTAGCAGAATTAATATTAAGAATTCCGAAGAGCTTTTTGAAAACAGCTCACTTCTCATCTCCCTTATTTTAACTTTCTAACCTAGGTTTTCAGTGAATTATGCCTTTTCGATTTGGGACTCAGCCAAGGAGGTTTCCAGTGGAAGGGGGAGATTCTTCAATTGGGCTGGAGTCTGGACTGAGCTCCAGTGCTGCCTGTAATGGGAAAGAGATGTCACCAACCAGGTAAAAGTCTTCTTACCCTAATAACTGAGGAGACATATATGGCTGTCATCAATACGAGCTTTAGTTAACATCGAATTAATAAGAAAGAAGCCGCAGAATATTGCTGTTATTAAATTGGTATTTTTATAAAGGCTTTTTTTTTATGTCGACCATTTTTTAAAAAGCCTTTATTGAATTTGTTACAGTATTGCTTCTGTTTTATGTTTCCATTTTTGACTGCAGGGCATGTGGGATCTTAGGTCCCTGACCAGGATTGAACCCACAGCCCCTGCGTTGGAAGGTGAAGTGTTAACCACCAGACTGCCAGGGAAGCCCCCTTAAATTAATCTTAACAGAGCCTAGGTTTTCTTAGCATAGAGTCTGTGTATTATACCTCTGTAAGTCTGAATGGTAGACCATTTTTTGGGGGTAAATATTTATCTTGATTTTTTTGTTTATAGTTTCAAGATTATATAACATTCCAGCAAATTAGCAAACCTCAGTGTTTTTTATGTGCAGGGCACTGTTCTAGGCTTAAGGCTATAAAATATGAAAAACTCTTTCCTCAGATTTAGTGTCACTTTGGCTTTCACTTGACATTTGGCAGAAGGTCAGTGATAGAGAGGTAAAGATTCTATGAAACAAAATCATTTTTGCAAAATTGAAGAAAACTATAATAGGATTTTTTCTGCTGTTTACCATAGCAAATAGTACATTGATTTCTCATGGCTTGGAGATTTTCAGAACATGAATTTAAACTTAATAAGGGAAGTAACTTTTAACATCAGAGTTCAGTTATAAAACAGAAATAGTTATCACTAGTCTTTAGAAATGTTTAACGTTGGGTTATTGTTTGGTGAGGATGTTGGAAAGGAAATTCAAGCACTCGGTGTATTTTTGGGACTAGATGTCATTTAAGGCTCTTTTAAACTTGAGATCCTATCGACATTTGAATAGTACATGGAGTCATATGTTCAGTTTTATAATTTTCCACACATAGTCTAGTTTTTAAGTCACTCAACTGGAGTGATTTTAAGATGCATATACATATGAATTGCCATAGTATTATCACTTAGGTTTACAACTATGCACTTCCCCTTCCACTTTTCTTGGCTATTAAGTAATCACTACATACCTTTCAGAATGAACATATGGAAGGTTATCTTTATATTTATAAATTTCCTTTGATTAAATGTATGTTGCTAACCATTTAGCAACAATTTCTTTGCAATATAAGTCTAAAATGTCTTCTCTGTTAGTGCCACTGTGTTATAATTATTTTCTGACATTGAAAGATTTCAAAATGACTTAGCTGAATATGCATTCAAACTTTGGTGCTCTGAAAAAATTTCCTTTTTATATCTCACTATGTGTCATTTGTTGTTTTATTTAGGCAACTCCGAAGATGCCCTGGAAGTCATTGCCTGACAATAACCGATGTTCCCATCACTGTCTATGCAACAATGCGAAAGCCACCTGCACAAAGCAGCAAGGAAATGCATCCCACATAGCACCATTAAGTCTTTTGTAGAGGTCTGACTAGGTCAAGGGTAATGGGCCAGTATCATCTTATGATCTGGTAAACAAATAAAAGTGGTGGCACCTTTGGATGATGACAATAGTTGAAAGATTTTTTAGTTGGGAAAGACAGAAATGTAGTCTGTAAAACGTGTGCAGTGAGAAGTCATCAGTTATGTTTGATAGATAAGACAGACTAATATTTCACAGTTAGAAAGCACCTTTGAGATCATCTTGCTCACAGTGGATCATTAATATCAATAATTCATGGTGAAGCTTAAGTCACCTTGATTATCAGACAGGAAGGGCTTATCCTCAGTGCTTAATGTGTTTTGGGCTGGTTTCCTTTGCTTATATTTGATTTGCTACTTAGCTGAACCCTTTCACTTGAATACCACAAGCCAGTTTCTGTCTTTTGATAATGCTCTGCGCAGGATTGATTATACTGGTTGAGAAATGGAACCATGTGGGTTATGCATTTTGGAATAATACCCAAGACCAAAGGAGATTCTTAGTCCATGGTTAATCTGCAAAGCATATGCACTGCTATCATAAGGGAGCTCAGGTTATTGGTTAACTTATTATAATGAGGTCAAGGCTATGATTCTAACCCCAAGGAATAATGATGTCTCCTCATCACACTCTACCTCAAGTCCCAGCTAGTCTTCTTGAAATTGTCTATAGTTAGTATTGAGAAACTTCAGGTGGATCTTTTTATTTGATTAAACTTAAGGTTCAGTTTTGAGGTCTAGGCCAGCTTTTTCTGTTTTCTTTTTCTTGTAGTGCTTCCAAGAAACTCTGCTTTCTTTTCTTCTTGATGGTTGCCACCCTTCATTCTATAAAATTTTCTTTTTTCCAGAAGACTGACTTTAGTGTCAGATAGTTTTGCCAGTTTCTTGTCTACTTCCTACATTACATAAGGCTTATACATAAGCCTTTTTAAATGAAAGGTTTATTAGCTATAGTTACATGGACATAGATGCATGTGTGCTACATGAGGTGAAAAGAAAAACTTTTCATCAGGGATTTATAAATGGAGAAATTCTGAGAGCTCACATAGTGGTGAGAGGTGTCTGAATTCCAACCAGCCAGATTGGAAAGACTTTGTGAACATGTGTGGCATTGAATAGAGGCCTCAGAAAGGTCATATATCTTAGTAGGAGGTCTACACTAGCAGTAGACTAAAAACTAATATACGTGAACTTTAACAAAGCTTAAAAATAAGACTTGAGAGAATCAAGGTGATTCATGAGTAACTTAATTATCTGCCAAACAAAAATTTAAGATGCCGTAAAGGAAGAGAACAAAATCCATAAAGGAAATTGCCTAAGGCTGGGGAAAGTATGATGGGAATGGAGAAAGGAGTCATCAAAAATTCCTCCGAGCTCATACAAGGCTGGGAGTAATTTGTGTTCAACCATAGTGGAAAGATCATTTAATGATATATCAGTTAGATACTGCCTCAGTCGGGGTGGGTCTGGAGTGGAAGATAGCTGTGGACTGAAGGCTGCTCTGAATCTGCTGTAACAAAGCTTAAACTGATTCCAAGTAACTAAACTGCATCAAGGAGGGGAAATAACCTGCCCATCCCATGATTTGGCAGATTATCAGGCTTTCACCTATAAAACTCATCTACAACTCTACCCACACCATCCTGCCCCTGGTAGTATCCTCTGGGAATGGTGTCCTCTGGTGCTATGAAGTTTATAAATTGAGTGACCTTATCCATGGTAGCCAACATTTTCCTCTACTTTTCAAGACTTGAAAGGTTACTAAAGACTTGAGGGAACGCTTGTGTCTCTGATATGATATGCCCTTTTTCCCTTGGTATTCTCTCTATGCTAAGTTGCTTCAGTCATGTGTGACTCTTTGCAACCCTTGTAGCCTGTCAGGTTCCTTTGTCCACAGGATTCTCCAGTCAGGAATACTGGAGTGGGTTGCCATGCCCTCCTCTGGGGATTGTCTGCAGAAATTCAGGCAAATCAGAGATCCCTAGGGCTCAGGGGGACCCAAGTGAAGGAGTCAGTATCACTTTTTCCTTTTTGAAGATTGCCAAGTACTTTATAAGTGATTGCCTTGGGAGGCAAGATGAGGTGGTAACTTTTCTGGAAACTTTGCTTTCTTGAAATTTATTCAAAGAGTATATATTGAGCACATACCTACATGTCAGGTACTGTTCTAGGTTTTTACAACACATCAGTGGATAACAGACAAAATTCATGAAAGTTGACACGCAGGATAGTACCTCTACTGTTGCCTTTCTTTACACAGACTCGTGTGTGTGTGTGTGTGTGTGTGTGTGTGGTGTGTTGAGGGCATTGTGGTTTTACTGCTTATACTGTGTGTGTGTGTGTGTGGTGTGTTGGGGGTATTGTGGTTTTACTGCTTATACTGTGTATGTGTGTGTGTGTGGTGTGTTGAGGGCATTGTGGTTTTACTGCTTATACTGTGTGTATGTGGTATGTTGGGGGCATTGTGGTTTTACTGCTTATACTGAAATGACCTCTCTGAGCCAGTCCTAAAGAGGAGGGATTGGCCTCATGCCTCAGTGTGGTGAACCTGAACTATGCATTTACTGTTTTATGGTCTTAGTTGAAGTCTGTATTCACTGATTAAGGTAAGCAGACCCTACTTAACACCTTGTACTGCCATGTTACATAGAAGGAAATAGGGCCCAGGGAACAGAAAGAGCCCAGTGTCTTCTGAGATGTCCCCTTACAAACTGTGAGCCCAGAACTGAGGTGGTTCTTAATGGACAAAAGGTGTGTGTTTGGGCTAAGTTGCTTCAGTCATGTCTGGCTCTTTGCGACCCTATGGACTATAGGTGGATATATATTGTTGTATGTTTATAGAATGAGAAGTGTGTGTCTATAAATGTATATGGTAAACACTTAAAACCATACTTCTAGATGAGATCATTTGTGCTTCAGCTTTTATTGCTATGTGCTTGATATACTTTGTGTTTCACAAGTCACAGTTTCATGAGAAAATGTTCAGTTGTTGGAACTCATCTTTTCACACCACTGGATGATGGGATGTTGCTTCACTGTAAAGCTGTTGGAGGGTGCCCTATGCCAATCAGTTGTGGCTGTGAGATAAGGACAGTAGGGTACAGGCCTGAATAGGGCTGCTCCTTTAAAGCGGGGCTGTGGGAGGCTTTTTGAAGGTGCTTTGAACAGGCAGGGGTCATGAATGACAACCAGTCAAAATTACTCCGAACATCCATCCATGTTTCTCTATATGAAGTTCCAATATTCTATGATTAAAAGAAAGGACAACTTCTCCCTAGACGGAAGTTGAGAGAAGATGGGGTCCCATCTAAGAACTGAATTAAGCTTTCATAAATGGTAAACTCAAAAGTTTCTGAATGTCATCGTGTGGTTGTTAACCAGGTCAGCAGATAGGGTCAGTAGGTTCTTCTTTGCCGAGCATGAGTGTGAAATACTAACTGCAAAGAAGTGGCCTTGTAATTGTAGAGAAGATATTAAATATAAGGATTTTTGTGGCTCTAGTCTGCATACCTGTGAGTCTGTGTACACACAGGCTGGAGCTACTGGAGGTCCAGCCAGTCTGCAGCTTGGCTGGTGGAGCTGCCTTTGGGCCACTGCTGAGAATGAAGGAACAGAAGGGCCCTCTAGGATGTCTCAGGAAAATTTTGGAAAAAGAAAATGGCAGGGTGTTTCAAGGCTACTGCCTCCTGCTTGGAAATACTGTAGAAGTACTGTGAGGGCTTAGTGTGTTTGAAGCATTGGTTCAACCTATACTAGTTAAGGCCTGACTGGATTCAGAGTCTTTAGCCCATAAACCACATTAGCCCAGAGCCCCTTAGCCCTCAGGTTTTGTTTGGTCTGCCCAGTGTTTTTGTCATTTTAATTGCTGTTGTTTTTAGTTAGTTACTAACTGAAAAATCAGGCCATTTCAAGGCCCTCAAATTTCACATTTCCATCTTCTTTGGAAACGCTGGCCCTTTAAGACTTGTGTCCTTTATGGTAATAACTGGCTGAGTACCTGCTGCCTTTCTAGATGAGCAACGGCAAGTGCCCTTTAGATTTTCTGTCAGACCCAACCAGCTTCACTCTTCTATCTTTCTGGCTTGGTAGGTGGTTGAGTTTGTGACTCCAGCTTTGGAGACCAGCTGAGGGTTGGCCCGATGGCAGACAGTCCCCTGGAGGCAAGAAGGAAGGAGACACATGCTGGCTCTGCAGGTAGGCAGAGGACCTGTTACCAGTCTGGCTCCGCAGCTAGCTGAATGGCAGCTGGCACGCTATTTACCAATTCTGAACCTCAGGTTTCTCATCTGCAAATGCTGCCTCGTAGGATGTGTGATGATCAAGTGAAACCTACTTCAATTTACCTTATTGTGAGGCTGGCACTTAGTAAGTCCTCTATGAGTAGATATTAGCTATTTTCACTGATCATCATCATTATTATTAATGTATAGAGACATGAAGGTAGTAGGGGAATGTAAATAATTACATATATATGTAAGAGATTATTTTATTCCTTAGTAATTCCTCAAAACATTTTATACTTCCTCCCCATACCCCCAGTTACTCCTCTTACATACCTTCAGTCCTGTTGATATGAGGGCCTATTTTCTCATTTTGTCTTCAACGCTGATTTTCTTTTCATGTATAATTCTTTTATTTCAGTTTCTATATGTTAATATCCTATCAGCTAGTAGGGCCAATTTTTCCTTTTCTAGATTTTCTTAACTATATATACCTTAATATGATTATAACATTTTATAAATAAGACTATTTGTGTTACAGGTATATGGGGAAAAAGCTTTTAATAAAAGGACTTTTATACTTTTAAGTGGATGCATGATTTTGTCTTACTCTTTGCTAAATAATGTCCTTCATGATTCCTACAAAATGCACTGTAACAATATCCTACAAGATCCTCTCCTCACACAATTTTATTTTTCTTTTAAGGAAGTAAGGGGAAAAAAAGTAAGCGTTTATTCGATTGAGGCATTTTTTTTTCTTATCTGGAAACAAATTACCATTCTGATAATTTGTTACAAATTTATTAAATATTGATAAGCCTAAAATATTCTTGCTATCCTGATAGACCAAAGTGGTAAAAGCAAATCTGATCATCTAATTTTAAGTTTTATGTAAATCAGTAAATCTTTTCAGGATAAAGGAAGCATACTAAAGACAGTTTGGTTTAAGTTGAATGTTATCATCCCCAAATGAAAGAGGAATCTGAGGATCTAGCCACACTTTAAAAATATGTGCCAGTGTTTATTTAGAATCCCTTCTATTTTATTAGAAACAGGAACAGGAATTTCACCAGCAGGAAGTTATAAAATACAGGTAAGTTTAACGCTCCTTTGATTGTTATCCATGGCAGACATTTTGGATCCAAGGTAAGAATCCAAGTAAGAAATAATAAACATCCAGTCCCTGATGACTCATTTAAGTCCTGCTCAACTAGATGAAGGCTTCTACCGAGAGGAAGCACTGCCACTCCTCCTGGCTGGCCTTGTGTTTCTTTCAGTGCTCTAAAGAACTTTGTGCTTGGATGGCTCTGCTGTGTCAGGCTGTGGGACAGGAGTTGATGCTCACGGCACCGCTGACCAGGGCTGCTTTACTGAAGCTCACCGGGCGCCCGTCAATCACAAAGTGACGGATGCAGCCTGTGAAGGGTCTGCCTGGGGCCAAGCGTGGTGTCAGCAGAGACTCTGGAAAAAGAAATGAACACCAAGTTTGCAATCGAGGCATCCCAAGCCCAAATACTACTTTGTGGCAAAAATACACGTCATAACCACTTAGATTATCACGATGATCTACATGTCAAACATGGAATACAGTAATTTACTTATTTTTTTAAGGAATATTATCTGCTTTTGAAGTAATAAGAACATGTAGTAATTTTAGAGTTTTGAGTATAATTCAGCTGTGTATTTATCACTGAAATTTACCATTTACAAGTAAAGTCTCAGCAGTGAGTTTTCAGGATTTGCTTATGCTTTTTAGAGTTAATTTCACCTGGGCCTCACTTATTTTGTATGATTTACTGAGACAGCAAAGAAAATTCAGCTTCCAGACTCTTCTTGGAATTGGTTAATGTTTCTGTTTAATTCGTATCATTACCCTTCTTCCTTAATCCTCCACATTTTTGCCAAGCTCATAAAATATAATGAGAAAATAATGAATTCAAATAAACTAAATTTTAATTTTCCTCAGCTCTCAGGGTTTAAGAACTATAAATAGGATAAAGATAACTAGCCTAGTCTTTGTGTGGGTACAGGTGCCCTGGGGTATGCCAGAGGAACTTTTTCCCCTTATCTTAATTAGCGATCTGGAAGAAGCCTTGTGCTTATTAATTGTACAGACACAATTAAATGTGTTGAAATGATAGAAGCAATATAATTTAAAGCAATTTAGGGAGCTTAGGAATATCATGAAATTAAGATCCATTTGGTCAAAGTTTATTATTATGTACAAAACAGCTATGTGAACAGTGGCAGATAAAAAGATGGAAAACATTCGGAAATCAGTAACTTGGGAAAGAACATAAAAGAGGACAGCAAGTTAATATCATCAAGGGGCTGTAATAAGTTTTCTAAGCAATGTAGATTAAGAATATGCAGAAGTTGTTTATTGAAAATCATGGAAATACTATTTCATATTTAGAATGATAAGCATCAAGTTTTAGATTTGGAGGGGGCCTAAGAGATCAAGTCCCCTTGTCTCTAGATTAGTATGACTTTTTGTCATACTTTTGTCATTCTTCAAGACTGTACAGTATATGTACATCATCAGAATAAAGAGTGAACAGGAAAGAATATAAGGGGTAAAACATCTCTCTCTTCTGTTCATTTTAGATACTAGTTTTAGAACATGGATTTTGAATCTGCCCAGGCTTACTACTGTTTGGTTCGTGGGGGATAAATTCTAGAGGAAACAGTTAATATAGAAATTATGGTTTGCATAATTCACTATACAGTTTATTACAGTGGTGGCAAAGTGCCCCAGAACCCTAAGTAATTGATTAATAAAATCAACACATGCTTTTAAGAGCAAACATTCCTCAGGTTGAAAGCTTGACTGTATACAGAATAATGCAAGAATAGTTGCTAACTCAAAAACTTAACTTCTAATTTTGATTTTTAAATGGTCATACAATAAAGTTGAATTTTCTGATACAAAGTTCATGAATTTCAATGCATTAACTCTTTGTTGATAGAAATAGTGTGTTAGCAGAACTCTGCCTGGTGTAAGAGTGCTGGTTGGGATTCTAAGATTTCAGCACATACAGTGGTTTTGTTTATGCCTAATTTCCTTTAGTTATTCTTTTTTCATGCCCCAGTTTCTGATATGATTTTAGTGGAGTTAGTCTTGAACAGCTCAAAAACTATGTAATTAATGATGTTCAGCTTAAATTATACTTTTTTTTGGGCCTAGACTTGCTGCATGATCTGCAGATGGAATTAAAAGCTGCAGTGGTGCAGGCTGGTGGGTAGGCCTCATTGGCCTTGCTAATTCCTGTGTGCTGGCTCATTAGCTCAAATTTGCTATTCATGATATGTCTCAGGTAGGCAGAATTTGGCTTCAGGTGTATCCTGCCCAGTCAGCCTATGGAGCAAGTCTTGTAGTGAGAGGTGATGGTAGTGTGTCATGCTGGAATGAGACTCAAAAAAACATAAATCAGAGAGAGAAATATGTGTCTGAAGGATGCAGTAAGCACTTCGGGTGCAAGTCAAGAACTATAACTTCTGTGAGGGAGGGCCATGCTTGTTTGGTCCATCTCCCGGAGCCTAGCACAGTGCTTAATAGACAGTATCCCAGGTAGTGCGAGTGGTAAAGAAACTGCCTGCCAGTGCAGGAGACATAAGAGATGCAGGTTGGATCCCTGGGTCAGGAATGGTAACCCACTCCAATATTGTCAGGAGAATCCCCGTGGACAGAGGACCCTGGCGGGCTATAGTCTATTGGGTCGCAAAGTGTTGGACACGACTGAAGTGACAGCATGTACGCGTTTGTTGTGTGATGAAGTCATGCTCTCTGGAAGCAAGGAGTATGCTATTTAGCTTCAACAATATTCTGCAGTGAGTGCCATAAAAGTGATATTCAGGGTGGGGTGGGGTGGGACGTGAGTAAGAAGCTTGTGAATTGGATCCTCAAGGTCAATAGGAGTTAAATTGGTGGGAAAGTGGGAGAAGCAAGAAAGAAGAACATTTTCTAGAAATTGAGGCCTTGTGCTCTGTGTGAAGGCCTGGAGCAGAGTTCACTACTGAACATTCAGAGAACTGCATGCCCCAGGAAGGAGGTAGGGGGAGGCCCTAGAGGCAAGGGGGCAAAGTGGGGAGAGAGAATCAGGACCTTGCATCTAGCGCTAGGCTGACTTTGATCTTGTAGGCCTCTGGGAACCTGCAATATTTTTAAACTATGTTGTGATCTCCAGGAAGAAAGCAATGTTCAGAAATGGAAGGACTGACAGCACCCATCTTCCTCACTGTACCTGCACAAAGTGCAGTGTGGTCTTTGCCAGTGTTTCAGAACTGAAGCCTGGAGCAGGAGGAGTGGATAATAGAAGTAAAGGAGAAAGATTGCTTTTTGAGGGTCTCCTATTTCATCACAGTTGTTATTGTCTATACTGGCATTTTGAAAAATCCACATTACAAAGCAGAGGACTGCTTAGTTGCTACTATTTTGTGAGTACCCAAGACTGGATGCTTAATCTTTCTCACTCTGTTGGTTAAAGCATTATTTGCCTTTACATGGGTCAGTCTAAAATAGTAAGGATGCAAAGAAAAGCTGTATTAAGCTTTTCCTTTAAATTCTCACCAAATTCCAGTTGTAAAAGCTTGATTTTCCCCTCATGCTACCTTTATCATTCAGTTTTCCCAAGTGAATGAAGTGTGTGAAATAAACACTTGGAACAAAAGGTCATGGTCCCTGCTTTAGAGGCTTAAAGTAACTGGGGGAGGGTCCATAAGTGCCCCATCACCATCCGGGACTATGCAACATTCTTGGCAGATGACAGCATTGATGTTACGATGATGTTTACAGAACTGCAGCTGGGAACCTCTCTTAGGGAATGTCACTATGTAGGAGCAACAGAACTTATGGTCTGCAGCTGCTTTCACGTTTCACACTAGTCCTGGATGGGAAGAACTGTGTATTCTCTCTTAGTGTGGAAGAGGAGTAACTGTCACCAAACTTTTAGTCTTCTAAGGTTCTCAGATCCTACAGTAGCAGTAACAAATTTTTCTTTGTGTAAGAGAGAAAACAGTGTGTGTTTCGCTGTGTGTATGTGAGAGGTGTGTGTAAAGAGAAGAGAAAACATTCAGCAGATACCGCAGAGGGAGAGCAGTATCTACCATTTAGAATGCGGCGTGTAGTTCTCATCTGTTACTTTAGAATGCCGTGTGTAGTTCTCATCTGTTACTTTGTTTTGGTGCTTGGATGAGCTGTGTGCTTCCTAGTTGTCAGTATACATTTTCCTATGAAAGGATGTGTGTGTGCTCAGTCAGTCATGTCCGACTCTTTGTGACCCCAGGGACTGTATCCTCCAGGCTCCTCTGTCCATGCAATTTTCCAGGCAAGAATACTGGAACGGATTGCCATTTCCCACTCCAAGGGATCGCCCTGACCTAGGGATTGAACCCACATCTCTTGCATCTCCTGCACTGGCAGGCAGGTTATTTACCACTGAGCCACCTGGGAAAGTCCCCTATGAAAGGATATTGTATATAAAATTCTTGGAGTTACTAGGTGAATTATAAAAATACATAGCTCAACTCTTAATACTGTAATAACAATTATGAGAACTTAAGTGTTTTTTTTGGATTTGGAAACTCGTCACTTTAAATAACTCTTACCTGGAACACCTCCAACAAACACAGGCTCCCTGTGATCAACTGGTTTTGGATTTAGGGGTCCAACCACGTGGTTCACTTCAGAGTCTACATCCAACTGAACCACATTTGAATCTCTAATAACTGAAATACAGGGAAAAGAGTGGTCATAAGTGATATTGAGGTGATTAATTTTCACATGAAAGGGAATAATTTATTACAGCAATAGCTTTTATTTATTCCAGAATAAACCATACACTTCCTTCTAATCACTGAAAACATCAGTGTCTAACCAATCACTGTAAAATTTTCCTTTGAAAGAGAGAATATTTAGAATATGCTTTCTGATACTTTTTCTTTGCTTCATAAATAACGCATTATTTAAACAACTCCATAAGACTATTTTGGCAGCATTAATATTTTCAAATCACATGTGGCTTCAATATACACATTTTAGTACATTTGATTCTTTTTTTCTTGACTACTTTTAGATTGTCAGTTATTACCTATTCTGTCATATGTTATACAGACTAAGTTCTTTCAAGTCATCATGTCAGAGGTGGGTGTATAGGCTCACTTTATCAGGAAACCCAGGACACACAGCTTTCCTCACCTGTAATTCTATGCCATCTGCCATCACAGAGACTCTGCTTGGGTGTCACTGAGGTGGAAAAGTCTCTGATGCCATTGTTGACTTTCACTATGACCTGCAAAAACAGGGCACATTGTGGAAGTTCATTTCATTTCTCCTCATTGAGATAAGATGAGATTTCTTATATTTACCACAGGGAAGCAAAACTTTGAACATCCAGACATTAGCTTTGCAATTTGAACACAAGGGGTCACTGTTCAGTAGACTAGAGAAAGTGTGTTCCTCAGAAAGAGAACAAAATAAAGACACCGGAGAGAAGAGGGGCAGAGGAACAGTAAGATAGCACAATGAATTCCTTTAAGATGGAATGCGCTGCACAAGGCAGGTAAAGGTGCTGAGGAAGAGCTGGACTCTAGAGCCAGGCTGCCTGGGCTCATCCTCAAGCGCTCCGACGTCCCTCACTCTGTGCCACGTCTTCTCATTTGCAAAATAAGGGTGATGACTGTAATACTTACCTCACAGAGTTATTGGGATTAAATGAGTTAATCCATATAAGGCATTTAGTATCTGACACACAGTAAGCACCATATAAGGATTTGTTTTCATTGTTATATGGTTTCATAGAATATACTGAACTCAAATGAAAATTATATTAAGTTAGGGACATTGATGAAAATATGCTTCATATTTATTTGAATACTCTCATGAATGTTCTTTAGTAATATTATTTAAGGATGAAAGTGGTATTTAATTATAACATTTTATTTTATTTTTAGCAGCTGAAAAGAATGTATGTATGGTATACATATATATTATAGACAGATGAATGTTTACAATTTTTTTGTTGTAAAAATTCCTCTTCTGATTCTTTTATTAAAACTTTTAATTATTGATTTTTTGGGCTTTGCCACAATTTTATGGCTCTTTGCTCTAATCAAATCAATTCCCAACATATGAATCGGAACCCAAAAATTGCCTGCATTTAAATTTTATGTTTTAGCTTCCTGTTGTTTGTTTTTCCTCTCAGTTAGGAAAGATCAATGAAATAATTCTGTGAAATAAAATACTGCTTCAGATCTGGAATCCAAGGTCAGAGAAGACAGACTTGTTAAAACAATTTTTAACACACTACCTGCCCATTTTTCATGTGAACATTTAGGTACTCCCCATTGACACTGTGGCCGTGAACAAGGGTTCCGGAGCTGCTTCTGGGACGGACTTCAAATGCAATCTCAAACTTCAATCCAATATTGAAAGACTCATCTGTGGAGAGAAATACTATTAGTTCTCAAGAACAGGAACCTAAAGTTTGTAACCATGGCATGATTTTGTAATTGCATATTTTTTGTATCTCTTTTGGAAAGTCGCATTTTTCAATAGATAGGTGGACAGTGTCATCTTCCATGTCAAACACACTGGAAAGCTCTGAGCGGGTCTGGAGTGAGGGGGTGGAAACAGCATGCTGAAAATTCGTCATGGCTATGGGAGCTTAGGTGAGGAAAAATTGATTCCAACTAGCAGGACCATTTATTATTTCAAAAGTGAGAAGCAGGAAAGAGCTAACTAGGAAGAACTGGTCTGAACACAAGTGCAGAGTCTGGGACGTCTGGAGAGCACTGCAGAGGCCAGTGTGGCTGGACCGTCCATGCCCTGTGAGCGAGGGTGGAGGGGGGCTTGAGTAGGGAAGGCCAGCAGGAGCCACACGGGGAAGGGCTCCAGGGCTCCAGTAGGGAAGATAGACTTTATACTGCAGACAGTGAGTATAGGAGCTGACTTGATCAGATCTGTATTTAAAATAATTCTTAAAAAAGATCACTGGAGCCAGTGCTGCAGAGCATTTGGGAGGAAAGAGAAAGTAAGAACAGCAAAAGCGGTTAGGAGCTGTTTTTGTAGTGATGCAAGAAAATGAATTCTTAAGAATAGCTGTGTTCACTCCAAGAGACTCACTGCAAAGTGGGCATCTTAATAGTGTTCACTTCACATGGCTTCTTATAGATCACTTTTTAGTTTTCCTGCTATTAATGTTTATTGAGAACATAAAGTGTGCAGGTGGCTATGCATTTCAGGTTGTCTAAACCAATGAGTTCTTTTCACTGAAATTCAATGAAAGGCAGAGGAATGTGCCTGTTGGTGTTTTAGTAGGGATAAAGAAGGAGCTGCAGCTGCTGCTAAATTGCTTCAGTCATGTCCGACTCTGCAATCCCATAGACGGCAGCCCACCAGGCTCCACTGTCCCTGAGATTCTCCAGGCAAGAACACTGGAGTGGGTTGCCATTTCCTTCTCCAATGCATGAAAGTGAAAAGCGAAAGTGAAGTCACTCAGTTGTGTCTGACTTTTAGCGACCCCATGGACTGCAGCCCACCAGGTTCCTCTGTCTGTGGGATTTTCCAGGCAAGAGTACTGGAGTGGGTTAAGGAGAAAGGAAAGTAAAATCGTGAACTAGACAAAGAGAGGAAACATTGCCTCCAGTTATTCTGTTGGACATGGGGATGGTTTAAGAAGGGATGGCTGGCTGCACTGCAGGTCTTTATTCAGGGCATGTTGAAGGCAGGAACATTCTCCTGTCTTCTTTCTCAGCACCTGTTCTGGTGCCCTCCTCACACCTAATGGTTGCTCTACAGAATGCTGCTGGAATGACTAGATGGTAACTGTGTGTAGTCTGTTTAGGATTTTATTTCCTTATTTTTAGAACCATTATGTTCCATCACTTGGCACAGGGACTGTCATACCAGAGGCACACAATGAAAACTTTGTTGAATGAGAGTAAGAGTTGAGAATAAAAATCCAGAAAGAAAATTTTTTAAGGATAGCTTTGTCTGCTGGAGTTGCTAGAGAGGGGAGGAAGTGGAACTTTCCTTAGCAAGAACAATGGGTGCTACTTAGAAGGAACAGAGAAAACTCCAGTGTGTGAGGCAGCTAAAAGCCCATACAGGTTAGACGACGGTGCAGCAGAGAAAGTCTAAAGAAGCCAAGATGGTCTATCCCGAGGCTTGCAAGCCATGGGGAAGCACTGGCTGGGGAAAGCAAACAGGGATTGGCATGGTCCATGTGTCTGTTTGGACAGCAGCAGAGGAGAAAGGTGGTCCTTACGAAAAGTGACCATCTTCAAGGGCTGAGTTTGCTATTGTGGTTTTTAACATTGGGCCCAATATCCCTGTTAACCATCTCCAGGAAAGAAGTATTTCATGATTCATGTTTTAACATAAGTCATTGTTACCTAGGACCACGTAACCTCCTTCTGTTGAGAAGTACGTTCCTGTTTCCATTGGACCTTCGAAACAAGGAGTCACACTAAATGTCTGAGAAGCAGAGGTGATGGAGGCCCCATTGAGCTGAAGATTGCTGAGGCAGCCACTGAAGCTGTAGACCGAGTTTATCTGAGAGGAGAAGGCATTTCTTAAAATCCATTTTCTCAACACTCACAGATGCACCAATGAAGGGATTTGTGTCCTGAGAGGAACCTACTAATTTTTTGCCCTATTTGTTTTAGCTATCTGAATAATCAATCATTTTCCAGACTGTTGCTTTTTAACTAATCTTTGAGGCTAGAATTTTGTATTAGATAATAACAGCCGTAATTAAGGTACAAAAATTTCAACATTTTTAACAAGGTAAATTGCAGCTGTGGTTTTCAAATTGAATTAGAAATATTCTCATTTGTTTTCTTCAAGAAAGACAGCTGTGCCCTAGATCACCTAATGTTGATGAGGGCTAGCAAAGAACTAAACTGTTAAATCTACCATGGTTAAATAAACAGCAGAGAATTTGCTTTATTGGCTTGTGGTTGAGCATTTATCATACCACAGGACATGAAACACGGGCCACTTCAGATAACCGATTTCACAGTTTTAGAAATCTTTTAAAGAAGCTGTCATGGAATTGGGGCTATCATCTAAAATCAAATTAAATATGAACATTTCCCCCATTTTTGCTTCATACACACATATTAATGGATCTTTCTTGTTGTTGTTTAGTCACTAAACTGTGTCTGACTTTTTGTGACCCTGTGGTCTGTGGCCTGCTAGACTCCTCTGTCCATGGGATTTTCCAGGCAAGAATACTGGAGTGGGTTGCCATTTCCTTCTCCAGGGGATCTTTCTGACCCAGGGATCAAACCTGAATCTCCTGCATTGGCAGGCATATTCTTTACCACTGAGCTACCAGGGAAGCCATTTAATGGATCTTAGAAGTGTATTCTTTGTGTTAAAGTCAAACCTGTATTTATATTAAAAATAGACTTAGTCCTTTGATGTATTCCATTTTTGCTAAATAATTTTGAAGGTCCAATATTTTAAACTTTTAAAATACAAAAATAATGTTGTTTTCTTCTACCATATTCTCATGTCCCCCAAGGGGTAACCACATTTCCTTGTACAATTACAAATTGTGTGTATGTGTGTGTAAGAAATGAAAATGAGATCATAGTTTACATAATGGCCTGCAAGTTTTTTTTTGTTGTTGTTGTTACCCAATAATATATAATATAATGACTTGCTTTCTTTTTTGGGTAATGTTTTTGGGGGCTGTGTCATGCAGCCTGCAGGATCTTAGTTCCCTGACCAGGGACTGAGCCCAGGCCTGGGCAGTGAAAGCACTGAGTCCTAACGATTGGAGCACCAGGGAATTCTCTTTTGGGTGTTCTTTAGGACTAAAAGCATGGGTACTTGCTGAACAAATAAGCATCCCTTGAGACACAACTTTTCATGACAGTTTATACCTCAAACATTTTTCATCTCACCTCTACCTTAGAATCAAAAGATTACTCTGGGCTTTGTGATGTCACAGGGTGGACAGACAACCATAAAACAATATCCACTTATGTATCCCATCTCCAGCCAAAGTACAGTTTTACTTTTGCCAGTTTTCTAATCATAAAGCAAGGGCTAGATTAAACAGTCTTTCAACTCTAAAGGTTGATGGCTCTGCTTGATCACACCTGGCTTACCTGGACATTTTTCCCAGCCCTTCCAGGAGCCACACCTCCCAAATAAATAGGACCCCTGATTTTCCAGTCAGCTCCTGTAGGGGGAAGACTTTCTTCTAAGACTCGAAGTCCATCAATTATCATTCGGCCGCTGCTCTTTTCCCGAATAAATATCACCTTGATGGAGAGAAGGACAACAGCGTATCTTTAGTACATTCAAAGATTAGTGGAAAGGCTGTGTTGCTTCTCCTCTCAACTGTGCTATCATGTGCAGTGCTGCAGAAGTTCTTTAAAGAGTGGTCCTTTCACCAAAGGTCAGGAGTTTGTCTCTTTTTTGAAGCCTGATTTAAAGTTACAGGCTTAATCTCTGAATACAGCTTATGTTTAACAGAGTTCTATGTCCCAGCTGGCAGCCTACATGCTCTCGCTTCTAAATTTAATTATAATTAATTGTAATGCAGCTGACATTGCTTACTTTCCCACTATACACACACAGAATTGCTTTGATATTTAGGTTATTCTACCTGTTGTATTCTTTCTTCCTAACAGAGTTACTCTATTTTGTACCTTCCATAGCTTAGTCTATGAGACACTCAGCAATCATAGAAAATTTAGAATATTATAGGCAGTGGGAAAACCCAGTTAAGTGAAAAATCCTTAGAAACCAAACTTCAGCTTATGCTGACTACTGATCTTTTGTTTAAAATAACTGCACTAAAAATAGCTGATCTGTCAAAAAAATTATACTCAGATTGTATTTCTTTTAAAATAATAAGCTTCAAGATTTTTGTAATAAATTGACGAAAGTTTCTGAAACTGAACTCTGAACATATAGCGACAAAATCTGCAAATGAATGTTTCTAGAGAAACTACTAGGGGGTATTAGAATGGTGGACGTTTGCTGATAATAATATTCTCTGCCTTCAACTTACATCATGCCACAATCCATCATTGTATTTCTCCTGGCTTCTAATCTTCAGTTTCTTGTGGCCAACATTAAACATGAAAACCAAGCGGCCATGGGCTAAGAACAGAGTCATGAAGTTATTCTCTTCTTGATCTGAGACATAGAAAATCATCCCATGGGAGGAACGTGTTCTCAGACGAATGGAAAACTGGGATCTGGTAAATGAGAAGGAAGAGCTTACCACTTGTCAAAGAAGACTGTGATCTCTAACTTCCCAAGACAATACAGCGTAAGGAAGAATAAAGCCATCTGATCTAAATCCAAGCAACATTACTTCTAATTACATCTTATTATTACTGTGAATATCAGGTAAGCACTGCTAATTCAAAAATGTAAATCCTTCTCCATTTCCTTATACAACAGGGATAAATCCCACATTTAAGAAAGTGTTGTTTCAATAAATGCTGGATAAAATGTGGAGAAAAGGGAACCCTCTGGACTGCTGGTGGGAATGTAAATTGATATAGCCACTACAGAGAACAGTGTGGTGATTTCTTAAAAATCTAGGAATAAAACTACCATATGCATGCATGCTAGGTTGCTTCAGTCATGTCTGACCCTTTGCAACCCTATGGACTATACCCCACGAGGCTCCTCTGTTCATGGGCTTCTCCAGGCAAGATTACTGGAGTGTATTGCCATGCCCTCCTCCAGGGGAGTTTCCTGACCCAGGGATCAAACTCACATCTCTTACGTCTCCTGTACTGGCAGGTGGGTTCTTTATCATTAGCACCACCTCAGAAGCCAAGAACTACCCTAAGACATAGCAATTTCACTGCTGGGTATATGCCCTGCTACTGCTGCTGCTAAGTCGCTTAGTCTTGTCCGACTCTGTGTGACCCCACAGACGGCAGCCCACCAGGCTCCCCAATCCCTGGGATTCTCCAGGCAAGAACACTGGAGTGGGTTGCCATTTCCTTCTCCAATGTATGAAAATGAAAAGTGAAAGGGAAGTTGCTCAGTCATGTCCGACTCTTAGCAACCCCATGGACTGCAGCCTACCAGGCTCCTCCATCCATGGGATTTTCCAGGCAAGAGTACTGGAGTGGGGTGCCATTGCCTTCTCCGATATGCCCTGAGAAAATCATAACTGAAAAAGACACCAGTACCCCAGTGTTTATCGCAGCACTATTTACAATAGCCAGGACATGGAAGCAACCTAGATGTCCACTGACAGATGAATAAGTTGTGGACATATGTACAATGGAGTATTCCTCAGTCATAAAAAGAAAGGAGTTTGAATCACCTCTTGTGAGGTGGATGAACCTAGAGCGTGTTACTACAGAATGAAGTAAATTAGAGAAAAACAAGTTTCATAAAATAACACATACATATGGAATCTAGAAAAATGGTATAGATGAACCTATTTGCAGGGCAGGAATAGAGAGGCAGACACAGAGAACAGACTTGTGGACACAGTGAGGGAAGGAGAGGGCGGGACCAACTGAGAGAGTACCATGGAAACATATACATTGAAGTGAAGTGAAGAAGTGAAGTGGCTCAGCCATGTCCGACTCTTTGCGACCCCATGGACTGTAATCTATCAGGCTCCCCTGTCCATGGAATTTTCCAGGCAAAAACACTGGAGTGGGTTGCCATTTCCTTCTCCAGGGATCTTCCCGACCCAGGGAACGAACCCGGGTCTCCTGCATTGCAGGCAGATGCTTTACCGTCTGAGCCACCTACCATATGTAAAACAGAGAGCTAATGGGAAGCTGCCATATAACACAGGGAGCTCAAACCAGAGACGCCTAGAGGGTTGTGATGCGGGGGGGTGGAGTGGGAGGGAGGTTCAAGAAGGAGGGGACATATGTATAATTATGGCTGATTCACATTGTTGTATGGCAGAAACCGACACAACATTGTAAAGCAATTATCCTCCAATTAAAAATTTTTTAAAAAAGTGTTTCAGTAAAGGATAATATCATGTCTTGCTTTGCAAAACTGATTGCACTTAATTTAGTAAAAATCTTTATGCTAAGGAAGCTTCATGTAGACAAAATACTAGAGAGCAATTAATATGCATATACAAATTTGCAAAGAAACAATATGATTTATGTACTATCTAAAATACAGATTCAGTTTTCTCCCCATAAAAATTAATCAATGTATATCACATGCTAAAAACAGCTACCAAAATGTGTAGAAGTCAAATAAAATTTCTAGAAATTCAGCTTTAGGCCACAGATAAGATACATTTATTAAGCTAATTTTCAGTATGATTAACTCTGTATTTTCCTGAAGAATACAAAATACTGATTCTGCCTATTATGAAAATAGGAAATTAGGAGTTTCTTATTGAATTCACTGACGGTATGAATGCTTGAAAGAGCTATATAAGAGTATCTGGGTGCTAATACTTTAAAAGAAATCTTAAATAATCCTAAATAACTTGGAGAGTTGTGAAACACCAGGAAGAGGTGATGAACTTCAGAGATAGCTTGAAGGTCAACAGAGACACATTGTATTTGTATTTTTAGGGTCTTTCCTTATTAACCTTCCAGCAGTTCAGATGCATTCCCACTTACAGTCTGAAAGCAATTTGTGTCGGAAAGGGAAGGTGACAGTAAGGTTACATGATGAGTCATTTAAAATTTACCCCATCTTCCTTTCTTTGATTGTATTTTATTTTTCATTAAGTACAGCAAACTCCTGGGACAATGCTGTTATATGCACCTTACTTTTGGGAAGAAAGTCACAGAGAATGTTATTTATTGGACAGTATGAATTATGTACTATTTAGTAATTGTTTTGATGAAAAAAGAACAAGATTAAAGCAGCACAGAAAAATTATAGGAAAAAGAACATATGGCAAGTAAGGATGAAGCCCAGCCATGGCATCAAGCTTCTGAACGGATAGAGTGTTACTTTACTTTTCACCAAAATCTCCTTTTAGGTGTTCAAACTCTTGACGACTGTTGGCTGTCCCTCCATACTGATAGGCGTGCTCTATCGCTCTAGGGCTGTCGGAAAGCTGGCAGTGCGAGTCTCTTGGAATATTCCTTTCTAGGAATTTCAGGCCAACAGGATCCCATGAAGGAGCATCTTTACTTTTCTCTCCCTGTAAGAGTAGGAAATGACTCATTTAAGGGATAAAACTGACATACTAGTAGCAAAAATTCACTTTTAATTTTTTATCATTAACAATGATGATTAAAGAATTAAAAAACAAATAAAATAAAATAGGGGTTAAGGCTGGCCTCACTGATCAGATGAGAGTTGGGCAATCCTTGAGAAGCTGTCAGTGCAGATATTTGGGGGAAGCATGGTCTAGGTAAGAGGAAAGCTCAAGGGAGGATCTTAAGGCAGGAGTGTACCTGGCTTGCTCTAGAAACAGCCGGTAGATCAACAGGAAGAGAAGAGCGAGTGAGAACAAAGGTCTCTTAGGACATTGTAGGAACTTCAGCGTTTAATCTGAGTGCAGGGGGAAGACCATTTTGAACACAGAAGTAACATGATAAGGCATGTTTAAAAGGATCTGGTTGTTGTGCTGAGAATATACTATTGGGGAACAAGGTAAAACAGGGAGGTCTGTTGGGAGGCTATTACAGTAATTCAGATGAGAGACGACAATGGCTGCACTGGCACTTGACTGCATTGTTTACATTGGGCCAGGAAGGAGTAGGGAGGTCAGACTGAAAGAATGAGAAGAAATTGGACTTTCATTTGTAATGAAGGCAAATAATGTACATGCTAGGTGTAAAACAATGAGAGAACAGTTATCAGTGACTGCAATTTAAGACTCAAGATTTTGAATGCAAAGTCACTCTAGTTGACGCCACAGATCGACTGTGGATGTGAGCGGTTAAAAGGAAGGTCAAGGAAGGAGGGAAAAACAAGGTAAGATCAGAAAGCAATGATTTCTAGGACGGTGACAGAAACTAGAGGCGGTTATGCAACAACAAATGATACTAGAGAATGATCACAGTAAATAGTATATATTTTAATATAAAATACAGAGCAATTTTAACCACTGTAATGAAAAGCAGTTGGAAGCAAGAGCAAAAGCTTACTCAAACTGTTTCTTTGGGAATAAGAACTGATTTAACAAATCTGGTAAACTGCAATATCAGATACTACAGAAATCATATCTTTCATACAAACACAGTTGCAAATGAGTAAATTCAATAAAGCACCAGTGACTAGAATTTTATGTGTGGAATACAAGGGCAATCTAGAAGTTGGCGCAGCAGTATCTTTTACCTTTTTATTCTGATTTGTTTTAGGCTTTGAGGAATTTCTTCCTTTTTTGTGAAGGAGAAACAATGGTGAAGACTCAATGGGACACTCATAAAGAGAAGTGTGGACCTTTTCAGAATACCGCTGGAAATCTTCGACTTCTACATCTCTATCCAACCTGTGTTTGTAACAGAGGAAAGAAAAATCTTAAGAATGTTGTTCAGAATTACATGATGAAACTATGGAAGTCAAAGAACTTTAGCAATTAATGTATGTGTGTGTGTGTGTATGTGATGGGTCTTGATCCACCAACCACTATCTTAATTAGAAACCTTTAAATGATCATTTAACCAATTAACCAATAACTCTGTGCCTGGCACCAGCATACTCTGACAGATGAACATGTCTTCCCTCAGCATGTCCTGGATGATGGGGACCTCATCTGCGTTACTTAATTTGTATTAAATTCCTCCCTTGCATGTTTTTGAACTCAGGGGGTTCTCATTGTCTTTGTTAAGGATAAAACAACATGGTAGTCTACCGAATTGGAGAAGACATTTGCAAACAATATATCTGATAAGGGGTTAATATAAAAATACACAAAGAACTCATACAATTCAACATAAAAACCAAATAACTTGATTGAAAAAGGGGGCATAGGACCTAAACAGACATTTCTCCAAAGAAGACATAAAGACAGGAAATAGACACATTAAAAGATACTTAACACCACTAATCATCAGGGAAATGCAAATCAAAACCACAAAGAGATACCACTCACATGTCATGATGCCTATCATAAAAAGACAAGACACAATAAGTGTTAGTGAGGATGCAGAGAAAAGGGAACCCTCACGTTTTGTTGGTAGGAATATAACTTAGTGCAGCCACTATGGAAAATAGGCTTCTCAACACATTAAAAATAGAACTTCCATTATGATCCAGCAATTCCATTGCTGGGTATTTACCAGAAGAAAACAAAAGACTAATTTGAAAAGATACATGCACCCCTAGTTTCACTGCAGCATTATTTACAACAGCCACAATATGGAAGCAACTTAAGCACTGACTGAAAGGTGAATGGATAAAGATGGGGTATGTATATGTATATGAAATATTATTTAGCCATGAAAAATGAAATCTTGCCATTTGTGACATGGATGCGTCTAGAGGGTATTATGTTAAATGAAATAAGTCAGATGGAGAAAGACAATACTATATGATTTCACTTAAAAGTGGAATCTAAAAAACAAACAACAAAACAGGGTCACAGATACAGAGAGCAAATGAGTGGATGCAGAAGGGGAGGTATGAGTCCAAAACTGGTGAAAAGGATTAAGAGGTACAAATCTCCACTTATAAATAAGCCATGGGCATCTAATAAACAACATAAGGAATAGTCGATAACATTATAATAACAGTGTGGAGAAAGATGGTTAGTAGACTTATCTCGATGAGTACTTCATATATGCAAATGTCTCCTGAGAAATCTGTATGCGAGTCAAGAAGCAACAGTTATAACTGGATATGGAACAATGGACTGGTTCCAAATTGGGGAAGGAGTATGTTAAGGCTGTATAATGTCACCCTGCTTATTTAACTTATATGCAGAGGATATCATAAGAAATGCCAGGCTAGATGAATCACAAACTGTAATCAAGATTGCTGGGAGAAATAGAAACAACCTCAGATATGCAGATGATACCACTCTAATGGCAGAAAGTAAAGAGTAATTAGAGAACTTCTTGATGAGGGCAAAAGAGAAGAGTGAAAAAGCTGGCTTAAAACTTAACAGTCAAAAAACTAAGATCATGGCATCCAGTTCCATCACTTTATGGCACATAGATGGGGAAAAAATGGAAGCAGTGACAGATTTTATTTCCTTGGGCTCCAAAATCACTGTGGATGGTGATGGCAGCCATGAAATTTAAAGACGCTTGCTCCTTGGAAGAAAAGCTATGACAAACCTAGACAACATATTAAAAAGCAGAGACATCATTTTGCTGACAAAGGTCTGTATAGTCAAAGCTATGGTTTTCCCAGTAGTGATGTATGGATGTGACAGTTGAACACATAAAGAAGGCTGGGCACTGAAGAATTGATGCTTTTGAATTGTGGAGCTGGAGAAGACTCTTGAGAGTCCCTTTGATTGCAAGGAGATCAAATCAGTCAATCCTAAAGGAAATCAATCTTAAATATTCATTGGAAGGACTGATGCTGCAGCTGAAGCTCCAATACTTTGGCCACCTGATGTGAAGAGCCAACTCATTAGAAAAGAACCTGATGCTGGGAAAGATTGAAGGCAAAAGGAGAAGGGGGTGGCAGAGGATAAGGTGGTTAGATAGCAACACCAACTCAAAGGACATGAGTATGAGCAAACTCAAGGAAATAAGAGAAGACAGAGGAGTCTGGTGTGCTGTAGTCCATGGGGTTGAAAACAGTCAGATCTGACTTACAGACTGAACAACAATCAGATGTCACATCACTATGCAGTATACCTGAAACTAACATAATATTGTACATCAACCAAATTTCAACAAGAGAAAATTAATGAAAAAAATAGTCATGCATTAAATTAATACAAAAAGACTTTCTTAAACCTCTGAGGATGATTTGGGTATGTTGCTCTGTATTGCACCACTGATAGTAAGTACAGAAATAACCACATTTAACATTCACAGTTTGCTGTATGCCATATGCTTTATGCACATTATCTCAATTAATCCTCATAACAAGTTTACCAAGCAGGCCCTATTATTATCTGCATTTTGGAGCTGAAGAAACAAAGGCTCACTTAGCTGATGCCATACAAAAATTAAAAGGCAAAAACTTATAAACCCAAGTATGTCAGTTTTTTAAGCACATGCAAGCATTTAATTACTACCCTCTTATGCCCCCAATATTTCATAGTTCTTAGTTTTAATAAGGTAAATATTTTAATTTTCAACTTGAACATCTTTACTGATCATGCAGATTTATGAATACTAAAAATACTGTACCTGGTAAAGTAGGCATTACTTATACATCCGGTGAAATTAGCATACTGGGGAGTGACGGGTGAGCCGCCGAAGTAGAACTTTTTTCACCTGCTTGGGTCTGCTCCACTTTCCCTTTGGTGGGGTTCTTACTCCCAAGCCTGCTTTTATCTACTATCAATTCATACCTGTAAGGAAAAAGCTTTTTTAAGCACTACACAGCTAATGTATTTCTTGAGTTCCATTCTAGGTTGTATGTTTTCTCATGGAATTGAGAAATGGAACATTTGGTTAATGATAAGATAACAAGTTGCCAGACTCTTTGTGAGGCTCAGAATAAAATGGATGAATATTTCTATATGCAGAAAAGACTCTCCAAATCATGACTGGAATTTAAACCCACAGAAGCAGGTTCAAATGACTAGTTATCAGCAACTTTTTTTTTTTTTGGTGTGCAAAAATCAGAACATAAATCATGGTGATCATTTAATCACATTTGTGGGAAGCTATTTTCATTCTTAAGCACATTGACAATGATTGGAAATGGCATCTTGAAAAGACCTATTAACATTTTCTTTTAATGGGAGGGCTCCCCAGGAATGGACAGAATAGTAGCAGTCTGCAACAGAAAATATATTGCTTTTACAGAAAGAATTTTCCTTTTATGAAAGAAATACAGTATTACATACTTTAAAGATAAAGTTAAGCCTTTTTAAAGTGAAGTTAAAGTGTTAGTCACTCAGCTGTGTGTGACTCTTTGTGACCGCACAGACTGTAGCCACCAGGCTCCTCTGTCCATGGAATTCTCCAGGCAAGAATACTGGAGTGGGTTGCCATTTCCTTCTCCAAAGACTTTTAAAATGTGACCATAAATGTAACTTTCTTAATTGTTTAATTAAAACCTAATGAAACCTGTTGTTTGTTAAGTTTTTCTATGTACAAAACACTGCACTCCATTTAGTTTAAGTGGTATGTACTGGTACTTCCTTCAAGGAAATTATAGCTTATGGTTTCACTGGGAAAAATTTTATATACCTGTTAATTAATTTTATAGTGACTTATTTGGCATGTTTTAAAAATTAACAGCAATGAAAAAAAAAGTAAGTTGTTCCTCTACCGTTTTTAAACACTAGAAAGGTAATAAGAGATAGCCTACTATTAGCAGTGGTCATTGGACGAATTCATGTCCTACAGGTAAAGCCACCTGGTGGAAAGAATGTAAAGTGAGGAGCTATACCTTGCTGGGGAGACGGAGGTAATGATGAAGTGGGACAGCCCATCGTTGTACTGCTTATCTGCTGACTGCACCTTGACTCCCTTTACATCCATGATTACGGTGCCATTATTCAATGAGATGGAGAACATATCTGACTGAAATGCAAGCACAGGTTCTTTAACAGTGGAAGCCAGGGATCCAAAAGGTGGACGTGTTTTCAATATTTACTTATGGGACTGCTTAAAGGAACACACACATGTGAAAGGTTCGCTTGAAAAATAATTTCTATGAACAGCTACCAGAAAATACTCTATTGCCTGGACTGGTATGCTATTTATAAAATTAGACACATTTCAATGGAAAGAGGAATTTCCTGTATTTGAACTGAAAATTTCAGGTGATTTTGTCATGCTAAGTAGCTGTTATCCCAGCGTCAGTTACTTTCCTTACTCAAGCATCTCTCTTCTGTCATCAGCCTCACTTTTGAAAAGCCAGTATTTTAATTTCCTTGGGGATGTAGTGAGATGACTAGGAAAGAGTTATTTTGCTATTGTGGCTTTTAAAAATGTTTCACTTTCCAGCTGTGGTACATGTACATAATGGAATATTACTCAGCCATTAAAAAGAATGCATTTGAATCAGTTCTAATGAGGTGGATGAACCTGAAGCCTATTAAACAGAGCAAAGTAAGTCAGAAAGAACACAAATAAATATATTAACGAATATATATGGAATTTAGAAAGATGGTAATGATGACCCTATATGCAAGACAGCAAAAGAGAGACAGATGTAAAGAACAGACTTTTGGACTCTGTGAGAGAAGGCGAGGGTGGGATGGGAGAGAGAATAACATTGAGAGAACAGCATTGAAACACATATATTATCATATGTGAAATAGATCGCCAGTCCAGGTTCGATGCATGAGACAGGGTGCTCAGGGCTGGTGCACTGGGATGACCCTGAGGGATGGGACGGGGAGGGAGGTAGGAGGGGGGTTCAGGATGGGGAACACATGTACACCCATGGCTGATTCATGTGAATGAATGGCAAAAACCACCACAATATTGTAAAGTAATTAGCTTCCAATTAAAAAAAAAAAGAACAGGAAAGAAAAAAGGAAAAGAAGTTTCTCTTTCCATCTCCAGAGGCAGAAAAATTAAAAAATAGCAGGAGTTAACATCTATTTTTCTGAATTTCTTTATTGTTTGGAAATATTCCTTAAAATATTGGCAAAATATAATCTTCCTCTTCTTCCCCGATACGGTTCTCAATCTCTACAGCTAGCTCTCAACATAAATACTTTTAGGTCACCAAACTTTTATAAACATTATCTTATTCTTGACATAGTATTAGTATATCTTTGTTCAGTTCAGTTCAGTTGCTCAGTTGTGTCCAACTCTTTGCAACCCCAAGGACTGCTACCCATGGATTATAGCTAAAGTTCTACAGCAAATTAAAAACTATTTCATAAACTGAGTCACATGTATGTTAGTACTGTATATATACACTGAGGTTCTTAACATATTTTGTGCTGTGACTCTTTTGGTAGTTTGGTGACACACATGGGCTCCTTCATAAAATATTTTTAAATCACTCAACAAAACATGTAGGAATACAAAGGAAACCAATTATATTGAAATACAGTTTCAAAATACCAAAATGATAGATATGTGATATATATGTACTTCTACATTAAGGCACTAAATAAAAATCTAGTAGCAGATCTAATAACTACTTTAATTTAGAAGTAGCAATAAACAAAATGGTATTTTGAGATATATATGACAACTATAACATGAAATGAGAAATACCTTTAATTTCTACTAAAGACAAAATCATAGGTACTGCTAATATTACTGTGGTTTGTTGCTGACATTCACAATAGAAGAAAATGCTAAATTTTAGCTAGAGAAAATAAAGATTTAATTTGTTTCTCACCTAGTTCATGGACTCACTGAATTCTCTTCATGAATTCCTTAGGGAGGTTTATGAAGCCCAGGTTAAAAACTCACATATGATATATTTATAATATTTTACAAACTCTTTGAAATGAGACATTCCATGTGTGTACAGGAGTCAAAATTAATCTGAATTGAAAATTACTTTTAATGTGCTTAGAAGTATTTTTAATAGACAAAACAATTAGCACAAAGAAGCTTCCACCACAAAAAAACAAATACTTACCCCTGATGCATAATAGAACAGTAATCCATTTGGCTGTAATGTTCGGAAATTAAAACCTCCTTCAAAGCCATCAAAAAAAAGATATTTTCTGACTTGAAGCAATGTAACTCTGTCCATTGAAATATGCTCTGCGAGATATCTGTGTGCCAAAGAAAGTATGAATATAGAGCTTGTGATAATTATCATATGCCTAAAAATGTCCATTTCCTACAAACCAAAGGCCTTATCTGCTAGCTCCTATATTAATAGTTATGTTTTAATTCCCAGTTTATGTGAGAATTCAGGCCTGTTAGCCTTCCTTCTGTATGCTGCTGCTAACAGATGGGGTTTCAGCTTGCCTACTTCCTCTACTGTGAGTGAGTGAAGATGCTCCTGTAGCCTCTCTAGGCTTTGGCATTCCAGCCATTGAAGGGTGCAGCAACTGGACAAGCCCAGAGGATTCCCATAAGCCTTTTAGCTTAATGATTCTGCTGGTGGCAGAAAGGAACCCAAGGTGTACACAGGATCACAGAGAAAAGAGTTTTTTCATTTTTTAAGAGAGGTAAGTTTCTTGTCTATTTATTAAAAACCTTTCAATTGTGTACTTACAAGAGAGTCTTCTGGGCATCCATAGCCAACTCCCAGGGTTTCTGTCTGTTCTAATAAATTGAAATCTTTCTTTTGGAACTGGAAGCCCTTCATGCATCCTCTGAAGTTGATATCTAGGGGAAGATGTGCTCTTAAGGTCCTGGAAAAGAAATCCGTCTTTACTGATACAGCTGTGATGATGATGGTGGTGACAGAGGTGATGATGATGTCACCCAATATATGCAGGATGTAAAATTTGATTTTATTTATAGTTATTTTTAATAGCTTTGTAATTATTCACATTTTCATGCTTTCTTTCATAACTACACAGTAATTTCTTATTTTTATACATAGAACAGCTTTATTCTGCATGGAGCCAATTTGTTTACTTCTTGATAGTTTTCAAGATCCTTTAACTTATATCAGCTCATTTTATCTTTATAACAATTCAGAGAGCTAGATGGTGATGCTACTCTTTTTCTTTTACAGATGATATAGGTTCAACCATAATGAATTGACATATGTATAGGTCAAAAACTGTGAACTCTTGGCAGTTTCACATGGTTTACCTAAAAATGAAACTAAGAAATATTAAGTCTTTTTTTTTTTTCCCCTATGTCACAAGTAGAAAGTTAGGATTTGAACCCAGGTCTTCAGTTGTCCACTAATCCTACTTGAGTCATGAACTCAATTACTTGTCTTCTTTGCAACACAGTAATCAACCAAGGCTAGAGAAGTTTTCAATGAACGTTGGGACTTTGGAGCAATAGGAAAGTGAGAAATCCTTATCTTTAAGATCAAAGATGGCATTTTGCTCAAAACAGTACCCATCACTGTGCCTAATAGATAGGAAGTGCCCAAGAACATAGTATTGGATACTGAATGAATATGAAGTTAATTCTGAGTAGGTTACAATGACTTCAATGTATTTTAGATGAACACTGACCAAACTAAGGAGTAACAGTCCCACTGTATTCTGCTCTCACAAGATCATGCCTGGACGACATGCTAATTGATTGATTAAACTGCACATATAGCAACCACAATGGTTAAAGGTACCAAGTGGCATGGCTGAAGGAATTGAGGATATTTAGTTTGGAAAGGAAGCTTAAAGTTGGGGTCTTATCCCAGAAAAATTAGAATTTCTGGAGAATGATTGTGGGTAGTGATGTTTATAAACATTCTCTAGGGCATTCTAATGAGAACCAGGGTTGAGAGTGACTGGACTGGAATATCAGAATATCCTAACGCCGTCTCTCAGTTTAGGATCTCTCATGCTATGAATTGACTGTAATAAGAGATAGTTGAATTTGTGAATATATCAGAATAATATTCCATTACACTTAATTTGGGTTTCCCAGGCAGCACTAGTGGTAAAGAACCCACTTGCCAATGCAGGAGACATAGGTTTGATCCCTGGATCAGGAAGATCCCCTCGAAGAGGGCAGGACAACTCACTCCAGTATTCATGCCTGGAGAATCCCATGGACAGAGGAACCTGGTAAGCTACTGTCCATAGGGTTGCAAAGAGTCCATATGACTAAAGAGACTTAGCACGCACACATACTTAATTCATGAGGCTTCCCTGGTGGCTCAGCAGCAAGAGTCTGCCTGCAAATGCAGGAGACATAAGTTCGATTTCTGGGTGGAGAAGATCCCCTCGTGGAGGAAATGGCAACTCACTCCAATATTCTTGTCTGGGAAATCTGATGGACAGAAAAGCTTGGCAGGCTACCATCCTTAGAGTCACAAAAGAGTCAGAACAACTGACTGACTAAACAACAACAACAACATACTTAATTTACAACTCCTGGGACAGGCTTAAAATTTTGGTTTAGTCTCAGATACTATTTGAGAGTTCAGATAACTCCAAATTAATACTAAAACAAAGTAAATAGACACAATGCTTATTTGCTTTCACATATGCTCTACCTTTCCTCTTGTGGATGAGAAATACTGCATTAGATTATGTTCTAAGAGTAATAAATAATAAAGACTTTTGTAGATCACATTTACCTGATGCTAATTTAAGGAGGTCACAAGGACTGGCTGCACAGGGCACACAGATATATGATTGTGTGTGTGCCCTTGCACATGTGCACAGAAGTAGTAGGTGGGAAGGTTCAAACATACTACACTTCTGAATGTTGAGTCCTCAGCCCCATGCGTTAGGAACAAACAGCTTAAAAGAAGAAAAAAGCTTACCTTGATTGTAAGATTTCTGGGGGAGCTCCTCCAATGTATATGTCTGTAAAAGGTATCTTCATCTTTTCATTATCCATGCTCTTGACATGTCGTCTGTCAACTACCAAAATCATTTTCTTATCATTGTGGTAAATGATTGAGATCTGGGAGAAATAATACATAATAAGTCCCGATCATTGCTTAACAATCAGCTTTTTGAAGATTGCTATGTATTTTAATTATTTAATAATAATTTAATTATTATTCATAATTATTTAATTATGTTGTAACAGCTGGGCCTCCATGATCTTACGCTTATTTGGTTACAAAATGGGCAATAGCTCTTCTTTCCTTACTCACAGACATGAAAACTCTTAGTCATATTACCAGAAGTTCCCATTTGCTGGAGAAGGATTCCATATGGATTCACAGCTAGCCCAAGAAAAATTCTGTTATGAGATCAACTTTTTAATTAATATTTTGGTCCTTTGAGGGGATTCAGGAAAAAAGTGTAAACAGGTGCTTTCTGAACCCTGGTATGCATGTTGCTAGAATGTCATTTTTTGGTGACACAATAAGCTTTAATGAATGTGGGAAAATTCTAGTCAGAGAAATAGTTAAAATATTCCTCTATTGTAAACCACCCTCATGAAGGCTAAGGACTTCGAACTGAAAAGAGAAATATAGCCTCTACTCTGCATTTTAGTTCAACTTAGATGATACCATGACTTCTACATATTTTATTAAAGTATAGATTTAAAGTAGTTGTTAGTAAAAACAGATGAAATATCAGTATACTGCACATCTGTGTCAAGACAGATGAGCATTCTTTGTGGGTTCTCATTTTATAAGAAAATTTGTGTTACTATTTTCTAAGCTTTGGAGAAAAGGTTTAAAAAGGAAATTCTTCACTTATGTTTACTCTTTATATTTAATGGGACTCAAGGAAAAAGCAAAAACAAAATAGCTGTATATCTACGTTCTCATTTTCAACAAATGTACAGAAGTGCCATCATAATCAATATATTGACTATCAATAGGAGTCTTTTGATCAATGAAGCAATTAAAATGTATCTTCACTGACTCTTTTACTGGAAACTCCAATATGACAAAAATGTCCACTCTTTTGAAGCAAATGTTATCCTGGAAGTTGGGTATATGAGGGCCCTTCATTGGTTTTCATATGTGAAAGTGTTCAGTTTAATTACTTTCTCATCTATCTCATTTGACCATGTGATTAGATCAACAGATCCAAATACAAATAAAACAAAGCATTCAAACCGCAATGATCAGTACCTCATGGTATTTTGCATCATTAATTTGAGCTTTCTTTAATGTGTCTTCAAGATGTACAGGGCCATTGCTAAACCCAAAGTCATAGAACACATGTAGGTAACCACTGCGCATTTCCAAGCTGAAAAACATACTCTGTGGAGAAGAAAAAAAGTTGTAGACATGAAGAGTCTGCTATTATGAAAGAGCAGGTTTAGCTGAATTTGAGAAATAACACTATGCTATGCTATGCTATGCTAAGTCACCTCAGTCGTGTCCGACTCTGTGCGACCCCATAGATGGCAGCCTACCAGGCTCCCCCATCCCTGGGATTCTCCAGGGAAGAACACTGGAGTGGGTTGCCGTTTCCTTCTCCAATGCATGAAAGTGAAAAGTAAAAGTGAAGTCGCTCAGTCGTGTCTGACTCTTTGCGACCCCATGGAGTGTAGCCTACCAGGCTCCTCTGCCCATGGGATTTTCCAGGCAAGAGTACTGGAGTGGGGTGCCATTGCCTTCTCCGAAATAACACTATACTCTTTATTACTGAAACTGTCTGAAGACTGCAGAAGTCTCCTGAAATTCTTACTATGAAATAAAAATCACAACTACATTCAGATCAGCAGTTATATCTCATATACCAAAGTTTTAATATTTACACACAATTTAACACAATTATCTTCAACTGTTTTTACCTGTGAATTAATGAAAATTTAAATTTACCTTATTTATTTTTAACAGTCTTGAAGACAGAGTACTATAGGCCATATGTATTCAACGGCCCTATTTTAAGGCAATGTTTGAAAGTTGTAACAGGCCAACAGATGTGACTATCTTTCATTTTTAAGAGCTAAATTGGTACCACTGAAAAATAATTCCAAGGTATGCTGAAAAGAATCTTGGAAAATTATCAGTAAATACAGATGAAAGGAAAAGAAGGCCCACTTCTGTAACACTGGATTTACATAAATAAACATGGAATTATTAGGCACTTAGATCACATGATATTCAACAACCAAAGTAACTCTATAACACTCAAGTAACTTACTGGTCAGGTTTGCTTGTTTTAGAAGATAGTTCACAGACACAAGAATTCAGTGGATATGAAGAATGAAGTATTATGGTTGCTCTTCAGTTGCTAAGTCGTGTCCGCCTCTCCAACCCTAACTATCTCCTGGACTTTGTTCAAATTTATGTTCATTGAGTTGGCGATGGTAAAGTCCCTATTTCACTGAAAGTGATCTCTTGGACAGAGTAATTTATATACTCCTAAGAATGTGGAGAATTCCAGGGACGGGGAGCCTGGTGGGCTGCCGTCTATGGGGTGGCACAGAGTCGGACACAACTGAAGTGACTTAGCAGCAGCAAGAATGTGGTACACAATTCACTGGGGGAATAGAGAAAACATTTCAACTTCTATTTATACTCATTTTAAAACTCTAAAATAGAGAAGCCAACTTTTAATATTTAACACATAGATTTACTCTGGGCCTTCCTTTTGTCCTTTCAGTGGGTTTTCACAGGATTCAGATTCACACTTTGAGAATGAAGTTTCACACTTGAAGGTGGGCCATGGCCCACTCTGCACTGATTCCTTTGTGTTTAGCCTATTGCAATTACTGCAGTTTATGGGTACCTGGTTACATGGATTTATGAATAAGGCCACTTAATAACAGAATATTTATAATGATTTTCTACTGAAATATTGTGATATGAAAATATTCTGAGACACATAGATATTTTCAGATTAATTCCTACAAATTACTAAAAATGTGGTCAAATTTTGAGAGCATTACACATTTGCCTTATAAAATGAATTATTCCAAACTTACTGACTTTTACTTGTGATGACAAATGTCTTTTAGTAGTATGAAACCCACTAGCTACTTAAAAATATACTTGATCTGTTATTTCAAGGTAGGGACATTATAACAATGAAGGAGAAACTATTTTGGTGGGGAAGAAAGTTGTACTCTGGAGAGATGGTTTTTTAAAAAAGAATCTGAAAAATTTTCTACTGTTAAGTAAATTTGCTGATGAAAACAATGTAATTTTTCATGTTTTTATGTACTACCATAAAAACTCTCATATCTACACTACTAAAACTTTTTGGAAAAAGAAGTTTTTTTAACAAGTTTAAAAGTTTTTCAAATAAATATTTTTAATGGTCTTGAATTCTTTTGTTAAAGTTTACAAAATGATATACTATCTGATTAGCTTCCAAGAACTGACATCAGGGAAGATGAAAATGTGCCAGCCATTTTCAAAGACAACTTCTGCCAACCAGTGAATGAAATAATAATGATATCATGATTTACTAAGTGTAGCCAATGATATACTTCCAATATTTTTATTTATATGAGTTATCTTGTCTAGTTATAATAGCCAATAAAACTTAGTACTGAAATAAACTGGACTCATGATAAGACTTTAGTATCACAAAGAATTTAATGTGACTTTAAAAATACTTAAACATATTTAATTACATTGTTCTCATTAATACTACCATTAATAATTTTTGTGTCACTAGCAAAATAAAAATAATTTTTTAAAGTTCTTTGTTTTCTTGCCTAGAGAATCTCATGAACAGAGGAGCCTGGAGGGCTACAATCCATGGGGTCACAAGAGTCAGACATGACTTTGCAGCTAAACCACTACCACCATTTTAAACTTGCATTTATTTCAATATTTTATATTTATATAAATTATGTTTCTCCTAGTTTTAAATATTATATTCATATATACTATATGTATATCATTTACAAAGAAATGCATATATATATATATACACACACATATGTTAAGCATTCAAACTGTTTTTTAACTGATTAGGGCATATGATTTAAAAAGTAAGTACTAAATTTCTGTAGACATATACAAAGAGTCGGACACGATTGAGCAACTGAACTGATGCTCATTTAGATCTTGGTGCTGATTTTCATCAAAGTTCTCTTATTGAATGTATTATAATTAATATACATCTAAAAATATAGTGTGGGCGGCTGTAACTGGTGCACATAGCGTGGCTGAGAGGAGCTACCCCAAGTCCGAGGTCAGGGGCAGAAGCCGGGAGGACCCCATGCCTGAGGGGCGGTGGCCAAGAGGAGTTACCCCATGTCCGAGGTCAGGGGCAGTGGCCGAGAGTACCAGGCTGCGACGGGCGCAGGAACTGCCAAGAGGAGCTACCCCTCGTCCAAGGTCAGGGGCGGCGGCTGGGAGGAGCTACCCTCCATCCAAGGAGCGGTGGCTGCAAGGGCACAGGAGGGCCTAGAGGAGCTATTCCATGTTCAATGTCAGGAGGGGGTGGCAGTGAGGAGATATCCTTGTCCAAGGTAAGGAACAGCCGCTGTGCTTTGCTGGAGCGGCCGTGAAGAGATACCCCATGTCCAAGGTAAGAGAAACCCAAGTAAGACGGTAGGTGTTGCAAGAGGGCATCGGAGGGCAGACACACTGAAACCATAATCACGGAAAACTAATCAATCTAATCACACTAGGACCACAGCCTTGTCTAACTCAATGAAACTAAGCCATGCTGTGGGGGCCACCCAAGACAGGCAGGTCATGGTGGAGAGGTCTGACAGAATGTGGTCCACTGGAGAAGGGAATGGCAAACCACTTCAGTATTCTTGCCTTGAGAACCCCATGAACAGTATGAAAAGGCAAAATGATAGGATACTGAAAGAGGAACTCGCCAGGTCAGTAGGTGCCCAATATGCTACTGGAGGTCAGTGGAGAAATAACTCCAGAAAAATGAGGGATGGAGCCAAAGCAAAAACAATATCCAGCAGTGGATGTGACTGGTGATAGAAGCAAGGTCCGATGCTGTAAAGAGCAATATTGCATAGGAACCTGGAATGTCAAGTCCACGAATCAAGGCAAATTGGAAGTGGTCAAACAAGAGATGGCAAGAGTGAACGCCGACATTCTAGGAATCAGCGGACTAAAATGGACTGGAATGGGTGAATTTAACTCACATGATCATTATATCTACTACTGTGGACAAGAATCCCTTAGAAGAAATGGCGTAGCCATCGGGGTCAACAATAGAGTCTGAAATGCAGTACTTGGATGCAATCTTAAAAACGAGAGAATGACCTCTGTTCGTTTCCAAGGCAAACCATTCAATATCACAGTAATCCAAGCCTATGCCCCAACCAGTTATGCTGAAGAAGCTGAAGTTGAATGGTTCTATGAAGATCTACAAGACCTTTTAGAACTAACAAACACCCCCAAAAGATGTCCTTTTCATTATAGGAGACTGGAATGCAAAATTAGGAAGTCAAGAAACACCTGGAGTAACAGGCAAATTTGGCCTTGGAATACGGAATGAAGCAGAGCAAAGACTAATAGAGTTTTGCCAAGAAAATGCACTGGTCATAGTAAACACTCTCTTCCAACAAACACAAGAGAAGACTCTACACATGGACATCACTAGATGGTCAACATCGAAATCTGATTGATTATATTCTTTGCAGCCAAAGATGGAGAAGCTCTATACAGTCAACAAAAACAAGACCAGGAGCTGACTGTGGCTCAGATCATGAACTCCTTATTGCCAAATTCACACTTAAATTGAAGAAAGTAGGGAAAACCACTAGACCATTCAGGTATGACCTAAATCAAATCCCTTATGATTATACAGTGGAAGTGAGAAATAGATTTAAGGGCCTAGATCTGATAGATAAGAGTGCCTGATGAACTATGGACTGAGGTTCGTGACACTGTACAGGAGACAGGGATCAAGACCATCCAGAAGGAAAAGAAATGCAAAAAAGCAAAATGGCTGTCTGGGGAGGCCTTACAAATAGCTGTGAAAAGAAGAGAAGTGAAAAGCAAAGGAGAAAATGAAAGATATAAGCATCTGAATGGAGAGTTTCAAAGAGTAGCAAGAAGAGATAAGAAAGCCTTCCTCAGCAATCAATGCAAAGAAATAGAGGAAAAGAACAGAATGGGAAAGACTAGATACTCTTCAAGAAAACTAGCAAGGGAACATTTCATGCAAAGATGGGCTCGATAAAGGACAGAAATGGTATGGACCTCACAGAAGCAGAAGATATTAAGAAGAAGTGGCAAGAATACACAGAAGAACTGTACAAAAAAGATCTTCACGACCAAGATAATCACAATGGGGTGATCATTCGCCTAGAGACAGACATCCTGGAATGTGAAGTTAAGTGGGCCTTAGAAAGCATCACTACGCATAAAGCTAGTGGAGGTGATGGAATTCCAGTTGAGCTATTTCAAATCCTGAAAGATGATGCTGTGAAAGTGCTACACTTAATATGCCAGCAAATTTGGAAAACTCAGCAGTGGCCACAGGACTGGAAAAGGTCAGTTTTCATTCCAATCCCAAAGTAAGGCAATGCCAAAGATCATTCAAACTACCGCACAAAAGCACTCATCTCACATGCTAGCAAAGTAATGCTCAAAATTCTCCAAGCCAGGCTTCAGCAATATGTGAACCGTGAACCTCCTGATATTCAAGCTGGTTTTTAGAAAAGGCAGAGGAACCAGAGATCAAACTGCCAACATCTGCTGGATCATGGAAAAAGCAAGTGAGTTCCAGAAAAACATCTATTTATGCTTTATTGACTATGCCAAAGCCTTTGACTATGTGGATCACAAGAAACTGTTGAAAATTCTGAAAGAGATGGGAATACCAGACCACCTGACCTGCCTCTTGAGAAACCTATATGCAGGTCAGGAAGCAACAGTTAGAACTGGACATGGAACAACAGACTGGTTCCAAATAGGAAAAGAAATACGTCAAGGCTGTATATTGTCACCCTGCTTATTTAACTTATATGCAGAGTACATCATGAGAAACGCTGGGCTGGAAGAAGCACAAGCTGGAATCAAGATTGCCGGGAGAAATATCAATAACCTCAGGTATGCAGATGACACCACCCTTATTGCAGAAAGTGAAGAGGAACTAAAAGCCTCTTGATGAAAGTGAAAGAGGAGAGTGAAAAAACTGGCTTAAAGCGCAACATTCAGAAAATGAAGATCCTGGTATTTGGTCCCATCAATTCATGGGAAATAGATGGGGAAATAGTGGAAACAGTGTCAGACTTTATTTTGGGGGCTCCAAAATCACTACAGATGGTGATTGCAGCCATGAATTAAAAGATACTTACTTCTTGGAAGAAAAGTTATAACTAACCTAGACAGCATATTGAAAAGCAGAGACATTACTTTGCCAACAAAGGTCCATCTAGTCAAGGCTATGGTTTTTCCAGTGGTCATGTATGGATGTGAGAGATGGACTGTGAAGAAAGCTGAGTGCTGAAGAATTGATGCATTTGAACTGTGGTGTTGGAGAAGACTCTTGAGAGTCCCTTAGACTGCAAGGAGTTCCAACCAGTCCATTCTGAAGGAGATCAGCCCTGGGATTTCTTTGGAAGGAATGATGCTAAAGCTGAAACTCCAGTACTTTGGCCACCTCATGCGAAGAATTGACTCATTGGAAAAGACTCTGATGCTGGGAGGGATTGGGGGGCAGGAGAAGGGGACGACAGAGGATGAGATGGCTGGATGGCATCACTGACTCGATGGACATGAGTCTGAGTGAACTCCGGGAGTTGGTGATGGACAGGGAGGCCTGGCGTGCTGTGATTCATGGGGTCGTGAAGAGTTGGACATGACTGAGCAACTAAACTGAACTGAAAAATATAGTGCAGGGAAATGCCATTTCATGGCTGCTTTTCTTACTGCTAACATCATGTCCCCGCAGGAAGAGAAAACCAGTTTTGGTTTATAAACTAAACCTTCAGTTTTACGGCATGACACACTCAACTTGGGAAGGTTCCTAGAAACATGGGTGGTGGAAAGTAACGGCAATAAGGGAGAAGATGTAGGACTTTTTACTCACTCCGTTGACCATGAGGAGCACGAGGCCATTGTCAGTTGGTGTTCTAACTTCGATGTCAAAGCGAGTCACCTGACCAAACTTCCCTCTCCTTGTGATATCCCTCACTATGGCATAACTAGAGCCATCAAAGAAATAGCTGGCAGCCCGACTCTGCGTAAAGGCCAGTTTGTCTCTGAAATAAAAATGCAAGGATCATATAAACATGACAGTATCTGTTATGCTTTCAAATGAGGTTCTTTTCAACTCATTTTCATGACATTTTCCATGGGTCTTACAGCATTTAAATGAAGCCCTGATGTCTGCATGTGAGACATAAAGAAGTATTAAAAAAACTGTGATGTATTTTTTTTCTTAGCACCCTGTGTGCTAAGATAACAGAAGGTTCTAGTGAGACGCTAGTTTCTGTTATCCAAAACCAAAGCTGCAATTTAGGAGTTTAACTTTTTAATAATTGTTCATGCTCATTATGATAGAGAAGAATTGAAAAGCTGTTTACATGCAGGACTATTAATGAGTTTCAAAATTCATTTTCCCCAAGAAAAGACTAGAAATCTGAATATTGACCCACACTTGTCCTATTTGCAGCTTTTGCATAGCCATCAACTTTTTAGTGCTCTTAGCATGCTCTTACCTGGCACAGGGCACTGATTTGGAGGGGTCCATATTATAGATGTGCTTAAAGTTGTACAAGCTGATCACATCATTATTCAAAGTGGCCAGTTCCAGGCAGCCAACAAAGCCAGGCAGGTTTAAGCTGGCAGGGAGCTGTGAAACAAAGTGAAGTCAGTTCTCCCATGACTACATTTCATCCAATTCACACAGATCAGGCTGGGAGACAAAGGTCAAGGGGACCTTCCCATTGACAGAATATCATTCTAGACCTGAGTTTGTGTCTATTCTACGCCAAACCATTCAGATCTAGAATGGCTGTTCAGTTGTTCATACCTTAGCAGAGAGGGTGTGGGTTTACTGAGCATGTACTGTGCGCCAGTAACTTGCCTGACAATGCATTCATGACCAAAGTCAGTCCTCACACTAGCTCCATGAGGTAGGTATTCCTGTCCTCACATAAAAAGAGAGGAAGTAATTCTCAGAAAAGTTCAATAATGTGCCTCTAACTAGTGAGCAATAGTTCTGCACCTGAAATTATAGATCAACTCCTTATCTTCTTGGGTCCTTCTTGAATCTGCCCTTCATCAGGTCTCATCTGTCTCCCTAGATCCTACCCCTCCCACATCCCAGGTATTTCATTTCCTGCTTGTGTATCAGCTGAAATAACTGAGTTTTTGAAACTGTCTTCTGTAAACCTGAAGACTAGCTATAAACCTACAAGGTAAAGGCATTCTTGCAGTAGGTGGGGTAATATTAATTATAAATGCATGTATCAGGATGAAACACATTTGATATTCAAGTTTTAGCTATAGCATCAAAGTATTTGACACTATAAAAATATGTGTAGCAGAGATCAGATTTACACAGCATATTTACAGATCCTGATTCAGAATTCTACCACCCACTGACCTAAATTCTATTTTTAAGGTATCAAGGTTTCCAATCAACCCCGAGTCACTGTAGGTGTTATGGACTCCTAAAAGCAATCATTGTAGATTTGCAACTAAACAAAAATATAGCTGGATAGCTCACCTTGAAGTTTGATGGCACGCCCCCAACATAAAACACAGTGTCTTCGGGATCCAGATCCAACAAGGAATCATCTCCAGCAAATTCCCCCTTTTTAATAAACTTTTCCTCTGCGGTGCTACTTAGACTTGGGACTGTTAAAAACACCTTTCCGTGTTTTCCTACCCTGTTTAGATAAAGAATTTTTACTCCTTAGTAGCCAGATAATTTGTATAAAATATGTTGTTTTTATTTTTAGATGTCAAAATGTGAAAATCGCTTCATCACAGACTTGGTGACTTGATTTTGTCATTTTCATAAGCATTTACAGAATGTCAGCAATCAAAGGGAAGGGGAAAAACCACATTCCACCTTGGAACTGGATTTGTGGATTGGCCAGATTAGAAAAAAACAACTAATAATCAGATTTCTATTTAGAAGTGATGATTATTTTTTCTAATTTTTATTTTCTACCAAGGTACTTGTGAAGAAATACATAAATAATGGAAGAAAGAGGAGCAACATCCACAGAAAGACTGTGTGTACGTATCTGTGTGTGTGAGTGCATTCAACAGATTTCTTATGAAACGTGCAGATTAGCTTTGCGTCATGGACTCACTTTACCTTTCAATCTTGACAATGCTGAAGTAAGCAGGCCAGGTACTGACAGGCTTGGAGTCCAGGGGAATCTCTACATCCTTAGTTCCCAAATTATAAACGTACACCAGATTGTCATTTTTGATTGCAAGACCCATGTATTCTTTTTTGGCCTGAAATGTTAAGAAGTCTTGTAAATAAAATTCATATGAATGAATGTCATCTTTTGTTCTCATTTCTTTAAAGGACAATTAGCAATCTAAACGTTTGGCTGTCTATAAAGCATATCTGTCTTGAATTATAACCAGAGTGCCTGTTAGACTGGGCAGTGCCTCCTCCTTTCCAGCCTTCCTATTGCTGCATCAGTGTGAGGTCCCTGCCCACTACCCATCCCCCCCCCACCCCACACACACCCCTCTGTGCCTGTCTAAGTATACCCTGGACAGGAAGGCAAGCAACTCTGGGCTTGTGGACATTTGATGGCTGTCTGGAAGGTGCTAACCTTGTTTCGTTAATCTGGGAATACAATGCCACCTGCCAATACCGACTGCTATATACCTTCAAGCAGGGTTCAGCATTAAACATAGTAAGTCTCTGTACTCTGGATGTCTTTGAAATGCAGCATTCAGACTCCTGAGTTTGCAGTGTGAGGGTGATATGAGGAAACCACAGAAATATCCCCCACAGAGGAGGAATTACCTGTCCCACACAAAGAAGGAATTGCTACTTTAGTCTTGGCCTTCTGATCTATACCTTCTGAGGAGCTAGAATGGGAATTTTGTTTGTTTGCACAGGTAGTTTTTTTTTGAGGCAAGAGAAAAGCACTTATCTTTCCTTTTAATGTAATTCCATCTTTTAAAACCACTTGCTCTTACGTTTTTGCTTCCGAGGTACAGGATGAACTGATCTGTAGTCACAGCCAGTTCCGATTGCTTCACAGGAGGAGGCTTCATGTACAGGCTCAGAGATGTATAGGTCTTTAAGTCATCCACGCTGGCTCTGGGGAGCACCTCGACTGCCGACTGGCCATCAAACATCATGGAGACTTGGATCTGAAGTTAGAAAATTGTTTCATTAAAATGCAGAAGTACAGAAATGGGCACAGTGCTTTCCCATGGGCTCAATGGGCTTCCCTCATTTCTTATGAGGTCTCTGCGCTTTACTCATGACCTCCAAGCCTTTGTTTACTTATGTCCTCATCTTGTTGGAGAAAGGATTTAAAGAAGATAATATAGCTTAAATTTAAAGCTAGGTGAAAGAATGCAAAACAAAAAGGCAACAAAGTAGGTCTAAGAATGAGGGTAAATATGAATTCCACAATGAACTATATATTTGGTTAAAATGAACTAAACAGCTTGGAAGGATACTTTGTTATACAATTCACAAGGTCTATAAATTTAACAACTAATTGATCAGGAGAATAATAACTAATATTGGGTTCTAATACAGCTAGGACCTTCTCCCTAGGGTCTTCAAAAGAGGAGCACTGGTGAGGCTGTGAGCAGTATCCTAGACCATGTTTAGACAGTTGGGAGGGGTCTAGACCCAGCTCCTAAGTCTTATATGAGTTCTTGAAACTTGGCTCTACCACTTACTAGCTGTGGAACCATGAGCAAATCACTTAACCTGCAGTTTCCTCATTGTTAAATGAGGACAAAAGATTTGTTAAGAGGATGAAACAAGGAACTCTAAAGTGTTTCCAGTGTCTGGCTCTATCATAATAACTGTAATGATGACTTCATTAAGATATTCCTTATAATAATCCTTAGAAAGGCATCACAATGAAGCACAATTCAGAAAATGCATTTCTAAGAGGCCCAATATAACATGCTGACCTGGTCTGATTCAAGGTGATTTTCAGAATATTCAGAAGTGGAAAGACTGTGTATATTCATGCCATTATGCAAATATTTATGAATAACTAGATATATTACATCAATTGACTAATATTAATTTAGTTAATATTGATGGCAAGTGAGTTCAAGATTATATTTCCAAGCGCCTAAGGTGCAGCTGTCCTATGTTGCCAGTTGAGAAGAATATAATGCATCTTAGTAAATAATCAACCAGTATATGGGGTTAAAGTCTGTAAAAATTGAGAGTTTGAAAAAGATATCTATCTATATTAGAAAGCATCTCCCTTTGGGGAGCTGTGTGGGTTCCCAAAGGCATTGCCAGGACTTTCTTCAGAAAATGGTTTTAGGTGATTAAGGCTCCTAAATTCTACTCCATAGAAATAAAAGTACCAGAAGGCATTCACAGAAATCTAGCTTTGGAAATGCCATTTACTGACAATAAATCTTTTTCTGAAGTGTTCTCCAAGGTATCTAAAAGGTGATTTGCGGTGTAGGGCTAATTACCATATATTATTTAAAAGTTGGATATAGTTAGCAATAACAATTTCCTTCATTACAAAACAGTTGATTTCCAATTCTTAATTCTGTCAGTAATTAGGGCCAATAGTCTGTTCAGGTTGACTTGCAATTGAGAAAATAAAACCAACCAAATAATAATTTGGTTGTTAAAAAAATCATGCTGGTCTAAAATGAATAAAAAACAAATTAGAAAAGGGGCCAAGAACAAGCCCTGTTGCGCCACAGTGAAAATGTTAATTGTCGTGTTAGGATATTTCCTATCAGTGCTGGCACTAGTTACAGTGTTGTGTGGCTTCTGTGTAGCTTGTCAGAATGGGGACTTTGTTGAAATTGTTCAGTTTAGCTGCTATGTGTTAAGCCTGTGGAGAGGTCAGTAAAAGTTTTATATTATCTATGCTGTACCAGAGAATTCTTTGAAAAGGCAGATGAGCAAGAATATTCCATTTAGCAATTATACAAAGATAGCTTTTAGGATAATGAATAGTAACAATAAAATTGAGTCTTTAATTGGTGTTGGCCTTCTTTGATTCCTTTTGCTCTATGACCTATGTTGACTAGGTTAAAAGTATACCTCTGAATCTTGGCTACACATTAGAATCACTGAGGAGCTTCAAAAAAAAAAAAACAAAAAGACACCACAGGTTTTGAGCCCTCATCTAGAGAGCCTGATTATTGCTTTATGGTTGGGACCAGGAATTGGTTTGGTTTTCAAATCTCCTCGCTGAGTCTAATGAACAGATGGAGCTGAGAACTATCACGCTGGATTATACAGTAGAAAGTTTCCAGCTCTGGAAGCTGCCCAAGGATCCAAGCTCAGCCTCACGCTGTCCTTATCACCGAGTGACTGATAATGACTCTTCACTGGTTACCTTGCTGGCAACACTTCTGGTCTGAGCAATGAGCTCTCGGATCCTTTGGATGCTGGCAGAAACATTGCTTGCAGGCCGCTTCTGTTCTACCGTACGAAGCTGATCCAGGAGCTGAGGGACAACCTCTGTCAGGTTTCCAACTGTGGTTAATAAAAATGAATCATTTGAGTAGATATCTCAGTAGTTAAGCGTACTTCAGCAATCAGGTGAAGAGATAACAAATGCCTGGTTACTTCTGGTAGAACTATAAGAAACTATATTTAATTCTAAAATTAAGTTAAAGTCCAAAGCATAATCAGTTTCTATCCTGCAATGTTTACAATACATGCTGCTGCTGCTGCTAAGTCACTTCAGTCGTGTCCAACTTTGTGTGACCCCAGAGACAGCAGCCCACCAGGCTCCCTGTCCCTGGGATTCTCCAGGCAAGAACACTGGAGTGGGTTGCCATTTCCTTCTCCAATACATGAAAGTGAAAAGTGAAAGTGAAGTCGCTCAGTCGAGTCCGACCCTCAGTGACCCCACGGACTGCAGCCTTCCAGGCTGCTCTGTCCATGGGATTTTCCAGGCAAGAGTAGTGGAGTGGGCTACAATACATATTGATCTATAAATTGAATGCAGAGCAAGCTGACATACAATGTACATTTCTAAAGGGCGGGACCCATGACAAATACACAGATGTTTCACTAAAGAGCACAAGTTCTGCTTACATTTCTAACTGATATAACAGGTCAAGGGAAATGCTGGGCAAGGTGGGGTGGGTGGGAAGGCTTTTTCTAAGATGCCTGTTCACTTATGCAATGCCACTGCAGTGGTCCCAGCAGAAGCAGAGCTGGATGGAAGAAAGAAGGGAGCATGCCCAGAAAAGTGGCAGTCGTGCCAAGGTTGGGGGGTCATGATCTATGGGGAGTCATGATCTATGATCCTAGACGAAGGTGATAGTATGAGCAGACCATACTGATTTTTAAGGTTATTTTCCTTTTCTGTATGTGTGGGGGGAGGGGGTAAGGGGGAGGAGGGGATATATAATTTACACAGAGAAAAGAGCACAAATCATGAGGATACAACTTAATGAAAAAAAAAAAATCCAAAACAGAGAACAGCATAGCTTTCTTAAAAGTTTCATGGACTGAAGCAGTGGTTCTCAATGTGTGGTCCCCAGACCAGTAATATGGGGATGGGGTCCAGGTGGTTCTGATGCACACTCGTGTTTGAGAACCACTGGAGTAGAAAACAAATACCTTTGGGTAAACTCCCAGCTAAGGGCAGGGCATGGTCACTGAGCATGAGCAGCTGAGCAAAAGCAAGCCTCTTCCTGGAGCCAAATTAAACTCAGATTCAGGAGAATAGGGCTTCCCTGGAGGCTGAGCTGGTAAAGAATCCACCTGTAATGCGGGAGACCTGGGTTTGCTCTCTGGGTTGGGAAGATCCCCTGGAGAAGGGAAAGGTTACCCACTACAGTATTCTGGCCTGGAGAATTCCATGGACTGTACAGTCCATGGGGTCGTAAAGAGTCAGACACGACTGAGCTACTTTCATTTCCATACTTCAGGAGACGATTTCAGAGAGGACCTAGGAAATATCTCTTTTCTGTACTTAGGAAACAAACTATTTTTCCAACAAAAGGAAAGAAATTAGGTAAATAATTAGCTACTATCAGTTTAGTGTGTTTATTAATACAGAGGTAAATGTATGTTATTTGGATCACTGACCACAAGAGCCATACTATAAAATGACTATTATTATATAGTATAATAGTCTTCAACATTAAAGGCAGTAGAGTACATTTAAAGCATTACATTAAATGTTGGTTATGACAATGTGTACAAATCAGGGTTTCTCTCCCCTTAATTCTCTCAGAGAAATGAAGCCACTTTAGAGTCTTTATGAACTCTCATATCACATTATGCTTTTTTATTTACTTGTTTCGTATGGCAACCCACTCCAGTATTCTAGCCTGGACAGAGGAGCCTGGTGGGCTATAGTCCATGGGGTCACAAAGGGTCAGATATGACTGAGCGACTAAGCACATAAGCTAACTTCTACAACATTCTAATCTAAAACTCAAATAAAAAAAAAACACAACTCTTCTTAATGAAAGATATGCAGAGTTTAATGGCCAGTTTCTCAATTGGATGCAAGTTGTGAAGTTGCTAGGCGATACCTGCATCTCTGGCAGAGTCCACGGCAGTGTTGTAAGCAGAAGAGTCAAAACTTTGAAGATTCTGTGACCAGTTGGTTAGATTGCTAGCCATTGGAGCAGTTGCCTCCTGGACTTCCATTGTGGTCTTGTTAGCTTCCGCGGTGATCAGCTGGGACTGACCCAGGCGCTGCTGAGCATCACCTTCACACAGAGCACAAGGACATTTATTTTGCAAAGAAGCAGGGCCTTTGATGGGATCATGAATACCCGTTTAATCACTGGGATGAAACAGACCTCAAATTCAGGCTTTTTAGTCTAACTGAGACCTTTACATGCATGTTAATCATGGTGTAAGTTAGGTGCATAAGAATACTGTAAACAGTATTGACAAATGAGATTGAAAGACTCTAAAGTCTCAATAAAATCATGTAGTTCATTTAAAACATTTTCAAATTAGAGGTAATTTTTTTTCAAGGAGTAATATTACTTCAGGTTAGAGACCTGGTGAGAAAACTATACAAAATGTGCATGAGATACTAACTCATAAAATGTTTGCCTGAAATTTACTGTAAATATCACTTTCACCTCTGTAGGACACGTTCTGCCATAAAAATGATGCTGTAGTACAGACATAAATTGGTAAGGAAAGGTATTTTGAATAAGAAAAGTAAGTTTCAAAAGAGATCTATAGTGAAAATTTTAAGTCATATATTTAAAATAAAACAAGTTTACAACAAAATGTTTGTTTCCTAGATAATGAAATTATAACAGATTTCCCTTGTTTTTTCTCTTTTGTTATCTATATTTTCTAATTTTTCTACAATGGGCATGCATTACTTCTGTAATAAAAACAAAAATCTCTCAGGTGAGGTTTAGCTTCTTTTTTTTTTTAACCAGAGAAACATTTAACTCAATCTCTCATGCTCTGAACTCGTGATGGTTGTGGCTTTGAATCCTGGGTCATCGTCTTTGTGTTGCTGTACCTTTCAGAGCAAGCTCCCCCAAACTTGACAAGCCTTGGGGTTCACATCAGCCTAAAAGCAACACTTTCCCACATGAGATGATGTTTGTAAAATGCAGCGCAGGGCTTAGCATGTAGTAGCTCTGATGATACTGATGAGAGAGACCCATCTGGCCAGGGCTGTGGTGTCCTGTGGTACTGTTGCCGGATTTGCTCCGTGTAGTGAAACACCACATCCAGCAGTAATGTGCTAACTTTCACTATGCTGGGAAAGGCACATTTGCTTCCCATCACATCTTTCTGAGATACCGCCGTAGTTTCAGATTAGGCAACATGAGTGCTCTTGTTTCCCTCTCTGGCTAGGTGGTCTCTCTGCTTGCACTGTAAGAAAGACATGCCATGTAACAGAGCAGCTGTTTATTGCTGGGGCCAGAGAAACCCAATAACCAAGTTAGGGCTTATTTGTTAATGAAAAAGAATGTTCACAAGAAAGTAGGTTACCCAACAGTATAAACATCCTGATCTCATTCACACACACACACACACACACACACACACACACACACACACACACACACAAGACTGGAGGAAAATGCTCTTAAATTTAATTGTCATCCCTCGGTGATATAGCTACAGCTTTTATTATCTTCCAGGACTTTGGTGGGGGGAGTGGTGTGTGTGTGTCTGTGTGATAAACGAAGTTTCTTTTGTCATCAGAAAGCAATATTATTTATAAAAATATTAATAAGCAAGGAATCACTCTTTCCTCAGAGGTTTACCTTGTGTGTATGTGTGTGTGTGTGTGTGTGTGTGTGAGAGAGAGAGAGATAAATGAAGTTTCTTTTGTCATCAGAAAGCAATATTATTTATAAAAATATTAATAAGCAAGGAATCACTCTTTCCTCAGAGGTTTACCTTAATATTAGTGAACAAACGGATGAGCTTAAGTTTTGTTTGAGATCCTCACCTCTCTCTGTGGCTTGTAGTCTTTTAATGGCATCATTTAATCTGTTTTTGAGAGCACTCTTCCTTGCTAGGGCTCCACCCACGCGCCTGCTGGTGTCCACCACTGCCTCATCACTGCCTGTGGAGAAGAAGCCAAAAGAAGTACAAGTAGGGCAAAGATGGGGGTGGGGTGGGGTGTGTGGTGAAATTTCTGTTTCAACGAAAAAAATTCTGGTTTGTACCATGGAAATGAAGTGAAGTGGAAATCGTTGTCATGTCCGACTCTTTGCGACTCCATGCACTATACAGTCCATGGAATTCTCCAGGCTAGGATACTGGAGTGGGTTGCCTAACCCTTCTCCAGCAGATCTTCCCAGCCCAGGAATCTTCCCAGACCCCAGGAGACCCTGGGGTCTCCTGCATTGCAGGGGGATTCTTTACCAACTGAACTATTAGTGAAGCCCCTTGTACAATGGAGTCATCTGCAATATTCTGAATATGATATAAACATAGAATGCCGATTCTGGGAAGTGGCGCTTCAGTTAAGAGGTAAAGGACAGCAGAAAACCTGTAACACTGCTTGGGAGTGATATAGGATGTCATAAAGTAACTCATAAAGGGTATAGAGATAATGGCTAACTTTTTGATTGAAAAATATAGCACTGCTGTGACTAATAACACCTAGCAGCAGAACTGATTAAGAGCAGCCTGGTTAGATAAGAATAGTTCTTTTTTCTTGCTTTAATAAAATTTTAACTGATACACAACACGCATCTAGAAAATGGTACACAATTACAAGTGCATGGCTTGATGAATTTTCCCAATCTGAACGCCAAATATAACCAATACCCAGGCAACAAAAAGAGCATTGTTAGCCTTTCTGGTTTCCTGGGACCTCCATGCTTACCCGAAGGTAGTCCTACCTCTGTTCCTTAGCTGTGTCTATTTTTAAGCTTTATTCAAAAGAAATGATAGAATACTATAATTTTTATATCTTTTGTATCACTGTCTTAATTTCTGTATGTTAAAAGTCTTGAGTAGTTTAAATCTTCCAACCGTTTTTTTTTATTCTTTAAGACTGTGCTGGCTATTCTTGCCTACCCTTTCCACGCCCATTTCCAAAGAAATTCTAGAAACAGCCCATATGTGTATATACACTTCTGGTACTTTAATTGAAATTATATTGAATCTATAGATATATTCTGGCAGAAACTCTTATTTTTACAAATTCGAATCTTCCACTTAATGTAAGTTATTATATAAAACTATATTTATATATACAATGTTAATATATATAAATAATATATTACACTCATAAATAAATAGTTGCACTCCTTTCACATGCTAGAAAGGTGATGCTCAAAATCCTTCAAGCTAGGCTTCAACAGTACGTGAACCAAGAACTTCTATATTTACAAGCCAGATTTAGAAAAGACAGAGGAACCAGAGATCAAATTGCCAACATCCACTGGATCACAGAAAAAGCAAGAAAGTTCTAGAAAAACATCTACTTCTGCTTCATTGACTATGCTAAAGCCTCTGTGTGGATCACAATAAACTGTGGAAAATTCTGAAAGAGATGGGAATACCAGACCACCTTATGTGCCACCTAACCTGTATGCAGGCCAGAAGCAACAATTAGAACCAGACAAGGAACAACGGACTGGTTCAAAATTGGAAAAGGAGTACATCAGGCTGTATACTGTCATCCTGCTTATTTAACTTATATGCAGAGTACCTCATGAGACACGTTGGGCTGAATGAAGTACAAGCTGGAATCAAGATTGCTGGAAGAAATATTAATAACCTCAGATGTGCAGATGACACCGTCCTTATGGCAGAAAGCCAAGAGGAACTAGAGAGCCACTTGATGAAGGCAAAAGAGGAGAGTGAAAAAGCTGGCTTAAAACTCAACATTCAGAAAACTAAGATCATGGCATCCAGTCCCATCGCTGCATGGCAAATAGATGGGGAAACCATGGAAACAGTGACAGACCATTTTCTTGGGCTTCAAAATCACTGTGGATGGTACTGCAGCCATGAAATTAAAAGATGTTTGCTCCTCAGAAGAAAAGCTATGACAAACCTAGACAATGTATTAAAAAGAGACATTAGTTTGCTGACAAAGGTCCATGTAGTCAAAGCTATGATTGCTCCGGTAGTCATAATGGATGTCAGAGTTGGACCATAAAGAAGGCTGAATGCTGAAGAATGGATGCTTTCGAGCTGTGATATTGGAGAAGACTCTTGAGAGTCTTCTCAAGGTCCAAAGGGACCTTGGATTGCAAGGAGCTCAAACCAGTCAATCCTAAGGGAAATCAACCCTGAATATTCATTAGAAGGACAGATGCTGAAGCTGAAGCACCAATACTCTGGCCACCTGTTTCAAAGAGCCGACTCATTGGAAAAGACCTTGATGCTGGGAAAGATTGAAGGCAGAAGGAGAAGGAGATGACAGAGGACAAAATGGTTGTACGGCCTTACCGACTCAATGGACATGAGTTGGAGCAAACTCTGGGGAGATGATGAACGACAGGGAAACATGACCTGCTGCAGTCCATGGGGTTGCAAAAAGTCAGACATGACTGAGCAACTGAACAAAAACATATATAAATAATACAGTTTATAGAGTTTTTAATATAATAAAAACTTTCATTTAATGGAAGTGTTTTGGAGAATTCACTAGTGGAGCCATCTGAGCCTTGAGATTTTCTTATGGGAGGGCTTAATTACTGATTAGATTTATTATACCTATGCACATACATACAGTTCTCCAGATTACATACATCAGCTTTTCCATTCATTCTAGTACCTGTTTTGATTATAAGTCTTTTCCTTGAAAAATTAGTCTCGAAAATGTGCTTGTAGCATAGACCTTAATTGGGGCTATCTTGGCACAAATCTAAACAAGTCACAATGTAAAATCTTGTCACCTAAACTGAAGGATCAACTTCCCAAGAATTATTTCATGCTTTGTTTACTTCCAAAGCATCAAGAAATGTATGTTTCTTGACAGATAAGTAATTTCTTCACTTCCCATTCTTCTTTTCCTTCTCTCTAATAGGCTTACAGATATATACTCTCCCACGGTATACTGTCTCTTTTCAATTATACAGTATTGGCGTGCTTGGTTTTATTGTACAATTATTTTTTTCCCATACATGTGTATAACGGGTATATACAGGTGATGCTTACTGTACTTTGTACTAAGTACAACATAACTAAAGTACAAGCGCTTCTTTCTTGTTTCCTCTGGTTTGTGTCAATAATTCCCCAGAATTCAAGGAGGGTCTTAAACATCTTTTGTAGTTGTTTTGCGCCTTCTCTCCTTTTAGTTTCAACTTTTTAATATTGTGATACAGCAGTCTATTCACTCTTTCTTTGGGGTCTGTTACTGCAGAAAACACTGGCTGATATATTGAGACTAAATATATTTAACTATATTTGGAGTCTGATAAAAATAGAAGAAAGAAAATCTATTTGGGGCTGGATGTTTAAAAGAAGAAATGCTTCATTAACATGTCTGTCCTATTTGGAACTTACTGTCTTACATAAACATTTTTCATTTTACAAATGAATTCAGTAGAAGATTTTTAAAAATAGTAGCTTCCTGAGTTTATTACAGATTGCTAACTATTTGACACAGATAATGAAGAAAAGGAAACCTGGTAAATAAAGATTACTGATTATTGGAACTGATTTGGAAATATTAACAGTAATCTAAAATTACAATATAACTCGAGATGAAAATGATTCAATTTGAAAATGTGAATTTATATTATAAACACTCATATTTTCTAAAGGGAAGCAAGTTCTGAGCCACACAGTCCTAAGCCCCCATAGGTGTCTCTTTTGCAAATAAACGTATGAAGGGATTTAACCAAACAAGATCATGAAATAGGTGACCAGATCTGCAAAATATTCAGAGACCAAACCAGAGAGACTAATCTACACATAAAACATGCAACTTTGAAGAGATAGCATTATTAGAATAGAAAAACTGTTTTCATGGGGTTCAACAACTCAATAATGACAAGACTGAGAAAATACGTTGCAAATTATTATAGAGACTAAAATACTTTGTCACTGCATCACAAAGTCCCACATATTCTGGTCTTCACAAACAAAAGCAATACACAAATATGACAACATTTATCCAAAATATTTTACTACTGATATTCTAATTCTTTACTGTTAATATTCTAATTCTTTTCTAAAGAGCAGCATGTGTTAAGACTAGACTTGTATAATAAATTAATGAGAATGAAGAAACAACATTTTAATGCCTTTGTTTACCCAGAAAAGATAATAGTTGTTTTATGTAATTAAATAGTTAAACAGTCTGCATATAAAAACAAATGCATTTATTTTCTTTGGAAAAAAAAGAGAAAATGAACATTTAGGCTTGGGATTAATTACTTTGATAAAATCACATGAAATCTTCAGTTTCAAACTTGGTCTTTGCTTTTAGGTGGCAGAAGTTAGCTAGATAATGGATCTCCAACCTCATTAGTCAATGCTCGAATATCCTTAGGAATGAGCTCATTACCCCAGAGATGAGTAAGTTTTAGTAAAAACTTTGTTTGTTTTTAACAGTAACAAGATTCAAAGCTAAGCAGGATGGTTTCGCTTTTGTCTTTCCTTCCCTCTCCCAGTGTTAGGGCGCTTGATCCAGCAGATGCAGGCCTCAGCCTTGGAAGTGCTTCTTTCCATGTGGTCATTAGGGCTGTCCTAAATGCAGCAACTGGGTAGAATACAAACTACAAAAAGTGCGAAAAACGGAGGGCTCTGTGGTACCCTGTCCTCCTGACTCAGTGCTGACCCTTCTCTTCATGGTAAAGTTTGAGTATTTATTTGTATTTCTTTATTTGGCAGCACCAGGTCTTTGTTGCAGCATTCAGGATCTTTTAGTTGTGGCATGTGGGGTCTAGTTCCCAGACCAGGGATCAAACCCGCCTCCCTTCCCCCAGCAGTGGGGGGCACAGTCTTAGCCACTGGACCACCAGAGAAGAACCCCATCATGGTAAAGTTTTAAAGGGCTTCTGAATTCTTCAAGAAAGGTTACATTATGTGTGATATAATTTTAGGGTGAAGCATATTTTATGGTAATAACTTCCTGAAAATTGGTATTTATAGCAAGTTTCTACTAATTAGCCTTTTGATTAGCAAGAATATCCACTATATGTTTCCATGTAATTTTACCACGTGGAAATTTTTTTAAACCACAGTTTATTTTAAAATGTCGAATAGCTGCTTTTTTTATACTTTGACTGTGAGCAGGAACTATTAAGGCAATATTCAAATGAAACAGAATTTCTTCTTTTTGTTTCTAGAATTTTGAAATCTCTGTTTACATGCAGAAACACTGTGTGAAAGGAGGGAATCAGCTACAAATCAGAAGACAGACAGAAAAGTGAGGATATTTACTAGAATCTGCCCTTGCTTGCAGCTCTCTGGCTTGACTGAGGAGGTTCTCGCTCTCATCTTTATGGTAAATGATCTGTGTATCAATCCCACTCACAGCCTACAAAGGAATTGGAGAGAAGAAGTAAGAATGACAGCAAAAGAAATAAAATTTTCATCGTTCTAGGATTTTAATGCTTTACATTTTATCTGCTAAACATCAAACAAAATTCACACAACTTCATTTTCATAGTTCAAAATTAAGGTCAAATGTAAACACGAGAAAATAATATCCTTGATATTTACAAGATAAATGGTTTTTGAAGAAAATTCAGTGAACTCAGAACAGTGCCTGGCCAAGGCCCCACCAAAAAAAGTGCTTGTCACAAAGAAGCTGGTGAATAAACAATGTTTTTGAGTTAAGGAAATCTGAATATACGCATAAAGTATCTTCTGGCATGCTGCAGTCCACAGTGTCACAAAGAGCTGGACACGACTGAGCAACTGAACAACAACAATCTTCTATATCAGCAGGAACTAGTCTTCAATATTTTTTATTCAGGGACTTTGGTTTAAAAAGCTTATGTTAAAGGAACAGGCATTCATGACTGGAGTATGACACATCTTGAAGAACCTGCACTACTGACGCATTCATAACATAAATAAAATGGTCTTTCCTCAGTTCTGCTGCTCTTTCTGCCATTTGAATTACATTGGAAGCTCAAGAGATGACATTAGGAAGCAAAGTCACAAGCCAGGAAAAGGCAACATATTGATATAAAAATGAACGTTAAAATAAGGGAATACTCACATCATAAATTCGATCAGTGATGTTCAAAGCCTGTTTTGCTGTTTCATTGGCTTCACTAACATAATTGGCAATATTTTCATAGACATTTGAAGCATCCAAAGCCTTCTGTACCAGTCCATTCATATCTGAACTGTGCAAATTCCTGTTAATGAAGAAACCTGGCATTATTGCCCCTTTTCACCTCCTTGGGAAATAGGGCCATTTTAGAGTCTGATTAGAATACTTCCAGGACTATAGGCACTTCCTTTTTGTTTTTTAAGTTACCTGGCCGGGCAGTGTTCACCCACGTGCCCCCTGCTCACCCCCTCCACTGCCCCCGCCTCCCACATCGTGGCCTTTCCTAGGGCACATCATCTTCCCATTCCTCTGCTTTTAGTTCTTTCAAGACTTCACCTTGTTTTGGCTCCTTGGCAACTGCCTGCCTGGCAGCGGCCTCAGAGAAAGGAAATGCTGACTTTAAAACAGCATCTGCACCTCTTCAAGCACGAGCTTGTCTATATGGTGGCGTCAGGCAGAGGAATGAACCCACATTCATCCCCACCTACTGCTTACGCGAATCAGCACTGTTACTCCCTTCCTGTCAAAGAAAGTAAGGCTCAGAGAGGGTGCATAACCTCAGCATGCTGTTCTTAATAAATATTAGCTGGTTTCACTCTATTTATTCGGTCTTATTTCTTTCTTTTATATAACAAATGGCAGACTTCTTGAAGAAGGGTTATAGTATGTATTGAGCATCACATGCAGATACTGGGTCAGCCCCATTCCATATACTGTATCTCTACGTCTTACCACACCTGTGAAGTTGACATTGTTACTCCTTTCCCATAGCAGTTGCTGAGGCTCTGAGGAAGGGTGCACTACTTGCCCAGGGCAAACATGGTTAAGGTCTGTCACTCCTGAAGCCTGGCTGCTCCCCTTAAGTGCACAGCCCCACCTCACAATCACCCTGATCCTTACACCACTTTCTCTGCCTTTGTCTCCTCTGACTCCTATAAGGTTCTAATATTTACTGATACCCATCATGCACTGGGGGCTTCCCTGGTAGCTCAGCTGGTAAAGAATCTGCCTACAATGCAGGAGACCCTGGTTCAATTCCTGGGTCAGGAAGTTCCTTGGAGAAGGGATAGGCTACCCACTCCAGTATTCCTGGGCTTCCCTGGTGGCTAAGATGGTAAAGAATCTACCTGCTAAGAGGGAGATCTGGGCTCGATTCTTGGGTTGGGAAGATTGCCTGGAGGAGGACTTGGCAACCCACTGCAGTATTCTTGCCTGGAGAATCCTCATGGACAGAGGAGCCTGGAGGGCTACAGTCCATGGGGGTCACAGAGTTGGACAGGACTGAGCGACTAAGCACAGCACAGCACATCATGGACTAGACACCCCCATACAGAGGCTGATAACAATATGTGCCTCAAAGGATTGAAGTGAGGTCCAACAGGGATAAAATATGTCTAGTGTTTGGTACCATACCTGGCGTCTAGCGAATCTCAGGGCTTATTACTACACTTATACTATTTCCTAAATGGAAATTTCAAACTGTATGGGTATCCACATAGTAATTCATGTTACTGACAAACTCTTCTTCTTCCTCTATACTATGAACTCCATCCTCACTTCTGCAGCCCATCCTAAACCCTTTGTCTTAATTTTATTCAGTCTTAAACCCAACAGTTCCATCCTTCCCCCGCCAGCTCTGGATACTGATAACTAGGATCATTTTATTCATCAGTAACTTCTCAGAAGAGTCACTGTGACGTGATCTACACGACACTACAGATCCTACACTGGCTGCTCTCTTCACACCACCTGGACCTACTGAGCTCAGCTAATCGTTTCTCAGCCTCCTTCATCCAGTTTCAGTCTCTGCGCATCGGCTTAGGCTCAGAGAGACTTCCTCTGAATTTCCTTGGCAACTCCCTTCTCTTTTGTCCAAGTTCACCATCATTCTGGCTCCTCTACAATAGGGCTGGTATCTATCAGGCACACTAAGGGTCCACAAAGATGCTTTCATGTTAATTTTTCTTTTTGAAATCAGAAGAAGAAAAATGAGGATAACAGTAATTCTTACATTAGCTTTTATATCAAGGTTCAGTTCAGTTCAGTCGCTCAGTCGTGTCCGACTCTTTGAGATCCCATGAATCGCAGCATGCCAGGCCTCCCTGTCCATCACCAACTCCCGGAGTTCACTCAAACTCAGTCCATCGAGTCCGTGATGCCATCTAGCCATCTCATCCTCTGTCGTCCCCTTCTCCTGCCCCCAATCCCTCCCAGCATCAGAGTCTTTTCAAATGAGTCAACTCTTCACATGAGGTGGCCAAAGTACTAGAGTTTCAGCTTTAGCATCATTCCTTCCAAAAGAACACCCAGGACTGATTATATAAATTTTTTTATAGCCCATGAAAATTATAATGCAGCCCTGCTCTGCAAAGGTAATTCTGATCCAAATGTTTGCTACTTATATCTCCCTGTAACTTCCTGTTCAGAAATGGAAAAGAGTAAAATCTGAGGTTTTAAAAGAAATGGATAAAAGGTATAAAATGTTAGCAATATTTTAAATACTTAAAAATTCTGCTGGCTAGAGTTGGTGAGCAGATATACTTAAGAACTTGAAACGAAAAGACTTTATTTCTTTGTTTTCATTACTAGGCACAAAACGGGTACTATATTGATATACAAAATAAAACTGTGCTTTTGAAATGGAAGCTTCTTGATGAATTATATGTATTTCTATTTGAGACAAAATATGCAAATCTACTGGGTATACCAGATAGATGCCGAAGAATATTCACATTTTGAAGAATATAAATTTGGATGTATTCCTGAATACATGTAGAAATATGCTAAACATAAAAAGGAGACTTAAGGTGATTGATATTTCTGATTATGTTTTGTGTACAGCTTGGGGTTACTTCCTTAGAAGGTCTAGCTAGAACTCTGTTTGCTGCTGGGTGACATCTAGAGGTTTGTGTTGGTATCCCATTCAATGAGCTGTTAGTTGCTCAGTGGTGTCTGACCCTTTGTAACCCCGTGAACTATAGCCTGCCAGGCTTCTCTGTCCATGGAATTTCCCAGGCAAGAATACTGGATTGAGTTGCCTGTCCCTTCTTCAGGGGTTCTTCTCAACCCAGGGACTGAATCCAGGTCTCCTGCATTGCTGGCAGATTCTTTACCATTTGAGCCACCAAGGAACTCCCAAACAGCTGTAGTTACTAAATGACAAAAGAACGACGAAGACAGCCATAAAATTAATGTCAAAACAGTAACTTACCCATACAGTTTTTACCAAAGCTAGCATTTTCTCCAAGTTCCATTTGACTGGCTTGATAAAAAGCCCATTTCCTGGGACCATGACACTGAGCTGTATATAACACCATCTCACACACCAAGATTTTACCCATGATCTATCCATCCCCACTCCAACCCTGCCCTCTCTTCTTGGGAGACTTGGAAGGATATTTGAAAATTTTGGCAATCAGGAAAAAAAGGTGATTTAGTTTTGAACAGAAGTGACTACTGGTTCTTATTTAATTCATGACCTTTACCAATCCTTGTTTCTAATTGCCAGATTTGCAATATTTCTTTTCAATGATCTTGTTATTTACCTACTTTTTCAGGATCATGAATTGAATTCCAATCTTTTAGTACATTTCAATTAACATTAAATGAGTGCTTATGACTCTCTTCTAGATACTGTGAGGAAAACCATCAACCAACGCTCTTTTAACAGGTGTTGAAATAAAATAGTTCCTGCTAGGTACTGTGGAGCAGCTAGAGGATCTGACACAAGTCCCTTACATTGTCGACTTCTGCCAGCTCTACTTAAGGCATCTGGGTATGAAAAGCTCATGCTGTCTCTGAGATGATAGCAGAATTAGACCTTGCAAAGGGATCTGATTTACCTGATAATATTTTGTGGAGCAGTTATATCCCTAACTAAAACGTGTTAGGTTATCCTATTAATTGTGGAACAGAGCTACCCCGCTACAACTCAGATCTCTAATCTGACAGATTTTTAAAATTGAAAAACTGTCTCCCCAGAGCAATTTCAGTAAACAACTGGTTTTCAAACTGGCCAACCAACCAACAGACAAACAAACACACAAACCCAACCCTAAAAACAAACTATTAACACTGTATCCCAGCAACCCTGTCATGTGAAAGTGAACAAAAGTAAGCTACTCAGTCTGGAGATGTCTGCATTCTTACAACCAGGGTATTACCTGCTCAGCTCCTCAGCCTCTTGCTGAAGGTTCCGTGCATGGTCAACAGCCTCCTGAACTAAAGCATGACTGAGGTTGCTCAGGTTGGATAGTTTTCTTTGAAGTTCATTTTTGGCTCCATCTATTTCGGCATAAATCCCTGATGCATTCTAAAGAAAATATTGAAAAAATTGAATTTAGAGGGACTTAAAATATTTTTCCTAGGGAGCACCAAAGATAATCTCTATTCCTCCTTACTGTGAAGTTCAGTAAGCTTCAGGCCAGATCCAGAAGAGTCTAAAAGACTATGCATGCATGTTTAGTCGATTTAATTGTGTCCGACTCTTTGTGACCTATGGACTGTAGTCCACAAGACTCCTCTGTCCATGGGATTCTCCAGGCAAGAATACTGGAGTGGGTTGCCATGCCCCCATCCAGGGGACCTTCCCCACCCAAGGATCAAACCTGCATCACGTGCACTGCAGGTGGATTCTTTATGGCTGAGTCACCAGGGAAGTCTAAAAGACTATATACATAGATATTTACCTATTTGCATCTTCAACTCCTTCTCTACTGATTCAGACAGGCTCTGCCATCTCTCGTCTAAAAAGAAAACTAAACTAAATAGAAACGCTCCTCTGTCCTCACTTCTCCCTAATTTTAATCTTTTCATAGCAAAATAGAACCCCTCTGCAAATAAAGTGTTTATACATGCTATCTCTATTTCATCATTTTAAAATTCACACTTTTGACTTATTCCAATCTGGTTTTTACCTCACTGCTCCAACAACACAGAAATTTACTTAGTGATTTCTGAGCTACTAAGTCTCATGGTTATTATTCAGTTCTCATCTTATCTGACCTCTCACCTATACTTCCTGTGCTGACTACTCTCACTGACACTAACCTTGCCATGTGACCTCTCTTAATTTTCAGTTCAACTGTGGATCTATGATCTTGGCTAAAGATCACACATAGGATGCTGCTACAAACCTATTACTTCCAGCCTTGGCTGGGCCCTCCAATGCTGGAAAGAAATTTGCTCTCTTGGTCATTCAATAGTGATTCTAAACACTGTCACTTTTTCTTCTTCCCCTCACCTCTATCTGATTCTCAGCAGGTCACTTAATTTTCTTTTTATCTAGAAGACATAAGCCAACTGTTAGTGGGGAGCACTTTTTTGAGCTCCTGAGGTGATGGTCCATCTCTATGAAGGGAGCTCAGTTAGTGACCTTTTCACTTTTTCCTTACTTTGCTCTGAGAGAAGAAGTGGTTTATTTAATTGGTAAATCTGAGGGTATAACTATATAGACTCTGCTAAACTCCAGACTGCTGCCTCTGGGAAGTAAGCTGCCAGCAGAAAGCTGAGTTTTCCTGTGCTCCTCCATACAGTGCAAGCTGCCCTGGGCACCCCTATGAACCTTGCGGTGTTGGCAGTTTCAGTGGGCAGACCTGCTAATTCTGGAACTGAGTATCAGCCATCCCACTTGGCTAACAGATCTTTTAAAAAGCCACACCTCAATTTAGCTGAAATAAAGGTGATATTCTTGATCTTCATATTTACTATTTTTCAACTTTTTTAGAACTTAGGTCCTGAAAGTGGGTAGCATTTACTGATAGCTCTCCTCAGAGACTCCAACACTGACGACAACCAGTAATTTCTCCAAATGAGTACAGTAGACAGTGGGGGGCTGTAAGGTGGAAATGGCAACTATATAGAACTCTTGAGATGTTTTGTTGTGAAGCAGAGTAATGGTGCAGAGATCAGAGAGGATGTGAAAGTTTTTATTTTTATTTTAAAAGATATCAGATACTAGATGTTTTATGTTGGCAGTAGTGATTCAGTAGAGTAAGAACTGGGCAAAACAGAAGAGAGACGACACAAGTTGATGGACTGAAACCCAGCAACCTTACTGTTGAGCAGAGGAAGCGTGGGATTCGGAACACAGGTGGTGGGACTGAACTCTGACAGGAGAAGGGTCATTTTACTAATTAGAGCAGAAAGGGAGAAGCAGGATGCACATGGAAGCAGGCTGGTAGATGTGGGGAGCGAAAATGAAGGGAGTTCTCTTCTCACTGTTCCCATTTTTAATGCAAGCTCACCAGCCAGACTGATAGATGGGAGGTGGGTTTCCCACCAGTCACCCTGGCTTCTCTGGTGTGGCCACGATGCTGAGGGTACTTGGGTTTACTGGGTTATGGGATAAGAATTCTCAGGTGAGTGTAATAGAGAAAGAAGTATGTATGGAAGTAAAGGGTGTTTGCAAAGAATGGTTATACTATAATTTTAGCTGCTCATGTTGCATTTCACAGGGTCACAAAGAGTCGGACACAATTGATCGACTGAACCGAAGAAAGGAAGACTATGAAAGGAGTAGCGTGAATGAGATGGAGGAAGTTTTGGAGTGGCTAGAGTTTCTGGAGTGTATACTCCACAGTAAGGGCGATAAGAGATGGTGCTTAGGGTGCTCAGTAGTGTCTGACTCTTTGCAACCCCATGAACTGCAGCCTGCCAGGCTCCCCTGTCCATGGAATTTTCCAGGCAAGAATAGTGGAATGGGTTGCCATTTCCTTCTCCAAGCTTAGGGAGCTTGATACTGGGATTTGGGAGAGGTACTCCTATTGATGATAAGATCTGGGTCTGGCCATATGAGGGATTACAGAGGTGGATGGGGAGGGAGAGCTTGTTGGACAGAAGTGGAAGGAACTGGAGGTCTGAGAGCTGATAGACTAATTGATGTGGGTTTTGATGTCAATGAGGAACCAGATGGGAGTAGGGATAGAAAGGAAGCTAAAACTGTCTAAGAATAGGATGGTGATCAGATGACTTTAAGATAATATACTTTTAAAGGTAATAAAAATGAGCTGAGAGTACTTCAGTGATAAGTTTGGTCCACTGCATTTATTGGAAAATTTCTACTTTAAGAAATGCGACTTTCATTGATTTTGGATCCCAGCTTTATTAAACGTACAACTTATGAGTAAAGAGTGAGTAGGACACACCTGCATTTGCACTTTCAACAGAACTTTCTCTGACTGGCTGTGCTGCCGAAAATGGCAGCCACCAACCACAGGTGGTGCTACTGAGCACATGAAACGTGGCTAATGGGACTGAGGAATTTGAAAAGTATTTACTTTTGGCTTCCTTGCTGCGAGAGGGACTTTCCTCGTTGCAAGGCGAGCACTTCTCACTGTGGCGGCTTCTTCGGTTGCAGAGCACATGCTCTAGGGTGAGCAGGCTTGCAGCAGAAGCTGCAGCATGAAGGCTCAGAGCAACTGTGGTGCTTGGGCTAAGTTGCTCTGTGGCATGTGGGATCTTCCCGGATTAGGGATTGAACCTCTGTCCTCTGCATTAGCAGGTGGATTCTTAATCACTGGACCACCAGGGAAGTCCTAAACTTTATTTCGTTTTGAGTAATTTAAAATTTAAGTAGCCACATGCGGCTAGTGGCAACTGAACAATGAAAGAAACTGAAAAATGTAGTCACCTGATCTTAGTTTAACAATGCCACCTAACTTGATTGAATGGAGTCGATTGCTCCTCTGTGACACTGAGCTAATGTTCTAACCTACTATGAATACTAACCTGAAAGAGTCACATGTGTCCTTACCTTTATTATGTTATCAAGTTCTGAAAGGGTCAGTCGTGGCATCATGAGTGAGTCAGAAGACGTCCTCAGAGACGTGTTCACCCCTTCTGTCTGTTCCCTTACTCTCTCGTGCTGTTTCTGCAGGAGGAAAAGCAAGGGAGAGAGAAAGAGAAGGCCACTTTAGATAAGGACGGCATTAGGGAGAGTGCTGCCAGCCTGCTGTCACTGCACTCAGACAGATCCTTTCTCAGACCCACCACTGAACTGCTGTGCCATGCTGGGGAAGTCCACCTAGCCCAGGCTCAGCTTTCTCATTTATAAAATGGAGACAATGAAAGTAAGCTCCTCAGGAGCCTTGAAGAACTTAGTTATGATTATTACTTACAGCGCCACCACATCAAAGAGAACTGACACTCCAAAGAGGGCCTCTGCTTCTCTCTCCATAATTGTGAAGTGGGGCCAAGGCTACGGAGCTGAACACAGGCTCTGTATTTGCAGTCACTGAAAAGTGACCTAATTCCAGAAAGCATTTATCATGTGCTAACTTTGGGCCAGGCACAAATAGCTCATCTGGACAGGAATAAAATGTATGTAAACGAATCTGGAAAGTGACCCTAATATCAAAGCATAAAATTCTGATCTCGCTTCTTCCTACTCTTTATGTTAGATGCTCAGGTGTTTTGAAGAGGTAAATTGCCCAGGTGTGGATATAGTTTGTCCCTCTTTGTAAAAAAATATTTATGATTTTTGTTTATTTATTTTTGGCTGTGCTAGGTCTTTGCTGCTGCGTGGGCTTTTCTCTAGTTGCAGCAAGCGGGGGCAACTCTCTAGTTGTGGCGCACGGGCTTCTCATTGAGGGGTCTTCTCTTGTGTGGTGCACGGGCTTCAGTAGCTGTGGCGCACGGGCTCAGCAGTTGCAGCTCTTGGGCTCTAGAGCACAGGCTCAGTAGTTGTAGCACACAGGCTTAGCTGCTCTGCAGCATGTGAGATCTTCCCAGACCAGGGATAGAACCCGTGTCTCTTGAATTGGCAGATTCTTTACCACTGAGCTACCAGAGGAGCTCTTTCTTCCTTTTTCCTTTTCAAAAATTTTAAAATTGAAGTATAGTTGATTTGCAATGCTGTGCTACCTCTGCTGTACAGCAAAGTGACTCAGTTACACACATCTATACATTGCTTTTTTATATTCTTTTTCCATTATGTTTTATCACAGGATATTGAATATAGTTCCCCGTGCTACACATTAGAACTTGTTGTCTATCCATTCTAAACATAATAGTTTGTATCTACCAACCCCAAACTCTCAGTTCATCCCTTTCCCTTGCCACACCCCTCCTTGGCAACCAGAAGTCTGTTCTCCCTGTCTACAAGTCTGTTTCTGTTTTGGAGATAGGTTCATTTGTGCCATATTTAGATTCCACATATACGTGATATCATATGGTATTTGTCTTTCTCTTTCTGACTTTCTTCACTTGGTATGATAATCTCTAGTTGTATCCATGTTGCTGCAAAGGGCATCATTTGGTTCTTTTTTTTATGGCTGAGTAGTATTCTATTGCAGAAAGAAACAGCAACCCACTCCAGTAATTTTGCTTGGAAAATTCCATGGATGGAGGAGCCTGGTAGGCTATAGTCCATGGTGTTGCAAAGTCAGACACTACTGAGCACACATACACAGTATTCCACTGTATGTATACACCACATCTTCTTCATCCATTCATCTGTCAATGACATTTTTTTCCCATGTTTTCACTATTGTGAATAGTGTTGCTATGAACACTGGGGTTCATGTATCTTTTTGAATTGTGATTTTCTCCAGGTATGTGCCAAGGAGTGGGATTGCTGAGTCATATGGTAGATCTACTGCTAGTTTTATAAGGCATCTTCATACTGCTTTCCATAGTGGGTGCACTAATTTATATTTCCCCCAACACTGTGGGAGGGTTCCCTTTTCTCCACACCCTCTCCAGCATTTATTATCTGTAAACTTTTAAGTAATGTCCATTCTGACCAGTGTGAACTGACAGCTCACCACAGTTTTTATTTGCATTTCTCTAAAAATTAGTGGTGTTGGGTATCTTTTCATGTGCCTCTTGGCCTTTTGTATGTCTTCTTTGGAGAAATTTCCATTTTTCCATTGGGTTGTTCCAAGTGTGGATATATTTTCTGATGAACACTTTCATTTATACTTGCCACTCTGGAGTTTCACAGTCAGGATGCCGTGATTCTGAAAAAACACTGTGGCACTTCAGAGATTGAAAGGAACACAGAGCGAAACTTTTGGAGGGGAAAAAGTAAAAGCCTCATTTTGTAATCTGAGTAAAAAATGAGCTGAAGTTACTTTAGAAATGGTAATTTAAATTGGAATTGAAATTTTTGTTATGGTACGATATCAGAGAAATCATTACAAAAGCCTACACTTGAATGACATATTTTAAAACTTTAAGTTCCTCTTAATGTCCTGTCTCACTCCCTGGACTCTTTTCTAATTTAGTGGAAAAGAAGAATGAAACCCATTTTCTCCACATACCTTGCTTCAGGGGAAGACATAGGTCTAGCGACAGAAAAGCTTCTCATCTGAACATGCTCTTAAAGTAAGAACTTAAAAAAATCAATTGCCCTTCAAAATCCATCAAGCTTAATACAGTATGACTATCTGGGGTTAACCTTTCTTGTCTTCACAATGACAGGTAGTTATACAGCTCTGCACAAAAGCAATATTTTAAAGTACGTAAGGAAGAAGGGTGAAAAAGACTGGTATTATCTGGATCTCTCAGAGCAGTTTTCCCATTACAGAATTTGAGATATGACCCCTTCCAGAAGCTCATCTACCTGAGTTGCCTTATGGGAACACAGCTAACACCCTGAATTAACAACCAAGCTTCCAAGCCTGTGTAAACAGCACTGCCTGATAAGCTCATTGGTAGGAGTTGGAAACGAGGTGCGTCAAGTTAAAGGGCTCTATCACTCGCCAGATATAGAATTAGACAGAAATGAATAAAATAAGCTTTGAAACAAAGATATTCTCACAGAGAGATGGACAATCTGAACAGAAGAAAATTTAGAAACTAATAATTAGTGAAAATGACATAATTAGCATTTTTTTAGCATGCTTCAGTATCCACTTCACATATGCCAAAAATAGAAGTCTGCTCATACTTAAAAAAAAGAGACAGAAAGTCTTGGGAAGGTGGAACTTTGGTTTATCAGAGGCCCTAAATAGACAGAATCTCATATTCATCTGATAAAGACTTTTATTATTCTGTTATCCTTTCACATTGGGAGTAGGAAGGCTAAATAATGTAATCACTAGCTGTGTGGCTATTATTTGCACACATCAAAAGGATTAAACTTTGTGGTTATTTTTGGTTTTGTATAAGGACTGAAATTTTGGCATTATTTTTTAAAGCCATACTGTAGTTCTTACAGTGAAATGTGATATTAAAACACTTATGGTGAGTGGGGGAGATATCTATAGCAGATGATCACAATACAGAAGCAAGAATGGAGGGGAGTGGAGGAGGCTATTTTATTTGAGAAATAACAAAGGCCCACACTGAAGAAGTCGTAGAAGAACAGAAAAGAAGGAAGACAGTTAAAAATACTCCAAAGGTAAAATGGGCCAGATTCTGTGGTTGATGAGATGTGAGGGTGGGAAAAATTCAAGGATAAGGATGAGTCTCAGTAACTTTCTTAAATTCTGCTTAAAGAATTTATTTTGTATTACTTATAATTTTGTTGTGCCAGATAATCATGTTTTTGTTTTTAAACAAAAATGCTATCCTGACCATTATTATTCTAAAAATATTGGCTAATAGATTGCTCCAGTGGTGCAAAATGGCGATAATAAGTACAATTCACTTTTATTTAGGAAATTTGACAACGACTTACTGAAAGGTAGCGATGACTGAAAATCAGGATGGAGAAACTAATTTAAGTTGGGTTTGCTGATAATGTAATTGAAGTAGTGAATTTGCTCATAGCTGCTTCCTATTTCTGACATTGCTTTTAGAGGCACATGTCTTCCTATCAGAAAATGACCATTCACAGTGATGGTGTGAGCGCATGTATTGCTCAGGGTAGAAGTGTGAGCACCACCAGTTCTAAATCTGGAGGTGTGGGCATGCACAAATCCAGGCCCCATAAGGTGACCACTTTGGCAAGCTCTGGCCAAGCCTGGGAAATATTTTCACCTCTTTGTAATTGTAAGACCTTAGCTTGAATTAGACTCCCTTTTGCTGCAGCTGCTGACCAGTCAGGCTGTGACATTTGCTAATCAGGCCCTTCCAAAATCACACATGTCCTTACAGGAAACACGGTTCTGGGTTGCTTTGGAATTTTTAGTACTCTCGGTATAAAAGAAGTTATACACAAGAATCATGCCTTGTTTTCTCAGTTGCAAGAGAAATACATCCAACACAGGCAGACAGAAGCTCGAAGAACAACTGCATTCTTCTTAATCAACATACAAGCTAAACAGCTGCAACAGTTTCAACTTGATTTTAGTTGTACACACTTATATTAGCAAACGACAGTGGCAAAAAATGTGCAGATAATTTTAAAGATAAAGATTTAAATGTACCAATATTTTAAAAACTGTTTCCCAACTGTCTCTTCTTGGGATAACTTCACGTTGCATTAACACATGCCCCAGATGCATTCACAATTCGTGTCCACTGTACCTCGTGGTCCCGCTGCCTGGTTGCCGTGGCCCTGTTCATGTCTTCAGCATCCCTGACATGGTTAAGGGCCTGGTCAAGTGATTCCTGGAGGTCTGACAGCTTGGCGTTATAGTCGTCCAGCTGCTCCAGGACCACAGGAAACAGAGAGCGAGTGTCATTGTACTGCCTCTGCCAGCTCTCAGCCTGGCTCAGCACTGGGAAGAAAGGGACACAGAAACTCAGTCTGGGCTCCTCCCTTCTCCTCCCATCCCAGCCCACAGAAGCAAAGATGCAAATTTGGCAGGCGGTGTCTTTAGCAATAGCGATTGAAGCTGTTGGTCACAAAAATGGCCCCATTATTTGAAGTTTTAAATACTGTTTTGTAGGATTTGGACCATCCTAGACCACCATCAGCTAAAAAGGAGTTGACCAGTTTTCCTGTCAAGATGCTGCTTTATGTGGAAATGATGTCATTCAACTAGGTTTATTATTACACAGATTATTAATAGTTTTACCATACAAGTGAAACTTGACTACAGTTTTACTATTAGAGATATTGCCAATTATTTTGCCTATTATTGGCAAATGTACAACCACTCATCTTCTGTATTCTCTCCAGGCAGCTATTTTTAGTTAGCGCCTTTATTTAGGTCAAACTTAATCATTATTCTGGAATCATTATTCTGAAAGATTAAATGGCAATGAAATATTCTTAAACTTTGCCTATGTCTTAATTCTCTAATCAAAGTCACATGCATTGCTTCTGTACCTTGATTCTATTTTTTCTCCAGGGACTATCAGTCTGTCTTATTGGGGTTTTGTATTTACTTTCATCATCATGATCAGAAGATACAAGTTCACAGCTGAGTAGAGAAAGTGGCTGAAAAAATGCCTTTACTCAGTGGAAGGCTGCTAAGTGGGAGATGTATTTGGTTCCATTTCCCCAGAGTAGTCTTGTTAAATCCTCAAATAGGCAAAGCATCTGGCAGTGACATGAGAGCTCCAGCCTTTCTGACTGTTGGCCTCATCTGGACTCAGAAACAGGCCTGAGATTCTGCCTTATTTCTTAGTGTTTCTAAGACCTTGTAAGTCTGCTATCACAATATATCTTTATGCCAAAAATACTCCTTTATTAAAATATTCACAATAAGTTTTAACAGAAGTTGATAGTGACAGTTGTAGGAAAATGATCTAATGTAGGTGTTCTTAACCCTTTCTGTATCATGGGCCCCTTTACATCCTGGCAAAGCCTTCAGATCCCTTCTTATATGTTTTTAAATGTACAAGATAAAATATGTAGCACTAAAAGATGTATAAAAATCGGTAATATAATAATACATGTGCTTTTTAATCAGTGTGTTAACTAATAAGATTTAGAGGTGAAACCAGTAACTACTAAAATTCTTGAATTATTGATAAATTTAACATTGTGAAATAACAGTGACAACTAAAATATGATACACAAACCTGCAGCCTCTTTTTGTTGACTGTGTAGATTAAAATGGACACAATTTTTGTAACTCTTCTATTAAGAGTTGAGTCTTTTTCCTCACCCTTGAATCTGGCTGGTTTTGACCAACAGAGGGCTTCCCTCATACCTCAGTTGGTAAAGAATCCATCTGCAAAGCAGGACAGCCCGGTTTGATTCCTAGGTTGGGAAGATCTCCTGGAAAAGGGATAGGCTACCCACTCCAGTATTCTCGGGTTTCCCTTGTGGCTCAGTTGGTAAAGAATTTGCCTGCAATGTGGGAGATCTGGGTTTGATCCCCAGGTTAGGAAGTTCCCTGGAGAATGGATAGGCTACCCACTCCAGTATTCTGGCATGGAGAATTCCATGGACAAAGAGCTGGACATGATCGATCAACTTTCACTTTCACTTTGACCAACAGAATGAATATGACATTGCTGAGTTCCAAGGCTAGGCCTTGAGAGACCTTGTACTTTCCATTCCTGCCCTCCTAGAAGGCTTCTGCCATATGAACAAGCTCAGTGAGCTTCCCAGAGAATAAAACCCCACATGGAGGGAGATGCCAGGCCATCCCAGCTAAGACCCCAGACATGTGAGTGAACTCCACCACACAGAGCAGAGATGACCTGTCTAGGTTGAGTCCAACCCACATTGCCAACCTATGAAATCATGAACAAATAAATGCTTATTGTTTTAATGTTTGGGGTAGATTGTGAGATAGTAATTGATAACTGATATAGTGACCAAGTCATAGATTCACTAATACTACTGTGGTTTGTTATTTACATTAATCACTAAAGGAAATGTTAAATTTCCAGTGAGGTTTCAAAGTCATTGAAAGTCACTCACGGATATCAGAACATGAATGTTGCTGGGCTTCCTTACATCTTTACTGCTTTCTCAATGAGACTTCTCTTATTGAAGTTCTGGGAATTGCTTCCCTTAGCCTTCCTTCTTGTTTTTTCACTAGCTGCTATATTCCTGTTTTTCTCCTCAGGAGTAAAATCTTATAGATTCCTGTGGAATCTCGGCAGTTTCTAAAAAGCTGAAGGTTGGGTCTGGATTTAAAATTCCTGGTCTATATATATAGAGTCAAGTTGTCCTGAAGAACTCCCTGAGGCCACTTTAAATGCTCAGTCACTCTGAATATCGGGAATTGGTTGCTTTGACCAAACGTTGTCCTGTGACTGGGTGTCCTCTCCTGGACCCACAAAGGAAGCAGACATGTATTGGCCTCTAGAAGTTGAATATACCTACATTCATGGGCTTCGTCTGCCTCTTCGTCCACAAGTTCCCGTTGGGTGAGGAATGGCTGATGGCGTCGGATCTCCTCAAGCATCTTCTGTGCCAACACCAGCTTCTCGGAGATTTCCTCAGAGCTAAGTTCCTGCTCTTCCCCATAATACAGCATCTTGCTGCTGATCTCTGAAAGGAAGGGCATGGTGAGAGAAGGCAGGAGGGAGAGGTGATGGGGAGTCTGACAGTGACGTCACTGAAAACACAAGCAGTAAGGGGAACGGGCAGGGCTGATCCTAAAACAGAGACAGAGACCTGACGCAAAGACAGCATGGTGATGGTCATGCTGAGAATACTGGTGCTGGCCCTGGAGCTCATCAAATATTCCAGGGAGAGCTTAAACCAAAGGAAGTAACTCTTTTCTGCTTTTTATTTTGCAACTTCAGAACAGGAGTGGAATTAATACAAAGTTTGCTCTGATTTCAGATGAGTATGATTTTACAGTGATTCAAAACTGTTAATATTTAAGAAACACAAATCTAGGGTCTTTGATCAATCTTTTATATAATAAAATATATAATTTGGAGAAAATGTTCTGATGTATCACCTGTCACACATAGAAGGCCCTGGAGATATTAATTGTAATTTAGCCAAGGATTTTACCTAAGCTCTAAGCCAAAATGAGTGTATACTGATGGCTGCTCAAGTGAGTGTTGCAGATTGTTGTACAGACTAGATATAATACAGAGGTTTCTTACAGCAGGATGTGAGCTTTTAATCATTAATATATATATATATATATATTTTATAACTGCTGTTTGCCTTCTGTGGTATGACTGTCTGGCAAGACTGTTTAATTCTGACTCTGGGTCATTCTCAGCCTACATCCATAAGTAGCACCCATTTCAGAACCAGAGGGACTGCTGAGGCTCAGAGGCTCAGATGGGTTGTCTGAATATTGGCAGAGCTGAGCAGGCCTCTGGCTCCCTCTTCCTACTATATATGATCAGAGGAAAGTTATGTAATTGCTACCTTGTCCTACGGTAGCTCCAGGAGGAAGCGTTTTATCTTCCTGGCATAAATGAAATTGTCTGTCTGTGGTTTACTATGATCTATGTGGTTGGCCAGACAAGATGGGTAAACAACACTGGTCTCACATAAATCATACCAGGATAAGGGCTTGTATTTTATATGGATAATAGCTTGAAGGTCACCAGTAGTTATTTTAGAGATGGCTGGGAATAAGGAATGACACACTATTGGTGTTGTGCAGCATCCCTGAATTCTGAAGCAAGGGAGATAAATGGGGGAAGAGGTTTTCAGTGCTGTAAATATTACTGATAAAAGTTTTAGAGAAACTAAGATATGCTTAAACAAAACTCAAGAAGGAATTAAATACTCATTTCTCAAGTAAAGTCTAAAATATTAACCCTTGAAATAAACTAAACATATATATTTTCCTTAGATCTAGCATTGGCAATGCTGAATTTCTTGGCGTTTTGATGCAGATATTATATTTACAATCTGGCTTATTTTATTTTAGCCATGTCTGCTCTAGATTAGAAAAAGGAAATACAGAGAATAACATTTATGCTTTTGGTCTTTGAAGGCTGTTCATAAATTATTTTAAAAAGGTAGAAACTGATGGAAATCACTGTTTTCTATTTACATTTCTTTTGTATTTTTTCCTTCTTATCCTATGTCCTAAGGGTCAAATAAGAAGGCTTAGATTCCTTCCAAATGAAATACCCTAGAATCAAAATTTGAGTTAGACAGCAAAGGTGAACTGTTTTTTTTTTTTTTTTTTTTCTGAATGGCTAAGATCTAGGATGCTGGCTTTATCTGCTGCCGAGAGGGACATTTATTTCTTAATTAGATGAGATCAGCTAATCTAGGTTTAATCTTACTTTTTGAACAAATCAATTTTAACTATAAAATATTACAGGGAAAGAACACTTTATTTGTAGATGCAAAAGCATGAAATAGTAAGGATGGGAGCAGGGGATGTTTGAAATGCATACCATTTGTTTTTATTATGTATTATGGGCACCGGAGGAAATACAGCAAATGATTAATCTTGGCTCAATACATCCCTTGTCCTGGAATATGCTCCCTCTACCTCAGTATAAAGATATGAATCTTCCATTGTGGCTCCCTTTACTGTCATTGTGCCCTTGAGATGTACTTGTAGTTGTCATCCAGCTCTTAATATATAGGATAATAAAAACTATGGAAACACACAAATACTGTATCTTAGCAGACTGTAACCCAAGTAAATTCTTTTTTATCTTAGAACCAAAGCAATCGCCTGTTTTCTGTTGGTAAACTGAAGGCTTGCTTTCAGCGTGCTATCAAGATAGTCTTCAAAATGCAGCCTGCATTTATGAAAAGCTGGAATACAAGTAAGTAAACCCTCAAGAAGAAAGGTAAAATCTGCCAGTTTTATGCTTTAAGGCAAAGAAATCTTCCACACCCCTTCTTGGCTTTTCCTCTGGACTGGGGACCAGAGTATGCACCTGCCTGGTTCTTAGGACAGCATCAGAGAGACAGCACAGGGTAACTTGGATTAGTGGACAGTTTACTGCCACTCTAAAGGCAGGGTTTTCACTGCGAATAACTAAGAAAAATGTGACTCCTACTCAACTCTTGCATTTTAGAGACAACACAGAATGTAATTTCCTCTACTGGAAAGGTATACTGGCATTTCACTTCTGTGAAATGTGTGGAAAAGGAATGATTTTTTACGTACATTCTCTCTTTTTTTTTTTTCCTTTTGGCTGCACTGCCTGAGTCCTAACCACTGGACTGTCAGGAAATTTCCTCTACTCTCCACATTTATTATTGAAAATAGACAGTAAGTGGAATGAGTGCTCAGAAGTCCCAGACAAACAAATGTGAAAGAAGATCTTACATGAATTTGAAATGGTAACTCTCTAACAACAGATCCTGGCACACAATAAACACTAACAGTAGCCATTACTTTGACTGCTGTTAATAACATGAGTGATTCCTTAACATGGAGCTGAGCCAGTAGAGAGTATATTTACCTTGGATTTTATCCCTCATATTGTGAGCTTGCTCTGCAAGCTGAGTTGCGTGGTTAATGGTATCCATGCTTTCCTTCTGAGCCAACTGGACCCTTCTTGAAGCTTGGCTTTCCTATAAATAATCCGTATAAAAACCAGATTAATTTTACGAGAAGGAAAGGCTGTGTATGTGCATGTGGGGGTGGGTGGGTGAGCATAATGTATTCTGTAAACATAAATTTCCCTGACATGTGAAAGTTCTGTAACATATAAAATGGACTCATGCATGAAGACAGATGTGATGACCAGCTTTAGAATTACAGATGCTATTTCTATTCCTAAACCATCAGTCACCATTCAATCCAAACCACCCATCTTTCATAAGTAATCTACTCTTTGAATTTTTACTGTATCTCAAGATGCCGACTAGGCAGTTATCCATGTCTGCTGATCAGTTTGACATTGTGCTGACTGAAATGCTTAAGGGTTCAAAGGGAAACATGTTGAGAAAGCAGGCAGACCTCAAAATGTTCCATGCATCCAGTGGCTTCTGGGTGGTCCAGCCACTGCTGCAACTAAATTACCACAGAGGGTGAAAGGATTATGCTCACTAGGCTAAACACTATTTTCAGTGCTGCCTTCCAAATTCCCATCAACACTGAAGGCACTTGTGTACAAATAATTACTCAAGCAGCTTTGGCTCAGAGTGAATGAAGTTCTCTGAGAAGCTGATTTCATTCATTCAACTCTGTTTCAGAACTCACATGTAGGATCTGTCAAAATGAAACCCCAACTCAAATGTGGCTCCTGAAGAAAGGATGTGTGGGTGTGCATGTGTACATGTGTATTTCTCTCTGTGTATATAAAGTCAGAAGAGAAAGTAAAGTGAAAGTGTAGTCACTTGGTTGTGTCCAACTCTTTGTGATCCCACGGACTATAGCCTGCCAGGCACCTCTGTCCATGGAATTCTCTAGGCAAGAATAATGGAATTCTCTAGGCAAGAATACTGGAGTGGAAGGCTATTCCCTTCTCCAAGGGATCTTCCTGACTCAGTGATCGAACCTGGGTCTCATGCATTGCAGCCAGATTCTTTTATTGTCTGCAAGGGAAGCATGTCTTAAAAAAATGGTTCAAGGCCAGGACACCAGCCTGGATGCACAGCATGGGGATGGGTACTTACTCCGGCATCAGAAAGACGGATTCATGGGTTATATTTAAGAGGTGGGATACTTCTTCAGTCTGGCATTTGATCAAGCGCCCACTCGCCTTGCCCAGTGTCTTTCTGGTTCAGCTCTGTGACAAAGGAGCTGTACCTGCCTGGATTGCCAGGTGGCCTGCTACACAGAGTGCTGGCTGGTAGGCCCCCAGAACAGAAGAGTGGCTGTTTCAAATCTCTCTCATCTCTCTTGTTCCAGTGGGAGGATTAGGCCATGCTTTTACCTGTAATGTTTTTATGCAACCCACTCCAGTGGTCTCGTCTGGGAAACCCCAGGGACAGAGGAGCCCAGCACTACAGGCCATGGGGTCACAAAGAGTTGGAAGTGACTGAGTGACTAAACAACCACCACAAAGCATAACCCAAGTCACTGGCCCTTCAAGGAAGAGAATGCAGAAATGGTATCCTAGCAAACACATGCCCAGGAGCTTTTCATCAGCACTATATCCAAAATCCCTCCAAACAGAGCTCCCTGTGCAGCAATACTGCAGCTCCTTCGCTGAAATGCGTGCTCTCTGAATGGACACAGCAATCTGAGTCACATGTTCTTTCCCCACAGTTTCAGTCTCCCTCTTGCCATGTTCTACTGCTTTCTGGAAACGCAAGCTTTGTGGTCACTTTAAAATTAGATGATGCAGAAAGTAAGATCAATCTTATTCTTAACTTCATCCCTCCCTGCTTTTAAAAAATAGGGACACAGACCTATAAAACATTAAAAAAAATTTTAAGAAGTTGATTTTTGGTCCAGTTTAAATTCAGTTATATTTACAAAATACAACATGCATATTTTTGACTTTGGCTTCATCCTTCAAAGGAAAAGACTTATTGTTATTACTGTGTTCATTTATTTCTTGATATGGAAACTCTGAATTCACTAAAGTAATGAAAGACAGCTAGAAGATAACTCAAAGACAAGCTCTTTTGACCAACACCAGAGGGCGCTTAGATATACATATTTAAAAAAAAGCAGCAAAGAGGAATATCTTTTAAACTGCAAAATTACTGGATATAATATACAGTGATGCCTTATTTGAAAATTCCATGGTCTTTTTAACTTTGATTATGGAAGGAAAATAATGATATGGGCACATGGTAAAACAGGTGCACCCTGCTCTAAGTAAAACTGTATTAAAAAATCAGCTCGCAACTGTAAGCTGGTTGATGTTTAGCATTACAAATGGATTAATCACTTACCTCAGCAGTGAATTCTGACACATATTTGATGTAAAAGGTGGCAAGAATTTAGTTTACTATACAGGGAATAAAGTATAGTGTACCTAGAATACTATTCTGTTGAGTGAGGATGATAATCATTATCTAGCATGGTCCAGACTCTTTTGAGAGTGAAAGGGGATCTTTTAATAATAGCTCTAAGACAAGCATAAACAGAGGCAGTGCTGGACAAAACGGCAGTAGGACTATTGGTGTGCCATTTCACAATCTGTATGGTGATGTCTACTTGTGTGGGTTTAACTATCTCCTAAACACTGAAATACTTTTCCAGCCTTGATCTCTTCTCTTGAGCTACAGACTCAGATCTCTGGCATCCACAGGTACTTCACCTGACGAGGTCCAGAGAATCCATTCTGAATTATCAATCTTGGCCATTTATCTTTCCAAGTCTAATAGCTTACATCTTTGCAACTCTTCATATTCAACTGGTCACTGAATCACTTTTCTTTCACTTGCCATTCTGGCCTCTCTTCTTCTTCCCCACCACTAGTTTCCATTTATCCCAGTTCACTGCATTTTCCTTTCCAATGGAGACAAGGTAGCAACTGACTGCTCTTGTTTGGATTACTGTGACAGTCTACTAACTGGTGTCCCTGTCTTTAGTCTTAAACTCACCAATTTATCATCCCCCCTGCAGAGGAAGGTTTCTGAAACTTCACACCTAATCAGCTCATTGTTGTAGGTAAATGCTCCAATATCTCCCAAAATCCATAGGATGAGCATGGTGGGCAAGGTTCTTCACGATTTGGCCTCTGAGAACCTCTTCAGCATTGTCTTCTGCTCCTTGCTTTTTTAGTTAATATTCAATGCCAAGGCTGAAATTCTACAGTCTTCGGGTCAACTGTAATTGAAACACATTTTGAATTTCTGTTCTGTCTTTTTATCAGGATTGGAGATAAGGCTTTTGATATATGGAAGTGACCTACTTTCCTTCCAATCCTAAAGGTCTTCATACGTCCTGCTGTAGCTAAAGGAGTAAGGATGAGATGGTGATGGAGAAGTGTAGGGAATAGTGTGGCACCCTCCTGAGCCAGCTCTTGGGAGGATGGGCTCTAGATCCAGACGGCAAAGGGCAGCACTGAGACTGGGAGAGGGTCACTATCTTCACTTCTGATTGTAGCCTAGTCCACTCTGGCTCTGAGCATGGGGCCTTTGGGAACACGGGAGAGTGGAATCTTGACAGAGGCTTTGGTATTTCATTACAGACATGATCAGCCGTGGCAAAATTGAGACTTTTTGAGCAGCAGCTCTTTGGGAACACAAATGCATGGGTATCCTTTAGGGGTTTCCCAGAAGTTGCTGTTGTTCAGTCACTTTGCAATCCCACTGACTGCACCACACCAGGCTTCCCTGTCCTTCACCATCTCCTAAAGCTTGCTCAAACTCATGTCCATCGAGTCAGTGATGCCATCCAACTATCTCATCCTCTGTTGTCCGTTTCTTCTCCCACCTTGAATCTTCCCCAGCATCAGGGTCTTTTCTAAGGAGTCAGTTTGTCGCATCTGGTGGCCAAAGGATTGGCACTTCAGCTTCAGCATCAGTCCTTCCAATGAATATTCAGGACTGATTTCCTTTAGGATTGCCTGGTGTACTCTTCTTGCAGTCCAAGGGACTCTCAAGAGTCTTCTCCAACACCATAGTTCAAAAGCATCAATTCTTCAGTGCTCAGCCTTCTTTATGGTCCAACTTTCACATCCATACATGACTACTGGAAAAATCATAGCTTTGACTATATGGTCCTCTGTTGGCAAAGTAATGTCTCTGGTTTTTAATATGCTGTCTATGTTGGTCGTAGCTTTCTTTCCAAGGAGCAAATGTCTTTTAATTTCCTGGCTGTAGTCACCATCTGCAGTGATTTTGGAGCCCAAGAAAATAAAGTCTCTCACTGTTTCCACATCTATTTGCCATGAAGTGATGGGACTGGATGCCATGATCTTCATTTTTTTTAAATGTTGAGTTTTAAGTCAGCTTTTTCACTCTCCTCTTTCACCTTCATTAAAAGACTCTTTAGTTTCTCTTTGCTTTCTACCATAAGGGTGGTGTCATCTGCATATCTGAGGTTATTGATATTTCTCCTGGCAATCTTGATTCCACCTTGTGCTTCATCCAGCCCAGCATTTTGCATGATGTACTCTGCATATAAGTTAAATAAGCAGGGTGACAATATACAGCCTTGATGTATTCCTTTCCCAATTTGGAACCAATCTATTGTTCCATGTCCAGTTCTAACTGTTGCTTCTTGACCTGCATACAGGTTTCTCAGGAGGCAGGTAAATTTCCATAAGTATGGGGTAGGAAGAGGCAGTAGGATTTATCAAAAGAGGGCTAGAGGACTTAGATAAGGGAGTTGGGGCAAAAACCCAGTAACTTTAAGTTAATGTAAACTGTGAGATTTGGGTTACATTAGATTCATGTAACAGCTACTTTGCATACAGAGGGTGCAGTTGGTCCTCTGAACAATGCAGGGGTTTGGGGCACTGATACAGCTGAAAATCCACATATAACTTTACAGTTGGCCATCCATATCTGAGGTTCTATATCCTTGGACTCAACCAACTGTGGATCATGTAATACCATTGTACTATAGTATCAAAAAACACCTGTGTGTAAGTGGATCCTCGAAGTTCAAACCCATGTTGTTCAAGGATCAACCACATTTTCAATTTTAAGAGGCAACATTCCTGTGATTTTTACCATACTGAGGGAATCTACAGTGAAATTCTTCATTCTAGTTAAAGCTAAATATTGTGAACTTTTCTTGATAGAAGGCTTTCTAAGACAAAGCTTTTATTACATCCTTCTAAGAATCAGTTATGAACTTTTCTAGACCAAGGGCTTGAAGGATGCTTGAGAAGTCATTAAGACTAGCTCTGGGTGTTTGTTTCAAAATGTTTCAGCAGGTTCTTGTACCATCGGGACTGTTGATATCACAATAAGAAGGATGTTATTTTCAGTAAGAATCAATGGAAACAACTGGGTGAATGTTCTAGTAGCTTTATCATCAACTTCCTGCCTTGGTGGTCTGTTCTTGTCACTCAGGAGCCTTTTCTACTGTGATATTCTTTTGAAGCTTACATTATTTCCTCCCCATGAAAACCTGCATTTAAATAATATTGGAAGTAGGAAAACTACAAGAAAACAATCAGTAACAATCAGTCTAAGCTATTGGAGGAACTAATCTTGGTGAAAACATTTCCTCAAGAATTTGAGACACTTCCAGCAAGTTCCAGCCATGACATAGAAATGAAATTACAATGAGTTTTCACAAAGATTTCTTTCATGGTATTTTCCTTTGAAACTTAAGAGATCTCACTGCTTGCTCCTCAAATGTTGATGGTTGGATTAATATGCTCTATTGCATGGAGAAAGGGGGACACAATTTTTATATGCATTTAAAAGCAGTTGAATCTTCCAAGGATTCAATTAAAGTAATTCATATTTTTAGAAGCATAGTCTCTTAGTTTAAGAGGTCCAAGGTCAAAGAGATTATCAGAGTCATTTTAACCATTATTTTTGCAGAAAATGAGAATTGTTTCTGAAAAGAACAACACTTTATGTCAAATATTAGTATCTGAAAGCAGAAATTCCAGGGTACTCTGGGCAGAACTGGTGGAACATAATCACAGGAAAAAATGTGTTAAAGATTTTAGTATATTAAACATGGTGCCTTGGAGCTTAGTTGCATTTTCTATTTTTTTATTAGATGGATATTTTTCCATTAGACCCTTCTCATGTTTTAATGTTTTTGTTAATTTGTGAGAGCTTTTACAAGCCACATCTCCCTCAACATTTTCTTAGCCTCACAGACTTTTTTTCATTTAATTGTTTTACTGAGTATTTGCAATTTTACCTTGTCAAATCTATTATTTCTTTTTACTATAATTCTTCACACTATATTTAATTGTATTTTTATTTCCTTTCAAGATTTAATAATTATCTAGTTCTGTTTTCTTGAAAATTTTAGATTTAAACTAAAGTCTTTAATCTGTTTGAAGTTCATTTTATTAATAGTATATGGTAAAAAATGAGGATCCAAAGTGTTCTTTTTCCCCAGCCAAACTGCAAAATTGCTTTCTCAACACAATTTTTCCTCATTCCTTTTATTATTTAATGCATCCTGTAGCAAACATTTAAAGTTTATATTCTATATAATAAAGTTTACTTCTGGACACTCTATAGCTCTTGGCCATAAAATGTTAAGGCAAAAAGCTGAATGAATATCCAAATGAAATATATATCAATGGTATTTACCAGCAACAAACACAACGAAAGTTCCCCATAAACATGGTTTTTCAAGGAAACCAATCAAAATGGAAGATATAGTAGAGACCAAGTGTTTAATTTTATCCTCAGGTTTTACCTTGATTTATTTTAAGGCACCTGGGCCCCTGCATTTTTTTCTGGGCTGTGTTAAGCCTCAATCATTTGTTACTAGCCAGTCTCACACTAGCTAAATCCCTCACTGAAGTTAGTCTCAGAAACCAAATACATACCTTTTCAGCTAATTCCTCCACGTCAGACTGAAGGCTTTTCATTGTGTTTTCAGCATTGTTGATTTGTATCTTTCTTAGGACATACTGGTTTTCTCTTTCTGACAATTTTGTCTATGGATTAAAAAAAAACATATTTTTCCATAGTCAGTAGATGTGCACACCAGGTTTATAAAAATACACAAAAACCCTTTCAGTGTAAGAGGACTACAATAGCAAGTTAGCCTTTACTCTCAAAATAGTGGGGTCCACAGGCTACTGCAAGCTGGTATGAAATTTGAGGTCTGCATGAGGAGACTGAGAGCTCTGAAGACAGAAATTCTGTGAGCTCCCCTCAGCAGGCTGGAGAATCTGGTGTGGGCTGTGCTGGTTCTGGGGAAAGGGTACCTTTTGCAAATTTGCAAAATGGCTCAATAGAGACGGGCGATGGCTTTGCATGTCTGAGCTTTAAAATTTCAATTCTGGCATGTCTTCAAGGAAATGATAACCCACCTTGATCAATGAAAGTTGAGTTCTAGAAATTCAGTTTCCTCTTTCTAGTATAAAGAGAACAATTATTTTTATTTCAGACAATTTGCCCTTTTCATTTCCATTTTTGAAGAGTTTGCACCAGGTGTAGCTTTCCTTCAATTACTTTGGAGTAAGTCCTTCAATCTGGGCACTGACTTCTTATCAGGTACAAAATTATTACATCTGATATAATAACTAGTTCTACCTTGAAGCTGTCCTTTTGGGGAAAGAGGATTCAAGCGGTATCAAGGGACTGAGTCTGGGTGACTCCTCTGAGAATTACTGCCTTCATGTGTCCAAATAGATGAGTTTGGACAAAAAACAATTCCTCAACTGGGAATAGAGTGCTTACTGAGACTGCATCCAGCTTTACAACTTTGTGATTTTTGTTTTGTTCTACACTTTGCCGATTTGGGCAATTGCTGTGGATATTATTTGTACCTCCTAAAAGCAGAGAATTGAGCACTTTCTATGTTAGACACTATTCTGACTGCTCTCTATATAACAACTTACTGAATTCTCTCAACGACCCATGAGATAGGTGTAATAATTAACCTCAATTTCAGATGAGGGGAATGAAAACTAAAGAGGTTAAATAATTTATTCAAGGTTGCAAAGCTAGTTTAAGTGTCAGAGCTGGGATTTGAATCTAAGCATTCTGGTGTCAAAATTTATGCTCTTAACCATTACGTTAATTTGACTAAAAAGTAAAAAAGTATATTGGTATTAGTTCTATTAACCTTTCAGCTGATTATCATTGTTTTAAAAAGTATCTGTTGGTTGTGACAGAAGCCTTTAATTTAGAGAGGAAAAAACACCTCTTAAAGCTTAGATATATAAGCACTGTTACAGTTTTTGACTACTGTTTGCTTTAACTTGCTTATCAGATTTAACCACTAGATCAAGGAAGAGAAACAGAGCATATGAGCATGCTTGTGTGTTTGAGTGTGTGTGTGAGTATGGGAAAATGAGAAAATATGTGTGTCAGTGAGATGGAATGGTAAGGGCAGAAGAAAGGGAGGAAAGAAAGGAAAAAGAGAGAACAGTGTATGTATTAGTTTTCAGAGAAACCCACAAAAACATAGCACACTGAAGCTAAGGTGATAGTATGTTTATTATGTTGACTTAAGTAACCAATGTACAGCTTAAGAAAATAAGTGTTTCTCCCCTATCAATAGCTTTGTACATAGATACTAGTTTTTCAGGTATTTCATTTTCCATTCATCTTTTTCATAGATGACAGCTCCTGGTTTAGGATGGAGCACATGACTATAATCAACTTTTCATAATTTCCAAGGACTAGCAATCTGTAATATAACTACTGGACTCAGATAAGAAAAGGGTAGGAGGTACTAGGAGTGACCCTGTGAAACCAGAGTGAAAATACATGGAAAGTACACCATTCTCGCATACTTTGAGGAGGTAGATGGTGGAGTTGATTTCGTTCACGTGCCTATGAGCTGCGGCACCAGAGGACACACTCAACAGGCCGGATTTGCTTTCTTCAATTGAGAGCGCCGCTAACCGAAGGTCATCAGTCAGATCCCAGATGCATTTATCGCAGCCTGGTGGTACAATGGGCATGTCATTTCCTCAGAATCAAAGGTCAGCTGGGAAGCATGCTACTCTAAGTTGGTCATTATATGCCCTTCCTTGGTTAATACTGTTCGTATTTTTGTTTCCTGAGGAGCTATTCTGGACCATGGAACTAGTCCTTATACTCAGAGAGCCTCAGATGACCCAAGTGTATGGTGGGCACTAACCCTGCTTAAAACATAAAAAACAAACGTGCCACTGAAAAGCAGGTTACCATGAACGCTAATGGCTGAGCTGAGGAGGAAAGGAAGCACAAAGGGAAGGCATCTGAGAGACGGGGGGTGGCTGAAAAGAACCTTCTCCTCACTTTTCCTCTGGTTAGGGGAAAGCTGTCTGGGAGGATGCCCTTCACGCCAGGCTGTGGGTTTCTGCTTGGTGCCGGCCAGTGAAGATGGAACTTGCCTGCCATTTCTCCTCTCCCAGCAGCTTTCCTTACTGGCTGTTCAGGTTCCAGTGCTTTCTCCTCACTCCACGGATGGCCCGGTGCCTCCCCATGGCCTGACCTCCTGTCTGAACAGGTCGGCAGGACCTCACTGTTTGCTAATATTACCCTCTGACAGCTGGCGACCCCTGCGCATGTGGTGAGGAGGGTGGTGGTTTCTCGCTGCTTCCTGCATTTCACATTCGAGTCCCTCTGACCACTGTCATCACCCCCACAATCCAATGCCCTCCTGGGACACACTAAGGACACTCTTTGAAATTTTTCTGTTTCCAACCTATTTCCTCCAGACATACTCTCCTCTAGAGAACTGATAAATGGAGACTACAGGGTTAATGGTTGTTAATATGTTAATTTGTTACTTGAAGTTTAATGTGGCCTTCCTCATACGCTCTCTCTAAGGAATGACTCCCCAGCCAGTACCTCAGGCTGGTGGAGGAGACACACAGAGGCCAAGCAGGCGCCTTGATGTCCTTAAAGTGACTGTGCATAGCGGATCACCGATGCTGTCAGGATGCAAACTTTGCCCAGCCTATGCCTTCCATCCTATGTCACCTTCTAATATGGGACTCATCGTGATATTAATCTCTTGTGCCCAGAGGGACTGAGAGGCCAAGATGTTTTTGTTTGGGGAAGGGATATCTAATATTAGTCTTTAAAACACTCTACTTAAAGCCAAATATTAGTTACTTTCTTGACAGAAGGCTTTCTAAGGCAAAACTTTCCTTAAATCCTTCTAAAAATGAATCATGGACTTTTCTAGGCTACTGGCTTAAAGGATGCTTGAGAAGTCATTAAGACTGGCTCTGGGCATTTGTTTTGAAATGTTTCAGCAGGTAGACTATTAGGACTACTCATGATTTGAATTGGGCTTCCCTGATAGCTCAGTTGGTAAAGAATCTGCCTGCAATGCAGGAGACCCCGGTTCAATTCCTGGGTCAGGAAGATCCACTGGAGAAGGGATAGACTACTCTCTCCAGTATTCTTGGCTTCCCTTGTGGCTCAGCTGGTAAAGAATCCATCTGAAATGTGGGAGACCTGGGTTCGATCCCTGGGCTGAGAAGGTGCCCTGGAGAAAGGAAAGACTACCTACTCCAGTATTCTGGTCTGGAGAATTCCATGGACAGTATAATCCATGGGATCCCAAAGAGTTGGACATGACTGAGCAATATTCACTTTCACTTTCATGATTTGAATGACAGGAGAGACAGGAAAGAGAGAAGGCTGCTCCTTTTCATAAGGACTGAATATTATATTACTGGTGCCACTTCAGATTTGGATCGATCTGGGGAAAAGCACTTTAATCTCTTGGTATATGAGTTTACCAAATGTTGTAAAGCATTGTCTATGGATTACATTATCTGAGGACCTGAAAAGATATTATAGAAAAAGGACCTAAAATGAACTCAGTCATTGGGAACTGTATTTCCAACTTTACCTACTAAGTAAGATGTTGAACTTAAAGACTTGACAAAAATAATTTTTCTAAAATAGAGCTGTTTAAATGCAACTTGCTATTTGCCAATTGGAATCAAGTGGACTGAATGTCTTTTGCTTAGGGTCGATTTGGTTGAGGCACAGACAGGGTTAAAGCCAACAGTGGGACTCAGACAGTTTCTAGAAAGGGTGGGATTGCATAGCTCTTCTTGATCCTACACCTGCAGCACATTAGAGAAAGTGGGGTTAGTCAATCATGTACTGTTATTTTTACTTATGGTTGGGCAGTCCGTGCCTGTAGGGGGCTCAAAACCTTCTTCCAAGCACTCCCGGTTACGCTGTCACATGGGCCTCCCCCACAATTGCACGCTGTGGGAAACAAAAACAAGAGATTAGGGATTCATTTTCTTAATGCCTAAAATATCACAGTGTTATGTGGTTTGTAGAAATACTTGCTATCAGTATATAATTCTTCAGTGGGGATTAATTTATATTCTTTCTTAAGATCATGAGGAGTACATGACTGAGGGATTACTCCTCTTGCCCAATTAAGCCCCAGCTTGGTGAGACTTTCAAAGGTGACCCTGGGCCAAAAGTAGATAAATCTCAATATTCTAGGGTTCCCGTCCCAACTTTTTGAGATTCTGACATGACTTTGCAACTGCTTCAGTCCAAAGAGATCCGGATCAGTTTCACAAGGTACAAAATGATCACAGAGTCCATCATTTAGCTGGAATCCAAGTCATCCTTTTATCGCAGTCAGATTCTCCAGTTTAATCCAAGTCTAGGTTTGATTACTGCCAGGTGTGAGCAAGGAGCCGCCCTCTAGGAGTGAGGGGACCCAAGAGCGATTCTTGGCTCCTACAGGGCTTGACCGTTGGCAAGACTGACTCCAAACCTCCCAATGATAGCTACCAGTGGGACAGCTGAGAACAATGTTGTGAAAAGAATTAGGACCATATTTACATGAATTTAGAAGACTTGAGAGCCCATTATTAATCTATCGATGATTTTCAAGAATGCTTTTTGGGGAAAAAACAAAAACAAAACCTCAATCTCACCAGACTGTTCATTTTCCAGTGCATTTTGGAGTGGATCTTAATTTTTAATATTTATAAAGGATTTCTTCAGTTATGTAGGCTAGCAGTAAGCTGGAATAGAATTGTGAACTTCCTCCCACCTCTTAACTGTCTTTACAGAATAATCATAAAAAATTGGCTTCAAGGACAACATACATTTATTACATTCTGTCTGTTAAAATGTTCCACAAAATACAGATTTATGAAGCACTTCAGCAAGGTCATGCATTATTGCTTCCAACATTAGCTTCTTTTCTAAGAGTGATCTGCATCCATGTCATTTAAAAATGAGTTTAGTTAATATTTTGAGAATCAGGATGCTAATGTTTAAGTCTTTGGCTTTGCCAACCCTCCTTCTGATGCCTACTTCTCTCTAGTCTGGCTGGACACAGTGCTCCTCTCCTCCCTCTGTTTTTCTCGGGGTTATGCTTCTGTGCACAGAGCTTTCCTGGAGGCACGGTTACTTTTTGTGACTTTTGCAGACCATATTTGTTTTCTTCTCAATTTCAAACTCTTTACTTAAAAATCTCTTTAAGTGGAAACCTGTTTCAGTGAGAGTATCTCCAACTGAAGCAAGCCACAAGAGCACAATACCCCTTCCTCAGTCTTCTTCATCTCAAAGGCACATAAAAGGAGGAATACTCAGTCTCAGCCTCCCTTTAATCCTGCAGGAAGGCAATTTAACTTTACTTCACTCTCTGGAGGGCTTCACTCTCTGAGGTAAATGGATTGGAGAAATCCCAGATAAAATTGGTACTTTTCAGTCTTACTGAAGTCTAACCAGTTAGATACTATCTCTGAAATATTTTCTCTGATAATTTGAAGAAATAGGGGAGGAAACTACTTCTGGATTTGCTAATCTATTTCACTGAAATGCTAATTTTTACAAAATATAACTAAAAAGAAAGACATAGTTTGCAGAATAAGAAAATTGATGTGAACCACACAAGATTTCAGTCAGTCCTCTGGTCAATGATAGGTTATCTGCAGAAGTCTGATACACTTCTTTGGTCAAAACTGGAAGGACATATAGGTGATAAGACAAAGGTCACTGGAGTTGAGTGTCCCATGGTCCATTCTACCTGTGAGCTAAGTTACACTATGAATGTGGGCTGCCTACCTCGAGCCTCCATATCACCCTGGAAGTGTGTCAAGGGGTAACTGCAGTATGTCCCCAAGAGAAATCCAGCTGGCCTGCTCCTGTCACATGCACGCCCGCCGGGTGCACTAGTGTGCACAGCACTGTACCTGCACAGTTCCTGGCTCTCCTCGCATCTCCATAGTACCCAGGTGCGCACCGTTCACACTTGAATCCAGTGGTGTTGCGTAAGCAGTTCCTACACTGGCCAGTGACCTCATCACAATCTTCAAAGATCAGGTTAGGATCTGAATTCCCACTGCAGTCACATTTCTTACACGTGCTTCCGATCAGCAAGGGGTTTCCATAGTAACCAGGAGCACATCTGAAGGGGAATCACACGGTAAAAATTGAGCATCCATAGTTTTCTTCCTTTTTGTCTTCTTTCCTACCTAGAAGAAAGTATAATGAATCTCTTTGGACTGTCCTCCCAGAATTAATCCCCCTCCCACCTTCCTATAGAACTGGACTTTGTTTTTTAAGGAACTACCCTTCTCCCTTGTGTTCCAGCCTGTTCACTTCAGCAAGGCCTTCAGGTGCAGGAGTGTCTGGCTATAACCTGTTTGTGGGCATGTGTGGTCACAGCCCAATGACTGGGATGCACGCTGCCACAGGGCAGTGGTACTAGATATGCTAAATGTGGCCATGAGATTTGCCACTAGGGCACAGCTAAGAATGTTCTGGACAAAATTTTAATAACACCTTCACTGAGAATCACTGGTATATATTCCACCTTGCCAGAGTGATTGTTCTGATACTAAACCTGAGCCAATCAGTGCCTGGCACTGTCCCAGTCAAAATGGTTGGGCACAGGAGTGATTCAGTTGGAGTGGAGCTCGGGCTGTTTGAGGGCTCTGTGAAGGCATTCTCTCCATCCGCAGGTGAATAAAGAGGCAGGCAGCATGACTGGCTCTGGCAGCCATCCTGTGACTGAAAGAAGACAGTGTGGAGATGAAGCAGAGGGCAGGGCTGAGGGAGTCCTGCAGATAAGCGGAGTTGGAGCCAGACGGGCATTACTCTGTAGGTTTTAGATATATAAGCCTACGGAGGCCAGATACCTAGCTGCATTTGCTGTGGGGGCAGAGCTGATGTCTATGGTCATGCCAGCTGGCCCTTAATGAAGAGAATCCAGCCCAGTTGGAGAGTAGAGGCTGATATCTTTCCAGCCTTTGCTGGCTTTGCCAGGTTGCACACTCTGGGTGGGGCTGCCTCTGCCCAGAGGAAAAATGCCTTTCTTTGCTGTTCCCAAAGGTAACCTGTGGGCCAGCAGAAGCCCCGCTGAGCGTGATGGGGCCACAGGCCTCACCTGAGGGGCAGGTGCTTCTCAGCTCCTATCAACAGTTTTCACACTGTACCTGTGACGGAATGATCTGTCCAGTAAATCTTACTGTTTTTAGAGGAAATGTTGAACTTTGCATTTGTATGTGAAATCTCAGTTTTTAAAGGTTGCTTCAAACTCTGTAAGAATACTGTTTGAGCCAACATACACGTTTTCTGGCTGGCTGTTGTCCCTATTTTGCTGTGTGCCCTAAATTGGTGTTGAAGACTGGCTAAGGTGGGCTGAAGCAGCTTTGGGAGTGGCTGGAAAGAATGTGCAGTTGCACTATCATGGGACTGAAGGTTGGGCACAGGAGTCAGTTTTTGAAGAGAGAGGAAAAAGGAAGAGAGCCAGTGAAGGTTTTCATGTGTGATAAAAGTAACTGAGTGAAGCCAGTGTTGGCATAAGAGTTCAGGATGGACCGTGGGCTGGAATAGATTGGGTGGGGAGGGCCTCGGGTGGAACCTTGGCCTTGGGAGTGGAAAGCAAGACTTTCCAAGGAAACCAATAAGACCCAGCCAGTAATAATAAGACACCACATTTTTAAAGGCCACCATTTAAAGCAAAAGAATTATGATTCAGAACATTTGAAAAACAGAGAAAATTTTAAAAATGATCACACTTGTAATCCTGAGACCTTAACAATCACTGTTCAACATTTGCGTATGTTTTCCCAGGCTTTATTCCTGTCTCAGTTTTTTGATGTAATCATAATGATGGTGTATGTTCAGTCACTTGCATTGCATCTCACGGCTTCAAGTAGGTAAGTTTATTTGGTTACCATAGACACCAGGAGGGAGGGCACCCAGGCCTGGCACTCTGAGGCTGAGAGGCTAGTTTGATTTCCCAGTCTCGCACAGCCAGGAAGTGACAGCACATGACCCAGACCCTCTAACCCCGATGTTCTTCACTCCACCCTGGGTCACACTGCTGCTGCTTTACATGAATGAGTGAATTCAACCAACAGAAGCACAATTCATGTCTATTTGTGTAAGGCAGGGAGAGACAGGAAGAGGAAAATCACACAGCCTATGCACTGAAAGAACAGGAAAGGAACTAGGCATAATTATACAAACTCTAGATACCGAGGACTATGAAGAAGACAAGAAAGAATGTTAAGCGCCACACAACCCACAAAGAGGAAATGTTTGATACATTTTGTTATTCATACTTATGTCTCTGTACCTCTAGTTTACCTGCCCTCTGGTCCCCAAGTTAGCATACATCATCCCTCTGTGGAACTCATGGTTGGATTGAATTACTCTCCTGGGCTGCAATCCACCAAACAGAATATTAGGATTCTTAGGCTCACTAAAATGGGATGCGGATCTGCTACCTCAATGTGCAACTGGGAGCCTGAGGTCCGGGAGTGAATGGACTTGTCTAAGCTCACAGAAGCCAGATGCCAGTTACTTTCTTTTCTCTGTTTGATTCCACTGTTTTTGATCTCCATAGGCAGTCTCCTGGTTTTATACAAGAGAAAAACCAAACTCTTCTCTAAGTCAGAATCTCAACCACAGTAGAGACCTACTTTGAGTTACTTTGAATTTCAAGAACATCTTTTGGTGGCAGTCTCAGAGGCAACTCTGAAGTCATAGTCCCAACTTCAACCCTATAGATGTTATAGCCTGAGAACACAGAGGTTTTGTACTAAGCCCTCTCTGACTCCAAGTTTATAGATGAGGAAACCAGACGATGAAGAAGCTGGATGACTGGTTCACCACTACATGGCTCAAGCATCGAGTGGGACTCCCAAGTTTATACTCTTTCCACTCCACAAGTATGGCATTAATGAGTCAACTAATTAAGCCATTAATGATATAACAGGTGACTAATCAAATGCTATCTATTAATATGCCTAATTCCTGCCCTCAAAGAGTAAATTACAAAGGATATAAAAGGACAAGGAGTTGGATTCAGAGTCAACACTGGAGTCCAGGTACCCAGGACTGGTGCACTTTTATTTGCTTCTGTAATTTCTAGTTGTACTAATGACTTAATTCACTCAGAGAAAATAGAGCTGATAAATATACAATGCAAATGAAAAAACAGTGACATATGAACTTTGTTATTTCAGTCAGTGATCATATCATTTGGCAAAATGGGGGTTAAAAAAAGATATGCTTTTGGAAAAAACATTTTGGTAAAAATTCTTGATGAAAAGCTATTATTTGGGGAATTTTTGTAGTGTTTTCCCTGTCCTCAGCTGTTTCTCCTTTGTTTCTCTTCCCAGGGCTACATTCTAGCCCTCACTGAATGCCTTTATCAAAGGTGCCAAAATTCCCAGCCCAGGTGGCACAGAAGCTTTTCTGAGGAGGACATGGCTCTATAGTCATTTGGGTTAAATTAAACAAAGAAAAAAAAGTATCTGTTACACAGTAGGTGCAAGATAAATGCTCTCCACTTCTCTACGAAAGACTGGGAACTAAAGCTAGGGAAATATAAGTAACCCATTCCAGGTCACAGGGCAAGAATCCAGAAATGGAGCAGGCAAGAGTAGGGCTTATAAGAAGAATTTTGTACAGATAACAGGTCTGACAGCTTAAGTTTGTAAAACATGATGCCTGCATAAAGAATCAGACTAAATCACCATAATACGGTGATACCATATTTACTATAATCACTAAATCATCATAATACGGTGCGTGTTCAGTCGCGTCTGACTCTTTGCGAGCCCATGGGTTGTAGCCCTCCAGGCTCCTCTATCCATGGGATATTCCCAGCAAGAATACATTTCCTACCTTAGGGGATTTTCCCAACCCATGGATCGAACCTGAGTCTCCTGCCCTGGCAGGCAGATTCTTTACCACTGCGCCATTGAGGAAACCTGAATCATAATATAATCCTCAATAAATATTAGCTTCCTCTTCATTATTTTTTTCTAACTTCAAGGTCATTATCAAAATCATTGTCACTGTCATCATCATGGTCTCTGATGATATTATGTTTGGCCTTTCCTGTTAGATTTTCAGATTGCCTTAAATTTACTTTAATTTGCCCCATTCTTCTTTCCCGATCCTTAAGCATAAAGGCAGTGGCACCCCCACTCCAGTACCCTTGCCTGGAGAATCCCATGGATGGAGGAGGCTGGTAGGCTGCAGTCCATGGGATCGCTAAGAGTCGGACACGACTGAGCGACTCCACTTTCACTTTTCACTTTCATGCATTGGAGAAGGAAATGGCAACCCACTCCAGTGTTCTTGCCTGGAGAATCCCAGGGATGGGGAAGCCTGGTGGGCTGCTGTCTCTGGGGTTGCACAGAGTTGGACACGACTGAAGTGACTTAGCAGCAGCAATAAATCCTCATATGGTTTCAGCATGTCTCTCAATCCCTCAAAGAGCTGAATGGATGAAGGTACATGGTTAAAGCTGCCATGAGAGAGCAATATGGATTACTTAGAGCATGGATATCATATATGTTGAGTAACTGAAAACTCTTCATTGAACAGTGAGGGTCAATTGTGTGACATTAAATTAAATCTCCTCAAGGATCTGAGTCTCAGGCCCCTCCATCTTTAAATAAAATGTACTACTTAGGAGCAGAGGGAAGGTCACTCTGAATGAGAATGAGATTCAAAACTCCTGTCCATATGATTGTTCATTTTATAATTATTTGCATCAGAAGATAACTTACATTTGCAACCTCTATTCAATTCTGGGTCTTTGATTTTCCAGGCATGGGGTGAGAAGTAGGGTGTCAAATGGTGCAAGAAATGTCTGACTCTTGTCACTGCATGGAGTCTTTTTAAAGGAATAATAAAAATTCTGGGGTTTTTAGTAAAAAGTTTTAAAGAAGCATCACTGAAACAAATGTAACTCAGTGCCTACAATACTGTAATGGGGGAAGAATGAAGAGAGACATAAATAAGACACTACTGTTGAGAAACTCACGGTTCAAAGAGATTTTTAAAAGTTGTTTGACTTTGAACAAGTGGCTTAACCTCTCTGTGTCTCACTTTCTTTCTCTGTAAGTAAGAATGAAAATGGTATCTCATAGAATTTTTCTTTGAGGTTTAAATGTATCATTGCCTGCAAAGAAAGTGCTGACAATAGTACCTGGCATACAGTAAGCACTAGTAAATATTACTGATTATTTTTACCATTATCACCATGATCATCATCTAAATGCAACAATATGTGGTAAGCTCTACAGCTGACCCAGCGGGGGTTAAGAGCAGCAGGTCCAGTACGGGGAGTTTAAATTATGAGGTGAGAAAGGGCTTTGGGAAGAGACAGGCAGGGCCCAGAGTATGCTAAATAACTCAGACCTTACTGGGAAGACCAGCATGTTTGAGCTATTTTGCACAGTACTAAAGAGGCTCATGTCTTTCCTATTTTAGACCAGTGTTGTGCAAACATGTATGTTGTATGCATCCTTGTGAAAAGGAAAACATTTATATAGACTATCTCTTCCAGTGTTCACTTAAATCATCCTTAAATACTTCAAACAGAAAACTAAGTAGTAACTCTTTATCTCTATGGCTCTTATATATCTTGAAAAACCAGAATAAATTTTCCAAATAAAACACAACAAGACTATAAAATGAATCGAATTCAAATTAACAGCATAATTCAGGCAAGAGATGATGTTGTTGCAATCGAATGGCCATTTGCAATGTGACATGGTAGAGGGCCATTGGACTGCAGCATGCATGGCCTTCCCTGTGCTGTGTGAGGACTCAGTTCAGTTCAGCTCAGTTGCCCAGTTGTGTCCAACTCTTTGTGACCCCATGGACTGCAGTTTTCCAGGCTTCCCTGTCCATCACCAACTTCTGGAGCTTGCTCAAACTCATGTCCATCGAGTCGGTGATGCCATCCAGGCATCTTGTCCTCTGTCGTCCCCTTCTCCTCCCACCTTCAATCTTTCCCACCATCAGGGTCTTTTCCAATGAGTCAGTTCTTCACATCAGGTGGCCAGAGTATTGGAGTTTCAGCTTCAGCATCAGTCCATCCAATGAATATTTAGGACTGATTTATTTGCAGTCAAGGGACTCTCAAGAGTCTTCTCCAACACCACAGTTCAAAAGCATCAATTCTTTGGCGCTCAGCCTTCTTCACAGTCCAACTCTCACATCCATACACGACTACTGGAAAAACCATAGTTTTGACTATATGTACCTCTGTTGGCAAAGTAATGTCTCTGCTTTTTAATGCACTGTCTAGGTTGGTCATAACTTTTCTTCCAAGGAGTAAGCCTCTTTTAATTTCATGGCAGCAGTCACCATCTGCAGTGATTTTGGAGCTCCCCAAAATAAAGTCTGTCACTGTTTTCATTGTTTCCCTATCTATTTGCCATGAAATGATGGGACTGAATGCCATGATCTTAGTTTTCTGAATGTTGAGTTTTAAGCCAACTTTTTCACTCTCCTCTTCCACTTTCATCAAAACGCTCTTTAGTTCTTCGCTTTCTGCCGTCAGGGTTGTGCCATCTGTTTATCTGAGGTTATTGATATTTCCCCCAGCAATCTGGATTCCAGCTGGTACTTCATCCAGCCTGGCATTTGCATTTGCATTTTGTACTCTGCATATACGTTAAATAAAATGAAGTTGCTCAGTCATGTCCGACTCTTTGCAACTCCATGGACACCAGGCTCCTCCATCCATGGGATTTTCTAGGCAAGAATACTGGAGTGGGTTGCCTTTTCCTTCTCCAGGGAACTTCCTGACCCAGGGATTAAACGCAGGTCTTCCACATTGTAGACAGATGCTTTACCATCTAAGCCACCAGGAAGTCAAATTAAATAAGCATGGTGACAATATACAGCCTTGACTTATTCCTTTCCTGATTTGGAACCAGTCTACTGTTCCATGTCCAGTTCTAACTGTTGCTTCTTGACCTACATACAGATTTCTCAGGAGGCAGGTAAGGTAGTCTGGTATTCCCATCTCTTGAAGAATTTTCCACAGTTTGTTGTGATCCACACAGTCAAAGGCTTTGGCATAGTCAATAAAGAAAGATGTTTTCTGGAACTCTTTTGCTTTTTCTATGATCCAATGGATGTTGACAATTTGATCTCTGGTTCCTCTGCCTTTTCTAAATCCAGCATGAACATCTGGAAGTTCATGGTTCACATACTATTGAAGCCTGGCTTGGAAAATTTTAAGCATTACTTTGCTAGCATGTGAGATGAGTGTAAATTGTGCAGTAGTTTGAACATTCTTTAGCATTGCCTTTCTTTTGGGACTGGAATGAAAACTGACCTTTCCTGTGGCCACTGCTAAGTTTTCCAAATTTGCTGGCATATTGAGTGCTGCACTTTAAGAACATCATCTTTTAGGATTTGAAGTAGCTCAAGTGGAATTCCATTACCTCCACTAGCTTTGTTCGTAGTGAGGTTTCATAAAGCCCACTTGACTTTGCATTCCAGGATGTCTGGTTCTCGGTGACTGATCACTCCACCATGGTTATCTGGGTCATTAAGATTTTTTTGTACAGTTCTCCTGGTATTCTCAGGCTTCCCTAGTGGCTCAGAGGTTAAAGCATCTGCTTTCGATGTGGGAGACCCGGGTTGGATCCCTGGGTCGGGAAGATCCCCTGGAAAAGGAAATGGCAATCCACTCCAGTATTCTTGCCTGGAGAATCCCATGGACAGAGAAGCCTAGTAGGTTACAGTCCACGGGGTCGCAAAGAGTCGGGCACTACTGAGCGACTTCACCTCACCTCTGGTATTCTTGGCACCTCTTCTTCTTATCTTCTGTGTATGGTGACTCAGTTTGCCTCAGTGTCATGTCTTTGGGCCTCCAGCTGTCTGTAATGTCTTATTGCCACACCACCAGCCATTATTTTCTCCTTAGCTCTGAGGCAGATAGATCCTCCTCTATTGTAACATGGTACTACAGAATATATAGAACGTGTTTCAGTGAATTTTTTTCCCCTCGGGATTATCACTGAAATAAAACACAAAATTAAGAAAAAACTCACTGAGAACTCATGAACCTCCACAAATATTTCCGAGGACACCTGTGGCTCTTGTGTCCCAGTTTGGGAAACACTATTTTATAGTCTATGGGTGCAGTATCAAAGGTTGAAACAGAGCAGTAGTTCACAAGCCAGTGAGACGATTGCTGTGAAAACCCAACGGGGAGTAAAAATATGGGTCCCCCAGCCTCACCTGAAAGATCTCTTTTCAGTGGGGCACAGAGGAGTTTAGACAGGGCCCAGGAATTCAAAGGTTTCCAGGAGATTCATACACAAAGTCAGACTTGAAAACCACCTTTGATTAAATGATCTCTAAGTAGAGAAACACCCAGTGCGTTCTTGTTTGGATGAATGAGATAGATATCCATACAAACCAGCTACATATTTTGAAAAGATCTTGTGGGTGGCTTTGAGTTTACAAATTAACTGAAAACATATTAGATGAAGTTTAACTGGAAAAACTTAACAATCTGATGATTAAACTCAAAACAGAGACCCCCACTTCCCCTCAGTTCCAGAGTCAAAGAAATCACCAGCGGTTGAGGCCACCTCCTGTGAGACAACCCAGCCCCTCCATGGGAAGGAAATCTCTCCTTCCACTACAGTTGTGAAGAGCCTCTGCTAGCCTTCTCTTTGGCATTTCCTCTTTTCTGTCTGGCAATCAGTGCTTTTGAGGTTTGTCTCCTCCCCTAGCTTTGACTTCATTGAGGACAAGAGACCATATCTTACCTGTATCACATCCCTACCCACTCCACCACAATCTGTTTCCGTGGTGATTTATATTTTGAGGAAGAATTCCCTGGATTATCAGGTCAATTTTTAATGTAAAAGACCTCAGCACATTGTCTTTAAAAGAGCAGGGTATGAGGAAGGATGGACGGGAAATATGGAGAAATTTATTCTAAGTGATCCTCCCCCAAAGCAGATGAAAGGCCTTAGAACAGCCCCTGTAGATGTAGCCTTCTGTCAAAGAGAATCTAGTCAACAGACTAACCATTTTTCTCTTCCACATCAGAAGTTCATCTAGCTCATTAATCATCAATGTTTAAAACAGGAGACTCTTAGGGAGCAGCCTAAGAGTCCTACGACTCTTGGGAAAAGCAGAATGGGAGAAGAATACAAATGTTTAGCCCAAACTTTCCAAATCCTGGTTCACCTGCAAAATGGTAAACTATGAGCACCTCTAGGGGTAGTTATGAGGCTGAGAGAGGACACACAAGACAATCATAGTAAAGGCACTGTTTCTAGTTAAGGAAACAGATTTAGGGAAACAAGCCAACTGGTCCCAAGCACACATTATGCCAGTGGTGGAAACAGGACAATAGGCACAATGACTCCACACTGTCACCAGTTAATTATTATTGAGTATTTATTAAGTCCCAGGTGCCATACTAAGAACTTCACAGTATTCCTCACGCCAGTCTTAGGAGGTGGGTATTTTTCATTTTTTTCCTTTCTAGAGACATGGAAATTGCCACATAGAGACCAAATAACTTACCCAGGAGGATCACAAAGAGATCACAAAGGAATCCAAAGCTGAGAGATGGACTCAGCCAGGCTGACGCTACATCTCAGCACTTTACTTCCACCTCCCAAACTGGTGCTCTCCCCTCCATCCTATCAGTCCAGGTCCAGCTAAGCGGCAGAGCTCACTGAGCCCTGCTGATTAATGCCAGGCTCCAGGAGCCTCCAATGTGTGCCGGGGGATTTATCCCTCACAGCTCCATGTCTGAGGGTACATGCTGTCTTGTGGCAGGCCCCCCGCTGTCGCTGACAGAACCCTATCCACATCCCTGTCTGACTGTGTAGAACTGAGCCCTTGGGGTCCAGATTACTTCACTTCCAGGGGAATGTGTGTTCGGTCAGCAGGACTCTAAGACTATTAATTCCCCTCTCAGGAGCCATCCAGCACCCACTAGCCAGTAATATTGCTCAATCCTTATCAGACTAAACTGAGTTTAACTTCAGACACTGATGAGAAGGAGCTCCATCCCTGGCTGATAAACAACCTCTCACATCCCTGGGGAGCCAAATAATGAGTAAATCAGATGGTTCACGTTCCTGGGTCCCCACATAAAGAAATACAGAATAAGCGTGTCACCAACATTCATCAGCTGAAGGTCGTCTGATCATCTCTAGCAGTCCCCTAAAGGATGACATTCACATGGTCTCTTAGCTTTCACGCTCTTCTTCTCTTACAGTAAAAAGAGAGAAAATCCCACAACTTCTTAGCAAAAGAATTATCCATATTTTGCATATTTAACAATTACAATAACAATCTCCTCAAAATATAGAGGTTTTCTACATTCCACAGACATTCTGCCTTTTTCTAAAGAGTTCTAGAGCTACACTTTGAGAGATGGAGGGTGTTTTCTTTGGATGTGAAATGGTAATTGAGGTTTACCTTTTGAACCCTAGGCTGAGTCTGTGAGCCCCACCCAGGGCGGTAGGCAGTGTGCTGTGTGAAGCAAGTGCCCCATGACCGTGGAGATATGGGACTAGATGTCTGACTGGTCCTTCCTGGCCCTTCCTTCCCTGTCTTGAGGACACCGCACATCATTTTGCTGCCTAAATACATGGGGAGGCTGAGGTTAATGGCATTTGTGTTAAAAATAAGGCCTCTCTGTGAGACTCTTAGTGAAAGCCCTTTTATCTTAGAAACCTGTGAGCAGCTGAGGGAGGATGGGAAATATCTTGCCAGAAATCATTTGGTGGGAAGCCGTGCGCTCTTGCTTGCCAAGTCCTTTCCTGTTTGAGCAAAGCCCAAAGCAACTTAAAAAAGTGTTAGGTATAAATACCAAAAAGGCATTCAGAAAATCCAAACTCATGGAATTACTTTTCAGGAGAGGAAACGGTATAAAAAATAGGTTAAATAATAGGTTTGTGCCTTTTTCAACATATCACTGTATTAACTGACCAGTTAATAAAAAAGGAATGCCTGAAGAAGTCTTTTTCTCTTTCCCCCTCTCTTTTGGACATTAATCATTGTACTCCTACTTCTCAGTGAGAAAGAGAGAGAGAGAGAGAGAGAGAGAGAGAGAGAGAGAGAGAAAGGACCATTCCCAAAACCATCTCTTCAAAATAGAGACATTCATTTTCCTCTTTCCTTACCCATTTATCCTGTGGTGTAGCCATGGACGCCTATGGAGAATTCTTTTTTTTTGTTTGTTTTTTAACTAATTAACTTACTTTTGACTCCACTGAGTCTTTGTCGCTGCCCGGACTCTCTCTAGCCGTGGTTGAGTGGGGGCTACTCTAGCTGTGGTGCACAGGCGTCTCATTGCAGCGGCTTCTGCTGCTGTGGTGCACAGGCTCTAGACAGCACAGGTTTCAGTAGTTGTGGCACACGGATTTAGTTGCTCCGTGGCACGTGGGACCTTCCCCGTCCAGGGACTGAACCCGTGGTCCCCTGCATTGGCAGGCAGATTCTTATCCGCTGGACCACCAGGGAAGTCCTTAGGGAGCATTCTTATAGTTGTATCTATGGCATGGGGTTTGGGAAAGTTCCCCTAAAGGGTTCTGAAATGCTATCCCTCATTGCCTCTTAAGACCTACTGAATGAGAGCATGGCAGAAATGATGAATGTAGGAAACAGGAAGTTTCCTTATACCGTCACAGAGCATAGTGGTGTTCAGAGCCTACCTTTCACAATTAGGTCCAGCATAGTTTTCTTTACAAATACACCGAACAGCTCCATTTTTCCTATAGCAGGACTCTGCAAAACTAGAATTGAAAGAGAATATTAGAAGTCAATTCCATACATCACTGAAGACGCTGTCTTAATTTTGATTAGATCATCTCTACCTTGGTCCCCCTCAAGGTCAAATGGGTGTGATCACCTGCTTCATTTAATTAAATCTCCCTCCTTTTAGGAAAGCTTAGAATATCAGGCTCAACAGAAAGTGACACACCACTGGTGACACCATTTCTGTCTACCTCATTTATTCTTCCATAGAGGCACTTCATTATTTTGACTTGAAACAGTGGAAATTTGCAGAACATCACGTAAATTTGTGTGTGTGTGTGTGTGTGTGTGTGTGTGTGTGTGTTTAATGCAAGTCTAAACCACGTATTCCAAAGCTGGATATAAAATAAGCAAATTTTACCTGTGATTTTAGATTCATATGAGAATTTTCTCTTTTTTTCCACCACTTTCTGTGATGTTGAAAGTTTTCCTCTTTTTCCTGCATTAGCTCTCTTTCACTCTTCAACGTCATGAGCTAGTTCTAAACTATGCTTGATAATCGCCACAGAAGTTTCTTTTCTTTCATGTGTACCTTAAGGGTTGCGAATAAAGGGTGCAGGGGACTGGCTCAACTGACCAAAGTCACAAAGCAAGTACTCAAACGAAAAACAGGACCCTCAGTAAAAGGATTCTGGTCCACGAAACCCTCTCTCTTGATTCTTCTTTTTTGATAATAAAAAGTAGGACACAGAACAGAAAACACACAGTTTCAGCAGAACAAATATTTTAATTATCAAGGCAGGGAAATGGAATATTACTCTATATGTTTTGAAAATTCTACATTGACAGGAATCTATCCCTATGAAGGTGGTATACAAAATTTTAAAGACTTTTAAATTAGTTTTGGCTTAGGTAGTGTACAATCCATGGAGCGTGACCTGCCGTTCTCACATTTCTGCATTTATCAGCAAAGACCTAACGGTCTTTGGAGGAAAGCAAATGGATATGTTTGCTTTGTGTGAATACATTTATAAAATCAATCAGAAAACAACATGTGCTTCTCAGTAAAAGGCAGTACACACAATTTATTTTCTCTAGCAGTTTGGTTAAAAACACTCCAATGAATTACATTTCTTTGGCATTTATCCTTTATTTTTCTTGTTCTTATTCCTCAGCCTCCTTAAAGAAACACCATCAGTTAAGCGTCCAGAACATGCATATTTCTCTGAAGATGTTCCACCCAGTTGGCCCACCCATGGCTTGAAGGAATGAAATATCTGCCTGGAGTTATCTTCTTTGAGCTAACGTCCTCCTGTTATGAATAGATGACATTTTCCTTACTTGGAGCAATAGTAGACATGGAGGATGTCTAGCCAAACCCCAAATAAATAACTGAGCTCTGTGTAAATGGACCCTAGGAATAGCTACATGACCACTGGTCTTGGTGGAGGGAGACGCAGGGGCAGTAGGGCCATCGAGGCTCCTTTTTTTTGTTTTTCATCAGCATCAACTGTTTACATTTTGCTTAGGCTAAAGTCTGTTTGTAGCTAGGGAAATGAAATCACTGCGCCTTTCTCAGCCCACACTAACAACCATGGTGCCCTCTCCAAGTGGAAGGGAGTCTTATGCTTTTGAAAAACCCTCAGGGAACTTAAAGGAAAACAGACTCTGCACTGTTTGTTTGCAAAAATCCCTCAAGCATCACTTTCTTGCTTTCAGATGTGGCTTTTTAAACTGGGGATCCAAATCCTGGGTCTGCAGGCTCAACTAGTGTATCTTTCTAACGGAACTGAGATTCCACACATGGTGCCTTTCTGAAAGCTCAAATAAAAGTCCTGGCACTTTGATTTTTATAGAAGGCAGAAATATGAATGATTTTTATAGAAAGCAGCAATATAATGATTTTTATAGAAAGCAGCAATATGAATTTTAAGAAAAGCTGAAAGAGGCAGTGGGGAGTCTGATTTTATACGATATTTGATTAGTACTTGAGATTAGTTAACTCAGTCAATAATAAGGCCAGATCAAAGACTAGCACTTTATAGGATCCAGGCCAATTTGTCCTATTCTAGGATTGCAGACTACTCCCAGCTTTTTGGAGCCAGTTTTTCCTGAAGGGAATCAGGAAATAGAACTATTGCCACTACAGAAAAAGCTGATCTCTCCTACCCTTCCCCATTCCTCCATACTCTCACATATGTTCTTTACTTATAGGTTGTATATTTTTGCTTTTGTGTTAATCTTCAACAGGTTTTTTCATCTCAAATCCGGATATGTACCTAACCGCACAATCCGTTCTTTAAGTCCCTCAATTGCTCTTTTGAACTCAGCTCTACACACACAAGCAGAGAAAGAACATGGGTGGAAATGGTATTTCTTGGTGCCTATGGAACTACCTGTGTTTTCTCTTTTAAGACATGAAGCTCATTACCCGACTGGCAAGTTTCTGCTTATTTTATTTAAAAGCATTAACAATCTTCAAAAGAGCTTCTTAATGAACTAAGACACTGGATAATCTGTCTCATAGATAAAAGGTCATATGCTTTAGAAGCGTCAAAATACTATTGTAATCTGATCTATTTTAAGGAAGGCAGGAGTTTTTGACCATTCTATTCACAACTGTGACCAACAACCAGTACATGATTGGCACATAATAAGTGCTTGATTAATATTTATTGATTTTACGTAGATAAGACTTCTCAGCCAATGAGGTTCCAGAAGCCTCATATTTCAAAGCATTAATGTCACATAATTTAGATAAGTAATTGTCATATGTATGGTGCAAAACAGTACAAAAGTCAGACAACACAATGAAGAATTTGGGATTACCTTTCTAATTCATTTGTTAATTTCTAAAGAAACTGCAGCTCTAATCTTATAAACCTGCTTTGAGCAGATGATGCTATATAACAACTTTGTTCATGTGGGAGAATGAGTGAAACCCATTATTAGAAAGTTGGAGGTAAACATATTTAACAAAATAACTATACCACGGTAAGGGAAGGGCACACTGAACACGCCATCAGATATGGTTAAGACTCATGCTTGAGAGCAGAATATTAATGAACAATTAAATAATATATCTAGATGAAGCAAAGGGAGCTCATAAATCAGGACATGCTTGAATAAAAATAACAGAACACAGTGTTTGAGTTTTCCACTCTCACTCTCAGTACCATCCATTCTGTACACATTATTAATACCACTGAACAGGAAAAGTCACAAAGCAAGGGCTAAGGCAGTTTAATGGTTTCTAAAGAAAGCTGGGACTGTAAAACTTTTGACTTCTTCACTGCTGCCAGACTCATTAGAGGCTCTGAACAAATCACAAGCTGTGAGGTGAAATGTTAGGCGATACTGGTGTTCAATAAAGGGGAAAACAGTTAGGGGGAAACTTGGCTGTCATCTCTTCTCTCTTTATAAGCAAGTGTGTGGGATGGTATTACTCATATGTGGAATTGAACATATGGCACAAATGAACTTATCTATGGGACAGAAACTGGTTCACAGACATAGGGAACAGACTGTTAGGTGGCCTGAGAGGGTTGGGAGAGGGATGGATTGGGAGTTTGGGGTCAGAGGATGCGAACTATTATATATAGGGTGGATAAACACCAAGAGCCTATTATATAGCATAGGGAACTATCTTCAATATCCTGTATTAAGCCATAATAGGAAGGAAAACAAGAAAGAGAGAGTGTGTATGTAAGAGAGAGAGAGAGACAGAGAGAGAGAGTGTGTGTATATGTAAGGCATTCGGGACCTTTTCTAGTTACTCTATATGCATTATTTAATCTTTACAACTATCAAGGAAATATTACATCCAAACAATCAGAACAGCACCTGATATAGATGATGCAAAATGTTGGAAAACTAAATATCATTGCATCATTTTAATTCTACATTACATTCTACATTTTTAAGCCAATAAAATGGCTAGTCCTGACTTGACTACTGGATTTATACATATATGTGCCTGAAAAGAATTCCATTATTTCCACTAAGATGTATGTGTTATTGTCTTTAACTTCTCATTTAGGAAACACAGCCAGAAGTGAAAATTCATTTTCTCAGAAATCTTCTATGTGCTGGCTGGTCTAAAGCACTCTGTTTATCTATGCTCTATTCCCACCTGAAAATCCACTTAGCTGCCATATGTAGAAAAGGTCTGCTCTGTGGGAGTCAGAAGAAACTACTACTACTGAAAGCACTGAATTATAATATCTGTTGGCATCACCATCTGCAACTTTCTAGGTCAAGGGATAGCAGAGAAAAAATGAGACTAGCCTTGGGAAACATCACTGTGTCTGTGCCGTCCCCTGCAACCCACCCCCAATATTTAGGGAACAGAGTCATCACCTATATTGCAAGTGTTTAAGTTTTCCTGAAAGTGGATTCGGGCTAGAAAACTTTCCTGTATCTTTTCCAATTTCATTATAACAGGAGATACTCAATTTTGATTGTACAAGAACCCTAGAACTCTGTGTAGGGAGAAAAAAGAAAAGAAAAACAAAGGGGATAAGCAGTAGAAAAGGCTATTTTCCTTTAAGACTTACTTGGCAACATGAGGCAGGGGGCAGGGGCATGGCTGGCAGAACCGGGGGGTCCCCTGATGGCATCTCCAATATAACCATCTAGACATTTCTCACAGTGCTCGCCTGTTGTGTTCCGCTGGCAGTGCTGTGAGACAAAAGATAAGAAAATTGACAAGGGCACACAAGAAATTTTATACACAGCAAATGTGGGAATCAAGCAGTATTTCAAACAAAAGGGATATCAGGCCTGACAAAAGAGATGGTACGTAATGATACTTACTGGTCAGCACAGAGGAGCTAGGCTGGCCCCAGTGGATGCTACAAAGTGTGAACCATGGGGAAGACTTCTGCGCGTGCACTGGCAGCCTGGGGGCTCTCTTCAGAGTTGGTGTGAAGAGCAGATTATTAGTCATTCATTTCAATTCAGAATGATGATCAGAATGATCAAGCTCTGAATATCCTGGAAGCATCAGTTTACTGACTAGGAATAAATATGAAATGAAAAAAAAAAAATCCTCTCCTGGTAAACATTAGGGGGACCATTTTAAGAATTTACAGGCTCAGAAGAATAAAATGTGTCCAAGTAAAGTATAAATGGACGAGAAGGTAGATAAAGAATATTCTGCTAATGGGCTGGTATCTTGCATAATGATATATGAGAAATAGTAAGCTATTGTGTGATTCTTCCATTTATGGTGGGAATAATTGGAAGAAAAGCTCACAACAGTTGATTCTTCTGCCTAGAATGCCTGTTTATCATTCAAGATCTGCACCAGGCCTTTAAGAGCTTCAGGATTCCTTCCTGATGACCCCTCCTCAATCCTTCCCTCTTTCCCTATACACATTATCACCAGTTCCCAGCCTCGGGTGGCAAAGTGGTAAAGAACCCACCTGCCAATACAAGAGATATGAGAGACGCGGGTTCAATTACTGGATGGGAAAGATCCCCTGGAGTAGGAAACAGCAACCTGCTCCAGTATTCTTGCCTGGGAAATCCCATGGACAAAGGAGCCTGAAGGGCTACAGTGTACAGGGCTGCGAAGAGTCGGACGCAACTGGGCACACAGGGACACCCAGCCTCAGCAGTGCTTCCCCCTACACTGTCTCTCAGCAGTGCTCTGCCATCAGCTTCAGTGGAGTGGTACTCAGCAGCTGTTTGTTGAACTGGTGGATTAATTTCTCACTAGTCCTCTGTAAGAGGCAGTGATGCAGGTCTACTGGTATTTTCTCCAACTGGACTAGACTAGACCGCACAGGGCCACGCCAGTAGCGTTACAATGTTTTCATCTTTATGTTCACCAGAGTATATAAAGTTTGGATAGGCTTTTCAGTGAAAAACTGTACTAGTAGAATTAGAACACCACTGAAGAGACACCCTACTGTTTGAGCAATTCCCTTGGTAACACCTATGCACCAGAACTTAAACAGTTAACTTTTTTTCAAACAGGGCTCTGTGGAGGAATCTTGGGGAAAGGCAAGATGGAGGGACTGCGAACTTAACTTTGAGCTCTTTATTTTGTCACTACGTCCTACGTTGAGGTTCAAATTAAAATAATAGTGAAGTCCTGCTCTAAATATTTTATGTGGATTGCTGCTAAGTCACTTCAGTCATGTCTGACTCTGTGCAACCCCATAGATGGCAGCCCACCAGGCTCTGCCGTCCCTGGGATTCTCCAGGCAAGAACACTGGAGTGGGTTGCCATTTCCTTCTCCAATGCATGAAAGTAAAAGTGAAAGTGAAGTCACTGGGTCGTGTCCAACTCTCAGCGACCCCATGGACTGCAGCCTACCAGGCTCCTCTGTCCATGGGATTTTCCAGGCAACAGTACTGGAGTGGGGTGCCATTGCCTTCTCCTTTATGTGGATTAACTAATTTAATTTTCGTAATAATTCTAAGGTCCTATTTTCTTTTCATACTTTACAAAATGAATAGAGGAGGTTAAGCAAATTGCCCAGTGTTACACAGACGGTAGGTGTGTTTCAAAAGTGAGATTTCAGCTCAGGCAATCTGGCTCCAGAGGTTAGGCTGGAAATTCCTGTATTATACTGCTTCTCCAGTGTGTTGGAAAAAGGTTCCTTTCCCAAAAGAGTCATAAAATGACTGCACCGGAAAGTATCCTACTGTTTCACTAACAGTTTGGACTTCAGATTAAGCACAACACACTAGACAGTGGGCCACAGCTATCATGGTTGAACAGTCTTTAGCCAATTGATCAGCCATTAGACTTGGCCATTAGCCACCTTTGACTGCTGATTAGAATTATTTTAACAGAATAGGATAAAAGAGGCTAGTTCAGGACACCTGACAATGAGAAACTGAAAAAACAGAGTGTGATGTGCAGACAACAAGATGTTAACACATTTCCCTCACTGTTCTTAATGCTGCATCACGTGCTGAGTGAATCTTCAGCAAATATTTGTTGAAAAGAAAGAGGAAGGCCAAAGTGGGAAAGGGTGAATTCGTATCTGGAGCAAGTAAAGGAAATTAACACACACTCAGAGCCAGCTCAAAACTGGTGGCAGTCTCTTATCCCAGGGAAAACCAATGAGCCCTGTCTAACTACCCAAAATTTAAGCCATAAGCACGGCTTCCCAGGTGGCACTAGTGGTAAAGAACCCATATGCCAATGCAGGAAATGTAAGAGACATGGGTTCCATCCCTGGGTCGGGAGGATCCCTCTGGAGGGGGCCATGGCAACACATTCCAGTATTCTTGCTGGGACAATCTCAAGGACAGGAGTGTGGCAGGCTATAGTCCACAGGATCACAAAGGTCTGGACATGACGGAAGCAACCTAGCACGCAGCACAAGCCATAAGCAGTCTGGCAGGGCTACTCTAGAGTGGGCCAAACTAGTCCGAGGCCTTGTTGGACAGAGGAAACCCATCTGTGCAGAAGAAAACAGGACCGGTGTAAGATGTCAGACCATCCTTAGCGACTCCATGTGTGCTTTGGCTTCCTTGTTAGGGCCCTATTTCTGCCACAGCAGCCACGGGAGCAATTACCCTCAAGGGCAAAGCCTCCAAATCACTATGACCTCTAAGTGCTCAGAGTGCAAACACTGACTTTAGTCATCTGCCTTCTTTCGAAGAGCTTGCTATGAAATTTCCTAAAAGGTAAATGAAGTACATTCTGTGAGACTGGCAGGGACAGTGCTGGCAGCAGGGAGAATTCCCTAGCTCCTCCGGTTTCTAGATGACTGAACTTGAACAACTCAGTTGACTTTTCTAAGTCTCTATTCTCTGTCTGTAAAACAAAGATCTAGCTGAGACAGTATACAGTGTTTCTTAAATCTTTTACTCTGAGACTGCAAATATCCTTTACCTTCATTGTTCTGCCATTTAAAAACCAGAAAGGAAAAAAAAATGACAGTAATAAATAGTATATTGTTGTTGGGAAAATTAAAAAAAAATTTTTAAATAAAACTGACCTCATTTAAAAGTGAAAAAAGCATTCTGAATCTTTCGCCAATGGTTAAGAAAGCTATGTCTGGACAATCAATCACAGATTAGGTGTCAGGAATGACATCTGGGCACCAGCTCCATCTCCTTCATGTGAGAAATGGAGTCTCTAGACACCTGGGCCACACCACCAATAGAAGGTGAGAAGAAAGCCTAGAAGGATCAGGTTAGTGGCTGGTCAGATGCTTCATGGGTCACTGTAGTCTGTCTAGACTTGTGGTTCTCAAAATACGACTAGGGAGATGGCAGTGAGCAGCTTACTGAGGCTGGAATAGAAATCCTTGAAGGATTTTAGAAAAGGGGATGCCTTGATTAAGTTGTTTTTAAAAAAATATCTCCATTGCTAGTGAGGAAGACAGATTAGGGAGTCTGGAGCAGGGCACCATGAGTAGTTGGGAAGGTGTACTAGTCGTCAGGGAGGGATGCTGCGGGCATGAGTTAACACAGTAGGATGGCACAGAACAGAGGAGGCTCTCTCCTAGGTTGAACTAGTAGTATTTGGTGTCCAGCTAAACATCGGTGAAGAGAAAAAGGAAGCTGATGAAGCACATAGGACATCTAAGTATGGAGGATTGGCAGAATGGTGCTGTCTAACTCAGGTGGGGAATATGAGAGGAGAGACATGTTCAGGGTTGGGAGAAGAAGGAAAAACAACGTATAGAGAACTTATTACCTGTCTTGGTTCTCATCATATTATTATGCTAGGGGCACAAAGCTCCAGGGGACTCCACTGAGCTAGCGATTATCCTTAGAATCCTTTGCATATGTAATTTTATGACTTTATTTCAAAAATTTAACTAGCAAGGAAATAAATCACTATTTGCAAAATTTGGACTTTTCCAAGCTTGCGACAGATTGGAAAATTGTCAAGATTTTAATGTAAGAATTATGCTCCCGATTTAGATACTAATTTTATAGTTGCATGTAAAACATGAAAAAAAATTCCCTATTACTCAGTTTCTTTTTTCTCTTTGATACCTAATGAGGGTGTTGGTTTACCGATCACACATGTGTAGTCTTAAAGGGACTTAGATTGGTTGACTTTGACTTTACACACATAAAGGAGAGTTTGAAAGTCACAAGAAAAATGCTACAGAAATTAGAGATGTAAAATCTTTGCTTTCCTGAATTAGGTTTTAATTAGGCTTTGGGAGTAATAAAAAATTCATTAGCCTTAAATATGTTGAATTACATCCCTTTCTCCATTGTGCTTAGGATGAGGTAGAAGTTCATCTGAACATCAATCTTTTTAATTATAAAATTATTAGACAGTTGTAGAACACTTGGGCAAGTATACTATAAAACAAAAAGAAGAAAATAAAAATCCATTCACATTTCCACCAGCCAGATGTGAACACTTAACAGCCTGATGGTTTTCTCTCTAGGTTTCAATTATGTTTTTGTGGTTGAGTGGTTTCAAATCTATTTTCATTCAGATTTAGCTCTTTTTTCCCCTGAAATTCTGGCACAGACCTCAAAATTTCTTTATCTTTTTTTTTTTTGGTTTACTGAGCAAGTGGGGATTTCTGCATATATTTCTGAAGCTCCCATGGTCCTCTTACTTTGAATTTCATTACATTGGTCACATCCACAGGCATTTCAACTAGTGTTCTGCCCTATAGCCCTTCCCTAGTGGCTCAGAGGTTAAAGCGTCTGCCTCCAATGCGGGAGACCCAGGTTCAATCCCTGGGTCGGGAAGATGGATAAGGAAATGTTAACCCACTGCAGTGTTCTTGCCTAGAAAATCCCATGGACAAAGAAGCCTGTTAGGCTACAGTCCACGGGGTCGCAAAGAGTCGGACAAGACTGAGCAACTTCACTTTCACTTTCTTTCACTTTCTACAGCCCTTCAGTCCACACAGTGGAGGCCACTTAACCCAGATCCTAGAATAGTGTCAGGCAGATAAGTGGTACTCAAAAAAATGCTTATTTGTTAAGTGGATAAATGAAATCAACAAATCAATCCTTAGTCAAAAGAATCTAAGGAATCCCATGCAAATGGTGAATTTCAAGTCAGATTTTCTCCACCCTAATTCTGGTCAGTGGGCTCCATGCTTTCTGCTAATGATGAAGCACCGGTTCTTTAGATGGTAACTGGGCTTAGTCACCTCGTCTTGGTTCTCTGTGCCTAGCCTCTAGAACTGGGATAAAGTACGGGTTATCAGTGACCAGGCATTCCCATCACTAGCCATCTGTCTGCTCTATTTCTACATCTTAATTCCTTTTTCATGCCTCTTTCAGGTGCTTTCCTAGAGAATCTGCCCTGCCCACTGGAGCTGCCTGGCCTCCGGGGCTCTGCCTAGCTGATTCTGCTGAAACCCCAATGCACCAAAATTCTGATAAGATGCAAGGCAGCCCTTTGAAAAGACCATCAATACATATTGGATTTCATTAGTTAAGCCACTTTTCATTTGGCCACCTTTCTGCATTTGAAGAATTGGCAATCCTCTTGTAAAGAAATCTGTAAGTTTTTTGGTATGTCTAAAATGGTAGCATAACTTTGTCTATTCTTCTCTCTGTATTTTATTGTCAAATGGCTTAGTTTTTTAAAATCAGTTTGTAAAATACAAGGTTAAATTGAAACTGAACATGGGGATGGAGGGAGAATTAAAAACAAATAGGGGAAGACAAGACAGAAGCATTACAAGCCTTCAAAATAAAATGAAACAAAAGAAGCCGTTTATTTTTGGTTGCTTATGGAAGGTGGGAGAAATGAGTTAGGTCGGGCAAACTGTAAGAACTGCCTGAAACTCTGGTGCCCAGACTGAGCTGCCAGGTGTTACGTGGAGCTGAGAATGAGCTGGGGTTACAACTCTTACAGGGCAGGAGCTGAGAAGCTGGCCCTGCTTGACCAGCAAACTGGAACAAAGATGACAAAGGAAACAGAAAAATTTGATTCCAATGTGCCACCACAGACAATGTATTTGCCAACTAGGTAACAACATATTCTTTTATACTGGCAAGCCTCTTCTGCTTCCTCACTTACATTTAGTGTTAGTCACTCATTTGTGTCCGACTCTTTGCAACCCCACGGTCTGCAGCCCGCCAGGCTCCTGTTCATGAAATTCTCCAGGCAAGAATACTAGAGTGAGTCGCCACTTCCTTCTCCAGGGTTTCTTCCTGACCCAGGGGCTGAACCCGGTCTCCTGCACTACGGGCAAATTCTTTACAATCTCAGTCACCTGGGAAGCCCATCATCTAGTCTTACTTACCTAAATTAAATTTACAGGAATATAGACACATGTTTCAGAGAAGGCAATGGCACCCTACTCCAGTACTCTTGCCTGGAAAAACCCATGGATGGAGGAGCCTGGTAGGCTGTAGTCCATGGGGTCGCTAAGAGTCAGGCACGGCTGAGCGACTTCATTTCCCTTTTTACTTTCATGCACTGGAGAAGGAAATGGCAACCCACTCTAGTGTTCTGGCCTGGAGAATCCCAGGGACGGGGGAGCCTGGTGGGCTGCCGTCTATGGGGTCGCACAGAGACGGACACAACTGAAGTGACTTAGCAGCAGCAGCAGCAGCAGCAGACACATGTTTAGCTCTTGGAGATAAGATTGTGGGTGATCTTTCACTCTGAATTCCATGTATAGTGTGTATATATATATATATAATTTTTTTTTTTTTACTTTGAGCACAAATTACTTTAATCGGGGAAAAGACACTTTCCTCTAGGTAGGGTGAGGTGGAGGGACCACTTTTAGGATAAGTAAGATGGCTTTTTTTTTATGTTCCATCTTGGAACAAAGAAATTTCAGGAAGACTGGCAACTGACCTGAGTGTTTATAAACATTTATACCCAAGTCCATCCCCAAACTTTTATCAGAACCTTGAAGGAACGATGAAGGAATCACATGATGACCGCCCCCTTTGGAAGCTCAAGTCCAGGTTGAAAATAAAACCATGATAGCTTGTTTCTTGACAAGGTCATTGTAAGGAAGAGTAGTTTTATCATAGCTTTCCATAGGGATAACAGGAGGGATTTTTTTTTCCCCTTTAATTTATTTCAGTCTTCCATCTTACTGACTGCCTAAAAGCAGCTGATGCGCTGGCCAGACGCTATTGTCTTACACTTAAATAAACCAGATAAGGAAGAGCCCTTAATTGGTCAAATTATCAGAGATGTACATTATTAGTTCAAGTGCATTCATGGGATTCTCTTTTCAAATGTCACCGGGATTAAAATAACAGGAAACCGGAGATGGAAGCATTAGAAAGGGGGTCGATTTGGCAGCTGCATGTGCCTACACTGCTACAGAGGACATCCTGGATGTAATGGTTATTTAAGAAGATGGGGGAAGGGGAAAATAGAAACACCAGGACTAAACAAACACTACAATGCATTAGCAACCTTAGTGTTTGCCACTTACTTCTGTCCCTAGAAAAATGTGAATTGTTAGGTTTAAAATAAATGGAAATGTTCTAATTTGCATCTTAATGGAATGCGTGAGTAAAATAACACCTTCATGTACACACCATGAAGACCACTTATAATCAAAACCATCTGCCTAATGCCATCAATTATGCTTATTTTGAGGTAGATAGGTGTATTTAAGTATTTTTGCAGTTTCCAGTTTATGCAAAAATATTCTTGCATTTTGAAAAGCTTCTTTTGCCTCCTGGGAACTAGAAGAATCCACTTCTGCTATGTAGTATAGCTCATGAAGGAAAACATGATCTTAGAGTATAAGTCTTTAAAAATGCCTCCTACTGAAGTCACTTCTGGTAAATACTTCAATCCCCATTTTCACTAGGTTTTCAATCCATTCAGTGAAAATGGGAAATATGTAGCAAGCACTTTTGCTAAAAGGTTTCTCAGTCTCCTTCATAAATCTCTATCATGTTTCACTGTCTACTAGAAAATTCATTTCAGTTAAGGGGGAAAAAAGTCTCTGGGGGCTTGATTACAGAGTTACAAAGACCACAATGCCAAAGTTTTCATTTTTATTAGCTATTTGGTTCAATTTTTTTTGTGTGTGTGGAAATTTTGATCTATAGACCTGACTATCTTAAGTTATAAAATAGGCTATGAAACAACTGTTTTATTCTCCTAGTTTATGTGGAGTGAAGCCAAACATATGGCAAACTATACTATTAGAGAGGAATTTGGATGGATCGTTTCCTCCTCTGTGTATTATTTTTCAGTTCCATCCCCAGTGGCTGATAGCTGGAAATCAGCTGCCGAAAGTGGTGGGGCAGTTACCACCAGGGACGGGCACATTCACAGATACACCTTGGTGGCCACTTACAGTCATAAGCAGTTTATATGAGGTGTTTTACAAGAAAAGCTGAAGGGTAAAGAGAAAGCATGATTAGCAGTTTGCTCCTCCGTAGCTCAAATGTCCAGGAAGAATATTCATCTCCACCAGAGATGCAAAGGCTCAGTGAAATATATGAAAAGTGACACGTGCCCCTGACCTACCACACAGAGTCCTGAGCCGTCCAAGCACTCGTTGGAATTACCATTACAGTCACAGGGCAAACATTCTTCTGAGTAGGCAAAGAAGAATCCAGCGTCGCATTTCTGAAACAGACACAACAAAAGCGTCTTCATGATTGAAAAGGTCCATTTTGGGCAACATTTTCTGGAAGGAGTAAGAGATGATTAGTAAACGATCTACATATGTCTTTACAGCACACATACTGAAATGCACTATTCATGCTACCATTCAATTGTCTTTGTTATATGTCTTCCTTTCCTCTTTTCCCACTCTTTGCGGTTTTAGGGGAGCTGCATGGGAGGGCTCCTGACGCAGCCGGGACACCGCGAGGACAGATGGCGCCCAAATCTCGCGATATGCAGCTGCCTGCGCGCACCGTGACCTCGTCTGCGCTGCGCGAACTCCTGTCACTTTCTGAGGACAACAGGAACACCTTTAACACCGTCCAACGTTGTTAGGAAGGATGAGAAGATGTTAGGTAACAACGAAGGAGAAACTTTCTAATGTTTTCTTTCATTCCAAAACAAGACAAAACAAAAGCACATCAGGGTGAAGGACTACGTCGTGCTCCCTGCTGCATAGAGACCTAATGGGTTCAGAAATTATTGGCTGTGGCAGAATGACTTAAAAGATGTGCCTCATAAAGTTGTACCCTTAAAAAAAAATCCTCTTTTCAGATCCTGAAGTTTTAAACGGAGGGGTTAGGAAGTTAATGAATCCTTACACATGTCGTAGGTTGTGTGTAGGTGCCGTCCCTGTATTTTGTTTATCCGCGTGACTGTGAGATACACATTGTTTTCCTTCCTTCTAGTAGTGAGATAATTAAGCCCGGAGATGCCGTGGGTTGTGCTGGTAGACTACCTCGCATTTGCTGAATGGCCCTCCCCAAATGTCACTAGCAGTCAGGTTGAGAAACTATGAGATTGTTCCTCGTTTATGCCATGGTTCCTGGCTTATAGATATGTATTTTGCATTTCTTTGGAATGTTTCAGCGCCGCAAGGCAGAAATGCCATGCCGTCACAGGTCTGGAAGTTCAGTCCTTGCCTATCAGACAGATTTACATCTAAAGAATTCCAGACAGATAAGAATCTGGGTTGTTTCCACAAACTTACAAAGTAAGAGGGTTCCCATCACACCCGCCATTGACTCATTGTAGTTTGTACTGTCCTTTGACCAGGAAACTTTTCATTGTATCTGGCTGAGGTCACTGACTGTTACACAATGCCATTTCCTCTTGCTTGTTTCTCTCTAGAGACTCACTAGAGACCATTCACAGTATAAAAACACTGTAGTCCTAAAACTAAAATTTAATATATTCCATTTGAAATAAGTTTAATAGAGCACCATGACTTTTTTTTTTTAAATTAAAAAAAGGTGAAGAAATTCTGTCTTTCTAAGTGAAAAGGCTGAGAGGGGACCAATTTATAATGGAGACTTTATAGCTGATGATAAGCCTTTTTCAGTTTCCACTAGGGAACAAAAGAGAGGAAAAGGAGCTAAAATTGCTGTAGGAAGCATTTAATTCAGACCACCTAATTTCACATATGGTAAAATTTTTAATTATAAGAGGAATGGATAACAGTAGTGAAGGGCTTAGTATTAGTTATCTCGGGAGCCTCCAAACCAGTGGTTTCTGAGTTTTCTAACTGCCTAAGTTAAGGACATTTGATTTGGGGAGTTTCTGATTCAGTAGGTCTGATGGTGAAGCAAAAGAATGGACATTTAAAAATAAAATAAACATTGTATTTAAAAAATTGTTTAACTCTTTCCCCCAGCCTTACTGAGATATAACTGACATATAACATGGTATAAGTTTAAGATATACAACATGCTCATTTGATAGTATGGACTGCAAAATGATTACCACCATAGCATCAGCTAACAGCTCCATCTTGTCACATAATTACGATTTCTTTTTTGTGGTGAAAACATGTAAGATTTGCTCTCTTAGCAACTCTCAAATGTATAATACAGTATTTCTAACTGTACATTAATAACCAGAATTTGTTAGCTTTTTAACTGGAAGTTTTACTCTGACCAGCCTCTCTCAGTTTGCCTGTCTCCCATCCCAGCCTCTGTAACCACCATTCTGGCCTCTGTTTCTATGCCTTCCAAGGAGTGGGGCAGAGACCAGAAGAGTATTTGAAACAGAAAAACACACTGGTGGTGGCAGAGAGTCTGGAAGCAGTACAGTGAAAGCTCCACTGTACCATCATCTATCGTGAAGACCTTCCTCTGGCCCAAGGAATCACATTTCTGTAAGGGTGTTTTAAATTGGTAGTAGCTCGTCTTTTAGGCATTCTTGCAGCTCTTTCTTCTGAGGTAGACAAAAAAAGTTAAGATTTGCCCTGAATGAATGCATCATTTTAAATATGACAGTGACTAATCTCTTATATCCCTGAGGCCCTAGCTAAATTAAGAGACTCATTTTTTAAAAACCTAAAATTATCACAACATAGGAAAAAAACCAAAAAGCAACAAAAAGGGGAAGATTTTGTATTTTAGAATAATTTTAGGTTTACTGAAAAAATTTGAGGGATATGTATTTTTAAAAGACCCCATGAAATTTCTTTGTGAGACTAGGTTTGAAAAGATTATTTCAAAGAGGCACTCAGTGATTTGTACGCTGTCATTGCTCAATGAATGCTTGTGATTTGAATGGTTTGGACTAGGATAGGACATCTGAGGCATACATGCTGTTGGAAACCAGTGATTAATCCTGCTAACCCCCTCACTGCTGTCTCCTGGGGCTGCATTGGGTGTGCAGTCTTTCTCATCACAGTCCAGGCAACCACTACCTAGACTAGATGAAACCTTTACTTTATGCTAAGTTTAAGAGGTGACTTCACTCTGTCATTATCCGCTTACCCACCCGCTAGGCAAAGGCTCTGACCTTATGTGAAAGATGCTTTGGCTCAGGTCTCATACTGTGAGAGATGGGAAGACAAGGGAGGCAGGGACAAGGTTGTGTGGAACAGTCATTTGGCCCCCTGCTGAGAGGGCACCAAAATTGGAAGCCTGGCCAGCTCCTTTGTTGCTGGGTTTTGTACACCTGGAAGGATTGTATTTTCTAACTCATCTCTCCAGAAGGGAGGCACCATTTTAAAATTCACCTGAAGGCACCACTATTGGATAATAAAAATCCTGGATATGGGCAGCTTCTGATGCCATTACTAGACCCCATACACTTGATACCTTAGACCTTGTATTGTAGAACTTTAGAGGATTTCTTGGAATGGTAGATTGTTAAGTGGTTTGAGAGAAGCTTGAGTATCCTTAGGAAGAGTGTTTAAGGCTGATTCTTCCATGTAAAAATATTTCATCATTTTCCCCTCAGAAAGTTCTGTTAATTTTTACCAAATCTATTCTTGAAATTCTATAGAAACTGACAAAATTGACTTTTGTGATATTTTTAAGAATGAAAATGTGGCTATATATTTTTTAGTTTTGTTCTGGCTTAATCTTTTAAGTAATCCAAGACCTGTGATGTTTAGAGGCCTGTGGAGACTCTTGAAAGTCCCTTGGACTGCAAGGAGATCCAACCAGTCCATCCTAAAGGAGATCAGTCCTAGGTGCTCATTGGTAGGACTGATATTGAAGCTGAAACTCCAAAACTTTGGCTAACTGATGTGAAGAGCTGACTCATTTGAGAAGACCCTGATGTTGGGAAAGATTGAGGGCAGGAGGAGAAGGGGATGACAGAGGATGAGACTGTTGGATGACATCACCGATTCAATGGACATGGATTTGGGTGGACTCTGGGAGTTGGTGATGGACAAGGAGGGCTGGCATGCTGCGGTTCATGGGGTTGCAAAAAGTTGGACACGACTGAGTGACTGAACTGAACTGAAAGCCGAATAGTCTTCTTACAAAGAAAATATGATCTGTCTGCTTTCCTTGAAAGTATTCTCCAGAATTCACTAAACAAAGATGTGTTTGTGTATATACATGTGTGTGTAAGCAAGAGAAGTCTTAACAATCAATTTTTCAATGCCACCCTGAATCCTCTTGTCTTTCTAAGATTGACCTACAGCAGACAACTGTATAACACGTGGGTGGGTCATTTAGAGAGCACTCGGGGATTTGTACCTTCTGGCATGGTGCCACAACTTTTAAAAAAATTGATGATGATAATAACAAGGATGATAATTGCAATGATGATAATCATAATATAATTACTATTTAGTGAAAGTCTATGTACCAAGTATTGTGATGAGTACTTTATCCATGTTACAGTATTTACTTTTCACAGCAACTCTGTGAATTAGATGTAAGTATCTGCATTTTGGGTTTCCCAGGTACCCTAGTGGCTCAGAGGGTAAAGCATCTGCCTGCAATGCAGGAGACCTGGGTTCGATCCCTGGGTCAGGAAGATCCCCTGGAGAAGGAAATGGCAACCCACTCCAGTACTCTTGCCTAGAAAATCCCATGGACAGAGAAGCCTGGTAGACTACAGTCCACAGGATCGCAAAGAGTCGAACATGACTGAGCGACTTCACTCACTCACTTAGGTAGCTCAGCTAGTGAAGAATCTGCCTGCAGTGCAGGAGACCCCGGTTCAATTCCTGGGTTGGGACGATCTCCTTCAGGAAGGCATGGCAACCCACTCCCCATGGACAGAGGAGCCTGGTGGGCTACAATCCATGGGGTTGCAAAGAGTCTGACACAACTGAGCAACTAAGCACAGCACAGCAGAGCACAACACTTGGACTTTAGCAGTGAACAAACTGAGTGAGAGAAGATTAGCAATGTATCCAGTATTACATAGATTTGTAAGAGGTTCAGACTGACCCGAATCTTGTTTTTCTACTATACCATGATGCCCCTTGTAAATAAGTAAAATTTAAAAATGTATTTAACTTACATTATTAATTAATTGAGCATAAATATCTGCCATGCTTAAGTCACTGCTTTGGTCATGTTGTATAGGTCTTTTGTTTTTACACCACCACAGCCCTATGAGGTAGCTTCTATTACATTCATTTTGCTGATCAGGTCTGTGTGGCTTACAGTAATTGTTACCCAGATCAAATAACACAGATAAGAAATGGTGGACCCAGAAATTAGATCCATTGTTTGACTACCAGTTTGAGCTGTTAACCATCTGGTGTACCACAGTATATGCTAATCAAACCCTTTTTGTTGGGCATTCAGGTTATAGCCAATGTTTTACTATTATAAACAGTAAATCCAAAGCAAGCTACAATGAATAAAAATGTAAAATCTCTCATTTAAGCCCCAGAAAATTTAAAAAAAGGTACATGCTTAAAAATATATCCAATTATTAATATATAAAAGCCACTGAATGAGAATATTTACTTTCTAAGCAAGATACTTCAGCCACATTGTTGTTTTGACTAATTCTTTCCACTAAATCACTTGTAGACCTTTTACAACTCTCCACTACTAAGCCACTCTTAATACACAGCTTGCCTCCTGCTCTGACACTGAGATTGGATTTTATCAATAACATTTACTTCTGCCTTGAAGAATAAGAGTTAAAATTGCCATTTGCTTACTTTGTTATGATTAGTGTGATGTCTGACTTGGAGTAAAAATCAATGTATGTGTACTTGACTAATTTTATATTTATAGAAATTAGAACTAGATGGTCCTTAGGAAGAAATTAGTGTGGTATATCCATGTGCCACTTATATTTAAAAGAACTCAAAATGACAGTGTGTGTATATATATATATATATATATATATGTTGATATCCCTGCAGAAGGCATTATTTCCAGAGGTTCATCACATAATCACAATGTTATTTAACTATATATAGTTATGATTAAGATTGTTTCTTAACAAAGAGGATAACATTTATACAGTTGATCATTTTTGTCCTCATTGAAAGAAATCCCCTTGAAAACACTAGACTTAAACTGTCATCATATGTTTTGAATTTTCTTAAAAGTTCTTAAATTGTAATCTTTTGAAGTACAGTTCAGTCTGCATCCTTTGGTTGTGACAAATTCCTAAAAATCTCTTGGAGTTATCAAATAAAGTGAGTATCAAGCAAAGTAATACTGTTTCAAGTTAGAAACTCAGCAAAATCTTACTGTGTCTTCCAAATAATATCACAGAGGAGCCAATTTAATTGGAATTGGCTATAAGCCATTGCTTTCACATCGATACTGAATCTCTAGGACCACCAGATAGCATCACTGACTTGAGGACAAGAGTTTGAGCAAGCTTCACGAGTTGGTGATGGACAGGGAAGTCTGGCGTGCTGAGGTTCATGGGGTCGCAGAGTCAGACATGACTGAGGGACTGAACTGAACTGAACTGAGGACCTTCAAAATTACTGTTGAAAAGCCCAGTTGACTAAACAGCTTAAATGGTCTAATAGCATTCTTTAGGAATCTGAGGCCTCCAGTCACCCATTAAAAAACTAACAATTGCAAAATTTACCAGACTTAGGAGGAGCCTGAAGTTGTCATCTGAGAGAGTGAGATATATCTTGAGATCTCTGAGTAGGGACTTGATGACCCTCCTGAGAGAGAAACAGACTCTCATATCCAGTTCCAACAAATAATGAATTAATGATAATAAAATTCCATTAACAAGAGCATACTCCACAGCTCTCTTCCTCTTTTAATAGGATTTGACCTGTTATTGGAATTTTTGCATTGTGTCTTCAACCAAGGATCTACAAACACTTTACAAATATTTCAGCTCATCTTGCTTTCTGAATTGGACTCCTAAAATTCCGATTCATTAATTTTTGCTTTAATTTACTAAGACTTAATGTGGAAAGCTTAAAAATTTTTTTTCTTTAAATTCATTCACTTGCATACAGAGTCACTGCTATCTTCTAAATTAGTATTCTTAAAATTTAACAGCCCACATTCAGTTACCTTCCCGATTTTTGTATGGGCATAATGAATCCACTTTTCTCTTGTTTCCACGTTACAATGGTTTTAGCTCTAGTTTTAGTGAGTTCCATTTTTTTTTTTTTTTTTTTCATTTTTAATGTGTGAGTCATCTTAAAATTTAGTCACCTTAAGGTCGAATGTTATGCTAATTAAGGATCTAAAGCTTTGTGCCTTTACTCAAGGGTCTCTAGATCTTACACAATGCTGACGTCCATCTGTTTAAAACTTGAGAAGAATTAAAATCAGATAGTGTCTAGGGACCTAATAGCAACCAGGAGTTTATTTAAAAATGTCAATTTAGGGACTTCCTTGTTGGTCCAGTGGCTAAGGCTCTGGGCTGTCAGTGCAAGGGGCCTAGGTTCGATCCCTGGTCAGGGAACTAGATCCCATGTGCTGCAACTAAAAAGATCCTGCGTGCCTTAGCTAAATATCTCATATGCTGCAGTTAAAAGATCCCCTATGTGGAACGAAGATCAAAGATCTCACGTGTTGCCACTGAGACCCAGTACAACCAGATACGTAGATAAAAATAAATATTAAAAAATAAAAATCAATCAATTTAGCCTTTGCTGGGGAAGAGTGACTTCTAAGAACACATTAACTTATTACATGGGTAGGCATCTCATGAGCTTCCCAGGTGGCACTAGTGGTAAAGAACCCACTTGCCAATGCAGGAGACATAAGAGATGTGGGTTTGATCCCTAGGTTGGGAAGATCCCCTGGAGGAGGGCATGGCAACCCACTCCAGTATTCTTGCCTGGAGAATCTCCATGGATAGAGGAGTCTGGCAGGCTGCATATTGTCCTAGGATCACAAAGAGACACGACTGAAGTGACTTAGCATGCATGCATGCAGGCATCTCACAGGCTATTTTTTTCTGTATCTATAAAATAAAGTGTCTGTCATGGAAAGCAGTCCTTAATTAAGCTATTGATAACTTTGCCTCTCTATTTTTTTTTTTTTTTGATAGGACTTAACATGTTCTGATTATTCATATACAAAACTGTAATGGAAGTTCCAAAATAAGTTAAATGCATTATGCAGTGGGTTACAGTTAGCAAGAAATTGCCTTTTTGGTTGACTTTACTTGACTATGGAGAGAATTACCCATGTATCGTCCCCTGGGTCTCTTTAAGCTCTTGTTTGCGTAATTGAAATTCCCTACATTTCAATAGGCGAAGTTAATTTTTAGATTTTGACAATGTTTTCACCATAGCTTGATTAGGAAAGTGGTTTCATCATTCCTCAGGGGTTTATCCAATTCAAAGATATTTCTTCTTAGGATTGGCATCATAAAGCTAGGGTATCAGCTGAACACAAACCACGGTGCTGGTTTCTCCTAGTTGGCTCTTAGAACTACCTTTGCGCTTATTGCTTAGGAGCTCTATCTACCATTCCTTGGCAAGCTTATAAAACTCTCCAGTCCTCAATTTAATAGTCAAATGAACTAGAGACACTGATTTAGGTCTTGAGGAATTCTGAGGAACACAACACCGCTATCTTGTCCACAGTTAAGTCAGCTCGTTTAATTTTGTAGAGTGGAGAGAGATTTATCATGGCATTTACTTTGTATTTTTGTGCCTATTCCTCAGCACACTTTGTAAGTCTTCTTGGTATTCTCTTGGGCGTGGAAACCAGTACTCCACTCAAAGATCTCAAATAACTGTTCTCAAACCCCATACTTGATCAAATGCTTATTTGGACTTGTAGATAACACCAGACTCAGGCTGTGATGAAATAATTACCATGCGTGCTAATAGCTCTCTTTAGTTGTAAAACCAAGAGGATCAAACAAGAAAAGTTTAGAGCCCCAGAGCCATAAAAAATTTCTTTTAAAGAGTTGGATTGGAGCATGATTATGTTCATTAATGCTGATGAAAATTTCTTTAATTTCCTCCTTGAAAAGTTACTTAAAACACTTCTTAAGTTGCTCATTTATAGTAGTGATTACCACTTATAAAACATAGTGGGGCTTTAGCAATGCCTTTTCCCTTCAATTTTTCTTAAAGAAAAAAAAAAGAGAGAAAGAAAAGAAATCTCCTGCTAGCATCTGCCTTTCTGCACCAGGTCCTCCTCACATTGCCTCATGTTGCTGGCTTGTGCATTTCACTCCTTCCCTTCCAAGTTATGGTTACACAACATAGCCTCTGCCAATTTTTTTTTTTTTTTAATATCTGAAAACTGACTCAGTTTTATTTAATTTACTGGGGCAAATGCCATGGACACATTTCCAAGAAAGGAAGAGATGTGAACCACAAGCTAGCCTTAAGAGCAAGGAGAGAGAAATAACTTTAGAGTTACAAGGTTTAGGGGATTTTGATATGACTCCTGAACCGCTTAGTGGGAATCAGTGTTGTAAGATGCAGACATCTCTGTCCTCTTCAACTGCTTTTTGTGAATAATAACAGCTAATGTTTATTGACAGACTCCAGGCACTGAGCTAAGTGCTCTTTATAGATATTCCAATTTGATCATTACCCACAGGATTGCAAATGCCTGCCTAAATTACCATTACTTTTTACAAGAAATTGATAAGTTTAATTGTCTATAGACTGACAATGGCTCCTGTTTAGTGTGCCCTGGGAAGGCAGCAGTGCTTCCTTGGATGAGTCCTCTGAGGTGTTTCATCAGTTTCCATTGCTAGTAGATGTACCTGTTTCTGTCTTGAGGTACCCAGTGTAGTTCATTGCTGCCTTCACACTGGACCACTCAGGATGCAAAGCAGAATGTCACTGGCAGTACCTGTCATTCTTCATGCTCTTCCTCATGGGTTTATGCATCACAGAAGAAATACTGTGGTGAATTAGTAGGAAAGGAGAAATGCATGCCGAATCTCTGCTCTATCCTTTTAATCTCAGGAGATAACCATTCTTCTTTTAATGAGAAGATGGAGGTCATTGGGTGCAAAATCTCATACTACATCTCTTCTCTTTCTCAAAACTCATCTTTATCGTGATTCGTCCTAATGTCCTCTGCCCACCTCAGAGGACGTTGTGTTCCTCTTCTTAGGAAAGACTCATCCTCTATCCATGCTCTGGGGCTCACACATCTGTGGCCAGCAGGCTCTGTTCCAACACCTAGCCTCCCTCCCTAACATGCCACCCGTCTCTTTGCACCCGTAGGGATGAGGGAGAAGCAGAGTACAGTTAGGTGCCGGGTCCTGTATTGGATGAGCTTTGACTTCTTCCTTCAGGTTCAAATTGTAAGAACACCTTCCCTCAGCTCTTCCCCTTCTTCATTTTCCTCCATTCTTGCCCAGCCAAGCTTGGTGAGTGAGAACTCAGTCACACTGGCTCTGCTTCCTTCTATGCCGATCTCAGCCTCTGTCTCCATTGTGTTGCTGAAACTGCCCTGACAAAGCTGTCAGGTGAGGTCTTTGTGGCTTTGCTTTTCCAGTGTTACTTGTTCTTATCCAGCACTTAATATTTTTGAGATTTCCGCCTTCCCCCACCCCCTTGCCTTGAAATTCTCTCTTCTCTTTGCAGGAAAACTCCCTCTTTGGGTTGTGCTCCTGCCTGTCTTTTTCAGTATTTGGGGTCAGGGAGCATTTGAGGGGAAGGAAGCTAGGTTGTTCCTCTTCCTCTGCTGCTCCTACTTGGTTGGTGTTCTTTGTATCTTTCTTTTCTATCTACATACTTTTGTTTGGTGAGGTCAACCTCTCCCACAATTTCAGCCTCCATCTATATTTTTGTGGCCACCAAAACTTGCTACATAACCCTGATCTCACTCTTCTATGCCATGCTTTTGTTTCCAAGTGCTTGTTAGACAAGTCCTTTTCCAGTTCTGTAAGCACATGGAGTTAAATGTATCCCATGGTGATCTTATTATATTCTCTCCCTAATCTATTTTTCTTATTTTGGTTAATGATAAAGATTATGGAATATAAAAGGAAAAAGTAATGAATTAATGCTTTTAAATCACATGAATGTATTTTGCATTATTGTAGTTTTTGGAAATGTTTCCAAAAGAGTGAACTCTACAAGAATCAGGGAATGGTTTGCATATAGAATGACAAAGTTTAAGTACTCACATTTTATTTCTTTTTACAAGCACTATGCTATCTTTGTTTATTTCAAATATATGGTTTAAATGGAGGTAAATGAAATATCACGGAGTTGAGTCTCAAGTTAGAAACTACACAGTTCTGAATTGTTAAAAATTTACTCTCTAAATGAATATCTCTATCTGTTTGGACAGTAGGACTGGATGTTCTCCAAACTAATTTCTGTGTAGGATACAATGTTTATCAAGGTTAGGTTAACTGGAATGTGCTAATTTGAAGCTTACGTGTTTGTTATCTTGTTATATTGTTTGTTATATTGCTTAACAGTTACCACAGCGACTGGTTAGAACTTGGACAACAGAAGATTTTTAGGGAAGAGAATTTTGTCATGGACATTATTTAGAATTGCTGGCACACAGTGCTAATAAAAAGCAGATTGTAGTTTAGTAAGTTTTATTACTGTTTTAAAATTCTCTGTACAAAATGCGCCCCTTATTGCCGCCACCTGGGTAAGACTGATCCCATCTCCTGTCACCCTTTGTATACTATTATGTCATAGAGTTTGCACTCTTCCTTTGAAATATTTAGCAAAATAACTCTTCCTCCTTGTTCCTAATACCAATGTTTAGCTCAGAATCTTGGCATTTCTCTCGTGGATTATCATAATGACCTTCACTCTCTTCTCTTGATCATCAGTTTTTCTGCCTTCTGGTCCATTCTTTATTACCAGAGGTAATAATAATTTCACCATCCTACTTTTCTGCCTCAGACTTCCCAATGGCTCTTTATTCATTGCATACATGAGTAAGTAGAATTCCTTAGCATGACATATGAGGCTCCTATTTCACAATACAATTTCTGACGATCTCTTCACGTTCAACCTCAGCTCCCTCTGCTCTAATGTAACTACGTATTTCCTCCACCCCACAACATAGAATTCTCTTGAGTACCTTGACTTTGCATGTACTATGCAATAGGGTCTTGGGGTGCCTTTTTAAATCTCCATCGCCTATGAATCCTTTCCTCAGTCTCAGACTCAGTTGCTCCTCCTCTGTGTTCACATGGCACTCTGTACACACCTCCTCTGTGTTCACATGGCACTCTGTAGCACATGGATCATGTTTTTTTAAAGTCTTTATTGAATTTGTTACAACACTGCTTCTGTTTTTTGTCCATGAGGCATATGGAATCTTAGTTCCTTGCTGCTGCTGCTGCTGCTAAGTCGCTTCAGTCGTGTCCGACTCTGCGACCCCATAGACGGCAGCCCACCAGGCTCCCCCGTTCCTAGCTCCTTGACCAGGGGTCAGACCTGTACCCCCTGCATTGGAAGACAAAGTCTTAACCACTGAATTGCCATTGCAGTCCTGATTGCAAGTTTTAATTTATGCTCCACCCCGCCCCCTGAAATCACCATGACCTTCTTGAGAACAGGGATAGTGTCTTATTCATCTTTGTATCCTTATCATCTATTAATATTAGAATAATTAACAAATAGCCAGTAGATGCTGAAAATATGTTAGTTGATAAAGTGGATTTGAACTTGTAAAGAAGGAAGGGAGGGAAAAGTCATGTAAAAACTTTGAAGAGCAATTTGACAAATCTCAGAACTGAAAACCTCCAGTCATGAATGAGTCTTTAAAAATATTAAAGAAAAAGGCAAGCCATAGAATAGAAACAGTATATTTATATTGTATTTTAAAACATGCAAAATAATTTTATGTTATATAACGTGTATGGATGCATGCATGTAAAGAAAAGTATAAGAAATAAATTGAAACCTACCAAATCAGGCAATTTAAGAGTAAAGGAGAGGAGTGAGATTGAAGATATATGGGCAATATTTTATTTCTTAACATACATGTAGGGGATACAAATGCTCATGAAAAAGAAAGAAAGGAAGAGAAAGAACAAAAGGGAGGAAGAAAAATGAAAGGTCCCACTTAGATTGGCTGGCTATTGGATTTCCATGTCTAGACCTGTTGAGGTCTCTAAAATATCATCTCTAGGAAGTGACGTGGAGAAGGCAATGGCACCCCACTCCAGTACTCTTGCCTGGAAAACCCCATGGATGGTGGAGCCTGGTGGGCTGCAGTCCATGGGGTCGCTGAGGGTTGGACACGACTGAGCACTTCACTTTCACTTTTCACTTTCATGCATTGGAGAAGGAAATGGCAGTCCACTCCAGTGTTCTTGCATGGAGAATCCCAGGGACAGGGGAGCCTGGTGGGCTGCCGTCTATGGGGTCACACAGAGTCGGACATGACTGAAGCAACTTAGCAGCAGCAGCAGCAGCAGCAGGAAGTGACTAATGTGGTCATGACAATAGATTTAGCTGCCTGTGTATATTAGCTTCCTTGTTATTCATCTTATGTACCATTATCACACACAGTTAAAAAAATAAGCAGAAGAACATTCCTTACTTAATTTGTTCTTCCTTTGTTTTCTACCATACAGCTAATAGCTACCTCATCTTATGTGGAAGCCTTTCACATGTCTGTATGTCTGTCTAAGTTAAAACATACACCAACTTTTAGAGTCTTCTAAAATGTTTAAATGACAATTTGATTTACACTTATTAATTTATTCTGTCAGTAAAGCTATGTGTCCTAGGCTACCTGTGCCATAAGGGTGCCTATTTATTCTAGTTGGCCACACCCATGATCTCCTCCAACATCCAGAACCCAGTTTTACATTTCATATACATTTCATCAATTCTTGGAAAATAACTATTCTTTGTTGAAGAGGAAAGGTCTTTTTAAATGGTAATTATCCTAAATATTAATTTGGAGGTGACAACAGATTTTTAAGTGGTTCTATTAGGGACCACAGTCGGGAAACTATATGGATATGAGTGTCTCTAACAAAGCATATTTTTGGAATAGCCAGTTATAGACTGAAAAGAACTAGAAAATTGACTTCTATCCATCTGGCGACTGAAACGGCACTATCTAAAGATGGATTGCACTTCACATATTTGGACCCTTCTTCATAATTTATAACAATCTGGGAGAAGTGATAGATTTTCCCTGTTCAATTGATAAAACATATTTTCAAGGAATCCAAATAGATAAGAGATTGTATTCAAAGGAAGGATCCCTTTCAAGTATCAATTTTGATAGATTTCTCAATGAATTGCAGTCAGTTGTTAAATTCAGAGCATTTTGTAGGTAGGGCAATTTTCTTTTCAAATGTGTTCTCTCTGTCTCTTTTTCTCCTCATTCTTTCAACAACTAACAGATACTCCACTCCCCCTGTAACATATATCTGTAGGTAATTTTTCTTTAGAATTTGCACCCCATGTTGTCAGAATATGTTGAAAATCTCTCTTTGGCATTTTAAGAAGTGCACACATGTATATCCATGTTCAAGTCCCTATTTGTCAACCATGCATCTGGCAGGGATTCAGTTCAGTAAATATTTGTTGAGTGAATCTCTCCTCCAAATATGTTTGCATTGAGGATACCCCCAGATTCTAGACCTCACCATTTTATCTCCTATATGTATTGATATGGTGTACTACAATCTGTTCCTTAGAGAAGCTATAATTCACTGTACTTAAATCCCCTGGAGACAAACTGGAGCAGTGGAAAGCATGAAATCTGATTCCAATTCCAGTTTTACTAACCTTGCCTGGCTTATTTAACATGAGGTCTCAGGGTTTTGTTTTTTGTTTGTTTGTTTGTTTGTTTGTTTCTGAAAAAAAAAAAAAAAAAAAGGAATGATCACCATTTTATCTCCCAGAGTGGTTGTGAGGATCAACTAATATTGTGCATTTAAAGCCCAATGGAAGGGGTTCAATAACTATTAGTTTTCTCCCTTCCTTTTGGATGTGTCTGTGCCAGGGTTGTCTGTTTTAACTGATAGCTCTTCATTAAGCGCTAAGTCTTTTCTTTATGGGGCATAGCTCAGCAGTGACACCTGGTTCACTGGCTTTCTTCCTCAGAAGACTTAACTCCCTGAGAACAGAATCTGGATTTTTCTGGTTTGTTGCTGTATCCTCAGTGCCTTGCATAGCAGGTGCTTTATGAATATGTAGTGAATGTATCTTGGCATTACAGAATCACAGGATTCCAGAGCTGCCAAGGATGTTAGTGGTTCCCTCATCTAACCTCTCATTTAAAGTTTGGAAAATTGCAACCTAGAAAAGTAAGGGACTAAGGCAGTTACACAGAGCAAGTTGATGCCACCTTCAGTGTACCTTCCACTAAACCACACTTCCTTCTGATGACGATGAGAAAAGTGATGTTAAGAATTGTGCAGGGTTGTGGGACTTCCCTGGCAGTCCAGTGGTTAAGACTCTGCCTTCCATTGCCCAGGTCACTGGTTGGAGAACTAAGATCCCACATGCCACATGATATGGCCAAAGGAAAAAGGGAAAAAAAGGTTGTGCTGAAGCTCACACCTCGTCTGGGGCTGCAAACAGGCTCACACTGTGTCTCTCTGCCTTTCCCAGGCATACCTGGGATAAGAATCAACTCTGCTCATGGTTATTAGATTTATGAAGAATCTCGTTAAAGTTATTCCATTAGTACCATCTCCTGAATTTCAGAACTGAGTGCTATCAATCATCAAAGGGTCTGAATACTGATCCCCAGGCATGAGAGTGAGGGAGTGGGGGTGAGACGGGACGGAGCAGTTGGGCAGGTGAGGGAGGAGAACACTGTAAACCTCGCTCAGGTTTGCGCTGAGTGTGTGGCTCAGTCCAGATAGGAAACACTGTCTATCAGCCATCAGCCCTCTTCATTACTAGATGTGGCATATGGCAATTATTTGTAATTGAAATATAATAATTTATAGCTGGTGTGTTTCAATTTTTAACAGTTTCTATTTAGTGCAGATAGAAATAGACTGAGAAGCAAATAATGTAATTACTCACTAAAGAAGTCAACTCTTGTTAGAAGCTGGTTATGTGACATCCAGCTGCATCCCTGACACCTCCCTTGTTTCATTTGAGGGATCTGACAATGGGCCTTGGGAAAGGATGCCCGTTTCATGTAACATATGCAGGTGTTTCCCTTTATGAGTCAGAAGCAGATGTCTGTTAGGCAGAATGTATGACAGCTTGACACACATCTGGCCCCACCTAGCAGGAAAACTATGACCTGTAAATTGTACTAATAAAATACCATCACTCTCATTTTGACTGGGCCATGAAACCAACACCTTTGTCCTTCAACACTGAAGGAGGCTAGATCCCACACAGAGGGTTTGTGAGTGGCTCAAAGCTTAGGATTGTAAGTTGACCCTACATGTTGCCTTTGATGTATTTTACAAAAGAAGTTTTGTGAGCCAAATGACAATGTGATCTAACCCCAAGTGTTCTTATTTGCAGAAGGGGAGCAGTAGAATTCATTAAGCTAACACTTTACATCTCTACATGTCAAGCACTTAGAAGGCTCAGGAGATGGAATCTTTTGGGCCACAAATGAAGTATTTCAAAGTGGTGGTCTATTCAGAGACTCTGATGACAGGGCCGTTTTCAAAAAGCTCATAAATAAATATATCAAACACTAACCGCTTACAGAAGGCAGGGCAAATGAGTTACCATCCTGAACACTTAGCTCCTCAATTTGGGGAGCTAATTAAAACAAAACAACAACAGAAAAACTTTCCCAACAAGTTGTAAATCTATACTCACAAAATGTTAATTACAATATCATGAACTGTTCATAGGTTCTATTATTTTTAGCACATGAATGATATTCAAAGTTGGTACAGAATTTCCATCTTTTCATCTTATTTGGGATTATTTTCCACAATTTTTCTCCCTAACTTCCCTCCTCTAAAATTTTATTTTGCAATTTTGGTAAAATACTACTTAATTTAAATCTTTATTTCATTCCATTTTACATTGATAAATACCATAAATAACCTGCACATTTTATTTTTAGTAAAAATTCTGAAGGGTAGTTTCAGAATCACTTTACAATCTGGTATCATCTGTTTGTAGCTTTTAAATTTTGTCCCCAAATTACTGTTTTGATCCAGATAGTTATTCTGTTAAAGCATGTTTATAAAAGTGAAGGTAAAGTACACAAAGTGAAAAGAAAATGACTGTAGAGATGACAATTCCTCAAGTGCCATAGATCTGTTCTCTGCACTGCTGTTTTAATGACAGCAAAATAATACACATTTATGAAAGGAAATGGATGAGGAAGGCTGAGAGTGTTTGATTTAAAGTAATTTTGTTATCTGTCATATAAGGTGGGGAAAACTGTACTGATTTTTAAAGCGATCATTTAGTTACAGATGTTTCCAGACCCCTTCCCTGATCCAAGGAAACAAAATACCATTCAACAACAAGCCCAGATTTAGAGATGGGGCTTGTTCCAATATAAACATTTCTTAGCTAGACCTTCTCCATGAAAGTGCATAGTCAATTTTTCCATATACAGTGGGAAAGACAAAGCTCTTAGCTTAAAAGGCATTCTCGCCCGTGGCACAGAGCTCCTGGAATGAACAGCCTAGGGACGCCACAGTTCACAATGCTGATTTATTCATCAGAAGTATATGACAGGATTATGTCAGAATGCACATGTGCCACAGATAGAAAACTCAGCACCATTTTGGCTTTCAGTGTTTGGTATGGTCATTCATTCACTCTGCGTCTGTCTTTGATATAGCACTGTTTACCCAGGGCCCGGTTTAGTGTGTGGCACAAAGCAGGTATTCAACAAATAAGGGAAGCATGAACTATTTTCTTGAGCAATTATTATCCTGAAGGCACTTGGCCAGGCAATTTGGGGAACCGGAAGATGAATTATGGATACTTCTGGCCTCCAGGAGGTTAGTTGGGGCATTTAAGGTATATATATAACTTTCTATAATATACAGTAGAAAGTCCTAAGAGTCATAATATAGGAGAAGTACAGAGAAATGCTGAGAGAGTGAAGAGGAAGGGAAATTTACTTTTAACCTGGAGGTGGGTAGTGGATCAAGAATGATTCTTCAGAGGAGGTAGCGTCTTTGCAGGGTTTTCTTGAAAGAGAACACTGAAGCCGAAAGGCTGGAAAACACAGGACGGTTTTTAATCACTTCCCATAAGGCAGAGAGGCTAGCACTCATATTCCTCTCATTGTTTTATTGCTTCAAGTAGACATCCTCCCTGCTCCCTTCCTCCCAGCCCCCAGTAACCTTCAATAAAAGGCACCAGGTGGAATGACTTTTTTTTTTTTTTTACTTTCTGGGATCTTCTTTGGAAGGATTAGTTTAATATTAGTGATTAAACTCATGTGACATCTTCAGCAACCTTCTGGCTTACAGTATACTCACATGGAGATACCACTTTCTGTCTACACCACCTTCTGTTTTCATAGATAACACTGGAGGCATGCCCTAAATCCCGAACTAAGTGTTAGGTATGCCTAGAAGCCTCATTAATTCCTTGTGGTCACTGGGATAAAGAACTGTTATGTAGCTAGCAGTTAGGAGTTTGGAACTGACAATAATTTCCAAGTCAAAATTTGTGAATAGGGATAATGCCATTCAACTATAAGAAGAGAATATTTTCATATTATCCTCTTTCATTCTGCTGTCTAATGCATTTTACGCAAAAGTGAGATGAGCCAAAGCATGATAATAGAAATACTTGGTTGTATGGCCCTCTCAGTAGCTGCAAGATTGATTTAATTGACTGAGAATCTATTAATAATTAAAGCAAGAACCTTGTGCACTTGGGTTTTTTAATAGCCCAGTCACTGAATGGTTGAAACAGAGCAAAATTCTATCCTCATTTAAAGCTTTGACTGCTATTTCAGTTTTTTCTCCTTTTAAAAAGTTTGTAAATTTCTTAGATAATGTGAGCTAAGTTCCAAGCTAAATCCATGCTGACTCATGACTTTGAGGAGGGAGCACATTTCCTAGATGAATTTATGTTAGCAGATTTTAAAAAGAGAGACTGTAATCAAAGGAAAATCAAGACAGTTTAGATAATCAGAGATGAAGATACAATGTCTTAAAATCAAAACAAGGGTACAACACTTGTTAGCTTTCAAAACAACTGAATGGGAGAGCAGACAAAAAGATGTTCTGCAGAAAGAAAACAACAAAACGCTTATTTCCACTGAACATTTTGATATATTGCAGGTCCAAAAACACAGGTCACAGGGAAAATGTGCTTCACCTGCCAAAATAATCACAGATAGTCTTTGAGAGTAGGAAGAGCCCAGCACTTTAATAAAGCCCAGAGATTTTAAGCACCTTACAAAGAATATTATCCTTCCCCCATAAAGATAATTACTCGATCTTACAAATATATTTATATTTTCTTAAATACAGTATTACTTTCACCATACTGAGGATCTTCCCCACAACAAAGATCGGGAGAATAACAAGGGATGATGGTGCCCACTATTTTGAAAGTGAACCATTGAGTGCACAGCAGGTTAGAGCTGTTCTGCCTCTCAGAGACCTTCTTATTTTGCTGACTATGTGGAGGCTGCCCTAACTCCCTGAAGTCTTTCTTATTTCTCATTCCCTGTTAGACTCAGGGCACATCTAAGCAGTGCTATTTCTGGGGAAATCCCTGGATTTTGTGTGTGCAGGTGGGGGTACTTCTCTGGTGGTTCAGTGGTAAAGAATCTGCCTGCTAATGCAGGAGATGCAGGTTTAATCCCTGGGTCGGGAAGATCCACTGGAGAAGGAAATGGCTACCCACTCCAGTATTCTTGCCTGGGAAATCCCATGGACTTAGGAGCCTAGCAGGTTGGATTCCAGGGGCAGTCCCTGGATTTTATTAACTATAGTTCTATTGGGAATTGGTAGATTGCCTTTGAGAAACTTTCTGTTGGAAGAGTAGGGTGACTTGGCTCTGAGATCAGCAGTGAAAAAGCTCCACAGGTAAAAATGGAGATGCTGAAACTCAGAACTGTTACAAAGCAGTTTGGGACAGTCACAATGGGGTACAACTGCCAGAAGAGACCACTTTGGTGCCAGCACATATTTAATTTTCTTCATTAATTTCTCAACTTGTAATTGTTTTGCATCATGATAGGGAAATTTCTTTAAGTCCTGTGGAAAGCTGAATGATGACTGTGTGCAGGAAAAGCAGACATAATGTGGTCTGGGAATTTTTAACTTAGTTCTTCAATTGTTTTAAAACAAAAGGGTCATTGTTCATTTTTGAAGTAGATCTTTTTTCTTTCCTCCTTTTAAGATCCAGGATGTGTTGTTTATTTTTATATGACCATCAGAAAAACTCTAGACGGAAATTCTGAAATCTTACTGCACTTGAAAGCTTTCTTTTTAAGTATAGGTGCTGAAAGCATAACTGAAGAGATTAGTAGCCATATGGGGCCTAAGCAAAAATTCTTGAAAGAAGCTACGAGTAGTGTGGTTATAAATTAAATTCAAAATTTGGATAAATATACTGATCAAAAGCCAAGAGAATTTCTAATATCTTAGTAGTTAAATTACCTGGGAATAAGGCATCAATGGCGATATGTCATAACAAGAAAGTGAACATGGATATGCTCTTGTCTGATCCAACTTGTTTAATATCCCAACACACAGATCACTAGATGTTCCTCACCCCTATTATTCGGCCTGGTTGTGGTGCCCATGCTGTGATTCAGTAGACAAAAGGACTGCTCTAAAAGTCAGGAAACTTGGGTTGCTTCCAGTTCTGGAAACCTGCTGTGGGACCTGGAGGAAGTGACTTAGCTTCATGATATTTGTGGCACGATGCTTTCTAGGCTCTTCCCATCCTAATGATCTAGAATTCTGTAAACCTTCCTGCCATTTCATATTTGTTCCATGCTATGGAACTTTGAGCAAATTATTTAACATGTCCACATTTTGGAAAGTGAATGTGTTAGTAGCTCAGTCATGTCTAACTCTTTGTAACCCATGGACTGTAGCTTCTGTCCATGGGATTTCCCAGGCAAGAATACTGGAGTGGGCAGCCATTCCCTTCTTCAGGGGATCTTCCTGACCCAGGAATGGAACTGCAGTCTCTGGCATTGCAGGCAGATTCTTTTTGTTGAGCCACCAGGGAAGCCTAATATTAACATATTTATATAAATTAGACTGATAAGAGCTAGCCTGCCTGGTTTGCGAGGAATAAAGGTGGAAATATATATGAATATATCTTGTAAGTCGCGGAAGCTTTTAAGTATTAACATTGTTTTTTGATTAAGTTAGTCATTGGGAATTCCATTATTTTTCATTTGTAAATAACAGTTGTCTAATGTCAGCAGCTTTTTGAAAGCTGTGCTCTTTAAACTTTGGTTGAGATATATAGGGAGCTTTCCTAATTTATCAGAAGATCAAATCTGTCTCAGTATTCTGAATATTTGTCATAAAGCAAAATAAAATATCTGGCAGCTCGCCTTAATGACACTGTGAAAAGTTTAAGGTGTCACTTTTTATTCAAATAAAAAAGATAAAGTTTAAAGTATTTATTTTCTCTCTTTTAGTAAACATAGCATTCATAGTGGAAGCATTTTGGCCTTTGGAGATGAAGGACTCCAGATAGTTGTAATCCTGTGTTGAGGGAGGGGAAAGTTAAGACCAAGAGTTATCTTTTTAGGTCAGAGTGAGGTGAGAAAGGGTGGTAAGATTTTAAGTTAAGATGATGTTAATAATGATAAAATAATTGGTTGAGAAAAGTAAGAACCATGCAAACGTATGACTGTTCCTATGAGGACTGAAAGATACCATCAATCTGCTCTGCCCAATACCACCCTCCAAAACTTTGCAAAACTCATTTGCTGTTTTGCTCAGCATTCTCAGGTAATAACTGAGACAAAAGTGGAATTTCCTAGGAAAGTACCAGAAATATCTTCTGACAGGAACAGGATGCATAAAAATATCTCTCAGGAGAGCACCAATTGTTTAGAGATTTCTAGCTTGTGTCTGGAGCTGCAGCAGAGGTGCTCAGAGCACCGGAAGCTCTGTGCAACCAGCAGTACACAGTGACTCTGAGGCAGGCGTGTGACACTGAGACACTGCCTAGGGAGCACTGATTTGAATGAGATTTTGGGCAACGTTTTGGAGATCTGTCATGATTTAGAATATCACCTTGGAAGCCCCCAGTATGATTATTCTCAAACACTGTGGAGCAAAGAATTTCCTTTTTCTCTTTCCACATGAGGGAAGTCTCATGTAGAATTCACCTATGAAACTGATTAAAAAGATACACTGGTTAAAGGAAGCAGAGCCCCTGCCTCTTGCTGCTCACACTCCCATACCCCAAGTTGTACCTTAGGCAGGGCATTTCCACGAAGCCTCAGTTTGAAAGCTACTGATTTAGTAGGTCTTGTGTTAAAAGGTCTCTAAAGAGAATTTTTCATATGATATTTTTACAGTTCTACAATTGTATTGCAATAATACAGTACAGTTCTACAGTAGCACCTCTGACTCTGTCATCCTTGCTCTCCAAAACATGGCAAGTCATCTAATAAAATCTCTGCAATGACCCCAGCATCTGTTTTCTCTGTTGCAGACCATGGCCACCATCTAAATCCAGACCCTTCTTACTTTCTCGTGGACAATTACCAATACACAATATAAGTTACTCTGGTTCCAGGCTCCCTGTTGCCTACTGCCTGATCCATCCAATAGCCCCTTTCCAGATCAATGTTGATGAATTCCCATTATGCTTTGAAATCTTCAGTGACTCCTTATTGTCCAGTCCCACCAATTTGGACTATCTCCCTTTTCAGAAGAACCTTGTGTCTTTGATCTTTATTTATCTGATCCCCTCAGCTTGAATTTTCCTCAGTCTTAAAGACTCAACTTAAATATCACCTATTCCATGAAGTAACCTATGAACTTCCTACTGGGAGTGAATATTCCTTCTAAACCCTCCTAAATAAGAGTTTTGATAACATACCAATTTAGTTGTCGTACATGATTAGTTACTTGTTTTCTGTCTTTGATTGTGTTCTATGCATCCTTGTAGCATACAAAGCAACTTGCTGAGGTAGTAGGTACCCTTTGAAAATAAAACAAAAACATTGATGCTGATCAATCAAGTGTCTCTGGACACCTAAGGAATACAAAGTGGCAATGTAGGACTCAATATACTGTTCTTCATATTTCAAAATATCTAATAAAATTAATTGTAACATGCTCATAGAAACATACAACTGAACTGAAATGCTAAATTTTTGTGTTTGTTTTGCTTCTGGCTGAAGTTAATACAGAGTGATAAACCGTGAACTCCCTGATGTTCAAGCTGGTTTTAGAAAAGGCAGAGGAACCAGAGATCAAATTGCCAACATCTGCTGGATCATGGAAAAAGCAAGAGAGTTCCAGAAAAACATCTATTTCTGCTTTATTGACTATGCCAAAGCCCTTGACTGTGTGGATCACAATAAACTGTGGAAAATTCTGAAAGAGATGGGAATACCAGACCACCTAACCTGCCTCTTGAGAAATCTGTATGCAGGTCAGGAAGCAACAGTTAGAACTGGACATGGAACAACTGGTTCCAAATAGGAAAAGGAGTACGTCAAGGCTGAATATTGTCACCCTGCTTGTTTAACTTACATGCAGAGTACATCATGAGAAACGCTGGACCGGAAGAAGCACAAGCTGGAATCCAGATTGCCAGGAGAAATATCAACAACCTCAGATATGCAGATGACACCACCCTTATGGCAGAAAGTGAAGAGGAGCTAAAATGCCTCTTGATGAAAGTGAAAGAGGAGAGTGAAAAAGTTGGCTTAAAGCTCAACATTCAGAAAACGAAGATCATGGCATCCGGTCCCATCACTTCATGGGAAATAGATGGGGAAACAGTGGAAACAGTGTCAGACTTTATTTTTTGGGCTCCAAAATCACTGCAGATGGTGATTGCAGCCATGAAATTAAAAGACGCTTACTCCTTGGAAGAAAAGTTATGACCAACCTAGATAGCATATTCAAAAGCAGAGACATTACTTTGCCGACTAAGGTCCGTCTAGTCAAGGCTATGGTTTTTCCAGTGGTCATGTATGGATGTGAGAGTTGGACTGTGAAGAAGGCTGAGCGCCGAAGAATTGATGCTTTTGAATTGTGGTGTTGGAGAAGACTCTTGAGAGTCCCTTGGACTGCAAGGAGATCCAGCCAGTCTGTTCTGAAGGAGATGAGGTGAGGTGAGGTGAGGTGAAGTCGCTCAGTGGTTTCTGACTCTTTGTGACCCCGTGGACTGTAACCTACTAGGCTTCTCCATCCATGGGATTCTCCAGGCAAGAATACCGGAGTGGATTGCCATTTCCTTCTCCAGAGGATCTTCCCAACCCAGGTATCGAACCCGAGTCTCCCACATTGGAGGCAGACGCTTCAACCTCTGAGCCACCAGGGAAGCTAAACCCTGGGATTTCTTTGGAAGGAATGATGTTAAAGCTAAACTCCAGTACTTTGGCCACCTCATGAGAAGAGTTGACTCATTGGAAAAGACTCTGATGCTGGGAGGGATTGGGGGAGGAGGAGAAGGGGACGATTGAGAATGAGATGGCTGGATGGCATCACGGACCTGATGGACGTGGGTCTGAGTGAACTCCGGGAGGCCTGGCGTGCTGCAATTCATGAGGTCGCAAAGAGTCAGACACGACTGAGCGACTGAACTGAACTGAACTAAACACATTATTTTATCAGAAGCTCTCTTTTGCTGTTATAAATTACTTTGCCTCATTAAAAACTGAGATACTGCATAACATACTTCCCTTGGTAGGTGTTACTGACTCAGTTAGGTGTACTGCTCCCTGCCCTACCCCCATCCAATTCATATGTTAAAGTTCTGTGCATGATATCAGTGTATTTGGATGTCGTGCATATAAAGAGGTAATAAAGGTTGAGTGAGATCATAAGGGTAAGTCCTTAATCTGATAGAACTGGTGTTTTTATGAAAGAGGATGATCTCTCTCTCTTTCTCTCTCTCTGCATGTGCATAGAATAAAGGCCACTCAGAGAGAGGATGGTCATTTACAGGTCAGGAAGAGAGCTCTCACCAGAAACCAATCCTGACAACTTGATTCCAGACTGCTAGGCTCCAGAAAGGTGAGAAAATAAATTTATATTGTTTAAATCTCCCAGTCTGTTCTATAACATCATGGCAGCCCAAGCAAACTACTACAGTAAGCAAGACAGTTCCAAACCAGAGACTAGAGGAACAGGAGAAGCAGGAGAGATTCTTGGGCCTGACAGTCTGGGGAAGCACTGCTCTAACACCTACCTTTCTCCAAAGTTAACAATAGACTCCACAAGTGACTGCTAGAGCAGAGGCTACCTGGGTTTGTTCCAGACGGAATCACTGATGCCTTACCTGGTTCCTCTCAGCTCTTAGCCACTTTGAGCTGAGTGAGTAACTCACTTATTTCAGACATGTTATTTTATTAATATATAGTGCTTGAAAATTTCTAGGAAAGAAGTTAACAGCCTGTATGTCTTCTAGGTCTGACTTGAAACCTGCAGTTTTTAAGCTCCCTTTCCATACTGTCATTTATAGAGAAAAAAATTTAAAGATAAACAGTTTCTAAGCCTTCACTCAGCTTATAGTGGACATACTTTGTCTAATCATTTCCCCTGAGACTCTGCCTTTACTACAGTTCAAGTTCTTTCTTCAGCTTTCTATCAAGTTCTTTCAAGTTATAGGTTCCTAATGTAAACTCAGGATTCCACTGAAGCGTACTAATGTTTAGCTTGCTGCTGCTAAGTCGCTTCAGTCGTGTCTGACTCTGTGCGACCCCACAGACGGCAGCCCACCAGGCTCTGCAGTCCCCGGGATTCTCCAGCAAGAACACTGGAGTGGGCTGCCATTTCCTTCTCCAATGCATGAAAGTGAAAAGTGAAAGGAAGCCACTCAGTTGTGTCTGACTCTCAGCGACCCCATGGACTGCAGCCTTCCAGGCTCCTCTGTCCATAGGATTTTCCAGGCAAGAGTACTGGAGTAGGGTGCCATTGCCTTCTCCAAATACATACATACACATTCAGATACTATGTCAATCTTTAAGGCTCTTCTGCCCAAAGAAGAACCTCCCATTGTTATTGGGATGATAGAGTGAGTTTACTCTGGAACTTGAAAAACAAGTCAAAGTATAAACATACCACTAATTTAATGTTCTTTAAATAAACTCATCAGCCACTAAGACCACTCTGGCATTCCTGGATGATACCGGGGACCCTTGTTAGCTGAGCAACTGTCAGACACTCTGAGATTTAGAAACAGATGTTAGAGGATATTTACAAGACAGGGATTAAAAGCTTGGAGTCAGATTACCTGAGTTGTGACCTTGAGTGAGTTACTCAATTTTTTATTCAACTTCTATATGACTCAGTTTCCTCATCTGTAGACTAGTGCTAATAGTAGTGACTTCCGCATTATGTTATGATCAAGACTAATAATAGAGTGTCTCACCCAATGCCTAGGACACAGCAAGTGCTAAGCAGGTGCTTAGGCATGAAAAGAATGACAACTGTCCTGTAAGGTTATTATAAAAGGGCTGAGGCTGCCTCAGGGAGACCTGGAATCATCCAGGAGGGTGGGGACTACTCCACTGATGCAGGAAGAGACAGACTCTGTCTCAAGAGCACTTTCCTGCAAATCTCAGCCCCCTCCAGGAAAGTACTAGCTTGAGGACTAGCCTTGGCAGTTTTCATTTTGGGGAGCTAGCTCTTCCAAATCTCTTTCTAGTTTGTATCAGAGACCATACTCCTTCCTCCCCAATGTCACATCATCCTCCCTATAGAAAGCCTCCCTTATTAGCAAAAGAAACATTATAATCCCACTATTTTGAGTCTGGCAACACCCTGTTTTCAAGAAGATTCCATGAGTAAATTCTCCCCATCTCCACTCCCTTCCTCTGAAGGACACAGAGTCTCCAGTGGTCCTGTTCCTGGGCTGCGTGTGCTGGGAGTAGGAGACAGTAGAAACCTTCCCTATCATTTCATGCCTTTCTTGACATCCCCATCCTGAACACCTACTATGTGCTTGCCAGGCTTTCACGAAGTGATGTTACCGTCTCAGCTCCTCCAGATGCCTCAAGCAGCAGTTTTCTTTGAAGCTTGAATTTTATTCTAAAGTGTACCTTTCTAGGTTGGGCACTAGTACTGGGGTGAACCTGTAAGCTCTCTAACTAGCCTTTTGCAGCCACGATTTAGTTTTATATTTTAGACCTCTTTGTAATTACATCAAAAACACTTCCTTTTCTGGATTCTCAATTTCCTGAAGTCCATTAAAGTCTAAGCCCAGCTGCATTTTTGAGACTAGCAGTTCTCACCCTTTAATGTGCCTGTGAACAACCTGGGCACCTGGTAGAAAATGCAGATTCTGATTCTTGAGTGGGGCTTGGGAGTCTGCGTGCCCAACATCGGCTCATGTGCGGCTGGCGCTGCTGTCCTTGGGCCATGTTTAGTGTCTCCATGACGTCGACTCCTCCTCCCCATAGTCATTCACGCTGCTGGGCAATTCTGATACACTGACAATTCTGACTTCCAGAAAGGTCCTTTCAAAAAATATTTGCTTCCAAATGTTGAGTTCTGATTTCTGCCCAGGCTAGAAAAAGGCTATCAAATTAGGCTTCCTCTTTACCTTATCATAAAGGCTCAGTTGGTAGCAATGATACTGTGTCTATTATAATACAGTGATTTCAGTTGATGTTCATGATGAGTCAGTAATCTCTCACTGGCTCTTCCTTCCTTTTGCAGAGTGAAAAGACAGTCTCCCTCTCTGGACCCTCTGTCACAGGTCACTTAAGTGTTAGGAGACACATGGACATGAGTCCCCATGTCCCTCATCTTGTCTATTGTCATACTTCCTGTTTTTCCATGTGGAGCTTAATGCTTAGAGTCACCCTGAAGGGTCTGGAGGGGCAGACAGCAGTATCCAGGAAACCCGATGTGGGAGACTGTAAATTTGTTCATTGGCTACACTTAGGTCTGTCTCCTGGATACTGGCTGGGAACCTCCTGGGTGAGTCACCTTGGAAAGGCTCATGTCCATGGCTGGGCCAGTGCTCTGTTTTGCATTCCGTCCTTAGCCCTGCCCCTGGGGTTCTGAGGAAGCAGGAACAAGGACTCTGTTAAACCATTCCCATCCACCCTCTTCACCAGATTAGGACCCCATGTTTCCCTCAGGCTTGGATACTACATCTTTGGGTTCTAACTAGGACAGAAGCTGATTCTGTTCCTTAAGTTGGCTTCTCTTTAACAGTTTATAATTAGATCTGTTTATTAGACAATTATAGAACTTTTTGGTTGCATTAACCTTGACTTTGTTTTATTCTTTTCAAGTCATCCCGGGAGGTGAAGGGTCTTGTTCAGGTTCCTTTAACTGATAAGGGTGATATGATTGTTAGTGGCATGGCCAAGAATGAGACTAGTTCCAGACTCACAGTTCAGTGCTTTTTCCCACTCTACTCAATTCTGGGAGACTTTCCTATTGATAATTCAACTTAAGGTTAACTAGAAACAGTAAAGAGTGAGTGACAGTATATTGCATGCATGTCTGCTTAGTCATGTCTAACTCTTTGCAACCCTATGCACTGTAGCCCACTAGGCTCTTCTGTCCTTGGGATTCTTCAGGTGAAAATACTGGAGTGGGTTGCCATTTCCTCTTCCCAAGATAGTATATTAGAAGTAAACAGTTTTTTTCTTAAAGATATCTATATCTATCTATCTATCTATGTGTGTGTATATATATATATATATACACACACATTATTGTTGTTGTTTAGTCACTAAATCATGTCTGACTCTTTTGTGACCCCATGGACTATAGCCCTCCAGGCTCCTCTGTTCATGGGATTTCCCAGACAAGAATATTGGTGTGGATTGCCATTTCCTTCTCCAGGGGCTTCCTGACCCAAGGATCAAACCTGTGTCTCCTGCTTTGGCAAGCACATTCTTTAACACCAGGGCTCAGTGGTAAAGAATCCACCTGCAATGCAGGAGACCTGGGTTCGATCCTTGGGTTGAGAAGATCCCTTGGAGGAGGGCATAGCAACTCACTCCAGTATTCTTGACTGGAAAAATTCTCATAGAGGAACTTGGTGGGCTATAGTTCATGGGGTTGCAAAGAGTCAGACGTAAATGAGAGACTAAGCACAGCACACATATGTAAAACACTTAATGATCCCCAGTTCTAAAGCTAAGGATGATTAAGTCCCTTGAAACAATTTGAAAGAAAATAAGGCTGGAAGTCAGAAGACATGGTTCCTGGCACTGCTGCTTGTGAGCTTTGCGTCCTTGAGTGAAGCACCTCAACCCCTCTAAGACTCAACTTCCTTACCTATAAAATGAGAGGGTTTGAATCCCTAAACTCCCCTTCCAGATCTAATATCCTGTGATCCCTTTGATTTTATGGTTCCCACTGCAAGGTCCAATAGTTACACATCCAGTGCTAACCACCCACTGGCTGGCATTCAAACAGGTCTCCTCTATGCTGAATTCTGTGCTGCAGTAGAGGCTTCAGAGCTTGTCTCTGGTTTAAGTTGCATTTCAAGGTGTCTGCTGGCGTTAATCACAACAGACAATAATTCCAAGGGAACAATATAGAATGAAGCAATCATTTATGCACCACAAAGAAACACTGGCCGGTCTCCAGGCATTCAGACTCAGTTCAGCCTCCAAATAACAGGCACTTAGCACCTCACCTGTGACTGGGGATTGCCAGAATCACAGATGACAGAACCGCTCTGCTGTTCCCAGGACTAATAGCATACCGACAGGAAGAGACGTTAGACTTGGGGGCACACTTAGCTTGTCAAATTATAGCACTGTTTATCAAAGGGTAGCATACATACTGGGACTGTGAACTTTGAAAGGCACTATAGAATAATTCTGCTATGGAAGAAGAAGCCAGCCATGACTTTAAACGCTGATTTTGCTCTGGCTCTTGTTGTGATTCTAAATGGTTCTGCAGCCCTGGCATCCCACAATACAAGGCTTTGCTAGACATTTGTCTTGCCTGCTGCTGGTGTCTATAAAGTGCTTTCCTTTGGTCCCACATTTAGCTTTTTAGAGCTGCTCAGTGCAGGGTGCCATGCTGTAGTTCACTTTGTAAATAGACAACAGTATAGCATGTAACCGGAGAAGGCGATGGCACCCCACTCCAGTACTCTTGCCTGGAAAATCCCATGGACAGAGGAGCCTGGTAGGCTGTGGTCCATGGGGTTTTGAAGAGTCAGACACGACTGAGCAGCTTCCCTTTCACTTTTCACTTTCCTGCATTGGAGAAGGAAATGGCAACCCACTCCAGTGTTCTTGCCTGGAGAATCCCAGGGACGGGAGAGCCTGGTGGGCTGCCGTCTATGGGGTCACACAGAGTCGGGCACAACTGAAGTGATTTAGCAGCAGCAGCAGCAGCAGCAGCATAGCATGTAACAGTCAGGTCCACAGTGAATTTAAGTGAAGACATCTTTGATCTCTAGACGTCCCACTTTCCTTTAAAGCAGCCATGCCACTCCATGTAATGGAGGGCGTAATTTCAAAATAAGTATTAATATATAGAGTCTGCACTGTGCTTGAGGGTCCTGTTAGCTGTAGAATGCAGCACGGATCACTGCTCTAGTCTCCAAGAGACTTGGGCTAATGCAGCTTTTAATGTTATGGGATTTCTCCAACTCATTGGTTCCCATGGAGTCATAAACGTTGATACTTGACTCCGTTTAGGTAAACACTAGAATCTCTAGCTTCCAACAAAACACAACACACAAACTAAGAAATTCCTGGAAGTGAAAACAGGGCCATATTGCATGTTACTCAAAGTACAGCTGACCGCTCCTCTCTTTTTTTAAAGAATTTTTTCTTCGTGTATTTTTTTTTCCTTTATGTACAGGATTTGGGCTTTAATATGGACATTTTCCCACTACCATTCATCTTTGGAATGCTGTTTTCCCCAAGTTTCTCAGGATAAAAAGACTCAGATTCAGAGCTGAACTGCTGGCAGCTGAATTTCATTAAGACTTTGATGGGAAACTTAAGTTGGAATTACAAACATCTGTGGTTAAACTTCCCTTTAGTAAACCATTTCCCAGAATTTAACTGTACCACACTAGGAGCAAAAAGAAAAACAGCTGAAAAAAGAATGCTGCTCTTTGGCAAATGCTGGGGTAGATACTTAAATATTCTTCTATGTGATGACTATATCTCAGTCAAGTAACAGATTACCTGCTTTAGAAAACACATAAGTAATTGTTTGGAAATGCTGAGTTTTGGAACTCTGAGCATGTGCTAATGATCTGATTTTAATAGTTTCTAATCAATCAAATGTCTTAGAATTATGTCTGGCCATCATTATATGGTTACTTTGAGCAAGGAAAAACTCCATTCCTAAAGGAGAAGAGTATTTTGGTATTATATGTTTAAGGAAATTATAACAAGTCAGATTTGAGAATTTAATTGTGAATGGGGGAAAAAAGTTATAGTCCTTGTCATACCAAATTTACTGCATTTTTTCTTTTGTTTAACTTTTTCGAGATTTTTAAAAACTCATTCATTTCTCTTAACTACTCAGATTCCTGGGGAAAGGTTATGTTTAAAGAACCATTAGGGATACAATGATTATAATAATTAAGGTAGTTTCCTTCTCCAATGTTGAATAATCAACAAATTTGTAAGCAAAAGTTGAGAGTAATCAAATATACAGAATAAATAAAAATTTAGATGAAAACAAGCAAATACTACAAACATAAATTTGCAGGTAGATAAAAACAGGTAGTGGAAGAAAGAGGGTGAGGCAGGAAGGAGAGAAGAGAGAATGAGGGCAAACTTTGAGGTAGGCAGCTTATATACGTAATTTCACTTAAATTTCACAAATAAGGCAAATACATTTGTACTCATTTTAAGCCAAACAAACCAAGCCTCTGAGCTAATCTGCCTAAAAGTCAAACAGCTAGAAAGCAGGGGAGCTAGATTCGTACCACATCTGTCTGGCCAGATGCGCACATCACGCTTTTGATGAAAGGTGAATTTCAAATGTAAAGCAGAGGACTGCAAATAAACAGTCTTCAGGCTGAACTGTACCATCAGATGTGCTTCCCTCAGGGCACTAAAAACTGAGTCAGCAATTTCACTGAAGAATCCAGATTCTATCTTCTCATTAAACACAGAGGTGGGTGCCCCCAGAATAGGCACACTTCCTCTGCTGTTTCTTGGGCCCCATCACTCATAGGACATGTTCCTTTCACTGCCCAGTTGTTTTTTGCTTGGCCTGTATAAAAATCTGAGCTTCAAAACTTTCTCTGTTCCGTAGGATCAGCAATTCTGTTTCTAGGTATATACCCAAAAGAACTGAAAGAAGAAACTCAAATGGATAATTGTAGACCAATGTTCATAGCAAAACTTTTCATAGCAGCCAAAAGGTAGAAACAACTCAATGTCCACCAACAGGTAAGTGGATAAACAAAATGCAATATATACATAGAATAGAATATCATTCAGCCTTAAAAGGAATGAAATTTGGACACATGCTACAAAATGGATGAACCTTGAACACGTCATAGTGAGTGCAGTAAGGCAGATAAGAAAAGACAAGTAGATTCCACTTATATGAGATACCTAGAGTAGAATGGTGGCTGCCAGGGCCTGGGGAAAAGGCTAATGGGAATTATTGTTTAATGTATACAATGTTGAGTTTCAGCTAGGAAGATGAAAAAGCTTTGAGATGGATGGTGGTGATGATGATGGATGGCAATGGATGATGATGAATGGTGAATGTACCCAATGTCATTTAAAAATGGTTAAAATAGTAAATTTTGTGTATATTTTACCACAATTAAGCATTTTTCTTGTGGTTAAATCTGAGAACTCTAGAATCACAGCAAATGGAATTCTCTATTTTTCAGCAATCTTATAATAAATTCTGTAGTATACACCATGTAATTTATGCTACTCATCTAGCAGGTCAGGTGTCAGTCGCTCAGTCATGTCTGACTCTGCGACCCCATGGACTGTAGCCTGCCAGGCTCCTCTGTCCATGGAATTCTCCAGGCAAGAATACTGAAGTGGGTTGCCATTTCCTTCTCCAGGGAATCTTTCCCACCTAGGGATTGAACCCAGGTCTCCTGTATTGCAAGCAGATTCTTTACCATCTGAGAGCCACCAGGGAAGCCTTGCATAAATGGTCTTTGAATGGTATTTTATGTATCTTCATTTATTCCCAAACTTTGATGAAAATTATTTCCACATATAGTTCTATTTACCCAACCACATTTTCCTAGATACTCTTGCAAAGTTGAATTACTTTCATAAACTCCTTCCTAGCTGTGCCACTTACCAGGTAGGATGCCTGGGTAAACGCTCTGTGCCTCAGTTTCCATGTTTGTAAAATGAAACTATGCCAGTCTATTGAACTGTTATGAGGGTTAAAGGAAATAACTCATGGCAAGTGCTTAGTCATCTATAGGCCATGGTATTACCATTATTATTGTTGTTGTTACTATATTCTAGTTCTTCTAAAATAATGTTTCCTATGAGCCTTCTTCAGTGTTTGATTAGTGGCTGTGCTCTGCTCTCCTATCCTAGGAGTAGTACTTTTTCTATATTACCCCCATGGCATTACTGATAGTCATTCTTACAGAACATGAATTCATTCTGCTTTATATAGTGGCTATGTATATATCTTTTTATCTTAGATTGCTTACTCCTTGAGGGTTGGAATGCGACTGCTTTTTTTTGTGCTCCTCCTGGCCCTTGCTTTATTGCTGTTTACGTGGCAGAATTCAAAACCTCCTCTTTGGAGGATATTGAATGAAATAGGCTTCCCAGGTGGCACAGTGATAGTGAATCTGCCTGCCAAATGCAGGAGATGCAAGAGACGCAAGTTTGATCTCTGGGTTGGGATGATCCTCTGGAGTAGGAAACAGCAACCCATTCAAGTATTCTTGCCTGGGAAATTCCATGGACAAAGGAGCCTGGTGGGCTATAGCCCATAGGGTCACAGAGAGTCAGACAGAGTCAGACCAACAGAGCGCACACACGTAAGTGAATGAAATAATGACTGTGTGCCAGGGTGGAGCGGTATAGAATGATGGCCCAGGCCAGTGACTGGAAGTCTTAGTGTGATTCGACAGAGCCTCTTTCAAAGTCTGGGAGCAAGATAAGGAAAAGGAAAGCAGATAGTGAAAGAGATCTAAGCTGTCTTTCAGTAAACATACTGCAGTCCTTTAGAGGGCAGGCACCTAACTATGTGTTGGAGTGCGGGATCACAAACAGACCATGAAGGGAGTCTAGACGAAAAGTACATCAGAATGAGTCTCTTTCCACGTGCTTGTATTTTAGCAAGCAGGTTTGTCTCACGCAAGGCATACTTGTACATGCAGTTCATGGGGCACTAATTTTCTTGGAGGGAAGCTAACAGCAGCAGCAGCAAAACCCAGCCAGGTTATTAGGAGATAAACTCCTGTTTTCCCCTCTCAGAGAAGTTTGCTCAATATTGTCAATTATTTCCTTTATTTTCTCAATCACCTACCAAAGGCAGTAACAGCACTGTGGCCCTCCACCACTTCACACTTTGCCCCTCCAGCGGAGTCCCCATTCTCCTTCTGAGTCTCTGGGTGGCTTCTTTTCAGCCACAAAGAATATAGACAAACAAATGGCGATAGTAAGTAAAACGCACCATAAAGTCCTGAGAAATATGCCCAACTAATGGTTTCTTTTAATCAACCTCTAACCTAGTGTTTGTGACCTTGTTTAACTCCTGCTTCTTTCTGATAGACAAGAATGTCATGCTTTCCAAGGACACTTGGATACCCTCCTCTGGGGATGGTACTCTCTCTGTCCCTGCATCCCCGCCCGTTCTTCTGCGTCTCCATATTGGCCACGAAGATTTGTGCCTAGTTTCAATTGTGCCTATTATTCACTTGTATAATAAAATTAAGACTTTGTTTTTTAAAATGTGGACTATTAGGATACTAAATCTACTTTATGACACTACCTAGTTTCCCCTTTCCCCACCCCTACCTACTGAAAATCATTGTTATCACCACACACTGAGGAAAAATGGACTCAGTAAATTATCTGCTTATATTAAAAAAACAAAGCTAGTGTTTTCCTCACCTAGATAGTGAGGAAATCCTACCAACTAGCACGGAGTTACCCATGGGTGCTCCTCTTTTCACATTCTCTGCATCCTGGGGGAAGCTTGTGCTTCTTTTAGAAGGTAGGGAGGGGCCTTCCTTCTTGGTCAGCCAGTGCATCCTGTCCTTTTCCTCATTGCACATTTAGTGCATCTGTTCTCCAACTCACACTGTGTACCAGTGTGCCTTCCTCTGTGCTGAGGGTGGAGGGCTCAGGCGTGGAGAGGATGTCAGTCCTGCTATGGAGGAGCATGGGGGAGCCTTAAAAAGACCACCAGCCTAGCACCTCCCACTGCTCCATGCTTGCCTTAATATTTTTCTTCCTTCCCTTTGAAGGCAAATTGAGGAATAACCGTTTATACACACACACAAACACACACATGTATATATCCAATTCAAATAAAATGAATGTATTTTTAGAATATCCTTCCATCCACTTCTTGAACCTCCCACAAATAATGTTCTGTATGAACCCATGTTCTCTTTCTATAGATGAAAATACAGCCTCCTTAAGCAATTCATCAGAGTGGCTGTACCATATTATTAAATCTCCAGAATGTATTTGATTTCAGGTCTCCTTCCTGGCTATAAAGAGCATGGGAAACCCAACTGGTGGGGCATTGGGATTGCTGTAGGACCACAGGCTGACTGGAGGCATTATGTGAAACTATGCAGTGGGAACATAATTATCCCAATCCCACCCTTGCTACATCATATACTTTGAATGACTAATAGCTTCTTTCTGTTTCCCTAAACCAAAAACCTCAATGGGCATTCTGAACCTATTAGTCTCTGACAGTATTACACATTTAACTCACTACAGGACATTCTTTTTGATTGAAAAGATACAGACAAGCAATATTAAGTAAAATAGCAGCATAAAAATAAACTTCTGAGAAGTATTCCCAAATAAGGGTCTCTTTCAGTCTAATAATCCATGTATTCCTCATAATAATAATAAAGACAACACTTAGGATGTAGAAAGCATTTACACTGTCAGTCACTGTAAGCCCTCTATGTATTTTATCTAATTTCATCACAGTTAGTATATGAAGTATGATGTAGACATCAGTAACTTCTCTAAGCCTCAGTTTCTTTATCTGCAAGTTGGGCATCTGTAGTTTGCCCAAGGTGAGGAGCACAGAAGCTAAAATTTGAGCTTGGGACCATCAGACTGCAAAGCCTGCAATCTAAAACTCTGATGTGCTGACTTCATAGTATTTCACTGGGTATGTGAGGGCATAAGAAATTGTTTGGGGTTTCAGTAATAAATTTAAGGTTCCCTAAAAATAAAATAATGATTTTCTTACTTTTTGTGAGAGGAGAATTACAAAAAGTTATATGTGCTTATCTTTTTAGAAGTAGCAGGTAAAAAGACAGAATGCCCAGATAAACTGAATTTCAGATCAACAATGAAAAATCTTTTTAGCATAAATACATCTCATGAAATATTTGAGACATAACTAAAAATCTATTTGTTGTTTTTCTGAAATTAAAATTTAATTGGGTGTCCTGTATTCTATCTGGCATTCCTACTCTTAAGTCAAGCATTTCATCCTGGAACTTTCCACACTCAAAGCAACAGGTGGAGATAATGCTTCCTGAGGGGTTGATTCCAAGCCTGTAGAGAAGTGAAGCCTTCCCACTGTGTGGAGCGTCTCCTGATCTGGCTTCTCTACATCTGAGTACAAAGTTGACTAGAAGGCATGCCTCTCTTTCTCATGGGGATTACATTTCACACCACAATAGGGGTTGGTATGCTCTGGCCCTACCCATCTTCCCCTCATTTTAGGGCGTGGGTAGAGCTCACTCCTGGAGAAGGACCATCTTCACGCAGCATATCTTATCAGTAGTAATTAACAAAGCTACAGTTATACTAACAATTAGTAGGACTAATAACAATAATCCAGACTTCAGTGCTGTTAGCACTGGTATCAATCCACATAATAGCTTTGGTACAGTTGCTGTAACCATAGTGATAGGGTGTGTGTATGTGTGTCTTCTTAGGTCAACTGCTCTTTCTTTTCCCATGAACTTAGGTGACTTCATTTTCCTCCTACTTAGCATCCCCCACGCACTGGACATGCTATTGTCTGTCTTGGCTCAAGGGGCTCTTAAATCACTTACTCTGGATCCATCTTCCTTTACCCAATTTCTACACTTTGGTTATTTTTCAATGTAAATGCTATTGCAAGGAATTCAAACAACAGCTCTTTGACTATCGTCAGTAGCATATATTCATCATTTTTATATTTGGTTGGGGCTTGACTTTCATCATGACCTCTTGTTTCTGGGATATAATGGCTCCTGTCTATTTAAGGATTTGCTCTGCAGTTTCCTAACAGCTTCTTTAGTGCCCTCACCCACCCCCTCACCCTCCCCTGTTGCAGAGGACCTTCTGGTTAATTTGTGACCAAAAGATGGGCTGCGCACTGTTGTTCCCACTGTCCTAATATCACGGAGAGGAGGAGCAGGAAGCCGGTGACAGGGCACACACATTATGTGGTGTGACTTAATGACTCTACTGGAACATGCAAATGGCAGAAAGTCACAGAGGTGCCGCCGTGGCCCTAGGTGAGAGTCTAGCCTAGGGCTCAGAGCATTCAGGACACATGCCCTTTTGCCAGCCCGAACAAGGACGTGTTCCGAAGTCTCCGCTCTCAACTCACAAAGTCCAAATCTAAAGTACAAAGTAAAACTCTTTATTTCAAGTTTCTGAACTGGCCTAGTCCAGGTGAAACGCTCAAGGCGGGTGGAGAAGGGAAGGCGGGGGAGGGGAACAGCGAGTGTGGCACAGGCGGCACGGGGCGCAGGTGCCCCGGGAGGGTGGCAGCTGCAGGGGCACTGTACCTTGGCAGCAGGCGGCAGGCTTCCGGGAGCCACGCGGGGCGCGCTGGTCTCGGGCGGGTCTAGTCGGCCGAACGCTGAGCTCCCCTTCACTGTCAAAGGGGAAGGCGCTGCCGTCCCCAGACGCGGCGCGGGAGCAGGCGCCGCCGCAGAGGAGCCACAGGGGCAGGACTGCGCACCAGGCTGAGCTCAAAGCCATCTCTCCGCTGACATCCGACAGGGCTCGTCCAGGGGCTCGGCCACTCTTAGTCCTTGCCAGCCCCCGCTGTGATGCGGTGGTGCCTCGCTTACGGTACCGTCTTTGCGTCTGCGGTATCCAGATGTGGGAACTCAGGGCAGCCCCGGGAGCAACTTGGTAGAAAAAGGAGAGTGAGAGAGTAAGCTAGAGCTGGCCTCCCTCCCTGCCTCCCTCTCTCTTCTTCTCTCTCCCCTGTTTCCCTCTCTCACTTTCTCTTTCTCTCCCCAGAGACACTGACTGGCTAAAGAATGTACAGATGTATGAAGCTAAAGCTCAGCATCAAGCGGCGGATGGGTTCGGGACGAGCCCCGGGAGCGCAGGCCACCTCCTGTCCCCGGCGGTCGGGTGGGGACTAAGAGTTGCGCTGCCCTGGCTTTCTTCCCACACCCATTCTCACCACTCCCTTTTACCTTCTCTTCCAGGACCTCCCCTCCAAGCTGGTCTTTCAGGCACTCTGGCTGGGCCTTTCCTGGCGTCCTCCCTCCCCTCTCAGTTTGGAGCCCCTCCAAGTGCCCCAGATGAATATTCAGCTTTTGTAATTGCTTCCTCACTTCTCTTATTTATTTAGCTAAGGTGCCGGATGTCTTATCTATATTTATGCAGATCTTTTATGTGGCCCCGCTGGCTTGCAGGAAAGTGGGTGGGAAAGGGATTCGGGCTGGAGCCAGAGGTGGATGCTCCCAGATGGCAGGGGAGAGGGCACCCGCTTCCTTGGGCAGCTTTCTCCTTTTCTAGAGATAGGCTGCTGCGGTCTTTGTGCTCATACCTTCCCTGGAGACTGGCTGGCCACTCTCTTCCTCCTGACAGTCCTCACCCAGAGGGCTTGGGAAAAGAATATCTTTCACTCCAGCGCTGGAAAATGACTTCATTACTCAAATGCATGAACTTTTATTTACAAAGAACATCTTGTTTTCCTCCTAAAGCGGTGCTTTGTAAGGGGCCTGAAACAAGGCTTGCAGTGTATGAGCCTGTCAAATATACTGCCTACAGCCCGACCTCTTCCTCTTTGCCTGTAATCTCATGCCTACTACATCTGTCTGTCATGTAACCTTTCCAAGACTTTGGGTGAAGTTGAGCTACAATTATGTTGGGGTACCCATGTGGATGGGTCAGTGGCCACTACTGCTGAGATACCTTTGCATTCATGGGCTTTATAAGGAGCTTTAAACATTCCCATGAGACCCAAACATGTCTTAAAAAGGACTAGATGAGACACTCATACAATGACACTTAAGTAAGTTCTGAGGTATTTGAAATCACTCACAGTTGTGCAATAAAACATTTCAATAAACCTAACTGTTAGCTCTATTTATATGACAAAAATCATTTTATCTAAGAATATACAAAGCAGCCATTTATTTTGCACCTATCATATGCCAGATACTTTGCATGTGTTATTTGTAAGCCTCACAGCATTTTTGCAAAATAGGACTATTATTTCTTTTTATAGAATTAAAAAGGGAGTTCTGAAAGACTAGGACATTTGCCCGTCACACAGCTGATAGAAAGCTGGACTCAGTTCTCACTGATTCCAAAACTATCTTTCACATTTATACCACACTGAAACTTGCAAAATAAAGGCCACAAATTCAGAGACAGAAGAGATGACATGTCCCCTTTTTGGAGTACTTTCTAGGTGTCAAAAGTTTGCATTATCTAATTTATTTCCATCTTCACTATAATGAGGTAAGTATTATTATATACATTTGGTGATAGGTATGTGGTAGAAGTACTACTAGAACAGGTAAATCTGGTGCCAAGGTCATTGATTTTTCAACAACAAAATGGTATAGTGCAAAAGTACCAAAGCTGCAAGAAGCAAAAAGCTCTCATATATCTCAAAGTATCTGTGATGTTTTCATTTTAAGATATAAAAATAGTATTGTAATGAACCATTAAGTTAATTTATGATCATCTTCTTCCACATAAGCTGGTTAACTTGCTAAATTAAGTAAAAGAACTTAAGAATATATATTTGGTTTGGTTGGTCCTTCAAGAAACTTATATTGGAAGACAAGATGACCAGACTCTAAAGAGGAAAAACTTGATGCTCAAATATCCTGTCCCACTCTCACTTTTAAAAAACTTTCAATAATAATAATTATTATTGTTACTATTATTTATGTACATATAAGATTCTGACTTCAGACATAGACCTCATCAGTACAAAGAAGCTGTTCAGATTTGAGGATTATGTCCTGTCCTTCATTTAATGTCAATTAACTGCACACTTTTAATTTTATTCAGAGTCTCTTTTGAAGCTTGCCAGGTAGTGTTCAGATTCTCTGAGAGGCTTGAGCAGTAGGGGTAGAAATACACTTATTCAAGACATATGAGCTTTTAATTTTTTATGAAATGTGTACTTCTAACTCTTCCTCCTCATCTTCTTTCTACAGATACTGCTATTATTTTTGAGACAAAGCAAGTAATACACAGGAACGTGGGTTTTGTATGAAAAAAATAGGCTTCAAATCCTAGGTTTGTTTACAGTGTTTCTGGGAACTTGACAGAATTTGGTCTCTCTGAATGTCAGTTTCCTCATCTGTAAAATGGGATCTTGATGCCACTTTCACTGAGTAATAAATGAAATAATGTGACTAAAGCATTAACACAGCCTAGCATATAGTTAGTGCTCAGTATTTAGTATTTAAGTACACTGTATTTTAAAGTCTTAAAAAGAATAGAATCTTTATTTTTAAAGAGAAAAATAACTATGTTTATTTATCCTGTGACTTGAGTAACCTTCCATTTGCTGAAAATAGCTGTTCACATTTCTGGTTGCTGCTTGGGACTTCCCTGTATAACCATGAATGAGGCAGTCATGGATCTCAGAGTGACAGAGCAGGCAGGAGAGGCGGGAGGCTGGCTAACTATTTTATGGTAAATTAGAAGGCACTAGAACAAAGGTAATCATCACCAGAGGCCCACCTCAAGACCATCAGAAGCCTGAGTGAGGGAGAATTTTATTTCTGCTAACACTACACCTGTGAAGTGTCTCCAGTGTGACTGCTCTCTTATCACAACTCTCCCTGCCTCCCTCTCCAGGCTTTCAGCAAGTACCGCATGTCCACTCTCTCTTTTGGACTCCCATCTGCCCTGCGGTGGAAGGGGTGCTGCTCTGTCATTCCCAGTGCACAGAAGAGAGCACAACATTGCGATAGGCTAAGAGGTTAAATGGGGTTTCCCTGGTGGCTCAAATGGTAAAGAATCTGCCTGCAATGCAGGAGACCTGGGTTCAGTCCCTGGGTTGGGGAGATCCCCTGGAGAAGGGAATGGCTACCTACTCCAGTATTCTTGCCTGGAGAATTCCACGGACAGAGGAGCCTGGCAGGCTACAGTTCATGGGGTCGAAAGAGTCAGACCCAACTGAGCGACTAACACTTTCGCTAGATGGTGTTGGATGGCAAGGACATTAGGCTGGTTAGTGCAGGATGAGGGTCCCATGCCTTCTGATTCCTAGACCAATCCTTTCCCAACCAGACCAAGCTATTTTTAGTTCTGGCAGCAGCAGATCTGGTGGTTTGCAGGCTTTATCAACAGAGGGTTCTGGAATTCTCCTCTGAGTCCCCTACCACAGTTATCAACAGATAGACATCAGGGCTGCTCACTCCCTTCAGCACTTGCTTGTTGAACCTGTCCATAGCATCCAAGGATCTAGCGAGGGTGTTGTTAATGCATCCCATGTGCCCTTCTGCAAATAGAAAGTCACGTCAGATGCTATTTTGGATTTTTAAGTGCTAATCTTGGACATAATTAGACAGAGGATTGTTGTGGGGACTGTGTGCTAGTGACAATTTTGTGATGAGATTGGTTAGAGAAGCAAGTATGAACTCTCCCTGCCATGTGGTCTCTAATGGAGAGTCAAGTGGCAGGAAGGTAAGGAAGGAGGCGGGGCAGGGGGTCTTTTTCCTGTTCCTCTTTTCCTATTGTCTCCTCTCTGGTCATGAGTCTCTTCTGTGAGCAACTCTGGTGGGAATTTAAGCCACCTGAGGAGAAGAAACAGCAAGAGTTCTGGGAGAGGATGGGGCTTCTAAAAATGGTTCTTTACCCATCAGTTTGTTCAGGCTTTTGTTCAGGATGTGAGTAATACGTGGTCTCTGGGCTTAGTCTCCTGACTCTGACAGTCGTCACAGCCCCATCTGGCTTTAGTATGTGCCACCTGCATCCTATCCGTCCATTATCTATTTAACGTATTCATTAATTTGCTTATTTATTTAATCAGCATTTATTGAACACTTCTATGTGGCATGTATCTGAGATGCTGAGGGTAAAATAATAAAAACATGATTCTGTCTCCCAAAGAATTCAGAGTCCGGTGGGACAGACCACATGTAGACCCTTGTAAGGAATAAAAAGTGATTACCAGGAATAGAAAGCAGAAGTCCAGATATACTGAAAATTAAGTATCTATATGGGCTTCCCTAGTGGCTGAGTTCAGTTCAGTTCAGTTCAGTCGACTTTGCGACCCCATGAATTGCAGCACGCCAGGCCTCCCTGTCCATCACCATCTCTCGGAGTTCACTCAGACTCACGTCCATCGAGTCTGTGATGCCATCCAGCCATCTCATCCTCTGTCGTCCCCTTCTCCTCCTGCCCCAATCCCTCCCAGCATCAGAGTCTTTTCCAATGAGTCAACTCTTCAGCTTTAGCATCATTCCTTCCAAAGAAATCCCAGGGTTGATCTTCAGAATGGACTGGTTGGATCTCCTTGCAGTCCAAGGGACTCTCAAGAGTCTTCTCCAGCACCACAGTTGAAAAGCATCAATTCTTCGGCGCTCAGCCTTCTTCAGAGTCCAACTCTCACATCCATACATGACCACAGGAAAAACCATAGCCTTGACTAGATGGACCTTAGTCGGCAAAGTAATGTCTCTGCTTTTGAATATGCTATCTAGGTTGGTCATAACTTTTCTTCCAAGGAGTAAGTGTCTTTTAATTTCATGGCTGCAGTCACCATCTGCAGTGATTTTGGAGCCCCCAAAAATAAAGTCAGCCACTGTTTCCACTGTTTCCCCATCTATTTTCCATGAAGTGATGGGACCGGATGCCATGATCTTCGTTTTCTGAATGTTGAGCTTTAAGCCAGCTTTTTCACTCTCCTCTTTCACCTTCATCAAGAGGCCCTTTAGCTCCTCTTCACTTTCTGCCATAAGGGTGGTATCATCTGCATATCTGAGGTGATTGATATTTCTCCTGGCAATCTTGATTCCAGCTTGTGCTTCTTCCAGTCCAGCATTTCTCATGATGTACTCTGCATAGAAGTTAAATAAGCAAAGTGACAATATACAGCCTTGACATACTCCTTTTCCTATTTGGAGCCAGTCTGTTGTTCCATGTCCAGTTCTAACTGTTGCTTCCTAACCTGCATACAGATTTCTCAAGAGGCAGGTTAGGTGGTCTGGTATTCCCATCTCTTTCAGAATTTCCCACAGTTTATTGTGATCCACACAGTCAAAGGCTTTAGCATAGTCAATAAAGCAGAAATAGATGTTTTTCTGGAACTCTCTTGCTTTTTCCATGATCCAGCAGATGTTGGCAATTTGATCTCTGGTTCCTCTGCCTTTTCTAAAACCAGCTTGAACATCAGAAAGTTCACGGTTCACGTATTGCTGAAGCCTGGCTTGGAGGATTTTGAGCATTACTTTACTAGCATGTGAGATGAGTGCAATTGTGCAGTAGTTTGAGCATTCTTTGGCATTGACTTTCTTTGGAATTGGAATGAAAACTGATCTTTTCCAGTCCTGTGGCCACTGCTGAGTTTTCCAAATTTGCTGGCATATTGAGTGCAGCACTTTCACAGCATCATCTTTCAGGATTTGAAACAGCTCCACTGGAATTCCATCACCTCCACTAGCTTTGTTCGTAGTGATGCTTTCTAAGGCCCACTTGACTTCACATTCCAAGATGTCTGGCTTTAGATGAATGATCAGATCGTCATGATTATCTGGGCCTTGAAGATCTTTTTTGTACAGTTCTTCCGTGTATTCTTGCCACTTCTTCTTAATATCTTCTGCTTCTGTTAGGTCCAGACCATTTCTGTCCTTTATCCCTAATGGCTCAGTAGGAAAGAATCCACCTGCCAGGTAGGAGACACGGGTTTGATCCCTGGGTTGTAAAGATACCCTAGAGAAGGAAATAACAACCCTCTCCAGTATTCTTGTTAGGGAATCCCATGGACAGAGGAGCCTGGAGGGCTGCAGTCCATGGGGTCGCAAAAGAGTTGGACACAACTGAGTGACTAAACAACAACATCAAAGTATCTATATAGAACAAGCCCTTTACTGGGACTTGGCTAGGGAGGGTGGGCAAAGGCTGCAGAAGGGGGAAACTGCATCTTAACTGTGGAGAGGAGGGAAGAATGGTGGCCCAAGGGGAGAACTATATATGTAGAGGACAAACACATCACAGCCCCAATGCCACAGGAGAGTGAGAAGACCATGGGATAGCCAAAGGCTTTTTGAGTCCCCATCTTCACAATGCGTAGTTATGCATGGCCTTTAGGGACATGAGATCCCATGGACGGAGGAGCCTGGTGGGCTGCAGTTCATGGGGTCGCTAAGAGTCGGGCAGACTGAGCAATCACTTTCACTTTTCACTTTCATGCATTGGAGAAGGAAATGGCAACCCATTCCAGTGTTCTTGCATGGAGAATCCCAGGGACAGAGAAGCCTAGTGGGCTGCCGTCTATGGGGTTGCACAGAGTTGGACACGACTGAAGCAACTTAGCAGCAGCAGCAGCAGGGACGTGAGAGGGAGCCCCGTAAGGAGAAAGGGGCTTACCAGCCTCCTACTCGCTTCTTGGTGCAATAGAAGGATCCTTCCCAAATGCAGATCTGAAGACTGAGGAGCTGTTCTCAGTTACACCCACGTCCTGCTGAATAGGTTTAGAAAACTTTTGGGAGGAAGAACAACTTTGAACAGAAAAAAAAAAAGGTGTTCTTTTTTTTAATTGTGGTGAGAACATGAGGCCTACCCTCTTAGCCAGTTCTGAAGGGCACAGCGTGGCATTTTCTCTATGGGAAAGAACCACTCATGAAAGCTCCATCCTCTCCCAGCACTCTTGCTGTGGCTCCTCTTCAGGTGGCCTGAACTCCCAGTGGGATCATTCGAAGAGGTGATGTGTGACTGGACAGGAGGGTGCGTGGAAGTGCCCCTCTTCAACCTTAACTTCCTGCCGCTTGCTGGTCAGCTGGAAATCTCATAGGAGAGGAGAGCTCAGACTTGCTTCTCTGACCAATCCCATCATAAAATTGTGATCCATTTTCTTAAGAAATTTAAGCCCGGGAATGACTTGCTCATGTTGGCATTTAAGGAATTTTTAAACTACCAAATATATTCAGTTCAGTTCATTCACTCAGTTGTGTCCGACTTTTGCAACCCCATGAACCGCAGCACCCCAGGCCTCCCTGTCCATCACCAACTGCCGGAGTCTACCCAGACCCATGTCCATTGAGTCGGTGATGCCATCCAACCATCTCATCTTCTGTCGTCCCCTTCTCCTCCTGCCTTCAATCTTTCCCAGCATCAGGGTCTTTTCAAATGAGTCAGCTCTTCACATCAGGTGGCCAAAGTACTGGAGTTTCAGCTTCAAAAACCAAATATATTAAGTATAGTAAAATATAGTATAATTACAGTAGAATAGGAAATTACAGATAATCCAGCAAGAAGGAAGTGAGGGGCAACCAGGAATCATACCACTCTGGGGCAATGACTGACAACAATGAAAATGCATATGCCTTCAGGCTTCTGTTGCATTTATATTAATGAATTCCATCATCCTTATATTTTATGTATTCCATTATATATATTTTTGTGTATGTAAAATATATTTTAATATATTTAATATAAAAGTAGATTCCATCTACTTTTTTCTTATAGAAATGAATCAAACTGTATATATTTTTTTCTCCATGTCATATCACTTAACTCCAGTGTTACTGTGTATAGCTCACAGTGTTCAGATAGGCATTTTAGAAAGATTGGCTAGTGTGGATAAGTGCTGTGCTGAGGGACCAGTAGGAGGCTGGGAAGTTCTTTTTTTCACAGTGGTTCCATCAGCCTCAAGGGCAGGGACTATACTCATGAAGAAGGGGCTCAGAGAGCATTTGGGAATGGTAATAGCAATGAGGATGTCCTGATCCAAGCCTGATGGAGAAAGGGATGAGACCAACAGATGAGAGAGAATGGTCTTAATGAGGACTATCGATCACCTCTGCTGTGGCCTTCCTTTAGTTCTGCTGGAATAATTACTTCATCAGGCTAAAGGGAAGTGACGGATGCTCTGCGGTAATGTAATCAACTGAGCAGGGAGGCATCAGAATCCATTAACTCAGGGATGAGATCAATAGAAAACAGGAGCACCCGAGACTTGACAAGGAAATTATACAATTGAGGAGAATTGGGCAGCATTCAAAAGAGAAGGTCTGAGAAAAGGGCTTTATGTGTCCTTGCACATACCCTACGCCCGGCACCACAAAGGGAAGAGAAGACTCTTTAAGAGGAGACTTGCTGTATGATGGGTGTATAAGCAGGGCAGAGGGCTAAAATGTGTTCTAACCTGCTTTGTGTGAGCAGCTGCAGACTAGGCTGTAAGATGCTAACTCTAATGGTCTATAGTCTTGCTCTGCATCCCTTGCATTATTCTCCAGAAAACACATGCTGGACATGCTCACCTTGGGAAATCAACAGACTTTGGAAAACAAATTTCAAATAGGGAGCACATAACCATAAGAATGCCTTATATTTCCACAGTGTTTTATAGCCTGGAATTGAAGTACAGCTTTTGCTCCTCTAACAAATGAGAAACTGATCTGGTTCTAAAAGTTCAAATGTGCAGATTCTGACATTTAGAAGACAGATTCTCAAGACGCTCTCCACTATATCTGTTAGGTGACCTACAGCCTTTGAAAATTTAACACTCTAAATGAGATTTATTCATCACCTATTTATTCAACACATATTTTTGAATGTCTACTTCAAAAATGGCACTTTTATAGGCTCTGGAATAGAGTAAATGAGAATCAGATCAAAATTTCTGCCTTTGTGAAGTTTATATTCTTACTGAGGCAAAGTTAGGAGAAAGAGAATAAAGAAGCAAGAGAGATACATATATGTATGGAATCCATTATGTCAAGTAGTAAATGCTATGGATAAGAATAAAATGGGATAGAGATTGAAGGCTGCAGAGTACGGAAAATGCGGGCCTTGTTGAGGAAGAGTCTAGAATAAAGTGATTGAGATAAAGAGTAGTTGGAGATAAAGTCAGAAAGGCTGGGGGTCATGTGGGTAGATTATGCAGGACCTTTGAGATCATTGTAAAGACCCTGGCTTCTGCATTGAGTGAGATGGGAAGTATCTGGGGGTTCTGTACACAAGTGATGTGATTTGATGAAAGAGATGAGGGAAGGAGTAGGGAGACTATTCAGAGGTTTTTGCAATAGTACAGGTGAGAGATGATGGTGCCTTGGTCCACAGTATTAGCATTAGATGTGAAGAGTCATGAGATTCTAGATTTATTTGAATGTAGAACTAATGAAATTTGCTGGATATGAGAAATGAGAGTACGAAAGGACTCCCCATACTTTTGGCCTGAGCAGACTTAAATGATTGATTTGCCATTACTAACATGGAAAGGAAAATTGAAGGTGTAAGTTGGTCACAGAGATGATGAAAAGTTCAGTTTTGGGCAAGTTTTTTTTTTTTAAATGCCTCTTATATAAAATTCTTACACTGTATTCCTTCCTGTTTTAAAGGCTTGTTTTAAAACATTATAAATTCATAATACATCATGCACAAACTGTGTTTTTACTTGGGATCTACAAGCCATTGTGTGTCATACTGTGGATAATACTAGGGACAACCTTATAGTCTAGTAAGGGAGATTTGTAGCATGTAGGTAACAGTAGGTGGTCAAGGTGGGTGCAAATCCATTGCTTTAAGTAGGAAGGGAACCCTTTGAGCTCAGTTAAGAGAAGGCATTATTATATATTTGTGCTGGATCTCCACAAAGACATAGGAATTAGGCATGGGAAGACTGGTGGGGGAAGGACATGGAGAAGGGAATGTCATGCAAATGGAACAGTATAGACACAGGAATAGAAAAGTGAAGACACATGCATGTTCATGCAAGGGAAAGGGTGAAGGCAAACTGGCTGAGTCATTGTGAGAAGTTTGTTCCGGTGGATAATGGGAGATAGCATGGAATGGATAAGTATGGACCTGAGAGTTAGTTTACTACTAGGGGAGAGAGAGGCTCACAGGCGAGTTAACCATGTGGAGAGAGCACTGAAGTGGAGAAACTGGAGCCTGGCGGACGAGTTGGGAGACTGTTGTAATAACAGTCTAGGCTTCAGGTGACACAAAGAGTCATGTTTATGAACTGTCACTGTGTCTCCCAAAGGTAACTCCCCATCTCTGGGTCAATCCAGTTGCATCACAGCCATCTCAATTTGTAAAACCAATTTTTCCTTGAAACTGAGCTGAATTTCAAGTCAGCCTCCTGCACCTTTCCCCCGACACTTCACCCTTGAAGGGAATGGATAGGCTGGGAAAGAAAACAATGTTTGATACTCGGCAACACACACCATCATGAGCTTGCCCGGCAACAACACGTTCTCCTCTACCAGCGGAAGGTAATTCATCCAGCTTGACAGTAATTCCTTAAGATAGCATCTATCCATCATATACTTCATACTTAAGTAAAGTTGATTAATTACTGACCCTGGGTTTGCTTTGACTATTTCAGCTACTTCCAAATAACCACTAATAGTTTTCTCCCTTCCTCTTTCTCATTCTTGCTTTCTTTTCTTCTCCTTTTTTTTTGGTCTTCATTTGTTTTCTCAAAAGTCCTACACTGTCTTTAATTATATTTACCTAAAGTTTAGTACATATTGGGGCTTCCCAGGTGGTGCAGTGTTGAAGAATTCTCCTGCCAATGCAGGAGACACAAGAGACTCAGGTTCTATCCCTGGGTCAGGAAGACCCCCCTGGAGTAGGAAATGGCAACACACTCCCGTATTCTTGCCTGGAAAATTCCATGGACAGAGGAGCCTGACAGGGATTGCAAAGAGTCAGACACGACTGAGTGAGCACACACACACACAAGTACATATTTCCTTTAATAAAAAGATAATCTTTCCTATTAAATCAACTCCCAAGGCTTCTGATACAAAGAAAAGGATTCTGATTAACAAAGTGGGAATTTAAGAAATGTGATTTTTGAAAAGAGACTGTAATGAGTGTATTAGTGAGAAACAGATCACTAGCAGAGCAGCCATGTTATTCTTCTAGGAGGAGACAACAGAAAAGCAAACAAGGTGTATATTGGTTTTCCATAAGCTTGTCAGTTTGGAGACATTTATTAGAAGAGGATTTAGATGTATTTGTTAAAAACCCAGTCTGTAAATTCAGACTATCTGTTTTCTTCAATTTTCTTGCTTGCCAGCTGTGTGATCTTGGGAAGTCATTTCATTCGCGAAGCCTCAGCTGCCACATCTGTAAAATGGGGAGTGTACCCATTTCACAGAGTTTTGTGAGGGTAAAAATAAGATAATGTGTATAAACTGCCCAGAATGATGCCTGGCAATAGCGAGCACTCAATAAATTCTAGCCGTTATTATTACTACTAATTTAGTATTGTTACTATGGTTACATGAATAATGTGCTCTGGAGAAAACTAGAAAACAGAGAGATACGTTAATGATGATAAAGTTAATAGAATTCTCTGTTATCTATAGCAATTCAGTAACTATTTTTCACTTTTAGTCATTTTAATATTCAGAAGCTATAGCTTAATTATAGATGCTTTGTTATCAATATGTTAATTTTTTTGTGGAGCCTGCTACTCAGTCTATCACATGCCTGTGGTCACACTATCAATCTAAGATAACATCTAGCTCTTCATTGTAGGTCCCATCTTACTCCTTGGCACCATCCAGATAATTCATGGCTTCAACTACTTCATTCTTAATTACTTGACTCTTTATGGCAGAAAGTGAAGAGGAGCTAAAAAGCCTCTTGATGAAAGTGAAAGAGGAGAGTGAAAAAGTTGGCTTAAAGCTCAACATTCAGAAAACGAAGATCATGGCATCCGGTCCCATCACTTCATGGGAAATAGATGGAGAAACAGTGGAAACAGTGTCAGACTTTATTTTTTGGGGGCTCCAAAATCACTGCAGATGGTGACTGCAGCCATGAAATTAAAAGACGCTTACTCCTTGGAAGAAAAGTTATGACCAACCTAGATAGTATATTCAAAAGCAGAGACATTACTTTGCCGACTAAGGTTTGTCTAGTCAAGGCCATGGTTTTTCCAGTGGTCATGTATGGATGTGAGAGTTGGAGTGTGAAGAAGGCTGAGTGCTGAAGAATTGATGCTTTTGAACTGTGGTGCTGGAGAAGACTCTTGAGTCCCTTGGACTGCAAGGAGATCCAACCAGTCCATTCTGAAGGAGATCAGCCCTGAGATTTCTTTGGAAGGAATGGTGCTAAAGCTGAAACTTCAGTACTTTGGCCACCTCATGTGAAGAGTTGACTCATTGGAAAAGACTCTGATGCTGGGAGGGATTGGGGGCAGGAGGAGAAGGGGACGACAGAGGATGAGATGGCTGGATGGCATCACTGACTCGATGAACGTGAGTGTGAGTGAACTCCAGGAGATGGTGATGGACAGGGAGGCCTGGTGTGCTGCAATTCATGGGGTCGCAAAGAGTCGGACACGAGTGAGCGACTGAACAGAACTGAATTGAACTTCAGTCCAAAGTGATTTTATTATGAATCATGCCTTTAATGGACTCAATTCTCTATTTGAATTTTTATTTGTTGACTCAGATATAGTAAAAATCCATATGAATAAGTTCCTAGAAGTAAACAGGCTTTTCTAGGGGACTAAGCAACTCACTCCAGTACTCTTGCCTAGAGAATCCGATGGGCAGAGGAGCCTGGCGGGCTGCAGTCCACAGGGTCACAAAGAGTTGGACACAACTGAAGCAACTTAGCACAACACAGCACACAGACCATAATTTAAGGGGCGGTTTCCTGTCTAGTATTCTCAGGCACTCAAATTCAGACTCTATAATTACTAAAATGTTTTAGAATTATGACATTTTACATAGGACTTCATTTCTCTTCATTTTGAGTAAGCAGAATGCTGACACTTACACTATCCCAAGTAACTTTCCTGACAACTCTGTGGAGTCAGCACCATTATCCAACTTGAAACTGAGAGAAAGGAAAACATCAGGCAGTAGCAGACCAAGACGCAAAGGCTGCTTTTCAAGTTCTCTGCCTGGTGTGATCTCTTCCCATAGGATTGGAGAGAAGGAATCTCTGTATGCAAGGAGACATATTTCATCATTAAACAGCTGAACAAAAATGAAGTCTTATTCTTTTCTTTGTGAACTGGCCTATCTAAGCAGAATTTAAGGACTAGGTTTATCATGGCCCAGGCTTGTATTCTAAGGGAGGAAATCTGGGTGAAAATGATTGTATACTAAAGACCTTTAAGCAAGCAGTTCTCCCAGCTATCTGGGGGCTTCCATGGTGGCTCAGATGGTAAAGAATCTGCCTGCAATACAGGGAGACCCAGGTTTGATCCCTGGGTCGGAAATATCCCCTGGAGAAGGGAATGGCTACCTACTCCAGTACTCTTGTCTTTGAAGTCCCATGGACAGAGGATCCTGGCAGACTACAGTCCATGGGGTTGCAAAGAGTCAGACCTGACTGGGTGACTAATTCTTGCACTTTCCAGCTAGCTACTGAAGATGAGCCTGTGACATTTCTGTGCTTAATTCAGTGGGATCGCCTCTGGGAAAGGTCTAGTATGGATTTTAACCGGGTGTTATGATGAGTGCTGACAAGCAGATCCCTAAAGGCCTAGGGAAGAGCACAGTGGGGAGAAGAGGCCGTGGGCCTGGGCACTGGAGACCTGATGTTTCCAAACCAGGGCTGCAACTCTCAGTCACAGCCTTGAGTTCATCTCGAGTTCCCTGGCCTTCACTTTTTCCCTCTGTAAAATAAAAAGAGACAGGACAAGCCTGGGGTTCCAACTCAGCTTTATAGCTCTCATTTTCTAGAAAAGGACCCATCCCCAGACACCATGACAATTCTGGCTGTAGGCAGGAGCGAATGGATGGTTTAGAAAGCAAGATTGAGAGCACTATTCAGTGACCATCCCCAATAGAATAATGAAACCCAGGATCTGGTCATTTCTACCTGAAGATAGGTACCTCAGAAAAGCCTGTGGACAATTCATGGAATAAATCAAATGCAGTGAAGGAAAGAGAAAGATGAGTTATCATTTTTAACTCTGCCAGATTCAGATCTGTAGATCAGACAAGAAATAAGGCCACTGCTGACCACAAAAGGAAAAGAATTTAAGAATGTTTCTCTTGTCCTTAAGTCACCCCTCTGTTAAGTCACAGTCAGACACAACTGCTATTATGTTTAGCCTTAATCAGTCACTGTCTTCCTGAAGGGCTGAACTGCTTGTTAAACTTGTTCGAAACGGTAGGTCAGCATTCACCAACAGACTTTTCATTCACTGGCATGCTTTCATATTTTATTAGGCAAGTGAATATTGCCTTTACAATTGAAGCAGCACCTCCGTCCACTTATCTATTCACATGATACTAGCATAGACATGATTCTTCAGATGAAAGTGGAACAACCCAGTGACCTATCCCTCATTTGAGCCTGTCGATCTAAACTCCAATCTGTCGGTCACTGTTGCAACTGTCTCCCATTTTGACACCGTTTTCCTGAGCTTAGGAAAATTTTCTTATTAGCTCACAAGTTGCAGCTCCTTATTCCATTTCTTTATGTATTTGTTGTTTGAAACATTTTTTTTTTTTTAAATCTGCCAGAACTCATCACCATTTCCCCTTACCAGCTTGTCTGTTCTTCACTACTTCTTGCCTCTGCTCCAGCTTCTCTGCCTGGCCTTCCACACAGAATGTCATGTATAACATAGATTCTACATTACAATTCCTTCCTCTTAACTTTTACAGAGTCCTCACAAATGCCTGGAAATCCATGTATTCATCAGTTTTGAATTGTTTTTTTCATATCTCTGAGGCTATTGTACCGAACTGGCATTGTTGCTCACAAAACGTGTGTTCTTTGACAAGTCTTTGTGAAAATGGGTGGTTAGATTGAATCATCTCCAATGCCTCCCTAGCTCTAAAATAGAGTCCATGTTCTGAACCTTCACGATCTTTCTCAGATGCCAGTTACCACCACCCTCACTCTTAGGGATGACACTCTTAGGGATGGCACCTACTTTATTGATAAAAATGACTGGGCTCCTCAGTTGATCCTCCTTTCTGTAACATTGGCTTTGCTCACTACCTTCTTTCAGGGAGGGAGGCTGGCCCTATTCAAAGTTATTCCATTCTTTTGCATTCTTCTTTCCTTTCCCCCAGTGATTTTTATATCTTTTATTGACATAGTGAAGTTATGAAAGAAATCCATGTTTGAATTTAAGAATTTGAAAATACAGAAGTGATTAAAATAATAGTGTAGGGACTTTCCTGCTGGTCCAGTGGCTAAGACTCTGTACTCCCAAAGCAGGGGGCCCAGGGTCAATCCTTGATCGAGGAACTAAATCCCACATGCTGCAACTAAGAGCTTGCATGCCAAAACTAAATATCCCACATACTGCAACAAAGAATGGAGATCCTGTATGTCTAAACTAAGACACAGCATAGCCAAATGAACATTAATAAATAAATAAAAATTTAAATACTTAAATAAAAGTCACAATAAAATAAGTATATATACTTACTTCTCTTGCTTTACTTCCCATCCAATCCTACTTTCCAAAGATAACTAGCTTGCTGAATAGTCTTTCAGAACTTTGTCCTACACACATGCCAACCTACACACATATATTTTAAGCATGTATATTTTTGCATTTTACATGTTATTCTGCAACATGTTTCCAAAATCAACATTCCATTTAGCAAGTATTTATTGAGCACCTGCTCTGGATCAAGCTCTATGCTAGGGTATGGGTATACAAGCTGACCAAACAGACATGGTTCTTGCTGCAGGAGAGCTATGCAGTCCACTCCACAGTGCAGTGGAAAGATACTGAACTTCATTCCTTTCCAGCTTCATTCCATACGAATGTATATATCTAATTATTTCTAAGGCCTGTGTGTTATCCTGTAGAAGAGGTCTACCATGATTTATTTAGATGTTTTGTTATTGAAAGACATTTAGGTTCTCCATTTCTTGCTATTCAGTTCAGTTCAGTTCAGTTCAGTTCAGTTCAGTTCAGTCACTCAGTCGTGTCTGACTCTTTGCAACCCCATGAATCGCAGCGCGCCAGGCCTCCCTGTCCATCACCATCTCTTGGAGTTCACTCACACTCATGTCCATCGAGTCAGTGATGCCATCCAGCCATCTCATCCTCTGTCGTCCCCTTCTCCTCCTGCCCCAGTCCCTCCCAGCATCAAAGTCTTTTCCAATGAGTCAACTCTTCACATGAGGTGGCCAAAGTACTGAAGTTTCAACTTTAGCATCATTCCTTCCAAAGAAATCTCAGGGCTGATCTCCTTCAGAATGGACTGGTTGGATCTCCTTGCAGTCCAAGGGACTCCCAAGAGTCTTCTCCAACACCACAGTTCAAAAGCATCAATTCTTCAGCACTCAGCCTTCTTCACAGTCCAACTCTCACATCCATACATGACCACAGGAAAAACCATTGCCTTGACCAGATGGACCTTTGTTGGCAAAGTAATGTCTCTGCTTTTGAATATGCTATCTAGGTTGGTCATAACTTTTCTACTAAGGAGTAAGTGTCTTTTAATTTCATGGCTGCAGTCACCATCTGCAGTGATTTTGGAGCCCCCCAAATAAAGTCAGCCACTGTTTCCCCATCTATTTTCCATGAAGTGATGGGACCGGATGCCATGATCTTCGTTTTCTGAAAGATGAGCTTTAAGCCAACTTTTTCACTCTCTCCTCTTCACTTTCATCAAGAGGCTTTTAGTTACTCTTCACTTTCTGCCATAATATCTGAAGTTATTGCTATTTCTCCTGGCAATCTTGATTCCAGCTTGTGCTTCTTCCAGTCCAGCGTTTCTCATGATGTACTCTGCATATAAGTTAAATAAGCAGGGTGACAATGATTTATTTAGATGTTTCTTTATTGAAAGACATTTAGGTTCTCCATTTTTGCTATTACAATTAATATTATGATGAATATCCTTGCACACCTGCTATAGTTTTTCTGTGGGACAGAATTGTATTAGTGAAATTGCTAGATCAAAGGGTACTCACACTTAAAATTTTGATAGATATTGTCACATTGCTCTCTAAAAGGCTTTATCAATTTGTCTTACATCAATTGCAACTAGGCTCCTGACCTCAGTCCCCTACTTCTTTGAAATGTTACTTTATCAACTATTTCTCTTTTAGCTTAGAGTGGGAATCACTTCCTTTGCCTACCGAAAAGCTTAGGCCATCCTACATTTTAAAAATGTGAGTTTTCCCTCTATTCTCTTGCTTAAATTACCAACCTATCTTTCTCATTCCTTTTATCAATGACATACTAAGACAGTGCTCATTGGCCATTAGTTCCTCTGCACTCCTTTAATTCTTAGCCTTTTCCATAAATCTTAGGTTCTTATCATCAGTTCAGTTCAGTTAAATCGCTCAGTCATATCCAACTCTTTGCAACCCCATGAACTGTAGCACGCCAGGCCTCCCTGTCTATCACCAACTCCCAGAGTTTACTCAAACTTATGTCCATCGAGTTGGTAATGCTATCTAACCATCTCATCCTCTGTCGTCCCCTTCTCCTGCCTTCACTCTTTCCCACCATCAGGGTCTTTTCTAATGAGTTGGCTCTTCACATCAGGTGGCCAAAGTACTGGAGTTTCAGTTTCAGCATCAGTCCTTCCAATGAATATTCAGGGCTGATTTCCTTTAGGATTTACTGGTTTGATCTCCTTGCAGTCCAAGGGACTCTCAAGAGTCTTCTCCAAAACCACAGTTCAAAAACATCAATTCTTCAGTGCTCAGCCTTCTTTATGGTCCAACTCTCACATCTATCCATGACTACTGGAAAAACAATAGCTTTGATTACACTGACCTTTGTTGGTGAAGTGATGTCTCTGCTTTTTAATATAATGTCTAGGTTGGTCATAGCTTTTCTTCCAAGGAGCAAGCATGTTTTAATTTCATGGCTGCAGTGATTTAGGAGCCCAAGAAAATAAAGTCTCTCACTATTTCCATTGTTTCCCCATCTATTTGCCATGAGGAGCAAGCATGTTTTAATTTCATGGCTGCAGTGATTTAGGAGCCCAGGAAAATCTAGGAGCCCAAGAAAATAAAGTCTCTCACTATTTCCATTGTTTCCCCATCTATTTGCCATGAATGGGGGCAGATGTTATGATCTTAGTTTTCTAAATGTTGAGTTTTAAGCCAGCTTTTTCACTCTCCTCTTTCACTTTCATCAAGAGGCTCTTTAGTTCTTCTTTGCTTTCTGCCATAAGTGTGGTATCATCTGCATATCTGAGGTTACTAATATTTCTCCTGGCAAACTTGATTCCAGTTTGTGCTTCATCCAGCCCAGTATTTTGTGCGATGCACTCTGCATATAAATTAAATAAGAAGGGTTAGCCTTGATATATATAGCCTTGATATACTCCTTTCCCAATTTGGTGCCAGTCTGTTGTTCCATGTCCAGTTCTAATTGTTGCTTTTTGATCTGCCTACAGATTTCTCAGGAGGCAGGTCTGCTGGTCTCTATCCCCATTCTTGACTGGAATGCAAAAGGAGGAAGTCAAGGAATACCTGGAGTAACAGATAAATTTGGCCTTGAAGTACAAAATGAAGCAAGGCAAAGGCTAACAGAGTTTTGCCAAGAGAACACACTGGTTATAGCCAACACCCTCTGCCAACAACACAAGAGAAGACTCTACACATGGACATCACCAAATGGTCGATACCTAAATCAGAATGATTATATTCTTTGTAGCCATAGAGGGAGAAGCTCTGTACAGTCAGCAGAAATAAGATCGGGAGGTGACTGTGGCTCAGATCATGAACTCCTTATTTCCAAATTCAGATTTAAATTGAAGAAAGTAGGGAAAACCACTAGACCATTCAGGTATGACCTAAATCAAATCCCTTATGATTATACAGTGGAAGTGACAAATAGATTCCAGGGATCAGATCTGATAGAGTGCCTGAAGAACTATGGACGGAGGTTCGTGACATTGTACTGGAGGCAGTGATCAAGAAAACCCCCAAGAAAAATAAATGCAAAAAGGTAAAATGGTTGTCTGAGGAGGTCTTACAAATAGCTGACAAAAGAAGAGAAGCTAAAGGCAAAGGAGAAAAGGAAAGATATACTCCTTTGAATGCAGAGTTCCAAAAAATAGCAAGGAGAGATAAGAAAGCCTTCCTCAGTGATCAGTGAAAAGAAATAGAGGAATGCAAAAGAATGGGGAAGACTAGAGATCTTTTCAAGAAAATTAGAGATACCAAGGGAACATTTCATATAAAGATGGCCACAATAAGGGACAGAAGTGATATGGACTCTCTGATCAGGCTCCCTAAATACAGTGAGATGTTTTGCTTTGGGCACGCTTTCTTCTTTTTTCATAAACTCCTTCCCAAATTTAATCTGTGGCCCTGGCTTTAGTTGTTACTTCTGCATGTGACTATGTAACCTTAATCTCTGGTCAGGGTCATTCTAGTAAGCTTTGTGTGTGTTAGTCACTCAGTCGTTTCCAATTGTAGCCCCACGGTCTGCCCGTGGAATTTTCACAACGAGAATACTAGAATGGGTTGCCATTCCCTTCTCCAGGGGAATCTTCTCCACCCAGGGAACTGAACCAAGGTCTTCTGGTCTTTTTTGCCATCGGAGCTGCCAGGGAAACCTGGTCTAGTAAGCTCTAGTCCTAAATTTCCAGCTAATGAACAATTATAGCCCAAAAGGGGTCTTCACATCAAACTCAATATGCTCAGATTGGAACTCGTCATTTCCTCACACCTGCAACCTTCTTCACGCTTCCTTTCATATTAAAATAACCACTGTTTTCTCAATCATCCAGCCTCAACATATCTATACAATTTTTACTACTGTATCCTTTTGAACCTCATTGCCTATTAATATTGCCAAGTCAATAGATTATATTAAAGCATTTCACAAAGTATCATCTTACAGATAATAGGATAAACAAAGTTTAAAAAAATAAACAGCAGTACTTCTCAGAGCCTTGTATTGGGTCCCATGCATTTCTCCACTAATTAGACCAAGGAGCGCTTCAAGAGAAACCTATTGAGAAATCTCTGGAAGTAAAGGAATGCATTTTGGCAAATGCATGCAGAGAAAAAAATCATCCTCTATAAAAAGCATCTGATGTGTCATTTCACTGAATTCATTCAGGAGTAAGCTATATGCAGAATGGATGTGGACTCTTGCTTAACATTATTTTTGATTCCAGAAATAAACATTTGGCAGTTTGCTGCACTTAAGTTCCATATCAACGTGTAGGTAATCACAGATGCACAGGCTTTTAAAAATGGATAAAAACAATTTCATACTTACTCAGTATTCCTTAGCTCAAAATTCTTTTAAGTGGTCAGCAGACATCTTATGGAGAAGGAAATGCTAACCCAGTCCAGAAGGAAATGGCAACTCCTGGAAAATCCCATGGATGGAGGAGCCTGGTAGGCTACAGTCCATGGGGTTGCAAAGAGTTGGACACGACTGAGCGACTTCACTTTCACTTTTCACTTTCATGCGTTGGAGAAGGAAATGGCAACCCACTCCAGTATTCTTGCCTGGAGAATCCCAGGGACAGAGGAGCCTGGTGGGCTGCCATCTATGGGGTTGCACAGAGTCGGACACAACTGAAGCGACTTAGCAGCAGCAATAGCAGACATCTTACTCTGCCTCTCATTTGGTCTTGCTTGGGTTTATAAAGGGCTCTTTTACGTGGTATTTACTAATTTCTATTGAAAGCTACTATTTCCATCCACAAATAGAAAAACTATGCTCCAAGATTATTATAGTTAGCACTTTACAAAGGCCAAATTTATCAGTTTATTTGATAACAGATGAATAAATACATTTTTCTTTAGGTCTTAGCACTGACTTTGGTTATAACTACCCAAGCCTATATGTAGCTCTGAAATTATGTTCCCAAAACTGTATTCACTGCTACACAAGCATAATTTTGTTTCTTTTTACGTAAAAGAATATTTCCAGAATGTAATAAAATCAAAGTGTGTGGAAACATGAAAAATAAATATTTTGTTTGTTGTGTGTTTCTCTTTTAAAAGATAAACATTTGTATGCAATAGCTGTAAAATATTTATTTCAAGTGGCATTTCTAGCTGTTACCTGGCATGTTCTGCTGTACAGGGAGTGAGTATTCAAAGAAGGCAAGAAACTGAAAACCCCTACTCAGACTGGCATAGATGATAGAGAAATTCAGGTTCTCCCATCACTAGAGGCCCAGAAGCAGAGGCTGTGGCCGCAGACACAGGATGTGAGAGCTCCAGCTCTGTGCTACTGTGGGTCTCTTGGTTTTCTGTATCTTGATTATCCTTGGGCCATAGTAATTCCAGGTCTCATAGCCATTCACGACAGTACCTAGAAGCAGAGAAAGATCCAGCCTCCTAACAGATTGCCCCCTCAGATTTCATTATTCACCAGTCAATGGCAATAGATCATTTGCAACTTGTAGATACCAATGGCATAGACAATAAACCATAAATGGCAAGATAGTAGATCAATGGTCTAGATCAATCAAGACTCATTCTTAGAGGAGGGGATTAGGTCACCATCCTCTAAATCACTTGACTGATTTGAAATCTGACAGCAAGAAAGAAGGAAAAATAGACGTTCAATGTAGCAACGGTTTATTATGGAGTAACAAGCCACCTCAAAATTTTAGTGCTTAAAATAATCACCATTTATTCGGTGTATGATTTGGGGCTTAGCAATTTAGGCTAGGCTCATCTGGATGGTTCTTTGCATTTGTTTTTGAATTTCAGACTCATGTGTCTGAAGTCAGCTAAGGGTGGCTCTACTTTGAGGGGGTTGAGTGGCTGTCCCCTGGGGAACTTGCTTCGCTTTTAAAAGTTCTTGCATTCTATAGCAAGCTAGTCTAGGCTTCTTTACATGGTAGAGGCAGGTTATCAGAACAATAAGAAGGCATGCTCAGTGTGTAAGAGTAAGTTCTGCTTCTGCTTGGGTCCAGTTTGCTAATGCCCTACTGGCCAAAAGTGACAAGTTTGTGATCGTGTTTGCAATATACCACGCTGAGCTTGCTGCTATCTGCTTTGGCACATTTTAGTCAAAGATAATTAGAAGGATAAAGGTACCATTCTCCTTGACTTATTCTTTCACTTGATCCACTTCAGTACAATACTACTTTATTATAATGGTTTAAGACAAACTTTGATTTTTAGATACCCAATATTCTGGATTTTTTTTCTCTTCAACTACGTAAAATAGTTGCCTTCAGGCCTGGTATGATGTTTCTGTACCAGTTGGAATATCTGTTAGGAAATCTCAACTACTTGGCTCTTTGCCTAATGAAAGGCTTAAAAACTTGGGACTTTCCTAGAGGTTTCTAACCAGGGATCAACATTCTCTAAGTAATCTCAATTCACTAGGATATTGCTTATGCTGTGGCAAGGCTATCCAGCTGAAGAAAGAGGTACATGATGATAATTAAGCCATTCTCTACCTTAGGAGGTGGCCATTTTCATTTTCTAGTTCCATAAACTGAGAGAGGTTGGGATGATTAAGTTTCTTGCTTAATCACATAGAAATCAAACTTCAGGGTTGAAATAGAATCTGAACTGTGATCTGAATCCTTTGCTCAATTATCATAAATAGTTTGAATTTTGCCATTTAATTTCTTCTCCCACTGAAAACAATCTGAGAACAAGAAAGTGAGCAAAAAGGTCTTTAACCCTTAGAAGTTAAGTCCATGAGATTCATTTTACTTGGAAGAAAGCCTCTCGAGACTCTCTCGGATCTTGTTTACTCTTACATTACCCACAGTGATAACATGTTTGGCTAGTGGTTTCTAAGCCCACAGTGGATTATAAAACTATTTCATAAGGGGAAAAGCAAGCATAATTATAAAAGAGTGAAATGATGTCTAATAATTTGGCAGGAAGGAAAAGAGAGAAAACTTAAAAAAAATCAGAGATTAAAAATACAGAATTTGGATTCTTTCTTGAACATGAAAACAGTTCTATATAACTGGCATGGAGAAGTATCTCCACAATGGTGGTTTAATGTAGCATACTCACATAAGCCAGTAAGGCAATATCTGGAAACAATATCTGACTTATCTGATTGCTCCCTTCAGATACTAGAATCTTGCTATATTTGTTAGTGAACTTATATCACTCCTCCAGGTCAAAAAGTAGCAATAACAATACTTGGAGAAGCTCCTTAATTTGAATATTTGCAACAAACCGTAAAAGAATTTATTGAGAATGACTGAGCCCACACAGCATGAACGTAACTACGCATAGTTTGCTAAACTCCAACTTGATCATAAAAAGACATCATGAAAACACAGATCTTCCTAACGTGATTCTAATGTTAGCTCAGAGCCCTTCTAAACCACCGTAAGTAAAGTTCTTAGCTGTCTGGCCTAAGGCTCGTCACTATGCTATTTTCCACAATCTAGGGTCTGCAGGGCTCCTGACTCACATCTTTGGAGGAACTACTTTCCTGTGGAATGGGGTCCCCCCTTTGAACCTAAACTAGCAGTTACACTTGCCAGGGAACTGTAAGTAAATGTAAAGTCCATCTCATACCTGTGACCCAGCTCTTCTGCATCTCCCCGAATTCCTAGGAGAAACTGACACACGTGCAACAGGGCATGATCTTGAGAATGTTCACAGCAGTGCTGCTCATGACAAGGAAAACACAAAAGAGTCCAATCACCCACTGAAGGGAGACTGGGGGATAAAATTGTGGTCTACAGATATATGCCTTGCCCGTAGAAAGAATGGTTATGGCAGGACTGAAGGATGGTTTTCATGAAGTTAAAAAACAAGAACCCATATAGGAATGAGTGGGTGATCATGGCTTTCTTCCTGCCTTTGCTTAGAATATAGCTGTCCGTGGCCTGTAGAAGGACCCCTCCTCACCCTGGTCACTCCCCATTTTGGGAGCACTGGGCATGAGCACTCTTGGAAGGATATCAGGACCCATGTAGAGTGTCCAGCAGTAGAGTTTAAGATGAAATGCCCCATAGTTCAGAGGTCAAGAGCAAGGGCTGAAGAGACTGCCTCCTTTTAGATGCTGTCTCTCTACTTGTACTTACTGACATTCTTTGAGACTCATTCTTCCCATCTGTAAAATGGAAATAATATTACTACATACTTCATGGATTATCATGAGGACTTAGTGATAAAATCGAATAAGGCAGTATTTGTAGTACCCAGCAAGAGATTTTAAAGCACCTTCTTAATAGTTTCATGGACAAAGGATGTTGAAAAGAACAGTTACATCTGTTCTCTAGAAGGACCATAAGAAATGCAAGTGAGCTGGGGTCTAGTGAATTGTCACCCAGCCAATGTCTTACAATTTTCTAGATCAGTTCGACAAGGCCTTCTCCTTGAGAGAGAGTTAGAAAGGAAGTGAGATGACAAAGGGAAAGAGGTGGGTCAGATGGTGGACTTAAAAAAAAAAAAAAAAAAGACCCCTCCCCAGTCATCAAACAATTAAATAATTTGAATATCCTCTCATTTAAGGACAGAAATAAATGTGAGATTTCCATCCAAAAGTATTAATAGAGACACTAATAAAATAGGTATTTAAAGAAGTTCACAGCTGTTCCCAAATCTGAGCCCCCAAGAGGCTGGATTGAGGAGCCAGTTTCCCCACTGCACGTAGGGAAACCCACCAGCATCCATTCTGGGTGTGATCGTGAACTGAAAACCCAGACCATTTTAATACATTCTGCATCTCCTCCTCTCTGAAGCGTGCTGGAGAGAAAGCTCGACAGGATGAGCAAGAGTCAGTGAGAGTAAGCACATGTCTTGCAATATTTTCCCCCTGAGGATTAACTGTGCTTTTCTGGTTTGGGATGGAATCTTAAATCCAAGTTTTTAAAGCATCTTACTTTTCAAAACTATTTCTAGATTAGTTTTCAGAGTGAGCACATTATGCAATGATCTAAGAAATAGACCTTTTGTGCAATCCAAGGCAGAGAAGATTAGTAATCCTTTCACTTTCCCTACAGTTTGTGTGAGAGAAGTTATGACTGCCTGCAGAGCACTCTAGATCTCTGGAGAGCACTGCTCCTGCTCAAATAGAGAAGGAAAGGATGGTAGGATAGAGAGAACTGTGAACATGGAACCAAGGTGCAAGTCTTGGTTCTGTCTCTTCCCTGTCCCCACCCTACACTGCTCCCTCCCTTGGGCATCTGCTTTAGCAAGGCTCTGCCACTTAAGGAGACTCAGCTGGTGGCTTGGCAGGCAGCTGTTTTTCTTACACAGCACATTTGACTTCCAAGATTTGGGACTAAAGCTCTATCATTTTCCTTTTCCGCCCTAACGAAATCATTTCCTTTTACCATCCTGCAGCTTAGTTCCTATAGAAGAGAAGAGAAAGGGTTATAAAAGAGACAGGAGAGGGAAGGGCAAGAAAGGAACAGACAGTTTATAAACATGCCAGGGTCTCATATGTGAGCTGGAAAGTGCACATTTGCAGAAAGACAGTGGTGCCTAAAGGCTTGAACTTGCCAATGTTTGAGGATCACCTTTCTCATCACCTTTCTGGGCCAGACTCTGGAAATGTACCATGCCATTCTTTCAAAGGAATCTTTGTTTCCTTGTTAATTAGCTATATTTTGCTTTTGCTTTTTAAAGATTGTTTAGGCTTTACAATATCAAGATCTCATTGGGAGTTAATGGGCAATTTTCAAAGTCGTGTTAAATCTTGGGATGGAAAAAATACTCCTTAATCCTCATAATCTTGCAAAAATGAAAAATGGCAAGCTTTACTTTTTTTCCCACAGCACATGAAATTTTAAAAAATAGCATGAAGACTGCATCCAAATCCTCTCTCTGTCCTAAAATGGCATAGCAATCTAAAGAATGAGTACATGCACTAACATATGTAGTCAGCTGTCTTAATAAAAGAATGTTTCCATAATATGATGTTATTTCTTTAAGCTGCATTCAATATTCTTGGCTGCCAGATGACAAGAGGGGAAAAAAACAAGACACTTTTAGGGCAGAGGACAAAGACTCAAGGAAGGAGTGGGGGTGGGGAGGAAAGGAGGAAAAAGTTAGTTTGAAATTTGCTGCTCTTCTGCCCGTCCTATTTAATATGGGTGGGAAAGAGACACACAGTGTAGGAGTTTGGGGAAGACCAGTCGCCATAACATTGGCAGTGATTTGGAGGAGGGTTTTATTTATTTTCATATTGAATGCTCCATTAACCAAAGGGCCAAAGTTGGGTGAATATTGATTCCAAGCAGGAGAGAAAGACCCTGCCTCTCTCAGGCTGTCCTTAGGGAAGTATCGAGGGCTGTTGATATTCTAAGGGGTGGCCTGTCACACTCAGAGTTACCTTTTGAAGAGGGCAGTCACAAATGCAATAATATTGGCTTAAGATACTTAATAATGTCATGGGTAGAATCTCTTTAGTGTTGTATTCAAGCTCTGACTTGTCCCATCACACACACACACACACACACATGCACACACACACACACCCCCTCCCTAGCCTCAGTTCTGGTTAAGAGAGTGTGTTGTTTTTAGTTTTATTACATGAAGTGGCAAAGATGAGGAGCTTGAGAAGCTGGCTAGTGGGGCTTTTTAATATGCCATTCCATTATAGCATTTTGAGCCTTCAAAGGATTTGATAACTGCTGACAGTGAAAAAAACATAATTGGTTGAGAATATGTATTCTTCACCATGTTGACCATATGTTCTTATTTCTTTGGTTTGGTCTTCGTCCATGTCAACAGGGTTAATATGGTAAATTGATTGAGGGTAGGAACAGTGCTGATATGGCTTAGATTTTCTAAGATAGCCCTGATTTCAGATGTTCTGCTCTATGGGCTCTTGAAATACCCTCAAATTTATCAGAAGATCTGCTCCATAGCTAGTCTGTCTACATGGCCTCAAGTTCAGAAAGGTTCTTAATTAAGGCTTTGTTGTGATGGCAGCGGCAAGTCCTCATTCATAGTTGGTCGGTGGAGACACCCAGGTCAGAGTCTTCTGATGCAGAATTGCTCCCATAAGTAGACACCATGGCTTTATTCTTCTCAGAGTTCCAGAAGAAGAAGAAAAGTCCTCTGTAGCATCCGGGATAAATTTTTTTCTTTTTAAAAATTGTGAGCCTGAGTAATTTTGCTTGATAAAATGAAACTTATTCCAGTGTTGGCAGTGACAGTATGAGTGTCTTGTTTTCAGGAAATGATCTGCAGCTCATAAATTTTGCCAAAACATAAATAAAACTAAAATATCCCTAAGTGAACTTAAAGCCATTCTGGAACAGCAAAGATCCCCAGTGAGATGAGACTTGCTTTTATTTTTTTTTTGAAAGTTAACCTTTGAAAATGAAATTTTACTTACTTCCTTTTCCTTTTCAGTTTTCTTGATAACTTTTTCAACAGTTCAGCTGAAGAATTCATCACCTTTGGGTTCCAATGGAGTACTATAGCAATTTTAGCAATTTAAAGTGCTTCAGTTGGGATCTTACATTTTAATCCCCTCCAGCCTCTCCAAACACAGACACACTGCTGGAAGGGCAGCTTCTCTGAGTCACTGACTCCGGCAGCAGAATGACATATGCTGTAGTTGTTCAGCAACACAGCTGACATGGATTTGAAAAGTGAAGTGTTACTGTCATTTAGAGAACAGAGCAATTTCCTTCAGCAGAGACGAACGCTTGGATTAAGAAAGAGTACTTAGTTCCCATAAAATCTAGGGTCTGAAATAAGTGCCTGAAGCAAATCTCTTGACCCCGAAGTTGAGGTCAACGACTCTTGGACAGGGTTATAAGCTTAAAAAAAAAATGCTGTTAATAGAGTTTACTGAGGTGAAGTTTATTTCCAAGTGAATCTTCAAAAGCCCTTCAGGCTGCAATTAGCAATTACTGTTTGCTTAAGAAAAATGACTTCACCCTTTCATAGCCATTGATTCTTATTTATTGATACTACTTTATTAGAGACATTAAAGTAATATGATTAAAATATTTGAGCATTTAATGCTTATGTTTATTCCTTTTCCTTCTTCCTCCAGCCATACCAAAGATCTTAAAATTTTCTAAACAAGGCATGTTATTCTGTTGTTGACTTTTAAACATGCTTTTTTCTCTATATTCTTTCCTCTGTCCCTCTTTACCTGGCAAACTCTACTCTACCTTCAAGTTTCAAACTACATCTATCCCTGGGTGGGGTGCCACACTTGTAATCTCCTTAAACCCCTGTGCTTACCCACCCCGGTACTTGTTACATTTTTAAATTGTCTGCCAGGACTTTCCATCACTGAACCTTAAGTTATTCTCTTCAGTGCCTTCTACATATAAGGTCCTCAATTAATACTTTTTGGATGAATGAATAGATGAAGAATACAGTAATAAAAAACAAATCCCTTTGCAATTAGTGGAAGTATAGTGCCTTTCAAATATTATTGTGCCCCAGGATCATTTATAACTTTTGATTAAAAAAAAGTGAATTCTCAGGTTCTAACTGCATAGCAAGCTACAAATAATTTGTTACTGCTGCTCCTGCTGCTGTTAAGTCACCTCAGTCGTGTCCAACTCTGTGCCACCCCATAAATGGCAGCCCACCAGGCTTCCCCGTTCCTGGGATTTCTCAAGGCAAGAACACTGGAGTGGGTTGCCATTTCCTTCTCTAATGCATGAAAATGAAAAGTAAAAATGAAGTCGTTCAGTTGTGTCTGACTCTTAGAGACCCCATGGACTGTAGCCCACCAGGCACCTCCATCCATGGGATTTTCCAGGCAAGAGTACTGGAGTGGGGTGCCATTGCCTTCTCCGAATTTGTTACTACCAGAGCATAAAATGTGGAGAGAAAGTGGAGGTTATTAGGGTTGGAGATAATGCAGGGAACAAGATTTGCAGAGGCTGGTCAGTGAGCTTGGGTTTTATCTGCACATAGCTTACGAGAGAGTCAGCAAAGAGCTTTAATTATGATTATATTTCTGGTGTCTGTGTAGAAATTAGATTTAACATTAGTTCTCAACCTTAGTTGCATATTATAATTATCTGGATAGTTTTAACAAATAAGTAATGATACCTGGGTTTGCCCTGAGAGATTTGAATTTAATCGGTCTGAGGTATAGTCTGGACTTGGGCTTCCCAGATGGCGCTGGTGGTAAGAAACCTGCCTGCCGGTGCAGGAGACATAAGAGACATGGGTTCGATCCTTGGGTTGGCAAGATCCCCTAGAGGAGGGCATGGCAACCCACACTCCAGTATTCTTGCCAGGAGAATCCCATGGACAGAGGAGCCTGGTGGGCTACAGTTCATAGAGTCACAAAGAATTGGACATGACTGAACAGTCCATAGCGTTGCACAGAGTTGAATATGACCGAAGTGACTTAGCAGGTATGTATGTAAAGTCTGGACTTGGGGATGGTTTTAAAGCTTCCCAGGTGATTCTAACATAAAGTCAATACCAAAACCCCACCAAAATGGAAGAGAAAAATAGTTCATACGATTTGGCCATTAATGAACTCTCATGTGACATCTCTTAAATTGTTGTGTATTGAGCCTGGTGGCTCAGTGGCAAAGAATCCGCCTGCAATGCAGGAAACCTGGGTTTGATCCCTGGGTCAGGAATATCCCCTGGAGAAGGAAATGGCAACCACCCTAATATTCTTGCCTGGGAAAATCCATCGACAGAAGAGCCTGGTGGGCTACAGTCCATGGGGTCACAAAGGAGTTGGACATGACTTAACAACTGTACAACAGCAACATTTAGGAAAAGCAAATTATTGATACACACACACACAAAAAAACACAATGAGATATCACTACACCATACTAGGATGGTTAAAATGAAAAACAGTAATAAAGCTAAATACTGGAGAGCATGTGGAGCAGCCGAATCTCTTATACATGTGGGTGGGAATGTATAGAAGTTTCTTCAAAGCTAACAGTGCAGCTACTGTATAACCCAGTATTTGTACTTCTGGGCATTCATCCCAGAGAAATGGAAACTTAGATTGACAAAAGTATGTATACATGAACGTTCAAAGCAGCTTTAATTGTAGTAGCCATAAATTGGGAACAACCCAAATGTCCTTTAATGGGTGAATGGTTAAACAGTCACTGGTATGCCCATATCATGGAATACTGCTACTGCTAAGTCACTTCAGTCATGTCCAACTCTATGCAGCCCCATAGATGGCAGCCCACCAGGCTCCCTCATCCCTGGGATTCTCCAGGCAAGAACACTGGAGTGGGTTGCCATTTCCTTCTCCAATGCATGAAAGTGAAAAGTGAAAGTGTCTCAACCATAAAAAAACAAACTATTGACATAATGGATCAACTTAGATGGATTTCAAGGGCATTATGCTTAATGGAAAAAAGACAGTCTCTGAAGGTTACGTACAATATGATTCCACTTATATAACATTCTCAGAATGAGAAAGCAATAAAAATGGAGAACAGATTAGTGACTGTGGTAGAAGGTGGGTGTGATTACAGTAGGGTATACAGAAAGAGTTGCTTTGTGGTGAGGGAATAGTTCTGTGTCCTGACTTGGTAGTGGTTACACAATTCTATTCCGGGGGTTTAAATTTCATAGAACTACGTGTGCTTATAAGCACACACGTACACACAAAACTGAGTAGCAGGCAAAAAGTGAATGTCAAATGAAGACTGTAGTCTAGTTACCAGTACCAATGTCAGTTCCCTGGTTTTGATATTATACTACAGTCATATAAGGCGGCACCATGGAAGCTGTGTAAAAGATCAGTGGGATTCTGTGTGCCATTTTTGCAACTTTCTGTGTGTCTATCATTATTTATATTTATCTAAGGTGACTGTGAGAAGAGTTGACTCATTGGAAAAGACTCTGATGCTGGGAGGGATTGGGGGCAGGAGGAGAAGGGGACGACACAGGATGAGATGGCTGGATGGCATCACTGACTTGATGGATGTCAGTCTGAGTGAACTTCGGGAGTTGGTGATGGACAGGGAGGCCTGGCGTGCTGCAAATCATGGGGTCGTAAAGAGTCGGACACGACTGAGCGACTGAACTGAACTGAATTGAAGGTGACTGTGGGAGAAGTGATGGCACCCCACTCCAGTACTCTTGCCTGGAAAATCCCATGGACAGAGGAGCCTGGTGGGCTGTAGTCCATGGGTCGCTAAGAGTCAGGCAGGACTGAGCGACTTCACTTTCACTTTTCACTTCCATGCATTGGAGAAGGAAATGGCAACCCACTCCAGTGTTCTTGCCTGGAGAATCCCAGGGACAGAGGAGCCTGGTGGGCTGCTGTCTATGGGGTCGCACAAAGTCGGACACGACTGAAGTGACTTAGCAGCAGCAGCAGCAGCAAGGTGACTGCAAGGAGATCCAACCAGTCCATTCTGAAAGAGATCAGCCTTGGGATTTCTTTGGAAGAAATGATGCTAAAGCTGAAACTCCAGTACTTTGGCCACCTCATGCAAAGAGTTGACTCATTGGAAAAGACTCTGATGCTGAGAGGGATTGGGGGCAGGAGAAGAAGGGGATGACAGAGGATGAGACTGAATGGCATCACTGACTCGATGGATGTGAGTCTGAGTGAACTCCGGGGAGTTAGTGGTGGACAGGGAGGCCTGGTGTGCTGTGATTCATGGGGTCGCAGAGTCAGACATGACTGAATGGCTGAACTGAACTGAACTGAACTGAAGGTGACCAACCTAGACAGCATATTAAAAAGCAGAGACATTACTTTGCCAACAAAGGTCCGTCTAGTCAAGGCTATGGTTTTTCCAGTAGTCATGTATAGATGTGAGAGTTAAACTATATAAAAAAAGCTGAGTGCTAAAGATTGGTGCTTTTGAATTATGGTGTTGGAGAAGGCTCTTGAGAGTCCCTTGGACTGCAAGGAGATCCAACCAGTCCATCCTAAAGGAAATCAGTCTTGAATATTCATTGGAAGGACTGATGCTGAAGGTGACTCTCAAGAGTCTTCTCCAACACCACAGTTCAAAAGCATCAATTCTTCAGTGCTCAGCCTTCTTCACAGTCCAACTCTCATATCCATACATGACCACAGGAAAAACCATAGCCTTGACTAGACGGACCTTAGTCGGCAAAGTAATGTCTCTGCTTTTGAATATGCTATCTAGGTTGGTCATAATTTTCTTCCAAGGAGTAAGCGTCTTTTAATTTCATGGCTGCAGTCACCATCTGCAGTGATTTTGGAGCACCCCCCAAAATAAAGTCTAACACTGTTCCCACTGTTTCCCCATCTATTTCCCATGAAGTGATGGGACCAGATGCCATGATCTTCGTTTTCTGAATGTTGAGCTTTAAGCCAGCTTTTTCACTCTCCTCTTTCAGTTTCATCAAGAGGCTTTTTAGCTCCTCTTCACTTTCTGCCATAAGGGTGGTGTCATCTGCATATATGAGGTTGTTGATATTTCTCCTGGCAATCTTGATTCCAGCTTGTGTTTCTTCCAGTCCAGCGTTTCTCATGATGTACTCTGCATGTAAGTTAGATAAGCAGGGTGACAATATACAGTCTTGACGTACTCCTTTTGCTATTTGGAACCAGTCTGTTGTTCCATGTCCAGTTCTAACTGTTGTTTCCTAACCTGCATACAGATTTCTCAAGAGGCAGGTCAGGTGGTCTTTTTCTATACTTGCTTGTGTTTTGGATTTAATGTCTTCTACAGAACTAGATTCTTTCAGTGTTTTAGGAGTTTTTTTCCTATTATTTTTTTTAAGAATTCTTGACCTTTGATCTTGGTGTTGAAGTTTTCGAGTTTTTTCCATTCTGGTGTGTTTTCTGTGCATTTTTGGCTGGAGTATCTTATATGGATTTCTTTACTGGAGCTTTTTTTCTTTAGCTTTCCTGTTACTAAAATCAGCATTGTAGTCATCTTCAGCAGCAGCAAGTGTTACTTTTTTCTGTTAACTTGATATCACTTCTGGGGGAAGGAAGGTTTTCCAGATATACTTAAGAGTTTCACATCCTCCTTCTCTTCATCTTTTGAATCTGTATCTGCCTTTACAGCTACGTGCACTACTATGCACAAGCCCTAAACCACACTTCAACTGTAAGATCCCAGGTGGTGTTATTTCAAAGCTCTCACAGGAAACTTCTGGCTGAATAGACATTTTCAAAGTTGCCAGTGCTACTTTAAGTGGTCTGCTTTCATAATTCACTGCCTCTGCTTCAGTAGTATGCAATTCATCCTTTGCAGTAGCCCTTGAACTGACTGTTCTTAAGATAACTGTTGCTCATATTCATCATAATCTTCTTAGGCCTTTAGTTCACAACCAAAAAGAAAGTTCTGGAACCTCAGGGTCCATCCTCATATTCACTGAATTTTCCATGAGGTTGATGGTGCATGCTTGGTTGGAGAGAAGGTGGACAGAGATAAACAACTACTGTTGTGGAGAACAGTCATTATTTTAAAATTATATATAGTCATGGTTTGTTATTCATAGTTGTACTATTCAAAATTTCATGCATTTATATTTTAATTCTTTAGTCAGATTGGAGATTTAAGTATAGTGGCAGTGACTTATAATTGTCCTGATTCGAGTCAATATAATTCAATTCAATTAAGTTAAAGTCATTTCAATAAATATTTGATGGCCTATTAGTCACAAAATTAATGAGGCTTAATTCTTCTCACCCTTAATATTATATTGATCATCCAGCATAGATAGTACAGTAATATATATGCAGCAAGATTTCAAAAAATGGTATCATTTGACTGGCCTTATTAATTTTTATGGTGATGTGTCCATCTCTTATTTACATAAATACTTCATTTTCTTTACTTTGTTTTCTTTCTCTGATAAGATGAAACATACATGTAAGGAAAATATGTTTTCAAATTAATTTCTGTTGTTTAGATTTTTAAGCTATAAGGACCTAGGAAAACATTTATACAGCCCATACATTTATTTCAGGTTTAAAGTTGCAAGTATGCTGTAGTTTATTATTTTACAGCAGAGGAAATAATGTATATTTCTATTCTTACATTTAAAACAGAACAAAAACAGCTTAGGCTATCAAATGAAGTCCTTGGTCTTTTTTTTTTTTTTCCAGTGATCACCAAGCTTAAATTTGTGGGGAGGAGGACAATTTTCTTAATGTTTTCTACCTGGCTCAACATTCCCAGACAGCAATTACAAGCCAAATATAATTTCAGTAAATGAGAAATTCTTGTTTTCATGTACTGATTGGCTTTATTACACATGAAGTTTAATTGGGAGGCTTCTCCAGCTTATCTGGGTAATGATGAACAGCTGCAATAGATTGCACTCCCTCCCCCACTCCACCCCTACATCATTTTGATCAAATAGCACCCAAACAAAACCTTGTACAACTGTGCGATAGGAGCATCATTCAACTGCACTGCAAACCCTGACTGCATTTGAGCCCAGCAAGCAGTTTCACAAGAAGCCAGAGGGAAACAAAAAGCCAGAGAGGAAATATTCAGATTAGCAGTGCACCCTCACCCCTGACCCCAGACCACTGCCGCTATAAAATTTGACTGCTGGAATTCCAGTGTATTGTGCTTAAATAGATCTCTATTCCACATGAATAAGTGGTACCTCCCAAAGCAGAAGTGTGCTTGTCTAATTCAGAGGTGCTAAATTGTAGACTTTTATATCCTCAACAGAAGAATATCATTGGTAATTTCAGTAGCAAAGAGAAAGGATGCCTCTGACTGCCTTGAAGTGCTTATAAAGTGCTTTACTTATCTGATAACATCTTTAATAACAACAGCTAATATGTGAGAGCAGGCTTCCTCAGTGGCTCCTCTGTAAAGAATCTGCCTTCAACACAGGAGACTGGTTCAATTAATGGGTCAAGAAGATTCCCTGGAGGAGGAAATGGCTCCAGTATTCTTGCTGGAGAATCCCATGAACAGAGGAGGCTGGTGGGCTATAGTCCTTGGGGTTGCAAAGAGTCGGACATGACTGCACACTTGTACTTGCAATATGTTTGAGCACTTACTATGGGGTAAGCATTGTATTCATACTGTTTCATATGTATAATCTCAGTTCGTCCTCTCCATACCCCTAGGATAGATCTATTTGTAATATGTTAGGGAGGATGCTTAGAGCTCTCATGAAGCTTGTCTAGGGTCCAAAGCCAATGAGACCTGAGTCCAGGCCCATCCTTCTGAGACATTCACTCTTACTCTAATGGGTAGGTTAACAGAGAATGCTGTACAAGGAACTCATTCAGAGAAGGTAACTTGATGGAGTAGTTCTGAGGGCAGCAGATAGTTTTCCACCTCACTTACCAATTGACCATGTCACCAAATATACAACCGGTACTCTCTCTATGGCTATCAACAAGCATGTTTGGAATGATCTGCTCTTTACTATGTGGTATTGGGATGCTGCAGTGTTTGTTAGGGAGTTAAAGTTTTCAGGTAAAAACAATTTGCTTAGTAATAAAGGAAGAGTTCGTCTGCAATGCTTTAGATGGTAGATAAATGTATGCCATTGGGCCCCTCTTGCTGGCTCTTCCTCACTCAAGGCTCCTCTTCCCATACCCTCCTCTTTTCTGCAGTTTGGTCCTGTCATGATCTTCATTTGGGGCTTTAAGAGGCTTAGTTAACAGCCTTTCATACCACTGTCTGCTTTAAAATTAGTCACTTTTACCTCTCTTATCTTTTCAGTTCATGATAGCAAGGAAGTGGAATAATAACTTAAGAGGGAGGTTGTTGTTGTTGTTTGTGTGTTTTAATTGGAGGCTAATTACTTTACAATATTGTGGTGGTTTTCTCCATACATTGACATGAATCACCCACGGGTGTACATGTGTCCCCCCCATCCCAAACCCCATTGCACCTCCCTCCCCATCCCATCCCTCTGGGTTGTCTCAGTGCACTGGGAGTTTTAAAATCAGACAGACCCAGGTTCAAATGCCAGTACTGGCCCTCACTGACACTTAGCACTGAAGGCACTGAATTTTCAAGAGTTTCAGTTTCCCCATCTGTGAAATGTGAAGTAACAAGGACACAACCTTTTTGGATTGTGAGATTCATATAAAGCCTTGTTCTTGGTATATTGTGTGTGTTAGTTACTGAGTTATGTCCGACTCTTTGTGACCCCATGGTCTGTAGCCCACCAGGCTCCTCTGTCCATGGAACTCTCCAGGCAAGAATCTTGAAGTGGGTTGCCATTTTCTTCTCCAGGGAACTTCCTGACCCAGGAATTGAACCTGGTTCTCCTGCATTGCAGGCAGATTCTTTACCATTTGAGCCAACAGGGAAGCCCCTCTTGGTACACTGGAAGTGCTCAAATATCAGTCACAAATAATTGTCAACAACAATTCAGCCCCATTCATTTTGAATCCATTGTACTTGCTCTTCCCCAAATTTATTGTTATTGTTGTTCAGTCACTCAGTCATGCCAACTCTTTGTGCCCCATGGACTGTAGCACACCAGGCTTCCCTGTCCTTCACCGTCTCCCAGGGCTTGCTCAAACTCATGTCTATTTGCATATCTGAGGTTATTGATATTTCTCCCAGCAATCTTGATTCCATTTTGTGCTTCATCCACCCCAGCATTTCTCATGATATACTCTGCATATAAGTTAAATAATCAGGGTGACAATATACAGCCTTAATGTACTCCTTTCCCAATTTGGAACCAGTCTGTTGTTCCACGTCCAGTTCTAACTGTCGCTTCTTAACCAGCATACAGGTTTTCAGGAGGCAGGTCAGGTGGTCTGGTATTCCCATCCCTTGAAGAATTTTCCACAGTTTGTTGTGATGCACACAATCAAAGGCTTTAGCATAGTCAATGAAGCAGAAGTAGATATTTTTTCTGGAATTCTCTTGCTTTTTCTATGATCCAACGGATGTTTGCAATTTGATCTCTGGTTCCTCTGCCTTTTCTAAATCCAGCTTGAACATCTGGAAGTTCTCAATTCACACACTGTTGAAGCCTAGCTTGAAGAATTTTGAGCATTACTTTGCTAGCTTGTGAAATAAGTGTAATTTTGTGGTAGCCTGAACATTGTTTGGCATCAGAATGAAAACTGACCTTTTCCAGTTCTGTGGCCACTGCTGAGTTTTCCAAATTTGCTGGCATATTGAATGTAGCACTTAAACAGCATCATTTTTTAGAATTTGAAATAGCTCAGCTGGAATTCCATCACCTTCACTAGCTTTGTTCGTAGTGATGCTTCCTAAGGCCCACTTGATTTTGCATTCCAGGATGTCTGGCTCTAGGTGAGTGATCACACCATCGTGGTTATCTGGGTCATGAAGATCTTTTTTTGTATAGTTCTTCTGTGTATTCTTGCCACCTCTTTTTAATATCTTCTGCTTCTGTTTCTGTCCTTTATTGTGCCCATCTTTGCATGAAATGTTCCATTGGTATCTCTAATTTTCTTGACGAGATCTCCAGTCTTTCCTATTCTATTGTTTTCCTCTATTTCTTTGCATTGATCACTTAGGAAGGCTATCTTATCTCTCCTTGCTATTCACTGGAACTCTGCATTCAGATGGGTATATTTTACCTTTTCTCCTTTGCCTTTTGCTTCCCCAAATTTGGAAATCCTTTCTTCTACATTAATCTCTGAGCTTCTTTAGGCTCCACATATTTTTAGCAACTATGAAGACCATGTGTATGTTGTTCTATGCAGTTTCAAAACTTACATTGCTCTGTATGCTAGTTGCCAAGTACTATAATAACCATTTAAAAATATTTCCCCTGATATATTATTTTGCACCTGCGTAAACCTAAGCAGCTGTGCTCAGCTATGTATAAATGTTTGCTTATGTGCTTCTGTTACATTTATTTATGTGATTCTGTCTACAGCCAGTTGCTCTATTAAATAATAAACTTCTCAGGGCCAAGGACCTCACTCTACTTCTGCAACAGATCCGAGTATCCTCCCAAGAATAGATTTCAGGCTTTAATAGGATATTAATGACAAGTTTCCAAACATCGTGTTCTCATCTGAGAGCACTATTTCTTAAAGCAGTTTCAGCCATAGCTGGTGTTCTATGGAAACGTTCAACTTGGAGGCCTTCAGTTGGTGGTTTTTCACATTTAAAAATTAAAAGCACAAAGCTATAATTTGGGTAACAGCAAGTTAACAATCAAGAAAAAGAAAAAAAAAGTGTATTTATTGTTGTGACTTCTCTGATGGCTCAATGGTAAATAATCTGTCTGCCAAATAGGAGACATGGGTTCCATCCCTGTTTTGGGAAGATCCCCCGAAGAAGGAAATGGCAACCCACCCCAGTATCTTTCCTGGGAAATTCCATGGATAGAGGAGCCTGGTGGGCTACAGTCCATGGGGTCTCAAAGAGCTGGACACGACTGAGTGACTAAACAACAACTTTTAAGAAAGCTTCAGATTATATTTGCTGTGACTATTGAAGTGATTGATATGTTGGATTAAGAAAGTATCAAGTCACACCCAACAGTCCAATGCTCATTCTGCACTTTTAGAGCACTTAATAGGTGCCTTGCTAGGAGCTTGGTTTGTCCTGTCTCATTCAGCCTCCCTAGCATTCCCATGAGGCAGGCGCCTTGTTCCTCCCCGTTTCACATTCTAGGAGACTAAGGTTAAGAAAGGCTTACCCGTTATCCAAGGTGCAGCTGAAAAGAGATGGAACCAAGCCATGTTAATCACTGAGCTGTACTGCTTTCTTCAAAAGGATTTTACAGATGGTCTATAAAGATAATTTCAATATTCCCTTTTTTCTTCTTTCATAACACTACCCTTGCCTGGACTGCCACAAAGGGAGAGGAAATTTTATTAGTATGTTCCTGATTAAGCTTGCGTAGTATAGATAAATAATTACAACTGCATGGGTTTTGGATGGTTTGCTAGGAAAATTTTTTTAAAAGAGAACTCTCCGCATTTGTTTGCTTTCAAATGCTCCTGCTCTCCTGCAGCCTGGCTCTCTCCTTTCACTGCCTTGTAGTGAAGTATTCAGGGAGTGTTGTCCTGTCAGAGCGAAGTCATTAAGGAAAATGTCTCCTTGCCTTTTCAGACAAGCAGGAAACATCGTTTGCTTTCCTCTTCTTTTCCCACCTCAGTTCTATTCTTTTAGAATAAATAACAGCTCACTTCACCCAGGCACTGGGTAACTCGAGCCTTCCATACAAGCCCTGTCTGAGAAAGCTGGCTCTCAACACTTGCACCGCATGCAGCTGCTTGGGGCCCTGCTCTTTGGCAGCCTCTCCATCCCCGTCTGCTCCTCCTGGACGTCAGGACCCAGCAATTACAGAGCTGGCCTGTGGGCCTGCACGTAAAGTGTGCTTTCATAATAAAAACATCCAGTTGGTCTCTTCCAACTTCAAACATTCTGTGAGCGTCCAGCCTTGAGTTGTAGAGGATCCAAGAACTTCTCAGTGGAGTCAAGACTAGAATTTCTACATTTGTTCTGTTTTACATCCAGAGAGTTTACAAGGCATAGTAACATGCTGTGTTCTATAATGTGATGGTGGAGGGCAGAGGAGGATGGATAGAAAAGGGTGCTGATCATGCGTACACTTCAGGATCCTCGAATGCCTGGCTTCTGACAGGGGCTTTGCTGTGTTCATAATCTTCCCAAATTGTGTACTCTTTAGGCCACTTAATACCTGCATCTGGCTTTGGTTGACTGACTTTTTGAGTAGTTTAATCTACGTCGTGTTTGACTAAGAAATTTAAGCCCCTTAAGGTTAAATATGAGGAAGATAGTGCAAATAATATGAATAACTAACATTTCTTGAGTCTTTTACAGTAGTAGGCACTATTTTAAGCATTTTTCATTATCTAACTCCTCAGCTCTCACAACAACCCTAAGCAGTAGGTCTTTTATTAGCCTGTCTTTAGGATGAGGATGTTGAGATAAAATAACTTACTCTGGGCTCCAGCTCAGGCAGCCCAATCCTTAGATTTTGCTGTTAGGCACTGTACTGTGCTGGTGTGAACTGAGACATTCTATCTTTTATCTGGTTCTTTTGATGTTTTCATTCTCTGTCTTCAGTAAGTCAATGAATTTCTTTTTGCCTGAGTCACCTCATCAGAAGATTTTATCTCTCTGATTTCCAGAAATGAAAATTGAATCACATGTTTCATATAGGGGACTGGAATCAAACAACTGGCAGAATGTACTCTGATCAAAATCCAGAGACCGCAAGTGACCTGCCATTAGGCAACAGAATTGGGGTTGGCACTCACAGCTCTGTTTCTCACTCCTCACCATGAAGGCTCTTCTACAGAATATGCTTACACTGTAATAAGTATAGAGTATAGTACAGTGGTGGGCTTCCTGGTGGCTCAGACAGTAAAGAGTCTGCCTCCAGTGCAGGAGACCCAGCTTTGTTCCCTGGATTGGGAAGATCCCCCAGAGAATGGAATGGCAACCCACTTCAGTATTCTTGCCTGGAGAATCTCATGGATAGGGGAGCCTGGAAGGCTATAGTCCATAGGGTTGCCAGGAGGCAGATGTGACTGAGCGTGCATGCACAGAATAGTGCAGTAGTATAGCAAGTGTGGAGCACAGAGTAGAATTTTCTATCTGTATTCAGTCAGAGTTTGATATAAATCAGGCTTCTTAATTTTAAAAATCAAAAATTCTATTTATTTTTACTTGTAAATAATCGTATCTTTGTTCACATCAAAAGAAATTCCATGTTGTATTATAAAAGGGAACAGTTAACTTTTGTAACTCACATTATTATCTTTGAAAAAAGCCATTTAATAAACAGCCCTTGTTTTAGTTCAGTGTTGTTTATGTTTTCAATGCACTCTTCTATAAAATGTAGCATTAATAAATACGTTGAAATTGTTTGTTTAGACATACCTAAAACATTTACTCCCACACAAGCAATGAAATGTAGACTTTTCTTTTGAGGCTTAGATTTTTCTCACAGTATTATAGTGGTTAACTGGAGTTCCATTTGTGCTCAAGTTCATTACACATATGAAACCCTCAGGAAACACATCCTATTATTGTTCTTGAACCACTTGCATATTATAGACTGAGTTTAAAAACTATATCATGGGTAAAAAGCACAGAGCTGCACTATGTTTCTCTTCAAGGAATCTCAGGATTTCTAACTGTAGCTTTAACCATACAACAGCCACCTCCCCACCATTTTAAACAAGTAACCTTACTGATTATTGGTTCTTGCCTTCTGTATGTTTGTGTAAATGGTGAAGACTTACAGTATTTTCTGTGAGCCCTGCCCACACCTAACCCACACTAAGAATTTCCAGTTTCTTTACATTGGCAATAACTTCTCACTAGGCCTTTCATCTATAAGGGTATCACTTAAAGGGCAGGAGACTCACCTGGACATCAGACTTTGGAAAGCCTCCTCTCCTCCGACCTGTGGCCTGTTAATGTCCGCAGTCCTGAAAAGGAGAAAAAGAAAGGAAACAATGCTTCTCATTTACCCTAACGTCCCCTCAAGATGCCAGTCTACGATCTGGCTTGCTTTCACCTTCGCATTATTGGGAGGAGAGCGGATGTGTTACCTCGGCATCCTTGCCCTCTCCAGTCCTTGGACACCTTCTCCTCCTTGGCCTGCAGCACAGGCACGGTCAACCACTCTGTTCTCTGAAGTCTTCACACGTTTCACTTTCTAGAGACAACTTGCCTTTGGTTTTCTTCTTAGCTCTTTGACCGCTTTTCCTTTTCTTCTCTTTATTTTGTTGATTCTTCTTAAATATTAAATGTTATTAAGTTTCCAGCTGTCTTTCTTGTTCTTTTCCTCAGCTTTATAGATCACCCTGACTCTCACCCAATCTCTTGGCATGAACTCCAAAATTTTCTCTGCAAATTCTGCCTCTTGTTTGAGCCTCTTATCTGAGCACCAGACACAAACTTCCAACTGATCCTTGAACTGCTCCAGCTGGAAGACGTAAAGCATCTCAAACTCAATATGTGTAAAAATAAAACTATCACCTTCTCTCTAAAAGCCGTCCTTTTGCTTTGTGGACATTGGTAAATGTCATCACTGCTGATGGATCTGTCCTATCTTAAAATGTCAGAGTTCTTCAACTTCTCTCTCTCTATCTCACTTCACTTTCCAATCATTTGCTAAAATCCTGGCAATTCTATCTTGAATGCCTCTCAAATCCAACTATTCCCACTGTCCCTCTAAATATGTCACGTATTATCTCTCAGTCTAGATAATTCTATCTTATGGATTAGTGTTTCTGATTTCAGTACCCAGTTCCTTCTCTCCACTCCCAACGTATTCTCTCCATATCACCAGAGTGGCCTTTATAACATAAAACTTAACAGTAGATGCCTCTGTCTATAAATCTATAATTCCTTAAAGATCCATAGTGTTAGGCCAAAAAAAAAAAAATCGTACAAAGGAATATAAAGAATAGTTTCATATTAGTAAAGATAACATACATATACACAGTCCAGCAAAATGTAAGCAGTGTTTACTTGTTATTGCTGAGTCATAGTATTGGGATGAGTTGTATTTTCTTATTTTTGTTTGCTCATATCTCTATACTGAGCATATGTTACTTGTGTAACAAGGCAAAAATATTTAAAAGTCAACTGGTGGGATTAAAAGGAGCTGCTCTAAGTAACTTTGGAAAATAGTGTTTTTACTAGATGCTATAAAACTGAAAATGAAAAGAATGATACATAACACTGTACTCTAGTTGGGAAATTCATTTCTTACAGGTTTTGGGTTAGCAATTGTGAGATTCCTTTACAAGTATATAAGGAATGAACAAGTATGTAAATAAACTGCAGATAATGGGATCAGGTTTCTAACTGGAAGGGACAGAAGTGACAAATAAGTAAAGAAGGCTGAAATAAACCTGACAGTAGATTAGAGTTGGAAACATCAGTATGAATGCATCTGTAGTTTGATACTTAAACAGGTGGATACAAAAGAAGTATTGATGTGTGTATTTATATGAGTTAGTACACATGTGTGTATTTCCTAGCTCTGTCCTTTGAGAGGGCCAAGAAGCAGTGAACCCCCAGTAGGAACAAGCGCACCAGCACCTAGACCTGGTTTCCAGATGTCATTTTCCAACATTAGGAACCAAAGCTCCTTGGAGAAAGGTCTGATTCTAGTCCTGGGTCACAGAAAATCAGTGATGAGCCTGGAGCACTCACAGTGCCAAAAAGAGAGGGTGAGGTGAGGTGAAGTGAAGTTGCTCAGTCGTGTCCTACTCTTTGCGACCCCATGGACTGTTGCCTACTAGGCTCCTCTGTCGTCCAGGCAAGAACACTGGAGTGGGTTGCCATTTCCTTCTCCAAGGGATCTTCCCGACCCAGGGATCGAACCCAGGTCTCCCGCATTGGAGGCAGACGCTTTAACCTCTGAGCCACAAGAGAGGCACGCATTAAAAAAAAAAAAAAAAGATAGAACATTTCAAAAAGGACACAGGAACCAACTTGAAAGAGCTTGAAATCACCTTAAGGCAGAACAAATTTCTGCAAGGAGAGAGAGAGAACTGAATTCCAACTTTCATACTACTATAAATGGTTGATTAAATAAATAAATGAGGTGGGAGGGGCAAATCTCACTTACAGAAGAATTTCAAATAATTTATGTATTAATAGACACCACTCCCCCTCTCTGAGGGGGAGAACTTACTTCTCTTCTCCTTTAGTGTAGGTAGACTTAGCACCACTCCTCTAATGAGTGCTGTTGCTGCTGCTGCTAAGTTGCCTCAGTTGTGTCCAGCTCTGTGCGACCCCAGAGACAGCAGTCCACCAGGCTCCCTGTCCCTGGGATTCTCCAGGCAAGAACACTGGAGTGGGTTGCCATTTCCTTCTCCAGTGCATGAAAGTGAAAAGTCAAAGTGAAGTCGCTCAGTCGTGTCCGACTCTTAGCAACCCCATGGACTGCAGCCCACCAGGCCTCTCCATCCATGGGATTTTCCAGGCAAGAGTACTGGAGTAGGGTGCCATTGCCTTCTCCCATGAGTGCTGTTAGAAAACAGAAAAAAGTTGTCCCTATGCAGCGGAGAAAACTAATAAACAGTACCTTAGTCATGTGATCACCTCACCAGTGATTGATAAGTGGTTTTAACGTTTTGTTCCTTATGTTCCCCGGGATGAACGGGGCATGCTACCTCTGGCGTATCCTTCCCTCAAGCCATGAGAAAACAATAAATAAACTAAAATTGAGGAATGTTCTACAAAATATCTGACCAGTACTCTTCAAAAGTGTCAAGGTCATGAAAAACTAGGAAAAGTAAGAAACTGTCACAGATAAAGGAGACTAAGGAGACATGATGCAATGTGGTCCCCTGGATCCTGGGACAGAGAAAGAATATTAGTGGAAAACTGGTGAAATCTAAATGAAGTCTGTAGATTAATTAGAGGTAATGTATTAATGTTAATTCCTCATCAATTAATGTTCATTTCAGTTCAGTCGTTCAGTCGTGTCTGACTCTTTGTGACCCCATGAATCACAGCACGCCAGGCCTCCCTGTCCATCACCAACTCCCGGAGTTCACTCAGACTCACGTCCATCCAGTTAGTGATGCCATCCAGCCACTAATTTCTCATTGGAAAAGACCCTAACGCTGGGAAAGACTGAAGGCAGGAGGAGAAAGTGATGACAGAGGAGGAAATGGTTGGATGGCATCACCGACTTGATGAACATGAGTTTGAGCAAGCTCTGGGAGTTGGTGATGGACAGAGAAGCCTGGCATTCTGCAGTCCATGGGGTGGCAAAGAGTGAGACATGACTGAGTGACTGAACTGAATTAATTAATGTTAACTTCTTAGTTTTGACAAAAGAGTCATGAGTATGTAAACTGTTAAGGTTAGGAGAAACTGGATGAAGGTATATGGGAACATTCTGTTTGATTTTAGCAACTTTTCTATAAATCAGATATTACCCCAAAATGCAAGCTGGAAAGAAAGAAAAAAATACATCTCACTGTCTGTGCAGGGCTTCTCAATTTGTCTTCAAAGATTCATCTGTAAGTTTTTCAAAATTACACGCCTGGGCACCACTTGGGAGATTCCGATTCAGTGGGATGTGACTGAGTCAGGAAAACTACAATACATAATTGAAAAGCGGCACAGAAGAACCTCATATACATCAGATACTGCAAAAACCACTGGATTATAGCACAAACAGAGCCTGCCTATTTCCCCTAGGTAGACTTTGAAACTTCTTATAGCAAACAATTGCTCAGAGACCACAACCAGAACTGCCTTTTATAATTATAATTAACAGTATACAAATTAATAAGGCACTCTGAATACAAGGAATATAACTGGTAGATTAATAGTCTGTCACGTAGAGAATTGCATGACTATGTATTTTGCTTCTAAATACAGTACATTATCAGTTTTCCAATTGACACTCATCAACCCAAAAGCTTATTAAATATTTATGAGCCAAGAAATTATTTCCACACCCTCATTTTGCATTGCGTTTGCTTTGAAGTGAAAATTTACACAGTGTCTTTCCCGTGGGATTTTCATGTGGTCGTCTTGTACTTGCGCGCTTTTTGTGAAACTGAAACACTCTAAAGTCATTTCAATAAACAGGAAAAAAAAACAACTTGGTAAGATGTAGGGGAAAGTTAGAGTGCTGGAGAAAAAGATTGAAATCAGAGAGTCCATGTAAATTATATCCCAAGTGTTCATACATGCCTCTGTGAGTGTATGTGTGCATGGAGGCTCTTACTGACATCTATGGATGCCTGGAGATTCATGAAGAAGAGTTGGGGTTCCTTAGACTATGAATTTGAAAGAAAATATGTGTACATACATTTTTTTTTTCTGGGCCATGATAGCAGTAAGCCATAAAGAGTTAAGAAATGCTGGCTGTGTGTGGTCTTTTGGTAATGATAACATACATTTATATTAACTACATTGCTACACTTTTAAAGTAAATAACTGCCAAATAGATGCATTGTGACGTGATCTCATAACAAGACCTATGGCTAATGACCCATTGGAACACATATAAAATGTTATTTATTTTTCCCAATAGAGAGTTGAGAAAGGCCTCATAATGCAATGAACATTCTCAGAAAGGGTGACCAAAATGAAAGCCTCTGCTCAGAGATAGAGCATTCATTCATCAAGTGTTTACAAAGTCTTTACTATGTGCCAGGCACAGTTCCAGGGTTTTGAAATAAACTAGTTGACAAAACAGACAAACATCTGTCTCTCATAGTTTACTTTCAAGTAGAGAAGATAGACAATAATGAATAAGCAAAATAAGTAAATGACATAGTAGGTCAAAGGGTGATATAAATGCTATGAAAAAGAGGGAAAAATAGAGTAGGGAAGAGGGGATTGAAACTGCCATTTGGAGGTGGGGAATGACCGTGTATTAAATAAGGTGAGGGTAGTTCTCATTGAAGAGGTGAGATTTGAACAAAAGTTCAAAGGCGGTGATGGAGTTAGCTGGGTGGATTCGGGGAAGAGCATTCCAGACAGAGGGAGCACAGAGCAAAAGTCATGTTTGGGGAGCAGCAAACAGGCTTCTGGCCGGAAGAGAGAGAGTGGTGGGGAAGGAGGAGGAGGATAGGAAAAGAGGCCAGAGATGCAATGACGCAGGGGGGCTTTGCAGCCACTGTAAGGACTTGGGTTTTTTCTCTGCATGTGATGAGAGCCACAACAGGTATTTCTCCCCCTTAATGTACCTTTGTCAGAAATTGACAAATTAAGTCAATACAAAATATGGGAGGCTAGAGAGAATTTGATGAACAAAATTAACATATTAACTATATGTAAAAGTACAGCATGTAATTGTTTCCCAACCACACAGGAAATAGTTATATTCAGTTGTCTATGTATTAGAACACATATAAAATCTTAACACATTCAAGAAAAAAAGAAGCAATACATAGCATACTATCTCACAACAGTCTCACAAAAGTAGACATTAACAGGAGTAGAATAGTTTTTAAATATATATATATATCCATTTAGAAGTTTAAAAACACCATTTCAAACAACTCTTGGTTTAACAAGGGTATCAAATTCAATCACAAACTAGGAAAAAAGGTAGTGATGAGAAAAACACTGTTTATTGAAACCTATGCAACATAGTAAGCTACCCTCAAGCAGTAAATTGAATTCAGAACATTTCAGGATCTCTTATGTTGAAGTGATGGCATTTATTGTGAAGTAGTGGACCCTGAAGATTAGAATGGAGACATGTAGAATCTAATGTAGCTGTAGAATGTATCTTTAAGCTCTGTTTACTTTGTTAGTAGAACCATCTTTTCTTGACTAGGGAAGCTAGTCACTTTCAGCCTGAAGACTGCAGTGGCGCTCCTTGAGGCAGTTGTCTTGAAGAAAATGCTGAGGACTGCAGGGTTTTAAGCAAAGGAATTACAGAGTTTGTTTCAAATTAATGGCTGTTATACTGCAAAAGACACTAGAGGGCAATAATGGATGCTGGGAGACTTATGGAAGGCGGTTACAATAATTCAGATGAGCTAGGACAGTGCATGGACATCAGGGAGCAGGGGATGTGGTAAGAAGTGCTCAGATTCTGAAGGTAAAGCCAGTGCAGTCTTCTGGTTGGTTGTATGTATTAGGGAAAAGAAAAATCGAGGATACCTCTAAAGGTTTTGGCCTGAGAAAAGTAGAAAGATGGAGTTTTCCCCAGATGAAATGGAGAAGGCCGCTGTTGGAGCAGAATTCAGGAGGTCAAGAGTTCAGTTTTGGATCTGTTAAATTTGAGAGGTTAGATATCCAAATAAAGATATGAAGGAAACAACTGGCTATGAATCTAGAATTTGGGAGAGAGATTCGAGTTGAATATCTACGTATTGGAGTTATCAGCATATAAATGATGCGGAAGTCAGGGACTTAATGGAATCACCAAAGGAGAAAGGGTAAATGAAGAAGAGGCCAAGGACTGAGTTTGCGGGCTCTCCAACACTAACCCTGAGGGAAAAGTAGAATTACCAATCCAGGAGGAAGGGAAGGGATAAAAGAAGGGCACTGGCAGGGAGAGTGGGGTCCGAATAAGTGCTTTCTTTTTAAGATCAGACACATAGTAGCATGTATGAATAGTGGTAGAAATGACTTGAAGGACAGTGAAAAATGAATGGTGTAGGAGATAAGAGTTGGTATATCAATATCCTCGGTTAGACAAGGGATGTAGTATACACAGAGAGATGCTGACACGGGAAAATTTCATCCATGGAAGAGGTGGGTATGCAGAGAATGTGGGTGGATATTTTAGTAGTTGTTTGTGGAAATTTTCTTTTAATTGCTTCTATTTCCCAGTGAAGAGAGAATTGAGGTCAGCATCTGAGAGCAAGGATAGTCAAAAAATTTTACAAAGCTATAAGTGTTATGTTAAAGAAATGTTTTACTTTTGAACTCTTTCTGTTAAGCATCATTTTCCAGTTTCACTTACACAGAATCAATGGAGGCAGGAGTTGTTTGAGAAGTACTGTAATAGGGTGTACAGAGAATAGTTGCCATGAGCAACTATTGTCTAGCTCTTTGATGTATGACTCAAGGTGATATTTTTCCAGAACTCAGTATATGTTGTGGGAAATTTGGGGACTTTGATCCCTTGGAGAATATTCTAAAAGGGTACCCCATGACAGTTGCACAAACCGCTCCCATATTACTCATCCAAGGACTAATGAGTGGAAATCCAATGGAAACAGTATAGACAAATTCATCTTGACCCCAGAGGTCTGGCTCCACCCAAGGTTGAAGTGTCTTTCCTCTTCTGTACCGTGTGAGTTTCCTGAAGCAAATACTCATCTTAGCCACACTTAGCTGTCAGGTCTGTTTAGGTATGAAAAGCCACTCACATCTCACTGCTTTTAAAAGAAGATGGTTTTTTTCCTGGCATCGCCTGAGATGCCCCACAGCAGAGCACCTTCCTGTATGCTTTAACTGAATGAGCATTTAAGCAGGTATCCTCCTGAGATGGCAGCAGCACTTTGAAACAGACAAACAACATTAGGAAATTGACTCTACACATTTAATCATTCATTTCTCTGATGAGAACTTTGGAGTTTATGAGGCACCTAGTTTAGAAAGACATTTTGATTAAAGAGGGAAATATTAAGAAATAGCTTTTTTAAAAGGAGAAAGAAAATGGTAGCTCTGCGATTTTTATCTCTATCTTGAATAGAGATAACCTACAGAGAAAATTGCTTAATTTTGTTGGCACATTATGTGTGTGTGTGTGCGTGTGTGTGTGTGTGTGTGTGTGTGTGCACATGCATGTAAATGTGTATATGAAACTCTGGACAGATCCTATGACCTTTCACTCATCCTTGTAAAATAGGCAATTCAACATCTTAAGTCATGAACATGGGGTGTCAACTTTCTAACAGTCCACTCTGAGGTATTAACCACCACATCAATCTCCAATCAAGGTTAAGTCTCTTCTTGCCCTCTCCCTGAGTGAAGACCAAATTTTGAAGGTCAGACTTCTGTTCTCTCCATGGCAACCCCTCTTCCTGGAAGCTGGTTAATCCTTCCAGGGTGGAAGAAAGAGGGCAGAAGAAAGTGAAGGCAGCCCTGATGTGTTAGAGGAGTGGCTCCCAAGAGCTAGTTGTTAACTATCAAGAAAACTATGAGAGAGTTTTTAAACTGTTGGTAGCTTGAAATCAGTCATGCTGCTGCTGCTGCTAAGTCGCTTCAGTCATGTTCGACTCTGGGTCATGACCCCATAGACAGCAGCCCACCAAGCTCCTCCATCCCTGGGATTCTCCAGGCAAAAATACTGGAGTGGGTTGCCATTTCCTTCTGCAATGCATGCATGCATGCTAAGTTGCTTCAGTCATGTCCGACTCTGCGACCCCGTGGACAGCAGCTCACCAGACTCCTCTGTCCACAGGATTCTCCAGGCAAGAACACTGGAGTGGGTTGCCATTTCCATCTCCCAATCAATCATAGTGGGTATGTTTATACCACAGAAATTGGTATGTGCTATAAGTCAGGACTTTGCCCTCTCTGGATAGCTGTTTTTGCTCACCCGTTGTCAGTCTGGAATTTGCCCTGGCCCTTGGTGTTTCAACTTAAAAACAAATAAACAAACAAACAAAAACCACACAGATACAACCTAAGAGCTGAGTTGAGTTTATTCTTACTAAAGACTATAGCCTAGGAAACAGAAGACAGCATCTCACATAGCTCTGAGAAACTAGTCCAAAGAAGTGTAGGAGGAGCCAGTACATACACATGCTGTCAAGATCAAGACTTCAGCAAAGGTTACTACTCATCAGGAGGCTCAGATAATGCAGTGTTTTTAGTGCTTTTCTATTATGAGAAGATGCAAGACTCTGGGGTCATTGAAATTCTTCCTTAGTTACGTGTTTTACCTACCTCCCATATATCCAGAAGATATAATGCTTCATCCTGAATTCCTTTCAAGGCATACTTGTAGGTCAGTAACTATAGTGGCTAATGATTTGACCCTCATAGAACTGGAATGGCAGGGGACATTGTTTATAGTGCCCTCATTGGGCAAAATTTGATCAAGGTTTAGGAGGCAGTTCCTGACCAATCTGTCTCATGGTGCTAGGAAGGCTTATTCCTAGGTCAGGCAAGGGTTTTATCGTTAGGTCACTCAGTGTGCTATTTCTGGACGAGGGCCTGTTAATAGCGTTCTTTCTTTACAGTGGCTATGTGGTCTCTAGACTTAACAGACAGTTCACCTCTTCTCCCCTGACCTGTGAGTTCTTTGGAGACTCCCATCATCAGATCCCTCTGATGTGTTGGGCAGTGTGTGTTGCCCTTGACAGGCCACTCCCAACCCTCAGTCAGCTTCTGGTTGTAGATGATCACTCCTTGGAATCCTGCTATTGAAGGTCTTTCTGTGCTCTGGGCAGGCTCCTTTCTCATATTACCCCAGGACAACATTTCTATTATATTAACTTTAATTTTATTCTGTCACTCAAAATAATTACTCAGTGGCTTGAAGTCACACGCATTTCTTATCTGAGTTGCCATGGGTCAGGACTCTGGGCACAACTTAGCTGGGCCCTCTGCTCAAGGTCTCACAAGGCTGTAGTCAAGATTCGCATGGGGTGCATTCCCTTCTGGAACTCAAGGTTCTCTTCCAAGCTCATGAGATTATTGGCAGAATTCTGTTTCCTAGTGGTTGTAGGATTGGGGGGCCATGTTTTCTAGCTGGCCATCAACCAGGTGCTGTCCTTAGCTCCTAGAACATGCAGTTCTCTGTCATGTTCCCTCTCGCAGGCACTTTGACAGCATGGCAGCAGCTCTTTGGAAGAGAGAAGTTGAATCTCTATCTTGGTTGCAAAGAGGAAGTTTTATGCAATGAAATGTAACACAGCCACACAAGTGACTGTCCCATCCTCTTTGCCTAATCATGGGAGGGACATTCCAACACTTCATCACACAGTGGAGCATAATCAAAGCAGTGGTATCCAGTCACTTGTCATATTCTATCAGCTAGGGGCCAGTCACAGGTGCTGTCCCCATTCAACAGGAGGGAACTGTGTGGGACTGTGATTCACTGGCAATCTCCTTATGTTCACCATACCCTCTATAGGTTCCACACTTGGATCCTGAGTTTCACAGACTTTTGACCACCATCAGGGAAGTACAATTCTCAACACAGACTCAGCTTTCTCTGTCTTGCCACCAAAGCAGCCTGCTGGATTTTCTTTCCTTGAAGATTTTTGGGCAGGAGTTAGGGACATTTCTACTGTGTTCCACTGGAGGATAATGTGTGATTCCCTCTGGTGTTCACTTTGAAGCCCAATTTTTTTTGGACTTGAAGCTAAGGAAGTTGAAACTGACCTGACATCCCTGCCCTTTTGTGGAAAAGAACTGGTTATCCCAGCATAAATTTCTCCAAATAATTCTTCTCAAGTTTTCTGTCTTCTTCATATTCTGACTTCTTTGTGTAAATTTAACCTTGCCAATGAGCTCAAGAGTCAGAGTCTTCAACTTCCTTAATAGGAAACCAGTAGGGTACCATGTAAAATTCATAAACTAAGAATAGCAGCACACACATCATTTTAAAATGTGAATGACTACTATGGGAAATAGTTAAGATTGAAAACTGGGTGCCACTGGAAAGCAGGACTGGGCATGGGCAAGGGTGAGGCAGGTCACTGCTATTTTTCTTCATGGTCTTTGCAGGACTAATGAATTTTCACAATATCTACCTGTATGACTTGGAGTTGAAGGGAGATACATTCAAACAGTCACTTTCCTTTGGTCTTTTACCTTTCACATACTACTGGAGGACCAAACACTTGAATTTTTCTTCTTCAGTTTACTCTTCTGTTAGGCGAGCATGGCAATGCTTTAGAAATAAAGAAATAAAAACTCTTGGTAAAATATTTTGAAACCCTCTAAGGAAACATGCTTAAAAATGTTAGCTGTGATGAGACAATTTGCCATCAACCAAATACTCTTTGCCTAAGTTATTTCTATCCCAAAGCTATGATCCAGTCTCAGCTGAAAATGTATTTGTTGACTACAAGCTACCTTAATGCCTTGTTTTTAACACTGGTTAATGTTGAATTTTTAATTGCATGTTTGACATTCTTGGAAGTCAGTGCTCACTTTAGTGGGATACATTCCGTCTAAAGTGAAGACTAATCTTCTTCACTGTACTAATCTTCCACATTAATATCCTAGGCATATAAATATATGCAGAGAGACACATAAACATTGGAGACGTAAATTTTGTGATGTATAAAATCAGAACAAATATTGACGGGGTGAGAGTAGCATTCCTAACTGGGAACCAAGTTACAGGTGTAACACGAGGAAGCCTGTGTCAGTGATCGTGAGGGTTAGGCCAAAGTCACAGCGGGGATAGTCCCTGTAATCAGCAGCCAGAATGATCAATGTCTAGGCTTGAGTGGCCTGATGCTCCAGGAAATCTTTTTGAGCTGAACTTTCCAAGACTTGAAAGGCACATTTGAAAGCAGAAGTTTCTGTTGTTTATCTATAGCAAATTGAGCCAGGCCATTTTGGATATGCTCAACACGTAAGATAGTTTTGGTGGATAATAGGAGATTCTGGGATTCCCAGGTGTTGCTAGTGGTAAAGAACCCATCCGCTAATACAGAAGACATAAGAGATGCAGGTTCAATCCTTGGGTTGGGAAGATTCCCCTGGAAGGGCGCATAGCAACCCCCTCCAGTATTCGTGCCTGGAGAATCCCATAGACAGAGGAGTCTGGCGGGCTATAGTCCATAGGGTCACAAAGAATTGGACACAACTGAAGAAACTTAGCACACGCACAGGAGATTCCAGCCATTTGATCTATTGTATGTATTGATCTTTGTATGAAGTGATGATGAAAGAAATTCTCAAACAAAATTCTAGAGTCACATATAGACATTTGTTCACATTTATTACTAAGCAGGGCCAAGCCAGCTCAACTCTTTAAGACTGAAGAGGTCTTAACTATCTGATTTTAGGTGGTTTAACTGCCTGTTACATGGAAAGTGTAGTTGAGGCAGACACACCGATTTCCTGGAGACAGGATTTTGTTACCCTGACAGGTGACATCAGGCAAACAGAAGTCTTCTGACTTCCCAGCTGGATACAGGACAGCAGACACAAGCTACAAGTCAGGTTAAACTTTTATTTTAGGATGGAGAATCTCTCCAAACTATTTTATTTTACCTCCTTTATATGCCAGCTATTGTTGTGTAGTCTCTCAGTTGTGTCTGACTCTTTGAGACCCCATGGACTGTAACCCTCCAGACTCCTCTGACAAGGGGATTTCCAGGCAGGAATACTGGAACGGGTTGCCATGCCCTCCTCCAGGGTGTCTTCCCAACCCAGGAATCGAACCTGCGTCTCCTGCATTGGCAGTCAGGTTCTTCACCACTAGCATCAGCTGGGAAGCCCCTGGGCTTATACAGCTGTGTTACTTGCTCAGTCTTGCCAAACTGTTTCTCCAGGGGATCTTCCCAGTTCAGGGATTGAACCCATGTGTGCTCCATTGGCAGGTGGATTCTTTACAACTGAGCCACCAAGGGAAGCCCCCTCTATATATTTATGGTGCCTGTGATTTCATCACCGAGAGCTCTTTCCTAATATTCTTTATGCTAATTTCATAACTCTCTGGTGTAGATGGAGGAGAGCATCCCTGAAAGCTATGCTAGCCTCCTCTCAAATGTGGGCTTCCCAATTAACTGTAACTAAGTAGCTTACTGACCATCCCTGGGATGGGAATTTCTGCTTAGGACAACACACAGAACCTAAAGCTTTACTTAAACTAATAAGTGCTATTTATGCTGAAGCAACTCATTGGAAAAGACTCTGATGCTGGGAGGGATTGGGGGCAGGAGGAGAAGGGGACGACCGAGGATGAGATGGCTGGATGGCATCATGGACTCGATGGACAAGTCTGAATGAACTCCGGGAGATGGTGATGGACAGGGAGGCCTGGCATGGTATGATTCATGGGGTAGCAGAGAGTCGGGCACGACTGAGCAACTGAATTGACTGAACAACATTTTAAAGCAAAGCATGGACATCGTAACAATGTCTATTAGCTGGATTACATACAGTTGCATTTTCTGACAAATACTATTCTCCTGGAGCAGGCAAGCACATATTATTGAGAACAGAACACTTGAGGGGATGATACTGCATTTATCTTTCACATTGGAGCTTGATGCTTCAGCTGTGGACCAAAAGGAACATAAATTTCGTTATTTAACTTTATTTTTTGTCCATTTCTGAAATGAACTTGGCAGAAAGACTGCAGACTCCTGATTATCACTAAGCTGCCCCAAATCACTGCAACCTCTTCATCTCTTTTTAGTGGCACTAGCAGAAAATTGATGTCTTATTTGTGACATTAGTTTGAACCTAATGCCATCTCTCAAGGAGAGACATGCTCTTTATTTAATGAGTCTACACCCCAGGTTAGCTTTGAGGGAAGAAATTAGTCTTTTTCCCTCTCTCCCTCCCCTCCTTCCTCTCCCCTGCCTTTCTCTTTCCCCACAGCCTGTCTTTTCTATTCTACTTTCTGTGTTGTCATTTAAAAAAATCTCTTCCAATAAATTTGTTAATTGCTTTGTTCTTTGTATTCCACAGAACTAAGCTACTTCTACAAAGGAAGTTGGTAGGATTTTTATTATTCCAGGTTGTAAGGAAGATCTATGGTAATTTCTATTATTTCTGCTACTCATTTTAAAAGCTGCAAATCTACAGATTATTCCATGGCCAATAACTTTGTGTCTGAGTAGCTCAGTCCTCTGCTGAGCCTTTTCTTGGTGCCTTTGTCTCCTTTTACCAGTTGTCATGGATCATTAGTTCCTGTGGGCAGGCACTTAAACACTCAGGTTGCCTTTGGACATCTATTTATTTTCCATTCATCCATTAAATATTTACTGATCACTTCTTATCAAGGGTGAAAAGGATATACATATAAATGAGGTAAATGCATCATCAAACCACAGTGAGATACTTAGTGATGGCTGTTTAACAGTAGTGCTTAAACATTTCTTTGGGGGCTCCTTACTCTACAAAATGGAGCATCTGGAGAATGGCATGTTAATTCCACTTCAAAAAGCCATAGGTTAAGACTGTAAAACTAGGGGCTAGAATTAAGCTTAGCTTCCCTTCCTCTCTTCCTTTTTTCCTTCCCTCCTTCATTTTTTTGAAACAAATCTAGACTGGGAACTGAACTGACAGCTCAATTAAGTGAGGCAAGCAAAGATTTCCCAGCTGGTGCCAACTCAAAATGGATTATATCAAAAGAGGGAAAGCAGACTTCCCATCCGGAAAGCACCAAAGACCTTGAACCTCACAGCATGGATCAGTGCAATAAGGATGAACAAAGCATCGAACACGTGGCCAAGCCACAATATCTTTGTATTGTGCCTTTAGAAAAAAATGAATAGAAAATATCTCTGGCTCACAGGGAAGTTATATTGAGTCACGATTTACAACCCCTGCACAGAACTCAATCCAGAGCAGGTGCTCACTAAATACTTGTTAGCTGAAGTCATGTTTGACTTGAACTGCCTCTAAAGCACCTTCATCTGACCCAGTGGTATTTATGGACTTCCTGGTTACAGCCCTGCACTGGCTTTCTCATTGTGGTATCTCCATGCAGGGAAACCTTCTAATCCCCAGTAAAATGAAAGCGAGCATAAATATTCAGTAACATGAGGATTTAAGTAAATGCTCAGTGTCCTACCTATAAACATGTCTGCAAAGGATCTTGATTTGTTCCTTGGAGATGAACCAAATGCTTGAGCTAATAGTAGAGTGTTTTCTCTCCTTTTGCTCTTATAGACCTGGCCTAACATAAAAATAAATATTTGCTTAAGATAATCTCCAGCTTGACCTTTCTGAAGGCACAGGAAGCTGGTTTAACTGTAGCCATCCACAGCTACAGGTTGGAATGTCTTGATGTAGGGAGGAAAATGTTTCCAAGGAAAGTTCTTCCCCATTTCCTTGCTGGTTATATTAATACTCCAGTGTTCAAGTCTAAATCTATGGGGTAATGGATATAGTGGATAATGGTGAGTGTTTTTTTTTTTTTTTTTTAACAAACAAAACACATTGAAATACTTGTAACTGATGAGTGAATTAGGCTTAGCATTCAGCTCTGTGGCTAATCACATCAATCTGTAAAGCATGTAGAGGGCCTCACTGGGATGGACTGGTGGCTGTGCTTGCATAATTTGGCAGTCCACTCATTTTCCTGAAGTCACCTAGCTCAAGAGCTTTCAACTTATGGATAGGTAAGCTGACTTATGGAGAACCGGTGGGAGGAGCATGGTGTTGGTGTTTACATCTCACCTCTTAATTGATACTGGGCAAACATATTCCCTTCCCTGAGAATTAATATCTTAAATCTTGTAACAGGGTAACAAGAGGGGCTGAGTTGGATTTTCCCTGTTGTCCCAGAACCATCAGTAAGACCCAGAACTGGGGCTGTTCCCCAAATTCTAAGCCCTGAGAACTGTAGCTAATGGGACCTACTGTCTCTTTCTTTGCAGGGGTAACTGAGAAGGATTATTTCAGCAGACTGGGCATCATTGTTCCACTATCTCTTATCCCCTGCTGATGTATGAGAAAGACAAGCCTTTTGAGGGAGTGAAGTGCTCATTTCTTCTCTTTATCTTTTCCACTGAAGGCAAGAGAAGGAAGTCTGAGAGAGTCATTCATATATTTGGGAGTGGCTAATGAAAGTCCCACTGACACTTCTTTCCCTGGTTGACTACCTACTTAGTTAGCAGAGCTGATGAACTACCTTGAGCTATTCTCTGTGTGTGTGTGACTGAGAGAGAGAGAGAGAGAGAGAGAGAGAGAGAGAGAGATCACAGATGGGCGACATATACTTGGATGCCGGGGAAGGAACCTTCCAATGCAGAGATCACTAGGACTTCTCACACATGCCCCCTTTTAAGAGATGCTGAGAGTGCTCCTACATATATATGCTGCAAGCTTACAAACAGGCCAAGTTAAGAGTTTGGGATCATGTGTCTCTAGAGGAATCTCATAACAAGGGACAAAAGAATGTGGCATAACAGTGCCAGCTGAGGTCAGCCAGAAATGTGGCCAAATTTCGTAAGGAATTGCCAATGCTTAGACTGATGGCTTGGAGGGAGTGTTGGTGAGAGGGAAGCATGCTGGAGCCACAGTCAAGCAGAGATGGGGGGTAAAGTGGAGGCATGAAAGCTCACTCAACCGTGCCCCAACTCTAAAGGAGACATTTCAGGGAAGATGAGGAAGGGAGCTGGCATCTGACAAAGGCCACATCCCTGGCTAGAGGAAGGGAGAAGAATGTGATAAATTGGATATAACATGATATCTTAAATAAAGTGACTAAAAGCATAAATTTAGGGATAAATTGTTATTGTTTTCGGTGGGGGGGCTTGGTCTAGCCTAGTTGGGTACTATCACTGGAAGAAAATAACATAGTTTCAAATTCATAGTCTAGGAGCTGAGACTCTTCAATAACCCCCTCTCACTTTCTAGTCCATTGATCTTCCTACTATATAAGGGCTGCTTATACAAGCCCTTGTGTCAAATCCTACCTCATCCCAGAAGTCTTCCTTAACAATCCCACTTTCTACCCTACCTTTTCCCCATTGCACTCCATCATTTTGGCATTTTTCTGGAATCCACCCTTGCTTTCATTCCAACTGACCACGAGCTAGTTCAGCACTTGAGCTAATCTCACCTCCAAAGCACTGCCACATACTGGCCATGGCCAGCTGGCAGAGGCCCTGCTGTATCTGGCAAATTATGTGCTTTGAAACAGGGCAGCACAGCCCAGTGTATGTTCGTCACTCAGTTGTATCTGACTTTTGCAGCCTGATGAACTGTAGCCCACCAGGCTCCTCTGTCCATGGGATTCTCCAGGCAAGAATACTGGAGTGGGTAGCCATTTCCTTCTCCAGGGGATCTTCCTAACCCAGGGATAGAACCCAGGTCTCCTGCATGGCAGGTGGATTCTTTACTATTAAGCCACCAGGGAAGCCCAGAGGAGTATGTTTTTCTAAACTGCACAGGGACCCAGCTCACCAGGTGTGCACCTGTGGGATCATAAATGTTCAGGAGGAGTATGTTTTCCTATTTCATGAGGGTGACCCTGAACTTTTTAACTATCTCTTTTCCCCACACGGGCTTCCCAGGTGGCTCAGACGGTAAATATCTGCCTGCAATGTAGGAGACCCAGGTTCAGCCCCTGGGTTGGGAAGATCCCTTGGAGAAGGGAATGGCAACCCACTCCAGGATTCTTGCCTGAAGAATCCCCTGAGCAGAGGAGCTTGTCAGGCTATTGTCCGTGGGATCACAGGGAGTCGAAGATGGCTTAGTGACTAACACTTTCACTTTTCCCCACACTACTCTTGATTTCAAATTATCTTGTGCATGACTGCCAGATCAGTTTTCTTTTAATTAAAAATCTCTTTTTGTACATAAAATTCATGCTCCAGGGCACCCTCGTGTCATATATATGTGGTGGTGTTATTGAAGGGCTGAAAAGAGACTCAGCCTAAGCGCGCAGTGAAATGAAAAGCTTCCTCGCACCATGATTCTTAAACTTTAATGTGTATACTAATCACAAACAAATCTCATAAAAACAGATTCTGATTCAGAAGGTCTGGGTGGGATGTGAGTTTCTAACAAGTGCTTGCTGCTGCTGCTAAGTCGCTTCAGTCGTGTCCAACTCTGTGCGACCCCAGAGACGGCAGCCCACCAGGCTCCCCCGTCCCTGGGATTCTCGAGGCAAGAACACTGGAGTGGGTTGCCATTTCCTTCAATGCACGAAAGTGAAAAGTGAAAGTGAAGTCTCTAGGTTGTATCCGACTCTTAGCGACCCCACGGACTGCAGCCTACCAGGCTCCTCCGTCCATGGGATTTTTCAGGCAAGAGTACGGGAGTGGGGTGCCACTACCTTCTCTAAACAAGTGCTTAGGTGATACTAATGATGCTAGTCTGAGGACTACACTTTAAGTAGCAAGCAAATCTCATTTAATTCTCACAAAGAAATCTATGAGGTAAGGATTATTTTTACTGCTACTTTATGAATGAGAAAACTGATGGTCAAACTGATTAAATAATTTGCTCAAGGTCACATGTCTTGTAAGTAGAGGAACAGGGACTCAAATTCAGGTCAGCCCGAGTCCAAATCTCTTTTTAATCACCATAGTATATTCTCTCTAGAAGGGCTGGACAGAAGAGAACGAACTACGGAAGGAATTCCATTCAGGAAGTAAAGCAGCAAACTTGGTGATGAATTGGCCTGATCTTCTCAGTCACACTGGGGAGGAGGTCACTTCCTATTAGAAATGAAGTCTGGGCGTTGGGAATGGAAGACTTAAGGAGAATTTGGAGTGTGTGGAGCAGCTGGAGTTTGCTGTGTGCTAGGAGAAGGCAATGGCACCCACTCCAGTACTCTTGCCTGGAAAATCCAATGGGCGGAGGAGCCTGGTGGGCTGCAGTCCATGGGGTCGCGAAGAGTCGGACACGACTGAACGACTTCACTTTCACTTTTCACTTTCATGCACTGGAGAAGGAAATGGTAACCCACTCCAGTGTTCTTGCCTGGAGAATCCCAGGGACAGGGAAGCCTGGGGGGCTGCCGTCTACGGGGTCGCACAGAGTCGGACACGACTGAAGCGACTTAGTAGCAGCAGCAGCAGCAGCAGCAGGGAATCAACAGAAGGAGCAGGAGGACTGTCTGCAGAAGGAAGAACTAGGTGAATTTGGGTAGATTAGATCTTCCAAAGTACTGGATGGTTCCTCAGCTCCATGTTAGAGTCACTTGTGCATCCTTAAAAATTTTCAAAGCTGAGGGCATGCCCAAGACCAATTAAGTCACAATCTCTGAGGCTGGGACACAAACATAAAATTTTTTTGACGGTACCCTGGTAATTTCAGTTAGATAATTTGGGTAACCAAAAAATTGTTACAGACTATTTGCTTCTAATGCTAAAGTGGGGAAAGTATTTAATCATTTATGAAGCAGCAAGGAGCATTAAATAATGGTTTGGGGTTTTGGTGTTGCTTAGAGCTTGGCAAACTTTTTCTGTTTAGAGCTGAGTAGTAAATAAAATATTCTAAGTTTTGTGAGCCAAACAGCAAAATTAAGGGTATTATGTAAGTACTTACATAACAAGAGAGAAAAAAATTTCCATAAATTTTCTATTAGTGAAATTAAAAACTTTACGGACACAATCTTGAATTTCATATAATTTCTATATGTTATAAAATATTATGCTTCTTTTTTTTGTCATTTAAAAACATAAACATCATTCTTTACTTGTAGGCTGTACACAACAGGCAGCCAACTGAATTTGGCTCTTGAGTTGAAGGGCTGAAATTTGTTGATCCCTGATGTAGTTAATGATATGCTTTGATGAATCCTAAGTAAAAGTGAAAGTGAAGTCTCTCAGTCATGTCCGACTCTTTGCGACCCGTGGACTGTAGCCCACCAGGCTCCTCCATCCATGGGATACCCAGGCAAGAATACTGGAGTGGGTTGCCATTTCCTTCTCCAGGGGATCTTCCCCACCCAGGGATCGAACCCAGGTCTCCTGAATTGCAGGCAGATGCTTTATCCTCTGAGTAAGAAGCTATCAAATATATGCATTTAAATAAAAATATCAGTATTCAGATAAGTGCCCTACTTGACTAGCAGTAAAACTGCCTTTGAAAAAATCATTGTCCTTTCTAAGGACAATGTGCAAATTGAATAACAAAATTTTGGGGCAAAAATTTATTTTTGTCCTTATTTTTCACAATAAATTAAAAACAACTTGTTGAAAATATGAATGCATTACATAGTTCGTATATAATGTGCTTTATAAATTATTCAAAAACTTTAAAAGTATCTTATAAAAAATATAAGTAGGGTTTTGATTTGATTTTAAAACATCTTAGTGTTTAACCAGATGTCTCTTCTCTCTGGGCTCTGATTTGTTCAAGAGTCCTGGTTGCAGAGTACAGCCTTCTTGTGTTTCTATTTTGTGTGTTTGGATACAGGAATTATAGGCCCCAAATTGCAATTTTATGGAAATACTGTCTGCATCATCAGGTGAATAGTCTGAAATGCATAAGAGTGTTTAGAGAAATTACTTTACTGTCTTTCTCTCTCTCTCTTTTTTTAATCCCCTAAGCGAATTCCAAGGATTACTTCACTAGTACAAAATCATACATCTGGTAACAATCAGGGCAAAACTTGAATTCAAATCATCTTATTGCAGATTCTGTGCTTAGCCCGTCACACCACTCAAACTTCATGGTCACTGTGAAGCCAAAAGCCCACCCCAGCAGGCTCTGTGTTTTAAAGGGTGTGCATTTGGGTCTGCTATTCAAGCAGCAGAATCCTTACTTGAAGTGTCAGTGGTTACTAGCTGGTTCACATATCTCTTCTTAGTAATTCTTAATGTTTTCATTAATTCAGAGTTTTAGTTTTTTAAGTTGGTTAATTTATTTTTGGCCATGTGGCATGTGGGGTCTTAGTTCCCTGACCAGGGATGGAACCCATGCCCCCAGCATTAGAAGCAGAGTCTTAACCTCAGTACACCAGGGAAGTCCTCATTAATTCAGAATTTTAAAACAATATGATGAATTAAGAAAACGATGATACCAGTATTTCAGAATGTACTATGTCCTTTTCCCAGTTAACTTAAAAGTAAAAAATATGAATAGATTTAAAAGCAATATAAAAACACACAAACATAGGTATAACTTTAGTGTACTTCTGTTGCAAATTATCAAGCCCAAGTGGTCTCCTCTGATGTATTCTATGCTATGAGTATTTACATCAGCTGTCCTTCAGGGGCAGCAGGGTGGCTAAAAATGGTCATTTTATTGCTTTGCTAGGTTTTACAGTTTAACTGTTTCATCTCGACTTAAACAGGTGTATGTTTAAACTGGCTACTTATTTCATCCTCTGTTGTCAAAAATTTTATTTATTAAGACTAACTTAAGGAGGTGATTCACAATATAGGAAAGAGATATTTTAAGCAAAAAGGTATTATACTATGTAAAAAGAATATTTAGAATGTGCTTAAATATCCAGCTATATCTGGTTAAATAGTTTTTAGTACATATGCTCCTGTTACTGAATGCTGTGTAAGTTTTAAGAGTTATATATACAAATAAATTTTTACTGGAGTATGACATGTTTTAATAAAATGTTCATTACTGAAGCAAAATGAAAGTTGTTAATTCTATACACAATTTGATAATCAATCTACATATTAACATGGAAGCAAAGTTATACATAAAAGAGATTGAAAAAAAAAAACACAACACCTCACCAAAATAGCTAAGGATGTACCTGGAGGACAAACTTACTGAGTTTTTCCTCTTTCTGTTTTTGTTACCCCTAATGAGTATATACCACTATTAATTCTAAAAATCTTACTTTCATTTAAAAAGAAATCCTATCAGATGATTCAAGATCATAATTTCTAAGTATTTGAGTATTCTGGATTGTAACTTCTTGTCATCCTTCTGTCTTAGGGTATTTTATAACTATACTATCTTGAATTATTGTATAAATGATTTCAGATAAAGTTTCTCATTAGCAAAAGCACAGTGGAAAAAAATTTTAAAAAGCCTTAGGACCCGTTAATCTATATATTGTGTTTATAATTTATTTACAATTGCAAAGTTGTTTTTCCCCCACAACATATGAAAATATTCAATTGCTAGCAGAAGTTACTAGAAAATAAAAACTCCATTTGAAGGTTGTCTGGTTTGAGAATTTGCCAGACGTGGAAGGGAGCCCTCTGCTGTTAGTTCTATTTATTACAGTAAAATTTGATTTATATTGTTTTGTACCCTTCCTTGAACCTACTCAGATTTTTAATGTTTCTATTATGGTTGTACATTTCAAATAACAAAGGAAACATAAATTCCATGATGCCAGCTGGCATGGTTAATAATCCGTCAATTCTGCCCTTTTTGAACCATACCACAACATCGGAACATCTGGCGGTTTCCAATTTCCATGTTAGAGTGGGGTTTTGACCTCTATTTCACTTTCAAATGGGTCTCTTCGGCAGAATAACTCTGCTTTCTCAATTAACTTCACCGTTCACACCCTTTACAGTGCATGTAAGGCTTTAAACTGAATGCTTTAGAAGGCGATTGTGCTGTTATCATAGGGGACTACTCTCTCTCCTGCTCCTTTAATCGCCTTTGTTAGTTTCTCCATTCCTTTAACGGTGAAGGCTCCCTAAATCTTGCTCTGTGGGCCTTTAAAAAAAAAAAAAATTCTGCATTTGTTGCTTCTGAGGGCTCGTCTATTCTCACAATCCTAGTTATTATGTCTAAAGCAATAACTTCTTAAACAATGACATCTGCAGGGCTCTGGAGGGGCAGCAGGGGACAGCATTTATTGGGTCGCTTGCTGCATGAGTGTAGTTGTCTGTTTGTATATACATACACATAAAACTTATCAAATATAAATATAAAAATATATCTTTTTGCCTGCTTTTCTTCACTGGTATCAGACTATCTTCATACCCTGGGACTCAACTCTTGGGAGGAAGTTTCTTCTGCTTCTGTGATTCTGAATTTACCCCTGTGCTTTTCTATCCCCACTACCATTATAAGGACCTCATCACTTCACATTTGGATGAAAGTTTTAGCATTTCAACTCTTTTTCTAGCCTCTAACATTTTTTTCCCTTTTATCTGCTGCGCATGTTCTCAACAAACCACTCTTGCTAATGTATTCAGTCTCTTCAGTCAGGTCCGACTCTTTGCTATCCTATCGATGTTAACCCACCAGGCTCCTGTGTCCATGGGATTTTCAAGGCAACAATACTGGAGTGGGTTGCCATGCCCTCCTCCAGGGGATCTTCCTGACCCAGGGATTGAACCTACGTCTCATGTCTCCTGCATTGGCAGGTGGGTTCTTTACCACTAGCTCCATCTCTACTCTTTCTAATAAACTCTTTATTTCCCCTTTGAAAATATCTGCAATCATCCTTTTCTTTTGCTTAAAGTTTCTGTATCAAATATCTCTCCCTGTTACTCTAGGCCTTTAAAATTTTGACTTTCCCTTTCCAGCCTAATATCCTGCTGTTAGGGGAACCACTGACCAAAACTGCCCGCCCTGGCCAGGTCTGATAGGAACCACTTGCATGAGTTATCTTACAACAGAAGGTCCTGGCAAGGAACACAAAGCTAACAAGCGGCCACCAACCAGAAGAATTCGGGAAGGTCAAAAGGGGAGAGGAGGCACCAGTCCACATTGTCCTGCCAACTTCTCAGAATCCTTGTTGCTGGAGTCCCTCTTGGTTGAGAAATAAACTAGGCATCAGGAAGGACCCTGAGTCAGAATGATTGGCCAGGGATAACCTGGACACTAACACTATTGCCATATAACCTGAGGCTGCACGCCACGCAGCAGAGCAGTTCTCCTGGGTTCCCTTACCCTGCAGCTCTCCGCTCAAGCGCCTCTTCCCAATAATCTCTTGCTTTGTCAGCATGTATGTCTCCTCAGACAGTTCATTTCTGAGTTTTAAAGAGGAGCCCACTCTCAGGCCCTAGAAGGGATCTGCCTTCCTGCAACATTGCTCCTAAGAAGTCTATTCAACAGGCCAGACTTCGATGCTTCCTTTCCTTTCCTGCACCAGGTCTCACGTTCCTATCTTAATGCTTTCTCATTATGTTCCTGTCTGAAATGTTTTCTTTCCCTCTACCTGCCAAACCCAACTCCCATTTGAAATACTAATGTTTCCATCAAATCTCTTCTAATAATCAGGCAACCCCCTTTCTCAGCTATTTGTTTGGCATTTATTATTAGCTCCACTCATTACAATATTTTGTTGTATTTAGTTTGATCCTGGCGTGTACTCTCTTAGGTACTCTCAATTATTCCTTTAATATATCTTGTCTCACAAAATTATACATTTATGAGGATAAGAAATAAACTCTGGGTACCACCCTGAGCTTAGTCAATTACTTGAACTCTCTGGAATTCATTTTCTTCTTCTATAAAATGGAAATAATGATAGCTCTTTACCTATCTCAGTTTGACACTAGAGGCTAAAATGAAATAATGTGGAGAAATGCTTCAAAGCTTTCAAACTCATTTGTTACCACTATTATGATGATACATCACCTCCCTCCTTTTTTTTTTTTAATTTTCCTGAGATACCACCCAATTATAGAATCATGGAATCTCTTTCTGAGGATAGAGTTAATCACCAAAGAGGGTCACAGCCACCAGGAGGAAAGGATACCATCTCTCTGAAGGCATATCAGATCTTCCAGAGTGAGACAGGTAAACAGCTATCATTATTTCCATTTTACAGAAGAAGAAAATGATCATAGAATGATCTACCTACTACATCTGGAAGCATCTGGAAGTTCTTTTCAATCATGAGAAAGCTGAAGACCACCTTTCTTGAAATGAAAAATAAAACAGGGCATCTATTAGACCTCATATGGTGTATGACTTAGAGCTAGTGATGATCACAGCAAGATGACCTGACAAATGGAAATTTATATTACATTCTGAGTTATCAGTGGGGTTTGTGGTTAAGTCATGTAAAGAACACTTGCTCGGGAATAGTAGTGAGTGGTCATTACACAGTCCATATTGGATGCTCTCAACTCTCTCCTGGGCAGTTATCTTTAGTGTGCAGATTCTAGTGTCATTTGATTTAGTGAAATTTGGAAACTGTGGTTTGTCCAGTCCAGACCAAGTGGGATGCAAGGAAAACGGTCTTTTTCCCCAGAGCTCACAAGGGATATGCCTCTGCTGGGTTCAAATTTTGGCTTTACTGCTTGATAGAAAGTGACCTTCACAAGTCAGCTGACATCTCTGAGTCTCAGTTCTCTTTGCTTGAATTATGATAATAATAATAATATCCATATCACTGTGTTGAAATAGCATACACTAAAGCATCTTGAAAACTTTAAAAGTGCTATGTGTGTGCTTAGTTGCTCAGTTGTGTCCAGCTCTTTTTGTGACCCCATGGACTGTAGCCCGACATGTTCCTCTGTCCATGGGGTTCTCCAGGCAAGAATACTGGAGTGAGTAGCCTTTCCCTTCTCCAGGATATCTTCCCAACCCAGGGATTGAAGTTGGGTCTCCTGCATTGCAGGCAAAATGTCCGAGCCACCAGGGAAGCCCTTAAAAGTACTGTACACAAAGACAAATAACCCACTTAAAAATGGGCAAAAGACTTGAGAACATTTCTTCAAATAATACGCACATACACATGGCCAATAACCACATAAAAATACTTAACATCATTAGTCATTAAAAACACAGTGAAATATCACTTCATACCTACTAGGATAACTATAATTAAAAAGTCAGATGATAGTAAGTATTGGTGAGGATGTGGAGAAATGGGGACACTCATGCACTGCTGGTAGAAATGGAAAACGGTGTGGATTCTTTGTAAAACAGCCTGGAAGTTTCTTTAAAGCTTAATATAACTACCATATGATTCAGCAATTATAATCTGGGTATATACCTGACAAAAATAAAAATGCATGCCCATATAAAAAGTGTTTATAGGCATTATTCACAATAGCCTAAAAAAGTAGACACAACCTAAACCTCCATCATCTGATGAATAGATAAATAAAATGAATATTCATACAATAGAATATTACTTGACAACAGAAAGAAAGAAGTTCTAATACATGCTGTTATATGGATGAAGCTTGAAAATGTGTTAGATGAAACAAGCCAGTCACAAAGGTTCGCATTTATATGAAGTGTCTAGAATTGGCAGCTCTATAGAGACAGAAAGTAGGCTGATGGCTGCATATGATTGAGGGGATTGGGAGAAAAAAAACAACACAAGAGACGACTCTACACATGGACATCACCAGATGGTCAACACCGAAATCAGATTGATTATATTCTATGCAGCCAAAGATGGAGAAGCTCTATACAATCAACAAAAACGAGACCAGGAGCTGACTGTGGTCCAGATCATGAACTCCTTATTGCCAAATTCAGACTGAAATTGAAGAAAGTAGGGAAAACCGCTAGACCATTCAGGTATGACCTAAATCAAATCCCTTATGATTGTACAGTGGAAGTGAGACATAGATTTAAGGGCCTAGATCTGATAGATAGAGTGCCTGATGAACTATGGAATGAGGTTCGTGACATTGTACAGGAGACAGGGATCAAGACCATCCCTGTGGAAAAGAAATGCAAAAAAGCAAAATGGCTGTCTGGGGAGGCCTTACAAATAGCTGTGAAAAGAAGAGAGGTGAAAAGCAAAGGAGAAAAGGAAAGATATAAGCATCTGAATGCAGAGTTCCAAAGAATAGATAGATAGAGATAAGCAAGAAGAGATAAGAAAGCCTTTTTCAGTGATCAATGCAAAGAAATAGAGGAAAATAACAGAATGGGAAAGACTAGAGATCTCTTCAAGAAAATTAGAGATATCAAGGGAACATTTCATGCAAAGATGTGCTCGGTAAAGGACAGAAATGGTCTGGACCTAACAGAAGCAGAAGATATCAAGAAGAGGTGGCAAGAATACATGGAAGAACTGTACAAAAAGATCTTCTCAACCCAGATAATCATGATGATGTGATCACTCATCTAAAGCCAGACATCTTGGAATGTGAAGTCAAGTGGGCCTTAGAAAGCATCACTACGAACAAAGCTAGTGGAGGTGATGGAATTCCAGTGGAGCTGTTTCAAATCCTGAAAGATGATGCTGTGAAAGTGCTGCACTCAATATGCCAGCAAATTTGGAAAACTCAGCAGTGGCCACAGGACTGGAAAAGATCAGTTTTCATTCCAATTCCAAAGAAAGTCAATGCCAAAGAATGCTCAAACTACCGCATAATTGCACTCATCTCACATGCTAGTAAAGTAATGCTCAAAATTCTGCAAGCCAGGCTTCAGCAATACGTGAACCGTGAACTTCCTGATGTTCAAGCTGGTTTTAGAAAAGGCAGAGGAACCAGAGATCAAATTGCCAACATCTGCTGGATCATGGAAAAAGCAAGAGAGTTCCATAAAAACAACTATTTCTGCTTTATTGACTATGCCAAAGCCTTTGACTGTGTGGATCACAATAAAGTGTGGAAAATTCTTCAAGAGATGGGAATACCAGACCACCTGACCTGCCTCTTGAGAAATCTGTATGCAGGTCAGGAAGCAACAGTTAGAACTGGACATGGAACAACAGACTGGCTCCAAATAGGAAAAGGAGTATGTCAAGGCTGTATATTGTCACCCTGCTTATTTAACTTATATGCAGAGTACATCATGAGAAACGCTGGACTGGAAGAAGCACAAGCTGGAATCAAGAGAGAAATATCAACAACCTCAGATATGCAGATGACACCACCCTTATGGCAGAAAGTGAAGAGGAGCTAAAGGGCCTCTTGATGAAGGTGAAAGAGGAGAGTGAAAAAGTTGGCTTAAAGCTCAACATTCAGAAAACGAAGATCATGGCATGTGGTCTCATCACTTCATGGGAAATAGATGGGGAAACAGTGGGAACAGTGTTAGACTTTATTTTGGGGGAGGGGGCTCCAAAATCACTGCAGATGGTGACTGCAGCCATGAAATTAAAAGACACTTACTCCTTGGAAGGAAAGTTATGACCAACCTAGATAGCATATTCAAAAGCAGAGACATTACTTTGCCGACTAAGGTCCATCTAGTCCATCTAGTCAAGGCTATGGTTTTTCCTGTGGTCATGTATGGATGTGAGAGTTGGACTGTGAAGAAGGCTGAGTGCAGAAGAATTGATGCTTTTGAACTGTGGTATTGGAGAAGACTCTTGAAAGTCCCTTGGACTGCAAGGAGATCCAACCAGTCCATTCTGAAGGAGATCAGCCCTGGGATTTCTTTGGAAGGAAAGATGCTAAAGCTAAAACTTCAGCACTTTGGCCTCCTCATGCAAAGAGTTGACTCATTGGAAAAGACTCTGATGCTGGGAGGGATTAGGGGCAGGAGAAGTGGACGACAGAGGATAAGATGGCTGGATGGCATCACTGACTCGATGGACGTGAGTCTGAGTGAACTCCGGGAGATGGTGATGAACAGGGAGGCCTGGCGTGCTGCGATTCATGGGGTCGCAAAGAATAGGACATGACTGAGCGACTGAACTGAACTGAACAGCTAATGGATATGGGCTTTTTTGGGGGGTGTGTGATAAAAATGCTCTAAAATTGATTGTTATAATAACTGTACAAGTTTGTGAATAGACTAACAACTATTATACACTTCAAATGGGAAAAATGTACTATATGTTAATGGATATGGGCTTTTTGGGGGGGTGTGTGTAATAAAAATGCTCTAAAATTGATTGTTATAATAACTGTACAAGTTTGTGAATAGACTAACAACTATTATACACTTCAAATGGGAAAAATGTACTATATGTCTGTGAATTGTATCTCAATAAAGCTATTATGTAGAAAGTCACATGCGCTTCCCTAGTAGCTCAGTTGGTAAGGACTCTGCCTGCAATGCAGGAGACCCCAGTTCAATTCCTGGGTTGGGAAGATCCACTGGAGAAGGGATAGGCTACCCACTCCAGTATTCTTGGGCTTCCCTGCTGGCTCAGATGGTAAAGAATGTGCCTGCAAAGCAAGAGACCTGGGTTTGATCCCTTGGTTGGGAAGATCCCCTGAAGGAGGGCATGGCAACCCATTCCAGTATTCTTGCCTGGAGAATCCCTGGGGACAGTGCAACCTGGCAGGCTATAGGTCGTGGGGTCACAAAAGAGTTGGACACAACTGAGTGACTAAGCACAGCACAGAAAATCGCATACAGTGGAAATCATCATGATGATTTGTTTTATTATTTTATTTGTGCTTTACTTTTGCAATATCAGTGTTCCAATGTTTCTCAGCTTCTGGCTCCAAGCTAAAAACAAAAGTACATTATGGATTTCTTGTGAAAGCTCATAGTTTTTCTTAGGTTAAGTATTTTACAAAGGAATCTTAAAGACAGCCACTCCAATTTGGGTGAATATTACTCAGGGTCTTGCCAGGGTGAACACTGAGGTATTCAGTATTTGCAAGTTACCTCTGAGGACACACATAAGTAGGCATTTGTAATCAATTTGAGTTTCACGGGCGTTGACAAAGACAGGATTGTGGGAACAAATATCCTAGTGAGAGTAAACCAGATTGGTCCCCTGCTGAGGGAATTTAAAGTCTGTGTGGACAGATCTACTTGGATTCTCACTGAGGAAAGAGAGGGGAAATAATTACTTGTAATTTTATTCCAGAATTTGAAGATTGTAGAAGACCTCCGGAAGAATCCTTTGATAAAAATCAATGATCTACACTACCAAAAATGATTCTACAAAGTATTGATGTAAGGTAAAAACACAGTTGGGATGGTGATAGTGTTAGGTAGATGAGAAGAAAATTATCCAGACAGATTGCTATTGAGATATTGAGCAGGCATTTCCAAGAAAGCGTAAAACTTTGCCTTTCATCCTTTATTATCTGGCTGTTTGTAGATAAGGCCCCTTTGGACACTTGTAGAGCAGGTCCTAACATGCAGGTCCTAACCTTTGAAAGCTTTCCTAAGTGTACATGCTCCTTTATGGGACTTAACTGAATTGTTTTTGGCTAACCTATTTTGAGTCAGAATGTACATGCTGACCTAGCAAGTCCTTTACCTTTTGGCATAATCAAAGAATTTAAATTTCTTTAACACTAGCTCTATTCCAAACACCTAAATTCTACTGAGGTGAGTGCTAGGCAGTCTTGTTGTTGTTTTTAATAATTTCTTTCCTAGTCAAAGCTTCTTCTCACTGGACAGGGAAGCTCCCAGAATGAGCTGGATACCAAGACATGTTGAATGGAAGAGAAGCCGAGTTTGCAATCACTGGGCTCATTCTCTGATGTACGCGAAGACACCTCAGTTCAGTCAGCTGAAGTGCCCATTAGTTAATGAAGAATTTGAATGTTCTGAAGGGCTGAAGGCAAGACAAGGCTGGGGCAGGGGCCTGGTTTTACTTATTCATCACTCGACAAATATTTGCTGTCTGTCTAACGAGTGGGAATACCAATAGGAGTCAGGCAGTCATGATGTATTGAGGAAGACAGACAAAAATCAACAATATGCTAGGTGCTATGAAAAAGCCAAGGTCTGAGTGTTAAGGGGCCTGGGCTGGGCTGGGAGTACTGCACACTCCAGGTCCCAGAGACTGAGAAGGGAGGCAGGCACATTTGAGGAGCCTCCCCACCCACTACCATCTGGTGGTTAAAACGCAAATAAAACATCTTTAATTTAAAACTTAGCATTTGAAGATGTTGCAGACTTGACGTCCTTGAGTTTGAAATGTAAAGAATATGTGCTCAGAGATGGAGTTTTTCCTGCTGATTCAGAGGAAGCCAGCTCTGAGCCCCATGACAGCTTTTGATCTAGGGAATAATCACTGTCTGTTTTCTCTGTAATCACAGAGAATTTCAGCAAAGCCTTTCCTAAAACAACCATAACCAATTTTTTTTTTCCAAAATACTCCCTGCATTTCATGTTCTCTGTTTAGGTAATCTGCATAGAGCTTTTATTAAAAACAAAAAAAAAAAAAAAAAACCTTGTAAAATAGTGTTACTTTATCTATTTTACAGAAAAGAAAATAGAGATATAGGAAGTTAACAATAACTTAGTTACTCAGCAAGATTTGAAATAAGGATTTCAGTCTGTGACATACTGCCTTTTATAAATCCCTGCTCTTAGTCATATTAAATCTGCAAAGATTACAATCTGTTAGTCTAATTTATTAGCCTAAGAATTTCTTCCTGAATGATGTCTCTGTGTGCCTTCTAAAATGCTTTAAAATTCTTATCTCTAAATTTTTAAGAATAAGACATGTAAATAATTTTTTTTAAGGAAATGAACAAAAGGTTAAGTTCTAACTCGAGTAGGATGAGTTTTTATTTTGATTTTATTTATTTATTTTTATAAACTGTGTCACTCTCTTGGACTGCAGAGGGACTTTCCAAAGGGGGAAGAAAAAGTGACTTAAATGATCTTCAACTTCTCTCCAATCCTACGATTTTTTATTTTGGTAAGAAAATTTGACATTTCTGGCATGATATGAACCAAGGGAGGACACTGTTGAGCAGGTGTGATTGTCTAAGCTGAACACAATCTTGACTGAGACAGTCCAGGGGAGAAATTCCTTCTGAGGACCACACTCCAAATATTGCCTTGAATTCAGAAGCATACCCAACCATTTTCTCCTCAGGTCGTGTAGAGGTTAGTGTGCATTTCTTGGTTTCTAATGTTCTGCTGTAAGGATCTGATTTAAAAGTTCATTTCCTTACACACCAGGAACAGTGTTTATAGGTCAGGCTCCCAGACTGTGAAATCTTTGAACTCTCTAGGAAATATCCTGAACATATAATTTAACTTCTGGCTCCCTGGGTCTTGAATGGGGCCTTTGGAAAATACGGAACACGGAGGAGGACCTCACCAACAGCTCATTTTATTTCTAGACTGAGTAGCATAGCTGAGAATCGTAATAACTTTTGCTAGTCATCTTGCTTCTCACTTACTACATTCTTTCCCTGCTTCTGCACAGCACCACTGAATCCTGAGTTTATCTGCCTCCTCTGCTCCCATGCTCCAGAGAGTAAACCCTCTGGTAAAGCCGTAACACCTGGCGGATCACGGCCACTGCAGACAATTGGTCTCCAGTCTGAGCTGGGTGCTCCGAAATTCCTGTCAATGCTTTTGCTTTTCCAGAGTTGCCTCCCTCTCCCATTCCTTTAATGATTTCCCACAATCTCACCAGACTCCTTCTGACCCCCTTTAATGCTCTCTTCCTCTGTCTCCAAAGATGACCTTGCTGTCACTACTCTGACGACCTTTAGGGCCCAAGTAAGCCCTCTATCAACTACTGGCTAGGAGCCCACATGCCCCCTCCATCCACATCTATACCAGCTAGCATGCTAGCTATCTCAGAAGGATGGCTTGTTCTCACACAAGTCCAAGTCCTCTCGGCCACTAACCTAAGTCAGTGACCTAAATCAATGACCCTCGGGCCACTTGGAACTTTCTGGAATTTTATTCCTACAGTCATTGCCCCACCCTCCTCTTTCTTCACTCTTTCCTTCTCCACAGGTTTCTAAAAATGTAAACTGGCTTTGAGGCCATTTCCCTCTGGAGCCATCATCAAATCTCTCTTTTCTTTGAGAATTCAAAATTCTCAAAGGAGTAGGCTGGACCCCTAACTTGGCTTTCTTACCTCATACAAGATCTGGCTTTGGAACCCACCATTCATTAACTGCTCTCACTAAGGTCACCAAAATGACCTCATAACCCAGATGCAATTGACCCTTCTTAGTCTTTATCCCCAAGGCTCTGTGTGCTGCACTTGGCAAAGCTGACCATGCTTTCTTCCTTAAAACAATCTATATATTTCCTCCGTTTCTCCAACACTATGTCCTTCCAGTTCTCTCCATCCCAACCTGGTTCTACTTCTCTCCCACATGGGCTCCCCTCCCTCTACCACCACTTAAAAGTTTGTTGCATGCAGGATTATTGTTCATTAAGAGTGACAATTTTGAATTAACTTGTCTCTTACTGTTCATGCTTTCATAGATTCTTAACCCCTCTGTGCCCCAGTTTCCTCACCTTTTAAAATGGGATTGATAATATTATCATTTATCTGAGAGTTAAGTCAGATAACACATGCAAAGTCCTTAGTATGAATTTTTCATTTTAAAGAGAAAATTCAATTGCTGTGAGATAACTTAATTATATAAAGAAGCATTCCAAAATCAAATATATTTCTAGCTTTCAGTAGTGGCTCACCAACATCTTATCATATTCTAGGTTATTCCAACTGTAAATGTCCTAGGAATTATTTGGAAAAAAAAAAAGGTGCTTTTCTGAATTTATCATGACAGCCAATTCAAATTTTTAGCTGTTGAGGAACATCTAGCAAGATTAGGGCATCTAAGACTGTTTTAAAATAACTAGATTCTTGTTTTGATAACTACCAAAGACTTCTTTTTAAAAAAATAACTGTTAAAACTAAAAAGAAAATTCAAAAACATACAAAATACATTATAATTTTTGAATTGATCAAAAAAATTTTATTCAGCTTGTCCTTATAATTAAAGTGAGCTAATATTTGATTTTTAAAAAGGTAAGTTCAAACTTTATTTCTGATAAGTTAATGCAATTTCCAGAGACATGTTGACTCCTGTATACAAATAGGATAATTATATAAAACTGAACTAATTATTTCTAGACTTATGTGTGGAGGTTATCATAAATTAGAGCAAATTAGTAGATATTTATTTGGTTATTCTAGGAAATAAAAACCAATGTCAATATTTCAGATTTCTGATGTACATTTTTCTCCCAAATCCCAGCCTATTTTTGATCAGAAGTTTACAGACTCTTCTGAAGATACATTAATCCTTTAGATTGTTAAAATGTTGTTCAGTGAATTTTAAATTCACTAAAAAGTGAGTATTTTGGTTCTGTAAATTTTTTGATCTGAGTATCAATTCAATTTGCCTAGGCAAAACATTACCTATTTTAGGTACTATGCACATTTTAGTCTTGCTCGGGTGACCAATTTTCTTAATTTGCCCAAAGGCTGTCCTGGTTTTAGCACTGCAAACACCTTGTCCTGAGAAATTTCTTACTTCTAGAAAACCAGGACAACTGGCCAGCCTAGGCTCAGTGAATCCACAATGTAGCCTGACCAAAATTCTCTTCTTGTTTCAAATTAAAAAAAAAAAAAGCAAAAATAAAACCATGCTCTTTGTCAATTTGTGTGTCCTTAATTAGAAATGTTTAAAGACATTGATTTCATGTTGTGAGGAACTTAGAAAGGTTTATTTATATGCTTTATTTCATGTCTTTTTCTTATAACCTGCAACTGAATGTTAAAAGTAAGCATTCTCAGATAAAAATGGATTGAGTTGAGTCTACTTTCTGAGCATCAGATGTCTGAATAGGTTCCATGTCTGTATCTAGAGCCCTTTCATCTTTACCATCCACTCAGTACTTATTATGATTAAAGACTGTGAGCATATTTGTATATGGTTATACCCTGTATAACCACCTGGGCTTCTCAGGTGGTTCAGTCAGTGGTAAGGAACCTGCCTGCCAACAGGGGAGACTCAGATTCAATTCCTGGGTCAGGAAGATCCCCTGGAGAAGGAAATAGCAACCCACTCCAGTATTCTTGCCTGAAAAATCCCATGGACAGAGAAGCGTGGCCGGCTATAGTCCATGGGGTCACAAAAGTTTCAGACATGATTTAGTGACTAAATGGCAGCAACAATATGAGAGAAGATGGAACTCAGCTTTTATGGGAGACGAGTCACATTCCCTTTATTACTACTGGGAGGTGCATCTTTTACTCCCCCTGTCGGAGGAGACGTTTCTGCATCAGTTTCTAGGATATTCCCCCTTTGAGGAGAAGCAATGAAATCAGGCAGCAAGTGGCAGGCCGTTTAGTGACTTCCTCCAGCCATCTCTGTTTCATGGTGCAATTTAAGGTGGATGAATGGTTCACTCTGGGCTCTAGGCCAACTAACTGGCCCTGGAGAAAATCATTCTCACACCCACGCTTGACACACACACACCCTTCGATTCTCTTTCTTGCCCTACAGCCCCCAAATAAAATCCTCCTACTGGAGGAAGCAGCAGGTTCTTTCATTGCAGTCTCTGGGCTACAAGAACCAAAGAGCAAAATGGATGTTTTCCTCTGAGAACTGGCACTGAACAGAAGGGAGGAAACGACTACTCCAATTCAAGCATGTTTTAATCTCAGGAGAAGTGGGGACAGAGGAGGGGGCAGAATTGGCTGAGGAATCAGTGGGAAAGTCATAAATTTTGTCTCTTATCCAAGCAGCTAAGATTCTCCCTTTATAGTGCCACCCACTTCTTTTTCTCTTTTAAAAGGGCTTGGATAATAAACAGTCACTTTCTAAATTCTCAAGTTCAAAAATCTCTCAGTGGAGGAAGAAAAGGAGTTTTGAGTAAATCTCTAAAGTCTTGTTGTATCCCTTTTCACACACACCTGGTGAATACACTGTCCTAACCTAAAGAAACTGGAAGTAAACAAATCTACAATTTCTTACCTCTTTGATACTTTATTTTGATACTTTGTTTTAAAAGGTCAATTCATAGTTTCTATTTGTTTTAAAGAATCATCCATCATTGAAAGAGACAATGAACAGTAAACACTATTGTGATCCACTTTTAAAAACAATGATCCAGTTTGACCTGAACCTAAACATGAGGACTCAGTTACATCCAGATGGGGGACTGTCTACAGTCACCAGGCGTGGACTTATCAAAATGTTGATTTAAACAAAAAGTTGCTGTTATTGTTGGTGTTGGTGGTGGGCTGTTCTAGAATCAGGAGATTTAAGAGGTATAACACATAGAATGTAGATTCTTATGCTTTGATTCTTGATTGCAGTGATACTGTCGCTGAAGGAGAATCCTTTGTTCTTAAGAGCAACATGCTAAAGTATTTAGAGCAAAATGGCTTGATGCCTTCAACTTATTTTTTTCCATCAGTAAAGGCAGAGAAGACTGAGAGAGAAAGAGAGAGAGAGAGAGAGTGAAAAGAAGGCAAATGTGAAAAAACTCTAGCCCAAATATTGATTTGGAGTTCATATTGAAAAATTCCCTATTGCTTGTTGCTCAGGCCAGGCAAGTCCAGAAGTTCACCATTTGGCCTCAGAGTATAAATCTGGCTACTCTGACATCTTATAATGATCTGTCTTTAGTCTGGCTCCTATTAAAGTTTAAGCTTACAGGAAGAGATTTACTCTCTGAAAAAGTGTGTCAGAGGAATTTCTTACAGATGTCCCTTACAAAGTATTCCAAATTCGTTTCTCTCAATTAATTTTTCAATCAATTTCTATACCCACTTCATTATATTTTTAACTTAATTTGCAAATAAAATGGCATTTGCATTTTCTTGAGTAACTGTCCCTTCAGTTACCACTCATTTCCTTTTCTAGAATCTCAATTATGTTATGATATGTGCCACAATAATTGCATTGTAAAAGTCATGAACCATGATAATAGGGAGGCTATTCATAAAAATCCCCTCACTGTCTACTTACACTAAAGGCTTGATTCTTAAATTTGAAAGAAAAATTCCATGATTGTGTTAGCTAGTGGAGAATCTTTGTGCTTTAATAGGCCTTATAGCCCAGGGCCTGGACACAGACACACGTGTGGTTTGGGAACACAGTTTTAAAGCAAGTCTTTGGGGCTTCTTACTTTAAAAGTATCAAAAGTAGTTTGATATAAATTCACATTTTTAGGACTTCCCTGGTGGCACAGTGGATAAGAATCTGCCTGTCCATTCAGGGGACATGGGTTCGATCCCTGGAAGATTCCACGTGCCACTGAGCAACTAAGCCTGTGCGCCACAACTACTGAGCCCTTGCTCTGGAGCCCGCAAGCTGCAGCTTCTGAAGCCTGCTCGACTAGAGCCTGTGCTCAGAAACAAGAGAAGCCGCTGCAGCGAGAAGCCCTCGCACAACAACCAGAGAGTGGCCCCTATTCTCCAGAACTAGAGAAAGCCCTCGCAGCAGCAGAGACCCAGTGCACCCAAAAATAAATAAATACAATATAGCAGGGTGTATATGTCCCCTCAAATAAATGAAACCTTTAAAAAATATTCAAAGTTTTTAAAGACTCCTCAGTCACATGGTCTATGGAGTGGCACAGAGTCGGACACAACTAAGAGAACTGAGCACCCGCATACAAACAGTCACAAATCTGACCGTTCTGCTCTTTTGCTGGTCATAGTTTTTGAGCATCTGACAATCAGCATCTGGGTCCCAAAAGGCCAGTTTTCAGTAGCCCATTGGCAAGTCGAATAACTTCAAAATTCTACTCCAATTTTTTGATACCTTTGAAAGATGTGCCTCTCTATCGCAGACTTTGGCCACTTGCACTTTTTCTCAAAAAACATTCTGTCCTTTATTTCAGCGGGAACTTTAATAATGCTGTTCTGGGCACTGTGCTGTGCATTGTAAGGAAGAGATGAAGAAGTAAGCTGTGCCCTTCTGGTTCTAGGGAGAATGGGATTCGGCAGGAACAGAAGACGTGTATACTCTGCTCTTACATCAGCTAGAGGATGGCACATTGCATATGCAAGTCATAAACGAAGTATTGTCCTGGCTCCCTTCTTCATTATTCTAGCATGATGAGATGCTCCTTCCTCATGATTCAATTTCCCCCCTCTGCTTCAAGAGTATGGCAGCTGCATAATATGTTGTGGTTATCAGCCCAGAGCATACATTTCTTGAGCCAATTCCTTGACATTCATTTAAATACCTTTAGTACCTATCAAAGTTGTGATATATGGTAGAGTTTTGGAAATTATTATTGCCTAAAATGAACGGACGGATGGAGAGGTGGTAACTGTGTGTGTGCTAAGTTGCTTTAGTCATGTCCAACTCTGTGTGATGCTGTGGACTATAGCTCCCCAGGCTCCTCTGTCCACGGGATTCTCCAGGCAAGAATACTGGAGTGGGTTGCCCTGCCCTCCTCCAGGAGACCTTTCTGACCCAGGGATGGAACCTGCATCTCTTATGTCTCCTGAATTGGCAGGTGGGTGCTTTCCAACTAGCGCCACCTGAGTTGATGAATCATCATCATCAAAAAAAAAAAACCAAAACCCAGATGTCCATGTTTTTCTGTGATCACACTGATATAAGTTTCAGGGTTTAGAGGCCTTTGCCATCAATCTGTTGCTGATTTTATTCTGTAAACTCAGGAATAAAATCACCATGATGAGGACAATGAAAAGGAGTTTAGTTGTCTCCTTTGTGTCTTGTACCGTTACCTTTCCTTGTCATAAGTTGTATACCAGAGCAAATTTTCATCTTTACCACCATGACCTTAGAAACTAGCTTCTTTACTTCTACTGAGTACTTGCTCACTTTCTGGCCCAGTTTTATAATTTTCTTATCAGTCCCCCGAGGACAAACTCTGACCTCAGTCAGTAATTCATTTCTGGGGACACAGAAATCATCTCTGCTAGTTCATAAGGAGATTATAACCCAGTCAGTGCTCATTAGTAAGTGGAAGTAAAGACTAGGTTCAATGGACATACCATTTCCAGTGCTATAAACTTGGAAGAGCTTTTAAACTGTAAGGAGCTTTGAGTCTATCTGATTACTTAGACAGGAGGAGGAAGGATTAAAACTCATTTTCAAACTGCCTGGGTTAATAGTAAAGTCATTTGTATGATATTGAGACAGCTTAAATTAAATATCAAGAGGTTAAACTATTGAATGACTTATGAATCCTGGTACTTAATACAGTGAGTAGATGGTAAAGGAAATAAAGAAAATGTGCTTTTTCTTAGTTGAGTAAATGTTAAGTAAATGGCAGTAAATATATAAATTCCACTGGTAGTTCTGCCTCTTCTTGGTATAACCATTTCAATGATTAGAGTGGCAACTAAATGCCAGAACGATAGGTGATTTCCATACATTATCTCTGACTCATAGTACTATAAGGTAAGCTCTATTTCCCCTGATTTACAGATGAGGGAACTGGGTCTCACAGAGGATAAATAACTTTCCCTGGTCACACAGCTATGAAGGGGCTCCCAGAAATCAAACCTAGATCTATCTCAATCCATGAATAAAATATTTACATGGACATAAATCAATAAAATGAATGACATTGACCTAGTCAAGGAATTTAGCTGTAGAAGCTTGACAGTGGTATGTAGTTATCACATAAAGCCAGATATTCTAGCCTGTGGACCAGGAATGTGCCTGCCATATCAGTAAACAAAGGATATTGCTGCCATCAAGCCAGCAGTCACAGAAGCCACTCCAGGCTATGCATCCTGACAGGGATTCATGATGGAGGAAAAAAAAAGGTAGAGGCCCTAGATAGCTAAGGTGCTTATCAAAGGAATGATTTCAATGAGCCCAGACTCTCTTCTCTTACACAGAAAGGTGCTAAATTCTTTAACTTGAGATGTTTGGTTTTAAGAGTAATCTCTGATGTTCTATCTGTATTTTTTTTTTTTTTTTTTGCAAAAACTCCTCTATGTCCTGGCTTCTCCCATATCTCTTCGGAGCAGTTCCTGGGAGTGATCCGAGAGGCTATTCTCCAGGCTTAAGTCTTCTGAAAATCTGCCAAATAGAACATAATTTTCAACTTTTAGGTTCTGTGTGTGTATGTGTTTCCCCAGTCAACAAGACTTTCCATGGTCTGCCACTCAGGATTTGGCCACCATTTCTCTCCATCTTACTTCAGCAATGCTTGTCTTGATGAAAATCACAACATCAGTTCTATACACCTGAGTGAACTTAGGGATTTTTTTTTTTAACCTGTCTCAGAGACACTGGAAATTTTAGATTTCCTCTAATTGTTAGTAAAATGTTTTAACCATGTTACAAGAATCTCTGATATAAGTTAACAAGAGACATATTTTTAAGGTCTTCACAGGAAATTCAGGAGTCTACATAGCGCATACCTCTATGAAGCTGATGCTGGCGAGATGCTCAGGATATAAAAGTGAGCAGAACCTGCTCTTGTCCTCATGGAACGTATAGTCTACCAGGAGAGCTGGATTATCAGTGAATATGTCTGCTGTGCTAGTAGCTCAGGAGTGTCTGACTCTTTGCGACCCATGGACTGTAGCCCACCAGGCTCCTCTGTCCATGGAATTCTCCAGGCAAGAATACTGGAGTGGGTTGCCATTCCCTTCTCCAGGGGGTCTTCCCGACCCAGGGATCAAAGCTGGGTCTCCTGCATTGCAGGCAGATTCTTTGCCATCTGAGCCACCAGGCAGGCCCTTATAAATGAATCATCATGTTCAATAATTTGATCACTTGGTAGCAGTAAAGATACAATGTTAATAATTATATACTAGAATAAGTGCTCCAAAATGAAGTTCAATAAAATAGTTTTTCAAAGGCATAAGACTTAAGCCTGGGCTCAGGGGAAGCTTTTCAGAAGTAATGCTTGAAGGAGGGAGGAGCCTTTCAGGCCAAAAGAGCATTTCATCAGTGCGTGCTCTGGCACCGTGGGGAGGGGCTTAGAACTGAAGGAAGAGCCTAGTATGGAGAACAGAGGAGAGTGATGAGAATTGAGACTACAGAGGCAGACAGTGTCCAGACCCAGAGCAATACATGCTTTGTGGGTCTGGGTAAGGATTTTGGTCTTTATCTTGGGGACAATAGGGATCCACTGAAGAGTTTTAACCAAGGGTCAGGGAGTGGTGGGTGTGAGTAACAGAAAGACTGGAAGGGGAGCAGAATAGATGCAGGCCCACCAGGTAGGAGGTTGTTGTCAGCAGTTGGGGCCAGAGATAAGGGTGGCTTGGCCTGGGGTAACAGCCGAAGTGGTGGGAGGTATGTCTAGTTGTGAGAAGTGAGTGCCTTGGGCAAGCACACGAGAGAGGAGGGGAAATCAGAGGCTTGGAAAGTTTCTGATTGAACTTGTCTGAACATGATACTGGCAGGTGTTTAAAATTAGGGGTCCAAATGACATTTTGCTTGGGTTTGCCCTTTCTGGAAGTTATTCAGAAACATGGAGATAAATATTTAGATTACGAGAAAGGATAAAAAACTTCTCTCTTTTATAAACCCATCTCATTCTGAGGGAGAGAGACATTGATGATTTTATTTAGTCCCTTGAGCAGTGAGGGCTGTGGTGGGTGGGTGCTCACAGTTAGGAGATTGAAGCTCCAGCTAACTCTCAGAGACTGGGTTGTTCTGAACTGTCCAGTCAGCCTGGAGCAGAAAGGAAAGGCTTTAACAGCTGAAGTGCAGAATTCGTGCTCAGTTCTGCCATACTCAAGGGACATTCGTGCCTTTACACTGTTACCTTTCCTTGAAAAGGGACTTCAGACCATTTCTGAAAGATCTGTAGAGATCTGAAGGCTCAAAAACAAGTCTTCTTTGTAAAAATTCTTTCAGTAAACTGGTTGCCAAAAACAAAACTGTCCATTCCTTTGATATAATTAACTTATAAAAAAATCATGCTGGAGCCCTCTCAGTCTTTTGGACTGAGGAGCAAGATGGTAAAAACCAACACAGAATAAAACCACACAGTGGGAGTCCCCTCTCCCTTCTTTTCTAACACCCTTGCTGTTTTCCACACTGAGCTTCTGTGACTCATATTTCTTTTTAGATGCTTGTTTCCCAGAGACTGAATTCTTACTTACCTTCTCCAGGAGTCATCCTGTATTGTTATTCTCCCTGGAGTAGTTTTTACAAGACCCTGCCTAACATGTTAGGAAAAAATTGCATTTGGAATCACGGTAATTCAAGCCCTCTGCTAATGCAGAGTGCTTCTCTGCAGCTAGTCCACTCCTTGCAAAGATGGTTTTGCTGGGGCTTACTAGTATTAGGTACTAGTTGTCTACCGACCATGCGCTAGCACAGATTATAATCAACTATTACATTGATATTCACCCATTATTCAGTTTTTAGTAGTTTGATGATTTGATGAATTAAATACATATTAAAATTCTATTTGAATTTCAAAATCTCTCCCCCACTGACCTATAAGAACTGCTGACAATCTCAGCTAACAACCCTATGTGTCACAGTTCAGTATTATGTACTGTCTCCTCTCTTTTGACCTCACTCCTGCAGAGAAAGGAACAGAAGTTAGGCACCAAGATGAAAAATAGGAGTGGATGGACAAGTATAGGCTGTTGAACCTTGGATAGTTAATGCCTGATAATGTTAGAAGAGCAAATAAAACAGACATGCATGAGGATATTTTTTTCTTTTTATATGTACATATACATAACTCAGTCATCTTAGAATTGTATGCTTTCGGATTTGACTAAAAAAACAAAACAAAACAGAATGCATTTTTGCCTGTTCTCTGGGATGCCAAGAAAAGGGATTAGAGATTTTTAAGTTGATTTCCCCAAGTGAGACAATTTCTTGTCTAATTTTACCCTGCCATTCTTAAAATCATCATCCTATGAATCTCAATGCATTTTAACTGCATAAATGCACATCTCTCGGTTATATCTTTTCTAATATTCATAAAACCTCCCACAAATGAATTGGTTTCCTTGCCATCAAGGTTGGAATAAAAATATTGCAGTCTGGGGCTCCAGTTCCCATAGAGACGCAGTAGATGGCAGTGTGCAACGGCAGATTCCCACCTCTCGGCCTTGCAGGGGCAACTGACTGGGAATAGATGGAATCTCTGGATAGGAGTGTTCTTTCCAGCTCAGTCAGAGGAAGAGGTCATCTTCCTAGGAAATGATTTCTCCACAGAAAACTTAGTTTTGCGGAATCAGTAAACTGAAGTTACTTGAAATACTTCGACACCAAAGAATCTTAAGCTTCTTTAATTTAAGCCTGAAAAAAAATCTGCGCTTCAAAACTCTTCTTCAATGCATGGAGTAATCTTTCCGTTATATGATGTGCTGACCTCACTGTGCTTGGTTTTTTATTAATCCCTGAACAAGATCACTCTGGGCAACCTACAGATAAATCCTCTGGACACTTCATAAGCACAAGCTGGATATACTTTGTGATTTGACTTTTCAATATCCTGGCTGGACTGATTTGAGCATCAGTATATACCTTCAAGGCCATGTTTAATTAGGTGACTGTTCTTTGATTATTTTAAAGCATTTTTATATTTTTACATAATAGCTCCCCTAAAACTTAGTGATTTTTTTCCAATAGCCTAAAATATATGTAAGATAATTTAAATTTTTATTACAGAAGAGAGGCATCTGGGATAGTTTTGTTGAAGATTTTAAGACTGTGATTACCTCATTAATAAGCAAATAAATCATTTCTAATATGCTTCTCATTTTAAACACTAGCAGAGGAGACCTTGGTCAATACCAGTGATGTATATTTTTTAAAGAGAATTTCCCTAGAATAGAAGTTTTTAGAGGAAAGATATTATGCATAAATTGTGTACAACACTGTATTACATTGAAATTTAATACTTTAAGTAGACATGCTCATGCCTTCCTACCCTTTCTTCCTATCTGGATTTGTGTTCTTGAATTGGGAGCTTTGCTCTGACCTCCATTCTGCAGTGTATGTGGTTGCCTGGCCTTTCTCACTTGGCCTAATATGCTATATCAAATTTCTTTTCCCAGACTTCCTTGTCCATTTAGAGTTCAGACCTGTGTCCAATTACAGAGTCCCCTGGAACTCCTAGCTTTGGCTTTTCCTGGCTTGACTCACTCTTCTGGCTCCAGTTAGGCTGAACTGCTAGATCTTCTCAAGGGTTGATTACATTGGCCTTTGGGTTCCAGAGTTGTGTTGTCAATTGCAGGAGTCTCTTTTCCTCAGTGTCTTTAACATGATCTTTTGGGAGTTGCTTTTCCCCTTTCTTAAATGGTGGTGTTGCCCAGGGTCCTGCCCTAGGCCCTCTTTTCTAATCTTCTAGGCTTTCATTTACATGTTTAGGCCCCTTCCAGTTCCAAGTCTGCAGAGCCTTCCCTTGAGATTCAGAACTTAGATGCCTCACATCAGCAGAGGCACTTAGACGTCCCCCTGCCACCGATGGCAGGGCCATCACAGCAGATAGTAGCACATTATTTGTGGTAGAAGTATAAGTGCATGTATGCGCAATTGTGTCTAACTTTGCGGCCCCATGGACTGTAGCCCACCACACTCCTCTGTACATGGGATTCTCCAGGCAAGAATACTGGAGTGGGTTGCCATTTCTTCCTTCAGGGGATCTTCCCGACCCAGGGACCAAACTGGCATCTCTTGCATCTCCTGCATTGACAGATGAATTCTTTACCACTGCGCCAGCTGGGAAGTGGTAGAAGTATAGGAATCAATAAAGAAATTCATTACAGACTATCAATCCATAATACTTATTAGACACTTCCTGTGGGCAATCGTGGATAATTGGAATTATTTTAGGATGCAAGGAGAGCTTGGTTAGAATATAAAGCTATACCAAGTACCTCCAGTGCATTCATGTAGAAAGATTAGTTGACATTGCTTTCGACGGTCTTTGATGCCATTTTAAGAAATGAGCATTAATAGGTAGGAAGATTCTGAAAAGAGTATGTCTAAAAACAGACCAAACTATGCTGTCCTCTGTTATCTATATATAGATGTGGTTTAAAGATGTTTGAGTAACCAGTAGTCCGGCCCATACCACACACCATCTTGTCTACTTAACAGTATTATTTACTTTCTCATATATTTGTCTTACCTCTGTTAATTGTGCTGCAACGTACAGGGCATCAGCAGTATCATTCCTGTTTGAAGATCGCCTCAGTATTTTAACAATGTGTGTGTCTCACAGAGAGCAGACGCTCATTGGATGTTTGTGTGTAAAGCTTGGGATGTAGCTGGCTCTTCTGAAGGAGAGTTATTTTGGTTAGTGTATTTGGACTTACCTCATAACGACGGGTAGCACAGCGTGTTATGTTTATAGTAACTGAAACACTTGACTGTATAAGGCATCCTGCGTTGTGTACACAAAACTGGGCAGTCTTTTCTGATTAGTCATTGCCATTTCTTGTCTTGCGATGATCTGAGGAACTCTAATAGAACTGCAAAAAAACCTGAGAGCCAATGTCCAAGCAGAAAGGACACTTAGAAGTATAGACAAGCCAATAAGTTGCACCTATCTCTTCAGTTAGATGATAAACTGTCAGAAAAATGAAAAAATTTGGTAGAAAATATAGCTGGAGTCCAGGGTTTTCAATCCCTGGGTAAAGTCTGATGAGACTGTCAAGATAGCATGGATCCATATAGCTCCAGAAACTTAAAAAAACAAACTAGGTTAGCACCTATTTTAACTGACCTTCAATTGGATTGGACTGTATGCATAAACTATGCCGATTTTAACAGGGTAGAAATTTATTTCTGTCTCCTGTGAAAGACACTGCTGCCTGCTGCCTACTAAGTTGTTTCCGTCGTGTCCAACTCTTTGTGATCTTATGGACTGTAGGCTTTTCTGTCCACGGGATTCTCCAGGCAAGAATCCTGGAGTGGGTTGCCGTTCCTCCTTCAGGGGATCTTGAGAGTCTTTGATGTCTTCTGTATTGGCAGCGGGTTCTTTACCACTAGCGCCACCTGGGAAGCCCCGTGAAAGACACCAGAGACACTTAATCCAGAGAACTTTAGTGACATATCAGGGTCACACAGTTTGGTGATGGCAAAACTTTAAATTCATCATCTGAGAGGTTAAATGATAACAGCGTCTGCCTTCTGTGCTGCATAGATTTAAACGTGACATACTTAGAAAAATGCCTGGGAACACAGGAAAAGTCCTAAGTTAATATTATTAGGGACTTTGGATTAATCAAGAGATCACATCCATAAGTGAAAACTAATGCTGTGATAACTTACTTGTAGGAAGGATACAGGGTGTTATGAGAGGATATAATTGGGGTTTCTGGAACTTCTCTGGTGATTCAGTGGTTAAGACCCTATACCTCGCTGAAGGGGGCACAGTTCCATCCCTGATCTGTGAACTAAAATCCCACATGGCTGGGTGTTGGCTCGGTGGCCAGCTGAAACTGGTTCTAGGCAGAGAGAACTAACCTGTCCTGAATCGGGAGGGAGTATGGGGAAGGACTAAAAGGAGGATTTGTGGATTCTAGAAGATGAGTCTGGAGAGAGGGGCAGCTTCCAAGGGGACATAGTAGGGATTTTGGTCTGTAACTGAAAAGCAGTGGGCCTGCCCATCCAACGAGGATGCCTGGAGGCTGATTCCAGCTGGATCCAGCCTTATCCGTGAGCCTGATTGTTGGTCTTTGACCTCTGGCAGGCTGGTGAGCCCCTGAGCTGGAGGGGACTGTGGGCAGGGCTCACCTAACTACCTAAATTCTCTGAGGTCCAGGTGGTGCAGCTCTAGGCTTTTGAAGAGATTTGCAGGCTGCTTTCAATAATACATTGAATGTCAGATAGGGGAAAAGGAAATTTATTTTGACTTAAACTTCCTCACCTACACAAAAATATTTCGACAGCCCCAAACCAGAGGAGAAACATATGGATAATCTGAAAACACTTATATTTGGCTCTAGAAGTTGCAAAGATAAACAGCCCCAGGGGCAGGGTTATGTGTATGTCATTGTTCCTGCAAATTCACACTGACTCCCTCTGGCCTCTGCAAACTCACACTGACCCTTGCTCAGAGTTTGGGACCTACAGGGTGACAGAAGAGTGAGGCTACTAGGGGTGACTAAGCAACACTTTATTTGAATGCAGGTGTGTAAGGTCATTGAAACTTACATGGAGACCCAGACTAGAATTTGGCATTTTTTATAGTTAATTTTCTGTAGATAAAGGACTCTGTGGCTAGTTCTTATCCAGATAGGAACACACCTTGTGAATAAAACACATAAACATTATTCAATGTTTTTCTCAAAATTTTGGAAATAAAATCAGAGGTTTCAAAAATTAAGAGGTTCTGGATAATACCAGAGTAGAGGTTATATTTTATCAAATATATAACTAAGGAATCTCATCATCCTTGGCTTTTTTGTAGACAGTCTGTCCCTTACAATAAGTGAACATTCTGTATATTCTAAAGTGCCTAAAATATTCTCTTCTTGTAGCTTGCCAGGTCTGCGAAGCATGGCTCCTTTTGAAGAGAAGAGCATGGGCACTCAATTAGTGGGCTTTGGTGGCATTAATAATTCAGAGAAGTGTCCTCTGTCTTCTTTCAGATGCACAGAAGGGTCCAGTTTAATGTATCACAGGGGAACGGAGCAGAGAAGAGATGAGTCCACACCAGGGGATGCAAGCTGATTGCGAAAAGCTGCCCCACCACAGCTGCTGCCTTTTGAAAAATATAAACACAGTTTAAGTAAACACATCATCGTCTTGTAGGAATGTTAGACAGGGCTGACTATACCCTTTCCCTCGCCAAAGGCTGCGTCTTATCTAACTAGCATATGTGAAAGTCAATTTCTTTTTCAATCAGAAAGCTACGGAAACAAGCTCATTTTGTGATTTAATCTTGACTTGTAAGCACTAATGGTAATTAAAATTTATTCTAAAAATTAAAAAAATCTTCATGTACATTTTTGATATGTTGTCATGAGAGTATTAAGATATTATAGAGAAGTAGCTCCAAATATTTCCAGCACTTGAAAATTTTAAAAATGACATTTCTCCCTGAACTCAGCATTATGGTAGTAATGAAGAATCTAGAATCAAAGTATTTCTGGGGAAGGAATATTTCTTCCAGCATAACAAGTCTCAGAGGCAACAGTGAGTCAGTGTCTAATCAAGCCACATTCGGATCTGGCTGAAAAATGTATGTCAATGAGAGATGATGCTTTTGTCATGTTGAACATCTGTTGGGCCTATGAGATGTCAAACACTGCCTTAGAGAACAACTTGATTTGGCATCATCATCGTAGTTAATAATTGAAATAGAAAGAAAAAGAAAGAACCCTCATCATAATTGGGCAAAGGTATGAAGATGATTCATATTTAAATGCATAATATGAATTAGTTTTGAGATTAAGAAGCCACACAAAAAGATGGTTGGGTTCATCATTAGGATCTTTGGTTGTCAAGAAGCTGAGATTTGGGGCTTCCTCTTAGAGTCATGAAATTTGTTGTACAGCAATGGTCCTTCAATAATGGCCAGAGGATTCCTGACTATTAGAGTCCCTATTAGGGCATCTAATACTAATTAGGGCAAACTCTTCCCTTTCCAACTAAATATCTGTGGGAAGCCAAATTTTCTTCACATAGTTCAACCAAAACAACATATGACAACAGATTGCAGAGGCAAATATAAGGATCCATCACTCTTCTGTTAAGCAGGAATTACAGAAGTTTGCAAACATGCAAAACAGTGGCATTCTTCTGACTATTTTTTGCTCCAGAGGAAAATGTTATTTTTATAAACTGTTATTTATGTTAATGCATAGTGTTTTGTTATCTTAAATGAAATAAATATATTCTTTAAAATTTTCTTTTAATTTCTAAAGGTGTATATATGCAGAAATAGAATTCACATAAACACAAAGATTTTGAGATTTTGTGGGTACTCAGTCAAGTTTAAGAGTGTGAGAAGTCTTGAGATTAAGATTTTAAAATTTTGAGACCCATTGCTGTAGATTTTTAACTCATGAAAGTGAAATCAGTTCAGTTTAATCGCTCAGTTGTGTCCAACTCTTTGTGACCCCATGAATTGCAGAACGCGGGGCTCCCTATCTATCACCAACTCCCAGAGTTCACCCAAACTCATGTCCATCGAGTTGGTGATGGCATCCAGCCATCTCATCCTCTGTTGTCCCCTTCTCCTGCCCCCAGTCCTTCCCAGCATCAGAGTCTTTTCCAATGAGTCAACTCTTCACATGAGATGGGCAAAGTACTGGAGTTTCAGCTTCAACATCAGTCCTTCCAAAGAAATCCCAGGGCTGATCTCCTTCAGAATGGACTGGTTGGATCTCCTTGCAGTCCAAGGGACTCTCAAGAGTCTTCTCCAACACCACAGTTCAAAAGCAGCAATTCTTCAACACTCAGCTTTCTTCACAGTCCAACTCTCATATCCATACATGACCACAGTAAAAACAATAGCCTTGACTAGACGGACCTTTGTTGGCAAAATAATGTCTCTGCTTTTGTTAATGCTATCTAGGTTGGTCTTAACTTTTCTTCCAAAGAGTAAGCGTCTTTTAATTTCATGGCTGCAATCACCATCTGCAGTGATTTTGGAACTCCCCCAAAATAAAGTCTGATACTGTTTCCACTGTTTCTCCATCTATTTCCCATGAAGTAATGGGACCAGATGCCATGATCTTAGTTCTGAATGTTGAGCTTTAAGCCAACTTTTCACTCTCCTCTTTCACTTTCATCAAGAGTCTTTTTAATTCCTCTTCACTCTCTGCCATAAGGGTGGTGTCATCTGCATATCTGAGGTTATTGACAGTTCTCCCGGCAATCTTGATTCCAGCTTGTGTCTCTTCCAGTCCAGCGTTTCTCATGATGTACTCTGCATATAAGTTAAATAAGCAGGATGACAATATACAGCCTTGACGTACTCCTTTTCTTATATAGAACCAGTCTGTTGTTCTATATCCAGTTCTAACTGTTGCTTCCTGACCTGCATATAGGTTTCTCAACAGGCCGGTCAGGTGATCTGGTATTCCCATCTCTTGAAGAATTTTCCACAGTTTCTTGTGATCCACACAGTCAAACGCTTTGGCATAATCAAAAAAGCAGAAATAGATGTTTTTCTGGAACTCTCTTGCTTTTTCCATGATCCAGCAGATGTTGGCAATTTGATCTCTGGTTTCTCTGCCTTTCCTAAGGCCAGCTTGAACATCTGGAAGTTCATGGTTTACGTATTGCTGAAGCCTGGCTTGGAGAATTTTGAGCATTACTTTACTAGTGTGTGAGATGAGTACAATTGTGCGGTAGTTTGAGCATTCTTTGGCATTGCCTTTCTTTGGGATTGGAATGAACACTGACCTTTTCCAGTCCTGTGGCCACTGCTGAGTTTTCCAAATTTGCTGGCATATTGAGTGCAGCACTTTCACAGCATCATCTTTCAGGATTTGAAAGAGCTCAACTGGAATTCCATCACCTCCACTAGCTTTATTTGTAGTGATGCTTTCTTAGGCCCACTTGACTTCACATTCCAGGATGTCTGGCTCTAGGTGAATGATCACACTATTGTGATTATCTTGGTCGTGAAGATCTTTTTGCACAGCACTTCTGTGTATTCTTGCCCCTTCTTCTTAATATCTTCTGCTTCTGTTAGGTCCATACCATGTCCTTTATCAAGCCCATCTTTGCATGAAATATTCCCTTGGTATCTCTAATTTTCTTGAAGAGATCTCTAGTCTTTCCCATTCTGTTGCTTTCCTCTATTTCTTTGCACTGAGGAAGGCTTTCTTATCTCTCCTTGCTATTCTTTGGAACTCTGCATTCAAATGGGTATATCTTTCCTTTTCTCCTTTGCTTTTCACTTCTCTTCTTTTCACAGCTATTTGTAAGGCCTTCTCCGACAATCATTTTGCTTTTTTGCATTTCCTTTTCTTTGAGATGGTCTAGATCCCTGTTTCCTGTACAATGGCACAAACTTCCATCCATAGGTCATCAGGCACTCTGTCTATCAGATCTAGGCCCTTAAATCTATTTCTCACTTCTACTATATAATCATAAGGAATTTGATTTAGGTCATACCTGAATGCTCTAGTGGTTTTCCCTACTTTCTTCAATTTAAATCTGAATTTGGCAATAAGGAATTTATGATCTTGACCCACAGTCAGCTCCTGGTCTTGTTTTTGCTGACTGTATAGAGCTTTTCCATCTTTGGCTGAAAAGAATAAATATAATCAATCTGCTTTTGGTGTTGACCATCTGGTGATGTCCATTTGTAGAGTATTTTCTTGTGCTGTTGGAAGAGAGTGTTTGCTATGACCAGTGCATTCTCTTGGCAAAACTGTATTAGCCTTTGTTCTGCTTCATTCTGCATTCCAAGACCAAATTTGCCTGTTACCCTAGGTGTTTCTTGATTTCCTACTTTAGCATTCCAGTCCCCTATAATGAAAAGGACATCTCTTTTGGGTGTTAGTTCTAAAAGGTTGGGATTTCCCTGGTGGGTCAGACGGTAAAGCGTGTGCCTACAGTGCAGGAGACCTGGGTTTGATCCCTGGGTCAGGAAGATCCTCTGGAGAAGGAAATGGCAACCCACTCCAGTACTCTTGCCTGGAAAATCCCATGGACAGAGGAGCGTAGTAGGCTACAGTCCATGGAGTCGCAAAGAGTAGGACATGATCGAGCAACTTCACTTCTAAAAGATCTTGTAGGTCTTCATAGAACCATTCAACTTCAGCTTCTTCAGTGTTACTGGTTGGGGCATAGAATTGGATTCCTGTGATATTGAATGGTTTGCCTTGGAAATGAACAGAGATCATTCTGTCATTTTGAGATTGCATCCAAGTACTGCATTTCAGACTCTTTTGTTGACCATGATGGCTACTCCATTTCTTCTAAGGGATTGCTGCCCACAGTAGTAGATATAATGGTCATCTAAGTTAAATTCACCCATTCCAGTCCATTTTATTTCACTGATTCCTAGAATGTTGATGTTCACTCTTGCCGTCTCCTGGTTGACCACTTCCAATTTGCCTTGATTCATGGATCTGACATTCCAGGTTCCTATGCAATATTGCTCTTTACAGCATCAGACCTTGCTTCTATCACCAGTCACATCCACAGCTGGGTATTGTTTTTGCTTTGGCTCCATCCCTTCATTCTTTCTGGAGTTATTTCTCCACTGATCTCCAGTAGCATACTGGGTACCTACTAACCTCCAATGCAGGAGACCTGGGTTCAATCCCTGGGTCGAGAAGATCCCCTGGAGAAGGAAATGGCAATCCACTCCAGTATTCTTGCCTGGAGAATCCCGTGGACAGAGAAGCCTAGTAGGTTACAGTCCACAGGGTTGCAAAGAGTCGGACATGACTGAGTGACTTCACCTCACCTCACCAACCTGGGGAGTTCATGTCTCAATGTCCTATCTTTTTGCCTTTTCGTACTGTTCAGGGGGTTCTCAAGGCAAGAATACTGAAGTGGCTTGCCATTCCCTTCTCCAGTGGACCACATTCTGTCAGACCTCTCCACCATGACCTGCCTGTCTTGGGTGGCCCCCCACGGCATGGCTTAGTTTCATTGAGTTAGACAAGGCTGTGGTCCTAGTGTGATTTGATTGACTAGGTTTTTGTGGTTATGGTTTGTGTGTCTTCCCTCTAATTCCTCTAGCAACACCTACTGTCTTACTTAGGTTTCTTTTACCTGGGACGTGGGGTATCTCTTCATGGCTGCTCCAGCAAAGCACAGCCGCTGCTCCTTACCTTGGATGAGGGGTATCTCCTCACAGCTACCCCTCCTGACCTTGAAGGTAGAGTAGGTCCTCTCGGCCCTCCTGCACCCATGCAGCCACTGCTCCCTGGATGTGGAGTTGCTCCTTTCCTTTCACTGAAAGTGAAATCAGTGACCAGATAAATTGTCCATGACAACAAAAATTCATTGACTTTCTAAATCCAACATTTTATTTTTCAATAATTAAAAAAATTGCAGTATAATTTATTTACAATATTGTGTTTCAGATGTACAGCAGAGTGATTCAGTTTTATGTATATGTATATATATGTGCATGTGGATGTATATTCATAGTTGGTGTTGTTCAGTCGCTCAGTCATGTCTGACTCTTTGTGACTCCATGGACTGCAGAATGCCAGGATGCCCTGTCCATCACCAGGGATTGAACCTGTTTCTGCTGCATTGGCAGGAGGATTCTTATCCTCTGTACTACTAGGAAGTGAAGTGAAAGTCATTCAGTTGTGTCTGACTCTTTGCAAGCCCATGTTCTATACAGTCCATGGAATTCTCCAGGCCAGAATATTGGAGTGGGTAAGCCATTCCCTTCTCCAAGAGATCTTCCCAATCAAGGGATTGAACCTAGGTCTCCCACATGCTGGGTGGATTCTTTACCAGCTAAGCCACTAGTCCTATATATTTTTCAGATTATTTTCCATGGTAGGTTATCATCAGTTCAGTTCAGTCAGTCAGTCATGTCCGACTCTTTGCATCCCCATGGCCTACAGCATGTCAGGCCTCCCTGTTCATCACCAATTCCCAGAGTTTACTCAAGCTCATGTCCATTGAGTTGGTGATGTCCTCCAACCATCTCATCCTCTGTTATCCCCTTCTCCTCCTGCCTTCAATCTTTCCCAGCATCAGGGCCTTTTCCAAGGAGTCAGTTCTTTGCATCAGGTGGCCAAAGAACTGGAGCTTCAGCTTCAGCATCAGTTCTTCTAATGAATATTCAGAATTGATTTCCCTTAGGTTTGACTGGTTTGATCTCCTTGAAGTCTAAGGGATGCTCAAGAGTCTTCTCCAATACCACAGTTCAAAAGCATCAGTATTTTAGCGCTCAGCTTTCCTTATAGTCCAACTCTCACATCCATACATAACTACTGGAAAAACCACAGCTTTGAATAAATGGACTTTTGTCGACAATGTCTCTGCTTTTTATTATGCTGACTAGATTGGCTGTAGCTTTTCTTCCAAGAAGCAAGTGAAGGGAATGCCAGACCACTTTACCTGCCTCCTGAGGAACCTGTATGCAGGTCAAGAAGCAACAGTTAGAACCAGACAGGGACCAACAGACTGGTTCCAAATTGGGAAAGGAGTACATCAAGGCTGTATATTGTCACTCTGCTTATTTAACTTATATGCAGAGCAAATCATGCAAAATGCCAGGCTGGATGAAGCACAAGCTGGAATCAAGTTTGCAGGGAGAAGTATCAATAACCTCAGATACACAGATAACACCACCCTTATGGCAGAAAGCAAAGAAGAGCTAAAGAGCCTCTTGATGAAAGTGAAAGAGGAGAGTGAAAAAAATTGGCTTAAAGCTCAACTTTCAGAAAACTAAGATCATGGCATCCGGTCCCATCACTTCATGGCAAATAGAGGGTGAAACAGTGGAAATAGTGACAGACTTTATTTTCCTGGGCTCCAAAATCACTGCAGATGGTGAAATTAAAGGACACTTGCTACTTGGAAGATTATTATAAGATATTGGAGAGAGTTCCCTGTTGCTGTTGTTTCAGTTTCTAAATCATGTTCTACTCTTTTGCAACACCATGGACTGTAGTCCACCAGGCTCCTCTATCCTTGGCATTTCCCAGCAAGAATGCTAGAGTGGGTTGCTAGTTCCTTCTCCATTGGGCTTCCCAAATGGCTCAATACTTAAGAAAGTGGTAAGAAACAAACTTTAACATAAAATTTTCAACTCTCACAGATTTCAGACAAAGAAAAGAGATTACCTATGATGTTACTTGGAGAAGGCAATGGCACCCCACTCCAGTACTCTTGCCTGGAAAATCCCATGGACGGAGAAGCCTGGTAGGCTGCAGTCCATGGGGTTACTAAGAGTCGGACATGACTGAGTGACTTCACTTTCAGTTTTCACTTTCATGCATTGGAGAAGGAAATGGTAACCTGCTCCAATGTTCTTGCATGGAGAATCCCAGGGCTGGTGGAGCCTGATGGGCTGCTGTCTATGGGGTCGCACAGAGTTGGACACGACTGAAGCGACTTGCAGCAGCAGCAGCAGCAGCAGCAGCAGCAGCAGCAGCAGCAGCATGATGTTACTAGGGCTTTCTCGGTCATCCAATGGTAAAGAGTCTGCCTGCAATGCAGGAGATGTAGGAGGCTTGGTTTTATTCCTGGATCAAGAAGAGCCCCCAGAGAAGAGGATGGCAGTATTTGCTGGGGTAATCCCATGGATGGAGGAGCCTCATGGGCTATTGTCCATGGGGTTGCAAAGAGTCAGGTACAACTGAGTGACTAAGCACATGTGCATGCAGTTTGTACCTGTTAATCCCATACTCCTAATTTATCCATCCCCTACTCCCTTTCTTCTTTGGTAACCCTATGTTTGTTTTCTCTGCCTATGGGTCTCTTTCTGTTCTGTAAATAAATTCATCTGTATCTTTTTTTTTTAATATTCTACATACAAGTGTTTTCATATGATATTTGTTTTTGTCTGACTTCACTTTGTGTGATAATCTCTAGGTCAATCCATGTTGTTGCAAATGGGATTATTTCATTCTTTCTTTATGACTGAATAACATTCCATTATATATAGCTTTAGATACAAACACACACCCCACAGCATCTTAAAGCAGTCATTTGTTGATGGGCACTTGGGTTGCTTCCAGTCTTGACTATTGTAGATAGTGCTGCTGTGAACACTGGGGTGCATGTATGTTTTTGAATTAGAGTTTTCATCTTTTTGATGATTGTGTCTTAGCTCTCCTTCATTGTGATTTTCATTGTTCTTTCTACTTCCAGTACAGATGCTACATAATTTATTGTTTAAACTAGAAAACTCTTTAAAGTAAAAGAAGTTTCTGGCAAGGCAACAGGCTTATCTGGCTGCTCTCTCTCTTATCCTGTTTAATAGCGACCCTCCAAGAGCAGAATTGCTGAGTCCAAGGATATGAAAATGGTTCTAGATTCTATTAATTAACATTGTACCAGAGATGTGATTACATTAGGCAAGAATTGATTAGATTTCAGCAGTGCATTTTTGTATTTGATCTCTAAAATGTTTTACTTTTTAAAGTTGAACTCTCAAATTGGATAATCTTATTTAGATGGCAATAGGTTTGCTAGTTTAACTCAAAGAGGATAACTGTAGAACTGTGAAATTTGGCATGTGATTTCATGCCATCATCTTGTCCCAGAAGAGTGAGTTCACTTGGTTAGATTTGGAGCTTAGACAATGATCCTGATTGTGGGTGGGGACTGTGATTTAGGTACTATAAAAGCCAGATTGTCTGAGCTCAAACTCACTTCACCAGGAAGCCTGGAGAGAGCAAAGTTCAGACTTGAGAACTTTAGGACCTCAGCCGAAAGCCCCTAAATCAGTGTAAGCAATCATTTCTGTCTGGGTTGTTTTCACTGTACCATTTCTCTCTCATTGGCTATGGTTACCTTTTGAATACCCAAGAATAGAGTTGCATAACTGAGGAAATTCCATACTGTTTTCTGTAGTGGCTACACCAGTTTACATTCCCATCAACAGAATACATCATGTACCAACAGTACACACCTTTTTCTCCATATCCTCATTAGCATTCATTGTTTGTAGGTTGTTTGTTTGTTTATCTATTTATCACAGTAGGTCCTTGTTCATTATCTATTTTAAATGTAGCAGTGTGTACTTGTCAATCCCAAAACCTCAACCTATCACCCTAGCCCCCAATAACCATAAGTTCATTCTCTAAGTCTGTGAGTCTGCTTTGTAAGTAAGTTGTTTGTATCATTTTTTAAAGATTTTGCATGTAAGTAATATCATGATTATTTGCCTTTCTCTGAGTTCATTTAATATGATAATCTCCAGGTCCATCCATGTTTCTTCAAATGGCATTTCTTTTTTTTAATGGCTAAGTAACAGTCCGTTGTATTTATGAACCACATCTTCTTTATCCATTCATCTCTTAATGGATATTTAGGTTGCTTCCATGTCTTGGTTATTGTAAATAGTGCTGCAATAAACATTGAGGTGCATGCATGTTTTTGAATTATGGTTTTCTCCAGCTATATGCCCAGGAGTGAAACTGCTGGATCATATAGTAGTTCCATTTGTGTTTTTTTTTTCAGGGAACCTCCATACTCTTCTCCACAGAGGCTGTACTATGTTTGTAGAGTATTTGATGATTGCCATTAGAACAGGATCCTTGAGTTTGATCCCTGGGTCAGGAAGATTCCCCTGGAGGAGGCAACCCCCTCCAGGAGGCAACCCCTCCAGTATTCTTGCCTGGGAAATCCCATGGATAGGGGAGCCTGGCAGACTACAGTCCATAGGGACACAAAGAATCAGAAACAACTGAAGTGACTGAGCACCCACACATGAGGTGATATTGTGGTTTTGATTTGCATTTCTCTGATGAGTAGATATGTTGAGTATATTTTCATGTTCCTGTTGGTCACTTTTATGTCTTCTTTAGAAAAACATCTATTCAGATTCTCTATCTGTTTTTAAAATTGGGTTTTTTGAATTGTATGAGTTCTTTGTACGTTTTGGATGTTAAACCAAATATATAAACCCATATATATATGTGTGTGTGTATATGTGTGTATAAACTGATTTATATATATAAAACCCAGATATATAAATTGCTCTCTCCCATTCAGTATGTACCCCCTTTTTTATGATTGTATTTAGGTGTGGAAATTCTTTTTCTTCCACTGCAAATGACTTTCAAAGGAATGCTGTTTAGGGGTGAAGACTGCACTCCTGATTCCTGCTAAAGACCCAGTGGAGTGAAAAAGAAAAGACCCAGCTGAACTCAGCTCCCATGGAGAGAAGCTGCAGTCAGAGCAGACAAGACTTTACCCAGAAGTCTCCAGAAAAGGTAAGCTTTAACCCATGAAAAAACAATGTCCACTGTCCTATTTCTCTTTCTTGTGATCACTTAAATTTTGGATAGTTTTCCTCATGGACAGTGCCTTTGCTATGATTCTCCGGTGACTTAGTGTCACTTTCATGTATAAACTATAGAAAGATTTATATTATTTAATTTTTGTATTGGATTTAGGTACATCCTGATTACTGAAGAGCTGACCATGTACTGAAGGCTCCTGATCAACCCCGGAAGCTAATAAAGGGCCATTTTGGCTCAGTTCTCCTGAAGAGTGAGCCTTAGAGACCATGTCCCACCATCTGTAAGAGGAGGCAGTCTGTCCAGTTTGCCAGGAGATACACCTCAACCCCAATTGCTCTCTCTTGTGCCCACACTTTCTGCTTTCATTGCACACAAACTTGGATGTGAGAACAGAAGGATCTGAAATTGATCTGCTCTGTATGCCGAGCTGTCACTGAGAATCCCCCTTTGGAGGAATGGAATATTAGAGAACTGAGTCTTCTCATGGCACAACACGGTTCCCAACTGGAAGAAGGTCTACATAGGAATAATGAATACCTGAAGTTCTGAGAGGACATAACTCTGGGCGCAGCCACCACCAACCCCTTTCTCATCCTCTCTCAGGCCCTAACGAGTGGCCAGTGTGGGAAGATCTGCCAAAACCTGATGGAAGATCCCGAGATTTTCCTATGGGCCTTGTGTCCTGGATTCTCCATGCTTCTCCTCTGGCTGCCATTACTGGGAGGTAGAAGTGGGGAAGAGTAATGAGTGGGCTCTGGGAATCAGCAAAAATTGGTTGACAGGAAGAGGAAGAGTGGTTTTTCCTCTGAACATGGCTTCTGGGTCATCAGCATGAAGGCTGGGACAATATATACCTGCTCCATCCCAGAAATCAGAATTCCTGCAAGCCCTTGCCTTAGCTGAGTAGGAATTTTCTAGACATTGAGTTGGAAGAAATCGATTTTTTGATGTTAGCCATGATGCCCTCATCTATATCAGCAGTAATATTTCCTGTTTTGAGCCTTTGTGTCCATTCTTTTGTCCTGAGTTGCCCATAGAAGGTGGTAATGCTGCCCTCCTGACCATCTGTCCATCAGAAATTCATCCCTTTCTAGACTCCTCCAGTGAGATGAATGAGATCTTCCATGTGAGAAACGTCAGAATGACCAAAGAAGAGGCAATTTGGTAGACTTTGTTGCTAGGCATTTTTTTTTAATTGATTTGGGGGTATATCTTGTAGACCTTGACGCTAAATAAATTTGCAGCTTCAAAGGGGTGTTATTAAGCACTTTAAAGCCTCAGATTTTTAGCCTTTACTTGAGGATAATTCTGTTACTCAGCCAAATATCTGTGATGATCAGAGACTACATTGTATGTTTATTTTGTAGTATATACAATGGGGAGTTGTAAATTATAAATTAAATTATTACATTCTATGAATAGAACAGTGTCTTTTTCATTATTTAATACCTTTACTATAGTAGAATTCCTGATAATGATAACTGTCTTGGGAAAAAGAATGAGATGCCAGGTTGAGATATTTTGACATGAAATTCAAATGTGAGAGACAAAGATACTGGGAAAGAAAGAAATTTTTCATTTTTACTTTCTGGAGAAACAGAACCTTTCACTGAGGTGGATATCGCTAGTGGTGATTCATGTTTGTTCTGATGCATACTGCGTGCTCAGTCATGTCTGACTCTTTGTGACCCACTGGACCATAGCTGGCCAGGCTCCTCTATTCATGGGATTTTCCTGGCAAGAGTACTGGAGAGGGTTGCCATTTCCTCCTCTATGGGATCTTCCTGACCCAGAGATCAAACCCGTGTCTTTTGTGTCTCCTACACTGCAGGCGGATAAGGGCAGTCCTTTTTTCTAATTGGATGCTCAAAATAATTGGTATATTGGGTGGCTTTCAAAGTGGTATGGTATATATGATGGCCAAGGAGGTGCCGATAGGGTCAGTCAGAGACTGTCAAGTTTTGTAACCAAGCAGAACGCTATGGAGCCTTTCTGGGACAGACCCCTCCCCTATATCCTCTGCTTTAGCTCCTCTCTGAAGTGTGTAGACAGTAGTATCTGATGCACATTTCCAGAGTTGTTTTATGGATGCTGAAACCTCTACCAAATGGAAGAAGTTAACTCCTTGATGACTATGAACATATAGCCCCTAGACCTGCTTTTGCCTAAGGATTGATAATATTGACCCCAGTGACCCTACTCTCTTACCTCACCATCAACCAATCAGAATTGTGCATGAGCTGATCACAAGCCCTGGGATGCTCCTTCCTCACCTGGCGTTTAAAAATGCTTTACTGAAACCCATCGGGGCTTCGGGGGTTTTGACATTAGCTGTTCTGGACTTCTTGCTTGGTGTCCTGCAATAAACACTGCACTTTCCTTCTCCACAGCCCTGTCAGTGGGTTGCCTTTACTACACATGGTTGGGCAGACCCTGTTTGGTCCAGTAACAGTTTTTCTAAGATAATGAACTTTCTGGAATCGACTACGTAAGGAGAGAAATGACTGTTTAGAATGTTGGGTCCTCATACATCCAGTCTGAAATTTGTGTCCCTCCCTCTCCATGACACCCACACTGTCCTAGACTGCAGTTTCCCACATCCCAGTCTTAAATGCTCATGATGGCTCCTTTTCAAACCATTTAGGTGCTTTCAGGTTGTTGTATTTCTAAAATTTTACTGAGTCAGCCACTTCCAAGTTTACATCTGTCCTAGAAGAGCTAGGTTGGGACATATTCTGGACTCTGCCCTTGACTTCTTTTCCAAAGAGCCCCAGAGACCCAGAATTGTGGTAGGAAGAGGGCCCATTCCAGGGCCTGAGAGTGGGCTTTGTCTAACACTTGGAAATGAATTATCTGAAAAGACACAAGTACTGATAAAACGAAAAACTTTACAGTAAGTCCCCTATGTACGAACTTGCAAGTTGCAAACTTTAAAAAGTGAAAAGATGTGTTTGCGTGTCCAGTCACTAAGTTAGTTCACTTGTCTAGCATGCACTGTCACATGCGTGCATCCTCTACAAGTGGTTGTGGTGTTGTGTACTTTACAGTACTGTGTAGAGTACAGTGGTACAGGAACCTTATTTCAAGCCCAGGATGTCCTGAAGCAAGCATAAAAGCAGCAGCGGTATAGCTGGTACTGCTAAGAAGTGCCAAGTAAGAATGATGAAACTTGCTGTGCAACACAAGGAGCTTACTAAGGATGAAACTGAAGACTCAGAGAAATGACGGAGACAAGAGGAAGAAGTAACTGAAGAACCAATGAGATTCCTGATGCAGGAAGCAGAAATGAGAAGGGGATCTTCTTTATTTGAGGAGGCGCTATTAGTTTTTGGGCCAGAAAACTTGAACGTAGAACAGTACATGGAAGTTGTAGCAGCTGTTCAGAGTGCAGTCCATGTTATCTATAGAGTGCTACCGTGTCATCTGTAACAAGAAAAAAGATCTACTCCCCAGACATCACTGGATTTTTTTTTTTTCAGGAGGGTGGATAGAATTGAATCCAGCAAGGAACCAGAACCTGTGCCATCAATGTCAGAAATGAGTGAAATTTCAGCTTACTCTCCATCTCTTGTTGCTGATGACCCTTTAACTCTATCGTCTCCCACCTCTTCTTCCTCCTGCAGTCAGTAACTCTTCTTGCCTGTTCACTCAATGCCATTCCCTGTATGCCAGCTGTTGTCTGTGCTACTGATTTTTCAGGGTCCTTTACTGTAAGATGAAAAATGTTTTCTTGTTTTTTGCTTGCTCATTTTTTATGTATTATTTGTGTGGAAAGTATTTTAAACCTATTACAGCACAGTACTATATAGCCTATTATGTTAGCTTTTTGGACTTCCCAACAAATTGGACTTAACAAATGCACTCTCAGAAAGGAACTCTTTCCTATGTAGGGAATTTACTGTATTGGAAAGGGGTGGCAGCCGGGTGGAGAGTGGCAGGATAAGGGAACCCAGGAGAACTGCTCTGCCATGTGGCTTACAATCTCAGGTTTTATGGTAATAGGGTTTGTTTTGGCCAGTCAAATCTTGTCTGGCCCATATTTGATCTGAGTCAGAGTCCTTCCTGGTAGCTCCAACATCTCTCAGCCAAGACAAATTCTAGTGCAAAGCTTTCTAGGAGACTGGTAGGACAATATTATGGGCTGGCATCTCCTTCCTCCTCTTGGTCCCTCCTGAATTCTCCCAGTTAATTTCAGTGGCAGAAACATGTTCTTAATCAGGACCTCCTGTTGTGAGACAACTCCTGCAATTGGTTATCATTGTGTCCGGCCAAGGTGGGCAATTTTGGTAAATGGTTCCCTAACAAAATTGTCACCTCGTCTTTCTTTCTAGCTCCACTGGGAGTGAGGAACAGCTCAGTTTGGGTATGTTGTTGTTGTTATTGATCCCTATAAATTTTATTTCAGGGGTGTCCTTGCCCTTCTCTGACATGGAGCCTGGGTGGGGACCACCCCAATCCACCTTAACAGGTGTTTGTAATATTGAAACAGAAGTTTTCTGAGACAATAACTATGATGAGTGATGCACTATAATTTTATTTTATTATATTATATTAGAAAAAATGCTGGCCTCACACTAAATTTTATTTCATAACTCACCAATAGGTTAGAACTATGATTTGAAAAGCTGGGAAAGTCCCTGGCTATTCATGTCTTTGAGTGCTAAAGAGAAGGCAGCCCCAGTTTGCCAGGACTAGAGGTTCTCTCAAACACCATTTGCTTTAAGGCAGCAGTCCCCAACCTTTTTGCACCAGAGACTGGTTTCATGGAAGAAAATTTTTTTCGTGAACTGGGAAGAGAGGGGAGAGGTCTGGGGATGATTCAAGCACATTACATTTATTGTGCACTTTATGTCTAATCTAAGCTGGAATCAAGATTGCCAGGAGAAATATAAATAACCTCAGATATGCAGATGACACCAGCCTTGTGGCAGAAAGTAAAGAGGAACTAAAAAGCCTCTTGATGAAAGTGAAAGTGGAGAGTGAAAAAGTTGGCTTAAAGCTCAACATTCAGAGAACGATTATCATAGCATCCAGTCTCATCACTTCATGGGAAATAGATGGGGAAACAGTGGAAACAGTGTCGGACTTTATTTTGGGGGCTCCAAAATCACTGCAGATGGTGACTGCAGCCATGAAATTAAAAGATGCTTACTCCTTGGAAGAAAAGTTATGACCAACCTAGATACCATATTCAAAAGCAGAGATATTACTTTGCTGACTAAGGTCCGTCTAGTCAAGGCTATGATTTTTCCAGTGGTCATGTATGGATGTGAGAGTTGGACTCTGAAGAAGGCTGAGCACCGAAGAATGGATGCTTTTGAACTGTAGTGTTGGAGAAGACTCTTGAGAGTCCCTTGGACTGCAAGGAGATCCAATCAGTCCATTCTGAAGGAGATCAGCCCTGGGATTTCTTTGGAAGGAATGATGCTAAAGCTGAACTCATGAGAAGAGTTGACTCATTGGAAAAGAGTTTGATGCTGGGAGGGATTGGGGGCAGGAGGAGAAGGGGACGACAGAGGATGAGATGGCTGGATGGCATCACTGACGATGGACGTGAGTCTGAGTGAACTCCGGGAGTTGGTGATGGACAGGGAGGCCTGGCGTGCTGTGATTCAGGGGGTTGCAAAGAGTCGGACACGACTGAGCAACTGAACTGAACTGAATGTTACCATCGTTCTGACAGGAGGTACCAGTCCACAACTGAAAGGTTGGGAACCCTTGTTTTGAGGGACTTTCTAGCTCTTCTTCGGGGAGATTTAAGTTCCGAGCTTTCTTTAATCTCAGATAAAGGAACTGAGTGATTTTTTTTTCTTCTCATCAAACATTCAGGGAAAATGCCAGTGACCATTGATTAGCTTGTTTTTTTTTTTCCTATCTGAATCACTGTGGCCCAGGGGAAATGATAGGGTTGGGTCACATGCTCATTCTGTTGCCAGTGGTGTTTATACTTCGCAAAATATTTCACATTTCCAACTCTTTAGTATATCTATTGCTACAACTCTAATCTGAGCCTCACACTTAGACCATCCAGATGGTTGTGACAGCCTCCTAACTTCTTGCTGCACTGCTGCCTTTCCATAGTTCACTTCCACTTGGGCACCAGAACAATTCTTTTAAACTATCCATCATTCCCTTTTTAAACCCTGCAAAGACTAATAGGTCAGTGAGAACAAATTCTCTCAGATGCCCTCCCCTACCCTCTCCCCTCTCTCCTCTCCAAGAGCACTAGCTTTCTTTCTGCCAGTGCCGGCTTCCTGGTGCTCAAACCTTATTTTCATTACTTTCAGTTATGTGATTCTTGGACAAGTAATTTAACTTCCTAACTTCTCCATGGAAGAAACCCAGGTTTCAGGTTTATTGGGATGGTTAAATGAGATAATTCACCCCGATTGTTTAGCCCTGGGCCTTGCTTGTAAATTGTGCTGTTTGTAGCCAATTACTGACGTCATCTATTATCTTTAGTGAAGTTGGCTATTTACTTAACATAGTGTTTATCATGTTGCAAACATCTTCCTAATTCCAGTTTCTAAAGTACTTTTAACGTATTTAGGAAGAGGTATTGCATTTTGAGACTTCCCAGGTGGTGCTACTTGTAAAGAACCCACCTGCCAATGCAGGAGAAATAAGAGAATCAGGTTTGATCCCTGGGTCCGAAAGATCACCTGGAGGAGGGCATAGTAATCCACTCAATATTTTTCTTGGAGAATCCCCATGGACAGAGGAGCCTAGCAAGCTACAGTCCCTGGTGTCACAAAGAATCAGACACAACCAAAGCTACTTAGGATGCACACACTTCATTTTGACTAATCTTTTAGTAATGAAACAATTGGTATTGCTTATGGACTGATAGGAGAAAGCATCTTGGTGTGCCCATCTTCCTCACCCACCTATGTTAGTCCCTTCTCTCTTTCCTATCCCCTGGCTAATCTCTCCCACTGTTGCAAATTGTGAGGACTGTATGTATAGAGAAACGTTTTAATTGGTGCTAAGGGCAGAGGTGGAGTCAGTTTGGGGAATAGAACTCTAGTTGCCTCAGAAAGCAGTAGTACTATGAGAATAATTACAAGTCTAAATCTAATGATAATTCTAGGATAATTTCAATTATTATTGCGTCTCCCACCTCCCCTCCAACAGCCCTCCTCAAATTTCAGCTTTCTAGCCCTCAGTCCATCTGAGAACCCTTAATAAAACACCTCCCCAAAAAAGCTTTGCCAGAATCATATCCTCTACTCTTCCTCCCCCACCACCTTTTTCTTCTGCCTCTCCTATACTATTTCTTCAAGAAATACATTATATACATACATAATGTTCCTTCCACCACAGTCTTCTTGAACTAAACTAATGAAGTACCAAGCTCAGTCTGCCTCAATTAGCATAACTGACTAAAGCTGCAGGCTAGGTGGGGAAGGAGAGCTAGAAAAGGCCAAGGAGATGGAGGGAAAGAAGTGTGAGGGGTGGGCTGAGCTCCAACCAAGTGAGGTGTAGGAGAACTCAATCCTCCCCACCTGAGTCAGAGAGAACAGGGAAAAACTTAACACTACCTTCTGTTTCTATTTGGAAAGAAGACTGTTCTCCCACCATTCCTAGAATGTAGTTGATTTGCATGGCTTTATTTGGCCATAAAGGCCCAGATAATGTAAGTGGCTGGAAAAATCGTTCTCAGTTCAGTTCAGTCACTCAGTTGTGTCTGACTCTTTGTGACCCCATAAACTGCAGCACACCAGGCCTCTCTGTCCATCGCCAACTCTTGGAATCCCCCAAACCCATGTCCAAGTCAATGATGCCATCCAACCATTTCATCCTCTGTTGTCCCCTTCTCCTGCCCTCAATCTTTCCCAGCATCAGGGTCTTTTCCAATGAGTCAGCTCTTCTCATCAGGTGGCCAAAGTATTGGAGTTTCAGCTTCAACATCAGTCCTTCCAATGAACACCCAGGACTGATCTCCTTTAGGATGGACTGATTGGATCTCCTTGCAGTTCAAGGGACTCTCAAGAGTCTTTTCCAACACCACAGTTCAAAGCATCAATTCTTTGGCACTCAGCTTTCTTTATAGTCCAACTCTCACATCCATATATGACCACTGGTAAAACCATAGTCTTGACTAGTTGGACCTTTGTTGGCAAAGTAACATCTCTGCTTTTGAATATACTACCTAGGTTGGTCATAACTTTCCTTCCAAGGAGTAAGCATCTTTTAATTTCATGGCTGCAATCACCATCTGCAGTGATTTTGGAGCCCCCCAAAATAAAGTCTGATATTGTTTCCACTGTTTCCCCATCTATTTCCCATGAAGTGATGGGATCAGATGCCATGATCTTAGTTTTCTGAATGTTGAGCTTTAAGCCAACTGTTTCACTCTTCTCTTTCATTTTCATCAAGAGGCTCTTTAGTTCTTCTTCACTTTCTGCCATAAGGGTGGTGTCATGTGCCTATCTGAGGTATTGATATTTTCCCCGGCAATCTTGATTCCAGCTTGTGTTTCTTCCAGCCCAGCGTTTCTCATGATGTACTCTCCATATAAGTTAAATAAACAGGGTGACGATATACAGCCTTGACGTACTCCTTTTCCTATTTGGAGCCAGTCTGCTGTTCCATGTCCAGTTCTAACTGTTGCTTCCTGACCTGCATACAGATTTCTCAAGAGGCAGGTCAGGTGGTCTGGTATGCCCATCTCTTGAAGAATTTTCCACAGTTTATTGTGATCCACACAGTCAAAGGCTTTGGCATAGTCAATAAAGCAGAAATAGATGTTTTCCTGGAACTCTCTTGCTTTTTTGATGATCCAGTGGATGTTGGCAATTTGATCTCTGGTTCCCCTGTGTTTTCTAAAAGCAGCTTGAACATCAGGAAGTTCACGGTTCATGCATTGCTGAAGCCTGGCTTGGAGAATTTTAAGCATTACTTTACTGGTGTGTGAGATGAGTGCAATTGTGCGGTAGTATGAGCATTCTTTTGCATTGCCTTTCTTTGGGATTGGAATGAAAACTGACCTTTTCCAGTCCTGTGGCCTCTGCTGAGTTTTCCAAAGGTTCTCAGGCTTGGCTTCTCCTTACAGCCATGTGATGAATTTCAAAATTTCCCAAAACAACATCCTAAACCAATCAAATTGGAAGGTCTGGGTATGGGATGCAGACAGTGGTACTTCTCCAAGTTTTTAAGTGATTTCAGTGTGCAGCCAGGGTTGAAATTTACTGGACTAAAGAACTGGTTCCAAAAGTTTATTGCGCCTCATCATCCCCTGGATGAATTCTGTAGGTCTGGGGTGGAGCCCCCAAATTTGCTTTTGTAATTGGTTCACAAGTGATGCTGGTGAGGACCACATTTTCAAACCAGTGGACTAGAGGACAGAGTGCACCTTAATTTTCATTCTTGAATTAATTCATCAATTAAGTTGATTAATTTAAAATTCAAATCTGTTTTAATTTTAATTCTTGTATTGAAAACTAACAAATAAAACATGTTTATAAAACACTGGAACAGTTTAAGAGAAGGAAGGGGGAATGAGGGAGGTTGGGTGGTCTTAGCTGGAATGGTTAGGGGAACCACTGACTGAAACCCCCACCCTGGCCAGGCACCACAGTAACCATTTGTGAGAGTTATTTTACAATAGGAGATCCTGGTAAGGAACATGGACCTAACAAGCCACCCTCAACCAGAAGAAATCAGGAAAGATCAAAAGGAGACGGGAGAGTCCAGTCCATATGTCCTCCCAGAATCCTTTTCACTGGAATCCATCTTGGCTGAGCAGTGCACACATCAGGAAGGACCCTGAATCAGAATGGTTGGCCAGAGACAACCCTGAAACGAATCCCATCACCATAAAGCCCAAGACTGCAAGCCACATGGCAGAGCAGTCCTGCTGGGTTCCCTTGCCCTCTTGATCTCCACCTGGGTATCCCTTCCCAATAAAGTTTCTTGGTCAGCACATGTGTTTCCTTGGACGCTTCATTCCTGAGCGGTAAGAGCCCACTCTCTGAGCTGTGGAAAGAGTCCCCCTTCCTGCAACAGGATTACATCAGTGTGTTAACAAAGCTCAGAAAATATCATGGACATTCTAAGTCACCACTGCCTCTCCTCGTGGTGATCACACTCTTTTCATCAATTATAATATCCCAATAAGAACCCAAAATGTGCATAAAAATGATTGTTCACCATAATGACCCAAGCCTGTATTCTTCTTAATTGGTTTTAGGACCTTCTGTAATAAAAAGAGTCTTGTTCAAGCCCTGCTGGGCCAGCTGTTTTCCATAGAAAGCAATTAGGAAAAGCAGTGAGATTTTGGGGCTTTCCAGGTGGTACAGTGGTAGAGAATCTGCCTGCCAATGCAGGAGACACAGGAGATGAGAGTTTGATCCCTGGATCAGGAAGATCTCCTGGGGGAGGAAACGGCAGTATACCAATTCCAGTATTCTTGCCTGGAGAGTCCCATGGACAGAGGAGGCTGGCAGGCTACAGTCCATGGGGTTGGAAGGAGTTGGACACGGCTTAGTGACTGAGCACGCAGTGAGTGTTCCCGCTCCTCTCGAGGTGACTGTCTCTGGACAGCCCACACAAGCGGGCTTAGAGTTTGGTGAGTGCTATTCTTTGTTATTCATAGATGGCAGATTCCACCCAGGCTCTAACATGTATGTATGGGTGCCACATGCAACCTGGCCTCAGATTTCCTCATGGCAAACTTCTAAGAACCTTTTCTTAAGAAACTGTGGGCTTTCCTTCTTTGCTCACTTTTTGGTCTCTTTTTATCCTGCTGCTCTCCTCTCTTGGACCAGAATGGTAAGGGACTGCCTCAGGGTCAGAGAGAAAGAAGCCTGTGCCCATGAAGGGTGCAGGGGCCCCTGCTGGATACAGAGCCTCTCTGCTTGCTTTGTAATGTGACCTCTGACTTGATGTGGTACAGAAATACATAGCTTTCCATTTTTAGGCCTGTGTTATGATGTGATTTCTTTTGAATTATGGTTCCTACTCATCCTGTGCGAAACATATGGGATCTAAGATATGTTAAGTAGTTCAAAATTGAGTCACACAGTGGCCAATGTGAACTTCCATGCTGGTTGTTTAGTCTTAGAAGGGATAAACTAAAAATACTATTTTATTTTGTAAAAGACATTTATTTTTGGCTATACTGAGTGTTCATTGATGCAGGCTTTCTCTAGTTGCGATGAGTGGGGACTACTCTTTCTTCTGGTGTATAGGATTCTCACTGCAGTGGCTTCTCATGTTACAGAGCACAGGATCTAGGGGGCTTCAGTAGTTCCGGTGCTTGGGTTTAGTTGCCCTGCAGAATGTGGAATCTTCCCAGACTAGAGATCAAACCCATGTCCCCTGCATTGGCAGGCAAATTTTTAACCACTGCACCACCGGAGATGCCCCTAAAAATATTACTTTAGATAAAAATGTCATAGGTGATGTACATTACTGAAACAGGAGGAGCCACTGATAAAGACCCCCCTCCTTGGGGCTAACATTTACTCTAAGAGGCCACTGAACAGAGTGTGTTGAAAGCTGTTTGCTGGAAGACCTGACCCCACCTAGCTGAGAACTGGTTCCATCCGATGCTGGTAGAAGCTTATCTGTGGGAGCCCAGGGCTATTTCCTGCTCACCCTTGTCCTAAGACACATTTCTGAACCAAAGACTAGTGCTCCTGCTAAGATGCCTCTTTTCTGACTTCTCCTTGGAGTGGTTTGTTACCCCACTTTTGATACTTGGACCCAGGTTTGGTGTGGGCGAATTGTGTGCAATAAACCAGGTGATTCCTGACCTGAATGTGGTGGTATTTCCTTCAGGGCTTCCTCGCTGGCCCAGTGCTAAGGAATCCATCTGCAAGTCAGGAGATGTGGAGTTTTTAATCCCTGGGTCAGGAAGATCCCCTGGAGGAAGGCATGGCAACCCACTCCAGTATTCCGCCTGGAGAATCCCATGGACAGAGGAGCCTGGCGGGCTACAGTCCGTAGGGTTACAGAGTGGGCCACGACCGAAGCGACTCAGTATGCATGCACACATGTGTTTCCTCCAACTCCAATCCCTGGTTTCTCAACTGGCCTCATTTCTGCATCTGGGGTCAAACATGCTCTCATTTCTGTGTTCTTGCAGCTGGCCTTATTCCTGACTCATACTATGGGGTCCAAGATCTTATGACCTGGTGGAGATTGATTCATGGGCATTGTCTAGAGGACTGCTTTCCCATGTGCCTGTCCGGAGACCTGTGGAGCAGCCCCAAATCCTTGTGTCTACTTTGTCCTGTCTTCCCTTGCACCCGTGAGGGGGCGGGCGGGAGTCTTCCAGAATTTTTCAGGCTCAGTCTGCCCTTAGCTTCCATCTTCTCTTTTCTGGCCAGCTTCAGTAACTGAAAGACAATGTGTAAAGTGTGCCTCAGCTTCTTCCTTTAATGGAAAATTCTAAACATGTACAAATGTAGAGGGCAGAGTAATGAATCTTCATGTACTTATCACTCAGTTTCAACAGTTGCCAACAAATATCCAAATCCTCATTGGATCTAAAAGCCAATTTCACATATCATTTTATGGGAGATAAATCTCTAAATGAAAAGCACTTAAGAAAATTATGATACCATTATCATATATAAAATGTCAATCATTCCTTAATATCATCAAATATCCAATTAATGTTCCCATTCTCCCTTCTGACTCAGCTCTGAGAGTTTCACTTTAAGTAGTGCCAGATATCTAGAGCTGCCTAAATTATGGTGTCCCTGTACTTTCTGTATTAAGGCTTCCAACCTCAAAACAAGAAGGCACTGTTTTTTTAGTTTTTTTTTTGTAAGATATTGACGAGAAAATCAGGACCTTCCTCACCAACTCCACCCCCTGCCCTGCCCCAACCACTGTGTCAAAAAAAGCTTGCAAGGGGCACCTGGAATCCTGTTACAGTGACTGAAATGAGGCTTCAGGGGGACCAATGATTTTTAAAGTTTCAAATTCTGGATTTGTATCCACTAGAGGTATTTTCTTTTCTTTATTTAAAATATTTTTGGCTGTGCTGACATACAGGTATTTCTCCAAACCAGGAATGGAACCTGTGTCTCTGCAGTGGAAGCATGGAGTCCTAGCCACTAGACCACTGGGGGATTCCCCACCAGAGGTATTTTTTCATATTCTGATTCTTGTTACCTTTTTAAAAATCAGAGAATAAAAGCACGTGGTACAATATTCAAAGAGGTGCAGAGTAAAATTGTCTCAAGATGCTCTTTTCCCCACTTATTCTCTCCACAAACAGCTCTGGTAACCAATACTTGGGGACTCATCTACAGGTCTTATATGCATATACATATATATTCTACAAAAATGTTCATTTAGTGTGTACTTTCCTTTGTACCTTGCCTTTTTCACTTGAGAGTATTTAAGGAGATTTGATTTAAATGGTCTTTTCCCAGGACTCAGATAATGAGGGCTTTTTGTGTATATCAATTTAGCCAATTTCTGAAAACAGTTTTTAGTCACAGCTGTAAGTGTAACACTGCCTTAACTTTTTCTAGGAAGCCACTAACCTTTCTCACAACAAAATGCACAGCACTATGACTATGATCAAAAAACCATTAGAATGTCTAATTACTACAAAATACCAGCAAAGCAGACTGACCTCATGCCTCATCTTTCAAGTAAGAAATATTTTTAAAGCATGGATTATTGGGTATAATGAAAACAATGTTTTGGTAAAACCCTTGGAAAAGGCTGAAATGCCAGGTTTATTAAAGGACATGATTGTGATCTCAGGTAATTCTCTGGAGACCTAAATGAAGGGCAAAAAGCAGGAAGTTGACAGTAATTTCTTAAGGAAAAAAAAAGATGCTGGTGCTTCACTTTACTGGACTTGAGGATCCAATCTGTGGCCAAAGCAGGAAGCTTGGTATAGGGCAATGCTGGTGATCCTGAGCTAGGCTAAGTAGAGTCAGAATAAGACTGCAAGTCTATCCTTAAAGATGTTGATGTTTTTTACGACTTGGCTTGAGTGCAGAGTCCACAAAATAGGCAGAGTAGGAGGTAGCCTTTGACTTATAAGTAATTTAGCTTAGATCCAGATATTCCAGATAGTCTGAGAGGAGGGATTTTGAATTAATCTATGAAGATTGTTTTAAAGGTGTATCTACTCACTGTTTGTGTCTGCAAGCTGATGAACCAAAAAGAATATAACAGAGATTCTTTTCCCAGATTAAAACAGACCAGAGTCTTAGAAAGCTAATAATATCTTTACTGTTATTAATATATTGTTATTTAGTCATATATTTTATTGCATATGAAACATATATCTTTTCTTCTTCAGATATAGCACTTAATAAACCCAATAGTTGCATTCTTGAGGGGAAAAAAAAAACCAAAGTTCTGGTTTTAGAAATCACAAGCAGATCTTATCCAATATCTGTCTGATCTATCAGAAGCACAAACACTTCTCATTAAGACTTTTTAAGTTCAAAATGGGTTATATTTCTTTAATATTACAAATTGAGGCAGAGCAAGTACATAAACCCTTACCAATGGTTGCCATATATTTTTAAAAACATTTATTTGTGCTTCTCATAAACACTGAAGCTCCATTTTAGCTTATTTTTCTTTGATGAAGATGGCAGAGATGATAAACCAGTGACATCTGAACTTCACAAAGCATGACAGAGTTTTAAAAAAATAAAGTGTCTTGTCCCATTTGTCTAGATTATTTTCCAAATATCCACTCATATTCTCTTATGCCAGTGTAATTTTGCTTTAAATGCATGTCTGTGGAGAGCAAGTGGGAGTGGTTATAAATAGGACTATGGAAGGCATGTTCCCTGAAGAGAATTGGAGGGTCAGGAGGGTTGGTGGGGGGGTGTTGTGGGAGGGTGCCTGGGCTGGAAGAAGGTGAGGACTAATGGAGAAAGAAAACTCTAGGTAGACAGGAGAAGTGGTAATTTATTGATATATACTGATTAATAGAAAGTTTATCCATGAAAAAGAGAAAGAGATAGTGTTAGTCTCTTAGCAGTATCTAACTTTTTGCAACCACATGTAGTCTGCCAGGCTTCTCTGCCCATGGAATTCTCCAGGCAAAAATACTGGATTGGGTAGGTAGCCATTCCCTTCTCCAGGAGATCTTCCCGACTCAGGGATCAAACCCAAGTGTACTGCATTGCAGGAGGATTCTTTAATGTCTGACCAGAAGTGTTTTGTTTATCAATAAGCAGAACCAACTTTTGCATTCCAGTCCCGAATAATGAAAAGGACATCTTTTTGGGTGTTAGTTCCACAAGGTCTTGTGGGTCTTCATAGAACCATTCAACTTCAGTTTCTTCAGCATTACTGGTCAGGGCATAGACATGGATTACTGTGATACTGAATGGTTTGCCTTGGAAGTGAACAGAGATCATTCTGTCATTTTTGAGATTGCAACCAAGTACTGCATTTCGGACTCTTTTGTTGACCATGGTGGCTACTCCATTTCTTCTAAGGGATTCTTGCCCACAGTAGTAGATATAATGGTCATCTGAGTTGAATTCACCCATTCCAGTCCATTTTAGTTTGCTGATTCCTAAAATGTCGACATTCACTCTTGCCATCTCTTGTCTGACCATTTCCAATTTGCCTTGATTCATGGACTTAACATTTCAGCTTCCTTTGCAATATTGCTCTTTACAGCATTGGACTTTGCTTCTATCACCAGCAACTGGATGTTGTTTTTGCTTTGGCTCCATCTCTTCATTCTTTCTGGAGTTATTTCTCCACTGATCTCCAGTAGCATATTGAGTACCTACCACCCTGGGGAGTTCATCTCTCAGTGTCCTATCTTTTGCCTTTTCATACTGTTCATGGGGTTCTCAAGGCAAGAATAGTGATATGGTTTGCCGTTCTCTTCTCCAGTGGACCACGTTTTGTCAGAACTCTCCACCATGACCCGCCCGTCTTGGGTGGCCCTCCACTGCTGGCTCATAGTTTCACTGAGTTAGACGATGCTGTGGTCCATGTGATTAGATTGGTTAGATTCCTGTGATTGTGGTTTTCAGTCTGTCTGCCTTCTTGTGGGGCTCTAAATGGGAAACCTTTGAAAAAAAGGGCTAGCTTTGTGGTCAGAAACTAAGATTGCTCCTGGCAGAAGTGATAGGGGCGTGGTCTATGTTGTTTATCAAAGTTTTTGATTGGCTCTCTTGATTTCCGTGCATGTGGACAGTGCATGATCACCATAGACTCCTGTTACAATGAAGGCACATGATGATTTGATCTTTGATGTGATTGGTGCAACTGAAGGCACATGACGGTTTGACCTTTAATGTGATTGGTGCAACTATGGAAAGTCCCTCGCAACCTCCCCCTGACCCCCCCACCCCCACCCCCCCACCCCCCGCTTGCCTATATAAGCCGGGAGCTTGCGGCAATAAAGTGGAACTGCTCAGACAGAACCCCTGTCGCGTCTGATTGTCTCTCTCTCGACCTAGGGGCTGGGTTGGCGGACAGCAGGCTCACCTCTCATCAGGACCCCTCAGCTTTGCTGAGGGAAGTTCCACTGCCTCTCTCTTTCTGCGGAGCGCCTCCCGCACCTTCTGATGGAAAAGGATAAGAGGCTTATGGAAGCTTCCTGATGGGAAAGACTGAAGGGGAAACTGGGTCTTGTTCTGATGGGTGGGGTCATGCTCAGTAAATCTTTTACCAAATTTTCTGTTGGAAATCAAGACCTTCAAGACCTTTTAGAACTAACACCCCCAAAAGATGTCCATTTCATTATAGGGGACTGGAATGCAAAAGTAGGAAGTCCAGAAACACCTGGAGTAACAGGCAAATTTGGCCTTGGAATGTGGAATGAAGCAGAGCAAAGACTAATAGAGTTTTGCCAAGAGTATGCACTGGTCATAGCAAACACCCTCTTCCAACAATACAAGAAGACTCTACACATGGACATCACCAGATAGTCAACACCAAAATCCGATTGATTATATTCTTTGCTGCCAAAGATGGAGAAGTTCTATACAGTCAGCAAAAACAAGACCAGGAGCTGACTGTGGCTCAGAACATGAACTTCTTATTGCCAAATTTAGACTCAAATTGAAGAAAGTAGGGAAAACCACTAGAGCATTCAGGTATGACCTCAATCAAATCCCTTATGATTATACAGTGGAAGTGAGAAATAGATTTAAGGGCCTAGATCTGATAGATAGAGTGCCTGATGAACTATGGATGGAGGTTTGTGCCATTGTACAGGAAACAGGGATCTAGACCATCTCAAAGAAAAGGAAATGCAAAAAGCTAAATGGTTGTCGGAGGAGGCCTTACAAATAGCTGTGAAAAGAAGAGAAGTGAAAAGCAAAGGAGAAAAAGAAAGATATACCCATTTGAATGCAGAGTTCCAAGGAATAGCAAGGAGAGAGAAGAAAGCCTTCCTCAGTGATCAGTGCAAAGAAATAGAGGAAAACAATAGAATGGGAAAGACTAGAGATCTCTTCAAGGAAATTAGAGATACCAAGGGAACATTTCATACAAAGATGAGCTCAATAAAGGACAGAAATGGTATGGACCTAACAGAAGCAGAAGATATTAAGAAGAAGTGGCAAGAATACACGGAAGAACTGTACAAAAAAGCTCTTCATGACCCAGATAATCACAATGGTATGATCACTCACCTAGAGCCAGACATCCTGGAATGTGAAGTCAAGTGGGCCATAGGAAGCATCACTATGAGCAAAACTAGTGGAGGTGATGGAATTCCAGTTGAGCAATTTCAAATCCTAAAAGATGATGCTGTGAAAGTGCTGCACTCAATATGCCAGCAAATTTGGAAAACTCAGCAGTGGCCGCAGGACTGGAAAAGGTCAGTGTTCATTCTAACCCCCAAAAAGGCAATGCCAAAGAATGCTCAAATTACTGCACAATTGCACTCATCTCACATGCTAGTAAAGTAATGCTCAAAATTTTCCAAGCCAGGCTTCAACAGTATGTGAACCGTGAATGTCCAGTTGTTCAAGCTGGTTTTAGAAAAGGCAGAGGAACCAGAGATCAAATTGCCAACATCTGCTGGATCATGGTAAAAGCAAGAGAGTTCCAGAAAAACATCTATTTCTGTTTTATGGACTATACCAAAGCCTTTGACTATGTGGATCACAATAAACTGTGGACAATTCCGAAAGAGATGGGAACACCAGACCCCCTGACCTGCCTCTTGAGAAACCTATATGTAGGTCAGGAAGCAACAGTTAGAAGTGGACATGGAGCAACAGACTGGTTCCAAATAGGAAAAGGAGTCTATCAGGGCTATATATTGTCACCCTGCTTATTTAACTTTTATGCAGAGTACATCATGAGAAATGCTGGGCTGGAAAAAGCACAAGCTGGAATCAAAAGATTGCTGGGAGAAATATCAATAACCTCAGCTACACAGATAACACCACCCTTATGGCAGAAAGTGAAGAACTAAAGAGCCTCTTGATGAAAGTGAAAGAGGAGAGTAAAAGTTGGCTTAAAGCTCAACATTCAAAAAACTAAGATCATGACATCTGGTCCCATCACTTAATGGCAAATAGATGGGAAACAGTGGAAACAGTGGCTGAATTTATTTTTCTGGACTCCAAAATCACTGCAGATGGTGACTGCTGCCATGGAATTAAAAGACACTTGCTTCTTGGGAGAAAAGTTATGACCAACCTAGACAGCATGTTAAAAAGCCAAGAAAGTTCCGTATAGTCAAGGCTATGGTTTTTCCAGTGGTTATGTATGGATGTGAATGTTGGACTATAAAGAGCTGAGCGCCGAAGAATTGATGCTTTTGAACTGTGGTGTTGGAGAAGACTCTTGAGAGTCCTTTGGACTGTAAGGAGATCCAACCAGTCCATCCTAAAGGAGATCAGTCCTGGTTGTCCATTTGAAGGACTGATGTTGAAGCTGAAACACCAATACTTTGGCCACCTCATGCAAAGATCTGACTCATTTGAAATGACTGGGAAAGATTGAAGGCAGGAGGAGAAGGTCATGACAGAGGGTGAGATGGTTGGGTGGCATCACCCACTCAATGGACATGAGTTTGAGTAAACTCTGGGATTTGATGATGGACAGGGAGGGCTGGAGTGCTGTAGTCCATGGAGTTGGGAAGAGTTGGATATGACTGAGAGACTGAACTGAACTGGATAATACTTTTATTTTAATAACTAGGAAACTGAGGCAGAAGTGGGTTCAGTAAGTTGCCTTGTTGTTTATTTGCTAAGTGGTGTCTGACTTTTGCAACCCCATGGGCTATATAGTCTGCCACACCACTCTGTCCATGGAATTTTCCAGAGTAGAATATAGGAGTGGAGTGCTCTTTCCTCTTCCAGAGTATCTTCCTGACCCAGGAATTGAACTGAAATTCCTGTGTCTCCTGCACTGGCAGTTGGATTCTTTACCACTGAGCACCAGGGAAGGAATAAGTTGCCTTGCCTTAATAAGTCTCCTTTCTTCAAAAAGGACAAAAATAGACTCTGGAATCAAGCGGCTGGGTTTAGAGACAGTAGTCTCAAATACAGATGTGGGCCCACATGGTGGCTGTTTTCTTCCCCTAGCTCTTGGTTATCTCTAATTGATGAGGACATTCCTTCTTTCCAAGTCCTGACACAGAGTTCCAGGGACCCATTAACATTTAATTAAGTGAAGCATTCAGGTTGCAAGCTATGTCCCTCTAGATTCTGAAGCATCATAATCAAGAAAAGGCTGCTGGCTGCTATCACTACTATTTTGTATTGTTACCCAAATAGAGGCCAAATAACTGAATTATAAGCAGGGCTGTGTGGGATGCTGCTTGTCCCAGCTCTAGGAGCCATGCGTGCTTCTTTTCCTAATTCTGGGCTGGTGATATTGTTGGGGGATGGTGGTGGTGTTTAATTTCCTCGGTTCTATATTGCTGCAGCAAAAATTTGAAGGATGCATGGGCCAGTGTTATAGCTCAGTTTTATTGTCAAGCAAAGAAAAATACATCCTCATGGCGTGAGGGCAGGCCAACCCAAAAGGCTCCAAGGGAAGAGAAGCCCCCAGCTCAATTTTGGCTCTTCTTTTTGTATGTGTTTTTCTCCTCCCCCTGGGCCTGCCGTATGTAAATTGGGCTAGCCAGGAGGAATATTTGTTATACTTGAGATCCTCACACAGGTCCTTGGACCTTCTATTTTTGAGGATTTTTCCCTTCTTTGTCTTTTAGCCACCACCATTTTGGACTCCTTTTTCCTATTCTAACTATCTAACAATATCATGATGTTGATATCTTTTTTTTTTTGGAAAATCTGTTAAGCGTTAATCAGCACAGCACAAATTATAAGCTAGTAATAAAGCTAACTATTGAAAGAGATTAAAACTGTCATAACTTAGAGAACATATGATTTTGTATATTGAAAACTTTAGGGGGACAAAGCTTCTCAAAATTAAGGAGATTTGAAAAAAATATACAGGCCAGACTGCTGATCCAGGCTTTAGAGAAAGACCACGCCTCCTTTGTTGCTGACTGAATTTACAAATAGGTTGAAAAAGACATCATTGATGATTTCTGTATTATGGAGATGACCAATCCATATCAAGAAAGGGAAAAAAAAGTCAGTGTCTAGTGAGATGGTTGGATGGCATCACCAACATGATGGACATGAGTCTGAGCAAGCTCCAGGAGTTGGTGATGGGCAGGGAAGCCTGTCATGCTGCAGTCCATGGGATCTCAGAGTCAGACATGACTAAACAACTGAACTGAGTGAGAGAAGGAATTCGAAGCAATTGTCCTGCTGGTTTCAAGTCCCTGGTTCCGGGACCCAGGCCTGGCTGCATCTCAGTTTAGTTTGCTCGTCAGGCTATCATGAGATGCTACCATGTCCTTCCTCTAAACTCTACCTTTTGTCTAAGACACTTCAGTTTGGGGGTTCTTTCATTTCATTTCTAAACCAGATTACCTAATGCAATAACCTGTTGCTGTTGCTGGATCGCGTCCGACTCTTTGTGACCCCATAGGCTGCAGCCCTCCGGGCTCCTCTGGCCATGGGATTTCCCAGGCAAGAATACTGGAGTGGGTTGTCATTTCCTTCTCCAGGGAATCTTCCTGACCCAGGGAATGAACTTGTGTCTCTTGCTTGGCAGGCAGATTCTTTACCTCTGAGCCACCAAGGAAGCCAGTAAAATCAAATGTTCTTATGTAATCAATGAAGGAAAAACCTCTGTGTTCCCCACACTGTTTTTGCAGAGACATTAACATTTTGCATAAGAAGGCTTTACCTGTCTGAGATCAATAGGGCTCTTCTAACACTCTCAGTGCAAACTATTGCCCCGTTTTCTGGCATTGTGTGTCTCAGTGTTATATACAATTATTGATTTGTGTTGAGAAGTTTTACCAATGAACTTGGGGGACAATGCTCTGATGCTAAAAAGGGACCTGGTTTTAAAAAATACAGATACTGTATAGTGATGATAAATGACTGGCTGCTAGCCAATCACTCTTCATCAGCACTTTGCTGAAAATAATGTGATTTCTTCTTTCTGGTTCTCATTTCATTGTTGGCAATTATACCTTCCCCTCCCCCACCATAAGCGCAGGTCTATGACATCAAAGAATTTCTTCCCCACATCTTGCTTCTTGATACTGTATCTAAATATATCTCAGATGCATACAAAGGCTTCTGGTTCAAGTTCATAGGCCCAGAGCACACATGTTACCTTCTCTTGGAAAGATGAGAGGGAAATACCAAAAAGTGGAATTTGTAAGAAATTTGAGAATGTGGAGCTGGAAACTGATGAAATAAAATTTTTATTGTATAGGAAGGCAAGAAAAATTTAAACAAAAATTTTCTGTGCTCCTTTGGCTCTCTCCCCTCCCCTTCATTGTGTACCATACATGTGCATTAACCAGACCTCTTTAGAAGAAAATCTTCTTTCTTAATCTTAGAAAGGGTCATGAGGTTATAATTTCAGATTGGCTCAAGTGAAAATTTTCATTTCTTTCTTAGATCTGCTGTTGACAGATTTGTCAACATATGCATGGTCGTGGTGTTCAGTTGCTCAGTCATGTCTGACTCTTTGCGACCCCATGGACTGCAGCGCGCCAGGCTTCCTGTCTTTCAACAGCTCCTGGAGTTTGCTCAAAGTCATGTCCATTGAGCTTGTGTGTGGTGTAGCCAGCAGGAGATCAGAGATACTGACCAGAAGACCCCTGATATCTACTCCCATTGAGCCCCTACCCGCTTAGTACTCTCAGATGTTCTGGAGAGTTCTCCTGATATCTGGATATGGTTTTTTTTTTTTTTTTTAAATATCATTGTTTTTAAGTGATGATTCTAAAATTTTTCTCCAAGCAGTTTTCATTTAAGACTTGGAGTTTTGAGGGGCACTGGTGCATTTGCTAGGCAAGGACCTAGGAGAATTTGGGCAGGAGGGCCAGGGAAACATAAATGGCTAGGTTTTTGTTAAATTTGCCTCAAATTGAAAAAGTAAGTTGACATATGGACTAAAAACTTTTGCTAGTGAAATGAGAGACTAGATTATTCACTCTAAAGAACAAGGGGCCTTTGCTCCTTCGGGCCACAGGGTGTTCTCGGGTGACTGAGGACCTACCCGATGATCTGAGGATCAATTCTCCTAACATGTAGTGGTTCCTTTTTTAAAAAAAAATATTGAAATGTAGTTGGTTTACAATGTTGTGTTTATTTCTGCTGTACAGCAAAGTAACACAGTTATACATATACAGTCTGTTCATACTCCTTTCCATAATGGTTTATCAGGATATTGAATATAGTTCCCTGTGCTCTACAGTAGTGCCTTGTTTATCCATCCTATATATAATAGTTTGCATCTGCCAGTCCCAAACTCCCAGTCTTTCCCTCCCCTCCCCTCTATTTCCTTTGGCAACCATGAATCTGTTCTCTACATTGGTAAGACTATTTCTGTTTCATAGATATGAACATTTGTGTCATGTTTAGATTCCACGTATAAGTGATATCATATGTTATTTGTCTCTCTTTCTAACTTACTTTACTTAGTATGATAATCTCTAAGTCTATCCATGTTGCAGCAAATGACACTATTTCATTCTTTTCAATAGTTAAGTAATTATTCTGTTGTATGTGTGTGTGTGTGTGTGTGTGTATATATATATATATATATATATATATATATATAAAAGTGCTGGAGTGGGTTACCATTTCCTTCTCCAGGGGATCTTCCCGACCCAGGGATTGAACCCGGGTTTCCCACATTAGAGGCAGACGCTTTAACCTCTGAGCCACCAGCGAAGCCCGACATTTCAGGAGAGGATCTATAAACACACACATATATATATATATACACAACAGAATAATTATATATATATATTAAAAACGCCTTTCTCTATCCATTCATCTGCTGATGGACATGGTTTCCATGTCTTGGCTATTGTAAATACTGCTGCTATGAACATAATGGTGCATGCATCTTTCTGAATTATAGTTTTGTCTGGGTATATGCCCGGGAGTGGGATTGCAGGATTATATGGCAAGTCTATTTTCAGTTTTTTGAGGAACCGCTGTACTATCTTCCATAGTGGCTGTACCAACTTACTTCCCACCAATAGTGGGAGGATTTTCTCCACACCCTCTCTAGCATTCATTGATTATAGACTTTTTGATGACAGCCATTCTGATTAGTGTAACGTGGCACCTCATTGTATTTTGATTTGCATTTCTGTAATAATTTAGCAGTGATGAGCATTTTTTCATGTGCCTATTGGCCATCTGTATGTTTTATTTGGAAAAATGTCTGTTTAGTCTTCTGTTCATTTTTGATTGGGTTATTTGTTTTGTTTTTTGTTAATGACTTGTAAGAGCTGTTAGCATATTTTAGGAATTAAGCCCCTGTCAGTCACATCATTTGCAAATATTTTTCCTAATCCATAGAATGTCTTCTTGTTTTGTTTATGGTTTTCTTTGCTGTGCAAAAACTTATGTTTGATTGGGTCCTATCTATTTTTGCATTTATTTCTATTGCCATGGGAGATTGACCTAAGAAAGCATTGATATAATTTTTGTCAGAGAATGTTTTGCCTGTGTTCTCTTCTAGGAGATTTATGGTATCTTGTCCTATATTTACGTCTTTAAGCCATTTTGGGTTTATTTTTTGTGTATGGTGTGAGGGTGTGTTCTAGCTTCATTGATTTACATATGGCTATTCAGTTTTCCCAGTACCACTTGCCAAAGATGCGCCGTGGTTCTAGAGGGGAATCCCACTACAACTATTCAGCAAATACTGCTTGCTGTTCCAGGAATGCAGGAGATAAGGCCTGATCACCCAGTGCTCTGAGTCACAGGGAGTTTTAGACTGTTGGAGGGAGAAACTGAGCCATGTAAAGATTTGAACCTACCCACGTATAACTCCTTGGGCAGCTAGACTCAAAAGCAACATGTGTGATCTACCACCAGATCATATCTCATATCTGAATTAGACTACCAAATTAATCATTGGAAATTGTGCCTCAAAGGCCAAACATCTCCTGGACAAAAAAGCCACCTAGGCAGACACCAGCTAGGTTTATGTATGCTTGTATGTGTTTACTTAGTTGGGAATTAAAGAAAATTCTACCCTGAAATGGCCAGGATAGGCCTCTTTGGCATTCAAAAACTGATTTTTGCATGTCCAGTTAAAGCCAGCAGGAGGTAAGTTCCTACCATGTCAACAGCCTCCTGGATCCCTGCCTGTAGGGTCTACTTGAAATAAGAATGGAAAGAGTGTTTTCTCTTTTCTAAAATTAGGCTAGTAGGAGAAAATATTTGTAGGGCCAGCTTCTTGGATCCTCTGAATTGGAAAAACTTCTAAACTGTGGAAAAATTTTGGAGAGCTCTCATCTTTTTTTCTGTTCTTTGTTTTAATGTGCATTTATTTATCAATGATGTTGAATTTTTCATATATTTTAAAACTGCAGTATAGTTGATGTACTATTGTACAGATTTCAGGTGTACAACATAGTGATTCACAATTTTTAAAGGTTATATTCCACTTATAGTTTTTATAAGATGTTGGTTATATTCCCTGTTATACAATATATCTTTATAGCTTATTTATTTTATACATAGTAGTTTATGAGTGTGTTTTATTACCTCAAAATTAGTTATCTGGCCATTCACAACTGCAGTGCAGTCTGGAAGGTGTGCACTTCAGCTTTTCAGTCGGTGCTTAATGAAAGACAATAAAGGGTGCCATTGACAAAATTTAGGAATAAGTGATATTTCAGGAGAGGATCTATAAAATATTTAGGACTGAAAGTTAATATCTTTGTAATAAGAGGGTAAATTCCTATAAGGAAGCAAGAAAAAGAACCAAAAAATGGCAAGGATTATGACTGAGCTACCTTAATAGTTTAAAATACACAGATGAGATATTAATGTCCCAACAATCAATAAAATACAAATTAAAAGTCTGAGATACTGTTTAGAGAGGAGAAAATACAGATATGCATGTGTGCTAAGTCACTTCAGTTGTGTCTGACTCCTTGCGACCTCATGAACTGTAGGCCACCAGGCTCCTCTGTCCATGGGATTCTCCAGGCAAGAATATTGGAGTGGGTTGCCATTTCCTCCTCCAAGGTATCTTTCTGACCCAGAGATTGAACCTGCATTTCTGATGTCTCCTGTGTTGGCAGGCAGGTTTTTTATCATTAGCGCCACCTGGGGAGCTCCAAAAGAACACATCTTCCCTGATGTGAACCCAGGCCTTGGAGATGAAAGCACTGCATCCTAGCCACTAGACCGCCAGGGACTGTGCAAAATATAGATGGATGGGTATCAGATGCTGATGAGGATGTGGGGAGGTGGAAAGCTTTAGCACTGCTGGGGATCATGTAGATTGTATGGTCACTTTGAAAGCAATAAAATAATTTCATGGAATTAAGTATTTACTGTATAGTAATCTGTAGTATTACTATACTTCAAGAGACTATTGAGAGTCCCTTGGACTACAAGGAGATCAAACCAGTCAATCCTAAAGGGTACCAGTACTGAATATTCATTGGAAGGACTGATGCTGAAGCTCCAGCTCCAATACTTTGGCCACCTGATGTGAAGAACTGACTTCTTGGAAAAGACCCCGATGCTGAGCAAGATTGAAGGCAGGAGAAGGGGACGATAGAGGATGAGATGGTTGGAAGGCATCACCGATTCGGTGAACATGAGTTTGAGCAAGCTCTGGGAGGTGGTGATGGACAGGGAAGGCTGGCATGCTGCAGTCCATGGGGTTGCAAAGAGTCAGGCATGACTGAGTGACTGAACTGAATACTATAGGAAGGCAGTAACAGTAGTAATTGCTATATAGACTTTAAACAGTAGGAAACCCTCATAAGAGTGTACCATGAGAGTTTTATGAAGATGTTTAACACAGCACTATTTGTGGTAGCAAAAAAAGCAGGGACTGATTAGGTCAAATTATTGACCTATACACATTAGTCATAAGGAATCACCCAAGTAATGTTTAGCCACATGGGTACATCTCTAAAATACGTTTTGTAATCCTACACTGTTCATGTAACTTAAACATACCCAAACAATAATATTTTTTATAAAGATTCTCACACATATATATACAAATAAAAATAATGAAGTTGGATTGAAAGTACAAATATTTAATATTTTAGGCTGGGAGCATATGGAGTGGGAGGGAAAGTAGATTATATGGGATGAAGGGGATAAACCTCTAAAATAAAATAAAGAATAAATGAAGATAATGTGTCATGAGTTAATAGTATGATAAATTCCATTCTGCTTATCTGACATCTCTAAAATAAACCAGTTACTCTTGAGAAAGAGGAAGGTTTGACAACTTAAGATCTGGCTTGCTGGGAGCCAGGAGGTGGGTGGGTATGGAGCAGTCCACCACAGATTACCTCCCCTTCTGTCTTTCAGCAGTCAGACGCATCCATGTACATTCCTCACTGGCCTCTACAAGCATCTGCATTAAGGCCTCTGCTCTACAGAACTTTGCTCCAGATGTGGATATCAGGAGCAGGAGACCTCGTGGGCACAGACCAGTTACCTAAGCATAACAGGGTAAGTTAGTTTATCTTCAAAGTTCTTGCTATGGTGATGAGTTTCCCATGAGATGAGAATCCCAAAGACAAGCAGCTCAGAAGATGTTACATGCCCTGAAGTCAATATTTTCTCTAGGAAGGATCCCTCAGAAGGCTTGGACAGAGGAATGATTTTAGGCAAAGTCCATAAAGAGACTTTTATGTGTGCACGGTCTTCTCCCATCATTAGTAATTCAGGTAAGCGACCCATGAGGAGAATAAACCAGGTGAGCGTCTTCTCACCTCTGACTCTGTTCTTTGGAAATGAATATTTTTTCAGATTTTCAGTTCCTGATTAAAGTTTCCAATTTAGCTTGCTTAAAATGTGCCAGTGCATTCTAAATCCTGCAGGTTTTTGTCAGAAAACAGCTGTTTTTCCATCCATGACTTTCCTTGATTACTAAGGATCTTCTATATTCAAATAGTTGATTACTTGAGACAGTCTTTAAAAATTAACATCCTTTGGTATGAAGTACAGAGAGAACTCAAAAGCTTAATATAAAAAGAGGTACTCTTTATATAGAGTTTGTAACCTATGGATGAAATAACAAAGTTATCTACTACATTCACAGCTGATGTGTAACAGGTACAAAAATTAAGAAAGCTGTAATAAAATGTCCTGTTTCGGGTGAAAGTAAAGTCAAAGGAAACCCCAACCCCTCCAGACACTGGTCACCTGTACAGAATATATATTTCATCGCCAAGGGCAGTGCTGGTAAGAAGAGTGATGTGAATGGACTTCATTTTATTGAACTGCTTCTTTGTTAACAGAGACCAACAGCCAAGGAGCATTTTGCCGGAGGGTGTTAATGGAATTTTCTATCCTGCATTTGATAATGTAGGAAAAATCAACCAGAACTGGACCTGTGCTTGGTTATGTGTAGATCTGGACACATTAGAAGTTTCTACCATTTTAGAGAAACGAGTTTTTATATTTAAGCCTATTTACTACCACCACAGAGAACCTATACTAGAGATCAACGTGCATTGCAGATAAAATCCACTGCTTTGACAATCCTGGTGAACACTAGTTAGTTCACATAGGTAGCTGAAGTACTGACTTTGAAAGTCTGCTCCTGAGCTACTAAAATAAATGATACAGCTTCTAACAGTTCATAGTTACTGCCAACGGTGATATGAATGGTGAAAAATGCGGAGTAGGACTAGATTACAGGACTTTGTACTATCTTTCTCCAAAATGCACTAGGTCTCGTTGAAGGTGGCCACTGCTAAACATGGAACAATAAAGCAAGGTAGGTCTGGAACATCTTGGTTGATGGGGAGACAGTGGCAGTTTCAGAGATTTCTAGAGTTAATATAGAGAGGGGAAAAGAGACCAGCCCTGCAGAAGCAAATAAGTCAGTTACTACCATGAAGTGAAACAGGTTGAGTTTGTACAGAAATTTTGGTTTCATACTCCTAGAGTAACACTGAGTGTGCTGACAGACTGTGGGAAGACGTTGTATTAAACACATGAATTTCAGTTGAGGAAAAGATAATATACTAAATGATATTATGAGCATTAAACAAAATCGCTATTGAGAAATGTCCATTTGTATTTCCTTAATTATTAGTATCAGCGATCTCAGCTGCCCAGATTACGTGTTTATCTCTCCCCAGCTCTCTCTATGGAAGGCTGTGTGGTGTCACAGGCAGCCTAATCTGATGGTATCTCCTCCCACTCTTGGTAGATATATGATCTGTCTATACTGTAAGACACACAGTTAAAAGCTCACTCTATTGACTGGTCACTGTCAACTAAGACTGCTTTTGAGTTGACAAACTGTAGCAGCTGCCCTGCTTTGATACATAGCAGCAGAGACACAAGGGCAGCTATTGAAAAGGCTGAGTTCTGGTGGTCAGGCAGGACTGCTACTCAGCTTACATCTCTCCCACCTGGTTACTGATCTGGGATTCATCTCTACTCCTTCATCTTTCTCCAGAAGTGGGGATTGTATGTGTGTAGGTGATACCAGTAAATCATGGTGATTTATTGGTATCAGTAAATGGTATGTGGTGTATGTGGTGCCTGCCACATTTATTCTGAGGTTGCCAGCTCTTAGATTAAAAATTATCCTGCCATTGGACTAAGGTAGGTAGTTGTTGCTACTTCCCCACTGGCCACTCAACCCACTAAATGCAAATTGTCTGTTTTGTTTTTGAGATCCTTAATATTGACTGCTTAATTTAGGAGGCCCATTTGGATGAGTTTGGAGGGTTGGAATGGATTGCTTTTAATATCACCAGTTTGAGTCATCCTCAATGAATTGGAAAGAGTGCACACTCTAGTGGACATTTTCAGAACTGGTATAGCCTGTTTGTATAAAACGGGTCAGGACTGGGTCAGTTCATGGTGGCAGCATTACACACTCCTGGCACCCTTTCATCTGTAAGTTAGTGGTTTCTGCCTTTGCGGTAACAAAAGGAGTCTGAAGGCTTAACCACAGGACCTGAAGAATGCAATGACTGGTAGAGGCAGGCACGCTGTGTGTGTGTGTGTGTGTGTGTGTGTGTGGCGTGTAGGGGTGGTGGAGGGTTTGCTACTTCACTCCACTGCCCTTTGTAAAATGTTTAGGAGCCGGTTGCAGGTGGGGGGGAAGTTTGGAGAGACAGAAAAGTGAGTCACAGTGTTTGGTTATCATGGCATAAAAATGCAAGAAAAACTGATAGTGAAGGTAGAAAGATTCTCCTAATTCTTATTTTACTAAAATCACTTGGTGTATTGAGAATTGTTCAAAAATGTGCCATTAGAAGTATTAGAGTATAAAGGCTTCCTAGTAATAGTATTTTTCTCGAACTGTCACAGTGTTTTTAATTTATTTAATGTCATAGTAAGTAAATATACATATATATATAACTTTTCATTGTTAGCATGAATTTTATCATTCTTTATATTGTACACTGTCAATTCTCAATGCAAATATAAGGCCATTTAACTTGTATGCAGAATCACTGAAATTCCATAATTTGTGTTTCATACAGGCATATGTAATTTGCTCTTAACAGATGACATGAAAAAGTAACTAAAATGTTATTTCACTTCTTGGTAAATGCAAAATATGGGCTATTCTATCTTTACCTTTGCCCCTTAACTTCCATGTTATCATTTTCAGCATAAGTGGTTGGTTAATACAGGGCATTTACACAAATAAGAAAGGACATGACAGGGTTTCTCAGTCTTTAAAGTTTCTCAGGCCATCATTGCCTTCTTTCTGAGCTGAGAATGGAGCGGGGAGGTGGCCTTCTGGACTGTCAACACCTCCACTTACTCGGTCACGGATACGACATACTTGCCCTGCTGGACTTCTACCAAGCGGGTCCAGGAGCATTTCACCTGGCGGGCATGGAGAATGTCATCTGTGAACAGAGCAGCTGGAAATGGTCCGTGTGCACACTGCACGCATCTTCTATGCTCATTCTCCACTGTCCTTTCAGACTCACTGACAAAACGGAAGTATAAAGATAATGGTGTTAAGAATTAGAGGTGGTGACACCAGGGCATTACACCAAGCAGAGTTCTTCTCAGCATGGCAAGCTGTGTGACTGCACTGCCCACCCACCCATGAAGTCAGTCCTGCGTGCAACAGACCGTTTATTCAGATGACACCCTAAGGTGTACACAGTTTCTCCTTAGAGTAGCAGACCTTTCAGGACGTAGTCCTTAGTCAAGGGAAGCCTGAGATGAAATATCGACACCGCCTTTAGACTAGCTCCTTTATCCCAATAGGGTTTTCCATTGTTATCACCACCATCATCATCATTTTTGATAATCTCCTTGTTTTTGTTCTTTCTGACCTTTCATTTTGGAACTCCTATTAGTCACATACTCTTCTGTACTGAGTCTCTGATTTTATTATTTTCTTTATTTTATTTTAAATACAGCTTTCTTAAAGAATTCTCAAAATATTATTTTGATTCTTCTATTAATATTTAAAAATTGTATTTTCTTTATTTTTGGCTGTGCTGGGTCTTTGCTGCTGTACAGAGTTTTCTCAAGTTGCAGCAAGCAGGGGTTACTCTAGTTGTGATGCACACAGCTCTTGTGGCTTCTCTTGTTGTGGAGCATAGGTTCTAGGGCTTGTAGGCTTCAGTAGTTGTGGCTCCTGGGCTCCACAGCACAGGCTCAGTAGTTGTGGCTCACAGGCTTAGTTGCTCCATGGCATGTGGGATCTTCTTGGATCAGGGATCAAATCTATGTCTCCTGCATTGACAGGTGGGTTTTTTAAAATCACTGAGCCACCAGGGAAGCCCTCTTTTACTAATATTATTTATTAGGATTATCACATCATATTAAATATTTCTATCTTATTCTTATATGGATACAACTGGTTTCATTGACACAGGATAATTTCTTATATTGCTATGTTATAAGGTATGGTTAAGAAGCGGACCCCAAACCAGACAATTTACACTCAAATCCCAGCTCTGTTATTTACTGGTTGTGTAAACTTGGAAAAATTACTGAATTTTCTCATCTGTAAAATGGGCTAAAACCTTCATCAAAGGATTGTTCAATGAATTATAAGCACTTAGAACAGTGCTTGACTCAAAGCAAATCTCTCCGTTAGCATTTGCCATGCCACTCTTATTATCTGTCTGAGGTTATTAATCGCAGGATTAACTTTTTTTTCTGGTTTCCCTGTCTTTCCTTCCTCTGGGTTCCTTTTGTTTAATTTGATGCTCATCTCAGACATTTGAAGAGGTCCTCAGATCTGATGATCCTGGGCTCTCTGTGCGTGTGAAGAGTGAGTCGCTAAAAGTGGATTGGAAGTTGTGTATGTGTGAATCAAGGTTCTGACTCCTGGGGTTCACTGTAGGATTCACAGATTGTTGAAACTGCCTTTTTGTCAGAGGATGCCAAAAACTTACTTTGTGGGTGTTCTGTGTCTCAGGCTGTTCCATTTCTTCAGAGAAGAATTCTGCTCACAGTAAAAGGCTTTAGAGTCCAACAGTTCAATATGTATATTTTCACTCATCTCCGTTTCAGTCTTAACTTTGCCTCAGTCGTTGCCTCCCTCAGTCTAGACCCTTGTTGCTTAGGTTTCCTCGAAGAATAAATCTTCCACCTTTTCTGGGGGAATTACTAAGGGGTTACCTGGTCTGCTTGATTGGAGAAGAGAGCTGGCAAATCCAGCAACTCCTTGCTTAGATTGTCATTAAATCCATCTATGTTCCATTTTGCACCTAACACTTACATGGCATCTCACTTACCCATGAGTCTTTTGTGGGTGCTGTAGCGTGTTGGGTCATTTCCTGTCTGTATTCTCTCTTTATAAGCTCTTGAAAGTTTTTCAACTCTGCTAAGTCAGTTACTACCACTCCATCCATTTCTCCATCCTTGAAAATTTTATTTAAATCTTTCCTCTGCAGTTGTTTGGTCTCCAATTTACTTTGCCTTTTGGTTTCTATCTTTTTATCTCCCTTAACTATCATTTCAGTAGAGTTAAAGGAGAAAGAGGAAACTAAGGTTAATTTGCCATGTTTAACTAAACTGAAATGGTTGAATGGCATCACCAACTCAATGTACATGAGTCTGAGTAAACTCTGAGAGTTGGTGATGGACAGGGAGGCCGGGCATGCTGCAGTCCGTGGGGCTGCAAAGCGTTGGACATGGCTGAGCGACTGAATTGAACTGAACTGAATGAATTTTAAAAATATGTATTTGTTTATTTGGCTACCTTAAGTTGTAGTTGCAGCAAGCAGGATCCTTTGTTTCAGCATGAGGACTTTAGAAAGGCTCAATAATTGTGGTGCACAGGCTCCAGAGCATAGGCTTAATTTGCTCCACCGCATATGGGATCTTTAGTTTCCAGGCATATGGGACCTTAGTTTCTGGACTAGGGATCAAACCCATGTCCTCTGAATTGTAAGGTGGATTCTTAACCACTGGACCACTAGGGAAGTCCCTGAAATGAATTTTTTAATAGAAGGTTTTTTTTTTTTTGTGTGTGTGTTTTATATTTTTCTTATAGTAGGTATATAGGAAGTGCCAAAGAATCAGATGTTGCTAAGAATGCTGGGTCTTCTGGAATAGACCCATTCCAATTGCTAGAAGATACTATTTTTCCTTTTAGCTTGCTACTTTGGGGTGTGACAGTATTTGTGGCCTTTATCAAATTGTATTGTTACCTGAACTTCAGAGGCCTCAGATTACTGAGTCCATGGAGAATTATCTTTTTTTTTTTTTTGGTTGAGCCTCTGCAATGCACGTGGGATCTTAGTTCCCTGACCAGTGAGCAAACCCACAGCCCCTGCAGTAGAGGCACTGGAAGCAGAGAGCCTTAACCACTGGACCACCAGGGAAGTCCTCCAGAATAATCTTTCTTTGGCAAAGCTGTATCATCTGTCCCTTTGTTTCCTGTCCACTTTCAGATGAGTCAGCTTGTCTGTGCCTCAATTTGATGAATGCTGAAAGGAGTACCCAACATCCTATGATAGTGATGACAGCATTTCCCACCATGTTGCTCAAGGCTCAAGCCTCGGTAATTACTTGGTCTGAATCCAAGAGATAACAAGTAATAGTTTAACCGATTGCTTCACAGCCTCCAAAAGGTATGCCTATTAATGGAAGTGTACATATCAAATTGTTAGATTGGGAAGCTCTGACTTTCAAAAGATACTCACTCCCACTCTACCTGGTCAACATTTAAGGTTCTGTCCCTGCAGGAACCAGACTCTTTTTGGTTGTAAGTTACCATGTGTGTGTGTGTGTGTGTGTGTGTGTGTGTGTGTGGCGCGTGCGTGCGCGCGCGCTGTCACCTTAGTCGTGTCCGACTCTTTGTGACTGCATGAACTGTAGCCCTCCAGGCTCCTTTGTCCATGGGATTCTCCAGCCAAGAATACTGAAGTGGGTTGCCATGCCCTCCTCCAGGGGATCTTCTTGACCCAGGGATTGAACCCATTAAGTCTCTTGAATTGGCAGGTGGGTTCTTTACCACTGAGCTACCAGGAAGTCCCCACAGAAGTCCTATGTAACCATAATCAGACTTAAAATCACCTCCCAGAATCCATGGAAGAATTGAACAACCAAATTTTGGAGAAGTAGCTGGTTCTCACAAGCCCCCTGTACCCATGGATTTGAATGCCATCAGTATTTAATGTTTCTCATCTCTGATGAGAGACAAAGAGATGAATATAAGCCATAAATAGTCCATGAATTTTCCATATTAAAATTTCCACTGACACTAAAGACTGACCTACTTTCTCAGTTTCAGTCCAAAAAAATCCCCAAGGAGGACTTTACTTGGCTCAACTTGAATGAGTATCAACATCTGGTCCAGCTAGGGCCCTGGGGTGAAGTCAGGTAAGAGTGTCATCTCCCAAGGGGCCATGTGGATGGGGTCTTTGTGGTTACAGAGTCACATCTTTGGAAAAGTAAGAGCTGGAGCTGACAAGAGACTCGCTTAGACATTCACCACAAACTAACCTTGAGTTTTGAGTAGAATTTTCTCTTAGTTCAAAATACATGTAATATTGTGTTCCTTGTAAACATCAACTTAAAGATTAGAGGCAAAGGGAACTTGTCATTTCAATGTCAAACGCTTAACTCTTTTTCTCTCTGAAATAACCCATTTATAACAACAAAGCTGATACCTTACTTTAAGATCAGAAATCTGACGGCACTTATTGACTTTGACACTCTCCATAGGAAAACTCTTGGAGTATCCATGACATGAATTATGAGCAGGAGAATCAAGAATGTTGCAACAAAAAATACTCTTACCATAATAGACCTTAATAAGTATTTTGGATATTGGTGGTAGTGAAATGTCCAACCTGGGATTAGAATCTATTTGAAATGTGGTGGTAGCCACCAACTAGAGACATTACTTTGCTGACAAAAGTCCGTCTAGTCAAAGCTATGGTTTTTTCCAGTAGTCATGTATGGATGGGAGGGTTGGACTATAAAGAAAGCTGAGCGCTGAAGAATTGATGCTTTTGAACTATGGTGTTGGAGGAGACTCTTGAGAGTCCCTTGGGCTTAAGGAGAACAAACCATTCCATCCTAAAGGAAATCAGTCCTGAATATTCATTGGAAGGACTGATGCTGAAGCTGAAACGCCAATACTTAGGCCACGTGATACAAAGAACTGACTCCTTGGAAAAGGCCCTGATGCTGGGAGGGATTGGGGGCAGGAGGAGAAGGGGATCACAGAGAATGAGATGGTTGGATGGCATCACAAACTCGATGGACATGAGTTTGAGTAAACTCCGGGAGTTGGTGATGGATAGGGAAGCCTGGCACCTGCAGTCCATGGGGTTGCAGAGTCAGACACAACTGAGTGACTGAACTAAATTGAGCCATCAAATAAGGCACTAAAGTGATTTTTAACAATCTGATATATATATATATATATATATACACACACACACAAAATATATATGTAATATATGTATAATATACAATAAAATTATGTAAGTTGGAAATATACACATGTGTATATATATGTATATATATATACACGTATCAATTATACATGATAGAATGATTTAATAAAATTACATAAATTGAAAGGCAATACTGGCATCATTTTGGTTCAGCATGTACAGTTTATCAGAGGTAGTTATTGATGTCTTTCAATGGACTTGACACAAACTTGAATTTGACATAAAACTGAAACCTTCCATTAGTTTGCTACCACTCAGTGACATTTACATTCTGGTTGTTTAAAAATACAAGAATTCCACTTTACATTCGAGGGCTTGTTTTAATTAAACCCTAAGACTGAATTATACTTCCCTGCAATTTGAATATAAGGAGATTGAATTATTTATTTCATGTATCTGAGCAGATACCATAGACCTAATTTACTGCTGGTAATGATATTCAATCATAGATTAGTACTCAATGTGCAAAATTTTAAACGCATGTTAGTAATAGTTGAAAGTCTCTTGAGACTGATTTTAAAAAAGTAAGAAAGCATATTTTGAGTTGATAAATGCAAGTTTTAGAAACACCATTGTAGAATAGTCATAACTGTAGCCTGCTGTTACAGTTGCCTCTACTTCAAAATTCCAGAAACTCTAACCCCAACTGTAACCATCATGACTATGGGGCCTTTCTAGGACAGACCTCTCCCCCATATTTTCTGCTTTAGCTTCTCTCTATAGTGCCCAGATAACAGTATCTGATGCACATTTTATGTGAGTTGTTTTACAGATGCTAAAACCACCACCAAATGGAGGAAATTAAGTACTCAACCATGAGGATGTAGCCCCTAGACCTACTGGCACCTAAGGATTGACAATGTTAAGTCCTATGACCCCACTTTGTTAACCTCACCATCAACCAATTGGATAAGTGAGTAGAGAGCTGATCACACACCCTGGGATGCCCCCTATCACCTAGCCTTTAAAAATGCTTTGCTGAAACCCACAGGGAGTTCAGGTGTTTTGAGAACTAGCTGTTCTGGATTCTCTGCTTGGTGATAAATGCTGCATGTCCCTTCACCACAACCTGGTGTCAGTACATCAGCTTCACTGTGCCCTGGGATGTGGGCTCAAATTTGGTTTGCTAACATGACTGCAGAGAGTTGTTCGATGATTTCAAATGATGTCACCTATGCGTAAAGTATAATAAGTTGTTGCAGATTTAGGTACATTGTGTTAAAAATTTTCTTTTGAGATCTTCTTCTTAGCATGATGTATTAGTATTCTCTTTTTTGGAATGCATGTATATTTCTGTAGATTAGATTGTATGTTTGTCTAATATAAATGGTGATGATAGAGTCATTAAGATTTTCATTTCAATTCACATTAAAATCACTGAAATCTAAAACATTCAAGGATGAAACAGAGGGTGGATATGAAAATACAGACATGTGAAGATGTACCTTCTCCCTATTGCAGCATAAATTTAGTGGTTTTCTAGTGACCAAGGAAAGAAAGGAGAGATTAAGAGAGAGGCTGGGATTAATGCACTTTGCCTTCCTAAGTGAGATATAAGCTATGTTAAAGCTGATGGACTTAAAGTCACAACACACCAGACTGTGGAGGGAGAATTCCAGAGGGAATGACTTGGAAGGGATAAGTAACTTGAGTAGGTATATTAAAGAATTATTGACAACTATTTGTTAGTGTCCCTATCGTTAGCCAACTGTATGGGTATAGAAAAACTGGGCTAAATGAGGCAGAGTGTGGATTAACCCATGTACTAAAAATGTGAAAATATACTATTATCCTATGTTGTGAGTGTTGGATGCTCAAGGTCTTTAATTGGTTTTCAGAATTAAGTTTTAGGAGTGGGTATTATCAGATATTTGACACAAGTAGATGTACAAGACAAGATGCCTTAGAGTATTTCCTGTGCCCCAACTTCGTGGTGACAGAGACAGTGACTGAGGATATGGAAGATTTGGGAATGACAGTGACCCTTGATGGTATATTAGTATTTGACATGGTTTAGGGACAAAGAATTGATGCTTTCAAATTGTGGTGCTGAAGAAGACTTTTGAGAGTCCCTTGGACTGCAAGGACATCAAATCAGTCAATTCTAAAGGAGATCAACCTTGAATATTCATTGGAAGAACTGATGCTGAAGCTAAAGCTCCAATACTTTGGCCACCTGATGTGAAGAATTGACTCACTGGAAAAGACCCTGATGCTAGGAAAGATTAAAGGCAAAAGAACTGAGCAACAGAGGATGAGATGATTAGATAGTACCACCGATTCAATGGACATGAGTTTGCGCAAACTCCGGGAGATAGTGGAGGACAGAGGAGCCTGGTGTGCTGCAGTTCATGGGGTCTCAAAGAGTTGGATACAATTTAACGACTGAACAACTATGGCTTTGAAGGAGCTCAAACAACACCTTCTTAAGGGAGTAAATGTCCTATGTCAATGAAATATGTGAGCTAAATATCAGCAGGAATAAACACTCTCTTAAAGATTTTTGCCCTTTTCACTAACCTTGTTCTACCAAGTTCTATCAGGGAATTACACCCTTTTTAGAGTTTAACAGATGATAGAAGTGATATGTAAATATCTATGTCCAAATTTCCAAGCTTCTTTATTGATTTAACTCAAAGTTAAATGTGGCTGGAGTCCCTGATGCAGGACTGGGGTCTTAAGTGACCCCAGACAATGAAGGAGGTGAAAGACGACCGACTCAGAGACTTGAGGTCCAAAATAAGAAAATGCTATGGTGAGTCAGCCACTCCTCCAGGGGAAAAAGGCACCCTCAGACTTGACCTTGATGGTGTTTTCCTGGTATCACACACCTCTGGCTGAGATGGTGAGTGGCTGTGAGGCTTCAGTGGAAGAATGCTCCTGGTTGCCCCAGAACCTCCAGCAGAGGGCAAGACTGGAACAACCTGGCTCTGTGGTTCCATCTTCACCTCACCAGGAACTCAAGGATATTCAGCAGGATCTCACCATTTTTCTTCCCTCTGATTCCATTCAATTCCTTTTAATTGTGCTGGATGGGCCTTAGTGCCTACTTGTAATGAGAATCAGGTAGTCCATACCCAACCTCTGCCAAAGGAGCAGGAGAATATTTATCATCAAGACATTACTAAAGCAGGTTTAACAGTCTCTCCTACTACCTCCAAACCACTCTGCTGCCATTCAAAAAGAGAAAAGGAGAACAGGGAAGGGGAACAAAAGCAAAGAGAGAGGCTTGCATTGTTTATATCGTATGTGTGCAGAAACCAATTTTAATAAAATATTTGATTTCACTGCACAGAAAACTAGAACTGTCAATCAATTTATTATAAGAATGTGTGAAGAATATCATCCATAAGGCAATGGAACTAGACTGAGAAAATAATTAGGCATTTATGTGAACTGGATTGCCACTCAAACCTACAGGACTGAAAGAAATTAGGAATAACTTTTATGCCTCTGTTCATTGCCAGCACTTTGATTTGGAACACAAATTCCATTTAAAACCCAGATTTCTCTCTTTCTACATGGGGCAACTTATACCAACATCTAGGGGTTAATGAGCTATAAGGTCAAAAAAGTCACCTGAAGGTATATGATAACCCTATTAAGCAATGTAAGCCTATAAATCCCACCAGTCCCCTGCAATTCCAAATCCTGAAACCCCATCATTCATGTTCCCCATCATTATTTTCTTCTTTATATACTTTTCCTCCATTTCTGCACTTCTCACTGTCTCAAAATATGATTATAATACATTTTCAATAGCTAATTATATGCTGATGGGAGGGTGGGAACCATTCAAACAGTATATTAAAAAACAGAGACGTTACTTTGCCAACAAAGGTCCATCTAGTCAAGGGTATGGTTTTTCCAGTAGTCATGTATGGATGTGAGAGTTGGACTTTAAAGAAAGCTGAGCACCAAAGAATTGATGCTTTTGAACTGAGGTGTTGGAGAAGACTCTTGAGAGTCCCTTGGACTACAAGGAGATCAAACCAGTCCATTCCTAAAGGAGATCAGTCCTGAGTGTTCATTGGAAGGACTGATGCTGAAGCTGAAACTCAATACTTTGGCCACCTGATGTGAAGAGCTGACTCCTGTGGAAAGACCCTGTTGCTGGAAAAGATTGAAAGCAGGAGGATAAGGAGATGACAGAGGATGAGATGGGATGGCATCACTGACTCAATGGACATGAGTTTGGTTAGGCTCCAGGAGTTGGTGAACAGGGAGGCCTGGGGTGCTGCAGTCCATGGGGTTGCAAAGAGTAGGACATGACTGAGCGACTGAACTAAACTGAGTTAAAATATTTGTTTGTAAGACTCTGAGACTTTCTCTAATGAAGGGATTTATTACAAGGCTACCTGTGTGGCAGTAAGAGAGATGGGGCCTCACAAGACTATAACAGCCAGGTCACAGGAAGGAAATGAAAGCTGAGCTTCATCCATGATTTACAGAGCTCATCCTAGAAGGAAGGGTCCTTTAGGATTCAAGTCAGCTTTGGGGAATAAGTATTATTTCATGGCCACTCACTGACAGTTCTTTAATTTTCTGTTGAGTTTCCTCTGATTTTACTATTCTGCGTAATTACCATTCTCTCTACTCGTATCTTTACTCCTTGGTGTACTTTCTGCTTATTCAGTGATTCTGTGTGTGGGCATCACTTCAGTCATGTCCAGCTCTTTGAGACCCCATGGACTGTAGCCCGCCAGGCTGCTCTGTGTGGGGATTCTCCAAGCAAAAAAAATACTGCAGTGGGTTGCCATTTCCTCCTCCAGGGGATCTTCCCACCCCAGGGATTGAGCCCACATCCCCTGCATCCCCTGCATTGCAGGCGGATTCTCTACCCACTGAGCCACCTGGAAAGCCCCATTCAGTGTTTCTGCTTACTTATAATTTGGCTCCTTTATGACTCATCTGCTTTATGTCTGTTTTTGGTGCTTTAAATGTCCATATACTAGCTACAATGCTTTCTATATTTCACACAAAATTTCTGGTACAATACTTTGATTGGGATAATCACCATGACTACCATTGGGCAGAGGCTTCAAATGGGCTGATCTGTTATGAGGTGCCTACTCTGGTCCAAACAGCTGTAGCTGACATGCAGGATTACTCAGGTAGAGGACAGAGTCTACAGGGGGAAGAAATCCCCAGGGCTGTGGCCTCAGCATATCAGGTGCTTAGTGCTTTCCTTTATAAGGGTGTTAGAGTCACAGGCACTATTAATCCTCAGTTTATATTTGTAGAAGTCAGATTTTAGCTAGAAACTTGAACAAGTAAAATTCCTTATAACAAAACCTTCATATGAATATTCTCAGACTAAAAAAACAATTATAGTGCATTGATAATTATGGGGCTTAATAAAAGCTAATTTGATTCACAGCAGATTTGATCCCTCTTCCCCGCCTCCCTTCCTCACTGCCTGCCTTGCTCCCTCCCCTTCCTTCTTTCCTCTCTTCCTTACCTCCCTTATTTATTTTTGTCTCTTCGGGCTCTAATTCAGAATTAACTTCATAAATGTTGTGTATAGTTGTGAATTGGTTGTTCATGATATTTACTATTAAGTCTTCTCTTTATCCTTAAAGTCACTCACTGCAGCCAAGAACCTGGAAAGAGCTAACTGGTCTCTTAAATTTAACAAATACAGTATTGTAATTTAAAAATAAATAAATAAATAAATTAAAAAAAAAAAATTTTCTAAGCCAAGGCTACCACCATAGTTCTTCACTGACAGCTGTTAAATGATAGTTCAATTTTAAAGTATTCAAGACATGTCTAAAAGGGCAATCCTCTATTTTTTGTATGAAAAAAAATTCTCCACTTTTTGTATGAAAAAAAAAATCCAGCATTCTAACAATACAATTTAATAATTTTTAAGTAAGAAAGGAAAATATTTTTAAAATATAAAGTTTTATATTTGTCTTACATTTGTCTATCCTGTCTGTCTAGTTATATACCACTTAAAATCTCAACTTTTAAAAATTATAGCCAGTTAGACATGGGTTGAAATTACGTATTTGCTGACTATTGTCTGTATTTTTAGCAAATTATTAGAAATAGTGTTCCATATCTCTATTTGTAAAATCAGGATAATAAATTTATAGAGCTGCTTTTTTAAAGACCAAATCAGATTGCATTATACATTAAACATGAAAATCACCAAAGACAGTGTTCTGGTTCATTATAGAAATTTAAAAAATACTAGGTTTTCTCTTTTATGCCACAACACAACAATTTTATTTTTGCACATACTTATTGTGGGTTCTGCCTCCTTCCCAGCTGGGAGAGCACATGATTTATTATCAAGAAGAGAACATTTTGAGAGTTAAAGTGATTGCTATTGATTTAGTCCAAGAGTCTGTATATGAAATGGGACTGTCAGCAAACTGGGTGTGTAGTTATCCTGTTCATAGTCCCCTTCTTGTTGGTTTGGATTTGGAGTCCAGGTAGTTTTCAAGTCTTCAGAAATCACAGACTTTTATTCCCTTGGAATTTCGGCAATATATAGTTTTCTTTACTCTTCTTTAACCTCTTTATATCCTCACTTCCTGGTTTCCATCGTCAATCAGTGTGAAGATATACTCTTAATTCCTTCGCACTCATGTGAACGCATCCATCTTTCAGAATAAGCACCTTCACTCAAGTATTTTAAGTTACGTTGGAGAAAAACTCAAGACCATGAGTGAGAAGTGGCTTCTTCACTCCTTGCCCAATGAACCTCCCTCCCCTAACACTAAGAAAAAGGAAGTCTCAAAAAAGGAAAATGAGTTTTAAATTATTTAGTTTGCATGAGTATGAATCTTACTTTATAGAAACAATGAATTGAATCTGATTTTTATAATATGTGACATTGCTACTTAGAAAACATATTAGACTATATTCAGTTGAAGGATGGGAAATATCATTTTCTCTCTTTTTGTGGGAAAATACTTTGTAAATAATATTCTACAAAGGATAAAAAGCCCATCTACCATATTTCTTTTTGTCTCTAAAGGCTTCTAATATTTGAAAAATTGATAGCATTTTGTGACTATAAAATTGACCAGAAGAAGGAATAAATAAAACATTCTTATCAAAAATAGTTTGTCATCATATATTCAAACTGTTCTTTAAAACTAGAAAACTGGATAGAGTTCTAAATCATGGGCTGTATGAAATGAGATACATAATATGTGTTTTCTAAGAATGCTTAGATCACCTCTGAAAGCCATAGTTTTATAAATTAATTAAAAGGGAAGAATTCTCTTTCAATATTTTTATCAGGGCAGAAAGTAAATATTGAAATATGAATTAAATTGGAATTCTTCTATTTGACCAAGTTTCAAGCTACCCAGTAATGGACTGTCTTTTACTTAAAGATGATACAGTCAACTTCACCAGCAGAAAAGATAGTCTAAGACTGAAGCCCCGTGTTTCCTTCTGCTGCTGTTTTACCAGAACTAAAGGTCAGTAAGGCAACCAGACAATATTGCTGAGAGCCTCCTATGAGCAAGGCACTGTGATTAATTCAGAAAAGAAATAAAGTCTTTTAGAAGGAACTCACTAAAATAATTCTGTGTATTTATTGAAAGATTTGTATATGTGAAGAGTGTACTTCCTAGTTTAAGTTAATAGTTATTTCTAGGTGTGTCACAAAACCAAACTAGGATATTTATGAATTCTTACCTTGGGCCATTGGGTTCAGCAAAAGAAGACATAGAGGTTATCCTAAAAGGAGATGATTGCCTGTCACCCAGGTATATGTGGAAGAAGTGAAATGAGTCAGATTTTGCTTCCCAGGTCGTGCTAGTGGTAAGGAACCTGCCTGCCACAGCGGGAGACTTAAGAGATGTGGGTTTGATCCCTGGGTTGGGAAGATCCTCTGGAGAAGGAAATGGCAACCCACTCCAGTATTCTTGCCTGGAGAATCCCAGGGACAGAGGAACATGGCAGGCTACCGTCCATAGCGTCGCAAAGAGTAGGACATGACTGAAGTGACTTAGCACAACCCACATCAAACTTTATATCTCTTGTATCTGATTTGTGTCACAGACCTTAGAACTTCGGACTAATCTGCCTAATTCACACATTGTGAAAGGAAGTCAAACATGTAGAAATATTCTATTAGACACTGCTACTTAAAAATTCCAGTGTGCCTCATTTTAAAAAGGACCTGCTGAGATTCTTTTGAAGTGAGATTATTATTAAATTGAAAATGCTCTTAAGTTTTTATGGATTTGTAAAATGATTTATCAGCCTTGTCTATGGACTGCTCCAGATGTTGCTCTCCAGGCTGTAATTTTTATGAGTCTACTTTATAGGTCAAAGAACTGTGAGTCTGGGTGACTAGTTTCAGCCTCAAGTCTAGAGAGGTGACACTTAATCATTTAGAAGGGCAGGAAAGCAATGAAACGACCACTTGAAAGTTTTGCATTTTAATGAGTGTATGAGATATAAATACAGGTGACAACTAGCCCAGGGCACCTATGAACTAGGCATATTTCCTTAAAGGTCTTTCATCTTTTCTTACTTAAAAAAAAAAAAAAAAAAAAAAAAAACCTAAACCCAACGGAGGCAATAAGCAATGTCTTGTGACTGAACTTTAACTTAAGGCTCCACTGCATCTTCCTATTTCCAGTTCTAATCTAAGATGTAGGCTTCCATCCTGAGGCTCTGATGCCTGTGGGAAGTGAGATGTAGAGCCGTCTAAGCAACAGGAATAAAAGCTGAATCATGGATTCACTTTGAATTAATCCATCATTCCACTCACCCAGCAAACACTGAAAGAGCACTCACAGGGCACTGGGGCCCTGCCCCTGCCCTCCAGTAACGAACATTCCTTCAGCTGGAGGGAGAAAGTGATGGGGGACCCCAGTGAAGGTAAACAGAAATGGCAGTCAAGTATTAAAGAGAGTCAGCAGGACTTTTGGAAGACCATCTAGGTACTTTCCACTGTAAAATAAGCAGGACTGGGTAGAGGTTAAGCCATGGATTTTGGAGTCAGATGTGAGTTTGAATTTTCCTTCCTTGACTTCCAATACCCATGACCTTGTTCAAGTTATTTAGCTTCTCCTATTACATAGCTGAGAATGCAATGGTGACCCACTCCAGTACTCTTGCCTGGAAAATCCCATGGACGGAGGAGCCTGGTAGGCTATGGTCCATGGGGTCGCTAAGAGTTGGAATGACTGAGCGACTTCACTTTCACTTTTCTCTTTCATGCACTGGAGAAGGAAATGGCAACCCACTCCAGTGTTCTTGCCTGGAGAATCCCAGGGACGGGGAGCCGGGTGGGCTGCCGTCTCTGGGGTTGCACAGAGTCGGACACGACTGAAGCGACTTAGCTGCAGCAGCAGCATTTATTACATAGGGGGCTTTCCTGGTGACTCAGATGGTAAAGAATCTGCCTCCAACTCGGGAGACCTGGGTTCTATTCCTGAGTTGGGAAGATCCCCTGGAGGAGAGCATGGCAACCCACTCCAATATTTTTGCCTGGAGAATGCCCGTGGACAGAGGAGCCTGGTGGGCTACAGGGGTTTGCCAAGAGTTGGACAGAACTGAGAGACTAACACTTGGACATACTGATAATAACTTCATAAGGTTTAGGTGGTGATCAATTTTATCCTGAAGGACATCAAAGCTCTGCATGTTAGGAGCTGTTAAGAGGTAACTGTTAATTTTATAGCTTTACCTAAGACTGCTCAGAGGTTTGGATTATTTCTTAACTGGGGCTAAGAACTGGATTCAGGGTGACTTCCCTCCCTAGTTTCCCCACAGCAGCTCATGAGAGCCCACTATGAAGTTTTCAGAAATTTTACAAGCCATTTGTTAAACACAGTCATCTTTGAAATTGGCCACGGTGGAAGTATTTACAAGATGAAACAGCGAATGCCACAGGTCAGAGCTCCCCGATGTCCTTGATTTATCAGCATATGATTGCAAGTGAATTTCAATCCTAGTAGATCTATGGGGCTCTGGGTGGTGGTGGGGGCTGGGGCATAGGGTGAAGTGGGGAGACAGCCTCCACATAATTTAGGTTTTTAAGTCCTGTCCTGAGGGAATATACCAGGGTCAAAGGTGAGGCCAGAATGAGAAGGAAAATGTGGGGGAATAAGCCTTCTCTTCATTTAAACTTTTATGTAAGGCTTTGAAAGCACTGTTTAAATGTCATCGTTATTGGTGCATTCTGGAGTTGAAAATCACAGCCCCAGAACGGCCCAAATGTTTGTTTCTTCATAGCAGCTGTTTTTAATATAATTGAAAGAAGTGGTGCACACATGTAGTAATAATATTTATAAATATTTCTCCTCTGCTAGCCAGATCCCTGCAGTAAATAAGAGTGTTCTGGGTACCCACATAGCACCCTGGTCAGCCTCCCTCCTGTCTGTTTTTTTTTTAAGTTATAGCAATACTTCAATAGTTATGAAGTATTTAAAATCCAGCCTCACTCTTTTTTTTTTTATAAGCCTCACTCTTATTACGGAGAAAGTATTTCTAATACCCCATCTGATTGCTGCTGCTTGAATTTAATCTTGTTTCTTCTCTCTTTACCCTGATTAGAGATGGGGAATAACTGGACAGTAACCTTCTTGTTTATTTTGTTATTGAAGCTAGTGATGCTGGATTTCAATTCAGTTCAGTTCAGTTCAGTCGCTCAGTTGTGTCCGACTCTTGGTGACCCCATGAATCGCAGCACGCCAGGTCTCCCTGTCCATCACCAACTCCCAGAGTTTACTCAAATTCATGTCCATCGAGTCAGTGATGTTATCCAACACTCTCATCCTCTGTCATCCCTTCTCCACTCACCTTCAATCTTTCCCAGCATCAGGGTCTTTTCCAAGGAGTCAGTTCTTTGCATCAGGTGGCCAAAGTATTGGAGTTTCAGCTTCAACATCAGTCTTTCCAATGAACACCCAGGACTGATCTCCTTTAGGATGGACTGGTTGGATCTCCTTGCAGTCTAAGGGACTCTCAAGAGGCTTCTCCAACACCACAGTTCAAAAGCATCCGTTCTTTGGTGCTCAGCTTTCTTCACAGTCCAACTCGCATCCATACATGACCACAGGAAAAACCATAGCCTTGACTAGACGAACATGTGTTGGCAAAGTAAGTCTCTGCTTTTTAATATGCTAAAAGTTGGTTATAACTTTCCTTCCAAGGAGTAAGGTCTTTTAATTTCATGGCTGCAATCACCACCTGCAGTGATTTTGGAGCCCCCAAAATAAAGTCTGACACTGTTTCCACTGTTTCCCCATCTATTTGCCATGAAGGGATGGGACCAGATGCCATGATCTTTGTTTTCTGAATGTTGAGCTTTAAGCCAACTTTTTCACTCTCCTCTTTCATTTTATCAAGAGGCTTTTAGTTCCTCTTCACTTTCTGCCATAAGGGTGGTATCATCTGCATATCTGAGGTTGTTGATATTTCTCCTGGCAATCTTGATTCCAGCTTGTGCTTCTTCCAGTCCAGTGTTTCTCATGATGTACTCTGCGTATAAGTTAAATAAGCAAGGTGACAATGTACAGCCTTGACACACTCCTTTTCCTATTTGGAACCAGTCTGTTGTTCCATGCTGCATTTTAACCCCTCAAATAAAGGCTACCTTGTCTTTTACAATTTCTCTCTTAGTACTGTTATGTGAACTTTTCAACTATCTAGATTTACCTTCTGTAGTCTTTGAATATTTTTTTCTTTCTCTATTTCTTCCCTGAATAATTCCTATCACTTCTCCAACTCAGGTCTTGCATTTGGGGCCCCTCCCATGCATCTGTTCATGCAGGAGAGCACCATGTGATGGATCACTGGCCCACTGATTCTCTTCTGCTGTGCGCAGCCCTGCTCATTTCTGATGAACCTCCATGTACCTCTGAGGTTAGGAGCTAGGCAGTATATTTATAGCTTCTTTATTTAATTGGTCTTCTTGGTTTGCAGCTTGCAGCTATTGAGTTCCAAACCTTAGTGACCAATGATGTGTTAAGCCATTGAAAGTCTCTTAATTTTCTCCTTGAGTGAACCTGGCACTCCAAAGTTTAGAGTTATTAATGGTTGTTCTGTAAATGACTAAACTGTGCTTACTTGGCAAAGAAGACATTTGTGGGACAGGGTAAACACACTGTTAACATTTCAAGGACTGGGTTTTCTACCTGCTGACAGCTGAGTACCAGTGAAGTTGGAGATAAGGTGGAAAACTGCCAAAGTGCATTTTCCCAGTCTTACAGGGCAGAATCTCTCCACACCCATCCTAGATCATTCTATCTGATGCTTTTGCATGACTTAACCTTTCTGGAATGTAGAGAAACCCCTGGGAAGAGGTGAGAATATTAAATTAACTGACATTGCTCCTGCTATTCGGGTGAGATGGGCATTAAAAACTAAAATTAAGTTTAAATAAAGACAAAGGTAACATTAAATATTTAGCAACCATATAACACTGGTACCAATCCCTAAGAACAGCTGTTGGCTTAAAAATCCTGGCGTCCTCCTGCTGTGAAATCTCTTAAATTGTTGGAACATTCAGATGGCTAGGAGTTTATGGAGTATGGCCTAGGGCGGCAGTGGCAGTAGAGGAGTGCAGTAGAACCGGTAATGAAGCATTTCAGTATTTAACATCTGTTCTGCCTGTGCTTGTGCATAGCAGCTCAATATCAAGTCTGGTTAAAAACATAAGCTAAGTCACGTTTCTTGCTCATCTAAGTTATAAGTTGATTGATACATGCTGCTTGTAAATTGAAATTTCCTTGCACACAAATTTTTGCTCTCTACCTCTTTTCTCTATTGTCAGCATGTGTTTAATTTCTCACCATCACTACTATTTATTTTTATTCTTTAAATAATAACACATGCACATATACACATGAGAACAGGAAAACTACATCATTGATGATCGTAATGAACTCTTCAGATTTCTTTTAGTTTTGATGTAATTAGATGTTTAAATCACTGAACACATTTCCATATTAAGGAGCAAAAATATTTGTTAAAAGACATGGTAAGAGGTAGTACTGATAGGCTAACTATATCAGATTATTGTTTGACTATTTTAAAAGAGACCAAATAATGGTGATTAAGTAAGATAGAAGTTTTTTTATTGTCATATGCATGGGATATGAGGGTGTTCTACATGAAGTATCCGAGGGACCAAAGTCCTTTCTATCTTGTGACTCTGTCTCCTCCTAAGACATTGCCCTTGTCCTGTGAGGCTGAAGACTGCTCATGACCTCATTGTCTATGCTGCAGTTTTTCATCCGCAGTAAAGAGGAAGGGGAGGTGTCTATGTCTGTTCCAGCTGCTATAACAAAATATAGACTGGGTGTCTTATAAATTGCAATGTACTGCTCACAATTCTGGAGGCTGGAATTCCCAGATCACGGTGCCTGGCATGACCCTCTTCTGGGTCCTAGATATCTTATTGTATGTTCACATGGCAGAAGGGGCTGGGGAGCTGGAGGAGTCTCTTTTGTAACAGCACTAACCCCCAAATAATGCAAATGAACTTATTCACAAAATGGAAACAATCTCACAGACATAGAAAACAAACTTATGGTTACCAAAGGGAAAGGGGGGGTGGGGGGTAAATTAGGAGTATGGGGTTAACAGATACACACTACCATATATAAAATAGACAAGCAACAGAGATTTACCGTGTACCACAGAAAACTATATTCAATATCTTCCAATAACCTATAAACAAAATAATAAAAGAATATATATAGAGAGATTATGTGCATATATATACACATATATGTGTGTATAGATATATATCTGAATCACTTTGCTGTACACCTGAAACTAACACAACATTGTGAATCAACTATATTTCACTTAATAAATTAAAAGAGCACTAATCTCATGCATAAGAACTCCATCCTTATGACCTAATCACCTCCCAGAGATCCTTCCTTCTAACACCATCACATTAGGATTCAACATGTGAATTTGGCATTAGGAATCAGCATGTGAAGTTTAGGGGGACACAACATTCAGACCCTAGCAGGAGGGTGAACAATGACTTTGAAGAGCCAGACTCAGAAGCTGTACACACTGCTTTTTCTCCTAATCCACTGTCTAGAGCTTAGTCACCTGGCTGTGTCTAGATGCATGGGAGTGAGTGAAAATGTAGTCATATTTGAGCAGTTGTATATGCAGCTAAGACTCAAGGGGTTCTGGATTCTGGGGGACAATTAGTAGTATCTATCATATTTATGAAAACAAATTTACTACTATCCTAGTCCATTGCTACCATAAAGGTATCTGATAAAATACATGGTATCTTAAGTGGATAAGGTGTTTTTTACATGGCTGCTTTTTCCGAAAGTCTTCGCAAATGTAACTGTTCATTTAATTGCTCATTCGTGTCAGACTCTTTGTGACCCCATGGACTGTAGTTCGCCAGGCTGCTCTGTCCATGGGGATTCTCCAGGCAAGAATACTGGAGTGGATTGCTGTGCCCTCCTCCAGAGGATCTTTCCAACCCAGAGATTGAACCTAGGTCTCCTGCATTGCAGGTGGATTTTTTACTGACTAAACCACCAGGGAAAACCTCTGTATTTACAGTCTTTCTTAAATATACTATTAGGTCTTCCCTGGTGGCTCAGATGGTAAAGAATCTGCCTGCAATGCAGGAGACTCAGGTTTGATCCTTGGGTTGGGAAGATCCCCTGGAGGAGGAAATGGCAACCCACTCCAGTATTTTTGCCTAGAGAATTCCATGAACAGAGGAGCCCAGTGAGCTACAGTCTATGGTGTCAAAAAGAGTCAGACATAACTGAGTAACACTTAAATATACTATTAAACCATGGTCACAAAATTTTCAAAATTCAATCAAACTACAAAAGGCTGTTTGGGGTTTTATTTTGTTTTTGCTCTGGTTTCAGAGTTCTGATATTGTATATTTTCTATTTACATTACAGTTTCTTCAAACACATCTTTTGTGGTTTTAATGAGCTATTGTGAATAACCTTCTTCTCTCTCTTTCCTTCCATCTCAGATTCTACTCCTCCTTGAGGTTCCCTTTGCCTCATTTTGTCTTTCCTCTTCCATCTCCTATTTTTCTACTTACATTGATCCTCTGGAACTCCTGCAATAGAGGGCGTGTCCTTCCTCTGATCTTAATTTTCCAAGATATCCTATTCCTTCCTTCCTAAGATTTCAAGTGGGATCTTCAGAATTTAAATAGCACTTTCTCTTTTTCTTACTAGGGACATTTTCCCTCTTCTCATTTGTTTTTAAGGGTGCCTGTCTACTTTTCAGTTCAGTTCAGTCACTCAGTCGTGTCCAGCTATTTGTGACCACATGGACTACAGCACGCAGGCTTCCATCCTTCACCTTCTCCCAAAGCTCGCTCAAACTCATGTCCACTGAGTCGGTGATGCCATCCAACCATCTCATCCTCTGCCATCCCTTTTCCTCCTGCCTTCAGTCTTTCCCAGCATCAGGATCTTTTCCAGTGAGTCACTTGTTCGCATCAGGTGGCCTAAGTATTGGAGTTTCAACTTCAGCATCAGTCCTTCCAATGAATATTCAGGACTGATTTCCTATAGGATTGACTGGTTTGATCTCCTTGCAGTACGCTTATCTGCTTTTAAATTTTTCAATGTTTTTCTTTTCCAAACAGACATCGAATTCATTATCTTTTCTTATTAGATATCCTCTGACATTCTGCAGTTCCATGTTATTATTTGGGTTCCCTTTTGAGTTATTGCAGTTATTTGCTATAATAATTTGCTCCTGATGAAGCTGTGGGGGTTAAAATATATATATATAAAATAATACGATCTTGCACAACTGCTGCTTTACTCAAGACAGGGATATTTGACAAACGTACGGAATTTTAAAAGAAGGCCCATTCCACATAGTTTATCTTTGAGATGAATATTCACCAGTGGGACCAATTGTGGGTATTACTTACTTAAAACATCTAACAGATACTATTGAGACTCTTGTACACAGTGGTGATAACCATGGCTCATCCCCTTCTCATTTCTCATGTATGCATCCTTTTACATCTCTGTTTTAAGAATTTTGTGTCTAGTGTTTCTTTTACTGAAGCCTGTCTCAAGTCTCTATTGGAATTAGGTCAAGTATAGAAGACCAAATGAGGTGGATATTAGGGAAAGACTCTCTTTAACTTCCTTGTTCAGAATCCTCAATCAGTCACAAATCCTGACTTAACAGAAAGAATTGCAGACTTTTTCTCCAGCTTTCTCCCTGGTTTGATTCTTGCTGTCTCTGAATCTTGGTGTGTTCATTTGTCAAATAAAGTTAAGATTGCATCTTGTGTGACAGCCTCAGATGAAGTCAAGAGTTACTGCCCATAAAATACAATGACATGCTTCTTCACTAGAAAGTGTCTCCAACCTGGAGGATTAAAAAAAAGAAACAACAAAAACCAAAAACAACTTAGGAGGTTAAAAAGAGAAGAGCCAGGCAGAAGAGATCACTCAGCAACTTTAAAAGTGCAAGTACATTTCAGGCATTGAAAAGGTTACAGACTTGATCTCAGAATGAACATTTATCTTCCTGTAGAAATCATGGCACACAGGAGAGGTATGAGAAATGTTATTGCGTCTACAAAGGGAATATATATTCTGTCACTTTCAGGCAGAGCTTGATGTTGATCTCTAGAAAGTTTGCAGAATATATTATTAAATATTGGGTTTACAAGAACTTAGAATGGTGTTCGTGACTTCTAGATCAAGATAGCTAGTTGAGACAAAGATTTCCCTCTTCTACCTTCCCAACTTGTACTGAAATTACAGGAAAAAATATAAGAAAAAAAAAGACAGGTTTCTGAGAGCGCTGAAGAAACAAATACTAGGAAAATACAGAAATATAGAGAAGGTTGCTATAGAGTCAAGAGCTGTCTTTTCCATGAGATGTTCATAGGGATACAAGCTTGAAATCAGCAAGGGTGAGGACAGGAAGTGGGGTAGAGATCCAGCAGTAACATTACTTACAGGACTTTGAAAGAGCGGCACCAGTCATCTGTCCTCCCCGCCCCACCCCCACCCACGGTCATCTGTCTTATGTGTACAAAATGCCTGCCTATTATGTTTTTCCCCTAAATAAAGCCTGAGAGAATAGCACCTTCCAAAAAAAAGTGGATGAGTGTTTAGTGTGTGTGTGTGTGTCGAGGGGGATGAAGTTTAGCATAAGCTTTGGAGTCAAATAGAAGAGATGGCATTTGGTAACTTCACAGACAGTCACCATGGATAGAGAAGGAGCAGAGAATATAAGGAAGCCAGCGACACACAGGAGTAAAATAACCTTAAGAACTCTGTTTCCCAGAAAAAAGTGTTCCTTATGTTCTTTCCAACTGTAATGGAAGCCATCACACTAGAGCATTTCTGCTCATTCATTTGCAAAGCTGTAGATATAACATCTCACTGAGAGGAGCCTTCCCATCAAAAATAATTTTTGAAACTCTCGAGGAATTCTACTGTACTTCCTATATGTCATGAACTGAATAGTGTCCAGCCACCCTCCAGTTCATATTTTGAAGGCCTAACCCTGAGAACCTCAGAATGTAACTGTATTTGGAGATAGAGTCTTTGAATTAAGTTAAAATGAGGTCATTATGGCGAGCCTGAATTCAATATGACTAGTGACCCAAGAGGAGGAAATTTAGAGACCTAAAACCAGAGTAAAGATGATGCGAAGACACAGCATGAAGGTAGCTGGTTACAGGCCAAGGAGAGAGGCCCCAAAACCAACTTCAAGGACTTCCCTGGAGGTCCGGTGGTGAAGAATTCACCTGCCAATGAAGGGGAACAGGTTCAATCCCTGGTCTGGGAAGATCACTCATGCAGAGGGGAGAATAAACCTTGCGCCACTCCCACTGAGCCCTTTTGCCCTAGAGCCTGTCCTCTGCAACCAGAGAAGCACAGCAGTGAGACGCCCACACACGACGAAGAGTGGCTCTGGCTTGCTGCAACTAGAGACATAGCAGCGAAGGCCCAGTGGAGCCAGAAATAAATAAATATTTTTAAAAACCCAACTCCTATCCTTGGCAGATATTGCTTTAGTCAAGTGATCAAAGTTACATTAACGAGAGACCAATATCAACTCCCCCACAACCTCCTACCACCATGCAAAGTACTAAGAAAAATAGGACAATTCTTTCTGTAAAGTGTTTAATCCATATTCAATCATGAGGACAATTCAGACAAATCCATATCAAGCAGCATTCAGCAAAACCATTGATATAAAGAAATATCAATATCAGGAAAATGAAAGGCAATAAAGTTGAGAAACTATTCTTGATAAAAGAGGATTAAAGGGACAGGGAAACAAAATTTAGTGTGTGGTCTTTGACAGAGTTCTGGGTCATTATCAGGATAACAGAGGTTATTGGATATGGCTCATATAATAGATAATGTTATTAACATTTCCTGGTGATAACTGCATTTGGTTATTGTAGGATAAATGTCCTTGTTATTAGCTGATATAATCTGAAGTATTTGATATAAAGGGTATTGATGTTTGTTAGTAATTCTTAAAAGGCTCCAGCTATGATATGTATATATATACACATAAACATACATAAGTGTGTATATATATATGCATATAAATAGATACAAACCAAATGTGATGAAATTTTAATAAGTAGTAAATCTGGGTGAAGGATATAAATGGTATTTCTTATGGCATTCTTGCAGCTTTTCTGGAGGTTTGAAAATGTTTAACATAAAATAGAGGGAAGGTTTAAAAGCTAACTCTTGGTGTAATTAGTGTGTTTAGTTGCTCAGTCATGTCTGACTCTTTGCAGTCCCATGGACTATTGCCTGCTAGTCTCCACTGTCCATGGAATTCTCCAAGCAAGAATACTGGAGTGGGTTGCCATTCCCTTCTCCAGGGGATTTTCCTGACCTAAGGATTGAATTCAGGTCTCCCACATTGCAGGCAGACTGTTTACTGTCTGAGGTACCAGGCAAACCCAACTCTTAGTATAAAGGGAATAGAAAAAATTAGCTTTTTTTTTTTTTTCCGGCGTGGCACTTGATATTTTCAGTTTAATTAACAAAACGAAGCACTGGTTTCATAGTAAGGCCAAGAAGGATTCTAGTGTTACTTGTACTACTAATGCCGCTTCCTGGTTGTATATCCAAAGGCAGGTTGCTTAAATTTCTCATCTACAAAATGGAGATAACAGCAGTACTTACTCATGATAGAGGAAGGTTGGCTGCCTAACCAGTATCCATTCTTAAATACTTTTTAAAAGAATAGTAAATTTGATGACATTGGCAAGGTACTCCATTTTGCAGCATACTCTGCCAGGTGGTCATGTCTTGGATCAAGAGATGTGAGTGGGTGTTGTTTAATAAGGGCTTTGACAGGTGGTACACTTAGCCAACTGATACTTTTTGCTTTCGCTCTTTCCTCTTCCTCTGGTTCCTTCCAAGGAGATGCATGCAATGGTTGGAGCTCCAGAGTATCTTGTAAACATGAGGTTGTGGGCTATATCTGCACCTGAAAGGAGACGGGTTGCTGGGGCCTGGTGAAGCTTCTCTACCAGCCTGGCATCACCTACCTTGGGACTTTGTTACACGCAAAGACACATCATTATTTAGTTAAGTCAACCTTATTTTGATTTTCTAACAAGTGCAGCCAAAATCTATTCCTTATCTACATACTATCTTATAGCATTATGAAGATTGATTTGATAATAGATCTAAAATGCATTGTACCATTCTTAGTACACAGAAAGAAGCCTGAGAGACATCTGGCCACTATTACATCATCAGTTTCATATAAAGGAGTGTCCTTTGCCATTGACCTAGAGAGGGAATGGATGTTTCCTTCTCTCTAAAGCTTCCCTTTAAAATATTCCTCTTAAGCTCAGGGAATACATATCAGTTCAGAGTTCTTCAAATATCTAGTCTATTTAAACATAATTCTGGAAATGATTAGCATAATCAGCCCCATATTTAAAATGAAGATATGAAATAGGTTTCTTGAACTGATACAACTAAATCATTTTTAGTGAATAATTGCTGTTCAGAGAGTCAGAATGATTTAAAATGTTATAAAAGTGATTATCAAGTATGCTAGGTGAAGCGAAATATATATAAAATTTTGTATGTATGTGATATATGGACTCAATAAATAAAAACTTAAATAACTGCAATGTTTGCAAAGCCTGGCAAACTGGTTGAATAAATAATATGATGTATGAAAAGGCAATTCTAGATATTTCTTTTGCAATAAAATGGTAAATCAACATATACATGCTTAACTTGATTTTGAATGAAATAAGACTAGCATAGTTGAATTCCAAAGCCAGATATTATCTTTATAAACCCATATACTGTTTCTTGAACATAAAGAATAGCCAGTTTCCTGTTTAACTTATTAAAATATTATTTACTTAACATGTGTTACTGATATGTTACTTGGACGGTTACTTACTTAAGCAGCATAGCTACATATGTAGTAAGATGTTATCCATAACTGGATATAATAGATCTCACAGAGTAATTCTTTCATGTTCCTATTCAGAGACTGGCTGTGGGAATAAGAATCTATGTATTTAACAAGGTGTTGTGTGACTAGAAAACAAAATGCCTGGTGGTGGTGAAGTAGAATTCCTCTCAAGTTTCTGACACTTTATTAGTGAAGTCTTTGTAGCACACAGATATCACAGAAATTTTAAACTGTGGAGTCTGAGGATCCATTCCAAAGCATATAATACTTCACTTTTGCACATAATGAAAATTCATAACTGAACCAAAGAATTATAGGGAAAACAAATGTATACTGAATGCCAAGGAAGGGCCGAGACCTGCACACATTTATCTTTTCACTCTTCATAATAACCCAGTGGGGTGGGTACGATTATTCCCATTTGTTTGGTTGGAAGAACTATGTCAGTCAGAGTTTTAGCAGGAGTAGATGAGACCCTTGTAACAGAATAAATCAAGGATGACTTAATAAAGGGACTTTCATGAAACTCCTCAGGGTGAGGAACCCACAGAGGGTAGTGCATCCTTCTAAGGCTGGTCATTACAGAGCTATTCCCACACTCAAACTCAAAGGACAAGGGGAGGAAGTGGGAGTGGGCACTGGAACCTGGAAGGAGACTGGTGGAGCATGATGCCTTGAGAGACGCTGTGACCTTTTAATTAAATGACAGGGTTCACTGGAGAGACTCTGCAGAAAGGGAGCTGGAGAGTGAATACTGAACCTGGTTTCCTCCTGCCAGTTTTCTGCCAGGCTCCACATACTTGAGCTTAATGAGAAGCCAGTGGGCAAGGTCGTCTGATGACAGTGTCCCTGGAGGTCAGCCTCCAGTGAAAGAGAATGGGGTGGAGGAATGGGTAGTACATTTGGGTGAACAAGAAGAAGGTGTCCAGCTCAGGAACTGAAGCTCAAAGAGGTTAGGCTCTGTTAGAAGTCATACATTTGTAAGTCTTCATAAGACTTCAATTGGAAATCAGGTCTGACTTTCAAAGCTTTGTTCTTCCCATTATACCAAGTGCCAGCTCCTATCACTTTGAAGACAAAGAGTGTAGTTATATTTTTAATGTCTTATCTAATCATTATGTTTCTCAATAGAAAGTGATATAAAGCCTTAATATGTCTATGTGGATGCATCTATTTCTTTCATAAACTATCACAAGAAGGAAAGAATGCAAAAGGCCATGGTTTATATTACTTTGAAAATATTCCACACAGGCAAAGAGCGGATAAATTTTCTGTGGACATAAGTAGCGTTAAGTCCAGATAATTGACACATGGAACAATTGTTTCATTCTTTCAATCATTTATTTGATTCTCCTTTATTGCATGAGTCTCTAGAATCATTAAAATTCAAGAAGGGTTGCAAACCAGTGTCCTTAGAAGAAGGCTATCATTATTAGTTTGCTAAGGTCCCAACCAATAATAGGGAATCTATTTTTAAATTTTTTTGCATCTTGAAAAATGGTTTCAAAATGTCCCAAAGAAAAACCAGTTTTGAAAAGTAATAAAATTGCAAGTCAGGGGATAATTTTTCTTCTTTATGAGCATCTGTCAATATCACTGATAACTTCAGTGAAACTGAAATGAAATGCTTACCATTTGCAGGAACCATTTAAAAATGCATCTCACTTTTACAAACTTCCATCAGACAAAGAGTTTTCCTCGAACACCACCAGAGCCATAGTCTGGAAATATGAGAATACAATCATGGTTCTGTTCTTCTATGACACTGAAAGTTATATTTAATTAATAGAGTGATTGAGGGTACAGCTGCTCGTTTTGTTAAATAATTCCCTAAGTGAATAATTTAACCTCTTAAAGGAGTGGCTTCCTTTTTTTTTTCCCCCAGAGTTTATAGTTCACCATCGATTATTTTCTTAAAGAATTGCTTGATACAAACAGTTGGTAGCATTAGAAATAATACTATTCCAAATATAAAACCCAACTAACTATTTATAGCTAAAGTTTCATTCCAGTTAATGTTAAATTCTGTATGTTATTCAACAAGAATGACTAATAATCAGTTTAACAAAGAATGAGAATAAGTTTGGAAATTATTAGAATATTTGTAAAATGTAAAAAGAGTATTTGTAAACTCACCGGCAGTGGCCACAGGACTGGAAAAGGTCAGGTTTCATCCCAATACAAAGAAAGGCAATGCCAAAGAATGTTCAAACTACCACACAATTGCACTCATCTCACATGCTAGCAAAGTAATGCTCAAAATTCTCCAAGCCAGGCTTCAATAGTATGTGAACCGTGAACTTCCAGATGCTCAAGCTGAATTTAGAAAAGGCAGAGGAACCAGAAGTCAAATTGCCAACATCTACTGGGTCATTGAAAAAGCAAGAGAGTTCCAGGAAAACATTTACTTTTGTTTTATTGACTATGCCAAAGCCTTTGACTGTGTGGATCACAACAAGCTATGTAAAATTCTGAAAGAGATGGGAATATCAGACCACCTGACCTGCTTCCTGAGAAATCTGTATGCAGGTCAAGAAGCAACAGTTACAGCTGGACGTGGAACAATAGACTGGTTCCAAATCCAGAAAGGAGTATGTCAAGGCTATATATTGTCACCCTGCTTATTTAACTTATATGCAGAGTACATCATGCAAAACACTGGGCTGGATGAAGGACAAGCTGGAATCAAGATTGCTGGGAGAAATATTAATAACCTCAGATATGCAGATAATATCACCCTTATGGCAGAAAGCAAAGAAGAACTAAAGAGTCTCTTGATGAAAGTGAAAACATTGGCTTAAAACTCAACATTTAGAAAACGAAGATCATGGCATCTGGTCCCATCACTTCATAGTAAATAGATGGGGAAACAATGGAAACAGTGACAGACTTTATTTTTTTGGGGGCGGGGGCTCCAAAATCACTGCAGATGGTGACTGCAGCCATGAAATTAAAAGACACTTGCTCTTTGGAAGAAAAGCTATGATCAACCTAGACAGCACATTAAAAAGCAGAGACATTACTTTACCAACAAAGATCTATCTAGTCAAAGCTATGGTTTTTCCAGTAGTCATGTATGGATGTGAGAGTTGGACTATAAAGAAAGCTCAGTGCTGAAGAATTGATACTTTTGAACTGTGGTGTTGGGAAAGACTCTTGAGAGTCCCTTGGACTGCATGGAGATCCAACCAGTCCATCCTAAAGGAGATCAGTCCTAGGTGTTCATTGGAAGGACTGATGTTGAAGCTGAAACTCCAATACTTTGGCCACCTGATACAAAGAACTGATTCCTTGGAAAAGACCCTCATGCTGGGAAAGATTGAAGGTGGGTGGAGAAGGGATGACAGAGGATGAGATGATTGGATGGCATTACTGACTTGATGGACATGAGTCTGAGCAAGCTCTGGGAGTTGGTGATGTACAGGGAAGCCTGGTGTGCTGCAGTCCATGGAGTCGCAAAGAGTCAGACAGGACTGAGTGACTGAACTGAACTGAAAATGTTAGTCACATGGACCTGCTGACATTTCTGCAAACACTTCTGTTCTTCTCAAGCAATTCAACTAAATTGTATTCACGGATTTTAGTTAAAGTTGACTCTGTGATTCAATAAAAGTATTAATTTATATATACACTGTGATTTCTCATAAGAGACCAATTATAGACAATTTGAGTACATAGAGACTACAAAGAATCTTTTAGATAATGTATTGTATTTTAACCTTAGTATCATTTTTTGGTTGGATAGAAAGAAAGGAAAAAGAAAATGTGTTTCTCTGAACAAGGGACATTAGTGTCTGTTTTTATTTACTAAATATTAAGAATCTACATAAAGCAGAATCCTTAATATGTGGACTTGCGGCATTGGCTTGTCTGGGTTCAAACCTCAGCTCTACTACTCACAGTGTAGTAATAGTACATACTCCACTAGTATCTGTAAGAGTAAGCAAGTTAAGGGTTTCTCAAGTGGGGACCACCGGTGGCTCAGACGGTAAAGCATCTGTCTAGAATGTGGGAGACCAGGGTTCAGTCCCGGGTCGGGAAGATCTCCTGGAGAAGGAAATGGCAATCCACTCCAGTACTATTGCCTGGAAAATCCCATAGACAGAGGAGCCTGATAAACCACAGTCCACGAGGTCACAAAGAGTTGGACACGACTGAGTGATTTTCCTATCTCTTTCCTTTCACTTTCAAGTGGCTTCATGGTAAAGAGTCACCTGCCAAGGTAGGAGATGCGGGTTCAATACCTGGGTCAGGAAGATCCCCTGGAGAAGGAAATGGCAATTCACTCCAGTATTCTTGCCTGGGAAATGCTATGGACATAGGAGCCTGGAAGGCTACAGTCCATGGGGTCGCAAAAGAGTTGGACACGACTTAGGGATGAAACAACAAACTAACAAGGTGAGTTAGTGTCTGTGGAGCTCTTAAAACAGAGTCTGTTACATAGGAGGCTTTCAGTAACTTTCACAGTTACATGCTGCTGCTGCTAAGTCGCTTCAGTCGTGTCCAACTCTGTGTGACCCCATAGACAGCAGCCCACCTGGCTCCCCCATCCCTGGGATTCTCCAGGCAAGAATACTGGAGTGGGTTGCCATTTCCTTCTCCAATGCATGAAAATGAAAAGGGAAAGTGAAGTTGCTCAGTCATGTCTGACTCTTAGCGACCCCATGGACAGCAGCCCACCAGGCTCCTCCTTCCATGGGATTTTCCAGGCAAGATACTGGAGTGGAGTGCCATTGCCTTCTCCGACAGTTTCATGATATATAGTTAATGGCACTCCATTGCCCATACTTCTGGTATGAGATAACAATTGACATACCCTTTTAATACAGCCATTTATCTACTTCATATGGACTTTCCTGGAGGCTCAGACAGTGAAGATCTGCCTGCAGTGCAGGAGTCCTGGGTTTGATGCCTGGGTTGTGAAGATCCCCTGGAGAAGGGAATGGCTACCCATTCCAGCATTCTTGCCTGGAGGATTCCATGGATGGTGGAGCCAGAGTTTTTTTCCAAAGCTTATATATATATATATATATATATAAATTATCACAAGGAAGTTAGCATTTTAATTTGCAGATGTGTATTGCTGTTGTTTTCATAATTGAAGAACAGAGAAATCAGAAATGTTTTTAGAGGGTTGGAAGGGGAAAGAAGATGAGAGAATATAGTTTTGCAGCTAAGAAACCTGTTTTATTCTGAGCTTGGCCATTAATTAACTGTATCATCTTTGGGAAAATCACTTAATCTCTTGGGTCTCCATCCCATTAACTATGAAATGGACATAATGATACCCTTGACATAATGCATATGCTCCTACTTAATGTGATCTTTTCACTGAAGACCATTTACATCCACGTTTTGTATCTCTAAGTGCCTGGAAACATTTAATCCCTTTCTTAGACTTTGGATTGTCTAGAGAGTAGCAAACTTCTGTTACATTCCCGTCCTTTAGGCCACATGAGTGGAGAACAAGGAAAGGGCCTCAGAGAAAGAGGCCTGGAGAATCATTTTCGTTGCAACTAGGAAAGTGTTAGATTGTTCTGATGTGTGACATGAAGCGGCTATCTAGCCAGGCACAGCAACCTCGCAAGCAGACCCAGCTTGGTTAACCTTGCTGGACACAGTCCCTGCTCACTTCATTAGCCCAAAGTTCATTGTGATCTGGGAGTCCCATGCCAAGAACACAGTTCATTCCCCTTCTGATTCAAAACACCTGGACTCCTTTGGCCAGAGGCCATATCCTGGGGCTGGCTCATCTCCGAGTGGTGACCTGGGTCTTGCCTAAGCCTTCACTACAACAGCAAACACACCACAAGGAAAGATTAATTTTTGTGGAATAAGGCCAAGTAAAGCAAACATAACTGAGAATCTAAAATATTAAAAACCTATTAGCTGGGACAGTGAGGAGCCCACATTAGCCCTGAAGTAAGAAACGTGCCCAATTAGAGAAGCAAGAGCTATTAAGAGCAATCTGAGCTAGTGGGAATGAGAGCAAGATTCCTTGCAAGGATAAGTGATTGTAGCAGCAGCATTGCCAGAGCTTAGATGAATAAAAACACCCATTTATGTTTCCATGTTGATACTTTTCTATTGATGTTGTTCCTATGACCGTAATGATGGATGAAACAACCCCATCCTGAGAGTTTCAGTTGCAACTGTAGGGCTGTGAGATGTATGCATTGACTTAACTTTATGAAGACATAGACAATGAAAGAGAGGGAGTGTGAACATGGATTTGTTAGTACCTGTAGGTTTCCAACTGGATGTCTGTCTTCTTAGCTTGCTATGTATATAGAATTATAGCATGATTATATTCTAGTTGGTGTTTTGTTCGTTCATCCCTGAGCTCTTCACTACTGCTCTCTTTTGCCTGCCTCCCATCCCAGTTTTTCTTGTCCCCTCCATATACTAGAGGGGAAAAGCAAAAACAGGTGGTGGCATTCCAGTTAGTGCTGTAGCCCTACCAAAGTTTCATCACAGGTTCTCTTCCGTTATTGAGTTTCTCTCTCTCTCTCTCTTTTTTTTTTTTTTGACCATGCATGCCATGTGGCTTGTGGGATCTTAGTTCCCTGACCAGGGATCAAACTGAGGCCCTGGCAGTGAAAGCACTGAGTCTTCACCATGGATTGCCAGAGGATTCCCTCAACGAGCATTTTCTTTAGCACCCCTCTGTCAGGCATGGTGCTGGGAACTGCAGAGACAATGGGTCTTCATTTTAACTGAACGGCACATAAGGACCTCTGTCACACCTTGGGCTTGGCTACCTGGCTTCTCATAGACACTGTTCCTCACTCAAACAAGGACAGAATGCCTACATAGCCCTAATGCAACTTTTAATGTAGTTATTTGTTAGTTGTACTGATGGTACAACTATAGAAGAAGAAATAGAGGAAGGCAATGGCTCAAATATGATTTCTTTTTGTTTTTGTTTAGTTCGCCAAGTCATGTCCAACTCATTTTGCAACCCCATAGACAATAGGTCTCCAGGTTCCTCTGTCCATGGGATTTTCCAGGTAGGAATACTGGAGTTGGTTGCCATTTCCTTCTCCAGGGGGTCTTCCCAACTCAGAAATCAAACACCTATATCTTGCATTGGCAGGCAGATTCTTTACCACTGAGCCACCTGGGAAGCCCATGATTTCTTTAGCATTTGTAATAGATTTAGTTTTCTATAAAAATTGACTGCTGATATTACCCTTTTCATCACAAAGATATTATAAAACTTTCCAAGAAGATGTTATTCTCCTATATCAGAAGCATGACAAACCAAAAATATATGGCTAGGACACAGAACAACTAATGAAAGAAATGTAAAAGAAATGTTTTATAATATAGAGGGAAAGAAGTAAATGTTTACTATAACCTCAGATATGCAGATGACACTACCTTTATGGAAGAAAGTGAAGAAGAACTAAAGAGCCTCTTGATGAAAGTGAGAGAGAGAAAAAGTTGGCTTAAAGCTCAACATTCAGAAAACGAAGGTCATGGCATCCAGTCCCATCACTTCATGGCAAATAGATGGGGAAACAGTGGAAACAGTGGCTGACTTTATTTTTGGGGGCTCCAAGATCACTGCAGATGGTGACTGCAGCCATGAAATTAAAAGATGCTTACTCCTTGGAAGAAAAGTTATGACCAACTTAGACAGAATACTAAAAGCAGAGACATTACTTTGCCAACAAAGGTCTGTCTGGTCAAAGCTATGGTTTTTCCAGTAGTCATGTGTGGATGTGAGAGTTGGACTATAAAGAAAGCTGAGCACTGAATAATTGATGGTTTTGAACTGTGGTGTTGGAGAAGACTCTTGAGAGTCTCTTGGACTGCGAGGAGATCCAACCAGTCCATCCTAAAGATCAGTTCTGAATGTTTGTTGGAAGGACTGATGTTGAAGGTGAAACTCCAATCCTTTGGCCACCTGATGAGAAGAAGAGCTGACTCATTTGAAAAGATCCCGATGCTGGGAGGGACTGGGGGCAGGAGGAGAAGGGGATGGCAGAGGATGAGATGGTTAGATGGCATCACCGACTCAATGGACATGAGTTTGGGGGAACTCCAGGAGTTGGTAATGGACAGGGAGGCCTGCGTACTGCGGTTCATGGGGTTGCAAAGAGTCGGGCATGACTGAGCTATTGAACTGAAGTGAACCAAGTTTCAGGTACAGTGCTTTATACTGATGTTCTTCTGTGGGTGGATAATAGTCAGACTGCTGTGGTGGTTAATATATGTTTCTGTACCAGCTGGAAACATTAATAACTGCTGCCCTGAGCTCCTTGAGTATGTCCTTCCATTTCTGCTTGTAAGGATATCACCCCACCCAAATTTATTCAAATACCACCCCAGTTCACTTCCCACTGACAATAGGGAAAGCAAGTCTCAGAGTGTTACAGTGACTTGCTGGGGGCTGGGGGTGGGGCAAAGATAACTAGAGGCTGGGCTCAACTGTAAGTCCAGATATGGCTCCAAGCCTTTCTTCACTAAGCATACTACCTCTTGCAGCAGTGGAGTCGGCGGGGGCACAGAGATTCAAGACAAGTCACAGAGCACTCACTTTCCTTTTGCTGGCTGCTTTTCCTCCTCACAGTGTGGCATGTGCGTGCGTGCTAAGCTGCTCTGTCATGTGACCAGATGGACTGTGGCCTGCCAGGCTTCTCCATTCATGGGATTCTCCAGGCTAGAATACTGGAGCAGGTTGCCATGCCCTCCTCCAGGGGATCTTCCCAACCCAGGGATCGAACCTGCGTCTAAGTCTCCAGCATTGGCAAGCAGGTTCTTTACCACTAGTGCCACCTGGGAGACACACAAAGGGGCACAGCAGCTCTTAATTCTGAGGATTTAACTGGTGCCTCATCACATGTAAAGAACATGCATAGAATGAGAGACTACGAAAAGTAAGGATGCCCCTGAGAAGGAAGTGCTATGTAGAAAAGACAGGGACGGTTCTAAAAACAAACGTGCGCGGCTTTCCTAGCAGGAAGTTGCACGCACATGAAAAGGTAAGTTTTGTTTAATAACAAACCTATGGAAACTAAAATGCCCATCAATGTGGGAGTGGTTGAAAAATCCAATGGACCTCCCAAGAGTGAAATGTTATTCAGCTCTGAAAAAGATGGGGTAGATCTATGCGATACGGAAATGTGCCCAGTAGAAAGTAAACGTGTGGCTTGCTGTGCTATGCTTAGTTGCTCAGCTATGTCTGACTCTTTGCGACCTCATGGACTGTAACCCATCAGGCTCCTCTGTCCATGGGGATTCTCCAGGCAAGAATAGTGAAGTGGGTTGCTATGTCCTCCTCCAGGGGATCTTCCCAGCCCGGGGATCGAGCCCGGGTCTCCTGCAGCTCTTGCACTACAGGCAGATTCTTTATTGCTGAGTCACCAGGAAAGCCCATGACTGTCATAGGATTCAGCTATTTCATGCCTGAATATTTAACCAGGAGAAATGAAAGTGTATGTCCATTCAAAGACAAAGATATTTATTGCAGTTTTGTTTCAAATTGTCGAAGACTGGAAAGAACTCAAATATCTAGAAATAAGTAAATGGATGCTGTATCCACAGAATAGAATAGTACACATTAATAAAAGGAATGACCTGTACAACATGCACGAATCTCAGAATAATTATGTTGTGTGAAAGAAACCAAAGAAATTACATACTGTATGGTTTCATTCATGTAAAAGTCTAGAAATTGAAAACTAATCTGTAGTGACAGAGAACAGACTAACGGCTGCTTTGGGAGGAGGAGGGACAGAGGAGGGGACATGCAGAGGCTAAAGGTAACTTTTAGCAGGGGAATGGACATTTTCATTGTCTTTGTTTTGATGATGGTTTGACTAGTATGTACATGTTTAAAAACTCATAGAATTGTATACTCTGTGTAGTTAGTTGTATGCCAACTATATTTAAATAAAGCTGTTTTAAAAACAAAACATGAGCAGAATTTAAGGGAACTCTAAACTGTCTTTTGGCAGAGAAGTAGACCACTGCTTACTTTTCTTAGTAAATTTGTAAATACAAAGTGGGAGTGAAAGGTGGGGCTGGAAGGCTAGAGAATATTTTCAAAGTCTTAGAGATTCGAATCTGAGTATGTCCTGAAACAAAGGATCTGAATGGGTATTAAAGATCCCAATTATTTTGTGAAAATCCTACCTTTGCCCACTGATACGACTTTGAGTAAATGCCTGAGAACATTCTGCTTGTAATTGGATAATTAAAAGAATACTCCGAGTTTGTATTTGAGGAAGGATGTGTTTGGCTACTGATGGTCAGATTGGCAATTGGATCTCTCAGGATATTTTAAAAATTATTTATTATTTGCTTTCTTTAATTTTCATAAATACAGAATAGGAGTTGTTAGCAGCACACTTTAAAATTGCATTTCGCCATACTTTTCTTTTTTTCTCTTTTCTGTAGGATTCTTTAATGTCTTACCACCAACTGAGACAGATGGTGTCTTAAAGCTTTGGTTGGAATAGTTCAATCATTTGTTTTTCTCAAACACAATGTTAATGAGCTTTGCTGAGAGAAGAGCTCCCCCAACATATTAGGCTCTCAAAGCATTAAGCAGAAAACAGCTCTACTTCAATTTTTTCCAACAAATTTTAGAGAGAAAAGAAAGTGTTTCTTTCCCATGTTACTTCTCCTATTCCTCTGTATCATGCCCTCAGACATACATGAATTCATTTCAACTTCTGTGGTATCAGAGACATGAAACTGTGCTAATGGCAGAGGTGATGATTTCATCCCATGTGGAATATAGCCTTGGAAAATAGCAAAAGTCAGTGCGGCTTCAGTAGCAATGATAGTCTACCCTTCATTTCTGAGAGTTTCCTTAGGAGGATCCCATACAGAAAACTGATACAGCATTCAAGGTCATAATGTAAGGTTGGGAGCAATGGATAGAATTTATACAGGTCACAGGACTGATAAATATGACAGTTAAGCAATGCTGATTTCTTTCACATTTATCTCCAGAGATATCACCCCTGATAATCTGTAAAAAAACAAAGTAATTTATGAGAAGTTCATCACTGGCTACCAGTCTAAGTCATTTTCACAGCTTTCAACATAGCCGATGGCTTCTAAATGCTCCTTGTTAAACAGCTCACTTCTCAACGGTAGGGAATTGTTGCTCACACCTTGCAGCTAAGGCATACAGCTTTCTCCAGTGAACTTGTAACCAGTTCAAATGGGGAAGTACCTTCAGGTGAAATTTGCAAGGAAGAGGAAATGCCTTGATGCATAAAATCCGCCTTTATAGGGATTACTAATACGTTGAGAAGTTCTTTGTCACAGTCTTACATTTTCAAAAATAATTGTGCTCTTGTTGCCCCAGAAGACTCTAAGATACTTAATCCAGGCAAGCAACCTAGTGCTAGTGTTTTTCAGTTCTGGCTCAGAGACCTGTCACCAAGGCTGGCTTCTGGGTGTAAGCAGCTGCAAGGAACTGGCTCTAGGGTCCAATAGGTCAGAATTATAATAGATAATGAGAATATAATATGCAAGAAGAAAAGGAGAGTAGGAAGAGGGATGAAGAAGGGACCAAATTTGGCCTCTGGGGATATCTGTAACAAGAGGGTTTCCCACTCTGGGACTGAGCATGGAACCTTGTCACTTTGTGGGACTGGGGCAGTGTCATTGGAACAAAAGATATTTTCTTCCCAAAGAATTTCCTCCCACTTGTCAGGTCCTAAAAATAACTTATACATATGCTTCAAGACATACAGAGCATTATTTCATATATACTTGCCATAAATCCTCATAGCTAGGTTGTATTAAGTGCCATTGTTATCCTAATTTGGGTTTCTCAGGTGGCGCTGGTGAAGAACCCACTAAAAAGCAGAATGGTGATTTGAGGATGGAAGGCTCCCCATTTTCACAGCTGAAGGCTAACAACAACAACAACAGCAACCACTGGCCTGCTAATGCAGGAGACTTAAGAGACAAGGGTTTAAGCCCTGGGTTGGGAAGATCCCTTGGAGGAGGGCATGGCAACCCACTCCGGTATTCTTGCCTGGGAAATCCCATGGATAGAGGAGCCTGTGGGCTATAGTTCATAGGATAGCAAAGAGCTGGACATGACTGAAACAACTTGGCCAGCATACAGGCATGCATGCACTTTATCCTAAGTTGCATAGGAGGGTTCCAGATTGTTATATTAAGTCAAGGCACATGACCAGAGAGTGGCAGAGCATAAACTTGAGTCTGTATTCTGATGTCAATCTCAATTATTCTGTTAAATTGTTTGGGTTAATATTATATCATCCTGGAGAGATAGATTCACTTTTAGAACTTATTACAGAAATGAGATGCTAAGTAACAAGGTTACTCCTAAGAAGAAATGTAGTATGATGGCAAAATAACTGGGTTGTTGTTTTTGCTATTCAGTCCCTAAGTTGGGTCTGACTCTTTGCCACTCCATCGTCTGCAGCACATCAGGTTTCCCTGTCCTTCTCTATCTCCCCGAGTTTGCTCAAACTCATGTCCATTGAGTTGGTGATGCTACCTATCCCATCCTCTGCCACTCTCTTCTCCTTTTCCCTCTATCTTTCCAGCTTCGGGGTCTTTTCCAATGAGTTGGCTCTTTGCATCAGGTGGCCAAAGTATCAGAGCTTCAGCTTCAGCATCAGTCCTTCCTGTGTATATTCAGGGTTGATTTCCTTTAGGACTGACTGGTTTGATCTCCTTGCTCTCCAAGGGACTCTCAAGAGTCTTATCTAGCACCACAATGAGAAAACATCAGTTCTTCAGTGCTCAGCCTTCTTTATGGTCCAACTCTCATATCTGTACATGACTACTGGAAAAATCATAGTTTTGACTATTTGGAACTTTGTCGGCAAAGTGATATCTCTGGTTTTTAATATACTGGCTAGGTTTGTCATAGTTTTCCTTCCAAGGAGCATATGTCTTAATTTCATGGCTGCAGTCACAATCCACAGTGATTCTGGAGCCCAAGAAAATAAAATCTGTCACTGCTTTCACTTTTTCCACTTTTATTTGGCATGAAGTGATGGAACCAGGTGCCATGATCTTAGTTTTCTGAATGTTTTAAGCCAGCTTTTTCATTCCCCTCATTCACCCTCAGTTCAGTTCAGTCACTCAGTCATGTCTGACTCTTTGCAACCCCACGAATCGCAGCACACCAGGCCTCGCTGTCCATCACCAGCTCCTGGAGTTCACTCAAACTCACGGCCATTCAGTCAGTGATGCCATCCAGCCATCTCATCCTCAGTCGTCCCCTTCTCCTCCTGCCCCCAATCCCTCCCAGCATCAGAGTCCTTTCCAATGAGTCAACTCTTCGCATGAGGTGGCCAAAGTACTGCAGTTTCAGCTTTAGCATCATTCCTTCCAAAGAAATCCCAGGGCTGATCTCCTTCAGAATGGACTGGTTGGATCTCCTTGCAGGCCAAGGGACTCTCAAGAGTCTTCTCCAACACCATAGTTCAAAAGCATCCATTCTTCGGCACTCAGCCTTCTTCACAATCCAACTCTCACATCCATATATGACCACAGGAAAAACCATAGCCTTGACTAGATGGACCTTAGTCGGCAAAGTAATGTCTCTGCTTTTGAATATGCTATCTAGGTTGGTCATAACTTTCCTTCCAAGGAATAAGCGTCTTTTAATTTCATGGCTGCAGTCACCATCTGCAGTGATTTTGGAGCCCCCCAAAATAAAGTCTGACACTGTTTCCACTGTTTCCCCATCTATTTCCCACAAAGTGATGGGACTGGATGCCATGATCTTAGTTTTCTGAATGTTGAGCTTTAAGCCAACTTTTTCACTCTGCTGTTTCATCAAGAGACTCTTTAGTTCTTCTTCACTTTCTGCTACAAGGGTGGTGTCATCTGCATATCTGAGGTTATTGATATTTCTCCCGGCAATCTTGATTCCAGCTTATGTTTCTTCCAGCCCAGCATTTCTCATGTTGTACTCTACATATAGGTTAAATAAGCAGGGTAACAACATACAGCCTTGACGTACTCCTTTTCCTATTTAGAAGCAATCTGTTGTTCCATATTCAGTTCGAATTGTTGCTTCCTGACCTGCATATAGATTTCTCAAGAGGCAGGTTAGGTGGTCTGGTATTCCCATCTCTTTCAGAATTTCCCACAGTTTATTGTGATTCACACAGTCAAAGGCTTTGGCATAGTCAATAAAGCAGAAATAGATGTTTTACTGGAACTCTCTTGCTTTTTTGATGATCCAGCTCCTGGAGTTCAAATCCAAGTTCTATCAGCTCACAACTGTGTGTGATCTTAGGCAATATTCTTAAACCTTAGTACTGTTATTTATTTCAGGGAGTTACAGTGAGAATTAATGAGTTAACAAGCACAAAGCACTTAGAACAGTGCCTGGCACCTTCTAAAGGCTCCCTATTAGTTCTCACCACAGCAGCAAACACCATTGTTACCATAATTGATGCTTATTATTAGAGTAACTGAAAGCATTTATTACATTTCTTCCGGCTCTGTGGGAATAAAAATTAGGTCTGAATGGCATGCTTTTATGTTGATTTGAATCCTGCCAGGAATATATTAGGCACTGGAGAGCTGCATTACTCTGATAAACTCTTATTTCCAGTCTCAGGCAATACTTTAAAACCCAGGAAATGTATGTTCATTTTCTAATGTATCTTATTTACATCTCCCAACCTTATATTTAGGGATTACTGACTCATTCATACTATTCTGAGTTTGATACTACTTGAGATGACAACAGGTATGAATGCTCCATTCTAAAGATACACATGTATAACTTCCCTACTAGTACTTTCCCCCTCTGTTTATCTTCTATCTTTCATGGGTTCAATTGTTGAATGTCTCTTTAGCTTCATCTGTTTCCTGATAGTTCTCATCTAGTTATATGGTTTTAAATGCCAGTGCTATGCTGCTGCTGCTGCTGCTGCTGCTGCTAAGTCGCTTCAGTCGTGTCGGACTCTGTGCGACCCCATAGATGGCAGCCTACCAGGCTCCCCATCCCTCGGATTCTCCAGGCAAGAACACTGGAGTGGGTTGCCATTTCCTTCTCCAATGCATGAAAGTGAAAAGTGAAAGTGAAGTCGCTCAGTCGTGTCTGACTCTTAGCGACCCCATGGACTGCAGCCCACCAGGCTCCTCCGTCCATGGGGTTTTCTAGGCAAGAGTATTGGAGTGGGGGTGCCATTGCCTTCTCTAGTGCTATGCTCAGATCAGTTCAGTTCAGTCGCTCAGTCGTGTCTGACTCTTTGTGACCCCACGAATTGCAGCACGCCAGTCCTCTCTGTTCATCACCATCTCTCGGAGTTCACTCAGACTCACGTCCATCAAGTCCGTGATGCCATCCAGCCATCTGATCCTCAGTCGTCCCCTTCTCCGCCTGCCCCCAATCCCTCCCAGCATCAGAGTCCTTTCCAATGAGTCAACTCTTCGCATGAGGTGGCCAGAGTACTGGAGTTTCAGCTTCAGCGTCATTCCTTCCAAAGAAATCCCAGGGTTGATCTCCTTCAGAATGGACTGGTTGGATCTCCTTGCAGTCCAAGGGACTCTCAAGAGTCTTCTCCAACACCACAGTTCAAAAGCATCAATTCTTTGGTGCTCAACCTTCTTCACAGTCCAACTCTCACATCCATATATGACCACAGGAAAAACCATAGCCTTGACTAGACGGATCTTACTCGACAAAGTAATGTCTCTGCTTTTGAATATACTTTCTAGGTTGGTCATAACTTTTCTTCCAAGGAATGAGCGTCTTCTAATTTCATGGCTGCAGTCACTATCTGCAGTGATTTTGGAGTCCCCAAAATAAAGTCTGACACTGTTTCCACTGTTTCCCCATCTATTTCCCATGAAGGGATGGGACCGGATGCCATGATCTTCGTTTTCTGAATGTTGAGCTTTAAGCCAACTTTTTCACTCTCCTCTTTCACCTTCATCAAGAGGCCTTTTAGCTCCTCTTCACTTTCTGCCATAAGGGTGGTATCATCTGCATATCTGAGGTGATTGATATTTCCCCCGGCAATCTTGATTCCAGCTTGTGTTTCTTTCAGTCCAGCATTTCTCATGATGTACTCTGCATATAAGTTAAATAAGCAGGGTGACAATATACAGCCTTGACGTACTCCTTTTCCTCTTTGGAACCAGTGTGTTGTTCCATGTCCAGTTCTAACTGTTGCTTCCTGACCTGCATACAGATTTCTCAAGAGATAGGTTAGGTGATCTGGAATTCCCATCTCTTTCAGAATTTTCCACAGTTTATTGTGATCCACACAGTCAAAGGCTTTGGCATAGTCAATAAAGCAGAAATAGATGTTTTTCTGGAACTCTCTTCGTTTTTCCATGATCCAGAGGATGTTGGCAATTTGATCTCTAGTTCCTCTGCCTTTTCTAAAACCAGCTTGAACATCAGGGAGTTCACGGTTCACGTATTGCTGAAGCCTGGCTTGGAGAATTTTGAGCATTACTTTGCTAGCATGTGAGATGAGTGCAATTGTATGGTAGTTTGAGCATTTTTTGACATTGCCTTTCTTTGGAATTGGAAGGAAAACTGACCTTTTCCAGTCCGGTGACCACTGCTGAGTTTTCCAAATTTGCTGGCATATTGAGTGCAGATGTTCACAGCATCATCTTTCAGGATTTGAAACAGCTCAACTGGAATTCCATCACCTCCACTAGCTTTATTTGTAGTGAAGCTCTCTAAGGCCCACTTGACTTCACATTCCAAGATGTCTGGCTCTAGATTAGTGATCACATCATCATGATTATCTGGGTCGTGAAGATCTTTTTGTACAGTTCTTCCATGTGTTCTTGCCACCTCTTCTTAGTATCTTTGGCTTCTGTTAGGTCCAGACCATTTCTGTCCTTTATCGAGCCGATCTTTGCATGTCTCCAAGGCAAACCATTCAGTATCACAGTTATCCAAGTCTATGCCCCAACTAGTAACGCTGAAGAATCTGAAGTTGAATAGTTTTATGAAGACCTACAAGACCTTTTAGAACTAACACCCAAAAAGATGTCCTTTTCATTATAGGGGACTGGAATGCTAAAGTAGGAAGTCAAGAATCACCTGGAGTAACAGGCAAATTTGGCCTTGGAATGCGGAATGAAGCAGGGCAAAGGCTAATAGAGTTTTGCTAAGAAAATGCACTAGTCATAGCAAACACCCTCTTCCAACAACACAAGAGAAGACTCTACACATGGACATCACGAGATGGTCAACACCGAAATCAGACTGATTATATCCTATGCAGCCAAAGATGGAGAAGCTCTATACAGTCAACAAAAACAAGACCAGGAGCTGACTGTGGCTCAGATCATGAACTCCTCATTGCCAAATTCAGACTCAAATTGAAGAAAGTAGGGAAAACCACTAGATCATTCAGGTATGACCTAAATAAAATCCCTTATGATTATACAGTGGGAGTGAGAAATGGATTTAAGGGCCTAGATCTGATAGAGTGCCTGATGAACTATGGAATGAGGTTCGTGACATTGTACAGGAGACTGGGATCAAGACCATCTCCATGGAAGAGAAATGCAAAAAGCAAAATGGTTGTCTGGGGAGGCCTTACAAATAGCTGTGAAAAGAAGAGAGGCGAAAAGCAAACGAGAAAAGGAAAGATATAAACATCTGAATGCAGAGTTCCAAAGAATAGCAAGAAGAGATAAGAAAGCCTTCTTCACCGATCAATGCAAAGAAACAGAGGAAAAGAACAGAATGGGAAAGACTAGAGATCTCTTCAAGAAAATAGAGATACCAAGGGAACATTTTATGTAATAGGCTTAACAAATATTAACAAATATTTAACAAATTATTACATTTTGCCATTTTTGTATGAGACATTATTCTAGATGCTGGGACTATAATGACTTGTTAGATAGACTCCTTATCTGAAAGCACGTTATTTACTGACTGCTGGGGCAAAAAGAAGAAAATAGTTCACTGCAATTGAATTGATCGGTGTAACTGAGTTGGTTAGGACTGTGGGCATTTAGTCCAGTCTTGGACGTCCAGGGATCATCCTGAAGAGCATGCAACTAAGATGAGACACACAAATTATAATTTATCCAAAGGAGGAAGGCAATGGAAAAGAATGTTGCAAGCAAAGAATATTACATGTTCAAAGACCTGGAAGTGAGAGCAAGGGGGTGTCATTTTGTAAGTCACATTTGGATACACTAAAGGCATTTAGTGTATGTTTCTGCCTGTAACTAGGTGGAAACAGGTCCCATTTGGGGGCTGGTGGCTTGACTGGTGGCTCAGTCAGTAAAGAAACTGCCTGCAGTGGAGGAGACCCAGGTTCAACCCCTGGGTCAGAAAGATCCCCTGGAGAAGGAAATGGCGACCCACTCCAGTATTCTTACCTGGAAAATCCTATTGACAGAGGAGCCTGGTGGGTCCATGGGGTCACAAGAGTCAGACATGACTTAGCTACTAAACCACCACCACTAAAGGCATTTTAGTGGTCTGATATACGGTTGTGAGGGTGGTGTTATAATGTATCGAAAGGTAAAACTGATCTCAGAGGGAGATAGAAGCCAGATCATAAAGGATGTTATACATCTTGCTAAGAATTTAGCCTTATTGTAAGAGAAGTGAATTATTCAGGCATTTTAAGCTGAGGTCTACGATGTGCTCAGATCTGTATTTTTGCAAGATGACTCTAGCTGCTTTGTGAAGAATGGATTGGAGAGGGCAAGTCTGGACACAGAGACCATTCTTTTAATTTTTCCAAGATTTGTGGCAGTGCCTTTTTGAAGAGTTTGGTAAATGGATGTGCTTGCTGTTCATTTCTCGTAGGATGAAAAATATATCTTAATGATCATGCTGAGGAGAAATACGGTAACACAATTTATTGACTACAATGTATTGGCTTTTGTTTTATGATCTTTGGGAAATGAATTTCACCCAGATAAAAGGAAAATGTACTTCTGAAACATGTGAGTGGCAGGTATGTGTTCTGCAAAACAGGATGTGATGTGGGCTGGGCCATCCCTCTGAGAGCAGACAGCACTCCAGGGGGCAGGGGAAGGACGGATCAGACATGTGACAGAGAGACTGGCAGTGGCACACGGGGTGTGAGCTCTGTGAGAATGAAGAGCCCGCTGTACCCGACACTCTACCCTCATGAAAGCAGCCTTCGCAGACCCTTAAGAAAATGAATCTGTTAAACAGATGCCTTCAGCCTGTCACTTGCAGACAAAGCTTCTTTTCTAAAACCCTTCTCAGAAAGGTTGATAACGGTTAAGTCTGGTGAGAGGAATAATTTGTCAAACTAATTTATTATCGTCTGAGAACTCTCTGAATAATACAGGACTCTAGGGGATGGAGGGCAGTCATCTCCTGGTGTTAGTGCTCACCTCCCACAGACCTGGGCCTCTGTTTGCTTATTTGTTTTTGGTTTTGTTACATGTATGAGGCTAAGATTGTTCCCAGTTCTGTGATTCTGTAATAGTCCATTCTTTGTTCATTTTGAAAATGAGAAAATGTGAGCCCATGTGTGGGAATGCTAGGTTTCCAACAGGATTCACTAGGGAAAATTGGATCTGGAAGTGAAAGCTATCAATAAAATGGGAACTGGATCGGTGGTTCTACTGTTCAGCTGTGAATAATTGGTAGGAGCCACAGGGAAAGGACAACCCACATCAGGCTTTGAAGGCAGCTGTTTATGCCTCTCTGTTCCTCCAGAAGAGCTCGAAACCCAAACCCAAACCACCAAGCACTGTGCAAGAACTTTATTTTCTGCCTTTATAAAATAAGAAAAAAGCTCCTAGCCAAAATAAAAGATGCGGGGGGGCAATTTAGCATTAACTCAATGGGAAAATTATTACCATTCCAAAAGTAATGGTCATTTTTCAAGAGAAAGTGTGAAAATTCCTATTTCTAGTGTAATGGGTATCCGGCTGCACATTTCTGAAAGAATCATTTCCCCAGTCATGGTAATAGGTGCATTTGTTAAACTATTACAAAGGAAAAAGAAAGTAAGGAAGAAAGAAAATAAGGGAGAAAGAGAGAAGGGAAAAGGCCCCCAGGGGCGCTGTTTTTAGGTCCTGGGCTGTGACACCGCAGCAGCCCAGCACTCAGCCCCTTTGTTGGCCCTGGTTTTCTAGCATGCGTCTCGTCTCCTCCATATTAACATTTCAGGGTTAAAAAAATAAAGTTCCACCGAATGAACTGCAGGAGAATTTAACAATTCCGGAAATTAGAAGAAAACCTAACAAAACAATTTCCTAATCGTCAAGCAATACATATCATGACAATGAACAGAAAAGAATTGTTGTAGTGTGACAGAAAGAGGCAGGGGCTCTGAATCTGATACTTATTTCTATAGTTTTAGAGAAATATCCCACTTCCTATCCCACTTTCTTACTCAGCTAGATGAGAAGATTGGACTAGATGATGTCTCTGTCCTTTTACGGATCTAAAATTCTATATGTTAAAAGGACACATTTAAATTCAGACAGTAGATATTTTTAGTGCCAGGTTTGGTGGATAAGATCCTTAGTTTTGCATAACTCACATTATGCTCCAAGTGGTTCTCACTTGTCTAAAATGAGTAGCATTTGTTTCTGAAACACATTAACATTAATCAGTGCAAAGGCTTTGCAGTGAAGTATGAAAGGGAAAGTGTTAGTCACTCGGTCGTGTTGGACTCTTTGTGACTCCTCAGACCATAGCCCACTAGGCTCCTCTGTCCATGGAGTTTTCCAGGCAAAAATACTGGAGTGGGCTGCCATTTCCTTTGCCAAGGGATCTTCCCAACCCAGGGTTTGAACCTGGGTCTCCCACATTGCAGGCAGGCTCTTCACTGTCTGCGTGACCAGGGAAGATAAGGCACACAGATATGAGGTTGAAGTATTCATTCAGCCTGTGCTGCTGACCTGCTGGGGCGGAGTGTTAGAGTAACTCAACAGATGCTAGTTTGTGGAGGCCTGTTTATACATGTTTAAACGTACTCTTTAATTTGCCACGAACTCTTCCAATGCTGAATTGTATCCCCAAACATTCTTTCTACCCATGCGTGTATTTTCAGCACAGAAATTCACTGAATTCAATCCTGGGTGGTCAAGTGCTTGACTAAATGATTTAGTAAGAACAATTTTATGTACTTTCCTCCTGGTTCCTATTGGGAGTGCTAACACAGGTGGATAAGAGTGTTCTTATCCTAAACTCACAATAACTTCACCGTACTGATCAAAGTCTTTATCCCATCCTGCCATTTTTAGAATGTTTTGATTTTCATGAAATGTCACTGGGCAATATATATATATATATATATATATATATATATATTTTTTTTTTTTTTTTCCTGAAAATCTTTTCTGGGAAACTGCCTAGTACTCCATGTTACTTTTCTTCAAAAAGTCCATTTCATATGATACTACAGGCCTTTGGACTTTTCAACATTCCTTAGCCAGATGTTCAACAGCAAGTATTTTCTCAGCTGGGAAAAGGAAGGGAAAAAAAAAACAGTGAAACTTGTCAACACTAGTGGGAATTATCAGCATCAATGAACACTTATTTTTTACTTTGGCATGGGAGATTGGCAGAAATATTTGAAATATGAATCTAGGTCCTATCCCTAATATACCTTAATAAATTCCAGCTCTGTGGTACCAAACGAAAACTGATACTGGAACTACAGAGCATGCAAAAATACGGAACATATTCAGAAGTTATTACTATTCATTCTACTTCCAATCATAGGTTCACTGAACCTCTATGTGATAAATGAAACTTCAGGATATGTTTGTATTGACATTTATGAGTTTCAAGAATAAATGACCTGATTTTTTTCGAGAGGCGTTCCCAAGGGGGCTTAAAGGTAACAGAAATATCTTTGGCCCAGAATACTTCTTAAGTAGCTTTGAAGCCAGAAAGTTTAATTGAATTTGAAAACCCACTTAGGAATAAAAATCTAAAGGCACTTTGGGCATTGAATTATGGGACTAAGCCAAATATTTCAAAAATATTTAACTTCAAATGAAATTTTCACTCATTTGGCTGGTTAATTAAATATGATTTTTTTCCCCCTGAATTTCCCTGAGAAGGACAGAACTCTTTGAATGCATGGTATTAAAAAGAATACTAAATAAATTGGAACACAAGAGTCCTTTGGTTTGGGGCAACTTTGTAAAGTAACAGTTTTCTATCAAGGAAAGAAATATATCACTTCCTTTGATCTGGTTTCTTGAAGTTACAGAGGGCCATTTTTGGTCTCTCCAAGTGTGGATGGTCACTTATTCTCCAGGGAGAGTGATTTGGAAAGGAAACAGTGTGTTCTGCTGTTTTATCCCAAGGTCCTCTGACTAAAGTATTCTTCAGTAGGATTTATCAAAGCAGGACCGTTTTAACTCAGGATCTTAGAATTTAGACTTGTGTTTTTTCAACATGGAATCTCTTCAAACCTGGTTTATTATATGGAAAAAGCTCATCCTTAGTGATGTGATAAGTTATCTTGTAATTAAAAACTAAGCTTTTAAGATACAGCAATCAAAATCAGCATACCAGGGCATTGTGAGTCATTGTTTCTCTCCAATAATTCCTTCATTTGAAATTTTGGTGCTTTAATTTTGAGAATATGGCATTGGAGTGTATACTGACAGGTTAGTTGAAAGTTGAATGTTAAAAATCTAAGTCTTGGAAAATTTTTGTGTCTAGTTGAAAGAGCAGTCTCAACCTATAAAATAATAATACCACTATGCGTGTGTGCTAAGTTACTTCAGTTGTGTCCGACTCTTTGTGACCCTAAGGGCTGTAGCCCACCAGGCTCCTCTGTCCAAGGGGTTCGCCAGGCAAGAATACTGGAGGGGGTTGCTATTTCCTCCTCCAGGGGATCCTCCCCACCCAGGGATGAACCCACGTCTCTTATGTTTCCTGTGTTGGCAGGTGAGTTCTGTACAACTAGTGCCACCCGGGAAGCCCAATATCACTATGGACTTATTTTTTTTCCACTATGAACTTATTTTGGGTATGATAAAACCTTCAAGAATCTTCTCTTTAGTTAAATAAAAATGACTTTTTAAATATGAAGGTTAGAAACAAGTAATCCTGTCTTGAATCAACAGGATTCATGCTATTCAAGTTGCAAGGTGTAGGGAGAAACAGACCAGCAAGTCATCTGCCTGGTCAAATTGTTCTTAAGGTAAAAACTGAATGCAGGAAACTACTACTTTTCTATTTACTCTCTTCCTCAGTAGAGGGGAGTTGCTTTCATCATTGTTTTATATTGATTTCCCAATACCCATAGAATTTATATAACTTGGAATCAAGATTGCCGGGAGAAATATCAATAACCTCAGATATGCAGATGACACCACCCTTATGCAGAAAGTGAAGAGGAGCTAAAGGGCCTCTTGATGAAGGTGAAAGAGGAGAGTGAAAAAGTTGGCTTAAAGCTCAACATTCAGAAAACGAAGATCATGGCATCCGGTCCCATCCCTTCATGGGAAATAGAGGGGGAAACAGTGTCAGACTTTAGTTTTTGGGGCTCCAAGATCACTGCAGATGGTGACTGCAGCCATGAAATTAAAAGACGCTTACTCCTTGGAAGAAAAGTTATGACCAACCTAGATAGCATATTCAAAAGCATAGACATTACTTTGCTGACTAAGGTCCGTCTAGTCAAGGCTATGGTTTTTCCTGTGGTCATGTATGGATGTGAGAGTTGAACTGTGAAGAAGGCTGAGCGCCGAAGAATTGATGCTTTTGAACTGTGGTGTTGGAGAAGACTCTTGAGAGTCCCTTGGCCTGCAAGGAGATCCAACCAGTCCATTCTGAAGGAGATCAACCCTGAGATTTCTTTGGAAGGAATGATGCTAAAGCTGAAACTCCAGTACTTTGGCCACCTCATGCGAAGAGTTGACTTATTGGAAAAGACTCTGATGCTGGGAGGGATTGGGGGCAGGAGGAGAAGGGGAAGACCGAGGATGAGATGGCTGGATGGCATTATGGACTTGATGGACGTGAGTCTGAGTGAACTCCTGGAGATGGTGATGAACAGGGAGGCCTGGCATGCTGCGATTCTTGGGGTCTCAAAGAGTCGGACACGACTGAGCGACTGAACTGAACTGAACTGAAGTGGAAAAAGTAGGGTTTTTTTTTTTTTGGAGAGAAATTGGCAAAATATTTGGGAATTTTTCATGATTATATTCTCGAAGTAACTCTAATGTCTGCGACTTGATTGAAAAGGAACTTTTCAACTGAAACTGAAGCACCCAAAATCAGTAAAGTTGGATCAGAGCATACTTTTATAATGCTTTGATATTATCATTGAACTGGAAGGTACTCAATTTATGCACCAATAATTGAACATTCATTTGCAGTCCTCATAAAACTGAAGCCTAATGCCTTATTAGAGAGGCCCCTGAACCATTTTCCAAACACCTTTCAACTTCAGAATTGGTCCAAATGCACGAAGCCAAAAGTACGGAGTGTCCTGCCAGAAAAATCTCTTTGCATTTCTGTTACTGAAAACCACTAGACTTAAAACAAAGAAATCTTCTGAGGGAAATTGTAGAGGGCTTACCACCCAAATACTGGACCAAATAAATGAGCCTAAGATAATATTTTGAGTGAGGATTATTTGCCTACCAGCAATTACAAACATCTCCGTCTACTCAAGGTGATGGAGAACTGATAATGTAGAGCTAAAAATACATCAAATATACAGAACATCTATAGATGCTGTATATGTATAGCTACATACAATTATTACTGACCATTTCTCCTAATATTACCTGGTCCCAAACTGTAACTGTTTACAAAGTTGCCCAGTTACTAGCATCACTTAGCTGTCATTCAAAAATGCAGGTCTTTCCTTCCTTCTCATTTCTTTCCTGAGAGTTTCTGATTTAATAGGATTGGCGAGGGTCCCAGAAACATGTTTTATAAAGATCTCAGAGTAGTTCTGAAGAGAAACCAAATTTCCTATGTCTTCACTTAGGCCACCTGTTAGTTTGGGGCCTCAGCTTGTTCAGAGAGTAATGAGGTCCCAAATAAAGTGAAAACAGGACCAAATACCAGGGTGGGTTGCTTTAAGACTAATCCCTAGTATTTGCAATTATATTTGTAGGTGTTTCCAATGTAGACAAAAAGAAGAACCTAAAATGGTTATAGTTACACTAAATGAAGAATCTGTTCCTAGAGCTGTTGTCAATAGAGTTCAGTCTTAAAAGAAGCTGGAAATGTCTTCTTAGAGAAACATGTCAGACATATAAACTGAATTCCAGTATTCTTGCCCTGAGAATCTCAATGGACAGAGGAGCTTGGTGAGCTACAGACCACAGAGTCACAAAGAGTTGCTGGACACGACTGATGCAACTTCCCACATACACACACGTATAAATTGAAAGTGGTCAATTAGGAAATAGCAGAGATCAGGGTCCAGCTCGCTAAAGAAGCATGGAATTCAGGTGTCCTGGAGGACAAGTTATCAAATGCTAGAACTGCGATTTTCGGATGTCTTTTATCTCCTCATGAAATTCTATTTTTTATTACAAAAGTAAAATGTGAAAAATTCTATTTTTTATTTCAAAAGTAAAATTTGAAAAATAGATATCATTAAAAAATTACAAAATAGAAAAACGTCAAAAAGAAAATGTCACTATACTCATACTCCGTATTTTCTGATATTTCCTTTCTGTTTTAAAACACATATATCTGTATCTCTATATTGAAATGCAGATAGGTATCTACAAAATTTTAAGGCCAAAAATTATGCAAGTTTATCTAGTTAACATCATTGCTGAATAAAACTGGAACAATGACTCAATTAAGTTAGATGATAGAATAGCTGATGTTTACATGTTGCTTGTAAGAGGCTTTGTGCCCTTGCATAGGTTAATATAAAGCTCTAATTCTTCAGAATAGTGATGTAGGTACTCTGTGATTTCCCATTTTATTGATGAAGAGAAGAGGTGCAGAGGGTTTGAGCCATTTTGCTCCTACGAGGTAGCAGAAACAAGATTCTAGGCCTGCTGGACAGTCATTGCTTTTAACATTCATGGAGAGCCTATGAGGTGAGAGAGGGCAGAGGGTGGCTAAGGGCTTGCAATTCCCTGAGATGCTCCTCTATGTCTGCCTTTCTGTTTTATTAATAACATAAACATTTACGTGGTGGAAAGTTAATTAAGAAATCCTGAGGTTCATTGGAGATATGCTGTGATGTTATAAAACCAGCTTTAGGAACCACTGATCTCAATGTTTCTATCAGCCTGGGTTTTGGCCTCAGCTTTTATTCCTTAAACATGGCAGAGAAGAAGAATTTCACAAATAGCTAACAAATTTTACCTGTGGCAGATTTCATCTCTCTTTACTCAGTAAAATGGCTCTAATTTTTCTCTTTAGATCTGAAAAATGACTTTAAAAGATTCCTGCAAAATTCTGCAAGGCAAATTTCTAAATTCATGTCAACAAGAAAATATCTTTTTTTTTCCCCCAGATTACTTTAACAGTTGGATACTTGGTTCTGAAAAACAGTCAGATTTAATTTAGGCTGTAAATTAAGACAAGAGAAATTTTAGAGCCAATAGAGTTAGCTATTTTCAGACAGTCTTCTTGGCTTTTGTGCTCAGTTGAGCTTTGCTAACACAAAGCTCGCTCTCTCCCTGGGTAATCAGCCATCTTAATTGCTCAAGCTTCCACTGAAGGATATCCGAAGTGACCAGACCCTAGAGGGGCAGAGTCATAATGAAGAATGTTTATTGCTCTTCTTATGTCCTCATTGTTCAGTGGCTCACAGAAGCATCTCTACATTTTAGTATCATGTAATCAGCATCAAATTATTTTTTCTGGAAATCTTGACCCTATTACTATTAAATCACATGCAGACTGTTAAATGATTTACAAGCTGCCCAGCTTAGCTTCGCATTTTACATCTCTCTGGTGATTGCATTTTCATTTTATAACAGCAAACTTTCTCACAGGTCAAAGAAACCATCCTCTCATGGAGGTCAAATTCTCTTTCACTTCACATTCAATTTAATGAAACAGGATAGGAAAGCACTGTTTCTGAAGCATCATCTCCAGTGCTCGGTAGCATGGCAGCCCTGTACTCTTGAGGGATGGAAACCTCTAAGCTGACATCTGGTGTTGGATGATTTCAAACACAAAGGAAACCCACTTGTTCTGAGGCTGCTGTGGGGCAGCTGGTCTGCAGAGTTAAACAAGAGCATAAAGATCACACTGGCCCAACTTCTGAATTAAAAAGAAAAGAAAGAAAGAATAGTTGGAGGGGGGACATCTGCCCAGCATCTGTTGTTAGAAATTTTGTCTTTCTTATGAATTCAGACTCTGTGTTCCTAGAAGTGCCAGTTTACCAGGCAATAGTGTTAAGAACAGGGTAATATGAGATAATGATAATATGGGAAAATGAAGTAATAACAGAGGGGAAACGTCCCTTTCCAGGTAGAATCTTGCCGGTCTAAGATACGGACCCAGTTTTGTTTTGGGGTATGTATCAAGACATCCGGTTTCATAACCCCTTGTTTTAGTCTCGGGTTCCTCTCCAGTACTCTTTTCCATATCCTCAGCACCTAGTTTTCCCTCCTTTCAATACCTTGCAGAGTTCTTCGTACATAGTTGTTCAATAAAGGACTTTGGAAAGATACCTAATCCATTAAAATTTGTCAGATACTTCAGAGAAACTTTGATGTTCTCTTAGATCTCTTTCCATTTTTTTTTAATGGAAAATTTCCAACAATCTGCAATTTATATTGCATTTGGAAAAGAAAAACTTTGCTTACTTTTATGTATTTTATTATAGAATATTTCAAACATAAAAGGTAGAGAACAGTTTAATGAATACCCACATACCCATGAGCAAGCTTTAAAAAAATTTAGCATTTGCCATACTTGTTTTAGATATATTTTTAGAAAGAAGCAAAAGCACTCCATATACTGTTGAAGCCCCTACTCCTCTATGAGTCTACTTGCCTCCCTGCCTCCTTCGCTTCTGCAGAGGGTGCTTCTACACAGAGGTTGGTGTATATCATTCTCATGAATGACTCATCAGTATATACTTACTCTTTTTTACTATATAGGTTATATATATTTTACCATTTCATTTTAACATATATATATGACAAATATTTTACTAAGTATATATTTATTTATAAAATCACTAGTGATATACTATACACTTTTCAAATTTTCTCTTTTTCATCTAGCGTTATATTTTTCAAAATTTTTTCATGCTTCTTCACCTATTAAATAAAGATCACTGCTTCTCCAACTCTGGAAAAGAAGTTTGTTCTTTTTAAATATTCAGTCTATCATGAACCATTTATCTAATTAAATATAATAAAAAGGATTATTAGAAAAATGTGATAAAACAAAGATATGTTAAAACACAATTTCCACATTTAACAGATAAAAAAATACTCTAAGTTGCTACGAAAGTTTCTTTAGAGAACAAATAGTGAACAGTGCCAAATAGTTTGACAACTGACACTTGTGGAGTATAATTCCTCCTGCCTGCTATGGGGATTGCATTGTGACTTTTTGCAAAGAGTGCAGTATGGATAGGAGTGGGAGGGCATGAAGGTGGAACTTTGCACTAGTGAAATCTGACAAGTGCTAGCACAGCTAGGTGATCGAGGACAACATCCTCTGTGATGTCATGTTGATAGCATGTGTCCTTGATATGATGTAATAAGGACACTAACTTTGTGATCTTTCTTCTCAAAACACATAATCACACTACATCCATGGGGGCGAAAATCGGAAATACCCAATAGAGGAACATTCTAAAAACCTGACCAGTAATCCTGAAAACTGTCAAGGTCATAAAAACAAGGAAAGCTTGACAAACTGTCACAGTCTAGAGGAGCTTAATGAGATGCGATGACTAAATGTAATGTATCCAGGATGGGATCCTGGGACAGAAAAGGGATATTAGATACAAACTGAGGAAATTCAAATAAAGTGTAAGTGAAAGTGAAATGGCTCAGTTGTTCCCGACTTTTGTGACCCCATGGACTGTAGCCCACAAGGCTCCTCCATTCACGGGATTTTCCAGGCAAGAGTACTGGAGCAGGTTGCCATTTCCTTCTCCAGCGGATCTTCCTGACCCAGGGATCGAACCTGGATCTCCTGCATTGCAGGTGGACTCTTTACTGTCTGAGCCATAGGGAAGTTGTGACTGATAAACACACTAATATAAGATATTAACCATAGAGGAAACTGAGTCACCACACGCAGAAACTCTCTGTAAATCTAAAATGATTCTAAAACAAAACATTAACTTTTTAAAAAGGCTTTTGAGAAAATTTAATATAACTAGGGAAATATCATTTATGTAAATATGTCTAGAAAATGAAACAAAACAATTGACCATATACCTAAGCCTTTATTTTGGGATTTTCTATTGATTCATGATTTATATGTCTCCTAATGCAATACCACACTATCTTAATTATGTAGTTTTATAGAAAGTCATGTAGTCAGGTAGTGGAAGTCCTCCAACTCTGTTCCTTTTTGAAGCTTTTTTTTTTTGGTATTCCAGGTCTTTTGCTTTGCCACTTATTTTGGATCACCATCAATTATTTTCAAAAAGACTATAATAATTTTCAAATAGAGATTACATTAAATAGATGTCAATTTGAGGAGACCTGACATCTTAAAAATATTGAGTCTTATAATCTATGAATATAGAATGAGTTTCCATTTTGTTACAGATCTTCTTTAATTGCTTTCAGTAATCTTTTTATATTTCCATGTATAGGTCTTTCATTTCTTTTATTAAATTTATTCTTTAATATTTCATTTGATGTTACTGGGAATAAAATTGTTTTATTAGTCTCAGTTTTTGATTGTTTTTTTGCTAGCATTATGAATCAATTGCATTTTTAGTTTTGATTTTTGCATCCTGTGGCCTTTCAAACTTGTTTACTGATTCTGGGTTTTGTTTTACACTTTTGAGGTTCCTTAAGATTTTCTACACAGAGGATCATGTTATTTTCAAATGAAGATAGTTTTATTTATTTTATTCCCTGATATGTGTTTTTAATTTATTTTTCTGGCCTGATTGAACTGTTTAGAACCTCTCACACAGTATTGAATAGATGTGACAAGAGCAAGCATCTTCTTTTTGTTCTGATCTAAGAGTGAAATCATTCAAATATTCATTATTAAGAATGGTTGGCTTTTCCTGGTGCCCTTTATGAGACTGAGAACATTCCCTCCTATTACTAATTTGTTGAGAGTATTTTTTAAATTGCAAGTGGGTGTTGGGTTTTCTTTTCAAAAGCTTTTCTGATTCTGCTGAGATGGCCAGTGACTTTGTGCTTTATTCCACTGATACTGTGTATTACACTATTTGATGTTTAGGCTGTTAAAGCAATTTTGTGTTCTCTGGGAAAATCTCATTTGGACATGGTATATAATCCTTTTGCTATGTTGTCTAGATTTGCTAATATTTTATAAAGGATTTTTGTATCTATATTCATTTAGGATGTTTGTTTACAGTTTTCTGACCTCAGGATGAATTGGAAGTTTCTTCCTTAAGAATGTGATGGATTGGTATCAATTTTTCTTTAAATGTTAGGTAGAATGCTTAGTGAAGTCACCTGGATCTGTTTTCTTTGTGGGAAGCTTTTTAATTACTAAGTTCATTCCTTTACTTGTTATAGCTTTATACAGATTTTCTACTTTTTGTTATATCTCTCTTGATAATAAATATATTTGTATAAATGTGACCATTTCATCTAAGTTGTTTAATTTGCTAACATAAAGTAGATTGCAATATTTTCTTAGAACTATTTGAATTTCTGTTGGAGAATTACTAATGCCTCCTCACTCATTCCTAACTTTATTGATTTGTATCATCTCTCTTTTTGCCTTTGTCAGTTTTTTGCTTATGTATCTTTATCAATTTTTGTTGACTTTTCAAAGAACAAATTTTGGTTCCACTGATTTTCTATTTTGGTTTTCTGTTTTCATATTCACTGATTTCAGCACCAATCTTTTAATTTGGGTTTGATTAGCCCTTCTTCTTTCTTGAAATGGAAGCTTAATCATTTTGTATCTTTATTTCTTTCTAATGTAAGTGTTCAGAGCACTCAGTTTCCCTCTACGCACTAGTTTTGCTATATTTCCAGGTTTGGATATGTTATGTTTTCTTTTTCAAGTAATTAAAGATATTTTCTTATTTTCATTGTGCTTTCTTATTTGATCTTTGGGTTATTTACAAATGTGTTAATTTGAAAATATTTTGGATCGCTCAAAATTTTTCTGCTGCTAATTTCTAATTTAATTTTATTGTGTTCAGAGAACATGCTTCATATGACTTCAATTATTTTAAATTTACTGAGACATTTTATGTTCTAGACTTATGGTGAAATGGGAAATATTCTGTTTGTTCTTGAAAAGAATGTATATTCTGCTGCTTTGGGGTAGAGTATTGTAAAAATATCAGGTCAAGTTTATTGAGGTGTTCAAATCTTCTATAACAGTATTGATTTTCTGCCCAGTTGTTCTGTCAATTGCTGGATGTAGAGTATTGAAATCTCCACTATGACTGTTGAACTGTCGATTTCTCCTTTCAGTTTTGTCTATATTTGGCTTATATATTTTGAGGCTGTAATATTAGGCATGTATACATTTATAACTTCCATATATAGTGACCTTTGTATCAAGAAGTGTCCTTCTTTGTCACTAGTAATATTTCTTGTCTTAACCTATGTTTTCCCTGATATTAGTGTAGCCATTCCAGCATTTTTATAACTACTCTAGTACTCTTGCCTGGAAAATCCCATGGACGGAGGAGTGTGGTGGGTGTGGTAGGTCCATGGGGTTGCAAAGACTCAGACACGACTGAACGACTTCACTTCACTTTGTAGGGAAGATTTTTTTTCACCCTTTTGCTTTCAACGTGTCTCTTTTTATTTAGGAGGATAACTGCTTTATGATATTGTGTTAGTTTCTGCTGTACGACAATGTGAGTCAGCTCTAAGTATACATATATCCTCTGCTTCTTGAGTCTCCCTCCCAGCCTTTCTCCTACCCCACCCCTCTAGGTCATCACAGAACACTGAACTGAGCTCTTTGTGTTGTACAGCAGCTTCCCACTAGTGATCAATTTCACACATGGTAGTGTATATATGTCAGTGCTACTTGCTCAATTCATCCCACTCTCTCAAATTATGTCTCAATTTGTTGTTTATCATTGGTCAATTTTTTTATGGTTCTGCAGTATTTGTTTTTAACAACTTGCTTTGTCGAGTTTTATGGGTTTTTTTGGTGGGAGAGAGGATTTTCCAGTGTCTCATGCTGCCATAACCAGAAAGCCAAGCTATCTGTTTTATCAAAAAAACAAACAACAACAAAAAAAACCAAAAAACTTCCTGTAAAGAAGTTAAATAATACATAGAATAAAGAATGAAAATCAATTTCTCTGTATTTCAATTGTAACTGCTATTAACCTGTGTGAATACTTTTCCATACTCTTAATGCATTATCATGTTATTTTAACTTAAGAGGACTACACATTATGTTAAAGAGTCCAAGCTCCCTCTGCCCACCCCAGGATAGGCCAATGAATCCAAGAGAAGAGGTGGTGAGGCAAGGAAGAGACTTAATCTGAAGCCAGCAGACTGAGAAGATGGCAGGCTAGAGCCTCAAAATAAACATCTTATTGGGATCTCAATGCCAGATTCTTTTATAGATTAGAGATGAGGGAAGGTAAGGAAGTAAGGTAAAAAGGCCATTAATCTTGCAAACCGGAGAAGGCAATGGCAGCCCCCTCCAGTACTCTTGCCTGGAAAATCCCATGGACGGAGGAGCCTGGTAGGCTGCAGTCCATGGGTTCGCGAGCAGTCGGAGACAACTGAGCGACTTCACTTTCACTTTTCCCTTTCATGCACTGGAGAAGGAAATGGCAACCCACTCCAGTGTTCTTGCCTGGAGAATCTCAGGGACGGGGGAGCCTGGTGGGCTGCCGTCTGCGGGGTTGCACAGAGTCCGACACGACTGAAGCGACTTAGCAGCAGCAGCAATCTTGCAACCATCTCCTAGAATGGCAGACCTTAGGCAGGGGATGTGTTAATTTCTTTATCCACAGGTGGATATGGTTCTGAGCAAAGGCACTTTAGTTTAACAGTCAGGCAGTGGGGCTGGATTCTCTGAGGCAAACCATTCTGGGGGATTACAATAACAAAAGCAACGAACAGCGAGTCAAAACAAACAAACAAACAAAAACCCAGTTGCAGCATGGAATCAGAACTGGCTTCCTCCCTGCAACAATTACAGAATGTTTTAGAACTGGTTTTTTGTTTTTTTTTCATTCACCAAGATAGGGGGTATTTCAGTATCAGTGTGAATAGATTAACATCATCCTTTTTAATTCCTGCACAGAATTCCATTTTATGACACAGTTTTTCTATAATCCATTATGCAGTCCCTCACTGAGGAGTTTTAAAATCGCTTCTTTTCTTTCTCATTTTACAAACAATAGTGTGATAAACATACATCTTTGCACATTTGTCTAGGTATCTTATCAGAATAAAATTCTATAGGAAATACTATCAGTAATCACAGTGTGATCATTCTGACTTTGAGGATATTTTGTTACCCTCCAATGTATACCCCTCTTATCACTGTATATGGATAGCTATTTCATAAGATTCATAAGCTCATTATTTTTATGTTTCCCAGGCTAATGATTGGCATTGATAATTTATTCTTGCTTTTGTTTGTATTTATTTGATTACTAATGCTTCCTGGTCAGAGAAGGCAATGGCACCCCACTCCAGTACTCTTGCCTGGGAAATCCCACGGATGGAGGAGCCTGGTAGGCTACAGTCCATGGGGTCGCTAAGAGTTGAGGTGGCTCAGATGGTAAAGAATGCGCCTAAGAATGCGCCTGCAGTGCAGGAGACCTGGGTTGGGAAGATCCCCTGGAGAAGGAAATGGCAACCCACTCCAGTATTCTTGCCTGGAGAATTCCATGGACAGAGGAGCCTGGTGGGGTCACAAAGAGTCAGACATGACTGAGCAACTAACAATGCTATTGAACATTTTTGGTTTCTATTGAATATTTATATTTCTTTTTCTGTATGAAGTTCCCATTTTCTGTTCTTTGCCCATTTGTTTTCTGTTGGTATTATTTTTATTAGGACTCTTTCTCACTTGCCATTCTTTTCTCTATTTCCCTTTCCCATTTTTTAAAAAATGTCTTCAACTTTGTAGTTCTTCATTTTTGGCCTTAAAATTTTTTTTTTTTTTTATAGCAGAGCACAGGCTATGTAGTCCAAATGCTGTGGTTCTAATTTTAACTGGCCAATTATAAGCTATGTGGTTATAGAAAATAAGCAACTCCATGCCTCAGTGTCCTCAGATGCGAATTGTGAATAATGCTACCACCTACCTCATGGGCTTCCCTGGTGGCTCAGATGGTAAGGAATCTGCCTGCAATGTGGGAGACCTGGGTTGGATCCCTGGATTGGGAAGATCCCCTGGAGGAGGACATGGCCACCACTCCAGTATTCTTGCCTGGAGAATCCCCATGGACAGAGGAGGTGGGCAGGCTACAGTCCATGGGTTTGCAAAGAATTGAACACGACTGAGCGGCTAAACGCATAGCATAGCATCTCATAGACATTGTGTGAATGTTGTGTTATAATAATTGTAAAACATTTAGAATACTGCCTATAAATTATTAATGAGTCAGCTATTATTATTGCTATGTAATAAAATCTATAATTTTTTTCTGATAATCTAGCTTTCATAGGCAGACTCTGCCTAAAATTTTGTGATCTAAATGTGCTTGTGAAGGGAGGAGGAGCCAGGTAGGGATATAGGTTAAGAGACACACACTACTATGTAAAACATAAACAAACAGCAAAGACATATTGTACAGCACAAGGAAATATAGTCATTATTTTGTAATAACTTTAAAGAGAGTATATCCATAAAACACTGAAACACTATATTGTGTACTGGAAACTAATATAATATTATAAATTAGCTGTACTTCAATAAAACAAAAATCAGAAATATGTGCTTGGATACTCTAAGGTTTTAGATATATTTACTCATACTTTGTTCCGGTGTTAACATTTATACATTTATGTAGTCAATTTATTTGTATTTATTTTGGTCAGTGAGATGTGTGTCAAAAGTTTACTTTTTTCCAAATAAATGACCATTTTGTTCATAATCTATTTTATGAAATAATTATCAAATAATATAAGAATTTGTTGCATAGTATATTTTATCTTAGTAATTTGAAATGCCTGCTTTGTTTTTTAACTTTTTATTTTATATTGAAATACAGTTAATTAACAATGTTGTGATAGTTTCAGGTGTGCAGGAAAGTGATTCAGTTATACATACACATGTATCTGTTATTTTTCAAATTCTTTTCCCATTTAGGTTATTACAGAATATTGAACAGAGTCCTCTGTGCTATATAGTAGGTCCTTGTTGGTTATCCATTTTATTTATTTTTTTATTTTTAAATTTTAAATTTTGTTTTGGGGGTATAGTGATTAACAACGTTGTGATAGTTTCAAGTGAACAGTGAAGGGACTCAGTCATACATATACGTGCATCCATTCTCCCCCAAACTTCTCTTTCATCCATGCTGCTACGTAACATTGAGCAGAGTTCCATGTGCTATACAGTAGGTCTTATTGATTACTCATTTTAAATATAACCGTGTGTACATGTTATACATTCCAAATTCCCTAACTGTTCCTTCCCCTGATCCTTCCCCTGGCAACCGTTAAGTTCAGTCTCTAAGCCTGTGAGTCTGTTTCCATTTTGTAAATAAGTTCATTTGTGTCATTTCTTTCTAGATTCCACACATAAGGGACGTCATCCATTATTTCTCCTTCTTTGTCTGACTTGCTTCACTCAGAATGAACTCTCTAGGTCCATCCATGTTGCTGCAAATGACATTATTTCACTCTTTTTAATGGCTGAGTAATACTCCATTGTATATATCATCTTCAGAATTATCAATTCTTAGCACAAGAGATAGTTGCCTGAAAATTTATATGTTAATTATTTAGAAAAGTTGCTTGATGTGTAAATGTTTTGATGCATATTAGAAGCTATTTAAATCATTACTGTGAAAGAATAGTTTTATGTCTAGACTGATGGACTAGGACAATAGACCCTCCAGTGAATTATACTCTTTTGTCTATGCCCCTATGCAATGTCAATTTCTTAGCCCTCATCAAGAACTGGAGTCTGTTTTCCCACCTCTTAGATTTGAATAGGGCTGCATCTTGCTTTGACCAAAAGTATAGTATAAGGGACTTTACATGATTTGTATGCCTGGATCCTAAAAGGTCTCAAAATGTCTACTTTTACCCCATTAGTAAATTTGGACAGACTACTTGGGGTGCCTTAGGTGACTGTCTTGGATGACCACTAGATCCATGAGTGAAGGCACTTTGGACCGTCCATTCCTAGTGAAGCTCTCAATCCCAGAAACTGCTTGAGTGACCCCAAGTGAGATTAGAAGAAAGACTCTCCAGTGGGGTGCAGCGCAAACTGCAGGTCTGTGAGCCAATAAATGTTATGTTATGTCTCAGTTTTATTCCTTTGAAATGTCACAGTAGGTAACTCTGACTTTAGTTTCTCATTTAATTTTAAAATTAAATAATTACTTCCATCTCTTAAATGAGACTTTGCATTCTTCAAGAATATTTTACTGTCTTTTCTATAATTTCTGTTTGAATCAATATTCAGTCATCATTCTGGCAGCGCAAATGTCTCTGAAGATATAGAAAAAGATGAAAAGTCACAATAATACTTAAAAAGAAAATTGACAAATTTTTGGATGATCTGTGAAAATTTTTATACTAATTAAATAGAGGATAGATCTATATTTAGAGCAATTGATGGCTCTCCTGTGTTTCACCCTAGCCATTCTGGTCATTTGAAACTAAATGACAATCAGCCCTACTGCTGGCCATTACACCCTCCCTGTCCCATCAGCTAGAAAGCTGGTATCAGTACCAAATGACCATTCTTCTGCCCAGAAACTTCACAGATTTTACTTGCAATATAAATTTAGGTTGATTACAAAAGATGAATACAAACCTCTAATGCTTTAGGAAATATACCAGAATAAAATATGATAATCAGCACTTTCAAATTAGGAGCTATTATTTTCAGGTAGCCAAGTCTATTTAATCATGTTTCACTATTATGTATAAGAGATGCTCTGAAGTGCAGGATTTTAAGTAATTCCCATATAGTTTTTCTTCTGTGCTATGTTCCTTAGTTGGCATGTGACAACTGCCAAAATATAAAAATATTTTATTTCATAGTTTAGGAAAAATGATAACAAGCTTTGGGAAGTTAAGAAAATTAAGACCAACACATAAATGAGTTGGTGTGGCAACTTTTCTATATCTTCATAGACATTTGTGTTGTTAGAATGATAACTGAAGTATAGATTCAAACAGAAATTACAGAAAAGAGAGTAAAATATTCTTGCAGAATGCAAAGTTTCAGTTGAGAGATAGAAGTAATTATTTAATTTTAAAATAAAATGGGAAATTAAAGTCTGAGTTACCTATTGTGGAATTTCAAAGGAATAAAACTGAGGCTTAAAATAACACATGAATGAGTTGGTATGGTAAAGAAAACCTTTACCATGGAGTTAGTAGTAAAGAACCTGCCTGCCAGGGCAGGAGAAGTGAAGAGACATGGGTTCGATCCCTGGGTCGGGAAGATCCAGCTGAGGAGCAAATGGCAACCCACTCCAGTATTCTTGCCTGGAGAATCCCATTGTCTGGGGAGCCCAGTGGGTTACATACAGTCCGTGCGGTTGCAGAGTCGGACATGACTGAAGTTACTTAGCACACAGCACACATAAATGAGGAGCTTGGAATTTTCCATAAAGTAGTTTCTGAAATAAAGACAATCAGGAAGACTGACCTCCGGCATACCTAAAACAAACAAACAAACCAAAACCTAGGCGATAAACAAAATTAATAATGACAAATGGTTTGGCAACAGCTACAGAAAAGATGGTCTTGTAATTCGACCATAGGCTATGGTGTTTTGAACTTCTGTGTTGGATTAAAAAAGAAAGTAAATTGGCTGGAATTAAATCCCCCAGATTGAAAATTTCTCAGTTCTCCAATTTTCAGTTAATGCAATTATCTTGTATTTATTGTTGTTTAGTCGCTCAGTTGTGTCCGACTCTGCAGCTCCAGGGACTGCCACATGCCAGGCTTCCCTGTTCCTTCACCATCTCCCGGAGTTTGCTCAAACTCATATTCATTAAGTTGAACATGATGGTGATGCCATCCAACCATCTCATCCTTTGTCGTCCCCTTCTCCTACTTTCAATCTTTCCCAGTGTCAGGATCTTTTCCAGTGAATCAGTTCTTCACATCAGGTGGTCAAAGTGTTGGAGTTTAGCTTCAGCATCAGTCCTTCCAATGAATATTCAGGATTGAGTTCCTTTAGGATTGACCAGTTTGATCTCCTGGCAGTCCAAGGGACTCTCAAGAGTCTTCTCCAACACCACAGTTCAAAAGGATCAATTCTTTGGTGCTCATGTATAGAGAAATATTATTTTTATTTCTATTTTATAGAAATCTCTATATCTATATCTTGTATAGTGAAATATTTAAAATAGTGAATGTAGTCCTGCTCTTTATGACAGGCTTGATGTTTCTGATTATTTTTCTAGATATCAATCATGAGAAAGTTCTTTTTGTAATTTATCTGTGAAAGTATCATCCCATATTCTTCTAGATGGAGATGAGATAGTAATGTGTTTTTTCTAATCTTACTAAGAAAAACCTTTAGGGAACCATAAAATAATTAGATGGTTTAATTTGATTTTCTGCCACAGATGCTTTTCCCAGCATCAAATTGCACACCGTTCTCTCTGTTTAACACTCTAAGAGAGTTCAGCAGTAGGATAGGGGCCAGGACAACTGTTCCAGTCTATAGAACTTATATGCCTCCCTTTCCCACCCCTCCAACAATTTTCATGGTCCATGAATCAATCCTAACTTATAAAAGCATGAATCATATAACATGGCATGTTAGGGATATGAGTGTGTGTGTGTGTGTGTGTGTGTGTGTGTGTGTGTGTGTGTGTATGAAACTGTTTAGAATGGATGAGTATGTATATCTAAACCAATGCACAAGAACTCAGAAGAATTTCTCTTACAACTTAAATTTGTGTAGCATTTTATTATTTGCAAAGTGTATTAACATCAACCCTCTCGTTTTACATTTTCCCTACCTGGAATGTATTTTGAGGAAGTAATTGCCTGACACTTTGGAGAAATGACTGTGAATGGGACAGGCTTAAGTGACATATCCATGGTTACAGGGAAAAGGAAGAGCACAGGTGGGACACTTGAATCTCTTTACCCAATGGAGTGCTGGCCCAGAGACAGAAAATAGTTTCATGATACCAAGTGGGTGAAAATGAAGAATGATTCTCCTTTCTTTACTACTTTTTCTTGGAAGTACATTTCTTTGAGAAACATGTCCAGTGTAACCTGGGTAGCATTATATAGAAATATGTAAGGATTAAATTTACTACTATATAGCATATAGTTTTGGAGAAGGCTATGGCACCCCACTCCAATACTCTTGCCTGGAGAATCCCATGGACGGAGGAGCCTGGTGGGCTGCAGTCCATGAGGTCGCTGGGAGTCAGACATGACTGAGTGACTTCACTTTCACTTTTCACTTTCATGCATTGTAGAAAGACATGGCAACCCACTCCAGTGTTCTTGCCTGGAGAATCCCAAGGATGAGGGAACCTGGTGGGCTGCCGTCTATGGGGTCTCACAGAGTCGGACACGACTGAAGCGACTTAGCAGCAGCAGCAGCATATATTTTATTATTATTATTTCTTATAATACCCATTAAAAATAAGGTTCTTAAATGCCCTTGTCTTAGGCAGTTTTGAGAGAGTTCCAGTATAGTACACTGCACTCTTTCCTGCTAAACACAAACACATACTATACTCACACACACAACATGTACACACTATATAGTGTATCAGAAGTTAATAAAATTAATCAATAATTAAGCTATTTGAGCTTAACTATTCAAAGAAATACCTAATTTAGTCTAAAATAAAAATATAAGAATTAGTTTTGCCCCCTACCCATCACACAACTTTTTTTTTTTCTTTCATGGAAAAGCATTTGGATTTTGATACTCTACATGTTTTTGAAAATGTTGATAAACACAAGTTGTACTTGGATCTGGGTGACAGACATGCTTTCAACAAATGGAGTTTTTATTCGAGAATGGACTTTTTCCAAAAACCATTCAATCTCAGGCCTTTTGCTGCAGGTAGGGTTCAAGGGAATGCACGAAAAGAAGAAGGGCCCCAGTACCCATTGGATATTGTAGTTTCTTTAAAATCAGGCTGCTCTTACTTCCTGTGAAGTTCATAAAGTCCTGCTCCCTTTGCTTAATCATCCAGAATGAAACCTGCTGAACAGATTCTCTTCTGCTTCCTTGCTGCTCTGACACTGCCTCCGGCCAGGCTTGTCAGGAATATTAAGGATGGCTTTACTGGCCAGAACTCTCTTCCAAACTGCAAAGGAAAATTCCATTTAATTCTGTGGAAAGGCTTCTCTCCTGCTTCAAATTCAACATAAAATATGTTGCTGCTCCTGGCAGTGCCATCTGCTTGATGGCAGAGGGCTCTGGGATACCCAAGAGCACTATCTGTTGCTCCTGTGCCCTGGGAAAGGAAGGCATTTCCAATGTCAGCAGTGGTGCCCTGGCTGAGTGGCACAAGAACGACCCGTTGCTGGAGGTGATGTCTCTTACTATCTTGTTACCAAATTAAGTCATATGGACCCTGCTTGGGCTCTAGCCCAATGGGCAAGATGAGGACATAGTAATTAGATAAGCCTCCTCTGGCCAGGGCAAGGTAACAATGTGTGCCAGTCTTGAACAGCAGATGTTTTTCTACTCCAGGGCTGGCAGGGAAAAATCAGCAAGAGCTTGGAGTCCAGGGAGGCCTGAAAGGCTGCTTTGGGTGAGGAGAAGTCTTTGGGTGAGGCTGCTAGCTGGATGTCTCTTTCCTGCCTCAGTGCACCTGTCCCCTTTGCCATCTTATAGACCAACAGTCACAGGTGATGAAAGAGATGACAGAAAAATGTACATCCAACTTTTAGACAAGTCATTGGTCACATAAGTAGGAATAATTTCATCTTCTGTGTAGGTTGGATGTAAAACACCTTTTAATTTTAACCGTTATTGTGAGCCAGCCTTGTGGAAGTGGGAGAGAGCCATCTGCTCCAGAAAGGTGATCATGAATAACAAACACATAATGAGGCTTCCTTTGGCCAACACTGATTAGGGCAGAATTGCATGGTGATCATGACAGCTTGGAGATCGGGAAAACTGAGTCTGCATAGAAACTCTCCCCCTTACTACCATTGTAACCTCGGATAATTATTTAATCTCTTTTATATCTTTGTCCCTTTATCTGCAAAGTGAAGATACTCATATCTGCTTCACAGAGTTCTTGTGAGAATTAGATAAGAAAATGTATATATAGCACTGTGCCTTGCACATAGTAAGTGTTCAGTAGCTGGTTGCTATCACAAGAACTTGGACATAAGCAAGATTTATTACTGATTTAAGAGCTCATTTTAAAAAACATTCCTGAAACCGTTATTTGCTATAAAACATAATATAGACACTAATAATGTGAATATTTCTGTCTTATAATGTTACTCTGAGTTACTATGGGACTTTCCAACCCTACATTTCTTTCTTCTTTCCTAGTTCCAAGTTTCTGCATGTTTTACTAAATCCCACCAAATCATGACTACTTCACTTCGAGAAAGGGTCCATTTGCAATCCTACTCAGTGTCTCAATGTTCTGATCTCTGAAAACTTGATTTTCTGCATCACCTTTGCCACTTATTTTCTTTTTTTAATTAATTGAATAGTTGACAGTGCTGGGTTTTCCTTGCTGCACAGAGGCTTTCTCTAGTTGCAGTGAGCAGGGGCTGTTCTTTAGATTCAGTGCACAGGCTCCTCATTGTGGTGGCTTCTCTTGCAGGAGTACAGGCTCTAGAGCTCATGGGCTTCAGTCGTTGTGGCCTGGGGCCAGCTGCAGCTTGTGGACTCTAGAGCACAGGCTCAGTAGTTGAGGTGCACGGGCTTAGTTGCCCTACGGCCTGTGGAATCCTCCCGGTCCAGGAATTGAGACCAAGTACCCTGCATTGGCAGGAAGATTCTCAACTACTAGACCACCAGGGAGGTCCCAATTATTTTCTAAATAGATGTGGCTAATAGGTGACAAACCTGGGAAATTGGAGGACTAGGGGAGGGAAGACAGCTTACTTCTTTGCTATCTCCCTGGGCTTTGGGTTGCATTTCTAGTGTAATCGGAGTCTCTATAATTCCATCTCTTTCTAGATGTCCTCTCTGTGGTCACAGTTTCCACTGGGCAGATTTATGCCACAGCCCCAATTCCCATCTGAACCCTGACTCCATGAGCGACTGCTCCTCTGTGGATTTGGCCTCTGTCTGGGCGGTCTGTATTCAGATCTTCCAGAGCATCACATCGCTTGTCTCTGCAGCTCTAGAATAGCTTTTGGCTCTGGATATGAAATTAAAAGACGCTTACTCCTTGGAAGAAAAGTTATGACCAACCTAGATAGTATATTCAAAAGCAGAGACATTACTTTGCTGACTAAGGTCCGTCTAGTCAAGGCTATGGTTTTCCCTATGGTCATGTGTGGATGTGAGAGTTGGACTGTGAAGAAGGCTGAGCGTCAAAAATTGATGCTTTTGAACTGTGGTGTTAGAGAAGACTCTTGAGAGTCCCTTGGACTTCAAGGAGATCCAACCAGTCCATTCTGAAGGAGATCAACCCTGGGATTTCTTTGGAAGGAATGATGCTAAAGCTGAAACTCCAGTACTTTGGCCACCTCATGCGAAGAGTTGACTGATTGGAAAAGACTCTGATGCTGGGAGGGATTGGGGGCAGGAGGAGAAGGGGGCGACAGAGGATGAGATGGCTGGATGGCATCACAGACTCGATGGGCGTGAGTCTGAGTGAACTCTGGGAGTTGGTGATGGACAGGGAGGCCTGGCGTGTGGTGATTCACGGGATTGCAAAGAGTCAGACACGACTGAGCGACTGAACTGAACTGAACTGATTGACACTAAACTGAGTATCCTAACCATTCTCTCAGTGTCTCTAGCTCCTACTCCTTTGTAACTAGGGCCCTATGTTAATAACCTCTATTGGACTACTTGGCGTGGTTTCTCCTCCTGACTAGACCTGACTGATTCAATCTGGTGATTCCACAGCTGTTTTCTAAGTAACTAACCTAGTAGAGAAATTTGATTTTTAATTGAGCTTTGTATCTTAGAGGGCATTTACAAAAATAGGTATTGGACTATGACTCATTTCTTTCTTTCTTTTTTTTTTTTTAATTCAAGAAAGCTAAAAATTCCTGCTCTAAACTTCGGTGACTGACTGATTTTGTTAGCAAATAGCTATATAGTAGAGATTGTGTGCTTGAGACCTATAGGTAAAAAAAAACAAACAAACAGTGAGGTTCAACACATAGCTGCATGCCCACAGGAGAGAGAAAAGACTTGATTTTCTTCATTCTTACTGTTAGTGCCATAGTTCCTGATATTTAGGAGTTTGAAGTAGAAAGAATTTCAAGTTTATCCTAAATAAAAGAGCTTAGAATTATAAACTAAACCTAAAATTTATGTATTAAGATTTTTGTATATTTTTATATAAGATTTATGTATAGTTTTTCAATTTTTAAACTCAATTTTATATTGGAGTATAACTGATTAACGGGCTTCTCAGGCGGCACTAATGGTAAAGAATTTGCCTGCCAGTGCAGGGAGTGTGGGTTTGATCCCTGGATTGGGAAGATCCCTTGGAGAAAGAAATGGAAATCCACTCCAGTATTCTTGCCTGGAAAATTCCATGGAGAGAGGAACCTGGTGGGCTACAGTCCATGGGGCTGCAAAGAACTGGACATGACTAGGTGACTGAGCACTATAGCTAATTAACAATGTTGTAATAGCTTCAGGTAGATAGCAAAGGGACTCAGCCATACATATACATGGAAAGATAGTTTATTTTTGCTCTGTCCTTCATTCATATAGTTCCTCCAGATCAAATAAAGAAAAGAAAGGATAAACAAAAGAAAATTCCTCCTCAGTTCAGTTCAGCTGCTCAGTCGTGTCCGACTCTTTGCGACCCCATGAATCGCAGCAGGCTAGGCCTCCCTGTCCATCACCAACTCCCGGAGTTCACTCAAACTCATGTCCATCGAGTCAGTGATGCCATCCAGCCATCTCATCCTCTGTCATCCTCTTCTCCTCCTGCCCCCAATCCCTCCCAGCATCAGAGTCTTTTCCAATCAGTCAACTCTTCGCATGAGGTGGCCAAAGTACTGGAGTTTCAGCTTCAGCATCATTCCTTCCAAAGAAATCCCAGGGCTGATCTCCTTCAGAATGGACTGGTTGGATCTCCTTGCAGTCTAAGGGACTCTCAAGAGTCTTCTCCAACACCACAGTTCAAAAGCATCAATTCTTCAGTGCTCTGCCTTCTTCACAGTTCAATTCTCATATAAAAAGATAACTAATAATAGCAAGCAAATTTTCTGCTTAGTTGCAGGGAATTTCATAAAATAATTCTGATATTTCAAACTTGCTGCTTAAGTCAGTCAGTACAAAAGGATCAAACTTATGACTTCCTTCACTTTACAGATCATTTGTAATTTGAGGGGAAAAAGCTGCCTGAAGGAAAAAGGAGGCTTGAATTCTAAAGTTTAGGAAAGTTGTATTAACTAAACATCTCAAATAAAACAAAACCAGATCCTCTTAGGCAATCAGAGGGCCACATACACAAGCTTTAATCTTTGTGCACATGGCCTGAATTCAATAGGAAAGAGAACATGGAACTCTCAAAGTGTCCTGAGACATATGTCTTTGTTTAATTTCTTGAATTGATTCTTTTCTGCTTCCCATACTTATTGGAAAAATATCACCATTCTATCAGGGCTATGGAACTTATCTAAAGTTGTGAAATATCTGCCCTGATGGCTTTATATGACCAGTATGTTAATGTAAATAAATAAATTTATTCAGTTGACATTTCAGCAAATGTGCACTAAGGTAAGCTAAAAATTATCTTAGTTGGCATACCTGGTGCTTAGTAATTATTAAAAAATATCACAGTTTAGCAACAATAATGGAACTTTTAAAAAGTTATTGAGGAAGGAAACATACACTAATGAAAGCATTTCTTAAAATTGTCTGTCAAAGTAACATACCCATAAAAGTGAGTCAATTAGGGAAAAAATGTAGTGTTTTAATGACACAGAAAGAGTTTGTAAAGGAAACTGGATCCAGGACTTAGACAGCTTTGGATTCCATCATTATAAAAATGTAATATAGTAATGGAAACATATATTTAAATATTGATGCAACTATAAAGGAAACTAGAAAGCATCAAATGAGAATAGAAGATTAATGCAATGCTTATTTATTCAAAGGACTATATTTAAAATCTGTTTTAGATTTAAAGAAAATTGAGCAGAAAATACAGAGGATTCCCAGATAACCCCTTTTATCCTGAATGTAGTTTCTCTTAATTATTAACATTTTTCATTGGTATGGAACATTTGTTATCATTGATAAGCTTATAGTCACACATTATTATTAACTAAAATTTATAGTAACATCAGAGTTCACTGTTTGCATTATATATTCTGTGGGTTTTGGCAAATGTATAATGACACTTACTCGCTGTCACAGTATCATTCAGAATAGTTTCACTGTCCTGAAAATTCTCTGTGCTCCGCTTGGTCATCCCATCTTCCCTTCTACAAGCCCCTGGCAACCACTGATCTTTATGTTGTCTCCGCAGTTTCACCTTTTCAAGAATGTCAGAGTTGAAATCATATAGCATGCAGACTTTTCAAGTTGAATTATTTCACTTAACAACATGCATTTAAGGTTCCTTCATATCTTCCCATGGCTTGATAGCTCATTTATTTTTATTGCTGAATAATATGTTGTCATACAGATGTGCCATGAATTATTTATCCATTCATACTGAAGGACATTTGGTTGCTTCAAAGTCTTGGCAATTATGAACAATGCTGCTATAAACATTTATGTGCAGATTTTTGTCTGGACTTAAGTTTATAACTTATTTGGATATTTCTGGTAATTTTAACATTTATGACAAGTTTATGGAAAATTTGCCATAAAATTTATGTTAGGTGATTTAAAAATATTAACTGAACTGACAAATTTCTATAATATATACATGTAAATTTACCTAGAGAAGAATTAGAAGATCTGGATAGTTTTATAATAACTAAAAATTGTGTCAGTAACCAAAGATATACTTCCCTGGTGGCTCAGAGGTTAAAGCGTCTGCCTCCAATGCGGGAGACCCGAGTTTGATCCCTGGGTTGGGAAGATCTCCTGGAGAAGGAAATGGCAACCCACTCCAGTATTCTTGCCTGGAGAATCCCATGGACTAAGGAGCCTGGTGGGCTGCAGTCCACGGGGGTCGCAAAGAGTCGGACACGACTGAGTGACTTTACTTACTTACTAACCAAAGATATTCCCACTAAGAAAATTCCAAGCACAGATTCTCTACCCATATGTTTTAAGAGTGTTCACAGAACAAATATTTCAATCTTAATTATACTATTCCAGGGTGCTAAGAATTTTTTTTATGAAGCAAGTGTAATTTCAATACCAACATGTAACAAAGATAGTAAGGAAACAAAACATGGGAAAATTTTATTTATGAATTTATGAAGCAAGGATACAAAAATCATAAATAATATACTTACAAAGAGAATTTAGAACATATATAAAGCATAATAGTATAATCTACCATGACAAATTCGGGTTTATTTCTGAAAGATAATCTTGTATTAATGTTAAAATGTATCTTAATATAGTTTGCCATACTACAAGATTAAAGATCACAAAATTACCTCACCAATTGCAGAAAAAGCACTCAATAAAATGTAATCTTTACTGATGTTGATGTTCTTGGCAAATTAGAACCAGAAGGGAATTACCTGAACTGACTCAAAATCAACAGTAAATTTTATACAGAGTGAGGAGAACAAACTGAAAGCTCTACTTCTGAGTTTGCAAAAAAGACCAAGATTCTATGTACTAACTTAATTTTAGTCAGTATTTTACCAATGTTTCTAGACAGTGTTATCACAAGAAAAACAAATATGTTTAATGACTGAAAAGAACAAAAATATAAAAGCTTATTTGCAAATCATGTAATTGTGTACAAGGAATGGTCATAGGTACCTACAAGTAAATTACTCAAAATTAAGAGGAATGCAAAGTTGCCAAATGAAGTCTATATAGTAAAATTATTATTTCCTATTCTGTGCTTAGTTACTGTCTCTCCTCCGACTCTGCAACCCCATGGACTCTAGCCTGTCAGGCTTCTCTGTCCACGAGGATTCACCAGGCAAGAATATTGGAGTAGGTTGCCATACCCTCCTCCAGGGATTACATTCCTATACAATAGTAATAAATAGTAAGATTACAAACAAAAGCTGGCTTAAAGCTCAATATTCAATAAACAAAGATTATGGCATCTGGTCCCATCACTTCATGGCAAATAGATGGGGAAAGAATTAAAACAGTGACAGACTATTTATTTGGCCTCCAAAATCACTGCAGATGGTGATTGCAGCCATGAAATTAAAAGACCCTTGCTCCTTGGAAGAAAAGCTATGACCAAACTAGACAGCATATTAAAAAGCAGAGACATCACTATGCCAAAAAGGTCGGTCTAGTCAAAGCTATGGTTTTTCCAGTAGTCATGTATGGATGTGAAAGTTATACCATAAAGAAAGCTGAGCGGCAAAGAATTGATGCTTTTGAACTGTGGTGCTGGAGAAGACTCTTGAGAATCCCTTGGACTACAAGGAGATCCAACCAGTCCATCCTAAAGGAAATCAGTCCAGAATATTCATTGGAAGGACTGATACTGAAGCTCTAATCCTTTGGGCACCTGATGCAAAGAACTGACTCATTGGAAAATACCCTGATGCTGGGAAAGTTTGAAGGCAGGAGGAGAAAGGGATGGCAGAGGATGAGATGGTTGGATGGCATCACCAGCTCAATGGCCATGAGTTTGAGCAAGCTCCAGGAGTTGGTGATGGACAGGGAAGCCTGGTGTGCTGCAGTCCATGGGGTCACAAAGACTCAGATAATGCTGAGCAACCAAACTGAACTGACAAAAAATTTAAAGATATTATTTGTACTAGCACCAAGCATACAAATTATATAAAACACAGTTAACACAGTATGTTCAAGAACTCTATGAGGAGATATAAAATATAAGTGAAAGATATTCAATAATACCTAAATAAGTGAAAAAAATAAGTTACATTAATTATCTTTAGGTGACTGTAGATTCGGTGCAATCTTAGTCAAAATCGTAGCATGGTTTTTCCATAAAAATTGACAAGCTAATTAAAAAATGTATATGTAAATTCAAGAGACCATATAGATAAAGTCTTAAAAGACTTGCTCTTCTGTATATTAAGACTTATTGCCTGGATATACATGTATAAAAATATGGCAACACTGTGTTTTGCACCAGGGACTAATTTAGTGTCATAGGTCAATTACACTTCTACAAACAAACAAGCAAAGAAACTCACTGAAAAAGAAATAAGATTTGTGATTGCTATAGGTGAGGGAGTAGGAAGAGGGGAAATTAGACTAAAAAGATTTATTACAAAGCTATATTAATTAAGAAAATGTGGTATGGGTGTAGATAGACAGACTAATGAAAATGGAGAGCCCCAAAGTAGGTGCATGCACATATGTGCATGTATGACATGTATGATAGGGATGGCATGGGAGTCTAGTGGAGGATGAACAATATTTTCCATAAATTCTATTCAGGCCACCTGTATTTATATGAACAACATATCAGAATCCTAATTTATATCATGCACAGAATAAAGCCTGGGTGAAAGGCAAAATTATTAACACGTGAAAATATCTTCATAATGTCAGGGTACAGAATATATCTTTAACTTCATGTTGGTGTAGTAAAAAGAGAAAAATATAATATTAGACAGCCAAAAATATTTATTGAATTGAACAAGCCATTTCTTTATGTGTTAAGATGTAGCCACTATTTTGTACACTTTAGTCTTCTTTCCTTGTGTGAATGTGTGCTAAGTCGCTTCAGTCGTGTCTGACATTTATGACCCTATGGACTGTAGCCCTCCAGCCTCCTCTGTCCATGGGATTCTCCAGGCAAGAATACTGGAGTGGGCTGCCATTTCCTCCTCCAGGGGAATCTTCCTGGCCCAGGGATTGAAACTGTGTCTCTTACGTCTCCTGCATTGGCAGGTGGGTTCTTTACCATGAGTGCCACCTAAAATACAAAACACAGGACTTCGCTCGTGATACAGTGGTTAAGAATCCACTTGCCAATGCAGGGGACATGGGTTCTATCCTCGGTCTGGGAAGATTCCACATGCTGTGGAGCAGCTAAGCCTCTGCACTGCAATGACGGAGCCTGAGTGCTGCAACTACTGAAGCTCATGAGGCTAGAGCCACGCTCTGCAGCAAGAGAAGCCACTGAAATGTAATCCTGCACCCCACAACAGAGTAGTCCTTACTCATGGCAACTCGAGAAAACTCGAGCAAAGCAGTGAAGACCCGGTGTGGCCAAAAATAAAATAATCACATAAATAACATTTTAAAAAATTATGAAAACAATACAAAACACTTCAAATGTGAAACAGTATACCAGTGATATCTTTGTAGCATTTTACTATAAGAAATACAAAATTTACAAAAATGCCTTTTAAATGCATTGTGGTAAACTTATATAGTATTCAAATATCTAATAGACTTTTTTCTTTTTCCTGAGATATAATTCATTTGAAATTATAATTATATAATTATTTTGATTACAATTATGTAAACTTCAAGTGTTAAACAGTGATTCAAAATTTTTAAAGGTTATACTCCATTTATAATTATTGTATAATACTGGCTACATTCTATGTGTTATACAATATATCCTTGTAGCTTATTTATTTATTTTATACCTAGTAGTCTGTACCTCTTAATCCCCTACCCCTATTTTGCCCTTCCTCACTTGCCTCTCCCTACTGGTAAGCACAAGCTTGTTCTCTGTCTGTGAGTCTGTTTCTTTTCTGTTATATTCACTAGTTTTATTTTTAGATTTCATGTATAAGTGACATTATATAGTATTTGTCTTTCTCTGCCTTGTTTCACTGAGCATAAGCAAATACCTAATAGACTTTAAACATTCTTTGCCATTTACATAATATAACTGTTTCTATTTTGTTATTCAAATAATATCACAAGGTTGACATCTTCTTTCTAAAATGTGAAAAGAAAAATATATGAGAAGAAAGGAAATAATAAAAATGAGATATTTGTAGACCTTTGAGAATTGTTTTTTAAGGAGTAAAACAACAAACATGACTTACTTGTTTTAAAGACTATCTTTACTTCTAAAAAGCTACCAAAGCTAAAGTTATTTATTCTAATATAATGTTTTTTCTTCATAAAATATTGGGTTCTATAGCAAACATGTTAGCAAGAACAATTTTTATAATGTGTTCAGCTTAATATTGCAAAAATTGCATTACTAAGAAACTGTGTTGTCAAAAACAATTGTTTAACAGGGAAAAGAGAGTTAAGGGTTAGAAAGTTTCCATCTTGCAATAACAGTGAATTTTACTATAGGAGTTTCAACAATAATAGTGCTTTTAAAGTATGAACTGAATGTCTGTGTTCCCCCAAAGTGACTGTATTTGGGTATAAGAACTTTAAGGAGGTGACAAATATTCAATGAGGTGATAAAGGTGGGCCCTTAAACCAATAAGGCTGGTTCCCTTACAAAGAAGAGTGAAAGACACCAAAGTTCACTTGACCATGTGAAAGAACTGTGAGAAAATGAATTTCTGCTGTTTAAGGCACCCTGTCTATGGTATTTTGTTATGACAGCCTGATGTGACTCATAAGAGCTAAAAATGCATGGCTGTAAAACCTAACCATCTCTCACTAAATGTGACATTTATGACTGCCAGTATTTGCTCCATGATAATGGCCATTTCTATCATCAGCAGCAATATGATTAGCATAGTTTCTTACAAACAACATTTATTTCATCCTTATTTATTATTATTTGATTAGTTTTTACCATTTAAACTCCAAAACTTGGTGAATTAAAAGTATATCCATTTATTTTGTTCATAATCTTTAGTTCTGGTTTTAGCTGGGATCCTTAAGAGCTGGCAGTTACCTGAGGGTCAGCAAGGCATATCTGTTTCTGGAAGTGGGTCTGCGGCTAACATTAGCCTGCAAGTTTCTCATATTGTTTTGCTTACTTTCATCCCAATCATTAAGCTCAGTTTGGGGAAAACTGTGGGAATATAATAAATACTTGTTGGACAGATGGTATTAGGACAGTGCCCCTGGACTGTGAATTGCCAAAAACATGGAGATCCTTCAGAGAGCGGCCCAGGGTCACTCTTCAGGGAAGGTGTTGAGACCACTGGGGAACAAATGGGAATTACGTAGAAGGTCTTTGCTAAGAGTTAATCCTACAAGAAAAACCACCCTGGAACTGCTGGTAGCAGAGCCAGAGATGCCCTGATGGAAGGTTTTGCTGGCAGGAATTGCCTTGATAAAGGCAGGAACTCTTTGTTGAAAATCTCCAGTTCATCCCTTGTTGTAGAACATGTATTATGTGTTCAGCCACTAGGTTGTGTCTGACTCTTTGTGACCCCATGTACTGTAGCCCACCAGGCTCCTCTGTCCATGGGATTCTCCAGGCAAGAATACTGGAGTGGGTTGCCATTTCCTCCTCCAGGGGATCTTCCTGACCCAGAGAGCAAACCTGTGTCTCCTGCATTGGCAGGTGGATTCTTTACCACTGAGCCACCATGGAAGCCCTAAACATGTATCTCCTCACTAAGGAGAGAGGCATACTCTGCCCCTTATAGCAGCACACATGAGTTTCTCACACAACCTAGTCTGTTCTTAATACAGTTATCTTGAAGCTAGGTAAAATGAAATGAAAATATTTTGAGTCAAAACTATTGTATACACTATCAGGGCAGTATTTGGGGAAGTATATGAACTATGATCCAAAAGGATCATAACCAAAGTTTGCAAATTATTTTCTTATCCATTATTACAGTGGATGCTTTAAACGTCCTTTGTGAGGTGGGTAAGTCAAGTGTTATTGTATCATGATTTCACAGGTATGTAAACAGGCTCAGAGGCTCACAGGACTTGCTCTATCTTAAGAACAATAATTAGTGAAACTAAGATTCAAAAAATATTTTAGGATGCCAGTCCAATTACTTTCCTCAAGGCAATGTTGCAATTCCAAAAGAAAAACTCAGCTGAAAAATAAAGGATGTTTCTCTTAGGTTTTGTTTCAAAGTCTAAGAAGTGTAGTTGTGGCCCATGGGGAGAAAGTATTTATGTGAAGATATTTGTGTGACTCAACAGTCTATTTGCTAACTTTCTTTAAAAGAGACTTTGAAGGCAGACACTTGAGCCATGCTTGCAGAACAATCCTTCAGAATTTCTTTTTCACATTCAGCTTAACATCTATTTACAAAAAGGTTTAAGTTGAATTGATGGTAGTAATATGTATTTTCCAAAATTTTTCTCAACTGAAATACATAGTACTCTCTGAAAACCTTGCTTTAAACTTGCATTATTTTCTTAAGATCAAAAAAAAAATTGGCATTATTTGTTGGCTAAAAAAAAAAAAATGAAGTGACATTCCAAGCATCAAAGATGTTTTAAGTGTTTTAAAAATACAGTTATACTATTCATCTGTTTTCCCTTTAGAACCAATCAATGTACCATGCATACCAGCTATGGTAGTTACTGTGCCTTGGATGGGATGCTAAAATGTAGTCTCAGTTGAAATAAATTAAGTTCCTTCATTAGAGACTAAATACCACCAAGAGAGGAATCAGTTTCCTTTAATCTTTCACATACAGAGGCAATCTCTTTAAATTCAAGCAAATAATTTTGCATATTTATTATATTTTTGGATGATGGAACTTACACATGTACAGGCTAAATGTCATTCTTTAAAAAGAAAGTGTATAGTGAATATCTACTTCTGCTATTTCCTCTAACAAATGACTACTCTAGCAAGCCAAACTCTCTAATAGTACAATTCCTGTCTTCTTTTCTCATCCTAATAGTATTTTCTTACACTGATTTAATGCTTCTATAAATGCATAAATCTTGGCATTCAAATGGAGCAGCAAGGAAACTCCTCTAGTCCATGTCCAGTGTAAATTCTCACCCTGCATATTGGGGGTAGGGTCACAAATTTCCCCTGGTTTTCTGGGACTTTCCTGGTTACAGTGATGAAAATTCTCACCCAAGAAATCCCTTAGGTCTGGGAAAAATAAATGGTTAGTAATTGAAGAGCTGTCAAACCTGGACTGTTGGTATTTTAGAGGGTATCTTAGCAGACTTTTTAATTTACTTTTTAACTTGTATGTAGTATCAAATTTTCCAGGAAGTTGAAAGTGTGTGTGTGGGTGCCCCCTACATCCCTTTTATCCAGATTAGTAATTGTTTAATTAAACTTTCTATATTATCTATCACCCATCTACTTGCATTTTAGAATAGACAGGAGATATGCCCCTTTACCTCTAAAAATTCAGTGATTATTTCCCAAGAATGAGTACAGTCCCTTTTATAACCAGAGTATATTCAGTATGTTTGTTAAAACTCTAAAATTTGGCATTTATGCATACTCTAATTCATAGTACATATTCATATTTCATTAAATGTTCCATGATATCCTTTACAGATTTTCCTACTCTAAAATCTAATCCAAATTAAATGAATTTCATTTAATTATTATGTCCCATTAGTTTTTATGTCCTTTTAGTCTTCTTTAGTTTACAGTTTTACATTTTTTCCCTGTTTTCTCATCCTTGAGATTTTTGAAAAGTAAAGTAGGTTTCTTATTGTATAGAATGTTCCTTAATTTGGGTTTGTCTAGTTTCCTCATGATTAGATTCAGGTTATAAAGTATTTAGGAAGGAAGATCACTGAAGTGATGCTGCGTCTTTCTCAGTGTATTGCATCAGAAGCTACATAATGGTAGTTTATTCCAATATTGCTGAGGTGGGGAAATGCTTTAGATTTTAATCCTCTAGTTTTAGTAGCTAAGGGATTTTCTAATGACAATATTCCATCCATATTAGTTACTTATCGTTCTATTGTCATTCTGTTGTAAGGAGGGTTTTACTACTTGTGTTTTAATTTATAGGTGGGACTCAGTGCTGTATGAAATTTACCGTTATGATTGTCCTATTTGTGTGTGTGTGTGTCTTAGTTGCTCAGTCGTGTCTGACTTTTTGCCAGCCCATATAGCTTACCAGGCTCCTCTGCCCATGGAATTTTCCAGGCAAGAATACTGGAGCGGATTGTCATTCCCTTCTCCAGGGAATCTTCCCAATCCAGGGGCTGAACCCAGGTCTCCTGCACTGGAGGCAGATTCTTTACCGTCCGTGCCACCAGGAAACCCTATGAACCACAGAGATTGAGCCACAGGGATTGTCCTATGGTCTAGCATTATTATTTGATGTACCAGTAGCCCTATGGGGTAACATTTTCTGAAATATGCAGTGATCCCAGGTCCCTGAGTCTTCTGAAAACAGAAGCAAAATTCATCTACTTCTTACCTTTTGCAAAAATAAGAGGAATAAGTGTATGATCTGAAAACACTTTTGAAAACTTCAGAGAAGAGACACAATGTACATTCCACAGGAAAATTCTTCCACAGCTCATCAGACAAACACATTGAGTGTCTCCTGCACTCAGCACATCTTACCAGATGCTGCTTCACACAAAATTGCAGAGTTAAGAGTCCTTGGGAGAATATAGCTTCCATATCACCTGCCTGCAAGGGTTCTTCTTATTATTTCAAATGTTAATTGCACAGTTTTAAAGAAATGTTAACTAACTAGTTTGTAAGACTCAAAGAGCAAAACATAGCTAGTAACACACAGGCTATATGCTTAAGATTCCTTTTTTTTTTTTTAATTTTGCGATTCCTTTTGTTGTGTCAAAGTTGATCAGAAGAGAGGCTTACACAGATAAGTCAGTTTGAAGACAATCAGTACTCATTTTGTGAATAAAAGAGCGGTTTTTTCAGAACTGATACATTGATAGGCATTTATGATTTACTTCATTTTCCAGTTGTTCTTAGTTGATAGGTTTCATATCCACAGACATGCTTAATTCAGGAAGCAGCAGTGAACTATAATAATTAAGTGACTTGGGCTGAAAAGCCCTTCACTTGGTTGATGTTATGGGTCCTTCACCTGTAGATTGAAATAGAATAAGCTCATGATTCCTGAGTCCTAAAACTTGGGTCATTTCCATGGATATGGGCATTTACAAGTAGGTATGACGTGAAAAGTATGACTTATCTTTGGCTTTGTCTCAGGGACTACTACACATCCTGGTGCTACTTAGTTAACAGTTAACTGCAGTTTTAACTCCTCAGTGCAGTAAAATGACACCATTATTTTCATGACTTATTTTCTTAAGAGACTTGAGATATTTAAATGAATCCCTTTTCTACACTAAGATAGAAAACTCATTTCTTCAGTAAAATAAATACCAACGAGTACATTATTGAACTAGATGAGCGCTCTGTTTGCTTTCAGCTCAAAAAATACTATATTTGTAATTATGAAGTGCTTAATCATAAGCTTTTATACCTAGCACATTAGGCTTAAACTAAATTGAGGACAATCCTCTGTCTTTATCTAGAGAGACACTTTATAATAGGGATTTACGGTACAATAATCTATATGACTTATACAGTTAAATGTATATCTTCAGTTCAGTTCAGTTCAGTTCAGTCCCTCAGTTGTGTCCGACTCTTTGTGACCCCATGAATCGCAGCACGCCAGGCCTCCCTGTTCATCACCATCTCTTGGAGTTCACTTAGACTCATGTCCATCGAGTCCATGATGCCATCCAGCCATCTCATCCTCGGTCGTCCCCTTCTCCTCCTGCCCCCAATCCTCCCAGCATCAGAGTCTTTTCCAATGAGTCAACTCTTCGCATGAGGTGGCCAAAGTACTGGAGTTTCAGCTTTAGCATCATTCCTTCCAAAGAAATCCCAGGATTGATCTCCTTCAGAATGGACTGGTTGGATCTCCTTGCAGTCCAAGGGACTCTCAAGAGTCTTCTCCAACACCACAGTTCAAAAGCATCAATTCTTTGGCGCTCAGCCTTCTTCACAATCCAACTCTCACATCCATACATGACCACAGGAAAAACCATAGCCTTGACTAGATGGAGCTTAGTCGGCAAAGTAATGTCTCTGCTTTTGAATATGCTATCTAGGTTGGTCATAACTTTTCTTCCAAGAAGTAAGCATCTGTTAATTTCATGGCTGCAGTCACCATCCGCAGTGATTTTGTAGCCCAGAAAAATAAAGTCTGGCATTGTTTCCACTGTTTCCCCATCTATTTCCCATGGAGTGATGGGACTGGATGCCATGATCTTCGTTTTCTGAATGCTGAGCTTTAAGCCAACTTTTTCACTCTCCTTTTTCACTTTCATCAAGAGGCTCTTTTGTTCCTCTTCACTTTATGCCATAAGGGTGGTGTCATCTGCATATCTGAGGTTATTGGTATTTCTCTTGGCAATCTTGATTCCAGCTTGTGTTTCTTCCAGTCTAGCGTTTCTCATGATGTACTCTGCATATAGTTAAATAAGCAGGGTGACAATATACAGCCTTGAAGTACTCCTTTTCCTATTTGGAACCAGTCTGTTGTTCCATGTCCAGTTCTAACTGTTGCTTCTTGACCTGTATACAGATTTCTCAAGAGGCAGGTCAGGTGGTCTGGTATTCCCATCTCTTTGAGAATTTTCCACAGTTTATTGTGATTCACACAGTCAAAGGCTTTGGTATAGTCAATAAAGCAGAAATAGATGTTTTTCTGGAACTCTCTTCCTTTTTCCATCATCCAGCAGATGTTGGCAATTTGATCTCTGGTTCCTCTGCCTTTTCTAAAACCAGCTTGAACATCAGGGAGTTCATGGTTCACGTACTGCTGAAGCCTGGCTTGCAGTATTTTGAACATTACTAGCATGTGAGATGAGTGCAATTGTGTGGTAGTTTGAGCATTCTTTGGCATTGCCTTTCTTTGGGATTGGAACGAAAACTGACCTTTTCCAGTCCTGTGGCCACTGCTGAGTTTTCCAAATTTGCTGGCATATTGAGTGCAGCACTTTCACAGCATCATCTTTCAGGATTTGAAAGAGCTCAACTGGAATTCCATCACCTCCACTAGCTTTGTTCGTAGTGATGCTTTCTAAGGCCCACTTGACTTCACATTCCAAGATGTCTGGCTCTAGATGAGTGATCACATCATTATGATTATCTGGGTCGTGAAGATCTTTTTGTAAAGTTCTTCTGTGTATTCTTGCCACCTCTTCTAATATCTTCTGCTTCTGTTAGGTCCATACCATTTCTGCCCTTTATCGAGCCCATCTTTGCATGAAATGTTCCCTTAGGATCTGATTTTCTTGAAGAGATCTCTAGTCTTTCCCATTCTGTTGTCTTCCTCTCTTTCTTTGCATTGATCACTGAAGAAGGCTTTCTTATCTCTTCTTGCTATTCTTTGGAACTCTGCATTCAGATGCTTATATCTTTCCTTTTCTCCTTTGCTTTTTGCCTCTCTTCTTTTCACAGCTATTTGTAAGGCCTCCCCAGACAGCCATTTTGCTTTTTGCATTTTTTTCCCATGGGGATGGTCTTGATCCCTGTCTCCCATACAGTGTCACGAACCTCATTCCATAGTTCATCAGGCACTCTATCTGTCAGATCTAGGCCCTTAAATCTATTTCTCACTTCCACTGTATAATCATAAGGGATTTGATTTAGGTCATACCCGAATGGTCTAGCTGTTTTCCCTACTTTCTTCAATTTAAGTCTGAATTTGGTAATAAAGAGTTCATGATCTGAGCCACAGTCAGCTCCTGGTCTTGTTTTTGTTGACTGTATAGAGCTTCTCTATCTTTGGCTGCATAGAATATAATCAATCAGATTTCGGTGTTGACCTTCTGGTGATGTCCATGTGTAGAGTCTTCTCTTGTGTTGTTGGAAGAGGGTGTTTGCTATGATCAGTGCATTTTCTTGGCAAAACTCTATTAGACGTTGCCCTGCTTCATTCTGCATTCCAAGGCCAAATTTGCCTGTTACTCCAGGTGTTTCTTGACTTCCTACTTTTGCATTCCAATCCCCTATAATGAAAAGGACATCTTTTTGGGTGTTAGTTCTAAAAGATCTTGTAGGTCTTCATAAAACCGTTCAACTTCAGCTTCTTCAGTGTTACTCCTTGGGGCATAGACTTGGATTACTCTGATATTGAATGGTTTGCCTTGGAAACGAACAGAGATCATTCTGTCTTTTTGAGATTGCATCCAAGTACTGCATATCGGACTCTTTTTTGTTGACCATGATGGCTACTCCATTTCTTCTGAGGGATTCCTGCCTGCAGTAGTAGATATAATGGCCATCTGAGTTAAATTCACCCATTCCAGTCCATTTTAGTTTGCTGATTCCTAGAATGTTGACGTTCACGCTTGCCATCTCCTGTTTGACCACTTCCAATTTGCCTTGATTCATGGACCTGACATTTGGAATTTCATTACCATTTCTAGTAGTTTATAGTTACCGTATCTTCAGTTTAAAGACATTGGTGGTTATATTTAAAATCATCGGAAGATGACTCTGGTTAGGAATGAAAACCCCAGTGTATTGTTCTTATAGGAAAATGCCATCTGCTGAGAGTGAGTCCCTTTACGATCTTTAAGATGTGGATTCAAAATTTTTTTTTTTTAACAACCTGCTTTGTCTCCACATTGGCCGCGTTCTGTCCCATGGCCAACAGGCAGGAATAGAAGTGGAGGCTGTGCCACCGCTGACCTTGAGATGACCTCACACTGACCTTGTGTCGCAGCCGGTTGTGCTGGCGCTACGACCTCTTGAGTGCTGCAGTGTCCTGCAGCCTGGTCTATCCATCCAGCTGGGAAAAGGGTGGTAAAGAAGGTAGCCCCCTGAGGACTTGGTGGTACTGTAAAAGCCTGAACCATGGAGGACCAGTAAATGGCAACATGCACTATGGAGCGTAGGTATGTATTTGTTTAGAAACTGATCCACTCTGAAACTTGGGGGCTTCTGACAGATTTCTCTATGAAGCACCTGTAAATATAATCTCTTAACGTTAAAAAAATGCACCGTGGGGTGACTCTGGCATCCCAAGTATTCATCACCTTGTGTGTGTGTGTGTGTGTGTGTGTGTGTGAGTGAGTGTGTGCAGGCTCAGTCACTCATTTGTGGCTGACTCTTTGTGACCCCATGGACTGTTGCCTGCCAGGCTCCTCTCTCCATGGGATTCTCCAGGCAAGAATACTGGAGTGGGTTGCTATTTCCTTCTCCAGGGAATCTTTCAAATCTAGGGATCAAACCAGGGTTTTTATGTCTCCTCTATTGGCATGCATGTATGTGTTATTTGCTCAGTCAGCTTGTACTCTTTGTGACCCCATGGACTGTAGCCAGCCAAGCTCTTCCATCATGGGATTTTCCAGGCGAAAATACTGGACTGGGTTACCATTTCCTGCTCCAGGGGTTTTTGCCACCTGAGGACTGAACCAGGTTTCCCACACTGCAGGCAGACTGCAGGCAGGCTCTTTAACACTAGTGCCACCTGGGAAGCCACTCATCCACTTATACCTCAATAGACTGAGGTTTACCCACAAATTGACCTCCCACGAAAGATTCCTTGGGAAAGAAGAAGCAGTCCTAAAGCAGTAGTCTCCAATGTTGAGAGGGAAACAGAAGAAAAAGAGAAAAAGTAGTAGAGAAAGACAAAAAATCATCTGAAAGCAAAGCAAACAGAGATAAAGATTGCAAAGAAATGGGGATTGGGTGATGGGTAAAAGAAGAAAGATGCTTTGAGGAAGACATCTTGTATATCATCAGAAACTCACTTTATACTTTTTGAAAACTACTTATCCCAGAACTTTTCTATTTCTAAGATCACCTCTTTTCTTTCCTTCATAATCACTTCTTTTCTTCTTACTCCTGCCACCTTGTTTTATGGTACCACCTACACACCGGTTTATGTAGATGCCAGAGAAGAAAAAAAAAATAGCAGGGAAAGGGGAAGGGAACATACTATGTGTTGGACACTGTAGAACAGCTTATTAGATGTGGTTACATATGAGGAAGAAGCGATTTAAACAAAAGATTGAAAAGATTCTAACTGGTTAGATTGATAAGGAATGAGTCATGCAGCTTCTGGAGATTTATAAGGTCTTACTTAACTTTTAGTTTTGCTTGTAATCCCAACCTTTTATTGACATCTTTGAGAATGGTGTGTAGCTAGAACCAAGTTGATCTATTTGTGGATAATTATTAATAAAGAAGGCTGAGTGCCAAAGAATGGATGCTTTTGAACTGTGGTGGGAGCAGACTCTTGAGAGTCCCTTGAACTGCAAGGAGATCAAATCAATCAATCCTAAAGGAAATCATTGACTATTCATTGGAAGGACTGATGCTGAAGCTCCAGTACTTCGGGCACTTCATAGAAAGAGCCTCCTCATTGGAAAAGACTCTAATGCTCAGAAAAATTGAGGGCTGGAGGAGAAGGGGGCAACAGAGGATGAAATGGTTGGATAGCATCACTAACTCAGTGGACATGAATTTGAGCAAATTCTGAGAGATTGTGAAGGGCAGGGAAGCCTGGAGTGCTGCAGTCCGTGGGGGTCATACAGAGTCAGACACAACTTAGCAACTGAACAACATTATCAATATGTACACAATTTCTGTTTTAATGGCAAGTAAATAGTAAATTTGTAAAATAGTAAATCTGCCAATAGTAAAAGCCCTAATAAAATAGTCTCTTTCAAATATGCCAAGAGTTTGTGCACCATACCTTGTCCCATATTTTGCCGAATCTGTTTTACCTTCTCCACTGGGGACCATCCTATTTCCAGTTCTTTCTTTTTGAGGGGCAACAGTTATCACTCTTCCCTCCCACACACCTCCCTCCTTCCTCCCCTTCCTCCTTTCTCTTTTCCCTCTGTCTCGTCATTTCTTTCTCTTTCTTTTTTCCAGATAATCCTAGTCATCTCTCTTTTTGGTTGAGTCATCACTCTTTACATCATCACTGACATGCTATAGAAGGACAACATCAGGAAAAGATTAACACATGAAGTATGATCCCCTGACGTATTGTAGTCACACAATGCCTATTTTGAGGAATTGTGCAGAAGGTTTGGTCAATGTAACAACGCTCAGAATGTTTTCCTATTCTGGGATAATAAATGTTATCTCCAAGGTTGTGATTCAGAAGTCTAACCTGTGAGAGCAAGTTCCTCATTACATTTTGATCACTGTGATTTTACAGTGATGTGCTTTATTTATAAATCTGGGTATCCTTCCTTAGGCTATCAGAGATCATAAGAATTGCAGGTAATATACATGCAGGCTTTCCATTGTTTTTAGCAAGCAGTTTGGTTTAGAATGGGGATTTAAAATCACAGATAATGCCACAGCTTTACAAAATCCAGTTGTTAAATCTTCCTCAGGGCTGTAGCACTGGGGCTTATCAAGGAGACACTGATTAGTTTCATTGTGGGGTCAGTTTTGAGTGTGGAGGTAGTTTTTGTTTAACATTCTCCTGGGGAAAGTCCCAATCACCCATGGGAAAGGAAATCACAAGTTTGGAAGGTCAGCTATCTCCTGACCTGGGGAAGGAAAGAAGGTGGGTTGGGGAGTGGTTGAGGCCAAAGGAAGAGGATAACAGTGAGCTAAAATTCTCTTTCCTGTTCCCAACCATAGGCTCTTCATAGAAAATATACCTTCATATTTTGATGCATGAGCTTTAAAAATTCTGCAACTCATTTTTAAATTCCTCAGAGAATAGTAAGCAATATATTTCTAGCACCTTAAAACTGACTTTATATGTTTTCATATGTATTATTTTATTTGAATTACCTTTTAGCCTCATTTTTGGGAGAGGAACAAAGACTATGAGAAACTGACGCTCTCAAGTCCACTCAATAAGTCAGCAAAATTTCATTGGCATCTGCTATGTGTCAGGCATGATGCTAAGTCAGTAAGAGTAGAGCCAGGGTGGAAACAAATATTTTAGAATTCCCAGTCTCTGATACTATCCTGTTCTATGGCGCCTCGCTTCCTGATGAGTATAGTTGACAGAACTCTTCCTGGACTTCCAGCTACACTTCTTTCTTCCTGGATAAAATTCTCCCTTCTTGCCTATTAAAATATATTAATAGCCAATGTTACTTATTTCTGACTGTGTCATTCCACTTATTCAGAGAAGGCAATGGCATCCCACTCCAGTACTCTTGCCTGGAAAATCCCATGGATGGAGGAGCTTGGTAGGCTGCAGTCCATGGGGTTGTGAAGAGACAGGACTGAGCGACTTCACTTTCACTTTTCACTTTCATGCATTGGAAAAGGAAATGGCAACCCACTCCAGTGCTCTTGCCTGGAGAATCCCAGGGACGGGGGGAGCCTGGTGGGCTGCTGTCTATGGAGTCACACAGAGTCTGACATGACTGAAGCGACTTAGCAGCAGCAGCAGGAGCATTCCACTTATTAGAATGTAAATCCCTAAGGTAAAGAATCATTTTTGCTTTTGTGATTGTTGATTTTGTTTTATAACATCTGTGGCACATAGATGTTACCCACATTAAATGTGCAATATAGAATCACTATATATATATGTATAAATTTCCATAAATATAATCAGTAGCCTGTGGTAATTATAAAGTAAATCATGATATTTTTCAGGTGAGGTGATGAAAATTAGCTTGAGCTGCTCTTTTCCCAGGCACTTAATTATTTTAATTGATTGACATTCTGTTTTGAAGCATAAATGAAGTAGAAGTAAGATTTGTCACAATATGTGGGACAAATATAATCATAAAAATATAGGCAAATTATTTTGAATATTCAGGTTTATAATTTGACCTTGGAAATGTGTGTGTGTGTGTGTGTGTGTGTGTGTTTGTGTATGTATGTGAAGGAAAAGAATGTAATGCTAATGAAATCCAGAAATGGAACAAATGGGAATTGGGGACAGGGAGGCTGCAGCATTTTTTCATCCAAAGCAATCTCAACTCCAAGAGCAAAACTTTATGAGAGTTTAGTTTTTGAGCGAATTGATGAGCTCACCCTTCCTTTTCATTTTCCTTTCCAATTTGCACAGCTGAAAAACACTGTCAATTGAAACACTCTGTTAAGTCAACGATCTGTACACCCTATCTGTTAGTTCTTGTTCCTGAAGTGCCATTTTAACTATTAACCATTTGGAAAAATTAGCATGACATTCCAAACATAGCTGATAAATTTTCTCAGGTTCGCACTCAGTTGCAAACACGTTCTGAGTTATATATAATTACTGCACCCGAGGGGGTCCTGACAAAAGTCCAGGTATTTCCTGTCCACACTCTGCGTCTCAGCCTGTTTTATACTTAGACCCAGGAGCCTGATTCGGAACATACTGCAAAGAATTTGGGATTCGAGAGCCCTAAAATAAAAATTCTGAGCGTGTGTGTATGTTTGGTCAGAAAGACCAGAAAAGGAGGGGAAAAGGGAGATCAGAAAAAGCCATTAGACGAAAACATTTAACGTAGTGAAATTCTTAAAGAAGTACATTGAAAATAAAATTGGAATATTCTGCTGTAGTTGAAAAGAATAAACTAGGTCTGTGTACCAATATGGATAGATTATATGAAAAATAATGTTTAATGAAAATATAACTTACACAAAAATATTTAACGATGGCATTCTTTAAGTAAAAAGACCAAAATTGCACATAGATATATATATGTGGTACAGCATGATTATTTTTAAAAATGACTTGAGTTATATATATAAATATATTTATGAATATATAAAAATATAAGAAGAAGGTGATGGCACCCCACTCCCGTACTTTTGCCGGGAAAATACCATGGATGGAGGAGACTGGTGAGCTGCAGTCCATGGGGTCGCGAAGAATCGGCCACGACTGAGCTACTTCACTTTCACTTTTCCCTTTCATGCACTGGAGAAGGAAATGGCAACCCACTCCAGTCTTCTTGCCTGGAGAATCCCAGGGACAGGGAAGCCTGGTGGGCTGCCGTCTATGGGGTCACACAGAGTCGGCCATGACTGAAGCGATGCAGCAGCATGTGTAATAAATTCTGGTTAATGGTTTTCTGGGGACAGAAAGGGTAGAGAACAAATTTGAGAAAAGGTGATTTGAGTTTTAATGTTTTATTTCCTTGAGTGAAGAAAAAGATTAGTGTCAAATGTGCAGACTAATATTTTAAAATTATGAGTGGTGGTTGACACAGCGGCTGTTTTACTATTTTATACATATATACTTATATGCATATAAATTAACAACAAAAGTGAACTTTTATCCTTTAACATCATTCATATTTATGATTAATAAAAGTTTGGAGGTTTCAGATGTATGTTACAAAAAGGAGTAATTGATCTCATTTTTAAGTGTTCTGATAAGACTCATAGTTTAAGGAGTGATGACTTTTTTTATTGAAGAATCATTGATTTACAGTGTTGTGTTAATTTCTGCTGTACAATAGAGTGATTCAATTATACATACATATATATGCATTCTTTTTAATATTTTTCACCATTATAGTTTACGTAGGACTTTGAATATAGCTCCCTCCTATAGTATACGGTAGGACTTTGTTGTTTATCCATTCAGTGTATAATAGTTTGCATCTGCTAATCCCAAACTCCCAGTCCTTCCCTCCCTGACCCTCACTCCCTGCTTGGCAACCAAAAGTCTACTCTCTATGTCTCTGAGTCTGTTTTTATTTTGTAGATAAGTTCATTTTATCATATTTTAGATTTCAAATATAAGTGGAGTACATCACATGGTATCATATGGTATAGGATGGAATATCATAGATATTTGTCTGTCTTTACCTGACTGACTTCACTTAGTATGATAATCTTTAGGTCTATCCATGTTGCTTCAAATGGCATTATTTCATTCTGTTTTATAGTATTCCACCCATTCTCTTCATTCCTTCATCTGTTGATGGGCATTTGGGTTGTTTCCGTATCTTGGCTACTGTATAGTGCTGCTATGAACTTTGGGATGCACGCATCTTTTTAAATTATACTTTTGGGAGTGGTAATATTTTATTTAACAATGTTCACCACATTACTTACTACTTGAAGCCCACTGATTATGTTAATACTTTACTACTGTAATAGGAAGATTTTTGTTATTCCACTTGAGTGTTCACTGCCAATGCATTATGGGTGTTTTGTCTGAGTTTTCCATTCCTGACTAAAACTGATAATGCACTGTCATATTTCCTTGCACTCACTATCTGTGCAGTTGTGGAATTTGCAATACATTTAGGCAGAAAAGAAATCCTTCTTCAAATCTTGTTGTAGGAAAAGTGAGGGTTGGATCTCATTTTGCCTCCATTGGCCTAGTCCTGTTTTTGGAATTAGCCTGGCATCTTACCCCTGGATGGGCTGCATGAGATGGGATGCTTCATGGTCTTATTTCTTCTTTACTTTTTGTTCCTTGCTTGATACTTTAAGCCCTCAAACTCAGAAGTTAAAAAAATATATATTTGTTTTATTTAAAAATACTTTCCTTGTTAAAAAAATGAAAACTAATGGTGGATATAGTGAAAAATAAAACTCTTTCCCCTTGTATCCCATTATCTGCCCCTCTTCTGCACTTACTTGCCTTTAATTGTTCTGTGGTGAGAAAATTACAGTATACACAGAGAATACATTTTCTAAGGAGGTGAAACATTTCTTCTGTGCTTCTCATTGTCTCATTATTTCTCCATTTTACTCTGTACCCTCTCAACCTTTTCTAAGCAAAAAGTCTTGTTCATTGTTGACTTCTATCAGTTGACATCACTGCTATTTGTATTTCTAATAGCACATGCTCTGATGCAGAATATTCCTCAGTATCCAAGGGAATGATGCTACTTATAATGGTAAAGAAGTGGGCAATGGGGTCAAATTCCAGGTCACTGACGCTGCTCAGAACTGCTGCAATCTCACCATACATCTGGATATATCTCTCTCCCTTTGGTCAAAGATTATCTTTAAAGAAGGCACATCAAATTTTACTTTGGAATTTGATATTTGTTGAATCGAAGATCTTATTGGGCAAGAAAAGGCATTTTAGCTCTGCAGCACTTGCAGCGTTACACAAGAAAAGGTGCTGGCAGTGCTAGCATTTCAGAAATTTGAAATCCTTACTTATTTCAAAGTTTTTAATTCCCTTCATATTATGATCAGAGGATGAACATTTGTTCATATTTTTAATTGCTTGGCACATGTTGGTCTTCCCGGTAGCTCAAATGGTAAAGAATCTGTATGCAATGCAGGAGACCTGGGTTTGATCCCTGGGTCAAGAAGACCACTTGAAGAAGGGAATGGAAACCCACACCGATATTCTTGCCTTGAGAATTCCACTAGACAGAGGAGCCTGCTGGGCTATGGTCCATGGAGTCACAAAGAGTTGGACGTGACTGAGCAACACCATGCTGTGGCACATGTTATAAACAAATTTTATACAAGTTCAACAATTTGATATAAGTGAGAATGATGTATTTCTCCAAAGAAGACATACGGATGGCTAACAAACACATGAAAAGATGTTCAACATCACTCATTATCAGAGAAATGCAAATCAAGACCACAATGAGGCACCATTTCACACCAGTCAGAATGGCTGCGATCTAAAAGTCTACAAGCAATAAATGCTGGAGAGGATGTGGAGAAAAGGGAACCCTCTTACACTGCTGGTGGGAATGCAAACTAGTACAGCCATTATGGAAAACAGTGTGGAGATTCCTTAAAAAATTGTGAATAGAACTGCCTTATGACCCAGCAATCCCACTGCTGGGCATACACACCGAGGAAACAAGAATTGAAAGAGACACATGTACCCCAATGTTCATTGCAGCGCTGTTTATAATAGCCAGGACATGGAAGCAACCTAGATGCCCATCAGCAGATGATTGGATAAGAAAGCTGTGGTACATATACACTATGGAATACTACTCAGCCCTTAAAAAGAATAAATTTGACTTAGTTCTAATGAGATGGATGAAATTGGAACCGATTATACAGAGTGAAGTAAGCCAGAAAGAAAAACACCAACACAGTATACTGACACATATATATGGAATTTAGAAGATAGTAATGATGACCCTATATGTGAGACAACAAAGAGACACAGAGGTACAGAGTGGACTTTTGGACTCTGAGGGAGAGGGAAAGGGTGAGATGGTTTGGGAGAATGGCAATGAAACATGTATACTTTCTTGTAAGAAATGAAGCGCCAATCTATGTTCAATGTAGGATGCAGAATGCATGGGGCTGATGCACAGGATGATTCAAGTAGAGGATGTGGGGTGGGAGGTGGGAGGGGGCTTCGGCATTGGGAGATTGTGTTCACCTATGGCTGATTCGTGTCAATGTATGGCAAAACAAATACAGTATTGTAATTAAAAAATAAATAAATTTAATAATAATTAAAAAATAAAAATAAAAAAAAACTGGCAGTTTTCCTGTTTCCATAGATTTTAAAGAAATCTTAGGAAACTTAATGGCTTTTGGTAGAAAAATACCCAGTGAGACAGTTGAAGACTTATTCTATCTAAAGAAAGCCAGTTTTTGTTGGTCTATTGCAGACATGATTAACACTATGGTTTAATGACTTAAATACTTTGAATGGAACAGAAAACTTTATTACATACTATTTTTTTCTGTGTTAATGTATATGACAGTAAAATGGAAGTAGTGGAATTTTACTGAAAAAGTGTCACAATGATTTCAAATGCTTACAGTGGAATGAAAACAAAAGAAAGGTTGATTAAGTTAATTAGCTAAGTTTTCAGCTTATATTGATGATAAATTGCATGTGTTACCTGTCACCCTGCTCCATCTCTGCTCAGTAATGTTCTTTTCTGTGTTGACCATCTCCAGAGTCCTTCTAGTAATATATAAGGAATAGATCCTTATATAAAATGGTACCTAGGTTATCCTCTGCTAGACATTATGTAAGTTGAAATCATTCTAGTTTCAGAATGTAGGTTGTGGAATATAATCGTTACCTCTGAATTTCCCAGTGTGTGTGCTTAGAACAGTAGAACTGAGAACAAGTTTGTGAATCAAAGGGCTCTGGCCAACGGAATGAAGGAAACAGTTCAAATCATGTTTTCTCTTGGAAATTCATAATGAACTTAAGTATAATCAAAGAAATGAGATCTGGCATATAAAAACTTGTCTAACTTGTTTAATTCAGTTCAGTTCAGTTCAGTTCAGTCGCTCAGTCATGTCCGACTCTTTGCGACCCCGTGAATGGTAGATGCATTAGGTTTAATGGTATGGAGCTAGTGTTCTGAGACCTATCATTTACGAAGCAGCGGATTAACCAGAGTTTGATAAATGAACAGTTTGGAAGCTAATTTTTCAGGCTATTTCCTTAGTCTGCATTTTGTTTTTTTTTCTCTTCAGATTGAGAATATCTGAAAGCAAATATCTCAGTCTCAATGTTTACTAAGCTACCAGGTGCAGAAAGGAATCTGAAAGGTCAATAATATCATCAAAACAGTATTTTTGTTAAAACTTTTCATTACTGAATTTTTAAAAATTCAGGATTACAGTATTTGAAATTTTAAAACTTAATCTTGGTCAATATGAGGTACTGAGAAAAGAATGCAAGCAATAATTGAAAAGGTATTACAAATTAAAACCTAGCAAAGGTTTCTAGAAAGAATTGCCTGTTTCTTGGTCTAACCCAAGGTGTTGTTGTATAGTTGCTAAGTTGTGTGCAACTCTTCTGCAAACGCATGGACTATATAGCCCACTAGGCTGCTCTGTCCATGGGGTTATCCCAGGCAAGAATACTGGAGTGGGTTGCCACTTCCTTCTCCAGGGAACCTTCCTGACCCAGGGATTGAACTGGTGTCTCCTGCATTGGCAGGCGGATTCTTTACTGCTGAGCCACCAGGGAAGCAATAACAACAACATACTTAGGGTTAAAAAGCATTACCAGGAAAGAAGCAAAACTGAAAACATTTAGTTTGGCTTTACTCAGAGTTAGAAGTTTTGTAATTCTAATTTGCCATATCTTAAAGGATAAAGTAACAGTAATATTACAGAGAATAAACTGAAGATTAATAATAGCTTGATAAAGTGGGTAAGTGGATTCTATATCAGTACAAATAGGAAGAAAATAGGGCTTATAAAAGAAGAATTAAAAGGAAACAGAAGAGCAAATAAAGACATACCTAAAATGTTTTAAATCATGGAAAATGTGAGCAGAATCCTTAATTCATCAAATTCAGAACATGTACAACAAAGCAACTCTCTCTGAATCAAGGTTGATATAGTAGTAGGATCAGAGGGGACACTTCACATAACAATTACAAGAGGCTGAAAATATGAATGAGTTCAAGGGGAGATTTTAAGATATTCATGAATAGCCTGTGACTTTAAAACAATATTGTAGCCACCTCCCATGATTATTGAAAATGAATAATGTTTAAATAAGGTTCATATGGTTGACTTTCTAAGGCTATGGAGTCCTGGAGTGTGGCCTCTGGAGTATAATTGCCTAGTCTGTCATCACAACCTCTCCACTTGTATGTGATGTTTGGACCTTACTAACTTCTCTAATATTATTATCTTCATCTATTAAATGCAGAAAATAACAGAACCTGTCTGACTGGATTGTTGTTACGTTCTTAGCACAATGCCAGGTACATAGGGAGGAGATGAAAAGCATTAGCTATTGTGATACTGTTATAACATGCATGACTGGTGACACTTCACTGAACTTTTAAGGACAAGAAATCCCCAGACACTCCTCAGAGCTACACTAAAAGACCGAATATTGAGCGCGGAGGAAACTGGCAAAACCTACCATATTTTTAACCTTTTACATAATATTCCCAATGGTACAATTTTGAAATTATATAACTATTTTGAAGTTTATTATATGTCCAAATCTGCCATCCATGTGCTTGATAATATTCTGTGGCCCATAATTTTTGTCCTCTCAAGTATTTATTATAAGAAACATCCCTGAGCATTTTAATTTAACTTTTATTACTTCTTTGCAAATATTTACTTACCTCTGGACTGGAAGAGAATCCTTTGCCTTGCCCCCAGTGATCAAATTCTTTCATTTTCAATTTTGCCTGATGTGATGGAAAAAGAAGAAAGTTGCTTTTTCTTAACTGTTGAAGTTTTCTGAGTGTATTTACTGTAAGTAATGAACTTTAATTACTTCTGCAATTATAGCTTATTTGGTTGCATTTTCCACTGACTGCACAAAACATCTGTACTACTGGGACCATGCATAGACTCTGATCTGGGTACAGTATGTTGTTAAAATATAGTAACATCTGCAGTCCATTAATTTCTAAAGCAATAGGCAAGTTAGGCTTCCAAATGGGTTCAGCCAAGTTTATACTTAGGAATTCTGTTTCTTTGCTTTCCGTATAAGTGGACCAAGACAGCTTATGCTTTCTGCCTTGTTTAGTAAAGAAATATAAAAATAAGCAGTATTTGATTTGATGCTCTATTTTATTTTGACTACACTAACTATCCTCAGAGATGATAGAAGTAACAATGGTCAGAAGACACTCGATTATAATTTTACTGACATCAGAATATGACATCAGAATACTGTTACTGGACTGCTAAGCGATATGAAGGTATTTTGCAATGATAGCCCTTTTGTGTGGTCTTCTTTAAAAACTAAGTCTAAGAATACTTGAAAAATGGGAGAGAAAGTAAGAGTTTTAAATTTTTCCTGAAAGTACAATGAAAGACTGCTATTATTATTACTTTGTTTCTTATACCTTACAGAAATATTCTGGTCAATGCAGAAGTATTTCTCTAATAAAATCTAGAGATCATTTTTTGCATCCTTATGTTTTAGAAAAAATAGATGAGGCATAAAAAATTCATAGAGAAGGAAGAATGTTGACATGAAGAGGCTTAGTACAGCTGCCAGTGAAAGTCATTTGTTTCTTAAGTAGGGTTTTAAGCTACCATGTTATTTTACCTATGTTTGACTTGTATTACTCAATCAATAACCAAGGTCACTCCAATTTTCAAAATAGAAAATATTATCCATCAAAAATCTGTGTTAGGAAGTTAGGGTTGTAGAAATGGTTCATGTTTTTCTGTTTTCCATGCATCCCTGTAGTCCTGGTTGCCTTGTGAGTGGTTTCTGACTATGACTTGTAGTTGGAAGTAAAGGATGCTACTTCCAAAGCTGTTCCATCAGACTTCTCTGTTCTCCTCCTTGGTCAGCCTTAGGGGTCAAGTGCTTTAGATGGCAGAGCTACAAGGCAAGGAGGCTTCTTGACTCACATCAGGCAGGCCCATCAACAAAAATAAATGTTTTTAGTTTTAAATTTCTGAGACTTAGGTCTGTTGTAGTACCCATATTAAACATCCCAAGATCATTACTAAGTGTAATGTATAACCCTAGTTAAGTAGTTAGGATCGTATCTGTGAGAGTGAATCTTATTTAAGACGGATTATTCATGAAATCTTTGAATAGTTGGCACTTCCTACATTATATATTATGTCCATTCCTCAGTTCAATAAAATAACAGCATTTGTCCTTACACAACGCATGTGTGTGCAAGCTGAGTCACTTCAGTTGTGTCTGACTCTTTGTGACCCCATGAACTGTAGCTCACCAGGCTCCTCTGTCCATGGGATTCTCCAGGTGAGAGTACTAGAGTGGATGGCCATTTCTCCCTGCAGGGGATCTTCCCAATCCAGGGACTGAACCCGTGTCTCTTATGTCTCCTGCATTGGCGGGCAGGTTCTTTAACCACTAGTGCCACCTGGGAAGAGCTTCCTAAATTATATATTATGTCTGTTCCTTAGTTCAATAAGATACAGCATTTGTACTTGCATATGCACACACACACACAGATGTATTTTGAAAATAGCCTGTTCAGTTGCCAGCTTAGCAGCCCAGAGACAAAAATATCACAACTATTTTTGTGAGGGAGAGAAGAGAGCCTAGGAGCGGGCCCAGGAGGCCCTGTTAAAGGATGACTCTGTAAATAAATGGATTGAAGTAAGAACAAGGGAATCATCAAGCATCAGGAAGGAGTGAAATGTCCTTCTGAGGAGCATTCACTGAAAGAGGGCTTGCATGAGCCCAGAGCAGCCATGAAGCCCAGAGGAAACATCAAGGCCTTGCCACGGTGACTCTGGGACCTGCTGTGGACAAACTGCCGGATTAATATTGAAGGTTCTTTCCTTTACCCTATCGCAGATATGGATGGAAACACACTGATGGGAAGGACGGGGCCTCTTGAGGTAATCTGATGCACTCTCTCTACCACTTGTGTGCATCTTAAATGGCTTTAAACATCCCCAAATGTCTACAATGTGTTCATTTCCTGTGGTGGATTTACAGTGTGTGGCAGGAAATCCATTTCTGTTCCTGTAGATGCTAAATTCATTACCTTGGCACAGAATTCAGGCTCACTCTTTGCACTTGCTTCCATAGCAACCAGTGTCGGGCATTTTTTCTTTCTTTCTATTTTTCTCCCCCTGGAAGCAAGGTAGTCACATGTTGCAGCAAGAACTGTACTCCATCAAAAAATATTTTAAAGGTACCTCACACTGTCATACCAAGGTCTCTCAACACTGTCACCTCTGTAAACTACATACTTCATAAATCTATAGTCACATTATAGATTATAGCATTCTAAACCAGCGGAGTATGGCATTCTGTAGGATCTCTTCATGAGACTGCTTCTTTTTTCTCTTTCAAATGTATTCTCATTGGTGAGAGGTATTTGAAATAATAGGTGTAATGGATTTTCTTCCCCATCTAACAAAATGCTCTACAGAGCAGTGATGATCACTGGAGCCAAGTCTTGGACAAGGTACTTGTCTTAAATGATATAAATGCTGCTATGGCTCTTAATAATGTAATATTACAATTCCACATATGCTAGAGTGTCACCTGCTTTCTGCCTAAAAAAGAACGCCATAAATGTTGTCCTGATTTCTAAATGGCAGAGGGAGTAATTATAAGAGTGAAACAAAGTGAATGCTGCCCTGAGTACTAGTAGGGTTGTTTTGGGGGTGGTGTCTGAAAGAGGAAGAAAAAAAAAAAGCACAACTGGTGCACTTGCCTGAGTCTTAGAAGGTCTTGTTTTTGAAGGTCCAGTGTGCAATATACTTATCATATATCCTGTTGGTAGGGCTTTGGGAATACCTACATCAATTCACAGAGGAAATAACAAACATGGGGAAATTGTAAGACTTTGTCATTATGGGGCTAGTTACTATATAAAACAGTCATTGAATTGTATGTGCTAAGGGTCCCAATCATAAAGCCCATGTGATTTAATTTACTCCCACTATTTAATTTAAATGTAGTATCCAGAAAGTACTCCAAGGTGGGAGATGTTCAAAGAAAGAGCCGTTAAGTTATATGTGGAAAACAGATACATCCTAAAGGCTGAAGAACGGGTGATGGCATATGATCCTTATTACTATTTTTTGTATCTTTTTCATGATCTCTTTTATTGGAGAAGGAAATGGCAACCCACTCAGTGTTCTCTCCTGGAGAATCCCAGGGATAGGGGAGCCTGGTGGGCTGCCGTCTATGGGGTCGCGCAGAGTCTGATACGACTGAAGCGACTTAGCAGCAGCAGCAGCAGCAGCATGCTCTCTTTTTAACTTCCTTTTCAACTAAAATATTTTGCCTTATCTCATTTACCTCTATATTCTTAGGTATGAAATAAATCCAGGTCTGTACCAAATAGGAAAAGGAATACGTCAAGGCTGTATATTGTCACCCTGCTTATTTAACTTCTATGCAGAGTACATCATGAGAAACGCTGGGCTAGAAGAAGCACAAGCTGGAATCAAGATTGCCGGGACAAATATCAATAACCTCAGATATGCAGATGACACCACCCTTTTGGCAGAAAGTGAAGAGGAACTAAAAAGCCTCTTGATAAAATGAAAGAGGAGAGTGAAAAAGTTGGCTTAAAGCTCAACATTCAGAAAATGAAGATCATGGCATCTGGTCCCATCACTTCATGGGAAATAGATGGAGAAACACTGGAAACAGTGTCAGACTTTATTTTTGGGGGCCTCAAAATCACTGCAGATGGTGTTTGCAGCCATGAAATTAAAAGATGCTTACTCCTTGGAAGGAAAGTTATGACCAACCTAGATAGCATATTCAAAAGCAGAGACATTACTTTGCCAACACAGGTCCATCTAGTCAAGGCTATTGTTTTTCCAGTAGTCATGTATGGATGTGAGAGTTGGACTGTGAAGAAGGTTGAGCGCCGAAGAATTGATGCTTTTGAACTGTGGTGTTGGAGAATACTCTTGAGAGTCCCTTGGACTGCAAGGAAATCCAACCAGTCCATTCTAAAGGAGATCAGTCCTGGGTGTTCTTTGGAAGGAATGAGGCTAAAGCTGAAACCCCAGTACTCTGGCCACCTCATGTGAAGAGTTGACCCATTGGGAAAGACTCTGATGCTGGGGGGGATTGGGGGCAGGAGGAGAAGGGGATGACCAAGGATGAGAGGGCTAGATGGCATCAGGAACTCGATGGACATGAGTCTGAGTGAACTCCGGGAGATAGTGAAGAACAGGGAGGCCTGTGTGCTGCGATTCATGGGGTCGCAAATAGTTGGACACAACTGAGTGACTGAACTGAACTGAGCATAGAAGTAAAGGTCTAGATTTTACCACTTCGATCTATTTTAAAAAAATGTCTAGGGTGGGGTAGTGGTGGTGATACAAAAGGTGATATCTAGAAGAAATATATCAGAAATAACTATTAAACATTTCATAAAATTTGACAACTCTACAATTAAAAAGACTGTGTGTTGTTTAACCAAAAAATTGTTATGCTCCAGGAACATATTTAATTATTGCAAATACTTCATAGACCCTCTAATGAGAAATGATTGGGCCAGGAGCCAGGTTAAAGCAGGGATAAAAACTGTCTGTAAATCTGGTGCTTTTGATAAAAGGAATGGTGGGTGGCAAAGTACTGTTTCATCCCTTTTCTGTGGCTTGAAGATTTAAATTAGCCTTTCTTTTAGTTTTTAAAGGACTTTAATAAAGATAAAGGTTTTGTTTATGACAATTAAGTAGTCATGCATTGTAGATCACTGTAAGAATACTGAAGCTAAATAATGTTAATTTAAAACTTTGTAATATATATCTGGAGAATCCCATGGATAGAGAAGCCTGACAGCCTCAGCCTGTAGGGTCACAAAGGGTCAGACATGACTGAACAATGAACACTTTATATTTTCCATACATGAGAAGTTTCAGTACGAAACAGTTCTTGAACTGAGTGACAGCAAAGTCTTTAGGATTTAATTTTGATAAGTGAAAATGCAATAGGGAAATGATTTAAGAAATCTTGATAACACATTTCAGAGTGATATAATACATTCCAAAATGTTAAAGTCTTGGCTCTTGAGGAAGTAATCTAGATTCTAGACAGTTTTTGTACCATTTTTATTTAAAAAAATTTAAGGGTCCTTACCTGTCATGTTCCAATCGTTTGATATTTTCTAAGATCATGGGCTAAAAATAGTGAAAAAAGATGTTATTTATAGCTAAGAAAGTACTATGTAGATTGTTTAATGATTTTATTAATTATGTTACTGCCCATCTTTGGATGATCAAAAAAAATAATGCTCTATACAGAATTAGGAGTCAAAACAGAAGATAAAAATAATCACCAATCTATTTATAGCTTTCATGTTGCCTAAAATGCCACCCCACCAACATAAAGAGTGACTGTCAGTCTCCTCTAGGGGAATATATTACTGAGTCTTATCTTCTCAGTCTGAGGAACCTGGTTTAGCTATTAAAAAAAATAATCTATCTGCTAAGTTCAGTTCAGTCACTCAGTCATGTCTGATTCTTTACGACCCCATGGACGGGGAGCACGCTAGGCTTCCCTGTCCATCACCAACTCCCAGAGCCTACTCAAACTCATGGCCATCATGCTGGTGAAGCCATCCAACCATCTCATCCTCATCCCCTTCTCCTCCTGCCTTCAATCTTTCCCAGCATCAGGGTCTTTTCAAATAAGTTGATTCTTCACATCAGGTAGCCAAAGGATTGGAGTTTCAGCTTCAGCATCAGTCCTTCCAAAGAACACCCAGGACTGATTTTCTTTAGGATGGACTGGTTGGATCTCCTTGCAGTCCAAGGGACTCTCAAGAGTCTTTTTCAACACCACAGTTCAAAAACATCTATCTTCAGCACTTAGCTTTCCTTATAGTCCAACTCTCATATCCAAACATGACCACTAGAAAAACCATAGCTTTGACTAGATGGATCATTGTCAGCAAAGTAATGTCTCTGCTTTTTAATTTGCTGTCTAGGTTGGTTATAGCTTTTCTTCCAAGGAGCATGTGTCTTTTAATTTCATGGCTGCAGTCACCATCTGCAGTGATATTGGAGCCAAAGAAAATAAAGTCTGACACTGTTTCCATTGTTTCCCATCTATTTGCCATGAAGTGATGGGACCAGGTGCCATGATCTTCGTTTTCTGAATTTTGAATTTTAAGCCAACCTCTGCTAAAAATACAACAATTTAGATACATAGCTGTAACAATTTTTTTCTTGGTGTTGCATCAAGAATCTAAGAGGAAACGTCTATTATACAACAGTTCTCAAATGTCATCTTGGAACCCCTGAGAGTCCCTGAGATCATTTTAGGAGATCTTTGGGGGTCAAATCCATTTTCAAAATAATACAAAGATGTTATTTGTTCAGTTCAGTTCAGTCACTCAGTTGTGTCTGACTCTTTGCGACCCCATGAATTGCAGCATACCAAGCCTCCTTGTCCATCACCAACTCTCAGAGCTCACTCAAACTCACGTCCTTTGAATTGGTGATGTCATTCAGCCATCTCATCCTCTCTCATTCCCTTCTCCTCCTGCCCCCAATCCCTCCCAGCATCAGGGTCTTTTCCAATGAGTCAACTCTCATGATGTGGCCAAAGTACTGGAGTTTCAGCTTCAGGATCAGTCCTTCCAATGAACACCCAGGACTGATCTCCTTTAGGAGGACTGGTTGGATCTCCTTGCAGTCCAAGAGACTCTCAAGAGTATTCTCCAACACCACAGTTCAAAAGCATCAACTCTTCAGTGCTCAGCTTTCTTCACAGTCCAACTTTCACATCCATACATGACTACTGGAAAAACCATAGCCTTGACTAGATGGACCTTTGTTGGCAAAGTAATGTCTCTGCTTTTGAATATGCTATCTAGGTTGGTCATAACTTTCCTTCCAAGGAGTAAACGTCCTTCAATTTCATGGCTGCAATCACAATCTGCAGTGATTTTGGAGCCCAAAAAGTAAAGTCTGACACTGTTTCCACTATTTCCCCATCTATTTGCCATGAAGTGATGGGACCAGATGCCATGATCTTCGTTTTCTGAATGTTGAGCTTTAAGCCAACCTTTTCACTCTCCTCTTTCACTTTCATCAAGAGGCTTTTTAGTTCCTCTTCACTTTCTGCCATCAGAGTGGTGTCATCTGCATATCTGAGGTTACTGATATTTCTCTCGGCAATCTTGATTCTAGCTTGTGCTTCCTCCAGCCCAGTGTTTCTCATGATGTATTCCACATATAAATTAAATAAACAGGATGTTATTTGTATAGATTTACTATTGCTTTCAGTAACTGATAAATAAATACTTTAAAATATGCTCAGTTTCAATATTTTTTGCAGCTGAAGATGGAGAAACTCTATACAGTCAGTGAAAAGAAAACTGGGAGCTGACTGTGGCTCAGATCATGAACTCTTTATTGCAAAATTCAGACTTAAATTGAAGAAAGTAGGGAAAACCACTAGACCATTCAGGTATGACCTAAATCAAATCTCATATGATTATACAGTTGAAGTGACAAATAGATTCAAGGGATTAGATCTGATATACAGAGTGCCTGAAGAACTATGGATGGAGGTTCATATCATATGGGAGGCAGGGATCAAAACCATCCCCAAGAAAAAGAAATGCAATAAGGCAAAATGGTTGTCTGAGGAGGCTTTACAAATACCTGAGAGAAGAGAAGTGAAAGGCAAAGGAGAAAAGGAAATATATTCCCATCTGAAGGTAGATTTCCAAAGAATAGCAAGGAGAGATAAGAAAGCCTTCCTCAGTTTTCAGTGCAAAGAAATAGAGGAAAACAATAGAATGGGAAAGACCAGAGATCTCTTCCAGAAAATTAGAGATACCAAGGGAACATTTCATGCAAAGATGGGCACAATATAGGTCAGAAATGGTATAGATCTGACAGAAGCAGAAGATATTAAGAAGACGTGGTAACAATACACAGAAGAACTATACAAAAAGATTTTCATGACCCAGATAACCATGATGGTGTGATCACTCACCTAGAGCCAGACATCCTGGAGTGTGAAGTCAATGGGCCTTAGGAAGCATCACTATGAATAAAGCTAGTAGAGGTGATGGAATTCCAGTTGAGCTCTTTCAAATCCTAAAAGATGATGCTGTTAAAGTGCTTCACTCAATATGCCAGCAAATTTGGAAAACTCAGCAGTGGCCACAGGAATGGAAAAGGTCAGTTTTCATTCCAATCCCAAAGAAAGGCAATGCCAAAGAATGTTCAGACTACCACATAATTGCACTCATTTCACATGCTACCAAAGTAACGCTCAAAATTCTCCAAGCCAGTCTTCAACAGTTTGTGAACTGAGAAATTCCTGATGTTCAAGCTGGATTTGGAAAAGGCAGAGGAACCAGAGATCAAATTGCTAACATCCTTTGGATCATTGAAAAAGCAAGAAAGTTCCAGAAAAACATCTACTTCTGCTTCATTGACTACACTAAAGCCTTTATACAGATAACAACAAAGTGGAAAATTCTTAAAGAGATGAGAATACCAGACCACTTTACCTGCCTCCTGAGAAACCTGTATGCAGGTCAAGAAGCAACAGTTAGAACCAGACATGGAACTATGGACTGTTTCCAAATTGGGAAGGGAGTGCATCAAGGCTGTACACACTCACCATGCTTATTTAACGTCTATGCAGAGTACATCATGTGAAATGCTGGGCTAGATGAAGCATAAGCTGGAATCAAGATTGCCAGGAGAATTATCAGTAACCTCAGACATTCGGATGACACTACCCTTATGGCAGAAAAGGAAGACAAACTAAAGAGCCTCTTGATGAAAGTGAAAGTGGAGAGTGAAAATGCTGGCTTAAAATTCAGCATTCAAAAGATGAAGATCATGGCATCTGACCCCATCATTTCATGGCAAATAGATGGGTAAACAATGAGAACAATGGCAGACCTTATTTTCTTGGGCTCCAAAATCACTGCAAACGTTGACTGCAGCCATGAAATTAAAGGACGCTTGCTCCTCGGGAGGAAAAGGTGATGACAGAGAACAAGATGTTTGGATGGCATCAGTGACTCTATGGGCATGAGTTGAACAAGCTCTGGGAGATGGTGAAGGACAGGGAAGCCTGGTGTGCTGCAGTCCATGGTTCTCAAAAGTGTCAGACACAACTGAGCAACTGAACAGCAACAAAATAGTGATAGTTGTTATCCACTTACACAAAAGGTCTTTGGAGAGCTCAATAAAATTTAAAAGTATAAAAGTGGTCCTGGGTCTTCCCAGGTGGTGCTAGAGGTGAAGAACCTGTATACTAATGCTGGAGATATATGAGATGTGTGTTTACTCTCTGGGCTGGGAAGATACCCTGGAGAAGGGCATGGCAACCCACTCCATATTCTTTCCTGGAGAATCCCATGGACAGAGGAGCCTGGCAGGTGCACAGAGTTTCAGTCAAACACAACGGAGGTGACTTAGCATGCATGAATAAAGGAATCCTAAGACCTGTAAACATGAGAACTGCTGTTACTTTACAAAGTAGTAGAGTACTCTTACCTGACAATGTGGAAAAGTGGAGAGTTAAGCACATTGATATCTTCTATGATCAACAGAAAGGACAGTGTAAACTAAGAATGGTTTCATAGTGGTGAAAATGAGTCATTTTTTAATTGAACTTTTGGAGGAAGCCCTCACTCTCTGGCCCCCACTAATTTTAGGCTTGCCTGTTTCACGTTACATGGCATTAAATGGGTTCTTTTTCACCCTTTGCCCATGTTGTTACATACAGTATATAGAATGTCCACTGAGAAGAATGCTAGGGTGATAGCTATATGACATGGGGATTAGTCTAAGCAGCATCAGCTTTGTACATTTTGCCTCAGTCATCTAGGGAAAAAGTAGGTAATAACCTGAAAATGGCAAATAGTTGTATTCAGTTTAGATTATAAAACATGGAGATATTGCCTGTAATACCTATGTAACAATAGAAATGTGGTATTTATGGTTTTTATCCATGCAGGAAATTCATCTGGAACCAATTAGGTGGAAATCCTCAGGAGGAACATATGTAGGAAAACAAACTAAATTCCTTCGTATGCTTCTCCCCTAATTGTTTCAGGGCAGAAAATGCTTGAGTGATCACATTCCTGCAGATTACTTAGCAGAATGAAATATTTCTCTAATTAATTACAAACCAATAGTGCTCTGAAGATGGAGCACTGGTGGGGGAAGAGCATGCAGAAGAGGGGCAGAAATTGATCCCAGACCCAACCTGTGGATTCTTCTTGAGAAGTCAGGTCTTACATTCCATCATATATAGGGTTAGATGCACATCTAGGCTGGACCTTTTGTGATGTTAGGAGGACTTCCTGGAGATTAATGCCCAGCTTTCCCAAACCTCAACATTATTTTGTATACTCAAATGGACAATCAACAAAATGATGAGGTCAAAATATGAAGGTCATGAAAAACAAAGAAAGGTTTGGCTCCCTGGGTCAGAAAAAAGAAATTAATATGATAATTGGCAAAACGAATAGTATTTATAGATTCAGTTCAGTTCAGTTCAGTCACTCAGTCATGTCTAACTCTTGGCGACCCCATGAATCACAGCATGCCAGGCTTCCCTGTCCATCACCAACTCTCGGAGGTCACTCAGACTCATGTCCATCGAGTCAGTGATGCCATCCAGCCATCTCATCCTCTGTCATCCCCTTCTCCTCCTGCCCCCAATCCCTCCCAGCATCAAGGTCTTTTCCAGTGAGTCACCTCTTCGCATGAGGTGGCCAAAGTACTGGACTTTCAGCTTCAGCATCATTCTTTCCAATGAACACCCAGGACTGATCTCCTTTAGAATGGACTGGTTGGATTTCCTTGCAGTCCAAGAGACTCTCAAGAATCTTCTCCAACACCACAGTTCAAAAGCATCAATTATTCAGTGCTCAGGTTTCTTCACAGTCCAACTCTCACATCCATACATGACCACGGGAAAAACCATTGCCTTGACTAGATGGACCTTTGTTGGCAAAGTAATATCTCTGCTTTTGAATATGCTATCTAGGTTGGTCATAACTTTCCTTCCAAGGAGTAAGCATCTTTTAATTTCATGGTTGCAGTCACCGTTTGCAGTGATTTTGGAGCCCCCAAAATGAAGTCTGACACTGTTTCCACTATTTCCCTATTTGCCATGAAGTGATGGGACCAGATGCCATGGTCTTAGTTTTCTGAATGTTGAGCTTTAAGCCAACCTTTTCACTCTCCTCTTTCACTTTCATCAAGAGGCTTTTTAGTTCCTCTTCACTTTCTGCCATCAGAGTGGTGTCATCTGCATATCTGAGGTTATTGATATTTGTCCCGGCAATCTTGATTCCAGCTTGTGCTTCTTCTAGCCCAGCGTTTCTCATGATGTACTCTGCATATAAGTTATTGTGGTGGCGGTGGCTTAGTTGCTAAGCTGTGTCTGACTCTTTGCGACCTCGTGGACTATAGTCTGCCAGGCTCCTCTATCATGGGATTTCTCAGGCAAGAATACTGGAGTGGCTTGCCATTACCGTTTCCTTCTCCAATTAATTATTGGTACAGCATTAATGTTAATTTATCTGATTTTGGTTGTGCTGCAGGAGTCTGGGTGAAGGTAATATGAAAGTTATTTATACTATTTTTATAGTTTTTTACAAGTTTGAAATTATTTAAAAGTTAAACAAAACAGTGTATGTTAAAAAATTATAACTATGAGGCAAATACTAATAAGCTGATATTGCAGTAGGGGTTATAATTGAGAACACAGACTGTGACACCAGAAATCCTGGGGGTGAATTCTAGCTCTATTACCTGCTAACTGAATAACTTTTAAATTAATCTCTAAGTGCTTCAGTTTCCTCATCTGTAAAATGGAGAAAGCAAAGCTTCCTACTTTGTAGTGTGGTTGTGAATACTGAATGAACATTGAGTTCACTGAGTACATTGAGTGTTTAGAAAAATGCTTGATTCAATAAAATGTTTGTTAGAATTATGAAAACTATTTGTGCAGCAACATTTGTTATGTAGGGGATATTAGAATGAAATACAATATCACTATTTCCACTTCTATGTAAGGAACTATATATAAAGCCATCTAATTATCAGCTGTGCAGGAGCTTAGACAAATAATGATGTAATGTCTGACGCTGCAACACGAGAGCACAGGGGTGGAGAAGTTAGGAGGTCAGGGGGAACCAGGAATGTGACATTTCTAAGAGACTGGGAATTCTGGCAAGGTAGTTTGCTATTAGCTCAAGACAGAGTATTTCTGAGAAATAGTGATGCTCAAGAAATGAATTCTCACTCAATATATAGGCTCAATAGAAGTCTGAGGTTTTTTTCCCCCAGAAATCTTATATTTTACATATGCATCCACTTTGTACCATCCTGGAGCAGCACCCAGAGGGGAGAATGTGGTTAAGATTAGCATTAGAAACCTCAACATTCCAGCCCAGCAAGGCCTGCAGGAATGAGGAAAGAGCTTTGAATCAAGTAAGACATTAGCTGTGGGAAGATATGCTGTGGGAAAACTGGACCTAGGATCATAAAGTACGGTTGGCTTGGCTTATGTGTACAATTTCCAGCCTGTGGCTTTGCTATTAGGACCAGCTGTGGTACACTGGACTCACCAAAATTTATATCTGTTAATTTTGCTCATTCTACGAACTCAGTACTTTTCTGAGAAACTTTGACACTGAGCCTTAGGCCATGAAACTAGTGTAATGAACATTTGACAGAGTATAACAAATCAGAATATTGAAATAAAATAGCGGTTTCAGTGGCTTACCTGGCTCTTTACTTTACCTCAGTGTTAAAATCCTCACGTCTTCTTCAATGATAGCTGACACTAACCACAGTTGTGCTGGCTGGGGACCAACCAGGAGGGGTGTGTGTGTGTGTGTGTGTGCACGCGTGCAGTTGCTCAGCCGTGTCTGATTCTTTGTGGCCCCATGGACTGTAGCTTGCCAGGCTCTTCTGTCCATGGAATTTTCCAGGCAAGAATACTGGAGTGAGTTGCCATTTCCTACTCCAGAGTATCTTCCTGACCAAGGAATCAAACCTGTGTCTCTTTGCATTTCCTGCGTTTACCACTGTGCCACCTGGGAAGATGCTAGGAATCACTAAATATTTTAAACAAAGGGAGGAACTTCAGGGGAGGTGGAGGGATGCAAGTCATGGTGTTAACAGAACCCAGACTAAAGGCCCTCTCTTTGATAAAGAAAAGTCCAGGACCATTAAGGTAGGGAGTGTCTAGCAGGAAGCTGGAACCATGTAAAATGCTGCCTGAGGCATAGAAATAAAGGGAGCAATTTTGTATTTCTCTCCTCCTTTTACCATTAGTTTTCTGCCAGTGCCTCTGACTGGGTAAGCATGCCAGAAAGCCAGTTGGCAAAGGAGTCTGGAAGAGGTAATCTGCAGGAACAGGGCAGGGGTGCATCTGTGTGCAGACGGGCACCGACCTCCATGAGGTCTCTGCCAGTGCTTGAGCAGTGAACAGCATGGGCCCTGTCCTGGGGGAAGCTTGCCTACCTTGAGCCGCACCTTTAATTTTTCTGAGCAGTTCTGTGAAGTGGTTGGTTACTATTATCTCAACTTAACAGATGAGGAAATGGAATCTTGGCGAGGTTCGGGCCTATGTCTAAGGTTGCACAGTCAGAAAGGAACAGAGGGCACCTGGTTTTACGGATACTCATTGTCTTCTCCTTGTTCTGTGTAACCACTTCAAAGCTCACTTTATAATGTGCTGAAACTGTGGACTTTAAAACACTGGAGCTAAAAGAGACAACAGATACAATAGACCAAATTTCATCCAGCCTTCCTTTAATGAGAGGAAAACTGAGGTCTAGAAACCCTTGCTTAAAGTCACATATTTGGTACCAAAATGGGAACAATGAAGTAAATTTTCCCACTAAGAAATTGAGTAATTGCAATATTTAATATGAATGTCCTCTGTCCTCTTGTTTTCTACACAAAGTCGTTGAGGAAACTCAGGGTGAGTTGAAAGCTTGGGTGGAAGGCATGTACCTGGAAGAGGTAAGGGCTATGCATGCTCGGGCACCTGTATTTTCTCCAAAGTAGGGAGCGCGACTATCCGCCAAGGTCAAGGGGGAAGGAAGGGTATGGGACGTTAGGAGAGTGATCTCAGTTTGAACTGTTTATTGAAGGACTGGAATGCAGATCCCACTAAGAATGAATACAGGGCTTGTAATTTGTATTGGAGCATTGAAGACCACCCTCGCCCCTGCAACCCCTGCCTTCCCCTGTAGCCCCCACCATCTGAGGGTGGAAGAGACAATGTGAGATAGCACTAATCAGCATGGCTCTGCGCTCCCTTCAGTAGTGCTCACGGCCCTGGAGGAGAAATAGAAAAGTGAGTGCTTAAACTTATCCAGCACTGTCGCATGCTCTGGCAGGTGAGGCACGCTGAATAGAGAGCAAGTGATCTGAGAGCTTACCTGACATAGGCCAGAGGGAATTGCTGGACCCTGAGAAGGGGAGTGTCAAAGCACAGAGTCCCTTGGGGTTTAAATTTTGATTTAATGGTAGAAAAATATTGGAAGAAGTGCATATATTGAAGGGTAAGATCAGAGAATGCGATGTTAAGGCTTAGGTTTCAGGATCTGGTTCAGTACAGTAGACACTAGTCCCATGTGGCTACTCCAAATAGAGATGTGTTATAAATGTGCAATATGGAGCAGACTTTGAAGACTTAGTATAAAAAAGGGATGCAAAATATCTCAGTATTTTAAAATATTTGATTAATGTTGAAATAATAATGTTTGGGGCACATTTAGTTAAATATGTTATTAAAATTAATTTTACATGTTACTTTCTATTTTTTAATGTGGCCACTAGAAGAGTTAAAATTATATTATATGGTTTGCATATTTATGTATTACATATTCTATTTCTACTGAATGGTGATGTTGTAGATGTATATTTATATTCAAGACAGATTTTCAAAATGTGGTTTTAGATCATTTAATGGCTATATGGAACATGTTGAATAATATTTTAAAATAAGTATAAAAATTATGACAGCATAAAATAAGTAGTACTTAGAATAAATAATATTTTTAATATGTGTTAATCAAAATGGTCATTGCTTAATATAATTGATAGAGTTTTCCTAACTTTATACCAAAGTTTTGGTATAAAGTTCATTTGTAGATAGCTTATTTAGTACTGCTGCATAATACTCAGCAATTTGTATTCTTTGTCTTTATTTGTATTAAATAAGTCCTACACTTTCAATCACGAATTTGCAGAATGGAAAGAATTATTTAGTGGCTGTCAAATAGTGCTGAATATTCAGAATGAATGTATGTCCAAAAATTCAGAGAGATTTCTCATGTAAGCTAATTCCGGTGCTGCTAACAAACATTTCCCACTCCATATCTGAGGTTACTGATACTTCTCCCTGCAATTTTGATTCCAGCTTGTGTTTCATCCAGCCTGCTATTTTGCATGATGTACTTTGCATATAAGTTAAATAAGCAAGGTGACAACATACAGCCTGATGTACTCCTTTTCCAATTTGGAACCATCAGGATGGCTATCATCAAAATGCCATAAAAAAATCAAGTCTTGATGGGAATGTGGAGAGACTGAAATCCTTGTGCACTCTTGGGGAAATGTAAAATGGTGAAGGCTCTATGGAAAATAGGATGAAAGTTCTTCAAAAGGTTAAAGAGTTAAAAATACATTTACCGTCTGATTCAGTGATTCTGCCCTGAGATAGATAGCCAAAGAACTGATTGGCTATCTAATGGCATATCCAATGGCTATCTACTGGGATAGGTAGCCAAGAACTGTCTATCCCCTTAATCTATTTAATGGGACAGATAACTCAAAGAAAGCAGGATCTCAAAGATATTTGCACAACCATGTTTAATGCAGTATTAATCACAATAGTCAAGAGACAGAAGCAACCCAAATGTTCGTTGATGAATTAATAAAATGTGACATATATGTATAATGGGATATTATTCATTCTTGAATAAGAAGGCGCTCCTGTTATATGTAACATGGATGAATTTCGAGTGCATTATGCCAAATAAATAAGCCAGTTGCACAATGTAACTGCTGTGTGATTCCACATACATGAGGTACCTAAAGCAGTCAGACTGATTAGAAAGTGGCAGAAAGGAAGAGGAAATGGGGAAGGTGTTCAATGGATATAGAATTTCAGTTTTACAAGATGAAAAAATTCCAGAAATCTGTTGTACAAAAATGTGAATATAGTTTACACTATTGAATTGGTCACTTAAAATTGGTTAGGGTGGTAAATTTTGATTTTTTAAACCACAATTTTTTAAAAGCTTTATAATATGGTATCAGTTTCTCCAATGAGTGAGAAAATCATGATGGGTTGGGGAAATGTGTAACTTGCAGCAAATGACCTAAAAGTACAACAGTTCAATCTTTGTAAGAAATCCTTATAATTTTTCAAATGATTCTCAACAATATTGTAAAGTAATTAACCTCCAATTAAAATAAATAAATTTATATTTAAAAATAAAAATAAAATGTGTAATTTTTTTTTAATGTAAGTGATAGGTGTAGGTTATTCAAGGTAGAACATTTGAGAAAGACACTTGAAATAGTTGTGAGCAATATCCTTGTCATTATGAAGTGTTTATGTCTTATTTCTTAGTTCAAAAATAGATGTATCTTTCCCTTTAACAATCAGTAAACTGCTTATATTCACTGCCTGACTGTTTCCTTGGCAGCTTCCTTTGTAGCTCAGTGGTAAAGAATCTGCCTGCAATGCAGGAGACCCAGGTTCTATTCCTGGGTTGGGAAGATCCCCTGGAGGAGGAAATGGCAACCCATTCCAGTATTCTTGCCTGGAGAATTCCATGGACAGAGGAACCTCGAGGGCTATAGTTCATGGGGTCTCAAGAGTTGGACATGACTTAGCAACAATACCACCACCACCACCTTCTCCTTAAAGTATTCAACCAGTAATACTAGTAATTCAACACACAGCAGTCCTAGTAATTATGCTCACAGAGCTTCATGGTTCTTTCAGTACTGAATCTACATAGGAAGCATGGTGTTTATTAGCAAGAGTTCTCTGTGGATGAGTATGTGCACTGAGTGATATGCAGGTGCAGTTAGTTTTATTTGTGCAGCAGCATGCTGTGTTGCCACGCACATAGTTGAAATTAGTTGGCATTGATCTAAATGAACTTCCTCAATCTATATCTGGCTTGTACAATCGTTATTATGTACCAAAAATTCACATCTCTGTGCAGAACAAATAATCACATAACACTTTGCCCTTGTATATCCCACACATACTTGGACCTAATTCGTGTTCTTCATGGTAGTGGCATTTATAGAACTGTGAAACAAAATATCAGCAGAGTTAATGCAGTGTTAACAACTGCTCTTATAAATGATGCATCACTGATACTATGCAAAGTACACTGGGTATTTTGTATTCAGCTTATTTTGCTTTCTTTCCAACACACACACACACACACACACACACACCTGTGGTGATTGCCTTATAAACCTCTCAGGAATAATATGTCATATACCTGTTTGTGCTACGAAGCACATGACTGAAGTTTCCTTTGTTGTTTTTATTTCTTCTCTTCCTCTGACAAGAAAATTCATCAACTCTATACTGGAAACCATTATTTGTTTTTCATTCTGGAAAAACAGTTGGTTTACCAGAGAAGTCACTGTGATTTTTTTTAAACAATATACAGTACTAAAAGTTTTTATGACTTTATAATGTTATTTGGCATACTTTCAACAGAAAATGCACTGAGACTAATTGATCTCTGGTTCAATACAATTGAATTTTCAGATACTCATTATTATGTAGCCTGTTCTCATTTTATTCTTTTCTATTTATGTGAAATGATTAGACTTGCAGAGTCCCTTGCCTTGAATATAAAGGTTCCCATCAGATGTTATCCTGAAGTTTGGTTCACTGTTGATGACTTCCCTGGATGTAGTCTATTGTTGCTAATTTTTGTCACTTTTATGCCTTAATTAACAACTTTTGAGTCATTGACCCATTCTTTTTCTAAATTTGAAATATGTTATAGGTTATTAATGACTGCAAAAAAAAAATAGATAAATTCTCAAACAGTATGTTAGACTGAAATGTCTCTAAACTTGAATAGTAGGTAAAAACTACTGGCTGTTTCAGTTGCACATGTGCACTCATTAAGCATGTGATGATCTTTAAGGATGTAATAGAATTTCTGGTATTTTTTACTTCAAGCTCCCAAGCCTCCTCTTTCTGAAGGGCCTTCCCCCAGCACTATATTTATTCTCTTATTTCCAGGACTCAGATCCTCTCCTCTCTCTTCCATACTATCATGTTTTATTTTTCCATTCAGTATACCCTAAAATAGATTTACTTGTTATAATTTACTTATAAATGATTCCCCCTGATTAAAAATGAATCTCCAGGATAGCAAAGACATTGTTTATCCTGGGAAAAATAAACAAAATCACTGTGTTCGGTAGATTAAAAACAAAAAACTAGGCTTATTCAATTTCATGGCCAAGGAAACGCATGCTTCCAAGAAGTTCTAAGTTGAACACATGAGCAAAGACTATTTTACACACAAGAAAGAATAGATGATTATACAAACACCTGCATGTTTAATTCTGGATGATAGTAACTGATAAAGAACAAGTATTTGTAATATATCGGCACCAAAATCATGGACCAAAAGTGGATATGGTAAGTTTCACACCATTATCTTTCCTGGGTGGGGGATGTTTCTCTGACTTTAGCATTTTATGGTTACTGCTGCATCTGCACTATGTACAACAGAGACTTACACAATATAGGAACTCAAGAAGTATCTGCTGAATGGGTAAATATTACATTTGGCTACTTGATAATGTATTGCTTCTCTCTTTTTATTTTTATAACTGTTTTATTTCTCCCTTCCTCTATTTCTAAGATCATAAGCTCCATGAGAACAGGATATTGTCTGTCTTATTTACTCCTAAATCATCAGTGCCTCCAATAGTGCGAAAAGATCACAGGGCAGAGGTTAGTGATATAGTAAGATGCATATCAGTGGAGAGGTACAATGCAAGTTAATGTAAGAGTCTTCAGTGACTGTAGGGACTTGTATGGAGATTGATAGATGGCAGAAATGAGGATGGAAAGAAGTTGGTTTACCCAGCTGGAGAGAAACAGTGATGTTATGGAGAGAACCTGACTGGGGGTTCCATTCCCACTCCATTTCAAAAGCTAGATCAGTTATGTAACTTGTTTGAAGCTTACTTGCAAAGAAAGTTACATGCAAATAAAATCATTGCTTCATAGATTGAAGTGAAATCTATGGAAAATAAGCCACTGTCCTCAGACAATGGCTGTCATGTTATTATTTGCTCATAATATACGGACCTTTAAATAAAGGTGTATCCCATCTTTTAAACAAGAGTGAAAGGATAATAGTCTAAAACTGTTGGTGGGAACTGGGGAGTGTTATGAACCTTGAAATAAAGGGAAAAGAAAAATGAACAACTTTTTCAGATAAAACAGAAAACCATTAAGATATAGTAGATGGATTATTCTATGAAGAGACTAAGTTCATGGTAAAATATACTGATAACTGATGGAGGTTCCTTTGGAATCACTGAAACTGATATTTTTAAATGGCATCAGTAGAGGAAGGATGAAGAAGGGAAGGAGTTGAGATGCATCTGGGGAAAGCTTTGCCAGTCCAGAGGGGCTCAGCCTTGGCAGAGATGGAATCATAGAGTGTCAGAAGCAGTGTATTAGAGTGGACAGTGGAAGTGTGGGTTACACTAAGATCCCATAAGCACTTAGAAACACAAATATTTTTACTTCTACAGGGTTTTAACCCCAGCGATACCCCAAAGGACTGAGAGGCACTTGGTGAATTCAACTTCACATTTCAGATCCTGGCCTTCCTGGGCATCCAAGGGGGCAGGGCTGATGAGAGTCCCAAAGCCTTGGCCGTGAGTTTTCAGAAGGGTCCCCAGGGGAGGATGAGAATGAAGAGGAAATCCTTGGTATTTTAGTTCTTCAGATTAGGTCAAAGTGGGAGTTAGTCACTGCTTTCTGATATAAGGTAAGTAGCATGAAAAAGTTGAAAGGTATAAAAGCATTATTTGGATACAACTAGGACTTGAGTATCAACTCTTTCAGGGGAGTAAATTTGGAAAAGTAACAGCCTCCCAGGGGTTCTCTTTTCTCATTTGTAAAATGTGTATAATAATATCTTTCCAGGTTTTTGTGAGTATTAAAATAACATGAGCATGCTGCCTTAATTAATTATGCTGGAAATAGTGAATAAAAAGTTTATTTCTTTCCTGTGCATTTATAAGTTATATATCACAATTTTGAAAAATGGTTAACAAATATGTATTGGATATCTGCTAATTGCAGGGTCTGTGGACTGCTGGGAACGTTTTGTGACAAAGGTAAATGCATAGCCATGGCCCTCAACAGAACTTATAGACATATGAATATTCTGATCCAGATTTTTGTTATTAAAGCCATCAGGTCATGGTATAGATTTAACACCTGCGCAACCAAGCCTATATTTTATCATGGCACTTCTACTCAATGCTAATTTGTAATATAATCTTACCTCTTATGAAAGGGCTTTTTTCTGTGGTAATATGGTATTTCTAGAGCACTGAGGAGAGTTACCCTCCATCTGTCACTTGTTCTTGATGCTATGATTGTTTTAATCTTTACATTGAGCCATTTATCAGTTCACTTCAGTTTAGTCACTCAGACATGTAGAACTCTTTGCAACCCCATGACTACAGCATGCCAGGCTTCCCTGTCCATCACCAGCTCCTGGAACTTACTCAAACTCATGTCCATCGATTTGGTGATGCCATCTCATCCTCTGTCATCCCCTTCTCCTCCCACCTTCAATCTTTCCCAGCATCAGGGTCTTTTCCAATGAACTGGTTCTTTGCATAGGTGGCCAAAGTATTGTAATTTCAGCTTCAGCATCAGTCCTTCCAATAAATATTCAGGATTGATTTCCTTTAGGATGGACTGGAAGGATCTCCTTGCAGTCTAAGGTACCCTCAAGAGTCTTCTTCAACACCACAGTTCAAAAGCATCAATTCTTCAGCGCTCAGCTTTCTTTATAGTCCAACTCTCACATGCATACATGACTACTGAAAAACCATAGCTTTGATTAGATGGGACTTTGTTGGTAAAGTAATGCCTATGCTTTTTAATATGCTGTCTAGGATGGTCATAACTTTCCTTCCAAGAAGCAAGCATCTTTTAATTTCATGGCTGCAGTCACAATCTGTAGTGATTTTGGAGCCCCCAAAATAAAATCTGTCACTGTTTCCATTGTTTCCCTATCTATTTGCCATGAAATGATGGGACTGGATGCCATGATCTTCGTTGTCTGAATGCTGAGTTTTAAGCCAACTGTTTCACTCTCCTCTTTCAATTTCATCAAGAGGCTCTTTAGTTCTTCTTTGCTTTTTGCCATAAGGGTGGTGTCATCTGCATATCTGAGGTTATTAATATTTCTCCCGGCAATCTTGATTCCAGCTTGTGCTTCGTCCAGCCCAGCGTTTCTCATGATGTACTCTGCATATAAATTAAATAAGCAGAGTGACAATATACAGGCTTGACATATTCCTTTCCCAATTTAGAACCAGTCTGTTCTTCCATGTCTAGTTCTAACTGTTGCTTTCTGACCTGCATACAGATTTCTCAGGAGGCATGTCAGGTGGTCTGGTATTTCCACCTCTTGAAGAATTCTCCACAATTTGTTGTGATCCACCCAGTCAAGGCTTTGGCGCAATATATAAAGCAGAAATAGATGTTTTTCTGGAACTCTCTTGGTTTTTCAATGATCCAGCGTATGTTGGCAATTTGATCTCTGGTTCCTCTTCCTTTTCTAAATCCAGCTTGAACAACTGGATGTTCACGGTTCACATACTGTTGAAGCCTGGCTTGGAGAATTTTGATCATTACTTTGCTAGTGTGTGAGATGAGTGCAATTGTGTAGTAGCCTGAACATTCTTTGACATTACCTTTCTTTGGGATTGGAATGAAAACTGACCTTTTCTATTCCTGTGGCTACTGCTGAGTTTTCCAAATTTGCTGGCATGTTGAGTGCAATACTTCCACAGCATCATCTTTCAGGATTTGAAAGAGCTCAACTGGAATTCCATCACTTCCCCTAGTTTTGATCACACTGATGCTTCCTATGACCCACCTGACTTCACATTCCAGGATGTCTGGCTCTAGGTGAGTGATCACACCACTGTGGTTATCTGGGTCATAGAGATCTTTTCTGTACAGTTCTTCTGTGTATTCTTGCCACCTCTTCTTGATATCTTCTACTTCTGTTAGGTCCATACCATTTCTGTCCTTTACTGTGCCCATGTTTGCATGAAATGTCCCCTTGGTATCGCTAATTTTCTTGAAGAGATCTCTACTCTTTCCCATTCTATTTTTCCTCTATTTCTTTGCATTGATCATTGAGAAAGGCTTTCTTATCTCTCCTTGCTATTCTTTTGAACTCTGCCTTCAGACAGGAATATCTTTCCCTATTTCCTTTGCCTTTAGCTTCTCTTCTCACCTCCTTAGACAATCATTTTGCCTTTTGGCGTTTCTTTTCTTGGGGATGTCCTTGATCACTGAGCCATTCATAATGAAATGAAAATATTCATCATGATCATTTAAATCATAAATAAGGTTGGCTTTAACATAGTCTGATTCATTAGGAATAATATAGTGCCCTGTGGCATGTGAATTACTGTTGTTGGGAGTGAATCAGAGTTTCATAATCACAGGTATGAGAAACTACTTCTCTCTGCCTTTGAATGCTAAGAGGAGGAAATAAAAGGTTTCTTTTTCCCTCCATGTCAACTTGACTCTCAGGTACAATGACAAAGAAAAAGACACACAAAGGTCCTGTTCTAGTCATCTCATTATTTTATTGTGAAGGCAGGAGGCAGTGTAAGCCTCAGGATGACTTCAGTATCTTTATATATCCAAACTGGAAGTTGTTAGACAAGTATATATTCCCAGGCAAAGTGATCTTTAGTCACTGGAGCACTACTTTATAAGACAATGTCAGATATCAGAATACACACTCTGATATGGATCACATCACAGCTTTACACAAAACACTTAGACAGCATAAACTAGCTTTTCAGGCGCTGCCTCCTCCTCTCATCCTCCATTTCCACTTCCCATGCTCCCTTCCTCCCTTGGGAAGATGCACACTAGTTCCCTTAGCCTTCAGCACCAGCGTCACCATGGACACTCGCCTCCTTGTCTTCCCCCTCCTCAGTTACCAAGTACAGCTTCTGGACTCAGTGCCAAGACCTCCTCTGTACACCCTCAGCATTCTTTCGATGTTTAGACAAATCTGGTGGAAAATGTTGTTGACATGTTTCCCCCACAGTGCGATAGCTGTATGTTTGGTACAACACATTTCCGTTGGATCTATCCATGTTCTGGAAGAGATTATTACCCTCTTACCCTGTCCATTATAGCTTAAAAAATTGTACTCTTTGATCTTATTTTTTAAGACAGTATAAAAGATAACTCAGGATTGCAGACATTCCATCTTCGTAGTGTTTCATTGACTTTTCATCTTAATACTACATGTACATAGTTTCTGTACCTTTGGAGATCATTTCTGTTTTGTGAAAATTGTAGCATTAATGCATTTTTTCCAAAAAACCCTAGGCAGTAATATGAAATATCTCTCACATCTAAGAAGTTCATTCAAGTACTTCTGTGAACCTTAGGTTATTTCAGCCATTATAATTCAGATGTTTAAATAATGTATTGGTGTTCCACATTACTTGAATGTATGGTTAGAGGCCTTACTTAGTACGTTTTATGCAGACTTGAATATGATTTAATTAGTCATTCTGACACTCATTTATGCTGACACAAAAAGTTTTGTGGATGTGAAATGACTTTTTGGCCCTTCCCCTGCCTTTAAAATGTCAATTTTGGTTATGTATTTCTCAAACATTAAAATGTAAACTCAGCAAAGTATTTATTTATTTAACATTTTTTATTATAAATAAATCACATCGGCTGTCCCACCATGCTGACGTTGCCTTTTTTCATTGTAAACAAAAATTTAAAAGATAGGTCTTCTATTTGGAAAAATTCCCTCTGATAAACAGAAGAGGGAGCAATATTTCCTTCTTTTGACACAGAATGCAGAGTTGTTTTTTAAATTCTTACTTCACCTTTTTTTTTTTTTTCTGAATGTAAACCTCCTTTGTGATAATCTCTGCTGTTGATTTTCTATTCCTTTCTTTCATTTTTAAGGGGGAGGGATGTCTAATAGTGGCAGGAGTGGGACCACCCATTTTGATCAAGAGTACAAAGGTTAAATTCTTTCTGGTTTGCTACTTTCTCTTAGGATATAGTTAAATATTAGAAATCTTTGTCTTCTACTGTATATTTTTACTTGCAACAATACTTTAAAAAAATCTATGGCAGCACTTTACAAAGAGGCCCCAGCACTGTGCGGTCAACTGGAGTGAATGCAAGTATTCTCTGGGGCCTGCCCTGTGAGAGACTGTCTCCCCGTTGTTCTCACTGTGAACTGAGTAAGAAGCGTGCACATCTGAATAACAGAGTCTTTTCTGCCTGGTGCAATCCTGGATTGTTACAGTCTACAGGCCAGCCATGCTGTCACCGGCACAAATTGATTTAACCATCAATTGCTGTGGTCATTAAAGCTGCTAAAAGTCCTCGCCAAACTGATGAATTGCAACTGAATGTGAAATGAGTCTCTAAGTCCGTTTCCCACCATCTCATATCAAAGGCTATTGTATCCCTGCAAAGTAACGGGTCGGAGGTTCAGGCTGGGGTTCAACAATGGGCCCTGTCAGAGGATAGAGCTCCATTCACTCTGGCAGACCCAATTACAGTTTGCTTTCCATACCTTATTGTATAAAATTTGCATCCAACTAATACATTGAATTATTGGCATACTTTGGGTGTCAAAGGAGTTCACTGAATGGTTTGTCCTTAAAATACATGGAATTCTAAGCATCTGGTGGCTACTGGGTCGTGACAATGAAAGGATCCCCTGGTTTTTCACTGCTTGCAGAAGGACTCATCTTTTCCTCAGCTCAGATTTAACACTTTATTTATTTATTTATTTTTCTTGAGAGGAGCTGTAGGGAAGGAATGGTATTCTTCCTGCCTACAAGAATGTAATTAAAAACATTTAAATGATTCACTATAATCTCTTTGGGACAAAGAGGGCAAAACCAGACTTAGAATAAATAAGTGGGCAAAAGCAGGGTTACACTTTGATGTTTCCTTTCTTTTTTTTTTTTAAACCTGAAGTAAAGTAGAGAGTGAAATAATAGTAGGGCAAAATTAAAATCACATTTAGGTATAGATATCAATGCCCAGAGAACTTTCATTAAGTCTTTCAGGAAAACATATATGTTAAATTTTAAGTCATCATGGTTAAGCCAGTCAAGAGCTACAAGTCAACTAGGCAAAGAACATGTCGATGTTGACACTAATGATTTCTTTATTTAGTCAATAACTAAGTCTGTGGAGATGAACCATCAGAAAAAATTAAATCCTTCAAGTTCTGATATTGCAATACTGATAGAGAATTTCAGGAGATTTCAAGTTTTGCAACAACATTTGATATGCTCTTGCTGATGATAGAATTATTCTTTTTCTTATCAAATAATAATCTGAGTAATAATTTTGTTTTGAGTCTTGGGTTAAGTGTGTCAAATAATTTTATTTACACATGCAGCTTCTTATGGAATTTTCACAAATTCACTTGAGTTTTTTTCTTTAATGTTTAGATTAATATTTAAGAGCTGTGTAAAAGGTCCTTGTTTTTAATTTCAAGGTTTTTGTTGTCTGTTCTTTCTCCTTTTCTCTTCCTAAACCTCAAGGTAGTTTGATTTTAGCATCTAATGTTTTCCGAGATGTAGAGAGGAAGCTTTCTAGGAGAAATAGGACTTTGGAGATCAAAGGCAGAAAGTTCCATTTTCCTTATGAAAACCCACATAGTCTGATTATTTTCTTTCCCAAGCTCATCTTACCACCAAGTGCTATCAATAGGGCTGAAAAAAGCAGATATGGAAAATAAAATAAATCTGACTTCATATTGTAATGGGGATTACATGAATACAAAATTTAGAAGAAAGTGAGCAAAGCCAGCAAGGGCCACAATGCCACAGAGAAGAGAGAGGAAGGGAAGTTTTGCTTAAAGAATCAGTGCATAGGTCAGAGGTTCAGGCCATTCAGATGTATTAATAATGAGCTGGCAGACAGATCCAGGTTTCTGTTTCCCTAGACTCTATTTACCATAGACTTTGAGTCTCCAGTAACTGTGTGTGGAAATCCATCAGTAAGAACTGTTCCATTTTGCCCAAGGTTCCAAATGACCCTTGAAGAAGGTCATTGGATTCTTGTCTCTGAAAGATCTATTGTTCAAGACACGGGAAAAGCACAAGCTCCCTTGGCAAAAAGAAAAAATTCGGACTCCAGATTGCTTAAGCATTGTAAACCAAATGAAATGTCTATGTTTTATGACCCAAAGAACTGTAGAATATTTTAGATGAAATGTGATACGGAAATCAATTCTTTTATAAGCTTCACTCACAAAACATTAGAAATCTTGTATTTATTTGTGAGAGAAAAGTAAGACAATACAGTCTCCCCAAATCTTTTAAAGATAATTGGCTTCCATTTATTTATTCTGGACCAACAGTTTATCAATGTTTTTAACATTAATGTGGTTGCAAAATTTCAGAATTTATCATGATTATTAATTTACATCTTGACTTAAGACTTCTTAAGCCCAGATGATATGAGAAAGTCCTGTGTTAGTATTATGTAAATAACTTTAGATCACCTAGTACTTATATTGAAATATATGTGCTTATTGAAAATACTTACTGGGATAGTATAGCACAAGAGCTTTATAAAAGCCTTACATGAGTTTTTAGCTTTTAAGTTAACATAAATTTAAAAATAATAATTTTACCTGAATATACATTTTAAGACAATTTTAAGAGGCTTTTAGTGAGAATTTTTCATTATTTCCTTCCAGTAGATTCAGGAGAACAGAAAGCCTGCCTACTTTCTGAATACTCATGTGCAGTATGTGTAATCGATACTTGATAAGAATGTGTTGAGTGAATGAACAGTCTCACAGTACTGCTATAAGATACTCATGATCAGTCTCTCAGTCATATCCAACTCTTTGTAACCCCATGAACTGTAGCCTGCCAGGCTCTTCTGCTCATGGAATTTTCCAGAAAAGAACACTAGAATGGCATCTAGAATGGCATCTTCCCAACTCAAGAATCTAACTTGCATCTCCTGCATTGGAAAGCAAATGCTTGACCCCCAAACCACCTGGGAAGCCCCCAGCTAAAAGACAGATAGTACTTTTATTTATTTTATTTTTACTTTATTCTACTTTACAATACTGTATTGGTTTTGGCATACATTGACATGAATCCTCCACAGGTGTACACGAGCTCCCAATCCTGAATGCCCCTCCCACCTTCCACCCCATATCATCTCTCTGGATCATCCCGTGCACCAGCCCCAAGCATCCTGTATCCTGTATTGAACATAGACTGGCGCTTCGTTTCTTACATAATAGTATGCATGTTTCAATGCCATTTTCCCAAATCGTCCCACCCTCTCCCTCTCCCTCAGAGGCCAAAAGTCCATTCTATACATCTGTGTCTCTTTTGTTGTCTCACATACAGGGTCATAACCATGCATTTGGTAGGCACTTTCAATTTGAAGACTAATGTCTTTCTTCATGGGGAATTCTCTTCTATATTTTGTTGTTGTTGAGTTCCTTCACATTTTTCCTCTGTTGGGAAAATCAAATAGATTTGAACCTTCTGAATTGATTCTTTAAATTTCTCTCTCAAATTTTCATTTTATGCTTATATATATTATTTTGGCCTGGGGGTAAATTCTTAAGAGACTCTACCTTCAGTATGAGGACGGGTGAGTGGGGAGAAGAATGGATTTCCCTGTTTTTCAGTCAGTTCAGTAGCTCAGTCATGTCTGACTCTTTGCGACTCACCAAGTTGGTGATGCCATCCAATGTCCTCTGTCATCCCCTTCTCCTCCTGCCTTCAGTCGCCATTGCCTCCTGTGCAATGTCACAAACCTCCATCCATAGTTCTTCATGCGCTCTGTCTATCAGATCTAATCCCTTGAATCTCTTTGTCACTTCCGTTATATAATCATAAAGAATTTGATTTAGGTCATACCTCAATGGTCTTCCCTGGTGGCTCAGATGGTAAAGCTTCTGTCTACAATGTGGGAGACTGGAGTTCAGTCCCTGAGTTGAGAAGATCCCCTGGAGAAGGAAATGGAAATCCACTCCAGTATTTTTGCCTGGAAAATCCCATGGACAGAGGAGCCTCGTAGGCTACAGTCCATGGGGTCGCAAAGAGTCAGACATGACTGAGTGACTTCACTTTTCACTTTATACCTGAATGGTCTAGTGGTTTTCCTACTTTCTTCAGTTTAAGTTTGAATTTAGCAATAAGGAGCTCATGATCTGAGCCACAGTCAGCTCTTGGTCTTGTTTTTGCTGACTGTAAAGAGCTTCTCCATCTTTGGCTGCAAAGAATATAATCAATCTGATTTCAATATTGACCATCTGGTGATGTCTATGTGTAAAGTCTTCTCTCGTGTTGTTGGAAGAGGGTGTTTGTTCTCTCATGTTGTTGGAAGAGGGTGTTTGCTATGAACAATGTGTTCTTTTGGCAAAACTCTGTTAGCCTTTGACCTGCTTCATTCTGTACTCCAAGGCCAAGTTTGCCTCTTACTCCAGGTATTTCTTGACTTCCTACTTTGGCATCCCAGTCCCCTATAATGAACATGACATCTTTTGGGGGAGTGTTAGTTCTAGAAGGTCTTGTAGGTCTTCAGAGAACCAATCAACTTCAGCTTCTTCAGCATTACTGGTTGTAGCATAGACTTGGATTACTGTGATATTGAATGGCTTGCCTTGGAAATGAACAGAGATCATTCTGTCATTTTTGAGATTCCATCCAAGTACTGCATTTTAGACTCCTTTGTTGACCGTGATGGCTACTCCATTTCTTCTATGGGATTCCTGCCCACAGTAGTATATGAAATGGTCATGTGAGTTAAATTCCCCATTCCAGTCTATTTCAGCTTGCTGATTCCTAAAATGTTGATGTTCACTCTTGCCATCTCCTGTTTGATGACTTTCAATTTGCCTTGATTCATGGACCTGACTTTCTGGGTTTCTATCCAGTATTGCTCTTTACAATATCTCTGGTTTTAAAACCTTCAATTCTAATTTTTAGTCCCACTTTTCATTCCATCTCCATATTAACTAAAATGAGTTTGCAGAGTCCCTAGATTTTTGATGGAAAGATCTCCTTCTCAGCTTTAACTGCTCAATATGTTTTAAAAGCTTCACTTTCACTATCTCACCTCATTCATCAAATATTCCATAATATTCTCTTTCTATCTCAATTTAAACACACATAACATATGTATTATATATGTGTTTTCAATCTGGAGATGGCCTCCCTCATACGTCATTTATTTTTAGGGTTTATATTGTCAGACATATATTTATAAAACTATTTTGCTCTCATTTTATTAAGATTTCCTGATCTTCCACCTTGAACTAGGTTGTTTATTTCAGAATCTAAGAAATTGTTTAATGATTGACTGATTTGGGGAATTATTCCATTTTTATTTTATTTTACATAGTCTGTTATTATAAAAGAAGAAGTACAAGTACACTGCAGAAAATCTGACAAGCAAAAATCTTTTAAAAATTAAGATATAGTTCCAGTAATCCTTACTGTGTACTCTTGCAGAGCTGTCCATCCAGCCACCATTTCACTTGCATAACTATGCACATGCTGCTGCTGCTAACTCGCTTCAGTCGTGTCCGACTCTGTGCGGCCCCATAGACGGCAGTCCACCAGGCTCCCCGTCCCTGGGATTCCCCAGGCAAGAACACTGGAGTGGGTTGCCATTTCCTTCTCCAGTGCATGAAAGTGAAAATTGGAAGTGAAGTCGCTCAGTCGCATCCGACTCCTTGCAATCCCATGGACTGCAGCCTACCAGGCTCCTCTGTCCATGGGATTTTCTAGGCAAGAGTACTGGAGTGGGTTGCCATTTCCTTCTCTAGTGCATGAAAGTGAAAATTGGAAGTGAAGTCGCTCAGTCGCGTCCGACTCCTTGCAATCCCGTGGACTGCAGCCTACCAGGCTCCTCTGTCCATGGGATTTTCTAGGCAAGAGTATTGGAGTGGGTTGCCATTGCCTTCTCCAACTATGCACATACACGGGCACAATTTTGAACTCAAAGGAGATTATATGGTACATATTCTTTTGTCACCTATGCTTTCAATGAACTCTTCCTTTCTATTTTAGTATATTTTCATTGCATCTCATACCCAGAAAGCTCTTTGAGTCTGAATTCAAGGTCATGAATTTAACATGGGCCATTCAGGTTTGTTGTATTGTTTACTCCAGAAGTAATCAGGTGTGAGTGAAAGTAAAAAGTGAGTAGAGAGTTAGATTTAGCCAGAATTGGGCGTTTGACAGGTGAGAATGATGAACGAAGGAGGGCGCAAGGGAGTTGGGAATGTAAGGAAGTGATTCTAATGAAAAATTGTGAAATTTAAGCTGACAAAAAATTAGATGTGAAAGTACTAATTCATGGTGAAAAAGTAGTTGAACAAATGAGTTTTTGGTTGCGGAGAGTTGGAGAATTGTTGATATACACCAAGTACACAGGAGGTGTGTTTTTGCAATTGAATATTGGAGAGGTTACAGTTATTGATAATGAAGTGGTCCTGGAGGGAATGATAGACCTTTGTGGCATAGATAAGAGAAGGCAGGAGGAGAAGGGGATGACCAAGAGGGTTGTATGGCATCACCAACTTAATGGACATGAGTTTGAGCAAATTTCAGGAATTGAAGATGGACAGGGATCCCTGGTATGCTTCAATCCATGGGGGCACAAAGAGTCAGACATGACTGACTGAACAAGACCAAGGGTGAAGAATGTGAACTTTGGAGAGAAGATGGTCAAGATACTGAGATGACAGACATTATACATGTAAATTTTGAAATCACCATCAATTATGATAAGGATTAAATAAGAGAAAAAAGTGATCAGGAATTAATATTTCTGAAGGCATGAGCTAGAAGGACTTATACTTGTGAGGTTGATCATAGCAAGAATTAACAGGTAGTCTAGTTTGATGTTATGGGATTCAAAATCAGGGGCTTTGACAGAAGGGGAATGGAAATGGTCTGAAATCTACACAAGGAAGTAAAAGTTGTGTGAGACAGAAAATCACTTCCTAAGAAATTGTAGAAGAAGAATGTTATAGTTTATCTGGTGCAAAAAAATGTGAAAAAAATGTTGAAGAAATAGGGAATCTTGTGGATAACTGACCAGGAGTGCCAAAGGGCATACTGGTTGAGTTTTAGGATTGGAGTGGGAGTAGGAATTGGGCTTCCCTTGTGGCTTAGCTGGTAAAGAATCTACCTGTAGTGCGGGAGACCTGGGTTTGATCCCTGGGTTGGGAAGATCCCCTAGAGAAGGGAAAGGCTGCCTACTCCAGTATTGTGGCCTAGAGAATTCCATGGACTGTATAGTCCATGATATCCCAAAGAGTTGGGCATGACTCAGTGACTTTCACTTTCACTTTCACAGGGGGATTAGAGTCTTGGGACTAAGATATGACCCGCGAGTATTAGGCTTCTTTGAGTTTGATGTAAACAGAAATGTAGGGCAAATGAAATTAGTTTTGAAAGTGTCAAAGCAGACAGTTATGTGATACTGGAAGTGCTGCAGGTAGGACGGGGGTTGGTCTCATTAGGAGCATGGAGAACTTGGAGATCTTTTCTTAATTTCTAACAACTGTGGTATGAAGGCACAGGAAACATTTTTAAGCAGCATTTTTGTGAAACTCATATTGCTCTTTTCTCCTGCTGGAAGACACATTAGAACAGTGGTCTTTCCCCCAGTAGGTAGAGTGCTGTGGCTCCCCCTTGCTCATGTTTGAGATAGAATGTTAGAAAAAATATATACCTAATTGATATGTCATAAAATTTATTATAGATATATTTTTGTTATATCAGTTTAGTTTAGTTGCTCACTCAGTCGTGTCTGACTCTTTGCAACCCCACGAATTGCAGCACGCCAGGCCTCCCTGTCCATCACCAACTCCTGGAGTTAACCCAAACTCATGTCCATCGAGTCAGTGATACCATCCAGCCATCTCATCCTCTGTCGTCCACTTCTCCTCCTGCCCTCAATCCCTTCCAGCATTAGAGTCTTTTCCAATGAGTCAACTCTTCACATGAGGTGGCCAAAGTATTGGAGTTTCAGCTTCAGCATCAGTCCTTCCAACGAACACCCAGGACTGATCTCCTTTAGGATGGACTGGTTGGATCTCCTTGCAGTCCAAGGGACTCTCAAGAGTCTTCTCCAACACCACAGTTCAAAAGCATCAGTTTTTTGGTGCTCAGCTTTCTTCACAGTCCAAGTCTCACATCCATACATGACCACTGAAAAAGCCATAGCCTTGACCAGACAGACCTTTGTTGACAAAGTAATGTCTGCTTTTAATATGCCACCTAGGTTGGTCATAACTTTATTGTATGCTACTGCTCAGTCGTGTCCAACTCTCAGTGACCCCATGGATTGCAGCCTACCAGGCTCCTCCGTCCATGGGATTTTCCAGGCAAGAGTACTGGAGTGGCGTGCCATTGCCTTCTCTGACTTTATTGTATAGATTTATATAAATGTTACATAAATGTATTTATATAATATATAGAAATGTATTATATATACACATAGACATAGACACACACACATACAGAAGGAGCCAGTGAGAGAGAGAGGAAGAGAGAAAGGGAATAAAAAGAGAATTAGAAGAGAATTTGCTATAGGAAGATGTATTATATTTCTTTTTATGGCATTGAGTACTCCTAGGGTTATAAACGCTCTGTTCAAAGAGCACATCTCAGTAAAAAAATAAATAAAAGTTATTAGCATTAAAAAAGAAAAGTATTATTTATATTTTAGGATTAGACTAAATAAAAATTATTAAAATAAAAAAAGAGCACATCTCAGTAGTGGAAATATGGCTTAGGATCACTTTACAGTACATATTTGCATTCAATGTGTACAAAATACCATCATGTAGGTACTGATATTACGATTCGCCTTTGCTTTCCTGCAGTATTGAAGTCCAAAAAGCACTAAATGTTGGAATTTTTTTCCTAACTCATTTAGTAGCAAAATCTGACCTGACCTCAACTGAATTGGTGGCAAGCTGTTTATAATATTCACTTATTTTATTTATTGGGAATGATGTTACATTTCTTTTATGAGATGTCCATGTGATTGATTATAGGGAACTGTTCGAGACTTCAGCTAGGATGTTACATAATATATGGTATATTTCTGTCCCATTAAACTTAAAATCTGGAAAGTCTCAGTTTCAGAACACACTAGACTCCAAGAATTTCCAATAAGGGATTACAACATGTACTCACATTCTCTAAAAATGAAAACTGGGGTTTGAAGACTTTAGTAACATGCACAAGGCAGTCTCTCCCATCAGGAAGCTTCCACAAGCCTCTTATCCTTCTCAATCAGAGGGAAGACAGACTAAAACACACAATCAAAGAAAACTAACCAATCTGATCACATGGACCACAGCCTTGTCTAATTCAATGAAACTATGAGCCATGCCATGTAGGGCCACCCAAAATGGATGGGTCATGGTGGAGAGTTCTGACAAAACGTGGTCCACTGGAGAAGGGAATGGCAAACCACTTCAGTATTCTCGCCTTGAGAACCCCATGAACAGTATGAAAAAGCAGAAAGATAGGACACTGAAAGGTGAACTCCCCAGGTTGGTAGGTGCCCAATATGCTACTGAAGATCAGTGGAGAAATAACTCCAGAAAGAATGAAGAGATGGAGCCAAAGCAAAAACAACACCTAGTTGTGGATGTGCCTGGTGATGGAAGTAAGTCCGATGCTGTAAAAAGCAATATTACAGAGGAACCTGGAATATTAGGTCCATGAATCAAGGCAAATTGAAAGTCATCAAACAGGAGATGGCAAGAGTGAACATCAACATTTTAGAAATCAGCAAGCTGAAATAGACTGGAATGGGGGAATTTAACTCAGATGACCATTACATATACTACTGTGGGCAGGAATCCCATAGAAGAAATGGAGTAGCCATCACGGTCAACAAAGGAGTCTAAAATGCAGTACTTGGATGGAATCTCAAAAATGACAGAATGATCTCTGTTCATTTCCAAGGCAAGCCATTCAATATCACAGTAATCCAAGTCTATGCTACAACCAGTAATGCTGAAGAAGCTGAAGTTGATTGGTTCTCTGAAGACCTACAAGACCTTCTAGAACTAACACCCCCAAAAGATGTCATGTTCATTATAGGGGACTGGGATGCCAAAGTAGGAAGTCAAGAGATACCTGGAGTAAGAGGCAAACTTGGCCTTGGAGTACAGAATGAAGCAGGTCAAAGGCTAACAGAGTTTTGCCAAAAGAACACATTGTTCATAGCAAACAACATGAAGAAGTTCCAACAACATGAGAGAAGACTCTACACATAGACATCACAAAATAAGACTGATTATATTCTTTGCAGCCAAAGATGGAGAAGCTCTTTACAGTCAGCAAAAACAAGACCAGGAGCTGACTGTGGCTCAGATCATGAACTCCTTATTGCCAAAATCAGACTTAAACTGAAGAAAGTAGGGAAAACCACTAGACCATTCAGGTATGACCTAAATCAAACCCCTTATGATTATACAGTGGAAGTGACAAATAGATTCAAGGGATTAGATCTGATAGAGTTCGTGAAGATCTATGGATGGAGGTTTGTGACATTGTACAGGAGGCAGGGATCAAGACCATCCCTAAGAAAAAGAAATATAAAAAAGCAAAATGGCTCTCTAAGGAGGCCTTACAAATAGCTGAGAAAAGATGTGAAAGGCAAAGGAGAAAAGGAAAGGAATACATTCATGCAGACTTCCAAAGAATAGCAAGGAGAGATAAGAAAATCTTCTTCAGTGATCAATGCAAAGAAATAGAGGAAAATAGAATGGGAATGGGAATTAGAATGGGAAAGACGAGAGAGCTCTTCAAGAAAATTAGAGATACAAATGGAACATTTCATGCAAGTTCAGTTCAATTCAGTTCAGTCGCTCAGTCGTGTCTGACTCTCTGCGAACCCATGAACCATAGCACGGCAGGCCCTCCTGTCCATCACCAAGTCCCACAGCCTACCCAAACTCATGTCCATTGAGTCAGTGATGCCATCCAACAATCTCATCCTCTGTTGGCCTCTTCTCCTTGTGCCCTCAATCTTTCCCAGCATCAGGGTCTTTTCCAATAAATCAGCTCTTCTCATTAGGTGGCCAAAGTATTGGAATTTCAGCCTTACCATCAGTCCTTCCAGTGAATATTCAAGACTGATTTCCTTTAGGAAGGACTGGTTAGATCTCCTTGCAGTCCAAGGGACTCTCAAGAGCCTTCTCTAACACCACAGTTCAAAAACATCAGTTCTTCAGCAAGCAACTTTCTTTATAATCCAGCTCTCACATCCATACATGACTACTGGAAAAACCATAGCCTTGACTAGATGGACCTTTGTTGCAAAGTTGGGCACAATAAAGGAGAGAAATGGTATAGATCTAAAAGAAGTAGAAGATATTAAGAAGAGTTAGCAAGAATACACAGAAGAACTATACAAAAAGATCAGCCAGACATCCTGGAATGTGAAGACAAGTGGGTTTTAGGAAGCAGCAGTACGAACAAAGTTAGTGGAGGTGATGGAATTCCAGTTGAGTAATATCAAATCCTAAAAGATGATGCTGTTAAAGTGGTGCACTCAACATACCAACAAATTTGGAAAACGCAACAGTGGCCACAGGCCTGGAAAATGTCAGTTTTCATTCCAGTCCCAAAGAGAGGCAATGCCAAAAAATGCTCAAACTATCACACAATTGCACTCTCTCACATGCTACCAAAGTAATGCTCAAAATTCTCCAAGCCAGGCTTCTAAAATACGTGAACCATGAAATTCCAGATGTTCAAGCTGGTTTTATAAAAGGCAGAGGAATCAGAGATCAAATTGCCAACATCCATTGGATCATGGAAGAAGGAAGAGAGTTTCAGAAAAACATTTATTTCTGCTTTATTGACTATGCCAAAGCCTTTGACTGTGTGGATCACAATAAACTGAGGAAAATTCTGAAAGAGATGAAAATACCAGACCACCTGGCCTGCCTCCTGAGAAATCTGTATTCAGGTCAGGAAGCAACAGTTAGATCTGGACATGGAACAACAGACTGTTTACAAATTGGGAAAGGAGTAAATCAAGGCTCTATGTTGTCATCCTGCTTATTTAACCTATATGCAGAGTACATCATGAGAAATGCTGGGCTGGATGTAGTATGAGTTGTAATCAAGATTACTGGGAGAAATATCAATAACCTTAGATATGCAGATGACACCACCCTTATGGCGGAAAGTGAAGAGGAACTAAAGAGCCTCTTGATGAAAGTGAAAGAAGAGAGTGAAAAAGTTGGTTTAAAGCTCAACATTCAGGATGAGGAACATGTGTATACCTGTGACAGATTCATGTTGATGTATGGCAAAACCAATACAATATTGTAAAGTAATTAGCCTCCAATTAAAATAAATAAATTTATAATAAAAAATTATAAGATAACAAGCAAGAAAGAAACAAGTCTTGGAAATAAAGGCCCCTTTCAGTATTGTATTGGTTTTCCAATTAAAGTAAATAAATTTATATTAAAAAATAAATAAAATTTAAAAAAAAGAAGAAAGAAAGAAAGAAAAAAGCTCAACATTCAGAAAGCTAAGATCATGGCATCCGGTTCAATTACATCATGGCAAATAGATGAGGAAACAGTGGAAACAGTGGCTGACTTTATTTTTGGACTCCCAAATCGCTGCAGATGGTGACTGCTCCCATGGAATTAAAAGACATTTGCTTCTTGGAAGAAAAATTATGACCAACATAGATAGCATGTTAAAAAGCAGAGACATTGCTTTGCAAACAAAGGTCCATCTAGTCAAGGATATGGTTTTTCCAGCAGTCATGTGTGGATGTGAGAGTTGGGCTCTAAAGAAAGCTGAGCACTGAAGAACTGATGCTTTTGAACTGTTGTGTTGCAGAAGACCCTTGAGGGTACCTTGGAGTACAAGGAGATCCAACCAGTCCATCGTAAAGGAAATCAGTCCTGAATATTCATTGAAAGGACTGATGCTGAAGCTGAAACTCCAATATTTTGGTCACCTTATGTGAAGAACTGACTCACTGGAAAAGACCCTGATGCTGGGAAAGATTGAAGGCAGGAGGAGAAGGGGATGACAGAGGATGAGATCGTTGGATGGCATCACTGCCTCAATGGACATGAGTTGAGTGAACTCTGGGAGTTGGTTATGGACAGGGAGGCCTGGCGTGCTACAGTCCATGGGGTCACAAAGAGTCAGACATGACTCAGTGACTGAACTGAACTGAGTTGAAGCAAGGCTATAGCAGTAAGTAGTAGAGGTGAACTCAGTGTTTGCTGCCTGAGTCCAGCAAACACTGAAGTCAGCCATGGAACTTGTCTTCCTTGTTACCCTCACTGCATGTGGACTTGTGCATAGAATCACTTCATATCATTTGTGCAACCAGGGACCTCAGCACAGAGGAAAGAGAAACCCTTCTGGAGTGCCCATCAGCTCATCTTAGGTATACTTAAAGAATCAAGATTAACATAGTCAGAGGGGTATCTGCCTGTCATATCCAGGAAGATGGGTCAGAATCGGAAGGAAAAAAATCATACTTATTGTTTTTATATTGAAGCAGGTACATCAATGTAGAGTCTCTGCATTAGAGAGATTGGCAGGTCCAACCTTCACCAGAATTACCCAGCTGGATCATATGTGCAAAATATCAAGAAGAATTTATTTCCTAAAAATCCATTATTTTCTACATGACAACCCCTGCTAATAATAGCTAATATCAACTGAATGTTCACAGTTTTCCAGATACTCTGGTGAATAATTGTATACATTTATTCCTTTAATTCTTAAAACAACTGTGGCAGTCAGTATTTATTATCTCCCTTTGATGAATGAAGAACTCAAAGATTAGGAGGCTTAGCAAATTGATTAAGATCAATGGATAGAAATTGAGAAAGACAACCTTCAAATCAGTACTGCAAGATTTAAAAGTAGTCTGTTTATAATCATTCAGCATACTGCTTATGTTATAAACATAAGTAATATGTTATGTTTTATAATAGAAGCATTGAGCATTTACTGAAGTAACTTTGAAATGTGAATAAACTACTGATCAGTGAATCAACTGAATTGACAATCAAAAATCTTACCCCCAATTGCTTCATCTCCCCCTACAAATCTCCAGGCTCACACTGTTTCTAGATGGGATTTCTTTTGCCAAGATAGCAAAAGAAAAAAATATTGCAACAAATTGTTTCAGAGAATTTAAAAAAATCGAATAAGTGCCTCATTTTACAGGGCTAGAGTAACTCAAAACTAGAATCACAGATAGCACAAAAGATAAATTTATAGGCCAATCTCACTTTTGAACAGATGTAAATATGTTACCTTAAAGCTCTAAAATAACATGTATACAAATAAAGATGAATCATAAGCAACCTGGTTTTTAATCCACAGATTGAAGAAGCATGCAACAATCAGAAAATCTAATAATGTAGAACACAGCATTAAGATGGCGCACACACACACACACAAAAGACATAGAACCATGTCAGATGATGTTCAAAAGATCTAGGCAAACTGGAGTTAGAAACTACCTTGCACAGAGAAAATCACCTGTTAAAAACATAAACCTAAAGCAAGGGCTAATGATGAAACTAGAAACATTTCTTTTAAAATGAGAAACCAAACAAGGCTTGTATTCAACATTAAGCTGGAAGTTTTAGCTGTGTTGATAAGATCAAAAAGGAAAATGATAATAGTTACTATATCTTTTCGTGTCTTCTCTGGGTCAAACACTTTATATACTTTATCTGACTTTATCCTTACAATAATGATGAAAGGATATTATTATTGTTTTCATGGTATAGACAGAATTGACAGAACAAAAATTCAGATATATAATTGGTTGTCCACATACTATTTGGTCCTTTCTATTACCAAGCCAAGGCATGAGAATCTGAGAAGAAAGGGATTTTTGTATATGGTTTACCATCTCACTGCATACTAAGAGAGTGATTTTAGCTGTTAGTCACTTAGTGTTAGTTGCTCAGTCGTGTCTTCTTCTATGCAACACCATGGACAGGAATCTGCCAGGCTCCTCTGTCCATGGAATTCTCTAGGCAAGAATACCAGAGTGGGTAGCCATTTCCTTCTCCAGGGGATATTCTTGACCCAGGGGTCAAATCTGTGTCTCTCATGTCTCCTGAATTGGCAGGTGGGTTCTTTACCACTAGTGCCACCTGGGAATGTGTTATGGTAACAGCAGGGTCAGTTAAAAAAATGATTACTTACACTTTTAGGCTATATATTGCATTTCCTTACTTACTCCCTCCTTTTTTTTTTTTTTCTTTTCTACTCTTTGCTCCATGGAGGATCTTTTGGTGAAAAGAAAAGAAACACTGGCTCTGTTGCCTTGAATGGGTCATGCTGTTATTGAAAGGTTTTGATAATGGCATAGAACATGTGTTTCTTTTGCAAGTGTTTATCTCTGAAGACAGTTCAGGCCATAAAGCCACCTTCAGTGGAATGGAAGACTCAATGGATCTGCTCTTCTGTTCTCTCCATGAAGCTTGAAGAGGAGATGTAAGAGTCTGAAAGGATGGGGAGAAAGGAAGAAAGAGAGGGAGGAGAAGAGGGCAGGAGAGAACTTCTTAATATCCATCTGAAATAGGTTCCTAAAGGCTGAGGACTTAATCAACAGGCAATAGAAAGAAATGCTTACCTCCATTCTGGGCTCCAAAGATATGTGAGAAAATCTAATGGTAAGACTTCCCTGGGCTCCAAAATCTCTGCAGATGGTGACTGCAGCCATGAAATTAAAAGACGCTTACTCCTTGGAAGAAAAGTTATGACCAACCTGCTGCTGCTGCTAGGTCGCTTCAGTTGTGTCCAACTCTGTGTGACCCCGTAGATGGCAGCCCGCCAGGCTCCCCCATCCATGGGATTCTCCAGGCAAGAACACTGGAGTGGGTTGCTATTTCCTTCTCCAATGCATGAAAGTGAAAAGTGAAAGTGAAGTCTCTCAGTCGCGTCCTACTCCTTGCGACCCCATGGACTGCAGCATACCAGCCTCCTCCATCCATGAGATTTTCCAGTCAAGAGTACTGGAGTGGGGTGCCATCGCCTTCTCCTAGACAGAATATAAAAAAGCAGAAACTACTTTGTAGTCATGTATGGATGTAAGAGTTGGACTATAAAGAAAGCTGAGCACCAAAGAATTGATGCTTTTGAATTGTGGTGTTGGAGAAGACTCTTGAGAGTCCCTTGGACTGCAAGGAGATCCAACTAGTCCATCCTAAGGGAAATCAGTCCTGAGTGTTCATTGGAAGGACTGATGCTGAAGCTGAAACTCCAATACTTTGGCCACCTGATGCAAAGAGCTGACTCATTGGAAAAGACCCTGATGCTGGGAAAGACTGAAGGTGGGAGGAGAAGGGGACAAAAGAGGGTGAGATGTTTGGATGGCGTCACTGACTCAATGGACATGAGTTTGAGTGGACTCTGAGAGTTAGTGATGGACAGGGAGGCCTGGCAGTGCTGCAGTACATGGGGTCACAAAGAGTTGAACACGACTGAGCAACTGACCTGAATTGAACTGAAGACTTCCTTTCTGGTCATGGCCTGCTGTTACCTGTCCTTCCTGATTTTATGGGCACAATTAAGGGGTTACACATCGGGGTGAAAATGAATATAGACTTTTTCTTTTCTGCATTAACACCATAAGTAGGGGTTCCATAAGAATTCAGGTAAATACAGAGAAAAGTTTTTGGTTTGGAGATATTTGACTATAAGTTGGAGATATTTGGAGAGGAAGGCTGGGCATAGAAAGGTATGGTGACAAAACTAAATTGTTTCTCATCCTGCAGAAAGCACAGGCCAGTCACCAACGGAAGGGGGCCAAGTTGTCTCAAGAGCCTGTGCTTTAAACATTAGATTTCAGAGAAGAATCTATCTCAGAGCTATTCGAGAACAGTGGGAACTTTCTGAGTGCAGTGTAGCTTTGACTGTACTTGGAGTTAGGTCATATTTCTGAGATCAAGGTTATGCTTTGTATAAGTATTCCTTTATTTTGCATGCCATCTGCAAACTCTGGGGTTCCTTGGTCTTCTGACCAATTGGCTACAGTTTGGCAGGTTTCTATTACCCTTCAGGTTTGATAGTTCACCAGAATGAACTCAGGAAAGTACTGAACTTATCATTATAGTTTTTCTATCAAGTAAGGACAAGCCATGAGAAGAGATGCATAGAACTGGGTCTGATAGGGTTCTAAATGCTCTGTGTCATGAGGATGCACTGTATTCCTGGCATATTAATACATTTCAACAGCATAGGCTCACCAGAGCTCAGGTATCCAGAGTTTTTATTGGGATTTCCCTACATAGGTATGAATGAACCCTTGGCTGTGGGACTGAGCTGTTTCCAGCATCCTTCTCCTTCCCAGAGACTAGGCTGCATCAAAGTTCCAGTCTCCAATCACGGAGTTGGTCTTTCTGCCCTGACTAGTCCCTATCCTGAAATTATCCAGGAGCCTACCATGAATCACTTCATTAGCATAAACTCAGATGCCAGGGACCACCATGAATAACAAAGAAATTCTTATCACCCAAGAAATTACAAGGGTTTGAAGGCTCCCTCCCAGAACCAGGAACAAATAGGGGTTCCCTGGTAGCTGGTAAAGAATCCATCTACAATGCAGGAGAGCCTAGTTCGATTCCTGGGTTGGGAAGATCTGCTGGAGAAGGAATAGACTACACACTCCACTCCAGTATTCTTGGGCTTCCCTGGGAGCTCAGGTGGCAAAGAATCCATCTGCAATGCAGGAGACCTGGGTTCAATCCCTGGGTTGGGATGATCCCCTGGAGGAGAAAACAGCTACTCACTCCAGTATTCTAGCCTGAAGAATTCCATGGACTCTATAGTCCATGGGGTCGAAAAGAGTTGGACACAACTAAGCCTGAATGACTTTCGCTTCACCCAGAACAAGGAATGAAAACTAACCAGATTGTTTATGTAATGCTTAGGTTACATTAGAGAATAGAGTAACAATAAGCACAATTATCTTCTAGGGTGTCTCAGAAGACTGTTCTCTCAATTTCTCATTGATGCTCCCATACACTTTCCACTTAGCTTCTTGGTTAGAGAGGGGTGATCTAGTTGCTCTGACCTTCCTGCATGCCTTCCTTCCTGGGCTGATGTGTACTGATGTTTCTTTTTCCTCTGGGTTCACCCTGTTGTCTGAACCAGCCAGCCCCCTGAGCTGAGGGCAGGAATGGAAGCAATGGCAGCTCATCTCCCTTTACTCCACACAGAGTGGGTTAAATTTCTCACTTCTCTTCCCTTTTCCTCATTCAGTCCTTGGGGAAAGAAATCCAGTGAACTCTCACAGCCTGTTCATTTTCTATCAGAAACTGATCTGTCTGCTAATTTTTGACCAGGTGCACTTTGCCAGTGATCAGTGAGCAATCTGACACCCTCTCCTGTCTTTTTGCTCCATTTAAGCCCCCTTTCACATCACAGTGCTTTGTTTATCTTAAGGGAAATGGCTAAGAGGATGTTCTTTTTGGTAGTTTGGAATCTTGTACAGTATGGTTGTTCTACATGGTCTCTACTGTTGACTGATGCTGCAATGGTGGATATGGCTAGGTGGGTTGGCGTTCTGTCTCTTTAAAGAAACTTGCCAAACTAGGTATATCATAACCACCTCAGTTCTTAAGTTGATCCCCACTTGTATTAACCTCATCTGGGCTTTTACTGGTGAGAAAAAGGCATTGAGAATAATTGTACACATGGAGAATTCTTTGGAAATCTAAACTGACAGAAGGTTGACCATCAATGAATTGTTTTTTTCCCCTAGAAGACTATATTATAAGAGACATTCTAGTATTTTTAAGTGGCTTTAATATTTTTTAAAACATTATGGAATTTTAGGACTCAGTTTTATTATAATTGAAAGAGTTCTTATCACAAGGAAAATTATTTTTTTCTTTTTCTTTATTTTGTATCTATATGCATTGACGCATGTTCACAGAACTTACTGTGGTTATCACTTCATGATATATATGAGTCAAATCATGGTGCTATACATCTTGAACTGATACAGTGCTCTATGTTAATCATTTGTCAATAAAATTGGAAGAAAGAAATATTTAAAAAACTGAGGAGATGATTACATTGAGGGTTTTCATTGTGATATATTCTATTTTCTTCTCAGTCCATATTATGGGATACTTGCCTTGTTACCTATACTTTTCTATATAGAAGATGCAAAATCTAAATTTCAGTAGCCCTCTAAACTATCACAGGATCTAGAGGTTTGTTTGTTTGTTTGGGGAAGAGCAGTTTAGCTGGAAGACCTGATGAGTTCTCAGGAGCAATGAATTAGGGAGGGAGGCTATCCAGCTTCCCCACAGGACTATCTTCATGGTCCTGATTCAATCCGACTCTTGAGTCAGAGGCCTGTTCAAGGTCCACTCTGCCTCTGTAGAACTGCTCTGTCCTGACAGGCACGGTAACAGAAGTGTTAATGCCAGTGCTTCTTAACCTATTAGCTTAAATGTGCAAATGAAAGAAAAAAAATTCAACATGGAACAAAGGAATACAATATCTAACTAGAAAAAAGTCCAGCAAAACATTTTGTTGTTGTTTGAGAGATGGATTCTTCCCTAGCAAAGTTAGTGGGAGTGAGGCCCTGCTGCCACCTTGTTTTGCCTTCTGGCTTTCAGAACTGTGAAAAAATCACTTTCAGTTGTTTTAAGCCACCCAGTTCGTGGTGATTTGTTTCAGAAGTCACAGGAATTTATTGTACCTCCATGACCTTGTACATAAGGATAGGCCCCCTGGTTGGTCCTCCCTGGTTCTTGTTTTTCATAACCTGTATCACACTGGATTGAAAGGGTGTGTTAGAAGTTAGGCTTCCCTTCTAGACTGCAAATTTATGAGGGCAGCGACTTGGCCTTTCTTGTCTTCCGTGACTTCTCCAGGGCCTGCCATGCAGAAGGCGCTCAATAAATAATGCAATGGATGATTAAATGAGCTGATATTGAGAATTTCTTGGCTGGGACAGTTGTTAAATATGCTAGGCTTTAAAAACACACTAAAGAAGTTATCATTATGAGTGATATACTCAGTCCTCTGAAATAATTATCTGAGGTCTTGTCTGAAGACCATAAAAAGATTTATTTTATTTAGCAGTAGCACTCGGAATTGATTTGCTCTGGGCATTTTAGAATTTAGGAACCAGTTACACTATGCTGTATGGGCTTCCCAGGTGGCTCAGTGGTAAAGAATTTGTTTGCCAGTGTGGGAGACCCAGGAGACGTTGGTTTGATTCTTGGGTTGGGAAGATCCACTGGAGCAGGAAATGGCAACCCATTCCAGTATTCTTACCTGGAGAATCCCATGGACAGAGCTATAGTTCACGGGGGTTCAAGGAGTCAGACAGGACTCAGTGACTAAACAATAGCAGCAGCAACACTAAGCTGTAGGTCCGCTGTGGTCACAAGCCTCAAGTTTCTAGCAAGGAGAAATTTAGTAAGGGATAGATTTGAATGCTGAGAACCTCTAGCAAACCCATGGTTGGAGGGTCACAGGCATAGGAAACTGAGGCTCTTTCCTCTATGAGATCCTTACATTGACACAAGGGTGTTATACCTGAAGGAAAGAGAGCAAGTACAGCTAAGAAAAGGCAGGGTCAGCTGATCTGTTAGCCAAGTTAGCCTCCTGGAAAGTAACAGTCCACATACTACGTAAAAAGCACGTCTCTTCATTTAAAAGGCAGCTTACGATTAACCAAAGATGAGTTTAATACAAGGATAGAAAAGGATTACAACATATTGCTGGATGATACAGAATTGCTGCCTAGAAGATGGACTGTCTTTTGTTACCAAGGAAAAATACAAAAATATCAGCTCTTAATCAACATAGTGAGAATTAGATTAGGAGATAGAGAAAGAACATATACTTAAGTTCATAATAACTTGATTTGTTTAAATCATATTATATCTATTTCTGTTTTAAAGTTTTTAACTGTACTTAGAAAACAAAATTATAACCTTTTTCAAATAACAATATGCACTCCTTTCAAATATTCAGAAAATATATAGAAAAGTGTAAAAAGAAAGCAAAATTAACCTTTAATTTCACTTTGAAGGATAAATGCTATTCACAAAATATTTATATATAAATACGTGTTTTTAACAGTAGAGTCATGTGCTTCTTTGTAGTTTATTATTTTTACTTGCTATATCCTAGATTTTCTGTAGATCAACAGAGATAACTATGCATCATTATTTTAATGGTTTTCTTTTATTTCATCACATGTCTGTTCCATAATGCTTTTTGACAAATGCTGTTGTTTTCTTTATAATCACTACAATGTTTGTGACCCCATGGACTATGCAGTCCATGGAATTCTCCAGGCCAGAATACTGGTGTGGGTAGCCTTTCCCTTCTCCAGGGTGTCTTCCTAACCCAAGGATCGAACCCAGGACTCCTGCATTGCAGGTGGATTCTTTACCAGCTGAGCTACAAGGGAAGCTTATAATCACTACAATGATTTTACTTTTGTCATTGACAACATGATACTATGGTAAGATAATTACTTTGGCTTCCTTAAATATTACTTAGGTATAGATTAAAATGTATGTTTACATTTTAAAACGTAGCGCATTAATTGCTTATAGACTTTTGGATCGCAGCCATTCTGACTGGTGTGAAATGGTACCTCATTGTGGTCTTAATTTGCATTTCTCTGATAATGAGTGATGTTGAGCATCTTTTCATGTGTTTGTTAGCCATCCGTATGTCTTCTTTGGAGAAATGCCTATTTAGTTCTTTGGCCCATTTTTTTATTGTTTCATTTATTTTTCTGGAGTTGAGCTGCATAAGTTGCTTGTATATCTTTGAGATTAGTTGTTTGTCAGTTGTTTCATTTGCTATTGTTTTCTCCCATTCAGAAGGCTGTCTTTTCACCTTGCTTATAGTTTCCTTTGTTGTGCAGAAGCTTTTAATTTTAATTAGATCCCATTTGTTTATTTTTGCTTTTATTTCCAGTATACTGGGAGGTGGATCATAGAGGATCCTGCTGTGATTTATGTCGGAGAGTGTTTTGCCTATGTTTTCCTCTAGGAGTTTTATAGTTTCTGGTCTTACATTTAGATCTTTAATCCATTTTGAGTTTATTTTTGTGTATGGTGTTAGAAAGAGGTCTAGTTTCATTCTTTTACAAGTGGTTGACCAGTTTTCCCAGCACCACCTGTTAAAGAGACTGTCTTACTCCATTGTATATTCTTGCCTCCTTTGTTGAAGATAAGGTGTCCATAGGTGTGTGGGGTTTATCTCAGGGTTTTCTATTTTGTTCCATTGATCTATATTTCTGTCTTTGTGCCAGTACCATACTGTCTTCATGACTGTGGCTTTGTAGTAGAGCCTGAAGTTAGGCAAGTTGATTCCTCCAGTTCCATTCTTCTTTCTCAAGATTGCTTTGGCTATTCGAGGTTTTTTGTAATTCCATACAAATCTTGAGATTATTTGATCTAGTTCTGTGAAAAATACTGCTGGTAGCTTGATAGGAATTGCATTGAATCTGTAGATTGGTTTGGGTGGTATACTCATTTTCACTATATTGACTCTTCTGACCTATGAGCATGGTATATTTCTCCATCTATTAGTGTCCTCTTTGATTTCATCAGTGTTTTATAGTTTTCGATATATAGGTCTTTAGTTTCTTTAGGTAGGTATATTCCTAAGTATTTTATTCTTTTTGTTGCAATGGTGAATGGAATTGTTTCCTTGATTTCTTTTTCTACTTTCTCATTATTAGTGTATAGGAATGCATGCTGGAGAGGATGTGGAGAAAAGGGAATCCTCTTACACTGCTGGTGGGAATGCAAACTAGTACAGCCACTATGGAAAACGGTGTGGAGATTCCTTAAAAAATTGCAAATAGAACTGCCTTATGATCCAGCAATCCCACTGCTGGGCATACACACCAAGGAAACCAGAATTGAAAGAGACACATGTACCCCAATGTTCATTGCAGCACTGTTTATAAGAGCCAGGACATGGAAGCAAGCTAGATGTCCATCAGCAGATGATTGGATAAGAAAGCTGTGGTACATATACACAATGGAGTACTACTCAGCCCTTAAAAAGAATAAATTTGACTCAGTTCTAATGAGATGGATGAAATTGGAGCCGATTATACAGAGTGAAGTAAGCCAGAAAGAAAAACACCAATACAGTATACTGACACATATATATGGAATTTAGAAGGATAGTAATGATGACCCTCTATGTGAGACAACAAAAGAGACTCAGAGGTATAGAACGGACTTTTGGCCTCTGAGGGAGAAGGAGAGGGTGGGATGATTTGGGAGAATGGCATTGAAACATGTGTACTATCTTGTAAGAAACGAAGCACCAGTCTATGTTCAATACAGGATACAGGATGCATGGGGCTGGTGCACAGTATGATTCAGGGAGATGATATGGGGTGGGAAGTGGGAGGGGGCTTCGGAAGTGGGAGGGGGCTTCGGCATTGGGAGATCGTGGACACCTGTGGCTGATTCATGTCAATGTTTGGCAAAACAAATACAGTATTGTAATGTAGAATAAAGTATTTAAAAAAAGAAAAAAAAGAAAACTAAAAAAAAAGAAACGTAGTGCATTAAATAAGTTCTCTGTGAATACTATCATTGTTGTTTAGTCACTAATTTGTTTTCAATTCCTTTGTGATCCCATGGACTGTAGCCCACCAGGCTCTTCTGTCCATGGGATTTCTCAGGCAAGAATACTGGAGTGAATTGTCATTTCCTTCTGCAGGGGATCTTCCTGACCCAGGGATTAAACCCGCATCTCCTACATTGGCAGGTGGACTCCTTATCCCTGAGCCACTAGGGAAGCCTGTCTGTAAATATAACTCCTTCTCAATATTTTCCTCCCATTTTTCATTACAGAAATAACTTCATCTACAAAGTCATAAATAAAACTATGAACTCTTACTGCCTAAAAATACATACAATTTTGGAACTAGACCAGAGTGTTCTCCTTATGATTTTATAAATCACTGAATGCAGTATTTGCAGTGTTGCATCAAATAAATGACTTATCATCAAAAGTTGTTATTGTCTCACAACCAGTTCTACCAGTGATAGACCTTCCAGTGTATTGGTAAAGGTGCCCTGAGTTTAAAAGTCAAAACTTTTCAAAAGACTAGATTTTTAAAAATGCTAGAGATGGTTGCTATTTGAATATTATTGTCTTATTAAAATTACTTCAGATTGTCTAAAGAACAAAACATGCTACTATCATTTAAATGGAAGCTAACAAAGTCTAAAATAAAACCACATTAAATTTGTGTTAGTCTTGGGAAAAGAATTCCATTTAGTTTTAAACACAAATTTTGTTTGGCAGTTAATTATGTAAACCGGATCATTTTTGTAGTTTTCTTTTGAAACTTAGATTTTAGAAGTAATACCACGGCTTAGCTTAGTATTATTTGCCACTTGAATCAATTAAATTTAATGAGAATATTAATTGAAAAGGTTTCTAAGTTTTATACTTTGTAAATTATGGTTCAAAAATAATGCAAATAAAACATTTCTAAATATTGTTTTACTTTTTATTACATAAAAATAATTTTAGCACTTACCTAATACATCGAGTGGTTATCTAGTAAATCACTAAATAGAAAGTGTCATTCAACAAATATGTTATTATTTTCTGAAGGAACAAAGATTTCCAGTCATGGAACAAAAACTGAATAATCAAGTGTGCTGTATCAGGAATTATAAGTATGCCTTTCTAAGATCATTTTTGTGTGTCATTATTTTTACCCTGAAAGTTTTAACTAATCAACGTGATGATTCAAAATAAATTTTAGAAAATTTAGGAGAGTATTGATTCTGTTTTTGTAACAGAATCTCAATGGACTGTTTTTTTTCAAGACTAATACAAGTTTAATCTGGTTTTATTGTAGACTTGGTCCAAAAATGTTGTTCTTAAAATGATCAGTCTCTGTAATTCTAATTATCCTATTCTTGGCTTCTACTCTTTACCCACAGACGCATGTGCCTGGGATTCAAACCTACTTATTGCCTAAGGCCAAACAAAGATATTTATCAGAGCCCTTTCTTTTCCAGCTTTATGGCTTGAAAGATGATCTTTTTCTACTGCTAAAATATAGGAAGATTCAGTGACTTATTAGGTAGATGCTGTTGTATAAAAATACTCTTTAAATGAGAAAGTCCAAGACAAGGTACCAAGGAAAAAAAACTGAATTATATTAAAATAAAATAAAATATTAAAGTGTATATACTCCTACAGGAACTCTTGAGTAAAAAAAGAAATATTCTTAGAACGCTTATAAAAGTACTCAAGCACAGGAAAAACAAAATTTAAAGTAAGAAATGGCTCAGTGGTAAAGAATCTCCCTGTCATTGCATGAGACTTGGGTCAGGAAGGTCCCCTGGAGAAGGAAATGGCAACCCACTCTGGTATTCTTGCCTGGGATAACCCTGTGAACAGTGGAGCCTGATGGGCTATAGTCCACAGGATCACAGAAGAGTCAGACAGGACTTAGTGACTAAACAACAAATGATTTCTTACAGTTGAGGATTTGTTAAAAAGAGAGAAAAACAACTTCTACTTGAATTTTTCTAATTTAGTTCTATTTGCATAGTCTGTTGTAATACGCTGGGTTGGAGTTACTGGTTAATATTTTCATTTGGTTGTATTAACATAGAAGTCTATTCTTGATTTATGTAAAGATATCAGCTTAAAAGAAATGATAGAAAAAAATGAAGCATATTATTTACTTACCAAGTTAGTGCCTGTAGCAAGTTTGAGAATTCAGACCAGAAATAAGTTTTTATTGCAATATTACCTCAAGGTCATAATGTGTAATCCTATATAAAATATCTATGAGAAAACAAGCAGGCTTTATTGTAGGTATCCTCAAGCTATAAATTGTTAATACATTTTATTTCATCTTATTTTAAAATGTAATGGTATTGCACAGTCCATGAACATAGTTGACAGAGCAGCTTTCTCTTAATGTTTCCCTGCAATCACAATGGGAATATTTTAGATTGGTAATAAATGTCACATAGACAACTCTCCATAAAGATGCTTGAAGAATAATATGCAGTGAGGTTACCGCTTGGACTGAATCTTTAAGATACTACAATTCTCATGTGGTGCTACCTATCAGATAACATTAGTGTTCCCATAACTAGGAAAAGGTTTTTATGTTATAAATAAATAATCACACTCAGGAAAACATCAAATGGTCTCCCAAAACCTTTTCATTTCTGGTTCATCAACAGAAGGCAGCTAGTAAATTGACCTCATTTCAGTTTTAGTTTTAGAGCATTAATACAATCACACTAAAATGTTTAGAAACATAAAATCCATGGGAGTGTATACTTGTTAATAAGGCATGTTTTAAAGAAGGTAAATAGTTTTTTTCTTAAAAGACTTTTCTTCTGGTTTTGAGATGTTAAATGATACATAGCGCTGTATAAGTTTAAAGTAGACAACATAATGATAAGACATATTTATCATGAGATGACAATCACAGTAAAATTAATGGCCATCCTCTGTCTTATATAGATACAAATTAAATAAATACAAAACATTTTTTCCTTGTGATGAGAACTCAGGATTTACTCTCAACAACTTTCATGTATAACATACAGCAGTGTTAATTACATTTATCATGTTGTACATTACATCCCAAACAAGACACTTTTATCAAATGATGCAGAACATCTATGGGGTCAAATGTATTGCCAAGACACCAAAATGGTCTTCTCTTGTCTTTAGGTGGGAAATACCAGGAAGCATTTTTCTGTGGATAGAGGTTCCTGTAGTGGTTTTTTTTTGCTACCTATTAGTCATCAAGTCCCTCTTCCCTCTTAGTTACAGTATCTTGGTGTTCATTCAGAAGTCTAATTCTTGCCATGCAGCACAGAAACTTCAGGGGAATTCTATCCCTTCCCTAATTTTATGAGTGGACCTAATTGGTTGAAAAGTAATCCATATTCCTTTCCATAGTAAGTAATTCAGAAGGTCAAGCTTTGGCTGTTCAACAAATGACATTTCCCCTGACCAGAGAAACTGATCTCTGACTGATCATGTGACTCAATTCAGGCAGAGGGACAGAAGGAAGGTTTCCCTGGGCTTCTTGGAAGTTTCTTCATTCTTAAGAGAGAGGCACCAGAAGAGGAACTTTCTTTTCCTTTAAGTGCCATCCTCTGTAGACATAAGGTCTGGGACACCACACTCACTTCTCTACTTCGAGGAAATCAGCCTGGGGATGGTCCAACATAGAAAGGGGGACTAAGTTGGGAGAAAACAAAGAAACTGAGCAAGAACCACTAGTTAAGGTAACTGAGACCCTCTTTCTAGATTTCCAAGTATATGAGCCATTGAATTCTCTGTTCATGGGGTTCTCTAGGCAATAATAATGAAGAGGTCTGCCATTCCCTCCTCCAGTGGACCACGTTTTGTCAGAACTCTCTACCATGAACATCTTATTGCCAAATTCAGACTTAAATTGAAGAAAGTATGGAAGCCACTAGACCATTCAGGTATGACCTAAATCAAATACCTTACCATTATACAGTGGAAGTGACAAATAGTTTCAAGGGATTAGATCTGATAGACAGAGTGCCTGAAGAACTATAGATAGAGGTTTGTGACATTGTACAGGAGGCAGGGATCAAAGCCATCCCCAAGAAAAGAAATGCAAAAGGCAAAATGGTTGTCTGAGGAGGCCTTAAATGTAGCTATGAAAAGAAGAGAAGTGAAAGGCAAAGAGAGAAAAGGAAAGATAAACCTATTTGAATGCAGACTTCCAAAGAATAGCAAGGAGAGGTAAGAAAGCCTTCCTCAGTGATCAGTGCAAAGAAATAGAGGAAAATAATAGAATGGGAAAGACTAGAGATCTCTTCAAGAAAATTAGAGATATCAGGGAATATTTCAGGCAAAGATAGACACAATAAAGGATAAAAATGGTATGGACCTAACAGAAGCAGAAGATATTAAGAAAAGGTGGCAAGAATAAACAGAAGAATTATACAAAAAAGATCTTCAAAACCCAGATAATCTTGATGGTGTGATCACTCACCAAGAGCCAGACATTCTGGAATGCAAGGTCAAGTGGGCCTTAAGAAGCACCACTATGAACTAAGCTAGTGGAGGTGATGGAATTCCAGTTGAGCGATTTCAAATCCTAAAAGATGATGCGGTGAAGGTGCTGCACTCAATATACCAGCAAATCTGGAAAATGCAGCAGTGGCCATAGGATTGGAAAAGGTCAGTTTTATTTCAATTCCGAAGAAAGGCAATGCCAAAGAATGCTCACACTACTGTGCAATTGCACTCATCTCACATGCTAGCAAGGTAATGCTCAATATTCTCCAAGGCAGGCTTCAACAGTATGTGAACCATGAACCTCCAGATGTTCAAGCTGGCTTTAGAAAGGCAGAGGAAACAGAGACCAGAGATAGAATTGCTAACATCCGTTGGATCAGCAAAAAGCAAGAGAATTCCAGAAAAAACTTCTACTTCTACTTTACTGATTATGCCAAAGCCTTTGACTGTGTGAATCACAACATACTATGGAAAATTCTTCAAGAGATAGGAATACCAGAACACCTGACCTGCTTCCTGAGAAGTCTGTATGCAGGTCAGAAAGCAACAGTTAGAACTGTACATGGAACAACAGACCAATTCCAAATTGGGAGAGTATGTCAAGGCTGTGTATTGTCACACAGCTTATTTAACTTTTATGCAGAGTACATCATGAGAAACGCTGGGCTGGATGAAGCACAAGCTGGAATCAAGATTGCTGAGAGAAATATTAATATCCTCAGATATGCAGATTACACCACCCTTATGGCAGAAAGTGAAGAGGAACTAAAAGCCTCTTGATGAAACTGAAAGAGGAGAGTGAAAAAGTTGGCTTAAAGCTCAACATCCAGAAAAGTAAGATCATGGTATCTGGTCCCATCACTTCATGGCAAATAGATGGGCAAACAATGGAAACAGTGTCAGACTTTATTTTGGGGGCTCTAAAATCACTGCAGATGGTGACTGCAGCCATGAAATTAAAACATGCTTGCTCCTTGGAAGAAAAGTTATGACCAACCTAGACAATATATTAAAAGCAGAGACATTACTTTGCCAACAAAAGTCCATCTAGTCAAAGCTGTGGTTTTTTCCAGTAATCATGTATGGATGTGAGAGTTGGACTATAAAGAAAGCTGAGTGCCAAAGAATTGATGCTTTTGAACTGTAGTGTTGAAGAAGACTCTTGAGAGTCCCTTGGACTGCAAGGAGATCCAACCAGTCCATCATAAAGGAAATCAGTCCTGAATATTCATTGGAAGGGCTAATGTTGAAGCTGAAACTCCAATAGTTTGCCCAACTGATGCAAATAACTGACTCATTGGAAAAGACTCAATGCTGGGAAAGATTGAAGGCAGGAGGAGAAGAGGACGATAGAGGATGAGATGGTTGGATAGTGTCATTGACTCAATGGACACGAGTTTGAGTAAGCTCTGGGAGTTGGTGATGGACAGGGAAGCCTGGTGTTTTGCAGTCCATGAGGTCACAAAGAGTCAGAGACGACTGTGTCAATGAACTGAACTGAACTGAATTCTCTACTTTTAAACCACTTAATTGAGTTTAATGTTATGTGTAGACAAACCTCTGTATAGAACTTTCTTTTTCTGTCCTACAGCATGGTGCATTACTTTTTTTTTTTTTGGTCCTAGAACATGGTATTTTCTTCAGATGTATTAAGTCATATGCTTTCTGAAGATTCTTTCCAAATGTGAACAGATTTTTATATAAAAGTTTAAGAATTTTTTTCTCCCCACGTGGTACAATAGACTGAAAAATTTACATATGGTTGTTTTCATAACTGTTATATATTCATGAAAGAAAGCCAGCCTTCAGCTTGTTTACATAGAATATGATCAGCAGATTCATTTGTTTCCTTATTACATGATCCTAATAAATCTTGGACATTCATTTGTCATATTCTCTGTAGAAAAACCACAGATTAAAAAGTCCTTAAATAGTGCGTAGTTCATAGTAGGAACTCAAGGATTACTTTTGAGTGTATGACTGACTGACTGAATGAAGGTATTAATAACATATACAAACCATAGTCCAGCAACCTGAAAGAATAAGGTTATCTTTATAGTTTATCTTTTTAAAGGGACTGATTTGGTGGTTCATACAAACCATACATGTATGGTTTTATTTGGGCTATACATAATACTTCCCTGAAATCATATCCTTTCCATGAAGTTTCCTACAAGGGACAGTAGCTAGAAATACCTCTGATTGTCTCACGTTTATGAAGTGATGACTCATTTCCTTCCTTTTCCCTTTCCTGCCCTCCACATACCCTCTGTCACATTACACCACTTTCTGGTCACAAGTAGCCACTGAGATTCATGCTCCTGACCCCTGATGTATTCAGTTTCCAAGATGGTGAGGGAACCAGGTGACTGCATGTTCAAAGGCACAAAGGGTTCTTTGCTTCATGCTGATTACTTTCATATGTGAAATTCTTATGGGGCATCACTGGTGAATACAGTCCTCAATTCCGCTTCAGCGTTCCACATATTTGAGATCTTTCTCATTGAGTGGATATTTGTTTAGATCGCCTTGGGACTTCTTTTATTTAGAGCACATTCCCTCTCTTTCTTTCTCCTTCTAACTGAACCTGATTCCTTTTGAGGACTCTGGAGATTGTGCCATGATCAGAGTATGGCCTTCAAATTTCCGTGTTCAAACCTTAGGGCTGAGAGAGGGGAAAAACATGGAGACTTAAGCTTTTCTCTTCCAAGGTTGATTTCTTTGGTTATGGTAGGAAAAGATGCTTTGGGTCAATTAGACAGTAAATTTATGTCTTTGTCACTACCAAAGTAAAGTTGGGGCATGTTCCAGTTTTATCCTAAGCATGTTGGAATCTGAAAAATTCTAGGAGGTAAGAGGACAAAGGCAGTAATCTAGCACTGTACTACTATACCATTCATATGAGAATCAAATTTATGGTCTTCAACCAAGATTGGGGTGCTTTCTTATCTCCAGGGACTGAGAACAACCTGTTGGCTTTCTATCTTTAAGGTATATATCTGCATTACTTCTTTTTTCCCCTAAAAATACCATGGTGTCTCAAACCTGGTTTCCATTTATCAGTCTTTCTTCATGATGTTTGATTAAATTACTTCCATTTCCCTCTCCTCTAATTGACTTTGTTATCAATGAGAATTTTAGGACCTATTTAGGGTGACCATGCCATTTAATATTATTTACTAGTTTCTATCTGTAAATTATCCTTATATGAACTTCTGAGCCTCTGAGTCTCTTTCCACTGTTTTGGAGCAGAGACTCTTGCTGGTGTAGTTCAACTCTTACTGTGAACAAGGTATGTATACTAGTCCTTGAAATTTTGACAGTGTCCTCCTTTTGGTACAGTGAGAGGATCCTGCTCAGAAATACTTGTTTTTAGGACTTTGAGTCTATATAAACTCTCAGTGCATGGCGTTTCACATAAATGGCAGCCCATCTTTCCTTTTACATTTATGTTTCTATGACATGTTATAACGTGGTTCAAGTTTTTTTTTCTCTTGCACTGCTGAAGTTTGTGGTTGTGTTTAGTTAGTCTATAGCAGAAGATTCAAGGCCTCAATTTAAGACTGGGTTGTGACTAATCCTGGGGATCCAGTTTAGCTGGTGGAGCTGTGGGTGGATCACTTTAACAAAATGAACAAATCAGAAGTTAACCTCTTCCTACCACCCAGTTTCTATAGGAAGCAGGTAGCTACGGAGGATGGGGAAATGATTAGACATAATTTCAGTTTGTGATTCCATGGGGAATTTTCTATAGATTTCCCATACTTGGTAAACTCACATACCATTGCCTAAGTTTGGTTCTCTGGTAAGTACTATAATTCTGAAAGCATTCCTCAAAAGTTGAAATGCCAGTTTCAGTGATATCTCTATGATATTCCCTTGAATTGCTGCTGCTATTGCAATAATCATTTTGGTTGGGGGCTTACTGGCTCTGTCTTTTGTTCAGTTATCCAAGCAGTTTGACATATTCTTGGGCAGTGTGATCAGTTTAATTCATTACTTGTAAACTATGGTTGTCCAATACCACTCCAACCCAATTGAATCTTTGAAGATCGGTTTTTGATGTATTTATAATTTATTTATTTATTTTTTGAGTTTCTCGGATAATTCCAATGTCCAATCAAGTTTAGGAACACCTGTTTTAATTTAACATATAGCAGAGTGAAGGAGGACGTGGAAACCCACTCTATTATTCTTGCCTGGAGAATCTCCATGGACGGAGGAGCCTGGCGGGCTACAGTGCACAGGGTTGCAAAGAGTCGGGCACGACTGAGGACTAAGCACAGCACAGCACAGAGTGAAGGAATTTAGGAGCAACATCCTTGACAACTTCCACCTTCCACTCCGTTATAACAGGTTTATACACTCAGTTCTACCTTAAATAAATCTAGGACTGACTGACTGAAATTGTATAAAGAAGAAAAAGATGGCAAATGGAATGTATAATGTTAATCACGGCGACTGGTTTTCTTCAAAGGGGCTGCCTGTGGTTGTACATACTGTAACCTACAGGAAGTTCTCCAGATTTTTTTTTCTTCTTCTAAATGTGATTTCAAAGTTTCATCTTCACAGAAAGCACAAAGAAAACAAATTCTGAACTCTCTCTCTCTCTCTCATTTATTCCTCCTCTAATTGTCTTCCTCTCCTCTTCCTCTCTCTCCAGTTGTCTAGCTCTGCCAGATGCTCTATGAGTCCTGGAGGGACTGCATTGATACATGCCTTCTGACACACAGAACCATGGAAAAGGAGAGTCTTTTCTTTGTGTGTGTGGTATTAGATTCTGTGGGACATTTTTGGTGAGTGGAACTTTCCTGCTTCTCTTGATTTGTTTCTTCTACTTTCCACACATTTTTGAGGAATCAGTGTACCCTGAAGCATTTCCAGTGAGAGTATGAACACTTCTCACTCCAAAAGTTGTGAGTTCTTTTGTCCAGGTCCTCTCTGAGGATGGAGTGGAAGCTAAAGGAACCCCATGTATCTCTAAGGCCTCCAAAGCTTTCTGTCCAGTGGAAAGATGAGAGAAAAACTGTGGTATATACTGGGGCAATGGAGCAAAACAGCATGAGATCTTAATAATTTTAAGATATACAATTTATACCCGAAGAACAATTTGCTGATACTTCTATATGGGTTAGTGTTGCTAGATTTAGAGAGAAAAAGTACAGGACATCCAATTAAATTTGAATTCCAGATAAACGATGTCTAATTCTCAGTATGGAAGCCAAATTAAAATAAAATAGTATGAGTATGGAATTCTGACAACTTGAACTATCAGGAAAATACTCAAGTGCTTGGTCAAATAAATATAGTATATGGGACATACTTATGCTAAAAATTCATTTTTATTTATCTGACATTCAGTTTAACTAGGCATTCAGTATTTTCCTAACTAGACAACCCTAAAGTTTAGATATTGGTTTAGTTGCTAAATCGTGTCTGACTCTTGCGACCCCATGGACTGTAGCCTGCCAGGCTCCTCTGTCCATGGGATTCTCCAGGCTAGCATACTGGAGTGGGTTGCCTTTTCCTTCTCCAGAGGATCTTCCCAACCACGGAACTGAACCCAGGTCTCCTGCATTGCAGGTAGATTCTTTAACAACCGAGCTATGAGGGAAATTACCTAAATTCTCTTCTGAAAATTTGCTTCACAATTTTCCCCCAGGGGGTTCTCTTAAAAGTTTATGATGATATGTGCCCTCTATCTCAGAGGTTCTCAAAGTGTGATCCCTGGGAACTCATTAGAAATGTAAATTCTCAGGTTCCACCTCAGACCTATTGAAAACCTTATTCAGCAATTTTGTTTTGATAAGCCCTACAGGCACTTTAATGCACACTCAAGTTTGAGAAGTCTGGATCTGTCTCAACCCAAGTTGCCTTATTACTAGTATAACTCATGTTTACAAATTTGTATCCCCAAAGAAGCCAACTTAAAATAAAATAGTATGACTGGAATTCTGACAACTTGAACTATCAGGAAAGTACTCTCAGTGCTTGGCCAAGTAAATCATATAACAGAATCAACTTCTAATGATTAAAAATTCTATTTTTAAAAATACAACACACCACAAAATTGACAGTCAGTAACTGAGTCCATTCTTAAGGAGATAAACCCTGGGATTTCTTTGGAAGGAATGATTCTAAAGCTGAAACTCCAGTACTTTGGCCACCTCATGTGAAGAGTTGACTCATTGGAAAAAACTCTGATGCTGGGAGGGATTGGGGGCAGGAGGAGAAGGGGACAACAGAAGATGAGATGGCTGGATGGCATCACTGACTCGATGGACGCGAATCTGAGTGAACTCCGGGAGGTGGTGGTGAACAGGGAGGCCTGGTGTGCTGCAGTTCACGGGGTCACAAAGAGTCAGATACGACTGAGCGACTGAACTGAACTGAACTGAACTGAGTAGAACTGCTTTGTTATGACCATAACCATTGTTATCATTCTATGTGTATACCAGTCACAGTCTCCGGTGAGAATAACCTACGCCATGGACTTATCTCCAAAGGCAATGCTTAATAGTGAACTATCACAGAAAATATTTAACTCTAATATACACTTTGCCTGAATGAATGAGACCCTTTAGGCCCTTGCCTTTTAATATCCAAATTCCAGGTAGAGGTACCATAGCTAGCCCCAAGTTATGATTTCATTTTATAAGGAAAAACATCAATCACTGAAAATAAACATATAGTTTAAATAAAATGCTGACTTCAATAAAGTGAGTTTTTCATGAGAGTGCATCAAAATTATATAACATGGAACTGATTGGGTTTTTTTCCCCTTGTTTAATTGTTTTTAAAAGACAAGTACTGTGGGCAACTCAGAGATGCACTGAATTCTGGGGAGTCAAGGAGTCTATAATTTGGGTCATTGTTTAAATTAAATTTTATAAAAATATCTCCCTTTGTGGGGGTACACATACCACAACCAATGTGAAGGGTGATTTCAACTAGGCTGGAAATAATGTGTTCAGAATTAGACCAAGTGACAGCTTTCTTTTGGAAGTCATCATGAGTTTGAGAAAGGACACTGGAACTTACGTTGCTATAATTCAGATGATAAGAACAAGCAACTTTCTTAATCTGAACAAAATATTTTTACTATCTATTTCATTAACAAATTATTAATATGAGTAAGATTATTTTAGAAGGTGTTAGTTAGTTGCCATTTCACTTTTTAGGGCACTTTTTGAGGCCTGAGACCAGCATAGTATATGTTCTTGGATAAAATATGGATACCAGTTAGTTGATCCAAGAGGTTTTGTGAAATCTGATATGGTTCCAGCTGGACTGTGTATATGGTTTCTAGGATATTCAGACTTTCTGAGCAGAAGTGGGCCCATTAAATGAGAGCCAAAATGGACCAAAAGGGGCTGGTTTGGGAATGGCATCAGTTTTTGGAATTTTCATTGTCACTGAATTAAACGCCGTGAAATTGCATTCAACTAATTCATCAACCCTCTTCCATCTCCTTTCATATCCAGTGTGATGCTATAAACCAGGAGCTAGGACATTGTTTGGAGGGATACTGGCTTGAATGGCTAAATTATTCTTAGGTGGTAGAATAGCCAACGAGGCCCTTCCTGCAAAACACTGGATTGTCTCAAAATACTTTCTATTACTTTACATATATATATATATATATATATATATATATATATATGTATGTATGTATATACATACATATATTTGGAGTCATTGGAGTTTATTTTCTTCATGGACACTTCTATCTATAATTATTTTCATATTGCGAAATAGTTCTCTGACCCAAGTGTGAATTATTCCATATATCTCTGAGTTGGAATCCCAGGGAAGGAAGGGCTTGCTGCTTTCAAATGTGCAATGACTTTCATAACGTAATGCTAGAGACTGAACACTTTGATATCAAATTTAAAAATCCTTTTTCCATACATATATAGCCAGAGTTTTTCCCAAAGTCACATTCTTGAAATTAATATGACTTCAATGTGATTATAGATTAAAAATAATTAAAATCAGAACTGTGAGTTAACATAATTTCCTTAAGTAATACCTAAGGCTATGTATTTTGGAGAGAGGTCCTTCAACTAGCATTAGAGATAATTACTAAAGACAAGGGATTAGTACCATTAGAAGGAAATGCACACAAATTCACAGTCATATCTTGAAGTTTTGGAGTTAAGTTCAATTTCCATAAAGATGAGAATCAGTTAAGTTTGAATATGAGTGTATAACATTAAAACAATCTGATTATTTTAAGGAGATTATTTAAGGAAAGAGTTTAATTACAAAGTCATGTTTATAAATTTGGCTTTTCATTTATTTATTTTTGCCAGTTCTTTCACCATCCAAGTATATTTTTCATACTGGGGAAACCTAAACTCTAATCTCTATCCTCTAAAGAGTTTTGCCAATCTTTCATCTAAAGATTGGGGAAAAGAAAATGAAGTAATGTTTATTTGGGTCTAACATGTGCAGGTAATTTGAGAATACTTTATTTAATGTAAAGGTTTTATATAACAGCACTATTAGTTCTGAGAATGGAAGTGGACACTGATTTCTACACTTAAATATCAATATGATTAGGCTTTTGCTAGTTATGTTTTCTTTGGTTTTGCTGAATACACTGTATATTTCATTGTTGTAGAATTCCTTTTTGTGTCAGGACATATGCTGTGATTAAAATAAATATGTATATATATATCCAATGGTTAATGATATGTTTCCAAAATAGACTTGTAAGCCTGATTTTGTCAAGAGTTGCACATATGGTGCGCATCTACCCTGATTTCTTGGACAATGAGAGGGCTGCGTGGTCATAGGCAGTTGCAGTGTTGCCAGGACCTTAAGGAACTTATGGTGAAATCTTGCATTGATTATCAGAACTGATGTCTCTGGCTTTCAATTTTCCTGAATTTCGGATCTGTATGCAATATAGCTACACCAATCTTTCAAAAGTATCAGAGGATTCCTGAGATTTCTCTTGGCCTCATCTCTACAAAAATTTCAGTAACCCTATATGTTGGCTGTATTCATTTCTTATGCCAGTTTTCCCAACTTTGCCATTAGGTTTCTTTTTTTAGTGGGTGGCTATTGCCTAGATTAAAATATTTTATTATTAAAATAGTATCACTTCATGCCAGTGATTCTTAAAAGGCTTCATACTCTCAGTATACAAAAACTCATTTAATTTTAGGTTGTGTGTCCCTAACCATCCAGTTAACCTAATCAAACACAAAGGTCAGTCAGAAATTATTTTAGAAGAGGTTTATTTGATTACAAGTAACCATAATCTACTTGGTTACTTTAGGAAAAAAAATAGAGCTTTATTGTTAGGATATTTAACTATCTCCTAGAACCCAAGGGCAGAAAGTGCTATCAAATCTCAAGAAAGATGATACAGGAAACCATAGAGTTGTCAGCATCTAAGGCACTTATTGTTTTAATCTCTTTTCCACTGAGACCATATGGTTTCTTGCCTGTTTTTCCATGAAAAGCTAGTTCTTTGTCTAATTCTCTGCAGAATGGTTCTCTGTGCTTTTTTGTGTGTATATAGCAGACACATCTGGTTTCACATCTCTGTAGCTTATTAAAACCTATTTCCACACAAATGTGCTAAATTATTAGGAATTATTAGGTGTGGGAAGAATGCATTAATATGCACAGTTTTAAATAGAGGTCCATGATAGATTTTTATTACCTATCATAGAGAAGACATTTTGAAGTTTAGAGAAGATCAAATTTGTGATGAAAATATTAGAAGTAGAGGTGAGTATGATGAAATTGGCCACATTTCTTGAGATAGATCTGAGGAAAAAATGAATGAACCAGTCTGAATCTTGTTTATTGTCATAAAATACCAACTAAAAAGGGCTAGTTCTGACAAATGTGATAAAAATGATTTGAAATGTGAATGTTGACTACTGGTAACAGAGTGAACATATTCCATTATGTTTGAAGACACTCAAATTCTGAGGTCACTCAAACTCAAATGCAGCTTTGAAATAAACAATGCACACTAGGAAAAAACCTATTTTTCTTAGCAAAGTAGAAGGACAGACAAGTTTCCTGATCAGTCATGTATAGCATGACCAGGATGAAAATGCAAAATCCATAGCAGACTTATTTATAGTGCTCGTGTGTGCTCAGTCGTGTCCAGCTCATAAACTGTAGCCCACCAGGCTCCTCTGTCCATGGGATTTTTCTGGAAGAATACTGGGGTGGGTTGTCATTTCCTCCTGCAGGGGATCTTCCTGGGGATCAAACTTGAATCTCTTGCATCAGCTGCATTGGCAGGCACATTCTTTACTACTGAACCATCAGGGAAGCCCTCATTTATAGAGTAACACACAAGGAAAGGCAAGAACTACTAACTCTGAAAGGCTAAAAATCAATAAAAATTAGAAATAAAACATCTGTCCTGTTATCCTGTTATAGCTTTAATTTTGTGTGTGTGCGCAAGAATAAGACTGTAGATTATTAAAAACTAACATAATATTTAAAGGCAATTATTTAAAATTGCTGCTAAATTTCCATTTACAAATATTATTTGTGAGATAGTCATCAAAACATCTAGAAAATAAATGTTGGAAAAGATTATAATCTGGGATTTTATAAAATGGCAGATTGTGGTAGCATTATAGTAATGGCCCCAAATAAGCTTTTATGCCAGGAAGTTGTTGCAGACTGATAGATACAGCAGTCTGTGCTGTATGAACAGCCTTATATATAATATTTTTCTTTCAAACAGAAGTGAACACAAGGACATCCATTAAAATGTGTTGTTTTGCTAAACTCGACAATTCATGCAACTGAAGAAGATAATTTTAACCCAGCAGTGAGTTTGTGGTGAACTGTGGTGTTGGAGAAGACTCTTGAGAGTCCCTTGGACTGCAAGGAAATCCAACCAGTCCATTCTGAAGGAGATCAACCCTGGGATTTCTTTGGAAGGAATGATGCTGAAGCTGAAACTCCAGTACTTTAGCCACCTCATGCGAAGAGTTGACTCATTGGAAAAGACCTTGATGCTGGGAGGGATTGGGGGCAGGAGAAGAAGGGGATGACAGAGGATGAGATGGCTGGATGGTATCACTAACTCGGTGGACGCGAATCTGAGTGAACTCCGGGAGATGGTGAAGAACAGGGAGGCCTGGCGTGCTGCAATTCATGGGGTCGCAAAGAGTCGGACACGACTGAGCGACTGAACTGAACTGAACAATGTACAATGTAGACAGTGAGTGATTTGAATCTTCTGCTCAGAAATGTTTCTCTGGATTCAAGTGAGGATACCCAGAACAAAACATAAACTCTACTCCCAACAGTAAGCTCAGGTTTGAAAAACTAGGGAGATTTTCAAGAGCACTTATTGAGGCTATTAAATTTATCAGCCATGATAATTAGGCCCATACAGCTTTGACTTCTTTCTTAGAATGAAGTGACTATGGTTAGTGTTTTCTCAGAAAGTCCTCTTTTTGTCTATATAGGTTGTCTGAGGGACTTCAAATTTTCCTGGAGGAATGAGATCTTATGAGTGTCTTGCTTTACAAATTATAATACCCTGAGATTTCTTTTTTTTTTTAATGAACAACCAAATATCTATCTTTCCAAAAGGTGAGATTTTATCAGTAATTACAATGGTAGGTGTGATGCAATGATCACAGAAACTAGATCAGTGGAGTATCTACCTTGATTGAGATGAGTTGAATGTCTGTGATTATTTCTGAAACACCTGATAAACTTTCTAATAATTCTTCCTAAGAAGACTGTATTCATGAATGATTAAGAAGTAGATTTTATTTTCACCCTTTTTTAAAACCCAAACTTGATACAGTCAGAGAAAATTCAAGATATTGTTTGAGTTTGTTGAATGACAGTCACGCAGTTTTCCTTAGGAATGATTTCTCAATGTCCTGCTGTATCAGAAAAGTCAGTTCAATACCTCCTACAGGTTTAGAACACACACGTGAGATGAAATTCTCAATAAGTCACAACTAAAAATGAGATTGTCTTATTGATCTTAGTTTCATCTTAAATGGTATCAAGCTGTTACCTTTTCATTCTTGACTAATCTTGTTTTATTCTTATCTTTGAGGAAATTATTTTGAACTGTTTTAAGATAGTTAGATTCAGTATTACAGGTGTTTATTTTATGCTTCAGTTTCTATTTGATAGCATCATTTATTTTCATCTTATTTATTTTTTATGGTTATAGTCTATTTATAGCAAGTAACAGTGATTTTTCAGTGCTGTAGCAATAGTTTTGTTAAAAAATAAACATGTTAAAGGTAACTTCATTGATAGAAAAGTGTAAGCAAATACCACTCACGTACTGATATGACAAAATCATGAAGATAGAAATATAAAACACTGAAGTTTTGAAAACATTGGTGAAGATTTTTAATTTGTGAATATTTCCTGACTGCCAGATTTATCTGATATAACAATTTGGGAGAAATGACAAGAACTTTGGAATTAGACAGGTGATGGCTCAAATCTCAGTGCAGCCAGAGACTGGCTTGGCAAGTAACTTAGATAATATTAGCCTCAGTTTTTCCATTTATAAAATGTTAATTATTTTCAGGAGGGTTGCTGTGATAATTAGAATTAACCTGCCAGGCTCTTCTGTCTGTGGAATTTTCCAGGCAAGAACACTGGAGTGGGTAGCCATTCCCTTCTTCAGGGGATCTTCCCAACCATGGATTGAACCCAGGTCTCCTGAATTGCAGACAGTTTCTTTATTTTCTGAGCCACTAGGTAAGCCCATATGTTAAAGTACCCTGGTTCAATAAGTGATAGCTATTTTTCAGGCACCTAAGAAAACTTAAGTTTTTAAGTATTTTTAACAAATTTAATGTGTTTGGCCTCTGTATATTCACTTTATAAAAATTAAAGTTTAGTTGATTTACAATGTTATATTCATGTCTACTTTACAGCAAAGTATACATACATTCTTTTTTATTCCTTTTCATTATGGTGTATCACAGGATATTGAATATAACTCCCCATATATTCACTTTTTAATGTCAGAATTAGAAAAATTAAAGACTAGCTATAAGATCCCTAGATTTTAGAAAGGCTTTAGAATGAGATAGATGAGTCTAATATAATAAAAACAAGTTAGGATAGTAGAAAGTGAATATGGTCTTAAGAGTGCTCTCCCATAGGACTTAAAATATGATGTAATATCTAGGTTAGCTGTGATAATCAACTGCAGATAAACTTAAATCTTGAGTTGAACCAAGAAATGGAAACCAAGAGCTTGACATTCAATCTTAACTCTGAAATTGAACTTTGGTTTCAATGTCACGGTGATTTCAAAGAGGCTCTTTGTTTCTGTGTCTGAAGTAGGTAGTAACTCACAGGAGCATCATGCAATTTCTTCTCTTCTGTTTCGGCACTAGCCGTGTGCCCACTCCCCCTTCAGGGTATTGTACAAAGAAAGAACTCTTGACAATCACTGTAGAATTCTAGTAGAAGCAACAACAAAGCCTTTCACTTTTGTAGCCCAGGCTTTCGTTCCACCATGAAATTTAAAGGAACTCATATTTATTCTGTCTGGATATTTATAACATAAATTTTATAAACCTCGAGCTTGTGGAAGGGGCCACAGTGGCAGTCATATTATACTTGTTATTTCTTAGGTGACATTTTTATAGTCCTAAATATTATGGGAATACTCTACTCTGTAGTGTGGGCTTGATATTACCGATGACAGCTTCCAGGCCAGGTTACATTGTTTATTCATCTGACAAACATTTATTTGGCCTGAACTCTTGGATATCAAGTGACTGTACCACTTGCCCTGAATTGAATCTGCCTGCGATATGTGAGGTGAGGCAGCTAATTAGACCAGTGACCACAGGAGATGGGATCCATGTGGGTGGCCTCTGCTTAGCTCTCTGGCTTTGTCTTGACTCCAGACTGGCCTTTTGTCTTACAGCCTGTGAGTCACCAGGGCTAACTGCCAGATTCCTCTGAGGACAGTCTTTCCTCATTAGAAGCAACACCAGGGCGATCACCCACCTGAGGATATGGTTATGTCACCCATTAAGGCTTCACTTATTAGAAATCCCACATAAGGGGACTGAGTTCCAGGCATGGCCCTAAGACAGCCCTAGCTCTTTCTCAGAAAACACAATGTAGAGAATAAAATGTTTTAAAGACACCACCTAAAATGCAAGAGAGCATTATAGGTGGAGGGTTTTTGTGAAGTGACCTCATCATCCCCACACAGCAAGCTTTTTGTAAATCACCTTAAAAATCTTTTTTTAAAAATTTTTATTCTACTGTCAGCTTCTCAGAGTATCTTCTTTCTCTCTCTTCTATCCAAACAATCTCTAAAAGCTGTTTTTTCCTTTTCTGCTGTCCCAAGCAACCTCACTTTTCTCTCAGCTCACTTACCCTTCTCAGCAAGTGTGGCATAGTTGGCAGCTGATCTAGGATTACCTGTTTTTTGCTTTTAAGCACATGGAAGCCTCTTCCCACCATAAGTACTTGATTGGGTTTTACTTGATGCCCTAGGAAGACCAACAGGGGCAGGTAAATAATTCCCCAGAAGGAAGTGAGATGTTATTTAGTCAGTAAGTTATGTTCAACTCTGTGACCCCATAGACTGTAGCCCACCAGGCTCCTCTGTGGAGTGGGTTCCTATTTCCTTCTCCAGGAGATCTTCCTGACCCAGATGATTAAACCCATATCTCTTGCTTGGCAGGAGGATTCTTTACTACTGAGCCACCAGGGAAGCCCAGGAAGTGAAATAAGCAAGAATAAGCACGTGATTAAAACACACCTGTCATTCCTTACGAGTAGACTTAACAGTGAGAATGTGAGGGCATCATACTCGTTGATCCTAGAGAGAGACCTCTGTGAAGACCTATCATACTAGAGCAAACTGTGTGAACTTATCTGCAAAACTATCAGAACCATTAAAGAACCTGAAGCAACAAGAGGGCACATCATGAGATTTGGGTTTAGAATTATTATGAGGCTTTCGTGTTGAGAAGGGACTTGACCTGTGGAGATAAAGACCAGAGGCTCTTTTTTGTTTTATTTATTTATTTTTGTGTGTGTGTTTGTTTGCCTTTGTTTTAGCATATAATAAGACATTTTCCTCCAGAATTATTCTCAAGTTTATAGCTTTTGGTTTGTGTATATCTTTATTTATTCATTCAACAAATATTTGTTAAATGCTTACTAAATGCTATCCTAGGTTCTGGGGTTGTCTCTCTGTTCCTAACCATCTCCTGGAGTTTGCCTAAGTTCATGTCCATTGAATCAGTGATGCCATGCAACCATCTCATCCTCTGTCACCCTCTTCTCCTTCTGCCTTCAATCTTTTCCAGCATTAGGGTCTTTTCCAACAAGTTGGCTCTTTCATCAGGTGGCCAGAGTATTGGAGTTTCAGCTTCAGCATTGGTCCTTCCAGTGAATATTCAGGGTTGATCTCTTTTAGGATTGACTGGTTTGATCTCCTTGCAGTCCAAGAAACTCTCAAGAGTCATCTCCAGCACCACTTTGAAAGCATCAGTTCTTTGGTACTCAGCCTTCCTTATGGTCCAACACTCAGATCTGTACATGACTACTGGAAAGACCATAGCTTTGAATATACACATCTTTGTTGGCAAAGTGATATCTTTTTAAAAAAATAAACCATCTAAATTTGATGTTTATTGGCATGCTGACTGTCAAAAGTATCTCTATATTTTCGTTTGATAGAGAGGGAATATGTAGAATAGCTATGACTAGTATTTACATGTAATAACTGGGTAATAAGCAACCTCTCCCCTCTCAAGTCTCAGTAACTTCTAAAAACATTTGTGTTTTTGCTCAGGCAACACATTAGTGGCTATAGGTCAGCTGCCATGAATCTGGTCCTTGTGTCTTTTCTTTCTGGGACTCAGCCTGAAGGAATCAGTGTTATTGGGAATTTGGAAATGAGCAAGCACTCTAGGTGAATCAAAATTCTCCCTGAAGCTTCTGCTCAGAACTGGTGCATGACCACTTTTGCTTACATTCCACTGCCCTAAGCAAGTCACATGTCTACAGGAGGCATTATGGCCATAAACATAGAAGGAGTAAATCTTTGGAGACAAGATTAAGGAATAATACAGGTAACACTTACTATTTGGTATATGGCAAATTCTTTATAAGTGTTGTATGCTTACTTGCTAAGTTATGTCCGACTCTGAAGCCCCATGAACTGTAGCCCACCAGCATCCTCTGTCCATGGAATTTCCCAGGCAAGAATACTGCAGTGTGTTGCTGTTTCCTACTCCAAGGGATCTTACTGACCCAGCGATCGAACCTGGGTCTCCTGTGTCTCCTGCATCTGCAGGTGGATTCTTTACCACTAGTGCTACCTGGGAAGTCTTATTATTATAAATGACAATAATTATTATTCTTTCTCTGTACATAGCATGCAGATTCCCATCTCTGGTTCAATGTTACTACCTACTTTATCTTTCCTCTATCCAAGCAGTAGAAAACTGCTGAGCCTATAACTAAGTCTGTTGAATGGTGTCCCCATAAATTAGGACCTTAACATCAACTGGATCCTTAGTGATTCTCAACATTTTCCTTTTCCTGCTTTAGTTTCCACTTCCACTCCCCTCAATGTCTATTTCAGACCATCCCCATTTTCTTCCAGATTACCAGAAAACCTTCTTCCACCTGTCCCTGTGCAGATAACTCGCCCACTTGACAAATATAAGGGGAAAACTGAGCCCATTAGGTGGGATCTCCTTGCCATTTTTTGATTTGTCCAACCAACCTACAAATTTGGCAAAGTGCATTCTCATCCTTATTGCTCATCAAGTGGGCACCAGTGGTTAGATGTGTTTTTCTATTCAAGGCCAGCTTCTCCATCTGTGTTCTTATGCAGATATATGTACATATATGTATACACACAATTATATATATATATATATATACATATATATATTTCTGCCTTCTTTTATATGTGATCATTTAACCATCCCCTATTTTCTCCTGCTATTTCACCTTTTTTCCTTATTCTTTTCCTAAAGAATATTTGAAACATTTCACATTCACCTCAGTAACCCTCTTACTACACAGTATCGTACTGTGGATATGATAAATGTTTCATACGTATTTGTTGGATGAATGCACAGTAACCCCTAGAAGCTTTTAGCAGTCAGCAGTGTCTTCTCAGGGTCACGCTACTTGCTGCCACCCCTCCCTTTAGCCTTAAATTCTGTGCGTCAGGTTGACTTTGTGAATGGCTATGGTCGCTGCCCCACTGATAAACAGTTAAGATCTGTATAGCAGTTACTGTGTCACAGACACCATTCTGAGTACTTTACATCTGTTAACAAATTTGATCTTTGTAACAACTCTGTGAAGCAGGTTTACTATTATCCCTAGTTTTTACCCCAGGATATGCAGAGACTGAGGGGTTATTAATATACAGGTGCTATGCTCTTTTCTATATGAGTATGTAAAGAAATAAAAGAAAATATAGATAGATAGACATAAATATAAATCTAATCTGGTGCTAGCTAGTAAACAGTCAAGGCTTAGGGTTGTCTCCTGGATTTTTCCTGAGAGTCAAAAGTATCTCTATATTTTCATTTGATAGGGAGGGAATATGTAGAATAGATATGACTAGTATTTACATGTAATAACTGGGTAATAAGCAACCTCTTCCCTCTCAAGTCTCAGTAACTTTTAAAAACTTCTGTGTTTTTGCTCAGGCAACACATTAGTGGCTATAGGTCAGCTGCCATGAATCTGATCCTTGTGTCTTTTCTTTCTGGGACTCAGAAAGAAGTCTGTAATTAGTAGCCTGAAGGAGCCAGAAGTTAGCAGAAATTATCACTTAGCTGGTTATGTTCCTCAGAATATAAATGAAACACCCTTCCTCGTGCATCCTTGTTGGCTCCTGATGAAGCTTAAATGTGTGACTCTCCTGCTGTACTCATTCTGCCCTTGCCACAGCAACTGAAGAATGCTATTCTCTGCTTTTGGAGGTACCTTCAGTTCAGTTCAGTTCAGTCATTCACTCATGTCTGACTCTTTGCGACTCCATGGACTGTAGCACACCAGGCCTCCCTGTCCATTGCTGACTCCCGTAATTTACTCAAACTCATGTCCATTGAGTCAGTGATGCCATCCAACTATCTCATCCTCTGTCGTCCCCTTCTTCTGCCATCAATCTTTCCTGGCATCAGAGTCTTCTCCAGTGAGTCAGTCTTCCCATCAGGTGGCCAAAGGTTTGGAGTTTCAGCTTTAGCGTCAGTCCTTCCAATGAATATTCATGACTGATTTCCTTTAAGATGGACTGGTTGGATCTCCTTGCAGTCCAAGGGACTCTCAAGAGTCTTCTCCAACACCACAATTCAAAATCATCAGTTCTTGGCACTCAGCTTTCTTTATAGTCCAACTCTCACATCCATACATGACTACTGGAAAAACCATAGCTTTGACTAGATGAACCTTTGTCAGCAAAGTAATGTCTCTGCTTTTTAATATGTTGTCTAGGTTGGTCATAACTTTTCTTCTAAGGAGTAAGCGTATTTTAATTTCATGGATGCAGTCACCATCTTTTGCTGAAAAGATAGTGAATCACATTTTTAAAAAAGCAAGTGGTCCACATGGGAAGCTAACATTTTTGAGTTTCTCGAGACTTAATGAATAGATAACAATTTTTTCCTAGCAAAATTCTGTCCATTTTAGGCATTCTTTATTATGAACCTAATATTGAAAGCTGAAAAACCAGGTTTTTATGAACCTAGAATTGTACCAAATATGGAGTCCTAAAATGTGTAACTTATTTATAATGTTTCTATCATTTTGAAACGAGTGGTATTTCTCTGAAAATTTACTCTTACAATCTTCACATTTTAGGGAAAAGTCATATATATTTCTTCTGCCATTTTCAAGCTCCTTTCCTTCTTTGCTTAGGTATCTTTAAAAAGATTCTGTAGAGTATTAATAAATTTTAAAGTTGGGAAAAATCATAGATGAAATATTGTTGCTTTAATCAGCAGCTTCTTTCAATTGCAAATGACACAAATACATTCTAGGATTGATTAAGCAAAGTGAAATGTTTTTGAGTACCTCACAGAACCCACCGGTAAGAACTTGGCAGCTTGGTGAGAAAGCAAAGTCCAATAAGCATCTCAGTCAATGCCTGGATGCCCTCTATCACTCAGCTCCATTTCTTTGCTCTTTGGCTCTGTGCTCCTCTTTCACAGTAGACCAAGGTCATGGTGGAAATGTGGGTAATGACAGCATCTAAATGTTATGACATGGAACAACAGACTGGTTCAAAATTGGAAAAGGAGTACATCAAGACTGTACATTGTCACTGGGCTTACTTAACCTATATGCAGAATATGTTAAACAAAATGCCAGGCTGGATGAAGCACAAAGTGGTATCAAGGTTACCAGGAGAAATACCAGTAACCTCAGATATGCAGAAGACACCACCTTATGTCAGAAAGCAAAGAGGAACTAAAGAGGCTCTTGATGAAGGTGAAAGAGGAGAGTAAAAGAGCTGGCTTAAAACTCAACATTCAAAAACGAAGATCATGGCATCCAGTCCCATCATTTAATGGCAAATAAGTGGAGAAACAATGGAAACAGTGACAGACTTTATTTTCTTGGGCTCCAAAATCACTGCAGGTGGTGACTTTAGCCATGAAATTAAAAGATGCTTGCTCCTTAAAAGAAAAGATATGGCCAACCTAGACAGAGTATTCAAAAGCAGAGACATTACTTTGTTGACAAAGGTCAGTCTAGCCAAAGCTATGGTTTTTCCAGTAGTCATGTATGGATGTGAGAGTTGGACCATAAAGAAAGCTATGCACTGAAGAACTGATGCTTTTAAACTGTGGTGTTGTGAGAAGACTCTTGAGAGTCCCTTGGACTGTAAGGAGATCAAACCAACCAATCCTAAAGGAAATCAAGTCTGAATATTCCTTGGAAGACTGATGCTGAAGCTGAAACTTCAATCCTTTGGCCACTTGATGCGAAGAACTGACTCATTGGAAAAGACCCTGATGCTGGGAAAGACTGAAGATGGGAGAAGGGTATGACAAAGAATGAGAGAGCTGGATGGCATCACTGACTCAAAGGACATGAATTTGAGCAAGCTCCAGGAGATGGTAAAGGATAGGGAAGCCTGGTGTGCTGCAGTCCATGGAGTGGCAAAGGGTCAGACACAACTGAGCAACTGAACAACAACAAAAATGTTACTGCCAAAGCCAGTAGAGAGATACTGTGCTGACTCTTTTTCCTCAATCTAAACCAAATAGATAACAAAGAAACAAAATCAAAAAGAGGAAAGGGACTACTCATTGGCCCAGTTTGGGTCAAATGCTACTCATAGAACAGTCAGTACCGGCCAGGAGCTAGTGTCATGTAGCAACTTGTGGTTTATTTGCAGTAGGATCCAGCACTTCCTCCTTTTGAGGCTTATCCATCACTCGACTTCCTGGACACCATTTTCCCTCTGTCCTCTCTATCTTTCTGAAAGCCAGTGCTCAGACTCATTGCCTGTTAAAGCTCTGTGTAGAACAGATAAGCACATTAAGCCCCTTCCTCACAAGAGTTGCTTGGAGTCATTGAATATAGCCCAGGTGAGAATCAAAGAGAGAAGCAGGTGAGCTAGCTTGGATGTACACCAAGGTAAATCCTTTTCATTCTAGCAGTTTGCTTCCTGTGTAAGGAGCTCTTTGCAGGCAACTGCCTTCAGCAGGAAGCCCCTTTCCTTGTCACTTTAGCAAAGCTATATTGTAACTAATTTTTAAACCAGGCACTCCCATGGGCTACTCATCTCCAGCCCAAGTACACCTTTCACATCTTTTAATCACATAATACTTTGCATAACTTGCCTGTGTACCGTTGGGAAAGGTGATAACTCTTACTCTCTATCTCATTGATTAACTGAAATTACTTCTTTTTCTCCCTTTAAAACTTTCATGACTGAGCAAAATCTTCAGAGGTGGTTTTGGGGAGACATTGAATCCCCTATATTCCCAGATTGCCAGCATTCTGATTAAAGACACCTTTCCTTTCTATCCACATATTTTTTAGGATTAAAAAAATTATTTATCTATTGTTATGTTGGGTTTTCACTGCTGTTCTGGAGCTTCTCTTCACTGCAATGTGTGGGCATCTCATTGTGCTGACTTCTCTTGTTGCAGAGCACAGGCTCTAGGTACATGGGCTTTGGTGGTTGCAGCACCTGAGCTCAGTAGTTGCAAATCACAGGCTCTAGAGTGTGGGTTAATTTGCTCTGTGGCATGTGGAATCTTCCTGGACTAGGGATTTAAACCCATGTCCTCTGTATTGGCAGGTGGATTCTTATTCACCATACCATCAGGGAAATCATATCTGTAAGTATTGATTTGATAAGCTGCAAGCAGCGAGGTCCAATTCACTTGATAACACTTACACTGTCAAAAGTAGCTCCCTATCCATCTTAAAGCAAAATCTTCTCATTGAGAAATTCTTCCTGCACCCAAAGAACTTCTGGTCACTCTTCATATGTTTATTTTCAAATTCATATGTTATATATAATTATGTACATGTGTGTGTACATATATATATATGTATTCAACTAGGTTTTCTGTGACTTTCTAGGAAATTGTGCAATATAAAAAGAAAGATGAAGCTAAACAACTAGAAACAAAAAATAAAGCCCAGTAGAAATAAAGAAATTCAAGAAATGGAAAAGAACTTAAAGCAAAGCAAAAAAACAAAGAAAGAAAGAAAGAAAAATCCAACATACACATACCCTGATTATTAGAATCAGAGAGAATTAAGAGGATGTAACCATGATAAAAGGAAAAAGAAAAACATGGACAACATACTATGAAAAAGGACTTTTAGGGATCAAGATGAGCTATTAGCAACTTAAAAGTGTGCTTGCCAAGAAAATAATTTAAAAATAAGTAAAGATTATATCTGGAAAATCACTTAGAATGTGGTACAAAAATTTAAAAATAATATAAGAAGGGCAGAATCTCAACCTAGGATCCAGTATCTGAATAGTAGAAGTAAAATAAAAGGAGAGTGAAGAACTCAGAGTGCAGAAGCTATAAAAAACAATACAAAGACATTTTTCAGAGTGCAAGGAGAGGCATCATAAATTCTGTTAAAAGGGCCAATATGTGACTGAGCATGATAACCCCAAAAGATCCATATCTAGACACATCAATATAAAGTTTTAGTACCTCAAGGATAAAAATGAGTTAGTTAAAAATTTTTAGTGAGGGAAAAACAGTTAAGCTAGAAAGCAATGACAGATTGGTCTAAGACTTTTGATTTGCATTGTGGTGATAGAAAATAGAGGAATGATGCTTTCACAGTCTCAGATTGAAGACAAATCCTTTCCCCTATGGAATCCTAAACTTAGCTGGAATGCTATTCAAGTGTGATGGCAGAGTATAGCCATTATCTGAATAAGAAAATTAATATGTCAGATACCCTTTCTTCAGAAATCTCCTAAGGAGGTACATTAAAAAATAATGGTGTTAACTAAGAAAAAGAATGACTCAGGAAACAGTTTCTACATCAGAAAGCAGTAAAAGATAAGAAGAACCAGCATTAGTGGCTTATGGCAGCCTAGAGGGCTAGCATTCAAGATTGGAGCAGGGTGGAGGTGATGACAAAGAGGTCTCTGAGGAAAAGAATGAGACTTTATAGAATTAAGAGTAGGATGGAGAACTTGGGAGAATGTAGGCATAAAAGTTTATAATCAGCCCTTCCCTAGTTAAAGTATGGAATAATTAGGGGCAGAGACTAAGCAGTAAGGAAAATAGTTCTCAATGGGCTGAAATCTAGATAACTAATGCTAATTTCTATGGTCAAATTAGACCAATAATGAAACTAACATCATATTTCACCAACCACTGTTTGAGGAATGGCTCTCAGTTTTATAGCAGGATTGGTTTCAGAAGCACACGTGGTCTCTTTCCCTGAGGAAATTACAATCTGGTAGAAAATCAAGAGACAAATGAGTTAATATGGTTTGCTTCCAAAATTTAGAGGTGACCTCATGTGGAGCAGGGCTTGGCCTATGAACCACATGTTCAGAGCACATTTGTAGAGCTGGGAGGATACCCCTGTGGCAGGTCAAAACTTATGAACTAAGTTCTCTCTCTCTTTGGCCACTCCTGTCCTCAATTTAAAGCAATGTAGTCATGGAATAAAAACTGATGTACATCTCTTCTTGTCCCTGGAAATAATTGCTTTGCTATTATAGCTGTCATTTTCCACTCAGTGCCAAGGTTAACTGCCCTGATCACAACAAATGCCTTTCTTCTTCCAGGGTCTTCATCAATCTAGTTGCTGGAAAAGCATCAGTTTAGGTCTGAGTCCAGCACTGTATCTTATGGCGTACCAGTTTGGTTCCCTATAAAGAGAAACGGTCCTCTGACAGTTCAGACTGCTTTACCCCAGCTCAGTGCCTCTCATTCAGTCCACATTTTCTCCATGTGATTTTTGTTTATGATATAGACTGATTGTCCTTTAACATATGTCTTTGCATTGTTTGTTCTTCTCTCTTTTCTTGACTTGGTCTGCTTCTCCAGACTGACATACGTTTGGCCTATACTATTTGTTTCTCTTTCTTATTTTGTCCAGTCTCTTCAGTTTTATTTTGTCTTGCCCTTCTTTGTCCTGTCCTCCGTCCTATTTTCATTTATTCATTCAGAAATATTAGGCACTGCAGTAGGAATGAGGATAAAAGTGAAATGGTTCTTATTTTTAAATATTTCACATTCTTTTGCAGACAATTAAGTGGAAGAGTAGATGACTTATAAGCTAGAAACAAGATTTCTGGGAGAAATATCTACAGCCTCAGATATGCAGATGATACCACTTTAATGGCAGAAAGTGAAGAGGAACTTAAGAGCCTCTTGATGAAGGTGAAAGAGAGAGAGTGCAATGCTGGCTTGAAACTCCACATTCAAAAAACAAAGATCATGGCTAAGGCTATTCAATATCACAGTAATCCAAGTCTATGCCCTAAGCAGTAATGCTGAAAAGCTGAAATTGAGTGGTTCTATGAAGACCTACAAGACCTCCTAGAACTAACACCCAAAAAAGATGTCCTTTTCATCACAAGGGAATGGAATGCAAAAGTAGGAAGTCAAGAGATACCTGGAGTAACAGGTAATTTGGCCTTGGAGTACACAATGAAGCAGATCAAAGGCTAACAGGGTTTTGCTAAGAGAATGCACTGGTCATGGCAAACGCTCTACACATGAACATCACAGATGGTCAATACTGCGATCAGATGGATTATATTCTTTACAGCTGAAGATGGAGAAGCTTTATAGAGTCAGCAAAAACAAGATTGGGAGCTGACTATGGCTCAGATCATGAACTCCCTATTGCCAAATTCAGACTTAAATTGAAGAAAGCAGGGAAAACCACTAGACAGTTCAGGTATGACCTAAATCAAATCCCTTATGATTATATAGTGGAAGGGATGATTAGACTCAAAGGATTTGATCTGATAGACAGAGTGCCCAAAGACCCATGGATGAAGGTTTATGACACTGTACAGGAGGCAGTGATCAAGACTATCCCCAAGAAAAACAAATGCAAGAAGCAAAATGGTTGTCTGAGGAGGCCTTACAAATAGCTGTGAAAAGAAAAGAAGCTTAAAGGCAAAGGAGAAAAGGAAACATGCACCTATTTGAATGCAGAATTCCAAAGAATAGCAAGGAGAGATAAGATAGCCTTCCTCAGTGATCAATGCAAAGAAATAGAGGAAAACAACAGAATGGGAAAGACTAGAGATCTCTTCAAGAAAATTAGAGATACCAAGGGAACATTTTATGCAAAGATGGGCACAATGAAGGACAGAAATGGTATGGACCTAATGGAAGCAGAAGATATTAAGAAGAGGTAGAAACTATACAAAGAAGATCTTCACAACCCAGATAATCAAGTGATATGACCACTCACCTAGAGCCAAACATCCTGGAATGTGAAGTCAAGTGGGCCTTAAAAAGCATGACTATGAACAAAGCTAGTGGTGGTAATGGAATTCCAGTTGAGCTCTTTCAAATCCTAGAAGATGATGCTGTGAAAGTGCTGCAATCAATATGTCAGCAAATTTGGAAAACTCAGCAGTGGCCACGGAACTGGAAAAAGTCAGTTTTCATTCCAATCCCCGAGAAAGGCAATACCAAAGAATGTTCAAACTACTGTACGATTGCACTCATCTCACACACCAGCAAAGTAATGCTCAAAATTTTCCAAGCCAGGCTTCGGCAATATGTGGACTATAAACTTCCAGGTGTTCAAAATGGATTTAGGAAAGGCAGAGAAACCAGAAATCAAACTGCCAGCATCCGTTGGAACATCAAAAAACAAGAGAGTTCCAGAAAAACATCTGGTTCTGCTTTATTGATTACACCAACAACAAACTGTGGAAAATTCTGAGAGAGATGGGAATACCAGACCACCTGACCTGTCTCCTGAGAAATCTGTATGCAGGTCAAGAAGCAACAGTTAGAACTGGACGTGGAACAACAGACTGGTTCCAAATTGGGAAAGGAGTACATCAAGGCTGTATATTTTCACCCTGCTTATTTAACTTATATGCAGAGTACATCATGAGAAACACAGGACTAGATGAAGCACAAGCTAGAATCAAGATTGCTGGGAGAAATATCAATAACCTCAGATATGCAGATGACACCACCATTATGGCCAAAAGCAAAGAGGAACTAAAGAGCCTCTTGATGAAAGTGAAAGAGGAGAGTGAAAAGTTCACTTAAAGCTCAACATTCAAAAAACTAAAACTATGGCATCTGGTCCCATCACTCCATGGCAAGCAGATGGTGAAACAATGGAAACAGTCACAGATTTATTTTCTTGGGCTTCAAAGTCACTGCATATGATGACTGAAGCCATGATATTAAAAGACTCTTGCTCCTCGGAAGAAAAGCTATAAGAAACCTAGACAGCATATTAAAAAGCAGAGACATCACTTTCTGACAAAGTTCCATATAGTCAAAGCTATGGTTTTTTCATTAGTCATGTATGGATATGAGAGTTGGATCATACGGAAGGCTGAGCACCAAATAATTGATGCTTTCTAACTGTGGTGTTGGAGAAGGCTCTTGAGAGTCCTTTGGACTGCAAGGAGATCAGACCAGTGAATCCTAAAGGAAATCAAGTCTGAAGATTCATTTGGAGGGTTGATGCTGAAGCTGAAGTTTCACTCCTTTGGCTACCTCATGTGAAGAACCAACTCATTGGAAAAGACCTTGATGCTGTGCAAGGTTGAAGCAAAAAGGGGAGGCAGCAGAAGATGAGATGGATGGACAGCATCACTGACTCAATGGACATGAATTGAGCAAACTCTAGGAGACACTGGAGGACAGAGGAGCCTGGCAAAGCCCATGGTGTTGCAAATCATTGGGCACGACTTAGCGACTGAACAGCAACGGCAGAGTGGAAGAGTAGAAGGTGTAAGGCCTTGAAATCAAGGTACAGTAAAAATGTTTTGGAAATGCATAGGTCTTAGTACAAGAATGGCACAAATCAATTTTCCCTAAGATGCATAGATAAAGCTTTACAGAGGAAGTACAAAGAGAGGTGGATTTTGAGGGATAAGTAAGAATTTAATAAAACTAAGACAAGAAGATAAGACTAAGAAGGGAAAGGCATTCTAGGTGAAGGGAATAGAATATATGAAGTTGTACAATGGGCTACTCCATATCGGTGGTTCCCTCTGTATTTGGTTCTTCTCTTCTTGGGAAATTACCAGGAACGCCAGCATCAGCACCTCCACTGTTGTGTGGTGGAGTGGTCAGAAGAGGTTTTCTGCACAGCTGTTATATCGGGTGGGATAGCTTATATCAACTCTCATGGAAACACCCCTTTTTTCATCCTCTTCTTTCAGAACTTCTCAGGGTACCATCTTATTGCCAATATGGGCAATTGGCAAACAAACTTACATTAAAATGTGAAATTTGTAAACAAACTCATATTTTCAAATATTAAGCAGATTATTTATAATGAAAGACATTAGAGGGGTTTTTAAACCTACATTTTGAGAGGTTCAAACAACAGTGTTGGAGGGCAGCTTACCAAATGCATTAGAGAAAGTCATTTGGAAACCTCTTTAGTGCTTTCAGAAACAAGAGAATTGGACTTCTCTTTGCAGCCAATTCTCTGCAGCCACACACACACACAAATAAAGGTTTACTAACACTCTTTCTCCTGAGAACACTATCTCCTATGAGCTGTGCCAACAGCTGAAAGCGTCGAGCCTGCCCTCGCACTGTGAGAACACAGCTCTCTCCCAGGGTCTGCCCAGATGCTCATTAAAATCCAATGAGTACCCCACAGGGATGTGTTGTTTAGTCCCACATCATAGCATTCAGAAAGAAAAGAATTTCAACTTGGTGTGTGTGGGAAGATGAACAAAGTCGAATGCTACAGTAACTGGGTCAAATTAACTCTTTAAACAGGAGCTACTAGTAAATGAATGGCTGCTGACCACACACAGCCATTAAAAGTGTCACAGCTTAACTTCTGCCCTGGGGAACATCTGTTCTTCCCCAAACTCAACAGAACTCCTTTTTTTTTTTTTTTTAACGCCTTCCATCTCTGTGGCTTTTCCCTTTTACTCTTCTTCTTTCCAGATCTCAGTAACTGACTGATGTTTTACTCCTATCAGATTGGCCTCTCTGGAATATCTCACAGATCTAGTCAACATGTTTACTTCTTCAACAACTATTGTACCCATAAACTGTAACCACTTCTTCCCAGGCTCATATCACACATGGGAAAAGCCACTTGCCCAATATTCTTGTCAACAGCACACATTACAACCAGAATGCTTTGTTGTTTTGCACAGCAGAAGTCTTGGGGAGATGGGTAGAGAGGAAAGCACCAAAAATAGTCCCCATTTTTAAGGAGCTTACAGTTCATTTGGCTGTCACAAAGAATACTTTTATAAAGCTTGACTGTGTGTTTATTTCTCCTAAAGAACTGGTGTGTTTTCTTTTGTCATATATTGGAAATTATAGTATTTAGAATCTTTCTCTTGTTTGCTCTTGCTGCCAGAATGCATAGCACCAAGAGCAACATTCACAGACTGTAATTACGTAAGCTCTAATTGCTTCCTTTATTTTGTATGGCCTTGACTTCATATGCTTATTACCAATGGATAGATATTAATGTGAGGTTAATCTCCTCTTAAGCTATTTTTTGGAGTGACTTAGGGTATAAATAACTAGACAAAGATCTTTCACCCTGACTTGGATAAAGCTGTGAAAGTCATGCTCACCAAGTTTGTACATAAGAAAAGGCTAGACAGGAAAGCTGCAGCATTTAAGATGATGCTGGAGAGAGAAGGGGAATTTGTTCCATGGATTTCCAGGAACTGGCACCCTGAGAGAAGGAATTAGAGTGGCTTGAAGTCCAGGTCACACAGCAGGTGGTGGGCTTTGAGGAGGTCAGTAGGTAGAGAGTTCTGTGGCCAGAGGTGGAGAGTTGCATGGAATGAGTTCTAGGGGACTCTGGGCTGGAAGTGAATTCAAGAGAGAGAGGTAGTGAGATTTTTAGTACTGACTTTAGGTGTAATGTTTTGGGGGAAGGGCAGATGGTTTTAATAATGATTTTATAAGTTTTCCCTATAAAATGCTTTTATTTCAAGGCTCTTGGGGTCATAGTGATGTTTATTTGAATTTAGCCATGCATCTAGGTGGCAAGGAGTCTGTTTAGCTTTGTGACGTTAACAGTCCATGGATTGTGGAGACAACTAGAAGGCCAGGCTGGAGCTGTTATAGGAACACTAATAGAGAAAACAACATGTTGTCTGGAGTTCAGGTTCAAACTCCAAGTGGAAAACTATGGGTTGTGGTAGATAGAGGAAAGAATTGGACATGAGTTAAGATGAATTGAAAGTACGATACAGGTTTCAAAGAACAGGAGTTATTAGGCAGCATGCTCAGAGGGTAGCCATGGAAGATAAAAAGAGTGGTAGTCCTAGGTGCATGCATGCTAAGTTGCTTCAGTCGTGTCCGACTCTTTGCGACCCCAAGGACTGTAGCCTGCCAGACTTCTCTGTCCCTGGGACTCTCCAGGAAACATACTGGGGTGAGTTCCCATGCCCTCCCACAGGGGATCTTCCCAACCAAGGGATCACACCTGGGTCTCCTGCATTGTAGGCAGATTTTGTACCACTGAGCCACCTGGAAGCCCACTCTTAGATGAGCTGCCTTCAATTCTAAACGCAAAAAGTAAAGAGTATTTTTTTTGTAAGGAACACATAGAGTATGGAGTGGCCAGACAGGAAAGGGACTACAAATGATGTTACATAGGAATGGTTAAGCAGCTGTACACTTTAACCCAAGGAAGAAAAATAGGATGTGGAAGTCAAGATTATCGTTTTCAGATATTTGAAGAGAAACAATATGGCTGCAGGGAAGGAGTCTGTGATTTAAAGCCAGAGAAACAGTGATCTCTGACCTGCCCCTGACTGGAACACAGGGATGCAATCTGACCAGTGTTGTCTCAGCAACACCCCCAGGCTTGGTAGTAAATGGAGAACAAGCACCTTGTGCATCGTAGGGTTATTAGCATGCCCTCAGTGAAGGGGGAATTCTTTTCCTATCGTGGATAGGATAAGGGAATGCAATATACACATTCTCTGTAGTTCCAAAGTGTTAGGTCTAAAATCAATACATATTAGCAATAAGAAGACAGACTTTGGCTCCCTTAAAAAGGTAAAATATGTACTTTTGAAGAGAAAATAAACTTTCTCACCGATGTTTTTGTTTCCCAGCCCAGATAGTGTTCAAACCTATCCTTTCTGATCCCAATCTACTCTAAGGAATAGGTGATGTCAGAGGATGTATTGTGAGATTTTTGCAGGCACCAAGGATTCTTTTGGCCTTCTCTTAGAGATTAGAGATGGTGAAGATGGAGAAGAAATGGAACTCTTCTGTGTATGTAGAAAAAGGTGACCAAAGTCAGAGGAAAGAAAACAAAATGTAGTCTTCCATCAATCTTTATGTATCCATAAGGAAACAGAGGCAAATTTGAAATAGGATAATTTGAAGAAAGTTTTGACGAAGTTTCCATTTACAGAGTTAACTGAGGAATAATTACCATCTAGCATTAAGAGCAGCAAAGAACAACCTAAAGTGGAATGAGAGCCTCAGAGCAAGATCATCTTGACAGGAGCAAGGCTAATTGGTGAAGTGCTGCTGACAGCTCTGGGAGACCTGGCATGGACGTACCAAGAGGAGATGCACTCTGACCTGTCTCCTTCCCCAGTCTCCTTGGGCTTTCTGCTGGCCAAAGACAAGTGAAAGCTAGAGGGCAAGGGAGCATGTTGATGTTTTCTAAATGGGTCATCCTTCTGAGCAGGGAGAAACATACATCTTATTACCAGTGAGAAAGGTTTAAATAGAAAGATATCCTTTTATGTTCATGCCTTCTAAAATTCTGTTATCGAGGTATTCTAGCTAGAAACAAAGAGTGGAATCTACCCTGATAAAAGGAAAGCTGTTTATGTTTATCCCCATTTCCTCCCCTCTGTTTACTTTCTTCTCTTGAACCACCTACTACCACTGTCCTCAGAACTCCGTGGCTCTGCCAATGGGCCACCGCAGCAGATGCAGGCTGACAGCTGTTCCTGAGAATTTCTTATGGAGCCAGGCTGGGCATCTCCCTTTAGAGCTGGAGAGTCATAGGGGACTGTTTTGTCTTTCTGATCTGTTAAAACTGTGTCCCTGTATCCAGAAGAGATTCTTGGAAGTTGTGCAGTTCCTGAGCCTTGGTACTCTCTCCTTGTTTGTCATTGCCATTCATTCATTTATTCATTAATTCATTCTGTTAAAATAGATTGAGACTTTGCAATGTGTGCACTCTGGGATACCATGGGAAAAACACCAGTCATGGTCTTTAACTTAATGCAACCGACTTTATTAAATTCAAAATATTAAAGTGTCATCAGTCAGTGAAGTTGCTCAGTTGTGTCTGACTTTTTACGATCCCATGGACTCCTCCATCCATGGAATTTTTACAAATTAGAGCCAGCTTACTGGAAGGGGAAGATACTGTTTTAAAGATGTTAGCAAGGATGCTCACCTTCTTCAAAATATATATAGAAAATTAAAATAAATTTTATTTAAGTGAATCGAGTTTAGATATATTTACTTGTCTAACTCAATGAAACTAAGCAATGCCCGCGGGGCAACCCAAGATGGGCGGGTCATGGTGGAGAGGTCTGACACAATGTGGTCCACTGGAGAAGGGAATGGCAAACCACTTCAGTATTCTCACCTTGAGAATGCCATGAACAGTATAAAAAGGCAAAATGATAGGATACTGAAAGAGGTACTCCCCAGGTCAGTAGGTGCCCAATATGCTACTGGAGGTCAGTGGAGAAATAACTCCAGAAAGGATGAAGGGATGGAGCCAAAGCAAAAACAACACCCAGCTTGGATGTGACTGGTGATAGAAGCAAGGTCCAATGCTATAAAGAGCAATATTGCATAGGAACCTGGAATGTCAGGTCCATGAATCAAGGCAAATTGGAAGTGGTCAAACAGGAGATGGCAAGAGTGGATGTCGACATTCTAGGAATCAGTGAACTAAATTGGACTGGAAGGGGGAATTTAACTCAGATGACCATCATATCTACTACTGCGGGCAGGAATCCCTCAGAAGAAATGGAGTAGTCATCATGGTCAACAGAGGAGTCCGAAATGCAGTACGTGGATGCAATCTCAAAAATGACAGAATGATCTCTGTTCGTCTCCAAGGCAAACCATTCAATATCACAGTTATCCAAGTCTATGCCCCAACCAGTAACGCTGAAGAAGCTGAAGTTGAATGATTCTATGAAGACCTACAAGACCTTTTAGAACTAACACCCCCAAAAGATGTCCTTTATATTATAAGGGACGGGAATGCAAAAGTAGGGAAGTCAAGAAACACGGAGGTAACAGGCAAATTTGGCCTTGGAATACAGAATGAAGCAGGGCAAAGACTAATAGAGTTTTGCCAAGAAAATGCACTGGTCATAGCAAACATCCTCTTCCAACAACACAAGAGAAGACTCTACATGGACATCACCAGATGGCCAAAACTGAAATCAGATTGATTATATTCTATGCAGCCAAAGATGGAGAAGCTCTATACAGTCAACAAAAACAAGATCAGGAGATGACTGTGGCTCAGATCATGAACTCCTTATTACCAAATTCAGACTTAAATTGAAGAAAGCAGGGAAACCACTAGACCATTCAGATGTGACCTAAATCAAATCCCTTATAATTATACAGTGGAAGTGAGAAATAGATTTAAGGGCCTAGATATGATAGAGTGCCTGATGAACTATGGACTGAGGTTCATGACACTGTATAGGAGATAGGGAAAAAGACCATCCCCATGGAAAAGAAATGCAAAAAGCAAAATGGCTGTCTGGGGAAGCCTTACAAATAGCTGTGAAAAGAAGAGAGGTGAAAAGCAAAGGAGAAAAGGAAAGATATAAGCATCTGAATGCAGAGTTCCAAAGAATAGCAAGGAGAGATAAGAAAGCCTTCTTCAGTGATCAATGCAAAGAAATAGAGGAAAAGAACAAAATGGGAAAGACTAGAGATCTTTTCAAGAAAATTAGAGATACCAAGGGAACATTTCATGCAAAGATGGGCCTCGATAAAGGGCAGAAATGGTATGGACCTAACAGAAGCAGAAGATATTAAGAAGAGATGGCAAGAATACACAGAAGAACTGTATAAAAAGGGTCTTCATGACCCAGATAATCACAATGGTGTGATCACTCATCTAGAGCCAGACATCCTGCAATGTGGGCCTTAGAAAGCATCACTCTGAACAAAGCTAGTGGAGGTGATGGAATTCCAGTAGAGCTATTTCAAATCCTGAAAGATGATGCTGTGAAAGTGCTGCACTCAATATGCCAGCAAATTTGGAAAACTCAGCAGTGGCCACAGGACTGGAAAAGGTCAGTTTTCATTCCAATTCCAAAGAAAGGCAATGCCAAAGAATGCTCAAACTACCACACAATTGCACTCATCTCACACACTAGTAAAGTAATGCTCAAAATTCTTCAAGCCAGGCTTCAGCAATATGTGAACCATGAACTTCCTGATGTTCAAGCTGGTTTTAGAAAAGGCAGAGGACCCAGAGATCAAATTGCCAACATCCTCTGGATCATGGAAAAGGAAGAGAGTTCCAGAAAAAACATCTATTTCTGCTTTATTGACTATGCCAAAGCCTTTGACTGTGTGGATCACAATAAACTGTGGAAAATTCTGAAAGAGATGGGAATATCAGACCACCTAACCTGCCTCTTGAGAAATCTGTATGCAGGTCAGGAAGCAACAGTTAGGACTGGACATGGAACAACAGATGGTTCCAAATAGGAAAAGGAGTATGTCAAACCTGTATATTGTCACCTTGCTTATTTAACTTATATGCAGAGTAAATCATGAGAAATGCTGGACTGGAAGAAACACAAGCTGGAATCAAGATTGCCGGGAGAAATATCAATAACCTCAGATATGCAGATGACACCACCCTTATAGCAGAAAGTGAAGAAGAACTAAAAAGCCTCTTGATGAAAGTAAAAGAGGAGAGTGAAAAAGTTGGCTTAAAGCTCAACATTCAGGAAACAAAGATCATGGCATCTGGTCCCATCACTCCATGGGAAACAGAGGGAGAAACAGTGGAAATAGTGTCAGACTTTATCTTTTGGGACTCTAAAATCACTGCAGATGGTGATTACAGCCATGAAATTAAAAGACGCTTACTGCTTGGAAGAAAAGTTATGACCAACCTAGATAGTATATTCAAAAGCAGAGACATTACTTTGCCGACTAAGGTCCATCTAGTCAAGGCTATGGTTTTTCCAGTAGTCATGTATGGATGTGAGAGTTGGACTGTGAAGAAGGCTGAGAGCCAAAGAATTGATGCTTCTGAACTGTGGTGTTGGAGAAGACTCTTGAGAGTCCCTTGGACTGCAAGGAGATCCAACCAGTCCATTCTGAAGGAGATCAACCCTAGGATTTCTTTGGAAGGAATAATGCTAAAGCTGAAACTCCAGTATTTTGGCCACGTCATGTGAAGAATTGACTCATTGGAAAAGACTTTGATGCTGGGGGGATTAGGGGTAGGAGGAGAAGTGGTCGACCGAGGATGAGATGGTTGGATGGCATCACTGACTCGATGGACGTGAGTCTGAGAGAACTCCGGGAGTTGGTGATGGCCAGGGAGGCCTGGCATGCTGCAATTCATGGGGTCACAAAGAGTTGGACATGATTGAGTGACTTAACTCAATTGAACTGACATTGTTCAAGTATGAAAGTAATATAAGCTGTCTTCCATAAGTTAAACACCAATGTGTGTTAATAATGATTATTTTTAAAAATCTATTAAGAATTCTTGTAGAAACTATAATTTTGCTTAAGGTAACTTGTAAAACTTATAAGAAATATATTCTTTATATATATTCAAATAAAAGAAATACATAATAATTATTTTTAGTTTCTTGTGCATGATTTTGAGACAGGTATCACTCTAATATGAAATGTGTAGCAAAAATAGTTTAGTGTTGGACAACTGGTAGTTCTCATAGATGTTGTCTGTAAACTTACTCAGAATTATGTATAAACTCTATAAAATTTGGATGGGTCTACAGGGTCTACAAATCTAGTCACCTTTCACAGGTCAAAAACTTAATTTCCATGTATGTAAACATAAAAAAGATACTCTCCAGAAGCCACCTACTTTTAACCCTTATATCTAAAGTCTTCCTTTTAAAATTTTGATTCCTAGCAGGTATGTGAGGCTGAGTTGACCTAGACTTTTATGTTCAGCTGTGAATTATCGGGTTGTTAGCATTGTCTCTCATTTCCACCTAAGTTGTACTATCTGGAATTTTGGGGGTTAATTTGACACCAGGAGTCCTCCTCACAATCCTAATGCAATTGCTTTTGAATGTAGATCTGTAAATTTTTTGGAGAAAGGAAAATTTCTCCTACAAAAAACAAATGACATTAAATGACAGTAGGCATGTATATTGTAGACTAATATTTTCCAAAAGAGCTGAATGACCTCCAAGAAGTTCTTTAATGTACAATCTTTGAGAACTAAAATTTTTTTTTGCTTTCATTCAATATTTGTCTACAAAAAGCTTAATATAAGTCATTTCTCAGTCATTTAAATCACTGCTTTACAGTGAAGTACTACTATGCAGTTTTAATTTTCCTATTTACATTTGATCTAAAATTGAATTTTCCAAGTGAGATTTGCTAATGTTGGTACCATAACCACAGTTCGAAAAAAAAATGAATCATGTGGATCATGTTTGTATACATACCACTTATGTAAGTGGTATGTACATTACCTCTAACTGTGGTGGCAAATAAGCAATGAAGTAGTTTCTGTACCCAAATCCATCAGTAATTAAATTGTACATAATTAATTTGAGTATTTATTTGGCCAGGGCTGGGGTTAGATGGAGGGATACTGCAATAAACATGGGAGTTTATTCTACAATGGGAGTCAGAAAAAGGGTCAGAAAATAAACAACTAAATAAATAAGAACATAAAGGCACATAACCAAGGAAGCGCAAGTTAGTAAGGCTTAATGCAAAATTTAGTGGAACCACATGACCACTTTATCTTCATATGAGGCTTTTAAGAGTTATTCAGTTCAGTTCAGTCGCTCAGTTGTGTCTGACTCTTCGCGACCCCATGAATCGCAGCACGCCAGGCCTCCCTGTCCATCACCATCTCCCGGAGCTCACTCTTTACAGGACACTAAAATAAAACTTACTTTAGCAGATGGGTAACTGGCAGAATTTGAGTTAAATCTGGAGTCTGCTAATCATGAACCCACAACAGAACCTTAAAGTCGTGAATATCATTTTGTAAAGCATGCTGACATGAATAGGCATTCATTCTCTATATTAGTATAATTAAAGTGAAAACAAGGAAACATATTAAATGCAGAAACAGACCTGAGGCTACATTTCACTAATAGTAGTCCCAACTTCTGCTCTCTGTTTTAGTACATCAGTATCATCTGTCTCACTGAATTAATGTTTTAATTATGTTGGATTTTTAGTTGGTTTATATTTAATTTGTAATTTTGGTTTTATAGCTGTACAGCAACTCTAAGTGTGAGATGTTTGCATGTTGTCCTGTAAATATCTATGAATTAATATCATTTATGTAGAAGCTAGAGGTTCCTGATATTAGTTTCTTTAATAAGAAATATTAATAAAATATTGATAACATTTGGTGTTGTTAAGGTTGTGGGATAGCACTTTCATAGACTGAAGAAAAGAATGAGTTGCTACAAACTTTTAGGAGAACAGTCTGACAGAACTATTGATATTCAAAGGGTTTGCATCATTCAGCTCACTTTTGGGAACCTATTCATCAGAAATAAAAGTATCTACATGTGTGGATTTATGAATAAAGATGTTCATTGCAGCATTTCTGGTAGTACCTCAAATCAAACTCTCAAATATTAGCAAATCAAATTTAACAATGTATAAAATAAAAGAAATAGTTTATGAAAAACAGAGCCTTATCCCAGGATTTTAAGGTTCATGGTCTTATTTCACTTTATTCTTTCATGAATGTACAGTAGAGTCTTCCAGAGACTATGTAATGTGTAATGACACAGCAATACTGATGGTTAATGCAATTTGTGTTGTGTGTTCTAGTGTTTTAGTTTACAATAAGGAAATAACTGATAGATATAACTCTCACACATAAAAGCTTTTTGAGGTCCTCAATTTTTCTTACTAAAATATTTTATTGTTTTTGTAAATTTAAAAATAACATCCAGAATTTTCTAATCATTTTTACTGCTAGTATTTGTGAATCTAAAACTTCTGTTTTCTTTCAATCTATTGACTTTTAGTGACTTAGCTTCCTTTTGGGATTTTCTGATTAAAAATATTCTTTAAAATATATTTATTAAAAAATATTTCAAACATTTATAAGTAGAGATAATAATATGACAGAGATGCTGATGTCAACAGCTCACTTCTAATAAATATTGTCCAAGTTTACTTCAGATCTTTTTTAATCAACTTTATATTTGAGAACACTTTTTGATTTACAGAAAAATTGGGAATATAGTACAGAGTTGTTCCCATGTGCTCTGCACCAGTTCCCTAATCATTTTTCATTAGTATGGTGTATTTGTCACAATTAATAAACCAATAGTGATATATTACTCTATGTATAGTTTGTATTTTATTCAGATTTTCTTAGTTTTTTTAAAATTTAACCTAATATGCTGCTTTATTTATTTATTTATTTTTTTGGTTTGTTTGTTTTTGTCCTAGATCCCACCCAGGATACTACCTTTCATTTAGCTTTCATTTCTTATTATGCTCCTCTTTTTGGGGGAGGGGGGCATGCCATATGGCATGCAGGATCCCAGTTCCAGGCCAGGGAGGAACTGCACGCCCCCTGCATGGAAGCATGGAGTCCTAACCAGTGGGTGGGATTTTTCTCATTGTGGTCCTCTTGGCTGTGGTAGTTTCTCCGACATTCCATGTTTTGGTGACCATGAGGATCTGAAGAGTACTAGTGGTGGATTTTGCAGGATTCTCTTCAATTGCAATTTGGCTAATATTTTATTCATGACTAGACTGGAGTTACATGTTTTTGAGACAAAGACCAGAGAGATGAGGTGTCATTTTTATATCATCATATCAAAGTACTTACTATCTGATTTATCACCTGTGGTTCTGACCTTCATCGCCTGGTTCAGGTGGTACTTGCTGTTTCTCTGATGTAAATCTTTCCTTCCTCCCCCACCTTGGCACACTGTAGTCTCTGGAAGAAAGTCAGTACATGCAGCTCACATTTATAGTCATCCCCCCCTTAAAGGCAGACTATATGCATAAATTATTTGGAATTCTTCTGTACAGTAGACTTGTCTCTTCTCTACTTATTTATTTATATCAGTACAACTCATGGATACTTATTTTACATGGTGAGTTATAATTGCTTTCTGCTTTATCTTTTTCATCACTTAAATTCTTCCAACTTTGGCCTGTAAGCCATCTTTCTGTTGGCTCCTATGTACCTCTGACACATGTCTATCAATGTGGGTTTATTTTCCACTCCCTTACTTTCTGACATGATGCTCCAGGCTCATTTTGTGTATTTCTTGCCTCAGTCTTAGAATCAGCCATTTCTTCAGGGATACCTGGTCCTTTTTCACTAGAAAATAGTGTTAGAAACCAAGATCTGAACACTAGATGATCCATAACTTTTAAGAGTTTTAAAGAGTTCAGAGACTAAAAGTTTTTGAAGTGTTTGTCTGTAGTGCAAAAATCGCTTAAAGTTATGAATAATTAACCTATATGGCATCACAGACTCGATGGACCTCAGTCTGAATGAACTCCGGGAGTTGGTGATGGACAGGGAGGCCTGGCGTGCTGCGATTCATGGGGTTGCAAAGAGTCGGACACAACAGCAACTGAAGTGAACTGAACTGCACCTATATGGATGTAAGGGAGGAAGTAGTGTATTGAAAAGAGCACAGAGTTGGGCTGAGGTCTAAGCTCTATGCCTTAGGCACAGTGTAACCTTGTATAATTTACCACCTCTTCTGACTAATTCCTCAAGCTCACACCAACTTGACAAATAAGCTTTCACTTCTTTGTAATTTTCTGAAATAATAATAATTTTATGACAAATATCATGCAGAAAATTATATGTATATATATATTTAAAATAAAATACTTCTACCTTAATGACATTTCTTGATTTACAGTAATTATTTACTCAGGCACTGTGAGTAATTTTAATTCATTATCTCATTTAATAGGTGCACCAACACTATGAAGCTTGTACTATTCTTATTCCTGTTTTAGTGGTAATTAAACTGAGGCTCAGATGGGTTAAGTTCAAGTATAAAATCCTAACAGTGTGGCAAGTACATATCTGGTTCTAATTAATGTTATTTCTCTTGTTTTCTTTCAAACATGTAACAAAGAATTGTTAGAGTAAACTTTTGGCCAGTCTCACAGGGCAGAGAACTGCTTACCGTATCTCTATCTTACTCTTACCAGGTTGTCTGACAGAGACAGGCATGCTGTGGACTTATTTAGTGAGTGCCATGGCTAGAGGAAGTTTGCTTCTTGCCAGAGTTAAAGTGGCCCATATAAGCAGTTTTCTCGAGCTGCTGCAACAAGGATATAAGTAACAACTACCACCAAAATAACGATAGAATAGTAGTTGAGATTCTACTCTGTGTCAGCTACTGTGCTAAGTATTTAATATTCATCATCATTTTATGTTATCATCACCCATTTGTCATGTCTTAACTACTTTTTAGGTAAGAAAAGTGGAGCTCAGAGTGATTAATTTTATTTCCCAAAGTGATGCAAATTGTAAGTGGCAGAGCCAGTGTTTGAAGCCAGGACTGTGTGCTTTCCAAAACCACTTACTTAGCTTTATACAAGGAAGAACAGCAGTTTCTGGCAAGGGAAGGTCATTCAGAGCATTTTTCAGAACCCAGTAACAGTAACAAGCTTCCTTGAAGTTCTAGAGCTGCAAAGATTTTGTGCAGCGCAGATGAGGAATAGGCTTGTGAGAGCTATACAAAGATTGCTGATTAAGGTTTTATGCTCCAACACTGAACCTTGAGCAACTGTTGACAGATGTGCTGAAAAGCATCAACAGTAGACACAGAAGTTCTGAAACAGGGAAGCAGAGATCAATGGACACAGGAAAGGGGACCAGTGTGCGACACAGAAGTAGGATGAGGGAGAATTTAGTAGGGCTAAGGCAGACATTCCTGGCAAAGCACACCATCATTTTCACAATGAGGGGAGATTAGATCCTAATGCTTGACTTACACTCTCCTTTATTTGTAGTTTGGATATTGTGGCAGGCAGTATTTTTTTCTTTAAAGACCCTGTGGTGGTTAATTTTATGTGTCAACTTGACTGGACCTTGGATACCCAGACACTTGGTCAAACCTTATTCTGGGTGTGTCTTTGGTGGGGGAGGGCTGCTTCTATCTTCTTCTCAAGTCATGTGAGAAGGGACCATCAGAGCCATGCAGTGCGCTTGCGGTCTTACTGAAGTGAGAGATCGGGGAGGCAAGAGATTGCTGGCTAGCTTCTTTGATGGCTGAGTGAAAAGGGTTTGATGCCAGGATAAGACTGAACTGCCCTCTGGCCTTTTGTTAGGCACCAAGGATGTTTATTTCTTGTGGACTTAGAGGTGGGTTTGAACTGAACTGAAGTGGGGACAACAGACCTACTCTACAGATCTTTTAAATTCTTTTCAAGAATGCTGCATGAAAGAGTGATGGAGCATCTGTTTTCATGTCATCAATGCACAAAGGGATGAGGGATGAACACCTTCTCAGAGGCAAATGAATCACCTACACACGGAAATGTTCCCAAGGGTCTCAGAAGAGTTCACAAGGCACACATCAGCTTTATGCCCCTGTCTGGCTCTGAGTGCTCAGAGTCATCTTAATGTAAACAGTCACTCAGAAATGCCCTGTTCCTCTGACGCAGGCCCAGCCTCTCCCTGAATCTCCACTCCAACCCAAGAGGGGTGAGGAAATTTGCTCAGCTAAATGGGACAATGACTAGAAGGTGGGAAAGGTGGAAACAGATTGTCTTCTCTGGGCTTCTACCTGCAGAAGACCCTAGTTGAGGGAGCAAAGACAATTTAAATAATTTGAAGCTTTGATTACGAAATGGGATTAGATATTTTCTAATTTCTAAATTGAAATTCAATAGATACGAAATCAGTAATTATTAAGAAACTATTATGTGGCCTTAGGCATTGTTGTAGATTCTGGGGCTATAAGTGAAAAACAGAGAAAAGCCCTTTCCCTTATGGAACTAGCTTTCTAACAGAGAGATGTAGACAAAAGTAAATGAATCGAGTTAAATTTGTGCTTCTCAGATGGTGACCTGTGTTGTGGAAGAAACAGAGCAGGGAAAGGAGTAGGGAGTTTGGGGTGAGGGTGAGTAGGTGAAATGTTGTTGTCACTCATCCACCAGTAAGAACAAGTCACCAGGCCATGCCTGATGCAAGATGCAGGAGAAGAAAACATAGATTTCAAAGACAAATATGCACTGTAGGCCCACGGAAAACTTGTGGGAAGCAAATAGATAATTACAGCCAATCATTGGGACATTTTTATTTAACTTATATGCAGATTTATTTAACTTATATGCTTAAATATGCTTATTTAACTTATATGCAGAGTACATCATGAGAAACGCTGGGCTGGAAGAAGCACAAGCTGGAATCAAGATTGCCAGGAAAAATATCAATAACCTCAGATATGCAGATGATACCACCGTTATGGCAGAAAGTGAAGAGGAACTAAAAAGCCTCTTGATGAAAGTGAAAGAGGTGAGTGAAAAAGATGGCTAAAAGCTCAACATTCAGAAAACGAAGATCATGGCATCCGGTCCCATCACTCCATGGGAAATAGATGGGGAAACAGTGGAAACAGTGTCAGACTTTATTTTTCTGGGCTCCAAAATCACTGCAGATGGTGACTGCAGTCATGAAGTTAAAAGAGGCTTACTCCTTGGAAGAAAAGTTATGACCAACCTAGATAGCATATTGAAAAGCAGAGACATTACTTTGCCAACAAAGGTCCCTCTCGTCAAGGCTATGGTTTTTCCTGTGGTTATGTATGGATGTGAGAGTTGGACTGTGAAGAAGGCTGAGTGCCAAAGAATTGATGCTTCTGAACTGTGGTGTTGGAGAAGACTCTTGAGAGTCCTTTGGACTGCAAGGAGATCCAACCAGTCCATTCTAAAGGAGATCAACCCTGGGATTTCTTTGGAGGAAATGATGCTAAAGCTGAAACTTCAGTACTTTGGCCACCTCATGTGAAGAGTTGACTCATTGGAAAGACTCTGATGCTGGGAGGGATTGGGGGCAGGAGGAGAAGGGGACGACAGAGAATGAGATGGCTGGATGGCATCACTGACTTGATGGACGTGAGTCTGAGTGAACTCCAGGAGCTGATGATGGACAGGGAGGTCTGGCGTGCTGCGATTCATGGGGTCACAAAGAGTCAGACACGACTGAGCGACTGAACTGAACTGAACTCATTGGGACATTTTGGTGGCTCAGTGCTAAAGAATCCGCCTTCCAATTCAGAAGACACATATTTGATCCCTTGGTCAGGAAGATCCCTTGGAGAAGGAAATGGCAATCCATTCCAGTGTTCTTGCCTGGGAAATCCCATGGACAGAGGAGCCTGGCAAGCTACAGTTCATGGCATCGCAAAAGAGTTAGACCTGACTGAGCGACTAAACAACACTTTGAGCTGTAAGGCTGACAAACTTCTTCAGGCAATACTGCCTGATGGATCTACTTCTGTTATGTGAAAAGTATGCTATACATAATTATTTCAAGTACCAGAATGAAAGACAAAAAAATTAACAAAGGCTTGATTGGTGGAGTAGAATCGTTATGCATACCTGTTTCTCTTGTCTTCTTTTGTCTTATATGATGAAAATAAGAAAAATATAGTTCAACATAAACAAAGTGAAAGATTTGCTTCAGTTAATGTTTGCTATATTTCTATAGAATGTCACCAAAGTAGCAGAAATGTTTCATTCTAAATCAAAAATATAACCTATCTAAAAATATGTCCCAAAGTTCTTATTTATCTGGAAGTGGAAGATATTTGTAATATTGAGTATACTTAAGGAGCTAATTAAATAATTATAAACATATATATCTTATTTTGTTTTAATACCAGATTGCTGATAGATATCATTTACTTCAAGGAACACAAGAGAAGAATTTGGAATTGAAGACTAAATAGTAACTCCACATGAGCAATACATACAGGAAGTGTAAAATTGTACTTGATGCTATGTATGCAGCAAGTAGACCATTTTTGAACATTTGAGCATCCATTTTGTCCCCAGTATCTGTTGATTAGTTAACCAATAAGTTCCATTAACCAAGATCAGTACAACTAAAAGTTCCCTGGGTTTGAAAACAGAATATTCTCTTACATATAAGTGAGACTTAGCCCCAGAGTAGGGACGGGGGAGCCTCGTGGGCTGCTGTCTATGGGGTCGCACAGAATGGGACACGACTGAATCGACTTAACAGCAGCAGCAGCAAAATATCCTTAGAAGGTAAAACTGATGAAAACTATATGAACAGAGGAACCTGGTGGGGAACAGTTCATGCAGTTGCAAAGAGTCAGACAGGACTGAGCAACTAACACAGTTTTTAAAATTAAAGTGAATCAAGGGGATATAGGTTTATAGTTAAAATTATTGGAATTACAGAAACTACATGACTCAGCACAAGCTCACTTCTCTACTGTTAGAATGCTTTAATCAAATTTAAAATAGGTGGCAACTCTTAAATCTATTTTCTTTGACTTTTAAAGAGAGATTATTATCTCTCTAAAACAACTCTAGGGATTAACTTGATACTGATTTATTCCTTCACTTAAGTTTTTAAATCTTTTTTTTTTGTCATAGAAGCTTCAGATTAAAAAGTATGCACCAGCATCAGTTTTACATTTCAAAGTAATAGTAATAAATCATTTGATAGAGTTGAAGGTATTCTATAATTTTCTCTGATCCCACTCACTCTCCTTTTTGCCCAGATGGAAACTCCGCTCTGAATTTGGTCTTTATTATTTACATGATGTTTTTTATTACACTTCTACTTATATATACATGCTAAGTAGCTTCAGTCATGTCTGACTCTTTGCGACCCTATGGACTGTAGCCCGCCAGTCTCCTCTGTCTGTGGGACTTCTCCAGGCAAGAATACTGTAGTGGGTTACCATTTCCTCTTCCAGGGTATCTTCCTGACCCAGGATTGAACCTGAATCTCCCACATTGCAGGCAGATTCTTTACTGTCTGAGCCAATACATACATCCATAAAATATATATTGTTGTTTGGATTATTTTAAAACTTATAGTATTATAGTGTATGGTTATATATGCACCTTGTTTTCATCTGAACACTATTTACAGTATCTTTTTCTTGATGATATCAATGATCATATTTCATGAATATTCATTACCATATAATATTCCTTTGTGAACATGCAAATTATAGTTAACCATTTCCTATTGATTGCTACTTAGATTGTTTCCATTTTTTCTTCCTGCTGCTGCTGCTGCTGCTGCTAAGTCGCTTCAGTCGTGTCTGACTCTGTACGACCCCAGGGATGGCAGCCCACCAGGCTCCCCTGTCCCTGGGATTCTCCAGGCAAGAACACTGGAGTGGGTTGCCATTTCCTTCTCCAGTGCATGAAAGGAAAAGTGAAAGTGAAGTCGCTCAGTCGTGTCGGACTCTTAGTGACCCCATGGACTGCAGCCTACCAGGCTCCTCTGTCCATGGGATTTTCCAGGCGAGAGTACTGGAGTGGGTTGCCATTGTCTTCTCCTAAATAATGCTAAATAAATATTCTAGTATGATTCTCTTAGTGAAAATATCAGTTCAGTTCAGTCACTTAGTCGTGTCCGACTCTATGCGACCTCATGAATCACAGCACGCCAGGCCTCCCTGCTCATTACCATCTCTTGGAGTTTACTCAGACTCATGTCCATCCAGTCCGTGATGCCATCCAGCCATCTCATCCTCGGTCGTCCCCTTCTCCTGCCCCCAATCCCTCCCAGCATCAAAGTCTTTTCCAGTGAGTCAAATCTTCACATGAGTTGGCCAAAGTATTGAAGTTTCAGCTTTAGCATCATTCCTTCCAAAGAAATCCCAGGGCTGATCTCCTTCAGAATGGACTGGTTGGATCTCCTTGCAGTCCAAGGGACTCTCAAGAGTCTTCTCCAACACCACAGTTGAAAAGCATCAATTCTTCGGTGTTCAGCCTTCTTCACAGTCCAACTCTCACATCCATACATGACCACAGGAAAATCCATAGCCTTGATAGACAGACCTGAGTCAGCAAAGTGATGTCTCTGCTTTTGAATATACTATCTAGGTTGGTCATAACTTTTCTTCCAAGGAGAAAGCATCTTCTAATTTCATGGCTGCAGTCACCATCTGCAGTGATTTTGGAGCCCCAGAAAATAAACTCTGACACTGTTTCCAATGTTTCCCCATCTGTTTCCCATGAAGTTATGGAACCAGATGCCTTTTTCTTCTGAATGTTGAACTTTAAGCCAACTTTTTCACTCTCCTTTTTCACTTTCATCAAGAGGCTTTTAGCTCCTCTTCACTTTCTGCCATAACAGTGGTGTCATCTGCATATCTGAGGTTATTGATATTTCTCCCGGCAATCTTGATTCCAGCTTGTGTTTCTTCCAGTCCAGTGTTTCTCATGATGTACTCTGCATAGAAGTTAAATAAGCAAGGTGACAATATACAGCTTTGACGTACTCCTTTTCCTATTTGGAACCAGTCTGTTGTTCCATGTCCAGTTCTAACTGTTGCTTCCTGACCTGCATACAGATTTCTCAAGAGGCAGGTTAGGTGGTCTGGTATTCCCATCTCTTTCAGAATTTTCCACAGTTTATTGTGATCCACACAGTCAAAGGCTTTGGCATAGTCAATAAGCAGAAATAGATGTTTTTCTGGAACTCTCTTGCTTTTTCCATGATCCAGTGGATGTTGGCAATTTGATCTCTGGTTCCTTTGCCTTTTCTAAAACCAGCTTGAACATCAGGGAGTTCACGGTTCATGTATTGCTGAAGCCTGGCTTGGAGAATTTTGAGCATTACTTTACTAGCATGTGAGATGAGTGCAATTGTGCGGTAGTTTGAGCATTCTTTGCCATTGCCTTTCTTTGGAATTGGAATGAAAACTGACCTTTTCCAGTCCTGTGGCCACTGCTGAGTTTTCCAAATGTGCTGGCATATAGAGTGCAGCGCTTTCACAGCATCATCTTTCAGGATTTGAAGCAGCTCAACTGGAATTCCATCATCCTCACTCACTTTGTTTGTAGTGATGCTTTCTAAGCCCCACTTGACTTCACATTCCAGGTTGTTGGCTCTAGATGAGTGATTACACCATTGTGATTATCTGGGTTGTGAAGATCTTTTTGTATAGTTCTGTGTATTTTTGCCACCTCTTCTTAATATCTTCTGCTTCTGTTAGGTCCATACCATTTCTCTCCTTTATCGAGCCCATCTTTGCATGAAATGTTCCCTTGGTATCTAATTTTTTTGAAGAGATCTCTAGTCTTTCCCATTCTGTTCTTTTCCTCTATTTGTTTGCATTGATCGCTGAAGAAGGCTTTCTTATCTCTCCTTGCTATTCTTTGGAACTCTGCATTCAGATGCTTATATCTTTCCTTTTCTCCTTTGCTTTTCACCTCTCTTCTTTTCACAGCTATTTGTAAAGCCTTCGCAGACAGCCATTTTGCTTTTTTGCATTTCTTTTCCATAGGGATGGTCTTGATCCCTGTCTCCCGTACAATGTCACGAACCTCATTCCAAAGTTCATCAGGCACTCTATCAGATCTAGGCCTTAAATCTATTTCTCACTTCCACTGTATAATCATAGGGATTTGATTTAGGTCATACCTGAATGGTCTAGTGGTTTTCCCTACTTTCTTCAATTTAAGTCTGAATTTGGTAATAAGGAGTTCATGATCTGAGCCACAGTTAGCTCCTGGTCTTGTTTTTGTTGACTGTATAGAGCTTCTCCCTCTTTGACTGCAAAGAATATAATCAATCTGATTTCGGTGTTGATCATCTGGTGATGTCCATGTGTAGAGTCTTCTCTTGTGTTATTGGAAGAGGATGTTTGCTATGACCAGTGCATTTTCTTGGTAAAACTCTATTAGTCTTTGCCCTGCTTCATTCCGCATTCCAAGGCCAAATTTGCCTGTTACTGGGTGTTTCTTGACTTCCTACTTTAGCATTCCAGTCTCCTAGAATGAAAAGAACATCTTTTTGGGTGTCAGTTCTAAAAGGTCTTGTAGGTCTTCATAGAACCATTCAGCTTCAGCTTCTTCAGCATTACTGGTTGGAACATAGACTTGGATAATTGTGATACTGAATGGTTTGCCTTGGAAACGAACAGAGATCATTCTGTCATTTTTGAGATTGCATCCAAGTACTGTATTTCGAACTCTTTTGTTGACCATGATGGCTACTCCATTACTTCTGAGGGATTCCTGCCCACAGTAGTAGATATAATGGTCCTCTGAGTTAAATTCACCCATTCCAGTCCATGGGAGAGTATTATTGGAGTATGTACTTTGAGAAGGAATTATTGGTAAATTGTCCTGCAGCGGTTAATGTTGACCTTCCTATGAGCAGTGCCTATGAAATTCAACTGCTTCAACATTAGGTACTGTCAGAATTTTAAATTCTTACAAATTAGTAGGAGAGAAATGATGTTATACTTTTTTAAATTTGCATCTTATGATTGCTAATGTATTTGAACATCTTTCTTATGGTCATTGGTTGTTTCATTTTCTTCCTCTGTGAGTTGAGTATTCATAATATTTACTCATTTGTTTATTGGATTGCCTTTTCTTAATGACCCATGGAAGTTATTTGTAAATTTCCACTTTCTCAATTGTATGTACATCAAATGTATTCTCTCAGCTGTGGTTTCTCTTTCAATTTTATTTAGTGTCTTCCGTCATCCGGCAGTTTCATCCAAGGTCTTAAAAATATTCTCATGTTGAGTCTTCTAAAATGTTAAGGTTATTCTTTTGAATTTAGATCATGAATCAATAGATTGTTGTGTACAATCTAATATCTATTTATCTTTTCCACATACTCATTTGTCCCAGTATCTTATACTGGACGGAATATATCTCCAGTGATATAACGTGACTTGTGCTGTTTATCAGGATGCCTATGCCTGTGGATTGTTTCTGGCTCGTTATGTCACAGGCTGGGAGGTTCAGAAGCAGTGCTGTGATAGAGTTTGGTGTGCAGGGCATTTATTAAGAGCTGGCATCTATGAAGGGGAGAAGGATGTAGAACTGGGCAGATGAGAAGTCAACCTGTGATACATGGTGTGAAATAAAATCTGTATTTTATGGCAAGAAAAAGAAAATTTAAACATAAATCTTTTTTCCTGCCCTTTGACTTCCTCTCTCCCCTCTACTGTGCTTTGTGTATCTGCATTATGCATCGACCGGATGCCCCCAATCCGTGGAAATACCTGCTCAACTACAACTGCATTTCCCTAGCACCAACAAGACAACTTAAAAAATAACATTCCTTCTTAATCTTGTAAGGGGCCACATGACCCATGACCCATTCCTTGCTAGATTGTCTGAGCTACCAATAATACATCATTCAATGTAGAGCCCTCTGTCTGAAAAACCTATGTAACTGTGCTTTGACCTCTGATGGGCAAAACAGTTCTCAGGGCCTTCTTGAGAGGCTGTTCCCAGGTTGCAGTTCTCAATTTGGCTGGAATAAAATTTCCCATTTCATCCTGAGATCAACTGATTAATGGCTAGAAATGACTCAGCCAGCCCTACAGAAAGCTCTGGATATAACAAGCTCTAAAATTTGTACCCTGGTTGTTAAAAAGCTCTGACTGTTGTATCCCCTTCACAGTCAGTCCTTGGATTTGAGTTGCTCTGGAAGGGTGTGCCACAGGGAAGGTAGCCCTCTGCCCAGGCAAACCCTGATGGATCTAATCCCAGAAACCAGCTACACACAGTGTTAGCACCAGCTCAAAGACGACCTTTCCAAAAGACATGGATCTGAAGGAGCACCTTCCAGTCCACTACATCATTCTTTTCTGTGTATTATCCTGTCTTTATGTTAAAAATTATTCTCTAGTAGTATATTTTAAATCTCTATACCTGGCAAGTCTTCAAATCCTATTACTTTTCAAACCCTCAACGCTTTCTTTTCTATTTTGAGGTTTGTATACAAAGTTCCAAGAAAAACTATAGATTTTTATTGAAATTGTATAGAACAAATAGCTCAGAATGAAATGAGGTCTTTATAATATTATCTTGTGATAAAATATATAATACAGGATATATAATTAATTTATAGTTTATCTTATGATCTTTATAAAGTTTTACACTTTTTCATGAATTTTCACATTTTATATCAAACCAGTCAGTTCTTATTTATCTTAGGTTTTTGTAGTTATTTTAAATGGGCCTTTTCTTTTTGCTGTTTCTAAAGATCTATTACTGAGATATAGGAAGACCCTTGGTTTTATTATGTTCTTTCTGGAAACAGTGTTGAACTTCGTTTTAATGATTTGTCTATAGATTTTTTCATATTTTCTATGTAAACAATCATCATCTTTAAGGTAAAAAGTGGTTGTTTTTGCCTGATATCATCTTTCAATTCTTATACTTTTTATTTCTTTTTATTGTGTCCTTGCAGTAGTAAACTGCAGTATAATGATGAATGAAAGTATTTGCAGTATAATGTTGAATGAATCATTTTTAAATTTTTTTAGAATTAACTTATTTATTTTAATTGGAGGCTAATTACTTTACAATATTGTGGTGGTTTTGCCATACATTGACATGAATCACCCCCAGATGTACAGGTGGCCTCCATCCTGAACCTCATGCCACCTCCCTCCCTGTCCCATCCTTCTGGGTTGTCCCAGAGCACCAGTTTTGGGTGCCCTGCTTCATGCATTGAACTTGTACTAGTCATCTATTTTGCATATGGTAATATACATGTTTCAACGCTATTCTCTCATATTATCCCACCCTCACCTTCTCCCACATAATCCAAAAGTCTGTTCTTTACATCTGTGTCTCTTTTGCTGTCTTGAATATAGGGTTGTTGTTATTGTCTTTCTAAGTTCCATATATATGTGTTAATGTACCGTATTGGTGTTTTTCTTTTTGACTTACTTCACTTTGTATTATAGGCCCCAGTTTAATCCACCTCATTAGAACTGACTCAAAACAAATGCATTCTTTTTTATAGCTGAGTAATATTCCATTGTGTATATGTACCACAACTTCCCCATCCATTCATCTGCCAATGGACATCTGGGTTGCTTCCATGTCCTAGCTATTGTAAACAGTGCTGCAGTGAACACTAGGGTACATGTGTCTCTTTCAATTCTGGTTTTCTCGTGTATATGCCCAGCAGTGGAATTGCTGGGTCATACGGCAGTTCTATGTCCAGGTTTTAAGGAATCTCCACACTGTTCTCCATAGTAGCTGTACTAGTTTTCATTCCCACTAACACTGTAGGAGGGTTCTCTTTTTCCACACCCTCTCCAGGATTTATTGTTTGTAGACTTTTTGATAGCAGCCATTCAGATCTGTGTGAGATGGTACCTCACTGTGGCTTTGATCTGCATTTCTCTGAAGATGAGTGATGTTGAGCATCTTTTCATGTGTTTGTTAGCCATCTGTATGTCTTCTTTGGAGAAATGCCTATTTAGTTCTATGGCCCATTTTTTGATTGGGTCGTTTATTTTTCTGGCATTGAGCTACATGAGCTGCTTGGATATTTTGGAGATAATTCTTTGTCAGTTTTTTCTTTTGCTATTATTTTCTCCCATTCTGAAGGCTGCCTTTTCATCTTGCTTATAGTTTCCTTCATTGTGAAAAAGATTTTAAATTTAATTAGGTTCCATTTGTATATTTTTGTTTTTAATTTCCAGTACTCTAGGAGGTGGGTCATAGAGGATCTTGCTGTGATGTATGTCAGAGAGTGTTCTCCCTATGATTTCCTCTAAGAGTTTTATAGTTTCTGGTCTTACATTTAGATCTTTCATCCATTTTGACTTTATTTTTGTGTATGGTGTTAGAAAGTGATCTAATCTAGTTTCATTCTTTTACAGGTGGTTGACCAGTTTTCCCAGCACCACTTGTTAAAGAGACTGTCTTCTCCATTGTATATTTTTGCCTCCATTATCAAATATAAGGTGCCCATAGGTGTGTGAATTGATCTCTGGGCTTTCTATTTTGTCCCATTGATCTATATTTCTGTCTTTGTGCCAGTACCATACTGTCTTGATGACTATAGCTTTGTAGTAGAGTCTGAAGTCAGGCAGGTTGATTCCTCCAGTTCCATTCTTCTATCACAAGATTGCTTTGGCTATTGAAGGTTTTTTGTGTTTCCATACTGGCTCAGAGGTTAAAGTGTCTGCCTCCGATGCAGGAGACCTGGGTTCGATCCCTGGTTCGGGAAGATCCCCTGGAGAAGAAAACGGCAACCCACTCCAGTATTCTCGCCTGGAGAATCCCATGGACCGAGGAGCCTGGTGGGCTACAGTCCATGGGGTTGCAAAGAGTCAGACATGACTGAGCGACTTCACACATACACCATACAAATTGTGAAATTATTTGTTCTAGTTCTGTGAAAAATGCTATTGCAACCCACTCCAGTGCTCTTGCATGGAGAATCCCAGGGACAGGGGAGCCTGGTTGGCTGCCGTCTGTGGGGTTGCACAGAGTCGGACATGACTGAAACGACTTAGCAGCAGCTTGATAGGGATTGCATTGAATCTATAGATTGCTTTGGGTAGTATACTCATTTGTACTATATTGATTCTTCCGATTCACAAACATGATATATTTCTCCATCTATTTGTGTCATCTTTGACTTCTTTCATCAGTGTTTTATAGTTTTCTGTATATAGGTCTTTTGTTTCTTTAGGTAAATTCCTAAGTATCTTATTCTTTTCATTGCAATGGTGAATGGATTGTTTCCTTAATTTCTCTTTCTGTTTTCTCATTGTTAGTGTATAAGAATGCAAGGGATTTCTGTGTATTAATTTTATATCCTGCAACTTTACTATATTCATTGATTAGCTCTAGTAATTTTCTGGTGGTGTCTTTAGTATTTTCTATGTAGAGGATCATGTCATCTACAAACAGTGAGAGTTTCACTTCTTTTCCAATCTGGATTCATTTTATTTCTTTTTCTTTTCTGATTACTGTGGCTAGGACTTCCAAAACTATGTTAAATAGTAGTGGTGAGAGTGTGCACCCTTGCCTCATTCCTGATTTTAGGGGAAATGCTTTCAGTTTTTCTCCAATGAGGATAATGTTTGCTGTGCATTTGTCATATATGGCTTTAATATGTTGAGGTATGTTCCTTCTATGCCTGCTTTCTGGAGAGTTTTTATCATAAATGGGTGGTAAATTTTGTCAAAGCCTTTCCCTGCATCTATTGAGATAATCATGTAGTTTTAATCTTTCAATTCATTAATATGGTATATCATATGGATTGATTTGCAAATATTGAAGCTCTGGGATAAAACCCACTTGGTATGATGTATGCTCTTTTTAATATGTTGTTGGATTCTGTTTTCTAGAGTTTTGTTGAGGATTTTTGCTTCTATGTTCATCAATGATATTGGCCTGTAGTTTTCTTCTTCTTCTTCTTTTTTTTTTTTTTTTTGTGGCATCTTTGTCTGGATTTGGTATTAGCGTGATGGTGGCCTCATAGAATGAGTTTGGAAGTTTACCTTCCTCTGCAATTTTCTAGGAGAGTTTGAGTAGGATAGTTGCTAGCTCTTCTCTAAATTTTTGGTAGAATTCACCTGTGAAGCCATCTGTTCCTGGGCTTTTGTTTGTTGGAAGATTTTTGATTATACCTTTGGTTTCCATGCTTGTGGTGGGTCTGTAAAGATTTTTCTCTTTTGCTATTTCTAAATTTTTATTACTGAGATATAGAATGACCCTTGGTTTTATTATGTTCATTCTGGAAATAGTGTTGAACTTCGTTCTAATGATTTATCTGTAGATTCTTTCACATTTTCTATGTAAACAATCATCATGTTCAAGGTAAAAAGCATTTTTTTGGCCTAATGTCATCTTTCAATTTTTATGCTTTTAATTTCTTTTTATTGTCTTCCTGCAGTAGCTAAAAATTGCAGTATAATGCTGAATGAAAGTGTTGGTTGGTTTCTCATTTTAAAAGGAATGATTTTATTTTATTTTTTTTTTTTTTAAAAATTATTATTAAATTTATTTATTTTTTTAATTACAATACTATATTTGTTTTGCCATACATTGACACGAATCAGCCATAGGTGAACACAATCTCCCAATGCCGAAGCCCCTCCCACCTCCCACCCCACATCCTCTACTTGAATCATCCTGTGCATCAGCCCCATGCATCCTGCATCCTACATTGAACATAGATTGGCACTTCGTTTCTTACAAGAAAATATACACGTTTCATTGCCATTCTCCCAAACCATCCCACCCTTTCCCTCTCCCTCAGAGTCCAAAAGTCCTCTCTATACCTCTGTGTCTCTTTGTTGTCTCACATATAGGGTCATCATTATTGTCTTCTAAATTCCATATATATGTGTCAGTATACTGTATTGGTGTTTTTCTTTCTGGCTTACTTCACTCTGTATAATCAGTTCCAATTTCATCCATCTCATTAGAACTGAGTCAAATTTATTCTTTTTAAGGGCTGAGTAGTATTCCATTGTGTATATGTACCACAGCTCTCTTATCCACTCATCTGCTGATGGACATCTAGGTTGCTTCCATGTCCTGGCTATTATAAACAGTGCTGCGATGAACATGGGGTACATGTGTCTCTTTCAGTTCTGGTTTCCTCAGTGTGTATGCCCAGCAGTGGGATTGCTGGGTCATAAGGCAGTTCTATTCACAATTTTTTAAGGAATCTCCACACTGTTTTCCATAATGGCTGTACTAGTTTGCATTCCCACCAGCAGTGTAAGAGGGTTCCCTTTTCTCCACATCCTCTCCAGCATTTATTGCTTGTAGACTTTTGTATCGCAGCCATTCTGACTGGTGTGAAATGGTACCTCATTGTGGTCTTGATTTGCATTTCTCTGATAATGAGTGATGTTGAACATCTTTTCATGTGTTTGTTAGCCATCCGTATGTCTTCTTTGGAGAAATGCCTATTTAGTTCTTTGGCCCATTTTTTAATTGGATCGTTTATTTTTCTGGAGTTGAGCTGCATAAGTTGCTTATATATCTTTGAGATTAGTTGTTTGTCAGTTGTTTCATTTGCTATTGTTTTCTCCCATTCAGAAGGCTGTCTTTTCACCTTGCTTATAGTTTCCTTTGTTGTGCAGAAGCTTTTAATTTTAATTGGATCCCATTTGTTTATCTTTGCTTTTATTTCCAGTATACTGGGAGTTGGATCATAGAGGATCCTGCTGTGATTTATGTCAGAGAGTGTTTTGCCTATGTTCTCCTCTAGGAGTTTTATAGTTTCTGGTCTTACATTTAGATCTTTAATCCTGTTCCTGGGTTAAAGTCAGGTTGCTTATGATTCATCTTTCTTTGTATACATTTTACATTAGAGTTCAATGCAGTATATTTGCTGTGCTGTGTGTTTAGTTGCTCTTTACATGTGTTCAAAAGTGAGGTTGGTTTATAAAATTTGCTTTATACTCTTTCTCTCTGATTTTAGTTTCAGGTTATTCTAGTCCTGTATATAAAATGAGGCACTTTACTCATCTTCAACATTCTTTGAAAAATTTGTTTTGATAGGAAATATTTTTCTTTGCTAGTTTGTCAAAATAAATCCTTCATAGAAACAGTGGGAGCCTGGGGATTTGGGGATGAGTGAGATCGTTGAGGGTAAGATATGTAATTACCAATTAATTAATTGATAATAAAATTCATAATTAAACATATGAATTAAAATTCATATGTTTTATTGTGTCATCCTATATAAATATATGTAAATATTTATTTATGTTAGGTAGTTTGCTTTTTATATAAGCCAACTTTATTGAATCAATTATTTTCTTATTAATTTTTACTCATTTTAATTTATATCTTTTGCTTTGTTCTTTATGTTATCTCTATTGTTGTCTTACTAGTTGCTTGTCTGAAATACTTGAAAACATTTAAAAATTTTTCTTAATTAAAAAATATTAAAAGCTATACTTGTTCTGTTAGGACTGCTTTCAGTATAATTATTAAGTTTATGGGTTGGCGTTTTAATTTCAATTTTAAATACTTTTTCATGACAAATATGATTTGACCTTTATCAGACAGGCTATTTAGACTTGCATATTTAAGTTACCAATCATATGTGATTTTAAAAAGAGCTATCTTAAATTACTGATGTTATATACTGAGTTCAGTGGTTATTGAGAGGAAATATCAATACAAGCATGCACTTAATGACAGAATTATGAATTAGGTAAAGACTAATATGTTAATTAAAATTACTCTCTTTATTATGTGGTAATAAAACAGTAAGTCATGAACAGTGTTGTGCTTTGTAAGATGATTGTTTTCCAGGAGCAAAGTCCTGTTAAGAATGTGAGGACTACGGCATAAACTCTCAGTGTTTCCAAAAGTTTAGAAACCTATTTGGCTTCAATTTTTAAACATTTGAATTAGACAATCAGTCCTGTTTAATTGTCTCATAGTTCAGTGTTTAATGATCTCAATACTTCCATGCAAAGGAGGAAATATACATGTTTACCCATTGTAGATAAGATGGAAAGGAAAAGTAAGTTTCTACAAATTATTGTGACAAGTTCAGTAAGTTAGTATCATTTGTCAAAGAAGTAAGTTACTGTCTGGGTACTGCACATCTGCAAAGATCTATTCCCAAACATCTATAAATTAGATACACTTTATATACTTTCTAAGGTTAAATTTCAGACTTTATCCAGATTTTACCAGTTTTTCTACCAAGATCGTTTTTTCTCTTCCAGGATCCAGTCCATGCTACATTTAGTTGCTGTGTCCCCATAGTCTCCTCCAACTGGTGACAGTTTCTCAGTTTTACCTTGCTTTTAGTTCAAAATTAATTAATTATGATAACTTTAATAATTTTGAGAAATATTACATAATATTTTCTCAAGTTAGACAGGGTTTATGCAGGAGATTGCTTTTCTTTTTTCTTTTTTTTTAACGTAAAGAAATCCATGGACAGAAAAAAATCATGGCATTAGAGTCCATTTTTAAAATTAGAAAGTAATTTATATTAAATTATCATTTTACTGTGTAAATTGGTAGACTGGATAGTAATGAAATATTGAAGATGAGATTTGAAAATTCAGTGTCATTTGCATCATTTTGGACTAAATCTAGAAAAATTCTAAGATCTCTTGTGAATTTGATTTCTCTGCTACTAATATTAACAGAAAACATGTGGAGCATTTTATAAATACATTATCTCCTTTGAGGAGTATTTTTGCCAATATGTTTTAAACTAGATAAGTTAATATACAAGAAGCAAGCCCATTTGTCATATCACAAACTTCAAATATTTATTTATATACATTGATATCATTCAAAGTGTTTTAGAAGGAGAAATCATGGTTTCACTAATAACGATTTGCAGAATTTCAGAAAGCTACTAATGTAGTAGTGATTCTGCATTTTCATTGCCTATACGCAAACTTTCAACGATGTATAATTTTTGAAATTATTTAGTTAATGTATTAACTTATTTTTTTCTTATATTACATTTGTTAAAATACAGTTTTATGTTTATGCTGCAAAAATTTGCTTGTATTTCACATCTTTTGATGTTTTTCATTTACTTATTATTCGTCATTTTTATTTTACTCTATAAAAGTACCAGATAGTGAAAAAAATTATTCTTAACAAAAATAGTTTGAGAACCACTGATCTGGACTGAATCTTTTCTGTTGCATTTAAAAATTTGGAGAACTTTATATTTTACTTTCAAGATTTTTCATATCTACTTGTTCTTGTTACATTTGCTTTTTCTTAAAAATTTCAGCCCTACTTTAAAGGAGGTTTTACTTTTATCTTCTCTTTAAATATCTAAAATATATTAATTTTAAAGTACTTCCACAGACTTTTAATAAAGGTAATTTGATTTAAATTTGTAAATTAATGATCTACTTGTTGATTTTTAAAAAATTCTTAGCATTAGATATTTTGGAAAATTGTTTTCAAGTCTTATTTTGAGTAGAACATTTTCTGTGTGCTTGCTTTTTGTGTTTGTTAACTCTTTCTCTGTGAACACTTTTTTGTCTAGAGTTTTGTATCTGTCCAGCTCCCTAGCTACTGATCCAGAATCAGGTCCTAGAAGTACATCTGGGATCTTTCACCATCATGGGTAATGGGATTATGAACATATTCTTATCAGACAAATGCACAGCTTGGTTCGACTCCTGATATTATGCTTTTGTGTCTCCTTGAGTCAGCATCCTTCTAAAACCACAGCAGATTATTTCCAGTGATACCAATGGTCCTGACTTCAAGCAGATTTGGCTAAGTTTTCTAGCCCTTCTATCTCCCATCCATGAAGAACACTTTTGAAATTTTCTATCCCAGGGGAACCAAACGCCTGGCCCTAAATGCCTACTTCTGAATGTGGGGCCAAATTGGCCTCGCTGCTTTCTGTTTTGCTCATAATTTTAGGGTTTTGTTCTATTTTTGACAAGGGCAATGTTGTGAGTCTAGAATTCTTATTTCATACCATCATCACTATGACAAGAACAAGCAAAATTCAACCAAACTCTGAATCAATAGATCCATTTTAACAAGTAGACTTCATTGTTTTTCATTGCAAATGTTTTATTAAGAAAGTAAAAGGTCAACTTTCATAGGCCAGCATTTAATATGTTTTTATTATTTCTTTAGTCATACAGCCATCACTAGTGCTACCTGATTCAGAATTTCATTATTTGTCCTTTGATGATTAATTTAAATATTAAAGAAACTTACACCAGACAATGAAATTAAATGAACTAAATCCTGACCCCAAATTCTATTTCACTACATCCCCTCACACTCTCAGTAACTAAAATAATGTAATATGAAAAAAGCCATGACATCATAGGAATTTGTTGTGTTAATTCCTCTTAGTCACATCAGAAAAGTAGCAAAATACATCCTCCCTTTTTATGATTAAATTTGCTTTCAGTTGTTACTAATCTTTCCTTACTGACCTGTATCATCATTTTTTCCCCAACATTTTTCTACTCATTTTCATGATGTGATATGAAGTTTGTGGTACATGTCAAAACCTAAAGTTGCTTAAGATAGGGTTGGATAGCTACAATTTTTCTGTGAATAAGTTATATTGCTACTAAAATGCTATTTTCCTTTTTAAATATTAGCCAGTCTAAAGGTGATACATTCATTATCTATGTTTTAATGATCTACAAGATAGTTTTGCCTGGTAAAGTCTCTCAAATATATTTCTTATCTACCTTTCAGTACACTTCAGAATACTTCAGTGATTCTGTGTATTAAGTATATTCAGAATATTTAGTGGTTCTCCTTTTCACATGGAGACCTCAAAGTCTCTCCTCTTGCTGACCTCCTATTACCCCATTTTCTCACCCTTCCCTCCCCTCAACCAGTCCTCCAACTCTATCACTATTTCACCCTGATTTTTCTTCACAAGCCTGTTTCAGCCTTGTTCCACTCCAGCAGGGACTCTTTCAGATTCTTACCCTTCTCTTTGCTTTTCTCTGAGTTTGTTCTTGTCATAATGTAATTCAACCTTGACTCTGATTCTGTAGGGTGATTCACATCACTGGACTTCCACTGTCCTTTTTTCAATCATGCTGTTTCCCCTTCTATGAGCTTTTAATTGTATTTCCTTTTATATTCTAGTGTTAATTTCACCAGGATTACCCGTACGCATGCTTGACTTAGAGCCAAATATTTTTAAAAAAGTCTTTATCATTTGCTTTTATCATTAACTCCTATTCTTATATTTTTTCTATTATTGTTTTCATGTATTTTAGTTCTAATAAATTATAATCTGTACAATAAAACATTATCATTGTTTTATGTTATAAATATCTCTTTGATTTACATATGCATTTTAACTTTTTATTAATCTTATTCTTTGTAAATGTTTTAATTGTTTTACCCCTTCCTTTGGGATTATTTTCCTTTGCCTGGAGAATTGTCTATATTTTTTATGCTTTATGGTGTTGATTGGTGATGCTTTTTGTTAGTCTTTTTTGTTTTTGGTGACAAAATGTCAACTATTTTATCTTTACTTTTGAAAGGTATTTTTGCTAACTCTAGAATTCTAGACGATGAGCTAACTTTCTTCAGAGTGTAAGAGATCCTGTTCATTGTGTTCTGGCTTTCAGTAATTCTGTTGAGAAAATGGCTATCAGCATTATTGTTGCTCCTTTAATAGTAATGTATCTCTATACTATGCCTACTTTTAAGATGTTCACTTTATCCTTATTGATCAGTTTTTAAGGTGACAAACCAGCAACAGGTTTCCTGAATCTGTGACATAATTTTTTTAACTGATTTTGGAAAATTATTTGTCCATATCTCTCCCCAAATTGCTTCTTCCCCATTATCTCTATCCTCAACTTCTGGGACATCAATCACATGAATGTTAAACGTTTCCACCTTCTCCTCTATTGGGTTCACCAAAGTATAATTCCAGGACTATGATCTGCTTACCACATCTGTTTCTAAATGAAGGTTGTTGGAAGACAGACACACCCATGTGTTTATGTGTTTTCTATGCTGCACGATGGTGTGATCACTCACCTAGAACCAGACACCCTGGAATGTGAAGTCAAGTGGGCCTTAGAAGGCATCACTACGAACAAAGCTAGTGGAGGTGATGGAATTCCAGTTGAGCTATTTCAAATCCCGAAAGATGATGCTGTGAAAGTGCTGCACTCAATATGCCAGCAAATTTGGAAAACTCAGCAGTGGCCACAGGACTGGAAAAGGTCAGTTTTCATTCCAATCCCAAAGAAAGGCAATGCCAAAGAATGCTCAAACTACCGCACAACTGCACTCAGCTCACATGCTAGTAAAGTAATGCTCAAAATTCTCCACGCCAGGCTTTAGCAGTACATGAACTGTGAACTTCCAGATGTTCAAGTTGGTTATAGAAAAGGCAGAGGAACCAGAGATCAAGTTGCCATCATCCGCTGGATCATGGAAAAAGGAAGAGAGTTTCAGAAAAACATCTATTTCTGCTTTATTGACTATGCCAAAGCCTTTGACTGTGTGGATCACAATAAACGGTGGAAAATTCTGAAAGAGATGGGAATACCAGACCACCTGACTTGCCTCTTGGGAAACCTGTATGCAGGTTAGGAACCAACAGTTAGAACTGGACATGGAACAACAGATTGGTTCCAAATAGGAAAAGGGTACCTCAAGGCTGTACATTGTCACCCTGCTTATTTAACTTATATGCAGAGTAAATCATGAGAAATGCTGGGCTGGAGGAAGCACAAGCTGGAATCAAGATTTCCAGGAGAAATATCAATAACCTCAGATATGCAGATGATACCACCCTTATGGCAGAAAGTGAAGAAGAACTAAAGAGCCTCTTGATGAAAGTGAAAGAGGAGAGTGAAAAGTTGGCTTAAATCTCAACATTCAGAAAAGTAAGATCATGGCATCTGGTCCCATCACTTGATGGCAAATAGATGGGAAAACAGTGGAAGAAATGGCTGACTTTATTTTGGGGGGCTCCAAAATCACTGCAGATGGTGTTTGCAGCCATGAAATTAAAAGATTCTTACTCCTTGAAAGAAAAGTTATGACCAACCTAGACAGCATATTAAAAAGTAGAGACATTATTTTGCCAACAAAGGTCCATCTAGTCAAGGCTTTGGTTTTTCCAGTGGTCATATATGGATGTGAGAGTTGGACTATAAAGAAAGATGAGCACAGAAGAATTGATGCTTTTAAACTGTGATGTTGAAGACTCTTGAGAGTCTCTTGGACTGCAAGGAGATCCAACCAGTCCATCCTAAAGGAGATCAGTCCTGGGTGTTCATTGGAAAGACTGATCTTAAGTTGAAACTCCAATACTTTGGCCACCTGATGCGAAGAGCTGACTCATTTGGAAAGACCCTGATGCTGGGAAAGATTGAGGTCAGGAGGAGAAGGGGGAGATGGTGGATGAGATTGTTGGATGGCATCACCGACTCGATGGACATGGGTTTGGGTAAACTCCGGGAGTTGGTGATGGACAGGGAGGCCTGGTGTGCTGTGGTTCATGGGGTCACAAAGAGTCGGACATGACTGAGCAACTGAATTGAACTATGCTGCTTTTTTGCTACAACTGAGGAGCTGAATAATTGTGTCAGAATAAAACCTAAAAAGAAAAAAAAAATGATGACCCTGTCTCCTAATGCTATTTAGCATATTTGTTGGTGTTTTCTACCTTTTAAAATTTTTTGCTTTTGTGTCCTTCAGTCTGGATGTATTGCCCTATCTTTCCATATGCTAATCCTCTGATCTTCTTTTCTGCTGTGTCTAATCTATTTCTGAATCCATCTACTGAGTTGTTAGATTCAGTTATTATATTTTACAGCTTGGGAATTTCCATGTAATTCTTTTTATATATTTTTGATTTCTGGTAAAATGTTTCATTTTGTAAGCTTTGTTGAACATATTAATCATAATTATTTTAAATTTCATATTTTGTAAGTCAATATCTGGTATTATAATACATATGGAACTATTTCTATTTTCTGTTGTTTCTCTTGGCTTTCATTTATTCTGTTTTGACTCATGGCAGTTTTTCTTCAAATGCAGATAATAGTTTTTGGAAAAGTGTAGAGATACTCTGAGACTGGTTAAAATGATCTTCCTTGACAGAGAAATGTCTTTCTGCTTGGTGGAAAAGATTACTTTAATCCAGAATGGCATTAAGCTGGTCAGAAACTGGTCTTCATACTTCTGTTAGAGTTGGTCCATTTTTAGGTAATCCTTACTCTTACAGTGTAGTTCTTCCAAATGTCCTAGTTTGGTGCCTGAGGTATTTACCAGTGCCCTTCTTCCTTTGTGTATGCTGAAATGAATGTGTTGTCTCCTCAACTTCATGAAATTTCAGTAGTACTGCTCAGCTTCCCAGTCTTTTAGCAGCCATTTTCTGATCAGGTTTTCAGTCTATCCAACTATTGACAAATTACCACAGAAGACAAGGCTGCATAATGTTAGCTGTCTCCAATGAGCATCCTTTTCCTCTGTGACCCTTGTCTGCTTAAGTCCTATTTGACTTAGTAGGTTTCTGGTGGCTTCTAGTAGATTTTTTTCATGTATGTGTAAATATTGTGACCAGCTTTTCTAGACATTCCTGAAAGGGTGGAGAGGTGGTCTGTAACAAAGAAATATTGTTCTCAGTGGGCGAACTCCTATTATTTTTAATGCTGTTTCCTCTGTCGCTTATTTCAGTGGATTTGGAACCTTGGATTTCTGTCTTTGGCCACCTGTTGTGGAAGAAAATCACACTAGGGTAGGTTTTTTCCCTCTGTGACTCTGTTTTGTATTGTTTGCCTGTGGGGGACATCTGTTCTGGAAGGAAGCCATGCCACACAGTTTGTTGATTTGTTTTAGCCTTAAAGGAATTCCTGTTGCACTGATTTTGTTTGTTTTGGCTACCTGCCCCACTGCCTGCCTTTACCTTGCCAAATTAGGGATTTTACATACAGTTCTTCTGAGATGCCTCCACCTCCATTTATTTCTCCAACATCCTCTTTTCCATATTTGGGGGAGTTGCGAGTCATTTAGGTTTCCCTCCTTCTACATTGAACCATGCACCCTATATTGTGAAGAAATTTCTCAGGGTTCATGGCATGCATACACCATTTCCCCTACTTCAACTGGTCATACAGCTTTCTCTCCAATACCTGCATAGCTTTCTTCTCGACATACTGTAGATCCTTTACTCAAATATTGCTTTCTAACATTTGAAGTCTGATAACTTCATTTCAAATAGCAAGTGTTCTTCCCACAGACAACCAATCCCCTACTCTATTTATGATAATACTTATCATCATCTGGCTTGCTATAAATTTATTTACCCATTTATAATCTATTACCTCTCCTCTTCCCCATTTTTATATCACTAGTACCTGGAAGATCGTCACGCACATAGTAGATGCTCATTAAGCATTTGCTGAATGAATGAAGGGTAACAACTGAAAAATTAAATGCATACATTTCAAACTACAAGAGGGGAAATAATCAGTGAGGAAAAATCCATTAATTTCAGGGGTCACTGTTCTTCATTGTCTGATGTTCAGTGTCTTGAAAACTGTTGTTTCATATATTTTTCCATTTTATGATTGTTCCAGGTGGGAGATTAAATTGATTTCCTATTATTTCATCTGGGTTGGAAGAAGGATTTTATGCTTTATTGTTTATTTATTATTTATTTCTTTTCATACAAATACGAGCTCCATGAAGGTAGAAGATTTTTCTGTTTGATTTCATGATGATTCTCTAGGACCTGGAACAGTGCCCACATATAGCAGAGATACTATAAATATTTGTTGGATGGTAAATGTTTATTTATTAAATAAACTTTTCTTATTTCTTCCATAGCTCTGAAATTAAATATAGGTTAATATTCAATATTTTCCAACTATATCACAAATATGACATTTTTATGACTTTTCTATAGTCTTATTCTTCCATCAAGATCTGTCACAATGACTTGTTTTCATATATATTCTCTGTAACCTATTTTGTATAATGTCCAGTTATCTGGCCACTGGTAAGATTTTTCTTTGGTACAGCCCTGAGCATATGACAGATTTATGTACTGAATCTAGTTTACATGTGGATATATTAATCTTCTGTGACAGGAATGGCTTTAATCTTGTAACCCTCTTGCTCCTGGGATAGGTGATTAGAAAGGGAATTAAGGAGACTTTATTCCCGTCATATTGCCAGGACTTAAATTGAATGGAACTTGCCAGTATCTTAGAGCCATCACTGTAAAATCTTTGCACAGAGGGATTTGTGTTAAAAATATAAACCTAAAATGGAAGAGAGAGCAATCTGTTATTTTATTACTAAAAAACAGTGCTACTGGTTACTTAGTTTATATTGTTGAACCTGAAATATAAAAATACAAGAACTGTCACCTCACTTATGAAGTCTGTAAGAGTCAGTTGTAATCTCTCCATTTGGAAACTTCATTACGATGATTTCAACATGTCAATACAAGTCCATTTAGACAGCATTATTATATCACTCTCCTGTAGCCATACTAGATGAATAAGCGGCACTCCAATTGTCAAGGTTTGAGTTTTATTGCTAGAAACTATATAAGTATAAAACTAAGAATCAGGAAACCTTCAACACATACTAAATTTACAGACATTTTCCACCTGAATGTTGATTTTGAAAAAAAGAAAAAAACCGAATAATTTAGGTAATTCATTAAATCAGCGCTTACCTCCATACAAGAGTTATGTTTGCTGAAGGACTCTTCTGGATCCTGTGCAACACAAAATAGATCACTTGGAAGGAGAACGCACTACTTTGGAGCATTAGACATATGCTTTGGGGGTTTGGGAGACATGAAGCTTGGCAAGTTACTTCATAACTCAGGCCTGGAGCTGCCTCTTTAAATGCGTGGCTAGTCCTTATTTTTAGATAACATATTGCTTCTTCAGAAAAAAAAAATTTTAGGTTTCATTCTTTTTGGATGCTGAGCTCTGATTTCATGAGGTTGATTATGAAATGGGTGACCTTAAACTTGTCTTCTGCATGTTGCCTAAGCCAGAATGCCAGCTGGATAACAGGAGGGTTGTGATTGCCTGCTGGTGAGGTGGTGAGGGTAGGCCTGGTGGTGCCTGGTAGTGGAAAATGGGAAACTAAGACCCTCACTGAAGCAGGAGAAGATGTAGACTGCAAAGATGGTCTGATCCTGACATTTGCACCTGCAGGGGACAGCATACACACACTCTGGAGTATACTGGTGGGGAGCCCACCCTCCTGATGCATTATTGGCTATTTTGTCCAGCTTTCAGTAAAGTAATTCATTTTTTTAGGATTCTTAACTAGGTAATGAAGGATTTTTAGGCATTTGATGATAGTATATTAAGCATTTATACTACTTAAATTACTTCTAGATAACAAAAAACTTTGTTTAGAGACAATAAGGTCTTAAGATGTTGTCTGGAGTATATCCATTTTATATGAGAATAGGCTTCCCTGTGGCTCAGATGGTAAAGCGTCTGCCTGCAATGCGGGAGACCTGGGTTCGATTCCTGGATTGGAAAGATCCCCTGGAGAAGGAAATGGCAATCCACTCTAGCACTCTTGCCTGGAAAATCCCACAGACGGAGGAGCCTGATAAGCTACAGTCCATGGGGTCGCAAAGAGTCGGACATGACTGAGCAACTTCCCCAAGACTATAGAGTTTGTAAAGAACACGGAGTTTATTCGTGTACATTGTCTCACTTAGTCTTCTTAGCATCTCTGTGAGGTAAACAGGGAAGTTGGCCTAATTAGCATTTTACTGGAGAGAATATTTTGTTTCACATATTTCATTGCCTAGCATGAGAGGCAAAATCAGGTCTTGAATCCAGAGATTTCAACTCTCCGTACAGTATTCTGTGGCCTGGTGTGTACCCATAATGCAGGATGTTAATAAATACTGGCCTATCTAAGCTTCCTACTGTTGTTACTAAGCCATTACTTTCCTTTCCTTGAATGAAACTTGGTGCATCAACTCACAAGATGTTTGTACTGTTACCCCATCTGTCTTGTTACTGTAATCAACAAACTCACTCTTATCAACAAGCCAAACCAACAAATAGTTCTTGGAAAATTACTGTTTTTTTCCTATCCTAATTTCTACTGTACAAAAAGAAGAACCGTACAAAAAAGATCTTCATGACCCAGATAATCATGATGATGTGATCACTAATCTAGAGCCAGACATCTTGGAATGTGAAGTCAAGTAGGCCTTAGAAAGCATCACTAGGAATAAAGCTAGTGGAGGTGATGGAATTCCAGTTGAGCTATTTCAAATCCTGAAAGATGATGCTGTGAAAGTGCTGCACTCAATATGCCAGCAAATTTGGAAAATTCAGCAGTGGCCACAGGACTGGAAAAGGTCAGTTTTCATTCCAATTCCAAAGAAAGGCAATGCCAAAGAATGCTCAAACTACCGCACAATTGCACTCATCTCACATGCTAGTAAAGTAATGCTCAAAATTCTCCAAGCCAGGCTTCAGCAATACATGAACCGTGAACTCCCTGATGTTCAAGCTGGTTTTAGAAAAGGCAGAGGACCTAGAGATCAAATTGCCAACATCCGCTGGATCATGGAAAAAGGAAGAGAGTTCCAGAAAAACATCTATTTCTGCTTTATTGACTATGCCAAAGCCTTTGACTGTGTGGATCACAATAAACTGTGGAAAATTCTGAAAGAGATGGGAATACCAGACCACCTGACTTGCCTCTTGAGAAACCTGTATGCAGGTCAGGAAGCAGCAGTTGGAACTGGACATGGAACAATAGATTGGTTCCAATAGGAAAAGGAGTATGTCAAGGCTGTATATTGTCACCCTGCTTATTTAACTTCTATGCAGAGTACATCATGAGAAACTCTGGACTGGAAGAAACACAAGCTGGAATCAAGAATGCCGGGAGAAATATCAATAATCTCAGATATGCAGATGACACCACCCTTATGGCAGAAAGTGAAGAGGAGCTAAAAGCCTCTTGATGAAAGTGAAAGAGGAGAGTGAAAAAGTTGGCTTAAAGCTCAACATTCAGAAAATGAAGATCATGGCATCCGGTCCCATCACTTCATGGGAAATAGATGGGGAAACAGTGGAAACAGTGTCAGACTATTTTTGGGGCTCCAAAATCACTGCAGATGGTGACTGCAGCCATGAAATTAGAAGACGCTTACTCCTTGGAAGAAAAGTTATGATCAACCTAGATAGCATATTCAAAAGTAGAGACATTACTTTGCCGACTAAGGTCCACCTAGTCAAGGCTATTGTTTTTCCAGTAGTCATGTACGGATGTAAGAGTTGGACTGTGAAGAAGGCTGAGCACCAAAGAATTGATGCTTCTGAACTGTGGTGTTGGAGAAGACTCTTGAGAGTCCCTTGGACTGCAAAGAGATCCAACCAACCAGTCCATTCTGAAGGAGATCAGCCCTAGGATTTCTTTGGAAGGAATGATGCTAAAGCTGAAACTCCAGTACTTTGGCCACCTCATGCGAAGAGCTGACTCATTGGAAAAGACTCTAATGCTGGGAAGGATTGGGGGCAGGAGGAGAAGGGGACGACTGAGGATGAGATGGCTGGATGGCATCATGGACTCGATGGACGTGAGTCTGAGTGAACTCTGAGAGATGATGATGAACAGGAAGGCCTGGCATACTGCAATTCATGGGGTCGCAAAGAGTCGGACACGACTGAGAGACTGAACTGAACTGAATTTCTACTATCATTCTTTGTAAATGAAGTATACATACAGATGGCACTACTGTCATCTCGTTTGTTCTTGACGTTTAACCCTTCAACTTTTTAATCTGTTCTGACTACATATTGGATGTTAGTTAACAGTAGGAAATCTCTGAAATCTCCTGATGAGATTGGGCACATTCAGGTTGGTATTGCTGTAGACAGAAATCTCTGAACTCTTAGAGGGAGAGTGATGCCAGACAAGAGTGGAAAGTGCAGGTGCAAAGTAATCAAGGTCAGCATAGGTCATGTTACCAATTTTGGACTTATCCATAATGCAATAGAAAATCATTAAACTGATTTAAGTAGCAAAATTATAAAGTCAGATTTGCATTAAAAATCATATTGCTGTCTGGAGAACAAATTGGAGAAATACAAGAGGGAATTCGAAACCCAATTGGGGAGTTATTAAAACCGATGCTAGTAGTTTGGATTTGGGTGATGACAGTGGGAACGGAGAGATTTTTAGATCGTTGAATCCACAGGATGTGGTCATTGGTTAAATATGGGACTTGAGATAGAGAAAAGAATTAATAGAAACATGAGTATTAGGGCTTAAGATACCACAGTTGATTGTAGAACCATTTACTGAGATGAAGGGACTGGGAAAGTTTGTGTTGGGGTAAGGGTGAGGGGCAGATGGAAAAGACAATAAATTTAGGATTTGGTATATTGAGTTGTGGTAATTTGGAAAAATCTGAGTCCTGTAGTGGTTAAGGCACATGGGACTGTTGTTCAGAAGAGATGATGAGAGGAAAAGGAGAACCAAGAAGATACTGCATCTCAGATACTGAGGGTGGAGCAAGTGGATGCGGTAGAATGAGCCCAGCTATAAGGTACAGATCCATTGGGTGTTGCAACATGGAAGACAGAGATGTTTTAGTGTGAGTTCTTTCAATAGGTTGGTGGAGGTGGAATCGGGAATTAAGTGGGTTGAGGAATGAGGGTAATATGAGAAAATGGAGGCAGTGATTGCAAATATTTTTCTTAAGAAGTCAATAATGTAAGTATTAATACAAAACCTGATGCCTTAACGCTGCTTCTTTCATTTCCTGGATAAAAGCAGTCAACAAAACTGGCCATTTCAGCTTTTTTCAGATGATTCCCCACCATTTCCACCAAACTTCTTTTACCTAGGCTCTCTTAATTTTACATGAGTCTCTTTACCTTGAGCCCTCCTTTAGTAGCTAGTTCAACAGCCACCAGAATGATCTTTATAAAATTCAGATACTACTCAAAACTCTTGTATGTCTCCACTAACCCTAACTAATGGCTATTTATCTGTCTCTAGCCTAACCCTATGCAACACCTGGTGTACCCCATGTTCTAACTACAGCACACTATATAAGCTTTCTTACTTAGAGTATTCTGCTTGCTTGGCACATGCTATTTATTTCTGAAAATTTCTTTTGATCCTTCCCTTTCCACATCACTGGGCAGATTCCCCCCTCATTCACCAAAAATTCAGCTAAGATTTCACCTCCTCTAGGAAGTCTTCTTGGCTTAACCCCACAGTCCGCATTAGATGCTGCCAATGCACATGGTGTGCTCATCAATTTTAATAAGAACTGTTTGCTTATTTGGATTTCATCAGTTTACCTCCAGGACCTTGTACAGAATTAAGACTCATTGATATATCAGCATACTGATTGATTGATCAGCACATTAATATGTGCTGAGAATAAATGTAGGCTTTGGAGACAAAGGTAAAACAATGCAGGTGACCTATCACACCTCTCTGTCCTGCATCTTATTTATTTATGCATTTACTTGTCTAGTTTTAAATTCAGGTGAATTGAAAGGCAGGATAGTTGGTCTTTATGTATCAGATAAATAAGTTATTGTTTCTAGGAATACTGATACATGCATTCCAAAGTAATTTTTAAGGAGTGAAAGTACAGGTTTCATCTTGGGCAGAGTTTGTAAATCAATTAAGGTAAGATTGAAAAAAAGTGTGAGGATTTTTATTTTCTGCTGTCTTTTCTCATAGATGTTGAAGATTTTCCTAGACATTTATATTTTAAAATCCTATTAAAACAATGAAGTTTGGCAATTAGTTCTGTCCAGGATTAATTTCATGCAGGAATATACATCTGTAGGTTTAATTTTACAGATATATACATACACATATACCTAGTTTAGTGGTTCCTTTGTAATTAAATAGATTATGTAGGCAATATGAGGACTTGTGAATACGTCTTCAGTTGTTACCATGGAAACAGAATTTTTAGAGTTGCTCTGTAGAGTGGTGTGAGGCTGATTAAAGAGTTTAAGCACTTCATTTTAAAATTAGTTGAAAGAGTCCGCTAGGAAGAAGCTTCATCTTGCTGGATGGGTGGGGCCACCCATGCCAGGCTGGCACAGCCTTGACTCTGCTTTTCAAGCTGTGTGATCTAAGGAGGTCAGGAGGTGATTTATGACATGGTAGCTCAGGTGATCTTAGCTAAAAGGTTAATAGTTATGAACTTAGCAGTTGAGAAATACAATTATGTAGTGCTCGGCAGCTGTGAGTGCTCTGCTCAAAAGGCTCAAGGAGGATAATATCCTGATATTTTACATCCTGACATGAACTTCATAACCATTAAAAACAAATGCTTGGGAAATTAATGGCTATTGGATCTTTATTAACTTGCAGTGAAATATAATATTGCTTTCATTAAAGTGTATCAGTGAAAAATGATGGTGAGAAAAATGTAATCTGAATGACAGTGAAGCTGTGGGAAAGCCTAGGGCTGCTTATTTGATTACCATGGCAACTGTGATAATACACACACACACACACACACACACACACACCATCAGTGTTTTCTGGTTAGAAAATTCCAAAGTATAGATATATTTGCTAACTAATTTCAAATTCATACTTTTTAAAGGAAGGTGTTATTTTTAACCTTCCTCTAAAACTGAAAATTTAGACTTTTCTTACAAAGACAGAGGCAAAGTTACTGCAGGACAATTAGAATTCAAAATAGTCTGAAAAACTTTTCTATAGCTGATTCCCACCCCCTTACTTCTGAAAACCTTCCCTTTGCTCTCTTCAGTTTCTGAAGAATATAGCAGTGTGTAATTTATGAAAATTGCAGTATTTGTTGCTATGAATCAAAGTGATACTTGACAAACCATTTACTAATTCTTCATAGTTTTCATTCTTCATAGTTTTTCATAGTTCTATTTTCATGGCTTTAAGGAGCCTGAAAACCATGTTTCACAGAACATCCAGGGGTACAAGTGTATAATGCCCATTTCTTCAAACATGGGTGGAAAGGTCAAATCAATCAGGAATTTTTTCTATCTAATATTTCACTGCTAAACCAAGTTGTCTGTCAAAAAATAAAGTGATATAGACATGAGTATTTATATGTGAATATAGACAGGACACGTTCATGCTGAGGCCTTTGGCACCAGTAATGCAGAATAGGTTGAACTGCATACAGCTGGAAATATACTGAGCTAAATTCATGGATTTATTTAAACTGTTTATGTTGATACTACTATTTCTGTGGTGCGTGGCAGGAATGCCAAGTGGAAGCAGTCTTGTACACAGACACAATTCATGTGCACACACACTCCTTTACTCCATGACCTCATAAATGATGAAAACTATGGTTCTTGTGTTGAAATGAAAAATGTTTTGGTTCCAAGATTTTACAATCTCATGCACTGTATGGTTGATTGATTAATGATGAGAAAAATTTTTTTAATCTATAGTTTCTTGGGTTTTTTTTTTGCTTAACTTTGCTCAAGAGCTTGATGTTTTCTAATTAGAGATCAATAAGAATATTGATTTTAATCTTTGGATAAATGAAAAGGAGCTACTCCTTATTTTTGTCCTACCTTTAATCTGCATTTATTTTCACTACAGATTTTATTTTGCAAATCCTTTTCCAGTGGGAAACACTTGCTTGTTTCATGATAATTTGTTCCTCCTCCAGGTCTCCCTAACTCTCATTTCATCAACCTCAACAGCACATGGTTTCAAATATCAAGGTAGGGGCACGCTTCCGGCAGGTGTCTCTGGCCACACCTTAGGTAGTATCTTTTCTTAGAGCGGAAGAGATTTCAATTATCTTCACGGGAAGTGCACGTTTAAAAATATCTATTTCTGCTGTATTGACTATGCCAAAGCCTTTGACTGTGTGGATCACAATACATGGTGGAAAATTCTGAAAGAGATGGGAATACCAGACCACCTAACCTGCCTCTTGAGAAATGTATGCAGGCCAGGAAGCAACAGTTAGAACTGGACATGGATCAACAGACTGGTTCCCAGTAGGAAAAGGAGTATCTCAAGGCTGTATATTGTCACTCTGCTTATTTAACTTATATGTAGAGTACATCACGAGAAACGCTGGACTGGAAGAAACACAAGCTGGAATCAAGATTGCCAGGAGAAATATCAGTGACCTCAGATATGCAGATGACACCACCCTTATGGCAGAAAATGAAGAGGAGCTAAAAGCCTCTTGATGAAAGTGAAAGAGGAGAGTGAAAAAGTTGGCTTAAAGCTCAACATTCAGAAAATGATCATGTCATCCGGTCCTATCACTTCATGGGAAATAGATGGGGAAACAGTGGAAACAGTGTCAGACTTTATTTTGGGGGGCTCCAAAATCACTGCAGATGTTGACTGCAGCCATGAAATTAAAAGACACTTACCCCCTAGGAAGAAAAGTTATGACCAACCTAGATAGCATATTCAAAAGCAGACGCATTACTTTGCAGACTAAGGTCCATCTAGTCAAGGCTATGGTTTTTCCTGTGGTCATGTATGGATGTGAGAGTTGGACTATGAAGAAGGCTGAGTGCTGAAGAATTGATGCTTTTGAACTGTGGTGTTGGAGAAGACTCTTGAGAGTCCCTTGGACTGCAGGGAGATCCAACCAGTCCATTCTGAAAGAGATCAGCCCTGGGATTTCTTTGGAAGGACTGATGCTAAAGTTGAAACTCCAGTATTTTGGCCACCTCATGTGAAGAGCTGAGTCACTGGAAAAGACTCTGATGCTGGGCGGGATTGAGGGCAGGAGGAGAAGGGGACAACAGAGGATGAGATAGCTGGATGGCATCACTGAGTCTATGGACGTGAGTCTGAGTGAACTCTGGGAGATGGTGATGGACAGGGAGGCCTGGTGTGCTGTGATTCATGGGGTCACAAAGAGTCAGACACGACTGAGCGACTGAACTGAACTGAACTGAAATAGTATATGCTTATAAATTAGCCTTTCCCACCAAAAAGCAGAACCAGGCTGCATTCTTAGTTTATTTGTGTGGCTTTTAGCAAAAAATTTATTTGAGCCTCAATTTCATGATTTAATATCTAGTAGTGATACTATTTATTGACCTGGGTTGTTGAGATTGTTGGACAGAAATGTATACGTGCCTGATTAAACAAATGCTTGTTTCTATCTTTATAGTTTTGGGAGTTCTTTTTCTTTGTTTCTATAATCAAACAGTATAGCCCTTATTTTTTTCATCATACTAAGATCCCAGTAAATGTAGGTACAATAGATTTGGCATGGCAGTTCAAGCCTGATAGCATCTATTTTTATGCACTGCTCTGCTTTGTGGTTAGTATCTTGTCTCAAAGCCACATAGCCATTCTCTAATTCTAGACATCCCTATTCTTTGAAGGGAGAGAGAGGAGGGAGATGCAAAAAAGTAGCATCTAGTTGCATCTGTCCTTTATTTACGTCTAGTTGCATCTGTCCCCCTTTATTTAAATTTTTTTTATTTTGAGAGAAATTCAAGCCCACAAAATAGTTGCAAGTACAGTACAAAAAAATCTTATTTTCCCTCAGAACCATTGGAGAGTAAATTGCTAATATGATGCCCAAACACCCTTGCAAACTTTAGTATGTATTTCCTACAAAGAGGACCTTGTTCTACATACCCAATACTGGACCATCATAATAAAAATATTAATGCTGATACATTACTACTATCTAATTGTCAGACTCCATTAGAGTTTACCAGTTGTACCAACAACATTCTTTATAGCTCAAGGGCCCAGTCCAATATCACATACTGTACTGAGTTGTCATGCCTTGTTAGTCTCCTCCAGTGTGGAGCAGTTCCTCAGTCTGTCCTTGAGTTTTATGATATTGGCATTTTTGAAGATTACAGGCCTGTTATTTTGTAGAAGAGCTCTCAATTTGACTTTGATGTTTCCTTATGATTAGATTCAGGTTATACATTTTTGATAGCAATACTGTGGAAGTGTTTTCTGTATTTTTGATCCATTCCATTATAGTGAAAGTAGTGACATCCGGGCTGATGAATTCGTTTCAAAGTGGTATCTGCCAAGCTTCCCTACCGTGAAGTTACTCTTTTTTCCTTGGCAGTTAGTTTGAGATCATGTGCATATTCCACTTACTGTCAAATTTAAATGTATTTATTTATATAAGTATAGATTTCTATTTAATCCAATGGGCTGTTGTCCATTGTTATTATTAGCTAGTCAATGCTCAAAGTGTCCTATATTTGACTAGTGGAAACCCATTCAAGTTGGCTTCTGTGTGTGACCTTCTGATATAACCCCATCGTTCTTTGAGCACTTCTCTGCCTTTTCTACTTTCTGGAAAAAACAGATGTTCTGAAACTATCTTGTGCTTTTCTGCCCAAGCTCTGGCATCAACTACTTCTCCAACAAACTGTGGTTCTTTTCAATGGAAATGTTGTTTAGAAACTTAAATGCGATCATTAAGTGCGCTTTGTTACTTGGAAATTACTGTTCCCAGCATTTCTCAGGGATCGATTAGATAATTGTAGAATGACTGTTTGTATCCCCCACAAATTCATATTTTGAATACTATCTCCCAGCGTGATGATCTTAAGAGGCTGGGTTTTGGGAGGTAAGATTAGATTAGATGCTGCCATGAAGATGGAACCTTCATGAAGGGAATTGAAGCCCATATAAAGTCATGACAGGCTTGGCTGGTGGCTCCGATGGTAAATAATCTGCCTGCAATGCAGGAGATGCAGGTTCACTCCCTGGGTGGGGAAGATCCCATAGAGAAGGAAATGACAATCCACTCCAGTATCTTTGTTTGGGAAATTCCAAGGACAGAGGAGCCTGGTGGATTGTCCGCCCCCCCCCGCCACAGTTTGTGGGGTCGCAAAGAGTCAGACATGACTGAGTGACTAACGTGTTTCTTTCTGTAAAGGTCATGACAGGGTTTGCTTCTTCTCTGTGTTCTCTGCCACATGAAGATACTGTAAGAAATCAGCAGTCAGCAGCCTAGAAGAAGTTTCTTACCAGAACATAACCATTCTGGCTTCCTGATCTTGGACTTCTGACTTCTAGGACTGTGAGGAATATGATTTCTGTTGTTTATAAGCCACTTAATCAGTGGTACTTTGTTGAAGCAGCCTGACTTGACTACACATATATATGTGTACTATTGTACATATATTGTATATTTGTATACATACAAATGTATATATATACATTGATGCACATTTACACATATCTACCTCTGTGTGTATGTGTGTATATATAAACCTACACATCCACATCAATGCCTCCAGCTTTAAAACAAAGCCACAAGATTTATTTCAGTTTTCTCTCTTTCCAAAATGTCAGCCCCCCATCTCAAACAGTGAAACACTTGATTCCTATCACACTTACTGTATTTTCTTCTGGATCAACCTCCCTGTATGTAACTAATCTTAGACCATACTGACCCCACCCTACACAGATGCTCTCCTTACCCTGTTCAGTCCCTGATACCCCACATCGGGCCACTCTCCTACTTTGATATTTTTCTCACTCCCTTGGGCTCTGACCCCCTGTGCCAGCTTGCCCCTCTGGGTGAGTTTCCTTCCCCCTCAAAATTTGATATCCTGATCAGGGTCTCCCATGTTCTGCCCCACCTAATAAATTAAACTGTTTTGGAAGGGGAAAGGGAAGCAAAGAGAGGAGAAGAGGAGCAAGGGAAGGAGAGCGGGAAGAGGAAGAAGGTGCTTCACTCTCTCTGCTATTTTATTTCTCTGCTTCCCCTTTGCCTTGTTTTGTATTTCTTGCTCTGTCACAGGCATCTTTCATCTTCACTTAATCTTATGTTTTTACAAAACTGAAAGCCTCTGGTTCTTTGCCACTGTTTTTCTTTGTTCATGTATTTTTCTACTCAAATTCTATTCAAATTGTGATTTGAGAAAATTAACGCTGATAAAGGTGGATGATTCATAATATTGTTTCCCAAGTGCAGCTCATCTTCATCTCTATATTCATTCTCACAAACTTGACCAAATAAGTTAGCACGCCAAAGACTTATAAATAGATTAGTTGATTAAAATGATAAAAAGGCATTTTGACTACTCAGAACATGTTTAGGCTACTTAGACTCCTAAATAGAACTGAGAACCCTTCTTTACTCCCTTATAAGAAACTTTTTTGAGTGGGACATGTCACATCTGATGGGCACTATTAGACAAGTTTTTGTGTAGAGACAAATTATTATAACTTTTAGCATAGCCTTGTCTGTCAGGTCTGAATATGGTCTGTCTCTAAGACACATTGCATTCATTTAGAGGAAGATCCTCACTGGTAATTTCAAATCAGGAAAATGTGGACATTTTTACAAGGAAGAATGATTAAATCTGTTGGTAACAAGACAGGAGAGCTTTAGATCAAATTTGAGACAAGGAGTAATAAACTTTGTCCAGAGGCAGCCTAGTTAAGAAAGTTCAGCCACATGTCTTGGGGGTGATGTAGACCTTCTAGGAACACTTATACCTAGTTGGCCTGTTTTGACAATATTAAAGGAAACAAAAAAAAAAGAGAGAGAGAGAAGAAAGAAATTTTATCTGAAATTGGACTGGGATTTAAAGATGAGCAGCTAACACTTGGGTGCTGTTTGTGTTGTGGCAGTGGGGATCAACATGCCCCAGTGCCCTACCTAGGGTAAGAATTGAGACCACTTGTTCAATCCTTCACGCTTTGGTAAAGGTGATCCCTCAGAAACTCTTTTTATACTTTAAGTCACAAAGTTGTGAATTTTGTTTTATAAATGAGGCCATTTCTGTATTATTCCCTCAATCATCCACAGATGTTTAAATGCAGGGAACAAGCATACGCACACATTAAAAATGTGAGAATTGAGGGAAAGGAAGACATTCTTTCTCTAGAAACCTGCCAAGGGGGACCTGCCCTAGGGCGTTTGCATGAGCTGCTCTTCAGCCGGAAAGCTGTTCCCCAGAGCTTCTTTCTCCTGACCGACTCCTTGCTGCTCACACCTCAGATTAAATGCTCCCTTTTCAGTGAAACTTCTCTGATTGCCTAAACTGAAGCCCTTCGCTGTCTTTCTAACACAGCACATTTATATATTTCCACCTTAGCACTTACCACTTTATTATATACTCTTTCATATTCATTTATTTTCTGTCTACTTCCACCCACTTGACTATAAGTACCAAGAGAGCAAAGATCTTGACTGTCACATTCACTATTATGTTAACAGTACCTCCAATGTCTGGTGTGTTAATATATAATCAATAACTACATTTTTAAAAAACAAATAACAGCAAAGCAAGTGACTAAATAGGTGCATCCTACTGAGTTGAATCACATCAGACGTAAGAAAATAGCTAGGATGTAAAATGAGCTAAAGTAGTTGCTTAAACATATCTTAGCAAACTGGTTGTTGTAATTTTTCACATTGACCATAATAGGCGGCTCTCTAGTTGAACAGGGTTCAATCAGGAAGGCTCTGTCTGCACAGGCCACCCAAGATGGCTGTTCTCTTGCTTTCTGTACATCTGCTGCTCGACCAGCACGGGCTTCGTCTCCATTCTACTCACAAGATTGACCTTCCTACATACTTGCCGGCGACCCGGCTGGTGATTGTTCTAACCTTTAGAATAGAACACCTCCACCTGATAACTTTTCAAAGGGGCGGTGAGGAGAGTCCCGGCTAGTTTCCCTGGTAACCTACTAGCCAACCGGTGGTCAATTCCCCCTATAAATGGTAACTTCCTGCCAGAAGCAAAGGTTGTTACCATGCTCTGCCCTGTCTGCCATCTGCTGCACGCAGCGGAGTGTCACTCCAGGATCTTGCTTCAGAGGTGTAAGTTTCCCCATCTATGAAGCCATTGATGTCTCTTTTGCTAACTCTGGGCTTATTTCCTGGTCTTGAAGCTGTGGGGTGCAGCCCAGGGGACCCAGGAAATTCCCGTGAGCACCGAGATGTTGGGAAATAAGGACGAGGAATGGAAAGCTGTGGGGGTGTCCACTAGTGTTTGGGGCCTGCAAGTTCCAGGTAAAGGTGAAGTCGCTCAGTCGTGTCCGACTCTTTGCGACCCCGTGGACTGTAACCTACTAGGCTTCTCCGTCCATGGGATTCTCCAGGCAAGAATACTGGAGTGGATTGCCATTTCCAGGGACCATCCCAAAGTTGCAGGGGAATCCCAGGATGGCTGTCCACTACTATATGGGGCCCTGGGGCAGCTGTCCTTGATGAGTGGGGGAACAGAGAGAGTGTGGAGAGCTCATAAACACCCCTAGGGCTGTTGGGGGAGATATTGGCCACCATTACTGGGGGAAAAGTGGCTGCAGCTGTGGATTGGCTGTTTTTGTATTAAGGCCATGAGGGCTGAGCTAATAGCTGAAGCAAATGTTGACTTGAATGATGATTTTTGTTCTGAAATGAGGCATGTGAATGTGAGTGAATGATAGCTATTATTATTATTGTCTATTATTGTTATTTGTTTACACTAAATATTTAGAAACTGGAAAAAAATCCCTGAAAATGTCCTAGACGGGACTCTTCCTATTCTAAAACTGATTTTTGTATATGCTGTCTTAGAAATTAGCTTTCTAGAAAGAATTGGTATGTCTCCTCTGGTGCCTTCAAGACGTAAGTGATCTACCTGGGCTCTTACAACCTTTAAACCCTGAGAATGTAGGCAAAAATGAAGTCTTTTTAAGCTCTATTAGGACAACTGAGAGGTCTGTGTCTATATAGGTACATGTATGTCTATGTATATGATGCGTCTCTGCCTCCAGATGGTGTTGCCAAGATTGGTTTGTGGATGAGCTATAATTGGTGTAAAAGAAATTAAGCACTTATAAATTTTCAGAAATAAAAAAGAGATTTGCCAGAGATTTTAAGAGTTAAGATTATAACCACTTGTAATTCTAATCATTGTAAACAAGTTTCTTTATTGATTACATTGTGATCAGGTGTTTAACTCTGCCCTTTTAAGTCTTGGCATTCATAGACAATTACTGTTGTACTCTGACACTTTTGCAAAAAGTGCTTCATCATTAAGGACATTAATAGAAAGGACTTTTTTTTTCAAGTATGGGTCTCTGATAAATTTCAGATCATACTGCTGAACTGGGTAAGAAATTAGAAAATCCTAATGAAAAACCTTCAGTTCAGTTCAGTCACTCAGTCATGTCTGACTCTGCGACCTCATGGACTGATGCATGGCCAGGCCTCCCCTGTCCATCACCAACTCCCAGAGTTTACACAAACACATGCCCATTGAGTCGATGATGCCATCCAACCATCTCATCCTCTGTCATCCCCTTCTGCTGCTGCCTTCGATCGTTCCTAGTATCAGGGCTTTTGCAAATGATAAGCTCTTTGCATCAGGTGGCCAAAGTATTGGAATTTCAAATTCAGCATTAGTCCTTCTGATGAATATTCAGGACTCATTTCCTTTAGGATAAACTGATTGTATCTCCTTGTAGTCCAACAGACTCTCAGAGTCTTCTCCAATACCATAGTTCAAAAGCATCAATTTTATGGCACTCAGCTTTCTTTATAGTCCAACTCTCACTTCCATACATGACTACTGGAAAAATTGTAGGTTTGACTAGATGGACCTTTGTTGGCAGAGTAATAACTCTGGTTTTAATATACTATCTAGGTTGATCATAGCTTTCCTTCCAAGGAGCAACTGGCTTTTAATTTCATGGCTGCAGTCACCATCTGCAGTGATTTTGGAGTCCCCCAAAATAAAATCTGTCACTGTTTCCACTGTTTCCCCATCTATTTGCCATCAAATGATGGGACCAGATGCCATGATCTTCATTTTCTGAATGTTGAGCTTTAAGCCAACTTTTTAATCTCCTCTTTCACTTTCATCAAGAGGCTCTTTAGTTCTTCTTCACTTTCTGCCATAAGGGTGGTGTCATCTGCATATCTGAGGTTATTGATATTTCTCCCGGCTGTCTTGATTCTAACTTGTGCTTCAACCAGTCCAGCATTTCTCATGATGTACTCTGCATATAAGTTAAATAAGCAGGGTGACAATATACAGCCTTGAGATACTCCTTTTCCTATTTGGAACCAGTGTGTTGTTCCATGTCCAGTTCTAACTGTTGCTTCCTGACCTGCATACAGATTTCTCAGGAGACAGGTCAGGGGTCTGATATTCCCATCTCTTGAAGAATTTTCCACAGTTTGTTGTGATCTACACAATCAAAGGCTTTGGCATAGTCAATAAAGCAGAAATAGATGTTTTTCTCGAACTCTAATGCTTTTTCTATGATCCAGCGGATGTTGGCAATTTGATCTCTGGTTCCTCTGCCTTCTAAATCCTCAAGTTGGAGGATTTAGAAAATCCAACTTGAAATCTGGAAGTTCACAGATGTTGAACTTTGGGAATTCAGTCTGAGATTCCTTCCGAGGAGTTCCACTATAGCTAGTTTGGAGGAGCCTATATGGTCAATTGACCAGGCTTATTTTGCAAACAAATTTGTCTTAATTTGGCTGTGCTTGGTGGAGGGTAATTTGAAAGAAAAACAATATGTTTTAGTGGATATTAAATTTGAGTTCCTTTAATTGAAGACATAGAAAAAGCAAGAGAGTTCCAGAAAAACATCTATTTCTGCTTTATTGATTATGCCAAAGCCTTTGACTGTGTGGAAAATTCTTCAAGATATGTGAATACCAGACCACCTAACCTGCCTCTTGAGAAATCTGTATGCAGGTCAGGAAGCAACAGTTAGAACTGGACATGGAACAACAGACTGGTTCCAAATAGGAAAAGGAGTACATCAAGGCTGTATATTGTCACCCTGCTTATTTAACTTCTATGCAGAGTACATCATGAGAAATGCTGGACTGGAAGAAACACAAGCTGGAATCAAGATTGCCGGGAGTAATATCAATGACCTCAGATATGCAGATGACAGCACCTTTATGGCAGAAAGTGAAGAGGAACTAAAAAGCCTCTTGATGAAAGTGAAAGTGGAGAGTGAAAAAGTTGGCCTAAAGCTCAACATTCAGAAAACGAAGATCATGGCATCCGGTCCCATCATTTCATGGGAAATAGATGGGGAAACAGTGGAAACAGTGTCAGACTTTATTTTTGGGGGCTCCAAAATCGCTGCAGATTGTGATTGCAGCCATGAAATTAAAAGACACTTACTCCTTGGAAGAAAAGTTATGACCAACCTAGATAGCATATTCAAAAGCAGACGCATTACTTCGCCAACTAAAGTCCGTCTAGTCAAGGCTATGGTTTTTCCTGTGGTCATGTATGGATGTGAGAGTTGGACTGTGAAGAAGGCTGAGTGCCGAAGAATTGATGCTTTTGAACTGTGGTGTTGGAGAAGACTCTTGAGAGTCCCTTGGACTGCAGGGAGATCCAACCAGTCCCTTCTGAAGATCAACCCTGGGATTTCTTTGGAAGGAATAATGCTAAAGCTGAGACTCCAGTACTTTGGCCACCTCATGTGAAGAGTTGACTCATTGGAAAAGACTCTAATGCTGGGAGGGATTGGGGGCAGGAGGAGAAGGGGATGACCAAGGATGAGATGGATGGATGGCATCACTGAGTCTATGGACGTGAGTCTGAGAATGAACTCCGGGAGTTGGTGATGGACAGGGAAGCCTGGCGTGCTGCGATTCATGGGGTTGCAAAGAGTCAGACATGACTGAGTGAACTGAACTGAACTGAACTGAAGTCTATATTTATGAAAGTTCTTGTGTCAGTCTTACTTTTATCCTGATGTTCAGGATGAAAGGAGAATTCTCTAGTGAAGTTTTCACAGAGCACAAATATTCAGGATATGTAACACTGCTTGCTTTAAGTCTACTGCTAAAAACACATGTATAATATTTGTGTAGCAATTTGGTGTAACTGATAAAATGTACATCCTCTGAAATGTTTCCCAATCAGCATACCTCTGAACTTGTTCATGTTATCTGATCACTTTCCTTACAATGTGTATACCTAGACAAATACAAAGGTTTCCTCACCTAAAGGGACATGATCTGCACCTAGGGCTGGAAGGCTGCATCTACCCTGGCTTCAAAATACATGTACTTTGGTCTATCAAAAGGTTTACAATCAAAAAAAGAAATGATGGAAAAAATTTCACATGTGGCGGTATGGAAAAATAATTCTGGTTTACCCATGGTTTAATTTAAACTCTACTGACCAGAGTAGCCTGCTTTGTGGCCTACTGAACATGCACTGTACATCTCTTTGGCTGTTGAGGAGGGGGATTCTAGAAAGTCAAAATGGAGTAGCTGTGGTTCAGATTATTAACATGATTTTAGACACATTCTTGTATTACTGAAAACTTGAATTTTCTGAACTGTGTTGCAGACAGCAGGTGTGGTATTATCTTGGGATGCTGTTAGTGCTCGTATTTTGCTTAATAGTCATGATCTCTGCTATGCTGTGCCTGTTAGATGTCTTACATTTCATCCCTAGCCTGAGCAGAGGAAATCTATTTGAGGAATGAGTGGCAGCAATGGCCTCACTGTGAAATGAGTCTAATTCCTGGGTCTATAGCAAGATGAAATTAAAAGATGCTTACTCCTTGGAAGGAAAGTTATAACCAAACTAGACAGCATATTAAAAAGCAGAGACATTACTTTGTCAACAAAGGTCCATATAGTCAAGGCTATGGTTTTTTCGGTGGTCATGTATGGATGTGAAGTTGGACTATAAAGAAAGCTGAGTGCTGAAGAATAGATACTTTTAAACTGTAGTGTTAGAGAAGACTCTTGAGAGTCCCTTGGACTGAAAGGAGATCCAACCAGTCCATCTTAAAGGAGATCAGTCCTGGGTGTTCATTGGAAGGACTGATACTGAAGTTGAAACTCCAATATTTTGGCCACCTGATGTGAAGAGCTGACTCATTTGAAAAGACCCCGATGTTAGGAAAGATTGAAGGCAGGAAGAGAAGCGGATGACAGAGGATGAGATGATTGGATGGTATTACTGACTCAATGGACATGAGTTTGGGTATACTCCTGAGTTGGTGATGGACAGGGGAGGCCTGGCGTGCTGTGATTCATGGGGTCACAAAGAGTAGGACATGACTGAGCAACTGAACTGATAGCAAGATGGCATGGTTTTCTTCCTCTGGACTTCCATGAAAAATTGACTTGTTTAATGTGACTGTGTGGAGGCAACTGACAGCCGGGGGGAAAACCTCTCACCATCTTTCTGTCCCACATGCCAGTACACCAGAATGGCCCATGTTGGTGAATATTGCTGTACAACTGATTGACCATGAGTCCCTGTGGTTACGATGTGTGGAATGGAATAGATCAGCTTCTGGACACACAAGTTCAATGTGTGGTATTAACTCTTCTTTTTTTTTTGGAAAGACCTAAAGGTCCATCTAGTCAAGGCTATGGTTTTTCCAGTAGTCATGTATGGATGTGAGAGTTGGACTGTGAAGAAAGCTGAGAGCCGAAGAATTGATGCTTTTGAACTGTGGTGTTGGAGAAGACTCTTGAGAGTCCCTTGGACTGCAAGGAGATCCAACCAGTCCATTCTAAAAGAGATCAGCCCTGGTGTTCTTTGGAAGGAATGATGCTAAAGCTGAAGCTCCAGTACTTTGGCCACCTCATGCGAAGAGTTGACTGATTGGAAAAGATTCTGCTGCTGAGAGGGATTGAGAGCAGGAGGAGAAGGGGACGACAGAAGATGAGATGGCTGGATGGCATCACCAACTCAATGGATTGAGTCTGAGTGAACTCTAGGAGTTGGTGATGAACAGGGAGGCCTGGTGTGCTGTGATTCATGGGGTCACAAAGAGTCAGACATGACTGAGCGACTGAACTGAATGGGTCCACCCCTAGTGGAACTCATTGTAACATGGTATGGCAGACAGGTACTGTGACTGCTGACTGCTGGCTAGGCCACCAGGATGTTTTAAAGCTGGGACCTTCCTCTTCTCATGGTCGTGGCTCTGTAAAAACAAGGAGTGGCCTTACCTTCTTTATAACTGGACAGGACACTGCTGCACTGACTCCCTCTCCACTGACCCACTAAGTGCTTGGCTTCAAAATTTTCCAACACCCTGGTTAGTGACTTTCTTAGTATATGAATTATCTTACTTTTGATACTCTGGCTGCTGCTGTCTGTATTGTATTTGTGGTATCTGTTTGTAGTGACTCCCCTACATATCTGACCTGAGGGGTACCACAGAAGAGGGCTGGACCCAGATTATGAGGGTGGTACAGGATATGTAGGGGGTGGAGTAAATGATCAGGCCATCCAGGATGACTGTTATCTTGCTTTCTGTATATCCCCTGCTCAACCAGCACCTGCTTCACTTCTGTCTACTCACGTGGCTGATCTTCCTATATACTTCCCCAAACTCAGCTGGTAATTGTTCTTCCCTTTAGATTAGAACGTCTCCACTTTGATAGCTTTTCAAACAGGCAGTGAGGAGTGTGCCCCTCGCTAGTTTCCCTGGTAACCCATCAGCCAATCTGTTGTCAATTCTCCCTATAACCTCTCTTCCAACCATCCCAAGAACAAAAGCTGCTGCCATATCCTGCCTCTGTCTACTGCACTTAGTGGGATGTTGCTCTGGGACCTTGCTGTAGACATGTGAGCTCCCCTATTCATGAAGCAATTAATGTCTCTCTCTCTGACTCTGGCCTTTTGGTCTTGAAGCTGGGCCAGTGGGGTGTAGCTCAAGAGGCTCCTTGGAGCTAAATAATTTTCAACTTTGTTAAATGTCTTGTAGACTTTTAATATGTCTAAGGTGCTCTCTACATGATGCATTGCAGGTTGTTCTCTCAGCACTCATGAAACAGTATTTGCTAGGCCCCACTGAGACACAGGGGGTACACTGGTGAACTAGAGAGCACTTACTGCCCACCAAGAAAACAGTCCAGTGTCTGGAGTCAAGAGGTGGATGAGTGCTGGGATACTGCCAAATAGAGAGTGCTGTGGGGTTGTATTGGAAGGGCTTAAAAGGTCATGAAGTCTTTGGTGAGAATGTAAAATCTAAGACAAATAAATTTGTAGGAAGGCTACCAGTTAGCTAAACAAACAGGATGATGATGAAAAGGGCCTGTGATCCAAATTTGTACAAAAGGAGGTGAAAGATTCCAAAGTCACTTAGAGACACTTAAGCGATTTATAAATTTGTGCAGAAGACCATGAGAGAATGCAATGAGCAAACCTTACTTATCCCAGTGATTGTGCTGGGGCTCTGTTATACAGGCTTTCGTGCATCACTGCATTTTCCAAGGGTTAGTGAGTCGACTTTTCTTACTGCAATGAAATATAAATTCTCAGTATCACATAACCTATAGAGAAAGACCAAGTAAGTTCACTTGAGAATGCTGTTCAGTTCAGTTCAGTCGCTCAGCCGTGTCCGACTCTTTGCGACCCCATGGATTGCAGCTCGCCAGGCCTCCCTGTCCATCATCAACTCCCGGAGTTTACTCAAACTCATGTCCATTGAGTCGGTGATGCCATCCAACTATCTCATCCTCTGTCATCCCCTTCTCCTCCTGCCCTCAATCTTTTCCAGCATCAGAGTCTTTTCAAATAAGTCAATTCTTCGTATCAGGTGGCCAAAGTATTGGAGTTTCAGTTCAGCATCAGTCCTTCCAATGAATATTCAGGACTGATTTCCTTTAGGATGGACTGGTTGGATCTCCCTTACAGTCCAAGGGACTCTCAAGAGTCCTCACCAACACCACAGTTCAAAAGCATCAATTCTTCAGCACTCAGCTTTCTTTATAGTCCAACTCTCATGTCCATACATGACTACTTGACTAGACAGACTTTTGTTGGCAAAGTAATGTCTGTGCTTTTTAATATGCTGTCTAGGTTGGTCATAATTTTTCTTCCAAGGAGTAAGCATCATTCAATTTCATGGCTGCAGTCACCATCTGCAGTGATTTTTGAGCCCCCGCCCCCAAATAAAGCCTGTCACTGTTTTCACTGTTTCCCCATCTATTTGCCATCAAGTGATGGGATCAGATGCCATAGTCTTGATTTTCTGAATGTTGAGTTTTAAGCCAACTTTTTCACTCTCCACTTTCACTTTCATCAAGAGGCTCTTTAGTTCTTCACTTTCTGCCATAAGGGTGGTGTCATCTGCATATCTGAGGTTATTGATATTTCTCCTGGCAATCTTGATTCCAGCTTGTTCTTCATCCAGCCCAGCGTTTCTCATGATGTACTCTGCATGGCGGTTAAATAAGCAGGGTAGCAATATACAGTCCTGACATATTCCTTTCCCAATTTGGATCTAGTGTGTTGTTCCATGTTCAGTTCTAACTTGCTTCCTGACCTGCATACAGATTTCTCAGGAGGCAGGTCTGGTGGTCTGGTATTTCCATTTCTTTCAGAATTTTCCACAGTTTGTTGTGATCCACACAGTCAAAGGCTTTGGTGTAGTCAGTAAAGCAGAAATAGATATTTTTCTGGAATACTCTTGCTTTTTCGATAATCCAGTGGATGTTGGCAATTTGATCTCTGGTTCCTCTGCCTTTTCTAAATCCAGCTTGAACATTTGGAAGTTCACAGTTCACATACTGTTGAAGCCTGGATTGGAGAATTTTGAGCATTACTTTACTAGCATGTGAGATGAATGCAATTGTTTGGTAGTATGAGCATCCTTTGGCATTGCTTTTCTTAGGGATTGGAATGAAACTGACTTTTTCCAGTCCTGTGGCCACTGTTGAGTTTTCCAAATTTGCTGGCATATTGAGTGCAGCACTTTCACAGCATCATCTTTTAGGATTTGAAACAGCTCACCTGGAATTCTATCACCTCCACAAGCTTTGTTCAGTGATGCTTCCTAAGGCCCACTTGACTTCACATTTCAGGATGTCTGGCTCTAGGTGACTGATAATACCATCGTGATTAGCTGGGTTGTGAAGATCATTTCTGTATAGTTCTTCTGTGTATCCTTGCTACCTCTTAATATTTTCTGCTTCTGTTATGTCCCTACCATTTCTGTCCTCTATTGAGCCCGTGTTTGCATGAAATGTTCCCTTGGTATCTGTAATTTCTTGAAGAGATCTCTAGTGTTTCCCATTGTATTGTTTTCCTCTATTTCTTTGCACTGATCACTGAGGAAGGCTTTCTTATTTCTCCTTGCTGTTCTTTAAACTATGCATTGAAATGGGTATATCTTTCCTTTTCTCCTTTGGTTTTTGCTTTTCTTCTTTTCATAGCTATTTGTAAGGCCTCCTCAGACAGCCATTTTGCTTTTTGCATTTCTTTTTCTTGGGGATGGTCTTGATCCCCGTCTCTTATACAGTGTCCTGAACCTCCATCCGTAGTTCTTCAGATGCACTGTCTATCAGAAATAATCCCTTGAATCTATTTTTCACTTCCACTGTATAATTGTAAGGGATTTGATTTAGGTCATACCTGAATGGTCCAGTGGTTTTTCTTTTTTAATTATAAAAATTTTATTTATTTATTTTTGAACTTGGTCAGAGGCTTTTATTTTACTTATTTTTTTACTTTACAATATTGTATTGGTTCTGCCACACATCAACATGTTTTTCTTACTTTCTTCAATTTAAGTCTGAATTCTGCAATAAGGAGTTCATGAACTGAGCCACAGTCATGTCCTGGTCTTGTTTTTGACAACTGTATAGAATCCATCTTTGGCAAAGAATATAATTGATGTGATTTGGTCCATGTGTAGAGTCTTCTCTTGTGTTGTTGGAAGAGGGTGTTTGCTATGACCAGTGTGTTCTCTTGGTGAAACACTTTGAGCCTTTGCCCTGCTTCATTCTGTACTCCAAGGCCAAAATGATTTAGGAAAAAGCACCTAATTTTGAAAATCTTCCTATTTTGTTCATTGGGTGTTGTCTGCTTTCTGCCAGGCACTGTGGTTGATGCTGAATGTAGGGTGGAGTACAAAACAGACTGCACACAGCTGTGGTTTTGAAAGACAGTGCTACTGGAAGCATCTTTGACAAGGACTGTGGCATTGTTCTGAGGAGCGTTGACACCAATAGCAGGGCTTTATGGGCAGTAACCAATCAACAAGAATTAGGCAAAGAGACATTGTAGATGCCAAGTGGTGGCTGTGGCACAAAGCCGGAGACCACATATGATGCCCCTTATGTGCTTCTCAGAAATATTTGATTTTGTCATAGGTGACTTTGTAATGGAAATGGCTGAGGTTCATGTAGGGAGAAACAAGAGCAGATGCGTTACTATTGATGCTAAGACGACTTCACATCCATAGGCTGGTAAGGCCAGCTGGTCCACGGACTGTTCTTGTGACCAGGTTATGATGCATCCTGTCAGTTTTGTGGACCGTGACACCGCAGGTGAGGATAGCACGAGTCTCAGGCTTTCCATCATAGGCACACTTGCTGGGTCCTGCTGAAGGTTACCAGTGGAGTAATTTTCCTTGGTGGAGTTGAGTGTTCATACTCTGTGTTGCAGTAGGTAGACAACTCCCCTCTAGGGTAGCAAGGAAAGTGAAGCATGGATGACTCAGCTGATCCATTCATGATTGTGAAGTTTTTCATGAGACATTAAAGGTTCATATGCACAATTTTGAAACATTATATGAAATAAGAGTGAAGCAGAATTTGTAAAACGTGCAAATGTTCGTGATAGTATCTTCCTTTTTCTTGAAAGTCTAGAAGGAAAGACTGTTTCTAGTCTAGAATTTAAAACTTGAAACATATTGAAGCATGCTGGAGCAGCCCCAGGGGGTATCTTACAAGTTTTACTTTACAAAATTTTAAGAAAAATCATATGGCAGGATAGAAAATTTCTGATGACGAGGGCTATTAGCTTTATTTTACTTGATTGTTTAAATTAAAATCAATTTACTTAGGGGTCTATTATTTAAAGCCTGTCACTTTGAGCTTACTTGTCATACATCTTTTTCTCTTTTGCTGAAACATTCATTGAAAATAAGTTAATTAATTTTAACAAGTGTTGTATGCTTTTAGGAAATGGGGAAAAAACCTATTAAATGAAAATACTATTATTATTGCACCTGTAATCAGTTCAGTAATGGGAAAATGGTGTTTCTTCAAACTCCTGCTGAGATTTGTGCAGGTGTTTTTGTATTTTCTATAAATCTATGCCCACACAAAGTTCACTCTGTTGCAGAAAAATAAATTATCTCATTCAGGTAGCAGTGAACTTTGACTTAGGAATATTTCTCGCTTCTTTTTCCAAAATCAAAGCAACGCCTACGTTTCCATTGCCATATGCTGTCTTTCTCAGCTGTTGAACTGCTTATATATACTGAGTCCTTTTCCTCCTGTTATCTCAGAGACCTGATATGAACTGGTGCATGGCAATGTTCTCCACCTTATGTAAAACCACCAAATAGGTTGCCTTAGATAGCCGGTGGGGGATGGCTTATTCTGAAGTCAAGATGAGCCATCAAGCAGGCCTGTGGCAGATCTGCTTTCATAGAATATTTTCATTGAAATAAACTGGGATTTTCCTTTTATAAGGCTTATAATCACTTTGATCTTTGATTAAAGTCTTCTCCAGTGGGGGAAATGTTTCTATTTTATGCATATTTATGTAGATATTTTTTCTTTACCTATATATCTATTGTTTTTTTCCCACAAATTAAGCAGTCTAAAGATATGAACACTTGCTTTTCTAACTTGGTGGGGGGCAGTAAATGAATGTCTATGATTGTAGTCTCTAAATATTTATATTTCAGGGTATGAGAAATAAATTCTGGTTTCTGCTTGGCCAGTTATCTGCTTGCAGCTTGAGCAAAGCTCTTTGATTTCCTTGAGAATTCCAAGCTCCCATTTATAAATTGATGGGATTGGAAAGATACTAAAGGAAAGTATAAAATAATTTATTGAGCTTTGAAAACTTGGAACTATCAAGACTGAGAAACGAGGTAATAAGTAGATAAAATCATTCCTTTATACCTGGGGATCTGACTACAAAATAAAACAAAGCCTTAACTGAGCAACAACCTATTTCAGCCTCCCAATGGGCGACACCAAGTAGGGCCATTCTGTCTACTCTGAAGGCAACATACTGTACTCTTCTGCTACTGGAACATTCAAGAGAAACTCTGTGTAACTGGATCTAGAAACACGGTGAGGTAAAAATGGTAAAAATTAGATATTTAAGCATTTTCTTTATCCAGATGGATACTTAGGTTGCTCTTTATCTTGGCTATTGTGAATAATGCTCCTGTGAGCTATGGGGTACATGCAGCTTTTTAAATTAGTGTTAAACATATTATTACTTTTAAATTTTATTGTGGAATAACCAGGTGATTTTTTTATTGAGGTACAATTGACAAACAATATTGAATCTCTATGATATACACCTTAAACTAATACAGTATTTATACAAATTTCAAAATTGTTACCACAGTGTGTCCAGTTACCACTTGTCATCTTACAAAGTTACTACAATATTATTGACTATATTATCTATATTGTACATTACATCCCTATAACTTGTTTATTTAGTAACTAGAAGTTTTTGCTTCTTAATTTCCTTCACATGCTTTGCCTGTATCTTAACTCTCCTCCCCCTGGCAAACAACAAGTTGTTTTCTGTATCTCTGAGTCTTTTTGTTGTTTGTTTAATTTGTTCATTTATTTTGCTTTTTAGATTCCATATAAACATGAACTCACACAGTAGTTGTCTTTCTCTTCTGACTTATTTCACTGGTTAATACCTTTTAGGTCCAACCATGTTGTCTCACATGGCATGATTTCATTTTTTACAACTGAGTAATATTCCATTATATATATCTACAACTCCTCTTTATCCATTCATCTATCGATGGACACAGGTTGTTTCTGAACCTTGGCTATTGTAAATGCTGCTCTGAACATTGGGGCACAGGTAAGTTTTCAAATTAGTGTTTTCGTTTTCTTTTGATAAAGACCCAGGGATGGAATCACTAGATATTATGGTAGTCCTATTTTTAATATTTTTGAAGAAGCTCCATACTGTTTTCCATAATGAATGCACCAATTTACTTTTCAACAAACAGTACATGAGAGTTGTCGTTTCTCCACATCCTCGCCAGCACTTATTTCTTTTCTTTTGGATAAGTTATTTTGACAGGTGCCAGGTGATATCTCACTGTGGTTTTGATTTGCATTTACCTGATGATTAGTGATGTTGAGCACCTTTTTCATGTAATTTTTGGCCATGTGCATGTTTTCCTTGGAAAAATGTCTATTCAAGTTTTCTGCCCGTTTTTTTCATAGGTTTGCTTTTTTGAAACTAAGCTGTGTAGTTTATTTATATATTTTTAATATTAAGACTGTATCAGATATATAATTTATGAATACTCTTCCATTCAGTAGGTTGCCTTTTTGTTTTCTTGATAGTTTCTTTCACTGTGCAAAAGCTTTTCAGTTTGATGCAGTTCCATTTAATTTATTTTTCATTTGTTGCCTTTCCTAATGATACAGGTCTAAAATATTGAAGTCAAAAATTGAAGTCAAGAGCTTACTGCCTTTATATTCTACTAAGGGTTTTATGGTTTCAAGTCTTACATTCAAATCTTTAATCAATTTTGGATGTTTTTTGTATATAATGTAAGATAGTGGCCCAGTTTCATTCTTTTTTTTAATTTTATTTTTACTTTATTCTACGTTACAATACTGTATTGGTTTTGCCATGCATTGACATGAATCAGCCACAGGTGTACACGAGCTCCCAATCCTGAAACTCCCTCCCACCTCCCACCCCATATCATCTCTCTGGATAGCTGTCCAGCTTTCCCAGTACTACCTTATTGAAGAGACTACCTTTTTATCACTGTATATTCTTGCATCTTTTGTTGTAAATTGACTATATATACAATATACGCATGGATTTATTTCTAGGCTGTCTATTCCGTTCCACTGACCCATGTGTCTGTTTTCATGCCAGTGCCATACTATTTTGATTACTATGTGTTATTTGCTCAGTTGTGTCCAGCTTTTTGCAACCCCCTGGCAGCCTGTAGTCTGCCAGACTCCTCTGTCTTTGGAATTCTCCAGGCAAGAATACTGGAGTGGATTGCCATTCCCTTCTCCAGAGAATCCTCCCAAACCAGGGACCTAGCCTAGGTCTTCTGCATTGCAGGCAGATTGTTTACCGTCTGAGCTTCTAGGGAAACCCATTTGATTACTGTAGCTTTGTGACAGAGTTTGAAATCAAGGCACAGATACCTCCAGCTTTGTTTTTTTTTTTTTTTTTTTCAAGACTTTAGATATTTGGGATCTTTTGTGGTTCCATACAAATTTTAAGATTCTTTGTAGTTCTGTGAAAAATGCCATTGTTATTTTAATAGGAATTGCATCGAATCTCTAGATTGCTTGAGTAGTACGGTCATTATAACAATTCTTCCAATTGATGAGGGTGGTATTTCTTTCTATTTGTATCAATTTCAATTTTTTTCATCAATGTATAGATTTCAGTGTATAGTTCTTTTTTCTTCCTTGGTTAAATTTATTTCTAGGTATCTTATTCTTTTGATACAATTGTAAATGGGATTGTTTTGTTAATACCTCTTTCTACAGAACTGTAATAGATTTCTGTATATTGATTTTGTGTCTTGTAACTTTTAATTTATTGGTTTTAATGGGTTTTTTTTTTTTTTTTTTTTGGTGTGTGTATGTTTGTGTGTGTGTGTGAAGGGTCTTTAGGGTTTTCTATATATGGTCTGCAGTTTGGATGCGTTTTAATTATTGTCTCATTTCTGTGATTAGAACTTTTAATATCACCTTGGGTTGAAAATAATGAGAGTGAGCATCCTTGTTTTGTTTCTGGTCTTAAGAGGAAAAACTTTCAGCCTTTCATCATTAGGTATGATGTTAGCTGTAGGTTTGTCATAGGTGGCTTTTATTTTGTTGAGGAATGTTCCCTTTTTACACACTTTAAGAGTTTTTATAAATGTTTCATAAATTTAAATAAATGTTGGATTTTGTCAAATAGTGTTTCATTGGGATGATTATGATTTTTGCCTTTCATTATGTTAATGTCATGTATCACATTGATTGATTTGAAAGTGTTGAATCATCCTAGCATCCCTAGAATAAATATTTGATGATATTATCTGTGAGTGTTCCATGTGCCCTTTAGAAAGAAATTGTCACTTGTCTTTTCAAGATGCTAGGTTTGATGTGTGTCCATTAGATCTACTTTAAAAGTCATCATCATATTAATGTCTTCTGTATCTTACTAATTTGTATCCACTTGAACCATCATTGACTGTGAGAAGTGAATTCAAGTTTCCTATTATTAGTGTGTTTCTGTTTCTCCTTGTATTTTTACCTTTTTCTCCTTCATGTATACTAATGCAATGTTATTTGGTACAGATGTATTCATGCTCTTAGATTTTCCTGTGGTTTGAAACTTGAGTCTTACATTCTTCATCTTGTTTAATGCTCTCCACCTCAGAAATCAATCTAATCTAATACTAAAGTCACAACCTCTGATATTTACTTAACATTTGTCTAGTATGTATTTTTGATTCTTTATTTTTCAGTCCTTCTAAGGAACTGCCTTCATTTGCTCTATAATGACATATGAAATTTATTTCTAAGTAACATTGCTTTGGCTAATTACTTATGTATAACATATGGTTGAGCTTTTTCTTTTACTATCTATCATTTTTTATACAAACAAGTGGCGTGGTTTTAGCTCTGTTATCATAGTTTATATTATGCTATTTTCCTAGCTTGTGTGTATGGTGGGGGAATAAATGAAAAAAATAACTTTGGAGCTTATGTTTTTGTCTAATGATTCAGTTCAGTTCAGTTCAGTTGGTCAGTCATGTCTTTGCAACACCATGAACCGCAGCACACCAGGCCTCCCCATCCATTACCAACTCCCGGAATCCACCCAAACTCATGTCCATCGAGTCAGTGATGCCATCCAACCATCTCATCCTCTGTTGTCCACTTCTCCTCCTGCCCTCAATCTTTCCCAGCATCAGGGTCTTTTCTTTTTTTTAAAATTAAATTTATTTATTTTTTTAATTACAATACTGTATTTGTTTTGCCATACATTGACACGAATCAGCCATAGATGAACACAATCTCCCAGTGCCGAATCCCCCTCCCACCTCCCACCCCACATCCTCTACTTGAATCATCCTGTGCATCAGCCCCATGCCTCCCGCATCCTACATTGAACATAGATTAGCGTTTCGTTTCTTACAGGAAAATATACATGTTTCATTGCCATTCTCCCATACCATCCCACCCTTTCCCTCTCCGTCACCATCCCACCCTTTCCCTCTCCCTCAGAGTCCAAAAGTCCACTCTATACCTCTGTGTCTCTTGTTGTCTCACATGTAGGGTCATCATTACTGTCTTCTAAATTCCATATATATGTGTCAGTATACTGTATTGGTGTTTTTCTTTCTGGCTTACTTCACTCTGTATAATCGGCTCCAATTCCATCCATCTCATTAGAACTGAGTCAAATTTATTCTTTTTAAGGGCTGAGTAGTATTCCATAGTGTATATGAACCACAGCTTTCTTATCCATTCATCTGCTGATGGACATCTAGGTTGCTTCCATGTCCTGGCTATTATAAACAGTGCTGCAATGAACATTGGGGTACATGTGTCTCTTTCAATTCTGGTTTCCTCGGTGTGTATGCCCAGCAGTGGGATTGCTGAGTCATAAGGCAGTTCTATTTGCAATTTTTTAAGGAATCTCCACACTGTTTTCCATAATGGCTGTACTAGTTTGCATTCCCACCAGCAGTGTAAGAGGGTTCCCTTTTCTCCACACCCTCTCCAGCATTTATTGCTTGTAGACTTTTGGATTGCAGCCATTCTGACTGGTGTGAAATGGTACCTCATTGTGGTCTTGATTTGCATTTCTCTGATAATGAGTGATGTTGAACATCTTTTCATGTGTTTGTTAGCCATCCGTATGTCTTCTTTGGAGAAATGCCTATTTAGTTCTTTGGCCCATTTTTTTGATTGGGTCATTTATTTTTCTGGAGTTGAGCTGCATAAGTTGCTTATATATCTTTGAGATTAGTTGTTTGTCAGTTGTTTCATTTGCTATTGTTTTCTCCCATTCAGAAGGCTGTCTTTTCACCTTGCTTATAGTTTCCTTTGTTGTGCAGAAGCTTTTAATTTTAATTAGATCCCATTTGTTTATCTTTGCTTTTATTTCCAGTATACTGGGAGTTGGATCATAGAGGATCCTGCTGTGATTTATGTCGGAGAGTGTTTTGCCTGTGTTCTCCTCTAGGAGTTTTATAGTTTCTGGTCTTACATTTAGATCTTTAATCCATTTTGAGTTTATTTTTGTGTATGGTGTTAGAGAGGGGTCTAGTTTCATTCTTTTACAAGTGATTGACCAGTTTTCCCAGCACCACCTGTTAAAGAGACTATCTTTACTCCATTGTATATTCTTGCCTCCTTTGTCGAAGATAAGGTGTCCATAGGCATCAGGGTCTTTTCAAATGAGTCAGCTCTTTGCATCAGGTGGCCAAAGTATTGGAGTTTCAGCTTCAACATCAGTCCTTCCAATGAACACCCAGGACTGATCTCCTTTAGGATGGACTGGTTGGATCTCCTTGCAGTCCAAGGCACTCTCAAGAGTCTTCTCCAATACCACAGTTCAAAAGCATCAATTTTTGGCACTCAGCTTTCTTTATAGTCCAATTCTCACATCCATACATGACTACTGGAAAAACCATAGCCTTGACTAGACAGACCTTTGTTGGCAAAGTAATGTCTCTGCTTTTTAATATGCTATCTAGGTTGGTCATAGCTTTCCTTCCAAGGAGTAAGCGTCTTTTAATTTCATGGCTGCAGTCACCATCTGCAGTGATTTTGGAGCCCCCAAATAAAGTCTGTCACTGTTTCCACTGTTTCCCCATCTATTTCCCATGAAGTGATGGGACCAGATGCCATGATCTTCGTTTTCTAAATGTTAAGCTTTAAGCCAACTTTTTCATCTTCTCTTTCACTTTCATTAAGAGGCTCTTTAGTTCCTCTTCACTTTCTGCCATAAGGGTGGTGCATTACCCAGATATGCATAATCTGCATATCTGAGGTTATTGATATTTCTCCCGGCAATCTTGATTCCAGCTTGTGCTTCTTCCAGCCTAGCATTTCTCATGATGTACTCTGCATAGAAGTTAAATAAGCAGGGTGACAATATACAGCCTTGACATACTCCTTTTCCTATTTGGAACCAGTCTGTTGTTCCATGTCCAGTTCTAACTGTTGCTTCCTGACCTGCGTATAGGTTCTCAAGAGGCAGGTCAAGTGGTCTAGTATTGCCATCTCTTGATTATAATGATTTAATTTTTATTTTCAGTCATGTATCTATTGATTTCCTACTGAAATGCTGAGCAATGATAAAATTGATATATTTAAAATTTCTTTCTCTTCTCCCTTCCTTTACCCAGACATTTTCATTAATTCATACATTTAATATTTATTTCCCTATTTTAAATATAACTATTGCTTTTTAATAATTCAAATCTATTGATATTTAATGTACAAGATTAGGGGAATCACCATACTTATTACCTCCTATCTTCTGTTTCTTCTCTGACTTTTGTCAGCTGTTTTATTTCTACTCAGTCAGGGCTTATACTTATATTTCCCATCCCACATTGCAGGCAGATTCTTTTCCAGCTGAGCCATCAGAAGCAATAATCCATGAGCACTTACTTATTTAAATATGCTTTCTTTTGTCTTTATTTTTAAACAATTTTTCTGGGCATTAAATTCTTAGGTTTTATTTTCTTGTTGACTTTGCAAGACCTTACTCAACTTTCTTTAAAGTTTACTCTGTCGGAGAAACTGGACACCAGTCATTCTGGCAGTGTTTTCCCCATACCATAATCTTATGCATATTCAACCAAAAGATTCTTTTATTATCTGTGACACATAGTAAATATAATAAGATATGTCCTGGTACTGATCATTCTAAATTCCTGGGATATAGTGCACACTTTCAGTCTTTAGATTCAGCTTCTTTTTTTTTTGGAAAGTTTTCTTAAAATATATATTTAAATTACTTTGTTCCATTATTTAGTTTAGGACTCTAGCTATTAGATTTTTTCTTTTTGTACTTCTTTGACCTGTAGTTCATGTTTAACTTTTAACTGTATTCCCTTTTAAAGCTTGACTTCATTTCCTTTTCTTCATTTTACTCAAATCCTGGCCTCTGTCTTTTTCTGTGTTGTCAGTAATAACTCTCTTTTGATGTAGATTCCAGTGGGGTCTCTTTTCTCTGATGGATTTGTTGTTCTCCTCAAGTTTTTAATGAGTTCAGCCAGATTACATATTATAGTTTCACATAGTCTCATCATATTTGCCTGATATCTGATAGTTCTATGTTTCTTTTATTATAGAAGTGACTGTTTCAGTAAATTTTTAAAATTTCATTTTATAGTTACATGTGTATGAACAGTTTTTTAATTTCTATATTAACATTAGTAACTTTAAAAAGTTAATATTCATTTTTGCTATAAGTATTTTCCTGTTTCTTTTTCTTCCTTTTGGTTTTAGCATTCAGTTTTGGTTCTTATTGATGAACCAGTTTGAAATAAGGTTTATACTTCTGTACTAGTTATTTATAAGAATAGGACCATCTCATGGGTAAAAGAAATTTTATTTATAATAACAGTTATTAGTGCACTATTTTTCAGTTTATTCCTCACTATTCAAGTAAGCGTAGCAGCTATAGGGTTACTAACATTGTATTTTCCTCTCCAATCATTTTTGCAATGTGGACTTTAGTGTTTTCCTGTTAGGCTCTAACTCATAATCTTTTGATAATCAAACCAGATGTTTGGAGGCTCTCAGCAGTAGCTTGCACACTTGTTTTCCATGTGGCCCAAAAATGTTAATTGGTTTTGCATATAACAGTTTTAAAACATGGTTGCACATTCTTTGACACTTCTCTCATCAAGTGTTTAGAGTTTAGGGTTCCTGTTAAGTCTGGTTAGGTTTGTGACTGTTTCAACTAATAGAATACAGTGATAAATGATGCTCTGTGACTTTTGGGGATAGGTCATAAGAGGTCACTTCTGCCTTGTTTACTAGGACACTTGCTCTGAGAACGTTGAAATAAAATGTAAGAAGTCCAAATATTCTGTGGTCACCAGTGGAGGAACCACATGAGACAGAAGTGTAGACAGTTCCAGTTGACCTCAGTATTTCAGTCCTTCCCACAGGGGCACCAGACAAAAGAGTGAAACTATTTCAGACACTCCAGTCAGCTGATCCACCAGGTGGTTACAACCAAATAACCTCTGTCAAATGACCTCTGTGAAGGCCAGATGGAGCAGAAGCATGATTCAGCTGAAGACTTGGTCAAATTGTTGCCACAGTTTCATGAGGTACAGTAAAATGGTTGTGCCTTTAAGCTGCTAATCTTATCTGGAGTGAATATCTTTTTGTGCTGTTGACTTGGAGGAGTGCACTGGGCCTGATTTTTATTAGATGTGTAACTCTAGGTCTCCTTGAACTGTTTTTTTTTTTTTTTTTTAAAATACTATTTTAGACATTCAGAACTTCTGGAAGCCACTTTCCTATTATTTGTAGTGAGGTGTTAGCAATCCCATGGTTTTAATACAAGTGGAGTTTCTCTGTTTTATTCTCATTTTTGCGTTTGGGTAATTGGTCTGTCTAGTCAAGGCTATGGTTTTTCCAGTAGTCATGTATGGTTGTGAGAGTTGTACTGTGAAGAAGTCTGAGTGCCAAAGAATTGATGCTTTTTAACTGTGGTGTTGGAGAAGACTCTTGAGAGTTCCTTGGACTGCAAGGAGATCCAGCCAGTCCGTTCTAAAGGAGATCAGCCCTGGGATTTCTTTGGAAGGAATGATGCTAAAGCTGAAACTCCAGTACTTTGGCCACCTCATGCGAAGAGTTGACTCATTGGAAAAGACTCTGATGCTGGGAGGGATTGGGGGCAGGAGGAGAAGGGGACGACAGAGGATGAGATGGCTGGATGGCATCACTGACTTGATGGACGTGAGTCTGAGTGAACTCCGGGAGTTGGTGATGGACAGGGAGGCCTGGCGTGCTGTGATTCATGGGGTCACAAAGAGTCAGACACAATTGAGCGACTGAACTGAACTGAACTGAATTGTCAAGAAGGGAAAATCTACATCTACGCTATGAAGTTGAAACTGAAAGTCTCAGCCAACCTATTTTATAGAAAACAGAACTGTGACTGAGAGTTCTAAATAATATGGGGTTTCTAATTGAATGTTTCTATATACCAGAGCTAATAATGAGAAATCTCAAGTCCAGAATGTGAAGTGACTTTTCTAAAGACATAAAATTAATATTAAATTTGATAAAATGTCCAAATTCTTGATCCTTATTTCTTTGCTTTTGTTCATTATGCTCTAAACACTATAAAATGTCATAGTTGTAAGAATTCCAGATATAGTATTTGGAATTTATAAAAATAATTTGCTTTCTCAAGTATTAAGCCAAAATACAATAGGAAAGGAAATCCATAGCTCCTGGGAGAGGATAACTTTGCACAGCATATTTATTTTCTCATTTAAGGCAGAAAGGATGAGATAGAAGTAGGTACTGCAGTGACTAAATCTTAAAGTGATTCAGAGAGAAGCAGAGAGAAACTGGTCTTGATGGCTTCCTTTTCTTTGAAATAAGATCAAAGTTGTCCATTGGCAGTGGGAGTAAGGAGTGAGACATGAAATAGGGATTTGAAGAGAAAAGTGAATTTAGAGAAGCAGTAGTCCTGGGGTCTGGGAGGGTGATCTGACCAGGAATCTGTGAAGAACCACTGGACACAGCCAACGGTTTGGGTGAAACTGAGGATGGGTAGTATTGACTAAAAATATAGTTACAACCTGAAAGTGGAGAGTTTTTTATTTGGTGGGAATATATAAGACTAAGCCTGGGAAACAGAATCTCAGTAGCTCTGAGAAAACTGCTCTGAAGAGTTGCGAGTGGGAGTCAGGCTATATACAGGTTTGCAACAGAGGGAGCAGGCGGTCTGAATATCAAAGATCAGATATCAAGAAATTTAGTGTTCTGTGTATGCGAAGATGCAAGCCTGTAGGATCACTGAATTCATTTTTTTCATTTGCATCTCAGCTATCTGGGGCCAGATCCTGTTTCCTTGTTCACCTTAAGGAGTGGTAGGTATGGCAGATGGCTGCCTCTTGCATTCTTCCTAGCTCCTCAGCAGTCATTATAGGGGGTAGAGGCAGCAGCTGGATTGCAGTTTTGGGAGCCCTCACTCACATTTGGAGGCCAGAAATCGGTGATGACTGTGACATTTGTTTATTGATATGACAGGATATATTTTCGTTTCACAGTGGTTACCTGCATTCTGTCTACATCAGCTTTCATATAACCTGAGACCCTGAATTTGCCTTTGAATCATTATATATTTAGATATAACTCGTTTGTCACTGAGTCCTGTCAGTTTTTCAAATTATTTCTCAAACATTCCTTTGTCATTCTTTTCCAAGCATCTCAAAATAAGAATCCATGTTTGTAGGAATCATTCCGATTATTCTAATATACATATTGAAAAATGCTTAAATGTATTCCCAGATTATATACCAGTTCAATTTATAATCATACATAAAAGAACAGAAGGACACTCAAATATGCTAAGGCTCATAGCTATATACCAAATTTTAGTATTTGAGAAGAAAAATTTGAAGTTAGAATTTGAGCAGATCTGTTTGAGGTCCTCTTCTTTCAGTGCTGTTTGCTCTGTAGACTATGAAAGTGAAAGTGAAGTCGCTCAGTCCTGTCCCACTCTTTGGGACCGTGTGGACTGTGGCCTACCAGGCTCCTCCGTCCATGGGATTCTCCAGGCAAGAGTACTGGAGTGAGTTGCCATTTCCTTCTCCAGGGAATCTTCCCCACCCAGGGATCAAACCCAGGTCTCCTGCATTCCAGGCAGACACTTTAACCTCTGAGCCACTTGGGAAGTCCAATAGTTTAGGGCAAATTACTTAACTTCTCTAGTTACCTAGTCTGCAAAAATTAATTGACTCATCTCTTTGTTGTAAAGGTGAAATAAAAAAATGCATCTAAAATATCTAGCAAGATGCCAAGATCGTAAGATACATATATATGTATATATCATATATATGAATCTATATATTTCTTTATATATGTATTTTATCCTCTCTCTCTCTCTATATATATATATATACACACACACACACACATATATACACGTGTATATATATATATATGTATCAGTTCAGTTCAGTTGCTCAGTTGCATCTGACTCTTTGTGACCCCATGGACTGCAGCACGCCAGGCTTCCCTGTCCATCACCAACTCCTGGAGCTTGCTCAAACTCATGTCCATCGAGGCAGTGATGCCATACAACCATCTCATCCTCTGTCGTCCCCTTCTCCTCCTGCCTTCAATCTTTCCCAGCATCAGGGTCTTTTCCAGTGAGTCAGTTCCTTGCATCAGGTGGCCAAAGTATTGGAGTTTCAGCTTCAGCATCAGTCCTTCCAATGAATATTCAGGACTGGTTTCCTTTAAGATGGACTGATTGGATCTCCTTGCAGTCCAAGGGATTCTCAAGAGTCTTCTCCAACACCAAAGTTCAAAAGCATCAATTCTTCAGTGCTCAGCTTTCTTTAATTTAAACAAAATTATTTTAAATATGACTATAATAAATACTTCAATTAACTGAGACATGAAACAAAATTACCAGCTAAAAGAAAGGAAGATTATGGTATAAAAGGACTTGCAGTGAGTATTGAAATCATAAACAAAGAATGAAGGGTTAAAAAAGCTAAAATGCAGTTACAAGATAGAAAGCAAATCCTTCTCTGAAGTCACAGATGCAGACATTAGTCTTTCATTGCAAACTTTCATCCTTTTTTCTGAAAGGTGCAATTATTCCTGCTATTCAACCCTTTTATCTTACCAAAACAATTTCATTTTCTCCCTATATATTATCATTGAATTGTTGAGGGCTCACTCAGGTGTGTCCAACTCTGTGACCTGGTTGAACTACAGCCTGCCAGGCTCCTCTGTCTGTGGAACTTTCCAGAAAGAATGCTGGATTGAGTTGCCATTGCCTACTCCAAGGGGTGTTCCTGACCCAGGGATCAAACTTGTGTCTCCAGCATTGGCAGGCAAATTATTTATCACTGAGCCATCTGGGTCCATGTATTATCCATTAGGTATTCACTATCATGTCTTGTCTTTTCTATGTTATTACTTTCATTGTACTTTTTTTTTTTTTTAATTGCCACCTTCTTGGGACAATGCAAAACTGTTTTACTCTACTGTCTTTCTATCTTGGCCCCTTAGCAAAAATACCAACCTGGATTAATGAATATAGTTATTAATTTCCATTGGTATTTCCAGGAATTGAAGCTTCATACTATTGGAGAAAATGTATAAACAAACCAACTGATTCCTCTACTAGTCTAATTTTATTTAGGTCTTAATGGCTAAAAGATACTCTTGTGATACTACTTTAGTCAGCTTCTTTTCCCTTTCAGCATAGAAAGGCACATTTAAACATTTCTCCTCAAGCCTTTGGTTTCATTCTTTTCTTATTCTCTCTCAAAAACTTTATTTCTCTCACTTTACTTGGGCTTCCCTGGTGGCTCAGATGGTAAGGCGTCTGTCTACAATGCAGGAGACCCGGGTTCAATCCCTGGGTTTGGAAGATCCCCTGGAGAAGGAAATGGCAACCCACTCTAGTACTCTTACCTGGAAAATTCCATGGACTGAGGAGCCTGTCGGGCTACAGTCCATGGGGTTGCAAAGAGTCAGACACGACTGAACGACTTCACTTTCACTTTACTTAGAAAATAGATAAGAACATCCTCATTACACCATAAATATAAATCTTTTGACTTCCACAATTATCTCAGGGGGTCTAATCATCTACTTCAAGGTCTGTCCCCTTTCTAGTCTCTCATCTAAATTCCTTTCATATCCTTTGAGCTTAAATGTGCCCAAGTCTCCCATCTTAAAAGAAACAAACAAAATTTCCACCTTTCCTTGGTAGTCTTTTATTGATTCCATTTCTGAAGTTCACCTTCCTCCCACTCTTCAATCTGGCTGCTGAATCCATTTTACAGGACAACTTTAGTGCTGTAACCCTTAAATCCATGTCACCACATCCCCAGGAGAATGGTTGAACATTTTTCATACTAAGTTTCTCAGCAAAATTTAACACAGATAAACAAATATGACTTTCTTCAGTCACCTCTCCCCTTGTAATTCATATTAGCAAGTTCTGCTGATTTTCCCCTTGCTGACTAGTTTTTGATTTATCCTCATTCCTTCGATATTGTAGTTTCTCCAGGCTTGGTCCTAAGCCTTCTGTACCTCTCCATAGGTGATATAATCCAAACTCATGGATTCAGTTATTGATTATATGCCAATCACTCTCATTTCTTGTTCTCTAGTCCTGGCCTTTCCAATGGCGCACTTCATTTGAGTATTCACTGGTTTCTCAGTCCAAATTTTCCAAAGAGGAATTCAGTTTTTCTTTTACCTTTTCCTATTCCAGTATCTATCATCTCATTTGTGTCACTACTTGTGGCAGGAGGCAAATCTCGAAGATGTTCCCACTCAGGTGTACTGCCTTGTAGAATCCCTGGGATTGTGAACATGTGGGGTTGCACTCCCATGATTGAGTTATGTTATATGGCACAGTTGCCTTTAAGTAAGGGAGATTATCCAGGTGGACCTAACCTCACTACACGAGCCACTTAAAAGCAGAGAAGAAAGCGTAGGAGGGATTCAGCACATCATCATTGGCTTGAAGATAGAGGAGGGCATGTGATAAGAATTGTGGATGTCCTCTAGAAGCTGAGAGCTGCACACAGAACAATGACAAGCCAGGATAAAAGACTTCAGTCTTAAACAAACTGCAGGAACTGATTTACCAGTAAGAATGAGCTTAGAAGAGTATAGCCATATACTTCCCATAGCCCTCAAATAAGAATTCAGCTTAGCCATTACCTTGATTCAGCCTTGTAATACTTTGAGATTACAGCTATGCCATGCCTGGCCTCTAACCGTCAGAACCATGAATGAATAAGTATATACAGTTTTAAGCCACTAAGTTTTTGATGATTTGTTGTGCAGCAGTAGAAAAGCCAAAACGAAAAACAAACAAAACAACAACAACAACAACAAAACCCCCAAAACAAAAACAACTATTTGAGTCTTGAGGGTCAAAGAATTCCAGAAATCATTTTTATTCCCGCTAACTTGACATGGGTTTGATCCCTGGGTCCAGAAGATCCCCTGGAGGAGGGTATGGGAACCCACTCCTGGATTCTTGCCTGGAGAATCCCATGGACAGAGGCGTCTGGCAGGCTACAGTCCATAGTTTTGCACAGAGTCAGACATGACTGAATTGACTTAGCATGCATGCATCCTCAAGCTCGGTTCATGAGTCTTGCAGATTGTTTGTAATTTGAATCCACTCACTTTTGTTTATCCCCCTGCTACCATCTTAGTCTAAATCATTACTTTCTCTTGAATGGATGCCTGAAGCACACTCCTTATTTGTTGCTCCCAGTTGATACCTGCCTCAATTTAATCCATTCTTCACAAAACCACTGATCATATTACGCTCTGCTCACTGCCTTCATCTCACTGCTAGCAAGATACTGTTGGTTACATTCTAAACGTTTCCCTGATCTGAGAGGCACTGCATATCACATTCCCTGTTGTTCCATCTAGCATTACCTTTATCGCCACGTTCTCTCACCGCCTGCACTGCTGCCTCGAATGCCCTATTCCAACTTCTAACTCGTGGTGCTGCTTTCACCGTCAAGCTCCAACAGTGAGCTGCTTTCTTCTATGAACCTTCTTCTCCCACCTCTACCCTTGTCTAGGTGATTCATGGTCATTCCCAAGTCTTAGGTTACATATCTCCTTATCAGGACAGCTTTCCTAACGTCCCAGGATTAATGAACCTTCTGAATTTATTGTTTAGTGTTTGTGCTCTTAAGTACACTAAATGCTGCTTTCTTTTCAGTTCACCAGCACTCATAAAAAGCAGTTAGTGAATATTTCTATATGTTACTTTAAAATAAGAAAAATAATTAAAATAAGTTGATAAATAACTGTAACCAATTCAGAAGGAACTTCTGAAGGATACTTCTCATATCTATTATTTTAGGATGAGAACTGGACCACAGAGATTTTTCTCATCACAGCTCCTTGAGTCATAGGAATACACTCCAACCATGTTATATTCATCTACGTATTTCCTAACAATTTAATATTTTAAATGATCTATTACTTCTGTTTGAGGTAATCATCCTTTATATTTTATTCAGAGCCAGTATTCTTTATCTGTTACTTCACAGGCTCTGCAATATTTCAAAAATCTGCTGGAAGTCTTTAGTTCCAAATGTGTACTTCATAATCCACATGGGAAACATTCAAAATGTGAACTCGGTTGTTCACCAAAAATAATAGTAAGTGGTGCCAAATTGAAATAGAAACAAATAATACATCCTATGTCAGTAACGCATGTGGAAAGAGCAGAGTGAAATTATATACTTATCAAAGTTAATAATAAACTGTATATTTTTGAAAGTAACAAGACCGCTAATAATCATACCATTGCACAGAATGCAACTGAGAAACAGATGTTTCAAAGTGAACATGCCTGATGGCTAAATTTACTATTAATATGTATAAAATAAAGTAAAATAAAAATAAATAAATAAATAAATAACATAAAACATACCCTTGCTCCTCATTTTTTGCTTTTCCAGACTCTGCGTACATCCTGTTTTTATAGCTGTCATAATGATTCAAAGAATAAATATGCAAATGCCCTAATGTTTATTATGATCGTTTGATGCTGACTTTTGAGTTACTTGACATGCACTTTGGTGTGCAGTTAATGCACTGTGCATGGAGATAAATTTGACACCAATAATGCTGTTGCTCAGTTGTATCTGACTCTGTGACCCCATGGACTGTAGCATGTCAGGCTTCCATGTTCTTCACCATTTTCTGGAGTTTGCTCAAACTCATATCCATTGAGTCAGTGATGCCATCCAGCCATTTTATCTGCCTGTCATCCCCCTTCTCCTCTTGCCTTCAATCTTTCCCATCATCAGGGTCTCTTCTAATTATGAAAATTTATATATTTTTAGTAGATCTTCAACCATGTTTTATCTGTATCTCACAGTTTTTGTAAAAGTTAGTTAAAATTTCTATTTTACTTAACATTTTTGCATTCATCTTTTTTTAAGCACACTGCTCTCACAGATAACTGAAAGCTCTTTGGATCTGTATACTATATAAAAATTTTAACATGCATATGGGAAACGACTAAATTAAGATATTATATTATAATTCGATTAGGAAACATGAGGAACTTTGTAATGCATTTTTAAGTCATTGTCCTTTGGTTGTGCCAGAGAAAATGTTTAAAGCTTGGTATGAATTAGAAAGTAGTGCAATCAGCCTGCACCCTGGAAACATCTGCTAAACTTATTCCAATAAGTTAGGGATGCCATGTCTGTACTCCTTTCAACATTTGAATTGTTAAAATTTCTGTGGAGTGAGTTGCTGGACTAATTGAAAGTTTATTAAAGACTGCTGCTTTATTTGGATGAACTCCTACTCAGAGAGTTGTTTCATTTGAAAATGCTGAATGAGGTTAAATAGAGGAACACTGCCATTTGAAGAAATTAAGTCAATCTATTCTTGACAAATATTCTTTGTAAAGTTTTTATAAATGTAAATGTGATGGTCAAAGTATTTGCTTTTACATAGGCAGTTGGGAATACTTTCCACATTTCTTGAAAGAAGTTTTGAAAGTTGAGGGACAGGTTTTAAATCTAACCAAAAGATTATGATGAGATTAATCATCTGCTGAGGGCTGTGAAGTTCACTGAGTGTGTCTCACCAGGGGATGAATGGAATGTAAGCCCACATTTGCAGATGGTCTTGTGGTTACATGAATCTCATTTGGGCAGCTAGATCAGGAAGGCAGTGTAAATCAGATTCAAAACCTGCAAATATGCTTGTCCTGGTTCTGCATGGATTATCAAAGCCCTGGAAAGAGCAGAACAAGACTTTTTCATTATCATTTTGTGCAGTTTTGCTGTGCAGACCAGTCATGCTAACATACAATATCACTCGTTGATTTTTTTTTACTATCTCACAACTAATTTGAGAAGGCTAACAAAGTTTTGAGAAAACCCTATAGTCTATTTCTACCCTGTATTTTGCTGGCAGTAATTTTATGTTCTTTATATTAATCTGAACTCAAAAGTGTAAAAAGTTGTACTTCAACCCAAATTTTTCACAATTAAAATTAACAGTGTTTTCTACAGTAATGCATTATACTTCTACTTGTACCTGAATTTCTGGGCTTCTACTTTAAAACATTAAGTAGTTTATTGAAGTTTCAAACTACATTTTTATGTCTTCATAATTTAATTTTCTAAGTTTTATGTACTTGACTCTGATCATGTAGTACAAAATAAAGAAATGTAAAGGAATGAAATGGATTGCTTTGCCAACAAAGGTCCATCTAGTCAAAGCTATGGTTTTTCCAGTAGTCATGTATGGATGTAAGAGCTGAACTATAAAGTAAGCTGAGCACTGAAGAATTGATGCTTTTGAACTGGGGTGTTGGAGAAGACTCTTGAGAGTCCCTTGGACTGCAAGGAGATCCAACCAGTCCATCCTAAAGGAAATCAATCCTGAATATTCATTGGAAGGACTGATGCTGAAGCTGAAACTCCAATACTCTGGCCACCTGATGCGAAGAGCTAACTCATTGGAAAAGACCCTGATGCTGGGAAAGATTGAAGGCAGGAGGAGAAGGGGGACCACAGAGAATGAGATGGCTGGATGGCTTCACCGCCTCAATGCACATGAGTTTGAGTAAGCTCCAGGTGTTGGTAATGGACAGGGAAGCCTGGGCGTGCTGCAATCCATGGGGTTGCAAAGAGTTGACATGACTGGGTGACTGAACTGAAGTACCTCAGTTAATACTTAACACTAAGTACCACATACCTCACAATTCAGTTTGCACAACTGAGCGACTGAACTGAATTGGACTGAAAGGAATGAAATAGATAATGACTGTCAGCAATTAATAGAGGCCCAGTACTAACCCTGAACATTTCCAAGTGGCTATATTAACAGACTTCAGATCCTTAAAAATTGAGTGGGAAATGGCTAAATAGTCCTCAAATTAGAACTTATAATAGTTTTGATAGTCTCTATAAATTCTTTATTTAATCAGTGTGGTGTTAGATGGCTATGAACTAATTTTTTTATAAGTTTATTGGTCACTAGTGCAATTTGTACAAAAACAGACTAACACTATTCCTTTTGCTTCTGTGCAAAAGCAAAAGGAATGCTTTGCTATGTTCCTCTTGCTTCGGCTAAGAAGTAGCCGAAGGACCCAGTCAGTCAACTAAAGAAAAGCTAATGTACATGTTGATGAATTATAAGAGGAGTTTTATATTTAATTTAATTACATTTAACTTAATTTAATTACATATAATTTAATTAATAAATGTAATTAATTATATTTGCATTTAATTGCTTTAGATAAATAATGGATAGTATTTTCCCTTTGAAGACTTTCATTTTAGTCAAATTGAAATAAGTAGTTGTATAGATTTTGGAGTATACCATTTATGCTATAAGATGATCCTGGCACACTCACAGCATTTCTTTTCAAACAATATTAACAGTTTCACAGTGCAGAACACTTAATAGATTTTTTTTATAAGTCAGGTTTGTGGAGGTATAATTTACCTAGTAAAATTCACTTCTTTGGATTCATGATAGTGTTCGTTTTGACCAATGCAGAGAGTCCATGTACCGTCATCATAAGCAGGATACAGATCATTCCCATAATTGCAGAGGGTTTGCATCTGCCCTGTTGTAGAGTCACCTTCCCCTGTGCCCCCTGGCAGCCACTGGACTTTTGTCTCCTCCAGTAGTTTCCTCTTGTGAGAATGCCATGTAAAATGCAACTGTAGAACATGGAGCATTTTTAGTCTGGTTGCTTTCATTTAACATAACACATTAAAGACTTATCCATGTTATTGCATGTATCTGTGGCTTATTCGTTTTTCTTACTGAGTAGTACTACATTATAAAGATGTATCACAAAACGTTTATCTATTTACTAGTTGATGGACATATAGACTGTTTCCAGTTTATGGCAATTCTAAATAAAATGTATAAATATTAATATATAAGTTTTTTTGTGATTGTGTTTTTATTTCCCTTGCAGAATATCTAGGAGAGGGAATGTTGGATTGTATGAAGTGAATGCTTAACTTTATAAAAATTTCTCAAACTGTTTTAAAAATACCTGTGCCATCTTGTGTTTCCATCAGCAGTGTAAGAGTGATCTAGTTCCTCTCCTTTAGCAAGATTTAATGTCACTTAAAATTTTTTGTCATTCTAGTAGGTGTGTGTATCTAGTGATTTTATTTGTCATTCCTCAAATCACTAATGATGTCAAGTATCAGTGTGTGTAATTGTCATCATGTATCTCTTTTTTGGTGACAGATCTGATCAGAGTTTTGGCTACAGTTTTTATAAGGAAAGAGTTGTTTACCTTAGTGTTATTGAGGTTTAAGAGTTCTTCATTTAACCTGGACTCTAGTCCTCTATCAGAGATATTTTCTGCAAACACTTTATCTTAGTCTATGGTTTATCTTATCATTTTCCAGAAAATGTCTGAAAGAATGGACATTTTAAATTTTGATGAAAACAGTTTTAAAATTTCTTTTGTGACTCATGCTTTGGTGTTGTAGCTAAGAAATCTTTGCTTAATTCAAAGCCACAAAGATTTTCTCCTATGCTTTCTTTCAAAAGAGTCTTAGTTTTAGAGTCTGAATTTAGCATTAAGTGTTAATGATACAGCTTAAAATACAAGATATTTCTTTTTGAAAAAAAAAAAAAAAAAGAGAGAGAGAGACCATTTGTTGAACTCAATTAGTATCCTTCTCCATGGAATAACTTTGACATTTTTGTCAAAAATTAATTGTTCATATATGTGGGTCTGTTTCTGGGCCATCTGCTCTCTTCAACTGATCTGCCTGTCTGTTCTTACAAATTCCATTTTCCTTTGATTTCTGTAGTTTTATAGTAAATGTTGAAATCAGGGCAGTGAATCCTTTGACCTTATTTTTTTTCAGAAATCATTTGGTTATTCAAATTCCTTTGCTTTTTCAAGTTCCTTTGCTTTCCATATAAACATTAAAATTAACTTGTCATTTTCTATAAAATTATGCAGAATTTTTATTATAATTACATTAAATGTAAAGTGTAACTTTGTAAGAGTTGACAATATTGAGTCTTCTACTCATGAACACGGTACAGATCTCCATTTAGTTACTGTGTTTGATTTCTCTAATGTCTAGTATATACTTTTAGAATTATATTTTTTAAGGCATTGATGTTTTTGGTGCTAACATAACTATGCTTATTAAATTTCCAAGTATTTTTTGCTGGTATGCTAAAGCACAGTTGATCTTAAAACCTGCAACCATGCTAGACTCACTTTTTATTTTTATTTATTTTTTTATAATTAAATTTATTTATTTTTTTAATTACAATACTGTATTTGTTTTGCCATACAGTGACACGAATCAGCCATCACTTTTTAAATCTAATAACTTTTTGGAGGGTTTTTCAAGATTTTCACATCACTCAATAACATGCTTTCATTTCTTCTTTTCTGTCTGTATGCTTTTATTTCTTTTTCTTCTCTTGTTACATCGGGCAGAACCTCTAGTATGCTGAATAGAAGAGGTAAGAAAAATGCTGGTCTTATCATTCTTTCACCTTTAATCATAAGGTTAGCTATAGGTTTGCATATAGATGCAATTTTTTGATAATTATATTGAGGAAGTAGCATTTAATGTCTAGTTTGCTTATCCTTTTTCCTTTTTAAATAAAAAATGTTGGATTTTGTCAAATACTTTATCTTCATCTGTTAAGATCATTATATGGTTTTCTTTGAAAGTCTGTTGGTATAGTGAGGCATATTGCTTGATTTTTTTGATTTTTGAACCAAATTTATATTTTTAGGATAAATCTCAAGTTATGAGGTATATATACTCTTTATATATTTCTGTATTCAATTTGTTAATATTGAAAATTCTGCTACTATATTCAAGAGAGGCATATTTTTACCATTTTTGTTATGAATTTCATTTTTTCTGTTCTCATTTTATTTCTTTTCTTCTGCTTTTAATTTGCTCTTCTGTTTGTAGTTTCTGCCACACACCTTGATTCTGGGCTCAATATACCTTTGCTTTGGCCAGTGCAATACTAGAAAATGAAGTGAAAGTCACTCAGTCATGTCCACCTCTTTGTAACTCCATGGACTGTAGCCACCAGGCTCCTCTGTCCATGGACTTCTCCAGGGGAAGAGAAAACCCACTGGAGTGGGTTTCCATCTCCTTCTCCAGGGGATCTTCCAGACACAGGGATTGAACCTGAATCTCCTGCATTGCAGTCCGATTCTTTACTGTCTGAACTAAGGGAAGCAAGTTATTTTTTGGCCATGCCATGCAGCATGCAGAATCTTAGTTCCCTGACCACATATTGAACCTGCATCTCCTGCAGTAGAAGCTCAGAGTTTTAACCACTGGACCACCAGGGAAATGTGATGAAAGCATAACCTGGAAAACATGTTTCCATTTTTTTGCTTTTATACTTTCCTCTGTAATCACTGTGAAATCATGTCTGGGTCAGCTTTCTAGAAGATGAGATGCATAGGACACATTGCTGAGATCTAGTTAAAGCTATATTACCTATTCTACAATCTGACTAAACTCTCATGTCAAACACTTTTCAGCAGAACTACCCAGCAGACTGGTAAACTTTACAAACAATGACAAACAAGTGTTATTTTAAGCCATTGTTTTTAAGTGGTTTCCTCTTGGTTATCTAGCTTTTCTGGTGCTTGCATCTCTAAAATCCCCACAAAAACATAGCTGGAGTTACATGCTGAGAATATCTCCAGGCTAGCCTGCAGAGCAGAAAGTTCAAAGAACAGCACAGTTGCCACAACCAAGATCATCCTATCCCACCTGACCTACAGTTGATCTGAGATGCAGGAGTGAGCCCAGCCTAGACTAGAAGAACTTCCCAGCCTACCCCAGCCTCAAATGCTGACCTGAGATCTATGAGCTACTTAAATTGCTATTGTTTTAACCCCATAAAAACCATAGCTTTGGGGGTGTTTTGTTATGTAGCATTATTGTAGCAACAGATTACTGATGATACAAGCTAATTGTCATTTGTTCTGTGTTAAAATATGAGAACTATTGCAAAGAAGATAGTAAAGGATTATCCTACATTTTACATGATTTCTATAGAGCAGTAAAGAAAAAAAGGAAACAGCAGGGATGGTTGACTTACTTGATCTAATCATATCTTTCTTATCACTCTGCTTCCAAAACTGAGAGAAGCTACGATGCAGATTTTAATGAGATAAGGGTTACAAAATGTAGTGTTCACATTTTATTAAATCTAATAACATATCTAATTCATCATTTCTGGTATTTGTCATTTCAGTGTTTTTTGTATTTTATTAATAATAATTGTAATTCTTTTTCATGCCTTTTTGGATACAATTTTTATTCTCCTTGAGGAACACATACTTTCCATGGAAATACATTTGCAGTTTGATAATGAGAACCACTGGAAAAACAAGCCAGGCATGCAGTAATTTACCTGTAGGCAATTATTCTGGGACATAGTTTAATGGAAATTGAGAAATTCTTACAATACAAAATGAATTCCATCTCCCTAAATTTGCATGGAAAGCATAAGATTCAGCTTTCCTTCTGATTAGATCCTTTGCAAAAAGTTCTTTCTCCAAAAATCTTAGCAAATGTCATAACACAAAAAGGTGCTTAGAATGTAGGAACTCAGTTGCAGAGTTTGACTACTGCATCTCATTTTTATATAATGATACTATTATTAATAATTGTAAGAACTTTTAACTTATTTGCATAAGAAAAAATCTTTGGGAAAATGTAAGTTTAAAGATTTTTTTAAAGAAGCTCAAATTGTGTATTTGCTTCTTTTTCTATTTATTGTATGAGCCAAAAATAAACTGAAAAAAGGATCAGTTTCTTACATTTATCTTCGGTGTCAAACAGCTATGTTTTGACAGATTAAATTAATTCTATACATTGTATTAGACCTGGCCTTTTTAAACTTTGTTCCTTATGCAAAGTTATTTCTATTTTCATATGTAAATTTTTGGTAAAACCCTAGTTTCCTTTTCTGCATACTATTTTATGTGGATCGTTATTCTCTGAAAAATCTTTGCAGACTTACTGGATGAGCATAGCAAAAGCACTGGGGGTGGTGTGTTCAGTGTTGCTGATATTAAAAGCACAGGATCATATTGTAAAGGAATTTGACTTCAAAGGAAAAGTGCAGTTAAGATTAAATTGCAAGATCTGGATTTGAATCACAGCTCAAAATTTTACTAGCTGTGTAATAGTTGGAGATTGACTTAATTTCTCTCATTCCTCAATTTTCTGATATGAATATGGGTATAATGGAGATATCCTTTTCAAAGGATTAGTTTCAAGGTTTAATAAGGCAGGATTTAACCTCTTGTGCTAGATTTAAGATGGGTGGCTGCGGTAATGGTAAGATGCTGGAACTTTGAGCCTGGGAGGCCAAGAGAGCTGCATTGATCATAGACAGGGAATAACCAGAGGAGTCAAGAGTAGTCACAGTTAGGGACAGGAAACAGAGCCTTTGTGAAATATTCAGTAACAACAATAATAAAAGAAATAATGCCACTGTGCCAGAATTTAAATAAATCAAATGTATTTTCCCACTTAATCCTCACAAAAATCTCATGAGGTGGATAGGACTATGCAATGAGAAAATTGAGTAAGAAAAATGAAGTGTATCTCACAGCTATCAAGTGATGGATATGAAATTTAACCCAAGAAAAACTCAATTTTACAATGACCCCAGAGTGAATGCTTTCAGCTACAATGCTATCCTGACTTCATACGAATACAGAGAGGTTCAGACAGAGAAGAAAACCCGAGCCCAGTCAGAAGTGAACAAGTAGGATTAGCGTTTTAAGTAGGTAGGATAAAGTGCCCATCCATTTATTCATTTGATTATTTGACACATATTTACTATGTATTATAAGCTAGGAATGATGCTAAAGCTGAAACTCCAGTACTTTGGCCACCTCATGCGAAGAGTTGACTCATTGGAAAAGACTCTGATGCTGGGAGAGATTGCGGGCAGGAGGAAAAAAGGGACGACAGAGGATGAGATGGCTGGATGGTATCACCGACTTGATGGACATGAGTCTGAGTGAACCTCGGGAGTTGGTGATGGACAGGGAGGCCTGGCGTGCTGCAATTCATGGGGTCACAAAGAGTCGGACACGACTGAGCGACTGAACTGAACTGATAGGCTAGGAACAAAGCTGGGAGAGAAAACCAAAAATGGAAAATGTCCATGGCCTTATGGAACTGCATTCAAGTGGAGGAGACAGACACTACCCGGGGAGGTAGTTTCATTTCAGAGGGTGGTAAGTATTAAACGTGAAATACAGAGAGGAAAGGGTTGGAGAGGGGTATACTATAGAGTGATCAAGGAAGGCTCCTCTGAGGAGATTCACGTTTGTTCTGAATCTGAATTTTAAATTCTGAGTAAATCAGAATTTACTTTACTGAAAAGTAAAACCCTTGTATTTCAAGGGTTGTGAGGAGACCTTTAGCAGAGGGAACATCAAGTGTGAATCCCTGATGTGAGAACAAGGCAGTAAATGTGAAGCCCTGGGGCTGAGGAAACCGAGGGCTGAAGACTGGCAGGGCCAGGGTGTAGTGTGCCCGTGGGAGCCCCACAGAGACTCCTGGGGGTACCTGAGGAGAAGAGCCAGGCCCTTTGTTATAAGGGTCCTGAGGGGGAGTTTCTGCCGTGGCTGGGAGGGACTGTTACAGGTGTCCAAGCATTTAGAAGCTTGTAAGGGTTGCGCTGACATAAGAAGTATGTTATCAAAAACACTTGTTTACTTCTCATGCCTTATTTATATTTTTGACAAACGTCTATTACCTAAGTAGAATGAAGTGGACATTATCTGTAGATGCCACTACCGGTTAAGTGCCTGATGCTGGGCAAGTACTAGAATTTCTTTCCATCTTATTTTTCTCATCTGGAAAATGGAAGGGGGCAGGGTGTGGGTTGCCTGTTATCTAAAGTTCCTTCACAACCAAACTTCTGTTTTACAAGTTTCTCAGATCAAGACAGACAACTGAATTTACCTCTAGAAAATTCACTTATTTTTTTCTCTACTGAGTAAAAAAAAAAAAGTTAGTGCTCACAGCTCTCAAGACAGCAGAGGGAGTGGATATTGCCACAAAGTACAATGGACACACAAACAGTGAATATATTCTATTAATTGTAAACTTCTCCCACATCTTATGTTTGATTTACCAACTAGTCCATTTTATTCCAGAAAGCAAGGTGTGCACAAATTTATCTGGGAGCCTCTGATACATCAGTCACTTTTGTTTCTTCCTCAGCGTGATGTCATGCAGGTTTACTGGCCTTCCCCTCTGCTTTATTTCACTTACCTGTCATTCAGTTGTTGGTTTGTTATTAACAGGCCATTGATGACAAGGAGCCCTACCTTTGCTGGGGACATAAAACTGAACAGTTTCTATCACAGGGAATGAAACCTCTGAAAACTTGCCACCTTCACCAAATGGAGGATTAAAAAGAACTTTAAAAGTGAGTTCCCATTGATTAGATAGAGGATTCATATTAGTTAGGCTTTTATTTACTCAAAAGTCACCTTTGACAGAGGATCAGAATATATTTGGTTAAACTTCAGGTACGCCCATCAGATACTAATTTGAAGCTTGTTCTTAAAGAAGAGAGCTTTTGGTTTGTTAGGTGTTGAAAACACAGTGGCATCTGCAATGTCATACCCTTCTTCCAGAAGGATCTTCTTTGGAGTGAATTGCATTTCTGAAAAGCTACCTCTTGTTGGAATTGATTTAGCTCAGTAGGAGACCTGTTAGTATTCTTGGTAGTTTCTTAGCACTGTGGTATTTTGTGAGGACTGGTCCTTCAGCAAATTTTCTAGTGAAAGTGGGTTTCAGTGTTTATATCGCTGGAATCTATCATCCATTTACTTTCAACTGGAGCACTAAGCATTGAAAGATAGCAGTGTTCCTGAATTTTATTTTGGTTGTGTTATCAGTGTATATCATAGTCATCTATATTTGTTAGCAAATCAGGTTGGCGGGTTCTTGGGAAATTAAATCCAATTTGGAATTTGAAGAAGTCTTATTTTTCACATTTTTTAAAACTTCTTCCCAAGAATTAGCCACACTGATTTAGTACACAACTCCCCTCCCCCACCCCTTCTTTACCACTCCCTTCCCGGGAAGCCCACATGGTGTTTGTACTAAAGAACCTCCCTGCCAGTGAAGGAGGCATACAAGAGACGTGGGTTCAGTCCCGTGGTTGGGAAGATCCCCTGGAGGATGGTGTGACAACCCACTCCAGTATTCTTGCCTGGAGAATCTCATGGATAAAGGAGCCTGCTGGGCCACAGTCCATGGGGTTGCAAAGAGCTGGACATGGCTGAAGCAACAAAGAGTCAGACACAGCTGAGCACACGCACCCCCTCCCCATTCTGTGCTTTGTTCTGGATAGACGACACAGAGTTTGGAAACTTGAATTAAAAAAATAGGAAATGTGCTGGATCTTAGTTGCAGCATGTGGGATCTAGTTCTCTGAGCAGGGATAGAACCTGGGCCTCCTGCCTTGGAAGCACAAAGTCTTACTGGTGGCACAAAGCCACCAAGAAAATCCCTAAAGAAATGTTTTCTACCAAACAGATGCTTTAAGACTTAAGGGGTACCTATTTTGTTAAGCATTTTCCTTTGATACCTTATTCATTTCCTTTTTTTCTACAAAAGATTATGTGATTATCGTCAAATAAAACTACACATAAGCTCCCAGAAAAGAAAATTTAAAATAGCCTAATGTCATTTTAACTTAACAAAGCACCGAGTTCCTAGTGGATCAGATGGTAAAGAATCCACCTGCAATGCAGGAGACCTGGGTTTGACTCTTGGGTTGGGAAGATCCCCTGAATAAGGGAATGGCTTCTCTTTCCAAAATTTTTCCTGGAGAATCTGACAGACAGAGGAGCCTGGTAGGCTACAGTCCATGGGGTCACAAAGAGCTGTACATGACTGAGTGACTAAGCAAACAAAACTAAAAAAGATAGCATCATCTGAAGCTCCCTGGGTACCCACCCCTTCTCAACCAGAGAAGTCTCAATTTTATCTGTTTTATCAGTCAGGTGCTGTGAAAATAATTTTTAAAACCACTGTACTGGGAGTGGCTTAATAGACAGGCAGCACAACACGCAAATTCGGGAATCACACAAACCCTGGTGTTCGTTGATGTTGTCCGTGTTCCCACTTCGTTCTCCCTTGAGTAGTCTGAGTGATCCCACATACTGCTTGCTTTGGTGACCTCTTTCAATTTTTGTGAAAATAAAATACAGGGAGGTTTGGTTGCTAGGCAACTTTACTTCATTCTACAGTTTTCCTTGATGAAAACTTTAAGCCCTGTTCACTTTCTTCCTAATGTTTGAAAACATCTAGTGCTTCTGTCACCTGATTTCCATAAATATGTAATCAGATTTAGTTTCTGTTATATTTCGTATATACTAGCTGGCACTAAACTGGTCTTTTTTGTACTATTTGTGCATTAGTTTCTTTTTGCCTTATTCAAATCTTTTTTCCCCTCAAATATACTTATCTCTAAGGTACCATTCGGAGAAGGTGATGGCACCCCACTCCAGTACTCTTGCCTGGAGAATCCCATGGACGGAGGAGCCTGGTAGGCTGCAGTCCATGGGGTCGCTAAGAGTTGGACGTGACTGAGTGACTTCACTTTCACTTTTCACTTTCATGCATTGCAGAAGGAAATGGCAATCCCCTCCGGTATTCTTGCCTGGAGAATCCCAGGGACAGAGGAGCCTGTTAGGCTGCCGTCTATGGGGTCGCACAAAGTCGGACACAACTGAAGTGACTTAGCAGCAGCAGCAGCAGCAGCAAGGTACCATTTGAATTTGAAGGCACCAATATATCATATTCACATTTTTTTCCCCTCATCATTTCACTCTCCAGTGTATTTTTGTGGTCTCATTCTCTTCTGTTCAGGGTCCTCTCTTCATGTCTGTTTCTTCTGTGGGTTCACTGCTCTCAAGTCTGTGCTGTCCATCCAGTCACCAGACTCTCCATAGCAGACCCAGTTTCTGCATCACCCCAGATGGACTTGTACTGTACCTGGACTCCTGGAACTAGGTTAAGACCTTGCTAACGATTATGGAGATTTTGCACTGAATGCCACCTGGCAAAGGCAGATCTCCAGGCCTGTTCACTGGTTTGATCTGCAGGGCCTCTGGCTTTCCTACCATCTTCACTGAGAACACAGATGTTGTACTCCAAAGTGCAGAGGAGTAATATGCTGCCTTGATAAGAGGACATTGACTTATGGAAGCCAAGGACCATAGAGAGCCAGCAGATAAATATTTTCTCCTGGCTGGTCTGTTCTGAGTGCAATAGTTCTTATGGCCTCTCTAGAGAAATCTGCAAGCAATCGACTCTTCAGCTTCGTAATGTCTAACATTTACTTTTTCTTTCCGTTTCATCTCCCTTTCCTGTATACTCCTACTTCTCTTGCTTTTTATTCCCCAGTAAAATGTAAGGACCATATGCTTTTGTTTCAGGCTTATTTTCTAGGGAACCTAGCCTAAGATACTCCCACATTTGTATTTCTATCTTACTCCTCTGTGTTACAAAGCCATATATCCAATATTCAAGTGTCTGTGTGGTTTCTTCATTTGGACCTCTTATTGCAACTCAAAGCCTAGGATCCAAAACATTCCCTTCAACCTTCCAACAACTATAACATTTTTTTTCAGTGTTCCTATCTTGACAAATGATGTTCTCAAACATCTAATTGCTGGAAGCTGGGAATCATTATTATTTTTGCAGCTTAATTTCATATATACGCTCAGTCATGTCCAGTTCTTTGTCACTCCATGGACTGTAGCCCACCAGGCTCCTCTGTCCATGTAATTCTACAGGCAAGAACACTGGAGTGGGTTGCCATTTCCTTCTCCAGAGGATATTCGCAACCCAGGAATCAAACCTTGGTCTCCTGCATTGGAGACAGATTCTTTACAGACTCTTGGTCTGAGCCACCAGGGATGCCCATAACTAGTCCTTAATCACTATTAAATCTATTTCTTAAATATCTCTAATCTGTTCATGCATATTTATCTCTACTGCTGCCACAGTAATTCAAGGAGCATCAGCTTCTACCCTGACTATTGTAGTAGTTTCTCAGTCTTCCTGAGTCCATGCTTGTGTCCTTCAATTTATTCTCCAAATGGTAGCCCAAGTGCTTTTATAAATAGGAATGTCATCTAGTATATCCTATCTACAAGCCATCATTAGCTTCCTTTTGCCTTAGAATAAAATCTTAACTCCTTATGCTCTCCGGGGCCTGACATGGATATGAACTCAACACATAAATAACATTGTCTCACTTTTTCTTCCTTTCCTTCTTGCTTTCCCTACTCCAATCACACCGACTTCTTTTGGTTTCTCAATCAAATATGCTTTCGCTCATCAATATCTTCATAATACCTTCATCCATACCTTCACCCTGAAATATTTATCCCCATCACTTCTATCTGGATAATTCTTATAGTTCTTTTAGATCTCAGATTAAGTGCTAATTTATTTGGAAAGAGTTGATGAGCTTCCAGTTTGTATTCTGCGTGTTCACGCTTTGTCACTCACTTCTGTCCGACGCTTTGCAGCCTCGTAGACTGTAGCCTGCCAGACTGTACTGCGCATGGGATTTCCCAGGCAAAAATACTCGAGTGGGTTGCTGTTGCCTCCTCTAGGGGATCTTCCGGACCCAGGGATCAAGCCTGCAGTTTCTGCATTGGCAGGTGGATTCTTTACCACTGAGCCACCTGGAAAGCCCCTTTAAAGGGAAGATGAGACAGAATTTTTACAAGAGGCTCAGGAATGTATGTATGTAATCAGGTATGCAGTCATCATCGTAAGGCTTTTATCTATTAGGTCTGAGGAAATGCTTCTTTTTGTTGGATGTTTCTGTTAGAGATTGTTAACTCCCATATCATACCAAACTTGTTATTTGTATCACTTATCATACTTTGCATCATTTGCTTAGTTTCTATATTTGCAGCTAGCATGTAAAGTTCGTATAATCAGATTATACTTTGTTCATTGCTATATTCAGGCTAGCTAAAAGTTATTCTCCATCCTGTTCCCTCTGGCCATGCTACCACTGTTTGGTGGGGGGCAAATAAAAGAAAAGATTGAGTGCTAGGCCAGGCAGCTAAAACTTGGAGAAATTTAAGTACTCATAAAAGCTACCCCAAGAATTAGATCTGACATTACCTAGGACATCTTTTCATTTGCTTTGTTTTACCTCGTTTCATTTGGGCTGAAGTGACACTTGGGATAGATGAGTTCATCTCGAGGTCAGAAGAATCAGAGCAGAAGAAAAAACCAAGATAAACTCCAGCTTGCCAGCTCAATGCACTCTTTTAAAATTTTAACTCAAAGCATTCTCCCATCTGATTTTAGCATCTCAGCCATCATCCTTCTTGTAAACTCTTCCTTACTTCCACTCCAGTTCCTCCCTCTTTCAGTGTTTCATAAATGTTAAAGCTATACTGTCTTTTTCTGTATCATTCTTGCATCTCTATCTTGCTCAGTGAGATAAGCTCCTTTGGTTTTATTGTTCAAATAAAACCATTTTTCTAGGATTTTATTTCTCAGTAAAGTGAAAGGACATATGCTTTTGTTTCAGGCCTTTTCCCCCCAGGGAACCTAGCCTAAGGCATTCTCAAATTTATATTTCTGTTTATTCTTCTCTACTCCAAAGCTATATATCCACTATCAAACTGGATTCTTGGTTTTCTCCACTTGGACCTGTAGCTGCAACTTAAGCTAGTCCAGAACACCTTCATTCTATCTTTAACCATAGAACAAAAGATACAGAATGTTAAAAATATCTGACTCTAAACAGTACCTTTTAAATGGTCTTTTTCCCATTCATATTAAAGATATTATTTCTTTTGAATTCTGTAGGATTAGTGCTAATTACTATTTTGCATATTGTCTTACTGTAAATAGTATTTGAGAATAAATACGTGTATATAATATTCAGTGATGATGAAGTAATAGAATCCCCATCAGAATGAAATAGCCCCTTGTCCCCTTCCTCTCTTCAATTCAGTTATCTATTTCTAACTGCAGATCTTCTTGGGTTTTATAAAGTTAAATCAAGTTATGTAGCAATGTAGAAGAAAACTACTGTGAGGTATTTTCCACGTTGATAACTTGGTTTGATAGTGAAATTTATTGTCTTGGTATATTTTCTCCTTTTTCCTTATAATTTCACATGTGCTCCTCTCAAAGTAATCTATTAAGTCAAAGATGACAATCCTCAAGGATATAAGGTAAATATTCTTTAATACATAGTATGCTCAAATGGTAAAGAATCTACACACAGTGCAGAAGACCTGGGTTCCCCTCCTGGGTGGGGAAGATCCACTAGAGAAGGGAATGGCAACCCATTCTAGTATTCTTGCCCAGAGAATCCCATGTACAGAAGAACCTGGTGGGCTGCAGTCCATATGGTCACAAACAGTCGGACATGATTGTGTGACTAACATTTTTCTATAATATAAATCCTCATAAGAATCTTAGTGATATGTAGTGGAGCAATCTGTGAATAGCCAGGACATCAGTAGGATGGGGGAAACTGAAAGGGAGCAGGTCTTGGTGGAGTATAGAGAAACAAGAATTCTGATTTTTACATTTTAAGGTTGAGAAACCAATTCTATGGAGAAATATTGCATAAGAAGTTAGATAATTGAGGTGAATGTTCTTGGGAAAGCTGAGAGCTAAAAGTATAAATTAGTGAATTGTTGGCCTATAAAATTGACTTTTGAGGTCATAGGATTTAATGTTTCCATTTAGAGCATGAATGTAGTTAGAGGAAAGTCTAAGATTTGAACCCTAGAGCCTCCCGACACCTAGACATCAGGGAGAGAAGGAATATCTAGAAAAGGATACAAGGAAGAAGTGATCAGTGAGGTGGAAGGAAAACCAAAGTAACAAAAAAATGTCCTGGAAGTAAAGATAAGTAATCTGCTATGTCACATGCAAGCTGATGGATCAAGTGAAGGGAGGAATGAGAACTGGCTCTTGGATTTTTTTTTCAGCTGGAGGCTGTGGGTGATCTGGGAAAGTTTCAATGGAGTGATGGAGGTGTTCATGTGATTGGAGAATGTTCATGAGATAACAGGAGAGGAATAATTGAGGACTGAAAGAATAGAGAACTCTTTCAGTTTTCATCTAAAGGGGTTCAGAGAAAGAGATGGTAGGTGGAGGGGAAATATGACAAAGAGAGGGTTTTGTTCATAGTTTCAAAAACAAAGAAATAATGTACACATTATGAAATTTACAGATCTTAAAAGTATAGTCTACTTAAGTTTGATCAGTGCATACACTCATGCGAAACACACTCCTATCAAGACATAAAGTTGTTCCTATCAGCCCAGGTATTTCCTTGTGCCTATTTCTGTCAGGGATAATTACTATTCCACTCACCCTCATCAACTACACAAGAAACAACAGTTACTCTGATTCTGTTACCACAGAACACTGTTGCCAAGTCCGGGAGTTAATAGGAATGGAATCACATGGTATGTCCTATTTTATATCTGTCTTATTTCAGAATGCTTTTGAGATTCATGTTGCTGTATGTACCAATAGATCATTTCCTTTTAATTACTGAGCAGAATTCAGTAAACATTGCATGTATCATAAATATTGATTACCATATCATACATCGTTTCTCCATTCTCCTACTCATAAATCCTTACATTGAAGTGGGGTTTTCTGTGGTCATGAGAAACCTATTCCATTACTCTAATAACTCTTATTGGTAAATAGTTCTGTCTTGCATAGAGGAAAAAAAATGCGTTTCTCTACAACTTCTTAACCACTCATCCTAGTTACATGCCCTGAACCCAAATGGAAAAAATTATTTTCCTCATGTTTCCTCATCCAGTATGAGCTTCCTCAGTTCTTTCAAATGTTTCTGATACAGCATGCTGCTGCTGCTTCATCACTTCAGTTGTGTCTGACTCTGTGCAACACTATAGACTGCAGGCTGGTAGGCTCCTCTGTCTGTGGGATTCTGTAGGCAAGAGTACTGGCAAGATCCTCCTCTCAGGAATCTTCCTGACCCAGGGATCAAACCTGGGTCTCCTGCATTGTTGGCAGATTCTTTATTGCTGAGCCACAAGGGAAGACCCTAATATAGCATATGACCCTTCAAATCATCTAGGTTTTGTTACTGAAAACGTGATGATGTATATCCCTTGAAGTGGTAGTGCTAAGACTAATAAATATTAGTAATTAAATAAACCAGATATAATTTGGTCAATAAAAAGATTGAAACTATCACCACTTCTTCTACCTAGTATGTTTTTAATGTAGCCTAGAATCACATTAGGTTTCTCTCAGCCACATAATTTCTTTTAAAAATTTGAGATTATTTTAAATAATTATATTTGAATGTATATTCTTATTATATCTCCTAAGTTACACATTTTTAAGTTAGTTTCTTTGAGCAAATAGTGACCCTGTAGCTTTACCCCTGCTAAGCTTTTTTAGATTGATCGAAATGTTCCAATGGGTTGAGTCCTTTTCAGAATCATAATTATCGAACAAATTGTGTTTTTTAATATTATTTGATGTTATATATGTAATTGGTACTCCATGAATATACTTATCAAAATCATTGATAAAAATATAGTACAGAGTGGGTGGTACTAAGGTCAAACCCTTTGATACATTTAAATGATTTTCTCAGGATTCTATTCAATCTCTGTTCAGTTCAGTTCAGTCACTCAGTCGTGTCTGACTCTTTGTGACCCCATGAAACTCAGCACGCCAGGCCACCCTGTCCATCATCAACTCTGGGAGTTTATTCAAACTCATGTCCATTGAGTCAATGATGCCATCTAACCATCTCATCCTCTGTCATCCCCTTCTCTTCCTGCCTTCAATCTTTCCCAACATAGTGTCTTTTCAAATGAATTAGCTCTTCTCATCAGGGGGCCAAAATATTGGAGTTTCAGCTTCAATGTCAGTCCTTCCAGTGAGCACCCAGGACTGATCTCCTTTAGGATGGACTGGTTGGATCTTCTTGCAGTCCAAGGGACTCTCAAGAGTTTTTTCCAACACCACAGTCCAAAAGCATCAATTCTTCAGCACTCAGCTTTCTTTATAGTCCAACACTCACATCCATACATGACTACCGGAAAAACCATAGCCTTGACTAGATGGACTTTTGTTGACAAAGTAATGTCTCTGCTTTTTAACATGCTGTCTAGGTCAGGAAGCAACAGATAGAACTGGACATGGAACAACAGACTGGTTTCAAATAAGAAAAGAAGTACGTCAAGGCTGTATATTCTCACCCTGCTTATTTAACTTCTATGCAGAGTACATCATGATAAATGCTAGGCTGGAAGAAGCACAAGCTGGAATCAAGATCGCCAGGAGAAATATCAATAACCTCAGATATGCAGATGACACCACCCTTATGGCAGAAAGTGAAGAGAAACTAAAGAGCCTCTTGATGAAAGTGAAAGTGGAGAGTGAAAAAGTTGGCTTAAAGCTCAACATTCAGAAAACGAAGATCATGGCATCTGGTCCCATCACTTCATGGGAAATAGATGGGGAAACTGTGTCAGACTTTATTTTTGGGGGCTCCAAAATCATTGCAGATGATGATTGCAGCCTTGAAATTAAAAGGCACTTACTCCTTGGAAAGAAAGTTACGACCAAACTAGATAGCATATTAAAAGTCGAGACATTACTTTGCCAAAAATGGTCCATCTAGTCAAGGCTATGGTTTTTCCAGTGTTCATGAATGGATGTGAGAATTGGACTGTGAAGAAAGCTGAGTGCCGAAGAATTGATGCTTTTGAGCTGTGGTGTTGGAGAAGCCTCTTGAGAGTCCCTTGGACTGCAAGGAGATCCAACCAGTCCATTCTAAAGGAGATCAGTCCTGGGTGTTCTTGAAGGACTGATGCTAAAGCTGAAACGCCAATACTTTGGCCACCTAATGCGAATAGTTGACTCATTGGAAAAGCCTGATTCTAGGAGGGATTGGGGGCAGGAGGAGAAGGGGATGACAGAGGATGAGATGGCTGGATCACATCACTGACTTGATGGACAGGAGTTTGGGTAAACTCTGGGAGATGGTGATGGGCAGGGAGGCCTGGCGTGCCAATTCATGGGTTTGCAGAGTCGGACACGACTGAGCAACTGAACTGAACTGAACTGAAGTAGGTTGGTCATAACTTTTCTTCCAAGGAGTAAGTGTCTTGTCTTTTAATTTCATGGCTGCAATCACCATCTGCAGTGATTTGGGAGCCCAGAAAAATAAAGTCAGCCACTGTTTCCACTGTTTCCCCATCTATTTGCCATGAAGTGATGGGACTGGATGCCATGATCTTAGTTTTCTGAATGTTGAGCTTTAAGCCAACTTTTTCACTCTCCTCTTTCACTTTCATCAAGAAGCTCTTTAGTTCTTCACTTTCTTCCATAAGGGTAGTGTCATCTGTATATCTGAGGTTATTGATATTTCTCCCAGCAATCTTGATTCTAGCTTGTGCTTCATCCAGCCCGGTACAATCTCTGTTAAGCATACTTTATCATTAGCCTTCAAACAATTTCAAATTCAGTCATTTTTTATACTATTAGTTTACACACATTTATTTAGTGTATCCAGTGAAAGATGATGCCTTTTTGGTGTCCAAGTTCATGATTTCTGAGTTCCCTCTATGCTACCTCATGAGCATCCTTGAAAAGTAAACAAGTAGAATTGTTCAGAATTACTTAGAATCAGCAAACTGGTTTCTGCTGATCAGTAGTTACTTATTCCAAATGCTAAGGAATGTTTTTAAAAAGAATATGTTTTAATTAATTATTTTAATGTAAATTTATTTAATTAGAGGTTAATTACTTTACAATATTGTATTGGTTTTGCCATCATCAACATGAATCCGCCACAAGTATACACGTGTTCCCCATTCTGAACCCCCTTCCCTCCTCCCTCCCTATACCATCCCTCGGGGTTGTCTCAGTGCACCAGCCGAAGCATCCAGTATCATGCATCGAACCTGGACTGGTGATTCATTTCATATATGATACACATTTCAGTGCCATTCTCCCAAATCGTTCCACCCTCGCCCTCTCCCACAGAGTCCAAAAGACTGTTCTATACATCTGTGTCTCTTTTGCTGTCTTGCATACAGGGTTATCGTTACCATCTTTCTAAATTCCATATATATGCGTTAGTATACTGTATTGATGTTTTTCTTTCTGGCTTACTTCACCCTGTATAATAGGCTCCAGTTTTATCCACCTCATTATAACTGATTCAAGTGTATTCTTTTTAATGGCTGAATAATACTCCATTGTGTATATGTACCACAGCTTTCTTATCCATTCATCTGCTGATGGACATCTAGGTTGCTTCCATGTCCTGTCTATTATAAACAGTGATGCGATGAACATTGGAGTACACATGTCTCTTTCAATTCTGGTTTCCTCGGTGTGTATGCCCAGCAGTGGGATTGCTGGGTCATAAGGCAGTTCTATTTGCAGTTTTTTAAAATTTTATTTATTTATTTTTTAAAATACTTTATTCTACTTTACAATACTGTATTGGTTTTGCCATACATTGACATGAATCAGCCACATGTGTCCAGGATCTCCCAATGCCAAAGCCCCCTCCCACCTCCTACCCCACACAGTCTCCCCGGATCATCCCGTACACCAGCCCCAAGCATTCTGTATCCTGTATTGAACATAGACCGGTGCTTCATTTCTTATATGATAGTATACATGTTTCAGTGTCATTCTCCCATATCATCCCACCCTCTCCCTCTCCCTCAGAGGCCAAAAGTCCGTTCTATACCTCTGTGTCTCTTTTGTTGTCTCACAGACAGGGTCATCATTACTATCTTTCTAAATTCCATATATATGTGTCAGTATACTATATTGGTGTTTTTCTTTCTGGCTTACTTCACTCTGTATAATCGGCTCCAGTTTCATCCATCTCATTAGAACTGAGTCAAATTTATTCTTTTAAGGGCTGAGTAATACTCCATTGTGTATATGTACCACAGCTTTCTTATCCATTCATCTGCTGATGGACATCTAGGTTGTTTCCATATCCTGGCAATTATAAACAATGCTGCAATGAACATTGGGGTACATGTGTCTCTTTCAATTCTGGTTTCCTCAGTGTGCATGCCTAGTAGTGGGATTGCTGGGTCATAAGGCAGTTCTATTTGCAATTTTTAAGGAATCTCCACACTGTTTTCCATAATGGCTGTACCCACCAACAGTGTAAGAGGGTTCCCTTTTCTCCACATCCTCTCCAGCATTTATTGCTTGTAGACTTTTGTATCGCAGCCATTCTGACTGGTGTGAAATGGTACCTCATTGTGGTCTTGATTTGCATTTCTCTGATAATGAGTGATGTTGAGCATCTTTTCATGTGTTTGTTAGCCATCCGTATGTCTTCTTTGGAGAAATGCCTATGTAGTTCTTTGGCCCATTTTTTGATTGGGTCCTTTGTTTTTCTGGAGTTGAGCTGCATAAGTTGCTTGTATATCTTTGAGATTAGTTGTTTGTCAGTTGCTTCATTTGCTACTGTTTTCTCCCATTCAGAAGGCTGTCTTTTCACCTTGCTTATAGTTTCCTTTGTTGTGCAGAAGCTTTTAATTTTAATTAGATCCCATTTGTTTATCTTTGCTTTTATTTCCAGTATACTGGGAGGTGGATCATAGAGGATCCTGCTGTGATTTATGTCGGAGAGTGTTTTGCCTATGTTCTCCTCTAGGAGTTTTATTGTTTCTGATCTTACGTTTAGATCTTTAATCCATTTTGAGTTATTTTTGTGTGTGGTGTTAGAAAGTGATCTAGTTTCATTCTTTTACAAGTGGTTGACCAGTTTTCCCAGCACCACCTGTTAAAGAGACTGTCTTACTCCATTGTATATTCTTGCCTCCTTTGTCAAAGATAAGGTGACCATATGTGTGTGGATTTATCTCAGGGCTTTCTATTTTGTTCCATTGATCTATTTTTCTGTCTTTGTGCCAGTACCATACTGTCTTAATGACTGTGGCTTTGTAGTAGAGCCTGAAGTCAGGCAGGTTGATTCCTCCAGTTCCATTCTTCTTTCTCACGATTGCTCTGGCTATTCGAGGTTTTTTGTATTTCCATATAAATTGTGAAATTATTTGTTGTAGCTCTGTGAAAAATACCATTGGGAGCTTGATAGGGAGTGCATTGAATCTATAAATTGCTTTGGGTAGTGTACTCATTTTCACTATATTGATTCTTCCAATCCATGAACATGGTATATTTCTCCATCTATTAGTGTCCTCTTTGATTTCTTTCACCAGTGTTTTATAGTTTTCTATATATAGGTCTTTAGTTTCTTTAGGTAGATATATTCCTAAGTATTTTATTCTTTTCGTTGCAATGGTGAATGGAATCATTTCCTTAATTTCTCTTTCAGTTTTCTCATTATTAGTGTATAGGAATGCAAGGGATTTCTGTGTGTTGATTTTATATCCTGCAACTTTACTATATTCATTGATTATCTCTAGTAATTTTCTGATGGAGTCTTTAGGGTTTTCTATATAGAGGATCATGTAATCTGCAAACAGTGAGAGTTTTACTTCTTCTTTTCCAATTTGGATTCCTTTTATTTCTTTTTCTGCTCTGATTGCTGTGGCCAAAACTTCCTGAACTATGTTTAATAGTAATGGTGACAGTGGGCACTCTTGTCTTGTTCCTGACTTTAGGTGAAATGCTTTCAATTTTTCACCACTGAGGATAATGTTTGCTGTGGGTTTGTCATATATAGCTTTTATTATGTTGAGGTACATTCCTTCTACTCCTGCTTTCTGGAGAGTTTTTATCATAAATTGATGTTTAATTTTGTCAAAGGCTTTCTCTGCATCTATTGAGATAATCATATGGCTTTTACTTTTCAATTTGTTAATGTGGTATATTACATTGATTGATTTGTGGATATTAGAATCCTTGCATCCCTGGGTTAAAGCCCACTTTTTAATGGGCTTTTTAATGGATCTTTTTAATGTGTTGTTGGATTCTGATTGCTAGAATTTTGTTAAGGAATTTTGTATCTATGTTCATCAGTGATATTGGCCTGTAGTTTTCTTTTTTTGTGTGGCATCTTTGTCAGGTTTTGGTGTTAGGGTGATGGTGGCCTCATAGAAGGAGTTTGGAAGTTTCCCTTACTCTGCAATTTTCTGGAAGAGTTTGAGTAGAATAGGTGTTCAGTTCAGTTCAGTCACTCAGTCGTGTCCAGCTCTTTGCAACCCCATGAATCACAGCATACCAGGCCTCTCTGTCCATCACCAATTCCCGGAGTTCACTCAGACTCACGGCCATTGAGTCTGTGATGCCATCCAGCCATCTCATCCTCGGTCTCCCCTTTTCCTCCTGCTCCCAATTCCTCCCAGCATCAGAGTCTTTTCCAGTGAGTTAACTATTTGCATGAGGTGGCCAAAGTACTAGAGTTTCAGCTTTAGCATCATTCCTTCCAAAGAAATCCCAGGGTTGATCTCCTTCAGAATGGACTGGTTGGATCTCCCTGCAGTCCAAGGGACTGTCAAGAGTCTTCTCCAACACCACAGTTCAAAAGCATCAATTCTTTGGCACTCAGCCTTCTTCACAGTCCAACTCTCACATCCATACATGACCACAGGAAAAACCATAGCCTTGACTAGATGACTTTGTTGGCAAAGTAATGTCTCTGCTTTAGAATATACTATCTAGGTTGGTCATAACTTTTCTTCCAAGAAGTAAGTGTCTTTTAATTTCATGGCTGCAGTCACCATCTGCAGTGATTTTGGAGCCCCAGAAAATAAAGTCTGACACTGTTTCCACTGTTTCCCCATCTATTTCCCATGAAGTTATGGGACTGGATGTCATGATCTTCATTTTCTGAATGTTGAGCTTTAAGCCAACTTTTTCATTCTCCACTTTCACTTTCATCAAGAGGCTCTTTAGCTCCTCTTCTCTTTCTGCCATAAGGGTGGTGTCATCTGCATATCTGAGGTTATTGATATTTCTCCCGGCAATCTTGATTCCAGCTTCTGTTTCTTCCAGTCCAGCATTTCTCATGATGTACTCTGCATAGAAGTTAAATAAACAGGTGACAATATACAGCTTTGACGTACTCCTTTTCCTATTTGGAACCAGTCTGTTGTTCCATGTCCAGTTCTAACTGTTGCTTCCTGACCTGCATCCAGATTTCTCAAGAGGCAGGTCAGGTGGTCTGGTATTCCCATCTCTTTCAGAATTTTCCACAGTTTATTGTGATCCACACAGTCAAAGGCTTTGGCATAGTCAATAAAGCAGAAGTAGATGTTTTTCTGGAACTCTCTTGCTTTTTCCATGATCCAGCGGATGTTGGCAATTTGATCTCTGGTTCCTCTGCCTTTTCTAAATCCAGCTTGAACATCAGGAAGTTCACGGTTCACGTATTGCTAAAGCCTGGCTTGGAGAATTTTGAGCATTACTTTACTAGTGTGTAAGATGAGTGCAATTGTGCGGTAGTTTGAGCATTCTTCGGCATTGCCTTTCTTTGGAATTGAAATGAAAACTGACCTTTTCCAGTCCTGTGGCCACTGCTGAGTTTTCCAAATTTGCTGGCATAATGAGTGCAGCACTTTCACAGCATCATCTTTCAGGATTTGAAATAGCTCAACTGGAATTCCATCACCTTCTCTACCTTTGTTCATAGTGATGCTTTCTAAGGCCCACTTGAATTCACATTCCAGGATGTCTGGCTCTAGATGAGTGATCACACCATCATGATTATTTGGTGTTAGCTCTTCTCTAAATTTTTGGTAGAATTCAGCTGTGAAGCCGTCTGGACCTTGGCTTTTGTTTGCTGAAAGATTTCTGATTACAGTTTCAATTTCCATACTTGTGATGGGTCTGTTAAGATTTTCTATTTCTTCCTGGTTCAGTTTTGGAAAGTTGTACTTTTCTAAGAGTTTGTCCATGTCTTCCACGTTGTCCATTTTATTGGCATATAATTGCTGATAGTAGTCTCTTCTGATCCTTTGTATTTCTGTGTTGTCTGTTGTGGTTTCTCCATTTTCATTTCTAATTTTATTGATTTGATTTTTCTCCCTTTGTTTCTTGATGAGTCTGGCTAATAGTTTGTTAATTTTATTTATCCTTTCAAAGAACCAGCTTTTTGCTTTGTTGATTTTTGCTATGGTCTCTTTTGTTTCTTTTTCATTTATTTCTGCCCTAATTTTTAAGATTTCTTTACTTCTGGTAACCCTGGGGTTCTTCATTTCTTCCTTTTCTAGTTGCTTTAGGTGTTCAGTTCAGTTCAGTCACTCAGTCATGCCTGACTCTTTGCGACCCCATGAATCGGAGCCTCCCAGGCCTCCCTGTCCATCACCAACTCCCAGAGTTCACTCAGACTCATGTCCATCGAGTAAGTGATGCCATCCAGCCATCTCATCCTCTGTCGTCCAGTTGTCCTCCTGCCCCCAATCCCTCCCAGCATTAAAGTCTTTTCCAGTGATTCAACTCTTCACATGAGGTGGCCAAAGTACTGGAGTAGAGTTCGGTTATTTATTTGACTTATTTCTTGTTTCTTGAGGTATGCCTGTATTGCTATGTACTTTCCCCTTAGCACTGCTTTTACAGTGTCCCACAGGTTTTGGGTGGTTGTGTTTTTATTTTCATTCATTTCTATGCAAATTTTGATTTCTTTTTTGATTTTGTCTGTGATTTGTTGGTTATTCAGCAACGTGTTGTTCAGCCTCCATATGCTGGAATTTTTAATAGTTTTTCTCCTGTAGTTGAGATCTAGTCTTACTGCATTGTGGTCAGAAAAAATGCTTGGAATGATATGTCTTGGAATCTAACCAAACGACATGGTCTATAAACAGCCTTCATGTTGTAGTGAAGATGATGGAAAGGCTTTGAATAAAAACAGACCTGATTTCAAATTTCAGCTATATGACTTTGAGCAAATAATTTGAGTTTTCTTTTATCTTCAGCTTTAAAGTTGGGATAATTATTTGTATGTGTCTGTGTTCCATTCAGAATTAAATAGTAATGGGATTCAAGGTGAATGTTTGACACATGTCTGCTATTGTTATCTGTGTCTGTCCCCATGTCCTTGATTATGCACATACGTCAGGGACCACCAAGGGAACATAGAGTCTGTGAGGCTGCTTAGGACTTTTAGTTGGATTTATTTAGAACAGGACCTAAACCTTTTAGACTTTGCTAGACGCTACACTTTACCACCCTCACTTAATATTTGAACTTTTGTTTCCTTATACCAATACTTGTTCTTTGGTTTTCAAGCTTACTTGTTTTTAATGTTCTTGATGCTTTTGTCTAGTGATTGTCATTTATTTTTATATGTACCATGAGCCAAACTTAGTAGTTCATATTTTATTACAAATAGGATGTACTTCAGACAGCATAACATATGCTTGTTTTGGTTTTATGGTAGAAAGAAAAATGCAGAGTTCCTATACCATTAAATTCTTGTCACCTTAATAAAAAGTAATTATTTCAATAGTTTTAAACCATTAGGCCAATGGGAAATGATGAAAACTTTTGGTAGAATTTCATATGAAATTACTTAGAACTGCATGCCTCTTTCCCTTATGTATTATCTACTTAATTTGTACTAAAATCTTTACAGTGTTGGTCAGATTTGAGACCTTGTTTAAATAATGATGTTAATAATAGCTATTAATTATTGAGAGACATATTCTAATAGTTTCTCATAATTTACCTGATTTAATTCAATGAGAAAACCTATGAGGTGACTACTCATTTATTCTCATTTTACAAAATAGAAAATTGAAGCACAAACTGTTAAAGTAACTTTCCCATGTTCATATAGCTTATAAGTGGTGATGCTGGGATATGAATTCAGACTCTGAAGGTTAGCCTTATTTGCTACTGTTAAAAGTAGTGAAAGAAAAAGTTTTCCAAAATAAGATATTATTAGGAAGAAAAATTGTGGTTGGAAGCGGGTGTAACAGCTATGGAGTAAATTTGCATGGATCTCTGTTTCCGTGAAGAACTAGCTCTCAAAACTGACTCATGTGGTCTGGAATTTTAGCACACATACACCCATATACCATGGTTTATACACTAGGCTATGGTTCTGTCATGGTAAAGGAGGAGTGCTCCCTGGCTTCTCCTAACATCTATGGATGGAGCCAAGATCCTCACATGTGAATTGTGGATGAAACTATCCACCAACCCTTCCTAGTGACAGGAAGGTGGAGAGCAAAGACAGTATCACACACCCATTTAGGACACCCTTACAAACTATAAAATCCATGTACGTTTTATTTCACAAGAGTGCCCAGAAATTTTTGTGAAATTAATCCAAAGTAGTTCAAGGGTGGGCTGCTTATTTGTGGCAATGGTTGAGGACCTTGGGAGCCCAGATCCAGCACTGAAAAATGTTACCCATCAGCCATGGGTATAAAGGAGACATGCCTTTTCCATGATTTACCCTTCTGTCTTCAGATTAAAGTCTCTGTGAAACCGAATTGCAGACATGTGACCTTATTAACGTGGGTCTTACCTTGCCAGCATAGGTGGCGACTTGATATAGGCCTGATACAATAGTCTACTTGAATGTTTTATCATATATTCACAACTGCTTGTGTGGTGTTGCTCTTCGGGGCTTTTTAGCCCCATTCCCAATACACACACACATGTGGCAGAGTAAGTGTAGTCCTGTAGGCTCTAAGTTGAAGCCATAACATTTATGGTAGAGTCAACTTCCTTGTGGATCCCATTCCAAATAAAAGAAATCAATAAGGCAAGTGGTTCCTTTGTTTCCATTCAGTCAGGTAAGCTTTGCAGGGATTTTAAAGGCTCTTTATCTTCTAAGCATTCCTTTATGACACATTTCTGAGTGAATTAAATTACATAAAGGGAAGGATTTATTTCTCATGAAGATCACTATTTGAGTGAAGTGTTCAGTGCAGCCCTATAGCACATCAGATATGTGTATATTTTCACAAGGTTAAGTTTTTATAGCAATCTTAGTATGAAATGCAAGCTGAGACTTTCTGCTTTACTAGAAATGTTGTATACTTATTTCCTTTTACTTGGTAATTTGTCAAGATAGCGGAAGAAGGGACCAAGTATTTTGAGGACAAAATAGAGCCTTTAGTAACAGGCATTGCAACAACTCACCATTTTACAGATAGTAATAGCTTATCCTATGCTTTGATGGATGGATTAATCACAAAATACTAAATGTCAAGACACATTAAAGAAAAATAATCTCTTATTTGGTTTGATGTGATGATGAAAATTCTATTTAAATCAGTTCCCCCAGTGAAAAGTTGTAGATCTTATAAAAATCTTTTGCTGGTTTGCTACTGGGTGGTGAATAGTTGTGGATTTGTTGAACTCATGTATTCCCTCTTCACGAGTGATGGTCTGTTTTGTCATTTGAGTGTTGTTCAGGTGGGCTGGCTTTATATTTAAAGTGCCTTGGAAATAGGAAAATATTAAATTTCATGAGGGAATATATGAAGATTCTAGATTTTCAACCATAAAGATATGGAAATAGATTTCCATTAAAAAAGAAAAAAAAAGAAATGCTACAATTTATTATAATTAGAGGAATTAGATGTCTCTTGCACTTAACCAGTAGTTAGCAAGATCAAGAGTCAATTTGAAAAATGATGTGACAATAAGGGAAAAAATGTCTCTCTTGCTATGGTTTATGCGAGGATTCCATTCTCTTTTTTTTCTCTCTGCTACTCTCAGTATGCCACCCTGGAGCCTCCATAATACTCACATTCTCTGATCTGTGCAGACTCAGTACAGAATGATTTGGCTGCTTTGAATGGGTCTTCTTCTAGAAAGGAGATACCATCAAACTGGGTAAAAGTGAAATATGGAAGCGGCTGGGTGAAAGGAGATTCTGGGTCCAATGGAAAGCTTTTATTTTAGCAGGCAGTAACCATGTTCATGGAGAAGGCAATGGCACCCCACTCCAGTACTCTTGCCTGGAAAATCCCATAGATGGAAAAGCCTGGTAGGCTGCAGTCCATGGGGTCGCTGAGGGTCGGACACGACTGAGTGACTTCACTTTGACTTTTCACTTTCGTGCATTGGAGAAGGAAATGGCAACCCGCTCCTGTGTTCTTGCCTGGAGAATCCCAGGGACAGGGGAGCCTGATGGGCTGCCGTCTATGGGGTCGCACAGAGTCAGACACGACTGAAGTGACTTAGCAGCAGCAGCAACCATGTTCAGGTTTAACATGGGGGCTTGATGTAATTTTGCGGACGGTGGTTCAGTGGTTTAATTTTCAAGGCCTTTATAGGGTTGTTTGGTCTGCTCCCACTGGTCCTCACTGGCATGCCAAGGAGGAAGAAGTTCCCCAGGCCTGGCTGTTGGGAGCCTCCAGTTGGGGGATGGTGTCCCCAGACTAAGGGGACAAAGCATATGTTCTAGGTTGGTCCCCCTTCTGTGGTGGGATCCCTCTTGCTATTGCCATCCAGCATCTCTGGGTTTGGATGGAGGTCCTCAGGCTCATGGGGAAGCATAGCATTGCCCCTGGTTCTTCTTATCTGCCGGGCCCCAGTGAATCCCGCTCACTTGTTATGGCAGACTTGCCTGGTGTTTCTAGCAGGAGAGGAATGGGCCTGCCTGGGCTATCTCCTATTGCTGTGCTGAGTCTGGGTACACCAAGCCTGGACAGCCTTTCTTTGAGGGTGAGGGGTCACAGGATGACCTGTTGTTACCTTGTTCCTCCAAGTCTTGAAGTCCTTATCCAAACCACTGCCTTCTTTCTCTTTTCAGACTTTTCCTTTGATTGTCTCTTACATTATTTGCGGGGCTTCTAGTTGTCCTTGCCGGGGTACAGCAGGTAGAAATGACCCCCAGCCATCTTATATAGACTGAAAGCTCACTATAATTACTTTTTGAGTAAGATAATCTTATGTCAATATAAGATTACATGATTTTAGTTTAAATGTATTTTTAAATAGGAAAAATTCTCTTCTAGAATTTCTAATCAAAATTTAAAGACCCTCTTTTTATTCTTTTTATGTCCAATTAGGTTCTTAATGCTTTAAGAGTTTTCTAAGGTTGAATCGATAAAAATTGACTGCCAATATACAGACTCTACTGATGCTTGTCATTTGTACATGGAACACATCCTTTAGTGAAACTGGATTAAATGGACAGAATGATTTTAAGTTGTATGAATTAATCATCTAGACAGTTGTCTTAATTTTTCACACATCTAGTTCTATCTCAAGCCCCTTTATTCAATCTTGACCCCATTCCAAAATGCATATACATAATTCACTGACATTGACTGTATCACAGTAGCAAAACTTACCTGGGAAAACTTTGGAAAGGAAGCTATTCTATTATTTTTAAGCAGGAAGAAATAAACTAATTTTAGTCTTTCTCATTAAATATTTAGCCATGTAACTTTTCCCTTGAATCATAAGGATTTGACACATAGTATCAAAGCTTGTGTTAATCCACTGAATGTCAGTTTATGTGTGACTTTGTGAAAGGAAAAGATGAAAATACTAATAAGTTTTCATTGCTAGATTCTCCTATGCTTTCACTGTTTCACTATTTGGGATTAGTTTATAAGAGCAGAATGTCACCTGACCTGTCATTTTCATGATGTTGCTTTATTTCCATGATGGGATTATGGATATGATGGCAGGGAAGCTTCTGTATCCAAAATTTTTGGCCATGCATCAAATTTTAAGTGATTTCTGTATAAGATGTGCTTAATAATTCTGTCCTACTGAATGAAAATTTAGGAATAATCCCAACAATGTTTATGGTTATAAAAGACTTGCAAAAAGTTGTACCACACAGAGGTTTCACACATGTGATTATTTTAAAAATGTGTGTGAACCTATTTTTAAAGATGTTTCAGATAATTAAAATTCAAGAGTGACATTTGAAAGAGCTGTTCATACTGTATCTATGTTATTTGTGGTTTTGTGAAAAATAACTTTGTTTGAATTGACTTCAGATTAGTTTGACAAAAATAAATTGGACTATTTTGGCCTTTTAAAAATTAAGCAGAATGCTGATCATTTATATTTTCACAAGCACTTTTGTTTTCTTCACTGTCATTTTTCTGAAAGAATGAAACAAAGTTTTAGAACTCTACTAATTATAAAGGAGTAGAAGAAATGATAATGACTTTACTGGTCTTAGAACATCAGAGTTTCCCAGAGGTTTCCCAGGAAAGTGGAAGATGGTGTGTGAAGACTGTATGGAGAAACTAATAGGGAAGTATTTATTAATATTATTTGGTAGCTTCAAAGTTTATTGAGGATCTGAAAACCTGTTGGCATGTTTATTAGAGACATCTGATACTTATTCTCATTCTGAAACTCTTCAGTAAAGTGTGGGGTCTGGGATATGTTATCCTGGAAAGGATGAGCATGGTAAATGACCCTTGGTTCATGCTGAACTATTGCATTGCATCCAGGTGTACTGTAAAAGCCTGAGATCTATGAGGTCTACCTGGCTCAGGTGAAGCAGCCTCTGATCTACATCTGGTCTTGCTTCCATGAAGAATTACTAGAATTACTATTTATTAAAAATGTAATCCTAGGCTTCAGTGCAGCCATGGAGCTTCCAGTGGAACTTGCAGAAGTTCCTGTGTGATCCCTATTTAGATGCTATACTCTGTAACCATATACCTACCTGGTGAGGACTGGGTGCTAGAGTTTAAACCTCTATTTTCTATTGTAACTTCCTTTAGATAAGAAAACTCTGTTTAACAAAGTGGGCTTCCCTGATAGCTCAGATGGTAAAGAATCTGCCTATAATGCAGGAGACCTGAGTTCAGTCTCTGGGTTGGGAAGATCCTCTGGAGGAGGGCATGGTAACCTACTCCAGTATTCTTGCCTGGAGAATCCCAAAGGACAGAGGAGCCTGGTGGGCTGTATTCCATGGGGTCCCAAAGAGTCAGACACAACTGAGTGATTAAGCACAGCACAGCATCTAACAAAATGGAGTCTCTATCTACTCTTTGCAACAGTCGGCATCTTCCACGATACAGTAGTGCCACAGTAACTCATACTGTCTGTTCTAGAGTAAAGGCGTCGCTCTTTTTTTACTTAAGTGATTTGCCATTGGATCCAGCTCTGCTTGGTTTTGTGTCACAGTGAGATTAAGATTTATTGATTGACAACCCTTTGAGCAAGCAATTAGCAGAATATTACTCAAAGGACTAGAAACGCAAAGTAAGACCAGACTTTAATTAAAAGATGATTAAAATTATTATATACTCCTGAGATAATTAATACAAGAGATAGAACTTGTTCATAATATATTTAAATGAATGAAATTCTTAAAATATAGGGCATGAAAAGATGTCTACTTTTCTAGTTTTTCAAATACTTTTTAGACTTAGTTATTTAAGTATTTAAATTATACTCTCTTAAGTACATAAGTATCAAAGCTATTGAAAAAAATAAATTAGGTGATTTATAATGCAATTTTATTCATTTTCACTTGCAAAACTATGTAAAAACAGTTACTTCATGATATAAAAATATATATTTTATCTTTTATCAGTTACTTATTTAAACTTTATAGCTAAATTATAACTTTTTCTCTTAAATTTTGTCTTTCAAATTATTGAAATTATCTATGACCCATACTCGTTTGATTTGACTCAAGTTCTACAGCATGTTTATTCAAAATGTCTAATTAGGTTTAGGAGAAAACCAAGATAACTTTCATGAAAACTTCATAATTCTTGGCAGGAAGTAATACTCAAAGATGGTGATTTCAAGTGCTCTGATTAAACTTATATTTCACTTACTTACATTAATGTGTTACATGCAGTGATCTATATCTTGTAACAGCATATTCATTTAAAATCTCAAGCAGAATGAATAAATCTCGTATTTTGGGAGTTGTGACTTATGTATCTTATAATTTGTATCAGATACTTTAAGTCCTTATTTAATTATCCATTAGTTATATTTAATGTTATCATTTAGACAAATACTTTGAGCCAATCAGAAGAATTGTAAAGAATGCCAAGGATAAAATAATAGTAGTTAATATTTACTGACTACTGTGTCCAGCACAGTTCAAGTGCTTAACATCTTTGTCTCTTGGCCGCTTCTCCTCTAGATACCACTGAATGACCATAAGCAACCCTAGGGCCTCTGAGAACAGAAATTCAAATGCTGACTCTTTGGGGGCACATAACGGAGATCTTCAGTGTGTATGAACTGGGGTGGAGGTAGTGGTTGTGGCTATGGAGTGCTCCCGAGTGCATAATGGGGGATCTCTTATCCCTTTGCCTTATGTACACCCACTGTTCTCCCGCCCAGCCTTTCTCTGCTGGGCTCATTGCCCAGAAGCCTGCCTTCTTGGATGAGATACCAACAGGCTGGCTCAAATCCAGACACTGGTATCAGGCACAAGGGACAGACAAACACATCCTCTGCTTTAGTGGAAATCCCACAGAAGAATGAGATGCCAATGCCAGCTTCTAGAGGGCACTCTGTCTCTCTGTGTGGTTCTTTGGGTATGCTCTTTCCATTGGCTTGAAGTATGGAAGGAAAATTCACTAGATAGTGTGCAAGGCTGGGGACTCATAGAGCTGACAATTCCTTCTTTTCCTTCTGCAGTTTGCTGCTTAACTGGATTTATGAGTATGTGTGTGTGTAGGGTGTGTGTGTAGGGTGTGTATGTGGATGGTGTGCAGATTATGGCAGGGAGGTTCACATCTGAGTTTCCTTTATAAAGTGAAGTGCTTGGTAGCCCTTGTTTCCAGTTCTCAGCCCTAGTCATCAATTCCATGGCAACAGGAAAAGGTCACTCACTGTCCTGATGCACTCGTATAAGGATAAATTAGTGGGCTCATGAAGAGGACTAGTGGGAAAGTCTATAAGTTAGATTGAATTAGATCATAATCCAATCTTGAAACTAGTTCAGATTCCATGATATAAACAAATGAAAGAATAATATTGTATTTTATTATGTTAAACTCTGAAGTCTGGATATTTTACTCTTTCTTGTGATGGTAATGTCAAAAGAGAGTTATCTCTGTTTTGTCCTGTAGTAGGTCTGACTTCTCTGTATCCTGCGAGTTTTGAAAAGATAATATGTCCTCTCACAGAAGTGTGATTTCTCTGAATGTTATAGTTGTTCAGATATACAACTAGCTTATTGAAGGACTATTACTGACTATAATTTGTGTCTCCTGAAGTTATTTTGTACAAGTAGAGAATAGTACTTAAAAGACCATCAAATTGGTGGCAGGCATGATGAATCACTGCATTCTTCTGGGTGCAGTACACATTGAGAAATTCGTTTGATCTCATCAGAAGGCAGAATCAAACTTTAGGACCTCATGCTTGTTTGTTTCTGTTTAATCACGTGGTCCAGGTGGTTTAAAAGGTGATATTTGTAATATTGATTAAAATTGCAATGGTTTGTCTGAACTTGTTTGTTCCCAAATCATTTTTTCCATGTAGTTGCTTGGGAAGATCCAGAGGCTTTATACATGAGGGAATTTAGATTTCAAGTATGAATAGCCTGCTTCTATATAGCAGATAATATCTTTCAGGATAGTTACACACAGTTTTGCACTTACTGTCCAGAGTACAGTACTTCCAGCTGGGACTTGCAGCCGTGACAGAATCTCATTCCCAGTCAGAGAAAACCTTTATTTGGCTTTGGGACTCATGTCATTTTGAAATCATTTCTTAAGACCTCTTCCAGGTGTTTTTTCTTTTAACTTCTGGCTTGTTTATAATTCCTTTTCATGGGGTGTCATGAAATTCCTGGTTCAGATCTTTTTAAAATTCTAACCTCACAAATTAACCAAATTAAATGTAAAAGAACATGGAACATAAAAGGAACATAAAAATGTTCATCAGAGGAGCCTGGCGGGCTACAGTCCATGGGGTTGCCAAAGAGTCAGACATGCCTTAGCGATTAAATGACAACAACAAAGCATAGTTTAATGCATTCCTCGTAGTCAAGACAAAGTGAGGATGTGCTTGTGCTCAGAAAAATAGTATGTCAAAATATAACTCATTAGTTATCAATTTAAAATCTCATCTTTTTATTATAAAAATGCAAACATTAAATGTGACATCCAAGTGGAAGCTCTGCCTTCTCACCTCCTCTTTAGTTTTCCTTAAAGACAGGAAAGTAAATCCAATTGGCAAAATTTCAGGGCACTGCAGCCCTTTTCTTGAAAGTAAGTAGTCTGTCTCTCTCTCTCTCTCTGCACCGCCTTCTCTCCCTCCCTCTCTCCCTTCTGCTTCTACTTTCTAACACTTCTCTTCTCTGATCTTTTTCCAAGTAGGAGAAATAACCTGTTCTGCATGGGGAATTTTGAATAGATGAATAGAGCTATTCTATTTCTCCTTAGCCTTCTCAAAGATAATTTCTTTTCATTTTTCCTTTTGTCACTGGCTGTAAATCTTTTGCAAACATGACTGCTTTATTTATACACATTCAGAACTATTAATGTTTCCTAGAAACAATTGAGAATCTAACACACTGTATAGGACTTAACTATCAAAGTGAGTAAAGGGACTGTTTAATCTAGAGTTGTAAAATCTATAATACTAACATTATATGAGCTTTTTTTTATCTGCTATAAAGGTTGATTTACATTAAATGTGTCAACTGAAAACTAGATATCTGATCAGCCAATTTTTCTTTATTTTCTTTTTTTGCACTGGGCCTTAGAATTACTTGTGTGCTATTTCTGTGATTCTTCTGCTTTCACATTACCTTGGCAGGGTGTGCTCCTTTTAGTTTTCCAAAACTTTCTTCTCTCAGTATTACTGACAATTCCTTTGAGATAAAAACTGTCCTACCTGTAAATTACTACTGTAACCTGAGATAGTTTTCCCAGAGAAGGAAACTTAAATTCACTTAATATTCTCCTATATTCACTGACATTCTTTTCTTCTGTTTTGAATTTCAATTCCCTCTTTATACTTTTTATCTTATCTTTCTCTTTCTCAAGAAGATATATAAAAACTATTAAGTGATTTTTCATTTTCTAAATTACATTATTTCTTTTTCTTTTTATTGGTATAAACATAGCTAAGATCTTTCTCTGGATTTTAGAATTTCCAAGATTTCTGAGAATTTTCCTTTTATGGCCCTCTTTTCATTCACTTTTGTAATATTTTCCTTTTTGAACTTCCATCAGCATTTCTCTTTTTAATGTACACATATTAAATATTTTAGGCTTACTATAAAAGAGAAGAGGACACCTTCTTACTGAACATGGAAGACTGCTCAGCAGAGGAATGGGTGTGATCCAAGTGGTACTCTAGGGAGATAAATCTTAGATGTGCGGCTGCAGGGTGTCAGAGCATCCTGCTGGGAGATTAACCGATGGGGTAGACTAAGGTCTGTGTCACACATTTTCCCACACTTTGAGAACTGTTAAGGAAGGATAGACAGGCGTTTTCAGTGCAGCTTGTAATTGGACAGAGTGGCTAGTAAAGCACTTGACTAAATACTACTAAAAAGAAATGTCTGAAGAAACTAACCAATCGTATTTCCAGGGAAATGTGGATCAGATGTCAATAAAGCAGCTAGTTTTCAGCATCCTATCACTGGCACTCGAAATCCAGCTTTTTAAAATGTTCATGCGTGTGCATGCTCAGCCGCTTCAGCGGTGTCAGGTGCTTTGCAGCCCCATGGACTGTAGTTCACCAGGCTCCTCTGTCAATGGGATTCTCCAGGTAGGAACAGTGCAGTGGGTTGCCTTGCCCTCCCACTCTCCAGCATCTTCTGTATTACAGGTGAAGCCCCTTAAACTGTCAAGTGTCATTTAAAGAAAATTGGGAAATCACACGCTTTGAACTAGGATTCCTCAGAGTCACTTTTAATAGTGAGAGCTTTCTTAAAGCAGTATTAAATTTTCTTCTGAAGAATTCACAGCTTTCTGTACATGTACATTATCAACATTTATCTACATTTGGGTATGAATAGACAGTTGACAAATACTGCTTTATAATAAATATGTTTTTATAAATATATTTATTTTTTATCTTTCTCCATCTCCAAAAATATTATTTTTTATCTCTAGATGATTGGGTAATTAAGAGTGATTAATTTCAGACAGTGACCATTTTATTAAATTAGTACACTCTTGTTGAGTAACACATAAATGATGAAATGGCTTTTTGATTTAATATGTAGGAATGTCAAATTAGCAAGTAATACACAACACAAAAATACTTAGCTTCAGCTTAATGTTAACTTTCCTTTGGATGTTGTCCATTTCAATAGGTAATAAATGATAAAAGGAGTACTAAAAATTTATTTGTTCATTTACTTAAATATTGAGTGTCTGTTGTACACACTAGAAATTGTACTAACTACTAGAAATGATAAACAAAATAAACAATTTCTCTTACTTTGCAGTTTATAATGTTCTGAGGAACAAGTGGACAGTTGTAATAAATTATAAGTTACTTAGAAGATTAGCAAATCGGAAAAGCACCTAATTGTACTTTGACTTTTAAAAACTTCTAAAATAAGTGACACCAACCTGATCCCTTGAGGAAGGTAAAGAACAGATCTGATGGCATATACCAGGCATAAGCCACTGAAGGATTTAAAGCATGCATGATCAGATTTGCATTTTATAGTTCTCATCTTGGTTTAATAGTAGGAAATGAATGGTGAGGCTAGCAGTAATTGGAAAGGAGACTGCAGGGATAGCCAAAAGGTCCTTGTAGTAGTCCATGAAAGAGAGCCTTGTGACCTGGATTAGGGCAACACCAGTGAAAGGGATGAGTTACTGGACAGGAAAGATATTTTGAAGTTAGAGCTATAGAGCTTGGTTCTTGATTTAGTGAGGGCACTGAGATGGTAAAGGAGAACTCAAAAATACTGCTCTGATTTCTGACTTGAGAAAATGAATTGGGATTGTGTCTTTTGTTTGAGATAGCAAATGTCAGAGGAGAAACTGAACCTAATCATATAAATCCTCCCTTCTCCTCTCCTCCCTCCTTTATTCTCCTTCCTTCTCTTCCTTTCTTCCTTCCTTCTGCATCTCTCTTCTCTGTTTTCATCCATCCTCCAACACTGAATCTTTAGTTTAAAATTTGCTACCCCTTGAAGTCACTGTCTTCTATGAAACCCCAAATTATTTTGACAAGGAAAAGTCACTTTAACTTCTGTACTTAGAGCTAATCCTTGGGTAAAAATAACAGCAACCTATCACCTTGCCAAGTCATTTCAGATAGACTTAAGGGCTTAATCAAAGGCGACAGAACATTGATGTATTTAAGGAAAATTGCCAAGAGTATTTTTTGACCTTATTTAAAGTTTGAAGATGGAGATAGGCAAATTATTCAGTGCAAAATAAAAGTAACCAAGGAAAATATTTCAAAGGGAAATTTAGGCTGCCGTGTACATATAGATTTTTATAGATTTTTTACCTTTAGTACTGAAAATTAAGAAAGGGGTTTTTATGCTTTTGTAATGCAACACTGCAAATGAGGGAAATATGACTTAAAATAGTGTCTACAATGAAAATAGCTGAATTCATTGCCTTTTAAAAATCTGAGGAGACAGGGTTACATTTATCTAATGTGGAACTCCATTCAGTGACTCAAATGGTGCTCCTGGTCTCTTCCTCACCCCATCTCTCTCAGACATCAGCTCTCGTTCTTATTGACTCTGGTTTGTGTTGGCTCTTCCCTCTTGCTACAGATGGCTGTCTTCAAGAGGGGACAAAAGGGTGATGGTGATGGCTAGCATTACCTCAGCTAGTGTCCACAGAGGCATGAGGGAACTCTTTGCTGCCAGCAACCACATCTGAAACCCCAGAAGATTCTAACTGGTCTGGCTTGGGTCATGACTCCAATGCTTATTTGGCAGTTGTAGTCAGGAGTGTAAGGAACTGTGGCAACCTACCAGAATTATCTAGTGTCAAGAAGTTCTCCCAAAGGAATGAGGACAGGATGTCTGCTGTCTCCGGTGGAGGGGATGCAGAATACTGGGCAGACTAAAACAGCTGCGTCTCCTATTTTCACCATAAACTTCTTTGCCAAAAGCAGTTTGTCCCACAACTAATTGGCTATAAGGCCATTTTACCATAAAATATGAAATAGCCTACAATTCAGAACAGTCTTCAAGAGTGTTAGTTATTGACTCTTTAGCTAATTTAGATGCAGCAGCAGCTTTTCCTCTAAGGCCGTCTTGACTAAGTACATTCCAGCAATGTTAGGATATGGAGGCAAAGAAGAACCAGGCTCCTCCGAGTCCTCAAAGAAGGGCGACTTGATTCCTGTTAAGTGCAAGTTTTTTTGAAAATGGTGAACAGTTTTTGGTTTTTAGTGGTGTAGAAATTTGGTATTTGGCACAGAATCTGGCTTAGTGGAATTGGTGAAATATAAGGACTAGGCGTGTGATGGAAGATTTAAATGTAATCTGTGCTGTGCACTGTGCTCAGTCGCTTCAGTCGTGTCCAACTCTTTGTGACCCCTTGGAATTTACCTTGCCAGGGCTCCTCTGTCCTTTGTATTTCCCAGGCAAGAATACTGGAGTGGGGTGCCATGCCCTCCTCCGGGGATCTTGCCAACTTAGAGACTGAACCCACGTTTCCTACATCTCCGTATTGCAGGGGGTTCTTTACCTGCTGAACCAATGGGGAAGCCCAAATTATAGTCTAGATGAATGAATGAATGAATGAAGTCACTCAGTCGTGTCCAATTCTTTGCGACCCCATGGACTGTAGCCTACCCGGCTCCTCTGTCCATGGGATTTTCCAGGCAGTAGTACTGGAGTGGATTGCCATTTCCTTCTCCAGTGGATCTTCCCAACACAGGGATCGAACCCTGGTCTCCTGCATTGTAGACAGACGCTTTACCGTCTGAGCCACCAGGGAAGTCCACATAGTCTAGATATGTACTACTAATTATCTGTGTTTACGTGTATTGTTAAGAAATAGCAGTATCCCTTCCAAAGAAATCTGTTTTTTTTTTTTTCATCATAAGGAATTTATATCAGACATTAGATCCTGTATCCCTAATGATCAGCTTTTAGAAAGGAAGTACCATTGCTTCTCTAAGATACACCTAAATGCAACTATAACCATAAATCTACACACATTTTAAATGTATTCAAATAATTTCTGTATTTTCACTTTTCACAATATAATTGTTAAAGAATTTTGTTATTATCCATGTTTAATGATCTCCTTTTCATTTTTCTTGTTCTTTTTATCTTTCAGGGCAAAATTGTCTTATGGCCAGTTGTGTGGCAAAACTGCTTGTGGCAAAAATTCTTATGGAAAAAATACCTTGACTGAAACAACAATGGCCATTACGTTGTTATGAAATGCTTTGAAAATTGGCTCCATTTTTCACTGTAAATTATTAGCTGATTTCATTGTGTCAATGGCTTAAGTAAACAACTAAAGGAAATTGAACATAAATAATGATTTAACTCATTAGACATTATTAAAGAAAAATGTTTCGGAAAAGACTTCAAACTTTAAAAGGCTTTAAAACTTTCCTTATAATCTGAAGAAGAGTTCCGGTTATTGTAGTCATTTAAGGCTGTCACTGGCATTTTCCTTTTGTAAATTTCATTAGCAAGTGCCTTGATGCTTTAGTTTTAGCTGGACAGTCTTTTGCTCCTGTTTCATAGCCTGTAAGTGGGTAATCTTCTTACTCTGTGGTTCACAGGAGCAAGGATATAACAGATGTCTTCTTATGGACATTGACATCGACAAGTTGCTCAGTCATATCCAACTCTTGGCGACCCTATGGACTGTAGCCTACCAGGCTCCTCTGTCCATGGGATTTTTCCAGGCAAGAGTACTCATAACATTTGTTTTTAAATGTGACTTATCAAAAAATAAAAATAAAAATAAAATGTGACTTATCTTTCTTCTCTCATGTTCAGTCAGGAGTAAGTTGCTATATATTTTTTATTTCTGAGAAAAAAATCTTGCTTTTTCTGACCCAATAGTTTCAGTTTGTCTATTAGTGAATAGACACTAGAAAAACTCAAGGAGATGTGCTTGTATTGTGATTATAGTTTGTTGTTGTTGTTTTTAAATATTAGTTCCCAACTATCCTGGTTGTTTTAGAACAGGCATCTATATGCCAAGAAATACAAAGCTGAATTGTGCATTACTTATTTTTCACTTCTGTCATGAAAGAGAGACAATCTATTTGCTTCTTTCAATGATTTCCCTGCCACAAGTCACCCAAGGAATCATTTTCCTAAATTTATTTTCATAGTTGAGGATTCTGTTGATTTCAAAAATCCCCTTGAACATATCAAATTTGTTGGTGAACCTTTCACTTTTGCCAACTAAGCCTCAGAAAATTGACTCCTTTTCTGTAATAAAAGCTTGGCTGTTTCTGGGAAAAAATCTCACCATTAATGTAAAGATAATTTGGCTACCTGGATGTGCACAGTATATCTTGTGCTTTCTTATTATGGCTTCACATTTATTTCATGAAAAAAAAAATGATCCTAGCATGTCACTAAAACTAAAATGCTCACATTCTTAGATTCATGGCTCTATTTATAGCTAGATCATCTTTATTGGATTATCCTGACTTTTCTTAAACCTGTTACTTGACAAATGGATCCTGTGCTTGTCCAATTTGCTAGGCTACTGCACATTGCCTTGACAACTCAAGGAAAGACTCTTCCATCACTATGGAAACAAGTCAATATAAACATCTTCACATTTTATTTATAGACTAGGTAATGTAAAGGGCATCATGAACATTTGCTGTGATCTGAAATGAAATATGGTAGATGTTTCTTGTTTTTAATTAATAGGATTAATGGTTGACACTGATGTACAGCATCTTCTCACAACTAGGGGGATGAAACTGCAATTGTCACTTTATTTTATGTGTTACCTAGTTGTTTTTTTTTTTTTTTTTCATTGTTCAAGGTTAACATCTAAACTTGTGATAGAAAGCCTAACAGATGGCACTAACACATAAAGGGCACTTATGGACACTTCTACCAGTGAGAGAAGTACTCAGAAATACCTGTAAACTGTCTCAGCGATTTCACACTTAATATTGTCTACATTGGAATGAGGAATGAGTAATTCACCCCTTTAGATTGTACTGTGTAGTGGAAGGAACACAGGATTTGAGTTGGATGCTAAGCAGTTAAGATTTGGGAAAGTCACCTTATTTTGTTTTAGCTTTCCCATGCATAAAATGGGTATAGTAACATTTCTCTGCTGGATTATTGTAAGGATTAAAAGTGTTCTGAAAGGATGGGTCATCCACTGACCAAAATATGGGAGGTTTATTGTTATTATATGTGACTTTTAAAAAGCTTAAATGATTTACCAGTCTTCCCTAACTATGCATTTCTCATTGGCCATATGGATAGATTTTTGTAGCCATCTTACTAAAATCACTGATTTGGAGGAGATGGAAGGTAAAATGTTCTATTTGTCATTTTTTAAATAGCAAATGTAAATTCAAATGGTATCCTTTAAGTAAAAGAAATAATACCATTTGAACAATTATTAGTTATTTATTTATGTGCTTGTTTTTAATTACAGAATCTATCATATAATCTTGCCACTTCAAGTAAGGAGTGCCTGAGTGTATAACTTCATTGGTTTCTGGAAAATAATATTCATCATGATTATTATCATTTAAGAATTTTGTTCCCTGTGAGTTTGGCAAAATCTAGAGTACCTAAATATCTTTCCAGTGTGTATATGTGTATTTGTTTTTAAATATGACTTAAGTATTTCTTGCTGCTAAATTAATTTTGAATAAAAGTTCTCTTTCTCCTTTAACAAGTAAGAGACCAAAAGCCTCAACTCTTTGATATCAGAAGAAGAATTTACTAAGGTACACCATTTATTGTGGGAAGTTAGATGATAACCATTCCACAGAGAAATTACTGGTTTAATTTTCATCCTGCATGAAGCTTCTCTTGGCTTTAATTCAGATTCAAAGTTTTGGTATTATATCCTGAGACTGTAAGTTTATGTCACTTTTAATAAATATATTTTCCTTGTTCATCAAGTATTTTTCTGGAATAACTGTTTCTAGTTAAAGTACTCTGTTAAGTGTGGACATACCTGAGTTTATACAAATGTAATGAAGTCTTCATCCTTTACTTTTAAAAAGATCCTCATCCAGCAGCTAGATTACATAAAACAAAAAGACTGCTAGCTACACAGACATGTGTTTTTGTTTAAAATAAGAATTTCCTTTTATGTTTCTCTGTTTTATGTAAAAAGCAAGAATTAAATGTTGGCAGATTGGAGAATATCTCCACTACCATAAAGAATATAAATGCTATCTCAGGGGAAAAGAGATAATAATAATTAATTGTGTGGAGGGGACCATGATGTCAGTTTGTTCAGCTTTTAAGGTTCTTGTGGGTTCTACTTCTATGAATGTGCATGAAATTGTTCATTAATAAACAATTTCTCCCTAACTCCCACTAGCATATGAAGAGAGTTAAGCCAAAAAATGCAAAGGGGCTTCATCTTGGTGCAAATTGCTAAAAGGTCAATATCCTAGAATTAAGCTTAGTTTTTAACAAAGGAATTTAGTTAAAAATAAATGAATGGGAGAGAAAGTGACATGTTATTAATCAAAAATAAAATCATAAAATATCCCAGTAATGTTTACCTTTGTACACTGACCCTTCTGTATTAAAGAAATGCATACGAAACAGTGATACAAGTGGTTGACAGGTAATGCAGTAGACTGAGGAGGAACTTTAAAAATACTAAAATACACACAAAGACACACACACAAATCAGCACCTGTATCACTGTTTCATTAATACAGGCGACAATTTCATAGTTGTGTTCATATTCAACAAATTCCTGTGGAAGCATCCGACATGGAAAATGAATGGGTATCTCTCATTTAAGTTGATATTCAGACTACTCGAAAAGTGAAGATTGACCATGTTCAAAGCAGAACACTGAGAATTTCATGTCATTCTAATATTACATTAATAGATCACCCTCTTGTTTTAGAAAACTCGGCTGGCTTTCACGTGGGGTGGTAGGCTGTGCTGTGTGTGTGTGTTAGTTGCTCAGTTGTGTCTGACTCTTTGTGACCCCATGTACTATAGTCTGCCAGGCTCCTCTATGCATGGAATTCTCCAGGCGAGAGTACTGGAGTGGGTTGCCATTCCCGTCTCCAGGGGATCTTCCTGACCCAGGATATCAAACCCAGGTCTCCGGCATTGCAGGCAGATTCTTTACCATCTGAGCCACTAGGGAAACCCATAGATTGTGCTGCTTGTTCACAATTTCCCTCCCTTCTCTGCCCTTAGTAGAGTTGCCCACGCATGGTATACTTCCGCATCACACTGGCTTTTGGCTCTGTCTTGGGACTTGCTCTGACAAATGGAAAGTGCTGAGTTGGTAGTGCTTTGCTTCTGCTCCTCTCTTGCACTTCTGCCATGACATCATCACTTCACAGATAGGAGCTGCTCTTTCTCTTAGGTCATGGAATGAAATGACACATGGAACACTCCTGCGCCCAAACCACAGCTCGGCAGACCCACTGCAGCCGAACCCAGACATCTGAATGAGAAGTAAATGTGTTTTGTTTTAAGCCTGAAAGTTTGAGTTTGTTTGTTATACATAAGCATAACAAGAAAAGCTGACTAATACAAGTGACCATGAATCAATTTAGAGTAAAACTTCAATAAAGTAAAAGTGAAAGTTATTCGTGTCCAACTCTTTGTGACCCTATGGGCTATACAGTCCATGGAATTCTCCAGGCCAGAATAGTGTGAAGTGGATAGCCTTTCCCTTCTCCGGGGGATCATCCCAACCCAGGGATTGAACCCAGGTCTCCAGCATTGCAGGAGGATTCTTTACCAGCTGAGCCAAAAGGGAAGCCCAAGAAAGCTGGAGTGGGTAGCCTATCCCTTCTCCAGTGGATCTTCCCAACCCAGGAATCAAATCTGGATCTCCTGCATTGCAGGTAGATTCTTTACCAACTGAGATACCAAGGAAGCCCAAAATTTCAATAGAGACCTATATTTTAGAACATACAGTTTACCTTGAAATGGGGCTGAGATCCTCCTTTCAAGGTCTTAGCACCAAGAAGACCTGACCTCTCTCCTGTGGGAGATCTGACAGGAGCTCCCACTACCTGGAAAAGTACAGGGACTGGGTGCTTACTCTCACAAGGGCCAGATCCTGGAGTTTGGAAGTCTAGGTAGAAGAATTAGGAATTTGAGCAGATTATCAGGGCTAGAGTTTTAACAGACAGAGAAGATAAGGAAGCAGTGACTACAAATGAAGTGGAAGATCAAGGGAAAAGCAGCAGCAAGACAAATGGTTTGCTGAGGTCCTGAGTGGTTGAGCTGTTTCTTCCTTTCAGTTCACTTGTAGTGAGGCTTGATTATAGTAACAAGTCAAGTGGTCCCAGATATTGAAATAGGATGAGTCAGGGGAACAAGTCGTGGTCTGGCAACAGAGACCTGGATCACTTCAATGTGAATTACCCTCATAAGAAACTGACAGCGTCTGAAAGGGTTTTTTTTTTTTTTTTTTTTTCAGGATGGGGTTTGAGGGGGTAATAAACACATGCATAGTACTTATAAGAAAAAAATGAAAAGCTGATTTAAAGTGAAATAAGTGTGCGGTGCTGGATCATGGAACAAGCAAGAGAGTTCCAGAAAAACGTCTATTTCTGCTTTACTGACTAAGCCAAAGCTGTGAGAAAGCACAATAAACTGGAAAATTCTGAAAGAGATGGGAATATCAGACCACCTGACCTGCCTCTTGAGAAACCTATGTGCAGGTCAGGAACCAACAGTTAGAACTGGACATGGAACAACAGACTGGTGCCAAAGAAGAAAGGGAGTACGTCAAGGCTGTATATTCTCATCCTGCTTATTTAACTTATATGGAGAGTACATCATGAGAAACGCTGGGCTGGAAGAAGCACAAGCTGGAATCAAGATTGCCAGGAGAAATATCAATAACCTCAGATATAAAGATGACACCACCCTACTGGCAGAAAGTGAAGAGGAACTAAAAAGCCTCTTGATGAAAGTGAAAGTGGAGAGTGAAAAAGTTGGCTTAAGCCCAACATTCAGAAAGATCATGGCATCTGGTCCCGTCACTGGGAAATGGATGGGGAAAAACAGTGGAAACAGTGTCAGACTTTATTTTGGGGGGCTCCCAAATCACTACAGATGGTGACTACAGCCATGAAATTAAAAGACACTTATTCCTTGAAAGAAAAGTTATGACCAACTTAGATGGCATATTGAAAAGCAGAGACATTACTTTGCCAACAAAGGTCCATCTAGTCAAGGCTATGGTTTTTCCAGTGGTCATGTATGGATGTGAAAGTTAGACTGTGAAGAAAGCTGAGCACCTAAGAACTGATGCTTTTGAACTGTGGTGTTGGAGAAGACTCTTGAGAGTCCCTTGGACTGCAAGGAGATCCAACCAATCCATCCTAAAGGAGATCAGTCCTGGGTGTTCATTGGAAGGACTGATGCTAAAGCTGAAACTCCAGTACTTTGGCCACCTCATATGTATAGTTGACTCATTGGAAAAGACCCTGATGCTGGGAGGGATTGGAGGCAGGAGGAGAAGGGGACGGCAGAAGACGAGATGGCTGGATGGCATCACCGACTCGATGGACGTGAGTTTGAGTGAACTCCGGGAGTTGGTGATTCACAGGGAGGCCTGGTGTGCTGCAGTTCTTGGGGTCACAGAGAGTCGGACAGGACTGAGTGACTGAACTGAACTGGACTGTGTGCTGCCAGCTTTCCGAGACAGACAGTAGAATAGTAAGTGGTCACTTGTGTTATGTAGTCATTGTATTGGTACAAGTTTACCAAACAAGAATCGTTTTGAAAGAATTATTGTGAAAATTCATTTTCCTTTCATAAAGGCTACATTTGGGTCTCATGATATTCTAAGACAAGCCTGCACTGTCTCCCGCAGCAGCCTGCTTCAGGTCTGTTTTCCATCTCTCTAGAAGGGATGTGTCACTCTCATGCTCTGGCATGGTCAGTTGTCTCCTCTTCCCTGTAGCATAAACTGGAACTTTCTATAATCTGACCCAAATCTTATTACCTTTTTAACGCCATTTCTTTCTGAAGCCACTCTTTTAACAGAACTTGTCTTATTTAGTATAATGAACTTTATGACCAGCAGTGCTGAGCTTAAATCATTCTCTCTTTCTAGCTGTGTGGCCTGGGCCAATCTTTGTTCTATCTGAGCACTAGTTTCTCTGTGAATATATGTATTGTTTGAAAATTTAAATGAGATGTTTAAAAGAAAGGAATATTCTGAAACAAGACCAGTGTATTTTAGTTCTGCTTATTCCTGATAAATACTGTGTATGCGTTAGCCTCCCACTGCCTGAATCTTGTACTTTTTTTCTGTTCTCTATGTAAGTCGTATGGTTCTTCAAAAGTTAAGTCAAATTCTACATCTGCTGAGAATTTCTGTCAGACTTTCAGCTTGTGGTGATCTATTGCATCTCTTGCAGTATATACATCATTTAGTGTGGTTTCCCTGTATTACTGTTTATCCTTTAAATGTATATTTTGTCTTTCAGACCAGATGCAAAACTTTTCAGGACACAGACAACAGATTATAAAATGTTACATGCTCATTACCTTGGGCAGAACCTTGTTTATTGAAGGAGGTTATAAGGGACTTCAACCCACTCCAGTGTTCTTCCTTGGAGAAGCGCATGAACAGAGGAGCCTGGTGGGCTACAGTCCATGAGTCACAAAGAGTTGGACATGGCTGAGTGACTACCACACATACGGAAGTTCAAAAGCCATAGAGGCTAATTCTTGTGTGATGATATGATGATAATGGCATGATGATGAAAATGAACATTATGATTGAACTAAAAACCAAATAAAAATGTATTTACTTATGAATCTTAAGTTGGTCTTATTTAAAAAATTTCTTTTCATTTTCTACAAGTGTATTAATGCATGTAAATATATATTAAATAATAAGGTAATGAATAAACACAAAAGATCATGCTCATAATATAAAGATTCACATATACTTTTTTCACATATGCTTTTAAATTCACATTTTCATTTTATATTTTATTTTTTGATGAGCAATATTGATCAGCAAGTTCTCTGATGCTCATGATGTATTACGAGAAGATAGTTTCTGTAGCATTATCAATATATAGCATTAGAAATGAAATAGCAAGAGGATTTGAAAGTGAATCTAGACCATGATCAGGAAATATTTTCTCTATAAGGTCAGATGATACCTTGATCTTTACAGTCTCTCTGGAAACTTGTCAGTTCTGCATCATTACACATAAATAGTCATAGACTAGGTAAATGAACAAGCATGGATATGTTCTAGTAAAACTTTATTTTCAAGACTAGGCATGGCTTGAGATCCATAGTGTGTCAAGCTCTGATACAGGATATCTAAATCAGCATGTTACTTTTCTATTTGTAGTGAGTCAGTGACTTTCATTTTCTAGGCAGCATGTTTTAATCTGTAAATAAACTCTCAAAATAAAACCCCTAGCATTTATTTAATTTTCCATAAATCTTCTAATGAAAATGTTGGTTCTTTTTATGATTGAAGTCTCTTATAAAAAGAATCCCACATTGAAGGTCAGGAATGGTGGCAGTAAGGAGATACCCCTCGTCCAAGGTAAGGAGCAGCGGCTGTGCTTTGCTAGAGTAGCCGTGAAGAGATACCCCACGCCCAAGGTAAGAGAAACCCAAGGAAGATGGTAGGTGTTGCAAGAGGGCATCAGAGGGCAGACACACTGAAACCATATTCACAGAAAACTAGTCAATCTAATCACACTAGGACCACAGCCTCGTCTAACTCAAAGAAACCAAGCCATATCTGTGGGGTAACCCAAGATGGGCGGGTCGTGGTGGAGAAGTCTGACAGACGTGGTCCACTGGAGAAGGGAATGGCAAGCCACTTCAGTATTCTTGCCTTGAGAACCCCATGAACAGTATGAAAAGGCAAAATGATAGGATACCAAAAGAAGAAATCCCCAGGTCATTAGGTGCCCAATATGCTACGAGAGATCAGTGGAGAAATAACTCCAGAAAGAATGAAGGGACGGAGACAAAGCAAAAACAATACCCAGCTGTGGATGTGACAGGTAAGAGAAGCAAGATCCAATGATGTAAGAGCAGTATTGCATAGGAACCTGGAATGTCAGGTCCATGAATCAAGGCAAATTGGAAGTGGTCAAACAAGAGATGGCAAGGGTGAACATCGACATTCCAGGAATCAGCGAACTAAAATGGACTGCAATGGATGAATTTAACTTAGATGACCATTATATCTACTACTGTTGCCAGGAATCCCTCAGAAGAAATGGAGTAGCCATCATGATCAACAAAGGAGTCTGAAATGCAGTATTTGGATGCAATCTCAAAAACAACAGAATGATCTCTGTTCGTCTCCAAGGCAAACCATTCAGTATCACAGTTATACAAGTCTATGCCCCAACCAGTAATGCTGAAGAAGCTGAAGTTGAACGGTTTTATGAAGACCTACAAGACCTTTTAGAACTAACACTCAAAAAGATGTCCTTTTCATTCTAGGGGACTGGAATGCAAAAGTAGGAAGTCAAGAAACACCTGGAGTAACAGGAATTTGGCCTTGGAATGCGGAATGAAGCAGGGCAAAGACTGAGTTTTGCCAAGAAAATGCACTGGTCATAGCAAACACCCTCTTCCAACAACACAAGAGAGGACTCTACACATGGATATCACAAGATGGTCAACACCAAAATCAGATTGATTATATTCTTTGCAGCCAAAGTTGGAGAAGCTCTATACAGTCAACAAAGACAAGGCCAGGAGCCGACTGTGACTCAGATCATGAACTCCTTATTACCAAATTCAGACTCAAATTGAAGAAAGTAGGGAAAACAGCTAGACCATTCAGGTATGACCTAAATCAAATCCCTTATGATTATACAGTGGAAGTGAGAAATAGATTTAAGGGCCTAGATCTGATAGATAGAGTGCCTGATAAACTATGGAATGCGGTTCGTGACATTGTACAGGAGACAGGGATCAAGACCATCCCCATGGAAAAGAAATGCAAAAAGCAAAATGGCTGTCTGGGGAGGCCTTACAAATAGCTGTGAAAAGAAGAGAGGCAAAAAGCAAAGGAGAAAAGGAAAGATATAAGCATCTGAATGCAGAGTTCCAAAGATTAGCAAGAAGAGATAAGAGAGCCTTCTTCAGTGATCAATGCAAAGAAATAGAGGAAAAGAACAGAATGGGAAAGACTAGAGATCTCTTCAAGGAAATTAGAGATATCAAGGGAACATTTCATGCCAAGATGGGCTCGATAAAGGAGAGAAATGGTATGGACCTAACAGAAGCAGAAGATATTAAGAAGAGGTGGCTAGAATACACAGAAGAGCTGTACAAAAAGATCTTCATGACCCAGATAATCATGATGTGATCACTAATCTAGAGCCAGACATCTTGGAATGTGAAGTCAAGTGGGCCTTAGAAAGCATCACTATGAACAAAGCTAGTGGAGGTGATGGAATTCCAGTGGAGCTGTTTCAAATCCTGAAAGATGATGCTGTGAAAGTGCTGCACTCAATATGCCAGCAAATTTGGAAAACTCAGCAGTGGCCACAGGACTGGAAAAGGTCAGTTTTCATTTCAATTCCAAAGAAAGGCAATGCCAAAGAATGCTCAAACTACTGCACAATTGCACTCGTCTCACATGCTAGTGAAGTAATGCTCAAAATTCTCCAAGCCAGGCTTCAGCAGTATGTGAACCGTGAACTTCCAGATGTTCAAGCTGGATTTAGGAAAGGCAGAGGAACCAGAGATCAAATTGCCAACATCCGCTGGATCATGGAAAAAGCAAGAGAGTTCCAGAAAAACATCTATTTCTGCTTATTGACTATGCCAAAGCCTTTGACTGTGTGGATCACAATAAACTGTGGAAAATTCTGAAAGAGATGGGAATACCAGACCACCTAACCTGCCTCTTGAGAAATCTGTATGCAGGCCAGGAAGCAACAGTTAGAACTGGATACGGAACAACAGACTGGTTCCAAATAGGAAAAGGAGTATGTCAAGGCTGTATATTGTCACCCTGCTTATTTAACTTCTATGCAGAGGACATCATGAGAAACACTGGACTGGAAGAAACAGAAGCTGGAATCAAGATTGCCAGGAGAAATATCAATGACCTCAGATATGCAGATGACACCACCCTTATGGTAGAAAGTGAAGAGGAGCTAAAGAGCCTCTTGATGAAAGTGAAAGAGGAGAGTGAAAAAGTTGGCTTAAAGCTCAACATTCAGAAAACGAAGATCATGGCATCCGGTCCCATCACTTCATGGGAAATAGATGGGGAAACAGTGGAAACAATGTCAGACCTTATTTTGGGGGGCTCCAAAATCACTGCAGATGGTGACTGCAGCCATGAAATTAAAAGACGCTTACTCCTTGGAAGGAAAGTTATGACCAACCTAGATGGCATATTCAAAGCAGAGACATTACCCTGCCGATTAAGGTCCGTCTAGTCAAGGCTATGGTTTTTCCTGTGGTCATGTATGGATGTGAGAGTTGGACTGTGAAGAAGGCTGAGCAGTGAAGAATTGATGCTTTTGAACTGTGGTGTTGGAGAAGACTCTTTAGAGTCCCTTGGACTGCAAGGAGATTCAACCAGTCCATTCTGAAGGAGATCAACCCTGGGATTACTTTGAAAGGACTGATGCTAAAGCTGAAACTCCAGTACTTTGGCCACCTCATGAGAAGTGTTGACTCATTGGAAAAGACCCTAATGCTGGGAGGGATTGGGGGCAGGAGGAAAAGGGGACGACAAAGGATGAGATGGCAGGATGGCATCACAGACTTGATGGATGTGAGTCTGAGTGAACTCTGAGAGATGGTGATGAACAGGGAGGCCTGGCGTGCTGTAATTCATGGGGTCGCAGAGAGTCGGACACGACTGAGCAACTGAACTGAACTGAACTGATGAAAAGAATCCTGAGATTCTTTGCCAGCTTTCCATTTATATTTTGCTTAAAGTTGATAAAACCCTTAAAGTCTTGTGGACTTTATAAAGGTATTTTTATGTATATAAGTAGCATATTTTCAGTTCAACCCACAAGCATCTGTTTGAGCCATTATGTGATGCATTTTATGCCAATATCTCAATAAAGTGTTTATTTCTTTCCTATTTCTTAAGATTATATTTCCTTAGAATATTGTCAAAATATAGTCAAGCTGTGAAGTTCCAGTTTTCTGTTTGTGTAATGTAACTTGAGGCCATTTCCTAGGGAAGTGGTCTCTTTTCATAAACATCTTTTTTGCTAATGTTTTCCCAGTATTATATTTCATCTCTGAAACAGAGGATATTTTATAATCGAGGTGAAAAAGATCATTCTTATTTTAAATAGAGTTTTATTTTTATTAATGGTATGAAAATAATGGGATGGCTTACAAAAAGGAATGAGTGAATGAAATACAGTAGTTTTGCATGAATTTTTAAACTGGGAGCACAATGGAGCTACTCAGGTGACAGATTGGGAAGGCAGTGTTTTAGAACAAGGCTTACAGTGAGATCAGCCTGACACTTGGTCCAGCCAAGATTGCTAGACAGGCAGATTAACACAATTGATAGGACCATGAGGCTAGCAACTCTTTGTTTTCCTCTCTTAAAATCCCCACTCCCTTTTTTTTCGTACACTAGTTATTTGGTCTCCTGTCCTTGCCATCCTCTCCATCTAAGAGCATGAGTCATCCTTTTGTACTTTCTCTTTCTTAACTCACCATGTTGTGTCAGCCATGAGGCTCCATGATATTTATGAACTGTTTCTCATTAAGGTCCTTGCCTACTTTCCTGATGAGATAGTCATCACTCTAGGTTTGTTGTTGTGCTCATGCTCAGTATGTCCTGACTCTTTGTGACTCCATGGACTATAGACCACCAGTCTCCTCGGCCCATGGAATTTTCTAGGCAAGAATACTAGAGTGTGTTGCCATTTCCTATTTCAGGGGATTTTCCCAACCCAGGGATTGAACCTGAGCGTCATGCCTCTCCTGCATTGGCAGGCTGTTTCTTTCCACTGAGTCAAATGGGAAGGTTAGTTCTTTGTGATTGTTTAGCGGTCTGGTAATTGACAACTTCATGTATCCATATTTCTTTCTTAAAATCCACACACTTAAAAATACCAGAAATATCCTTTTAAAGAATCTGTTCATTCCACTCTTCCCAAATCTTTGGGGAGCACCTACACTATCTACAGGGTAAATCTGAATTTCTGAACATTTTGCTAAGACCTTTGCAACAGTTCACTTCAGTTGCTCAGTTGTGTCCAACTCTTTGCAACCCCATAAAGCACAGCATGTCAGGCCTCCCTGTTCATCACAATCTCTCAGAGTTCACTCAGACTCACATATATCAAATCTGTGATGCCATCCAGCCATCTCATCCTCAGTCATCCCCTTCTCCTCCTGCCCCCAATCCCTCCCAGCATCAGAGTTTTTCCAATGACTCAACTCTTCCCATGAGGTGGCCAGAGGACTGGAGTTTCAGCTTTAGCATCAGTCCAGCCACCTCTGACCTCAGATGCGGGGTGTCTCCTCCCGGCCGCCCCTGACCTCTGACACGGACCCTAATATAATGAGAAATTGGGAAAGGAGTATGTCTTGTATATATTGTCACCCTGCTTATTTAACTTATATGCAGAGGACATCATGAAAAATGTTGGGCTGGTTGGAAGCATAAGCTAGAATCAAGATTGCTGAGAGAAATATCAATAACCTCAGATATGCAGATGACACCACCCTTATGGCAGAAAGTGAAGAAGAGCTAAAGAGCCTCTTAATGAAAGTGAAAGAGGAGAGTGAAAAGTTGTCTTAAAACTCAACATTCAGAAAACAAAGATCATGGCATCCAGTCCCATCTCTTCATGGCAAATAGATGGGAAAACAGTGAAATAGTGAGAGACTTTTTTTCGGGGTGCTCAAAAATACTGCAGATGGTGACTGCAGCCATGAACTTAAAAGAGGCTAGTTCCTTGGGAGAAAAGTTAGGACCAACCTAGACAGCATATTAAAAGGCAGAGACATTACTTTGCCAACAAAGGTCCATCTAGTCAAGGCTATGTTTTTTTCCAATAATCATGTATGGATGTAAGCACTGGACTATAAATAAAGCTGAGAGCCAAAGAACTGATGCTTCTGAACTGTGGTATTGGAGAAGACTCTTGAGGGTCCCTTGGACTGCAAGGAGATCCACCAGTTCACACTAAAGGAAATTGGTCCTGAATATTCATTGGAAGGACTGATGCTGAAGCTGAAACTCCAGTGCTTTGGCCACCTGATGGAAGAACTGACTCCTTTGAAAATACTCTGATGCTGGGTAAGACTGAAGGTGGGAGGAGAAGGGGACGACAGAGGATGAGATGGTTGGATGGCATCACCGACTCAATGGACATGAGTTTGAGCAAGCTTTGGGAGCTAATGATGGACAGAGAAGCCTGGTGTCGCAAAGCCTGGTATCCACGGAGTTGTAAAGAGTTGGACATGACTGAGTAACTGAACTGAACTGATAGTGAGCTTAGAATAGTGAGGGTCATGTGGCAACAGCTCAGTAAATTGTAGTGATCACTATAAACCATATTGGACTTAAACATTTTCTGATTATTTCTTTATGCAATGAATCAATCAAGATCCAGATAGGAGATAGGAATTGCATCAGTTATTTGAAGAAAACACCTAGTTTATAACTAGTCATGCATTTATATCAGTTCAGATCAGTTCAGTCTCTCAGTCATGTTTGACTCTTTGTGACTCCATGAATCGCTGCACACCAGGCCTCTCTGTCCATCACCAACTCCCCGGAGTTCACTCAGACTCACGTCCATCGAGTCAGTGATGCCATCCAGCCACCTCATCCTCTGCCGTCCCCTTCTTCTCCTGCCCCCAATCCCTCCCAGCATCAGAGTCTTTTCTAGTGAGTCGACTCTTCTCATGAGGTGGCCAAAGCACTGGAGTTTCAGCTTTAGCATCATTCTTTCCAAAGAAATCCCAAGGCTGATCTCCTTCAGAATGAAATGGTTGGATCTCCTTGCAGTCCAAGGAACTCTCAAGAGTCTTCTCCAGCACCACAGTTCAAAAGCATCAATTCTTTGGCACTCAGCCTTCTTCACAGTCCAACTCTCACATCCATACATGACTACTGGAGAAACCATAGCCTTGACTAGACAGACCTTAGTCAGCAAAGTAATGTCTCTGCTTTTGAATATGCTATCTTGGTTGATCATAACTTTTCTTCCAAGGAGTAAGCATCTTTTAATTTCATGGCTACTGGATAAATAAAAGGATAAGAAGAAAACTGAGGAATCAAGGAGCAAGCACTGCAGGAAGTCTCTGCTATTAGGGCTAAGGGACAAAATGGAACAAGCTGAAATTACTAAAAGTTAGATGCATGGAGGAGAGCCTCTTTTGAACTGAAACTTGGACATTTGGGAAGAGAGTGCTGCTTGACTGGTATAAAGTTGGATTCTGGGAGTGTTGCTAAAACTGCACACTGGATTAAAATGCTGCTTTGAGAATGACCTGACATTGGTGGGGTCAAGAAAGATTGCCGTGGTGACTTGCACCTGAACCTGAGAGCCTGTAGTTTTCAAATGGGATAAGCAAGTTTGTTCTTCCTCTTCCAGCCGTGGTGCACCTCTGTCGCTTCTCCCATTGGCAGAGCCTAAAATTTGTGGCAGCTGGCAAGGTCGAAAAGTGATTTGCAGAGCTCCAGATTCACTATGACAAAGTCATAGTGAAGGATTTGTGAATCTAGGAGATAAATGCTCACCAGTTGGCACAGTCTGTCTCATCAGCTGCATGTCATCCATACTCACCCTTCTCACAAACTGAAATTTCACACAACAACAAAAACAAGTCTCTGTTTCGACCTAATAATATACAAACATCCTTTATACAGTTCAAAATCTCAGCCTTTTCCAAAAGTAGAGGCATGGTCCTCACATCTCTGTGTTCATCATTGTTGTATGTTAATTACTACTCAAATACAATCATAGGTCTATCTGAATATTCTGTAAATCTCTACACTGAATTGCAAAGTTAACTTGCAACAAAATTTGTATAAAATAATAAGAATATGCTTTAAAGAACTTTCCACTTATGCTAATTTCTATTTTAAAAATATTTTTTAAAAAATGGACACTGACTTTTAAAATAATTAAATGTATTTATTTTTGCTTGAAGGATAATTGCTCTACAATATTGTGTTGACTTCTGGTAGACATCAACATGAATCACAGCTATGTCCCCCTCTCTTAAACCTCCTTCCCCCTTAAACTTCCCTTCCCACCCTACTCTGCTGGGTTGTTACAGAGCCCCTGTTTGAGTTCCACACACCACCCTCTCTATACCCCTGCCATGTCCATAAGTCTGTTCTCTATGTCTGTGTCTCCATCACTGCCCTGCAGATAGGTTCATCAGTACCATCTTTCTAGATTCTATCAGTTCAGTTCAGTCTCTCAGTCATGTCTGACTCTTTGCGACCCCATGAATCGCAGCACGCCAGGCCTCCCTATCTATTACCAACTCCCGGAGTCAACCCAAACTCATGTCCATCGAGTCGGTGATGCCATCCAGCCATCTCATCCTCTGTTGTCACCTTCACTTCCTGCCCCCAATCTTTCCCAGCATTAGGGTCTTTTCCAATGAGTCAACTCTTTGCACAGTGGGGCCAAAGTATTGGAGTTTCAGCTTCAAGATCAGTCCTTCCAATGAACACCCAGGACTGATCTTCTTTCGGATGGACTGGTTGGATCTTCTTGCAGTTCAAAGGACTCTCAAGAGTCTTCTCCAACACCACAGTTCAAAAGCATCAATTCTTTGGTGCTCAGTTTTCTTCACCATCCAACTCTCACATCCATACATGACTACTGGAAAAACCATAGCCTTGACTAGACAGACCTTTGTTGGCAAAGTAATGTCTCTGCTTTTAAATATGCCATCTAGGTTGGTCATAGCTTTCCTTCCAAGGAGTAAGTGTCTTTTAATTTCATAGTTGCAATCACCATCTGCAGTGTTTTGGGAGCCTTCCAAAATAATGTCTGACACTGTTTCCACTATTTCCCCATCTATTTGCCATGAAGTGATGGGACCAGATGCCATGATATTTGTTTTCTGAATGTTGAGCTTTAAACCAACTTTTTCACTCTCCTCCTTCACTTTCATCAAGAGGCTTTTTAGTTCCTCTTCACTTTCTGCCATAATGGTTGTGTCATCTGCATATCTGAGGTCATTGATATTTCTCCCGGCAATCTTGATTCCAGCTTGTGCTTCTTCCAGTCCAGCCTTTCTCATGATGTATTCTGCATATAAGTTAAATAAGCAGGGTGACAATTTATAGCCTTGAGGTACTCCTTTTCCTATTTGGCACCAGTCTGTTGTTCCATGTCCAGTTCTAACTGTTGCTTCCTGACCTGCATACAGGTTTCTTAATACATGACATTTGTGTTTCTCTTTCTGACTTACTTCTCTTTCTGTATAATAGGCTCTAGTTTCATCCACCTCATTAGAACTGACTCAGACATCTTCCTTTTTACATCTGAATAATATTCCATTGAATATATGTACAGCTTCTTTATCCATTCATCTGTTAGTGGACATCTAGGTCATTTCAGTGTCCTAGCTATTGTAAATAGTGCTGCAATGAACATTGGGGTTGTTGTTGTTCACTCAGTCAGTCATGTCCAACTCTTTGCCTATCCATGGACTACGGCATGCTAGGCTTACCTGTCCTTCACTATTTCCTGGAGTTTGCTCAAACTCATGTCCATTGAATTGGTGATGCCATCCAGCCATCTCATTCTCTGTTACATCCTTCTCCACCTGCCTTCAATCTTTACCAGCATCAGCGTCTTTTCCAATGAGTTGGCTCTTCATATAAGATGGACAAAGTATTAGAACTTTAGCTTCAGTATCAGTCCTTCTAATGAATATTCAGTGTTGATTTCCTTTAGGATTGACTGGTTGGTTCTCCTTACTGTCCAAGGGACTCTCAAGAGTCTTTTCCATCATCACAGTTCAAAGGCATCAGTTCTTTTGTGCTCAGCCTTTTCATTGTCCAGCTCTCACATCCGAACATGACTACTGGAAAAACCATGGCTTTTACTGGAAAAACCATAGCTTTGACTGCACAAACTTTTGTTGGCAAAGTAATATGTCTGTTTTTTTATACATTGGATACATGTGTGTTTTTCAATTTTTATTTCCTCAGGGTATATGCCTAGTAGTGGGATTGCTGGGTCATATGGTGGTTTTATTCCTAGTTTTTAAGGAATCCTCATACTGTCTATATATAGTAGTCTGTCTATATATAGCATGCTGCTGCTAAGTTGCTTCAGTCGTGTCCAACTCTGTGCGACTCCAGAGATGGCAGCCCTCCAGGCTCCCCCATCCCTGAGATTCTCCAGGCAAGAACACTGCAGTGGGTTGCCATTTCCTTCTCTAATGCATGAAAGTAAAAAGTGAAAGTGATGTCGCTTAGTTGTGTCCGACTCCTAGCGATGCCATGGACTGCAGCCTACCAGGCTCCTCCATTCATGGTATTTTCCAGGCAAGAGTACTGGAGTGGGGGTGCCATCGCCTTCTCCGATATATAGTATACTATATGGTATATTATATATAGTAGTACTGTCTATATATAGTATACTATATATATAGTAGCTGTATCAATTTACATTCCCACCAGTAGTGCAAGAGGGTTCCCTTTTCTCCACACACACTCCAGAAGTTATTGTTTGTAGATTGTTTTGATAATGGCCCTCCTGAAGGCCATTCTAACCTTAAAGAAGAAAATAAAGAGGAACTAAAGAAACTCTTGATGAAAATGAAAGAGGAGAGTGAAAAAGCTGGCATAAAACTCAACATTAAAAAAACTAAGATCATGGCATCTGGTCCCATCACTTCATAGCAAATAGATGGGGAAATAGTGGAAACAGTGAGAGACTTTATATTTTGGGCTCCAAAATCACTGCAGACTGTGACTGAAGCCTTGAAATTAAAAGATGCCTGCTCCTTGGAAGGAAATCTATGACCCAACCTGGACAGCATATTAAAAAGCAGAGACATTACTTTGCCAACAAAGGTCCATCTAGTCAAAGCTATAGTTTTTCCAGTAGTCATGTATGCATGTGAGAGTTGGACTATAAAGAAAGCTGAGCACCGAAGAATTGATGCTTTTGAACTGTGGTGTTGGAGAAGTCTCTTGAGAGTCCCTTGGACTGCAAGGAGATCCAACCAGTCCATCCTAAAGGAAATCAGTCCTGAATATTCATTGGAAAGACTGATGCTGAAGCTTAAACTGTAATACTTTGGCCACTTGATGTGAAGAACTTATTCCTTGGAAAAGACCCAGATATTGGGAGAGAATTAAGTCAGGAGAAGGGGATGACACAGGATGAGATGGCTGGATGGCATCACCGATTCAGTGGACATGAGTTGGAGCAAGATCCAGGAGTTGGTGATGGACAGGGAGGCCTGGTGTGCTGCAGTCCATGGGGTCACAAAGAGTCAGACATACCTGAATGACTGAACTGAACTGATTGTGACCAGTGTGACGTGATATGTCACTGTAGTTTTGATTTGCATTTTTCTAATAATGAGTGATGTTGAGTATCTTTTCATGGGTTTGTTAGCCATATGTATGTCTTCTCTGGAGAAATGTTTAGGTCTTTTGTCCACTTTTTAACTGGGTTGTTTTTCTGGTTGAATTGTATGAGCTGCTTGAATATTTTGGAAATTAATCCTTTGTCAGTTGTTTCATTTGCTATTTTTTCCCTCCTATTCTGAAGGTTGTCTTTTCACCTTGTTTACAGTTCCTTTGCTGTGCAAAAGCTTTTAAGTTTACTTAGGTTTCCACTTGAGCTTCCCTGGTGGCTCAAATGGCAGAAAACTTGCCTACAAGAGACCTGGGTATGCTCCCTGTGTCAGGAGGAACTCCCTACTCCCTTTTCCTGTCCCGGTTTTCTTTCCTGAAGAATTCCATGAATAAAGGAGGGGCTATATAACCCATGTGTCCCAAAGAGGTAGACATGGCTAAGTGATACCCTTCACATATTCTTGGGCCTTCCCATGTGGCACTTGTGATAAAGATCCCAACTGCCATGCAAGAGAATTGTGCATTGTAAGAGATGTGTGTTCAGTCCATGCATTGAGAAGATCCCCTGGAGGAGGAAATGGCAAACTGCTCCAGTATTCTTGCCTAGAGAATCCCATGGACAGAGGAGCTTGGTGGGCTACAGTCCACAGGATCTCAAAGAGTTGTTAGTGGCTGAAATGACTTAGCACAGGTCTCACTTCTTCATTTTTGTTTTTATTTCCATTCCTCTAGAGAGGTGGGTCATAGAGGATCTTGCTGTGACTTATGTCGTAGAATGTTCTGCCTATGTTTTCCTCTAAGAATTGTATAGTTTCTGGTCTAAAATTTAGTTTTTTAATCCATTTGAGTTTATCTTTGTGTGTGATGTTAGGAGGTGTTCTAATTTCATTCTTTTACATGTAGCTGTCCATTTTCTCAGTAGCACTTACTGAAGAGACTATCTTTCCCCCATTGTATATTCTTGCCTCCTTTGTCAAAGATAGGGCATCCATAGGTGCATGGGTTTATTTCTGGGCTTTCTATCTTTGGTTTATATTTCTGTTTTTGTGCCAGTACCATACTGTCTTGATTACTATAGCTTTGTAATATAGTCTAGAGTCAAGAAGGTTGATTCCTCCAGCTCCATTCTTCTTTCTCAAGATTGCTTTAGCCATTTGGGTTTTTTTGTGTTTCCATATGAATTGTAAGATTTTTTTTGTTCTAGTTCTGTGAAAAATGCCAATGGTAATTTGATAGGGATTGCACTGAACGTGTAGATTGCATCTGATAGTATAGTCATTTTCACAATATTGATTCTTCCAACCCAGGTACATAGAGTATCTCTCCATCTGTTTATTTCATCCTTGATTTCTTTATTAGTGATTTATAGTTTCCTGTATACAGCTCTTTTGTCTCCTTAGTTAGATTCATTTCTAGCCATTATTTTTGTTGCAGTGGTAAATGGGATTTTCCTTAATTTCTCTTTCTGATTTTTGTTAGTGTATAGGAATGTAAGTGATTTCTGTGTATTGATTTTGTATCCTGAAACTGCTAAATTCACTGATTAGCTTTAGTAATTTTCTGATAGCATCTTTAGGGTTTTCTATGTATAGTATCATGTTGTCTGCAAAGACTGAGAGTGAGGTTTATTCTTTTCCAATCTGGATTCCTTTTATTTCTTTTTCTCCTCTAATTGCCATGGCTAGGGCTCCCAGAACTGTATTGAATAATAATGGTGAGAGTGGGTACCCTTGTCTTGTTCCTGATCTTAGAGGGAATGCTTTCAGTTTCTCACCATTGAGAATAATGTTTTCTATGGGTTGATCTTATATGGCCCTTATCATGTTGAGGTAGGTGGTTCCTTCTATGCCCATTTTTTGAAGTTTTTTTTTTTTGCATAAATGGGTGCTGAATTTTGTTGAAGGCTTCTGCATCTATTGAGATTATCATATGATTTTTATCTTTCAATTTGTGAATATGGTGTATCACACTGATTTGCATATACTGAAGAATCCTTGCATCCCTGGGATAAACCGACTTGATCATTGTGTATGATCTTTTTAATGTGTTGTTGAATTCTGTTTGCTAGAATTTTGTTGAGGAATTTTGCATCTATGTTCATCAGTGATATTGGCCTATAATTTTTTTTCTTGTGTTGTGTTTGTCTGGTTTTGCTATCAGGGTGATGGTGGCCTTATAGAATGAGTTTGGAAGTGTTCTTTCCTCTGCAATTTTTTGAAAGAGCTTTAGAAGAATAAGCATTCTCTAAATGTTTTATAAAATTTAGCGGTAAAGCCATCTGGCCCTGGGCTTTTGTTTTGGGGGAGATTTTTAATCAGTTTAGATTTCAGTGCTTGTAATTGGCTTGTTCATAATTTCTGTTTCTTCAAGGTTCAGTCTTAGAAGGTTAAACTTTCTAAGAATCTGTCCATTTCTTTCAGGTTGTCCATTTTATTGGAATCTAGTTGCTCATAATAGTCTCTTTTGAGCCTTTGTATGTCTGCATTGTCTGTTGTAACCTCTCCTTTTTCATTTATAATTTTGTTGATTCTTCTCTCTTTTGCTGAATCTGGCTAATGATTTGTCAATTTTGTTTATCTGCTCAAAGAACCAGCTTTTCATTTTATTAATCTTCACTGTTGTTTCCTTCCTTTCTTTTTCAGTTATTTCTGCTTTGATCTTTATGATTTATTTCCTTCTACTAACTCTGGGTTTATTTTGTTCTTTGTCCAGTTGTTTTAGGTGTAAAGCCAAGTTGTCTATTTGATGTTTTCTTGTTTCTTGAGGTAGGATAATATATTGCTATAAACTTCCTTCTTAGAACTGTTTTGCTGCATCTGGACACTGATTTTTTTCAAAAAAATTATCAAATTAGGAATATTTCACCTGAGTAAATGAATAATAAGTGTTATTAATACGTTTTATAATATTGGATGGTTTTTGGTTATTCCTGGTTAAAACCCACTTTAGTCATTGTGTGGTATTCTTTCAGTATGCTGCTAGGCCCTATTTGTTAACATTCATATAGAACTTTGGCATCTGTATTATATAAGACTGTCTTCAGTCTTTTAAAAAATAAGTCTTGGGGGATGCTTTGGTATAAACTGGGCCCCTAAAAACTGTAGGTTACCCTTTTCTGTGCTGTATAACTGTTTAAATAACATAGGGGCTGCTAATTCATAACTGGTCCAGTTAAAGCATATAACTATTTAGTCTTGGTGTCTGTTTAAATTTAGGAGCTTATATTCATAGGAACTCATCTATTACATTCAGTTTTTCACATTTATTTGATTGAAAGTTGTGGAAAGTAGTTTAATATATTTTAAAAATTTCTTTAGTGCCTGTAGCTATTTTCTCCTCTTTTCTTATATCATGTACTTGATGTGCTTGCTATGTTTTTATGATTAGGCTGGCTAACATCTTGTTTTTTCCTCTCAAGATTTATTGGCTTATTTATCTCAAATTTCATTTGGTTATTCTTATATTTTTCTGTTTTCTAATTGATTAATTTATGTTTTGGAGAAGGCAGTGGCAATCCACTCCAGTACTCTTCGCTGGAAAATCCCATGGACAGAGGAGCCTGGTGGGCTACAGTCATGGGGTTGCTAAGAATTAGATATGACTGACCAGCTTCACTTTCACTTTTCACTTTCATGCACTGGGGAAGGAAATGGCAACCCACTCCAGTGTTCTTACCTGGGGAATCCCTGGGATGGGGGAGCCTGGTGGGCTGCTGTCTCTGGGGTCACACCGTCAGACATGACTGAAGCGACTTAGCAGCAGCAGCAGCAATTTATGTTTTAAATGAGTTTTTACTTATTCTTTTTCAGATTATTCCTTTTTATATATTTATATACTTATTCATTTTTATATTTCTGCCTTCTTGAGTTAAATAATAAATTCATGATATTCAGTCTTTATTTTAATAATAATCAGTTACTAAAAAAATAACTATTATAAGCTGGACTTCAGTTTTTTTGACCACTGCTTTGGCTATATGGCATAAATTCCTTTATATTATATTTTCATGATCATATTGTTCCATATAGACCATAAATTTGGTTTTAATTTTCTTTTGGATACAAGAATAGATTAATAGACCATCTTAAAATTTGAAGATTGAATTGTTTTGTCTTCTTGTTTTTTTAAATTTCTAGTTTAGGTTTAGTCTGATTCATTTAAATTTAATTAAATCTAGTTTAAACATTTTCCTATATTAGCTCTTGGTTTTCTTTCCTTGTGTCTATAAGTATGTATGTGTAGGTATATGTGTGTGTTTATATATGTGTCTATATATTTGTGTGTAATGTGTTTGGATAGATAAGTGATGTATGTCAATTGAAAGAACATATAGTCTGTATTTAGGACATCCAGATCTGATACACTAGTGACATTATCAGTTATATCTTTATTTTAGCTTTTTACCTGAACTTTATAATTAATTTTGATGTGTCCTGGGATGAAAGACTAATTTTCTCTTTGATGGGAAATCAGATTTTAAAGCTTATCAAGTTCTTTAAGGTATTTGATAACTTTTTGTAGATGTGCATTATAAAGATCATCACCTTCTTCACTGATATTATTAAATTATGTAACACATGATCACTTTCTGTACAAAATGTGTTCTTCTAAAGTACTAAATTTTGCATTTGACTTTATCTGCCACTGGAAAACATTTTGATATTTTTCTTTGTGGAAATATTAAGATCATTAAATTGTGGCTGAGACAATAGTCTGCACACAGTGCAGGAGACCTCAGTTTGACCCTGGTTGGGAAGATCACCTGGAGAAGAAAATGGCCCACCTACTCTAGTATTCTTGCCTGGAAAATCCCATGGGTGGAGGAGCCTGGTGGACTGCAGTACATGGGGTCGCACAGAGTCAGACAACTGAGCAACTAACATTTTCTTTCAAGTTACCAGTTAAACACATAAGTTAGTCTGGCTGAGTATTTCACATCTATAAAACATTGAGAATAAACTGTTTTGTGTTTTTATTCTCTAGAAACCTTAAGATTTTATTTTCTAATTTCTGAAATATTTTTTCCCTTCATAATCATTCTGAGGATATCATTTGGTTATGTTTAGTTGACTGATAGTTTTATAAAGAGACAAATCTTGAACTTCATATACTATTTAACCTTATCTATTTCGTGAACTTTATTGCATTACTAGGTGCATTGTGAGTTCTGTTGACATCATTTTTACACAGCAGTTTCTCAAAATGAAGGAAACAGTATAATAGTAATTTATATTCAAACATTAATCTGGTTGCTACTACAGGATATCTTACTGTCATTGCAACTGTTTCATCAGAGCCTGCTACTACTCAAAAAAATTTGTTGGTCTTTTCCTGTTTATAAAGTGCAGTTCTAGATGTATTTATTGACAGTGAACTAAAAAAGTGTTTTCCTTCATAGCACCAACATATTCAGGTTATGTGTATACGAAAAATAATTGCCATGTTAGTAATGTCTGTGTATTTGTCAAAGGGCTATAAAAACACTTTGCCAGTGTATTAATTTTATGACTTGGTTCGACATATAATTCATTAGATCTTGGAGTTATGTTGTCATTGGAAAGTGCTGCTTAATTCTTTGTCCAGATTTACCCAATATTCAGGACAGTCTTACTAATATAATCTTTAACCATTTGTGTCAGCCATTTCCTATGGCTTTTCAATCTTAACAAATTTAGTACTACTTTATGTTCAATACAGGATACAGGATGCTTGGGGCTGGTGCACGGGGATGATCCAGAGAGATGATATGGGGTGGGAGGTGGAAGGGGGCTCAGGATTGGGAACTCATGTACACCCGTGATGGATTCATGCCAATGTATGGCAAAACCAATACAGTATTGTAAAGTAAAATAAAGTAAAATTAAAATTAAAAAAATAAAAAGAAGCTTGGAGCAAAAGAGAAAAAAAAATAAAGAAAAGAAATGTAGAAAGGAATAATATTTATACATGGAATATTGCATATCTGCTTTTGTAAAATTACTAATAAGCATCCCTCCTTTTGAAATACTCTGTTTTATTTGTGCATGCTAAGTTGCTTCAGTTGTGTCTGACTCTTTGTGTCCCTATGGACTGTAGCCCACTAGGCTCCTCTGTCCATGGGATTCTCCAGGCAAGAATCCTGGAGTGGGCTGCCATTTCCTCCTCCCAAATATTTTATATATGTCTCCTTAAATTGACGATTGCATTGTTTATTAGCCAATTCACAGCCATAGAGAACATACTATTATTTTAGCATTTCATTATCAAAACTACCAAGCTGAATGTAATATATGAGGAATCATACAGCTAAGTAAAAATACTAACTTTTATTTATTTCTTTTTATTTATTTGTTTTAATTGGGGGATAATTACTTTACAATATTGTAATGGTTTTTGCCATGTATCAGTGTGAATCAGACACAGGCATACATGTGTCCTCCCCATTCTGACGCCCCCTCCTACCTCCCTTCCCACCCTATCCCTCCAAGTTATTACTGAGAGACACAGGCTTCATACACCAAACTGGCACTGGTCATCTATTTTACATATGGTGATGTATACGTTTCAATGCTACTCTCTCAAATCATCCCACCCTCTCCTTCTCCCACTGAGTCCAAAAGTCTGTTCTTTATGTCTGTGTCTCCTTTGCTGCCCTGCACATAGGATTGTTGGCAATGCAAATCAAAACAGCAATGAGGTATCATCTCACATGGGTTAGAATGGTCATCATCAAAAAGTCTACAAACAATAAATTCTGGAGAGGGTGTGGAGAAAAGGGAACCTCCTTACAGTGTTGGTGGGAATGCATATTGATACAATTACTATGGAAAGCAGTATGGAGATTCCTTAGAACACTAGGAATAAATCTATAAAACTACTGTATGACCCAGAAATCTCACTACTAGGCATATACTCTGAGGAAACCAGAATTGAAAAAGACACAATGTACTCCAATGTTCATTGCGGCACTATTTACGAGAGCTAGGACATGGAAGCAACCTAGATATCCATCAGCTGATTAGTGGATAAAGAACTTGTGGTACACTTAGTTTTTGTTTGTTTGTTTGTTTTGTTTTGAATAATTTTCATCATCAGCAATTCATCATCATTTGATTTATGACTCTTGCCACATCTGGGCTTCACAAGTGGCTCAGTGGTAAAGAAGCTGCCTGCTAATGCTAGAGACAAAGAAGACATGGGTTCAGTCCCTGGGTGGGGAAGATCCCCTGGAGGAGGAAATGGTAACTTATGCCAGTATTCTTGCATGGCAAATTCCATGGACAGAAGAAGGCTGGAGGGCTACAGTCCATGGCGTCGCAAAGAGTTGGACACAACATATTGACTATGCACTTATGCCACACCCAGAAAGTATGTTTTTCTAAATAAAGTAAATTTGTCTTGGCCATTAGAGTTAAAACTTAAATTAGGGAAATTCTATTTATATTATTATCTAATGGTTTTGAGTCATAAATTTAAAAGTATATTTGATTTAAAAATAAAGTGATTGCAAATGATATGTTTAATATATAAATGCTGACATTTTAAATATTTTATTCACTTCTGGATCATAGTTGGGAAATATCACTTGTTGAAAAATTAAAAATACAACTACTGTCTGATCAAGCAATCCGAGGTCTTGGTATGTTTCAGAAGGAAATGAATCATAACTCAAAGAGATATCTGTAAACTGATGTTCATTCCAGCATCATGTATAATTGCAAAGACATAGAAACAACCTAAGTGCCCATCAGTGGATGATTGGATAAAGAAAATGTGATATATACTATATGTATATATATATATATTATTCATTCATATATATTATTCAGCCGGAATAAAAGGAAATCTGCCCTTTGAGACAATGTGGATAGAACTTGACATTTTGCTAAGTGACATAAGCCAGAGAAAGACTAATACTGTATGCTCTCATTTAATATATGAAATCAAATCAAATTCTAGAGAGTAGAATTTTGGTTGCCAGGGAATAGGAGATGGAGGAATGGAGAGATACTGAAGAAGGGTATAGATCTCTGGCCATAAGAGGAATTCATTCTAACGTACAGCTGGGTAACTAATGAATAACAATGTATCATATATTTGAAAGTTATTCAGAGAGTAGAACTTAAAAGTTAATCACCTTATTCGTTGTCTATTTTATATGTAGTAGTGTGTATATGGCCTATATGGAAAAATAATATAAAAAAAGAGTAGATATATGTTTATGTATGACTTTTTCACTTTGCTGTATGCCTGAAACTAATACAACATTGTAAATCAACTCTACTCCAATAAAAAAAAATTTTTAAGTTAATCACCTTACACACACACAAATGTAACTATGTGAGGGGATATAGGTCTTAACTAACCTTATTGTGGTAATGATTTCCTAGTATATACATTATCAGATTATCACATTGATTATACATCTTAAATTTACTATGTTATGTCAGTAATATCTCAGTAAAGCTGGACAAATATCACTTATTAAAACATCTTATTTTTCATGATTAGTAAGCAACTCAGGAGACGTGGGAATTATCACATGACCCTGAGCAGCTGAAATAGGCTATGACGTGAAAGTGGTTAAAGTGTTAGTCGCTCAGCTGTGTCCAGCTCTTTGCGACCCCATGGACTGTAGCCCACCAGGCTCCTCAGTCCATGGAATTCTCCAGGCAAGAATACTGGAGTGGGTATCCATTCTCTTCTCTAGAGGATCTTTTCAAGTCAGGGATAGAACCAGGTCTCATGTGGTTCTTGAACTGGCTGGCAGAGTCTTTACCATACTCTTCCCACGTAGACAAGTCTGCCAGTCACTTAGTTGGATGCCATAGTAAGTTTGACTTGCTGTAAAAATCACTTTTCGATTTTTTGAATCTTTCCTCAGCCCTCACTATTTCTAGTGAAGTCATTTCCTAAGGCTTCTGTAGCAACACAAGCACTACAAACTCAGTGTCTTAACACAACAGAAATTTTTTCTCTCACAGTTCTCGGATCTAGAAGTCTGAAATCAAGGTGCGGGGGCATGCTTTCTCTGCGTGCCTAGAAGCAGCTCCCTTCATGCCTCTTCTGGCTTGTGGAGGTTGTTTGCCACCCCTGGCTTGTAAATATCTCACTCTAGTCCCTACCTGTCTTCACATGGCCATCTTCCTTCTTTGTGTGCCTGTTTCTGTGTCTTCTCTTTTATAAAGACAACAATCACTGGATTTAGGGCCTGCCCTAATCAGTCGTGTCTGACTCTTTGTGATCCCATGGACTGTAGCCCACAGGCTCTTCTGTCTGTGGAATTCTCCCAGCAAGAATACTGGAGTGAGTAGCTATTCTCTTCTCCAGGGGATCTTCCTGATCCAGGGATTGAAGCTGAGTCTCCTGCATTACAGGCATACTCTTTACTGTCTGAGCCACCAGGGAAGCCCCAGTCCAGAATGATCTCATCTTAATTACAACTGCAAAGTTTCTATTTCCAAATAAAGCCACATTCTGAGGTTTCAAGAGTGACATGAAGTTTGGGGGAAGGACACACTGTTCAACACAGTAAACCCAGTGTGTACAGCCTCCAATTGTGTATCTCCTCCTTTGCTTACCAAGATATTTTGCTCTTTTCATCAAGCACTGTAAGATGTACCATCTGTATATTTGTCCATACCCTTTTTCTTTGACTGACATGGCACACTCGGATATTCATTTAGGGTAAATGGAGGAAAAGAAGAGCACAGAGGAGCAGGAAGGACTACAGGGAAGTAAGGTGTGCTCTAGAGGAACTGAGAAAAAAAAAACAAAACCCTTTAAATTAGCAAATTATTTTCCTGTCATTATGTTTTATTTTTATTTTAATCAATGTATACCCTGCTCTGAAGCTTGGTCCAGAGAGGGAGAAGAGGTAAAGGCCCATTACAGGTCCCTGGGAACCATCCGTGCTATGTACTGTACCACACTAAGATTCAAAAGTACATTTTGACATTCCTCTCCGTCAATGAAGATATTAGTGAAAATTCATTCTACTCTTGAAAATGGTCTTTCATCTTTGCCTTTATACTGCTGTTGTTTAATTTTAGTGTCCTTAACCCCTTCAACATGAAGGCTCACACTTCCCACTAACATTTTCATATTAAAAACAAACCAAAGAAAAAACACTCACACTTGCCAATTGATGATTTTGTTCTCTCAGTTAATAATTATCAGCTCTTTCTAAACACTTCACTTTTCAGCTGTTCTTGGTCTTCATTCCTACCAGCCATTGTGTTATGTTCATGCAAGTTCACTCCAGCCATGTTTATAACCAAGGCAGGATTAGAAGAGAGGCAAAAGCCAGGGCAGGGAAGGTAAGAGCCAGGGCATATAGGCAAAACAAGGATCTTAAAAACGTCCTACAAATGTTGAGAATGTTCCATTGTCAGTGAACTTGCGTACATCTCAGTTCAGTCACTCAGTCATGTCAGACTCTGTGACCCCATGGACTGCAGCACACCAGGCTTCCCTGTCCATCAGCAATACCCAGAGCATGCTCGACTCATGTCCATCAAGTTGGTGATGTCATTGAAACACCTCATCCTCTGTCATCCCCTTCTCCTCCTGCCTTCAATCTTTCCCAGCATCAGGGTCTTTTATAATAAGTCAGTTCTTTGCATCAGGTGGCCAAAATATTGGCGCTTTAGCTTCAACATCAGTCCTTCCAATGTACATCCGGGACTGATCTCCTTTAGAATGGACTGGTTGGATCTCCTTGCTGTCCAAGGGACTCTCAAGAATCTCCTCCAACACTATGGTTCAAAAGCATCAATTCTTCAGCACTCAGCTTTCTTTATGGTACACCTCTCACAACCATACATGACTACTGGGAAAACCATAGCTTTGACTATATGGACCTTTGTTGGCAAAGTATTGTCTCTGCTTTTTAATATGCTGTCTAGGTTGGTCATAGCTTTTCTTCCAAGGAGCAAGTGTCTTTTAATTTCATGGCTGAATCACCATCTGAGTGATACTGAAGCCCAAGAAAATTAAGTCTGTTACTGTTTCCATTGTTTCCCCATCTATTTGCCATGAAGTGACGGGACTGGATGCCATGGTCTTAGTTTTTTGAATGTTGAGTTTTAAGTCAGCTTTTTCATTCTTCTCTTTCACTTTCATCAAGAGGCTCTTTGTTCCTCTTTGCTTTCTGCCATAAGGATGGTGTCATCTGCATATCTGAGATTATTGATATTTCTCCTGGCAATCTTGATTCTAGCTTGTGCTTCATCTAGGTTACATCAAAGCCTATTCTTAACCTCCCAGAGGCTTTGTTTCTTTATCATAGGATGAGAGAACTGAGTAACTCGAGTTCTAATATTCTGTTCAGTAATAAACATGCTATTCTCCTATGAGAGTTCAACTAATCAAAATCAGAAAAATTTTGTTAGAGAAAACAGTAATTTTCTGATGTCAAGGATTAAAGGCTAGAATTTGTTACTTAAGGAGGCTGAAGAACCCATATTGAAAGTATTTGAAGACATCTCAGGTGTCTAAGGCTTCGCTAGTGTCTCACACAAGTGAAGAATCTACGTGCAACGCAGGAGATAGCTTTGATCCCTATGTCTGGAAGATCCCATAGAGAAGAGAATGCCTAACAATGCCAATATTTTGCCTGGAGAATTCCATGGACAGAGTAGCCTCGTGGGCTAAGTCTACTTGAAGATATCAGATATTAAAAATAAAATCAGTTTAGTTCAGTTGCTCAGTCCTGTCCAAATATTTGCAACCCCATGAACCACAGCACACCAGGCCTCCCTGTCCATTACCAACTCCCAGGGTTTACCCAAACTCTTGTCCATTGAGTCCGTGATGCCACCCAACCATCTCATCTTCCATCGTCCCCTTCTTCTCCTGCCCTCAATCTTTCCCAGCATCAGGGTCTTTTCAAATGAGTCAACTCTTCACAACAACAATCCTTCCAATGAACACCCAGGACTGATCTCCTTTAGGATGCACTGGTTAGATCTCCTTGCAGCCCAAGGGACCCTCAAGAGTCTTCTCCAACACCACAGTTCAAAAGCATCAATTTTTTGGTGCTCAGCTTTCTTCACAGTCCAACTCTCACATTCATACATAATTACTGGAAAACCATAGCCTTGACTAGAGGGACCTTTGTTGACAAAGTAATGTCTCTGCTTTTTAATTGCTGTCTAGGTTGGTCATATCTTTCCTTCTAAGGAGTGCCAAAGTCCAGCTCCAGCAGCCAGGGATTCAACCTGAAGGTGTGAGTGGTGTCAGTGAGAAACTGAGGCAGCCTCTCATTTTTCTTGGACTGCCTGTTTATTTCAAGCTTATGATTCTCTTTTATACTTTTACAAAAGCATTAGGTCAGAGGTTTGATATTTTTAGTTTCCATTGACCCAGATTTATTTTTCTCCAAAATCATTGTGGCCTCTCAAAAGGAGATCTTTCCTCAGCAATTCTCGTATCTACTTTTTCTCATGTATCCTTGTGAATACACTGCAACTCATGCTAATGTCTGGCTGCACACCACATTCCTCAATTTAATTCTTATCTTTCTAAGTCCTGTTGCCCCTAGTATCCTAAGCTCACTATTTCTTAGAAAGGGCTTCTAGCTAATAATATCTCTAAAGTCCCTAATTTCTGTAAGCTATAGTAGAATATTGTAGCATTATAGCAATCCTTAATTCTTTAGCTTCTAACTATTTTAATTATTCCTAAGCCCTAAATTCAGCAAACTTCTGTGCCATAAACACTTTTCTCGCAAATGAGCTTCAGATAGCAATCCCTCCCATGGCCTCAAGCTGCAGCCTGTGTGCTCACCCTGGAACACTTTTTTGTAAAAGTCCTTGAACAAATGTCAGTGATTAACTTTATGAATTTTTCTTTGAGCACAGCTGCAGAAGGCTTTATGCCTTCTCATGCTCTTCTCAAAAACAGTAAGCACCTTAATATTCTCTTCAGTCAACTCAGCCAAGGAAAGGAAAAAAACCAGTCAGAATCACAAAGCCTGACTCCTTCATTCCAGGCCCGTGCCTATGGAACAAAGGGAGGGGGTTTAGGGCCATGCCTAATGCCTAACGCGGCTCCTGACAAAGGAGTAATCCTCTTTTAATTTCATGGCTGCAGTCACCATCTGCCATGATTTTGGAGCCCCCAAAATAAAGTCTCTCACTGTTTCCACTGTTTCCCCATCTATTTCCCATGAAGTGATGGGACTGGATGCCATGATCTTAGTTTTCTGAATGTTGAGCTTTAAGACAACTTTTTCACTCTCCTCTTTCACTTTCATCAAGAGACTTTTTAGTTCCTCTTCACTTTCTGCCATAAGGGTGTTGTCATCTGCATATCTGAGGTTATTGATATTTCTCCCGGCAATCTTGATTCCAGCTTGTGCTTCATCCAGCCCAGCATTTCTCATGATGTACTCTGCATATAAGTTAAATAACCAGAGTGACAATATAGAGCCTTGATGCACTCCTTTTCCTATTTGGAACCAGTCTGGTATTAAATTTTGCTGTTTCATTCATTGCTTTGACCTCCTATTCATTTTAAATCTGATTGTAGCTAGCCATATCTAGTCATAGTATCTACTGCTAATATAAATATTATTGGGATAACTGTACTTATTTTAATCATAGAAGAGTATCAGCATTTATGAGTGACATCTGAGTAAGATAATATTCTTTGGGTAAAATTTTAAGGATTTCTTGTTAGCATTGGTCTGTTAATGCCCTAATTGTTGAATGTAACTGTAATAAACCTCTTTATATTAATAAGCTTGTTACAAGAACAACAACAAGAACAACACTACAGGAAGTATGGTTAGCTCAAATAATTCAAAATACAAATATTTTATTCTGTTTTCCCCACTTGTTTTGTGTTCTCTGACAATTGATTTCCTGCTCACTTTCAAGCACATCAGGTTTCATAAAAGCCTAACTCCCTATCTCCTTTCTCCTTGTTTTCTTGTTTTCCTGGAGAGGTAAAATCAAGCAAATGATCATAAGCTAAAAAAATGGTCTGAAAATTAACCTTCCACATTAAGAGCCTCTGTGAGATTGGGTTCACCAGTGTGTTTAAAGAAAGTCATGATTCATTAACCATGGCCTGTAACAATCAAATAAACAAAACCATGCTTTAAAAGGCATCCATTAGCACATCGAGGTACATAAATCACTTCAGCCCATATGACTCAGGGCTTAACCATTTGCCAAAACAGCTGTTTTCTCAGTTCAAATAATGATGAGAAAAAAACAGCTGAAGCCAATTAGTAGCTAAGCATTCATTCCCAAATATCTGTGACAGTTGAGTGGTTTATTTTGCAGGACAGATATGTTGTTATTCAGATGCAAAGAAGAAAGCTCCTTTTTACAAAAAATTGAAGGTTTTACATTAACCCTTATTTGTACTGGGCTTTCCTCCAAAGAGCAAGCAGAGAAATAAACAAACAAACAAACAGCTAATTAAAATCTGGTGTACTTGAAAGCCAAGCAGTGAATTATTTACTTAGGATTGTTTGTTTCTTTGCTCATAGAATATTTTAAGCATTCATGAGAACCAGGAATGTGAACATAAGATTCTGATGCAAAGCAAAATATCTGATTTCAAACAGAAATTATGTTTACCAAAGAAAAATGATCTATCAAACAGAAACAGACTCTAGAAAAAACTGAACATATTTCCTATATTCAGATTTTACAAGAAGATCTATTCTCAGCCAAGGAAAGACTTCAAACCATTGGGTTCTAGCTTGGAATCTATATTATTGTTAACAAAATCATTGAGTTTTCAGTGGGAATCCTCCAGTAGTGGGTCCAGAGCTTTTCCTGCTACAATAAAGGCAATTCCCTGGAACTTCCCTTTCTTTGACAGTCCTGCTAACTGCTAATAAAAATTTACAAAACAGATTCCTCAAAGGAATCATCACCAGGCCAGCTCTCAATAAATGATCTTCCCTTTAAAGATGGCCTTGATGCTGACAGAAAGCAGTAGGGCTTTGCAATCATGTGGCTGGGTCCTGAATATATAATATAACATTTGAAATCCTTCTGAAACTTCAGTTCCTTCATCTATATAGTGTGGATAATTCCATGTTCCTCACAGACTCATAAGTCTGTGCTATAATATTTAAATAAGCCATTTATTTTTTTGATGAAGTAGAAATATGGTAAGACGAGAGTTAATCCTGGAGAAGGAAGTAGCAACCCACTACAGTATTCTTGCCTGGGAAATCTTGTGGATGGAGCAGCCTGATGGGGTCATGAAGAGTTGGCCAGGGCTTAGTGACTAAACAATAGTGAGCTTGTTGCTGAGTGAAATGTGAAAATAAATTTCAAAATTGGTTAACTCTCATTTAGAAAATGAGCATTCAAGATAAACAATCACTACTTTAAAATTTTATTTTTAAAAGTTTTTATTTTCCATTGGAGTATGGTTGATTTACAATGTTGTGTTAGTTTCAAGTATACAGAATAGTGATTCAGTTATATGTATACACATATCCTCTTAAAGACTCTTTCCCCATATAGGTTATTACAGAGTATTAAAGAGAGTTCCCTGTTCTATGGAGTAGTTCCTTGTTGATTATCTATTTTTTATATAGTAATATGTATGCATAGTACATCATGAGCAACACTGGGCTGGATGAAGCACAAACTGGAATCCAGATTGCTGGGAGATGTATCAGTAACCTCATATATGCAAATCACACCACCCTAATGGCAGAAAGTGAAGAGGAACTAAAAAGCCTCTTAATGAAAGTGAAAGAGGAGAGTGAAAAAGTTGGCTGAAAGCTCAACATTCAGAAAACTAGGATCATGGTATCTGGTCCCCTCACTTCATGGGAAATTGATGGGGAAACAGTGGAAAAAGTGTCAGAATTTATTTTGGGGGCTCCAAAATCACTGCAGATGGTGACTGCAGCCATGAAATTAAAAGATGCTTACTCCTTGGAAGGAAAGTTATGACCAACCTAGACAGCAATTAAAAAGCAGAGATATTACTTTGCCAACAATGGTCCATTTAGTCAAGGCTATGGTTTTCCCAGTAGTCATGTATGCATGTGAGAGTTGGACTGTGAAGAAAGCTGAGCACCAAAGAATTGATGCTTTTGAACTGTGGTGTTGGAGAAGACTCTTGAGGGTCCCTTGGACTGCAAGGAGATCCAACCAGTCCATTCTAAAGGAGATCAGCCCTGGGTGTTCTTTGGAAGGAATGATGCTGAAGCTGAAACTCTAGTACTTGGCCACCTCATGGGAAGAGTTGACTCATTGGAAAAGACTCTGATGCTGGAAAGGACTGGGGGCAGGAGGAGAAGGGGACAACAGAGGGTGAGATGGCTGGATAGCATCACAGACTCAATGGACGTGAATTTGAGTGAATTCCAGGAGTTGGTGATGGACAGGGAGGCCTGGCGTGCTGCAATTTATGGGGTCGCAAAGAGTCGGACACAACTGAGTGTCTGAACTGAACTAAACTGATGCATATGTTAATCCTATACTTCTAATTTATTCCTCCTCCTCACCTTTTCCCTTTCGTAACCATAAATTTGTTTTCTAAGTGAGTCTGTTTCTGTTCTATAAATAAGTTCATTTGTACAAGATGAGCAGTAGCTATTTTCATTATTTACGTAGTTGTTATGCCATGGGTTATCTGAGACTGCATCTTTGTAATTGAAGAATGGATTAATCATTTAAAAAGTCACAAAAGTTTGAGTTTCTAAGATAAAGACATGATTTCACACTTTTGGAGGAAACTCTGGCAGGATCTTATTCATTATGCTGATTTAAGACAATTACCTGTGTGCTGATCTTGTGGGGAACCTAAGGGGATGGAGAATTAACCAAAATGAGTTACTTCAGAGAAGATGTGAAGTATTATACTGGGGTTAGCTTGTCTTTGTGGAGGCTTGGCGAAAGTGAAACCCCAAGATATTAGAGATACGAAGCTTCCACCAAGAGAATGGACAGTTTGTCAGAGATTCTAAGTGAGCCAAAAATAATAATTTATAGGGGAAATAGAATTTATTCATTTTGGAGTCATGAGGGATTCTCTCCAGGTAGGAGAGAGATGTTCATGGACAATTCCCCTGGGGGAAGATAGGCTGGCTGGCATGAGATGATGGCAAATCTGGGAAAGGAAGAAAAATAAACCTTACCAGAGGAAGGAAGAGGAGGTCAGGAGCCAAGGAACTCAGAGGGGAGCCTGGGGCGCTTGAGGTACTGTGGCAATACTCAACCTCTCCAGACATATGCATGAGTCCTGAGTTCATGACTCCGTGGCAGTACTGAATAATGACTCCGTGGCAGTACTGATTATTCACAATGAAAAATAAAGTATTGGCTAATTTTTGTATAAATACAGGATATCACCTGATAGTTATTTAAGGCCTGCTTTATTTTGCTAACCACTTACATTTCTTGAAAAGCCTTTATTCCTTCTCAGGCGCTCAGATGGTAAAGAATATGCCTGCAATGCGAGAGACCTAGGTTCAGTCTCTGGGTTGGGAAGATCCCCTGCAGAAGAGAATGGCTACCTGCTCCAGTATTCTTGCTTGGAAAATTCAATAGATAGAGGAGCCTGCCAGGCTACGGTCCACGGGGTCACAGGGAGACATGACTGAGTGACTAATACTTTACTTCAGGGATGGGAAAACCAAACTTAATCTGGAGACTCAACAGTTTTTAATCCAGTTCAGTTATGAAACTCTTGGCTTCCCTGGTGGCTCAGATGGTAAAGAATCCAACTGCAATGTGGGAGACCTGGGTTTGATCCCTGAGTTGTGATGATCCCCTGGAAGACAGCAAGGCAACCCACTACAATATTCTTGCCTGGCGAATTCCCATGGACTGATAAGCCTGGCAGGCTATAGTCCATGGGGTCACAAAGAGTTGGACACGACTCAGCACAGCCCAGTCCTCTGTTTAATACGAAGTCTTCATCTCAGAGCTTCCTTGTATTTTTTTGTCAGAGTTTACCCTCCTGTCCCTCCTTGTCTTCTGGCTGCTATTTGCATGTTGCATGTTGGTTTCCACGCCTCTGGAGTGAAATGGTTACATATCTAGCCTGTCTGTCTTCCCTTCTGGCTGTGAGCCCTGCTGTCCTCTGAGGTCCTGTAGCCCCTGGAATGATAGACCTGAAGGCACTATGAGGAGGACCGAAGAGTGTGCAAGTGGAAGGCTCAGCTGCCATGTCACAGCCAGCTTGTGGGCAGGCAACAGAGGACATCTAACTGCTTTAAATGTGCATGTTTGATTATTGTCACAAGTAAAGATGGCCCTCCTTGATGGCTTGCATTCATTTCTCATTTTAAGATTTCTGTTTCATTTTCTCTTTTATCTACTGTGGTTTTCAGTTTTAATTTGTACCAGAATTTGATATAGAAAGAATGTTAATGCTTTAAAGTTTAAAAGGCATTCTTTATAAAATAGCTTGACAGATTATTTAGAAAATCTAAAGTTTATGTGCACTAATGGAACTTAACAAAACTAAATTTACAATGCAACAAAACCTAAAAGAAAACAGATTAGGAAAGATATTCTCATTTAATAAGATGGATAATAACGATAATGTAATAATAACTCATTTGGATTGTAAAGAAAATTCAATATTCAGTATGAAGTAAACTGAGAATTTGAACTAGCAATTCATAAAAATGAAATATGTGTGATACCATACATATAATATTCATAATTCCAATATCTTTGTTTCATTTACTGTTTTTGTATAAATAAATGATATTTTAAAGTGTGTGAAAAACAGTTTAGTCTACCTAAATTAAGAAAAAAAAATCTCAGCTAAAGAAAATATAGCTTAATATTTAAGCAGTCAAATTTTTAGGAGAGTTAAAATTGTTAAAAAATTCTTCTGAGAGTGCTACCCTACACTTATATTGGAAAAAACTTTTAGAAAATAAATGCAGGCATTTGTAAAAGGAATCATAAGTAAATATCTTGATGTGGAAATTTGAGATTGAAGCATGCATACTAAGGAAATAATTCTGAAGAAGCAAAAATGCTACAAACTATGCATATAATAGTATTATTCATGATATACATAAAGAAAACATAGAAATGGTTTACTTATCTTATGTGATATTATTTAATATACCATTTCCAACAACAAAATAGATCGTTATATGCCTATTAATAATTGTAAACATTGACAGAAGTAGAAATTATGGTAGAAAGTTAAATGAAAGTAGCAAATACAAATGGCATTTGCATTGTGTTGAACAATGAAAATATGTTCTCTCAGGAAAGAACATGCTAAAAAAAATTCTATTTGAATAGCTGAAAAATTCATTTAATGTATCAATACTTTGATTTTTTTCTTCAGTGTTCTTTATTTTCCACATGATTTGTAAGATCGAGGCATACTAACAGGATAAGTAATAGTGGAAGCATGTGTGTGTTTGGCTGTGACCACGGCATTTCCTGACACTTGTCTGAGTATTTCCTTTGATGATTAACATCTCTCACCAAACAATTTCCTTGTCTCCATCAGGAAGTCCGAATAACCCAAATATTAGGATTTAGAATTCACTGCACCATTTAGGGTACGTTTCAAAGAATTTTTGATGCATTCCCTAATCCTTTACTGGGGCAGACCCATTATCCCATTATGTGCATTTGAATGTGCCTTTGAAGAATGGGGGAGAGTTGTCTGGGATTCTTGCTTTGGTGTTTGAGTTAGAGAATAAAAGCTTCAGAACAAGACTCTTTATTTGGAAATTTTCTTTTGGATTCTACTTAAAAGGCAGAGAAATGATCAAAATAGCATCCCACAAGCATCCTTGGCAGGGCTGTGGTGTGTTGAAGTTTTCTTTATTCTCCGAATTGGCATTCATTGAAGAGATTTTTGAAGAGTCAGAGATAGTAGATCCATTTAAGTAGGTGCTTGCAGCTTCAATTAGTGTATGATTAAATTAATGAGTGTGATTTTCTGACCTCTAGATAGGTTTTGGGGTGACATTAATTATCTATAAAACCTCTTCACCTCCTCTACCCTCTACACCAGCCAGGAAAAAAAAAATCTTCCTCTCAACAGAGTACCAGTGAGATTTTTTCTGTGGCTCTTTATGGAGTTGTACCTATAGCATAGATAAAATTTCATAAGGCATTTAAGAATTAGTTACTTAAGACAAAGTGATATTAGTCATTATTATTATTATTATTTTCATGAAAGGGAGGGATAGAAAAAAACTGAGAGCCATTTTGGCAGGTCTGCTGTTGGCTTTCCTCACTGGCTTTACTTTAAAGGCATTGCTCCAGCCCGAGCTGCTTTGATTTATGTCCACTTGAAGCGATCCCTAATGCCCTTCTTTGTTCCTATTTCCTATTTAGTTGCCAACCCTTCCAACACAGTCTACTATTCTGGAATTGGTTTAGTTGTGGTGGAAAGGAAGTTTGGTTTATTTGGTTTCAGAGCTCCTCAAATTTGCTTTTGTGTGTGTAATAAATGTAGGAAGAGCTGGAGTTCTCTGTTTCACTGTAATAGTTTTTACCATCCCCTGGATCCCTTAAACTTTCTGTGTGATAGTATTTCTTTGTTTTTCTTAATCATACTGGTACAGCAGTACCCTTCGTGGAAAATTTGTAAGCCCTAGTAAGTGTATTTAAAACTTTAAATAATGACTTTTTAACTAGGTTTTACAGCATTGCACTCATTTCTGTTACTCAGAAAAAATAGTGGTTTTGTAGGAAATTAGGCCAAACTGAATTATTTTTCCACCAAAACCGATAGCTACAGTTACTTTATTTCTTTATATTTAAGAGTTTGCAGTCCAACAGTGTATCTGCTGCTGCTGCTGCGGCTAAGTCACTTCAGTCGTGTCCGACTCTGTGCGACCCCATAGACAGCAGCCCACCAGGCTCCCCCGTCCCTCGGATTCTCCAGGCAAGAACACTGGAGTGGGTTGCCATTTCCTTCTCCAATGCATGAAAGTGAAAAGTGAAAGTGAAGTCGCTCAGTCGTGTCTGACTCTTAGTGACCCCGCGAACTGCAGCCTACCAGGCTCCTCCATCCATGGGATTTTCCAGTCAAGAATACTGGAGTGGGGGTGCCATTGCCTTCTCCCAACAGTATATCTAGAGGAATAGAATTTTAATATGAATTTTAAGAAGAAAAAAAAAGCCTCTCCTTGTTAGAAGCAAAAGTTACATTTAGCCCCAAACTAAGCATCAGGCTTTCATTCTTCATTGGCTCAAGGCCCCTTCTAGAATAAACAGGAGAAATCATTCACTAGAATTGCTTCCCACTTTGTGTGCATGCATTCTTATATATCCTCAGTATCATTTATCAAGAAGCAAAAATGTTTTACTTAGTAAATAAAAATTCAGGAGTCTTTTGTTGGAAAAAGTAACAATAACAGGATCAGTCAGAAAGCAAGGTGGAAGGCTGCTTTGAGGTTAAAAGTCAGAACAATAAGCACAGTTGTGACAAGTGAGATGGTAGCTTGAAGGATATACCAACTAGTGCTAAAAACAAGAATGAATGAATGATAATATTTGTGCATAGCCAAGAAATAGAAAAAAATACTGTAAATCTAGCTTGATTTGGTCTGTTCCTCCTAATCAAAGAGAGATGATCCATGTAACTCCTTGCCCTGTGTGAGATGGAGCTAAAGGCGGGTGTGCCTAATAAAGAAACTCAACCAATATTGTTGTTTAAGGATCTACAGGTTACCTCTCTTTCATGTAGTAATTCTCAAGTCAACTTTTCAGATGTGTGGGCACTCTGCTCCACATGGTAATTCAGAGGGTCAGCCTGATGATGGATTTGCTACTTTCAGCAGATGACTTGCAGTATTGTTGTGGCCATTGCCTTTTCATTCACTGAAGAGGAAACACAGTTTTAAGTCAATCAGAAAATTACACACATAAATTTTGCTCATGTTTTATTCATCAGAGCTAGCCACTGTCATAAAGCAGCTGCAGAGAAGCTGGAGACCACTGCTATAGGTGGGACTGAGAGGTTGGGCATGTCCCAGCAACAGCTATTAATACTATGATGGAAATAGGAAAGAAAGCATTTTTCAGGACAGTATATTTGATATCTTCTAAACATGAGACCCCTTTAGTGCCCTAAAATGAATGCTTTTTAATTTAACTGAAAGTTATTGATTATTTGCTACATGGGTAGCCATATCTCTTCTTTAAGCTACTGCAGTCTAATTGCCCAGAGAAAAACAAACTGGTCTGATGATTCTCTGATTTATTCCAGTCAACAGAGTCTATCCCATCTCAGTATGCATGAGTCAGCCCAAGCTTTTATACTGGTTTGGACAATAGGGCTTCCCTGATAGTTCAGACAGTAAAGAATCCATCTGTAATGCATGAAACATGGGTTTGATCCCTGGGTTGGGAAGATCCCTTGGAGAAGGGAATGGCTACCCACTCCAGTACTCTTGGCCTGGAGAATTCCGTGGATAGAGGAGCCTCAAGGGCTACAGTCCACAGGGATGCAAAGAGTTGTACATGACTGAGCAACTAACACTTTTACATTGGACAGTAAATTTAGAGATTTACTCTACCCATCTAGAATTACACGAATTACTTAGAATCACTACAAGAGATTCTACTGAGGAATCACTGATCCCAGACTGGAGAACTAGAGCTCAAAACCCCATCCAAATTTCTAAGATTTCTGTCAGACTAAAATGATGTCACATATATGTATTTCTGTAGTATCCAATATAGACCAGGAAATGACAGTTTTTAAAAGATTTCATGCATATATACATTGCCCCTTTCCACATATGCTATTGATTTTTCCTAAAATATTAATTTCAATATCAGTTGACTATGGGGTCTCTCTTTGAAGTATAATGATATGTAAAACTTAGTAAAAACTGAGCTTCAGAAGATGGATACATGGAAAAGATCTCTGGATAGCAATTTTCATTTACATCAGGCACTACTTAAAAATGGGAGAAGGGAGAGAGTAGAAAAGCCTGAACTTCATCCATAAAATGCTTATCACTTGCATTATGTATCTTGATGACTTATTTATTACTATAAAAGTTTTGAGTATTACTATAAAATTTTGAACCCTAACCCATTTTGGTTTTTAAAACACTTGGTATCTTAAATATTGAGTCAATTTTTGCTTCTCATTGTTCAATGAATGGCTTTTATAAAAAATGCTGAAATATTTGGTAATGGACATATGTCAATTTAGTATTTAAAAAGAGCCACCGTTTCCTAAGAATATAACAAAATCACCTCATAATGCAAGCATATGGAAGAATATTTAACTTAAAATAGACCTTTCTGGTAACAGTCCTTAATAATTGAATTTGAATTAAAATTTGTGGTAATTTTTCATATGAGCTGATGTATATGGGACAGAACTCTATCAATGTGAGAACTTTAAGAAAATAAAACAATATCCTGTCACTGTTAGGAAAACTCATTGGCAAGCACGAGCTAGAATAAAGCCAAAATTGAGTTATATTTGTCTCTATTAATAAAACTAGATCTTTATCAAACATATTCATGTTTTCTCCACAGTTCCTATATGATTAACATTCACATTTCAGAAACATATGCTGAGAGAGAATTTATTTTCCATCAAAAAATGCCTACTTTCAGGAAGATGCTTCTGTTACAAAGTAAATTAGTTGTCTTGAAGGATGTTAGTGTATTGAGGCTGGGATGATTTATTCAGCCTCTTGAAACTCAAACCTGGAGTAAAGTAAAATATCCATCACCAAGCTGTTTGTACTCAGTACTGAAGGCACAGAATTGCTTGGAATATTATTTCTGGTGTGCTGCCAGAGCCAGGTGTTGGTATGCACAAAAATGAGAGCATGAGATTAAAGAACACGTGGACACAAATGAGTCCCCAGAACTTCAAAGTGCATTTGCCTATTAGGTTCCTGATAGCAAAATACAGCTGTAGTCATCTGACAGGTAAGTATTTGCTATTCAGTCCAGACCTCCAGAAAGTACCAGGATGTACATTTTGTAGGATTTATGGTCAGGCTCTACTTTTCGCTTTAAATCTGAATGTCTCACAGAGATTGCTCTGATTCATCAAAAGAGTAATTTCCATAAGTGACTTCACATGTGAAGGTTTGATGCCCACGTTATTCTACAGCATGCTTCCATGCCCTCTGCTTCCCCAGAGTTATCGCATTCTCTCACGGTAAAAGGGGAGAGGGCAATGGCAACCCACTCCAGTGTTCTTGCCTGGAGAATCCCAGGGATGGAGGACCGTGGTAGGCTGCAGTCACGGGGTTGCTGAGAGTCGGACACGACCGAGCAACTTCACTTTCACTTTCATGCATTGGAGAAAGAAATGGCAACCCACTCCAGTGTTCTTGCCTGGAGAATCCCAGGGACGGAGGAGTCTGGTGGGCTGCCGTCTATGGGGTCGCACAGAGTCGGACACGACTGAAGCGACTTAGCAGCAGCAGCAGTATGGTAAATGGTCATGCTTGTCTGTAACTTTCTTACATAATCTTCACCTTAGAAAAGCAGGCAAATACATCTGTGTGCATGCTAAGTCACTTCAGTTGTGTCCATCTTTTCGTGACCTTATGGACTGTAGTCCCCCAGCCTCTTCTGTCCATGGGTCTCCAGATACTGGGGTGGGTTGCCATGCCCTCCTCCAGGGGATCTTCAGAACCCAAGTCTCTTGTGGCTCCTGCATTGCAGACAGATTCTTTACCACTGAACAACTGGGGAAGGACACTGAATTCTACTTATTGAAGGACATTTTCTCCCATAAATAACACAATCAAGACAAATAATAGCTCAATTTAAAGTGATTATAGGGTCTTTGAAAAAGTCCAATAACCTCCCAAAAAAGCTAAATACATGAGTAAAGTTTAATGAGTTGAATTAAAATGTTAGCCACATAAAATACTATTGTATTTAAACTGTGGGACTTGTATGCAGTAGACTAATATTGAAATGGTGTATGTGTATGTGTTGAAGGGGCATGTGGGTGTTAAGTGTTACTGACTCTACTCTCATACCACTTATGAAACTTAAAATTGGAAACAAAGTCCTCTTTGTTGTTCGGTTGCTAAGTCATGTCTCATTCTTTGACCCTATGGACTGCAGCATGCCAGGCTCCCTGTCCTTCACTATCTCCTGGAGTTTGCTCATACTCATGTCTATTGAGTCAGTGATGGTATCTAACCATCTCATCCTCTGCCATCCCCTTTTCCTTTTGCCTTCAACTTTCCCAGTATCAAGGTCTTTTCCAAGGAGTCGGCTTTTCTTATCAGGTGGCCACAGTATTGGAGCTTCAGCATCAATCCTTCCAAAGAATATTCAGGGTTGATTTCCTTTCAGATTGATTGGTTTGATCTCCTTATGGTTCAAGGGACTCTCAAAAGTCTTCTAAAATAAAATTTATTCCTGAGGCATCAAGTTTTCCAGTTTTCCATTCATTCTGTAGGTATTTGTTATCACTTTCTAGGTGCAATGGTGAAACACCCATGGTCCCTGCTTTCCTGGAGGAGGAGAGAGTCAAGATGATTTCAGAGTTATAAGTACGATGAAAGAAAAAGCACAGTGTGACTTGGGAAGGAGAAGCTTCTAGGGGTTATTAGAGTTAAGGTGGTATGGAAAGAACTTTGAAGAGCGGATGCCTGAAAAGCAAGAAACATCTAGCTGAATAAAGAGGCAGGAGGGTGCTCAGCAGGGGGCAGTGAAAATGCAGAGGTCTTCAAGGCGAGGCGCAATTAAAGAGCTATAGGAGGGTATCATGTCTAGTAGCAAGCGAAAGGCAGTGAAGTGAGATGAACTGGAAAGGTGGGCAGGGCCAGAGCATTAGGTCCCTGTAGGCAGTGATCAGGGTCCCCGGCTGAGTTCTGAGAAGCAGTCTCTAAGAGAGAAATGAGTATGGGAACATTTATGAAAAGTGCTCTTAGGACCAACCTTGGTGGACAGGGGTGCCCGAGGTGGGGGCAAAGGGAGATAATGAGCTCTACTGTTGTTCTGACAAAGCTGTCAGCCACGCCCACGGGGGGGCAGTCCAGCTGGGATGGCCCTTCTGAGTTGTCCCAAGCCACGTTGTAACATTGATTTAGGCCTTGAACATGGGCTGCTCCTGAGAGAAGGAAAAGCAGCAGCAGCAGCAATATTCTTCAGCCAAGGCAATCCACAAGGAGTCACCCTGAGGGTTGACTTGGCCTCATTCCCAGCAGCTAGTGAAGTGAGTCTTTTGTTGCTGAAGGGAGATCCAAGCATATGGATTTTATTTCAAGCACAATGGGAAGCCACTGAAGGGTTTTCAAAATGGGGTGTCATAGCCTGATTTACATTTTCATATGAGTACTCTGGCTATTTTTTGAAGAATACAAAATGCAGGAATATAATCAGGGAAATAAAGTATGATATTTGTGTAAAAGCAAAGGGCTCGGTCAGATTTGTCCCAAGTTATTTCCTCCTGATGGCTGAGTCATAAGATTGGGACAAATCAAAATTTTTTAATCAGAATTACTGATATCAGGCCTAATAAGAGAACTAAAATGATTTAATTCAATGTTCTTTCACTCAGCCTCTCCTGAGAATTGTTGAGATGAGAAACTATTCATAACTGTGGTTTGAGTGAATGCATGAGGGTGTGTGAGGTTAATTTTTTATTTCTTCCTTATAAGGTTAACCTGGAATTTTGGCTTTAAATTTCAGCCTCTTCAAGTTTTTGGATTTGTATTCTCACTTAAGAGCTCTATGATAGATCACATATAATAGATATTTACAATGGACCATTAGTTCCATCTCTTGGAAAGAAATCTCAACATATGAATCTAACTGGCAAGCTTGCAGAGTGTGTACTAGTCTCACCTCCATTCCATGGGAGATGAATGTTCACTGGTTGATCAGCATACTGATGGAGAGGAGGGTGTGGCTCTCAAGTGGAAGCATGCGACATCTTCATGGTACTGGAATAGTTCTGTACCCTGATTCTGGACATTGTTACTTGTAACGAATTGACGTAGAACTATATACATTCATTGTACCAATGTCAGTTACCAGGCTTTGATATTTTACCACAATTATTTAAGATATAACCATTGGGGAAACTTGGTAATGACATATAGGACCTCTCTGTATTATCTTTCCTTTGAATTTGTGATTATTTCAAAAACAGAAAGTTTAAAAACTTCTCTCTGACAAATACCAGGCATGTCAGTGTACACTTCTTTTGCATCCTTGCACCTACTCTCATATAATGGCTACAGCTACCTTGACCTGGAGACCTCTGTTTCACTCAGGTTTCTCCCCTGGAGTCCACAGCCATCTGGCTGGCCCATGGCACCTCAAATTCAACATGTCCAGTGTTTTTCCCGGTTTCTCGAGTGGCTCAGTGGTGAAGCATCCGCCTGCAATGCAGGAGACCCAGGTTTGATCCCTGGGTCAGGGAGATCCACTAAAGAAAGAAATGGTAACCCACTACCATATTCTTGCCTGAAGAATTCCATAGACAGAGGAGCCTGGAGGGCTACAGTCCATGGGGTTTCAAGAGTTGGACACAACTTAGTGACTAAACCAATCCCACCACCAGTGTTCTTTTTCCGCACCAGCAGAGCTTTCAGCCCTCAGTCTATGTCCCAACTGCGCTGAAATCCTGCAAGTTCTCCAAAACGTTCTTCCCTCTTAGCTTTCACTTTTAGCTTCTGAAGTGAGCTCTGACTTTTCTGCCTGGTAGATTCCTACTCATCTTTCCAGATCTTCTTAAATGCCTCTTTGAGGAAGGCATAATGGATCCTGTATCCATATTCTCATAGAAGTCTGAGGCTTTACATTATCAACTGTAACATAATTACTTGTATGCCTGTTTTCTTCACTAGAATATAAAGGAAGCTCTAGATTATTACTTTGAATTGTGTATTGTGCTTGAAAGAGCAGAGATAAATACATTTTTGTTAAATGAACATATGAATGACTAAAGTAAATGATCAATCTATACAACTGCTGTTGGTGACCACAAAATGGATTTTATATTGAAAATATATTTATATGTATTTTGAGTTCTCAAAACACTTTAAAATATTTACCTTGTTTGAGTATCACAACATCCATCCTAATTAGCTGACAGAGGTATATTATCCTAATTTAAGTGAAAGTTGCTCAGTCGTGACTGACTTGTTGGGACCCCATGGACTATACAGTCCATGGAATTCTGCAGGCCAAAATACTGGAGTGGGTAGCCTTTCCCTTCTCCAGAGGATTTTCCCAACCCAGGGGTTGAACTCAGGTCTCCTGCAGTGCAGGTGTATTCTTTACTAGCTGAGCCACCAGGGAAGCCCTATCCTAATTTACGAGCTAAAGAAATGGGAAAGAGGTTTTATGTGACTTGAGTGTGGACCATGGTTAATAGTGTGGAATAGTAAAGATTAGAACCTACATCTCCTAATTTAATCTCCAGTGTTTTGCTCAACATACTACTATTGGATCTTTGATTGGTATAACATATGCAGTTAATTTAACAGTAATGTGTTTATACTTTGTTTCCTAAAGCACTCAATTAAGTAGTTCCCTAAAGAAACTCATGTGAAGTTGGTCCCTATTCTTAGCCTCTTATACAGATAAGGCACTGAAATGCAATGCTTCTGATCACTTATTCGGTCTGTATCACTGAATTTAGCTCTTCTCCTTTGTACTTTAATGTTAGGTGACGAGATACTTATTATGACAAGGTATGGCATGCAGTTTTTCACTTTCTCAGGGCTTTATGACCAAGGGGAGAAATTAACATTTTTACAGAGGAAAAAACTGAAATGCAAAGTCTCTGACATCTGTTTCCCTCATTTAGTTGGATCTTTTAAGATCAGCTTATCTCTCTTGGCTCTTGAAATCTGAAATGGGAAACGTTGCTTTGATTTATGGATGTTGCCATGATTTATGCAATGTTAAAATGAATATCAGATGGTTGTACATTTTTGCAAGAGCAATAGCCCAAACAGGTAGATTTTATCTTATCATCTGAAAACCAAGATGCTGAGACATGGCTATCAAATAGCATTGCTTAATTGTTTTAACTACCTCAATATTTTAAAGACTTGGCCTTAATGGAAATTAATTTAAATTGAAGTTGTAAGACAAACACCCAGCACACAGTTTCTCAATACTTTATCATAGACATAGGGAATTTGGAGAGGCCTTCCACCAAGGCAGTTAGACAAAGATCCAGATAAAGTCTATTTTAAAGGGAAACAGATGACTGGAGGAAACTACCACCAAAGGGAAAGATACTCTTGAATCTTAAAACTATGAAATGACCCACGTGACAGTAAGAATCCCTCCAGAGAGAAACAATCATCATGTGACTACATTAAGTAAAGGTCTCAAGCAACTCTTGTAAGATACTCTCCCAGGAAATTCAAACCTGATGAATTGCAAGAAACCTGCAGAGATTGCTGGTAAATCTTGATTTCTAAAATTGTTCCTGTTTCTTTTAGAGGAATGACTTGATGACATAAAGTCAGAAGACATCAGACACGCATATGTCCCTTAATCCACTGTTCCAATAGTAAACATGGTCCTCTTCCATTTGACTAGTGAAAGTAGATGAACTAGCCTAATATTAGTTTTATTTAATGGATGCCATATCTGAGGTCAGCATGGCACGTGCATATGTGTGTACTGGGGTGGGGTAGCTGTAAATAATGCAAATATATGTTTTGTTGTTGCACCTCTAGGTGGCAAATACCCAAATTCTTATGAAATCATACTAGGATATTATATTTGTTTGTGTTCTGCTGCATGTAAAGCCAGATTAGTAAGTATGAAATGCTATAGCAGTAGCTTTCCAAGTGAAACATGTGGCCCCATTAACTCTTCAACTCAAAAATGTTCACCTCTTGAACTAAATATTGCCATACTTCTTATGACTGTCTCTAGAAGTCTACTAGTGATAGGAGGCTTGTTGACATGGCACGGATCTATATATCTAGATTGTGGAGACTTGAGACTTCATCACAGCAAGACCCGATGTAATCTTTGTGGAACCTTAATAAATAATCCTTCTTCTCCCTCAGAGACAGTCCAGAAGAGTTTTTATATTGTATCAGGAGCACGGGGTTGAAGCAGAGCAGCGTAGGGGTGAGGTTGTAGGGGTAGAACAAAGGAGACAGGAAAGGATGTGGGGCTGGGGCAGTGGTCACACTCTCAGTCTTGCACATCTACTCAAAAGATTCTAAAGCTGAAAAATGGTGAGGGGATACTACTGCGTGAATGCGACCGAAAGGAAAAGAGGGGGCCCAGTGGCTCCAGCAAGTCACCTGGTGGGATGTCTGTCCCGCAGGCCTGCCCTCTGTTGCCTCCTCTACCACACAACCAAGCCTGTGCAGATTCAAGTGCAACTTGACTCAGTTGTAATATGGGGTTATGGCTTGGAGAGAATTTCCTGAGTCTAAAATATTAACACTCCTCTCTTTCAAGAAATGTTCATTGGTCCCAAATAGTAAACCTGATTTGGGAGCTGTGCTTAGAATTTCCTGATTTATGACAAATATATTTTTTTCCTTGTGGTACAGAAAGTAAAAGAATAGAAAGATAAATCAGAGCCAAAAAAGAAAACAAAAAAATCAAAGCAGCTAACATATTTGTATGTCTGTCTTCCATAGTTACCTGTGGGCAAGTGATTATTTAGGGAAGTATTCCTTGAATATCTATATTGATTTTACAGTAAAAAAGAAAACAAAACTATGATTGAGCTTCAAATTGAAGCTAGTTAAAATGCACAAATGTATTAACCTGATAATAAAATACTGACTTGAACACTTTTAGACTACAGAAAGATGACATTGTTTATTCTGTCTATTTTGTTTTTCACATTTGCTTAATATAATACAACAGCAACAACATTTCCAGTAACCTTACATTTATTTACTTATTTACATTATTTACTTATTACTACTTATTAATTACTTTATTTGCTTATTTTCCAGTGATGAGTTATTGATTAATGTATGTACACAGGAGACAAATTGAAAAAGCTTATAGGATATTTATAGCTGTATTAATTCAGAGCTATCACCACATGATATTAGTAGCCAGATGAAAACAAAACTTAAAAAAAAAAATCAAACTTGAACAGGACAAATGAGATTTTGATTACTTTGTTTCAATTTTCCTGAAATGTTTCTTCTCATGTCTCTTAACCTAAAAGCAAAATTTAATAGTAGTCCTTTTTTCTGCTTCCAAAATTGATTATAATTTTGCTTTCTGTAATTTCCAAATTAATATGATCCTAAGTGTGAGCTAGTATTTCTACCCTCAAAGTTTTTAACATTGTGCTGCCAAATATCTAAATATGATCTCTATATAAAATCTACTCAATTTAGAATGGTTAATCTGAATAATTCCAAATATTTATATTGAAAAATGGATTAAACTTTGGACATTTTTGATATCCAAATATTTGCTTTGAATGTTTGCTTTACATATTTCCTGTTATCTAACACTTGTATTATCTATACTTACTTACATTTACTCCATTTAGACCTCTTGGCACAGTGCTTATTTTTTTTAATGGGTAGAATTAAATTTGGTAGAATTATAATAAATTATTTTTATAATGAGACATCAAGATGATTTCTCAAACAGATGGTTTCATACTATGAATTCTGCTTGCTTTGGTTCCCACCATCAGTATCAGGAGGTATTAACAGAAAGTATAGAAAACAAGTTGCCTGAATTTTATTTCAGACTATTGGAAGCATCCTACTCTTGTTTTCGATATATGGAAATATAACCAAAGCATTATGATTTTTTTACTTTAAAGAGTATTGTACAAAATACTGAAATATAATATTTGTTTTAAGGAAATAATAGACTGTTTTCTGAAATATTTTATTTGGATTTGAGTAATGCACGAGGAAGTAATGAAGACTTATTTAAAGTGCAGCAGTGATTTAAAAAGTATGGGGGCAGGACATATATTTGAGCAGATATATTATCTTATGATATCTATTTTACTGTAATCCACTTTCTATGGTATTAGACAAAGTGCAACAGAAAAGAAGAATAATTGGTAGGTCTGATCAAATCCTCCCTGAATTACTCCATCAAACATGCAGTAACCCTATTATTGTATAGATCTTAAGGCAGGCCTGAATTGAATTGCTGCTTTAATACTCAATCTCTTTTGAATATCATTATTTCCCAAAATAGGTAGATGTGGATACAGAGGAAAATTAATTTACTCTGAGCATCCAGACCATTTAATCATCTAGACTGCATAGTGATAAATAATGTCCTTGGGGGTTGGGAGAGCAAAGAAATTGTGCAACTTCTTTTTCCAACCATGATTATTTAGAAAAAACTATTAGAGATGTTTTACATGAAAATCTCAGATTTCAGGAGGATTAAGTGAAAGCTACAATTCAATAAACATTTCTTAGACAAATGTTAATCTGGAGTATTCAAACCAGTCTAATGATAATTTGGCCCCTGTCCTTACCTTAAACTGTGACCCAAATTGATAAATTTGAATCTCATTTTAACAGAAAGAACACCTTTTAAAAAGTATTATGCTTATGGCAGAAAATGCATTGAGAGAGGCCCCATTACTGTTGCCCTGCCAGCACCAGACAGGAAAGTCTGTGTTTTGTGTTACAAATATTTTGCTATAGTGGTGAAATGCACAGATATATTCATCTTTGAGCCTCAAAATACTTCCATTTTTTCTTTTGATTAGGTAATAAAACATAACTATACAAATATAATACTAATAGCATGTGTATCAAAGACAGTAGTTTACTAACCACTATTCTGTCCATTGCTTCATTCTTACAATTGGAATTCATGCATACTTTATTTTCCATCAATATCCATCAGGGTTACTGATAAAATTAGTTCTCTAAGTCATATCTCTGAGTGCTAAAACGGAAACTTTACGGTAGAAATGATTATTGCTAATTCATGGGTGAAGAAACTGGAACTGTAGAAATAAGGCTGCTTGCCAACCTCATTTTTGTATCAGGTGCTCCAGTGACATTAGGCTGAGCCTTAGGTCCAGGGTCATTTTCTTGCCTCCATCAAAGCTGTAGTTTATAGAGACTTCCAGATGTTGATGGATAACACATATTTTGCTTATACTTAGGTCCTAAAGTATGAAACAGTCTCTACAAAACATCTCAAAAGGGATACTCACAAAAACAAAATTTGTTTGAGGAAGCTAGCATGGGAATGCAAATTAACCATTGAAACTATATATTCATTTCCTATAAAAGCAAACATTTTACTGTTAGATATTCATCATTAGAAGTATATAGACATTTGTAGAAGTAAATAATTCTAGTAGCATTCTTAATTTTCCCATAATGCAGATCCTCCTGTAATTGACTATATGAGGAAAATAAATATTCTATGCACATTTAGCTAGTAATATCTACAGTTTAATAAAAGAGTAATTAATTTCTTTTTATTGAAGTATAGTTAATGAACAGCATTATCTTAGCTTTAGGTATACAGCAGAATGATTCAGTTATATATGTGTATGTTTATATATATATTCTTTTTCAGATTCTTTTCCATTATAACTTATTGCAAGACATTGAATTTATTTCCCTGTGCTATAGAGTATATCCTTGTTGTTTATCTATTTTTTACATGGTAATGTATATATATTAATTCCAAACTCCTAATTTACTTCCCACCCACCACTGCCCCTCTGGTAATCCAAAATTTGTTTCCTATGTCTGTGGGTCTATTTCTGTCTTGTAAATAAGTTCATTTATATAATTTTTTAGGTTATACATATAAATGATATCATATTATTTGCCTTTGTCTGGCTTAACTTCACTTAATATGATAATCTCTAGGTCCATCCATGTTTCTGCAAATGGCATTATCTCATTCTGTCTTAATGGCTGAGTAATATGTATCACATCTTTATCCACTCATCTGTTCATGGACACTTAGTTTGCTTCCATGTCTTGGCTATTATAAATGGTTACCGTGTGAACACTGGGGTGCATGTATCTCTTTGAATTAGTTTTCTCCAGTTTCTTTTCAACTAAAGAGGCTAATTTCAGTTTTATTTTTTAATCTGTCTGTAATGTAGCAATCTAAGGTAAAATCATGTCCACCTTGAAAGTAAGATTTCATGACTAATTCATATAAGCAATTATATATCTTTTGTATTATGAACCAAATCATCAGTTTTAACCAACTTTGCAAGAATTATAGAGCCATTGAAATCAAAGCCATAAAGGTCTGAGGGATCATCTCTGGTTAAATTATGTTAATCAACAATAATTGCTAAGAGCTTCTGGAATGTAACTAATACAATCTTAAAATCTTAGGTCAGTCATTTTTAAAAATTTTATCCAGTTTCCAGTTATATTCTGATGCACTTTATAACAATTCTAAAAGAATCAATTTTTACTCTAGAAAGATGATTGAAAATCTAGTAGAATACTCAACAAAGATTTGTTGTATGGTTGGATGGATGAAAGGATCCATGATCATTTCCCATACAACTTTAAATTCTATCCTGCATGGAGAAACTGAGACAAACATGTTGCATGAAACATGTAGTATAATATTAACACAACCTTTCTTTCAATAGAAAGAGCAGGTTGTAGTGGAGGAGAATGTAATTCCAGAAACATGGGTAAACATAACAAAAGCTCATTTGCCTTTTATTTGACCCAAGTGCAGCTGGGAATCTATAGTATGCCAACTATACCTTCTCTTGTAGATACTGTTGATAGTAACACCCTCTACCTCCCATATGATGATACTCAGCATGCTGCAGTCACAGAATCTGTACATCAGATCCTTTCACACTGTGGAGGTTAGAAATGTATGCATAGTATTTTATTTTTTTAATTTAAATTTATTTACTTTAATTGGAGGCTAATTACTTTACAATATTGTATTGGTTTTGCCATACATCAATATGAATCCGCCACCGGTGTACACGTGTTTCCCAATCCTGAACCCCCCTCCCACCTCCCTCCCCATACCATCCCTCTGGGTCATCCCATTAGTATTTAAAGCTACGTCTCTTGCTTTGCTCTTGCTCCCTTCCTCCTAGCTTCCCCTGGCCTCTTCCTTAGACTTCTTACCCCCCAATAGATAACTACATTCTTGCAGCCAGTGCACTGTAACCTGGAGCGTTCATAGTTGTACCTAGGGATTCAGGAATAGCTTTCATACTCTTTGAGTTCCAGGTTGCATGCTCATGAAGCCAGCTCTGTAGGAGACCATTATCCAAGAGAAATGCCGCTGTTTTTAGGCCCAGGAGACCTGATTTGGGCATTTGTAACCACTGGAGCCTGTTTCACTCTTAGGGGAGCTGTGCTGTGCCTAAGGAAGAGAGGAGAAAATCATTCAACCCACAGAGTTACTATGTCTGCATAACCCAAATCTGTGCTTGTTTAGATTTCAAAAAGTTGCTACCACTTTTCAAATGCCAGTAGCAGACACTGTATTTCTCTCCACTATCTAAATGATTGTCGGTCATTTTTAGGTCTGATTTTATTGTCTTTTATGGTCATGAAATTTTGCATGGGCAACAAAGTCAACATAAAATGATAATCATTTTAGCATATTTTATACTGATCTCTGACCATATGCATATGCATATATATGATATGTGTAACGTAATTTTCAGGTCTTAATGAGATTAAAAAAAGCATACTGCATTTACTGAGACACTACACAAAAATCTAACACTCCAGTCACTTGATGAACAAAACTACAGTCTTTCTTTAGTTTTCCATTCTCCAGTTATTCCCTCTAAAAATCATTGAGATTGTGAGTGTGTCTCCATGTGTGTGGCTGTGTGTGTGTGTGTGTGTGTGTGTGTGTGTGTGTGTGTGTGTGTGTGTGGTGAAATTGGCGGGGGTGGGGTTCAAGGATATACTTGGAGTTTCTTTTTAACGCTCTGCCAAGAGTGGTCACTGGTGTCTGGTTCTTCTCCACTGTTAATTATAGTAGCTCTGTTGCTCCATCACCAGCCTCTAGACTGTGATGATCAGTGGTCTTATACTCTGGTCACAAAGACACTATTTCTATACTTCAAAACCAGGGATCTTAGTTTGGTTTTTCCAGAAGCAGATCCTAAGTAAAAGATTTAAAATGAAAACCATTTATTTGAAAGGTGAAGGAAACATTTTAAAGAAAAGACAAAACGAGACTGGAAAAGGCCGGCAGCTCATAGAGGAAGTTTCATGAGCTGCCACCATGGCAACTTGAACTTGATGCCACTGGGGAATATCCTAGCACAGCACAATCAACTTTAGTTAAGGTCACTTAGATTGCTGGGCTGGAATGGGGTTGGAATGGACTACTTAGACCAGCAGTTCTCACATCTGGCTGGTTATTGATATCAACTTTAGAGCTCTGTAAAATTACCAGCTCCTTGGGTCCCATCACAAACGTATTGAATCAGATTTGGGCAGGCAATACTGGGGAAAAGTTAACTTGGAATTAGCATCACTAGCAGCATGTCCAGGTGATGGCCACAGGTAGCCAGCTTTGCGAATTACAGGCATAGACACAAACTGGTCGTTCACATAGTGGATAGTTTTCCTTTGTATTTAAAATATAAATGATAACGAAAGTGGTCTTTATTTGTCCCTTTCTTCCCAGTTCTATAGTCACCATGCCAGATCAGCTCTTCACTAACATTTGCCTGGATTATTTAACAACTTCATAACTTGTTTCCTCTGATCCTCATTCCACTTGGCCATTAACTGTTGTGGCCCCCAAGACTCAGTTCTAGGTTCTACTCTGCCCACTCTAAACTCCTCCTTTGGACTTCACATCCACTTATGTAGAGATGATGCCTGCTTTGCTTTCTTCTGTGCAAATTTTTTCATTGAGTTTCTAAGCCATTCTTACAATTGGCATTTGCTATGTCCTTGCTTAAATGTTTTGAAATTCAGTGTAACCAAAAGGGCTATGACCTTCTTTTTCCCAACACCCTCTAAATTTTCTTCAAGTAAAAATCAGTCTTCTGGGCCTAGAATCCACATAACTCTACCACCTGACTGTAAGCAGCATTTCAGATTTCATCTTCCTTACAAGCCTGCCACTAGCTGCTGGACACACCCAGCTGAGTGCTTTTCTTCCCACTCACTCACTGTCTTCTCATCCTCTGCCTTCCTAGTACTCTTGAGAAGTCGTTCTTCCAAGCCTTTGCTGGCCTTAGAATAGTCCCTTCTAACCTTTTCTGAGCACAAATGTAAATATTTTGCATGTTTTTGTTTAGCCTGTATACATACTTTTATATAACATTTAATTTTTTATTGCTGTCTAAATACCTGTTAGTTTCTAATGCAATTAATATAATATAGCATCATATTGGTTATAAACACCAGTACTATGAGGAATGTTTCAGAGATTTTTTTCAAATAACTTAAAACTGGGGCAATAACTATGAAGGTCTTTACTTCTGTGATTCAATATGTAAATAATCTTTATCAGTTCAAGGGGTTACAAAAAACTGTGCAAATATTTTCCAGAACATCAGAAGAAAGGCCTCCTATAACGAAGCATTTTGCTGGGAAAGATTGAGGGCAGGAGAAGGGGATGACAGAGGATGAGATGGTTGGATGGCATCACTAACTCAATGGACATGAGTTTGGGTGGACTCTGGGAGATGGTGATAGACAGGGAGGCCTGGCATGCTGTGTGGTTCATAGGGTCACAAAGAGTTGGACACAACTGAGCAACTTAACTGAACTGAACTAAGCATTTTGGTTCTAATAAAACATTGATTCAACTGTTCATCATTTATTCATTTATCCACTGAGAACACTGTCCTAGGCTGTAGAAATACAGCAATGAACCAGATTCATAGGTTGTCTGCTGTCAGAGAGCTCACATTTCAGTTAAGGAGATGCATGATTCAAAGGCACAAAAGATGGAATGGGGTATTTTCACAGCCTTTTACTGAATACCTGGTATGCTAGAGACCAGGGAGTAACTGGAACTCAATTTTTTTAAAAATTAGGGTATGAATCCAGGGCCATCACTAGGTAGTAAGGTCATCTCGGGCTCATGAGAATCCCACAGATCTTAGTTTCTCCATCTGTAAAGTGAGTTTCTTAGGAGGAACAATGCATCTAATATTCTTAGCAAACAGTGGACACATGGGAAATCATAGAAGTTGTGATAATAAGAGTAATGATAGTTGTTTTGAGAATCTTTTGGTTTCAAGAGGGTGAGCAATTCCATTGGTGAGTAACTTTCATTCTCACACCTCTAGAACTTTTAACTATATTTCTTAAAAAATTCTCTGGGAATGAAATAATGTACTGCTGATAATTCCTTACCTGTAAAGTGACAGATGTTGTTTCATTTGACATTCATAGCCTCTTTCTGGTATAAAGACTTTGCTAATAGATGATACAAGTACAGTTCAGAAAGAATATCATGCACAAGGTCACAAAACAAGTACTTCAAACTGTTCAGTATTATTCTAAGCATGCTAGATGTTTCTGACCTCAGTTGTTTTTTTTTTTTTTTTTTCCCCAAAAGGCAGGATAATCCTGAGTGGAAAAGAGGAGCAAGTCATTTTAAAAATGTGAATACAAATAATCCTCATGAGGATGACTTGCTGGCCTTGTTACTTACAGGTCTCTGTATTGTTAAACAGACTCAGTAGGCAAGCTTGAAGTGTGAGCAATGCTGCAGAAGAAGCTCCTTAATCTAGCCCATATCAAGGATATCCTGGGTATTCTAAGAGCTTTTTTGTTTTCATTTTTAGAATAGCTTGTATAGATCTTTTATTAATTCTTTCAGCATCTTTGGATGCCTATTTTGTGAAAAATTCAATTTATGACTCTGGGAATCAGAGAGTTTGTACAGGTATTACTTAAGAAGAACTAATATAGGAACGCTTTTTAGGTTATATTCCCTAAACATCTCCCTAATTTTTCTCTCTGCATCAGTGGCTGTCTGTTCAGTTTGCCTAGGCAAGATAGAATTAGGAAGAATAAGAGGAGAGATTGTGTGGCAGAAACAGTGGGTTTGCTCATTTCATACTTCTTCTACTCCCCTTCTCTTTGTCTGCCTCTCATATGAAAGCAGAGCATCAAATTCCCAGTCTCTCTTGTAGCTGCAAGTAGCCACGTTATATCCACTGTCTGCCATAGTCTTCCTTCTCTTCTTTTTCCTTTCTCCAAAGTAAACAGATGGGTTTTGGAAGCAAGCGGTGTAAAAGCAGAACAGCAAGGAAGTTAGAGGCAGTCGAAGCACTATCTATCCCTTGACCTCTTGAATGAAATGAATACACTACAGAGTGTTGGAGTTCTGATAAGCAGCTTTCTGCAATTTGCAGCTATCTGAAATAGTCAGATAAGAGACTACTTGACTCTCAAAACTCTGGTCCACAGATGCAATATTTAAAACTTAGGATTAGTGGGTGAAGCACCTGATGACTATTGTGGGGAAATATTTAAAGACAATGTATCAGAAAGGTAAAGAACAGATTGATCCTTCACAATATGTACTCAATAAGTAATGATTATTTTTGCTGCCTGAAAATAGAGATTTCTCCTCTTCTGGAGGGAAGCGATAGTTTAGAGCAAAGTGCTAATTACTCCTTATTCAAGAATAAGATGCTTTTAAAAGAAGATAAACTTTAAAAAAGATATGTAAAGCCAGATTTCATTGTCTCCAATGGCAGTGCCAGCAAAAGGAAGGGTAATTTTGGGAAGAGGACTTTCCAGAGGTGACTGGGAACCTAGGAAACTGAGCTCTCTTTTGAGTTCCACCAATTTCTTTTCATACATCTTTGGCTAACTCGAATATGGTTTTATGTTTAAGTTTCCTTATATTTTGAATATTATCCATAGTGCTTAGTCTGTCTCATGTCTTGCTCTTAAGAGGGTAAATGTGTGTTGTGCACTTTTGAGTATCTTTGAAAGGGAATGGTGTTCATGTGTCAAGAATGTGTGTGTGTGTGTGATTAGTATTATGCTAACACATTTAAGGGAAAATAACTCACCTGGTTACTGTCAAAACAGATTAAAACATTGGTCAATCCTCACATTGATATTTAGTGAAAACGAAATATGTTCTGTTCCAGTCTAAGTTGTGGCTAAAGATCCATCTACTCTGAATGGTAGAAGCAAAGATTGGGGATTCTGCTGCAGCTATGGTCAATGCATCTGTCAAAATAGTTTTTGATATTTTGTCATTTAGCTAAATAGATTTTAGAGGCAAAAGAGCACTGAATGTTAGGAATAGAACTGTAATATACTTATTGAATTTATTCAGGGTTAAGATTTCTTACTGCTCTCCCATACTCAGTCTTACTCAGTATTCCTTGTCCCAGTAAAAAGCCCCATCATCCACTAAATCTGCAAACCAGCAAAGGTAATGATGATAATAAAGCCATCACTAACATGTCTGAAGAAAACTTCAGTTTATAAATTCTGCAGATGTATCTGCCCATTTGATTATTGATCATCAAAGCATCAGGAAACCTAGGGCTGAGAATGGAAGCCAGATGATCAAAACTCCCTGATTTTCTAATACAACAGGCTAGCAACCTAGAGAAGGAAAGCTGTGTGGAAAGTGGTGGAGTGCATTTGAAATAATGTCTGTTGTGGAAAGTCAGGTGCATGAGATCTATTTCATTGTTGTTCTTGAATTTTAATGGAATTTTTTTTCCTGCTTCCTGTAATTTTCTCCAGCAAAGAAATGAGGGCTCTTGGATTGATATAGGTCTATGGGGTTTGGGGCAAGATGACTAAAGGACAGATGGGCAAGGGAATTTGGGTTAAAGTAAGAAGATTTGTGAAATAGTATACCCTGAAATTTAAGCCTGACGTATTGTGGAAGTAAAGAGAGGCGAGGACTGATAGCTTGAAAGCAATTTAGGCATCAATGTATATGTTTCATGGCTTCCCCACATAGTCAGAAAGCAGAGTGAGAACAATTGAACAAAAGGTTGAATGGAGGCTTTGGTCAAAGAAAATATTTGAATTAATGCTTTTTGAGAATGAATCTTTATGCTAGTGACATGACCAAAGATATGGCAATGGGAGAGTGTGGTAAGCTATGGTGCTTGGCCATGAGGGTATTGAAGTCAGCTGGCATGATGAGAGACTATGGCTCAGATGACAAGGTGTCCAGTGAATCAGGGAAAATTTCTTGAGTTTATTGGTGAATAGCTACAAGGAAGATAATAGTATAGTTAAATAATAATAATAAAATAATAATATCTATACATTGGGTATAACATAATATGTGAAATACTATTTTAAATGTTTTTCATACTTTGTTTCATTAATAGTCTCAATAACCCCATGAGTTAAGTAAAATGGCTTTCCCATTGCACATTCCCTGTATTATGCTGTTAAGTGGATGATAGACCAATTACGGAGAGTTCATCCAAGCTGCACAAGTCAGAAACCTAGAACTGATCCTCAGATCGATCTTCTTTTCCTGCTCTGTATTTCATCCACTAGAACTTAACAAAATTTCTCATTTATTTGCATTCCTTTATTTCTGTCTCATCCTACTGCACACTTTTAGGCTTTCATATTAGTCCCTCTTCAATCTGCTCTTCACATTATAGCCAAAGTAAGAACCAAATTTTAATACTTTCTCCTCCTTACATATGTTAGGAACCATTTGCCCCTTTGATTTCTGTGGCCTTCATTTTCCACCAAGTATCTTCTCCATTCTTCCTTTTCTGCCACGCTGTAACTATTTCTGTCCCCCATACTTACCATGTTCCTCATGCCACATTTCCTTTGCATGTTCTGTTCAGTCTATTAGAATGTGTTTCTTTCCTCTTTTCTACTGGGTTCTTCCTGCTTATTCTTGAGATGTCAATTCAAGCTTCATTCCCTTCTGGAGGCCTCTCTTGACCTTTCCCATCTGACAGAATACCCTAGTGTAGGCTTTCATATCCCCTCTATACATCAGCCTCATATTGTGTGTCACAGTGGATTTGTTTTTTTGTCTTCTCTACTAACACTGCTAGATTCTCTGGGGCAAGACCATGTCTTATTGTCGTCCACTGTGTTGCCAATGGCTAGCACAGTGGCTGTCAAACAGTGGGCATGCTTTTGGTGGCTCGGATGGTAAAGAGTCTGCTTGCAGTGTGGGAGACCTGGGTTCAATCCCTGGGTCGGGAAGATGCCCTGGAGAAGGAAATGGCAACCCACTCCAGTATCCTTGCCTGGAGAATCCCATGGATGGAGAAGCCTGGCGGGCTACAGTCCATGGGGTTGCAAAGAGTCAGACATGACTGAGTGACTTCACTTTCACTTTATAGCACACACTTGTGAGAAAAATTCAAAAGTTACTTCATTCCACTGAAATCTAATTCTCTGTAGAATGAAACTGTCAAAAACAAAACAAAACAAAAACAGTGGCCACTAGAAACTGAACATCCTTCATTGTTAAAATTGGGCATCTCCCCTTTGTTGTGCATATAAGCACAGTCTAGACATTGAACACCCTGACTGCATGCGCTGTATTTACGAAAGATTGTATCTCCAAAAAGGTCAATATACCACCAAGAAGTACAAATCGGAAAATAGGTAAAATGCAACCAGCTTCTTGTGTCCCAGAGGTCAAGCCATGGCAGCTTTATATAGTATCTTGCACATGTCACCCAACAAAATTTGGGTCTGCTTCCCATATAGAGTAAAGCCACTCTACTGCCATCAGGTTGCGGTAAAGAAAGGTAACATTTATTGTAGGGTGCCAAGCAAGAACAGGTATCTCGTGCTCAAAAGACCCAAACTCCTTGATGGCTTTCAGGGAAGGAATTTTTAAGGCAGTGTGAGGGAGTGGGCTTCAGGGTGCACAATCCGCTCATGTACCATTCTCGAGTTGGTTGATATCAAGGTGAAGTTTAAAGCATCATCAACTTTCTGGTTTCAACTGGTCTAGGGTCTGTGCTTTTCTTGTCAGCAGTTATCATCTGGTGGGGATCTGCTTCCTATAAAAACAACTTAGGAATGTGTGTCAGGCCTTTATCTATACACCTTCCAGGGAACTGAGAGTTTGATGGTTCTGCTGTCTGGCAGATTTATAGTCTAAATTGTTACCAGTTTCCTGTTCCAACAGGTATTTTCTATTTTTACATCTTCACATTTCCTAGTTATTAACCCTTGAGCCAGGATTTTGAGATTCAAGGGAGACCTATGAGACTAAAGCAAAAGACTTTCACTTCAAGGGACGGGGACACAGCTTGTATACAGTTTCTCATAGATGAACTCTAATCATACAGACATATGACAAATCACAGCTACCCTGTCCTTGGCCTGATAGGCTTTGACTGAATGTAGCTTGCATTTGGATTTAGCTAAATATATGAAAGGAGGCTGGGTCAACCATGTGGAATATATAGTAGTTGGTCTTGGAGTAAAAAAATCTGGATTTAAGTCAAGATCTGGCATTTATATTTGTGCTATCTACAGCAAGTAACATTACTTTACTTCGCCAACAAAGGTCCGTCTAGTCAAGGATATGGTTTTTCCAGTGGTCATGTATGGATGTGAGAGTTGGACTGTGAAGAAAGCTGAGCACCGAAGAATTGATGCTTTTGAACTGTGGTGTTGGAGAAGACTCTTGAGAGTACCTTGGACTGCAAGGAGATCCAACCAGTCCATTCTAAAGGAGATCAGTCCTGGATGTTCTTTGGAAGGACTGATACTAAAGCTGAAACTCCAGTACTTTGGCCACCTCATGAGAAGAGTTGACTCTTTGGAAAAGACTCTAATGCTGGGAGGGATTGGGGGCAGGAGGAGAAGGGGATGACAGAGGATAAGATGGCTGGATGACATCACCGACTTGATGGACATTGAGTTTGAGTGAACTCCAGGAGTTGGTGATGGACAGGTAGGCCTGGCATGCTGCAATTCATGGGGTCGCAAAGAGCTGGACACGACTGAGCAACTGAACTGAACTAAACAGCAAGTAAAAGGAAATTCGTATTTATTGGGCATCTGTCATGGAATAGGGACTTCCCTAGTTGCTCTGAGTAAAGAATTTGCCTGCAGTGCTGCAGGAGCTGCAGGAAACACAAGTTTGATCCCTGATTCAGGAAGATCCTTTGGAGAAAGGCACAGTAACTCACTCCAGTATTCTTGCCTGGAGAAGCCCATGGACAGAGGAGCCTGGCGTAGGGTTGCAAAGAATCAGATACGACTGAAGCACTTAGCATGTAAGCATGCTCGTCATGCAATAGATACTTTCATGGGTCTGTTATTAACTTATATACTCTTTTCTTGCACTGTGTTAGAAATGATCATTACCTTATTGTGCTGATGAGGAAAGAAAAGTGAATTGTAAACGTCACCCAACTAAGAAAATGAGGCTCAAAAATGTGACTCAAAATCCAAGCTCTATTTCTTGTCTTCTTTTCCTTGAGTGCTTGAGATCTTAGACTCTGCATATCATTGTGTATAAAATGAGCAGGATAATAATTCCTTTATGAGAGGATTCTTGTGATGTTTAGTTAGAAAATGAGATGAGACAATTAACAGTGACAGGAGTTTATTGTTGTTCAGTAAATTTTAGGATTAAAATAATAAGCACGGTGAAATAAGTATAGATGCAATTGCAAAGTATCATTTACCAAAAATTATTTAAATACTGTGGACACTTTATACATACATACATATATATATATATATATTTAAAACTACCTAAAGCAACCACTACAATATAGCTGACAATTCCTGACAGTTATAATTTTTGAAGTTTCTATTTAATGGTCGTCATAGAATAAAATTTTTAAAAATAAAAGAGAAAACTTTAAGTCATTTTTAAAGTTTTAGAATATTTTCACCTATTTTCTCAATCTAATCCTAAAGTATAAGATAATTTTTCTGTCAAATGAAGAATTTGATCTTCTTTGTTGAACAAATGGACATCTAGTATTTCTAAAATTGTTTGGAGTTAATGAGCAGAATAAATCTGATTTGGGGAGAAAGCTCTGATTACTTAGCTGTGGGAATACCAGCATTCTGGAGATACTGTTTGTATAAATTACTATAGTTTCCCATTCATATTAAAGATTTTTTTCTTTTTATCTGTATTGGAGGTGAATGCTTGCATCCTGGAACCAAATTAATTGTCCTTGTTTAATATTAGCAGTATGATTCAAGTAGAGGATGGGGGTGGGAGGTGGGAGGGGATTCAGCATTGGGAGATTGTGTTCACCTATGGCTGATTCGTGTCAATGTATGGCAAAACAAATACAGTATTGTAATTAAAAAAATAAATAAATTTAATTTAAAAAAAAGAAAATGTTATAAGTAACAATATAATATTGATAAGTGCAAAAATCATATACTATATAACACTTGTATTTTTTATTGGACTATAACTGCTTTACAATGTTGTGATGGAGGCTTCCCTAGTGGCTCAGACAGTAAAGAATCTGCCTGCAATGCAGGAGACCTGGGTTCGATCCCTGGGTTGGGAAGATCTCCTGGAGAAAGGAATGGCTACCCACTCTAGTATTCTTGCCAGGAAATTTCCATGGACAGAGGAGCCTGGCTGGCTATACTCCATGGAGTTGGAAGTTTCTGATGTATAATGAAAAAGTAAAATAAATATACAGTCACCCAGTCATGTCCAACTCTTTGCAACCCCAAGGACTGTAGCCCACCAGGTTCCTCTTTCCATGGAATTCTCTAGGCAGGAATAGTGGAGTAGGTTGCCATTTCTTACTCCAGAGGATCTTCCCAACCCAGGGATCAAACATGGGTCTCCTACACTGCAGGCAGATTCTCTACCGTCTGAGCCACCAGGGAAGCCCCGTTATATGTATAAACATAGCCCCTTCATCTTGGACCTACTTGCCACTCTCACCCCATCCATTCAGATCATCACAGAGAACTGAACTGAGCTCCTTGTGCTACATAGCAGCTTCCCACTAACTAGCTGTTTTCTACATGGTAGTGTATATATGGGGGGGAAGGCAATGGCAACCCACTGCAGTACTTTTGCCTGGAGAATCCCAGGGATGGAGGAGCCTGGTAGGCTGCTGTCTATGGAGTCGCACAGGGTCGGACATGACTGAAGGGACTTAGCAGCAGCAGCAGCAGTGTATATACGTCAATCCTCATCTCCCAATTCATCCCACCCTCAGCTTCCCCTGTTGTGTCTACATGTGTATTCTCTACATTCTCCATTCTGCATGTCAGATAGGTTCATCTGAACCTTTTTTAAGATCCCACATACATATGTTAATATATGATATTTGTTCTTCAGAGTTTCCTTTACCTGTATGACTCTAGATCCACCCTCATCTCTACAAATTACCAACCCAATTTTTAATGTCTGAGTAATATTCCATTGTATATATATATACCATATCTTCTTTATCCGTTCATCTGTTGAGGGACATTTAGGTTGCTTCCATGTCCTGGATATTGTAAATAATACCGCAAATAACATTGGAGTGCATGTGGTTTTTTGAATTATGGTTTTCTCAGGGAATGTGCCCAGTATTGGGATTGCTTGGGTGTATGGTAGTCCTATTTTCAGATTTTTAAGGAGTCTCCATACTGTTCTTCATAATGGCTGTGTCAGTTTACATTCTCATCAACAGTGCAAGTGGGTTCCCTTTTTTTCCATACCCTCTCCAGCATTTATTGTCTGTAGATTTTTTTGATGATGGTCAGATGACCAGACATTCTGACTGGTGTGAGGTGATAACTCACTGTAGTTTTGATTTGCATTTCTCTAATAATTAGTGATGTTGCACATCTTTTAATGCACCTCTTGACCATCTGTGTGTTTTCTTTGGAGAAATCTTTCTTTAGATCTTCCACTCATTTCTTGATTGGGTTGTTTGTTGTTTTGATATTAAGCTGCAGGAGCTATTTGCATGTTTTGAAGATTAATCACTTATCAGTTGCTTCTTTACAAATTTTCTCCCATTCTGAGGACTGTCTTTTCATCTTGTATATGGTTTCTTTTGCTGTGAAGAAGCTTTTAAGTTTAATTAGGTCCCATTTATTTTTGTTTTTATTTTTCATTACTCTAAGAAGTTGGTCAAAAAAAAAAAAATCTTGCTGTGATTTATGTTAGCAAAGGTTTTTCCCATGTTATCTTCTGAAAGCTTTATAGCGTCTGATCATACATTTAGGTCTTTCATCCATTTTGAGTAAATTTTGTGGCATGGTGTTAGGGAATGTTCAAATTTTATTTTTTTACATGTAGCTGTCCAGTCTTCCCATTAACACTTTTTGAAGAGACTGCCTTTTCTCCATTTGATACTCTTGCCTCCTTTGTCATAGATTCAGTTCAGTTCAGTCGCTCAGTCGTGTCCGAATCTTTTGACCCCGTGAATCGCAGCACGCCAGGCCTCCCTGTCCATCACCATCTCCCGGAATTCACCCAGACTCATGTCCATCGAGTCCGTGATGCCATTCAGCCATCTCATCCTCTGTCGTCCCCTTCTCCTCCTGCCCCCAATCCCTCCCAGCATCAGGGTCTTTTCCAAAGAGTCAACTCTTCGCATGAGGTGGCCAAAGTACTGGAGTTTCAGCTTTAGCATCATTCCTTCCAAAGAAATCCCAAGGCTGATCTTCAGAATGGACTGGTTGGATCTCCTTGCAGTCCAAGGGACTCTCAAGGTGACCATAAATGCCTGGGTTTATCTCTGGGCTTTCTGTCCTGTAGCATTCATGTATGTCTCTGTTTTTGTGCCAGTACCATACTATCTTGATAACTGTAGCTTTGTAGTATAGTCTGAAGTTGGGGTGCCTGATTTCTCCAGCTCAACTTTTCTTTCTTAAGATTACTTTGGTTATTCTGGGCCTTCTGTATCTCCATACAAATTTAAAAAATTTTTGCTCTAATTTTGTGAAAAATGCCATGGGCAATTTGATAGGGAATGCACTAAATCTGATTGCTTTGGGTAGTACAGTCATTTTCAATATATTGATTCTTCCAGTCCAAGAACATGATATATCTCTCCAGTGTTTGTATCATCTTTGATTTCTTTCATCATGATTTTATAGTTTTTGAGACCAGATCTTTTGCCTTCTTAGGTAGATTTAATCCTAGGTATTTTATTCTTTTTGTTGGATTGGTAAATAGGACTGTTTCCCTAGTTTTTCTTTCTGTTCTTTCATTGTTAGTATATAGGAGTGGAAGAGTGTTATAGCAGTGTAAATGAGCTAGAACACCTCTGATAATTGCAAAATTAAATCTCATAATTAAGATCATTGGCAAAGAAACTGAAACCAAAAGGTCTAAGCTGTTAAATGTTTTAAAAGAAATCTAACAGAAATATTTTCAAATTCATATTTTTAACTAGGCTTCCTAGGTAGCACAGTGGCAAAAATCCACCTACAGTGCAGGAGATGCAAAAGACATGGGTTCGATCCCTCCGTCAGGACAATCCCCTGAGTAAGAAATGGCAACCTGCTCCAGCCTGCTTGCATGGAAAACCCCATGGACAGAAGAGCCTCTCAGGTTACTGTTCATGGTTTGCAGAGTCAATGAGAGAAGGCTGATGCCTTCATTTTCCAATGGTCCTGGAAGGGATTTTATATATATATATTATTATGGCTCAACAATATAATATAATAATATTTCAAAATGAAATATGGGTGGCACATGCTTCTCTAGATAATGTTTGAGACCATGCTAGCAAGTTTGGAAAACTCAGCAATGACCAAAGCACTGGAAAAGGTCAATCTTCATTCCAGTCCCAAAGAAAGGCGATGCCAAAAATGTTCAAACTACCAGGCAATTGCATTCATTTCATATGCTAGCAAAGTAGTGGGGCTTTCCTGGAGGCTCAGACAGTAGAGTCTGCTTTTATGCAGGAGATCTGGATTTGATACCTGGGTCAGGAAGATCCCCTGGAGAAGGGAAGAGCAATTCTTTTTAGTATTCTTGCCTGGAAAATCCCATGGACAGAGGAGTCTGATGGGCTACAGTTCATGGGGTTGCAAAGAGTTGGACAAAAGGTAATGCTCAAAATCCTTCAAGCTAGGTTTCAACAGGACATGAACCAAGAAGTCCCAGATGTACAAACTAGATTTAGAAAAGTCATAGGAACCGGAGATCAAATTGCCAACAACAGTTGGATCATAGAGAAAGCAAGAAAATTCCAGAAAAACATCTACTTTTGCTTCACTGACTATGCTAAAGCCTTTGACTGTGTGGATCACAGCAAACTGTGGACAATTATTAAAGATATGAGAACACCAGACCACCTTACCTGAGAAACCTGTATGCAGGTCAAGAAGCAACAACACATCTATCAAGAAAATGAACATATCAGTCACATACACACCTTGTTCATATGCCTTTATATTCCAACCCTCTCCTTCAGCTACACCCTCAGATTACCACTGATTTATTTTCTGTCACTATAGATTAGTTTGCATTTCCTAGAATTTTATACATGAAATAATATTCTTTCACTAAGCATAATCATGGAGAAATGGCTAAATCATATGGTCAGTTAGTCAATTCAGTCACTCAGTCATGTCTGACTCTTTGAGACTCCATGGATTACAGCATTCCAGGCTTCCCTATCCATCACTAACTCCCAGAGCTTGCTCAAACTCATGTCCATTGAGTCAGTGATGCCATCCAACCATCTCATCCTCTGTCATCCCCTTCTCCTCCTGCCTTCAAACTTTCCCAGCATCGGGGTCTTTCCCAATGAGTCAGTTCTTCGTGTCAGGTAGCCAAAGGATTGGAACTTCAGCTTCAGCATCAGTCCTTCCAATGAACCTTCAGGATTGATTTCCTTTAGGACTGATTGGTTTGATCTTGCAGTCCAAGGGACTCTCAAGAGTTATCTCCAACACTGCAGTTCAAAACCATCAGTCCTTCAGTGCTCATCTTTCTTTATGGTCCAGCTCTCACATGCATACATGACTACTGGAAAAACCATAGCTTTGACTAGATGGACCTTTGTTGGCAAAGTACTATCTCTGCTTTTTAACATGCTGTCTAGGTTTGTCATAGCTTTTCTTCCAAGAAACAAGCATCTTTTAATTTCATGGCTACCATCACCATCTGCAGTGATTTTGGAACCCCCAAAATAAGGTCTTTCACTGTTTCCATTGTTTCCCCATCTATTTGCCATGAAGTGATGGGACCGGATGCCATCTGATCATATGGTAGGTGTATGCTTAAACTCAATTGGATTGTTAACATTTTATGCTTCTACAATGAGAGTTCAAATTCTTTTACTTCCTATGTAATATTTGGTATCGTAGATCTTTAAAATTTTAATTATTCTAATAGATGGATAATATCTTTGTGGTTTTAATTTGCATTTCCTCCACGGTATTGAGAAACTTTTCTTGTATTTATTTGGCACTCGTATTTCTTCATTGCTCAAGCTTCAGTTCAAATGCTGTACTCATTTCTATTGAACTCTTGGTTTACTTATTATTGAATTGCATGAGTTGTACACATATTCTGGATGAAAGTCATTTGCTGGGTACATTGTTGACGTGCTGTCTCCCAGTTTCTGGCTTGCCTTTTCACTTTCTTTATGGTACTCACTGAATTTTTAGTTAAAAGTCTTTTCATATGAGAAATGTGAGACCCTGATATATTCACTACAAAATAGAATTAATAATGTATCAAATGAAGTCAAGTGATGTTGCTCAGTCGTGTCTGACTTTGCGACCCCGTGGACTATAGACTACCAAACTCCTCTGTCCATGGGATCCTCCAGGCAAGAATACTGGAGTGGGTTGCCATTCCCTTCTCTAGGGGATCTTCCTGACCCAGGGATCGAACATGGGTCTCCTGCATTGGAGGCAGACGCTTTAACCTCTGGAGCCACCATAGCAGTAAAATATATAAAAATAAAGGAACAGAGGCTGAGGGAAGGGTAAAGGAAGAACTGTTTTGTAAAGGCCTATGATATATATGAAATACAATGTACTTGAAGGTTAACTGTTTTGTTATATATGTTCTAAACACACCAATTACAAGGCAAATATTATCATATTGGATTTTTAAAAGCTGAAATCATGCTGTAGTAAAATATATGTTTAAATAAAATAAACAAATATGGTTAGAAAAGTCTTCTAATTTTACATAAATCAATAGAAAGTTAGAATGGCTATATTCTAATGAAAAATATCTATTTTAAGGCAAAAACTATTATGTGGGATTAAGACAGTCATTTCTTGATAATAAAAGGGTTAATTCATAAAATATTCATAACAAATATTTGTCCACATGATAGCAAAGTTTTAAAATATATGAAGCAAAACCTGATAGAACTGAAAATAAGCTCACAATTGCAACCTGATATTTCAATGCTTCTCTTTCAATATTTGATGAAACAAGTAGACAAAAAGTCAATAGGGGGATACAGAGATTTGAACAACGATATAAACAGCTTGACATAATTGACATTTATAGGACATCCCACCATAAAGCAGCAAGAAATCTTTTCAAGTGAAAATAGAATATTTATGAAGATAGATTATTTTCTGGGCCATAATATAGGTCTAAATAAATTTTAAATAATTTAAATATGTTCTCTGAATAGAACAGTATTAGATTAGTAATCAACAACAGAGTGATATCTGAAAAATCGATAAATGTTAAAAAAAAAACCCAAAACTAAATTACTTCCCTCTAAATAACACATGGGTCAATGAAGAAATCACCAAAGAAATTGCAAAGTGTGTCAAATTGAATGAAAATAAAAGCACAGCATATCAAAATTTGTAGAATGCAGCTTAGGCGATGCTTAGAAATTTTAAAATATTTTATATTAATTGTACACATATCAAACAAGGTAAAAGGCCTCAAACCAATGACCTTAGCTTTCAGTTAAAAAAATCTAAAAAAAAAAAAAAAAAAATGAGAGCCCAGGACCCACTTCTGTACATCAGTACACCAGTCTATTCCTAGGAACCCCTCCTGGGATTTGGCTTCACCTACCAATGGGTTATACTAGCCCTGGACCAGCCTTACCCACTAGTGGGTAGGCACCAGTCCAGGATCCCTGGCAGTCAAAAGGTACAAATTTCTAGTTATAAGAAAAGTACTAGGGATATAATATTGCTCATGATAAATATAATTAACACTGTTCTATGTTATATATGAATGTTGTTAAGGAGTAAACCCTAGAAGTTTTCATTACCAGAAAATGTTTTTTCTTTTTAAAAAATTTATTTTAATTGGAGGTTAATTACTTTACAATATTGTATTGGTTTTGCCATACATCAACATGAATCCGCCACAGGTATACACGTGTTCCCCATCCTGAACCCCCTCACACCTCCCTCCCTGTACCATCCCTCTGGGTCATCCCAGTGACCAAGCCCCAAGCATCCTGTATCCTGCATCATACCTGGACTGGTGATTCATTTCTTATATGATATTATACATGTTTCAATGCCATTCTCCCAAATCATCCCACCCTCTCCCTCTCCCACAGAGTCCAAAAGACTGTTCTATACATCTGTGTCTCTTTTGCTGTCTCGCATACAGGGTTATCGTTACCATCTTTCTAAATTCCATATATATGCATTAGTATACTGTATTGGTGTTTTCCTTTCTGGCTTACTTCACTCTGTATAATCGGCTCCAGTTTCATCCACCTCATTAGAACTGATTCAAATGTATTCTTTTCAAAGGCTGAGTAATACTCCATTGTGTATATGTACCACAGCTTCCTTCTCCATTCGTCTTACTGGCTTAAGAATCAAATGTTTTGTTGGTAGAGAACTTCTTCACTATTATTTAGCATGTCCCTGGACCATAGGACATGCCACCCAGCATAGGATGATCTCCAAGGGAATCAAAGTTAGACTGCTTACAACTGGATGCTATTGACCATAGGTCTTGTCTTCTGCAGTGCTTACTTGGATGCCCCAGCACAGAGAAACTTGGCATCTCCAAGCCCCTGTATAACTCTGTCAGTTCATAGCAGTGGATGTGGTCCATGTGCTGGATGTGGTCCATTGCTGTGGTCCACTGTTGACCCCTAGAATGCAGGCTCCCTTAAATGAAGATGTTCCTTAACCCTTATCCTTGTTCTCTCATAACGCCAAATGGCACTTTGACATAGCTTTTAACTTGTATTTACTTATTACATAATTATATTTGATGGGTTAAAAGTGAGAAATTAATGATAAAAATGCTTTCTTTCGCACCAGTACAACAGTTACTCCTGATAACTCTTCTTCTGTATACTGGATCTGTAGACTTGTGGTGGAGGTTGTTGTTCAGTCGCTAAGTCATACCTGATTCTTTTGTGACTCCAAGGACTGTAGCCCACTAGCTTCCTCTGTCCATGGGATTTTCTAGGCAAGAATATTGGAGTGGGTTACCATTTCCTTCTCCATCTGGTGGAGGTTAGGGAGGAATAAATAAGGACTATCTGGGAAAGAGGTTGAAATCACCAATTCTTCATTGAAAATAAATTACACTGCTGAAAGAAAACCCATAATTTAGAGTTTAGTCTCTTTCCATCTCCCCTCTAAACATTATTCTTTGGTTATGAATAAATTGATTATCATAATAAAATATGTGCATTTTTTTTCCTCTAAAGCATTTAGAAACCTAGATGATCATGAAAATTTTTGTTTGCTTGAAGTGCTTCTTCCTATGTTGTGTGCTGTGAATTTTGGATAAGCAACACTGTGACTGTAAAACACTTGTCAGATCAGTTTGTGGATTGGCTTGATTTTTCACTTTTCATCTGTTTGTGTTTAGTAACATAAAGACTCTGCTTTTATTTTAGAATGAATTCCGCTTAGTGACCCAGCTGCAAGCATGCTCTGACCTTTCATAATCACAGCCAAATATGTTTTTAGCTCATTATCTGCTACACTTTATTGTACCACAGGCTACGTGAGGAGCCCATGTACTCTCAGTGAACTTCACACGGAACTGAGTTTAGAAAGGTGCAGAGAGGGCATACAGTCAGTGTTTAAAAAAAAAAAAATATATATATATATATATATATTCAGTAAATAATCTTCCTTTTATACCCCTATATCTATTATCCAGAGATCCTATTGTATGATTTTAGGAGAAAAATCTACCCTAGAAATGTGAGCCTACATTTTATACACCACACACTCACACAGATGCAGGAACATACTCTCCTTTATTTGGAATTAAAAATACAACCTCAGAAGTTTCCTATTTTTTAAAAAACATGATGGTTTCCTAACTGACTACTATTGTTCATCCCCTCCAGGACTGACCTCCCAGGTTGAGAAAACAAAGCCTGAAAAGAAGTCCAAATAATCTACACTAAATTCAGTCCTTACATACTTGAGGAAACAGCTTGAGATCAGCTAACAAATTAACATATAACGTCATCTCCAGATGTGCCCTCTTGCATTTTTAAACCTATATAGCACAAGTTATCTAATTTTATAAAGCCTGTTTATATTAAGAGCTACTAAATTACATTTTTTGCAACTTTTCTTAAACTCAAAGTTTGTTTTTTAATAAGTAATTCATTGATATTTAACATGGATCAGGCAAAATTATCATTGAAGTCCTAATTAAAGTTTTAAAAGTTGAGACCAAATATTCAGTAGCAGCATCAGGCTCTGATAATTCTTGGAGTCCTCCAAAATGTCCCGAGCAATCTGCATGTTGCATTACTCTTGGTCTATGGAAACAAGTGGCAAAAGTAGTTGAAAGTAAATGAGCCATTCTTTCAATTTAATTCAAGACGTTTTCAGTAGTCTAAATAAAAGTCTTTAGAAACTGTTATTTTTTTTCTTCTGAACTTTATAATGCCCCTTGAATTAAAAGCTAAGCTGGCACTTTAATTGTGGGCAGTCCAAAGCCATGTATTCATAGACTGGAATGAATGCTAATTTGTCAGCCAGGCGAAATTATGCATGTCCTTCTATCTTCGAATTTCCCATGACTGTTCACAGTTGGAGGTTGCTTTTCTATCCGGGTTTCACTGCCTTCTCTAGAAATCTTTCCAACCGAACCACTGAGATGTTTCCTGTTAGCAAGAGCTCAACTTCTCTCTCCTCCATCTCCCCCACTGACCCCGCCCCACGAAGCTTCCACCTTCTATAACAATATCTGTGAGTGCTGTACATGAAGGAGACACTATATGGATATTTTCAAAATTATATGTATTGAAGTAAAAGAAAAATTTATTTACAGTGGCAAACAGAAGGGGAAATAAACCATTTAGTAATCTACAATGAGCAATACTGAAGATCCTTACTCGTTCTGGGAAAGAGTAAAGGAATCCTGTTTGAAATTTATCATAAACTTTATTAACAGATGTGTGTTAAATTTTATTCTGAGCAAGAAGATTTTTAATAAGTTGCCATTTCTATATATGGCTGGAGAAAAACTCTACCTTTGCAAAGCAAAAGTAAATGGCAAGTAAAAATAGAAAAGACCAGTAATTGTGGAATGACATGCCAAGAATCCTCAAGAGCTAGTGAATTAGATGAGAGAACCCCAAGCAATGGAGTCACCCACAGTCAACCAGGGGAGACCCACTTTGGACTGATAGTTCTAACTTGAGATTTTTGTGCTGAATTCTTAATCTGCCACTATAAAAACAAAGTTTTGAAAACCACTGAATTCAACATGAAGACTGTACAAAAAGAAACACCTGATGGAAATAAATAAATGTGCAGACAGTTCTGAACCTTGCAGCATGATATCAGTGTTTCTTGAAGATGAGGGTCCTGCTTTATTTTGCTATTGCTTACTCTGTAGCATAGTGACACTTCCAGACATGTTATTACCCTCTGTATCATCTTAGCCAGTCTGTTCCTAGTAGAAAGCTGTTAAGATTTCTAGCAAGTCTGCTTCAATGTGATCCTCCAGCATCTCTCATCACTGGATGGATTCAGAGCATAGAAAGCATGAAACCCTGACTCAGGTCCTTAGGTTACTCCTGATTGGACAGGAATCACCCCTGAAATAAAGATCTCCTTTTTTCAGTACTGTGGTTTTTATAAGTCAATGATCAAGCTCCTTTGAAAGTGCAGTTGGTAGAGTGGAGGACTGTAGAAACAGTAAGTATTTAGGGATAGAAAACGAGGAAATCCAAAGTGAATACACTTATGGGAATTTGTAGGAATCCACTATTATGAGGACTTGAAGATTCTTTCAGTCTTTTGAGGATGTGGTTATATGTCAAGTATAGTCAAAATACAACTGCAATGACTATTTTCTCACCCCATCTCCCTCTCTCTCACTTTGTCTCACACATATTTTGTCAGTAACTTGAAGATTTTACCTCTGTGACCCAGGTTTTCAGATTTGGCTCTCAAGGAGTTAATTTACTAGTTAGGTACTACTCTTTCATTTTGGATTCAATATCACAAGTGAATGAAAGAATCTGGATATACACAATAAACAGACCTGGCCAAAATAAGAAATATAACTGTATTTTCCTGGTCACATATTTTAAAACTGTGCATTAAGCATCATGTGTATTATCAATTTAAAACATTTAGTCTGCAGTAACATAAAATGAAATTTTTATGCAGCCCTTAGTCTTGTATGTTCCTAGGATATTATAGGGATTAGAAAACTATGGGCCACATTTGACCTGCAGCATATTATATAGCCTGTCACCTAAGAATGATTTTTGAATTTCTAGATGTTTGGGAAAAAATAAAATAAAAATCATATTTTATTACACAGGAATATTATATGAAATTCAAATTTAGCATCTATAAATAAAGTTTTATTGGAACATTTGGGTATTGCCTATGTCTGCTCTCACACTATAATGTTAGTTGATTAGTTGCAACCAAGACCATATGGCCTGCAAAGCCTAAAATATTTACTACTGGTCCTTTACAGAAAACATCTGTCAAACTCTGGAATAATGGATGCTTTTATTTATAGCTGGCTCTCCATCTTAATTTGGCATCATTCACTCTTTTCTCTGCTGGCTATTCCTCTAACTTCCTGAGAAGATTATCTTTTCTCCTTAGACATGTTACTATTTTCCCTGAGTTGGCTCATGTTAACTCTTTGTTCTGTCATTTTTAAAAAGTGTGAGGGAAAACAAAGAAAAATAACCAGATTCCCTGTGCTTTGAGGGGACATAGAATCAGAGCTGTAATTGAAAGGTACATTCAAATTTAGACACTCTTCATCAGATCTGGGCTATCCTAACATTTTCTGTTTCTTGAAAAAGTGAAATATTTTCTCCTTTCATTCTCCTGCTTTGGAAGCCATGCCTAACAGCTTATCAGTTGCTCAATTGTTTTGTTTCTGAGAAGTCGGAAGTTATACCTTGCAAGAAATTTAGAGAATACAACAATCGAGCAGTCATTTAAGAGGTCCCTTAGGATGCACAGTGATCCATCCTTTATATTTCTTTGTGGTTTAAGATATAGTTTTACCAACAACAAGAATTTACTGTGTAGCACAGGGAACTATATATATTAAATATCTTACAATAGACTATAATGGAAAAAAATTGGAAAAAGAACACACACATATATATGTGTAACTGAATCATTTTACTATATGCCTGAATCTAATACAATATTGTAAGTCAACTATACTTCCATTTAAAGAAAGATATAGTTTTCCATTTGATATAGGACTACTTACATCATTTTCTAGCAGATATTTTAGTGATATGGTTTCTTATCATCCAGATACTGCCTGTCCTAAAAGTCATGCTTGATTGAAATGAATCTTGTTTCCTGGAGAAATCAGCATGGCATAGCAGCCTTGCTATTTCTAAGCTCCATTTGAATTTATCTATAGCACAGTAAAACTAGGAACAAGAAGCAATATGGCCACACTCAACCACATCTTCCTTAGGTGTTTCATCCACAGGAATAGCTTTGGAGCTGTGAAAGCACTTCTGTAAGTGTTCTGAATTTAAATATGTGCAGTGTGTTAATTATTACTCTATTTATAGAATGCTTTTTTGCTCACATACATTTTGAAGAAAAAAAGATAAGCTTATTGTTTGGTATTTTTAAATGTATTGCATCCCCAACAATTGTTAGATAGTGGATCAATTTTTATAGCGCAATTGGCTATTTTAAAGTACAAGTAACATCGACTGTTTTTCTTGAGTATGTTAATATTCCTAAAGTTTATAACTGTATCTTTCATTTCTATTACAGGATTGTAGTAAAAATAAAAAACCAAAGTCCAATGCAAATAAAATATTTGTGATGGTGAAAGATTAATTACTAAAGTGCTTTATCACACTCTCCAGGACTGAATTTACATGCTTGTTTCTTATCTGCCTCTCTCATTAGAATATAAGTTTTCTTAGTGGGAATTTCAGCCTATTCACATCACCTAGAGTCATGCTTGACACATAGTAGGTGCCCAATAAATATTTACTGAATGATGGAACAATAAAGCATTAGTCTGTAAAAACTGGAATATAAAAATTAACATATAGGATGATATGAATTCTTTGCAGAAATTACTTTAAATGTCTTCATAATTCCAAGTTGAAAAAGGATGGGAAAAGCATAGTCCATTTTGACAATAAAAAGAACCTGCCATTTTTTTGGTGATAGTAACATTTGAACAAAGAATGTGTTTACACAGAAGTCAGGAAAAGGGAGTGTGTAGGTAGGAATTCGTCTATGTTTCATTTACCTTCAAGGAAGAAATGCTGTTAACAGAGGACTAGAGTAAATAGACCACAGCCCCTTACCAATAGACTTGGACTTGATTGACTGGACTCCTTCACATTTCTACAAATAAATAAATAAGTATGATATTTAACTATGCTGCTGCTGCTGCTATTAAGTCACTTTAGTCGTATCCGACTCTGTGCGACCCCATAGACAGCAGCCCACCAGGCTCCCCTGTCCCTGGGATTCTCCAGGCAAGAACACTGGAGTGGGTTGCCATTTCCTTCTTTTTATATATATATATATATATATATATATGTATATATATATATATATATACACATATACACACACACACACACATATACATATATACACACACACACACCCCTACACTATATATGTATATTTAAGTACTTAACTGTATATAAGCACAAATTATGTGTGGAAAGGTGATGCAAGAAAACTTTGGGAAGCACAAAATTAGGGAGATTGAGAAAGTCTAAGGATCACTGAAAGGGCTGGCCAGGGGTGGTCCTTGGCAAGGCTGGAAACAGGGGAGGGGGGCAACAGGTCTGGTGGGGGAGCAGTGCTGTTTCCAGAGACCTGCCTTCATGTGGTGGTCCTGTCCCTGGTCCCCACCATCCAGTTAGAACTTACGGGTGGCTTGGCTTTATTGACTATGCCAAAACCTTTGACTGTGTGGATCACAATCAACTGTGGAAAATTCTGAAAGAGATGGGAATACCAGAACACCTAACCTGCCTCTTGAGAAATCTGGATGCAGGTCAGGAAGCAACAGTTAGAACTAGACATGGAAAAACAGACTGGTGCCAAATAGGAAAAGGAGTACGTCAAGGCTGTATATTGTCACCCTGCTTATCTATCTTATATGCAGAGTACATCATGAGAAACGCTGGACTGGAAGAAACAGAAGCTGAAATCAAGATTGCTGGGAGAAATATCAATAACCTCAGATATGCAGATGACACCACCCTTATGGCAGAAAGTGAAGAGGAGCTAAAAAGCCTCTTGATGAAAGTGAAAGAGGAGAATGAAAAAGTTGGCTTAAAGCTCAACACTCAGAAAATGAAGATCATGGCACCCGCTCCCATCACTTCATGGGAAATACATGGGGAAACAGTGGAAACAGTGTCAGACTTTATTTTTCTGGGCTCCAAAATCACTGCAGATGGTGCCTGCAGCCATGAAATTAGAAGACGGTTACTCCTTGGAAGAAAAGTTATGACCAACCTAGACAGTATATTTAAAAGCAGAGACATTACTTTGCTGACTAAGGTCCGTCTAGTCAAGGCTATGGTTTTTCCTGTGGTCATGTATGGATGTGAGAGTTGGACTGCGAAGAAGGCTGATTGCCGAAGAATTGATGCTTCTGAACTGTGGTGTTGGAGAAGACTCTTGAGAGTGCCTTGGACTGCAAGGAGATCCAACCAGTCCATTCTGAAGGAGATCAACCCTGGGATTTCTTTGGAAGGAATGATGCTAAAGCTGAAACTCCAGTACTTTGGCCACTTCATGCAAAGAGTTGACTCACTGGAAAAGACTCTGATGCTGGGAGGGATTGGGGGCAGGAGGAGAAGGGGGACAACCGAGGATGAGATGGCTGGATGACATCATGGACTCGATGGATGTGAGTCTGAGTGAATTTCGAGAGATGGTGATGAACAGGGAGGCCTGGCGTGCTGCGATTCATGGTGTCACAAAGAGTCCGACACGACTGAGCGACTGAACTGAACTGAACTGGCTTCTCCGGGGATAAATGCTTGGCCCATTTTGGGAGATGATGATCTATAAGAACCACTTAGAAGACTACGAGGGCTCTGTGTGTGTGTGTGTGTGTGAGAGAGAGAGAGAGAGTGTTTAATGATCAACTAATTCACCACTTAATAATTTTGTGGCATGCAGGATCTTACTGTGCAGTGGTCCTATAGGGAAACCCACTCATTAATTAAAATACTGCTTATCTGAGGGTGGCATTTAAGAACTGGTCATTCAGCGACCTGAGCAGCCATGGTGGTCTTAGATTGCCAGAGGTGTAATCTGAGACACGTGCGACAGGCTGAAATGACTTTGGGGTGACTCCTGGAGCAGGTAAGCTCACAAGTGGCAAACAGGCCCACTCTACAATTTCACTAGTAATTTTTATCCCTGACAAATTCAGCTTAAATTGGGAAACAGAATTTTTCAAAAACTAAAATGAAGGGTTTCAGAAAGCCAACCTCTGACTAAGACCCCAGCCAGATTCCTGTACAGTGTGTACGAAGCTCTTACTTGCAAGGCTTCCTGGGTAGCTCAGCTGGTAAAGAATCAGCCTGCAATGCTAGAGACCTGGGTTCAGTCCTTGGGTTGGGAGGATCTCCTGAAGGAGGGCATGGCAACCTATTCCAATATTCTGGCTTGGAGAATCCCCATGGACAGAAGAGCCCAGTGGGCTACAGTCCATGAGGCTGCAAAGAGTCGGACACGAGTGAGTGACTCAGCACACAGAACATATATAAATCTGGTAAGAGTTCCTGAAACTGACCAACTTTAAGCATGGAGCTTTGATTGCTCTCATTTTGCTAAACTGTGACATCCAACCAGAGGCTAATCAGCTTTCTTAGGTTAGAGTTCTGTCTGGCTACCGTTTAATCTTCCAGAGGCCAGAGATCTCCACAGTCTAGTATATTATTGCTATTATCTTAGTAAGATTAAGGTAGGTTAGGTTGTGATAATTTAAGAACAAAAACTATGCCAGATATTCTCTTTTCATTATTGTGTTATCTCAGATTTTGGTTTTGCTCTGTATGAAGGCTTTTGAATAAGAATTTGATTTTTTATACATATAGTTTTCTATATTACTGTTTATTCTTCAGTGAACTTCTAATTTTTGTCTTTCAAGTTTTTAAGTTTACAGGCATAGAGATGTTCATAATATTCTTTAATATTAGTTTTCAAAAAGGAAGTATAACTAATACTCCCTAATTTTTCCATGTATGGCTAATTTATGTGCTTTTGTTCCTTAATAAGTGGCTAGATATTCATCAATTTTATTAATATTTTGAAGAACCTACTTTTACTTTTATTAACTTTTCCCTTTATTCTTCTGCTTTATATTTTATTGACTTATTTTTATTACTTATTTTCTTTTACTTGGTTTAATTTTCTCTAGCTTTTTAGTTAAAAGACTTTGATGCTGGGAAGGATTGGGGGCAGGAGGAGAAGGGGATGACTGAGGATGAGATGGCTGGATGGTATCACTGACTCGATAGATGTGAGTCTGAGTGAACTCCGGGAGTTGGAGATGGACAGGGAGGCCTGGCATGCTATGATTCATGGGGTCACAAAGAGTCGGATGTGACTGAGTGACTGAACTGAACTGAAAAACTAAGATAATTCATTAGGCACATTTTTTGTTTTCTAATAAAAACACCTAACATTGTGAATTTCCCTCTAAGTACTTTTTTGATGTGAGCCAGAAGAGTTGACGTTTTCATTTTGATACACTGTAAAATATAATTTTTATTGTGATACCCTTTTTTGACTTGAGGATTATTTAGTAGTATATATATATATTTTTTAATTTTTTAAATATAAATTTATTTATTTTAATTGGAGGTTAATTACTTTACAATATTGTATTGGTTTTGCCATATATCAACATGAATCTGCCACAGGTATACACTTGTTCCCCATCCTGAACCCCCCCCTCCCTCCTCCCTCCCTGTACCATCCCTCTGGGTCGTCTCAGTGCACCAGCCCCAAGCATCCAGTATCATGCATCGAACCTGGACTGGTGACTCGTTTCATATATTTTTTAAAATTCCTAATTGTATATAGTATATATATATATATATATATATGTATAATGGAAATATATCATTTTATTAAACTTAACATACTCATTAACTTCTAACAACTTTATTGTGGCCAGACAGCTATATGTATAATTTTGATCCCTTTAAATTTATTCAGATTTTTCTTATGGACCAAAATATATTTTATCCTGGTCAGTATTCACAGTGAACTTGAAAAAGGTGTAGTTTTGATTGTTCTTGTCTAGAAATTTCGACTGTTAAGAGATCAGGTTGGTTTAGAGTGTCTTCTACATTCTTATGGAAATTTTTGTCTATTTTTTGTATCATTTAAGGAGATCAGTCCTGGGTGTTCATTGAAAGGACTGATGCTGAAGTTGAAACTCCAATACTTTGGCCACCTCATGTGAAGAGTTGACTCATTGGAAAAGACCCTGATGTTGGGAAGGATAGGGGGCAGGAGGAGAAGGGGACGACAGAGGATGAGATGGCTGGATGGCATCACTGACTCGATGGACATGAGTTTGGGTAAACTCCGGGAGCTGGTGATGGACAGGGAGGCCTGGCGTGCTGCGATTCATAGGGCTGCAAAGAGTCGGACACAACTGAGTGACTGAACTGACTGATCCATTATTGAGAGAAAAAAAGTTGAAATCTGCATGTTGAAATCTTGAACTCTAATTGTACTTTTGTCTATTTTTCTGTCAGTTATTGTTTTATGGACTTTTAGTATCTCTTATTAGGTGCAAACATATTCAGGGCTCTTATGTCCTCTTGATTTATTCTTCTGTCATTATGAGGTGACACACTTTAATCTGGTAATATTCCTTATCCTGAAACTTAGAAAAGATTATTGGAGCATAGTAGATTTACAATGCTGTGTTAGTTTCACGTGTAGTAGATTTACAATGTTGTGTTAGTTTCACGTGTACAGCAAGGTGACTTAGTTATGCATATATATTTTACATATATATATATATATATATTCATTCTTTTTCAGTTTTTTTACCCATGTAGATTATTGCAGCACACTGAGTAGGTCCAGCATATGGGTACTATAAGTAGGGCTTTGTTGGTTATCTGTTTTATATATAATAATGTGTGCATGTTAATCCCAGACTGTCTAATTTATCCTACCTTCTCCTTTGGTAACCATAAGTTTGTTTCTGAAATCTGTGAGTCTGTTTCTGTTTTGTAAATTTAAAACAGAATTTGTATCATTTAAATTTGTATCATTTAAAACAATTAAATTTGTGTCATTTAAAACAATTAGATTCCACATATACGTGATATCATATGATATGTCTTTCTCTGTCTGATTTACTTCACTTAGTGTGATAATCTCTAGGTCCGTCCGTCTTGCTGGAGGTGACGTTATTTTATTCTCTTTTATGGCTAAGTAATACTTCATTGTAAACAGGTACCACATCTTCTTTATCCATTCCTCTGTCAATGGACATTTAGGTTGCTGGCATAATTGGCTATTGTAAATGTTATTAGTGGGCTCAGTCATGTCTGACTCTTTTTGACCTCATGGACTGCAGCACACTGGGTTTTCCTGTCCTTCACTATCTCCTGGAGCTTGCTAAAACTTAGTGATGCCAGCCAACCATCTTGTCCTTTGTCATCCTCCTTTCCTCCTGCCTTCAATCTTTCCCAGTATCAGGGTCTTTTGCAATGAGTCAGCTCTTCACATGAGGTGGCCAAAGTATTTGAGCTTCAGCATCAGTCCTTCCAATGAATATTCAGGACTGATTTCTTTTAGAAATGACTAGCTTGATCATTGAAAAGATAAGAGAGTTCCAGAAAAACATCTACTTCTGCTTTATTGACTATGCCAAAACCTTGTCCATATGGAACACGACAAACTGGAAAAATCTTCAAGAGATGGGAATACCAGACTACCTGACCGGCCTCTTGAGAAATCTGGATGCAGTTCAGGAAGTAACAGTTCGAACTGGACATGGAACAACAGACTGGTTCCAAATAGAAAAAGGAGTATGTCAAGTCTGTATTGTCACCCTGATCATTTAACTTATATGCAGAGTACATCATGAGAAACACTGGGCTGGATGAGGCACAAGGTGGAATCAAGATTGCCGGGAGAAATATCAATAACCTCAGATATGCAGATGACACCACCCTTATGGCAGAAAGTGAAGAGGAACTAAAGAGCCTCTTGATGAAAGTGAAAGAGGACAGTGAAAAAGTTGGCTTAAAACGCAACACTCAGAAAAACAAAGATCATGGCATCCAGTCCCATCACTTTATGGCAAATAGATGGGGAAATAGTGGAGACAGTGACAGACTTTGTTTTTTTCAGTCCAAAATCACTGCAGATGGTGACTGCAGCCATGAAATTAAAAGATGCCTGCTCCTTGGAAGGAAAGTTATGACCAGCCTAGATAGCATATTGAAAAGCAGAGACATTACTTTGCCAACAAAGGTCCATCTAGTCAAAGCTATGGTTTTTCCAGTAGTCATGTTTGGATGTGAGAGTTGGACTATAAGCAAAGCTGAGCACAGAAGAATTAATGCTTTTGAACTGAGGTGTTGAGAAGACTCTCGGAGACTCCCTTGGATTGCAAAGAGATCCAACCAGTCCATCCTGAAGGAGATCAGTCCTGGGTGTTCATTGGAAGGAATGATGCTGACGCTGAAGCTCCAGTACTTTGGCCACCTGAGGCGAAGAGCTGACTCACTGGAAAAGACCCTGATGCTGGGAAAGATTGAGGGCAGGAGGAGAAGGGGACGACAGAGGATGAGATGATTATATGGCATTGCTGACACAGTGGACATGGGTTTGGGTGGACTTGGGGTTGGTGATGGACAGGGAGGCCTGGTGTGCTGCAGTTCACGTCATCGCAAAGAGTCTGACCTGACTGAGCAACTGAACTGAAGTAAGTTGTATCCCACATGTGTTCAGAAACTAGAGGGAACAGCTCTTCATATATCCATGTCCAGCCCCTCCTCTTTCTCTTTCCATCTCCCTGTCCTCTTGCAGTGTGTGCCACAGTTTCTAGCTATCTCAGGTCTCCCAAACTCCAGTTTCTGTGTTAACTCTCTTAGCTTCAATTTCCCTTACCTGCTTTGAGTTCTGAGAACTACTTCCACCTAGTAAGCTGGCATAATTATAGGGTTCATTTCATTTGTTTCTCTTTTCTGAAGAATCACATTGCCTGTTTGCAACATCTAAATATCACTATTTTATATCTATTTGCCAGTGTTTTTTTAATGTTTGTTTTGGTTTTTATTATGGGAGAAAAGTTCCTTAGCAGATAAGTATTTATAGACAGAAGTTAAAGTTCTGATGTGATAATAATGAACACAATTCATTTAAGGCAATGTTTCTGCAAGTGTACAGCATGGAGCATCTGAATCATTAGGTTGGTTGATAATGTATATTTCTGGGATGCACACTTAACCTGCTGAATCATAATACCTGGGAGATTGTCCTAGGACATCATTTTTAAATGAAAATCCAAATAGTTGTTTTAATAAGAAAATTAATATGGTAGTCTAAGAATATTTGGCATTAACTATTTTAGCAACTATAGTTGCATTGAACTGTGTCTAGATTTGTGTGTACATGCTCATTTTCATTGTTCTGAGCACCTTTTCAGTTAGCAACCTAGCTCTCTAAAAATAAGGTGACATTTGCTATGAAATTATAGCTTAGACTTCTTTCAATATACTGTTATTTAAGACAGTTCCTTTGAAGTTAGTGATTCACCCAAAGGAAAAAGTTGTACTTAAATATATTGAGTTATTCAAGGTCAATCCACTAATTCTCACTAATATTTTAAATTCTGGGGATTAAAGGTCCATTCCATCTTCTTTAGTTTTTTTTTTTTTTTTTACAGATTTTATAGATTTTTGTGGAGCATACTGACCTTAGTAAATATTTCTTGAATGAATGAATGAGCATATATGTTAGTTCTTTAAAAGGTATGTGAAAATTTAGGCATATAATCAGAGACCTAACAATGTCATAGAGTATAAATGACCTTAAATTCATAAATCATTATTATACATTTTCAAATTTTAGGTGAAAATAGTATTTTTCCCCTAAAGAATCAGAGATGTAAAAAAAAAAAAAAGAATCAGAGATGTTATGAACATCTGATTATATCTGTTGAAAGATGCTACATTGTACGTGCATGTGCATACTTTCTCATTCCTATATAAAATATTTGGCCATACAAAGCAATATTAAAAATAAAAGTGAAGTGACTTTCAGAGACTATAGTTTGCAATCTTGTGATTTTATATTTTAAAATAAAACACATTAACACATATGAGATAGTATATTACTACAAAGCCACAGTCATCAAGACAGTATGGTACTGGCACAAAGACAGAAATATAGATCAATGGAACAAAAAAGAAAGCCCAGAGATAAATCCACACACCTATGGACACCTTATCTTCGACAAAGGAGGCAAGAATATAAAATGGAGTAAAGACAATCTCTTTAACAGGTGGTGCTGGGAAAACTGGTCAAACACTTGTAAAAAAATGAAACTAGATCATTTTCTAACACCACACACAAAAATAAACTCAAAATGGATTAAACATCTAAACGTAAGACCAGAAACTATAAAACTCCTAGAGGAGAACATAGGCAAAACACTCTCCGACATAAATCACAGCAGGATCCTCTATGATCCACCTCCCAGAATATTGGAAATAGAAGCAAAAATGTGATCTAATTAAAATTAAAAGCTTCTGCACAACAAAGGAAACTATAAACAAGGTGAAAAGACAGCCTTCTGAATGGGAGAAAACAATAGAAAATGAAGCAACTAACAAACAACTAATCTCAAAAATATACAAGCAACTTATGCAGCTCAACTCCAAAAAAACAAACGACCCAATCAAAAAATGGGCCAAAGAACTAAATAGGCATTTCTCCAAAGAAGACATACGGATGGCTAACAAACACATGAAAAGATGCTCAACATCACCCATTATCAGAGAAATGCAAATCAAGACCACAATGAGGTACCATTTCACACCAGTCAGAATGGCTGCGATCCAAAAGTCTACAAGCAATAAATGCTGGAGAAGCTGTGGAGAAAAGGGAACCCTCTTATACTATTGGTGGGAATGCAAACTAGTACAGCCACTATGGAGAACAGTGTGGAGAGTCCTTAAAAACTGGAAATAGAACTGCCTTATGATCCAGCAATCCCACTGCTGGGCATACACACTGAGGGAACCAGAATTGAAAGAGACACATTGTATCCCAATGTTTACTGCAGGACTGTTTATAATAGCCAGGACATGGAAGCAACCTAGTTGTCCATCAGCAGATGAGTGGATAAGAGAGCTGTGGTACATATACACAATGGAGTATTACTCAGCCATTAAAAAGAATACATTTGAATCATTTCTAATGAGATGGATGAAACCGGAGCCAATTATACAGAGTGAAGTAAGCCAGAAAGAAAAACACTAATACAGTATACTAACACATATATATGGAATTTAGAAAAAAAAAAAAAGATGGTAATGATAACCCTGTATGTGAGACAGCAAAAGAGACATAGATGTATAGAACAGACGTTTGGACTCTGAGGGAGAGGGAGACTGTGGGATGATTTGGGAGAATGGCATTGAAACATGTATACTATCATGTAAGAAACAAATCGCCAGTCTATGTTCAATACAGGATACAGAATGCTTGGGGCTGGTGCACGGGGATGATCCAGAGAGATGATAAAGGGTGGGAGGTAGAAGGGGCGTTCAGGATTGGGAGCTCGTATACACCCATGGTACATAAAATAAAACAAAACAAAACATATGAGATAGTATATCAGTAGCTTGGTTGTGGAAAAGGCATTAATGTAATTTTATAATCATAGTTTTAATAATCATAAGACCATACAGAGGGTAGAGTAAATGCAGAGATGGTAATAGTGTATGGTTGAATAGCAGGCTTTCCAATATCAGTCTGCCACCTCCTTCAATAACCTTTCTCCTGGCAAAGCTGTAGTAGAAGGGTGAGTTGACTTTAAATCTCAGTCCTCTGCAGGAGGTAGGGATTATTGCCAGGAGCATCTCCTTGTATCATTAATATAGTCAGTTGATATGCTTTGACAGGCACGTGTGCATATTTCAAAATATTGAAAGGGGTCAATCTCAGCTGAATCAGAATTTGCCTAATTGCTCTTGCTAGCTGCCTGTGAGATGTTAGACAGCAACAGTGTAGGAGAAAGCAGTATCAAGCTTCCCCTAACAAATTCTACAGCCTAGTGACCCTGCTGACAAATGACCTTTCAACGCTCTACTGTCAAATACCTAAATAAGAACTTTTCCCTCAGCATAAAATGTTAGGATCATTAGGAGTGTGAAACTTTATGGAAATCTCTAATGGGGTTTTGAGTTTTCAGCAAGATGAATTACCACTTGTTAAATATCACCTCCACTCATATCCCATCTCCACTGCTTCCACTGTAATTTTTCTAAAACCATAATACTCAAGGCAACACCTGTTTACCTAAAGCTTTTCCTCCAGATATTCACTACACATGAAATAGCTTGTTACCTCATAGCTATAAGGTAAAGGTAGCAGAAATAAGCAAACTGAGCCTTTTAAAAACAATAAGGTATATTTAAGTTGCTGAAAGTTGCTCCCGCAAAACATAAGCAATCAATGTCATCATTTTAACCATGAAAAGATTATTAATACCCAGGTCCCTTTTTGAAACATACAAAGAGGAATCACAGTCACCACTGTAATTTGTAGATATGAAAGAGTATTTCAAGCATAGACACAATCAAAATTTCACTCATTTCTTCTAGTTGTGGGAAAAGTCAAGTTGAGTTCATGAAGTTAGGATTACAGAATAGACTTATAACTGGATCCATTAGTTTCATAACAAGAATGCAAATTACCTTAACAATTTTTTATAATAGACCTCTTTAGACTCAGTAGAATAGCTCTGTTGTTTTTAAATGGTTGCTTCTAAGGCTATGTATCTTTTAATTTATATTAACATTTTTCTTATACTATAATTAATACAATTCAATTTGTTTACCATATTTTTCTTTTCATAAACCTATTCTGATAGTGTGAAAGGCTTTTGCTTAAGTGAATTCTCTTGACTATTTCCACAGTGACATATGCTCTTTAAAAATTCTTTCTGCTGCTTTTTATTAAAATGTTATTTATTTTCTCTAAGAAATGGATACATTTGGCAAAAGAAAAAAATACTGCAAAGTAGTCAGGAAAAAGAAACGATGGAAAAAGAAATGTGTCAACTTCGTATTCTGAAGTTTTTCTTGTTTCTATTGCATTTATCAACAGTAAGTATAGGTCCATATTTAAAATTTACAAAAAATGCTGCCACTTGCTCTGGGAGATGATCTGGTAATATATGTATCTATACATATAGATCTATCTACATACATATATGTATACATATACATACACACACTCATGTACCTTTAATGTGTAAAATATATACAGTAGCCTACTTACTATTGGTTTAGTTGACTTTTTAACATAATGAGCAAAAAGTGTATTTGAATGTGAGGTGTTATAGATACTGGAGTTGTGGTTTAGGAAGAGTCTCTTTTTAATATTATGTGACAATATCAAAGTGATAAATATCCAATCTAACTTTCTAATCATTGACGTTTATCTAAAAAGTGCCCAATAACCCATCAATCCTTTCAATTCTCTGTCACCTGCCATATTTTCTAAGCATTCTTTTGTTAAACAATGATTTTGGCAAAACAGGAATTTTCTTGTGGAGAGTCATTTCTTGCTAATTTACTGCTGCTTCTCTTAAGAGAATTATACAGTTCTCAAACCACTGAGCTACCCTTTGCATTCCAACCAACCTTACAGTTACTGAATGAGGGTGGAAAGGATAATCAGATAAATATGATGTTTAACTATTTCAATGTCTTTATAAGGGTTTCTGTTAAATGAATGTCTCATCTTCATTTTTAAAAGTTTTCTCCATTTGGATATTTTTCTCCTATTTGAATAATGTGGTTTCTTAGTTGCAGCAATGCAGCACATAGTCAAATACATTTATAACTAGGTTCCAGATAAAGAATAGAATGTCCCATTAAATTTAAATTTCTGATAAATAAGGTATTTTTTTTAGTAGAAGTATGTCCTGAGTATTGTATGGTGCATACTTACAATAAATTATTACTTATTTATCAGAAATTCAAATTTTATTGTGCATTCCCCTTATCCTCCTTTTAAAAAAATTCTAAATCTAGCATGGCACCTTTATAAAAGTGATCTTGATGTCATTGATAGAAGACCATGAATCTTCTATATAAATTTCAACCCACAGAACAAAATACATAAGGAATGACAGTATCCCTAAAATGTTAGTATATATTTTTCATTTTATTGTTTCAGAGGCTGCTTAATTTTATTGAAAATGACAAGACTCTTCATTAACTAGATTATTAACTATCAATGAGGAGAAAGATGTATGGGTAGGAGTTATCTTAAAATAGAAAAATCTAAACTATATTTCAAGTTAAAAAGATGTCTTTTTTCCTTTGATATTTATTATTTCCTTTTCCTTTCCTGATGGCTGGGGCCTGTTGGGGAGATGTGAGAGGAATAACCTTATCACAGTGGCAGGTGCCTCTGACAGCTATGGTGACTTGACCCAGCCAGGACTCTGGGCTCAGAGGCAGGGACACAGATCTGAACATGATGGGCAGACCTTAGGAATGGACCTACCAGCCAGTTGTGGCCCCTTAATCCTGAGGTTTTTGTAAGGCCTCCCCAGACAGCCATTTTGCTTTTTTGCATTTCTTTTCCATGGGGATGGTCTTGATCCCTGTCTCCTGTACAATGTCACGAACCGCATTCCATAGTTCATCAGGCACTCTATCTATCAGATCTAGGCCCTTAAATCTATTTCTCACTTCCACTGTATAATTATAAGGTATTTGATTTAGGTCATACCTGAATGGTCTAGCGGTTTTCCCTACTTTCTTCAATTTGAGTCTGAATTTGGTAATAAGGAGTTCATGATCTGAGCCACAGTCAGCTCCTGGTCTTGTTTTTGTTGACTGTATAGAGCTTCTCCATCTTTGGCTGCATAGAATATAATCAGTCTGATTTCGGTGTTGACCATCTGGTAATGTCCACGTGTAGAGTCTTCTCCTGTTTTGTTGGAAGAGGGTGTTTGCTATGACCAGTGCATTTTCTTGGCAAAGCTCTATTAGTCTTTGCCCGGCTTCATTTCCAAGGCCAAATTTGCCTGTTACTCCACGTGTTTCTTGACTTCCTACTTTAGCATTCCAGTTCCCTATAATGAAAAGGACATCTTTTTTGGGTGTTAGTTCTAAAAGGTCTTGTAGGGGTGTTGGAGAAGACTCTTGAGAGTCCCTTGGACTGCAAGGAGATCCGATCAGTCCATTCTGAAGGAGATCAGCCCTGGGATTTCTTTGGAAGGAATGATGCTGAAGCTGAAACTCCAGTACTTGGCCACCTCATGCGAAGAGTTGACTCATTGGAAAAGACTCTGATGCTGGGAGGGATTGGGGGCAGGAGGAGAAGGGGATGACAGAGGATAAGATGGCTGGATGGCATCATGGACTCGAAGGACGTGAGTCTGAGTGAACTCTAGGAGTTGGTGATGGACAGGGAGGCCTGGTGTGCTGCGATTCATGGGTTCACAAAGAGTCGGACAGGACTGAGTGACTGAACTGAACTGAATCCTGAGGTAGCTCTGCAGCAAGGTGGTATAATAAAATCTTTATGCAATATTTTCTGGATCTAGAGAGGATAAAGTTAGGTCAATAACTATTGATCTGTCTATTTTAGACTTCATAATGAATATTCATATAAAGGTGAAGTATCAGCCAAGTAGCCTGCATGGTGATTAGGAGTCTAAGAGTAGGACATTTTCTGCAGTAACTGTTAAAATTAAGCTGGGAAATGAAAAATCCCATTACAGATGGCATTACTTTTTCACGTAGGACAGTGCATAACACTCCTAAAATAAAACTCAGGGTTCAAGTCCATCTATCTTAGTGCTGGCTGAGAGTTGAAAATGAAGTGGCTTAAGTCAGAGCCATCTAGACAGGTCTGTGCTTTTTCAGCACAGACACTGTCTCCATTTTCCAGTTTTATTCCAAAAGGATGAGAGAAGAAATAAGCCCCTCTTAAGAGGGCAAATGACATTTCTCCTCTACCGTAAATTTTTAAATAAACTCTGTGAAGTACATTTTCTTTGAAAAACCAAGTTCATTAATAATTACTATGAACCAGGAATTAATAATAATTATTAAAGTGATACCTATATAAAGCAAATACTTGGCAATGCTATTTTTGTATGACATAACTTGCTTGTAAACAAACTTCTCATTTGCAAATGATACTCATGAGAAGACTTTTATTTTGCTTTGGCATTTGTAAACAGAAGTACTTTCTAGATGCAAACTGGTTTTCATTGTATCCTGTCAGTGATTTAACAGGATATATATGTGTACACACACATATAGAGAGAGAAAAAAAAAAGAGAGGGAAAAGTATATAAATTTATAAATAAGAAAAAGAAAGTTGTGACTTTTAATAAGTAAAATATGTTTAATGAACATTTACAAGTGAGCATGCATGGTATCCTAATCCTAAAACGTAAGTTCAACCAACCATGTATTTCTGTGTGCTTATACATATTTACTTCTTATGACTACCGGGCATGATTGTACATTTTGAATAACATGAAACACTTTTATCAAATAATTTTGTTATCATTATTCCTCTTATGGAAATCATGTTTTTTTCTGTCCATATAACTCTATAATATGTAAACTCTAGATTGTAGGCTTTAATGGTTAAAACATAATCCCCCATTCCATTGAGAGAACAGATCCAGCTACATTTTACTTAATTTTTACCGTGTCAGACACAACTATTATTATCATTCTTGGATAGACCAAGAAGAGTTCCTGTAGGTCCTTTGATTTTCAAAATAAATATCAGTACTTTACAGATGTGAAATAAAAATTGAAGAATTAAAGCAACTTCTTTTGAACAATAGTGCCTACCTTGTTTTAGTTGCAGTTGATTTACAATATTAGTTTCAGGTGCACAACATAGCAATTTCAGGTTTTTATAGGTTATAGTCTACCCATCCAGTATTCTTGCCTGAAGAATTCCATGGACAAAGGAGCCTAGTGGGCTACAGTCCATGGGGTCACAAAGAGTTGGACAAAACTGAGTGACTAACACTTTTTCATACTCCATTTAAAGTTATTATAAACTACTGTCTATATTCCTTGTGCTGTAAAATATATCCTATGGCTTAATTATTTTAGCAGAGTCGTTTGTGCATATTAAACCCCACCCCTTACTTTGCTCCACCCACTCCTTCTACCCACTGGTAGCCATAAGTTTGTTCTCTGCATCTACGAGTCTGTTTTGTTATATTCATTCTTTTGCTTGTTTTTATTCCATTCTACATATAAATGAAAACATACAGTATTTCTGTTTGACTTGTTTCACTGAGCGTAACATCCCTCCTGGTCCATCCATCTTTTGAAAAGAGCAAAATTGCATTCTTTCTTACAATTGAGTAACGTTAATATTGGGCTTCCCTGGTGGCTCAGTGGTAAAGAATCCGCCTGCCAGTGCAGGAGATGCAGGAGATGGGGGTTCAATCGCTAGCTTGGGAAGATACCCTGGAGTGGGAAATGCAACCTGCTCCAGTATTCTTGTCCAGAAAATGTCGTAGACACAGGAGCCTTGAGGGCTACAGTCCATGGGGCTGCAAAGAGTCTGATATGACAGAGCATACACATACCCACACAATGTTAATATTCTCTACATCTTGGCTATTACAAATAAGTGCCTTCATTTTTATAAGTGGGATGAAAATGATTCTAGGACACCACCAGTAAGTTACGGGGTTTTGGGTTGTTATTGAGCAGCAGGTAACTATAGCAGACTTCTCAACTGGAAACCATAGTTAGTTCTAGAGCAGGTCAGGTATCTTTGTGTGAATAACACGTCTTAACTGTACAGCTTGTGACCTTCTATTCTCTGAACACTACTGGCCTTACTCCCCACAATTAGAAATGCAAATATCTGGGTTAAAAGCTGTTTAGAAGCTGGAATAAACTGTTAATTCCTCCTGTAAAAAAATAAAATAAATAATATTACAGTTTGATTTTCAAGTTGCTTTAAGTTCTAGCCTGGTTATAACCTTACTAGTTCTCCTAGAGTTGTGCCTCTGGCTTTCAGATCAGCATTTGGAACTGGGTAACTGGTGTCAGTCATATTGATAATCTGGCTGAAACCCTGCCTAAGACCCAGTCATAATTACCTTTCTCCTTGCTCAACCTCTCTGATGGGTAGACACTAATGCCAGAATACTGCAAAATGTGTTAAGACAGAAAAGAAGCTAATCAACTTTGGATTATGTCTTAGTCTGCTTGAGGCACTATGACAAGATGCCATGGACTGGGTGGTTTAAACAATAAATGTTTATTTCTCACAGTTCAGGTGTCCAGAAGTCTGAGATCAGGGTGTGAACACAGTTGGGTTCTACTGAGGGCTTTCTTCCTGGCTGTCAGGGAACCACCTTCTGGCTGTGTGCTCAAGCGGCCTTTCCTCGGTGCATATGGAGGAGTTGGGGGAGGAGAGGAAAAGCAAATTATCTTCCTCTTCTTATTATAAGTGTACTAATTCTCTCAAGAGAATCAGACCCTCATGACTGGTTTGTTGTTGTTCCGTCGCTAAGTCATGTCTGACTCTTTGCAACCCTATGCCATGCTCCTCTGTTCTGCACAGTCTCCCAGAGTTTGTTCAAATTCATGTCCATGGAGTTGGTGGTGCTGTCTAACCATCTCATCTTCTGCCACCCCCTTCTCCTTTTGCCTTCAATCTTTCCTGGCATCAAGGTCTTTTTCAATGAGTTGGCTCTTCGCATCAGGTGGCCAAAGTACTAGAGCTTCAACTTCAGCATTAGTCTTTCCAATGAATATTCAGGGTTGATTTCCTTTAGGATTGACTTGTTTGATCTCCTTGCAGTCCAAGGAACTCTCAAGAGTCTTCTCCAGCACCATAATTTGAAAGCATCAGTTCTTTGCACTCAGACTTCTTTATGGTCCAACACTCACATCCATATATGACTACTGGAAAAGCCATATAGCTTTGACTGTATGGACCTTTGTTGGCAAAGTGATGTCTCTGCTTTTAAATACACTGTCTAGATTTGTCATAGCTTTCCTCATAACGTAATCTAAATGTAATTAAGTACTGAAGCCCTTCCTCCAAGTACTAATAACATTGGGGATTGAGACTTCAAGATATGAATGTGGGGATATACACATTTAGTCTGTAACAGATGATGTACAAAAAGGGAATTAACATAGCATTCCTGAGGCTGCTGACCTGAGAAAGGATTGCTTGCATGGTTGGCCCTTGAGTGATGCTAGAGAACTTAGATTTTGAGTTTGCTCCCACCAATCCCTTACCCTTAAGAGGGGCTTACTCTTTGAACTTTTTGTACAAACGATATAGTTTACACTGAACAAATATTTTCCCTCTGAAAGTGTGGAACTTTGGTATGTGCTTAGCCAAGGGTGACCAGGCCCCAGAGGAAACCTTGGATAATGAGTCTCTAATAAGTTTCCTGGGTAGACAACATTTCACACATGTTGGCACAGTTTGATGCTGGAAGAATTGAGCATTTCCTGTATGATTCCGCTAGAAGATGACTATTGGAAACATGCACCTCGTTTCCTTCAGACTTCATCCCATGTGCCTTTTCCCATAATGCGTTCCACCTTTTCCCTGTAATGACTCATCAACGTGACTGTGACTATATGCTGAGTCCTCATGTTGAGTTACCAGACCTGTGGTGGTCTTGGGGACATCTGATGGCAAGTAGAGAACCGAAGAGAATCCCTCCCCTTCATCTACCCTCCCATAGACCCACCAATGTTCCAACTGAGACTCTTTTGCTAGAAAATTTTGACCTTTAATGAAAGGAGATTTAAATTTTTATTAATTAACACCAGTAACATGTAGGTTTTAATGATTTATATGCTTGCTTAACTTACCTGTCTTCATTTCTGTCTGCTTTTCCTAACCTCTAATTGCTCCTCAAATTGCTTCAATGAGATTTTTTTTTCCCCCAATCACTCTGCTGAAGCAGCTCTCATCCAGCTCACCCTTAAACTCCATCTTGCCAGTTTTCACTCCTCATCCTTCATCTTACTCTGTCAGCATGATTCCCCATAGTTGAACTCTCTCTCCCCTTGAAATGTTTCCTTCCTTGGGTATTGAAATGCCACTGTTGCCTGATTTTCCTCTGACTCCTCTCTCCACTCCTTTTCTGTCTCCTTCACTAATTTTGCCTCCTGCTTTTCGAAGCTTCAGATGTTGGAACAGCTTGGTTCTGAGCTGCCTTCTATTCTTTATTTAGATACTCTTCCTTGTCTCATGGCTTCTAGTCTCATGTCTTTAAAAAGCCATCCGCACACTGATGCCACTAGAATTTATATCTCCAACGTTAAACTCTCCCTTGAGCTTCAGACTTTTATATGAGACCACACAGTGTAGCTCTCTGTTTAAAGTATAAAGACTTTCAAACTTGGAATGGTCAAAGCAGGACTCCTGATTCTTTGTTCCCATATTCCTATCTCTGTGTATATCTCCTCTGTCTTCCTTTCTTGACCAATGACATTTAGCATCTACCCTACTCTAGGAGCTACCCACCATTTTTATCCTCAGTAGTCACAGTTCCACTCCAGAATATCCTCAGATTGTTCTTTGGCTCCAGTGGGATTCATGTATTGTACCCTAGTAACACTGGATCAGGACTCCTGAACCCATTCTCTTAAAGTTGTGTGAGAATACAAGCCTCCTTGAGAATTTTATAACTACCAACCATCTCAGCAAAATACAGATACTTACATAAACCAAGATAAATATATGTATGTGTGTGTATATTTTATTACTTATTTATATTATGTTAGTTGCTCTGTCATGTGCAACTCTGTGACCTCATGAACTGTAGCCTGCCAGGCTCTTCTCTCCATGGAATTCTCTGGGCAAGAATACTGGAGTGGGTGCCAATTCCATTCTCCAGGGGATCCTTCCCAACCCAGGGACTGAACCCGGGTCTCGTGGCATTGCAGGTGGAGTCTTTACCAGCTGAACTACCAGGGAAGCCTCATTTGTATTACATATTTATAGAACATATATATATATATATATATATATATATAAAATGGATATATGTTTAATGGATATATAAGTTTTCAAATGCATTAAAACAATATGTGGAAGAAAATCAAAGTCATAAGAAAAAATAGTTTAGGTATGCTAGAGTAACAAATTAATTTCAAAAAATCTCAGTTTTTTTTTTTTCTCCTTTGTTTTCACAATACATGTCCATTGCTGTGTTGGCACTTGTCTCCCAAATCAGTCCTTCAGTGTATAATTATGTTCTCTAAGCCTTGTCTTGGCCACTATCGTCTCTTGCCTGATTGGTAAGATCCTTATAATGGTCTCCCTGCTTCTGTAATTGTCCCTAACCATAATCATTTTTTGAGTTACTATGGAGTAGAGGGTAGGGGAGTGAGTGCAGGAAGCAGACTGTATGAATGAGAATCTTGGACCTGACCTTTAACTAGTTCTGTCAGTTTCCTTATCTTTAAAATAATGACCATAATAGTATTTATTACAGAGTCATTCTGAAGATTATGTAGTTTGATTACACACACACACAATGCAGCAGACCCTGGTATGATTCCTGAGTTGGAAGTTCCCCTGAGAGGAATAGGCTACCCTCTCAGTATTCTTGGGCTTCCCCAGTGGCTCAGACAGTAAAGAATCTGCCTGCAATGTTGGAGACCTGGGTTTGATCCCTGGGTTGGGAAGACCCCCTGGAGGAGGGCATGGCACCCCACTCCAGTATTCTTGCCCTGGAGAATCCCATGGACAAAGGAGCCTGGCGGCTATAGTCCATGGGGTCACAAAGAGTTAGACATGACTGAGCTGCTAAGCACACCCCCACCCCCACCCCCACACACATATAAACATAAAACATTTGGATAACACCTAGTACAAGAAACACTCAGTGTTAGTAATTATAGGATAGTCTCAGTCCAAGTTCAAATGCCTGAGACCCAGGAGAGCCAACAGTGTAAGTGTCAGTTTGAAATCTGACAGACTCAAGATCTCAGATGAGCTGATGTTTCAGCTCCAGTTTTTTTTTCATCAGGAAAAGACTGATGTCCCAACTCAGTCAGGCAGGAGTTCTCTCTTATTCAGCCCTTTTTTGTTTTACTCAGGTTTTTAATCAATTAGATAATTGCTACCTATATTGAGGGAGGGACTGCTTTATTCCATCTACTAATTTAAATGCTAATCTCTGCCAAAAATGCTCCAGGAAACTCCCAACACCGAACTCTCCCATGACCAGATCATTAGGTGCTCCAGAATATTTGACCAAATATCTCAGCCGCTAATGATCTAGTCAAATTGACACATAAAATTACCATCACAATTACTACACTGTTAATGCACTCCCCAGCTTGAGTCAGCTTCTACCAGCATAAAGCCAGTCATATCACTTCACTCCTAGTCCATGTCTTCCAACAATCTCTCTCCGCATTTCCTGCACACACACACACACACACACACACACACACACACACACACACACACACACACATCTCTGATTCTACCAGAGTCCCCCTACACTTCTGTCATAGGCTCCTTCAGGCAGATTCTTTTAAAGAATAATTAGGTGTTGATTACATTATAGTTGCTCTACAATGTTGCATTAGTCTCTGCTGTATACTGAAGTAAATCAGCTCTATGTACACGTATATCCCCTCCCTCTCGGACTGCCCTTCCAACACCTCCCCCGCAAGCCCACCCTTCTATGTCACCACAGAGCACTGAGCTGAGCTCCTTATGTTACACAGCAGGTTCCCACTAGCTATCTATTTTACACATGCTCGTGTATATATAGTGTATATATATGTATATATTTGATATTGAGCTGCATGAGCTGTTTGTTTATTTTGGAGATTAATCCCCTGTCAATTGCCTCATTAGCAAATATTTCCTCCCATTTGAAGGTTATCTTTTTGTCTTGATTATGGTTTCCTTTGATGTGAAAAACCTTTTAGGTTTAATTAGGTCCCATTTAGTTGTCTGTAGCTCTCCTTAGCATAGCTCTCGTTAGCATAGCTCTCTACAGCTTAACCTTAGCTTAGCCCTCCTTAGAATAGCTATCATTACCTCAGCTCTCCTTGGCTTCTCTCCTTAATTACCTAACCTTAGCTTAGCTCTCCATAGCTTAGATCCCCTTAGCTCAGATCACCTAAGCTTAATCATCTCCCCTAAGCTCAGCCCTCCTAGCTCCCTGAGCGTGGCTCTCCTCCTGAGCATGGCTCTGCTCCTGAGCGTGGCTCTCCTCCTGAGCATGGCTCTGCTCCTGAGCATGGCTCTGCTCCTGAGCGTGGCTCTGCTCCTGAGCGTGGCTCTGCTTAACACAGCTCTCCTTTCATTAGCTTAGTTTTCCTTAGCTAAGCTGTCCATAGCTCTCCTTAGCTCAGCCCTCCTTATCTCTCCTTAATTATTTCTCCTTAAGTAATTGGTGGCTCAGATGGTTAAGCATCTGTCTACAATGTGGGAGACCTGGATTCGGTCCCTGGGTTGGGAAGATGCCCTGGAGAAGGAAATGGCAATCCACTCCAGTACTATTGCCTGGAAAATCCCATGGACAGAGGAGCCTGGTAGGCTACAGTCCATGGGGTCACAAAGAGTCGGACACAACTAAGCGACTTGACTTGACTTTAGGTCCCATTCCAGGTTTATCAGATGTTCTTCTTCAAGGCCACCCTTCAGTTGCCCATTGACACCCCCAACTCAGAGAAATTACACCAAGATTTCTAAGTTGCCTCTTTAAACCATTTGTTACTACTCTTGAGGCAACAGCAACAATAGCAGCACCTCATGAGACCACAGCACTCCCATATTTCTTCCAAATATATCCTCTCTTTTCAACTTCATAATTAAATTCTTGGTATTTGTTTATACAGTGGGAGGTGGATAATATGTTGAGTTCTTGTATACTTGGACACTTTCTTTGCAAGTCTGGCAGATGGTCTAGCTCTAGCACTTTACTATAGAATAAGGGGTCAGTTATCATCTGTTCTCTTGAGGCCCCAATCAAAACAGATAAACAAAGGCCCCTTTTTAATATCTCATTATATAAGCATTGTCTCATTATTTCTAAAGTGGGTATTTTTCACTGTTACAACAGTGTCTGGAGATGTTCATGTTCACCAGTGTTACATGCTTTCATTTGTACAATCTATAGTTCATTAATAACTAAAAACTACTAATGAAAATATTTCACTTCTTCTATTATTTATGTGTTGACTTAAAAGATTGCACAACCTGAGAGTTGTGAGTTAAGCTTTATTTGGAGCAAATGTAGACAGCAGCCCCGGGGGATAACACCTCAGAGAGCTCCAAGAAACTGCTTTGAAGAGGCAGGGGGAGGATATATATGATTTTGGTGAAGGAGGAGTTCATACATTAAAGCATGTATTTTTGCAGGTTTCTGCTAGTCGTGAGGAACAGATGAATTCTTGAAGGAATTTACTGCTTTTCTAGATAAAAGGAGATATAAGAATTGGGCTCATAAAATATCTAAGTGAAGACTTGTTCTGCCAGTTTTCCAGAGCACAGAGGGCCTCATTCCTGATCTCCACCCTGACCTCCCTTCAAGGGTGTGGAGTGTGGAAACTCAAGGCTGCAGCGCCATGTGTGATTTAATTCCTGTAGCGATAGATGACAGGTGCCCATAGCAAGTGTCGAAATTTGTAGTTGACATATGTATGCATATGATCTCTTTGTCTAAAGTATGTACAGTGTTTACATATTTATATAATGTAAAAGTATAACACCAATGAGCTCGGACAATTTTCATTCTATCACTAAATAACTTAATTTGTCTTTGGTTAAAATCATGTGTTTATGTCCTATATCCACATACTTATGCTAGTCTTGGTGTTCTTTTCTGCATTTCTATAAAATATATACATTCCCTTTGTAAATCTTCTTGAAATTTATTTTCGATATTTAAATTTTCTCTTGAGAGTTATGTTTTATTTGGTGGGAAGTTTTAGAAATTCAAGCCTGAGTTTTAGAAATCTCAAGTCAACTTGAGAGAACTAATCCAAAGAGGCAAGGGAAGAGCTAAGATCTAGGGAGTATTGCAACAAAGGCCAGGTATTCCAAAATATCAAGAGATTGTTAAAGAAAACTAGATATCCCTAGTTAAGGAATTTAGTGCTTTTCTATGTATGAGAAGATGCAAGAGTCTGGACTCACTGGAACCGTTTCTTAGTTAGATAAACCTCACCTATCTGGGTTCAGTAGCCTCTGTTTTCACACCTTGAGTTTCTTTAGTGCTCAATGGCTCACACTGGAGGGGTATAATTGCAGAAGATAGTGACATCTTTTGTTACCAAAATAGCAGGAAATATTCCATTTCTCAGATCCTCCTCTTGGAAAGGAATTCAACCAATACTATGAAACATTTTATGACCAAACTTTGTCCCAAGGCATTGGGAGGCTCATCCCAGATCAGGTGACATTTTTTGTTGATATGCCACTCTATGTGCTAATTTGTGACCTAGGCCCTGTTGATAATTAAAGATTCTTTGTCTTATTAGTCTATGATCCAAGAGATAGTCTCCCTTGTTGCTTCTTTGCGTACCTGGACTCAAACTATTAAAATTATTCTAGGAAGCATTATAAATGTGATCTACTTCCTCATTTTATTTAGCCATCAATTTTGTTTGAAGCTTGGTTACATATTGAGTACTAAATGAGAAAACAGCCTTATAAAAGAGAATATAAGTAATGGAGGTAGTAGCACTGACAAAGTCATAGTGCAATAGGAAGACACAAATCAAAATCAAACAATGTGGAACCAAAGGACAAATTAAAACAATTAATACAGCCATCAGGTTCACAGGAGAGTCAGCTGGAGAAGTCAAATTCTGGCAGGATTAGGTAGAGAAAAAAGGATAAATGTCTCATCTTTGTGTACAAAGATATAGTTTATTAATTTGTAGGTCATAGCATAAGAGAGGCAGGGGCAACAGTTAAAGCTAGTGTATTTCCAAAAGTCATGCAGTTATAAATCATGTTCATCAGTCCCATTCTTATTGATCTGGATGAAATAATCAGGTTTTCCATTAGCTTTGTCATTTGCTACCCAGTTCTGTGGTATTATATAAAACTATCAGAAACTAATATTTGTTTAAAAACTTTTTTGAGTCTTCTTGAAAATCTTCATTTTGTAAAAGCATCAGTGTAAGTAATAATTGCCTATATAGGACAGATCTTAAACAGCATGAATAAAGATTTGAATACAATGCAAGTAGCAGGAAACCTGGATATTTCTGTGCCATAATATTTTAGGATAACTAGAATTATGATTGACAGCATTATATGAGGACAGGTAGGATGTTAGGGATTCCATATAAAGTTTGGAATATCTATATCAATGATATTTATACATATACTATAACCTAAGTTTCATCTCCAATCCTTTGACAATGTTTTTGAAATAATTAAACATACCCAATAAACTTTAACATTCATCTCTGAGATGTTGCAGGATTCTTTCAAAGCATCCCAGACTTAAGTTGGAAGTTAAAAGAACTTTAGATTTTGATATTTAGGAATTTTGTTAAAAATATCAAAAAAAGTTTTAAAACATAATAGGATCACAGGTCTTAATGAAATGATACTTATTTAACCAAAGTCACAAAAGTTTACTTATGGGCACAGAAACTCACAAAAACTTCTATCAAAACAGAGTACTCTAACAGAGAGAGAAATCAAATTCCAGTCTGTATCAGCTTACTAAACTACAAAATCCCTTTATTTACTTAACTTCAATCTAAATTTAGTTGATCTTAACCATGCAAAACACTTTTTCTTGGGATTCCTTTCCATAGCCTTTCATCACTTTCTGTATATATATCAGCTTGTTTCTTATTTTTTCATCCAAATAAAAGATATTTTATTAAACAGAAGCTCTAACTTTCTTTTCCTCAATCAATATAATTCCATCCCTCATACCTTTCTTTACTGAAAACACAGTTTAGTTTTAACTATATGGTTAAATTAGAATCCTCAACTCTTAAAAAAAAAAAAAACTTAATTTCTAGTGAAAACTAAGAAGTAAGCAATTATGAACTGCCTTTGACATTAGCATTCTGAATACTAGTGAACATAATTATCAGTGATAATTTCTAAAAACATTTTTTTTCTGGCAGAGAACATCTCAGGGTAACACCATTTTCATTAATAGTCCTAAATACCTTTAGTTTCTCTATTTAGTAATTGTTGTCTCAGTATCTTCTTTTTTGGATATTATCTAACTATTCAATAAACTTCTATCACTTAGCACAAATCTAGAACTTTGTTATCAACTATCTGAAGATATCATTTTAATTAGATATTTCTGAAATATATTTTTGAAGAGCTTACCCAGATGCTCTTATCTCATTTATACTTAGTCTCGTCATATCAAGTTATATTTCTACAGCAGCTATAATCAAGTCTTACATGAGTTCTATTATCTGAGTTGCAGTACAGCATTACACTTATTGACTCTAAAGACACGTCTATATTAATTAGATCAACAAACAAACTTTAGTAACAAGTATCAACTTAATATTGAACATTCCCTAGTTCGCGTGGAACCTGAAAGTCTCTTTGGCCAGTTTCTTCAGTTTGTAAGCCCTTTCTTTTCAATTGAACAGAGCTGTTTATAAATTCAACTTTGATAATATATTCCAGACAGACAGTGATCTCACATATAATGTGTGCATAGACACATAATATAAACAGGCAAAACTAGAGATCTCATGGTTTTACTTAAAAATGTTGGTCATGAATCAGGTAATACAGCATAAATTTACTAATTAAGAAAGAAAAGTTGGAAAACCTTCAAGCTGCAAACTCAGATGACTAAGGTTTTACTGTTTGTAAAGTTTAGCTAAGGGAGTATTCCCAGCAGTTTGAATTCTAAAACAATCATTTTGTCTCTCTCTCTCTCTCTCTCTCTCTCTCTCTCTCTTTTGTGTGTGTGTGTGTGTGTGTGTGTGTGTGTGTGTGTGTGTGTGTGTGGTTTTAGGTCTTACCTGAATTAGCTACTTAGGCTGTCTCAGTTCTTTGTATCCTGTATCTACATTCTGATTGGTAGAGATTTGCAAGAGAAAGACAGTTGGTTTTAGTTCCTCAAAGAACAAGTCTGTCACTTAAATGGTAATAAAAGACTGTTTTGTCCAGCTATTTCAACTATGTATCAGTGAGAATATTTCTAACTAACTGAAATTTACAAGGTCTATGTTCTAGAACTTTAGTGTTTAATTTATCATGTCTTCAAAAATCTTGTATAAGGCTCTTTCTTGATACTGAACTGCAGGAACTCCTTGTATATTTTGGAGATTAATCCCTTGCCAGCTGCTTTGCTTACAAATATTTTCTCCCATTCAGAGTGTTGTCTTTTCATTTCATTTATGGTTTCCTTTGCTGTGCAAAAGCTTTCAAATTTAATTATGTCACATTTATTTTTGGTTTTATTTTCATTACTCTAGGAGTTGGATTGAAAAACCATTATCAGTATTTTAAAACTATTATTGCCTTCAAAAATTTGAAAACCTTTGCCATTCACTGTTGGTACTACAGTTGACCCTTGAGCAATACAGATTTGAACCATAAAGTCCACTTACATGCAGATTCTTTTCAATAAACATATATATTTATATACTGTAAATATTTTTTGCTTATATTTCCTTAACATTTTCTTTTTCTAGCTTAATTTATTGTAAAACTAGTGTATAATACATATATAAAACATGTTGAATGTTTGGATTATTGGCAAGCCTTCTGATCAATAGAAGTAGGCTGTTAGCAGTTAAGCCCTTGTGGAGTCAAAAGCTATACACTTATTTTTGACTTTGTGGGATAAGTGAAAGAGGAGAGTGAAAAAGTTGGCTGAAAGCTCAACATTCAGAAAATGAAGATCATGGCATCTGGTCCCATCACTTCATGGGAAATAGACAGGGAAACAGTGTCAGACTTTATTTTTGGAGGCTCCAAAATCACTGCAGATGGTGACTGCAGCCATGAAATTAAAAGACACTTACTCCTTGGAAGAAAAGTTATGACCAACCTAGACAGTATATTCAAAAGCAGAGACATTACTTTGCCAACAAATGTCCATCTAGTCAAGGCTATGGTTTTCCCAGTAGTCATGTATGGATGTGAGAGTTGGACTGTGAAGAAAGCTGAGTTCCAAAGAATTGATGCTTTTGAACTGTGGTGTTGGAGAAGACTCTTGAGAGTCCCTTGGACTGCAAGGAGATCCAACCAGTCCATCCTAAAGGAGATCAGTCCTTTGGGTGTTCTTTGGAAGGAATGATGCTAAAGCTGAAACTCCAGTACTTTGGCCATCTCATGTGAAGAGTTGACTCACTGGAAAAGACTCTGATGCTGAGAGGGATTGGGGGCAGGAGGAGAAGGGGACGACAGAGGGTGGGAAGGCTGGATGGCATCACCAACTCAATGGACGTGACTTTGAGTGAACTCTGGGGATTGGTGATAGATAGGGAGGCCTGGCGTGCTGCGATTCATGGGGTCACAGAGTTGGACACGACTGAGCGACGGAACTGAACTGAACTAGCACCCTGAACCCCTGTACTGGTAGAGGGTCAACTGTACAGAAAACTTAAGAACTAAAGGATTGTGTGTGTGTGTGTGGAGAAATGGGGTAAAGAACTAAAGAAGTGTGTGTGTGTGTGTGTGTGTGTGTGTGTGTGTGTGTATGGAGAAATGGGGTCAAAGTAATGGGCAATGGGAAGAAGTCCAGTTGATAAAGTCAGTGTATGAACTTGCCATGATCCTGTATTTTAAACACTGATTAGGTCTTTGGAGATGGTTTTTCTTCAACTGATTAGAGCTCCCTACAGAGAAATTTATTCTACTTGTTGTCGATTATCTGTGAACCTCTGAATGGAAAATCAGTAGATGAATGAATGCACTGAGGTAGTCTTTATTCAGTTTGTGTTCTCCTCCCCACCACCTACCCCAAATCCAGGTGAAGAACTTGAAGAGTTAGCTGTTCTAAGCAGTAAGATCCTTTATGCCATGGATAAAAGCTAAAAATGAAAGTCATGCTCTGTCAATACCTCTGGAATAATTTATGGAATAATTTACTGAAGCCTTTCAAGGAGGACTTGGGAAGTAGATTTAGCATGCTGTTTCTGACTTTGAAGTATAAAATGGCAGGCTTGCTTTCTTGTTCCTTTTATCTCCTGATAGGTAAGAGTTATGAGTAAACTCAGACGCCCAAATGGAGTAATTAAAATGAAGACCAGAAAACAGGAGGTGAAATGAGCACATTTAAAAGTTGAATTTGGGATACGATCCTTATTGAAAAATAATCACTTTCCCTTTAAATGAGCACTTCCAAATAGCCAGATTTTACCATTGGTGGAGGAAATATTGGCTTAGTGTCAACTTTTGTATTAATAAAATACGTAAAATTAAAATTTTTGGCCACTGAAACACATTTTTTAGTGAGTCATCTCTAGTCTCTTTGGCATTTTAGGAAGACGGAACACTAAATAAAACTGATAAGTGAAAAGTGTTGGTATTAACTGCCAGATATTTGGGCTAAATAACTCCTGGGTCCTGGGAGTGATTTGATTCCAAGGCCTGAAGCCTTTAGTAATTAGTAGGAAGAGGGAGATTGTGAAAGAATTTTCTTTATCTTTTCACCCTGTTTCTCATGGTTGTTTCATTAAAAAGACCCGAATGTGTTCAAGTGGCTTTTTAGGTCCTCTGTAAAACAAGGATAGCTTTTGATGCATTAATGCATCAGAGTAATGCTTTATGCATATTCGTGAAGCCAAAGACCAAACTTATATTTACTCAACTATAAAGAATAAGATGCAACAAGGAAAGAGGACTTGCCTTTGCTAATATCAATTACTAGCATCTCGAAGGCAATGATGCCCATAGGACAGTAATCCAGGCGGGTGTGTGCTTGTGAATGAACTGAACAGGAAGAAAAGATGTCATAAAAAGAGAAAAAGAAAGACAGGAAAAAGAAGGCATTTTGGATGCTTATGAGCAGGGACCTTGATATAACCAAAGGGCAGTCATTCAGAAAACGAAAAAAAAAAAAAAAAAAGGCAGTCATGTAGGAAAAATGAGTAATGTCTATCCCATACACTGTTTCTAATTGCTTTCTTAATCATTTTTGCAGCAAGATTGAGTCTTTCCTGGTAAGACACAAATAAGCCCTTGTGCTTTACTCACCCTTAAAGATAAAGTGAACATTACATTTAGCTCATATACCACTTTTTTAGCAGGTAAGTATTAACTTGCACATAGAGGCACTTGTGGATTTGGTTTTGAAAAACTTATAACAGCTCATGATGGTAACTGGCAAATTGAATTTAAGCTAAATAGGATATTTGTCAATGAAAATAAGTAATATGGACTGACAGTTTTTCCCACTTTAAAGTTCTTCTCTGACAAACTAGAGGCATAGTCTCAAGTGCTAGAGAAAATCATACACATGAAGAAGCACCTTCAAACTTTTACAAGAGAAGCGCCTTTCCAATTCAGGATGTAACGCTAGCATGATGGGAGAAGTTCAAAAGAACTCACAGTGGTTTTGGTTAAACTGACTCTGGACTCCTTACATGGAATTTCAACAGAAATAGCCCACATTGTTAAGTTATGCCTAGTGGAGGAACCACAGGAGATAAATTGTGTGAATTTATATTATTGCTCCATTATTGTGCCAGTTCTGTTCAGTTCAGTCACTCAGTAGTGTCTGACTCTTTGCAACCCCATGAATTGCAGCACACCAGACCTCCCTGTCCATCACCAACTCCCAGACTTCACTCAGACTCATGTCCATCGAGTTGGTGATGCCATCCAGCCATATCATCCTCGGTCGTCCCCTTCCCTCCTGCCCTCAATCCCTCCCAGCATCAGAGTCTTTTCCAATGAGTCAGCTCTTCACATGAGGTGGCCAAAGTACTGGAGCTTCAGCTTTAGCATTAGTCCTTCCAAAGAACACCCACGACTGAACTCCATCAGAATGGACTGATTGGATCTTCTTGCAGTCCAAGGGACTTTCAAGAGTCTTCTCCAGCACCACAGTTCAAAAGCATCAATTCTTCAGCACTCAGCTTTCTTCACAGCCCAACTTTCGCATCCATACATGACCATTGGAAAAACCATGGCTTTGACTAGACGGATCTTTGTTGGCAAAGTAATGTCGCTGCTTTTCAACATGCTATCTAGGTTGGTCATAACTTTCCTTCCAAGGAATAAGCGTCTTTTAATTTCATGGCTGCAGTCACCATCTGCAGTGATTTTGGAGCCCCCAAAATAAAGTCTGACACTGTTTCCCCATGTTTTTCCCATGAAGTGATGGGACCGGATGCCATGATCTTCGTTTTCTGAATGTTGAGCTTTCAGCCAACGTTTTCACTCTCCACTTTCACTTTCATCAAGAGGCTTTTTAGTTCCTCTTCACTTTCTGCCATAACGGTTGTGTCCTCTGCATATCTGAGGTTATTGGTATTTCTCCCGGCAGTCTTGATTCCAGCTTGTGTTTCTTCCAGCCCAGCGTTTTTCATGATGTATTCTGCATATAAGTTAAATAAGCAGGGTGACAATATAAGCCTTGATGTACTCCTTTTCCTATTTGGAACCAGTCTGTTGTTCCATGTCCAGTTCTAACTGTTGCTTCCTGACCTGCATATAGGTTTCCCAAGAGTCAGGTCAGGTGGTCTGGTATTCCCATCTCTTTCAGAATTTTCCACAGTTTATTGTGATCCACACAGTCAAAGGCTTTGGGATAGTCAATAAAGCAGAAATAGATGTTCTTCTGGAACTCTCTTGCTTTTTTGATCATCCAGCGGATGTTGGCAATTTGATCTCTGGTTCCTCTGCCTTTTCTAAAACCAGCTTGAACATCTGGAAGTTCATGGTTCACATATTGCTGAAGCCTGGCTTGGAGAATGTTGAGCATTACTTTACTAGCGTGTGAGATGAGCATCACACCTCAAATCCAGTTGCTCGGGTACTGTACGAGTGCTAGTTTTAATTTCATTTTCGATATGATTAATTAACACTTGGTTTATCTTTTCTGTTACCAGAAATTATCAGGAGCCACGTAAGCCTCAGTTATTTGCCTGTGTAAGCGCCCCACTCTCTTTTCCTCTACCTTGATTTAGAGGGTCAAGTCTTTCAGACTGTAGAGCAGAAGATGGATGCTGTGTAGATCCTTGTATCAATCCTTAGAAGGGAGATAACCTGGAATGCTACCAGGCCTATGGTGATTCTACATGACAGAGAAGTACATTTTTATGTACAGGATTACTACTACTTTCAAACGACACCACAGCATTGTGTAGCCTGCTCTAGCCAACACATGATTAGAAAAAGAAGCACCTGTATATTTTCTATGTATTATGATATTCATATATTCACTTGGCTATCATTATCTGTATTACACAGAAAAAAACTTTAGAAAGATGTATCCAAGAACACATAATCTATAAAGGAGAACTGGGATTTAATTGTATGGCTTCAGAGGGACTATTTCTATCAGTTACCTATCACATATGGGTATACTCGGCTTTCACATGTTTGTCTCCTAAAATACAAAACTGCCCAGTGAAGTATTATTGTTACTGTTATTACCACTTTTCAGATAGGAAGGCTGAGGCCCCCAAAATGTGAATAATTCTTAACTGAAGCTCCTGCACTAGAACATTCTGATTTTAGGCTTTGAACTGTTTCTTGTTTATGTTGACATAAATGAAACCTTCACTCTAAGAGAAAGTGATTTCATTACTTGGTAAACAAGAGCTCCTCCTTTTCTTGTTTTATTTAAACAAGTTTTAGTTCAGTGTGTTGAGGGCTTTCCTGATGACACCAGGGTAAAGAATCCACCAGCCAGTACAGGAGACATGGGTTCAATCCCTGGGTCAGAAGATCCCCTGGAGAAGGGAATGACAACCTGCTCATATTCTTGCTTGGGAAATCCCATGAGGAGAGGAGCTTGATGGGTGACAGTCCATGGGGTTGCAAAGAATAGAACACAACTTAGCAACTAAACAACAACTAACATGTTTACAGAAGAGATATTTGAAAATCCATTTTTAGAGGAATGAATTAAAGAGAATATGTTTTAGTAAAATAACATAATTCTAGGTTTAAAATCTAAAAGAAGAGATCCAGAAAAATGATTCAAACATTTATTGTTTTATGTATGAAATATGCTTATTAATAAAATGTGTACCTTTTAGTTTGTTATAGTAAAGCATTCACATTTGCAGCATCAAAAATTTAATATTAGCATTTTCTTTTCCCTTTCAACAGTGTTCCAGAATTTATTTATAACTTCAATATATTACAAGTTGTGTATCAACTTGGCATCTTAGTCTTTGTGAATTTTGCTTAAATTAAGTGAAAAATGCAATTTGACCCCAAGCAAAGATTGAATATATACTACTTCTGTGCTAATTTGCATATTCATTTTTTTTTCCTTTTTAAAACAGATTTTTCTTTTTCAAGTCATGTAATGTTTTGGACTGTTCATTTATTTATAAGGAATTGTCAGGATCCTGTAAGAAATATTTACAGTTCTATACAATTTCAGCTAAAATTTAAAGAAAATAATGCTGTATTCTCTCATGTAGTATTAGGTAGATAATTTTAATTCTGAAATTAAAGTGGCAAGAGAAAGAAATCCCTCCTTGTACACTACAAAATTATATAACAGTGGCATATATTATATAAGTATACAACATTAGATCTATATTGTAAGTCATAATTCACCACAACATAAACTAGATATTAAGGTTACTAAAGTGATTTAGCACAATAGTGAGACAGGATCATTCAGTCATTTGGTTCTATTATTCACTATATTTTAGTAAGAAAATAAACTTCCAAAGCATACATACAGATAGATCACAAACTTATCAACAAAGATGAAACCATGATTCTACTTCCAACCTTCTTGTCTGGGAACCTTATCTGTTCTGTATAACCTATTTCAGTGCAACACACAACAGAGAAAGGACAAGCTTTTCCTATTTCTTTAAGATGCATGTCATCCCATTAAAACTACTGGGCTCTTTCAATTTTTTATGACACTACCCCCAAGAGCTTTTATTCTGTCACAGCCAATGTGCTCACTGTAGGTTATAAATTTTGATAGCTATATAACTCTTTGGGACCAACTTTTGTGAAAATCATTTTACCTGTATTCTTAGGAAGTTCTGTATGGCTAACTTTTGATGTGCAGAGGGAATTGATATCATTGGAAAAGATATTTAAGCAAGGTAACTATATTTCATGGCCAGTATAGATGGTTATTGATCCCTACCCACCTCCATTCCTTGTGTCTTTCCCTACTTAGGCTCAGGAGAAAGAGAGAATTGAGGGAATTCTGCTATCCCACATTTCCTTGAAGTTGAATGGAAGGTCGTTTATTTTGAACTAATAATTGCCCCTTGGTTTTCAAACTCCATTAAGCTTAATCATCTGGTTTAATTTTCTTGGCTGGTCTTCACTCTAAAAATACCTTGTGTGCTTTTTACTTTTCCTTCCCTGATAGGAGCAGACAAGACCTGGTTTTAATTTACACTACATAAAATTACCAAAAGGAACCAGTGAACATTCTTTTGGTGAAAAAGATTTATGGTAATGCCTGCCTCCCTTTCATCAAAGAGTGAGATTGCATGGCACACGCAGAGTGACCGGGTAGATTTTGATGATATAATTACCAAATTTATTTCTTTAGCTGGTATAAAAACTAGGTCTTCAGGAATTAAATAGCCTTTTCACAGGAGATAAGAGGTAGATTTCAGAATGCCAGCTTCTTTCTTACTGTGTGCTGACTTGGTCTAAAGCTATTCTTAACTCCCTTAAACGTTCTCACAGATGCTGTCTTAGGCTGATGTGTGTACATACCAGTTTTCTGTAGTAAAGTCCACATGCATAAAAAGAGGAGCATGGTATCTTTTGTCATCAGAACATGGTATCTTTTGTCATTATCAGAACTAGACAGTGTAAGTTTAAAAACCAGAAAATTCTGGCTTTTGCCAAAACTAGAAAGGTACTCAGTTGCATAAACTCATGTTTTGAAGGAGAATAGAAAGGGAAAAACAAACATATTCCAATTTTGTCTTTATGTTTACAGTTGTTTATGGATTTAATTTTTTAAAAAATTCCAGATCAACTTAATCTATAAAATTTTGTATTGATTTTTCAAAATTCAGTTAAAATCACTAAAAGTATTATCACTAATTTTCAGCACATTAAAACAATATATAATTGTCTTACTTTAATGATGTAGAGGTAGTTAAGTTGTTTTTAAAACAATCCAAACTTTTGAAAATAATATTTCCCTATGTTGTCGGAAATCAAGAAATTACTGCTCTTCTGAAAGCAAGTGAAGTTCTTATGGTATAGTACATGTGCCTCTCTTGGGTTTTTGTTTGTTGTTTTGCTTTGTTTTCCAGACTTGTTCATTTCTCCTTTGTACTATACAAATATCAATCGATGATGGATGGCAGCAAAGCTGGTCAAATAGTGCTATGCATAATGATTCCTGTAGGTGGCGCTACAATCCTGTGAGACTAACGACAGCCACCAACAGGCCTCCATTATGGTTTACCTAGACGTTGATTTGGGAGCCCTTCAGAAAAATGGAAACACTAATTGAAAAGTTAGTTAAGCCTAAGCAACAGTGATTCGTCCAATTTAGGAAAAAATGGGAAATTATGTTGAATAAATGTGGAAATAAATACAAAAATAGATATCATATTTTAAACATCAACAGCAAGTCTTTCTCAAAACCACTCCCAATTTATCCTTCCTAGAACTCTTGGCAACCACATTTCTCACACACTGAAAAAGGTCAAGGGGATCAAAAAGCTGCACTGGCTTCCTCAGCTGAGTTTTCAAAAGCATGGAAAGATATGATTTGACAGTAATTATACACACACACACACACACACACATACTTTCTGGAAATACAAGGCACTAAACAGGCCCTATAATGAAGTGACTATATCTGCAAAATAGCAGAAATAGTTCCCCAAGTTAGAACTTCAAAGATTTCCAGTTCTTTACATAATGAGACTGACAGAATGTGACAGAGAAATAGGAAGAAAACATATTTTAACAGTTGAATAAAAACCTTAAGTTCCCTATTTATAAGTAGAGGAAGTAGGGAAAAATATCCTTTAGCATTTTCATAGAACTGGTACAGAAGGGATTGGCAACTTAGAGTTTACAGCAGAACCTCTCAGGCTTGGTGTCATAGATGTTTGGTGACGGGTTATTCTTTGTTGACACCAGGCTGTCCTCTGTGTTGTAGAATGTTTAAAAGCATCCCTGACCTCTACCCATTAGATGCCAGGAGCACTTCTGCCACCCTACCCCCAGTTGTAATGATGAAAAATGTTTCCAAACATCACCATTTGTTCCTTTCCAAACAAAATCACCCTTGGTTGAGAACCACTGGTCTAAGGTCATGTTTTCTATACACAAAGAGAAAGTAATTCTTAAGGACATTCTAGTGATAACTGGCTCATAAAAATAGTGTTAGTTTTCTACATAATGTCCCAGAGGACCTAGAAATTTTTGCTTTTGTCATCATAGACACGATGGCTCAATTGTGCAACCTGTTTGAGTGAGTGAATGAGTGAAAGTCAATTACTCAGTTTGTCTGACTCTTTGCGACCCAGGCCAGAATACTGGAGTGGGTAGCCTTTCCCTTCTCCAGGGGCTCTTTCCAACCCAGGGATCAAACCCCGGTCTCCCGCATTGTAGGTGGATTCTTTACCAGCTGAGTTACCCAAACAAACATTCCAGAATTATATTTTTCTGTTTGAAGCAAGAATATATTATTTTTTAAAAGCTTATAAAGTAGTTATGAATATATTATTTTTAAAAACTTATAAAGTAGTTATGAAAGTAAAAGGAGACTTCCCTGGTGGCTCAGGTGGCAAAGAATTTGCCTACAATGCAATAAAATAGTTATGAAGTTATCGCTATACTAAAACCTCTACAGCAGAGATTGGAGACAAGATGGTGGAATAGAAGGACATAATCACCTTCTTTCACAAGAACACCAAAATTAATTACAACTAATTGCTAAACAACCATCAGCAAAAAAACCTGGAACCGACCAAAACAGGTATTCTACACCCAAAGAAAAGGCCATAATGAGATGGTAGGAGGGGCACTTTCATGATATAATCAAATCTCATACCTGTTTCAGTTTGCAGCCCACAAGCTGAAACTAATTATATTGCAGAGGTTATCCCTGGGATAAAAAGTTGGACTCAGCTGAAACAAATGAGAGGCTATCCCACAGAAGTGAGACTTCTGATCCCCACATCAGGCTCCCCAGTTGGGGGTTTGGCAATAGGAACAGGAGCCCCTAGAGCACTTGGCTTTGAAAGCCAGCAGGGCTTATGTGCAGGACCTCCACAGGACTGAGGGGAAACAGACACTCCACTCTTGGAGGGTGCAAACACGGTTTCATGTGCACTGGGGCCCAGGGCAAAGCAGTGACTCCTTAAGAATCTGGGCCAGACCTACCTGTTGGTCTTGAAGGTTCTCCTAGGGAGGTGGGGATAAGATCACTGGTGGCAGAGGATCCCAGGGAATATCAATGAGCATGAACTCTCCTGGAGGTCACTATTTTGGCACTGACACCTAGACCCACCCAACAGCCTGCAGGCTCCAGCACTTGGATGCCTTATGCCAAATGACCAACACAGTGAGGACACATCCCTACTCATCAACAGACAATCTACTCAAAGTGGTTCTGAGCCCACAGGCACCTCTAGACATGCCTCATGACACAGCCCTCTACCACTACAAAATCCAGCTCTACCCACTAGTGGGCAGGTACCACTTCCTCCCACCAGGAAGCCTCCATGAACCCCTAGACTAACCTCACCCACCAGAGGGTGGACCAGAAGCAAGAAGATCTGCAATCCTACAGGCTGCAGAATGGAGCGGACAAAGTTAGAGAAAAAGAGATGGCAGAGACATATATTCCAAGTGAAGGAACAAGATGAAACCCCAGAAGAACACCCTAGTGTTCCTTACAGCGCTACTTACAACAGTAAAGACATGGAGGCAAGCTAAACGTCTGTTGATGGATGAATGGATAAAGATGTAGTACATGTATATGATGTAATATTACTCAGCCATGAAAAAGAATGACATAAAGCTATTTGCAGGAACATGGATGGACCTATAGAATGTCATACTGAGTGAAATCAGACAGAGAAAGACAAATATCATATGATATCATTTATATGTAGAATCAAAAAGAAATGATACAAATAATCTTATTTACAAAACAGAAACAGACTCACAGACTTTGAAAACAAACTTAAGATTCCTAAAAGGGAAAGGGGAGGGGCAGGGATAGATTAGAAGTTTGGGATTAACATACGATTTAGCTGGTATGCCCCATGGACTGTAGCCCTTCAGGCTCTTCTGTTTTTGGGATTTCCCAGGAATACTGGAGTGGGTTGCCATTTCCTTCTCCATATCTGCCTGACCCAGGGACTGAACCCAGATCTCCTGCATTGCATTCAGTTTCCTGCATTACAGGGAGATTCTTTATCAACTGAGCCCACAGGGAAACCCATGACACATACTACTTATATATAAAATAGATAATCAACAAGGACCTACTGTACAGCACAGGAAGCTACTCAATATTCTGTTATAACTTACATAGGAAAAGAATATGAAAATGAATATATTTATAACTGAATCACTTTGCTGTAACCCTGAAACACAACATTGGAAGGCAACTATGCACCTATATAAAATGAAAACTACATTTAAAAAATAAAACATCTACAATTAAACATATTTTATGCTCTCTTATAAGATTACTGTAACATGTGCTGTGCTGTGATTAATTATTCAGTTGTGTGTGACTCTTTGAAACCCCATGGACTGTAGCCCACCAGACTGCTTATCCATGGGGATTCTCCAGACAAGAATACTGGAGTGGGTTGCCATGCCCTCCTCCCGGGAATCTTCCCAACCCAGGGTTTGAACCCAGGTCTTGCCAGGGTCCAACCCGGTGGAACCAGGGAATTCGAAGTGGGGATGGAGTTGGCGTCCTAGGAAAGAACTTATTTAATACAGATATAAAGAGAGATTAGAAAAGGATAGTGTAGTAGGAAATATTAGTGGAGAAAAAGAGGCTGAATAACGATTTGTGTGGACAGTCAATAAAACTCTGAGACAAGGAGTTTGTACCACCTATGTAGGCCACCAGTGCCCGCTTGAATAGCAGAGGGTGCCCTGCCTTAGGCTGCTTCTTGCATGGGTCTTAGAAGCCAGGGCAAAATTAGTAGGCTTGGTGAGCCTCCATGTTCCAGATGGGAATTCAGCCAGAAAAGAAGAGAATGAGAAAAGACCACACAGGAAACCAGTCTTTCCAGGAACTGGTGTGTTTCTTTATTTTACAGGTCCACTTTTATATTTTTAGTTACACATAGAGATAAATGCAAGAAATGCAGGGTCAGCTGCTCCGACCCTTATCTAAAGACAGTGTTCTCAGTATATCTTTGTTCTTACAAGGGTCTTACATTTGTTTACAATATCTTCTGGTCTGGAGACCAATCAACATTTTATGGCCCCACCTTACTTTCTGTTGATAAAGGTTAGTCGATCAGAAAATTTTTTTCGCCTTAAGATCTACTTAGTCTTAAGATAGTGATAAAGTTACATTCTTACATAGCAAGGACACGATGATTTATAACAAAGAAAGAGGAGTACAGTGATCTATAACAAAGAGAAAATTCATTAACTCAAAAGTCTAGTATTGCTAACATCAAAACTACTATATTTCCTTTTCTACATTCCAGTTACATCAATTAACATACACCCAGGTGCCTAAGGATATGGAGGCCTGTCAGCAATCATTAACTCAGCAATGAAACCCTTCACCAACATAATTTCTTACTGACTCACTAGTACTATACTAATAATTTTCTAACTTCTCAAAAGAATCTGTTTTTAGAAAGTTTAAAGCATCTTGTTCCTCTCACAGTTGGGAGACTGTAAACAATCACATGTGGTCAGATAATCCTGTCAGGCAGGCTAGAGAGCCACCAGAGGAGTTTTTGGACTGAAACACCCTTGCCACGCCCAGGAGATTTATTAACTGGAGTCCTAAGTTAACTCCTTTTCAGAGAGAGAGGTGGTGGGGGATAGCCCCCCGTAACGTCAGAAGTCTAAGTGAAAGCATAAAGCAGTACGGTAGGCAGACTGGTTTTGGGGCAGATGCACAAGCAGATCCAGCGAGGCTCCCTTAAGGCCCGACATGCTTTTGCCTGTCGGGCCCCCTTAACCTCATGACCTTTGCCACGGGTGGGACTCCTCGTGCTGGCTCCTGGCAAGGTCTCCCACATTGTTGGCCAATTCTTTATCATATATGACACCAGAGAAACTATAACATAGTCCTCAAATAATTAAATGGCTAAATGAATTTGCTAGAACTTGTTTTAGGCATTTTGTTTAGAATAACACTGGGATAAGTCATCCTGTTCTTCAGTTTGAAGATGAGGAATACTCTGTTGGAATATGACAAAAAGTATAGTATTTGTGGATTTTAGATACTTCCAAGAATTGAAAATATAATACATGAATTTACGATAGATGCCTAGGGCATCTTCTTACATAGCATGTTAGAATTGGATGTCTCATTTCTTTAATGGTATAGGAACTGAGGCTTAGCGCAGTTTAGGTTTGTGCTCAATATAATACAATGAGAGGAAAGTGCCAAGACTGGAATTCTGGTCTTCTGAATGCCCTTTCAGTGGCATTGCACTGCCATGGTGCTAGTGACAGGAGGATGGCACCTCAGCTCCAGTTCTACATTTAATCTATTTCTAGACTTTGAATTTAATATGAATTCACAGAATGCTGACTTGCCTATGTATATTGTCAAAATACGGTTTAAAACATTAAGAGCCAGTTTGTTAGCTCAGGACAATCAGATTTCCTACTTAAATAAAATTGACAGTAGTTCTGGACTATCTGCTTAATAAGACATCACTTGATAATTCTGGGAAGTGGTCCTGTTCACTTGTGTGTTATAATATTACTGAAACTTGCGTTAAATGAATGTCTGCTGCTGATTTTCTTAGGAAAAGAATTCTATTGTGCATTTATTCCATATTTTTATTAATAAGTTGTTTCTAACTGCCAGTATAAACATAGAAGGAGTTTGCCTCAAACATGATGATAACAGTGCCTGCCGTCACACATGTTTGTCATCATTGTCAAAAATTTCAAAAATAATTATCAATAACAAGCAATGCCACACTACTTTGGTGACTGTAGCTTCAAGTTTATCATGTACTAAGTGATAACTTAATTCCACAAATAACTTTTACTTTTTTGAAAACCTAAGTTTTGGAAAACATTTGTTTTTCAGTTTTGGACTCCATAATAAGACATGCAGTTTCTGAAACCTCCTTGCATATTTGATTACAAGTAGGATCACTAGGTAATCCAGAATATGAGAGAATTATTTTTTAGATGATCAACAAAATAAAATATATTCTTATAAAGACCCTGAAGACCTTGGAAGATATTCTGAAACTTTAGTTTGAGATGCCTTATTCTAGTAGAAAGCCATCTGCATAATGAATTATGTAAAAGTCTAAACATCATTTAAAATCTTCTACCTATTGAAACGAACCATTTTTAATATATTCAAAATACTCCAATTGAAAGTGTTTTGACTGTCCTTAAATGAAGTTCATGCAAACCTACTTGAATGTTACATATTTATACCTAATGGGCCTAATTAGACTATAGAAAAAAGTTATATCAGAAATATGATTTATTTTGAGATGCAAGGAGAAATCATAAAAGAGTTTTTTAAAGGCACAATGACTGAAGAGAAAGCTCCTAAATACTATTTCTAATTCTAATGCCATAATTCTACTTGCAATTTGAAACTGTTAGGTTATTCAAAATATCTTTTTTTTTTTTCAAGTTAGAGTTAAATTAGTCATGTTCCTTATGTATCATGATGCTTGATGTAGTGGTACTGAGGCTAGAAAATGGACCCTAAATTTATCACAGCTTCAGTGAGTGAAAGCGGAAAAGCTGCTGCTCAAAAGTGGTCCAGAAGTAGAACTTAAAGTTACCTTCTGTCGATTTGGGGGAAAATGCTAAAATGTCTCTTTAGTTGAACAAATGAAAAGCCAAATACAATGATATTCTCAGATAAAACTCTGAAATGATCTGAGAAGAAAATGAGTTGTTTGTAAACTATTAAATATGGCTGGAATCAGAGCTGTGACTTTGCAGATATCTTCTTCATTTATTTGTTTCAGTAAGGGATTGTTTTTTTGATCCTGTGATCTCATTTTATTCTCTCTCTCTGGTGGTGACCCTGTTTACCCCATTTCAAAAAGAAAGCAATTTCAGAAATACATCCCTAGCATGAAGACTATGAAAAAGTAAAAGAAGACTCTGTGTAACTGCAATATTATAAAGATACCATAATGGAGAATGAAAAAAATGGAGAATTTTTAAAAAATGAAATGTTCGAGGACTTAAGTGAATGCCAAATACAGCTACCTCATGTCTTGCACATGTACAGGAGCTATCCATTTCCTTTCTTCTTCCTCCTCTCTCTCCCAGCTCCCTCCCATCTTTCTTTATTTTCCTTCCTTTCCCTCCTGTCTTCCTTCCTGTATCAATGTATTGACACAATTACACAAATGGAAATTTCAGTCCCATTTTTTCAGCTTTATCACATCTTAAGTAAGCCACTCACAGGACTCTTGACTACAGTTTTCCTTCCCAGGGGACTTGGAAATGGTGGATTCTTCTCTCATGACAGACACCAAAGAACCCACCTGGTACAGAACATTTACATGAGTGTCAAGAGGAAACCAAACACAAAACTTGTGCATAGACCAAGTATACAGGTAACCAGCTCTGCCTATAGACATTTGTCAATGAGTATTTGCTTTGAAATCTGACAGACAGTCAACATCTGACATTTGATTGTCCTTTCCACGTGGATCATGTTCGTTACCTCAAAACAGGAAGATAAATTTTTTATCTTCCCTTTCCTAACTGTGAGATTGTTTGCTATTGCCTTCTTCATACACAAAGAAAAGGCTTCTATGAACTCTTTAATAAGAACAAAATTTCCCTCCTGTTTTTGACCAAATACTCTGATAAGAACTAAACCTTACCAACAGTAGCTAACACTTATGAAGTGTTTACTATGTACCAGTTCTAAAACCAGTTGGGTCTGCAAGTCTATGAATTAAATGCTAGTATTTTCTCCATTTTAAACATAGAAAACTTTGGTATAGGGGTTAACTCCATCTATATGAGATTAAGAATTATTTTCACATATTTTAGCTGATATTATTTAATTTGCTATTTTTACTTGATAGTATATAAAGTTGTTCAAAAATATAAGTTGAAAACAGTCCTTCAAGACCACAGTAGATAACTATTTTTCCTAAATTCATAGTCAGAGAAATGTAAGAAAATGAAGCAGAGGAACTATTCCCAATTAAAAGAACAAGAGAATTCTCCTGAAAGAATCAGTAGACAGACTTCTCCAATATACTAGATCCCAAGTTCAAAAAGTAGATAATAAAAATACTGAATTAAGAAAGGCTGTCAATAGAAATGCTGATCTCTGTAACAAGGAAGTAAAACCTATACAGAGGAAACAATTAAAATTAGAAAACTCATTTCCTGAGTTGAAAGATGAGCTTAAAGGCAATAAATAGCAAGCTAAATAATCCAGAACATAATTCAGAAGAAAGAATAAATGATCTGGATGGTACAGTCCCTGAATCTAAATAGCAGACAGAAAGCCAAATGAAAAAAAAAAAATGAAAGCAACATAAGAGACCTATAGGATAATGTAAAGCATACCAACCTACACATAATAGGGGCACATAATAGGGGGACACATAAGGGGAAGAAAGACAAAAGAGGATTGAGAATGTAAAGAAGAAATTATGGCTATAAACTTCCTAAACCCAAAGAAGAAAACAGATATCCAAGTACAGGAAGCACATAGAGTCCCAAACAAGATGAACCCAAACAGATTCAAACTGAGGCATTTTTCAGAGGACAAAAATCAAAGCTGGAGGCATAACCCTCCCAGACTTTAGAAACAGTATAAAGTTACAGTAGTCAAAACAGTGTGGTATTGCCATAAAAATAGACATATAGACATACGGGTCAATGGAACAAAATAGCCTAAAAATAAACCTACACACCTATGGTCAATTGATCTTTGACAAAGGAGGCAAGATTGTACAATGGAGAAAAAACACAACAACAGTCTATTCACCAAGTGGTGTTGGGAAAGTTGGACAGCCATATGCAAATCAATGAAGTTAGAACACACAAAAGGAAACTCAAAATGGCTTAAAGATTTAAAGACAAGATATAACACTGTAAAACTCCTAGAAGAGAATGTCATACATTATACTAATGTTTTCTTAGGTCAGTCTCCCAAGGCAATAGAAATAAAAGTAAAAATAAACAAATGTGTCCTAACCAAATGTATAATTTTCTGCACAGAAAAAGAAACCATAAACAAAATGAAAAACAGCCTATAGAGTGGAAGAAAATATTTGCAAACAATGTGACTGACAAGGGCTTAATTTCCAAAATGTGCAAATAACTCAGACAACTCTAAAAAACAGAAACAAAAACAAACAAAAAATCAAAGTCAGTAGAAGACCTAAATTGTCATTTCTCTGAAGAGGATATACAGATGGCCAGCAGGGACATGAAAAGATGCCTGAGGTCACTAATTATTGCTGTTGCTGCTGCTAAGTCGCTTCAGTCGTGTCTGACTCTGTGCGACCCCATAGACGGCAGCCCACCAGGCTCTCCTGTCCCTGGGATTCTCCAGGCAAGAACACTGGAGTAGGTTGCCATTTCCTTCTGCAATGCATGCAAGTGAAAATTGAAAGTGAAGTCGCTCAGTCATGTCCGACTCTTAGCAACCCCATGGACTGCAGCCTGCCAGGCTCCTCTGTCCATGGGATTTTCCAGGCAAGAGTACTAGAGTGGGGTGCCATTGCCTTCTCCGCACTAATTATTAGATAAATGCAAATCAAAGCTAAAATGAGGCATTACCTCATACCAGTTCGAATGGCCAACATAAAAAACTACAAATAATAAATCTTGTAAAGAATTTGGAGAAAGGGGAAGCCTCTTACGCTTTTGGTGGGACTATAAATTAGTGCAGCTACTATGGAGCACAGCATGGGGTGGGGGGTAGTCCTTAAGAAACTAAAAATAGAGTTACCATATGATCTAGCAATCTCACTCCTGGGTATGTATCCAGAAAAGATGAAAACACTGATTTGAAAAGATACACACATCCTTATGTTCATAGCAGCGCTATTTACAATAACCAAGACATGGAAACAACTTAAAAGTCCATTGCCAGATGAAAGGATAAAGATGTGTTAATATTCAATGGAATATTACTCAATCATAAAAATGAATGAAATAATTCTATTTGCAGCAACATGGATGGACCTAGAGCTTATCATAGTAAGTGAGATACAAGACAAATATCATTTGGCATCACTTATATGTGGAAGCTAAAGAAATGAGGCAAATGAGCTTATTTATCAAACAGATAGGTTCACAGAAATAAGAAAAGAAACTTAATTACCAAAAGGGAAAGGATAGGGGAGAGATAAATTGGGAATTGGAGATTAATATATGTATACTGCTATACATCAAATAGATTTCTAAAAGACATACTGTTTAGCACAGTGAACTATATTTGGTATCTTGTAATAACGTATAATGGAAAAGAATCTGAAAAAGAACACACACACACACACACACATATATAACTGAATCCGTTTGCTATATACCTGAAACACTAAATCAACTATATTTCAATTAAAAAATAGAATGAAAAAATGTGTGAACTTTTTTGTTTACACCTTTTGATTGTTTTTCAGAAAATGTATCACAAGTCATAGTCCCTCCAGGAGTAATGGAGATTGTCTTGTCACCCTATAGTAAACATGAATACTTATGTAATCATTAAAAATAAAATAAGAAAAACCAGTAATAGGTACATTATCCTTATAATAATTTTTTTAAGTCAAATTAGGTGATTATTTTTAAATTTTTATATCTTTCATTTCAATAAAATATCTCTCCTTTGATTACATTTCTATTAATTTTTAAAATTAATCCTCTGGTTTCAACATGAATAAGACATTTATGTAATAGTGACTTCTGTTGTATATGATATTTAAAAATTTTATTTCCTGTTTACCTCTGTGAGAAATGTTTATAATTTATTTTTTAATTATCAATTAAGTAATTACATGAAATTACATTCTACTTTATGCAAACATGGTTGCAATTTTCACAGTCTCTCCTGTGTTCACATTCTTTTGAATGCATATTTAGTTATCTCAAATTCAATAATACTCAAGTAAGTCTTTAATATTTTTATATTTGATGTCTTTGTAGAAATTAATTTATACACAGTCACTCTGAGATGCACACACAAAATGAAAGTGAAAGTTGCTCAGTCATGTCTGAGTCTTTGTGACTCCATGGACTATATAGTTCAAGGAATCGTCCAAGCCAGGATACCTGGAGCAGGTATCCTTTCCTTTCTCCAAGGGGTCTTCCCAACCCCAGGATTGAACCCAGGTCTCCTGCATTGCAGGCAGATCCTTTACCAGCTAAAGCACAAGGGAAGCCAAGAATACTGGATGGGTGGCCTATCCCCTTCTTCAGCAACAATGAGAGGGTGTATATTTCTAAACTCCCAAACATTTTTGCCTAAAGTTTTTATTTTCTAGTTGAGTTTAAAAACTTTGCTTTTATTTCCAGTATACTGGGAGATGGATCATAGAGGATCCTGCTGTGATTTATGTCGGAGAGTGTTTTGCCTATGTTCTCCTCTAGGAGTTTTATAGTTTCTGGTCTTACATTTAGATCTTTAATCCATTTTGAGTTTATTTTTGTGTATGGTGTTAGAGAGGGGTCTAATTTCATTCTTTTACAAGTGGTTGACCAGTTTTCCCAGCACCACCTGTTAAAGAGACTGTCTTTACTCCATTGTATATTCTTGCCTCCTTTGTCGAAGATAAGGTGTCCATAGGTATGTGGGTTAATCTCAGGGCTTTCGATTTTGTTCCATTGATCTATATTTCTGTCTTTGTGCCAGTACCATACTGTCTTAATGACTGTGGCTTTGTAGTAGAGCCTGAAGTCAGTATACTGGAAATAAAAGCAAAGATAAACAAATGGGATCTAATTAAAATTAAAAGCTTCTGCACAACAAAGGAAACTATAAGCAAGGTGAAAAGACAGCCTTCTGAATGGGAGAAAACAATAGCAAATGAAACAACTGACAGACAACTAATCTCAAAGATATATAAGCAACTTATGCAGCTCAACTCCAGAAAAATAAATGATCCAATAAAAAAATGGGCCAAAGAACTAAATAGGCATTTCTCCAAAGAAGACATACGGGTGGCTAACAAACACATGAAAAGGTGCTCAACATCACTCATTATCAGAGAAATGCAAATCAAGACCACAATGAGGTATCATTTCACACCAGTCAGAATGGCTGTGATCCAAAAGTCTACAAGCAATAAATGCTGGAGAGGGTGTGGAGAAAAGGGAACCCTCTTACACTGCTGGTGGGAATGCAAACTAGTACAGCCATTATGGAAAACAGTGTGGAGATTCCTTAAAAAATTGCAAATAGAACTGCCTTATGACCCAGCAATCCCACTGCTGGGCATACACACTGAGGAAACCAGAATTGAAAGAGACACATGTACCCCAATGTTCATTGCAGCGCTGTTTATAATAGCCAGGACATGGGAAGCAACCTAGATGTCCATCAGCAGATGAATGGACAAGAAAGCTGTGGTTCATATACACTATGGAATACTACTCAGCCCTTAAAAAGAATAAATTTGACTCAGTTCTAATGAGATGGATGGAATTGGAGCCGATTATACAGAGTGAAGTAAGCCAGAAAGAAAAACACCGATACAGTATACTGACACATATATATGGAATTTAGAAGACAGTAATGATGACCCTATATCTGAGACAACAAGAGACACAGAGGTATAGAATGGACTTTTGGACTCTGAGGGAGAGGAAAGGGTGGGATGGTTTGGGAGAATGGCAGTGAAGCATGTGTATTTTCCTGTAAGAAACGAAGCGCTAATCTATGTTTGGTGTAGGATGCAGGATGCATGGGGCTGATGCACAGGATGATTCAGGTAGAGGATGTGGGGTGGGAGGTGGGAGGGGGCTTCGGCATTGGGCGATTATGTTCACCTATGGCTGATTCGTGTCAATGTATGGCAAAACAAATACAGTATTGTAATTAAAAAAATAAATAAATTTAATTAATAAAAAAATAAAAAAAATAAATAAAAACTTACCAAGTTGTTCATGAGAATTCAACTGTGATAAGTTAACTAATTTCTTTATAGTCTCTTTCATTTTAAGCCAGTACTTTGTTATATGGTGCTTATTTTGCATTACAACTAAAAGGACTTAAATAGTTGAAAAACATTGGAAAGAAAAGGTCTTCATTCTAAAAGCTGTACATGGCAAATATTTCTTGAAGACTGCATTTTATATTGTGAGATTTTCACTTACAGCATGTAGTCAATTGTTATTTGCTTAAAAAAAAATAAATATGAGCACAACTTGATGAAAATCATGTGTCATTAAGTCAAAGAAGAGGAATAGACTTGAAGGAAGCAGCTGCCTGAAACCCCAACTCAATGAAGGAAGAAAAGAAAGAAATCATGTTTTGATAAAACTATCAGAATTTAAATATATGTACTAGGACCCTATATCTGTTTTAGTTTAAATAAAAGCTTTTTTTTTTTTTTTAAAGCTAGACGAATCTGACAAGACTTGAGGAGAAAAACCAAAAAGTATCTGGATCTTGTCTCCTTTTTATAACGTGTGGGTTTGTCATGTCACTCAGGAATGTTTTATTCCAATTGAATGCAGAACAGAAAATTGATTAATGCTGACATTGCTTTCCTATGTATCTGTACTATATTTACCTGAAATACAAACCACAATTTCAGTGAATGCATTTGTCAGATAAGAACAAAAACATTAGCTTTATCTGAAACCTGAGTAAAATATAGGTAATCTGGTTATATTCTTTTACAGGGGAAAAAAAAACAGGTATAAGAGAATATCATATTTAAAAAATTAAGAAATCACTAATAGCTTATAAAATAAAAAGCAAAATTAGATCGTCTTTAAAGCCACAAAATTACTTTCTCCCATTACTTAACTCCAACTAATGTTCAATTCAGACAACTCTGTCCTTCTCGCCACAGGTTGCTTTTATTCTGTTTCTTTTCCCCTGATTCATAAGTTTTGGCTATTTAGGATAGATGCATCTCTAGGACACCCCTACCTTCTCCTTTCTCTACTCTCCTATTAAAGTTTGTGATTCAAACTGTGTTCTGATGAAGCCATGTTGTCAACTCTGACCTTCAACTTTGAATACTGCTAACTGCCATACTTATTCTGCAGCTCATGTTCTAGATAAGGTTTCCTTTTAACAAGGTTTTTACTCAGATGCTCAGGTATGTCTGACTCTTTTGACCCCATGGGCTGTAGCCTGCCAGGCTCCTCTGTCCCTGGGATTATTCCAGCAAGAATACCGGAGTAGGGTGCCATTTTCTCCTCCAGGGCATCTTCCCAACCCAGGATTAAACCCATGTCTCTTACATTTCCTGCAATAGCAGGCGGATTCTTTTCCAGTACTACCTAGGAAGCCCATAACAAAATTTTATTTAAAAATCTTCCTTGAATGTGTTCTAGTACAATTTTTCCTTGTACCACTAAAAATAATCCAAAGTTGCAATCCAAAATTTGGATCCAAATTTCAAATCAATCCAAAATTAATCCATGATTTCTTATGAACAACAACATTAAAAACTACTTATGCTTTGAGTTTCAACTCTAATGAGATGATCTTAATAGAATGCTTGTGACAGACATTCACTTAATATCATTTCCAAGATTGATCAGAAATCAAGTGGGACAAGTGAATAAACCTGAAGAATCAAAATGTGCATACCAAATACCAGCTGCATTGATGTTCTTTGACAAGAAGCTGCCTTTGTCAATAATCCTCTAACTTATGGTCTCTGTATGGTTATGTATTCAGAGCTTGGGTGGTGAAGGTTGGTCTGCCATGTTTATAGTCTGAATTTACTTCAGGCAAAGCTTTTGATTTTTGTAATTTTTACAATAAAGCACATATTTCATTTTTAGTAACTTTTTTCACTGAGGTACACGTACCTGGATTAAATTGTTCTGAGGAAAAATCTGTGTGTAGAACTGGACATGGAACAACAGACTGGATCCAAATAGGAAAAGGAGTACATCAAGGCTGTATATTGTCACCCTGCTTATTTAACTTATATGCAGAGTACATCATGAGAAATGCTGGACCGGAAGAAACACAAGCTGGAATCAAGATTGCCAGGAGAAATATCAATAACCTCAGGTATGCAGATGACACCACCCTTATGGCAGAACGTGAAGAGCAACTAAAAGCCTCTTGATGAAAGTGAAAGAGGAGAGTAAAAAAGTTGGCTTAAAGCTCAACATTCAGAAAACAAAGATCATGGCATCTGGTCCCATCACTTCATGGGAAATAGATGGGGAAACAGTGGAAACAGTGTCAGACTTTATTTTGGGGGCTCCAAAATCACTGCAAATGGTGACTGTAGCCATAAAATTAAAAGACACTTACTCCTTGGAAGAAAAGTTACGACCAATATAGACAGTATATTCAAAAGCAGAGACATTACTTTGCCGACTAAGGTCAGTCTAGTCAAGGCTATGGTTTTTCCTGTGGTCATGTGTGGATGTGAGAGTTGGACTGTGAAGAAGGCTGAGCGCCAAAGAATTGATGCTTTTGAAATGTGGTGTTGGAGAAGATTCTTGAGAGTCCCTTGGACTGCAAGGAGATTCAACCAGTCCATTCGGAGGGAGATCAGCCCTGGGATTTCTTTGGAAGGAATGATGGTAAAGCTGAAACTCCAGTACTTTGGCCACCTCATATGAAGAGCTGACTCACTGGAAAAGACTCTGATGCTGGGAGGGATTGGGGGCAGGAGGAGAAGGGGACGACAGAGGATGAGATGGCTGGATGGCATCACGGACTCTATGGACATGAGTCTGAGTGAACTCCGGGAGATGGTGATGGACAGGGAGGCCTGGCGTGCTGCGTGCCTGGGGTCGCAAACAGTCAGACACGACTGAGCGACTGAACTGAACTGAACTGATACTCATGCTGAAACCAGTCAGTTTTAACAATATGAGTCTTATTTTTAAATCCTGTTATAAGTCACTAATGAGACAAGTTATGATTTTATTGGTTCTTTAAAATTAAATAGATAATGATATATAACGCTGCTTCTTCTTCCTGACAGTTGATAAACACAGGCCCTGTGTTTATATGTGAAAAACAAAACAACATCTTACAAGGTCTTTGAACAGTAATAAAACCAGAATCTAACTTATCAACAATTATTAACGCAGAAATTTTCAATTACTATTTGTATTTCCTTCTTTGTTTTCTGAGGAAGTCTGTCTCTTTGTCTCTGTCTCTCTCTCTGATGTCTCTCAAGTAAATTCCCCTTACTTTCATTCCTATTTCATTTAAGAAATTGATTTAACTTTTCTTTATTTCATTATGTCCTGTTAGGAATCAGAAACTGAATCTCATGCTCGGTATATAGTGATAACTTGAAATAGTCTTTATTTTAAAGGGACTGTCTGTAGTTAAGAGGTACAATGTTTAAAAAGCAGCAAAAACACTTGATGATCTCTTTTGCCTCTAGACAACAGAGTGAACTACCACAAGCTCCTATATTCCTCTACAGAATGGGCCATAGCAGAGCTATGATGGTTAATGAATTCTAAATCAAGTTCAGCATTAACTGTGATGGGTGCTATTCATATTGTATTCTTAGTGAATGGCACCTCATTGTAGTTTAAAATACAGTATGAGTCATGTTCCCTAGATCATGTTGAACAACAACTGTGAAAAACTCCATTCAACCACTCACAGAAAAGTATAAAACCTTTGTAAAGATCGAAGATGGTTGGATCTTAGTGAAACCAAGATAGAGGGAAGTTTGCAAATTAGAGAAGGACAGGAGTTTCAAATGAGGCATAGTCTGGGTTAGGTTTCTTAATTGTGCCCCTTTCTCTCCCTCTGCTTTCACTTCTCTGAGGCGGGGATACAGAAGTACCAGGCCCACTATCAGCCACAGGCAGTGGAGTAATGAGAAAGATGGGTCTGGGTACGATGAAGATGACCTATGAATGAGTGTATGTAGCCTGGGGAGCTTCTGATCAGATCATTCTTGCACCTTCACCCTTAGCCCCACTGCAAGAGCTAATCAGAACATACATAAGGTTCTAGGTTAAAGGCATTTACAGGAGCAGAGTCACTAGAAGGACAGGGATGGAAGGGGTAGAATGCAACATTAAAATTTCTACTCTGAAACAAAGCAGAGCACAAGTTAAAAACACCAATACAGTATACTAACACATACATATGGAATTTAGGAAGATGTTAATGATAACACTGTATGTGAGACAGCAAAAGAGACACAGATGTATAGAACAGACTTTTGGACTCTGTGGGAGAGGGAGAGGGTGGGATGATTTGGGAGAATGGCATTGAAACATGTATACTATTATGTAAGAAACAAATCACCAGTCTAGGTCCAATACAGGATACAGGATGCTTGGGGCTGGTGCACTGGGATGACCCAGAGAGATGATATGGAGAGGGAGGTGGGAGGGGGTTCAGGATTGGGAACTCATGTACACCCATGGTGGATTCATCTCAATGTATGGCAAAACCAATACAGTATTGTAAAGTAAAATAAAGTTAAAAAAAAAAAAAATGGAGAAGGCAATGGCTCCCCACTCCAGTACTCTTGCCTGGAAAATCCCATGGACGGAGGAGCCTGGTAGGCTACAGTCCATGGGGTTGCTAGGAGTCGGACACGACTTAGCGACTTCACTTTCACGCATTGGAGAAGGAAATGGCAACCCACTCCACTGTTGTTGCCAGGAGAATCCCAGGGATGGGGGAGCCTGGTGGGCTGCCGTCTATGGGGTCGCAGAGTCAGACACGACTGAAGTGACGTAGTAGTAGCAGAGTCTTTACCTACATATGCAAAAAAGACAAAAAACACTACTTTTATTAAGAAATAGTATAAATGGAAAAAAAATAACTTTATAACCTTCCAAAATACTACTTTTGTTATGTCATATAAACATGGAAAAGGAGCCATGTCTTCTTCTTGGCCAAAAAGAAAAAAAGAGTCCAGGTTTCTGAATCTCCTCTTTAGTAACAGATATTAGTCAAAGCAATAGGATAAATCCAATAACATACATTTTCTAGTTACTGAGGAGCCCAAAGTCTTTTCCAGTGAGTCAACTCTTCACATGAGGTGGCCAAAGTACTGGAGTTTCAGCTTTAGCATCATTCCTTCCAAAGAAATCCCAGGGTTGATCTCCTACAGAATGGACTGGTTGGATCTCCAAAGACTTTGATGCTGGAAGGGATTGGGGGCAGGAGGAGAAGGGGATGACAGAGGATGAGATGGCTGGATGGCATCACTGACTCGATGGATGTGAATCTGAGTGAACTCCGGGGGTTGGTGATGGACAGGGAGGCCTGGCGTGCTGTGATTCATGGGGTCGCAAAGAGTCAGACATGATTGAGTGACTGAACTGAACTGAACTGAGGAGCTTAAACACTATACAGTAAAAATCACTGGTAGAAAAATCATTTCCTGAAAAAGAAGAATTAATGCAATAGAAAGAACAAAATATTTAAAGTGTACATCATAAATATATTCAACAGATAAGGAAAAATATTAAACATGAAACAAAACTGATATTTTAAAGAAATCATGCAGGTATTGGGGAGAATATTTTGAAATGAGAAAATAAAAACGACAAGGATGGATTGAATGACAAAAGATAGTTGGAGACTGAATTAGTGAGGTGACGATTGGGAGACTCTTGAAGAAGGTACAAGAAGGGATTAATTTATGACATGGGCGAAGGATAGAAGAAAAATAAATGAGTAAAAATGCTGGATAGATGCAGAATTGTCAACAACTGAATAATAGGAGTCACCAAAATAAAGTGAAAGTGAAAGTGAAGTTGCTCAGTCGTGTCCGACTCTTTGCGACCCTGTGGGCTGTAGCCCACCAGGCTCCCTCCATACACAGGATTCTCCAGGCAAGAATACTGGAGTGGATTGCCATTTCCTTCTCCAAGTGAAGTTGCTCAGTTGTGTCCGACTCTTTGCAACCCCATGGACTGTAGCCTACCAGGCTAGTCCCTCCATGGGATTCTCTAGGCAAGAGTACTGGAGTGGGTTGCCATTTCCTTCTCCAGGGATCTTCCCCACCCAGGGATTGAACCCTGGTCTCCTGCATTCCAGGCAGACACTTTAACCTCTGAGCCACCAGGGAAAAAGAAAATAATATTTTTGTGATTTGGGGTTAAAAAGGAGATTTTAAATAAAACTCCAAAAAGCACAAACAGCAAGGAAAAAAGAACTGAAACATGATTGTATCAAAATTGATGATTTGTACATCCATGGCTAATTCATGTCAACATATGGCAAAAACCACTACAATATTTTAAATTAATTAGCCTCTAATTAAAATAAATTAATTTAAACAAATTGAAGATTTTTGTTCCATGAAAGATAAAGAAAAAAACAACTAAAGAATGTAGAAGTAGGAGAAATTATTTATATGATTTAAATATCTAATTTAACATGGAATTTTAGCATGGCTATATAAAGACCCTTCTGCACTGTTGCTGAGAATGTAAATTGGAGGACTGCCAAAGAATTGATGCTTTAGAACTTTGGTTTTGGAGATGACTCTTGAGGGACTGCAAGGGGATCAAAGCAGTCAATCCTAAAGGAAATCAACTCTAAATATTCACTGGAAAGACTGATGCTGAAGCTCTAATATTTTGGCCACCTAATGTGAAGAGCTGACTCATTGGAAAAGACCTTGATGCTTGGAAAGATTAAAGGCAGGGAGGGAAGGGGATGGCAGAGGATGAGATGGTTGGATGGTATCACTAACTCAATGGATATGAGTTTGAGCAAATTCCAGAAGATGGTAAAGGACAGGGAAGCCTGGCGTGCTACAGTCCACGGGGTTGCAAAGAGTTGGACACGTTTGAGTGACTAAACAACAAATTCCAGAGAGCAATCAGGAAATACTCCATAAAATAGGGTATTCCACTCAAGATCTTTCAGAGTTAAATCTCACACTGGTACTATAGGTAAGAAGACATCCCCCATATCATTGTTTGAAGGAAAAGAAATGGAAGCAACCTAGTTGACCATCGCTGGGTAGATACAAACAGTTAAAGCTGCATGGAAATATTAAGAAACAGTGATATTTACATGTATATTTATGGCTAAGTCCTGTCCCTTCACTGTTCACCTGAAACTACCACAACATTGTTAATCAGCTGTAACCCAAAAAACAATAAAAAGTTTAAAAATAAAAACAAAGAAACGATGGTATTTAAATAGCATCCTAGATATAGAAAGGGGGCCCAAACATTTACATGTACATGCAACACTATATCTTTTCAAATGAGACAGGGGATATGATATACATATTTGAAAAAGTGATATAAGAGGCAACTGATAAGAAGGCAACTAAAGTGAGACAAAGATGACAAGAAAAAATAACTTTCTTTTCTTTGGCTGCCCTGCACAGCATATGGTTTCTTTGTTCCCTGACCAGGATTTGAAGCCATGCCCCCTGCAGTGGAAGCATGGAGTCAACCACTGGAGCACAAAGGAAGTCCCAGGAAAAAAATAACTTTAAAAGAAACAAGAACATGGGTTCTGTTTGGGTGTTTATAGAATTTCATGAGAGGTATATACTACCAATTCTGTTTATATTAATAGAATTAGAAAAACAGTTATTTCAACTCAAATTACAAAGGAAATAACAGATAACCCTCACATGTTTTTGTGACAGCTCAGTGAGAAAGAACAGGATTTTGAGATCTTTACTCTAAATGATGATTTGGAGAAGAAAAATCAGGTGGATGTACAGCTTGATGGGAATCTTGGAAGACAAAGAGGAGTTAATATATTTGACAAAAATTATTAGGGAATGAGATTTCAAGAATATAGGTACTATGTTGCCTGTTAACAAATACAGAGGGTTGAAAGAACAAAGCCCATTCAGGAAACTCTTCTACTTCATAATATTGAGAAAAGGAAGATAAAGTTTAAATGGCAGCAAGACACAGACCATGAAAAGCTTAGTATATCATGGATTTTATCCTGAAGGAGAGCCTCTGAACAATTTAAAGCAGAAAAGTAGTATGATTAGATTGCATTTTAGGAATACCACTATAAAAAATATGGAGAATGAACTGCGTAGGAGAAGAGTAGCCAGACCTGATACAGAGACATTATTTCAAGGATATTGCCATAATCCTGCAAAGAAACCAGTGAAGTCTAATATTAGACAAAGGCAATGAGCAGTGAGAAGAAGAGGAAGAAGTGAGAGATTGAGAAAGTAGAATTCATACAAGTTAAGTGCAGGTGGAGAAGAGGGAATGGAAATCTCAATGTTCAGATTTTTTTTTTTTTAAATTTCAGGGAGAGAGGTAGAAAAAGTAAGGGGATGCAGATGAAAGGGACACATGTTGATTTGGAGCTTCCCACTATATAGATGTCAATAATGCAGACCTGTAAGGATTTGGAAATGTAGGTATGGAACTCAGAAGCAAGATCAGTACTGCGGCTAGAGATGTGATAGTCAACTAAGCATAACATGGGTGTGGATGAGCCTTCTTTACCGTGGTATTTGGAGAATAAGAGGAGGATGGCAGAGGATGAAATTCAAGGGAACTTTTAAGAGTTAGGCAAAAGGAGAAGCCAATAAGATGTAGAAGACAGCATACTGACCTCCTTTCTTCATCAAAGGTTTTTATTTGGGAAGTCTTGTGTTACTTTTTCTTCCCTTTTTAATATCAGCAGCTGTTGAAAGGGCAAAACCAATACAGTATTGTAAAGTAAAAAAAAAAGGTATTTCATCAAGCTATTGAGGCAAGAAGCTTATCTTCAAAGATGTCACTTTGCATATTTCTCCAACTAATTTCAATTTGAACCTCTATTTCAGCTGGTGGTGGAAAACCTAATATCACGAGTCCAAGAACCCAGTCCCTTTTATTAGAAATCCAAACTAAATTAGTTTATTTTCCTTCTCTCTCTTCATTTTCTCCCTTTCTCCCTGAAAGTAATCTATCTGCAATACGGAGGAAGGAGAGTCACATAAAAGGTCTTTTCACTATCAGAGGAGGGTTGTCTGCAATGAATGTCATCTTGTTTTCACCAGATTTATCACCTGTCTTGCAATGCATTAGCCTCTAGTCTCATTCACCCAGCCTCAGCCTGTAGTGAACACGTTCACACCTTGTCCTGGCTCTCAGTCCCTGGGGATCTGGCAGCTCACTCACGGCTCTGGAGAATACTCAGGTGCTTTCCCAACACTGAGTCTGGATGAGTGCACCTGGGCACCTCCATTAGCTGTAGTTCATCTACCATTTCAGCCTCAAGATGAACAAGGGTCTTCTCTATGTGGCTTGAAGTTCACCCAAGAATGTGGGTCTCTCTACTTTTCCTTTACCAAGCCAATATCTCATTACAGTCTCTTCATTCCTTTAGCAAACACACTTTTTCTCCTTCAAGGCAAGTAAACCAATGCATTAATGTGCATTTTCACTAATCTGTGATACATTATATGTAGTCTGTATCCTGAACCTCACAACTTGACTCTTGATATGCAAACACCAGTTTTTCTATAACTCCAAGAGAAGAATTTCTTTCTCAATAAACCTTGCATATTGCATATCAAAAGCACATTGGCTTTCAAACTAACGTCTTTTAGAAAGATTTACAAAATCTACTTAATGGCTCAAAATAGCTTTTTGCTCAAGGCCACCAGACATAGAAAGGGATACCACCTGATTATTAGGGAAAGGAAAGAATACATAAAAGCTGGAAAACACCAAGTATATCACAATATTATCCTATTATTATTTGATACCAGTTTCTGAACTAACCAAAATAGATTATCAGCTGGAACAAAGAGTTCCGAAAATTTAATATAATAAAGATTTGATTCTTGCTAACTTCCTAGGGCAATACCAGAAAGTGGGGGAAGGGGGTATTGATTTTGATGCTCATTTCAGGACCTCTGCCCCTTCCATCTGGTGGCCTCTCATCTTTCAAGGTCTCATGGTCCTCAATTGAATCTCCAAATCTGGTGGTGGATGGAAACAGTGAGTGGAAGGTCTCATGGGATATTCAATGGATTATCCAGAGTGGTAGACAGAATTCTAAGATGACCTTGAGGATTCCCTGGTTCCTACAGTCCACATGCTATAAATATGACAGTCCCCCCTCCCCCTCCTTTAGGTTATTCTTCAACTACATGGTTGTGTTAGGTAGTTAGAATAGGGAAAAGGAGTCCAAAATGGCAGGTGGCCCGAGGTCAGGGGCGGCCTAGAGGAGCTACCCCACATCTAAGGAGCAGTGGCTGCATGGGCGCAAGAGGGCCAAGAGGAGCTACTCCACATTCAAGGTCAGGAGGGGGCGGTTGTGAAGAGATACCCCTCGTCTAAGGTAAGGAGCAGTGGTTGCGCTTTTGCTGGAGCAGCTGTGAAGAGCTACTCCATGTCCAAGGTAAGAGAAACCCAAGTAAGATGGTAGGTGTTGCAAGAGGGTATCACAGAGCAGACACACTGAAACCATAATCACAGAAAACTAGCCAGTCTGATCACATGGACCACAGCCTTGTCTAACTCAATGAAACAAAGTCATGCCGTGTGGGGCCACCCAGGACAGGTTATAAAAATAAATTTCGTATTTGAGAATATAATTTGATTATGACCTTCTGCTTGGTCATATAGAACATACTCTCTGAGATTTTACCTATAAAAATTTGATATGTCATCTATGTCTTCTCTCCAGCCAAAGTTTGTGTGTTAAGATCCAGACTAGTATTTCCAGCTATCTAAACAACATTTTAGCCTAGTTATAGCAAACTGTTCAAGACCCAACAACATGTCAAAATTGTAGTCACCACATTTTAACCCAAACCCACAACATTTCATTTTCAAACCCTGTATTTGCTATCTTCCACATTTATCCATCTAAAATAGAAACTTGGAGTAGCCTTAAACACCTCTTTTCCCCTTATGTCATTCAGTCTATCACCAAGTACAGACTTCTCTATTTTCTAAGTATGTATCAAATCTCTCATGTTCCACTTTGCAACAGGAGAAGAGCATGGCAACCCACACCAGTATTCTTGCCTGGAGAATTCCATGGACAGAGGAACCTGGTGGGCTCTAGTCCATGGGATTCCAAAAGAGTCAGACATGACTGAGCAACTAACACCACATTGCAACTAGATTTCATTAGTTAAGCCTGCCTAGGATATTAGAATTTGGAACAAGACAAGGATGCCCTCTCTCACCACTTCTTTTCAACACAGAAGTCCTAGCCACAGTAATCAGACAAGAAAGAGAAATGAAAAGTATCCACGTTGGGAGGGAAGAGGTAAAATTGTCATTATATGCAGATGACATAATATTATTTATAGACAACCTTAAGGACTCCACACAAAACTACTAGAACTGATAAATGAATCCTGCAAAGTATCAGGATTAATACACAGAAATCAGTTGCATTTCTTTACACTAACAATGAAATACCAGAAATGGAATGTAAAAGAAACAAAAACAATTCTTTTAAAATCACATCCAAAAAAATAACATAAGTAGGAATAAATCTGACCAAGGAGATTAAAGACTTATGTACTGAGAACTACAAAACATTAAAGGGAAATTGAAGATGACTCAAAGAAATGGAAACATATCCTATGCTCTTGGATTGGGTGAATTCATATTGTTAAGATAGTTTTTTAATTGATATCTCTGACTCCAATCTATCAGATTATCCACCACATAGCTGCCAGAGTAATCTCTGTAAAATATATACCTTTTAAACAGAAAACTAAGATTATGGCATCAGATGCCATCACTTCATGGCAAATAGAAAGGGAAAAGTTGGAAGCAGTGACAGGTATCCTCTTCTTGGACTCTAAAATCACTGTGGATGGTGACTGCAATCATGCAATTAAAAGACAATTGCTTCTTGACAGGAAAGCTATGACAAACCTAGACAGTATATTAAAAAGCAAAGGCATCACTTTGCCAACAAAGATCTGGATAGTAAGGCTATGGTCTTTAGTTATCTATGGATGTGAGAGCTGGCTCATAAAGAAGGCAGAGCACCGAAGAATTGATGCTTTCAAACTGTGGTGTTGGAGAAGACCCCTTAGAGTCCCTTGGACAACAAGGAAATCAAACCAGTCAATCCTAAAGGAAGTCAACCCTGAATATTCATTGGAAGGACTGCAGCTGAAGATCCAATACATTGGCCACCTGATGCGAAGAGCCAATTCATTGGAAAAGACTCTGATGCTGGGAAAGATTGAAGGCAGAAGGAGAAGAGGGTGACAGAGGATGAGAGGTTGGATGGCATCACCTATTCAATGGTTATGAACTTGGGCAAACTCTGGGAATGGCGAGGGACAGGGAGGTCTGGCATGCAGCTGTCTATGGGGTCACAAAGAGTTGGACACAACCTGGTGACTGAACAACAGCAAAATCACTCAGTGCCTCCCTTTTACATTCAGGCAAAAGTCCAAACTTTTTAGATACACTTACAAGGACCCTTATGATCAATGCTCTTTGAACATTTCTATTTTAATCTCTCACTACAACTTCAAGACTTAACTAGCTTTACTGAAATTCTTGCTGTTTTCTGAGTGAGGTATCCTCCCTTGTACTTTTGAGTCACTTCAGCTAGTATTTCCTTTATCTGGAACATCTTCACATGCCTTGTCAAGCTTTTTAAATAACACTTGTCATTAAAGAGTCAGTTCAAATATTATCTTTTAAGGCTTTTTTAACTTTCTTGAATCAAGATAGGTGCTTCAGAAATTTTGTGACAGTGAGCTTCTACCATGGATACTTTCTCAATTATGTTGTTATTGCCAGTTCTCTAATGTCTCCTACAGTTGCTGGAAGTTCTTGGGGGTAAGCTCTATCTCTGTGGTCCTAGAGAATATGCTAGTACTTGAAACATGAGGGACAGTGAAAAAGTATTCTGTGAATGGACAAATGGAAGAAATGCATGCTAAGTTACTTCAGTCACGTCCAACTCTTTGAGACTCTTTTTGCTATAGCCTGCCGAGTTCCTCTGTCCATGGGGTTCTCCAGGCAAGAATACTGGAGTGGGTTGCTATGCCCTCCTCCAGGGGATCCTCCCAACCCAGGGATCAAAGCTGAGTCTCTTGTGTCTCTGGCACTGGCAGGTGGGTTCTGTATCACTAGCTCCCCCTGGAAGCCCAAGAAGTGTAGGGAGGCAGTTAATTTGAGAAAAAATACAGGGTAGAATTCAAAAGTCATAGTTAGCAGATGTTTGAGAAAAGAATTGTAGGGGTTTATTCAAATTCATGCTAGAATAAATGTTTTTTTTTTGTTTATTAATTGTTGGAGAATAAATGTTTCCTTCCTTATCTGCAGAAAAGTTATGTAATTCTATACTGAGTAATGATCAAAACTAAGATTATTATGTTGATTTTATAAAAAATAAAAATTGTAATTTATAACATAAAGATAACAGACTAAGATTTGAGTGAATCTTTGGATATTTCATGTAATTTCTGCTTTAAATTACATGGTATTCATAAAGTAGGGGAAGGATATATAGGTAATACCCTGTCATTAAATAGAACAAAATATTTCAAGCACACTTTTAGGATAAATTATCAATATTTTTTAAAATTCCTTTAAAAAGTGAAATAAGCTGTTAATTTTTCAAGAAGATATTTTTCTTTCTTACACGTTTAATTACATCCATGAAGATATGGTAAATTACTGTCAGGTTCAGTTAAATTTTGTAAATGTCCTTTTGTAGGAAGACAGAGTAAGCTTGTATTTCAGTCTATAATCTAGCCCTCAAAACAGACATTAGGGAAAAATACGTGAGCAACTGAAATAGACTTTTCGATGTTGAGACAATAAGGCTTTGGACTTGGATCTGTTTGCCTGAAAACTATAGATCAGATAGTCCTAAGACTCTTCATACAGCTAATTAGAAAGAGAAGAAGACAGAAAGAGAAAAAGGCTGAGTCTATGTGTATACTTGCATAGATTTATTCATAAAGACCTTATTTTTGCATACGAATAATCTATAAGTTATGCTTATCACTTTAGTGAGCTCTTTAAATGTGCATCCTGTCTGCTGAATTAAAATTTAGTTTTCTTTCCTTTCCCCTTCTATATTTAGAATTTTAGCTGCAGAGAAGTGAAATATAACTCAAAGATCAATGAATTAAATGTTCTTATTACCCATCTGAACCGATTCAGTACATCAGAATTGCGAGAAGCCTGAGAAATCCTTGGTTGCTTTTATTATTGTTTTAGGCCTTTTGATTTTATAAGCTTTGGATTTTTATCTGCAGTTTGGATACAAAAAGCAACTTAGCCTCATTATTGCCGTGTGAAATGCCATATGTGTTTTCCTTCCCTGCGCTTCATTTTTCTGCATTCCTAGCGTATGATGAATCTTGTTCTCAGTTTACAGGTATGTGGACTATTTTGGGTCATGTCCAGGCATTTAACATTCTAAAAAAGGCAGCAGTGTCTTAAAGGGCCTCTTCATGATCAGAAAATCTTTGAAATTTCAGAGCCATACAAAAATGAAAGTTATTCTCACTCACATTGCTTCATATTGTAATCATTTATTTGAAGTTGACATTTGTCTCTAATAGTATTATTTGTTAATTGAGTATTTTCCTTAAATTGAGAAAAATATGCCTGATAGTTCCCAGCTAAAAGAACATGTTTAACTAATATCTATATTATATCATGAGCATGCATTAACAAGGGTTTAATACTCATTAAAAGTATTATTTCTGTTTAGCTAATCCAACATTAAAAATTATTAGTGATATATTTCCCTTCAATATGTATTGATATTTTCCTGCTGTAAAGTGGTAGTTTTTGTTCTTTTTTTTTTAATTAAATTTATTTTTTTAATTACAATACTGTATTTGTTTTGCCATACATTGACATGAATCAGCCATAGGTGAACACAATCGCCCAATGCCGAAGCCCCCTCCCACCTCCCACCCCACATCCTCTACCTGAATCATCCTGTGCATCAGCCCCATGCATCCTGCATCCTACACCAAACATAGATTAGCGCTTCGTTTCTTACAAGAAAATACAGATGCTTCACTGCCATTCTCCCAAACCATCCCACCCTTTCCCTCTCCCTCAGAGTCCAAAAGTCCACTCTATACCTCTGTGTCTCTTGTTTTTGTTCTTTTTAACGATGCTAAGAAGTACAGTATTTTTTCTTCATGTTTGTATAAAGTTTATTTACATATTCTGTGTAAACTGGCACTTGGCTAGAGAAGTGTGTTGAGGCAGTAGGAAGAAAAATATTTCTAGATCAATAATTCTCTGATCCTTGTGAAGTCTGTCTGGTAAGCTAATGCATGTTAAAAATATTAACATCAGTCTTGCATAAACTTTAAGCAGAAAAAGGATCTAACCGCTGAAGGACAGAGAAATTGATGACGTAAACATACTTCAAGTTACTAAATCCTTCATTTTAAAAGACAGGTGTTGGTCATACTATTATATAGCTCTGGTAACACTCTTAAAAAATAAACTTATAAGACCATGGGTATTCAGTAAATGCCTGTATACTCTGCATTGCCCTAGATGTTACAGAGTTCACTGCACAGCTAACAGTCTGCCCACAGTGAAGTTAAAGTCTATTTGGTGAGGTAAGAATTATATATATATATATAACTTCCATATATAAATGGTATTATTTATGTAATAGTATATAAATATGTTTATATATGGCAGTTTATTTGATACCAAATGTGATACATTTATTTGGTACAGAAAAACAGAGAATAGAGCTGCATGTAATTAAATGATATATGTTGCATACAAAATACAAAAGAAGGTACAATAAAAGGATATTTTCATCATCATCAATGGGAGTAAATTATTACAGAGCGATAATACATTTTGGATTTTCAAGTAGCCCTGCCTGAGAAATGTTTATTCATCTTGGTGCTAAATCATAGGATATTTTAACACTGAGGTGAGAAGAACTGTACCTTAGTTGTAATTCACCAATCATTGCTATTTCTTGGTTTCTTTGTTAATTTTGAAAGGAAGATGATAATGCCTGCATCACTGAATTATTTTCAGAAACAATTAGGTAATATGTTGAAAATTTCTAGTAACACATATGGTAATTCTGCTACTCAATAAATGACTTATTATTATTTTGTGTATAATTTTGAATCCAGAGAAAACTCTTGATTGAAAAGATACATGCACTCCAACGTTCACAGTAGCACTATTCACAATAGCCAAGACATGGAAGCAACCTAAATACCCATCAACAAAAGAATGGGAAAGGAGATGTAGAGTGTGTGTGTGTGTGTGTGTGTGTGTGTGTGTGTGTGTGTGATGCAATAGAAAATTACTCAGCTATAAAAAGAATGAAATAATGCCATTTGCATTTGCAGCAACATGGATGTACTTAGAGATTCAAACAAAGTTAAGTAAGTCTGACAGAGAAAGGCAAAACTGATATGATATAACTCATATGTGGGAGCTTCCCAGGTGGCATTAGTGGTAAGGAACTGGCTTGCCAATGCAGGAGATGTAAGAGATGTGAGATTGATCCCTGGAGATCCCTGGGAAGATCCCCTGGAGGAGAAAATGGCAACCTACTGAGTATTCCCGCCTGGAGAATCCCCTGGACAGAGGAGCCTGGAGGGCTACAGTCCATAGGGTTGCAAAGAGCCGGACATGGATGAAGTGACTTAGCACACTCACATATGTACTCTAAAAAATGATACAAATGAATTTATTTACAAAACAGAAATAGACTCATAAACACAGACAACAAACTTACAGTTACCAAAGGGGACAATGGAGGTGGGTGGGGGAAGATAAATTTGGAGATTGAGATTAACATATGTGTGTGTGTATATATGTATATATATCATTTTTGAAAAATAATAAGCCACATGGTGAGGCTTGTGGGATCTTAGTTCCCAGACCAGGGACTGAACCTGGGTCCTCAGCAGTGAAAGTGCACAGTCTTAGCCACTAGACCACTAGGGAATTTCCCAAGAACCACTGATTCTGTGGGCTCCCTCCTGGTGACCCAAGTTCTGAGTTTGGGAATATTTGTGAGACTTCCTACATAGTCTCACAGATAAATTGGAGAGGCTTCAGAAACTGAAACTGATCTCAAATTCTAGGAAATGTGGGTGAGGGTGAAGAAGAACAAATTTATTATAGAGACATATTGAGATCTGAGTTTTAAATCTAAAATGATAATATTGGTTAGCCGGTTGAAATTATGGGTAATGCTTTATTATCTTTTCTGAAAATTTTATAAACATTTCCCAAATTGAAAAGTATTTTTAAAAGAATGCTAATAATAACATTAGGTGAAATTGTTTGAATAACTCATGTATGTTAACAAATTTGCTTCTATATGTAGAGCTATATATACATCTATAATACAACTGTGTATATATTACATATTTCACAAATCTGTTAGCATTCAAGATATATAACTATACAACTAAGCAAAAGATTGGCTAAATCATTTCATAAAAGAGAAATGTAAAACTTGTGACTTACCCAGATTTCCCCCATAAAAGTAGCAATTAGGTGAGGATTAGATTCATCATTTCACATGTACCCAGAAGATTGGATCTTTTAAGTATAAAAAGAAAATAAAATTCTCAACAGGGAGAGGCTAGTATATACATACATACATACATACATATATATATATATATATATATATATAAACACACATATAGTTTTTTTTTTTCCTGTGACAATGAGAGGCTGATACTAATTGTTGACCTGGTTGGGAACAGAAATTAAATGCTAGAAAAGCAGCAGCAAAAATAACAGAATATACAGTAACCTTTACTTCTCTACCTCTAAAGAAATTATTCAAGTGTATTTTATAATTATCTTGACTTTAGCTTTCTCTAAAATTATTACTTAGTGACAGGCAAACAATAACAGCGTCATTTTATATAGCATTAAATGTTAAGAAAGAGAAATTTGACTATAACCTAGATGCTTCAGGGAGATGAGGCAGATAACGTCCATAGAGGTGTGAGACCAGCTTAGCAAATGTTTTCCCGATTAAAGTAGAATAAAAGCGCTTATTTACCTCAGTGAAGTTAAGCCATAAATCCGGTAATAGCAATTTTGTGAATTGTTAAAACTGTGTCCAATTTTGAAAAAACGTGCTTTCGCAAATCCTCCTGCTTCCATTCTTATTAAAGAGGACATGTGTGCTCTCATACATGCCAATAACAACAAAAAAACCCATCCATTTCAAGAGCAAAAAAAATGCATGGAATTTAAACTCAGTATAAAAAATGTGTTCTGGCCCTAGGATTGGAAAACTATTAATGATGGGGAGACGTATTGGCAAGGGTGAAAGTATATCTGAAAATGGTTGTAATTCTCTATTCTTTGTGTGTTTGTGTATACACAGTTATCTACAATTATTATCTATTTTCCAGACTCTCAGAGGAAAAATAAAACAAATGATACACCAATGAAGCTGGCTCCAACAATTTCAGCTTGTATTATACAGTAATTATAATTTCTGTGGATGGAGGTGATATGTCTCCCAAAGAATAGCCTCCAAACCCATTAGCCAACTGTTGGAAAATCACTGTTATGCCCCGTAAGATATCAGCCATTAATACCTGGCCAGGTGTCCTTTTGCCATTCCTTTGGGGTATACAGTGCAGTAATGCTGAGTATACTCATTGATTCTACCTCTTTAAACCCTGTTTGTTACAAGCTCATCACACTTCTGGTTGACTCTGAAAAATGGCAGCTATGCTGGGGTTTGGTGATGGGAGGAAAGAGTGCTTAAGCACTTCTAAACAGCAAGAGTGAGTGAGTGAGTGAAGTCTCTCAGTCGTGTCTGACTCTTTGCAACCCAGTGGACTGTAGCCCACGAGGCTCCTCCGTCCATGGGATTCTCCAGGCAAGAATATTGGAGTGGGTTGCCGTTTCCTTCTCCAGGGGATCTTCCCGACCCAGGGATTAAACCCAGGTCTCCCTCATTGCAGGCCGACGCTTTGCTCTGATGTCATGCAAAATCTGTGTGTAACTGGAGTATTAACAAAAAGGCAGCAAACAAATAAGTTGTTCTGAACCAAGTAATAATTTAGCTTTTCTGTTTACAGATGTAATCAATAATACAAGAGATATAAAGGATGTAGTATGCTTTTAAGCTTGCATACACTGGTAATGAAGAATGATATGCTACATGTAATAGAGCTTGAACATAAAAGTTCAAGTATCAGACCTGTTGGATTACTTGACCCCAAATATAACTGAGTGTTACATAAGAGAATATATATATTTTAATACTATAGTGGTTGGCAGCCTTTGGAAAATCAAGAATTTCTTTGGCATATTAAAATAATATTAACAGCATATTAATTATATTAGGTCTTCTATACTCAATGGCATTATATAGCACTTATACATATATGTCTCATCAACCTTATTTGTGGGTTACTATTTTTGTTTGGAGATATCAAAATCAATTAACAGAGAAGTTAAATAACTTGCCCAAGATTTTGCAGCCAGTGTGCAGTAGACAAGGCTTTAGGGCTCAGAGCTTCTCATACAAGAGTATGACCCTAAACTCAGTTTCTGATCTTTGGGGCCAAAGAACAGAGGAGCTCAGTTTTTAAGACCCTTTTTGGATGTAGGGATGCTTTGAATCCATTTTATGTCAGCTGGGTGAACTTATCTAGTCCCAGTGTTGCCGTAGCCCTCGTGCTTGATGTGCATTGTGACAAACATTATATCAGTCATGGTTGTGGAGAAGGGAACAACGTTTTGGAATAGCAGATACAGTAAAATATGTGAACATTCAAAATTTAAATAATGTTATTTTAAATTCTTCATTTCACATATTCAGTTACCTCAAGACTCAAGGAAAATCGGATCGCTCTCCATGAGATCCATGGATGGATGATTGCTCAGTCCTTCAAAGTACAACCTAGGGGTATCTTCTAAAGAGGAAGGGAGGCATGTTCTTTTTTCCTCGAAGGTGCTAATCCAGGGCCACTTCCTCTGGAACATTGACTCCACTTTCTAGACAAAGTGAACTTGTGCCATCCAGGTTACTGTATTCTCCATTTTTAGCATAGGTAAAGAATTATTTCTGCAAGGCAGGTATGTTTCTTAAGTCTCTGTTCCTTCAATTCTGAGGTATAAAAGAGCTGAGGCTATTTTTTTAATGATTTTCCAAGTCTTCCCTAGTAATTACATCTATGCTGACTTACTTAAAAAATGGTCTTTCATTTCCAGACCCAAAGGACAATTTTAGCAGCTAATTTTTACTCTCTCTACCTAGCTTTTATCTAAGTTTTACTCTACCTATACATGTGTGCAGGCTTTTAGATTCTGTAACCATAATGTTTCTCTCATTCTTGCTCACTAAAAAATATGCATCTTTTAACAAAGCAGGAGGCATAACCTTCCTAAGACTTCAGATGACACTACAAAGCTATAGTAACCAAAACAGCATGTTGGCACCAAAACAGACACATGGCTCAATGGAACAGAATATAGAGCCCAGAAATAAACCCACACACATACAGCCAATTAATCTTCAACAAAGGAAGCAAGAATATACTATGGGGAAAAGACAGTCTCTTCAGCAGGTGGTACTGCGAGAGCTGCACAGCCATAGGTAAATCAATGAAATGAGAACACACCTTCACACCACACACAAAAATAAACTCAGAAGGGTTAAAGACTTAGTATAAACTATGCCACTATAAAACTCATAGAAGAGAGCATAGGCAAAACATTCTCTGACATAGAGTGTACCAATGTTTTCTTAGGTCAGTCTCCCAAGGCAATAGAAATAAAGGCAAAAATATACACATGGACCTAATCAACTTTACAAGCTTTTGCACAGCAAAAGAAGCTATAAACAAAATGCAAAGACAGCCTGTGGACTGGGGGAAAATACTTGCAAACACAGTGTAATTAATAAGTGCTTAATTTCCAAAACATGAAGAGCTCATAGGACTCAATAGCAAAAATCAAACAGCTCAGTCAAAAAATGGCAGAACACCTATATAGACATTTATCCACAGAAGACATACAGATGACTAAAAGGCACATGAAAAAATGCTCAACACCACTAATTGTTAGAGAAATGCAAATCAAAACTACAGTGAGGTACCACCTGACACTGGTCAGAATGGCCATCATTGAAAAGTCTACAAATAATGAATTCTGGAGAGGATATGGAGAAAAGGGAACACTCCTGCACTGTTGGTGGGAATACAAGTGTGTGCAGACACCATAGAAAACATACAGAGATTCCTCGGAAAACTGAAAATAGAAGTACCATACAATCCATCAATCCCACTCCTGGGCATATATCCAGACAAAACTAAAATTCAAAACATACATGCACTCCAATGTTCACAGCAACACTTTTCACAATGGCCCAAACATGGGAACAACCTAGATGTCCATCAGCAGGTGAATGGATAAAGAAGATGTGGTATTTATTTTTCTAATTTTCCTTCCCCTGGCTTCTTAGATACATCTATCAGGAACTCTCCAATGGTCTCAGTGGTAAAGAAACAGCCTGCAATGCAGGAGACACTGGTCTGATATTCACGGTTCAGGAAGACCCCCTAGAGATGGAAATGGCAACTTAATCCAGTATTTTTGCCTGGGAAATCCCATGGACAGAGGAGCCTGGTGGGCTGTAGTCCGTGGGGTTGCAAGAGTCAGAAATGACTTAGTGACTAAAGCATACCACCACCAGACACCTATCATTTAAAAGTGGACACTTTATCTCTAAATACATGGGATTTTTAAAGCCAAAAAAAAAAAAAAAAAAGTAAACAGTGTTTTAAAAGGAAATATTATACATATGCTGAGATAATCTAATTTCCTGATTTCATAAAGAAAAACTAAGTTGCATTAAGGTTATATTATTCAGTCGATAAATGTTTATTTAGTTTAAAAAGATGTGATATGTTTATAATATATATTAATTCAATGGAATACTACTCAGCCATAAAGAAAAACAAAATATACCATTTACAGCAACATGGAAGCAAGTAGAGATTATCACACTAAGTGAAGTGAGAAAGAGAAAGACAGATACCATATATCACTTGTATGTGGGATCTAAATATGGCACAAATGAACCTATCTATGAAACAGAAACAGACTCACACATAGAGATCAAACTTATGGTTGCCAAGGGGGCAGGGGAAAGGAGAAGGATGGACTAGATGCAAACCATTACATTTACAGTGGATAGACAACAAAGTCCACTTGTACAGCACATGGAACTATATTCAATATCCTGTGATAAACCTCAATGGGAAAGAATATGAAAAAATATGTGTTCAACTCAATCATTTTGCTCTACATCAAAAATTAACACATAATACTAGTGGAAAGTACATTTTGGCCAGGTTTACTCAGCTTCAGGCAGGTTCATAATTCAGTTGAAATATACCAGGCAGAGGCATCCAAGGAGAGTCTAAGTAGTAAAAATGGCCTACAGATTAAAAATTGATAATCCATACATTTTTAATCTACATGACTTTATATGAGATGTTAATGGTGTAAACAATTAACAGAGTAATTTACTGAAGTGATATTCAGACTTATTTTCCATTTCCATGGGTTCCTATTTCACTTATTTTCATTAAAAGAAGATAAAATACAAACCAGCATAATTGATATTGGGTATAAATTTCCTCCAATATATCTGAATTTCACATTCTCATCTTTGTAATAACAGTGACTCAGATTCAATCAACATTTTTGTGTGCGGCACTGCATTAAATGCATTCAGTTTTACCCAAAGTTTAAAAAAAAATCTGTTTATAATATGCTTTATAAATGATTGAGTTAGAAAATGTACTCATTTGTAATCAGACTGGTGGGTGTTAACTGCTGTCTTTATATATATATTATATATATATACACACACACACACATATATAAATAAACACAAGAAGAAGTGACAGGAGGAATTGCAGTCTAAGCAGCTTCTATATTTAGATGTATTATAGATCTAGTCTATGATATGCTTGTAGAATAGCGAAGACCAAATATATTGTCCATTATGATCCAATTTTTGCCCACAAATTCAACTCCCCTCATACACTTGTCCCTTTAATGCCAGTTTCAGCATCACTGAAGGCCTTTCTAAAAGGACAGCACATCTGTCTGTCCTTAGCACCATGCACTTTCTGTTCTTTTTTTCAGGAAAGGTTGCCTGGTTTTGGTAGCTGATTATTTCCTTGTTTCTTGTTTCTAAAGCAGGTCTCACTAGGCATTTTTTGGGCAGCGTCAATTTTATTTTCTTCTTGGAACTTATTCCAGGTTGTATTGATTCCCATTATTGTTTTAACTGATTTCAGTGTCAACCATCTGGTGATGTCCATGTGAAGAGACTTCTCTTGTGTTGTTGGAATAGGGTGTTTGTTATGACTAGTGCATTCTCTTGGTAGAACTCTATTAGCCTTTGCCTTGCTTCATTCTGTACTCCAATGCTAAATTTGCCCGTTACTCCAGGTGTTTCTTGACTTCCTACTTTTGCATTCCAGTCCCCTATAATGAAAAGGACATCTTTTGGGGGTGTTAGTTCTAGAAGGTCTTGTAGGTCTTCATAGGGCTGTTCAGCTTCAGCTTCTTCCAGGTTGCTGGTTGGGGCATAGGCTTGGAGTACGTGACACTGAATGGTTTGCCTTGGATAGGAATAAGATCATTCTGTTGTTTTTGAGATTGCATCCAAGTACTGCATTTTGGACTCTCTCATTGATTATGATGGCTACTTCATTTCTTCTAAGAGATTCCTGCCCACAGTAGTAGATATAATAAATTTAACTCATCTGAGTTAAATTCACCCATTCCAGTCCATTTTAGTTCACTGATTCCTAGAATGTCGATGTTCACTCTTGTCATCTCCTGTTTGACCACTTCCAATTTGCCTTAATTCATGGACCTGACATTCCAGGTTTCTATGCAATATTTCTCTTTACAGCACTGAACCCTTTTTTCCATCACCAGTCCTACTCACAACTGGGTGTTGTTTTTGCTTTGGCTCCATCCCTTCATTCTTTCTGGAGTTATTTCTCCACTGATCTCCAGTAGCATATTGGGCACCTACCAACCTGGGGAGTTCATCTTTCAGTGTCCTATCTTTTTGCCTTTTCATACTGTTCATGGGATTCTCAAGGCAAGAATACTGAAGTGGTTTGCCATTCCCTTCTCCAGTGGACCACATTCTGTCAGACCTCTCCACCATGACACGGCCGTCTTGGGTGGCCCCACATTGGCACTGCTTAGTTTCATTGAGTTAGACAAGGCTGTGGTCCATGTGATCAGGTTGATCAGTTGTCTGTGATTGTGGTTACAGCCTGTCTGCCCTTTGATGCCCTCTCTCAGTGCCTACCATCGTACTTGGGTTTCTTTTACCTTAATCAAGACCGGGGAGCTGACTGTGGCTCAGATCATGAACTCCTTATTGCCAAATACAGACTGAAATTGAAGAAAGTGGAGAAAATCGCTAGACCATTCAGGTGTGACTTTAATCAAACCCCTTATGACTATACAGTGGAAGTGAGAAAGAGTTAAGGGACTAGATCTGATAGAGTGCTTGATGAACTATGGATGGAGGTTCATGACATTCTAGAGGAGACAGGAATCAAGACCATCACCAAGAAAAAGAAATGCAAAAAAGCAAAATGGCTATCTCAGAAGGCCTTACAAATAGCTGTGGAAAGAAGGGAAGCAAAAAAACAAAGGAGAAAAGGAAAGATATACCCATTTGACTGCAGTGTTAGCAATCAATGCAAAGAAATAAGAGGAAAACAATAGAATGGGAAAGACTAAAAGATCTCCTGAAGAAAATTAGAGATACCAAGGGAACATTTCATGCAAAAATGGGATCAATAAAGGACAGAAATGGTAGGGACCTAACAGAATCAGATGATATTAAGAAAAGGTGGCAAGAATACACAGAAGAACTGTACAAAAAGATCTTCATGACCCAGATAATCACGATGGTGTGATCACTCGCCTACAACCAGGATGTCTATCCTGGAATGTTAAGTTAAGTGGGCCTTAGGAAGCATCACTACGAACAAAGCTAGTGGAGGTGATGGGATTCCAGTTGAGCTATTTCAAATCCTGAAAGATGATGCTGTGAAAGTGCTGCACTCAATATGCCAACAAATTTGGAAAACTCAGCAGTGGCTGCAGGACTGGAAAAGGTCAGTTTTCATTCCAATCCCAAAGAAAGGAGATGCCCCAAATTCTCAAACTATCACACAATTGCACTCATCTCACATGCTAGCAAAGTAATGTTTAAAATTCTCCAAGCCAGGCTTCAGCAATACGTGAACCATGAACTTCCAGATGTTCAAGTTGGTTTTAGAAAAGGCAGAGGAACCAGAGATCAAATTGCCAACATCTGCTGGATCATTGAAAAAGCAAGAGAGCTCCAGAAAAACATCTATTTCTGCTTTATTGACTATGCCAAAGCCTTAGACTGTGTGGATCACAATAAACTGTGGAAAATTCTGAAAGAGATGGGCATACCAGACCACCTGACCTGCCTCTTGAGAAACGTGTATGCAGGTCAGGAAACAACAGTTAGAACTGGACATGGAACAACAGACTGGTTCCAAATAGGAAAAGGAGTACGTCAGGTGGTGTATTGTCACCATGGTTATTTAACTTATATGCAGAGTAGATCATGAGAAATGCTGGGCTGGAGGAAGCACAAGCTGGTATCAAGATTGCGGGGAGAAATATCAATAGCCTCAGATATGCAGATGACACCACCCTTATGGCAAAAAATGAAGAACTAAAAGCCTGTTGATAAAAGTGAAAGAGGAGAGTGAAAAAGTTGGCTTAAATCTCAACATTCAGAAAACAAAGATCATGGCATCCAGTCCCAGCACTTCATGGCAAATAGATGGGGAAACAGTGAAAACAGTGGCTTACTTCATTTTTTTTTTTGGCTCCAAAATCACTGCAGATGGTGATTGCAGCTATGAAATTAAAAGAAAGAAAAGTTATGACCAACCTAGATAGCATATTCAAAAACAGAGACATTACTTTGCCAACAAAGGTCCGTCAAGACTATGGTTTTTCCTGTGGTCATGTATGGATGTGAGATTTGGACTATAAAGAATGCTGAGTGCTGAAGAATTGATGCTTTCAAACTGTGGTGTTGGAGAAGACTCTTGAGAGTCCCTTGGACTGCAAGGAGATCCAACCAGTCCATACTAAAGGAGATCAGTCCTGGGTGTTCATTGGAAGAACTGATGTTGAAGCTGAAACTTCAATACTTTGGCCACCTTATGCGAAGAGCCGACTCATCTCAGAGGTGAAAGCATCTGCCTCCAATGCGGGAGACCCGGGTTTGATCCCTGGGTTGAGAAGATCCCCTGGAGAAGGAAATGGCAATTCACTCCAGTACTCTTGCCTGGAGAATCCCATGGACGGAGAAGTCTAGTAGGTTACAGTCCACGGGGTTGCAGAGAGTCGGACATGACTGAGCAACTTCACCTCACCTCACCTCACCTAATGGTGGGAAAGATTGATGGCATGAGAAGGGGACGGCAGAGGATGAGATGGTTGGATGGCATCACTGACTCTATGGACATGGATTTGGGTGGACTCTGGGAGTTGGTGAGCGACTAGAGGCCTAGCGTGCTGCAGTTCATGGGGTCGCAAGAATCAGATATGACTAAGCGACTAAACTGAACTGAACTGTTTGTTTTAACTGCATATCAACTGTTTCCCAATTTATTATGTAATTTCTTTAAGCAGATTCACCTGGTATATCTTGTTCATTTCATATTTAATATATTGCCAAGTGTTCAGAATTTTTTTTAAATTTAAGGAATGAAAGGGCACACTTATTTCACAATAACCATTTTCTCTAGCTTTGTATTTATGGAAACATGAGTACAAATTTCCCAAATACTTCAGGTTCTAAGCTTGAAATATATACATTTTATGAGACTCTAAGCAGATCTTAGTTCCTTTTCTCTTAGAGTCCTTACTTGCATTTACCATATAATATTTCTAGAGCATTTCAGGTTTTAGTAACAAATATTTAAAAACCATTAGAAACATTGTTGCTAATATCTATACTTATTAAAATTTATGTTCAATTGGGTACTTTAAAAATTGTGGAAATCCATAGGGTACACCATAGAAAGCATACCATAAAATAACTATGGTATGTGTAAATACACAAAAATACCAACATAACAACGTAGGAAAAGAATTTAGAAGGAAATATGCAAAATATTTAAGGTGTTTACCAAAAGGTAATCTTACAATAGGCAATTTTCATTATCTTCTTCATATTTTTCAATATTTCCAATCTACAAACAATAAAATGAATGCATTGTTTTTACACTAAAAACAAATATCCCATAAAACCAGTGAACAGTTAGGAAAAATAAATTGCCTTTAAGAGCAAGACAAAGCTGCAGAGAACAGAATGATTAATTTCTTTCATAACTACTTGTTTATAGAGTTTTATATGTTCCTGGGACTGTTGCAGGATGTGCTCAGTATTCCAAAAGTAATAAAATCTAGGTTCTATCCTTAACTGTGTAAGTCATGTTTAATTAACTGTAACTGAAGATGGAGTGTTGTAAATTAGCACAAAGAATATGAGATACAGAGATGGGAAATTCTTTCCTGGGATGCAATTAGAGAGTGCTTCTTGGGCATGGCCAGCAGGACCTTCAAGAATGTTGACCTTGAAGGGAAGACCTTCTTGATTAAGGGTCTAACATCCCAACAAGTGGCCAGGCAGGCAGAGACCATGTTTTGGTAGGGGGAAAGAAGCAGAGACATTTGAAAAAAATAAAGATGTATTATAAAGAAAAACAAGTTCAACCAATGAAAAACACAGAAAGATCCATATGTCCAGCTCATGGGGCCACTAGAAGCCTGGTCAGGAGAGTAAAATTGCAGTCACTCTGAATTTTGATATGGGAGAAGACGACCAGCTTGGCAGGGCACTGGATGAGTTGGGTTTGGGATAACTTTGTGTCTCATTTGAGAGATGTGCACTAAACTGTGAAATGGATAAGTATCAAACTCAGGAAATAGATTTGGGCTAGATGTAAATACATGTATTGTCTTTCAGTTCAATTCAGTTCATTTCAGTCACTCAGTCGTGTTCGACTCTTTGCGACCCCATGAATCGCAGCCTGCCAGGCCTCCCTGTCCATCACCATCTCCTGGAGTTCACTCACACTCACATCCATCGAGTCCGTGATACCATCCAGCCATAGCATCCTCTGTCGTCCCCTTCTCCTCCTGCCCCCGATCCTTCCCAGCATCAGAGTCTTTTCCAATGAGTCAACTCTTCGCATGAGGTGGCCAAAGTACTGGAGTTTCAGCTTTAGCATCATTCCTTCCAAAGAAATCCCAGGGCTGATTTCCTTCAGAATGGAAAAGAGCTGATGAAGTCAGTGGACTGACTGATATCCTCTATAGAGTCAATTTAGAGTAAGGACTGAAGCTTTAGTAATCTGGGTATTTTAACAACCAAATAGAATGGAAAAAGGAAACCAGGTGGAAGGTTCCTATGAAAGTTAGGGCTAATGAGGGTCAGATATGGCACCATGGCAGTGAATTGGGAGAGAACAGAAAGATTATTAGGGACAGCTCTCTTGCTGTTTTATATTTCTGTTTTGAAACCAAGTAAGATTAGTTAATATAAGTAGTATTATTTTATACAGACCAGGAATTTCCAAACCTTGGTACTTGTCAGAATCATTTACAAAGCTGTCTAAAAATTTAATATGCATGACATATATTAATTGAGTGAATGAATAAACAAATGCTTCACATACATCTTGAATTATTATTACCAATTCCTTTTTCATTTACATTAAATTATGGTATTAGAGGACAAAATTATTGATATATTAGGACTAATAAAGTCCAGTATAACTTTTGGCCCATAATTAATACACTTGATTTTAACATTTACAAAGAAAGAACACTATTTTAATTCATCAATAGTTAGAGAGATTGAAAATGTACTGAATGTATACAACTTAAAGTTCTTAGTGGCATTTATTGGCACTTTCCTTTCCTGTGCTGGCAAACTGACATTTTATTAGCAATTATAGAAAAGATCATATATAGCCATGCTGTCATAGTCAATTCACTGTTGAATCAAATTTGCCTGTCTTTGTATTTCCCAAATTTTATACCTGGCCATGGGTATTTTCACTGTACAAAAAACAAAAGCATAGTGACTCTTTGTCTTTCTAAATATACTAGCCACAAAATTAGCTGGTTTAAAAAATTCTTTTCACTGCTAGTAACTGAGTCCCCTTTTCAGTTTTCCATGCATTTTAAAATTCATGTTTATTAAGGGGAAAAAAGGCAATGACCTCTGCAAAGGATTTTCCCCAACTCAATGATTATTTTTCAAAATATATCAAGAAAATGTTCCTTTGAAACTAGTAACTCTGTGCCAATAATTAATAAAAATTCATCAAGTTCAACATCTGTAAATGCTTCTATAAGCATCAGTTCAGTTCAGTCACTCAGTCGTGTCTGACTCTTTTGCAACCACATGAATCGCAGGACGTCAGGCCTCCCTGTCCATCACCAACTCCCAGAGTTCACTCAGACTCATGTCCATCGAGTCAGTGATGCTATCCAGCCATCTCATCCTCTGTCGCCCCCTTCTCCTCCTGTCCCCAATCCCTGCCAGCATCAGAGTCTTTTCCAATGAGTCAACTCTTCACATGAGGTGGCCAAAGTATTAGTTTCATCTTTAGCATCATTACTTCCAAAGAACACCCAGGACTGATCTCCTTCAGAATGGACTGGTTGGATCTCCTTGCAGTCCAAGGGACTCTCAAGAGTCTTCTCCAACACCACAGTTCAAAAGCATCAATTCTTCGGTGCTCAGCTTTCTTCACAGTCCAACTCTCCCATTTATACATGTCCACTGGAAAAACCATAGCCTTGACTAGATGGACCTTTGTTGGCAAAGTAATGTCTCTGCTTTTCAATATGCTATCTAGGTTGGTCATAACTTTTTTCCCAAGGAGTAAGCGTCTTTTAATTTCATGGCTGCAGTCACCATCTGCAGTGATTTTGGAGCCCCCAAAAATAAAGTCAGCCACTGTTTCCACCATTTCCCCATCTATTTGCCATGAACTGATGGGACCAGATGCCATGATCTTCGTTTTCTGAATGTTGAGCTTTAAGCCAACTTTTTCACTCTCCTCTTTCACTTTCATCAAGAGGCTTTTTAGTTCCTCTTCACTTTCTGCCATAAGGGTGATGTCATCTGCATATCTGAGGTTATTGATATTTCTCCCAGCAATCTTGATACCAGCTTGCGCTTCTTCCAGCCCAGCGTTTCTCATGATGTACTCTGCACAGAAGTTAAATAAGCAGAGTGACAATATACCGCCTTGACATACTCCTTTTCCTATTTGGAACCAGTCTATTGTCCCATGTCCAGTTCTAACTGTTGCTTCCTGAACTGCATGTAGGTTTCTCAAGAGGCAGGTCAGGTGGTCTGGTATTACCATCTCTTTGGCATAGTCAATCTATAAGCATAGTTATACTTAAATCAGTATAGCAAAACTTTCAGATGGGTAATTCTAAAATCTGAAATGTTAAATTTGCATGTGTTTATTTTTCGACTACAACATAAACACATTTTGAAATGTAATTATTAATGGCTAGAATCAGATTGCTCTACATTTGCTACCCTAGTGTTTGATTTCAATTTTTTTTTCTTTCATACTCACTAGTATTAAAAAATACTATTGTGCTTATGACATACTTATTACAATTTTTACTCCTAAAGGTTATGTGTTATATGTTTTAATATCATGGATTTGCTATTGAATTCTTAGAAGAAGAGCTATGAAATTGGCAAAGAGAGCCTTAAAGAGAAGAATTTTAAGTTTGAGGCACCTCAAATTATTAATACTACTAAGTTATATTCATAGGAGACAAGCAGGAAACAAGGTTTCGGCGTCCTGAATTCCCTGCCCTTTTCCTTCACTCTGCTACCAAGAGAAGGTGAGCTAGCTGAGGAGTTATGTAGTTGCCTTCAGAGTTTCCTTCTACCTAGGTTCCCTATAGCAAATCATACTTCAGACTTCTTATCTCCCTTCCTTCCTTCCCTCCTCCCTCCCTTCCTTTCTCTGTCTATCTCTCTTACATATATGCGTTCATCTAATTTAACCTATGAGTTGTATGTTAAAGATTAAAAGACTGACAAAGTTTCTTAACCAGTTTTACATCATAAATTAGGAAACTAGATAGCTTGCTTCTGTCTGTACCACGGTGGCCTTAAGATTTGAATTTAGGGATATGTGATTCCAAACCAAATATTTCAATATACAATGCTTCCATTTTTCTCCACCTTTCCCAATTAAACCTCCTCCAAAAGTTTTCTTTGATCATTCCAGTTGGAATTTCTCTCTCCACTATGGTACTTTGATTGTAATTGTCTTATAGTCCTAATCTTTCCTTATTATTATGTATATAGGTTTAGTGGGCAGCCAGCTAGATGAGACTGATGACTTGAGCGACTGAATTGAGCAACTGAGTGAGATTAGAAGTTCCTTAAAATCATAACCCCTGGGAAGAGGGGCTTTCCAGGTGGTGCTAGTGAAAAAGAACCTGCCTGCCCATGCAGGAGGCATAAGAGACACAATTCAATCTCTGGGACTGTGTCTGGAAGATCCCTTAGAGAAGGAAATGGCAACCTACTCCAGTATTCTTACCTGGGAAATCCTATGGACAGAGGAGCCTTGTGTCCCGCAGACCATGGAGTCATAAAAAGTTGGACATGACTTAGCGACTGAACAGCAACAACTGAATCTAAAGTACTCTCACAGTTAGAATTGTCCCGAGAAGCTTTTTCTACTTGAACTTACTGGGATAAAATACAGATTTGTTTCCCTTAGGGAACATTTGACAGATTAAAAAATTTTTTTGATCTTTGTTAATTATCCCATTTTCCTTCTTCTACAGTTAGCTACTGATAGTTCAACCAAAATAACATAGTTAAGAAACTCTAATGTTAAAGTAAGAGATTAACACTTCATATCAAACAACAAGGATTTATTGTATAGGACAGGGAACTATAGCCTATTGATATAATGAAAAAGAATATATAATATGTATAACTGAATCAGTTTGCTATACATCTGAAACTAACACAATATTATAAATCAACCATACTTCAATAAAATAACAAAAAAAACTTTATATCAATGCCTTATTTTTTAAATAATTTCTGACAATGTATCTGAACAATATATCTGAATAGTCATACTACAGTCATATAGCCACTGCAGTGGTGAATTTGCACATTTCAATCTAACACTTAAAGAAATAAACATAAATGATAAATGTTTTGTCTTTTTATCAAATAAATGTTTTTTATTTGTAAATACTGTAGAGAATATATATACATATATATGTGTATATGTATATAACTTTTCACTTTCATGCATTGGAGAAGGACATGGCAACCCACTCCAGTGTTCTTGCCTGGAGAATCCCAGGGATGGCGGAGCCTGGTGGGCTGCCATCTATGGGGTCGCACAGAGTAGGACACAACTGACGTGACTTAGCAGCAGCAGCAGCAGCAGCATATAACTTAATCCTAACTTTATAGAAGCAGACTGACTAGGACATTTCAATTTGTGTTTTTAGCATTTTAATCCAGAAATATAAGGAAGGGATTTTTCAATATGAAAACTTTTCAAGCGAGATTATGATAAAGATGTGACATGGTAAACAATAGCTGTTTTTATCTTAATAGATACATGTCATTGAATGTCTATCATTTAAAAAACAACACATGTGCATGTCTAAATTAAACAGCTTGCATAAATATGTGAATTTGGCTCAATTAAAACAGATGACTTAGCAAAATTTTATCAGCCTAAATGTCATTTCTTTACAGGCATGACAACTATGACCTTGGCACAGGTACTTACTGCTCATGAAGATACAACCAAGTTCATTAAAACAGTAGCAAAGCCAACTAGAAGAAAATATGTGCTATTAATAAGGTATACCTGAGTAGGGTGCTTCACAGGGAAGGAAGAACAAATGCAATTGAACCACTGCTTTCTGAAATTGAACCACTACTTTCTTTTTTCAAAAGAAACCAGCAGGCAGGGAAAGATTGGCTGGGGTGGTGGTGGTGGTAGATAAGGTTGTGGGGAAGAGGGGGTTTAGAGGGTAGGTAGAGAATGGGGAGGAAGAGCAGAAAGAAGATGTGGTGGAAGCTCAGCTAGAGAAGACAGTTTCAAGGAAGGAGAGATTTTAGTGGGAAGGAAGAACAAGAAAGTTATGGAGACCCATATGTGGGCAGAAGTGGTATACCTAGAAAGTATTAAAAACCATAAGAATAAGATAGCAGTGCTTATTTTCTGATAGATACATTAGGCATAGTATTCTAAATAACACATTTGAATATTATCTTTGAAGGAAACATCATGTTAATAATATCATTCCTGAACTGATTAAAATGTAAGAGCATTGATTTGTACTAAGAGTATTTGATCTTTCAGAAACGATTTTTTTCCATATTCTATGTGCTCTTAAACATGCTATACATTTTAAAGGATGACAGAAGAGCATACTTTTAAAATGTAAATATTTTTACAATTGGAAAATAGAAAATGTTAAGACTTTTTGTCCAGATTTTGGGTTTATGAGACATTGCACAAATTAGATGTAAAAAATGAATAAGTACTTTTATTTGCTGATTATGAATCTAATAACCAATCAATAAATATAACTTGTAATAAATAATGTTGAAATATATAATAAAGTCATTTTTGTATTCTGGTTATCATCTCCTGAAAATATGAATTCTATAAGTTAGTTGAAGTGATTCCTAACTAGGGAGCAGAATATTGGATAGTCCTGTGTTTTTATCTTCATGTTGGACAAGACAGGACCAGCACAGTCTTGGGGAGTTCTTGGATTAGGTTTGCCTAAGCAAACCTACCCAAGGTAAGAGAAACCCAAGTAAGATGGTAGGTGTTGCAAGTGGGCATCAGAGGGCAGATACACTGAAACCACACTCACAGAAAACTAGTCAATCTAATCACACTGGACCACAGCCTTGTCTAACTCAGTGAAACTAAGCCATGCCCACGGGGCAACCCAAGACGGAAACGCAAGTTGGAAACAAGAGTGCTCGGAGAAATATCAGTAACCTCAGATATGCAGATGACACCACCCTTATGGCAGAAAGTGAAGAGGAACTAAAAAGCCTCTTGATGAAAGTGAAAGAGGAGAGTGAAAAAGTTGGCTTAAAGCTCAACATTCAGAAAACAAAGATCATGGCATCTGGTCCCATCAGTTCATGGCAAATAGATGGAGAAACAGTGGAAACAGTGTCAGACTTTCTTTTGGGGGCTCCAAAATCACTGCAGATAGTGACTGCAGCCATGAAATTAAAAGATGCTTACTCCTTGGAAGAAAAGTTATGACCAACCTAGATAGGATATTCAAAAGCAGAGATATTGCTTTGCAGACTAAGGTCCGTCTAGTCAAGGCTATGGTTTTTCCTGTGGTCATGTATGGGTGTGAGAGTTGGAGTGTGAAGAAGGCTGATCACCAAAGAATTGATGCTTTTGAACTGTGGTGTTGGAGAAGACTCTTGAGAGTCCCTTGGACTGCAAGGAGATCCAACCAGGCCATTCTGAAGGAGATCAGCCCTGGGATTTCTTTGGAAGGACTGATGCTAAAGCTGAAACTCCAGTACTTTGGCCACCTCAAGTGAAGAGTTAACTCATTGTAAAAGACTCTGATGCTGGGAGGGATTGGGGACAGGAGGAAAAGGGGATGACAGAGGATGAGATGGCTGGATAGCATTGCTGACTCGATGGACGTGAGTCTGAGTGAACTCTGGGAGTTGGTGATGGACAGGGAGGCCTGGCGTGCTGTGGTTCATGGGGTCACAAAGAGTAGGACATGACTGTGCAACCGAACTGAACTGAAGTGAAGCAAACCAAGCAAATAGAATAAACCTAGACTTATCAAATAGAATATAGCATACTCAGTGTATTTTAGACTTCAAATAAACCTACACATTTTTTATTATAAGTATATTCTAAATATTTCATGGCTTCCCCGGTGGCTCAGAGGTTAAAGCATCTGCCTGCAATGCAGGAGACCTGGGTTCAATCCCTGGACCAGGAAGATCCCCTGGAGAAAGAAATGGCAACCCACTGCAGTATTCTTTCCTGGAGAATCCCATGGATGGAGGAGCCTGGTGGGCTATAGTCCACAGGGTCACAAAGAGTCGGACATGACTGAGCGACTTCACTTTCAGTTTCATTCTAAATATTTCATAAGGCAGACTTATACTAAAAGTATCTATTATTTTCTCAAATTTAATTTGGTATCTTGCATTTTATCTGGCAACTGTATTTTGGGCTAATTACTTAATTTGCATTTCATGTGGCCCTCATCATGGAGCAGTGTGGGATTTTCTGCTGATTGATCAAAAGCACAATTACATTTATTTTCTGTGAATGTGGAAAAGAAATAAGGGAAAAGAGGAACTTATTTAGGATTTTCAACTTAAAGAAACAGTTACTACTTGTGTGTCCCCAGGTTCATGACTGGACATTGAGCATTCAAAGGTACTTGCATCTTCTGATAAGTCATATACTCTGAGTTTGAAAGCTTAGATTCTGTATTTTGAAAATGGACACTCAAATATATATATTCCATTAAGTCTATTTTGGAATATTTAAATTAATAATTATAATAGATTGCATTTATGAAGTATCACCTAGGAAACTAAGTATTTTAAACTATATTAACTAATTTAAGCCTCACAAAAATCTTAACATTAAGTACTACAATTTTTCAGACAAGAAAACTCAAGGACAGAGGAATTGATTAACTTGTCAAAAATTACACACTCAGTAAGAGGTAGAGCTGGAATTTGAACTCAGACTAGTTTAGTTTAATTTTTCTCTTGACCACTACTCTATTCTACCTCTGAGCCTTGAGATAAAACACTTATAGACATATCATGAGATTTTTCTATGAAAAATAGACATGAAAGCTACCCTTGGCTTTCACATTTCATAATTAATTACAGAGATTTGCTTATCAGAACAGAAAAAAGAGTAGAAAGGATATAAACATAGAGTAAGGCCAACAGACTGCTGAAGCTCAATATTTACCCCTGTTCCCTTACACCCTTCGTGTTTCCTGACCTGTGAACAGAAGGAAGGAACTTTAAAGATCACAAAAGGGCCTCTACTTCATCTCATGCTACGGGTTTGAAATTAGGCCTGTGAAACTGGTCAAAAGCACAGAATACTAAATAAGTCATCTCCCTTTCATTGATGTTCCTTAGGTGATCCAAGAGCCAGCATGCTGCTTGTCTGCTTTCAGTTCCTTCTAGACTTAGACTGTGATTTCCTGCCCCAGGCTCAGAGTCAGCCTCTGGAAGAGTGCCATTTCTCAAGCTGTTGCCCTACAAGTCCAAATTATAGATACACCAGAGGAAATGGCAAAAATAACCTTCCCTACGCACATGAGACAGTAGGACCTGTATGGAGTATTTCAAGTAACTTGACTAGTTTCTGAAAAATACAACTATTTCTCTTAATGGATCATGGTCAAAAGGAACATGGACCCCGTAAAACAAAGCCTTTAAGACAAGAATATATATTTTCAGATAAGCTGTATCAAGTTTGTGTTTTTGCCTTTTCTTAGAGTTGGGATGAAAATGTTGAATAGCTTCCTGGAAAACATGAACATGCAGGATTGTCTGCTGGGTGGCATCCAGAATAAGAACTAAGCTTTCTATTTGCATTAAAATAATAATCAAAAGAAATTTAGACCCTATCACTTCATGGCAAATAGATGGGGAAACAACGAAAACAGTGAGATACTTTATGTTTTTCGGCTCCAAAATCACTGCAGATGGTGACTGTAGCCATGAAATTAAAGGACATTTGCTCCTTGGAAGAAAAGCTATGACCAACCTAGACAGCATATTAAAAAGCAGAGACAATTTACTTTGCTGACAAAGGTCCATCTAGTCAAAGCTATGGTTTTCCAGTAGTCATGTATGGATATGAGAGCTGGACTATAAAGAAAACTAAGCACTGAAGAATTGATGCTTTTGAACCATGATGTTGGAGAAGACTCTTGAGAGTCCCTTGAACTGCAAGGAGATCCAACCAGTCAATCCTAAAGGAAATAAGGCCTGAATATTCACTGGAAGGACTGATGCTAAAGCTGAAACTCCAATATTTTGTCCACCTGATGTGAAGAATTGACTCACTGGAAAAGACCCTGATGCTGGGAAAGATTGAAGGCGGGAGAAGGGGATGACAGAGGATGAGATGGCTGGAAGGCATCACCGACTTGATTGACGTGAGTTTGAGCAAGCTCTGGGATTTTGTGAGAGACAGGGAAGCCTGGCGTGCTGCAGTCCTTGGGGTCACAGAGTTGGAGACTACTGAGCGACTGAACTGATATTTAAAAGTTTTACTAAAATATTGCTTTATTTTAATATACCCAGGTGATAGCTTACCTGCATGTATAACTTATAAATTTCAAGTTACAGAATTAATGACTCTCTTTCAATTCCTTTTCCCCCAAAGTGATTTATTTCTACAGTATATCTACAATTATTTGAATTGATGAGTATACAGAATGATTATTTACAATACAAAAGTGAGAGAACAGTTTTGGATATTACCTTCAAACTTTGAATTTCAGTATTTCCCAGGTTCATGAAGAATATCAAAGAAAAGGAAAAACACGAGAAATAGTGTAAAATGCCATTTTGATTAATTTTCACAGAAGTTTTATTTTAAGAAGATTTAAGTTCAGTCTCCTTAGAAGACGTTAGAGAATTAATTTCCAGTTTGCTCACACAGCACCATCCTGCAGGGTTACTGAGGACATGTATCAACAACCATGGGCTTCCGTAGTGGCTCAGACCATAAAGAATATTACTACAATGCAAGAGACCTGGGTTCTATCCCTGGGTTGGGAAGATGCCCTGGAGAAGAGAATTGCTACCCACTCTACTATTTTGCCTGGAGAATTCAATGGACAGAGAAACCTGGCAGCCTACAATCCATGGGGTCATAAAGAGTCAGACATGACCCAGTGACTAATACACACACACACATCAACAACCATTAGTAAACAGAACATTTTGCCTTAAAAATAATAATATTCAAATACTCAGTGGCTTAAAATGGAGCTTAAAAATTATAACTAATTTAAACAAGTAGCTTCAGATAATGTATTTGTTTGTACACCTTTTAAATATTAAACACTGCATAAATGCTATACACACATATGTATATACACATGTATACACACATATGTGTGTATATATGTATGTCATGTGTAATCATCAAAGCATCTTTTCCAGTTGAATACTCTTCCAGATTATCTTCATTTTGTAGGTGAGAAAACTTAGGTTCATTATGTTGAGAACATGCTCAAGCCCATTTGATACAAGTGGCTTAAATGGGATTTAAAACTCAGACTTGTCTCATTTCAAGCATCATCTAGAAAGGATTATATTAAAGGTATAAGTTGAATATACAATTTGAAATATTAGTTTACACTCAAGAAAGTTGAGAAAAGTACAAGTTTGTAAATGGTCTCTTTGAAACTCAGTGGTATTTATTTTTAAAATCTTTAAAATTTTTGAAGAAAATATCCTCATTATTGAGACAAAGCAACAGTGTAGGCTCAGTCAACAAACCTGGAAGACAATCCACCATATTCCATGCAATCTGGATAAACTGTGAAAAGATCCCCAGATTTGATACATAATCTTTTGCCTTAAAAGGGGTAATTAAAAGTAAAAACCCTAAGAATTTTTACTAACATATATGATTTATATATATCTAATCTATAATGATATATAATGTGTCAGAAGATGGTTACAACATGGGAAAAATATATATATATATACACACACACAGTTATATGTGGAGGAGAGAAATTTAGACATAGAGAGAATAAACATATGGTTTGGAAAAAAATAAAAGGATAAAAAATTACTCTCAGGCTTCTCAAAATACTTCCAACAACAAAATTTCCACAGAATTTTGAGGAAAAGAGACCTCACATTTCATCCAAGAAATTTAAGTTCTATGGAGCATTCTTTCTATGTGGGTTTGTCTATTACATGAATTACTTTAGTTGACTGGGGTACAAAATCCACCAGAGAGGCTTAACTAAACTTTTGAAAATGTAGGATTCACTAAAACCTATGCAGATGAGCCTACATGTGTTATTTTTAACACAGCCCAAATATTCTCTATAAATGATATGACTGGACTGAAAACTATTTTTTTCATTCCTGGGTAGACATTTTGACTCTCTATTGATTTATGCTTATTTATGAGAGAAATGAGACTTTGGGAGGTTTTTTTTTTTTCAGTACCAGTCAAATCTAGGGCAAATTTAGAAAGTTAACCTCAGTCTCTTCTAAAAAAAAAAAAAATTTAGAAAGAAAGATGTTGGCATCAGTGTAGAGCTGAGTACAGAGCCCAGAAATGGAAGGAAGCAAATTAGAGCTGTCGATAGACAGTGGAACTCCCTAGTAAGCCCCCAAACTGCAATATGTTAGGGCCACTCTTCATAATGCCTCTGAGAGACTTGGACCTGTATCCATGCAGGTGCAGGCAGAGATGGCCCGAGGAAATTAGGTTAATTTGTGAAGAACATCCTCTGTTCTTCAAAATAGTGAACAAGTGCTAAGACAGGCATTGAGCAACTCCCCAAGCGGAAGCTGAGGAATGCTGCTGTTGGGTCAAAGTTGGGAAGTTTTGGAGCCATGGGAGTATGGAGTGGAAGGTTGCTGTGGCTAAGATGATCTCAGGCCTTAAAACAAAGTGCAATATTCCATCTCCAAAGAGGACCAGGAGAGGGGCAGAGGGGTCAGTCAGAAGGATGAAGAACTAGAGGACTAACCTTCTAGTATAGAGAGCCATCTCCCAGAAGAAGGAAGTGTGTACATTTCCTAGTATTCAGACTCACTCATGATTGTGCCCAGGAAGAATGCCATGCAAACAATAGGGCTGAGTTTTACATAAAATGTGCCTGAATTATTTAGATGGAGGGGTTGTCCTTGAAACATATCTTGTAGCATTGCAAATATGGGCATTTGTCTTTGGTAAATGAAAGTACGCCCCCTTTCTATGATGCTTGAAGAAAGATATTAGGAGGAACAAAGTATTTTTTTTGCAGGGACATATTTCTATCAGGGAACAAGATTCTCACCTAGGAAGAATTAGTGCCATAGATAAAATTTATGCTTTTTCTCTTTTTAGTGAAACAAATGCCAGCTACTTTAATATGCAGCTGGGATATAAAATCTGCAAAGTGCTAGTTACATCTGCACATTTGCTAATGGAATGACTAGGAATTTTCAAGCCACAAACTCAGGTGTGCAAATATATAACTACCTTTCTTTAAAAAAAAAAATCTTAATCTTTACTTTAATCTTTTACTAAATCTTTACTTTGAGCTATTATTATATTGAGAGGCAGAAAACTTAATTTTTTCAAGTCTAGGTAGACTCGGTATCCCAGAATATCGTGAATCATTTTAAGCTTAAATTCATTCAATTCTAGATTCCACTTTCCTAGGGGAACATTCCAGGCACATACATACCATCGTGACTTGGGGCCAGCATCAGCTTTGTGGCTACCATCCTTCATCATGGTGATGTAGTCACTGAGTTGTAACTTAGCCTCTCTAGCCTTAGGGATGGTCTTCTTGCTCACTCAGGCTAAGAGGGATGTGTTCCTATGGCTGCAGGTATGCACATGCATCTGTGTCTTGCCCAGCCTGACCACAGAGCCCCACCATGTTTGCTCTCTCATGGAACTCCAGGGTCATGGAGAGTTGAGGGGCCTCTTCAGGTCCTCCCTGTACAAACATGTCCCTATGATACATTTCTTCTTCCTGACGCTAACGAGGCAGTAGACACTCTCTTGAGAATGTTGTTTCCAAAATTCAGGTCAGAAGAGGATAGTTTCTATTTTCAGAATCACCTACATTTAACTGGAGTTTCTTTCACATGCTCTCCCCTCAAACTTACTTCAGAAATGGGAGAAAGATGAAAGAATCCCTTGCTCAGGAATGCACCCCAACTTGAATCCTCTTCCAGTTGTCACTCACTCCTCTATTGGCTCAGACCAATAAGCTTCAAATGGCTCAACTGCATAGTTTTGTGGGGAAAAAACCAGGAGATTAAAAAGGAAATTGATATAACTGAGAAGAAAAATATCTTGGTTATTACATGAAAATGTTATTCTGTGTTCTACAACATTACGTACGTCTTTTCTCAACCTCAATGTTTTTCTGCAGTGTTAGTGAGATGGGTTCCATAGACTCCCCTGATTCCTTTGCTTTGCTTTACTTTTCTTCTAATTTCTTTCTTCTTTATCACTTTTCTCTTATTTCTTCTTCATGAAAATAATTCATTAAAATTTGAATTGTAACTTTCCAGTGTGTGAAAATTATTGCTGGACAACTTTTGATTTACATAATGAAACATCTCTGTGAGGGATTTCTTATCTGTCTGTTGCTTATTTTCAGTGGTAAATTGTAGTTTGAAATGACACAGTGCCTGAAGAACTATGGACTGAGGTTCATAAAACTATACAGGAGGTGGTGATCAAAACTGTCCTCTAATAAAGAAATGCAAGAAGGCAAAGTGTTGTCTGAGGAGGACTTACAAATAGCTGAGAAAAGAAGAGAAGAGAAAGGCAAAGAAGAAAGGGAAAGATATTCCCAACTGAATACAGAGTTCCAGAGAATAGGAAGGAGAGATAAGAAAGCCTTCTCAAATAAACAATGCAAAGAAATAAAGGAATGCAATAGAATGGGAAAGACTAGAGATCTCGTTGGAGAAGGCAATGGCACCCCACTCCAGTATTCTTGCCTGGAGAATCCCATGGGCAGAGAATCCTGGTAGGCTGCAGTCTGTGGGGTCGTGAAGAGTCGGACATGACTGAGCAACTTGACTTTCACTTTCATGCATTGGAGAAGGAAATGGCAACCCACTCCAGGGTTCTTGCCTGGAGAACCCCAGGGATGAGGGAGCCTGGTTGGCTGCCGTCTATGGGGTTGCACAGAGTTGGACACGACTGAAGCGACTTAGCAGCAGCAGCAGCAGAGATCTCTTAAAGAAAACTGGAGATACCAAGGAAAACTTTCAAGCAAAGACAGGCACAATAAATAACAAAAATAGCAAGGACATAACAGAAGCAGAAGAGATTAAGAAAAGGTGGCAAGAATACACAGAAGAACTTTACAAAAAAGCACTTAATGACCCAGATAACCATGAATATGTGGTCACTCACCTAGAGTCAGACATCCTGGACTGTGAAGTCAAGCGGGCCTTAGGAAGCATCACTACGAACAAAGCTGGCAGAGGTGATGGAATTACAACTGAACTATTTCAAATCCTAAAAGATGATGCTGTGAAAGTGCTGCACTCAACATGCCAGCAAATTTGGAAAACTTAGCAGTGGCCACAGGACAAGAAAAGGTCAGCTTTCATTCCAATCCCAAAGAAAGGCAATTGCAAAGAATTTTAAAATGACTGTACATTTGCACTTATTTCATATGCCAGCAAGAATATGCTCAAAATCCTTCAAGCAAGACTTCAGTAGTATGTGAACCAAGAACTTCAAGATGTACAAAATGGATTTAGAAAAGGCAGAGGAACAAGAGATCAAATTGCCAACATATGCTGGATTATAGAAAAAGCAAGGAAATTCCAAGGGGAAAAAAATCTACTTCTGTTTCACTGACTACACTAAAGACTTTGACTGTGTGGTTTACAACAAACTGGAATATTCTTAATGAGATGGGAATACCAGATCACAATACTTGCCTTCTGAGAAACCTATACACAGGAAAAGAAGCAACAGTTAGAACTAGAACTGGAACAACGGAGAGATTCAAAATTGGGAAAGGAGTACATTGAGGCTGTGTATTGTCACCCTGCTTATTTAACTTATATGGAGAGTATGTCATGTGAAATGTTGGCTGGATGAAGCACAGGTTGGAATCAAGATTGCCAGTAGAAATATCAACAACCTCAGATACGCAGTTGATGACACTTTAATGACAGAAAGTGAAGAGGAACTAGAGCCCCTTGAGGAAGGTGAAAGAGGAGAATGGATCAGCTGGCTTAAAACTCAGCATTCAGAAAATGAAGGTCATGGCACCTGGTCCCATCACTTCATGGGAAAAAAATGGGGAAAATGTGGAAACAGTATCAGATTTCATTTCTTGAGTTCTAAAATCACTGCAGACAGTGACTGCAGCCACAAAATTAAAAGATGCTTGCTCCTTGGAAGAATAACCTAGACAGTGTATTAAAAAGCAGAAGCATCACTTTGCCCACAAAGGTCTGTATAACCAAGGATATGGTTTTGCCCAGTAGTCTTGTACAGATGTTAGAATTAGACATAAAGAAAGCTGAACACCAAAGAACTGATGCTTTCCAACTGTGGTGCTGGTGAAGAGCAATATCAAATCAGTCAGTCCTAAAGGAAATCAATCTTTTGAATATCTAAATATCCTTGAATATTTATAAATATAAATAATCCTTGAATATTTATTAGAAGGACTAATGCTGAAGCTGTAATACTTTGGCCACCTGATGCAAAGAGCCAAAACATTGGAAAAGAGCCTGATGTTGGGATAGATTGAGGGCAAAAGGATCAGAAGGTGGCAGAGGATGTGATGGTTGGATAACATCACTGACTTAATGGACACAAACTTGGGCAAACTCTGGGAGATGGTGAGGAACAAGGAGGCCTGGCATGCTGCAGTCCATGGGGTCACAAAGAGTCAGACACAACTTAGTGACTGAACAACTACAAATGATAAAAATAAGTTCTATGAAATAATCAGAGTGCTATGAGGACCTATATCAAGAGAAAATGCTCCTTGAAGAAGTAACTTTTCAACTCATATCCAAAAAGTAGACTTTGTTACATGTGTATTCTCAAAATTCAAGATTAACCTTTTAAAGACTGAAAATAGAATATGAAATATCTATGTTTGGAATGGATACATACATTTTGTTAAAAATAGGAGATGGAAAAGGGGAAAAATAAAACAACAGTGGAATACTAATGAAAGGATTTACACAGCTCATTGACCTTCCAGTTTACATTTTTTGAAAATCACTCAGGTTGCAGTGCAGAGCACAGAGGGTAGGGTATAAGAATGTACATTGTAAGCAAAGCTGGTAGGATGCTAAGATGAGAGTGGTTGCTCATTACACTGATATCAGAGAAGACAAAGAAACAGCAATGGAGAGATGGACTCTACTCTGAGTAGTGAAGCATATGAAGGATGAAGGCAAGAGAGGTGTCAAGGTGGACTACCAAAAATTGTCTTGCAGACAACCTACTGAGGGAGAAAATATTGCAAATGGTACGAACAATGAAAGATTAATGCCCAACATACATAAGCAGCTCACACAGCTCAACATCAAAAATAAATAAATAAGCCCAGTTAAAAATGAGAAGAACTGAATAGGCATTTTTCCAAGGAGGAAATTTAGAAGGCCAACAAGCACATGAAATGATGGTCAACATCACTAAGCATCAGGGAAATGTACATCAAAACTGCAAGATATCATTCCATACCCATGAGAATAGCTGTCATCAAAAAGAATGCAAGCAACAGGAGTTAGAAAAGGGAACATTTTCACATTGTTGGTGGGGATGCAAACTGGTATAGCAATCATGGAAGTTTCTCAAAAAGGTAAAATAGAATTCATGTGGTCCAGCAATCCCACTCCTGGGTATATACACCCCAAAAACAAAAACACAATTTGAAAAATGCCCCAGTGTTCATTGCTTCATTATTTATAATTGCCAAGATATGAAAGCAACCTAATAGAAAGCAACATAAAACCTCCCTCAACAGATGAGTAGATAAAGATTTTACAGACAGACACACACACACAGTGAAATAAAAAGAATGAACCATAAAAAAGAATGAAATTTTGCCACTTGCAGCAACAGGGATGGACTTGGAGGCCACTATGCTAGGTGAAGTGAGTTAAATAAAGACAAATAATGCATGTTATCACTTTTATGTGGAATCTAAAAAAAAGTACAAAAATCTGGTGAATATAACAACAAAAAAAAAGCAGGTTCACAGATACAGAGAACAAACTAGTGGTTACCAGTAGAGAGAGGGAAGAGAGAGGGACAAGATAGGGACAATACAATTAAGAGGCACAAACTATTATGTATAAAATAGGCTACAAGGATGGAATGGGGAATAGAGTCAATATTTTATAACTATAAGTGGAACATAATATTTAAAAATTGTGAATCACTCTATTGTACACCTGTAACTTATATGGGTTTCTCAGGTGACATGAGTGAAAAAGAACCTGCCTGCCAATGCAGGAGATGTGAGAGACACAGATTCAATCCCTGGGTAGGGAAGATCCCCTGGAGAAGGGCATGGGCAACCCACTCCAGTATTCTTGCCTGGAGAATCCCATGGGGAGAGAGGCCTGGCGGGCTACAGTCCACAGATTTGCAAAAGACTGAAGCCACTTAGCATGCACAACTTATATAATATTGTACAGAACTATACCTCAATAAAAATAAATACAAAAGTAAATACATAAAAATAATCAGAAAAATAAAATGAATTTCATGTTGTCTCTGAATAAAAGAACTCTCTTCCAGAAAGATTCCCACAAATCCATGCTACTTCAGAGAGCAAAGCATGAAATGAAGAAAATTATTATAGCAACTTCCGCAATACCTACATTGTACAGCTTCAATCAGCAGAGTTCAAAATACTAACCACATAACACTTACCACAAAGCACTAAGTTACTTGGATTCTATGATGTGTCCACGGTAAAGCTAAGACTTCAAACCTTTTTTTTTTTTTTCCCCTTACACCATTCAAATCACTTCATGCTATCTTCCTTAAGAGAAAACACAACTTGAAACCATAACTGAGTCAGTGCAACTGCTTCTTGGAGGAAGGCCTGGCGCAATGTTTGAATTCTCCAGCATAAGGATACTTTCCAGAATGCCAAGTTGGGGTTGATTGCCAAGGTTCTGCAGTATGCCTCAATGAACATGAATCACCGTTTCTCACCAGTGAAGGCTCAGATCATAGTGCTGAAAATATGTTTCCTCACAAGATGCCAGGTGGCCCAGCAGCAGCCGTACTGCCTATTCATGAACCACTTTATTGCAGAATAGAACCACGTACATATTGACGAAGACATCTTTGCTGTTATTATTGGAGTCGTGACGTTCTACAACTTCTGATGATTTGTAAGTTCTGTGACTCATAAGCTTTTGATGAGGAACAGTTTAGACCCTTAATTATAGAGTCATTTACATGGAATTTTTGGCTAAATGCATAGCTGTCAATCTTAAAAATCCTTGATACTGCAGATTCCATGATATTGCTTTCTCAAAGAGACCTACCCCATCTAACCTTTTAAAAAGGTTAGATGATAGCTGTCAATCTTGAAAAATCCTCGATACTGCAGATTCCAAGATGATATTGCTTTCTCAAAGAGACCTACCCCATCTAACCTTTTAAAAGTGCAGCCTTCCCTCCATGCTCTGCTTTTTCTTATTTTTTTCCCATAGTACTGATCATTTTCTAATATACCACATACCTTGCTTGTTATACTCATATACTGTTGTTCTCCAGTAAGAGGGAAGGACAGATATCTTATTTTTGTTTACTAGTATGTCCCAAGTGTCTGGCACATATTTGGTGCTCATCAATTATATGCTAAATGAGTGAGTTTTTGGTAGATAAAAGTTGCAAGATTAACTCTGTGGAGTATAGTTACATTACTTCCTTGGTGAAAAATACTTTCATGACATTCCGCCACCTATGGAATTTGGTCCAACACTTTAGACTTGTCACTGGGCTTTAAACTGTATCTTCCAGTTCCTATCTTTCCCTTATAGTCACCCAGTGTCTAATCATAGCACGGTAATAGCCATGTTCTTTCACACAGCATTGCCCCTACCAAGTAAGTCTTTCTCTCTGCATTATTATATGGCAAAAAATAATGCATGACAAACTACCTAAAAACCCAGTATAGTGGCTTACAGAAACACAGTTTTGTTTTCCTTTTAGGCATTGTGTGGGCAAGTTGGTGTTAGGCAAGACTCAGCTGGGATCTACCAGGGTTGACTCCAAGCTATAGATTAGAAATTAGGTCAGCTCCAGGTGTTTCCTCATTCTCTTGGGCCAGCAGTTACCCAGAGTATGGTCTGCTCCTGGAAAATTACTATCTATAAGTTGTTACCCTAGATCATAGCAGCACATTTAAAGACTCTGCTTGCATCATGACCACTAAGTTCATAAGACAAAACCAATGCACACGGTCAAACCCAGTATCAATGTGGGAGAGAAATATGCTCCATCCAAAGGGGGAGAAGTAGAGAAGTGCATATTTTATGATTAACCATCCGATCTTACACATTCTTACTTTTTGATCTATCCATCAAGACCCAGAGCAAGTGCTGACTACTCTATGAGCTTTCACCAATTCAGTAGGCAGTCAGATTTCCCATTCTTGTGATTCCAGTGTACTCTGCTAGACCTATGTCATTACCATTTACGGGTCTGACTCCCCTATTGGACTTTATGCTTCTAAAGAGCAGAAGCAGTTTATTAAGATTTATTTTCCTAATGTCTACCATGGCTGCATGCTCAGTTGCTTCAGTCATGTCTGACTCCATTGTGGCCCTGCGGACCATAGCCCACCAGGCTTCTCTGTCCATGGGATTCTTCAGGTGAGAATACTGGAGTAGGTTTCCATGTCCTCCTCTAGGGGATCTTCCCGACCTATGGATCAAACTGGTGTCTCCAGCATCTCCTGCATTGGCAGGCAGGTTCTTTACTACTAGTGCCACCAGGGAAGCCCAAATATCTACCAAGGAACCTAGAAAATTATAACCTAAAAATGTCAGTTGCCTATAAATGGAGTGGATGGTCTCATTAAAAAAATAACCTGTGTAGATTCCATTACTAATTTCCTGTTCAAATAGGGTGGTTTAATATCATTCTTGCTGCACTACATGCAGCATATCTAGGAAGTGTTCACATTTAAATCTGGGTAGAAGCAGATTATTATTATTTTGAATCTCACTGTGAAAGCATTGTATTGTATGCTGAAGTGTTCAATATACTTCTCCAAATGCTTTTCTACAGGAAGGAATGACAATATTCCTGGCCAAGGATTTATATTGAATAGTTAGGGCCTCAAAGAAATGAATTCTTGACAGTCAGAATAAAGTATTCTTAGTTTTCTGTCAAACTTGTACCACAAAACCGCTCTGTTTTTATTATACATATAGTGTCAATTGGCAAACACCTGGATTTGTTCTAGAGGAGTCTCCATTTATTCCTCTATCCATCTTTTTATTCATATGACTTTACTTTTTTCAACTAAGCTTTGTCTTATGTAACTGCACTCACAACCCAGTTTAGAATTCACAGTTTATGTCGTTTCTATTATACCCTTGCCAATATCCCCAAATACTATTTTCCTTGACTTTTTATTGAATTCATTTAAACGGAGGCTGGATGAACTCAAGTACTGATTTCCATCGTACCTCTTTGAAGCAGCTAAACATCATTTTGTTGAACTAGAAGCGTCAACTCCCATTCCATCTATCTCCATGCTATTGACTTTTAAGATCTATATGTCCAATATCCAATTAATTTTAAAACCACCTTGTATAATGGCTGTCAAGCAATTTTTATCTATGGGGAAAAATGATGTGACCTTGGGATTATAATCTATAACATCACTAGGACACTGTTTATCTTTATCAACTGAATGCCTGATAATTATAGAAATGAATACTAGTTGATAGGATTTTATAGGTAATTTCTTGTGAGTAATCGGGTTTTCGAATTTTTATGGTAAAATTTTAGTTTCTTTCCTTCCAAGGGAGCCAGACATGTAGATAAGAGTTATCAGATTCAAAATTGATAAATAAGAAATCAATCACCTTTTGATGCAAAAAGTGACAAATAAATATCTAGTATAGGAATTGTAAATATTATCAGAGCTGGAAGAAGCCATGCAGGCAAGATTAAAAAAATAGTAATGGTTGAAACTGAATTACTGAAGTATTCCCATCTTACCTATAAGCATTCCAGTTCAACAGATCATATCAGCCTACTAATTCTGGTTCAGAGAACTTGACTCTATGAAGTACAGGAGCCCTGAACAATAGGAAATTTCTTACAAGAAGTCAATAAGCATATGATTTGTAGTTTGAGACAAGTCCTCCTGTACCAAGGTGTGTGTGTGTGTATATATATATATACTAATCAATGCTAAGATTTCCCACAGTAGAGACTCATCTGCTTAAGGTTTTTTTTTTTTTTTATCTTATGCAACAAATACATATGATAATGGAAGGGAGATTTAGTCATGATTCCTTGCATTATAAGAGACCCAGTTAAAATTCCCATAAACAAAAAGCATACTTTTGTCTTGTAGATGCTTTAGAAATTCACAGAACAAGGGAGAGAAAAGAAAAGAAAAAGTCTTAAAATCAGATTCAGGGACTCCATTTGGGGATTCAACGCTATCAGGAAATTCTCTCTTGCTTTTTTCTGTCTTCTTATTTTTCCCTGTCTTCTCTTTCCATTTATCTTTCATTTTCTTTACATGTTAGCCCTATTCTCTTCTGCAGGCAAGTCTTAACAATGTCCAGCAACCTCACCTTATCAGTACTCAAGAAAGAGTGATTTTTTTCCCCTATTATCCATGTATTAGCAATAGGAAATCTCTTATAAGAAGTCAATAAGCATATAAGAAAGCTTGCTAGGAGAGAAAAAACAATACTGACAGTCTACCACATATAGATGCTCATCAAGCAGGTGCATCTCAATGGGAATAAGTAAATTAATTAAAGCCTTTCTTAAGAAAAGGGAAAACAGAGTCCCTAAAGACAGGAGACAGAACCATTATACTAGTCAAGACTACTGACACTGCAGTTAAGAGTTCCTAAGCTAGAATCCTAGGGCTACATGTGCTAGATTTTGTGACCTTGGGTAACTTCCTTAAACTTCCTTAAGTTCAATCTTTCCTACTTTAAAATGAGATTCACTCTTAAAATCTGTATCTTCTTCCTGTAAAATGGAAATAATGTCAGGATTCTTGTCACTCAAAAGAATGTGTATGCTCAGCAGCTTCAGTTGCGTCTGACTTTGCTATCTCATGGGCTGTAGCCTTCCAGGCTCCTCTGTCCATGGGATCCATGGGCTCCTCTTCTCCAGGCAAGAATACTGGAGTGGGTTGCTGTTTCCTTCTCCAGAGGATCTTCCCGGCCCAGGGACAGAACTTGCATCTTTTATGGCTCCTGCATTGGCAGGCAGGTTCTTTACCACTAGTGCCACCTGGGAAGCCCCATAATACTAGAGTGGATTGTAATTTCCTCCTACAGGGGCTCTTCCAAACCCAGGGATCAAACCCATGTCTCCTACGTTGGCAGAGAGATTCTTTACCACTGAGCTATGAGAGAAGCCCTTAACACAGAATAGGCACTCAGTAAACATTGGATAAATGATTGAATCAATGAATGGATAAGCAAAGAGAGCTTAATATCATAAGATTATTTCAAATATTTTGCTTAGCACAGCGGGCATGTGTTAGATCTTCAATAAACAGTACTCATAAAGCTATAATGACCTGACCAAGTGAAGGGGGAATGAAAGAAGATCCCACTAGGAGGCCAGGGTAAAAGAAACAGAAAACTAAGGCTTGACAGTAAAGGGATGGATTTTATAGTATTGTTCCTTTCAGGTTAACTGCAGTGAATAGAGGCATACTCATGTGTTCATCTAATTTTTAAAATCATCTGTGTAACTATAGCATAGCTCATATGCCAAAACATTTTTGTTTTGTTTGCTCAGTCATTAAGTCATGTCCAATTCTATGCAACCCCATGGACTGCAGCCTGCCAGCCTCTCTGTCCGTGGGGGTTTTCCAGGCAAGAATACTGGAGTGGGCTGACATTTCCTTCTCCAGGGATCTTCTTGGACCGGGGTTCGAGCCCACGTCTTTTACTTTGGCTGGTGGATCCTTTACCACTGACCTACCAGTGAAGCCCCTGCCAAAACATATAGTTATCAAAATGATAGTTGTATTTGTTCTTAGCTCCATATTGCCAATCAAGCTGTAATTCCCATATGTTAGCTCTGTTGATGTCACACCAAATAGTGAGGAAAGTTAAAAAATATTCAGAGGAACTTCTGGATGTTCCCAAACATCTGGGTATTTGTCATCATGAGCACAAAATAGACATATATTTTCATCAAAAGCTTTGAGAACAAGCAGCAGTATATAATGAATATCTAAAAGGAATTTTCTTTTTATTAATAATTTCTCTCTAGTGACTACAGTGGTTTCAGTTCCATAGAATTCTATGTTTGTTTTATTGTTGGATATAAAAACATCATGTATTATAAATATATACCATACAGTTTTCCAGACAGTTGTGATTAATTTATGTTGCTCTATCTGTATGCCTTCTGTGACATTCATTTCATTCAAGATGGCTTCCATGGAGGAACAGCCAGGTTACCAACTCACTGTGATGACTGTAAATTGCTACTGTGCCTGAGCTCTATAAATATTAATATCAGCTTTTTAATACCTGACTTAATATTAATTGAGATAAATATGTAATCCTAAGGACCAATATAATGCTAAATGAGTTCATAAATGCAACAATTATGGATTGTTTGTTTGCCTTGGATATTCCTCCTTGGTGAAACATTTTCCTACTAAGATTTTAGTTAATAGTTCTCAATTAACAAATAAAATCCTTAGAAAATACAATTATTTTTCACAGAAACATTCCCAATTCAACATGGATATATAAATTCTGAGTAAATACATTTGATTATTGGATCCATATGAAAGCTTATTTGTGCCCTTCCTGGGCTTGCTCAGTCCTGACTTTCTGCCTTTCTCTGCTAAGCTCTGTGTCACTGAGACTGAATCTTACAAACTGCATTTCCCAGCCTTCTGACTAAGCTGGCTTTTCTTGCATTTAGCCAATGGAAGTTCCTGGCAATAGAGTGGAGAATGGCAGGAAAGGAGAAGCTAGTACGAGGCACCATCTCTGACAGTTATATATTTGCTGTGGCTCCAGCTTCTACTTGGAAAAATGTTTATCACTATTCCAACTTCCTTTGGGTAGCTCCAGGACTTTAATAAAATCTTTTCCTCTCTCACTCCTTCCAGCCTGGGCCTGAAAATAGTTGTTTTTTTACTGCTAATCTCTTGATTACCTCACCAACTCTGATTTATTTATCATCAATTTGCTACATTAATTTCTCTCTGTTTTAAGAACACAATGAGGTACCATTTCACACCAGTCAGAATGGCTGTGATCCAAAAATCTACAAGCAATAAATGCTGGAGAGGATGTGGAGAAAAGGGAACCCTCTTACACTGTTGGTGGGAATGCAAACTCGTACAGCCACTATGGAAAACAGTGTGGAGATTCCTTAAAAAATTGCAAATAGAACTGCCTTATGACCCAGCAATCCCACTGCTGGGCATACACACCAAGGAAACCAGAACTGAAAGAGACACATGTACCCCAATGTTCACTACAGCACTGTTTATAATAGCCAGGACTTGGAAGCAACCTAGATGTCCATCAGCAGATGAATGGATAAGAAAGATGTGGTACATATACACAATGGAGTATTACTCAGCCCTTAAAAGAATAAATTTGACTCAGTTCTAATGAGATGGATGAAACTGTAGCCGATTATACAGAGTGAAGTAAGCCAGAAAGAAAAACACCAATACAGTATACTGACACATATATATGGAATTTAGAAAGATAGTAATTATGACCCTCTATGTGAGACAACAAAAGAGACAAAGAGGTATAGAACGGACTTTTGGACTCTGAGGGAGAGGGAGAGGGTGGGATGATTCGGGAGAATGGCATTGAAACATGTATACTATCATGTAAGAAATGAAGCACCGGTCTATGTTCAGTACAGGATACAGGATGCTTGGGGCTGGTGCATGGGAGGATCCAGGGAGATGATATGGGGTGGGAGGTGGGAGGGGCTTTGGCATTGGGAGATCGTGTACACCTGTGGCTGATTCATGTCAATGTATGGCAAAACAAATACAGTATTGTAATGTAGAATAAAAAAAAAATTATAAAAAAATAAAAATTAAAAAAATAAAAGGTTTCTACTTTCCTACCTAGACCTAGACTGAAACACCAATTATCATTTGCCTAGTTGTTAAGTAGAGAATAAACCATTTCTAATGAAGTAACTAATATGTATTCAGAGTAGTCAGTGATTCTGATCATTAAAAACAACTCCTTGAAACCAACCTAGTTTCATATCCCCATGAAAATGGGGAAGTAAGATTTGTAATGCCAGCAGATGGCCTGCAGCCACAATCATGGTTCTACTAAGTGATTATGCTCCCCAGATTTAACTAGAAAGCACTGGGATAAAATCGCAATGGCAGAAGGTAACGTGTATATGTGTATGAACTAGATGAAGTGTGTGGTTTGGTGAAAGGCACTCTAACTCACATCCTTAGGGATGAATAAACCAAATAATGACCTAAGGAAATCCAAAGGACACTCTTTTCCCAAGATTTTGCATAAATCAAGTCAAGGGGGACAAAAGTTTAACTGGCAAATTCCCAGGAAGGAGGAAGGCTGGAGTGAGGAAGAAACTAAATGTGTGAACTTTGAATGCATTTATATTCCTCCAGTCCCTTCTATAATTCTTTGAATGGGCACTGTCTAGACTGGTATGTTCTACTTAAATCTGTTTAATTGTGCCATTACCTTTCCTTATCCTTCCAGTCCTTCTGATTTTTGATATAATAATTGATAATTTCTCTCCTTTTATAGAGAAGTTGTTATCCTATTAAAATTTTGAAAATACTCTTTAGAAGATGGCTAGCTAAACTGACAAAATAAACAAGGAGACAGGTTGTCATGATTTAGTTAATTTACCAAACATTTATTTTCCCCTTGATAAGACACAAGTGCAATAATATCATTTCTCAGAAAAATGCAGACATAGTTCAAAAATGGTGGCAGATATGCTAAACACATAACTCTTTTAAGCTAGACATGTAATTACTAGCAACTGTTCCCGGTTTAATATTTTAGAAAACATGTATTTATATTTATTGAACCTGACCCATGCAACAGTTATGAGGAGATTAGAGTATGTACATTTAGAGCAATAAGTAACTTGTCTGGAACATGGGAAATAAAGAAAGTAGAGGAGAAATATGTAATGGAATCAAGATTTAGGCAGGGATCAGGTAATGTAGAGCTCATAACTGACTATAAGTCTTTGGCTATATTCTGAGGGATTGGCAAGCCAACTGGAACATTTTAAGCAAGGCAATGATATGATCCATTTTTTATTTTTAAAAGACCATTTTGATTATTCTGTGATAACTGAATTAAAGAGAAGCATGGACGCATTTACTAGACATTTGCAATAAATCCAGGTGAAAAAAGATGGTGATTCAGACTAGGATGAGAGCAGAGGGTATGGTGAAAAGTAGTCAGATTGGTGTATGGATCAAACAGATATGTAAAACTTATGCCGGAGTACATGGAATAATAATGATGATGATGATGATGATGATAGCAGTCATAATAATCATGTGTGTGTGTTAGTCACTCAGTCATGTCTGACTCGTTGCCATTCCATGGACTGTAGCCTGCCAGGCTCCTCTGTCCTTGGGATTCTCCAGGCAAGAATACTAGAGTGGGTTGCCATTCTCTCCTCCAGAGGATCTTCCTGACCCAGGAATCAAACCTGGATCTCCCACATTGCAGGCAGATTTTTACTGACTGAGCTTCCAGGAAAGTCCATAATAATAAATAATATTAATAGTACCTAGCAATCATGTTAGCTTTTAGAATTTGAATTTTTCTTCATCTCTCTACTTCAATTCATTGTACTATGAACATTTGCTTTGTATCTCATTGATATTTCCTAGATCATTAAAGTTTTCAGCTTCTAATTTAAGAAATAATACTTTTATCTCCTATCCCTGGATGTCCATTAAGATAATGTTAAATGAATCAAAATGGTAACCCTACAGCCACAAACATAATAGAAAATGGGACATCAGCTGATCAAAGTTTCTGAATCACCTCTAGAAGATGGCAAACAAATGAAATGATGAAACCCAGAGAAGGCTACAGACCAGAGCTCCTGATAACAAGGAAAGTAACCTCAGAGGGTTGGAGAGAGAAGGAGTCTAAAAGCAAAGAAAAACTTGCTTCCTATTTATGCAGTCATCCTCCTCTATCCCTCACTCAGAAGCTAGGCTTTAACACCCAAGTAAATACATACAACAAAACCAACAATCAAAGGACAATTATTTTCTAAATAACCTGAGCTGCTTAGAGAGAAATGAGGCAACTAGTATATTGTGGCATTAAGGATGTCTAGTCATAATGTAGCATCCAGTTCTGTTGACCATTTGGCAAAAGCTGCCTGTTAATAAAATCCATTTTGAATAGCATGAGTGGTATCAGCCCCCATTTTATAGTATCATTCTGAAATATGAAAGGAAAGGGAGGTAATGCAAGAAATGGAAGGGTAATTTTTCTTTTTTATAATTTATTTTACAATACTGTATTGGTTTTGCCATACATCAACATGAATCTGCCACGGGTGTACACGTGTTCCCAATCCTGAACCCCCTCCCACCCCCCCTCCCCGTACCATCTCTCTGGTAATTTATTCTTAGAAAGATTTATGTATGTGCGTGTGCATGTATATACTTCATAAAAGAATCACATGACTTGTCAAAGTGTGGATCACAGGAAAATAAATAATTACACAAAACTTAAAGTATTTCTGACAAAAGATAAGAAAAATAAAGTCAAAGGAATTCCTCAAATACATATTAATAATGTATAACCAAGAGAAATATGAGAGAAAAGATAAAAATTATATAGCATCCATTTACGATAGTGCTGAACTAATTAGAACTCTGAGAAGGGAGCACAGAGGAAGACTAGGGGAAAAATATTTAAAAAAAAAGCCAAAAATGTTTATGGAGTTAAAGGAGATGTATTCAAACAAAAGAAGCTCAACAAACATTGAACAAATTTGGTAAAAGTAATTTTTAGATGTACCACTGCAAACTCATAGTAAATAAGAGTATTTCATGTATCTAGTGCCACTTGAAAGAGCACCTCAAAACTTAGTGGCTTCAAACAAGCAGCATTGACTTTAATCACAAATCTACAGTCTGGGATGGCCTTAGATCATCAGTCCATGGGTCACAGAGAGTCAGACACGGCTGAGCTACTGAAAAATGGCAGCTCATACCTGTTCTGGTTGGCTACTGGGATAGCTCAAAGGCTGAGACTGGACTACTTTGAAAGCTCACTCACATCCTGAAAGACTGGGAAAAGAAAGATCTGGCCTGAACAGCTGGGTCTCCTATCTCCATGTGATCTCTTCATATGAAACTTCTAGCACACTGGCTTCAGGACAGCTAGACTTCTTCCTTGTTAGCTTTGGGCTCTCAGGGCACGTTTCCTGAGAGAGTTCCCCAGGCTTGATCACCTTGTTTTTCCTAATAAATCTTTATTTCAGAAGTTAGCTTTGTTTTAAAAAAAAACAAAAACAACTTCTAAGCTAGCACAGAGAGCCCCATCTACCTGGCAACTAGCTTCCCCCATTGTTGACATCCTGCACTGATATGATACCATTGTTGTAACTCATCAATCAACATTGGTACATTATTACTAACTAACCTCCATACTTTGTTCAAATTGCATTAATTTTTTCCTAGTGTCTTTTGAGATTACTGGTCAAGGTATTTTGCAGAAGGCCCTTCACTTTGCTTTTAGTAGATGTGTTTTCTCATGTTAACAGATTATGCTTGTTTCAGGAGGATAATCACAGAGATGAAATGCTCATTTCAATAAAACATAGAATCACTGATGAAGTTAGTCTTATTCATTGAGCTAAAGTACTATATGCTGGATTGCCCTATTGTGAAGTTATCCTTACCTCCTTTCTAGACTACATTATTTGGAAGCTAGTGAAAAAGCATAGCCCATACTTGGGGATTGAGGAGTTATGTTCTACTTCTTTGAGGGAGTAGTAACTATATACATCAAATGGAATTCTTCTGTATGGAAGATTTATCTATTCTCTCTCATTCAGTTTTCAATCAGATCAGTGTGGATTCACTAATATTTATTTATACTTTGTTATAATTCAATACTCCATTATTAGTTATCTGTCTCGTTGCTCAAATTGTTTCAGCATCAGTCATTAGCAGTATGTCCTTTTGACACAAGATGCTCTAGGCTAAACTTGTATATGTCCAGGTCCTAGATTCAGCCATTTCTCAAAACCTTCTTAATTTTATTGAAGAATGGGGTTGTAAACTAATATCTGGACAGTGAGCAAGCTCATCATTCTTTTAGGTCCTCCCAGTAATATGAGTAAATACATGTATGTACATTAAAGAATGGGCACATACACATCTGTATGTATTCATGTATCCATCAGCATTTATATTAAGCTAAGTTCAGTCGCTCAGTCATGTCCGACTCTTTGCAACCCCATAAACTGCAGCACGCCTGGCCTCCCTGTCCATCACCAATACCCAGAGTTCACTCAGACTCATGTCCATCAAGTCGGTGATGCCATCCAGCCATTTCATCCTCGGTCGTCCACTTCTTCTCCTGCCCCCAATCCCTCCCAGCATCAAAGTCTTTTCCAGGGAGTCAGCTCTTCGCATGAGGTGGCAAAAGTACTGGCGTTTCAGCTTTAGCATCATTCCTTCCAAAGAAATCCCAGGGATGATCTCCTTCAGAATGGACTGGTTGGATCTCTGTGCAGTCTAAGGGACTCTCAAGAGTCTTCTCCAACACCACAGTTTGAAAGCATCAATTCTTCGGCGCTCAGTCTTCTTCACAGTCCAACTCTCACATCCATACATGACCACAGGAGAAACCATAGCCTTGACTAGATGGACCTTCATTGGCAATGTCTCTACTTTTGAATATGCTATCTAGGTTGGTCATAACTTTTCTTCCAATGAGTAGGTGTCTTAATTTCATGGCTGCAGTCACCATCTGCAGTGATTTTGGATCCCAAAAATATAAAGTGTGCTACTGTTTCTACTGTTTCCCAATCTATTTCCCATGAAGTGATGAGACTGGATGCAATGATCTTCATTTTCTGAATGTTGAGTTTTAAGTCAACTTTTTCACTCTCCTCTTTTACTTTTATAAAGAGGCTTTTAGTTCCTCTTCACTTTCTGCCATAAGGGTGGTGTCATCTGCATATCTGAGGTTATTGATATTTCTCCTGGCAATCTTGATTCCAGCTTGTGTTTCTTCCAATCCAGCATTTCTCATGATGTACTCTGCATAGAAGTTAAATAAGCAGGGTGACAATATACAGCCTTGACACACTCCTTTTCCTATTTGGAACCAGTCTGTTGTTCCATGTCCAGTTCTAACTGTTGCTTCCTGGCCTGCATACAGATTTCTCAAGAGGCAGGTTAGGTGGTCTGGTATTCCCATCTCTTTCAGAATTTTCCACAGTTCATTGTGATCGACACAGTCAAAGGCTTTGGCATAGTGAATAAAGCAGAAATAGATGCTTTTCTGGAACTCTCTTGCTTTTTTGATGATCCAGAAGATGTTGGCAATTTGATCTCTGGTTCCTCTGCCTTTTCTAAAACCAGCTTGAACATCAGGAAATTCACGGTTAATGTATTGCTGAAGCCTGGTTTGGAGAATTTTAAGCATTACTTTGCTAACATGTGAGATGAGTGCAATTGTGTGGTAGTTTGAGCATTCTCTGGCATTGCCTTTTGTTGGAATTGGAAAACTGACCTTTTCCAGTCCTGTGGCCACTGCTAAGCTTTCCAAATTTGCTGGCATATTGAGTGCAGCACTTTCACAGCATCATCTTCCAGGATTTGAAATAGCTCAACTGGAATTCCATCACCTCCACCAGCTTTGTTTGTAGTGATGCTTTCTAAGGCCCACTTGACTTCAGATTCCAGGATGTCTGGCTCTAGATGAGTGATCACACCATCATGATTATCAGGCCATAGAGAATGTGGTCCACTGGAGAAGGGAATGGTAAACCACTTCAGTATTTCTTGCCTTGTGAACCCCATGAACAGTATGAAAAGGCAAAATGATAGGATACTGAAAGAGGTACTCCCCAGGTCAGTAGGTGCTCAATATGCTACTGGAGGTCAGTGGAGAAATAACTCCAGAAAGAATGAAGGGATGGAGCCAAAGCAAAAACAATACCCAGCTTGGATGTGACTGGTGATAGAAGCAAGGTCCAATGCTGTAAAGAGAAATATTGCATAGGAACCTGAAATGTCAGGTACATGAATCAAGGCAAATTGGAAGTGGTCAAATAGGAGATGGCAAGAGTGAACATCAACATTCTAGGAATCAGTGAACTAAAATGGACTGAAATGGGTGAATTTAACTCAGATGACCATTATATCTACTACTGCGGGCAGGAATCCCTCAGAAGAAATGGAGTAGCCATCATAGTCAACAAAAAGAGTCTGAAATGCAGTACTTGGATGCAATCTCAAAAACAACAGAATGATCTCTTTTCGTTTCCAAGGCAAACCATTCAATATCACAGTAATCCAAGTCTATGCCCAACCAGTAATGCTGAAGAAGCTGAAGTTGAATGGTTCTATGAAGACCTACAAGACCCTTTAGAACTAACACCCAAAGAAGATGTCCTTTTCATTCTAGGGGACTGGAATGCTAAAGTAGGAAGTCAAGAAACACCTGGAGTAACAGGCAAATTTGGCCTTGGAATGAAGAATGAAGGGAGGGCAAAGGCTAATAGAGTTTTGCCAAGAAAATGCACTGGTCATAGAAAACACCACAACAACACAAGAGAAGACTCTACACATGGACATCACTAGATGGTCAACACCAAAATCAGACTGATTATATTCTCTGTGGCCAAAGATGGAGAAGCTCTATACAGTCAACAAAAACAAGACCAGGAGCTGACTGTGGCTCAGATCATGAACTCCTTATTACCAAATTCAGACTTAAATTGAAGAAAGCAGGGAAAATCACTAGACTATTCAGGTATGACCTCAATCAAATCCCTTATGATTATACAGTGGAAGTGAGAAATAGATTTAAGGGCCTACATCTGATAGATAGAATGCCTGATGAACTATGGAATGCTGTTCGTGACATTGTACAGGAGACAGGGATCAAGACCATCCCCATGGAAAAGAAATGCAAAAAGCAAAATGGCTCTCTGGGGAAGCCTTACAAATAGCTGTGAAAAGAAGAGAAATGAAAAGTAAAGGAGAAAAGGAAAGAATAAGCAACTGAATGCAGAGTTCCAAAGAATAGCAAGAAGAGATAAGAAAGCCTTCTTCAGCAATCAATGCAAAGAAATAGAGGAAAAGAACAGAATGGGAGAGACTAGAGATCTCTTCAAGAAAATCAGAGATGCCAAGGGAACATTTCATGCAAAGATGGGCTTGATAAAGGACAGAAATGGTATGGACCTAACAGAAGCAGAAGATATTAAGAAGAGATGGAAAGAATACACAGAAGAACTATACAATATTAAGCTAAACCAGAGTTTAAATACTTTTGGTTTAATTCTAGCTTTCTCCTATTGTTTATCTGAACTTCTCAGTGGCTCAGCTGGTAAAGAATCAGCCCACAATGACGGAGATCTGGGTTTGATCCCTGGTTGGGAAGATCCCCTGGAGAAGGGAACAGCTACCCACTCCAGCATTCTGGCCTGGAGAATTCCATGGACTGTATAGGTATGGAGTCACAAAGAGTCGAACACGACTGAGTGATTTTTACTTTCTCACTCCAACAGTGAATACACCTGACTTCTATCATCTGCCATCTGTTTACTTATTGTTTATTCCAGTATAGATGTAAAATGGCTTCATAATTATTAATATGCACTTTTGTGAGAAAGTTTTACCAACTAGAGTGTAATGTTCACATGCAGTTCCTTTGTGTTTAGTTTTACATTTTCTAGTCATTTCTACACTTATGTAGGTAGGCCATTACCTCTTTTTCTTCACTCCCTTCAGTTAGATTACATTATGTATTTGTAATATATTTAGCTTCTTTTGTCACAGTCTACATTCCATCCTGAGAGCCTGTGTCTTTTTAAGAATTTACGTATATTAAAGTTTACTGTTTATGTCATAAAGTTCTATGGGGTTTGATCGAAGTTTTGTCAGATGGCGTCCTATATTTTCTCAGCTCTAAATTATCTTGTGAGCTTCATCTAGTTCTATTCAACCCTCTCCGTCTCCATGCTCTGGCAACATAGATCTGTTTTCCACCTCTGTAGTCTTCCCTTCTCCAGTACATCGTATACATGTACTAATACAGCATGCAGTCTTATAAGACTGGTTTCTTTTGCTTAGAAATATGTGTTTAAACTGCATCCATATTGTTGTATAAATGGACAGCTTCATTTCTTGATCATGAAGTATTCTATAATACAAACCTAGAACAATTTGTTTATCCATTATCCTACTGAAGGATGTCTTGATTCGTTCCAGTGTGAGTATCTATCACTTTTTTAAAAAATTATTTTAATTAGAGGCTAATTACTTTACAATATTGTAGTGGTTTCTGCCATACATTGACATGAATAAGCTAGTCTGGGAAGTTATATAATGTCACCTATGCTATACACATTCTGCTCATCAAAAGCAAGTCGCTTACATCAGCTTGTATCAAGTGGAGATGGATTAAATTCCCCATCCTACAGAAAGAATATCAAAGTTGTGGATATGTTTTAAAATCATCTCAAAAAGTAAAGAAAAAAAAAAGCCTATCTTCAGGGATTTTTTAATTCTCCAAACACAGTTGTAAATAAATGTTGTAGTTATTTTCTATTACTGTGCAACAAATTCCCACACATTTAGTTGCTTAAAACAATACCAGTTTTTAGTTCACCATTTATGATCTTGCAGTCTATAGGTCAGAAAACTAGCACAGCGTAATTATATTTTCTGCTTAGGGTCTCTTACAAGACTGAAATCGATGTGTCACTGTTGCAAGACTAAGTTCTTGTCTGACTTCCATGGGAAAGAATCCCCTTCTAAGCTCATTCAAGATTTTGGCTGGATTTGTTTTCTTATAACCATAGGACTAAGGTTTTCTTGCTAACTGTCAGCAAGGCACTGTTCTCAGTTCCTAGAGGATAACCCCTCTCATTGATATTTCACAGCACAGCTGTTTATCTTTCCAAGTCAACAGATTTTATTCTCTTTGACTTCTTTCTCTGACTCCTCTGTATGTAAAATTAATACCCAAATTTAAAGGGCTCATGTAGACATTTTCCTTTCTTAAAGTCCATGGTGTCATATAATACAATCTAATGATAGGACTACATTCCATGATATTTACAATGTGAAGAGTATCCAAAGTCTGTACACAAGGAAGCAGGAATTTGGGATCATCTTGTATTTCAGCCTACCATAACCATGGTCAAATTTAAAATAGATGACATATTTGACCACCTACTGGAGTTTCATGATGGAGAATTCATTTGAGCATGCTTTCTTGAGTGGCAGAGTAGAAATCTAATTGAAATAAACTACTGCAGTATGCATGAAGCACAGTGCATATAATTAAAATAATATCAAAACTATATTTGTTTTCCTCTTTTAGGCTGAACTGTCAGATAAAGCTTGGAAGCTTTGTCATAATGGCAGAATAGAATATAAAGTGAAAGTGAAAGTCACTCAGTCATGTTTGACTCTTTGCAACCCCATGGACTATACAGTCCATAGCATTCTCTAGGCCAGAATATTGGAGTAGGTAGCCTCTCCCTTCTCCAGGGCATCTTCCCAACCCAGGTATCGAACCCAGGTCTCCTACATTGCAAGCAGATTCTTTACCAGCTGAGCCACAAGGGAAGCCCAAGAATATTGGAATCGGTAGACTATCCTTTCTCTAGCAGATCTTCCCAACCCAGGAATCGAACTGGGGTCTCCTGCATTGCAGGTGGATTCTATACCTACTGAACTATTAAATAAGCCTCAATATTGGCAATGCAAAAGTCAAAGTATAGATCGTCAAGTTAGTGGACAGAAAGATGATAAGTGAAGGAATTATTATGGATATTATGATACTTGGGACTTCCCTGTATATATATTGGCAGGCTCAGTAAAGAATCTGCCTGCCAATGCAGGAGAAGTGGGTTCAATTCCAGGGTCAGGAAGATCCTCTGGAGAAGCAAACAGCAACATACTCCAGTATTCTTGCCAGGGAAATCCTATGGACAGAGGAGCCTGATGGGCTACAGTCCATGGGTTGCAAGAGTCAGACATGACTTAGCAACTAAACACCAATAGCAATTATTATATTTATCTAGTAATCAAGGGGTTCAAACACTGTGTTTGAAAAACAATTACACCCAGAAATTTGTGAATATATATTATACATAATATATATAATATCATAAATATTATATATATATAATATCATAAAGATGTCACTAGAATACTACTAGAGCTCATCAGTAAATTCAGGATACAAAATTAATATAGAGAAGTAGCTTGCCTTTCTATATATTTCTATACATTTATTCTAACAATGAATGATCAGAAAGAGAGTAAAAAGCTGGCTTAAAATTCATCATTCAAAAATTAAGATCATGGCATCTGGTCTCATCACTTCATGGCAAATAGAAGGATTAAAAGTGGAAACAGTGACAGATTTTATTTTCTTGGTCTCCAAAATCACTGTGGATGGAGACTGCAGCCATGAAATAAAAAAACACGCACTCCCTAGAAGTAAAACTATGACAAACCTAGACAGCAGAGACATCACTTTGTCAACAAAGTGCATATAGTCAAAGCTGTAGTTTTTCTAGTAGTCATTTATGGATCTGAGAGTTGGACAACAAAGAATGCTAAGCATTGGAGAACTGATGGTTTTGAACTGTGGTGCTAGAGAAGACTCTTGAGGATCTTTTGGATGGCAAGGAGATCAAACCAGTCAATCCTAAAGGAAATCAATCCTGTGTATCCATTAGCAGGACTGATATTGAAGCTGAAGTTCCAATAATTTAGTCACCTGGTACGAACAGCTGATTCATTGGAAAAGACCCTGATACTGGGAAAGATTGAGCCCAAGAGGAGAAGAGAGTGACACAGGATGAGATGGTTGGATGGCATCACTGACTCAATGGATATAAGTTTGAGCAAAATTGGGGAGATAATAAAGGACAGGGAAGTCTGGCATGCTGCAGTTCATGGAATCTCAAAGAGCTGGCCATGACTTAATGGCTGAACAACAATCTGAAAGAGAAATTAAGAAAACAATCCCATTTGCTGTCACATCAAAAGAATAAAATACCTAGGAATAAACCTATCTAAGATAAAAGACTTATGTTCACAAAATTATAAGACACTGATGAAAGAAACTGAAGAAGACACAGATGGAAAAAATAGGCCCTCTTCTTGGATTTGAAGAATCAATATTGTTAAAATGATCATAGTAATCAAAGCAATGTAAAGGTTCAATGCAATCCCTATCAAAATGCCAATGGCATTTTTCACAGAACAAGAACCAATAACTTTTAAATTTGTATGGAAGCACAAAAGAGTCTAAACAACTAAAACAATCTTCAGAAAGAACAGACATATAGGAATTAGGCTCCCTAATTTCAGATCTTACTACAAAACTACACTAATCAAAACAGTATGGTATTGGTGCAAAAGCAGTCACATAGATCAATGGAACAGGATAGATAGCCCAGAATTAAATGCATGCAGTTATGGTCAATTAATCTAGGACAAAGGAGACAAGGATATGCAACAGAGAAAAGAAAGTCTTTTCAATAAGCAGTGCTGGGAAAATTAGACAGCTAAGTGTAAAAGAATAAAATTAGAACACTCCTTGCTGTTGCTGCTGCTGCGAAGTCACTTCAGTCGTGTCCGACTCTGTGTGACACCAGAGATGGCAGCCCACCAGGCTCCCCTGTCTTGCCTGGAGAATACTCCTTACTATCATGTAAAAAAATAAACTCAAAGTGGATTAAAGACCTAAATCTAAGACTAGATGCTGTAAAACTTCTAAAGGAAAACATAGGCAGAACACTCTTTGACATTAATCACAGCATTATTTTTCTGAATCCATCTAACACAAAGGAAACATAAGCAATGAAACAAATGGGGCCTAATGAAACTTTAAAGTTCTTGCACAGAAAAAGAAACCATCAACCAAGTGAAAAGATAGTCTGCTGAGTGGGGGAAAATATTTGCAAATGATATGACTGATGAGGGATTAATAGCCAATGTATGTAAACAGCTCATGCAGCTCAACATTAGAAAAAGAAAAACAGCTTGATTTAAAAATGGGCGGAGGAACTGAATGGACAGTTTTCCAAAGAGGAAATGCAGATGGCCAGCAGGCACGTGAAAAGATGTTCCACATTGCTAATCATCAGGGGAATGCAAATCAAAATAACAATGAGATATCACCTCTCACAGTCAGAATGGCTATAATCAAAAAGAACCCAAATTACAAATGTTGGTGAAGATGTGGAGAAAAGGGAACTCTTATACACTGTTTCTAGGAATGTAAACTGAGGTATGTAAAGTGAAATGTAAACTGTGGAAAATGATACGGAGTTTTCTCAGGAAAAGAAAAATAGAACTACTAAATGACCTAGCAGTTCCACTCCTGGGTACCCTGAGTATATTTCTGAAAACAAAAACAGTGATTTAAAAAGATATATGCACCTCAGAGTTCATAGCAGCATTATTTACAATCGCCGAGGTATGAAAGAAACCTAGGTGTTCATCAACAGATGTGGTATACGCAATGGAATCCTACTCAGTCATAAAAAGAATAAAATTTTGCCATTTGCAGCAACATGGATGGACTTGGAGGGCATTACTTTAAATGAAATATGTGAAAGAAAGACAAACGCTGTGTAATATCACTTATATGTGAAATCTAAAGAATTCAACAAACCAGTGAATATAACAAAAAAAGAAGACTCACAGATATAGAGAACAAACTAGTAGTTTCCAGTGGGGAGAGGGAAGGAGGGAAAGGCAATATAGATGTAGGGAAGTAAGAGCTATAAACTTATAGCTGTAAAATAAGCTACAAGGATATATTGTACAGCACTGGAATATAGTCAATATTTTATAGTAACTATAAATGAGTATAACCTTTAAAACTGTGAATCATTGTATTGTACATATATAAGATACAATATTGTATAGCAACTATGCTTCAATTAAAAATGAATTAAATAAATATAATATTCTAGTCATTACCAAAAAAATAAAAAGTAGTACTATTATTTTATTGAGAAGAGGTGAAAATAAAGCAGATTTTAAGTAGGCTATCTCTTTAAAGGCATGGTATAACAAGCAGTAAATTATACCTGCTGTTGATAAATTGAGAAATATTAACGTGAATATATCATTTAGGGAACATGGAGATAACTAAGTTTGTCTGAGCATGGAAATCACTAATTATTGCTCCCTGTGTTTGTGACTGAGGTGGGGAAAGGTAAAGTAGGGACTATTGCTTTTAATATGCTTGTAATATGATAAAGTTTTAATATTTGCATATTACCTTGATAGAAAATTTTAAGATAAGCTACTAAATGAAAAATATTTGTATTTTAAGTTGATCAAGACTCATTGATCATCATTTTATTATTGTATTAGCACTGCTGTTAGTACTGCTTACATTAGTATTGCTTAAATCTATATAAATTATCAGTACTGCTTAAATCTATATAAATATTCCAAACTGCATTATTCATGAGATTATTTCACAATGTCTAGAAAGGTATGGCAGAAGTTTTACAGTTCCATGCTAAAGTTTAGGGATAATGTAGAAACAATAGGGCTTCCCAGGTGGCGCAGTGACAGGTGGCACAGAATCCTCCTGTCAGTGCAGGAGGCCCAGGAGAGGCGAGCTCAGTTTCTGACTCCAGGAGATACCCTAGAGAAAGAAATGCCAACCCACTCCAGGGTTTTTGCCTAGGAAATTCCATGGACAGAGGAGCCTGGTGGGTTACAGTCAATGGGGTCACAGAGAGTTGGATGATGACTGAGTGACTGAGCACAGCACATAGAAGCATTATTGACAGGATCTCCTTGAATAGCCCACCTTCTGTCTTATTAACAAAAAAAAGAGAAACAAAGACTAATGAACAATAACTTGTCTGTAATGAATCTATGCAACTTTCTCTTTCCAGAACTCAAAAACTGTCCTCTGAGGACAAGTTTGTAGGAAAAAAAAATAGTGTTTAGTTCAATTTCGTGGTGAAAAATTGCCTTTATATTTGCTCATCTTCAAGATTTATGATAACTTTCTTGTTCTATAGTTTCCTTAGAGATTCTAAGTAGTGGTTCAACTATCTCATGTGTGAATTTCCCCCAGACTTCAATAATTTACCAGAACACCACTTATCCTATCAGAGATTACATTTAGTCCAACGGACTGTGCTTTTTAATATCCTTAAGGACTTCCCGTTCTTTCTTATTAATGCTATTTTCCACTTTTTAATATGAAGACCATCCTTATTCATATGGGAAATGGAGTAAAAATATGAGAAAAGTACCTTCATTTTTCTTTGACATTTGTTAATATGATTAGCTATAAGCAATGAATCAACACTTTGCTGCACATCCAAACGTATATGAAATGCAAACTCTACAAAACTATTTCACTGAGTTAGAGAGTACCACATGATTTGAAATCATTATTTTAATAACATTATGGACTATGAGTTACTATTCATTGGAGGGTATTTTATTAAAAACCATTAATAATAAAATCAGTGCATCATCAAATTAACAATTTTTATGTGTATCATTAATTTGGTTAATGCTCAAACTGTTCTTTCTAAGACCATATGATTATGGGAACTAAAAACATAATAAAAGTTCTCATGGGAATTAGAAAACTGGTCCAAGTTAACCTATTATGGTTTTGTTTTTACAAGTGTTTTTGCTGTTTGGAGAAGTATAATATGTCACACATTTTGAGCAAACCTAAACTGATGTTAACCTCCAAATGGAAATGAAGTATTCTCTCTTAAGGACGTCGGTTTAAACTGTATCTCAGCACTGTAAATTGAAGTTTTTTTCTGATTATTTAACTTGAAGTGCCTAGTAATGTTTGCAACAATATTCATAGCAAAACTATCCTCTATGACATGTGTCTCATTCACCAGATACTCCGCTAAGTGCTTTTCATATATTGTGTTTAATTTAGCACCCTTTGAGTAGGTGTTATCCTTTTAAGTACATCAGAAAACTTGGGTCTGAGGTATTAAACACTGTGCCTTAGGATGTTAAGTTCAGCAACTGACCTTTTTTTTTTTAAAGCACACTGTTAATAATTATAACTGTCCCCACTTAATACACCAACAAGTAGTATGACCTAGATTTAGTGACAAAAGGGCAAATTAATTTATATTTGGTTAAGGAATAGAAAGTAAGCAATCCATGAATGAAGCTGAGATTTTCCACTTAATTATATTTGATTAAAAAAATCACAGCTTCATTCTGTCTTAGGTAAATGATTCACCACCAGGCTTCCTAGTGGCTCAGACAGTAAAGAAACTGCCTGCAATGCGAGAGACCTAGGTTCAATCCCTGGGTTGGGAAGATTCCCTGGAGAAGGGAAAGATTACCCTTCCCGTATTCTTGCCTGGAGAATTCCATGGACAGAGGAACCTGCCAGGCTATAGTCCATGGGGGTAGCAAAGAGTTGATACAACTGAGCAACTTTCACTTTCAATTTAATCTTTCTGACATGTAATAGATAGATTTAAACTGATCACATTAATGATTATTAAGTTATAATTGTTTTGTATTTGAAACATCTGCAAATAATTTCAGGGGCATTTCGAAATCAAAGGCTATGCACAAAAGGATTGAAAATTGATTATCTCTACAGCATTGAATAAAATGCAAATTCAGTTAATAATGGATAATTATTAATAGTTTTGAGATTTAAACTCCTTCAGACAAATATTCCTTCAAAGCTTTGAAATCTTAGATTATGAATAATGTGGTGGCTAAGTTTTAAACCTAGATAGCATATTGAAAAGCAGAGACATTACCTTGGCAACAAAGGTCCGTCTAGTCAAGGCTATGGTTTTTCCAGTGGTCATGTATGGATGTGACAGCTGAACTGTGAAGAAAGCTGAGTGCTGAAGAATTGATGCTTTTGAACTGTGGTGTTGGAGAAGACTCTTGAGAGTTCCTTAAACTTCAGGGAGATCCAACCAGTCCATTCTAAAGGAGATCAGTCCTGGGTGTTCTTTGGAAGGACTGATGCTAAAGCTGAAACTCCAGTACTTTGGCCACCTCATGCAAAGAGTTGACTCACTGGAAAAGACCCTGATGCTGGGAGGGATTGGGGGCAGGAGGAAAAGGGGATGACAGAGGATGAGATGGCTGGATGTCATCACCGACTCAATGGATATGAGTTTGAGTGAACTCCGGGAGATGATGATGGACAGGGAGGCCTGGCATGCTGGGATCCATGGGGTCGCAATGAGTTGGACACAACTGAGTGACTGAACTGAACTGAACTGAAGTTTTAAACTGATCACCAATTTTCTTAAAGGTAGGTCCCTTCTTTTTCTCTAAATCTCTTCAAAATTTGCTTTTGGAAACCCCATGTATCATTCAGTTTACAGATGATTCTTGTGATGGATAGTTCAGTAACACAAATATCTTTAGAGGCATTGCATATTTTAAATCCTAACCTCATGTTCTTTCAAGCACTATGTTTTCTTTTAGAAGACTAGGTACAGAAAAATTCTATTCAAGCATTTCAATAACACAATATATCTTTAAGAAAAAAAAATCATCTTTTAGAGATTTCTTTTCTTCCTCTCTCACAGAATCTTCCCATAATATCCATCTTTCCTCCACTTTCCATCTAAATCACTCAATCACCTATATTAACAAACAAACAAACAATGACTAGATTTTTCCAGGCAGAAGAAGAAGAGCCCTTGCTTTCCTCCAAAGGGCAGATGCCAAGTTTTCCATTTTTGCTCCTAGGCCACCACGAGTTCCATTACCTTTAGGACTGGTACACAAACACAGTCGGGGCAGGAAAGTATCTAACCTATGGAAACTTTAACATAATGTGTGAAAAATCAAACCACTCTGCCTCATAGCTGCTTCTTAAAAACAGAAAGTCACATAGTCCTGTCTGGCTCTTTGAGATCCCATGGATGATAGCCTGCCAGGCTCCTCATGGAATTCTCCAGGCAAAAGTCCTGAAGTGAGTTGCCATTTCCTTCTCCAGGGGATCTTCCTGACCCAGGGATCGAACCTGGGTCTCCTGCATTGCAGGCAGATTCTTAATCAACTGAGCTACTAGGGAAGCCCTGCTCCATGTATGGGTTGGCCAAAAGTTTGTTTGACTTTTTTCATACCATCTTACAGAAAAATTTACATCAACTTTTTTTTGACCAACTTAATATTTGGTATTACTCTTCTATAGTTTTAATTGATGTTAATATCTATACCACAGTTTACATAATAAGCACCTAGAATAACAATGTAATGTGTGTGCTCAGTTGCTCAGTCATATCCAACTCTTTGCGACCCCATGAACTGTAGCCCTCCAGGCTCCTTTGTCCATGGCATTTTCCAGGTAAGAATACTGGAATGGGTTGCTATTTCCTTCTCCACGGCATGAAGGGCATATATTTTCTTTAAAAAAATAGAGTATTTGATAAGTCTGCTGCTGATGCTGCTAAGTTGCTTCAGTCATGTCCGACTCTGTGATGCCATAGATGGCAGCCCACCAGGCTCCGTCTTCCCTGGGATTGTCCAGGCAAGAATACTGGAGTGGGTTGCCATTGCCTTCTCTGTAATAAGTTTGCATTCATCAGTTATTGAGTCGAGCTATTGATAAACTGAGCAAACTTTTTCATGATTGTTTCAATTTCCATAACTCTTGGTTACAATTTTTTCTATTGCAAAAATTTACTCTTCTTAGAATACAACTACTTCAGGATATTTACATGATAAGCACCTAACAACTCAATTTATACTGATTCATTTAAAAGTACTGAAAGAGATTTGCCAAAAGCTGATCTATCGGGAACACCTCCTTCCATATTAGAACATTGTTGTAGGCAACACAAAGAGATGGCATTCTTTTCAGCCCCCAAAACTTTTACTTTAGAAATGTTCCTGTGCTATGAAGAAATCATTCTTTCAGCATTGATTCTAGCTTCCACTCCCCAAAGCATCAAGTACAAATTCTGTTTTTATTTCCTACAAACAGAAAGTGATTTGTTTTACATGATTGCCAGGAGCAAGATAAAAATTTATCTTGCAAAGCAACTTTTAGTTCAGATGCCAAATGTAAAGCAAATGCAATCATTTTCACTACAGATATTTTCAAACAAATTTGGAATAGAAAACATTCTAGTGTTCCCCAAAATGTGCACATACAAAAAAGTAATAGATACTCAGTGCCCTAGCAAGAGGTCACATTTCTTATCTGTCAAATAGATTAAAAACTGTGGACTCTATTTTATGGGTTTTTATTGAAATTAACCGGAGAAGGCAATGGCACTCCACTCCAGTATTCTTGCCTGGAACATCCCGTGGGCAGAGGAGCCTGGGAGGCTGCAGTCCATGGGGTCGCTGAGAGTCGGGCACGACTGAGCGACTTCACTTTCACTTTTCTCTTTCATGCATTGGAAATGGCAACCCACTCCAGTATTCTTGCCTGGAGAATCCCAGAAACGGCGGAGCCTGGTGGGCTGCTGCCTATGGGGTCGCACAGAGTCAGACATGACTGAAGCAACTTAGCAGCAGCAGCATAGAAATTAACAGATGGACAACAAAACAGGACTGAACATACACATCTAGCTGGCAGACATAAGAATTTTCAGGAGAAGAAATGACAACGGGGAGATTATCAGACTGTAAATTTCTGGTGTAGAGAGAAGAATTTATTAATTACATGCAATTCATTAAGCAGATATTTTTAAGCCCCTGTTAATCTTGCATTTCTATAGCTGCTTCACCCCAGACAGAGAATCCTGAGATGTAGTTCTTCATGTGGATGCTAGGAGGATGATTCCTCAAGAATAACCAATTAGATGCACTTGATACCAAGCAGTATCAGGAGTTCATCTTCTTGAATTTACTTTCTTCCCTCCTTGGAGCTTTCTCTCTTTTCCTCTTTCTTCTTCTGTGTGATTATCCTAATTAATTATCAGCATATAAAATTTGGTTTCAGTTTCTGTTTTTAGGAACACTTAATTACACAAGAAGAACATGCCAGTGAGTATGAGAGTTGTGAATGACATAATAGGAGAGTTTAGAAGAAGAGTTTTTTCCTAGGTTCAGTATCTAGGTTTGTCAGGAAAATGACAAGGAGGTAGCAGGGTTTTAGGTTTTATTTTGAAAGATGGATATATAATTCTGACAGATGAAGGTGAGTATCACTGGCTAAATGATAGTTCAGGCAGAAGTGTGCCTAAGAGAGATTCTTTAAGAGAAAGCTGAAAGTAAGGGTAGTGAATCAGATCACTGAGAATCTTGAATATGACAGACACCCAGTGCTGGATATCATATGCTGTTCTTCCATGGTACCATACTTAATGTCATGTCAACAGGAAGCCAGAGCCACCTGAAACGAATAGATCATGAGAGTGGCTGTGGTTAAGAAACCTGTTTCTCAAATTTTACTCTGCATAAAAATGTCCTACAGAGAATTCTGGAATCTAGCCTCAGGCATTCTAATTCAGTAAGCCTGGGGAAGTGCCTCAAGCCTTCATTTCTATTAAGTTCTCAGATGCTGTTGATATGTCTGTTCAGGGACTGCACTTTGAGTAGCCTTGGTTTAGAAGAGGTCCACTCTTTCAATATACCAGTCCTAAATAGAGGCAACTCAGACCTGTGTGTTTCTAAATACAGAATATGTCATCTTTAGCCATCCTTGAAGTGCTTTCTGGGTATATGTGCATTTCAGATGGGTTGACATTTATTTTATTGTGCACAACTCTGTAGCTGATGCTGATAGAAAAATATCACCAGCTAAATCTGAAATTAAGCTCTTCTAAGTAACTCTTTCTACAGAGATTAGATTCCTGCAGAGATAAGCCAAAGGAAAAAGTTTTGATGACAGGGAGCATCCATATACACATAAGAAAAAGATCATGCTCTAAGAAAGTAATATGCTTGTACTTAGTCGCTCAGTCGTGTCTGCTTCTTTGCTAACACACGGACTGTAGCCCACCAGGCTCCTCTGTCTATAGTAATTCCCCAGGCAAGAATACTGGAGTGGGTTGCCATGTCCTTCTCCAAGGGATCTTCCCAACCCATGGATCGAACCTAGGTCTCCCACATTGCAGGTGGATTCTTTACTGTCTGAGCCCCCAGGAAGTCCCAAAATGTTTCTCACTACATAAGAAAGTAATAGGGACCCTCAAATAGGAAGATTAAAAGAAGTAAGATATCACAGATAGACTTATCTTCCTATTGTAACCTTCCTGACAGTCTGCACTGGATATTACTTAGCCAAGAGAGTGATCAGACTTTGAGTAGCTTACAAACAAAAAGAAGTGGCAGAGTATTGCAAATGTAATCTAGAGTTCATCCACTGATCTCTTTCATTTCTAGGTCCTTTTCTGAGTACTGCACCTCCAGAGGGAACAGGATGGGGTACAGGAAGCCATGTGGTATAAGGTATCATTAAGGGAACCTGGGATGTTTATTTTGCAAAAAAAGATCCATTGTGTGAATGGGTGTTGGATATAGCAAGTGCCATTTTCTTTAAAAGTTGCCATATGAGACCCTGGGAGGAAAATAAAATGAAAAAAGGATAACGAGGAAACGAAACAATCTGGATCCAGTATTGCAATAGCTGTCCACAGGGAATATGCTGGTTGGAGAAAAAGAAAGCTCTCCATTACTGGAGCTGTTCAAAACAAGTCAGGGTAGAAGCCTATTAGAAATGCATTTTGTAAAGGTTTGGAAATCCTTTGCTACGTAATTCGAAGATGACAGGAAAAACAGCTTTTTTTCCTAATAGGATATTTGTGTGAATTTCAGGAGACCTGAATTTATAGGTGAATATTCTGTTTTGTTCAAAATAGAAAGACCCCACAGATCAGTGATCTAAAGTTAGTATGAGAACAAAAAGAGCATTCTCCTGACAGGGCACTGAAGCTACACTCAACACAGCAGGGTCCCCGTGAACACTTAAAGTCCTCAGTGGGAAGTGGTCATTTTATTGCAATCTGGGCTTGCTTGCAATTATCAGGTCTTTTCCATGCTGTGTCCTGGACTTTAAAGAGAAATTAGTTGATGGCCTAATGTGTGAGAGCAGAAAAAGAAAGTCTTTTCTGTTGTGCTGAGTTAAGAATAAATGAGGTTTCATTTTTCCTGTTGTGTCTACTAACTTATGTTCATAAAGAGTACTGTTAAATTTTCTCAACCAGAATATGAACTATTTAGAAAGGGTGTAATTGATGGCTTCATTAGAGTAAAATCATTTAACTTGTTGCTCTTGAGAATTCCTCATGTGATACTCTCAGTAGTATAGCTTTTGGTAGGGAATTATGGAAACTAGTACAGAAATCAAAAACTTTGTAACAGACTTAAAGTATATCAAAGGCTGCTGGAAGAATTAATGAGCTTGAAGATGTGTCAACAACAGAGTGAAAATCAAATGGAAAAAACTGAAGCAAAATATCCAAGGACTACGGGACAATACAGAAAGGAATATAGTCATACCTTATTTTATTGTCCTTCACTTTATTGCAGTTTACAGATCTTATGTTTTGTACAAACTGAAGGTGTGAGGCATTTCTACAGGGAGCAAGTCTAGCGGTGCCATTTTTCCAACAGCATTTTCTCACATCATGTCTCTATGTCACATTTTGGTAATTCTCTCAGTATTTCAATTTTTTCCCATTATCATTATATTAATCATGGTGATCTGTGGTCAGCAGTCTTTGATGTTACTATTAAAAAATAGTTTTGGGCCACCAGAGACTATGTCCATTTAAGACTGCGAACTTAATAAATGTTACGTGTGTTCTGACAGCTTCACCCACCAGCCATTTCCCCATCTAACTCCCTCTGCTTTGGCCTCCCTAATCCCTGAGACGTGACAATACTGAAATTAAGTAAATTACTAACTCTACAATCGCCTGTAAGTGTTCAAGGGAAAGGAAGAGTCAAGCATCTCTCACTTTAAATAAAAGCTAGAAATGATTAAGCTTAGTGAGGCCACATGTTAAACTCAGATAGGCCAAAAGGTAGGCCTCTTGTACCAAACAGCCAAGTTGTGAAGCAAAGAAAATGTTCTTGAAGGAAATAAAAAGTGCTGACATAAGTGATACAAAAGTTTTCTTTATCTGTTATAGATTTAGGTATTTTATGTATTCTTAAAAAAAAAAAAAAAACCTTAATTTACTCCTTATTTACTTCTTACTATACAAAGATGCTTACTCCTTGAAAGAAAGGTTGTGACCAACCTAGATAGCATATTGAAAAGCAGAGACATTACTTTGCCAACAAAGGTCCATCTAGTCAAGGCTATGGTTTTTCCTGTGGTCATGTATGGGTGTGAGAGTTGGATTGTGAAGAAGGCTGAGCGTTGAAGAATTGATGCATTTGAACTGTGGTGTTGGAGAAGACTCTTGAGAGTCCCTCGGACTGCAAGGAGATCCAACCAGTCCATTCTGATGCTAAAGCTGAAACTCCAGTACTTTGGCCACCTCATGTGAAGAGCTGGCTCATTGGAAGACTTTGATGCTGGGAGGGATTGGGGGCAGGAGGAGAAGGGGATGACCAAAGATGAGATGACTGGGTGGCATCACTGACTTGATGGACGTGAGTCTGAGTGAACTCTGGGAGTTGGTGATGGACAGGGAGGCCTGGCGTGCTGCGATTCATGGGGTCGCAAAGAGTCGGACACAACTGAGTGACTGAACTGAACTGATACTATCACTACAAGAGGAAAACAGGCACTGTATTTTTAACTGATTTTCTTACTATGGGTTTATAGGTAAATTGAATACTACAAAATAAACTAATACAGTGGTCACAATGTACCTGGAAGTCAACTTATTATCTCATTATCCATGGTCTCTAGATAATCAACAAAAGATATTAATTCATAATTAATGAATATTTTTCACCCTAATGAAGCCTATGTGTAAATGATTGAATTTGGTTGAATTATATACATTTTTGCTTTGTTAAAGTGATGCAGATTTATTAAATGGATACAATTTTGTAAATCTATATTTATGTGAAAATTTTTTTGCCTTCTGGCAGATTCATTTATCTTTTAAAATAAATTTATTTTTTGAGGTAGCCAATATATCTTTTTTTTTAATTATTAAATTTATTTAGTTTTTTAATTAATTCCTCAGGTAGATTTCTTTTTGATTAGAAAACATATATAATGTGAAAGACATTTACTACCATGGTACAAGAAGAATAACAAACACAATCAAAATAATGTTTTTTATGAAGCTATCAAAGAGCAGTGATGAACTAAACCCTAGGGAGAAAGTGCCCCTGTTAGACAAGCAAAGAGCAGCAACAGTTTTCATAACTAGGCTTGAGCAGCCAACCTCTATGCCAGAGGTCAGAGGAACAGATTTACCATCAACGGAAATACTTGGAGAGACAAGGAGGAACCAAATGAGAATATGGCGAGCTAACAGAATGGATTGGAATTTCGAAAGTCACACATGTGAAAGGACATTTTCAGCCCCTACTTTCTTCTCTTCATCAGGCCCCCAAGTAGTTTTCTAAGAAAGCCCCAGTAGATGGAGTCCTGATGGCTAGAGAACCTGTGGAGTCTCCACATTTGCATGATGCTTGTATCCCTGAATCCTGCTGGGGCTGAAAACCAGCTACCTGAAGCTTTAGCCTGATACCCTCCCAGCTCCAATACCAACAAGGAACAAGTACTTCCCACACCCTCAGTATCAATGGTGTGGGAAATGAGAGTAGGGCTAACAGGGACAAACTCAGCTTAATGACAAGTCAGCCTCACCTCAATTCGATTTTTGGAGGAATCTGATAATCAGTCTCCATTCTAGCCACCAGACAAAGAAAAAGGCTTGCTTTCAGTATCTTGGAAAGGTAAAATAAATCTTAATAAAAATATATTAGTGCTCAATCTCTTCTCTTCTTCATAAACTGAGTAGAACATAATAAAAAAATGAGAATTTTTAAAAATGTAAACATGTGACTCATAAAGAAGAGGAAAAGTAGCCAACAGAAGCAGACTTACAGATAATCCAGACACTCCAATAACTTAAAAACAACTAGTAATATTTTATATGTTAAATAATTTATAGAAGATGGATAAAATAAGTGAAAAAGAGGCAATTTCAATAGAGAGGTGAAAAACGGAAGCTGTTTCATTAAGTTCTATTGTTTATTTTTTTAAAAATATTCTCTTTGGTTTAATTATTTTGCTAACTGCTTATGTTTATATCATTGATTTTAATCAGTTTTCCTAATATATGATATAAGGCTGATAATTTTATTTTTTAATTGTTTGATGATTGGTTTATAATATTGGTTTGATTTCTGTCATACACCAACATGAACAACTACAGGTGTACGTATGTCCCTTCCCTCTCACCTCCCACCCAGTTCCACCCCTCTAGATTATTACAGAGCCCCATTTTGAGTTCCCTGAGTCAAACAGCAAATTCCCATTGGCTATCTATTTACATATGTTACTGTATATGCTTCCATGATACGCTCTCCATTTATCTCACCCTTACCCTCTTCTTTCCCACCCTTGTCCGTAAGTCTGTTCTCTATGTCTGTGTCTCCATTGCTGCTCTGCAAACAGATTCATCAGTATCAACCTTCTAGATTCCATATACATGAGTTTTATACAATGTTTGTTTTTCTCTTTCTGACTTATTTCACTCTGTATAATAGGCTCTGGGTTCATCCACCTCATTAGAAATGACACAAATGTGTTCCTTTTATGGCTGATTGTTATTCCATTGTATAAATGTACCTCAGCTTCTTTACCTACTCATCTGTCAGTCATCATCTAGGCTGTTTCCATGTCTTGGTTATTGTAAATAGTGCTTCAGTGAACATCGAGGTACATGTGTCTTTTTCAGTTTTAGTTTCTTCACGTATATTAATAATTTTCTTTTTCTAGTGTTATTTATGATTTTATTTTGATCTATAGTGAAGTGAAAGTCACTCAGTCATGTCCAACTCTTTGCTACTCCATGGACTGTCCATGGAATTCTCTAGGCCAGAATACTGGAGTGGGTAGCCTTTCCCTTCTCCAGGGGATTTTCCCAACCCAGGGATCGAACCCAGGTCTCCCCGATTGCAGGCTGATTCTTTACCAGCTGAGCCGCAAGGGAAGTCCATAGGGTATCAGAAATAGGTTTCTTAATATTTAAGCTCAGTGATTTCTTTTCAAATTTTAACGTATTTGCAGTATAGTCAAAGAACATGAACTGGATGATAATAATACTTTGAGATTTATTGAGATATTAAGATTTAACATTTGGTAACCATTCATAAATATTTTATGTGAACTCAAAAAATGTTACACATGAATTTCTGCCATTTTTGATGGCAACGATTTGTTTATATCAGCTATTTTGATCTTGTTAATTTTTTGTTCAAATATTTTATAATCTTAATTTCTTCCTGATTTTTCTATTAATGTAATAGAATCTCCCACTATGATTATGGATTTATCTATTTCTTCTTTTATTTCAGCTTATCAAATTTAATGTAACACAATTATAAAATGAGAAGTAAATAATGATTTTTTGGTTTATAAATAATGGTTTAAATGTAACATTTTAATCACTTGCTATACATACTCTACTCATTATTCCACTTTTTGCCTTCCTTTGGATTGATTTTTATTAATATGCAACCTTCCCACTCTTAGCTCTGTAAATATTCACTCTTGCACTACTGTTTAGTATTATCCTAGAAATTGAAACATATATAATAACAGATAAGAGTATAATATAAAGCAGCACTTCTTTTAAGACAATTTTTAGAGCAATTTTTTAGGTCACAGCAAAATTGAGAGAAAAATATAAAGATTTCTTGTATACCCCTTGCCCTCTGTACCAATATTATCAAAAATCCCCCACCATATAGAGTGATATATTTTCTGTGACTGATAAACTCACATTGACACATCACAGTCACCTAAAGTTCATAGCTTACCTTATAGGTCACTCTTGGTGTTGTACACTCTGTAAGTTTGAACATAATGATATATATCCATTATAATAGTATCATTCAGAATATTTCTACTACTTTAAAAAAAAACCTCTGTGTGCTGTGTATGCATCCCTTCCAGCATCCTTCATCCTCTGGCAACCACTGATTTTTCACTAACTCCATAGTTTTACCTTTTTCAAAATGTAGTAGAAATTGTGCAGTGTATAATTAAAGTGGTGCTTCTAATTCATCTGAGAAAGTGCAAAGAACTTTGAATTTTTTAACTCAATTTTTATCCCTGCTGATCTGCCAGCTTTTGTGGTGTATTTTAACTGTATCATGGCAGACACTATAGTGTGTCATCCAGATCCCCCTTCTCTGAAGGACTTTCTGCCCCATCTGCATGGCAGCCTTATGCTGTCACCCTCTCTAGGAATGCCTCAACTGCATGGAGCCACCTCACACCAGGTCACACTTCTTTCTGGGTCAGCCTTCATCTAATAACTGATGTAGAACAGTAAATATCTAGCCAACTTGAGGCATCTCTGAAGGTTGATTTCTATTCCAAAGCTCTTTGTGGAGTAAAGCTATTCAAGTAATAAACAACTTGCAGCTTTCCTTCCAGATGTATGTTATCTTTTCTAGAGCATGGCTTTGGGGACATTATATGGAGCTATTAATTTGGCTAATACATTTTCTTTCATCCCTGTTAGAAAAGAAGATAAGAAACATTTCATACTCAAGTGGAAACAGATTTAAATTTTGCCCCAGAGTATGTTAATAATCTCCTTGTATTAGTTATAATATAGTCCAAGAAGCTCTGGAGTGAATGAACATTGTGTACAATATTATACCAATCTACTACATTGATAATATCATGGTAATTGAACTAGATGAGCCAAAAGGGCTAGTATGTTGGAGGCCTTGGCAAGAAACACTTTCCTAAGGTCCTCTACATTCTGCATGTCTTACCACCAAGACACTGACTGCCCATTGCTCTGGACTATCTTTTCAAGTATGTTTTATACTCAACAACCTTGGAAAATAAAGATAATATCTTTCTCAACAGCAAAAGGCAGGCATAAGTGAAAAGGAAAGTCGCTCAGGCATGTCTGACTCTTTGCAACCCCGTGGACTATACATATACAGTCCATGGAGTTCTACAGGCCAGAATACTGGAGTGGGTAGCCTTTCCCTTCTCCAAGGGATCTTTCCAACCCAGGGATTGAACCCAGGTCTCCCACATTGCAGACAAATTCTTTACCAGCTGAGCCACAGGGAAGCCCCAAGAATATTGGAGTGGGTAGCCTATCCCTTCTCTAGCGAATCTTCTGAACCCAGGAACCAAATTGGGGTCTCCTGTACTGCAGGCTGATTCTTTACCAACTGAGCTATCAGCAAAGCCCAATAAAATATTTGGCTTCCCTCAACTCAGTGTTTTTTTCCTGTAACACAAATCACTGCATGTATAGGTGTCTGGCTTATGGCCATTTTCATGTTACCTATGGAAACTGGAGTTTAGGAGGCCAGTGCAAAAATAGTGATACTCTGGGTACTGCTATTGCTATGAGTAATAAACTGCAAGTCATAGAGGTAATAAAAGGATTGTTATATGTTCTGCCAGCATCCATCAAACTGTTGCAGATTAACTAAATTTAAGTAGTGCAAAATTCAAGACTTTACACTGTTCTTGACAGGATGGAAAATAAATGTTACCAAGTAATAGGTCCAGACTGTTACACGCAACCTGTCACTTGAACCATGAGACCAGGCAGATACTATTATTTTAGAGATAACAATAGTGGAAGAGTGTCTCAGCGGGGAAAGCATCTGCCTGCAATTTGGGAGACCTGGGTTCGATCCCTGGGTCCAGAAGATCCCCTGGAGAAGGAAATGGCAACCCACTCCAGTATTCTTGCCTGGAGAATCCCATGGATGGAGGAACCTGGTGGGCTACAGTCCACAGGGTTGCAAAGAGTTGGACACAACTGAGAGACTTCTTCACTTTACAACATAGACCCATAGGTTTCAAAGTAAGGCCATGCCATCTGCTTAAGAGAATGCTATGCCTTTCATGATATGAGTCCTTATGTACAACGCAGCCACTGTAGATGTACAGTGTCTGACATGGGACACTGGTAGGCATGTGATCATCACTTCCTGCTGCTACTGCTGCTGCTAAGTCGCGTCAGTCGTGCTCAACTCTGCGCGACCTCATAGATGGCAGCCCACCAGGCTCTGCCATCCCTGGGATTCTCCAGGCAAGAACACTGGAGTGGGTTGCCATTGCCTTCTCCACATCACTTCCTACTACGAGCCAAATTCTGTAAGAACCATCAAGCCATGTAATCTTGCACTAAGCATGTCTAGCAAAATTCACGGTTATAAGGTGGAAATGGTACACCTGTGAATAAGAATAAGCAGGATTACAGTATATAATCAAGTTGTACAGGAGGTTGTCAGACCCACATGCCATGTACTACGTTGCATTTGTACCTCTCTCAGCTCACACCTGTGTTGTGTGAGGGATCTATTGCAAGGAAATGGCAGAGAAAGGAAAAGTTTGAGCTTAGTTATGGATAAGTTGTCTCAGTATGTGAGTGGGAGCTGAAAATAGATGGCAGTCATACTGTACATCCACCCAAGAGTGGGTCTGAAAGACAGTGGTGAAGAAGCATCCTGCTGAAGATCAGAGCTAGGGTTGTTTCATCTAGTCATCAAATCTATAGGAAAAGACAAGTTATCTGAGGTCAGAATATATTCAGATTCTGAGTTGGGATTAGATTAAAGTGAGAGGTACTTCAGGTACAAAATTTAAGGAGTCACTTATCAGGGTTGTGCACGTGCTTAATCCTTCATTTAGCATGATATCTTCAGAAGGTCAATAGCTATTAGTCAGAAAGTTGACTACACTGAACCAATTAAAGATGTAGCTAATGTGCCAGTTTGAAGGTATTATTTTATGAGAATGGAACACACTCCAGGTATAGTATGCAATTTGATTTAAAATTCTCCATGTAATTTCACCATGGTAGTTTTCCCAATATGAATGATTCTTAGGAATAGAGATCAAGAATTACTAGTAAGAGTGACCAGCTTGAGGGAACTTGCACATAGACCTCTAAACTCTACTAGATTAGAAATCTCACTTTCCAAAGAGGGAAACAGAACTGACAGTTGTAAGAGTCTGCTTCATCAGCTGAAAGAAACCACTTAGTTTAGCAGATATCCTAGCTGTAAATGAGAGATCTAAACTGGATGAGAAGAAGAGGTATCATGAATATCAGTTCTGACCCTGAGATGCTGTCACAGTGAGAACAATTTTTCCACTATTTTTCTTTTATGTTTAACCCCAGGAAAAGACATCCATCAGAATCTGATGGAAGTGTTCCAGAACATATGTGAAGAAGCGGATCAGAGTAACATAATGGGTGGACTGTGATGAATGCTATAATGTGCCGTCCAGATTCTTTTACAAAGAGTATTTGCCAACCTCTGGGAGTGCTGCTGGCAAATAGCCTTTAGATGTCAACCGTTTTAAGAATTGACTCAGCTGGAGAGAGAGCTCCTTTAACCAAAATTCCACTGCTTCCTAGGGCTGAACACATCAAATGATTGATCAGTGTTAGAGTACAAAATCCTGGCTTGGTTCAATGTGAACTACTCTAGACCCAAAGCTCCCCAAAGGATCTTCCAAGACGGTAATTGAGACTGGATACCTGCTTAATTTCTCCTTCTTTCCAATCCCTATTTTCTTTTCTTGCATTCCCATGGCTATTAATCTCAAAGCTATCTTTAATAAGCATCTTACATGCTAAATTCTGTCTCCGAGTCAGCTTATTTTAAGAGTTATATCTCTAAAAACATTCTAGTTAATATTTTATATGCCTATAGACAATTTTTATCTATGTCCACTCAGACATTTACTTTTTACTTGCTCTTATTATTTCCATATTTCCTTCTGACTTTATTTATTTATTTTTGGCCTGAAGAACACCTCTTAAGTATATCTTTTAATAAAAGTATGTCAGTGATAAATTTTTTTTCAGAATTTTTTGGTTTGTTGTTTTAAATGCTTCTAGTAGTTTAATTTTGGAAGAGTATTCTCACAAGACAAAGAGTTCTTGACTATTGATTTTATTCTTTCAGTACATTCAAGATATCAGTTTATAAGACTTACATCTTTATATTAAGAAAGCAGTTGTCAAACTAATTATTGATCATTTGGTTAAAACCTGTCCTTTGCCTTATATTTTAAGCAGTTTTACATTATGTTTTTGAATCTATAGTTTAATTTTTAAATTAACTTTAAACAGTTTCTGTCATTACCTCTTTGAAAATAGCTTCTCCTCAATTCTCTCTTCCCCTAGGTCTCCCAATACATGTATTTAAGGCTTTGTCTTTTCCTTTTATCTTCTGTCTTTTCTTCACTTGTCTTTTTCTCTCTGCTTCATTCTGGGTATTTTCTTTTGAGTCTTGTCATTAACTAATTCCTTCTTCCACTGTGTCTAATCAATTATCAAACTCATTCACTTAATTACTAATTATTGTTGTTTATAGTTGTTTAGTTGTAGAATTATTAGTTTTTTAATATAATTTCCATTTTTTCTTCTAGAATTCTCTTTTTGTCTTTTCACTTTCTGATCATATCGAGCATGACTATTTTAACATTTGGATCTAATAATTTCATTATCTATATAACCTATGGGTCTCTTTCTATTGTCTTTTATCTCCATAAATTTGCAATCACATTGTCCTACCTCCTTTCTTGTCAGGTAATTTCTGAGTTAATTACCACAAATTGCATATAAAAGTTTGAAACTTTTATTTGAGACTCTCACAATGTCTTTTTTAGGAAAGATAAATGTTTACTTTGCACAGACAAGTAGAGATACTAGCAGTCTTTTAATTCAGTTTCAAAGATTGAGTTTATTATCTGGTAATCTTTTTCTCTGAATGCCTATTTACTTGTGTTCAACGTTAATTCTAGAGCTTATTCCTTTAGAATTCTGATCTCACACCTAGGGTTCTAATTACTAGGGTTCTAAATTCTTGATAATTCTAGAATCTTGTTTCTGTTGCTCTGACTCCACAAGATTGTTAAAGCTCTCACCTAAGCTGGAATGGGCAGATGTTCCTAGGGAAAAAGCATTCCCCAAGCCTGGGCTCAACCCTCTGGGTTTGATTCTTCTTGTAGATCTTGGCCCCTAAATATTCATTACATTGTTAGCAGTTTGCTAATCTAAAGCAAATTACAGAAAAAATATTATATCCAGTTTTTCCAGTTGTTTTCAGAGATTTGGTCTGATTGCCTGGGCTACCATTACCAGATCCAAGAGTCCAGTGATTATAACTTATTAAACAGACTTTCAAACATTATTCAAGATTCTGTTACATTCATTCATTTTCACATTTATTTCTATTTTTATCCATATGACTCTCTCCTGTAATTTAAGTTGCCAGGCCACAACTAATGATATAGGAATATATAGATCATTTCCTGACACATTAGTTGCTGCTACTGCTAAGTCACTTCAGTCGTGTTTGACTTTGTGTGACCCCATAAACAGCAGCCCACCCAGGCTCCCCGTCCCTGGGATTCTCTAGGCAAGAACATTGGAGTGGGTTGCCATTTCCTTCTCCAATGCAAGAAAGTGAAAAGTGAAAGTCGAAACCCCATGGACTGCAGCCTTCCAGGCTCCTCTGTCCATGGGATTTTCCAGGCAAGAGTACTGGAGTGGGGTGCCATTGCCTTCTCCAACATTAGTTGCAACAGAAGATAAACATTCCTAACTTAAGCCTTTCTCCGGTTTTACAAATAAGGATGAAAATGTGAAAAGACATAAAAGATGTTTCTGATTCAATGAAAATCTTAAAGGAACAATAATCAGTCAGATGATCACTACCTACCCTTCATATTCTGATCTTAAAAGTACTAAGGCCTCAAAGCCTAGGTAAAAATAAGACATTTATTTAGATGCTGTTTGTATATTACACACAGCCTACTTACATAGCCTAGGGTCTTAGGTTGAGATTACCAAAATTAGATGCTGAGATGAGGTATAATGCTATGACCAACCTAGACAGCAGAGACATTACTTTGCCAACAAAGGTCCATCTAGTCAAAGCTATGGTTTTTCCAGTAGTCATGTATGGATGTGAGAGTTGGAGTATAAAGAAGGCTGAGAGCTGAAGAACTGATGCTTTTGAACTGTGGTGTTGGAGAAGACTCTTGAGAGTCCCTTAGACTGCAAGGAGATCCAACCAGTCAGTCCAAAAGGAAATCAGTCCTGAATATTCATTGGAAGGACTGATGTTGAAGCTGAAACTCTAATACTTTGTCCACCTGGTGCAAAGAATGGACACACTGGATAAGACCCTTATGCTGGGAAAGATGGAAGGCAGGAGGAGAAGGGGATTACAGAGGATGATATGGTTGGATGGCATCACTGACTCAATGGAGCTGAGTCTGAGCAAGCTTCAGGAGCTAGTGATGGACAGAAAAGCCTGGCATATGGCATGCAGTCCGTGAGGTCTTAAAGAGTTGGATATGACTGAGTGACTGAACTAAATTGAACTGAAAGTTAAGAAATGTTCTAAGGAAATAACAGTAAAGAATTTCCCAATTCTGGGACATAAAAGAGTGGAACCAATCTGGGACATAAAATTTAACAAAGTCCCATCAAGGAGCGTAATTCTGGTTTGGTTTCCAGGGAATTCTGGAAGAAATGGAAGTCACATTTGAATTATACATATCAGAAGGGAATTTCCAAGTGCCAAAGGAGACAGGGTAGCTGAAGACAAAAAGGAGAGCCAGATGGGAGGAGGAGGAGATACAGGGAAAATAAAAACATCCTCAAGTAAACATTTCCTACTATTTTTGATACTAAAAGTCTTGACAATAACTCTTAAGTGCTATTGAAAACATGTATATAAAAACTTTTGTTAAGGTATCAGAAATATGCTAGAATGGTTCCCAAATATTATCTCGGAGGCTGTGCTATTATCTCATCCTTTTGGGCATTTCCCCCTCATTTGTCTTTTTTAAGCACTAAATGTTGCTCTTCAAATAATCAACAATACATTGCTTTTCTGGGTTTTCTTAATAAACATTGACAACTAAAAATTGTGATATTTTCTAAGTTATGTAGTACTGTGGTAACAATGATAGTATATTTGTGCAATTTTCAAGAAAAAGCCAGAGTGCAGTGGCAGGAACCCTAAATCAGATGTTTATAAATAAATTCAAAAGGTACTGAAGTAATCTTCATTAAGTTTTCCCCATCTAGTGAAAACAATTAACATTGATTTCTCATTGCAACATCAATTAATTAATTAATTAGAACTTTCCATGCTTATATCGGAGAAGGCGATGGCACACCACTCCAGTACTCTTGCCTATAAAGTCCCATGGATGGAGAAGCCTTTTAGGCTGCAGTCCATGAGGTCGCAAAGAATCAGACATGACTGAGTGACTTCACTTTCACTTTTCACTTTCAAGCATTGGAGAAGGAAATAGCAACCCATTCCAGTGTGTTTGCCTGGAGAATCCCAGGGACGGGGGAGCCTGGTGGGCTGCCGTCTATGGGGTCACACAGAGTTAGACATAACTGAAGTGACTTAGCAGCAGCAGCATGCTTATATATTTTCAGTTGAAGTTTCAGGTTAAATAAAGACCTTTTAAGTTTTTGTTGGTGGATGTTTTACATGTATGAATGTTGAGACTATAAATATTAATTACATAGCTTTACCTTTTAAAATTCTAACTAAAATTTTTATCAGCTTTCTTCCTGGTAAGGCTGGCCTGAACAATCTGGCTTAAATATGGGGAAAAATTCTGCTTTTTGATGCCTCTGTACTTGAAATAACCCACACGAGGGAGAATTTTTGTCTATAAAACAGGTATATATATATATATTTTTAATATACTCATTCAGTTCAGCTCAGTCATTCATTCATGTCCGACTCTTTGTGAACCCATGAACTGCAGCACGCCAGGCCTCCCTGTCCATCACCAACTCCTGGAGTCCACCCAAACCCATATCTATCGAATTGGTGATGCCATCCAGCCATATCATCCTCTGTTGTCCCCTTCTCCTCCTGCCCCTAATCCCTCCCAGCATCAGAGTCTTTTCCAATGAGTTAACTCTTCCCATAAGGTGGCCAAAGTATTGGAGTTTCAGCTTTAGCATCAGTCCTTCCAAAGAACATCTAGGACTGATCTCCTTTAGGATGGACTGGTTGGATCTCCTTGCAGTCCAAGGGACTTTAAAGAGTCTTCTCCAACACCACAGTTCAAAAGCATCAATTCTTTGGTGATCAGCTTTTCTTCACAGTCCAACTCTCACATCCATACATGACTACTGGAAAAACCACAGCCTTGACTAGACAGACCTTTGCTGGCAAAGTAATGTCTCTTCTTTTAATATGCTGTCTAGGTTGGTCATAACTTTCCTTCCAAGGAGTAAGCGTCTTTTAATTTCATGGCTGCAGTCACCATCTGCAGTGATTTTGGAGCCCAAAAATATAAAGTCAGCCACTGTTTTCACTGTTTACCCATCTATTTCCCATGAAGTGATGGGATCAGATGCCATGATCTTCATTTTCTGAATGTCAAGCTTTAGGTCAACTTTTTCACTCTCCCCTTTCACTTTCATCAAGAGGCTCTTTAGTTCTTCACTTTATGCCATAACGGTGGTATCATCTGCATTTTCTGAGATTATTGATATTTCTCCTGGCAACCTTGATTCCAGCTTATGCTTCTTCCAGCCCAGTGTTTCTCATGATGTACTCTGCATAGAAGTTAAATAAGCAGGGTGACGGACTCCTTTTCCTATTTGGAACCAGTCTATTGTTCCATGTCCCGTCCTAACTGTTGCTTCCTGACCTGCATACAGGTTTCTCAAGAGACAGGTCAGGTGGTCTGGTATTCTTATCTCTTTCAGAATTTTCTATTGTTTATTGTGAGCCACATAGTCATATATATTTTTGAGAATATTTTCTATCATAGGTTATTATAAGATATTGACTATAGTTCCCTGTGCTATACAGTAAACCTTGGTTGCTTGTTGCATATCTATTGTTTAATTAGAAATCTAGTATTCTGTTCATACTAAGTCAAACAAAGTGGAATCAAAATGCCATAAATTTTTATTTAGGCAAAAATTTATGTTTTCTAAAATATATATATATAATACAGACTATTTATATATATGTATACAAAATCTTTTCTACTACACTTGATAAAGGCTTGAGACAGAACATCAAAAAAAAAAAAGAGTTGGAGAAATTGGAAAACAAACTCAATTAAATGAGAGCACTGAATTTGGAAAAGAAAAAGTGAAACAAGCTATACAAAAGGTCATCATATAGTTAGTTGTTTTTAAACACGGCTGGCTTATTAGAAATGTATATGGACTTTGGAGAAAAAAATGCAGATATTCTGATCCAGGATCCCTACCTCATGTACAAGGAACCTAGATAGCTGGAGAGGGTGAGAAGGCCTATAAATCCAGTTGTGGAAGGCATGCCTGGACACAGAAACACTTTATTGGCAAGAAAACATCTGGAGTTAAACAAAGGTTTCTTTCCTTCTCTCAGTTGCATGAATCAGGTCAACTACTTATCTTCTACAGGGGGCAAAGGGAGTACAAATAGCATGCTCACCTTCCATTTTTAAATGATGCACTGCCTTGCTTTATTGGGCCAAGATAGGAGAGTGGAGACTAGACCTCCTTTCACTAAGAATTGTCACTGCACTAGTTACCTCCTAAGAGTTTGTGATATCCTGAGAGAGAGAATTCTATCACAGTCTACAAGAAGAGTATTTCTGAGAATAGCCTGAAAGGAATCTCCTTGGGGACAGAAGTCTTGTCTTAAGTAGCTGAGTTAACGCAGGTAGTGCTTTGGGCAAAGCAGAGGCTCAATAAGAAACGATCATGAATTTTGGTTTGCTTTGTTCAATCTTGCTGAGGGCCATGGGATTTAAATGTAAACCTCTTAACATTTAACTGCCAGGAGAAAAAAATAAAAGGGAATCAGAAAACCATTCTGGTTTCCAATCTCAAATGCTAGTACGGGAAAGGTACCAGGAGAAACCCACTGGTGGCACTGTGGAGTCAGGCAACTCCTGAACAAACTTGGCAATCAATCAATTGATGTCCACCCACAAACTCAAGGCAGCAATTTCCTTTGGTGGGATAATATGTAGATAAAATTCTAAATGAAAGCTCTACTTGAGTTATTTGTAATAAAAAAAAAAAAAAAAAACTTGTGTAATTGGTCTCAAAGTACCATATATTTTTTTGTGGGTTAAATTAAATGCCTAAGACATGTGTTTGCACATACACACACACTGTCAAAGCAAATGCCAGTGTACACATTCCTATATTCTCTGACTACTCATCACCCTCACTAAGGTCACCCTATCTTACAGAAAAAAAAAAATCAGGTAATTTTATAAATTTGTCTAAAGTTATAAATTATAAAGAGATGTCAAGGCTGTAATTTTAAGCGTGTTTCATTGAAAACACTAGTGCTAAGACAAAATACTCATCCAAGTAAAAATGAATGATGTTAACTCTTTTAGAAATCTATCCACCCAAAGTAAACTGCAAGGCTTGTTTTTCTAAGAGCAATCAGCTGGTTAGTGTTCGGTTTTACTTTTCCGCTCTTTAACTTAATCTTTACAGCTTCACAGAATCCTTATTTTCCAGTCATTCTTTGGTATTAATAATAGCAGGATGGATAGATTTATGTGTTGAGATATAGTACTTTCATGAGGGAATCTCTGTGCTTTAGCATTTTGTCTTTTTAACCCTAGCATTCTCAGCAAGCAAAATAGTGTGAAAAAAACACAGCTAAGAATGCACAAACTTTTAGTCACTGACAGTATTTGAATACCATTCAAAAATTTTAAAAAAAATTCAAGGCTATAACCATCCTCTAGAAATACCTTCCACACTCTCCAAATACATTAGATAGTAACAACCATAATTAGTGTAACAGGAACTCTTGTTTTACTTTGTTTTATTTTGGCTAATTTCTGGAAAACATCCACCATCAAAGCCATTTCTGTGTTTTTAATTTATGTTCAGAAAAGAGGAAAAAACACAGTGCTCAGATTGGGCCATATTTTTAATTTATGAATATCTAAAGTATGTGATCAAGACATTACTGGATTATAATTTTGTTTTTTAAATGGCCAGACCAACAGAAAACCGCCTCAGATGATATGAATATATAACCTGTCACTGATTTTTAAAAAATTAACCTCCCTGCCATTATGCTGAAGGGTCACAATCATCAATCTGCTGAAATGTTGGCACTGCCAAGTGTATCACATAAAGCTGTGTACCTGAGGCCTGCCGTTCTTCCAACAAACCTCAGATGAACTGGGCATCCTAGCTGGTGGCACTTTCTTTGGCATTTCTGGTTCTATTCTTCCTCTGTCTTCCTCTTGCTTCCACTTTGATTGGAAACTACTTTTTCATTCCTCTCCTTTTTAGGCTTTATTAATGAAATTCTGCTTCATTTTATATTGTAAATAACTATTTTGTATAAAAAGTCCAAATAAACAGCAAAAAACTTAGATGGTAGTCTACAGAATAAAAAGGCAAATACTTTGAGAATATCAGATGCTTAATATAAGAATATCAGATGCTTAATATAAGAAGTAACATCTTAAGACTTAAAGTTTAAATTTTCATTTTTATTACATTATTAAAGAAATGTTCATCATGGACCAAAATTAAATAATAACATAGACATAGAAGGCAACATGTTTCATATGTCTTAGAGGACTGATCATAAACAAAGCAAATGTTATGTTACTATTAAAAATGTGATTTATTTTAAAAAATACAGCAGAGACAGCAACAATTTACCATGATAAAAAATGAAATTATAGTCAAACTCAATCAATAGAAGAATTACATTGGAAAGTATTACTGGTTGGATTGGTTCCCTGCCTCCCAAAATTAAAATGTTGAAGCCCTAATCCCTAGTACTTAGAATGTGACTATATTAGATATAGGGACTTTAAAGAGATAATTAAATTCAAATGGGATCATTAGGGTGGGCCCTATTCCAGTAAGACTGATTTCCTTATAAGAAAGGAGGTTCGAGCACGAGGACACAGAAAACATAGACAGAGGGACAGATCAGTGAGAAGGCAGCCATCTGCAAGACAAGGAGAGAGGTCTCAGAAGGAACCAAACCCACCAACACCTTGACCTCAGACTGCTAGCTTCCAGACTTATGAAACAGCAATTTGCTGTTGTTTAAGCATCCCAGTCAGAGAAGGCCATGGCAACCCACTTCAGTACTCTTTCCTGGAAAATGCCATGGATAGAGGAGCCTGGTAGGCTGCAGACCATGGGGTCGCTAGGAGTTGGACACGACTGAGCGACTTCACTTTCACATTTCACTTTCATGCATTGGAGAAGGAAATGGCAGCCCACTCCAGTGTTCTTGCCTGGAGAATCCCAGGGACGGGGGAGCCTGGTGGGCTGCTGTCTATGGGGTTGCACAGAGTAGGACACGACTGCAGCAGCAGCAAGCATCCCAGTTTGTAGTATTCTGTTGAGGTAGCCCCTGAAAACTCATATATAGGTAATGTGTGAGTTTATCTTTCAGGAGAAGGTGTTAGTTGAAAAGGACATAGAGTGAGTTTCATTTCCTTTCCTTTAGGCCTCAAGTGCTTGATAAGATAAACTCTACTCTTTAAAATATCAAGATGTCTTTCAAAGTTCCCATGGGAAATATTATTTCTGCCCATAATTTTTACTCACTTTAGAAAATAGATTTTTTTAGCATTCTAGCGTTTGCCTTTGATTATCCAAATAGGATTTAAAGAGTGCTAACAAAAACGAAAAAGATTACTCATTACAGAGTGAGCCAAAAAAAAAAAAAAAAAGTGGGTGGGGAGCAGGATGAAGGACAAAAGTGTGCAGTGAGCAGATTGAGTCAGCTCCTGTTTCTGATGCAAGGGTTCAGGTTCATGCGGAAGGGTAACCAGAGTCTTTGGTAATTCCCAGAGGTCCTGTGGCTGCTTAGGGGATGGCCAAGGTCCAGGGTGTGACTCACATACTACATCATGCTGATTAGCACTTTTACACTTGGATTTGTAATCCAAAGAGTACTTGCCAGTTGACATTTTTGAGCTAGGGAAATACCAGAGGTTGCTCTCTGAACTGATTTTTTTTCAATCATTCCCTAAATTTGAGTTTGCTTCCCTTCTTGTTTTTCTATGTAAGGTATAGGCTCCACTGTAAAAAAAAAAATAACAATAATCTCTGCCATCTGAATTTTATCCAAAATTCTACTCTATCTTGAGTCTTTCAATAATAAAATTATATATATATATATATATATATATATATATAATGGACTCTAACCTTCAAGGGTAATGTAAAGCTGCCCAATTTAAATTATATTCTATTTGACTGGATACTAAATAATATCTGTTTTGATCACATAAAACAGAGAGTTGATGCTGCTAAGTCATTTCAGTCGTGTCCGACTCTGTGTGACCCCATAGACTGCAGCCCACCAGGCTCCCTGTCCCTGGGATTCTCCAGGCAAGAACACTGGAGTGGGCTGCCATTTTCTTCTCCAGTGCATGAAAGTGAAACGTGAAAGTGAAGCCGCTCAGTCTTGTCCGACTCCTAGCGACCCCATGGACTGCAGTGCACTAGGCTCCCTCCGCTTGTGGGATTTTCCAGGCAAGAGTACTGGAGTAGGGTGCTATTGCCTTCTCCGATCACATAAAACAGGGAGTTAATATACATAAATGCAGAATTTAAGTCCTTCTGACTTAAATATCTTTTGGTAAATAAAATATATCTTTCTAAATGTTATTAATTATGATTATTTAGTTCAATATTCACAGGACTTAGCCACTCAGAAAAATGTCATTACTTTTGTCTCAAAGTAGAGCAATACATCTTCATTTTATCCACAAAATGGAATTTGATCTCTTGAGAGACTGTGTCCTATGTTGGAAGCTGCATTCAAATTGAATTCCCCTGAATCTAGGCCCTGAATCACTCTTGGCTGAGTAGCCTTGAACTTTACTGAGCAACAGCGCAATGCATGGCGTTACAGCACAGAGGAGCTCACTGCCTCTGATTGGAAGGTCTGCAATTGATGTTACTTAAATTCTCCCTTAATTTCTAAATTATTTCTCTACTCAGACCTTCTGTCATTTTATCCATGGTGTGCCTGTATTCTTGTTGGAATAGATTCACTGTATCAGCAAAAGCATTACCCTTTTGATAATGTTAATCTAAGCACATCTGGCATCTGCATTTACATTAGAGTATATTCACAATTGCCAATTAGAGCACGTTTCTACCTCCAGGGTGGTCAATATTGGCAGGCTCATAGTGTTCAATCCCAGATTAACATTGGCAGACCTTTAATTTCCTGCCTAAGCAACCATATATTTACTGAATGGTTTTGTGATCTTTCTAGAGCTACTGAGACATTTAAGAAATGTTTTTTTATGTTGTATTCTCTGTTTTTCTCCTGGCCACTAGACTTTTTAAAATGTCTAAATTCTTGTTCTTAATATTTCCTACAATTAATTCCACAGAGTTATTCAGCATAAGTCTACCATCCAGTGTATTACCCTGTGTTTATTCAAATATATTTTCTTTCCTCACAACAAAAAAATAGTCCCAAGAAACTAAAGGCTAAAAAAGTAAGCCTGAAACTTTAGTTACCTTGGGAAGAGTCAGAATGCTATGACCCTGTAGATCAGTGTTGTCACTGGCCTTTCTGTTTTGCCATCTGATGCCTAGAATTGACATCTGGTCTCCACGTATGCTTGACAAGTCACTGGTGGGTAACTTTCCAAGAGGTATTATGGCACTTCTGTCTCTTAGGAAGCAGTTATTTGATTACTCTTTGGGGAAACTCAGATATCCTCATGGAGAAATAGCACTGTGGCTGAAGCATGAGATAAACTTTTTCTGAAACTGCCTGTCCCCAAAAATCAACTGTTGCAAAGAGAATGTGTTTCTTTTTTGTATTTCTTAAACTAGAAATCATTTTCCCCCAAATTTCTTCCTAAAATCCTTTGGCTGTTCAGGAAGGCCTGAACATAGGTCACTGAAGATCACCACAGACTGCTGCTGACACATCCTCTTGGCATCTGCCTTGCCTGACACACTTTTGTTAAATGCCCTATGCATAGGTCAGATGATATGCCCCTATCTACTAAGACAGTTACTTTTGAAAGCATAGGAGATCTCACTTTTACTAGCTGAAAACACTGACTTACCTTTAACTTTAGAGCAGAAATAACCTCTGAATCCACACAAAGGCAGTAAATTTTGTGATTCTGACAGGCCTTCAGCCTCATTGCTATGGTATTAACTGGGATACTGTGGCAACCATAAACCAAATACTAACTATAATTCTTTCTGAAAACAGCTGCCATGGAGCTGATATTTTCCTTAGACATCAGAGCATGGGCATTTCAAGGAAAACTCAACATTCTTGGCACAGTAGAGCTTATTCAACTAAAATGCCTTACACAAACTATTTGCATGCATGAAAAAACTCTATAAATGTTAATAAATGTATTATTGCAAATGACTCAAGCCCTAAAAATGACATAATTTTTTATTGAGATATGGTTGATGGAAAAAATGATATAATTTTATATGACTTATATTACATACCAAAGACTATGGTAACTATAAAGGGCTCATAGCTGATATGAAATATTTAAAAAATTTATGATGTAAAACTAATTGACCATGATTATATCTGGTGGATTACTCAGCCAAAAGTATAAAGGAAAGAATACCAGCCTTGAAATCAGGATCCCTGGAATATGGTGCCGGCTCTGATTTACAATTGTGTTGTGTTAGGCTGATACAACGGGTAAGCTACTCTTTTTCTGGGCGGGGGATGGTTTCCACTGTGGATGTTAGTACTCCAAATGAAAAATTCTCATCCAGCCTCTTGGGAAGAAGGGCAGCTTGCTGATCTGTGTTGCTGGAGCTACAGATAAAGCTCTGAATGACATTCAGTGGATGTCTCTTAAAGGGATAATTCAGAAAAATGTAAATGTGTTGTTAATATTCACAAAGATAGTTGAGGCAATATTGCATTCATGCGAGAAAAACTGAGGTTCAAGAAAAATCCATGAGGTCAGGAGTTCTTAGTATTAAATATGACAGTTGAGATAAAACTTTCTAAGGGCTGGAAAATAAAACTGAAAAGATAGCTTAAACAAGTATTTAAATAAATAGAGGGGGAAATGGATAAAAATTTAAGAGATATCAAGCATTGATATAGAAGGTGCAATATTCAATAATAGGGAATCAGGGGAGAAAAGAGATAACTGAAAGTCAAAAAGGAAAAGATGAGTAATTAGTGGAATTTGAGAAGGAAAGTTTTCAGACTCATGTTATTAAGTCTCAACAGGATGACAGAAGATATGAATCTTCATAAAATTCTACTAAATATAAGGAGAAGATTCTTGAAGTTTCTGGTTGCAAAGAAAGAAGTCCTAGAAGAACACGAGACCTCATTAGCAATGCTTTGATGAAAAAAGAAAATTAAAATGAAAAGTAATGTCTTAAACTTCAAAGGGAAATTTGTATAGAACCTAAAGGTTATATATTATATTCCCAGCTAAACCACATAATCAAGCATCAGATCAGATCAGTTGCTCAGGCGTGTCCGACTGTTTGTGACCCTATGAATTGCAGCATGCCAGGCCTCCCTATCCATCACCAACTCCCGGAGTTCACTCAGACTCACGTCCATCGAGTTGGTGATGCCATCCAGCCATCTCATCCTCTGTCGTCCCCTTCTCCTCCTGCCCCCAATCCCTTCCAGCATCAGAGTTTTTTCCAATGAGTCAACTCTTCGCATGAGGTGGCCAAAGTACTGGAGTTTCACCTTTAGCATCATTCCTTCCAAAGAAATACCAGAGTTGATCTCCTTCAGAATGGACTAGTTGGATCTCCTTAAGAACCAGGTAAAAACATTTTCAGACACATAAGTAATTGGAAAGTTTATGTGATATATGCTGTTCCTATAACTGTTGCAGAGGTTATATCCAGGCAAAACATACATTTAAGAGAGTAGAGTGGGAATTCCCTGGTGGCTCAGTGGTTAAGATTCCACTTTGCAATGCAAGGGATGTGGGTTTGATCCCTGGTCAGGGAGCTAAGATACCATGTGCTGTGGAGCAACTAAGCTCATGCACCACAACTAGAGAGTCCCCTTGCACCACAACAAGAGAAACTGCATGCCACAACTAAGACCCAACCCAACCAAATTGTGTGTGTGTGTGTGTGTGTGTGTGTGTGTGTGTGTGTGTGTGTGTGAAAGTCGCTCAGGCTCAGTCATGTCCAACACTTTGCAACCCCATTGACTACACAGGACATGGAATTCTCCAGGCCAGAACCCTGGAGTAGGTAGCCGTTCCCTTCTCCAGGGGATCTTCCCAACTCCGGGATGGAACCCAGGTTTCCTGAATTGCAGCAGATTCTTTACCAGTTGAGCCACCAGGGAAGCCCAAGAATACTAGAATGAGCAGTTTATCCTTTCTCCAAGGAATCTTTCCAACCCAGGAATTGAACTGGAGTCTCCTACATTGCAGGCAGATTTTTTACCAGCTGAGCTACCAAGGAAGCCGTGTGTGTGTGTGTGTGTGTGTGTGTGTGTGTGTGTGTGTGATTTTAAAGAAAGAGTAGAGCAGTAGAGCAAACTCAAAAGTTCAATGACAGAAACTCTTAGGATGATAGTTGGCCTAGTAAGTCTAGAACTGCTTGTCCACGTGCTTGTTGTATGACAAATGAAACCATCAAAAAAATGAAAAAACAACCTCTGAAGTGGGAGAAAATATTTGCAAATGACAGGAATGGCAAGGACTTAATTTCCAAAACATACAGCTTATACAGTTCAGTCTAAAAAAATGGGCAACGATTTATTGGACAAAGAAGACAATAAATGGCCTGCAGGCACATGAAAAGATGTTCATCATCGTTAAATATTAGAGGAATGCAAATTAAAACTACCATGAGGTATGACCTCACATCATTCAGAATGGCCATCATCAAAGAGTCTACTAAAATACTGGAGAGGGTGTGGAGAAAAGGGAACCCTCCTATACTACTGGTGGAAATGTAAATTGGTGCAACCACTGTGGAAAACAGTATGGAAGTTCATTAAAAAACTAAAAATAGAGCTAACATATGACCCTGAAATCCAATTCCTAGGCATGTATCTGGAAAAGATTATATACATGCACCCCAATGTTCATTGCAGCATTATTTACAATTGCCAAGATATGGAAGCAACCTAAGATTCCATCAACATAAGAAAGGATAAAGAAATTGTAGTACATACATACAATGAAATATTACTCATCCATTAAAATAGAATGAAATAATTCCATTTGCAGCAACATGATGGACCTAGAGATTCTCAAACTAAATGAAGTCAAACAGGGAAAGACAAATATCATATGGTACTACTTTATATATGGAATCAGAAAAATGATACAAGTTAACTTATTTATAAAATAAAAATCTATTCACGGACATAGAAAACAAGCTGCTGCTGCTGCTAAGTCGCTTCAGTCATGTCCGACTCTGTGTGACCCCATAGACGGCAGCCCACCAGGCTCCCAATGGTTACCAAAAAGGAAAGGCAGGGGAGGGAGGGAAAAATTAAGTTTGGTCTTAACATACACACAGCACTATATATACAACAGAAAACCAGCAAGGACTCACTGTATAGCACAGGGAACTATATTCAATATCCTATAATAACCTATACTAGAAATGTGTGTTAATCACACATTTGAGTAATTAGTCAAATAGTCGTGTTCAATTCTTTGTGACTCCATGGACTGTAATCTGCCAGGTTCATCTGTCCCTGAAATTCTCCAGGCAAGAATACTGGAGTGGGTTGTCATTCTCTTCTCCAGGAGATCTTCACAACTCAGGGATCAAACCTGAGTCTCCCACATTGCAGGTAGATTCTTTACCATTTAAGCCACCAGTCTTATAAAGAACATATGTGTGTGTGTGTGTGTGTGTGTGTGTGTGTGTGTGTGGTTCCTGGTGGCTCAGACAGTAAAGAATCTGCCTACAATGCAGGAGGCCTGGGTTTGATCCATGGGAAGGGATGATCACCTGGAGAAAGGAAAGGCAACCCACTCCAGTATTCTTGGCTGGAGAAATCCATGGACAGATGAGCCTGGTGGGCTACAGTCCATGGGGTCACAGAGAGTCAAACATGACAGAATGATTAACACACTTTCTCTATATATGTGAATCACTTTGCTGTACACTTAAACCTAACACAACATTGTAAATCAATTATACTTCAAGTAAAACAAAGGGAAAAAAAAAACTCTCTCTCTCCTGGTTATCCATGAGGTTTCTATCCTCCTGGAGTTGTACTTCTCTTAGGACTATCTTCCCCTGCAATAGCAGGATCTAGTTCCTCGTCTCCTAACACCTCTGCAAGGGTGCCCTTCCCATAGCACATTTTGGATAAAGATGTTTACCACATGACTGTGCTCAAATACTCTTCACTATTTCCTCTCCCACAATGCTTCTGCTGGGTCCATTCTTTTCATTTGCTGTCAGTCATTTTAATATTAACATCCTTCCTTCTCTCCTCTAAAGACCATTAACATCATGGCTTTATGTGTAATTGGTTATTAGTGAAAGACCTGGGAGTGATGAAGTCCAATTACAGCTCAGGATAGAAGCCATATCAAATATAGTAGCTCCATGGTTCCTAGAAATTGACTGTCTCTTCCCTTCCACAAGACACTTCTTTCCTGTTATGTTCTTTTGTGGGTTCCATTCTGTAGTGTTAGTTAGGCTCATCTCTATTTAAAAAAGTGTCTAAAAATGTTTTAAAATGTATATTTAATAGTCTAGAGAAGGTCGTGGACCTTTTATCAGAATAATTTTTAAGTGTATAGTAAAAAAAAAACATAGGATTGCAAAGGAAACCAATTATTTTGAAATATAGTCCTAACTGTGGACATGTTCATCCCAAAGTTATTTAGCCTCTTCTATTTCTTTTTCTAGCCCATTCAGCTACTTTAATTAACAGAAATAATGCCAAAAGTTGTTTCTTCACTATGCGTTAAAAAACAAAGTGTTTTTCTTTCTGGCTTACTTCATTCTGTGTAATAGGTTCCAGTTTCATCCACCTCATTAGAACTGATTCAAATGCATTCTTTTTAATGGCTGAGTAATACTCCATTGTGTATATGTACCACAGCTCTCTTATCCATTCATCTGCTGATGGACATCTAGGTTGCTTCCATGTCCTGACTACTATAAACAGTCCTGCGATGAACATTGGGGTACACATGTCTCTTTCAGTTCTGGTTTCCTTGGTGTGTATGCCCAGCAGTGGGATTGCTGGGTCATAAGGCAGTTCTATTTCCAGTTTTTTAAGGAATCTCCACACTGTTTTCCATAGTGGCTGTCCTAGTTTGCATTCCCACCAACAGTGGAAGAGGGTTCCCTTTTCTCCACATCCTCTCCAGCATTTATTGCTTGTAGACTTTTGGATCACAGCCATTCTGACTGGTGTGAAATGGTACCTCATTGTGGTACCACTGATTTGCATTTCTCTGATAATGAGTGACGTTGAGCATCTTTTCATGTATTTGTTAGCCATCTGTATGTCTCCTTTGGAGAAATGTCTATTTAGTTCTTTGGTCTATTTTTTGATTGGGTCATTTGTTTTTCTGGAATTGAACTGCAGATGTTGCTTGTATATTTTTGAGATTAGTTGTTTGTCAGTTGCTTCATTTGCTATTATTTTCTCCCATTCTGAAGGCTGTCTTTTCACCTTGTTTATAGTTTCCTTTGTTGTGCAGAAGATTTAATTTTAATTAGATCCCATTTGCTTATTTTTGTTTTTATTTCCAATATTCTGGGAGGTGGGTCATAGAGGATCCTGCTGTGATGTATGTCAGAGAGTGTTTTGCCTATGTTCTCTTCTAGGAGTTTTATAGTTTCTGGTCTTACATTTAGATCTTTAATCCATTTTGAAACACCAATACAGTATACTAACGCATATATATGGAATTTAGAAAGATGGTAACGATAACTCTGTATGCAAGAGAGCAAAAGAGACACAGATGTATAGAACAGTCTTTTGGACTCTGTGGGAGAGGAAGAGGGAGGGATGAAACATGTATAATATCATATATGAAATGAGTCACCAGCTCAGGTTCAATGCATGATACTGGATGCTTGGGGCTGGTGCACTGGGACAACCCAGAGGGATGGTATGGGGGTGGGGGGTTCAGGATGGGGAACACGTGTATACCTGTGGCGGATTCATGTTGATGTATGGCAAAACCAATACAATATTGTAAAGTAATTATCCTCCAATTAAAATAAATAATTTTTTTTAAAGTGAAAGTGTTAGTTGCTCAGTTGTGTCCAATTCTTTGTGACCACATAGACTGTATCCTTCTCCAGGGGATCTCCTGACCCAGGAATTGAACCCAGGTCTCCTGCATTGCAGGCAGATTCTTTACTATCTGAACCACCAGGGAAGCCCTCTTTATGTATAGCCATTTAACTAATTATATTTATAAATGCTACCTATCTATCCTGAAATCAGAAGCCCCTATTTTTCACAGTCAGATAGCAAATTAAGGGGTTATCCCAAACAAAGGACAGTGTTTTTCCTAAAGTGAATATATTCCCAGGCCAACTGGCCCAAAGTTCTATTTATTCTTCATGTATATAATTTGACTTGTCTCTCTCTGGAGACAAAGGCAGGTAAACATATAGAAGATAAAATACATAATTTTATTTTCTATCTGTACTTTATAAAAGAAGACATCTTTTTACTGAATAGTGACTAAAATTTTTTTAAAAAGGAAAAATAAAGTTTCACAAATTGCCTCTGTGAGTCGGCTTTTATCACTTGTGATCACTAGCTTTGGGAAATTTTGCATAATGCCACCAACCACTGTCTAAAACTATGGAAGAATATGATTGGATTCTGAATGCCCAAGGTACCTGCCTTTGCAGACTCTGAATTATATTGTGTGCTGCATTCCATATTCAATAAATGATCTCTGATATCACTGGGTTAAAAGCTGATGAATGGCGAGACCAATTGCAATAGATCTTAGTCACTTAATACTAAATGTAGAGGAAGCATCTAGGAGACATTTATAGAAGACTTGCAATTAATCCGCGTGAGTTAATCCCTGTATAAAAGAATATTTTTTCTATTTAATGAGACGGATATCTCATCGTTTTGTCCATGATGCAGGCAGCACATTTAGGAACCATTCAATTGAACCATTAAGTAATGGCTATGTCCAAAATGGGTTCTGATATTGACAAGAATTAAAAACAGAGTACTTTGCATCTTTGCTCTTATCAAAATCATCTGACTTGGCTATCAGCCCACCTGACAAACTTTGGTCAAAATTCCATACTGAATATTTATATCCATTTTGGGAAAAATTCTTTGAGTTAGTCCTCTAGGATGATTTGAATGCTTTTATTGCTATTTCAAGCCTATTTATCATATGAAAAGAGCCACATTATTATTTTTCATTCTGGTCTTATTAAACTTAAAAAAATTGGAGGAAAAGAAACTTTTTGTTCTGACACCACTGAGACTCATTATCGTTAGAGAACATGCACTATTGAGGAAGCTACACAATCAATTCTGAAGATGAATCACAAATATTTGGCAGATATCTATTAGATATGTGGCATCAGGGAATTTTCTCTGGAGATACAGTATTGTGTGAAGATGGTTTATGTGACTATCACTAATGTGATAAAAAGTACAGGGGGTTCTTTCTCTGGTACCAACCACTCTTTTTGTTTTTTTCTTTATGTTTGGAAGAACTGTATTTTTCTTTAAATAAACAAGACTATTGAAACCCCTGTCTGTACATCTTCACCACCAACTCTCCTCTTAATCCTCTCTACTCATACCATCGCCATTAATGTATATTTAGTTAGAATTAAGTCTAAAAACCTGTTCTTTACCATTTCCCTCTATCAATCTATTTTCCCTCAACTCGCTTATTTCCGAATACCCCTCCTTTCAATTAATGTCATCCTTTTCATCTTGTTTCTCAGGTCAGAATCTCAGAAGTAATGGTTGATTTCTCATTTGTCCTCATTCTCATATTGTATAAGGAAAAGTGAGAAGTCATCACATTTAACATCTATTCTGGATATGACAGTCTAATCATTTCTATGTCTTCCTTCCAAACCAGACAACCATGAACTGTTGCCTAGACTCCTGAAGCCACTTCAGTGGTCGTCTTATTCTTCTCTTGTTTTGAATATAAAATGCCACAGAGCTACCAGCATGCTCATTTTAAAATATAAATATCAACCTCTACTGGTGATTCCAGTGATTTCCTCTTAGCCTTAGCAAATAAACTAAAATTTTATTATGTCTGTCTAGATCCTAAACGCTCTACATGATGTGACTTTGGTTTACCTCTCGGACTTCATCTAATATTATTTCATTCTCTGGATTTCAGAATCACTGTGTACTTTCTGCTTCAACATGCTGATCTCATTTTACACGCATCTGCTTCTTTTCCTGGAAAGTCTATTCCCCTGTATCTTTGAATTATTAGCTTCGTTTTGCAATCAGAGTCTTGCACAACTTGCCTGGCCATTTAAGATGAGGTCTCCACCCTTCAGCTCTCGCTAGCACACTGTATTTTTCCCACAGCACTATTCTATTTGCAGGTATCTAGGCTTCCCTGGTGGCTCAGATGGTAAAGAACCTGCCTGCAATATGGGAAACCTGGGTTCAATCCCTAGGTTGGAAAGATCTCCTGGAGGAGGGCATGGCAACACCCTCCAGCATTCTTGCCATGGTCAAAGGAGTCTAGTGGGCTACAGCCCATGGGGTCTCAAAGAGCTGGACACAACTGAGCAATTAAGCATAGCACAGCACAGTTTCTTTATTTGTCAATGTGTTTATTTTTTGAAGGGTTAATGCGGCCACAATAGGGAAAGTGGAGATATGCATGCAAGCGGGTCTCTCTGCTCAAGGCTGAACGTGCTGGCAAGTGAGGCATTCTGCCAAGGAGTCTGGACACAGCCTTGAGTTTAATGGTCCCTTGCTAACGAGGGAGCATTCCTTTCTTTTGATAAAAGGAGAGAAGAGGGCTCTGGACAGACCTTGCAGTAAACAGAGGTTTCACTCCCCTTGCTGTATGATAACATGTATGCACCTGAGCTGTACTGAAAAGGCTTATTCATGCAGTCTGGAATTCTGCCTAGGGGGCTATATAATGATAAACCTCAATTATTTGTGCAGTCTTTTCCTCCGGCCGGAGTGTGTGTGTGTGTCTCCTATACGTCTCGTATGTCTTGTGTGTTTTATGTCATTTCACTTGTAATCTCCAGTAATCAACAATTTTTACACTGAGCAGCCTTTCTCTCTTCTCCCTTGTCTTTTTCTAATTTGACATTTCTCTGTCTCTTCTTTTCAGATGCAGGAAGCTATATTTTATTTACTAAGACAGAGCAATTCTGTTCTCTGTAACTTCTACCCTGACTTGGGACTCCTGAAATCTTATACTGACCTCTTATAAAGAGCCTGTTGTTTCTTCCAGTACTGCACCAAGTACCTTACTTGTTTTCCTTTTGATTCTCAGAACTATTCCCATATTAGTGCTTTTTGTAATCTTCATATTGCAGAAGGAAAACTGAGGCTTAGAGACAGTAACTTGCCTGGCCACACAACTGGTAAGTAAAAGAGCAACGATTTAACTCTCTCTGCCCCACAATGTCCTATACATCCTGTACTCTTTCCTCATCACCAGCCCTGCTCCTCTATCTGGGGTTAGTTTCTTCAGGCTTTTGATTTATCTGGAAGGCAGGTATCTTGTTATCTAATTAAAAGAGATCATTGTCAAAGATGAATATATAGGCTCTTTCACCAAATATTTTAAGTATTAGGTCCTTTAGCAAGAATACTGTCCTTTGTTTACTCCATCCTAACTCCCCAGAGTCTCACGCAGTATGCTTTCATCCTGACCTACTCCCAGTAAAAAAGAATTAGAACAATAGATACTCAACTCTGAAAATCTCAAGTCTTTTCCCTGTTTTTTAAAATTATTTTTAATTGAAGGATAATTGCTTTACAGAATTTTGTTGGTTTCTGCAAAACATCGACATGAATCAGCCATAAGTTTATATATCTCCCCTCCCTCCTAAATCTCTCTATCTCCCTCCCCATCCCACCCCTCTAGATTGATACAGAGCCCCTGCTTGAGTTCCCTAGTCATACAGCAAACTCTCGTTGGCTATCTACTTAACATATGGCAAAAAAACTGCGTGTTATCTGTTCCTCTGGCAAATCCATTATAAAGCCAGTTCCTATTCAACAGGCTTTGAAGAAAGTAAAAAAAATTATGAATAACAAATATTGCTTATTTTGCTTAGAATGACCACCATATTGTAGCTCTTTTTCTAATGTTTAAAGAATAATTCTTGATTCAATGATAAACTCATAATGTTTCTGGAATATTTTTACCTTTTTCAGAATTATATGTTATACGGTATTTAATGTCTTTAAAGTTAATTACTATACCCACTTGAGATCTGAACACTTGGTAGAGTAATTCACAGAACTGTTTTGACATTCTGTTAATTAATTCTAAGAAACATATAGAAACAGAATGGTTTTCTAACATATGAATTCCTTCCATTTAATATTTATTAAATGGAATATGCATTGAGCAGCTTAAGAGCCCTTATTAGTAATATTTTTTGCAAAAAAATTAATAAGGAAGATACAGCTCATATTTCATCAAACTCAACACTTTAAATAGCTTCACCAATGCATTCTGAATATTTATTGAAAAAATAACACAAGTGGTAATAGTTGACTCTGAGCTCTTGCTTTCTCTGATTTCATTCATTAGATAGAAATCCTCTCCTTACTCAGTACTAGTAACTCTACCCCCATTTTGTTTTAAGCTGGAACATCAGAGGTATCAAATAGAGAAACAATGGAAACAGTGAGAGACTTTATATTTTGGGCTCCAAAATCATTGCAGATGGTGACTGCAGCCATGAAATTAAAAGATGTTTGCTCCTTGGAAGAAAAGCTATGAACAACCTAGACAATTTATTAAAAAGCAGAGTCATTACTTTACCAACAAAGGTCCTTCTAGTCAAAGCTATGGTTTTTCCAATAGTCATGTATAGATGTGACAGTTGGACTATAAAGAAAACTGAGTGCTGAAGAATTGATGCTTTTGAACTGTGGTGTTGGAGAAGACTCTCGAGAGTCCCTTGGACTGCAAGAAGATCCATCTAGTCAATTCTAAAGGAAACCAGTCCTGAATATTCATTGGAAGGACTGATGCTGAACCTGAGACTCCAATGCTTTGGCCACCTGATACAAAGAACTGACTTACTGGAAAAGACCCTGATGCTGGGAAAGATTGAAGGTGGGAGGAGAAGGGGATGACAGAGCCTGAGATGGTTGGATGGCAACACTGACTCAATGGACATGAGTTTGGGTAAGATCTGGAAGTTGGTGATGGGCAAGGAAGTTTGGCATGCTGCAGTCCAAGGGGTCACAAAGAGTTGGACATGACTGAGCAATTGAACTGAACTGATAACTTTTAAATACATCAAATTTTAATACTGTCAAATTTGAAAACACTTGCTCAACTGGTGCTTTCAACAAAGTGAAAAAAATTCTTTATTGTTTCTGATAAGCAATGACAGAAATGACAAAAGTGTATCCCTTTATTCCCTATGCTAGTCTTTCTACTCCAGTGTTCTTGCCTGGAGAATCCCAGGGATGGCGGAGCCTGGTGGGCTGCCGTCTATGGGGTCACAAAGAGTCGGACACGACTGAAATGACTCGGCAGCAGCAGCAGCAGCAGCAGCAGCAGTCTTTCAGAAATGGTAGTTATTTTCCTCCTACCCTCCATTCTATATTGTTTGGTCTCTCTGTGACTGAACAGCTTTTACTTTGATCTCAGCTTGGAGCTAAGTAGGTATCACTCAACATGAGCAGGGATTGTTACAGTGACGCTGATGGTGGCAGAAGTGGTCTGGAAAGTCTCAGGGCCCTGGTTAGACCCCCCAGAATGAATCTGAAAAAGACTACACAGGATCTCTCTTCATCAGCATGATCTGGGCTTGTTTCAAAAATTTGCAATAACTCTAGGTACACCGGGTCACTGTTTTCATGAATGACACATAAAGGGGATGAAGGAAGGAACTAGATTGTCTACCTCTGAAAAGGATCACCAACAATGCATTCTGAGTCAAAATAGCCTGAGGAAGACCTGGCTGTGCAGATTGTCCTGTACTCAAGGCACATTCTGATATATAGCATGCTTCCTGGAATATGGTAGGCATTCAGAAAATGTTTCTAGACTGATTCAGGAACCAATTTGGGTGACTTCTTCTGATTGTCAAAGCAGTAAACTTGACATTATTTAAGGATGGAGAGAAAGGAATGGGCACGAGAAAGTGGAAAAAGCAAACAACTTAGAAAAGATGTTTGCTTTCACTATACTTAAGTGAATTCTTCAGCTATCAGATGGTCTAGTGACTCTTAGGAATGAAGGACACAAATTTGGTCAGGTCTCCAAAATCAACAGAGCAGTGTTTAGTGCCCCTGCTTGCCCGGGCAATTTGGCAGCTGGCCTGGAATCTGAGCAGCTTCAAAGGCACCTGCACTGAGAAGTGCCAGGTCAGGTCAGCTCAGCCACTCAGTGTGTCCGACTCTGCGATCCCATGGACTGCAGCACACCAGGCTTCCCTGTCCATCACTAATTCCTGTAGTTTACCCAAACTAATGTCCATTGAACTGATGATGCCATCCAATATCTCATCCTCTGTCGTCCTCTTCTCCTCCTGCCCTCAATCTTTCCCAGCATCAGGGTCTTTTCAAATGAGTCAGCTCTTCACATCAGATGGCCAAAGTATTGGAGTTTCAGCTTCAAAATCCGTCCTTCCAATGAATGCTCAGGACTGATCTCCCTACGATGGACTGGTTGGATTTCCTTGCAGTCCAAAGGACTCTCAAGAGTCTTCTCCAACACCACAGTTCAAAAGCATCAATTCTTCAGTGCTCAGCTTTCTTTAAAGTCCAACTCTCACATCTATACGTGACTACTGGAAAAACCATAGCCTTGACTAGATGGACCTTTGTTGGCAAAGTAATGTCTCTGCTTTTTAATATTCTGCCTAGGTTGGTCATAACTTTCCTTCCAAGGAGTAAGCATCTTTTGACTTCATGGTTGCAATCACCATCTGCAGTGATTTTGGAGCCCAGAAAAATAGTCAGCCACTGTTTCCACATCTATTTGCCATGAAGTGATGGGACCAGATGCCATGATCTTTGTTTTCTGAATGTTGAGCTTTAAGTCAGCTTTTTCACTCTCCTTTTCACTTTCATCAAGACGCTCTTTAGTTCTTCTTCACCTTCTTCCATAAAGGTGGTGTCATCTGCATATCTGAGGTTATTGATATTTCTCCTGCAACCTTGATTCCAGCTTGTGCTTCATCCAGCCCAATGTTTCTCATGCTGTACTCTGCATATAAGGTAAACAAGCACGATGACAATATACAGCCTTGACGTACCCTTTTCCTATTTGGAACCAATCTGTTGTTCCATGTCCTTATACATGGAGTCAGTTGGTTAGCATTAGACCTAGGTTGCATTCACAATCCAAAGGCAAGTGTCATAAACATCCCCACTGAAATTGCCCAGAAGCATTTTTAAAGCAAAGAAGAACTGAATATTTTAATGAAGGCATCCACTAAGTGGAGTAGCCTTTTCAAAAGGAAAGATTAAATATAGATCATAAGTGAGCTTTACTACTGGCTCTGTTCTGAACCCCCATTAATATTCTGATCAAGACTGTTAACTTGGGTGCCTCAGTTTCCACATCACTACATTAAGGTGGTTAAGTTATTTCTCAGGGTATTATTTTTTCCACTTCCAATGTGTGATAAACCCTAAAAATTCTAAAAATGTTTTTAATAGACTGACCACCTTGGGAATAAAAACACCTGCTGGTGGCCTTACAGTTGCAGTACAATATTGCCCTCTGAGTCCTTTTATGTTAGATGATCTAGCCTGACTCCATCAGAAAAATACGTTTTAAAATGGAGCTCTCTAATATTGAGAGAGAGACATTTCTGTTTTTCTTTTTGATTTTAATGCACTTTTTCTCAGACACTCAATTTGTCATACTGATTATAATTTCAAACCTGAAAGATAGGGCGGGGTTTCTAATACTTATCTCAATTTCTGTTTCTTTCCATATCACTCATTGAGTTTTCTGGCTAAGCTGTTGAATAGGTCAGCAACAATGCAATTAAATTAAAAATGATTTTCCTGCCTTTTAAAAAAATATTTAACACAGTTAGAAGGAAGTAACAATTGCTTAAGCAGCAAGAAAGAAAAAAATGAATACAATCCCAGTCACACACAGGCCAACTTTGCTCAGAAAATAGAAATGAAAAAAAAACCAGAATTTTTGGTCTAAATGTTGTCATTTAAATTTATTATTCTTTAATTGGCATTTTTGAAAAGTTATCTTTAATTCTACCACTGTAGAAAATAGTTGCAGGTATTTGATGGGTACCTTGTAGTTATCTCTGATATGACAAGCAATGAAGAAATACAATTTATTTCATGTATAGCCTATTGTAAAAGAAATTTTCCAAGAAATAATTTTAGATACAAACTTCTACAGAAAGAATTGGGATTGATTAATAACTGAATAATTAACAACTAAGGGCTTCCCTGGTGGCTCAGGGAATCTACCTGCCAATGAAAGAGACACAGGTTCGATACCTGGATTACAGTCCATGGGCTTGCAAGAGGTGGACACAGTGACTAAAACAACAATTAACAACTAACAACATAAAATTAGTTATCATATGATAATGATCCACTTCTCTTTTTAATCCATTACATACATTTAAACATAAAAAATGTTATTAAAATAAATTCATGTGCTTATCACATGCATCCAGGAAAATTAATATTTTGCATAGTTCTTCAGTTCACTTCTCTGTCTCTCCCTCACAAGTACACTTGAAGATTTCTTTATTCACCACCCCAATTTCATGTTTTCCTCCCAGAGATAAGAACTCCGAAGAGGCTGTTTAACTTTTCTATCAAAGTATTCTTTAACTACATGGGTATGCATATATAAAATATGAAGCAGAGTTTAGAGTATTCAGTACTTTTTATAAATCATTTCATACATATATCATTTTTCAAGTTATCTCCTTCAAATACAGTTAGCATTCATCCATTCATTATCATTGATATGTAGTAATAATGGATAAATATACTATATCATTAATTTATCCTATATATTAGTTGTAACTAAGTATCACAGCTGGGTGACTTAAACAGCAGACATTTATTTTCTTTCAGTTTTGGAGGCTAGACATCTGAGATCAAGAGATCAGCAAGCTGGAATCTTCAGAGGCCTCTTTCATTTGCTTACATATGGCCATCTTTTCCTGTGTCTTTACAAGGTCTTCCTCTGTATTTCTCTCTGTGTTTAAATGTTCTCTTCTTATAAGGGCCAGTCATGTTTGATTAGGGCCCACTCAAATGACCTAATTTTAACTTAATTAACTCTATTTGCAAGCACACTCATATTCTGACGTCCTGGAAGTTGGGGCTTTGACATATAATTTTGAGGAGATACAATTTAGTCTGTAACATCATATTAATAAATATTTATATTCTTTACAAGGGTTAGTTACAATAAAATCCATGTAAAGCTGTCCTTATGATTGAGGATTTATTTCAGGTACATATCTAGAAGTGGGATTATTGTTCCTAGTTTAGGCTTAATCTATTTACTAATTTTTACCAAGTTTTTCCTGTATAGCCATGCCAAAATTTTTTCCCATCAGTAATTCATGAAAGTTCCTGTTGCTCCACATTCTCACCAAAATCTAGTATTGTCAGGCTTTTCATGTTTTGCTCAGATTATACATGGGAAGTAACAACTTATTTTAGCTTTCATTTATTTGTGTACTAAAGAATTTAAGAATTTTTAGCATATATTTATGTCCTTTCAGTTTCCATATCTCTGATTTCCCTCTTAATATCTTTTTTCCTATTAATTTTTTGTATTAATTTGGAAATCTTCATGAGCCTCTTTTATACTGTTACTTTTGTTTGCAAATATTTTTCCCATTTTGTAGCTAATATTTTTAATATACAAATTTTATTTAGGGATGATTCAGAGATAAAGATGATTTTATGTAGTATTTTTAAAAATTTTATCTTTGGGACCATAGACAAAGACTCCAATATAATTGATGTAGTTCTGCTTCTGCATAATAAAGTAAGATTTTATTTAACTCAGCCATCCTGGGTACCGTAAGAAAAATTACAGAAAATAGACCATAAAAATTATCCATCTGAGTAAAAAAGTGATTGAAAAAAATGCAAAGTTTTGGGGATATGTGGGACATTTATAAATGGTTTAGCATTGGTTTAACTGGTATCTCAGTAAGAGAGAAGAAAGGGCTAAAAGTGATTTTTCAAAATGGCTGACAATTTCCAAAACTGCAAACCCATAAGTTTACAAATTCAAGAAGTTCAAAAAATTCCAAACAGGATAAATAAAAACACATCTGAACAAATCACTGTAAAACTGCTAAAAATCAATGGTAAAAATTAAATTTTATAAAGCCAGCTACAGAAAAATGAAATAAATAGTAAAAAGTGATGGCCAGTGTCCTGTCAAAAACTATGAATTCAGAAGAATATAGAACATTTTTAAAGTGCTGAAAGGAAAAAGTCTACCAACACAGAATAATTTGCTATCCAAACAGAAATATCCCTCAAGAATAAAGGCTACATAAAGGCATTTTTGGCTTCCCTGGTGGCTCAATGGTAATGAACTTGCCTGCCAGTGCAGGAAATGTGGTTATGATTCCTGGGCTGAGAAGATCTTCTGGAGAGGGAAATGGCTACCCATTCTGGTATTCTTGCCTGGAGAATCCCGTGGACAGAAGACCCTGGCAACCTCCAGTTGATGGGGTGGGAAAAGAGCTGGGCATAACTTAGAGACTAAAGAACAACAGCAAATTATTTTCAAGTAAAAGAAAACTAAGACAACTGAAAACTGTGTACATGATATAATTAATTAATTGGACCCTGAGAGATGGAGAGAAGAGGGCAGACTGGCTGGGAACCTTGCCTCATATATCCTAGACATGGAGCTGGAAACATCAACTGAAGCAGACCAAAAAAAACAAAAACAAAAACAAAAAAACCCCATCAAAAGCGCCTAATAAAAACCTGTTCATTTTGCCTAAAGAACAAAAAAGGAGGCACTCTAACAAGACAGAATTTTTAGACAAGTGCCTCTTTACTCAGACAAACAGCACAGAAAAACAACTGGGGCCTCAGAATTAATCATATCAGAAGCCAAGAAGAGAAGGTAGACGTTCACTTTTTCCAGACTGTAAAGAGGCTCTGTCTTCCTCATCTCCTTGTATGGTCTCAGAATGCCTCAAACTCCGCTTGTCTCAATAGTCACTTTCCACTTGGATCGTCCCTTCTTAGTATTTGGAAGCTTTGGTTTTGCCAAGTATCTTGAAGAGGAAAAGACGTCCTAATTAGCGGCTCATGTCTCTGTGGTTTACTTGACTCTGGGATATGCTGTTTTGGTAGCTTTGAATTCAGTCTTTGTTTCTACAATTTGCTAAAAGTTCCAGATTGCTACCTTACAGAGAGAAAGAAGTGGGGGGGCTCTCCCATGCCTTTTCTTAAGTATGTTGACCCCTCAAGTCATGGCTGTCTTGTTTGATTGCTAATGTCTGCAACCACACTGGATACTTGTGTCTTTGTTTTTGTTTGATCCAGCTTTTATAGATTTTCTTGGCTAGTAGGTTTGGTTTGATAGAAGTCATTCTGTTATTGTTAAAAATAAAAATCCTAGAGTCAATATTTGCAAGACAGGAAAGAATTACAGGAGGCTTATTTATAAAAATTTATATGAAAGAGATCAAGGGGTTTTATTTGACCAAAAACAATATAGCCAGAATGTTTGCTGCTGCTAAGTCACTTCAGTCGTGTCTGACTCTGTGCGACCCCAGAGATGGCAGCCCACCAGGCTCCCCTGTCTCTGGGATTCTCCAGGCAAGAACACTGTTACATGATAGCAATATAAGTACCTATCCAAGTTAGGAAAGATAATATACCTATGAGGCTCAAAGGCTGAAAAACTAAGAGTTTCCAAAACTCTCACTAAGATGGGAAGAGACTAATGAAATCATGTAATAGAAGAAATATCTGAGTGTATACAATATGTTTGGCCTGGTAGGAGTAATTAGAGATAGGGGTTTAAGAGTAGGATTAAAGAAGGCTTTAAGTGTTTGAAGGTTTGTAACAGGGAAGGTGTAGAAATGATCAAAGTTGATCTAAGCATCTAGAAAATTCAGGGATATTGTTTTCAATGAATATTCAGGGTTAATTTCTTTTAAGATTGACTGGTTTGATCTCTTTACTGTCTAAGAAATATCTGAGTGCATGCAATATTTCTGAAATGTCTTCTCCAGCATCACAGTTCGAAAGCATCAATTCTTCAGTGCTTAGCCTTCTTTATGGTCCAACACTCACATCCATACATGACTGGCAGGAAAACCATGGCTTTGACGGAATAGATCTTCACTGGAAAAGTGATGTCTCTGTTTTTTAATGTGCTTTCTAGGTTGTCATAGCTTTTCTTCCAAGGAGCAAGTGCCTTTTAATCTCATGGCTCCTGTCACCATCCGCAGTGATTTTGGAGCCCAAGAAAATAGTCAGTCACTGTTTCCAGTTTTTCCCCATCTACTTGCCATGATGTGATGGGACTGGATGCCGTGATCTTTGTCTTTAGAATGTTGAGTTTTAGGGCTATACAGCAAGCCCTGGGCTCTTCCAGAAAGCATCCTCACTTAAATATTTAAGCTTATGTTAGATGACCACTGGCAAAAGATTACAGAGAACATTTATTCATTAGAAAGTGAGTTGCATTAAATTAGAAAAAGAATAAAAATAATGATTTTAAAATTGAGAGTGGATTATATGGCTGGTACTTTATAAGCACTTTAAATAGAATATGTATTTAATTCTTATTGTAACAGAGAACAAACTTGACTCCACATTGTGCTAACTGTTGTTCTTTCCTGCCTGTGCTTTTCGTGCTGGCTCTGCACTTTGTAAAAGAATGGTGCCCTTAGCTTGAAATATACATGATAGCCCATTTTTAAGGGTGTACATCTCAGGGTTGACCATAAAAGGTATATTAAAAAAAAAAAAAAGCTGTGAGGGGCTTCCCTGGTGGCTCAATGGTAATGAATCTGCCTGCCAATGCAGAAGACACAAGTTCAATCCCTGATCCAGGAAGATTGTTCATGCTGCAGAGTAACTAAGTCTGTGTGCCAAAACTACTGAGCTGTGCTCCAGGGTCCAGGAGCCACAACTACTGAATCCCATGTGCTGCAACTACTGAAGCCCAAGTACTCTAGAACCCATGTTCCACAACAAGAGAAGCTACAGCAATGGGCAGCCTGTGCACTGTAACTAGAGAGTAGCCCCTACTCACCACAAATAGCAAAAGGCCCACGCAGCAATGAAGACCTAGCACAGCTAAAAATAAGCAACTTAAGTTTAAAAAAGTGCAGGAAATAACAGTTGTCTTGTCCAAGTTTTATAGGCACATGCATGGACAGTTGCAAGACCAAAGAATTCCTGCGCAAGAAGTTTTCAATAACAAGCCGTAACCCCTCCCCTTTTAGCACAAAATAGGCCTGTCTTCTAAGTCAGGAAAGGTGGTTTATTGGGACAGTAGTCCACCATTTTCTCATCCTGCTGGCTTCCCAAATAAAGTTGCTGTTCCTTAGTCCAACACCTCATCTCTCAATTTATGGCCTGTCAGGTGATGAGCAGTACAAACTTGGATTTAGTAACATTTGTGAGTATATGGATTAACTGCTTGTTTATTCTCACTTTGCAAATGAGAAATCTGAGACATATAAGATCAATACTTGGAACACGGCCAAACAGCTAGAAAGGCACTGAGTGGGACTTAAACTCATGAAAGTTTTCTTTAAAGACCACACTCTTAGGCATCACCCTACACTGTCAAAATTAAGATTCATTTTTATCTTACAAGATTTTAAGTTGTCCTGAAATAAGTGGGGATATATATATGGGCTTCCTTGGTAGCTCAGATTGTAAAGAATCCACCTGCAATGCGGGAGACCTGGCTTCAATCCCTGGTTTGGGAAGATCCCCTGAAGGAGGGCACAGCAATCCACTGCAGTATGCTTGCCTGGAGAATCCCCATGGACAGAGGAGCCTGGTGGGCTACAGTCCCTGGGGTTGCAAAGAAGACTGAGCAACTAAACAGAGCACAACATAGATACATATATACACCTACAAACACATGAACAATGTGCATTTTATTTATCATTAGAATAATGTTGCAAATAACATAATACAGCCTTAGATTTCAGGTTATTTGTTATGAGCATTATCTGATGAATCAGTATACTATCAAAGGCTATGCTGTGGTGGAGTTTACCTTCTAAATTATGCATACAGGGACATATACAATACTGTAGTGACATACACATCTACGTGTGTGTGTAAAATAAATGCGTGTAACCAGTTTGTGTCTTAGTGTAACCTTTACATAAATATCACAGTGGAGGACTTGATAGAACTTTGAAATATCACTTTAATACCTACTTTGACTACATTGACAGATTTATTAAAATAACTTTAAAAAGTATACTTTCAGAACTTGTTAGGCAAAAGATTCCAACATCTTTTTGGCGTCCATGTTATCATTTTTATAACCTTTTCCACCATGGGCTCTGTTATTTACAACTGGAATCCTGAGTAGAGATCAAAGCCAGTTCCTCTACTGCTATCCCAAAGGCAGGCAGATTTCATCCGCTGCATGTTTGGACCATTTAAGGCTGACCAGTTAACAAAAATGAATCATTTCCTAATGCCATTTTGTTATAACATTTTGTGTCCCATACTTCAGCTGCTGAAGAATAAATCCTTAATTTTTGCCTCGTATTAATGTGAGGAGCCACATAAAAACTATTTTAACCAAAAGCAAGCATTAGACTTACCATTTTTGAAAGGTTATCAAAATAACATTAAGAAGTGCTATCCTACTTCATGCAATTATGACAGCTGACCCCCTAATTAACTCCTTAACTACACTTCAGATTTTCTCATAGTACCTTTTGACACCAAGTGATTCAGAATTTGCTTTAAAGCCTTTTTTTTCTCTTTTATTTTTAAAGTCTTCAAAGGAGTCTGGTGTTTCAGAAATCTGTCAAAATGTGTTGAAACATATTTAAAAGAATGCATTTTTTCATAGATTGGCATAGTTTGCACACATTATTATTTTTTTCAGCTATTTATAAAGAAGGAAAAGTGTTCTGTGTGGGGAAATACCATGGTTGTCACAGGGCATGGGGGCTCTCCAGTGTCTTTGACTTTTCTCCAGGAGAAATTAAGAGAAGAATTTATCAAATGTTAATGTGAAGAACTCAGAAACTGGAATGTTTGTCCAGAGCCCCAGGCCTCAGAGCAAATGCTCTTATGCTGCTGGGCTCATGGGGAAGATTTTAGCCAAAGTCAACATGAGCAGAAACTCCATCTGACTGATGCCGTGGAAACAGCTGTAACCACTTAGCTGGAAAACCACCTCAGATTCCTCTCCCAGAAAACACTGATGACATGGTAGACAGGGAGCAGGAAAGCTCTGTCAGGGTCTCTGTTCATCTGTGGTCCGAAAGAACTATTTTCTTTCCCTGAAAACTGTAAATAGGTGGATTCAGCTCTGGTCATAATAAACCACCAAAAGAGAAAAAAAAAATCGTTTTTTTTCCCCTAAATTAGCCCATGTCTCTTGCTTTCTGTGTATATATTTATCAGTATTTGGCTTAGGTCATCTTTTATGTGGATATTTTTTAAAGAACCATTTGATCTTAGATTTATTATGTAAATGAAACTGGATCATATTCAGATCAGTATTTGAGGCCAATTTGGCAGGTAAATGTTTAATTCTAATTAGTTTTCAATTTGTGAAAAAAGCCATAATTCTTTTCGGTTTTGGAGAGTTTACTCTTATTCTGCATGGCAGCTTTTGTTAAATGTTTCTTAGAAGAAAAGAGAAAATGTTACATAAAGCAAAAACAGATCTTGACCCAATTTGGGAAAGGCAAATTTTGCCCTTATAATTACAGCTTTAACAGCTATCACAGTTTTCTAACAGAGAGGTAAGGGTAGAATGGAGAAAAAGCCTTTGAAATAGGCACAATTAAGAGGAAAAAGGAAGCCAAAGCAACATTATTCCACTTCGGGAATGAGAGGCGAGTGTATGCTCCTCAGTGTTTGTCTCGTCACAGCAAAGATTTGGAGTGACGGGCATTAAAGCCCTCGGCGTGTCACAGCTCTGGGGTCTTGGACAGACCGTGTTATAGCTCTCAGGTCTCGAACGGACCGTGTTATAGCTCTTAGACAAATCAGTGTTACAGCTCAATGTTACAGCTCTATTTTATTTAGAGGATAGCAGGAAAATCCATCTTCAAGGCGTGAGAGCACGTAAAGTCCTCACCCGGTCCTCGGTCCTCGGACCCTCCTTTGTCCTATTTTTGTGGGCTTTTCTCTTCCTTATCTTTTAGCCACCACCATTCTGGACTCTTCCCTATTCTAACTACCTAATAAGAACATTCTCTGTATAAAATGGCACAGAGCCCAGGTGTGGAATGCTGATGGTGACCTATTGGACTAAACAAAGGCAAGTGCTGTGTATAAGCATACATAGTCAAACAAATAAATTTGTTTACTTTGTTTATATAATTATTTGATTAATTAAATTTCATAACTGTATGATAAATTCAGTTCTGGGCTCAGCTGTCAATATGTCACATGAATTACTAAAATATAGATATATTTTAAGTATTCTTATTAATGTGACTTGCATTTTGGGGCACCCTACCTGCCAAGTAACAAGCACCATCCTAAAACGATCTATTCATGTACACAACGAATATTTGCTGTGTGGTGGGTGCTATTCTAGGCTAACAGTATATCAGCAAATAGCAGACTCCTTGCCTTCATGAAGATTATATTCTACTAGGAATACAACAGACAAAGAAATGAATGTGTTAAAGGTCAGGTTTTGATCAAACGCTTTGGTGGAAAATAAAACAAGGAAAGGCAGAATAGGGCACTTTGAGGTTGAGAGTTGCTTTCTTATATAAAGGGCTTCCCAGGTGGCTCAGAAGGTGAAGAATTCACCTGCAATGCAGATTAGATTCCTGAGTCAGGAAGATCCCCTGGAGAAGGGAATGGCTAAACTCCAGTACTCTGGCCTGGAGAATCCTGTGGGCAGAGGAGCCTTGCAGACTTTAGCCGATCAGATCGCAAAGACCAGGAATGGATTTTGAACAAGTGACTTCCAAGGGAAGATGTGAAATAAAATGGAGACTCAAGTCACATGTCTATTGGCCAGAAAAATGTCCCAGCCAGAGAGAAAACAAGCGCAAAGCCTATGAAGTATAAAGATGTTTGGCTTATTTGAGAAGTGCAGGTGGCCAGTTTAACTAGACAAATAGGGACATTGGTAGGACGGCAAGGAGAAGGGAATCAGAGCATGGAGGCCCGCACGGGTGTATGGCTTTTGCTCTGAGATAAGAGAACTTTGCGCAGAAGACTGATCCAATATGACAGAGATTTCTATAGGATCCCTCTAGCCTCTGTAAATAATACAATATGGAGGCAAGATTAGAAGAAGAATGATGATAGGGGCTTGGAGCAGGGTCACAGCAATAAAAAAGTAAGAAGCGGTTTCATCCTAAAATGTTGTATCTTGAGAATATTTTGAAAGTGGAACCTATAGGGTGTGCTGATGATCTGGGTGCAGAATAAGAGAGAAATGAGGGAGTCAGGGTTGGCTCCAAAATTTTTGCCCTGAGTAACTGGTAAACAATATGGAAGAGTTTTCAGGAATTAAATTACTTTGAAAATTACAGGGGCTCCTTCAAATATCTCAAGTGGATAAGAAACTGAAGATAAGAGGGCTATATACAGGTTGTCTGGGGGCAGGGAGACATAAAGCTTACAGTCTCAGGAGACAAATAAAGGAGAACCAGCTAACGACTGGCATGGCACTGACTTAACGTAACTCAAGAAATGAGAAATTGCTGGAAAAGGAACAGTGTGTCAGGAGCTTTCCCAGGAGGAGAATGGTAGATTTTCCACAGCTAGGCTCTTCTAAAGCTAGAACTATTTACTCCACGATGTGAAAACAACTAATAAGATAGAGAGGGTTCCAGCATAAGGCATCTGATTACTGGTCTCCCAGTCAGCAGTGGAAAACAGCTTCTCAGAGGAGTGCACCATGCTAGAGCCCATGGACTCCTGCAACAAGCGGATGAAAATTCTGGCCCCGCCACTTATTTCCACGACCTGGGCAAGATAGAAGAACTTTCTGAGTTCCTTCATCTTTAAAATGGCACTTGGAGAAATAAATGAGTTAATGATTGTAAAATGCATAGCACAGTGTTGTCACAGAAGAAATTCTGATAAACATTAACAATATTATCACCAGTTCTCCAAGATGCATAGGAACAGGAGGCGGATTTCAGTGATCAGGGCCCCAGTAGGCCAGACAGAGCAGAGAGCACAAAATCTCCCTTCACCAATATAAAAGAACAGCTGCTTCCCATATGGAAATAAGATGTTTGGAATTTTTTATGTTATTGCTTTTTAAAATAAGTCTACTGAGTTGTCACCCAAAAGGCTAAAACATTTCTGATGTAAATGTCATGGTTTTTCACTTCTTGGATGAATTTGAGAGGAATGTGTATTAAAAGAATTGCCTGAAAGCAGTAAAAATATAGTTATAATTTTCTTATCAAAGAAGTTATTGAAGTATGAATTTTATGATTACAATTAGGTAGAAATATGAATACAAATCAGAAGGTAAAATGAAAAATGGCAAGAATTGTAGAATTATAATTGCTTCATTGAAAAAGCTTTATTATGTCATATCTTATATTATATATTACCTATTGTTTTTAAGGATTTATAATGTATATGTTTTAATGCATACATACTTACATGCAACCACATGGGCTTCCCTGCTGGCTAAGATGGTAAAGAATCTGCCAGCAATGTAGGAGACCTGGGTTCCCTGGGTTGGGAAGATTCCCTGGAGAAGTTAATGGTAACCCACTCCAGTATTCTTTCATGGAGAATTCCATGGACAAAGGAGCCTGGCGAGCTACAGTCCATGGGATTGCAAAGAACCAGGCATGACTGAGCAATTAACACACACATATGTGCACGAAAAAGTGCCTGAGTGGCCATATACCAGAATATTAAAAGCAGTTAGGCCTTGGTGGTCATGAATACTTTCTATTTAATTATATTTTCAATTTTTTCTATTTTCTTGGTAGTACAATTCTGCCAAACAACTGTGTTCAGAACTAATCAGAATAAGATGTACTCTTACAGACAGTTTTATTCCTAAATGTAAAAATATTGAATTCCCAATCAAACATCCATAGATAAGGTTTTATTTCTCAGAGTAAGAGCATTTGGGCTTCATTGAGATGGGAAAAAAGAGTTTGCAAGGTGCTTATTGAAAAGATATTGGTAAAAGCTACTAATTAATTGACTTTGTTAAATACTCATTCATTCATTCACCTTAAATAGGAGTCAGAAGTGCCCCCGGATGCATAAGTATATGGACTATTGAATAAATTTCAATTGAGTAATTAAATGTTGACTGTTTGATATGGTTTAAGTTATTCTTTTTGTTGCTGTTTTTTAATCATTGTTTCCAACCTTTGGGACTCCATGGACTGTAGCCCACAAGGCTCTTCTATCCGTGGGATTCTCCAGGCAAGCATACTGGAGAGGGTTGCCATTTCCCTTCTCCAGGGGACCTTCCTGATCCAGGGATCAAACCCAGGTCTCCTGGATTGGCAGGTGGATTATTTACCACTGAGCCACCAGTGAAGCCCAGTTCTTCTTGTTACTTTGTCTCAAATCCAGCAATCCTACTCCTGGGCATATATCCAGAGAAAATCAAGGTTTGAAAGGATACATGCACCCCAATATTCATTGTAGCACTGTTTACAATAGCCAAGGCATGGAAGCAACCTGAATGTCCATCAACAGATGAATGGATAAAGGAGATATGGTATATAATATATACAATGGAATATTACTGGGCCATAGGAAAATAATTCATTTGCAACAACATGGATGGACCTAGAGATTGCCCTACTGAGTGAAGTAAGTCAGACTGAGAAAGACAGATAGATGATATCGCTTATATGTAAACTCTAAAAATATGATATGGATGAATTTATTTAAAAAGCAGAAATAGACTCAGACTTAGGAAAGAAAATTATGGTTACTAAAGAGGAAAGTTCATGGCAGAGGGATAAATTGGGAGTTTGGGATTGATATATACATACTAGTATATTTTAAAATAGATAACCAACACTGTGTTAGTCTCTCAGTCATGTTGGACTCTGCGATCCCATGGACTGTACCCCACCAGGCTTCTCTATCCATGAAATTCTCCAGGTAAGAATGCTGAGTGTGTTGCCACAGCTTTTCCCAGGGGATCTTCCTGACCCAGGGATTGAACCCAGGTCTCTTGTTTTGCGGGCGGATTTTTTTTATTGTCTGAATCAACAAGGATCTACTGTATAGCACAGGGAATTCTGCTCAAAACCATGTGATAACCTAATTGGGAAAATAATTTGAAAAAGAATAGATACACATATATTACAACTGAATCACTTTGCTGTACGCCTGAAACTAACAAAATATTGTTAACCAACTGTGTTGTTTTAGTGGCTAAGTCTTGTCCGACTCTTTTGCCAGCCCATGGACTGTAGCCCATGAAGCTTCTCTGTCCATGGGGTTTCCCAGGCAAGAATACTGGAGTGGGTTGCTATTTCCTTCTCCATAATCAACTATACTTCAATATAAAATAAAAATTTCAGAAGAATAAATTCACAATTTGAATGAAAAACTGCTCTTTTGCTTAGTCACTAAGTTGTGTCCAACTCTTTGTTGGACACACTTAGTGACCAGGCTTCTATTATCTCCCTGAGTTTGCTCAAACTCATGTCCACTGAATCAGTGATGTCATCCAATGAGTGAAAAATAAATAAATAAAAAGGAAATCTCAACTTAGTAAAATCTTCCTTAGAAAATTAATTTAATACTAATGACTAAAAGGCAATGGAAACCCACTCCAGTACTCTTGCCTGGCAAATCCCATGGGCAGAGGAACCTGGTAGGCTACAGTCCATGAGGTCGCTAGGAATCGGACACGACTGAGTAACTTCACTTTCACTTTTCACTTTCCTGCATTGGAGAAGGAAATGGCAACCCACTCCAGTGTTCTTGCCTGGAGAATCCCAGGGATGGGTGAGCCTGGTAGGCTGCCACCCATGGGGTCACACAGATCGGACACGACTGAAGTGACTTAGCAGCAGCAGCAGCAGCAGCAGCAGCAGCAGCAGCAAACATTAAATTATCTGATCCAGTCAATGATCAAGTCTGATTAATATGAACAACTTACACTTGCTCCTATAAAATTTGCTCCTTCATCCATCCATATACTAGCAAGTGATCTAGCCAATCTCTTGTATCACCTGGCAATTTTTAGGTAGGGACAATTAGCATGAAGTATACAACTATTGCTGCTTATAAGATCCCCTGAGCATCTCTTGAAACTGTAAATATGCTCTTTCCTTATACACTGCACAGGGCTTAGGTCCATATCAAAATTTAGGTATTAGTGACTGACCTATTTAGTATTTCTGCTAAATAAAATTACTTAGCCTTTAGCAACTGGAGTCTGCTACAGATGTCTGTGAAAAACACGTAAGAATTTTCTAGTACTGGATTTTACTCCAATTGATTCCACACATTACCTCTAGCTAGCATGAACATTTCTCATTTAATAATCTGTAAGTTTCATGGAAATTTGTTGTTCCATTTATCTGAGAAAATATCATATAACCCTGAAAAGCCTTACAAATAAATGCTATCAAGTTTCTACACACAGGCCATGAACATATCAAGTACTTTGTGGATGCCAGTGAGCATGACATGAGATAACAAAAAGGCAGGGCCGTAATATCCAAGGAAAGTTTATCCTCATAAATTTTAGTGAGAGTCGTGAATGTTAATTAAGTCCAAATCTCAAGGCCAAGTATAGTTGGCTTTCATCAACCCACCTGATTCACTACAGCTGTTTCCTAAGGAAAACTGGAGGCATGTAATTTGTTCTCACAGGATTTGAATTCTGCCTTATTTATTTATGATAGCTCTTTGAGTTTAGAAGTTACATAACCACATGTTTATAATACCATTAATTGACCATATAATTTATCTATTACTGACCATGCAAATAATTTTTAGGGACTATTTCAATAACAAAATTTAAAAGACCTTTTAATGATATAAAATCTAAGTCCTCCAAATGCCTTAAATTGGATCATGTAGGAAATGACCAAAATCACATTATTTTGAATTTCTGGCTTTGGAGATGAGCCACATTTTGAGAACACTCAGGAAGAATTAGCAATGCTGATCCTGCCACAAACAACACAATCCAAAGCATTTTTTCCTGAGACTTTTAAAAGTTATTTGGCAAGGAGAAGGGGAGGACAGGATGGCGAAGAATACAGTTCAGAAGGGGACCTAAATGAGACAGATGAGAAATCTACTTGAAAGAAAAGTGGGTACTTCCACTGTTTGAACTTAGAGTGGATGATGAATAATGCAGGCTTATGGAAAGCTTTATCTGACATACAAGATGTTTTGGTTTCAGGATGATGTAAAGTTTGAATAATAACAGTACGATTCCATTATTATTTAAAACTACTCTCTTTCCACAGTTGTAGTCGTAGTAAAGCCCTAAAAGGAGGAATAGTATGCAGAAATGGAGTATTTGATTACTTATAAAAATCAGTAAGCAGGGACACAAGCACAGGTTTAAATGCAATTCCATATTTCAAAACTCCTTCTCTTTGTCCTCTGTGGAGATCCAGACATTTAGGATTGTTGACTCAGTGTTTAAAAACAATGGTAAATTTATAAAATTTAAAGCATTTTTTTTTTTGGCAAAGCTTTAAAAAGATGCTGTCTTGTCTTTCTAGCTGTCATCTGTGGAGGTTACACATATATTCCAATGCATACCATTCAATACAGATTAAAATATTCTTGAAGACCTTTTTTTCAGAATTGCATTCTGAGTCCATTATAATCACAGAGACAAACCCTGTTTATTTTTCTTTCTTCTTCCCTTCCTGCTTCCTTTCTCTTTGTCATCCTTCTCCTCACCCCCACCTTCTATTTCACTCTGTTTCCCCTCCCTCTCTCCCTCCCTCATTTCTTCTTCCTGCCTTTGTCTGCCATAACTCTGTAAAATTCTTTCATACTATTGTTTAAATAAATTTTGGCTCTTTTCAGAAATTACTACCTTTTGTTCAAGGCATAACTATTCACCACCAAGCAAATTTTAAAAAAAAGTGTTTTCAGATATAAAAAGAAATTCCATAAGAATAATAGGGACAATGTTGGGGGACAATCACATCCCCACCGTGACATCCCCCAACCTGTGTCACCACTGAATGGAACAGAATTCATTTAGAGGTGTGTTAAAAAGTTTGTCCCATGACTTTACAGTGTAGTCTCATAAATCTAGGTATTGGGGACCCAGTGTTTCTCTTGACTGATCATCTGATCAGTTTTGCTCACTATCTGTATGGGCAAAAAGGAAATAGACCCAGGTAATCCTCAAGGTTTGTATTTATGACAGTTGTTGCGGCAGCGTATTTAGAAAGAGATCAAGAGAGAAAATGGAACTGTATAAGATTACCAAGGAAGGTTACTGTGAGATGACCAGTCATGCAGACAGACGATTATGATTGGTGGGGCCACAGCACTCTGAAGGGAGGTAGTGATGCTTTGGAGACAACGAGGCAGAGTGGTGAGGAGCGCACTCTGTAGTCTTAGGCAGGTTGCTTATTAGCTATATGGTCTGAAATAAGTCCATTACATTCCCTGTGCCTTAGTTTTCCCACTGATAAAGTGGGAAAACTAAGGCCTCGTAGAGCTGCAATGGCCTTATGATAGCACACAGGAAGCAGTTACAGCAGTGTTGGGGATCCGAGCGGGCTCTGCACACATTACCTACTGCATGACTGCTACTATGTATGGATACTTGGGTATACCTCTTTAGTTAAAAGGCAAAGACACATAGGAAATACTAGAAATATAAAGGAGCAGAAAGGTCATGTGGCAGAGAGAATATTTCTCTAGTGATTTCATGTAAAATATGTCACAAAGAACCAGTCTCAACCTTGAGTCTCATTTTTTGGTTGTTGTTTGTTTGTTTCTTAATTAGCACTTTGTGGATGAGAACAAATATTTTTAAAAAACCAAAACAAAAATGTAGACACTGTATATTCATGCTGAATAATAGAGTACAGTACTAACATTTCTGTATCTTTCATTTAAGTACCTGAACATATTTTATGATTAAACTTTTTCTTTGGCAAATTCTAGTTAGTTCATAAAAATTATAAGTTAACTTTTTGACATTCAGATATTTTGGTATTTGGGGATCCAAATTACTTGATGAACTAGTACATAAAGCATTTTTTTGGTATAAACAGTTTCAAATGATGTCCTAAAGTAGAACTGTCATCCACATATGCAACAACAATGATGATAGCTACCATTAACCAAGAGTCTACAATATACCAAACATTGATCTTTGCTTTTTATACAAAAGATTTTATTTAGTTTTCTCAACAACCTTGTGAGCTGGGATCTATTTTTGTTATATAAGGTAAGAAAGTTCTGGCACAAACTGAGGACTAACTAATGATGACCAAAATAACATGGATGTAAGTGTGTGGATCACAATAAAATGTGGAAAATTCTGAAAGAGATAGGAATACCAGACCACCTGACCTGCCACTTGAGAAAGCTATATGCAGGTCAGGAAGCAACAGTTAGAACTGGACATGGCACAACAGACTGGTTCCAAATAGGAAAAGGAGTACGTCAAGGCTGTATATTGTCACCCTGCTTATTTAACATATATGTGGAGTACATCATGAGAAATGCTGGGCTGGAAGAACACAAGCTGGAATCAAGACTGCTGGGAGAAATATCAATAACCTCAGATATGCAGATGACACCACCCTTATGGCAGAAAGTGAAGAGGAACTAAAGAGCCTCTTGATGAAAGTGAAAGTGGAGAGTGAAAAAGTTGGCCTAAAGCTCAACATTCAGAAAACGAAGATCATGGCATCTGGTCCCATCACTTCATGGCAAATAGATGGGGAAGCAGTGGAAACAGCAGCTGACTTTATTTTGGGCTCCAAAATCACTGCAGATTGTAATTGCAGCCATGAAATTAAAATACGCTTACTCCTTAGAAGGAAACTTATGACCAACCTAGACAGCAGAATCAAAAGCAGAGACATTACTTTGCCAAGAAAGGTCCGTCTAGTCAAGGCTATGGTTTTTCCAGTGGTCATGTATGGATAAGAGAGTTGGGCTGTGAGGATAGTTGAGCTCTGAAGAACTGATGCTTTTGAGTTGTGGTATTGGAGAAGACTCTTGAGAGTCCCTTGGACTGCAAGGAGATCCAACCAGTCCATTCTGAAGGAGATCAGTCCTGGGTGTTCATTGGAAGGACTGATGCTGAGGGTGAAACTCCAATATTTGGGCCACCTCATGCGAAGAGTTGACTCATTGGAAAAGACTGTGATGCTGGGAGGGATTAGGGGCAGGAGGAGAAGGGGACAACAGAGGATGAGATGGTTGGATGGCTTCACTGATCTGATGAGTTTGAGTGAACTCCCTGAGGTGATTCACAGGGAGGCCTGGCGTGCTGTGATTCATGGGGTCATAAGAAGTTGGACATGACTAAGCGACTGAACTGAACTGAAGTGACATCTTGGATTTGAAACAGAGTCACTTCTCTAAGCATGCATTTCCCAACTGTCTCCAGATAGCGTTCTACACACTATGCATCATTCTTCCCTGAGTGCCATGCTTGTTTAAGTTGATTGAGGGAAATCAAACAACCTATTGTAAAACAATAAGTTGATAACCTTTACTACCAATGGACTCCCTTCGTTTATTGCAGTCTGGCTCAGAAGGCAGAAGCATCAGTCATTACTATTGTAAAGACACTGATGCCTAGAGCAGAAGTAACTGCTTTTTGAAGTAAGAATCTTCCTTGCGTATTCATTACACACATTTACACATTAGTCTCGCATAACTCAAGTAAGACATTCCTCTGCTTGGTGGCCTTTCTTGTAGCTTCCCAGGGTTCTTGCCTTAAGGGAAGGAAGGCCTCCAAGCATCAGCTTTGGAATTGCCATGGCTAATTGTCTAGGAGATTTCTGTATTCAGGCAAACACCAGGACTGACATCCTAAAACAGAACATCATAACCTTTGTTGGCTGGTTCCCGTGGAGATGATTAATGGAGACATGACTAAATACACTCATTGACTATAAAAGCAAATTAGGGGAAAAATCACCATTGGGCAGGAATACCAGCGAATCCTCCAGGGCAACCTTCTTTATGACTTTCTAGGAAAGGTCATTGATGCCATTGCTCAAACACTCAAGGATGGTTTAGAATATCACCTCATGGTAGCTTTATCATGTTGTAAGGTAGTTTGATAAAGTACATGCAGAAGAATCTCTTTCAGCCTTCTCAGTGTGCTTTTAGATACAGTTTGGTGCCTTCATTAACACTTTTTCAGATGAAAGCTAACAAATAATAAGAACATGTCTATACCTGTTGTATCCACTGAGATATCTAATTGTATTTCTGGTACCTATAAGAAATACAAGCTTACTGAGGAATGCTATTAGATCTTCAGGGGCCCCTTATGTATTGATAATAGATTATTTTGTTGCTATTATTTTTTTTTAGCTGAAGCAATTTTCAAACTATAAAACAAATACAAAAACTATGTGGATTATAGTGTAGAAGATTGTCACGTTCATTTTTTAAAGGTGAGAAGTTAATGAAATAAAATAAAGCTCTCCTATTATAGTTAAAAGAAACACACTGCAGAAAGGAAGCACATTGCTGTACATTACTTTTTATGACATTTTACATGGTTGGGTGTAGAAAATTTAACCTAGGGTATGTTTTATAGGCAATACAATATTTAATATTGTAATATTAAATATTACAATATTTAATATCTAGTTATCACATCTGTAAAGTTGAAATAATAATTGTGATAAACAAATAAGAGGATATAAATAAAATATCTGGCAGAGCATAAACAACTTAATAGATGCTGAATTAATGTTATCTACTGTGTTTCTGGATTAAGAGGACTCTTACTAGAAAGGTGCTATCATTAGTGAATTTCACTAAAATAAATGAACATCAATGGGAGAAAAATTAACTTAGAATGGCTCTCTATACCATTAAGGCCAAACATATCAAATAGGAAAACAACTTGGAGAGAGCCTAGGAACAACTGGAATAACATGGATGTCTGTATTGGAAAGGGTAAATTAAACAGTCTAATGTGGAAAAGAAAATATAATAAAAGATGACATGACTGGATTTCAATATGTATGTATAATTTTTGTCATATCATTATGTTGGATTAGCTGATATAAGGAAGGCTCACTCAATCTGTACAGCATGAGTGCAACAGAATAGCACAAATATTAAATGACAAAATTAAGGCAAAAATTTGTCTTGATAGCCACTGTGGTGTGCCCAGTCTAACAAGACAGAATTTATGTGAATGGACTAGAGATAGTTATTTTAGGCAAACTTGTTTAGAAAGAACTCATTTTGGAATAAATACACCATCCTATATTTAAACTCATTGCGTGGCATCTTTAATAGCAGGGTGGATTAATCTGGTATGTCAACTACACTGGGTTGGATAACAAATAGCAGAAGAGCTTAAAAGGAAAACTGTCCTCCTTATCAATACATCCCAGAATCAGATGGCTTTCAATTTGATTAATTCTGTGGTTGAATATCATTAAGAAGCAATGCTCATGTTTCAAATGCACAAAATGAAATTCTACTCAGCAATAAAAAGCAACAAGCAACTATTTTATGTGATAATATAGATGAACCTCAAATACATTGTGTGAAGTAAATAAAAAGATAATTTGAAAGCTTTATATTGTATGATTCTGTTCACATGACACTCTGAGAACAAAAACTATAACAGAAAAAATTTAGAGGTTACCAAGGGCCAAGAGTACAGGGAGGTGACTGACTAAAACAGTCTCGAGAGGACTCTTCAATATGATGAAACTATATCTTGGCTATGGTATTATTACATGAATATATACATTCGTCAAAATTCATAAGTTTATATGCCTCGGTTTGCTCTGCTTAATTTGTACCCCAATATTTAAAGCAAGAAAAAAGAACGAGTTTGTCATCTATGTGTCTACCTGTCTTCTGGCTAATTTACCTCATGCTTGCAAGAAGGCTGCCTTTTTCTCAGCCATCACAGACGGGTAAGACAATATGCACTAGAAGATAAGCTAATTTTTTCTGTATGGTCTCCTTTTGCTTGTAGGAAAAAGTATTGCAGAAAAAAAGTATTCAGAAGCCTCTCTTCCTACACTATAGATTTTCAAACACATTTTATAGACTAGACCTCGGTCATATGTCTACTCCTTAATCCATTCCAGTAAGGAAAACTAATACCATAATTGATGTGGGTTCAGGATTTAACCATGAGGTTGGAATAGAGACAATTTCCCTAAAGCTAGACACCTGAATACATTAAGAATTCGCCTGGTAAAGATAAATCATGTTTGTGGTGAACATACTGTAGTGAGCAATTAAAAATGTCTGAACAATTACTTAGAAACCTTATGATTTTATGCATTGATAAACTTTGACCAAAGTCAACAAGAAGGAGATAAGATGAAAACAAATAAACAAACCAAAAAAGCCAAGCTAATACTTGGCTGTACTTGCAAACTTACATAATCTGATACTTGCATCTACTAGTAGATGTATCTTTCTGGAATTAGGAATATCATACCTCTGCATGTGATATTCTTGAGGAAAGTTTCTTGATGAGGGATAGATTCAGAAACTATGTTATATAAGAAACTACTACAGGAAATAGCATATAGAAGACACATTAGATTCCATTTTTTCTGTTGTTAAAGACTAGAGAAAAAAACCATATGTAGAAAGTAGGGTACAATGTAAGAAAAAAATTTCAAATGTTAGAGTTATCCAAAGATTTTCAATGGTGGTGAGATATTCATCACTGTAAATATTCAAGGCTGACCCAGATGATGCCTGAATGTAGCAGGAGAGTCTTCTAGTATCAGGTGGAGAACTGGATTGTATATTTTAAGATTCTTTGCAGTACTGAGATGATGCTAAATTTTTTCTTAAACATATAAGGAAATATATATGTATGTATAACTATATGTATAGAAGATACTTAAATATATATGTGTGTGCCTATGACTGAAAAGGTGACTTCCTGGTGGCTGATTAACATTCTAGAAGGGAATACATAATAAAAGAAAAATGTATTATACAAGGTAGTAAGATTATGAATGAATTAAAGAAATCTGGATGAGATGGAAAAATTTTAGCTCAGTGTAATACTGGGAAATCTCTGATCTGAGTGGGCACTATTCACAATGAAACTCCAACCAAACCAATTGTCTTTGGAATGTGCCTCTTTAAGAGAGATTCTATGCTGACATTAGATCTCTGGGCCTATCCTGCTTCTTATCCAAACCCCAGAATTTTGAAGTCCTCTCTATTTATGTAGTTTCAGAAAATACAAAGTTCACAGCATTCACTGAGATTAAGATTTTTGTGAATTCTTATAGATTGCAGGAAAGCTTATCCATAAAAGGGAGAAAATAAAATGCTTGAGAAATATTTCCTCTGTGATTGTGCACAATGTTGATTCCTCATGGAACTATTACTATTGCTATTATTATCATTTCACCTAATTTAGTCTCTTGTTTACCAGTTAAGGAAACTGGAGGGTCAAGTTTAGAAATAATAGTAATCTACCATGGACTGAACAGAACTGAACTGAACCATGGACAGAGCCAAATGAAACACTTTGTGTCTCATAAATTACTACTTTCTTGCTAATCATGGAAAAATGATGCTAATTGGAAATAACTCAAATGTACCGGGTAAATTAAAGCAATTTCCTCAGTTCAGTTCAGTTCAGTCGCTCAGTTGTGTCCGACTATTTGTGACCCCATGAATCACAGAATGCCAGGCCTCTCTGTCCATCACCCTCCCGGAGTTCACTCAGACTCACATCCATCGAGTCCGTGATGTCATCCAGCCATCTCATCCTCTGTCGTCCCCTTCTCCTCCTGCCCCCAATCTCTCCCAGCAGCAGAGTCTTTTCCAATGAGTCAACTCTTTGCATGAGGTGGCCAAAGTACTGAAGTTTCAGTTTTAGCATCATTCCTTCCAAAGAAATCCCAGGGCTGATCTCCTTCAGAATGGACTGATTGGATCTCCTTGCAGTCCAAGGGATTCTCAGGAGTCTTCTCCAACACCACAGTTCAAAAGCATCAGTTCTTTGGCGCTCAGCTTTCTTCACAGTCCAACTCTCACATCCATACATGACCACTGGAAAAACACAGCCTTAACTAGACGGACCTTTGTTGGCAAAGTAATGTCTCTGCTTTTCAATATGCTATCTAGGTTGGTCATAACTTTTCTTCCAGCAACACCTAAGTGGAAACACAGTCTAACCTAAAGTTTATAGTATAAAGGATCATTCAGTAACTCAGGTATGCTGAGGCTATTTTGAACTGTCTACAAAACTCAAAGTTAAATAGCAAAGAACTTGTGTGTAAATCTCTGTTTTCACAGTCTAGTTTTATCTTTTAACCTTTATCTCACATAATTCTCACACTGAGAATTTTGTTCTCAAGCTATTTAAAAGCATCCCTTATCTTCTATACAACTTTAGAAATGCCTCTAAATTGAAAGGCTTGCTGGATAGATGAGTTGTAGCAGGAAAACAGAAAAAAACAGTAGCAGCGAAACCTTAATTAGGGGAAACTTGTAAGAACTCAAATGCAAGAAAATAACAATAACTGGAAAACAGAAAAAAGAGACCATAAACTGGTTACATTTTGTTAATTTCAGATGTACACTCAGTACCCACATTCTACAAAGCTTTATGTTATGTACTTCATGGTTGCAGATGTATAAAACCATTTCATTTTCTGCCCCAGTGAGTTCAATAGTTATAAAAAGAAAATGTATCCATTTCAGAGTGGATTTTCACTAACTTTAATTCTAAATTAAATTATTTTCCACTTGCTATGGAATTCTTAAAGTGAAAAAGCAAAGTGAAGTCGCTCAGTCGTGTCCGACTCTTTGCAACCCCGTGGACTGTAGCCTACCAGGCTCCTCCATTCATGGGATTCTCCAGGAAAGAACACTGGTGTGCGCTGCCATTTCCTTCTCCAGAGGATCTTGCCAACCCAAGGATTAAACCCGAGTCTCCCGCATTGCAGGCAGACGCTTTAACCTCTGAGCCTCCGGGGAAGCCTATGGAATTCTCACACTTTTTAAAAAGGATAACATTTTCAGGGGAGTTACCCTTCTTTCTGGGATCTAAATAAGAATGGGCCAGCAGACTGTTGTCACTGGTATTTCCTACCAGATTAAGGCCTTCTTTACATTATTGGTCAGGTTAAATGCTTGAATTAATTTGTTTCTAAAAGTAGGACACTGATTATTTATTCAGTCAGTAAAACTGAAGGCTTTTGTAACAGTTCTAGTGCAGGTGTATAGAATGATTTAGGAAACTTAAACGATAAATGCTAGTCAATTGCAATAGCTCTATACACTTAACCAATCTAACTTCTCACATACTACTCCCAATATGAAATAGCCTCCATATCTTCTCTGCTCAAGACATGCTTTTCACTTCTGTGCTTTTGTTTATTCTGCTCCTCAAACCAGAAATTTTATCTCCCTTCTCCTCAACATGTATTCAAATCCAGTTTAATCTTCAGAGCCAAATAAAATCCCTGCCTCCTACATTGGGACACACTGCATCAAACCCCATGGCTGCTTCTCTCTCACTCTCTGTGACTCAAGCTTATCTGAGAGTAGTGTTTAATACTACTATTTTATTTCCTTCAGTTCAATGGTTATCAACCTTGTCTGCACATTAGATTCATTAGAGATGCTTTAAAAAAAAAAGTGATACTTAGGACCCATCCCCAGGAAAATTAAATTAGAATCTCTGAGGATAAAACTTGGGTACTGATATTAAAAAAAAAAAAAAAAAAAAAATCTAGGTGATTTTGATGTGTACTGAACACCAAGAAACTGATTGTTTTAGAATAGGTTTAATTTAAAGCAGCTAGGTGCCCATTAAGGGCTGTAATTTAAGACTCTATTTTTTGTTTATTTTTATGCCACACTTGTGACACAGATCATGTACAACATATTTTGGATTCGTAAATTCGTATGTTTAAAGCTCAGTCAGGCCCTGAATTGTGAATTGGTTTCACCTTACACCCAAGCTCCAATCAGTTGGTAACTACTTCTTGCAAATCAAGATAAGGATTCTGAGGACTTTCTGGGTTCAGAGAGAAAAGGTGCAACCATTCAAGCTTACTGTCTATGTGGGTGGAAAAACAGGGAAGACTCAGCGTGCATGCAAATATTTTTTTTGTCCTTGAGTAGAAGATATCCCTTATAATATAGAAAAATAAACTGGGATCTACATGAATTAAACTTGCCCCAAAGGAGCCCCATATGTTAGGAAAAACTGAAATCGAACTTAAATCCAATCTCCAGCCTCCCCAAAGAATGGATTATTTAGAATTCACCAGGCTTAGTTATAAACTCCTTTGTATTCCAGCTCATCCCTAGTCGCCCTCTGCACTCTGGTATTTTTGGCATCTCAATTCTCAGAACTTTTGAGAAATTCTCTTTGTTTCCTCCACATGTTCACAGTGCAGAGAACATCCACAAACAAAACACAGTGCCTGACCAATAAACAGTTCTTCTTTCTTATGTTTACAGATTTCAAGCATTGCTATTGACACAGATAAAGCCCAAATTAAAAAGATCTCATAAAACTAGGATGATACATCTTTTGTTCATAATTTGTAAACTTAAGTATACATCAACAAGATTCAAAGACTGTAAATCTTTACTGTCAGTAGAATTAATAAAATAATGTACCAAAAAATAAAAGGTCTCAGAATGAAATGAATGCTGAATAATCCCAGAAAGCTCTACCATAAGAATTCACCTTGATGCTTTGGAAATGTTATGAAGGGTACTAAAGGTCCTGCAAGAACATTGACTCCACCTGCTGCTGCTGCTGCTAAGTCACTTCAGTCGTGTCCAACTCTGTGCAACTGCATAGACGGCAGCGCACCAGGCTCCCCAGTCCCTGGGATTCTCCAGGCAAGAACACTGGAGTGGGTTGCCATTTCCTTCTCCAATGCATGAAAGTGAAAAGTGAAAGTGAAGTCGATCAGTTGTGTCTGCCTCTTAGTGACCCCATGGACTGCAGCCCACCAGGCTCCTCCATCCACAGGATTTTCCAGGCAAGAGTACTGGAGTGGGTTGCCATTTCCTTCTCCTTGGCTCCACCTACCATCTTGTAAACTTTTCTCTCTCTGTCTCCTTCTCTAACCCATGCGGTACACTCAGGCATGCAAACACATGGCACATACCTTTAGAATTTCTATTTTCATTTTGCAGAGTTACAGTAACCAGGAGAAGTAACAGAAACTGTTAAAAACCCAACATATAACAGAAAAAAACCCCTATATGAACTCCAATTTATATGAATAGTAAAGCAATTTTTACCAGTGTCTGGTTCAATATAAATTAGATTACATTAGTGACTGCCCTCCACCCAACCCAAATCCCTCATTTTCAGTGTCCTTAATTTCAACTGTCTTTGATGGTACTGAATGGAAAAGTCCCCTTGTCGCCAGTGGTTAAGAGTTGTTATTAACAAGATTACCAAGGAAAAATTACTTGCTTGAGCTTTTGCTCCTAAGGAATGCACTTTGCAGATGGTAAGATTTTCAATTTAGTTTTCCAGTTGTGTTGTCTTCAGAAAATTTCCCTGAAAAAAACAAGTCAGTTGTCATTCTCATTTTCTATAAATTATTGACAACAGAAATGCCAAATCATAGATGAGTTATTGTATAAAAGCACATTTACATTTTTTAAAACAAACTAAAAGTTCAAAACAGAATATGACTTCTCTAAATTTCTGTTCTGTCAGATATTGTGTGTTATCTTCAATATGACTTGGCGGATAACAACTCCCCTATGTGAAAACAGCTGTCCCATAAATTGGAAATGATGTCTAAGAATTCTTTTCAAAACAAAATTGGATTAATAGTGTCTGGAATTCATCCAAGTTTTACATATCTCTAATAACCTTTTGCCAGCCTAATTTCATAGCAAACATTTCAAATTTTTAAAAACTGAAATAAATTTTAAAAATCTATAAGCCCAAATAATGCTTGAATGGGTGAAAGTCAATTGCACCATGACAATTCTGCATCTTTTGAAGGGGGAATTTTCTGTTCCCATAACCACAAAATCTCTAATTCCATGAGCCAATTAGAGATTTTGTGAGGTAGTAATGCTCTGAAGGGGAAATGCCATTCCACTGACCACAGAACTAGAGGGAGTAGGTAATGGGCTATATAAACAGCATAAAATAATAAGCATGCACAGTAAGGTAACGTGAAATGGAAATAAATTGTAATCATAACAACTTTGATCTTTATGCTTTGAATTTACTGAGTTGTTTTCCTCTGTGTTTGTATTGTGCAGAGAATGGCTTAAATTTCCCACTATAGACACCTACTCAAATAAATGTTGCTTTCATCAAGCCAGCTTCACAAAGGTATGACTTATTTTGATGGACTTCAGCAAAGTTTTCAAGGAGGTTTCTTCCACACAAACTAGTCAGTTTATCCTATAAAGGATACAAACACACACACATTTTTCATAATCAAATGTCTCAAAAATTTTAATAATTTATGTGTACAAGGAATGACAAAATATCCAAAAAGATAAAAATGTATGAAGAATGACAAAGACAACAGCACTTGCTATTTAAATTGTCTACCGGTTTCTTTTGTCTTCCTTGGTCTACGGTGAACATAAATTTTTAAAACTCCTGCAGCATTTATGTCTGCCCAAGAAACTTATCACTTATTGCCTTAATCATGTCTTATATATGTGTGTGTCTATACACATATACACACACATCATACATCAGTTAATTAGTTAATTAATTATCATTTTACTAAATAGTTACTGCTTTTCTACCTCATGTGAAGAGTTGACTCATTGGAAAAGACTCTGATGCTGGGAGGGATTGGGGCAGGAGGAGAAGGAGACGACAGAGGATGAGATGGCTGGATGGCATCACTGACTCGATGGACATGAATCTGAGTGAACTCCGGGAGTTGGTGATGGACAGGGAGGCCTGGCATGCTGCGATTCATGGGGTTGCAGAGTCGGACACGACTGAGCAATTGAACTGAACTGAACCTTCCTAAGGGCAGAGGTAAAGCTCACTCTTTTGTTACAGTCAGTCTAATACTTTGTATCAAAGGAAACAAATACTGGAGACAGACTGGTTTTGTGTTACTGACTATATAGCAACATCACAGAGTCTTAGTTTTCTTACCTATAATACAAAGAGAACACAGCCTAACTCACAGATTAAATAACATAAACATATAAATCTATTATTATATAATATATGCATAAAGCTTGATTTTTGGTCATTATAAATTTGATCATTCTCATTAATCATAATTCATAAAAGAGAAAAACGGATAAGATATTTTAAATCAGTTGATGTATAATTTAGAGTCCTAACAGGAAATCAGTAGTACACTCAAGTTGGAATAATTTGAGAAGGATTCATTTGCCAAAAGACTGAGAACAAAGGTATGGAGGGAGAACTCAAGATTAAAGCAGAACCTGGAGTAATAAGAACAGTAGGTTCCTGAAGCCAGGGCAGGCCTGAGTCCTGTGCTGTGTGTCCCATTTCCCGTTCTCTGTCTCCATTTCTCCATCTAATACATTGTTTTCCATTTCACATTTTTAAGCCACATGATTCCCCATCTGTTCTTTCCATGTCCCCCAAGTAATGAAAAAAAAGTGTGAAAGTGTTAGCCTCTAAGTGGTGTCGACTCTTTGCAACCCCATGGACAGTAGCCCACCAGGCTCCTCTGTCCATGGGATTCTTTAGGCAAGACTACTGGAGGGGATAGCCATTCCCTTCTCCAGGGGATTTTCCTGACCAAGGGATCAAACCCTGGTCTCCTGCATTGGCAGGTGGGTTCTTTACCGCTTTACCACTTGGGAATTAGCTTTTCTGATAAGACAGTCTTGGTTTTGATTACTGTTGCTTCAATTCTCATGTCTCTGAACATTGTCTCTTTCTTTGTTCAACATGGATTGAATAGCCAAGATTCCTTGACTAAGAATTTTTCTGCAGAACACAACCACCACCCTTTATCACTCTTGGCCATCGGTAGAAATGGCATGCTTTCTGAAATCACAGTTTCTAATATTCCATTCTGACCACAACCTCCTGGGCATCTAGTTTTCACTCAAGTGGTTACTTCTCTAGTTATTAAATTATTGTGTCAGCCTCGTCCCTTGAATATACATGAATGATAAATGAGAAGTTTATAAATGCACTTTAAATTCAGTTTTTAAAATAAGTCTTTTTCTTGGAAATTTAGGAAATATAAGTGAAAAAAGATAAACCAAGATGAACGGCTGTTTCACTGTCATTTCATGGGCCTCTCCTAGACTTTCCACAAGTTTCTGTTTTGAATTTTCCAGAGCTTTGTTACAGTTTTTTTCTTTAAGAGAGTCAGGGTCAGTTTCTTGGTTTCCAACCAAAAAAAAAAAAAAAAAGGAACAGATTTATATCAGCACTTTAACTTATTCCAAAATCTCAAATGTATTGACTCTATCATTTTTCTCTTATCCATTAATTTCCTCTTTTACTCTCCCATCTTTTCCAACTTGGATTCCATGGTCGCTTTATAACCACTGTCCAGTAAATATTCTCATCACCTCCTAAATTTTCTCTTCTTTTGATTATTTCCCTCATGCCTTGCTTGAACATGAAGCTACTGTTCCCCTAAGTGCTTTGACTCAAGAACTCAGTTCTCGGTATTACAGCTAAGTTAGGTAGAAAATGCAAAATAAATTACTAAATACTAAAGAGAAAAAAAATGTTCAAAGGGATAAGCAGAAAGAATATGAAAAGTGCAAGGAGTCCAATTTATAAAATATAGGTGTCTAAGATTGTCACTTTAAATCTTTGTGAAGTATACAGCCTCTATATTAACCCACCTCTTGCCAGAGCTGCTTGTCCTCAAGCTTCAAAGGGCTGACATGGCTCACCATCTTAGTCTGGAACTCTCATTTCTCAGATCCCTATCCCAGTGCCCATATCCTGAGCCTCCATATTCATAGGGACCTGCTCTGATCTTCTGCCAATTGCCTCTTTGTGTGGTGTTTGGCATCTGATGGTCCAAGAAAACTTGCTAATCCAGAGACTAAAACCTACTCATCCAGAGACTATAACCTCCTGCCACCATTTCTAAACCATACTCCAGTAACAAGGGCCTGTGGCATGACTGCCTCACGCCTACCTCCAGAGGCCTTTCAGGCCCCTTCTCTAGCTCCACTCTCTGAGGGCCAACCATATGCCAGGGACTATGCACCTCCACCAGAAGGATGGCCCTAGGGCTGTTTACAAAGGTGTGGACAAAGCTTGGACATGCAGGCAAGGGTGTCCCATGTATTTGCAGAAAGAGCTCTTGACATGCAGACAGACTAGGATGAACAAGAAGTAGGAAATCTTTAATAAGAACAGTTGAATTTTCTTTATTATGATTATGTATAAAATGAATATTTAAAATTAAAAATAAATAATTATTGAATGTTAGATATGGGAAAACAGAAAAGTTTAAACTTAAATATAAAAAAATATGGATATGACCTCTATTTATGAAGTCATCTACCCATATTCAAAATTAAATGAGGTTTTGCCCCCACTTTTGTAGAGTCTCTATACCGAGTTTCACGGATGTAAGGAATTGACCTACATTCTAGTTGGGTAGTTAGGAGAGTAGAAATCCACATACAGATGATGGGATGTTTTCCCAAAAAAATAAGCCACTTGATTTTTTTCCTAGTACTGAAGAAGGATGAGCACAAATATTAAAAAGCAAAGATAAACAGGTCTTGCTGAGTCAACCAAGACTGACTCCATTTAGGTCAATGTCATATGATATATCAGTGTGGTTTTAATCATATTGTTTTCTGGTTAGCATTATGGGTGTGCCTGATTCCAATTTCAATTATTTCATGTAATTTTCAACTGCCTGTACTGCAGTGAGCCAGACTCTCAGTATTAAATCAGTCAGGACTCCACCTAATTTCAGTGGGAATATTTTATAAGGATAAACTGGATTTATACCTAAAATCTTGGAAGGAAACAACAATCTGTGGATTAAAACACAGATTTTGTATACAGAACAAATGTCCTTTGTTTGGCCACATAATTGCTAAAAGAACTATTGTTAGGTAAGTGATATATAGGAATTTACCTATTTAAATCAACAGAAGGTATTTTCATTACTTCATACAACTACAACAGCAAATAAAAATGCCTGGCTAAAATAAACACTGAGTGAAATAATCATGCAAAATAATGTAGCTGAGTCAAAAAATGCTTAACTATTCTGAAGATCCCATATCATTGTATATTTTCCAAAGTGTTATTTTTGTGTAAAATTTCACTAGACATTTTCACAAAGGGAACTTGACTAGAGTAAGGTAGAGAGAGAGGTTAGTTTTAGGAAATCTGTAGTTTATCTTCAAGCCCTTGATTAAACTACAACCTTTAAAGTAATCCTTACTTTTAAAGAACATTTAATTTGTAGAGATAAGGGTATGCTACTAACATACATGTAAGGCACTATGCTTGGGAGGACTCTACTGTCTCTACTCTCTACACTATCTGAATGGATACACAGCTCATCCAAACATTAAATAAAGAAGCCACACATGAGTGGCCTTCCTAGGTGGCACTCATGGCAAAGAATCTGCTGGCCAGTGCTGGAGACTCAAGAGACCCAGGTTTGACCTCTGGGTCAAGAAAATTGCCTGGAGTAGAAAATGGCACTGCACTCCAGAATTCTTGCCTGGAAAATTCCATGGGCAGGGAGACTGGCAGACTACTCTCCATGGGGCCGCAGAATTGGACACAGCTGAGCACACTCGTCAGTGGTTACTTATGGCCTCTGTACTGTTTTCTGTATCAGGATATGTATGCATGTTTCTTATTCTTCTGATAAAACTGAAGAGTACTCTAATCTCTTTTCAAAACAGAACTAAAATTTTTAGAATTTTGTATTGTTCTTTACATACTTGGTATGGGTATGCATGTAAGTGGTAAGTTTGATAATTGAACATGATAACTTGTCCATCATTATAAAAAGTACATAAATTATAGGGTAATGTATAAATTTTCCACTAGAAGAAAAAGCAACAAAGGATATTATCTGCCAAGTTAATGTTTTAAAATTTTTCTTCTTTAATACAAAACAGTGTGGAAAAGGAATTAGATTTTCACTGAAATTCAACACACACACAGCAAACTTTAGTTTTTGGTGAAACATTATGGTATATAAAAGTTCTAAGATTCAGGTATATGGAAATAAACAGATCTTTATCAGAAATTTACAATCATATTGTTTAGACTCCATTCACTGTTGATTTTTTTTTACTGAAAAGCTCTTATTGAAAGCATTGAATACAGATCCACAGTGTTTATGTACTGTGACTAAAATAAGGAGAGTGATTATTTATTCTTGGATTGGATTCTGGTTTTGAAAGAGATTAAACTGACCCAGTTGTGGCTAGCATTGTAAGTATAAGAATTTCCAGAAATAAGCAACTAGAATGCTCTTAAAAGAGAGAGAGAACACAAAAGAGACAAAATTTGCTGCATCAAAAAACATATTAAGATTTAATTATCAGAATTTTGTTATAAAACACATTGTCTAGAATGCCAATGTTAATAATAATAAAATTACTTGGGAGACTAAAAATAGATTGGGACAAAAATCACAGAGAAGTCTATATATTGGAAGATTCTTTTGTAATAAAAAAAAATCTAATGTATTTATTGACTATGCCAAAGCCTTTGACTGTGTGGATCACAATAAACTGTGGAAAATTCTGAAAGAGATGGGAATACCAGAACACCTAACCTGCCTTTTGAGAAATCTGTATGCAGGTCAGGAAGCAACAGTTAGAACTGGACATGGAACAACAGACTGGTTCCAAATAGGAAAAGGAGTACATCAAGGCTGTATATTGTCACCCTGCTTATTTAACTTATATGGAGAGTACATCATGAGAAACACTGGGCTGGAAGAAGCACAAGGTGGAATCAAGGTTGCCAGGAGAAATATCAATAACCTCAGATATGCAGATGACACCACCCTTATGCAGAAAGTGAAGAGGAACCAAAAAGCCTCTTGATGAAAATGAAAGAGGAAAGCAAAAAAGTTGGTTTAAAGCTCAACATTCAGAAAACAAAGATCATGGCATCCGGTCCCATCACTTCATGGGAAATAGATGGGGAAACAGTGGAAACAGTATCAGACTTTATTTTTGGGGCCTCCAAAATCACTGCAGATGGTGACTGCAGCCATGAAATTAAAAGACGCTTACTCCTTGGAAGAAAAGTTATGACCAACCTAGATAGCATATTCAAAGCAGAAACATTACCCTGCCAACTAAGGTCCATCTAGTCAAGGCTATGGTTTTTCCAGTAGTCATGTATGGATGTGAGAGTTGGACTGTGAAGAAGGCTGAGCACTGAAGAATTGATGCTTTTGAACTGTGGTGTTGGAGAAGACTCTTGAGAGTCCCCTGGACAGCAAGGAGATCCAACCAGTCCATTCTGAAGGAGATCAGCCCTGGGATTTCTTTGGAAGGAATGATGCTAAAGCTGAAACTCCAGTACTTTGGCCACCTCATGTGAAGAGTTGACTCATTGGAAAAAACTCTGATGGTGGGAGGGATTAGGGGCAGGAGGAGAAGGGGACGACAGAGGATGAGATGGCTGGATGGCATCATGTACTCGATGGACGCGAGTCTGAGTGAACTCTGGGAGATGGTGATGGACAGGGAGGCCTGGCGTGCTGCAATTCATGGGGTTGCGAAGAGTTGGACATGACTGAGCGACTGAACTGAACTGAACTGAATGTATTTGTGGTCATTCACTCTCCAAAATACTTAGAGAAGTAGAGAGAACATCAAATACTAGTTCAAATTAATATGTATTATTGGGGTAGAACAGAATATACTATATTTTTTGTTATTATTACAAAAACAGATTTACTGAGGTTATTGTTGTTGATGTTCAGTTACTCAGTCATGTCCGACTCTATGGGACCTCATGAACTGCAGTATACCAGGCTTCCCTGTCAATCACGAACCCCCAGAGTTTGCTTAAACTCATGTCCAATGAGTCAGTGATGCTATCCAACCATCTCATCCTGTGATCCCCTTCTTCTCCTGCCTTCAATCTTTTCCAGCCTCAGGGTCTTTTCCAATGAGTCAGTTCTTCACATCAGGTGGTCAAAAGATTGGAGCTTCAGCACCAGTCCTTCCAATGAGTATCAGGATTGATTTCCTATCCTTGCAGTCTAAGGGACTGTCAAGAGCTTTCTTCAACACCATAGTTTAAAAGCATCAGTTGGTCAGCACTCAGTCTTTTTATGATCCAACTGTCACATCCATACATGACTACTATAAAGACCACAGCTTTGACTATATAGACCTTTGTTGGCAAAGTAATGTCTCTGCTTTTAATATGCTGTCTAGTTTTGTCATCGTCTCTCTTCCAAGGAGCAAGGTTATTTTATCTGAGTATTTGTTAGGACCAATGCATATGGACCTCTGAATATCCACTTGTTTGGAGTAATAAATAATCTACCTTACTGACCAATTCAGATACCCAGATATGAACTGAATATTTTATTGTAAAAATGGTCATTATCATGAGAATATCAGGTTGATTTTTGCTTCCATTCAACATTTTTGCCTAAGAAAGAGCAAGAAATAATATATTTCCATTGTCTACTAATGTTTCTTTATAATTGTGTTGCTTTTTCGGTTATGTACACTTCTTGTACACTTAGAATATGGGTTAGATCTGTGTGTATAGTTGTTAGTGACACTTTGCTAAGAGCAGCAAGAAAAAAGTTAGTGTTGGCTTAAGAATATTGTAGTAATTGTCTCGGCTGGGCACTTAGCCCAAGGTAAAACCAACAGGATAAATGGTCCATTGCCATTGTTTCCAAAAGAAGATTATAATACTATTCTTCCCTTTTAAATATTGGCTCAATTCCCACTTTTTAATTGATCTGCAAGAGGCTGGGCTATTATTTGTCTTAATTTTCTTGTTTTGAGATTGCCTAATGGATTTCCTCCCTTATTCCTCTACACATATCCCATTATTTCCACTATGCTATTGTATGTAGTTTATACAAATTCTTGGTTTTTGCCTTACTTTTAGCTCCTTAATACCAAAGTTCATGCTTAACCCATTTCTAGCCTCTAGCCTTGTTATTCTATTCCCTGTATATCAAGAGTTCCATACACATCTACACACAGGCAAAGAGAGAAAGAATGGGAGAGGGAGAGGAACAGAAGTCATATGCTTTTTAATAAACAGCTTATTTTTTGCCAGAAATGGTTCAGAGATTTATTAGGCAAAAATGCTGAGAATAAAATACTTAATTTTGAAGTTATCTTGAGAACTTTATCAGCCAAAGCAATGTAGTGCACCACTAAAGTGATGACACACTGAAATAAGATATTATTCATGAATGCATTTTCTTCAGACCTTTTGCAATACAATATGAATTATGCTCTGGGTTTTTTTTTCATAGAATTTCAAAGGAAGCTTTTAGGAACTGTTGTCTTTTGATCAGGTAACTTAAAGCTAATAGCTAATTATGCTTTGGATAGAAGCTGTGTTAAGCAAAAAACAGTACCTACTAACTTCATGACAACTGATTTTGAACAATTTTATGTCAATACATGTTGACATGGCCATAAAAATAGCATGCAATCAAATCTAATCAAGTAGAAATTGGAATATAAGCAGAATATTTTACCTAGATAAAAAATTCTACATACAAATAACATTATTCAATGATCTCCTGCCTAGTTTAGTAAAAAGAGCTGTGCTCATGATATAAAACCCTGTTAAGCACCCAGACTAAACAGCTGGTATGATTTAAATGTCTACATGGTGTCCATTTATTTGGAGAGTATAGTTGTAAACTTTTATTAACATGACTATTTTCTAACGGAGGGAAAAAACTGATTTGTTTGGCTAAATATAATCCACAAAGAAGCCTTTTAGTGTCCTAGTGAGATGTAATAATGCATAGATCTATAAGAAGATCTAAGCAACAAATTACTGTCAAGTTTTCAAATGTAGGATAACAGTCTTACTAATGAATAATCTCTGTCTGATGGACTTACCATGGAACATTTTTAAAAGAAGAATTAACTCTGTCGACAAGTGTCCTTTAAATAAATAAATTCATTTTTTGTGTAAAAAGAATTCATGGTAAATATGCTTCAATTTTTCTTCTAACTAAGCATTTTAAAGAATGACCTGAGTAGCATTTTATATATTTTTTTAACATCCAATGAGAAGTGCATACTCCTAGGGAGTAGAAATGTTAGTAATCAATTTAGTCACACTTTTGATACTATGGGTTAGCTGTCAATGTCTATCTCAGATATGTTTTATTAATAATGCAAAGAAGAGGACCTTTTAAAATCTGTATGCATGCAATAAAAATGTCATTCCTGGGAAAGCGTGGTAATTTGGAACCTCCTGAATGAATATCTTTACTCAAAAATAATCAATTCTAAATTTATAAACCTAAAAATAGAAAATATTCATAAGAGCACCATTTAACATTGGTACAGTTGGCTGAATACATCTTTGTGAGTTCATAAGATCTAGCCCATTAGTCGTTATTCTAAAATATTCCTAATTATTCTATAGTCAAAATTCACATATGTAATTGACTAAGTTACCTAAACAATCTTATATTCTGAGCACAGAAAATAATTTTAGAAATTTCCTAAAACCTATTCAAATGACAGTGTTTTCTAAAGTAATTCATTTAGAAATTTCTTTTTATAAGCAATTACTTCTACTGTTGGTCTTTAGGCTTCTGTGGGATCTTAATATGGATTTATTATGGTGCCAGTTGACATAAATATCCTTTGAAGGATTCTTGCAAAGTATGTCTATCAGGGTATAATTCTATTGAGAGCATAACCTTTCCCAGAGATCACGCTGTGGTATTTTAGCCCTAAAATATCCATAGTTTATGGCAGAAAGCACCAGGACACTAATTTAATATCTGAAGAGCCTGAGTGAATTTAAATAAAATTTTCATGAAAAAAAAAGGCCTTCTCTGAAGGTACCCTTTGAAACACTTATATAGTCGGATGACAGTTTAGAAAAAAGATGGAGGTGGGACTGTGACATCTTCCTGACAGATTACTAGCAGTGTTTCTCACACATCTAGGACCCCAGTGTGAACAAAATCTCACTTAGGCATCTAATGTTTAAAAGAGATGGCTTTGCAATTTTCTGAACTCAATGACTATTTTAAAAGCCTCTTCAGGAAGCAACACAATTTTCTTTCTTTTTTTTTTTAAGTTTTAGCTGATGCATCTTCATTTTGGTGATCCTTAATTTTTCTTAAAAAGGAAAAATTTAAAAAAAAAATGGAGAAAGCACTGAACAAATCCAACTAAGTCTTGCAAGAAACATATAAAGACACTCTAAGTAAACATCTTATTAAAACAAAGAATATTTTATGGATGCAAAAAGTAAAGTGGGACAATGTGTGTGGTGTTTCCTCAAGTTTTTCCCCCTGTGAGGATCCCCTTGAAAAAGTATCTCAATATCTTCTAGCATTCAATGCCGGGGTTGGCGTGGGGACAATACCTCCTCAGATGAAAGGGCACAATTCCTCTATTAGAAATGAGAATCATATAATGATATCAGCTGGGGCTTTCTGTCTGCAAGTGATTGATGTTAAAGTTGGGATAAAGTTTTAAAACAAATTCATTGGTTGCACTAAGCTGAGAACACTGAGGCATCTCATGGAATCGATTGACTAGCAACAAGAGCATGTCTCCGAAAAAGCTAAATGTGGTACTTTCATCTATTACTCTCTTCCTCTTTGATTCTTTCTACTCCCTTCTCTCCAGTTTGAACCCTAGCCTGTCTTTGCCTACTTACGAAACACTATCCTAGAGGAAACAGTTTTCCCAGATGTCTGTGGACTATGCTTCTGGAAGCCCGGTTTTAACAATTCAATGGAAAAACAGACCTGCCATTTCCCAGCATCAGTGAAACAATTCCAAGGATGAATTCTGATTTGGTCACATGTTCATTTCTTGACCCAATCATTGTTGTTATTAAGATAGGATGCTGTGATGAACTAAGACCAGGTCATCTATGGCTAAAGAACAGGATCTTCTAAGAGAAGAAAAGCAGACCCAAAGCAATAGTTACCACATACATGACTGCAAACTGACAGGTATCATTTCACCAAGAAGCTCAAAACTAAACATATAGTTCCTTCACAAAAATAGTATTATCCCAGTTCTCCTGCATATCTAAGTTCCTGTTTCCTTTTACTTTTTATGGTTAAAATAAATGATGATTTTATTTCTTAAGCATGTTTTAATTCTATTATAAATCACTGAAACTCTTTGGAGAAAGGTAGTTTATAAATTTTTAAAAAATAGTAGGTTAAATGCTACTGGATTTAAAGCATATCAAAGCATTATCTGTTTTAGAAAAGTTAAATGAAGCATTATAGTTTTATCTTAACAAGTGTGGGTGGCTATTCAGGCAAAGAATGTGGCCTAAAAATATCAGGACCTCTAGAAGCTACTGTTGCTGACCACTGGGTGACTTAAACAGTACTTAAACTACATTCAGCTGTGTTTTTAATGGCTAATATCACATTGAAATAACTTCTTGATGTGATTTAATCTTCTTGCTTCTGAAAATGCTTGAGATAATTTAAAATCTGTGTGCATAACTTGTGGATATCAAAGGTTCCATTCCAGATAACCGCAATACAGTCCTCTCAAGCCCTACTGTTGTTTTATTAACTAAGTTTATGTGATATCTAAATTATTTATTGTCATTTCAACAGTCTTCATAGCATCTTCACTACAAGTAGATTCTATCTGAAAAAGGAAAAAAAAAAACAAAAAACACACCAAAACCAAGACACTTCTTTCGCTCGTCTGTGTGAAGTAACTCCTCATTCATTCAAGTTTTATCATGAGATTACAGTAATACAGTCACATCTTCATGCTCTACTTCTAATTTTGGTTCTCTTGTTTTTTTCTCCCACACCAGCATTACTTTCTCCACTGAACTCTTGAACTCCTCAGAGTCACCCATGAGGACTGGAAATGATTGCTTCCAACTTAACTGTTAATGTTGCTATTTTGATTTTCTTTTGTGAACTACAAATGTTCTTAAAGGCATATACAATGGTGAACCCTTTCCAAAAGGTTTCAAATTTGCTTTGTCCAGATCAATCAGAAGAATGACTATATGTTTTGCAAAATGTATTTCTTAAGTAATAAGATTTGAAAGTCAAAATTACTTCTTGACCTGAGTGTAGCAATTAGTAGGCGTGAATAATAATATGAATTTCATTGTATATCTCCATCAGAACTCTTGGGTGATGAGTTACATTGTCAATAAGGAGTAATATTTTGAAAGTTTTTTTTTTCTTCCTGAGCAGTAGTACATCAAGGCTATACATTGTCACCCTGTTCATTTAACTTATATACAGAGTACATCATGCCAAATGCCAGGCTGGATGAAGCACAAGCTGGAATCAAGATTGTCAGGAGAAATATCAGTGACCTCAGATACGCAGATGACACCACCCTTATGGCAGAAAGTGAAGATGAACTGAAGAGCCTCTTGATGAAAGTGAAAGAAAGAGGAGAGTGAAAAAGTTGGCTTAAAACTCAACATTCAGAAAATTAAGATCTTGGCACCCGGTTCCATCAGTTCATGGCAAAAATGGGGAAACAATGACATATTTTATTTTTAGGCTCCCCAAATCACTGCAGATGGTGACTGCAGCCATGAAATTAAAAGATGCTTGCTCCTTGAAAGAAAAGCTATTACCCACCTAGACAACATATTAAAAAGCAGAGACATTAGTTTGCCAGCAAAAAGGTCCATCTAGTCAAAGCTATGGTTTTTCCAGTTGTTATGTATGGATGTGAGAGTTGGACTATAAAGAAAGCTGAACACTGAAGAATTTATGCTTTTGAATTGTGGTATTGGAGAAGACTCTTGAGAGTCTCTTGGACTGCAAGGAGATCCAACCAGTCGATCCTAAAGGAAATCAGTCCTGAATATTCACGGGAAGCACTGATTCTGAAGCTGAAACTCCAACACTTTGGCCACCTGATGCGAAGAACTGACACATTGGAAAATACCCTGATGCTGGGAGGGATTGAAGGCGTGGGGGAGAAGGGGACGGCAGAGGATGAGATGGTTGAATGGCACCATCAGCTTGATGGACATGAGTTTGAGTAAGCCCCAGGAGTTGGTGGTGGACGGGGAAGCCTGGCGTGCTGCAGTCTATGGGGCTGCAAAGAGTCAGACACAACTGAGCAACTGAACTGAACTGAACTGAGTAGGTCTCAACAGTGGACTTATATTCAGTAAATTATGTTGTAAACACATGTGCTGTATTCCAGGCCTTATTATTTTATTTATAGAGCACAAGCAGAGTATAGTTAGCATACTTTTAAAGGCCCTAAAATTTTGGAAAGGTAGATGAGCTCTTAAAGTTAACAGCTGCATACAACCCTAACAAGAACATCAGCCTGTCCTTGGGAGCTTTGAAGCCAAGCATTATCTTCTCTATAGCTATGAAAGTTCTGAATAGCATCTTCTTTGAAAAATGACTGTTTAGTCTACATTGAAAATCTGCTGTTTAGTGTAGCCATGTTCGATAATTATCTTAGCTGGATAACTTTCTACAGATTATGCATCAGCACAAACATTTATATGATGGAAATGGCTTATTTTTTAAACCTCATGACCCAGCCTCTGCCACTTCCCAACTTCTCTCTGAAGTTTCTTCATCTCTCTCGTCAAGAGAATTAGGGCTTTGCACTAAATTCAGCTTTGGCTTAAGGGAATGTTATGGCTGGCTTGATTTTTTATTAAGACCACTAAAACTTTCTCCTTATCAGCAAGTGGGCTATTTTTCTTTCTTACTGTTCATCTGTTCACTGAAGTAGCACTTTTAGTTCCCTCTGAGAACTTTTCCTTTGTCTTCAGCACTTGGCTGCTTGTTAGGCTCAAGAGGCTTACTTTGGGCCTGTTTCGGCTTTCAATATGTCTCCCTCACTAAGCTTAATGATTTCTAGCTTTTGCTCAGACGGTAAAGTGTCTGTCTACAATGCGGAGACCCGGGTTCAGTCCCTGGGTTGGGAAAATCCCTGGAGAAGGAAATGGCAATCCACGCCAGGACTATTGCCTGGAAAATCCCATGGACAGAGGAGCTTGGTAGGCTACAGTCCATGGGGTTGCAAAGAGTCGGACACGACTGAGCAATGTCACTTGGGCTTCACTTTGATTTCAGAGGATTATAGTGGAGCTTTTTCAAAAGCTAACACAAAAATATTGCATGGTGATTACCCCATGATACTCAACAGACATTATCTAGGGAAAGGGTGAAGAGGCTTAATTTATGTGAATACAGTCTCAACACCAAAGAGTCAACTGAGAGCTGTGCAAAAGTATTCTTATGATGAAACTAAACACAGGGATTGGATTATGAGTGGCTAAAAACTGACCTTACGTGTGAAAATGTGATCACACTTACTCCAAATTATGGATTACTTATTTCTTTTTCCCTTCCATAAGAGCAAAAACCATGTCTATCTGTTTACCTTTATGTCCCCAGTAGGGTTTTTTAGGTGGCTCAGTGGTAGAGAATCCACTGCCGATGCAGAAGATGTGGGTTTGATCCCTGGGTTGGGAAGATCCCTGGAGAAGGAAATGGCAATTCACTTTAGTATTCTTGCCTGGGATACCCCATGGACAGAGGAGCCTTGTGGGCCCAGTCTATGGGTCACAAGAATTAGACACGATTTAGTGACTTAAGTAACAACAATGACATATCCCCAGTACCTAATAGACTGCTTGTTAATCATAATAATATAAAGGTAATAAGATATAGCAAACTTTAATAGAATAGAAACTTAAGAAGCTCCTAGGAGTCAATGAAAAGTCTTTGCAACACGAGCAGTAGCAAGTAAAGGAAGCTAAGACCCCTGGCCTCTGGCTCATCAAGTTACACAGTGACAGCTGAGGGGCACCATCTAACTCTCAGTATAAAAACTCAGAGACAGTCTCTCCGCTTGGTTATCATGCCCAAGTCCTTTCGTTTCTATAGGACTTTCTGTCCAAGAAGGTCCTCATCTTACCCGCTGTGGTGTGAAAACCTATTGAACTTAGAAGGCTCACTGGAATAATGACTGGAAAAGCTGTAAAAGTCTCAGTTCCTTAGAAAAGAAAGAATAATCTACTGGTAACAATGACAAGAAACACATGTGCTACTATAAATCATAATTTCAACATTGCTAAAAATGAACAAACAAATGTGTGGGGTTAACTCCATGACAAGTTCCTACCACATACAACTACATACAAAAACAATACAAATACAGCAAAGAAAAAGAAATAAAGTAGAAAATGGAGACACCAAATTCTTGGATACACACATAGAATTTCCGAACTGAACTTAGGGGCCTTAAAATGCTCTCAAAATATTATGCCATAGCTTTGTTCTTTATGGTATTTCATTGCAGCACTAAACAAATGGATATTTCAGAGTGAAAACAATATTTCCAATTTTAAGATGAAATATTAAATTCAAGAGAAATTTTTAATTTTGTCAGTTTCATAAGTTGCTTGGTTTAACCGTCATTTAGAAAATAACTTATTCATAGTCTTTCAATTGGTGTATCTTGGTGAATACAGAAAATGTGATATTACATTTTTCCTGATTCTAATTTAATCCCAGATAATCAATGTATTATTCAGACATAAATATGTATAATAACACTTTTGAGCTTTTTGGAAAAAATACATTTTTCCACTTTTCTCTTTACCCTCAACTTCTGATTTGTATCCCAGTCTTCCCTCACTTATTTCTTTTGTTGTTGTTCCTTCCCTGGTGGCTCAGACAGTAAAGCATCTGCCTGCAGTGTGGGAGACACAGGTTCGATCCCTGAGTTGGGAAGATCCCCTGGAGAAGAAAATGGCAACCCACTCCAGTACCCTTGCCTGAAAATACCATGGACGGAGGAGCCTGTTAAGCTACAATCCATGGGGTCTCAAAGAGTCGGACATGACTGAGCAACTGCACTTTCCCTTTTCTTTCCTTTTCACCCAGTCATGTCCGACTCTGTCCAACTGTATTATCCAGGGAAGCTGAGTATTATGTATGGTTTTTAAGAATGAATTTTCTTATCCCTTGAAGGTTACATGGTTCTCTAAAAGTATAAATGTGTAGCAATTTGCCATTTTCAAAACTTTATTTCATTAATTTATGTTTTTATTTTTGAATTAATGATTTACACAGATTGAATGAAATCCTAACTAGTAAAGTGTTTGTATATAGAAAAACAGCACACAAGTCATTGAGAATAACATACAATCAACATGTATGTCAGATTAAATAATATAAAATTGCCAATATCATTACAAAATGGCAGTTTGATATAATTCACCCTACTGTGCATATGTCTTATGAAAATAATTTTTCTATAATGCTAGTAAATCAAATATTTGATGGTGCAAACTATAATTAGAGCAAACTTGTGAATAAGCTTTTACTTAATATGCTTTATGTGGAAATTATTTTCCATAGAGTCCCAAATAACATTTTAAAACCTTACCTTTCCAAATGTTGAAATATAAATAATGAATAATGAAGATAATGAAATTGGCTATGTAGATTGAGCAAAGCATTAATTTTAATAAACCATGTTTAATATACCATAGGATATATCAATGACAGTTTAACTTTTTCTTAAGAACATTTTAATAATGTTATAAGTATTAATTTACTTGAATTAAACATTTCATTTTAATAAAATGATGTTCAAAACCAGGGAGATAATTGTGCTTATACTATGAAAGTAAATTAATTTTTATAGTTCCATTAAAATGTTTATCAAGGAAGAAGCTTTAAGCTGCCACTGATATCCCCAATGTCTGGTCTATACACATCAGATAAAAATGGAGGGGCTGGGTAGGTGCAACAGTGGTTGGCCAAATGCCTAGATAAAGACGGAAGAGTGGAACTATCAGGTAACTATTAATTCATTTAATGCAAGATTTGAATCTGTGTATCAGTTTCTTCACCAATAAAGTGAAGGGATTAGGTTAAAAGGTTGGATTTTATGCTATCTATATAAGGGAGGAAATAAGTTATAATAACTAGCTTAACATGATTCTTTTTACCAAAAAGTTATTGTATAATAAACTCAAACAAAATCTCAGGGCCTGTGCAGTGGGTTTCTCATTTTTCCTATAGCTAGGCTTAAGTCCTATTCTCAATGATCTAAAAGACACTTCTGCCATTATTTACATATATTTAAATTTTTATTGGTTCAGGATAGACTAAGCACTAAGGTATCATCATCTAACATTTTAATTTATTTTAAGGACTTATTTTTACTAACATGGCATTGGATCAACGTACAATCTAATTATTAAGGAGAAATGCAGTTCATTTTCACACGATTCTACCCTGAATTGAAATGGTATCGGCAAGAAATGCAATTATCTATAATTGACTGTTCAGCCAATATACTAACTGCTAACTTGTAAAAAAAAACCAAAAAGATTTGCTGACGTTAACCTCATAGGGAAAATTGTTCCTCCTCTCACCCTGCACTTCAAAGTCCAAGATGATTTTAAACCTGATCCCTAAATTTTAGCTTTATGTGGTTTCATTTCATGGCATGTTTTAAACCAAATCACAAATCAGACAAACACACACACAGACCTAGAAAGTCTGAAAAGGATTTAGTTGACATTCTCCATTCAGAGAAAGTTAATTCATCAAATTTATTTATTTTGAAATTTAATTGATTAAATGACATGATAGGTATGCTTGTTACCTCATTCACATAATTTTGTACACTTACTTTCATTAATCCTGTAACACAAAATGTGATAAACTGTTTGCAAAGATCCATAGGAATTTACCCTACCGCTGTCTTCATACTCTGCCATGTAACTTAGCTGTTCCTCCTTTCAAAAGTTAGAGTCTACTCTCCCTTTTGCTTTAAGTCTGGGTTGACTATGTGACCTGCTTTGACTAAAACAATGTGATAGAAATTACTTTGTCAACTTCCAAGTCTAGATTCTAAGAGACTTTGCAGCATCCATTCTTTGCCTTTGGAAATGCTGAAGTCACCATGTGAAATTTAGGCTCATTTGTTAGCATTACTGTAGCCTGGTTGACAGGCATCACCAACCACCAGACATGTGGATGAGACCACCTTACACCATTCAGTCCCAGTTGAGCCATCAGATGACTGTGGCTGCAACAGGCAACACAGATGAGACTAACAGAAGAAGCAAATGAAATTCTTCTTGTAAGCCGCTACATTTTAAGGTCATTTACTATTAAAGAAGAGAGAACACACACTAGAATATTTATGAATTATTTCAAGTGAACAGACAAGTGATTTCATAGGTGAAAAGATATTTTTCTATTATTCTATTTTGAAACTGTCCACATCTTGCCAGTTTGAGTACTTAATGGGGAGGAAGAAGGTAAGGATATGGTCCCTTAATGTGAAAAACTGAAGCTTTGCTCAAAGTATAAACACATGATATGAAAGAGGAAATTTTTTTAATACCTGAAATGGTCAAGTAAATATTCTACTGCTGGTTGACACACACACACACACACACACAAATTTCATGGGAAATAGATGGGGAAATTTACTAAGTAAAATTTACTAAGTAAATTTACTTTCTCCAAATTTACTAAGTAAAATTCCCCATTTGCCAACTTTCCCAGAAGAATAATTATAAATGTGTACTTCAGTTTGCTCTATTCTAGATAATTTATCATGGCTTCTTCTAACATATTTCTTACCAAATATTAGGCACATGTATATAAATAAATGACTAATTGCAACTTTTTAATAAGTGGTATAAAAAGGAAGCCAAGGGGTTATAATGTTTATTTCTTCTTTACATCTTAAATTAAGAGAGATATATAATAACCCTCAACTTTATTTTTGAATTTTTATCCATTCTGTTCATTGTTTTAAGTATTCTTTATTTGTGAAAGTTATTTGTTAAATGTGTTCATTAAGTATTAAATCATTTTACTGAAGTCTTATGTATATGCAAAGATTTGGGTAGAGCTCTAAAGGAATTGTAGGCTTTGCTGTTACCACATATTGGCTCAACATAAAACTAATATTCATGGTATTTAAAAATAGCAATAATAAAATGAGATGTTTAAGAAAGAGTTAATATAGAATGGTCTTCAATTAGAGGTGAGATAATAAATCATGTTATATGATAGTTTCATTCTCAGGCTTTACATGTGTAAACTACTGTTTGTTCACTTTATTTAGAATTAATAGATTCTCTATAATATAAAATGAGAAAAACTTATAACAAGATATCATACAGTAATAACAATATAGAGCCACTTCACTTATGGACATATATGTGAAAGCCCATATTGTTATAATAAATGTTGATTTATTAGTCTATTAATTATATATTTAATTGTATAAATAATTTAAATAGTTTATTTAAAAATCATCTCCAAGTAGGTTTACATCTGAAAGCTTAGGTCATTAAAACAAAGTATGAAACTAAAATTTGAATAATGAAAAGTCATAAAGTAGAAAAAGGGAATTATTGAAATATCATTGATAACTTTGATGTAAAACAAAATATTTAAAAACCTTGGTACCACAATTAGTAATTAAAAGATACATTTGAAACAAGGACTCCACAGGTTCACAGTAGCAACAAAAGTATAAAATTCCTAAAAAGAAACTTCATAAGACACATGGAGAATCTATAATAGAGGCAAATATACTTTTGAGAAACACAGTTCAATTAAGTTCAGTCGCTCAGTCATGTCCCACTCTGCGATCTCACGAATCGCAGCACGAATCGCAGCACGAATCGCAGCACGAATCGCGGCATGCCATACCTCCCTGTCCATCACCATCTCCCGGAGTTCACTGAGACTCGCTTCCATAGAGTCCGTGATGCCATCCAGCCATCTCATCCTCTGTCGTCCCCTTCTCCTCATGCCCCCAGTCCCTCCCAGCATCAAAGTCTTTTCCAAGGAGTCAACTCTTCGCATGAGGTGGCCAAAGTATTGGAGTTTCAGCTTTAGCATCATTCCTTCCAAAGAAATCCCAGGGCTGATCTCCTTCAGAATGGACTAGTTGGATCTCCTTGCTGTCCAAAGGACTCTCAACAGTCTTCTCCAACACCACAGTTCAAAAGCATCAATTCTTCGGCACTCAGCCTTCTTCCCAGTCCAACTCTCACATCCATACATGACTACTGGAGAAACCATAGCCTTGACTAGATGGACCGTAGTTGGCAAAGTAATGTCTCTGCTTTTGAATATGCTGTCTAGGTTGGTCATAACTTTCCTTCCAAGGAGTAAGCGTCTTTTAATTTCATGGCTGCAGTCACCATCTGCAGTGATTTTGGAGACTCCCAAAATAAAGTCTGACACTGTTTCCACTGTTTCCCCATCTATTTCCCATGAAGTGATGGCACCAGATGCCATGATCTTTGTTTTCTGAATGTTGAGCTGTAAGCCAACTTTTTCACTCTCCTCTTTCACTTTCATCAAGTGAAAGTTCCTTTAGTTCCTCTTTACTTTCTGCATAAGGGTGGTATCATCTGCATATCTGAGGTTATTGATATTTCTCCTGGCAATCTTGATTCCAGTTTGTGTTTCTTCCAATCCAGCATTTCTCATGATGTACTCTGCATAGAAGTTAAATAAGCAGGGTGACAATATACAGCCTTGACGTACTCCTTTTCCTATTTGGAACCAGTCTGTTGTTCCATGTCCAGTTCTAACTGTTGCTTCCTGACCTGCATACAGATTTCTCAAGAGGTAGGTCAGGTGTCTGGTATTCCCATCTCTTTCAGAATTTTCCACAGTTTATTGTGATCCACACAGTCAAAGGCTTTGGCATAGTCAATAAAGCAGAAATAGATGTTTTTCTGGAACTCTCTTGCTTTTTTGATGATCCAGCAGATGTTGGCAATTTGATCTCTGGTTCCTCTGCCTTTTCTAAAACCAGCTTGAACATCAGGAAGTTCACGGTTCATGTATTGCTGAAGCCTGGCTTGGAGAATTTTGAGCATTACTTTACTAGTGTGTGAGATGAGTGCAATTGTGCGGTAGTTTGAGCATTCTTTGGCATTGCCTTTCTTTGGAATTGGAATGAAAACTTACCTTTTCCAGTCCTGTGGCCTCTGCTGAGTTTTCCAAATTTGCTGGCATATTGAGTGCAGCACTTACACAGCATCATCTTTCAGGATTTGAAACAGCTCTACTGGAATTCCATCACTTCTACTAGCTTTGTTCGTAGTAATGCTTTCTAAGGCCCACTTGACTTCTGGCTCTAGAAGAGCGATCACACCATCGTGATTATCTGGGTCATGAAGATCTTTTTGTACAGTTCTTCTGTATATTCTTGCCACCTCTTCTTAATATCTTCTGCTTCTGTTAGGTCCATACCATTTCTCTCCTTTATAGAGCCCATCTTTGCATGAAATATTCCCTTGGTATCTCTAATTTTCTTGAAGAGTTCTGTAGTCTTTCCCATTTTGTTGTTTTCCTCTGTTTCTTTGCATTGATCGCTGAAGAAGGCTTTCTTATCTTTTCTTGCTATTCTTTGGAACTCTGCATTCAGATGCTTATATCTTTCCTTTTCTCCTTTGCTTTTCACCTCTTTTCTTTTCACAGCTATTTGTAAGGTCTCCCCAAACAGCCATTTTGCTTTTTGCCTTTCTTTTCTATGGGGATGGTCTTGATCCCTGTCTCCTGTACAATATCAGGAACCTCTGTCCATAGTACATCAGGCACTCTGTCTATCAGATCTAGTCCCTTAAATCTAGTTTTCACTTCCACTGTATAATCATAAGGGATTTGATTTAGGTCATACCTGAATGGTCTAGTGGTTTCCCCACTTTCTTCAATGTAAGTCTGAATTTGGTAATAAGGAGTTCATGATCTGAGCCACAGTCAGCTCCCGGTCTTGTTTTTGCTGACTGTATAGAGCTTCTCTATCTTTGGCTGCAAAGAATATAATCAGTCTGAATTCAGTGTTGACCATCTGGTGATGTCCATGTGTAGAGTCTTCTCTTGTGTTGTTGGAAGAGGGTGTTTGCTATGACCAGTGCATTTTCTTGGCAAAACTCTAGTAGTCTTTGACATAAAGAGACTTCAAATAAACATATGCTGTACTTCTAGATTGTAATATTTATATCAGAAAGGCATTAGCTACTCTCATCCTTAGGTTTATAAAATGTCCAAATCAAAATACCAATAGATTATTTTCTATTAACAAAATTCTATATTTTCAATTGAATAATAAACAGTTTAGTACTAGTCACTCAGTCATTTCTCACTCTTTGTGACTCTATGGACTGTAACCTTCCAGGCTTCTCTGCTCATGGAATTCTCCAGGCAAGAATACTGGAGTGGGTTGCCATGCCCTTCTCCATGTGATCTTCCTGACCCAAGGATTGAACCTGGGTCTCCCACATTGCAGGCTGATTTTTACCATCTGAACTGCCAGGGAAGTCCAAATAAATAGTTTAGAATAGTTGAACAGTTTATATAAGGAAGACGAAAGAGACTCAAATACCAAAAAATAGTGTAAAAATAATGTAAAACTAAGTAAAAAATTATGTTGTTGCTCAAAGCAGCAGACATGTCCAAAAGAACAAAAAAACGCAAAATTTTCCTCAGTTGAATCCTGTGAAGAGAGAGAATCTTATACTTATAAAGTAGATATGGCTATGCATATGATTATTTTATACTTATATGAAATGCATATATTGCAAGGGAAGCACATAAGTCAAAACGTGAACTGATAAATGGTGTCAAGAAAACTGGCAAGAATTTTGGAGAAGAAAACATCATCTATCTCCTTTTGTAGTTAAAGTTAAAATAAATTCCAGATGTAATGAACTGCCAAAAAAAAAAAAAAAGAAAGAAAGAAAATCTCAACATGTTAAAAGTAAGATAAATTTGGAAGAACACGTCTTACATAGTGAACAAAATCACAGAGAGAAATTAGAAAGATTTAACAACTGACAAGCAGAATTAAACATCAAAGTTTCTTCAGAGCCTCACTCTAAAAAACTAATGTTTGTATTTCAGTATCTGAGTTATCTGGTAGCCTAGTAGGAAGGATTCTGGGCTTTCACTGAAGTGGCGGGGTTAGATTCTGATCTCTGTTTGGGGAACTAAGATTCTGCTAGCCCAGGAGCACCCTGATAGGATTTATCAATCATTATTATTTTGGTTTTCCCGGTGGCTCAGTGGTAAAAAACCTGCCTCCTAGTGCAGGAGACATAAGAGATGTGGGTTCCAACCCTGGGTCAGAACATCCCCTGGAGGAGGAAATGGCAACCCATTCCAGTATTCTTGCCTGGAGAATCCCATGGGCAGAGGAGCCTAACTGGCTACAGTCCATGGAGCTGCAAAGAGTTGGCCGTGACAGCACACATGTCAGGCTATCTTTTACTTTTCTTATTCATACTATTTTTTGATATGATCTGATTTATTTTCTATATAAACTTCAGGATCATATTGTTTTAGAAATATAAATGTATTAGTATTTTATTTGCGATTGCATGAAGTAGATTATCTCAGGAGAACGGACATATTTGTAATGGTGATTCTGCTTCTCAAAAACTGTTCAAATCTTCCTTTGTGATCTTCAGTCATCATTGTCAAGTTTTGTTGTCTGTGTGTGTGTGTGTGTGTGTGTTTTGTTTCCCAATGTAGATCTTGCCTTACTTATATGATTAATTCCTAGGTTTTTGTCTTGATCCTTAATTGATCATTTCTTCTAAGTGGCCGTTCTTTCAAAAATTCATTACACAAATACTTATTGAGCACTGACTAGGTTCCAGTCACTATTCTAGGAACCAGGAACACAACAGTGAATAGAGGAAACAGCAATCCCTGACTTCTTGAATTGTATGTTATAGCTGGGGAGGTAGAAAATAATCAAGGCTTATGACACAAGTGTGTTAGTACCTAAGTACTACAAGTATGCGAGATAAGAGTGTTAAAGAGAAAAGCAACAAAGTGAAAGTGAAGTCGCTCAGCAGTGTCCGACTCTTTGTGACCCCATGGACTGTAGCCTACCAGGCTCCTCCCTCAGTGGGATTCTCCAGGCAAGAGTACTGGAGTGGGGTGCCATTTCCTTCTCCAGGGGATCTTCCCGACCCAGACATCAAACCCTGGTCTCCTGCATTCCAGGCAGACACTTTAACCTCTGAGCCACCGGGGAAGTCAGGATTTGAAATTTGAGATAGAATGGACAAGCAAGGCCTCACTGAAATGACATTTGATAAAGATCATAATGAAAAATTGAACCAAGCCACATGGTTACCTGGGATAGGACATTTTGAAATAAGAAAAGATTGAAACATAAACCCTGAGGCAAACATGTCTGATGTGCTGAGGGACAGGCAGGGAGGCATCCAGGAAAATGAGAGAGGTAGGCAGAGGGGGATGGAAGCATAGGGGAGAGACAAGCAGCAATTCACTGAGGGCCTCATACAAATTATTTATGTTTTTAATCAGATTTTTATACATGTGTATATTTTTTGAAGTTTGAATTGAATTGTTATTTTTATGGCCTAATATGTAAGCAATTTTTGCAAATGTAAAAGTAACCCATGTTTACCATTTTTACTGTGGAGATTTTTCTATTTTCACATTAGAGTTTGTAAGTTGTATTGATAGAAAGATAAAGAGGTGGATAAAGATATATAGGTGGTAGATAGAAAAGTACTTCATTAGGTACTTTAAATATCCATAATGTCTTTATGTATGGTCTACTCAAACTGTGATGGACTGAGCAGTGAGTTAACATTTTCTCCTGCAAGTTTGTTTCTACTTGTCTTGCATCTCCTGTAATGTCTGTCTTGTAGATTCTGTTACTGTGATATTTGGTACATTAATATATTGTGAATTTTTCGCTTAATCATTATCGAGTATCCTCTGGCTTAATGTTAAGACTGCAGTGGAAGAAGGAAAAAGTGGGATGAATGGAGAAAGTAGCATCAGCATATATACACTACCATATGTAAAACAGACAGCTGGGGGAGAAGTTGCTGTATAACACAAGGAGCCCAGCCTGGAGCTCTGTGATAACCTAGGCAGATGGGATAGATGGGAGGGGACATATGTATAGTTATGACTGATTTGCTTTGTTGTATGGCAGAAACCAAGACAACATTGTAAAGTAGTTTTCCCCCAATTAAAAATAAATTTAAAAAAAAAAAAAAAAGATTGCAACTCCTACATTTTTCTGTTTGCTTGTATATTTGCATTTGGTGGTATACATTTACCTGTCCTTTTAAAAATGTATATTTTAACATTCCTGAATTTTTTCTCTCTTCTTCAATATAGAGAAAGCTGCTAGGGTTGTCTTTGCCTGATGTCAAATCTGAGACCAATTCTTCTGTCGTGTTTCCAGTAACCCTTTGGCTGGCTAAGGTTTATCCTTTAGAATCATCTTCCCTAGGGCTCTTGGGAATAATATTTCCTCAGATAATGCATGGCCAAAGCTGTCTGTAGTCTTCACACCAGAATGAGGCTTTGTCTATAAATCTCATGGCCTCCTTCCCTGAGCATCTTGTGGGTTTTGTGTCCCTGTCTTCCTGCAGAGAATGTCACTGTGGCAAAGACAGTGGACAGTCTCATTTTTCTCAACACATAGACGCTTGATCCTTTTGCCTGCCTGTCCAAAAGATCTGTTCTCTACTTTTAACATTCAGTATATTTACAAGTTTGTGTTTCAGTATTGACTTTTGGGGGTAAAATTTACAGGATGTAGTACATTGTGCTTTCTTATATTTGGATTCAAATTTTATTGAATTGTACTTTAAAGTATTTCTTTCATGCTTTTTTTCTTCTTCTTCTTTGGGGGCCTTTTTTGGTTGTTGTTCTTTAAGGAAAATTATGTTGTATCTTATTTGCTTGTCTTCTATAGCTACCATTTTTATACCAATTCTTTTTTTTTCCCTATTTTTTCCCTTTTATATTTTTGTGGCTTTCTCTCTTTTCTTCATTGTCCACTTTTGTTTTTTCTCTTTATTTCTGTGATGGTTTATTTTCTTCTATATTCCTGAATTCTGCCAGCTTCTGCTTTACAGTCTAGTGTATTTTAACATCTCTTCTCTCCCTTCAGAGAGTTGATTGCTGCATTAAAGTATTGCTTAATTTATAGTGGGATATTTGGTAACACTTCTCCTCTCATTGGTGGTGTCATTATTTTTTGGAAAATATTCTTTAGCTGTTATAAATATTGCTCTTATTTTCCACTGTGTTTATTCTCATATCATTATATTAACGCTCTGCCAGTGCTACTGTTATCAGTCATAATCATGAGACAGATGTTTGTTAACCAGGAATTTTATATTCTGGTGGAACTGTGTGTAGTCTTGACTGCCTATTTGAACCACACCAGGCCACCAATAGAGCTTGTAATAATAAACCACAGGTTTTAGATGAGCTGGTATCAACAAGAGACACTGATCTTGCATCACAGGGTGAGTCCTTCTATTTAGGAAGTGTGTGCTTGCTGGTACTGGGTGGAATATTTTTGTTGGCTGTTTCTTTAGTCTGGGTTCCACAAGGAGAAGCAGGGAAGATGTTGAACTTAAACTTTCATATTCACAATGGAAATAATGAGTGAGCTTTATAGGGAGAAAAGGATGGATAAGGAGTTAGTTTGATTTTTTGTAATTTCATTGAAGTATATTATAGAATGTACAAAAATAATGTTTGCAACTCAATTTTAAATACAAAATGAGATGACCTGGATCCCCAGCACATACAAAGAAGCAGAGCATTACCTGAACCCTAGAAACCTTTAAGCACAGCCTTTAAGTCAATAGCCCACCCTCACTCCTTTATTTCAACACTTTTAAATTATTTTGCATTGATGATTTTCATTTTAATGTATTTCTAAGTTGTCTATTGACTTTCACTTTTCTAATAAGAAAAAAATTAAATTACATGCAAAACTAAAAATTGTTTTTGCTTTTTTCTTTCTTTTAACAAAATCCTTTCAGTTAAGAATAGTTATTTCTTGGAAAAGTGTGAAACTCGGCTTTAGCTGCTATGTTTGGCTGTATGGGAGGAACAGAAGACAAGGCGTCAAGTGTGAACAAACAAAATGCCTTCATGACCCCAGGACTGATGTGGTGCTATCAGTCTCATCAGCAGCAATCCTTACGTCTATACCTACTGAGATTTATCTTGCCATGTAACTGAGCCTTCCTACAGGCTGACTACCAAACTCAAACCCCTAAAAACTCACATGAATTCTACATATTCATGTAGGAAGAATAGAGGAAGATTCTCGTGAATGTTATACGACTATCTTTCTGCGTTTAGTTGTTACATTTTGATGGGATTTATCCTGAAATATCTGAATCTGTGTTATAATCAGTTGGGTAAACTGGAGGCCTTAGTTTTTGATGCTGGGGCAGCAATGCTATGGACCTACCCTGATACGTTAGTCAATGGAAATCATAACACGCTATTTCCCCAAACTGCTGCTTCCAATTAATAGCTTTTAAAATACAGATCCTCCTATTCACAACAGGTCAGAAAAGTAGAGTTTAATAACAAAATGATGAGTTTAGAAAGTGACTCTATTTGAAACAATGAGGCCCCTTTGGTCTACAAGGCATGATTGTAGTGGAGTACACTCCCATGTTATGGCCTTGAATTATTCCTGTTATATCTGTTCTGCTTTGCTCTCACCTCACTTAAAACCTGACCTTCATGAGTTGAGGTCCAAGACAACATAGCCTGGTTCACTATCATATAACTCAACAGCCCACAGGGTCACTTTCTTGTTTCTTGGAAAGAGAAGACAGGCTTGTCTAACTGTCTGTCAAGCTGGTGAACTCCCACGGTTCCCCAGAGTGTAAACTGAAAGAAAATATAGCCCTTTCCTTGCCAACATTAACATAATGGAGAGCATGTAAACAGTTGGCTGGACAGATTGTTCCGGGGGGTGAAGCAAAACAAGAGCGGCTTTCACTTAGACAATGAAATCTGCACTCTATATGCAAATGTCCTGGCTTCTGTTTCTGGGGCTTTTCACACTTTGAGATGCCCAGTCTCATAATTCTCTTACACTGCCTGCAAGACCAGAGCAGGGGGATCTCAGGTCTCTACCAGAGGAGTTCAGTTTCACTGACTTTAGGTGACCTTTGCTTCAAAGTAAAAGCTAAACTCCAGAGCTGGATTTTTGGGGGAGTTCTTTGTTTGCCTCTCACCCTTCCCTTCCTAGACTCTCCAAAATGGGTTTAATTCTAGCTTTACCAAGGCTTTTGGTAAACCAACTGAATATTATGGGTCTAAAAAATATGTAGTGAATTGTATATTACAGCAAGCACTGTGTTGAGGAATGATCGTATTGTCTTACAAATATGCACTGTGTGAATAGTAACAAAAGAAAACACAGAGAGGCAAGATAAGGATGCCAGGTTGGGCCTTTGTGTTGTCAGTCTTTTCTGTAAGTGAAGATGTGACGCAAAATTGTGATCAGAATTTTAAATTTCATGTTTTTCTTTCCTCCAGTGCTAAACTGTCAATGATGAGAAAGGGTCCAATTTTTTTAAAAATATACACTAAGATTCTATCATTTGCTGTAAAGGCAGAGATCTAAATTCAAAACAAAATGTTTCTTTTCTACCTTCTGGTTGTATTTGCAAATAGAGCTGAATTTCCCCCCTTATTACGGTGAATGACTATGCATATATTAATTTTTCATAATTTATGAAAATATCTGCTGCTTTATCCCAAGGATTTTTTTCAAATATTTACATAAAAATTATATTTCATTTTGTATTTATAGAAATCCTTGAGGTGGTATTTATAATAGAAAATCCTCTGTTGTAAAGGAAATATCTCATTAATCAGTATTTCCAAGGGTATGGTTGTTATGTATCAAGGGAAAAAATCCAGATCATTGAGAACACATTTTAATTTTCGTGTGTAGTGTTGATTACAAGGAAGAAAAATTTTTGAATAATAAATTTGAGCTAAATATACTGAATGTAAAACAGTTAGTTTTATTTTGTAAGTGAGTAAATGAATATTTAGTGTTCCTACCATGTGCTGGGTATAGCACAGTAGCAAGGAACTCATGACCTGAGCCCCAGTAGGGACTGAGAACACTATCATATAAAAACTCTGAGAAGAGCGTGCAGTACTCTAGTCGCCGTGGGAAACAGAAAAGTGAAAACTTGGTGTCCTACTGCAAAGAATGCGATTTAATAGTAGAGAGGAAACACATAAAATAAAAAACCAAGTAAGGAGAGGTCGAAGTGCTCAAAAAAGTAGAGAAGTTAGAAAAAAAAATCTGGCTTTAGGGATAGCATCGATTTAATTAAATAAGTGACAGCTGTAGCAAATACGTGAAGGATCAGTAAAGATCCCAGTAGGAGGAGATGAGATAAGGGATAGAATATTCTTGTCAGGTGGAACAGCTTGAGAATTACTCTTACTTGGGCAAATGTAGGCACTGATCTTCCTGAAAAATAATGACAAATTGAAACACTGTGCAGAACAGGGTAGCCAGGATGGCCAGGCGATTTAAAAATCATGTGATATGGCAATAGATGAAGGTTCTGAAGACATTTATCCTAAAATAAAAGAGAATTTGTTAAAGGAGATATGATAGCTATCTTCACATACTTGAAAGTCATAATGTGAGGGAGGACTTAGACAGAGTCTGCATGGTGCTAGAAACAGAGCTAGTATCATCAGTAGGAACTAGATGGGGGATAGACTTCAACATAAGAAGTACATTTCTAATAGTGAAAGCTATCTGAAAATGGAAGGCAGAGCCTCACAGGAAGACCTTCAAGCAAAGCAGCAGGGACAGTGGGTGAAGCCATATCATCAGAGTTCAAGTCTTGTAAATTGCAGAATCATTGCTGCTTAACCTCTCTAATCTTTTGTCTCCTTATCTCTAAAGTGGCGCTGCTGCTAAGTCATGTCAGTTGTGTCCAACTCTGTGCTACCCCATAGACAGCAGCCCACTAGGCTCTGCCATCCCTGGGATTCTCCAGGCAAGAACACTGGAGTGGGTTGCCATTTCCTTTTCCAATGCATGATTGTGAAAAGTGAAAGTGAAGTCGCTCAGTCATGCCCGATGCTTAGCGACCCCATCGACTGCAGCCCACCAGTTCATGGGATTTTCCAGGCAAAAGTACTGGAGTAGGATGTCATTGCCTTCTCTGGTCTCTAAAATGGGAAAATTTATTTTCATAAAGCCATTCTGAGCATTTGGTAAGTGCTTAACCTAGTGCCTGACATTGATGCTCTATAAATTTAGCAAGCCAAAGGCTGAGCAATCTCTTAACAAAAAATCATTATATATGCAGATTGCAGCATCAAATGATAATTTAAAGCTGATCAAGCTTGTGATCTTTCTACTTACTTGATTCTAAAGCAAATAAATTAAGAAAGTAGAGCTATTTGGAGATACTTAAGTTGTACCAATCAAAAACAGAACATAAAGCTGATGGCTACAAAAATGGAGGAGTTTTAAGAGTCATAGGGTGAGTCAAGGTGGTTTAAGCACCAACAGAGCCAAGAAACTTCCTCACACTACAAGGAACACTAAGAAATGTAGGCAGGTGTCAAGAAATAGTACAATGGACTTTGTGAAAGATGGGTCATTGGCAATTTCCCAAAGAGCTTATTTCAGAAGTCAGATGGAAATAGCTTAAGAGATGACTAGAGTTGAGAATATGGAAGTAACTAGTGAACTGTACAATTCTGATAAGTATATTTATCATACATCAGATGCTTCACTAAACAATTAATGCAGTGGTTAAAAAAACGGAAAATATTGTTCTATAGACAGGATTCACTGGGTAGAAATGAAACTTTAGGAGAAGAAATACTTGTGGGTACTTAATAAATAGAATCAGTTCTGAAATTAGAAATTTCTCCAAGGAGTTCTGGTTCATTTTATTGGGAATAATACATAGACATCAAAACTTGGGCATTAGGAGTGATCTTTTCTATGGGGGTGGGTATCCTAATTTCCAAGCTTGTTCAGCGAAAACATAATTATAGATATAGATTTTGCAGATAGTACCCAGCATATCATAAATACAAATTTTGATGTATATCTCTATCTACCAACCTACTTTACCTATATACCTACCTACCTACCTAAATTTTCAAGTATGAATTTATCTCCTACAGTAAGGGAAATAGAAACAAAATAAATAAGTAGGATTTAATTAAACTTTAAATCTTTTGCACAGCAAAGGAAATAATAAGTAAAAAAAAAGGGAGAAATGTTTGCAAATAATATGACTTACAAGGGACTAATTTCCAAAATACACAAACAGTACATACAACTCAGTGTAAAAAAAAAAAGAAAAGAAAAGAAAAATGGGCAGAACTAAACAGAAATTTATCCAAAGAAGACTTACAGATGGCCACCAGACACATGAAAAAATGCTCAACATTGCTAATTATTAGAGAAATGCAAGTCAAAACTACAATGAGATATCACTTCATACCAGTCAGAATGGTCCTGATTAAAATGTTTACAAATAATAAATTCTGGAGAGGGCATGGAGAAAATGGAACCTTCTTATCCTGGTGGTATGAACATAAATTGGTGCATCTACTATGGAGAACAGTATGGAGGTTCCTTTAAAAATGTAGTTCCCATATGACATCTTACTTCTGAAACAGATCCTTTAACGGCTATTTTACTAAAAACATGCCAGTCCTTACTCAACTTTTTCTTTATTTGACATGACTTTACTACATCCTTGATCTTGAATGATCATTTTCTTGAGCACAAATTCTAGTTAAAAGTTATTATCTACAGCTTTTTCTTATCTTTTTGGTTTAAGTTATGTTTCTCTCCTCTGCCTGTGGATTAGCAAATTGCATCCATTTTAGATTTTTAAATACTGCCAGTCTAATACTCCTCCTTCTCTAAAAGAATTCTGAATAGATAGATATGTGTTAGACCATTCTTGCAATATCTAATAGTATTACCATTGTCATCTCTTAACCTCTTTTATAATTTCCATTCTATTGTTTCTCTGTGTCACACATAAGATAATTTCTTAAGATCTGTCTTCCAGGGCATTCTTTGTTTCAAATTTTCATTGAATTTTTAATTATAATAATTATATCTTTCATTTAAAAAATGCTATTTTGTTCTCTTAAGAAAATTACATTTTGTTATTTGCAGGACTTTGAATGCACTTGGAGAACAATACGCTAAATGAAATAAGTCAGAAAGAGTAAGACAAATACAGTATAACTTATATGTTCATTATAGTGAATACAACAAAAAGAAGTAGATTCATAGATAGAGAAGAAACCAGTGTTTACTGATTGGGAGAGGAAATGGGAAGGAGCAATATAGGGATACAGTATTAATATGTATAAATTATTTGCTGTAAAATAAGCTATAAGGATATATTGTACAACATGGGGAATATAGACAGCATTTTATAACAGCTATCAGTGGAGTATTTGTTGTTGCTCAGTCACTATGTCATGTCTGACTCTTTGGAACCCCATGAACTGCAGCACACTAGGCTTCCCTGCCCTTCACTATCTCCCCTAAATTTGCTCAAACTCATGTCCGTTGAGTCAATGATGTCAACCAATCATCTCATCCTATGTCTTCCCCTTCTCCTCTTGCCCTCAGTCTTTTCCAGCATCAGGGTCTTTTCCAAAGACTCAGCTCTTTCCATCAGGTGGCCAAAGTATTGGAGCTTCAACTTCAGCAGCAGTCACTCCAATGAATATTAAACGTTGGTTTCCTTTAGGATTGACTGATTTCATCTCCTTGAGGTCCAAGGGACTCTCAAGAGTCTTCTCTAGCACCACAGTTCAAAAGCATCAATTCATCAGTGCTCAGCCTTCTTTATTTTCCAGCTTTGATATCCATACATGATTACTGGAAAACCCATAGCTTTAACTATACAGACCTTTGTTGGCAAAGTGATGTATCTGCTTTTTAATATGCTGTCTAGGTTTGTCATAGGTTTTCTTCCAATTTCTTTCAATTTCATGGCTGCAATCACTGTCCTCAGTGATTTTGGAGCCAAAGAAAATAAAATCTGCCACTGTTTACACTTTCTCCCCATCTATTTGCCATGAAATGATGGGACCAATTGCCATGATCTTAGTTTTTTTAATGTTGAGTTTTAAGCCAACTTTTTTCACTCTTCTCTTTCACCTTCATCAAGAGGCTCTTCAGCTCCTCTTCCCTTTCTGCCATTAGGGTGCTATCATCTGCATATCTGAGGTTGTTGATATTTCTCCTGGCAATTTTGATTCCAGCTTGTGCTTCATCCAGCCTGGCATTTCTCATGATGTACTCTGCATATAAGTTAAACAAGTAGGGTGACAATATACAGCCTTGATGAACTCCTTTCCCAATTTTGAACTAGTCTGTTTTTCCATGTCTGTTTCTAACTGTTGCTTTTTTACCTACATACAGGTTTCTTAGGAGACAGCTAAATAGAGAATTTAAAACAAAAATTTGAATTGGGGTTTCCCTAGTGGCTCAGTGGCAAAGACTCTGCCTGCCAGTTCAGAAAACATGGGTTCAGTCTCTGATTCAGGAAGACCCCACATGCTGTGGAGCAACAAAGCCTGTGTGCCACGACTATTGAACCTGTGCTCTAGAGCCTAGGAGCCACAAATGCTGAGCCCTTGTGCTGCAGCTGCTGAAACCCGGGTGCCCTATAGCCCATGTTCTGCAACAAGAGAAGCCACTGCAGTGAGAAGCCTTCACACTGCAACTGGAGAGGAGCTGCTCTTAGCTACAACTAGAGAAAGCCCTCACAGCAATGGAGATTCAGCACAGTCAAAAAGAAATAATACATCATAAGATCTTAAAAAGTTGAATCACTATATCACTGATACATATTGTTATAAAGCAAGTATGCCTCAGTTTAAAAAGATTTTTAAAATTAAAGCTATTTTTCTAAAAACATTTTCAACAATTGTGTTTACTTTTTTGTTTTCAATATAATATTAATATTTTTGTTTATTAATGCATTTATAATTTTTGATCAAACTATTATAGTTTTTAACAAACATGCATTTTAAATCGTATAAATTTTGAATTTTGATGTTGAAATGAAGTTTTAAGCTTCAAATGTTTTAGCTAAGGGGAAAAAGTGCATTTTCAAATAATTCTTGAGTTTCAACATTTATAACTAGAATTTTTTATTACAAGGATGGCAAAGTATTTCGGGACAGATTGCCTTCTTAATGGGAATGGAAAGCCTGTGAATTGATGAGGACTGCAGTTTCTGCATGAACCTTCATTCCTGCAAAGGACTCAGGAAGGCCTTTATTCCTGATAGGTAGTGGTGTTCAATGCCTGCATCTCAGTTTCCTTCTTTCCCAACCCCCTTCCTTTTTCTCCATTTTCTTTTTCCTATAATGCTCCCTGAGAGTTTCATACTGTCAAGAAGACTTCTATTTGTAATTTCCCCATGAAGCCTTACAGTTCAAGTCATCACAGAGAGATTTCTACTATTAAAGCTGCTCTCTTGAAATTTAAGATAATGCACATTTCACTTTGCTTGTAAGCCAGTCACAATATTCAATATAGACAGTGTTTAATGCTAAAAGTGCATGCATATATATAATATGTATAAATTTTACATATATAAAATTACATCTCTCTCTCTCTCTCTCTCTCTCTATATATATATATATATATATATACACACACACATACACACACAGTGTGGTGAAATGAGAGTAAACGTTAGTAGGTAATAATAAAAACTTGAATTAAATCTAACAGACAATTTGATAACTTTTAAATTTCTCAGAACAGTAAAAGAGGAATTATATTTGGTTAAGTCACTAAACGGAGAAAGCAATGGCTGGAGGAGCCTGGTGGGCTGCATGCAGTCCATGGGGTCATGAAGAGTCGGACATGACTAAGCAACTTCACTTTCACTTTTCACTTTCATGCATTGGAGAAGGAAATGGCAACCCACTCCAGTGTTCTTGCCTGGAGAATACCAGGGATGGGGGAGCCTGGTGGGCTGCCATCTATGGGGCCGCACAGAGTTGGACATGACTGAAGCGACTTAGTAGCAGCAGCAGCAGCAAGTCACTAAACGGTAATTCAGTCAATGATCATATTTGATCTAGGCTAGACCATGAAGAGGACTTCCCTGATGGCTTAGACGGTAAAGCGTCTGTCTACAATGCAGGAGACCCAGGTTTGAGCCCTGAGTTGGGAAGATCCCTTGGAGAAGGAAATGGCAATCCACTCCAGTACTATTGCCTGGAGAATCCCAAGGACAGAGGAGCCTGGTAGGCTACAGTCTATGGGGTCGCAAAGAGCCGGACACGACTGAGCGACTTCAGTTCAGTTCAGTTAAGACCATGAGGAAACTAATAAAGGCTGATGACTCTCAATGAAGTAAAATAAATCAACAACAAACAACTATAACTGTCAGTTGAATATGTGACTAGATTTTACCTTGAATGCTATCCCCAATTTATAGCAATTGTAAGTATCAAAACCCATTAAAAAAACACACACACACTATCTTGATGCGAACTTATGAAGTGGCACCGTGTTGGATAATTTTATGTTATTATGGAAAAATGATGAGGACAATAGAGAGAACTGCAATATTATCTCTATAGATTAACAACCAAGTTTATCATTAGATTTTGCAGTCATATCAATTAGGTCAACTTTCTAAGAATATAAAGTCCATGGAGTGTGGAAGAGTATTTTGGCTGTTCAGTATCAACACTGCCTTCATAAATAGTACTAGTAGCCAAAGCTACAACTCCTTGTCAAAGATGTATATTTTATAACTCCCTCCTCAAAAAACAATGTATATATGTATATATATATATATATATATATATAATATATTTCTTAAGAAATTGGCTTCATTTTCATACAGTAGGATTTCTTTGAAAGGACTGAACTCTATATTTAAACTTTTCTTCAAAATGGATATTTTGAATCAATATATATAGAATACCCAGGGTTTTCCCTAGTAACTATAGTTCTTTTTGAAAAACATTTCACAATATGTAGAAAGCAAGCTATACCATTACAAAAAATTCATAAAATTTAAGGAAACCTCTCAAGATATATATTGAGCATCTAACATGTAATTAGCATCAATTCCATAATGATTTCACAGTTACTTTTTGTTTTATCTATAGTTATCACTTTGGTTCAGAAATATTACTGCTGGTGCAGTGATGAGTTATTTTGTTCATCTTTGGAATAAGAATTTAATTAAAAAATCATGCACAAGCATATGTACATAATTGAAAAAGTTCTAAAATATCTAATGCTGCAGTATGGGTAAGGAGTATTTCTGAACGGTTAGAATTGAGCTGTTTATCTTTTGCCTGTCTAATTTATGCATATCTTTTTAAAATTTATTTTTAATTGAAGGATAATTGCTTTACAGAATTTTGTTTTCTGCCAAATCTTAATTGTTTAAAATTTTAACAAAGAATATGCACTATATTTGTTTAAAAAAAAAGGTAAAAATCACTTTTTATCCAAAGCAAATGCTAAAACAATTATCGTAAAGTCTACCCATCTAATATTTAAGGTTCTTTGGAAGTTATACTTCAAAAGTTTATGAAATCATGATCACCTTATACTTAAGGCTCAAATTTTAAAACCATGACTCAGTATGTAGAGAGTTTGAAAATTGTAGTTAGAGCTAGCATGCTTGCTAATAGAAATATTTTGTGAGCCACAAACATAATTTAACTTTTCTAGTAGCCACATTAAAATACAAACAAACATGTGAACTTATTTTTTAAAATGTTTTCTATTCAACTCCCTATATCTAAACTATTGCTATTTTAATATCTAGGAGACTTATCTAACCCTGGCCCTACTTCAGATTAGAAAATGTATACCTAAGATTTATTGTTAAGTCAAGACTCTCAGAATGTATTAGTGGGATCGTTGTTAAGTAATAATTCTTGGCTTCCAACAAACATAAACATAATCTCTTTTTGGAGAAAAAAAATATCCTCCATTTGGTTTCTCAGGATACCCATAGATTAAGTTCAATCAAATATAAACTCATAATGAAAAATAAAAGGCCAAATAAGCAAATACCATGACTTTATGACAGCTGCAAGGATAATTAATTTGAGCTTTAGAAACTTCAGATCCTTGATTTATTAGATACATTAATATAACATAAGAAAGATTAAGAAAAAAACAGATGCATTTTTGAAACAAAGCATAAGAAAATACCTATTTTTAAAAACCCAAAGCAGAATAAAAGAACAAAACAATATGGCATGAAACAACCAATGAATGGGTCACTGAAGAAATCAAAGAGAAAACCAAAAATACCTAGAGACAACTGAAACTGAAAACACAATGATCCAGAACCTATGAGATGTAGCAATAGCAGTTCTTAGAGGGATGTTTATAGCAGTACAGGCTTCTCTAAGCTTGTACTAAGGGTTCCTTATCTAAGGAAACCAAAAATATCTCAAATAAACAACGTATCATTCAGTTCAGTTCAGTTGCTCAGTCGTGTCCGACTCTGCAACCCCATGAATCGCAGCACGCCAGGCCTCCCTGTCCATCACCAACTCCCAGAGTTCACTTGGATTCACATCCATCGAGTCAGAAATGCCATCCAGCCATCTCATCCTCAGTCGTCCCCTTCTCCTCCTGCTCCCAATCCCTCCCAGCATCAGAGTCTTTTCCAATGAGTCGTCTTTTCGCATGAGGTGGCCAAAGTACTGGAGTACTGGAGTTTCAGCTTTAGCATCATTCCTTCCAAAGAAATCCCAGGGCTGATCTCCTTCAGAATGGACTGGTTGGATCTCCTTGCAGTCCAAGGGACTCTCAAGAGTCTTCTCCAACACCACAGTTCAAAAGCATCAGTTCTTAGGTGTTCAACCTTCTTCACAGTCTAACTCTCACATCCATACATGACCACAGTAAAAACAATAGCCTTGACAAGACAAACCTTAGTTGGCAAAGTAATGTTTCTGCTTTTAAATACGCTATCTAGGTTGATCATAACTTTTCTTCCAAGGAGTAAGTGTCTTTTAATTTCTTGGCTGCAGTCACCATCTGCAGTGATTTTGGAGCCCCCAAAAATACAGTCTGAAACTGTTTCCACTGTTTCCAAATCTATTTCCCATGAAGTGATGGGACCAGACGCCATGATGTTCGTTTTGAATGTTGAGCTTTAAGTCAACTTTTTCACTCTTCTCTTTCACTTTCATCAAGAGACTTTTTAGTTCCTCCTCACTTTCTGCCATAAGGGTGGTGTCATCTGCATATCTGAGGTTATTGATATTTCTCCCAGTTATCTTGATTCCAGCTTGTGTTTCTTCCAGCCCAGCATTTCTCATGATGTACTCTGCACAGAAGTTAAATAAGCAGGGTGACAATATACGGCCTTGACGTACTCCTTTTCCTATTTGGAACCAGTCTGTTGTTCCCTGTCCAGTTCTAACTGTTGCTTCCTGACCTGCATACAGATTTCTCAAGAGGCAGGTCAGGTGGTCTGGTATTCCCTGTACAATGTCACGAACCTCCATCCATAGTTCATTAGGCACTCTATCAGAAATAGGCCCTTAAATCTATTTCTCACTTCCACTGTAAATCATAAAGGATTTGATTTAAGTCATACCTGAATGGGCTAGAGGTTTTCCCTACTTTCTTCAATTTGAGTCTGAATTTGCTAATAAGGAGTTCATGATCTGAGTCACAGTCAGCTCCTGGTCTTGTTTCTGTTGACTTTATAGAGTTTCTCCATCTTGGCTGCAAAGAATATAATCAGTCTGATGTCAGTGTTGACCATCTGGTGATGTCCATGTGTAGAGTCTTCTCTTGTGTTGTTGGAAGAGGGTGTTTGCTATGACCAGTGCATTTTCTTGGCAAAACTCTACTAGTCTTTGCCCTGCTTCATTCTGCATTCCAAGGCCAAATTTGCCTGTTACTCCAGGTGTTTCTTGACTTCCTACTTTTGCATTCCAGTCCCCTAGAATGAAAAGGACATCTTTTTAGGTGTTAGTTCTAAAAGGTCTTGTAAGTCTTCATAGTACCACTCAACTTCAGCTTCTTCAGCATTACTGGTTGAGGCATAGACTTGGATTACTGTGATATTGAATGGTTTGCCTTGGAGACGAACAGAGGTCATTCTGTCATTTTTGAGATTGTATCCAAGTACTGCATTTCGGACTCTTTTGTTGACCATGATGGCTACTCCATTTCTTCTGAGGGATTCCTGCCCACATTAGTAGATATAATGGTCATCTGAGTTAAATTCATCCATTCCAGTCCATTTTAGTTCACTGATTCCTAGAATGTTGATGTTCACTCTTGTCATCTCCTGTTTGACCACTTCCAATTTGCCTTGATTCATGGACCTGACAGTCCTAGTTCATATGCAATATTGCTCTTTATAGCATTGGACCTTGCTTCTATCACCAGTCACATCCACAACTGTGTTTTGTTTTTGCTTTGGCTCCATCCCTTCATTCTTTCTGGAGTTATTTCTCCACTGATCTCCAGTAGCATCAGTTCAGTTCAGTTCAGTTCAGTTGCTCAGTCATGTCTGACTCTTTGTGACCCCATGAATCGCAGCACGCCAGGCCTCCCTGTCCATCACCATCTCTCGGAATTCACTCAGACTCATGTCCATCAAGTCCGTGATGTCTTCAAGCCATCTCGTCCTCAGTCGTCCCCTTCTTCTCCTGCCCCCAATCCCTCCCAGCAGCAGAGTCCTTTCCAATGAGTCAACTCTTCACATGAGGTGGCCAAAGTACTGGAGTTTCAGCCTCAGCATCATTCCCTCCAAAGAAATCCCAGAGTTGATCTCCTTCAGAATAGACTGGTTGGATCTTGCAGTCCAAGGGACTCTCAAGAGTCTTCTCCAACACCACAGTTCAGAAGCATCAATTCTTTGGCACTCAGCCTTCTTCACAGTCCAACTCCCACATCCATGCATGACCACAGGAAAAACCATAGCCTTGACTAGATGGACCTTAGTTGGCAAAGTAATGTCTCTGCTTTTGAATATACCTGGGGAGTTCCTCTTTCAGTATCCTATCATTTTTCCTTTTCATTCTGTTCATGGGATTCTCAAGGCAAGAATACTGAAGTGGCTTGCCATTCTCTTTTCCAGTGGTCCACATTCTGTCAGACCTCTCCACCATGACCTGCCTGTCTTGTGTTGTCCCGCAGGCATGGCTTAGTTTCATTGAGTTAGACAAGGCTGCGGTCCTAGTGTGATTAGATTGACTAGTTTTTTGTATGGTTTCAGTATGTCTGCCCTCTGCTGCCCTCTTGCAACACCTACCATCTTACTTGGGTTTCTCTTACCTTGGATGTGGGGTATCTCTTCACGGCTGCTCCAGCAAAGTGCAGCCGCTGCTCCTTATCTTGTTGAGGGGTATCTCCTCATTGCTGCTCTTCCTGACCTTCAACATGGGATGGCTCCTCTTGGCCCTCCTGCACCTGTGCAGTATATTCACACGTAAAGAAACTAAATAAAGAAGAACAAACAAAACCCAAAGTTAGGAGGAGAGAAATCATAAACAGCAGAGTAGAAATAAATGAAAGATACTATAAAAAAGAAAAGATAAGTAAAACTAAAAGCTGATTTTTTGAAAAAAATTGATTTTTTAAATGTGTGCATCATATTTTGTGTAAATGTGTATTTTCAAGGAATAAGAGCAATCAAATACATTTAAAATGTCATTATTGTGTCCAGGTCAGCTCATGTAAAACAAAGGTCCTCAACTGTGTTAGTACCAGTGTCTGTGGGAAGACATGAGAGAGGTATTTCAGAGATATTACCAGAAGGCTTTGGTGAGCAGTGGAGGAATAAGAAGAACTCAGAGATGATGCCGGGGTGAAATTAACTCACGTGACAGGAAGAATCTCAGCTCAATATATCACGTAGGGACAAAATCTATATGGGAATGAGAGATTAACTATTTAATCAAAACTTTAATTACATTTTAAATCAATCTCTTATCTCAAGCCCAATGACTATAACTAGGCACAGAATCTAAATAGTTGGCTCTATTATCTTCTATCTTATCAATATATAAGTCGTGAGTTAATTGTTATTGTTCAGTTGCCCAGTTGCGTCTGACTGTTTATGACTGCAGCATGCCAGGCCTCCTTGTCCCTCATCAGTTTTCCCAAGTTCATGTCCATTACATATTGAGATGATACTACATATTTAATAAAAATTACAATTACATTGCATTAATCTTGTATTTGCACATGGTCCAGAAGATGGAGCACTTCCTTATTAGTCAATAACACTAGTTTCTAGATTCAGAGTTTCTTCAGTAGTATAATAAAATTTTAAGAATCACTATCTATGATAATACTTTAAGAATCATCCTGTATATCCATAGCTATGAAATGGGGTTAAATGTGGTGATCTGCTTCTGCTATAATTTAATGTAAATGTATGTGATGTAATATTGAAATATTTTATAGCAAGTAGCTGTATATAGTTTTTCAACATTGTAATATGTCTGTTTGCTGTTAATGTGCTGTACTATACAAAGGTTCATTTTTAACAAATTGCCTCTTAGCATCTAGATCTGGATTTTACTCTCTCACTCTCTCTCAGACACACAAACATCATAACACTTATCCAGTGCTAATTATTTCAAGTGCTTATATTTCACCCCTCATATTTTTCATAAATAAAGCTATATTCCAATTTTTTCAATGATTTAAGTTCAAGTACCTCATCACTTTCTTGATCTTAATGTTATAATAGCATAGTTGTAAGATTTTTTTCTGCAATCCTTATTTTTTTCCATTATTATATTCACACATTCTGAATTGATAAGCTATAAGTGAACTACTCTAAGAACACATATTAGAATGTGTATTTCATATTTCTAACTCTAATCTGTAAAATAAGATTTATAGACACAGTAGATGAATTTGCAAGCTAACCATAAAAAGTTGCATCTACAATTTATAAAACCTTCTTGACAATTTATAATCATTATAATACTGTCTTTTCTGAGACAGTAACATATTATTGTATTAATTTATTTGCAGTATTAATTTATTGAAATGCTAATAGCAGTGAAAATTTAGAAGTATCCATTTTTCTCCATTGCTCATTGAATTGAAAAACCTATTGTATAATGTGCCAGCAGAAAAGAGTTGTAGCATTTATCCACTTTACTGGAAGCTCCAAATCATGATTAGATAAAACTGGTAAAAAATAAACAATGTTATAGCCTATTCCAACCCATGTTAGTTTGCCCCTGTTCTAGAGTTTTAAGGCTTTATTCTTATCTATCAGCTTGGGGGAAATGGTGGGCTAATTCCAGTCTTCTGCTTAATTTCTATTAAGCTAGCTGTCATTGTCATTAACATTTATTCACATATTTAGCAAATACTTACTGAACTCCTACTATGCAATGAGCAAGGTTTTAGGTACCAGGAACACAGTAGTTGTTCAGTCACTATGTTGCGTCTGAGTCAGTGAACTCATGAACACAGCATGCCAGGCTTCCCTGTCCTTCATTATCCCCTGAACTTGCTCAAACTCATCTCCTTTGAGTCAGTGATGACATCCAACCCTCTCATCCTCTGTCACCCCTTCTCTTGCCCTCAGGTTTTGCCAACATCAGGGTCTTTTCCAGAGAGTCGGCTCTTCACATCAGGTGGCCAAAGTATTGGAGCTTCAGCATCAGTCCTTCCAATGAATATTCAGGGTTGAAGATAAATTACTATCTTATGAAGATTACATTCTAGTAATCCTTGTCATTTACATAGTTTAAATAAGACAGTCTTACATTTTTTTTTAATTGTGGAGCTCAATGAACACATAAAGATATAAGTTGTAATTAAATACCAAAAAGTGATCTGATGGAGAATAATACAGAATAGTGTAATAGAGTAGGCCAGTGTGGCTATACTGATGTGAGGGTGGCTGTCACTGATTGGCAATGACAGGGAAAATATGGGTTAAAGTCCAAGTTCTGTGATAATCTAGGGACTTGAAAGGAATTTAAATTGTGTTCTATTTTTTTTTTATTATCTTACTAAATATGTCTTATTTATTTATTTATTTATTTTAAATTACAATACTGTATTTGTTTTGCCATACATTGACACGAATCAGCCATAGGTGAACACAATCTCCCAATGCCGAAGCCCCCTCCCACTTCCCACCCCACATCCTCTACTTGAATCATCCTGTGCATCAGCCCCATGCATCCTGCATCCTACATTGAACATAGATTGGCGCTTCGTTTCTTACACGAAAATATACATGTTTCATTGCCATTCTCCCAAACCATCCCACCCTTTCCCTCTCCCTCAGAGTCTGAAAGTCCACTCTATACCTCTGTGTCTCTTGGTTGTCTCACATACAGGGTCATCATTACTGTCTTCTAAATTCCATATATATGTGTCAGTATACTGTATTGGTGTTTTTCTTTCTGGCTTACTTCACTCTGTATAATTGGTTCCAATTTCATTGGAATGGGAAACCAGTGGAGGGCTCTGATTCTTGGAATATAAATACTTTTGTGTTTGTTTAAAATCTAGATTCTAAGAGGTAATTTGTAAAAAATAAACCTTAATTGTATAGTAAGCCACAAATTATGTCTCCCTGGATCATGAAAAGAATGACATGATCTGAGTTATATTTATAAAAATCCTTTTGGCTCATCTTGACTTACAGGATGAGGGTTAGGAGAGAAATCAAGATCAGGTAGTTCAGGCTTGAATTAAAGTGGTTTGTAAAAGTAATAGAAAGTGAATGTAGAATACATTTTGGAGACAACCAGCTGCATTAGTTTATATGTTGATTACACGTAGCCACATTTACCTGTAGATTATATACATGCAAAGTGCAGAGGAAAAAGATCAGTTCAAGATACCTGTGAGGTTTCTGGCTTGAAGCAGTTGATATATAGTGGTACCATTTACTGAGAACTTCTCTGGTGGCTCAGATGGTAAAGAGTCTGCCTGCAATGCAGGAGACCGGGGTTCGATCTCTGGATTGGAGAGATCCCCTGGAGGAGCAAAGCAACCAACTCCAATATTCTTGCCTGTCAGGCTACAGTCCATAGGGTCACAAAGAGTCAGACATGACTGAGCGACTAAGCACACACACCATTTATTGAGACAGCAATGACTGGAGGAGGAGCAAGTTTGGGATTATTGATATGTTTGGCAGATGAGAGTTGTGTGCACAGAAACACTGAGTAAAGTTCAACTAGTTGTCAGGTATGGGATTAGGATGAGTGAGTGTGTGATACTTGACTTGGGTGCAAAATTTAAGGGGTAATAAAAATCTTAGTAATCAAGTTAATACTATTTTAGTGCAATAGTTTAAAAATATTTTCAAGAATCAAAAATTAATCATGAGCAAAACATAAAAAGTATCAGTAAAGACAGGACCAGAAAGAGTGTCATGGAGTGTAGCTGAATCTGAGGCAGAAAGAAAATGATGTGTATAGCTGACATTACCCTATGCCCAAGACAAGGGGTGGCGAACAGGAAGAGTAACACCACATAAAGGGAGCAGTGGCTGTGCGGGCACAGGACGGCATAGAGGAACTACTCCACGTTGAAGGTAAGGAGGGGCAGCAATGAGGAGATACCCCTCATCCAAGGTAAGGAGCAGCGGCTGCGCTTTGCTGGAGCAGCTGTGAAAAGATATCCCACGTCCAAGGTAAGAGAAACCCAAATAAGATAGCAGGTGTTGCAAGAGGGCATCAGAAGGCAGACACACTGAAACCATGCTCACATAAAACTAGTCAGTCTATTCACACTAGGACCATAGCTTGTCTAACTCAATGAAACTAAGCCATGCCCGTGAGGCCACCCAAGACAGGAGGGTCATGGTGGAGAGGGCTGAGAGAATGTGGTCCACTGGAGAAGGAATGGCAAACCACTTCAGTATTCTCGCCTTGAAAACCCCATGAGCAGTAGGAAAAAGCAAAATGATAGGATACTGAAAGAGGAACTCCTCAGGTCAGTAGGTGCCCAATATGCTACTGGAGATCAGTGGAGAAATAACTCTAGAAAGAATGAAGGGATGGAGCAAAGCAAAAACAAAACCCAGCTGTGGATGTAACTGGTGACAGAAGCAAGGTCCGATGCTGTAAAGAGCAATATTGCATAGGAACTTGGAATGTCAGGTCCATGAATCAAGGCAAATTGGAAGTGGTCATCCAGGAAATGGCAAAAGTGAACCTCAACATTCTAGGAATCAGCGAACTAAAATGGACTGGAATGGGTGAATTTAACTCAGATGACCATTATATTTACTACTGTGGGCAGGAATCCCTCAGAAGAAATGGAGTAGCCATCATGGTCAACAAAAGAGTCCAAAATGCAGTACTTGGATGCAATCTCAAAAACAACAGAGTGATCTCTGTTTGTTTCCAAGGCAAACCATTCAATATCACAGTAACCCGAGTCTATGTCCCAACCAGTAAGGCTGAATAAGCTGACGTTGAACGGTTCTATGAAGACCTACAAGACCTTTTAGAACTAACACCCCCAAAACATGTCCTTTTCATTCTAGGGGACTGGAATGCATAAGTAGGAAGTCAAGAAACACCTGGAGTAACAGGCAAATTTGGCCTTAGAATGCGGAATGAAGCAGGGCAAAGACTAGTAGAGTTTTGCCAAGAAAATGCACTGGTCATAGCAAACACCCTCTTCCAACAACACAAGAGAAGACTCTACACATGGACATCAACAGATCGTCAACACCGAAATCAGACTGATTATATTCTTTGCAGCCAAAGATAGAGAAGCTCTATACAGTCAACAAAAATAAGACCAGGAGCTGACTGTGGCTCAGATCATGAACTCCTTATTAACAAATTCAGACTTAAATTGAAGAATGCAGGGAAAACCACTAGACCATTCAGGTTATGACCTAAATCAAATCCTTTATGACTTACAGTGAAAGTGAGAAATAGATTTAAAAGCCTATTTCTGATAGAGTGCCTAATGAACTATGGATGGAGGTGCGTGACATTGTACAGGAGACAGGGATCAAGACCATCCCCATGGAAATGAAATGCAAAAAAGCAAAATGGCTGTCTGGGGGGGTGCTTACAAATAGCTGTGAAAAGAAGAGAGGCAAAAAGCAAAGGAGAAAAGAAAAGATATAAGCATCTGAATGCAGAGTTCCAAAGAATAGCAAGAAGAGATAAGAAAGCCTTCCTCAGCAATCAATGCAAAGAAATAGAGGAAAAGAACAGAATGGGAAAGACTACAGATATCTTCAAGAAAATTAGAGATACCAAGGGAACATTTCATGCAAAGATCAGCTCGATAAAGGACAGAAATGGTATGGACCTAAGAGAAGCAGAAGATATTAAGAAGAGGTGGCAAGAATACACAGAAGAACTGTACAAAAAGATCTTTACGACCCAGATAATCACGATGATGTGATCACTAATCTAGAGCCAGACATCTTGGAATGTGAAATCAAGTGGGCCTTAGAAAGCATCACTATGAACAAAGCTAGTGGAGGTGATGGAATTCCAGTTGAACTGTTTCAAATCCTGAAAGATGATGCTGTGTAAGTGCTGCACTCAATATGCCAGCACATTTGGAAAACTCAGCAGTGGCCACAGGACTGGAAAAGGTCAGTTTTCACTCCAATCCCAAAGAAAGGAAATGCCAAAGAATGTGCAAGCTACCACACAATCATCTCACATGCTAGTAAAGTAATGCTCAAAATTCTCCAAGCCAGGCTTCAGCAATACGTGAACTGTGAACTTGTAGATGTTCAAGCTGGTTTAAGAAAAGGCAGAGGAACCAGAGATCAAATTGCCAACATCCACTGGATCATCGAAAAAGCAAGAGAGTTCCAGAAAAACATCTATTTCTGCTTTATTGACTATGCCAAAGCCTTTGACTATGTGGATCTCGATCAACTGTTGAAAATTCTGAAAGAGATGGGAATACCAGACCACCTGATCTGCCTCTTGAGAAATCTGTATGCAGGTCAGGAAGCAACAGTTAGAACTGGATATGGAACAACATACTGGTTCCAAATAGGAAAAGCAGTACGTCAAGGCCGTATATTGTCACCCTGCTTATTTAACTTCTATGCAGAGTACATCATGAGAAACGCTGGGCTGGAAGAACACAAGCTGGAATCAAGATTGCCAGGAGAAAAATCAGTAACCTCAGCTATGAAGATGACACCACCCTTTTGGCAGAAAGTGAAGACGAGCTAAAAAGCCTCTTGATGAAAGTGAAAAAGTTGGCTTAAAGCTCAACATTTAGAAAACGAAGATCATGGCATCTGGTCCCATCACTTCATGGGAAATAGATGGGGAAACAGTGGAAACAGTGTCAGACTTTATTTTTTGGCCTCCAAAATCACTGCAGATGGGGACAGCAGCCATGAAATTAAAAGACCCTTACTCCTTGGAAGAAAAGTTATGACCAACCTAGAAGCATATTCAAAAGCAGAGACATTATTTGCCAACCTAGGTCCGTCTAGCAAGGCTATGGTTTTTCCTGTGGTCATGTATGGATGTGAGAGTTGGACTGTGAAGAAAGCTGAGTGCCGAACAATTGATGCTTTTGAACTGTGGTGTTGGAGAAGACTCTTGAGAGTCCCTTGGACTGCAAGGAGATCCAACCAGTCCATTCTGAAGGAGATCAGCCCTCGGCTTTCTTTGGAGGGAATGATACTGTTGCTGAAACTCCAGTATTTTGGCCACCTCATGCGAAGAGTTGACTCAATGGAAAAGACTCTGATGCTGGGAGGGATTGGGGGCAGGAAGAGAAGGGGACAACCGAGGATGAGATGGCTGGATGGCATCACAGACTCGATGAATGTGAGTCCGAGTGAACTCTGGGAGTTGGTGATGGACAGGGAGGCCTGACCCCTCTGGGGTCGCAGAGTTGGACACGACTGAAAGACTGAACTGAACACTGAGGTAATAACTAGTCTTTCATGGGGACAGAGTTTCAGTTTAGAAAGGTAACAGTCTTAGGAGATATATAGTGTTGTGTTGCCCAACAATGTGAATGTACAAAGAACCACTTAACTGTATAGTTAAATATGGTTACAATAGTAGATTTAATATTATGTGCATTTTATTACAGAAAAGAAACTTTTTTAATCTATTCAATATTAAGTAATAGTTTATATTTAATTACATCACTCACATCACCTTAATCTTGGCCTTGCTGATTATGCATGGCATAAATACAAATGTCACCACCTCATTACAGTTGTGTGAATGGTGCTCCAGGAACTGGATTATGTACCATATCCATGGCAATTCATAGTGACCCTGCGTGTATATTAAAACCTCCCTGATAAAAAACCATCATTAATATGTTTCATCCTTTGTGCTCAATATCAATAATTTTGACAGAAATGCAAATCAGAACTACAATGAAGTATCACTTCACACTGGTTAGAATGATCATCACCAAGAAGTCTACAAATAATAAATGCTGAAGAGGGTGTGAGGAAAAGAAAATCTTCCTACACTATAGGTGGGAATGTAAATCTATGCAGACACAATGGAAAACTGTACGTCAAGGCTGAATATTGTCACTCTGCTTATTTAACTTACATGCAGAGTACATCATGAGAAACACAAGCTGGAATGGAAGAAGCACAAGCTGGAATCAAGATTGCTGGGAGAAATATCAATCACCTCAGATATGCAGATGACACCACCCTTATGGCAGAAAGTGAAGAGGAACTAAAAGCCTCTTGATGAAAGTGAAAGAGGAGAGTGAAAAAGTTGGCTTAAAGCTCAACATTCGGAAAACAAAGATCATGGCATCCGGTCCCATCACTTCATGGGAAATAGATGGAGAAACAGTGGAAACAGTGTCAGACTTTATTTTGGGGGGCTCCAAAATCACTGCAGATGGGGACTGCAGCCATGAAATTAAAAGACACTTACTCCTCAGAAGAAAAGTTATGACCAACCTAGATAGTATATTCAAAAGCAGACATTACTTTGCAGATGAAGGTCCGTCTAGTCAAGGCTATGGTTTTTCCTGTGGTCATGTATGAATGTGAGAGTTGGACTGTGAAGAAGACTGAGCGCCAAAGAATTGATGCTTTTGAACTGTGGTGTTGGAGAAGACTCTTGAGAGTCCCTTGGACTGCAAGGAGATCAAACCAGTCCATTCTAAAGGAGATCAGCCCTGGGATTTCTTTGGAAGGAATGATGGTAAAGCTGAAACTCCAGTACTTTGGCCACCTCATGTGAAGAGTTGACTCATTGGAAAAGACTCTGATGCTGGGAGGGAGTGGGGGCGAGAGGAGAAGGGGATGACAGAGGATGAGATTGCTGAATGGCATCACGGACTCGATGGACGTGAGTCTAAGTGAACTCTGGGAGTTGGCGATGTACAGAGAGGCCTGGCATTCTGCGATTCATGGGATCGCAAAGAGTCGGACGCTACTGAGAGACTGAACTGAACTTAACTGAACTGAAACACAAAAAAATAAAATTATGATAAGATCCATCAATTCCACTATTGGGCATATATCTGTAAAATACTTAAGTTCTTATTTGAAAAGATACATGCAATATGATACAGCAATCCCATTCCTGGGCATATACCCAGAGAAAATCATAATCTGAAAAGCCCAATGTTCATTGCAACACTATTTTCATCAGCCAGGATGTGGAAACAACCTAACATCCATCAACCAGAGGAATGGATAAAGAATATATGGAACATATATAAAAGGACTATTACTCAGCATAGGAACAAAATAATGCCATTTGAAACAATATGGATGGACCTAGAGATTGTCATCAGAGAAGGCAACGGCACTCCACTCCAGTACTCTTGCCTGGAAAATCCCATGGATGGAGGAGTCTGGTGGGCTGCAGTCATGTGGTCGCTAAGAGTCAGACACGACTGAGAAACTTCACTTTCACTTTCCACTTTCATGCATTGGAGAAGGAAATAGCAACCCACTCCAGTACTCTTGCCAGGGATGTGGGAGCCTGGTGGGCTGCTGTCTATGGGGTTGCACAGAGTCGGATACAACTGAAGCGACTTAGCAGCAGCAGAGATTGTCATACTGTGTAAAGTCAGACACAGAAAGGCAAATATCACATGATAGCACTTATGTGCAATCCAAAAACAAAATAAAAAAAGGTACCAATGAATATATTTACAAAACAAAAATAGAGTCACAGATGTTGTAAACAAACATAGTTATCAGGGGATGGGAGGAGGGATAACTTGGGAGACTGGAATTGACATATATCTACTACTGTATATAAAATAGATAACTAATAAGAACCTGCAATATAGTACAAGAACTCTACTCAATAATCTGTAATGTCCTATATGGGAAATAATCTTTAAAAAGAGTGAATATGTGTATATGTATAACTGAATCACTTTGCTGTATACCTGAAACTGTCATAACAGTGTAAATCAACTCTGTTGTTCAGTCTTCAGTCATGTCTGATTCTTTGCAACCCTATGGACTACAAGACACCAGGCTTCCTTGTCTTTCACTATCTCCTAGAGATGCTCACACTCATGTCCTTTGAGTCTGTGATGTCATCCAATCATCTTGTCCTCGTCTCCTCCTGCCTTCAATCTTTCCCAGCATCAGGGTCTTTTCTAATGAGTTGACTCTTCCCATCAGGTGGCCAAAGTATTGAAGCTGAAGCTTTAGCATCAGTCTTTCCAATGAATATTCAGTTCCTTTAGGATTGACTGGTTTGATCTCCTTGCAGTCCAAGGGACTCTCAAAAGTCTTATACAGCACCACAGTTCAAAGGCATCAATTTTTTGGCACTCAGCCTTTTTATTGTCCATACATAACTACTGACTATATGGATCTTTGTCAGCAAAATAACATCTCAGCTTTTTAATAAGCTGTCTAGGTTTGTCATTACTTTTCTTCCAAGGAATAAGTGTGTTTTAATTTCATGACAGCAGTCACCATCCACTGATTTTGGAGCCCAAGAAAATAAAGTCTGTTTATTTCCACTGTTTCCCCATCTATTTGCCGTGAAGTGATGGGGCCAGATGCCATGATCTTAGTTTTTTGAATGTTGAATTTTAAGCCAGCATTTTCACTGTACTCCAATTAAAAATTTTTAAAAACCATGAGTACATGGAGTTATAAGAATACAAGTCATGGAACATCAGCAGAACATCACCAGAGAGCTAGAAAATGCGATTTATAGCAACGGGAACAAACCTAGAGATTATCATACCAAGTGAAACAAGTCAGACAGAGAAAGACAAATATTATGTGAGCTCACTTATATGTTGAATCTTAAAAAGATACAAATAAACTTATTTACAAAACACTGACTTACCAACATAGAAAGCAAACATATGGTTACCAAAGGCGAAAGAGAGTGAGGAATAAATTAGGAGGTTGGGATTAACATATACACACTACTTTATATAAGATAGATAACTAACAAGGACTTACTGTATAGCACAGAGAACTATATTCAGTATTTTGTTATATTTTATAAGAAAAAATAATCTTAAAAGAATATGGATATATTTACATATCTATATCTCTCTATATATCACTGTGCTGTACACTATAGCTAAAACTAACAAAACATTGTAAAGCAAATATACTTCAATAGATATATATGTATGTATTTTATCTTTTGGATATACATATTATATCCATTTCATGACTTCAACTAAAACAAGAGTACAGCTTATCACATTCCTACTATATATATTCTCTTACAAAAACATATATATTATATATACATATACACCAAATATACCAATACACACACAAACACACATAGATTTACTGATCTCCAAGTCTATATCAGGCTGTCTAAAAAATATTTTATATTTAACTTATAGTAAGTTTAATAATTTAACCTATCTATCAACATTGTAATATGAATGAGGAGGAATACAAACTGAAATAATTAATGGCTTCCCATTTTTATTCACATATAATAGATACAGAATATTTTATTATCTCTAGTATTAATGAGACTATAGAAGTCAATTGGTTTCATATATTACTCTGTGTTGATTAGTATTATTTTTATAAAGTGCCATCTGGAGATGTGGCCCCTAAGGCAGGAGTATATGTATTGGCCTGAAATTTCTGTTTTATTTATTTAATATGAGCTCCTGAAGATGTAATACTCTTCAAAAACTAAGTTGATTATAATGATGAACATTCTTAGGAATCAGTGAACTAAAATGGACAGGAATGGGAAAATTCAATTCAGATGACCATTATATCTACTACTGTGGGCAATAATCCCATAGAAGAAATGGAGTAGCCCTCATAATCAACAAAAGAGTCCAAAATGCAGTACTTGGGTGCAGCCTCAAAAATGACAGAATGATCTCTGTTAGTTTCCAAGGCAAGCCATTTAACATTACAGTAATTCAAGTCTATGTTCTACCACTGATGCTGAAGAAGCTAAAGTTGATCAATTCTATGAAGACCTGGAAGATCTCCTAGAACTAACACCAAAAATTGATGTTCTATTCATCACTGGGGATTGGAATGTAAAAGTAGGAAGTCAAGAGAGACATGGAGTAATAGGCAAGTTTGGCCTTGGAGAACAAAATGAAGCAGGGCAAAGGCTAACTGAATTCTTCTGCTAAGAGAATGCCCTGGTCATAGTAGATATCCTTTTCCAACAACACAAGAGACTATTTTACACATGCAAGTCACCTAATAGTCAGTAAGAAACCAAACTGATTATGTTGTTTGTAGCTGAAGATGGAAAAGTTGTATATATAGCCAGCAAAAACAGGACCTGGAGCTGACTCTGGCTCAGATAACTATCTAGCTTCTCATAGCAAAATTCAGGCTTAAATGAAAGAAAGTGGGGATAACTACATGCCAGCAAGGTGCAACTTGAATCAAATCCCCTATGAACATGCAGTGAAGGTAACAAATAGATTCAAGGGGTTCCTTCTAGTAAACAGTGTGCCTGAAGAACTGTGGACAGAGTTCAGTACAATATCGTATAGAAGGCAGTGAACAAAACCACCCCAAAGAAAAAGAAAAGCAAGAAGGCAAAGTGGTTGTCTGAGATGACTTTGCAAATAGCTGAAGAAATAAGAGAAGTGAAAAGCAAGGGAGAAAGGGAAAGGTACATCCAATTAAATGCAGAGTTCCAAAGAATAGCATGGAGAGACAAGAAGGCCTTCTTCAATGAACAGTGTATAAAACTAGAATATAACAGAAGGGAAAGACTAGAGATCTCTTAAGGAAAATTGAGAATATCAGTGTAACATTTTGGCCAAAGATAGGCCCAATAAAGGACAGAAATGATATAGACCTAGTAGATGCTGAAGAGTTCAAAAAGAGATAGAAAGGATACATGGAATAATTATACAAAAAAATCTTAATGAACTGGATTACTATGATGGGTGATCAGTCACTCTGAGACAGACATTCTAGAGTGTGAAGTCAAGTGGACCTTAAGAAGCTCTGCTGTTAATAATGCTAGTGCATGCGATGGAATTCCAGTAGAGCTATTCAAAACCCTAAAGGATGATGCCATCAAGGTATTGTATACAGTATGTCAGCAAATCTGGGAGACCCAACAGTGGCCACAGGACTCCTTATCCCAGTTGCCAAGAAGGGTAATACTAAAGAATGTGCTAACCATTAGACAATTGCACTCGTCTCCCATGCTAGTAAGGGCATGTATAAAATCTTTCATGCTATGCTTCAGCATTATATAAAGCAAGAACTTCCAGATGTCCAAGCTGGTTTAGAAAAGGAAAAGGAACCGGAGATCAAATGACCAACATTCACTGGATCATAGAGAAAACAAGGGAATTCCAGAAAAAACATCTACCTCTGTTTCATTGACTATGCTAAAGCCTTTGACTGTGTGGATCCTAACAAACTGTGGAAAGCTCTTAAGGAGAGGGGAATACCAGACCATCTTACCTGTCTCCTGAGAAACCTGCATGCAGATCAAGAAGCAACAGTTAGAACTGTTCCAAGACTGTGAAAGGAGTAACAGGGCTGTCTGTTGTCACACTATTTGTTTAACCTGTACACTGAGAACATCATGAGAAATACCAGGCTGGGTGAGTTACAAGCTGGAATCAAGATAGGTGGCAGAAATATCAACAACCTCAGATAGGAGGATGATACCACTCTAAAGGCAGAAAGTGAAGAGGAACTAAAGAGCCCCTTCATGAGGCTGAAAGAGGAGAATGAAAGAGCTGGCTTAACATTAAATATTAAAAAAACTAAGATCATGTCATTTGGCCCCATTACTTCATGGCAAGTATAAAGGGGGAAAGGTGGAAGTAGTGATAGATTTCCTCTTCTTGGGGTTTTAAATCACTGTGGATGGTAACTGCAGCCATCAAAGCAGAAGATGATTGCTTCTTGGCAAAGAACAAACCTAGACTGTGTTGAAAAGCAGAGACATTACTCTGCTGACAAAGGTCTATATAATCAAGGCTATGGTTATCCCAGGGGTCATGTATGGCTGTGAGAGGTGGACTGTAAAAAGGCAGAGTGCCAACGAATTGATTCCTTTGAACTGTGGTGCTGGAGAAGACTCCTGAAAATCCCTTGGGCAGCAAGAAGATCAAATCAGTCAATCTTAAGGTATACTCACTGAATACTCTGAATACCTGAATATTCATTGGGAGGACTGATGCTGAAGCTACAGTATTTTGGTCATCTGATGCAAACAACTGACTCACTGGAAAAGTCGCTTATGCTGGGAAAGATTGACGGCAGCAGAAGAGGGCATGAGAGGATGGGATGGCTGGATGCATCACTGATGCCATGGACATGAACTCGGGCAAACTTCAGGAGATGGTGAGGGACAGAGAGGCCTGGCATGCTGCAGTCCATGGGGTCACAAAGAGTTGGATAGAACTGAGCAACTAAGCACAGCACAAGACAGTGCAGCAAATAATTGGAAAATGTCTAACAACATCAATAGTGAATGGGATACAATGTGGAGATGTCCTTAGGAAACAATTTATCTAGGAAAATATTCATAATATTTTGTTAATTTGGGGAGGCAAGGGTGACAAATAGATTTTCCAAAAGTTTAAAGGCACCAGACTAATAGATCAATTGTTAATCCTGAATGGTGACTGTTCATGACAATATTTTGTTTTCAATAACCTATAATTTCTACTTTTTATCACTAAGATGCTATATTAATATATATCCAAGTTTTAAAATTTAAGTCCTAACTATAAAACAGATGCTTTATTTATTCAAATTTTTAATTTTTAATAAACAGAAACATCTGTTTTGTAGTTTGGGCTTTAATTTTAAAATTAACTAATGTTGATTACTTCAATGATCACAGATTCTAAACTTTACAAAAGATATAAACTTTCTATTTGCTGGTGGTGGTATCTTTTGTTTTGTTTATAACCAGTTATACAAATTTATAGGTAAGATGATAGCAAAGGGGGTTACACGTTTTTCTTCCAGACCCTGATTGAAATGATGAAGGAGAAATGAAAAATGTGGTGGGCTAATTAGGGAATAGTGCCAAACAGACATAAAGGAATTGCTGCCAGATAGAGTGAAATTTATATGAATGGTAATTATATTTCTAATTTACAGATTATATAATTTCCAGTTTATAGGTTATACTTATAATCACATAATTCTACTTCAAAAGAGAGACCCAGCATGTTGAGAGAAATTATATGAAGGGAGTATTGGGAAATGCCTTCAAAATATCCTAATTTCAGCTGGCATTTGGAAACCACTTGAGGTACTGGAGCTTTATACTTACCCTCCGTTTCCAGGATTCAAAACACCTATAGCATCTAAGAGCAATGTTGTCTCCATGTTCCTCCCTCCCTTCCCCCACCCAGTTTATGTTTTCTTTAATTTCCTTCAAAGTTCAAAGAAGTTTTTATCCAAATTTTTCTCTGTTTTGGTGTATGTTATCAAAATATCTTGTCTCCTCATCTATCTTTTGCATGATTTATATGCTTTTTTTTACAACAAAAATTTGCACAAGTCCCACATTTAATGCATCATTTTCTCTTTACGTATCTTTGAAAGGATTCAAACCTATCCAAGCATGCTAAGTGCCAAGCTTAATGATACTAAAGGAGTCTTCTTGGGAGACAAGTGGGTCTCTATCTGCAGTGTTACACGGCTTACAGAAGCACAAAGATAGGAATTACAGCAGTTCTCTTGTTAGGAACTACACAAGCCAGAAATCCACAGTGACAATTTTAAAGTACTGAAAGAACCCAGAATTCTAGAACCAGAGAAAATGTCAAAATAAAGGGTAATTAAAGCCTTTTGCAGACAAACAAGACCATAGAATTATTATCAGCAGAACTACTCTACAAGAAATTTTAGAATAAATTCTACAGGTAGAAGCAATTCGACACCAGACAGATATCTAGTATTAATGAAAAATTAATTTCTCTGGTGTGGCTAAAATGCAGGTATATATGAGACATTTTTATTATTTTAAAATTGTATATCTAAAGCAAAAATAGTAGTAGTTATTTTGAGTTTATAGCATATGTAAAAGTAAACTGTATAACAACAATATTACAAAAGAAGGGAAGGAGGAGTGAAGAGTATACTCATCAGAAGTTTCTATCTGAAGTACTATGATATTTAAAGTTTGTCTCAGAGCTGGATGATTTGGGTTAATTCAGAATTTTAAAAGGGGCTTCCCTTGTTGCTCAGATGGTAAAGAATCTGCCTGCAATGCAGGAGACCCTGGTTTGATCCCTGGGTCAGGAAGATCTCCTGGAGAAGGAATTGCTACCCATTCCAATATTCTTGTCTGGAAAATTTCATGCACAGGGGAACCTGGCAGGCTACAGTCCATGGTGTCACAAAGAGCTGAACACAACTGAGTGGCTAACAGTTTCACTTTTTCAGAATTTTAAGAGGAATGGACTTCACTGAGGTGTTTAACATTATAAATATTACACCAGCAATTGCACTCTGCAGGGAGTATTTCTGTCTCACTACTAAACTAGAATCATTTATTTGGGAAAAAAAAGTTACACATTGTCAGTTGTGATAAAAACACTAAGTTTCAGAAATGATAATAAATCTTCTCTAGAGGAAATTCAAGTTTAGGCTTATAATCAAGGCTTTTAAATTTTGATCTATCACTTCCTTTCTCTTTATTACTGAATTTTTAAAGTTCTGGAGAGGAAATGAGTCCAGCAAAGTTCTACCAGTGAAGCCCTCAAAAATGTTACAACAACATAATGAAAGGAGTCCCCCAAAAGGTCAGACATCATTTTCATAACAAATAAAACCACAAGAGGGAAAAAGTTAAAAAGGGAACAGCAAAATTGAGAAAGACACAAAAGAGTAAATATGATAAAGTCTGCATGTCATTAAAATGATTTGTCAATTTTATCAGTTTAAGGCAAAATCAAGTTGGGACCAAACTGATAAACATTTTCAACAAGCAAATTGCAGGTTTAGTAACTTAGTATGTCTTAAGCTGAACAAATGAATCTTGACTAAATAACCAGTTCAATATTGGCCATTGACATCGAAGTTTCAGAGACAATGCCTGTACTGTGCTGAGCCATAGTTTGAGGCAAAAGGGAAAGTAATTAACACTAATCTGTCTTTAAATGTGATATTTTATTCATTATGCATTTTCTACATTAGTTTTTATTTTTTTACATCTTGCACTATAATCTTGATTATTTAACTTTCTAACACCTCTGTACATTTTATCCCCAAGATAAATTCCTCACCAATCGCATTCTAGTTCTGGCTGCTGCTGCTGCTGCTGCTAAGTTGCTTCAGTCATGTCCGACTGTGCGACCCCATAGACGGCAGCCCACCAGGCTCCGCCGTCCCTGGGATTCTCCAGGCAAGAACACTGGAGTGGGTTGCCATTTCCTTCTCCAATGCGTGAAAAGTGAAAAGTGAAAGTGAGGTCGCTCAGTCGTGTCCGACTCTTCGCGACCCCATGGACTGTAGCCTAGTTCTGGCTATAAAGGGTAATTAATCGCAGAGTATTTCCACTGCTAAAATGTTCTCCACTCCAGTATTCTTGCCTGGAGAATCCCAGGGACGGGGTTGCACAGAGTCGGACACAACTCAAGTGACTTAGCAGCAGCAGCAGCAGCAACAGCATGTGGTGTTCTAATTGTAAAATAAAACAAAAAGTCTCTTGACGTGATGAATGAAATTCCAAATCATATCTACTTTATATTCAGTTAATCATAGGATCCTTCACATACTGGAACTATGATGGTTAGAAGGCATTTAAAGTATGAGCTTTTGTTTTATTATGAAAAAGCAGAACATTTCTTCCCATGAATAACATAAAAGAATAAGGCCAATTAGCAGCTCTGGGTTATGCATTTTCCTGTTTCCAGAGCATAGAGGTCATTGGTTAAAAATGAAGTAGAGTAAAATTTTTAATTCTCCCTCCCACTATCTCCCCCACCCAATCCCCCTGGGAGAAAGAAGCTGGAAGACGGCCAATCCAGTCAGATTGTCATTGTGAAGAGAATCTTTCAACAATACAGGAGGCGCAGGTATTCACCAAATGAGGATACACAGTGTGAGAAAAAGTCATGCACAGGGAGCCAGGTTTCTTTAACAGCCTTTTTATTGGATCCACTTTATATAATGTACCATTGTTTATTTTGCCATAGACTTGTGAGAATATGTATTGTCTCTGTTGATAAGGTATCTGATTCTTTGTGTCTATCATGTACAGTTGCTATAATTGAAAGGTAGGGTTTTAATAAAAATATTGATTGAGAGTGATGATATTTCCTAATGAAGAAATTTCTCCGAATCTACCCTAAACTCACAAAACAGTTTTTAGAAAAAAAAATTTTTTTCAAAGAAAAGTTTGATAAAATACATTCTAACTGGTCCCAAGTTAGTATATAATTACTTAGTTCATTAGGATGAGAAATTAATTCATTATTAGCTCAAGATGAGTCTTAAATATGTCTAAATCAGAACTGACATCTGGGACATTATAACAGCACAGAAGAAGTCATTTAATTATACTCAAATGTGTTACATGATGAAGTGACCAAGGCAGGCCTGCTTCTCTGTCTTGATTAAGAGAAACAGAGAAAGAAAAGCAGGATGGGGCTCATATTCCAGCACAGAGTAGAGAATAAAGAGAATAAAGCAATGCTGGAGAAAGCAAAGAGAAATAGAGAAGAGAGATTTAGCTGACTTGACAAATCTCAGGATAAAATTACTTGAAAGTGTGAAAGATATTTTACTTAATTCTATCTATTTGGTGAAGTTGCCTGAGAAGCTGGAAACAGATTCTGAACCCAAGAACTTTAATTAAGTCAAGTACTGGGGGTGTGGGGGTGGGAGTTATCATTAATTCAATTATCAACAAAAGAAAATATTCAAAATAAAGATTTTCATGTGTAAAATACTCCAATTACAATGAACAAACAATTCTTCATTAATGTTTACCAAAGATATAACTTTGGCAAAGATATAACTGCTGACTCCCACCTATTATCAAACTCATCTTAAATCACTGGCAAAATTTTAACTGACTTCTGTACTATCTATTCTCATTTGTTTCTTAACTATCCTTTTCTGTTTAGGTTTGCGTATTTTTATAATATGTAATCAAGATTATTCCCTTTGCCATATTGTTTATTCTTTAAAGTTCTTTTGCTAATTTCTTTTGTACAGCTACATTCTAGTTAACAACATTTTGATCTATCCTTTGTTTATATTTTTACAACATAAATTTAATTCTAGCTTCTCCCGCTGGGTCAAAAATGTTCCCCTTTTTCCTAAAGTATTATTTCCAGGCATATTTAAGTTTCATCCCCTGAGGGCTCCTCTTGTTTTATTCAAAACTTTTCCCACATTCAAAAATGAACTGTATTTTTTTTTAGCAAAGTTAAGCCACTGAACAGAGAATTTTAAAAACTTATTCCTAATTTGGGTCTTATTATTCTAAATATTTAAATTTTTAAAATTAAATGTATTAGGACAGAAGTGAAACTTTTCACAAGGAAATCACAAGTGACAGTTTTCATAAGGAAATCTATGAAAAGTAAAACACATGAGTATCTTGTGTTGAGTATGTTGCAACTTTTCTTTCTAGTTTGGGACAGTTTGTAATAGCCCTTTCTACTTGTTGAATGTCTAGGACTTATGTACTAGGGTATGGTATATAGTATTTTTGAGAAAACTGTTTACCTTAATCATATGTGTTTATCTTCTTTTTGCCTGAAGTGTTTATGTCTGTGTGTATGTGTGTATGTGTGTGTGCATGTGTATGAGTGAGCATGATTAAGACTGTCTTAGTATCTAGAGTTACACAACATTATCTGTAAAAATAGAAATTATATGCTTTGTCTCTACTACCTAAAAATTTCCCAGAACAAATTATTAGAAATTTCACCATCTCGGGGTTAGTGGGTGCAAATGATTACATACAGAATAGATGGACAACAGGGTCCTACTTTATAGCACAAGGCACTGTTTCCAATATTTTGAGATAGACCATAATGGAAAAGAATATACGATACAATATATATAGTATATGTTTAACTGAGTCATTTTTCTATATAGTGGAAATTAATACAACATTGTAAACCAACTGTACTTCAATAAAAAAGGAATTTCATTACCTGACATTTGATGTAAACAAATTTGGTTTATAAAGAAACTGAGCTGAGTATGTTTCATATTGGCACATGGCAAATGTGTTGTGTAATGAATGAATAATCTCTCCCAGGTAGCTACCCTGGGTTTAGTGCTGACGATGCTTGTGCTGTATTATGGCTAGACAAACTGCTCTCCTGATCTGTTCCTACACTGGCAGTAACCTTTCAGTGAACCCGTGAAAACAGTAATGTGTTAAGTAGAGCTCTTTCTTAGAAGGCACTGCATGAGCAAATTGTCAAAAAAAAAATAAAGAAACTGCTAAAAGTAAAACCACAGCCTATCTATGTTCCCAAGACTCGATAGATTTGTTGCCTGGCCTTCATACTCCTTATCTGCAAAGTGTGAGTGCTGACCTGGATCTTTGGTGTTAAACAGTATTTTGTGGTTATTAGGAGAGGGTTGAGATGCCTTAAGGGCTCTCTGACAGGATAAGAGAAAGGTTCAACAAAGAGGATCCTGGACTTTCCTGCCATAGATCAGCTGGATGTTCTCTGGTATTATTTACAATTCCATTCATTTCACATGCCAGCAAAGTAATGCTCAAAATTCTCCAAGCTAGGCATTAGTAGTACATGAACCGAGAAGTCCCAGATGTTCCAGCTGGATTTAGAAAAGGCAGAGGAACCAGAATCAAATTGCCAACATCTGTTGGATCATAGAAAAAAATCAAAAGAATTTCATAAAATACCTACTTCTGCTTCATTGACTACACTAAAGCCTTTGACTGTGTGGATCTCAACAAACTGTGGAAAATTCTTAGAGATGGAAATACTAAGCCACCTTACCTGCCTTGTGAGACATCTGTATGCAGGTCAAGAAGCAATGATTAGAACCAGACATGGAACAATGGACTGGTTCCAAATGGGGAGAGGAGTATGTCAAGGCTTTATATTGTCACCCTGCTTATTGAACTTATATGCAGACTACATCATGTGAAATGCTGGGCTAGATAAAGCACAAACTGGAATCAAGATTTTCAGGAGAAATATCAATAACCTCAGATATGCAGATGATGCCAACCTAATGCTGAAAGAGAAGAGGAACTAAAGAGCCTTTTGATGAAAGTGAAAGAGGAGAGTGAAAAAGCTGGCTTAAAACTCAACACTGAAAAACTAAGATCGTGGCATCCAGACCCATCACTTCATAGGAAATAGATGGGGAAACAATGGAAGCAGAGACAGACTTTATTTTCTTGGGTTCCAAAAATCACTGCAGGTTGTGACTGCAGCCATGAAATTAAAAGAGGCTTGCTCCTTGGAAGAAAAGCTATGACAAACCCAGACAGCATATTAAAAAGCAAGACATCACTTTGCTGACAAATATTCATCTAGTAAAAGTTACGGTTTTTCCAGTTGTCATGTATGGATGTGAGAGCTGGACCATAAAGATGGCTGAGGGCTGAATAATTGATGCTTTTGAACTGTGGTATTGGAGAAGACTCCTGAGAGTCCCTTGGACTGCAAGGAGATCAAACCTGTCAATCCTAAAGGAAATCAACCCTGAATATTCACTGGAAGGACTGAAGTTGAAGCTGAATCTCCAATACTTTGGCCATCTAATGAGAACAGCAGACTATTTTAAAAAGGCCCTGATGCTGGGAAAGATAGAAGGCAGGAGGAGAAGAAGACAACAGAGGATGAAATAGCTGGATAGACTCACCACCTCAACAGACATGAGTTTGAGCAAGCTCTGAAAGATGGTAAAGAACAGGAGAGCCTGGCCTGCTATAGTCCATGGGGTCCCAAAGAGTCAGACATAACTGAGAAACTGAACAACAGCTATGGAGAATCCCATGGACAGAGGAGCCTGGTGGCCTATAGCCCATAGGGTCACAAAGAGTCAGACATGACTGTCTGACTGACCCACACACTATGGATATTGGGGTCTCATAGAAAATTTTCAGTGGACACACTTGAAAACCATTTAATGTCCTTTTCTGTTTTAAAAGCTGGCTTTCTTATTGATTAAAATAACACATAAATTATAATAATCATGTTTTAATTGTAGCTTTCAGTTTGTGTAAGGTTCCACATTTATCATCTCATTTAATCATGTGTTGATGGAAACCCTATTTTGCCGGTAGGAACTAGAGGCTCATCACATAGCCTGTGTTGGTGACGTGGGGCCTGGAACCCAGACTCCTCCCCCAGTGCCTGCTCCTCTCCACCATCTCTCCTTGTCTTAAGTCAGATCCCATGAGATAGTTGCCATCCTCCACTCTGACGTAAACTTGTTCATTGAAGAGAATACCAGGATTAATAGTCCTGTGGCACATCTAAATTCAGTGTTCCTAAATTATTCATGTCTCTTTATAGGAATTATACAAATAAGTTTACCCCAGATTTTTTCATCCTTACCACAGATGTTTTTATCCAGCTTAAGTATAATTAATTGATGCACGCTGTTGTGCTGTGTTTAGTTACTCAGTTGTGTCCAACTCTTTGTGACCGCATAGGCTGGAGCCCACCAGGCTCCTCTGTCCATGGCGATTCTCCAGGCAAGAATACTGGAATGGGGTGCCATGCCTTCCTCCAGGGGATCTTCCCAACCCAGGGATCGAGCCCAGGTCTCCCACATTGCAGGTGGATTCTTTACCATCTGAACTACCAGGGAAACCCAGTTAACACATTAGCAATCTTACATAAAACTCTCTATTCTCTTTTCAAAACACAGCTGAGTGATGCCCACAGGATAATTAATGCTTATATCCCACCTGTAAGTTCATCTTTCATTTATTTACCTGCACCTATTTTTTCCACAAATTGTGGTTTCCAACAGTCAGTTTTATTTGTTCCCCAAACTGATCATCCCAGTTTCCCTTGCTATTATAATCATATAATTACTTGTTACAAAAGCCTATGATATATAACTTTGAAAGAGGTTGTGTGTGTGTGCGTGTGTGTGTGTGAAATGTTGAATGCTTTGGGGATATTGGATGAAGACAAGTCATTAACAATACTTTCAGATTAGTAATGATGGGGAAACCATAACAAAAAAACCATAAAGATATGGTAGGAGTATCACCCTCAAGAGTAATTATTTTGTTCAGTTGGTCTTGTTGCTGTTCATTAGCTCAGTTGTATCTGACTCTTTGTGATCTCATGAATGGCAACATGCCAGGCTTCCCTGTCCTTCATCATCTCCTAAAGATTTGCTCAGACTCATGTCCATTGAGTCAGTGATTCTATCCAACCATCTCGCCCTCTGTTTTCCCCCTTCTCCTCCTGTCTTCAATCTTTCCCAGCATGGAGGTCTTTTCCAATTGGTCTTAAGCAGTGCTAAAAGAGGCCACTATATTGCCTAATATTTATCTTGTAGATATTCAACTTTTAGCCAAGTCTGATACCGGTGCTCATTGGATTTATAAGTCGTATTTAAGGGCTCAAGCAACTATTTAGGTACTAGGAGGCTTTGAAAGAAAACAAGCTGGAATTGAGGAATGTTTTCATTAATCTAATCTAATTGTACCATTAAATAGCAAAAAATTTCATTAACTATTATTTATTGTCATTATAAACACTGTCATCATTGACCCAAGACTTGGAGGTCATACTGTCCCAACTCAGACAGAGGGAAAATCTAGTTGAGCTAAAGAATTTGCAAGACTAGATGTAAGTAGTTATCTTACAATAAAGAAAATGGCATTGATCCAGAAAATACTTCCTGTTGATTCAAAGTGAGAGGACAATATAGATATTCAATCTTCAGTGTATATGTTTAAAGTTTGTTACTTAAAACTCTATGATATAAATGTTGCCTTACCCTTATCTTCAAAGGAACATGCCCTGAGAATTAAGACATAAAAAGCAGTCATTAGAGGGACATCTCCTTGATTCACATGTTAATTAAACAATGTACATATGCATAATAAAAAGCAGTCATTAGAGGGACATCTCCTTGATTCACATGTTAATTAAACAATGTACATATGCATAATACGTAGAGAGGTGTACAAAATATCACAAATTCTGACAGTACAAATAAGAGACTTTAATTCTTTCTAAGAGTCAGTGATTATTTTACAGACAAGGTATTTAAGTTGAATCTAAGAGGAGTTTCAAGGTAAGGAAGAGGTGAAAGCAAGAGAAGAGTGATGTGGAAGAGCCGTGGGAGGAAAGTCACAGGTTGAAAGTGGAAGGAGGGTAGAGGGCAGTGTGGTTATAGAAGACGGGGGAGAGAAAGGGGTGGAAAGAGAGGTTTCCAAGGAAATGATTTTCATTGTTTCCCCAGGTTCATACTCTCAGCTGATGGATGAGTGGACAACAACCTCAGTTCAGTTCAGTTCAGTCGCTTAGTCCTATACGACCCCATGAATTGCAGCACACCAGGCCTCCCTGTCCCATCACCAGCTCCAAGAGTTTACTCAGACTCATGGCTATTGAGTCAGTGATGCCATCCAGACATTTCATCCTCTGTCGTCCCCTTTTCCTCCTGCCCCCAATTCCTCCCAGCATCAGAGTCTTTTCCAGGGAGTCAACTCTTCACATGAGGTGGCCAAAGTACTGGAGTTTCAGCTTTAGCCTCATTACTTCCAAAAAACACCCAGGACTGATCGCCTTCAGAATGAACTGGTTGGATCTCCTTGCAGTCCAAAGGACTCTCAAGAGTCTTCTCCAACACCACAGTTCAAAAGCATCAATTCTTCGGCACTCAGCCTTCTTCACGGTCCAACTCTCACATCCATACACGACCACAGGAAAAACCATAGCCTTGACTAGACGGACCTTTGTTGGCAAAGTAATGTCTCTGCTTTTTAATACGCTATCTAGGTTGGTCATAACTTTTCTTCCAAGGAGCAAACTTCTTTTAATTTCATGGCTGCAGTCACCATCTGCAGTGATTTTGGAGCCCCCCAAAATAAAGTCTGACACTGTTTCCACTGTTTCCCCATCTATTTCCCATGAAGAGATGGGACCAGATGCCATGATCTTCATTTTCTGAATGTTGAGCTTTAAGCCAACTTTTTCATTCTCCTCTTTCACTTGAACAAGAGACTTTTTAGTTCCTCTTCACTATCTGCCATAAGGGTGGTGTCATCTGCATATCTGAGGTTATTGATATTTCTTCACGGCAATCTTGATTCCAGCTTGTGCTTCTTCCAGTCCAGCATTTCTCATGACGTACTCTGCATAGAAGTTAAATAAGCAGGGTGACAATATACAGCCTTGACGTACTCCTTTTCCTATTTGGAACCAGTCTGTTGTTCTATGTCCAGTTCTAACTGTTGCTTCCTGGCCTGCATACAGATTTCTCAAGAGGCAGGTCAGGTGATCTGGTATTCCCATCTCTCTCAGAATTTTCCACAGTTTATTGTGATCCACACAGTCAAAGGCTTTGGCATAGTCAATAAAGCAGAAATAGATGTTTTTCTGGAACTCTCTTGCTTTTTCCATGATCCAGCGGATGTTGGCAATTTGATCTCTGGTTCCTCTGCCTTTTCTAAAACCAGCTTGAACATCAGGGAGTTCATTGTTCATGTATTGCTGAAGCCTGGCTTGCAGAATTTTGAGCATTACTTTACTAGCATGTGAGATGAGTGCAATTGTGCGGTAGTTTGAGCATTCTTTGGCATTTCCTTTCTTTGGAATTGGAATGAAAACTTACCTTTTCCAGTCCTGTGGCCACTGTTGAATTTTCAAATTTGCTGGCATATTGAGTGCAGCACTTTTACAACATCATCTTTCAGGATTTGAAACAACTCCACTGGAATTCCATCACCTCCACTAGCTTTGTTCATAGTGATGCTTTCTAAGGCCCACTTGACTTCACTTTCCAAGATGTCTGGCTCTTGATTAGTGATCACATCATCATGATTATCTGGGTCGTGAAGATCTTTTTGTACAGTTCTTCTGTGTATTCTTGCCACCTCTTCTTAATATCGTCTGCTTCTCTTAGGTCCATACCATTTCTGTCCTTTACTGAGCCCATCTTTGCATGATATATTCCCTTGGCATCTCTAATTTTCTTGTAGAGATCTGTAGTCTTTCCCATTCTGTTCTTTTCCTCTATTTCTTTGCATTGATTGCTGAGGAAGGCTTTCTTATCTCTTCTTGCTATTCTTTGGAACTCTGCATTCAGATGCTTATATCTTTCCTTTTCTCCTTTGCTTTTTGCCTCTCTTCTTTTCACAGCTATTTGTAAGGCCTCCCAGACAGCCATTTTGCTTTTTTTCATTTCTTTTCCATGAGGATGGTCTTGATCCCTGTCTCCTGTACAATGTCACGAACCTCATTCCATAGTTCATCAGGCACTCTATCTATCAGATCTAGGCCCTTAAATCTATTTCTCACTTCCACTGTGTATATATATATATACATATATATATATATTACTAATTTCTTCATTTTAAAGATTGGTTAACTGAGCCTTAAGGATCTTCTGTGACCTACTTCAGAGTTCTCTAACTAATGGTAGCATCCTAGGACTTAACTCCAGAAGGCCACACAGACAAGCAGTTAGCCATGTAGACCTCCTCTCTTTGGTCTCTAGAAGGAACATGAAACCCAGAACTGTAGCAGCTATGATCCTCATGGTTATGGGCAAAATTTCGTGCAGAGCTGTGTGAGAGGAATAAGATGGGAGTAGGTAGGCAAAGGCAGTGGTATAGACTTTACTGGGACCAGAATCAATGGAGACCTAGGCTACGGTTTGGGAGCAACACAAAGGGGTTAGAAGAAGGTAGACCTAGATCTTCTGGAGACCACACTCCATCCAGATGACTGACTGATATCCTGACTGGCTGGAGAAAGCTGACTTTACTAGACTCACTGGCGACCTGTATACCTTAGCCATTCATGCTCTACTAAAGGCCCAGGGTCACTAATGACTCCAGTGGCAGGTACTGGACTTGCCTCTCCTTTTCATATGCTGAATGCTGTAGAGCTTCTATGGACACGTGGGCCATATCAAATTCACCACCCCTGGGCTAACTCACCGTTTTAGACATAACAACTCCAGGTACAGTAATATTCTGCCTCCCCCGACCCACCTTGCCTTGACTGCAAGAGGAGAGGTCCAAGCAGCTGTCACTCACAGTCCAGTGGACCACCTCTCTCCCACCCTCTAGCTGTCCATCTTCACATGTGTAAACACCAGCAAACACCAGTGTGCATTTCCCTAAGGAGGAGCTCAAAAGGGTTTATATGGGATTGTTCTTTGATCCTAGAGAATAAATGAACAAACGTGATCAGGTATAAGTTGTGCCTCTTAATTCATAAATGCTGTCCAACATGTGACAGGGAGATAGTAATTATGTGTATGCATTATATCTGCTTCTGAGCATTTATTTCATTAATCTTTTAAAAGTTATTCTTAGTGTATTTATAAGAAGTAGCATTAACCACAAAGCACTTTTGAAACATAATTCAGTGTATAAATAGATGTATAAATATTGTGCCCATTTTGAATGTCATAAACTTTTAATGAAACTTACAAAGATCTTTCAACCATTTCACTGGACTAACTATACAGTACTCTTCCAAGTTATGTCATTGAACTTGTTAATTATGTATCTGAGAAATTGATAATTATGTATATATATGTGTGTTTATATAATAAAATATATAAATTTGTAATTATTATAAATAATATAAATATAAATATAAAAATATTAAAAATAAAATAAAATAAAAATAATAATATATTTATAAAAATATAAATATATTATAACTTTAAATTTTAATATATTGCAAAAATACAATAATGCCATTCTATTATTAAACTTTGTTGTAATAAAAAGCATTCATTATTGGAATCTATTAGACGTTTTCATTGAGGAAGTGATTTCAATTCATCTTTCTGGTTTATATTTTAGAAAAATAATAGGAATCTACAAAACAGTTATAATATTTTGTTTAATTTATCCAAATTGTAGTAAACTTTAGGAAGCCAGGTAGCATTATTTTAAATGTTTTAAATTCTTCTCCCAAAGAAGGAAAGAACTGTTAAAAAGCCTTAATTAAATATGATACCTTGAAACATACAATACCTTGCTTGTCATGATGCACTTGTATAAGCTAGAATATAAATTTAGCTCCTGGCATAATGATTAATGTATTTATATCAACCCTTAGGGAACATTGTAGCAAAGGGGTTACAAGTGTCTCTTATCTGCTATGCATGGAATCATGATTCTCTTGCTTTCATGATTCAGGCCTGGGTCTTAGAGAAATCAAACGAGTATGGTTCAGGTGTCTCAAAAACTTCTTATAGCTAGTGTGAAAAATGAGACTCCCTGAAACCAATGTTTCAAATTATATCAGCGCTAGCCTAATTATTGGAGAAGGAAATGGCAGCCAACTCCAGTGTTCTTGCCTGGAGAATCCCAGGGACAGGGGAGCCTGGTGGGCTGCCATCTCTGGGGTTGCACGGAGTCGGACATGACTTAGCGACTAAACCACCACCACCACCACTTAGACTGCATATTTTTGAAAGGAAGAACCTGTCTGGGATAACATTAGAATTTACTTTGGTAAAAATAAACAAACACAACTTCCCTGACTAGAAAAATTTATTCCTTATCACTACAAACAAAATTTCCTACTCAGTTTTTCTTTTTCTATACAGAAGTCTCTGTCTTCATCCAAAATATATATTTTGTCCTCTATCATTGTCCTTTTTCTTTAGGTGATTGGAAGCTTTTTTAATTGCAAAATAACTTTGTAAGATACAATTTCATTTCAGTCAATCAGCAGCACTCTTTTTCATTTCCAATGAAATTTTTTCTCTCAATAGTTCCTGTCCAAGAACAGAGTAGCTTAGTAGAGTTTCATCAGCAGTTCTTCTTGTCTAATTAAACTCATCAAGTATACCTTGAAAGTAAAAGCGTTAGTCGCTAAGCCCTGTCCAACTCTTCGCGACCCATGGACTGTAGCCCTCCAGGCTCTCTGTCCATGAAATTCTCTAGGCAAGAATACTGCAGAGGGTAAGTAATTCCCTTCTTTATGGAAAGTATGCCTTGGTGTAGATCAAATTAAGGTTTAATAGAGGCACTAAATGGAGAAAGCAATGGCACCCCACTCCAGTACTCTTGCCTGGAAAATCCCATGGATGGAGGAGTCTGGTGGGCTGCAGTCATGTGGTCGCTGAGTCAGACACGACTGAGCGACTTCACTGTCACTTTTCTCTTGCATGTGCTGGAGAAGGAAATGGCAACCCACTCCAGTGTTCTTACCTGGAGAATCCCAGGGACGGGGGAGCCTGGTGGGCTGCCGTCTCTGGGGTTACATAGAGTTGGACATGACTGAAGCGACTTAGCAGCAGCAACAGAGACACTAAATAAAAGAGATGATGAAGAAATGACCAAGGAGTCTACAGGAAAGTCGGAAGATAATAAAATCATGGCAACTAAAAATGAAAGGAATTTCAAAAGAACACTGTAAAACATTCCCAAATGATTCAAGGTCAAGTTTTCTTTTGAAATTCTTTCTTTCCTTCCATGATACCACATTCTCTCTCTCTCTCTCTGTTTTGTTTTGTTTATTTATTTTAACCTTTATAGCTATTCTTCAGTCTTCTTTGCAGACTTGTCCTTCCTTGGCTGGCCAGTAATTTTTAGAATGGCTCAGGCCAAGTCTTGGGCCTCCCATTCTATCTGTGTATAGTCCTTTAGTTCAGTTCAGTTCAGTCGCTCAGTCGTGTCTGACTCTTTGTGACCCCATGAATCACAGCACTCCAGGCCTCCCTGTCCATCACTCCCAGAGTTCACCCAAACTCATGTCCATCGAGTCGGTGATGCCATCCAGCCAACTCATGCTCTGTTGTCCCCTTCTCCTCCTGCCCCCAATCCCTCCCAGCATCAAGGTCTTTTCAAATGAGTCAACTCTTCCCATAAGGTGGCCAAAGTTGGAGTTTCAGCTTTAGCATCAGTCCTTCCAATGAACACCCAGGACTGATCTCTTTTAGGGTGGACTGGTTGGATCTCCTTGCAGTCCAAGGGACTCTCAAGAGTCTTCTCCAGCACCACAGTTCAGAAGCATCAATTATTCACAGCTCAGCTTTCTTCACAGTCCAACTCTCACATCCATACATGACCACTGGAAAAACCATAGTTCTTAACTGACCTAATTCAGTCCCAAGAACATAAATATCCTCTATCTGCTAATGCTCTCAAATCTGCATCACCAAGTTCTACTTCTCCAATGAAGTTCTGACTTATGTAGATACAAAGTCTACTCTTATATCTACATAGAATAAATAAGAATATGCAATAGCATATCTTTTGGGGATGCAAATAGTGCTTAACAAAGCTTTATTTTGAGTTCTTTTTGTCGTAAAATATGTATAACAAAACTTAGCATTCAGACTATTTTCAAGAGTACAGTTCAGTGGCTTTGCTTATATTCACATTGCTGTGCAACCATCACAATCATCTCCAGAACTTTCCATCTTTCCAAATTGAAACCCAATACCCATTAAACATCAGCTCCTCATTCTCTTCTCCTTCCAGCCCCTGGAAACCACCATTCTTCTATCTCTTTGTATTTAACTGTCCCATATGCCTCATTTAAGTGGAATCACACAGTGTTTGTTCTTTGATTACTGACTGCCTTACTTCACTGTCCTCAAGGCCTATCCATGTTGTAACATGTGTCAGAATTTTCTCCTTAAAATAGGCTGAATAACATTGCATCAATGTATAGATCACATTTTGTTTATCATTTTGAGTTCTTTGAGTATGAGAATAATCTACACATACATGCTGAAGTATATTACAAGTGCTTAGTAGCATCGTTGTGTATATTACTGACAGTCTAAAGACAGTCTACTTGCCCACTCATGGAGGGAAGTAGCTAAAAATTATGGACTATAAATAAGATACAATGTCATTTAATAAATGTGAAATAAATGAATTATAGTGAGGTTGTTAAGTGCTATCTGTTCAGATTATAAAATTAGTGGTTCCTCTTATAAACTGGAAGAGTTAATTAAGTTCTTTAAGTCCACTTTTCTCTTTTAAAAAGTTAGATAACAAAAAAGAGGCAGATTCACAGACATACTAGTAGTTACCAAAGAGAGAAGTGGGGAGGGATAAAATAGGGTAAAGGATTAAAGATACAAACTATTATGTACAAAATAAACTGCAAGGATAAATTTTACAACACAGGGAACATTAATAATATTTTACAACTGTAAGTGGAGTATAAACTCTAAAAATTAGGATTCACTATAATGCCCACTGGTAAATTATATAAAATTGCATATCAACTATATTTCAATTTAAAATAACACAAAATATAAATTTAAAAATTGATAATAGTATTTTTATAAAAAGTTATTTGTGATTACTAAATGAATGACATATAAAAGCAATTGGTTCAACATCTGATGTAAGAGCTGAATAAATGTTAGTGACAGTTATTATTTCTACTGAAAATCAGGGTGTCAACTCCCTGCTAGATTGTAGAGAGAGAGAATAAGATAAATAATAAAAATCCCTGAATTTGAAGGACTCACATTCAAATAAACAAAAATACCTAAGTTATGATATACATATAGAGTTTTCAAACTATTTTTTATGTATGAAATCCAGTTTCATCCTTACACATGTGAATAGGTTTAAAAAAGTGATGTAAAAACATAACTTAAGATTCAGGTAGTATACACTGATTACAATTATTTAAACTATATGGTAAGCACAAATGTACACACACAATTCAAACAAAAAGAATTAAAGTTCCCTAAGATTTTACAAGTAAAATTATCCAAAGTCATTAAAAATAAGAAGATAATAACTGACAGTATGTACAAAATCATTTTAAGAATCTGAGATATAATTACGGGTCAAGAATTTAGTTTAATGAAACAGCAATAACTAAGTAAGGTTCTATCTCTTTCCAGGGTAGAATTGTATAATGTTCTTAGTAATTGAGTTTTAGACATAATTCTGTCCAAAGCCTTCAATTCACGGGTGAGGGATCTGAAGTTTAGATTCTACTAACCTATTGTCCTGAGGTCTCTGTAAATCATAAATCCCATTAAGAGGCGTTTAGAGCTCATTTTTGGTTACATTCAATGTATTTTAAGGTACATAAGGCCAATTTTTCTCTTATCAGTTACACAGAATACATAGAATTTGATGTAAAATTGCCTTTAACACATTTTTAAAATTAACCTTCCTAAGGATTTCATTGAAAGGTAGCTGTAAATATTTAAATTTAATATTCAAATTTTTTACTGTAATACACAATAATGAAGATTAGCTCCCATATAAAGAACAGGCCTCTGAAAGCAATTAAATATAATTTTGAAAGTTCAATTTTGCAAAGAGATTTGAAGCATAGTAATAAATATTCTGGAAGCTGGTAAAATGTTATTAATAAATGCTACACTGGTTGTTACTTTGGCTTACTACATAACGACATCAGCATCTTTTAAATACCTATTCAAATAGGGATTTGCCTTTTATTACCTTGAAATTTCTTTTACACATTTGGTAAATGAGCCAATAAATTAATTTTTAAATCATTTCTATCACTGTGAAAATATGATTTTCTAAACTATGTGGTCTATGTATGCTGGTTTATCATGGGTCAATTTGTGCAAAGGTTGAGTGCAGAGGTTGAGGGTACCCTAACGGCAATTTGTTAATTCTGGAGATCTTTTCTTGAACTTGTTTTTTTATTGGAAATTGTACTGTTTCCTAAAAATACTAATGGAGAGTATTTAAATGGTAATACAATCTTTTTTTGGTTTTCAATGAAAAGGATATAATGTCTTGACTTAGAAAAATGCTTTCTATTTTGCTACACATTTAGAAAGCATCCGGTGTATTTTCTATACAGTCAACACAGCCTTTGAGGCCATCTGCAGTTTGTAAAAATTTATAGTTTAGTAGCTTAAATTGATGAGAAAATGAGCTGCTGACAGACATGTTTTTCCAATTGATATTTGACGATGGCACAGCCAAAATACTTGGCATGAAATAGCAAAGAAAATGAGGATTGTGTATTCACAGAAAACAACACTCTAATGCAACACAAGTTAAAAATTCTTAAAATTTTAAATTTTGTTAGTGCTCAGTTTCTATCTTATAATCTTTGATGAAATGTTGCATTAAATCTTAGAAAGACTTCAGTATTTTTTCCTCTTATCTATGTAGATATAGACATTCCAATTATTGGCAAGTTCCCTTGAAAAACAAGTGCCATTTTAAACAGGCACTTTTTTGAGAACTGTTGATCAAATCTCCTGATATAAAAAGAACAAACATAAAAACAAAAAGTTCACTATTTTTATTACAGTGGTAGGAAAATCATTAACTTCAAATTATTTTTCAGTATTTGGGCTCTTTATGTTTTGACATCATTTTACTAAATTTACTAAGTTTTATATTATATACACACAAACTCATGTACACACACAGTTATACGTAGTACCATGAAGGAGGAAAAACTTCAAGTACAAAATATTTTGGTGTTTCAGATTTTCTTTATTCTTTAGTTTGAAGCTAAGTAGTAAAGGTTTGGGTATAAAGCTACAAGTAACAGACTCCTTCACTTTTGATTATTTTAAAAGAAAAAATATTCTTTAACTTTTTTTGAATTACAAAAACAAAATCTGCCTCTTGCTTTTATTTTAGTGACTACCGATCACTGATATTTAAGTAACTCAGTCAACAGACACATTACATCTGTTGGGCCCCACTCACAAATGAAGCAGAATTGCCGCCTTTGAGGTAGAGTTTTGCCAGCCCTGACTGTGAATATCTTTTTCTCCTTAGAAACCCATCATGTGTAGCCGAGTCAAAGATGAGACCCTTGACAGTATCTGAACCCCTCCTAGGTAGGTGCCCTGAGTGCCAACACTAAAGTATCACTATTTTTCCACTTTCAGAGTTACAACTTCTTGGTTTTGATTCCAGAGAACAGGTTAGGAGTTTTGGAAAAGGGAAACAGGGCAGAGAAGAAAGTCAATAGAGTTACTGAAGAAGCATTTACACTACCCACTGATAGCTCTGTGCTGCCACTGGCCTTATGAGCAAGACCGTGTGGCTTAATATGAAATATATGCTAGTACACAGCATTTCCCACGTGGAGAGCTTTAAAAACTGGTTTTATTTTATTTTTTTAATTAAATTTATTTATTTTTTTAATTACAATACTGTATTTGTTTTGCCATACATTGACACGAATCAGCCATAGGTGTTTAAATGTATGGTTTATCAGAGGAAAAACAACTACAAATAGTACCCAAATTGCACAATGGAAGCTAAAATATTATGGCAATAACCTATGGCTAAATTCATATGTACAAACATTAGTATTATCCTAAATTTATTTAAACTGTGAAATACATTTCTGCTAACCTTTTGATTCACAAACACACAGACTATGTCACTTCAGGAAGACAATAACCACTCGGTTATAACTGTATCCTCAAATATGCTTTCATGGGAGCCAAGTGTTTGTCTGGAAGAGCTAACAAATGACCACTCTATGCAATACTTTATATAATACCATGCAGAGCACTCATGGAAGTGCTTTGTGCAGACTGGAAGCCATGTTTATTTGTCCAGTTTTAGGTGTCATTAAAACTTACACATCAGTTTAGGTTCTATAAAAGGCAGTGCGAATTACAAAGAGATCGCATTTTCCAAGCAATGTTTCCAGAGTTGAGTTCTTGAAGAAAAAGTGTAGGTGAGGTTGTGGAATATTGGATCAAATGTAATTCAAAAATAGAAAATTGAAAATTTGATAAAGCTACTTGAGTGATTAGCCTCAATCTACATGAATCTGAAATTTAAAAAGAGAACTAGCTAGGGTTCTAGTTTTTTCGGCATTGGGAGATTGTGTTCACCTGTGGCTGATTCATGTCAATGTATGGCAAAACAAATACAGTATTGTAATTAAAAAAATAAATAAATAAATAAAAAATTTAAAAATAAATAAAAATTTTAAAAAAGTAAAACTTAAGAGAGCATTCAAGAAATGTTCATCAGGTGTCAGGTACTATCCTAGGCTCTTGGGTTACAGGTATGAATTGAACAGAGAGTATCCCTGCCTTTGTAGAGTTTTCACCTGAGTGAGAGACAGATGGCAAAGGGACTTTTATAATGTAATATCAAAGAGTGAAAATGCCACGGAAAGGAAAGCAGCACAAGATGCCAGAGGGTGTCACCCTACTGACACCCTAGGGGACGCTCATGTGAAGGTGAGGTGGTCAGGAAAGACTACTAAGAGAAACTGAATGGCGAGCAGAAACCTACCTTCATGCAATGCAAGGTGAGCCATGGAAAGTGCATCCTGGCAGAGGGAACAGTGAAGACCCCAGGGTGAGTCCAGGAGTTGGTGAGCCCCCGGAACATCTGCAGGCAATGGTGATGAGTTGCTCTAAGGAAAAGAGAGGGTGTTAGAAAATGAGGTCAGAGAAGCAGCTAATGCCAGGTCATGTGTACTCTATTAGGCCATGTTAGGGACATAGTAGTATCTGATAAGTATGAAGCACCCATGAAATAATTTTTATCTAGAGAAGAAAGTACATATAATTTTCTTTCTTACTATCATTTCAGATGTATTTGATACCTGCATAAGAATATATGCATTGTGTAGGGAAGTTGTTGGGACAACTCTGTTCTCCTGCTTCACATTCTCAGGGACATTTCACTCCTCCAGCCTTTCCGGTCACAACCATCTTCCTTTAGCTAAGTGCTGATCTCTCACCTGTGGCTGAGGCTTCCTGAAAACTACCACAGGGAAGGCTGAGGGCAACTGACTTGGTCCTTCCTGGAAGTCATTCCTGCCCGGCTTGGAAGTAGGAAGTTAATGTTCTGTGGGGCAATTTTGACCAAGAGAGTCAGGTGTCAGTGATAAATGCATCACCCTGGGATTCTGAGATGGCTTCTTTGGATTCCACAGAAGGTCCTGGCAGATTTGAGCCCCAGATTAGCTTTCTTATCTCCCTTGTTTGCCTTTTCCAAAACCCTAGCCCATTCTCTTGAATCACTTCTCATAGGGAACTACCTGCATGCCAGCTCTATATTCCTGGGGGAACCTCAGCCAAGAGAACATGTTAAAAGGTTTGAAGTACCACTGTATAAACTACAGCGTCCTTGGTGACACTACCTATCCAAGGACTAGTGTATTCTGATAACATAAGTTCTTATGTGCTTCTCTTCTTCTCATTTCTCAGCCCCTCACCACCCTCATGCCCTTCCCAGATCATCTTCACAAGCTTTTGTTTTCATCACTCTCTTAGTGTACTTTTTTTGGTAAGTTTACAAATATTTATACATTCCAAAAGAGTATATTGTTTTGCTTTTTTACTTTCAGCTTTATAAAATGGTATTACAAGTAAGATTTGCACAGCTAATTTTTTTAATTCAAATTATTTTCCTAACATCCATCTCTATTTTTGTTGTTTGCAGTTGATGTTTAAAGCCTGCATAGTAGTCATTTATTCATTAATAAGCATGTAGACTTTTCCATTGTTCTGCTAGGTTGAGCATCATCACTGTAATCATTTTTGTACATATGTCCCGGTGTGTCCTAGTGCACATATGCAGGAGGTCCCCTCGGCTATGTTTTGCCACATGTGGCTATTCAGCTTTTGAAATGTGGCTACTCCAAACTGAGACATGCTGTATAGTGTAATACATGTACCAGATTTCAAATATTTAGTATGAAAAATAATGAAAATATCTTTAGAATAAGTAAATATTGATTGCTTATTGAGTGCTACCTGTCTGAATATATGAGTTAATAAAAATATTAAAATGATGTAACTCACCTGTTTCTTTTACTTTTTAATATGGCTATCACAAATTTAAAAATTATAGATTTGGCTTGCACTATGTTTTGACTGGACAGCACTGATCTAAGACAATGCTGTTCAAAGTGTGTTTTTTTGACCAATAGCATTAGCATCATCCAGAAATGCAGAATCTCTGGAAAAACCCAAACAATCTGCATGATTGCAGCAAAACAGCATTCAGAAAGCAAAGAAAAAGAAAAGCCAAGGAAAAGAAAGGAAATGACAGAATCCAGGGAAATAGGAAAGAAGTGTCTCATACAGGGAATAGAAATACCATATGACCCTACAATCCCACTCCCGGGCATGACCCAGAGAAAAACATGATCTGAAAGGATATAAGCATCCTAATGTTCATTATAGCATTGCTTACAATAGCCAAGACATGGAAGCAATCTAAATGTCCATCAACAAAAGAATAGATAAAGAAGACGTGGTACATCTATGTAATGGGACATTTTAAAAAATGAACTAAATCCCAAGGAAAAAGTATATATACTCAATATGGGAGAAGGGGAGCTAGAAATCTTGCAAAAAAGAGATATGTTTCACCTCTCTTGTCAAAAGATAATCAATGACCAAAATGATGGATAGAGAATTAGCACTGGAAGATTATTATTTTTCAGAAAAAAAGCTAAAGAGAGGAAAGCACTCACTTCTGAGGAACAGGTCTAAACTAGCAAAGGGGTAGAAAAATTATTGCTTGTAATTAGATGCAAAGATTACTTCATGAAAATATGAAAACTTAAAAATACTAGATATAAAATAGACAGTTATAACCATACACTGTGTAGTATATATAGTTACACATTATAGATATAAACAGTATATGGATTGGCACCCCACTCCAGTACTCTTGCCTGGAGAAAGCATGGACGGCGGAGCCTGGTGGGCTGCAGTCCATGGGGTCGCTAAGAGTCAGACACGACTGAACGACTTCACTTTCGCTTTTCACTTTCAGGCATTGGAGAAGGAAATGGCAACCCACTTGTGTTCTTGCCTGGAGAATCCCAGGGATGGGGGAGCCTGGTGGCTGCCGTCTATGGGGTCACACCGAGTCAGACACGACTGAAGCAACTTAGCAGCAGCAGCAGCAAACACTACTCAGATATAGCTCACATACATAGTATGAGATTACTATACAGATTTTCAGTGATTTAGGCACACAAACTATAGTACAACCAAAACTTACATCTAGATTTGAACAAAAGTTAAGCTAACCTTCTGGTATAAAGATCTTAAAATGTATTCCTGGTCTAGTTTACCACATTTTCCACTTTTCAATAAGATTAAACTGAAATAATCTGCACAAATAGCATGCTAACCCCAAAGAGAATAATTATCCAATTATCCATAAATCTCACAATAAGAATTTTGCTCATAATTTTGCAAATCGCTTTGATATATGTATGGCTCAACTGTGCAGAGCTGATTCATAGAGCACATGTCATGCCTGTGCTCACAGCCTTCAAGTCTGAGTCACTCCTGCTGTGGGTACAAAAAACCACCTGGAGCAATGTCATTCAAATAAATGGAGAAAGTGATTAGTGATTAAAATCCATAAGAGTATTTGTCAATAATTCATGTATAATTTTAATTTCAATAAAACACAACACTGGTTGCATCAAGTTGTGGATTTAAGAAAGTATTAGGTGGTGCAGTGGTAAAGAACCATCCTGCTAATGCAGGAGATGCAGGAGACACGGGATCAGCCTCTGGGTTGGGAAGCTTCCTTGAGTAGGAAAGGGCAACCCACCCCAGTGTTCATGCCTGGGAATTCCCATGGACAGAGAGCCTAGGGGGCTGCAGTCCATTGTGTTGCAAAGAGGCAGACACGACTAAGTAAGCATAATAAATTAAGAAGTAGTTGTTTAAATAACTAAGCATAGCAACCACAAGCCAATATAAACACAAAACTAAAAGGCCTCTTTTCAGACAACTTTTGATTTTACTCATTTTAAACTGAAAATTAACAAATATATACATGATACCTACGTCCCGTTTTTAGGGCTGTGTCTATTCATGAGACATCTCAAGTTGAGGACAATATATCTCTGGCCAATTTTTTATCAACATGAAAAATTCCAAAGACTACTATTATGGGGTGAGATCCTTTGGTAACGCTATAGAACTTTAGAGGTATAAGAAAGTTATTGCATAATTTATATAAACTCTATCTCATCATTTTTCAGAAGACTAACTTAAAATGAAATTAAGGAGGTTCCTACCATCAGAGAATCAATGGTCTGAGATTTCAGACATGCTTTCCCTAACTGATAAAGTGTGTGCATTTATCTTTTAAGAGCTTTAGGTAAATTTTTAGTCTGAAGGCAGACACATCTATCAACTGAGGAGAAAAAAAAAAATCCAGTTGTTCAATTCAGGGAATCAAAGGATTACTGAATCATCAATAAACCAACTTGCTGAGATTATAGATGAACCATTCACTGACAGTCTGGCTCTTTTTAGCAATGTAGATAGCTCCAGACAGATCTGGTTTATAAAACAATAGACTTTTTATTCTGGGAGCAACAGCTGCAAGAGCTCTTCAAGTCATCGGTGGTATTCTGCTTTGTCTAATTTATTCAAATTTTATATGAAGGAAAAGACAATGTTTTATTGTTTAACAATAAGTTAAACAGAACAATTGCTGTTTCCAGCATTCTCTCATAATACGAGTATGTAGATTTTCTACAGAGTTTTTCATTCATTAATTGAAAAAGGACATTGGCCATGGTGATTGATATCTCTGAATTACTTTTGAAATTGACTTGTAAAATCTTTCAGTCCCTTAGCTCAGTTCACCAGTTAGATAACATTGTTGTTTTTAGTCTTGAATCTCTTAAAATTACATGTAAAGCTGAAATGATTTCAAGCTTAGGAATGAACAAATTTTAAATCCAAATGGCAATGAGACTTAATGAATTAAAAATTCCCATAAAATTCTTACTTCAAACATGTCTCCTTTGCATTTAAAAGCATATTTGATGCTTCAGATTAATGCAGCATAGTGTTATTGTTGTTCAGTCACTAAGTCGAGTCCAAATCTTTGTGATCCAATGGACTGTAGTGTGCCAGGCTTCCCTGTCCTTCACTATCTCCCAGAGTTTGTTCAAACTCATGTCCATTGAGTCAGTGATGCCATCCCAACCATCTCATCCTCTGTTGCCCCCTTGTCCCCTTGTCCTTCTGTCTTCAATATTTTCCAGCATCAGGGTCTTTTCCAATGAGTCAGCTCTTTGCGTCAGAGGCCTAAGTATTAGAGCTATAGCTTCAGCATTAATCCTTCCAATGAATATTCAGGATTGATTTCCTTTAGAATTGACTGTTTTGATCTCCTTTAGTATTGATTGTTTTGAGCTCCTTGCAGTCCCAATGGACTCTCAAGAGTCTTCTCCAGCACCACAATTCAAAAGTATCAATTCTTTAGTGCTCAGCCTTCTTTATGGTTCAACTTTTATATCCATAAATGACTACAAGAAAAATCATTGCTTTAATTATATGCACCTTTGTTCACAAAGTGATGTCTCTGCTTTTAACATGCTGTCTAGTCCAAGCTTTTCTTCCAAGAAGTAAGTGTCTTTTAATTTCATGGCTTCAGTCACTGTCCACAGTGATTTTGGAGCCAAAGAAAATAAAGTCTGTCACTGTTTCCACTTTTCCCCCATCTATTTGTCATGAAGTGATGGGAGCGGATGCCATGATCTTCGTATTTTGGATGTTGAGTTTTAAGCGATCTCTTCCACTCTGCTTTTTACCTTCATTAAGAGGCTCTTTAGTCCCTCTTGCTTTCTGCCATTAGAGCGGTATCATCTGCATATCTGAGGTTGTTGATATTTCTCCTGGAAATCATGATTCCAGCTTGTGAATCATCCAGCTGGCATTTTGCATGATGTACTCTGCATATGAGTTAAATAAGCAAAGTAACAATATGCAGCCTTGTTGTACTGCTTTCCCATATTTGAACTAGTCCAGTGTTCCATGGACGTGGGGTATCTCCTGTAAAAGTGCTACACTCAATATATCAGAAAATTTGGAAAACTCAGCAATGACCACAGGATTGGAAAAGGTCAGTTTTCATTCCAATCCCAAAGAAAGGCAATGCCAAAGAATGTTCAAGCTACTACACAATTGCATTCATCTCATACACTAGTAAAGCAATGCTCAAAATTCTCCAAGCCATGCTTTAGCAATATGTGAGCCAAGAACTTCCAAATATTCAAGCTTCTTTCAGGAAAGGCAGAGGAACTAGAGATCAAATTGCCAACATCTGCTAGATCATTGAAAAAGCAAGAGAGTTCCAGAAAACATTTATTTCTGCTTTATTGACTATGCCAAAGCCTTTGACTATGTGGATCACAATAAACTGGAAAATTCTAAAAGATTTGGGAATACCAGACCACCTGATCTGCCTCTTGAGAAGTCTGTATTCAGGTCAGGAAGCAACATTTAGAAATGGACGTGGAGCAACAGACTGGTTCCAAATAGGAAAAGGAGTATGTCAAGGCTGTATATTGTCACTGTGCTTATTTAACTTATGTTCAGAGTACATCATGAGAAACGCTGGGCTGGAAGAAGCACAAGCTGGAATCAAGATTGCTGGGAGAAATATCAGTAACCTCACATATGAAGATGACACTACCCTTTTGGCAGAAAGTGAAGGGTAGAAACATTATATTCCATTTAAACTGGAATGTTTTCTCAAAAGAAACATAAAAATTCTCTCAACAGATCATTTAGTTATGGAAAGTACTTCTGACTCTCTCGCTCTGTGAACTCTCACTCTCTCCATCCCTCCCTCAGTCCCTATAATTTGTTTCTTCAGTAAATTTTTTATAAGCCCAATATTAGGTCTTTCTTCTTCCCCTTTCTCCTGGCAGAGATAGACTCTTAGGTTAATTTTTTCATAAGGACCACCTCCACGTCTTCAGGCAAGTAACTGACTCTAGGTTTGCTCTAAAGCCTATTGCAAGATAGCTTGTTCCCTGTGCTCTATGCCTTCCCTCTTCATCTTCTGTGACTAACTGAAGGCACCAGATTCTGTTTCCTGAGGCTCCCAATATGTTCTATACTTGGTATTCCCTTGAAAGCTTGGCCTTGTTTTTCTCTTTCTTCTATCCCAAGGAGTAATAAAACACCTTCAATTATTTTTCTTTCTCTATAAGGTTCTATTTGCTGTCAGGACTTTAGGTATCATAAAAAGCTGTATGCAGCAATAAGCCAAGAAACTAAAATATCTTAGAGGACTATGTCTTTCATAAAATGTGATTTTTTTCCAGAATAAACACATCAGATTGATTTGTGTCAACAGTAACATTATTGCATACTAAGAATAGTTCAAGATTTACAAGCTCATTTTTACTTAGATACCACAACAAAATTGAAATTGTAGGCTTACCTTCTATGAAATGAGTAAAATAAATTCTATAAATTGTTTAAATTAATGTATGTTTTATATCTGAATATTAAGAAATATTTTTATTGAAACATAAATCAAAGCTCTTAAGATGGACAACCTGTTTGAAGATAACAGGAATAAATAAAGATAATTTTATGCACCAAATCAAACACCTCTCTTGGCACAGAATAAACAATAATAACTACTAGAGGCAAAGGCTCTGACCCTCAAAAAGATTATAGTCTCATCAGTCTAGAAGGCATTTAGACATGAAAAGCTGCTATTGCTAATGAACAACGTCAGTGAGAGATGAAAAACAGAACTGAGGGAAAATGCTCATTTCAGACCAAGCATTCAATACCAGAAAGAATATAGAAGAGGCTGACCGAACCTAAAGCCTCACAGGTCATCTAATCAAATCCTCTCATCTAATCCTGTGAGAGACTGTTGGCAAAAGGAGGTTAAGTCCTTGGGTTGGGAGAAATCAGAAGCCTGGAGTGGGGATAGGGCTAGGGAAAGTGAATATGGGATACAAGAAGAGAAAGAAAGTTCTCCTTTGGCCTGGTTTTGAACCCCTACTCTCTATATTGCACCAGCTGAGAACAACATAGAAGCTCCTAGCAGATGGTCTGAGCAGGGTGGCACTCTCTCTATGGCATCACACATGTTGTCAGGATTTCCTGGATAGATCTAGAACTCAAGGTATTCACACCCCTACAAACACCTCCCCACATATATGAAGCTTCCAAAACCTTCCAGGAAGAGCAGCCACTCAGTACTAGGCTTTTGTTATTTGTACTAGGAAAACATTATGAATCATGAAAGATGATATTTGTAATGTGGTGGGGTTCTCCATCCTGGCTGCACATTAGAATCCCCAGGGGTGGCAGAATTTTTAAATAACTACAAATTACCCAATCAAAAAGTGGGTGGAAGATCTAAAATCATTTCTCCAAAGAAAACATAAAGAGGGCTAATAGGTACACAAAAAAATGCTCCACATTACTAATTATTAGGAAGTGCAAATCAAAACTACAGTGAGGTATCACCTCAAAGAAGTTAGAATGGCCATCATCAAAAACCTACAAACAATAAATGCTGGAGAGGGTGTGGAGAAAAGGGAACCCTCCTACAATGTTGGTGGGAATGTAAACTGATGTAACCATTAGGGAAAACAGTACTAGGACTCCTTTAAAACCTGAAAATAGAGCTACCATATGATCCAGCAATCCTACTCCTGGGCATATATGCAGAGAGCCATGACTCAAAAAGACACACGTACCCCAGTGTTTACTGCAGCACTATTTACAATAGCTAGAACATGGAAGCAACCTAAATGTTCATCAGTGGAAGAATGGATAAAGACATGGTACACACATTCAGTGGAATATTACTAATAGAAAAGAATGAAACAATGCATTTTGCAGCAACATGGATGGACCTAGAGACTGTCATACTGAGTTAAGTAAATCAGACAGAGAAAGAAAGATATCATATGGTATCCCTAACATATGGAATCTAAAAATAGAGTGCAGATGAACTTATCTAAAAACAGAAACAGAATTACAGAGGCAGAAACCGAATTTATGTTACTAGGGATAAGAGTGGGGGAGGGGGATAAATTTGGAGATTGTGATTGACATATACACACTATACAAAATAGATAACTAAAAAGGATGTACTGTTTAGCACATGGAACTCTACCTCAGTTCCATTCAGTTCAGTTCAGTTGCTCAGTCATGTCCGACTCTTTGCAACCCCATGAATCGCAGCACACCAGGCCTCCCTGTCCATCACCAATCCCCGGAGTTCACTCAAACTCACGTCCATCAAGTCGGTGATGCCATCCAGCCATCTCATCCTCTGTCGTCCCCTTTTCCTCCTGCCCCCAATCCCTCCCAGCATCAGAGTCTTTTCAAATGAGTCAACTCTTTGCATGAGGTGGCCAAAGTACTGGAGTTTCCGCTTTAGCATCATTCCTTCCAAAGAAATCCCAGGGCTGATCTCCTTTAGAATGGACTGGTTGGATCTCCTTGCAGTCCAAGGGACTCTCGAGTCTTCCCCAACACCACAGTTCAAAAGCATCAATTCTTGGGCACTCAGCCTTCTTCACAGTCCAACTCTCACATCCACACATGACCACAGGAAAAACCATAGCTTTGACTAGACGGACCTTTGTTGGCAAAGTAATGTCTCTGCTTTTCAATATGCTATGGGAAAAGAATCTTAAAATAGTGTGTGTGTGTGTGTGTGTGTGTGTGTGTGGTATAACTGATTCATTTTGCTGTAAACCTGAAACTAACACAACACTATAAATCAACTATACACTAAAAGCAAAAACAAACTACCAGTTCTCAGATCGCAATCTACACCAATTAAACTGGAATTCCTTAAGGTGACACCATACCACTGAGATGGTAATAATGTGCTGTGAAGGTAGAGAAGCACTGGTTCTAGGACATTCATGGGCAAAACTTGAAACTATTTAAGAAAGATCAGAAAGGGAGCAGGAGCCCTGACAGGAAGGAAATATCCAACTAAAGCAGACTAAGTTGGAGAGCATTCTATTTGTGTTGTGTTCTCTTCTCACATTGCCCTGAGTTGGGTTAAGCCAGAAAGCTGCCTTTGGGTAGCCTGAGAAAGGCATCACCTTGTCCACCGTAGTAATAAAGTTCAACTGATATTAGCTAACTACCATGGAACTTGGGGCACTAAAAGTCTCTCACACACATATACACACAGACATGTGTGTACCAGAAAATACAAGAGTAATTAGAGTTAATAAATGGGTAAGAGTCAAATATAAGTCAATAAAAACAATCAAAAGATAGAGGTTTTCATATCTGTTTAAAAAAAAGATCCCAAGTATAATGTTAACAAGAAAAATTTAAAAAGGTGTATGTGGAAAGTGTGAAAATCAAAGAATGACCATATATATGAAAATATACAGGATAAAAATGCCAGTAACATTTTTAAAATAAGACCAAATAGAATTTAAAGTGAAAAACATCATAATGGACAAAAAGAATATTTTTAATTGTTTAAAGGCACAATATATCAAGGAAATATAACAATCACTTTTTAAGGGTACTTACTATTGAATAAGAAACTGTGCTAGGCCCTCAGTTAGCAGTAAAAAGCTTACTTGTTGCAAGAGTAAGGTGTTTCCCACCCTTGCCCTCACCGAAGAGAACTCCAAGTCATTCAGATCCTTGAGAAAATACCTGAGAACTCAAATAACTCAGTTCTCTTTAATCTGATGTGTTGTGCCTTGATGCATAAATCTTTTCCTACTAGGTTGGTATTTCTAACATAATCCCTCTGAATATTCAGAATAAACAACAACAACAACAGCGATATTTTACTTAGAGCATTTCCCAAGTCACCATTCTTTCCTCCAGCCCTAGTGACTTGCGTTAGGGCAATACTTTGTAGCTCTTAAGACTTTCCAGTACATAAAAATTGTATTCCCCCAGGGCTCCTGAGATTGCACAATGAGAAACAAAAGACATTCCACAATGACTAGGGATCCTAGGAAGTCTGGCAGTATTTGTTTCAGATCCACCAATAAAAGTTTCCCAGTCTGGGAGCTGCACATTGGCACCAGGACCCATATGAAATTGGTTATTTTTACCAAGGTGAGAATAGTCTTAATAAAAAGAGAGACTAAAAGACAAAACAAAACAAAACAAAAAAAACCCCCAACGTTTAAATTTGATTTATTTTGGGAATTACTATGCAAAGCACAATTTTATCGTAGGCAAGTATTTCAAGGCTGCTGTAGTTGGCAAGAATTAAAGAAATAGACATGGAATCAAATTCACATGACATGAAGTTTAATGAAACCTCTAACTGGGTATAAAATTTGAAGTTCAACTTTCAGTGGCTAAAATTACATTTTATCAACCAATTATAAAAAGACTCCAGCATCCTGATCTGGAAATGGGGTAAATGCAGAGAAGTTACTGCTTTTTTTCTTTTTTTTTAAGTACATAGCTCAGTTTTACTCAAAATAGAGTGGGTTTTAAAACTACAATTTCAGTTTAGAACATCAAGTATCTGTTTAAGTTCCCTTGGCAGGCCCAAGTGGCATCATAAATTTAATGTACTGAAACCTGAGCTTCTTCATGCAGGAAAGCAGGCCAGGAAATGTCAGCTCACCAAAAACCATATTATTCTTGGAGATATAAAATATTTGTTCTGTAGCTACAATCATATTAAAATTTCCTTCAGTTTGGACTTTCAGTGTTCCTAGTGGGACATATGATGAAGCATGTCTATGGTCTTGGCAGACACTGAGTAACCTCCTCTGCAATGTCTTCAGCGTGGATGTCAGCATGACTTGGTTCTGTTTTTCTTCACCTTTTATAGGTGTCTGGGGGTGAGTTCATGACTACTTTCTTCTCTTGTGATTCACATATGTGAGGCCAAATTTCTAAAGAATAGATCTCTGATTGTGGTTATCAGCAATCTGAGGACATTTGGCCAAAGCTTAGAGACAGAGTAATGAGAAATTCTATTATCATACCATTTAAATACAACTCAAAAATATATTCAGGATAAGTGCCACACCATTAGTGATTCTGAATGGTCAGAGAGATGACATTTACAAGAAAAAAACGAAAGAAAGGAAGACAGTATACAACAATAAAATGAAGGCTTAGTCTCTGTAATCAGAGGTTTGAAGGAAAGGGTACATTAAAATCTCCTTTAATTCTCTTTCCCACATAGAAAAAGAACTTCTCTTTCTCATGTAACAGCCAGATACTCCAACTTTATTCCATTTTGGTGGAATTCAACTTCATCAATTCTTCCACTAAAGCTAAACTGGTCATCCTGCAGCGAATGATGGACTGACTATATGCCAAGTGCACCTTCCTGTATGACTTACTGTGTCATGACTGATCTTGAGAAAATGAGGCAGAAGCATCAAGTGGCTCCAAGGAATGCCAAGATGCTGAGATGTGAAGGATTTTTAGGCACACACAAACCTATGTAGCTGACTGCTTAGTACTAAGAGTAATTCAGGACAACTGTGGCAACTGTTGACCTTGATCTTAGGCAAAAATGCCTACAGTCCTTACTGCAAACATTTCCAAACATGGGGACAACATCAAGGGGCCTGGTTCTGACTCTTGTTAGAGAGTTTATCTCTCTTCCTTCAATTTTCTCTCTTGCATCATGCAATTATAAGATTTATTATCCCAGCAGTAGGATTCAGTTCAGTTCAGTCTCTCAGTTGTGTCCGACTCTTTGCGACCCCATGAATCACAGCATGCCAGGCCTCCCTGTCCATCACTAACTCCCCGGAGTTCACCCAAACTCATGTCCATCAAGTTGGTGATGCCATCCAGCCATCTCCTCCTCTGTTGTCTCCTTCTCCTCCTGCCCCCAATCCTTCCCAGCATCAGAGTCTTTTCCAGTGAGTAACTCTTCGCCATGAGGTGGCCAAAGTATTGCAGTTTCAGCTTCAGCATCATTCCTTCCAATGAACACCCAGGGCTGATCTCCTTTAGGATGGCCTGGCTAGACCCCCTTGCAGTCCAAGGGCCTCTTCAAGAGTCTTCTCCAACACCACGGCTTAAAAGCATCAATTCTTCAGCGCTTGGCTTTCTTCACAGTCCAACTCTCACATCCATACATGACAACTGGAAAAACCATAGCCTTGACTAGACAGACTTTTGTTGGCAAAGTAATGTCTCTGCTTTTCAGTATGCTATCTAGGTTGGTCATAACTTTTATTCCAAGGAGTAAGCATCTTTTAATTTCATGGCTACAGTCACCATCTGAAGTAGGATTAGTTTCTCCTAAATTGTCAAGAAAGTCCTAGAAGTACTGAATTACAGATAGAGCACACATCTTAAAGATGATCTACATCAATTCTCTTGTATTATGAAGAAAACATTGAACTCCATAGGTTAAGTGAAAATGCTAGCTAACACTCAGGTTTCCTTTATCCTAGTCTGGCACTAAGCCTGCAACTAATGAATATGCTTGCCACCACTAGTCAGAAAAGCATTATGCTTCTTCAATCCCTAAACTTGGTATATAAGGAAGAAATTTCCAGCAACCCTTATACTTTGCATATTCTCTCCCAGTTGCCCCCAGCTGTCAGTTCACAGGTCAATGATCACATTTTCTTTATCCATCTGTTTGGAGTATACTTTGATTATAGAAGTAAAGTATGTTCAAACTCTGAAAGTCGCTTTAAAATATGCCCATAATTGTTGGTAAATCTAAAGTAATAAATGAAGGAATTTTGACACTATCCAGCTGCTAGCACCATGGGTGCATAAATGTGCTTGGTTTCCTATTACGTCTTTCTAGCTCTAGGAAGAAAAATACTATCATGTTTCTAGAGTTTGTAGGTATAAAAATAAGAAAATGTTTTATCTGAAGAGTAAAATGAGGTTCATGGGTAAGGATTATTTCACTCTCAAGAATTACTTACACAAGAACCATTGAGTTTAGCTGAAAAGCACATAACTATCAATTGGAATTCACAAAATAATATGAATCATAATTGAACTTTCATAGCCCTAAATTTATGCTAGTCAAATTACACTAGTAAAAAGTAATAGCAATGAAGGCTTTGAAGAAGTTAGGAAGGTTGCTATACAAGACTCAGACTGAGTCACTGCCATTATCACATCTACCAACCATATTCGGGGCTGACCCACTCCAGCAATCAGTTAAATGGCCAGAGATTTTGGATATGTCATCCAAAGATTTGCAAATCCAGACATTTGCTAATGTCATCATATAATTTACATATCTGCCATTTTGGATAGGGTGAGATACACAAAAAGATTTAAGAATGGGTGGGGAGAAAGGTTAATTGCAGTTGCCATAAATAAAACTAAAAACCACATAATAGTAACTAGGGTTGTGCAGATGATACCACCCATACGGCAGAAAGTGAAGAGGAACTAAAGAGCCTCTTGATGAAAGTAAAATAGGAGAGTGAAAATTCTGACTTAAAACTCAACATTCAATAAACTAAGATCATGGCATCCAGTCCCATCACTTCATGAAAAATAGATGGGGAAACAATAGAAACAATGACAGACTTTATTTTCTTGGGCTCCAAAATTCTGCACATGGTGACTGCAGCCATGAAATTAAAAGATGCTTACTCCTTGGAAGGAAAGCTATGACAAGCCCTGAACACATATTAAAAAGCAGAGACATCACTTTGTCAAGAAAAAGTCCACCTAGTCAAAGTTATGGTTTTTCCAGTTGTCATGTATGGATGTGAGAGTTGGACCATAAAGAAAGCTGAGTGCTGACAAATTGATGCTTTTGAACTGTGGTGTTGAAGACTCTTAACAGTCCCTTGGACTGCAAGGAGATCAAACCAGTCACTCCTAAATGAAATCAACCCTGAATATTCATTGGAAGGACTGATGCTGAAGCTGAAGCTCCAATACTTTGGCCACCTGATGAACAGAGCTGACTCACTGGAAAAGACCCTAATGTTGGGAAAGATTGAAGGCAGGAAGAGAAAGGGACAACAAAGGATGAGATGGTTAAATGGCATCACCGATTCAATGGACATGAGCCTGAGCAAGCTTCAGAAGTTGGTGATGGACAAAGAAGTCTGGAGCACTGCAGTCCATGGGGTCCCAAAGACTTAGACACGACTGAGCCACTAAACTGAGCTGAACCATACATCCTGATTTTCCTGAGGTGATTCTGTGTTCAGTCCCATATACTGTCTCGTTTGGCATTTTTCCCAGGCAAAACTTCTAGGTTTGGTTATAAATGACTGAGTTCTAGCAATAGCTGAAAATACTTTGGTGCTTATTATCTGCCATTAACTATAAAGCTATGTATCATCTCATTTAATCCTATTAACAACACTATGCAGCATAACTTATATCATACCCATTTAATAGATAAAAAGGGGTTCCCTGGTGGCTCAGATGGTAAAGAATCTGCCCACAGTGCAGGAGACCCAGATTTGATCCCTGGGTTGGGAAGATCCCCTGGAGAAAGTAATGGCAACCCTCTCCAATATTCTCACCTGGAGAACTCTGACAAAGAAGTCTGGCAGGCTACAGTCCATAGAGTCACAAAGAGTCAGACATAACTGAGCAACTAACACACACACACAATAGATGAAAAACTGAGAATAGAGTTTGTGTGACTCTAAATATCATGCAGTGGACTCAGGATTGCTGACTCCATTTCTTATACTGTAACCTTTTCACCACCTCTCCGCAAGTTCACATTTCTAAGGCCTTTTAGAGTTATGCATTTAAATTGTAAATGGTGATAAGTTTCAATATCCAAGCCACAAATTTAGTAAATTGCCTGTTTTTAACTTAAGTGCCAAATGGGATTTGATTGCTGCTTATAAGGGCATGAAGGGTTTGAAAAAAAGCAGACAGTTCCTTCATTAAGTCTGAAACATAAAACCCAAAGCCTACCCATAAAACCTTAAGAGATAAGTAGAAATCATGAAAATGCATTTTACAGGGTAAAGACTATATGGATCATCTCACTGTCAAGAGGTCGATACAAACTGATATTCAACATGTTTAGGTAATAACTTTAAAGATGACAGGTTAGGAGAGAGTTATGGAGCAAGGTAGATATTCAGTTCAGTTCAGCTTTTTAGAGAGGAAACTCCTCAGAAAATACTGGAGCCCTATGGCTTAAGGATGAATTTGACCCAGGTGGGTAATTTTTGCTTTTCCTTACAACAGTTGGTCAAAATCTTCTAAACCACAGGACTCTTTTGAAATAGCATATATATATGTGTGTGTGTGTGTGTATATATATTTATATTTATATTTAAACAGTGCATCCTGAAACCTGGCAATTTTTCTCCCTTCAGGCAGAAATTCCCATTAACCATCATTGTTAATGAGAGGTCTACAACGGTTATTCTTTATTCAGTTCAGCTCCTCTCAGTCGCACAGTCATGTCCGACTCTTTGTGACCCCATGAATCTCAGCACACCAGGCCTCCCTGTCCATCACCAACTTCCGGAGTTCACTCAAACTCACGTCCATCGAGTCGGTGATGCCATCCAGCCATCTCATCCTCTGTCGTCCCCTTCTCCTCCTGCCCCTAATCTCTCCCAGCATCAGAGTCTTTTCCAATGAGTCAACTCTTCACATGAGGTGGCCAAAGTATTGGAGTTTCAGCTTTAGCCTCAGTCCTTCCAATGAACACCCAGGACTGATCTCCTTTAGGATGGACTGGTTGGATCTCTTTGCATTAAGAATATCTTAAAATGTCTTCTAATTCATTAAGAACTATATTAAAAGCAATTTTATTGGTGCCTGTTTTTGCAAAACATTAATATTTGAAGACTAATGTAGAGTAACTGTGGGTTATTTAGAATATTAGAATGATTTGAACTTTCCATTCCCCAATCTATTGATTAAGCAGTATTCACTGTACATGTGGACAAGATTTCAGTACCACAAGAGGGTTTTGTGTTTTGCTTTTTGTGTGTGTGTTTTGTAAAGTAGCATATATGTATACAGATGAACAACTTTTGATAGCCTTAACCCTGAAAATAGAGATTGGTAATATCTTGCTTTACAAAACTTCAATATCAAAGAACATTTGACATTTTATTTGCACAATGGATTGCAATATACATTCCATTATTGAGTATGGTTTGTTCATATCTGTATGATAACTGAGTCAGAGAATCACAGCAAGCAAAATGTGTTAAAGATTCTGTTTCTAGAACGCAAAGGATTGTAGCATTGTATTCAGTTTAAGTGGCTGAAATTCACTGTTGAAACCACTTAATGTTCCTTTTGGCAGGAGGGCTTGGAAAGTGCTTGCTGCTATACTGCCATGTAGGTGCACTCGCCAGCGAGATTGGTACATTTGGCAGAGACATATGAACTCAATACTTGGTTATATGAGCATTTTAAAACTATTGAAAACATTTGAATTGAAAGATAAACTTTGAGAAGCTCCAATTAAGGTTTTATAAACATAATCATGTCAATAAAAATATTGCTTTTCATGACATTTTTAGTAATCTATGACGAATATAAAATATATGTGGGCTTAGTCATTTTATATTTCATAAACTTTACATCTAAATTTTACTTGAAAAGATTTGTCATTTTTATATCCCCAAATACACACACACCACCATCACACAGATACACACATTTACATGTGTGTGTGTGTCTGTGTGTGTATTCCTCATTTTGTACAGTATGGGACTGCAAAAATGAATGTATAAATTGAAACTATGTAGAGTGATCATAACAGCAATCAAAAGGGAAAATTAAAATTGTTCTGTGGCTTTCAAAAATTTTGTTGGAACATTAAAAATTCTGTTAATGTTAGTTTAAAACATTAATACAATACATTTTAATATAAAATTATTATATATTTATACTGTAATTTCAACCAATTGAAAAAATGAGAATTACAGTGTTTTATTTTACATTAAAAAAAAAACTATCAAGTGGTTGTTTGAACAGTGCTAGCTTCCCTGGCGGCTCAGAGGTTAAAACATCTCCCCGCAAAGTGGGAGATCTGGGTTCGATCCCTGGGTCAGGAAGATCCCCTGGAGAAGGAAATGGCAACCCACTCTAGTATTATTGACTGGAGAATCCCATGGGTGGAGGAGCCTGGTGGGCTACAGTCCATGGGGTCGCAAAGAGTCGGACACGACTGAGCAACTTCACTTCACTAGCCTTCTTCTTGTCATGTAATGGGATAGGGAGCTACCATTTTTTTCCTAAGTCTTGGAGAAACATCATGCTTCTTCCCAACTTTGAATATGCTTCTGACATTTTATCCTTTGTGATTTCAGTGTTGTGAAATAACTGCAGGAGTTGCTTTCATGTGAAGTGTTTTGCCTGCTTGTTCGCCAGGAGAGTCTTTATCCTTTTTGTCACAACCACTTTCTTCATTTATATAAAGTTCCCCTTTGCTAAGTCCTGGCTCTCACGTAGACTGTCTCCAACTAGGGTCATGTCAACATGCCCAGGTCAGCCATTTCTTTACAAATCTATTTTTGTCTAATTCATATTTTACTTCCAGCATTATCATTCATAATTTGTTTGCTTCACTTTAATTCCTCTTCTGAATGTCCATTTTTGTAAAATGTCACATGGGTTTTATCACTGGGAGACAAGGAAGTAACTGAACTGTACCTTTTATTGTCTGTGGGTGAACCAAATTAACAGATATGCAATGACCAGTCACTGACATACTTAGAAAGAAGTGATGTGACTGGTCTCTCATCTAAAGGCATCTATTATGTATGTAGTGATTTGTGCACTGTGAGTAGCTTCCAAGTTCACACCCAATAAGTACGGACAGCTAATAATAAGAGTAAGTACTCACAGGTAATACATTGATGGTTGAAATTTGAAGTGTTACTGGTAGATGAGAATTACTAAATCATGGCAACCAATATTTGTGCCTATCAGAACTGTGTGAAGGAATGCTTGTAAATTCCTTTTTCCATCATTATACCTTGAGTCATACTTTGAAGTCAAACATTTAAATATAATAAAAGTTGAAGCAAATGAATTTTGACTAGGGTGGATATAAATGGATCTTGCTTGGGACACACATAAAGCATCTGATGTTGAACCACTGTGGTTGCTGGAGAAGCCGGTAAGAAATGTATTCTGCTGACATGTTATCTGAAGGCTCTGGAGCAATTAAAAGCCACCCATACATAACAGAGGCAAAGCCATAGAAAAGCAGGCAGAGTGGGCATGGTGAATGAGCCTAGGTCATCAAAATCTGTCCTTGGCTCACAAAACTTGATTAGGGAAGGAAAATCTTCAATGGAATTGTTTGACATAAGAACTAATGTGAAAGTAACCCTAGGGACGGGGAAGCCTGGTGGGCTGCTGTCTGTGAGGTCACACAGAGTCAGACACAACTGAAGTGACCTAGCAGCAGCAGCAACATACAAAAGAGATTGCAGTGTTATGAGAGGTGTGTTAAGAGGCTACATTATTTATTTTCATAGGGCCCAGAGTTATTGGGAAAGAGTTATTGAGGTAAAGATAGAGATTATTACAAAGGTGCAGGGGCTCGGCCTTGTCCCTAGGAGATATATATATACACATGTAAAAAATGCATTGTATATATTATGATGTAATGAAGAACATGAGAAATAGATTTTATCTTATCATTCATTTCTTCATGAATATTTAAAATATTTAGATGTATTTAAGTTATTTTGCTATCTTCATTTTGGTGAGAAAGTTCTTAGAGGCAACAAATCAAAGATTTCTCATCTTCCCACATCACAGTTTCAGAAAATTGGGGCATAATGTGCACATTTTTAGTTTTTCTTAGTCTGTTTATAATCAGTGATCGTATGTTCCTAATATTCTGAGCCTCACAAATGCCATAGTACCTCTTGCATTTGTCTCGATATGTGTGTTTGCCAACTTTGTCTGTGAGAGAAAGCTTTTATCTGGCATAAGTGTGCAAATCCAGAAAAACATGACATAAGCTGAGCCAGGGAGAAAAAAAGGATTTAAGAAGGAGAGTGAATACTTGGTAATATTAGAACAATATTGCCAATAGAGGATTATTAATGCTCTTGTTACCACAATCTGGTTTGCCTGACAGATATACTATATTCTTTTATAAATCAGGCATAAAAACATTATGCATGGTTATCTTTCTTACCCAAGGTACTAGTTTAATGCAACCTATAGTGGATTATAGGGGTCTCTCTGTGGTTCGTTGGAGTAGAAAAGGCTTCTCTGCCAGTACAAACAATGAAATGGCATCAGCATGCTAAAAAAGAGAGATCTGAGGTCCAGTTCTTATTCTGCCTTTCACTCAGCCTTAGTATCTCAAAAGAGTGGGAGAATCACACTAAGTCTCAGATTCCTTGTTTATAATTTAGGATAAAAAAAAATTTTTGAGTCAGAGTTCTCATCAGTAAAGGAAAGAATACATTCTTACTGCACAAACTTATAAAGCATTATATAAACACAAAGCTTTGTTGCTATTATTATCTATAAAACATTACTCTGTTTTTCGGTGGGGAGGGCCTATGCTGTAAGGCATGTGGGACCTGTTTTCAGTCAGGGATCAAACCTGAGTCCCCTATTGGAAGAGCAGAGTCTTAACCACTGGACCGTGAAGGAAGTCCCCAAAACACCACTCTTTATATTGGCAATGTAATGTATAAGAACCTTCACATTTATCAAGCCCTTTCATATACTTTTTGCTGCTGCAGCAGCTGCTAAGTTGCTTCAGTCATGTCCGACTCTGTAGGACCCCATAGACAGCAGCCCATTAGGCTCCCCCATCCCTGGGATTCTCCAGGCAAGAACACTGGAGTGGGTTGCCATTTCCTTCTCCAATGCCTGAAAGTGAAAAGTGAAAGTGAAGTCACTCAGTCATGTCTGACTCAGCAACCCCATGGACTGCAACCTACCAGGCTCCTCCATCCATGGGATTTTCCAGGCAAGAGTACTGGAGTGGGGTGCCATTGCCTTCTCCTATATTTTTGCTAGTAGAGGTTAAAAAAGGAGTAGGATCAGAAGAGAAAAAAATAAAGTATTATAAAGGATTCTGGTTAAGAGCTAATGAACTATCTCACATTAAGTTCTTGAGAAGTGATGGACAAGATAAAGACTGTGGAGGAATATGTGGCTGGCTGAGCTTCAATACTCATATTTTTTCTAAATCAAATATTAAAATACTGCTGCCAGTTCCTATACTAACATACCAAATACCAGGGGTGAGTGGTTCCAATGCAGAGCACAATTATACACTGACATGCCATAAAGTGGGCAATAAAGTTTGTTTTTAATGTGTTGTTTTTCAGCATGCTTGAATATAACAAATTTTATACTGACAGAAAAATGTAACCAATAAATATTTTGTCCTCCTAGAAATTTCTGAGAAAGTAGAAGAAAAATTTTAATGTATTCTTTTTAATGCATACTATACCACAGCAATAAAAAGCATGTACTAGTATAGGAACAGACACATAAAATCAGGGAATATATAAGAATGCCCAGAAGCAACACTGAAGAATTGATGCTTTCGAACTGTGGTGCTGGAGAAGACTCTTGAGAGCCCCTTGGACTCAAGGAGATCAAACCACTCAATACTAAAGGTAATAAAACCTGAATATTCATTGGAAAGATTGATGCTAAAGCTGAAGCTCCAATACTTTGGTCACCTGATGTGAAGAGCCAACTCATTGGAATAGACTCTGATGCTGGGAAAGATTGAGGGCAGGAGAAGAAGGGGCTGACAGAGGATGAGATGGTTAGATGGCATCACTGACTCAATGGGCATGAGTTTGAGCAAACTCCAGGAGATAGTGAAGGACGAGGAAGACAGGTGTGCTGCAGTCCATGGGATTGCAAAGGGTTGGACACAACTCAGTGACTGAACAACAAGAGAATAGTGTTATGTGATAGCTGTGACATCAGGGATCAGTGAGAGAATAAGTAGATCATCTTTAAGTGATTGAGTTTGTATTACTGGCTCTCTGATAGGAAAAACTAAAATGCAACCTTTCTTTCAAATAACATAGAAGAATAAATTCTAAGTTAATTAAGTATCTAAATGGAAAGGTAAAACTATAAGGTAAATAGCAAAAACATATGAGAATATAATTGTGATCTTGGGATGGAAATTTCTTCAATAAAATTCAAAAATACAAGCCAAAGGCATAAAAAATAGTATAAGAGCTATATCAAAATGAAAAGTTTCTATTCAATGAAGAATACAACAGACAAACCTTCTAAAAGGGAACCCACTGGAGACCTAAACTGGAAACATGAATAATATATCTAACATTAAAAGGAATTCTCATTATTTAGCAAAGAAACTATAGGAAACACAACAGAAAAAAAATGGTCCAAATATATGTAGAGGTATATATCACAAAAGGAGATCCAATGTAGCTTTGATGTAAGAATAATATGATCAACTGATAGTGTGATCAAAGAAATGCCTGTGGGGTTCTACTTTTCTCCATAAAAACTAGTAAGTTTTTTTAATATGCTCAATAATACTAAGTTTAATTAAACAGATACATGGGGAAATAAAAGCCTTAATAAATTACTCTGTTTTGACAATTGCAACCTTTCTGAAAATAACACAGCAACCTATTCCTTCTCAGCTAGCAATACCACTTCTTAGTGTGTCCACAGGGACTCTCTCCCACAGGGCCATGGATATGACTCATATCCATGGAGGACATGGATAGGAGTGTTAATCATGGTAATTTGTGGCGGGTGGGAAGCTCATATGGTAGAAGCATAGAACAGTACACTACATGGCAATCAAACTCACTCAAGTCACTGTGTATGTGTTATAGATCAGGATGAATAGGTTCTAAAAGTATGATTTTACATAGAAAAATGTGAGAAAGAAAACAAGAATATAACACAGTATCACTTTTCTAAAGTATCATACTGTAATCACATATAGTATCACCATACTGAAGTCAGATATTAAACACATTAGATTGGGTTCCTATTGGTGATGGAGGCTGGAGGGAGGGGCTCGAGTGGAAAACTGTTAACCTCAGATAAAACAGACCAATGATTCTAGTTTTTCATGAACTGAGGACTATAATTATCTACCTTATACAGAAATGAGACTCATAAGTCAAAAAGCAAAACAAAGTGTACTTAAATGAATTAAAGATATTCAATTTAATGTCTATGATATTTTTAAATTCCCTTAAGATTATCATGAGCATATCCAAAAGAGAAAGATCATTAATATTGACAAGTATAAAAAGCAGCAGGGATAGCAAAATGAGAAGTAATGAGATAATATAGAAAATATATAGAAAATATATTCAATAATATAGAAAAATATTTGAAGACAGTACATGATGACAGGCATATCTGAAATGGCATCAAGGAATCCAGTACTTAGTGTTAGGAAAACACTTGCATAGAATGTTAAAACACAAGCAGACATCACCTAGAATTTGATTTCTGCTTTGACATTGCAGTTCAGTTCAGTTCAGTCGCTCAGTCATGTCCGACTCTTTGCGACCCCATGAATCATAGCATGCCAGGCCTCCCTGTCCATCACATTTAATTTTTTAAAATTGGTTAAACATCAACATTTCATGGTATGGATGATATCTATACAGACAGGTAATTTTTCTGACCTTCCTAATCAAATTCTGATTTTATATAATTTTTTATTGTCTCTAGTCAGGAATTATTAAGCTTTTCTGGGGGAGGGGGTGTTGGATGGACTCCTTTGTAGTTTGTGAAGCACTTGACTGACTCCTCAGAATAATTTTCCTCAAAACCCAATATTCATTTGTTAAATATTATTAATAGGTTTTGCTATCATTTGTGACTCTTAGCAGGAAGACAGTGGTGGTGGGTGATCGCTAAGTCGTGTCCTACTCTTTGTGACTCACTGGGCTGCAGCATGCCAGGATTTCCTGTCCTTCATTATCTCCCAGCATTTGTTCGCATTCATGTCCATTGAGTTGGACAGTGATAGGTACTAACTATTTATAAACAAATACAGGTTTGGTGAATGATTTACCACAGCAGCAGCTCCTTCTGCCCAAGAGTACCAGGGGCTACCCTTGTTGCCAAGCAGCACCACTTCATCACAGATATAACCTGATACTCCACTTGGAAGAGTCAGTAGTTGAAAATGGGAAATATAGTAGTTACTTGTCTGGACTGAGGTTAGCCTGGTTTTCTACAACTTGTCAAAATACTGACCTTGAGTATTTTTTTTTTGATGTTTTTTATTTTCTCTCTCTCTCTCTCTCTCTCTTTTTTTTTTTTTACTTTATTCTATGTTACAATACTGTATTGGTTTTGTCATACATTGACATGAATCAGCCACAGGTGTACACGATCTCCCAATGCCAAAGCCCCTTCCCACCTCCCACCCCATATCATTTCTCTGGATCATCTTGTGCACCAGCCCCAAGCATCCTGTATCCTGTATTGAACATACACTGGTGTTTCGTTTCTGCATTAACATAGTAGAAGTAGGATATCAGTAAACTCTGTTGTTTGAATGCTATTTATTCATAGGCAGGAATGATCTCAGGAGTTCTTGAGTCTATACAGGTACAGGCAAAAGTCAAGAATAATCCTTTAAAAAGTGTCTTAAGGAGTCAAAGTTCAAATTTTCTCTTCTATCATAAAATTGAATTACATTTTGAAGCAATCTGGCCACCAATAGTTGAGACACGTTTCTTTTCTTTGTTTTCCCTATATAACAGTTGTGGTTTTGCACCCTGCTGTTTCTCCAGTCTCTCAATTAGTTGGTCATCTTTAAGCCATCCATAATATAAGAGACCAAAAAAAAAGGAAGGAAATGAGTAATTATACTTCTTGGAACTCTTTTTCATCTATTTCTGCATCTTCTTTTTCACAATTATCAAGCAAAGAGACAGAGATCAATGAATCTTAAGAAATGCATGGCGGGGGCGGGGGTGGTCCTAAGATGGTGGAGGAATAGGATGGGGAGACCTCTTTCTTCCCCACAGATGCATCAAAAGAACATTTAAACGTTGAGTAAATTCCACAAAACAACTTCTGAATGCTGGCAGAGAAAATCAGGCACCCAGAAAAGCAGCCCAGTGTCTTCAAAAGGAGATGGAGAGGTCTTGAGACTGCTGTAAAAATAAGACTGAAAACCAGAAGCGAGGCTTAAGACTAAATCCTGAGAACACCAAAGAACTCCTGACTCCAGGGAACATTAATCGACAGGAGCTCATCAAACGCCTCCATACCTACACTGAAACCAAGCACCACCCAAGGGCCAACAAGCTCCAGAGCAAGACATACCACACAAATTCTCCAGCAACACAAGAACACAGCCCTGAATTTCGATATACAGGCTGCCCAAAGTCACTCAAAACCCACTGACATCTCATAACTCATTACTGGACACTTCACTGCACTCCAGAGAGAAGAAATCCAGCTCCACCCACCATAACACCGACACAAGCTTCCCTAACCAGGAAACCTCGACAAACCACCCATACAAGCCCACCCACAGTGAGAAAACTCCACAATAAAGAGAACTCCACAAACTGCCAGAATACAGAAAGGCCACCCCAAACACAGCAATATAAGCAAGATGAAGAGGCAGAGGAATACCCAGCAGGTAAAGGAACAAGATAAATGTCCACCAAACCAAACAAAAGAGGAAGAGATAGGGAATCAACTTGATAAAGAATTCCAAATAATGATACTGACAATGATCTAAAATTTGAAATAAAAATGGAATAACAGATAAATAGCCGGGAGACAAGGATTGAAAAGATGCAAGAAAGGTTTAACAAGGACCTAGAAGAAATAAAAAAGAGTCAATATATAATGAATAATGCGATAAAATAATAAAACACTCTGGAGGCAACAAATAGTAGAATAATGGCGGCAGAAAATAGGATTAGTAAATAGAAGCTAGAATGGTAGAAATAAATGAATCCGAGAGGAAAAAGAAAGATGAATTAAAAGAAATGAGGACAAGGACAATCTCAGAGACCTCCAGGGCAATATTTAACGCCCCAACATTCAAATCATAGGAGTCCCAGAAGAAGAAGACAAAAAAATAAAAAAAGAAGACCATGAGAAAATACTTGAGGAGATAATATTTGAAAACTTCCCTGAAATGGGGAAGGAAATAATCACCCAAGTCCAAGAAACCCAGAGAGTCCCAAACAGGATAAACCCAAGGCAAAACACCCCAAGACAAATGTTAATCAAATTAACAGGGATCAGACACAAAGAACAAATATTAAAAGCAGCAAGGGGAAAACAACAGATAACACACAAGGAGATTACCATAAGGATAACAGCTGATCTTTCAATAGAAACTCTTCGGGCCAGGGGGAATGGCAGGACATACTTAAAGTGATGAAAGGAAATAACCTACAGCCCAGATTACTGTACCCAGCAAGGATCCCATTCGAATATGAAGGAGAAATCAAAAGCTTTACAGACAAGCAAAAGCTGAGAGAATTCAGCACCACCAGACCAGCTCTCCAACAAATGCTAAAGGATCTTCTCTAGACAGGAAATACAACAAGGGTATATAAACTCGAACCCAAAACAATAAAGTAAATGGCAACGGGATCATACTTATCAATAATTACCTTAAACGTAAATGGGTTGAATGCCCCAAACAAAAGACAGAGACCGGCTAAATGGATACAAACACAAGACCCCTATATATGCTGCCTACAAGAGACCCACCTCAAAACAACGGACACATACAGGCTGAAAGTGAGGGGCTGGAAAAAGATATTCCACGCAAATAGAGACCAAAAGAAAGCAGGAGAAGCAATACTCATATCAAATAAAATAGACTTTAAAACAAAGGCTATGAAGAGACAAAGAAGGACACTACTTAATGATCAAAGGATCAATCCACGAAGAAGACATAACAATTATAAATATATATGCATCCAACATAGGAGCACCGCAATATGTAAGACAAATGCTAATAAGTATGAAAGGGGAAATTAACAATAACATAATAATAGTGGGAGATTTTAATATACCACCCACACCTATGGATAGATCAACTAAATAGAAAATTAACAAGGAAACACAAACTTTAAATGATACAATAGACCAGTTAGACCTAATTGATATCTATAGGACATTTCACCTCAAAACAATGAATTTCACTTTTTTCTCAAGTGCACACGGAGCCTTCTCCAGCATAGATCACATCCTGAGCCATAAATATAGCCTTCAGAAATTCAAAAATATTGAAATCATTCCATCATCTTTTCTGACCAAAATGCAGTAAGATTAAATCTCAATTACAGGAGAAAAACTATTAAACATTCCAACATATGGAGGCTGAAAAACACGCTGCTGAATAACCAACAAATCATAGAATAAATCAAAAAGAAATCAAAATATGCATAGAAATGAATGAAAATGAAAACACAACAATCCAAAACCTGTGGGATACTGTAAAAGCAATGCTAAGGGGAGAGTTTGGATACAGGCATACCTCAAGAAACAAGGAAAAAGTCAAATAAATCACCTAACTCTACACCTAAAGCAACTAGAAAAGGAAGAAATGAAGAATCCCAGGGTTAGTAGAAGGAAAGAAATCTTAAAAATTAGGGCAGAGATAAATGCAAAAGAAACAAAAGAGACCATAGCAAAAATCAACAAAGCCAAAAGCTGGTTCTTTGAGGGGATAAATAAAATTGACAAACCGTTAGCCAGACTCATCAAGAAACAAAAGGAGAAAAATCAAATCAATAAAATTAAAAGTGAAAATGGAGAGATCACAACAGACAACACAGAAATACAAAGGATCATAAGAGACTACTATCAGCAATTATATGCCAATAAAATGGACAACGTGGAAGAAATGGACAAATTCTTAGAAAAGTACAACTTTCCAAAACTGAATCAGGAAGAAATAGAAAATCTTAACAGACCCATCACAAGCACAGAAATTGAAACTGTAATCAGAAATCTTCCAGCAAACAAAAGCCCAGGTCCAGACAGCTTCACAGTTGAATTCTACCAAAAATTTAGAGAAGAGCTAACACCTATCCTGCTCAAACTCTTCAAGAAATTTGCAGACTAAGGTAAACTTCCAAACTCATTCTATGAGGCTACCATCACCCTAATACCAAAACATGACAAAGATGCCACAAAAAAGAAAACTACAGGCCAATATCACTGATGAACATGGATGCTAAAATTCTTAACAAAATCCTAGCAATCAGAATCCAGCAACACATTAAAAAGATCATACACCATGACCAAGTGGGCTTTATCCCAGGAATGCAAGGATTCTTCAATATCTGCAAGTCAATCAATGTAATTCACCACATTAACAAGTTGAAAAATATAAGCCATATGATTATCTCAATAGATGCAGAGAAAGCCTTTGACAAAATTCAACATCCATTTATGATAAAAACTCTCCGGAAAGCAGGAGTAGAAGGAACATACCTCAACATAATAAAAACTATATATGACAAACCCACAGCAAACATTATCCTCAATGGTGAAAAATTGAAATCATTTCCCCTAAAGCCAGGAAGAAGACAAGAGTACCCACTTTCACCACTACTATTCAACATAGTTTTGGAAGTTTTGGCCACAGCAATCAGAGCAAAAAAGAAATAAAAGTAATCCAAATTGGAAAAGAAGAAGTAAAATTCTCACTGCTTGCAGATGACATGATCCTCTACATAAAAAACCCCAAAGATTCCACCAGAAAATTACTAGAGCTAATCAATGAATATAGTAAAGTTGCAGGTTACAAAATCAACACACAGTAATCCCTTGCATTCCTATACACTGATAATGAGAAAATAGAAATAAATTAAGGAAACAATTCCACTCACCATTGCAACAAAAAGAATAAAATGCTTAGGATTATATCTACCTAAAGAAACTAAAGACCTATATATAGAAAACTATAAAACACTGATGAAAGAAATCAATGAGGACACTAATAGATGGAGAAACATACCGTGTTCATGGATTGGAAGAATAATATAGTGAAAATGAGTATACTACCCAAAGCAATTTGTAGATTCAATGCAATCCCTATCAAACTACCAATGGTATTTTTCACAGAGCTAGAACAAATAATTTCACAATTTGTATGGAAATACAAAAAACCTTGAATAGCAAAAAGCAATCTTGAGAAAGAAGAATGGAACTGGAGCAATCAACCTGCCTGACTTCAGGCTCTACTACAAAGCCACAGTCAAGACAGTATGGTACTGGCACAAAGACAGAAATATAGATCAATGGAACTAAACAGAAAGCCCAGAGATAAATCCATGCACCTATGGACACCTTATCTTTGACAAAGGAGGCAAGAATATACAGTGGATTAAAGACAATCTCTTTAACAAGTGGTGCTGGGAAAAACTGGTCAACCACTTGTAAAAGAATGAAACTAGAACACTTTCTAACACCATACACAAAAATAAACTCAAAATGGATTAAACATCTAAACATAAGACCAGAAACTATAAAACTCCTAGAGGAGAACATAGGCAAAACACTCTCTGACATAAATCACAGCAGGATCCTCTATGACCCATCTCCCAGAACTGGAAATAAAAGCAAAAATAAACAAATGGGACCAGTTAAAATTAAAAGCTTCTGCACAACAAAGGAAACTATAAGCAAGGTGAAAAGACAGCCTTAGAATGGGAGAAAATAATAGCAAATGAAGCAACTGACAAACAACTAATCTCAAAAATATATAAGCAACCCCTGCAGCTCAATTCCAGAAAAATAAATGACCCAATAAAAAAATGGGCTAAAGAACTAAACAGACATTTCTCCAAAGAAGGCATACAGATGGCTAACAAACACATGAAAAGATGTGCAACATCAGTCATTATCAGAGAAAGGCAAATCAAAACCACAATGAGGTACCATTTCACATCAGTCAGAATGGCTGTGATCCAAAAGTCTACAAGCAATAAATGCTGGAGAGGCCGTGGAGAAAAGGAAATCCTCTTACACTGTTGGTCGGAATGCAAACTAGTACAGCCACTACGGAGAACAGTGTGGAGATTCCTTAAAAACTGGAAGTAGAACTGCCTTACGACCCAGCAATCCCACTGCTGGGCATACACACCGAGGAAACCAGAATTGAGAGAGACACGTGTACCCCAATGTTCATCGCAGCACTGTTTATAATAGCCAGGACAAGGAAGAAACCTAGATGTCCATCAGCAGATGAATGGATAAGAAAGCTGTGGTACATATACACAATGGAGTATTACTCAGCCATTAAAGAGAATACATTTGAATCAGTTCTAATGAGGTGGATGAAACTGGAGCCTATTATACAGAATGAGGTAAGCCAGAAAAAAAAAAAAAAAAACCACCAATACAGTATACTAACACATATATATGGAATTTAGAAAGATGGTAATGATAACCCTGTATACAAGACAGCAAAAGAGACACAGATGTATAGAACAGTCTTTTGGACTCTGTGGGAGAGGGTTGGATGATTTGAGGGAATGGCACTAAAACATGTATAATATCATATAAGAAACAAATAGCCAGCCCAGGTTTGATACAGGATGCTTGGGGCTGATGCACTGGGATGATCCGGAGGTATAGTATGGGGAGGGAAGAACATGCGTACACCCGTGGTGGATTCATGTTGATGTGTGGCAAAACCAATATAATATTGTAAAGTAAAAAAAAAATATATGCATGAATGATGCTGATACAGGATAGCATGTTGTTTTCTATGTTCTCAAATATCCACTTGAATCCACAGGCCCACTCTTTTTCATGGTGATATTTCAGGCTCATTACAAATATTCCATAGTTGCACATTTAAAAGTCTGTCCTTTCAGTGTTCTTGTAAGTCTACCTCCCATATACATATCCTCCCTTTCAATCCCACTTTTTAAATTATTTTCTTAAATCAGAATCACTTTGTTGAATCCAAAGGGTTTTTACATTTTTCCCTGTATTTTCAAATTCTTTTTAGTCTCACTATTCTAAGTGAGCATGTAAGATTTATAAAACTACAGTGCAGTGTGTTTTCTTAGTGTAGTTTGAAAGGTATCTCTGGATATCTTAGTGTTCCAAAATGTAGCTACATTTTATATATCACACAATATAAATATTAGACTTATTAAACTAGATGTGTGATTTGATCCATGGTTGATGATTCTGTCATAATGAGCCATGCAATGCAAAATCTTAAGAACACTACTAAGCCACAATTATGTATGTTAATACCTGAAAGAAAATACATGATCCTACAGAGTATGGGTGTTCTTTTAAAGCTACATGGTTGTCTTACCACCAAGCTTAACAGATCAACTTGTGGTTATTTTAAATCTAGCCACAAAACCCTGTTGGTTGTTTTCCTTTGGGGACTGAATTTCTCTCTCTCTTACATGCATGTGTACACACACACACACACACACACACACACACACACACACATCCACATCCCACTACCAACAATATAGACATATCCCATCACCAATAATGGTTTTATTTTCATGTTCTTTTTACTACTTTTGCTTTAAAATCTTCAATACTTCCCAATATTTGTTTCCTAATGAGTTCCTGAAATATTTAGGAATAAAAGTTTAGCATTCTTTTTCTCCTCGTCTTTACATTTCTGCTTGCCACTTTTCTATTACTTTAGTTTTACATTTTAATTTTGTGTATTCATAAATTTTTGTGATTTAGTTTTGCCAGACTATAGCCAGGGTGAAAAATTATTAACTTTTCCCCTCAAAATCATGATGACCAGCTCTTTGTAGCAACATTCTTGTGATGTGAGTTCTCCATTCTATTTTAAAATGCAAGTCTTTCCTTACTTTATTGAAAATATTTCCATGTTGATCCTGTTACCATCTAAGTATTTTTCTAAGAGTGTTTTTAGCAAAATGCACTCAGTAAGAACTAATAATTAATTATAGCATGTTCTAAATATTCTTAGAAATTTTATTATTTGATCCTGTCAAGATATATTTATCTGCTGCTAATACTTTTTAAAAATAGGTTAAAAAGTCACTGTATTGCAAACTTTAGTATTGTCTGAAGATTTGTATTGGCTGTTTCAGATAGGTATCAATTTAGTTAGCAGAGAAGGCAATGGCAATCCACTCCAATACTCTTGAATGGAAAATCCCATGGATGGAGGAGCCTGGTAGGCTGCAGTCCATGGGGTCGCTAAGAGTCAGGCATGATGGAGCAACTTCACTTTCACTTTTCACTTTCCTGCATTGGAGAAGGAACTGGCAACGCACTCCGGTGTTCTTGCCTGGAGAATCCCAGGGATGGGGATAGCAATAGAAGGGCCCTAAAGGGTTTTAGTTTTATTAGAATCATGATAGACTAATGTGTTAAGAGAAGCCAGTTCAGTTCAGTTCAGTAGCTCAGTCGTGTCCAACTCTTTGCAACCCCATGAATTACAGTACACCAGGCCTCCCTGTCCATCACCATTTCCCGGAGTTCACTCAGACTCACGTCCATCGAGTCAGTGATGCCATCCAGCCATCTCATCCTCTGTCATCCCCTTCTCCTCCTGCCCCCAATCCCTCCCAGCATCAGGGTCTTTTCTAATGAGTCAACTCTTCACATGAGGTGGCCAAAGTATTGGAGTTTCAGCTTTAGCATCAGTCCTTCCAATGAACAACCAGGACTGATATACTCTTCTTCTAAGAGAAGCCAGTTGCAAACAAAAAGTTCCTGGTAGGCTGCCATTTATGGGGTCACACAGAGTCAGACACGACTAAAGGAACTTAGCAGTAGCAGCAATCTAATTATTAATATAATCATATTAACTTTCCAATTTCACCCTGTTAGTATATTTTTTCCTTTATTTCCTAATCTTTTGGGGGAATATAGTTGTCTGACATTTTATAATGATCTTTGATTATTTTGAATGCATATATTTTCTTTGTAAAACCCTGGGTCTTTTATTAAATGCATATTAACTTATTCTCTGCTTTTTGTTTGCAACTGGCTTCTCTTAGGAGAAGAGTAAATTAGTTCTGGGTGTTCATTGGAGAGACTGATGCTAAAGCTGAAACTCCAATACTTTGGCCACTTCATGCAAAGAGTTGACTCATTGGAAAAGACCCTGATGCTGGGAGGGTTTGGGGGCAGGAGGAGAAGGGGACGACAGAGGATGAGATGGCTGGATGGCATCACCAACTCGATGGACATGAGTTTGAATGAACTCTGGGAGCTGGTGATGGACAGGGAGGCCTGGTGTGCTATAATTCATGGGGTCGCAAAGAGTCGGACAGGACTGAGCAACTGAACTGAACTAAACTGGCTTCTTTTAACTCATTAGTCTATTGTGATTCTAATAAAACTAAAACCCTTTAGGGCCTTTCTATTGCTATTACTGTTTTCATTTCAATGTTTAAGTTTCATTCCTTGTAGGTTCATGGGCTCTTTTATCTGCAAACCATGTCAAGAATAAGAAAAGATTGATCATTATATGTATATTTAAGGTAATCTGATTCCTGTTGATGGAGATCATTTTCTTTAATATATTGGATGGGCACAGTTACAAGTTTCAGGTCTAAGGCAGGCTGGGAAGACTATTCCATCTCTTTAAATTTTAGATATTGTGATTTGTTTTTGGTTTTCTTGACCAAAATAAGTACTTTACATTGTTTCCTAAAGGAAACTTAGGGACAGCAATGAGACTGAATTCCACTGTAACTTAAACCTTACTGAAACCAACAACAAAAATTCCAGTGAAGTCTGGGGAATATGCTTGTCAGTTTTTCCTCCATTTGACTGGCAGCCGAGTTTCCTGTCCCACATCAATTCAGGCCATATTCCAGAATGAATCTCCTTCATCTCTTTACTGACTCCTGACAGTCATTGTAGACATTCCTATGAGAGAAACAAATTTCTGTTTTTGCAACCTATTTTTTTAATTAGTATTTTGGGTCTGTTCTTGTAGGAACCATCAAACAAATCAGTAATACTGACTACGTAATCACTCTTGGCTTAGTACATCTTTGGAAAATTAGCTATTCCATCTTTACTTAGTTGTCTTGTGCTACAACTGTTGGAAAGGCACCATTTTCCTCCTTGATAATTCCCTTGTCTATTTTCACAAAACAAAGTTCTCACAGATATGAGAAAAAAAGCAACCTCTCCTTGTTGTTAGCTAAACATTGAACAATACCTTGTACATCCTTCATACACTGATCAGCTACTTGTCCACTTTATCCTTGCTCAGCTCAGCATCCCATCTAACAGCCATCACCAGAGACCCAAGCCTTCATTTTGTAATAATAATAAATTTAACAAATTGCTCACAAATTAATGGAATATCTATAAAAATTTCACAGCATACAGGTTAAGGTCAGACAGTTATCCTCCCCTAAAATATTCTCTTTTTCCCCATGGTCCATCAGAAATCATTCTATTTTGAAGTGTTTAGTTGAGGTCAGCCTCCTCACTTAGGGCTCCTTTCCCACCATATCCTAAACTAAATTTGCTTTCTCTGAAGTGTATCAGTAGGCATATGGTCAGTGGCAATCATTTTATTAATTATTTCATACTTTATATCTTTCCAGTTGATTTATAAGGCACTTAGATGTCAGAAAAAATGACAAAGTTTTTACCATGTCAGTATGCAGAATTTCAATAAATACATCTGAATGGTTATGTTTCACTAGGAACTCATTGAGAAAACCCCTGAAATGGGGATTGGAAAAGCCAAATCCTATTTGAAATTTTCCAATAATTATTTGGACTATCTAGGACACATATATTTGTTTTTCTTAGTTTCTTTCTCATAAACAAAAGGAGACGTGGATGTCTTTCAGCTCTATGACTTTATGAATTGATGAGTAGGACAAATAAATGGGGGAAGAAAATATTTAAGGGACATTTGGTGTTATCACATTTTTAAGGGTATTTTCAAATATAAAGTAAAAATAAAAAACATTTTAACTTCCACTCATGAGAGAAAATCAATAATCTCAGATATGTAGATGACACTACCATTGTGGCAAAAAGCAGAGAAGAACTATAGAGACTCTTGATGAAGGTGAAAGAGGAGAGTGAAAAGCTGGCTTAAAACTCAGCATCAAAAAATTAAGATTATGACATCTGGTCCCATCACTTCATGAAAAATAGATGGAGAAACAATAGAAACAGAGACAGACTTTATTTTCTTGGGCTCCAAAATCACTGCAGATAGTGACTGCAGCCATAAAATTAAAGGCACCTGCTCCTTGCGGGGAAAAACAAAAAAGTTATGACAAACCCAGACAGCATATTAAAAAGCTGAGATATCACTTTGCCAACAAAGGTCCATCTAGTCAAAGCTATGGTTTTTCCAGTAGGCATGTGAGAGCTGAAACACAGAGAAGGCTGAGCACAGAATAGATGCTTTTGAACTGTAGTGTTGGAGAAGACTCTTGAGAGTTCCTTGGACTGCAGGGAAATGAAACCATTAATCCTAAAGGAAATCAGTCCTGAATATTCATTGTAATAACTGATGCTGAAGCTGAAGCTCCAATACTTTGGCCACATGATGCAAAGAACCAACTCATTGGGAAAGACCCCGATGCTGGGAAAGACTGAGGGCCAGAGGAGAAGGGCACGACAAGACAAGATGCTTGGAAAGCATCACCAACGCGATGTACATGAGCTTGAGCAAGCTCCAGGAAGTGGTGAAGGATGGGGTCTTAAAGAGTCAGAACCAGCTGAATGACTGAACAACAGCAACATGACAGAAAGCTGGGATGCACTAAATTCAGTAAACGGAAATTCAAGTTTTGTTCTACTTCTAACTGTGTGACCTTGGGCTACTGACTTACTGCTTTAAAACTCAATTTCATTCACATAGAAATTAGGAAGAGTACATCTAGCTAATAGGGTTGTCATGATTATTAAAATAAATATTTAGGAAATGAGTTTATAAATATAAGACAGTTACACAAACAGCAATGCTGATATTTTCTATATGTGACATATATACACAATTGTTTACTTTTAATCAAAACTTTGTGGTTTAACCAGCCTTATTTCCTTTGCTCTCAAGTTTTTATAGATTAATTTTATTTTCAATAGCTTTTTATAAAAGTTTGGAACCATAAATTTCCTGGACCGAATTCTTGAATAAAAAGATAAATACAGTTTGCCTACATTTAAGAATATATTTCTTGCATTTATTTTTTACATTTAATTGAGAAAATGTTTGGTGGTTATCAACCAAAATACATCAATAAATATAGGCAATCTTGTACATGGAAGATAAAGACTGAACTTTTAACATTTCTGGGTTATAGTTGGAAAATTATCTGAATTTTGTTACTGTGTTATGCTAGCCTACTATACATGTTTTGTGTTCATATAGCATTTTGGCTTTAATTTATAATTGAGTTTTATTTTTTCTTTGTGGAATGCCTCTAAAATTATTGGTACACTTCAGTTCAGTTCAGTTTAGTCACTCAGTCGTGTCCGACTCTTTGTGACCCCCTGAATCACAGCACTCCAGGCTTCCCTGTCCATCACCAACTCCCGGAGTTTACCCAAACTCATGTCCATCAAGTCGGTGATGCCATCTAGCCATCTCATCCTCTGTCATCCCCTTCTCCTCCTGCCCCCAATCCCTCCCAGCATCAGGGTCATTTCCAATGAGTCAACTCTTCTCATAAAGTGGCCAACGTATTGGAGTTTCAGCTTCAGCATCAGTCCTTCCAATGAACACCCAGGACTCATCTCCTTTAGGGTGGACTGGTTGGATCTCCTTGCAGTCCAAGGGACTCTCAAGAGTCTTCTCCAGCACCACAGTTCAAAAGCATCAATTCTCCAGTTCTCAGCTTTCTTCACAGTCCAACTCTCACATCCATACATGACCACAGGAAAAACCATAGACTTGACTAGACATACCTTTGTTGACAAAGCAATGTCTCTGCTTTTGAATATGCTATCTAGGTTGGTCATAACTTTCCTTCCAAGGAGTAAGCATCTTTTAATTTCATGGCTGCAGTCACCATCTGCATTGATTTTGGAGCCCCAAATAATAAAATCTGACACTGTTTTCCATCATTTCCCCATATATTTCCCATGAAGTGATGGGACCAGATGCCATGATCTTAGTGCACTTAGATGTTTATTTAATTACATTTGTTCTTATATTGCTATTTTTTTGATAACAATATCCGGTAAATTAAGACTAATGTTTTCACTGTCAGTTCTTGCCAGACTAGGTAATAGTTATAGATAACACATAGAATGGAGTCTATTTAGCTAATGTTGTATTCTAAAATTTTTTAGCATTAATATTATTGATCATATATATATGTAAAAATGATTTTTCTTTCTTTATCCATTAACACATATGACTCACACTTGAAGGAAAATAAAAATAAAGCTAGCTGTCACAATGAGAGTAGTACTGATCACTATGGCCCTCTGTCCCCTCCAGTGGTTGTCTGATCAAATAAGGTAGATAGCTATGGGAACTGGCTATCCATCTTAGAAGTTTGAAACAGACAAGCTTTTTCAGTATCACAGCCAGCTATTGTGATTTCCCAGCTGATTATGAAGTTTAAATGTAGATGATTGGTTAGATGAATCAGCAAGTAGAAAAAGACAAGACACAGGTCTGTTGATATACAACACTATTCTCTGGGAAGAGGGAATAAAGGGGAAAAAAAGCCGCTTCCTACACAGGAAAAGAAGTTCTAAATAGAACAAGATGCTTCCTCCCCTGAAACACTGACATTTACTTACAAGCACTGAAAGTGAGGAAATAGATTTAAAGCATCAGTTGCTTTGAACATTAAAGGACAGAAAACTCAAAAGGCTCAAATGTTACGCTTTTATCCCATTCTTTTCTCCCATCTGGATGTTGAGAACATTCTTTACTAAACACAAAAATAAAATTGAATTACTATTCAATTCCTTTATGCTCACCAAGAGTCTGGAGGAGATTTACACCAACTAAAAGGAATATCAACACATAATTAGTTGAAATACAGTAAAACCTTGGACATGATTTTTAACTGATCATTCTTCATTCAAGACTTATAGATACCACTATGCATATTATAAGCACTATGTTTGGTTCTAAGTACATTGAATTAGATAGGTTCCTGACCTCCAGTAACTTGTAAACTAGGATAGCAGATGAGCACATAAAAATAACAAAACAATGAATGCAACCTGTTTCATGGTAAAGTTTTCTAGCAGGTTCTTTATAAAACTGTATACTTATATTTATTTTGATCAATGTTTATATACTCCTAGAAATAGAAAGGTTTCCCATTGACAAGAGCAATTTTGGTAACATTTAGCAATTAGATCTGCAGGTATAGAACAAGGGCACAGGAAGGTGAATAAGGTATTTCCTTTGCAGTCTGAGACAATTAAGAATTGGCCCTAGCATAAAATAACTCAGTAGTTTGAGTGAGAATGGGGGTGAGGGGTGGATAAGATTTCAATCAAAAGTAAAAACAAAAATAAAATTAAGGTAAAATTCAGACATTTTATTAATTAGGCATTATTATGGGTTGAATTGTGGCCCCTCCAAATTTATAAGCTGAAGCTCTAACCCCCCCCCAGTATCTCACAATTTGACTCTATTTGGGGATAAAGCCTATGAAGAGGAAATTAAGGGTTTCCTCTGTGGCTCAGACAATAAAGAATCCGCCTGCAGTGCAGGAGACCCTGGTTCTAACCCTCGTTTGGGAAGATCCCTGGAGAAGGGAATAGCTACCCACCTTAGTATTCCTGTCTGGAGAATTCCATGGATAGAGGAATCTGGTGGGTTACATTCTCCAGGATCTCAAAGTCAGAGATGACTGAGTGTATTGGGGGATAAATCCTTTAAAGAAGTAATTGATTTAACATGGGATCAGTAAGACGGGGCTTGATTCAGTATGGTTAGCCTTCTATGCTGCTGCTGCTGCTAAGTTGCTTCAGTCGTGTCCGACTCTGTGCATCCCATAGACAGGAGCCCACCAGGCTACCCTGTCCCTGGGATTCTCCAGGCAAGAACACTGGAGTGGGTTGCCATTTCCTTCTCCATAGCCTGCTTATAAGAAGATTCAATTAGGATGCAGACATGCACAAAGGAAAGACCATGTGAACACTCAAGGCAAAGACGGTCATCTGCAAGCCAAAGAGAGGTCTCAGAAAAAAATCAATCCTGTCAACACTTTACTCTCCTGCTTCTAGTTTCCAGAATTCTGAGAAAATAAATGACTGTTATTTAATCCACCCAGTCTGTGGTACTTCAATATGATACTCCTAGTAAAATAATACACGAATTACTGCTTCAGTCTTTGAATGAGAGGATTTTTCCTAAAAAAATTATCACTATTTTTATATATAGGCAACTATCTAATGCCTCATGTGAAACCTATTATTAATTTATTTACCTTCAGAGATAATAAAAATTACTATAAAGCAAAGCACAGTATATAAATTTAAAGTCGCACCTACTATGTGACAGATATTATGTAGCACTGTGGGAACAAAAATAGATATCACGTTGTCCCTGTCCTCATGAGGCTGACAAACCACTAGGAAAGGGGTCACATGTGTGTGGTTATTTTATACAGTGTTACCTGTCACAATCTAAGAAAGGTCATGTTATCACATCAGGATGGCTTCTGACTCTTTGATTCAAGAGTTAGAGAACTTAATCAAGCTGTCAACCAAAAGATGACTCTATTTTTTGTAAATCACAGAGCACTATGTGATTTTTGGCATATGACAGAGTCAAGTGACACTGCTATTTCAAAACGAGATTCACTATTACTCACATTTATAAAAATGAACAAAAGGAATAAAAGGGATGCTGATCCCGTTCTCAGCTTTGCATTAAATACAATTCATCCAAATACATGGAAACTATCTGAAGAGAAAGCAGCTATCTATGTAATTAAAATATGAATTCCTAGTAAAAATTTGAATTTTATGTTTGACAATCTATGAAAAGTGTATTTATGCCCTTTGATCCATTTTATATAAATAATCATAATGATATCTTAAAATAGAGGACAATTTTTAACAGAACATGATGGTTAGAAAAAATTTTAAAATTTTAATATAAATAAACTTTAATTGCACAGAAGTACAGTAAAGCCATCTTTAAAAGGGTTCAGGCACAAAATACATTAGAATACTATTAGGTGGTATAATTTGGGCCATGGGGTGAACAGATATTTGGTCAAATGTTATTCTAGGTATTTCTGGGAGTCTGGGTCTTTTATTAAAGTATAGCTGATTTACTATTTTGAATGTGATTATGTGATTAACATTTAAAAATCAGTAGGTGCAGTAAAAGCAGATTGCTCACCGTAATGTGGGTGGGCCTCAGTCAATCAGTTGAAGTCCTATATATCACAAAGGTTGATCCACCACTGACCCACAAAGGCACTGGCAACTCTTCAAATGAAAACACTGACTCTTCTTGGTACTACAGCAACCCACCAGACTTTAGACTAAAATAAGAATATTGGTTCTGCCGATTTTCAACTTGCCAACTTCCATAATCACTTGAGATAATCACTTAAAATAAATCCTCATGTATATGCATGTGTATATACCTCCTGTTGGTTCACAGTTGTGAAAAATGGGGCGAAGAGGAAGATCCAGCCGAAAAGAGGGGAGAAGAAACATTCTAGGCAAAGGCAACATCATGATTTAAGGCATATGGAGAAACAGTATGGTGAGCTCCTGCTCTTCTAACAGCTTAATGTTGTGAGTGTAACATACAAAATGGGTAAAGAGGTGAAGATGGGCTGTCAAGACAGGTTCAGATGGAAAAGATCTTTATGTGTTCTGCTAAGGGAGTTGGAATTTATCCTGTAGGTAGTGAGAAATCAAATTTTAAGCAGTAGATTGATATTACTTTAGGTTATGGATATGCAAGATAGACTGGGAAAAATAGGACTACAAGGAGAAATATCATGTAGGAGCCTATTGCTATAATACAGTTTAAAGTTGAAAAGTATCTCAACTATAGCAGTGGGAATGGTTACAGTGACTTCAGAAATACATACTAAGTGATAGTGACAGTCCTCATCATTAGTTGGTCATTGTGAAGACAGAGAGAGGAGGTCAAGGCTTCTAACTGTGCTATGGAAGGTGCTGACCAGAATGTTACTTTGTTATCAAGGAGGAATATGTCATCTTCAACTGAAACAGACTTCAGGAAAAAGTGTCAGCTGAGAAAATGAGTTTACTCTCTTTTTTTTTTTTTTTTTTGAGGCATCTTTAGAACAGTCAGTGGGAATGGTAAAATAGGCAATTAGATAGAAGGTCTTGAAGTCATGTAAGTGAACTTAACTAGAGACATGGACTTTAGAGTTCTTTCTTTTATATAGTTGATCTCTGAAAACATGTAATTGGACAATTTCTCCCATAGTGAGCACAAAATGAAAAGAACAGCTGCCAAGGATGAAGCCTCCAGGAATACAAGTGTTGAAAAGACTGGTGGAGAAAAACTCGTTAAGTGGAAAAAAGAAAAGATAGGAAAAGACTCAAAAGGCTCTGTTTTTATGGAAAAAAATAATAAAGGTTTCAGAACTAGATACTGATTAGCAGAGTCATATGCAGTAGATGAGTCTAGTGAGATAGAAATATCCTTTGTATTTAGGGCTTGTAAGGTGAAATTTCAAAAATCTTGTAAGTGCAAAAGCTAGATTACAATGGCATCATGAGTGTATGAGAAGTAATACACCAGAATTCTGATATATTTTGAGGACAGAAAAAAAAAGCAAATGATATTAAAGAAGCATTTAGGATAGATTTTTTAAATCTAAGCTTATGGGTTGAGGAAAAGATCCAAGGAAAAAGAGGTTGTCTAAAGACATAGAATAGAAAGGAATTAAGAGAGCATGGTCTTGATGAGGAAGGGTTAGGGTAGATCATTGTCATCAGAGTGAAAGAGAAATGAGGATGGATGGATAGGATTGAAAAATACAAGAAAATCAAACATAAAGCATCCAAAGTTCTCATGAAAGAAGGAAAGGGCAATCTATTGAAAATGGTAAGAGAAGTGGGGAAGGAGGAGACAGAAAATGATTTAAGATCTTAAGGAGAGTGATAAAAATGTTAAAACATTTATTTTGGAAAATAGAGTTTGAGCTAATGATATGCCAGACATTGTTTAGTGTTTAGGAAATATCCACTTTGTCCTCTATATTTCCCAGATATTCATATATCTAGCAGGGCTCATGTGAGAAGAGTGTTGCTCAGTCTAAGACAGTTTAGATTATACCTGCTCCATAGTCTCTCCTCTAGCTATGAAAAAGACTGTGAGTTTCCAACAGAAAAGCTATAAATTGAAGAAGGTCTATCAAGTATTATCAGAGTATAACAGGAACAAAAAATAAGCTCTAATGTATTAAGCCATTGAGATTTTGGGATTTGCTATGGCAGCATAAGCAAGCCTATTATCATTAATGAACCAAGGATAATTAAAAGGTTACTTCTAGGATTATAGATGAGGATTTGCAGGAGAGGCATGTAAAGCCAAGTGATTTTCTACTCTCTGTGCATAGGAGTCAAAAGCAGCAGAGTTGGGATTATTGGTATCAAGAAGGGAAGAGGGTAGGAAGAGAAGGAGAGAAAGAAGGAGATGATTAGCAGTGAGTGGGACTGATAGGCTTAGGAGAAAAACTAAACCATAAGGGAGTAGGCGGTTCTCTTAGTTTAAAAACTGGGCATATTAGGAGAGTTAGAGTGAGACTGAAGAATGGAAAAATATGGTCCAAGAGTGGTAAGTTGTATTTTTAAGATTTTTAAGGTGGACCATTTACAGGTGATGGTTAAGTTTGTGGATTTTCTCTTGGTACTGTAGCTGATATAAAGTGGAGATGAAAGTTAAAATGGTCCAGAAGTTCTTCAGGGGAATTTCTGCCTGTGTCATCTCCATGAATGTTGAAACAGCACATGTTCTTCACTTTGACCTTCTCTTCTATAATCCCTCTTCCACTTTTAAGGGCCCTTGTGATTACACTGGGACCACTTGGAAAAATCCAAGATAATCCATTTTGAGGTCAGCTAATGATGAACAACTGCTTAATTCCATCTGCTACTTTAATGTATTTTTGACCTTTAACCTAACATATTCATGGTTCCAGGGGTTAGGATATGGGCATCATAAGGACATCATTATTTTGTCAACCATACCATCATTTTAAACTCAGAGTCCCCTACGCATTTCTTGCTGTTTCCATGGAGGCCCATTGTGTTCACTTTTCTCTGAAATTCTTTTCCCGTTAAATTTTGTTAAAGGGGACCACCCTCCCTTCCACTAGAGTCTGCAGAATGGCTTCAGTGTCCATACCCCCAGCCCCGAGGCAAGGGCTGATGTGGTTGAGGCTGCAGAAGCAAAAGTCTTTTGTCTGCAGATGACAGCCAGTCCTGTTCACCCAGAAATCGTCACCCAACTCACCCAAGCCATGAAGTGACCCTGCCTCACATAGCCACATTAATGAGCAAAAACTGTTAGTTATAAAGAAGTCATTTTGGTACTGCTGGGAGCAAGCTGAAGCAAGCTCAGACTGGAATGGTCAAGAGTCTTGAATCAAATTTCTGTTGCTTTAATTAAGTCTGAACAGACATCCACTACTGCGGTTAACTTTCATTTGTCAGTTTTCAAAAAGTACTCAAAGTAACTTAACCTCTCTGGGACTCAATGATGTGAAAGCAAAGGAGGAAAAAAATGTTCAAAAATTAAAAAAAAAAAAACAGAAAAAATAGCTCCTTTTTGAAATATCTAGAGAAAGTAGATTCTTCCCAACCTTAGTCTAATTATTTTAATGAAGTTTTAGAAGCTTAATAGGGCGAGGAAAAGGCATTAGTGCGGATGAAATAGATTTGATTTGCAAAAACCTCTAGAAAGGGTTCTTTTCTCGGCAATGTGAATATTCTCTCCATGTACTACCACAATAGGCAAAAGTTGGTCATTCTATCACTGGGTTAAAACTATTTCCTGCTATTCTTCCTCAGGTTGGGGATATAAAATATGCTTCTGTGTCAGATACACTCACATTCTACTCCTAAACTGGAAAAAGAAAAACCGAGAGAATGTGGCTATGAAAACTAAGGTGCAGTTTTCCTTTCATACCTCCATTTACAAAGAACAAGGTTTGCTTTAAATTTTATTTTTCCTCTTGGTAGTTAAGAGTAGCTCCTATAAAGTGACTTTGTGTTTGTCAGGGTGGCTCAGCGGGGATTTTCTGAGTATGAGTGACTCACTAAAGAGGAGGAATAAAGAAATGACTCAACAAAACAAGGAATAGATGATGATAGGAAGGTAACAGACAAGCTGGTTCATAAAGAAAGAATGAGTTTGGATATTCAGAAAAATTAATTCACAGTGAAATGTAGAGAATGAAAATAAAATCAGAACAGGGAAAAGAATGTTAAGAACTAAGCAAGAACCACTAATGTTTGATGACCTGTCAACTCACAAATGGGAAGCAGGTGTCTGTCTTTTAATCTACTTCTGGGAAGACTCAGTGTTTCCAAAGGGAAAGAAAAGACAGGCTTCGATTACAGCTGAGATATACCTAGATCACATCGGATGTACTTGTTTTCTATTTTACTTTTAAAATTGTGCCAACTACATCTGTGAAGGATTTAAGCCAACTCTGCTCTCTAATAGTTTTCTTTCATAATCATCTCTAAAGACTAGTGAATGTTGTATTGTTGCTCTGCAACTTAAATATGCCAAAAATATTTTAGAAGTGTCACCCTTGCCGTATGAGAAGTGGGCTGAAATTTATTCTTTTGTATTTTAATGGAAAATATAAATATCAAGAAAGTCCAAAGGAAAAATACCTAAAAGTTTGTAAATTAATTGTTTCTTGTTAAAACCTGTGGGTCATTGTCATAGAAAGATTGAATTTAAGAGTGGCCTTACACACAGGAACAAACTTAACAGAGAATTATTTTCTCATCTGGGTACTGTTGTAATCCAAATTCAGTCCATTTATGTTACTCTTTACCTTGTAAGTAACAGAGCTTCAGATAGGCCTCTGAAATCATAAATATAGCTATATATTGTTTTCTAAAATGTGTATTTTAGTTAAATATAAGGACAAGAAAATGGAAGCACTGTTTCTCCTCAAAGACATTTTACAAGTCTGGAGTATGATTATCTTCAAATAATTATCTGTTCATCTATGTGCCTAGCTGTCTATCTCCTGGTTAATCTGATATCATATAGTGCTCTACTTTGCCTCATCTCTAATTACAAACTTCCAGACTAAAGATTCTGGTTCCCATATGAGATGTAGCATTAGCACAAGAAACTGCACTTTTTCAAAAGTCAAAACTTTAAACTATATTATTTGAAAAATCCATTTAGAGTAGAAATCTAATTAGCCAGACCCCCTGTGGCTGGAGCTGCCGGAACCCTCGAGCCTCTTCCTGGCAAGGTACTGAGTGAGAGGCGGGGGAGACCGGGGCACAGCTGGGGAAGGTTAGCTCCGTCTGCAGTCTCCTCAGAATGTGCAGCCCCTGATGAAGGGAGGGTTGATGGAAGCATGTCAGGGAGCCTTCTCGGGGCAACAGGGTCATGCAGCACCTGTGCCAGCATCATGTGTCTCCTTATTAAAATAAGCACCTTGGAATTTCTCCTCACTCTTGTCATTTGGAAAGTGAAATAATGGGACAATTGTACATTTTTCCCCTAGATTATAGAGGACAATACCATCGGAAAATATTTATATGTATTTTATTCACATTGTTAACACACTAATGTGTTGCATACAGTTGAGGAAACCAGCAGTCAGAATACGCTTTCTCTAGATTAAAATACTATGGCTCAGAAGGGGAAAAGGAGGGAAAGAGTCATACAAAATGTACTTACGGATCTCTTTTTTCCAAGGAATGTTATTTCTTCTAAAATGTGTAATACATTGTATACATATATATATATATATATACATTTCTATGTGTATATATGTATAGATTTAATTTTTAGTGGGGAAGAGGTCATCTCTAAGTTTGGGGCCGTCTTCTGACTGATGAGCTTTCATCTTTATTTTCTATTTGGCAGGAGCTCCCTATCCCATGTATCACCTTGTTGAAGAGCAATGATCTGTTTCTTAATACCAGTACCAGAAAGGCAGGCACTTTTGCTCTGTGCTGGCAAGCGGCACACGTGTGTACCACTTTGCAAAAGCTGATCAGATGCCCCAGTAGGCCTTTCTCTCTTGAGTGAATGACACAAAAAATAAGAAAGAAGAATTCTTTTTTCTTCAAAAGAGACCATACTCCAGAGCCTCAGAAGATCTAGCTTTACTCTTTCTGTTAAAAAGACAAGTCATTGTGCTTCTAGTGTTTTGGTTCTAAGCAGTTCTTGTAGTGTCCAGCCTGGTTCCCAGATTCCCATTAAAGCCGAGGCCCTTCCTATCCATTTACTAATTCTTTATTTTTGTATAAGCAAGTCAGAATAAGTTTCTGCCCCTGATAGCCAATCGTACTGTAGACAATGCAAATGCTGAGAACGGATTCTGTTTCAAATTTGCCACCTAAGATTTCTTTTCAAAAAACATTTTTACCTCCTTTGTCGAAGATAAGGTGTCCATAGGTGTGTGGGTTAATCTCAGGGCTTTCTATTTTGGTCCATTGATCTATATTTCTGTCTTTGTGCCAGTACCATACTGTCTTAATGACTGTGGCTTTGTAGTAGAGCCTGAAGTCAGGCAGGTTGATTCCTCCAGTTCCATTCTTCTTTCTCAAGATTGCTTTGGCTATTCGAGGCTTTTTGTATTTCCATACGATCTTGAGATTATTTGATCTAGTTCTGTGAAAAATACTGCTGGTAGCTTGATGGGAATTGCATTGAATCTGTAGATTGCTTTGGGTAGTATACTCATTTTCACTATATTGATTCTTCCGACCCATGAGCATGGTATATTTCTCCATCTATTAGTGTCCTCTTAGATTTCTTTCATCAGTGTTTTATAGTTTTCGATATATAGGTCTTTAGTTTCTTTAGGTAGGAATATTCCTAAGTATTTTATTCTTTTCGTTGCAATGGTGAATGGAATTGTTTCCTTAACTTCTTTTCTCTACTTCTCATTGTTAGTGTATAGGAATGCAAGGGATTTCTGAGTGTTGATTTTATATCCTGCAACTTTAGTATATTCATTGATTAACTCTAGTAGTTTTCTGGTCGAGTCTTTAGGATTTTCTATGTAGAGGATCATGTCATCTGCAAACAGTGAGAGTTTTACTTCTTCTTTTCCAATTTGGATTCCTTGTATTTTCTTTTTCTGCTCTGATTGCTGTGGCCAAAACTTCCAGTACGATGTTGAAGAGTAGTGGTGAAAGTGGACACCCTTGTCTTGTTCCTGACTTTAGGGGAAATGGTTTCAATTTTTCACCATTGAGGATAATGTTAGCTGTGGGTTTGTCATATATAGCTTTTATTATGTTGAGGTATGTTCCTTCTATTCCTGCTTTCTGGAGAGTTTTTATCATAAATGGATGCTGAATTTTGTCAAAGGCTTTTTCTGCATCTATTGAGATAATCATATGATTTTTGTTTCTCAGTTTGTTAATGTGATGAATTACCTTGATTGACTTGTGGATATTGAAGAATCCTTGCATCCCTGGGATAAAATCCACTTGGTCATGGTGTATAATCTTTTTAATGTGTTGCTGGATTCTGATTGCTAGGATTTTGTTGAGGATTTTTGCGTCTATGTTCATCAGTGATATTGGCCTGTAGCTTTCTTTTTTGTGTGTGGTGTCTTTGTCAGGTTTTGGTATTAGGGTGATGGTGGCCTCATAGAATGAGTTTGGAAGTTTACCTTCTCTGCAATTTTCTGGAATAGCTTCAGTAAGATAGGTGTTAGCTCTTCTCGGAATTTTTGGTAGAATTCAGCTGTGAAGCCGTCTGGACCTGGGCTTTTGTTTGCTGGAAGATTTCTGATTACAGTTTCAATTTCCGTGCTTGTGATGGGTCTGTTAAGATTTTCTATTTCTTCCTGGTTCAGTTTTGGAAAATTGTACTTTTCTAAGAATTTGTCCATTTCTTCCAAGTTGTCCATTTTATTGGCATATAATTGCTGATAGTAGTCTCTTATGATTCTTTGTATTTCTGTGTTGTCTGTCGTGATCTCTCCATTTTCATTTCTAATTTTATTGATTTGATTTTTTTCACTTTGTTTCTTGATGAGTCTGGCTAATGGTCTGTCAATTTTATTTATCCTTTCAAAGAACCAGCTTTTTGCTTTGTTGATTTTTGCTATGGTCTCTTTTGTTTCTTTTGCATTTGTTTCTGCCCTAATTTTTAGGATTTCTTTCCTTCTACTAACTCTGGGGTTCTCTATTTCTTCCTTTTCTAGTTGCTTTAGGTGTAGAGTTAGGTTATTTATTTGACTTTTTTCTTGTTTCTTGAGGTATGCCTGTATTGCTATGAACTTTCCTCTTAGGACTGCTTTTAAAGTGTCCTAAAGGTTCTGTGTTGTTGTGTTTTCATTTTCATTCGTTTCGATGCATATTTTGATTTCTTTTTGATTTCTTCTGTGATTTGTTGATTATACAATGGAGTAAAGACAGTCTCTTTAACAGGTGGTGCTGGGAACACTGGTCAACCACTTGTAAAAGAATGAAACTAGAACACTTTCTAACACCATACACAAAAATAAACTCAAAATGGATTAAAGATCTAAATGTAAGACCAGAAACTATAAAACTCCTAGAGGAGAACATAGGCAAAACACTCTCCGACATAAATCACAGCAGGATCCTCTATGATTCAGATCCCAGTATACTGGAAATAAAAGCAAAGATAAACAAATAGGATCTAATTAAAATTAGAAGCTTCTGCACAACAAAGGAAACTATAAGCAAGGTGAAAAGACAGCCTTCTGAATGGGAGAAAACAATAGCAAATGAAACAACTGACAGACAACTAATCTCAAAGATATATAAGCAATTTATGCAGCTCAACTCCAGAAAAATAAATGATCCAATAAAAAAATGGGCCAAAGAACTAAATAGGCATTTCTCCAAAGAAGACATACGGATGGCTAACAAACACATGAAAAGATGTTCAACATCACTCATTATCAGAGAAATGCAAATCAAGATCACAATGAGGTACCATTTCACACCAGTCAGAATGGCTGCGATCCAAGTCCACAAGCAATAAATGCTGGAGAGGATGTGGAGAAAAGGGAACCCTCTTACACTGCTGGTGGGAATGCAAACTAGTACAGCCATTATGGAAAACAGTGTGGAGATTCCTTAAAAAATTGCAAATAGAACTGCCTTATGACCCAGCAATCCCACTGCTGGGCAAACACACTGAGGAAACCAGAATTGAAAGAGACACATGTACCCCAATGTTCATTGCAGCGCTGTTTATAATAGCCAGGACATGGAAGCAACCTAGATGTCCATCAGCAGATGAGTGGATAAGAAAGCTGTGGTACATATACACTATGGAATACTACTCAGCCCTTAAAAAGAATAAATTTGACTCAGTTCTAATGAGATGGATGAAATTGGAACCGATTATACAGAGTGAAGTAAGCCAGAAAGAAAAACACCAATACAGTATACTGACACATATATATGGAATTTAGAAGATAGTAATGATGACCCTATATGTGAGACAACAAAGAGACACAGAGGTATAGAGTGGACTTTTGGACTCTGAGGGAGAGGGAAAGGGTGGGATGGTTTGGGAGAATGGCAATGAAACGTGTATATTTTCCTGTAAGAAACGAAGCGCCAGTCTATGTTCAATGTAGGATGCAGGATGCATGGGGCTGATGCACAGGATGATTCAAGTAGAGGATGTGGAGTGGGAAGTGGGAGGGGGCTTCAGCAATGGGAGATTGTGTTCACCTATGGCTGATTTGTGTCAATGTATGGCAAAACAAATACAGTATTGTAATTAAATAAATAAATAAATTAAAAAAAAAACATTTTTAAAACTATCAATTTGGTAGTTTTACGTAAAAGAGCTACAGCATTGAAAGATCCATAATTTCTACAGCATTGAATAACAATAATATCTTTATCGCTAGACAAGTTCTCTCAGTACAGTAAGAGAATAAGATAAGGTCTATGGTTTTAAAATTAGGAGGGGGTTGAAAACTGGCTCTCCTTGTAATTGGAATTTTGAAATCTATACAACCTTTGTCTTTTTAAAAGATCACTACTGTAAATATTCTCAACAGAAGTAGCAAATGATACTGTAGTAATATGAACATATTTTTATTTCCTTGGGGGAAGGACTACTGGCTTTTGTACTTCTGAAGAGGAGAGAGTGAAAGGTACAGCAGAGTTCAGAAGTTCCACCCTGGCAAATGAGTTCATCAAGATGGCTGGATGAATGGCAGGTATGGGGAAATTAACAAAATAGTTCCAGTCAGCCGCTCTTGCCCCACCATCTCATGCCCTCTCACCCCATGCTCTGTGAACAATGACTCTGCATGGTTGTGCAACAGCTGTGATCACTTTTAGCACTGCATGTGTGCACCATGAGGTACTCACTTAGTCACAGGGTACTTTATGCAGGAGAGAGAGGCTGTGCCAGCCAGGAGAGAATAAACAAGTCTGTAGTTCCTGTGGCTCCTCAAATCTCCTTAGAGCCACTTAGCTCGTGCCTTGCCTACCCTAGTTCAGCAAACAGTGTGAACAGCAAGACAATTGGCATCAGGTACAGGATAAGCAAGACAACAGGGCAAACTAAAACAAAAATCATTCAACATCTTCGTGGATATTGTTCTTAAGCAGAGCTCAAAGAGTTCCACAGAGCCATTTAGATGCATTTTCCCTAGGATGAAGTTGCATCACTAAGGATTCCAGGCCAAGAACAGAGTAGAAAAGAAAATCCTATTGCTTCAGCCAGAGGATTTCAAAGAAGACCAAGCTCTCCCACTTTTCACCTATGAGAATGTGACTATGTTGGAAAGCAACACGTGTAGACAGTACTGGCTGGGCTCTTCTTCAAGGAGCAAAGCATATAGGAAAACAACTATGGAATCTAAATGAAGAGAACTGACCACAAAACTGTAACTTGGACCAATTTACTGAGTGTTAATTGGTTTTAAAAATGTGTTTAGAGAGTTCAGATTCAAAAGTAGTTATCAACATGGAAAGTGCCATTTCAACCAACAGTTAAAACTACTTAATTAAGAAGGTGGATTTCTCAGGTGTCTCAGTGGTAAAGAATTCTCCTGCCAATGCAGGAGACATGGTTTGATTCCTGGGTTGGCAAGATCCCCTGGAGTAGGAAATGGCAACCCACTTTAGAGTTTTTGCCTGAAACGTCCTGTGGACAGAGAAGCTTGGTGAGCTCCATGGGACCCCATGAGTCCATGTGACTGCAGAGAGTCAGAGATAACTAAGCATAAACACAATTAGGAAGATAAAATTTTCTTTGATAAAATTTTAAGAAAACTGGTTCAAAACATAGTCTCTTGTAACATATCTGAATGTCCTACCTGAGTTAGATGCTTGGATCATGTGTCAAAAAAGTTAAAAGGCTAAACATTCTATCAGTACAAGGATCCACTGTGATTCTAGAGTGTGTATACTAAGAATAGGAAAAGCATAATTAACTGCAGTGTTACTATAAAGTACCTTGATATCTAAATCACTAATCTTTGTATTCAAGTTGTATGTAAAGACTTGACCATGTTACAAATAATATGTCTGAATCTTATCCAATATTTCCAACTGCCTGCTTGATATCTACATTTGACTATCTGATAATAACCTGAGCTTAATATGTACCAAACCATGTAAATTGTTCTTAAAGTCTTTCCCATCTTAATTAGCAACCATTTCAGTCCTCAGGTCAAAATATCTTGCTATCATTCTTGATGTCTTTCTCACACCCCATATATTGTTCATGAGACAATCTCATCAGCTCTATATCTGAAATATATTCCAGATTTGACTACCTCTAACTACTCTCACTGGGCCTCCCAGATGGCTCAGTGGTAAAGAATCCACCTGCAAATGCAGGAGACACTGGTTTAATCCCTGGGTCAGAAAGATCCTCTGGAGAAGGAAATGGGAACCCAAGTCAGTATTCTTGCCTGGGAAACCCCGTAGACAGAGGAGCCTGCTAGGCTTTAGCTCATGTCTAACTGAAGAGTTAGACATGACTTAGCAACAGAACAACAACAAAGAAAAGCTAACTTACTACTGAGCTGATAAATTTCACCTACAAGGTTATTCCAGCTACATTCAAAATCATGTGGCATATACAGATTGAAACATAGGGTATTTTTGCACAAATTGTTACTAAAACCACTAAAAATCATAATACTTCCCAATACAATGGATAGGTCTCTTCTAATATGAGGAATTATCCTACATTTTAAGTTGTCATTAGCTACAGAAAGGTATTTTCTAGAAACTTTTGAAATAGCATTGGAAAAATTCAACTTACTATGTAGTCAAAATTTTTAAATGACTTCTGTCATTTTAAATGAGGAAAAGCATAATAAAATACTTTTAAGTTACTCCAGTCAAAGTTCTTGGTCAAGAATTCTGTATCATGAAACAAAATTATGTTATTAAAGGGATGGCACAATCAAAAGACTCAAGAAACTTTATTCAGTGCATAACTATAAACACATCCACATGTAGAGATAATTTTGTTTGCACAAGACTATGAAAACCCAAGATGATGAAGAATAAATAATATCTGACTCTGTAAAATTCAGAATTACTTTGAAATACCTTTATCAATAATTATATTGGTAAAAAGTTAATTAAGACTATCTTGTTTATTTGTTTGTTTCTGAAAGACATTTCTTGGCTAAGTCTCCTTAGTGGGTAAAATATGAAAAGGCAATGGCATCTCTGGATGGAATTCTCAAAGAACCTTCCAAATGGCAGGATTATAGAACAGATTTAAAAAGCATGTGGGGAACTGGAATCAGATTTGTGATAACAATTCTGTCTTCTTTTATGTTTCTAAAAGCTTTGAAAGAGAACATCATGGATGTACTATAGGATATATAAACTGTAAACGATGTGAGGTTATATACAGAATATCAAATGATGGGCTTTACAAGTAAAAAGCACAAGCAACATACAAGCAAAATGGGAGATACTAATGGATAAACAATGATATATTACTGCAATTTTATCTGCCATGATTCTTTAAAGTATTTTCTTATCAATACCATAGATTTGCACACTCTCTAAAAGATGCATTAAAAAGTTTAAGAAAATACAGAGACACTATTGAGATTTTTAAGCAAGAAATATACAGTACCCCAAAGGATAGCAACTCATACTTTTTCAAGCATGCATCACTTGTCCTTGTTGTCACCATATACAGACCTCCTAGCTACAAAAACAAACTTCAAAGGCCTCCAATTTGTTCAACTTGCTGTTGATTGAATCCAATGAGCAACGCTAGCACTCAAGTAGATAAATTTTTATGGAGTGAACCACACAATCAGGACTACTCATTTTCCTTTAAAACTAGTATCAGGAAATTTCAAAATGGACATTTACAGATGTCATCAATCCTACTATACTTTGCAAGTAAATTCTGTTTTCTCCTCTCTTTTGTGCTTATTTCACATCTTTTCCTTACTCCTCTGTATAGCATTCAGGTTATGATAGCAGTTTCTATGTGCTAGTAAAGCTGGAAAACAATTGGATCACTCACACTTTGCAGGTGGAAGTGGAAATGTAATTGATCCAAAATTATTTGGATGTATATACTGAAGCAATTCACTTCAAGGCACATTCCCAAGGGAAAAAAATATATATATGTACCAAAACACATGTGTAAGAACAATCATAGCTGTTTAATTCAAAATGGCCAAAGACGGAAAAGCAACTCAAATATCCATCAATAGCAAAGTAAAAAAATATGTGGTGTATTTACACAAAGGACTTCCACATAGCCATGGGAAAGAACAATAGCTGATGCATTCAACTGCATGGATGAAAGCCAGATGCATAAGAGTATACCACTGGATTCCATTTCTACAAAGTTCCAAGATCAACAAAAACTTGCCAGTGGTAATGTAAGTCAGAACAGTGATAGAAGTCTGAGCGACTGGGTACTGATTAGGAAAGGGAACATGGAATCCTCGTAGGGTGTTAGACTTACTCTATTTTTAATTTGTATGATGGTTGGTAAAGGACATGTTTACATGTGAAAAGTCATTAAACGGTATATTGGTAATGGCACACTTTTGTACTTTGCTTTCTATATTAAAAAAACCACTTTATTTGGAAATAAATATAGATTCACAAGTTTCAAAAATGGAAATCACATGCTTCCTTTACCTAGCCTCTCTCAAAGTGAACATATTACATAACTATATTAGAATACTAAAAGCAAGACATTGAGATGACTACAAATGGTAGAACTTATTAAAATGTCATAGATTACACAAATACTCTTTTATGTACATGTCAGTGCAATTTACTAATGTGTAGCCTTATGAAACTACCATCATAATCAAGATATTCAACTTGATTACCTTGTCCTAGCCTTTAACACCCACATTCTCCCTTCTCTCCCCTATTCTTAAGTTCAGTTCAGTCGCTCAGTCGTGTCCGACTTTTTGTGACCCCATGAACTGCAGCATGCCAGGCCTTCCTGTCCATCACAAACTCCCAGAGTTTACTTAAACTCTAGTCCATCGAGTCGGTGATGCCATCCAGCCATCTCATCCACTGTCGTCCCCTTCTCCTCCTGCTCCCAATCCCTCCCAGCATCAGGGTCTTTTCCAAAGAGTCAACTCTTTGCATGAGGTAGTCAAAGTATTGGAGTTTCAGCCTCAGCATCAGTCCCCCAATGAACACCCAGGACTGATCTCCTTTAGAATGGACTGGTTGGATTTCCTTGCAGGCCAAGGGACTCCCAGGAGAACCACAGTTCAAAAACTTCGATTCTTCGACGCTCAGCTTTCTTCACAGTCCAACTCTAACATCAATACGTGACCACAGGAAAAACCATAGCCTTGATTAGACAGACCTTAGTAGGCAAAGTAATGTCTCTGCTTTTGAATATGCTATCTAGGTTGGTCATAACTTTCCTTCCAAGGAGTAAGCCTCTTTTAATTTCATGGCTGCAATCATCATCTGCAGTTATTTTGGAGCCCCTAAAAATAAAGTCTGACACTGTTTCCATTGTTTCTCCATCTATTTCCCATGAAGTGACGAGACCAGATGCCATGATCTTCATTTTCTGAATGTTGAGCTTTAAGCCAACTTTTTCACTCTCCTCTTTCACTTTCATCAAGAGGCTTTTTAGTTCCTCTTCACTTTCTGCCATAAGGGTCTTGTCATTTGCATATCTGAGGTTATTGATATTTCTCCTGGCAATCTTGATTCCAGTTTGTGTTTCTTCCAGCCCAGCATTTCTCATGATGTACTCTGCATAGAAGTTAAATAAGCAGGGTGACAATATACAGCCTTGATGTACTCCTTTTCCTATTTGGAACCAGTCTGTTCCATGTCCAGTTCTAATTGTTGCTTCCTGACCTGCATATAGGTTTCTCAAGAGGCGGGTCAGGTGTTCTGATATTCCCATCTGTTTCAGAATTTTCAACAGTTTATTGTGATCCACACAGTCAAAGGCTTTGGCATAGTCAATAAAGCAGAAATAAATGTTTTTCTGGAACTCTCTTGCTTTTTCCATGATCCAGTGGATGTTGGCAATTTGATCTCTGGTTCCTCTGCCTTTTCTAAAACCAGCTTGAACATCTGGAATTTCACAGTTCGCATATTACTGAAGCCTGGCTTGGAGAATTTTGAGCATTACTTTTACTAGCGTGTGAGATGAGTGCATTTGTGCAGTAGTTTGAGCATTCTTTGGCATTGCCTTTCTTTGGGATTGGAATGAAAACTGACCTTTTCCAGTCCTGTGGCCACTGCTGAGTTTTCCAAATTGGCTGGCATATTGAGTGCAACACTTTCACAATGTATTCTTTAAGGATTTGAAATAGCTCAACTGGAATTCCATCACCTCCACTAGCTTTGTTTGTAGTGATGCTAAGGCCCACTTGACTTCACATTCCAGGATGTCTGGCTCTAGGTGAGTGATCACAAATACTTATCTGACAAGTACTAATCTGCTCTCCATCTTTCTAATTATTTTATGAATGCAACTGAATGGAATCATGTAGTATGTATTGAGATTGTTTTTTGTTTTTAACAACTCAGGATTCCTTAAGTTTCATTCAAGTTGATGTGCATATTAATTGTTTGCTCCTTTTTTATCTCTGAGTAGTATTCCATGTGTGAATATACCAGTTTGTTTAATCATTTACCCTCTGAGTGACACTTGGGTAGTTTCTAGTTTTGGCTATTATGAATAAAGCTGATACAAACACAATTAAAAATAAGTTTTCATTTCTCTGAGATAAATGCCCATGAGTGCAATTTCTGAGTTTTATGTTAAATTCATTTTCAGTTTTGAAAGATTCCGAAACTGTTCTTTAGAGATCTGAACCATCTTAATTTCCACCAGCAATGTGCGAGTGATCCACTTTCTCTGAATTCTCTTCAGTGTTTGAAGTTATCATTGTTTTTCCTCTTACCCATTCTGACAGGGGTGATATCTTATAATTTTTATGTGAATTTCTGTAATGTGTAATGATTTTGAACATATATTCTTATGCTTATTTGTTATCTGTATATCTTCTCTGTGGATACTTTATGTACTTTGTACCCCAAAATGAATGTAAAACACAAAGAAAAAATATCCCCCTTACAAAATGAAAAGATTTCAGGCTCTGGAGGCAGACTCCTTAATACAAACACTAGCTTTGCCACTTAACAGCAGTGTTACTTTAGGCAACTTTCTTATTCATATGTCTAATAGGGATGTTGTGGGTATTTAGCATATTCATTTATTTAAATAATTTAAAACAGCACCTAAGAGATTATCAGGACAAATACAGAAAGTGATGTGTAAAGGTGCAAGGACTTTCTTCACTATCCCATCCTCTATGTCCATAAATTGCCTGGCATTTAAAATAGATACCCTCTGTTCTCAAATGATTAGAAACAGTCCTTGGTAGATTAATTTTTAAGTCTATCAGGACTGGAAACACAAACACACACATATATATATATATATAAGGTACATTCATTCATCTTCTTTTAATGCATGGGTGAGTCTTTGGGTGAAGATCCAATGATTGGAGCTCCCAACCTTGTGCATAAGTCACACTCATAAAACATCCTCTGTGATTATCAGACTGTTAAAGATGAACAAGCAATTAAATATAGACACTTGTGAAGCCCTGAGGATGTAGGCTGGTTTAAGATTTTTAGAATATTTTCCTCTAAACTGTATAATTCTCTGATCAAAGTCAATTTAACATTTTTTAATGTTAAAAACTCATCTTAATATTGGTAATATTTCCAAAATTTTAACTGAGTTTATAGAAATAACAACTTTGTTCCATTTGTCACTATTTCTCATTAACAACTTTTTGTGATAATAACTGGTTTACTGTAATATTAATTAAATCATATAATTGTGATAGCAAATACAGTTGCGATAACAGATTTGGACACAACATTGTGAAGGTTATGCTAATACATATTTTCCCAGCTCTACTGACCATTTAACCTCTAGGTAAATAAACTGAGAACAATCTCAAAATTTCTTATCGCATTAAATTTAGAATTTGGGTAATTAAATTTTATAATCAGTCACAAGCAAAAAGTAAAAACCTATATTTGGTCATCATCAAGATTTGGTCATCATTCAGGTTTTTATATGAATTTGTGAAAAATAAGTTTTTCAAAATAATTAATTTGTCTGTTTTAAAACTATTGTGAACATATTTGTTTCTTTTATTTTTCCAGAACCTCAGAGGATAGCTGAGGCTTTAAATTTAGTTGGAAAATTAAGACAGAGAGGTGAAATATTAACAAATGTATTCAGAAGAATCACAGATACATGATGAAATACTGATACAACTAAATATTTAAAATAATTAGTTTTCAATAAGTTGTATTTATAAATTAATCTTATGATATGAATAATTTTCAGAAAAATCAGTGAAAATTAATACATAGCTCATTTGTACCATAAATAGGAATTCTGCCAATCTGTCAACTGTAAAAACACAGATTTTGCTACACAAGTATTAGGCAAGAGATCAGTACAAGAATATTATGCTATATACCTTGTAAAACTCCCTGCATTGTTCTTTTGAATTTATATATTATGAATGAATTCATTTAAAACTCCAGTTAGTAACAAGAAAGACTTACTTATGAACAGATTTCTCCCAGAAATTCTTTTAATTATATTGGTATGATAAGGACTAAAACTTCAGGAAATTTTGGAAAGGGTTCTTTTAGATACATTTTAATACAGTTAGTTACACACTTAACAAGGTTTGAAGTTGCAGTATTATTTTTAAATTTTAAAAAATATATTTTTGTGTAAATCCCAGAATTATTTTTGTGGGGTGGTAGTGATGACTGGGGTGTATAACAGAGTTTCCAACCATTTGGAAGGGATTAATTTTAATCTGTAGCAGATTGTTTGGTATTTGCAACTCTATCTTTGAAATCATCTCATTACAAGTTAATGTAATACATACCTCATTAAAAAAATATTACAAAATGTAAGCTTTCCTATTTATACTAGGCTAAAGAATAGTCAACTCTAATACCCCAAATATTCTTGAACTATTTGTATTTTTGAGGAAATTATAAATCACATGACAAAGAAATATTTAAAAACTTCTCTAAAAGTTATTTCAAGTTAAAAAGTTAAATAATGAATTAGATCAATTTCTTGCCAGCTTGATAAATACAAAGAGAACATTTTATTTAAAAACCAATTAATTATGGCATGTCAATGAAATATAGTCTGGAGAAGGAAAAACCATGCTGTGACGAAAATTTAATGCTTTTTCCTAGAAGTACTTAAATTCCCTGAACAGCTTGAAAATTGACTGATTCATAATGAAATCTTTAGATATGAATCTTTAATTTACAAGAATATATGTGCACATTTTAAACTGTATTCTGAAAAAATTCTCTGAACATACTTTTAGTTGATAAAGTAAATATGTCTTCAGAGAATTAATGTCAGCAAATAATATCTGAGACCTCAAGCTAGGCATCTTAAAGTTTTGTCACAATGAGACTGTGTCAACGCAGTAGATGGAATTATAATAATTCCCTTAGGACTAACAGTATGAATTAATGTTAAAATGGAAATTTGAAACATTTAGTATTAGAAAGAAGGTTATTGGTGAGCTATTCCAAAGTCTGCATTTTAAAAAATGGTATGTATGGAGAGCTTAAGAAATTTTCACGAGGTGAAAAAAAAAAAAAAAAGGCGGTAAAGAATCTGCCTGAAATGCAGGAGATGCTGAGATGTGGGTTGGATTCCTGGGTCAGGAGGATCCCCTGCAGGAGGAAATGGCAACCCATTCCAGTAATCTTGCCCAGAAAATCCATGGACAGAGGAGCCTGGCGGGCTACAGTTAATAGGGTTGCAAAAGAGTTGAACACGATTGAGCAACTAAACCAAAAGTAACTAAGAATAGTTTCTTGAGTCCTGGTTAAATGCTCTTTAACTTTGCCACCCGAATTACTAGACAATGAACTATAAAAACAAGAAAATCTTCAAAGGAAATACACAGATGGCCAAAAGTACATGAAAAGATGCTTGATACCACTAATTATTACAGAAACACTAATCAAAATTGCAATAAGGTTATCACCTCATACTAGTCAGAAAAGCCATTCTGGAGACAGTGTGGAGAAAAAGGGACCATCCTACACTGTTGGTGGGAATATAAGCCCGTGCAGCAATCACTATAGAGAACTGTATGTAGCTTCCTTGAAAAACTGAAGATAGAGTTACCATAGGATTCTGCAATCCCACTCTTGGGCATATATCCAGGGAAAACTATAATCTGAAGAGATGTATGCAGCCCAATTGTGATCCACACAGTGAAAGGCTTTGGCATAGTCAATAAAGCAGAAATAGATGTTTTTCTGGAACTCTCTTGCTTTTTCCATGATCCAGCAGATGTTGGCAATTTGATTTCTGGTTCTTCTGCCTTTTCTTAAACCAGTTTGAACATCTGGAAGTCCACGGTTCATGTATTGCTGAAGCTTGGCTTGGGGAATTTTGAGCATTACTTTACTAGCATGTGAGATGAGTGCAACTGTGTGGTAGTTTGAGCATTCGTTAGCATTGCCTTTCTTTGGGATTGGAATGAAAACTGACCTTTTCCAGTCCTGTGGCCACTGCTGAGTTTTCCAAATTTGCTGGCATATTGAGTGCAGCACTTTCACAATATCATCTTTAAGAAAATGAAGATCATGGCATCTGGTCCCATCACTTCGTGGGTAATATATTGGGAAACAGTGGAAGCAGTGTCAGACTTTATTTTCTGGGGCTCCAAAATCACTGCAGATGGTGACTGCAGCCATGAAATTAAAAGACATTTACTCCTTGGAAGAAAAGTTATGACCAACCTAGGTAGCATATTGAAAAGCAGAGACATTACTTTGCCGGCACAGGTCCATCTAGTCAAGGCTATGGTTTTTCCAGTGGTTGTGTATGGATGTGAGAGTTGGACTGTGAAGAAAGCTGAGCACCAAAGAACTGATGCTTTTGAACTGTGGTGTTGGAGAAGACTCTTGAAAGTCCCTTGGACTGAAGGAGATCCAACCAGTCCATTCTAAAGGAGATCAGTCCTGAGTGTTCTTTGGAAGGAATGATGCTAAAGCTGAAACTCCAATACTTTGGCCACCTCATGCAAAGAGTTGACTCATTGGAAAAGACTCTGATGCTGGGAGGGATTGGGGGCAGGAGGAGAAGGGGACGACAGAGGATGAGATGGCTGGATGGCATCACCGACTCGATGGACGTGAGTTTGAGTGAACTCCAGGAGTTGGTGATGGACAGGGAGGCCTGGTGTGCTGTGATTCGTGGGGCTGAAAAGAGTCAGACACGACTGAGCGACTGAACTGAACTGATGCAGCCCAATGTTGACAGCAGCACTATTTACAATAGCCAAGACATGGAAGAAATCTAAATGTTCACAGATAGATAAATGGGTAAAGAAGATGTGGTTGGTGTGTGTGTGTGTGTGATCAGTGTTTGCTGCATGCTAGTCATGTCTGACTCTTTGTGTCACCATAGACTGGGATCCTCCAGGCTCCTCAGTCCGTGGAATTTTTCCCCGGCAAGAATACTGGAGTAGGTTGTCATTTCCTTTTCCAGTGGATCTTCCTGAACCAAGGATCAAGACTGCATCTCTTTCACCTGCTGTATTGCAGGCAGATTCTTCATTGAGTAATGGAATATTACTCAGCCATAATAATAAAATAATTCCATTTGCAGCAACGTGGATGGACCTAGAGATTATAATACTAAGTGAAGTCAGAACAAGAAAAATATTATATAATATTACTTATATGTGGAATTATAAAAATTATATAAATGAACTTTTTTAGAGGATGGAAATAGACTCACAGACATTGAAAACAAATTTATAGTTACCATAGGGAGGAGTTGGAGGAGGAGGGAGACAGATCAGGAGTTTAGTATTAACATTCATATTAATATATATAAAATAGATAAACAAGGACCTACTGTATAGTACAGGAAACTATATTAGAACTATATTCAATATCTTATAATAATCTATAATGGAAAAGAATCTGAAAAACAGAATATATATATTATATATATATATTTCAGATTCTTATATATATAACTGGATCACTTTGCTGTACATCTTAAACTAAGATGACATTGCAAATTAACTGTATTTCAATAGAAATGGTTTAAAAACTATTAAGAAACATATATATATATATTAATTTGCATTTCTATGATTGCTAATGAAATTAAACAACTTTTTACACGTCTATTGTCTATTTAGTTTTCTTTTGTAAATTGTTCACTTTTTTTTGTTTTGCTTTTCATTCTGTTCTGGTTTTCATAATCATTTGTAGGTTTCTTCACATTTCATAGACCCAAATTCTTTGTGGGGAATATATATACATACACACACACATATTTATATATATTTGAGATACATACACATATATGATGAAATGTGGTCCACTGGAGGAAGGAATGCAAACCATTTCAGTATTCTTGCCTTGAGAATCCCATGAGCATTATTTATGTTATCCTTGCTAAACAAAAGATTTTATTTGGCCTTTGATTTACACATTTAATGTCTTGTTTAAGAAAATTCTCCTTCCCTTAAGGTCATTGTTATATACTCTTATTTTGTTTTAAAGAGTTGCAAATGTTTGTGTTTTGGTCTCTAATCTATCTGAAAATTATTTTTGTATATAATTATTAAATAGATCTTCCTTTTCCACTAATCTGTAATTTCTCAGAGGAGGAACTATATTTGTATTAGCTTTCATTTTCTAGAATTTTATATAAATGAAATCATACAGTAGGTACTATTGTTTGCATAGCTTTTAAAAATTAGCATAATGGTTTTGATATTTTATATTGAAAATGTCACAATTTGATATTCATTCAGGCTATCAAGCACATCAATTATTTTATTCCTTTTTATTTCTGAGTAGTATCCACTGCATGGGCATATCACAGTTTGTTTATACATTCACTTACCAATGGATATTTGAATTGTTTTCAGTTGAAGTTACTACACATAATCTGCTATGAACAGTTATGTACAAACCTCTATGGGAAGACATGTTTAAATATTCTTGGAAAAACACCTGGGAGTGGAATGCCTGCGTTATGTGGTAGGTGTTTTACTTTTTATGAAACTGCCAAATTATCTGCCACATAAGTTATACTATTTCATATTCCCGCTAGCAGTATATGAGAATTACATTTCCTCCATATCTTTGTCAATGTTTAGTGTGTTGGGGGTTCCTTTTTGTGTCATTTTCTCAGCTTAGTTGTATAAATTCAAACATCAAACTGACATAAGAAGAAGCAAAATGTTAGCCATTTCTAGAAGACACTTGACCTTTCCTAACCAGAGCAAAAGCCTTCCTTATTATCTTCCTAAACAGGTATGTGGACTTACTTTTGTCTGCCATTTCATTGATGAAATGACTCCCACTTTAGGTGAAGGCCCCATTTTTTTAAATTCCTAACTTTCATAGACCAAAGGACTCATCTCATAGGCCTGCATGGGGAGCCAGAATATTGAGGCAAGCAAATCAACCCTGCTTCTCATCTCCCTTCCCAACTAGGCCCAATTTCTGTTTTCCTCCCAATTCCCATAGTCTCTACTGGAGTATTTCCCTCTTTAATTTTGCTTTTGGAAAAACTGTACCTGACTCATTTATTAACATTCATTTATACATATTTACTATTCTGAGTCACTCTACAAGAAGACAAAATTCCTAGCCAACTCAAAAAATATATTCTCCCACACCTGCTTTGTCATAAGCCAAACAATTAGATTAAATTTGAAAAGTAAAAGAAAATAAAAGCTTTGGAGCACCACTATTCATGAAGGCTAAGTGGCTCCAGAGGTTAAAGCGTCTGCCTTCAATGCGGGAGACCTGGGTTCGATCCCTGGGTTGGGAAGATCCCCTGGAGAAGGAAATGGCAACCCACTCCAGTATTCTTGCCTGGAGAATCCCATGAACTGAGGAGCCTGGTGGGTTGCAGTTCACGGGGTCACAAAGAGTCGGACACGACTGAGTGACTTTACTTACTTACTTACTTAAGAGGTGAAAGCAGCTCAAATGTCCACTGACAGATGAATGTATAAATAAAATGTGATATATACACAACACAAAATATCATTTAGCCTTACAAAATAAGGGGTGGGGGGGATCTTGCCACATGGTGCAATGTGGATGATCCTTGAGGATATTGTGCTAAATTAAATAAGCCATAGGCACAAATATTATATGATTCCTCTTACATAGGGAACAAAGTAATCAAACTCATAGAAATAGAAAGTAGAATGGAGGTTGCTAGGGCCTGGGGAGAAGGTGAAAGGAAAAAATGTTGCTTAATGAGTGAAGTGAAGTGAATTCGCTCAGTTGTGTCCAACTCTTTGCAACCCCATGGACTGTAGCATACTATGCTCCTCCATCCATGAGATTTTCCAGACAAGAGTACTCTAGTGGGTTGCCATTTCCTTCTCCAGAGAATCTTCCTGACCCAGGGATCGAACCCAGGTCTCCCACACTGTAGGCAGATGCTTTACCATCTGAGAGAATTTCAAATTTACAAGATGAAAAAGTCCTGGAGATAGCTTTCACAATAATGTGAATATACTTTATGCTACCAAACTGTACTCTTAAAAGGTGGTTAAAATTGTAATTTCTAATGTGATGTGTTTTTAACCACAATAAAAATAAATAACAGCTTCGGGTAGTTTTCCACCAGTTTAAAGAAATGTATTCTTATTTCTTCTGAAATAGGAAGATTACTAACCTTTCCCACAAATATTGGCATGCATATTTATTGAAGCTTTTGAGCAATACCAACAACAATAGCTCCACTGTGATGGATTTCTGAATACTGAAAGAGGCAAAGAGAATTTTAAAAGATTTGGACTCACTGTAACCTCTACTCACTGAAGTTCAGATTCCATTGCTCAAAGGGCAGATGAGTTCCTACTTACCAGATGTCAGCCCAAGCACGGGATTTCTCTCTCTCTCTCTTTTTAAGCTTAAAGGCTACTTTCTCTAAATTTTCTTTATCCGCAATGAAGCTCAAAGGAAATGGCTGTCTGTAAACTATGACAGTTTCTTTATATGGGACAACTGTATATATTCAAATCTGATTATCTCAAAACTTAACTGTAAAAAGTAGTTAACTTTAGTTCACAATTCTTCTAAAAGTATGAAAACAAACTTAAGCACATTCTTCTTTATTTCAAAGCAGGAATAATACAAATAGCTTTATCAGAAATATGCACAGAATATTAAAAGATGAATATTATTTCAGAAATTTTATGAGCAAAACTAAGATAGGTGGTCATGAATATACAATTAATCATTTCAGGCTGTCTTTGTGAAGGCAGTTATATAACCTTCTCCATTAACTTCTAATTATGAAGCGTAGATATTTTCTAGGAAGAAAGAGAAAAGCTCATTAAAAACCTTTTACTATATTTAGTAACTCTATTCTTTGATTCACTTCACAGACTATATCTTCTGAAGAGTCTTTTTTAAAAAATAAGTCTGAATTTGTGTTTCTATGTTACTATTAAAGTCTACTCAGCAGGATAGAGTTCTGAGTTAAAATTTTAAAAAAGAGAGAAAAAATATTCTTGTCAGCAAAATTCTTTCCACAAACAACTTTTAGGAATCTGGTATAAGCTGTTAGAGTATTAAACTACATAGCTTTTTTATTGAGAACTTCTAAGAATAGATTTAACTCATTTCAGGAATAGAGATATCAAAGCAGTGAAATGTTTCTGCATCACCTCCCTTGGACTTTCAGTTTATCTTCTGAATTCCTGTTAACACTTATGATTGGCAGTAATTCTCTGTCATTATTTTAAGAAGTAATGCTCTCTGAGTTTTTAGAAGCAGGTAGCTGGAAACAGGAAATTTAATATTTGTATTTATAACATAAAATTATTAAAATGTTTCCTAAGAGTATAAAATTTAAAAAATACAAGTTTTTATAAATCATTTTCCTTATAATAAATCAAAAGGTTTTAAGTACAGCTTTTAATTTTTTTCCTGCATCTGATTTTACATCACTCTAGATGGCAGAGTGGTTTCAACTTTATTTATTTATTTTACTATTTTAAAAAGTCTATCAGATTAGGCATTAAAATTATTCTTTATTTTATATTGGAGTAGACTTGATTAACAAGCATGTGTTAGTTACAAGTGTATGCCAAAGTGATTCAGTAATACCCACACAAGTACCCATATTTTTCAAATTCTATTCCCATTTAGGTTATTACAGAATATTAGCTGAGTTCCCTGTGCTATACAGCAGGTCCTTGTTGCTTAACTTACAGGTAATTTTAACGTTATGTCTTTTATTTTATTAGATAGAAGATACTGGAAAAACAGGCCCAGAATTTTAGTGAACCTCATATGACACTAAATAAATTGAACTACCACAGATTGCTTTAACATAAAATTATCCTCAAAATGATTTTCAAAATTTCCCTATATGGAGTATATGGGGCAGCAGGATGAGATAGAAAAAAAAGAATTTGAATCTGAAGCCAGAAGGTCTGTGTTCACTTGTCAGCTTCCCTATAAAAGTCTCTCTACCTTGGACTTACCTCTTTCTTTCCTATAGAATAGATTAAAAAATAGCCCTGCAATGTTATCAGACTGTTAACAAAATCAAATAAGAATATGAATAAAAGCAAATTAAAATCATAGCATTTTAGAAACTCAAAGTCATTCTATACCCTGGCTTTATTATACTTACAATGAACATAGAATCACAGATTTTTAGCTCTAGAATGGAACAGAGAACATTTTCTAATTCCAGGTTTCCTAAACATTTTTAGGTCATAGAACTTGCTGGAAACTTGATGAAAGTTCTAGATATTATACCAAGAAAAATACATATATCTATAGGCAAGCAAAATATTAAATGTAACTTCATGCATTACATTGCATCCCAGGTATGAATGTCTGATCAATTTCAATGCTCTATTCTGTAGAGGATTGAGATGTAGAGAAATGAAGAGATATAATTGAGGTCAGAAATTTTATGGCAGAGATGATTCTAGAAGGCAAGACTGCTGACTCCCTGTACAGTAACCTATTTTCCTAAAGAAGGGTTATTGGCAAGTGCATCTCACAGAGTCCTGTCCATTCCAGAGACACCTTATGAGAAAACACAAGACAGAACTCTTCTGGTCCTGATCACTTCTTTTATTTGTTTTCTACATTAGACCTCAACATTTCTATCTTATGAAAAAAAATGTTTGGAAACTATTGCTACAAAATATAACAAAACATTAGATATGAAGTGAGAAAATTAAAGTGATTTCAGGCTTATTATTCCATTTTAATTAATGCCCTTTCTGGAAGAAAATTGTAGCCCCCTAAAATAGGAAGTTCTTTAAAAAACCATATAGCATCTGGTAGACCAGGTGTGAGTAGCTCTAAAAATATCAGGGAAAATAAATTCAAAATCTTAAAATTCTCCAAATGAATCCTGTGTGATTTCATTGGAGTATTCTACCAAATGTTTAAAGAATTAACACCAATATATGTAATCTATTGAAGAAAATGCAAAGGGGTCATTTCTCATTAGTTTTATGAATCGAGTATTACTCTAATAACAAAAAGAAATAAAGGCAATACCAAAACATGAAAAACTACAAACTAATATCTTTCATGAGCATAGGTGCAGAGCTCCTTAACCAAATAATAGCAAGTGAAATTGAGTAGTATATAAAAAGAACTATACTTGATGAAAAGTGAGATTAATCCAGGGATGCAAAGCTGGCTTAATATTTGAAAACCAATCAATGTAATCTACCATATTAACAAGTCAAAGGAGAAAAAAACACACTCTCATTACAAACTGATACGAAAAGCATTTGATAATATTTAATACCTGGCTATGATAGAAATTCACAGCAAATTAGAGACACACTTCCTAAACTACAAAAATCTACATCTTACATCATATGTAGTAGTAAAAAACTGAATGCTTTTCCCCTAAGATCTGGAACATGGTAAAATATCTAATCTTATTTGACATATTACTAGAGATTCTTGACCATTCAAGAGGTGGAAATAAAAGGAAGTAAAGGCATAAAGATCATAAAAGAAGACATGAACTGCCCTTATTTGCAGATGACATAATTATTTATATAGAAAATCATAAGAACTCTATGAAAACACTCCTAGAAAGAATTCCTGATTTTATAAAGATCACAAAATACAAAATCAATATAACAAAATTAATTTTATTTCCAAAATGACCAATAAATACATGGAAAACAAAATTTAAAATATGATACCATTTATAACCATTTAAAATCTAATAAAGGTCATAAAAGACAAGTCTAATGCTAACATGATACTCAACGGTGAAAAGATGAAATCTTTCCTCTAACATCAAGAATAAGACAAGGATGCTAACTCTCTCTACTTTCATTCAACATAGTATTGGAAGTCCCAGAAAAATCAATGAAGTAAGAAAAATAAATTTAAGAAGCATCCAAGTTGGAAAGGAAGAAATAAAAATGTCATCATTTGCAAGCAACATGGTACTATACATAAAATCCTTAAAGAATCCTCAAACAAACAAACAAACTGTTAGAACTTAAAAAATGCAATAAAGTTGTAGAATACAACATCAATATGAAAAAAATCTGTTGCATTTCTATGCACAAATAATAAACTACCATAAAGAGAAATCATCTCCAAATGCATCAAAAATATGGGATATCTAGAAATATATTTAATCAAAGAGATGAGAGACCTATACTGAAAATAAGACATTAATGAAATAAACTTAATAAAAGACAAATAAATCAAAGGTATTCCAAGCTTATGGATTAGAAAAATTCAATATTTGTTAAATTTCCCTACTACCAAAAGAATCTAGAGATTCAATGCAATCCCAGTGAAAATTTCAATAATGATTTTCAAAGAAATAGAATAATCCCTCAATGTGTATGGACTCCCCCACACAAATAGTGAAAATAAACAAAGCATCATGCTCCCTGATTTCAAACTATGTTGCAAAGCTATAGTAATTAAAGTAGTCTGGAATTTTGGTATAAAAGCAGACCCATAGATAAATGTAACACAGTAGAGAACCCAGAAATAAACCCATGTGTATATGGTTAATTAACTGATGACAAACAAGTCAAGGCTATTGAACAGGGAAATTAGTCTATCCAAAAATTAGCGATGAGAAAATTGGGCAGCCACATGCAAAAGAATGAAACTGGATCACTGTCTTACACCATACACAAAAATCAACACACAGTGTGTTAAAGACTTGAGTGTGATACCTGAAACCATGAAACTCCTAGAAGAATATATAGGCAACACAGACTGTGGTGATTTTTTTTAATCTGACCATAAAGTAAAGTGGTAACAATAAATAAGTGGGTCTATGTCATAGTAGAAAGCTTTCGACGCAGACGGTAAAGAGTCTGCCCACAATGCGGGAGACCTGGGTTCAATTCCTGGGTTGGGAAGATCCCTGGAGAATGAAATGGCAATGCACTCCAGCACTCTTGCCTGGAAAATCCCATGGACGGAGGAGCCTGATAGGCTACAGTCCATGGGGTCGCAAAGAGTTGGACACAACTGAGCAACTTCACTTTCACTTTTTGTACAACAAAGGAAACCAGCAACAAAATAAATAGCCAACATGCTAAACTGGAGAAAATATTTGCAAGTCACATATCTAATAAGGTGGTGACATCAAAGATATATGAAAAATGTATAGAACTAAATATCAAACAAAACCAATCCTCTTTTTTTTTAAATGGGCAGAATATCTGAATACACATTTTTCCAAAGAAGACATACAGAATGCCAACTGGTGCATGAAAAGATGTTCAGTATCACCAACCATAAGGGAAATGCAAATTAAAACCACAATGAGATATGACCTTAATACCTATCAGAATGACTTATTAAACAGACAATAAATAATAAGAGTCAGTGAGGATGTAAATGAAAGAGAATTCTTGTGAGTTGTTGGTGGGAAAGTAAATTGTGTAACCAAAAGAGAAATCACTATGATAATTCCTCAAAAAATTAAAAATGGAACAACTATATGACTGAGCAAATTTCATGTCTGAGTATTTATCTGACAAAAATGAAAACACTAAATCAAAAAGATATATGTAAACCCTATATTCATTGCAGCATTATTCACAATAGCCAAAATATGGGAACAACCTAAAGCTGTCCATCAGTGAATGAATGGAATAAAAATATACACATACATGCACACAGACAAATGGAGTATTATTCTGCCACAAAAAGACGAAAATAAAACCTCACCATTTCTGACAATATGGATGGACCTTGAAGTATTACAGTAAGTGAAATAAGTCAGATAGATAAGGACAAGTGCCATGTGATTTCTTTACCATGTGGAACTGAAAGCAAAATGAAACAAAACTGAGCTCACTGATACAGAGAACAGACTGGTAGTTGCCAGAGGCAGGGAATGAGGGTATGAGAAATAGATGAATGGAGTAGATGAATAGTAAGAGCAATAGATGAATCAAGTTTAAAGTGCTTAGGTATTTCTAAATAAATAATGCTAAGTAAACTACATAACTATTTATGTATATCAAACCAGTCAATGCTAAAGGAAATCAGCTCTGAATATTCACTGGAAGGACTGATGCTGAAGCTCCAATACTTTGGCCATCTGGTGCAAGGAGCTGACTCACTGGAAAAGACCCTGATGCTGGGAAAGATAGAAGGCAGGAGGAGAAGGGGGCAACAGAAGACAAGATGGTTGAACGGCATCACCAACTCAATGAGTTTGAGCAAGAGATGGGAGAGAGGATGAAAGACAAGAAACCCTGGCATGCTGTACTCCATGGGGTCACAAAGAGTTGGACATGACTGAGCGACTGAACAGCAAAAAATAAATAAGCAAAAGATATATAAAACTTGCATGCTGAAAAATAAAACATTTATTGGAAAAAATCAAAGAAGATCTAAATGGCATGGAGATACATACCATGTTCATGGACTGGAACACTTAACATTGTAAAGATACTAAATTTATTTAAATTGATATATGTTCAAGACAATCTGTACCAAAATTAGAGCAAGGAGAAAGATATTTTATAGATTTAAATAAAATTATTCTAAAATCTTACAAAGGCAAAGAATGTAGAATAGATGTTGTAACAAAAAAGAATAATAAAGTTGAAAGCATCCCTCTGCACAATTTTAAGATTTTGATATAGCTAGTCTAATCAAAACAGTAGTGCTTGCAGAGAAATAAGCACATAATTAATAGAACAGAATAAAGAATTCAGAATTTAAAATACAGATGTATATACCAGTATAGTCAACACTTTTTTTTTTATTAAAGTGCAAAATCACTTCAGTGGAGGAAGAGGGAAAATAGCCTTTAAATAGTCTTTTGCCTGATATAGGTAAAAAATAAAAATAAAAAAGGCTCTCTAGCTAAACCTCACACCTTATACAAGCTTAACTCTAAACAGATCATAGTTAAAAGTGAAACATCCAGAATAAAACATGTAAGAAAATCTTTAAAGGCTGAGGCTTAGGGAATAATTTTTAGAAATAATGCAAATCATGATGCATAAAAGAAGAAAAAACTGATAAAAAAGACTTCATTAAAAATTAAAAATCTTTTTCCTACAAATGACCCTGTTAAGTAGATACAAAGACTACACAATATCTGTTAATGACCCATGATAAATAATTTGTATCTAGGATTTTGAAAGCATCCTGAAAATATAACTGTAAAAAGCAAACAATATAATTGAACAGTGAGCAAAGTACATGAGAAGACATTTCACCAAAGAGGGTAGGTAAATGGGGAAAAAAAAAAAAAACATGAAAAGATCTTAAACTTCAGTAGTCACTCAGAAAAGGCAAATATGAACATGATGTGATCTTGCAAAACATATATTAGAGAACTAAAACAGCAAAATAGTGATTACATAAAATTCTGGCAAAGATACAATAAAATTGAGTCCCTCATACATTGCTGATAGGAATGTAAAATGAATAAGCCACTGTGAAAAATAGTCTGGCAGTCTCTTTGAAACATTATACTACATTTATCATATGACTCAAGAATCACACTGCTGGGCATTTTCCCCAAATAAATGAAAAATCCTGTGTATTAATGTTTACAGCTGCTATATTTGGGGTAGGAAAAAAAACACCTGAAAACAATCAAAATGTCTCTCAACAGGTAAACAGGTAAACACAATGTCATGTCTATATCATAGAATACTACTCAGGAATAAAGGTAACTGTTTATATAAACAGCAGCTAAAATATATTGCAAAAGCATTATACTGAGTCAAAAAGAAAATCTCGAAAGATCACATACTATATGATTCCCTCATATAATGTCTACCAAATTACAAAATTATAGATGTAGAAAATGGATTCGTGTTTGGCAGGAATTAGGGATGGCTAGAGGATAGAGAATAGCTATGAAAATATAGGAGTAGCATGAAGTTAATATTTATGGTTATTGCCTAGTTGATTGCACACATATTTAAAAATATACTTGATTGCAGTGATGGTGACACTATTATTCCCAAGTGATAAAGTCATTTAGAGCCTCCTAAAATCAAAATGATTTCAGTTAGATTTAAGGAATGTAATATACAAAAGCAATTTAATTTCTATATACCAGCAATAAACAACTGAGAATGAAATAAGAAAAAATAGAATCTACAATAACATTAAAAGGAACATAATTTTTTAGCAATACATTAAAAAATTCCATTGAAGATCCCTATACTAAACCTCTCCAACATAATAGACATTAAAGAAATCATAAATAAATAGAGATATATACCATAGTCATAGATTTTGTTTAAAAACAAAACCAACTTCAATCTAAAACTTTGATCTCTATTTCATATATAAAAGTCAAATTGAGATATAATATAGACACATGCATAAAAATGAAAATATCAACATAAACATCTGTTAAGATGTTAACCATCATTAGTAACTAGAGAAATGTTAATTAAGAGCATTATGAGATACTGTTTCATACTCAAACTCTTTATAATTTAAAAGACTGGCAATACCAACATATGGAGGATATGGAGCCATCATAATTTGCATATATTGTTTGTGTAAGTGTAAAATGCTATCACTACTCTGAAAAGTAACTGGCATTTTATTAAAAACATACTTACACTCTGACCCATCAATTATACTCCTAAGAATAATAGAAAACATACATCCACAAAATACCAATACAAAAACATTCATAGAAACTTTAGTCATAATAAATAATAAATGCAAAAGAATGATGTATCCAGCAATGGAAAAATGAAGAAAATAAGTGTGACACTTTGTAACAGAATCCCACTGAGCAATTAAAAAGAATGAACCAGTGACATGCAATGATTTGAGGGGGAAAAAAAATCTCAAAAACATTATGTTGAGTGAGTAAATACAGAAAGAAAATAGTTCATACTGCATGATGTAAATTCCATGAACTTTAAGAATAAGTAAAAATAGCAGCTGATTTTGTGTTGTGGGAAGGAACTAAAGGAAAAGGACATGAGGAAATTTTCTGGGGTAAAAGAAGTATTCTACATGCTGTTCTTCATGGTTAGATGGCTGATTCTATTGTTTGCTTAAAAACAATAGAATGGGAAAGACTAGAGATCTCTTCCAGAAAATTAGAAACAACAAGGGAACATTTCATGCAAAAGTGGGCATGATAAAGGACAGAAGTAGTATGAACCTAACAGAATCAGAAGATATTAAGATTTGGCAAGAATACACAGAAATATACAAAAAGAAGTAAATAACACAGATAACCACAATGATACGATCACCCACCTAAAGCTAGACATCCTATAGTGTGAAGTCAAGAGGGCTTTAGGTAGCATCACGATAAACAAAGCTGGTGAAAGTGATGGAATTCCAGATTAGCTACTTCAAATCCTAAAATATGATTCAGTGAAAGTGCTGCACTCAATATGCCCACAAATTTGGAAAACTCAGCAGTGGCCACAGGACTGGAAAAGATCAGTTTTCTTTTCAAACTCAAAGAAAGGTAAAGCCAAAGAATGTTCAAACAGCACAACTGTGCTCATTTCATATGCTAGCAAAATAATGCTCAAAATCCTCCAAGCTAGGCTTCAACAGTATGTGAACCAAGAATTCCCAGATGTTCAAGCTTGATTTACAAAAGGCAAAGGAACAAGAGATCAAATTGCCAACACCTGATGGATCATAGAGAAAGGAAGAAAATTCCAGAAAACATCAACTTCTGCTTCATTGACTATGCTAAAGCCTTTGACTGTGTGGATCACAATTAACTGTGGAAAATTCCGAAAGAGATAGAAATACCAGACCTCCATACCTGCCTCCTGAGAAACCTGTAGGCAAGACAAGAAGCAACAGTTAGAATAGGACATGGAACAACAGATTGGTTCAAAATTGGGAAAGGAATATGTCAAGGTGTTTTCTTGTCACCTTGTGTATTTAACTTTTATGCAGAATACACACGAGAAATGCTGGGCTGGATGAAGCACAAGAAGAAATCAAGATTGCTAGGAGAAATATCAATAATCTCAGATATGAAGATGATACCACTCTTATGACAGAAAGTAAAGAGGAATAAAGTCCTTCTAGATGAAGGTGAAAGAGGAGAGTGAAAAAACTGGCTTAAAATTCAACATTCAAAAAACCAAGATCATGGCATCTGGTTGCATTACTATATGGCAAATTGATGGTGAAACAATGAAAACAGTGATAGATGTTAGTTTGTGGGCTCCAAAATCTGCAGATGGTGACTGTAGTCATTAAATTAAAAGACTTGCCATTTGGAAAAAAGCTGACAAACCTAGACAGCATATTAAATGCAAAGACATTACTTTGCCAACAAAAATCTGTATAGTCAAAGCTATGGTCAGTTCAGTTGCTCATTAGGGGTCCAACTGTTCATGACCCCATGGACTGCAGCACGCCAGGCTTCCCTATCCATCACCAACTCCCAGAGACTGCTCAAACTCATGTCCATTGAGTCAGTGATGCCATCCGACCATCTCATTCTCTGCCATCTCCTTCTCCTCCTGCCTTCAATCTTTCCCAGCATCAGGTTCTTTTCTAATGAGCCCATTCTTCACATCAGGTGGCCAAAGTATTGGAGTTTCAACTTCAGCATCAATCCTTCCAATGAATATTCAGGACTGATTTCCTTTAGGATTGACTGGTGTGGTCTACTGCAGTCAAGAGACTCTCAAGAGTCTTCTCCAACACCACAGTTCACAAGTATCAATTCTTTGGTGCTCAGCTTTCTTTACAGTCCAGCTCTCACATCCATACATGACTACCAGAAAATCACAGCTTTGACTAGCTGGACCTTTGTTGGCAAATTTGGACCTTTGTTGAATGTGAGTGCTGAACCATAAAGAAAGCTGAGCTCTGAAGAACTGATGCTTTTGAACTGTGGTGTTGGAAAAGACTCTTGAGAGTCCCTTATATTTCAAGTAGATCACCCAGTCAATCCTAAAGGAAATCAATGCAGAATATTCACTGGACAGACTGATGCTGAAGCTGAAACTCCAATACTTTGGCCACCTGATGCTAACAGCTGACTCATTAGAAAAGACCCTGATACTAGGAAAGATTGAAGGCAGGAAGAGAATGGGATGATAGTGGATGAGATGGTTGGATGGCATCACTGACTCAATGGACATAAATTTGAGCAAGCTCCAGCAGATAGTGATAGACAGGGAAGACTAGAATGCTGCAGTCCATGGGGTCACAAAGAGTCGGACACGACTGAGAGACTGAACAACAACTAAACTCACTGAAGGCTTTTCTGGTGGCTCAGCAGTAAAGAATCTGCCTGCAATTCAGGAGACCTGGATTCAACCCCTGGGTCAGGGAGGTCGCCTGGAGGATGGCATGGCAACACACTCCAGTATTCTTGCCTGGAGAATCCCATATTCAGAGGAGCCTGGCAGGATGCATAGACTCATACAGAATTGGACATGTCTGAAAAAACTAAGCAGCAGCAAACTCACTGAACTGGATGCTTTAACTGAGACGTTTTATTGTGTATAAATTTGACTTAAGTCATCTTTTAAGAAGCAAAAAAAAAAAAAAAAGTCATTTTCCAATAGTTAAACTGTTTAGTGAAGGTTTATTAAATAAATCTCTAATTACTATTATAGGGCTTCCCAGGTGGCACAGTGGTAAAGAACACAAGAGACATGAGTTAGATCCATGGATCAGGAAGATCCCCTGAAGGAGGAAATGGCAATCCACTCCAGTATTCTTGCCTGGAGAATTCCATGGACAGAGAATCCTGGCGGGCTACAGTCCTTGGGATCACAAAGAGCAAACACGACTGAGCAACTAACACACACATGCACAAATAGGAAAACAAGGACTTTCCTGATAGCTCAGTTGATGAAGAATCTGCTTGCAATGCAGGAGACCCTGGTTCGATTCCTGGGTTGGGAAGATCTGATGGAGAATGGATAGGCTACCCACTCCAGTATTCTTGGGCTTCACTTGTGTCTCAGCTGGTAAAGAATCTGCCTGCAAGGTGGGAGACTTTGGTTCAATACCCTGGTTGGGAAGATCCCCTGGAGAGGGGAGAGGCTACTCATTCCAGTTTTCTGGCCTGGAGAATTCAATGGACTGTGTAGTCCATGGGGTAACAAAGAGTCAAATATGACTTTCACTTTCAAATATGATAAAATACAAAGATTCTCTGAATTTGACTGAATAATATTATATACTCAAACTATTGAGTGTCATTTTTCACATTTGGTAAATATTTTCTTCTTTGGCCTAACAGGCTCCATAGAACCAGATCAAGCTATTGTAGAACAAGGATATGTTGCTGGACCTGAAGTCAGACAACCTGAGTTTCCTTCTAGCATAAGTATTTGATGATTCTGTTTATGAGAAGTTTCCAGCTGGCTATCACTGCTGAAGCTCTCTAAAACTACAAATATGTGTCTAACACAAAGAATCATCTGTACACCAGCAGTGGCCTAATACTCTTTGGCCATCTTTGCAGTCAGCTTCAGGATAGTAAAGAGGCACTGATATCCACAATAAAATGTAGATATGTCTGTTCCTCACTCTCTTTTAGTCTGATCAATCTCCTGGACCTTTGCTTTAATATGCAAGAGTCATTTTTCTTTCACCATTCTTAAGGCTCTTATGAAACCAATCACATGCTTCAGTGCTATGTTTTAAGCAGCTGATATAAAGTAAAGTGACAGGACAGAAGAATAAAAGCCATTCCTCCCTTCTTTTGTCCCCCATTACACAGAGACATCTCCATGGCTTTTCACTGATAATTTCCTTTCACATTCTGACATCTTGCAAAATTAATGATTCTGTAGCTTTAAAAATGTAAGACCTTTACTACTTCTACATTTTAAATGTATTTGTCCTAATATATTACCATAAAAAGATGATTATTATGATACAATTACATATATGTGTGTGTATATTACACACACACAATATTGCTCTACATTCAAATGCATAAAATATATATAAAGATATAATCATCCATTCATTTATACAGGCTTCCATCCACTCGATACATAAATATTTTCAGTGCCTGCTATAAACAGAAATTATGCTAAGCCCTGGGAATGTGATTATAAGCAAGACTTTTAGTCTCTATAATAATAACAGTAACAAAGATTTATATCCATACTTGATATTGTTCTAAGTTATTTGCCTTTTCCAGACTTGCTTAATTATTCAGTTCAGTTCAGTGGCTCAGTCATGTCTGACTCTTCACGACCCCATGAACTGCAGCACGCCAAGCCTCCCTGTCCATCACCATCTCCCGGAGTTCACTCAGACTCACGTCCATTGAGTCAGTGATGCCATCCAGCCATCTCATCCTCTCTCGTCCCCTTCTCCTCCTGCCCCCAATTCTTCCCAGCATCAGAGTCTTTTCCAATGAGTCAACTCTTTGCATGAGGTGGCCAAAGTACTGGAGTTTCAGCTTTAGCATCAGTCCTTCCAAAGAAATCCCAGGGCTGTCTCCTTTAGAACGGACTGGTTGGATCTCCTTGCAGTCCAAGGGACTCTCAAGAATCTTCTCCAACACCACAGTTCAAAAGCATCAATTCTTCAGCGCTCAGCCTTCTTCACAGTCCAACTCTCACATCCATACATGACCACAGGAAAAACCATAGCCTTGACTAGACGGACTTTAGTTGGAAAAGTAATGTCTCTGCTTTTGAATATGCTGTCTAGGTTGGTCATAACTTTTCTTCCAAGGAGCAAGCGTCTTCTAATTTCATGGCTGCAGTCACCGTCCGCAGTGATTCTGGAGCCCAAAAAATGAAGTCTGACACTGTTTCCACTGTTTCTCCGTCTATTTCCCATGAAGTGATGGGACGGGATGCCATGATCTTTGTTTTCTGAATGTTGAGCTTTAAACCAACTTTTTCGCTTTCCTCTTTCACATTCATCAAGAGGCTCTTTAGTTCTTCTTCACTTTCTGCCATAAGGGTAGTATCATCTGCATATCTGAGGTTATTGATATTTCTCCTGGCAGTCTTGATTCCAGCTTGTGTTTCTTCTAATCCAGCATTTCTCATGATGTACTCTGCATATAAGTTAAATAAATAGGGTGACAGTATACAGCCTTGACATATTCCTTTTCCTATTTGGAACCAGTTTGTTGTTCCATGTCCAGTTCTAACTGTTGCTTCCTGACCTGCATACAGATTTCTCAAAAGGCAGGTTAGGTGGCCTGGTATTCCTATCTCTTGCAGAATTTTCAACAGTTTATTGTGATCCACACAGTCAAAGGCGCTGGCATAGTCAATAAAGCATAAGTCAATGTTTTTCTGAAACTCTCTTGCTTTTTTCCATGATCCAGCGGATGTTGGCAATTTGATCTCTGGTTCCTCTGCCTTTTCTAAAACCAGCTTGAACATCAGGGAATTCACGGTTTACATATTGCCGAAGCCTGGCTTGGAGAATTTTGAGCATTACTTTACTAGCATGTGAGATGAGTGCAATTGTGTGGTAGTTTGAGCATTCTTTGGCATTGCCTTTCTTTGGGATTGGAGTGAAAACTGACCTTTTCCAGTCCTGTGGCCACTGCTGAGTTTTCCAAATTTGCTGGCATATTGAATGCAGCACTTACACAGCATCATCTTTCAGGATTTGAAACAGTTCAACTGGAATTCCATCACCTCCACTAGCTTTGTTCATAGTGATGCTTTCTAAGGCCCACTTGACTTCACATTCCAAGATGTCTGGCTCTAGATTAGTGATCACATCACTTAATCACTTAATTATTAACCCCATGTAAAGGTATTATTCGGTTGAAGTTCAGATACTAAGAGGAAAAAGAACTTAGGTCACATAGCTAGGAAACAGCAGAGCTAGAATTTCAATCCAGGTGGTTTAACTCCAAAGTAAGGGACCTATGACTATCATGCCACACTTCCTGCTTCTTGTACAGGATTGATCAACAAGTTTGTTCAGACTTCCGAATACATCTTATGGAAAAACCCAAATGAATTTTGGGCCAACTCAATATCTTCTCTCATGGAGCTTAAGGGAAAACAAGAAATGTTTTAACTAGTTTTAAGATAGATAAAATAAGCAGATATTAACTCTGTATTTCTCTCACACTGAGATATTTCACTTACTTTTCCTATTATTTATTATTTGAACAACCTTAGTGTTTTTTTAAACCAACCTCTATTTTAACAGCAGACATAATTCTGAGAAGGCTTTAGTACAGATCCTATCTTTTTTTTTCTAATATGTATCTATGATCAGATAAGAGAAGTAAAATTTTATTTCACTCTTTGATGAATTGGCTTGATGAATGGAAAATGTAAATTTAGAACATGGAATCTGTAGGGTAAAACTAGGTTTGGTAGCTTGTATTCTTGTTAGTAATTATTCATCATCCTTCTTATAAGAGTCATATCATGTTCACTGCTGTATGGCTTACAGAACTTCCCTATTGAATGAAAATACTTTGCATCATAGTGACAAGGTTTGTCAAGTGATTGGTTTAGCTAAAAGAATAAGAGATGAAGCCATGAATGACAGAAGTATTAGAGTTATTTCATAGTTCTATTATTTGTTCTTCCCTTGCCATGAGAATGGCATATCCTAAATAACAATTATTTCTTTGGTCTGGATCACATGAAGAATAAACCCACTGTGATGCTCAACTCATATGTATATAAAAAGAGAGATATAAACACTTGTTGCTATTAGACAGTAATAGCTTTGTTACCACAAAATATTTTGTTATCACAAAGTTGAAGGAACAACAGGTTTATTTTTTCATATTCTCAACCAAAATTGTAAATAGAGATTGTTATTCAAAAATCCTTTAGTTGCAAGTAAACAGAAAGTAACTTGCAACTACAGTAACATGAAACTTGGTTTTATGTTGCAAGTAACAGAAAACCACCTGAAACAGTTATAAGTTGATGAGCATTACCTTAGTAACAGTAGGCATACAGTTAAAACTGAGTGTTTCAAACAAATAATATCAAGACTTGAAAATAACCTGAAATTGTTCACAAAATCTTATCTATCTTTCTATGTATGCCAACTTCTATATCCTTCTCTCTCTCTCTTTCTGAGAGTGTATATTTGCATATGTGTGTGGTGTGTGTGTATTTGTGTGTGTGTGTGTGTGTGTAATCTCTGACTACATACCAAATTATTCTACAGACCATAAACTCTTCTTAAAAGAACACCATCAAAGAAAAACCATTTCCTTCAGTTCGTCAATTTGGTCCAAATAGTCATGTATTGTAATAGGTCTTAGGGTACTTCAGATCTGATTAACTATTTCTAGAAATTAACATCATATAAAAACATGGTGATTCTAACACCAACCACATAAAAGGTTGGAGAGAAACCGAATGGGAAGCATTTCCAGGAGAAGACTATTAGACAGACAGATGTTGACTATGAAAGGCCTTAGAGACACAATGAAGAGCCTACAAGTCTGGAAAGAGAAGATATAAAGGAGATGAAAATACCAAGGGGCCTGTTTTAAGATTTTATATATAGCAATTCTACAACATAAGTTGGGCTTCCCTGGTGGCTCAGAGGTTAAAGCATGTGCCCACAATGCAGGGGACCTGGGTTTGATCCCTGGGTCAGGAAGATCCCCTGGAGAAGGAAATGGCAACCCATTCCAGTATTCTTGCCTAGAGAATCCCATGGATGGAGGAGCCTGGTGGGCTATATAGTCCACGGGGTCACAAAGAGTCGGACACAAATGAGCGACTTCACTTTTCACTTTCACAACATAAGTCAATCTATTTCTTCAAACATAAATGAATAGAGAAAGGATTGCTTGTGAAGGTCTGTAAATGAGACTAGAGATTCTTAAGAGAATTTTTATGCTTCTTAGAGATTTGATTGTTCTTCCCTGGTATCTCAGTGGGTAAAGAATTCTCCTGCAATGAAGGAGATGTGGGTTTGATCCCTGGGTCAGGAAGATAAACTGGAGGAAAGCAAGGGAACCCATTCCAGTGTTCTTGCCTGGAGAATCCCATGGACAGAGGAGGCTGGCAGGCTACAGTCCATGGGGTTGCAAAGATTCTGACATGACTGAAGTAACTTAGCACACACAGAGATTGAGTCCATTCAGTAAATAAGGATAAGGACTTAAAACAGGAAATATTGTTGATTAATGAGCTAGTAAAAATAAGACATATTAAAATTTCAAGAATGAATGTAAGATTATTGACTTGGAAAGTAGATGCAAAATATATGGTGGTATCGAGATAAGATACAATAGGAAATAGATTCTCAGAAAAGGTAAGGAACTATTTGGTGTTTGCAGGATTAGAGATAACTTTAAGATAAAACTGACTAGCCATAAATCTCAGTCCTAGGAGCAGGGTAGGGACAGGGGATACAGGGTTGAGAAGACGGACAATCTTCTTTTTCATCTTGTGGTCTAAAATCTTTTCCTGCTGCATATTAAGAGACTTCATTCCAGCAAATAAGACTTTTTTCACTTTTTCTTCCTTTGTTCCTTCTCATCCTCAATTTCCTTTCTCTCTCTTTCTCCCCTCTGTCACATCACCCATTTTTTTATATCAACATTTTAACATACATTAATCTTTTTCATCCTCCAAAAATCTCTGTCTCTGATGTTTTTTCAGTCTCTGGATGCTCCCTTACCTTTCTCCTCCCTTTAGAGTCAAGCTTTATGAAAGACTAACTGTATTACCATCATCTTTTCCTCATGTCCCATTCTTTCATCAATTTATTGCAAAATCTGTTGCCAAAATCACCACAAACCAGCCAGTTTTCAATTACAATTTGCTTGGTCTCTCAGCAGATTTTAATTCTGTTGATCATATCTCATTTCTCAAAATATTTATCTGCCTTATTTTAGCTATCTCTCTCAGTTTTTTTCCTAATTATCTTGGCCATTCTCTTTTCTTCTAAGGGTTTCTCTCTCTCCACCTAATTATGAAATACTCGACACTCCTCCAAAGTTCCATTTGGAAAAATTTTTCACTCTGCAGATAGTCAGTCCCTCGGTGAGCTCACTTACATCTTTGGCTTACACACAGTACACTGGGTAATGATTTACAGATTTATAAATTGAGTCCAGATCTCCCTGTATACGAAGTGAAGAGACAAGGAGAGTGCTCTCTTCCAGGGGTTCATTACAATGACTCTCTAAGCTTAGATCTAATCTTACAGAGTCCCTAGGAAATAATTTATTATTTTCCTATACTTCCAAAAAGTCCTCTTTAAATTTTGTCAGCTCCAAGGGGCTCCACTTGGTCTTCCAAGATACTGAGGTACGATCACCTTCTCATCTCAAAACTGCATGGATTAAGACTGTACAAGGTGTTATCTCATAGAAAAATAGGGCTTTTGAAAATAAGAGTGAACACCTGCTAGGTAGGTATAAATAACAAGTACACACTACATACTGTGATACCACCAGAGACAGTCAAACTTCCTAACTCCTGGCAAAGACAAAATTTGAGAGAGGAAAATGTTATTGGTGATAAATTTCAGGGACATTAGGTTTGGGAGAAGAAAAGGACTAAGACTAGAAATTAGTATGTCAAGAAGGCACTGTGTAGGTGATGGGTGTGGAGGAGAAAAGGCAACATGATATAGGAAATCCATGCCGACTGGGGAGCAAATGCCCACAGGAGAAAGGGTGGATGGATGAAGCTAAAAGCCAAGGGAAGCAGTCAGACTGCACCAGAGACGAGGAGAAAGTCAAAATCAGAAAAGGAAGGTGAGGATATGACAGTGTTTTCAGATATGGTGCAAGAAGAAAAGAAAAGAGTGGCAGTTTCCAGAATTCAGAAACAAAAGAACTGACAAAATATGATAAAACAAAGTCTAGGTACAGGCTTATTTCCTACATATTGTGGGGTAAAATTCCAAATCACTGCAATACAGTGAATATCATGACTAATCAAGTCACACACATTTTTTTTTTGGTATATAAAAGCATGTTTATGCTATAATGTAGCCTATCAAGCATGCAATAGTGTTATGTCTAAAAAAGTATAAACCATAATTTTAAAAATGTTTTATTGGTAAAAATGATAACTACCATCTGAGCCTTCAGTAGAGTGTTTTGCTTAGATGTGGTTCCTGAAAGTTGAGGAGTAGAGGGAATACAGGTGGCAGAAAATATTTATTTCATGGGTTTTATAATGGCACTCAAGGTTGCAGGTGATTATACCCAGAATGAATCCAACTTTTGATGTTATCATTAGAGGTGAATCCAGCTGTGAAGCTGATATCATCATGAGAAGTAAATACACATACAGGGCTGAGGTTAGTATAAGCAAAGAAGTTGAGGTCAGTTGCTCAGTCATGTCTGACTCTTTGCGATCCTATGAATCACAGACACCAAGCCTCCCTGTCCATCACCTACTTCGGGAGTCCACCCAAACCCATGTCCATCGAGTCGGTGATGCCATACAACCATCTCATCCTGTCATCCCCTATTCCTCCTGCTCTCAATCTTTCCCAGCATCAAGGTCTTTTCAGATGAGTCAGCTCTTTGCATCAGGTGGCCAAAGTATTGGAGTTTCAGCTTCAGCATCAGTCGTTCCAATGAACACCCAGGACTGATCTCCTTTAGGATGGACTAGTTGGATCTCCTTGCAGTCCAAGGTACTCTCAAGACTCTTCTCTAACACCACAGTTCAAAAGCATCAATTCTTCAGCACTCAGCATTCTTTATAGTCCAAGGCTCACATTCATACATGATCACTGGAAAAACCATAGCCTGACTAGACGAACCTTTTTGGCAAAGTAGTGTTTCTGCTTTTTAATATGCTGCCTAGGTTGGTCATACCTTTCCTTCCAAGGAGCAACTGTCTTTTAATTTCATGGCTGCAGTCACCATCTGCAGTCATTTTGGAGCCCAGAAAAATAAAGTCAGCCACTATTTTCACTGTTTCCCATCTATTTGCCATGAAATGATGGAACCAGATGCCATGATCTTAGTTTTGTGAATGTTGAGCTTTAAGTCAACTTTTTCACTATCCTCTTTCACTTTCATCATGAGCCTCTTTAGTTCTTCTTCACTTTCTGCCATAAGGGTGGTATCATCTGTATATCTGAGGTTATTGATATTTGTCCTGGCAATCTTGATTCCAGCTTGTGCTTCTTCCAGCCCAGCGTTTCTCATGATGTACTCTGCATATAAGTTAAATAAGCACAGAGACAATATACAGCCTTGACGCACTCCTTTTCCTATTTGGAACCAGTCTGTTGTTCCATGCACAGTTCTAACTGTTGCTTCCTGACCTGCATACAGATTTCTCAAGAGGCAGCTCAGGTGGTCTGATATTCCCATCTCTTTCAGAATTTTCCACAGTTTATTGGGATCCACACAGTCAAAGGCTTTGGCATAGTCAATAAAGCAGAAATATATGTTTTTCTGGAACTCTCTTGCTTTTTCAATGATCCAGCAGATGTTGGCAATTTGATCTCTGGTTCCTCTGCCTTTTTAAAGCCAGCTTGAACATCTGAAAGTTCTAAACCAGTTTGAACATCTGGAAGAATGCGGTGCACTGGAGAAGGGAATGGCAAACCATTTCAGTATCTTGCCTTGAGAATCCTATGAACAGTATGAAAAGGAAAAAGATAGGACACTGAAAGATGAACTCCCCAGATCAGTAGGTGCACAGTATGCTACTGAAGATCAGTGGAGAAATAACCATAGAAAGAATGAAGGGATGGAGTCAAAGCAAAAACAACACCCAGTTGTGAATGGGACTGGTGATGGAAGCAGGGTTCGGTGCTGTAAAGAGCAATATTGCATAGGAACCTGGAATGTTAGGTCCATGAATCAAGGCAAACTGGAAATGGTCAAACAGGAGATGACAAGAGTGAACAATGACATTCTAGGAATCAGCGAACTAGAATGGACTAGAATGGGTGAATTTAACTCAGATGACCATTGTATCTATTACTGTGGGCAGGAATCCCTTAGAAGAAATGGAATAGCCATCATAGTCAACAGAAGAGTCTGAAATGCAGTACTTGGATGCAATCTCAAAAACGACAAAATGATCTCTATTCGTTTCCAAGGCAAATCATTCACTATCATGGTAATCCAAGTCTATGCCCCAACCAGTAACACTGAAGAAGCTGAAGTTGAACAGCTCTATGAAGACCTACAAGATCTTCTAGAACTAACACCCCAAAAAGATGTCCTTTTCATTATAGAGGACTGAAATACAAAAGTAGGAAGTCAAGAAACACCTGGAGTAACAGGCAAATTTGGCCTTTGAGTACAGAATGAAGCAGGGCAAAGGCTAATAAAGTTGTGCCAAGAGAACACACTGGTCATAGCAAACACCCTCTCCCAATAACACAAGATAAGACTCTACACATGGACATCACCAGATGATCAACACCAAAATCAGATTGATCATATTCTTTGTAGCCAAAGATGGAGAAGCTCTAAACAGTCAGCAAAAACAAGACTGGGAGCTGACTGTGGCTCAGATCATAAATTCCTTATTTCTAAATACAGACTGAAATTGAAGAAAGTGGAGAGAACCACTAGACCATTCAGGTATGACCTAAATCAAGTCCCTTATGACTATACAGTGGAAGTGAGAAATCAATTTAAGGGCCTAGATCTGATACACAGAGTGCCTGATGAACTATGGAGGGAGATTCGTGACACTGTACAGGAGACAGGAACCAAGACCATCCTCATAAAAAGAAATGCAAAACAGCAAAATGGCTGTCTGAGGAAGACTTACAAATAGCTGTGAAAAGAAGGGAAGTGAAAAGCAAAGGAGAAAAGGAAAGATATACCCATTTGAATGCAGAGTTCCAAAGAATAGCAAGGAGAGATAAGAAAGCCTTCTTCAGCAACCAATTCAGAGAAACAGGAAAACAACAGAATGGGAAAGACTAGAGATCTCATCAAGAAAATTAGAGATATCAAGGGAACATTTCATGCAAAGATGGGAACAATAAAGGACAGAAATGCTATGGACCTAACAGAAGCAGAAGATATTAAGAGGTGGCAAGAATATACAGAAGAACTGTACAAAAAAGATCTTCATGATCCAGATAATCATGATGGTGTGATCACTCACCTAGAGCCAGACATCCTGGAATGTGAAGTCAAGTGGGCCTTAGAAAGTATCACTACAAACAAAGCTAGTGGAGGTGATGGAATTCCAGTTGAGCTATTTCAAATCCTGAAAGATGACACTGTGAAAGTGTTGCACTCGATATGCCAGCAAATTTGGAAAACTCAGCAGTGGCCATAGGACTGGAAAAGGTCAGTTTTCATTCCAATCCCAAAGAAAGGCAATGCGAAAGAATGCTCAAGGGAAAGAAGGGGTGAATCCAATTGTGGGGCTGAGATCATTAATGCAATATCATACCTGTGTTTCTGAAAAAATCTGGACGTGGTTAAGATCTTGTCTGCAAATATTGTGTATTATGGCAGAATTTGAGATACTGTCATGGGCAGCCAAGTAAAAATGGACCGTGTCTTTTCAAAGAGACAAACAATCTAAAGGAGGAAACAGTGGTGATATAAGCGGGTTCAAGTGGGGTGAGTGAGATAGGACATGTAGACTGAGTTTTTATAGTGGCTAGGGAAAAGTTCCAGAACTTGAGTTGGAGTGGTGCAAGTCTTAAAATTCTTGCTGGTACCAAAAGACAGAATGTGTGTAAACGTTATCAGCTTGCTTAGATAGTGCAAAGAAAAGGAGGGGGCTGGAGAAGATGGGGCTTGAAATCTGTCAGTGATCAGTCATCAAAAATGAAGTCTGACTCTCTATTGTTATGTGTGCCTGAGTTCTAAGTCACGTCAGTCCTGTCTGACTCTGCGACCCAGTGAACTGTAGCTCACCAGATTCCTCTGTTCGTGGAATTCTCCAGATACGGATACTGGAATGGGTTGTCATTCCTTTCTTGAGGGGATCCTCCTGACCTAGGGATCAAACCCTTGTCTCATTTTCCTGCATTGGCAGGTGGATTCTTTACTACTAGTGCTACCTGGAAAGCCCCTCTATTATTATGTGTTATTATTGTTATGGATTTTAAAGGGTTTTAAATATATACATGAAATCATACAGATTAAGCATTAATTTCAAGTGGAATTTTAAATGATGCTATTTTCGGTTGACAGTGGAGATGTAATGTAACTTAATACTATAAAAATAGAATTTTCCCTAATTAATCATAGTTTATAGATTAATAGAAAAATTAAAAATACTGGGAATTAAAGCTATTAGAAACTGAGCTATACATATGAATGCACACATAATAATGAATTAAACCTTCCTTCAAGTTACCTCCAACTTAAGGACTAAGGGTCTGTAGGAATTTAGACAGGATAAGAAGTAACTAACAGCTTCACCTTGTCAGGAACCAAGTATAAAACACATTTTTTAACTTTAAAAATAACCAACATTTTTTCCATTGTTTAAACTTATATTTTATCCACCACTGTTTTTTTATTGAAATAGTTGTAAAACAGTACCATTTCCACCCAACAGATGCAGGAAATACTGGAAATCTTTTAACAAAATCTGTACTGCAGAGATTTCCTTCTGAATTTTGCAGACTTAAGCAATTCACATAAACTAACATCTAAAACAAAGCAAAAAAAAAAAAATTTTTTGGCATTTAACCCCTGGAAAACAAAGTGAGATCTTTAATTGTACTATAATTTGGGGATGTCAAAACAAACTTTCCTTGAATATATATGGTAAACTTCAGACTTAATTTGTTTTTAAGTGAAAGTCATTATATTTGAAAAGCCATTTGGTGAGAGAAATTATTTATTTCCATAAATATCTAACCACATGCTGTTTGAAAACAACATAAAAGCATTATTAGGAAGACACATCTAGTTTAGGAGTTTTCATAAATAATAAATTGTTTGGCCATTAATAAAATACACCATTTTCATATTTTGGTGATCATAGTCATACCAATACACTCTGGTATTATTGGGTGTGAACATAACTCACTAGATAGGCCTACAAGAAGCAGAATCTGCTCCTGGTACCAAAGTAGATCAGTGGTCAAGACATTCCAAATTAATTCAATCTGTTTATCTTATCTCCTTCTACCTTATATATATATACATATGCATATTTTAATATTTATTTTCAAATACAGGCATATGAAATATGAAATAGGCTCTGAATTGTTTCAAAACTTGCTAAAATTAATGTGGATTCAATATGAGAAGATATATTTGATCTTTCTTGAACCTGAATTTCAATAAGGAATGATTTCCTGACTAATCCTAAATGTCACAGAGTACTCTCCTTTCTAATATGAAAGTAAATCTTGGTTTAAATTTGTACCTACAAAAATCTCTTGAACATGAATGTACTTAACTAGACAATTTAATATCTTGTTTATTTATATCTTCTTCTTGCCAAAAAATAAAATTAAAAAAAATTGAAATGACTAACCCTGTGTCCTTTAAGTTGTCCTTGTTCAATGTACAAAGTCCTATATAATCACTTGTGAGTCACGAATTACATAAAACAAAAATAGACAAATTGGTTCAAAAATGCCTGTAATAGGTGCTCTTGGACACTTCTTGTGAAAGCATAACATGAAATTTTATTGGATATTTCTTAACAAATCTCTCAGCTTATGCTAACTGTATCATTTCATAGTGAAAAAGACCAATTTTACAAAAAGTAGTTCCATCAACTATCAAGGTAGAATAGCTGTTTATTTCCTGTTATTATACCCCAATATACTCTTAACAGCAAAAAGATTTTAGATTTTCATACAATGGAATTATTATAATTTGATGGTTGAGAAGGTAAAAAATATTCCAAATGAAGTAGATTTTATTTTTAATATTCCTTGATTAGACAAAAGTTAATTATTCTTAATAAATAAACATGCTTTGTGTATCTCTAGGTGTCTATTCACATTAGTCTGGAATTGGGGGATAATCCATGTCTGTTAAGGACAGTAACTCAGTTTGAAATTAAGTGATATTGAAACATTGTGGAATATGAAATAGTTCCAGTAGTTATAACCAAGTTACTGAGAATAATCTCAAAATGCACTTTAACCTGAAGTATTACTTTAAGGGCAGGATAGACAATTCACTATGTTATAATTAAAATTATTAACATATAATGTTATAGTACTGGGTCTTAAAAACAAAAACAAGAAAAGCAATGTAAACTGTCAGCAAGGTGACATCACCTTGTAAGTGGAAATGTACATTAATAATTAAATATCAACCTTTTAAATTTAAACATTTAAATATCCACCTTTCCTGAATGGTTAACAGATTTGTGAACCTTCATCTATTATGGACAGCAGGTAATACATGGTATTAAACAATACATGCAACTTCAGCTTGAATTTTTAAAGACATTTCCAACTGCAACTTGAAAATATTAGAACACAAAGGGACTCCCAGTTTTAAAGTATATTATATAAGATTGAATACATTATCATAACTAATTCAGATGAGTAATATACAGGCATAGTGTAATTTTCCTGAAAAGGTATATTTACCCACTTTAGTACAGTGAGTTAAAGTGTAATTTTAACTCAACAATCAACTTGCCATGGTTTCTTCCTAAAATCATGTGTTAACAAGAATCACTATGTGCTTATTTCTGGCAATGAATATCAAGTGCTTTTATTTAACTAATATAGATCAAAACCTTTGTGTATTTCCAGTGTCACATAATTAGAGAAATCAAAAATCAATCTTGGGGGTCAGAGATAAGGAAAAGGAGGGGAGGAAAACATTATATAGAACTAGTAACCAGATAAAGTTTAAGTGTCAAGAGCAAGTGCTGGAAATGTTTTTGAAATCTAGGATACTTTAAACAGCTGTCAGAAATTAGGTTTCTGAAAAAAGATTTCTGATAAAACCTAAAAAAATTAGGTTTCTGGAAAAAGTTGGAAAAATAAGTTTGAGATCAGGAAGTTGGACACTTGAGTTCAATGTTATAGAATTTTCAATTAATAATGCTACTATATACATGACTAGAATCAAGGTGAAGGGCATAGGGATTAAATGAATCCTGAGTTGGACTGGGATCCTCAAGGACTCTGAAATAACTTCCTGTGATCATAAGATTTGAGGGATGGAAGGCTACTCTAAACAGGTAGAAAGTCCTCAGTAAATGTAGTATGTGCTCTAGAGGCAGGTACTTTAAAAAGCACAGAATTATATATTACAGTCATGGGTAGGTGATGTTTGTTGTGAGTTTTTCATATATGATCTTTATTATGTTGAGGTAGTTTCTCTCTATGCCCACTTTCTAGAAGTTTTATCATAAACAGGTAGGTGTTGAATTTTGTCAAAAACTTTTTCTACATTTATTGAGATGATCAGATGCTGTATCACACTGACTGATTTGTCTGTTTTGAAGAATCCCTGCATCCCTGGGATAAAGCCAACTTAATCATGGTATATGATTCTTTTAATGTGTTGCTGGATTCTGTTTGCTAGAATTTTGGTGAGAATGTTTGCATCTATGTTCATCAGTGATATTGGTCTGTAATTTCCTTTTCTTTGGTTTAGGTATCAGGGTTAGTGTAAGGCTGGACATTACAAAACTCTTAGAGGAAAGCATAGGCAGAATACTCTTTGACATAAATTGCAGCAAGATCTTTTTGTCCGCCTACTAGAATGATGAAAATAAGAACAAAAATGAGCAAATAGGAGCTAATTAAACTGAAAAAAACTTTTGCACAACAAATGAAACCATAAATGAAACAAGAAGACAGTTCTCAAAACAACAGAATATATTTTCATTGATGCAACTAAAATGGGATGAATCTTCAAAATATGCAAGCAGCTCAGTATCAAAAAGCAAGCAACCCAATCAAAAAGTGTGTGGAAGATCTAACAGACATTTATCCAAAGACATATAGATGACTAAAAAGCACACTAAAAGATGCTCAATGTCATTAATTATTAGAGAAAGGCAAATTAAAACTACAATGAGGTATCATCTCACACTGAACCAGAATGGCTATCATCAAAAAAATCTGTGAACAAGGAATGCTGGAGAGGGTGTGGAGAAAAGGGAATCCTTTGCAGTGTTAATGGGAATGTAAATTGGCACAACCATTATGGAGAATAGCATGGAGGTTCCTTAAAAACTAACAATAGAACTACCTACTGTATGACCCAGCAATCCCACTTCTGGGCATATACCTGGAAAAAAAACATAACTCAAAAGATACATGCATCTCAGTGTTCACTGCAGCCCTGTTTACAAAAGCCAGGACATGGAAACAATCTCAATGTTCATCAATAGAGGAATGGATAAAGAAGATATGATGTATACACATATATACACACAATGGAATATTACTCAGCCAAAAAGAGGAATAATAAAATAATGCCATTTGCAGCAACATGGATGGATCTAGGGACTGTCATACCTAGAGACTGAAGGGAGTGAGATGGAGAAAGACAAATATTATATCACTTATATATGGAATCTAAAAAAAAGTATACAAATGAACTTACTTATGAAACAGAAATTGTCACAGATACAGAAAACAAACTTAGAGTTACCGTGGGATACAGGGTGGAAGGCTAAACTGGGAGGTTGGAATTGACATATACACACTACTATATGTAAAAATAGATAATTAAGAACCAGCTGTATAGCACAGGGCACCATATTCAATACCTCGTAATGGAGTGTATGGAGAAAAAAATCTTAAAAGAGTGGGTATATGATATGTATAACTGATTCACTTTACAGCAGAAACTAACACAATATTGTAAATCAACTATATTCCAATAAAAATATTTTAAAACTCATGGGTACATGGCAGTATAAGAATACAAATCAGGGACCATCATTGAAGAGTTAGAAAAATGTTGAACTGCTTTTACCCAGGCTAACTTGGAAATAAGGGTTCGATTAAAGCAAGAAATTAAAGGGAAAATACTGTGAAGATTTATCTTTTCCTTTTCTATCAGCTGTGTCTTACAATCAGGTACTTGGTATGAATGTATATATGTATCTTTTATTTACATTTCTTACTGTACATTGAAACTGTTCAATGTATTTCTTCTATCTCTCTAATTGCTCCTGGGGGGTAAGGACCAAGGCTTACTCATCTTTATGACTCACTGAAAATAATTTAACAAGCTTAGATGCTTCATCAATGTGTCTTAGAAATGTCACTGTTAATAAGTGACATTTCACTGTTAGATTTCAGGTTACTAAAAAGGGGGCTAGAAGAATTTTCTATGTTTTTTTTTTCTTTTTACAAGTTTTTACAATTTTAAGATATTATTTAAATACAGTAACAAATTTTCAGTGTGAAGCTTGATAGATTTTTAAAAATTTATACACCTTGCAAGCAGTGATGAACCAAGGCCTACTCCTACGGGCTCACAGTTCAGTTCAGTTCAGTCACTCAGTCATGTCTAACTCTTTGCAACCCCATGGACTGCAGCATGCCAGGCTTCCCTCTCCATCACCATTTCCTGGAGTTTACTCAAACTCATGTTCATTGAGTCGGTGATGCCATGCAACCATCTCATCCTCTGTCGTCCCTTTCTCCTCCGGCCTTCAATCTTTCCCAATATCAGGGTCTTTTCAAATGAGTCAGCTCTTTGCATCAGGTGGCCAAAGTATTGAAGCTTCAGCTTCAACATTAGTCCTTCCAAGATGTGTACATCTCTCTCCAGCTTTGCTTCAGTAATGACACATTGGAAATTTGACTGCAGTGAAAATACTGACAAATTCAGAAATCTGTGCTGCAAATTAGAACTTTTCCCTTCGGAGAGCCAGTTGTTAAAGCATGTACCAAAGCACACTGCTTATTACCATCAGCCACCTCAAGATATACATTTCTATCACCAGAGTATTTCATGCTCTTTCAAATTAATCCATTAGCAACTGCTCTGAATTTCAACTGTTATTTACTAATTTTTCCGATTCTAAACTTCATAAGAATGGAATCATACAGAATGTTCACTTTGGTTTCAGGTTTCTTCAACTAGCATAGTATTTTTTTTTTTACTACGTGTCATGGTATATATAAGTAGTATTTTTTTTTTTATGGGTGTGAATTGTTCCAGTGTATGAATATCCTATAATTTGTTTATCCATTCTCCTTTTGGTAGATATCTGAGACATTTTATCTTCAAGGTTATCACAAATAAAACTTCTTTAAGAATTTTTGTACATGTTGCACGTGTTTATATGTATGTATCTGTTTGTATGCTATATATTCATTTCATTTGAGTATATACTTAGGAGTAGAATTGTTGAATGAAAGGGAAGGTGTGTTAAATTTTATTAGAAACTGCCAGACAGATATCCAAAGTAATTGTACTATTATATGCATACCCCAACAATACATAGATAGGCTCAAGATGCCCATATCCTTGCTAACAGATCTCGTGTTTTACAAATTTTTAAACCCTAATTTCAAAATGTAAGACAGTTTCTATTTCTCAAATATTTATTGTCCAAAAGTGACTTTGAAACTATAGTAGGTAAGACTGCTATCTTTCATAAAGTTTATGTCATCATTTCAATTTCACAGGATAGAAATTCTGTGTTTTAGAAATAGAGTATTTTTATAAAGTTTCTATCTGGAGATGAGACTACATGTTCATACTGCAGCTGTAAGCATTTTTTTTTATCATTTGACATGTCAAAGGAGTCATGTTTATATCAGTATTACTTAATGTCTAAAATTAACTCTTATTTATCTTCTATCTAAAGACCAAGAAAAAATTCACTGAGCAGGTAGTTCATGATAGAGTTCTCATAAACTTTACATTTGCATTTAAAAGCTTACATATTTCTAAATCTGAAGTATCCTTATCTATTTTTCACATTTCATGCTACCATTGAAGTCTATAGAGATGCCTCTTTTGTTTTCATAATCTGAAGTTAACTGTCATTGTTGTCTCCTAGTCATCCTGACTCTTCTCCAGGCTATAAACATGAATTGCAGTAGCTCTGAAAAGAGCTTTTGATATTATGCTTACTCAGGTCCATAATAATCACTCTGCTTAGTAAAACAAAGCAAAAATCATCCAGGCTATTATTTAAAGTATAAAAACTGACTAACTTATTATTTGCCTAATCATTTCCTTCCCAGATGGCTCAGTTGGTAAAGAATCCTCCTGCAATGCAGGAGACTCCTAGTTCGATTTCTGGGTCATGAAAATCATGAAATTAAGACACTTACTCCTTGCAGGAGAGTTATGACCAACCTAGACAGCATATTCAAAAGCAGAGACATTACTTTGCCAACAAAGGTCTGTCTAGTCAAGGCTATGGTTTTTCCAGTGGTCATGTATGGATGTGAGAGTTGGACTATAAAGAAGCTGAGCACCAAATAATTGATGCTTTTGAACTGTTGTGTTGGAGAAGACTCTTGAGAGTCCCTTGGACTGCAAGGAGATCCAACCAGTCCATCCTAAAGGAGATCTGTCCTGAATATTCATAGGAAGAACTGATGCTGAAGCTGAAACTCCAATACTTTGGCCACCTGATGTGAAGAGCTGACTCATTTGAAAAGACCTTGATGCTGGGAAAGACTGAGGGCAGGAGGAGAAGGGGACGACAGAGGATGAGATGAGTTGGATGGCATCACCAACTCGATGGACATGGGTTTGGGTGGACTCCAGGAGTTGGTGATGGACAGGGAGGCTTGGCGTGCTGTGGTTCATGGGGTCGCAAAGAGTCGAACATGACTGAGTGACTGAACTGAACTGAGTTGAACTGAAAATCCACTGGAGAAGGGATAGGCTACTCTCTCCAGTATTCTTGGGCTTCCCTTATGGCTCAGCTGGTAAAAAATCTACCTGCAATGTGGGAGACCTGGATTTGATCCCCGGGTTGGGAAGATCCCCTGGAGAAGGGATGGCTATCTACTCCAGTGTCTGGCCTAGAGAAGTCCAAGACTTGGACACGACTGAGGAACTTTCATTTCACTTCACTTCAATCATTTCCTTCAGTTTTTAACCAGGTGTTAGCAACATTTGTTTAGACATAACTTGTTCTCTCAATATTTTAAACAAAACAATGAATGTAAACATCATTTTTGTTAAAATGTTGCCAGTTTGTACTGAGCAAGGATGGACACTTTTTGCATTTCAATAGATTATTCTAGTATCATATAGGCACAGATGTGGTCATGGCATGTCTTAAATGATTTATTAAAAGGGTCAAAGATTTTTTTTCAATATTCTAATCAACCTCAGACTCAAACATCACTGCCAACAAATATTTGTATAGTCAAAGCTATGGCTTTTTCAGTAGTGATGTATGGATATGAAAATTGGACCATAAAGAAAGCTGAGTGCTGAAGAATCGATGTTTCTGAATTATGGTGCTGGAGAAGGGCTCTTGAGAGCCCTAAGGCAGCAAGGAGATCAAACCAGGAACTCCTAAAGGAAATCAACCTTGAATATTCTTGGAAGAGACTGATGCTGAAGCTCCAGTACTTTGGCCACCTGATGCAAAGAGCTGACTCATTGGAAAAGACTCTGATGCTGGGAAAGATTGAGGGTAGGAGGAGAAGGGACAACAGAGGATGAGATGGTTGGATGACATCACCAACTCAGTGAACATGAATTTGAGCAAATTCCGGGAGATAGTGAAGGACAGGGAAGCCTGGTGTGCTGTAGTCTATGGGGTCACAAAGAGTCAGACATGACTTAGCAACTGAACAACAACACCATTATCTTCTAGCTGTTTTAGATATCAGATTTTTCATCAGTATAATAATATAGACCATCATTTTATACTATATACAAAATAAAAAAGCTAAAAGTATGTGTTGTACAACACAGAGAATATAGCTGATAATAATAATAAAGATCATTGGAAGAAAGTATAACACTCAACATTTCTTTTTTCTCACTCAGAATTCAGAAAAATACAAACACTATAGCAACTTTTAAATAATAGCTTGACTGATCAGGAATTTGGTTGCAGAAGTCTTTGGCTTATCCTAAAAGGCTGTTATAAGGTGTTTTTATAATAAATAAAGCTCACTAAAGTCACAGAAGATATGTCTGTCATGGTTTAATGGCCAGAAGCATGAAAGAAAATTTTTTTAAAAAGAATAATGGGCAATAAGTAGAAACTCTGCAAAGTTGATATTTTCTACACTTAAATGTACTCTAAAGCCTTATCAAAGTTTAATAAATTTCATTTAGAAAAACAAACAAAAATTGTATTTTTTCCATGAAGTTACTCAATACATGAACAAGCATTACCTATGCATGTTTGTGGAAGCAAAACAATTGTCAAATCAGAAAGAAACTCTGATTAAACAGGCATTTATTTCAAATGGTCCTATTTATTTCATAGTTATACAATGTTGTACATGTTATACAATGAGCAATAGATTATGTTAAAATTTAATTATAGCCTATAAAAGAGACTCCCATTATGAATGGCTATTGTAATATTTATTGTTAGGAAACTTACTGAGGTTCACCCAGCTAAGACAAGAATCACAAAGGAAAGTTTACTTATAATGTAGTAATAATTCTATCTGTGACATCTATCAAGACTGTATTAATAGACAAAAATATGCTTTCTATTAAAAAACAAATCACTAGAGATCCTGTTGACTACCAAAAAAAAAAAAAAAAAAAGCCCACAATGGAATATAATGAAAAACTTTATGGAAATCCAAATGAACATTTAGGCAAAATGGATAAATTCCTTTAAAAATAAAATTTCCTATAGCCAAGAAAAGGAAAAACATATTAAAGGACACATATATATTAAAGAATTAAGTTCATCATCTAAATCTGTTCTAAAAAGAATATCCCAGGTCTTTGGTAATGAAAACTTCCTTTGGAAGCTTTGGAAAAAAGAATAAACACTTACAAATCATGTCTGAAGTTGATATGACTGAGATACCCAAACACTAAAAAACAGTCACCAGTAAGAATGATTATTATTCCATGAAAGCAAAGATGATCTAACATATGAAAATAAATCAATGCAATTTGCCACATTAACACACACACACAAAGGAAAATATATATTTTTCAGAAATGCAGATGTGGAATTTGACAAAAGACTATCCATTCATGATAAAAACTCATATCATCTAGAAAAAGGGACTGTTCATTATTTGATAAAGAATATCCACAAGTGAAAAACACTGCAGCATACATTATACTTACTGGTAAGTTATTGAACACATTCTCTGTGGAATCAGGAAAGGGACAAGGATGTATCTCATCAACGCTTCCATCTGACATTGCATTGCAGACTTGCAGTGCAATAAGAAAAGGAAAGCTATGAAGACTGAAGAGGAAATAAGATCAATAATATTTGCACTTGGTATGTTTTTAAACACAGAAAACTCAAAAGTTGTGAAAGCAGAATATGCAGATTAATAAGTGAATTCCATAAAAACCTGAGTGCAAAGTCAGCAAGCAAAATTCAATCCTATTTCTATGTGCAGCAAAAAGTTATCCAAAAACTACATTTTAAAAATAACATTTACAATATTTTGTAAAACCCTGTTCATTGGAATAAATCTAAGGAAAGATGTACAATATTGCTATACTAAAATTTATAACATATGACTGAGAGAAAATAAATAAAATTTTTAAAATGCAAAGATATATAATGTACAAAATTCAATACTGGAAGATGTCATGTCTGCAAATTGACCTAAAGATTCAGTATGATTTCAATCAAAATCTCAGACATTTGAATAAAATCAATAAAACCCGAAAGCTATGAAGTATGAGACCTTCACATATGACTAGGAATAAAAAAGCTAACACTCTATTTAACAAAAATGTCATAAATAAAATCAAAAGAAAAGACAGTCTCTTATGAAAAAGAATTCCTGAGAATAAAAAAGATGAAAAGGTCAATTTAAAAACGGTTCAATAAGAAGTTTACAGATGAATAGCTACAAGTGGTAAAACACTGAAAAAAAAAATGCAGACTAAACCTTAATTAAATACAAGTTAAAAATTGCAATAATATATGATGTTCAGCCATTTTATGAATATACATATATATATATAATAACTTTAAAATAGATTCTGTTTACTGATAATGACAGTTGGAGTTGTGGGAGAGACACTGCCATATACTATTAATGGAAGCATAAACTGGGACAACTTTTTAGGAAATATCTATCAAAATTAAAAGAGTATGGGCCTTCTGACCAACAAAATCCACTGCTACTAAAATATTGTATATATGACAAAAAAACAATGTTATTTGAATAGTTGACATTATTTATGACCAAAAATGCCGAAGAGATTTTAGAGAATGGGGAAAATGTGCAGCTCTATGATAGAATACATTCATTCCTAAATAAATCAGTGTATTTATGACTTGTTCCTAAGATACACTGAGCTCAGGAAAGATATATATCTCTAAGCATAACATTACCCCTTCTAAAAAATACTAGAAAGTAATATTTATATTTAGTTTTATATTGACATATTCTGGTTTATGTCATTTTCCTTAAGATATACAGATCAAAAACAAAATCTGTTCATATTGGTTACTTTTCTTAAAAGACAGTAGACATGAAGCCCAGTTGATTTCTAATTATTATTTATAGCTTTCTCTTCCATCTGTCTTTTCTAACCATTTTATGCACAAGTTTTACAAGTCTGATTAATATTAACAGAGATGATCTGCCTGGTCTCTTTAGAAGATACTTTTTCCCTTTTTTTTCCTTTCTATGCTTCTCTTAAAACAAACTTGAGTTCCAGTAAAGTGTGGTAGACATCTTATTTTCCCTACTAAGTATAGCTAAATACCAATGACACTGTAAGTGAGACAGACATAAGAGCACTCTGAAGGCAGACTAGCTAGGATACCCAGCATCCAAGAAAAGACGCAGTGGTGTATTCCACCGATTTTCATTTATAAAGAGATTGGGCACCGAGGAAGCAAGTAACATGAAAATGCCAACCAATGGTTCAGAAAAAAAAAAAATAATAATAATAATGTTAGCCTCAGGAAAGCTGGCTCTTTTAGACACAGGACCAGGAAAAGGGCATCCTAGTAAGATAGAAAACTTTCAGACGGTAACCGCTGTACTCTAATGAAATGACACAGAGACATGGTTATATTTCCATGTCAGCAAAGGCCAAATAAGGAGATTCAAGTTTCACCATTGCCCTGACTGTAACACGAAATACTTCCCTCCCACCAAGCTGATGTCAGAGGTGTAATATCAAAGAAGACAGACATGAGAAGGTGGGATTTTAATTTCCACTGGGGAATAATGAGGACTCCCCACCGGCGGTGTCAGTACAGACCTCAGAGGGGAGCCATCTACCTCCATCCCGAAGTAACAGGTAGCACTTTCTCTCCCTCCTGCAAGGAGACTATCAGAGGCAGCCAAGTAAGAAACAGGAACTTTGCTTACCCTTCAGTGACAGTAAGTTCTCCCTGACCACAGAGTTAGTGGAAGATACATGGGGTGTAATAACAAGGAATTTCCCTTTGCAATGAAAGTGGTGTCATTAGAAACCTAACAGAGAGCCTGAACTCTCATCAAAGCTCAGCTCTAATGAAGCCTCCTCACCCACTGGGGTACCAACAGAGCCCAAGGCAGGGAAATCAATTACTACCCCCTTGGAAGTCACAAGACAGTATTCTCTTTCCCTCCAATGTAATGTGAGATATTTAATAAAATCCAAAATCTCCTGTCTTATTATCTATCTATATATATATACAAAACTCCTTGGAAGAAAAGTTGTGACCAACCTAGATAGTATATTCAAAAGCAGAGACATTACCTTGCCGACTAATGTCTGTCTAGTCAAGGCTATGGTTTTTCCTGTGGTCATGTATGGATGTGAGAGTTGGACTGTGAAGAAGGCTGAGCGCCGAAGAATTGATGAATTGATGTTTTTGAACTGTGGTGTTGGAGAAGACCCTTGAGAGTCCCTAGGACTGCAAGGAGATCCAATCAGTCCATTCTGAAGGAGATCAGCCCTGGGATTTCTTTGGAAGGAATGATGCTAAAGCTGAAACTCCAGTACTTTGGCCACCTCATGTGAAGAGTTGACTCATTGGAAAAGACTCTGATGCTGGGAGGTTTGGGGGCAGGAGGAGAAGGGGATGACCAAGGATGAGATGGCTGGATGGCATCACGGACTCGATGGATGTGAGTCTGAGTGAACTCCGGGAGATGGTGATGAACAGGGAGGCCTGGCGTGCTGTGATTCATGGGGTCGCAAAGAGTCGGACACGACTGAGCGACTGAACTGAACTGAACTGATATATATATAATCACTCAACATACCAAGACAAGAAAAATATCAACTTGAATATGAAAAGATAATAGAAAAGATGTTTGTATCATCTCAGTTTTTGGATAACAAAACGGAGATGATACAAACATTAGAATTAACTAGAAAAGATTTTAAAGTATCCATCATAAAAATGCTTCCATGCGCAACTAAGGAAACATTTGAAAGAAATAAACTAAAGAAAATCTTAGCAAAAATGAAAATACAAAAAAGAATCAAATTGAAATTTTAGAAAGAAAATCCTTAAATTAAAAAAAAAAAAAAAGAATGGGCTCAATAGCAGAATGGAGGGACAGAAGAAAATCAATGAACTTGATAGTAGAACAATAGAATTTATCCAATTTGAACAACAGAAGATAGAGCAGAAAAGATAAATAGAGCTTCAGGGACTCATAGAACTAAAACAAAATACTGAACATCTGTGGCTTTAGAGTCCTAGAAGAAGAAAAGAAAAGAGTATGGAATTGCAATTCAGAAGTAGGAAAATAATTAGGATGAAAACAAGTTTTTAATCAGAACAAAAGAGGCCAGAAGAAAGTGACACTACGTTTCAAATGCTGAAAGAACTGTTAACCCAGATTTCCACATCTAGCAAAATATCCTTCAGGAATGAAGGATGTTTCATCAAGAAATTCTCAGATGAAGGAACACTAAGAGAATTTATCACCAGACCTTCTCTAAAAGAATGGGTAATGGAAGTTCTTGGAAAAAGAAACAAAAAAAAAAACCTTAAGAAATCTTAGAGAGAATTAGGAATCTTAATTTCTTAAGTGAATCTTTAAAAAAACCGTAGTATTGTCTAAAAATATCTACATATTTAAACAAAATTGCCCATGTATCTTTAGCATAAATACCTCAATCCTGGGCTTCCCTGGTGGCTCAGATGGTAAAGAATCTGACTGCAATGCAGAAGACCCAAATTTGATCTCTGGGTCAGGAAGATTCCCCTGGAGAAAGGAATGGGTAACCACTCCAGTATTCTTACCTGGAGAATTCCTTGACAGAAGAGCCTGGTGGGCTACAGTCCATGGGGTCGCAAAGAGTCAGAAATGACTTAGTAACTAACATAGTATATTTGGCAACAGATTGGATTGTGAGGCATGAGACATACCTTTGTGATCTATAGGACCTATTACATATTAGTTTTCTAAACTATGACAAATGCTATGTTCTCTTCCATGTGTTTCTAAAAATAGGAACATAAAATGTTTATTGTGAGTTTCATAAAATTTTTATTTTATTTTGCAAACTATGAAAGGCAATAAAATGTAATAGTATTAAAATTATAGTCATTTTTAATCTTCTAAAACATTCAAAGGTAATCTCTCATGAAATCTATTATGTTGAAGTATTTAGGAAGTACTGAGATTTGCAATTTTTGTTTAAATGAATCGTTAAAACTTGAATATTAATGGAAAGGTTAGAGATGTGTAGTTATGTGATAAATCAAGTATAGCTGCTAAGTCCCTTCAGTCATGTCCGACTCTGTGTGACTCCATGGACGGCAGCCCACCAGGCTCCCTCATCCTTGGGATTCTCCAGGCAAGAACACTGGAGTGGGTTGTTATTTCCTTCTCCAATGCATGAAAGTGAAAAGTGAAAGTGAAGTTGCTCAGTCGTGTCCGACTCTTCGCGACCCCATGGACTGCAGCCCACCAGGCTCCTCCACCCATGGGATTTTCCAGGCAAGAGTACTGGGAGTGGGGTGCCATTGCCTTTTCCATAGATCAAGTACAGTAAAATGTTAATGCTATGATCTAGGTGATGGCCATATGGCATTCACTGTAAATTTAGGTTTTCTATATATTTGAAATTTTTTTCATAAGAAAGTGGTAAGAGATAAATTTTAACATCAAATCTTCAACTATCGCAGATATCAGACAAATAAAAGAGGTGTGTTACCAGTGATGTTACTAGGCCTTCCTGGTGGCCCGGTGGTAAAGGGTTTGCCTACAGTGCAGGAGATGCAGGACACTTGGGTTCAGTCCCTGGGTCAGGAAGATCCCCTGCAGGAAGAAATGGCTACCCACTCCAGCATTCTTACCTGGAAAACCCCATGCACAGAGGGAGCCTGGTGGGCTGCAGCCCATGGGGTTGAGAAGAGCCCGACACAACTAAAGTGACTGAGCATGCACATGGTGTTTGTTACTAGGCATATCAGCTTCCTCAATACAACAGTATATCTTTGCCTACAGCAACAACATTATATTCACAAGTAAAATCAAATACAAGTTTCTCCCCTGTATATATGTACGTGTGTGCATGTGAGCATCTACAAAACCACCTTTTATATGTTTCTGAAGATATATATGCTAATAAAATTCAACATAAGACATAAAATTGAAGGCAACCTTTTTGTTTTGCTGTCTACTTTTTCAAGATCCATGGACAGTTTTGTTTAATATTTTCAGCATATGCTAAAAAATCATTTTATACCAAATATCTCAAAGAAACCAAACTCACATATCTTTCATTTAAAGTAAAAGATTTGCTACAACGCATTTTTTCCTATTCAAAAACTTTTAACACCAAATCATTATAATCACACTCATTCTCCAAATATAGTAACTGTGAGCAAAGCTCCCCATTGCCTTATATAGCACTGATGGCAAAATCTGGGTTGTGTTTAATGCATACCTAGCTCAATCCTAAAGCCTTTTGATACTCAAAATCCACAAAATCGACTTCATTTTTCTGGGTCAAGTTATTGCCAAGGCAAAGGGGAATTTATTCAAATTAAAATATCTTTGAAAATGCTCCTCAGGACATTAACTTGTTTTATAAAGCAGTATTCAGAGAGGTAAATGTAAATGAGCCATATGGATTGCATTCCACACAAAATAGCCACACATTGGCAACATAATGGAAAATGGGCTTGGAAAAAATTTTGGAATGTGTTAGGGTACCACTATCAAGGTCTCTTATGATTATCTTTTATGGTTTCAGCTAACAAGCCACAATTGGAGAGTAGAATCACCACAAACAGCAGGGGTGGCATTTGAGTGGTACATATGCATTGGAAAGGACTCAGCTTGAGGGTCTTAAAATCTATCAGAATGGGAGAGTAGCTTATATTTCAGGACCGTGTTGTTGGTCTGAGGTTTCCTCACTGGATCCTGAAACCTGGTGAGATTTACCATGTTTGTAACTTAGTAGAGCTGTTCATCATACCATTCACTTATCAATTTATTCATTCATTTTACAGCATTTATTTTGGCGTTCTGTGGTATGATAGCATAAGACTTAAGACAAAGCATAAGACAAAGGCAAAATAGGTCTTGATTAAAATCCAGCAACTCCCACAGAGCATAAGTAAAGCAGACGCTCTCACCGTCACACCTGATGCCCTTGGTGCTACTGTTTTCCTCCATGCTTGACTAACTTCTAGCAGCCAGCACTTGAATCTCTTCATCAGAGGGCTTTTCCTGGCCGTCAAATCCTGCTCCGCCCATGTGCAGTAGGCCAACATGCTGGAAAGTAATGCTTCTCAGAAGCAGTCCCAAACCAATCAATGCAGATGGGATAGCACTGTAACCCGTGCTCTACAGACTCCGTAGTTCCTCACCAGATTGAAGCTCTAACTGCCCACAGTGCTGGTTTTTCCTTTCCTATCTCATGTCTCCCCTCCCTATTCATCTTTCCTGCTATCATGCCACAAATAAGCTACTTGTTCTAGAATCCTTATCTGTTTCTGGAAAACACAAATTAAGATAATAGGTATATTAGGATTCTTCATAGACATGGAACTAATGTGATATACAGGTGGTCCTTGAGCAACAATGAATTAATGCAGCTTTCCTTGTGAGAAAATTAAAAAAATAAATCTATAATTTAGTACTACATGACCTGTGGTTGGCTGAATCTGTGGATACAGAACTGTATATACAGAGGGCATCTGTAAAGCTACATGTGGATTTTCCACTGTGCAGATTGATGCCTCTAACCCCCACTTTATTCAGGGATCAAATGCATACAGAAGCTTTATTATGAGCATTGGCTCATGTGATTGTGGAGACTGAGACATTAGTTTTTCTGTCAATGTTCCATTTGTAAACTGAAGAAGCAAGAGAGCTGGTGGTGCAGTTCAATCCGAGTTCTACGGCTTAGCCTAAGCCAGTTCTCAATGGACTGGATGATGGCCATCTACGTTGGTGAGCGTGATCTTCTGCACTCAGTCTATGGTTTCAAATGCTAATTTCTTCTATAAACATCTTCACAGACACACCCAGAAATAATGTTTACCAGGTATCTGGACATCCCTTAGCTCAGTAAAGTTGAAACATAAAATTACTCATCACAATAGGTAAAACAGGCATGGAAGCAAATAATCACCAAAAACTACATAGTAAACATGTGTCTTAAATATCAAGGAAATCAAAGGTGGGAGCTACGTTCACTTGTTCATTTTTAACAATAATTTATTGGCCACCATTTTTTAGATTTCTGATTCACACAAATGTAAACAAGGCAATGAGGCACTGCCTAGATATTTCTAGGCACACAGATTATTAACTGGATATAAAGAAACCACTTTTTTCCTAGGAAACGATGGGGTGAGAGTGGAAAGAAGAGGAAAAGAAGGAAAAAGAAGGTATAGAAAGAGGAAATAATGAAGGTAAAAAATATTTCTGAGGGTAGATGATATTTTGTACTATTACTAGTTTTTCACACAGAAACGCGGAGACTCTGAGTATAGGCAGAAAAATAGAAAGTTGAAAGGCCCAACGTCACACCAAAGGGCATGTTGACTTAGGAGTAGCAGTGTAGTATGCCAGGCACATAGCGCAGATGTGGGAGACTTAAGAAAGGAGAAACAGAAAAGAGGTGTGGTGGTGGGGTTGTGGAGACCCTCACATCCCACTGAAGAGTGTGGACTTCATCCTGCGAACAACAGGAATCTGCTAAGACCCCCTGCCCTTTTGCTCCAACTGCCATGCCAATCATTCCTGCCGTGTTCTGCAGAAGGCTGCTCTGCACAAGCTGTATGTGGGAGTTTGTCTTGGATTCAAGAGTCAGCAGAGGACTAATGCAACACTTCTGAATGCATCTGAGAATATAAGCAATTTATTCTATGCTACCTTTGGTTATGAAACTATCAAGTGTTTGAGCTACAAAGAATCATCGCGGGTAATCTGTCCAGCTCCCTAACTTTGTAGAACCAAGACTGAAACACATACATCATATATCCTAGTTCCAATATAGCACACTAAATTGTTCCTTAATAATATTCCAATCAAAAATAATTACTTAAACTATGCTATGTACATTGGTGTCCTGGACACAGAATAACAAGCACTATATTTCAAAACAATGTTCACAGAGAAAATAATATAAGCCAAATGTTGATCATTACTTATGTGGGTATAAGCACATAGGAGTTCATGATGCTTTTCTCTCTACTTCATGTTTCAAATGATTCACAAAATGAATGGAAGAATGAAATAATTCTCAAAGAATAATTATAATTGGTTTTCTGTAGCAGATTCTCTTGTGTGCTTCAGTGGTCTGGTGCTCCCTCCCCATCTGGTGCTCCCTCCCCATCTGTTGCTTCCCACGTGCACACCTCTTCAGAGCATGGTCTTTAGTTTAGTTTGGGAGTCATCACCCATGGCTATGCCTGGGAGACTTGCCCCATCCCAACACATCCCACTCTCACGGGTGTCCACAACTAGTGAATGCTTGATAGGAGAAAGCAGTACAACAGCTCTCTTACCTTTCAGTGGGAAATGCATGTATGCTCAGCTGCTAAGTCATGTCTGGATCTCTGTGACCCTATTGACTATAGTCCACCATGCTCCTCTGTCCATGGGAATTTTCTAGACAAGAATATTGGAAAGGGATGCCATTTCCTTCTCCAGGGAATCTTCCCAATCCAGGGATCAAATCCATATCTCCAGCTTGGTGGATTCTTTACCTAGGGAGCCAGGGGAGCCAGAGCCACTTGGGAATACCCAATTATCTTCAATAGAGTTTATCTATGCTTGTTCCTTAGAAGGCAAGCTACAACAAACCTAGACAGTGCATTAAAAATCAGAGACATCAATTTTCCATAAAAGGTCTTATACAGACCTTTGACTATACGTCAAAGCTATGGTTTTTCCAACAGTCATGTGTTTATATGAGAGTTAGACCATGAAGAAGGCTGAGCACCAAAGAATTGATGCTTTTGAATTGTGGTGCTGGAGAAGATTCTTGAGAGTCCCTTGGACAACATGGAGATCAAATCAGTCAATTCTAAAGGAGATCAACTCTGAGTATTCATTGGAAAGACATGTTAAAGCTGAAGCTCCAATACTTTGGCCACCTGATGTGAAGAGCCGACTCATTCGAAAAGACCCCGATACTGGGAAAGATTGAAGGCAGTAGGAGAACAGGGAAACAGAGGTTGAGGTTGTTGGATGGCATCACTGACTCAATGGACATGAGTTTGAGCCTACTCTGGGAGATAGTGAAGGACAAGGAAGCCTGGTGTGCTGCAGTCCATGGGGTTGCAAAGAGACATGGGATTAATGACTGAACAACTTATTTACATTTTCTTTCCTTAAAAACATCTTCACATCAAGTTCCCTTCCTTACTGACGAATTTGTATTAGCAAACGAACTTTAATACCAGATATTAGACCCTAAGGACTATAGCCTGCCATGCTTCTCTATCCGTGGCCTTTCCCAGGCAAACCTACTGGAGTGGGTTGCCATTTTCTTCTCCAATGGATCTTCCTGACCCAGGGATTAAACTCACGGCTCCTGCCACATCTCCTGCATTGCAGGCAGATGATTTGCCACTGTGCCACCAGGGAAGACTTTTAGTGGGAAACCTCAGGTACACTTCACACAAAAGCTCAGGATCAGGCTGAGGCTAGACTTCTCCTGAGCCCCTATCTTTTCCTTTGCTTCTTCCCCTGCTTTACTCTGCTTTCCTCATCACCCTAGAAGATTCTTCTGAGAATACACCCTCAATAAGTCATCTGCAAAATAATTTTTTTAATATTCTGCTTCTAGGAAACTTAGCCTTAAACAGTTTTATTTTGGAATTGAGGAGAAGTAACCTGTCAATTAAAATACTACCAGTAAGAAACAGAAAGCCTGGTTACCAGACTGATTTTGTTTTCTTATTTGTGTCAGTCACCTTGTGAATATTAATTTCCTTTGAAAGATGAGAAAAATGACATTTTCCTTGTCTCTCTAGTAGGCTATTATAAGGAAAAAAAGAGATTATACATATAAAGGCACTTTTGAAAATGGAAAGTTTTATGATTACATTACTAAGCTATTTTTATTATCTTCCATAACTTACAAATTGTCTGACATTTAATTATTAACATATTACTAAGTTGTACAGACTGAGAAATTATTTTAAGGCATATAAACAGAAACTTGCTGCAATGTGCTATATAATGGGACTGGATTTTTGGGTTGATTTAGGCCTTTCATCTCTTTCTGCCATTTCCTCTCAAGACACAAGTTAAATAGGAATTGAATTTGAATCTTTAGTGGGCAAGGCATTTGTCACCTTTATGTATCAGGAGAGCATATTTCCATTTTCTTTTCTAGGAGTAAATAAATGTTTTTAAAAATGGATGTTAACATCTCATAAGTTGTATGAAGAAACCAATAGTAACACCAGCTCAGTAACAATTAGCATCACTGATCATGTGTTCTGTTTCCCAAAACGCCTGCTGAAAGAACAGATACTCGTTTCTCTAATAATTTCTCTATTTCAGGTTATACTCTAATCAACAATTTCAGTATCCACACAAGAGAAAATCTAAGTGCCTGACTCCAGCAATTATTGCAAAGTTGAAACAGTGTATGAAATCTATCTGGATGAAAACTCCCAGAAGGAAACCAGAATTGAAAGAGACCCATGTACCCCAATGTTCATTGCAGCACTGTTTATAATAGACAGGACATGGAAGCAACCTAGATGTCCATCAGCAGATGAATGGATAAGAAAGCTGTGGTACATATACACAATGGAGTATTACTCAGCCCTTAAAAAGAATAAATTTGAATCAGTTCTAATGAGATGGATGAAACTGGAGCCGATTATACAGAGTGAAGTAAGCCAGAAAGAAAAACACCAATACAGTATACTAACACATATATTTGGAACTTAGAAAGATGATAACGATAACCCTGTATGCGAGACAGCAAAAGAGACACAGATGTATAGAACAGTCTTTTGGACTCTGTGAGAGAGGGAGAGGGTGGGATGATTTGGGAGAATGGCATTGAAACATGTATAATATCTTATAAGAAATGAATCACCAGTCCAGGTTTGATGCATGATACTGGATGCTTGGGGCTGGTGCACTGGGATGACCCAGAGAGATGGTATGGGGAGGGAGGTGGGAGGGGGTTCAGAATTGGGAACACGTGTACACCTGTGGTGGATTCATGTTGATTTAAAAAATAAAGTAAAAAAAAAAAAAGAAAGAAAGAAAACTCCTAGAAGGTGATGTCTTGCGTATACTGAGTCCTGATGCTCAGAACCTCACTCTTCAAAGAGAGCCATTGAATCCTCACATTCAAAGACCCATTAATCAGGCATAGAGTTAGACTTTAGGGAAAGAAAAAAGTTGTTTACAATTAGTCCTTCTTTTCCTCTCATTTCTTTTTTTTTTTTTTGGATATATTTTTATTTTTATTATATTTTTACTTTATTCTACGTTACAATACTGTATTGGTTTTGCCATACATTGACATGAATCAGCCACAGGTGTACACGAGCTCCCAATCCTAAAACCCCCTCCCACCTCCCATCCCTTATCATCTATCTGGATCATCCCCGTGCTCCAGCTCCAACCATCCTGTATCCTGTATTGAACATAGATTGGCACTTCGTTTCTTACATGATAGCATACATGTTTCAATGCCATTCTCCCAAATCATCCCACCTTCTCCCTCTCCCTCAGAGTCCAAAAGTCCATTCTATACCTCTGTGTCTCTTTTGTTGTCTCACACAGAGGGTCATAATTACTATCTTTCTAAATTCCATATATATGTGTCAGTATACTGTATTGGTGTTTTTCTTTCTGGCTTACTTCACTCTGTGTAATCTACTCCAGTTTCATCCATCTCATTAGAACTGAGTCAAATTTATTCTTTTTAAGGGCTGAGTAATACTCCATTGTGTATATGTACCACAGCTTTCTTATCCATTCATCTGCTGATAGACATCTAGGTTGTTTCCAAGTCCTGGCTATTATAAACAGTGCTGCAATGAACATTGGGGTACATGTGTCTCTTTCAATTCTGGTCTCATCAGTGTGTATGCCCAGCAGTGGGATTGCTGGGTCATAAGGCAGTTCTATTTGCAATTTTTTAAGGAATCTCCACACTGTTTTCCATAATGGCTGTACTAGTTTGCATTCCCACCAACAGTGTAAGAGGGTTCCCTTTTCTCCACAGCCTCTCCAGCATTTATTGCTTGTAGACTTTTGGATCGCAGCCATTCTGACTGGTGTGAAATGGTACCTCATTGTGGTCTTGATTTGCATTTCTCTGATAATGAGTGATGTTGAACATCTTTTCATGTGTTTGTTAGCCATCCGTATGTCTTCTTTGGAGAAATGCCTATTTAGTTCTTTGGCCCATTTTTGATTGGATTGTTTATTTTTCTGGAGTTGAGCTGCATAAGTTGCTTGTATATCTTTAAGATTAGTTGTTTGTCAGTTGCTTCATTTGCTATTGTTTTCTCCCATTCAGAAGGCTGTCTTTTCACCTTACTTATAGTTTCCTTTGTTGTGCAGAAGCTTTTAATTTTAATTGGATCCCATTTGTTATAAAAACTCTCCAGAAAGCAGGAATAAAAAGAACGTACCTCAATATAATAAAAGCTATATATGACAAACCCACAGCAAACATTATCATCAGTGGTGAAAAATTGAAAATATTTCCCCTAAAGTCAGGAACAAGACAAGGGTGCCCACTTTCACCACTACTATTCAATATAGTTCCGGAAGTTTTGGCCACAGCAATCAGAGCAGAAAAAAGAAATAAAAGGAATCCAAATTGGAAAAGAAGAAGTAAAACTCTCACTGTTTGCAGATGACATGATCCTCTACATAGAAAATCCTAAAGACTCCACCAGAAAACTACTAGAGCTAATCAATGAATATAGTAAAGTTGCAGGATATAAAATCAACACTCAGAAATCCCTTGCATTCCTGTACACTAATAATGAGAAAGTAGAAAAAGAAGTTAAGGAAACAATTCCATTCACCATTGCAATGAAAAGAATAAAATACTTAGGAATATACCTATCTAAAGAAACTAAAGACCTATATATTGAAAACTATGAAACACTGATGAAAGAAATCAAAGAGAACACTAATAGATGGAGAAATATACCATGTTCATGGATCAGAAGAGTCAATATAGTGAAAATGAGTATACTACCCAAAGCAATCTACAGATTCAATGCAATTCCCATCAAGCTACCAGCAGTATTTTTCACAGAACTAGATCAAATAATCTCAAGATTTGTATGGAAATACAAAAAACCTCGAATAGCAAAAGCATCTTGAGAAAGAAGAATGGAACTGGAGGAATCAACTTGCCTGACTTTAGGCTCTACTACAAAGCCGCAGTCATTAAGACAGTATGGTACTGGCACAAAGACAGAAATATAGATCAATGGAACAAAATAGAAAGCCCAGAGATAAATCCACACACCTATGGACACCTTATCTTCAACAAAGGAGGCAAGAATATACAATGGATTAAAGACAGTCTCTTTAACAAGTGGTGCTGGAAAAACTGGTCAACCACTTGTAAAAGAATGAAACTATATCACTTTCTAACACCACACACAAAAATAAAGTCAAAATGGATTAAAGATCTAAATGTAAGACCAGAAACTATAAAACTCCTAGAGGAGAACATAGGCAAAACACTCTCCGACATAAATCACAGCAGGATCCTCTATGATCCACCTCCCAGTCTACTGGGAAAAAAAGCAAAAGTAAACAAATGGGACCTCTCATTTCTTACATGAGTAGTTTTAAAAAGCTATTAATCATAACTTATACATTTCTATCTTGATAGATGTATCTTCCATATGTGGCTTTTCTAAAATACGTATGGAGTTATCTTAAAATATCTAAAACAAAGTCCAAATTACGTGTCCTTCCTCTCTGCTGGTACTTCTGAAAGTAAACTTCACTCAAAAGTAATATCTGGTCTTCTTATGTGGCTGGAAACTGGGGCGTACTAGTTAGATGTCAATACAGCTTAAAGTAATGACTTGCATCAAATATATAAATATTGTGATTTGTTCTGTTTTCTATTGTCGTTCTTAGCAGCACAGATATATGGTAAAGGAATACAAATAATTTTCCTATGTTTACCTCCATAGGAACTGATTTCTCAATGGGGACAATTTAAATACTGATGATTCCCAAAAGTATACTGAGCATATGGAAAAGAACTTCAAGAGTTCACTGTTTTGAAAATCTGCTGTTCATTTCCAAGTGGCTGTAACTTAAATAAACATTTGATGTTTTGAGCAAGAAGGAAAATTAGCACAAGCAATGGTTAACAATTTCTAGGAGGATGCCTCTAAAAATTATTTGAAAAGTTGCCTATGGGATGTTGTTGAATATATGTGATGTGACAGACTGAAGTGTGTGTGTGTGTGTGTGTGTGTGATGAGTTGTGAATGCCTCTCAGTCTCAAAATATTTCATATTCTGTCTGAGCATTCCAAGATTGAATTTATCTTGAACAACATATTTTTTTCCTAATGAAATGACTGAATTCTATTCTTTTATCTAGTTAAGGATGGAATACTTTATTATTGAAATAAAAGTTTTCTTTAGTTAGTAAATGGAAATAGGTAGGAAAAAAACAGGAAATGAGGTATAATGTTGTCCCACAGCTAATGATATGGAACTACCTGAATGGAGTTATGTGTGGCCGTTTCAGTGGCCTTCTGCACAGGCTCATGGTTGAGTACTGACTTCCAAGCAGAGAGAAAGACCTTCCCGACACACACATTCACAGGCAGTGCTTTCCACTGGCTCCCCTGGCCCCAGTGTACACACCCCACAGGCCACAAGCCCACATCCATGTGCTAAATAATAAAAGGGAGAGAGGTCTTCACAGGTATCATGCTCCTCTCCAACAAGCTGTTGCTTAAAAAAAAAAAAAAAAAAAAATTACTGTTTCACCAAACAGAGGGCATAAGCCAAGGAACGTTGAGCAAGTCTTCACTCTTACAGCAGCCCAAGTAGGACACAGGAGAAAAAAAAAAAAAAAAAAAAAAACCTAAGCAAAAGAACAATAACGTAAAACATACTAACAAATGTAAAACTCTGGGGTTTTTATCTTTGCAGTTGTACTCCTCCCAAATGATATCATATTGGATCAGGCTAGGGATGTTAGTGCAATTTTAAAATAGAGAAAGATAAATGATACCCCCATGAGATTCTTTAATCAGAATACTTTTCAGCCCTTGGACCCTTTCTATGGTGGACTTGATGTCAATTTTTGTTAGCTCATTTCCAGATTGAAATTGAACATTTCTGAATGAGATCTGCGATTATTTCATTGCTGATTACGTAATACTGTGACAGACTGGTTATCATAAGTAATACTGGATTGCTACACTACCAAAATATGTATTTAGCTTTCTACTAATGATAAAAAATATATATATTAAACTTTTATACTTTATGGATTTTAAAAAGTCTTAAAAAGCTTCAGACATCTGGTTTTGGGAAGATGAAATAGACATACTTTCCTATTTCTCCTACTAAATACAACTAAATATCTTGGACATACTATATAAAACAAACATAATAAAACTCTGAAAAATGGAGCAGAGATTGCACACCATCTAGAACTGAGTTCCTTGTGTTTTCTTTTTTTGCCTCATCTATATCAGACTTGGAGCTAAAGAAGCCTACAACCCAGATACATCAATAAAAGCAGGACAGATGAATAATTTTTTAAAAATTTCAACAATAACTATTCTCTCAACCAAAGGAAATAAAAAAGCAACATAAAACTTTAGACAATAACCCTATTCAACCTAACACCACAGGAAAAATAAAATGTGGCCCCATGCACATTCATGTCAACAAAGGCAATACAGTCAGCCTAGATTTTTATCTTTGCCAGATTGCAAAGAGGTGGCCCCATCCACTTCACCTTGATCACCTAGGTGGTATCAGAGATGGCTAAGTAGGGTGCCAGAACTTTTACCCCATTAGGCATTAATAAGATCATCTGTCTCCCAATAAGTGGTGTCAATAGGGACTCTGGGGGCATCAGGACTTTCACTTCCATTCAGTATCATAAGTCATCCCTCCCTCTTTCTGCTGGGACAATGTAGAAGGAATCCAGAAGAGTCAGGGCTCTTGTGACCTCTCGGCCCAGGACCTTCAGCCATGTAATGAGTACCACCTTCACCCCTACAACCAGTGATGTAGCTGGTGGCTACATGGAGAGTAGTAATGAGGCATTTCTATGCCTTTTAGCCTGGAAAGTATCAAGGGAAGTCTGGTGGGGAGCCAGAAATCTCACACTTCACAGAAGGATAAGCACTTTCCCCTTCATAACAGCAAAGGCTGAATGGGGAACCTGAACTTTTGTTCGTAATGGTGGAACCTGAACTTCTGCCCCTACCTGGTAGTGACAAAGAAGAGGTCCCCTTCTCCTGCTGGAGTTATGTCAGACAAAGCTAGCTAAAATAGAAGGTTTTCATTAGATCCAGGGCATATCACCATGGTCTCATAAAGTTTTAAGCCTCAGTGTAAACAATCACACAGCATACCAAGACCAGGAACATTTAAAACTGACTCAAAAATATCAATAGATGCCCACGTCAAGGTGACAGTGGTATAAGAATTATTTTACAATAATTGAAGGTAGCCATCATAAAGATATTTTAATGGCAAACACACTTGAAGTAAAGGGAAAAGTGAAATGTCACACAAAAGAAATACAAAATATAAATAAAAACAAAACAGAAACTTTACAGCAAAAAAATAATAACCAAAATAAAATTACTTAACTAATATTCTCAATAGAAGCATGAAGAGAAGAAGGGAAAGAATTAGTGAACTGAAAGCCAAAACAATAGAAGTCATGTGATCTGAACAACAGAGACAAAATAGATTGAAAGGTGTAGAAGTGGAACCTTAGGATACTGTAGGACTATTAAAATTTTTAATGTTTATGTCACTGGAAACTGGACAGAGGAGGGAACGAGACCCCAAATTTGATTAAACATATAAAATTACAAATTCAAGAAACCGAAGAAGACTCAAATAGAATAAACCAAAAAAAATCTATACTATAACATACTTGTATTTCTAAAAGTAAAGATAAACAAAAAAGAAGCAAAAAAAAAAAAACAAACAAAAACCACCAATACCTTACTTATAAGAGAGACCAATTCAATGATAACAGATTTCTCATCATAAACCAGAGATTAGGGGTAAGTGGCACAAACACTTTGCAAGTGCTAAAGGAAAGAACTTCATTTTACAATCTTATATCCATTAAGAATAAGGGGGAAATAAAAATAAGGGAATATTAAGAATTTTTTTCCTAACAACTCTAAACTAAAAGAATGACTAAAGTAAGTTCTCTAAACAGAAAACGAATGATAAAAGAAGAGTCCATGGAAAATCAGGAAGAAATCACACAGTAAGGAAAATTATAGGTAAATGAAGACTTTTCTTCTCTTCATAAATTTTCCAAATTATGTTTATCAGTTGATGCAAAAATTGGAGTACGATCTGATGCAGTTCTAAGTACATGCAATATTTAAGACATATTCCGAAGACAAAATCATTACTTAAGACAATTATGTTATAAATAGGTAGGAAAAAGGGACACAAAGACAAAGATACTTTGTACACCTCACAAACTGAGAAAATGACAAAACCAATAGACTCTATTATCGATATGTAACATTATACACAGAGTAACCACTTAAATAAAGCTACATCTTTTAACTAAGAAAACAATATAGATAAATCAAAATAAGGACCTAAAAAGGTATCTGATAGCCTATAGGAAAGCAGAGAAGTAAAGCAAAAGAAACCAGAGAAATGAACAAGGGAAAGAAATAGAAAACAAAGATATTTAAGGTCTACCATGTCAATAATTACAATAAATGTAAATGATCAAAATAGATAAGTAACAAGACAGTTTCAAAAACACAGCTTAAACAGATACAGTATAAAAAGAACTTATAGGCAAAATAAAGTAAAAAGATAGGGAAAAGAGCTATTGTGCAATCACTAATCAAAAGAAAGCAGGAATAACTATATTAATATGAGATAAAGCAGACTTCAGAGCACAGAAAATTACCAGAAGTAGGGAGGATATTATTTAATTAAAAAAAAAAAAAGTCAATCCACCAGCAAGACATAACAGTTTAAACAAGTTTGCACCAAAAAAAAAGAAAGAAAGAAAAGAAAACCAGAACTGTAAAATATATAAAGCAAAACCAATAGAATTGAAGGAAGAAACTGATAAATGCACCATCATATTTGGAGAGTTCAACATTTCTGTCAACAATTGGTAGAAAAAGCAATGAAGGTATGCAAAAACTCAACACCTTTGTCAACTAGCATAATGCAATCAGCATTTCTAGAGGCTGAGAACAGGCAAAGACAGATCTCATTCTTACCACTCCTAGTTAACACAGCACTGCTAGTTCTAGCTATTTTTAAAAGGCAAGAAATGGAAATAAACAGCAAACAGATGAAAGAGAAAGAAGTAAAATTGTACATACTTACAGATAACATAATTGTTGTCTTAACAATTTAGGGCTGCTAAAACAAAGTATCATAGACTGGGTAACTTATAAACAGCAGGAATTTATTTCTCACAGTTCTAGATGCTGAAAGTCTGAGATCAAGGTGTCAGTCAGCACTATCAGGTTCTTGTGAGTGCCCTTCTCTGGGTTGCAGAATGTCTACTTCTTATTTTTTGCTTTGTTTTTTGAAGTATGGTTGATTAACAGTATTGTGTTAGTTCAGTTGTACAGCAAAATGATTTGATTACATGGGTTTTTTTTTTAGATTATTCTCTCCATTATAGGTTATTACAAGATATGAAGTACAGTTTCCTGTGTTATGGAGTATGTCTTTATTATTCATGTTTGCTGAGTTATAGAGTAGATCTTTATTGCTCATCTGGCTGCCCAGGTGGCTCAGTAAAAGAATCTGATTGCCATTGCAGGAGACTTAGGTTCAATGCTTGGGTTGGGAAGGTCCCCTGGATAAGGAAATGTCAACCCACTCCAATATTCTTGCCTGGGAAATCCCATGGACAGAGGAGCCTGGTGGGCTACAGTCCATGAGGTTGCAAAAGAGTTGGAAACAACTTAGCCACTACACAACAACAATAACAAAATTGTTCATCTATTTTATGTACACTAGCTTTTTAGTGCCATATTCCTAATTTATCTCTCCCTTACCCTTTCCCTTCAGTAAGCATAACTTAGTTCTTTATATCTGTAAGTCTGTTTCTGTTTTGTATATAGATTAATTTGTGTTAACCAAATTAGATCTGTTAACCTAATTTGTTGTCTAGGTTGTGTTGGACAATGCAGAGACATTACATCACCAACAAAGGTCTGTCTAGTCAAAGCTATGGTTTTTCCAGTAGTCATATATGGATCTGAGAGTTGGACTATAAAGAAAGCTGAGCACCAAAGAATTGATGCTTTTGTACTGTGGTGTTTGAGAAGGCTCTTGAGAGTCTCTTGGACTGCAAGGAGATCTACCCAATCAATTCTCAAGGAAATCAGTTCTGAATAATCATTGGAAGGACTGATGCTGAAGCTGAAATTCCAATACTTTGGCCACCTGATGTGAAGGACTGATTCACTGGAAAAGACCCTGATGCTGGGAAAGATTGAAGGCAGCAGGAGAAGGGGATGACAGAGGATGAAATGGTTGGATGGTATCACCAACTCAATGGGCATGGGTTTCAGCAAGCTCCAAAGGTTGGTGATGGACAGGGAAGCCTGGCATGCTGTAGTCCATGGGGTTGCAGGGAGTCAGACAGGACTGAGTTACTGATCTAAAGGTGAGTTTGTGTTGTTTTGATTTCACATAAATGATATCATATGTTGATCTTTCTCTGACATAGTTCACTCAATATGATATTCTCAAACAAAAATCATGTGGAAATGAAGATTGAAAATATAGTACTCTTTCTGCAATAGCTCAAAAAATGTTATACTTAGGCCTAAAAATAACAACTCCCCAAGTCAGTAGGTGCCCAATATGCTATTGGAGATCAATGGAGAAATAACTCCAGAAGAATGAAGGGATGGAGCCAAAGCAAAAACAATACCCAGTTGTGGATGTGACTAGTGAAAGAAGCAAGGTTCGATGCTGTAAAGAGCAATATTGCATAGGAACCTGGAATGTCAAGTCCATGAATCAAGGAAAATTGGAAGTGGTCAAACAGGAGATGACAAGAGTGAATTTCGACATTCTAGGAATCAGAGAACTAAAATGGATGGGAATGGGTTAATTTAACTCAGAAGACCATTATATCTACTAATGTGGGCAGGAATCCCTCAGAAGAAATGGAGTAGCCATCATGGTCAACAAAAGAGTCTGAAATGCAGTACTTGGATGCAGTCTCAAAAACAACAGAATGATCTCTGTTCATTTCCAAGGAAAACCATTCAGTATCACAGTTATCTAAGTCTATGCCCCAACCAGTAACACTGAAGAAGCTGAAATTGAATGGTTCTATGAAGACCTACAAGACCTTTTAGAACTAACATCCAAAAAAGCTGTCCTTTTCATTTTAGGGGACTGGAATGCAAAAGTAGGAAGGTCAAGAAACACCTAGAGTAACAGGCAAATTTGGCCTTGGAATATGGAATGAAGCAGGGCAAAGACTAGTAGAGTTTTGCCAATAAAATGCACTGGTCATAGCAAACACCCTCTTTCAACAACACAAGAGAGGACTCTACACATGGACATCACCAGATGGTCAACACCAAAATCACCGCTAGACCATTCAGGTATAACCTAAATCAAATCTTTTATGACTATACAGTGGAAGTGAGAAATAGATTTAAGGGCCGAGATCTGATAGATAGAGTGCCTGATGAATTACGGATGGAGGTTCGTGACACTGTACAGGAGACAGCAATCAATACTATCCCATGGAAAGAAATGCAAAAAGGCAAAATGGTTGTCTGAGGAGGCCTTACAAATAGCGGTGAAAAGAAGAGAAATGAAAAGCAAAGGAGAAAAGGAAAGATATAACCATCTGAATACAGAGTTCCAAAGAATAGCAAGAAGTGATAAGAAGGCCTTCCTCAGTGATCAGTGCAGGGAAATAGAGGCAAACAACAGAATGGGGAAGACTAGAGATCTCTTCAAGAAAATTAGAGATGCCAAGGGAACATTTCATGCGAAGATGGGCTTGATAAAGGACAGAAATGGTATGGACCTAGCAGAAGCAGAAGATATTGAGAAGAGGTGGCAAGAATACACAGAAGAACTGTATTAAAAAGATCTTCATGACCCAGATAATCAAGATGGTGTGATCACTCACCTAGAGCCAGACATCCTTGAATGTGAAGTCAAGTGGGCCTTAGAAAGCATCACTATAAACAAAGGTGGTGGAGGTGATGGAATTCCAGTTGAGCTATTTCAAATCCTGGAAGATGATTCTGTGAAAGCAGAAAATTTGGAAAACTCAGCAGTGGCCACAGGACTGGAAAAGGTCAGTTTGCATTCCAATCCCAAAGAAAGGCAATGCCAAAGAATGCTCAAACTACTGCACAATTGCACTCATCTCACACACTAGTAAAGTAATGCTCAAAATTCTCCAAGCCAGGCTTCAGCAATATGTGAACCGTGAAATTCAAGCTGGTTTTAGAAAAGGCAGAGGAACCACAGATCAAATTGCCAACATCCGCTGGATCATCGAAAAAGCAAGAGAGTTCCAGAAAAACATCTATTTCTGCTTTATTGACTATGCCAAAGCCTTTGATTGTGTGGATCACAATAAACTGGAAAATTCTGAAAGAGATGGGAATGTGAGACCACCTGATTTGCCTCTTGAGAAACCTATTTGCAGGTCAGGAACCAACAGTTGTAACTGGACATGGAACAACAGACTGGTTCCCAGTTTAACTTATATGGAGAGTACATCGTGAGAAACGCTGGGCTGGAAGAAGCATAAGCTGGAATCAAGATTGCTGGGAGAAATATCAATAACCTCAGATATGCAGATGACACAACTCTTATGCAGAAAGTGAAGAAGAACTAAAAGCCTCTTGATGAAAGCGAAAGAGGAGAGTGAAAAAGTTGGCTTAAAGCTCAACATTCAGAAAATGAAGATCATGGCATCTGGTCCCATCACTTCATGGCAAATATATGGGGAAACAGCGGAAACAGTGTCAGACTTTATTTTGGGGGCTCCAAAATCACTGCAGATGGTGACTGAATCCATGAAAGTAAAAGATGCTTATTCCTTGGAAGAAAAGTTATGAACAACCTAAATAGCACGGTTGAAAAGCAGAGACATTACTTTGCTGACTAAGGTCCGTCTAGTTAAGGCTATGGTTTTTCCAGTGGTCATGTATGGATGTGAGAGTTGGACTGTGAAGAAGGCTGAGTGCCAAAGAATTGATGCTTTTGAACTGTGGTGTTGGAGAAGACTCTTGAGAGTCCCTTAGACTGCAAGGAGATCCAACCAGTCCATTCTGAAGGAGATCAGCCCTGGGATTTCTTTGGAAGGAATGATGCTAAAGCTGAGACTCCAGTACTTTGGCCACCTCATGCGAAGAGTTGACTCACTGGAAAAGACTCTGATGCTGGGATGGATTGGGGGCAGGAGGAGAAGGGGACGACAGAGGATGAGATGGCTGGATGGCATCACTGTCACGATGGAGATGAGTTTGAGTGAACTCCGGGGAGTTGGTGATGGACAGGGAGGCCTGGTGTGCTGCAATTCATGGGGTCGCAAAGAGTCGGACACGACTGAGTGGCTGTACTGAACTGACTGAAAAATACCAAAACAAGCATGAGATTTACATGGTGAAAACTATAAGAGGCTCATGAAAGGAAAAAAAAGAAAAAAAACTAAGTTAATGAATGACTCAGCATAAAGATATCAATTTTCCACAGATGAATTACATAGATTTAACACAATTCCAAAATAATTTTAAGATATGGACAAAAGTATTCTAAAATTTATGGAAAAGCTAAGGAACTAAAATAACTAAAACCATTTTGAAAAAGTGGAGTAAAGTAGGAGGAATCAGTTTACCTGATAAGGATGCTTATTTCATAACTAAAGAAATCAAGCGGGACAGACATAAAGAAGTGGAGCAGAACAGAGTGGAGCAGAACCTACAAACGGACCCACACAGATATTCCTTACTGATTTTTGAAAAAAGGTAAAAGCCAATTAAACAGAAAAGAGATGGGAATACCAGACCCAGACCACCTGAGCTGCCTTTTGAGAAACCTGTATGAAGGTCAGGAAGCAACAGTTAGAACAGGACACGGAACAACAGACTGGTTTCAAATCCGGAAAGGAGTATGTCAAGGCTGCATATTGTCATCCTGCTTATTTAACTTCTATGCAGAGTACATTATGAGAAACGCTGGGCTGGAAGAAGCACAAGCTGAAATCAAGAATGCTGGGAGAAATATCAATAACCTCAGATATGCAGATGACACCACCCTTATGGCAGAAAGTGAAGAGGAACTAAAGAATCTCTTGATGAAAGTGAAAGAAGAGAGTGAAAAAGTTGGCTTAAAACTCAACATTCAGAAAACTAAGATCATGGTATCTGGTCCCATCAATTCATGGGAAATAGATGGGGAAACAGTGGAAACAGTGTCAGACTTTATATTTTGGGGCTCCAAAATCACTCCAGATGGTGACTGCAGCCATGAAATTAAAAGATACTTAATCCTTGAAAGGAAAGGTATGACCAACCTATATAACACATTAAAAAGCAGAGACATTACTTTGCCAACAAAGGTCCACCTAGTCAAGGCTATGGTTTTCCCAGTAGTCATGTATGGATGTGAGAGTTGGACTATAAAGAAAGCTGAGTGCTGAAGAATCGATGCTTTGAACTGTGGTGTTGAAGAAGACTCTTGAGAGTCCTTTGGACTGCAAGGAGGTCCAACTAGTCCATCCTAAAGGAGATCAATCCTGAGTGTTCATTGGAAGGACTGATGCTGAAGCTGAAACTTCAATCATTTGGCAACCTGATACGAAGGACTGATTCATTAGAAAAAGACGCTAATGCTGGGAAAGATTGAAGGCAGGAGGAGAAGGGGATGACAGAGGATGAAATGGTTGGATGGCATCACTGACTTGATGGAAATGAGTTTGGTTAAATTTTGGGAGTTGGTGATGGACAAGGAGACCTGGCGTGCTGTGGTCCATGGGGTCGTAAAGAGTTGTACACGACTGAATGACTGAACTGAACTGAATGAAAGAAACTATATTATCTCTTTGGCACATATTACAACTAATTTTAAGGCAAAGTACAATGTTCTGGTTGTATTATTCTTATGTAACAATGGCTCACAAAAGAATATTCAATGTAAGAATGTAGCATATATCAAATATTTGATATATGGTAAAGAAAGCATTATAAACAATGGGAAAATATTATTTAATAAATTTAATATGAATTATAATTGTGTAATTACAATTTTAGAAAATAGACTCAGAAATCATGCCAAAACAATAATTAATGTTCATAATTTTTCACAATTTATTATATAAAATTAACCAAAGAAAACATACCCCAAATAAAGCAACTGGAATGCTTACTTAACCAATAATGACCAAACCCTGAGCGTAGAACTAAGCTTTTACTAAGATCCATTTATCCTTTAATGATTAATGCACTGATTCTGCATTAATCTTTTTCTGCTTAAGTGCTGAAGATATTTCCAATTAATTCACTGTTCTTTTACAAGATTTTTCTAAGCTTTCTATTTTCCAAAATGCTATTTTATTTCCATCAAGTAAATCCTCGACCCTAAATATTCAGAATTAGATGATAAAAGCCTACATGACACCCTCTTCCTTGATTTATCTAGATCCTCTATTTTGCCTGTGGATTCATATTAGATACAAAAATTCAAGTAAATGGAAGGTTTCCGGAAGTGAAAAATTAAGTAGTTTTTCTATTTCACTTTATTCTCTCCTGACAAGAATGTTGTAATACTTTAACAACAACTTTTTTTTAACATACAGTTAAGGACATTCAGTATTTCCTTTAAGTTTATTGATTTTTAAATTTATTACTTCATAAACAGACTTCTATAAAAACTTTTCCAGAATGACTCTGCAAGATGCATCTAATACTGTACATGAGATGCACTGTGAGAGTTCGGCCAATATTACTCTTGTTACTTTGCAGCTTTTTCTGTTTCTTTAAATATTTATGTGTTCCTTATAAGTACAGCTGGCTTTGACTGAAACAAATGTGTTTCTCTTTAAAGACAGATAACTGGTTAGGATTGATAATGGCTCTAAGTTTGTGGTTTTCCTTGAAGAGAAAACAGATATTATTTTAAGATCAGCCTTCTTTTAGTGGCCGAAAATTCCCAGTTGAGACTGGAACATATTTAAGTCTCTTGCACAAGGAAAAATGTATGTATAAACATACAGACACAAGTCAACTATACGTCAAGAACCCATAACTAGTTGACTCTGTGGAGAGATGTAAAATCCAGGGAAGGATGTGACAGAGATATATTTTCATTGTATACACCTTTTACTTAATGATTTGTTTTTCTGTGTGCATGTGTTATCTATTTTGAATGAATAAATCTGTAAATAATCTGTAAATGCACAGAAATGTATAAAACTGTCTCAGACAAACTTTTATTCTTCAGACCTATTTCTTTTTGTGAAAAAAAAATTGTATCTGAGGAAAATTCCACTTGGAAATATTTGAAGAAATAATGTTCTTAACTCAGTGATTTATTGCCATGCCTGCCATCAGGCTTGGTATGTTCAAGAATCTGCAAGTGGTTATGTGGCTGCCAATTTTCTTCCTTGGTTGTTACTAATCTGTAGGGCATGTGCCACAAGCAAGTCATAAAACATCACTATGACTTATTTACTTTTCTAAAAAACTGGAGCCCATTATTCTTGTTGCTTTCTTGCCTATGGAGGATATTATAAATAATTTATCAAATGCCTTTGGTATGCTCATTGTTTTACCTGGAAAGAAGACAAGAATGTGATCTTTATCATCACAGTAAACCGTAAGTTTAAAAATGCCTATATAAAAAGTAACTATTATAGCTGTTAATAGGTTTAAACTGGTTATGTTTTTCAAAATAAAGATGATACCTTACCTGTTGATTTTGAATTTTATGAGACCAGGGAAACCTAACAGTGATAGTTATAGCCATTTCTGAAAATCAAAATCCTGAGTAGGACCAGCATAACCAAAGGAATGGCAGCAACAAATAGTTAAAATCCCAAACTGGGCCAGGCTGCTAATGTTTCACCAGCATAGCATTTTTCCAAAACCTCAGTGTCATGAGTTCCTCTTCAGCTTCTTTTTCACATTCCTGCCCATGATTATTTAAGTGGGTATGAAGGCACTCTGTGTGTCAAATGCAGAAAGTGCAGTCTATCCACCGTTTGAAATCCTTGGGAGTTGCAATCGGCTCATGCAAGCCCACATCCCACCTCCCTCACCACGATGTTTCTAAAAGGCCAAAGTTCCAAATGTAAATTCTGTTATCCATTTGTGCAACCAAAATGCAAAAGTCTTCCTAAAATGCAACTGGAGATTTCATCTTACATTCCAAACTCTTAATATAGGTAAAGAGATTTTTGTGAGGGCCTTGGCCCATAGTATTACAATTTCAACATGGAAAGTATAATTGTGCTCTCAGATGACCGTTATGCGGTGACTGTCACTAAGAGTTGGCTGTCACCACAGTGAATTTTACTGAAAAATATTGAAAGAGGATCATTTCAATCCTTAGCACAGGAATTAGGACTCAAAAGGGATGTATCTCAAATGGGGTAGTAAATTCTAAAAGTCATTAACCTCCTTTTAGTTTACATTTTAGCAATATTAACATATGGCATACTATATTCTATATTACTCTATAGAATATCATTCTATATTACTTCTATTTTATTCATATTACTTCTCAGACATTACTATGTTTAGCTTTAAGGATTCAGAGAAAACAGACACTATCTTGACTCAAAGAGTTCATGGTGGATTCAATCAAAATGGAAATTAGATTGTAACATAATAAAAGGTAGGGCAAGGCAAGCACATGAAGACAGCATACAATCAGGACTAGGGAAGAGTGGGAGGAGAGAAAAGGCTACCTAGAAAATAGTTAAGATCGACAAACACATAGAAGTATGCCAAAAGAAGAATTTGCAGAGAATTTATATTTTATGGTTTACATAGAAAGGATATTTTGACCTGAGTGTTTTGTTGAGGAAGAAAAGAATTTAGTGAAAATGAGTGGGTCATGATTCAAGACAGAGTAGGCAACTGATAAAACAAGGACCCCTGAGAAAATGAGAAGTATAAGAGTGACTGCAGCTGGATGGATTAGCTTTCAATGGGATAATTAATCCTTCTAGATTAGAATAAAGAGGATAAGGATGAGGTGACTCCACTGAGTAGTCTGTAGCTGTAAGAAGTGGGAAGTTGAGTCGGGATGTGGGAGAGTAACGTAAGATCTGGGGTCATGGAAAGAATGGAAGGGCTTCAGAATCTTTGCTGAGGACAACAGGATAGAAGCTTTTGAAGGACAAGGAAGGAATTGGTGATAAACTGAGGTCCCATCAGGCCTGGAACACAGTACATGTATGCTGAGACCAAGTGTCATAGTTTCAAAATTCTCCAGTTTAGTTATAATTGGCAATGCAGATGGTTACATAAATCAAGGATTAGGACTGTAGAGCAGATAAGAAACACATAAAGAAGCAAGGGGAATGAAGATTTAAAGAGTTCTCATGAAAGAACAGTTCATGTGATTGAGAAATATTTGCACTGAATAAAAACATTTGATTGAATAAGTGTATATGTAATTTCTAATCATGAGTTACCCTGGGAATGTAAAATAGCACTTCCACCATCATCATCAATATCATCTAAAAAAATTAGTAATTTGTACTGTGAAAGAAACAGCTGCACATGAATCCAGTGTTAGCTTTTTAGACTAAAAATAAAAATGTAATCCACTTTTCATTACATTAAGAACAAAGATGTCTTCTCCATTCAGAGGATAAAGAAGATGTGATATGTGAGAAGAAGTGACGGTGATGCCAATTGTCCAGAATATCTCCCCCTACTAAAGGAAAAGCATTTTGAGAGATTTTCAGTACTATTAATTTCATATCCTAGCTATTCCAAACCAAAACAAATCAGGTAAGTCATTTATCTCAACTGGCCCTGTGAAATATGAGAATGCTTTAGGGTCATTGGAATTACGAAGCCATATGGATCTTGTAGTGTACTTATAACTAAGACAGATGGCAGCAGAATGAATCCAGCCTTGAGGCTGAATAAACACCCTAGTGACCATGAGCAGCCAATTAAGAATTGAGATGAGAGGGAAATGTCATTTCACCTTGTACAACATTTATCTGGTGCATGCATCCTTGCTACTTTTCATAAGCCTACTTTATGGTCTAGGGCTCTAAACAAGAACTAGAAGAAATGTTTTCCTGACCTCCTCTTATAGAAAGCAACTACATGCTGGTCCAGTTCTTAGGATGTCAAGGATTAGAATTTCTGCTTCTACCTGGGGAAAACCTAGAAGAATAGAGTAACTTTGGTACTGTTCTCATAAAGCTCAATATGAAATATTCCTTTAGCTCCTAGGATAGATTAATATCCCCAGGATTCATTCATTTATTAAGCAGTTTCTGTGTATCTGCTTTCTACAAATCACTCTGTGGCTTTATGGTACCAAACGAAGGTCAAAGTTCCTCTTTTCAAGAAGATCATAAAGGAGACAGATAAGTAAACCAGATCATAGCACAGTAGATGGGGGTATCTGCTAGAAATGCAGTATTCTCTGAGCATAGTTAAGGGCTAACTCTCCAACCAGGCAGGGCAGGTGAGTCTTTCTAAAGAAAGATTTGTTCATGCTATGTCTTGAATGACGAGTGTGCTAGCTAGAAATGAAGATGACAGAGGAGGGAAAGCACTTGATATAGAAGATACAGAAAGTACATGAGAAAATAAAGCACAAGTAGCATCACCTAATCAGGAACTGAATAAAATATGCTGTGGCAGAAGAGTGTGTAGGGTGTGAGCACAAATAGATTTGCAGGAACCAAGCATGTGTGCTTTGAGTGTGTCTCAGTTACGACTGTCTGAGTCTGAGCTGTAGAGACCCACTAAAAGAAGCTTTTTTTTTTTTTTAATTAATTAAATTTATTTATTTTTTAATTACAATACTGTATTTGTTTTGCCATACATTGACACGAATCAGCCAGAGGTGAACACAATCTCCCAATGCCGAAGCCCCTCCCACCTCCCACCTCACATCCTCTACTTGAATCATCCTGTGCATCAGCCCCATGCATCCTGCATCCTACATTGAACATAGATTGGCGCTTCATTTCTTACAGGAAAATATACATGTTTCATTGCCATTCTCCCAAACCATCCCACCCTTTCCCTCTCCCTCAGAGTCCAAAAGTCCACTCTATACCTCTGTGTCTCTTGTTGTCTCACATATAGGGTCATCATTACTGTCTTCTAAATTCCATATATATGTGTCAGTATACTGTATTGGTGTTTTTCTTTCTGGCTTACTTCACTCTGTATAATCGGTTCCAATTTCATCCATCTCATTAGAACTGAGTCAAATTTATTCTTTTTAAGGGCTGAGTAGTATTCCATAGTGTATATGTATCACAGCTTTCTTATCCATTCATCTGCTGATGGACATCTAGGTTGCTTCCATGTCCTGGCTATTATAAACAGCGCTGCAATGAACATTGGGGTACATGTGTCTCTTTCAATTCTGGTTTCCTCAGTGTGTATGCCCAGCAGTGGGATTGCTGGGTCATAAGGCAGTTCTATTTGCAATTTTTAAAGGAATCTCCACACTGTTTTCCATAATGGCTGTACTAGTTTGCATTCCCACCAGCAGTGTAAGAGGGTTCCCTTTTCTCCACATCCTCTCCAGCATTTATTGCTTGTAGACTTTTGGATCGCAGCCATTCTGACTGGTGTGAAATGGTACCTCATTGTGGTCTTGATTTGCATTTCTCTGATAATGAGTGATGTTGAACATCTTTTCATGTGTTTGTTAGCCATCCGTATGTCTTCTTTGGAGAAATGCCTATTTAGTTCTTTGGCCCATTTTTTTATTGGATCATTTATTTTTCTGGAGTTGAGCTGCATAAGCTGCGTATATATCTTTGAGATTAGTTGTTTGTCAGTTGTTTCATTTGCTATTGTTTTCTCCCATTCAGAAGGCTGTCTTTTCACCTTGCTTATAGTTTCCTTTGTGGTGCAGAAGCTTTTAATTTTAATTAGATCCCATTTGTTTATCTTTGCTTTTATTTCCAGTATACTGGGAGTTGGATCATAGAGGATCCTGCTGTGATTTATGTCGGAGAGTGTTTTGCCTATGTTCTCCTCTAGGAGTTTTATAGTTTCTGGTCTTACATTTAGATCTTTAATCCATTTTGAGTTTATTTTTGTGTATGGTGTTAGAAAGGGATCTAGTTTCATTCTTTTACAAGTGGTTGACCAGTTTTCCCAGCACCACCTGTTAAAGAGACTGTCTTTACTCCATTGTATATTCTTGCCTCCTTTGTCGAAGATAAGCTTTTAATGAAAATAAAATAGTTAACTCTGAATCTTAAAATACATATCTCTATCAATATTTATATTATACATCTACCTGCAGAGTAGAAGGCAGAGGTTTAAATATATAGGGATGTTAGGATGATGGGAGCAAAGATGGTGTAAGACTGACCACAAGGACAGCAAGCAGAACGGTATTTCTGTTACCTGACTAAGCGGTGCTAAAAACATGAGAGTCTGTGTTTGAGAAAGAATCAGATTGTGTGGAGGAGAGGATGATTTATGAAAAATCCGAGTGTAGCACTGAGAAGTCTTGGCAACACTCTATGTTCATATTTGAGAAAGAACAGGAGTCTAGGAAAACCTCCAGGCTTTTATCTTGGACTAAGTGAAGTAAGCAGAAAAATGGCCTTCTTCAAATGTCTTGGTCCTGATTTCTCTGTCTAAGTCCTGAAGCCTATGATATTCTATACAATATGCTAAGGGGGATGAAGGTTGTTTGTGGAATTAAGGTTGTTAATAAACTGACCTTAAAATAAAGAGATTATTCTGGATTATCCTCATATGCCCAATGTAATCACAAGAGTATTTAACATGAAAAAATTGAGGCAGGAAAAGGACATAAAAATCAAAGAGATATTTCAAGATGCTACACATTGGAATAAAGGAGCATGAGCCAAGTGATTCAAATGGTTTCTAGAAGCTGGAAAAAGAGAGGAAATGGGTTTCTCCCCTAGAGCAATGAGTTGAAAGAAGGACCATAGCTTAGCTAACACCTTGATTTTACCTCAGTGAGACCAACTTTAGACTTCTGGTCTCTAGAATTATGACAATAAGCACATGTATTAAGCCACAGAGTTTGTAGTAAATCATTACAACAGCAATAGGAAATGAATACAGTAGTGAATATTGTTAGAAGAATGAGTTGAGGGACACGATAAAATTAATTTGTGGAGGATAAAATTCTAGGAAGGAGGGATGTATATACCTATGAATTAGGGTAAGAGGAGGAGACTGTGTAGGTGACCAAGAGGATTTGGCCAGAGGTACAGGTAAAAAACAGGACAGTCTAATGTGCAAGAAACCAAGGGAAAAATGCATCAAAGAAAGTGGTCAATAATGTTGAGCACTTCAAAAGTTCAAGTGATAGAATGATGAGAAACTGTGTTTTTGAATCAATAGTAAGTTTACTTAAGTAGTAGAAGGTAACACCCAGATCACTGTTGATTGAGCAGAAAATTAGAGGGAAAGAAGTGAAGGTATCAAGTGCCAAATATGGCCTCAAAAACTTGACTCAGATGGCTTGGTCCTATGCAAATGGAAGGTGAATGGTAACATTTATATGGCCTGTCACCGCTCATTCCTATATTCTTTGAGTTTGCTTCCTTAGAAAGAAAAGGCTCAGAAGAAACACTATATTCAGAAATATAGAGAAGATGGTACTTTGCCTTGGTATTTTGAAGATAAAGGAAATAGTATTAGATAACAATTTATCTTTTTTTTGTTTATCACATTTATGGCAGTTTTTTTCAACTTCATCATGTATGTATCTCTTCTAAAATGGATGGGTATGCAGAATGAAAACATTTGAGATGCAGTTCCCGCTTTTCTTGAGAACTTAATGACACTAATCTGAAAGCAATTAATGTGTATAGTTATCACACAGTAGTAGCTCTACTGTCTGATGAGATGGGAGAGGTCTTTAATCTTACCCCTATCCCAGCATTCTTGGGACAGCTGTTCTTGTGGTGAGTGCACTGAAACTGGCAGTTACAACTTTTCACTTCTGTAACTAAGATTTCTTTTGGTATTCCCAGCCTCAATCAAATGATTTGTGTTTTCTTGTCTATGGACTTAAAGCTCATGTTACCAAGATTGTTGATACTCTATATGAAATAGAAGTAAATAAGCTGTGTCATTGAAACATATGCATTTCCATATGAAAATTAGATAGCCAGTGGAAATTTGCATTACGATGCATGGAGCTCAAATCTGATGCTCTGTGATAACCTAGAGGGGTAGGATGGGGTGAAAGGTGGGAAGGAGGTTCAAGAGGGAGGGGATATATGTATACCTATGGCTGATTCATACTGACATATGGCAGAAACCAACACAATATTATAAAGTAATTATCCTTAAATTAAAAATAAATAATTAAAAAAAGAAGTAAATAAGCTCTGATGGGGATCTCCTCTGTATTTTCATAAATAAATATACACTGTAAACCATCAAAGACCTTTTATACTTGCCTTTAAGGTCTTGGCTATGTTCTAGGGAGATGAGGATGCCAAACAGAGGTAACATTAATATGGATCAGCAAGTGAGAATAAAAAACTACCTAAAATGTGCTTTTGATTGCATGCATAAATTAGTTTTGCTGACTGGATTTAGCATCCTGATTTATACTAGAATTAGCTCTTGGATACATTTAAATACTACAATAGAAACATCCTAAGAAAGGAAAATTACAAATAAATATTACATGAACATAGAAACAAAATTCCTCAATAAAATATAAGCTTTTAAATCCAATAATATATTTGCTGTTGTTTAGTCACTAAGTCTGTCTGACACTCTTTAGCAATGCCATGGACTGTAGCCCTTCGGGCTCCTCTGTACATGGAATTTCCCAGGCAAGAATACTGAAATGGGTTGCCATGCCCTCCTTCAGGGAATCTTCCCGATCCAGGGACCGAACCCATGTCTTCTGCATTGGCAGGCAGATTCTTTACCACTGAGCCACCAGGGATGGCCTCAATAATGTATGCAAAGAATTATATATGATAACATATATTTATATGTAGAAAATGCTAAGGAATTGATAAAAAGAAAAAAATGTTTGAATTAATAATGAATGAGTAGCAAGACTGCAAGATACAGGTGAATATATAAAGGTCACTTGCTTTACTCTGTACCAGTAATGAAGAATTAGAATTTGAAATTTAGGGAAAAAGATGACATTTACAATAGTATCAACAAGTAAAATAGTGAAAGTGAAAGTGACTCAGTTGTGTCTGACTTTTTGCAACTATACAGTCCACGGAATTCTCCAGGCCAGAATACAAGAGTGGGTAGCTGTTCCCTTTTCCAGGGGATCCTCCCAACCCTGAGATCAAACCCAGGTCTCCCAAAGTGCAGGTGGATTCTTTACCAGCTGAGCTACCAGGGAAGCCCAGATACAAGTAAGATAAGTATTTATAAACAAAGTACTTGGGTATCTACCAAAGTATGTACTGAATCCATATGCAAAACTATAAAAATGATGAAAGAGATATGCATAAATGAACCTATTTTATGTTCATTGATTGAAAGACTTGATAGTATTAAAACATTAATTCTTTGTATCTTGTTCTATAGATTCAATATACTCCAAAACAAAATCTCAGCTAGCCATTTTGTAGGTACTTACAACCTTATTCTAAAATTTATATGAATATTTAAAAGACCTAGAATAGCTAACAGGATTCTGGAGAACAAAGTTGGAGAGCCTTTAAGACCTACCAAGACCTACCATGAAACTGCAGTAATCAAGATGTAGTGCTGACTGATTGATTGATTAGAGACTAGACATTGATCAAAGAGACAGGATTGAGGGCCCAGAAATGGATCTACCAAATACAGTTAACTTATCTTTGAAAATAGAGCGTAGACATTAATGTCTCTTCAACAAATTATACTAATGATTGAATATCCCTATGCAAAAAAGAGAATCTAGATACAGAAGTTTAAATCTTTCATAAAAATTAACTTCACTGTAGGCTAAAATGTAAATTTCAAAACTACAAAACTTCTAAAAGAAATCATAGGGTAATATCTAGATGACTTTTGAATTTGATGGTGATGGACATAACTTTTAATAGATTTCTTATATCTACTGTATAAAGTGGTTCCATCAAATGGGCAAAATAAGGCAAGCCTTATAGATCACAAGAGAGATGAAACAAGATCAAAACCGTTGAGTGATTCCTCAAGGACCGAGACTTTGTCTGTGGCAGAGATGAATCTAAAACCCAGGCCTTCTGACTGCTAACCTCATGTATCATCAAAGGTACCAACACTGTGGCTGACTTATAAAATGACCCCTCAGACAACAATGTAAAATTATAATAATGGGAAGAGCAATGTTATTAAAAATCCAAACATACTATTATTTCATAGACATACCCAATATATAAGCAGCTCCCTCTCAAATTTTGAGAAGGAAGTCAAAAAACTAAGTTCCATAATAAAAAACCATAGCCTTCTGTATATTGCTTTCTATTATTTTAAATCACAACATCAAGGTTGAATCCTGTCATCTTTTTTTTTTTTTTCCTACTTGTGATACTTTGATCAAGTTATTTAGCTTCTCTGGGCCTAAAATTTATTGTTAATAAAAACAGGCCTTATGAAAATAGCCACTTCATAATAGTATTCTGGGGATTAAAAGTATTAACATAAGTAAAAGGTCATCACAGTCCACAGCACTTATTAAGAATTCATTTATTTTTAACTCTTGCTTACCTGCTCTTGATAATAATTTAGGAAATTCTGTTTAAGGTGTGTAATCAGAGACCAGTCACGTCCTATAAACACTTTTATTGTAAGGTTCACTTCAGCTAACCAGCTAAACATTGCTAAATTTTTGAAGCTCAGCTATTATTTCTGTTGATGAGCAACTCATTAGTCATGGTTCTGGTTCTTGCAAAGCACACGTGGAACTGAAACCTTACCTTTTCTTCCCTATGAAAACAAATATCACCCAAGTAACTACTGTAGAGTCATGTGTAGATAAATGAAAATCTTGTCCAGAGGAAAATCTTTGTTTGGAGGTCCCACATTCTAGGCATGCTTTGATACAATTTGGTCAATTATTGCTTTTCTCTTTGTACTTTGAAAATACAAACATTGATTCTGTAGCCCAGTGAGTGAACTGGGCATGAACTCTTTCTTGATGAAGACTCTCTCATGTTAGTGATTAATGGGCTGCAAAGATTTTGAAATGAAAACCTGAAACCACAAACTAGTCATACAGTTGGCTAAATATTTTGTTTGGGTGCTCACACCCAACCTACAGATAACCCTGTGTTGACCCTGTATTCCAAACTAGGAAGGAAGGGCTGGGGTTTTCAAGAGGGAGATTTGTGGTTTGGGTTCAGTCTGTCTATAAAAAGAGTTGTGGTGCCTAGTTGTAACCAAGTTTGTCTTCCCCGTCTCAGACAGGCTGAGCATGAGGTTCTCACAGAAGCAAGTTGTGACAGCTGGAATTTGACATCTCCACCCTCTCAGAGCAGGCTGCTGATTCCAGACTGATAGTTTTAGAACCCCAAAACAAGGCCGTTACCGTTCTTAAGATTTGTTTCAGCAGGCGCCAGAGAGGAATGCAGCTGCCCTCTCACTGCTAGCTGGGACTTCATCCCAGGATAACTCTGAAGAACTGCTGGGGTCTTGGCTCCTGGCTCATTCAGAGATTATGTTTCCTGGTTGGTTGGTAGCAGGACGCTGGCAAACCACGTGTCTGGTGTTTAAACCTGTAGAATGGATGGCAAGATCATCGAAGGCACTTAAGGCAAATGTCAAAAGGCCATCGCCACATGAGCCACTAGGGTCAGGAAACTTCTCTGAATCTTAGGGAAGGAGCTTTTTAATGGTTTAAGAAAAAAAAAAAGTAAATAAAGGTCTGTCTATTTCCAATTTTAGATACATATTGTCCAGCTTGTTTATTTTGAATCTCATGTAAAAAAAAAGCATACATACTATTGATTATCTAGAATAAAAACTTAAGTTATAGGTGATACATGGTCTTTGATTGACATCTTTAATTTTTCACTTTTTCTTACACCTTAGGGCTAAATTATTACTCTTATCAAAAAAACGGACCAGTTAGTAAAAAAAAATAAGAAACAACGTTTCCTTCTTTGTAACATCTTTAAGGAAATGTATTCTTACTTATGGTACAGGATTTGATTAATTTGTGATTAGTATGGTACAGAATTTGATTAATTTGTGATTAGTAACAATTATAGACTGTGTAATATTTATGCAGGGATATATAATTTTCCCTAAATATTTTAAGTCTTGCTCTGTCACTGTCTAGTGTGGACTTTGGCAAGCTTCCAAGCTTCTAGAAGCCTAAGTTTCCTACAATAGATAATAATAATAAAGCTATATGGTGTTTATGAGAATTTGACTAGATGTGAGGATATCCTTTGAAAATAAAAAATTATATACATGTAACATATTATAATCTATGCTTGCTAAGTCACGTCAGTCGTGTCTGAGTCTGTGAGACCCCCATAGATGGCAGCCCACCGGGCTCCCCGTCCCTGGGATTCTCCAGGCAAGAACACTGGAGTGGGTTGCCATTTCCTTCTCCAATGCATGAAAGTGAAAGCAAAGTCGCTCAGTCATGTCCGACCCTAAGCGCCCTACGGACTGCAGCCCACCTGGCTCCTCTGTCCATGGGATTTTCCAGGCAAGAGTACTGGAGTGGGATGCCATTGCCTTCTCCAATCTATGCGTATGTTCATTCAATTAAAACCTTAAGTTTTTACTGCTATTTATAAAATGGAATTAAAAATCCTAAAAATGATAGACTTAATTTAAAATCAGGATTTTTAATTTTTGTTTTGAATCTCATATACTTGAGTAGGAAAAAAATGTCAAAAACATGAGGTGTTCAGGCAAGCCAGTTAGATTTAGGAGAACTAAAGCTGAGAAGCTCAAGCAGTTGGCTGAAAGGTACTTCTGGGACTCTAAGACTCCAGGTACTCTGGCCTAGGAATTTAAATTTTTTTTTAATTTTTATTTATTTATTTATTTTTAATTACAATACTGTATTTGTTTTGCCATACATTGACACGAATCAGCCACAGGTGAACACAATCTCCCAAGGAAGTCAACCTTCCTTTCAGGGTCAATAGAAGCTGTCGTCAGTATGGAAGCCTTCGCAGAGAGAGTTTGTCAGATGACAAGAAATGAAGACTCATGATCCTATTTATGAGAATAGTCACTGCAGTACTCTGGTTGGGGAGGGAAAGGAATAGTATTTAAGGAGTACATGAAATGATGAGTCTACACAAACTTGAAAAGCCATACCTAGCAAATTAGAAGCACCTAGACCAGATGTTTTTTCTGATAGCAAGTTTCCAGCAAGGAAAATAATGTTGATCCAGTCAATCACCTTTTTGTTGATCCAGTCAATGACCTTGAGAAATCAAGTAAGATAAAAATTGGAAAATGTACCATAGAGTGGTCAGTAATGAAGCTAAACAAACAGCTTAAAAGGGATAATAAGGGAGAAATCTGGATCTAGTCGAAGTATAAAAAGTGAAGAAGGACAGACAGCAAAGTGTGTAACCACGTCAGATCTGTTGCTTTAAGCTCAGAGACACTTGATACTTAGATGGAAGAAGTGCAATTGCAGAAAAAGAAACAGAATCCCTGGTAAAGCAAGTTGCCTTAAGTCAGGAGCCTGAAAGTCAGTGCACAAGAAAGGCCTGGGCTAGAAGGAGGAAGTCTAGAGGGAGACTAGGAAAGGGCAAATAGGAGTTTATGAGCTGGGAGGCAGCAAAAAAACTGAGTATCTTTATTTTACATGTGAAATTTTCAGGTTTAGTATCCTGCTCTGTTATATTTAGTATATTACAACAGAGCTCAATGCAATGAAAATATGGAAAATGAGAAACTTCCATTTGAGTTATGTTTATAGTTAAATATTGGCCAACAGAGGTTCACAAGCAAAACACTTAATTGGCTATTTGTTCATTTATTCATTCAAAAAATACATTTAGAGTTTACCACTGTCAGAAACTTTCTTTCTACAGAGGACACAGAAAAAAAGAGATTTAGTTTCAACATAAAAGACTATAACTAACTGTACAATAGCATGGCTTGACTAGAAAGACTCCTAAATGTCACAATTGATTCTCTGGGAGAAAATCAAGTATTTTACAGTTGCTTGAAAAATACTGTTGTTACTACTTTGTCTGAGAATATTTAATATTTGAGCATGAAACTGTCACCTGGTGAGGACAGACAATATGTCTTGTTCAGGGAATGAATCTCTAAAACATTTCGGGGGCATCTGAGACTGTGAAATTGAATCTTCTGTGGCATAAAATTGGTCTCACAAATTTTAAAAGCAGGAAAGAATATAGGCCTTCTCCAATATTTTTCCAGGGTGCTAAATCTCACAAAAAAATAAGTGCAATATTGTTTCTATACTCTGCATAGATATTTAGTCATAGAAAAGAGAAACATGCTAATACTTGAGTTCAGTATATCTGAGTTGAGAATTTTTCATTGAGAAATTCATCTGAATTTGGGGAGCTTATTCTAAACATGCAAGAGTATGTGTGCGTGTGTATATGTTTATGTGTTTGTACGTGTATTCCATTATATAAACTTTCAGTATGTCTATCCAACACTGAAGTCTAACAAACATATATATATACATAACATTAACTTTCAAGTGCTTAGACTTTGTCTTTGATGTGTATTTACTGGGTGTATTGTTATGTCAGTAGTCGAACTTTCACTCATGAATTAAGATCAGTTTAGTTCCACTCTTATTTTTATGTTGACTGAAATAATGCAGAACATGTAAATTAAGCTCTAAGGAGAATTTAGTGGGTTGTCTGATGAGATACATGTCACACATTTACACACACACACACATACTCACCCCTATAGAAATTAAAAAAACCTTTAAAGAAACTTGAATTAACCTAAGGTAATAGCAAATAGCAGGCATACTTTTGTAAAAATGTGAAAGTCCCCAAGGTCTTAACTTTGATATTTATGTGAATGTTTGTGGTTTTAGACTTGTGTCTTTTGTCTCCTATCTTTTTCCCAGTTAAGAGCTAAATTCAGACTCTGTGGGAGGTTACAGCCCAGTACAAAACAGGAATTTTCTATCTATAATGCACACACGGAGAGATACACACATACACTAGAGTAGCTTCGACACAATTCAATTTCCGAAGTATTCTTTGTGTCATTTTATTTTTCACTTGAGCTTTAGCTTCTGTGAGATGGATTTGATATTGCAGAATAGGTTAGGTAGCCATAAAAGTGAGCTCTTCGTTTCAGAAGTGGTTTCAATAGAGGACATGCTGTCTGGAATATAACCGACACAACTTACAGTTACTAACAACTTACATTGTGATTTAACTTCTTATGAAGTTGGAATTCCTAGTAGGAAAAGTGATTAATCTACAATTGTTCTGAATAAGCCTTTCAAAAAATTATTTCCCCATATAAGAAGACAAACATCACATCCAAAGTTTGTCCAATTCTAGTGAACAACTTGAGAACATTTAATTGCATGGGTTTAAGATATTTCTTTTTAATGTTAAGCAGTCCAGTTCTTTAATCCAAACCCAATATATCTCATTACCAATAGAAAAATGTGCAAATGGACAAAAGAACCATGTATCTTGGTTTTCCAATTTCTGCACCACAAAATAACAGGCAACTTGACTTCAAGTTATCTTTCCTTTGTAATACTTACATACTCTCTCTCCTCAAATTACCCTGTGGAAATGCCTAGAATAGTGATATAACTAACCTTCAAAAGATATCAGTTAAATGCAGGAACAGTAAATGTATTTAATATGAGTACATAAACAAATAAGAAGTACATTTAAACTTTTAATCAGTTTAAAGAAAACAAGGAAATAAAATTATATTTAAGATTAAACTACTTCATTAGAATGATGCATTGCTCGGTACTTGCAGTACAAGGTTATAATTGAATAACTGACTGATCTATTCATAATTCAATAATACTTCTTAACAAAATAATAATGAGATTTCTACTATTAAATGTAGATACTCTGAACTTTAAAATATGGTAAAATATATATACAATGCAAAGAAAGATACTCATAACCAATAATTTCAAGAAATTTGACTCGAAGAGAAAACAAAGGAATTTGAGTTATTCTGCCCTACAAATGCTGAAGACTATCAGCACAGAAGACTATTTTAGATAAACTGGTTTCAGTAAAGTTGAGGGATTAATTACAGATATCAGGGTAAAAACTTACAACGATAATTTAAAATTTTTTCCAGTTGATGATTAAAAAAAAAATCTTGGTATTATTTAGAGTTTTGCTAAATGATGGTGCTTCCCTGATGGTGCCAGTGGTAAAGAACCTGCCTGCCAATGCTGGAGACACAAGAGATGTGGGTTCAATCCCTGGGTCAGGAAGATCCCCTGGAGAAGGAAATGGCAACACGCTCCAGTATTCTTGCCTGTAGAATCTCATGGACAGAGGAGCCTGGCAGGCTATGGCCCGTAGGGTCACAAAGAGTCAGGCACAACTGAAGCAGCTTAGCATGAGCAATTTAATTTTTTTCAAGTTGCTGATTAAAAATATCACCTTGGAATCATTTAGAGTTCTACTAGGCAAAGTTGTCAGGGTATCTTGAAAAAATATACATCTGGGAAAATGATAGTATAAATAAGTGTTTCCTTTTCTAACATCTATGATAATAAATGATGCTTTAAAATATGTTAGGGGATAGGTTGTATATTTTGGTCTTTAAGAAAAATGATGTGGATTTTCTATGCATATAAACTACATCCTAGGAGATACCCCTGGAAGTTGTTTGAACCCTTTCAACTCTCTGGAAGCCATTGCACCTCTCTCCTCTCCACCTAAGGCACTCAAGGCGCCCATGAGAGAATAACTAGGACAGACTGCTTGCTCATGGCGTAGGCCCTTGGTGATCTTATTTCATCTAATAAAAGCAAAACAAGAAAATAAGTAAATATATACATGGTATATCCTACAGTGAGTTCTATTTTTAAGGACAGTTCTATCTCACTTTGCGGAGAAGGCCATGGCACCCCATTCCAGTACTCTTGCCTGGAAAATCCCATGGATGGAGGAGGCTGGTGGACTGCCGTCCATGGGGTCGCACAGAGTTGGACAAGACCAAAGCGACTTAGCAGCAGCAGCAGCAGCAGCAGCTATCTCACTTTGAGATACTGAACTTTAGGCCCTATTTGATATGAATACAAGTGTTTATAGTAGATGGAAAAAAGAGATGGATGATATGGCGATTTTAAAAATTGAATAAAAATATTCCTCAAACACTTCTCCACCCAAAGAAGTCAGAAACAGATTGTGTTGCCATAAATAATCCAAGGAAAATCAACAGAGTCTCTTTTAGTCTAGAATCCATGCAAGGTGAAGCATAGGGTGGGAAACCCTTGCAGAAGAAATGTTCTAAATCACCTATTTTGCCCCATATTTGCAATTATTTCAACTTTTAAATTCTAAGTTCCTAAAATGATATATCAAAAATGAATATATACCTTATATATGTATTCAATATGCATTAAGATCATTCAAATGATTTATAAAAATGATCCACTGTTTCCTTTCACCACACTAGACTTAAAAAACACGATGGACTAGTTCCTTTTCCTCTTATAGTTTCTTTTTCTTTTGGAATGCTAACAACTCTTGCTATCCTTGAAAAAAATAGCAAAGCAGGAATTTTTGTAATAGGAGCTACTTAACAATCTGAGTTTACTCACATTACAGAATAGTCTCATGTTTTAGCTAAAATAAGTGTGATATCTGAGTTACACTTGGGGCCAATGAAATACAAAGGCCAGAACAAAAGGGTATGTGCTAATTCTGTAAAATGGAAGGATGGAAGAACAGACACTTGAAAGAGGCATTTTATGAAAAAACCCATTGGTGGTTTTAAATGGCTTCATGATTATTTAATGTGCAGACTTAGTGAGCTGAAAGAATATCTAGATTCTCTATCATTCTTAGTCTCTTAGACACAAAATATTCTCTTGAATATTAGAAACCAGAATTCCACTAGGTAATAACCTATAAGTGTCTCTATTAACAGAATAGAAAACAAAAATGTTATTAGACTTGATTCTTTGACTCTGAATTTAATAAGTATAAAAATAATCCATGGGAAGAATAACTGAAATGAAATAAAATATCAAAACATTGTTTCTAGAGCTTCCTGAAGTAAAATATTTCTAATGCATGTATATTTGAACTACGAAACTACAAAATGATCTTACAAATGGCAAAAGCTTCTGAAATTATTCCTGCTAAAGTATAGCTTTTATATAACTGTGACTGTACAGTTAAGATCTTTGTTTTTTTATTTCACATTAAATAATGACTAACTTATCTACTGTTATTAGTAAAGATATTCTTTTAATGTCGGTATGGTAAGAAATCAGTCCTACAGTTTTGATATGTTGACATCATGGTGGATTCATGAATTGTTTATTGAAACAAATTAAGACTTCACCATCTTACATAACTCTGAATAAGTAGTGTTAGAGATATTGAAGCATTCTGTAATGGGCCTGTTGGTTTTACTTTAACAATTTAATAACTGTTTTCCAAGTAATATGTACACTTAATTGTTTAATCCCTTAATATTAATTTTAGCCCAAATCAACTATATGCCTTCTGCTGTACTATACTAGGCAACCATGTTTATTTCTGGTTTTATTTCTGACTGTACAATTTTTGAAAGCAATAATATAGTTAAAAATTTGTTTTCAAGTGAAATAAGATACATTATTTAGTAATTTTATTTTTCTACTTTTCAAGAATGTATTTAAATTTCTCACAGATAAACAAAGAAAGCTATTTTAAGAAGAGAAGACAACTGCAAAGGCATACAGTTATGAAACAATACATGTTCAAAGAAGAGAAAGTAGCTCAGTATGGCAGGAGTATTTTGTTCCTTCTAGAGACAGTCGTAAACAGATAAGGCCAGAGCCAGGCCACACAAAACACAATGGAATCTGCATGATATTCAAAAAGGCTTAGGAAAGTATCAAATTTTTTAAAGCAGGAACCTAATAAATGTTTTCTTTCAGAGAGATTACTCTAGAAAAGCATAGTGTATAAATTAAATGTTGAAAAGGATTTTGGCAAGAAAACTAGTGAGCAGACTATTGTAATATTTGAAGTAAGAGAAGGTGAAATTGTGAACTAAGAAACTGGTGGTAATGAGAAGAACAGAAGGCAAGTTCTGTAAATACTCAGAAGGAAAAGCACCATGAGTCTCTGACTAGTTGAATGTGGAATTGGGAACATAAGAGCTAGTAGAAACGTTAAACTAAAACCCTGAGAGAGATCCAAGAGTTAATGAAGAAAGGATATATATCCATGATGAAATTAATATGCCAGAATTAAATCATAAATAAGAAGGGAAGAGCAGATTGTAAGTGAGTACACCTCAAGATAGATCATGGCCCTCAGGGAATGATGTGAAATAGTGTTCAGATGCTATGGTTGATCGTTGAGGGAAGGTATAGCAACAGATATATCAGTCTAGATTAATCATTCACAATGGATATGGACAACTTCATGGAACTGTCATTTTAGTAAATGGTGCTTTCCTATTTTCTGCAAAATCCAGTGTTTATCTAGTATTTAGATTAGGCACTGATCCTCATTTTTATTAAGTTAAAGCAAGCTTTTGCGAATAGTATATTTTTATATAAACTGCTTATTTATAGCAAGAAAACTGTTTATATCTTTTTCCATTGTCATCCATTTCATTTGATATTAATAGGGAAAGGAGAATTCACTTTACAATTAAGCACAGGAAACATTTCTTCTTAAGAAGAGATTTAAGACTTGCCACATTAGGAAGTCATCAACTGGAAAAAAAAATCAGAACAAGTGCACGCTCAATGTAAATCTCAAATCCTCTAGCTTAACTTATTCTCATGTCATACAGAAAGTCATTTAGCATAAATTATTGTTTCAGAATATACACACATAATTTCCCCGTTGGGTCATTTTCTTAAATCTAATCAAGATGATCTCTTTTCAAAAGAATTTAACTAAAACTTGAACTGGTATCTTGTGTGTATTCTATAGATTTTTATGCTCATACTCATTAAAAACTGGCTTTCATATACAAATTTTCATTTTTTCAACCCAATTTTTCCAGTGCATAAATTATTCCCTGGGGTTAAATTAAGCTTTTTTTTCTTTTAAAAACACATTAACTCTTTAAGACCACTAGGGTTTAGTTTTCAGTATATTGACATTATTTTTAAAATTATACACAAGAGCATTTAATTCATATGATTTTAGCATATATGATTTAACTCATATTTATATAAACACTTCATTTCAAGATGAATTATCCTGAGAAGTAAATTTGTTTCTTTCACTTATAATAGCTAGTTTTCTTTAAGGTAGTAGAAGAGGGTTTTAATTTAGATTGCCAAGAAGCATTCCTTTTGTTTCTGCTATCTACTTATTTGTTTTACTGTATACATTAAAGGAGAAGGCAATGGCACCCCACTCCAGTACTCTTGCCGGGAAAATCCCATGGATGGAGGAGCCTGGTGGACTGCCGTCCATGAGGTCGCACACAGTTGGACACAACTGAGTGACTTCACTTTCACTTTTCACTTTCATGCATTGGAGGAGGAAATGGCAACCCACTCCAGTGTTCTTGCCTGAGTCGGAGGAACCTGGTAGGCTGCCGTCTATGGGGTTGCAGAGTCGGACACGACTGAAGTAACTTAGCAGCAGCAGCATACATTAAAAAAGAGTGAATTTCCTAAGAGGCATGTCATTACAATTATATAACAATTGTTACCAACTACTAAAGTAATCAGGGAGAAAAACTACATCTCACTTTAGAATTTTACTCTAACGATAGGGCTATACTTAAAATATTACAGGTTTTTAGTTAATATCTTTAACTGGCATATTGGATATTGAATAGACACATCCTTGCTGGTGAGTTCAACATAAAAAATAACTTATTTTCAAACCAATAGATATGGAATATACTTTGTAAATTAATATGTACAAAAGCAACTCTGTCAAAAAATTTTTAACACTTAAAAGATTTTTTTCTTGTCCTGCTAAAATACAAAGAATGCTCAAATCAATAAAATTAGAAATGAAAAAGAAGTTACAGTTGATACCACAGAAATACAAAGGATCATAACAGTCTACTACAAACAACTCTACAACCTACAAAATGGAGAGCCTAGAAGAAATGCACAAATTCTTAGAAAGGTACAAACTTCCAAGACTGAACCAGGAAGAAATAGAAGATATGGACAGACCAATCACAAATACTGAAATTGAAACTGTGATTTGAAGACTTTCAACAAACAAAAAGTCCAGGACCAGATGACCTCACAGGTAAATTCTATCAAACATTTATAGAAAAATTAACACCTATGCTCTGAAATTCTTCCAAAAATTTGCAGAGAAAGAAACATTCCTGAGCTCATTATACAATGTTAGCATCACTCTGATACCAAAACCAGACAAAGATACCACGAAAGAAGAAAACTATAGTCCAACATCACTGATGAACTTAGGTGCAAAAATTCTCAGCAAAATACTAGCAAACCAAATCTGACAATACATTAAAAGAATCATACATCATGGTAGAGTAGGATTTATCCCAGGGATCCATCCAGTTCAGTTCAGTTCAGTCACTCAGTCATGTCCGACTCTGCAATCCCATGGATTGCAGCACGCCAGGCCTCCCTATCCATTACCAATTTCCAGAGTTTACACAAACTCATGTCCAGTGAGTCAGTGATGCCATCCAACCATCTCATCCTCTGTCATCCCCTTCTCCTTCTGCCTTCAATCATTCCCAGCATCAGAGTTTTTTCCAAGGAGTCAGTTCTTCACATCAGGTGGCCAAAGTATTGGAGTTTCAGCTTCAGCATCAGTTCTTCCAATGAATATTCAGGACTGATTTCCGATCTCCTTTCAGTCCAAGGGACCCTAAGAGTCTTCCCAAACACCACAGTTCAAAAGCATCGATTCTTAAGCACGCAGCTTTCTTTATAGTCCAACTTTCACATCCATACATGACTACTGGAAAAACCATAGCTTTGACTAGATGGACCCTTGCTGGCAAAGTAATGTCTCTGCTTTTTAATGTGCTCTCTAGGGTGGTCATAACTTTTCTTCGAAGGAGCAAGTGTCTTTTCATTTCATGGCTGCAGTGACCATCTGCAGTGATTTTGGAGCCCCCAAAATAGTCTGTCACTGTTTCCACTGCTTCCTCATCTATTTGCCATGAAGTGATGGGACCAGATGCCATGATCTTAGTTTTTTGAATACTGAGTTTTAAGGCAGCTTTTTCACTCTCCTTTTCCACTTTCATCAAGAGGCTCTTTAGTTCTCCTTCGTTTTCTGCCATAGGTGTGATGTCATCTACCTATCTGAGGTTATTGATATTTCTCTTAGAAATCTTGATTCCAGCTTGTGTTTCATCCAGTCCAGCTTTTCTCATGATGTACTCTGCATATAAGTTAAATAAGCAGGGCGACAATATACAGCTTTGGCATACTCCTTTCCTGATTTGGAACCAGTCTGTTGTTCCATGTCCAGTTCTAACTGTTGCTTTTTGACTTGCATACAGATTTCTCAAGAGGCAGGTCAGGTGGTCTGGTACTCCCATCTCTTTAAGAATTTTTTGATCCAAGGATTCTTCAGTACATGCAAATCAATTCGTGAGATATACCACACTAAAACACTGAAGGATAAAATCCATAAGATCATCTCAATAGATGCAGAGAAGGTTTTGACATAATTCAACAATCATTTATGATAAAAACTCTTCAGAAACTGGGCACAGAGGGAGACTAAATTAGCCATAATAAAGTCCATATATGAAAGACCCACAGCTAACATTATTTACAATTGTGAAAATGTGAAAATGTTTCTTCTAAAATTAAGAACAAGTCAAATATGTCCACTGTCACCCTTTTATTCAACATAGTTTTGGAAGTCTTAGCCCTTGCAAGATAGTTTTGGAAGACCTACATGGAAATCAGAGAAGAAAAAGAACAAAAAAGTCCAAGTTGGAAAAGACAAACTACCCCTCTTTTCAAATGATACGATACCATACATAGAAAATCCTAAAGATGCTACCAGAAAACTATTAGAGCTCATCAATGAATTTGGTAACATTGCAAGGATATAAATGGGACCTAATTAAATTTAAAAACATTTTTCATAGCAAAGAAACCCGTAAACAAAATGAAGAGACACCCCTTAGAATGAGGGAAAATATGTGCAAATGAAGCAACCAACAAAGGATTAATCTCCAAAATATACAAACAGCTCATTCAGCTCAATATCAAAAAGCAAACAGCCCAATCAAAAGATGGGTGGATGCCCTAAGCAGACATTTATTCAAAGAAGATATACAGATGGCCAAAAGCACATGAAAAGATGCCCAATATCACTAATTATTAGAGAAAAGCAAATTGAAACTATAATGAGGTATCATCTCACACTAGTCAGAAAGGCCATCATCAAAAAATCTACAAACAATAAATTCTGTAGAGGGTATTGGGAAAAAGAAACTCTTCCACCTTTTTGGTGGGAATGTATATTGGTAAAACCATTATGGAGATCAGTATGAAGGTGTCTTAAAAAAACTAATATAGAAGTATAATCTGATACAGAAATCCCCACTTCTCGGCATATATTTGGTGAAAAAAACTGTGATTTGGAAAGATATATGCACCCAATGTTCATTACAATACTATTTACAACAGCCAAGACCTGGATGCTACCTAATATCCATTGACAGAGGAATAGATAAAGAAGACATGGCATGAATATTAGCCACAAAAAGAATGAGATAATGCCGGTTGCAGCAACATGGGTGGATGTAGAGATTGTCAGACTGATAACATAAGTCAGAGAAAGACAAATAATATATGATATAGTTACTAGGTGAGAAAGAAAGGGGGAGGGTTACACTGGGAGATTGGGACTGACATATACATACTACTGTATATAAAATAGATAACAAAGACCTACTGTATAGCAGAGGGAACTCTACTCAATACTTTGATCTATATGGGAAAAAAAATCTAAAAAAGACTGGATATTAGGATATATATAACTGATTCATTTGCTGTACACCTGAAACTAACATAACATTGTAAATCAACTAAACTCCAAGAAAACATTTTAATGAAAAAAAAAAGGAAAATAGGGGGAATCTATAAGCTGGGATAAGCGGGAGTTAAGGGAATTCTCTGCTCAATTTTCTGTCAAAGTTAAATTGTTCTAAAAATTACATTCTATTAATTATCAAAATTAATAAAATGAGATTAGTAATCTGACTCCTGGCCCCAGTGATCTCATGGAGACACATTTACCCCGATGCACATTTTACCTGCAGGCATCTTTTCTCCACAACACAAGGGTTCTCTTTATACAAAATTGATGATGGTGTAAATCTTTTGTGAAAAGACAGATAAAACTTGTTTCTCCTCAAATGCTTTGAGTGTTGCATGACAGTCAGGCTAGAAAGAGATTTTACATTCAACATCTTTTACTGTAGTGTAATGAAACCTGTCGCACAGTTGTATTGACAATAATAAATGATTAATAATTTTGATAAAAATCCATAAATTCTGTAGCAATGTTAACATTAATCTTGACATATCAGATACAATACTACACCATAATCAAATCATTAGCTGAGCTCTATCATTTTTCACTCAGTAGGATGTCAGGGGAATAGGACACAATATTCAATAATGTCATGAATTTAATAAAATAAGAAATGAGACAAGGACAAATCCTTAGTAATAATTTTCATTCCAAATGAAAACTCTTGTGATGACTTCTTTTACATTTCCTTTCACTCATATAAATCTATTTTAATATTTTGCCCTCTTATTTCACTATTAAACAATCTTGCTTATAAAAAAATTAAAGTTGAAATTAAGGACTATTTTGTATTAGATTTTCTGCTGTCTTACCCGATGCTTCAAGCCTAAAAATACATATTTATTTTTATAAAAATGTCCTTTAAACAGATTCTTTTACATAGTAACATTCTGTAATTAGGTCTCAAGAACTTATTCATCTTATAACTGAAAGGCTTTAGCTTTGATCAACTTATCCTCATTTCCCTCACCCCTAAAAGCTGGCTGAACCACCATTCTAGTCTCTGTTTCTGTGAGTTCAACTTAATTTTCCATACGTTGTTAGTTCATATAGCATTTGTCTTTTTGTCTTATTTCACGGAGCATAATGTCTTCCAGGTTCATCTATGTTGTCAAAAATAGCAGAATTTTATTTTTATAGTTGAGTAATATTCATATATATATATCTCCAAATTTTCTTTATCTATTAATCTGCTCATGAACATTTAAGTTGCTTCCACCTCTTGGTTATTGTTAATAACGCTGCAGTGAGCATGTGAGAGCAGACATTTCTTCAAGATCCTGATTTCAATTTTTTGGATATATACCCAGAAGTGGGATTGCTGGATTTTATGGCAGTTCTATTTCTAATTTTTTGTGGAAACTCTATAGCATTTTCCATAATTGTTGTACCAATTTATATTCCCACTAATGGTCTATAAGTATTACACTTTCTCCATATTCTTACCAACACTTGCTATCTTTTGAGTTTTCAATAATAGCCAACCTAACAAGTATGAGCTGAAATCACATTGATACTTGGATTTGACTCTGATGACCAGTGATGTTGAACATCTTTTCATATACCTGTTGACCATTTGTATGTCCTCTCTGGAGAAATGTCTATTCAGGCCCATTGCCCATTTTTAAATTGGGTTATTTGGTTTTTGGCTGTTGAGTTGTATGAGTTCCTTATGTATTATATATTTGGTTATTAATCCCTCATTAGATATATGGTTTGTAATATTTGTGCCTTAAATATGTAGATACCATCCATAGTCAATCCAAAAATAGTCTGCTTTTCTTAGCTTCATAATGTCAACAATTTAGGATAAGCAATACATTAGATTCTAATATAAAGCTAGTCACAAAATTTTTCTGTGGTTACGGTCAAACAATAACCATAATTGTGGTTTGAGCAAACTGAAGTAATCTTTTTGGACAATAACGATTTGCTGAATGTATGAATGAAATGAATGAAGCAAGACAATCAAAGATCATTCAATTTAAATTATTTAATGGTATGTAAGGAATTAGGTTTCCAAGACGTAGTGACTTATATTACTCATACTACATTCATGCTAAGCAAATATCACCTATATTAATGTTGCTATTCTAAAACTAATCCTCTTTATTAGAAAACATAAGTAAAACTAAGACTGTTTTATTCAAAAATTGAGATTCACCTTGGAAACTATCTAATATCATGGTTAATTATATTGGTAGATAAACACACACATCTACCCACTTCCTAATTAGAGAATAAATGAAAAGTAACATTCAGACCCACTATAAACTTTGTTTTGCTTTCACTAAAAACAGAAGATGCAGCCCTGCCAAAAACTGAAGAGGCGAAACTGCAGCTGTACATAAAATCAAAATATGAATTTGTTAAAAACTTGACCTCTTTGAAGGTCCAGACTTGGTTTCTTTTATACATTTATACACACATGATTGTGTGTGTGTGTTTATATATACATTCTTACAATAAAAACAGTTCCTCAAAATTTAAAATGAAAATCTGAGCAAACCTTACACATAGTTTGAATGATAGGATGTAAAACTTCGTTTTTGGCAAGCGTCTTTAAAAATTTACATACTAACTTTTCAAAATATACACAGGTGCAAATATGAAAAATAACTTTTGATGTCAATATATTATAATCACAGTAAATTTCAATTTTAACTATAGATCTTAAAATAATGGAAAAGTAAAAATCCATAAAAACACTTAGGTATTTTAGGCTTCCATATGATAATGGTGAATTTAGTGGAAAGAATATTGAAGGCCAATATCCTAGTTTCAGAATTAAGTTTATCAAGTTTGGTGGTGGTAAATAATCACTGTTCCTCTTTGTATCTATGAAAACTTAAATGCTTTTTTTTTCCACCACAATTTGGTTTTCATATTCTGTGTTTAGAAATGGCAAAGTGAACTGCAAGGTCTACATGAAGATTGGATTATCTGACTCACATGTAAAACTGCAGACTTCCAAATTAATATCAGCCTTTAGTGAATTCTTGGTTTGTTGATATTTATATATCTGTCAAAATATTAGTCATTATGATTCTCACTGGGCACAGCAAAAGTGAAGTGATGTTCAAGGAGGGGAAGAAAATCCTTCCAAAAACACCCACTCAGAGGTTCTCCTTGAAATTTCTCAGCACAGAACCAGAGTGTGCAGCTGTAGGATAGCAGCAGGGGTGGGGATGATTAAGAAAAGCTGGAGTGGGGGAGGTTAATGTATTTTCTTTATTCAATGCTATGTTTACATTCTTTCACTTTTAAAATGGCATACTGGTAATTTTTAAATTATTAAGCTCTATTCATGCTAAATATTCTGATTATCACAAGATCTGGTATCAATGATTTAACCTTGTGAGAAAATGATATTCTTTTTCCAAACAGATCCAAGTAACTGAATAAACTGACATCCTCAAGGCAGATATAGTGATTTCATTCATTAATGACCCTCCCCAAATCAAAGAAATAGAGAAAGAAATAGTCTATCTTAAGCAAATACAAAAATTTAGACATGTCAGTGAGAAAGCTCAGGACTTCAAAACATGATTTGAAACTGAATGAAAACATTGTTCCCTAAGAGGCAGCCTCAAACAGGGTCATCAATAGTCTATATATATTAAGTACAAATAATTTTGTCAGACTTGATCTTCTGACACAATAGATTCAGGACTTTATTCTCACTTTTCAAGTGAGGCTGAAGGAGACTTTTTGATGTTGTGGGGTCTAAGGGTCTTCCCAAACCAACTGTCACTTGAATTTATTCAGCAATAGCACATCCAATGAGAAGGACCAGGACCGCAGGTGAGAGAGCATACAAGCAACTGTTCCCCTCAAAACATTTTTTTTTTTTTCCTTTCTTTCCTGGAATATCAACACAATTTCAAAATAAGACTATCCTTCTAAAACCTAAGTCCATTTACTATTCAACCAAAACTCAAAGATGTCTTTTAACTCTAACATTCAGCATTTGTTTTGCCGAACTACCTCTGGAGAGCAATTTCTACCTTATGTTACTCCACACGGCTCAGAGAGACCTCATAATTTTTAAATATATAATTTAAAAAATTCAATAGGGCCCTTGTGCTTTGCATACAAAATATACTCACTGATAATTTATCTTTTTCAACAAAATTCCTTGCTTTAGAAGACACTATGCTCACAACTCCCACCAATACTTTTCCTTCTCTCAAATTTCAGGTAACAAGAGTGCCAGAAGATTTGGAATTTGTATAACCCCAAACTGTGTTTTCCTAACTAATCTTGGCAAGCTTAAAACCCTGGAAAGTCACAATTCACTTCCCAGGCGATCATCCTGGACAGCTCAGCAGCAGAAAAAGCAGAACAGGATATCCAGCTATTGAACAGGGCCGCCGGCCCAGGTGGCCAGCCTTGCAGCTGCAGAGCGTGTCCTACCAGGAGGGCAGCTCAGGGCTGCAGGAAGACACGTTCCATTCCTCTGTTTTCAGCTCAAGAGGAAAGCACAGTCTACACTAACTCCCAAACACTGCCTGCTGACACAGCACTTTCCAGCTATGGTGAAAAGAGGGTAGGTATCTGAACAACACATGTCAGAAGAGGAACGAATCATTTATGAGATATGGGAGGCCCCAGTATGAGCAGATAGTTGACTATGAGAAAACAGCTTCAGTTTATTATTGTACTGACTGAAACATAGCATCATAGATGTGAGGCCACTGAGGACCAACTGATTTTCTACCTAAATGAAAGAAACTATGGGTTAGAAGTCTGGGGTTAATTACAGGTTCTCTGCCCTTGTGTTAAGAATTTCATGATAGAATTTTCATCACTATTAAGAATGCACTGGTCATAGCAAACACCCTCTTTCAACAACACAAAAGAAAACTCTACACATGGACATCACCAGATGGTCAACACCAAAATCAGATTGATTATATTTGCAGCCAAAGATGGAGAAGTTCTCTATAGTCAGCCAAAACAAGACCAGGAGCTGACTGTGGCTCAGATCATGAACTCCTTATTGCCAAATTCAGACTTAAATTAAAGAAAGTAGGCAAAAATCATTAGACCATTCAGGTATGACCTAAAGCAAATCCCTTACAATTATAAAGTTCAGTTCAGTTCAGTTCAGTCCCTCAGTCGTGTCTGACTCTTTGTGACCCCATGAATCGCAGCACGCCAGGCCTCCCTGTCCATCACTAACTCCTGTAATTCACTCAGACTCGTGTCCATGGAGTCAGTGATGCCATCCAGGCATCTCATCCTCAGTCGTCCCCTTCTCCTCCTGCCCCCAATCCCTCCCACCATCAAAATCTTTTCCAATGAGTCAACTCTTCGCATGAGGTGGCCAAAGTACTGGAGTTTCAGCTTTAGCATCCTTCCTTCCAAAGAAACCCCAGGACTGATCTCCTTCAGAATGGACTGGTTGGATCTCCTTGTAGTCCAAGGGACTCTCAAGAGTCTTCTCCAACACCACAGTTCAAAAGCATCAATTCTTCAGCACTCAGCCTTCTCCACAGTCCAACTCTCACATGACTACTGGAAAAACCATAGTCTTGACTAGACAGACGTTAGTCGGCAAAGTAATGTCTCTGCTTTTGAATATGCTATCCAGGTTGGTCATAACTTTTCTTCCAAGGAGTCTTCTAATTTCATGGCTGCAATCACCATCTGCAGTGATTTTGGAGCCCCCAAAATAAAGTCTTACACTGTTTCCAGTGTTTCTCCATCTATTTCCCATTATACAGTGGAGGTGAGAAATAGATTTAAGGGACTAGATCTGATAGACAGAGCGCCTGATAAACTATGGACAGAAGTTCATGACATTATATAGGAGACAGGGATCAAGACCATCCCCAAGAAAAAGAAAGGCAAAAACTCAAAATGGCTATCTGAGGAAGCCTTACAAATAGCTGTGAAAAGAAGAGAAGTGAAAAGCAAAGGAGAAAAGGAAAGATATACCCATTTGAATACAGAGTTCCAAAGAATAGCAAGGAGAGACAAGAAAGTCTTCCTCAGTGATTAATGCAAAGAAATAGAGGGGGAAAATAGAATGGGAAAGACTAGAGATCATTTCAAGAAAGTTAGAGATAGCAAGGGAACATTTCATGCAAAGATGGGCTCAATAAAGGACAGAAATGTATGGACTTAAGAGAAGCAGAAGATATTAAGAAGAGGTAGCAAGAATACACAGAAGAACTGTAGAAAACAAATCTTCATGACCCAGATAATCACAATAGTATGATCACTCACCTAGAGCCAGACATCCTGGAATATGAAGTCAAGTGGGCCTTAGGTAGCATCACTATGAACAAAACTAGCAGAGGTGATAGAATTCCAGTTGAGCTCTTCCAATCCTAAAAGATGATGCTGTGAAAGTGCTGCACTCAATATGCCAGCAAATTTGGAAAACTCAGCAGTGGCCACAGGACTGGAAAAGGTCAGTTTTCATTCCAATCTCTAAGAAAGGCAATGCCAAAGAAGGCACAAACTACCACACAGTTGCACTCATCTCACATGCTAATAAAGTAACACTCAAAATTCTCCAAGCCAGGCTTCAGCAATATGTGAACCATGAACTTCCAGATGTTCAAGCTGGTTTTAGAAAAGGCAGAGGAACCAGAGACCAAATTGCCAGTATCCTCTGGATCATAGAAAAAGCAAGAGAGTTCCAGAAAAATATCTACTGCTTTATTGACTATGCCAAAGCCTTTGACTGTGTGGATTACAATAAACTGTGAAAAATTCTGAAAGAGATGGGAATATCAGACCATCTGGCTTGCCTCTTGAGAAATCTTTATGCAGATCAGGAAACAACAGTTAGAAATGGACGTGAAATAGCAGACTAGCTCCAAATAGGAAAAGGAGTACATCAAGGCTATATTTTGTCACCCCTACTTATTTAACTTATATGCAGAGTACATCATGAGAAAAGCTGGACAGGATAAAGCACAAGCTGGAATCAAGATTTCCAGGAGAAATATCAATAACCTCAGATATGCAGATGACACCACCCTTATGGCAGAAAGGGTAGAACTATAGAGCCTCTTGATGAACATGAAAGAGGAAGTGAAAAAGGTTGGCTTAAAGCTCAACATTCAGAAAACTAAGATCACGGCATTTGGTCCCATCACTTCATGGCAAATAGATGGGAAGCAGTAGAAATAGTGGCTATCTTTATTATTTGGGCTCCAAAATCACTGCAGATGGTGACTGCAGCCCTGAAATTAAAAGACGCTTACTCCTTGGAAGGAAAGTTATGACCAAACTAGACTGCATATAAAAAGCAGAGAGATCACTTTGCCAGCAAATATCCGCCTAATCAAGGCTGTGGTTTTTCCAGTATCATGTATGGATGTGAGAGTTGGACTATAAAGAAAGCTGAGTGCTGAAGAATGGATGTTTTTGAACGGTGGAGTTGGAAAAGACTCCTGAGAGTCCCTTGGACTACAAGGAGATCCAACCAGTCCCTCCTAAAGGAGATCAATCCTGAGCGTTCATTGGAAGGAATGATGCTGAAGCTGAAAGGCCAATACTTTGGCCACCTGATGCAAAGAGCTGACTCATTTGAAAAGACCCTGATGCTGCAAAAGATTGAAGGCAGGAGGAGAAGGGGATGACAGAGGATGAGATGGTTGGTTGGCATCACCAACTCAATGTTCATGAGTTTGGGTAAACTCTGGGAGTTGGTGATGGACAGGGAGGCCTGGCGTGCTGAGGTCCATGGGGTCACAAAGAGTTGGACGTGACTGAGAGACAACTGAAGGACAAAATCTTCCTGATATTATTCTTCTAATTTTGTAGTTTACATTTTTTTTGAAAGGAAGAATAATCTTTTTCAAAAAATTCCTCAGGACACTCTTCCTCAGAAATCCATTCACACTTATGAGGTAATTCTATTTATTCCAGTTTTATTGGGATATAACACACAGTACTATGTATTGTACATATAAGATATGCAACATGATATCTTAACCTTCATATATTATTAAAGAATTACCTCAATAAATTTATTTAATAACCTTCATTCCATGTAGTTACAAAAGAAAAAAAAAGAAAAATATTTATGGAATTATTTCACAAATAAACATTGGAAACAGAGGAAGAGAGAAAATATGCATTCCAAATTGATAAAACTGATACTTGCTTATCACTATTAATTTTTTCTCAAATTTTAGTAAGCATTTTCAAGAAGGAGAAAGTACAGACTGTTTGGGGAGAAAATTCATTTTTTTTTTTTTAATTAGGAATAAGACCACCATATGCTCCAGCATTCCCACTACTAGGCATATACCCTGAGGATATGAAAATTTAAAAGATAGTTCAAGTCAGTTGCTCAGTCATGTCCAACTCTTTGCAATGCCATCTACTGAGGTACATCAGGCCTCACTGTCCATCATCAACTATGTAGTTTACTCAAATTCATGTCCACTGAGTTGATGATGCCATCCAACCATCTCATCTTCTGTTATCCTTTTCTCCTCCTGCCTTCAATCTTTCCCAGCATCAGGGTCTTTTCCAATAAGTCAGTTCTTCACATCAGGGGCCAAAGTATTGTAGTTTCAGCTTCAGCATCAGTCCTTCCAATGAATATTCAGGACTAATATCTTTTAGGATAGACCGGTTGGATCTCCCTGTAGTCCAAGGGACTCTAAGAGTCTTGTCCAACACCACAGTTCAAAAGCATCAATTCTTCAACGTTCAGCTTTCTTTACAGTCCAACTCTCACATCCACACATGACCATTGGGAAAAAACCATAGCTTTGTTGGCAAAGTAATGTCTCCGCTTCTCCCAAGGAGCAAGTGTCTTTTAATTTCATGGCTGCAGTCACCATCTGCAGTGATTTTGGAGACCCAAAAATAAAGTCTGTTTCCACTGTTTTCCCAGCTATTTGCCGTGAAGTGATGGGACCGGATGCTGTGATCTTAGTTTTCTGAATGTTGAGTTTTAAGTCAACTTTTTCACTCTCCTGTTTCACGTTCATCAAGAGGCTCTTTAATTCTTCTTCCCTTTCTGCCATAAGGGTGGTGTCATCTGCATATCTGAGGTTATTGATATTTCTCCTGGCAATCTTGATTCCAGCTTGTGCGTCATCCTGTCCAGCTTTTCTTATGATGTACTCTGCATATAAATTTAATAAGCAGGGTGACAATTTACAGCCTTGACAGACTCCATATACAGCCTTGACAGACTCCATATACAGCCTTGACATACTTCTTTCCCAATTTGGAACCAGTTGTTGTTCCATGTCTGGTTCTAATTGTTGCTTCTTGACTTGCATACTGATTTCTCAAGAGGCATGTCTGGTGATCTGGTATTTGCATCTCTTTAAATATTTACCACAGTTTGTTGTGATCCACATAGTCAAAGGCTTTGACATAGTCAACAAAGCAGAAGTCAATGTTTTTCTGGAACTCTCTTGCTTTTTCAATGATCCAACAGATGTTGGCAATTTGATCTCTGGTTCTCGGCCTTTTCTAAATCCAACTTGAACATCTGGAAGTTCACAGTTCATGTATTATTGAAACATGGCTTGTTGAAGCCCAGTGTTCATTGCTGCTCTATTTACAATAGCTAGGACATGGAAGCAACCTAGACGTACACTGACATATGAATAGATAAGTAGTTGTGGTACATATATACAGTGGAGTGTTACTCAGCCATAATAAGGAGCACATTTGAGTCAGTTCTAATGAGATGGATGAACCTAGATCCTACTATGCAGAGTGAAGTAATTCAGAAAGAGAAAAACAAATATCATATACTAATACATACTATCAGAGAAGGCCATGGCACCCCACTCCAGTACTCTTGCCTGGAAAATCCCATGGATGGAGGAGCCTGGTAGGCCACAGACCATGGGGTCGCTAAGAGTTGAACACGACTGAGCGACTTCACATTCACTTTTCACTTTCATGCACTGGAGAAGGAAATGGCAACCCGTTCCGGTGTTCTTGCCTGGAGAATCCCAGGGGCGGTGGAGCCTAGTGGGTTGCCATCTATGGAATCGCACAGAGTTGGACACAACTGAAGCGACTTAGCAGCAGCAGCAATACATACATATGGAATCTAGAAAGAAGGTACTGAGAACATATTTGCAGAGCAGCAGTGGAGGCACAGACATAGAGAACAGATTTATGAACACAGCTGGGGTAGGGGGAGAAGAGGGTGGGATGTATGGAGAGAGTAACATGGAAACATGCATTACCATGTGTAAATTAGATATCCAATGGGAATTTCCTGTATAACACAGGGAACTCAAACTGGGGCTTGGTAACAACCTAGAGGGGTGGGATGGGGAGGAAAGGAGGAGGGGACATGAGTAAATCTATGATTGATTCATATTAATATTTGCTAGAAACCAATACAATACTGTAAAGCAATTATCCTTCAATTTAAAAATAGATACTTAAAAAAAAATTCATAAGTTTTTTAATCCAAGAAACTTTTATTCTCCTTCATAATAATATAAAATTTCAAAAATGAGTGTTTTATATGTAATTGTATTTCCGGGTCGGAGAAGGCGATGGCACCCCACTCTAGTACTCTTGCCTGGAACATCCCATGGATGGAGGAGCCTGGTAGGCTGCAGTCCATGGGGTTGCGAAGAGTCGGACATGACTGAGCGGATTCACTTTCACTTTTCACTTTCATGCATTGGAGAAGGAAATGGCAACCCTCCAGTGTTCTTGCCTGGAGAATCCCAGGGACGGGGGAGCCTGGTGGGCTGCCGTCTCTGGGGTGGCACGGAGTTGGTCACGACTGAAGCCACTTAGTAGCACCAGCAGCATTTCCAGTTAGTAGGGAAATGTATATACCCATTTATTTTCTATTCCTAACATTCAATAAATGTTATATATACCATAAGTATATGATAAATAAATGGAAGATTGCTTTCCTAAGACAGATAGATGATAGAATGTAGAAAGAGATGATAAATCTTGACAGCTGAGGAATCAGAGACCAAAAGTAATATCTTTAATTTAGTTGTCATTTGTGAATACGCAAGTTAAAAATACACCTGAATATCAAATTTTATTCTTCTGTTATCCCACAAGAATATTAAAATCTGGATTACTGTGAAAAAGTCTTCTGAGACTATCAAATAAAAAAAATTACAATTTATTCTTTTAATCTCAATAGTTTTCATATAAGTAATAAAGAAATATAATATTTTAGTGCCCATCAGTATTCAGGTAAATTATGTGCTGTGCAAAGTCACTTCAGTCATGTCCGACTCTTTGCAACCCTCTGGACTATAGCCCAACAGGTTCCTCTATCCATGGAATTCTCCAGGCAAGAATATTCTAGTGAGTTGCCATTTCCATTTCTAGGAAATTACTGGAGTAAATATCTTTCCTTAGATACTTAGGAGGAAAAAAGCTACTTAGAAAGATTTCCTTCCCAACCCAGGGATCGAACCTGTATCTCTTATGTCTCCTGCATTGGCAGGCAGGTTCTTTAGCATTAGAGCCACCTGGGAAGCCCCTAGGTAAATTATATTAACTCTTATTTAATTATTTATCTTTAAAACTTATTTTTTTTAATTGGAGGTTAATTACTTTACAATATTGTATTGATTTTGCCATACATCAACATGAATCCGCCACAAGTATACACGTGTTCCCCATCCTGAACCCCCCTGCCTTTTCCCTCCCTGTACCATCCTTCTGGGTTGTCCCAGTGCACCAGCCCCAAGCATCCAGTCTCATGCATAGAACCTGGACTGGCGATTCATTTCATATATGATATTACACATGTTTCAATGCCATTCTCCCAAATCATCACACCCTCGCCCTTTCCCACAGAGGCCAAAAGACTGTTTTATACATCTGTGTCTCTTTTGCTGTCTCGCATACAGGGTTATCGTTACCATCTTTCTAAATTCCATATATATGTGTTAGTATACTGTACTGGTGTTTTCCTTTCTGGCTTACTTCACTCTGTATAATTGGCTCCAGTTTCATCCACCTCATTAGAACTGATTCAAATGTATTCTTTTTAATATACCACAGCTTTCTTATCCATTCATCTGCTGATGGACATCTAGGTTGTTTCCATGTCCTGGCTATTATAAACAGTGCTGCGATGAACATTGGGGTACACGGGTCTCTTTCAATTCTGGTTTCCTTGGTGTGTATGCCCAGCAGTGGGATTGCTGGGTCATAAGGCAGTTCTGTTTCCAGTTTTTAAAGGAATCTCGACACTATTCTCCACAGTGGCTGTACTAGTTTGCATTCCCACCAGCAGTGTAAGAGGGTTCCCTTTTCTCCACACCTCTCCAGCATTTATTGCTTGTAGAGTTTTGGATAGCAGCCATTCTGACTGGCATGTTTGATTTGCATTTCTCTGATGAATGATGTTGAGCATCTTTTCATGTGTTTGTTAGCCATCTGTATGTCTTCTTTTCTTATTTAGACTGTAGTCTAGAAGCTAATTTGTAAGACATTAAATTGTTTGGAAATCCAGAAGAATTTTTTTCCATTTGGAAAATCTGGTAATAATTCCATTTCCTTACTAAATTTGAGACTTTCACATATGTGTTGGTGCCTGTGTACTAGACTCTTTTAGTTCAATTTTTAAATATTCTCAACCAAGAAAACTTAGACATTTTATGCTTTTAATAAGCATAAAAAGAAAGTTATCCAGAAAACCATTACTCAAAAAAAAAGGTTAATGCTTTGTATTTATGCATTCAGAATTTTCTATGAATAAACTTTTTAACAACATACACAAAAAGTGACACTAGTGTGCCTGCTAAATCGCCTCAGTCATGTCCAACTCTTTGTGAACCTATGGACCGTAGCCCACCAGGCTCTTCTGTCCATGGATCCCATAGGGAAGAATACTGGAGTGGGTTGCCATACACTTCTCCAGGGAATCTTCCCAACCCAGGGGTTGAACCCATGTCTCTCCTGAATTAGCAGGTGAGTGTTTTTTTTTTTAACCACTAGTGTCACCTGGGAAGCCCAAGTGTACACACTGCTCAAGTGTCCTTATTTTCTGTTATTATGACTATTTACCTCAGTGTATTTCTGTACTATCACTTTTAAAATCTGTATCATATTATATTAAATAAATGTGCCCTAATTTAACCAATCCCTATTACTATCTCCTTTGCTTTTGATTTCTACCATTCTAAAAAAATACTATAATTTCTATTGTATCAAATATTTGTTAAATAAGACAAATTAGTGATAATGGAATTACTGAGTCAAAGTCAACATCCACTTTAGGGCTTCATATTAATACTGCCACATTCTCTTCTTGAAAAGATTACATCAACTTACTCCCTATGAACAAGGTATTTGAATATCTGTTTCTTGCATATTAACTGTCACTAGATATTATTGAAACATAAAATAATGACTCTGCCTACATTATTTTGTTCAGACATGGTATCTTACTGGTTTTGTTTTGCGTTTCTTTTGATCTCTATATAAATTTAAAATATTTCTTTATTGACCATTAGTTATTTTTCTTTTTCTTGCTTTCTAATATTGCATTCTATAATTCTGTACCTTTCCCCATCTTCAGTGTTTTATTTTTCTGAATGAAAATTATTAACCATTTGTTTGTAACAAGTGAAGCAAATTTTCTTTTCTGGATGATTGTTTGCAAATAGTCTTTCAGGAGGAGGATAGATTTTGTAATTATGCAAACTTGGTTTTCAAATCTGAATTCTATCACTTACTAGCTGGACAAAGCCACTCTGGCACACTGAAACTCAGTTGTATCACATGACACAAATGAACTTATTTATGAGTTGGAAACATACTCGCAAGTATAGTAAACAAACTTATGGTTACCAAAGAGGAAAGACGAGGTGGGTGGGGATTTGCAGATACAAACCATAATATAAAAACAGTTCAACAAAAAAGTCTTACTGTGTAGCACAAGGAATTATATTCAATATCTTATAATAAACCATAATGGAAAAGAATATATATATATATTTATATATATATAAACTGAATCTGCTATACACTAGAAACTAACACAACGTTATAAATCAACTATACTTAGATTTGAAACAAAAGCTCAGGTCTAACATGTATAAAATGGGGATGCATGAACTATTATGGATATAAAATCTAAACAATGTGTCTAGGAAACATCAAGTACACACTTAATGACAAATAGGACCATTTTCATTATTTGCAGTGTTTTAGACATTCAGGTACTGCTCAAGTTTTGTGAAACCAAATCTCCATCTTTATGGTTTCCAAAGATTCAACGTATGAAAGTTGTCAAGATTTCAGCGTCAGGAAACAATCTTGAGTTGGAAACGTGGCTCTGAATTTTAGTAGGTGTCTGGTTTTAAACAAGTTATTTAACCTTTCTGAGCCTCAGTTTTCCCATGAGAAAAATAATGGATGGATATTAGAATATATCTTATAAAATTGTTGAGACTAAAATATTTCTTATAAAATGCCTAACATGGTGCTCGAAACATGAAAAAAAAACTCCCAATAAACTTTAACTTTTGCACATGAGGATGATAATTATACATCTTTAAGTGCTATTTTATTATTTAGGGTTTTCTTCATTGTTTAAAAGACATGAGAGGAATTCTCTAGATTTCACAGTATGATATAATCCAGCTGATTAAGACAGAGTTTTCCTTACTGCACTCCATTCCCACCCTGGCTAAGAAAGTTTTTATTCTGAAGAGTGTCAATAATTGTGTGGGTCTTGAGAAATCTGTTAACATAGTTTAATGATGCTGTGCTTGATATCTGGTATCTCAAACACTTGCACATTTCACCTAACTGTAACATGCAGTCATTTTATTCTCATTTTTGTAATACACAAAATTAAAAGCTATATCTTACTAAAAGTTACCCTGAATCTTTAAAAAAAAAAAAGGCACATTATATTGATGGAAGTGGGGCCACATTTACTCAATATGGGCCTGAGGAGGTAGATTCAGGGAAGTAGTGATTTCCTAATTAGATCATGTGGTTCAAACCATCCATAGCCCTGGCTTTGAACTCTAAAAAAGATTTTCAAGACCCATTCTGATCGTCTAAATTGAAGAGGCCAAAATAATTTCTCAGAATATCTGTGCACAGGGTCCTAACAATTGACAGATACCACTTTTCTAGATGAGTGATCACACCACTTTTCTAGATGAGTGATCACACCATCGTGATTATCCGGGTCGTGAAGATCTTTTTGTACAGTTCTTCTGTGTATTCTTGCCACCTCTTCTTAATATCTTCTGCTTCTGTTAGGTCCATACCATTTCTGTCCTTTATCGAGCCTATCTTTGCATGAAATGTTCCTTTGGTATCTCTGATTTTCTTGAAGAGATCTCTAGTCTTTCCCATTCTGTTGTTTTCCTCTATTTCTTTGCATTGATTGCTGAGGAAGGCTTTCTTATTTCTTCTTGCTATTCTCTGGAAATCTGCATTCAGATGCTTATATTTTCCTTTTCTCCTTTGCTTTGCACCTCTTTTCTTTTCACAGCTATTTGTAAGGCCACTCCAGACAGCCATTTTGCTTTTTTGCATTTCTTTTCCATGGGGATGGTCTTGATCCCTGTCTCCTGTACAATGTCACAAACCTCATTCCATAGTTCATCAGGCACTCTATCTATCAGATCTAGGCCTTTAAATCAATTTTGCGCTTCTACTGTATAATCATAGGGATTTGATTTAGGTTATACCTGAATGGTCTAGCGGTTCAACATTCAGAAAACGAAGATCATGGCATCTGGTCCCATCACTTCATAGGAAATAGACGGGGAAACAGTGGAAACAGTGTCAGACTTTATTTGGGGGGCTCCAAAATCACTGCAGATGGTGACTGCAGCCATGAAATTAAAAGACGCTTACTCCTTGGAAGAAAAGTTATGACCCACCTAGATAGTATATTCAAAAACAGAGACATTACTTTGCTGACTAAGGTCCATCTAGTCAAGGCTATGGCTTTTCCTGTGGTCATGTATGGATGTGAGAGTTGGACTGTGAAGAAGACTGAGTGCCAAAGAATTGATGCTTTTGAAGTGTGGTGTTGGAGAAGACTCTTGAGAGTACCTTGGACTGCAAAGAGATCCAACCAGTCCATTCTGAAGGAGATCAGTCCTGGGATTTCTTTGGAAGGAATGATGCTAAAGCTGAAACTCCAGTACTTTGGCCACCTCATGCAAAGAGTTGACTCATTGGAAAAGACTCTGATCCTGGGAGGGATTAGGGACAGGAAGAGAAGGGGACGACCGAGGATGAGATGGCTGGATGGCATCACTGACTCATGCAAAGAGTTGACTCATTGGAAAAGACTCTGATCCTGGGAGGGATTAGGGACAGGAAGAGAAGGGGACGACCGAGGATGAGATGGCTGGATGGCATCACTGACTCGATGGCTGTGAGCCTGAGTGAACTCCGGGAGTTGGTGATGGACAGGGAGGCCTGTGTGATTCATGGGGTCGCGAAGAGTTGGACACAACTGATCGACTGAACTGAACTGAAATTTTCTGGATATAAATAACACCACCAAAGAGGATTTTCCCTCCTGAGGATCAAACATGATGACTTTTCTGTACGATATGCATTCTTATTCCACTGTTTAATTGTTCTTAGAGGCAAAGGACTTGCAAATCAGGACAACTTCAATAGGCAAGTCATTTTTAATTCTTCCTGTGAAGTAGGCTTTAATTTCCATTGAATCATATTCCTATATAGCTCTCTTCCCTGGATTCTTACTGGTTAGCTGTGAGGTATATCCTGAATTTATCACCAAGTGTACTAGGTAGTTTGGTTCTAGAGATGATACTTTTACCCTCTGGTTATAGAACTTTCTATCAGTCAGCCATTAATTTATGCATAGGAGTATTGAAGCTTTCCACAAAGATCTGACAATTTGAGAAGTAATCCTATTCTCACTCATTTCTCATACTTGTGCAAACCTAACATCTTTCTGCTGCTCTCTCCTAAGCTCACTAGTCTCAGTAGTGACATGTGAAACTTACTGTCCTAGTTCTTAATCCACTGTACTTTAACTAAAGGTGTGAACTTTCTGCAAAGCATACATCTCACTTATCTTTAAATGTATGTAGATTTCAATATTAGCTACCCCTGATTCAGGATTCACATTGTAGGCAAAAAAAAAAACTGAGATATTCTGTTTCACACTAACCATAATTATCCTTGTCCAAATCCAATATGTTTCATGTTTTCTCTCAGCAAGATATCCATTTCCTATTTGTAGAAGTAAAATTAAGCATGAAGAATTTCTAGGAATCACAGATTCTGTTTTATAGTCTTTTATTGATATAAAAGTCTTATTATATGCCATTGTTGAAGACAATTCCATTTGCTTTGCAGTGTTTACCATGTAAATATATTAAATTCAAATCAGATTCCTTTGTGCTACTCATCTATGCTTGGGAAAAATGTAAAATTCTTCGAACTAAGTGCCATTTGTGTGAGAGAAATAACTTGAAAAGAAAATGTTTTTCCTTCACAATATTTAATTTTTTCAAATAATGAAGGGAAAAGAACTTGACTTCTACTTTATGGGGAAAAAAAATACTACCCTTTGAGAAAAGGTCCTCATTTTGTGAAGTTGGCCCAAGAGACAGCTGGCATATTCAAGATATAATAGCCACTCTGGAGAGAAATGAATACAAATACATACAGAAAAATCTGTCTCTCAATGACTAATATTGATGAACTATCAACAGAGAAATCAAGGTCATAATGCAGGCAGAAAAAGCATTTCCTCAGTGTGTTTTTGATAAAAGATACAACATAAACAAATTCTGAAAAGCCTAATCATTGCAGGCCCACAGAAAATTCTATTGCTATCTTCATAATTCCATAATGCAATTAAGCAATGCCACAGGTAGAATAGAGAGCACAATTATAATCTCCAGCATTGTTGCCAGACACTCTTCATAAGACCTTTGTGGAATATATTTGTGTGTCATAAATGAATAAAAGATGCAAGTAAATTACATTTGTTGTTGTCTGCAAGCTTAATCCAAAGAAAATGTCAAATTTAAGGTAAAACACTTAGCTGAGTCTGGTAAAGATATGCTTTCATGTATTTCCTTTTGTAAAATTCTGTTTCCTCATACTTTTCATGCCACTGACAAATTAAACTTGATCATCCTCATCAATTCACATCCATTTAGCATTCATTAACGTCTTAGCACTATGAACAGCAGAAATCATTATCAGAAGGGTTACCTAACTCGGTAACAGAACTGACTCAACAGCTAGAGAGAAAATCTACTTCATCACAAGATACTAACACAAAAAGTATAAATACACCAACATAATTGGCTTAAAAAATTCTCATAGTCAAAACTGAAGCCTTGTTTCATTTTGTGTTATAAATATTACAAGAAGCTTTCCAAATGATGCCAAAGGCACAGATTTCAAATGGCCAATGCTGTTTCTCATTCTACTGGCCATATATGCTACCAGTTTTTGGACTGTTTGAAGATACAGGTAAAAGTTGTCCCTTTAACTGACAGTGATGTAGCTTTCAAATTAATGCACAATGATATTCCATCTCCTTGGACTATGGTGTCAAACAGCATTCCCATTAAATGCGCCTTTTGGTAATACAGTCTTCTGCAAGAATTAGATCAAGTGCATGGCCCATTTGATCTCTGGGGGCCCGGTTCATAGAGGTACATTGCTACATGGCAAGTGCGAGTTCTTTTGATGAAGAGATCTGTTTCCTTGTATATCTGTGTTTGACCTTTTCCCAGGAGTTCCTCTTTTAAAATGCTACAAGAAGGACAAAGTCCAGTAGTGAGGCTATAGAACACTCCCCTATGGCCATTGCCTGACCTTTTCCACCCGTGCTATGTGCAAGGAATAAGATGCTGCTCTAAGGCGCAGGTGTTTTCAGAGAAAGAGCATATATACTTGGGAAAAGGCCCAGAGAAGCTAGGCCAATAGTAGAACATTGACTATTATATGAACTATAAATAATATAAAGTTAATTTGAGATTATTCTGGTAAAAAAGTAAAGATGGTTCTAAAAGTAAAGACCAAAATAGGTGTTATACATGAGGGCTATATGAACATTTTTTAAGGTCTACATTGTAAAATGCCATGCCCAATCTTCACCACTCATCTATATAAATCAAAATAAAAATACTGAAACATAAAATAAGAATATCTAATAAAGTTCTTTTCTTTTGATAACATTTAATGTCCACATAAAAGTCTTTGTCATCTTTTCCCTAAATATCTTTGAGGCCATATCTTACAATGATCAGTATACATGCTCAATCTGTCACTTGTATAATGCAACCAGGATCAGTTGTCTAGTATCAGTTCAGTTGTGTCTGACTCTTTGCCACCCCATGGACTGCAGCACACCAGGTTTCCCTGTCCATCACCAACTTCTGTGGCTTACTCACTTTATGGACATCTAGAAGCAACTGAGTGATCTTGAGCAAATCACTTCTCATCATTAGGTCTCAATTTTTTCCACCAGTGAAAGAACTGAGTGGAATGAAATTAACTTTCTAACTTTCTATATTGCAAGGAATCAGAAAAACTAAATAAAATAGAATCTCCTTTTCACAGATAAAAAGCAGTTTTAGAATTCTATTGCAAAATTTTCCATAGTTGTGGAAAGAGCATAAATTATGGAAGTGCCAGGTGAAAAGCAATTTCTGCCTAAATTTTCCTGGTGTTTATACCATTTCTGCCATATGCAAACACTATTATTCAACCTTATACTTGTCTTCATCAAGTCCTGGTTCATCCATGAAGCTATCTCAGGCCACTTCAGTGTTAGAAATTTCAATTAAACTTTGCTAAAATCCTAAAGCAGTTGATTACCTATTATCAAGTAGCATCTGTTTTCTGTTTACTTGAATCCCAAGACATAGTGTTTACTTCTTTAAAGGGACTAATTATTGGTTTTCACTGTATCCCTCATGTAATCCAAAAGCTATTCAGTGTTTAGGGAGCGTTGATAAAAATTGGTTGTTAAGTTCTTTATCAGCCCTTGACTAATGAGGAGCTAGCAAATTAATACATAGAAAACAACCCAAACTAGAATTGAATTTCTTCTTACCTAGCCTGGTCATGCCCTCTCTATTAGATAACTCTCCTACTCTGTCTAGAATGTTCTTTTCATTATTAATAGTGTTTTCTTTGAAACAACTTTAAATTATCAATGCACATTTGTTGTTTAATGGTAGGAAATTCTAAAAAGTGCTTTCTAAATATGAATTGAATCATCTCAAACACTGATATACATTGTAGAAAAAAATTTTTAAGTGACATAATGTTGATTTAATAATTGTTCTAATTGTTTGGCTAATATGATTAAAATTCTAATATTCTTACCAACATCCGCTGGATCATGGAAAAAGCAAGAAAGTTCCAGAAAAACATTTACTTCTGCTTTATTGACTATGTCAAAGCCTTTGACTGTGTGGATCACAATAAACTGTGGAAAATTCTGAAAGAGATGGGAATATCAGACCACCTGAGCTGCCTCTTGAGAAATCTGTATGCAGGTCAGGAAGCAACAGTTAGAACTGGACATGGAACAACAGACTGGTTCCAAATAGGAAAAGGAGTACGTCAAGGCTGTATATTGTCACCCTGCTTATTTAACTTATATGCAAAGTACATCATGAGAAACGCTGGGCTAGAGGAAGCACAAGTTGGAATCAAGATTGCCGGGAGAAATAGCAGTAACCTCAGATATGCAGATGACACCACCCTTATGGTAGAAAGAGAAGAGGAGCTAAAAAGCCTCTTGATGAAAGTGAAAGAGGAGAGCAAAAAGTTGATTAAAGCTCAACATTCAGAAAACTAAGATCATGGCATCTGGTCCCATCACTTCATGGCAAATAGATGGGGAAACAGTGGAAACAGTGGCTGACTTCATTCTGGGGGGCTCCAAAATCACCGCAGATGGTGACTGTAACCATGAAATTAAAAGACGCTTACTCCTTGGAAGGAAAGTTATGACCAACCTAGATAGCATATTAAAAAGCAGAGACATTACTTTGCCAACAAAGGTCCATCTAGTCAAGGCTATGGTTTTCCCAGTAGTCATGTGTGGATGTGAGAGTTGGACTATAAAGAAAGCTGAGTGCTGAAGAATTGATGCTTTTGAACTGTGGTGCTGGAGAAGATTCTTGAGAGTCCCATGGACTGCAAGGAGATCCAACCAGTCCATCCTAAAGGAGATCAGTCCTGGGTGTTCATTGGAGGGACTGATGTTGAAGCTGAAACTCCAATGCTTTGGCCACCTGATACGGAGAGCTGACTCATTTGAAAAGACCCTGATGCTGGGAAAGATTGAGGGCAGGAGGAGAAGGGGGACAACAGAGGATGAGATGGTTGAATGGCATCACTGACACAAAGGACATGGGTTGGGGTGGACTCTGGGAAGTTGGTGACGGACAGGGAGGCCTGGTGTGCTGTGATTCATGGGGTCACAAAGAGTCAGACATGACTGAGCGACTGAACTGAACTGAATAGAGTTTTATGTGACAAACACATTTCTTTTTGTTTGTTTGTTTTATTATTATTATTTTATTATTTATTTTTTATTTTACTTTACAATACTGTATTGGTTTTGCCATACATCAACATGTATGATGCCACGAGTGTACACGTGTTCCCAATCCTGAGCACCCCCCGCCACCTCTCTCCCCATACCATCTCTCTGGGTCATCCCAGTGTACCAGCCCCAAGCATCCTGTATCCTGCATCAAACCTAGACTGGTGATTCGTTTCTTATAGGATCTTTTACATGTTTCAGTGTCATTCTCTCAAATCATCCCACCCTCTCCCTCTCCTACGGCGTCCAAAAGTCTGTTCTATACATCTATAACCCTGTCTCACATACAGGGTTATTGTTACCATCTTTCTAAATTCCATATATATGCATTAGTATACTGTATTGGTGTTTTTCTTTCTGGCTTACTTCACTCTGTATAATCAGCTCCAGTTTCATCCACCTCATTAGAACTGATTCAAATGTACTCTTTTTAATGGCTGAATAATACTCCACTGTGTACATGTACCATAGCTTTCTTATCCATTCATCTGCTGATGGACATCTAGGTTGCTTCCATGTCCTGGCTATCATAAACAGTGCTGCGATGAACATTGGGGTACACGTGACTCAATTCTGTTTTCCTCAGTGTGTATGCCCAGCAGTGGGATTGCTGGTTCATAAGGCAGTTCTATTTCCAGTTTTTAAAGGAATCCCCACACTGTTGTCCATAGTGGCTGTACTAGTTTGCATTCCCACCACAGTGTAAGAGGGTTCTCTTTTCTCCACACCCTCTTCAGCATTTATTACTTGTAGACTTTTGGATAGCAGCCATTCTGACTGGTGTGAAATGTAAGAATATACAATGGATTAAAGACAATCTCCTTAACAAGTGGTGCTGGGAAAACTGGTCAACCACTTTCTAACACCATACACAAAAATAAATTCAAAATGGATTGAAGATCTAAACATAAGACCAGAAACTATAAAACTCCTAGAGGAGAACATAGGCAAAACACTCTCTGACATAAATCACAGCAGAATCCTCTATGACCCATTTCCCAGAATACTGGAAATAAAAGCAAAAATAAACAAATGGGACATAGTTAAAATTAAAAGCTTCAAACACATTTCTTTATATTCAAGAGCATATGGAAAATATTGGCAAATTAGTTTTCTATCACATCATCTTATGACACAATTCTCAATGAGCTAGTAAACAATAACATCACAATGTTTTACCATATAGATTATCCCTTGTAAAATAACAAAAATGCCTCAGTAACATTTTTAATAATCCTGTGCCTGTATTTGTTTACTCAAAAGCAGTATCTCACACTAGCAGTAGAAACCAGATCTGTTAAATATTGAGTTAATTTTATTATCATGAAAAGTTCATTCAGATAAATGATTTTCAATAATACTTATTATTTTAACTGCCCTCTGATAGTCTTCCTACCACTAGTGGAAGAAATGAATGTTTACAGGATTATGTTCTTTCAGTACAAATTACTATGTAGGAGAAGGGATCCAACTCTACTTTGACAATAGAGTCCTTTGAGGAAGATTTCTAAGCTACTAGGTCAAGAACCTCATAATCACAGCTGGCAGCTGAAAGAGGCATTAATAATTATCTCAATCAGGACTTGAACTCAAATATCTACATGGGCCAGACAATGCAAATTAGCACATTGCACATTGTATACCCATCAAATGTGGACAGTAGCTACTAACTTCAGGCAATGGCTTGCATAATAATGGATTATATAAAAACAAAGGAATTCCAGAAAAGATTCTACTTCTGCTTCATTGACTGCACTAAAGCCTTTGACTGTGTGGATCACAACAGACTGAGGAAAATTCTTAAAGAAATGGGAACACCAGACCATCTTACCTACCTCCTGTGAAACCTGTATGTAGAAGCAACAGTTAGAACTGGACATGGAGCAATGGACTGGTTCAAAGTTGGGAAACGAGTTGTTAAGGCTGTATATTGTCACCTGATTATTTAACTTATAGGCAGAGTATATGATGCAAAATGCCAATTTGAATGAATCACAAACTGGAATCCAGATTTTGGGGAGAAATATCAACCTCATATATGCAGATGACACCACCATAATGGCAGAAATCAAAGAGGAAATAGAGTCTCTTGATGAAAGTGAAAGAGGAGAGTGAAAAAGCTAGCTTAAAAGTCAACATTCAAAAAACTAAGATCATGGCATTCAGTCCCATCTCTCCATGGCAAATAGATGGGCAAAAAGTGGAAACAGTGACAGACTTTATTTTCTTGGGTTCCAAAATCACTGTGCATGGTGACTGCAGCCACAAGATTAAAAGACACTTGCTTCTTAGAAGAAAAGTTATGATAAATCTAGACATCATATTAAAAAGCAGATATTACTCTGTCTACAAAGGTCTGTCTAGTCAAAGATATGTTTTCTCCAGTAGTCATGTACAAATGTGAGAGTTGGACCATAAAGAAGTCTGAGCATTAAAGAATTGATGCTTTCAAACTATGTTGCTGCAGAAGATTCTTGAGAGTCCCTTGAACAGCTAGATCAAACCAGTCAATCTTAAAGGAAATCAGTCCTGAATATTCATTGGAAGGACTGATGTTAAAGCTGAAACTCCAGTATTTTTGCCACCTGATGAGAAGAGCTGACTCATTGGAAAAGACCCTGATGCTGAGAAAGACTGTGGGTAAAAGGAGAAGGGGATGACAGAAGGTGAGATGGTTGGATGGTATCACTGACTCCATGGACATGAGTCTGAGCAAACTCAGGGAGATAGTAAAGGATGGGGAAGCTGAGCTTACTATAGTTCATAGGGTCATAAAGAGTTGGACACAACTTAATGACTGAACAACAACAATATAGCCCAGGATTTCCATTTTGCAAGAGAAGCCAGAAATGTTGATTTTAATATTGTTTCCCTATCATGTTTTACCTCATGTATTTCATTGCAAATCATTTTGTCTCTTCAACTATGAAACTATCAGTTTCTTAATAGTTTGAGTCAGTACCTCATTCTACTTATTCAAAGCATTAACTGAGAGCCAAGCCTTACAGAAAGGATAACATAGATACTATTGATTGACTGAGAGACATAACTCACTTCTTATGTCCATTCCAAGACAGAGACGGCCATTCTCCATAAAGCTGCTATTCAAAATCTATTTTAATATAAATCAAGTCTACTATTAATCTTAGGATTTAAAGAATATCTAAGAATCTCAGAAAGTGGGGCTACAATGATAATGAGCTAAGTTGACATTAGCTAAGTAATGTGGCTTAGCTTGGCTTAGCTAAATTGAGCTAAGTAATTTTGAGTAAAAATTTAATTGGATAATACAGAGAGTAACTAGTCATCCTAGAAACATAGACATACACCATATGAAGAAATATTAAACACATATAAAAAGGTAAACTTCCATTAAATTTAACTTTTTCACTCTGTATAATTACCGGAAGGTCTATAGGGAAATTAAAGTGGCACCATATATCTAACCATAAATTTCAAGTCTTATTGTTTTGGGAAAAGAAAAATTTTCAAAACCTATTTTATAAAATATATCTTCATAGTTGGTCATATTACATAGAAATTAAATGAATGGCCTAGAGTAGCATTATTTTAATAGAAACAGAAAGTGATTTACATATGCAATTAAAAATTTTTAGCAGTCACACATCTTAAAAGTAGAGTTAAACATAAAATTAATTTTAGTAGCATTATGTATATATTGGGTTAAATAAAATGTATTATTCAGCATTTGATCTTTATCAAAAATTATAAGCAAGATAATATATATTTTTCATTTTCAGTCTTTGAAATCAATGTGTATTTTACACTAATAGGACATAGAATTTGAACTTGTCATATTTCAAAAACTCAATAGCCACATATGCAGCACAGATATAGGAAAAAAATTATGCTTCCTCTATACATGTTAGATCAGATCTGACATTGTCAATGTTATTTCAGTGACTGAGAACTGTCAAGAAAAAGTGGCTCAAGTTTCTAGGAAAATGGGGACAAGAATGATTTAAAATAGGTTTACCTGGATTTTTCTTCTTTGAATACTATCACAGTCAATAACATCTTCCAGTATTTGTATTCTTTTGGTGAATTACAAGTGAAACATAGATACACAAAGTTGTTTCTCAAAAAAGTTCTGCTAGCTATATTTAAAATGGGTAACCAACAAGGACTTACTGTATAGCATATGGAACTCTGCTCAATGTTATGTGGCAATTTGTATGGGAGGGAAGTTTGGGGGAGAATGGATACATGTATATGTATGACTGAGTCCCTCATCATAGTATTGTTAATCAGCTATACTCGATTATATAACAAAAAGTAAAAAAAAAATTCTGTTAGGAAGCCAGTCTCTTTTCCAATTATATTATGGTAGTTATCAATTATTGTCTATTCCTTCCCAGGAAAGTTAATTCTTATCTCTTAAAATATCTCTCAGGAAAGTCAATGTAATAAGAAAATCCCCAATGATCCATTCTAGAAAAATTCACATTCAAATCTACACCTTAAAAGAACTACCTTTCTTCTGAGAATTGGCAAATCTGTACTAATTTTTTTATATATATATTACAATGTTGAACTGACAGCCTTCTAATACAAAACAAACAAATCTGCACCACTTAATAAATATTTGCTGCAACAAAAAGCAAAGAACTTCATTGAATATTTCCATAAGATTGAGTTTACTTTTCCTCCTATCCGAAAACTCAAGTTTACTCTCATACTACTGGCATGGAGGAGAGAAAGAAATACACGTGTTTCACTAATATTTCTGTGCTTTATTTAGATAATCCACTTGCAAGCTGAAATGTGAATCTCTGAAAATATTGGTATCACTGTGGAGGAGAATGTGTGTGTGCATGCTCACCCGTGCACGCCTGGGTGCATGATGTTTTCATGTTTTTATCCTCCTCAGGTTTACTGGAGCCGGAAGGAAGGGGAAAGAGGCTTTTGAAAAAGGAGCAGCATTGAGGAAATTGGGTGTAAACTTGTGCTAACAATGAAGGCTGTAGGCTTTTTGTGACTTAAGATGGAAAGATTAATTTCATTCAGAGCCCAACACACACTTCCAGGAGTGCTTATCACAGCTCTTGAGAGAGGAAGTGGCCATTTTTTTGTGGTTGCAAAACAAACAAACCATGCTTGTTTTTGTAGCCCTGACCTAAGATCTATCCACTGTATCTCTCTGTGTTTGCAAACCTCCTCCCTGAGTCCAGTAGCAGGTGTGAGGGAACTGAAAACAAAATATTTAAGCTGAGCAGTCCCTTTCCCATTTAGGAGTTCTGTTATCATTTGAGTTCTTGGAAAGGCGTAGCTGAGGTCAACAGAATGATAATATGAAGAGGCTGCTGCCAACTAGCAGACATTTTCCAAGGTCATGGAGAGTATACTAAATAAACTTAGTCTACTAAATTTATTTCTAGTCTTTTATTTGAAGTTAAATATTCACATTTGTTTATATAAGTTGAATTCTGTCAAAGAAAAGTTTCCATCTGGAGAAAGATCAAAATTAGAAGCGCAAGTGTGACTAGAATATTTGAGGTTGAGGAAAAAGGTAACACTCGTTTTGAGGGTTATGAGAAGTCTAGAGGTGTTAGCCTACCAAAACACACCTGTGTAGGGGGAGAGATGTTGCAGTCAGGAGCCAAACCATTTTCAAAACTCCATGGCTTGCTGGAAACAACATCTTACTTAAGCTGTAGTCCTGTCCCCTCTCTGAATAAATCATCCCCAGCAAGTTGAGCTGCCAACTAAGTTTATACATGACACAATCCATATGCACAAGCTGGGCTTCTAGGTACATAATTAGGTGCATTCTACAGGTCCACAAATTTCCTGAGTCTGTTTCATTTTAATGTGGTCATTTTATGAGGAAGTTCCTCACCAGGCCTTTTGAGAATTGAGTTATTTGGTTTGTGGCCTTGGGTAGAGCTGCAGATGACACGTGTTTGCCCTTGGGGGAATGATGAGTAGAAAGAAAGGGGGGAAGGCCTATGAAATGTACATTTAGATTACAAATAAACTTATTTTTCAAATCACAATTCATTTGGACATAGCCTGGTAAATACTGACATAATCCCCCTTTACAGGGATGGATCACACCAACACTGGCTTTCTAAAGATAAGGAGAAACTTCCCCTCTGTTCTCTTGAGACCTGACCCCAACATGGAACACACATATCACACACTGATATATACCACAAATATAAACTTGTACATACATACCACCCACATACACAAACAGACACACTATTTCCTATGCGCATTTAACACTGTTTTGACTAATGGTTGTTTCCTCCTATGAAAAACTAGCTTCAGTATTTACTAAAATTATTAGGTAATTTACTAAATTATTATAAGACTATTTCCCCATATAAGGATAATGATCATAAACCCACATTGTGATATAATAATTAAATAGAGCAAAATGTGCAAAGCATGTGGTAAAAAGCTTGGTATATGACAAGGACTCAGTAAATGCTGGAAATTGCTAATATATTATCTGAACCCTGCGATCACTTCTGAAATAGAGCTGTTACAGCAACTGTGACTTTGGAGGAACTATACACTGAACAGGAGAGAAAATTCAGCATGGGCTTTACTTTTGTATTATATCCTCACTTCAGAAATTATCCTTATCTTACAGTTTACATGACAATTTGGCTTTATTTCTGTTGCCAGTTGGAAAAGTCATTGGTGAGGTATATGGGGAGTTGTCTTCTGGCAAATACATAAGAAATGATTAAATATATAAATGTATCCATATAAATGCATATTGTTATAAGACAAAATGTACTGGCATGAGCGTGCATGACTCTGTACAGATGTTCAATGACCTTACAAATGTAAATGTCAATATATTATTGTACATGCTAAACCTATCCCAGAAAAAGGAAAAAAAAAGAGAGAGGAACGAAGCACAAAGAGGTATTTAAGCAGCCATAGTAAAAGTAATAATTTGCCAAACACAGAAATGTATTTTTAGAGTTGTTTTTATTTGCAGTCATGCTCCTTTATAATATTGTCAAACACTGAGTTGGTACTGAATAGATTAACTGGCTCAAAGTACCCTCAGCTTTGTAATTTTCACTTCTAAGACTTTCGCATTTCAACCTACGATTTTCTCCAGGCTGGTTCTACTAGGTTGCATGTCAGAGTCAGTGAAAATGATTATCTACACTGCAGGCTACTTAATAAAGAGCCAGTGAAAGACAGTGTTTAGATCCTTTCAAGCTTGTCCATTAGTGTGTAAGAGAGCCTGCGATTAGCAAAATGCACCTTATTATATAGAGTCTATTCCTTACAAGTCAAAAAAATCTCTATCCAGTATTTTCCATGGAGTATAATGACTGTAATTTGAGGGAAAAAAGAAATGATATTTTCTAAGACTCAAGCAGCATTTTCCTTGTTCTTTGGTTTTAGATAATGGAGGGAACACACATGTGAATAAAATTCCCACTGGTTTGATTTAATACATGGGTCTCTGCAGGAGAGACTCTAGTACCATCTGCAGTTTGCTCCCCTGAGATGTTCAATAAATCATCCAACCATCACTAGACTCTGATAAGTGCGGCCAAGGAGTTCCTTGCTTACAATTTCTTCCTCCTACTCTATCTTTTCCAAACTAGCATTCACACTGCCAAAAGATGGGTCTTTAAAGACAGAAATGGCAGCATCACTTCTATTAAGATTGCTGCCTGATTCCTCATTATCTACTTGATAAAGTCCAACTCCTGGCCTGAGCCCTCTGGAACCACTGCAGTCCACTGATAGAACCTCACCTGTCAATACTCTGTCAGAGTTTAGGAGCCTAGCATTCAGAACTACTGATAGCTCCTCAAACAACGCATATTTTTATCCCCAACCTCCAAGCCCTTGCCAATCTATATTAGTTTGCTAGGGTTGCCCTAACAAAGTACCACAGACTGACTCCAACAATAGGAATTTAGTTTCTCACCGTTCTGGAGACTAGAAAGTCTGAAATCAAGGTGCCTTCTGAAGGCTGTGAGGGAGAATCTGGACACAGCACAAAACATCAGTGGTCTCCTCTCGATGTTCACATGCCATCTCTCTGTCTGCCAACCTGTCTCAAGATTTCCCATTTTTAAGAAACACTACCCTTATGACACCACCTTTATGGCAGAAAGCAAAGAAGAACTAAGAACCTCTTGATAAAAGTGAAAGAAGAGAGTGAAAAAGTTGGTTTAAAACTCAACATTCAAAAACTAAGATCATGGCATCTGGTCCCATCACTTCATGGCAATAGATGGGGAAATAATGGAAACAATGACAGATTTTATTTTCTTGGGCTCCAAAATCACTGCAGATGGTGACTGCAGCCATGAAATTAAAAGATGCTTGCTCCTTGGAAGAAAATCTATGACCAACTTAGACAGCATATTAAAAAGCAGAGACACATGGGGGAAAAAGATGGCGGAGGAATAGGATGGGGAGAACACTTTCTCCCTCACTACTTCATCAAAAGAACATTTCACCGCTGAGTAAATTCCACAAGGCAGCTTCTGATTGCTGGCAGAGGACATCAGGCATCCAGCAAAGCAGATCATTGGCTTCAAAACCAGGTAGGAATAATTATAAAGGATGAAAAAAAGAGACAAAGGAGGTAGGGAGGGAGCCCCATCCCGGGAAGGGAATCCCATCCCGGGAAGAGACTCTTAAAAGAGAGGTCTCCTAAGATCGGGAAACATTGTCACAGCCGTGTCTGGGGCGAGCCCTGGAAGCGCGGAGGGCAACATAACAGGAAGGAAGAATAAATAAATAATTAAAACCAACAGATTACGAATTCAACAGTAAAACCCCCAGCGGATAAGCAGTGCAAATGCCTGCTTCTGACAGTAGCAGTGGGGGTTGGGCAGGGAGGAGCGCGAGGCGCCCGAGACAGTGCATTCTAAGAACTGGGCCGCAGGAGACGTAGGCTGCAGGGCTTTCTCAAGAATCGGGTCGTAACGGGGCCAGAATTGGGTCCCCGCGCGTGGCTAGAACGAACTGTCTTGGTCTAGCAAACCAGACTGTGGGATAGCTAACACGCGAAACGCTCGAACATAAGACACCGACAGGCCCGTGCACAGAACAAAGGATGGATCGGCTGGCTACAGCCGACAGGCAGCCAGAGCCTTAAGTGCTGGAAGGGGGCAATCGCAGCTCAAGAGAGACATTACCTACCAAATTGCAAGCAGGTTTCTTCGCTAATTAAGACTTCTAGGGGGCTCTGAACAGTCATCATCTGCCGGAGAAAGCCCCAGCGGTACGCCCAGAAAATTGAGCGACCCAGAAAGGTCAGAAGTTGCAACAATTGCGTGCGCCAAACTCCCTAGCTACTGGGACCTGGGAAGGCTCCAAATCTGAGCCTCGGAGCGCTTCCTGCTTCCTGAGCAGCTTGGACAGGGGAGGTGCATGAAGCCTTGGGCAGGCCCCAGATGGACAGCCTGAGCGATGTGCACCTCGAGAAGGGGCAAGCCCAGTGCAGAGTCCACCAACCCCATCCCTGTGTCAAGACGGAAATCAGACACGGAAGAGACCAGCAAACAGAGAAAGTCAAACAGAGGGAACTGCCTTGGTAGCGACCCTACACAGCCCACAATGACAGAGAAAGCGCCAGACATACCGTTACTACCTTTACGATCATTTTTTTTGGGGGGAGGGGTTGATGTGGAAGCGTGATTTTTTTTTTTTAAGAATTTTTTTCTTTTAATTTTATTTTTTTGAAAAAAATTTTTTCTTTTCTTTTTGTCTTTTTCTTTCTTAACTTGCTTAAATTTTTAAGTCCTCTATATTTCAATTTATTATTTTTATAACCTAATATTACTTTTCAAAAAAAAAACCCCTAACTTTAAAGCAAACGCTGTATATAGTCCTTTTGGTGGTGGAAGCTGTTGTCTTTTAATAATTCTGGAGTCTTTTTTTCCCTTTTTTAAAATTTTTCTCCTTCTCCTTCTTTACGTTAATATTTTATCTTTGAAAATCCAATCTCTACTCCAGATTCTTAATCTCAGCATTTTGGTATTTGTTGCCAATTTTGTACTTTTAAAAACCTAATCTTCAGTACCCAATTTTACATGAGTGTGAGATTACTGGCTTGACCACTCTCTCCCCTTTTGGAATCTCTCTTTTCTCCACCAGGTAGCTTCTGTCTCCTCCCTCTCCCTCCTCTTCTCTACCCAACTCTATGAATCTCTGTGTGCTCCCGAAGGTGGAGAATTCTCAGGGAACTGGTCACTGGCCGGATCTGTATCCCTCCTTTGCATCTCCCTCTTTTATCCTCCTGGCCACTTCTATCTACTTCCTCCCTCTCCTCTTCCATGTATAACTCTGTGACCACCTCTGAGAAGTCCAGACTTTGGAGCGCACACAAGAAAGTGGTTATGGGCTAGCTTGCTCTTTCCTCTTTTGATTCTACCTCATCCCATACCACTCAAATCTAACTACCTCCTCCCTCTTCTCTCCTCCAAGTAACTCAGCGATCCTCTAGGGGCAACCCTCAAGGTGGAGAAACCTATCATCATTAATCTAGATGTTTTAACATTAGTCCTGTATAGATGGAGAAATCATGAGGCTATTGTAAAAATAAATCTGAAAACCAGAATCAGGAGGCTTAAATCCAAATCCTGAGATCATCAGAGAATTCCTAAATACAGGAAACATTATCCAATAGGAGCTCATCAAACGCCTTCATACCTATACTGAAATTGAGCACCACCCAAGGGCCAACAAGTTCCAGAGCAAGACATACCATGCAAATTCTCCAGCAACACAAGAACAAGCCCCTGAACTTCAATATACAGGCAGCTCAAAATACTCCAAAACCATTGACGTCTCATAACCCATTACTAGACACTTTACAGCACTCCAGAGAGAGGAAATCCAGCTCCACCCACCAGAACTCCAACACAAGCCTCCCTAATCAAGAAACTTTGACAAGCCACTGATATAACCCCACACACAGAGAGGAAGCTCAATAATAAAGAGAATTCCACAAATTCCCAGAATATAGAAAGGCCACTCCAAACCCAGCAATATAACCAAGATTAACCAAGATGAAGAGACAGAGGAATACCCAGCAGGTAAAGGAACAGGAGACATGCCCACCAAACCAAACAAAAGAGGAAGAAATAGGGAATCTACCTGAGAAAGAATTCTGAATACTGATAGTGAAAATGATCCAAAATCTTGAAATCAAAATGGAATCACAGATAAATAGCCTGGGGTCAAAGATTGACAAGATGCAAGAAAGGTTTAACAAGGACCTAGAAGAAATAAAAAGAGTCAACATATAATGAATAATGCAATAAATGAGATCAGAAACACTCTGGAGGCAACAAATAGTAGAATATCGGAGGCAGAAGATAGGATTAGTGAAATAGAAGATAGAATGGTAGAAATAAATGAATCAGCAAGGGAAAAAGAAAGACGAATTAAAAGAAATGAGGACAACCTCAGAGACCTCCAAGACAATATGAAACGATCCAACATTCGAATTATAGGAGTCCCAGAAGAAGAAGACAAAAAGAAAGACCATGAGAAAATACTTGAGGAGATTATAGTTGAAAACTTCCCTAAAATGGGGAAGGAAATAATCACCCAAGTCCAAGAAACCCAGAGAGTGCCCAACAGGATAAACCCAAGGTGAAACACCCCAAGACATATATTAATCAAGCTAACAAAGACCAAACACAAAGAACAAATATTAAAAGCAGAGAGGGAAAAACAACAAATAACACACAAAGGGATCCTCATAAGAATAACTGCAGATCTCTCAAGAGAAACTCTTCAGGCCAGGAGGGAATGGCAAGACATACTTAAAGTGATGAAAGATAACAACCTTCAGCCAAGACTACTGTACCCAGCAAGGATCTCATTCAAATATGAAGGAGAAATCAAAAGCTTTACAGACAAGCAAAAGCTGAGAGAATTCAGCACCACCAGATCAGCTCTCCAACAAATGCTAAAGGATCTTCTCTAGAAAGGAAATACAACAAGGGTATATAAACTCAAACCCAAAACAATAAAGTAAATGGCAACAGGAGCATACTTATCAATAATTACCTTAAATGTAAATGGGTTGAATGCCCCCAACCAAAAGGCAAAGACTGGTTGAATGGATACAAAAACAAGACCCCTATATATGCTGCTTACAAGAGACCCACCTCAAAACAACGGACACATACAGACTGAAAATGAAGGGCTGCAAAAGATATTCCATGCAAATAAAGACCAAAAGAAAGCAGGAGTAGCAATACTCATATCCGATAAAATAGACTTTAAAACAAAGGCTGTGAAAAGGAACAAAGAAGGCCACTACATAATGATTAAAGGATCAATCCAAGAAGATATAACAATTATAAATATATATGCACCCAACATAGGAGCACCGCAACATGTAAGACAATTGCTAACAAGCATGAAAGGGGAAATTAATAATAACACAATAATAGTGGGAGACTTTAATACCCCACTCACACCTATGGACAGATCAACTAAACAGAAAATTAGCAAAGAAATGCAAACTTTAAATGATACAATAGACCAGTTAGACCTAATTGATATCTATAGGACATTTCACCCCCAAAACAATGAATTTCACCTTTTTCTCAAGTGCACATGGAACCTTTTCCAGGATAGATCACATCCTGGGTCATAAATCTAACCTTGATAAATTCAAAAAAATCGAAATTATTCCAAGCATCTTCTCTGACCATAATGCACTAAGGTTAGATCTCAATTACAGGAGAAAAGCTATTAAAAATTCCAACATTTGGAGGCTGAACAACACCCTTCTGAATAATCAACAAATCACAGAAGAAATCAAAAAGAAATCAAATTATGCATCGAAATGAATGAAAATGAAAACACAACTACACAGAACCTGTGGGACACTATAAAAGCAATGCTAAGAGGAAAGATCATAGCAATACAGGCATACCTCAAGAAACAAGAAGAAAGCCAAATAAATAACCTAACTCTACACCTAAAGCAACTAGAAAAGGAAGAAATAGAGAACCCCAGAGTTAGTAGAAGGAAAGAAATCCTAAAAATTAGGACAGAAATAAATGCAGAAACAAAAGAGACCATAGCAAAAATCAACAAAGCAAAAAGCTGGTTCTTTGAAAGGATAAATAAAATTGACAGACCATTAGCCAGACTCATCAAGAAACAAAGAGAAAAAAATCAAATCAATAAAATTAGAAATGAAAATGGAGAGATCACAACAGACAGCACAGAAATACAAAGAATCATAAGAGACTACTATCAGCAATTATATGCCAATAAAATGGACAACTTGGAAGAAATGGACAAATTCTTAGAAAAGTACAACTTTCCAAAACTGAACCAGGAAGAAATAGAAAATCTTAACAGACCCATCACAAGCATGGACATTGAAACTAATCAGAAATCTTTCAGCAAACAAAAAGCCTAGGTCCAGATGGCTTCACAGCTGAATTCTACCAAAAATTTCTGAGAAGAGCTAACACCTATCTTACTGAAACTATTCCAGAAAATTGCAGAGGAAGGTAAACTTCCAAACTCATTCTATGAGGCCACCATCACCATAATACCAAAACCTGACAAAGACACCACAAAAAGAAAACTACAGGTCAATATCACTGATGAACATAGATGCAAAAATCCTTAACAAAATCCTAGCAATCAGAATCCAGCAACACATTAAAAGATAATAGACCATGACCAAGTGGGCTTTACCCAGGGATGCAAGGATTCTTCAGTATTCGCAAATCAATCAATGTAATTCACATTAACAAATTGAAAAATAAAAATCATATGATTATCTCAATAGATGCAGAAAAAGCCTTTGACAAAATTCAACATCCATTTATGATAAAAAAAAAAACTCTCCAGAAAGCAGGAATAGAAGGAACATACCTCAACATAATAAAAGCTATATATGACAAACCCACAGCTAACATTATCCTCAATGGTGAAAAACTGAAACCATTTCCCCTAAAGTCAGGAACAAGACAAGGGTGTCCACTCTCACCACTTCTATTCAATATAGTTCTGGAAGTTTTGGCCACAGCAATCAGAGCAGAAAAAGAAATACAAGGAATCCAAATTGGAAAAGAAGAAGTAAAACTCTCACTGTTTGCAGAAGACATGATCCTCTACATAGAAAATCCTAAAGACTCGACCAGAAAACTACTAGAGCTAATCAATGAATATACTAAAGTTGCAGGATATAAAATCAACACTCAGAAATCCCTTGCATTCCTGTACACTAATAATGAGAAAGTAGAAAAAGAAGTTAAGGAAACAATTTCATTCACCATTGCAACGAAAAGAATAAAATACTTAGGAATATACCTACCTAAAGAAACTAAAGAGCAATATATTGAAAACTATGAAACACTGAGGAAAGAAATCAAAGAGGACACTAATAGACGGAGAAATATACCATGCTCATGGGTCAGAAGAGTCAATATAGTGAAAATGAGTATACTACCCAAAGCAATCTACAGATTCAATGCAATCCCTATCAAGCTACCAGCAGTATTTTTCACAGAACTAGATCAAATAATCTCAAGATTTGTATGGAAATACAAAAACCTTGAATAGCAAAAGCATCTTGAGAAAGGAGAATGGAACTGGAGGAATCAACTTGCCTGACTTCAGGCTCTACTACAAAGCCACAGTCATTAAGACAGTATGGGACTGGCACAAAGACAGAAATATAGATCAATGGAACAAAACAGAAATCCCTGAGATAAATCCACACACCTATGGACACCTTATCTTCGACAAAGGAGGCAAGAATATACAATGGAGTAAAGACAGTCTCTTTAACAGGTGGTGCTGGGAAAACTGGTCAACCACTTGTAAAAGAATGAAACTAGACCCTTTCTAACACCATACACAAAAATAAACTCAAAATGGATTAAAGATCTAAATGTAAGAGCAGAAACTATAAAACTCCTAGAGGAAAACATAGACAAAGCACTCTCCGACATAAATCACAGCAGGATCCTCTATGATCCACCTCCCAGTATACTGGAAATAAAAGCAAAGATAAACAAATGGGATCTAATTAAAATTAAAAGCTTCTGCACAACAAAGGAAACTATAAGCAAGGTGAAAAGACAGCCTTCTGAATGGGAGAAAGCAATAGCAAATGAAACAACTAATCTCAAATATATACAAGCAACTTATGCGGCTCAACTCCAGAAAAACAAAGGACCCAAGAAAAAAATGGGCCAAAGAACTAAATAGGCATTTCTCCAAAGAAGACATACGGATGGCTAACAAACACATGAAAAGATGCTCAACATCACTCATTATCAGAGAAATGCAAATCAAGACCACAATAAAGTACCATTTCACACCAGTCAGAATGGCTGCAATCCAAAAGTCTACAAGCAATAAATGCTGGAGAGGATGTGGAGAAAAAGGGAACCCTCTTACACTGCTGGTGGGAATGCAAACTAGTACAGCCACTATGGAAAACAGTGTGGAGATTCCTTAAAAAATTGCAAATAGAACTGCCTTATGATCCAGCAATCCCACTGCTGGGCATACACACTGATGAGACCAGAATTGAAAGAGACACATGTACCCCAATGTTCATTGCAGCACTGTTTATAATAGCCAGGACTTGGAAACAACCTAGATGTCTATCAGCAGATGAATGGATAAGAAAGCTGTGGTACATATACACAATGGAGTATTACTCAGCCCTTAAAAAGAATAAATTTGATTCAGTTCTAATGAGATGGATGAAACTGGAGCCGATTATACAGAGTGAAGTGAGCTAGAAAGAAAAACACCAATACAGTATACTGACACATATATATGGAATTTAGAAAGATAGTAATGATGACCCTCTATGTGAGACAAAAAAGAGATACAGAGGTATAGAACGGACTTTTGGACTCTGAGGGAGAGGGAGAGGGTGGGATGATTTGGGAGAATGGCATTGAAACATGTGTGCTATCATGTAAGAAATGAAGCGCCAGTCTATGTTCAATACAGGATACAGGATGCTTGGGGCTGGTGCACGGGATGATCCAGGGAGATGATATGGGGTGGGAGGTGGGAGGGGGCTTCGGCATTGGGAGATCATGTACATCTGTGTCTGAGTCATGTCAATGTATGGCAAAACAAATACAGTACTGTAATGTAGAATAAAGTATTAAAAAAAAAAAAAAAGGCAGAGACAATTACTTTGCTGACAAAGGTTCATCTAGTCAAAGCCCTGGGTTTTCCAGTAGTCATGTTTGGATATGAGAGCTGGACTACAGAGAAAGCTTTGTACAGAGAACCTGGGTCAATTCGCCTAAGAATTCATGCTTTTGAACTGTGCTGTTGGAGAAGACTCTTGAGAGTCCCTTGGACTGCAAGGAGATCAAGCCAGTCAATCCTAAAGGAAATCAGTCCTGAATATTCATTGGAAGGACTAATGCTGAAGCTGAAGCTCCAATATTTTGGCCACCTGATGCAAAGAACTGACTCCTTAGAAAAGACCTGGTTCTGGGAAAGATTGAAGGCAGGAGGAGAAGGGAACAACAGATGAGATGGTTGGATGGCATCACTGATTCAATGGACATGAGTTTGAACAAGCTCCGAGAGTTGGTGATGGACAGGGAAGCCTTGTGTGCTGCAGTCCATGGGTTGCAAAGAGTCAGACACAACTGAGGAACTGAACTGAACTGAACTGAAAAACACCGGTTGTATTGTGTTAGGGTCTAGCTTAATGACTTCATCTTAACTTGCTAAAGACTTTAACTTGATAAAAATCTAAGTAAGTTCATCTTGTGAGGTTCTGAGACACTATTCAACCCATAACATGATCTCTTTGCTTAGATTGCTTCCAGTTTATCAATTTATCTTCAAATAACTATTCAACATGGACTTCCCTAGTGGCTCAGATGGTAAAGAATCTGCCTGCAATACATGAGACCCAGGTTCAATCCCTGGATCAGGAAGATCCCCTTGTAGAAGGGAATGGCAACCCACTCCAATATTCTTGCCTGGAGAATTCCATACCTCTTGATTTATTCTTAGAGTCTTAAAAAATGATAAATACATCAAATATATTATAGTTTTAAAGAAAAACAGGTGATATTCTCAATCTTTGTTGCTCCCTACCAAGAGTTTTACATGATCAGTTTATTTTCTTATAAAAATAATCTATAATCACTAAAGGACAAACTTAGATTTTGGAAAAAAATCATTGGTTGCAGGTTTTTAAACAATTGGAGATGTATTTAGTAATGTAGAGAGAGAAAAAGTCCAGCTGTTGAAGGGAGCTTCTGGGACACTGAGCTTTCCTCCACTGTCCCCCCATCCCAATCTTCTGTACCACTGGAGAGTGAAAGGGAGTGTCCCTTCTATTCCTCTGAGGCACACACAAGGCAACAGGACAGAGAAGATCTTCAGGATATTTGTGTCAAGAGGAAACAATAACTACTTTGGACACTGAGGAAGCAGGAATTGGGCAAGGAACTTCCCACCACCCCTCGAAATAACAGCAACACAAACAATGCTTAATCTGTGAAGTCATCCTTCTCTGGAGATAGGGATCATTTAATAGCACTGAACATCTTAAATACACACACACACACACACACACACACAGGAAAACAAATCTTGGAAGGCAAAAATTCAGTTATTTTCAAGTTTAGTACACATGAGGGCTGGTTGAAAGAATCCCAATTTGTACAATTTATTATTATACTGTGTATTTGGTCTTCTAATTTGTAGATATGTTTGAAATACTTTTTATATAAAGATGTCTTTATTAGTCTATACAGTGGTCTATACAGCACCACTCCTAGAGATTTTACTGTTTAAGTTCCTCAAATGAAAAGGGCTTTGGAAAGAAGTTGTTGCTATGATATTAAATAGGAGGAAAAAGATTAGAGAGCTTAACTGTATATTTTATATATACTTATAAATTTTTTTAAAAAGTATTATTGTACTTCAGACAATAAGACATATTCCCAGGTAAGAATGAAAAGAAGTACTAGGTTGAATGAATTATTCAAACAGAGATCTCTTGAGAAAGAAAAAGAATCAAATGTAAACATGTTTATATTTTCTAAGCAGCGATTCTTATAGTCCATATGAATAATTTATTATTTTACATTCATTTTTCAACACCACATTATGAATTATTTTGACTATTAGTCTGCAGAACAAAAAGACACAGTTCATCTATTCTCATCAAAGATGACACTGGAGCAACTTTTCCATTTAAACACTACTATTCTGTTCATTTTTGGCTCAAGTTTTTCAAATTACTAAATTTCCCTGGAGTATATTTTCCTTTCCTTGAAGCTTGATTTTATTGTTGATAAAACATGGACTCATAATGACCTTCACAGTTTAAAATACCTCTCGGTGTGTATGCCCAGCAGTGGGATTGCTGGATCATAAGGCAGTTCTATTTGCAATTTTTTAAGGAATCTCCACACTGTTTTCCATAGTGGCTGTACGAGTTTGCATTCCCACCAGCAGTGTAAGAGGGTTCCCTTTTCTCCACATCCTCTCCAGCATTTATTGCTTGCAGATTTTTGGATCGCAGCCATTCTGATTGGTGTGAAATGGTACCTCATTGTGGTCTTGATTTGCATTTCTCCAGTAATAAGTGATGTTGAGCATCTTTTCATGTGTTTGTTAGCCATCCGTATGTCTTCTTTGGAGAAATGAGATCGTGGACACCTGTGGCTGACTCATGTCAATGTATGGCAGAACAAATACAGTATTGTAATGTAGAATAAAGTATTAAAAAAAAAAAAAAAAAAAAAAAACCCTCTCATTTGACCTGTATATCCTTGCTTAGTTACTTACCTTTGAAACACTGGTTAAATCCCATGCTTTCCCATTCTGATTTAACCATTTGCTTTGATCTTGCATCCATGTGTACATTTACAGACAGAAAAGCATGAAATATATTTACATACATTCTAGGACATGAAATGTGTACACGTTACCATATGCCAGTTTCTAGTGAAGTAGAATAATGCTACTAATAGTACCAGGCTGGGAGTCAGTAGCCCTAGGTTGATTCTTGACCTGCCACATGGTTGAGTGAGCCATAATACACATGCCTCTATTCTCCACTGTCCTAAGTTTGAAATATTAAGCTACATGAGTTTTAAGAGGCCTTCCAGCTCTTTCATTCTAAAATACAGACTTAGTGAGCCCTGTGTATTTGAACAAAATATAACTAAACATGTTACAGAACTCTGAGGACTGCTTTTAAAGATTCCAGTGAATATTAGAAAACAAAGGCCTGAAGACTGGCCCTGCTTGCATCTCAACAGAATAAAGCAAAGAACGATTGCAATTACAGCTTCTTGATCACTTAGCTGCTGTGACTCTTGTTTGGCTAGCCTTAAAATTGATAGTAAAACAACTCATTTATTACAACAACAAAAATCACTTGGAAGTAATGTTCTTCTTTAGCTGATTGCTTTGTTTTGGTTTTATTTTTATGAGGAGATTGAGAAGGATATAAAATTGGATATGGATTGGGAATAATATGAGGTAAAGATATTTAAGAATAATAGTCATGGCATTGTGAATCCAGAGCAAAATGAGTTGAATAAATTTGGAAGAAATTATATGAGTCCTCATGTGAACTGCATTCCACATTGAGTGCTCATGAGAGACTACAATAGCAATAAAATGCAAGAGATGATTACATCTACTCTCTCCAATTTAGTTAGAAGAAGATATATAAACTTTATAACATATTCACTCCATGGATAGCCTGAGATACTGACATAGTAAAAACATTATGCATACACAGCGTCAGATTTTGCTATAAACAAGGAAAAGAAGCCAAGGATATTATTTTATATCTCTCACTGCCACAAAAAACACAGAAATTGCAAAAAGCTATCCTATGGGATGCTTGTTAATAGACACTTAGCTTTATGCTTCCAAAGAGAATCCTTTTCTTCAGAGAAATCAGTTTGAAATTATACAACTTTAGCATTAAAAACAAACAAAAATCCCCTACCAAATCCACATTCCTTCTTGGCCATATTTTGAAAATGGTTAAGCTAGCCGCTACCATCTTAGTATCTTTTAATCTTAAAATGTATTTCTGAAAGCACTGAGGAACACCCTTCTGGGAGGGATATGATGATTTTCTTCCATCAGCCTTACCTAACCAGGGACCATTCTTCCCCTGAACGCATCAAAAATATCTTACAGCTGAAAGAAAGGAATTGGGCATGGCAGCCATGGCTAAAGGAATGAAAAAATAGTAAACATTTGAGTATGAAATGACCTTGAGAAAAGGCTAAATTCTTGAGGTCTGAGTGGTATTTAAAAATAAAGCTTTGAAAAAATAAATTAAAAATTAAAGCTTTGTTTGTATTGAGTGCCCTTGGGCTTTAAAAAATGCAGTTTATTTGTATCATATGTGCATCTGTCCTACAAGTATGTTAAAACTTATTCCAGCAGTAATATACGGGCTTTGAGAGGAACTATGTATTGTAAAGAACAAAAATTATTGTTAATGTCATCATTTCTTTGAAAGTCAACTATTTTACTAGAATATTGTTCAAAATTAACATATTTTCTAAATAGGACATTCATAGGGCAAGGAAAATTTTTCTTGCTATTTGTCCTCAGTGGTATCTTCAAACCCTCAGAAGCTCAGAAAAAATCTCCTATTCCATATTTAAGATTATCTCAACTATCAGAAAGCTCTAAATGGTTATCAAAGACCTATAAAACACTTTCCCCTGGAAGATAACACTGAGTTCTAGGATGACATTAGTTTAAATAAGAGAACTGTAATGTTTATTTTCATTATTCGGTATTTTTAAAAATACATTGAGTAAGCATTCTAAGCAGATTTTTTATTTCAAATTTCAGTACAACTCAAGTGAAAGTTTCTCAGTTGTGTCCCACTCTGTGACACCATGGACTATATCCCACCAGGCTCCTCTGTCCATGGGATTTCTTAGGCAAGAATACTGGAGTGGGTTGCCATTTCCTTCTCCAGAGGATCTTCCCAACCAGGGATCGAAACTAGGTCTTCCATATTGCAGAGTTCTTTACAGTCTGAGCCACCGGAGAGGTCCACAGTGAGGAAGACTGCAATTCAAGTGGCCTTCAGGCAAATGCTTAATTCCTATAGACCTTAGCGACCTCATCTGTTAAAGCAGCCAAATATTAATAATACCTGCTTTATGCAGTTCCTTGTGAACATTAAATGAAATTTTGCATGCAAGCAGATTGATACACTGTGAAGCATATACCAAATACCTGATCACTAATAAATTATAAATGTATAAATTACAAGTCCAGATAGCCATGTTTTTTTTTTGTTTGTTTGTTTTTTCCTTAAGGATTCTTTAATAATGCAGTGTAGGGCTAGGTCCTATTCAGGGCAAGCTGTGATGCATGCATGCTAAATTGCTTCAGTCATGTCCAACTCTTTGCAACTCAGTTTGTAGCCCACAAATACTGGAGTGGTTCGCCATGCCCTCCTCCAGGCGATCTTCCTGACCCACGGATCAGAACCCACATCCCTTGCAGCTCCTGCATTGCAAGTGGGTTCTTTACGGTTGAGCCACCAGAGGAAGCCCTACTTTAGATAAGCATCTTGCAATTATTCTCTCTCCCAGGATGCTCCTGGGGCTCATCATTACTAATGCTTTGGACAGAATGTGTGTTCATCACAAATATTCATGAGAAAGCTTACTTCCATAGCATACATCTATGGTTTTTCCAGTGGTCAAGTATGGATGTGAGAGTTGGACTATGAAGAAAGCTGAGAATCGAAGAATTGGTGCTTTTGAGCTGTGGTGTTGGAGAAGACTCTTGAGAGTCCCTTGGACTGCAAGGAGATTCAATCAGTCTATTCTAAAGGAGATCAGTCCTGGGTGTTCTTTGGAAGGAATAATGCTAAAGCTGAAACTTTGGCCACCTCATGCGAAGAGTTGACTCACTGGAAAAGACTCTGATGCTGGGAGGGATTGGGGACAGGAGGAGAAGGGGACCGACTCGATGCACATGAGTTTGAGTGAACTCTCGGAGCTGGTGATGGACAGGGAGGCCTGTGTTCTGCAGTTCATGGGGTTGCAAAGAGTTGGACACGACTGAGCGACTGAACTGAACTAATACTTTGAAAGAATTATATTTTAATTGAGAATAATTTAGACTCTCTTTCATGTTCAAAAAAGAGATTAAAAGCAAGATTATCAAAATATAAAGAAAAAAGAGTGGAAAATGAAAATTAAGCTATTTCTATAAATTTATAATAATTTTTAAATTTCATTAGTTCTTAATTTTGCAATCCAATCAGTATTCCATTTGATAATATTACATTTTTAATTCAGTATAAGTCATTCATTTTAAAAATTTATCTCACAATTCCAGAATTTTTATGAGATTGACCCATAATGTATAAATTCTAAAAATTACATATGGAATATTACATATCTATAATTTCTGCCTTTTCTGAAAGTATATTAATAATTTGAGGTTTTTTGTACTTTATTTTAAAATATAAAGCACACCAATGATTGTAAAGTATTTGAAATTTATATATAGCTTTTAAAACTTAATTTTGAGTAATAATGTGTTCTTCAGTCTGTACACCAAATTATTATGAATTCAAAGAATCCCTATACTTACTTCTTCCTTATAGTATTAGAAATATTGTTAGTTTTTACTTTTTTCTAATATATCTGTTAACTTAATTAAAACCTTTTGAAACTATATAGATTTTCCCAATTGCATGATATTATTAGACTGTTTTAAATTTCTATCTCCAAAAACTGCAAATTACCCACAGGAAATATTAGTACAATTTTTAATTACTGATTTTTAATAGACTATTAAATGATCCATTCCATACATCCCATCAATTGGATTTGAGAAGGTACATTTTCAAAATGTTCATTGTTAATAGTTTTCATTAACCTAAGGGCAGAGAGAGATAAAATAAAAATAAAAGGAAGTAAATCCAAAAAAATTATGTAGAAGGAAATAGCAGAATTTGATAAGCAGGATAAAACATAAATCTTAGAAGGAAAAACACCAAAAGTTGGTTCTTTGAAGCAATTAACAAAATTAACAAATCCCAGTTGCAACTGAAGAAAGAGAGAGAGAGAAAAAAAAACAAGGAGCTATATCAGAAGAAAAAAAAAGAGCTAACATCAGGAATACAAAGAGGGGAATCACTATAGATTCTAGAGTCACTAAGCAGTCAAAGAGTATATTATAAGCAACTTTAGCAAAAGTAACTTACCAAATAGATGAAACAGACACATTCCCAGGGAAACACCAATCATCAGTCTCAATATGAGAAGGAATACATGTCTAAGTATTGTGCTATGTATGAAAGTGAAAGTGAAGTCCCTCAGTCGTGTCCGACTCTTTGCGACCCCGTGGACTGTAGCCTACCAGGCTTCTCTGTCCATGGGATTCTCTAGGCAAGAATTCGGAGTGGGTTACCATTTCCTTCTCCAAGGGATCTTCCCGACCCAGGGATCGAACCCTGGTCACCCGCATCAGAGGCAGACGCTTTAACCTCTGAGCCACCAGGGTAGCCCAAACTGAGCCTGTAATTAATAGCCTTCCAATAAAGAAATATCCAGATTATGATGCTATTATATTTCTACCAAATACTTAAGGGATATAAACAATCTCACATAAATTTTTCTAGAGATCAGAAATAGCGAAAATATTTAACCGATTTCTTTTAGAGATCAGCAAAACTTGACACTAGAGTCTAGTGAAGACATTTTAAGAAAGGAAAATTACAGATGAACACATAAATCAGTTTCATGAATCATATATGTGAAAATCATAAATAAAGCATTAGCAAGTCTAGCAATGTGTAGAAATAATATGTCACTACCAAAATGGAATTATTTCAAGAATGAAACATTAGTTTGACATTTGAAAATCAATGCATTTACATATTGTGGTGCTCCTATGTTGGGTGCATATATATTTACAATTGTTATATCTTATTCTTGGATTGATCCTTTAATCATTATGGCTTTCTTTGTCCCTTTTCACAGCCTACTATCAGCAGTTATATGCCAATAAAATGGACAACTTGGAAGAAATGGACAAATTCTTAGAAAAGTACAACTTTTCAAAACTGAACCAGGAGGAAATAGAAAATCTTAACAGACCCATCACAAGCATGGAAATTGAAACTGTAATCAGAAATCTTCCAGCAAACAAAAGCCCAGGTCCAGATGGCTTCACAGCTGAATTCTACCAAAAATTTCGAGAAGAGCTCCTATGTTGCACCCAACATAGGAGCACACGCAATATGTAAATGAATTGATTTTCAAATGTCAAACTAATGTTTCATTCTTGAAATAATTCCATTTTGGTAGTTAGTTCTTTGGTAGAAGAGCTAACACCTATCTTACTGAAACTATTCCAGAAAATTGCAGAGGAAGGTAAACTTCCAAACTCATTCTATGAGGCCACCATCACCCTAATACCAAAACCTGACAAAGACGCCACAAAAAAAGAAAACTACAGGCCAATATCACTGATGAACATGGATGCTAAAATCCTCAACAAAATTCTAGCAATCAGAATCCAGCAACACATTAAAAAGATCATACACCATGACCAAGTGGGCTTTATCCCAGGGATGCAAGGATTCTTCAATATCCACAAGTCAATCAATGTAATTCATCACATTAACAAAATGAGAAATAAAAATCATATGATTATCTCAATAGATGCAGAAAAAGCCTTTGACAAAATTCAACATCCATTTATGATAAAAACTCTCCAGAAAGCAGGAATAGAAGGAACATACCTCAACATAATAAAAGCTATATATGACAAACCCACAGATAACATTATCCTCAATGGCGAAAAATTGAAACCATTTCCCCTAAAGTCAGGAACAAGACAAGGGTGTCCACTTTCACCACTACTATTCAACATCGTACTGGAAGTTTTGGCCACAGCAATCAGAGCAGAAAAAGAAAATACAAGGAATCCAAATTGGAAAAGAAGAAGTAAAACTCTCACTGTTTGCAGATGACATGATCCTCTACATAGAAAATCCTAAAGACTCGACCAGAAAACTACTAGAGCTAATCAATGAATATAGTAAAGTTGCAGGATATAAAATCAACACTCAGAAATCCCTTGCATTCCTATACACTAATAATGAGAAAGTAGAAAAAGAAGTTAAGGAAACAATTCCATTCACCATTGCAATGAAAAGAATAAAATACTTAGGAATATTCCTACCTAAAGAAACTAAAGACCTATATATTGAAAACTTTAAAACACTGAGGAAAGAAATCAAAGAGGACACTAATAGATGGAGAAATATACCATGCTCATGGGTCAGAAGAGTCAATATAGTGAAAATGAGTATACTACCCAAAGCAATCTACAGATTCAATGCAATGCCCATCAAGCTACCAGCAGTATTTTTCACAGAACTAGAACAAATAATTTCAAGATTTGTATGGAAATACAAAAAACCTCGAATAGCCAAACCAATCTTGAGAAAGAAGAATGGAACTGGAGGAATCAACTTGCCTGACTTCAGGCTCTACTACAAAGCCACAGTCATTAAGACAGTATGGTACTGGCACAAAGACAGAAATATAGATCAATGGAACAAAATTGAAAGCCCTGAAATAAACCCACACACCTATGGACACCTTATCTTCGACAAAGGAGGCAAGAATATACAATGGAGTAAAGACAGTCTCTTTAACAGGTGGTGCTGGGAAAACTGGTCAACCACTTGTAAAAGAATGAAACTAGACCCCTTTCTAACACCATACACAAAAACAAACTCAAAATGGATTAAAGATCTAAATGTAAGAGCAGAAACTATAAAACTCCTAGAGGAGAACATAGGCAAAACACTCTCCGACATAAATCACAGCAGGATCCTCTATGATCCACCTCCCAGTATACTGGAAATAAAAGCAAAAATAAACAAATGGGATCTAATTAAAATTAAAATGAAAAGACAGCCTTCTGAATGGGAGAAAACAATAGCAAATGAAACAACTGACAAACAACTAATCTCAAAGATATATAAGCAACTTATGCAGCTCAACTACAGAAAAATAAACGAACCAATAAAAAAATGGGCCAAAGAACTAAATAGGCATTTCTCCAAAGAAGACATACGGATGGCTAACAAACACATGAAAAGATGCTCAACATCACTCATTATCAGAGAAATACAAATCAAGACCACAATGTGGTACCATTTCACACCAGTCAGAATGGCTGCGATCCAAAAGTCTACAAGCAATAAATGCTGAAGAGGATGTGGAGAAAAGGGAACCCTCTTACACTGCTGGTGGGAATGCAAACTAGTACAGCCACTATGGAAAACAGTGTGGAGATTCCTTAAAGAATTGCAAATAGAACTGCCTTATGAACCAACAATCCCCCTGCTGGGCATACACACCGAGGAAACAAGAATTGAAAGAGACACGTGTACCCCAATGTTCATTGCAGCACTGTTTATAATAGCCAGGACTTGGAAACAACCTAGATGTCCATCAGCAGATGAATGGATAAGAAAGCGGTGGTACATATACACAATGGAATACTACTCAGCCCTTAAAAGAATAAATTGACTCAGTTCTAATGAGATGGATGAAATTGGAACCGATTATACAGAGTGAAGTGAGCCAGAAAGAAAAACACCAGTACAGTATACTGACACATATATATGGAATTTAGAAGATAGTAATGATGACCCTGTATGTGAGACAACAAAAGAGACAAAGAGATATAGAACGGACTTTTGGACTCTGAGGGAGAGGGATGGGTGGGATGGTTTGGGAGAATGGCATTGAAACATGTATACTATCTTGTAAGAAATGAAGCACCAGTCTATGTTCAATGCAGGATGCAGGATGCATGGGGCTGGTGCACAGGATGATTCAGGTAGATGATGTGGTGTGGGAGTTGGGAGGGGGCTTCGGCATTGGGAGATTGTGTTCACCTGTGGCTGATTCATGTCAATGTATGGCAAAACAAATACAGTATTGTAATTTAAAAATAAATAAATAAATAAAAATTTTAAAAAAGAAAATCAATTCATTTAATCTACTACATTAAAAGAATAAGAAGAAAAGCCATGTAATAATTTAAATTCAGAAAAGCTAGTGATAAAATTCCATACCCAATAGTTACTTTTCAAACGCACTATAAATAAAAATAAAAAAACTTCCGTAACCTGATAAATATATTTAAAAGAAATAAACCTAAATACCAAACTTAAAACTAAACAAGAATTGGTTTACTCTTGAGCTGGAATGGGATGCAAAAGCCTGCTACTCCTACTCCATAGTTTTCCTCACCAGGAAATTAATGAAGAAATAAAAGATGTATAAGTATTACTAAGGACAGCAAATATTATTTTTATTAGCAGACAAGATGATTGCATAGGAATTAATCGTAAAGGAATACACAGATAAATTAACAGAATTTAAATTATACTACTATATAATTGCAAACAATTTGAAAAAATCTTAAGTAACACCATTTTCTAAAGCTAATTAAAAAACACCTAATATCCAGGAAGAAATTTAGTAAAAGATATGCAAGTCCTCTACAGAGAAAGCTCTAAAATATTACTGAGATTAAGTAAAATGGGAGATGGATGGGTGCTGTGTTGAGGGCCTGCAAAATTCAATTAAAATCATAAGAAAACAATTATAAATAATTTTTAACATTTCATGACACAAATTAATGTGAATAACAGTCTCAAACAGAAAAAGAATAAAAGAAAGTCAACAAAGACTAGGCAAGGAGGATGAAGTAATATAAAATTATACATATATATATATATATATACACACACACACACACACACACACACACACAAACATATTTTAGAGATAAGAAAACATTGCTAACGTGAAACAAGGTGTATAAAAAGGAACATAAAACAGCTTACCAGAGCAGAGATGCAGGAGCAGGAAACAGCTGCAAAGGCTGTAACTGGTGCTGCTGGGACTAAGACAAGCTAAGCTGGAATGAGTAATTGCTAGAGTATGGACAACTCTGAGAGTTCAAAACTCCAGGGGACCCAGTCAGGGAGGCTTCACAGATTTTAAGTTTCACCTCCAGGAGCTCAACCACATGATAACAGTAAATAAAGGAGAAAGATCTCCTAGAGCTTCCAGCAGGGAGAGAGGCAAGGAAACCATTTGGAAACTTGAAACAGCACTCTGTTCTGAACAAGGTCTGCCCTCAGGAGAAACTAATTCAGTTCAGTTCAATTCAGTTCAGTCACTCAGTCGTGTCTGACTCTTTATGACTCCATGGACTGCAGCATGCAAGGCCTCCCTGTCCATCACCAACTCCTAGAGTTTACTCAAACTCATATCCATTGAGTCGGTGATGCCATCCAACTATCTCATCCTCTGTCATCCCCTTCTCCTCCCACCTTCAATCATTCCCAGGATCAGGGTCTTTTCAAATGAGTTAGTTCTTTGCATTAGGTGGCCAAAATATTAGAGTTTCAGCTTCAACGTCAGACCTTTCAGTGAATATTCAGGACTGATTTCCTTTAGGATGGACTGCTTGGATCCCCTTGCAGTCCAAGGGACTCTCAAGAGTCTTCTCCAACACCATAGTTCAAAAACATCAATTCTTCAGGGCTCAGCTTTCTTCACAGTCCAACTCTCACATCCATACATGACTACTGGAAAAACCATAGCCTTGACTAAATGGAACTTTGTTGGCAAAGTAATGTCTCTGCTTTTTAATATGCTGTCTAGATTGGTCATAACTTTTCTTTCAAGGAGTAAGCAGGAGAAACTAATTAACCAGATCCAAATCTGCTAGCATACAATCAAAGCCTAATTGACCATGAGAAAAGGGAATACCTAACTCCAGTCAGTGAGAGCCAACCTGTCCTACCTAAGGAAGGAGAAAGAAAACAAAAACTCTTAAAGTTTATAGTCAAGAGGCATAAGCTTACTAAAAGAAACACATAAAAAGATTGAAGGGAGGTGCCCTTGGATACTGAAAGGCTGGTAGAAGAAATAAAAGACCCAGTTGAACTATTCCAGATGATAAATACATGGAAACCTTCCAGAAAGTACATAACAACAACAAGAACAACACATCACTTGAAAAGACATAATAATTAGCTTATCAATCCATTAAGGGTACATCCAAATAAAAGTTTCATAAAGGAAGAACAAAGAAATAGAAGGAAATTACCGAAGAAGTAATACAAGATTTCCCAGAACTGAACAGCAGGTATTTCAAGACTGAAAGAGCCCACCAAGGTCCTAGCACCAATTTTAAGCACAGAAACCTCATGATAACTACTCATATCTCATGTATTTATATTTTCAATTCAGTAAGCCCTCATAGTTCATCATCTTTTAACATCAAAGTATCAACAAGGATTTTCTATAAATACATTAAACATTTCTATGCATTTTCTATAAATATATTTTTTTCTATTGCTAAGGGAAAAACAACAACAACAACGTGTGCTTCTGTGTAGAGGTTTAGCCCAGTTTGGAACTAGCACTGAATCAACTGAATGTTGACTTAGAACAGTCTTAGTTTAGGTAACTCATAACAGAAAACGTTATAAAACATACAAAGTAAAAGTATTAGTCGCTCAGTTGTATCTGACTCTTTGCAATCCCAAGGAGTTGGACTGCATCCCGCCAGCTTCCTCTGTCCACGGAATTCTCCAGGCAAGAATACTGGAATGGGTAGCCATTCCCTCCTCCAGGAGGTCTTCCTGATCCAGGGATCAAACCCAGATCTTCTGCATTGCAGGCATATTGTTTACCATCTGAGCCACCAGGTGAGCCCTTATACAACATAAACAGTATACAAATAAATATATATTTATTTAAAGGAAACAAAAGTTCATAATATAATATTTATCCTTACTCTGTGTAATACATTCTAGTCTATTCTATCCTGTTTTGTAAAGAGAGAAACATTATTAAGATCCCCTAAATTTATTTCACTAAGTTCTAGGATCATTCGTTTAAGAAATATTGCCCTTTTAGACTTAATGCATAATGAAGTTTACTTCAGAGTTCCCTTTTACTGTTTTTTTAATAGTAGTGAAATTATGGCAATAGTATAGATTATTACTTCATAAAGGATTTTAAGAGTATTGAAAAGCTATAATAAGGAGTATCCTTGGAAGTCAGGAACATAAATTTATTCTGTTTTCAACTATATGATTTGTTTAGCTGAGATCATGTACAATATTTCCAGTTTACCACTTTCTCGACTTCAGTGGTAGTCTTTAAGAACACTATCAGTTTTTACAGCAATGTTGAGGAATTGATCTACTATTAAAGTGGTCATTGGGTCCACTACCTACTTTAGCAGATGCAGCTGACAGGATACTACTCAGTGTACAGATTAAAAAGAAGCAGACACTCTCAGCTTTTCTTTATGAAACCCAATGACTTTTAATTAACATCTTAAATTTGCAGGCTCATCGATTACTTAGTAAAGAAATGGGATGAAGGATGAAGTAGCAGATTCTCTAATATTTATCCAAATTTCCCATAAAACAATATTTTTATATCTTCCTCTTTCTCAATCTTTTGTGAGCGACTGAACTGAACTGATCCTGCCTTTCTTTGCGCTTCTGAATAACTCCATACTCACAGTAGCCTTTGACTTACTTTTATGCATCCTTGTATTTTTTTTTTCTCCTGGATATTACTACGGCAACACAGTGATTTCATTTTATCAAAGTGAAATTCTAGAATTACCTGCAATAGAACCAGTGATCTTTAAGGCTAAGGAAAGAAAACAAAGAACAATGGGAAGTGAATGACCAGAATGTAAAAGGACAAGATAGTAATACTAATCTGAAGACACAACCCAACTGCAACATGGAAGGATGAAAGTTAAATTAACTTCTTGGAATTCCTACAGTCCTTGTTTACCTTTTCCTTTCCTTCAGTTTTTCATTTGTGTACTGGTCATTTTGCATATCTGTTTTCACATTTCTATTTTCTCTGTTTGTCTCTGTCTATAAAGTCTTCTTCCCTGCTCTTTCAGATTAAAAATAAAAGACATTTCCTATTTGTATTTCTTGAAGGAGAAAAAAGGTAATGTTAGTTACTTTTAGTGTATTTTTCTCAGTTTGCCATTTCATGGGACAGTTGTTTCAGGCAAAAGTTAAGTCACCATCGACACCACTGCTGTCAAATACAGAGGTATTAAGCCACTGTTATTTAAATTAATTTCATTTAAATTTAAACTAATCAAACTGAAAATAAAATTGAGTTTCCCAGTTGCTCTAGCTATATTTCATGTGCTCAAAAGTCACTTGTAGCCAGTGGCTCTTTGCTTGACAGCACACATAGAGAACAATTCCATTATTGCAAAAAGTTCTGTTGGTCACCCCTCCTTCCCACTAATTTTACAGCTTGCCAAGAGGAACAGGGAATTCAAAGGCCATCATTAAACATGAATTAAAGGCTAGAGATCCTTTGAGAACTGGAAAAAATAAATATTTCAATAATCTCTACAGGAGAAAACAAATTCCTGAAAAGTAAAAAATTAAAAACAAAGCAAAATAAAGTTCTTTAATGGACTGCAGTTTGAATGATTTTTTTTTTTTTTTTTTTTAGCTCAGCTTATTGAGTCAACCATTGAATTGGTCCACTTGGAGATGTACAGATGTGTACAGGTGGTGCATGGCATAAGTATCAGCAGTGAAAAGAAGTTATAAGAGAGAAGCAACAGGGAGGCATTATTTACTTGCTTCCATAAGAAAATCACAAATAATCTTTGATGCTTCCCCTATTATACATGCTCAGAGAACTGTTTTCAGACTTCCCAAGAATGTGAGCCTCCTATGTCATCTTGTCCCTTATAAGCAGATTATTCTCACCATATGAAATAGATGGCGTATCTATTAGTTTGGTGGGTTTGGCATATTTATTAGTTTGATTCTACTCAATGAAAATTTATTAACTGCTTCCTCTAAGCAATATTTCTTATAAAGAATAAGAGGTGAGCTTAATAAAATACTTTGGTGAGAATCATGGTCTAAGAGAAGTGGCCTGAGCTTAAATAACTACAAAGACAAGTAAACCAGGAGAAGCACATTTTACATCTACTTAAGTCAATTTAAGGACATCAAATTAATATGCAGAGTCAAAAAGGGAAAACATTTCCAAATGCAGAGAGGAAGGAAATAGCCAGAATGGCTTCACAAGGGTTTTGAAGCAGGCCTTGAATTTGCAGGAGTTCCATGTCCCATCCCAAGCAGAGAGACATGAGCATGGAGCACAATACAGGACCTTCAAGTAGAGCTCCTCTGGCCAGAACGTCTCCTGATGATACACCACATTTGTGGAAGTAACTGGGGCCAGGTTAATTGGAGCTATTTGTAGAACCGCTTGTGCTCAGTTGCTCAGTCAAGTCTAACTCTGCAACCCTATGGACGGCAGCCCACAAGGCTCCTCTGTTCATAGGATTTTCCAGGCAAGAATACTGGAGTGGATTGCTATGCCCTCCTCCAGGGGATCTTCCTGACCCAGGGATCGAATCTGCATCTCTCATGTCTCCTGCTTTGGCAGGCGGGCTCTTACCACTAGCGCCACCTGGGAGCTCCTGTAGAACTGTACTGTACCTCAAAAATGAAGCAATGATCTTGGTTCATTACCAAGGCAAACCACTCAACATCACAGTAACCCAAGTCCCCCAAAAACAAATGCCAAAGAAGCTGAAGTTGAATAGTTTTATGAAGACCTACAAGAACTTCTAGAACTAACACAATAAAAGGTATCCTTTTATTCATAGGGGACTGGAATGCAAAAGTAGGAAGTCATAAGATACCTGGAGTAAACAGGCAAGTTTGGCCTTGGGTACAAAATGAAGCAGGGCAAAGGCTAACAGAGTTTTGCCAGGGAGGATATGCTGGTCATAACAAATACCTCTTCCAACAACATAAGAGAAGACTCTACACATGGACATCACCAGATGGTCAATACCAAAAATAGATTGATTATATATATTCTTTGCAGCCAAAGATGGAGATGCTCCATAAAATCAGCAAAAACAAGAACTGGAAATGACTGTGCAAAATTCAGGCTTAAATTGAAGAAAGTAGGGAAAAACTAGGCCATTCAGGTATGACCTAAATCAAATCCCTTGCAATTATACAATGGAAGTGACAAATAGATTCAAGGTATTAGATTTGGTAGACAGAGTGCCTGAAAAACTATGGACAGAGGTCCATAACATTGTATAGGAGGTGGTGACCAAAGCTATCCCCTAGAAAAGAAATGCAAAAGGCAAAATGGTTGTCTGAAGAGGCCTTAAAAGAGCTGAGAAGGAACAGAAGTGAAAGCTAAAGAACAATAGAAAAGACCTGAATACAGAGTTCCAGAGACTAGGAGGAAGAGGTAAAACCTTAAGTGGACAATGCAAAGAAATAGAGGAAAACAATAAAATGAGAAAGATTAGAGATCTCTTCAAGAAAATTGGAGATACCATGGGAATATATCATGCAAACATGAGAACAATAAAAGACAGAAATGGTAAGGACCCAATAGAAGCAGAAGAGATAAAGAAGAGGTGGAGAGAATACAGAGAAAAACTGTAAAGAAAAAGTCTTAATGACCCAGATAACCATGATGATGTGGCCAAGATTTTATTTTCTTGGGACCCAAAATCACTGCCGATGGTGACTATAGCCATGAAATTAAAAGACACTTGCTCCTTGGAAGAAAATCTATGACCAACCTAGACAGCATATTAAAAAGCAGAGACATCACTTTGCTGACAAAGGTCTGTCTAGTCAAAATCATGGTTTTCCAGTAGTCACGTATGGATGTGAGATTTGGACCATAAAGAAGGCTGAGCACCAAAGAATTTATGCCTTTGAACTGTGGTGCATGAGAAGAATCTTGAGTTCCTTGGACTGCAAGGAGATCCAGTCAGTCCATCCTAAAGGAAATCAATCCTGAATATTCTTTGGAAGAACTGATGCTGAAGCTGAAGTTCTAATACTTTGGCCACCTGATGCGAAGAGCCAACTCACTGGAAAAGACCCTGATACTGGGAAAGATTGAGGGCAGTGGGAGAAGGTAGCCACAGAGGTTGAGATGATTGGATGGTATCATCAACTCAATGGACATGAGTTTGAGCAAGCTTTGGAGATGGTAAAGGTCAGGGAAGCCTGGGTGCTGCAGTCCATGGGGTCGCAAAGGGTAGGACACAACTGAGTTCAGCAACAACAAATTGGAACTATATTGTAGAGCACCTTAAAAAGAAGGATGACATTTATCATTTTTGTTCTGTTGATGTTGATGAGCAGGATTAAGAGGGACAAATCAAGAATAAAGTAATGGAAAATTCTGTGAGATTCAGTATCTTGCCAGTCCCATACGTCTATGCTAGAGACAAACATCAACACACAACTGAAAATGTTTAGGACTTAACAGTTTATAAAGTGCTTTAATGTTCATGAAATAAACATGAAACAAATTAAATAAATCTTTACAAAAACTTTGTGAAGTGGACTTTATTATTTGTATTTTATAAATATTGTACCTATGGTTCAGATGATGTAACTTGCTTCAACTCACAAAGTAACTAGCAGAAGTTATTTTTTAAAAGGGGATATCCAGTTGGCAAATGCCCTTATTTTTCCATACACCAGTGGTTCTCACACTGTTTTGGCTCAAGACACTTTACACTGTTAAAAGTACTGAGTATTCCAAAGAGGTTTTGTTTATATTAGCTATCTCTCCCAAGGTTTTTCATAAAACTGAAAATTTTATAAAATATTATTTAATGATTTGTTTAAATCAATAATCATAAGCATATTACATGCTAACATAGATAACAGATTTTGGCAAAAAAGTTTTCAAAACAGAAAAAAAATTACTAAGAAGAGTAAAATTGTTTTACATATTTGCCAAAGCTAATGTCTCACTAAATAGAAGACAGTTGAGTTCTCAAATCAACTGCTGCTCATTCTGTCAAAATACACAGCTTTAGTGAAAGCCTACAACGAAAATGCTGTCTCACACTGACGTGCGGATGGATAAGGGAGGATTATTCGGTAGCCTTTTTAGATGCTGTGCATATTCACCATTGATATCACACCCAAAGCTCAGTGAGTGGTTGCTCCTCAAAAGTTTAACTTCAGTGGAATCTGAATATTTATCAAGGAATTTTTTTGTAATTTCTTAGTTTGAAGTACATTGAATTATATCGCATGCTGAATGATTCCCTATACTCATGAATGACTATAACATCAAGCATTGATCGTATAGAAGATAGTGGTTTGCTAAGTAATATTGATTCATTTCTTCTAAATGTGAAGACAGTTTTACTTCTTAAAATTAAACAAACAAACAGATTACAATCTGAAACTGCCACAGCCTGTGCTCCGTAGAGTCCACACAGGCCCCACCCACCCTGCAGAGTGGCTCCAGCACAGAGCGGGGGGCTGGAAGAGGCGATGGGGAGTGATCGCCTGTGTGGAATAAAGGAGGCCTAAATGCCGCGGGGACTGCCCCTGCTGGCAGGGGCACAGGCGGCACGTCGGTTGTAGCAGAGTCCTCTGCCTGTGGTCAGCCCACCACAGCCTGCACCCCATGAGCTGAGAGCCCACATGGTCCCCTCCTGCTCTAGCATTGCCCGTCTCTGGGGAAAGGGTGCCAGCTGGGAGAGGAAAGAATGCACACTTAAAGGGAACCAAGCCAGCCTGGACCCGACCAGCAGGGCTTCTGTTCCATCAGCCTGAATCCAACCTCGCCCTCAGTGCGGCGGTGCTGGCCAACGAGTGGAGGAGGAAGTCTCACCTTACGCTTGCCTCTGGCATCAGCTCCTCCATCTCCAGCTCCACTTCCCACAACAATGCCAGCTGCCAGCACATCTTGCGGGAAAAATGAGACTTCTTTTTCACCAAAGGCAACGGGGCACCTGAAGACTACATAGGGACACTACCACAGAAGGGCACCCCTTTCAGACTGCAGTAGATAACTGTTTCACCTAAGTTCACAGGGAAAGGAATATATATGTATACATGTGTGTATGTATGCATAAATATATATGTATATAAATATATGTATTCTCACTGATGTTGCAAAAGTGATGAGGATAAAATTGTGGGCACCTTAACACGTGTTTCAAGGCAGTGACATCAAATGCACTAGGATAAATACCAACACATAAAAAAGCAAATAGCAACTGAGCATGATTCCAAAAATAGGCTTGACCTTGCTAAATAGGCCCTAGGGACCCACAGTTATCCACGAGCCATACTTTGAAGTCTGCTGTGCTATATACGTCCTCTGCTTAATTCCTGGTATTGTGTTACTAAATAAGAAAAGATAGTCATTATATGTAATATCTTGCTAAAAATACTATTTGTTATATTATGAATAACTAACCATAAGATAAACAATTAAGTTTATTAAATTGTTTATTTATAACAAAAATCAAATTGTCCCAAATACACTGGTATTGACTGAATGTTTTGTCCACCCAAATTCATAGGTTGAAGCTGCAATGTCATGTACAGTTGTATTTGGGGACAGGGCCTACAAGGAAGTATTTAAGGTTAAATGGGGTCATATGCCGGAGAAGGAAATGGCACCCCACTCCAGCATTCCTGCCTGGAGAATCCCGTGGACAAGAAGAACCTGGTGGGCTGCTGTTGGACACGACTGAAGCAACTTAGCAGCAGCAAGGGTCCTGTGCATGGGGCCCTGATCCAGTGGGGTTGGTATCCTTATGAGAGGATTTGTTCTTGTTTTCTCCACCAAGTGAGAGCACAGTCAGGAAGGGGGCCCCACCAGAAAATAACCCTGCTGGACCTTGATCTGGAACTCCCGGCCACCACAGCTGTGAGAAGAGAAACTTCTGTTGTCTAAGGCACCAGTACTTTATGGCATTTTGTCCTGTGGTATTTGGTATCTGGTGTACAGTACTTTGCTATGGCAACCTGAGCAGGCTGACATACACACTTACTTTATAATTCATAAAAGCTAGTCAAAGCCCCAGAATTTTACTTCAAATATGTATGTTGTCATATACATATTGAGGACTTGAATGCAAAAGAAGCTTTTTTAAAATTATATTTCAACCAACTAAAGTAATGAGATCTTATAATACATATCCATGTTGGTTCAGCTCTGAAGTTAAGAAGTTCGATTAGATGATTACTTTCCTTGGTGTCCCTGCATGCCCAGAGTAAGACTATATTATCTTGAAGGGTCTGGGTATAGTTTTCCAGAATCAATACTTGCTCTTTAGTAGTGACATAGGAGCAGACAATTGCATAATGAAGCTGTCTGTCTTTATTTACACAATGTATTTTTGTATTCACTAGGCCAGAAAGAATAGTTCTGTGTAGCAGCTGTCATTGTGTTTTTGCTTATCTCAGTCCTGTCTGCCAGTGTTATAATTCACCAGCTGACACCCGCCTTGGCAGAAACCAAGGGCAGTGATTTCATGCCAAAGCAACAAGGAGGCTCTGAACTCTGACACAATTCATCTTAGTTCTAGTTAGTAAAGGGGGATTCTTTCTGAGTTTTCTCTCTCTCTGTTGAAGCATTTCCCTGCTGGAAGGGGAGTGGGAGCGGGAAGGAGGTGGAGGGAGGGGTAGTGGTAGGCTGGAAAGGAACACTGAGACACAGTTATGGCTCTGTCTGATGCAAGGGAACAGGGTCACAGGAAGACAGGGCCAGTTGTGAGGGATCAAGGCTGAACGCCCAGATAATGAAATTCCTGCTTCTTTGATTTTGCAGAGTTGGAAGGATATGAGAGCACATTTGGTATCCAAAAATACACTTCTGTTCAACTCACACTATTTGGAGGTTCAAAGTGTAATTTCTGGCACTTTCTGATTTAGGAAGCTTAGACTTGAGCATGAAGGCAGTTGATTGTAGTCATCAAAAATAGACTTGTTTTGGTTGTGAATGCTAAATAAAATAGAAAATATACTCGCTCAAGTCAATTTCTACACACTAATGTTCAAAGTTCTTATAGGTCTTATTCAGCAAGCAGAATAATGAAGGAAGCAAACCTGAGGGAAATACTGGACAGATAATCATAATTTTTTAAAAAGTGTTTCCTTTTAATAGTTTTTATAAAGTGCATATGCACACCCTAAGAATCCCCTAGATTTCCCACAATATGCCTAGAATAAGGACTGTACTTTCCATCCTGTTTCCTGAGACAGAGTGTATCACAGTGGTCAAACTGAAATGCAGAAATGAGAGAATAAGCTAGGAAACTGAGACCTATGAATATTCCCCTGGCATCAATTATCTTTATATTACCAGCCAAAAACAAGTTTAAAGCTAATAATGTTAAGCTCAGTTTCCCCCTTTCCTTTCTGTGTACAGATATAATCTGATTAAGAAGATCTGTAACACAAGGATTGCCTTAAAAGTAACCTGATTTCCTACTGTATAAAGGCTGCCATTTCTTGGCAAGTTACAGGGCAGTTCTGATGGGCCTCTTGCATTATTACAGAATGTACTTGAGTTGTTGCTGATTGTGATCTTTGTATCTTGTTATTGCCCCTACTCCCAAGTATGGAAAGAAATCTTGTGTGTCTATATTGCAATTCACTAGGAATAACAAAAATAAAAGAATAATTCATCAAAATATTTAAAATGAAACTACAAATGTAGCAATAGACCAATAAAGGGTCAACAATCACTGAACACAATGAAAATTATAGGTTCCACATGTTCTGCTGACTAGAGCATCGCCATCAGAGCTTTGAACAATGCCAGATATTTTTGATGAAGTCAATTTGCAAGAAATGCTTTGGCTACGTGTGCTTCTAGAATGATAATCTTTATTTGAGGGAAGATGTTTGCAGACATTAGTTTTTACTTTAAAGCTCATGAAATAACTTCACAGTATCAGTGACAGGCCACACCTACTCCAAAGGAAAAGAGCAACCTCATACCCATCAGACCTTTCAAAGAAAGAAGGCAGGGAAGAGATTCTGTAAGATGTTAGTAAAACTACTTTAGGATCAGACTTAAAAAGACTATTTTAGGATAGATAGGTTTGAGTAGAAATGGCAAAATAAGAAGAAAAGTGATTGGACCACACAAGATAACCAAACAGCAGAGTGGCAAGTAGGCCAAGCTCCAGTGCTGACCCAATAGTAGCATCCCTGGATCCAGTCAGAAGCTGGGCTCTGGGCACAGTTGGAGGCTCTGGTGGTTATCTGAGCACTGAAAAGTTAGGAAGGATGAATGGATCTACTCTTTCTCCAAGGCTTGCTGTTGGTCCTCACTGCAAAGTTGGAAAATAGTCAACCAAAGCCGTTCCTGGTCCTCCAACCAAATCTAGCCTATGGGCATGTGCAGTGGGCCCACAAAAAGTTGAATAAGTTGTCAACATTTAAAAATCAGGAGATTATATTTAGCATTCTTCCTGACAAAAATTTGTCAATTCTGACCAAACTGAGTATTCTCACAACTTCACAAGGACATGTTTATGTATGCCCTCCTATTTGACATGGTCTCTACAACTATCATTCTGATCTCCATCCACCCTGTTTCAAACATTGATGTTACCTACCTGCTAGCTTGAAAACATTTGAATTATGCACATGGACTATTAAGTAGCTCTGAATATCTTCATTAAGGAGACTGAACTAGATTTTATTTTACGCTGACTGAGTCTAGGGTGCATGTTAAGGTTACATAAAATCAATTTTCTGTTTTTCTTTTTAGAAGAAAATTTTATAATATGGTAATTGTCTGCTTCTTTTAAGTTAGATAAAACATTTCTAAAACAACTTAAAACTAGTTTATTTTTAAAAAGGTATTTTTGACTAATATTTTTCTTTATTAAATTTTATTTCTTTATGCTTATAAGAAAATTATTTAATATTAATTTGTTAATGTAATAGATACAGTTGTCTTGCTTTTAAAAATGTACCTTTTAAAGTCTTAAAATAGCCACTCTATAGTTATATCTTTTTGTAATGTTAATCTTACTGTAGCTTTCTCTGTTTGGCTCATCTTTACAAATACATGATTTTTTTACTTTAAATATTTCTATTGGTTTTATTATTGTTGGTTATGGTTTCTGTTTCAATAATTTACATTTCTAATTATTTTCTGTGTTCTAAATCTTGAGTTGATTCTAGTTCTTGAATGCGTAAATAAGTTATTTTCCAATTTTCTTAATTTTTAACTAATGTAATGTTATAATCTTTCTCTAAGATCTGGAGTCGGAGCACAGAACAATCTCTGGCCCACAGGTGCAGCCCATATTTATTTCTGGTTCATTCACTCAGTTGTGTCCAGCTCTGTGTCCGTGGACTTCAGCATGCCAGGCTTCCCTGACCTTCACTATCTCCTGGAGCTTGCTCAAACTCAAGTCCTTTGAGTCAGTGATGCCATCCAACCATCTCATCCTCTGTCATCCCCTCCTCCTCCTGCCTTTAATCTTTCCCAGCATCAGGGTCTTTTCCAGTGAGTCAGCTCTTCGCATCAGGTGGCCAAGGTATTGGAGCTTCAGAATATTTTAAATTTCTTTTAGTTCTTAGCATTTTCTAATTTCCAGTGAAATATTTTAATCCATAAATCATCTAATTGTATTTTCTTCCTTTTTTTTAGAAGCATTGGATAAGGAAATTGGTCATTTTGTATGTTAATAGCTGATTCAATTCCATTGTGGTCAGAGAAAATAGTATGTATGATATGTGTTTTTCAGAAATTTTTGAGTTTGTGGCCTTATAAAGGTTCATTTTTAAAGTCCATTTCAGTTTGAGAAAATAATCTATTACATATGTATATAGCAATATGTATTTCATTTACTCCCCTGGTGGCTCATCTGGTAAAGAATTTGCCTCCAATGTGGGAGACCTGGGTTCAATCCGTTGGTTGGGAAGATCCTCTGAAGAAGGGAATGGCAACCCAGTCTAGTATGCTGGCCTAGAGAATTCCAGGTACTATACAGTCCAAGGAGATGCAAAGAGTCAGACATGACTGAGTGACTTTCACTTTCAGTTTATCCCATTTACTAATTTAAACAATACTTAAAATCTTTTATGGACTTAAATTTTGTCAAGCTAAATCTATTGGTTTATAAAGCATGTGTTAAATTCACACTATAATTATTGTTTGTCAATTTCCCCTTGAAATTTTATACACTTTTCATTAAATAATTTGAAGTTATATTGTAATATTTAATATGTAATGATTTCTCCATTTGCTAGAAGTTAATATATAAGTATCAATTATCTCTAGCTATATGTATGAGTCTTTTTCACTAAATCTAATTTTGTCTGATATTAATATTGCTCCATACACTTAACTTGGGTTAGGATTTTACACTATATCTTTTTATATCTCTTTATTTTCAGCAATTCTAAATCATTTGGCTTGGTGTCTCTCTTGTCAGTAATACATGATAATCTTTTTGTGTTTTGCTATTTCAATAGATTTTTATTTCAGAGCAGGTTAGTCCACCTATATTTTATTGAAATTGCTGGAACATTTAGATTTATTGCTATAGTCTTTTACCATTATATATGCTTTTAGCCAACTAACGTCTCATCTTTTTTAAGATTTGATAGTTTAGAAGCTACAAATTACAAAGAAATAAATTATAAATTTATATAATTTATGTGTATATATACAGATGCACATACATATACAGTCATCCCTTGGCATCTGCAAGGTTAGTTCCAGGACCCCCTGAGTGCCAAAATTCTCAGGTGCTCAAGCTTCTAGGCAAGTGCGTAGCCTCTCCCTTCTCCAGGGAATTTTCGGACCCAGACATTGAATCTGGGTCTCCTGCATGGCAGGTAGATTCTTTACCACCTGAGCTACAGTTAACCCATCAACGACTGAAAAAATTAGCAAAAGTTGTCAGTTCCTCAGGGTGTATGTTATCTTGTAACAGGGCATATGACTCACTGAATAGACCGAGTAGGTATATTTATCCCACAATCGCCTTCTTGGTGGCAGTTCTTATGCAAGAAACTCCCTGCATAACCATGCTTAAGAACCCTTGCAATCCGATCAATCTTCAAAGTCCCAAAATCTGGCTACTGTCTCTACTACATCTTGAAAGAGCTACCCAAGAGTACCAATGCCCACCAGGGTGCTAAATCTCAGTAACTCTCCTTAATTCTTCTTGTGCCTCATTCGTCTGTGAATCTGATAATTTGTCTCACTTATATTTGAAATACCACCTTACATCTTGATTTTTAGAGCACTAATCTTCGAGATTTAAACCTAACTTTTACCTGCAGTCACCACTTCCTCTGCCTATGCTTTACATGTTCAAGTTTCCCAAATAAGTTTTACCACATCTTCTACACATTTTTCTGGTTTATCTCATCCACTTTCATAGCTTAAGCTAAGACCTGGTAAACCTCAGATTTTCCTCTTTCACTCACATCTGAACCAAGCTCTCAACTACTCAATATATGTCTGATCTTAGATAAACGGCAGGTAATTGCACTAGATGTGTCCAAAAATATACTAAACATATCCCATGTATTAAAACCTCATCCTTTTCCTGAATTTCCTGTGCTGGTTTTTGGCACCACTATATATAGCCAGGTGTCAAAGCCAGAAACCTAGACTCTCTTCCCTTGTTTTCAGATCCAAAACTCACTGAGTCATGTTGACTATTTACATCTCTTGAATAGTCCTGGAATCTGCCCCATATCCCCATCTCTCTTGACATTGCCTTGCTCAGGCCTCTTCCTAGATTACAACAAACCATAGTTGGCCTCCGATTTGCATTCTTGCCTGTTTCCAATGCAATCTCTACGTGTTTTCGCCAGAGAGTGTTTTCCACTATGATAATCAAAGCAAGTATCCCACTGGTTAAATGAGCATCTCACTTAGTATCCCCCAAGGTGCCCCACTGCAGTAACATCTAAAAGCCTCACTATAAACTATCAAATCTTTCCAACGTGGTGACCCTGTAAACCTTTGGATGTAGTACTTTTACATTGCATATTATGTCTTAGTTATACTAATATTAAGTATGTAGCTTTTCTAATTTAGAATGTGCTGGTCCTCACCTCTTACTCTGGCTAATGATCACCTACTTATGAAGACTGAACAGAAGGGTCATTTCTCCTGCGTGCCCTTATGTAGCTCTCTCTTATTATCTGTCAGAGCAACTTGCTTACATCTATTACATATATCAGCATATTAAAATCATATATAAAACCAATACAGTATTGTAACATTTAGAATAAAGTAAAAATAAAATTTTTAAAAAATGAAAAAAAATCATATATCTCAGCATATGTTGAAAATTCTAGCACATAGAGTCTGTTATAACACATGCTCATTAATCTGAATACATTAATAGGTAATCATAACTTAATACAGTGTAGCATGTGAAAGTTCTACCAAACATACAAACAACTTATAATCATGGGAAACAAGTGATATTTTAAGGTGAGAAATGTGGAAACTAAAGGCTTCATAATAATGTTGGATATTAACAGGGGCTCTGAAAGAGGTGAGACTAACCAAGGATATGAGCACTTAAACTTATTTGATTTTCTCCACCATCATGCCAAAGCTTCCCGAAGGCATCAGCAGACAACTTCCCCACTTTTTAAAACTCCTTGTGCATTAAGGCACTAATATCTAAGAGAGTTTTTCTGACAGGTGAAAGAAACGTGTGTCATGACTTTGATAATACAGTAACTGAGGTGAGAATTTTATTGAATTCTTTTTTTTAAACAAAGAATTTATAAAGAATAGAGTCAAATAGACCTTTATTTCTCTTTTTCTTCATCATGGAGTAAGATTTCTAGGCATCCATTAGAAAAGTAGTAGGTTTAAATATTTCCCCTTTAGGAAAAAAAAAACTACAGCTTCTTCTCTATCAGATGTTCAGTTCTGATATGGTGCTAAAATCACCCAGACTTCATTCATCATTGGTTTAAAAGCACTTGATACCTTGTAATACTCTTAATAACAGAAAATGCTTATAGTTAGGCAATAAAATGCTTTCTATATATTTTCAAGTGTATTTGTCCTGTGTTTCTATCTTAGGAGTATAAGGAGGGATATACAGCTGAAAACAACCTCTACATCATGTAAAGGAGCTGAGAAGAAACACAAAGCAAGTTCACCCATTCAAGTAAATTTTTATTTTGAATATGTGATTTTTCCACAGGCCAAAAGATTGCTATGTCAGATTTGTAATTTAATACAAATAACAATAAATATAAAAGCAAAAATGTATTCTACTTTAAACATATTTTATGCAAGGACAGCTTTTTAAAACAAGTTTTAACTTATTTTTATCTTGATGTTTAGAATTTTTCCTCCTCTCCGTTCAAGCAGCCTATTCAATGTGTTCATTGTCTCAGAGGGTTTCCTCGGTGGCTTAGCTGGTAAAGAATCTGCCTGCAATGCAGGAGACTTGGGTTCGATCCCATCGTCTCAGAGATGAATGTGATAAATTAAAAAGTTGAGAAAAGGAGAGTCTTCTGGAGTTTCTTACAGAAATTCTAAGGCCTCAGGGATATAGAGAAGACTTACACCATGGACAAATTTGGGGTAGAAACATCTGGTGTGAGAACATGAAATTTCTTCTTATCAGAAAGGAGTAGGGTGAGAACAGAGATGTTGAAAGATGCTAAGGAGGGAGAAGTCTGAGGGAGGATAGGGATGAAGAGATGAGGGGGTATTTCTGCAAAGGGCTTTGTGTGTGTATGTGTGTGTGAGTGTGTGAGTGTATTAGTCGCTCAGATATGTCCGACTCTGCGAGCCCATGGACTGTAGCCTGCCAGGCTCTTCTGTCAATGAAATTCTCCAGGCAAGAATACTAGAATGGATTGTCATACCCCTCCTCCAGATGATCTTCCCAACCCAGGGACTGAACCTGGGCCTCCTGCTTTGCAGGCAGATCTATTACTGTTTGAGCCACCAGGGAAGCCCCAAAGGGCCTTGCTCTCAGCTTTTCAGCAAAGAGCTAGATCTGCAGAGCAGATTACTCAGTTTTCATGGTCACTGGTGCTCTGGGGCTGTCCAGGAGCTGAGTGGTCATATGTAAGCTGGCCAGCCCGTGCTTGTTCCATATGCCCTGAGGCCAACAAAGCTGAGAGCCATTCTTTCCACTTTCCGGCTATTGTCAGGCAGAGACATCTGCCTCTCTGCCATCAATTCCCTCTGTATGTGCCCAGCATGAATGATGTTGTCCATAATCTGAAAATGTCCTTGAATCACCTCTCTGACTCTCCTCATACTCCAGCACATCCAGAAACCAAAAACACTTTTTCCTGGACAGTGAGCAAAGAAGTGAGCATTGAGGAAACAAAAGGCCCTGCACCTGTTTTGCTGGGAGTCAGGGTAAGGAAGTGGGTGGTGATGAATGGAACCCATCTCTAGAACCAACAGACTTAAGTGACATGGGTAGGGATGAATTCTTTACACAAGAAATTTCTCCAAAACATATGATCTGGATGTGCATTTTACATTTACATTTATCTAACATGCATTTTATTTTGCTGTTAAATTAAGTTGGTAAGTCATAATATTTTCTTTCTAGATTATGGTGTAGCCTCTGTTTTACAGAAGAAATTGCCTACTAGGCACCCACTAACTTATTTGTGTGGTTCACACAGTGTTTAACTTAGAATTAGCTACTACAGTTTACATATTTGTAGCTTTCAGATGAAAATCCAATTTTCTGACTACTCTTTTTAACCTGGATGATTTAACAGTCCTGGGATTGTTATCACATAGCCATGACTGACTATAGTTAAGTAGACACTGTGCTTAAGACAAGGCGAGAGTTCTCAAGCTGCTGTGCCCACAACCATTTTATTCATCTTCTTTCCTCTCCAGAAACTTGAAGCATTTGAGTCTAAGAATGCTTGCATGAGATAGTTTCATATCCCCTTCAAGAGTTATCTAGTCTTTCAACTTCAAGATGAAATACTGTACAATAATTTGTTGTTCAGTCAATCCCAGTTGTGTCTGACTTTTTGTGATCCCATGGACTGCAGCATGCCAGGCTTCACCATCTCCTGGAGTTTGCTCACACCCATATCCATCAAGTCATTGATGCTAGCCAACCATCTCATCCTCTGTTGTCCCCTTCTCCTTCTGCCTACCATCTTTCCCAGCATCAGGATCTCTTCCAGTGAGTCAGCTCTTCACATTAGGTGGTCAAAGTATTGCAGCTTTAACTTTAGCATCAGTCCTTCCAATAAATATTCAGGGTTGATTTACTTTAGCATGGACTGGTTGGATCTCCTTGTAGTTCAAGGGACTCTCAAGAGCCTTCTCCAACACCACAGTTCACAAGCATCAATTCTTTGGAGCTCAGCTTTTTTATAGTCCAACTCTCACATCCACACACGACTACTAGAAAAAGTGTAGCTTTGACTGGATGAACTTTGTCAGCAAAGTAATGTCTCTGCTTTTTAATATGCTTTTCTTCCAAGGAGCAAGTGTCTTTTAATTTCATGGCTTCAGTCACTGTCCACAGTGATTCTGGAACCAAGAAAATAAACTCTGTTACTATTCCCATTGTTTCCCCATCTATTTGCCATGAAGTGATGTCATTGGATGCCATGATCTTAGGTTTTTGACTGTTGAGTTTTAAGGCAACTTGTTTACTCTCCTCTTTCACTTTCATCAAGAGGCTCTTTAGTTCCTCTTCACTTTCTGCCATAAGGGTGGTGTCATCTGCATATCTGAGGTTATTGATATTTCTCCCAGTAATCTCGATTCCAGCATGTGCTTCATCCAGCCCAGCATTTTGCATGATGTACTCTGCATATAAGTTAAATAAGCATGGTCACAATATACAGCCTTGAGCTACTCCTTTCCCAAGTTTGAACCAGTCTATTGTTCCATATCCAGTTCTAACTGTTGCTTCTTGACCTGCATACAGGTTTTGGAAGAGGTAGGTAAGGTGGCCTGGTACTCCCATCTCCTTAAGAATTGTCCACAGTTTTTTGTGATCCACACAGTCAAAAGCTCTAGTGTACTCAATGAAGCAGAAGTAGATATTTCTCTGGAATTCTCTTGCTTTTTCAATGATCCAGTGGATGTCAGCAATTTGATCTCTGGTTTCTATGCCTTTTCTAAATCCAGCTTGTTCATTTGGAAGTTCTATTAGCCCAGCTTGGAGGATTTTGAGTATTACTTTGCTAGCATGTGAAATGAGTGCAATTGTGTAATAAACACTTGCTAAACACACATACATACTTAAGCCAAAAAAGTATATAGCCATATAATTGTGAATCAAATCATCCCCAAATCTGAATTAATAAAAGGGAAAACAGGTTTCTTATAATGAAAGAAAGTCCTCTAGGATTTAAAATTCAAGGAATGTGTAGAGAAAGTAAGCAGCATATGTGTAGCTGAGATATAATTGGTCAATTAAAGAAGAGATTTTGTACAGAGATTGTAGAAGAATAGCCAACTCTCTCTTTAGAAAAAGAGTTGCCAATGCATTCCATAGGAAAAGTTCTGAGATATAGGCAAAATGAGGAGTTCATGTTTAGATCAGTAGACCTCTCCTGTTAAAATTTAAAAATTCAACTTCAACTTAAAAATTTTTTCCAGAGAAAGAGTTTAAAAGATCCTTTCCTGAGAAGAACGTCTCCTCGCCAAATCAATAAGCATTCATGTTCATTTCTCCAGTACTCTTGCCTGGAAAATCTCATGGACGGAGGAGCCTGAGAAGCTGCAGTCCACGGGGTCGCACAGAGTCGGACACACCTGAAGGGACGTAGCAGCAGGATGCTCATTTACTCAATTGTGTCTGACTCTTTGCAACCCCATGGACTGTAGCCTCCAGTCTCCTCTGTCCATGGAATCTCCCAGGCTTGCCATTGAGTGGGTTGCCATTTCTTCTCAGGGGATCTTCTCAACCCAGTGATCAAATCCCAGTCCTCTGCATTAGCAGGAGGATTCTTTGCCACTGAGCCACCTGGGAAGCAAAAATTCTAGTCATTTGAGCAATAATGACTTACAGACACCATTGTCTCCATCACTCTTTAAATAAATGTAAAGAGAAATCAGTATATTACTCTGGCCCAGAAAAAAATCAGAATTTAGGGAATTACCTAAATGCACTCAGAAAGTCAATGGTAAGCCTTTATCTTATCTCCTGTCATCATCATGCATTTGCAATGTGGTATAAAGACTTACAGCTGGCATGCAGCAAGTGAAATGTGTTGGAATAGGAATTTTTAATTGACATAACTTCACTGAAAATACGTGAATAATGGCAAAATGTAAGATTTCTCTCTTTGCTATCTTGTTAAAATTCTTTGACTTTAAAGAGAACACAAAATGTCAAGGTATCAGAAAAGTCTTCTAGGTCTTATGTCTGTCCAAGGCCTTTTATATTTTGATTATTTGCCATGAGTCAATATACTCAATAAAAAGCTTTCATCATGCCAAATTGTTTTTAAATATTTTTTGAAGAAGTTATTGAGGTATTATCTTCCTTAAGATTCTTCCTATTTTATTTTGTATTGATAGCTGTTCATGCTGAAGGTTACTAAGATTTGCAAGACGCTTAGTAAGTATTGACTAAATCTGAAGATTATGAAGGTTTACACATTTTAACATATGTGATGTGACCTTAATCTGCTCAAATCTAAAACAAATATTTTATAAATACCCATTAGCTCTTTGACCATGATTTTTTATTTCCTGGGATGCCTATCTAGTTCATGGATCAGAAATTGTAAATGCAGTAGAAAAATATGTCTTGATTTAAAAAAAAAAGGCATTTGTAGCATAATGGAAATGTTCTATAGTGCTTTGAGGGAAGTCCATTCAATTTCACTGACATTCATAAATGATGACTAATGCATTCAAACAGAATGAGTAATTTACCAAATTACAGACATTTGGATGGGCTCAGAATGAAGATCTTGTTTGTTTGGGTATGTCCTGAAGTGAATCTCAATGAAGTTTACCTCATTATGCCTGGTTCTACAAATAGGCTTCAGTCACAATCTGAACAAAAGCCCTGACATGTAAATAAATGTGCGAGTGATGGCCAGCTACATTAGTCTTTTTGTCCCCGCACCACTCAGGGATAGTCAATCCCATCAAAAATATCAGTCCCCAATAGACGGGACCATTGTACTTACCACACAAGTGCTATGAAAGACTTCTCTTGGCATGGCCTCGTTGTCACATTTACCATCCTGGCCACAAGAGCCAGGTACACAAACCATATGTTCACTCTTGCAGCATCTGTGTACCACTCTTTAGAAAGCGGTCCTAACAGTGCTTCCTCCACATCTCCATGCTGTTGACTCCCACAGCACACTGCAGAAGAGACTCTGAACCTTTAAGCACTTCTTATAAGGGTTTTAACCTTCTGGTATAAACCAGAGATGAAGAACTGCAGCAAACACTACTTCCCATGATAGTAACACATACATCACCATGTGCCCTGTGACTGTGCCCCAATTTTGTACACATTTTCACTGTTTCTATAAAAATAAAAAATGCCAGGTAAAGATATAAAATCTAATTTTTGCAGAATTGTTTCAATTATATCCTGAAATAAATTAGACCTAGTGTATGTCTAGTCCAACAAGTTCTGAACATTTGATAAATTTAAGAAAATAAAAAATAATCTTTGCCTCTGATAAGCTGAACCGAATCAGTAACCTACATTTTCTCAATAGGCAATGACATTACTATTTCAGCTTCAGGAACAGATACCTACCTCCTCGGAATTTGCTAATCACTGTAAATCTTACTAACACCATGTCCAAAGATATACAATAACTGTCTACTTTTCTGCCAGGATTTATGATCCTGTCTGTTTTTAGCCTGAGTACAAATATATGACATAAATAGGCACATGGACTACAGACAGAACAGTGAGCAAAGTAGAATAAGTTCCTGAGTCCCTGAAGGTTACAGTCTTTAAGAGAAAACATATATTGACCAAATGATTAGGAGGGATATGGGCTGTGCAGAATGATATGAGAGGTACTGAATGCTATGGAAGCTTACTAGAGAGGAACCTAACCTAGGCTTAGGGAACAAGGATGGTTTCTCTAAGGAGTGATGTTTATATTGAAACTTGAAATATAAGCATGCTAAGTAGGTGAATGTGTAGCATGAGCAGGTAGGAATGTTTCATGAGGATGGAACAGTACATCTAAGCATATCAGAAGAAGAAAGATAATAGCATATTCAATAAACAGCACATAAGCCAGTGTGGTTGGAACAGAGAGAGGGGTAGAGTGGACAAGGATGAAGCAAGAGAAGCAAGCACGGGCCAGATCATCCTGGGCCTTGGAAATGAATAGACTTTCTATTCATTTGAAAGCCCATTGAATGAATAGACTTTGCCAGAGATGACTGACAGTCACTGGGAAGTGTATGAGTTTGCTAGGGCTACCCTAACCAACAAAGGTCCGTCTAGTCAAGGCTATGGTTTTTCCAGTGGTCATGTATGGATGTGAGAGTTGGACTGTGAAGAAGGCTGAGCACCAAAGAATTGATGCGTTTGAACTGTGGTGCTGGAGAAGACTCTTGAGAGTCCCTTGGACTGCAAGGAGATCCAACCAGTCCATCATAAAGGAGACCAGTCCTGGGTGTTCATTGGAAGGACTGATGCTGAAGCTGAAACTCCAATACTTTGGCCACCTCATGCGAAGAGTTAACTCATTGGAAAAGACCCTGATGCTGGGAGGGATTAGGGGTAGGAGGAGAAGGAGACGACAGAAGATGAGATGGCTGGATGGCATCACCGACTCAATGCACATGAGTTTGGGTGAGCTCCGGGAGTTGGTGATGGACAGGGAGGTTTGGCGTGCTGCAGTTCATGGGATCGCAAAGAGTAGGACACGACTGAGCGACTGAACTGAAGTGAACTGAACTGAACCCTAACCAAGTACCACAGAGATTGGGTGGCTTAACCAAGAAATTTTTTCTGCTTCTGGAGGCTAGAAATCCAAGACCGAAGTATTAACAGGGGTGCTGAGGCTTCCCTCCTTGGCTTGTTGTTGGCTGTCTTTTCTTTTGGTAGTCTTCTCTCTATGAGAGACTATGTCCTACTCTGCTCTCCCTATAAGGACACCAGTCCTACTAGATTGGGGGCCACCATAATGACCTCATTTTAAACAACTCTTCAAAAACTCTACCTCCAAATACAGTCGCATTCTGAGGTCCTAGGCTTTAGGGCTTCAACATATGAATGCTGTGGGGGTTAGACCTAGTTCAGGCCATGAAAAAGGTTTTGCACAAGACAGTAACATGACCCCAGTTATGTGCTACATGCTCCCTCTGGCTGCAGTCTGGATGGAGCAGGGAGACAAGAAGAGAGTGGAGTGCTGTAGAGGAAGCCTCTAGTGTCAGCCAGGAAAGATGTCAGTTGGGTGGGACCTGGCTGTTGTTTTCAGAGAACGATAGTGGCCTGGAGAATCAGTCCAGAGGAGAGGTAACTTGAAGAAGGGACGTTTTCTCCTTTGTGCCAGCTGGGGAGGGGAAAGGAAAAGGGGCAAATTAAGGTAGACTTGTAGATATGACAGCAGGAAGTTGAAGTGGTTCGCTTTCATGGTTTCTATTTTAATTTTCTGTGAAGTCAGACATCTGCCAGGAACAAGAAGAAAGCAAATTGCAGATGTGAGTTGAGTGGAAAATGTTTTAAATTGCCATTCCAGAGAGAGGGGAAGCAATGCTCACAACAAAAAAAAACTCATTAGAATTTCTATGAAGTGTTAAAAGCAAGTGGAGATGGGTGGCCATGGATTTAACATGCCGTAAATTCCCCCAGTTGTGCTTTTGCTCTCCAGGCTGGACTGTGGGCACAGATGTGGAGGGGCAGAACTGGATTCTTCCAAGACTGGGGTTTCTCAGGGCAGAGAATATGGTCTCTGGGCTGGCTGGAGAAGTTTTAGGCCATTACTGTTCTCACTGAACTCCTGGGATTTTCCCAGGTGCTTGGAATTTGAAGTTATACTTTAGCAGAGAAGGATGGGGTAGTAGGTCTCTGCTTACAGTGCTGCTGAAATGAAAACCTCCCGGAAGCATTTTACTCTGTGGTGCAGCTCTGGGAACTCTGTTCAACTTAAAGCACACACTATATATAAGCCATAGCTCCACATATCTGGCCTGGAGAGAGACACTAAATCTTTTTATAGTTTTATACTTCAGCTCTTTAAAACGTCTGCTTGGTTGCACATTTCCCTGAATGGGAAACATGCTTAGAATTTAATAAGACAAGTATTATGTTCATACCACGTAGCATATAACAAAACACAAGATACGGGTTTCTGACTAGATGCCCTCTTCCTACTCTATCTGTTAAAGTTTCACTGGACTTTTGCATCATTCTGGATATGCTGGAAAGTGCCTCGGGATGTCTGGGAATTTATTGCTTCATTTCCATCATCCCATGTGTCATGAGGATCTTTCCATTCCAAATGATTCTACTGCCTTTCTGCTACTGTTCCCCAGCACGCACGCACGCACGCACACACACACACACACACACACACACTGTGCACAGATAATCTGTCACAGTATCAAGCTCCTCAGAACCACAGGAGCTCAGATTTCACATATCTCAAAGGGAAGGAATTTTAGGATATAAATTCCACAACACAGATTGTTTTTACATACGCTACTACTTACAGTGTTTTGTAGCAGGATATGGGCTCTTGGTGTGAAATAATAATAATGACAAGGGATTTGCCAATAAAAAGAAGCTGGATACTGTAAAATATTGTGCAAACAAAGTTTGCTCTAAGGTAATGCCTAGACATTTGAAAGTGTGGTATACTTTTCTGAAACTGACTATTAAAGTAGGCATTGCAGATGCTGAATAACTGCATGATTTCTGAGTTAAAATTCAGGATTCAAGCTACAATACCAGAAATGGGAACTTTAGAGAGTAGGTACTATGAGTTCATACTAGAATATACAAACACAATCTTTCTTAAATATATATATATATATATATGCATATATAAGCTAGTCTTCCATTATTTAGTTTGTGATGGCAAACAGGAAATAGTAGATACTACCAACATCAGGAACTCTCTTGAATTTAGTTTCTGGTAATAATTAGAGACTTGAATTGGTGAAGAAGGAAGAGGCAGAAATAACAGAACATGTCTGGATGGTATTTTTATTAGATGGTATCCTCAGAGAATCACTTATTATGTGGCATTCCAAAGATAATGAATAGGACCCCCAAGTAGAAGACCCAACTGAGCCAGAATTATGACAGCTGGCCCCCTTACAGTGATGGTAACCAAACTTCTATTTCCAAGGACTTTCATTAATGTGGACATGTGTTTCTACAATCTAGTGCCTTTTTAGTTTCAGGTCATTAACATATATATATGTATATAGAAACTTATATTTTAGAATTTTTCCCTCTGTATAAAATTCTTAAAAGAGAAAAAGAGAAGCAATATAATTCATATAACAGCTAGGCTTATCTATCACATGCTCATGTCTTTCTAAATGAGAAAAAAATCCTTCTTCATGTGCCTCTCCATCAGATATTTCACAGCCTCCTTAAGACTACAGAAGGAAATAGTTTATGTTTTGTAGAAAAGAAGCAAATTTTCCTATAGAAATAAAATATTCATAATCTTTTTAAATCTTAGAGGATTTCTTGCCTGGCTCTTTATTCTTTCTTGTTCACTACAGAAACAATTCAGATGTTATATGTTTTTGACATGTACTACTGACATACCAAGACATTTATTTGTGATTAATGGTTTTAAAGAAGTAAGAAACAAAAGAAAGATGGTTCTACAAAGCTATTCCACCAAAATTAAATGACTATTCAGTTTAGTTCAGTCGCTCAGTCCTGTCCGACTCTTTGCGACTCCATGAATCGCAGCACGCCGGGCCTCCCTGTTCATCACCATCTCCCAGAGTTCACTCAGACTCACGTCCATCGAGTCTGTGATGTCATCCAGCCATCTCATCCTCTGTCGTCCCCTTCTCCTCCTGCCCCCAATCCCTCCCAGCATCAGAGTTTTTCCAATGAGTCAACTCTTCACATGAGGTGGCCAAAGTACTGGAGTTTCCACTTTAGCACCATTCCTTCCAAAGAAATCCCAGGGTTGATCTCCTTCAGAATGGACTGGTTGGATCTCCTTGCAGTCGAAGGGACTCTCAAGAGTCTTCTCCAGCACCACAGTTCAAAAGCATCAGTTCTTCAGTGCTCAGCCTTCTTCACAGTCTAAAACAAAACATGAGACACACAGACCTAAGAGTTGGTTCTAAGTTGAAAGCTTTATAACTTGAACTCTCAGTTGAAGACCAGAATTACTTCTTCTGCCTGAGACTAAAAAAGGAAAGCAAGTTAAAGGGGCACACTGGCTATTTTCTATAATATTATTTCAATTTCATGATCTTGTGCTATCTTCAACTGTGATATTATGAAATTAATTTTAGATTTTCCAATAGAATTTTCCTTTCTTTCCTATTCTACTCCTTCTACATAGACACTTATAGCTATATATATCTTAAAAAAAATGACCGTCTTTGCCATCCCACAGGACCACACCATCACCCCACAGATCAATTTCAATAAATACAGTACTCATTGTTTTTTTATTGCTCAAAATATTCATATTGGTTATTGCTCAAAATATCAGGAACTGAGTCTCCTAAAGATACATATCACTATACTTCCTATGAGTCCAATGTGTTCTTCCCGTGGAATTTCCTCTATCCTCATAGTCATTTCTGCCCTGGAGCCAGGGTTGAGCATGTAGTTGGTGGGGGTAACACTTTCTCTATGACCTAAGCTTCTCTGTATCACTCTAGCCTGCTCTGATTAAAAGTACCAACATGGTGATCTATAGCTAAACTCTCAGAATGGACAGTTTCCTTCCAAATTTTTCATGGTTTTTTGGTGTCATCTTCCCTTCAGCATTCACATTGCTATTCTCTCCTAATCCCCTCCTCTCAAAACCTACTCTCTGGACAGGGTATGCAAAACCTTCAGATGAACCTTCAAACACTTTAATATGATTGACTGATTCCAATCCTAGGGGCCATTAAACTTTAACAGCAACCACAGAGGCTTAAAGTAAGGAACTCTATCTCCTTTGCAGAATTCCAGGCTTGAGAAAGTACGTGTGATTAGTTGCTCAGCCATGTCCAACTCTTTGTGACTCCACAGACTGTAGCCCTCCTGGCTCCTCTGTCCATGGGGATTCTCCAGGCAAGAAAACTAGAGTGGGTTGCCATGCCCTCCTTCAAGGGATCTTCCCAACCCAGAGACTGACCCAGGTCTCCCGTATTGCAGATGGATTATTTATCATCTGAGCCACCAGGGAAGCCCGTAAATTCTCAAGAGTATAGCCAATCCCTTCTCCAGGGGATCTTCCCTATCCAGGAATTGAACTGGGATCTCCTGCATTGCAGGCAGATTCTTTACCAGCTGAGCTACCGAGGAAGCCCTGAGCAAGTATGGAGAAACACTAATTTAAGGGGTACCACAGAGATTACCCCCATGAATTCAATCACTTACTCTGCCATCATTTTTTTTTTTTTCGTTCTATAAGCATTGAGTGCCTGCAAGTTGTCAGAAAGCATTTGTAATCTGCTCAAGAAAGAAAGACTCCCTAACAAGGAAGGTCATTTAAGGGTTAAAGGAGGAGCCAGAGAAAAGAAGTAAATTCACCTTTGGGTTCAGAGAAAATACGATGCTCTAGGTCTGAAAGGTGTGAAGATATTTTCTAGATAAACAAAAGAGTGAAGGTTTTTGGCACCTATAAAGTAATGCCCAAAATTCTCCAAGCCATGCTTCCAGCAATACGTGAACTGTGAAATTCCAGATGTTCAAGCTGGTTTTAGAAAAGGCAGAGGAACCAGAGATCACATTGCCAACATCCGCTGGATCATCGAAAAAGCAAGAGAGTTCCAGAAAAACATCTATTTCTGCTTTACTGACTATGCTAAAGCCTTTGAGTATGTGGATCATAATAAACTGTGGAAAATTCTGAAAGAGATGGGAATATCAGACCACCTGACCTACCTCTTGAGAAACCTGTATGCAGGTCAAGAAGCAACAGTTAGAACTGAACATGGAACAACAAACTAGTTCCAAATAGGAAAAGGAGTGTGTCAAGGCTATATATGGTCACCCTGCTTATTTAACTTATATGCAGAGTACATCATGAGAAAGGCTTGGCTGGAAGAAGCACAAGCTGGAATCAAGATTGCTGGGAGAAATATCAATAACCTCAGATATGCAGATGACACCACCCTTATGGCAGAAAGTGAAGAGTAACAAAAAAGCCTCTTGATGAAAGTGAAAGAGGAGAGTGAAAAAGTTGGCTTAAAGCTTAACATTCAGAAATCAAAGATCACAGCATCTGGTCCCATCACTTCATGGGAAATAGACAGGGAAACAGTGGAAGCAGTGTCAGACTTTATTTGTTTGGGCTCCAAAATCACTGCATATGGTGATTGAAGCCATGAAATTAAAAGATGCTTACTCCTTGGAAGGAAAGTTATGACCAACCTAGATGGCATATTCAAAAGCAGAGACATTACTTTGCAAACAAAGGTCCGTCTAGTCAAGGCTATGGTTTTTCCAGTGGTCATGTATGGATGTGAAAGTTAGACTGCAAAGAAAGCTGAGCACCGAAGAATTGCTGCTTTTGAACTGTGGTGCTGGAGAAGACTCTTGAGAGTCCCTTGGCCTGCAAGGATATCCAACCAGTCCATTCTAAAGGAGATCAGCCCTAGATGTTCTTTGGAAAGACTGATGTTGAAGCTGAAACTCCAGTACTTTGGGCACATCATGCTATGAGTTGACTCATTTGAAAAGACCCTAATGCTGGGAGGGATTGGGGGCAGGAGGAGAAGGGGATAACAGAGGATGAGATAGCTGAATGGCATCACCAACTCAATGGACATGAGTTTGGGTGAACTCCAGGAGTTGGTGATGGACAGGGAGGCCTGGCATGTTGCGATTCATAGGGGTGCAAAGAATCGAACACAACTGAGTGACTGAACTGAACTGGAGATACTGTGAGCCAGATCTCTAAACAAGGTAGCTTGGGGAAATATGAATTATTCAAGCAAGCTAAGCATTGAGATGTGAAGTATGATTCAAAAAGAGACAATGCTGGGGAAAAACCAGGGCTGGATCACCGAGGCTTTGTCTGCCTTGGTCACGTGGACCTTATTCTGCATGTCCATACTTCCCGGAATGTGACATGCATGCCTTAGTGGACCATCAACTAACTTTAGGTGGGTTTTTGATATTTTGGTTATTTTTACCCAAACATTTTGTGGAAAGATATTTTTAATAACTTTATTTATTTGTTTAATTTTGTCTGTGCTGGGTCTTTGTTGTGTGGGCTTTTCTCTAGTTGTGATATACAGACTTCTTTTGCTGTGACTTCTCTTATTGTGGAACACAGGCTATAGGGCATGTAGGCTTTGGTAGTTGTGGCACATGGGCTCAGTAGGGGCAGCTCCCAGGCTCTGGAGCATAGGGTCAATAGCTGTGGCACATGGACTCAGCTTCTCTGTGGCATGTGGGATCCTCCCAGACCAGGAATTGAACCCATGTCTCCTGCACTGATGGGCTTTTCTGGTGGCTCAGCTGGTAAAGAATCTGCCTGTAATGTGGGAGACCTGGGTTTGATCCCTGGGTTGGGAAGATCCCCTGAAGAAGGGAACAGCTATTCACTCCAGTATTCTGGCCTGGAGAATTCCTTGGACAGAATAGCCCACGGGGTCACAAAAAGTCAGACATGACTGAATGACTTTAACTCTTCACTCATCCCTGAGACACCAAGGAAGCCCAGGAAAAATCTTTTAAAATGAAGTTCTTCAATGCAGACCATGAGATACTGGTTTTCCATTTGTAGAAGTAACACAAAATGTCCTGTAATACTGCTACTCCTGCTGCTAATAAAAGTATTAACTATTTTATGACATAAAGGACGGATAAAATGAATAACGACAAATGGTACACCGATAAGGCAAAAACCATAAAAGTGGTATACAACTTCAGTTGGAGAAACAGTAAAGCGGCAATTAGGAGGCTATTGGGATGGTCAACTTGAGAAGAAGACCACTGCATGGTGCACCCCTGTATATCATTACAAGTTCTTCACCTGTGTGCAGTCAATCCCATTCTAAGTTTCTACCCAGTGCAAAGACAATTGTACCCAATTGTTCTCTTTCCTCAGGTTTCTTTTTGCCGCAGGGAAGCACCAGGTATTGTTCATCAACTTGAGAGTAAAGGAAAAGATCTGAGAGGTTTTTGATGAATGGCATTGGTATTCATTTAAATTCAATAAACAGTTAAACATTTACATTGAGCACAAAGCAGTGGATCTTCCTCTCTGTGAATGTGTATAAGTAAGTACATGTGTGTGTACTTGCAAGGGTGTACATACATCCACACAGAACAAGGTAGGGACATCTCCTTCAGAAAGTCAATCAAAAATGATTTTTCTCCTTTCCAGTAGAGATCACATTCTAAAAATCATCCAGGGAGACAAAATGAGAGGAATTGATGTGTCAATGCATTAAAAAACAATTTGCAGTGTCATTGACCTGACCTATCTTGAGTTTATTAATTACATGGATATTTTAGTCTTCACTCATTTTCTGTCCTTCCAATAAAAACAACTGATGAGATGGTCTTGACAAATCTTTTGAACAGACTCTTTCTAAACTCCCCAAAGGAAAAGGAACACTGTGAACAATTTTACATGAAGTTTTCATGGTATTCATGGTCATTATTTGACCACTCAGGGCTTAACAACATACTGATTATATCACTCACTAGTTATTTTATTAGTCTTGTCAATCCAGCAAGTCTGTATTTTCTGGAAGAAGAAAGTCACTTAATTCATTTTTGTATGAGAGGCCCTTGTGCAGGATTAGAAATATGGTAGGTTCTAGAAAAACATGCATCAATTCATGATACAACATGTAGACTAGTTCTTACTAGGTTATGGAGGGAAAAAAAGGATGTGGATGGGGGAAAACTGTGAGCGGATTAGGGGACTTGGAAAATATGAAGTAAAATCTAATTGTCCTTGTGCATAGGTTGTACTTAGCATGAGAGAGAGACCGATTGAAAGACAGACAGATTGATTGAGAATTGCCTACTTACTTTGTTAAAAAATTATTTTTAGAGGCTTACCATGATACATATAAAAATTTTTTAAAACTCAATAACAATACAGAATAAGGACCCAGAAAATATAAAACCTACGTGGAGAAGCAAAGTATAATGAAAAGTTTGAGTAGATCATAGAAAAACCTTACATGGCTATAAGAACAGAGTTTCATGCCTATGGTAAAGTGTGTATAACTACTTCTTTATTTTTCATTATCAGAAAGAAGAAGCACTCTACTTTTTTGGCTTTTCTACAGTACTAGAAAGGGCTGGAATCACCTACCTGGTAACTCTTGGAAAGAGTCCCAAGTCTGACTATCATCATTTCTCATGGCATGCCCTCATATGGAAGCTCTTTGGCACAAAATGGCTAATTTCATCTCAGTGACATTTTGTCCAAAGGTTTCCTTCTGCAGAGTAAATTTTTCTGAGACTAAGTATCAACACACAGTACTTATTTTCTGGTCTCACTATGGAAATCATAGTTCTATGTCCTTCTAAACAGTTTTTGTCAGACTTCCAACTTGCTAGTCAAGAAGATTTCAATATGGATCATGACAAAGTGTCATTAGTGATTACTAGATATCTCAAATGTGAGAGCACAAACTCTTGGGTATTCTCAGAATCCAAAAGTACTTCTATAAGAAATTTTTATTGCTGTATTACAGTTTTAATGTTTTTAAAAATCCATATCCTAACTTTACAAATATTTTAAATTCAATAAAAATACAACTTGGCAAAGTTTGTGACTACAGTCAAAGCAATGTTTAGAAAGAAATCTGCATCATTAAGTGTTTACATTAAAGAATAAGAAAAATATAAAACCCATAACCTACATTCTACCTCAGGCAGCTAAAGAAAAAAGAGTAATCTGAGCCTAACACAAGTAGAAGAAAAGAAATAATAAAAAATTAGAGCAGAAACTAATAAAACTAGAAATTGGAAAGCAACAGATACAAGAAAAAATAGAAGCTGGTTCTTTCACATGGTCAAAGAGTGATAAATGCTAGTAAGAAGAACAAAATAAAAGGGATAAGTCACAGACTGCTAATATATGAAATAAAACAGGAAGCTATTCACTCAGACTCTGTAGATATCAAAAATAAGAACAAACTGCAAACAACTCTATTAACATAAATTTGAAAATTTAGATAAAAGGGAACAATTCCTAAAAATAAACAAACAAGCTACTATGCACACAAAGAGAAATGGATATCCACAAAAGCTCTAGTCTAGCTAACCAAGTCAAAAAGAGAAGACAAAGATTACCAATGTTAGAAATGAAAGATGTATCATCACTCATGGACATTAAAAAAATAAGAAAGGAATGAACACTACACTCTATGTCATCAGAGTTCATAACTTAGATTAAATAGATCAATTCCTTAACAGCACAAATTACCAAAACTCACACAAGGATAAATAGGTAATAGAGCCTAAACAAATCAAACCAATAATTAATCACCTTCCACAGCTTCCCTGGTGGCTCAGAGGTTAAAGTGTCTGCCTCCAATGCAGGAGACCTGGGTTCGATCCCTGGTCCGGGAAGATCCCTGGAGAAGGAAATGCAACCCACTCCAGTATTCTTGCCTGGAGAATCCCATGGACAGAGAAGCCTAGTAGGTTACAGTCCACGGGGTTGCAAAGAGTCGGACACGACTGAGCGACTTCACCTCACCTCACATAGTTTTAATCACATACAATCAAATATAACTGAAAATATATTGAGATATTACAGTCAGCCATGAATAATACAGAACATTTACAGTCTTTCTCATATGAGGAAGGTGCTCACTCTCACATGGAAAGTCTGGATCAGAGCAATTGTCCACAATTCTACTGTGAAGAATTTGAATTCCCCAGAGTCTCTTCCAAAAAGTAGAAATAGAGACCATTTCCTAACTCACAACTCATTTTATGAGAACCATCATTACACAAAACCAAAGTCAGATAAAGACATTACAAGACAGGAAAACTACAGACCAATATCTCCCATGGATGTAATCACAAACATCCTTCAGAAAATGTTACAAATTTAACGAGACAATGTATAAAAGTATTTATATACTATAATCAAGTGGTATTTATTCCTAGTATGCAAAGCTGGTCCAACTTTCAAAATTCAATCAATATAAACTACATATCTACCAGCTGCAAAGAAAAAAAAATCATATGCTTATACAATTGGTACATAATAAAACAACTGACAAAATCTAATACCAATTCATGATAAAAACTTTTAGTAAATTAGAAATAAAGAGGACCTTACTTAACTTGATCAAGAATACCTACAAACAAATCATATAAGTAACTATGATTCCTAAGATTAGGAATATGGAACTACTACTTAAAATATTATTGGAAATCCTAATAAATGCAATAAGAAAATAAAAAGAAATAAACCTATGCACATTGGAAAAAGGGAATAAAGCTGTTCTTGTTTTTGGAGAGTAGTATTAAAATCCACTGTCTGAGGAGCGTTAAAATATACTCAAAAAGAAAGCTCAGAGGAGCCTGGCTAATTTGGGCCAATAGACAAGAAAATAAATCTGGGTGCAAACCTTTCACATTAACTCAAAATGGGTCATAGAATTAAATGCAAAACTAAACAATTTCTAGAAAAATATCTATATGATTTTTACATTTATTTATGACTTTTAGCTACAACAACGAAAGCATAATCCATAAAAGAAAAAGTTAGACTTTATTAAAATTAAAATTGTTCTACAAATGATATTAGTGGAATGAACAAACAAGCCACAGACTAGAGGAAAATATTAATGAATAAGGTATCTGATAAAGGACTTGTATCCAAAAACACAAACTCTAAAAATGCAACAATAAAAAAAAATAGCCTAATTTAATAAATGGTAAATGATCTGAACACCAAAGATATAAAGACAAATTAATGCATGAAAAAAATGTTCACATCATCTGTCTTTAGCTATATTTATTTCCTATTATTGTTACAATAAATTACCATGAACTTACTGACTTAAAACAACACAAATTTATTCTTTGACAGTTTTGGAGGTCAGAGATCCAAAATGAGTCTTATAGGGTAAAAATTAAGGTGTCATCAGAACTGCATGTCTTCTGGAGGACTAGGGAAAAATTCATTCCATGCCTTTAAATATGTACATGCACACATTAGCACAGACACATGCATTTCTTTGCTCTGCCAGCTAAGAAGGCCTAGAAGCAATGGCACTTAAGTAATAATGAGAACATCTAGGGCCCAGAGAGTAGTTTTTAACATCATTCTCTAACAAAAGGAATTACAGGCTTCTTGGAGAAATGGCTAATTCTGGGACTGAGGAAGGAGATACAATACACAAGATAGCCTGGAGTATCAGTAGTGCCAGAAAGTAAGAAAATGCTTAAACAAACACAATGGTGGGAGCCTGTCAAAGGGATACCAGAGACAATTGAAAGAGCTCACGCTGGCCAGTGTTGGAATAATCTGAGCAACAACCCAAAGGTTTATTGGATTATAACCCCAAGTGTAAAACAAATATCCATGAATCCATACTAAGATAAATAAATAACTGAATAAACAAATAAATGGAGAAGAAACAAATTTGTACAGGAGATTTCCAAATAATTTATGTTCAAGGAGATAGAGCATAACTCTCTATGCCTTGAGTATGGGCTGCACATAGTCATTTCCTTCCAAAGAATGACACGTAAAAAGGAGGATGAAAGTAACTGTACAGTGGAAAAGTGTGACCAACACTACCTCAGTGAGATGATCAAGGTCAATATCAACAGTGATAAGTCATCTTAGAGTACAGACCTTTGATATGATGTGATGGGAGTGGCACTTAGCCTTTGCAATCTTCCTCAGCAAAATTCATAATCCCAGTCTAATCATGAGAAAAACATCAGACAAAATCCAATAGAGTGACGTCCTACATAATGCATGACCACTACTCCTCAAACTCTCAAGGTCATCAAAAGCAAGGAAAGTATCTGAAGCAGCTACAGCCAAGAGGAGCCTAATGAGACCTGACAACAAAATGTAATGCAGTATCCTGGATGGGATGCTGGAACAAAAAAAAATGTCCAGGTAAAACTAAGAAAATTTTGAATAAACTAAGGACTACAACTAATAATAATGTCAGTACTGATTCAATGTACTGGACAATGTACCCCATCTACATAGACTATTAATAATAGAGGAAACTGGGGTTGGGTGTATGGGAACTCTCTCTTATTGTATCAGTTGGAGAACTCCTATTGTATCGATTCTTTTGTAAATCTAAAACTAGTGTCAAATTAAAAGTTTATTTTAAAAATTGTTTATTATAATTTATCTGAATTACCATGTATTACCAGATTTTCCACAGGATTTTGGTGTACACATTTCTGTACTTATTTACAAGCATGCATGTGACAGATCATGAACACATTTAATTTCTGATGAATATATCTAGGAGCAAAGCAGGTCCAGTCTAAGTTACTGTTCTCATACTAAATCATTATGCTGGAAATAAATACGAAATTCCTCTTCTATATGAATACTTTACATTTGATAGATACTTTTCACTTAATTTCCTAATTTTTAATAAGCCAAGACTTTGTTTCTACATGGCAAAAATGACAATATGTGGTACTTCAATACACTGTCTTTATTCTTTTAGACTAAAAGGAAAAATAAAATGGCTTAGTCCTAAAGTAAAATGTTCAGGCCAAGGCTAAATACCAAATAATAGCTTCATGAGGGCTTGAATATCCCTAGTCAAAAACAATAGAGGATCCATTTCTAATATTTAGTGATTTTCATCAATAGTCTACTGATGTCCTTGTTAAAAGTAAAAATTTTTTCTTCTCATGTAAAGAGTTGAAACCAACTTCAAATACTATTTTCCAGTTTCTGATTCCAGAAATAATTGGACTATATACCCACTTAATACAAATTTTAATAACATCACATGCTAATTTTTTCTTCAAATGAAGAAGACAGCTTTATAGACTTAACAAGAACTCCACATTTCATGTTCATTTTTAGTAGAAACCAATGCAATACTGTAAAGCAATTATCTGTCAATTAAACATAATAATAATAATAAAACAACATTAGAGTACTGCTTTCTGATGAATGCCAGATTATCCAGAGCTTGAATTTACTACTACTGCTTTATATACTATTGAAATGCTACCAGCCATATTCTGAATCTGGTGACTAAATGTAACAGATAATTATAAAGACAAAAATAGATTCAAAGGAACATATTCCTACATTAAAATGTGACGTTCATATGTTTATTTACTATTTTGTATTTAATTTGTAAATTTCTATACAACCAGTATAAGCATAGGTAAATTTATGTCAAATTTTATATGGTATATATGTAGATCACAATATGATAAAAATAACTAAAGATAACACTGTAGGCCTGGAAGATTGTTTCTTTCGGAGAGAAATCAATACATGACTCATATTTCAGAAAGACTGCGTATAGCTCATAAAATTTCATAAATAGCAAGCAAACACTGAAATAGTCAAGATTGTTTTAAAGTAAATCAATCCCAGATTTCACCTGTTTGTTCTTTGCTTTGATCACTAACGCTAAGAGGTAATGATTACATCGTGCATTACTTAGGAGTCAGCACCTTTAGCAGAAAATTCATCAGCTATGGTTAAATCTGTTATCAATAGTGAAATTCAATGAACTGCCAAGCTCAACGGATATGGAGGCAGATTGAAGAGGAAAAAAAAAAAGTAGTGGAAAGAAAAATAGGTAAAAGTAATGAAGGTGCGAAAGAAAACAGCAGAAGGAAAATGACAAGTGAGGGAGGGGAGAGAAAGAAGAGAGGGAGAGAGAAAATGGGAGGATAGAGGGAGAGGCCACCATAGTTTCATTAACCTGTGTTTTTCCAGCTCTTTATCTTGGGATATCTCATCTTACCAAGTCAGGCAAAAATGCTAACTTTTCATAGGAACTGAAAAATAAAGGGAAATTTAATCATCATATTAAAAAATGACAACATCAGTCAAATGGTTGATTGAACTTTATCTCATGAAGCAACATATGTGACTATTTGTTCAATGTATAATTAATATCATTTCACTAAACTGTACTTTTTTGTTGTGACAGAAGCCAGTCTTACTGGAAAAATAAACGTTTATTTTGTATTTCTGATTCCCCCTTCCAGGTTTTGGCAAGAATATGAATTGAAAGGGAACATACTGTAGAGCACATGACCCGTTCTTTGTGACCATTGTGATCGTTCATTTGAGACTGGTGTTGATTGAGTAGCAGCTCTAAGTACAGATCATGAAAACAAACGATGTGATGGGCTCAAGTGAAGTGCCACCTAGATCAGCAGTCACAAACGGACCAAAGATTTGAAGGATTTACCTCAACAATCAAACAGAAGACACTGTAGTTTCAGTTCATTAAACATCATTTTACATTGGTATAACAAGTTTTTAAAAGATACTTGAACTAGGTATACTAGAAATAGTTGAGTTCAGTCGCTCAGTCGTGTCCGACTCTAAGCGATCCCATGAATCACAGCACGCCCAGGCCTCCTTGTCCATCACCATCTCCCGGAGTTCACTCAGATTCACATTCATCGAGTCGGTGATGCCATCCAGCCATCTCATCCTCTGTCGTCCCCTTCTTCTCCTGCCCCCAATCCCTCCCAGCATCAGAGTCTTTTCCAGTGAGTCAACTCTTCGCATGAGGTGGCCAAAGTACTGGAGTTTCAGCTTCAGCATCATTCCTTCCAAAGAAATCCCAGGGTTGACCTCCTTCAGAATGGACTGGTTGGATCTCCTTGCAGTCGAAGGGACTCTCAAGAGTCTTCTCCAACACCACAGTTCAAAAGCATCAATTCTTCGGCGCTCAGCCTTCTTCACAGTCCAATAGTTATCTTAGCAGAATCTTCTTTAAACTCTGTTAGTCCAATATGAGAGCATATTAATTTATGTTTCCAGGAATTCAAGGCAGATATTTTAAATTCATTAGGTAAATAACTGTATGCATCATTTTAGTTCAGTTCGCTCGCTCAGTAATGTCCGACTTTTTGTGACCCCGTGAATCGCAGCACGCCACACCTCCCTGTCCATCACCCTCTCCCAGAGTTCACTCAAACTCTTAACCAGCGAGTCGGGGATGCCATCCAGCCATCTCATCCTCTGTCGTCCCCTTTTTTCCCAGCCCCCAAACCCTCTCAGCATCAGAGTCTTTTCCAATGAGTCAACCCTTCGCATGAGGTGGCCAAAGTACTGGAGTTTCAGCTTTAGCATCATTCCTTCCAAAGAAATCCCAGGGCTGATCTCCTTCAGAATGGACTGGTTGGATCTCCTTGCAGTCCAAGGGACTCTCAAGTGTCTTCTCCAACACCACAGTTCAAAAGCTTCAATTCTTTGGTGCTCAGCCTTCTTCACAGTCCAACTCTCACATCCATATACATGACCACAGGGAAAACCATAGCCTTGACTAGATGGACCTTAGTCGGCAAAGTAATGTCTCTGCTTTTGAATATACTATCTAGGTTGGTCATGACTTTTCTTCCAAGGAGTAAGTGTCTTCTAATTTCATGGCTGAAGTCACCATCTGCAGAGATTTTGGAGCCCCCAAAACTAAAGTCTGACACTGTTTCCACTGTTTCCCCATCTATTTCCCATGAAGTGATGGGACCGGATGCCATGATCTTTGTTTTCTGAATGTTGAGCTTTAAGCCAACTTTTTCACTCTCCTCTTTCACTTTCATCAAGAGGCTTTTTAGCTCCTCTTCACTTTCTGCCATAGGAGTGGTGTCATCTGCATATCTGAAGTTATTGATATTTCTCCCGGCAATCTTGATTCCGGCTTGTGCTTCTTCCAGTCCAGCCTTTCTCATGATGTACTCTGCATAGAAGTTAAATAAGCAGGGTGACAATATACAGCTTTGACGTACTCCTTTTCCTATTTGGAACCAGTCTGTTGTTCCATGTCCAGTTCTAACTGTTGCTTCCTGACCTGCATACAGATTTCTCAAGAGGCAGGTTAGGTGGTCTGATAGTCCCATTTCTTTCAGAATTTTCCACAGTTTATTGTGATCCACACAGTCAAAGGCTTTGGTATAGTCAGTAAAGCAGAAATAGATGTTTTTCTGGAACTCTCTTGCTTTTTCCATGATCCAGCGGATGTTGGCAATTTGATCTCTGGTTCCTCTGCCTTTTCTAAAATCAGCTTGAACATCAGGAAATTCACAGTTCACATATTGCTGAAGCCTGGCTTGGAGAATTTTGAGCATTACTTTACTAGTGTGTGAGATGAGTGCAATTGTGTGGTAGTTTGAGCATTCTTTGGCATTGCCTTTCTTTGGGATTGGAATGAAAACTGACCTTTTCCAGTCCTGTGGCCACTGCTGAGTTTTCCAAATTTGCTGGCATATTGAGTGCAGCACTTTCACAGCATCATCTTTCAGGATTTGAAATAGCTCTACTGGAATTCCATCACCTCCACTAGCTTTGTTCGTAGTGATGCTTTCTAAGGCCCACTTGACTTCACATTTCAGGATGTCTGGCTCTAGATGAGTGATCACACCATCGTCATTGTCTGGGTAGTGAAGATCCTTTTTGTACAGTTTTTCTGTGTATTCTTGCCATCTCTTTTTAATATCTTCTGCTTCTGTTAGGTCCAGACCATTTCTATCCTTTACTGAGCCCATCTTTGCATGAAATATTCCCTTGATATCTCTAATTTTCTTGAAGAGATCTCTAGTCTTTCTCATTCTGTTGTTTTCCTCTCTCCTTTTCATTTCTAAGTTTGTTGATTTGATTCTTCTCTCTTGTTTTCTTGATGAGTCTGACTAAAGGCTTGTGAATTTTGTTTATCTTCTCATGGAACCAGCTTTTAGTTTTATCGATCTTTACTATTGCTTCTTTCATTTCTTTTTCATTTATTTCTGCTCAGATCTTTATTTTCTTCTACTAATTTTGGGTTTTTTATTCTTCTTTTTCCAGTTGTTTTAGGTGTAAAGTTAGGTTGTCTATTCGATGTTTTCCTCCATTCTTGAGGTAGGATTGTATTGCTATAAACTTCCCTCTTAGAACTGCTTTCACTGCATCCCATAAGTTTTGAGTTGTTGTGTTTTCATTATCATTTGTTTCTAGAAATTCTTGATTTCCCTTTTGATTTCTTCAGTAACCTGTTGGCTATTTAGAATTGTGTTGTTTAATCTCCGTGTGTTTGTGTTTCTTAAAGTTTTTTTTTCTTGTAATTGGTATCTAGTCTTATAGCATTGTGGTTGGAGAAGATGTTTTGATACAATTTCAATTTTCTTAAATTTACTGAGGTTTGATTTGTGACCCAGGATGTAGACTATCCTGGAGAATGTTCCATGAGCATTTGAGAAGAAGGTGTATTCTTCTTCATTTGGATGGAATGTCCTGAAGATTTCAATGAGATCCATCTCATCTAATGTATTATTTAAGACTTGTGTTTCCTTATTAATTTTCTGTCCATTGGTGCCCTGAGTAGGGTGTTAAAATCTTCTACTACTATTGTGTTACTGTCAATTTCTCCTTTTGTGTCTGTTTGTGCTTTTCTTATGTATTGAGGTGCTCCTATGTTGGGTACATAGATATTTACAATTGTTATGTCTTCTCTTGGATAGATCCCTTGATCATTATGTAGTGTCCTTCCTTATCTCTTGTAATCTTCTTTATTTTAAGGTTTATTTTGTCTAATATGAGGATTTCTATTCCAGCTTTCTTTTGCTTCCCATTTGCATGGAATATACTTTTCCATCCTCTTACACTCAGTCTATATGTGTCTTTAGGTCTGAAGTGGGTTTGTTGTAGACAGCATATATATGGGTCTTTGTTTTTGTATCCATTCAACCAGTCTTGTCTTTTGGTTGGAGCATTTACTCCATTTACATTTAAAGTAATTGTTGATATATATGTTCCTATTGCCATTTTCTTAATTGTTTAGGGTTGATTTTGTAGATCTTTGTTCTTCTCCTTTATTTCTTGACTATATAAGTCCCTTTAACATTTGTTGTAAAGATGGTTTGGTGGTACTGAATTCTCTTAACTTTTGCTTGCCTGAAAAAATTTTTATTTCTCCATCAATTTTGAATGAGATTGTTGCTGGGTACTGAAATTTTGGTTGTGGATTTTTCCCTTTCAGTATTTCAATCTTGCAGAGTTTCTGCTGAAAGATCTGTTAATTGTATGGGGTTCCCCTTGTATGTTATTTGTTGCTTCTCCCTTGTGGCTTTTAATATTCTTTTCTTTGTATTTAGTGTTTGTTAGTTTGATTAGTATGTGTCTTGGCATGCTTCTCCTTGGGTTTATCCTGCATGGGATCCTTTGTGCCTCTTGGACTTGACTGACTATTTCCTTTTCTATGTTGGGGAAATTTTCAACTATAATCTCTTCAAAAATTTTCTCATATTCTTTCTTTTTCTCTTCTTCTTCTGGGACCCGTATAATTCAAATGTTCATGCATTTGATATTGTCCCAGAGATCTCTGAGACTATCTTTAGTTTTTTTCATTCTTTTACTTTATTCTGCTTTTCAGAAGTTATTTCCACTATTTTATTGTCCAGCTCACTGATTCATTCTTATGCTTCAGATACTCTGCTATTGATTCCTTCTAGGGATTTTTAATTTTAGTAATTGTGTTGTTTATCTCTATATGTTTATTCTTTAATTCTTCTAGGTCTTTGTCAATTGATTCTTGCTTTTTCCATTTTCTTTTCAAGGTTTTTGATCATCTTTATATCATTATTCTGAATTCTTTTTCAGGTAGTTTGCCTATTTTCTCTTCACTAACTTGGGCTTCTTTGTTTCTAGTTTGTTCCTTCATTTGTGTAGTATTTCTCTGCCTTTTCATTTTTTTTTTTTAACTTATTGTGTTTGAGGTTTCCTTTTCCCAGCTTCCAAAGTTGAATTATTTCTTTTGGTTTCTGCCCTCCTGAGGTTGGCCCAGTGGTTTGTGTAGGCTTCATATACAGTGAGATTTGTGCTGAGTTTTTATTTGTTTATTCTTCCTCTGATGGGCATGGCTGAGTGATGTGGTAATCCTTCTGCTGATGATTGGGTTTGTATTTTTGTTTTGTTTTTTGTTTAGATAAGGCATTCTGCACAGGGTGCTACTGGTGGTTGGGTGATTCTGAGTCTTGTATTCCATTAGTTTCCTTTGTGTGAGTTCTCCCTATTTGATTCTCCCCAGGGTTAGTTCTCAAGTCATCTAGGGTCTTGGAGTCCGTGCTCCCACCCCAAAGGCTCAGGGCTTGATCTCTGGTCAGGAACAAAGATTCCACAAGTGGTTTGTAATGGCATTAAGTGAGATTAAAACAAATATCAAAAAATGAGAAACCAAAGATGTACCCCAGACAAATGGCAGTTATAAAATTAGGCAAATAATAATTAAAATAATACAATATATACATATACACCCATGAACAAAGTCAAAACAGTCCAACAAAAACAAAGTGCAGTAGATTGACCCAGTGAACAAAGGAAATAAAAATTATATTTACCATTCAAGAACAAAAACTCAGTATAAATTTTTACTACTCGAAATTGTTTAGATGCTCAGTTGTGTCTGACTATTCATGATTCCATTGACTGTAGCCTTCTGGGCTCCTCTGCCCATGGGTTTTCCAGGCAAGAATACTGGAGTGGGTTTCCATTTCCTTCTCCAATACTCTAAATATTATAGGTGAAAATTTATTTAAGATACAAGACTAAAGGCAATGTTCATCTCAAAAACCAAAAACAATGTATTTTATCCATCTATTTGTGCCTTTCTACAATCTAATTAATATTTTCATTTTGATGAAATGTAGCTACTATTTTTCAACAAGAATTGACCAGTCACTAGTTTCCTACAGTTTAGTCTCTCTGCAGCAACCCTTCTTTTGTATTGCATCCAGGTCTTTATTTCTAAAACATCAAAATGATTCTTAAAAGGTAAACAACAACTGCCCTGTCAACAAACACGATAGACATCATCTGCCTTTATCATTCTTGACATTTCCGAAGATTTAAAGCTGTTACTGCTCTTTCCTTTTTGAAACACATGCTTCTCCTGGCTTCCCAGGTATGATACCCTCCTGCCTTTCTCCCTGTTGCTCTGACTGTTCTACTTTTATCCTTTATTCAGAACAGTAACTGGTTGAAAAGCCTCAAGGCATTGTATTCAACCAAGATTCTCTTCTGAGGGGTTCTCATCTATACTGTAATTATCACATCAGTATAGACAATTTGTTCATTTATAGTCTCACCCTGGACTTCTCTGAATTCCAGATCAGGATATCCGAACATCTCTCTTAGATAACTCAAAGGCACTACAAAATATTTTTGTTATTATTCAGTCTGTCAGTAGTGTTTGACTCTTTGCAACCCTGTGGACCACAGCATGCCAGGCTTCCCTGTCCTTCATTGTCTCCTGGAGTTTGCGCAAACTCATGTCCACTGAGATGGTGATGCCATCCAACTGTCTCATCCTCTGCTGTCCCCTTCTCTTCCTACCCTCAATCTTTCCCATCATCAGAGTCTTTTCCAATGAAATCAGCTTTTCTCATCAGATGCATCATGAAATGAGAATAGTCCACAGGGTTAGACTGTAGTCCACAGGGTTGCAAAGAGTCAAACACTACTGAGAGACTGAATAATAAGAAAAACATTTTGTAGTGCCTTTGAATTATCTAAGAGAGATGTTCAGATATCCTGATCTGGAATTCAGAGAAGTCCAGGATGAGACTATAAATAAACAAATTGTCTGTACTGATGTGATAATTACAGTATAGATGAGAACCCCTCAGAAGAGAATCTTGGTTGAATACAATGCCTTGAGGCTTTCCAAACTTCACTTATGTGATTTTATAAGGAGATCAAATCAGTCAATCCTAAAGGAAATCAACCATGGATATTCATTGAAAAGACTGTTGCTGAAGCTCCAATACTTTGGTCACCTAAATGGAAGAGCTGACTCACTGGAAAAGACCCTGATGCTGGAAAAGACTGAAGGCAAAAGGAGAATGGGGTGGCAGAGGATGACATGGTTAGATAGCGTGAGTGACTCAATGGACATGAGATAGAGCAAACTCTGGGAGATAGTTCAGGATAGGGAAACGTGGCAGTCCGTGGGATCACAAAGAGTCAGACAGGACTTGGTGACTGAACACACATAGCATGGATGTGAATTCTTTGAAATTCTTCCCATTGAGTGATAGATTTTCTGTTCCCTTTTGTGTAAGCCTGTGACCTTTTCAACTAGTAGTATACAGTGGAACTGAAAGCATGTGATTTCCAAAGCTAGAATATAAAAGGTCACACAGCTTCCAACTCATTTGATACAATGCTCATGGAAAGCTACCATGTAAGAATTTCAGCAACCTCAAGGCTGCCATGATATCAAAAAGCCCAAGATATATAAAGAGAGGACATGTGTAATCATTCTGGTAGACAGCTCTGGCTGAGCCTACGTCATTAAGTCATCCCAGCCCAGGCTCTGGAGAGGAGAAAGAGGAACCTTCAGATAGTCGTATTCACTACTTCTGGCCATTTGATTTTCCCCAGATGAGACTCCAGACATGATGAACAGTGACAAGCCATCGCCACTGAGCCGTGCCTAAATCCCTGATGCAGAGATAAAGCAGCAGTAGATAGCAACTTTGGTCTTCTTTCAATGTCATCCTCTTTTTCAAATGTACTATCAACTTCTGTGGATAGGTAAGAAATTGAACAACAACAACATCATATTCAGACTTAGGGACTGAAAGCTACTGAACATCAGGTTCTCTGGATTTTGCCCCTTAATATCTCTTGAGCTTATGAACTGCTATCTTCTCCCAACAAAACTCTTGTTCAAATTACCATTATCTTTGGCCTAAAATTATGCCAATGGCATTTCACTGATCAACCCTTTTCTCCTTGCCTCCAGCTCAACCCCAAGTCTTTCTCTACAATGCTGAGTGATCTTTTCAAAGCTCACATCTAACATCACCCCATGCTTAGCATTCTTCAGGATGTCCCACTGATTTTGAAAGAAAGACAAAAATGTGAATGAAGTTTACAAGGCCTGTGTGTCCAGTCTTACTTTCCCATTTCTCACTGTCCAGCTGAGCAGCTACCCATCTCTCTTGTGATTATCAAACATTGGAAATACAATGAATGCAACTGAGGAACTGAGTTCATAATTTTATTTAACTTTAATTAATTTAAATTTAAAATAGATACTTGATTCAGTTATTGAAGAACTTTTAAGTATGTTTGGAAGAACCTGACATGTGCAGTTATTTTTTCAACTATAAATCTTATGAAATTTAGATACAGATCAAATATTCCTGATGAAAATCTAGTATCTAAATTTAGATGTGTTATAAATTTAAAATGCACACTGGTTTTCAAACAGTGCAACCAAAACAAGGTAAAATATCAAATTGATAGCTATTGCCTATATTTTGTAATGATAATATGGGTATATTGGGTTCAAAAAGCACTTAAAATTAATTTTACCTTTTTTTCCTACTTTTCCTAAGTGTCCACTAGAAAATTTGCATTACATGTCTAACTCTTATTATATTTTTATTGGATGGTGTTGTTTTAGGCCTGTTTCCTCCAGACACTCCTGTCCCCTCCTTACCCCCTGGACTCACAAATTCTTCCCTCACACGGTCTTTGCACATGCTATTCCTATCCCTTTCCATCCTCTGCTCAGTTAATCTCTACTTATCTTTCAGCTCTTTATTCAAGCATTTTTTCCTCAAGGATAACATTTCTGATCTCCATGTCTTGGTCCAGTTCTCCTCATATCTGCTTTCACATCACTGTGGCCCTCACCCTTGTAACCCTGGTGGTAGTGGCAAATTTACCCTTTGTACATATTAGATACCCACTTGCCCCAACCCCCAACTACGTTGTGTGCTCCATGAGATCAGAGACCACATCTGCTTTTGGTCACCACTTTGCTCTCAGTGTTTAACATGGGGAAAGGCATATAGTAATTCAGGGTGCAAAGATTGCTAAAACACAAGTCAGGACATGAGAATATCACACTACAGCAAGTAAGAGAACTCTGTATTCAAAAAGCAGTAAAAGTCCTATGCATATTTTACTAGTTGAATTCAATACGTAGTTATTAAATGAATTAATGACTGACACTGTCAATTCTCCAAGAAAAATATTCACTTCTTTCTACTGCTGAGGGGAGAAAATACAAACTATTTGTCTTATCACTATAACACTTGACCATTTGATTCTGAGACTCTCATTCTAGTTTACTTCCTACCAATGTCCTTCTCATGAGAGTCTTGATGCTCAGTCTCCAGACCAGGTGTGGTTCTGTTTGTCTCAGTGACCTTCTTAAGATATTTCCTCAACTATAAGAGAGGAAAACAATGGTGACCATGTCAAAAAGCTATTGTGAAGATTAAATGGAATGATGCATATTTAGCACAGTGTCTATCATGTAGTAACCTCAATGTGTACATGTGTTAGCCACTCAGTCATGTCCGACTCTGTCATCTCATGGACAACAGCCTACCAGGCTCCTCTGTGCATGGGATTCTGCAGGAAAGAATACTGGAGTGAGTTGCCATTCCCTTCTCCAGGGGATCTTCCCAACCCAAGAATCAAACCTGGGTCTCCTGCATTGCAGGCGGATTATTTACCATCTGAGCCACCAAGGAGAGGAATTTAGTAACCTCAATAACTTCTAGATATTAATATTATCTCTGGGCTACACACAGAATAATAATAAATATTTCTTATCAAATATTTACTAATAGACTGGTCATTAAGAAGTATATTATTTCAATGAATCATCACTGTAGTTACTATCAGAAAGAGAAAGTGAGGCTCAGAGAGATTAAGTCATTTGCACAAAACCACACAGCCAGGGCTTCCTAGATGAGATGATTCAGTGGTAAAGAATCTGCCTGTCAATGCAGGAGATGTAGATGATGTAGATGTGGGTTCAATCACTGGTCTGAGAAGATCCCAGATGCCAAGGAACACTTAAGCCCTTGTGCCATAACTATTGAGCCTGTGTACTAGGGCCCAAGAGCCACAACTACTGAGCCCATGTGTACAACTACTGAAGTCCCCCACACCTAGAGCCTGTGCTCTGCAACAAGAGAAGTCATTGCAATGAGAAGTCCATGCAGCAAACTAGAGAGTAGCCCCCACTCTCCACACCTAGAGAAAAGCCCGTGTAGCAACGAAAAACCCAGCACAGCCATAAATGAATAAAATGATTAGAGAAAAAAAAAAAAAAAAACTACACAGCCAGTAAACGAAAGAGACATTCACAGACAGACAACCCAAGTCCACCATTCTCACCACTGTATCTCTCTATCTGGAAGTAGGCAGTCAGGCATCTTAATTTCCTTCTACCTATTCTCCTATCTGATAAATAACCATTCCTCCAACACACTATGCACTTTCACAACTCCATTTTTGTGCTAACTTCCTTATCTAAATCACCTTCCTCTTCTTTCTTCAAAGGCTAAAATTCTATTCAAAGTTCAAGGCTATCTTATACAATCATCATCACCTTCCTCAATTGTCTAGCCTTCCTCTGAATGTATAATTCCATCCTATCAGCTAACTAAGCACTCTGTCCATTAAATCAGTAAAACATGCATTCTATTACCTTATTGCTCTTTGTATGCAAACTTGTCTCTCCTGTTCTGGATGTTCTCAAGGTCCAGAACTGGGTCATACTCAGTTTTGTATTCCATGCATTTAATAAAATGCTAGAGATGTGAGTATGTGCTCAGTGAATTTAAGTTGATATAAAAATTAACTTAGTATGTGCTCAGCACAAACTGCTTCTATTTATAAACACACCTACTCATGCACATGCATGGGTACCAATACACAAGCTCACATGAACACAAACACACATGCCTATACATGCACACAATCAATTCTGCAGACAAAAAAATCCACTCAAAATAGCTTATGCACATGCAAATACAGACATGTGCCTATATGCACACAGACATGCTCACACATATATTCGTGTACACAAGCAAATGTGCACACACAGAGACTAACTCAGATTGTCTTGTTTGTTTATGGCTAGACAAAAAAAAAAAAAATTACTGGGGAAGAATTGGTTTAAAATGATTTAGAAGAAATTAACCTAGACTCTTTGACTTTATTATTTGAAGCGATGAAAGCAATTTATACATTTCCTTTTAATAAGAAATTAAATAGCAAAAGGAGTATTTTGTTGCTCTATCTTTTCAAATTTTATTATAAAAATGTATTTTGAGATAAAGATGATCGTAGTATTCAGTATCAAAATATAACTCTCTTTTTCTCTCATTCACATACACACTCTTTAGAAAAATGTTCACTCATAAATCTTTGGTAAAAGAACAGAAACATAAAGAAAATTCAGACCAAGAGCTTAAAACAATCACACTAAAGGTTTCACATCAAGATTTTTATCCAAACTATTTGGCTTTTGGATTTTATATTCTATTAAGAAATCATAAATGTCTAGGATATTTTACCATCCAAACACAAAAGGCAGTAAAGCTACTAGTAAAAGATGTTTTCAAGAATTAAACAGATATTTTTACCTTTTAAAGCAAATTTAAAAATACCACTAAAGCAGAAAAGTGATGCTGCATTATCATTAAAGTTTTAACAAAGCAGATTATAAATAATCAAGTGTACAGTTGCATATATACAGATAATCCACCCCAGACTACTGACATTACTAAATCATGGGAGATTTCTTTGCACGTTAAGATGTGCGGGAAGCCCACAAAGGAATTATAGCCCAATTACATACAGCCAAGTGCACATTACTAGCTGCTGCAAGAAGGCACAGGGGTTATAAACGTCTCATACGGTCTGCACTCCATTAGATAAGGATATTAAAGCCTCAGATCAATAGGACACCATGATGCCATTATGGTCACTGGCAGTTACAATAGCCCCAAACACTCACTTGTGTCCACAAAGAGAGAAAGGGTATTTTAATATCTCTGGGCATTCGATGTAGCTGTATTCTAAATCTTTCTGTCTGAGGCTTTACCCTCCCCTGTCACTAGGAAGCAACACATATTTGCATACTGTGCCTGATGCCTGCAACCTGTGTGCTGGAAGTGGTGATGTCAAACGTGCCTGATGGATGTCAGTTTAAGAGAGCTTCCTCCTTTCAGTCCTTGTAATGGAGTTTTCATTCTTCCAGCTACATAATGCATGCAAACATTACCCTGATGCTTTTAAAAGTTGTCAAAATGCATGGGAAGGACCAAATGTATTCTATGTTTGCCTCCTGTAGCCTGCAGCAGGGAGAAGAGTGGCTCAGAGAGCTTTCCAGTGTGTATAATTATAAGGAGTTCTCCAGCTGAACAGTTATTGTAATGCCCCCAGTGTGTGGTGTCTGGAAAAGAAGACGGGGGGATGTGTAGCACAGAACTGTTGTCTAATACATGAAACATATATTTATGCACGCTGCATGATATCATCACTACCCCTCCCCCATCACCCTACCTACAAGGAAAGGATGGGAGCAGTTTATCCAAGGTCCCGCCTCCCAGTGGCCCCCTCCAAGGCTTGCCTGGCCTCCAGAAGAGGGAAAAGGGGAATGGAGGCCCATATTTCTCTTTGCTGTTCTGGTTCACAGCCTTCCATCTGGTCTTTACAGTGACATTTGATTAAGCGGAACTATAAATCTGTCAGAAAACAATTAGCCCACACAGGCCTCTGCTGTGTTTTCACAGTGGGCCATACTGCGTGGGGCAGCTCCAGGGAGATCAGCCCACTCCTGTAGGAGCCACTCCGAAATATTTTAGTGCTATGCAAGTCAGGGCCACACCATAGGGACTTCGGCACATTGGTATTTCCTGACTCCTCGAAAGCCTGTTGAAGATGGGAGGGAGGAAGCCCCCTCCTCTCTGCCTTTTCCTCCCTTCACCTCATTACCCTGATGTCAAGTCAGTCTGTGGAATCCTAGCCTGGAGGAAATACACAACCATTTGCGGGACGATATACAAGTCTCATATAGTAAATAATTGGACATACAATAGGTTAAATAAATGAACTGCTACATGAAACACCATCAAGGACTAACGTATAATACAAACAGCATGACATGTGAGGGGAAACAATTCAATTGCCTGGTTTGGACAGAAGAACTTATAAAGAAAATGGAGTTTGAGATAAGCTACCAAGGACACGGGGCGGGGGATGGGGGGGTGGGGCGGTTCCTCCCTGGTGGCTCAGTGGTAAAGATTCTGCCTGCCAATGAAGGAGAAGCAGGTTCGATCCCTAGGTCAGTAAGATCCCTTAGAGAAGGGCGTGGCAACTCGCTCCAGTATTCTCGCCTGGAGAATTCCATGGACAGAGGAGCCTGGCAGACTACAGTCCATTGGGGTCGCAAAGAGTCAGGCCGACTTAGCGACTCAACAACCGAGGATACATTGACCAAAGGGAGCAGATGAAATAGTGAAGGCCAGGACCCAAAGGCCAGATGCTCCTGGCAACCCCTTACTCACAGAGGAGAGAGAGAAGGGATGAGGCAAGCAATTTGACCACACATTGTCAGGTGCTTGTTTATCTGAAGGGCACTGGGAAGCAGTCTCAGATCCTAAGTGGTGACTGTCTACCCAAAACTCCTGTGGCCAGACCAGCTGCACGGGCGTGCAAGTGAATTGCACAAGGCTCTGCTCAGAAATCTACATAATTCTTAATAATGTTTGAACATGGAGCCCAGCAAATTACATAGCTGGGCCTAGTAGCAGTTACTGTTCTCACCCATTCTTGTTAGACTTATAAATGTTCTGTTCTCACACACCTCAAAACTGACATGCTCACTGGTGGTCCGGTAGCCTGGGCGGGGTAGACTGAATGCTGGAGCGGAAGTCACTTGTCTTACCCTTGCACTCTGAATGAGATGCTAGAGTCTCTCCCACGTCTTCCTCTGTGTTTTGTGACTACCTGGGGGAAGGGTGAGTGGACTTGAGTTCACTGAGTTTTCCCTAATACCTTTTCATACGTCTCCCAATAACCACATAATCTTTGAAAATTGTTGGAAAAGATCAGTTTTGGACGGTGTCCTCTGAACAACAGCTTCTTCTTAATTCTAATCCTTCTCCTCTTTTCTTTGGTATATTGTCTGTGACTTTAAGAAAATGTCTTAATTTCAGTGAGTCTTTGTTTCCTCATCTGTTAAGCAGAGACAATCAAATCTAGCTTGGGAATCTACAAAATTCAAGGAAGGTAACATACTTATAGTTAGTTGGCTCGACAGCCAGGAAAATGGACCTGTTCTTCTGCAATTGTTCCCTCCTCTCGTCCTCCTTTCTTTCTTTCTTCATTCCTCACGTTCTCCTTTTTTGTTTTTACCTCAATCAGAACATGCTGGGACTAGGGCATTTTGACAGAGAAGGCAATGGCAACCCACTCCAGGACTCTTGCCTGGAAAATCCCATGGATGGAAGAGCCTGGTGGGCTGCAGTCCATGGGGTCACTAAATCAGACACGACTGAGCGACTTCACTTTCACTTCTCACTTTCATGCATTGGAGAAGGAAATGGCAACCCACTCCAGTGTTCTTGCCTGGAGAATCCCAGGGACAGGGGAGCCTGGTGGGCTGCTATCTATGGGGTCGCACAGAGTTGGACACGACTGAAGTGACTTAGCAAGGGCATCTTGATGGCTAATTTTCCTCAAATACTTTCTTAAAGCATTTAAGTGGAAGTAAAGATAGTAATATTATGGAAAGAAAGAGACCTCAGAATCAAAAAGGGAACTAAGACTTTCACTGAAATAATTCACTGAAGGAAGGAAGAAAAGAAGAGAGAACTCTCCTGCCAGAGGTTGATAACCACCCCATCCAAGTTCTTTAAGACATCAAAATGACAGGTATATATATATTTTTCTTTTTAAATAGACTTCAACCAAATACCTTCAACACACATTGCCTTACAGCTAGCAGAGAATAAGACATCTCAAAATGCTTAGGAAGGAAGAGGAAAACAAGGCCCTGGTGAGCTCAGAAGAACTCATTAGCAGATGTCAGAAACACTAGATCTAAGCGGGTGGGGATGATGTACATTTGAAAGATGTCATGATGATTGTCTCAGAAAACATTAATAATTATTTTCTTCCATGCCTTATTATTATACGTCAAATCACTGAGAAACAGATTTCTTCATCCATAGATAGGATGGTACATACACATATAGATCCATCACTGTCTCTAGTTCTTTCCCTACTTAAGAACTTGGATTTGGAAAACCTACTCACCTTCTCTGTCTAGTTATCCTTTTCTAACTCAAATTGCTCTTCTTGGAAAATCCTGTCTTTATACCTCCATCTCCTCCAGTTCAGATCCTTGGCCAGATATGAAGCTTAGAAGTAAGGGCTTCAGAGTCTTTCTTCCCTAGTACCTAAGTCATTTATTTGCTTCCAATCCTAGAGAAAGGGAGATATAATTATGAGTCTGAATCATGGAACACTATTTGGGACACTGTAGGGGCTCAAGACTGAAAGGAGGATGGTCTGAAGGGTCCCTTCTTTCGTTTTAGGTGGCAGCAGGGTAGGAGACTGACAGGAGAAGCTCAGGAAAACAAGGATGCTACACTCCTGCAGCGGGGCTAGGAACAACTCTCACCTTTCCAATGGATCTTTACCTTTCCTGGATATTAATGGAAGGTCAAAATGAAGTCAAGTACGAATAGGTAGCTCCATGTATACCTTGAATGGGGTTAGTGGAAAGTGAGGCAAAGGGAAATTGATGAAAAAACAAACCTACGAACTGGTACTCGTGGTGGACTTAAGACTTTACTGAATCAACTGAACTTATTTCACTATGGCTTATGGAGACTGTAGCAGTAATTACTCATCTACCATCCATCTCAGTTCCTTATTTCTTCACTTGAAATGTCATGCAAGTAATTCTTTGGGGCTTCTATCTTCCATTACTCATTATATCATAGTAAACGTAGTGTCTTTGTTACCACTCATCTGCATAATGTAATCAGATCACATCAAAATATCCCCAATACCTCATTTAACATTAATTGCTAACAAACATGACAGCAAGTTGTGGGCACAAGACTTGTTTGGTGCTTCTTATTAGAACCCGGCCTAAAGATTTTGCTTACACGATGAGTTCAATAAAATGTCTATTGAAAGTAGTTTCTTTCTGGAGGAAGGAGTTCAAGATTACTCATAAACAGATAATAATGGAATATGTGACTGGGAGAATCAAATCATAACAAACCATTGCATTTGAGATTGCAAAAGCTCTGCTGTAGGAAGTTTCTTATACTGATAAAATTCACCACGATTTTTTCCCCATCTTCCAGGAATATTATTGTTTCACTCATAAGGGAAAAATAGAGAGATACTATAAACGAACTATGAATTCTTTCAAGCTTTAATGTGTGTTTACTAAGATTTTCAAAAGGAGTGTTAAGGGCCTGTTTACTATGTGGGGAGTAACAAGAGAAAAGACAATCTTCCTGTAATTTCAAAATAAATCATAATACCAGATGGACTGTTTTCCTGCTTAAATTAAATTGACTTTGACAGCAAATGACATTTTTGGCTTAGAGAAACCTCTGAATTCCTACCTGTTCCTTTCACTGCTTCCCATGGGACTAGATTCTGGTTGACTTAGATATTTAGTCCACCCATTATTGCTGGTGGTGTGAAGTTACAGCTTCAGCCTTCCTCTCAAAAGGCCCCTTACCTTCTAAATTCTTCTTGCCCGGCAGTTTTTACTTTATTAACTATTGTCAGTGTGCCCACTATCCAAAGTATCACACCACATCCTGTTTGGAAAAATCTCCATTACTTAGTTTCACATTCCTTGCCATATGGAAAATGATCTGAATTAAATGTCATTCTCAACAAATAAAACAAGCAATGCTGCCTGATACAGGAGTTTTACTCTTAGAAAATATTATTACTTCCTAAGCAAATTAGATATGATTCTGTTATATGTCTTCTTTTCAGAAGTGCTTAGTTAAGTTCCAAACTTTATATTGACCAGTAAGCAATCGGGGATAATTCAACAATATGCAGGAGAGGTAGTCTTCTGACGACAGGGTAGAATTCAGAGCACACCCACGTGGCAAGGCCTCACCATCTCACAGGCAAGGGAGTGTGACTTAAGAAACCTAAAAGGGCTATCTAAATTAGTGCCATTAACCCACTTGAGTAGAAAATTTATTCAAGTAAGCCACAACACGTATCGGACAAAGTAAATAATGAACCTAATGAATCTAGTTTGATTACCAAATTTGCCACCAATTCAATCAACCTGATGTATATCTATCTTCCTCCCTTTGTGTGTGTATGCATATGTGTGTGCGTATGTGTGTGTGTGTGTGCCGTTAGTTTTTATTGCATATGTAGAATACTTGGAATGCTTGGGCAGAAATTTCAAAGGGAGAGACTACATTTGTGAAATACTACAATTTTCACACAGAAGGGAAAAATCACTTTTCAATAGGACCTTGTGTCTCAATAAATCAATTGTATTAAAACTGAACTATGTTATCTAGTGTGAAGGGGGACAAATACACTTATTATTCCCCATGCTAATTCCCCTTCATTAATAATAGATATTTGGAGAAGGTAGATATTACATACTTAAAATACTAAAATTTAAATTTTTGAGTCTGTATTTTTTTAGTTTATTTATTTTTAGTTGGCAGATAAATGCTTTACTGTACTGCATTGGTTTCTGCCAAACATCAACATGAGTCAGCCACCGGTACATCTATGTTCCCTCCCTCTTGAGCCTCCCTCTCATCTACCTCTCCATCTCACCCCTCTTAAAACTCAAATGTAAAGTCAATATTATCATGGTATCTTTGTCTTGAAAAGAAAAAAATATATATATACATATATACACACATATATTTTTATGAATGCAGTGCCATATCATCTCCAAGAATAAAAAGGATCACTGAGCATACTGAGCATCTTTCTTATTACAGTTAAAGCCAGGACTGAAGCCAAAGATGTTAGTGTCCCTCTTTGATTTGTCCATGAGCAGACCTTTGTAAATCTACGCTTACTTGCCCCTCCTTTTGATGAAATCCCTGCTGGTTCCTCCTATAGGGAAATTCTAGGCTCTTGCTCCCCCAAAGCAGACTGCAGTCTGGGTTGTCTCTCTGTGGCTCTGGCGCCTGTGGAGGAGGCCAAAGCCTTGACCTCAGAGGGGCAGCAGCCTTTGAAGCATGACCGAGCATCTGGGCTGTCTCAGGGGCCCAGCAGGCCTAAGGACTGTGACGACATTGCTTTTCCACTAATGAACATAAATTCAACTTTAACACTGTCTCCGTTTGTGTTAATTCATGTATATCAATGGGTATATCTTTCTAATACACAAATTGAGAAATAATCTTGCAACTGTGCACCTTCTATAAACCTCAGGAATTTCGAAAGTAAAAAGAGGGTCCATTAGTTCTTCAATAGTTCTGAGTGACCTACTTTCACAGAGGACGCCAGAGCAAACAAGAATGTGTACATGAACACAACATGTAAAAGTGCAGAATGTACACAAATACATGTGCTTTCTCACTCAGTTGTGACCCCATGGACTGTAGTCTGCCAGGCTCACCTTTCCATGGGATTCTCTAGGCAAGAACACTGGAGTGGGTTGCCATTTCCTGCTCCATCACAACCATATATGCCACCTTAAACTCTTTTGCTTAAGAGATGTTATTAAGTCACCTATTTTTCTACATAAGCAGATAGATAGGAAGATATTTATAAATATGAATATATAGGTATTATATACAGATAAATATACAGATAGATAGGAAGATATTTCCTACTCAACAAACAGCATTGCCTGTTTTATTTGACATTGTATACCCAGAGTCTAGTAACTTAAACACTGTCTGGAACATAGTAGGTGCTTCACAAATATTTCTTTACTAAATTCTTATTTTTTGTAGCTTTCAAAAGAATGAAAATTTTTGTATTTATGTGTGCTGTGTGCTTAGTTGCTCAGTCGTGTCCGATTCTTTGATACCCGAAGGACTACAGCTCACCAGCCTCCTCTGTCCATGGGGATTCTCCAGGCAGGAATACTGGAGTGGGTTGCCATGCCCTCCTCCAGGGGATCTTCCCAACACAGGGATAGAACCCAGGTCTCCCACACTGCAGGCAGATTTTTTTTAACCAACTGAGCCACCAGGGAAGCCTTGTGTATATATATGCATATGTGTGTATGTATGTATATAAATGTGTATATAGGGATCTTCAAATCATGTAAGTCTGTCAGCATTTAGGCATGTTAAATTAGCAAAACTTTCAATTTGCAGTATTAACAGTTGTATCAGAAGCAAAAGCATTAGTGTTTTTATTTGTGTATTTTTAGCTTTATTTGTCATTTGATTTAGATTTGGTTTTTGTATTCTGCCTTTAAACCATGGAATTTTCTGTTCATCTAGAGAAAGCCTGACAGTGTGAACATCTCATGGACCAGTGGAAGGACCAGCAGTCAGATCATTTCATTCACTAAGCAGAGTTCATAGGTTCCAAGTGGTCTCCTGACCAAAGCTGGGTCTATCTGGCATCTTTCAGAGAGGGGTAAAGAAAGAAAGGGAGCAGGAGACAGAGCAAAAGAAGGCAGGCTGAGGCCAGTTCTCTCAGATGATTTGATCTAGGCCTGATCAGCTCTAGGCCTGAAGAACTAGGATGAATCTCTTCCACCCAGCGTGAGAACTAAGGAAGCACAGAAAGACAGTCACAGTAAGAAGGAAATAGATCTGCCAGAGGTACATGAGCAAGAGTCTGATCGCTTTTCCAGTCCCCATTCCCAAGGTCTGCGTTAGTCTTGCCTCTTTCAGTTTTAAAAAATATTTAATGTATTTTGCTGAAGATTAATTTCTATTTATTATGAGGAAAAGTGAAAGTGCAAAGTGAAGTTGCTTAGTCGTGTCTGACTCTTTGTAACCTCATAGACTAGCCTGTGGGGCTCCTCCGTCCATGGAATTTTCCAGGCAGGAGTACTGGAGTGGGTTGCCATTTCTTTCTCCAGGAGATCTTCCCAACCCAGGGACTGAACCCGAGTCTCCCGCATTGCAAGCAGGCGCTTTTACCATCTGAATCACCAGGAAAGCTATTATAAGGAAAGGAGTTATAAATTAGTCAATTCAACACACGCTGCTTCCAAAAGGATTTGAAGTGGCTATATCACAAATAAAACAAAAAATTACTTGAAACACTGAAAGAACCAAATAATATGAGGGCCTGAGATGAAGGAGATTTTCATGCCAGAAAAAACAAATTAAGAAAACCTCCACCAATAACCCCTAAGCTTTCTAGAAGTCAAAGCAAAGAGAAAACAAGCTGCAGAGTACTCGTTGTTCTTTGAAAGTAAGCACTGCAATTCAACACAGAAAGACAAAAATATGTACTTGAAGGGAACTATGCTGAGTAGTTTTACAGGTAGCACTACATAATTTAATGAATGACATTATTCATAGCACATATCTCTAGCTATATACATAGATATAGAAATATCTTTATATTTTATGTGTGTGTGCTAAGTTACTTTAGTCGTGTTTGATTCTTTGTGACCCTGTGGAATATAGCCCACCAGCCTCCTCTGTCCATGGGATTCTCCAGGCAAGAATAATGGAGTGGGTTGCCATGCCCTCCTCCAGGGGATCTTCCTGACCCAGGGATTGAACCCAAGTCTGTTATGTCTCCTGCACTGGCAAGGCGGGTTCTTTACCACTAGCACCACCTGGGAAGCCCTCATATTTTATATCAACTCTCATCCAAACCCTATAGCGTATATTTAAGATGTTTCTAAATGAAAAAAATAAAGAAAAATGTCAGCATCAAATAACTCAAAATCGTAGTTTATTATTTCTATATGACACCAGCCTAAAGAATTTTGATGGTTTAAAAACTTAAAAACTGGAACAAGATTTATAACTCACCTGTTCTAAAACAAACAAAACCACTCTTCTTGCCTATGTTTATGTTATTTTTCCTGATTTCATTTCCTCCTTATATGTCTGCTTTCCTCATCTACTTACTTCAAATTATATTTTCACCTTACTATGCTTTCTATGTTTATAAAGCTGTACTAAATTCTTCCTAGAACTAAGTAGACTGTACATGTATATATACACAGACATACATACATCCATAATACACAGATCAACAGAGAATGAAAAACTGTCTAAACTGACCCCCACTTAACTTACTTGTTAGGTTAAGCAACTTTCTCTACCTCTTCTGTAAAAATTCTGGCTGTGGCCCAGGGCACATTCATACTTCCACTAGAAGGTAACTTTGCATTATGCTGATATATATTTGTCTTGAGTCATATACAAACTTACATCAGTTGGATTTGTTCCAAAGCTAGTTTCATACTGTGATGCTTGTTATTTTAATAATCTAGTTAATTAAAATATATTCATGCTTATGGAATGAGATGTGAAAAGAGATATCTAAAAATAAATCAGCTTAAGACTTCAGAAGGACTTAATACAAGCTTCCCACTTTAGGAAAAAAAAACTGTCAAAATTTCAAAATATATCTAAAATCCAGTTGTTTCTTACCATCTCCACTGGTACCAGCTTGGTCAAAGCCAGAATTTTTGACTGGCTTAGGCATAGCCTCCTCAGTGGCATCCTTGTCTCTTCTCTTTGCCTTTGGACTTCATCCTGGCATAGCTGCCAGAGCCTTTGCACTGTCTGATCTTCCTGCTGAAGGCTCCTTCTTCTCTGTATAACAGATTCACTCACTTCCTTTAAATCTGTGTTCAATGTCATTTCCTCAAACAGGTCTATCCTGAACTCTAGTAAAATTGCAAATGCTTCCCCACATTCCTGATGCCCTCTGTCGTGATTTTCTTTGCACTAGCACATTCCACTTCTAGTATAGTACATAATTTAGTTATTAGTTTTTATTGCTTGTCTATCTATCTCTATGAGGTAGAAAGAATATAGTCTCCATGGGATTATCCTGTTATCTGATCTCCTGCAAGTGGCTAGAAGAGCACTTGCGCAAAGCAGACACTCATAAATACTAACTGCATTAACTTATGAAGGTGAGGAGAGCTGCAAAACATAGGGAGTAAATGAGTTAATCATTTACTAAATCAACTTATGAAAACTGATAGCATTTTTCTCTCTACTAGCAATAATAAATTTGGAGAATAATTTTTTAAACATTTTTTTTACAATAGGCACAAAATTATGAAAAATTTTCTTAGCCAGGAGTCTAAAAAACTTCCATGACTAAAACTTTAGACTTGGAAATAAGGGTAAAGAGATTTTCTGAATAGACACATTTTCATCAGTTCTCCCCTTAAATTAACTTATAAAGTCAGTACAATGCCAATACCAATTCCATTTGAATAGTTGAGAAAATTAACATAAATTTTCTGTATACTATATAGTTTACATACACATATATATGAAATGTGTGTACATACATATATATGAAATAATAAGGGGTGATGAATAGATGTCAGCTTTCAAAAAAGCATTAAAATTTAGGATTTGCGCTACCAAGTATTAAGCCATATATACTACAAAGACAGATCAAAGTGAAAAAATATACTACTGTGATATTGCCAGAACAAAAGAACAATGGCTCAGTGGTACAACATAGACAACTCAAAGAAGATTCCTAATTTACAACAAGGTAGCAACACAAATTAACTGAAAACGACAAGTTGCTTAGAAAATAAAGCTTGGAAACTAATTCACAATATGAGAAAGAAAAAACTATTTTTACTTAACACAGCAAGCAATGTGGACTACAGATGGAATGAATACTTAAAAGATAAAACTATATATGTAATAGAAAAAAATAGAGATCTAAGGGCAGAAAAGGAGTTCTTAAAACCTCAAAATCTTGCACTATAAGAAAAAAATGAAAGAACGTGATTGCAAAGAAAGTAAGGATGTCTGGCCAATGAAGATTCCCATGAATACACAGGCCGATTGAAAATAAATCTGAAACAGAAAAAAAAAATCTGGCTATGTCTAAAACCAACAAAGGACTAGTATCTCTAATAACAACAAAAATGTCTGTGAATCAACCAAAAAATATAGGATCCAAAAAGGAATATAAATATGGGCAAAACATGTAAATAGGAAACATACAGACGAGGCAACATAGAAGATTTTTAAGTTTATGAAGATAATACTCACGCAAACTTATTAGCAAAAGGAGAAAAGCAATTTAAAACAATGGGATCCACTTGACTTAATTATTGATGATAAATTACATCAATATCTTGGTTTTCTTGATATAACATGACATGAAGGGAACATCATCTCTTTAGCACTCTTCCCAAACGCCCAAACCAAGTCTAATTAGGAGAAAACATCAGACAGACAAGCCCAAATGAAGGATATTGTACAAAATAACAGGCCAGTGATTTTCAAAAGTCTCAAGTTCATACAAAAAGGTAAGACTAGAGAAGTGTCATGGATAGGAAGGGTCCAAAAGAGCATATACTATTTTATATACATATATATTTATTGAATGAAAGATTCTTTTATCAAGCTTTACAGTTTTTCAAAAGTGTTACATAAGGTGAAGTCGCTCAGTCGTGTCTGACTCTTTGCGACCCCGTGGACTGTAACCTACTAGGCTTCTCCATCCATGAGATTCTCCAGGCAAGAATACTGGAGTGGATTGCCATTTCCTTCTCCAGAAGAGTTTTACATAAATGATTTAATATAATCTCATAGGAAACCTTTCCCCCCTCTATCCCTATATTGCCTCTCCCACTGGCAACCACTAGTTTGCTCTTTGAGCTTGTTTCCTTTTGTTTTATTCACTAGTTTGTTGTATTTTTCAGATTCTATACGTAAGTGTTACCACCCAGTATTTGTCTTTCTGTCTGACTAATTTCACTTAGCACAATGCCCTCCAAGTCGACCCATGTTGCTACAAATATCAAAATGACATCCTTTTATGGCTAAGTAATATCCCACTGTATGCATGCGTATCTATATGTTTATAGATATATAGCTATACACCACATCTTCTTTATCTGTTCATCTGTTGATGGACACTTGGGTTGCTTCCATATCTTGGCAATTGTAAGTAAAGCTGCTATGAACATTGGGGGTGCATGCATGTTTTTGAATTAATGTTTTTGATTCCTTCAGATATACACCCAAGAGAGGAATGGGAGCACAATAATTAAATGCAATGTAACATTCTGGAGTGAGTCCTGGAACAGAGGGCTTAAGTGGAAAAATGTGAGCTCTAAACAAAGTAAAAAGTTTACCTAAACTTTTATGCCAATATTAGACCCTTAGTTTTGATAAATGTATTATTTCTGGGTTAATATTAAAGGAAGCTAGATGAAGGGTACAAAAGAATTTTCTGCACTAACTTTGCAACTTTTATATAAATCTAAAATCATTTCAAAATTTAATAGATTTTTAAAATTAAAAATAAAATATCTTTTTACAGCTATTAAATGTGACACTAAGAAAAGTAGTGTTGGTGAGGATGTGCAAATATAGAAATTCTTACATACTATTGGTGGAACTATAGACAGGTACATAAATTCTGAAAAGAAATATGGTATGTGCTGTGGACCAACAATTTCTCTTCTGTGCATCTATGAGAAGAAACACACACCAATCCAAAAAAGACATATGCAATTTTTGTACATATATCACAGTATATCAGCATTATTTGTAGGTGAGTGTCCATCACTGGAGAATTGAATATAGAAAATGTAATGAATCCACAATGAGAAGTATCACTCAGCATTATAAGTAGACAAACTGCACAGAAACCAACAAAGATGGACGTTAAAAATTGGAAATTGAAAGCAGAAACAAATGAGATATATTGTAATTTACACTACATTTATAATATAGCACACAAAATAATACATTTTTCTAGCACACCCAATAAAAAGCATATGCAATTAAAGACATTAGAATGGTTGTCATTACATTAAACACATGAGGATGGAGAACACAAGACTAGAAAAAGGTATTCATGCCAGTCAAGTGGTAACATGACCTTAAGCAAAGAAATGATAATAATAGGCCACCAAATAAGTAGTATAATTTACTCAACTTGAGAAAGAAAATATGTTTAAAGTAAGCAAAAATTTAAAATATTATACTCAGATTACTGCACAAGTGTCCTTAGGGTTTGTTTGATTTCCATTTTAAAGAAACTATGATCAAGTATCAAATAATGAACTATAGGTTCAGTTTTAACAGAAAAGATGACCTCAAATTCATTCAAATATACTGCCTTAAGTTTATATCTGAAGTTTGGCAAATAAGTGGCTATCTTAGATGAAAACACTCATGTTTCAGGTTAAAATTTTTAATTATGTATATAACATTTTTTAATGAAACTCAAGTTCATACATATATTTTGATTACATCATGAACAACTGGTCATCATTTCTGAATAAGAGTGCCCTAGAATGCATACTATAATGAAATGGTTCACTCACCCATTAGATTACCCTGTTCAACGAACATTATGTGCTTTAACAAGGTTTTGAATTTGTGGTTCTAGGTCTCATGAAAATAAGATTGCCAAGTAAGTGAAGACCTGAGCGCTCTTTTTGTTGATGAAAAGATAACGCCTATGGTCCAAAGCAGTCCATGACAAACCCTAACATGAACACTGATCATCTGGAGATTTTGCTAAAATTCAGATTCTGATTGAGCAGCTCTAAAGTGGAGCCTGAAATCGTGTGTTTCTAGCAAGCTCTGAGTGGCACCAACCTTGGTGGTCTGTGGCGCACACTCTGAATAGTAAGTCTCAAACAACACGATGAATTTCACGAATGCAAATTGATAGTTACTAATGTGTTTGGAGAAGAAAATGGCAACCCACTCCAGTACTCTTGCTTGGAGAATCCCATGGAGGGAGGAGCCTGGTAGGCTATAGTCCATGGGGTTGCAAAGAGTCGGACACGACTGAGCAACTTCACTTTCACTTTCTTTTCAATGTGTTTGAACAAGTTTACAACTGATTCCTTGAAATTCTGTAGTAGAGAGTTTAAAATGATACTTAAACTTATACAATTTTATAGAGATTAAATTGTGAATTAAACCAGTAAATCATGGTTGGAGATCAAACCAATTGATCCTAAGGGAAATCAATGATGAATACTCATTGAAAGGACTGATGCTGAAGCTGAAGCTCCAATATGCTGCCTACCTGATGTGAAGAGCTAACTCACTGGAAAAGCCCATGATGCTGGAAAGGCAAAAAAAGAAGACGGAAGCAGAGGATGAGATGGTTGGACAGCATTACTGATTTAATGGATATGAACTTAGGCAAACTCCAGGAGATGGTGAGAGACATAGAGGCTTGGTATGCTGCAGTCCACAAGGTCACAAAGAGTTGGACGTGACTTTATGACTTAACAACAATTATCAAGCAAATATTCACTTGTGGTATAAAATATATTCAAATTACCTTCCATACTCATATTCAACTTTGTCCCCACTGTAATATTAGGAACAAAATGTGCACCCAAAAAACTAAGGAAGTTAAACTTTAAAATAGATTTAGTGCTATCCATCTGACTGTTAGAAGAAATCTGCTCCAAATTACAAGCTTATTTTTGTCCTATAATAATTAATATTTAGTCCTTCCTAGCCTACCCTTTGGAGAAGGCGATGGCACCCCACTCCAGTACTCTCACCTGGAAAATCCCATGGATGGAGGAGCCTGGTAGGCTGCAACCCATGGAGTCGCAAAGAGTCGGACTTGACTGCGCGACTTCCCTTTCAATTTTCACTTTCCACTTTCATGCACTGGAGAAGGAAATGGCAACCCACTCCAGTGTTCTTGCCTGGAGAATCCCAGGGATGGGGGAGCCTGGTGGGCTGCTGTCTATGGGGTTGCACAGAGTTGGACATGACTGAAGTGACTTAGCAGCAGCAGCAGCAGCAACCTACCCTTGAAGAAGGAAATGGCAACCCACTCCAGTACCCTTGCCTGGAAAATTCCTCGGATGGAGGAATTTCATCTTGAGGGGCTTCCTGGGTAGCTCAACAGGTAAAGAATCTGCCTGCAATTCAGGAGAGCCCAGTTCGATTCCTGGGATGGAAAGTTCCCCTGGAGAAGGGATAGGCTATCTGCTCCAGTATTGTTAGGCTTCCCTGGTGACACAGACAGTAAATAATCCACCTGCAATGTAGGAGACCTGGGTTTGATCCCTGAGTTGGGAAGATGCCCTGGAGAAGGGCACAGCAACCCACTCCAGTTTTCTTGCCTGGAGAATCCCATGGACAGAGGAGCCTGGCAGGCTACAGTCTTTGGGGTCTCAAAGAGTCGAACATGACTGAGCAACTAAGTACACGCAGCACGGCCTAGCCTTAGCAATTGACTAACAGTCTTTTTGGAAAAGACCTTGATAGTGGGAAAGATTGAAGGCAGGAGGAGAAGGAGATGACCAAGGATGAGATGATTGGATGGCATCACCAACTTGATGGACATGATTCTGAGCAAGCTCCAGGAGCTGGTGATGGACAAGGAAGCCTGGCGTGCTACAGTTCATGGAGTCTCAGAATCAGACATGACTGAGCAACTGAACTGAACTGAACAGTTTAAAAATTTTTTTAAGAAAAGTCCTTGTGTTCTGAGAATACAGGAGGATACCATTCTTTTTGGTTACTCTGGTAAAATACTAGTATACATTTCAGGTGCAAACAAAACCAGGTCAAACAATAGCATTAGGAAATTCATATATTACTATGTAAATACAAACATCTTTTCACTTACCAATGACAAAGACATTTTGAACAGAGCAAATGATGGCAGTTTTATTTATGTAAAATAAAGGAAATACAATTTGTGAATGCTAATTTTTCTTCATTGTGTTTTCCATTAGGAAACATTCACTGCTTAGCTATAACATGTATGATAGTTAATTCACCCCAAAGGCATTTATTGCTGTACTATGAATAGACATAAATTATAAATTTATCTAAACATAACTCTGTGAGCATCTTGAAATCAACATTAAAGGAATGCTAATTGAATTTGTTCAAATACTGAAAAGTTAACTGTCGTTTTCTTTGACTTAATGAGTTTCATACAGGATCTTAATCAGTGCAGTGTTAGACTTTTCTTTTCTTTATTACAGACATACCTCATTTTATTGTGCTCAGCTCTATTTTCCTTCACAGATACTGCCTTTTTTTTTTTTTTTTTTTTTACAAATTGAAGGTTTATTGCAGCCTTGTTTTAGCAAGTCTACCAGAACCACTTTTCTCCCATTAGTTGCTTGCCTTTTGTCCTTGTGTCACATTTTGGCAATTATTACAATATTTTAGATCTTTTCATTATTATTAAATCTGTTATGATAATCTGTGATCAGCAATTTTGATGTTATTCTAATTGTGTGCTCAGTCACTCAGTCATGTCCAACTCTTTGTGACCCCCATAGCCTGTAGCCCACCAGGCTCCTCTGTCCATGGGATTTTCCAAGTAAGAATACTGGAGTGGGTTGCCATTTCCTGTACCAATTATGATTTTAACTGTATGTATGTAAGAAGGAGAACTTCATGCATAAATGTTGTGTTCTGACTGCTCTACAGACTCCTCCTTCACCTCTCTCCCTATCCCTGGGCCTCCCTGTTCTCTGAGATGCAACATTATTGAAATTAGGCCAATTAATAACCATAAAATAGCCTTTAAGAGTTCAATAAAATGAGCCATATCTCTCATTTTTAAATCAGAAGCTAGAAATGATTACGCTTAGTAAGGAAGGCATCTCGAAAGTTGAGATAGGATAAAAGTTAGCCTCTTGTGCCAAAAAGCAAACTTGTGAATATGAAGAAAAAGTTCTGGAAAGAAAAAATTACGTGTTATTCTAGTGAACATATAAATGATACAAAAGCAAAACAGTTTTTGTGATCTGGATAGAAAATCAAACCAGTCACAAAATTTCTGTAAGCCAAACTCTAATCCAGAGCCAGGCTCTAACTCTTCAATTTTATGAGGGCTGAGGGAGGTGAGAAAGCTGCAGAAGAAAAGTTTGAAGATAACAGAGGTTGGTTTTTCCTTAAGAAACAAGCCATCTCCATAGCATCATAGTGCAAGGTGAACTAGCTGATACTGATGTAGAAGCTGTAGCAAATTATCCAGGAAATAACAACAGATTGTCAACATAGATGAAACAGCCTTATATTATACTGGAAGAAGATACCATCTCAGATTTTCATAGGTAGAGAGGAAAACTCAGTGCTTGGTTTCAAAGCCTTGAAGCACAGGCTGACTCTCTTGTTAGGGGTTAATGCAGCTGGTGACTTTAAATTGAAGCTAATACTCATTTACCATCCCCCAAATTCTAGCGCTCCTAAGAATCAGGCTAAATGCACTTTGCCTATTCTCTATAAATGGAGGAACAAAGCCTGGATGGCAGCGTTTCTGTTCACAGCACAGCTAACTATTTCAAGGCCACTATTGAGATCTACTGCTCAGGAAAAAAGATTTCTTTCAGAATATTACTGTCATTGTCAAAGCACCCAGTCACTCAAGAGCTCTGATGGAGATGTACAATGAAGGTCATGGTGTTTTCATGCCTGATAATAAATATCCATTCTGCAGCCCATGGGTCAGGAATGATTTCAAGTCATAGTATTCAAGAAATACATTTCTGCCATAGATTGTGATTCCTGTGATGAATCTTGGCAAAGTCAATTGAAAATTGCTCCCCCAAAATTCACCAATCTAGATGCCATTAACAACAGTCATGGGAAGTGGTTAAAATATCAACAGTAACAGAAATTTGGAAGTTGATTTCAGTCCTCATTGATGACTCTGACGAGTGTGATTTTAGAAGAGAAAGTGACTACAGATGTGGCTGGTTTTTTGCTTGTCAAAGTGAAAGTCACTTAATCGTGTCTGACTCTTTGCAACCCCATGGTTTATCCAGTCCATGGAATTCTCCAGGCCAGAATACTGGAGTGGGTGGCTTTTCCCTACTCTAGGGGACCTTCCCAACCCAGGGATTGAACCCAGGTCTCCTGCATCGCATGCAGATGTGGTGGAAATAGCAAAAAGCTAAAACTAGAAGTAAAACCTGAAGATGTGACTGAATTGCTATAATCTCCTGATAAAACTTCAATGGGTGAGGAGTGGCTTCTGATAGAAGAGGAAATAATTTCTTGAGCTAGAATGTCTTTAGTAAAGATTGCTGAAATGACAACAAAGAATTTAGACTATCACATGAACTTAGTTGATAAAGGAATGACAGGGTTTGAAAGGACTGACTCCAGTTTTGAAAGAGCTCTGACTATGGATGAAATGCTATCAAATAGCACTGCATGCTACAGAGAAACCATTTGTGAAAGGAAGCATCAGTAGATGTAGGAGGCTTCCCTGTTGTATTAGTTTCAGAAATTGCACAGCCACTCCAGCCTTCCACAGCTACCACCCTGGTCAGTCAGTAGCCATCAACATCAACATCAAGGCAAAATTCTCCACCAGCAAAAAGATTATAACTTGCTGAAGGCTTAGATGATGGTTAGTGGTTTTTTTAGCAACAAAGTATTTTTAAGTTATTGTATAGGCTTCCCTGGTGGTTCAGTGAAGGAATGAACCAATACAGGAGATGTGGGCTTGATCCCTAGGTGGGGAAGATCCCTGGGAATAGAAAATGGAAGTATTCTTACTTGGAAAATCTCATGGACAGAATGAGCCTGGCAAGCTACAATCCATGGGGCTGCAAAAGAGTCAGACACAACTTAGTGACTAAACAATAAAAATTTGAATTAAAGACTGTACATTTTAAGATATAATGCTATTGCAACTTTAACTGACTAGAGTAAAGGGTAAACATAAAATTTATATGCACTGGGACACTAAAACATTCTTGTGAATCTTTCACTGTGACATTTGTTTCACTGCGGTGGTCTGAAGCCCAGCCTTCAGTATATTTGAAGTATGCCTACTTATGGCACAATTTTTGAAACCTGAGCTGCTTCTCTATAAGCATTTCATTTGCACAGGTTACCATTTCAGTAGTTCAGAGTAATTAATGGTTAACATAATTAACCTAAATGCATATGATTATAGGAATTTCAACCTATAATTACATTCCTAATTAGGAAATTATGATGCAGAATGAAATAATTATGAAAGGTGATGACTTTAAATAAATCTATCTTTAAATATTCTTTGTTTACTTAGAAGAACATGTGATTAGCAAAATTATATGGTATTCTCTTCTTTCCAGTTATGTATTTTTGAAGGAAAGCAAATAACATGCATTTCACACTCATTTTCCCTCCCAAGGCTAGGAAGAACCCACTCTCCCCAGTAAGGTGAAAGAGGATCAATCTCATTCTTAATTCTCTTCCACAGACTGTGGCAGGGTATAAACTGATAGAATGACAGGACTTGTCAGAAATTAGTATCCCTGTTTCAGGAGAGTTATACTCACTTTTCTCTTTTAACTCCACGACTAAGACTCCTAGAATTAAACACTAAACAAGTCATATTATGTGTGATAAAGAGAGAAAACACTTTGCTATTATATTAATTTGTCAAGGAGGTACTTAGTCCTGACTGCTTCCTACACTGGGGATCAACATAAAGAAGTCCCAGTGAAGGTCATAATTATATAACCCTTCTAGCTGAATTTCCACACAGAAGCCCAGGGAAGACATTCCAGTCATCTCCTGCAAAAGCTTTTCATCTTGCATTCATTTGACCACCATGTCCATCTCATTCATTTCTTTGAGAATCATAAAGAGATATTTATGAAGTACTTTGGAGATGTAAGAGCTTCCCTGGTGGCTCAGATGGTAAAATTGTCCGCTTGCAATGCTGGAGACCTGGATTCAATCCCTGTGTAGGGAAGATCCCCTGGAGAGGAAAACAGCAAGCCACTCCAGTACTCCTGCCTGGAAAATTCCATGGATGGAGGAACCTCTCGTAGGCTACAGTCCATGGGGTCAAAAAGAGTTGGACACGACTGAGCGACTTCACTTTCACTTTCACTTTTGGAGGTGTAAAAGGTTTTGATATATGAGGCTTTTGTTTTTTTTCATTAGAGTCCACAGTTGTCATATGATAAGATGAGTACATTTCAATCCATCCTCTCTTCTGAACCATTGACATCTTTCCAGAGAAATGTTTGTTCTGTTGAAATGTCCTTTCTCCCACATATACCCAACCTGGAGAAAGTACTCATTCCCTCCTTCGTAGTCAAGTAGTATATTGTGTATTTCTTATTTTGCATTCTGATCTGCTGTGGAAGATATAGGTCTTCTTTACTGTGTTAAGAGCTTCTTGAGTTCAGAGGTCACATTTTTTTATTTCTGTTTATGGAACCAACTAAAGTACCTGTTATATAGTACATGTACATATATATTGTTGAAAAAGTGAATAAATAAATAATGAATTGAGAGATCCTTAGATAGCTAAATAGCATTCTCTATCCAACCTCTTACAGGTGGACCATTAGAGTCATCCAAAAATCATAAAAGTAAGGAGAAACAAAGTGGAATAAATATTCAATGTCTAAATTAAATTTATCCCTATCAGCTACTACAGAAAATAGGATAAAGATTTAACAAAAAATTAAAAACAGAATCTCCATATAACTCAGCAATTTCACTTTCTTTACTCAAAGAAAACAGAAACTCTAATTTGAAATTGTATATGCAGTTTAATGTTCATTGCAGCATTATTTAATGCAGTCAGGATACAGAATCAACCTAAGTATCCACTGATAAATGAATGGATATAGAAAATGTGGTATATAAACACAATGGAATATTACTAAGTGGGAAAAAATTACCATTTGTACTATAATGATGGATCTAGAGGGTATTATGCTAAGTGAAATGAGCCAAAGACAAATGCTACATGATTGTGCTTATATATTGAATCTAAAGAACAAAATAAAATGAAAACAGACTCATTGATAGAGCAAACAGGTGGTTTTCAGAAGAAAGAGAGGAGTCATAAAATAGTAAAGGTAATTAAGAAGTACAACCCCCAGTTATATAACAAATAAGTCATGAGGATATTATACACAGCATAAGGAATACGGTCAACAGTCTTATAATAACTTTGTATGGGGACAGTTACTAGATTTATCATGGTCATCATTCCAATGTCAAGTTATTATGTAGTACACCTAAAATGAGCATCCTATTTTATGCCAATTATATTTTTATTTAAAATAATCCCTGTTACATAAAACAAACTTGCTAATTCCAATCTTGAAATTCTGGAGTAAACTGAATTTGTATGACCAGAATACAATGGCTGACCACAATCTATTCTAAATAAAATTGTAAATGAAAGCCTCCATAGGAAATAAATGCACACACATATACACACATCAGCTTTACTTAACTTTCTAGGGAAATTAATAAAAGGTGCTGTTACTGTATTTATTCTTTCCAGTACCTCTGTTCTTGTATAATCTACAGTGGCACAGAAAGTATTCTAAGACAGATGTGAATCTAACCAAGGGCCAAGATGGTAATATATTACAGTTGTTACTGTTTGTGAGATATAAAGCAGATCTAAGCCATCTGAAGTTTTAGTGGAAATTGTTGAGCAGGCATCAGATAATTATTCAGCAGGAGGCAAGACCAGCTTAGAGAGTCACTGAAGCCATCTCTAGTCACTTTTCAAAATGGGCTGGTGCACGGGATGATCCAGGGAGATGATATGGGGTGGGAGGTGGGAGGGGCTTCAGCACTGGGAGATCGTGTACACTTGTGGCTGATTCATGTCAGTGTATGGCAAAACAAATACAGTACTGTAATGTAGAATAAAGTATTAAAAAAAAAAATGTGTTTTTAAAATGCAGTCCTTGAGACTTAATTCTCTTAAATGTCAACATAATTTAGTTCAGTCTACTGAAGGATAAATTGTTTTTCCATTTGTTTAATTTCATATATATATATATATATAAAAGATTCTGCACCAGAAATAACTGATTCTATATTCACTGAAGGAAATCTTCCTCAAAACAAAACCACCTTATGTGAGTGTATTTTCTAGTTTTTCCAAAATTTGAGTGCCACCTGTAGCTAAGAAAAACCTTTGTAACATGCTGCTCTATGACCACATTCAGAAAAATTAACTCTATAGACAGGCGTTATAACTCAGTGATTCTGTCTAAATGCTACATTCTCAGAGTAATTCCACACTGCAACCACTGCTGCTCTCCAACAACAAAGCCCCTAAAACGTTGACTTATGGAAAACCAACTGTGAGACCTATGACTCAGTCCTTCTGGCTTTTACAAAATCAGCAAGTTAAAAGACGAACAAATACTAGAAACAACAGCCTAAACAGTCTCTCGTTTCAATAGTTACACATGTAAATACTGTTAATCTTTGGTGAAATTGCCAAGCCAAACTTTGCTTTATCAAATCGTTTAGGAGTTTGGGTCCAAAGAGGCTCCTCTGGGAAGTACAGGGATAATCCTCCATTCAGTCAACCGCCTGTTATCTGGAACAAGTTGGGAGGGAGAGAGTGTGTAATCTGATAAACTGTCCCTCCAGATGGCTTGCAGAAATTACTGTTAGCTGCTAGTTTGAAATAAATATTATATTGGCCTACATATTCAAGATAAGACTGCTGACTTACATGAGCTTCTGCAAGATAAGTCAGTTCTTAGACTTGTACAGAAGGTTAGAATTAAGGGGAAAAAAATATTTCTAACCAAAAAGAACTCTATGAGGTGCTGCCAAAATCTACTAGGACACTGCCATCTTGACCTTCTAGAAGTTGCAAATAAAATTTTCTTTCAAGATTACCTTTCATTTGACTTCATAACTAGGTAGAGACATGCATACAATAAAAATGAACTAAACAAACTCTTCTTTCTTTAAACATACCGGAATATACTTTGATCAGGTTTTCTGATAAGGAAGGGGAACATCATTGGGAAAACAATTTATTCCCAACACCATGTTCTTTGAGGAAGATGTTCATGCCTTACCTTTATATTCTTTACAATAACCGATATAGAACTGGGTGTGCAGCAAGAAATTACTCTCTTGTAATTTCAAGCAAATCACATTTGAGCATGTGCTTTAAAAGAAAGTATGAGGTACATTGAACCACAAAGGGAATACAAGACAGAGGTATTACTTTTAGAAATTTTATTGTTATTTGGGAAATCAGGCTCGCAAATAAGAAATTGTTAATGATAACAAATCAAATACTAAAAATGGTCTATAAAAGTTATCTTCCAACTTGAATAACTATAAAACTAAGAAAGGTATCAGATGGTATGTAATTAAATATATAAATATAATATAAGGAGAAGAGAAACAGGAATTTTAAAGCTAGCAGAGAGCATCAAAAGATTGGAATTGGATAATGTTTACTGATGGAGAAAGTTTCCTAAGAACATCAAAAATGAGAAAGAGCAACAAAACCTAATGAGTTTTTTCACTGAGAAATGACATCTCAGGGACCCTCAGGCCTTGAGGCTATAGAGAGAAAGAGATGAGTTGGGCCAATTGAAGGAGGAGAAGAAATGTTGAAGTATTTGAATAAATGAAGTGCAACAGAAGAATTGCAAGAAGATTGAGCTGACTAAAGAAAAAGAGGAAAACAACAGAATGGGAAAGAAAATTAGAGATATCAAGGGAACATTTCATGCAAAGATGGGCTCAATAAAGGACAGAAATGGTCTGGACCTAACAGAAGCAGAAGATATTAAGAAGAGGTGGCAAGAATACACAGAAGAACTGTACAGAAAAGATCTTCACAACCAAGGTAATCAGGATGGTGTGATCACTCACCTAGAGCCAGACATCTTGGAATGTGAAGTCAAGTGGGCCTTAGAAAGCATCACTACGAACAAAGCTAGTGGAGGTGATGGAATTCCACTGGAGCCATTTCAAATCCTGAAAGATGATGCTGTGAAAGTGCTGCACTCAATATGCCAGCAAATTTGGAAAACTCAGCAGTGGCCACAAGGACTGGAAAAGGTCAGTTTTCATTCCAATCCCAAAGAAAAGCAATGCCAAAGAAGGCTCAAACTACTGCACAATTGCACTCATCTCACATGCTAGTAAAGTAATGCTCAAAATTCTCCAAGCCAGGCTTCAGCAATACGTGAACTGTGAACTTCCAGATGTTCAAGCTGGTTTTAGAAAAGGCAGAGGAACCAGAGATCAAATTGCCAACATCCGCTGGATTATGGAAAAAGCAAGAGAGTTCCAGAAGAACATCTATTTCTGCTTTATTGACTATGCCAAAGCCTTTGACTGTGTGGATCTCAATAAACTGTGGAAAATTCTGAAAGGGTTTATATTACAAATATTAAAATATTAATAGGAGACAAGGCAAAGCAAGTAAGTTGAGGGTGAGTCATCAAGGTTTCTCAATGGTAGGTAGGGAAGTTTTGAACTTACTCTTTAGGCAAATGGAAATTGGAAAATTTTGATCAGATGTAACTTTTAAAGCAGTTTTAATTAGATTTAATCCAAACATGAAAATTAAATTATTCTTTTTGGGCAGAAAGATCTAAGATCAGTGAGTAGAAATCATAGAGAAAATTTGCTCAAAGGGAGAGCTATATAACAATTTGTTTTAACTGAATACTGTATAGAATGACTTAAAAGGTAAAAATGCCTTACTACTAGTTCAAAAATCTTGTACTTATTGGTCTGATTGTGAAAAAAGTATGCATCAAACAGATGCTCTGAAAGACATTCTAAGTTCAGACATTTAAGAAATGAGAAGCAGAATGTGATTGCAGACTGCAGAAGATCAACCAGGAAGCCAGTGATAGAATTCAAGGTTAGGTGATGCAGCTCACACCATTACCCACTGTCCAGTTCAGTTCAGTCGCTCAGTCGTGTCCGACTCTTTGCGACCCCATGAATAGCAGCACGCCAGGCCTCCCTGTTCATTACCATCTCTCGGAGTTCACTCAGACTCATGTCCATCGAGTCCATGATGCCATCCAGCCCACTGTACCAGCAATATTTATCCTTCTAATGTCTATGAGCTCTTGGTACTGATTTATGTGTATTATCTTTTATCCTTTTCAATACCCTATAGAGTACACAGCAGTCTTCTGTTTATATTGCAGATAAGATGTAGAGTAATGGGAATGGGAGAGTTACTTGAAAAGGCAACAGGAGTAAGGTGATTAATATGTCAATTAATTAATATGTAGCAAAGTAGTGGGCTATCACTTAATGTGCTCCCTGTGCTATACTGTGGCAGAGCTCTATATGGTCCACAATAAGTCGGTATTTACTGGGTGTCAATGAGTACTGAATTTCAAGTATCATTTCATTTTTATCTAATAAATTTGTTCTTTCCTCAAGCTGCCTTACAGTGGGTTATCATCATCAAAAATATTCATAAAATATCTCTTGGCATCATAAAATATTTCTTGGCCACAAGTGTCAGAATCACTGGGTAAGCTTTTCAGCAATAAAAATATAAGCAAAATAATTGAGGTGTGAGGCTGAAGGCAATGTAAGGCTTTAGTGCAAATGATTGAGAAAGGAATGTTTTCACGAACCTGCTCTTTTATTATACACTGTTCAGGGGTTGATTTACTTAATTCTTTTAAATAAGTGAATACATATCAAACATGTTGTTTGAGGTATTAAGGATAATGCCAATTTCATTTTATTTTTTTGCAGCCTCATGCTCTTGACCATGATTTTTGGAAGCAGGCATATAATTTATAACTGACCTCTGCTTTGGATATCTTCTGCCCTTTATATCTGGTATTGCCTCCACCTAGAATTTCCCCTTCTCCACTCTGCAGAGAGAGATAATTAACCCACAGCCACCCCTCCATTAGACGCTTACCTCCTCCCCTTGGTACCAATGGGTCTATGAGAGCCCTCATCAATTGTGTCTTTCATATACCCAGAATTTCTCATTAGCAAGAAAGTGGTTTTATTTTTGCTACTGCTTCCCATTGCTCTCTTCCACATAATCTTTAAAGTTAGGAACATAATTTGCATTTGTGAAAATCAAAGAAGTGACAAAGGTATATGTGTAACCAGGTTAAACCATTCAAGTGAGTAAGAAGAGGAAAGAATAAATTAACTCTCTTCTTCTCGCCAGTCTGAAGCTTATTATTGAATCATCCCAAGTTTTATTCCTCTATGTCATGCTCAGCAGATTATATTAATAAATTGCATATAATTTATACCCAACATATATTCCTTGAATTAATTCAAATTATCATTGTCTTTGAAATATATAACTTAATGATACAAATTTTTATTCCAGTTCTAGACTAGAACTTAGGCAAACAGATGTGGATCAGTGAAGCTAAGAAATGGTATTTAAAACTAGCATGAATCAAACCCCCTAAAATAAGTGGCAGCAAATCACAAAACAGGGAATAAAAATGTAGCCAGAACATAGGTGGTTTGCTTGGCTCCAAGGGCTTCTCTGGTAACTCAGCTGGTAAAGAATCCACCTCCATTGCAGGAGACCCTGGTTCAGTTTCTGGGTTGGGATGTTCCCTTGGAGAAGGGAATAGCTACCCACTCCAGTATTCCATCCTGGAGAATTCCAAGGACTGTATAGTCCATGGGGTTGCAAAGAGTCAGACATGACTGAAGGACTTTCACTTACTTAGTTACTTAAGTGTTTCTATAATGTTATTAGGTATGGCATGCAAGCTGCCATCAATGCCCTATGCTCCCCATTGATTTACATCAGGTCTTTTAATACATTTGTATTAATTCTTGACCTCTTGGGGAATTTGAATTTTTGATGTTTCTACTATAATTGTCTTGAACCTATGAACAGGATAATCTAATTTTCCCTCAAATAGTTAACCAAATTTATTTTTTAAGCTGCAGTAAATCTATTAAACTTTTAGAAATATCAATTCTTAAAACAATGTCCACATAGGTGGACTAAAACCTGAAAACATATTAATAACAAATATAGTGCATTAGGAATCAGTGAACTAAAATGGATGGGAATGGGCGAATTTAATTCAGATGACCATTATATCTCCTATTGTGGGCAAGAATCCCATGGAAGAAAAGAAGTAGCCCTCATAATCAACAAAAGAAACCAAAATGCAGTACTTGGGTGCAACCTCAAAAATGACAGAATGATCTCTGTTCACTTCCAAGGTAAGCCATTCACTTCTAGGGTAAGCCACAGTAATCCAAGTCTATGCCCCTACCAACAATCTCAAAGAAGCTGAAGTTAATCAGTTCTATGAAGACCAGAAGACCTTCTAGAACTAACACCAAAAATAGATGTCCTTTTCATCATTGGGGATTGGAATGCAAAAGTAGGAAGTCAAGAGATACCTGGAGTAACAGAAGAGTTTGGCCTTGGAGAACAAAATGAAGCAGGGCAAAGGCTAACTGAATTCTGCCAAGAGAATTCATTGGTCATAGCAAATACCCTTTTATTTTTTTACTTTACAATACTGCATTGATTTTGCCATATATCAACATTAAACTGCCATGGGTGTACAAGTTCCCACTCCTGAACCCCCCTCCCACCTCCCTCTCCATACCATCCCTCTGGGTCATCCCAGTGCACCAGCTCCAAGCATCCTGTATCTTTCATTGAACCTAGACTGGCGATTTGTTTCTTATATGATATTATACATGTTTCAGTGCCATTCTCCCAAATCATCCCACCCTCTCCCTCTCCCACAGAGTCCAAAAGTCTGTTGTGTACATCTGCGTCTCATTTGCTGTCTCATATACAGGGTTATCATTACCATCTTTCTAAATTCCATATATATGTGTTAGTATACTGTATTGGTGTTTTTCTTTCTGGCTTACTTTACTCTGTATAATAGGCTCCAGTTTCATCCATCTCATTAGAACTGATTCAAATGTATTCTTTTGATGGCTGAGTAATACTCCATTGTGTATATGTACCACCGCTTTCTTATCCATTCATCTGCTGATGGACATCTAGGTTGCTTCCATGTCCTGGCTATTTTAAACAGTGCTGCGATGAACATTGGGGTACACATGTCTCTTTCAATTCTGGTTTCTCGGTGTGCAACCCCAGTGGGATTGCTGGGTCATAAGGCAGTTCTATTGCAATTTTTTAAGGAATCTCCACACTGTTTTCCATAGTGGCTGTATTAGTTTGCAGTCCCACCAACAGTGTAAGAGGGTTCCCTTTTCTCCACTCCCTTTCCAGCATTTATTGCTTGTAGACTTTTGGATCACAGCCATGCTAACTGGTGTGAAATGGTACCTCACTGTGGTCTTGATTTGCATTTCTCTGATAATGAGTGACGTTAAGCATCTTTTCATGTGTTTGTTAGCCATCTGTATGTCTTCTTTGGAGAAATATCTATTTAGTTCTTTGGCCCATTTTTTGATTGGGTCGTTTATTTTTTTGGAGTTGAGCTGCATGAGTTGCTTGTATATTTTGAGATTAGTTGTTTGTCAGTTTCTTCATTTGCTATTATTTTCTCCCATTCTGAAGGCTGTCTTTTCACCTTGCTTATAGTTTTGTTTGTTGTGTAGAAGCTTTTAATTTTAATTAGGTCCCATTTATTTATTTTTATTTTTATTTCCAATATTCTGGGAGGTGGGTCATAGAGGATCCTGCTGTGATTTATGTTGGAGAGTGTTTTGCCTATGTTCTCCTCTAGGAGTTCTAGTTTCTGGTCTTACATTTAGATCTTTAATCCATTTTGAGTTTATTTTTGTATATGGTGTTAGAAAGTGTTCTAGTTTCATTCTTTTACAAGTGGTTGACAGTTTTCCCAGTACCACTTGTTAGAGAGACTGTCTTTAATCCATTGTATATTCTTGCCTCCTTTTTCTAAGATAAGGTGTCCATAGGTGTGTGGATTTATCTCAGGGCTTTCTGTTTTGTTCCATTGATCTATATTTCTGTCTTTGTGCCAGTACCATACTGTCTTGATGACTGTGGCTTTGTAGTAGAGCCTGAAGTCAGGTAGGTTGATTCCTCCAGTTCCATTCTTCTTTCTCAAGATTGCTTTGGCTATTTGAGGTTTTTGTATTTCCAAATACACTTTTTCAACAACACAAGAGACAATTTTACACATGGACATCACCAAATGGCCAATACCAAAAACAAATTGAAGCCAAAGATGGAGAAGTTGTATAGAATCAGTAAAAACAAGATCTGGAGCTGACTATGGCACAGATCACCAGCTTCTCATAGCAAAATTCAGGCTTAAAGCAAGAAAGCAGAGGAAAACCACTAGGCCAGCCAGGTATGATGCAAATCAAAGCCCCTATGGCTTCCTTGATAGCTCAGACAGCATCCGCCTGCAATACGGGAGACCTGGGTTCAGTCCCTGGGTTGGGAAAATCCCTTGGAGAAGGAAATGGCAACCCAGTCCAGTACTCTTGCCTGGAAAATCCCATGGATGGAGGAGCCTCATAGGGTACAGTCCATGGGGTTGCAAAGAGTCAGACACAACTGAGCAACTTCACTATCTTTCTTATGAATATTCAGTGGAGGTAATGAATAGACTCAGGGATTAGACCTTATAAACAGTGTGCCTGAAGAATTATGGATGGAAGTCTGTAATACTGCACAGAAGGCAGCAAACAAAACTATCCCAAAGAAAAGGAAAACCAAGAAGGCAAAGCAGTTATCTGAGGGGGCCTTACAAATAGCTAAAGAAGGAAGAGAAATGAAAAGGAAGAAAGGGAAAGGTATGTTCAAATAAGCATAGATTTCCAAAGAAGAGCAAGGAGAGACAAGAAGGCCTTCTTCAATGAACAGTGCATAAAACTAGGAAAGACAAAACCGTAGAAGAGGAAAGGCTAGAGATCTCTTCAGGAAAACTGGCCATATCAAGGGAACATTTTGCCCAAAGATGGGCACAATAAAGGACATAGGTGGTAGAGACCTCGTAGAAACAATCAAGAAGAGCTGGAAAGAATACATGGAAGAATTGTATAAAAAAGGTTGAAATGAACCAGATTACTACAATGGTGTGGTCAGCCACCCAGAGATAGACATTCTGGAAGTGAAGCCAAGTGGGCCTTTGGAAGCACTGTTGTTAATAAAGCTAGTGTATGCGATGGAATTCCAGTAGAGCTGTTCAAAACCCTAAAGGATGATGACATCAAGGTGTTACATTCAGTATGTCAGCAAATCTGGAAGACCCACCAGTGGCCACAGGACTGGAAAAGGTTAATCCTCACCCCAATCCCCAAGAAGGGTAATACTAAAGAATATGCTAGTCATTGGATAATTGCACTCATCTCCCATGCTAGTAAGGTCATGCTTAAAATCTTGCATGCTAGGCTTCAGCATTATGCAAACCAAGAACTTCCAAATGTCCAAGTTGAGTGTAGAAAAGGAACCAGAACCACAGATTAAATTGCCAACATTTGCTAGAACATAGAGAAAGACAGGGAATTCCAGAAAAAAAAAAATCTATATCTGTTTTGTTGACTACACCAAAGCCTTTGACAGTGTGGATCATAATAAACTGTGGAAAGTTCTTAAAAAGATTAGAATACCAGACCATCTTAACTATCTCCTGAGAAACCTGTATGATCAAGAAGTAACAGTTAAAATCCCGTATGGAACAACTGATTGGTTCAAGGTGGAGAAAGGAGTATGACTGGGCTGTCTGCTGTCACCCTGTTTGTTTACTTTACATGCTGAGCACATCATGATAAATGCTGGGCTGGACAGTTACAAGCAGAAATCAAGGTAGGTGGGAGAAACATCAACAACCTCATTTATGAGGATAATACCACTCTAATGGCAGAAAGTGAAGAGGAAGTAAAGAGCCCCTTGATGAGGGTGAAGAGAGTGAAAGAGCTGGCTTAAAACTAAATAGTAAAACAACTAAGATCATGGCATCTGGCCTTATTACTTCCTGCTAAATAGAGAAGGAAAAGGTGGAAGTAGTGACAGATTTCCTCTTCTTGGGCTCTAAAATCACTGTGGATGGTGACTGCAACCATGAAATCAGAAGACATTTGCTTCTTGGCAGGAAAGTGATGACAAACCTAGACAGTGTTGAAAAATAGAGACATTATTCTGCTTACAAAGGTCCATACAGTCAAGGCTATGGGCATCCTAGTGGTCATTTATGGTCACGAGAGCTGGACTGTAAAGAAGGCAGAGCACTGCAGAATCAATGCCTTCAAACTGTGGTGCTGGAGAAAAATCCTCTGAGTCCCTTGGACAGCAAGGAGATCAAACCAGACAGCCTTAAGGGAAATCAACCCTGAATACTCATTGGAAGGACTGATGCTTAAGCTGAAACTCCAGTATTTTGGTCATCTGATGTGAACAGCTGACTCACTGGAAAAGTTCCTGATGCTGGGAAAGATTGAGGGCAGAAGGAAAAGAGGCATCAGAGGATGAGATGGCTGGATGGCATCACCAATGCAATGGACATGAACTTGGGCAAGCTTCAGGAGATAATGAGGGAAAGAGAGACCTGGCATGTTGCAGTGCATGGGGCTACAAAGAGTTGGACAGACTGGGTGACTGAACAGTAACAACAAATAGTGCATTTGTCTCTATACATATATAAATGTGACTCTTTAGGTTACATTCACAGGGAAAAAAATTATGTTTTAATCATGGACACAATTTTTTTCTTATATAAGTGGCTCCCTAATTCTGTGAGTACCATAGATTCTTGTGGGGAAAAAAAGAAAAACCGGTCTCAGTGATTTTTTTCTCCCGGCATGAAGTAATAATTCATTACTTATGAAATTAAAGGAATTTTGAAATATCAATAACTAAAAGAACAGTAATGCTAACGGATAATGGTAAAGAGAAGTTCTTGAATTCTAGGAAATAAATGTTATTTCTATGAAAAATATGAGTGAGAATTATAAAATTTCACTAACAGAATAGTATTTGGATGATTTAAAGTTTTATCCATACCATGCTTTAGGAACTTGAGACCCAGGTCAGTTGTGGACAATAATAATAGGAAGTGTGCAAAAAGTGTCTAAACTTCCACTTAATTTTTCTCCAAGAGTTAGAATAGGACAGATTTTGAGAAGAACAATTTATTCAGAATTTTAAAAATATATTAACAATTCTTACATCAGAACTGAATTTATGATTCACATAGCCTCACGTCATCTTGTGTCACTCAAAACACCAAAAAGTCTGTTATTACTTCAACTGGGTACATGCACTCTACTTCTGGGGGAAATGTCTACTCTGCTCTAACTTTTAGTTCAGTTCAGTTCAGTCGCTCAGTCGTGTCCGACTGTTTGCAACCCCATGAATCGCAGCACGCCAGGCCTCCCCTATCCATCACCATCTCCCGGAGTTCACTCAAACTCACGTCCATCAAGTCCACGATGCCATCCAGCCATCTCATCCTCGGTCGTCCCCTTGTCCTCCTGCCTCCAATCCCTCCCAGCATCAGAGTCTTTTCCAATGAGTCAACTCTTCACATGAGGTGGCCATGCGAAGAATGGAGTTTCAACTTCATCAGTCCTTCCAATAAACATCCCGGACTGGTCTCCTTTAGGATGGACTGGATGGATCTCCTTGCAGTCCAAGGGATTCGCAAAAGTCTTCTCCAACACCACAGTTCAAAAGCATCAATTCTTCGGTGCTCAGCTTTCTTCACAGTCCAACTCTCACATCCAAACATGACTACTGGAAAAACCATAGCCTTGACTAGATGGACCTTAGTCGGCAAAGTAATGTCTCTGCTTTTTAATATGCTATCTAGGTTGGTCATAGTTTCCTTCCTTGTACTCATCTTTAAATATCAACTTTGATACTACTACAGTATTAAAAATATTAAATGGATTAAAACTGAAGAGAATAGGAAACAAAAAAAATGTATGTAATTGACATGGCCATCTCTTTCAGATAATGTATGAATGTTTAACAGGATATAGTCCCTGTAAAAATAATACTGCCATAAGAGTTATTGACAGTAATAATAATATCTAACATTTCTTAATTTCTTATTGAAAATAATCCTTGTTAGATAACAAATCTTATTATTATACCATTATTTTATGTCAGCTATCATTCCAGTAAATCTACATGTCTTATTTTAACTATTCTCCTCCAAATTTCTAAAAGGTAGGTACTATTATTATTATTATTATTATTATCACTCTCATTTTCTAGAGGAGGACCCTGATAATCTCACAAATCTGGATCTGAACCTAGACCAGAGCTCTTAACCACCCTGCCATTCTGGCTCATGGTTCATATTGACAGTGTGTAACAAGGCATGTCATCCTTTTGATCTACATTCCAGTTAAGTTTATTAATATATCATGGATTTAAGAATAAAACCAAAGCACTCATTCATCTTATCTAATTATTGCATGTCCTTCTAGTAGTGAATGATTCCAGTTAGGTTTGAATAAATAAATACATCAAAGAAGTAATTTTTGCTAAATTTTAACATATATATATCCTCCTCAATGTAATTCTATTTTATTGGGGGTAAAATTTAAAATACTAAATGGCCAAAATTGCCTCAAAAGTAAGCATTTTGTCTTATGAGACACATGAAAGCATTTGCCATTTTGTCATCTCTTGTCTAATTATTTCCACTCTGAAGACAAAGTGTTCATTCAAGTAGTTTCTTTGTAAATATGTGACCAATTTTCCAATCAGTATTTTAAGCCTGGCTTTTTTTTTTTTTCTGTAATTCAAGAATATTGCTTCCAATTCTGTAATGATTGATGTGATCTATTGATAAATAAACTGAAAAACTTCATTTTCCTGTTAATTTCCTGTTAGTGTTATTGTTGTACCATCATTTTCTTGTTCAACCAAGATTAAAACTTCAAAGTCATGGTCTTTTTAGTATCAGAGCATTTTTTCAGGCTGTTTCATTTCCCTGGATTGTCATCCCACTTTATTCCACCTACTGAAATCTCATTATCTTTCAAGGTTTAATGTGAAAGTTGTGAAAGTATTACTCACTCAGTCATGTCTGACTCTGTGACACCATGGACTGTAGACCACCAGGCTCCTCTATCCACGAGATTTTCCAGGCAAGAATACTGGAGTGGATTGCCGTGCCCTCCTCCAGAGGATCTTCCTGGCCCAGGGACTGCGCCCACACCTCTTATGTCTCCTGCACTGGCAAGTGGGCTCTTCACCACTAGCACCACCTGGAAAGCCCATACCTTCACTCACATATGGCCCCCTTTCCTTGGACTCTCCACCATATTTGCTTATGCCTTTCTTACAGCAGTATATGTTCAGAGGTAAGAGAATAAACTCCAGAGAATCCAGACTGCATGTTTTCATATTTTGAGTCTATCATATACTAAACCATGTGACATTGAACAAGTTAGTTTCTCTTCCTGAGTCTTGGTTTCTCATACAGGAACTAGGAAAATTACAGTATCTACCTCACAGGAATGTTAGAAGTACTAAAGAAAATAATTTTGTTAAGTTCTTAGTATATTCTATGTGCTTATTAAATGCTAGCTTTTACTATCTGCATTAGATTCACTATTACTGTCATGATTATCATTATTTTTAAAAAAATAATATATGGCTTATTTTATACCTTTAAATGGTTCTACCCTACAGAAAAATATTTTGTTTTCTTTTTCAACAAGCATCCAGCTTCAGGATAAAACTGTCTGAGACACTGAGTAAGTGAATACAACAGCATCTACAATAGCTGGATCATTCTGTCCATAGATATGAAAACCAAATTATGTATCATTTCTTAAAAAATGTTAGCTTTTGTGATCTGCAGTACAGAATAACCTTTTTACAGACATGACTGTTGAATTCATTTGTCATCCATGTATTACTGAGCACAGTCTCTCATATACAGTTGGTCTCAATGCATACATGCTGACTCTAGCTAAATAGAATCACGACATAGCATATTTTAAAAAGTTGAACACACTTTCACACTGAATGAACTTTCAACAATGACCTATGTCTATATTCATTTTTTAGGGCTCTACGTTTTTAAATTAATAAGCCATTAACTTTCCCAAATTGTCAATGTTTGATTTTTTTCTTTCACTCCTTCCTTCAATTAGTATATACAGACTGTGTGTTAGAAGCTGTTTATGTACAACTCTAAAAATACAGATGAAGTCATTGTCTAGAGCTTTGCTAACCAAAGTATCAGCAGCATTTGCAACACCTGGAAGCTTGTTAAAAATATAGACTCTTGGTCTCTAACCAGGCTCTAACTGAGACCTGAATCAGAGCCTACATTTTAACAAGGTCCCTAGATGGTTCAAAACACATTCAATAGTAGTGCTGGGCTGCACATAGAATCACTTACATTTATAAAAATATGGATACTTGCAATATGAATGAGCATCTTTTATACATATAAAACCATCATTTTATGGAGAAATAATCAACATACATCACTGTATAAGTTTAGGGTGTATAGCATGATCACATGATTTACATATATTGTGAAATGATTACAACAGGTTCAGCTGTTTACACAGTAAAAAGAAAAGAAAAAAATGTTCTTGTGATGAGATTTCTTAGGATTTACTGTCTTAAATTTCCTACATATTACACAGCTGTGTTAGCTACAGTCATCATGTTGTATATTACATCCTTCAAGCTATTTATCTTACAACTGGAAGTGTGTACCCTTTAGTCTCCTTCCTCTAACTCTCCCTTGGCCTACTCGCCACCTCTGGTAACTTCAGTCTGATCTTTTTTTCTACAAGTTTGATATTTTTGTTTCATTCTCTTAGACCCCACACATAAGTGAGATTATACAGTATTTTTCTTTCTCAGATTTATTTCACTCAGCATAATGCCTTCAAGGTCTATCTACATTGTCAAAAATGGTAGAATTTCCTCATCTTTTCTGGCTGAATAATATTCCATTATAGGAGTGTGTGTGTGTGAGTGTGTGCATGTGCACATATATACACACAACTTTTAAATTTATTTATCCATCCTTGCATTCCTCAGTTGTTTTCATGCCTTGGATATTATAAATAATGCTGCTATGAACATAGGGGGTAAGGTACAGATATCTTTTCAAGTTAGAATTTTCAATACCTTTGAATACATTCTTAGAAACAGAATTGCTGGATCATATGATAATTCTAATTAAAAAATTTTAAGGATCCTCCATACTGTTTTCCATAGTGGCTGTACCAATTTACAATCCCACCAACAGTGCATGGAGATTTCCTTCTTTCCTCGTCCAAGCCTGCATTTGTTATCTCAGCTTTTGATGATGACCATTTTAAATAGGCTTGAAATGGATGCTACCTCGTTATGGTCTTAATTTGTATTTTCCTAATGATTAGTGATATTTAACATCTTTTCAGGTACCGGTTTGTCTTTTTTATATCTCCTTTAGGTAATATCTATTTAGGTTGAAAGTGAAAGTGAAGTCGCTCAGTCGTGTCCGACTCTTTGCGACCCCGTGGACTATAGCCTACCGGGCTTCTCTGTCCATGGGATTCTCTAGGCAAGAATACTGGAGTGGGTTACCATTTCCTTCTCCAGGGGATCTTCCTGACCCAGGGATTGAACCCAGGTCTCCTGCATCGGAGGCAGACACTTTAACCTCTGAGCCACCAGGGATATCTATTTTTTTAAATGGAGTTATGAAACTTTTGCTATTGAGTTGTATGAGTTCTTCATATGTTTTACATACTGCATGAAGTCTCAAGTCAGGCTTATAAAGATAGTCAGGACTGAGTTCTATATTCATTAGCTGAAGCAGCTTTGGGGCTTCCCTGGGGGCTCCAATGGTAAAACATCAACCTGCAATGTAGGAGACCTGGGTTTGATCCCTGGGTTGGGAAGAACCCCTGGAGAAGGAAATAGCAACCCACTCCAGTACTCTTGCCTGGAAAATTCCATGAACGGAGAAGCCTGGTAGGCTACAGTCCATGGGATCACAAAGAGTCAGACAGGACTGAGCAACTTCTCTGATTTGACAAGACAGCAGACCAAGGCCCAAGGTCCATGCAGCTCATTGTCTAGAGGGCCAAATCATGCTTGAGTATGCACTGAATTCCCTGGTCAGATGAGTCCCCTGATTTTGCTCTACCAACTGGAGAAGCCATAGGCTGTGCTGTCTAAGTGCCACTGTATGCAGGGCTGTTGAATGGCCTATAAATCTTCCCCTGTGCTCTGGTTAGGTTCCCTGGTTGGACAGCTTTAAGGATGTGTTCAACAAAGAGCACAACTACAGATGAGATTTCCTGCCTGAGTGCAGCAGTGGCAGCAGTTCTAGAACCGGGAAAGCTCCATTTGCTGTCTCAAGCTGACCCACACCCCAAGCTCCCTGGCTGAACAGGACCACTGGCTTGGCTTTGCACACCATTAGCTCTGTCTGCGCCTGTCTCCACTCAAGTGCCAGTGGATTGTCACCAGCCCTTCCAGTCAGACAGGGCTAGATGGCACTCTCCACTGTCACAGTGGGTGGGGCAGTGACTCAGCACCTTGTCTAGGCATGGAAAACTGGGCAAAACTCCTCTCTTGAGAGTCTGGATCAGATAAATCTGCACCCAGCCAAGTTCCTTGATTGGAGTACACTCTTGACTTGGTTCTGCAGATAAGCAAAGCCGTTAGTTGGGATGACTACATGGCTCTGTCAGCACAAACTTGGTTGGCCGAGATTCTTCTGCTGGTTTCTGCAAGCCCCTCTCCACTTCTATATTCCAGTCAGATTCCCAGAGACTGGATTCTCAGATCTTCCTGTAATTCCCATGGTGAGAGTAGGGACTTCCAGACATTGACTTGCAGTGCTGGGGGAATCTGGCTGCCCCCTTGGATTCTCTTTCACCAGTGGGGCAAATGGAGGCTCCGAAGACATCTCTCCGCAGATCCTGTGCTAGCCTGTCCTGGGGTAGGACAACACAGCAGACATGGAGCTATTTTTCTTATCTTTTAATGCAGCCTTTCTTGGTCTCTGAGGATCATGGGTGTGCTTCAGCTTTACCCCCTATATTCACTAACATTGAATAAATGTTAGTTTTTCTTCTTGAGTGGGAAGCAAAATCAGGAAAATCTATATCACCAACATGGTGCCCAAAATTGATAGTGAGCATCTTAACTAACTAAACAAATCCCTGATAATTCAAGAATTATTTTTGAATATCTAGATGAATTTTTGTGATAGTAAGTTTAACTTTACTGCATAATACATTTTCATGATGTGGCAACTATAATTCCAAATTATATATTGTGATAAAGAAACAAAGATCCTAGGATTGTACGAGGTTGTCTGCTTTCCTCCATGTGGGTATATCCTGGGAAGATTATGTCTAGAAATTTTGTTTTATTTTAAAAAAATGTCCTTCATGAATTTTAATGTTGATAAAACCTAGATGAAAGGAAAAAATGAATATTTCCCGGAACATTTGCCAGAGGCATTAGATCTTCCTCCATCTGAAAGGGCTAAATTAGAGTTGACATTCCATCAGGAGGCAGCCAGATCTGTCATCTGTAAAATGCAGCAGAAGCAGAGAGTTCCACAGAAAGGGGCAGATGAGAGACCTAACTCAACAGATGAGCCACAGTAGGGACCAAAGCAGGTAACTTGGAATCTGGGAGTGAGGCTAAGTCATAGAAAGGATCGGATTAGATAAGAAACCAGGAAGCATGACACCAGAAGCCAAAATTAAAGGAAACTCTAGATGGGACAAACATCAGTTGAAATGCTAGGTGGGGCGTAAAGGACAGGAGAAAAGCAGATCAAAGCAGTACCAGGTATCAAAGATATCAGAGCTGTGTGATACTTAATGTGGTAAGCAAAAAATTCCATTTGAGGAAGCAAACTGGGACAGCCTAGCTGGTCCTATGGAATGAACATTTGTTCCTGAGATAGCTAAAGGAGCTATTAAGTCATATTACATTAAAGACAAATGCATTATATTATAAATGTGTCTTAATTGAAACACTATAATAGGTGCAATCAGATCAAATGAGGGAAAATGTTCTCTCCTATGCCTTTGGAATGTCTCATGATTTTCTGTGATCAGCACTGGAACAAGATTTTCAGGATACTTAGAGTACCCAGGGATGACCATTTTTATATATTTAAAATTTATGATAGGAAAGTTTCCACAGTGTGTTTCTTATGTGGCATTTCCTGGATTAAAGGTCATGAAATAAAATCACCAATAAATTAGGGAAAACACGAAAACACTGCTGGGTACTGTGAAAATGGCCTGGGTCCAAGAACAGCATGCAAAAAAGCAAATACTCTGCACCCCTTTAACCCTCCTAAGTTTTCAACACTTATTTATTTCACTTCTTTTAAGGAAAACCGTTAGATACACAATGTGGCAAGGACTTTTTGTCCCTTGGGCTTCCTGGTTTCCTTATTTAAATGTTGATTTAAGAGCGGGCCAAAGCGGCTAACTATCCGTGACAGGTAGAACTCCTTTTCAACAAACCTAATAGGGCACCAACATTGCTACATTACAGTCACACGGCCTTCAGATATAAGGCTGCTGCCCATGCGAACAGATGAGGTGTCAACCGCATATAAAAAGCATTGTACAAACCTCATTTTCATGAAAGAACAAGCATAGAATTGTCTAACAGCATTCTACACTGGAAAGATAAACATGGCTATTCCTTACACCTTTAGCTGAAACTGTCCAGCCAGTCTGTGGACTGTCCCCCAAACATGCTTTTCCCCACCTCTTTGCTGTGTTTATGACTGTCCTTCTCCATCCAAAGGTTGTTGTTCAAGGTCACTGCAAATTCTTCTTCCTTTGTAAAGTCTTCCCAGATGCACCCCCCTCCCCTCAACTGGAAGTGACTGAGTCCTCTTTCTACCCAGAAGGCCTCATTTACCTAATAGAGAAGTTCGTTCATTACATGTGTACCCATCATTTTTTCATGTAAATGGTGATTTACAGTCAGTCTCACACAGTGCCAACAGGAGCATTCCAATACCACGCACTAAGTTACCTAGACCTACCCATCAGAAACCAGTAAGGAACACACCCCTTCCTCCTTCCTTCTCCCATGTCAAGACACTACTCATGGTTACACTTAGCACTAAGCAATCATTACTAGATCCCAGGGTTTGGAAGATCCCCTGGAGGAGGAAATGGCAAGCCACTCCAGTCATCTTTCCTGAAAATCGCATGGACAGAGGAGCCTGGCGGGCTACAGTCCAAAGGGTCGCAGAGAGCTGGACACAACTGAGTGACTAAGCACATAAAAACGCAATCATTACTAGGGAAATAGTAAAACTAGTGAACAGAGGAACTATAAATGCATGTGCAAGTATAGTGTGTCAAAAGAACAAATTAATTTCAAAGAAACAAAGATTTATGAGCAAATCTGATTTCTAGAACTGCATGCCCCAAAGAAACTTTTCATGCGGTAGTGAAAACTACAAGTGCTCTTGGTTCCATCCCTTAATAATCAAATCCAGATGCAAATGAGATCATTCTGAGAGACTTTTAAAAATGCCTTGGGGTCCCAGATTACAGGCTTTTTGTATCAAAATCTCTAGGAAAATGAGAAAGAATGGCAAGGTTCTTATCATGAACCTAAATGATGTCACTAGGGTCCCTCTCTACGATTTGCATCTCTTTGGCTGGTTGCAAAGTAGCTCTTAGCTCTGTCTCTGTGGTTACTGCTGTACCAGGCTTCTCATCTTTTGAGTATAAGCCTAGCAAGGAAGAGTCTACATTCCAACATTTCAAGCAAAATGTCTGAGATTCACTTTGATTAGATGAGTCTCAATTTGGTTACCAAATCCTACAGTCCACAGGGTGGCAGAGTCAGACACAACTGAGCAACTGAACAACAACAAAACCAATGCTTAGATAGACCTAAGCCAATAATAATAACTAGGGAGGCAGTAATCTCAGAACCATTCAGATTGAAAATTCAGAATCACGCAGGAGGGAGACGGAGAAGTGGATGCTTGGGAGGCAAGCAGGAGATATCACTACACATGATTCTCTTTCCTACATGAAAGTAAGTTACCAGAGGGCAGGGGAATCTGCTTAATCATTCATCCAAGTAGAACTATGGGGTCCTTATTTATGAAAAAATGCTGTAAGAGTATTTATAAAATGATAATATAAATGTCAGTCTTAACTTTTTATAGTTCTTAACAACTTAAAGTTTCCACCTATTACAATGATTTTGAAAGATAGGAAGTTATTTATGTGCATTATCACAGTTTCATCTCACTAAAAGTCTACTAGGCAATGCATGAATGATTAGCATTTTTCAGTAAATGAGGAAGCTAAAGTCTAAAACAGTTAAATGGCTGGTACTGACATACACACACTACTTTATATAAAGTAGATAACTAATAAGAACCTGCTGTGTAGCACAGGGAACTCTAATCAATACTCTGTAATGGCCTATTTTTTTGGTAAAAAATATGATTGGGACCTTGAGAGCATTCAGCTTTATTTCTAAGCAAATATTACCACTAGAGATTTGCAAAGTATGAAGATAGCATCAAGAAAATTATCCATAAAAGAAGAGTGGATATAAATGTATAACAGATTCACTGCTATACACCTGAAACTAACTCAATATTGTCAATCATCTATACTCCAAAAATTTTTTAATATAAAAGATTAAATGTTTACCTAAATTTACACTTTTATTTAGCTGAGATTAGAATCCCAGTCATCTGACTCTTACTGTAATGATATTCCAATATCTCTGACTTTTCACATTTGAATATGATAGTAATAGTAAAACCTTTCAGCCATATGATGGGATTTTTATATAAACTAGTTTCCATAACAGCTAAGGCAAAATAGAATTTTATCTGGAGTCTATCTTCCCCAGAGCTTTGCATTAAAAAGTTGTCCACCTGCCTCATGCAAAATGGAGAGCCAGTTTTAAAAATAAAACTTAAAAATGATAACTGCTTGAATACACACTCTATGTTTTATTCTTTGTGCCTTGTGGTGAGATGTTAAAGCAGGGTTGGAGAATTATTTGGTGTCTTTAAGACATCATCCAGAACAAGAGCTTTATCACTGACAACAAGCCAAAGGAAATCTAGAAGAGACAGCAAGAAAATCATTTGGTAAAATCTATCTTATCTTCCCCACCTGACCTTGACTCTTATCTTTGGTATCCAGCTGTATTCTCTAGCATCTGACACAGCAATGCAGTCTGGACTTTGTATTCCTATAGTCTTTTTTTTTTTTTCTCTTTATTTTTCGTTACAATACTGTATTGGTTTTGCCATACATTGACATGAATCAGCCACAGGTGTACACGTTCTCCCAATGCCCCTGTGGAATGCTGTTACTGACCCTGGTCATTCTTTATGCTTCCCTCCCCTGAAGCCTCCAAGGTCTTGGAAACAATTTACCTCTTGGCTTTATGTTCCTGTTACTAACTTGGCATGCTTGCCCACTGAACTTGATATCTACTACCATGTTGTGCCAGTATCTGGGCAAAGCTATTACTGACTTGGGTTTTAATCTGCAAAATGCAAATATGCCCCTCATTCATTTGTTTGAGACAACAGGCAACCTGTGAAGAGACAAAGAACAACCTGAGACAACCTGAGACAAAGAACAAAACTTAATCTACATGCCTAGGCACTTGCAAAAATATCTAGGATAGCTTTCTTAATGCTGTCTTCATACCTTGTAAATCTCTAATAGTAATATTTGCTTAGAAACAAAAATCCTATGCTCATTTCCAGCAGAACACTGTTATGTCATCTGTGATCTAGGATATTAATGAAGCAACTGGATTGGAGCTATACTTTTCACACAATATAGTGAAGGCAGAATCCATTTACAGCCACTACTGCAGAGAGCCAAACTAATATCAGATCTTAGATCCACAATCACTACAAAGCCTGTAGCTTGTAAATTATCGTAAACATCCTGAAGCTTCCATGTGGTGCTGTCAGAGATAGTGGAGGTGTTAGTTGTTCCCTTTGACCAAATCCTGTGTGTCTTCAGATATGAGATATTGGAGTTATCATTCTTAATCAAAGAACCACTAGAAAGCAAACTTATGGTCAGCGAGAGAGAGAGAAAATAAATTGGTTTCTTGTGCCTTATAAAATAGTGTATCTTAAGCTTTCAAACCAGTTTGAAAGATGGTAGCTCATCTGATTGAAACCCCAAAAATGACCGTTTATAAGAATGAGAAATCTGCAGGGCTAGATGAGGAAATTTGTTACCTTCATGCTGCAGAATGTTTAATACCACCTGCTCTATTGTGTATGTATGTGTGTGTACTCAATTGTGTTCGAATCTGTGAGCCCATGGACTGTAGCCCACCAGGCTCCTCTGTCTATGGGATTTTCCAGACAGGAATGCTAGAGTGGGTTTCCATTTCTTCCTGCAGGGGAACTTTCTGACCCAGGGATTGAACCCGCGTCTCCTGCATTGGTAGGAGGATTGTTTACTGCTGAGCCAGCAGGGAAGCCCTCCTCTACTGTAGAATTTGTTAAAAGACATTAGTGAGAAATATAAAAAGATTTGACTATAATATTTGGAAGGTCATAACTCATACTGTGAAGCTCAATTTTAAATGTTATGAAATGTGGTATAGCCAAGATGGCTGGCTGAAGACCCTGAACTTACCTCCTGCCACTGACACACCAAAATTACAATTTTCAGAGCAACTATCTATGAGAATGACTGCAAACTACTAATGAGATTGTCCACATCTAAAAACATGAAGAAGGAATGAAATGGATAGGAGAGGTGGAGACACAGCACAATCAGGACTCACAACCCAGGCTGGTGACCCACAAATGGGAGGAATGCCACAATTGCAGAGGTCCTCCCCAAGGAGTGAGATGTCAGAGCCCCACAGCGGCCTCCCCATCTTAGGGGTCTTGCACTGGGAAGATGTGCCCCAAGAGTATCTGGCTTAGAAAACCAACAGAGCTTACATTCAGGATGGCTGGAGTACTGTGGGAAATGAAAACTCTGATGTTAAGGAATGTGAACAAAATCTCACATGTTCTATCTCCAAGTTCAGAGTTTGAAAGAAGCCTGGGTTAGACCCACTTGCTGATCTTGGAGAAGCTGTCAGAGAGGCAGGAGGCAATCTAGAAGCTCCCTGGGGATGGAGACATTGGTGAAACTCATTTTGGAAGCTCTTTCTATTGTAGAGATAATGACATTGTCAAACACCATTTGGAAATCTCCCTCCAGCCAATATATTAGCATCAGAGGCTTATCCACCCACCAACTGGCCAGACCAACCTCTCCATCCTCTAGGACCCACATATATAGCTTTGCAGAGACCCAGCCCAGACTACCAGCAGACCAACCAATACCAGCCCTTTGGGCCCATGATCTCTTGGCCCATATAGCCAGCCATGTGTGTATCTACCTTCCCTAACTCAGCAGGCTCATAGCTATCACACAAGGCAAGGTCTCACAGCCAACGGGGTAGGGTCCAGCCCTCCCTGCCAGTGCACGCACAGTAGTCAGCACCTGCACAGCTGAAGGGGCAGGAAGCCCACCAAGCTATATATACGAGAGCATACAGCTCTGATGACCAGAGAAGAGGATACAGCTGGGCTCACGGAATGGCTTTCACCAAAGGCCACATCTCCTGGATGGAAAAATATAATTGACCTGCCTGATATGTAGAAATAGACACAGAAAATTAGCAATAACAAAGAAACAGAGAAAGGAATGGACAAGACAAAACCCTCAATAAAAGAACTAAACAAAGTGGAGATAAGCAATCTTCCCAATGAAGAGTTCAAGGTAATGATCACAAAGAGTTCAACAAATTTGGGAGAAGGATGAATAAACACAGTGAGAATTTAAACAAAAGTTGGAAAAGGCTAAGAACTAAATAGAACTGCAGAATACAATAACCATAATAAAAATACACTAGAAAAGAATCAACAGATTAGACGGAATGAACCAGTGATCTGGAAGATGGAGTAGTGGAAATTACCCAAGCTGAACAAAAAAACAAACAGAATTTTTAGACAGGAAGGTAGTTTAAGAGACCCTTGGGATGACATCATGCATACTAACATTCACACTATAGGGATCCCAGAAGGAGAAGAGGTAGAGAAAAGAACAGAGAACTTATTTGAAAAAATAATAGTTGAAAGGTTCCCTAATGTGGGGAAGGAAACAGACATCTAGGTTCAGGGAAAATATAGAACCATAAACAAGATGATCTGAAAGATATCTGTATCAAGATATAGTTAAGACGGCAAAAAATTATAAAATGATCTGACCTGTCTTCACAGGCAAGGGAAACAAAACAAATGGGACTATATCAAACACAAAAGCTTTTGCATAATAAAGAAAACTAGCAATAAAATGGAAAGGCAGCCTAATGAATGGGAGAAGATACTTGCAAATCATATTTCTGATAAGTGATTAATATAAAAAATATGCAAAGAACTCATACAATTCAACATCAAAAACCAAACAACTCAATTAATAAATGGAAAGAATTGAAGAGACATTTTTCTGGAGAGGGCATACAGATGGCCAACTGGTATGTGAAAAGATGCTCAACATCACTAATCATCAGGGAAATGCAAATCAAAACCACAAAGAGATGCCACTTCACGCCTGTCAGAATGTGTATTATCGAAAGGTAGCATGTATTGGCGAGGATGTGGAGGAAAGGGAACCCTCATGCACTCTTGGTGGGCACTGGTGCAGCCACTGTGAAAAACAGTATGGAGATTACTCAAAAAATTAAAAATATTGCTAACATACAATCGAGCCTTTTCATTTTTGTGTATCTACCCAAAGTAAACAAAAACATATTTGAAAATATTTATGTACCCCAATACCCCCAATAGCCATATCTTGGCTATTGTGAATAGTACTGAGAACAAATGGGTGGTTGCCAGAGGGGAGCGGGGTACAACAGGTGAAAGGAATTAAAAGGTACCAATCTCCCATTTTAAAATAAATAATCCATGTAGGTATACAGCATAAGGAATATGATCAGTAATATTGTAATAACTTTACAGGGGGACAGATGCTTTCAAGACTTATCATAGTATTTTACATTATTTTCAAATGTCACATCATGAATGTAGCATGCCTGAAACCAAGATAATGCATGTCAAGTGCATTTCAACAAAAATCAAAGAAAAACAGTGTTATGAAATGTGATGACTCTCATGAACAGTTTTCTTCTTTCTTTGAAAGATGCAAATGGATACCTTTTTCATCTGAAAGTTGATGCTCAAAGTTAAGTGATGATTTATTTTAAAGGTACTCCTGTTTGGTGCTTGATCCTCATCCCTTCCATAAGGGACAAGCTTGGTTCTGAGAATGAGTAAGGAAGACTGTTTGGGTCTCTCCTGGGGCATCATATACCTGGTACCTAAGGAGCAGAGAAACCTCTTCTCGATAATTGAATGTGAGAAGCAAAGGCCACTGACTAATAGCTCTGATCCCTAACTGCCCTTATTTCCACACTAACGACTGGTACTCAAAACCAGTACATTTCAGAATTATATAGTGGCTCATTAAACACACACACACACACACACACACACACACACACACACACCATACATGCCAGGTCACATCCCAGAAGCAAGCCTGACTGAGTAAGCCTGAGAATGTCTTGAGCATCTGTATTTTAACAAGCTCACAGATCATTCTGATGCACACTAATGTTAAACTATGCTCTAGGCTCCACTTATTCAGACCCCCTTAAGGTGGATACACTATACAATCCTTTCATCAAACTGGTTTCTCCTATAAATAGACATTTTCTGAAACTGGAGATGAACAAGCCTCCCAAGAAAGCTGTTTATTAAATACAAACTCTACCCGAGGTAAACTCCACCTTAATCACTGCAACAGCAAATACCTGCAAGAAGACAAAGGAGAACAAAGTACTAAACAGAACTCAGAAAATCCAAAACAAATACTGAATGACAATGACCACACCTCTTAAGCCCTTAACCAAAACTGACAGAAATTTCATTTATTGAGACTGTCTTGGTATTATACTGTTGACTACAGAAGTATTAGGAAAGCCTATTTCCACATTTGCACTGGGAAAAGCCTATTCATTGCATTTTTGTCACTCTGAGAGGTCTCATATATGACCAAAATTGCTATACTAAATGGATATACAGGAGTTGTTGCTTTTAACTATGCTGCTGTCAAGATTCCCTGCAGAGAAATCTATTTTAGTTGATTCCTATGGTAACATTATGCCGGTCCATCTGTAACCTAGCCCATGACCTTGTAAATATTTCTCTACAGGTTGTGCATATGTTTCTGGTAATCGCAACAGGGGACCTTTGTTACTGTATCTTTTAGTCTCAAATATTAAATTGTCCTATATCGTATGGTTAATAATTTCTAGTTTTCATTAATTGGTTGTTAGTCCTATGCTAATGAGAAATAAATTTGTCAAGTTTGGGGTGTGTAAACCAGGTATATATGTTTCTAGAATACAGACTAGAATAGTCCCTCATATGTGGCCTTTTGAGTAGGAAGAGGTTTCCAGGGAATTGAAATATGTTGTAACAGCTGCTTTCAAGTATTTCATGATGTACTCCAGCATTGCTGAGGCAACTTGATAAAACTCAATTAGCTTTAGAGTCTGCCTGTGAGTGGAGCATGGCTTTATCAGCTCTGACCAACCTAAATCACCACATATTAATTTCTGCCAAAATGTATGCTCTTATTGAATGGTTTATCAACTGATAAGTATTTTCTGTGTAACATATGTCTTGCTTATTTTTCTGGACAAAAGTAATATGTGCATTGATATATTATTTACTGTAGTTCATGAATGCTGTCTGAGTCATTGTAAGAGAATTACAATTAAAAAAAAAATCACTGGTAAGGGGGTGGTCCCAAGATGGCAGAGGAATAGGACGAAGAGACCACTTTGTCTCCCACAAATTTATCAAAAGATCATTTGAATGCTGAGCAACTTCCACAAAACAACTTCTGAACGCTGGCAGAGGATACTAGTCACCCAGAAAGGCAGCCCCCTCTCTTCAAAAGGAGGTAGGACAAAATGTAAAAGACAAAAGAGTTAGGGGCAAAGACCTGTCCTGGGGAGGGAGTTGTGAAGGATAAGTTTCCAAACAGGAAACCCTCTCACAGGCAGGTCCATGGGGAGTTTTGGAATCTCAGAGGGCAACATAACTGGGAGGAAAAAAAAAAAACACAACCACAGAATAGGCACCTAACCACAACTGCAGTGAAGTAGCCCAGACGCTCGCATCTGCCACCAGCGGCCGGGGCTGGACAGGGAGGTGCGGGCGGCATCATCGGTCCTTAGGGCAAGGACTGGGCCTGAATGCCCTGAGGACAATCTGAGGGAGCGAATGTGAGATAGCAACCCAAACTGAGATCTCCAGAGAGGAAAACAAAAAAGAGAAAGAGAGAGAACTTGCGCACAAAAGATTCTAACTCGCAGCCTGGCCAGCTCACAGAACAAGGACTGAGGGAATACCAAAGGAGAGCTAGCCGACTGCATACAGGCACCTCTCCCCTGCCAGAGGCAGAGGCAGGCGTGCAACAGCCAGAGCCAGAAGGTAAGGGGCTGCTGTAATTTCAGCCCCAGAGACCGGCATCCTCCACCAAACTGTGAACAAGCTCCCAGTTTCTAGTCTTCCCAGGATCTTGGATGGTTGATATCTGCCAGGAGGGTCACAACCTGAGATCAGCTCCCAGAGTAGACACACGGCACACCTGAGACAGTGTTCTCGTGGCCCACCTGGGAAAACAAGCAGTCTGGACCGGGGGTGGAGGGTGATTAAGATGCTCAGCCCATCTGCGATAGTGTGCTCTCAAAGCACCTGGTCATCTGAGCTGCTCCGACCTGGGAAATGCACAAAATATAGGCCCAACCAAGTCTGTGCCCTCGTGGAGTACCTGAGAGCATGAACCTGAGTGGCTTAGACCTGACACTGTTTCCACTGTTTCCCCATGTATTTCCCATGAAGTAATGGGACCAGATGCCATGATCTTCATTTTCTGAATGTTGAGCTTTAAGCCAACTTTTTCACTCTCCTCTTTCACTTTCATCAAGAGGCTTTTTAGTTCCTCTTCACTCTCTGCCATAAGGGTGGTGTTATCTGCATATCTGAGGTTATTGATATTTCTCCTGGCAATCACATTGGTAACACAGGTCAATATGGGAGGGAAGGAAACAAAGGCACAAATACCAGGAATGGGGAAAAAATATAATTCCCGTAGAGAGAGTTTTCATAGCCACCCAGTGCTCAAAGTTATTCATGTCCAAAACTATGGTGAGAAGATTATAGTCCTTTCAGGAAGGCTGAGTTCAAAAGGCAATTGTTAGGAACTATGATTAGGTATCATAACCACAAAGTTGTGACCATCACAAGGGACACACAGGTAGGTACAGCAAATGGCCATCATGGTCAATAACAGCCCAAACAGAAAGAACTTGAGATCTCTGAGATTACACCTGTGGTCACACTATCTGCAGAGGCTTTCTTTAGAAGATTTCCAAGGGAAGTAGGATGCAAAGAGCAGTACAAGATAGAAGTCTAGACCGTTAAGAAAACCAATCCAAGCAAAGATTAATGGAGAGCTCTAGATAAATGCCTAAAATATTTTCTAACTAGAGAGAGAGAAATCTCCCATTTGGAAATCATATGCACAGCATAAGAGTATGAACTGCAGAGACAAAAAGATGAAATAAAAAAGGGTTTCAGTAAGAGTAAAAGCAGATGCTATAGTTAAGAGGTTCAGCTTAATAAACTGGGAATTAGACTTCAGGAAGTAGACGGGTACCTACAGAGGCTGGAAATAATGTTTCAAACACATGATGTAATAGAAGATGCCTTTTTGGTTCAGTTGACCTGTATTGATTACCACTGCACACCAAGTGTTGTAAAGTAAAGCAAGAACCTCATGGAAAAGAACACATTGAAAATAAGAACTGGAGCCAGGACTGTCTCTACTTCTCTTCATTGATGGTAGGAAAATGTACTAATCTCTGGTACAAGGAGAAAGCAAATTAATAAGAATTACACCACGTATCCACATTTCAGTTATGTTATTTAAAGTGCTTGGGCCAAATGTGGAGGTGAGGCACCATAGAATATACTTATTTGCAATTTCAAGGGCAGGGAAAATGCTTATTTTGTCTAAAACTGCTCTGATTCTCCTCAGACATCCTCACTGACTAGGTGGCAGGGAAACCTAGTTCCTTGGAACTAGGAACAAATGTCCAATCTGGTTGATAAATTTGTGTGATAGAATAGTCCCTTTAGGTAATGATCAGCTTGGGGGACCGTTGTTCAGGCTCTCCTAGTTCTTCTAAGGTAGAGTTTAGGGGGTACAGTGCATCTGGGGAGATGGAGGAAAGAGTCTGATGACCCGTGCAGAGTCACTCAGGTTCTCTGTGGTTCCAGCATCAGTGTTTGGTGGGTATCAATGAAGCATGGCTGACTAAGCCGTCTTTGAACTTATATCCCACTTCTGTTGGGATGTCTGCCTCCTCTCATCTGGGATCTACTCTTCCACAGCTCAGTACCCTTGCCTTGTGGATTCAACTTCCCCTTAGCTCCTGCTGAGTTTGTCACATGCCCAGTAGGCCTGGCTGGTCTCACACCAACTTCTAAAACAGTGTTACTTTGCTCTTGACCTGCCCACGGCTCTCATCACGCTTAAGTATGACTGGTCCCTTGAACACACAGGCCTCCTAGATGGCTATCAGAAACAACCTTGTGCTCTCCCCACACAGCCTGTTCAGAACTAACCTCTCCCTGTGGAGATAATTTTCCCACTTTTCAAAACCTGAGCAAGTTTCACAGCTTACTATTTACCCTTCAATAATAAAAATTGTTCCAGTCTATTCTAGAACACAAAGTATCTTTTCAGGGCTTCCCTAGTGGCTCTGATGGTAAAGAATCCACTTGCAACACAGGAAACTCAAGTTCAGTCCCTGGGTTAGGAAGATCCCCTGGAGAAGGGAATGAAGACCCACTCCAGTATTCTTACCTGGAGAATCCCATGGACAGTGGGGCCCAGCGGGCTATGGTCCGTGGGGTCACAAAGAGTCGGACACCACTGACCAACTAACACTTTCACAGTAACTACTATGTCCAAGACAGGACATAGTAAATATTTACTATAGAGAAAAATATTTAATCTCTAGAATTTATTTAAGGTTGAATTTTCTTTCATCTCCCCCTTTGAGCCTGTATTAGGCTGTATACCTATGAAGGGAAAGAGGTGTGTTTCCCTATCTTAGCCTTCTTCTTCCTTTCATTTCCTGGGCTGTGGAAGGAAGGAGTGGGAAGGGAAAGGACGGGCAGGACAAGTTTATTGTCTGGTGCTGATGTTCTGTGGCATCAGTTTCCTTCAGCCATAGTAGCTGTTGAAAATCTCTCACGGGCACCTTTGTCTTCCTCATTCTGCTGGCTTCTCTGAACATAGCCCCTTGGCTCTGGCAGGGCCCCTCCTGCCATCAGCAACCTCTCGGTGGCTTTCGCATCCATCAGTTCACCTTCGGGTCTTTCTGCTTGCAGATGTCGTGCCCTCTGGCAAAGGCCCTCCTGGGCGTCATTCCTTTTAAAATAGCCCTAGGCCATCAGCTCTACTGCAAGTTCCACATCTGGTTTTAAAGAATAAAGTGCCTTTGATCATCTTTCAGTGGGAGTACAGTCAGTTCCCCCAAGCAACCCTCTCTGCTTGCTAGCCTCTTCAGGCAGCCTCGTAGCATTTTTAAGGCATTAAACATAAATCTACTGTAACCCACAAGCGCCATGGGGGAAATCTTAAACTGAATTTAGTTGTTCTTTTGTTAACAATAATACTGGTGTTTTAATTTTGAAAGCATTCAAAACCAAACTGGCTCAAACTGAAGCCTCAAACTGCAGTCACTTGTAGCAACCTCCTGACCACTCAGTGGAAGAAAGGCTCCCATTCTGATTGTGGAGGCTGGGGCCAGGAGATGGCTTCCCCAGCTGGAACAAGTTAGCTGGTTCTTTGCTTCCCCTGTGGTAGCATTTCTTATGGTGTATAATTGTCTATTTGTGCGTCTGTCCACCTGTTAAACTGCCAGCTCTCTGAGAACAAAAATTTCACCTGCCTTGTTCACCACTGTTACTGGCAGACAGTACATGCATTCTCAGTGGGGGTGATAGCACCATCAAAAACAAAACAAAACAAAACAAAAACAACGCAGTGAATGGTTTGTTGTTGTTTAGGCACTAAGTCGAGTCCAGCTCTTTTGCAACCCCATGGACTGTAGCCCGTCAGGCTCCTCTGTCCATGGGCTTCCCAGGCAAGAGTATTGGAGAGGGTTGCCATTTTCTTCTCCTGGGGATCTTCTTGACCCGAGGATCCAACTCATATCTCCTACATTGGCAAGTGGACTCTTCACTATCATAGTAATAGAGTACAATTCAGGGGACTGATAATGAGAAAAGGTTGACAAACAATCTAGCACAATATAGACGACAATAAATACGGGTTAACTAAGCTCATAAATAAACAAATGGCCCTCGCACTTACTATCTGTAATTTTCCCTTGTTTCATCTCCTGGTTAATGTTCATTCATTCACTAGGACTGGCTCCTACTCCTATATACAGCCATGAATTTGCTGTATATTCTTTCAATAGCATTATGCAAAGGTACATGATGTTTTTAATGTGTTATTCTAGGTAGAGTTGTTTCATAACATCTTTTTATGAATATCTCCTAATCTGATGTCTTCATTCTCAAGAAAGTAAAGGCTTTCAACTATGTGGGCTTACAGTTATAATAAAGTTTAATATAGCCTGTATCACCCTCTGAAAACAACCAGTTTCACAAATAGACTTGAAAATTCAGATATGGATTTAACTTTTTCTTTTTTAGCTCTGCAAAATAAATCTTTCTGAAAGCAGATAGTGCTTAAGCAGTGAATAGATATGTATATGTAAGTGAGTATATCATAGGTTCTTATAAATATTTATTTATAGGATATATAGGTAAATTTTGGGCTGATATCACACATGGAAATGTATAATTGTTAAAAATAATAGCAGTCACAAAGTGGTATATCAATAATGTTATAGTTTAAATAATATTTGGATAATAACATTATCAATGATTTGATAAAACATTGTATGTATAATTATATATTTCTTAAAGTTTAATTTGAACAGAGAGTCCACTGCATACCAAGCAACTATTAGATAAATCTTGTTTCAAAAACAGAGGAAGAGTGGCCAATATAATATTTTTTGAAATGTGATGATGCTTTGTATGAATGATCTTGTTTAGTTTGATATATCACAATCATTTGGGGAAAATATCATTAGCCTCTATTTTATAAGTTGATAAATTTTGTTTCTAAAAATTACGTGATTTTCCTAAGGTAACATTGTAAGTAGTAAAGAAAGATTAAAATTTAAGCAACTATGAAATTTCTTCTATGCTTTCTATTTCAGAAACGAATCTTCCAGTTCCTTGCATTGATTTTTTTCCTAAACTGAGATCCAAGAAAAGTGCAGGTATTATAATATCTAAAGAATTAAATTTCAAGTTCATAATCAAGATTTCCCAGACTCACATATGTCCTTCTCACATTTGGATAGCAAGATTCATTGTCTGAACAGAGGAGTAATGTAGCAGAATTCAAAGGCCAGTTCTTCATTGTTAAAAATGATGGATGATATTTTTCAAGCATTTTACTTTTTGAGCATTTTTAGGTTTACAACAAAATTGAGAAGGGGGCATAGAGATTTTTCATGTACTCCTTGGTCCCATACATGCATAGTCTCCCTCATTCTCAGCATCACTTACCAGAGTGGTACTTTTTCTTTTAAACAAGGATGAACCTACAGTTACATATCATAATGACTCAAAAGTCCATAGTTTACCTTTTCTTGGTGTTGTACATTCTATGTGTTTGGAAAAATCCATCAACAAATCCATCATTACGATTATCACACGGAGTATTTTTACAGCACTTGTAATTCTCTGTGTTCTGCCTCTTCATCTCTCCCTACCAGCTCTGGAAACCACTGATCTTTTTATAGTCTCTATAGTTTTGCCTTTCCCAGATTGTCATATAGCAGCCTTTTCAACTGGATTCTTTCACTTAATAGTACACCCTCTGTGTCTTTACATGGCTTGATAGTTCACTTATTTTTAACATTGAATAACATTCCATGTCTGGATATGTCAAAGTTTATCCATTCATCTACTAAGAGACATCTTGGTTGCTTCTAAGTTTTGGCAATTATTAAAAAAAAAAAAGAGTTGATATAAACATCCTTGTGTAGATTTTTGCATAGATTTAAGTTTTAAGCTTCTTTGGGTAAATAGCAAGGAGTATGACTGATGAATCGTGTGGCAAGAGTATGCTTAGTTTTATGTATATGGTATGCTTAGTTTATATATATATATACACACACACATTGGGAATCTTCCCAATCCAGGGATCGAACCCAGGTCTCCCACATTACAGGTGGATTTTTTATCAGCTGAGCCACAAGGGAAGCCCAAAATACTGGGATGGGTAGCCTATCCCTTCTCCAGTGGATCTTTCCAACACAGGAATCGAACCCAGGTCTCCTGCATTGCAGGCAGATTCTTTACCAACTGGACTATGAGGGAAGCCCTAAGTTTTATAAGAAACCAGCTAATTGTCTTCCAAAGTCATTGTGCCATTTTACATTTTCATTATCAATAAACAAAAATTCCTGTTGCTGCAACGCTCACTGGCATTCAGTGTTGTCAGTGTTCTGGATTTTGGCCATTCTGATAGGTATGCAGTAGTATCCTGTTGTTTTAATTTGCATTTTTCTGATGATATACGGTGTAGAGCTTTTATTCATCTGCTCATTTCTGTGTATCTTCTTTAGTGAGGTGTCCATTATGATCTTTAGCCCATTTTTTAATGAGGTTGTTTCTTATTGTTAAGAGTTCTTTGTATATTTTGGGTAACAGTCCTTTATCAGATGTGCCTTTTGAAAATATTTTGAACACTATTTGAAAATGTGGCTTGTTTTCTAATTTTGTTGATATTGTCTTCTATGGAGCAGAAGTTTTTAATTTTAATGAAGTCCAGCTTAACACATACTTCTTTTATGGGTTATGTCGTTGATGTTGTCTCTAAAAAAGCATCACCATGCTCTGTCTTCTAGCTTTGCTCCTATGTCGCTTTAACAAACTTTTACAGTTTTGAGCCTTGTAGCTAACTAAGTCTATGATCCATTTTGAGTTGATTTTGATGATGGGTGCATGGTCTGTGTCTAGATTCATTTTTTGACTAGTGGATGTGCAGTTGTTCTAGATGTGTTTGTTGAAGAGATTATCTCTGCTCCATCATATTACCTCTGCTCCTCTGTTGACTATATTCAGTTCAGTTCAGTTCAGTCGCTCAGTCGTGCCTGACTCTTTGCAACTCCATGGACTGTATTAATGGGAGTCTATTTCTAGGCTCCCTATTTCATTGATCTCTTTGTCTATTCTTTCATCAATTCCATGTTTTCTTGATTACTGTAACCTTTTAAGATTAAGTTATGAAGCTGGGTAGCAGCAGTCCTCCAATTTTCTGCTTTAATATTGTGTTGGCTATTCTAGGTCTTTTGCCTCTTCATATAAATTTTAGAATCAGTTGGTTGATAGCCATAAAATAACTTGCTAGTATGTTGATTTGGATCACATTGGGAAGAAGTGACATCTTGACAATATTGAGTATTCCCTATCCATAAATATGGGACATATTACCATTCATTTACTTTTCAATTTTTATTCATCAGAGGTTTGTAGTTCTCTTCTTTTATATCTTATTCATATTTTATTATATTTATATCTAGTATTTAACTTTTGGTGGTGCTAATGTAAATGGTGTCATGTTCTTAATTTCAAATTCCAATTGTTCATTGTTAGCATACAGGAAAGAAATGGATTTTTGTGTATTAACCCTGTATTTTACAACCTTGGTATAATCTCTTTTAGTTTTAAGAGTTTTCTTTTGCCAGTTCTTTTGTAGATAATAATATCATTTGCAAATAAAGGCAATTTTTAAAATGGTGAATTTATCACCATTAAGTATATGTTAGATTTAGGATTTGTATAGTCTTCATCAAGTTGAGAAACTTCTCTTCTCTTTCTATTTTACTGTGAATTTTTATCATGAATGGATATTGCATTTTGTCAAATGCTTTTGTTCTACATCTACTGATACGATCATGTAATTGATCCTTTCCAGTCTGCTGATGTAATGGATTGTAGTAATTGATTTTTGTATGTTGAACCAGTCTTGCATACCTAGGATAAATTCTACTTGGCTATGATATAAATTCTTTTTATACTTTTTTGGGATTCAATTTGCTAATACTTTATTTAATCTGTGCTCATAAGAAATATTGGCTTATAGTATTCTTTTCTTGTAATATCTTTATCTACTTTTGGTATTAGGTAATGCTGGCCTCATAGAGTGAGTTAGGAATTGTTTCCTCTGCTTCTAGCCTCCAAAACAGATTGTAGGAAATTGGTATAATTTCTTCCTTAAACATTTGATAGCATACCCCTCTAAGCCTGGGGCTTTCTGTTTTGGTACAAAGCCAATCTTTGACTTACAATTTTCAGAATAGTAGTTTAGGGCATAAAAGTTTTAAAGAATAGAAGACTTGTATTAGATTTCCCTTCCTTCCTATTAATCATTACCCAACCTAGATTATGTAAAGGTTCTAGAACAGCACTACATGTTCAAAAATGGTAGCCACTAGTCACTTGTGGTTATTTAAATTTAAATGAAATAAAAATTGATAACATTTAAATTCAGTTATTTAGTCACACTAGCCACATTTCAGATGCTCAAAAGCCAAATGTGCCTAGCGGCTACCATATTGGAGAGCACAGATATTAATACTTTCCAACATCACAGAAAATTCTACTGGACAGCACTTCTCTAGTGACTGAGATGAGGTTGAAAAGGAGAGAAGACTGAATATTTGGCTACAGAATGAGGCCTTAATATGAGTCTCTGAGAAAATGCTTGAACCTACTTCCCATGGGAGGAGACAACTGATCTGAAAACCTTAGGGTGCTATACTTTAGCCCCAGATTTCTTTAGTCTCAAAAAAATCAGCCAAATTCCAGAACTTTTCATACCTCAACATAACACAGAAGCAATAGCATAGAAATGACTAGGGGCATTTTCTTGGCAGATAGACCTGGGACAATCTCATGAGTTTCTCACATGTATTGGTACAGCCCAGGCAGTATTCAAACGTTATATTTTTCTAGCCCTTAAAGTAGAACAGGTATAGTTAAGAATTTCCTGCATTTCCAAAAAACATAAAATTAATTTTGAGAGGGTAGACCTTGAGAGGTTTTGTGACTGGGAAAAAGGATACATCTGTAGAGATTAATGACTGATGACTGCTCAGTATCAAATAATTCAGCAAATGCCTGCAAAGGTAGATGATAAAGACAAAAATCTAAATGTCACCTTCAAGCCTAGGGGTAGGAAATCTGTAATTTTCATTAGAATAGTGAAGGATGAATATTTTGATATTTCATGTGCAGGTGGTATTTTAATTAAGAATCTTTACCTCAGAAGTGGTCAGCAAGCATTGTATCAGAAAAATCACTATCCAGGGGAGGTTATTATGAGCACTTCAGCTATCATTATCTCTGAGCACACAAGACATTTAGCTAATTAGCAGAATGTCAAAAATGGGTTTTCATTAGTGAAATTAGTGATTTATTGATAGCATGAAGACTGTTTGAAATATACTTTCTTCACTGACAGTTAATCTATTACAAATGTGGATTGAATAAAATATTTTGGATACACTCTTAGCCTTGACTGCTTGGATTAATTTTGGTAACAGTCTGAAGTAGCCTGAAGTAGGTAACAGCCTATTCAAGACACCTGAACAAATTTGGTTCCAGTTTTGTAGGTTAGGTTAATCAGAGTTGCTTATGAAGCAGCAAACTCATGGAAAAGTTCACCAGAAATCAAGACAGTGTAGAAATTGATGTAGAAAGCAATGTCTGACAGGGGCAGACATTACTTAGAGTTAATTCTCCATGGTCTTTCAGGCTGCTGCATGTTTTTGAAGAAAGGCACTGACTGTTCTCCTTTTGGACTACCTTCTCATGGCTTATTGTATTGTGAAGGGCCTAGGAAAGAGATGGATTTCTCTCCTGGGCAGTTGACAAGTTTTGGGGTTTTTTGGTTTGTTTATTTGCTTTGGTAGAAATTGCCAAATGATGGCTAGTGGGCCTAATTCAGCCTACAGCCTATTTCTGAATGTCCTATGAGTTAAACTGGTTTCTAAATTGTTAGTGTTATAAGACAAAGTTAAGAAGCATATGCAAATGATTCTGTATTTGTCCAAGAAAATCTAAAATACTTACTGTTTGGCCCTTTACTTACTATAATATCACTTTATAGAAAAAAGATAAAGATACTGTCTCTCTCCAGAGCATAAAGGCAGTCTGAGTTATCAAAACTCAGTATAAATGATTACAAGATTCTGAGTTATCGAAACTCAGGTTTACTCTCCTACCTAACTGTGCTTAATCCCTCAGTCATGTCCAGTTCTTTGTGACCCCCATGGACTGTAGCCAGACAGGCTCCTCTGTCCATGGGGATTCTCCAGGCAAGAATATTGGAGTGGGTTGCCATGCCCTCCTCCAGGGGATCTTTCCAACCCAGGGGTCGAACCCAGCTCGCCCGCATTGCAGGTGGATTCTTTACCATCTGATCCACAAGGGAAGCCCAAGAATACTGGCTGGATTGGGCAGCCTATCCCTTCTGAATGTATTATCTGATTCTATTCACATTGCCTGTGAGAACCAGTGTAAATACTGATACTCAGGCTATTTCTACTGTGGGTAGTAACTGCTTTTTGTCTCTGATCCGAGTCTCACGTCTTCTGCCAGAACTCACACAACTGTGGTAGATTAACATGTGAGCTTGCAAGCAGGGTAAATCTCAAATCCTATACAGTTCTTGACACCTGTTGAGAACAGAAAAGATCATGGAATCCAGCCTCTGGAAAATTATCATATCTGCTTTAGGGCACATTTCATGTAAGGTGGTGGTTGGAACACATTAAAGAACAGAGATTAGAAAACTGGGACCCCATAGGAACTGCAAAAGAGGTCTATGTTTGCACTGGCTAACTAATGAGGATTTGTTTAATGGAGGATTCTCTCTCTCTCTTCTACTCTCTCTCTCTCTCTCGTGGATGTACGTATAGTGTGTGTGTGTATACACATATATATATATGGTGGAATGTGGACTAAGACTTTCTTTTTACCTTGAATTAAATGTCTTGGAAGGCTGTCACTATCACAAAGAATAAATTTGCTCAGATGAACTTGTAATATACTGGAACCTTGTAAGCCTCCTATAATGGAGATACAACTTTGGGGAAAATGTTCATCACCTGGCAGAATGAGAGCTCAAAACAAAGATTAAGTTCAATTAAAAAACAACAGCAGAGTTTATAGCTTAAGATATGTACATGCTATAGCAATTATCAGTAGCTGATGAAATAAAAAGACATGTAGTTTTCAAGATAAAAATTAAAGTATGTGCTATTTCTAATTGCTATCTATATTATTCTAATCACCTAGGCATTTGGAGTAGTGTAACTAACCAAAAGCTATTCCACAGAAGGTTGTGAATGATCATACTTTAGGAACTTCATAATAAGATTCTATAGTTTTTCACAAAGATTGAAATGGTTAAGACAATTTAAGGATCCTCTAAAATTTACATTTTATCAGAATATATAGAATGCAAATCACTAATCAATTATGAAATTTAAATCAGAACAGAATTATGACATCATAGATGGGTTCAGCCTTTTGCTAAAGAATGGAATTATATGAAAATGTTATTAAAAGATAAAATGATTACATATGGGATAACAAGCTACTGACCTTTTAGAAAAAACTTGCTATCTCCTTTTTACTTTCAAATGTTCAATTAATTGTGTTTAATAATATCACACTAGAGTTTCTTGACTGGGTAGTACTATTCCTACTGCCCATACCCTAATTTTTATTCAAGGTAGTTATAGAATGGCATAGTCTAGCATTAGTTAGCAGCTGTAGAAGTGTTTCATATAATATGATATTAACCTTATCCTCTATTCATTTGCTAAGTTGTAAGCACAGCTTATTCTTTCTGAGTGGGTAGAACTCTAAGAGCAGTTTTCTAGAGCCAGGGTCACAGATCTGTGTGAGGTCCTGTCAGCACCAGGCATGGACTCCAATGCACCATTTACGACACTTGATGATGGCTCATAATTTTCTCCTTTCCTTTCTCTCATTCCCCTTATTCTTGCCCATTTGGTTTTGCCTCTCTCTTTTCTATCATACAATCAGAGTGCTCCTGTATACTTATTGTTTACCCCACTGGTGACATTCAGGATGTTTTTTATACCATCTACAAACTATTAGAAAACAACTCCTAGCATCGTACACATCACATTTCTGAGTGATTGACCAAAATATCATTTTTCACTGAAAATGTTTAAAAGTTCTGTAGACACAACTAATGCTCAGAATGGACTCTAACACTATTCAGAAAGTAGCAAACAAAGCTCACTCATTAGAGGAGACTACCAAAAGGGAGGTCCTCTCTGTTGGAAATCTACAACATACCCAACACAGGGACAGTTTCTGCCTACAGGGCCCAGGAGTTACATTTCCTCTATGGCTTCTCACTGTCTAATCTGGAGAAAATTTTTTTCAAAGTTTCACTACTCTTACTAATAGCATCTTCTCTGCATGTGTTTCCCATCAATATTCCAGCAGAGCAGGATTCCTGCTGGTCACTCCAGTAACAGAGACACACTTTAGGTGTTTTTCTAAAGATGCTGAATTTTGTCTCTGGATGCCTATTCCAGAGGAATTTGTATTGTTGAAAGAAGGTTTTGTTTTTTGGTTTTTTTTTAGGTATAGAATGCTGTTAACTCTTCCCAAGCATACCAGAACCTGCACTCTAGGGAGATGTGGTCTGGAAGATTGAGAAGGCATGATATGACTTCCTCAACTTTTCTTTACTTTTTTGTTCCAGATGGAAATACTTAAATGAAGTCATAGCCTGATGTCCATGGAACAGAGGCCAAAAGAAAAATAAACAACACTGTTCTCATATGTGTATCTTGAGATATTGTATATACATTCTATGCAAGTATGTATACGTATCTACAGATATACACTTTTTCTCTAAGCAAGTATTCATTACTCTTATTTTAAGATCTTACATTTGTATAATTCCTGTACACTTTTTCAAAATGAATACATACACAGACACACATATTCTTCCTACTTACTGTATTTAAAGTAATTAAAATATTCATTGTTATCTCTATTTTGTAAGTGTAAAAGAAGAAAATAATTTGCCTAGGACCACTTAATTAGTAACAGAGTCAGAATTAAAATCTAGAATTTCAGTTTCTTAGTGCTCTGAGTCCCACACTTTAGAAGAGTTTGCTTCTGAAAGAGGTTATAATAGTTCTCTTAATCTCATGGCATGCTAATTGCCAAAGATGCAGCATATAAAACAAGATGTTTTCCTCATAGATCACTTAACAGTGTTCAGGCCCAGTCTGGTACATAGCTCTGTACAGAAATTTCATTTTCAAATAGGGCTTCTGAAAGGAGAATGACAGCAGAATAACTGAATCAATTCACCAAATCTTACTCTGACAGAGAGGCACATCAGAAAATGGAATTTCTTGCTTTATCTTAAGAAATATGGAATATGTGAACATTAATGGGGAACAAGAGGAGATATTGTGCCAATAAATTTTTATGTGGCAGCTAAGTCCTTAAACAGACTGGTTCCAAATAGGAAAAGGAGTACATCAGGGTTGTATATTGTCACCCTGCTTATCTAACTTATATGCAGAGTAGATCATGAGAAACACTGGGCTGGAAGAAGCACAGCTGGAATCAAGATTGCCGGGAGAAACATCAATAACCTCAGATATGCAGATGACACCACCATTATGGCAGAAAGTGAAGATGAACTAAAAACCCACTGGATGAAAGTGAAAGAGGAGAGTGAAAAAGTTGGCCTAAAGCTCAATATTCAGAAAACGAAGATCATGGCATCTGGTCCCATCACTTCATGGGAAATAGATGGGGAAACTGTGGAAACAGTGTCAGACTTTATTTGTTTGGGCTCCAAAATCACTGCAGATGGTGATTGCAGCCATGAAATTAAAAGATGCTTACTCCTTGGAAGTAAAGTTATGACCAACCTAAATAGCATATTAAAAAGCAGAGACATTACTTTGCCAACAAAGATCCATCTAGTCAAGGCTATGGTTTTTCCTGTGGTCATGTTTGGATGTGAAAGTTGGACTGTGAAGAAAGCTGAGTGCTGAAGAATTGATGCTTTTGAACTGTGGTGCTGGAGAAGACTCTTGAGAGTCCCTTGGACTGCAAGGAGATCCAACCAGTCCATTCTGAAGGAGATCAGCCCTGGGATTTCTTTGGAAGGAATGATGCTAAAGCTGAAACTCCAGTACTTTGGCCACCTCATGCGAAGAGTTGACTCACTGGAAAAGACTCTAATGCTGGCGGGGGGGGATTGGGGGCAGGAGGAGAAGGGGACAACAGAGGATGAGATGGCTGGATGGCATCACTGACTCGATGGACATGAGTCTGAGTGAACTCTGGGAGTTGGTGATGGACAGGGAGGCCTGGCATGTTGTAATTCATGGGGTCGCAGAGTCAGACACGACTGAGTGACTGAACTGAACTGAACTGAAGTCCTTAAATCTTCCTGTCTCCCCTCAGGTAAGTATTCCATGAGATATTGGTTCTTAAGTTATAACACTGTCAACTACTGGTTTTATCAAGGTGGATTATTTCCCACTACATTGTTTAGAAGTAAAAACCGTGGTACGAGCAGCTATTAGCTCAACTATTCCAAGCCTGACAGCTTGATATGATTCAAGATCTTGGCAGAAAAGACCCGGATATGAAGTCTGGCCTGTAACAAGGACAAATGAACTTTAAAAATACAAAATTATCCCCCCATCATGTAATTTCATTTACCCTTATCAGAGGTATTCAGCATACTTCATTTTTTCTCCTTCTACTTTATTGCAAAAGTGTGCTCTTACTCCTCAGTCTATAGTGAAAAGACTAGTCCATCCTGTCTGTCTCTGGCCTGAATTATCCCATCTTTTTAATTAAATTCTGTGTTTCCTTTTGACCAAACAAAATAATCGGAAAAATGATAATCTTTGGTTAAAATCTATATTTTCATCATTTTTTTCTTTGAATAGCAATAGAATCATTTTGGGAGAAGAGCTAGAGGAAAATTAACAAATGCCTGAATTGAAAGATGTACAACTGAATACATTAGGCATGTGATGAATCTTCTCTGCCATCTCCCAGAGACCCTGCCATCAAAATATTCACTTATATGGAATCATACATCATTGAAATATATATATCATATACACATATATATTATATACACATATAAACCAGTAGGAAAAAATAAAAGAAAATTCCATCAAATAGCCTATTTTAATTTTGTGTTAAAATACATAGTTACTTCAGGATAGTCTCCAGGTTTACCTTCTATCATCCCAGAAATTGACTCTGTTTGCAGTCAGTTTGTATAAGGGCTTCTTTTATGCATATCAATAACATATATGTGAATGATAAATACTAGCCTCTCTGAACCAAAGTGTCCTGAGTTCAATGGGGAAAGGTTTACTCTTTTAGTAAGAGAGAGAGGGCTGAATATTCTAACCAGAACTTGCAAGAGAAGGTAAAATGCAGTCATGGGGAGGAGAGCCAATGTTTTTCAGATTAGCTACTTGGAGCCCTTTTCTACTCCAAAACTAGATGTCAGATGATAAACACTTAAAGTGCCTCCTCATACACACAAAAAGTTACTTGTTCTATGAAAAACACATTTTACTCAAAATTTCCATAAAATGACAATGTCTGCCAAATGTACAGCTTGTTAAATCCAGTTGAAGAAGTTGAATTCTGTTTATACTGAGTATTTAAACATCATAAAACATTAAGTGTTAAGCAACATTTATAAATTATTGTAATATGCTGAGTATTGGCCTTCTAAAAACAAGTCCTCACCCTTGGATCTTTAAATGTTACCTTTAAAAAGAAAGCTGTGGTACATATACACAATGGAGTATTACTCAGCCCTTAAAAAGAATACATTTGACTCAGTTCTAATGAGATGGATGAAACTGGAGCCGATTATACAGAGTGAAGTAAGCCAGAAAGAAAAACACCAATACAGTATACTGACACATATATATGGAATTTAGAAAGATAGTAATGATGACCCACTATGTGAGACAACAAAAGAGACACAGAGGTATAGAACAGACTTTTGGACTCTGAGGGAGAGAGAGGGGGTGGGATGATTTGGGAGAATGGCATTGAAACATGTATACTACCATGTAAGAAACGAAGCACCAGTCTATGTTCAATACAGGATACAGGATGCTTGGGGCTGGTGCATGGGATGATCCAGGGAGATGATATGGGGTGGGAGGTGGGAGGGGGCTTCGGCATTGGGAGATCGTGTACACCTGTGGCTGATTCATGTCAATGTATGGCAAAACAAATACAGTATTGTAATCTAGAATAAAGTATTAAAAAAAAAAACTTTGCAAATATAATTAAGAATCTTGAGATGAATTCAGAAGTGCCCTAAATGCCATCACAAAGACATACACAGAGAAGTCAGTGTGAAAATGGAGGCACATATTACGGTGTTGGAGCCACAAGCCAAGGACTGGCGGTTCAGTTCAGTTTAGTCGTTCAGTTGTGTCCGACTCTTTGCAGACCCCATGGACTGCAGCTTGCCAGGCCTCCCTGTCAGCAGCCACTAAAACCAGGAGGGGAGGCATGGAATTCTCCCTCGAAATCTCCAGAAGAAGTCAACCCTGCCAATCCCTTGATTTCAAACTTTTGGTCCCCAGAACTGAGAGAGAAGAAATTTCTGTTGTTTTAAGTCATTTGTGGCCACTTGTTTGGGCAGCCCTAAGAAATGAATACAGCGATTACAGCACATTGAACTCTTAAGCTAGTGATTCTTCATATCAATAAATGAAATTTTGTCATTAGAAAAGTGTTAGTTGCTTAGTTGTGTCTGACTCTTTGAGACCCTATGGACTGTGTAGCCCACCAGCTTCCTCTGTCCATGTAATTCTCCAAACAAGAATACTAGGGTGGGTTTCCATTTCCTTCTCCAGGGGAATCTTCCTGACCCAGGGATCGAACCCAGGTCTCCCACATTGCAGGCAGATTCTTTACCATCTGAGCCACCAGGAAGACTTTGTCATTAGAATATCATGTCTACAGTATTTACTATCCTATATTATAAGAAAAAAAAGGAAGGGGAAGTTAAATACTGAGAGCAGGAAATTACAAAGTTTCAGAGAACAAAATATGAAGATGTGGAAGAAAAAAGTAAAACTTAATGAAGATTTTTTAAAGCATAGTTCTTGATGAAAGTAGAAATTAGTTGTTTTGTCATTTCCTCTAGTCTTCCCTGAGACTGCCTTTCAAATTTATTTAACTGATCCACCATGAAAGAAGGTTCAATTTAGTATTTTTACTTTACAGATGAATGGCATGCTTTTATTCCAAAAGCCAAATTTTGTGTAGCTTCTAAATGGAAAGACAAATTAGATTTGTATTTCAAGAATCAATATCTGTAGAAATTTGTTCTTTTCCTGACCTAGAAGAAATAAAAAAAGAAAGAAAGAGAAGAGAGGGAACCAGAGAAGAACTAGAGTGTATTAATATTCAGGCTGCCAAAAAAATCACTTTCTAATCAGATTTCTTCTCTGGGCTAGCCCTAGGCAAAACCTGGAACTGAGTATGTTTTAGTGGTACCTCTCCTTACTTTTGCTCCCACTCACCTACTAAAATGAAATCATGCATTTGAAAAACATGTTCACATCAGTGCTATAACAGAGACTTTTAGTTAATCCCCTCCCTGTATCCATTCTCTCTGAAATCATACAATTCTAAATTTTTAATTGGGCACATGGTTGTTGAGAATAAAGCCCACATTTTCCAGCCTCTTTTAGAGCTAAGTGTGGCCACGTGAGGAAGAAAATATATCCCCATTTTTAGTTGCTCTCATAAGCGGAGATGCTACAATTCAGTTCCAAGCAGCCCTCTTTGGCCAGTAATGGAAGCTATGTGTGGTGGACAACAAAATATAAGCCCTGCAGACATTCTATATAAGGACTAATAAGAACAGAACTAATAAGTTTTGGTCCCTAAGAATCATGTCTTACCATGCCATTCAAGCCAACCTCTTAACACAGTGCCTCATACAGAACAAGTGCTCATTAAATATTTTCTATTTATTAGTTTATAGAAGCTATTATTTGTTAATTCATTGTAATGTACTTGACACGTACACAGACAGTCCTTTCTAGAAAGTTAGATATTATTATCATCCTCACGTTATACAAACAGAAACAAAATTTCTGAAAGATGCCCAGTGTCACACAGCTAGAAGTTAGTATATGAGACAATCCTATCAGGCTATCTGACTACTAATTGAATGTACTCTCCACTGCATTAGTCTGTCTCATTATAAGATCATTTGCTGTCTCTGATTACTCCAAAGATGTTCTAAGGGCTTGTATCTTTTTAAAAATGTAGTAATTGAACCAAATATAAATGGAATAAATGCACTGAAACAGATAACATATTGCTTTAAAAATAAAAATAATATATGGAACAAAAAAGTCTGTAGGGAAAAGAATATTTTGGATGCGATTTCTGGTATTTCCTGCTACTAATCATGCAGGAAATGTCTTTTTCATTCTTTCCCTGAATCTCCACATTCGAGATTTCAGCACTTCTATTTCAGACTGAAGGCACCAGTTACAGGCCTCAAGAGGGAAACAAAAATACAGAATCAAAATGGGGAGTGGAGGAGGAAAACATAAAATTCATCAATATGAGAAGACTTGAATGACTTCTTCAAATGTCCAACAGCTTCTTTTTTTCCTCAGAAAAGCTATGCTTAACTTTTTCTTACAAAGATAATTTACTTTCAGATACTTCAAACATTCTGACCACAAATAATATTGTGATATTAGAAAACATAACATTGTCTTCCAGACTAATCAGAAGGAAGGAAATATGTTAATATTATAAGCTAATCCAGCTTTTATTCCAGTGCAATCTTTTCCTTTGCAAATTGTCAGCTGTATGAAAAGTAGCTAGAATATTTTTGAAAATCTGGCTGCACAAAGAGATTTGGCCAGCGTCAACATTACAGTTATATCTCAGAGCTCTTTATTTGGTCAGAATCTACTCAATAATGTAGAGACAGAAAAACACCACATTTGTGAGTGACATGCAAGTGAAAAGAATGCATGCTATGACACTAGATGATGTATAAATTAACTTTTGTTATTAAAAAAAAAAATCAGCCAAAACTGTGTGACATAAAACAGCACATATTTATTAGCTCATGGTTCTATGGCTCTGTGGTTTAGGCTGGGCTCACTTGCGCAGTTCTGCTGACCTGGGTTGAGCTTCATTTGTCTTGTCAAATGTTCACTCATGTATTCACAATCAAATGCAAGTTCCTTTGGACTGGCTAACTGTGGGCTGGAGTGCCCAGTGCTCCCAGTGATCTTTCACCTTCCAGCAGGCTAGCTTGCTTGTTTGTTCTGTAGTCTCATGATTCCACAGAGCAGCAACAGAGAATGCAAGACCCTATAGCAATCACTTCTCAGGTTTCTACTATGTCACGTTTACTATTGTCTCATTGGCTAAAACAAGCTGCAGGGCCAAGCCTTGAATCAGGTTAGGAGGGACTAGCAAAGTACAGGGGATAAAGAGAAATACAAGCAAACTGATGCTGTTGTATAAATAAGTTACAATGCCATTGTGGCCATTACTGCAACAATCTACCACAGATGATAAATAAGAATTTTTTAATTGGCAAGAATGGCAAACCAAAAATTTAAAGAGAATTTTCATAGGGATAATATAGAGAATACAGTAGTTGCATTCAGAACACCCCTACATAGGCAGAGAATGAAGGAGACCTTATTTAACTTTACTTACAATGAAGTTATAGGAATTTTTGTTGGCAACATGGAACAATGTGAACTAACCATCCAAAGAAAGAAAAGAGCTAGCAGTACTGGAAGTAGAGATGGCAAAACAATGGAGCCAATGCCGCTCCAGCATTTTGCATACTTCACGCGTACTGCACACAGTACAGTAAAATGGAACAAAGCATGTTCCAGAGGAGTGTGATCTAAGTGATAGGAAGCTAGAAATACAAATCCTATCCTGCAAAAAAGATTTAACATTTGGAGGAGCTGTGAAAAAAAAAAACTAGCTTTCTTCAAAGACTTTAGAGGATTATAACATAGAAGCAGGATTAGATGTGCTCCTCTCCTCTTAGCTTTGGAAGGAAGAGGGAGCTTATAAGTAGAAGCTGAAGGAATCCTTGGGCCTATGAGAGAAAACAGCCTTCTCAAAGGCCCTTGCTGAATCATCTAACTTCAGGGAAAACAAAATTGAACTTTAAGTCCTGCCCTGATGCTCCTACCTGGGAGCTTGCTTCTACCTGGGATTTATCATCCCCTGCCCAGAAACCTCCCACCCTCTACATCTGCCCGGAACTTATCACTCCCTGTCCAGGGGACTTATCAGCCCCTGCCCAACACCTTCTACCTCCTGTTCTACTACAAATGCCATCTCAACTAAAGATTACCCAAAATGTCCCACCTGACTTAAGTTTCCCTTATCACCTCCACAAACCTCCCTTTAACTATTAAGCCTCCCTGATCCCTCTTGCACTCAGCCTGGTGGTTAGGCCGACTGTCGCCCCTCCTTGTCTGAATAAAGGTAACCTACCTCTGTTGAGGTCATCTCTCCTTTTCCTCCTCAGCCTGAACTATACCTTACAGAAGCTACAAGGAGACAGTGACAATGGAAATAGAGACAGATTTATCTGGGGGGCTCCAAAATCACTGCAGATGGTGACTGCTGTCATGAAATTAAAAGAAGCTTACTCCTTGGAAGAAAAGTTACGATCAACATAGATGGCTTATTAAAAAGCAGAAATATTACTTGGCCAACAAAGGTCCATCTAGTCAAAACAATGGTTTTTCCAGTAATTATGTATGGATGTGATAGTTGGACTATAAAGAAAGCTGAGCACTGAAGAAATGATGCTTTTGAACTGTGGTGCTGGAGAAGACTCTTAGGAGTCCCTTGGACTGCAAGGAGATCCAATCAGTCCATTCTAAAGGAGTTCGGTACTAGCTGTTCATTGGAAGGACCAATGTTGAAGTGGAAACTCCCAATACTTCAGCTACCTGATGTGAAGAACTGACTCATTGGAAAAGACCCTGATGCTGGGAAAGATTGAAGGTGGGAGGAGAAGGGGACGACAGAGGATGAAATGGTTGGATGGACATGAGCTTGGGCAGTCTCCGGGAGTTGGTGATGAACAGAGAAGCCTGGCGTGCTGTGTTCCACAGGCTCACAAAGAGTTGGACATGACTGAGTGACTGAACTGAACTGAACAAGGAGACCAACTGAGGCGCAGTGGTAGGAAAAGCACTCCCACAATTATTAGAGGTGTTCATAAATGGGATGATCTACCTGCCAGCTGATGAGCTTCCTCTCATTAGAAGTGTTCAGGCAAAGAAAAAATGGTTATGACGGGAAAGCTATGCCAAGCCCTCTGCAGCAGTGGTTCTACAACCGGGCTGTGCATCACAATCACATATAGAGCTTGTAAAGTACACTAATCGTGGCATACCTGTGGTATAAAATCTGGACAACTGTTCTTAAAACTCCCTAGCTGAAGATACTAACAATGTGACTAGGTTTGCTCAAGACAGAGTCATCCAACTATGGTCTGCCACCTGTTTTGTATAGCCCTAGAGTTAAGAACAGCCTTTACCTTAATACTCTGTGACAGGTGAAAATTACATTAAATTTACATGTCACTGTTCATAAAGTTTCATCAAAATGCAGCCATACTTATTCTCCATGTTTCATGTACAGCTCTGTAACGGTGGAGTTGAGTAGTTGTCACAAAGACTGAATGGCCCACAAATCCTAACATATTTATCATCCAGCCCTTTACAGAGAAAAAAAAAAAAAAAAAGCCATCCCCTGCTCTAAGGTCTTACTATAAAAGTGTGGTATCACCAGGAGAAGTATTAGAAATGCAAAATCTCGGGTCACACTCCAGACCCACTGAATGAGAAACTGCATTTTAAATGATGCCCAAGTGATTAGCATTCACATTAAAGTCTGAGAAGCACAGCTCTAATGTTGATTGATTCTAAATATCTAGAGTCTGCATACATTTAAACTCCCAGTTGTACTGTTTGCCTCAATTATTCAATGGAAACTAGAATATTACTTAGCCTGATACTCTTCTTTAAGTGACTTATTCAAAACACATTTAAATGACCCAGCTATCCACTGGTAAAATAGACATGTACCAGTCTATAGACATGAAGGTCCCTTCAGTCAAAGAAAACTATTATTACAAAAACTAGACAGTCTTCCCAGAATCCAGATCTTGGTTTTTATTAACATTCTCCAATAAAAGAAACTAGAGGTCACTGGAGAAATGAGTGATTCTAGGACTGGAGAAGACAGAATACAAGACTGCAGCATCTTCTAGTGCCGCAAAGTAAGGACGTGATCAAATATAAAACAATGTCCCTCTAAGGGACAGAGGAGACAACTGAGTGAACTCTCAGTGGCTAAAGCTAAAATAATTTAAGTAGGAAAATAAATAATGCAGTATTAGACTATAATTCACAGTATAAATAAATATGCATGAGTCCATACTGAGATAAATGATTGAACAAACAAATGAGAAGAGACCAGTCTTGCATGTGCGTGTGTGTATGTGTATGTTCATTTGCTCAGAAAAGTCTCTTATGCAGAATACCCAATACAGTGGAGCACAACTCTTCACCCCTTAATCATCACTTCCTTACAAAGAGTACAGTTTGGAAAGGCATGTTCCTTCCAAAAGTGGCCGTGTAGAATAACTTTACAGAAGTAAACTCTAATGAATGTTACCTAAGCTAGATGATAGCATTCACATCAATAGCAGTTATATTGATATCATACACCCTTGATATGTGATGAAAATGGCAGTTTACCTCAGTAAGTTCATAACCCCAGTCTGTTCATTAGAAAAAAATTTAAAAAATCAGAAAAATCCTAAATGAGAGATAGTTTACAGAATACCTAACCAGTACTCCTGAAAGCTAACCAGTTCATCAAAAACAAGTCAGAAACTATCATAGTCTGGAGGAGCTTAAGGAGACATGACAATTAAATATAGTATTCTGCATGGGGTCCCAGAACAGAATATGAGCGTTAAGTAGAAACTAAGGAAATATACATAAAGTAAGAAAGTGAAAATCTCTCAGTCATGTTTGATTTTTGCAACCCATGGACTGTAGTCCTCCAGGCTCCTGTGCCATGGAATTCCAGGTAAGAATACTACAGTGGGTTGCCACACGGTTCTCAAGGGGATCTTCCCAACCCAGGGATCAAAGCCGGGTCTCCTGCATTGCAGGAAGATTCTTTACAGTCTGAGCCACCAGAGAAGCCCATGAATAAAGTATTAATTCAGTTCAGTTACTCGGTCGTTTCCAACTCTTTGAGACCCCATGGACTGCAGCATGCCAGGTTTCCCTGTGCATCACCAACTCCCAGAGTTTACTCAAACTCATGTCCATCAAGTTGGTGATGCCATCCAACCATCTCATCCTCTGTCATCCCCTTCTCCTCCCACCTTCAATCTTTCCCAGCATCAGGGTCTTTTCAAAAGAGTCAGTTCTTTGCATCATGTGGCCAAAGGATTGGAGTTTCAGCTTCAGCATCAGTCCTTCCAATGAATATTCAGGACTGATTTCCCTTTAGGATGGACTGGTTGGATCCTTTAATTTCATGGCAGCAGTCATCATCTGCAGAGATTTGGGGGCCTCCAAAAATAAAGTCTGTCACTGTTTCCACTGGTTCCCCGTCTATTTGCCATGAAGTGATGGGACCAAATACCATGATCTTAGTTTTCTGAATGTTTAGTTTTAAGCCAACTTTTTCACTCTCGTCTTTCACTTTTATCAAGAGGCTCTTTAGTTCTTCTTCCCTTTCTGCCATAAGGGTGGTGTCATCTGCATATCTGAGGTTATTGATATTTCTCCTGGCAATCCTGATTCCAGCTTGTGTTTCATCCAGTCCAGTGTTTCTCATGATGTACTCTGCATATAAATTAAATAAGCAGGGTGACAATATACAGCCTTGATAGACTTTAGTTAATAATAAGGCTCATTAATTGTAAAATATGTACCATATTAGATGCTAATAATGTTAGATTCTAATGATAAAGGACACTTTATTGTGTAATGCACTGTATAGTTCTCTGTTACAGTGTATGGGCACTCTGTACCACCTTCACAATTTTTCTATAAATCTAAAACTACTCAGGGGGACAGATAAAGATGGCTGAGCAGGAGGACACAGAGCTCACCTCCCCACAGAAATATACTGAAAATATAACCACATAAGGAGCAGTTCTTACTAAAAACGAACTGGATATTGGCAGAAAGATTCTTATACAACTAAGGCTGTAACAAAGGTATACATGGAATTGGGCAGGAAGGGAAGAGAAGCTATCAGGTTGAGACTTGTGACCCTGGAAGAGGACACAGATGAGGAGGGGGTATTCCATGGGTTTAGGGATCCTCCCTGAGGAGTGAGCAGTTAGAGCCATGTACTCAGCACCCCAGCCCTGCAGTCCAGCACTGGGAAGATCAGTCCACGTAGCTGATTAGAAAACCAGAGGGACTACCAGGAGGGCTGTAAGAAACCCAGACTCCACTCCTGAAGAGCACAGACATGCTTGCCTACTCCAGAATGAAGGCAGAGATAGCAGACTGGAACTGCATGAGAGTCCGGCCAGTTTCCTGTGCTCAGTCCAGCATTTGTATCAGCCTGAGCCAAGCCCCCAGAGTGGCCCTGCTTGCTTTGTGAGGCAGGTCCACACTAGGTCAGGAGCACTGCTGCAGGAAGAGTGTTCAGTTGTGCGAGATGGGGTTGGACATAGAACAGCGTCAGAACAGGGAACGGACAGCCAACATTGGCTCTCATGGAGACAGCATGTTGAGAGTGGCCAGGACCGGGACCAGGACTACCACAGCTGGAGTCCATACCCTCACCAACTGCCCACTCGGGGACAAAGGTGCCACTTAGAAGAAAAGGAGCCAATTCAGACTTGATCCTCAGGGCTTCCGGTCCAGCAACTTGAGACATGACCTGACCTTCAGCACGGTGGTGTTGTGTCCTGAGCCAGGAAAAGTCCTGGCTCATGACTGGCTGTGGCTCCAGCCCCTCCACTTCCACTCTACCTCCTACTAAGAAGACAGCTACCAGCATGCCCTGGGAAGAAATGTGATTCATATCAAATCCAGCTCCTCTACCATAGCCAAGGGGCACACACAGACTATATAGAAATGTTCCTACACAAGGACACTCCTTCAACACACTGAGAGGTAACGGTTTCACCTAATTTCATCAAGAAAGTTAAGCAAAATGAGAAGATAGAGGAATTTGCTGTAATTAAAAGAGCAAGAGAAAACACCTGAAAAAAACAATTAATGGAACAAATAATTCATTAAATAATGAACTCGAAGTGTCATTAATTTAAAAAGCTAACTGAGTTAGGGAAATAATAGACAAACTCGGTGAGAATTTTACCAAGGAACAAGAAAATATTAAAAAAAAAAAAAAAACTAGTCAGAACTGAAGGATACAGCAAATGGAAAACACACTAGAATGATGGAATAGCAGAATAGATGATCCAGAAATGCCTAAGTGATCTGGAACAAAATAATGGAAATTACCCAATCAGAACAGCAAAAAGAAAAGCAAAATAATAATAATAATAAAATGATGACAGTTTATACTTGACACTATCAAGTATATAAATATTTGCATTATAGGGGTCCTGAGGTGAGGTGAGGTGAGGTGAAGTCGCTCAGTCGTGTCCGACTCTTTGCGACCCCGTGGACTGTAACCTACTAGGCTCCTCAGTCCATGGGATTCTCCAGGCAAGAATACTGGAGTGGATTGCCATTTCCTTCTCCAGGGGATCTTTCCGACCCAGGGATTGAACCCAGGTATCTCGCATTGGAGGCAGACGCTTTAACCTCTGAGCCACCAGGGAAGCCCCATAGGGGTCCTAGAAGAAGAGAAAATAATTGAAAATGTATTAGGGAAAATTATGGATGTAAACTTCCCAAATCTGAAGAAGGAAAGAGAAAAAGGAAACTCAGAGGGTCCTAAACAAGGTAAAAGTGAAAGATAAGGAGAAAATTCCAAGGGCAGAAAGAGAACAACAAAGTCATATATAAGGGAACCACCTAAGATTCCCTAAAATTCCCTGGAGAAGGGAACACAAACCCTCTCCAGTATTCTTGCCTGGAAAATCCCATAGACAGAGGAGCCTGGTAGGCCACAGTATGTGTGTGGGGTTGTAAAAGTCAAACTGAAGCAACTGAGCATACACGGATGCATAAGACTATCAGCTGACTTCTCTGCAGAAACTTTGTAGGACAGAAGGGAGTAGGATGATATATTCAAAGTGCTGAAAATGAAAACCCTGCAACCTATAACCAGCAAGATTATCACTTAGAATTGAAGGAGAGATAAGAACTTTTCAGACAAGCAAAAACTAAGAGTTCATCAATATTAAACCAACTCTAAAAGAAATGTTAGAAGGTCTTCTCTAAGTGGAAAAGAAAAGGCTACAAAAATAAGGATCTATAAGAAAGGAAAAATTCCACAAGTAAAGGCAAATATAAAGACGGTAGAGCAATAAGCTATTACAGTGATTAAAAGGGGAAAAAAGGTAAAATTAAGTATAATCATAATAAAGAGTAAAGGGATAAACATGAAGATATAAAATATACCAAAAACACAAAATGTGGGAGTGGGGAACAAAAAATGCAGCTCTTTCAACATATATTTGAACTTAAATGACTAACAGTTTAAAACAAGTGGATATAGTTACAGAGAAACACATATAAACCCTGTGGTAACCACAAATCAAAACCTATGGCAAATAAAATACACAAAAACTAGAGAGAAAAGAACACAAGAATAATGTTTAAAAAAAGCATCAAATACACATACACACACACACACACACAAACCCTAAAGGAATATAAAACTGTTCTAAAATTTAAATTTTAACTGGGACTTCTCTGGCAGTCCAGTGGTTAAGACTCTATACTTCCAATGCTGAGGACACAATTCAATCCCTGGTCAGGGACCAAAATCCCATATGTAGGACAGTAGTCAAAATAAATAAATTAATAAATTATAATAAATTATAATTAAAATAATTGGGCTATTTTGAGTGTTGACCTCTAATTTAATATATTCATTTTCATGTCCTTAAGAAGTTTCCTAACACATTTTGTATAGAATGTCTTTTGGAATTAGGTTGATTATAAATCATAATTTATAAATTAAATAATTAAGTCATGCCCATAATCATATCTTGGTGCATCATCTGGTTAGTTCTTCAAAGAAGCTTTTTAATTTGACTGAATGACTAAAGGCCTGTACTATCCATTGGCTCTTGTAATCTGGCGGGTCTAAGCAAAGTGAGTCTTTTATGGGTTTCGGTTTCAGAAGCAAAAATGGAGATTGATGTGGTCTGAATATAAGTTGAAGTCATGAAGTGATTCTGACACATGGAGAGGTAGAATTTTGACCTTCAAGCTTTTTGGAAATGTGAATGACTGCTGAGAGCTGCAGGGAGACTCAGCAGGACTGAAGAATGTTAATGAAGTCTGCCTTCCTGTAAGCAGTTGTTGCTGTGGAAAGAAACCACCGCTATTAATGGTGAAATACTGCAGAAAATTCTGTAATGTAAGCAGTTCTTCCTCTTACAAATATCCCTCTCACAATCCTCAGAAACAGCCACTCCGGGCCAGGGAAGGCATTGTGAAAAAATTTTTTTCAAGCTTTTGAGGTATTTGTGGTATTAGGAGAAACCAAAGTTGCTGTGAAATAGAGGAAGAGGTGGCCTTTGTGGCATATTCTTAACTTGCAATGCCCTGAATAGATGGTGACACATACCTGGACAAATGTATCATATACATACCACCAGAATTTTATTTTAATCTGCTGCATGCTCAAAATTCAACCAATTCATCTTATTAAGAAATATAGCTGGTACCTTTGTGAACCTCTGTCTTTCACTATTTATGTGAATTAATTCCATCAGAGGATTTGCTGCTTGGTTATATCTAATTGAGGGTAGCTGTGCTTAGGGCCCAAGGTAAGAGAAACCCAAGTAAGATGGTAGGTGTTGCAAGAGGGCATCAGAGGGCAGACACACTGAAACCATACTCACAGAAAACTAGTCAATCTAATCACACTAGGACCACAGCCTTGTTTAACTCAATGAAACTAAGACATGCCCACGGGGCAACCCAAGACGGGCGGGTCATGGTGGAAAGGGCTGACAGAACGTGGTCTACTGGAGATGGGAATAGCAAGCCACTTCAGTATTCTTGCCTTGAGAACCCCATGAACAGTAGGAAAAGGCAAAATGATAGGATACTGAAAGAGGAACTCCCCAGGTCAGTAGGTATCCAACACACTACTGGAGATCAGTGGAGAAATAACTTTAGAAAGAATGAAGGGATGGAGCCAAAACAAAAACAATACTCAGCTGTGGATGACTGGTAATAGAAGCAAGATCCGATGCTGTAAAGAGCAATATTGCATAGGAACCTGGAATGTCAGCTCCATGAATCAAGGCAAATTGGAAGTAGCCAAACAAGAGATGGCAAGAGTTGAACGTCAGCATTCCAGGAATCAGTGAACTAAAATGGACTGGAATGGGTGAATTTAACTCAGATGACCATTATATCTACTACTGCGGGCAGGAATCCCTCAGAAGAAATGGAGTAGCCATCATGGTCAACAAAAGAATCTGAGATGCAGTACTTGGATGCAACCTCAAAAATGATAGCATGATCTCTGTTTGTTTCCAAGGCAAACCATTCAATATCACAGTAATCCAAGTCTATGCCGCAATCAGTAACGCTGAAGAAGCTGAAGTTGAACGGTTCTATGAAGACCTATAAGACCTTTAAGAACTAACACTCCAAAAAGATGTCCTTTTCATTATAGGGGACTGGAATGCAAAAGTAGGAAGTCAAGAAACAACCTGGAGTAACAGGAAAATTTGGCTGTGGAATGCGGAATGAAGCAGGGCAAAGACTAACAGAGTTTTGCCAAGAAAATGCACTGGTCATAGCAAACACCCTCTTCCAACAAAATAAGAGAAGCTCTACACATGGATATCACCAGATGGTCAACACCAAAATCAGACTGATTATATTCTTTATAGCCAAAGATGGAGAAGCTCCATACAGTCAACAAAAACAAGACCAGGAGCTGACTGTGGCTCAGATCATGAACTCCTTATTAACAAATTCAGACTTAAATTGAAGAAAGTAGGGAAAACCGCTAGACCATTCAGGTATGACCTAAATCAAATCTCTTATGATTATACAGTGGAAGTGAGAAATAGATTTAAGAGCATAGATCTGATAGATAGAGTGCCTGATGAACTATGGAATGAGGTTCGTGACATTGTACAGGAGACAGGGATCAAGACCATCCCCATGGAAAAGAAATGCAAAAAGCAAAATGGCTGTCTGGGGAGGCCTTACAAATAGCTGTGAAAAGAAGAGAGGGGAAAAACAAAGGAGAAAAGGAAAGATATAAGCATCTGAATGAAGAGCTCCAAAGAATAGCAAGAAGAGATAAGAAAGCCTTTTTCAGTGATCAATGCAAAGAAATAGAAGAAAAGAACAGAATGGGAGAGACTAGAGATCTCTTCAAGAAAATTAGAGATACTAAGGGAACATTTCATGCAAAGATGGGCTTGATAAAGGACAGAAATGGTATGGACCTAACAGAAGCAGAAGATATTAAGAAGAGGTGGCAAGAATATACAGAAGAACTGTACAAAAAGATCTTCATGACCCAAATAATCATGATGGTATGATCACTCATCTAGAGCCAGACATCCTGGAATGTGAAGTAAAGTGGGCCTTAGAAAGCATCACTATGAACAAAGCTAATGGAGGTGATGGAATTCCAGTGGAGCCATTTCAAATCCTGAAAGATGATGCTGTGAAAGTGCTGCACTCAGTATGCCAGCAAATTTGGAAAACTCAGCAGTGGCCACAGGACTGGAAAGTGTCAGTGAGAGGAACCAGAGATCAAATTGCCAACATCCGCTGGATCATCAAAAAAGTAAGAGAATTCCAGAAAAACATCTATTTATGCTTTATTGACTATGCCAAAGCCTTTGACTGTGTGGATCACAATAAACTGGAAGATTCTGAAAGAGATTGTTATACCAGACCACCAATCTGCCTCTTGAGAAATCTGTATGCAGGCCAGGAAGCAACACTTAGAATTGGACATGGAACAGACTGGTTTCAAATAGGAAAAGGAGTACGTCAAGGCTGTATATTGTCACCCTGCTTATTTAACGTATATGCAGAGTACATCATGAGAAACGCTGAACTGGAAGAAACACAAGCTGGAATCAAGATTGCCGGGAGAAATATCAATCACCTCAGATATGCAGATGACACCACCCTTATGGCAGAAAGTGAAGAGGAATTAAACAGTTTCTTGATGAAAGTGAAAGAAGGGAGTGAAAAAGTTGGCTTAAAGCTCAACATTCAGAAAACAAAGATCATGGCATGTGATGCCATCAGTTCATGGGAAATAGATGAGGAAACAGTGGAAACAGTATCAGACTTATTCTGGGGGGCTCCAAAATCACTGCAGATGGTGACTGCAGCCAAGAAATTAAAAGACACTTACTCCTTGGAAGAAAAGTTATGACCAACCTGGATAGCATATTAAAAAGCAAAGACATTACTTTGCTCTAGAATCTAGTCAAGGCTATGGTTTTTCCTGTGGTCATGTATGGATGTGAGAGCTGGACTGTGAAGAAGGCTGAGCGCCGAAGAATTGATGCTTTTGAACTGTGATGTTGGAGAAGACTCTTGAGAGTCCCTTGGACTGCAAGGAGATCCAACCAATCCATTCTGAAGGAGATCAGCCCTGGAAATTCTTTGGAAAGAATGATGCTAAAGCTGAAACTCCAGTACTTGGGCCACGTCATGCAAAGAGTTGACTCACTGGAAAAGACTGATGATGAGAGGGATTGGGGACAGGAGGAGAAGGGAACGACAGAGGATGAGATGGCTGGATGGCATCACTGACTTCATGGATGTGAGTCTGAGTGAACTCCAGGAGTTGGTGATGGATAGGGAGGCCTGGAGTGCTGCGATTCATGGGGTTGCGGAGTCAGACACAACTGAGCCACTGAACTGAACTGAATTGTGCTTAGGGCAGAGAGATTTTTTGACTGTAGTAGCTCTTTGGCATGGTGCAAGTTTGCAGAAAGATTAGAGACCATATACCAAAGTGGTTTGTAATGCAAATTCAAATAAATTTTAGAATCAGTTTGGGACGTTCTAAAAAAACAGAGAGAGAGAGAGATGGCTGGAAGTTTGACTGCTATTGTGTTAAATCTATAGATGAGCTTAAGGAAAATTGATATCTTAAAAATATTGAGTTGCTCTAATCATGCACGTGACATATATATCTCTCCATTCTGATTAACTTCTCTCAAAATGTTGTGTAGCTTTCAGTGCACAGGTTTATGTCTTGCTTTATTAACCTTATCTTTAAATATCTCATGTGTTTGATACTATTATAAATGAAATATTTAAATTATATTTTCTGGTTGTTCATTGGAAATGTAATATTGTTTTTCTTTGATGTATTGACCTTTGGTGTTGAGACCTTATTAAATTTCCTTATTAATTTTAACAGATTTTCTGTACATTCCTTAGGAGTCTCTGTATTACCTAATCATTTTGTCTGGGAATAAAGACAGCATAACTCTTTTCCAAACTTGAGGTCTTTTATTTTTCTTACCTTATTGTACTGACAAGTAATACAAGTATAATGCTGAAAAGAAGTTGAGAGTGAATATCCTTGCCTTTGTCCCAATTCTGGAGAAAGCAGTCAAGTTTTCATCATATAGTGTGTTGTTTGCTGACATTTTTAAGTGTTCTTTTTTAGAATAAGGAAATTTCATTCTGTCCCTAGCTTGCATAGAAATTTTATCACGAACGGAAATGGATTTTGTCAGATGTCTGTTTTCATCTATTGAGATGCTCATATGGTATTTCACCTTCATTCTGTTAATATGTAAATAAACCAGTTTTTCAAATGTTAAATCAACCTTATAACATAGAAACAAACAATACCTTGTCATCATTTATTATTTTTTTATATGCCACTAAATTATTACTAGCAAGGATTTTTTCTTATATGTTCCTGAGAAATATTAGTTTATAGTTTGCTTTCCCATAATGTGTAGTCTGATCTTGGCACCAGAGAAATGTTAGCTTCAGATACAAACTTAATGAGTATTATTCCTCTTCTACTTTCTAAAAAAAATTTTGTATACAATTAATCTTAATTTTTCATTTAAGAGTTGAGAGAATTCAGTGAAATTACAGGTTCCTCAAATACTCTATAAGGAAATATTTTAAAAAACATTAAAAATTTTAAACTGGTAAAATCTTTTAACATTTTCAATTTCTTCTTAAGTTTATTTTTCTAATTTGTATATTTAAAAGCATCTGTTAATTTCTTATAAGCTATCAAATGTATTGGCATGCTGTTATTCATAATATTTCTTCATTATCTTTATAATATATGGAGCAAATTATCTTTCTTCCTCCCTTTTGGAGTCTAGTTACATGTCTATTTTTATTGATCTTTTCAAGTAACAAGTTTTGAATTTAATTGGTATTATTATTTACCACTATTTCCTTGAATTTGATTGTCTTTTATTTCATATAATTTTTTAATTTAAATGAAATATGCATTTAATTTTTGCTCTTTTTTTCTAGTTTATTGAGATAGAAACTCATTACTGAATTTCAGATCTATCATCTTTCTCTAACAGGAGCATGCTGCTGCTGCTAAGTCCCTTCAGTCATGTCCAACTCTGTGCAACCCCATAGACGGCAGCCCAGCATGACAAACATGTAAATCGACAAATTTCCTTTTAAGTATTGCTTTAGCTTTGTCCCAGATATTTTGATATCTTTTATTTTCCTTATTATTAATTTCTAAATCTTTTAAATGTCCTTTGTTATCTTTTCTTTCACTTATAGATTATTTAAAAGAATGTTGATTTAATTTCTATTTAACTAAACTATTATTAGAGAACAGACTTTCTATGTTTTCAGGTATTTTGAATTTATTAAGACTCATTTTATGTTCCAGGGTACAGTCTTAGCAAAATTTCAGAATATGTTCTATCCCAGTAAAATTTACTTTAATACTGGAAAAGAATGTGAACCATGCTGCTTGGTATTCTAGAAAGGTCAATTAAGTCAAGCTGGTTGATATATTGCTTATGATATTTTTACTTATTTTCAGTTTATTATTTTATCAATTGCTGAGAGAAGAGAGTGAAAATCTTTAACAAGAATCAATGATAATAATGGATTTGCCTATTTTTCCTTTAAACTATGTAAGTTTTGCTGCCTGAATTCTGAAGTTTTGTTATTAGGTACATATATATATTTAAGACAGTTATACCTTTTGATGGATTCTGTTTTATCATTGAATTTTTCTTTATTATTGGAAATAAATATTCCTTGCTTTGAAGTCTTTATCTAATAGCAATATAGTTATTCTACTTTTCATTAGCAGTTTTATGGTATACCTATTTCATTATTTTACCTTTAACTTATCTGTGTCTTTATATTGAAAGGGGGTTTCTTATAGATAGCATACAATTGAATCTTGCTTTTTATCCATTTTGATAAACTACAGCTTTTAATTTAAGTGGGTAGACCATTTACATTTCATGTAATTATCAATATGGTTATCATTTAAGTCCAGCATCTTGCAAAATGTTTATTATTTGCTTCATCTACTGTTTGTCCCCACTTTCTTCTTTCTCTGCCATTTTTTGGTTAGTTGAACAATTTCCAGTGTTCCATTATATCTCATTATTTTCTTATTAGCATACAACTTTGGTTGATCAATTAACTTATGATTGATTTATCTTTAAATTTTCACTATTGTTTTGTTTAGTCACTAAGTAGTGTCCAACTCTCTTGTGGCCCCATGGACTGTAGCTCGCCAGGCTCCTCTTCGTGGTATTTCCCGGGCAAGAATACTAGAGTAGGTTGCCATTTCCTTCTTCAGGGGATCTTCCTGACCCAGAAACTGAACTCACATCTACTGTATTAGCAGGAAGATTCTTTACCATTGAGCCACCAGGGAAGACTTTAACAGTCAACTTTCACATTATATTACTGTACATATCAGAACTTTATATTCTCCCCCAATCCTTTTTGATGGTGTTGTCATACATTATACTTTTAATTATGCTGTAAAACACCAAATCCATAGCTACTAATCTGTGTTTAACAGCTGTCTTTTAAAGATATTTTAAAATGAGAAAACTTTTACATAAATTCATTTATTCTCCAGGCCAGAATACTGGAGTAGGTAGACTTCTCCTTCTCCAGGGGATCTTCCCAACCCAGGTATCAAACCAGGATCTCCTGCATTGCAGGAGGGTTCTTAACCAACTGAACTATCAAGGAAGCCCCATTTACTTACCGCTTAAGGACATTTCCCATTTTCTTTGTAGATCCAAGTTTCCATTTGAAGTCACTTCTTCCATCTGAAGAATTTTTCTTGGAATACATATATTCAGTGTTGTTCAGTCACTCAGTCATGTTTGACTCTTTGAAACCCCATGGACTGTAGCATGCCAGGCTTCCCTGTCCTTCACTGTCTCCCAGCATTTGCTCAAACTCATGTCCAATGAGTCAGTGATGCTATTCAACCATATTATCCTCTGTCTTCCCCTTGTCTTTCTGCCTTCAATCTTTCTCACCATCAGGGTCTTTCCTAATGAGTCAGATCTTCACATCAGGTAGCCAAAGTATTAGAGCTTCAGCTTCAGCATCAGTCCTTCCAATGAATATCTAGGGTTGATTTCCTTTATGATTAACTTTTTTGATCTCCTTGCAGTCCAAGGGACTCTCAAAGAGTCTTCTCCAACACCACAGTTCAAAAGCATCAATTGTTCTTTATGTACCTAGTAATTCAGTTCAAAAGCATCAACCCTTTGTTATTATATGGATGCTTATCATTGCTGAGTGTTTAGATTCAGTTAAATCCCCTTAAAGACTCTTGAATCTTGTCGAGGTAGCAGTTGATATACTTTCGGGTCATATTGATTCTTTCAAGGCCTGTTCATAAGCTATTTTAGGGAATATGCAGAACTGCCTTTGTATGAGGACTAGTTTAACCCTATTCCCCAAGCATGATCTTTCTTTAATCTTTCCTGCATATATAAGGTATTTAGTGAGTTCTCTCAAGTTTGATTAGTCAAATTTAAACTCTTCCCAAATTTGTATGAACTCTGAGAAATGTCCCATTTACAGCTCTCAGGTACTTCTTTGCCTGTCCTCACAGGGTTTCAATGTTTACTCTTACCAAAACATTCAAAAGAAATTTTAGCAGTATTACTGTAGCTCTTTTTCTGCAGTTTTCTTTCTAGTGCTGAAGCTGAAACACCAGTACTTTGGCCACCTAATGCGAAGAGTTGACTCACTGGAAAAGACTTTGATGCTGGGAGGGATTGGGGTAAGGAGAAGAAGGGGACGACAGAGGATGAGATAGCTGGATGGCATCACTAACTCAATGGACGTGAGTCTGAGTGAACTCTGGGAGTTGGTGATGGACAGGGGAGGCCTGGCGTGCTACGATTCATGGGGTCGCAAAGAGTCGGACACAACTGAGCGACTGAACTGAACTCTTTCCTAGCACGCAAGCCCCCTCTCCTATGAACTCTTATCTGTTCAACTCAGCAAGATTGTTGTCCTGAGTTGAATTTCCCCTAATTTGTCCACAGTCTGTAAAGTGCTTCTAGATAGAAAACCAGGGCCATCAGAGACCTTACCTCATTAGTTTCCTTTCTAACAGGTATCACGGTCCTGTGAGCCTACTGACCCAAATCTGAAAACAACAGTAGTAGTGGCTTACATTTTGTCCTGTTTTCCTACTGTGAGGTAAATTTGGTATTATTATTCTGACATGGCACAAGTACCCCTTCAGTGAAGATTTAAAATGTTACATCCTGTGAGCAAACAACAAAACATAATGTACACTACAATGGAATAATATTCAGCAATAAAAGGAATGAAGTACTGATAGATGCTACAATCTGGATACATGTTGAAAACACGTTAAGTAAAAGAAATCAGACTCAAAAGAATACATACTGCATAATTTCATTTATATAAAATGTCCAGAAATATAGAGACCTAAAGCAGATTAGCAGTTGTCTAGGGCTGATGTGTAAATGAGGAATATCTATAAATGGGCAAAAGTTTTTCAGGATGATGAAAATGTTCTAAAATTAAATTGTGGCAATGACTCTACAACTCTATAAACATACTAAAACTTGTTGAATTGTACCATTAAAATGGATGAATTTGAGAAACTTCCTGGCAATCCAGTGGTTATGATTCAACGCCTTCAATACCATGGCCTAGGTTTAATCTCTAGCTTAGAAAATAAGATCCTGCAAGCTATGTGGTATATCCCGCCCAAAAAAGTAATAGTAATATTAATACAGTCAATTCAGCTTCACCCTGGTGGCTCAGAGGTTAAAGCATCTGCCTGCAATACAGGAGACCTGGGTTCAATCCCTGAGTCAGGAAGTTCCCCTGGAGAAGGAAATGGCAACCCACTCCAGTATTCTTGCCTGGAGAATCCCAAGGACAGAGGAGCCTGGTGGGCTACAGTTCACAGGACTGCAAAGTGTCAGACACGACTGAGTGACTTCACTCAATATTAATACAATGGATGAACTTTATAATATATAAATTACATCTCAATAAATCTATTAAAATTATTATACCCCACAGTTAACCATATTTTAGAAAATTGTGGAAAAATCTTACCTACATCTGGGACAAAGCAATATGGGATGGACAGGCAACTATCTTGGAAGACAACAAAATATGACCTCAAAGCTTTGGAGCAGATGTAGTGTGGCCAAGATACCTGGTGGAAAGACAGCACCAGCACTGATTTGTAAAGCACGCTAGCATTGCTGAGGATTACCATATATTACATTGTAATTGTCTGGACATTTTTGTTTGTGTGATTTGAAGGGAGAGAACATGGATTAGTGTTATCTGGGTATTAAATGGAATTCATACGGCTTGTAAATGGGGTGCACAGAGACATGAGCATTACAAAGATTTAAGGTGAAAGTTGCTCAGCTGTGTCTGACTCTTTGCAACCCCATGGACTATACAGTCCATGGAATTCTCCAGGCCAGAATACTGCAGTGGGTAGCCTTTCCCTTCTCCAGGGGATCTTCCCAACACAGGGATCAAACCCAGGTCTCCCACATTGCAGGCAGATTCTTTACCAGCTGAGCCACCAGGGAAGCCCACAAAAGATTTAAAAGATATAAAGACTTTAAGAGCCACCTACAGCAAAAGATATAGCTCTTGTAAGAGAAATTTGTTTCATTAAAAAAACACACAAAAAAACTATAGTTTAGCTTCTTTTGGAGAACTTTTAAAGACTCTTAATTTTATTAAATGGATATCAAGTCTCTATTAACAAAAATCTTTTCTTGGTGTACATACCTGAGATTGTTAAAGGTCCCTGTTTCATTTAACATGAAGAAATCACTAAACTAGCTCTCATTATGCCTAAGGAGTCAGTCTGTGGCTTTTTAAAGGCAGTTGAATATTCTATTGTTCAACACTGCAAAACTACATTGTTGGTAGTACTGTGATGTACCAGGAAATTCCCTACCATCAAAATTCACATCCTTGTACAGTCAATGCAATAATGTCCAAAGACTGGTTGGATTTTACTTAGGCGTCTTGAATAATTTGGGGGATAAGATTAAAAAGAAAACATACATAAATTGAATCTATTTGGTCAACAAAGTTAAACAGTTGCAATGGGGTTTGACACACGACCACAATGATGTTTTGAAATTTAATTAAAATTTAGTTTAAATCAGGATAATCCTTTCATAATTCATAACCCAAACACACTAGAACTGAAAACAAATAGCTGATTCTGTTGAGAGACTCACAGTGTTATATCATCCTTTAGGAAACAAAATTGTGGCTGAATATGTTAAGAATATGTTTTGTTCCCTATTTCAGTGTAACATATTGCCTCTCCTGCTGTTGCTTGCAACCTTTTACACTTGGCGTAAATATGTACATTAAATCTATTCTGATTATTATAGACACCCCACCATGCAGCTCCCATTACAATGGTGTCCGTTAGGCAGTGTTTTTATTGCCTAAGCTACCACGCTGCTGTAATGTATGTTACTAAGTGCCACCTCTTCTCAGTGCTTTGAGGCTCTATAATTACCGAAGGAGACAACTGTATGATGTTTGCAAATTTAGACAGAAGCTTGAACAGAGATGCTGGCTGCTAAATGGCAATAACAGAGTTTGTGCCTGGGGATCCCACTGGAAAATGGTCATTTCAATTCAATATTTTTTAATTTCCAGGGAACCATCTGAATATAGACCTCTGGGCAACCACAACATGACTGCAACACTGACAAATGCAGCAAAATCCGGTCAGAGCCTTCTTTCCTCTAATATAGCTCCACATGCAGCTCTGTGCTGTTTAATGGACTCGGGGCTCTATTTGTTTATCTATTTTTGATTTAACAACATATATCATTGTTTGCAATTGAAGACCATCTCCCCCTTCCAAACCAATTTTACTGTACAAATCTGAATTAAAATAGGGGCAGACATTCTTGTCTTTATATATAAGCTGCTCCTCACTCATAAGTATTTTCCCTGTTATTTCAGCATGTTGTGCTTACATACCAAGAAAGACTTGTTCAAGTCCACTATAGTCAACTAAGTTAAAAAGATCAGAGTTCTAGAGGCAGAAACAACTAAGGATATGATTAACCAAGAGGGAAAGATATTTGGGCCAAAATGACCCAAGAAGCATATAAGCATAGTATGGGGGTCACCACATAGGATTCTAGCTCACAGGAGCCATATTTGTAGCAAACCATCCTGACAAAGAGACCAAATTTGCCCAATACTATATTTTACATATTCATATGTATCATATCAGCAGAACAGAAATGAAGTTGTTGCGAATTTACAAAATTATTGAAGGCAACTGCATTTACAACAAAAAACTTTTGAATAATGCACAGCAATATTTAATCAAATGACAAATAATAAAGTAAAAACTGAATCAAATAATTTTAAAAGTTTACATGATCTTTATGGGATAAAGCATTTAAGAAAATACCATACATGAATAAAACTGAAATGAAAAGGGGAAGATTTAGTATACATAAAATAAAAGCACAAAGGAAGCTTAATATTCCTGAATCGTGTGATGCATGTTCACTGGTTTATTTATTAGATACAAGCATAATAATAAAATGCATTTCTATAGCACTTTGGGCTTCTCTGGTGACTCAGTGGTAAAGAATCTACCTACCAATCCTGGAGACCCAGGAGATCTTCCTGGATCCAGAAGATCCAGGAGATCTTCCTGTGTCAGGAAGATTCTCTGGAGTAGGAAATGGCAACCCATTCCAGTATTCTTGCCTGGAAAAATCCCATGGACAGAGGAGCCTAGCAGACTATAGTCCATGGGATCTCAAGAGTCAGATACTACTTTGCAACTAAACAACAAATATAGCGCTTCACAAAATACCTACCTCATTGTGATTCATCTAATAACTTCTTGACATGAATCCAGCAGGTGTCTTCAATTTCCAAAAAAGAAACTAACGCTCAGACTATATAGAAAGTTCAGTGATGAGTATACAGCAGAGACCACATTGAACCTGTCTCCTATATCCTAATCTAGTGTTCTTTATTCATCAGTATATTAAATTTAAAAAAATAAATGATGGGTCTGGAATGACGCCTTAGATACCTTTTATAAAGGAAGCATTCAAATTTAACAGTGGCAGTTATGGCTCCTGGACATATTTTCATCAACCTCCAACTCACCATGCTGGGGCTTTATTGTTGAAAAGCAAAAGAGATGAGAAGGTGGTCTGAGAGCAGAAAAAAACAGAGAAGGAGCAACACCATTCCTTGTCTTCAGAGCGTCATGCTATAATCTGGCCTACTTGCCTTGAATTTTCCAAAGTCTTATTTGTTAAAAGAAGATAAATGACCTTTTCATCTGACTAGAAAGGACTCTGTGGAGGGTGCTCCACTGAGTTGTATGTATTTTACTGAAAAGATTACTAAAGGTGCTTGATATGTTTTAAGTGTTTCCTATATTCAACAACTAGGAGTTAATAATAGAATGTTATTTCCTGTTTTCATTCTTTGTCCAGATACTAAGTTGATAACCATATTTGATGATTATCTGTGATGTGCCATCAGCTCCCAAGTATCATCAGCTCCCAAGTAAACCTCCGGTGAGAGAACACAGGGAATTTTAAACACTGGGCTCTTCAATATGGATTTGTGTTACAGTCTTGTCATTATCCCCCCTTCCACAATATCAAAGGATCAGATGGCTATAACTGCAGAGAAGTAAGTGAGTAATCTCTAGACGATTTTAGCAATAGGACACCAGATGATTCCCGTTCCATAAAGGACTAAGATTTCATCCGCTGCTGAAGCTGAGTCTGATAAGGGTGGAACAGTTTCTGTGGGTGGAATCTTAACCAAAGTAGGCAATGTTATTTTCATTTCTGAAAATGACATATGTCCAGAGGAACAATCACCTAGTAGGGTCATCCTCCAATAAAAGCATTTCAAATGGGAGGGTTTGTTTTTTTTTTCTTTCCTTCAGTTCCCCCTCGTAATTCTATCTTAAAGTGCATCTTGAATTTGAATGAGCTCCAGACAAACCTCACATACAACAGACAGGAGAATTCAAACCAATGCATTTATTATGCTCAGGAATCACAGCTGACTCCCAATGCTGCCAAATCCAGCAGGGTTTGCACAAACTGCACGTGGTTTTCATAAGCATTGATTGCAGCCCAAATTCTGTCTTGTGAGTTGAATTTTTATCCAGTCGCCAAGTGACAAATGTTAACTTTGCCTTAATATGAAGGTTTATTAAGCTTATTTTATGACTTTTTGCTACTAGCTTATTTGGTTCTGTAAGAATGTAACATGAATGTGAAATTTTCCTTTCAAATTACTATCAATGATGACAACATTTTGTTTTGTTTTCATGAATCCTGAGCAGCTAGACCACAATTAAATATCAAAAAAAAGGTATATAAAACAATCTCTCCAGTGATTTTAGAATATGAAAAGGTAATTTTTAATCTATAAAGAGAATTGTGTTCCTGCATCTTTATCTATAAAACCACTAAAATAATTACTAGCAGTAGAAGCTCGTAAAAATAATAATAATAATAAGTCTTCCATGTAGAATAGATAAAAATAAAGTCCAAGGCCCAAAGGAATTGGGGAACATAAAGTTCTTCATGTAGATGCATGGAAACAATGCTGGACTTAAGTATAGTAATAGAACTTATCTCTAACTGAGATGCTCCCTAGGGAGCTTGTTACCACAAGATCTGTATAAAGGGTTCCTAAAAACCATTTGAGTCTTGGTCATCTGGCTGGCCTTCTATAATAACAGTTTTTTCCTAAAACTCAGTCTTATTGATAGCTATTCATATATATTTTTTTAAGATAGGAAAGAGAAAGCTTAAGGAAAAAATAGACAAATAGAATTACTATTTTAAATGAGGCTCTCTCCTTTAAGCTGTAAATCTGTTTAGAGCAGAAATGTCATCCTTGCAGTTTGCCTTCTCCTTATTGTCAATCTCAGCTAAGGGAGTGAAAAGAGATGAGGATGGGAATTTGAAGCAGACTCTTTTTGGGGGTCCTTGTTCTAGAAGAAAAAGCTTCCCATGGGAAGGGTGGTTAAAGATGTCTATGCTGTCAGGCTTTGTGAAAATATGGGAGGCTTGTTCAGCAATGACTTCAGTGTGCATTTGCCAAAACAGCTTAGAAAACAGAAGGAAAATAATTAAAATGACTTAAAACCAAAACCATAGACTTGTGTGTGTTGTTATCTATTTGACAAGGTAGCCTGTCTTACTATCACGAAGACAAAAGCAGAATAAAACAAATATTGAAGTCTGTTACTAATCAATAAATTTTATCTCATGGAGATCTGTCCATTTCTGATAGATTTTATTTTTGCATTTTAGTAATGATGCTCCAGAAATATTGATATTTGTGTTTCCATGTGGAAGCTATCAGCACAGAAAATAGGCCAAACTCAATTAATTCCAAAATCCCAAACAGTACAGTAAAACATTGTTAAGTTTTCAGATTCTCTAAATTTATTTTATCATTGTTCTAGAGCATACTGGCACTTACAAATATACTAATGAAGTCAAAATTGAGTACTGAAATTTTAAAATACACACTTTCAGAATATCCATATTTAATGTTATAGTTCATTTTATGATACTTAATGCCAAAATACTTTAATGTTTCAGTTTTGAATACCACAATAAAAAATTGATCAAACATTAAGATTCATTTTCACAGGATCATTTGAATGTCAAAGTATTCCAAAAATGTAAACTATGGACAATTTTTAATTAGAAAACCTAAATGATCATAATATGGTTCTTAATAATGTCTCTAAATAAAGTGAATTTAATATCAAGTTTCTCCAGTAAATGAAAATATATAACAAAATCATCATCAGAATACTGATGAACATGGATACATTCATCATCATTTTAACCATGTCCAACCAAAATTACTAAAAAAAAAAAAAAACGTTGGAAATGTAGTGTATATCAGTAAACATACATGCTAAGTAAGACTATTCACCTTTTATAGCCAGAAAAGCTTTGTGGTGACTCATTCGTTAGTAGATGTTGGGTGTTGGGTGCCAACCAGATTCCAAACTCTTGCTAGCTACTGACAATAAAAATTAATAAGAAGAATGTCCTAACATCCTACTTAGGCAGATAGTAAGTAAGCAAATAATCATGATATGATGTGACAATTACCATGATCTTGTTCTACAGAGAACTCATCAAGTTCTTTTGGGCCCTGAGTTATACCCGCAATATGCCTTCTGCCTTGAACACATTGCCCTAGCTCTCTACATGATCCCATTCCACACAGCATGTAGTCTACTTAGATACCTCCTCCATGGAGATGGTTTTATTTCCTTCATATGCCTGACCCTGTCTAGCGCTGTATCTAATTTGCATTTTATTTCCAATCTTCCCCATTAGACACAGGCCCCACATGGGTGGGAACTTTGCCTTATTCACCTCCATACTCCTAGTTCTCAAAGGACAGGCTGGCAAAAAGTAGGGGCTCAATAAATAGTTATTACATATATCAAGAAATGTGGAAACCATAATAATGGCAAAAAAAGTTTTGCTTTTTTAAAAAAAAACTATATCATTTTCTATTAAATATATATCATTATGAATAGGTCATAATGGCAAGGCAGCTTTAGAAATGAAAGAAATTAAAAGATTGAGGGTCTCTTGAAAAAAGAAAGAAGAGAAAAACATTGAGAGTCTACTAAATGGTAAATTAGAGAGGGAGGGCAGGGTCCTTTTCAAGATACTTGTTTCTTTCTTGGTTAATTAAGCCGAGGGTCTAATCATGGTTACTCACCCAGTACCCCAAGAGTTGTTGTTTTTCAGGCAGCAACTGCTTCACTGGACATCCTTGTGGACAGTCCTTTGCCTGCTTCCCCAGCTTCTGAAATAATTATTTTTATTAGATGATGAAAAAATTAACTCAATATATTACCAATGAAGTCATTCATGATTTGGTTTTTCGTTGTTTTTTTTTTTTTTCCTTTTTCTAACACAGGAATTTTTAAAGGATTACACTTATATCTTGAATAAGGAGTTTTCTCCAGCTTTCATCTTCGCCCTTAAAACCCATATTCCATTCATATCAGTTTGATCAGCCTGATCGAGTGGAGGCTGTGTTACACATGGGTAAGAGCCTGCCTTCTTGGGTGAAACTGCTGGGACACAACATTGGCAATGTCTTTTTCCCCTCTGTGCCCCAGTTTAATCAGCAGTGATGATAAAACAATAATACCACTCTTTACAGTATAATGAAAGTGAACATGTTTCTCACTCAGTCCTGTCCAACTGTTTGCAACCCTATGGACTATAGCCTGTCAGGCTCCTCTGTCTGTGGAATTCTCCAGGCAGAATACTAGAGTCGGTTGCCATTCCCTTCTCCAGGGATCTTTCCAACCAAGGGATTGAACACAGGTCTCCCACATGGCAGACAGATTCTTTACCGTCTGAGCCACCAGGAAGCCACATATAGTGTAAGAGCAAGGATTAAATGTGAGAGTCCATGGATAACACTTAGCCTGCTGCTGCCGCTGCTGCTTAGTCGCTTCAGTCGTGTCCAAAGGCCCTTAATGACAAAGTACCATCAATCTTCTTTGTTCTCTTAATGCAATTATCCTCTCCTCCTAATGCAAAATTCTGGAAATTTTATACCCTTAGTCATTTATATTGTGGACTTTGAAAGTGAATGCTGCAAGAAATGGTTATTGTTCCAGCATTCATGAGCTCAGTTCAGTATCCAACAGGGCATGGGGGGTGGGCAAAGCTCAATCAGGAGATTAAAGATAAGTCAAATTTCTCCTATTTTTTTGCACTTGCTGGAAAATTTAAAATATGACTCAACCTAATTCATTCTCACAGGGTTTTTGAAGTAAACAGGCCAATGTGAATGCCCTATTTCCTAACAGGCACATTTAGCAAACTAAATTGCCCTGCTTATATGCCAATAGCAACAGTGACTAAAAGAGAAAACTGTCATCATGGCATTAAGATCAAAATCAACCCGAGTTTTACAGTCAGACGGATATGGATTCAAAGGTCCATAACCTATGCTACCTTGGGTATGTTATTCAACTTCTCTGGATTTCCTCATAAGGCTATTCCAAGTAGCAAACCACAAAATACGGCTAAAGTGGTTATCAGGGTGCTGGCACATAGACAGCATTCAGTATCTCTTAGTTTTTCTCTTTTTTTTTCAATCTTTCTTTTTTATTAATTAATTTCTTTTAATTGGAGGCTAATTACTTTACAATATTGTAGTGGTTTTTCCCATACATTGACATGAATCAGCCATGGGTTTATGTGTTATTAACAGGCAGCATCCTAAATTCTCCTCAGTCATGATGCTAAAACAACAGCCATTACAGAATCTGACTAGTCTTTCAGCCATATAACAGGAAAGTTAAAACTGAGATCACATACCACCACCGCCCACCTCCATCTCCACACACACACACACACACACACATAATTGCAGCTTAAGGAATGGAATTTCAATATCTTAGATGCCATTATACATATGATTTTATAACCCATCATTTTTTACTAGTGCCAAGTTAGTTAAAATTATAACATGTCATTCCTCAACAGGGGAATGGTATCCCTCTTGATTGGCAGAACAGCCCTGATTTATTTATACCAAATCCTGTGTGATGGGCAGGAATGGGTTCTCTCTGGCTTCAGCTTTTAGGGCAATGTCTGATTTTTTCTGTGGTTTGTGGATACTATGCTTTTCTGGTAACCCTCAAATCATACCTGATTGTCAGCAACTCAAACGTTAGCAGAACTGAAGTAATCTCTTTTCTGGGACTTCAAACTAGACATTCCCCAAGGCACCAGCGCAAACTGGAAGCTTCCTTCTCCATGTACATCTGCCAATTAGGCTCTCAGCCAATTATAGCAGCCAATTATAATTCACTGGGGGTTTCAGTCTAAAGGGTTCTAAGTGGATTTTAAATTTAATCCTAGGACAATTATCACCATATAATACTCCTTTAGTTTCTGTGATTTGGCAACACCAATGAAAATGGGTCTTATTTATTAGCCCTTTTATTTTCAACATAAGCCGGGGTTAGCTTCATATTACATGTGAAGTTGATGAGATCTATCTAAGAGCTTCTCTCTTCAACCCTATTCCAGAACATACACCGAGAGTCATGAACAGGCCCTGTTCCATATCCTTGATACCTGCAACATTGAGAGTCAGAGAATATACTCTCCAAATCAACCCATTTCTAATCTGACTCATAATGGTCCTTATCTTAGGACCCTACTTTGAGTAGTTATTCTTAGAAAAATTCATGTATAAATTTTTAATTAATGTATCAGTTCATTCAATACTTCCCCATTGGGTGCCAGAAGAAAAGACATGAGGCCTAGGCTCTGTGCTTGAGAAGTTAAGATGAAGAAGATGCATGAAAGGAGGTTGGTAGATTAACTCGGCAGTTTCTGTCTTGCTTTATTTCTGCCCATCTTGAAGCTGAATTCAGTGCTATGATAAACTCCCAAATTAGACCTTACTCCTTAGAATATCATAACAAATCAAATCAATCTGTAGCAAGTAACTATAGTATTAGGTTGGTGTAATAGTAATTGCGATTTTGCATTGTTGAACTTTGCCATTTGATATTGGAATACATTCTTAAATGTGATTATGTTAAACATCATTTTAATGCACATTTATCACTTTACATACTTTTACTAATTACTTATTACTTGCTATTTATTTTATATTTATTTTAGACTATAGAAATGATGTTAGACAAAAAGAAAATTCAAGCAATTTTTTAATTCAAGTTCAAATGTGTCATAAAGCAGCAGAAACAGCTCTCCACATCAACAACATATTTGACCCAGGAACTGCTAGCAAACGTACAGTGCAGTGGGAGTTCAAGATGTTTTGCAAAGACGAGAGCCTTGAAGATGAGGAGCATAGTCTCTAGCCATCAGATATTGACACCAACCGAGAGGGTCATCAAAGCTGATCCTGATCAGCTGATACAGGAGAAGTTGCTGAAGAACTCAACAACAACCATTCTACAGTCACTCAGCACTTGAAGCAAATTGGAAAGGTGAAAAAGCTCAATAAGTGGGCCCCTTATGAGCTGACCACAAATCAAAAAAATCATTTTGAAGTGTCATGTTCTTTTATTTTATGCAACAACAATGAACCATTTCTCAATTGGATTGTGACATGTGACGAAAATTGGATTGTATACAACAACTGGTGAAGAGTAGCTCAGTGGTTGGACTGAGACGATTTTAGGCCAAACTTGCACCAAAGAAAGCTCATGTTCACTGTTTGGTACTCTGCAGCTAGTCTGACACACTACAGCCTTCTGAATCCTGGTGAAAGGATTCATTACATCTGAGAAGTATACTCAGCAAATCAATGAGCTGCACCAAAACCTGCAATGCCTGCAGCCAACACTGGTCAACGGAAATGGCCCAATTATTCTCCAGGACAACACACAACCACATGTCACACAACCAACACTTCAACAGTTGAACAAACTGGGCTACGAAGTTTTGCTTCATTCCCCATACTCATTTGACCTTTCACCAACCAATGCTTGCCTTTCTTCAAGCATCTCAACAACTTTTTGCAGAGAAAACACTTCCACAACCAGCAAGAGGCAGAAAATGCTTTCCAAGAGTTTGTCCAATCCTGAAGCACAGATTTTCATGCTACAGGAATAAACAAATTTATTTCTCACTGACAAAAATGTGTTGATTGTAATGGTTCCTATTTTGATTGATAAAGATGTGTCTGAGACTAGTTATAAAGATATAAAACTCATGGTCCGAAACCGCAATTACTTTTGTACCAACCTAATATGCTTATGCTTACTAAACAAACTCAATTATATTAAAAATTTACTCTTTTAAAAAATTTGAAACAGTCTACATATATCCAGTCATTGAATAATAATTTACAAATACCCATGTACCCACCACCCAGCCTGAGAAATAAAACATTTCTGATTTAATTAATGCCCTATCATGTACTTCCTAGAAGATCATTGCAGTTTCTATCCCCAGAGTTAAAAATTAGCCTGTACTTAGAATTTATTATTCTCATTAACATTTTAATGTTTTTCTGGTGCTGATGGTTTAGTTGCCAAGTCATGTTCAACTCTTGCAACACCATGGATTGTAGCCTGCCAGGTTCTTCTGTCCACGGGATTTCCTAGGCAAGAATACTGGAGTGGGTTGCTATTTCCTTCTCCATAATACTCGTTCTACATTTTTACGTATTCATGTGCCATATCAAACAATATTTTACACATAATTTTAACTTTATATAAATGAGCTTGCACTGTACCCCTTTTCCTCCAGTTTATGTTCTCTTTCAACAGTAGTTTAATAAAATTTATCCATACTGTTATTTGTAGATATATAACACAATTTATTTGTATACTGTATGGTGGTTTAAACACTAAGTTGTGTCTGACTCTAGCCACCCCACGGACTCTAGCCCATCAGGCTCCTCCAGATTTCCGGGCAAGAATACTGGAGTGGGTTGCCATTTCCTTCTTCGGGAGATCTTCCAATCCAGGGATCAAACTGAGAGCTCATGAATTGCTGGGAGATTCCTGCACTGCAGGCGGATTCTTTTCCAGCTGAGCTATGAGGGAAACCTACAGTGTATCACATCTGCACATTCAAAGGAAAGATTTGGGCTTTGTCTAGCTTTTGGGAGGCATCCTTTAAGCCCTTGGAGTGTCTTGAATGGAAAGACTGTCCTTGTTTACTGAAGGCCCTTGGGGTGGTGCCAGGAAGTCTATACTAAGAAAGTAATTTATGGTGGAGGACCTGAACCATGCAAGTCTGGCCTATAGACGGGGGAGAGAGTAAGGTCAGCCTAAGATCAGTTGCATAAACCACTCACCAAGCTTAGGCAACAATCCAACAGTGTCTGCTGGACACTAAGGCTTAGGTGAGCTTCCCTAGTCGAATATATTGTCACCACCATTGCTAAAAGAAACCGTGCTGTCTGTACTACCACACTGCATGAGAACAGCTAGAAACACATGCCTGTTGGCCCCGGAACTCTGCCTGATGTGCCTTTTTCTGTTGCTAATTTTAATCTCCATCCTTTCACCATAATAAACCGTGTGTGTGTTTAGCTTCTCAGTCACGCCCAGCTATGCAATTCTTTGGGCTGTAGTCCGCCAGGCTTCTTTGTCCACAGGACTTTTCAGGCAGGAAAACTGGAGTAGGTAGCCATTTCCTCTGCCAGCAGATCTTCCCAACCCATGGATCAAACCTGTGTCTCCTGTGTTTCCTGCACTGGAGGTGGATTCTTTATTCCCTGAGCCATCAGGGGAAGCCCTGTAATTAATCATAACCATGAACATAACAGCTTTGCTGAATTCTGTTCAGTTCTAGCAAATTACTAAACCTGAGGGTGGTCATGGGACCTCCAAATATATACACTCTCCTATTGACTGACATTTTTTCCAATTTTTGCAATTGCAAGCAATGCTTATGAAGAATATAATGCATATTTTGTCCACCTATAAGTGAAATTCCTGAATCAAAGGAATTATGTTCTAAAATTGTGAATTGTTCTTAAAGTAGCTGTACCATTTCATAAGCCAACCAACATTATCTAAGAGTTCTCAATACTCTGAGCTTCACCAACCCTTGGTACTGCCAGACTTGCTAGTTTTGGAAGTCTAATATTATGAGATTGTATCTCACAATGTATTAACTTGCATTCCCTTAGTGATTAATGAGGCTGAGTATCTTTCTATATGATTTGAGATTTTATTTCCTGTTAATGGTTTATCTATATCTCTTGCACATTCCTATTGCATTATCTCTTTATTTACAGACATTCTCTATGAATTTGGAAGTAGTTGTTTAATGGTTATATTATAAATGTGGCAAATGTCTATCCCTATGATTTATCCTTTTACTTTATCAAATTTGTAGTACAAAATTTTGAAGGTTCAGTATTGTATGTTTTATCACTTTTTAATTTATGATTTATTATTTTTGTGTCTTATTTGATTTTCCCTAGTTCACTGTCATAATGATAACGCCCATATTTTTTTCCAAAGGTTTTAAGTTTTTCCTTTTTACACTTATGTATTTTATCTCTCTTGAATTTTCTTTGTGCATGATGTGATAAGGAAACATTTTATCTTTTCCTACATAATCAATTTTCCCCATAGCAAATTTTGTATAAGTAGTATACTATCCCACCATTTTTAAATGAGCCCATTAGTATTTTAAGTTGTTGAAAAATTAAGAAAACGTCTTTAAAGATACGCACACAACTAGTAATTGCAGTTACATCTTGTATGAGAAACAAAGAAGTTGTTCTGTTTATCTAGTGAAGGTGAAGGTAAAGTCGCTCAGTCGTGTCCGACTCTTTGCGACCCCGTGGGCTGTAACCTACTAGGCTTCTCTGTCCATGGGATTCTCCAGGCAAGAATACTGGAGTGGATTGCCATTTCCTTCACCAGGGGATCTTCCCAACCCAGGGATCGCATTGGAGGCAGACTCTTTAACCTCTGAGCCACCAGGGAAGCAATGCCTCCCAATTCACCCTAAAACATGGTGGCTTGAAGCAACAGTATTTATGTATTAATTCTCCTTATTTATGTGGATTCAGATTTTGGAAGCTGCTCAGTAGGGTGGTTCTATTATATTCAGATTATAGTCAGGGGTCATCTTGAAGGCTTGTTCATTCATTCTTCTGATACCTGTATCCCACCATTTTTAAAAATATTTCTTTTATTATAGCTCAATTTTCCACAAATATTGCTCTATTCCATGTATTACTTGTCTAGTAGCATTATTCTTTATCTATTCCTGCACAAGTAGTATGCCTACTAATTAGAACAGCTGTATTTTTAAGCTTGACCTAATTACTAAAATCTCAATATTTGGAAGTACCTCTTGTTCTTTTATAAACTGATATCTACTGCAAAGCCAACTTTTAATTTTTCTCAAAAACATTTGAGATTTTGAATGATATAGCATTGTGCGTGTGTGTGTGTGTGTGTGTGTATAATTATCAGAAGTGCACATATTGGCAACAGTCTTTCTATATATGACATGGTGACTCCCTGTATTTCTATACTACATTTTAATACACTTCCATAATGTTATCTATTTCTCCATGAAGATTTGCATATCTTTTGTTACATTTATTCATTAGGTACCATATGTGTTTTTATTGCTATTGTAAACACTATTCAAAACAATAATTGCTGGTATATAAAAACACAACTGAATTCTAAATATTAATCACAAATCTTATTGAACACTCACCAATTCTAAAAAAAAATTCTCTCCATTATCTAGTATTTTCTTTGTAGACAAATATACTACAAGAAGATACTGACAATTTTGTTTTATATTTCTTTATTTTCTTTAAACTAATTTTGACTGAGATGCTATCTTACTAAACTGGTGGGACATTCTGCCTCAGTTGTTACAGATCCTTACCCTCTCATACCCACACACCCCAAATTATTCCATTGCCCAGAATCTCATATGTAACCAGAGTCAGGGAGCCTCTGTTAGTCAACACTTAAGGTCCACACGAACTACCACTGACAAGATTCTCCTCATCTCAAACCACAAAGTACGGTCAGGTCTGGTACCATGCTTAAGGTATAGAAATCTTTGATAATCCAGGGAGCCCACATCCAGCCTCCATCAGACCCACATTCTGCCATCTCCTGAGGTCTTTCTCCCTCTCAAACTGCTGCCATTGTTCCACATGGAGAAGCAAGGTGGGAATTCTTACCAATTACTCCACTTCAGAATTAGCTCTTTAAAAACAATCAAAGGCTCTATCTGAGTGGAACTAAATACTCAAATTAAATCTTAAATTAACTACCCACATGCTAAAAATCACCTTGAAATAGGTTGTTCTTTCTGTAATGGTTCTACTTAGTTGCTAGGGACTGGGTTTTTATTGCTTACACTTGACTTTATGCTATCTCTCAGCCCTGTATGTACATTTTCATATCTTAGTAATTTGGCCTATTTGGCTCCATTACTATTCTTTCACACATTTAATCTTTGCCTTCCTAAAACCTTTTCTAAAACAAAGAATGTAACACTAACTTCTCTCATTTGCTTTCTTTCTCTCATCACCTCATTCAGTCAGCAAAGAATCCTTTTTAGGAATTCTCAGTAAGAAATAATTTCACACTCATAATCTTTTCTCCCAACCAGGAGGACATTTACAATACAATCAGTAGGTACTAACTGAAAGACCACATAAAATTCTGCAGGGCACTGACCCATTTATGTGAGTCAAGGTAGAATCAGGAGGACAGAGAAGGATCAAAGAAAGAGGGAAGCCAAATATAGAAGAATAGGTAGGCACTTTGTCTTTGCAAGGCAAAGGAAACGGAGGGCAAGAGGACATTTCTAACAAAAGGATTTACCTATCCAAAGGGACAGGGTCTTGATAGAATATAGCCCATATTTGCACAGGGCTTCCCTGGTAGTTCAGATAGTAAGGAATCCATCTGCACTGCAGGGGACCTGGGTTTGATGCCTGGGTTGGGAAAATACTTGGGGAAAGGGAATGGCTACCCACTCCAGTATTCCTGCCTTGGAGAATTCCATGGACAGAGAAATCTGGCAGACTACAGTCCATGGAGTCACAACGAGTCAGACACAGCTGAGAAACTAACATTTCACTTTACTTTCAGCCCATATTTTCAAAATTTGAAAGAGTAATGTATGACTCTTAGCAAAAACCAAAAGGAAGGGATAGGAACTTGGGCTAAACAAAATTACAGTTAGACAATTATGGGCTTTTAAATTAATATTAAATTATATATGTCTTCTTATAGGTGATTGGACCCACTGAAAATATTTGAAGAAAGAGGAAGTGACATAATGTTTGTCTCTTTCTATATTGAAAATGTGATGTTGATTATTCATATCAGCTTAATATGATAGCCTTTCTGAATTTTTGCACTTTAAAAGATGTTATATCATTGGGAGATTGTGTTCACCTATGGCTGATTCGTGTCAATGTATGGCAAAACAAATACAGTATTGTAATTTAAAATAAATAAATAAATTAATTAATTTTAAAAAAAAATTAAAAAAATAAAAAGATGTTATATCATTAGGGAAATTAACACAAAGACATATCACTATACAACTATTAGAATGACTGACATCTTAAAAATGACAATACAAAATGCTGGTGAGGATGTAAAGCAACAGGAACTCTCATTCGTTAGAGTAAAAAATGGTACAGCTTCTTTGGAAGACAATTTGGTAGAATCTTACAAACTTAAACACAGTCTTATGTGGTAGCCTGGAGAAGGAAATGGCAACGCACTCCAGTATTCTTGCCTGGACAAAGGAGCCTGGAAGGCCACAGTTTATGGGGTCACAAGAGTCAGACATGACTTAACGCTATCTTTCTTCCTTTTTATGTGGTACATCAATCACATTCATAGGTGTTTTTCCCAAATGATTAAAAAGCTAATATATACAGAAAACATATGAATGTTTAAAGCACATTTACTTGTAATAATCAAAAACTGGAAGCAAACAATATGTCCTGCATAGGTGGGTGGATACAAACTGTGGTACATCCATAGAATGGAATATTACTGATTGATAAAAAGAAATAGGCTATCAAGTCACAACACATGAAGGAACCTTAAATGCATGCCAAAAAAGATGTCCTTGTCATTATAGGGGACTGGAATGCAAAGTAGGGAGTCAAGAAACACCTGGAGTAACAGGCAAATTTGGCCTTGGAATACGGAATGAAGCAGGGCAAAGGCTAATAGAGTTCTGCCAAGAGAATGCGCTGGTCATTAAAAACATCCTCTTCCAACAACACAAGAGAAGACTATACACATGGACATCACCAGATGGTCAACACCGAAATCAGATTGATTATATTCTTTGCAGCCAAAGATGGAGAAGCTCTATACAGTCAGCAAAAACAAGACCAGGAGCTTACCATGGCTAAGATCATGAACTCCTTATTGCCAAATTCAGACTTAAATTGAAGAAAGTGGGGAAAACCACTAGATCATTCAGGTATGACCTAGATCAAACCCCTAATGACTATAGAGTGGAAGTGAGAAATAGATTTAAGTAATGAGATCTGATAGATTGCTTGATGAACTATGGACGGAGGTTCACGACATTGTACAGGAGACTGGGAGCAAGACCATCCCCAAGAAAAAGAAATGCAAAAACGTAAAATGGCTGTTTGAAGAGGCCTTGCAAATGGCTGTGAAATGAAGAGAGGCAAAAAAGCAAAGGACAAAAGGAAAGATATACACATTTGAATGCAGAGTTCCTTATCAGTAAGGACTGATAAGAAAGTCTTCCTTGGTGATCAATGCAAAGATATAGAGGAAAGCAATAGAATAGGAAAGACTAGAGATCTCTTATGAAGAAGGCAATGGCATCCCACTCCAGTACTCTTGCCTGGAAAATCCCATGGATGGAGGAACCTGGTAGGCTGCAGTCCATGGGGTCGCTAAGAGTCGGACACGACTGAGCAACTTCACTTTCACTTTTCACTTTCATGCATTGGAGAAGGAAATGGCAACCCACTCCAGCGCTCTTGCCTGGAGAATCCCACAGACGGCAGAGCCTGGTGGGCTGCCGCCTATGGGGTCGCGCAGAGTCAGACGCGACTGAAGCGACTTGGCAGCAGCAGAGATCTCTTAAAAAAATGGAGATACCAAGGGAACATTTCATGCAAAGACGGGCTCAATAAAGGACAGAAATGGTATGGACCTAACAGAAGCAGAAGATATTAAGAAGAGGTGACAAGAATAAAGAGAAGAACTGTACAAAAAAAATCTTCATGACCCAGATAATCATGATGGTGTGATCATTCACCTAGAGCCAGACATCCTGGAATGTGAAGTCAAGTGGGTCTTAGAAAGCATCACTACGAACTAAGCTAGTGGAGGTGACAGAATTCCAGTTGAGCTATTTCAAATTCTAAAAGATGATGTTGTGACAGTGCTGCACTCAATATGCCAGCAAATTTGGAAAACTCAGCAGTGGCCACAGGACTGGAAAATGTCAGTTTTCATTCCAATCCCAAAGAAAAGCAATGCCAAAGATTGCTTAAACTACTGCATAATTGCATTCATCTCACATGCTAGTAAAGTAACATTCAAAATTCTCCAAGCCAGACTTCAGCAATACGTGAACTGTTAACTTCCAGATGTTCAAGCTGGTTTTAGCAAAGGCAGAGGAACCAGAGATCCAATTGCCAACATCCGCAGGATGATGGAAAAAGCAAGAGAGTTCCAGAAAAACATCTATTTCTGCTTTATTGACTATGCCAAAGCCTTTGACTGTGTGGACCACAACAAACTGTAGAAAATTCTTCAAGAGATGGGAATATCAGACCACCTGACCTGCCTCTTGAGAAACCTGTATGCAGGTCAGGAAGCAACAGTTAGACTGCATATGGAACAACAGACTGGTTCCAAATAGGAAAAGGAGTATGTCAAGGCTGTACATTATCACTCTATTTATTTAACTTATATGAAAATTACATCATAAGAAACACTGGGTTGGATGAAGCACAAACTGGAATCAAAATTGCTGGGAGAAATATCAATAACCTCAGATATGCAGATGACACCACCTTTATGGCAGAAAGTGAAGAAGAACTAAAGAGCCTCTTGATGAAAGGGAAAGAGTAGAGTGAAAAAGTTGACTTAAAGCTCAACATTCAGAAAACTAAGATCTTGGCATCTGGTCCCATCACTTCATGGGAAATAGATGGGGAAACAGTGGAAACAGTGGCTGACTTTATCTTGAGGGGCTCCAAAATCACTGCAGATGGTGACTGCAGCCATGAAATTAAAAGACGCTTACTCCTTGGAAGGAAAGTTATGACCCACCTAGACAGCATATTGAAAAGCAGAGACATTACTTTGCCAACAAAGGTGCATCTAGTCAAGGCTATGGTTTTTCCAATAGTCATGTATGGATGTGAGAGTTGGACTATAAAGAAAGCTGAGCACAGAATTGATGGTTTTGAACTGTGGTGTTGGAGAAGACTCTTGAGAGTCCCTTGGACTGCAAGGAGATCCAACCAGTCCATCCTAAAGGAGATCAATCTGGGTGTTCACTGGAAGGACTGATGTTGAATCTGAAGCTCCAATACTTTGGCCACCTGATGGGAAGAGCTGACTCATTTGAAAAGACTCTGATGCTAGGAAAGATTGACGGTGGGAGGAGAAGGGGATGACAAGAGGATGAGATAGTTGGATGTCATCACTGCCTCAACGGACATGGGTTTGGGTGGGTGGACTCTGAGTGTCTGTGATGGACAGGGAGGCCTGGCGTGCTGCAGTTCATGGGGTCCCAAAGAGTCGGACACGACTGAGAGACTGAACCAAACTGAACTGAATGTGGGAGACCTGGGTTTGATCCCTGGGTTGGGAAGATCCCTGGAGAATGGAAAGGCTACCCATTCCAGTATTCTGGCCTGGACCGTATAGTCCACGGGGTCCCAAAGAGTCAGACATGACTGAGAAACTTTCACTTCACAGAGCTGGGGATGACTCAGTACTACTGCTTTGTGTTTCCCTGGTGATTCAGATGTAAAGAATTGGGCTGCAATGCGTGAGACCTGGGTTCAGTTCTTGGGTTGGGAAGATCCCCTAAAGGATACATGGCAGCCCACTCCAGTATTCTTGCCTGGAGAATTCCCATGGTCGGAGAATTCCCATGGTCAGGGAAGCCTGGCAGGCTACAGTCCACGGGGGTCACAAAGAGTCCAACATGACTGAACGCCTAAACACGCAGACACATTTATCAATATACATATTGATAAATGAAAAAATTAAACCTGAAAAGCTTACATACTGTCTGAGTCCAAGTCTATAAAATGCTGGAAAAGGCAAAACCATCGAGTAAAAAGATCAGTAGTTCCCAGGGGTTAAGGGTTTGAGGGTGTGGAGGAAGAGAAAAAAAGAAGAGGTTCACAAAAGGGATTTTAAGAGTAGTAAAATTATTCTGTATGATACTGCAATCATAAATATCACCACAATATATATTTGTCAAGATCCATAAAATTGCACAACACAAAGAATAAACCCTGATATAATCCATGGACTTTAATGGTGGTATATCAATATGGGTTAATCAGTTACAACAAAATATACCACAAGAATGCAAGATATTAATAATAGGAAAAATTGATGAGGGGGGCAAAAGAAGAAGTATATGTGAACTCTGTACTATCAGCTCAAGTTATCTACAACCTAAAACTGTTCCAGAAAATTAAGCCTATTAATTTAATCAAAAAGCATACACACAGAGAGAGAACATAGCTGCATCCAAATCAATTAACATTTCCAACCAATTATCTACAAGCACATTTCATTATTTATGCACATACAAGTTCATGCTGTGTTCCAGACACCGTAACAATTCTGAGACAAAACCTTCATAAGAACAGGAATCTCTGCCATTGGGATCTGCATCATTGAGGTATCACAAGTGCCTGCCATTGATAAGCCCTTTATAATTACTCAGTAATGTAATGTTTAAATTAATGAATAAATCAGTAGAAATATGAGACAGAGAAGAGGATTTGGATAGTGATCAGAAAAAAATCCCCACTGAGTAGAAAGCACTTTTCAGTATAACAGTATTAGCATCAGTGAAAGAAAAAAAATGGAAGGATGAGGCAGCCAAGCAGGAAGGCCCCAGTGGTAAACAAGTTGTCTTTGGATTTGCAAAAATGATTAGCATGACTGGGACTCTTGGAAAAGAGCATTAGAAATTTAGAAATAAATTTATCTATTTGGTCAGGTGGGTGAAGTCCAGGACATACAGAGATTTGACCATTGTCATCATGGAAAATTTAATTTGCAAACAAATTTCTATGTCAATGGTTAAGATGGATAGATTCCTTACATAAAAAATATTTGAGATATTCCCAAGGTAAGAGATTCTATCCTATATTTCACATATGGGAAAATGCTAAAAAGGATTGGCAATGAGACTAGGAACAAGTAAACAAAGAAAGTTTCAGGGAATTTTTATGACCATACAGACATTGGCTTGTCGGAATACTGGAAAAAAAAAAAACTTTAAGGTGGTCAAAACCCAGCTTAGAAGGACTGAATTGTAAATGAAGGAATACTTCATTTATAGTACTTGAAGAAAATATAGGAAACTTTTAAACAAATAAAGCCACGACTCATAAATGAAAAGCATTACCAGTTGGCCCTATAAAATTTTAAATGTTTGACTAATACTGGTATAAAAATGTTAAGATATAATCACAAAAAGATCTTCAATTTTAAATACTGGTCTAATGTTCTTTAGTTACACAATAAATAACAAAAAGAGAAAAAAATTAAATATTTCACAGCAAAAGGGAATCAAAGCCTCAAAACACCCTTAAATTTTTCAATCACCTTATAACTAAAAAAGGCTAATAGAGATTATTTTAAAAATCTATTAGATTGAAGGCAGAAAGAGCTGGGCACAACAGAGGATGAAATGGTTGTATGGCATCACTGACTCAATGGACGTGAATTTGAGCAAACTCCAGGAGTTGGCAAAGGACAGGGAAGTCTGGTGTGCTGCAGTCCATAGGGTCACAGAGAGTTGGACATGACTGAGAGACTGAACAATTAGATGGGAAAATATTCAAAATATTATTCAATTTCAATACAGCTTAACTTCAGTACAATTTTAATAAAAAATTGTTCAATGATTTGATTTTGCTAGGAATATAATATATAGGCTTTTACAAATATTCTTTATGAAGATTAAACTATTTCAGCTTGTTTGAGGTTGATTAAATAAGTTGACCAAAAATGATAGCAAATAGTTATCACATGCTATGTATTATTAAAAGTATTCTATGTTTATTAATATTTAAGACTCTGTGAGGTAGATTTTGTTATTATCAACCATATTCTGATGAAAAATTGAGTCAATGGAGCAATCAAATAACTTACCAAGGGAAAAAAATCCACATACCCAAGAAGCAGAAATGCTGGAATTTAAACCCAAGTATTCTGGTATCAGAGTTCATGGCAGAAACAAGCAAGGCAGAATATGCTAGCTGAGTAGACTTAGGACTGGATAGTTTGAAAATTTTCTGTGGGTTCTGTGCTATAGGATAAGCAGGTCAGAGGAATGTTTCCTGCTGGAGTGTAAGAACAAGATAGAGTTCAGAGTATGGGCTTTAGATTGATTGATTTATATATTAAAGGTGAGTTTGCAGGCAAATTGTTGCTCTCTCTTGAAATTAGGTGACCCTCGGAGGAAAAGTCTCTCCAGGTTCAGAAAGCCTCCAGATTCCAGAGCATCAAGAATACAGGAAATAAGGAAATATATTAATTTTTCATTTGTTATTTTTTTGGGCTTCCCTTGTGACTCATTGGTAAGAATCTACCTGCAATGCAGGAGACCTGGGTTCAATCTCTGGCTCAGAAAGATCCTTTGGAAAGAGAATGGAAACCCACTCCAGTATTCTTACCTGGAAAATCCCATGGACAGAGAAGCCTGGCAGGTTACAGTCCATGGGGTCACAAAGAGTAAATATATTAATACTTACATGTATACTCTTTGACTCAGCAATTTACCATCTAGAAATTTATACTGTAGAAATATACACACAAGCAGAGATGCGTAAAACAAATGCTCAAAACAGCACTGTTACAATTGCTTAAATTTACTATTAAGCAAACCGACTCAATGGACATGAGTTTGAGTAAACTCCAGGAGTTGGTGATGGACAGGGAGGCCTGGCTTGCTGCAGTCCATGGGGTGGCGAAGAGTCGGACACGACTGAGCAAATGAACTGAACTGAAACATACAATTCTGGTCTTTGTGAAGGCTCAGAGACTAAGCGAAAGAAGTTGGGGCTCTGGCAAAACATTTTGGTTTGGGTGTTTCTGAAGACTTCAAATCACTGGACAAAACAGGAAGACAGTGGTTCTCAAACTTTAGTGGACATCAGAATCACCTGAACTGCTTGTTAAAACAAAATCCAGAGCACTGCTCTCTACCTCTATAATTTCTGATTCAGACAGTACGGGGTGGCCCCACCAAAATGTTACAATTTTAAAAATTCCAAGTGATGTTGATGCTTCTAGTCTAAAGATGATATTTTGAAATCCAGTGCCCAAGAGGAAGAGCTGCTGAATGAGGACACCAATTTGAAGACATTCTAAAAGCTTCTGTCAGCTGACTTGACAAAAGAGGCACCAGTCATGCCTGTGAGACTGGGTGAGCAAAGCTGCCGCCAGAGGGCAGTGCCAGAGATCCTAGTCACCCCAGTTTGGACAGAGCTGCTGTCCTAATTAGACACGACTTAATTGGATGATCCAAAATCATTCACTGTTCATAACACAGATTATTGAGCAATTGGTTGCAAGGTCAGTCCTTAGGTATGAAATGCTCAGATGGCCACGTCACATACAAGTTACTGAAGTCATTTCAGTCATGTCCGACTCTGTGCGACCCCATAGATGGCAGCCCACCAGGCTCCACCATCCCTGGGATTCTCCAGGCAAGAACACTGGAGTGGGTTGCCATTTCCTTCTCCAATGCATGAAAGTGAAAAGTGAAAGTGAAGTAATTCAGTTGTGTCCGACTCTCAGCGACCCCATGGACTGTAGCCCACCAGGCTCCTCCATCCATGGGATTTTCCAGGCAAGAGTACTACACTGGGTTGCCATTGCCTTCTCCAAGTGAGGACCCCAAAAGGAACATTAAAAAATCTTATAGCTTAAAAGCCCAGATACCAGGGATATTATTCTAAAAGAAAAAAAAATGTGGTTTAGCTTCCCTATGTGGTCTCTTCACTATCCATTTGGATTCATTCTTCTGGAACTTAACTGTGGGGGAAGATAGCACTAAATATCACCCTACTTTGCTAATGTAATGCTATGAGAGTTGTGTTTTGAAATATATCACTTTTCTCATGAAAAATAATAGAAAATTATTGCTTGAATCTTTGCTAGAAATTTTAGTCAAACTCATTCATGAAGCTGGATTTCAGTTCTTTTACTTCCAGAATTATGGACCAAATACCAGATAGTATAGTTCAGTTCAGTTCAGTTCAGTTCAGTAGCTCAGTTGTGTCCGACTCCCTGCAAACCCATAGACTGCAACACACCAGGCTTCTCTGTCCATTGACAACTCCTGGAGCTTACTCAAATTCATGTCCATAGAGTCAGTGATGCCATCCAGCCATCTCATCCTCTGTTGACCTCTTCTCCTCCCATCTTCAATCTTTCCCAGTGTCAGGGTCTTTTCATATGAGTCAGTTTTTCACATCAGGTGGCCAAAGTACTGGAGTTTCAGCTTCGGCATCATTCCCTCCAAAGAAATCCCAGGACTGATCTCCTTCAGAATGGACTGGTTGAATCTCCTTGCAGTCCAAGAGACTCTCAAGAATCTTCTCCAGCACCACAGTTCAAAAGCAGCAATTCTTCAGTACTCAGCTTTCTTTACAGTCCAACTTTCACATCCATATATGACTACTGGAAAACCATAGCTTTGGCTAGACGGGCCTTTGTTGGCAGAGTACTGTCTCTGCTTTTCAATATGCTGTTGATGTTGTCCATAGCTTTTCTTCCAAGGAGCAAGTGTCTTTTAATTTCATGGCTGCAGTCACCATCTCCAGTGATTTTGGAGACCCCCCAAAAAATAAAGTCTCTCACTGTTTCCATTGTTTCCCCATCTATTTGCCATGAAGTGATGAGACTGGATGCCATGTTCATAGTTTTCTGAATGTTGAGTTTTAAGCCAACTTTTTCACTCTTCTCTTTTACTTTCATTAAGGGGCTCTTTAGTTCTTCTTCACTTATCTGCATATCTGAGGTTGTTGATATTTCTCCCGGCAATCTTGATTCCAGCTTGTGCTTCTTCCAGCCCAGTGTTTCTCATGATGTACTCTGCATGTAAGTTAAATAAGCAGGGTGACAATATACAGCCTTGACGTACTCCTTTTCCTATTTGGAACCAGTCTGTTGTTCCATGTCCAGTTCTAACTGTTGCTTCTTGACCTGCATACAGATTTTTCAAGAGGCAGGTAAGGTAGTCTGGTATTCACATCTCTTAAAAATTTTTCCACAGTTTGTTGTGATCCACACAGTCAAATGTTTTGGCATAGTCAATAAAGCAGAAGTAGATGTTTTTCTGGAACTCTCTTTCTTTTTCGATAGTAGTTACCTTACAATATTCATATCTCAAGTAATAGTTTCTATGAGAAATTTTGCAAAGAGCTAATCTCAAAAGAGTGTGATCATATTGACTGAATTACAAAATAGTAAGGAACTGGGAGTTTTTTCAGTTGTTGCCATTTAAATGTAGCTTTTATCATTCTTTATATATTTTGTTCTTTATATAGACAAAGGGAATATTATTACTATGTGCTGTTTTATAAATAAATTCTAAGAATTTATTTCTAGTTAAGTCCAAACTAATTTGGATAAAACACTAGAATTTTATTTAGAGTCAAATATATTCTCAGTTTTAAATACATTACAGAGTAGAAAAATAAATTGTCTTCAAAAGCTAAAATTTCCTTTCTATTATTTAATATTAAAGTCAAAAAACTGATTCTTTCCACTGTGAAAAATTACAAACATTCTAGATGCCTATATCAATTCTTTCTGCATATGACATTCCATCTCATTTGTTTTTAGAAATAATCTAACTGTAGTTACCATTTCTTACATCACAGATTCCCATTCTCCCTGGGAGATGGTAAGAAGAGGATGGCAATGGTTGACTAATACAGACGAAATGTAGACCAGCGAATATGCAGAGTGGACAAGTGGCATTTATGGATGAGCAACACGTTTCCCAGCTATTAATACCAAGAACTAATCATAGTTTATACAGCCTCCTCACTCTTCACAGCCTGGCAAAGAGCTTTGGCAGCAGAGGGCTGAGCCATTTCTCTCAGCCCGTTGCCCTGGAGACCTTTCTACCAGAGTTTGCATCTCTAGCAATAGCGTCACTCACACTGGGAATTATCCCAGGGCAGGAGCGGAGGTGGCCCACTCGTGACCTCTTTGCAAAATCAGGAAGTGTTATTTCTGCAGTGGTTAAGTGAGTTTTTCCTTTTCCATGAGTAAGCTAGTTTGGTCGTTTTTGCTTTTAACCTTATGCCCTTAAGTGCTCTGTGTGTGTGTGTGTGTGTGTGTGTGTGTGTGTGTGTGTGTGTGTGTTTTAAATATAACTGACTTCTAGTGCATCAATATGACAAATGAATTATTGCATTGACCCACCTCTTTTCTAAGCATACAATATATTTTTTACAGTCATGTCACAATTTTTTTCTTACTTTACAATATTGTATTGGTTTTGCCATACATCAGCATGAATCCACGGGTGTACACGTGTTCCCCATCCTGAGTCCTCCTCCCACCTCCCTCCCCATACCATCCCTTAAGCATACAATATTGATTTGCAAGATTAAGTCAAGGGCTCTGACATTCTCTCTGCTCTGAATTTCGTATATTTTATACAAAAATGTATAAAATAGTCAACAAATGTATAACAAATTAACACTGAAAAAACTATCTTTAAAATGCATAAAATATATGCATTTATAATATATATGGGAGTAAATATATTTGTACAGGTAAAGCTTTCATCACATAGTGTCCATTTGTTTGCACTTCATGATAACTCAGAGTTGAGGATTAAATTCAGCTTTTACTTTCAACAACAAAAAAATTTTTTCTTAGCCAGTTAATATGATAAGATCAATGAGGTAATGTTTACACTTCTTAAAAATGTATGTATTTTCAAACGTGCTAGAACCATTTAGAAGTATTGACTTATACTTACATAATTTACATGTATATATAATTTCTATTTGCCTGATAAAATATTACCTTTTGTCTGCCAAAGATTCTTCTACAATAATTCATTAACTTAATTGAAAAACTCACAGTACACAAAAGAGAAGCAAAAGACAAAAGTGAAAAGGAAAGATAAATCCATCTGAATGTAAAGTCCCAAAGAACAGCAAGGAGAGATAAGAAAGCCTTCCTCAGCAATCAATGCAAAGAAATAGAGAAAACAGTAGAATGGGAAAGACTAGAGATTTCTTCCAGAAAATTATAGATGTCAAGGGAATGTTTTATGCAAAGATGGGTACAATAAAGGACAGAAGTGGCATGGACCTAACAGAAGCAGAAGATATTAAGAGGTGGCAAGAATACACAGAAGAATGGTGCAAGAATACACAGAAGAATGGTACAAAAAATGTCTTAATGATCCAAATAACCACAATGATGTGACCACTCACACAGAACCACACATCCTAGAGTGTGAAGTCCAGTGATCCTTAGGAAGCATCTCTATGAACAAAAATAGTGGAGGTGATGGGATTCCAGTTAATCTGTTTCAAATCCTAAAAGATAATGCTGTTAAAGTGCTGCATTCAATATGCCAGTCAGTTTGGAAGAATCAGCAGTGGCCACAGTACTGAAAAAGATCAGTTTTCATTCCAATCCCAAGAAAGGCAATGCCAAAGAATGTTCAAAGTACCACACAATTGCATTCATTTCACATGCTAGCAAGGTAATGCTCAAAATCCTTCAAGCTAGGCTTCAACACTACATGAACCGAGAAATTCCAGATGCACAACCTAGATTTAGAAAAGGCAGAGGAACCAGAGATCAAATTGCCAACATCCACTGGATCATTGAAAAAGTAAGAGAATTCCAGAAAAATATATACTTCTGCTTCATTGTCTATCCTAAAGTCTTTGACTGTGTGGATCACAACAAACTGGAAAATTCTGAAAGAGATGGGAATACCAGACCACCTTACCTGCCTCCTGAGAATCTGTATGCAGGTCAGGAAGCAACAGTTAGAACTGGACATGGAACAATGGACTAGTTCAAAATTTGGGAAGGAGTTAAGACAAGGCTGTATATTGTCACCCTGCTTAGTTAACTTATACACAGAATACATCACGTGAAATACTGGGCTGGATGAAGTACAAGCTTGCATCAAGATTGCTGGGAGAAATATTAGTACCCTCAGATATGCAGATGACACCACCCTAATGGCAAAAAGCAAAGAGGAAGTAAACAGCCTCTTGATAAAGGTGAAAGAGGAGAGTGAAAAAAACTGGTTTAAAACTCAATATTTAAAAAACTAAGGTCATGGTTTTTGACCCTATCACTTCATGGCAAATAGGAAAAAAAATGGAAACAGTGACTCTCTTCATTTTCTTGGGCTCCAAAATCACTGTGGATGGTGACTGCAGCCATGATATTAAAGACATTTTCTCCTTGGAAGAAAAACCTAGATAGCATATTAAAAGCAGAGACATCAGTTTGCTGTCTGGTCAAAGCTATGGTTTTCCAGTAGTCACGTACAGATGTCAGAGTTGGACCACGAAGAAGGTTGAAGGCCGAAGAACTGATGCTTTTGCAGTGCGGTGCTGATGAAGACTCTTGAGAGTCCCTTAGTCAACAAGGAGATCAAACTAGTCCATTCTAAAGGAAATCAACCCTGAATATTCACTGGAAGGACTGATGCTGAAGCTGAAACTCTAATACTTTGGCCACCTGATGTGAAGAGCTGACTCACTGGAAAAGACAGATTCTGGGAAAGATTGAAGGCAGGAGGAAAAGGGGATGACACAGGATGAGATGGTTGGATGGCATCATCAAGTCAATGGACATGAGTTAGAGCAAACTCCGGGAGATAAAGGACAGGGAAAACTATGGTGCTGCAGACCATGGGATCTCAAAGAGCTGGACACGACTGAGTGACTGCTAACAGCAACAACACAGAAGTCACTCAACAGCATTTTTTAGAATGTATGTTTTAAACGAATTCATGCAAGAATTAATCAAAACAGATGCAGAGTAATAAGGCTCAGAGATTGGTATTTCATTTCTCTACAATTTTATGATACAGGATAATTTTATTTTATTTTTTTCAGGATAATTTTATGAAAATTTAAAATTTTGATGCAATTAGTATTTCTGGAATGCCAACTGTGTGCAAAAGGCATTGGTTGCTGAGACAGACCACTAAGGACCAATCCACTATTCAAACACCACTTCTTCCTAAAGAATAAAACCTACTTTCTCCTGGGCATGGCACTGTACTACACTGAAAAACTATATTTCCTACCTTCCTTTGCAGACAAAATAGCCACAGAACCAGTCAGTAGCAAGAGGCACAAGCTGTGGGGTGAGTCCACTTGGCTGCAAGTTGGCTCTCCAATTCTTCTTTGGCTCGTTGCCTGGAACACAAATGTGAGGGCTGGATTTCCAGGATGGAAATGAGCATTCATGAGGTTAGCGCTATACGAGAGAAGCACCTTGAGACAGTGGTGACTACACTAGGGAGGGCACTCTAGAGAAACAGAACCAATAGGATGAAACATATTACATTTAAAGAGATTTAATATAAGGAATCAGCTCATGTGATTATGAAATCCCTGGGACTACAGTCCACAGACCGGAAACTCAGGAAAGTGGATGTTTCAGTTTGAGTCTGAAGACTGGGAAAAAAACATCTCAGTTTGAAGGCATTCAGGCAAAACGGGCTCCCTGTTACTCAGCTTTCTGGTTCTATTCAGCCTTTCAACTGATTGGATTTGGTCCACTCCTAATAAGGAGGACAATCTGCTCTACTCAGTCCACTGATTCAAATGTTAGCCTCATCCAGAAACACACACACACTTTAAAGTTATTTGATTAAATACCTAGGTACCTGTGGCTCAGTCCATTTGACATAAAATTAACTGCATTAGTGACGTTTGGCCAAACGCTGCACTTCTCTCTGTCATGATCATTGCTATATTCTATTATTCTGATGACTTTGACAATCCATGAGTCCTCTGAGGAATAGATTTATGTTTTATAGGGGTTTCTTTTCTTTTAAGTAATTTGGATCTCAAGTGAGGAAGGCTGAGTTAATCCTGCTTCTGAATACATTGCCCATTGTCACCCATGGTCATCTTAAGATCACCCACTGCCAGATTTTACCTATTTATTTACTCATTTGCTTAGTCTCTGTATAGAACTGCAATTCTCTGCCATCCAGAGGCAAAGTGTAAAGTGAAAATGCACACATTTCAATTTGTAGTTCTGTTGTTCCCTGTTTTATGTATATTTTTGAATTTTTATAAGTGATATTGTGTTACATTCTAGGTTTTAATATGTTAACTAACTCTGTTTTGATTTGTTTACTCAATATATTTTTAAGATCCATCCATGGAAAGATGATGTTGTGAAAGTGCTGCATTCAATATGCCAGCAAGCTTGGAAAACTCAGCAGTGGCCACAGGACTGGAAAAGGTCAGTTTTCATTCCAATCCCAAAGAAAGGCAATGCCAAAGAATGCTCAAACTACCACACAATTGCACTCATCTCACATGCTATTAAAGTAATATTCAAAATTCTCCAAGCCAGGCTTCAGCAATATGTGAACCATGAACTTCCAGATGTTCAAGCTGATTTTAGAAAAGGCAGAGGAACCAGAGATCCAATTGCCAACATCCACAGGATGATGGAAAAAGCAAGAGAGTTCCCCGAAAAACATCTATTTCTGTTTTATTGACTATGTCAAAGCCTTTGACTGTGTGGATCACAATAAACTGTGGAAAAGTCTGAAAGAGATGGGAATACCAGACTACTTTACCTGCCTCATGAGAAACCTGTATGCATGTCAGGAAGCAACAGTTAGAACTAGACACGGAACAACAGACTTGTTCCAAATAGGAAAAGGAGATATGTCAAGGCTCTGCATTGTCACCCTGCTTACTTAACTTCTATGCAGAGTACATCATGAGAAACACTGGGCTGGAAGAAGCACAAGCTGGAATCAAGATTGCTGGGAGAAATATCAATAACCTCAGATATGCAGATGATGCCACCCTTATGGCAGAAAGTGAAGAAGAACTAAAGAGCCTCTTGATGAAAGTGAAAGAAAAGAGTGAAAAGGCTGGCTTAAAGCTCAACATTCAGAAAAAGAAGATCATGGCATCCGGTCCCATCACTTCATGGGAAATAGATGAGAAAACAGTGGAAACAGTGGTTGACTTTATTTTTCTGGGCTCCAAAATCACTGCTGATGGTGATTGCAGCCAGGAAGTTAAAGATGCTTACTCCTTGGAAGGAAAGTTATGACCAACCTAGATAGCATATTCAAAAGCAGAGACATTACTTTGCCAACAAAAGTCTGTCTAGTCAAGGCTATGGTTTTGCCAGTGATCATGTATGGATGTGAGAGCTGGACTGTGAAGACAGCTGAGTGCTGAAGAATTGCTGCTTTTGAACTGTGGTGTTGGAGAAGACTCTTGAGAGTCCCTTGGACTGCAAGGAGATCCAACCAGTGCATTCTGAAGGAAATCAGCCCTGGGTGTGCATTGGAAGGACTGATGTTGAAGCTGAAACTCCAGTACTTTGGCCACCTCATGCGAAGAGCTGACTCATTGGAAAAGACTCTGATGCTGGGAGGGATTGGGGCAGGAGGAGAAGGGGACGATGGGGGATGAGATGGTTGGATGGCATCACCGACTCAATGGACATGGATTTGTATGGACTCCAAGAGTTGGTGGTGGACAAGGAGGCCTGAAGTGCTGCAGTTCGTGGGGTCACAAAGAGCTAGACACGCCTGAGTGACTGAACTGATCATTCCACATGTACATTCCGTATCAGTTGCTTCTGGTTGACAGGCAGTGTTCTCTGGTAAACAGTTGCCACAAGTTACCTATTTGTTCTCCCAAGACATTTACTGGTTGCTTCCAGATCTTCACCACCTCAGTAATGCAGCAATAAGCATTCATTTACAAGCCCCTTTAGGCCTCGTGAGAATTTCTTTAGCATGTGTATAATGTGTGTATATGTACAATGAACCCCATGGACTATAGTCTGCCTGACTCCTTTGTCCATGGAATTCTCCAGGCAAGAGTACTGAAGTAGGTAGCCATTCCCTTCTCCAAGGGATCCTCCCACCCAGGGATTGAATCCAGGTGTCCTGCATTCCAAGCAGATTCTTTACTGCTGAGTCACCAGGGAAGACCAAACATACGTCTACACACATATAAATCCACCTGCAATGCAGAAGACCTGGCTTTGATTCCAGAGTCAGGAAGATCCCCTGTGGTAGGAAATAGCAACCCACTCCAGTATTCTTTCCTGGGAAATCCCATGGACAGAGGATCCTAGTGGGCTACAGACCAGGGCATTGCAAGAGTCAGACATGACTTAACGATAGCACTACCACATTTTATATGTATGTATGTACATGTGTATAATGTATGTGTGTACATACACATATGTTAAATATATACATATTTCAAGAGATGAATTTCTGGGTCACAGGAACTTCACATTCTTATTTAACTAAGGAGTATGAAAATATTCTTTCCAAAATGGCTTAATCTGTCAACCCTCCTTCCCACAGCACATGAGACTATCAATACACTTACATCCTCTCCAACACTTGGCATTGCTTACTTCCCAAATCTTGACTTTCCAGCAATGCAAAATTATATTTCTGTTTTTAATTTGCATTTCTTGGATTAGTGCTGTGTTTCACAATCATTTTATATACTTAGTCTTTTGGTGGTTTCTCTTATCTACATCATTGCCCATATTTCTATTGGGATTTTTGTCTTTTTGTTGTTGTTGATCATTTTCAGAAGGTTTTTGTGTGTTCTACATATTAATCCATTTACAGATTTAGGCATTTGAAATACATCCTTCCACTTTTGCTATTTATTTATTGCATAGCCCATAAATTCCTCACATAACAGAAATGCTTAATTTTGATATTAAGTAGCATTTCATTTCATGGTTTGTACTTTAAGTTTTATTTAAGAGTTTTCCCCACTCCATCTCTTAAATTCAAAGATATTATCCTATATTTTCTTTTATTCCTTCCAATTTTGTCTTTCACACTTAAATATTTTAGTCCATTTGTAGCCTACTATTGTATGTGGCAATATATTGGAATCCCATTTCATTTTTCTCCATAAAGTGAATAATTTCTCAACATCATCGACTAAAGAGTTGGTTCCTTTCCCACTAATTATGATCCCCTTTTTATCATACATCCCCTTTTATCTGAGGCTATTGCTATATTTTGTTTCTTTTTATATCTATTCTTATTCATCATATTGATCTCTATATCCCCAAAGCCTAGCACAATGCCTAAAACGTTTGGTGAAAGAATGATGATAGCACATTCATAACAAAGCCTTTTTAACCAGTGTCCATTTTACATAATTTTCATACCACCAGAGTTCTCTTCCCATTTTAAACATAGCAGCATGCTCACAATCTCTGAACAATCACAGCTGAAATATTTCATTATTAAGAAGTCCCTTGCATTTTATACCTATCAATTAAAGTATATGTTCACAAGAATTAATTATTTAAGTCCCAAAACTGTTTATGCCTACTATACTTATCATGGCAAATATATAACAAAATAGCTTTCTTTCTTTTCTTTTCTTCTTATAAATAAATAACAGTATAAAGAGTTGTTTCAATAAGGATTATTTTGAAGGACTACAATAAGGAGAATTGTTAAAATAATTATTGCAGATAGGTGTGGGCTAGGCTATAGAAAAAGATCTTCACGACCCAGATACTCATGATGATGTGATCACTAATCTAGAGCCAGATATCTTAGAATGTGAAGTCAAGTGGGCCTTAGAAAGCATCACTACGAACAAAGCTAGTGGAGGTGATGGAATTCCAGTGGAGCTGTTTCAAATCCTGAAAGATGATGCTGTGAAAGTGCTGCACTCAATATGCCAGCAAATTTGGAAAACTCAGCAGTGGCCACAGGACTGGAAAAGGTCAGTTTTCATTCCAATCCCAAAGAAAAGCAATGCCAAAGAATGCTCAAACTACCGCACAATTGCGCTCATCTCGCATGCAAGTAAAGTAATGCTCAAAATTCTCCAAGCCAGGCTTCAGCAGTACGTGAACTGTGAACTCCCTGATGTTCAAGCTGGTTTTAGCAAAGGCAGAGGAACCAGAGATCCAATTGCCAACATCCGCAGGATGATGGAAAAAGCAAGAGAGTTCCAAAAAACATCTATTTCTGCTTTATTGACTATGCCAAAGCCTTTGACTGTGTGGATCACAATAAACTGTGGAAAATCCTGAAAGAGATAGGAATACCAGATCACATAACCTGCCTCTTGAGAAATCTGTATGCAAACCTGTATGCAGGTCAGGAAGCAACAGTTAGAACTGGACATGGAACAACAGACTGGTTCCAAATAGGAAAAGGAGTACATCAAGGCTATATATTGTCACCCTGCTTATTTAACTTCTATGCAGAGTACATCATGAGAAACATTGGGCTGGAAGAAATACAAGCTAGAATCAGGATTGCCAGGAGAAATATCAATAACCTCAGATATGACACTACCCTTATGGCAGAAAGTGAAGAGGAGCTAAGGAGCCTCTTGATGAAAGTGAAAGAGGTGAGTGAAAAAGTTGGCTTAAGCTCAACATTCAGAAAATGAAGATCATGGCATCTGGTCCCATCACTTCATGGGAAATAGATGGGAAACAGTGGAAACAGTGTCAGACTTTATTTTGGGGGGCTCCAAAATCATAGCAGATAGTGACTGCAGCCATGAAATTAAAGATGCTTACTCCTTGGAAGAAAAGTTATGACCAACCTAGATAGTATATTCAAAAGCAGAGGCATTACTTTGCCGACTAAGGTCTGTCTAGTCAAGGCTATGGTTTTTCCAGTGGTCATGTATAGATGTGAGAGTTGGACTGTGAAGAAGGCTGAGCGCCAAAGAATTGATGCTTTTGAACTGTGGTGTTGGAGAAGTCTCTTGAGAGTCCCTTGGGCTGCAAAGAGATCCAACCAGTCCATTCTGAAGGAGATCAACCCTGGGATTTCTTTGGAGGGAATGATGCTAAAGCTGAAATTCCAGTACTTTGGCCACCTCATGCGAAGAGTTGACTCATTGGAAAAGACTCTGATGCTGGGAGGGATTGGGGGCAGGAGGAGAAGGAGACGACTGAGGATGAGATGGCTGAATGGCATCACGGACTCAATGGACGTGAGTCTAAGTGAACTCTGGGAGTTGGTGATGGACAGGGAGGCCTGGCATGCTGCAATTCATGGGGTCGCAAAGAGTTGGACACGACTGAATGACTGAACTGAACTGAACTGAACTGAGGCAACTATGATTGATTGAGAGAAGGGAATAGATAGATATAGAGGAATCCTCTATTCACAAGGTTTTAACTTTTTATACATTGTGGAGAAATTGAATCTAGAAAACAGATGATATGTTATGGTCATGTTTATGAAAGAAAGATGAACTGAAATTATAAACAGGTTGTGTGCATGCAGGCTCAGTAGCCCAGTTGTATCTGACTCATTGCAACCCCCAGGATTGCAGTCCATCAAGTTCCTCTGTCCATGGGATTTCACAGGCAAGAATACTGGAGTGGGTTGCCATTTCTTCCTTCAGAGGATCTTACCAATCCAGGGACTGAACTCACATCTCCTTCATTGACAGAAGAATTCTTTTACCACTGAGCCACCTGGCAGCCCATAAACAGGTTTACTATACTCACCAAATAGGAAAAGGAGGACGTCAAGGCTGTATATTGTCACCCTGCTTATTTAACTTATATACAGCGTACATCATGAGAAACGCTGGGCTGGAAGAAGCACAAGCTGGAATCAAAATTGCCAGGAGAAATACCAATAACCTCAGATATGTAGATGATAACACCCTTATGGCAGAAAGTGAAAAGGAATTAAAGAGCCTCTTGATGAAAGAGAGAGGAGAGTGAAAAAGTTGCCTTAAAGCGCAACATTCAGAAAACTAAGATCATGGCATCCAGTCCCATCACTTCATAGGAAATAGATGGGGAAACAGTGGAAACAGTGTCAGACTTTATTTTGGGGGCTCCAAAATCACTGCAGATAGTGATTACAGCCAGGAAATTAAAAGATGCATACTCCTTGGAAGGAAAGTTATGACCAACTTCAGTTCAGTTCAGTTCAGTTCAGTCGCTCAGTCATGTCCTACACTTTGTGACCCCAAGAATCACAGCACGCCAGGCCTTCCTGTCCATCATCAACCCCCCGGAGTTCACCCAGACTCATGTCCCTTGAGTCCGTGATGCCATCCAGCCATCTCATCCTCTGTCGTCCCCTTCTCCTCCTGCCCCCAGTCCCTCCCAGCATCACAGTCTTTTCCAATGAGTCAACTCTTCGCATGAGGTGGCCAAAGTACTGCAGTTTCAGCTTTAACATCATTCCCTCCAAAGAAATCCCAGGACTGATCTCCTTCAGAATAGACTTGTTGGATCTCCTTGCAGTCCAAGAGACTCTCAAGAGTCTTCTCCAACACCACAGTTCAAAGGCATCAATTCTTCGGTGCTCAGCTTTCTTCACAGTCCAACTCTCACATCCATACATGACCACTGGAAAAACCATACCTTGACTAGACAGACCTTTGTTGGCAAAGTAATGTCTCTGCTTTTGAATATGCTATCTAGGTTTGTCATAACTTTCCTTCCAAGGAGTAAGTGTCTTTTAATTTCATGGCTACATTCACCATCTGCAGTGATTTTAGAGCCCCCAAAAATAAAAGCTGACACTGTTTCCACTGTTTCCCCAACTATTTCCCTTGAAGTGATGGGACCGGATGCCATGATCTTCGTTTTCTGAATGCTGAGATTTAAGCCAACTTTTTCGCTCTCCTCTTTCACTTTCATCAAGAGGCTTTTTATTTCCTCTCCACTTTCTGCCATAAGGGTGGCATCATCTGCATATCTGAGGTTATTGATATTTCTCCTGACAGTCTTGATTCCAGCTTGTGCTTCTCCCAGCCCAGTGTATCTCATGATGTACTCTGCATGTAAGTTAAATAAGCAGGGTGACAATGTGTAGCCTTGATGTACTCCTTTTCCTATTTGGAACCAGTCTGTTGTTCCATGTCTCGTGTTGCTTCCTGATCTGCATATAGGTTTCTCAAGAGGCTGGTCAGATGGTCTGGTATTCCCATCTCTTGAAGAATTTTCTACAGTTTGTTGTGGTCCACACAGTCAAAGGCTTTGGTATAGTCAATAATGCAGAACTAGATGTTTCTCTGGAACTCTCTTGCTTTTTCCATCATCCTGCGGATGTTGGCAATTGGATCTCTGGTTCCTCTGCCTTTGCTAAAACCAGCTTGAATATCTGGAAGTTCACGGTTCACATATTGCTGAAGCCTGGCTTGGAGAATTTTGAGCATTACTTTACTTGCATGTGAGATGAGTGCAATTATGTGGTAGTTTGGGCATTCTCTGGTATTACCTTTCTTTGGGATTGGAATGAAAACTGACCTTTTCCAGTCCTGTGGCCACTGCTGAGTTTTCCAAATTTGCTGGCATATTGAGTGCAGCACTTTCACAGCATCATCTTTCAGGATTTGAAACAGCTCCACTAGAATTCCATTACTTCCACTAGCTTTGTTCGTAGTGATGCTTTCTAAGGCCCACTTGACTTCACATTCCAGGATGTCTGGCTCTAGATGAGTGATCACACTATCATGATTATCGTGGTTGTGAAGATCTTTTTGTATAGTTCTTCTGTGTATTCTTGCCACCTCTTCTTAATATCATCTGTTTTGTTAGGACAGACAATTTCTGTCCTTTTTCAAGCCCGTCTTTGCATAAAATATTCCCTTGGTATCTCTAATTTTCTTGAATAGATCTCTAGTCTTTCCTATTCTGTTGTTTTTCTCTATTTCTTTGCATTGATCGCTGAGGAAGGCTTTCTTATCTTTTCTTGTTATTATTTGGAACTCTGCATTCAGGTGCTTGTATCTTTCCTTTTCTCCTTTGCTTTTTCCTTCTCTTCTTTTCACGGCTATTTGTAAGGTCTCTTTATATGGCCATTTTGCTTTTTTTGCATTTCTTTTCCATGGGAAAGGTCTTGATCCTTGTCTCCTGTACAATGTCACAAAACTCTGTCCATATTTCATCAGGCACTCTATCTATCAGATCTAGTCCCTTAAATCTATTTCTCACTTTCACTGTATAATCATAAGGGATTTGATTTAGGTCATACCTGAATGCTCTAGTGGTTGTCCCTACTTTCTTCATTTTAAATCTGAATTTTGCAATAAGGAGTTCATGATCTGAGCCACAGTCAGCTCCTGGTCTTGTTTTTGTTGACTGTGTAGAGCTTCTCCATCTTTGGCTATAAAGAAGATAATCAGTCTGATTTTGGTGTTGACCATCTGGTGATATCCATGTGTAGAGTCCTCTCTTGTGTTGTTGGAAGAGGGTGTTTGCTATGACCAGTGCATTTTCTTGGCAAATCTTTATTGCATTTGCCCTGCTTCATTCCGTATTCCAAGGCCAAATTTGCCTGTTACTCCAGGTGTTTCTTGACTTCCTACTTTTGCATTCCAGTCCCCTATAATGAAAAGGACATCTTTTGGGGTGTTAGTTCTAAAAGGTCTTGTAGGTCTTCATAGAACCATTCAACTTCAGTTTCTTCAGCGTTACTGGTTGGAGCATAGACTTGGATTACCGTGATACTGAATGGTTTGCCTTGGAAACGAACAGAGATCATTCTGTCGTTTTTGAGATTGCATCTAAGTACTGCATTTAGGACTCTTGTTGACCATGATAGCTACTCCATTTCTTCTCAGGGATTTCTGCCCACAGTAGTAGATATAATGGTCATTGGAGTTAAATTCACCCATTCCAGTCCATTCTAGTTCACTGATTCCTAGAATGGTGATGTTCACTCTTGCCACCTCCTGTTTGACCTCTTCCAATTTGCCTTGATTCATGGATCTGCCATTCCAGGTTCCTATGCAATATTGCTATTTACAGCATCAGACCTTGCTTCTATCACCAGTCACATCCACAGCTGGGTATTGTTTTTGCTTTGGCTCCATGCCTTCATTCTTTCTAGAGTTATTTCTCCACTGATCTCCAGTAGCATATTGGGCACCTACTGACCTGGGAAGTTTTGCCTTGAGAACCCCATGAACAGTATGAACAGTATGACTAACCTAGACAGAATATTCAAAAGCAGAGACATTACTTTGCCAACAAAGGTCAATCTAATCAAGGCTATGGTCCAGTGGTCATGTATGGATGTGAGAGTTGGACTATGAAGAAGGCTGACAGCTGAAGAATTGATGCTTTTGAACTGTGGTGTTGGAGAAGACTCTTGAGAGTCCTTGGACTGCAAGGAGATCCAACCAGTCTATTCTGAAGGAGATCAGTCCTGGGATTTCTTTGGAAGGAATGACGGTAAAGCTGAAACTCCAGTACTTTGGCCACCTCATGCAAAGAGTTGACTCATTGGAAAAGACTGTGATGCTGAGAGGGATTGGGGGCAGGAGGAGAAGGGGACGACAGAGGATGAGATGGTTGGATAGCATCACTGACTTGATGGATGTGAGTTTGAGTGTACTCCGGGAGTTGATGATGGACAGGGAGGGCTGGCATGCTGCAATTCATGGGATCACAAAGAGTTGGACATGACTGATTGACTGAACTGACTGACTGATACTCAAAAAGAACATGGATGGTAATCAAAAGACTGTCACAAGAATGTACGTGTGTATATCCACAGTGAAACAAAATGTATCAATCCATGTATCATTTTTATAGTTATGTGTTTCAGCCAACTTTTAATTCATCAACCAATTATGAGATCAGATAAAAGATCTTCTTTAAAGCAATCATGTAAAGATGAGTACAAGTTCCAAATAAGCTGTGTATTCAAAATCTGGGGATATATATGCGAAAAAAAATCTTTAGAAGCATATTTAAGCTACTGAACTTTTTCCTCTAGATTATTAAAACTAGAGATACTATGGTAAAGATTAGTTCAGGATGGGGGCCAAGCACAGACTTCTTTAAATGTTCTGAAAGAAACAAATAAACAAAAACTGTCACAAACAGAAAGAATGCCACCAGCTCCTGGGAAATTTTGAGGAAATCCTGAAAGATATGAAGCAGATGGAGTCAGAATGTCAGAGAAACAAAATTGGAGAAAACAACAGTCCAAACACACAGATGAGAAAATTACTGTTAAGCAGTTTCACATATAAACAAAGCTCAGAGTCAACAGACAACAGGACCTTAGAAAATAAACAGAGACACTGAAGCAACAGATTCTGACTAACTAGCATCCGCTGAACCTTTTATGCCCACTTACACTAAGCAACAGATAGTAGGTGTGATTCCTCCTAATACCCTTTCTTTCACTCCCTCCAAAGAAAATCTAGATCTTGAAAATGTGAATGATTTTCCAGGTTAGCAATTTTAGCACTCTTATCAAAGTACAGAGAAAAACTGAGTGAAGCCTAATGAAATGTCACCTTCCATAAGGAAACCAGAGAAATAAATAAACAAGGAGGATAGTAGACTTTAGTTTCCTGTGCTAAAGCATAAATACAAGATTTTCTGAAACTGTGTGTTTTTGGCATAAAGACTCCCAGAATAAATATTGTACCTAGAGAAATAAAGCAGTGCCCCCAACTAATTTAAGACTGTGGAATGAATAGGGAGCCCCCACACCATAGTAGCTTCCTATTAATGATGTAAGCGGTGCTGGTGGTAAAGAACCCACCTGCCAATGTAGGAGACGTAAGAAACTCAGGTTCAGTCTCTCGGTTGGGAAGATCCCCTGGAGGAGGAAATGGCAGCCCACTCCAGTATTCTTGCCTGGAGAATCCCATAGACAGAGGAGTCTGGCGGGTAATAGTCCATGGGGTCACAAAGAGTTAGTCACAACTGAAATGACTTAGCACATATACACTGTGGCAGAAAACTTCCTTATCCTTCCACACAATTTTCGGAGAAAGCTACTCTAATCAGAAGATATGTTCACAATTAAACATTGATTATCAATTGCAAATATGAACAATCAAGATTCACTAAGATTCAAGGAAAACCAGCACCACATACACACACACACACAAAGTGCCATATTCACCAAGTAAAAGAACACTCATGGAAACTGATTTAAAATAAACAGAAGGCAGCTTATATGCAATATATAGGTATAATTTATATCCTCAGAGAGGTTTTAGCTGATATTTAACTCATTCTATGAAAAAAAAAAAAAAAAAAAACTAGAGCTCTTAGAAAACCATGATCACAAAGTTCAAAAAATAAAAACAATTAATGTGCTGAGTGGTGTACTGGATGGAGAAGAATACAGAACACGTAAGCTGGAATACCTCCCTAAGAGATACTCAGAATGCAGATACAAGGCCAAAGAGCTGAAACACATATACAGAGAAAGCTGAGAGACATTTATAGTATGTCTAGCATTCTTTCCATTTTAATTTGATTATTATAGCCACTTGGTATGGTAGATATAATTATTATTTTTCATTTGTCAGATGGGGAATTGGAAATCAAGACCCAGTGTAATTGAGGCAAGTCAGTGGTACCCCCTCAGTCTAAACCTTGAGTCTCTTAAGTTATAGGCCAAGTTTTTCCTCTCCTAGGCCCCAAACTGGTTGATTGTTGATCTGGGATAAGTCTCAAATAGCTGTTTTAATATACTATAATCCTGAGGACATCCAAGAGGGGAGAATGAGTATGGCTGTATATGAGACAAAGTCAAGGAGACTTAAGATCCAGAGAAGATTGTTGGAGATGGCAACTGACAAACCTTGAGAAAGATTTCATCAGGGTTGTGGTTCTCAGAAATCAATAGCATTGTGTGATCAACCTACAATATTCTGGGCCTCATCTCCAGAACTTATAATTAAATTCATGTGGATAACCTGAGTCTCCATTTTTTTTAACATGCACCCCATGTGATTCATAAGCAGGTTCAAAGATTGAGAGGACAGAGTTGAGGAAATAGAGAGATCAGTGTAGGTAAAATTCCCAGGGCGGAGGCCCAGACGGAGAAAAACAGCTCTGGAGATATACAGAAGACCCTTAAGGCTTTAACTAAGAACAATCGGCACATGCCTATGAGGAAATTGACCCTGGTGAAGAAAGATTTACCAAAGCAGGGGGAACAATTTTTAGAGATTACACAAGTCCAAGAATAGTTCCTGTTCCCACAAGCGACAGTGGAGAATCCCCATAAAACCAATACAATGTTGTAAAGTAATTAGCCTCCAATTAAAATAAATAAATTTAAATTTAAAAACAGAGGACATTAAATAGAGTACTCAGAAGGGTTTTGCCTGAATAGTGGAGCAAAACTTTTCCTAGCTCAAATGACATTCTTGTTCCATCTAACAAAACAAAAAGAAAGGTTTGAAAGAGTCAAGTAAAAACTTGGCTGAATCCCCTCAAAAAAACTCAAGAACATTTAAAGAAATATTCCTTACTCAAAAAAGTAAACTCATTAAATAAAAATCACCAGATTTGCAAAAAATCAGGCCTTTCAAGAACAGAAAAATTAATTAATGGAAACAGACTCAAATTACTCAGATGACAAAGTGAGTAGAAAGGATATAAGGATTATTATATTATTATAACTATATTCTGTATATTCAAAAAGGTAGAGGGAAGCATGGGCATGTTAAAAGAGACACGGAGATACAAAGAAAGTACAAATAGAACTTCTGGAGATGAAAAATACATCCGAAGGACAGGATTAACAATGGATTAAATAGTGTAGGAAAAAATTAGTGAACTTAAAGATATAGCAATATAAACTATCAAAAAATTAAAAATGGAGCAAAAGAAGACTGAAAAAATGAATACAGTATGAGCAAACTGGTGGCTCAGATGGTAAAGAATCCACCTGCAATGCTAGAGACCTCGGTTTGATCCCTGGGATGGAAAGATCCCCTGGAGGAGGGCATGGCAACCCACTCCAGTGTTCTTGCCTAGAGAATCCTCAAAGACAATCAATCAAAGACAGAGGAGCCTGGCGGGCTATAGTCCATGGGGTCACAAAGTGTCAGACTGGACTGAACGACTAAGCACAGCACATTAGCAAACTGTGGACCAACTTTGAGCATTTATGTATAATTAGAGTTCCTGAGAGAAATCTCAATAACCTCAGATATGCAGATGGCACCACCCTTATGGCAGAGAGTGAAGAGGAACTAAAAGCCTCTTGTTGAAAGGGAAAGAGGAGAGTGAAAAAGTTGGCTTAAAGCTCAACATTCAGAAAACAAAGATCATGACATCCAGACCCATCAATTCATGGGAAATAGATGGGGAAACAGTGTCAGACTTTATTTTGGGGGCTCCAAAATCAGTGCAGATGGTGATTGCAGCCATGAAATTAAAAGACGCTTACTCCTTGGAAGGAAAGTTAGATAGCATATTCAAAAGCAGAGACATTACTTTGCCAGCAAAGGTCTGTCTAGTCAAGGCTGTGGTTTTTCCAGTGGTCATGTATGGATGTGAGAGTTGGACTATGAAGAAAGCTGAGCGCTGAAGCATTGATGCTTTTGAACTGTGGTGTTGGAGAAGACTCTTGAGAGTCCTTTGGACAGCAAGGAGATCCAACCAGTCCATTCTAAAGGAGATCAGTCCTGGATGTTCATTGGCAGGACTGATGCTGAGGCTGAAACTCCAATACTTTGGCTGCCTCATGAGAAGAGTTGACTCATTGGAAAAGACTCTGATGCTGGGAGGGATTGGGGGCAGGAGGAGAAGGGAACGACAGAGGATGAGATGGCTGGATGGCATCACCGACTCAATGGACATGAGTTTAAGTAAACTCCGGGAACTGGTGATAGACAGGGAGGCCTGGTGTGCTGTGATTCATGGGGTCGCAAAGAGTCGGACATGACTAAGCGACCGAACTGAACTGAACTGAGAGTTCCTGAGTAGGAGGTGAAAGTATATTTGAAGAATTAATGAACAAAAATCTATCACATTTGATAAAAAACAATAAAACCATAGATCTGAAAAGTTCAATGAACCCAAGCATAAGACACCCGAAAAAAATTACACCAAGGCCTAACATAGTTAAATCACTTATAATGAATAAAGAAGAAATCTTAAAGCAGCCAGGAAAAAAATTAAAAACACACTGACTACCTACAAAGGAGCAAAACTAAGACCGACAGTAGGTTTTTCACTGGAAACAATGCAAGCTAGATGATAGCGGAGGAACATCTTTCCAATACTGAAAGAAAAATAATGAGAAGGATAAGGTTTTCCTCATCTTTGGGTCAGAATCCAGAAAAAAGCCCCATAATATAGTCTGGGTGCAATAATTTTCTGATGAATGAGTGAGTATGTGCCTCTTTTCCCTCCAGTCAATAGTTGGCTTAAGGGGTATGGTCATAATAAAACTACATTTGAGCACACTCTATCCCTTTGTATGCACATTTATGTATAATTAGAAGTCCTGGGTAGGTGGTGAAAGTATATTTGAAGAATTAGCCAAGTGGGTTCCAAGGTCTCCAAAGTTGTTGTTAACCTGTCTTAGGGTCCAGATGGTATGGTGCAAACTCTCACAAGCAATACTATTTTTATATGTAAGGACACCCTTTAAAAACCATTGATCTATCATTACAAGAGAGGAAAAATAGAATTGATGCATTGAAAACAGAAAATGTAACATTATTTAAAATTGTTCTCCAAAACAGGGAGCTGTTAATGTGAAAGGCAAGTTCCCACTTCCACACTGGTAATCTGCTAAAGTCAACCCTGCTTTATGTACAGCTGGGTAAATTTTCTTCCATTTCTTTTCCATTCTTCATCCTGTTCACTGGGCCCCTACTCTCATTAAAGCCACCAGAAAGCAGATGGTTGTCCATGAAAGCAAATCCCCAGTGGGTTCCCAGTTCTCCAAAGTTGTTGTTAACCTGTCTCAGAGTCCAGATGGCAGGGTGCAAAATCCTACAAGCAGCCCAGAGGCCCAGCAGTGGAGTTCAAGCCCCTATGAATAAATCATGCTCCTCCACTCGGTATTCTGGCCCTGGTACTGGGTAGTATTTGTCATTCACCTGAGTCTTGAACGTCTCATTATAAAGCTGCAGGAATTTCTAATGATAATATTCTCTATGAAGAACTTTTATGCGATACTTGGGTCTCCTTGGGTGTGTGTCCATCTGTGCAAAGAATTCTAAACTTGCTCTAGGTAAAATCACCCCAACAGTGACAGAGCCTCCCACATGCCCCTCTATGAAAGAGTGCATTTGGTTCAATAATAATTAGCATCAATTATGGGAGAGTTCTCTGTGAGGACTGAGCCTGGCCGTCCCAGGCTGCAGGTGCAGAATTATCCCCCTGACCTTTTGCTCCCTGATCGCTCATTGAGGAGAGGAGTGGGAGCCGTCAGGAGGAGTCACAGGCCTGTTTATCTTCCCTAAGAATCATTGTCTGGCCTCTGCTATTCATGTCAGCGACAGCATTTTCCTCTGGGGGAAGTTACAGGACAGGCCGAGCAGCCTCATCTGCACGCTGGCTTGCTACAGCCTTGCGTAGGGGCACCTGGCTTTATTTTCTGGGTATCTTTATGCTCGTTCTCTGAGAAAGAAAATCCACTTTATTACAGGGAACAAAAACATAATGGAAAGAACCCAGGTGGCTGGAGGCTGACTGACAGGCAAGGACATCAGGAATAAGACGCCAGACAAGGGCCATGTGTTTCTGGCTGCCAGTGCCCACGTGAAGTCTGCCGCGTGCTGGGGTGACCACTGTCCTCCTACCCAAGGGAATCAAAGACTGCACCTCACTCCACTCACACGCTTCAAGTAACGCATATTCCAAGAGGCTACCTGCAAGGCTGTCTTTTTCTCAACTGTTTTAGGTTGTCGTTTCATATTCATAATGAAAGAAAATTCAAAAAGCCACCGTAACCAGCTATTCTTCTTGTGAACTGTTTTTAGAATTCTATAGGACTGAATACTTTTCTGGCTCTTTGCCACTTTTGGTGATAAATGGAATTCCTACTTAAGCACTTCTCAGTTTCCCCATCCTTCCTGCCACTTTCATAATCAGTTTATATCATAGGTGACAACGGTATGAGCTCTGTCTTCCTTCCCTGTAAGGTCCTGGAGGGCAGAGACAGCATCTTATCCATGTTCGCCTCCCACCTCAGCCCTTCCAGACTGGCTGGCAGCTCATACTCAGGAAGAGGAAGTGCCCAGCTGCCAAAACTGGTGCCAGCCAATGTTAGCCTGCTAAGCCACAGATTCCAACTGCAAAAATTGAGAGTACTTAGATCTGTCTCACTTCCTATGACTATCTTATCAGAAATTTCAAAGCCTACCATCATCTATTACCCTTCCTGCTTTATTTGTTGCTAAATACTTACCTCTGTAAAATGCTACCTAGCCCTCTTAGTTATCTTAATTATTGTCCATCATCCCCATTGAAATATAAATGCCATGATGGCAGGGATTTCTGCCATTTTATCAACTACTTTCTTCCCAGCACCTACCATGGTAAAAATGAAGCACTGGGATGAAAACAGAGACTTCCATACCTTTATTCTTACCATTTCCTCCACTGGGTGTCAGGCCCCACAGTTAAAATTCTCACTCACAATTCATGGCCTGGATTGGATCATCTTTGGGTTCCAAGTCAAATGTATTCATTTCTCTCTCACTTCACTGAATTATCATACATTTGTGCAGCAATTTTTCCCTTTGCCTCATATTATATTTACTTTGCTCTAAAAGGGCAGGGCCCGTGTTTTCCATCACCTAGCTCATAGTCAGACACACAATGCCCATCTGACATATTTTCAGTGAATAACTAATTGCAGAAAGAGGGGGTTGTCTATTTCCCTCATCTTTAGAAAGATTCATAGGGTGTAGTTTTACTCAGTTGCCATCTGGGCTTGGTAGAAAATAGCCTTAAATGCATATTAAAAGATAGATTGTAAATAATACTCCCAGGTGTCAGGAAGTAAATTCAGTAAGAGATCCTGTAAGTGGGTGGAAATGCTCATAGAAAACAGCTTGAACGACTGAATTACTATCAAAAAGAAAACAAAATACATAATGTAATCAAAGATTAAAAAACTGAATAAGTAATAACACAGGTGGCTGTGTGACACAAATCAAAAAGAGAAGGGCAAGATTCTGAAGGTAAAAAATAGAAAGGTAAAGAATCAGGCAATTTCTCAGCAATGTGAATGAAAACAAACACTAAAAAGCACACACCCCAAAAAAGAAAGGATGAGAACACTGGCAAGACATGGAAATGGCAGGTGTCTAATTTAGCTACTTACCAGGCGCAAAAAAATTCACTGGGAAAAAGAACATTTAACTTATTTTTCTTTCACTCAAAAACATTATTTGTGTCCCTGATATTTGCAAAATATATTAATAATCATCCCTGGGGATAAGAAATTTAAAAATCACTCCTTGGTCTAAAGGTGCTCATATAGGGAGTAGCTATGAACATGGAAAAGAGAATCACAGTTATAATCAATGGGTGTACTTGAGCATCTGTTGGCTATATGCCTTAGGACTGATGGGTCAGAAATGATAGAAAACTTAACTCATGATTGAGGAAAGTGAGAATTTATTGGCTTCTATAACTGAAAAGCTCATGGGTGGAGCTTACTTCACACATAGCTGGATTTAGGGCTCAAATAAAATCAAAAGATCCTGATCTTTTCATCTCTGCTGTCTTCCAACTGATGGCTTTCCTTCTAGGCTCCACAAGAGACAAGTTAGCCTCCATTTTCTCTTAATTTTATTTCCAATGTAAGTATATTCTTCAAGAATTCCAATCAAATGTTGCTCTATTGTATTGCTTCTGATTAGGTTAGTTGTTCATCTTTGAGTAAATTGCTATAGCCATGGGAATGTGATTGACCAGATATGACCCATATTCTCACTCTGAATCAGGGGAGCTTGAATCAACTTGACCTGAAGTCCAGGGACAAAGGAAGGGAGAAAAAGTGGCACCCAGAGGAAATTCAGGGTACAATTATCAGCAGACGGGAGAACAAGTGCTAAACAGCGTAAGAAAAAACAGATTTCCCCAAGTGATGGAAGCAGAGAGGAAGATTAACAAAGGGAAATGGTGACTACAATGGCAATAAAAATATAGCAAATCTATCCTGAATGACAAGTAAGAGTGAGATACATAAACGTGTTCCCTTCCCATTCCAGTTGTGCAAAGTAGGCAAACAGCACTAAATAAGGTCACTAATAATAAGATAACCCTACTGGTTTTTCTTTAAGTGTGGACCAAAGGCCAGTCATCTGTTCAGCTCTGAAGTCAAGGATACCAACAATTCCTGGAATTGACATGTGTTTCAGTGCATCTTCATAGGTCCCTGACTGTGCCTATGAGTTCCAGCTTGTCTTCATTCTTCCTTCTTTACATCCATCTCCCCTACCTGACTGTCTGATTTGTGGATTTCAAACTCTAGCATTAGTCTTACAGAGACTGTTCAGTCAGCTTGTTTATACAGACTCTTAATGATTAGAAACAAGACAAAGATTCTCTTACCCCTCTATCACTTAGCACTGTGATAGAGGCACTGACCAACACAAACAGAAACAGAATTTAGAAGTATACATATTTTAAAAGAGTTCATTTTTCAACTATTTGTAGGTATATGGCTATATGCTTAGAACACTAAAGACATTACTTTTATCTTACAAAAGCAACACAGAAGGAAAAAAACCTAGGAATAAACTTAAGAAATGCTTAACACTTACATGAAGCAAAATTTTAAAACACTGGAAGACTTCTAAGTAGACTTAAGCAAACAGAAGGACACATTGTGTGCTCTTGAAAGACCACCTTTTCAATAATAAAGATATTAATTCTCTCAAACTTAATTTCTAAATTTAATACAATCAGTGGGGTTAGTGTTAAAGAACCTGCCCACTAGTACAGGAGACATGAGAGACCTGGGTTTGATCCCTGGGCCAGGAAGATCTCCTCCCCTAGGAAGGAAATGGCAACCAACACCAATGTTCTTGGAGCCTGGTGGGCTACAGTTCATAGGGTTGCAAGGTCAGACAGGATTGAAGTGACTTAGAATGCACAATAAAAATATCAGCTTTACGGGGAGGGTATAAATAGACAAGATGATTTTAAATTTTGCATAGAAAATTAAGCAAATGAGTTGCCAGCAAATCTCTGAAAGAGGACAACCAGCAGAGATTAAACCAACTATTTAAGTAGATTATAAAGATTTAATATTTAAAACAGCTTCATACTGACATGTGGGGAAAGACTTATGAGACAGAGTCCTGAAATAGACTAAATACAAATGATAATTCATTATATACTACGTGTAGCAAATCAGTACATGATATTGGAATGGATCTGTCCTTCCCACTGCATATTAGGTTCAATTCCTAATTCATTAGGATTGGAACGTAAAAAACATTAAAGCACAAGAATACTAGAAGAAAATGTAGCGAAATGCCTTCATAAAAAAGGTAAAAGGACCTTCTAATTTACTTGAAATTATACCTAAGCCACAGAAGGAACATTGTATAAATTAGATACAAAATTTGTTAAAGGATTACTTTGCAAAAAAACAAAACAGTGATTCAAAAGACAAATGAACAGAAAGTGTGTCATTCTATCATAGACAAAATGTTAATTCTCCAAAATTTGTAAAGGAAGAGACCAATAACCAAACAGGAAAATGGTCAGAATACAATTTATAGTAAAGGAAAGACAATGGCTCGCAAACATCAAAGTTGCTCAACTTCACTTGCACAAAGGAAACTGAAGATCAAAATCTGCATTGCATTACTCTTTTTTCTTACCCATCAAAATGGGAAGTATTTGAACTTTTGATTAGCACTTTTGGAGATGCTATCAGTGAATGACCAACCTCATACATTACTGTCTGCATGCCCTACAAGGACAAGTGGGCAATCATTATCCATATTACAAATGTGTGTGCTTGCAGACACAGCAATATCACCTTTAAGAACTATATTTATGTGAAAATGTGGTGCCTCAAAAGTGACTTATTGCTGAGTATGTAAGAGCCTAAGTTCAGCTACAATCCCAATGGCTAGCTAAATCACACAAGTTATAATTAAGTAACTTATCAAATACGATTCACTGTAAAATACAAATTGAGATGCATGTCTTTTGCCATATCATGGATATCAAATGAAAAACAAAAGTTAAAGAACAATGGATAAAACTTGCTACCTTTTATATAAAATAAGGACACAAACAAGGGCATATGTTTATTTTTACATGGCAAACATTATGTGTTGTTTTCCTTTTCAATTATACAACTCACATACAGTAGTCATGTATGGATGTGAGAGTCGGACCATAAAGAAGGCTGAGCACCAAAGAATTGATGCTTTTGAATTGTGGTTTTGGAGAAGACTCTTTAGAGTCTCTTGGACTGCAAGGAGATTCAGCTGGGCTGGAGGAAGCATAAGCTGAACTCAAGATTTTTGGGAGAAATAGCAATAACCTCAGATATGCAGATGATTGCATCATGACTGAAGGCAGGAGAAGGGGCCAACAGAGGAAGAGATGGTTGGATGGCATCACCAACTCAATGGACATGGGTTTGGGTAGACTCTGGGAGTTGGTGATGGACAGGGAGGCCTGGTGTGCTGCGGTTCACGGGGTTGCAAAGAGTCGGACACGACTGAGCAACTGAACTGAACTGAACTGAACCACTAAGTGTGTTTATTTTACAGCCTGCACTTACAACTTCTTGTTGTGAACCTGTGTCCTTTCCTTTTCTACTTATATCATGGAGACACTAGCTGAATACTTTGTACGTGTCCAAAATGACAATATCAATATTATTAATACCAATTACAATGATAGGTCAGTTATAAGATGCCTGCTATTTTCAATATCTTATATCTTACAAGTATTCGTTTTAATTCTTAAAGCAACCTTGTCATGAGTCAGTTGGCTGAGGGGCAAGCCAGTCACAAAGCCACACTGTGCAGATTTGGGGAATCAGTCCACCCCAGAGCTTGTGACCCTCATCCCCCCATCACCCCTTATCCTTGCCTCTTCTATGGGTTCAGAAAACATGTGTATTTGCTGTTTGAGTAAATGAATAAATAAGAATTTACATTGCAAGGGAACAAAATTGAGAGGGTGTCACCCAATCATGTTTCCAGTCCCGGAGAGCTGCACAAAAGTCAACAATTAGAATGCAGCATTTCCTGAGAGAGCTTGTCAGTCAGAAATCTTTTGTTTGGAAGCAAACTGGCTAAGAACAAAAGGAAATATGAGTTGACATTATCTGAAAAGTTCAAGGGGTGGATTAGACATGGTGAGATCCATGCTCACAAATGATGTCATCACAATGGGCTCTCTGGCTCTCCCAGCCTCTTTATTTTCATCTACCCTCTGTTTCCATCTGTCTCAACTCTGCTTTCTTCCAGATTCCCTTTATTCTCAATCTGACTTAACTATACCTAAGGGACCACCGAGCACTCTATAAAATCTAAATTTCTTTCCTCTGTTCACTGTTTGGAGGTGAATTGGACTTTCCTATGACTTTACATGACATTTAATTTTATCTTTATAACTTGGAGCCCTGTGTTTGCTGAGAGAAAATAATCTGTCAGTGAATTTCTGCAGAGCAGGGCCAGAGAGGGCTGATGAAATGACAACAAAGCTTTACGTTTCATATAAGGGACAGAATATTTTAGGGTAATACAAATTTTTACTAAAACAGGGGAAAAGAGGTCATTTTTAAAAGCAAAGTCCATTTTTCTTAAGCAAATTTGCTGAAGTTATAATTTTTAAATGCCATATGAGCAGTTTCAACCTTTCTTCTCATTTGCTGAGGCCACTGGAAAAGAAAATTGAAATATGCCAGCTACCATCAAAAGGGATGGAGAAGAGAGGTTTGAATGGCATAAGCTTTGATTGTCAGGTCAAAAGTTCCTCTCTCTCTGTTGTTATTTATTTCCCTTCTTTGCTGTGAAAAAAAATTACTAGTTTGAAAGCCAAGTTGGAATAACTAGTGGAGAATAATTTCATACATTATCTTAATTTAAAATCAAGAGAGAAACTTTTTATATACAAAGACCCAATTGTGAAAACTGGATACTTCCTCTGCTGAAACATTTATGGTGAATCTTCTCTGCCAAGGTGAAACTTCCAGTGACCCAAACAACTTCATCATGAATCTACTTGGATGAAATGCTTGGTTTTCTTCTCCTGTATATGTCTAGGACACTATCTTATAAAGTCTCTTTCCCACTTGTAGGACAGGGGCTGGGGCCCAAGATAAAAACACAGAGTCAGTTAGAAGAAACCAGATCTGTGTTTCAAGGAGGAATCTGCATAAGGTGACTGACCAGTTGTGATTTGCCTGGAACTTTCCCAGTTTTAACTTAAAGAGCCCTGTGTCCCAGGAATTTCCTTAGTTCTCAGCAAACCATTCTCTGTCCTTTCATCGTATTTTGTGTGAGATTTGAGGCAGAGATTAGAAACGGTTTTTCATAAACTTCACATTAATACTTAATGATTATTTGGCTACTCTGAAGCAGTAACCATTGATGATTGTACATTAATCTACAAGGGCAAATTTTATACTGGGCCTCGGGAGTTCCAAAAGATAATGTACAAGAATCCACCAAAATGGGCAAAAGTTAAACATGTCAATAAAATATTTAGCATTCCTAATTAAAAGAAATGAGAATTTACATAAACCACATAAAGAACAAAGTTAAGTGTGAGCAACTGAGTGGTTCACTGGCTAAACTATAAAAACAGTATGATAGATTTCTCCAATATTTTTCTTTAATTCCTGAACTTAAATGCCAAGGAGCAAATATAACGAGAACTCTGATTAGCCTTTGTGTTAGAGAAGGCTCTGCAAGTGAAGCTGCTTAATAGCTACACTGACTTCAGATTACATTGTCAAAATCTTGCCATTATAAAGAGGAACAGAAATACAGTAGTCTTAATGTCATGCTTTATTTCTTCTGGTGTGTTTGGCAGACAGAAATCTACTTTGACTCGAGAGTAAAGTAAGAGTGGATGGAATAAAAGAAAGCTTTGTAGGCTCTAGGGAACATGGAGAAGATGGTCCCTAGCACCAACCATCAATGTGTTCTCTGAAATTAACTGTATCTTGTGGCTCAGCTGGTAAAGAATCTGCCTGCAATGTGGGAGACCTGGGTTTAATCCCCGGGTTGGAAAGACCTCCTGGAGAAGGGAAAGACTACCCACTCCAGTATTCTGGCCTCGGGGAATTCCATGGACACAGTCCATGGGGTAACAAAAGGTCGGACACGACTGAGTGACTTTCACTTATAAATAGGTTGTGGCCATGTGAATGAGGGCACAGTGAGAAGAATGTGAGTGAAAGCTCAGCTTCATGAAGCTAAGAAAAATGTGAATTCTCCATAGATGCCTTAGCTGGAAGTGAAGAACTCTGAAATAGAGGCATTGCAAATGGAAGTAGCCGACTCCCAGAGACATATATAGAGGGACACTAAGCCACAAACACCTGATCTGTATCAGATTATGATGGGAGCAAGAAGTAAACTGTGTTCACTCAGGGGTCTTGTATTAAAACATTGACACTTTAGGGTTTGTGCTACTGACCTATAAAATTACCTGCTGAAATGATAAAAACTAAGGTTGTCCACTAAACCCCTCTAAAATGTCCTCTTGGAAAGAAGCCGTGGCTCTATATTACAAAGTATGAGGTGGGCATCTCATAGCAAAATTGACTCAAGAGTAGATGCCTTCAGCTCTTTCTGTCCTTAATAAAGTTATTGTTAGAACACTGTATCCCCAGAATGGGGTGATGTGTTATGTAGCCCAGTTTGTAGGGCAGGAACAATATAAACTTTTTTTTCTTTGTATGAGACAGCTAGTCTGAATTGCCATGTGTTTTGTGCTTTTTCCTCTAAATCTCCTCTTATCCTCTATTCTAGCCTTCACTTTTCTGTTCAACATTACAAACTGTCATGTTGCATTCCAGCGGATGTGCTGATTATTCATTCAAATGAATACAGTAGTAGTAAAATAGAAAGAAAATGTATGGCTTTAATAAAATGCTCTTCCTTGACTACAACTACCTCTTGGACTGTCCTCACAATAGCTGCAGAATTGTGAAATGTGGATTCACAAAGCACAGAGTCAAGCTTTTGTTCCACTACTTACTAACTGTATGAACTTGGGAATGTTATTTTACTTTAAATCTCACTTTCTTATCTACAAAATGGGAGTGATGACATCTACCTTATAGCTACTTTAAGAAGTATACATTGAATAAGGGTGGCAGAAGTGTGTGCTGTAAACACCTGACACAGACACAGTGAATGCTAGGTAAATATGCATTGAATGCTCACGAGTTCACAGAAACAAAAAGCATAAAAAACTGAGGTGTGCATATCAACTCCAAGTGCTGTGCACAGTAGTGTGCTGGTAAATAGTAACAAATGGCTTTCATGGGGTGGAAGATACAGATCTGTAGTGTTTACCTAACTCCATCGTCCAAATGCTCCTCCCATGGCTAATATCGAGCAGTTGACATGAAGTCCTAGGAGGTGGAGCTGAGACAAGAGCGCAGGAGCACATCATCATAGTGTTACATTTCCTCCACGCACATGTGACAGATACAAGTAATCTCAAGCAGAGGCAATGGCGAACTGAGGGAAAATAATTTAGAAGTAATGTTTTTAGTTTTTACTATCTGTTAAAAATTTTATTAGAATTTGAGTTTATGGATTTTAATGCTTATTAACAAACATAAGAGGCTCGTGGGCTATAGTCCATGAGGTCACAAAAGAATTGGATGCCACTTAGTGACAAACAATAACATATGCCGGGAGCCAGCATGGGAGATCCCACCCATGACAAGGTCATGCAGAAGAGTCCTGATAAGCAAGGCCTCAGGACTCGACGGATCCCCTGGACCTGCTCGAGCACCTACCCCCAAACCAGAATCTGTCTGTCTTACTATTTTATGTCTTTCACCAGCTCTTCTGACGTTATCAGGGGGCTGTCCCCTGACCACCTTTCTCTGGTAAGAGTTAACTTAGGGCTTTAGTTAATAAATCTCCTGGGCATGAAAGGAGTGTTTCAAACCCTCTGTTAGCATTCTAGCTTACTTGGCAGGTTTATCCAGACTCTTGCAACATTGTTGAGCCAATGCTTGCTGCCAAGTTCTCACATTCCTTATCCATTGTGTTCCTGGGAGTGCATATAGTTAAGATATAGAAATAACAAGCAGTAGCTTTAGCATCAGCAACATTAGACGTTGAGTTAATAAGTTCTTTCTTTACTGTAACCCACTGAATCTTTGCTCCATAAAAATGTAACTCTGCATTTTAAGGGTGACGCAGGCTAAGAATTTAAGAAGAAACACTTAAAGGGAAAATTATTGTTCTGGCTGACCAACCTTTATCAAAAGAGGTCATAAAATATCAACAGGCCTCTGGGCCAGAAGATAATGTACAAAAAATAAGACTCTTGCAGAAAAGAACCTGGTATTGATAAAAGTTAATACTGATGGAATGTTGAGTTGACTCTGCATTTTTCACCTTGCTATATGTACAACTCAGGGTATAAAAGCCCAGAGAAAAATAAAGTAAAATAGGCCTTGCTCACTGAAGCTTGGTCACCCCATGTTATTCTTTCCTTATCTCTTCCTCTATCTTTCTTCATTCACCAACATCATCCATCCTGAGGACATCCCTGGACTCTGCTGAGGCTGGACCCCAGCAAACATGTCTGTATGTAACAACCATCAATTGAAAATTCAGCAACCAGCTCTTGTAAGCTGATACAAACTAGCTGCAGCATACACTGGGTATGTCTACTTAAGTCTGCTAAAGTTCACCTTTAGTAAACGTCAGTGGTATGTTGCATTCTGGGAGCCTCAGTCTTGTCACGGTGGAGGTCGCCTGCTACAGTAGGGACAATGGGTTGAATCCCAGCTCCATGGCATGTTAGCTCTGAGACTTTGGACAAATGTCTTAACTTTTCCAAACCTCATTTTCTTCATCTTTAAATTAAGGGTTGGGGGAAAAAATGATACCTAACTCAAAATTTTTATAAATCGAAGTAATTCATGTAAAGAACTTGAAACACTGCCTAACACAACACATGAATTACATAATGCTAGTACCATCTTCCTCCTTCTCTCCCTAAACCTTTTTAGTCTTTATAATGCTTAGAGGAAAAATAAATTAACCAAGGGAACAGACAATAAACCCCTTTGGTTGTGATACAGAAAAGCCCTTGAGCCAGGTAACTTCACCCAGACTGTGTCTTTATATATTTTTGTGTGTCTTTGTTCTCCATACAAGAGCAGTAACTAGAACTACCTCGAGCTGGTTGCTTCACAGGAGCAATTTCTATTTAAGTGAAGCAGTCCTTACATCAAGTGCAGATAAAAAACAAACTTCCCTGAATCTTTTGAAAGGACTGGGTTTTGAATCTGGGTCAAGTAGAAGGTTGTATGTGGGTCATAGGTGTGTACTAGAAAAAATAATCTTGAAAATTCTAACATGTCAAAAGAGAATCCAGAAATCAAACTGGAACATCTTTTATGAATCCACTTCTGACTTTTACTAATTTCAAGTATAACACAACAGGCTGATATTTAACATACAAAATATTTCTAAATAAAGAGAAGTCATAGTATAGAATGCTATTAATTCAATATTAGACCCTTTTCTTACAGCCATTAAAAATAATATGAAGTCATGACATCCTTTAATATCTATTTAATTGCTACTTAAAATTACTAAAAATTTCTATTTAAAGAAGATCTCAAATAGGTTCATTTTAGCCTTAGCCACAGGAACATGCCTAAAGAATGAAAATATATTTTACAGATAACAATTTACCTTTATGTTTGGTTTTCACGCTGGTTGACATAAACAACTAAATGTCATCCATACCTCCTTCCATCACCAAATTACCTGGAAGCAAGTCACAACCCACTTAACCCTATTTCTCCTTACATGTATACCACCCAACACTGCCAGCTCCCAAACCAATGCCTAAAAATAGTATTACATTTAATTAAATAATAAAACATCCATCATTTCTACTGGAATACAATTACAAAAATTTAATATTAAACAGGTATTTATGATTCTGTGTGATATTTTTCAATAATTTCCCTCTCCCTATTTTTCGATGAACTTTTGGGGTTTTTTTTTTTTTTTTTTATTTTTTATTTTTTGCTGCCCATGGGCTAGCACCAAAATTTAGGCCTGGCAATTTAGAAACAGTAAGACCCTAAAGAGTCAATATGTCAAACTGTCAATAACTTTGTTCAAAAGATTTGATTTTACAACACTAGCTAAAACCAAGCACTGGGCAGCTGAGTAGTTTCTTTCTAGCCAGAGTTCCACAGGGTTGGTTACGGTGGGTTTCATTTCTAACAAGTTGCTGTCATCTGTGTCCATGCACATGAGAAAGCGCCTGTGTCTTGTCCTGGTGTCTGTCCCTCTGCAGGCGTGAGTGGGTGTATAGGATGGGCAACATATTACGGACTCACGGATGAAGAGGAGGTCCTTGGACCATGACCCATGGCTCATTTTGAATCTCACAAGACAGAAATAGTCATCTCAACTGAAAAGAAACTGGAGGACTTCCTACTGTGGAACAATCCCACTTTCAGATTCTACATCTTATGTAATATAGACAAATAAAACAAAATCAGCCTTCTGGTGTTTATAACCTACTGGCAAAAGCAGACATACATACATGTAATTATAAGAAAAGAAATGGACATGCTTTTATCTGCGATGGCATGTTCTCAGGCAGTTTGGAAGCTTTTTATATTTAAGGTACATTTGACTTTAGTTACACAAGTTAAGGTCTCCACAATCAAAGTCAAGGTAAAGACGGTAAAGGGTGTCTAGGACAGAGCAACAAAGTCACAAGCAAAAGTGAGTCAAGCGCACAGTGTTGTCAGGGAACAGAGCGGGACCTGCGGTGCTGGAACAAGGTCCACACTGGCAGCCGGGGATGAGAAGGCTGACTGCATGGTGCTTGATTGCATCATTGAATCCTGGGACTGAATCCTTAAACCTATGGGAAACGTGGGGAAGGAAATGGTCAGATCAATGATTACATATCACATAAGTGTAGAGCTCGGTGGACAGGGTGAGAGGCTACACAAAGGGAAATGGATTAGGATGCCATTTATAACCTCAGGTAGGCTGGAAACCAGAGAGAGAGAGAGAGTGGAGAAGCTTTTGTGTCAACACTGACAGCAGTTGGAAATCTATCTATCAGATGACAATGTTTAAAAAAAAAGGTTCAAGATGGGGACCGTGAGCCACAGTGGTACAGAGGTGTCTGGCTCAGATGGAGGTGGCTGATACTAGTCCAGATAGTTCTGAGGAGCAGGTATACAGGGAAAGACTGCATTTGATGATCAAGTAGTTCATACACGGAAGTATCCATGAGGTGAGGAGATCTATTTGAGTATAATGCACTATGAAATGCTACAAGCCACTAGCACACTGAGCACCTCAATGCATCTACTCTGGACTGACGGCTGCTGCTGCTGCTGCTGCTGAGTCGAGTCAGTCGTGTCTGACTCTGTGCGATCCCATAGGCAGCAGCCCACCAGGCTCCCCCCGTCCCTGGGATTCTCCAGGCAAGAACACTGGAGTGGGTTGCCATTTTCTTCTCCAATGCATGAAAGTAAAAGTGAAGTCACTCAGTTGTGCCTGACTCTTTGAGACCTCCTGGACTATAGCCTATCAGGCCCCTCCATCCATGGGATTTTCCAGGCAAGAGTACTGGAGTGGGGTGCCATGTCCTTTTCCAATTGACATATGAGTAACTATAAAATACACACCAGATTTCAAAGACTTTACACAGAGAGAAGAATGTAAAATAGTTCATTAACAATTTTATGATGATTACATGTTGAAATAATATTTTGGGCATTCAGTTCAGTCGCTCAGTCATGTCCGACTCTTTGCAACCTCATGAACCGCAGCACGTCAGGCCTCTCTATCCATCACCAACTCCCAGAGTCCACACAATCCCATGTCCATTGAGTCAGTGATGCCATCCAGCCATCTCATCCTCTGTCATCCCTTTCTCCTCCTGCCCTCAATCTTTCCCAGCATCAGGGTCTTCTCAAATGAGTCAGCTCTTTGCATCAGGTGGCCAAAGTATTGGAGTTTCAGTTTCAACATCAGTCCTTCCAATGAACACCTAGGACTGATCTCCTTTAGGATGGACTGGTTGCATCGCCTTACAGCCCAAGGGACTCTCAAGAGTCTTCTGCAATACCACAGTTCAAAAGCATCAATTCTTTGGTGTCCAGCTTTCTTCACAGTCCAACTTTCACATCCATACATGACCACTGGAAAAACCATAGCCTTGACTAGATAGACCTTTGTTGACAAAGTAATGTCTCTGCTTTTGAATATGCTATCTAGGTTGGTCATAACTTTCCTTCCAAGGAGTAAGTGTCTTTTAATTTCATGGCTGCAATCATCATCTGCAGTGATTTTGGAGCCCAGGAAAATAAAGTAGCCACTGTTTCCACTGTTTCCCCATCTACTTGCCATTTTGGACATAATGGGGTTAATTAAAATATTTTAATAAAATTATATTCCTGTTTCCTTTTACTTTTTAATGTGACTACAAGAAACTATTAGCTTTACATATCTGTCTCATATTTTTATTGGACAATGCTAATGTGAGGAACTTTTAATAAAATATTGAGTTAAAAAAAATTCGCCTCCAGAGGGTTGGAGGGAAGAAAGGATACATGGATACACATGGCTGAGTCCTTTCACTGTTCACCTGAAACTACCACAACATTGTAAACTGGCTATACTCCAATACAAAATAAAAAGTTTAAGTTATAGAAAGAAAGAAATGAGTGGAGCCTCAGAGTCCTACAGGACAATTAGAAAATAATAATAAATTTATTTATTAAAAAAATCTCTTCCCAAAATATAATTTATATTACTGAATTATGATAAACCCATGAAATTGTTTCTCTCTATCATGTATATGTAAGTGACCTTGTGTCCCATTCACATATTAAATGGCGTGCTTATGTTTCAGTGCGGAAGGACTCTGATTACAAAAGTGAATCATAGGAACAAAATCTCTAAGAGTTTCAGGGTGAAAGTAAAATGTGGCCAGAGACATCCAGGAAGCAGGTGGGATGGCAGGGACGTAGATTTAGAGGAAGGGCTCTGCACCTGCTGCCTGCTTCCCATGGAGCCCCCATGACCTCAGTCAGCAGTGGCTCCCCTGATTTCATTGCCCTCACCTGCAAAACAACTAGGCTAACCTCCTTCATCTTCTGTGACTTGATGCTATCATTTCATGAAACACAAAGGATTATATCATGTTTATATGCATTGATAGTATTTGGTAGAAGAAAGGGATAGAATTCCATAGAGGGAAGTGGGTAAGCATTTACAGAGGCACCAACTCCAAAAGGAAAAAAAAACTTAAGGAGAATGATAAGTAGACCAGGCATTTTAAGGTAGATTTATAGAGGGGAAAGCTTGAAAACACTTGAAGGTAAATCGCAGAAAATTTCCAATGCCGAACTAAGGAAACAGAAATTACCTTCTATGTAAGTGGTTCTCAACACCCACTGCCCCCTAGAAGAATTTGGCAATCTCTAGAGATACTTGGTTATCACAACTAGAAAACAAATGGCTGCAATCAATAGCAAGAGGGTAGCGGCCAGAGACGTTGCTCAATATTCTATGGAGCACAGCCCACCATCCAAGCAAAGAACTACCTAGTCCAAAATGTCAGTAGTGCCATGGTTGAGAAACCCGGTTCTAGGTAACAGGGAGCAATTCCAGATCAGTGACTCCGTCAGCGGATTGCCTCCCTTCTCTCCTCAGCTATGTGCAGTATCTCTGCTATGCACTTTAACCCAGACAGCTGAACAACGTACACTCTGTCCCCTCATCCTACCCAGACCATGGTTACAAATGTGCCTATTTTAAATAAAAATAATCATTACAATATCAGGGAATTTACACTACAGACACTTTTTAAGTTGATGCTTTATGGAACTATATTTGGCCTTGGAACTAGAACAGCAGTTAGTGGGCTGGTCCAACCTGTTCTAATTAAATAGAAAGTTAATTTAGAAGTGACCTAAAAGTGAACCTTTTTGAAAGTCAGGAATGTGTTTGTACTAATTTGGGACTTTATTTTCAATTTCTCTCTGTTAGAAGAGAGAATGAAATGGTAAGAGCCAGAAATTATCTTCACTGAATATCCATCTGGAAGAAAAAAAATGATAGATATACTGGAATAACTTCACCCAATTTTTCAAAATTCAACAGGAGAGCTGTGTAGGTTTTAACTAAATGGAACTTCTCCTACTCTTGTTTACTTATTCTGAGAAAAAGTGCACCTGGGACAAATTATCCTACCCTCTTAGAGAGGGGGAATGGCAACCCACTCCAGTGTTCTTGCCCAGAAAATCTCAAGGACAGAGGAGACTGGTGGGCTATATAGTCCGTGGCATCACTAAGAGTTGGACACAACCAAGAAACTGAGCAGCATGCACGCTGGACGCAGACATACACCTTGCAGGATTTTTGCTTTTCAAAACTAAGCTCAATGTATCATTTTTAAATTTCAAATGTTTCCCTTTCCTACTTCCTTTAAGCTAAATGTAGCTTGAGGACAGTGACTTGTAGAGCTATAAGAAATATACAAGCATCACACTCTGTACCCAAACAAAGCTTTCCCTTATCTTTCCACCAAATACAGAGTCTGTCTGGGCACTAATGGACAAAACAAAGCAGAGCAGTAAAGCCAAGGAAGTGATTTCGTTTTGTCCCATGGCACTGATCAACCACTATACATTGATAACTATGAGATTTTTTTCATCCCCAACACTGCCCTCTCCTCAGAATTCCAGCATTATTCAGTCACCTGCCTCACTGGCACAACTATTTCAAGGGCTATGCAATAGTGCAAACTCACTATGTACAAACCAAACCCCTCACTTTTATCCCCCAGACCTGCTCCTCTGCTAGCTTCTGCTGATGGCAATTCCACCCTTCCAGTTGTCCAGGCCAAAATCCTTACTGTATTACCTTAAAGTTTTATCTGGAAACCAGCTTTATGCTCATCCCTCCTTCTTATCCTTTCTACCCTGGAGTGTGTCACTCTCCTTACATCACTGCAACTGCCATCTAACTGGTCTCTGTGCTTCCATTCCTGCCCTCAGAATCGAGTCTCATAAGAGGCACCAGGACAAACTTTTCTAAAACATAACCTGGATCATGTTACTCCACAAACCCTTGATGAGTAACCCATTTCACTCAGGGTAAAAATCCAAGTCTTTGAGAGAGCCTACAAAGGCCTATACCAGGAGCTTCAAACAGTTTCTGCACAGCCAAAGAGTAAATACTGTTTGCTTCATGGCTAAAAAAAAAAAAAAAAAAAAAAAGGCTGCTCTCCATCTCAACTACTTATTTAAGGCAGCAGACAAGATATAAATGAATGGTCATGGTTAGTATTTGTAAAACCAAGCCATGGGCAAGATTTGGCTAGTCGGCCATAATGCCCCACGCCCTAACATCCTGCTTTCCTGCTTTATTTACCTCCATAGCACTTAATGCCATCTGCCATACTGTGTATTTACTTGTTTATTTTATGTTTCCTCTAATTGGGGTATAAGCTACATTGTCTCTTTCCTTTAAGCAGTATGTCCAGTATCTAGAAACCTTTCTTGTTACATGTTGTGCTGAGCTGTGCTTAGTTGCTCAGTCATATCTGACTTTTTGTGGACCCCATGGACTAGAAGTCCACCAATCTCTCTCCATTCATGGAATTCTCAGGCAAGAGTACTAGAATAGGTTGCCATGTGATCAGGGGATCTTCAGGGGATCTTCCCAACCCAGGGACTGAACCCAGGCCTCCAGCATTACAGGTGGATTCTTTGCCACCTGAGTCACCAGGGAAGTCCTTCTTGTACACAATAGGCATTTAATAAATAATAGTTAATGAATGAGGAAAGATGACAATGCAGCCATGCAGGAGATCATTGGTCCACTAGCTGGTAGGTCACTGTACACGCACAAAGAGAAGTAAAACACACAGGCCACTGTGTATGTTGTGATGCCCCATCTCATTATACCCAGCAAATCTTTCCAAACACTACCATCTACACTTCTTAATCATGAGGGTTACTGTAATTGGGATAACAGAAGGATTTCTTACATTTTGGTAACACCATAGTTTTTCAAAATGACTCTCAATGCCTATTATTTCATTTCATCTGGACAAAAATCTTATAAGGAGTCAGAGAAAAATGTTAATATCCAGATTTACTAATTAAAAAGACAATACAGAGAGATTAAATAACTTTCCAATGATCAGAACTAGTGAGGCCTTCACAGAAACAAGCCTAGAACTGAGCGATCACTTTGCCCTGATGCATTTTTCTCCTCTCATACATTTGATTCAAGGTAGTCCAGGTTTCATGCTTCATAATAAAAGAGAATATATTCTGGGAGGTGGGAGATGAGAAGAACTTTGGCCCCTGAGATACTCTGGCAAAGTTGTGGGAGACAGCAAGGCAATTAAATTCACCCATCCCTGAAAATAATAATCCTCTAGGCCTTAATAAGAGAATTATTGGGTGATAAATGACAGTTTGCTAGTAAGAATGAAGAATGGAAGGTACTATTTACTGGGAAGGTAGCAAAAACTTTGAAAAATAATCAAACTTTTAAACTTCTATGACCTTCATTTCTCCAGAGACACTCCCACTGGGTTTTGGCAGGGGTACTCGCAGTCTGAAAACACTTCTGCTTGTTCTTCCAGCTTCTTTCTTAATCAGGGGTTTGGGGAACCAGTGTCGGTTTTCTTAGAGGCAAAGAAGCAGGCAGAGAGATTTCTGAATTCCTATTCTGAGGTCAACCATTTCCTAAGGGAGAAATGGAAATGTGAAACACTTTCCAGCATAACATTCTGATTTATGACATTTGGTGTGTCGTGGCTTGTTTCTTTTGGAGATAGTGAAGTGAAAGTTGCTCAGTCATGTCCAACTTTTTGCAACCCCATGGACTATACAGTCCATGGAATTCTATAGGCCAGAATACTGGAGTGGGAAGCTGTTCCCTTCTCCAGGGGATCTTCCCAATCCAGGGATTGAACCCAGGTATCCCACATTGCAGGCAGATTCTTTACCAACTGAGCCATCAGGGAAACCCAGAATGCTGGAGTGGGTAACCTATTCCTTCTGCAGTGGATCTTCCCAACCTAGGAATCGAACCCAGGCCTCCCACCTTACAGGCAGATTCTTTACCAGCTGAGCTACCAAGGAGAGAGCACCCATGTAAATTAAACACAAACACTTTTTACATCTTTCCAACCAACAGCCAAAACATGTAGCATCTCAACACTTGAAATATACTTTACAAATTGATACAAAAGAACATTTCAACAGCATCTGGTTTTCATCTTTGGTTTCTTCCCTTCCATTCATTATTGCTAACAACATAGAAAAATCTGTATAATCAGCAATCTACCAGTAAAAATCCACCTTGCTGTTTTCAGTTGCTAAGTTGTACAACCCCATGGACTGCAGCACACCAGGCTTCCCTGTCCTTCACTATCTCCTGGAGTTTGCTCAAACTCATGTCCACTGAGTCAGTGATGTTATCTATCTATCTTATCCTCTGCTGCCACGTTCTCCTCCAGCCCTCACTCTTTCTCAGCATCAGGATCATTTCCAATAAGTCGGCATTGGGCGGCCAAAGGATTAGAGCTTTAGCCTCAGATTGCTTCTCTCCTGCTACCAAAATCACTCTGAGATCATGCTTCCCTTTACTAAAAGGTTGTTCTTTCCCTCCAATACAGTCCCTCTACATATTTACAAGCAAGTAACTCTGCATACCAACAAGTAACCTTTACTATTCCAGTATGAAGATACCACTGTAGAAGAATGCACTTGATATGTTTGTGGTGGAGCCCCATGTCGGGTGGGGCTGGGATGGGGATCGAATACACTTCACAGAACAGTTGTCACTGAGCTGAGTTTTCAAAGAGGAGAGGAACAGTCCCTACAGATGTAGAGAAAAGGACAATTCAGACAGAGGCAGAAAGTTAGGTGCCCAAGGGCCCTACCAGACAGTTCTACTTCTTAATTACCCAGTTTCTCCTGCCTCAAAGCCCAGGGCACACTTTGCTCTTTAGCTGTCAGTTTAGTGCTCTTGTTCCTTCCTAACACTTAAATCTCCCTCTTTTAACTCCAAGGCAAGGCTAAGGATTTGAATTTCTTTGAATCCTTCAAAAATGTATTCGACATTGTAAAGGATTAAACATACTCGGTGCAAAAAACTAATAATTAACTTTGTCTCTATATTCTTTATACTCCTTGAGTTCTTTGAACTTGTAGTTGTCCATGATAAAATCCCAGACTTTTTAGCAGGACATACAAAGTCCAGTCTGGTCTGGAGCTAACCCACTCCTCTCTCTCAGCCTCATTTTCCCACCACTCCCAATGCTCCCTCCTCCCCTACTCACATTATAGTCCCGCAAACACACACTCACACATTTCTCTTAGGTTAAATGGTGTACTACTTGACATTCCTCAAGTTGGCCTTGTCTTGCTTCATGGATTCCTGAAACTTCACATCTTCCCTCTGTCTGCATTGCCCTTTCCTCCCTAATCTATGGGACCACCCCTCTTTTCAATCTCAGAAGCTCAGCTCAGTGACAGCTGCTCAATGAGGTCCATCCCATCCCCAGCCTCAGCCCCACCCAACACAGGGCGGAGCCACCACACCACGCCCATTCTTCTCTGGTGTATCTATCACTCTCTAAAGTTACTTGTTTGTTTGTTGTCTCTCTCCTGCTGGACAATGAGATTCTTGATGTCCTTGTCTTATTCACCATTGTTGGTCAGAAGTGTTTAATTAATGTGGCAAAAGTGAAAGTCAGTGTGTAAAAGTGAAAGACACTCAGTCATGCCTGACTCTTTGCGACCCTGTGGACTGTAGCCCACCAGGCTCCTCTGTCCATGGGGATTCTCTAGACCAGAACACTGGAGTGGGTAGTCTATCTCTTCTCCAGCAGATCTTCCTGATCCAGGAATCGAACTGGGCTCTCCTGCACTGCAGGTGGATTCTTTACCAACTGACCTACCAGGGAAGCCCAATTAATATGGAATATTACACACAGTTTTGAAGGGAATAAAAAAATAAAAATACAGAAGCAAGGGTCTCCCCCTCTCTTAGAAAATTTTAAAAATATTAAATGGATTAGATATGTATAATTAAGAATACCTGTAAACAACCTGCATCAGTAAGGGTCCTGTCAAGAGACAGAAATCAGATCAGTAGTTTGAGTAGAAAATAAAGTAATATAAGTAATTATTAATTCATAAAAGGAGGTGGACTACTAAAAGGACTAAAAGAGAACTCTAAGCAGTCTGGAGTTTCGATGTGCAAAAGGCAGCTACTACCTCTTAGCTGAGGGAAAGGGACTCCAAACTGAGATTCACATATCTTCAAAGAGGGTGTGGTCTGAGAGTTCAACCAAAGCTACCACAGATATGGTCCATAAAAGGTACTCAGAAGCAGCCCCTGGTTGATGAAAGTGTACCCTGAGAATGTAGCTGGAACTTCCAGACTTCCACGCGGAGTAACAAGTGGAAGGAGGGAAGTATCAACCTGGCACCATCAACTTGTAGTATCCCTCTAGTGCCCTCTATTGGCAAAGTTGAGCATCACACCAGCAGCAAAGGGAAAATGTTTACAGGGTCCAGTTCATTTTCCCAAAGCAGGGCAGAGAAGGGTGGATTCAGAGCTGAAAGACAATAAAATGATCACTGACACAAGCTTCAAAGAAAAATTAAAGAATGGAAATTTATATACAGTATAATATAAAATTAATATAATACAGAAGTACCGTGCTTAGTCAGTCATATCTGACTCTTTGCAACCCTATGGACTGTAGCCCACCAGGCTCCTCTATCCGTGGGGATTCTCCAGGCAAGAATACTGAAATGGACCACCAGTCTCTTCTCCAGGGTATCTTCCCAACCCAGGCACTGAACCCCGGTCTCCCACACTGTGAGCAAATTCTTTACCATCTGAGCCACCAGAGAAGCCCCACAGAAGTACTAAGGCCAGTTAATCCATCCTATTTCTAAAAGAAAACTGTAAAAGTCTTTTTGATTTTTTTTAATAAACCAACAAAAATTTTAAAAGAGAGCCTTGCAAAAAGTAATACAGCTTGGTTCAAATTAATTACAGGTTTTTAAATCCCAGGAGTTAAACACATTACTTTTTTCTTTTTTCTCTTTGAAATCTAATAAAAAAGGTTTATGTAACCTGAAGTGAGGAGTATGGAGTAGTTGAAACATTATCAGAATTGTCCCAGATGACCCTAACCAGAACCTGCAATAAGACATATTTTTCACACAACTGAGTTACTTCTTTACTGCTGTTCAGAGTAAAAAGAGATGATGTATGTGAGCAGGCTCAGTCACTCAGTCATTTCCAACTCTTTTGCAACCCCATGGACTGTAGCCCACCAGGCTCCTCGGTCCATGGAATTCTCCAGGCAAGAACACTGGGTTGCCATTTTCTCCTCCAGGGCATGTTCCCAACCCAAGGATTGAACCCCTGTCCCTTGCTTTGCCAGGTGAGTCTTTACCACTGAGTCACCTGGGAAGCCCCAAGAGACGATATAGAAGGCTAAAAATGAACAATGGGAAATAGAAATACAGAAATCCATTTAATTTGGGGGAAGTAAACAATAATAATGTCACGTAATAGAATGAATGAATAAAATACATTTATATTCCAAGAAGGGACCAGTCAAGCTTTCCTCTTAGACACTGGGTATAGGACAGAGACCCTTAGAAGATGAGAGAGCCATGACTTGGGCTCGTTTCCCGTGGGCAACATAACCCATGCCTGCTCAGTATCTGTGTTACTTTGCCTAAACTATCTCATTACCAAACATGGATTCAGATGTTGTCAATCCAGTTCTGCATCGAGATGGTTTCATTTTTCAGGATGTGTAATCTGGAATCATGAAAGCGGTTGACAAGATAGGCATTTCATTCTAGAGTTTGGAACAGGAAGAACGCTGAGAACTCTGCTGAAATGACAGGCTGAAAAGCTTTGCTAATGCAATTCATATTGAGTAACAAAGTCTCTTAAACATACAAATGTCAAAATACTGTCAGGCAGATATTTGTTTCCAAGTGATACAATAGTATGTGAGAACTGGCAGGTGGTGGGGCTCTGGACATCACAGCATTGACATCAGGGGCATCGGATTCTGGTTGGATTCTTCCGCAGACTTCGGCATGAGGGCCATGACTATCTGTGACATGGCTTTGCCTGTTAGGTTTCTCTTCAGTTCAAAATCAGCACCACTCATCATTATTGTGTTTTTTCTTCCTTATCGCCTCAATATCTGAAGATTTCTGTATTTGACTTGCCTTGGACAACCTCCAGACACAGACCACTGGATTTTACTAAATCGGCAGCACCCTCTGGAACTGCTTAATTTTTCTGGCAGAAAGGCACCCATGATGCATTGCTTCCTCTCACAGAGCTAATGAATTGCAGTGCCTGCACCATAGGACTCATCTTGAAAGGACAGGTCACTGAAAGAAAGTTGTTCTTTCCCTTGAGGGAGCATCTGGGAGCAATATTCCTACATGTCGAATCTGTTAGCTCCTGTCTCAACCACACCAAGACACCTGGCCACCAGATTCACACACCAGCTTGCCAAATCTCATCAGTTCATCGACAGCACAGAGGGCCTTTAGATTGGGGTGGCCCAAGAGTGGAATGCTCACCAGAGAAAATATCACATTCTATCCTTTTTCACTGAACAGTGATTATCAGAGAAAGCTGAGCAGCCAGTGCTTGTTATTTTCCTTAGTGTCTGGTAAACACTCATCTGGTCCCAGATCAATTTGTTGAGCATCTACTGTAAAAGTGAACTCAGATCATATTTCTTAAGTACTCATCAGACTTTCTTGGGCACCCAAATATGTTTTTTTCAAGGTAAATAGAGGCCACCTTAGTCATCCCTGAGCATTTCTGATAAGATTCTTCACATAGCTTAGGAAGAATTGTTTATATGCTAGATAATGTGCTGGAGATTTTTTTAATGAGGCTCAGGTACTTTAGCTGTTGCTCAAGAATGCACTACGGTTTCAATTCAAACCAGACTGCACTCATCAACACATGTTCCTTTGATGAATTATTATTTATGTGAACTGACAAAGCAGTGTGATTTTTCCATCAGTCATCAAATCTGCCCTTACACAATTGGCAATAAATGTTTATTTTCTTCAGTAAGAATGATCTTAATATGCTTGCAACCTGCTGTTTGTTATGATGTTTTTATAACAATGGTAACTTCTTAAAAAAAATTTTGATTCAAACATTACACAGCTCTTCATTGGGTTCAAAACTAGGAAGTCTCATTTTTGCAGTTTTACTCCTATGACACTCACCAAGTACCTAATGTTGTTAGATTGCTCTATCTCAACAGCTACTCAAGGCTCAAACACACTAAAGGAAATTTAAAAGATAAGAAAAACAGAATATCCTGGCCATTGATGGAAACAAGATGCAGTAGATCTGCTCTCAATGAACATGACTGTATGGGAAACCTGTGAAATATCAGGTTGATGTCTACAAATGCTCCTTATAAAAGCGATAATGGAGAAAAAGCTGATGAACACTGACATATGCCTCTCTGAAACTGCAAATACTACAACACAGGTTGCTATCAAGTCTTTCCACAGTGTAAAACCCCTCAACGTTTCCCTATTACAGACAATTCCTTATTAAATAACAAACTCATTAGTCTAATATCCAAGGCCCCCTATGCTCTCAAAACAATCCACTTCTTTAGCTTTCTTTTTCAGTCCCATCCTATAACCCTCCTGTTTCAGAAAACTAACCTCATCATTTCTTACATTTCCTTGCCCCTCTGCCTTTGTTTACACTGGTCGCTCCATCTGAGAACAAGTTCACTCTTCTATTCTCTCTTCCATTCCTCCTCCCAAATTTCATCTTTCAAGGCCTGGTTCAAACATCTCTTCTTCAAGGTTCCCCACACTCATGAACGTAATCTAAGAGATCAGCCTTCCCTTGGAACATCTAACCAGTCAGTAATTCTTACTTTCACTTTACTTGGAATTAAAATTAGACTTAGCAGCAGCAGCAGCAGCAGTAGGGCTCTCACCACTACCAGTTAAGTTGTGAAAAAAAGAATTGTTTTTGCAGAATTCTGTAAGCCCCGATGATCTAACATAGTATTTTGAACATAATAAATACTCAGTTTTTTCAACTGAAAGAAATTACCCTTCATCGCTTTTTTCGGGAGGAAAGTATACTTTTGTCACATCTTGATCCCTGGGTCAGTATGGCAGTTTGCTCGAGTCCTTAGTGAACTGTTGCTTCCTCATGAGTGGTGATGACCACAAACTATTGGTTATGTTACTGTGGCTATCCAGAGTTATCTGAAGTCATATACAATTGCCGCTGTCTCGGGGAGATAGGTACTCACACTGCTCCATACCCTCTTGGTCATCCAGGTGTTTTCTATTTCTTCCAGTGCCAGAGTGGCTTGTGTTGAATCTGGAAAGACAGATGCCTCAGCAATTGCTAATAGACTCCTTAATGCATGCATGATGACAGTATGGCAATAACTACTTGAGTTCCTTTCATTAGTGACAGTTTCCTGACCAGTTTCAGTTAAGGGGCTAGCCTTCCAGGGAAGCTTTTCTGCAGCAGATCAAGTAAACAGCAAGCACATTCTGCATGCTGAATCAGTTGGGAGTAGTTGGTCGATGATTCAGAAGAAAGAAATACTTCTTTTTGATTTTCAAAATGTCTGAAGCTTAGTTACAGGAAAAAACATCCCTTTAAAAGTCTTTTTGAAATCACACAGTTTAGGACTGGCAGAGCTGGAATACCAAGCTGATTTTAGAGATGGTTATCCTTGGTCATGCTGTCCACACATAACACTCTTCTCCCAGTGTCCTCATACTCTGCCATTCTTTTCCTCCAAAAGGCTTCCCTTGTTGGTCAGATGTAAAAGAATGTACTTTGTCCGTGGGGAAAGTGCAAAGGACATGAATGGGCCCCAAATTTCTAAAGGTAGTCATCAGCTCTGAAAATCTTCTACATGGCTATAACCACTAGTCTTAGCTATAAGAAAAGGAAGAAATGCAATGTTCTTCATTGATATAATTGGTCTATTAATTGTCAAATTATGGGATGAATTTTTCAGGAAAATGGGTCAGGCATCATCTCTAGACACTGGATCAATGTTCTCTGGTACTCACTGATATAAATGGACCTAAGTGTCAATCAACAGATGAATGGAAGATGTGGTGTATAAAAACATATACATATGTGTGTGTATACATATATAAAATATTAGTCATGAATGAAATAATGCCATTTGCAGCAACATGGGTGGACCTAGAGATTACTATATTAAGTGAAATATAATAAGTGAAGTCAGCCAGAAAAAGATAAATATCATATCTATCATTTATATGTGGAATATAAAAAATTATACAAATGAACTTATTTTAAAAACAGAAATAGACTCACAGACAGAAACAGACTTTCAGTTACCAAAGGGAATTGGTGTGAGGAGAGATAAATAAGGAATTTGGGATGAACACATATGTCCTACTCTATATAAGCGTATCACCCTGGTGGCTCAGATGGTAAAGAATCTGCCTGCAATGCAAGAGACCCAGGGTCAATCTCTGGGTTGGGGGAGATCCCCTGGGGAAGAAATGGCAATGCACTCCAGTATTCTTGTCTGGAGAATTCCATGGACAGAGGAGCCTGGCAGGCTACAGTTCATGGGGTCACAGAGTCAGACACAACTGTGCGACTAACACATACACATATATAAAATAGGTAAACTACGAGGACCTACTTATAGCACAGGGAACTATACTCAATATCTTGTAATAATCTATAATGTAAAGGAGTCTGAAAAACATACGTGCATAACAATTATTGTGTTGTATACTTGAAACTAATACATTATGAATTAAATATAACTTTAAAAAGAATAGGATATCAAGATGAGATCTGCTATCATGTTTTAATTGGATCCATTCCTTTTTCATAATAGCTGGATTATGTCAATATTTATTTTCTAAGTTCTTTTCATTCTCAGTGTAATTCTTCCATTTATAATTTATTTATAACATTCACAAAACTATTCCTGAAAGTAAACTATTGAAATATATAATTAAAGACATAAATTTGCTCAACTATTAAATCCATTGTGCATTTTTGTGTGTCGATTACAGTCTTCTAGAAAAAAAAAGCCTGTGGAGGGTAATATATGAAATCCAACCCACCTCCCCAAACTGCCTTTGTTCTTCACTACTGGAAAAGAGTCCCTTCCCCATTTCCTCTGATGGGGGAAAAAAATTAGGATAAAATACATGGTGGTGTTTTTGTTAACTGTATTAGATCATCAGTCCCATCACTGTTTCACAGATTAATACTGGGAACATGATGAGTTGTCTATTCCTAATGCCTTCTTCAAGAAGCTCTTAGAAATAATCAGAAACTTGACACTGAGGGAGATGGAAGCAACAAGAAGAACTTGATATTTATATAAAAGCCATCTTTTTTCATGTCCAATTAGCAACAAAATGAGGTGTACAAGTTCTATCTCTGTAGACACACACAGTAACTCTTTTATTTGTCTACTTTTGCACAAAACAGAGCACATGGTATGTATCTGTTCTTAAAGTTTTCAACCTCTCATTATCTAGAATTGAAACAGGAATATAAAAGTTCAGAGGACTAGTTTCCACCCAGTTCTCACCAATGATACTTGACTGCTTAGAGTGACTGCAAAATGTCTGAACAGATCTTAGTATAAAATCTACTTCTATTATATATGAGTGCACAACCATACTACTGACATTATATATACCCCCTTGCTCTCTCTCTTTATATATATATATAATTTATGCCTAAAATTAAAGATAACTGTCAATGTATTTAATTACTAGAATACTCCATAAACTGATCATTTTAAAGAGCAGAATTTGACTTCTAATATTTTTATTCATATTTAAATTATATTTTACTGTAAAAGTTTCACCAATGGAAAATTGTATATTAGTGAGGATTTCTGATTTTACCTAAGAGAACACAGAAAACTGCCATATCCTAAATAGAGGGCTGAGTAAACAAGTGATTTGTTCATTTGTTTGTCTGTTACATTCTTTGCCTCACTTCTGCTTACAGATGACTGTGAATAGACTTACAAAAATAAAAACAATAAAAAGATGAAAGTAAATATAACTGAGAATAAATTATTTAAGGCCAAACTTTGATGACAAGGGTTCTAAGGGCTTATACATTTCTACATGATCTAACCTTAATTCCTTGTAAGTTGTTGTATTTTGTTTTGGGGTTTTTTTGAGCAGAAACAAAAAGTGATAAAATGAGTTACATAATCTTTTGGTAATAATGAAGAAAATACTGATGTGCACTCCTCAACACCCCAATTTTGAAAGAAGTTTGCCCTCTGAGTGTGCTCAGTAAAATTCACAATAATCAGTGTGATCTGTCAGGAGTGAGAAATACATTTATATAAATTTTACATTTACTTAGATATAAATACACACACACAAGACTTTGAAATATCCAAACTAAGGTTAAACTGAAATTTAACATAACAAGGCAAATCTATGATGTTAAAGGCTATATTAAGAAGAATCCTAACAATATATTTTGTTCACCTGGGAAAACCACTATATAACTAGAAAGGGGATGTTCCTCCTGTACCAACTCAAGAGAAAGCTAAAGACACAGAAGATGGTAGAGGATTATCCAGCATCACCCTGGAAGGAGAAAAAATTTGACCTTGAATTACAGAGAAATGAATATTTTATTGGCTAGGACAATGCACTAGACTCTAAGCCCTGAAAGAATTTCTCTTAAAATTGTCTATCTCTCTTGGTTCTGTTTCTTGTGTTTTTTTAGCAGACTTAAAGATGGCAGGAAAAGACCTCCGATGAAGGACAATGACATTCCACATTAGGATTCTGACTTTTAGAAGTTTGAGCAGAGTGAATTGGCTTCACTGAGTCTGATCAAACCTGGAACACTGACAACTCAGTGAGAATTTCAGTAGAAAGTCATCTTGGCTTCTCCCAGAGACACTCAACCTCATCCTGCTGCTGCTGTTGCTAAGTCGCTTCAGTCGTGTCCGACTCTGTGTGACCCCATAGATGGCAGCTCACCAGGCTCCCCCGTCCCTGGGATTCTCCAGGCCTCCCCGTCCACAGATATTCTTATTGTTAGAAAGAAACAAATCACTTCATCAAAGAAAAAAAATTCCTAGTGCTAAATCTGAGCAATTTTTCAGGTAATATTTTGGAAGTGTACTCTTGCCTAAGTAATGGATAACATCTGGAGACACAGTCAGGTGGCTGATAGTTTCAGAGTATACATTGACAAGAACTGAGGGCATGCCACGAAAGCTTAGGGAATAATAATTCTGGATGGGGTAAGACAATGTGGTCTGAGTGGTACTGCTTTTCAGTGTTCTGATCTGATGTATGCAGAGAAGTTTGAGGGCCCAGGGAATCACCTTCAAACCACCCTCCGAAGGGTCACTTCCTCAGCAGGGCTTTGGAGAAAGGGGCTGAAGGCCACCCAATTTCATTCTCTGTGGAGAGTCAAAGCCTGAATGGAGAGTAGAAGATCCACATCCTGGGTGATTGGTTGAAGGAGCGCCTACACGTCAGGATTTGGGAAGGGGCAATTATTTAGTTTTAGATCCTTTTGTGGAAATAAGCCTAACCAGGATCCCTGCCTCAAAGAACTGTTCAACTGCCTCCACTGAAAAGATAATTGATAGAAAAGTACGGATTTTCCTCAAGCAACTGTCCTAAGTCTTTTTTTTTAAAGATTTTTTGATGTGGACCATTTTTAAAGTCTTTATTGAATTTTTTACAACACTGCTTCTGTCTTATGTTTTGGATTTTTGGCCATGAGGCATGTGGGATCTCACCTCTCTAACCAGGAATCAAACCCACACCCTTTGCATTAGAGAAGAAGTTTGTAAACACTGGACCATCAGAGAAGTCCCCGTGTTTAGTCTGTTGTAGCAAATAAGTAATGGATGAATCAGCTCCTTAAGATCTCCACCAAGATAGGTTGTACCTGGACATTTTTCAAAGCAGAAATTACCACATAACTAGCCCAGGTCCCTGTTTCTTGGTGCCTATGAAAACACAACCAAGCCACACGGTCATGGGGCATCAGTGTACATGTTATAGAAATAAAAGGTATTTATTTAGTCCAGTATTGTAAATTTACATTAAAATTACTCTTTGTTGGGCTGTTTTTAATTCACTGATTTCATTGAGCATCTTACTAATTACTATGAACAAGTCACATTTTACTATAATGATAGTCATTATAGATTAATACCAAACTCTTCTTTCTTGTTCATAGTCTTGATGCCCTTTGTTGATGAGGGATTAATAATCTTGAACTTTAATTTCTTAGAAATAAGAGAGTAATTTTATATAAAATGCAGGTAAGGAGAAAATTTTAAATCACCCATAATTGCGACACCCAGAATAACAGTTCGGTGTATAACTTTATCCTCCAGATTATAAAAAATAAAAATGCTATAACACATATCAAAAGAAAAAAAGAAAGCCTCTTGGTTTAAACTAGTGATTAAGAGCGGCCTCCAGAGCCTATGGTTGATACTTATTAGCTAAATGACTGAGCTTGCACACACATTGCTAACCTCTCTATATCTTCATTTTCTCATCTCTAAATTAGATGTGTGTTTGCTGTATAAATGGTATCCTTACATGCCAGCTCACAAGGTCAAGTCTAAAGTAACTGAAGAGAAGAGTAAAGAGCTATTCTATTGTCTTTATTTCCTTCTTTGTATCCTAATTTTATTATTTCTTACTGACCTTTAATCTTCCTTCTTTCTTGATTATAAATTTTAATATTAACCAAACCTCTTGAGCATTTAATGTAAACTCTTTTTAGAAAAAAAAAACATTGTACATGATCATTTGGCAGATTTTTACGTAACAATTGAGGCTCTTCAAAGCCATTACACAGTTCCATGAAGAAGCTAGAACGCTTATCTTAGCTGTCCTTTCTTCCTCTGCTCTCTGCACTTTGATTTTCTATCTGATTTTACTCCAAATGATACTGTGGAAACTTTTCTCCAGCCACTGGCAGGACAGACTTTCCATTTGCTTCTGCAGCTCACAGCAGCTGTGGGGCCAGTCAGCCTGGATAAAGGAGGGGGTGTGAGTGTGTCAGGAAAATGAAGAGACTATGTCAGCAACAGCTTCCTATGACCTGCTGGACGCACCAACAATCAGCTTAGCCACTTATGCAGAGTCAGTTTTAAATGTGACAAAAATATTTGTGAATTACAGACATGTGGGGAGAGAAACAGAAGGAATAGTATAAAACAATGAGAGAACAGCCCCCAGACAAGCAGACAATTCTGAAAAATATGGGGAAGTTTTTGTGGGATTCTGGCTACCAGATGCTCGTTGTTCAAAGATCTAGTTACTATGCAGTTCGCAGAAGGCTGAAATACCAGGAAATATACTAATAGCATTTGCAGTCTATCCCAGACCAGGAAGCTTGCGAGAGCTCCTGGCTGAGCATGTGAGCTCAGCCCTTTGCTTTGTTCCTGCAGCAACCTGATCACTTGCTTAAGTGGAGAAATAGACTGTTTTTCAACTTTGCCTTGAAGTTGTGAAATTCCTGTCATAAAAATAAGAAATTGTATATGAAGCTTCAGGGTCAGATCACCCACTGGTTTCAGGCATTCTCAACAGAGTTATTATGCTTTGGAGCAAGAAGGTGAGGGCAGATTATGGCTTCTTACCTGTATTTGAATTTCCTGATATTTGTTTCCTTGAGAAAGACTCTTATCATTGAAATGTTTAATGAGAGCTGGGTTGTTTTCCACAAATCCAGTTTTTGAAATGGGAAACTCCAGGATGGAATAGATAGTCACAGAATTTAAAAGTGAGTTTTATATGTTATTTTTTTATCTGATGAAAAACACCAATCCAAGAATTCAATTTGTATTTTCATACAAAGAAGAATTTCATACAATTCTTCTTTTCATACTCCAGTAACATACTTAAATACTGGAAAAGACTCACTTTGGCAGAGGTTAACTAAAAAAAAAAGATAAAAGATCCAATCGCACATGACATCCCACGATATTTTCCTCAGTTGTTAGTCACATTGTAATTCTGGCTGTGCCCCAGAAACCACAGTCCTCAATTACAGTTGCTTTTAGACATGTGGAAGAAACACATGCTAAAACAATTAACAGAATTATGACATTTACATCTTTCTCCAGATTGTCAGTCCCTGAGATTCTCCAGCATGTGATTCTATAGGAATCAAAACAATGATCATAAATCAAGCCGACCACGTTTATCTTTACCTAGCTTTGAAAAAAATGTTAAAAAGCAAAGCAGGAGAAAACAGTTTTTCCATAGACTAAGCATACGCCCCTCCCTGCTGGCAGCCAGACTCACACATTACAATGGCAGGAAGACAGGCCATCCAACCCTCTCATTCTGAGGCCATCAAGAATAGACAGCCAGTTGCCGTTTGATTAAAAGGAGCTCCAAGCGATCTCATTTCCCTACCTTTTCTTGTCCTTCTGTGTTGATCGATTTTAATACTTATTGAATGGAGTATGTAGGATAGCCTGGAGTTGCTGACCTTTAAGCAGAGAATGAAGTGGAACATCAACTTGTCATAGGGTAAGACGTTGCACCAGTGGTAAGTGCACCTTCTCTCTCAGCTCACGTGGACTAGAACATCTTAGCAACTGGAACAGTGTATATTTGTTTAGACCTCTAATACCAAATAAATTTATAGGTCTTTGATAATTTATCATTGGTTTCATATAATTATAATTCCACAAGCATTTGTTAATCACTTCCTTGAGCCAAGCGCACAGGTACTGTAGGTATAAAGATGAATGATATGACCCTTGCACTCACTAAGTTCAAGATAGCAGAAAGACAACCATACATACGAATGAGTGAGTTTAATGGGATGTGAGTTATAATCAAGCTCACCGAAACATCCTATGAAACACAGATGAAGAAACACTACAGCTGCAAGTCACAACAGAGCCCATGTCCCTGATCACAGCCAGGAAACGTTCTTTGGTAACTGGGCTGCATATCTCTTGTTCTTCCTTCTAGATCTGCTCCTCTTGCCCCAGGAGGCTGGCCTCTGAGGGCTGAACCAACAGCCTCTTTTGCCCTCTTGGCTAAATATAAGAGGGTGGGAGGAGAACGCATGATCAAGCTACTTCCTCCCCACCAAGACCCTGCTCAATTTCCATAGATTGGTTGGCCCTTTCCACGAAAGGCCACAGTTCCAGTCAGAAATCCCTCTCTACCTGTCTCACCTCTCCAGCTTGCTGGCCCCACACCTCCTCCTTCTCCCTTCTGGCCCAGCAGAGATACACTGCACTCTAGCTTGTTGATTTCTAAACTCTGCCTACAGCTGAGAGAGGGAAGGAAGGAAGAACGGGGAGTGGGGGAAGCCTTTTTTAAACTGTCCCCAGTTACCAAGTTTGAGAACACTGTCTGTTTGCTGCCAGAACTCTTGACTACTTCAGTCGCTACCCTCTTCAGATGCTAACCCTCTTAGCATTTAAGGGATTACATTCAGTGTAACTCTTAGAGAAACCACATCAGAAGCACAGAGCCAGGCTTTTATTAATCACAAAATGCCCTCAATTAGATACCAATCTAAATAAATCTAGTTCTTACTCAGGAGAGTCACACGACACTAGAACAGGCCTCTCATTGGTCCTGCCCCATGCAAGTCATACTAACTCCCACGTCCCTGCAGAGGAACCAGGTTTTAGGCAGAACTCTGGGAGATGCCCTACTGCCCAGAGTCTAGTGTTCACATAACATAGATCCCAATAATTCAATCCAATACTCATCTAGTGAAGGATTAATCCATGAAGGGTTTCTGCAGATGTAATTAAGATCCCAAATCAGCTCCCCTTAAAATAGAGAGGTTACCTAGGTGGATCTGAACAAGTCACACAAGCACTGTAACAGCAGAACCTTTTCTCCAGGTGGTCAAACCAGAAGTCAGGGATACATACTTCGGCTGGCCTGGCAGAAAGTAAACACGTGTGAGTGGTCTGTGGAGGCCACAGGGCAGGGAGCCCAGGTGGCCCCTAGGACTGAAAGGGGCTCCCAGCCAACGACCAGCAGGAACACCAGAACCTGAATATTCTACAACCACAGGAAATGGCTTCTGCTAACCACAGTGAGGACCCCAAGCACCAGATGGGAACCTCAGCTGACACCTTGTTTCAGCCTGATGGGGCCCTGAGTGGAGAAGCCAGTCACACTGTGTTAAGACACTGACCTACAGAAACTGTGGCATAATAACCTAGAGTTTTCATAAGCAACTTGAGTTTTTATAACCTACAGTCTGCAAATCTGCAATGCCTCACTTCAGAACTAAAACAGTTCATGTTGTGCCTTTGCTTTGTCTCAGGGAAATGAGCTAACCCACACAAATTTTCTTCCCAGATAGATAAAACGTATTCCTTTAAGTGCAAATGCTTGATGAACACACATTATCATCTACCTGCCTTATAAAATAGTACTCAGTACACTGTCTAATACTTAAAGAATCTAATAAATATTTGCTGAATGAAGTGTATAGGGACTCATTTAACTTCTTCATTACTCAGACTGCTTAACTCTGTAAGCATCAATTATTTACTGGGCTGTGTGATAGATTGTATCACCAGTTACTGAGGCTTGCTTTCCCTCCCTGGGAAAGGGTTCTGCTTCGCTGCTCCTTGGAAATGAGGCTTGACGTATGATTTACAAAAGTCAATAGCAACCAGAAGCAATGTGGTCACTCCCACGCAGAGCCACACTTTTCCCCCTCTGCTGTGGTCACTAGCGTGTTTCCAGGTAGAGGCTGCTCTGCCTGGAATGACTAGGATTCTGCAGAGTAAAGCCCAGTCAATCATAACGGGCAATATGACTATCAGTCAAGTTTTCCTGTTAAAGGCACTGCGGTTCTTGAATATTTGGGCACCATGGCATAAAGCAGCCCATGTTGACTGATCTAGACTCCAACCACACTGATGCCCTCAACAGTCATTAACAAGTGGATATCCATTTTCTTTGGTCCATTTTCTTGATTCCTTCCAGTTCTGTTATCTCTGCTGCTGGTGCTGAGTCACTTTAGTTGTGTCCGACTCTGGGCGATCCCAGAGATGGCAGTCCACTAGGCTGCCCCGTCCCTGGGGTTCTCCAGGCAAGAACACTGGAGTGGTTTGCCATTTCCTTCTCCAATGCATGAAGGTGAAAAATCAAAGTGAAGTCGCTCAGTCGTGTCTGAATCTTAGCGACCCCATGGACTGCAGCCCACCAGGCTCATCTGTCCATGGGATTTTCCAGGCAAGAGTACTGGAGTGGGGTGCCACTGCCTTCTCCGACTAACTGCTAATGTTGGCTAGTTACTAGGTATCCACAATGCTTTCCCTGCACTGTGACTGGGGAGATCACCTCATATTTGGTTAACTGTTTTATGTCATAGAGGCTACAGGGATTCAAAATGTATGTAGTCTTTGCCCTTCATAAACATGCAAATGTTTGCAAGCCAAATTTTTCAGCTTGAATTTTTAAGAAAATTCTCCCCTAAAATAAACAAAACATTTAGAGTATGAGGAGAAGCAGAAGAAACATTGCTTAATGAGATAAACAGCCCTTGAAATTTCATTTTCCATCACAGCTCTCTGCTCCAGTGACTAAACTCCAAACTAGTCCACACTCGGGGAGACAGAAGTGATCAGCATCAGCTCTGGGTGAATGTTTGGACACTCTCTACCTCCTACACAGCTACATATTTCCCTGAAAGTACCCCCTTCCATTTCCTCCTAGACGATGAGGCTTTTCATGGGAAAATATTTCCTATGTTGCCTCCGGTTCTGTTTTGGACAATAAATGATTCAACCACCTTGTTCTAGGGCTTGTCAGTTTCCTCTGCAAAAGTAGAGAGGAATAGCATGGATTGGGCTTAAACCCAGCTTTGCTGCATGTTAGCCATGTGTCCTTCAGTGGTACACAAACCACTGATGGATAAGCTCTGTGCGTGGTGCAGAGAAAATGATGCTACCCAGCTACCTCCTGAGACTGTTAAGATAATTACAGGCATGCATTTAGGATCTCTCTAAAGAAACTAATTCCCCTTTCTTTCTTTCCACGCTATGTGTGTGAACAGAGAACAAGCCCAGCAGTGCCTTTTTTGAGGTGGCATCACTTCTGCAGGGCACAGGCACCTTGTGTAGGTTTTACCTGGCAGCGGGTGGAGGAAGGCTCTCAGAGGCATATCCCAGAATGCCCAGCAGGAGAGAGACCCTAGGCTCCTGGTTACAGTCCTTAGCTGTAATCATTTAATTACACTCTTTTATGTTCTAATTTACTGCACCTGAAAGGGGCAGGATATCTAATAGCTGCCTTTACTGGGAGGTGAGCTACTAAAAATAGTTCCACAATCTGTGGGCGGGTTTCCAGGAAATGCTTGATTTGTTAGAGCAGACCTGGAGAGAGTGTTAATCAAGACCTTCATCTGAATCGCTTGCCCAGGCTACTTTTAAAAGGTTGAGGGCTTAAGTCTTGTTTTTACCAAGTGAGGTAGAATCTTAAAGGCATATAAGCAATTATAAAGAGAGTTGAAAATTAATATTAAAATGTTTGTGGGGATTCTACCTGAGTGACTTTGAGGCAGTTATAAATATCACCACCACCACTAAATATAACCTATCTTATATTTCCCTCTGAATGGGATTGTCCCTAGGAGTTCAAGCCCTTAGTGATAATTCATGTTTTTGACTATTCTTTCACACCACAACTTGGAAAAACAATTGGAGAGAACCTATACCTATTTTTTTAAATACAAAGTAAATATGATGAAAAGATTTTTAACTTCACAAGTGGGTGGTACTTGCTGTGATTCAAATTAACATAGAAGGGACGTGTCCCAGTTTCTTACTTTTCTTACAAAGGGTAGAGACAAAGGCTGATTAGGATGAATTTTCATTGTCAGAATGTGGAGTCTGGCATTTTCCTTGAGTTTAAATGCTATTTTAATAAATGTTGAATGTAGTTTAATGCCATTACTTTTTCTTATTTGAATTGAAGTCAGTTATTAAAGGTCAAACATAACATATGATCCTTGGGAAGAATACTATAGAAGTGAAATGTAATCCACACATAAGTAAGAACTTTTTAAAAAATGCTAGTACTTATCTTTAGTAAGCATTAAAGAATAAATGATAAAAATCCCAAGTTGAGTTACTAATTTCTTTTGAACATCAATAAACAAAATCACAACACTGTCTGACCTGAAGCATATAATTATTCATCTACTAGAAACACAAAATTAGTGTTTAAAAAATATTTTAAGCTAATTGAACTACTATTTTTGGATGCACAAAAATATTTTGTAAAGAATTTTTGTACTGCACTTTTAACAAAACAAATGGTATATTTAATTAAAGGGATACTTATGGAAGAGCTAACAAATATTTTATCATAAGAAATAAATATCTATGTATAGCAGATAGAACTATTTTGAAGTAGGGATTGATACTATCTTATACTTTAGTTGTGTTTCAAATTGTTCATTTCTATAAAAGGAGGGAAAGGGAGAGTTCCTGACCAAAAAAATCTTTTAATCACCTATTAATGAATCACTTGTGGTTAGGTTCCCAGACAAAAGTCTTTTTATGGACTGAGGTGGGTCAGGTTTCCAGACTTTTTATACCCCTTCTCATCCTATGAAGGCAAAACTAAGGCAGGTGGGAGTGTCTGCGAGCCATACTTCATGCACGTTCATGAAACTGAGACAGCAAACAAGAGATTTGCTTCATAGATGGGATCTAGCTCCAGGTTTACTCTGCAGAGTGTGGCACTCCTGTTCAATCTTTGTCTATTTAAGGCACAGCATTGTCTATCTCACAGAGATGTCATGTCTGAGGGCAAAGTTGTATGGGAGCAGTTTTGGGCTCAAGAGGGTTCTGGTCCCAGTTCAACCATAAGTAGCCATGTGATGTTAGTGACAACCTCCAAACTTCTCAACCTTCATCCCTGTCAAGTGATGGATGGACAGGCCTCTTCTGAGGTCCCTTTCTACAAATTCCATCTTGAATGCTTTTATTTTCTGCCATATATATATGTGTGTGTACTTTTAAATTTCAAGTTATATAATTATTGATATATTAGTAAAAATTAGGAACTATATAATTGGTGACAGAGTTTCAAAATTCAAAGCAAACTACTTAGTTTCTTCTTGATCTTGTGAGTGTTCAGTATGTTATTTTTAACACCTTTGCTTGAAGTTCCAAATCTTAATTTTAATCACAAAGGAAGTGGCAATTTGAGGGGCCAAACATCAAAAAATAAGTAGTAAAAAAACAAAACAGAGGGGTGAGGATGCAGAAGGCCCCCAGGATCAAGAAAGCCAGTGATTTCTTTTTAAAACAACACCATGATGCTTAGTAAGTTAAGAAGCAGTTAATATACCCACTGTGTATGGAGAGAAGAGGAGGCGGTATATTACTAAGGGAGAGTCTAGGGAGATGATTAAAGGTCAGATGTCAACCATTTGGCTGTGGGTTTTATGTGCCTTTTAGATTCATTGCTCTCCCATAAAACTAAAATGTGACGAGTTCAATAAGTGTTGCTAACACAGGATATTGAGGTTGTAATAATAAGACAGTGTTGTGCAGAACCCTTGGAGAAATTCAGAACTTCTCTCGTATAAACAAGATTGAGCTGCTTTACACTTCTCAGAAACAATTCACTCAGAAATGATTGGGATATTTTTAGGGAGAGAGATAGACAGACAGACATTGCTATACTAAGTTTTCATGAAATTGCTAAGAAAATATTTTTTTGAAATAGAAAACTGTCCTCAAATCCTTTGGGTATACAAAAGCATTGCATTCGACTAGAAATATGCAGCTGAGCATGCTGCAATTTTCATTTTATATTTTCAGTTATTGCAATAAAATTCCAGATACTGATATTCACACACTTAAAATAGCATCCTAAGATCTTTGCTCCCACCTATAATAACACCTCTTCTGGGGAAAGGCAATATGGCAGGGCCCAGGGCCATGCTTTCATAGCCCAGACAACTAGTTTGAATGACCATGTCTATAAAATAGTGAAACACAAACTTCACTAAAAACAGAAGATTTGACCAAAGTTACTTGATCTCACTTTTACCCCTAAGAGCCAGCGAATGTGTCAACTCATGGTTAAAATGCACTGCAACTTGCATTTCTATAACACTTACAGAGAGCCAGCTCATGGTGTCCTCAGAAACAGTTATCACTGATTCCTCTCTTTCCCACTTTCAGTCACAATCACGCAGTCTCGGCCTCTCTCCCACTCTTCCATGACCACCATCTAACTCAGTGGTCCAGAAGTTGGTCAGTCAACACCAGCAGACAAATAGCTATATCCCTTGTCTCCAGGTTTCTCTTCTTCTCCTACACATTAGTCATTCTTCCTAAAATCAACTGATGTCATTGTATTCCCGTGCCCTCACATTATATCACAAAGTTTAAATCTGGTCTGGCACTCAAGAGTCTATAATCCAATCTCATTTTCCTTTCAGAAATATAGCTCTCCACCTCTAAAGAGTCTTGACTCCAAATAAACCTTATTATTCCCTAGCCCCTGCATTAGAACCATTGTGTCCTGTTGCTGCTACAATCTTTCCATATTCTCACTCTCTGACACATGCAAAGAGTGGAAGTGGTTGCTCTCTAATACGATCTTCCCTATCCTTCTTTGTCGAGTTCAAACTCTACCACTCTTATGTGGTCCTCTTTCTCTCTCCTCTGAACTCCATTAATAAGTAATGTCTTTATTACTTTATTACAAATCTTACCTTTTACTTTTACTCTTCTTGTTAATCATTTAGCTTTCCACACACTTATCTTCTTCTTCCAACTGAGCCATAAGATTCTTGAAAAACACTATTAATCTTGTCTTCCTTTGTCTCTTACACACTTTCCCAGAGATTCATTCAGGACTTCATGAGTGATATAAAAACAGTTATAAAATGTGTCCATATTCCTTGATGCTATGCTTACATTTAAAATCAAACTTTCACCAATTTGAGTATTCCTTATTCTAGGACAGAGTTGTTATCATATGAAATGTACTCGTATGAAATGTACAGAAATTCAAACATACTTGCATTATTTATTCTTAGATGGCAACAGGCTTTCACATCATTACCTTTAGAAATATCAATGAATAATGATATGCAAAAGTATTAAAGCACCCTCAATTTGTATTAAAGGTATTAAACAGAATTCTAATCTTTAGCTATAACATTTATCAAAATTATTTTCACTAACAAAACATTGAACATGTTTTTCTTCTCTTATTCTCTTTGTAGCTCATATTCAAAGGAAAGAAAAAAGTAATGATCCTATTATAGGCAAAATATTTTTTCTCATGATTCAAAATTAAAATTCCACATGACCTACAATGCTTTATAGCACTAACCTCTGGAGAAACATTAAGACAAACCGTAAGCAGTTTTAAGAATAACGTCATTCAGATGTGAGTATTGGAAAAGGTCACAATTTCAGCTAATTATGAATTGTCTGTAAAGTCTAAATTTTACATTACCTTAATTTTTCATATAATAAAGTGAAAAAGTTATCTCTAGGAAGTCTAAGATCTTAAGTTGCAGGAATTAGTTACATATCTGGATCATCCTCTGTTTCAATCCATCTTGATTTTACATTATATTTTATGACCTGAGAGGAAAAAACAGAAAACTATAATGAGAAATTAGAGAGGGTGAAGATGTGGGCATTTTCCTGGCTTTTCCTCCAGTGAGTTTCTGATGGTGAACTCAGGGCCTTTAAAACTATAGAGAACATGGTCTGTCTCCCCCGCTTCCTGCGTAAAGGCCCAGGGGAGGGCTCCATAGCCTCTATGTGTGCTCTTAGCTTGGACTGCCACACTGTCTCCAAATTAGGCAATGGTCACACCTCTCAGAGTCCCATCCCCATAACCAGGCGATGAAGATGCCTCTAGTATTGCATTGTATTATAGAGCAAATTTGCCTGGTTTTCTAAAAGTTTCTTAATTATTGTTTTGAGTTAGAATTTCTTGCATAATGGATTTTTAAAATAAACTTCTACTTCAGCTGTCTTTGGACATTATCAAGTTCTGTTCCTTTGGTACATAAAGCAATGTTTACAGATTCCCCAGAAGACAAATCTTGAAGCCAGCCTGGCACTCAGTACCTGTGGCAGTCTGTCTAGACAAGCACCAAGCAGAACCTGGAAAGTCCATGTTCTCAGCCCTGAAGGTTATGTCCCAATATGGGGGTTGAAAATGTTGGGAGGGACTGACTCTTATGTAGAGAGAGAATTCCTAAGTCACATTACTTACCATTATTGTGTGTGCTCAATCGCTTTAGTTGTGTCCGAATCTTTGCAACCCCACGGACCATAAACTGCCAACTCCCTCTGTCCATGAGATTCTCTAGGCAAGAATACTGGAGTGGGTTGCTATGTCCTCCTCCAGGTGATCTTCCCAGCGCAGGGACTGAACCTGCATCTCCTGCATTGCAGGTGGATTCTTTACTGCTGAGCCACTGGGGGAAGTTTCAGCCTATTGAAAGTAATGCTATCAACTAGAAATGCTGGGGTACCCCCTGGACCATATATATTGGGGCGAGCCTCCAACAGACATTTCCCCAGTTTTTCCCAATGTTGTGGCTGGGCCAGTCCCTGAGATCATTATGACTACAAGACACATCCACACAAAAAAATCATAAGGAAACTGAAGAACAAGATTCATTCAGAGAAGTACCCAGAACATCCATGAACCAGTGAGGTCACAGAGAGAAACTGAGGCAGTGGAGACTTAAGTCTCTGCCTTTACTGGAGTTGGAGAATGGGGCACCTAGGGTTTCACAAGGGCTTCCCAGGGAGCTCAGCTGGTAAAGAATCTGCCTGCAATGCAGGTGGACCCTGGTTCGATTCCTGGGTTGGGAAGATCCCCTGAGGAAGGGATAGGCTACCCATTCCAATACTCTCAGGCTTCCCTGGTGACTCAGTTGGTAAAGAATCTACCTGCAATATGGGAGACCTGTATTTGATCCCTGGGTTGGGAAGATCCCCTGGAGATGGAAACAGCTACCCACCCTGGTATTCTGGCCTGGAGAATTCCATGGACTGTATAGTCCATGAGGTCACAAAGAGTCGGACACAAATGAACAACTTTCATTTTCTTTCAGGGTGTCATAGGTTCATTCTTTATCAGCAGATTTAAAAAAAAAAAAAAGGGGACTTAGAATGCAAGAAGGGATAAGCAGGATCCCTCAAGCAGATAGCTATCTAAGTTATACAGGGCTTTCTAAAAGGGGAACTTAATGAGTGGGGCAACCTGGTTTCTTCCTAGTTGTTTTATCAGTCACTGTGCCATATATCTGGCAATATGTTTATTTAAGATGGATGTCTCTGAAATAGACATCTCAGCAATCAAGAGATAATGTCAGCTCTCACACAACACCTGCTAATTCTTCTCTTATCAGCTAGAAATATCCTCAGCCATTTTCTATGTTTCTTAGATCTCCTAAGGAGGCTCAGTTGGTAAAGAATCTCCCTGCAATACAGGAGACCAGGGTTCTATGCCTGGATCAAGAAGATTCCCTGGAGAAGAAATGTCAACTGACTCCAGTACTCTTGCCTGGAGATTTTCGTGGACAGAGGAGCTAGACAGGCTAGTCCATGAGATCACAAAGAGTAGGACATGACTAAGTGACTAACTTTCATTTTAAGGAGGGAACAGTAACATCTTCAGGTCAATTGTATAATTTTAGTGTAAAAGCTTAATTTTCTAGGAAGTTTTTATGAGCACCGAAACCAGTATCTTACATTTAAGAGGCACTTGTTCTGGGTAACTTTTTGGAAACTAACTCAGACGAAAATATGTAGCCATGAAGAATCTTATCACTGTTTAATTTGCTAATGATTTCAATGGGAAAGGTAGTTTTTCTGTTAGTTGTCTTGATCCTTAATTTAGCTGGTTGAGTTACTCCTTCTCAGTGAGCAAACCCACATTTCTCAAAGTGGTTTCACTCCCCTAAAAAAAATGACCTCAGAGAAAAGCAGAGTATGTGTGGCTATTTCCCCTGACTGGGGGTTATAGAATATATTGGTTTATTAAAGTCTTGCAAATTCTGCTGTTGCTGCTAAGACACTTCAGTCATGTCCGACTCTGTGTGACCCCATAGACTGCCGCCCACCAGGCTCCCCTGTCCCTGGGAGTCTCAAGGCAAGAACACTGGAGTGGGTTGCCATTTCCTTCTCCAATGCATGAAAATGAAAAGTGAAAGTGAAGTCACTCAGTCATGTCCATTGCCTTCTCCATTGCAAATTCTAGGAGCATCTAAATGTGATTTGCTTTTTGTAACAGTACCTCCCAAATTTATGAAGCCATGAAATTCTGAAAAACCAGTTTCTGGCTGGCATCTGGCCAGACTGATACTTCTCAGAACACATTTTGGAAAGTGCTGGGTTAAATATTTTGCCTTATGAAAACAAGAGAGACAGTTTTGTTTTTTTCCTACATGAAATATAACCGAAATAAACAGTCATATTTTCATCCTAGAGTCATTTGCCATTGTCTAACCACAGTTTCTCACTCATATTTCTAAAGCTCTGGTCTTAGATACTCTAACTATACATCACTTCTTTTAATCCATTTTGGAGTGATGCATGTTAAAAAATGTGACTGAGGATTCTAGCCGCCATCTGGAACTGAGAAGGGAGATATACAACTTGGGTCTCCACATACACACATTCTGCCCTGTTCCAACTTTCCTCTTCTTCTTTATTTTAGATTTTCTATTGAATCTGTAATTATACTGGACCTTTTGCAGAGGTCGTTGATGTCCTAATCATAGGTCAACAAGATATACGCTGGGCTAACTCTTCCCCAACAACAGAATTTCTGATGAGATGATTGAAGCTACACTGTATTCAACTCTTAAGGTACAAAACAGATGATTAACACACACACACACACACACACACACACACACACACACACACACACACACACACACTCTTCTACACAGAAACTGCACAGAGGAATTTTGAATTGAGGCACACAGGCACAAAATCAATCAACAGCAAACACTGCAGACTTAAAGGTACTCTCTCCATGAACGTATTCTGACACAGTAGTAACTTCTGGTTGCATAAAGCACAAGACAGAAAAGACTTTGGTTTGAGTGTCTTAAAAGTACAAAAGAAACAATGCAAACTCTTTCCCTCCTGAAGGAACCTGGAGCTGACTAAGGCTTTCAGGGTAGAGCCCTAGAAGCCACGTGGCACGCCACTGTGCTGTGTCACCAGCACCAAACCATGGTCAGAAAGCAGCGGGCCCTGCCCTGGCACTGTGGAGACCCATTACCCTCTGGTTTCCTTGAATTCTTAACACTCTCCATTATATGATCCAACTGTCCCTCTGGCTCACTGTATCATGGATGCAGCTGTGGTCAGGTTAGGAGATAAAAGTAATAAGCCAAACCTGACCCACCTCCACACACAGGGTGATGATGTCCCTGCAATGTCTCCTCCAAATATTTCTGGGGGCCTGAGAAGCCATCTCAGATACGCCACTCAAATGGACAATAGGCCCCAGGGCATCCCTGCCTAATGCTCCTCTATCCCTCACCAACATGCCAGGCATCCACCATTGCTGACAGCACCTTCGATGCTCCTGGAAAGAGGCCCTGATGCCCCTGGCACTGCCAGCTGCATGTGCCAGAGCATGCAACATTCCTCACAGACATGGGAGACCATTCTACCCCCACACCATGCCACACGGAGTCACTGCAAACCCTGTTACCCCTCCCTCTCACGAGCTCATGGAGACCTTCCAGCTTCTTCAGTTTTGCCGCAGCCCCTCAGTCTGTGCACCCTGTACAACAGGTAAGTCCAACGAAATTTCCACCACACAAAGGCTCTAGCACTAACACCTTCACCTACCCCTGAAGCCAAACAAACCCACAGGCAAATCAAATTGGGCACATGGATTACCCCAAACTCATCAGATAAATTCAGTTTAAATCCAGTTAAGTCTCAGTTTCCTTGAGTTTCCTCAGGCCAGACGCTCTGATTTCATATACAGTTAAAACACAATGGCTAAAGCCAAATTGCCCACTTTCCTTGGGCCTCAGATCGCCAATGGGAGCATTCTTTTCCTTGCTGCTCCACTTTAAGCCTGACCTTGGCACTTATATTAACTCTGCTTCACTGAAAATGTTTGGAAAGCTATATTATACGGTGTTCTCTGCCCCAGGTAGGACCTTCTTTCAGAGAAGAATATTTCCTTTATTAGAAGGTTCTGGCAGATCTGGGCCTTACCCTTAATAAGACTTAGAAAACTTGGGGGTGCATTCAGAAAAATGTTAAAGGATGATTAAATATTTAAAGCATGAAGAATAATGAAAGAAGGCAAAAAGCATCCCACAAAAGAAAGAATCTGGATTTTATAATCAGAGACCTACATGTAAAGTCCAGTTTTTTCTAAATAACTGTGGCCATGAACATTTGCTTATCTTCTTGGAACCCCAGTTTCCGCACCTTAGAAACAGAAATTATGTGTACCTTACAGACTGTCTACCTTGTCTAACAGTTAACAAAAACACTAGAAACATAATGGGAATGAATAAATGTGTAAAATAGAAGTCCCATTTCTTTTCACTCACAAAGGATGGGGAAATTTGGGAACTAAAACACTTTTCATTATAGAAATAATACAAAGAGTGCCACCTCCCTCAAACATAAGCCTGCCACCAGGCAGGAATCCTTGAACCAAAGATCTCTTAAGATTTTGAAATATAGAAATATTAAGACTGGTCACATCAGCTGTCCTCTATCATACAGTTCCTTCTCTTTACCTTTCAGTTCTTTCTGATATGAACTCATGTTTTTCATGGATTGGAGTTATATAATGATCCTGCACTTTAACAATTATATATACCAATTTAAAACTAGCAACCAAAGTCAATTTAAGATGAGCAAGTAAAGATTTAAAATACCAAGGACTTCTTTCTATATTCTGAAGTCTACAATATTTTTACTACTACAGGATAAAGGAAGAAAGGAAAAACTTAAACACATACATTTGTAGTCAGACTCAGTTCAGTTCAGTCACTCAGTCGTCTCTGACTCTTTGCAACCCCATGGACTGCAAACACTTCAGGCTTCCCTGTCCATCACCAGTTCCCGGAGCCTGCTCAAACTCCTGTCCATCAAGTTAGTCATGCTATCCAACCATCTCATCCTGTCATCCCCTTCTCCTCCTGCCTTCAGTCTTTCCCAACATCAGGGTCTTTTCCAATGAGTCAGTTCTTCACACCAGGTGCCAGAGTACTGGAGTTTCAGCTTCAGCATCAGTTCTTCCAATGAATAGTCAGGACTAATTTCCTTTAGGACTGACTGGTTTGGTCTCCTTGCAGTCCAAGGAACTCTCAGGAGTCTCCTCCAACACCACAGTTCAAAAGAATCAATTCTTTGGAGCTCAGCTTTAGTTATGGTCCAACTCTCCCATCCATACATGACTACTGGAAAAACCATAGCTTTGACTAGACAGACCTTTGCTGGTAAAGTTGTAATATGCTGTCTAGGTTGGTCATAACTTTTCTTCCAAGGACCAAACATCTTTTTAATTTCATGGCTGCAGTCACCATCTGCAGTGATTTTGCTGACCAAAAAAAATAAAGTCTGTCAGTGTTTCCATTGTTTCTCCATCTATTTCCCATGAAGTGATGGGACCAGATGCCATGATCTTAGTTTTCTGAATGCTGAGTTTTAAGCCAACTTTTTCACTCTCTTCTTTCACTTTCATCAAGAGGCTCTTTAGTTCTTCTACGCTTTCTGCCATAAGGGTGGTGTCATCTGCATATCTGAGGTTATTGATATTTCTCCCAGCAATTTTGATTCCAGCTTGTGCTTCATCCAGCCTGGCATTTTACATGATGTACTCTGCATATAAGTTAAATAAGGAGGGTGACACTATACAGCCTTGACGTACTCCTTTCCGTATTTGGAACCAGTCTGTTGTTCCATGTCCAGTACTAAGTGTTGCTTCTTACCTGCATACAGATTTCTCAGGAGGTAGATAAGGTGGTCCGGTATTCCCATCTCTTTAAGAATTTTCCACAGTTTGTTGTGATCTATACAGTCAAAGTCTTTGGCGTAGTCAGTAAAACAGAAGTAGATGTTTTTTCTGGAACTCTCTATTAATAGTCATATTAGCAGTATTAGTAGTCATGCTAAAATAGGAAGACAGTCCCACTGCAGTTAATCAATATTTTTCTTGACCTTCTGTTTAAAGTAAACAAATAGCAATGGCTTTGCTGTGCCAAGAGTTTTTAATCTGCAAGCACACTATGCATATGAAGGACCTCACAAAGGGAAAGAAAGTCACATAAAGATGAAACAGTGTACTTGCTATGCAAATTAAGCTTTTGCTTGGAATAGCTCCAGGAAGCAGTAAAAATAGGAATGTCATTGTATTATATATAAATAAAATTAATTATACCAAATGAATAATACTGGAAACTAGCAAACAGTACTGAGCTGTAGTAAGAGTTGACAGGATACATCTCAGCAGTTGCCTTAAAAGGTGCCCTGTCTGTTCTGGGAACAGGTTAGTTATACATCCAGTAAAGGCCTCAGGTACTTCTGCCCACTTATCCTGGGAAAATTCACTGAAGTGACATGCCAGGACAAACATAAACACTGAACGCTCTCCTATACATGCAGCTCTGTACACTAACCACTTAAAACCAGGGGTCAGAAAAAGAGATGTCTAAGCCAGGGTGACTATGCCAGGTATAAACAAACATGACTTAAGATATAAATGGTCTTGACTCAGTGGTAAGTCCTAAGTTTTCTAAAGTTTTCTTCTACATAAAGGGGCATTTCATGAGACTAATCAGTTTCAGACATAAGTTTTAAGGAAGAAGTGAGCTTTTTTTTTCCCCTAAAGGTCTTCAAAACTTTTACGGTTATGTTATAAATTTGAAAATTGAAAGAGTTCACAATCCATAAAATGTTCATGGCATTTCCAGAAACACTTTTAAGTTGCCACAGTATAAGCTGAATATGTATTTATGCATTTCTCAATGGATTATTCTTCCTTGTTAACTAGAATGGGGAAAGGCAATAAAATATGCAGCTGCCTATGAAGTCTTTCTGATAAAGAAGTCAGTTATAAAAGCTACTCAACCCACAAATGTCTTATGCAGGGATGACCCTAGAAATTCTTGACCTAGTAGTCTTTGATAAAAAACTACCTATTGAAGGCAAATGAATGAAGGCTGAAATATGTCAAATTTGTCTAAATAATCAAATGGCAGGTTTTCATTATCTTTTTCAGAGAAGAGCTTATATTAACCAAGTTACTTTGCCCAGCATTTACTTTGTATTTTCTCAAGTCACAGGGATTTTCCTTTTAAAAATTAGATCATATTAGAGCAATAGAGTCCTGAAGAGCATGAAGGCAAAGTCCATACAAGACTAACAATGTTCTGTAATGATGCGAAAGAGCCTGGGCAACTTGGACAGGAAGGTCTTAAGGAGGGCCAGTCAGCTTACAGAGAGCTGTGGAGAACAGCGCATACCACAGTGCAAAAAGCTTGTTTGATGAACCAGGGCAAGTCAGGATCTCATCCACAATTATATACCCACAGTTGTGTACATTTATGTGCAAAGTGATCTTGGGTGTTACCAAGAGCACAGAGTCACCAGCGTGCCTGCCTAGTCTCTTTGCAATCCCATGGACTGTAGCTCATCAGGCTCCTCTCTCCATGGGATTTTCCTGGCAACACCAGAGTGGGCTGACGTTTCCTCCTCTAGGAGATCTGTGTGACCCAGGGATCAAAACTGTGTCCCATGTGCTTCCTGCATTGGCAGGTGGATTCTTTACCACTGAGACCCCTGGAGAGCCCTGAAAGTTACCAGATAAACCCACAATTACCATGAAACACTTGGTTTCAAATTTTTCTCTTTCCAAGATTTTCATTAGAGCCACTGAACTTAAAAGAAAATAAATGTATGCTGATATCTCTTTCTTTCTGAGTTGCTAAAAGGTAAAGAAGGAGGACAAGGTATGTAAAAATAATAAAGGGATCATATGATCTCTATTTGGAAAATAAGTTCTAAAAAGTGAAGAGATAAATATGTCTGCAGAAAGACAAATATTCATTTTTTCTTCTAAAAATCTTAATATTTAAGATTGTAAAAACACTCTATCCATTAGTTCATTATTTTAAAATTTAATTAACATATTGATTATGTTAACTGTTACTAATTGAATGTGATTCAACTTCAGATCTTGCAGCAAGTTGCAAAAAAAAAAACTGGTGAATATTTAATTCCAATGTATTGAGAAAACTATTTTCTACAGCCTCACTAGATCCCCTATGGTTTTACATAGCTTGGGAAAATATGGATGAAGACCTAATAATTTTTACTCATAGTTCTCTCGTTGCTTTTTGAGTCATCACTGTTCACATACATTGTAACAATCTGTAGTATTTAAGTCTTTTCCTTAAATAAGTATCTCATAGTCTTTTCCTTAAATAAGTATCTCATATTCCTTGTGCATATGTCACCTTCCCAAATATATTTCAAACTTTTAGATATCAGAGAAAGAGTCCTGGTATGCCCCCAAATTACATAGATACAAGTGCCCTCTGAAGGTCAAGGCCTCATACTGTGTGTGTGTGTGTGTGTGCTCGTGCATGTATGCATGTGCATGTGTGTGTAGATCAGAGAAACTCATCTAAATACACCAAAGCCATTTCCCTTTATCCAGAGGCCCAGGAACAAGATCAGCCTTCCAAGACACCCTCAGTTTTATCTAAACCAGTGAGAATGGTAAACCCAGTAAAATAACTCCTGAGAAGCTCAGGACATGAACTTTAAACTTTCTGTTTGCTTTTCCACTCCTAATGTGTCACTTCTGATTTCATTGATCAAACTATGATACTAACAAAAGTGAGATGAGAAGGGGCTGCTCAGACCTCCCAACAACATCATGTAGCTCACCTCCCACACACTCTGATGTCTTGAGGAGGGGGTGAGACAGGTAAGGAAACAAGGCCACATTTTATGCCTTTCTTAAGTCTCACCATCCTCACTGATTTCCAGACCAAAAGGGTCATCATATACTTCTCACTAAAGGCAGAGTTCAGGAATGGAGCTGGAAATATGGATGGATTCATTTATTCAGTCATCATTTATTTATGGAGTACTACTATGTCCTAAGGTCTTCATAGGTGGCTCTAGTGATAAAGAATCTGCCTACCAATATAAGAGATGCTGATTTGATCCCTGGGTCAGGAAGGGCATGGCACCCCACTCCAGTGGATAGCATCATTGACTCAATGGACATGAATTTGAGCAAATCCTGGGATATCGTGAAGGACAGGGAAGCCTGGCGGTCTACAGTCTTTGGAGTCACAAAGAGTTGGACACAACTTGGCAACTGAACAACAACAATGACCTAGGTGCTGGTCTAGGACTGACTTCAATGAAGAACAAAACAGGCAAGTTTCCTGCTCATATAGGCCTTCCATGTGAGGACACAGCTGAAAATAATAAGTAAGCACATAAAAATGAACAAATAATAATGTTTACTAGTGATAAATGCTCCAAGTAAAAGAAAAACAGGATGATGTAATAGAGATAAGAGATATTGGGGGTTGATGCTAATTTAGGCAGGATGGTCAGTTAAGAACTCACTAAAAATAGACATTTGGGCTGACAGCAGACTGATATGAAGGAGCCAGCCCCCTGAGGTTCATGAAGCAGAGAATCTGCTGCTAAAGAAAATAAGCGAATGATGGAGTCCTATGTTCACAACCAGAGATGGCCTGTGTGACTAAAGGACAGTGAGTGATGGGTGGACTAGCTCAAGAGAAAGTCAAAGAACTAAGACATGCCAGGGCACACAGCAAGACATGCCAGAGCAGACCTCTGGAATAAATTTCGCATTTTATTCTAAATGCAACAGGAATCCAGGGCACACCAAAGTGACCTACTCAGGTCTAACTTTTCAAAAGATCTCTCTGGCTGCTATGTGGAGAATGGTTTGGGCTGAGCATAGAAACTGAAGCATGCTATCTTAGTAGTCTTCAATTTGGCTTGAATTAAAGTGGCCATAAGAAGGGAAGAAGAGCACCTCTCTGATGGTGCTGAAGAATCAGAGGTCAGGCTGTAAATGGCCAAAAGAATCAAGGATAGTTTTGGGGGTCTGGGTTGAACGACTAGGTGGAGAGTTGTGCCAACTACTGAAATGGAGAAACAGCCAATTCGGAAGAAGTTGAGGTGGAAAGCAAGAGCTCTGTTTACAGCATCAAGTCTGAGATGATAATTATACTTCTGAGTGAAAATTTCAGGTAGATGGGCAAGCTAGTTCAGAGACTAACGGGCATGAGTGGTTTCAGTGGTCTGAGTTTTAGTCTTTGGAACAGTAGCTCTGGAGGGGAGAGAAATAAATGACCATGTTCCCTTCCTTGAGGAGTCATCAGAAGATAGGAGAGACAGTCATGCTCACAGCTGAATGTATTACAGGTGAGATATTTGGTAACGGCTATAACAGGCCCCAAGAAAACATTACAGGAGCATTAAAAGGGAGCAACTAATTCTGCTGTATGTCACCACTGATAGCCTACTGCTTAGTGGCTCTGCTCTTCCAGAAAATTTCTCTACCTTCCCACTCAATCCCTGTGGGTCAGAGTCTATAACTCTTCTAGGCCCGTCATTTTTAAAGCTTCTAAGGGAAAGTGCAATGGTATTTTCATGACTAATTCCTTAACGTTATCAACATTTTACCAAGATAAATATTGTCTGTGAAGGTGTTGTTAGATTGAGCTGCTTCTGTGGACTTTCAGGTTTCGTATTTTAGGGGTTTCAAATGTTTTTGTAGGTCATATACTAGAGCATGGCCTTAAATCAATTTTAGTACATTTCGGCATGACATTTATACTATTCTGTCTCACACACACACACCATCCAGGACTGTGGATGGTATTTCTTTGTAAAGAGTAAGCCCAAAAGAACGTGGCTCAAAAACAAAGAAGTATAGATTCCAGTCAAATCTTTTAGAGAAATGTGATCCACTTACCTGAAACACTCTGCACCACTTTGAATCTCCTTGCCAGCCCCCACATCCTGTGCTTCTCAAGCCCCCTGCCTCCTTCTCAGAATCATTTCCCCATAGGGTATCAGACCCAGACCCAAAAAGAACCTTAGAAATCATCCAAGTTGGCTAGCATGTCCAAACTTCTTTTACACAGACAACAAACCTGAGCCCCAAGAAGCTCGGTGATGTGTGCATGGTCACATCAGTGGGACAAGAATTCTTCGACATCCTAGTCATAGACCACTCAATAAATCTGCAATCCTTCCATCAATCAATAGCTTGCTTTCATTCATAGAGCTGATGTACAGGCAGAGAAAATTTTATTAAACAACAATCTATAGCTAACCTGAGATATATATTTCTTCCCTCAAACCCTCACCAGATTTACTGAATTATTGCTTGATTATTATTGGAGAGAGAGATCAAGATGGTAAAAGGAAGAATGGTATTTGAGTCTGTATAACTCCCAGTCAAAAGCAAGTAGATACAGTAATGGGTTAACATACTAAAAATCAGGAAACCACAGATCAAAAACACAATAGATTCACAAGAACCAAAACCAAGAGAACTCAAGTATAATACTTAATTATTATTAATATTATGAAAGCATTATTTATTAATGCAAATATATCATTAAGTGGTGACATTTGACATTGGAACAGTTTAGGGGCAGGGGACTTTTCGAGATGGTTTCAGGACATATTTACGTTCACTGCATATGTTCAAGATCACAGCAGTTGAAAAGAAAGCAAGGAGTATTCCTAAGTCCCTTCACTCTCCTTGCAGAAGAAAGGACTCGCCTAAGGTTTGTCTCTGGTCCTATTCTGCATCCCCTCATGATTTGTTGTTGACTGCTCAGGACGGAGTTTCCTAGTCCAGTCTGTGCTCCTCAGTAATGATGACAGCCACTACCTCAGGGGTGGGGCTGAACTTACCAGGGGCTGGCCCTATTTCCCATCCCTACATGACTCATCCCACAAAATACCAAGGATGCAGAGAATCCTGGCTGCCCCTGCCCCAGGAACAGACCCAGACATATCTAGGAGATTGCCAGACTGTTCACCACTTCACTCAGTCTACCTCTCCCCATTTCTCTAGCACCTCTTCAGCTTTCAGTTCAGTTCAGTTGCTCAGTCATGTCCAACTCTTTGCAACCCCATGGACTGCAGCATACCAGGCTTCCCTGTCCATCACCAACTCCCCGAGCCTACTCAATCTCATGTCCATTGCATCGGTGATACCATCCAACCATCTCATCCTCCGATGTCTCTTTCTCCTCCCACCTTCAATCTTTCCCAGCATCAGGGGCTCTTCCAATAAGTCAGTTCTTCTCATGAGGTGGCCAAAGTATTGGAGCTTCAGCTTCAGCATCAGTCCTTCCAGTGAATATTCAGGACTGATTTTCTTTAGGACGGACTGGTTGGATCTCCTTGCAGTCCAAGGGACTCTCAAGAGTCTTCTCCAACACCACAGTTCAAAAGCATCAATTCTTTGGTACTCAGCTTTCTTTATAGTCCAACTCTCACAACCCATACATGACTATTGGAAAAACCATAGCTTTGGCTAGATCAATCTTTGTTGGTAAAGTAATGTCTTACTTTTTAATATGCCAAAAAAGAAAATGACAATAGTAATTTCGACAATCTTGTACTGCCCCACTAGAGGTGCCCCCTGACCCTCTTTCTTATCATCGCTTGGGGACAGCGATGCTGTTGCTCACTGGTGAGCTTGGCCCCAAGACTGTGCTTCTTCAGAGACTTCTCCAAGGGAGTCCAAAGAAAATCCAATCCAAGGGAAGCCACCGCCTGCCCAGCCTCATCCTGTGGAGGGACATGGGCCCTGTTGCTTGGGAGCACAGGGGTAATGCGTAGTTCTAAAAGACAAATATGGAGGACTGTTTCCTTAACCTCTACCAGAACAGGCTGCCACTCACCACTTATTTCTGAGAGTCTGGTAGCCAGCTCACAGAACAGAGGCATCTGCTCCCATTTAAAAAAAGTTAGAGCATATTAGATTCAGCTTTGAAACAACAACCAAAAAAAAACTTTACGTTTGGAGAAAAGCCCTTGTTTAATCACATCAAATCTGTGTCACAAGCTGAAAAATGCCAGGAAATTCCAAGCTAAAGGCAGATACTTCATCTATAACTCATGCCATGGGGCTTATTTTTATTCTTTCACATGCCTGCAAATAGAAGATGAAGCATCTGAAAATCTCTGAGTTGTGTGTGTTTTGTTTTCTGAGTTTCTTTCTCTCTCTCTTTTTTTTTTTTTTTTTTTTGGTCTTGTCAGTTCATGTCATAACCTTGGCATTACTCTGTTTTTTTTTTTAATTTAATAAGAATATGAGATTATACTGATCCTGTTCTCCTATTTCTTGTTAGTGCTGAACAAGCACTTTTGGCACTTGCAACTCAAATTACTGCCATGTTGCTCTGTGCCTCAGTATGTTTGGCTATGAACTCAAGTGTCTTGACCTGCCATCTATCTTTAAGGCCTGAGAAAGAAATTATTTTAGCATTCTTGCTCTTAGCTCATATATAAAAGCCTGTGATCTATGACATGTCTGCAGCTCCAAAGTTAGCACGAAACTATGAAGAACAAAAGGAATGGAGTGGGATGGGATGGAGTGGGGGTGGGAAGAAAAATCAACAAAGACCCAAAGCAGAATAGTATTAAATCTCCTGCTTTGTGCCCAGTTCTTATAAATGGGAAGAAAAATGTATGTAACTCCGAAAATATGTAAAACTCATTCACTTTTAAACATAGAAAGTGCTCATTTTTCAATATGAGTACTCTGAATTTCTGTGTTGCTTTCAAAGTTGTGTGGTACATTATAAAAATATGCAGCTTGCCATAGACAGTGGCATTCACCTTTTCAAGGATTTGAAAGCTTGATCACTCCAAATGCCTTAAAGGAGAAAGAAGAAAGCATTAACACCATGCACAGCCTGGTGACACAATCATGATTATGATCATCAGTTATTAAAACAGAAGAACAGAGAATGCCAAGGAACAGTGGTAGGAATACGCTGTTAATGAGAGAATGCTCTGTGATAGAGTACACTTTAAGATCAGCTCTTGACATTCAATATTTACTGAAGACTAACCAACTGTATGCTTTACTTACAATAAATGTAAAGTATGGGGCATGTGCTCAATGAGCTTCCAATCTAGTCTCAATACAACAGTTCAGGATACAGCCTACAAGGTAGCCACCAGCCCTCAAAACTCCGCTTGCAAGGATTGCTCATTGGAGCCCTTCCACCACTCCTTAATGGGTAAATCCGTGACTCTACAGTAGTACAGACTTGGGTTTGAATCTCACCTTAACTCATACTTTCAAGAATATTTACTGAGCATCCTCTCTGCATCTGTTTCTGTAGTGGGTACTGGAAACACAGTTCCTTCCCTCGTGGATTATAGGAGAGTTTGTGACACATACATTAGTAGTCACATAAATGTAAAACTCCAAATTATTAAATGCTGAGGAGAACATTGAGAATGCTAAGAAGAGAGTTTAGAGGTTCTAGTTTAGACTGGAGAGTCAGGCAAGGCATCATGAAGGCAGAAGTCACAGAAAATGGCATCATTCCTGCTAGATGAGCCTGCAGCAAAGGAACAAGCAGAGGCAAAGAACATGGTTTAGAGCCAGTCCCCCAAAACAAGTGCATCACTGGGAACTGAGATGACCATGTCCACAAATCAACCTGCCTAAAGCTCTATTTCCTCGTTAGCAGAGCTGAATATACTAATACCAACTATAGATTTATATTAGAAAATAAGTAACAGCAAATATCTTTATAGAAATGGCAGAATATCCTAGAAAATTTACTGAGACCATACACAGTGAGGAGCACCACAGACCTAATAGGGGAAAAAAATACATGAAATATTTACAGCACCACAAGGAAGAAAAAATCCTATAGAATAAAGGGAGGTCATGATGTCTGCAGTGAGAGATAATTAATGGTGGGCCCCTTAAGTGTCAACACTATTTTTTCTTAAGTTCAGCAATGTATTAGATTTATGAGGTAGTATATTCAAAAATTCATATAATTTTAGTTACATGAACACAAACTGGATTGTTTGTTTTGGATCATTCCATGCCTGAGAGTAAATTATGCATTCAAGTGTTAATAAATTCATAATTTCTTTTTTGTTTGGCAGTTGACAAAATTGACTTAAGGAAATAAAAGAGATATCGACCAAGTTTGGACTGGCTTATGCATTTTTAAGCTAGTTCACGTCTTAAATCTCCAAGAGAAGAAAGTTCAAGTTATTTATTAATGTGTGCCTTTTACTCTATTGATTGATAGTACATGTGAAAACAAATCCTGAGACTGATTGGAATTCAAGGATGAAAGCAGCAAGAATTTACCTGCATACTATCCAACCCATGATAACACAGACTAGGGGAGGAAAGAGAATCTGCTATGAGAATCAAAGCCAGTGGAATTTTTCTCTATCATTGAAATAACTTTAAATGACACCCCATTCCCTTTCAAAATGTCACTTCTGTATTTTTTCCCACGGTTTAAACATAATTTTTCTTTTACATTCTCTACTGACATATATTTTTGGTGACTTCGAACTTCTGAAAACAGTTACAGAGTTGGCCTATTCTTATCTAGATTCAATAGGAAAATGTCATTCTATCAACCACTCCATACAAAAATCTAATAGCTCCCCAAAGGTGATAACATAGTTTAAGATTCATTAGAATTCACATTTCTCTTAGGAAAAAAAACAAAAGACTATTTATTTGACTTCCCCCTCCTAGGGAAAAAAAAAAATCATGGCTATTAACTTCCCTTTCATTTTGTTATCTCATATGTTGTTCAAACATCTCTCCTCAAAAATATGTCTTTGCAATTCATTTTGTTCTGCTTTCTTTGATGAGCTTGATAGAAGTCGAAGAACCCAGCATGATTTCTCTGTTTGCTTATGAATTGCAGAGATCATGCACATGCCTTGCAACTCTTACAATAATATAGAAAATATTTTCTGGTATCTGTCATTAGCTATTCTTTTCAGCACTCTCAGGCTTTCTTTTAATAAGCAATGGCAGATATTTTGTCCTGCATTATAACTCCTAATATTGAGGGAGGAAAAACACCACAAAACTTAAATCCCAGAAATGCACCATCTTCCTTAATCCAAGTATCATCCCTAGAATTGCTTTCACCTTTGCATTGTCTATAGCTTAACAGAAAACCACATCCTTTCTGTTAAACTGGAGTTTATATAAAGCATTTTTCCAGATGCTGACACATAATATGCACATGAAATAATAGTTCCCTTCTCTTCATTCTTTTCACATATCTTACTGCATCTTTGATATTTGACTGTTGTACAACTGACTTAAATTGTAGTTTAATCAAAGTATATGTTCTTTCCCGGTTTAAAAAAAATCTCATTACAGATCTTTGAATTTGACCTGCAGGTTTGAATTAATCTTTCATTTCAGTGCTCTCATGTTCATCATGTCCAAACTTAGTTTTGCTTTTTCTCTCTCTCTTTTGTTAAATTGACATATATACCTCATTTACAATGCTCTGTTAGTTTTGGGTATGCAGCAAAGTGATTCAATTATACATACATATATTTTTTCAGATTATTTTCCCTTATAGGTATTACAAAATGTTGTTCCCTGTCCTTGTTTAAACTGGTTAAACCCATTTTTTTCAATTTACGTTTTGCTCATCTCCTATCTTCTAATTGCCCCAACATTCCCTTACTTCTCTCTCCCCTAGCAAAAGTTGTATGCTGGATGAGATTTCAAATCCTGTAACATATCCTCACCATTAAAGAAATGCCTGCTCATCACTGCCTATTCGGGGCCAAGCACTCTGCTAGACTCTGTTCGGTGTAAAATCATACATTGAATACACACTTTACCCTTAAGGATCCAAAGTTTGCTTGGACACAAAGCAAAGGATAAACAATTTAGTCCTTAAGTTGCACTAACACCTGTGCGAAGAACAGAGAAAAATGAGGTAATTTCAGCTGGAACACTCAGACTTCATAGGCTGGGCCAAATTTTGATATATAAAGAAGATAGTAATTAGTGTGTGAACCAAAGCATGCTCTTCTCAGTGAGGTGCAAAGCAAGAGGGTCTCAATATGCACTGTGTTTCATGTCACGTGTGTTAGGTTTGGGGAGGCCAATTCCTGAAAATTAGGTAACCATGACGCTGCCTAGTTAGGTTTCATTGCAACAGTAGTTGGCATAGCGGGAGCTGAACAAGAGCATAGCAACACTCATGCAAACCCCTTTTTACCACACTTGACACCTTTTTCAGAGCATTCCACACCTATGATCTTATTTAATTCAGCAAAGTACAAAGGAAACAGATTTCATTTTAAACATGAGAATATTGAGTCTCAGAGTAAGAAACTTACCTGGTACTAAAGCCCAGGTCAATCATCAGTAAATTCAATACACCTATAACCTGCCTTCACTCACTCACACTTCGGTTGTTTTTATAAAAACTTCCTCACCAAGCATACTATCCAAGCGCCAAGCCATTTGCCCAACTTGTGTTTTAGGAACTTGGAGCTGGCAGCATCCTGCCGGAGCTCCAGCTGCTTAAGACTGGGTAAGCCCATGAGCCCTCCATCTCTCCATGTGCAACTGTCCACTTGGTGAACTTCTGACCTCAGAGGGCCAAAACCTCACCCTCAGAGCACACCAAGCAAGCATACCTTGAAGGAGCCAGAGCTCAGTTGCAGGTCTACACAGAAGTCTACTTAGCCACCTATTTTCTTGTCTCCAGTGACCTTTTGTCAGTCTTGCTCCCCACATCTCAGCTTTATCCCATAAGCATCCTGAGTCCCTGGCCTTTGGAGCGGTAGATGTGAGATGCTTTTTGGTCTCCTAACTTAGCTGCCTTGTGAATGATTCCTTTATCTGCTATAAACCTCCACGTTTGCTTTGCTGTGCTTGGGGCAAACAAACCAGGTTTGGTAAGAGTATTAGATGTAGAAAGATCATGACAATACAGGCCTTGTGATGCTGACCTCAGAGCCCTTCTCACTATAGCAAATGCAATACAAAAATTTCCTAGCTTCAGAAATTACACAGCAATGATATTCCGTGTACATTTTCATAGTAAAGACTAAGTGTATTTAAGTTTTTATTTCAAATGTCTAGTTTATATATTATCACTTATATATTACAAGTTCTAAAGATAAATAGAAAATGTTTTAAAGAACTTCAGGTTCAGCTAATGACCAGTGGCTTTAAAGGAACCCCTGTACACTGTTGGGAGGAATGTAAATAGATGTTGCCACTATAGGACACTGTATGAAGTTTCCTTAAAAAAATTAAAAATAGAGCTACCTTAAAAAGCAGAGACATTACTTTGCTGACTAAGGTCCGTCTAGTCAAGGCTATGGTTTTTCCAGTAGTCATGTATGGATGTGAGATTTGGACTGTGAAGAAGGCTGAGCACCGAAGAATTGATGCTTTTGAACTGTGGTGTTGGAGAAGACTCTTGAGAGTCCCTTGGACTGCAAGGAGATCCAACCAGTCCATTCTGAAGATCAGCCCTGGGATTTCTTTGGAAGGAATGATGATGAAGCTGAAGCTCCAGTACTTTGGCCACCTCATGTGAAGAGTTGACTCATTGGAAAAGAAAAGATGCTTATGCTAGGAGGGGTTGGGGGCAGGAGGAGAAGGGGACGGACAGAGGATGAGATAGCTGGATGGCATCACTGACTCGATGGACATGAGTCTGAGTGAATCCTGGGAGTTGGTGATGGACAGGGAGGCCTGGCATGCTGCCATTCATGGGGTCGCAAAGAGTCGGACATGACTGAGCGACTGAACCAACTGAACTGATGATCCTACAATCCCTAGGCATTTATCTGGAGGAAAACATAATCCATAAAGATACATGCACCTCAGTGTCCACAGCAGCACTATTTACAAAAGCTAAGATATGGAAGCAACCTAAATGTCCATCAACAGACGGATAAAGAAGACGTGGTACATATATGCAATACTACTCAGCCATAGAAAAGAATGAAATAATGCCATTTTCAGCAACATGGATGGACCTTAGAGATTATCATACTACCTGAAGCCAGACAAAGACAAACATATGATACTGACTATAAGTGAAGTCTAAGAAAAATGATACAAATAAACTTATTTGCAAAACAGAAATTGATCCACAGACACAGAAAACAAATTTATGGTTACCAAAGATGGGAGGAGGGATTGACTAAGAATTTGAGACTAAAACATACAGACTACTAAAAATAAAATAGATACCAAGATAACCAACAAGTATCCACTGTATAGAACAGGGAACTATACTCAATATCTTCTAATAACTTATAATGAAAGATAATGTAAAAAAGAAGACACATATATTTATATAAAACAATCACTTTGCTGTCCTGAAACTAAAACAACATTGCAAATCAACTGTATTTCAATACTTTTTCTAAAGTCCAAAGTGTAAAAAAAAAAAAAAAGATGTAATTCCACTTTAAAGTCATTTTGAACTCTTTTTCTTAAAATAGTTTATTGTGGTATAGTTGACATACAATATTGTTAGTTTCAAGTGTACAACACAGTGGTTTAATTTTTTGTAGATTAAGAATTGATTGCTATAATAAGTCCAGTAACCATGCAAGTTTGTTACAATATTATTTTTTGGAGTACCTCTGAATCCCATTCACCAGTTTGCCAGACCCACCAACTCTCACCCGTCTGGTGACCAGTAGCTTGTTTTCTGTACTTGAGTCTCTTTCTGTTTCATTTGTTCATTACTTTGTTTTTTAGATTCTACCTATAAGTGAAATTATAATGTATTTGACCTTCTGACTTAGTTCACTTAGCATAATACCCTCTAGGTCTACCCACTGTCACAAATGACAAGATTTCCTTCTTTTTCATTGTGAGTAATATCCCACTATATATATATATACACACAGATATATATATATATGTATTCATATATATGTATTCATGTATATAAATGCAACAGATTTCTATTTATTGATTTTATATCCTACAACTTACTGAACTCATTTATTAGTCCTAATAGTTTTTTTGTGGAATCTTGAAGGTTTTATATGTATAGTATAATGTCATCTATAAATGACAACAGTTTTACTTCTTTCCCTATTTGGATGTCTGTTATCACTTTTTCTTGTCTGATTTCTGTGGCTAGGACTCCAAATAATATGTTGAATGAAAATAGAAAGGATGGGTATACTTGCCTTGTTCCTGATCTTAGAGGAAAAGTTTTCAGCTTTTCGTGGTTGAAAATGTTAGCTGTGAGCCTGTCAAATGTGGCCTTTATTATAGTGAGGTATACTTTCCCCACTGCCGTGGACTTCCCAGGTGGCACAGAGGTAAATAATCCACTTGGCAATGCAGGAGATAATGGGTTTGATCCCTGGGTCAGAAAGGTCCCCTGGAGGAGGAAATGGCAAGCCACTCTAGTATTCTTGCCTGAAAAAATTCCATGGACAGAGGAGCCTGGCAAGCTATAGTCCATGGAGTTGCAGAGTTGGACATGATTGAGCAACTGCGCACACATACACATGTTCCCCCTATATCCACTTCGTTATCATAAATGGACATTGAATTTTATCAACTTTCTTTCTGCATTTATCAAGATGATCATATGATTAGGCTATTTGAATTCATTATCTGGTCTTCAACTTTTCTGGTATGGAATCAATTTATTAAAATATACAATACTTGTTCTTTCTATTCTTTGTTTGGTTCAAATACAAACATTTCAATTACCCACATATTCGAAAAACCCAAGAATGTTGATCATATAGAGAATCCTAAGCATATTTCCTTCATTATCTAAAGAACTCAATAAAGCATGACAGGAATGTAGGTATCCACTATTGCTTTTGCTATTGTTTATTCTTAACAAGATATATACATTGCAACCATAATGAATCATTAATTAATCTGCAACTTTGAGCCAGGAACTATGCTAATATTAGATACTGTCTTGTTTAATTCCCTCAAGACCCTATGAGGCTACATCATTGGTCATATTTCACATATGAAGAATTAATTTTTGTTGGCAACCAAGTATAGGAAGAGACTTACTGAGATCTGATAATTTCACCACTGAAATACTTTTACAAAAGGAAGAGGTAAACATAGCTGCTCTTGTTGCCCCTCTCTGTTACCCTACAAAAAATACTAGTAAGTTAATACCAATCTCTAGCTGCTAATCTAGAGATGCAGTGTTATAAATAAGTTACAGAAGAAAATATTTAAATGAATCTAAAAGTTGTTTTCATTAATACCAAACCTCCCCATTAACTACATTCACCTAAGGCTCCTACTAAAGGCCATGGAAGCACCATGCAGGCGCCTGCTGTGTGTGTGACATTTTGCTACAGATAATATACATAAGATGAGCCCAAATTGACTTCATTCCTTTATCCATATCCTTAACTGGGTAAATGCCTCCAGAAAAAGTGCTGGAGCAGTACACCAGCTCCCCTTAAGCCCTACTCTTCTCTCCCATCTTGAGACATTTACTCCCTCAGGCTATTGGCTGGGATCAAAAGAATTTACCAGTCTGTTGAATTTAATCCCAACTTCTATACACTGGGTAAATTCAGTTGCCCTTAGAAAACATGTATTCATGGCTTCCCAAGATGGCAGAGTAGAAGGGCATGCACTCATCTTCTCCTGTGAGAACTCCAAAAAAATTGCAACTAACCACTAAACAACCATAGACAGGAGAATGGTGGATCCCACCAAAAAACGATTCCCCACATCAAGGGAAAAGGAGAAGCCCCAACTAGATGGTTGGAGGGGCAAAATCATGTTTAAAATAAAACCCTGTACCTGCCAGAGACACACAGAGGGCTCAGACAAAACCATGTGCACACCAGAAACCAGGGACTCCACAAGAGACTGAGCCAGAGCTGCCTTTGAGCAGCTGATGTCTCCTGCAGAGGCTCGGGTCAACAATGGGATGCCACAGAAGCAGGGATTCTGGCTGCAGCCAAACGGGGAGCTGCAGCGTGTAAGCCCCACCACAGAGTCACTGAGCAAGCAACCCACAGACTGGAGAGCAATTGTGCCAAGAAGTTCCTACACTGCTGCACAAGTTCCAGGGGCCCACAGCAGACTTCCCAACCTGGGGATCCCACAGAGGGACCAAGAACCCCCAGGGAAGTCGACTTTAAAGGCTAGTGGGATGTGCTTACAGAACTTCCACACTACTGGGTAAACAGACTCTTGGAGGGCACAAACAAAACCTTGTGTTCACCAGAACTCAGGAAAAAGGAGCAGTGGCACGACAAGAGACTGAGCCAGACGTGCCTGTGAGGGTCCAGCAGAGGCGTGGCTCAACAGTGGCCGGCCTTGGGGTCGGGGCACTGAATACAACAGTCCTGGCACAAGTCCTTTGGAAGGACTGCCATTATGCCTACCCAAGGCCAAAATATAGGCAGAGAACACAGCCCCACCCAACTAGAAAACTGGATTAAAGATTTACTGAGTATGGCCCTGCCCATCAGATCAAGACCCAGATTCCCCCACAGCCAGTCCCTGCCATCAAGAGGCTTCCTCAGAGGACAGACAGAATGGAAACCACAATCACAGAAAAACTAACCAAAACGATCACTTGGATTACAGCCTTGTCTAACTCAATGAAGCTATGAGCCAGGCCATGCAGGGCCACCTAAGATGGACAGATCATGGGGGAGAATTCTACCACAACATAGTCCATTGGAGAAGGGAATGGCAAACCACTTCAGGATTCTTGGCTTGAGATCCCCATGAATAGTATGAAAAGGCAAAAACATATGCCACTGAAGGTGAACTCCCAGGTTGGTGCCCAATATGCTACTGGAGAAAAGTGGAGAAATAGTACCAGAGAGAATGAAGAGGCTGAGCCAAAGTGAAAACAATGCCCAGTTGTATATGTGACTGGTGATGGAAGTAAAATTCAATATTGTAAAGAATAATGTTGCATAGAAACCTGGAATATTAGGTCCATGAGTCAAGGTAAATTGGAAGTGGTCAAACAGGAGATGGCAAGCATGAAAATCAACATTTTAGGAATCAGCGAACTAAAATGGATGGGAATGGGCAAATTTAACTCCAATGACCATTATATCTACGACTGTGGGCAAGAATCCCTTAGAAGAAATAGAGTAACCCCTATAGTCCAAAAGAGTCTGAAATGTAGTACTTGGGTGCACTTTCAAAAATGACAGAATGATCTCTGTTCATTTCCAAAGCAAATTATTCAATATGACAGTAACCCAAGTCTATGCCCCAACCAATAATGCTGAAGAAGTTGAAGTTGAACAGTTCTATGAGGACCTACAAGACCTTATCGAACTAACACCAAGAAAAAATGTGCTTTTCATCACAGGGGACTAGAATGCAAAAGTAGGAAGTCAAGAGATACTGGAGTAACAGGCAAGTTTGGCTTTGGAGTACAAAATGAAGGAGAGCGAAGGCTAACAGAATTTTGCCAAGAGAATGCAATGGTCATAGCAAACACCCTCTTCTGTCAACACAAGAGACAATTCTACACATGGACATCACCAGATGGTCAACACTGAAATCAGATTGATTATATTCTTTGCAGCCAAAGATGGAGAAGCTCTATACAGTCAGCAAAAACAAGACCAGGAGCTGACTGTGACTCAGATCATGAATTCCTGATTGCCAAATTCAGACTTAAATTGAAGAAAGTAGGGGAAACCACTAGACCATTCAGGTATGACCTAAATCAAATCCCTAATGAGTATACAGTGGAAGTGACAAATAGATTCAAGGGATTAGATCTGATAGAGTGCCTGAAGAACTATGGACAGAGATTCATGACATTGGGAAGCAGTGATCAAGATCATCCCCAAGAAAAAGAAATGCAAAAGGCAAAACAGTTGTCTGAGGAGGGCTTACAAATAGCTCAGAAAAAGAAGAGAAGTGAAAGGCAAAGGAGAAAAGGAAAGATACACCCATCTGAATGCAGAGTTCCAAAGAATATCAAGTAGAGATAAGAAAGCCTTCCTAAGTGATCATTGCAAAGGAATAGAGGAAACGTTAGAATGGGAAAGACTAGCAATCTCTTCAAGAAAATTAGAGATCCCAAGGGAACATTTCATACAAAGATGGGCCCAATAAAGGATATAAATGGTATGAACCTAACAGAAGCAGAAGATATGAAAGAAGAGGTGACAAAAATACACTTAAGAACTATACAAAAAAGATCTTTACAGCCCAAAAACCATGATGGTGGGATCACTCACCAAGAGCCAGGCATTCTGGAATGCAAAGTCAAGTGGGCCTTAGGAAGCATCAATACAAATACAAATTCCAACTGAGCTATTTCAAATCCTAAAAGATGATGCTTGAAAGTGCTGCATTCAATATGCCAACAAATTTGGAATACTTAGCAGTAGCCACAAGACTGAAAGATGATAGTTTTCATTCCAATCCCAAAGAAAGACAATGCCAAAAATTGTTCAAAATACCACACAATTGCACTAATCTCACATGCTACCAAAGCAATGCTCAATATTCTCCAAGTAAGGTTTCGACAGTACATGAACTGAGAACTTCCAAATGTTCAAGATGGATTTAGAAAATGCAGAGGAACCAGAGATCAAATGCCAACATCTACTGGATCATCAAAAGAGCAAGATAATTCCAGAAAAAAACATCTACTTCTGCTTTATTGACTACGCCAAAGCCTTTGACTGTGTGGATTACCACAAACTGTGGAAAATTCTGAAAGAGATGGGACTACCATACCACCTCCTGAGAAATCTGTATGCAGGTCAGGAAGCAACAGTTAGAACCAGACATGGAACAACAGACTGGTTCCAAATTGGGAAAGGAGTACCTCAAGGCTGTATATTGTCACCTAGCTTATTTAACTTATACTCAGAGTACATCATGTGAAATGCCAGTCTGGAGGAAACACAAGTTGGAATCAGGATTGCCAGGAGAAATATCAGTAGCTTCAGATATGTAGATGACACCACCTTTGTGGCAGAAAGTGAAGAGGAACTGAACAGCCTCTTGATGAAAGTGAAAGAGGAGAGTGAAAAAGCTGACTTAAAACTCAACATTCAGAAAACTAAGATCATGGCATCTGGTCCCATCACTTCATGGCAAATAGATAGGGAAACAATGAAAACAGTGATGGACTTTATTTTCTTGGGATCCAGAATCACTGAAGATGGTGATTGCAGCCATGAAATTAAAAGATGTTTGCTCCTTGGAAGAAAATCTATGACAAACCTAGACAACATATTAAAAAGCAGAGACATTACTTTACTGACAAAAGTCTGTCTAGTCAAAGCTAGTTTTTCCCAGTAGTCATGTATGGATGGGAGAATTGGACCATAAAGTAAGCCAAGCACAGAAGAATTGATGCTTTTGAACTGTGATGTTGGAGAAAACTTTTGAGAGTCCCTTGGACTGCAAGGAGATCCATCCAGTCAATCCTGAAGGAAATCAGTCCTAAATATTCATTGGAAGGACTAATGCTGAAGCTGAAACTCCAATTCTTTGGCCACCTGATGCAAAGAAATGACTCATTGGAAAAGACCCTGGTTCTGGGAAAGATTGAGGAAGAGAAGGGGATGACAGAGGATGAGATGGTTGGATGGCATCACTGACTCAATGGACATGAATTTGAGCAAGTTCCAGGAGTTGGTGACTGAATTCAATCACCACCACTAGCTTTGACTTCATGTTCCAGGATATCTGGCTCTAGTCCAATGATCACACATTGTGGTTGTCTGGGTCATGAAGATCTTTTTGTATGGTTCTTCTGTATATTCTTGCCACCACTTCTTAATATCTTCTGCTTCTGTTAGGACCATACCAATTCTGTCCTTTATTGTGCCCATCTTTGCATTATATGTTCCCTTGCTATCTCTAATTTTCCTAAAGAGATTTCTAGTCTTTCCCATTCTATTGTTTTCCTCTATTTCTTTGCATTGATCACTGAGGAAGGCTTTCTTATCTCTCTTTGCCATTCTTTGGAACTTTGCTTTCAAACAGGTATAACTTTCCTTTTCTCCTTTGATGCTTTTGAACTGTGATGTTGAAGGAGACTCTTGAGAGTCCCTTGGACAACAAGGAAATCAAACCACACATCCGAAAGGGAATCAGTCTGAATATTTTTTGAAAGGACTGATGCTGAAGCTGAAACTCAAATATTTGGCCACTTATGCTGAAGTTGAAGCTACAGTACTTTGGTCACCCGAAGAGCCAGCTCATTGGAAAAGACCCTGAGGCTGGGAAAGATTGAGGGCAGAAGGAGAAGGGGGAAACAGAGGATGAAATGGTTGGATAGCATCACCATCTCAGTGAAAATGAGTTTTAACACACTTTGGGAGATAGTGAAGGACAGGGACGCCCGGCATACTGCAGTCCGTGGGATCTCATAGAGTCTGACACAACTTAGTGACTGAACAACAACCAGGTAACTTTCACCATAAATGTGCCATGATTCTAAGTTAAATTTTTCTATTGTCCTATGTATTTTTCTTTAATTTCTAATTGGAAGATAATTACGCTACAGTGCTGTGTTAGTTTCTGCTGCATAACAACATGAATCAAGTAGACATGTATCACCTCCCTCTTAAACCCCCCTCCCCCTCCCACTCCCATCCTATGTATTTCTCTTGGATATGTTATATGATTTCTCTTGTTTCTTTCCTCCAAATGCCCAATTCTATAATGCTTTCATTCCCCTCACTTAGGGACTCTCTTAACCTATAGATATGAAAAACAAAATGAGTGATGTGTTTTACTACATTTAAACATGTAAGAGATTTAAGTATGGGAGCACTAGACTCTGAAGGAAGCATTACTTCTGAGAAATTCACTTTGTTGAAACCCCAAATCATAAATAATGGAACAGAGGAGAAATTTATGCTTATGCTTCACTTCCTATTAACTCAGCCCTCAAATACTTGCAGTTTATGGGCCCTTTATCTAAAATATGAATCCTAAGCATGTAATTAATAAATAAGTGATGTCCTTAAAATAGGTATTTTAAAATATCTAAACAGAATTAGCTGTGTTCTTGTCAAGCTATGAGCCTGCACATTCTACTGGACAGGATATTCAATTTAAACCATTAAGATTTTCTGAACAAGTGCTTACTAATTGAACCATAGCATTATAGTTGAGTCCTTTTCCACTTCCTCTTGTTAAACCTATTGAGGATGCAATGCAGAGCTATTTGGCAGGTGGCCACATGGTAAAGCAGCAGGACATATTGGACAGGTTCATACTATAAGTTACCAGTTGCCAGACTTTTGCCATTTGGATAGATAGCATCTCTGTCTATTTTTACTTGTTTTAAATATAAAAATATGTTTTCCCTAACAGAATTATAATTCATAGAGGTAATTAATATCATGTTCAGTTCAGTTCAGTCACTCAGTCTTGTCCGACTGCTTGCAACCTCATGAATTGCAGCACGCCAGGCCTCCCTGTCCATCATCAACAGCCAGAGTTCACTCAAACTCACGTCCATCAAGTTGGTGATGCCATCCAGCCATCTCATCCTCTGTCGTTCCCTTTTCCTTCTGCCCCCAATCCCTCCCAGCATCAGAGTCTTTTCCGATGAGTCAACTCTTCGTATGAGGTGGCCAAAGTACCGGAGTTTCAGCTTTAGCATCATTCCTTCCAAAGAAATCCCGGGGTTGATCTTCAGAATGGACTGGTTGGATCTCCTTTCAGTCCATGGGACTCTCAAGAGTCTTCTCCAACACCACAGTTCAAAAGCATCAATTCTTTGGCGCTCAACTTTCTTCACAGTCCAACTCACACATCCATACATGACCACTGGAAAAAGCATAGCCTTGACTAGAGGGACCTTTGTGGGCAAAGTGATGTCTCTGCTTTTCAATATGCTGTCTAGGTTGGTCATAACTTTCCTTCCAAGGAGTAAGCGTCTTTTAATTTCATGGCTGCAGTCACCATCTGCAGTGATTTTGTAGCCCCCAAAATAAAATCTGACACTGTATCCACTGTTTCCCCATCTATTTACCATGAATGTTAAGTATAAATAATTAATTTAAAACATGAATCTACAAAATAGTTTGCAAAGCACATGGAATTCTTGCAGGAGAATTTTTTCAAGGTCATGTCAGGTCATCTCTAACAGGAAGGTGACTGGTATGGAACTACAAATATTAGCTGTAAATGGCCATGTTCTACGCCCAGCCCAGTTAACTCCCAAACATGCAAATTTGCAAATCATAGAATATGTACCCTACAAAGTATCTTTTCTTCCTTTAAATGTTAGTCAATCCAAGTTGAAATGAGTTTGAACTTCTCCATCATTAAAATATCTTGATTGGTATGACTGTATGCTGAATTCCCAAGCTGATTTCTTAGGCCCTCTGCATCATACTTGGGAAAAAATGAAATTTTGCTCTGGGAACCTAGGCAGGAAGGGCCCTGCCTTGGGATCTATACTTTAAAAAATTTTGCATATCATAGACAGAAAAAAACTTAGATTAAAGGGGAATAAAAGGGACTATGTCCCTCAGAAGGCAGAACTCAGTCTGAGACCTTGAACTACACCTGGAACCCTAAATAACTGTCTTCCTGACCAGCACCATTTAAGTGCCAGGGAAACCCTTTAACCCATCCTTTGCCCTATACTCTCAAAATGGAAGTCCACAGTGCTTAAATATTTGTGAGATGTGTCATTGCCAACACTGGAGATGGACGCTGCTTCAGAGTGACTTGGGAAGCCAACACATAAAGAAAGAGGAAAAATAAATTAACCGAATCCTTCCTCTCACATAGTATGAATGCAGATGCAGTACATTTTGCATAATGATTTTCCAGTAGCACTGAAAGCATCCATTTTTAGGATTCTCTTTGTGTCTCAATTTGTGGTTCTGAAGGCTCTCAGAGATTACCTTGGATGCACAAAAGTTGCATATGGTGACTAATGAACTTTTTGCAGTATTAAACAATTTCTATCACCCTTAAATTTATATATCTGTGGTTAAGCAATATACCTAAGGCATGATCCTGACTATTTACAGGATTATTTAAGGACAACTAGATGAATACTGAATGTTAGAATATTTTAACAAAAATATTTAACAAAATTCAAGTTTTAAAGATCAGTTTTTGCCATACATTGACACGAATCAGCCATAGGTGAACAGTCAATGTATGGCAAAACAAATACAGTATTGTAATTTAAAATAAATAAAATAATTAATTAATAAATTTTAAAAAATAAAAAAAAATAAAGACACTATTTGGTTACCACAAAAAAAAAAATGGTAATAGGGTATTCATGACATTTTGTACTTTGCATGTTTAATTATTCACATATAGTTAGCTTTTCCTGTGTCATTCTTCTAGAATCTTGCCTGAATGTTATCATTTGGGGGAACTGTTAATGTTTATGGTGCCCAGGCTGCACCCCCAGGATAATGAAGTCAAAATCCCTGTGGCTGGACCTAGACATAAAAAAAAAAAAAAAAAATAGTTTTTAAAAGTATATTTTAAAAAATAATAATTTTAATAATTATTACATTTAATACATGAAAACAAGAATTGCACTTGCCCTTATGTTAGTAGATAAATTTAATATTTTGGAAAAGTATACTTTCTTGAAAACGTAAAAACTACTTTTAATATTTTACATGTAATTTGCATCTTGATAAAAGTGTTTTCAATGGGTATACTTTTAATGCTTTAGATCATGACTGCCAATACACAAAAATAATGTAAAAATGTTGATAATAGCAACATCATTAGATCAGAAATGTGCTAAAATAAATAACATGTATTTATAACATGTACTTATTAGCCATCAAATATACTTGGGTCATAAACAGAATATTCAAACATGTGCAATAATAATTAAATTCAGTTTTCTTTGATATCATCTCAACTTTCAGCATATAAAAAATTATAGCTTTGCAGAAATTCTTTTGATATGAAAATATATTTGACAGAGTATGAAGTTTGAACAAATTAAAAAGTTGATACCTCACTTTATACCTTTTAAATATTTAGACACATGGTATATGTCTAGTATACAATTTTATTCTTATCCTTGCCCCTCAAATGTTGGGAAAGGCCTGTTTAACAATGTAAATGTTTACCATGGATGGATATCACATCTTGAATTAAGGCAGCCTGTGTAAATAAAATGCCTATCCATGTTTGTTATTTCATTCAAATTATGTGTACATAGCACAGTAGCTTTAAAAAATGAATCATGAAAAAAAATCACAATACATAATGTTTGGACCAACTTACTTAGTATTTGCGTTACAAAAATTAAAAGATGCTTACTCCTTGGAAGGAAAGTTATGACCAACCTAGATAGCATATTCAAAAGCAGAGACATTACTTTGCCTACAAAGGTCCATCTAGTCAAGGTTATGGTTTTTCCAGTGGTCATGTATGGATGTGAGAGTTGGACTGTGAAGAAAGCTGAGTGCCGAAGAATTGATGCTTTTGAACTGTGGTGTTGGAGAAGACTCTTGAGAGTCCCTTGGACTGCAAGGAGATCCAACCAGTCCATTCTGAAGGAGATCAGCCCTGGGATTTCTTTGGAAGGAAGAATGCTGAAGCTGAAACTCCGGTACTTTGGCCACCTCATGTGAAGAGTTGACTCATTGGAAAAGACTCTGATGCTGGGGGGGCGGGGGATTGGGGGCAGGAGAAGGGGATGACAGAGGATGAGATGGCTGGATGGCATCACTGACTCTATGGACATAAGTCTGAGTGAACTCCAGGAGATGGTGATGGACATGGAGGCCTGGCGTGCTGCGATTCATGGGGTCACAAAGAGTTGGACATGACTGAACTGAACTGAACTGAAACACTCATAAATGGTAGACTTAAATTATCCCCAGTTTGGCACAAATACTACTCAGTATTAACATGAAATTAGCAGAGAATTGGAGTTTAAGAATCATTTTCACAAAATCTGTATCTAAACGCCCATTTTCAGTTAACATCAGTTCCACTTTTAGAATCTTGTTCTATAAGGGATCAGTTAAATGGTGAATTAAATGTTTGCTGGCACATTCCAAGTTCATAGGAGACACTTATTTCTCCACTATTATCTACCTTAATTATGCATGGTGGTCTTTTCCTCTACTGTCTTTTTCACAATAATTACAATATCCAAAGCATTAGGTTAATAAAGGCTGGAGACTTTAAAGTCAGACTGGAAATAAAGGGAAACATCAACAAATTTTGTCACCATAGAGAAGCATTCTTACAAAGATATCTCAACATTTCCTTTAAGAATTATTGCATTCCCAACAACATAAGAATCCAACAGAGAATCCCAACAGATATTGGGTTGACCAAAAACTATTCTGAATGAACTTTTGGTCAACTGAAGAGAAATTCATATAGGTACCACAACCTGTATTGGATAACTGCAAAAATAAAAATTAAAAAGCAATTCTTTTCAGAAGTTAAGGATCAATTTTGACAAAACAGAGATCTCTGGAAGCCATATCTTAATATTAAATCATGAAAATAACTATAGAATATTTAAAAACAAGGAGTGGATTATTTAACAATATGAAAAAATATACATATGCAAAGGAAGAGGATAGTTATTTGAAAGTAACATTTTATAATTATTCACTCAATCCAACAAATGATTCCTTTCTTCAGAGATTTTCAAATCCTAGATCAATGCTCATGTAATATTTCTAAATTTAGCTTTGTATATCACTATGTATATTACTAGGTCATTATGAAAGTAAGTTTTTAAAGATATTCTCTTCACCTGTTACAATCAATTGTGTTGTGGCCTCTGCTATTTCAAAACTCTCTATGAGTATATCTGAAATGAGCCTCAGATTGGTTGTTCTTTTTCCTGTAACTCTTCCTTTACTCTAGTGCCCAGCATGACTCTGTGACAGCTGGTTGCCAGAAAGCACTCTTATCGTTTTGCTAATAATCAGATTTTACTGTCGTTGGAAAAAATAGGAAATGATGTGGACTAAAAAGGGATTTCATCTTAAACACTTTGGGGGAAAAATAGAAAACTTCAAATGCCATTTTGAGAGAGCTGGAAAAATAAAGCCATGTGTCCATCTTGGACATTTTATTAAGTGTTGCATTGTTGAATGGGGATTTCTTGGTGTATTAGCCAACAAAGAAAGGTCTAAAAGTTCTTTATTATTATCATTATTATTTTAGAATTTCTTTTCAAATGAGACCATATAATTTCTATAAATCAATTACATTTGTTAACATTTATGCATACTTTTATGAATTTTCATGCTATAATTTAATTTTAAATTTTCTTTGAGAGTTTATAATTATTATAAAGTGGCACAATTCATTTTTATAACCATTTAAGTTTAACTCTGTGATGTATAAAACATTTGTATACAAAGAAATCTCTTTAGGAATGATAAGCAAAAAGAAAAGGTTTTTTACTTCATAGTATCAAATGTTCTTCAAATATTCTAAATGAGATTTTTAAACTTTAATGATCTTTTTTAATGCATGTATAATATTTGCCTGAGGTCTGCCATCAGAGTGTCCTTTAATGTGAAAGTTGCTCAGTCGTGTCTGACTCTTTGTGACCCCATGGACTATATGATCCATGGAATTCTCCAGGTCAGAATACTGGAGTGGGTAGCCATTCCCTTCTCCAGAGGATCTTCCCAACCCAGGGATCAGACCCAGGTCTCCTGCATTGCAGATGGATTCTTTACCAGGTGAACCACCAGGGAAGCCCCTTTTCTATAATAAATACTACCAAATATCAGTATAAGGGTGGAATGATAAGAATGTGTTGTCTAGAACAAGGTAAGTTACATAAATTGGCATAACACTGAGAAATTGTACTTCTTTGGAAGAATCTATGCTAGGATACTTTTTTATATCTGCGTTTATTTATTTATTTATTTATATACAAAGTCATGAGCTCTCCACATAGTTTTCTGCATAAGTGCATTGTGCTGTGTTTACGAATCAACAGACTATTTTTTATATTTTATTTTCCTTCATTTTTGTTATATTTGTAAAAATGTGTGCAGTTATGAAAGTGAAAGTGAAGTTGCTCAGTCACGTCCAACTCTTTGCAACCCCATGGACTGTAGCCTACCAGGCTTCTCAGTCCATGAGATTTTCCAGGCAAGTGTACTGGAGTGGGTTGCCATTTCCTTCTACACAACAAAGACTAATTTTTAAATTAACGATTTGCAGACTATGTAGATTTACACTTTCATTTCTTTTCATGTCAAAGGTTCTTGGTTGTATTTTTATATTTAACATATTTAATACTGGTATCATTAGCCTACAAACTACCTAGAACTAAAGGGCCATATTTACGTTGGTCAAACACGATAGTCTCATTCATTCTCATTAGAAGACACAACTATTCATGAAGAAATCATTATATTTCTGGCTTTTATCATATATTAATCTCTAAAATGAGTAACACATGACAGCCTTAAATTTCTACATTTGTACACCGATACTTATACTGATAAATTGATAAGAAAAAAAAACCCATGTTAAGTTCGCCTTCAGTGAAATTGCAGGATGGACGGACTCCTACCCCATGCATGACTTGAAGCAGATCAAAAAAACGGGAAAATATGCTATTAAAGAGCCTGATATATCTTCACTTAAAAACAGTGTGGCTAAGTTCCCAGGGAACTGCTATTGATAAATTGCAAAGTTCCCCTGGCCTCCTTTTTCTCTTGAGCAAGCTTTGAGTTTACTCACCATCAGATCAGAGGTACTACCCACCAGGTACTGTGGTAAATGTAGAGAAACTGCCTGGTCCCTAGGAGCTCCTTATGTACTCCTGTTATACTTTAAATGCTTAATTAAAAATTAAATACCATTTTCCCATAAAACCAGAGTGTGTAGTGACTTTAATAGCTAAAAATGTTCTCTGAAGAATGACAAGAGCTATTATCTGGAAAGTTGCAATTTGAAATGTAGTCCCCAGACCAAGGAAGGGCATCAGTATCACTGCGAGCTATTGGAAATGCAGATTCCCTGACCCCATCTGAGACCTGTGAATCGGAGGCTGGATTTTAACAAGGTCCTGAGGTGATTCAAATGCACATTCAAATTTGAGTATCACAGATCTAGAACAGTGCTCATAGGATTCATGGTGAATGAACTGTTTCTATTAGTAATTTATTTATAACTTTACTTGAACAATAAAATAAAAATAAATTACTAGGATAATGAAAAAAAATATTAGAATCAGTTAGAATCAACATGAAACAGTTAGAACCAGACATGGAACAACAGACTGGTTCCAAATAGGAAAAGGAGTACATCAAGGCTGTATATTGTCACCTAGCTTATTTAACTTATATGCAGAGTACATCATGTGAAATGCCAGGCTGGATGAAGCACAAGCTGAAATCAAGATTGCTAAGAGAAATATCAATAGCCTCAGACATTCAGAACATTCAGATGACACAACACTTATGGCAGAAGAACTAAAGAGCCTCTTGATGAAAGTGAAAGAGAAGAGTGAAAAAGTTGGCTTAAAGCTCAACATTCAGAAAACTAAGATCATGGCATCTGGTCCCATCACTTCATGGCAAATAGATGAGGAAACAATGGAAACAGTGTCAGACTGTATTTTGGGGGCTCCAAAATCACTGGAGATGGTGATTGCAGCCATGAAATTAAAAGACATTTGCTCCTTGGAAGAAAAGCTATGACCAACATAGAGGGAATATTAAAAAGCAGAGATATTACTTTGCCAACAAAAGTCCATCGAGTCAAAGCTATGGTTTTACAGTAGTCATGTACAGATGGGAAAGTTGGACCATAAAGAAAGCTGAGCACAGAAGAATTAATGCTTTTGAACTGTGGTGTTGGAGAAGACTCTTGAGAGTCCCTTGGACTGCAAGGAGATCCAATCAGTCGATCCTAAAGGAAATCAGTCCTGAATATTCATTGGAAGGACTGATGCTAAAGCTGAAATTTCAATACTTTGGCCACCTGATGCAAAGAATTGACCCATTGGAAAAGACCCTGATGTGGGAAAAATTGAAGGCAGGAGGAGAAGGCAACAGAGAATGAGATGGTTGGATAATGTCACTGACTTGATGGACATGAGTTTGAGCAAGATCTGGGAGTTGTGGACAGGAAAGCCTGGAGTGCTGCAGTCCATGGGGTCACAAAGAGTCAGACATAACTGAGCAAATGAACTGAACTGATTATCAGAATCACAGACAATGCAACATTCTATTAAATTTGTAAGGTGTTTGGTGATAACTTTGCACAGATGTGCAATATCAAGATCATTGTCCGCTTTATTAATAATTATTGTTTCATAAAATCTATTATAATCTATAGAAGTTCTATTCCTTTCAAGCTTTTAACTTTTATTTTTGCTTTTCAATTTTATCAGCCACTGAAAAGCAGGTTGCATACCTTCCTCACATGCATGCAAGTATTAAGATCATTTGAAAATACAAAAACAGAGAGACAAGAAATTCCAGTGGTCCAATTCCCATCTTTAAACATTTGGGACCAAACTGTGTCTTATCTTGCAGATGCAGAAAGAATGTATTTCATAGTTTAAGCTCTCTTGGCAGAATTTCCTCCCTTTCATCCTCTCACCTCAGGGTACACTAACAGTACTTTACAATCAGTTTCCATATTATCATAGTAAAGAGAATAGTCTCTACTTTAATACATTAAACCTACCTAACTCGTAAGTCTTACTCCATTGCTAGGGTACTCATACGCTAAGAGTCTACACTAGATGTTTTTATTTTAATGGCAAGACTTCTGTGTGCATTAGCTACATCCTAACCCAAGCTCCTAACCTAGACAGTGACTCAGAAAGATTTTTCTGCTACAACTGACACATCATCATATCAATGCTCCTATGCAAAACAAACCCCAAACCAGATTTATTTAAAATTTAATCTATTGTAGTTTTACTCTTATACAGCTCAGAGCTAGCATTTAACTGTCATTAATGAAAATAAAAAAACTCTTCCTTCACATTACCAACATGTTCAGTTTGCACAGATACTAAAGGAATTGCTGTTTAATAATATGTCCACTTGTCAAGGGCAAATTAAAAAAAATACCCTGAGAGTTTTGTTTATTCTATGCTTAGGCCTTCCATAGAATTGAGCAATTCCTGAAAACATCAAACTTAGATCAGTAAAAACAGATGCATAATCTTACTTTGCAGATTTTCCCAAGGTTTCTAAGAAAGTATTTTTGAGTCAGCCTTCACTACTACTTCAGTAGTTGTACATGATTTCTTATTTTTACAAAGTGCTACTTTACAAAAAGACTTAAAATCAGTAATACACAGAGGTGAAATATTAAACATCTGCTTCTCTAAGCTTTTGAATTTAATAGTCTGTTTTCTAGAATCCTTTTGGTTTTAAACTATAGTTTATGATTCATATATTATTGACTTGACTTTGAATGATTTCTTTACCTTAGCCAAACATATTAGCTAATAAACAACTGTGATTTCAGCATTCCACAGTCATTTATGGGTATAAAATAGAACTCAGCATATGACAAATCATTATTCCAAATAAAGGCAGCAGAAACTCTTTCAATCTTTATTTCTGTGGAATCCCCGCCATCATCAGCATCATCATTTCAAGTATTTCTATAGCCATATTTAGAGAAAGGCTTTTTTTTAACCAAAAATTATCCAGTGAAGCTTATTTTTACTTACATTAATGAGAAATATATTTAAGTAGTATATTTTATCTGTTATTATATTAGAAAATTAATGATTAAAATATAATGATTGAAAATGACAAGTTATAAGAATAAACACATGCTTATGTTCTCTCATGTTTCTCTACCTTTGGGGTTACAGTTGACTAACCTGAATGTTGTCATGCATTCTTATGGCACATGATTATTATGCACATCATGCCATATATTACACACCATAGAAGTCTGCGAGTAGTCAAACTGGACTATACCCTGTTCAGTGAGACAAGTCATGACTTCAAATATTGCAACAATATTAAATTGTAGTTGAAGCTTCTACTCAATTTCTGTACATAATTTCACTGCAGAGTATAAAACACTATTTACAGGAGAAGGGACTAGCAACCCATTCCAGTATTCTTGCTTGGGAAATCCCATGGACAGAGGAGCCTGGAGGGTTACAGTCCATGGGGTTGCAAAGAATACTGGAATGGGTTGCCATTCCCTTCTCCAGGAGATCTTCCCAACCCAGGGCTCGAACCCAGGTCTCCTGCATTGCAGGCAGATTTTTTTTTTTTTTTAACCACCTGAGCCACCATAGAAGCCAAAAGTGTCAGACTCGACGGATCAATTAACTTACTTACACTGGGGTGGTAGGAGTTTCCCAGGTGGAGCTAGTAGTAAAGAATCCACTTGCCAAGGCAGGAGACATAAGAGACATGGGCTCAATCCCTGGGTTGGGAAGATCCCCTGGAGGAGGGCATGGCAACCCACTCCAGTATTCTCGCCTAGAGAATCCCATGGACAGAGGACCCTGAGGGGCTACAGTCCATATGGTTGCAAAGAGTTGGACACGACTGAAGCGACTAAGCACACACACACACACCAGGTAGTGGACAACATTTTGACAAACTCTAATACAGTGCAACTTTCAATTCTGTTTGGTTTATTTCACCATGTGTATGCTGAGCACTGTTTTGTACTATGTGCTATACCTATATAAGACATGCTAAAAGTTTACTTAAGAAGACAGACAAGGAAATGGATGGTATTTTCATATATGCAATTGCATAGGATTTACTTAAGAGTTCCCAAAGATGCAACCAAGTTCAAATTGGAGATCAGGGAAATTTTGCTATATAATATAATGACTGAACTGCATACATTAAAAATGAATGGTGGCAATAAAACACAGGAAAGATTTTCATAGAGAGAGAATTTCCTAAGGATTAGCATGGCATAAATGTGTACTGGAGGAAACGAGTGTAGAGAGTAAATACACATGAACACTTCAGTGCTTCTGAAGGTGAAGTGCAAGGCAAGACATGAGAGAAGGTGAGACTGGAGTAAAGAAACTACACTTTATGGAACCCAGGCTTTGGACCCATGATATTCACTAGGAGGAAAAGCAATTTGTTTCTTTTGTGTGATTTGCTTCATTTATGAACATATGGGAATCAGGCATAAAACCATCCCATTTCATTGATGCCCAGTCTATTATGGAACACTCAGCTATTGTGCATCAACCTTTTCTTAATGGTCTTTAAACTCTTCTGATATCCCTGTCATTCCAAATTTCCCTTTATAACTATGCATAAGTAGCCTTTAGTTTCTCAAGGACTGATCATCCATATTAGATGTTATTCCAGAATGTTGTTTCTCTCCCCAAAACTGGGCCTTTCTCTTTGATATATTGCTATATTCATCAGATCAAGAGGATTAAAAGAACAGGCTACACTGACTTTGGACAATTTCATTGCCTATAAGCAGATAGGAATTTTGAAAAATATGATGGGAAGATATATGTTGAAAGTGACTAGAAAAAGAAATGTTGGTTGGGGGATTCTTTTCTATAATTTTCTTTTATACAGGCTCTTCCTTGGTCCATCCCTCACTATTACAAATAATTAAAATCACTGTGTTGTTAGGTTGGATTCCCATTCTAACTTCCTTTCATGTGTACCTTAAATAGCTGCCTATCTCTTTTAAAATGGACTGCCCACTTTTAAATCCATCCACTCACTGTGAAAATAATTTGATCTCTCTGAAGTGCTATTGATTTTTACTTTATGTCCTATTTCATTCTATCTGGGTAGGGAAACTGGATGTTACCTTTCCAATTAATTAGGGTGTTTACCCATGAAGTTACATTATTTAAAGGTAAGAACTTAACTTTCACCATAATATATATTTGGAAACTGTGTCATAAAACAGATGATTTCTAAATAAAATCTACTTTTACATAGAAATAAATTAAAATCATACTGGTTTTTTTTCTTCCATTTGTTTAAATATCTCTGTTTTTCCAGTACTTTGGCCACCTCATGAGAAGAGTTGACTCATTGGAAAAGACTCTGATGCTGGGAGGGTTGGGGGCAGGAGGGAGAAGGGGACGACAGAGGATAAGATAGCTGGATGGCATCACTGACTCTATGGACATGAGTCTGAGTGGACTCCGGGAGATAGTGATGAACAGGGAGGCCTGGCGTGCTGCAATTCACGGGGTCGCAGAGTCAGACACGACTGAGCGACTGAATTGAACTGAGCTACTCAGAATAAGAGACATCAAAAATAAATTTATCTTCCACTTTGTAAATTAACTTTGGACATATAAAATTTTAGAAGCAGCCTTTAAAATCATTTAACCTCCTAGGGCAATGCTCTTTACTGAATAATATTGGTGTGAATGCCTACCATAAAAGGAAATTAGCATATAAAAATACAATTGAACGCTACCATAGAGTCACTGTAATTTGTTACAAATTGAAGCATAATTCATTTGTTTTCTAATTTAGAATTTGAAACAGTTTTTTGACTTGGTTCAGGATCCCTGCCATTTGAGATCACTGTTCAGGGAAATTTTAACTACAGACTTCTTTTACCTTATGTCAACAACAAATTGGCACTTGCCAAGAGCATTTGCCAGCAACTGAACAACAGTGGTGTTTGCCATCTGCCTCTGCGGAGACTGAACTCTGCTGCTGCAGCTGACCTCCAACACCCCCTTGAGGGAGTTCAGGGCAGAGTGAGGCGCTCTGTGCTCCAGGGACTCTGGTCAAGCAGCTCTTTAGATAGATATCTTCAGGAACTGATTTCGTGATTCCAGTCCTTCCATCTCTTCATATCTAGAAATCACTAAGTACCCTCATGGTGACATCAGCTTCTCCTGACTAGGAGAAAACCTTTTGTATAGTAAGTGCTTGCTTTGAACTCCACCCTCACCAAAATCTTATATATTGACCTTCTCTGACTGCCTCTTTGGAGCCGTTTCTCAGCACTATCTGAGGTCCGTCTCCTGGGCTGCAGTCCTCATTTTGCCCCAAATAAAACTTAACTAACAACTCTCAAGTTGGGCATCTTTTTAGTCCACACTTATGTGAATATCCTTATCAAAAAAAGAGACTTCCAAAATTATTCCATAGACTTTAGAGCATTTTCAAGGTCCTAAAATAAGCAGTTAGTGTATTTAAACTTGATGCTTCTTAAAACGAAAACAAAATTTTTTAAAGAAAGGACAAGCCCAATACTTTCTTCCATTTTCTTCTACTAATTCAGGTAGTTTGTCCCCTCAAGTTTTTGATATCTGCATAATGAGCATTTGAAGTAAGCACCATTATCCTTTTCATTCATCACTGTTATAGGGCTATTTTAAGATAATTACAGTTGTCACCAGCCTTAACATTTCATTATAAAAATGAAAGCTATATCAACAAGTACCCAGTAACTTTTCAATCAGTTCAGTTCAGTTCAGTCACTCAGTCGTGTCCAACTCTTTACAACCCCATGAATCTCAGCACGCCAGGCCTCCTTGTCCATGACCAACTCCCAGAGTTCACTCAGACTCATGTCCATCAAGTCAGTGATGCCATCCAGCCATCTCATCGTTGGTCGTCCCCTTCTCCTCCTGCCCCCAATGCCTCCCAGCATCAGGGTCTTTTCAATAGAAACCTCTAAATTACATCCAAAGACTTGTGAAGTCTGAACTGAGCGGTACTAATTTGTGAGTATTTACTTGGGATTGGGAATGCCAAATGGAGAAGGCAATGGCAACCCACTCCAATACTCTAGCCTGGAAAATCTCATGGAAGAAGACTGGTAGGCTGCAGTCCATTGGGTGGCTAAGAGTTGGGCATGACTGAGCGACTTCACTTTCACTTTTCACTTTCATGCATTGGAGAAGGAAATGGCAACCCACTCCAGTATTCTTGCCTGGAGAATCCCAAGGACGAGGAAGCCTGGTGGGCTGCTGTCCATGGGGTCTCACCGAATCGGACACGACTGAAGTGACTTAGCAGCAGCAGGTAATGCCAAATAGCAAATAAAAGGCATTGTTGCTTGTGGTGTGAATGTTAATTGGTCAGGAAGTAATGAGAGATGTGGTGAAGTTTGAAGTTATAGGAAATGACTAAGTGTAAGTGGCAATCTGGTAAGGTGCTGAAAGTCACTGGCTATGAATTCACTATCCTTTGCCTCCACTGTTTCTTCTAGAAAATTGCTTCAGACTCTCTAGCACAGGAGTAAGTCATAAAAGCCAACAATTACTTGAGTTGTTTCCAAATTGTTTCAATTCTTATGCAAAGGCTAACCATTGCTCAGGTCATGATTTAATTAAGAAAACAATTCAGAATTCTTAAAAGGATACCAAAGTTTTATATCAACATATATAATGAATAATTTGACTTAGCATCCTCTGGGATTCTTGCATTTCTCTTACATTACAGCTATTTTGTAATTTTGACTTCTCCACTGGACTCTGGATTTTCCAAAGCAGAGCTCATGTCAAGCTATAAGCGTCTCTACTCTCAGCATCCCCGCCAGTGCCTACATAAACAAGGTGCTCAAAAAATGTTTTCTTTTAAATGCCATTCTTTTCCACAAACATGATTTTTTTCTATTCTATGGTTGCTTATTCCCTTCATTATTTTTTTTTTTTGGTGTATTTCCTCCTCCACCCAGAAGTTTGCATTGATAAAAGTTAAAAATAACAAAAAACCTACATGCTTTGTGTTTGCAAATAATCTCATGGATGGAGTTCACATCTTTGATCTATTTCTTTCCTTTGTTCACATCTGTTGTCCATTTTAATAGAAATTCTCTCTCAGGGCTTGAATTGCAACTTTTGATTCACCACCAGGCTTTTGTCTACTGGTTCCCAGCATGGGGTAGCAGACACCAGAGATTTTTCATGGGAGGAAAAGATAGAGAATAAACCTCAACTAACCCTCTAAAGAATAAATTTAATATCTTGACCACCCTTTCCTTTGGAATAGGGAGATATTCCTAGGGTAGGTCAAACACTCAGAACTGTGTTGAAAGACTACATGGCACTTCATTCCTACTCAAGAATATGTAATGTTTAAACCAGAAATTATATGCTTGTGTTTAAAAAAAGAAAAGAAAAGGAAAAAATTTTTAAAGAAAACAAACTCTCTGGATTAAGACATTATTCATGATGGACTTGCTAAATGATTCCCAAAATTAGCTATTCACACTCAAACATGACACCAGTATCATACCAAATCTTACGTGTGGCATGAATTTGTGTTTGTGTGTGTGTTTAAAAACATGGGTTATGAAAGGAGAGGAATAAGTTAATTGGACATTCAAGCAAAACACTTGATTTGTGATTTTATAAAGAAAATAGCCACCTAACAGCTAGAACTCTATAAAGCTGTCTTATGAAGGGAGTCTCAGTGTGTGCTCGCAAAAGCTATTTAGACTTGGTCCTCCCAGCTGCCAGGGTTACTATTTACTCGGAAGATTCTTGGTCAGTTGGATTTCTATCAGGTCCCTTGTATTTTAATAGAATATATGCTTATATAATTCTCTTTGATAATGTGTTCTCATTATTTTATTTCCAAAACAAGAAGAAATAACCCCAGAAGCCTTCATTAACCTCTGAGATTCTGTTTCTTATTCATCAGAGAATTAACTCATTTGAATTACATTCCAATCCCTTCCTTCAGTACTAAGAGGCTGTTCTAGCCGTGAGTGATGGGATAGAGAAGGGAAGAAGAGATTTGTTAAGTAAATAAGAGGCAGTTTCAGAGGATTATTTTTCTTTGAAAGTTTCATGTTTGGAGTTATTTTGTCCAGAGAAATCTAAGGGAAAAAGGACCATCAGTTGCTCTGCTCTCCCAGAATAGCCCCTTGTCTTTTGAAGATTCCCTAGTGAGATAAACAGTCTTGTGTCTCTAACACAAAGTGAGACGGAAAGGGACCTCATTACCACTCATGGAAGAGAAGAGACAAATCAAGTCTCCTTAGTTTCTTCTCCACTAGCTCCCTTGACCCTTTATCCTCCTGGACAAGGACAAGTTGATCCCCTAATAGAACACACTTTGTTGACCCTAGCAGTTACTATTTCAAAACAGAATATTCTGTGTGTAAAGGTAAACTTTTTCTTTCAAAAGACAATTGTGGAAAATGTGAGTAAATATAAATATTCCAGCTTCAGGTTTATGCATACGGTTGGATAAGACATAGCATTAGTGTGAACGTTTTTAAGGTTCACACTGTGAACATATTAGTGGGACAGAACTAAACTTTTGCATAAATGAAAGTTCCTCTCACCTGGGCCATCTGTCTCACAAATGAGTGTCATCATTCATGGAACCATGAGGCACCTGGATTGAGAAAAACTTATCTTCATTATCAGGAAATCAACTCAAAACAATTTTTAAAGTATTCAGAATAAATCATATTAATTTAGAAGATCCACTACAAAAAAGTTAAAACATCAATTTATATATCACTTGTCTCTCTTTTTTTTTTAACTTTTTATCAGCCTAGAAATTGCCTAAACATGCATAGTTGCACCCAGGAATTTGTGAACCTTAATATACCCAATTTAGTAATAATATCATGCAGTACATGTGTTTAGGTTTAAGTATAGCAATGGTATGTTTCTTCCAGCTGGTATGCATGAATACTTCAAAGTACTTGGCTTTAGACTGATGAAGATTCCACATCTTATTGATTTGGTTCCTAGAAAACTAGGGATTTGCTATTTTCTACAAGCTAGTGGCATTTGAAAAACACATGTGTGGAAGACTTGCAAAATTTATATACACATGCACATGGGGGCATTTTTATTGATCTCATATGAGGAAGTAGAATCTCCAGGTTGTTTTTTTTCCCCCTGTGGAATAAGTCATATTATAAGTCTTTCTTTTGCTGCCTCTAATATGGTAGTTCTCTAAAATAAGTTCTGTTAGTTTTTAAAACCAGATGGAAAATTGTGCTGGCTAGATAAGACAGTGTCTTCTAGGGATACACACAAAAAAATTACAGCAAGATACTTCCATTTTTTTTGAAATTTTTTAGAAAAACAAAGGAAACCATTTTGGAGAGACTGGAATTATTGTGTTTCTTTCCTTTTGCAAAGGGAAAAATAAAAGCTTGCCTAAGACAGGACTGCGTGGTTCTAAATGCTGGCTGCTGAAGGCCCATGGTGAGGTTTAAGCAGAGTTCAAGACTGAAATAAATGTTTAAACATAGGAGAAGCACAATTTCTTTCACCACTGCAAAGCGCCATGTAGTAATCTGAATGTTGGAGTTATTTCCTACATTCTTGGTTTCTGTTTTTATGAAAATAAAAACCCTCACTATAACGACAGGAATGATTCCTAAAGCTACTAATGTGTATTTCAGAGTCAGCACAGATTAGTCTTATTGACACTGTTTCCATCATTGTGTGTGTTTCTGTTATGCCCGAAGACCAAGTCCCCAAAACTGAGAGAATAAGACGTCCACAGCAATGCAGAAGCATAAAGAGGTTTATTTCCAGCTCGAGCTAGGGCTCCCGTTTCATCCAGCACAATGGAGTCTTGACGAGAGCCCCGAGCCCTGGATTACAGTAGTATTTATAGGTTTAGGACAAAGACAGGGAGTTGGCAAGGGCGGATTGGTTGCAAGGGGTTCTTGGCATCTATTAATTGGCTAAATTTTGTGCATGCGGGCTCGCTTAAGGGACTTTTCGTGTTATCTGGGCTAGCTCTAACCAGGCTATGGGGAATATGCTGACTGGCTGAGTCTAAGGTCGGGGGATGATGATCTCAGGTCCTTCTGGGCAGTGACCCAGCTTTTTCTGTGATTGTAGCTCTGGCTACTTTAGTCCTTGAAGCTTGTCATCGCTTCTGTCAGGTCTCAACTGTTTCCACACTCTAAATTGGCAGTCAATTTTTTTTTAATCTCTCAACATACGGAATAGAAGTCTTATCATCAATTTACTACTTGTTTTTAGAAGGCATAATTTTACAATACAAGATAGATTCTCAACTAAGAAGGTAAAGATTGCCCTTCTAGAGGTCAGGCCATTGAGTTAACCATGTCTTTTGACCTTAACTTTCCAGTCTGTGTTTTGATTCACAGTAGCTCCATAGACATACCCATTCATGTTTCCAGTGGATTAGTATCCACTTTTGTTGCAAACCATTTTGATATCTATAACAAATATAACAGTAATAGCCAACATTCACTGAGAGCTTATAGTGTATCAGATGTTTTTCTGTATTTTATGTGAATTTATTTATGTGTTATTTGAGTTGGGTATTCTCATCATATACATGAAGAAACCGAGGCACAAACACTTTAGTGAAGCCACTTAAGTCACCAAGTGGGCAAATGGCTGAGCCAGAATTCTAATCTAGAAAGTCTAACTTCAGAGCTATAATGTTTAACTAAGGTATGAACATGGACAGATCTACTGATCTTATCATTATCTGATCACTAGGTGCACCTGGCCTTATTAAATGCTGGAAGAGTGCATTAATGCACCCCTGTGCCATTGCTGATGCACAATGTTTATGGGAGGATGCTATTTATTTTTCACATAGGTCAAATACAGACATGGTCAAATATAGAGATCTAAGAGTCAAGGATTAGAAATATAGGTGGCTCTTTTTACACCTGGAAATGTGGCTTAAGGAAAAAAATGAACTGATAATCCCAAGATAACAGGCTCTGATAGATCAGGACTGAGCTAATATAGTAAACTAATAGCTACATGTGGTTATTTAAATTTATTTTAGTTAAAGTCAAATAAAATTAAAGATTTAGATCTCCAGACACACTAGCCACATCGCAAGTGCTCAATAACTACACCTGACTAGTGTCTACTTGTTGAACAGTGAAGACATACTGTCACTCTGATGGGGACTTCTATTCGATATCAATAGCTAAGCATCTAAAAGTAAGAGAAGACTGAGTCTGACGTTGATGGCTAAAACAAGTGTCCAGAGATGGCTGTGCTGGGGGCAACCTTCTAAGCAGACCCCAACTGTAGCTGGGCCTGAACTGCTTCCTCCAGTCTAACCTCACAGGTCACTGTTATCTAAGCCTGATTCTGAGACCCACTTGATTTCTCTCTGACAAATTTCTTTCCTGTTTAAGTCACCCACAGTTGTATTCTGTTAATTCCAACAAGAACCTTTCCTGATAGAGGTCCTTTACTTAACATTTCATAAAACTGAAAAACTCACACTTTAGGAAATGATTGATGTTGAATTGTTACATATTAACATAATTGTCCTTGAATCTCACAGGATAATTACCTAGGGAAAAAAGCAGGTGCGAGGACAGAATAATGTAGATCTGAGAGTGGTGTGAAAGGTGAAGTTTTATCTCATGGCCTAGTGATTGGGGGACCCGAGGACGCTCCAACTGGTGGAGATGAATTGATCTTGCCAGGAGGAAGAAAGCCAGGGGGTACATAGGGTGTGTTTTGTGAGACTTTTATGGCCTACAGGCTCAAGGGTAACTATATCTAATGGCAAATAATTCCAAATCATTGATAAATCTTCATGAAAATGACAGCCTGTGCTGTAGAGAACTACATGAGGATTTTGTTCTGTACTCAGGTTGGATGGCCAAAGGAAAAATGAGAGTTCCAAAGCAGTGATCATTAGTAACAGACAGCTGGGCCTGAATGAGTGGATACTTTATAAGGACCATCTGGGTTTGAGCCAGTAACATAGCACATTGATTAAAAGGGCAGAGTCCAGAACTAGACTGGATCTGTATGGAGAGCACACATGAAACAACACCATCGTGGGGGGAGGGGCAATGAAAAATATACCCAAGTTTTCTAAAAAGACTCAGACTCTTACAAAGTCCCATAGATACTCAAAGTCATCATAATTTGGGTTTCAATAGAAACATAACCTTACAAATATTCAGAGACTAAGATGCACATGATATTTGGACTGTATATAGAAGACATGATACCAGATATTCAACAGTAGAATGGACTTGTATAGAAATAAGGTACTTGTTACAGGAAAGACTCAGCTAGAGATTAGACGAGCAACTCTCAGCCAGGCTGTGGAAAGATTTCTGTGCAGGTGGAATTTCAAAAGCTTCCTCTCACCCAAGACTTTTTGAACCTCCAGTTCTAAGAGAACAGCCTTTACAAACATATGTGATTTCAGATTTTGAGATGGCAAGTTTTTCCTAAAAACACAGAGAAAACAAGAATATCTATTAAAATACTTGGAATTTAGAGACTGGACTCTCCAGTTTAACTCACTTCATGCCTGGCTCTTTCCATTTATTTTTGTGTTTCTCCTTTTGCAGAAGCACAGTAAACTGTGATTTTGAGTAGTGTGAAAGCCATTAAAATGCCTTAGAAGAAAGGTAAATGATTCTTAACACTACTAGAACTTTAATCAGAACTGAGTGGATAAATCTTGAGAAATACTAACCCTATTTGCTACAAAGATTAAAACACAGCTCTACAGAAAAATAATCATATAAATCATTCTGATTTCTACAGTGTTCGGCATATTTACATTTCCAAGAACATTTCAGTCAGAAACTGAACAACTCAGGGAAATAGAATTATGGCTGGGCTTCCCAGGACACTCACATGTGCAACCAACTCTGTGGACATGCTTGGAATCTGTCCCTGGCCTGGGATCAGATATATACATAAACTTCTCATAAACTCAGACCATATTTCCAGCCTATCTGTTTCCAAGAGTAATTCTTCACAAATGCTGGAAGGCTGCTTGATGTTTTACTTATTTATTAATGACCCACATAATCTGTAATTTTTCATACTTTAGGAGATGTTAGGTCTAACTTAATCTCTGTCTATTTTACCTTTCACATTTGGTTTTTCTTTTAAGCCATCTCCCAGCATCAATTACAATGAGATATCAAATGAGCACTTAAATTTTACCAATGCTTTTTCACAAATTCATTCAGCAAACATAAAAAGCCCACACACCAATAATTTGCCTTACAATGTTACCACCACATGACATTGCTTGCACTGTTGTACATGTTCCTCTTTCTAATTATATGTGTTCTTTTTTCTTGTGAGTTTTGTACTTCGTCTCCACAAGTAGACTCTGAGCTCTTGGTGGGCAAGGTTAATATTCTGTATATGGTCTAATAATGTCTGAAGCATACTAGATATGAAATAATATTTTCAATTTTATTTTAAACTGTGAATTATTTTATATAAAACATAGCAAAAGTCAATGAAAGAAAAGCATTACTGAGTTAATGTTATTTTCAGTACTTTGTATGAATTAACTTATTTAATCCTTACAACAGCCCTTGGATATAAATAGGTATTCTTGTTGTTATTATTATCATTATTTCTCCTTTACTTATGAGAAAACTGAGATACACAATGTTGAGTAATTGGCCCAGGGTCACAAAATAAGTAAGTGAAATCAAATTTGAACTCAGATCACCTAGCTCCTGAGCCTAGACTCAACCACAAATATGTGCTGTTTCCAAAGATGGAGAACAAGTTGAAAGACCTGGAAAATGTTGGGTTTTTTTCTCTATGTTTTCTAAAAATTTGTTATCTGGAAGATCAGATGGTCAAAGGTGGCAAAGAATTTTAAAAAGTTTCTTCCTCTTTAGCATGGCCACCAAACAAGCACCCTCCATCTGTGTATGCGCTGCAATCCGTGGCGTCACAAAGGGTTGGACACAACTTAGCAACTGAACAACAACAATTCTTGCATACAAGCAGACAGCATTAAATGGAGGAGCCATTGGTGGCTCAGTGACAAAGAATCTGCCTGCAGTGCAGGAGATGCAGAGACACGGGCTTGGTCCCTGTGTTGGGGAAGACCTCCTAGAGAAGGAAATGGCAACCCACTCCAGTATTCTTGCCTGGGAAATTCCATGGACCAAGGAGACTGGTGGGCTACAGTCCATGGGGTTACAAAAGAGTCAGACATGACTGAGCCACTAAGCAACAAAAGGCAGTGATAAAATACAGGCTATAAGCTCTCTTCACTGTACCCAAGAGAACATAGCTCCACATCCCACAAAATTAAGGATAAACTCACCTCTAAACGTTTCCTGGCAGTTATTCAGTTATAAACATCCTACCTCCAAACTGTAGGGTCTCCTTATGTTTCTGCCTTACTCTGAGATAAAAATGACACCAAGATTATAAATCAGTCTAATTCCTTTTCCATACATATGTCTTCGAATATTTGAGACATGCTCACCCTGTCACTCATTCTCACACTTAAAATGATCCCTACAGAGACAGTTTCTATCCTTTACACACTCTTGTCTTCAGGGGAACTAGTCCTCCTCCCTCATGCTATTAGATGTGTGTTCTGAATAGTAGCTGTCAATTTCTCGCTTGACCTTACTCCATGGCCAAAGTATTTGACTAAAAGTACTATAACACTGAAAAGGTAATTGGTTGCAAGTAATTAAAACTGTTTAACAGTAGCTTAAGCAAACAAGGATTTGTTTTTCTGACCTAATAATAATGCTGGAGGTAGGAAGTTGCTCACATTAGTTTTAATGGCTCAAAACACTTGGGTCTATGCCTTTGGAATTCTCTTGGCATTTCCCACAAGCACGTTAACTCATGGCCACCAGTTGGCTCCTGCAACTCAAATTATATATGTGTTCTAAGGTCAAGCCAAAAAAAAGCAAGAGGAGGAAAGAGGGCCCAGTTTATTCCAATCATTTTTATCAATAAAATAAATGGATTTTCATAAACTTATGCAGCATACTTTCCTGGAAATCTCATTGGAATGAAATAGGTTTCAAGGATATCTTTGGTTACAAAATACACACATGCAAACATAAAAATTGAATAAAATATAGAATAAAATTGTAATGCTTGGCTTAAACTAATCATGATAAATTGCATGATGCTGGACACATTACATCCCAAAACAAACTCAGGGTTCTGTTTCCTTAAGTAGGCATTAGATAGGCCGGTAAGCTCTAAGCCTGTCAAAATATCCCATCACATGCCTTAGTGATTTGTCCATAGATGAGCACATGACCCAACTAGCCAACTTTGCCTTTATACAAGATTATTGAAACTCCCTGAAGACAGCTGCTTGTAGTCACAAATCAAGCCTAATAAAAAATTTCACATGAGAGAAGGAAGCTGACATAGGAAGAACTAAAGACAAGAGATAGAAAAAGAAAATTCAAATGGCACTCAGGTCATTGATTCTTACAGAGTCATTTTTAAAGCCTATTTTACATCTACAATTTGTTATAGGATCCAATCAACTTTATATTTTGCTCAAACTAGATCAATTTAGATTTCTATCCTTTGCAACCAAAAGCTCATAACTAACCTATCGCTTAAAATATTTCCCTGCTTGCAGCTTCTTCTGACTTGTCCATGCAGCACTGAGTCCTTAAAGTTGCTTTCTTAAACACAAATCCAATGATGCCACCAAGTGATCACCAATCATTGAGGCTTTCCCCACCACCTGTAAGATTCAGTTCAAATAATTTAGTACATTAAAATGTAAATTGGTGCATCCACTATGAAAAACAGTGTGGAGTTTCCTTAAAAAACTAAAAATAGAGTTGCCATATGATCCAACAATCCCACTCCTGGGCATATATCTAGAGAAAATCATAATTTGAAAATATACATGCACACCAATGCTCATTACAGCACTATTTACAATAGCCAAACCATGGAAGCAACCTAAATATCCATGATGAATGAATGGAAAAAGAAGATTGGATACAATGGAATACTACTTAGCCATAAAAAAGAATAAAATAATGCCATTTTAGCAACATGGATGAACCTAGAGATTATCATACTAAGTGAAGTCAGACAGAAAAAGACAAATGCCATAGAATAACATGTATATATGGAATCTAAAATATGATGCAAAAAATAAAAAATAAAATATGCAAATGAACTTATTTACAAACAGAAATAGATGCACAGGCACAGAAAATAAATGTATAGCTAACAAAGGGAAGAGAGGATGGAAAAGGGATAAATTAGGAGTTTGGGATTAACAGATACAACTTCTATATATAAAATAAACAACAAAGTCCTATTGTCTAGCATAGGGAACTATACTCAATATTCTATCATAAATCACACCAGAAAGGAATATGACAAAGAATATATATAGGACTGAAAAAAAGCCATTCATAACTTGGCTCATACACAAATCCAAGCTTTGGTCATATAAAACTTTTAATACTCCTAAACCATGCCATGCATTTCCATGCCATGATCTCCTTAATACAGGATGCTGTTCCCCATGTTGTCCAACTAGATAACTCCAATTCCTCAGAATCCAGCTCAGCACAACCTGCTGAGCTTCCCCTGACCCATACAGGTACACTCATACCTAAACATATATATGCACACCACACGTAAAATGTCTCACTCAGGTCACTCTCTCAGCTCCAACAGTCCCTTTTACATACCTTTATCACAACATGGATCAACTCATAGTATCAAATCGTAGCTCAGTATGAGTTCCATTAAGGCAGGGACTGGGAAAATTCAGCTAATGTTTATTTAATTGATATAAGGTGAAATTTTTGCACAAGTAGAGGAAATCATCTGAATTTTTTGGCTGTTTGTCTTATTTTCAATTTAATTCCCTAGTGCTTTTTTTCTTGATTTCCTATTTTAGTCAGTTCCCAATCAATACAATATTGTAAAGTAATTAGCCTCCAATTAAAATAAATAAATTTAAATTAAAAAATAAATAAATAAAAATATATCTATGCATAACATGTCTATGTGTAATAAACCTGTCATTGTGTTTCAGCTCAGCTTGGCAGGTAAAAAATATTTTGATAATTTGTTTCTGTAATTGGAAGCTATCCTCCCATATTTATGTATACTTTAATAATCAATTCTATATTTCTACAAAATGTTTCAATAATACATTGAACAAGACAAAAGTTAGAGTTGTGTGAGACCCTCAATAAGATCCTTATATAAAGCCAATATTGATCCACTGACCAATAGCTTTTAAACCTAGTTCTCTTTCCTAATGATTAAAAAAATTTTTTTAATTGAGGTATAACTGATGAGTCTAGTTCTTTATCTCACTGTGAGTTCATCGTCTAAGTAGAGCTTCATCCAAGCCACAGTTATTAACCTTGCTCTCAGACATTCAGTAATTTTGGAATGAGATTGAAAATACATAAGTAAATATGCCAATTTAAGAGATGAAGAAAGCTAGCTTCGGAACAGCCACATACTTATGAAAGTTCATGGAACTGATAAGTGGGAGTCAGGTCAGTTTTCTGACTCCAAATCCAATGATTGTTTCATTACAAAACAATCTCCTCAACTGAGACTCTATCAAATGTCCTACTAAAATGAACCACTGTACCTTTAATATTTTTCTTATCTACCACTCAACAAAGTGATTTAAATAGGAAATGGTGTTTCTTTGGTATGATTTGTTTTCAGTGAATCTGTGGAATTTCTGAGCTATCACGGCTTCTTTTTCTAAATGTTTCCCAACCATCTGTTAATAATCTAGTTTAATCCTAAATGTGTCTTTTGGTTATCCAAGATGCCTCTAATCAGTGTTTGCTCAACTCCTTATAATCCCAGAAACTTTTGTAAAATTTTTGCTCAAGAGCTATATAATCCAAGGAGGCTCAACATTGCTACAGAAATATCAGCAAGTAAGCTTAATACCAACCATAACTCACTTTTTAAAATCTAGGAATAGTCCCTCCTAAGTTATTAACACGGACAGTTTTAGCATTCCTACATCGAAAGGGGCTTACAGACAAAATCTATTTGGAATAGAAGTACCACCATTCTTGTCTTGAATTTGCATGCACAGCAAGCTCTCTGTTTGTTTTGATTCAGAGTCTTATGTATTTGGTATATTTGGAGGGCTTACGGAGATTGGGGTAGGACCAGTCCTTTGCCACTGGATCCTGGCCAGTTCCTTCATATGCCCAGATTCTTCTCTCATCTAAGTGATATGCTTGCTCTGTAGTCAATAAGACCAACAACTGAACAGAAGCCTGCTAATTGTCCAGACCACTCATGCCTGGCTGCCAACTGGCATTTTCCCGTGGAACAAGTAGCACACGGCTCAGTGAGCAAAGTCACTGTAGACCAACCTGAGACACTACCATCCCCCAAAGGGAGCACAGCAGAGGGACTCAAAGACTTTGCCAACCAGAAGTCTGAAGACTTAATTTCTCCAGGGAGAAGCAGCCTGCTAGGCAAGCCAATAAAATCACAAACCAACAAATCCAGACTATAAAATAGTTCTTTGTAAAATTCACACTCTGATGGAGGTAAACGACTTATCCTTAAATCTTCTCATTTTTATTGCAGTCAAGCAAAGAGGAGGAGGAGGAGGAAATGGAGGGGAAGAAGTGGAAGAAGAGGAGGAAGAAGCTTTACAAGGCAGACTGAGAAACTTAAGTTTCCAATTGAGAAATTCCTTGGAAAACAAGTGGTATGTCCAACCCTGGTACATATTATACCTGTTGTCTGAGTTTGCCTATATGTCTATATACCACATAATTGATTATGCATTTTATTGACACACACAATTTTGGTTTTGTGACACACACACACAATTTTGGTTTAGCAAATGCAGGAACTCTGTTGATTAGCTGTCAGAGAAGTGGGGCAAAAACAATTACTGCTCAGTCTAAACCAGCATTCTATGTTTATAAAAGGGCATTTCCTTCAGCTGATACTGTCATGGCCAACTCTGGGGGCAATACTTCCTAGTATGGCTCTGTATGCCCATTCACAATGAGATCGATTTCAATTTTTTTGTAAATTTTGGATTTTTTTTTCCTCTTAAAAAGGAATATAGACACAAACGATGACTTTACTATGTGACAGTAAAGAACTAGGAAGGAGGAAAACTCAATTTCATGGTTTTGTCTGGTTTAGATGAAGTTAAGATGAAGTGGGGAGACTATGGTTTCATCTTTTTTATGCAAGTCTTTGGCACTTTAAATGTCTCTTAGAAGTCAGTCTCCTGCCTTAAAAATAGTCTCTCAAACACCAATGTGGAAGTGCCCCTCAAATTTTTTTTTCATAACCTAAGAGTAATCCTAGATATGACTTTTAGAACCCCATTTTAAAACTCAATAAAAATAATCAGCCATTTTCAAACTTTTTCAGGAGTTAGAAATGATGTTATTAATTAAATTGATTGGTCCCATAAAAGTAACAGTGTATCAATCAATATTTATGTGTTTTTAACAGGTTTATAGAGAAGGCAATGGCACCCCACTCCAGTACTCTTGCCTGGAAAATCCCATGGACAGAGGAGCCTGGTAGGCTACAGTCTATGGGGTCGCAAAGAGTCGGACACAACTGAGCAACTTCACTTTCACTTTTCACTTTCATGCATTGGAGAAGGAAATGGCAACCCACTCCAATATTCTTGCCTAGAGAATCCCAGGGATGGCAGAGCCTGGTGGGCTGCCATCTATGGGGTCGCACAGAGTCGGACACGACTGAAGCGATTTAGCAGCAGCAGCAACAGGTTTATAACTTAATTATTTTAACTTTCTATTAGTTTTTCTTCAAATTCTGAAGTTGATATAGTAAAAGGTTATTGAACTCAGAGACATATATGTTAGGTTAAAATTTCCTGGATAGTTGCCAACAAGAATGTTATTTGCCTGTACTGAAGTGAAACTATATCCCTAATGTTAAGTCCTGACTTCTTTCAGAGGCAGAGGGTCGGGGGGTGGGGTGGTTTCCTTAATGTGGAAACTAAAGGATTAGCATCAAGAGCTTAGAGAAGACTTTCAATTCTCAAGATATCCTTTTTGTCTACCCTGTAGGTTTGCCCACAGAGTTAAACACTTGGAAAAACATTTTGCAAAGAAAAATGTGACATGATTGTTCATGGGAAATCTTAACTCCACCCAGGAAAAGATAAATGGTACTCAAGAACTACTCTTTAAGAGTGAGGTGTTTATTGAAATAAGGGAGGCTAATTGTCAAAAATGATGAGAAACAAATGTGAAAAGCCCCATGTTTGGAACTCTGGCTACATGGAGCGTTTAAACAAGCATATGCTGTATTTCAAAAGAAGAGCCATAGTTTCGGACATTGCCATTTTTTGGAAAAAATGTTCAGCATAAGAATGAAAAGGATTTTAAAACATGGCTGCCAAAGAACAAGAAACAAGGAACGTGCCTGCCAAAGTTATCTTCTCTGAAACACTGGAGCTCCATTTTGATATCAGTTTGGCCTTTTTATAATATTCAGTGACATCACAGACCAGTCTTGCTGGAGTCGTGCTAAAGGGGCTGATATGTGAAAACTGCTAGAGATAGAATTCTCTATGGATATGAGCTGTTTAGCTCTGTTTATCCAAGTTCTTGATCTTTCCAAGAATCTATTAATTTCCAGAGCACCCTAAAATAGAGTTTCGTAAACCTGGCACTATTGACATTTTGGAAGGTTAATTCTTTGTTGAGAGAAGGACTATCATACACTGTGGGATTTTAGCAGCAATTGCGGCCTCTGTATTGATGCCAATAGCAGCTCCCACCCAGCTGTGAGTACCAAAAATGTCTCCAGGCATTTCCATATATTTGTGGGCAAGGGGATGGGAATTCGAAATATTGCCCCTGGCTGAGATCCACTGTTTTGAAGGATAAAACATTAATTTAGGGTTCTCAGAGAAATTATGCATTATATATTTGCAAATATTCAACAAGGGTGCAAACTCCATTAGTCCAAGAAAACGTAAACCTGGCCCCCCACTAAAAAGCCAGTAAATTTATGATTCTTCAGTTCCCTTCAGGTATTTAGTGCTATGTGTGGTACTTCCACAGATTTTGGTCCTGACTCCATCATTTGTTGCTGGTTTGACTGAGGGCTTGTTATCTGACCTCTCTAAGCCTCAGTTTTTCTCATCATAAAATGGGTACAATACCTGCCTGAGAGTTTGTAATAACGATCAGAGAAAACCACCTATCTTAGTATTCATACTTGGAAATTCCCTCATAAATCATCATTTGTTATTATATGGCACAATTCATATTCAGCTTTAATGAGGTAGATATATAATCCCCTTTTTATAAAACCACAAATTCAAACAGGACTGACAGATCTCATTAATGCGAACAAGTTTAATAATCATATAGTAGGACTTACAAATAATTAGAGCTCTTTCCAGCTTTCATTTTGACTTGCCTTTAGTTTCCTTCATGTTGAATGCACATGAATCACTTGTTTCTGAGCCATCCGCCCAGTTTTTGTTTTTAGTGGGAGTGCCTGGGAAAATAGTCAACATCAACTTAACTGCAGTTTGACAAACCACAGGGGTGTTTCAGTAAACATCTAGCAGGCTGAGCTGTGTGCCTTTAGGAATCAGTGAATGCTGACCAAGAACATCCTCTTTGGGGGCCCACCCTGTCGCCATAACACAGTCCAAACAATCCTCCGAAATCATGGAGGGATTCGGATTGTTCAAAACTTCACATTCACCAGAAAATCCACCAGCCACAGGAGAGCATGAGGAGGGCTCTCACCGTGCCAAGAGCGGCCAATGGTTCAAGCGACAAGAAGAAACAGGCCCATCTGGGTGTCGCCTGCTCATTCCTGCTAAAGTTTCCCCAAAGACCATGCTGCTCAGGATTGTGAAAGGGGACCAGTGACTTCTTTGAGAAACAAAATATTTTTCACAAAAGCTTCCCGGAGGGATTAGGATGTTTACAACACTTGGAGAATAGCCAAGTGGGAGTAAATTCCAGCACAGCATGGAGAAGTGATCAAGTTTACAACCTGTAGGCTTGATCAAGGGCAAGCATGCCAAATATCTCCCCCAGAGTGGCATTAGCTGGAGAGATCACACTTTGGGGGATTTTATAAGGAGAATAAGATGACTGCTCATCAACAATCATGTCCACCTGTGCAAGCTCAGGAAGGCCTCAGCTGACGAAGACATGGGGTCTTCAGCTTGGGGCACCAGTAAAGCCAAAAATGTGGCAGCTGCCCCTCTTTCCTGCTGGCCTCATCTTCAGCAGCAAGGTGCCTACTCAATTGTACTCATTTCAAGACCCTCCCAGGACCAAGACACAGAAGGACAACTCACGTTAGCATTGGCCAACGACAAACGTATCCCTTGAAGGAAGAGTTGAATCAGCCAAGGGAGATCCTCAGTCAAAAGGGAACGTGCAAGCATAAACTCTGACATCATCGCAGTGGGAGTGTGGGGTGAACATTTCTCCGAAGAAGGGGACTGCTGTTCCTGTTCTGAGCTTGCAAAGCTAGAGATGGCTACTCAGAGATTCAGTCACTTCCCACAGATAACCTGATGTGCAGCAGTGTCAATGCTTTAAATCAAGCCCACTGGCTGCTTTTGTAAATACTGTTTCATTGGACACAGGCAGGCCCATTCATTTATGTGTAATCCATGGCTGTTTTCCCCCTGCAATGGCAGAGTTAAATAATTGTTGTAAAAACCGTAAGAGCCTGCAAAACCTTTATCTACTATCTGGCTCTTTGTAGAAAAAAATAGGCTGACTCCTGCTTTAAATAATTTTCTCAGGGAATATCTAGAGTTAAAATATGGCTGAAGTAAAACCAAAATGGTTACAGGTTTGACAAACCCTTCCCCTTCCTATGTTTCTATGTATTTATTCCTGTACTTACTGTGAGACACTTCATTGCTTATACCTCCTCTCTTTTTAAAGGCTACAACATATGAGGCAATGTATTTATGTTTTAAACTTGCCATGTAGATTTGATCATTTATAAACAAATAACTAGGCTCCCATTATGCTGATTGTTCAAGAGTCACATATATTACATTTATGATTCCCAACTTCAACTGTTTTTTAAATAACCAACTAATTTCAGATTACAAACAGATAAGAAAGATCCTTTCATATATTTAAATCTCCTGCAAAGTCTCTAAACTCTGAACAAGATTTGACAAAAGTAAATGCGTACACTCTTACTAATTTAATTATTACCATTTAAAATAATTGTTTTTTCCCTAGGCTTGCCTTAGATGCCCCTGGGACTTGTCTATAACTCAAGATTTCAAAAAGACTGATGCTAAAGGCTCTGTGAGGGACTTCCTCCTAGTCTTCATGTTCTCGCCATGATTGCTAAAATTGCCTCATAATCAACCCGGATTGTTATTAATAGTTCATGAGAAGGCTCTTGTGGGTTTCCTAAGGAACAACATAGTCCATGCCATATTTCCTCTGACGTTTCCTCATAGTCTATGAGTTAATGACAAAATGATGGGAAGTAAAAAATAAAACAGGAAGAACATTCTACAGTTTTTTTGTCTCTAAAAATTTTCTTGATGCTACAGTTCGCATTGCTAATGATTTTTAAACAATGGCAAAATTTAACTTAAAAAAAAAAAAAAGGATTTATTTTGTTTCGAAATAGCCAAGCAACCAAACAAAACCATTTACTTTGGGTCTGCTATAGTCAAGCAAACCACTGGTGGCTCTAAGAATATCTCAGATAATATCACTCTTCAAAATACTGCCAATCTAGGGAAAGATAATCAGACACATCTCAATTCACACTTTGAAAACTAAGTTTTGGTGGAGGAAAAGCAAAATGCAATGGGAACATAGTATAAAGAACAATTAATTCCAAAGGAGGAAGAGGGCAAGGTGCCTAGAAAATACTTCACAGAGAACATGCAATGCAATTCAGTCTTACAGCTTCTCATGGATGTGAAAGGGTGGGACTGAGGGCTCAGGTTCACTGTACTTTGTGGAGAGAAAATACTATGAATAAATGAAAAGAGGTGTGCGAGTCTGTTTTGATCACTTACTATGCTGCCTTGCTATTATTTATTCACGGGTCTGCCTTTCCCCACCAGACTTTAAGCTCTTAGGAAGGAGCTACGTCTTCATCACTGTACCACCAGAGCCTCACGTAAGAGTGTTTCCTGAGTTCAGCAATGAATCAGTCATGTGATGCAATTCATGACTCGACTTATTTCAGTTGCAAATCAAAATTTCCAAATTCAAGCTTTTAAAAAACTATAAATTTTAACCCCAGCCTTAATCTTACTGGTTTACCAGGAAAACCTCTTAGATTCTCAGTTTCCTAAGCTGAACTGGAAATTGGGGGGTGGTCAGGGGCATGGCAGGGCAAAAGTAACAATATATCACAGGGATTGGGATAAAATGAGATAATACATATCAAGCACGTACCTAACTTCATGCTGGACCCAGGAGATAATTAAATTGGCTTCATTTCTTTTAAAATAAAAATAATAGTGCTTTCCACATGCTCTACACTGGTACAGACATTTTTAAAACCATGTTCCAAAGACTCACTTCCCCTGTGAGTTCTTCTAGAACTGTTTCATAGTTGAATGTGTTTAGGGAATTCTCTCTAAAATTTTCCCCTCCTGGAGAGTTATAGGGCACATCAGCAAGGCTAGAAAATGTTCGACAATAAACAAGTCTGTTTAGCTTTATTTATCCCAATGCTCCTCAAACTTATTTGACCACAGACTTTCTCCATGATACTACCACCCACCAAGACATAACTGATGAACTCAGATTTAAAGAGGACATTCAGGGCTCATCACTTTCATTCTACCACCCACCCTGCAAATATTCTTGCCCTTATTCACATCTGATTACATAAGTAAGGACAGCACAATGGTTGTTTTTCATTGTTGCTGTAGTTTTGTTTTCTGGTTCTGAATAGCTGTTGTACTAAGTTATGTGTCCTGCTCTAAGTGTAGATTAAATATGCCACCTTCCATTAATATTGAGCATTTTTTAAATGAAAGCAAAATAACCAAGAGCCATGTTATTTAAGGTTTAACTTTTAGTTTTATCTTAAATCTGTACTGTTTAGGCTTAAATTTTTAACACAGAGATTGTTCCTGGAACATCTCCTTAATGGCTCACACCACCTATGGCTACCAGAGCTCCTTATTCCTGCCATCAGGACTGAAAAGGACCAAACACTGCTATCATTTGTCATTTGACACTAGCTAATGTGTCCATGTGGGACTCAGCCTTCTTTCAACACAGTTTCACTTTTTACTTATTTTACTTTCACTATTATCCATGAATCCCAGCCTGAGGGCATTTTCATATTGCAAAGAATATCATATGTAATAATGATGCCTCTTCTCTCACATTGTGAAACCAGTAAAATAGAAGTAACTCTTTCATAAGTTCAGAAATCTAGTTCAAAAAAAAAAAAAAATGCCAGAAAGTTTTCATAAAAAGTACTAAGAAGCACTAGTAGATTAACGTAAAATAGACATTTTTAAAATTAATGTTTACCTTTCCATTCTCCATATTAACATCCCACACCAGATTCTAATTTCCTGGGAGCTGAAATAATTTCCAACTTATTTTTTTACCTCTGGGGCTTAGTGTAGTGTTTTGGACATTGTACATTCTCAAATATTATTTATTGAACTAAGCTGAATTAATCTTTATAAAGAATTAAGTTTTTTAAAGATTTAAGTTTTTTTAATTTCTTTTTAAAGAATTAAGAATTCAGTGGAAGTTGTTTCCAAGGACACCTGGGTCTCTGAAGAGTAATGAACTCTAATTTCATTTTTGTTGTTCAGTCGCTAAGTCATGTCCGATTCCTGGCAACCCCATGAACTGTGGCACGCCAGGCTTCCCTGTCCTTCACTATCTCCCAGAGTTTGCTCAAACTCATGTCCATTGAGCCAGTGATGCCATCCAACCATCTCATTCTCTGTTGCTCCCTGCTCCTCCTGCCTTGAGTCTTTCCCAGCATCAGGGTCTAATTTCATACCAACTTGCTAAGTCTTCACATGAGTATGATCCGAATAAATCAGTAGGGAAAAAAAACATGGCCCAAATGTCCTGAAACTCAAACCATTCTTGATACTTAAAGACTCAAGGAAAAAGAAAATGTACATGACATTTGCTTTAGAAATTCTTTTAGCTTGATAAATAACATATCAATTATCCAGAATTAATAGCTGCGTGTTATCTTGCTTTTCTCAACTGTCAGGAGAAAAGGGTAAGAAGGAGAAAAGAAAGAGAATAGAGAGGGTGAGATAGATCAAAAGAGAAGACGGAGGGAGCTAGAAAAGGTAGGAAGAAGGATGGATGGAAGGAAGGGAGAAAGGGAGGAAGGGAGGAGGGAAGATGTTGTTATCAAGCTTTGCTGTTTATTTCAAAAATAACTTTGACAGTTTGTTTAACAGTGAGTCTAAATTAAATTGAATTTTTGTTCAACAGTGAGTCTAAACTAAATTGAATTCCTCTATATCAATTTTCTCAACCTTCAGTATTGTACAATCAAAGGAGAAATTTTTGATCATTAACTTATCTTTACCATCAATCCATTATTGGTAAAATGCAACAGTAAATCCCAAAATATACTAATGTAAAAAAATAAATTTTCACTGAATTTTAAAAATATTTTTCTTATATTGTCTTCTGATTTTTCTAATACTGAACATTTACAAGTTGCCTCAAGAAGATCAAACCAGTCAATCCTAAAGGTAATCAATCCTGAATAATCATTGGAAGGACTGATGATGAAGCTGAAGCTCCAACATTTTGGCCACCTGATGTGAAAAGCCGACTCACTGGTAAAGACCCTGATGCTGGGAAAGATTGAAGGCAAAAGGAGAAGGCAACAGAGGATGAGATGTTTGGATGGCATCACCGATTCAATGGACATGAACTTGGAAAAGTCCGGGAGATGGTGAGGGACAGTCAGACACAACTTAGTGGCTGAACAAGAAGAAGTATCTGAACATACAAAGACAAGACAGATCCACACCTGACATTTACTCCTGGCCTGAATATGGTGAATATTCTTACTGCATCCCCTCAGGCTCTACTCATTTGCATGTGTCCTCTCCTCTATGTGAAAAGGGAAGGTCCCAAACTGCCACCGCTTCTCTGTAACCAATTATGGTAAAATCATCTTTGATGTAGCACTCCACATAGCAAAAACATCAAGTTCATTTATGTAGTAAGTTCACTCTTGTTAGTTTCTTCATGATTCCATTTTATAATATCAAATAAACAACCATGATTCGTTAAAAAGCTTAGTCAATAAAAAGATTTTTCTATTGTAATTCATTATTGTAAAAGAAAAGTTCTGATGTTACAACCAGTAAAAAGCATCTCAATGGCTATCTGGGGACAATTCCTGTGTTGACATGAGACTGGTCACAGGACATGAAGAGTTAGATACTGACTACTTAGGTGAACTTTCAATGTTGAAACAATTGTGACACAAATAGAAACCCTGAGTCCATACATCAATCTTTAGGTGATCTGGCATACACTGCATATACATTTTTAATTTAGTGAAATGAAAACAGAAAATCATAAAAAAAAAAGTTCTCATAGAACTTACACACACTGGAAAACTTCAATTCAGTTCAGTCACTCAGTCATGTCTGACTCTTTGCGACCCAATGAGTCACAGCATGCCAGGCTTCCCTCCCTGTCCATCACCATTTTCCAGAGCTCACTCAAACTCACATCCATCAAGTCGGTGATGCCATCCAGCCATCTCATCCTCTGTCATCCCCTTTTCCTCCTGCCCCCAATCCCTCCCAGCATCTGGGTCTTTTCCAATGAATCAACTCTTTATATGAGGTGGCCAAAGTACTGGAGTCTCAGCTTTAGCATCATTCCTTCCAAAGAACACCCAGGGCTGATCTCCTTTAGAATGCACTGGCTGGATCTCCTTGCAGCCCAAGGGACTCTCAAGACTTATCTTCTCCAACACCACAGTTCAAAAGCATCAATTCTTCAGCACTCAGCTTTCTTCACAGTTCACCTCTCACATCCCTACATGACCACTGGAAAAACCATAGCCTTGACTAAACGGACCTTTGTTGGCAAAGTAATGTCTCTGCTATCTAGGTTGGTCATAACTTTCCTTCCAAGAAGTAAGCATCTTTTAATTTCATGGCTGCAATCACCATCTGCAGTGATTTTGGAACCCAAAAAGATAAAGTCTGCAACTGTTTCCACTGTTTCCTCATCTATTTCCCATGAAGTGATGGGACCAGATGCCATGTTCTTTATTTTCCGAATGTTGAGCTTTAAGCCAACTTTTTCACTCTCCTCTTTCACTTTCATCAAGAGGCTTTTTAGTTCCTCTTCACTTATCAGAACATTCCAATTTGAAAAAAAATTGCTACAATAGGTTTACCATCTTGAACATTAAATTTATTTTTAAAATAATGATCTTTAGATACTTTTTGGACATTTCAATGATCAAAGAAACTCTTGACTACACAGACTTTATTTTCTAAAGTAGGAAAATGCTTTGGCTTATGTTTGAAAGTCTTTTTAAAACAATTTTTTAAATTGAAGGTAGAGTTTTTCCTTTAAACATCGATTAATTTGAAATTTTATTTTATCAATATGCTCCACTTACCTTTTTCTTTTTTCTACTGGAGTTTAGTTGTCAAGACTTGTAATGCAGCTTTTGAGTAGTAAAATCATCCATCCAAGACCTGATAACAAGGAAGCTCATGAAAGATGGCTTGCAACATTTTTTTCAGTTTTTTATTCTTCTTTTAACATAGTTTTAAACAATCACTTTGTAACTAATAGGAATTATCTAGTTCTTTTTAAGTGACTCAAAACTTTCCTTTAAAAGCCATATTGGCTTCTTTATATTGCTATTTCTTTTTTCCAAGTTTGATTTTTTAGTTGCAGGTATAATCATTCTTTCAGGAAAACTATTACTTTATCTAAACATGTCATCATTCAAAATGGCTATGTCTACAGAAAAATTGAAAGTAGGGCAAAATATCAATGTTCAGTAAAAGAACTATGAAAATATTTGGAATCTGGTTTTTCTTCACAGCAAAAAGCAAGTTTGCTTTCCAGAACACCACCCAGATAGCATCAAAACACATTAACTAACCATATGGACCTATTCCCATGAACCAATTTCAGAGTCATTGGGTTTTCTGACTTTGGATAAGATAATGTCATTTCTTTTGACATAATTTGCTAAAATTCAAATTTAATGCAACCTGAACTATCATCATTATCCATAAATACTGGAGATATCTTGTATTATGAGATCTAGCATAATTTCTATTTTTCTCTGATATAACCAACCTTCCATTCTGGGATGTTAATTTATATGAAAGGGTAGCTTTAGAAGCAAATATGAAAGTACTCTTAAGCCATGGAAAATTTGCTCATCTTAAAGAGTTTTTTGGTTTGGTGATTCTTGCTTAATTTGCTTTCTTCTTATTCCCAGAGTTAACCCAAATCATCAGTTTCTAATGCCTTAATTGCAATCATGTCCAAAAAGTTAATGCATGAAAAACCAACAAAGCAACTTCAAGAAAATCATTAGAATACTAGACTGGCTATTGATGATGATGATGATGATGATGGTATTTTATACCTCTTTGGAAGGAATGATGCTAAAGCTGAAACTCCAGTACTTTGGCCATCTCATGCGAAGAGTTGACTCATTGGAAAAGACTTTGATGCTGGGAGGGATTGGGGGCAGGAGGAGAAGGGGACGACAGAGGATGAGATGGCTGGATGGCATCACGGACTCAATGAACGTGAGTCTGAGTGAACTCTGGGAGATGGTGATGGACAGGGAGGCCTGGCGTGCTGCGATTCATGGGGTCACAGAGAGTTAGACACGACTGAGCCACTGAACTGAACTGATACCTCTACAATGTCTTTCATCTAAGTATCTCAGAGAACTTTACTAATAAATACTTCGATTTTACCCAAACAAACCTGCTTTCCCAATTATATGCACTTCTGTAAAACTGCTTCACATATTAGATTTAATCATAAACCCAGAATCCCTCAGTTTCAGCATTTCAACCACTTATATGCTTAGCTTATTTAAAGAATGAAAGTGAAAGTCATTCAGCCATGTCCAACTCTTTGCAACCCCATGGACTATACAATCCATGGAATTCTCCAGGCCAGAATACTGGAGTGGGTAGCTGTTTCCTTCTCCAGGGGATCTTCCCAACCCAGGAATTGGACCCAGGTCTCCTACATTGCAGGCAGATTCTTTACCAACTGAGCCATCAGGGAAGCCCAAGAATACTGAAGTGGGTAGCCTATGCCTTCTCTAGGGGACTTCCAGACCCAAGAATCAAACCAGGGTCTCCTGCATTGCAGGTAGATTCTTTACCAGCTGAGATACCAGGGAAGCCTATTTAAAGAATATTTGTGCAATTTGTGATGTTCTAGAAACAGCTTCCTTCCTGGGAATTGATTACTAGTGTTATCAAAGTTAAATATCTATTATTGTAAGAGGTAGCAGAATAAATATAGATCTATGTATCTCTTTTCTAGATCAGGAATTGAAATTCTAATGACCTGGAAAAACAAATCTTTGAGAAATTGTTCTGATCTCAATAAAACTTTGGCTTTTTTTGGTCATTCTTTCAACTTGAATAGCAAAACTCTTTGTATTTTTTTAAAAGTACATTCACACCCACACACTTTGGGCTTAATAGTGGTCTGACATATTGTAAGGCACCCTGAATGTGAGAGGACTCTAAAAGTGATCTTTATTCCTCTGTGCTGTGCAGTTGTCTCCTCCCAGGTGGTACTAAGAGGTGTACCTTAGAGAAAAAAGCAGCCTTGACCAGAGAGTACCTTATAATCTGTTGTGAAAGGCATCAAGTAGCTGACGGTCTCCTGTTAGAACCTATAATCAGGCTCCCCAAACTCATCTAGGAACAATTCAAAACACTTGACTTGGTTATTAGACAATGTTTCATAAAAAATAAAAATAAAAAAAAACAAAACACAAACCCTACTGCATTTATATGCTCAGTTCAGTTCAGTTCAGTCGCTCAGTCGCGTCCAACTCTTTGCGACCCCATGAATCACAGCACACAAGGCCTCCCTGTCCATCACCATCTCCCAGAGTTCACTCAGACTCACGTTCATCGAGTCAGTGATGCCATCCAGCCATCTCATCCTCTGTTGTCCCCTTCTCCTCCTGCCCCCAATTCTTCCCAGCATCAGAGTCCTTTCCAGTGAGTCAACTCTTCGCATGAGGTGGCCAAAGTACTGGAGTTTCAGCTTTACCATCATTCCTTCCAGAGAAATCCCAGTGCTGATCTCCTTCAGAATGGACTGGTTGGATCTCCTTGCAGTCCAAGGGACTCTCAAGAGCCTTCTCCAACACCACAGTTCAAAAGCATTAATTCTTTGGCGCTCAGCCTCCTTCACAGTCCAACTCTCACATACATACATGACCACAAGAAAAACCATAGCCTTGACTAGACGGACCTTAGTTGGCAAAGTAATATCTCTGCTTTTGAACAGTTGTGTCCAACTGGACAACTCCATGGACTATAGCCCACCAGGCTCTCTGTCCATGGGATCTTTCTGTCAAGAACACTGGGGTGGGTTGCCATTTCCTACTACAGGGAAGCCCCAGGGATCAAACCTGCATCTCTTTTGTTCCTGCATTGGGAGGTGGGCTTTTCATCAACTGCGCCATCTGGGAAGCCCACTAGCCTGCAGGATTGCTGATAACAGTTAAGGAAGTTCTTAGAACAATGCCAGGCCCCTCGTGATTGCTTATGACCCAGGAAACAGTCCCCTTGAAAATTAAATGAAAACAAAACAAAATAGAAAACAGAGTGATATATAAAGAAAGTTCAATTTCTGCCTTATGGCCAGATCTCTTACCCTGGTATCCATGGATCACCTCCTCTCTAAAAAGATTTCAGATGATCTGTAGACAAAAATGGGGTTGAATATATACATGGTAGGGTTTTGCCAGGTGGTGCTAGTGGTAAAGAACCTGCCTGCCAGTGTAGGAGATGCAAGAAATGCTGGTTCGATCCCTAAGTTGGGAAGATCCCCTGGAGGAGGGGCATGGCAACCCACCCCAGTACTCTAGCCTTGTGAACCCCATGGACAGAGGACACTCTCAGGCTACAGGGTTGCACAGAGTCAGAGACGACTGAAGCAACTTAGCACGCACACGTATACATGGAACTTTTCTAGGATCCATTCCTCTTATCAGAGATTACAAAAGTCCCTGACCCAGGAAAATTCAGAAACCATTGCCTCATAGCCACAGAATTGTTGTCAATAACAGTAACATGACAGGAAGATTCTCTCCTTCCTTCCCTAATTATTATATCCCCACAAAATTGCCCCCTCCACCATTTTTTTTTTTTACAAATTACAATATTTGATCATTTACTATTTGGTGCTAATAATCTCCTGATGATCTTAATTGCAAAGGTAAGTGTACAGCTCACAAACCCTATACTACTAATCTACCATTCCCTGGTCACACTAGCCTAGTTGATATTTTCTCCTATTTCTTATTTTCTTCCTCTCCATCCTTCATATCTGTAAATCCCCTTCCATTAGCTTCTGGATAAACAGAAGTTAGAATGCTGATACGTAGATTTGTGTGGCAAGATGAAGTTGCAGAGTATCTGTGATTCCTGGTCATGAGAGTTTGTTAAACAGCTCCAAGCTTACAAGTATTTTACTGTAAGTTAGGGTATGATCCATTTCGATTTTATAGAACAGAAAATAGGGTTCTGAGTGGTCAAATGACTTGCCTAAATTTATCCAATTATTGTAGGAAAGAGCCACAACTCAATCCTAGGAGATACAACTCATAATCCTATATACCACCAAGAACATCTTTCCCAAAGAAACACAGCCTAGCCTTCCTTTCCTACAATACTACATTAAAAAAGTTTCCAAAATCAAATATCAGTATATTTCAGTTAATATGATTCTGTATTGGGAGACATTAGAAAATCTTCTCTAAAAATTAAATAACTGTTCAAGATTCTTATGCCACATGTGACCAGAAGATCCTCCATGGAACAGAAGTACTGAAATGATGCTGAACTACATCAAGTCACATCTTTGAAAATAACTCCTCAGGATGGAGACTTGAGACAAGGAATTTTTTTTCCTTGTATTTTCACTAATAACCTTCCCAAAACTTATATTCTGAATAAAATATCCATCCAAAGAAGTTTTTTTTTCTTCTTCTTGCCTACCTGCTTCAGTAAACCAAAGTTTTTCATCAACACTGCTCCTTGTCTAACACACTTTTCTTAGTTTCAGTCTCTTCCGTCTCTTACTATTACTGGTATTTCTGCAGCTATTTTTCTACTACAATCAAGCTGGCTGTACTTTTGCAAGAGCAATCTGTCTAAAATACACACTAGGTGACATTAGCCTCCTGACCTACTACAGAACACTACTGAAGGAACTTCCCTGGTGGACCAGCAGCTAAGACTCTGTGCTCCCAGTACAGGGAGTCTGGGTTCAATCCCTGGTCAGGGAACTGGATTCCCTATGCCACAACTAAAGATCAATGATCCTCAAGCTGCAACTAGGACCCAGCACCGCCAAATAAATAAATATTTAAAAAAAAGAATACTACTGAAGGTTATTATCATCTGGACTCAACTGTTTAATTTTTGTCTATTATTCCACACTCAGGATACAAATATGTGATATATTTATCATCACATCTCACCCAACCTCATGTATTCATTCAACAAATAGTTGTTGAATATCTACCATGTTTCATGTACTTTGCTAAGCCCTAGGAATAACCCAGGCATGTGGCCCCTGATCTCATAGATCTCATGGCTAAGCAGAGAAGACAGACAATAAACATGGTAAATGAACTCTTACAAGTATTCTTAAGGAAACAAAGTTGTTGCTGAAATACAGAAAATGGGGATGGAGCTCCCGGAAGAGAGGAAGAAATCTAGTTAAATAGGATGGTTGGGGAAGACATAACTGAAGATGTGACTTTAAATAAGAGGAAGTCATCTTTGCAAAGGAGCATTCCAGATCGAGGGACCAATAGGTATGAAGACCCTGAGGTGGGATAGAGCTTGCAAAAACAGAAAGAGGCCTCTTTGACTGAAGAACGAGAGACCAGCATATTGGCCTCCAGTGAAACAGAGTCCACATCATACAGGTCTTTAGACCCATGGAAATAATTTGGGCTTTTACCCAATGTAATGGGAAACCAATAAAGAATTTTAAGCAAAGAAGTGCCACAATGTGATCAGTATTTTAAAAATACATCAAGGAGACATCCATAACCAAAGTAAGCCTCTGTCTTCACAGAGGAATCATAATAGTAATTATACTGAAAAGCAAAAGTATTGAGATTTAGGAAAAAAAATAGTTAAACATGTTGTATAAATATGGGTTTATATGAGATTTTCTGCTAACATAAGACTAGAAAATTTTAGAAGGTCCATCTTAGGACTGGAACAATCCAGAGTCTATCTAGCTTGGGTCTATGGTCTGACATGTCGTGTATGGAGACAAGGTGAGAGGAAGAGCATTCAGTCATGACTCCAACTCTTTTGGCCCAAATCTATTGGAAGAGTCTTGGTGGGGGGTGGGGGTGGGGTGGGGAAGGTGAGGAGGGTAGGGGCAGAAACACAATATTGATTTCGGAATATTCAATATATTATAAAGCAAGCTTAACCTGAATTTCAGAGTATGAAAACATGATATTCCTAAGTAAATTCCATATAGTATCAAAGTAGCTAACATCTAAGAAAATCTAGTATGTAAGACAAGTCAGAAGAACACCTGAAATGTCAAAAAAAAAAAAAAAAAAAAAAGCAAGCCTACAGCATTCCTACTTATTCTGAGTGAGATTTTCAAGAGCTACTATCAAGTCCTTTGTACGTTTACATCCTGTCTAACGTAGTTGTTGTTCAGTTGCTAAGTCATGTCCGACACTTTGCCACCCCATGGACAACAGCACGTCTAGCTTCCCTGTCCTTTACTATCTCTTGGAGTCTGCCCAAACTCATGCCCATTGAGTCAGTGATGCCATCTAAACATCTCATCCTCTGTCACCCTCTTCTCCTCTTACCCTCAAACTTTCCCAGTATCAGAGTCTTTTCCAATGAGTCGGCTCTTTGCGTCAGGTGGCAAAAGTACTATAGCTTCAGCTCAGCATCATCCCTTCCAGTGAATACTGATTTCCTTTAGGACTGACTGGTTTCATCTTCTTGCTGCCCAGGGAACTCTTGAGAGTTTAACAAGAGAGTACTTTTTTTTTTGACAAAAATGGGGAGTAGACCCTTAGGAAAAAAAGTGTGGAAATAGATTTTGAACAAACATATTTTAACTGGGCTTCCCTGATAGCTAAGTTGGTAAAGAATCCTGCAATGCAGGAGATCCTGGTTCGATTCCTGGGTTGGGAAGATCACCTTGTAACATATGTAAATATGTTAAAAATACAAGCATGTTTTAAGAGCAAGCAAAAATTAAAGTAGGAAGCAGCATTGCCATGGGAAAAGCCAGGCTATGTTTCCACTTCACTGAGGTCCTTTGAGATTACCATTGACTTTTCTTCAGTTAGACCTGAATTGCCCTATCACTGCAGAGAAAGCAATGGCAACCCACTCCAGTGCTCTTGCCTGGAAAATTCCATGGATGGAGGAGCCTGGTAGGCTGTGGTCCATGGGGTCACTAAGACCCAGACACAACTGAGCGACTTCACTTTCACTTTTCGCTGTCATGCATTGGAGAAGGAAATGGCAACCCACTCCAGTGTCCTTGCCTGGAGAATCCCAGGGACAGGGAGCCTGGTGGGCTGCCGACTATGGGGTCTCACACTGCTGAAGTGACTTAGCAGCAGCAGCAGTCCTATCACTGAAGACAGAGAGGGTGCCTAATCCTCTCTGAGACCATGGTGTGGGCTGATATCCACGTCACTTGCCTTCCTGCCTAAGTTCCACATGACTTTTGCTATTTCTCTTCTAGACCTGTGGCTCTGAATCAATAACTTCTTTTTTTTCTATTGATGCTGCTCTTAAAAACACATGAACATGGTTAGAGAACGTGTATTTTTTCTGAGTCTCAAAACACTATTGTTCACCCTGGAGAACATTGATCTGGGATTGTGGCTATGCATGAGGGATTATGTGGAAATGGAAAAGAAAATCTTCTGACAATACCTCACATGAGTTACAGACCCCACGAAGCCAGAGCACCGGATAATAACCTCTTAACTCCATGATAGCCAGTTCCACATAAGCCTTGTGTCACTGTCTCATAGTCCCTAGCACTGTCCCCCAGGGAGGTAAATGCAATGTAGTAATTAAGCTGTACTCCTGCGGCTTTCTTCAAGATGCTAACAGAGGATGTCGCCTGACTTAACTTCTTTAACCTTTCTTTTGATCAAATTCCCAGGTAGCTCCAGTAATTCCAAGGCACAGCCAACTGAGTTTGAAGATACTACAAATAAGCTTCTAGAACTGCAGCAGTAATGAAAGCACTGATATCCTACTAAGCACTGCGGGCTCTTTAGAACAACCTTTTAAGACTTTGATTAACAGTCTGGAAATCTATGTTGGTGCTCTGCAGCTAGCTCTTAGTGTAAAATATCACCTACCCTACACAATTTGCTTGCAATTTAGCCCAAAGACTACTTCAGGCAGAGTCATTAAAATGACACTCTGAGGAAACCCATTCAAAGTTTAATTCCTCATTTTTATGCAATAGCGAAGAATTTTCTCTAGCCTTTAAAGAGTTATACAGACAGTCCCCAATTATATGATGGTTCAACTTATAATTCCTTGACCTCACAATGGTACAGAAGCAATATACCTTCAGTAGAAACTGAACTTGGATTGTGAATTTTGATCTTTTCTTGGGCCCAGCAATATGCAGTAGATACTGTCTCCTGATGCTGTATGGCCATGAGCTGTGTCTCCCAGTCATTCAGTGGTCATGAGTGTAGTAAAACCCATATATTCCTAACCTTTCCTAACCATACAACAACTCTGATTTTCACTTTCAGAACCTTTTCAATAAATTACATGAAAAATGCAATACTTTATTATAAAATAGGCTTTTTTGTTAGATGATTTTACCCAACTATAGGCTAATGTAATTGTTCTGAGCATGTTTAAGGCAGGTGAGGCAATGATTTTTAGTTAGTTAGCTGTATTAAATGCTTTTCAATTTACAATAGGTTTATTGGGATGAAACCCCATCGTAAGTCAAAGAAGATCTGGATTCCTTTCCATTTCATCATCTTTGCCTGATACTCATCAGCTCAGGGTCAGCCAACAAGTTTGAGGCATCAGCTGCCAACGCTGCTCATTAGAGGAAAAGCATCCTTCCCAGATCAACTATGCTGCTGCTCACAGAAACGAATACCAAACAACTTGAGACATTTATCTTCCTTAAGAAGCTACAGGAAGATGGGAGGTGCTGTTTTCTAAGTGGGAAAACAAACAAAACTATGGAAACACCATGGAGTCAAGAGTCAATGGGATGTGCAAAACAGATGCCTTAGTAATAAAAATAAATAAACTTGAAACATATCCTCTGTTGAAATTTGTTTACACCAGGTTTTAAGAATGTAAGACTTAATTTATCTTGTAATAATACGTGGCAAAATAAAAGGCTATTTTCAAATTTCTTTATCTGAAGTCTGGTTACCTAGGTTGAATTCTGGCCTTGTCACTTATTGGTTGTTAAATTTAGGCAACTAAATCACTATATCTGAGTTTCTTCTGTAATCTGGGTGTAAATATAGAAATCTCATAGGGCTGATTGGAGGGTTAAATGAGACAGTGTATGTAGAAACTATAAATATGTCTGTCCCACTATAGAAAGAGACAAATAATTTTATATGCTGTTGATATAACTATTATTATTATTTATCATCATTACCATCAGTGTCATCTTCTTGTCTTATATATATATATATATAAAATTTCATAGATATATAATTTCATATATATATATAATTTCATATATATATATGTGAAATTATAACACACCATAAGGAGCCATAGCCAGAGTGTTCCATTATATAGATAACAGAAACTGATGTCCTTATGATTTAAAAAAAAAAGGAAATTAAGACCTCTCAACTAAATAGAGCAGAGCCACAGCTAGAACTCTGCACTCCTCCTTTGAGGAGAGCCTTTAGACCTTGTGTCGGGAAATGAACTCCAGCATCACTTCAGTGCTGCTTTCACTAATGCTTTGCACCATTTTCCTGAGTCACTGGTTGCAAGTTACAAAGCCTGTTTTCTCCTCACTTTCTCCTGAAGGCATTAGGTGTTGCAGGAAAAAGTCACCGCCTGCCATTTCCTTTGTTCTGCAGATAACCACTTACTCACGTTTGAGCTCACATCTTTAGGCCTACAAAGCCCTTTACATACAGACACCTCCATACTCACTCTTACTTTTCTTCCTTCTATTACCCTCATCCCTCTTTCTCATTTTCTTCCTCCTCCTCCTCCTTCATCTTTTCTCTCTCCTTAACCCTTTCTCTAGACACCTTCAGCTATTTTCTAAGCTATCTTCAAATTATTTTCTGTTCTTTCTACCGTAAACAAAAAAGATTTTCCCTTTCTTGTTAAATCTTTTCTTACCATTGAGACCTTTTGTTAATAGTCCACAATTCCTCATCCACTAACTCGTATATTTTATAATCTAGCACATATGTTTGCCGAGCTTATTGGTGTCTCTTGCCTGAAAGCCACCAAAAAGAGAGAGAGAAAAAAAAGCCCCTTCTTTTTGTACCCTTTTCTCAGCCCCTAATGCTCTTAATCTCTCAAGCAGCATCATTATGGAACCTCATCTCTTGCCACACACTTTTCCCTTGGAATTCATTATATCCGGACCATCCTAATTATCCTCCCAGTCATTTTTCATACTTTTCTATCTTTAGTACTTACCTATTCTTTCTCACTCCATATTTTATCTTCAATTTAAAAAGCCATCATTCTTGGCTAACAAACACATGAAAAGATGCTCAACATCACTCATTATCAGAGAAATGCAAATCAAGACCACAATGAGGTACCATTTCACATCAGTCAGAATGGCTGCGATCCAAAAGTCTACAAGCAATAAATGCTGGAGAGGATGTGGAGAAAAGGGAACACTCTTACATTGTTGGTGGGAATGCAAACTAGTACAGCCATTATGGAAAACAGTGTGGAGATTCCTTAAAAATTGCAAATAGAACTGCCTTATGACCCAACAATCCCCCTGCTGGGCATACACATCAAGGAAACCAGAATTGAAAGAGACACATGTACCCCAATGTTCACTGCAGCATTGTTTATAATTGCCAGGACATGGAAACAACCTAGATGTCCATCAGCAGATGAATGGACAAGAAAGTGGTGGTACATATACACAATGGAGTATTACTCAGCCCTTAAAAAGAATACATTTGACTCAGTTCTAATGAGATGGATGAAACTGGAGCCAATTATACAGAGTGAAGTAAGCCAGAAAGAAAAACACCAATACAGTATGCTGACACATATATATGGAATTTAGAAAGATAGTAATGATGACCCTCTATGTGAGACAACAAAAGAGACACAGAGGTATAGAACGGACTTTTGGCCTCTGAGGGAGAGGGAGAGGGTGGAATGATTTGGGAGAATGACACTGAAACATGTATACTATCATATAAGAAACTAAGCGCCAGTCTATGTTCAATACAGGATACAGGATGCTTGGGGCAGGTGCACGGGATGATCCAGGGAGATGGTGTGGGTGGGAGGTGGGAGGGGGCTTCGGCATTAGGAGATCGTGTACACCTGTGGCTGATTCATGTCAATGTATGGCAAAACCAATACAGTATTGTAAAGTAGAATAAAGTATTTAAAAAAATAAAAATTTAAAAAAAGCCATCATTCTAAAAATATCTCTATTTAAGCCCTATCCACAATCTCTCCTGTATTCCCTATCTGTATTAAGCATCTATAGTTTGAACTTTGTCTTCTCACTAAAACCTTTTCATTTCCTCCTGATTTTTCTCTTTCTTTTCCTGGTCATGAGTGGCTCTCAAGATATTTGAAGTAAAAATGGCCTGGGACTGAATTTTGGCTTAGTCATTGACTATGTTGCTTAGGAGAAGCTCCTTAACTTCTCAGAATTTTGGCACATCTTACATAAAATGAGACTTCAGATGAGGAGTTATAACCAAATAGAGTGCCAAACTCACAAAGAGAATCTCGGGAAGTCATTTTCCCTGCCCACTCTCTATTCTTACCGCACTAGACCTCCCTATCCCTTCCTCACTCCAGACTTCCAGCGCTGAAATCATATGGCGAGATTTGACTCCTTCCTCAGCCATATCTCCCATATGTAGTCTATCACCAGGTCCAGCTTCTTGGTAATTCCTTCATCTTTCCATTTCTATTTCCTTCACCATCTCCAGAACATAGCTCTCATTCTTCATTACTGGATCATCACACCAGTCTTATGACCAGACTCCCTGATACCAATTTTCTTCCAACTTTCAGTCCACCCTGGACAAGGACACCACACTAACGTTCTAACATTACTGCTTACAATAATCATTTTCCCAAGGTAATTCAGCTAACAAGTAGAAAACAAAGACTGAGCCTAGACAGACCACTCTAAATCTATACTCACAGCTATAAGCCTGTACTGAGTCAGTACCAATGTTTGGGACTGGAATTCAAAATCCATCATGATCTGACCCAGAGTACCTTTCCAGACTTTCTTTCCACCAGACATTTACATGAGTGTTTGATTTACCTTTACTTCCTAAAATAACCTGTCTTTATCTCTCAGGGTTATTTATGCTGTAATAAGAAACTAACTCAGGTGGCTTAAAAGTAAGGGAATGTATTGAGTTGGCCAAAAATTTCATTCAAATTTGTCTGTAAGATGTTATGGAAAGCTCAAACAAATTTTTTGGCCTACCCAGTATTATTTTATACAGCAAACCCAGAAGTAGAATAGTTGTAGAAATGTTTAATATCATGGCTTAAGACCAAACCTAGGACCCAGATTCCTTCCTCTTCTTACTCCGCTATGTTCAACATGATCTCATGTGAGATCCTTTTGTGTTTGCCAGTTGGTGCCTCAGTTTCAGGAAGCAGGTACAGATATAACAACATCCAATAAAACAAAGGACAGTAGCTTGACTCTGCATCATGCTTTTGAGAGAAGAATCTCCTCTTGTATCACTAACCATATCCAACCTTCCCCATCAGAATTCCCTTGACATTTCATTGGCCAGAGTTATATCACCATCCCAGGCAAATTTGTAAACAAAGCACCATGATGCCAAACAGATACAACACCTTCCAAAGTTTTTGAGATATCGTCACAGTGAAAAATACATTTTACACCCCAGCTCAGCACATGACTAAATATGTTTCATAATACATATATAACATGCAAGTGAAAGTTACATATTTTCTATTTTACTCTCAATATTACTCTATTCTACTAATTTAAAGAAATCTTGATTTTATAACTCATTTATAGATGGGCTACCTGCACTTTGAAAACTGCCAGCTTATACTAATGAGAATTTACCCAACTTATATTGAAATGGGACGAACTCAGAAATATTATCAGACCAACAGGGAAATGACTGTATTGAAGGCAACAAGTATTGGACTGGTGCCACAAAAGTAGTTTTTGCATTGTTGAAACCTGCCATCTGACACTGGAATATATTCTTAAATAAATGTGGTTATGTTATACATCATTTTAATACACATTTCTCGCTTTATGTTTATTTTGCTAATGATTTATTGCTCGCTATTTTATATTTATTTTAGCCTATGGAAATGATGTTAAACAAAAAGCAAATTCAAGCAATTTTCTTATTTGAGTTCAAAATGGGTCATAAAGCAACAAAGACAGCTTGCAACATCAATAACACATTTGACCCAGGAACTACTAAGGAACATACAGTGCAGTGATGGTTCAAGAAACTTTGGAAAGGAGATGAGAGCCTTGAGAATGAGGGGCACAGTGGCCGGCCAGAAGTTAACAATGACCCATTGAGTGTATCATAGAAATTGATTATCTTATAACTACATGCTGCTGCTGCTGCTGCTGCTAAGTCGCTTCAGTTGTGTCCGACTCTGTGAAACCCCATAGATGGCAGCCCACCAGGCTCCCCCATCCCTGGGATTCTCCAGGCAAGAACACTGGAGTGGGTTGCCATTTCCTTCTCCAATGCATAGAGGTGAAAAGTGAAAGTGAAGTTGCTCAGTCATGTCCAACTCCTAGCGACCCCATGGACTGCAGCCTACCAGGCTCCTCCGTCCATGGGATTTTCTAGGCAAGAGTACTGGAGTGGGGGTGCCATCGCTATAACTACTTGAGAAGTTGCCAAAGAACTCAATGGGGTCATTTGGCATTTGAAGCAAACTGAAAAGGTGTAAAAGCTCTTAAGTGGGTCCCAGGTGGCACTAACAGTAAAGAACCCACCTGCCAATGCAGGAGATATAAGAGAAGCAGATTCAACCCCTAGGTCAGGAATATCCCCTGGAGGAGAGCATGGCAACCCACTCCAGTATTCTTGCCTGGAGAATCCCATGGTCAGAGGAGCCTGGTGGGCTACAGTCCATAGGGTTGCAGAACTGGATACGACTGAAGTGATTTGAACTGTGGTGTTGGCGAAGACTCTTGAGAGTCCCTTGGACTGCAAGGAGATCCAACCAGTCCATTCTGAAGAAGATCAACCCTGGGATTTCTTTGGAAGGAATGATGCTAAAGCTGAAACTCCAGTACTTTGGCCACTTCATGCAAAGAGTTGACCCATTGGAAAAGACTCTGATGCTGGGAGGGACTGGGGGCAGGAGGAGAAGGGGACGACAGAGGATGAGATGGCTGGATGTCATCACTGACTCGATAAACATGAGTCTGAGTGAACTCCGGGAGTTGGTGATGGATAAGGAGGCCTGGCGTGCTGCGATTCATGGGGTCACAAAGAGTCGGACAGAACTGAGTGACTGAACTGAACTGAACTGAAGTGACTTGGCATGCATGCACACATGAGCTGACTGCAAATCAAAAAATCATGGATTTGAAATGTCGTCTTCTCTTATTCTGCACGACAACAAACCATATCTCGATTGGATTGTGATGTGTGATAAAAAGTGGACTGTATATGGCAACCAAAGATGACCAGCTCAGTGGTTGGACCAAGAAGAAACTCCAAAGCCAAACTTGAACCAAAAAAAAGGTCATGGTCAGTGTTTGGTGGTCTGCTGCCCATCTGATCCACTACAGCCTCCTGAATCCCCAGGGAAACCATTACATCTGAGAAGTCTGCTCAGTAAATTGATGAGATACACTGGAAACTGCAATGCCTGCAGCTGGCATTGATCAACAGAAGGGGCCCAATTCTCCACAACAATGCCCGACTGCAGTTTGCACAACCAGCACTTCAAAAGTTGAACAAACTGGACTAGGAAATTTTGCCTCATCCACCATATTCACCTGACCTCTCGCCAACTGACTACCACTTCTTCAAGCATCTCAACAACTTTTTGCAGAGAAAACATTCCCACCAGCATGAGGCATAAAATGCTTTCCAAGAGTTTGTTAAAGCCCAAAGCATGGATTTTTATGTTACAGGAATAAATAAAAAACTTATTTCTAATTGGCAAAAATGTGTGTTTGAGCCTAGTTATAATGATTTACAATTCACAGTCCAAAACCATAATTACATTTGCACCAACCTAATACTTTCCCATTTTGTGTGCCTTAGATTATATATTTATCATTTATTCATCCCTATGACACCCTTCACTCAACACCTATTGACAAAAATTGGGATTTTTCAAACTTGGGATGTTTCAATTTATAGCCAAGAAAGCTAGATTTGTATTTATAAATAAAAGAAAAGAAAAAGAAAACCCAACTGAGATTCCTCAGTAGCTTGTAAGTCACAGAAAACAGGGTATTTTTAAAAATTCAAGATCTGGTTTCTTTTGATGATACAAGTAGGGTAAAGGTCATGGGAGTTCAATTAATTTACTTTAAAATGTTCCTTTTAAATGACGTTGGAAGAATAAATCATCAAAGATTAATCAGGAAAGACTGAGTCTCTCCCCCTTGTTGGCATGTCTAGGGATCTGAGAGCAGCTGGCTGTGCCTCTGTTCTCTCTTCTCCTGATTCATTTTGTGTGTGACCTCAGGGAGAGGTCACCACACGGCCCTAAATTACGTGAGCCTGCACAGAGAGCTGCCACTTTCTCCCTGTAACTATCCTACGCTCAGGAACCTTGCTGAGCACAGCAAAGGCTTTAAAGAACTTGAGCTTTGTGCACAGGTTTGCTCTTTACAGACCTAGAATTATCTGTATTTTTACAGTAACACAGTGATGTATCTAATGTGCCTCAGAATCTGCTGGGTACAAAGCTGCTGTGCAAAGTCACAGGGAATCCCATGTGAATAAACTGTAGTACCGATTATTAAGCAACTCGGAGTCTAAGATAGGAAATAATCCTGCAAACTTAGACCCAAAACAAAATTTAATAGTGGAGGCTTCCAAGAAGGGATGCTGACTAGCATTTAAGAAGTACCCACTAAGTGCCAGACACTGCTAAGCCATTTATGCAAACTCCCTCATTAAAAAGCTTTAACTCTTTTGCAGTATTACTCTCTCCATTTTGCAGATAATGAAACTGAGGCCCAGAGAGGCCCCTTAACTTTTCCAATGGGGCATGGTTAGTAAGCAGTAGACCCCATATGCAGAATGAGATCCTTTAGACTCTAAAGTTTATTGTGTGTTTTTTTTCCCCTGTCACTTACTCTGAATCAAAAAAGGCAAAAAGAATTTAGTCCAGCCAAAAAGAAAATATACTTAAAATAGACCTTTAAGTAGAAGGGTTATATCCCTAGTGATGGGCAACAGAGTGACATGCTCTTCCATGAATTTTATAGGCAGGGTGGGTTCAGGGGATATTAAACAGTACAGTCTGGCTAAAGAAAGCAAATCTAGAAAGGATGGTAAAGTCCAACTACTTTTATAATTCAGTAGAGAGTTCCAGAAAGAGAAAGCTCTTTCTGCAGATTGCCAATTAGACTGTGAGCCCAGAGGGCAGGAAGGGCATGAACAGAGGTGACCGTCTAAGAACAGGAACCAGATGTCATATTTATTTGTGATTCTCATAGTGAAGCAAGGTGCTGTGTAGCTAGTAGGTCTGCAGTTTACCTCCAAAGAATGAACGCAAGACAAAGAAGAGAGGCTTTTCTGCCAAGTTCCTTAAGGAATGGGTCAGGGTAGATTGTTGAACAGTGGGCAGCAGGGACAGGGACTGACCCAGCAGAGCTAAGGGCAAGCTTGACCTGTCCTTTGTACCAGCCTCCAGATGAGTGAACTAAACATCATAGCCAGCCTTTCAACAGGTCAAATACCATCCTTTCTGTATGTAAAAATGATATGCTGGAGGGCAGAAAGTTTCGGGAGGGAACAGACAAAAGGTATAAAAGGCAAATATTTTAAAGGATTTGCAACAGGAGTTTGCATGCGATTGCAAGTTGTAATCCTCAACGTGCAGATAACTCTTGCAACTCTCAAGAGTTAATAATCCCATGGTTCATACTACCAGGCCTCCAAGCCACCTTTCTTGCATACAAATCTGGTACTTTAGATGGAGGAAGAAAGAACCCTAAATTTCTAAGTTTAAGTTGCTTATTAAAGCTTTGTGGGTTAGGTGACAAGGCAGATAACACTGATATGGTGACTTAGCAACACAGTGGATGTAAGTTTGTGCAAAAGTTTGGCTTCAAAGGCTTTGCAAGCTGTTAACATACAGATTAATTTCAAACAGGAAGAGGCTAAAATATGTGGCAGAACAGTTTTACAAAATTAATGCTTGGCTTTATAAGCAGATAAAAGTGAGCCTGCTTGCAGCCTGAGCAAAGAGAAGCAAGCCTAAGCTGTTGGGGTGCAGGGTGATGAGAAGGGACAGAAGTTGGAAAGGCAAGATGTAGAGAGGAAGTCAAGTCTTAGAGATACACCTGTTTCCGGTATGATGAAAGCGTGGAGTTCTTTATAAATGTGGTAGTCACGAGTGGTACTCATACTAAACAGGAAGTTGTTGGTGACAATTGTTGCTAAGGCTTGATGATATCTTCCACTGGCTCCTATATGCCAATCACAATGCCATGTGAAGGTGGGCTGGCCACATTTACAGTAGCAAAGTTCAGGTGGAAAATGCCGGAGACTTTCATGCTAGTGTTTTCCAGTAATTGGTGAAAACAGATGTCGGATATACTGACTCTGGATAAGTGTGCACTATGTCTGTAACTCTGTCATGGGGAGTTGGATGACTTTCCAAGTGTGCCATATTAAATATTCAGGGTTTAAACCTGTAGTAGTATCCTTTTAACAAACAGCTGGATATGGAAGAGCATCATGATATGGTCAGTAAATGGACCTTTCTACTGAGTATATGCGGCCAAATCTATCACATGGTTAGCTGCAGAGAAAAAAGCTATCAACTTCAATATTCAGTGAGGAAAAATATCCATTCTATGAAAGCAGAGTCTTCTATAACTAATGTATATTACTTTGTATGTTGATACACAATGGAAGTTAATTACCATGTTTGTTCATAAAACAGGGGATGTTTTCATTTCATTTAAATCAAAATATAAAACTGATATTAAGTTTTTGAAACTCGCCTCCCCCAAAACAACTTCAGTGTGAAAGGCTAAGTGTACAAATAAGATCATGTTCACTAGTTTTTCCCTTTCTATCCTCTTATTTTTTAATGTAATCTTATAAATGATTTCTGTCTTCAAGCTGGAAACTTATGCTAAAATCGGGAACACACCACAACAGTTTCTCTTTCTCTCTCCCTCCTTCTCCCTCTTTCCTGATTCATAGCTATATACCTAAATGCATTCCGAAGCACAACAAAGCTAAACACAAGAAGAAAGCTGATTTCTTAGAAAATCCAGATTCTAAGATTAAGATTTTGGTCTGTCACCAAAGCACATTCATGTGAGAATGTGAGGTTTGTTTGTCTTGGCTTCTGTATAGGAAACTTTCAGGTATTAATAGATGGTGTGTTAAATCCATTATTCTTCCGTTGTGAATCTGGTGATGCTAGGTTGAGGCATTTGGTGAAATTCTGTCCCTCGGCCATTATTACTCTCATTTGCCAAATTTTCACTAGTTCATCCAAGCCTAGACTTAAGTGAAGAAACCCTGCAGGTATGATAGAAGGAATTTTTGACCTTGGCAAAAATAAAACAAAATGAAATGTTTTCCTTGTAAGTTGAGTTCCCTTTACACTCAGATTCAATTTCATGCCTCTGAACCATGATTTCCAGGTAATGATTCTTAATAGAAGAACAGTAAAAGTGGGAAAGGAAGACACTATCTGAAGGCTTCATAGAATCTTAAGTTTGGAATGGAGAGTGTTGTGGATAAACTGGCTGATCTGCCTTACTTCACAAGTGAAGAAACTCTAGTCCCAGATGCTTAAGAGACTTCACCTCATAAATAGCAAATCCAGAGAACCTAGTGGAGAACCCAACTCTTTTGCTTCATAATTCAGAGTTCTGTCACTTCTGTCACTACGATGCAGAAAAATAAACTAAAGTTTGTCATTGTAGAATAAATGGACCTCTCTCGGGAAAGGGAGAGAAATTTACGATACAGCAGAAAAACTCGTGCGTCAGGCATCAGACACCATACTTCCAGGAGTTTTGCTGATCACCTCTATGCCTCATGCCCACTCCCAACCTCTGCTCTTAAGTGTTCTTGCTCTTCTCTCCTCTCCAGGGGTATTTCTTATCTCTTTAGATACTCATAACAGCCATATGCCCAGAAGCCTGTTTTCTCCACCAAATGCTAAATCCATTGAGAACATAATTTTCAAAAGAACTTTAGATGAATAGTGAATAAAGAAAATTACATATATTTTATTTTTCTATTTCAAAACAACAAGGATAATAACGCCAACCCTGTAAGATTGATGTGAAGTCCAAATATTATGCAATAAAATATGTTAAGTGCTTCACATAGGGCACTTAACCTTGTCAAGTTACATATTAGCAGTTCAATAACATGTATTGAATGCTTACTCATTCCTTCTCTTGGAACTGTTAAAAAGTGTTATAATCCACATGCTGTGACTTCACTTTTAGAATCCGTTGATTAAGAAGAGATAAATGGAGGGATGCACTTTCAGATGCTTGATTTTTGCAATTCTCCAATCTCCCAAGGGTCCCTAAATCCACAGGTTGGAAATCTTGTGAACTTCAGATTTTTCCAATACCTAGAATGAGTCATAATCCATCAGGAGAGTCATTTAGAATGGAGTACAATAACCACAACACAAGCCAAGCACAAAGGTCTGAGAGAAGAAAAAATATTAGCTCTTCTTTGCCTTCTATTTCAAAAAATCCCCACTAATCCATAGGTTGTTGCCAAGAGGCAGCAACCTCACTGCCTTCAACCCTTTTAGCCTCAGTGGTGGCCACAATTCTAAGTAGCACAGTGGCCAGGATGATAACATGTCGACTGGACAAGCATGGGTTAGATATGGGATGATCAGCCTTTCTAGTTTACTCAGGTCTGTCCTGGTTATTGCATTGCAAGCCCTCTGTCCCAGGAAACCCTGGTCAGATTGGGATGGTTGGTCAATTCAAGTTTTCATAGAGACCACTGAGGATGGTGTTGTTTCCAAACCACAGTTGCTTGCTAAGCAGGGGAGAAACACACCCTACATTCACATATGGCTACAGAGCTCTTCTTACCACAATGGTCTTGTGTATCCATTGATCACTAGGAATGTGATCATCAGCATTATAGCCTGAAAGTAGGTCTGAACTGAGATGCCTAGTAAGTTAAAATATATACCCAATTCCAAAAAAATTGATATGCAAAAGGAATGTAAAGTATCTTAATAATTTCATATTTACATATTGAAAAGGTAATGTTCTAGATAAGCTGAGTTAAATAAGATATATTGTTCTTTTTACTTTTTAATGTAGCTATTAGAAAATTTTACATTATACATGTGGCCCATACTGCACTTCTACTGGACAGAAACAGACTGCTCTAAGATTTTTAACAAGGTAATGATGCATTTATGTCATGCATTTATGTCCCCATCTTGTTATGGGGACATAAAAAGATGCTTTGACTGTACAGGCAACTTAAACAGAAGATAAATTAGAGAATAGCAGGCCACAAACAATGGGAGATCAAAATGTCAAATCAAGACCAGACTCATTCCCTTTAATCATTTCTGCCTTCATTTGTGCCAGGATGAGCATTCCATCTTGAGACTTCAGGCCCAAATGAGAAACGAGGTCTATCTTTCAAAAGCCTACAGACCAAAGAGGGAGAGAGAAAGGTATTTGAGAAATATTTTTAATATTATAAAAATACAAAATCATGTTCTAAGTAACATGACAGACTCCAGCAAATGTTGTCTGCATTGATCTAGTTGATTTTATCATCTAGGTAATTTTGAGTTTATTCAGTCCTTCCTCTAAGTCTTCCCTGTTGCTGGCCAAGCTCCTTGAGACGGAATTTGCACTAATCAACTGCATGCAGCCAAGTGTGTTTGTTTCAGTGCTCTCTTTCCACTTAATGATCAAATGTTTCTTCTCTTATTTACTTTCACAAGAAGCAGGTTAGTCCAGTGAAACCCTAACGGGCTTAGGTTCAAACATTGCCAATGTTCCTTACCTAGTGAAAGCTTTTAATTTCCCTCTGCCTCATTATCCACCAACAGTACTGAGTAAAAAGACCCTGGATGACTCTTTGAACTCACACAGACACACACACACACACATCTTTTCTTGCAATTCAACTTATTATTGTTAATCATCTGAAAATACCGAATGCTTACAAACACTCCAGCTTACTCTAATTGTACTCCCTCAATGTAACTATTTTCAATCACTGGGAGGGTTCTGCATACTAGCAATTGGGTTCCCTCTAAACATCCTTGAGAATGTTTATTTGAAAAGATTACCTTGTTTTCCTTCAGGATTAAGTCATGGTCACTGCAGAGAGAATTTGGAAAAATGGCAAGCAGTTTCTGATGGTTCCTCAGAGACTGCCCTTGTTCACTGAATAGACTCACAGGAAAACAAAATGCATTCTAGCCCACACACGTTAGAGACATTTTTCAAACACCTAGATTACAGAAGATAGGTATTACAAATAACATATTTGTTGGAGAGAGTGAAGAAATCACAAACTTGCTTGGATAAACACTATTAAATGCATACTTAACCAGTGGATTGCGACAGTTCCCCTCTGGCACTCACTGACAAGCTTGACTCCAGTGGTAAATTAGGTTGCAAAACTTCCTTGTCAGAGAATTCACCCTGTTAGGAAGACTCAACCCTGGCTTTGAATCTGCAAGGACAGAAAAATCAATGTGACAGAAAAGCAGTTGCTTGTGTCAAGCCTAACCAAGGAGAGAAAGGGCTTTAAATTAATCATGATTTAGGGTTGCTGGTAAAATGGTGCAAAGGCCCACATTCCCCTGGAGTCTCTGAAAAGGAAAAAGAAGAGGAGCCTGGAGCACTGTGCACATGCTTCCCGCAGACACTGCCCTTCCTCTATAAACAGGATTTAGTGTTTACCGTTGAGAGTAGCCAAGCATTGTTGATCTGTGTAAACAGATAAAATGCATCAAAATCTACAAGATTTTGGCTGAGGCACTTGCACACAGTATCTAAGTGTAGAGTGAAGATAAATGAAAATTTCATCTTCCCTTCTGGAACCTGTGATCTGACTGTAATAAACTGGGGAGATTTCAGGTTATATATTGAATTTTGATTTTTCTCACAAAAGCAAAAAGGCTGGCATGAGCCTCTTATTTGCAGAGAGGTCAAACACCACCTTCTGGAGGTGCCTGTTTTCATCCCCTGCCTACCTTAGACTTGGAGCATCTACAGGAAGGAAAGTAATTTTTGCATGGTTTATAATCTGTTTCTTTAAAATTGTCACAAAAGACCTACTAAGGTTGCTGGTAAACAGCCACCATTAGATGGCACCTGGGAGGCAGTAAACGCCACTAAGGTAGAGATGAACTCTGCCTCAGCGATCTGTCTCTGTTGACCAAACAAGGTCACTTCAATTAGGAGCTTGTTGGCTTTCATTACTGATTTAGATAGTCGGGTTTTTGTATTTAGAGAAAATGACTACCTAGTCTGCTAACTTCAGACTGCCTTTCATCTTGCACTGGGTAGTGCATCTTTCTAGCTCAACAGGTATTAACCAACCCAGGTCAAATTAGGAAAAAGGCACTCCCTCCTCTAAGGTACTGCTAACCGTAATAGTAGTGGGCAAGCCTGGCACTCGATGACTGAGGACTAATGTCCAGGATTGAGGCATGTTCAGAGATAGAAGAGAAGTTGAACTTTAGCCCTTTTGGTGAACCTCAGTCAGGCATTAGAAATCCAGTCAATGAGCCCAATTCATTTATTTTTATAGTTATCTCCAGCTAAAAGGACCAGGATTTTGTGGAACGTTAGGGAAATCTCTGGCCTCAGTTATATCAGTTGTTTGTCAGGCTGATACAATTTATTCCTCAGTTCATTACTCTATAAATGGAGGGATATCTCATGAAGGTCTAACTGTATCAGACCCTATTTTAAAAATGTTCCTCTTGCTTTATTTTATAGTGTTATCTTTATCACGAGGCACAAGACGTTCTACCAAGAGAATGATGTAGATTTTATTCCAGTCCACCAGGGCTCAGAGAGAAACAGAAAGCATTTAATCTATGCAAATGTGATCACTACATTGAAACAAAAGAATACAAAGACTAAATCAGTAGAAATCTGAAACACAAGCACCTCCAGAAAACTGAGTTGTAGGGATGAATAATATAAGTAAATATGATGACTACACATTTTTTTAACATTGAAATTTTGAGATTTATTCCAGAATAAGGAGAGGAAAGGCTCATACATCTAGGTTGCTCCACACTTCCAGTTTCCTGAAGCTGCACAAGACGGATGACCAGGTAACTAACGCATGGCTGCTCTGATAGTGGACTCTTTAAGGCATCATTATATATCAAGCAGCTTTCAAAAACAAAGTCATTCTTTATTTTTTATTTTTGTAGAGGAGAATTTATTTTTGTAGAGGAGTACAGACATCAGTGCAGTCATTGAAAATCAAGAGCAGTCTTCATATGTACCAAGGGAAATTACTAAGAAAACTTGCAGCCTCTCCCTCTCTGGAGATCTTTATAAATAGGATAACTTTTCACCTGTTCTGTGCAGTGTTCTCTGAAAACAGGTAATAAGCAGAGAAACCTTTCCAAAACCCTTGTTAGATCTCTCATTCATGGTTTATTTTCCACTCATTCCATCTATGTGCTTTTCCCTCATCTTGCAGAAAGAACAATTGAAGGGGTGAAGTAAACAGACTTTAGGGTTCCTGATAGAATAGTAACAATAGAATGAAAGTGAAAGTTAGTCTGTCAACTGTGTTGACTCTTTGTGATCCCTTGGACTGTAGCCTGCCATATAACTCCGTCCATGAAATTGTCCAGGTAAGAATACTGGAGTGGGTTGCCATTTCCTTCTCCAGGGGATCTCCCCACCAAGGGATTGAACCCAGGTCTCCTATATTGCAGGCAGATTCTTTACCATTTGAGTTATCAGGGAAGCCAGTAACAATGGAATAATTATTAACTATTCAACCTTTTCTATATTCCAAGACTATTTAGTATGCTTCTTGAGTTTTTAACAGGAGACAAAAAATGTTGCAGCTTTTATAATTTGAAAAGCAACAGAACTACCATATGATTTGGCTATTCCACTCCTGGAATATACATGGAGAAAACCAAAAGATAATGCACTCCAGTGTTCACTGCTTCACTATTTACAATAGCCCAGACATGAAAGCAACCTCAGTTTCAGTTCAGTTTAGTCGCTCAGTTGTGTCCGGCTCAAAATTCTCCAAGCCAGGCTTCAGCAATACGTGAACCGTGAACTCCCTGATGTTCAAGCTGGTTTTAGAAAAGGCAGAGGAACCAGAGATCAAATTGCCAACATCCGCTGGATCATGGAAAAAGCAAGAGAGTTCCAGGAAAACATCTATTTCTGCTTTATTGACTATGCCAAAGCCTTTGACTGTGTGGATCACAATAAACTGTGGAAAATTCTGAAAGAGATGGGAATACCAGACCACCTAACCTGCATCTTGAAAGCAACCTAACTGCCCATTAACAGATGAATGGATAAAGAAAATGTGACAAACAATGGAGTATTACTCGACCATAAAAAGAATGAAATAATGCTATTTGAAGCAATATGGATGGACCTAGAGATGAACATACTAAGTGAAGTAAGTCAGAAAGATAAATATCATATAATATTACTTATATGTGGAATCTAAAATGATACAAAAGAACTTATCTATGAAACAGAAATGGACTCAAAGATACAGAGAACATACTTGCATTTGCCAAGTGAGGCGAGGAAGGGAGGGAAGGTTGGAAGTTTGGAGTTAGCAGAGGCAAACTATCATATATAGGATAGATAAACAAGGTCCCACTGTATGGCACAAGGAACTATATCCAATATCCTGTGACAAAGCATAATCAGAAAGAATATGAAAAAGAATATGCATATCTTGAGTCACTTTGCTGTACAGCAGAAATTAATAACACTGAAAATGAACTATACTTCAATAGTTTTTTTAATGTTACAGTTTTCCTGTCTAAACCAAATTAAACCAATAGCCAGGTTTATGAAGAACTCTCCAGGTGCTAAGTCCAATGCTGAGCATTTTGCATGAATGATCTCATTCAATCTAACAACAAACCTTTGAAATAGACATTTTATTGTTCCCATTTTACAGATGAGAAGACAGAGTCTTAGAAAGATTGTCTTACATAAACTAACAGAAATAGGACATGATGAAGCTAAGATTAATATATTAGTTTTCTATGGCAGTTGCAACAAATTATAAAAAACCTGGTGGGTTAAAATAATGCAAATTTATTATTTCACAGTTCTGGAGGTCAAAATAATCATAAAATCAGCCTCAGTAGGCTAATATCAAAGGGTCAGCAAGGCCTTCTGGAAGTTCAGGGGGAAAATCATCTATTTTAGGATTGGTGCTGCATCATTCCATTAGCTCATGGCCTTGAATCACATTATCTTTTTTCTCCCTCCTTCACATCTCATTGCCTTCTCTTCTTTATCAAATCACTTTCTGACTCCCTCTTAAGAGACCACTTGTACACACATTTAGGTCCGACCTGGATAATCCAGGATAATCTCCCCTAATTTAATTCTTAATTTCATGAAAAGATGGGCTCAGTAAAGGACAGAAATGGTAAGGACCTTACAGAAACAGAAGATATTAAGAAGAGGTGGCAAGAACACACAGAAGAACTATACAAAAAGATCTTCATGACCCAGATAATCATGATGGTGTGATCACTCACCTAGAGCCAGACATCTTGGAATGTGAAGTCAAGTGGGCCTTAGGAAGCATCACTACAAACAAAGCTAGTGGAGGTGATGGAATTCCAGTTGAGCTATTTCAAATCCTGAAATATGATGCTGTGAAAGTGTTGCACTCAATCTGCCAGCAAATTTGGAAAACTCAGCAGTGGCCACAGAACTGGAAAAGGTCAGTTTTCATTCCAATCCCAAAGAAAGGCAATGCTAAAGAATGCTCAAACTACCACACAATTGCACTCACCTCACACACTAGCAAAGTAATGGTCAAAATTCTCCAAACCAGGCTTCAACAGCACGTGAACCATGAACTTCCAGATGTTCAAGCTGGTTTTAGAAAAGGCAGAGGATCCAGAGATCAAATTGCCAACATCTACTGGATCATCAAAAAAGCAAGAGAGTTCCAGAAAATATATATATTTCTGCTTTATTGACTATGCCAAAGCCTTTAACAGTGTGGATCACAATAAACTGTGGAAAATTCTGAAAGAGATGGGAATACCAGACCACCTGACCTGCCACTTGAGAAACCTATCTGCAGGTCAGGAAGGAACAGTTAGAACTGGACATGTAACAACTGACTGGTTCCAAATAGGAAAAGAAGTATGTCAAGGCTGTGTATTATCATACTGCTTATTTAACCTCTATGCAGAGTACATCATGAGAATTGCTGGGCTGGAGGAAGCACAAGCTGGAATCAAGATTTCTGAGAGAAATATCAATAACCTCAGATATGCAGATGACATCACCCTTATGGCAGAAAGGGAAGAAGAACTAAAGAGCATCTTGATGAAAGTGAAAAAAGAGGGTGAAAAAGTTGGTTTAAAGCTCAACATTCAGAAAACTAAGATCATGGCATCCAGTTCCATCACTTCATGGGAAATAGATGGGGAGACAGTGGAAACGTCAGACTTTGTTTTGGGGGCCCCAAAATCACTGCAGATGGTGACTGCAGTCATGAAATTAAAAGACGCTTACTCCTTGGAAGCTATGAGCAACCTAGACAACATATTAAAAAGCAGAGACACTACTTTGCCAACAAAGGTCTGTCTAGTCAAAGCTTTGGTTTTTCCAGTGGTCATGTATGGATGTGAGAGTTGGACTATAAAGAAAGCTAAGTGCTGAAGAATTGATGCTTTTGAACTGTGGGGTTGGAGAAGACTCTTGAGAGTCCCTTGGACTGCAAGGAGATCCAACCAGTCCATCCTAAAGGAATGGACTTGAATATTCATTGGAAGGACTGATGCTGAAGCTGAAACTCCAATACTCTGGCCACCTGATGTGAAGAACTGACTCATTTGAAAAGACCCCGATGCTGGGAAAGATTGAAGGCAGGAAGAGAAGTGGACAACAGAGGATGATATGGTTGGGTGGCATCACCAATGCAATGGACATGAGTTTGAGTAGGCTCTGGGAGTTGGTGATGGACAGGGAGGCCTGGTGCGCTGCAGTCCATGGGGTCACAAAGAGTTGGACATGACTGATTGACTGAACTGAATTTAATTCCATCTGCAAAATCTCTTTTGCCACATCAGGCAACTTTCCTAGATTCCAGGGATACAACCTACATTTCTTTGGGGGCCATTATTTAGCTACCACAATTAGCATTCAAACTGCCTCCCACTCTCTTTAGCCATATAATATTTTCTTCCTAGATGAATAATTCTTAACAAACTCAATGACTAATCTTTAGCAAATGGTGGGTATCCCTTATAAACTAAAGAAGCTAACTAAATTAATTCATTTTCATGGACATTAGCACAATATAGTGGTAAATGTGTGACTTGTGGTCAGGAAATGGAGTCTTTATCATTAATTAGACAGGCCAGGTTGAACCAAGCACCATATCTCTTAAAGTCAGGGATAGTAAGGAGGTTTCAGTGTGTTCAGGGCAGGTGGAGGAGGACTCCACAAATCTCTTCAAACTTCATTGGAAATGTTGAACCCAGTTATCAGCACCTGCCTTACTTAATTGCTAGTATTTTTTCTAACTCTGACTTTATATGGTTGATGACTGTATTATTATCAACTGCTCTAAAAAATTATCATAAAATTTAATGACTTAAACATTTATTATCTCAAAATTTCTGTGGGTCTAGAAACTGGTAGCTCTCAGAATCTCTCATAAGGTTGCACTCAAGAGGCCAGCTGGGGCCACAGTCATCTGAAGACATGACTGGGGTTGGACAGGCTGGCTCCAGGCTGAATCACTCATATGACTGCTGGCAACTAAGATTCCTCACTACCTGGGGAAATCCATAGGCCACTTGAATATCCTACAACATGGTGACTGGCTCTCCCAGAGCAAATCATCCAAGACAAAACCACAAGGTGTTTTATGATGTAGCCTTAGAAGTGACATATTATTACTCTTTCTGTGTTCTATTGGTCGCACAGATCAGTAATATGGTATAGGAGGGGATTACACCAGGGCATGGAAATCAGGAGGTTGGGCTTAGGCCAGCATAGAAGTTCAATGACTTGTGTGAACTGATGCTTCTACAATAAGACTTTCATGCTGGTATCTATCTATGGAAGCTCATATTTCATAATACCATGTGACGGTTGGGTGGCTTTATGGCTTGCAAGGGGTATTAACATCATAAAACTTACATTCTAAAAAACTTGCTCTAATAGCAAGGTAGAGGGTGAACTTACAGGGACCCCTATTGCTTTTCATGTGCCCCAGGCTGTAAATGCAAACCTCTAGCCTGACCTGAAAGTCCCACATGTGTGTCCAGTGTTTTCTGCCCATGTGTTGTATCTCTAGCTACTATGCCATTCTCATCCTTTCTCAAATGACTCTTCACACCACGCTTTCAATAGCCTTCCCGACTAAAGTGCCACGCTCTCTATGAACTCTTCACCAAGCCCAGAGACAACACAAGTAGCTTCTTCTACTGTTTCATAGGATTTTGTTCATCTGTCTATTACAGAACTTAACGTGCTTTCCTTTTAATAATTTGATAATGTTTCCCTTCCCAAATATTCTATGTATTTCTTGAGGGCAGAGGCCAAGACCTCATACCATGGCTAGGCTATCACATCAATCAAAGACATTTTTTTCACTAATGGATAGCCTTATTTCAGGAAGTCATATTTCTAAACACTTAAGGAATGCCAGGGCTTCCCTGGTGGCTCAGACAGTAAGGAATCTGTCTCCAATACAGGAAACCCGGGTTTGATTCCTGGGTTGAGAAGATCCCCTGAAGGAGAAAATGGCAACCCACCCCAGTATTCTTGCCTAAAGAATTCCATGGACAGAGGAGAATGGCAGGCTACAGTCCATGGGGTTGCAAAGAGTCAGACACAACTAAGCGACATACACACACTGCTGCTGCTGCTAAGTCGCTTCAGTCGTGTCTGACTCTGTGCGACCCCATAGATGGCAGCCCACCAGGCTCCCCCGTCCCTGGGATTCTCCAGGCAAGAACACTGGAGTGGGTTGCCATTTCCTTCTCCAATGCATGAAAGTGAAAAGTGAAAGTGAAGCCGCTCAGTCGTGTCTGACTCTTGGCGACCCCATGGACTGCAGCCTACCAGGCTCTTCCGCCCATGGGATTTTCCAGGCAAGAGTACTGGAGTGGGGTGCCATTGCCATCTCCGATACACATACTAGGGAATGCCAACTAAATGATAAGCATCTGTTAGGTCCTAAGTCTCACAGTAGTGAACAGTATGGGCTGGTCCTGTATGAGTGTCAGGATACCGAGGATGGCGCCTGATACTGTGCTTCTGCCAGTGATTCTCTTTGTTCTCTCTTCTCCATAACAGTCTCTATTTTCCTGCCCCCTTCTTGCCTCTTCTCAGTTTTCCTTCCCCTCAACTATTCCCTAAGCACGCCACAACACGTATAGACATTTCTCAGACAACCTGACAAATATCATGGCCAAAGAGCTGATCACTCCAGGTCCAGGTCACAGTCTCTAAGTTGTCTGCAAAGCCACGTGTACATGACTATCTGTTCCTGTTTGCTAGCTACCATTTAGGGGGAAAAAATGAAGGGTAAAGGCAGCATTTCCATGCCTGGATGGTTCAGAATTCATATCTTTTCTTGTATTCACTGTCTCAAGTGAGTCTGAAAATAAAAAGGCAAGCCACAGACCAGGAGAAAACTGATCTGATAAAGGACTTGTATCCAACATATATAAAGAACACTTACATCTTAATAATAAAAAGACAATGGGCAAAAATGTTAAGTCATGTCACCAGAGAAGATATATAAATGATTGATTAAGCACATGAAAGATGTTAAACACTGTTTGTTGGAAAATGCAAGTTTAAACTACTATGACATGCCACTCTACATCTATTAGAATCTATAATCAAAATACAGAAAATATCAAGTGGGGATGTATTGTTGGTAGGGATGTAACAAGTCACATACTGGGAAAATGTTTGATACTTTCTTAAAAATTTAAATACAAACTTACTATAGAGCAAAGTGAGTCATTCTTTGGAATTCATGGAAGAGAAATGAAAACATATGTCCATTCAAATACATATAAGTGAATGTTCATAGCAGCACTATTCAGAATGGCCAAAAACTGGACAAAAATGTAAGTGCCCATCAGCTAGTAAATGGATTTTTTTTTAATGTGGCATGTTATTCAACAATCAAAGGATGGTGCAACTGATACATGCTATAACATATATGTTGCTAAGTCGCTTCAGTTGTGTCTGACTCTGTGTGACCCCATAGACAGCAGCCCACCAGGCTCCCCCATCCCTGGGATTCTCCAGGCAAGAACACTGCAGTGGGTTGCCATTTCCTTCTCCAGTGCATGAAAGTGAAAAGTGAAAGTGAAGTCACTCAGTCGTGTCCGACTCTTCGAGACTCCATGGACTGCAGCCTACCAGGCTCCTCTGTCCATGGGACTTTCCAGGCAAGAGTACTGGAGTAGAGTGCCATTCCCTTCTCCAATAACATATATGAGTACCCCAAAAGAACTTAAACACAAGAGGCATAATTACTGTACAATTTACCTATGTGAAATGTCTAGAAAAAGCAAATCTATGGAGAGACCACAAGTCAGTGGTTGTCTGGAATTGGAAGTAGAAACAAGTGAGCTGTCGATGGACACAGGGAACTTTTAGGAATAATGAAATGTTCTAAAACTGAAATATGATAATGTTTATACTGTTGTATAAATTTACTAAAAATATTTAGATTGTACACTTACAGTAGGTGAGTGTTATGGTATATAAATTATATTCCCTCAAAGCTGTTTTTTTTTAATTACATTACATTAGAAGGTATCTGGTCATAAACTACAAGGGGTCTAACTGATTATAAAGATGTCCTCAGGATGTAAAAACCCTGATCTGTTTTCAGTCTCTTTTCATCTGGTCCCAATCAAGGTAATAGAAAGCTAGTTTAGTTAGGTTCCTCCTAACGTGAACATGGCTTAAATGTAGAGACCAAAAAAAAAAAGTGAGTCAGCTCTCAAATGACCTAAACTTGTTAGCCCATCTCTAAAAATGAGTTGTGAAGGCAATTTTTTCCTTGCTTATGAAAATGTTTGAGGAAAAACTATGTGCTTGGTTTAGCATAATTGACCACAATAATTATAGTGCATGCGGATTTATGTTGTATTTATAAGACTGTTGGATTTTGCCGTGGAGGTTGGGGAAAGTCAGTGTTGAAATCTAAGTCTTTAATCCACAAAAAGCCATACATTTTTTATGGTCCAAACTGGCAATTATGGGTTGTAGAAGTATTTGTGCTTGTTCAGATGTTCCATAACCAAAAATTTGAAGTTGTTCATTTTTATATAAATCCAGCACTGAGGAAAATTGTGGCAGAATCTCAGATCTGTATCTATTTTTATAACTTGTCACATTTCTAGTACTGAAGTAGGACAAGTCCATCTTTTTAAGAAAGACCAAGTCTGCATGGAAACTATTTAGGAGGAAGGTATAATTCAGATTCTCAGAGAAAACAAAAAGTAGTGCTTCTGATTTGAACTCCATTACTAAGTCATTAATGGTGGTCCCAGAGCAGTTGTTAGACTAATTAATATAAGTCACAAATTCGATTTCAAATCAGTAAGAATGGCCATATGTAAGAAATTAGTAAGAAAGACCCCATGTGTTCCCACAGAGCAACAAGGTGGTCACATCTCTTAAACAATTACTGCTTAAACTGTTAATTTTGCCATTTAGTCAAAGTCAGTAAGGCACTAAAGGGTACAAACTTCCATTTATAAGATAAACAAGTATTCGGGATACAATATGTGTGTGTGCATGCATGTGCTAAGTCCCTTCAGTAGTGTCTGACTTTTTGTGACCCTATGGACTGTAGCCTGCCAGACTCCTCTGTCAATGGGATTCTCAGGAAAGAATACTGGAATGGGCTACCATGCCCTCCTCCAGGGAAACTTCCTGACCCAGATCAAACCTGCGTCTCCTGCGACCGCTGCATTGCAAGCAGATTCTTTACCACTGGGCCACTGGGAAAGTTCAGGAATACAATGTACAACATGATAAATATAATTAACATTACATATATCATATATGAAACTTATTAAGAGTATATCCTAAAATTCTCATTATAAGATAATTTATTTCTTTAATTTTATTTCTATATGAGATGACAGATGTTTACTAAACTTATTGTGATAATCATGATGCATGTAAATCATCATGATTATACCGTATATATATACTTAAAGAAGGGAAAACCACTAGGTAATTCAAGTATGTCCTAAATTAAAAACCCTATGATTATACAGTGGAAGTGAAGAATAGATTAAAGGGATTAGATCTGATAGACAGAGTTCTTCAGATAGTCTGAAGAACTTTGGACAGAAGTTTGTAACATTATATAGGAGGTGGTGATCAAAACGATCCCCAAAAAAGAAATACAAAAAAAGGCAAAATGGTTGTCTGAGAAGGCCTAACAAATAGCTGAGAAAAGAAGAGAAGCAGAAGGCAAAAGATATACCAATCGGAATGCAGAGTTCCAAAGAATAGCAAGGAGAGATAAGAAAGCTTTCTTAAGTGAACAATGCAAAGAAACAGAGGGGAAAAAAAAAAAATAGAATGGGAAAGACTAGAGATCTCTTCAAGAAAATTAGAGATACCAAGGGAAAATTTCACTCAAAGACGAGCACAATAAAGGACAGAAATGGTATGGACCTATCAGAAGCAGAAGAGATTAAGAAGAAGTGGCAGGAATACACAGAAGAACTATACAAAAAGGATCTTAATGACCCAGATAACCATGAGGGTGTGACCACTTACCTAGAACTAAATATCTTGGAGTGAGAAGTCAAGTGGGCCTTAGGAGACATCACTTCAAACATAGCTAGTGAAGGTGATGGAATTCCAGCTGAGCTATTTCACATCCTAAAAGATGATGCTGTTGAAGTGCTGCACTCAATATGTCAGCAACTTTGGAAAACTCAGCAGTGGCCACAGGACAGGAAGAGGTCAGTTTTCATTCTAATCCCAAAGAAGGTCAATGCCAAAGAATGCTCAAACTACTGCACAATTGCACTCATTTCGCATGCTAGCAATGTAGTGCTCAAAATTCTCCAAATGAGGCTTTAGAAGTACATGAACCGAGAACTTCCAGATGCTCAAGCTCTATTTAGAAAAGGCAGAGGAACCAGAGATCAAATTGCCAACATCCACTGGATCATAGAAAAAGTAAGAGAATTCCATAAAAACATCTACTTCTGCTTCATTGACCATGCCAGAAGCCTTTGTGTGGATCACAACTGAGGGAAAGTCTTAAAGAGATGGGAATACTAGACCACCTTACCTCCCTCTTGCAAAACCTGTATGCAGATCAAGAATCAACAGTTAGAACTGGACATGGAACAAAGGACTGGTTCCAGATTGGGAAAGGAGTATATCAAGGCTGTATATTTTCACCCTGCTTGCTTAACTTCTATGCAGATCGCATCATGCAAAATGCCAGGCAGGATGAAGCAAAAATTGGAATTAAGATTGCTGGGAGGCATATCAATAACTTCAAATAAGCAGATGACACCACCCTTAAGGCAGAAAGTGAAGAGGAACTTAAAGAGCCTCTTGATGACAGTGAAAGAGGAGAGTGAAAAGTTGGCTTAAAGCTCAACACCTAAAAGCTAAGATCACAGCATCTGGTTCCATCACTTCATGACATAAACAGAGGGGGAAACAATGGAAACAGTGACAGACTTTATTTTCTTGGGCTCCAAAATCACTGTGGACAGTGACTGCTGCCATGAAATTAAAAAATGTTTGCTCCTTGGAGGAAAAGCTATGACAAAACTAGATAGTATATTAAAAAACAGAGATATTACTTTGTGGACAAAGGTCCATATAGTCAAAGCTATGGTTTTTCCAGTAGCCATGTATGGATGTGAGAGTTGGACCATAGAGAATGCTGAGCACCAAAGAACTGATGTTTCTAAACTGTGGTGTTGGAGAAGACTCGAGAGTCCCTTGGACTGCAAGGAGATCAAACAAGTCAACCTAAAGGAAATCAATCCTGAATATTTATTGGAGGGACTGATGCTGAAGCTGAAGTTCCAATACTTTGACCACCTGATGTGAAGAGCCTACTTGTTAGAAAAGACCCTGTTGCTAGGAAAGATTGAAGGCAGGAGAAGGGAATGATAGAGGACGAGATGGTTGCACGGCATCACCGACTCAATGTACATGAATTTGAGCAAGCTCTGGGAGATGGTGAAGGACAGAGAAACCTGGTGTGATGTAGTCCGGTCCACGGGATTGTAAAGTGTTGGACATAACTGAGTGACTGAATAACAGTGTACCTTAAACTTATACAGTGCTGTTTATCAACTATATCTCAATAAAACTGGAATAAAAAATCAATAAGACATCAAAGTCATTATTTCAATCCAATTTAGGATCACAGGATGAGATCCATAAAAACATTGGTCTCTTGGATATTATCAAGATATTACAGTATCAAAGTTAAATAAAATAGCTTTCAAGTTTATTATCCTACAGTTATTTTGAGGCAAGATCATTTCAATTAAGTTTAGTAAAAGCAGATAGTCCTTGCATATGATAAAACAAGCCAAATATCTTTTATTTCTGTTCCTCCAAGTAGCCAAGAGCAAAAAGAAAAAAAAAAAAGAGTATTTAACCACACATCTAGAGCTTCCCACGTGGCTCAGTGGTAAAGAACCTGCCTGTAATGCAGCAGACAAAGGTTCAGTCCCTGAGTTGGGAAAATCCCTGGAGGAGGAAATGGCAATCCACTCCAGCATTCTTGCCTAGGAAATCCAATGGACAGAGGAGCCTGTCAGGCTACAGTCCATGGGGTCACAAAAGAGTTGGACATGACTTGAGTGACCGACAATATTTGCCATGCTACCACACATCTGGATCACCTAGTAGCCTGTGCTGAGTACCTAATAATATGAAAAAGGAGAATTTTGCTCTCTTAATCAGCAGTGGAAAGATTCATGAGAGTATCAAAGCCCCCTCACTTCTGGTCCTTTCCCTCCAATCCAGAACCACAGCTGAGCACCTAAAGCAGCCTGGCTTACATCTTGGATGGTAAAACTCTGAAGCAGTAGAGAGTTGGTCAGAACCTAAGTTCAGCTTCTCTCTCATCCTATCTGCCGTCAAGTGATGTCAGCTCCTATTGGTAATGGGACATTCCAATGTGCACATGACCCAGAACCACTAACTGCTCAGGCAAGAAGTGGACCAGAGGGCCGTGGCTGAGCCAGGCTTTGCCTCCCAGAGTTTAGCTCATGGCACCTACTCTCCCATCAGGTTCAAAATGCTGTGCCTACACTGACCTCTGCAAGTGGCTCTTCCATTAACCTGCAGCTCATCAGCTTGACGCCTCACTTCCCAGCCCTTTTGAATCCTTGTCACAGAATGCATTTTGAATGCTTTCTTGATGTCATCCAATCTCTGATTTCTCATCTCTTCTACTCTCTCAGACCTCTACACCCCAGTACTGTTTCCTGGACTCCTCATGTTTGACATTTGCTCAGTGAACCCATACACTGTGGCTGCCATTGGACCTAGTGTAGCCATGCCATGGTAAAATGGGGACCACTGTTACCATAAGGAGATGCTGAACTGTCATACTGCACCATGGCCCTCAGTACAGCCAATTGTAATTTGGCAACAGGAGGCTTTTAATCTAACTTCAGTCAGTCAGTCAGTCAGTTCAGTCGCTCAGCTGTGTCCAACTCTTTGCAACCACAGGAATCGCAGCACACTAGGCCTCCCTGTCCAAAACCAACTCCCGGAGTTCACCCAACCTCATGTCCATCAAGTTGGTGATGTCATTCAGCCATCTCATCCTCTGTCGTCCCCTTCTCCTCCTGCCCCCAATCCCTCCCAGCATCAGTTTCTTTTCCAATGAGTCAACTCTTCACATGAGGTGGCCAAAGTACTGGAGTTTCAGCTTCAGCATCAGTCCTTCCAGTGAACACCCAGGACTAATCTCCTTTAGGATGGACTGGTTGGATCTCTTGGCAGTCCAAAAGACTTTCAAGAGTCTTCTGCAACACCACAGTTCAAAAGCATCAATTCTTCAGTGCTCAGCTTTCTTCACAGTCCAACTCTCACATCCATACATGACCACAGGAAAAACCATAGCCTTGACTAGATGGACCTTGTTGGCAAAGTAATGTCTCCGCTTTTGAATATGCTGTCTAGGTTGGTCATAACTTTCTTTCCAAGGAGTAAGCGTCTTAATTTCATGGCTGCAGTCACCATCTGCAATGATGTTGGAGCCCTAAAAATAAAGTCTAAAATAGATGTTTCCCCATCTATTTCCCATGAAGTGACGGGATCAGATGGCATGATGTTAGTTTTCTGAATGTTGAGCTTTAAGCCAACTTTTTCACTCTCCTCTTTCACTTTCATAAGAGGCATTTTAGTTCCTCTTCACTTTCTGCCATAAGAGTGGTGTCATCTGCATATCTGAGGTTATTGATATTTCTCCCGGCAATCTTGATTCCAGCTTGTGCTTCTTCCAGCCCAGAGTTTCTCATGATGTACTCTGCATAGAAGTTAAATAAGCAGGATGACAATATACAGCCTTGATGTACTTCTTTTCCTATTTGGAACCAGTCTGTTGTTCCATGTCCAGTTCTAACTGTTGCTTCCTGACCTGCAGATAGGCTTCTCAAGAGGCAGGTCAGGTGGTCTGGTATTCCCATCTCTTTCAGAACTTTCCACAATTTATTGTGGTCCACACAGTCAAAGGCTTTGGCATAGTCAATAAAGCACAAATAGATGTTTTTTTCTGGAACTCTCTTGCTTTTTTGATGATCCAGTGGATATTGGAAATTTGATCTCTTGTTCCTCTGCTTTTCTAAAACCAGCTTGAACATGTGGAAGTTCATGGCTCATGTATTGCTGAAGTCTGGCTTGCAGAATTTTGAGCATTACTTTACTAGCATGTGAGATGAGTGCAATTGTGTGGTAGTTTGAGCATTCTTTAGCATTGCCTTTCTTTGGGACTGGACTGAAAACTGACCTTTTCCAATCCTGTGGTCACTGCTGAGTTCTCCAAATTTGCTGGCAGATTGAGTGCAACACTTTCACAGCATCATCTTTCAGGATTTGAAATAGCTCAATTGGAATTCCTTCATCTCCACCAGCTTTGTTCATAGTGATGCTTTCTAAGGCCCACTTGACCACATTCCAGGATGTCTGGCTCTGGATTAGTGATCACACCATCATGATTATCTGGGTCGTGAAGATCTTTTTTGTACAGTCCTTCTGTGTATTCTAACTTCAAGGTAATCTAACTTCACAAGCCCTTTTTGCTTGATTAAGCAAAGATTTGTTAAGGACCGACTGTCCGTCAGGTATTTTGTAAAAATTATTACCTATACGTACCTTCCCAAGTCCACAGCACTCTTTACCCTTCCCCCAAGATTTTTGTTTTCAAACTGGACCCAAAGAAGAGTTAGTAATACATGAAACAGCTGACCCTGAATGTTTTACTCTCTGAAGCGTGAACTCAAACTTTTTCTGATTTATGAATCATAGTCATGATGACAACATTCCTTGAACTTTTTTTTTTTTGAAACGTTAGTAAAGATACTTCCTACCCTCTTCACAGGGGTGTTGTGTATACTAGTGCTGCTTCTGGAATACTTCAAAGGAAGTATAACTGTACACAGTATATGAGTATCTCTCTCCATGATGTTTACTTCCAAAACATCAAGAATGGCACTATCCGATAGAACTAGCATATTGGCCACAAATATTAAGTTAACAGGTATTATAAATTAGGATAAATTTTTATTTAGCTGTTCAAAATCAAAATATCAACTAAGTCTGTAAAATCCCCTGTGAATTTTATAGTATATCTCAGTTCTGATGAGCCATGTTTCAAGCGCTCTGTAGCCCACACATGGCAAGTGCTGCCACACTGAACAACAAAGGTTGAGGTGGTCAGTTAGTGAAAGCCACCAAGAACTAAGCTGTAGACTCAGAATAATTCTTTTGAATCATCACACTTTTGTAATTGATTAAACCCATCCAATTGCCATGATATTAGATATTACCTAAAGGTAAGCTATAAATCAGAAATACTGTTTTTGATTTGTCAAAGCTTATAAGACTACAAAACTGATGAACCTGGTCCAATGCCTTGCTTAGATCTTGTCTAAACGTGAAAGGCTAAATGTTTACAGGTCCCAGTGAAAGAATTTAAGATGTGGACATTAATAAGGTAATACTTTTGATACTAGATGATTTCACCTTTTGAACTGAGCTCTCTCAAACTGCATCAAAATGATTTATGATGAGACTCTTCATATTAGCACCAGAAAACAAGCTAACAAGGCTATTCAAGTCAAACTCCATCCTTTGCATATCTTGTGGTAAGTCTGGTGGCACTGTGCCCTTGGCAAAGGTCAGAGACACAGACATGGAGCCTGAAGGCCTGGTTTACAGTCTCGTGATAATTAACTTTGCAGACATAAAGTTCCTGACCCCGAAAAGAGAATGCTCCCTCCACTGAGAAAGAGTGTCTAGTGTCTTCCTGTGTGAGAATGTTTTGTCTCAATACAAACAAACTAGAGTTGAAAAATTAGGTGCAAAAATGCCCTCTTTGGCATAAACAACCAAACTAGTTAGGATATGATTTTTCTGGAATGTGTTGTGAATTCCAAAGGCAGGCACACACTCATCACAGAACAGGCCGTTCCTCTGATGGTCAGAGCCTGAAGATTTAGTTGGACACATTCATGCATTAAATTCCACAAGTCCAAATCTGTGTTTACATTTTTCATAATGTTTGGACACACTCAAACATTTTCTGAATCTTAATTAAGGAAAAAGCAAGACATATCAAGTATTTGTTTTAAAGAGCAACTTGGTTCTGAAGCCCATTAGAATCAACGTTATTTGGTAGCTTTACTGAACATTATAATCATCTTCTAGTATCTCTGACACCTGTCTTATTTTGTTTCTCCTTTTATAACAACAGAGATCCAACTTATTGACTAAAGAAAAAAGAGTTTCTCTGACTACATGAGTATCTGCACAATTACAGTAGAGTTGATAGTAGAGTTGATCAAGCTCCTAAGCATCCGACCAGGTAGGAATACAGTCCCTCCTCCTGAGATTTCTGTCTGGAAGGGTCTCCATCCATTTACCCTTTTATCTTCTTGCAAGGCTTGGACTCAGATGAGGCTACTGAGGCACTCACTTCATTAAGAAATATAAGGATGCACTCAAAAACTCAATAATTGAAAAAAATAATATTTAATGCAATATTTTAAAAAATCAAAATAAATGCAAAAAATCCAAGAGGAACAAAATATAAAAATCTTCCATAAAAACAACTCTGCCCTCACTTGCTTCGCACTAGCTGTGGCTCCATTCAGCTTCCTGCCTTGGGAAGAGGAGCACGTGTTCTGTTGGTGGGTTTAAGAGAAGGATCTGAGTGTGCTCTTCCTTCAAAATCTGTCAGCCTGCCCTGCTCTGCTGTGTAAGTGTTATTCAGGTGGGCCCCAGCAAGAAGGGGCTGCAGTCAAGCAGAGTTGACAGAGGCTCTGAGGTTATTAGCAAGCCCGTCTCACTGGCAGACTAAGCATGAGGTACCCCAGCAGCAGCCTTGGTGATAAGGGTTACGTTTTGCTCTCCAGCTCCAACTGCCTGACTTGTATGGGTGAATGTCTTTCTCAATAGATTCTGAATGCAGGTGAAAAAGAGTGGTTGGTGTTGACTCCATTGACATGCAAACAGAACATCGAAACTCCTATGTGTGCATTCTCCTGACCATGATAACAGTGGCCTCCTGTTAGCCAGATGGTGTGCCTCAGTCTCTCCTGCTTATTTGTCTTTAAGATGATCGGGGTTGGGCCATTCAAATGTTAATTAGCTTAAGTTCACAAACTAAAAATAATCTCCAACACAGTCTATGTCCTTTGGGGTTTACTTCCGCTTCATTCTGTAATTAGCACTTGAAAGAAGAATTGGGCATATTTTAGTTAGACCCTAAATGATGGTAAGTCTAGTGACTAAGAGCTTCAGAGTCTATCCCCACCATTACCACAATTCATTGACTTCCAGCACACAAGACTTGAATTGCATCATACTTTCTCTCTTCAATTAGTTTGTGGTCTGAGATAGGTCAAAACAAGGAGAATCCCAGGGACGAGGGAGCCTGGTGGGCTGCCGTCTGTGGGGTCGCACAGAGTCGCACACGACTGAAGCGACTTAGCAGCAGCAGCAGCAGCAAAGCACATAAAAATGAAACAAGTAGCAAATGATTAGGTAAGGACACAGAAATATCTTAACAAAGAGAGTGCATTCCATTGTTACAGTACTGGTTTGAGTCATTATCACCAAAAGTAGAAATAAGTTAGAGACCTCTATTGTGGTGTTTCCAGATAAGAGGTTCATAATACAACACTGTTATGCTTAAAAGAACATAAAGTCTACTTGAAATCAGGATATGTTTCTGAGAATTTTGAAGCCAAAAGAGAGGTGAAAGAGTTGGAGCTTGAGTACCTTTAGACAAGAAAGAGAATGTCCTGTAGCCAGGTAAGGAGAATAAGAAAGAGCTATCAGAAAACACATGGAAGGCTCCAGAAATTACTAATAACAAGTCATCCAAGGTCAGTCACCGGCTTGCACATATCTCCTCCAACCCCACACCAAGAAAAGCTTCATCATCTGCTCACTAATACCTGGAACTTTTGTATCTGAGAGTAAAGACATTATGGCAATTTGGATTAAGACTCATCCCTTCATAAATATATTGAGATTGCAAATGGAACTCAATCACACTAAAATGTAATCAGCTAATCAGTCATTAAACCCTTCTCATTCTAATGAGGCAAGGACTGAAATGTTAAAATGGAGACCTGTGTGTCTTATTTACGTTTGCATCCTCAGGACCTAGCACAGTACCAGAAATTAGCATGTGCTCAGTAAATATTTGCTGCATGAATGAATGAATGAATGAACGGAGATAGAGCAAGGATGAAAGACAGGACTGAAAGAGGGTAAAAGTGCAGAGAAGCAGGAGAGCAAACGCACACATGCATATATGTATGAGGGAGAAAGGGCAGCTCTGGCAGGCACTGTCATGGATGTTTTGCCTGTGTTTTTGGTTATTTTAAAAAATCATATAGTATACTAACCATTAAAGAATATGTTTATACTGACTATAACAGAAATCCCAACAAACCGTAGCTTAAACATACTAATACATGAAATTCTTTTTCTCAAATAATGAGATGTATGGAAGCTAGCGTTGATTAAATGGTTTAACAAGGTTGCGGCTGTCACCTCTGTGTATCTGTTGTTCCCAGTATGAGTGCCACAGCTCCCTACATAGGAAATATATTCAAAGGGAAAACTAAGGAGACACCAGGGTATTTTTCCCTTTCATCAGAAAAGCAAGCCTTCAAGAATCCTTATCAGACTTCCACTTGGAACTCCCAGGTTAGATATGTTCCCTTTGTTCCCTTTTCAGCAAAGAGATTTAGGAGTGTAAAGTATTTTTCTGGACAGCTTGACATTTTGAAGGAAATTTAGGTTTTCTTATTAATGAAAAAACAGGGGGAATGGGTTTTGGTGGGCAACTATACTAGTTTTCTATTGCTACTCTAATTACAGAATTACTGAATTTAGCGGCTCAAAATGACATACATTTATTACATCTCAGCTTCCACGGGTCAGGAGTTTGGGTGTGGTATAACCGGGTCCTCTGCTTGGGGTCTCACAATGTAGTTATCAGATGGGCCATGTTCCTTTCTGGAGCTCAGCATCCTCTTCCAGGCTCGTGGATGTTGGCAGAATTAGATTCCTATCTGCTCTATCACTGAGGCCCTTGGGTCCTCTAAGCTGCTCACACTGCCCTGCCACATCACAGCAACTGCTTCTTTAATGTCAGGGGAGAGTCTCTTTCTCTGTCTCCAATCTGCTAAAATGGAGTCTCGCAATGAAGCATAACCCCAGGAGCGACAGTCCATCACCTTTGCCATATTCTATTGGCCATACTCATGAGGAGGGGATCATACAAGGGCATGGATGATAAAGAGTTGCCCTGCACAGCGTCTGCCACAGGAACTGACAGTGTCATGAAGAAACCAAAAGGGGATCACTGAAGCTTAGAAGCCCATTCAGGTCATGTAGAAAGTAAAGAGGCAAATCTCCAAAGATGTCTCACTAGGTTGTCATTTTCTAAAATATCTTCTATAGAACCCCACTTTTACAACATAATATTTGGTATATTTGAGGGAGGGAAAGTTTGGTGTTCAAATAGGTTTAGAGAATGTTGGAATAACTAAAGTTGAACTGATTTTTTTATGAAAAAACTCTTTGGCACGTTTATTATAAATCTCATGGGAAAGACAGAGGGAGGTTGAAGCCTTTCCAAATAAATCTAATGCCGGAACATTTTTGTGTATAAAACAAGAAAAATAATAGCTAACAACAATTGAGCACATTCTGTGCTGCAAGCATTATTCTAAACACCTTCATAAGCAAATGATGCTGGAGGGGCTGCCAGAAGCAGTGTGTGTGTGTGTGCATGCACACACGCACACACACACACACACACACACACGTTCATTTGCGTGGTTGGGGAACAAATAGAGGCGATGCAACTTCTTCCTTTCCCCCACTCTTCCAAATTTCCAGTCTCCCATCAACGCCTTCAAGGTGAGTTTGAAACTTAGAGAGGACAGAATATCCTGCACATCTTCAGACAAATGTACTATCATTTGAACAACTATTCAAAGACTCAGATCCCGATCTCTTGATTCCAAGTCTAGTACATTGCCAGTTGCAATGTAGCATTGTGTATTAAAGAAAATAAGTGGTTGATCTTGCTAATCATACATTCTCTAACACTACCCACCTCGGAACATTTATCTGGCAGTAAATGGAATACATCAGAATCTGCAGCTTTACAGTATTCTTCCCAAAGTAACCAAATTTACTTTTTCCTTTTGTTACAATCTCTGCCTTTCCTCTTGACTTCCTTTGGCTGATTATCTACTCCCTGAGATCTGCTTCTTTCAAAGAAGAGTCAAGGATGTTGTTAGCTGGCAGCCAGGAAGTGGGTGTCACCATCCATCAAAGGTCAGCATAGAGCTCAGCCGGCACCATGGGAAGGGGCCCTTTAGCAAGGAAACAAGACCACGCATTTCTCCAAGGCCATGTGACAACCAAGAATTCTCCAGAGCTGGACGAGAGTAAATATTCCAGGAATGGCTTTGTGGTTGGTTGTACTATTCCCACAGTCTGAAGGGAGTTTTTAAGGAACCTGCCCAAACTTTGCCTGTCTTTGTAAAAACTATTAGTCTAACCCATTGTTTCTTCATTCCCACATATAATCAATGTCAAAATGAGACCATCACTAGGCAGTTAGGAGAATTGCATATGGAATGATCTGGAACTTAACCAATTCCTGAGTAAAATTTATTACCTAATAGTAGACACACAGAAAACCATTCTAAGATTTTTTTAAAAAAACAAACAAAGTGGAGTGAGGAAAGTGTGTGATAATCATTTATAATACTATTCTGGCTTTTTAAAGTATCTTATTTGTTTCAGTATCACTTTACTTTAGATCTATTTTCTGAGCTTTACTGCTTTTTCCCCTGGCACTGGACCGTTTGCCTTTCTTTAGTTAACAAAGAAATTCTGCATGAAATGGTACAAATCAAAGTCAGATATCTGGGAGCCAGAATGTCTACAGGAGCCCATGTTCTGGACTCTGAGGGGTAAATAGCCTCTAGTTATGGGGGAAAAAGAGAGAGGGGGAAGAGAAATTGAGAATTGGTTTTCTAATTTCATGTAGAAAGAGGATTGTGTTTTTCACCTGTCCATTTCTACTTAAGAAAAAAGCAATACAATTTCCCAAACCACTGGATTGCCCTTGTTTCCCTCCTTTCTCAAAGCAAAAAGGCTTTTTATCTAACTGATTAATTCCTGAGCTTCTCTCATCCCTTCTTCCTCACTATGAAAAAGATTTTCTTTTCATCATGCATGTATATATTTTGAGGACTAACCAGCATTCCAAACTTTAGTGTTACTGCTTTTCTTTACCACTCACTAATGAGAATGGTTGCTTAATAACACTCTGGATTAATAATGGCCAGAAGACAAGACTGTATTCAAGATCAGTGTAGAGTCATTGCAGTTAGCATAAAGCTTAGAGATTGGGTTTGAAATGTTACTGTAAGAAGCCACGAAAGGAGCAGAAGTCATAGGTTTTCTGTGAGTAATGATGCATTGTGTTTATTAACTCAAAATATACTCCACAAACAGTCTAGACAACCAAGCAGCAGTGAAAGGATGAGGATGCTAATGGAACAGAGAGCTTTAAAAGGAATTAAAAGAAAATATATTGTGTAATCTGTTAGACTAGTGGTTAGCAAACTTTTCCTTGTAAAAACCCAAATAATAAATACTTTAGGTTTTGTGGACCACATACAGTCTCTATAGAATATTGTCCTTTGATTGTTCTTCTTACAACACTTTAAAATGTAAAAGCCATTTTTAATTCTTGAACTGTACATAAACAAGACACATACCAGCTTTAGCTCACAGGCTGAAATTTGCCAACCCATGCTTTAAATAATTTATACCCAGCAATTAAAATCAATCCTTTCTTTTTAAATACAAATTTAAATCAAGATTTCTAGTTGTTTTAAAATAACTCAATGACATAAGGGTTCAAATGTGCTAAAACTTCTACATGGTTAAAATATAACCCAAGATGTCGAGTCAAAGGGGCTTACTTATTTGTTGGTTTTTATTTTCCTCCTCCATCTCAAAAATATTTACAGGAGAAAATTAATATTTACAGGTCAAATTAAAATTGTGTAGCTTCAAAAGTAGGGAATTTTTTTCCCTTAAGTTATCTACTTATCTAAAATCCCCGAATATATAATAAAAATAACGGTTGCCTAATATAGTATTAGATGGCTAATTATATATTTCCTATAAGTGCCAGGAGAGTGTTAGCCAGGAGAGTGTTAATTCTCAGTTTGGTTATAAAAAGGGAGAAGAGGAAGAAGATGAGAAAAATAAACAATATTATAAAGCACTAAATTAGCAAGCATAAAGAACAGCAATAACAATTCAGCGAGACATGTTAGATTTTAAAAAGCACAGTTGGAAGCAAAAATCTCATCTCTGTTTCATCAGAAAAAATTAATCAAAGACCATTTACTTCCTTAAGATGAGTTTTAGAAAAGCCCAACAAAACTAAGAGTAGTCCTGCATGGCAGGTGAGGCAGCAGCTGATTTCAGGAATAGAGAGCTAACTGACTTGCTCTACAGTTTCCTCACATTACCTCATTGTCAAGGTAGAATACTAATATATTTTGCATTATGAATTTTACATTATCCCAACCTCAAATACCAATTTTCTTTAAAGACTTTATGTGAATTTTGAATTCTGCCCTATAATATATCCACATCATTTTCATACTAGAGAATGGGCAATTGGTTAAATTTGTACAGTGCTACTAAAATTCCCCAGTGTCTACCTTAGAGCTTCATCTGCTCCTCCTGACTCCACACATACCCTTGGAGTCATACCTTTCCCATGTTGCAGGAATCCAACAGAATGAGGCTAGACTTCCCTGATGGTCCCATGGTTAAGAATCTGTCTGCCACGGCAGGGGGACACGGGTTCCATCCCTGATGTGGAAAGATCCCACATGCCGGGAAGCAACTAAACTCATGCACCACAATAGCTGAGCCCACATCCCACAGCTAATGAAGCCTGCGCCTGGGGCCTCTGCTGTGCAATGAAAGAAGCCACCGCAACAGGAAGCCAGTGCATCACAACTAGAGAAAGCCTGTGCACAGTAATGAAGACGCAGCACAGCCATAAATAAATAGAAGCAATACATTAAAAAGAAGCAGGGGCTGAAGAATGTCCCCTGCCACAGCCTTCCTCTCTGCCAGGGACTGAGTCTCCCTAAAGGGATGTAGGGACGCCTAGTTCTGGCCTGAGGCTTCTTGACAGAAACAAGAGGGAAAAAAACACAGATTATGGGAACAGGGCCAAACACTTCATATGATTACACATAGAGTTCTAGTGTGCCTATTCAAGATTTGTATATTTTGAATATGCCAAAAAGTGCTGTTTAAAACACAGAAATTAGAAATCTTTGGGAGAAGACTATTTTTAACACAGATTTTTATCTATTCACTTTTGCTTATAACACTAAATTACCTACGTAAGATTATACTATAACAAATGAGGGGAAAACTATATTAACCCCATTTTGTAACTGAGAAAACTGAGCCTCAGAAAGGACACGAGTCATTTCCCGCAGTCCCAGGGCTCAGAGAGGCTGAACTGAACCAGTGCTGTTTGTCTCTATACTGACTTTACCCCTGCACTATTGATGATATTCTGACACTGAACCTCATTGAAATCTAAATATTCCTTAGCAACTTCTTACTCTTAGAGTGCTTTCTGTTGAAATTAATGATATTTCTATTTAATAATTCAGCAATGATTACTTTATAATGCCAGCTAAAATATTATGCTAGAAAGAAGGAAGGAGATGAATACTTATAGCCTCTAGGTTCCTAGGGATGGCTGGTGCCTGTTAGAATCTTAAAGGATCGCTCCATTAGCTTGTATTTAATAGCAAATCACCTGGGTTTCATAGCCCCTTAGCCATCTCACCAGCCACCCTCTGTGTTTCCATTTGTTAGTGTTCACCTGCTCCCTCTCATTAATATGCAAACATACAGTGGTTTCAGCTCATTCCCAGAGCCTTGTCTTGACATGAAGCCATCTTTTCTCTCAGTGTGCTTCTTCAAGTGTCCCTAAACTCTGAAATGTCCCATAGCAACTATGGTATCTCTGAGAAATAGAAATGTTTCAAAGCCCTGACAACAGAAACAGAAAGAATAATTCCCTGGTTAAAAGACAATGCAAGTCTGAATCCCCACATGTTATTTCAGTCCTCATCTCATCATGAGATCTTGCTCTGGTACTGTCCATCATACTCACAAATACTGAGGAGAGGCAAGACTCTGTTGGACTCGGTGGTAGAAAATGTTTGGTTCATATGTTTTATGCTGTTTTAATCATTTTATTATATTTAATTCAGGTTGTCTTTGTTAGAGAGGCCTTCAACCAGGGCAACAGTTATTTTTTCTTGTTGCGTAAGCATTACAAAATTACCATGTCACCCCATTGTGATCTTCCAGCTTTCCTAACAAAAGATTCACACTGCAGCCACCAGGATGTGGCCAAAGGCAACCTGAGCTTCCTGCTTCTTCAGGGTTTAGATATGGGACTTTTCCTGTCAAAAGTTCTGCGTTGGCGGAAGGGGGTGGTGGTCAGGGGTAAACTTCTGCTCCAGTATGCACCAGTTCTGGAGAAGGCAATGGCACCCCACTCCAGTACTCCTGCCTGGAAAATCCCATGGACGGAGGAGCCTGGTAGGTTGCAGTCCATGGGGTCACTGAGGGTCGGACACGACTGAGCGACTTCACTTTCACTTTTCCCTTTCATGCATTGGAGAAGGAAATGGCAACCCACTCCAGCATTCTTGCCTGGAGAATCCCAGGGACAAGGGAGCCCGGTGGGCTGCCGTCTGTGAGGTCGCACAGAGTCGGACACGACTGAAGTGACTTAGCAGTAGCAGTAGGTACCAGTTCTGGTGTCTAGATACAAGGCACGCAGGCAAACTTTGAACAAGAGCTTGTGTGATTTTTAAGTTTGAGAAAGATACTCCTATTGACCCTTTTAAGAACTATGAAAAACTCTGGCATTGAGTGAGCTTTTTCAGTTTGGGGAGTATCTATTCTCCTTGCCTAATTATCAAAAACAATATTAAAGTATCTAATTCCTCAGTTTCAAATAACAGTACACACACAGCTTGAAATTTAATACTGAAAAGTGATAGCTTAAAATTAAGGGAATTATCTATATAATAGAAACGGAAAATCCATAATCACAGTTTTCTATATTTATCAAAAGACAGGTGTTGGGTGAGCTGCCTCCAGTTCTACATTCACGTTATATCAGACAAGGAGAAATTTCCATTCCAGCTGTAATACATAACCACCATCCTAATGCTATCCCTTTAATACATCCCTTTAGCTTCACACCTTTTTTTTTTTTCTTTACCTTGAGCCTTATAAAGTCTTACTTTTGAAAGCCACGCTAGATAAATGGCAAAACTGTCAATACGGAGAAGCAGCCCAGACATGTGTATAGCAGCCAGGGGATCCAAAAATAAGAGTTTTTAAAATCAAGATTCAAGTCATTACTTTCTACTGGAAAATTACACTTGTTATGAAACAGAGACATCAAGGTAGTGTTGTGAGGATTAACAAGATCACATTGGTTAAGTGCTCGAAACCCCATGGAGATTGAGTCCATCGTTTTATCTCCTGGGTGCATGATTAAAACAAACCCCAACTCAAAAAAATTCCAGTTTTCATTAATGCACAATGCATAGAGTCAGTAACTGCCAGCGGTCTTTATTAAACTTTCTTTACTCACTTTAGCAACTAATGTTATTAGAGGAGAGAGTGTTGTGAACCCACGTTAAAAGTGAAGTAAAGGCAAATAAGAAATTAATTCTTATAATTTTTACCCAACACAGTAGTTACACCCAATTATACTACATTCACCTGTTAGTCTAATTGACAGAACAGAATGAACAAAAGTTTAGGATGAAACCAAACTGGATTCAAGTTCTGGTTCTTTCTACTGGATAGATATCTCTCTTTAAACTTCAATTACTACATCTAAAAAATGCAATGACAAGTTTTCCTCTAATAATTAGTGTAAGTAATTCAGACTTACACTCCTATTGAGAACAAGCAAAATAGTCAAACAAAATATTCATAATCATAATAAAAAAGATCACAAGATACTGAGGAATTACTAGACCAAAATCTGAAAGACAAGATTCCAGAGAGGTAAGACCAAAACACAAAGCTACTGTTGCTCTGAAGTCATTTGCTGATCTAGAAAAAATAAAATAGCAGCAAAACTGAGCTGAGCTTTTGGCAGCCTTAAAGATTAAAGAGTGAAAAGGTAAAGCCCAGAGGGTACTGAAGCTGGAGACCGAGATAAATTACTCCTAGTTTAACCTGAAACTCCACACTGTCAGACTGACTTCCCCAAACTCTGAAATCACCCAGTCTGCCCACAGATCTGCAGTGCTCTGGTTATCCCAGGCTATCCCAGGCCTTGGACTGGGATTGAGAGCTCTTCTAAGGCTCCTAGGAGTACCACGTGTCTGAGTCAGTATTGGCTCAATACACGTTCATCCATAATGCAAACCTTTGTACCACCTTTCATGTGTCTGTAATAGTTCACCTATAACAGATCTGTTAATACAAGGATAACACCAGTTTTTCAGGTTTATGAATGGAATTTGATGAAGCTGCTGATATCCAGGATTCAGCATGATGCTGAGATAGCCTTATATATTCACCTTACTGCCCTTTCCATGACCTTCATTCCTTTCTCTCGGTTTCACATCTTCTTACCTTTGCCCCCTTTTCCCTTGAACACTTAGGTTTCACCTTTTCTCTCTGGCCCACATCACCAAATAGCCTTCCCATTACTGCTTCACGCCAAGTCACGTGGGAGACAGTGCAAAGAAATAGGTATGTGAGGCCCTAACAGCAGCAAGGCTACTTGAGCTCATGAGTTCCAAAACGTTTTATAAACTAGTACATCTAATGAATTTGTTATTTTTGTGGTATTTGTGAATCCGTCTACGTTAACATCTCCATGGCTAAGTGCTGAGCGAATGACAGGTGATCAACATTCGCCAGATGCTGGAGAGAGTAGCAAAGTATAAGAATGATTCCTGAACTTGCACTGTAGCTGAAGAAAATACATGACAGATGTCAGTCAATGACAGAGGCAGTGAGAATTCAGACAAGCATCTGTGAGGAAAGTAGGACTTCAAGAGGGGTTAAAGGGCGAAGGGCCCTGAAAATGCCAAGGAAGGAATGGAGACGATGTGGTCCCGGAGAGGAGGAATCTAATGCGGACGACACAGGGGAAGGGGAGTGCTGGCTGCAAAAGGCAGCAGGGAGCACACGAGCTGAGTGCCCACTGTGTGCTGTGCACTCTTCCACGCACCTTCCAGATAGCACTCCATCTGAGATGTCTCAAGAAGCCCTCTCAAGGGGGCATTATCATAGCTTTGCAGACAATAAATTGAGGCTTAAATGGCCATACCACAGAGCCTGTAATTAAGCACTGACACTGGAATTTGAAGCTAGGTCAGGAGGACCCCAAAACCTGTGCTTATTGACTACCCTAGAACACGTGTCATCAGCACCGTTTATGGAAGGCCTGGCAAGAAGGCAAATATGGCTTATAGGCAATAAACAAATGAAGTAAATGTTAGCGGCAGCTTCTAGAGTAAGTTCTCCAATCGTAATATGTGAGAACAAACAAAATCTGGTTGTGACCAAACAGAAGGTTGTGGGGCTGTGGGGTCTGATGTGTTCTGGTCTTGGACTAAGCAGGTGGCTGTGAGAACAGAAAGCAATGGATAAATCTAAAACCAGTTTAAAGAAAGAAGAGGAGGGTGTGTTGACACTGGCTGGACAGATGAAAGAGAAAGAAAAGTAAAAAGAAAAAAAGATCTCAGGACTTTCCTGGTAGTGCAGTGGATAAGAATCTGCCTGCCAATTCAGGAGACATGGGTTCAATCCCTGGGCCGGGAAATTTCCACATGCCTCAGAGCAACTAAGCCTGTATCCCGCAACAAGAGACAGTCCAGCAAAATAATGGAGACCGAGTGCAGTCAAACAACTTCAGAGAAAAATGGCAGAAAAAAAAAAGTAACATTGACAAACAGAGACTAGATAAGGGAAGCAACCTCTATGAAGAGAAAGGGAATTCTGGTTTAAATATGTTGAGTGTAGGGCCATGGCAGGACTCCTGAGGGTGAGTTTAATATAACCCTAAGGAGCCCTTGGATAAGAGACCACAGGAAGATGCCTGTGCCTCAGGAGGGCATATGAATCCCCAGGGTGTCAGTAAGATAACTGTTATCACTGTGTAAAGACTCAGAAGTTTCTTACAGGAAAGATGCAGCAAAAGAACAAAATGATAAATAATGAGAGCGTTCCCCCAGATGCCATTTGTCTACATTTCTCTTCCTTCCAGGCTTTCCTCAGTTCCCACGAACTGCTAGGCATGTGTGCCATAATACTGCCTCCACTTAATTCCTGCCCATGTTAGTTTGTTTAGATATGTCTCTGCCTTTCATCCTGCCCCACTTTTGTGCTGTGTCAAATAATAAGGACAGTAATGACCGGAATCTGTCCATTTTGGCCTGCACAGCACTGATTGCTGTGATATTCCTCTGTACCATGTTATTTCATGAGATAAAACCCAATTACATTGAAGATTAAATTCTTTAAAGTCAGCCTTTCTAATGAAACTGACCTCACGAATCTTGCATGACCTTTGTTACTTTACTTTGGGTAAAGGCTGAACTACTGGCTTAGCAAAATCTTCCAAATAGAGGATCTTGATGGTCTTCAAGATAGATGGGTTTCCCTGGGGCTCAGACAGTAAAGAATCCACTTGCAATGTGGGAGACCTTGGTTTGATCCCTGCATTGGGAAGATCCCCTGGAGGAGGGCATGGCAACCCACTCCAGGATTCTTGCCTGGAAAATCCCCATGGACAGAGGAGCCTGGTGGCTACAGTCCCTGGGGGTCTCAAAGAGTCAGACACAACTGAGTGACTGAGCACACACACACACACACACACACACATGACAACATGTAATTTTATTTTTCACTCATGTTATAGTTCAAAAGAAGCAGTTAAGGTCTGCTGGAGTGGCACTGACATCATCAACTTATAGCTTCCATTTTAGAGACTGAGGTGGCTATGACAGTCCCCTTGGAAAGGGAAGAGAAGAGATGGCAATGGACTTCCTTTTTTAAAGAATTGACACTTTTTAAAGAATGTGCACACATCACTTCTGCTCACACCTCACTCCTCTGGACTTAGTCGTATGACACAGGGCTGGTTCAAAGGAGGCTGGAAAATAAAGCTTTCTAGTTGGGTGGCCTTGCACCAGCCTTTTAAAATGGGAGGAGATAAGGGAGTTCAGGGTTCTATCACTGGAAAGAAAAAAGGGAGAATGGATCTGTGGGAACCATCACCAGACTTTAGCACATTTGGGTTCAGATCCCCACTCCTATGATGTTCATTTAACAAGACCTGTCTCTTCAAATGCTAAGCTAAGTTTTAAAGCAGCAAATCCATTTTGTAGTGTTGTTTGCAAATTTAACACATTGCTATGAAAAGAGCAGAAGAGAGAGCTCCTTTGGTTGTAATTAGGAAGCAAAGGGCTAGAATGAGCCTCTGGGTTTTCTCTGACTCCTACTCCACTCTGTGGGAGACCATTTATTCTAAGAAATAAAATTTGGAAACCTCTCACAGTGTGTGTGTATGCTTAGTCACTCAGTCAGATCAGACTTTCTGTAACCCCATGGACTATAGCCCACCAGGCTCCTCTGTCCATGGGGATTCTCCAGGCACGAATACTGGAGTGGGTTGCCATGCCCTCCTCCAGGGGTCTTCCAAACCCAGGGATCGAACCAGGTCTCCCACATTCTTTACCATTTGAGCCAAGCCTCCTCAGCAGTAAAGTGCAACCAATGAACATCACTCTCTCCAATTTAAATAATAAAAAGTCCTCTTCTGATCCTGATTTACAACAATTTTGTCAGCTGAGTGAACACCCATGGAAGTGAACGCTGAGCTATTTATTTCCCAGCGTGTTCTGAGAGCACTTCTAAACCTGCAGAAGACACTGCGAGACATGAATTAACAATCATGTTGATGCAAAGAGTAAAAGGGGAAGATATTTCTGTAATTCTTCTCCACAAATCTAATCTTGACAAATGAGGCAATATTATGTCTCATCAACTAATAAACTGTCCAGATTGGAGTTGCATGTAAGGGTAGAAATAAGCTAAAAGTATGCCTAATATTCCTGGAAACAATTTTTCAACTTCAAGAGTAGAGGACAGAAAGAAGCAATAGAAAAGTCAACACAATTAAAGCAAAACAAAAAATATGTTTTTTCACCGTAGATGACCTTGAGAAAAACGTTAGTTTTTTTCTTCAGTTCTGTTGACTTTTCTATTAGGAATTGTTTGATTTTTCCCTCTTCTACCTCAGCAACAAGGATGGACCTTCAGATTTTCATACTGAGTCAGCCAAAGAGAGAAAGACAAATATTATATAATATTGCTTATATGTGGAGTCTAAAAAAAAAAGATACAAAAATGAATTATTTACAAAACAGAAATAGACTCACAGACATAGGAAAAAACTTATGGTTACCAAATGAGAAAAGGGGATGAGCGAAGGGATAAATTGGTGGGAGGGGTGGGTAGGGAACTAAGAAGTTTTCATTCTAGTCACTAATTTCAGGGGCTCTATTATTGAAATCCAAGAAAACATGCAAACACTTTGGCCATATAAGGCTGTGTTTGGCTATTTCAAGTTCTTTGAGCCAAAACCAGGCCATAAATTTTCTGATTTTTAATATGCGTGCTCTTATCACTTGGAGCTTATAGTTTAGATATGTTATAAAATAGAATAAATCATTTGATTATAGACAGTTTTTTTAAAATATGTAACTGATTTTTTTTACAACAGTGCCATAGTTTCTCATCTATTCATCCACTTCCTGATAAAAATTCCCAGTGAAAGAATCCCTTTCTTAAAATAAATATGTTTAAGATACAAATCATTTGTGCTTCAGGTTTCTGAATGTAGGAGGATGTTGTATTCAGCTGTTTGTTAGGACTCCAGGGACGAGTTTGAAATGGGTCATACTGATGCTTGTTAAGGCAGGTTCTTTAGAGATCGATCTCATTGCCCGAATGAACAAAACACACACGCTTTATCACAGTTTGATATTGTCGAGGCCCAGGAGCATTTGTTTATAGGTTATTAGTAGTGTTTACAGAATTCAAGCAAAAAACCCAAGATACTGATGTGCTTTATATTTGCAAGAATAATATTTCTCTGTACTTTACAGAGGTCTCCTCTCTACAAACAAATAACTTTCAAGCTATACTAACATTTTTATTATATCCTAGTGATTACTTTGCTAAATATTACAGGAGATTATTATTTAAGAGCCATATTATAATGGAACACATTTTAGGATGTCTACCATTTAAGTTTTGTTTCAGTTTCAATTATTTTATTGCATAGGACCTCATGCCAAAACTTACCTAAGAAAATGTTAGGATTTCCATTAAACAATATTTAGATGAACAAAACACTATTTTGCGAGTTTTAGTCCCTGGAGAGTTATGAATAACTGCTTGTATTCAGGAAAGAGAATCCATGGAAACAGTCCTGACTACAAGAATGCAGCATGCTATTTTTCCAATTCACATTCTAGGTGCCTGATCAAACCAGCAATTAAACTATCTAAGCACTACAGAGATAAAACCAGATTAAAATCAAATTGTGGCACCCGGTCAAATACTTCCCAAAATAAAAACAAAAAGAGAGTCGATAATCCCCTTTTAAAGATGCCAGATGCAGCCACTCACAAGATAAACAGTAGTTAACAAGTCCTAGCCCATAGAGGCAGGGAGTGTTCTCATACATCCTATGGGCTTACAGTACACTTCCCTTAACCTGTGTCTTTCGTGCTCTCTTCAGCCTTCAAGGGTGTGTATGCCTCTGAGCACGCACACATGTAGTAAAAGTCTGTTTTGAAATTGATCCCTGCCTGATATCATAGCCTGTAATTACAAGTAGAATCCTCTTACCTTAGAGAAGTCAGGGTAAAGTCTTTCATGTTCACCTCAAATTCTTAGTGACAGGCTCAAAGCAGATGCTCAATAAGTACTTTTGAATGAATTAGTGAATGAATAAACCAGTGCCAAGATTTTCACCCCCACACTCTTTAAAAACTTTTATCAGGGTCACCAATCACCACCCCACATAGCTAAATCCAGCTTCCATTCTCGGTCCTCATCTTTTTGACTCATCAGCTGATTTGACAAGGTCTGAGGCTTTCATCATCATTACTCATTCTTTCTCTGCTTTCTCTTTTTCTCCTTGAGCTCTGAACATTAGAGAGCCTCAGGATCCCAGTGGCGATCTTCCTTTTCTGTCATCTTCACCTCACGGCTTTAAATAACATCACTAACTTCCCAATTACCATCTGCAGCTTAGATCGCGTTCCTGAATTCCATACTATCCAGTCACTTTCTGACAACTCCACTAGGACAGCATCTCACACTTCACATGCCCGAACTGGAACTCCTATTCACCCACCACTTCTGCCCCAAACATGCTGTACTTGCATTCCTCTCCTTATCAGCTGATGGCCTTTCCCTCCTTTTTGTGCTGTCACCCACATTTCCTTACTGCCATCTGGACTGGAGGTACAACCAGAAGCAGAAAAATAAATGGTGCTCTCTTCCTCCCACATTCATTTTACCACCATGCTTTCCATTGGCAGTTCCTATGTGGAAACCAGCTGGCAAGGGAGTCGAGGAAAATAGCTTGTGAGCTTCCAGACACATGGCACTGAGGAATGTTCAGAAGACTGAGTGTGGAGCTGAGCATCTGTGGACGTTTTCTGCCACGGCCTCCTAGCTACTCTCCCTGCTTCCACACTTATCCCCAGCCTATTCTCCACTCTATACACACAGGCTTTTTTTTTTTTAATTGCAAAGTACACCATGTCACTCCTTCAAAAGAATCAAACAGAATAGGGTAATATAGGATAATAAAAACTTAAAAATAAAGTAAAATAAACTTCACTTGCTCTCCATGTCAGAGAGTAAAAGACAAAAGTGTCCATAGATAACTGCAAATGAAATGTAACTAATCTCTGTGATCTTTCTGACTCTGTTTTTCCATTGTGAGCTCTGGCAGCTACCCTGGCTTCCTTGCTGCTCCTAGACTACAGGTACACTCCATTTTTGTAATGGTACACTGATTATCCTGAAAACCCTTTTTCCCAGGTAGGCTTGCTGGGTATTTGAATTCAGAGAGGGAGTTATTACTCTCCTCTAGACCCTCTTTGGTGGAGAAGGAAATGGCAGCTCACTCCAGTATTCTTGCCTGGAGAATCCCAGAGACAGAGGAGCCTGGTGGGCTGCTGTCTATGGGGTCACACAGAGTCAGATTTGACTAAAGCGACTTAGCAGCATCTGCCCAACTCCCTTACCACTGAGTCTTTACTAGGTTGTAACTTTTGTAATGAGTTTTATTTTAAATTGCAGTCCTCACATCTTCAGGATTTCTAGTACCCTCTACTCTGTTTTTTTCTTGTTGATGGTATTTTTAACATAACTCTTCTCACCTTCTAACCCACAGGACAACTTACATGCTTAATTTTTTATGTTTTCTTCATTGAGTATCACTACTTGCACAAAAGTTAAATTCCACAAAAGCAAGAATCTTTGTTTGATGACATTTCACAGGCCTAGTCCAAGTGTGTAAACAGTTATGAAAAAAAAATTCTCTCATGCTTAATGTAATGCATGTCAGGGCAGGGCTATTGATAACCAGGCAATTGGTCTGTGTGAATGATAAACAGGACAGCCATGGCTAACTAATCCTTTATGTCTTTTCTAATAAAAAGCCCTTAAAAAGGAAAAATAAAGAATGAGTATCACAGTGAAATGGTGGAGTAGCTGCAAAATGACAGAATCCAGTATATCAGCAGAATTCTCTCATATGCAGGTTAACAGAAACCCAATCCAATCAGCTTAAGCCATAAGTCGATTTATCAACACCTAAGTGAAAACTGATTCCTAGAATGTCAATGTTCACTCTTGCCATCTCCTGTTTGACCACTTCCAATTTGCCTTGATTCCTGGACCTGACATTCCAGGTTCCTGTGCAATATTGCTCTTTACAGCATCGGACCTTGCTTCTATCACCAGTCACACCCACAACTAGGTATTGTTTTTGCTTTGGCTCCATCCCTTCATTCTTTCTGGAGTTATTTCTCCACTGATCTCCAGTAGCATATTTGCAGAGATATTACTTTGCTAACAAAGGTTCATCTAGTCAAAGCTATGGTTTTCCCAGTGGTCTTGTATGGATATGAGAGTTGGACTGTGAAGAAAGCTGAGTGCTGAAGAATTGATGCTTTTGAACTGTAGTGTTGGAAAAGACTCTTCAGAGTCCCTTGGACTGCAAGGAGGTCCAACCAGTCCATCCTAAAGATCAGTCCTGGGTGTTCACTGGAAAGACTGATGCTAAAGCTAAAACTCCAATACTTTGGCCACCTTGTGTGAAGAGTTGACTCACTGGAAAAGACCCTGATTCTGGGAAGGATTAGGGGCAAGAGGAGAAGGGGACAACAGAGGATGAGATGGCTGGATGGCATCAATGACTCAATGGACATGAGTTTGAGTGAACTCCAGGAGTTGGTGATGGACAGGGAGGCCTGGTGTGCTGCAATTTATGGGCTCGCAAAGAGTTGGACACAACTAAGCAACTGAACTGAACTGAACTGAACTGAACTGAACTGAAGTGAAAACTCCAGGAGAAGATGTGGAAATGGTGTGACAGGTTCCAGGTACTCTGGCTGAGCCACCAGGGATCAGTCTCACTTTCTCCACATGACTTTTTCTTCTATGTGGTCTTCATTCTCAGGCAGGGTGTCCCCAACTGCTGCCACCAGCAGCAGTAGCTCAACTCTTGCCCACAAGGACCACAGAGGAGAGAGTAGCTCTTTCTCAGTGGTTCCAACAAGTTCCCTGACTGATGCTCACTGGCCTGGATAAGTCCCACCCTCCTGGAACTAAACACGCAATCTTCAAGTGTTCTGGTTTGGGTGATATGCCCTCTCTCACACCCTGTCCCTCAGGCCAGGGGTTGGGGTGAACCCACTCAAACCAGAAGCGAGTAAAGAAAGCATTTTCACAATGACTAGTCAAGGGCTTTACCAAAAGAAGGAAGAAGGGGCATTAGGCTGGCATTACAATTGGTGTCTACTGCATTAGGAAATAGCTGAGGTCCGAGGATAGGTAACGGCACGTCTAGTAAAGTGATAGGGAAAGAGGCCTTTCCCTTGAAGTCTCAGTATAAAGAGCTGCTTTTTTTTTTTTTCCTAATGAGAAAAGCACTGAAGTCTTAGGAAACTTGAGTTCTACTCTCAAATCTTTCCAGAACTATCTTTGTGACCTTGCCAAGAAACTCACTATCTATAGGTGTCCTCAACTGTGAAATGACAAATTACACTAAAATAATCTCCATATTTCTCAACAACTGTCAGCTGACAGTTCCAACAGGGAAAGCTAGACGCTGCAGCCAGTCGATGTCCATGTACCATAGACGTCCCTATCATTATATGAGGGAAGTAAGAAATACCTGCTAAGGGTACTAAGGGCTAAGAACTCCATTTAGCACTATTACCTAGTATAGAGGTAGGCTGACAGATGTTAAATCTAATTCCAGGAAGAGAGAACTAGGTTTTGCCAGTGCCTCCCAAACCTGACTATGCTCCAGCATTACCTGGGGAGCTCTACAAAAATATTAATTCCTGGGCACACCCCTATGGTATTGAATTGGATTCTTTAAATTGTATTTTTAGAATTTCCTTTGTTTTTACCTCTTCCTACTTTCCAGTCATGGATGTGGCAATTTTCTTTTGATCAATATTATTTAATACTAAAAAGAATTTTGTATATTTGCACACCAAGAGAGGTCTGCTTGGGAATGTGTACTCTCAAAAATAGAGTCTATATTGCTTGACACTAAAATATGGGAGAAAAAAAAAACACCACATTCACTTGCATATTTGAGTGTTTAATGCATTTTACAAGAATTGTGGTTTTCATAATATATACAAGACACATCATCTTTATTCTGCCAGTTTCAGAGAACTAGTCATAACTTTGCAATTTTCACATAACATCTAAGTCACAATAAGAATAAAAGCATACCTCATATTTCTTTAGTCACTGAGTTTTTTCAATTCATCTACAGAACTTTTAAAAATGTGATGATGGTAAGTAACTCAATATCAATCATATCTATTACAGCTGCTCTTTTGTGATGAATTTTTGAATAGATCATAATGTATAACAATACATTATATTTGATCAAGTTCTTACATTTATGAATCAATCAGCTTTAATCTTAATATTTCTCAAAATATTTTTCTTTGGTTTTTTTAGCCAGTATTTTAATTTTTAAAAGTCTATCCACTCAGACATGAGCACATCAACCACACAAAAAGCCTGAGTCTTGAGGAAATGACATCTCAGTGCTGATACGTTTACCTTAAATAGTTTGTTCACACAAACAAGAGGATCAGCATGACAGTATGTTCTCTGCGTTTGTCAGGAAATAGTTCATTCCAGTATGATGCAGGTTCCTGGGACTGTAGGAAGGGAGTTCTGAGAAAACTTAAGTGACATGTAAATACAATATTTCCTGTTCATAAACATAAGAAAATAAACAGGCACACACACACACACACACACACACAATACACTTAGGATTCATATGTAAAGTGCCCTGAGAAGTATTTAAGCAAATGCCTCAGGTTCAATGGGAAAAAAGTCAAATATCAAAATAAATTCTGATGTTGCTATAAGAAAAAACCTTGAAGAAATATACTTCTCCTTTTCATGGGAGGATCAGGGTTATATTCCTTGCCAAAGTTATTTGGATATGGAAAGAATTTCTCTTTGAAGTCATTAACTTGATCATTCATTAATCTACGAAATATTTATTTAGCCTCTAACATGGGGAATATCCCTGGAGGAGGAAATGGCAACCCACTCCAGCATTCTTGCCTGGAGAATCCCATGGACAAAGGAGCCTGGCGGGCTACAGTCCATGGGGTTGCAAAGAGTCAGACAGGACTGAAGCGACTGAGTGTGCACGCATGTCTAGACAGAGCACTGGGGAGATTTTTAGTATCTTCCTCATAAACCAAGACTGACACTGCCATCATTTTCTGAGTAGATTTCCTGGGACCATGAAGTTGCCACAGCCTTCCACATCAGAGGAAGGCGCAAGGGTTCCTCAAAGCCCCTCCTGCCCAAATGCTTCTCCTATCGGGACCCACAGTAGATGAGGCCCTCTTACCTACGTTCACAGAGCACCTCCTCTGTGCCTGGCACTGCCCTCATTCTAATTGTGGGAGTAGAAAAGCAAATGAGACTCAGACCCTAGCAAGAACTTTCACCCTAGTGAGGGAGATGTAAGAAGTCCTATGTGTGTAGCAGAAGCAACAATAGTTGCTAAGGCACCCAGGAGGGCAGCTGGTTCCATCCCTCACGGCATCAGAGGCACTAAAGGGACATGAAGAGGAAGGAAAAAAGACCACGTGTGCATGGCAGAGGGCAGTGCTTGTACAAGTGCAAAAATCAGCATGATCTGTTTGCAGGGAGAAGCTCTGGACAGCTTGAGAAAAAGTGAATATGACAAGGGGGAACAAAGAGGGAAGGAATGTGAAGACAGGAGAAGAGGATGGCAAGAAACAAGGCTGGACCAGATAAGGAGAGGTTTTGTTTGCTCTGGGGAGGCTTTCTTGCATGTTACTTGAAATCTATAGTGGTACAGTCATTGCATTTAGAAACATCCCTCCTATGTTAACCTGGGAGTGAACTAAGGTGAGGAAATCTGATGTCAGCAGGAGGATTCAGACTACCCTAGAGAGACTTGATATAAGCCAGCAAAAGGGGAGAGCCCTGAGGAATAAAGAGCGGGCTAATTTGAGGTAAACAATCCAAAGTGGAGGATGCCTGCAGGGAGAGAGGAATCCTGGGTGACAGGCAGGTTTCCAGACCCCACAGGTCTGGCCCAGGTCTAAGACTGTCTTTTCCTTTACTCCCCTCACTCACTACCTTATAGGCACACAGACTCTTTTCCTATTTTTTGAACATGCCAAGCCTGTTCCTAATTTGGAGCCTTTGCAGCTGGCATCCTTCCTGTACAGAATGCCTTCCCCAGTCTTCACAAGGTAACTCCTGCTTGCCATCCTGGTCTTACCTAAAAGGCATCTCCTCAAAGAGGCCTTCCTGTCCATGGACCTAGACACGGTTCAAGCTTCACCTCTATCATATTATCTGATTTACTTTATTTTCTTTCTTTTAATCTATATTTTAAAATTTTTATTGAAGTATAGTTGCTTTACAATGTTGCTGTACAGCAAAGTGAGTTAGCCATATGTATGCATTTATCCCCTCTTTTTGATTTCCTTCCCATTTAGGTCTCCACCAAGCATTAAGTAAGGTTCCCTGTGCTATACAGGAGGTTTGCATTGGCTATCTGCTTTATACACATTATCAATAGCGTGGGTATGTCAATCCTAATCTCCCAACTCACCCCACCCTTCTATTCTCTTTGCTGTAACTTTCTTTAAAATATTTTTACTATCTGAAGTGCAGATGACACCACCCTTATGGCAGAAAGTCTTAGGAACTAAAAAGCCTTTTGATGAAAGTGAAAGAGGAGAGTGAAAAGTTGGCTTAAAGCTCAACATTCAGAAAACAAAGATCATGGCATCCGGTCCCATCACTTAATGGGAAATAGATGGGAAAACAGTGGAAACAGTGTCAGACTTTATTTTTTGTTGTTCCAAAATCACTGGTGACTGCAGCCATGAAATTAGAAGACACTTACTCCTTGGAAGAAAAGTTATGACCAACCTAGATAGCATATTCAAAAGCAGAGGCATTACTTTGCCGACTAAGGTCCATCTAGTCAAGGCTATGGTTTTTCCAGTGGCCATGTATGGATGTGAGAGTTGGACTGTGAAGAAGGCTGAGTGCTGAAGAATTGATGCTTTTAAACCGTGGTGTTGGAGAAGACTCTTGAGAGTCCCTTGGGCTGCAAGGAGATCCAACCAGTCCATTCTGAAGGAGATTAGCCCTGGGTGTGCATTGAAAGGACTGATGCTGAAGCTGAAACTCCAGTACTTTGGCCACCTCATGCGAAGAGTTGACTCATTGGAAAAGACTCTGATGCTGGGAGAAATTGGGGGCAGAAGGACAAGGGGACGACAGAGGATGAGATGGCTGGATGGCATCACAGACTCGATGGACGTGAGTCTGAGTGAACTCCAAGAGATGGTGATGGACAGGGAGGCCTGGCATGCTGCGATTCATCGGGTCACAAAGAGTTGGACATGACTGAGCGACTGAACTGAACTTACTGGGTCTATTAAATTGCTTGGTTTTGTCTGTCTCCCTTCATTAGAGCTCCCCTCTGAGGAGCAGACGTGCCTTTCTTGTTCACAGCTCTGCTTCCAGGAGCTGGTTCAGAGTAATGCTCAGTTTTAAAAACTGACTCATAAATGCTGAGCCTCCCACATCATGTGAGGAGGCACGTGTAAAAGACTTGTCGCAGAGCAAGGGAAAGAGAACGTCAGGAGAAACAGCAGTTTTGAGGATGCAACAGCCTGTTAGAATCGTCTCATGGATGACTTGGGTCAGAGGTGGGGCTAGCGGGAAACAATGAGCCAATCTGCAGAAGGTCATGGGAACAAAGCAGAAGCACATTTTCGGTAACTGTTTTGAAATTTACCTGACCCAGCTCATAGTCCCTGGATAGAGAACCCCTGACTCAGGAAGCATGAGTCTATGTCATGCCTTTCGTCACTCAGTTACACCATGTCTGGTGTGGTAATTTGACTCTTCAATGCACGTGTGAGAGGCACTGTGATGTGGTGAAAAGACTGACCACAGGATCAGAAGGCCCAGATCCTGGGTCCTTAACAAACTCTGTGACCTTTGGAGAAGACCCACACAAGACCACTCCCACTGACTAGTCTGTTCTCTGTCTTCCAAACCAGTTAGGACACAAAACCTTGCACCATTCCTTAGGGCTAGGATTTTAAAATGCTACTGTTTTCATTTAGTAACTTGACCTTGGCTGCTCTCAGTTTTAACCCACACTCAATTATTTCCACAATGCCCTACTGAAGCGACTTAGCAGCAGCAGCAGCAGCAGCAGCAGCTACTTTTATTGATAACCTTATTTTCTGTCCAAGGCCAGATTTGCTTTGAGGTCTTGTTCATGTTTGGATCCCATCTTCCAATTCAGCTCATCACTACCTACAGCCAACTTTGTCCCACTAGTATTATGCATATGGTAAAAAGTCAACGTCAAAAATTTTTGGAAAACAAAGTAGTGATACATATCAAGTACTTCAAACATTCTCTGACCTAATTATTTTTGTAGAACCTTAGACGACTTAAACAATTCCAAATGCAAACAAAAACATATATGTAAAGCTGTTCAATCCAGTACTGCACTGACTGCAAAACAAAATAGAACAAAAAACAATTATAAATAATCAAGAGTAGAAAGCTGAATAATTTATGAAATATCCAATGGTGGAAGCATCATATGTATGATTTGTATGTAACAGAAGAATATTAAACATCCTTGAAAATGATGTTTTAATGGACAGAAAACATATTAAGAAATCAAGTATTAAAAAAGAAACCTATGCTTTATGATTCTGGTTGTGCAATATTATAGCCATAATACACATGGATAGAACGAGATAACAGTGATCTAAGTATAACAAAATGTCAGTCAGGATATTCTTGAAATATTATGCATAATTACTTTCTTTCTAAATCCTTTTTTGTGTTTTCTTTCTATAATGTATACATATTACTATTTAATAATCAGAAGAAAAAACTTAAAATGTTGCTAATGAATTTTTAAATTATTGTACTTATTTAATTATAAAGTGAGACTAATAATGCTAATCTCCTTTCCATATTCTCATATATGAGGCATAATGGGAACACTTATACTTTCCCATATTCTCAAACACAAAGTATAATGGAAACACTATCATACTTTGTATTCAAATTGTTAATATTGGTACCTCAGATGGTAAAGAGTCTGCCAGCAATCCAGGAGACTCAGGTTTGATCCCTGAGCAGGAAGATCCCCTGAAGAAGGGGATGGAAACCCACCCCAATATTCTTGCCTGGGAAATCCCATGGGCTTATTTTGGTTTTCCCTGGTGGCTCAGATGGTAATGAATCTGCCTGCAATATGGGAGACCCAGGTTGGATCCCTGGGTCCCCCTGGAGAAGGAAATGGCAACCTGCTCCAGTATTCTTGCCTGGAGAATCCTATGCACAGAGGAGCCTGGTGGGGTACAGTCCTTGGGGTCACAAAGAGTCAGACATGACTGAGCAACTAACGCTATGTTAGTAAACTTTAAAAGAAAAACGGGAAGGTCTATATTTCTTTCAAATTAATGATTTTCAGGGCACATAGTAAAATATGGCCAAAAAAACAGTTGCTAAATTACAGCTTGTAAAGATTAATTAATTTCTAAACTCTGAAATTCACAGTAATGCAAATCAGTGCTCAACAAACATCACAAAAGAAGGGGAAAAAAAAAGAGCTAGATTTGTTCAGAGCATATAATTTACAACTGTTTACTGAGAACTACAGCAGAGACAGGGATCATTAGCCTCGTTTGACAGTCTGAGGAGACAGATTTAGAGAAGTAACTTCACAAAGATCACTGTAGTAGATTAGATTCAGACTATTTTCTGCTACTTCCAATAATTCTATTATACAGTCCTACCCGCAATGAGTCAGGCTTGGCCCCATGCCTTGTTTAAGCCAGTGAGTAGAAATCTAACATTGTCTATCACGGGCTCTCTTTTTCCCCTCTCTCGTGAGGCCAACAATGCTCTCGAGATATGGGCTTCTTCTTCATGTGGGGTTTGAAATAAAGAAACTATAGAGCAGAGGCATGGCCACCCAATAAAACATGCAACACAAGTGAGTAATAATGTTTGCTGCCATCAGCTACTGGGGGATCTGGCCACAGTACACAGTATTGTAACCTGCACAGATGCTAACTGAGAGTCACTGTAACTGGGTAGGACAAAATTCAAATCCAGATCTGCTGACTCCAAAGTCCATGCACTGTATCATACTGTCTTCTCTTAAGTTTTTAATTATTTTGATGAAATTTATTTTTATGTTGAGAAAAATTTTATAGCAAAGCAATAGTCTTGGTGGTGGATCAGAAAGTGAAAGCTGCTCACTCATGTCTGACTCTTCTGTGACCACATGGACTATAGCCCAGCAGGCTCCTCTGTTCATGGAATTCTCCAGGTAAGACTACTTGAGTGGGTAGCCATTCTCTTCTCCAGGGGGTCTTCCTGACCTAGGGATAGAACCCAGGTCAACTGTATTGCAGGGAGGTTCTTTACCATCTGAGCCACCAGGGAAGTCCCTAGGGTTTAGAGGTATTTTTCAAATATAAAATTGCAATAGTCCTTTGTGTTCCCACGACTTCCGTATCTTCTATTATGCAATAAATAACTTTACACGTTTAATCTAAGGCCTTGGAAATTCTTACTCATGCCTGCAGATTGATGCTGAGCTAAGAATTCATGTATTGGAATCAGCCTCTTACAAATTTGTACTTTGGGTGAAGTAAAGATTTACATTTCTAAAATTAAAAAAAAAAAAAAAAAGAATTCATGTATTGGGTTAGCTGTACTACCTGAGTGTCCAGAGAGAAAACCCACATTTGGGCAAAATCTCTGCCCCTTTGCTTTGGGAAGATTGATTGAGTTAATGGGTACTTGTCACTTCTTATTTGGAAACAAACCATTCTTATAGATGAGGAAATAGGCTTTTTAAGGTTTCTGCTTTTAACTTGGCCAGGTGCTATAGGCCACTCTGTGGGTAGAAATCTCTCAGTCCTACTGTTGAAGGTGACTCAGAGACCGTCAGGAAGACTTTCCAAAAGAAATAGCCTGTTCTACTCAGTAGAATCAGCTCCTATTGAGCATAGTCATTTGCTGTCATGGAGATTCAATCATTCAACAGGTACTGCTGGACTGGCTATAGCATTTTACAAAACTTCTGGCAAGCTCACCTGTACTGTTTTGAAAATCTGGAAATTGAAAGTCAAGTTCTAACTTCTAACAGATTATAACAATAAAATTGATGCTCAAACCCATCAAACTCCTTAAGCACTGATTTGGGGGCCCAAGAGCACTCAATGAAAATAACCCAAAAGCCTTAGACTCACCAGTTTCAAAGAAAGCTGAAGCCACAGTAATTTTAATACTCAATGTCTCTGACTCATCTATTACTCTTTCATATAGAATTTTTATTCCTTTTTAAAATAACATCCCTGTCCCAAAGATGCATTCATAAGTCTGACTTGTATATAACTTGGAAAACTTTTCCCAGCCTTATATAGGACAAGCATCCCCTGTGTCCACCATTATTTATATTACTTCTAGAGAACACTGTCTTGCTAAAGGTACTTCTTTTGATGTATTGAAATCATATGGCCCTTAAGGTATAGAAACATAGCTGTGCTCACATTCTCTCTAAGTAGAGATCTGAATCCATATGCCACCCTCGGTTACCTTTATTTCCATCCTCCCACTCTTCCCAGCAGCGATGCACAAGCTCTCTCCTCCCTCAACCAAAATACCACAAGCAAAAGGCAGATTAAACTGTTCCTCAACACCTCTACCACTTCTTCAGGTTTTGCTCCCTGAGGATTCAACATAAACTGCCATTATAATCTCTCTTTTCTTAACAATATCTTGAGTTTTTCTAAATTTGTATTTATAGTACTTTAAAGTATAATTTATACATTGAACAATAAAACACCTTAGTTGCACAGCTTGATGAACTTCAGTGTGCATTATACTTCAGTGTAACCTGATTAAAATAGTATTTCACAACTCTGGAAAATTTCTTCATTCCTGTCACCATCCATAACATTCCACATTTGCAGATAATCACTATCCTGATTTCTATCACCATAAATGAGTTCGACTTATTCTTGAATTTTATGTAAACAGAATCATCCATTCACTTTTTACATCAGGATGCTTGTGCTCAAATGATTTATTAGCAAATTAGCAATTTTCATTGCTGAGTAGTAGTCACATTTTATTTATATATATATATATGCCACAGATGGTTTATTCACTATTATAGTAATGGTCATTTAGGTTGTTTCCAGGGGGGCCATTATGAACAAAGCCACCATTCATAGGTTTATGAAGGTCTTTTTCTTCATAAAGAAAAAGAAGGGTGTTTCTTTATTAGAAAGTGCCAGTTTTACAAAGTGGTATACCACTTTATGTTCCCACTAGTAATGATGAGAAATCCAGGTGCTCATATACGGAAGGATGTGTAGAGATGCTTCGTTGTATTTCCTATGAGTTCCTGAAAGTCTGTGAGCAAATCCAACCTAGTCTATGGCAAACATAACACAGTTCCTGTGTTCGAATTAAACGATGATGATTCCTATAGGCTTAAAGATTTCTAAACACTAGAAGCTCAATACAGATTTTAATTTTCTGAAGTTAGGGGGAAAACATCACAATAAAAGCCTGGAAACGTTCATCCAAATAAAATTTCTCTATATAGTTTACTACTGCTGTGCATGCCTTTAGGAGAAGTTATTAATCTTGTTTTGAAGTATCTATCACCTGATTGATTATTTTCAGAATTCTTCACCCTTGAAGGGTATTTTGTGATTTCATATATCCATTGGCATTCATATGGCAGCCTTTCTAAGTTAAGGAGATAAAACTGCTATCATCCTGCATGGAACTCCATAGTCATTGACGGGTGCTGAGCAAAAATAGCTACCATGATTATGCGTTTTCCCAAAGGAGGTGCCTAGATGTGAAGCTCACTGTTCTGCCTGAACTATGTTCCAGATCAGCACAATCACAGTGAACGATACAGCGAAAGATATTTCCCACCTGGAGATGCAATCAGTGAGCTCTGTGTTCTGCAGTCCATCGCAAATACGCAGCAATATTCACCAATGAATCTGCAGTGTCATGTGCTGTTTACTTCTAGGCTAGTTATTTCACAACCAGCTCAGCTAGGGCCCAAATCAACAGTTACAAAGTGAAGGAACTTAAGGAGATGATAATTTCTTGAGAATTTTTTTTTTAATTAACTAAACAGACACCCTCCATGCACACCTTCTTCATTGGAATTCTTCACATGCAAGGAAGTACATCCTAGGTTTCCTTTTACTCTTTTGTATCTTGGTAGCATTCAGGGTTCTTTAATATGTGAAGTGCATGATGCCCCAATATTTTCTAGGGATTATTTCCTTGGATATATTCCATTGTAACAGTAATATATTTTTAAATAAATTATTCAGAAGAGGATTAGATACATGTAAGGTGATTACTGGTTAAGTTTAAAATGAATTAAAATGATGGCTCAGCAGCTAAAGAATCCTCCTGCAATGCAGGACATGTAGGTTCAATTCCTGGGTTGGGAAGATCCCCTGGAGGAGGGCATAGCAACCAACTCCAGTATTCTTGCCTGGAGAATCCTCATGGACAGAAAAGCCTGATGGGCTACAGTCTACAGGGTTGCAAAGAGTTGGACTCGACTAAGTGACTGAACACACAAAAAATTAACCAACTCTGTCTAATTTTTATTTTCACTAACTTGATTTAAGTGTCTGTAGACATGTGTTTGTATATGTGTATGTTTGTACACATGTGAAAGCCTCATAGTTAATGAAGTCAGGAGCTCTCAACCTGCCAAATGCTGCAAGCCAAGCCCAACCATCTTTGTCCTGGCACAATCTAAATGAATACAAAATGTTCATTCTCTTCTTTGCAATTTTGAACTCTGGAGGAAAAAAAAGAAAAACTTCCGATAAAAAGTGAGAACTGGTGGGGGGCTGGGTTCTATAAGGTCTTGCACTCAAAAGACACTTGCCCAGGGAGCTCTTGGTGGCCCAGGATGTGACTGTAACTGCTGCTGCTGCTTTTTGTTATTTTTCCTTAACTCACTTGCTTTCCAACACTCCTTCTGGTTATTTCAAATCATGGAAATTCATTAAGTCTATTTGAGAGAATTGCCTATCGACTTCCCCAAGAGTATTCTTTTGACAACATGGTACTTTGTCCACTCATGCAGAGCTGCATGATCTTCAAGAGCATCAGTTTCCTACTTTTCAAAACAAAACTCATAACACTTCATCTTAGGATAGTTGTGATAAGCGAACAGAGTAGTGAATATGAAAGTCTTGTATTAACTTTCAGTTCAGTTCAGTTGTTCCTTTGTGTCCGACTCTTTGCAACCCCATGAATCGCAGCATGCCAGGCCTCCTTGTCCATCACCAACTCCCGGAGTTCACTCAGACTCATGTCCATCGAGTCCGTGATGCCATCCAGCCATCTCATCCTCTGTCGTCCCCTTCTCCTCCTGCCCCCAATCCCTCCCAGCATCAAAGTCTTTTCCAATGAGTCAACTTTTCGCATGAGGTGGCCAAAGTATTGGAGTTTCAGCTTCAACATCAGTCCTTCCAATGCACAGCTAGGGCTGATCTCCTTCAGAATGGACTGGTTGGATCTCCTTGCAGTCCAAGGGACTGTCAAGAGTCTTTTCCAACACCACAGTTCAAAAGCATCAATTCTTCAGCACTCAGCCTTCTTCACAGTCCAACTCTCACATCCATACATGACCACAGGAAAAACCATAGCCTTGACTAGATGGACCTTAGTTGGCAAAGTAATGTCTCTGCTTTTGAATATGCTATCTAGGTTGGTCATAACTTTTCTTCCAAGGAGTAAGCATCTTTTAATTTCATGGCTGCAGTCACCATCTGCAGTGATTTTGGAGCCTAAAAAATAAAGTCTGACACTGTTTCCACTGTTTCCCCATCTATTTCCCATGAAGTGATGGGACCGGATGCCATGATCTTCGTTTTCTGAATGTTGAGCTTTACACCAACTTTTTCACTCTCCTCTTTCACTTTCATCAAGAAGCTTTTTAGTTCCTCTTCGCTTTCTGCCATAAAGGTGGTGTCATCTGCATATCTGAGGTTATTGATATTTCTCCCAGCAATCTTGATTCCAGCTTGTGCTTCTTCCAGCGCAGCGTTTCTCATGATGTACTCCGCAAATAAGTTAAATAAGCAGAGTGACAATATACAGCCTTGACGTACTCTTTTTCCTATTTGGAACCAGTCTATTGTTCCATGTCCAGTCTAACTATTGCTTCCTGACCTGCATACAGATTTCTCAAGAGGCAGGTCAGGTGGTCTGGTATTCCCATCTCTTTCAGAATTTTCCACAGTTTGTTGTGGTCCACACAGTCAAAGGCCTTGGCATAGTCAATAAAGCAGAAATAGATGTTTTTCTGGAACTCTCTTGCTTTTTTGATGATCCAGTGGATGTTGGCAATTTGATCTCTGATTCCTCTGCCTTTTCTAAAACCAGCTTGAACATCTGGAAGTTCACGGTTCATGTATTGCTGAAGCCTGGCTTGGAGAATTTTGAGCATTACTTTACTAGCATGTGAGATGAGTGCAATTGTGCGGTAGTTTGAGCATTCTTTGGCATTGCCCTTCTTTGGGATTGGAATGAAAACTGACCTTTTCCAGTCCTGTGGCCACTGCTGAGTTTTCCAAATTTGCTGGCATATTGAGTGCAGCACTTTCACAGCATCATCCCCATGGCAAAATATTGCCTGTCATTCTTTAAAAGCAGAAAAAGCAAAATGCATGCCTAGAATAGGGTATCAACTAAATGTCTGCATTTGAAGGTAGGAATAAAATGTGTGATATTTTTCTCTATGTGTTTTATATTTCATGTCAATGAGAAACATAAGATTAAATAATGTCCAAAAGAGAGGGTGCTGACAGAAGATATGCCAAGATGATGTGTGACAGAAAAGGGTGGCATTAACACTAATGCTAAGAATAAAGGTAAAGGAAGGGCAACTAAGAAAGCTAAAAAAAAAGAGTGAAACAAAAGTGATAACACAAACAAATGAAATGTAATTACATTCATAAAATTTAGCTATAAGGCTGATAGAGTATATGATAACTAATTCTACTAAAATATACATGAAAGCAATGTTTAGAGATCAAAAAATCAAAGAACTATGTCAGTTCTCTTTACACTTACTCTTTATAACTGATGTTTGCAAAATCTGTCCCTACTTAACACTCAGCCTTGTGCTATAGAATCATCTTGAAGCTTTGACCCAAGAGCTGAAGTGATTGTGCTTCAGACTATTCTGTGCTATGGTTGTTTATCATCTGCATCCAAGCTGAGGATCATCTGTGCTCCAGACTATACTGGCCCCAGTTCAATCCCCTTACAAACATTCTGGGGGGCATCCCACTTTCTTTATCCTCCAGTATCTCAGGGGAATTACCCTTGGATGCAGGAGACCTCAGCCCTGATCTTCAGAATTTATTACTGCTAATCAGAGCTTGACCCACTGAAGCAAATTAGAGGTGACTCTGATTAAGGTTCTTGGATTTCTGTATGTGGTGGGGCTTTGTCTACTGCAGATGTCCTTCAACCTCCATGTGACAAAGCCTGACTCACAAAAATGTCTATCTCCTCAATAGATCCACTTAAAAATACCCCTTGGGTTTAAGAAAGATTTGCTATAGGATTTCTTTACATAACTCTTTTGCTGCATTTGAGTAAGATTTTATCTACTTATTTTCAAGAATATATCTATCACAGATAAAATGTGATATTTCTGCATAAGAATATCCTTAAAAGCCTAAAACTCTGCCTAGATAGCATAATAAAAATGGTGAATATTACTAGTCTTGTTCACAAAGTAGAAAATGCCCTCATCCAACCCCCACCCCCTAGCACCACCCAAGTCCTTCTATGGCTCTGCCCAAGCAGGAGTAACCCAAAGTCCTTTGCTTAGACTTTACATCTATGTATCTAGAATCACTATATATATATATATATATATATATATATATATATATATATATGGATAAGCCCCCTTTATTTTAGATTAAAAAAATGAAAGAAAGTAGACGCTGAGAGGAAGTCCTAAGGTTGAAATTTTTTTCAAAAATAGAGGAGAAAAAAAGAGTAGAAGCAAGTCACCCTCAATCATCTATGTTAATAAGGGGCAAAACTAGATTACTTAATCCAAAAATCTTCATTGTAGACAACACATTCAGTTTTTAAAATTCATTCATTCATGATAAACACTGGTTTTATTTTTTTCATTAATACCTTCTCCTTCCTAACTGAAAGTGAAAGTTACTCAGCAGTATCTGACTCTTTGTGACCCCAGGGACTGTAGTCCGTGGAATTCTCCAGGCCAAAATACTAGAGTGGGGAGCCTTTCCCTTCTCCAGGGGATCTTCCCAACCCAGAGATCGAGCCCGGGTCTCCCACACTGCAAGTGGATTCTTTACCAGCTGAGCCACAAGGGAAGCAATCTCCATCTATTTTTTTTTTTTTTCCAAAAACCCAGCAGCACTCTATAGGCATGAAGATGTTAGATCATACCACTTCAACTAATTTATTTAATTACCCAACTCACCCCCAAGCAATGTGCTAACCAGAAAGACAACATATTTCATAAGTGAGTATCTCTGGTTGCCGAAACTGGACCAACCAGATTCTGCTCTGCTGAGGTCCCAGTCTCTGAGTTTCTGTCCACAGTACAGCACCGTAGGGTCAGGTGGGGCAGCAAAGGCACTGAAGGCTTGGGTGAGCTTCTGGCTTCCTCCTCTAAATACTCTTCAGACATGTACAAGGCGCTTCCATAATCTTTTTTTTTCAATCTCCTTTGGCCCAATTTCTATCTTCTGGTATACCCATCCATTTTTTTACCCTTTCTCCAAATATCTCAAAAGCAAAACCTACGCTCCCATTTGCTTCAGAATTCAGCAAAATCTAACATCTGCTTCAGGACTAGGCTGAAATTGTTCTCATTGCTCCCTAAGTTCCCAAGCAACTTCTGAGTTCCCACATCCAAGGACTATTTTTCAGTCTTTACCTGTGGAAAGCAAGCTTGTTTTAATTCTGTTGGTCATCTCCTTCTTCTTAAAATTCTACCCCCTTGGTCTCTGAGCATCTTCCCGATCTTTCTTATTTCTGCGAGTCTTCCTTTCATCTGTTTTCTCTGCACAAGCATTCAATATTGCTCAGATCCAGAGCTTTACTGCAGTTTTCTCCACCCACAATGCTCTCTTCCTACTGGGGATTCACCCACATCTGTGATTTAACAACCATATGTCTACTAATGGCTTCCAAGCTCAAACTCTTGGTTCTGATCTCCCAGGGGAGACATATGATGAACTATAGGTTGGATAAGTCCAAAGAACAAACAACAAAATTTCAAATTCAACATGCCCAAAACAATTCATTAGATTTCCCTTAATTTTGTGCCTGTTCTATGTCTTCTACTTAGTGTATGATACTGCTGTTCAAACAAATATTTAAACTAGAAACCTAGGTATCATTCTTGACTTTGCCACCTACCTTAACTTTCATATGTAATCAGTGAAATCACAAAACTCTGATGATTTTACCTCAGAATACTTTTAAAATCTCTTGTACTACACCAACTGCTACTTTATTCCTAGGTCTCTTGTCTCTGCTTAAATACTTTGCATTACCTCAACTCCATTTTATTTCAACTATTACTTTAAAACTAGGTCTCTTGTTTCCGCTTAAACACGGTGGCAACTTCCTCTCTCACCTCATTTACATTTATTTTGTTTTCTCTCGCCCTAGAGTTATGTCTTAAATATCTATCTTTTTAATGGAGCCCTAGCTCCTCAGAATGAAGTCCTACTTTCTTGACATGGAACACGGTCCCTTGCCCACTTCTATGCCCTCATTTCCTGCCACGCATCTCATACCTTTAATTTTTTACCATTCAATCTCACACTCCACATTTCAGGAAGCTTGAAATGACTGTCGTTTCCCATACAGCATTCAATTCTTTGCCCTCATACTTTGCTCAGACTCTCTCCATTTCTGTCTCTTCTTATTAACCCCTCATCTCTGCCTCCCTGCCTAGCTTCTAGTCAACCTTTGACAATGAACTAAATATAATTTCCCAAAGCTTTCCTGACAGCAGTACCTCCCTCCATACCCCAGGTGGAGTTGAATCTCTCTCCTCCAAGATCTCACAATATCTGGCATAGCTCTCCAATGTACTATACTCATCCTCAGTCTTTAACATAGTGCCTGACAAAAACTGGCTCTCATGAATATTTATTGAATGAATGAGTGTTAAAAAACAGGTTGACATCCTGCTGACTGTGCTTTTAGCATTGTATCAGCCTAAGAAGTGATGTCACTTCTTTCCAGGGTAGAGGAGCCTAAGCAGGGGAGTATGACAAATGATTTTATCATCATTTCCTCTTAACTGTTCAGCCTCATGATTGTGCTGGAAGTGTTAAAGCCTTGCAGAATATCAGACACATTTAGATCTAAGTGTGGCCATCAAATTATATTTCTAAATAATAATTTTAAAATAGGTCTCATTGCTCGAAAATAGGTAATGTTTCCTCCGATAGAGGACACAATCAAGGTTTGTCTACAGTTTTTATGTCTTTAAATTCCAAATTTTTTATTGGAGACACCAACAAGCAGGACCAAGTTCACCTGTGTGTCTGGTTTCTATCCAGATCCTGGAATGGGGCTGGCAATTGATGTGAATGGTTAGGAAGTTCGTCATCAAAGAGAAGGAAAATAGAAAAGTCTGAGAACCACCGTTCCAATAATCAAGAGATAACACAGTGCATTTTTACACTATTTTAGCATTTTCAACTAGAAAAAAAAGAACCATGCTTCCTGTAGCCCACAAGTCAGTGCCGGTGCTTTGTCTCACAGGAAGCATCTGGGTGCTGTCGGTCAGAGGAGATGAAGGTCACAATGGGCAGGTTTCACAGGGAGTGATTAAGTGTGCGGAAACTGCAAGTTTCAGGGAATAGGATGTGAATGCTTTTAAGATGAGCAAAGAGGCGCAGACAACAGAACTATCTGGAGAGAACTACAAAAACAGCAATAAAAAAAAAAACACATAAAAAAGAGGCTTTGAGAGGTACAAACAAAATAAGATAATTACTACCTAGAATGTATAAATGATAGAAAGGAACAAAATTGAAAAAATGGGGTCTTAAAAAAAGTGACAAAAGAACTGCAGCAGGATCTGTAGATGATGTTGTTGAGTCGCTCAGTCGTATCCAACTCTTTGCGACCCCATGGCTTGTAGCCTGGCATGCTCCTCTGGACATGGGCCTTCGCAGCCTAGAACACTGGAGTGGGTTGTCCTTTCTTTGTCCTATGGATCTTCCCGACCCAGGACTGAAGCCTGCGCCTCCTGCATTGCAGATGGATTCTTTATCACTGTGACTTCCCTGGTGGCTCAGATGGTAAACAATTGGCCTGCAGCGCAGGAGATCCGGGTTCAGTCTTTGGGTTGGGAAGATCCTCTGAGAAGGAAATGGCAACCCATGCCAGTATTTTTGCCTGGAAATGCCATTGACAGAGGAGAATGGAGGGATACAGTATGTTGAGTCACAAAGAGTCAGACGTCACTGAGTGACTTTCACTTTCTTTCGCTTCAGTTCAGATCAGTAGCTCAGTCATGTCCAGCTCTTCGCAACCCCATGGACTGCAGCACACCAGGCTTCTCTGTCTATCACCAGTTCCCAGAGCTTGCTTGAACTCATCTCCTTTGAGTCAGTGATGCTATCTAACCATCCCATCCTCTGTCGTCCCCTTCTCCTCCCGCTTTCAATCTTTCCTAGCATCAGGTCTTTTCCAGTGAGTCAGTTCTAAATATCAGGTGGCAAGATAATGGAGTTTCAGCTTTAGCATCAGTCCTTCCAATGAATATTCAGGACTGATTTCCTTTAGGATGGACTCCTTGGATCTCCTTAAAGTCCAAGGGACTCTCAAGAGAGTGAGTGAAGTCGCTCAGTTGTGTCTGACTCTTTGCAACACCGTGGACTGTAGCCTACCAGGCTTCTCTGTCCATAGGATTCTCTAGGCAAGAATACTGGAGTGGGTTACCATTTCCTTCTCCAGGGGATCTTCCCGACCCAGGGATCGAACCCGGGTCTTCTGCATCGGAGGCAGACGCCTTAACCTCTGAGCCACTAGGGACTCTCAAGAGTCTTCTCCAATACCATAGTTCAGAAGAATCGATCCTTTGGAGCTCAGCTTTCTTCATAGTCCAATTCTCACATCCATACATGACTACTGGAAAAACTATAGCTTTGACTAGACGGACCTTTGTTGGAAAAGTAACATCTCTACTTTTTAATATGCTGTCTAGGTTGGCCCCTTCTCTCCCAAGGGGTAAGCGTCTGTTAATTTTATGGCTGCAGTCCCCATCTGCAGTGATTTTGGAGCCCAAAGAAATAAATTCTCTCACTGTTTCCCCATCTATTTCCCATGAAGTGATAGGACCAGATGCCATGATCTTAGTCTTCTGAATGCTGAGTTTTAAGCCAACTTTTTCACTCTCCTCTTTCACTTTCATCAAGAGGCTCTTTAGTTCTTCCCTTTCTGCTATAAGGGTGGTGTCATCTGCATATCTGAGGTTATTGATATTTCTCCCAGCAATCTTGATTCCAGCTGTGCTTCATCCAGCCCAGCATTTCACATGATGTATTCTGCATACAAGTTAAATAAGCAAAGTGACAATATACAAACTGACATATCCCTTTCCCTATTTTGAACCAGTCTGTTGTTCCACGTCCAGTTCTAACTGTTGCTTCCTGACCTGCATACAGATTTCTCAGGAGGCAGGTCAGGTGGTTTGGTATTCCCATCTTGTGAAGAATTTTCCTCAGTTTGTTGTGATCCACACAGTCTAAGGCTTTGGCATAGTCAATAAAGCAGAAGTAGATGTTTTTCTAGACCTCTCTTGCTTTTTTGAAGATCCGACAGATGGCAATTTGATCTCTGGTTCCTCTGCCTTTTCTAAATCCAGCTTGACCATCTGGAAGTTCATGGTTCGTGTACTTTTGAAGCCTGGCTTGGAGAATTTTGAGCACTTCTTTGCTAGCATGTGCAGTGAGTGCAATTGTGCGGTAGTTTGAGCATTCTTTGGCATTGCCTTTCTTTGGGATTGGAATGAAAACTGACGTTTTCCAGTTCTGCGGCCACTGCTGAGTTTTCCAAATTTGCTGGCATATTGAGTGCAGCACTTTCATAGCATCATCTTCTAGGATTTGAAATAGCCTAACTAGAATTCCATCACTTCCACTAGCTTTGTTCATAGGGGATGCTTCCTAAGGCCCATTTGACTTTGCATTCCAGGATGTCTAGCTCTAGGTGAGTGATTACACCATCATGATTATCTGGGTCATGAAGATCTTTTTATATAGTTCTGTGTATTCTTGCCACCTCTTTGTATTTCTTCTGCTTCTGTCCATAGCATTTCTATCCTTTATTGTGCCCATCTTTGCATTAAATGTTCCCTTGGTATCTCTAATTTTCTTGAAGAGATCTCTAGTTTGTCTCATTCTATTATTTTTATTCTATTTCTTTGCACTGAAGAAATGCAGAACAAGACCCTGAGGAAGGCTTTCTTATATATCATTGCTATTCTTTGGAACTCTGCATTCAAATGGGTATATTTTTCCTTTTCTCCTTTGTCTTTAGCTTCTCTTCTTTTCTCAGCTATTTGTAAGGCCTCCTCAAACAACTGTTTTGCCTTTTTGCATTTCTTTTTCTTGGGGATGGTCTTGATCCCTGTCTCCTATACAATGTCACAAACCTCCATCCATAGTTCTTCAGGCACTCTCTATCAGATCTAATCCCTTAAATCTATTTGTCACTTTCACTGTATACTCATTAAAGAAAGTGAAAGTGAAGTCGCTCAGTCATGTCCGACTCTTTGCGACCCAGTGGACTGTAACCCACCAGGCTCCTCCCTCCATGGGATTCTCCAGGCAAGAGTACTGGAGTGGGTTGCCATTTTCTTCTCCAGGGGATCTTCCCAACCTAGGGATTGAACCCCGGTCTTCTGCATTCCAGGCAGATGCTTTAACCTCTGAGCCACCAGGGAAGCCCAATTTGATTTAGGTCATACCTGAATGGTCTAGTGGTTTTCCCTACTTTCTTCAATTTAAGTCTGAATTTGGCAATCAGGAGTTCATGATCTGAGCCACAGTGATTTCCCAGTCCTGTTTTTGCTGACTGTATAGTGCTTCTCCATCTTTGGCTGCAAAGAATATAATCAATCTGATTTTGCTATTGACCATCTGATTATCCCCATGTGTAGAGCGTCTAGGAGTCTCCAGTGGCAGCATGGATCTGGGGTTGCCTCCTACAGGGTCAGGGGCACTGAGCGCTGCTGTGTCTCCCAGGACCTTTTGAAGGAGGTCACCATTTTCTTAATTACCTCCACCATAGTTTGGTCTCAGGTCAAATAACAGGGAGAGAACACAGCCCCACCCATCTACAGAAAATTGGATTAAAGATTTACTGCGCATGGCCCTGCCCATCAGAACAAGACCCAGTTTCCCTCTCAGTCAGTGTCTCCCATCTGGAAGCTTCCATAAGCCTCTTATCCTTATCTATCAGAAGGCAGACAGAATGAAAGCCAAATCATGGAAAACTAACCAAACTGATCATATGGACCACAGCCTTGTCTAACTCAATGAAACTATGAGCCATGCCATGTGGGGCCACCCAAGATGTATGGGTCATGGTGGAGATGTCTGACAAAACGTGGTCCACTGGAGAAGGGAATGGCAAACCACTTCAGTATTCTTGCCTTGAGAACCACATGAACAGTATGAAAAGGCAAAAAGATAGGACACAGAAAGATGAACGCCCCAGGTTGGTAGGTGCCCAACATACTATGGGAGATCAGTGAACAAATAACTCCAGAAAGAATGAAGAGAAGGAGTCAAAGCAAAAACAACACCCAGTTGTGGATGTGACTGGTGATGGAAGTAAAGTTTGATGCTGTAACGAGCAATATTGCACAGGAACCTGCAATGTTAGGTCCTTGAATCAACACAAATTGGAAGTGGTCAAACAGGAGATGGCAAGAGTGAACATTAACATTTTAGGAATCAGTGAACTAAAGTTGACTGAAATGGGTGAATTTAACTCAGATGACCGTTATATCTACTACGGTGGGCAAGAATCCCTTAGGAGAAATGGAATAGCCATCATAGTCAACAAAAGAGTCCAAAATGCAGTACTTGGACACAGTCTCAAAAATGACAGGATGATCTCCTTCCCAAAGCAAACCATTCAATACCATAGGAATCCAAGTCTATACCCCGGAAGAAGCTGAAGTTGAACATTTCTATGAACACCTACAAGATCTTCTACAACTAACACCCAAAAAAGATGTCCTTTTCGTTATAGAGGACTGGTATACAAAAGTAGAAGTCAAGAGATTCCTGGAGTAACAGGCAAATTTTGCCTTGGAATACAAAATGAAGCAGATCAAAGGCTAATAGAGTTTTGCCAAGAAAACACGTAATAAACACCCTCTTCCAACAAAACAAGAGAAGACTCTACACATGGACATCACCAGATGGTCACTTTCTTTACAACTGTACTATGAGAAATGACCAAATGTGAATTCCATTGCAGGGAAATGGTGGGGAACAAGGACACTTGAAGGAGGAAGAGTATTTTTTTTTTTAATAAGAAAGTTTCCCAGAATCATTAATAAGAAAGTATTTAATTCTTTACCTGAATAATATTCATTGTTAAATCTTATGTTAAATATCACTAATTTTCATTTAGTTTTGAAAGCAAAGAATTTGGTTGCCTTAAGTATTTGATACTAGATAAGATGAAACTCATTAGACTGTTCTACTTATCCTGGTTTCTCTAATTCACAAAATGTCATATTCACACACAGTTTAAACCACCAACTGCATGCCAAAGGCTTTCAAAATCCATTTGCCTATTCATGCCCCTCTCCTGTCGGCTTTAAATCTCAGTTAGATGCATAAGCCGTAGGAACACAATAGATCTAAGGCTGACATTACTCCATTTCCTGTTCCACTTCTCACCACTCCATCTCCCTTTCTTGGTAGCGGGTGTCACGGTCTTCCTACTTGCCCAAGGCAGAGTTCCACCCAAGAGTCACTCCTACTTATTCCTTCAGTCAGACTCAGTATTCAGTTGGTCACCTCATCTTCACAGTTCAGTTCAGTTACTCAGTCATGTGCAGCTCTTTGCGACGTCATGAACTGCAGCACACCAGGCTTCCCTGTCTATCACTAACTCCCGGAGCTTGCTCTAACTCATGCCCACTGATGATGCCATTGAGGATGCCATCCAACCATCTCATCCTCTGTCATCCCCTTCTCTTCCCGCCTTCAATCTTTCCCAGTATCAGGTCTTTTCCAATGAGTCAGTTCTTCACATTAGGTGGCCAAAGTACTGGAGTTTCAGCTTCAGCATCAGTCATTCCAATGAATATTCAGGACTGATTTCCCTTAGGATGGACTCCTTGGATCTCCTTGCAGTCCAAGGGACTCTCAAGAGTCTTCTCCAACATCACCGTTCAAAAGCATCAATTCCTCAAGCTCAGCTTTCTTTATAGTGCAACTCTTACATCTGTAAATGACTACTGGAAAAACCATAGCTTTGACTAGACAGACCTTTGTTGACAAAGTAATGTCTCTGTCTTTTAAGATGCTGTCAAGGTCGGTCATAGCTTTTCTTCCAAAGAGCAAACATCTTTTAATTTCATGACTGCAGTCACCATCTTCAGTGATTTCGGAGCCTCAAAAAATAAAGTCTCTCACTGTTTCCATGGTTTCCCCTTCTATTTGCCATGAAGTAACAGGACTATATGCCATGATCTTAGTTTTCTGAATGTTGAGCTTTAAGCCAACCTTTCTACTCTCCTCTTTCACTTTCATCAAGAGGCTCTTTTGTTCTTCTTCCATTTCTGCCATAAAGGTGGTTCCATCTGTGTATCTGAGGTTATTGATACTTCTCCCAGAAATCTTGATTCCAGCTGTGCTTCATCCAGCCCAGCATTTCACATGATGTATTCTGCATATAAGTTAAATAAGCAAGAATGCTCAAACTACCTCATAATTGCACTCATCTCACACACTAGTAAAGTAATGCTCAAAATTCCCCAAGCCAGGCTTCAGCAATATGTGAACTGTGAACTTCCAGATGTTCAAGCTGGTTTTAGAAAAGGCAGAGGAACCAGAGATCAAATTGCCAACATCTGCTGGATCATTGAAAAGCGAGAGTTTCAGAAAAATATCTATTTCTGCTCTATTGACTATGCCAAAGCCTTTGACTGTGTGGATCCCAATAAACTGTGGAAAATTCTGAAAGAGATGGGAATACCATCCCACCAAACCTGCCTCTTGAGAAATCTGTATGTAGGTCAGGGAAGCAACAGTTAGAACTGGACATGGAACAACTGACCGGTTCCAAATAGTAAAGGGAGTACGTCAAGGCTCTATATTGTCACCCTGCTTATTTAACTTATTTGCAGAGTACATCATGAGAAACGCTGGGCTGGAGGAAGCACAAGCTGGAATCAAGATTGCTGGGAGAAATATCAATAACCTCATATATGTAGATGACACGATGCTTATGGCAGAAAGTGAAGAGGAACTAAAAAGTCTCTTGATGAAAGTGAAAGAGGAGAGTGAAAAAGTTGGCTTAAAGCTCAACATTCAGAAAACGAAGATCATGGCACCTGGTCTCATCACTTCATGGGAAATAGATGGGGAAACATTGGAAACAGTATCAGACTTTATTTTTTTAGGCTCCAAAATCACTGCAGATAGTGACTGCAGCCATGAAATTAAAAGATGCTTACTCCTTGGAAGGAAATTTATAACCAACCTAGATAGCATATTAAAAAGCAAAGACATTACTTTGCTGACAAAGGTCCGTCTAGTCAAGGCTATGGTTTTTCCAGTGGTCATGTATGGATGAGAGAGTTGGACTGTGAAGAACGCTGAGCACCAAAGAATTGATGCTTTTGAACTGTGGTGTCAGAGAAGATTCTTGAGAGTCCCTTGGACTATAAGGAGATCCAACCAGTCCATTCTGAAGGAGATCAACACTGGGATTTCTTTGGAAGGAATGATGCTAAAGCTGAAACTCCAGTACTTTGGCCACCTCATGTGAAGAGTTGACTCATTGGAAAAGACTCTGACGCTGGGAGGGATTGGGGGCAGGAGGAGAAGGGGATGACAGAGGATTAGATGGCTGGATGGCATCACGGACTTGATGGACATGAGTCTGAGTGAACTCCGGGAGATGGTAATGAACAGGGAGGCCTGGCATGCTGCGATTCATGGGGTTGCAAAGAGTCGGACATGACTGAGCAACTGAACTGAACTGAACTGAAGTGACAATATACAAACTTGACATACCACTTTCCTGATTTGGAACTAGTCTGTTGTTCCACATCCAGTTCTAATTGGTGCTTCTTGACCTGCAAATAGATTTCTCAGGAGGCAAGTAAGGTAGTCTGGTATTCCCATCTCATGAAGAATTTTCTTTAGTTTGTTGTGATCCACAAAGTCCAAGGCTTTGGCATAGTCAATAAAGCAGAAATAGATGTTTTTCTGGAACTCTCTTGCTTTTTTGATGATCCAGCAGATGTTGGCAATTTGATCCCTGGTTCCTCTGCCTTTTCTAAAACCAGCTTGAACATCTGGAAGTTCACGGTTTACGTACTGTTGAAGCCTGGCTTGGAGAGTTTTGAGGACTACTTTGCTAGCATGTGCAATGAGTACAATTGTGTGGTAGCTTGAGCATTCTTTAGCATTGCCTTTCTTTGGGATTGGAATGAAAACTGACCTTTTCCAGTTCTGTGGCCACTGCTGAGTTTTCCAAATTTGCTGGCATATTGAGTGCAGCACTTTCACCATATCATCTTTTAGGATTTTAGATAGCTCAACTGGAATTCCATCACCTCCATTAGCTTTTTTCATAGTGATGCTTTCTAAGGCCCACTTGACTTTCCATTCTAGGATGTCTGGCTCTAGGTGCATGATCACACCATTGTGGTTACCTGGGTCATGAAGACCTCTTTTGCATAGTTCTTCTGTGTATTCTTGCCACCTCTTCCTAATATCTTCTGCCTTTTTACAGGGTCCAGGGCACTGAGTGTGGCACTAAGTGTGGCACTGTGTGCACACGACCTTTTGAAGGTCACCATTTTCTTCATTACCTCCACCATAGTTTGCCCTCAGATCAAACAACCAGGAGGGAACCCGGCCTCGCCCATCAAGAGAAAGTTGGATTAAAGATTTACTGAACATGACCCTACCCATCAGAATAAGACCCAGCTTCCCTTTCAGTCAGTGTCTCCTATCCGGAAGCTTCCATAAACCTCTTATCCTTATCCATCAGAAGGCAGAAAGAATGAAAACCAAATCATGGAAAACTAACCAAACTGATCACATGGACCACAGCCTTGTCTAACTCAGTGAAACTATGAACCATGCTGTGTAGGCCACCCAATATATATGGGTCATGGTGGAGACGTCTAACAAAACGTGGTCCACTGGAGAAGGGAATGGCAAACCACTTCTGTATTCTTGCCTTGAGAACCCCATGAACAGCATGAAAAGGCAAAAAGATAGGACACAGAAAGATGAACTCCCCAGATCGGTAGGTGCCCAACATACTATGGGAGATCAGTGAACAAATAACTCCAGAAAGAATGAAGAGAGGAGCCAAAGCAAAAACAACACCCAGCTGTGGATGTGACTGGTGATGGAAGTAAAGTCCGATGCTGTAACAAGTAATATTGCACAGGAACCTGCAATGTTAGGTCCTTGAATCAACACAAATTGGAAGTGGTCATACAGATGGCAAGACTGAACATCAACATTTTAGGAATCAGTGAACTAAAATGGACTGGAATGGAAGAATTTAACTCAGATGACCATTATATCTACTACTGTGACAAGAATCCCTTAGAAGAAATGGAGTAGCCCTCATAGTCAACAAAAGTCCAAAATGCAGTACTTGGATGTAATCTCAAAAACAACAGAATGATCTCTGTTCATTTCTAAGGCAAACCATTCAATATTACAGTAATCCAAGTCCATGCCCCAACCAGTAATGCTAAAGAAGCTGAAGTTGAATGGTTCTATGAAGACCTACAAGATCTTCTAGAACTACCACCTCATCTTACCCATTATAAACCTTGTCAACCTATCTCTGTCCTACTGTTTCCATCTCATGCCTCAACAAGACCTTCACACCCCTAGAGGAGTTGGCATAGTATGGGCAAAGGACATGGGCTCCAAGTCCTAGCTTTGACTCTTTTTGTTTGTATGACTCCTCTAAGCTTCAGTGTCCTCTCTATTGAAAACAAAACGACAATAACAAAACCTCTTGCTACTGCCCAAGGGACATCAGGAACCCCCCTTTTCAAGGCTCATACAGTAGCCTCTATCAGGGTGCTGGTATCTGACTGTCCCCACTGTGCTGCAAACCCCTGGACGGTAGAGGTTTGCCTCTGTGGTGGTATCTACTCAGTAAAGTGTGAAGCTTGGCCCAGAGAGTCTCAGAAATATTTGTGGAATAAACTGCATTGCAATGTATGCATGCTAATTCAATTCAGTTGTGTTCAACTCTTTGCAACATTATGGACTGTAGCCCACCAGGCTCCTCTCTGTTCATGAGATTCTCCAGGCAAGAATACTGGAGTGGGTTGTCGTGCCCTCCTCCAGGGGATATTCCTGATCCAGGTATCGAACACGCATCTCTTATGTCTCCTGAACTGGCAGGCGAGTTCTTTACCCACCAGCACCACTTAATAGGTAGGCCTGAAATTTTTCCAGCACCCAGAGTTGGAATCACCACTGCTCCCTTGCAGTGGTATCCCTGAGCTCAGGGTATGGATGTCCACCATACCATCCACGTTTGACCACCTGAATGACCTAACTGCCTGCTGATCATTTTATGTAACACTGCATTCTTACCATACATCTGCATATACACATTACATGAAGTATATTTTCCTTTTTTAAATTAACTAATCAAATCCATTATAAAAACCACTTTAATTTGATAAGAAATATACCTTTTATATAAAATTTATCTTCAAAGACAGGGAATTGGGGAGTAAATAGTATACATTACATTTTGTTTTCCTTTTTAAAAATGTAATAATACCTTATGTAATTTTCTCCCCACTTCAGGCCCAACAGCTATGATAATGATTTGAATCAACTTTGGAAAAGAAATAATTATTTGTGCTGATATAAGCCCTTGAAGTATAATTGGGTTTCATGCTGGGGAAAAAAAAAAGTATGACTTGTCATCAAGCCTTTTAGTTCTCACACTACAAATATAAATTCTGAGGTCTTTGCAGCACTGACAAAGAAGGCAGTTCAGGTGTCCAATATCATCAATAGGTAGAAATACCCTCACTGTGGCTGAATACCACAACTCTAATATTTTGTCTTCAGAACCTACAGCTCTGCTGAAGCTTCCCAAACCCTGGATACACCTCAACATTCTGAAATATTCTGTGAGTCTGGTTTGAATTAGTTTATACTTAAGAAAATGTTTTTGTTAAGTTCAGGATGTCTCTCTGTTTGTGATTCAGAGCAATTGACATCTGACATCTCACAGCTAAACAGCAACAATTTTTATATAAGAACAACCTGCCATTGTCACAGATTCCATAACAGTGGAGATCTCTACACAATTTCATCCTTGGTCTACTTCGGATATTAGTCCCATAATCACAGATCTGGGAAATGACCTTATCAGTCACATGGTACATATTCCTGGAAAGGACAAGCCTATCAGTGGTGAACACTGATAGTGTGAATTAACCTGGGTGTAAAGTATAATTAGACTAGAATTGAAAAGAATTGAAATGAAAGTAAGTTTTTAAAACTCTTTATCCAAAGAGAGCAAACATATGTAATATTTAACTTTGGAGCCTGAGGAAGATTTCTAAGAATTTTTCTTTCTTTAGGAGAATTTCATTTTTTCTTCAGAAAGATAAGTATTATTTCTCATGATTTTGATAGTCCCTTATTTCTAAACTTTAAGCTTTATCCTTTGTCCTTTTGAAAATTAAAAAGATAGCAGGATACAACTGACATATAAAAGATGCATCTCCCTTTACAAGTTTGTTAAAAGACACTCAAGCACAGGTTTTTCTCCTTATTCCTCCTTTGCCCCTCAGTTTATAATGCACATGTGTGCACGTTCAGTCACTGAGTTGTGTCTAGCTTTTCGATGACCCCATGGACTGTGGCCTGCCAGGTTCCTCTGTCCATGGAATTTCCCCTTCCTAGGCAAGATTACTGGAGTGGGTTGCCATTTCCTCCTCCAAGGGATCTTCCCAAGCCAGGGATCAAAATTACATCTCTTGCATTGGCAGGCATGTTCTTTACCACTGAGCCACCTGGGAAGCCTCCTAATAGTGTACAGTGGGAACCAATTACTGATTATTGCAATGATGATTATCAGGATTAGCCAAACACTGTTAAAATTTTAATAAAATGTGTTGTCCTTTTTACTATCCCCAAATCATTTAAATTTGTAAAAATTGTTTAGAAAATGTAAATAAAACATGAAGAAGAAAACATAGGACATACATAATTTCACTTCCTTGAAAATCACTTTAATATTTGGAGATGGTTCTTATTTCTGTCTCTAACTTTTAAACATTTAAAGAAAACATACTATGCTTATATTTTTAGAACCATCTAAAATAGTTCATGTTGATAGCTTGCTTAGTGAGATTATTATAAAGAGAAAGCAGTAACAGAAAAGAACTACTGAGACTCTACGGTGCCTCATACAGAGCACTTACAAAGGTGCTCACTAAGAATGAATGAATGATTGCTTGAACTGATTTATGAATAATTGTTTCTGTGGAATATTGAATGGTTGTTTTAACATAGTGCTTTTGCCAAAAATGATGAGTACTCACTGGCATTTTAATAGCCCTTTGCTAAGCTTCTCAGTAACCTAAGATAGAATTTGTCCTCCATCGCCACCATTTTAATGGTCTCTGAGAGATGAAGAACTTGCTCAAGCCAGGATTCAAACTCACACTTGACTGAATTTAAAAACTATACAGCTCTTTCCACCATAACACAGTGCCTTTTAAATACTGCTAACAGAATAAAGGGAAGCGTTGCTGAAAGGACAGCCCAACCACCTACAATGAAGGGACTCACACAAGGATCAGCTTCTTAGAACCGTGCACCGTACAATTGCTGTCTTCCCTGGGGTTAGAGTGCAGCTGTGGCCATCCATTTGTGTGGTGGCTGTTTCATACCGCATTGTTAGGGTCACTGAAATCACAGACACATTCACTCAGAAGAAAACAAGTGGATTTTCTTTTTCTTTTTGAGAAAGCTTTTTACATTAATCCACTTAATCCCATGGCTGATTGGCCACTGAAATCTGAAGCAGAGCTTCTTTAACTGGGAATTCCTAACATTGAAAAAAAAATTAAATTAACCAATAAGATCTTTTTATTGCCCCTTCCTTACCTTTCAACAACAAATAAAAGTATGTGAGTGTGTGTGTGGTTGGGAGGGCAGGGCTGGGGAGTGGGACGCAAGGAACAGATGGATCTTCTCAGCAAAATGAATATTATTTTATCTCTGAGGAGAACTACAACATGAAAGCAAAGAAAATGTGAAAAATTATTTGCTTAGTAATAGCTAAAAATAACTTATTTTTTTAAAGTGGGATTTTGGATAATGTTATTATACATTTATCAAAACCTATAGAATGTACAATACCAAGAATGAACCCTAATGTAAACTATGGATGGTAATGATGTGTCAGTGTAGGTTCATTGATAGTAACAAACATCCCACTCTGGTGGGAAATGTTAATGGTGGGGGAAGCCGGGCATGTTGGAGACAATAATTTTATGAGAACTCTGTATTTTGCACTCCATTTCCTGTGAACTTAAAATTGCTCTAAAAATAGTTATTAATATTTTTAACATCATTATGCATGACACAAATAAATGTACTCTGTAGATTTCAAGAGAAGTAAAAGATATTTTTCTCATTACAGTGGAATAAATAGAAACGTATATATAAGAATATATAAATGTGCATATATAATTGGCCTTGCAGAAGTTTAATTATTTGTAAGGGAGGTGATCCTATAGTCATAGACTTGTGCCTTAGTTCTCCCCAATCCTGAATAATGACATCACAACCTCACATTATTGGGCTCAGCCCAACACAGCATCAGCATGACCTGAAAACTTGAAAGAAACACAGATTCTTAGGTGCTACTCAGACCCACTATATCTGAAACTTTTGTGGTAGAGCCTGGAAATTTTTTTTTTGTTTTTGTTTTTTAAAACAGATCTTCCAGGTAATTCTGACACATGCCAAAGTTTGAGGATCGTTGGTTTAAAGCTCAACATTACTGCATTCCCTGGCCAGATCATTCTTATCCTCTGACATAAACAGAACTACAGAAATCCAGCATTTTCTTTTCACAAACACAGAACCAAGTTTCAGAGATCAAGAGTTTAATCATCTGTAAAAGTGGGAAAACACTTCACAAGATTCCTATGATAATTAGTGAGTACATATAAAATACTTAGAACAAAGCCTGGCACATATATGTCCCCATATATTAGATTATTATCATCATCACTACCATTATACGGTAGCATTATTCATGAAATAGCTCATGAGAATAACTCAAAAACTATGCTGGGACAACTGAACTTCGATTCTGTTATCTGCTCTTAAATTCTTTATTGTGAGGAAGTGTTTGTACATCTTGCACTGATAGTACACCTGTGGACCTGAGGCAGGCCCCACACAGGTTTCTTACTGCCTAGCACCAGAGGCCACTGATAACGTCCTCTCCTTAGGGTCTAGAATGAGAGTGATGACAAACCAATCTTCCTGGACAAGATGCTGAGAGCAGGCGAATAACATCAGAGCTCTTAAACAGGCACTCAGTTACTGGGGAAGGGGGAGATGGATGACAAACAGCTAAGGGAAGTGTGATAAAGACACATTTAAAAAATAATGGGGTAGGAGGTGGTAGAGAAGATTGAGAAGGAGGGGACATATGTATACCTACGGCTGATTCATGTTGATGTATGGCAGAAACCAACACAAAATTGTAAAGCAATTATCCTTCAATTAAAAATAAATTAAAATATATAAATAAACAAATAAAATGTATATCTGGGGGAAAAACACATTAAAAAATAATCTATGTAGATAAATAAAATTAAGCCATGTAGCCTAACGGTGGAGACCCAAACAAGATATTTTCTACAGCTTGAGAGGTAATGCTGAAATGAAGGAGGGAGGACCAGGGATATCAGGATGAATGGCAGGGATCAAACACAGGCCCATCACATGGGTGCATGGCCTCATCAAGATGGTACTGCTAAGATACTAAGAACTCAACAAGGAAAGAGTGCAACCTAGAACAATCACAATGGCCACTGCTGTAACCTGGACTCTTAAGATCCCGATCAGACTGATATAAACTCCTTAGGAGCACACTGGGTGCTCTCTGTACCTTTCCAGTGAGTTTATAGTCTTATGGTACTCATCAAATTAATGCATTTTATGGATTAATAATAGCTAACACACTTACCGAACCAAACGCTGTTCTCTGAGCTTTACAGATACCTTGTTTAATATTCACAACAACCTTAGGGGAATTACTACTATTATCAGAGGAAACTGAAGCACAAAGATAATAACTTCCTGAGATTAAGCTGTTAAGTGTTGTTGCTAGGGTCCAAGCCCAGGCAGTTTGGTTCCCAAGCCCAAGTTCTCATCCATTAAGTTTTGCTAACCTAATACTGTCCTGTCTTTCAGATGTGGGACAGTAGGAATGTACTCTTTATTTGATTTATAAGAAAATTAAAAAGAGAGGCAGAGAAAGAAAAGTAAAAATGATCACACAAAGCCTTTATGTAGCAGACTTTATTAAAGGTTTAAGGAAGTGGATGGAACAAGTCTGCCTTACAGCTATTAAAACAAAATTGAATTGTAAACACCAGTGTACCTAAAAGGCCTTTTTTTTTCTTTCTGTTCTCACTTTCCAGACTGAACCTTCCAAAAGAACCTAGGGCCTCTTTTTCACACTCTATTGGGCCACTTAACCTTCTTTATAAAGAAAGAAAAAAACAAATAGCTTGTGCCCTAAGAATAATCCTGTCACTTGCCACCAGAGTGATTATTTTTATTTACCTTTGTTGCCCTAACATTCAGAAACCAGAGAAAACCAAAAGCCAGTTTTAAGTAAATACCCTCGAAAGGGCTAAAAAGCTGGAATTACACTGACAGTAGTCTCTAACACAGGAGAAGGCAACGGCACCCCACTCCAGTGCTCTTGCCTGGAAAATCCCATGGACGGAGGAGCCTGGTGGGCTGCAGTCCACGGGGTCGCGAAGAGTCGGACACAACTGAGCAACTTCATCTTCACTTTCACTTTCATGCATTGGAGAAGGAAATGACACCCCACTCCAGTGTTCTTGCCTGGAGAATCCCAGGGACGGGGGAGCCTGGTGGGCTGCTGTCTATGGGGTCGCACAGAGTTGGACACCACTGACGCATCTTAGCAGCTGTAGCAGTCTTTAATACACATCTGGCTTCACCAGAATGTAATGTCAAAAGGACTGTTGTTCATTGTTTTTTAGGTCACACACGCATGCCAAGGGACAACTCTGTTAACAGCAGCAGTATCTTCGAACACTGAGGCCACATGGGCCTGAGGCCATCCTAGAACGAGCTTCAGAGGGATCTCTCCTAGAGCATCCAGAGTGTAAGCACACAGTGTCTTGCTAAGATATTAAGCTCAGTAGGAGCAATTTGAGTAGGCCAGTCAAACATCATAGGTGTGTGACCTTGGCAATTGCACAGAGCACTTCCTACCCTCAGAAGGACCCGGCAACTTGATTTAATTCCTTGCCATTGCTGTCTTGGAATTCTTAATAAATCCTGAATAAGGAGCCCTGTATTTTCATTTAATACTGAGCCCCACCCACTGTATTGCCAGCACTGGCCCAGGTGGCTGGTTGGCATCTTCTCATCTGCTAAGTCAGCAAAATACCTTCTAAAGGAACAGAAAATGAGTTAAAACTGTCCGAAGATGTTACACCAAACAGCATCTCAGCTTAATTACACACCACCTAGAATTCAACTTTGAATGACATCAGGTTAATTAATACCTTAGAGCTGTGCTTCTTTAAGTAGAGCCCAGATACTATAAGCCCATCTGCAAACTGTTACCAACCCTCAAAGAGCTGAACACAGAAAATGAAAGTAAACATTAGAAATGTTTTTAATAATTTGACATTTTGTGGCAACAATATCCAAATGCATGACCATTTTTCTAGTTATTTGCATTGGACTTTATAAAAATATGAGTCCATGACAGATTGGGGGGGTACCTTGGTCCCTTCCACAGATGTATTGAAAAATCCTATCCAAGAGTCAGAATGTCTTTTCCAACCAAGAGTAAGAAACAGGTCAAGAACACCAAGAAGAGAGAGACCACCACCATATCTGAAATATCAGGTGGAGATGCTGCCGTTAGGAATTCTGGTCTCTGGGACTTCCTACAGAGATTTACAAAACATCAAAAATATTTTAGAAACTGACTCTTGTATAACAGCTGCCATCGAAAAAGTGCTCTTGGAAAGTCTTCTTGATGTTATTAAATTTAAAGTATATTCTTTAGACTCAAATGTAGGGCAACAGTAGTTGTCTATTCCTAACACTTTCAGGTCCAGAATTAGAATGTTACCACGCAGTATGCTTTAGGCTGGACCTGGCCTTTCTACGCCGCAGGAAGACCAACTGGTCTTGGGGAATTGTTTACTGCCCTAGTGTGCTAATGCTAATTAAAGATTGTATATGAAAACATGCAATTTATCTTCTCTGGAACTCAATTTTCTAGGCAGTATTCACTTCCTCTCTGGGAGGAATATGACTCAGTTAGCTTACATTCCACGTAGATGGGGATCTATCTAAGTGTTGGCCTCTGCTCAAACTAGGCTGCCTACACTGTTTGCCTTCTCTTCCTCTCCTGAGCTTTGTAAAGCAAGCTTTTCTACAGAGCACATTATAAGAGGCTAAGCTGTTACTAGCGCTCATCAAATTGTTGTTACCTACTAGAGTTTTGGCAAGATGCCATCTGCTCACACCGAGATGTGCTGGATGAAATAGCCCCACAAAAAATATTCTTGTGTCTACTAAGAGGTGGTTTATTGGGGTTTTTTGTTCATAACATTACACCCTCAGGAGAAATTCCTGTCTGTCCTTATTACCAGCAATAGTTAAGGGTTTTTTTCTGTCCAATTAGTCTCTTTTATGTCAAGGACTCTCTAAGTTATATAATTGATCAAGCAGTGTTTTCTTCTTGGCTGCTAGGATGCCAATTAGTATCAGATTCGTGGTCCTTTTGTAGGTACTATGTAGGCTTTTATGGAACCTGTTTTTATACTTGGTTTGTTCTTAGTTCTGTATTATATTTCGCTCTAGTTTGCTTTCTCTTTTCCGAACTACTTATAATTTATATCTCACTGTGAAATACTGCAGTGGCTGTTGGAAGAAAATATCAGGAAAAGAGAGACTGGAAACAAAAGAGATGGGGCACAAATTAGGGTAGAAGGGAGAAGATGAAGAAGGAAAAAAGGGAGGAATTTAGGGGAAAAAGTGAAGTGCAAGACAAGGAAAGGGGGGAGGGGTGCATATTCTTACAGTGATAAACTGAAGACTCTCCCAGGATTCAAACAGTGAAAGGGTCGTAGAAAAGGAAGTACAGATTATTATCGACTTGAATTATGTAGAAATAATATAATTGCAAAATTTTGAGTAATGCCCTCCAGCTGTGTTGTTCATGATCTATCACTACTAGAGTTCAAATGTAACAAGACATGAAATTAAGCTTTTCCTATTGTTTCAGAAGTTCGGCTTCAAATCTAATGACCAAAGTTGACTATTATTCCCTCCAGCATTTATAAAAGATATTCTAGAAACATCCCCGCACACTTTAACTAAGAGGTGGTCAAACTGGTTTCTTTCACTATCAAGTACACACATGCACACATGCAAAAAGAAAAAGGCCATGAGGGAAACTCTCTTAGAGATTAAAATTATCTTCTCCAAGAAGCACTGGGTACCTCAGCCTCCAACTAGGTATGTGCTCAGCTGCAGGATCTTGGCTGCTTATCCTTGAGAGAGGACTGGCGAAAACCTAACATGTTGACAAGTGTCTCCAGAACTTTGGGGGTATACATGAAGAGAGATACCAATGGCTGCCTCTCCTTAGAGAAGACTGAGGATGGGAGGCTGTCTGGAGGAAACTAGAACAGAGGGTGAGGATAGAGGGCAACCGTGGGGGTGATCTATACTTCCTGAGTTTTCCTCTAGGCCAAGAGAAAGTTGCAGAAGGTAGCCAGGCTCCAGGCATCTTCAAAGGATCCCAGTAGAGAGGGCAGGCCATAGGGTGGAGGATACCACAGAGTGTACCTCTGAAACAGGAGAGGAGGAAGCTTCAGAGAACTGAGCCAGAAGAAGCCTCACCTGTGAGAGAACTGCTGAGTGGACATCCGCAGAGGGGCCTCCCCAGGGAATTCACCAATGCATCAGCAGAAAAGTACGCACTGGGCATCTGCCATAAAGAGGACTGATAACTGAACTGCTGCTAAGTCGTGTCTGACTCTGTGTGATCCCATAGATGGCAGCCCACCAGGCTCCCCCATCCCTAGGATTCTCCAGGCAAGAGTACTGGAGTGGGTTGCCATTGCCTTCTCCAATGCATGAAAGTGAAAAGTGAAAGTGAAGTAGCTCAGTCGTGTCCAACCCTCAGCGACCCCATGGACTGCAGCCTTCCAGGCTCCTCCGTCCATGGGATTTTCCAGGCAAGAGTCCTGGAGTGGGGTGCCATTGCCTTCTCCAGATAACTGAACTAGTGGACAAGAATCATTGGGTGGGGGTCGCTTCTTTTTCCTCTGATGCCTGGGAAAGCAGAGGCCACGCCTGAGTTAGGTCTTAGTTAGGGAGAAGTGACTGATGCCCCTCTGACTTGAGTGCCAGCTTACTTTTTTAAATTAATCTTGTTCATAGCTGGGGAAAAAAAAAAAAACAACAACAGTCTAACACCTAAAAGTAACTACAAAAGCAACAGGGTCTCTCGTTACTGGGAAGGGAACTCTCAAAGATAGAAGGAGAAAAAAAGTTTTTCTCATTTATACCCTGTCAGGTCCTACCCATTTAATAAATCATTTACATAACTTTAAGAATTCTGATTCAAAAGACAAAACACTTGAAACATTACAAAAAGATAGGAAATCTATCTTATAATATAAAGTACTATAATATAAAATCTTACAATATAAAGTACTAACATTCTCCTCGGAACACTTTATGTGTTAACTAAAAATTAAGTTGATATTATCTGACACCTTATTTTTTTCTCTTTCTTAGGTAAATGGCTGAGTTTCTCTCTTCCTTCTCCTTTCCCAGATTCTCGCCTTTTTAATTTACTGCTTCTAATAGTTTAATTAAAGGGGAAAAAGGACAAATAACAAAGGCAGGAGTTTGAAAATTTCAGGAAATTAATATGGTTCCTAAATTCACAGGGTATAGCAGTTATAATAACTTAGTTATGGATACATTTTCATACAACAGTGAATTCATTTGATTTTGTATGAAGCACTATATCCTGCGCCTTGCTTAGAGGACTTACTCTCTGAGAACAGAAGGTTTAAAAGCCGTGTATGCATACTGACTCACTCAGACTACATCACTTTCGACAATGCAACATCATAAGCCCTCACCAAGCTCCTTGCTCAAAGCAGCTTCATATTCTTCCTGCAATCAGCAGTGCCAAATGTTTTGCCATTTGGATAAGAAATTCTCCACTAAGAAATCCTAAATCATTTGTAAATTACTTTCATAACTATACCCTAAATTGGGCCTTCAAATTTTTTCCTCTCCATAAAATTGAGTTTTCAAAATGAGTATAGTTTATTTTCTTTCCTAATGACTACTTCCAAAATCTCTGCATACAGGCTATTTTAGCTCAGTTGAAACAGGTGGCTTGAGCCAGAAAAAGTGGGGCCTATGTCTCCAGCCTGTTGAAACCTGTTTCCTTCCTGGCAACAGCTGCCCTTCTGAGCATAAACCATGAATCCTCCCCACTAAGAATACAATTAATCAGTGACAGCTTTCAGATAAATGCATGGAAAATCTAGAATACACAATTAAAATTGGACAAAAACCGGACAGTACTGTCAATCATTTTTTTGGACTGTATGTGATTCTAACTGGTAAGGATCTTCAAATTTACAAATTTGTTCCAGAAATACATAAATAATAAATAAATCAGTGATTTCATATAAATTTGCTGGTACTTTTCTAGTTACATGTGCTGTGTCAGAAATCATTACAAAACTTAGCACCTTAAAATAACTGCTTTATTGAGGGTAGTATTTTGTGGATCAGTGATGGAGGAAGGGCGTGTCTGGAATGTTCTCAGTTGAAGTTCTCAGGAGGTGACAGTGAGGTGTGAGCTGGGACGGGGTCAACGAAAGGCTCTACAGGGCTGGCCATCCAGCATGTCTTCCTCGCAGGGCTGGCAACTGAAGCTGACTGCTGCTGGGCATTGAGCCAGGGCCAACCAGAGTGCCAGCACATAGCCTCTCCTCCATGACAGTCTCAGGGTTGGATTACATGGCAGCTACTTCCCCTGGAGTGAGCTTCCCAAGAAAAACTGGAAGAAGTTGCATGACTTTTTTTCTGAACAAACTTCAGAAGTTCTCCAGTGTTACCTCCACCACAACCAACTGTTTCGTATCCAACTCTTAGCATCTCCATGGCCTGTGTCCCTCCAGGCTCCTCTGTCCATGGGATTTCCCAGGCAAGAATACTAGATGGCTAGAATACTAGCCATTTCATTCTCCAGAGGATCTTCACAACTCGGGAATAGAACACAGGTAACCTGCATTGGCAGGTGGGTTCTTTACCACTGGGAAGCCCTAATCTGTTGCTTACAAGCTAGTTACTATAGATAGCCCAGATTCCACAGCAGAGGACATGGATCCCACATCCATGGGAAGAATGTCGAAAAATTTGAGGACATGCCTAAAACTTCCACATTCAATTCATCTATCACAATGAAAAAGTCTATCTACCTCTTTGTATACTAACTGCCTACCATGAAAAAGAAAACTTCTGAAATTCCATTCCCCTTTAAAATTTTTGACTGACCTGAAAAGCATTTGAAAATACAAGATTTAGTTATTTAGTTTAAAGCCAACATTTTTGGTTTAGGTTTTGTTTGGTGGGGGCTGGGGGAGGGGCATTGTCCACAGATAGTTTGACTATTTTCACCTGGATGGCATAGATGAAATTTCAAGATTTTAAAATGGTTTTGATGCCATTTCACTGAGACTGAGATATCTCTACAAATAATTCAGCTAATGAATTTGGTTCTAAGGTATGGCTTGATTAGTATTTTGACACATCCGTTCAAACAAATTTTCCAAAAAGAGTTCCATTCTGTTAACTATAAGATAATGAATCACCAGGCTCCTGACAATGCAGAGGCCAATTAAATGCTTTTCTATCTCTTTTGCAATACATAAATCATTATTGTTTTTCCACTTCTCTGAAGCTATCTTGCCTTGCATTATCTTTTTCCCAGGGAGACCAGAAGAACTTGACTAACTCTTAGATTAGAAGTTCCACTGGAAAGATCATAAATTCATCTAAGAGTTTGGGTGTTTCAAAAACTCACTTTCCACCCAGAAAAATAGCATACCCCATTTTCCTGTCCCATTTGGCCTGTATATGGACCAACAGAGAAGTCCCCAAAACACTTTTTAAACTTTTCACTTTGAAATAAACTTAGACTTATATAAAAGTTGCAAAAGTAGGACAGCTTTTCCTAATGTTAGCATCTTACAAGACTGTAGTATAATTTTCAAAACTAAGAAATGAATATTGGTACAAAACGTTCAACCCAACTACGGATATGAATCAGATTTACCAGTAATTTTACAGTAATGTCCATTTTTGTGTGTTGCAGGATCCAGTCTAGGATCCCACATTGTATTTAGCGGTCATGTCTCAGCCTCCTCTGGCCTGTGACAGTTCCCATTCTTTCCTTGTCTTTCATGACCTTAACACTTTTAGAGAATACTGACCAGTTGATTTGTAGCATGTTCCTCAATATGAGAGAATTTTGTTTTATGATTATTAGATTAAGGTTTCTCATTTTTCCCAGAATACCACTGAAACAATGTGTTCTTTGCTAATAATGTCCTTTTGCCACCCCTTTTTCCACTTTTAAGAGACGTTTCTTTTCTACAGTGTGGCAGAACTCTTCTCCTCACTAGATGGGATGCTGACAAATCCATACCTTGTTCAACAAAGCCAATTAGATATTTAAAATTCACTCAGTTGGATTTTTATTTAACACTACTTAAAGTATGACTTGGAGAAGGAAATAGCAACCCACTCCAGTACTCTTGCCTGGAAAATTCCATGGATGGAGGAGGCTGGTAGGCTACAGTTCATGGGGTCACAAAGAGTCAGACATGACTAAGTGGCTTCACTTTCTTTCTTTCTGTAGTTCCTTTTGGAGAAGGAAATGGCAACCCACTCTAGTGTTCTTGCCTGAAGAATCCCATGTACAGAGGGGCCTGGTGGCTACAGTCTATGGGGCTGCAAAGAGTCAGAGATGACTAAGCAACTAACACACACACACACACAAAGTGTGACTTACAGACCAACAACATTGACATCTCCTGGGTGCTTATTAGCAATGTAGAATCCCAGGCCCCATGATGAAACCTACTGAATCAGAATAAGAAGCAGTATTTTAGTTCCATTGAGTCATAAATTTAATGTGTAAAAGAATAACCAGAGGATTTCACCAAAATGCAGATTTCTATTAACAGATATAGAGTGGACCAGAGATTCAACATTGCTAATAAGCACACTGATGATGCTTATGTTGCTGGTCTTTGGTCTATACTTTGAATATCAAGAATCTAGTCCAGTCATTCCTAAAATGTTGTTGTAGAATAGTATTATCAGTATCACCTGGGAAATTTTTAGATATGCAAATTCTTAGACTCTATTTCAGAACTACTGGATCAGAAATTCTGTATTATTCAGCATCTGTGTTTTAGCCAGTCACTTTAGTGATTTTTGACACATACTAAATTTGAGAACCACTGGTCTAATCTGTTCTCAAAGTTGGCTATACATTAAAATCATCTGGAAAGCATTAAAGAAAAACCACTGACGCCTAGTTCCCTCACTCACAGATTCTTGAACACAGAATATGTTCACTTCTCTTTTTTTTAAGTGTCCATGGACCACCGTATAAAGTAAGTCTAGATAAATTTAAAGGGATCCAAATCATACAAAACCCATTCTATGCCCACAGTGTAATTAACTGAGAAACCACTAAGAGCAAAAATGTCTGGAAAATCCCCAAATATTTGGAAATCAAATATACATCTAAATAACCCATGATACAAAGGAAATATCAAAAGGGAAAGTATTTTGAAATGAAAACTTTCTCCTTTTTTTGTAGATAATGCATCTACAAAAAAAAAAGTTAATATCATGTTTAAATGATAAAAGACAGAAAGCTTTTACTCTGAGATGAGGAACAAGACAAGGATGTCTGCTCTCATTATTTCTACTTAACATTGTCCTAAAGATTCTTGCTAGCATAATAAGATAAGAAAAAAAGAGATAAAGGCAACAATATTGGGAGAATATGGAAATAAGTAAAACTATCTTTATTCAAAGAGAACACCATTTCTATATAGAAAATCCTATGGAATCTACCAAAAAAACAAATAGAGCTAACAGAAATCCTAATTTGATCTATATGTTCAACATAATGCCATCAAAATAGGCTCCCTCCTTTCTCAGTAAAATTTGACAATCTGACTCTCAAATTTAAATGAAAATTCAAAACACCTAGAATAGTCAAAAATCTTTGAAAAAGAACAAATATAGAGGAATTATACTAGCCTATTTAGTCTCAGTATAGTAATCAAAACAGTGTGGAATTGACATAAAAATAAGCAAATAGATCAGTGTAACAGAATAGAGTCCAGAAATAGATGCATACATATATAGTCAGTTTGTTTTCAATAAAGACGCCAAGATAATCCAACTGGGGAAAGGACAATTTTCTCAGCAAATGGCTTTGGCACAATTAGATGTCCATATGGAAAAATAAATAAAACTTGACCCTTTTCTCACAATTAATTAAAAATGAATTATAGACCTAAATATAAGAGCTAAAACTATGCAACTACTAGAATATCAAGGAAAATCTTAATGACCTTGAATCTGGCAAAAGCACAAACCGCAAAAAGAAAAGTCAATAAAATGGACTTCATAAAAATTAAAAACTTTGCTCTTCAAAATATAGTTAAAAATTTGAAAAGGCAAGTCCTCAGAGTAGACTTTTATCTATAACACATTTAAAAATCCTTATGACTCAATAATAAATGGAAAAATTACCTAATTTTTAAAAGTTGAAATAGTTCAGTTCAGTCGCTCAGTCATGTCCGACTCTTTGTGACCCCATGAATCACAGCACTCCAGGCCTCTCTGTCCATCACCAGCTCCTGGAGTTCACTCAGACTCATGTCCATCAAGTCGTGATGCCATCCAGCCATCTCATCCTCTGTCATCCCCTTCTCCTCCTGCCCCCAATCCCTCCCAGCATCAGAGTCTATTCGAATGAGTCAACTCTTTGCATGAGGTGGCCAAAGTACTAGAGTTTCAGCTTTAGCATCATTCCTTCCAAAGAACACCCAGGGCAGATCTCCTTCAGAATGGACTGGTTGGGTCTCCTTGCAGTCCAAGGGACTCTCAAGAGTCTTCTCCAACACCACAGTTCAAAAGCATCAATTCTTCGGCTCTCAGCCTTCTTCACAGACCAACTCTCACATCCATGCATGACCACTGGAAAAACCATAGCCTTGACTAGACATGAAAATATGCTTGACATCATTAGTCACTGTGTTTTTAGTAGCTCAGTTTTGTCCGACTCTTTGTGACACCACAGACTGTAGTCCACCAGGCTCCACTGTCCACGGGATTCTCCAGGCAAGAATACTGGAGTGGATTGCCATTTCTTTTCCAGGGATCTTTCTGACCCAGGACTCAAACATGGGTCTCCTGCATTGCAGACAGATTCTTTACTGGTCTGAGCCACCAGGAACCATCACCAGGGAAGCACAAATTAAAACCACAATGGGACATCACTATTGATCAATTAGAAATGACTAAAAATTTAAAAAGAGAGACCATATCAGTTGTCAGCAAGGATGTGAAGGAACTAGAAATCTTATACTGCTAGTAAAAATGCAAATGATACAGCCACTTTGAAAAATAGTTTGTCAGATTTTTAAAAAACATCTGCTATCATATGATCCAATCAATTTACTCTTAGACATTTATACAAGAAAAATGAAAGCCTACTCTTACACAAAGACTTGTACATGAATGTTCATAGGAGCTTTGTTGTAATAGCTACAACTCAGATGCCCATCAATGAATGAACTGATAAGCAAATTATGGTTTTTCCACACAATGGAATACTAATTAGCAATTTTACAAAATGAAAATAAGCCATTGATACATACGATTTCTCTCTGGTAAAAAAATAAAAAGCCAGACCTTACAGAGTATGTACTGTATGATTCTATTTCTACAGAATTACAGAAAATGCATACTATAGTAACACAAAGCAGACTGCAGTTGCCTGGAAATGGCAGGGAAGGAGCAGGAGAAGGTGAGGAATCATAGGATTATATTCATTATCTTGACTGCAGTGATGGTTTCACAGGTGAACATATATGGTAAAACTCATTGCTTGTTAAAGATAACCAAAAAGGCTGTTTAAAAAAAAAAAAAACAAGAAAACAAAATTACACACGCAAGTCTTTCGTGAACATAGATTAAACAAGAACCAGATCTCAAGTTCCTTCACCCAGAAATTTGAATTTAATTGGTATACGATATGACCTAGATTCAAGATTTTAAGTTCCCTACATAATTTTGATACACAGCAAAATATAAGGAGCACAGTTCTATTCATGACCCTAAACTGCAACCCCTATCATGAAAAATCCTCCCTTAAATGAATGCCCATAGTTGCCAGGGAATCAGGTTAGAAAAATACAAGTGGGCAATATAAATCCATCATCACTTCCAGAAAACAACCTGAAATATCTAATATTGCTGGCTAATCAGTAGTATCATCTTAGTAAAGTGAAGGGTAACTTTATTTTAAAAATGAACAAAAAACAGAAGTGGGATGCTAAGAGATCAGTGCAAGGTGCTAACAACTGAAAAACGTGTAACCACAGCTGCAGCATGTAAGGAATAAGTTACAGTAAAGGAAGCTTTCTGAAATGCCCTGATGAACAGGGAAAGGTGAAAGGTACAAGATAAGCTTAAGGAAAAATGCGTAAGTTCTGGGTTAGGGGTCAGGAAAGAAAAGAAGTCAACAACTTGAATCATCACTCTTAAAATCGCTCTCTGTCAACAAAAGCTTATATTTACTTTCTTTTATTTGGTGCCTTCAATATTTTTTTCTATTGCATAGTATTTAATATTGTTTTAGTTTTTAATACACTGTTTTATTGTTCTTCAAAAAGATACCTGAAATTATTTTCTTATTGTGATGCAAATAGTTGCACAATTTTATGTTTTGGTTTACTGGTTTATTAATTTTAAGGATTTAGGTTTTCTTTTTGAACTCCTTTTACTATAAGAATGTTTACATTCCTTTTCTCCAACTACCGTTTATTGAAGGATGTAGGGAAATTCGTTCACTGGGCTCAATTTTCAGCTGTTTTCTTTCAGCAACTCTAATAAAGCCCAACAGAATCCCTTTAGGAACAAGAAAACAGACAGAAACTGTTGATTTCATTCGTCTGTCTCTCCCTAATACTGACTAACACTTGTCCTGAATTCCACTGAAACACTTTGTAGATAATGATAAATCTGTATGATCCTACCTGAATACTTACCAACATGCTGTTCTTTAAAGGTAAGAACCCAAGAGGGAAGCAAGAACACTTCCAGATAATCTCTGACCTTAGATCAATGTACAAAAACTAAACATGCTAAAATCCCTAATTTTGTATAGGTCTTCCTCCACTTACAAAGAGGTTAGGTTCTGATAAACTTATCACAAGCTGAAAATATCATAAATCAAAAATGCATTTAATCCATCTAATTAGCCTAACATCATTGCTTACCATAACCTACCTTAAACATGCTCAGAACACTTACATTAATTAGCCTATAGCTGGGCAAAAATCATCTAACACAAAGCCTGTTTTATAATAAAGTGTTAAATAGCTCATGTAATTTGTTTAATACCGTACTGAAAGTAAAAAAAAAAAAAAAAAAAAAACACCAGAATGACTATGTCGGTTCAGAATGGTTGTAAGTGTATGAGTTGCTCACCTTCTCATGTGGCTGACCAACAGCAGCAGCTGACTACTATTGCCCAATATTGTAAGAATATCTAGTGCATATTACTAAACCAGGCAAAGATCAAAATTTCAAAATTTGAAGTATAATTTCTACTGAATGCAAATAACATTTACACCACTGTAAAATCAGACCATAGTTAAGTCAGGGACCACTTGTATAAGTAAAAACTTTAACATTCTTTATTTATTAGAAATGGAAAAACTGCAGTTTTCTTTTTTAAATCTTTCTAGCTGGGATATTATCAAATGGTAAAAGATGCAGAATTCTTTTCAGAGGAAATGAAATAAGAGAGCTCAGATCTATAATATAATTACAAAAATATAATCTATATTAGTTCATATAGAAATATGCCAGGTAATATTACAAATTAAGACATGAATCAAAAATGACCCCTAAATATTTGCACCATTCAGTACAGTTCAGTTCAGTTGCTCAATCGTGTCCGACTCTTCGTGACCCCATGAATCGCAGCACACCAGGCCTCCCTGTCATCACTCACGTCCATTGAGTCAGTTATGCCATCCAGCCATCTCATCCTCTGTCATCCCCTTCTCCTCTGGCCCCCAATCAGAGTCTTTTCCCAGAATCAGAGTCTTTTCCAATGAGTCAACTCTTCAAGAGGTGGCCAAAGTACTGGAGTTTCAGCTTTAGCATCATTCCTTCCAAAGAAATCCCAGGGCAGATCTCCTTCAGAATGAACTGGTTGGATCTCCTTGCAGTCCAAGGGACTCTCAAGAGTCTTCTCCGACACCACAGTTCAAAAGCATCAATTCTTCGGCACTCAGCTTTCTTCACAACTCTCACATCCATGCATGACCACTGGAAAAACCATAGCCTTGACTAGATGGAACTTTGTTGGCAATGTCTCTGCTTTACAATATGCTGTCTAGGTTGGTCGTAACTTTCCTTCCAAGGAGTAAGCATCTTTTAATTTCATGGCTGCAGTCACCATCTGCAGTGATTTTGGAGCCCAGAAAAATAAAGTCCAACACTGTCTCCACTCTTTCCCCATCTATTTCCCAAAAAGTGATGGGACCAGATGCCATGATCTCAGTTTTCTGAATGTTGAGCTTTAAGCCAACTTTTTCACTCTCCTCTTTAACTTTCATCAAGAAGCTTTATAGTTCCTCTTCACTTTCTGCCATAAGGGTGGTGTCATCTGCATATCTGAGGTTATTGATATTTCTCCCAGCAATCTTGATTCCAGCTTGTGCTTCTTCCAGCCCAGCATTTCTCATGATGTACTCTGCATATAAGTTAAATAAGCAGGGTGACAATATACAGCCCTGACGTACTCCTTTTCCTATATGGAATCAGTCTGTTCCATGTCCCATTCTAATTGTTGCTTCCTGACCTGCATATAGGCTTCTCAAGAGGCAAGTCAGGTGCTCTGGCATCTCTTTCAGAATTTTCCACAATTTACTGTGATCCACACAGTCAAAAGCTTTGGCATAGTCAATAAAGCAGAAATAGATGTTTTTCTGGAACTCTCTTGCTTTTTGATGATCCAGCAGATGTTGGTAATTTGATCTCTGGTTCCTCTACCTTTTCTAAAACCAGCTTGAACATCTGGAAATTCACTATTCATATATTGCTGAAGCCTGGCTTGCAGAATTTTGAGCATTACTTTACTAGTGTGTGAGGTGAGTGCAATTGTGTGGTAGTTTGAGCATTCTTTGGCATTGCCTTTCTTTGGGATTGGAATGAAAACTGACCTTTTCCAGTACTGTGGCCACTGCTGAGTTTTCCATATTTGCTGGCAGATTGAGTGCTGCACTATCACAGCATCATCTTTCAGGATTTGAAATAGCTCCACTGGAGTTCCATCACCTACACTAGCTTTGTTTGTAGTGATGATTTCTAAGGCCCACTTGACTTCACATTCCCAGATGTCTGGCTCTAGGTGAGTGATCACACCATCATAATTATCTTGGTCATGAAGATCTTTTTTGTACAGTTCTTCCGTGTATTCTTGCCACCTCTTCTTAATATCTTCTGCTTCTGTTAGGTCCAGACCATTTCTGTCCTTTATCGAGCCCATCTTTGCATGAAATCTTCCCTTGGTATCTCTAATTTTCTTGAAGCGATCTCTAGTCTTTCCCATTCTGTTCTTTTCCTCTTTCTTTGCATTGATCACTGAGGAAGGCTTTCTTATCTCTTCTTGCTGTTCTTTGGAACTCTGCATTCAGATGCTTATATCTTTCCTTTTCTCCTTTGCTTTTCACTTCTCTTCTTTTCACAGCTATTTGTAAGGCCTCTTCAGGCAGCCATTTGCTTTTTTGCATTTCTTTTCCTTGGTGATGGTCTTGATCCCTGTCCAATGTCATGAACCTCTGTCCATAGTTCCTCAGGCAGTCTATCTATCAAATCTAGTCCCTTAAATCTATTTCTCACTTCCACTGTATAATCATAAGGGATTTGATTTTGGTCATACCTGAATGGTCTAGTGGTTTTCCCTACTTTTTTCAATTTCAGTCTGAACTTGGCAATAAGGAGTTCATGATCTGAGCCACAGTCAGCTCTTGGTCTTATTTTTGTTGACTGTATAGAGCTTCTCCATCTTTGGCTGTAAAGAATATAATCAGTCTGATTTTGGTGTTGACCATCTGATGATGTCCATGTGTAGAGTCTTCTCTTGTGTTGTTAGAAGAGGGTGTTTGCTATGACCAGTGCTTATGACCAGTGCATTTTCTTTGCAAAACTCTATTAGCCTTTTCCCTGCTTCATTCCATATTCCAAGGAGCATAAGGACAAATCAAATACAGAGAATTGTAAAGTATATTTGTGTAGTAGACACAGTCATGACCAAGGTCCCATTAAGGTAGGAGGACCTTATAAGTTAATATCTAAAGAGGACAATTTTGAAAGTTCAGTTCAGTTCAGTCACTCAGTCATGTCCAACTCTTTGCAATCCCATGAAGCCCAGGCCTCCCTGTCCATCACCAACTCCCGGAGTCCACCCAAACCCATGTCCATTGAATCAGTGATGCCATCCAACTATCTCATCCTCTGTCATCCCTTTCTCCTCCTGCCTTCAGTCTTTCCCAGCATCATGGTCTTTTCAAATGAGTCAGCTCTTCACATCAGGTGCTTCAAAGTATTGGAGTTTCAGCTTCAGCATCAGTCCCTCCAATGAACACCCAGGACTGATCTCCTTTAGATCAGTTGGATCTCCTTGCAGTCCAAGGGACTCTCAAGAGTCTTCTCCGATACCACAGTTTAGAAGCATCAGTTCTTTGGCACTCAGCTTTCTTTATAGTCCAACTCTCACACCCATATATGACACTGGAAAAACCATAGCCTTACCTAGACATACTTTTGTTGGCAAAGTAATACGTCTGCTTTTCAATATGCTGTCTATGTTGGTCATAACTTTCCTTCCAAGGAGTAAGTGTCTTTTAATTTCATGGCTGCAATCACTGGAGAGTAAGAAGACACAATTAATAATTACTCTAGAGTAACAGGAATAAAGCAAGACTATTTTGGGTGAACCATGTTATATAATTCCTTACAGAGAGCAGAGGGCAGTGAGATTAGAGGGTAGAGGGCCATGGAAAGACTAGAACTGCTTGAGAAGATACATAAATTTGATGTGACAGTTTACTGGAAGTTACTAGAAGAAAAGAAAATGATATTCTTTGTGTGAATGCAGCTGTTTAGATGAAGATAGACTAAAGACAAAGAAATTAGCAAACAGGTTGCTAAAGGCAGCAAGCTGGAGGCTCTGTGACTATAGAATGAAAAGAAGTCAAGAGTGGACTTTAGAAATATTTGAGGGAAAGAAACACAAGATTTGGATGGTAAACTGATGTAGGCCAGTCAAGCAAAATAGTACAGTGATATGACCGACAATGTAGGGATGGGGAAAGAGTTCAAAAGAGAAACCTGGAGAAATGTCAACATAAAGATGCTCAGGAAGCACATGCCAAAATATGTACACATATTTTTGTAGAATATAAGATGAGGAAATAGCAGAATCCAGAAAAGTGTGGACAAAAGGAGAAACAAGTGAAAGGATGGTTACAGGTGCACATAAGCTTAGAAATCAAGAGGACCCAAGATGAAAAGGTAGCCAGTACTGTTAGAAAAACATCAAGACTGAATAGAAAGAGAAAGAGAGTAGATTTTTCTTGAGGGACCTCAGCAAGAGGTTTTGTTGAACAATTGAAGCTAGAGATTAATTTTTGTTAAAATGTGGTTATAAAAAAAAATGAGAGCTATTACAAGTTCTTTGAGAAATACCTGCAATTCTTTCCATGCAATATAAGGAACTGATTGGAAATAAAATTAGAAAATAGGAATTTTATAGAATTTTGGAAAAATGCATAATGGCTGCTATTTTGTTGCATTTATTTATTGTTGCATTCAACATGCAGTACTCATTATTTTACTTCTTTGATACTCTCACTTCTGTCTCCTTTTGGCTCTCCTTGGTTTACTGACATACAAGTGCACTCAGTTTTTAACTTCAAACTCCTGTTAGTCAAGCTTCAGTTCAATCAAATCCCGTCCAAGCTGAGTAAAATATTTTAACCCTTTACTCCTTAGAACTGATTCATCTTTCATAAATTGAGGAAGTACTGAGTCTGAGAGTAGTCTCAAACAGAGCTAGGGAAAATGAAAATGATCCTTTGGGCAAGTTCTTAAATGACCTAGAATCTTTAGATCTCTCAGCCACCTATGAAATAAGGTGGAAAAAATTCCTCTTTTCCTAAATTGCTTGATACTTGAAGTTTTGTAGATTTATTTTCTAATTAAATCTAATTCTTTGAAAAATCAGGCCTGCTGCTGTCTGAAGTTTCTATACTCACAGTGTTATCTGATGAGACACTTATAATATGTAGAATTTACTGATTTTCTTTTTGTTCTTAAATATAAATTGGGTTGTATTCTCATGAATTGCCTTCTAGATTAATTGACTGTGAATAAAATCATAATAACTTTTTTCTTTGCTTATTTCTCATCTTTTTCCATAAATTTGCCCTGATTCAGAGCCCTTGTTGCCTTCAACTTTTGTATAAATTAGAAAAACACCTTTTCCCTAACTTTCCTTCTCTCTGTTACAGTATCATAGTCAATGTGAACATCTATAACATCTTTGATTTGAAGGGCGCCCCTAAAGTTGGGTAGTACACAGCCTGCACAACTGTCCACAGCAGCCTTGGGAAGCAGCCTTGATGTCTGTCTCCCTCTCCTCCAGTGCACAGTCACCTAGATGATGTAAGGCATGGACCTGAAGCCCAGAGGAATGAGGCAACTCTTCCACAAAACCTCCTGACCCACAGTGATAAAACCAAAGGCAGAGATCTAACTTCCTGGCACTTCTGACTAGGATAACCTGAATCCTTCTCAGTAATCCTGCCAGAGCTGCCAACCTCCCACTCAGCAGTGGTGCCCCAGCATGCCTGGGAGAGATGACATCAGTGTTACCTCTGCTAAGGTTGAAGCTCAGCTGGGGAAGCAGCCTTGTTCTGGTACAGAATGTCATTTTCTGACAGTGTGATTCTAATAATCGTCTGTGCTTATACATCCAAACAGGATGGTGATATCTACCTACATATCTTACAGACTTTAAGACTCTCCAAAGGAATAGCTTATATGAACATTTCATTAACTATAAAGTGCTGTGACTCCATAAGTTCTTATAACCTTAAAATATGAAGATGTTGACCTTAAAACATAAAAGGTAAAATAATAATAATAATAAAACTTACGATTAGTGGGAGGAGAGGCTGGGTTGGGCTTACCCTGGGGCTTTCTCTAACAAGACTTGGCGCCAGTGCCTCCCTCTCTCTGGCCCTGTTACTGCAACAGGCATACACCATCTCCCCAAAGAACCTGGCTGCCGGCTAACCAGGTGAGATGCGTCCTAGCCAAACACAAACCTGGCTCCACACAGTCACTCTGTCATAAGAATAATTTTATGTAGCGCCTTTCATCTAAGGATTTCTAAATAGATTTTAGGCAATAAGTAAGTCTTTCAGCATCTAGTCAGCCTCCTAAATTTTAGAAAAGTTGCAGCATTTCAAAGCTAAAAATCAGTGCTTCAATGGAAATGAAATAATCACTGAAGTTCATTCTTATTTTATCTTTTTTAACTTTTTATCTTAACTTTTTTTTTCTTTGTTAAATCAACATCAATGAACCGGATTGGAAACTGAGTCTTGACAAAATGTGCAAAATGTTGAAGACCTGAGCTAACACTCTGGCTTTGTAGCCACTTAGACCTGTGGCCAAGTTCAGCCACTTCACCTTCCAGGGTCTCAGTGTGTACATTTAAAGAACTTGAGACCACTGGGGTTGATGGTTAGAGTATCTTTAGAGACATAGATGTGAACTAATTGTGAATGAAAAGAAGATTACATAGCAAACAGCTGCACGAAAATTCAAATGCATGTTCTCCACATTAGCTTTTCATCTTTTGCTCTGTATCTGGTCTTTGTTCCCAAACCTGTCATCCTGTTGATTGATTGGACATGAACAGTAATGAGACAGTAATCAATTGGTTCCAACCAAGAAAGACGTAATCAGATTGTTGTTTTGAATATCAAACACTTTGCACCGAGTTTTCAGAAAACTGATCAACCTGCTTTGATTACTACTAACATACCTGAACCTCTTTAGATTCTAGTATCTATTTTTCTCTCAAGGCTTCTTCTGGCTTGATTAAATGCTAACACTTAGAACTGCAACATACTCAAGCAAACTGTCATAACATATCTTACAGCCTCTTGCCTGCTGAATCTTCACACATGTCCTTCATACTTGGCTTCCCTTTGAAGTTAGCAGATAATGAAGTTTGATTAGATTTAGTTAAGCTTCTCCCTGCCCTCATCCCATGTCACTTTCAAAAGCCTCACATTAGATTTATCCTGAAGAGGTAGAGGAATGAAGAAGAAAAGAAAGGCTGAGAAATTATATGTTTGATATATATCCCTTCTTTCCAGGGACATGCTGCTGCTGCTATTAAAACATTGATTTAATGGAATTACTTTATATCCTAAGACTCCAAGCAGAAGAGGAGTGAAGGAATTCTTCAGATATTCAGTTCTTTTCAACCTTTTCTTTAGAAACCATAAGAAGGCCCTCTTATAAAACAAGAATTAAAATCCAAGAAAGTTTCAAAGCAGTACTTTGATTTTTGCTTTAATTTTTGAGGCTGGCTATGCCAGAGGACCATTTCATGACTTGAGGCTAATACTTAATCTTCGTGGACCCCTCAGTTTCCTTATCTGAAGCTGAGGAGCTGGGACTGAATGACCTCTGAGATTTCCCTTTCACCAAGAACCCAAACACTTCAGAGACCCTGGGTGGAGACGGGGAGGGTTGAAGACTGCAGGCTCTGGGGTCAAGCTGCTTGATTTGACCTCTTGGCTCTGCCACTCCCCTGCTCTAATTTCTGTAATTTGTTCATTATTCTCTGCCCAAATATGGCCTCTTCTCTATCAAACTGCTCAGATGCAAGTGTGGCAAATTCTTCCCCAAATGGATCTTCTCCCCTCCAGTAACCAGATCCTCTCCAAAAACCTCACCACATTTCCTCTTCATTAAGCTGAACATCTCATGGCTGCACCACATATAACTACTGGGGAGGGGAAAATATTTATCAATACTGCTTATCAAATAGCCTACACAGAGTTGGACAGAATCTATTCCTAAAGTCAGGGTACTGTCAATAACCTGTTTATCACAATGGAAAGTTCAAGTTGGAAATTCAATCAGTAAGAGATAAGAAATTAATTTTTTTTTTTACCCACAATGAAGATAATCATTTATATTTATCCATATCTTCATTAAACAAGGACCCTTTTTATTTCCTGATTTTTTTCAGCTTTGTTTCTTGTGGTGAAAAGACCCTCAAGTGACTCTCTTGATTATCACCGTGTGTAATTTACACCTGTATTTACACCATATGTAATCTTTCCCTTGAGTGTAGATGGGATCTGCAATCTGTGCCTTACCAACAGAATACAGCAAAGATGACATGGTGTACAGGATTGTTGCTGTTTGTTGTCTTCATCACTAAGTCATGTCCAACACTTTTACAACCCCAGGGACTGTAGCCCACCTTGCTCCTCTGTCTATGGTATTTCCCAGGCAAGAATACTGGAGTAGGTTTACATTTCCATCTCCAGGGGATCTTCTTGACCTAGGGATCAAACCCATGTCTTCTGCATTGTCAGGCAGATTCTTTACCACTGAGCCACCAGGGAAGCCCGTGCAGGTTTACATATACATGATTACATTACATAAAGTTGTAACGTCCTTCCTACTAGGAGACTCTCCCTTCATTCCTGGCTTGAGGAAGCAAGCAGCCATGTTTGGAAAATCCACAAGGCAAAGAGCTGGGCATTACCACCAACAAAAGAATGAAGGCCTTCCATCTGACAGCAAACAAGGACTGAAATGCTGCCAGTAATCCTCTGAGCATAGCACTGGATCCTTCCTCAATCAAGCCTCAGATAAAACCCCCAATCCCAGTCAGCAGTGATTGCAGCATTTGTGAGATATCTTAAGCAGAGTTATCAGCTAAACTGTGCCTCACATCTGAATCCCCAGGAAACTGCAAGATAAAAATGCATGTGTCTTAACCCACCATGTTTGCGCTAATATTATTACACAGCAATGGACAAGTAATACCATCCTCAACTTAAACTATCTTCTTGAGTCAAACCTGTTTCCTCTCTCCTGTCTTAGTCAGATTAGGATGCTATAACAAAATACTATAGACTAGCTTATTAAATGTATAGCTTTATTGACTATGCCAAAGCCTTTGACTGTGTGGATCACAACAAATTGTGGAAAATTCTGAAAGAGATGGGAATACCAGACCACCTGATTTGCCTCGTGAGAAATTTGTATGCAGGTCAGGAAGCAACAGTTAAAACTGGACATGGAACAACAGACTGGTTCTAAATTGGGAAAGGAGTACATCAAGGCTGTATATTATCACCCTGCTTATTTAACTTATATGCAGAGTACATCATGAAAAACACTGGGCTGGAAAAAGCACAAGCTGGAATCAAGATTGCTGGGAGAAATATCAATAACCTCAGATATGCAGGTGACACCACCTTTATGGCAAAAATTGTAGAAGAACTAAAGAGCCTCTTGATGAAAGTGAAAGAGGAGAGTGAAAAGTTGGCTTAAAGCTCAACATTCAGAAAACTAAGATCATGGCATTTGGTCCCATCTCTTCATGGCAAATAGATGGGGAAACAATGGAAACAGTGAGAGACTTTATTTTTAGGGGCCCAAAATCACTGCAGATGAGGACTGCAGCCATGAAATTAGAAGACGCTTGCTCCTTGGAAGAAAAGTTATGACCAACCTAGACAGCATATTAAAAAGCAGAGATATTACTTTGCCAACAAAGGTCCATCTAGTCAAAGTTTTGGTTTTTCCAGCAGTCATGTATGGATTTGAGAGTTGGACTACAAAAAAGCTGAGTGCCGAATAACTGATGCTTTTGAACTGTGGTGTTGGAGAAGACTCTTAAGAGTCCCTTGGACTGCAAGGAGATCCAAGCAGTGATTCCTAAAGGAAATCAGTCCTGAATATTCATTGGAAGGACTGATGCTGAAGCTGAAACTCCAATACTTTGGCCACCTGATGCGAAGAACTGACTCATTGGAAAAGACCCTGATGCTGGGAAAGACTGAAAGCGGGAGGAGAAGGAGACGACAGAGGATAAGATGGTTGGATGGCATCACTGACTCAATGGACATGAGTTTGAGTAGGCTCCAGGAGTTGGTGATGGACAGGGAGGCCTGGCATGCTGCTGTCCATGGGGTCGCAAAGAGTCGGACATGACTGAGCGACTGAACTGAACTGAACTGATAGACTAGATGGCTTAAACAGTTCTAGAGGCCAGAAAGTTCAAGATCAAGGTGTAGCCACATTTATTTCTTGGTGAGGGCCCTCTTCTTGGCCTGCAGACAGCTGCATTCTTACTGTATCCTACATGGTGGAGAGAAGAACTCTGGTGTCTCCTCCTCTTATAAGATCACACTACCACCGTGTCCTGCCATCACCACCTCATCTAAACCTAATTACCTCCCAAAGGCCCACCTCCCAACCATCACATTTCGGGGTTAGAGTTTCAACATATGAATTTTAGGGGAATATAATCATTCATGCATGTGTGCATGCATTCCACAACAACTCTTTTTTTCTCCTTCCATACTTTAGTCATTCTATGACCACTTCCTGAAACACTCCGCATTTTTCAAAAACAACATAATCGGCTCTTACTTTTCTGGACTCTCAAGGAACCAAGTTATAACATCAGCACTCTTTAAGAGTTAGTTATTTTAAAATGCCACTATAGGTATAATGCAGCTTCCCTGGTGGCTCAGCCAGTAAAGAATCTGCCTGCAATCAGGAGACCAGGGTTCAATTCCTGGGTTGGGAAGATATCCTGGAGAAGTGAATACTCACTCCAGTATTCTTGCCGGAGAATTCCCTGAAGAGACGAGCTAGATGGGCTACAGTCCACAGGGTCACAAAGAATCTGACACGATTGAGTGACTAACACGTTATAGGTATAATGGCTATGCCTACATGCTTAGTTATTTATGTCCAACTCTTTGCGACCCCATGGACTGTAGCACGCCAGGCTCCTCTGTCCATGGGATATCCCAGACAAGATTACTGGAGTGGATTGCCATTTCCTTCTCCAGGGAATCTTCTCAACCGAGGGATTAAATACTCATTCCTGTGTCTCCTGCACTGCAGGAGGATTTTTTTAATCTGCTGAGCCATCAGGAAAGCCCCATAGGTAAAATGGTCTTTGCTTTTTGAAACCTAAATAAATAATAGAGCACCTTGCATATAACAGAAACTCAAAATGGTTATCTTTATGTTAATAGAAAATACTGTTCCAATTTGTATTGATGAAAAAATACAGGGATGCATACTCTTAATGAAAACATTAACTACTGTTAGAAGTGTTAATAGCCAATTAAACCAAACACATGTTTTAGGGACAATCTACAACTTGAAATTGGGTTTGATACTCCATTCATGAAGGGTATAAATATTCTTGTGGAAAGAATTCTTAACAAATGGGTGAATTTAAAAAAAAAACTTTATAAATAACATGCTTGTTTTGCTTATTATATTTTCTTTTTGGAAATAATTATTTGTTTCCAGAATGGTACTCATTATAGATTCAAAAGTTAAAATATACACTTAAATCTTTAAATCTCTGTTTTTAGAAATTGTCTTTAGAAAAAGATAATTACTTGCTTTAAAGATGGAGTATATTTTAAATAATTCATTCATAAATACAAAGGACTCTTTAATATCTTAGTCTATTAAAACTAACCCTCATTAAATTACTCATGGTAGTGAAAAAGAATGGATGCTAAAATGCTGAAGTTTAAAATAACCCCAGGCCCTGATGTTGTTTTCAGGGTTCACAGTGAGCTCAGATGGGTCCAATTTGGCCTCTCTGACCAGGGCTCTGAAACTACATATGCAACTCCCTGGTCTGTGGGAGGTAGAGTGACTCACTCAAGGATGCTCTTTTTCATACAAATACATTACAGCACTGCTCTGAGACTTAGACCACATTGCCCTCGGGCAAATCAGAAGAGTAGGAGCTTTGTCTGTATTTGTGGACTAAGAAAATATACAATGTTCATTCTAAAGAGCAGTTGAAACCAGATAAGGCCAAGGAGGGAAGAACTTTGAGTTCAATATGAAAAGAATTGTAGATAACTATTCATTTTTACTTTAGGGAAAACCAAAATGAATTTGTCCCGGAAGATGAAAAGACTGACAACATTCTGATGAGAAAAAAAGGGAGTTTTCCATTTTAGTGTTTGACCCTACTGTTTCCCAGCATTATTTCTCTCTTTGCATTTTATCAGACATCCATACTATGAGACATAATAGAAGGAATAGTCATGTGGGCATGTATGTGTTATGTATTTATATACATTATTAATGCATATGTGTGCACAGGCATACATACATATTTAGAGAGAGTGAGGGAGAAAGGGAGAAAGTAAGAAGGGGAATGTAAAATGACTTTCATACATTACCAATTTAATATATCTTTCCACTAATGTTTTCAGGGCTGAAACCCACTCACTCCCTCCTACCCATTTTTACACATATATGCATGCATGCTAAATTGCTTCAATCATGTCCATGTCCAACTCTTTGCAACCTCATGGACTGTAGACGACCAGGCCCCTCTGTCCATGAGATTCTCCAGGCAAGAATACTGGAGTGGCTTATGTCCTCCCCCAGGGAATCTTCTTGATCCAGGGAGAGAAGCTGAGTGTCACATTTCCTGCATTGGCAGGTGGGTTCTTGACCACCAGCACCACCTGGGAAGTTCTCACTCACACACACACACACACACACACACACATATATATGTATTTATTTTATAGAAAGCATAGAAGTATATTACAAAACTTGACTATATTATTAATAAAATATTAAAAGTAATTGGGGGAAAACATTTGTAACTTTAAGGCTTATATACCACTGTAACGATATACAGTGTCTTTTTGACACTGTATTTTGACAAATGCTCTTCACCTTGTAGTCATTAGCTCAGCTCTAGCGTCACAGATCATTAGGTAGCAAATGCCATTAGTACTTGAAGAAATCTGAGTGGTGATGTAGAGTAGCCTGTGTCTGTTAACAAAATGAATGGAGACTAAAACATATCATTAGTTCTTCTTAGATGATGTAATTTTAGAAGACCTGAAATGCTGCCATCGACCATGAGGAATCACAAAACACATAATCACACAAATACTTAATTTTCCTCAACTAAGTGTATCCACTTGTCAGGAGTATAAAAAGAAGAACTGAAAGGAAATTGACTGGTGGAATGCTGACTCTTTAAAATCAAATTGTCATGTGAATGGTCACAACCCAGATTACAAAGAAAACTTTCAAGATGGTCGTGAATTAAATAATACCACATGATTATTCTTAACGGCCATGAGACGTCCTTTCTGAAATCACTCATACCCACCAGAAGTTGACTTAGACTATTCAGCTGTTAAAATATCTTGCAAATTTTCCTTTGCTGATGAAGTTGGGAGAATTTGGCCATGGCTATTACTTCCTTAGTCATTTACCTTTATTAACTGCACTTTAACTTCCATTAAATTATCAGGCATAAAACGGAGCAGAGTTCTAACCTATTCTGAATTCTACCATGAATGGCTGAGGAGAAAGAGAAGTGATGGGTGAGAGGTTCTTAAAATGCACCTAAGCAGGCTTTCCTAGAACATTTGCCTTGGGGTCTGGAAGCTAAGTCAACACTTCTCTCTGAAGCTGGGCAAGTGGCAGTGGGTAAACTCCCAGAGCATTCAGTTTCAGCTTCCGAAGCATTGACAATGGGAGCCCCTTCAGATGAGAACAAATGATTTGCAAATAAGCTATCACATTCACCACTGTGGATAAGAATCTAAGTCAAAAACAATGATATGCTTTTCTTTTTACTTTGCCATTATCGTAAGTATAAAGAAGTTTCGAAGAAGCTTGCTCCAAGGTTAGGGCTGTCAGACAAACATTGGAGGCTGTTGAGCTTATATACTTGTGTCCTCAAGTCTCTCTCCATTGTCTCCTTTGAAATTCTTTTCCTCCCCTAACTCCATCCTCCAAACCAACTGAACACATAAATATACTCTAAATCTGCCCTCTGGATTTTTATTCATATTTTCTATGTCAACAGCTGATTGCATTTTACCACAATCAAAGCCAGACACTTAAGTGTTATCAATCCAGTGGTGCAGTATCAACAAGCTGTCAGAGCAAAGACTAGGTCTTGAAACATGAGAAACACTTTTATGTTTAATTTTGTTGACTGAGTGGACTGCGTAATACCAAGCCAGTTCTGGGAAAGCCCACAGCCCAGTCTTCATTGCCAAGAACAGTAGAAAAGGAAAATCCTTTCAAGGAAATAACTGAAGTCAAGTTGTCTTTACATAAACTGATGTTCCAAATGATTTTGAGATGACATGGTAGAGTGGCAAGTGTACAGAATTTGAAGACCACATCCAAGTCTAAGGCAGAGACCACAAGAATTCTGATGTTAAAAGAGCTTAGAGCAGACTAAATGCTCTTACTTCTGGAGATATGCCTAGAAATATAAGTAAATAATCTTAGTTTTCTTTTGCCCATACTAGCTTTGTCCCTCCCTAGCAAATGCTCTCTTAAAAGTAACTGGTATTTAATTTTATCAAAGTAATTCAAATATATGGTTTTGAAAAGTAAAGTAGGTTCAGAAAACACAGTGAAAACTAGAGTCCACCACTGCACACTTCCAACCTAGTCTTACTTCCAAACACAAATATTTGCAAAAATGTCTTGGCTATTTTTTTCTGACTTTTACCCCTATACTTCTAATTAATATGGTTACTAATCATCTCAGTTCAGTTCAGTCACTCAGTTGTGTCCCACTCTTCGTGACCCCATGAAGTGCAGCACGCCAAGCTTCCCTGTCCATCACCAACTCCCAGAGTCCACCCAAACCCATGGCCATCAATTCGGTTATGCCATCCAACCATCTCATCCTCTGTCATTCCCTTCTCCTCCTGCCCCCAATCTTTCCCAGCATCACGGTCTTTTCCAATGAGTTAATTCTTCACGTGAGGTGGCCAAAGTATTACAGTTTCAGCTTCAACATCAGTCCCTCCAATGAACACTCAGGACTGATCTCCTTTAGGATGGACTGGTTGTATCTTCTTGTAGTCCAAGGAACTCTCAAGAGTCTTCTCCAACACCACAGTTCAAAAGCATCAATTCTTCAGTGTTCGGCTTTTTTCACAGTCCAACTCTCACATCCATACATGACCACAGGAAAAACCATAGCCTTGACTAGACAAAGGTTGTTTACAAAGTAATGTCTCTGCTTTTCAATATGCTATCTAGGTTGGTCATAACTTTTCTTCCAAGGAGTAAGTGTCTTTTAATTTCATGGCTGCAGTCACCATCTGCAATGATTAAAAAATAAAGTCTAAAATAGATGTTTCCCCATCTATTTCCCATGAAGTGACGGGACCAGATGCCATGATCTTAGTTTTCTGAATGTTGAGCTTTAAGCCAACTTTTTCACTCTCCTCTTTCACTTTCATAAGAGGCTTTTTAGTTCCTCTTCACTTTCTGCCATAAGAGTGGTGTCATCTGCATATCTGAGGTTATTGATATTTCTCCCAGCAATCTTGATTCCAGCTTGTGCTTCTTCCAGCCCAGAGTTTCTCATGATGTACTCTGCATATAAGTTAAATAAGCAGGATGACAATATACAGCCTTGACGTACTTCTTTTCCTATTTGGAACCAGTCTGTTGTTCCATGTCCAGTTCTAACTGTTGCTTCCTGACCTGCAGATAGGCTTCTCAAGAGGCAGGTCAGGTGTTCTGGTATTCCCATCTCTTTCAGAATTTTCCACAATTTATTGTGGTCCACACAGTCAAAGGCTTTGGCATAGTCAATAAAGCAGAAATAGATGTTTTTTCTGGAACTCTCTTGCTTTTTTGATGATCCAGCGGATATTGGAAATTTGATCTCTGGTTCCTCTACCTTTTCTAAAACCAGCTTGAACATTTGGAAGTTCACGGTTCACGTATTGCTGAAGCCTGGCTTGCAGAATTTTGAGCATTACTTTGCTAGTGTGTGAGGTGAGTGCAATTGTGTGGTAGTCTGAGCATTCTTTGGCACTGCCTTTCTTTGGGATTGGAATGAAAACTGACCTTTTCCAGTCCTGTGGCCACTGCTGAGTTTTCCAAATTTGCTGGCATATTGAGTGCAGCACTTTCACAGCATCATCTTTCAGGATTTGAAATAGCTCAACCAGAATTCTATCACTGCCACTAGCTTTGTTCATAGTGATGCTTTCTAAGGCCCACTTGACTTCACATTCCAGGATGTCTGGCTCTAGGTGAGTGATCACACCATTGTGATTATCTGGGCCGTGAAGATCTTATTTGATCTACTGACTTCCAATTACAGCTGATATTTTTTTTTCTCTCTTACACTAAACCTCTCGCTTATACTACTGATCATTTCCCATTCCCACCATCTTCCTAGTGTATGTTTACAACAGTTTTTGGTTAAATTCCTGAATGCAGATAGTTTATTATAACTGTGCAATTATTGTTTGTTGCTGAGCCAAGTAGTATAATATGATTTTGTTTCCATTTCTGTAGTAATTTTACTATTTGTAAAAGTGTATAATTGTTTCAATTTTTCATTGACTTAGGCTTCTATACATAAAACCTATATCTAATTTGTCTCAGAAGTGTAAACCTAATACACAAAACATTTCATAATACTATTTTTCACATGATCAAAAGCATCAGATAGTCTCACCATGGCATATGATTTCCTGGAAATCTCTCCCTCTGAGACCTCTTTCACTCTCTCCATTCTGACCTGCATGCTTTTCCAGGCCAACTGCAGAGCTGCAGAGCTGTTATCCTAGAACTTGCCTTCACCTCTCTCCTGTCAGTGGCTCCCTCATTTCTACAATCCTAAGGTTTCCCTCTGTTCCTTTTCTCTTCTATTGCTTTTTCTCTTGTGATTTTATGACTCTCTTTAGCATTATGTTTAGATTTCTTTCTCATTTTTTTGTGCATCTATGCTTTATGGTTAAGTTCCTTAAGATTAGCAAATGAACCTTCTTCACATATCACACAGTCACGTCTCAAGCTATAGCCTTCACTACACTGAGTCCCAGGATGAGTAAGTCTACTCCAGAGTCCCTCAGAGGACGTATCCCAGATCCGCACAGGCCTCAGACTCCCTGGATGTCAGTGCCACTGGTTTCTAAAGCCAGATATTTTGAGGACCTCATCTCTTCATTCAGGACCCTTGGGTACCCAGTGTGAGGCAGGCACTCCTCATGCTCAGGGAGATACTCCTGCCAGGGGTAGAGTTTGTAGACAGACTACATCTGCCACTCTTACCCATCTCTTTGTGACTTTTTATCCCTTATTGTGCTGGGAGCTGTTCAGCTAGTCCACAGTTCTCTTTCAGCAAAAATTATTTTATAATACCTACAGATTTGATATGTCCATGGAAGTAATGGAGTTCAGGGTCTTCCTATACTGCCATGTGCACGAACACAGTGACTGCGACCGCACACAAGTGCAGCAGTTCCAAATCAGGAGAACTCAGCAGTGGCCACAGGACAGGAAAAGGCCAGTTTTCATTCCACTCCCAAAGAAAGGCAATGCCAAAGAATGCTCAAACTACCACACAATTGCACTCATCTCACATGCTAGTCGGAGAAGGCAATGGCACCCCACTCCAGTACTCTTGCCTTGAAAATCACATGGACGGAGGAGCCTGGTAGGCTGAAGTCCATGGGGTCACAAAGAGTCGGACATGACTGAGCAACTTCCCTTTCACTTTTCACTTTCATGCATTGGAGAAGGAAATGGCAACCCACTCCAGTGTTCTTTCCTGGAGAATCCCAGGGATGGGGGAGCCTGGTGGGCTGCCGTCTATGGGGCGACACAGGGTCGGACATGACTGAAGCCACTTAGCAGCAGCAGCACACATTAGTAATGTTCAAAATTCTCCAAGCCAGGCTTCAGCAATATGTGAACCGTGAACTTCAGATGTTCAAGCTGGTTTTAGAAAAGGCAGAGGAACCAGGGATCAAATTGCCAACATCTGCTGGATCATCAAAAAGGAAGAGAATTCCAGAAAAACATCTATTTCTGCTTTATTGACTATGCTAAACACTTTGACTGTGTGGATCACAATAAACTGTGGAAAATTCTGAAAGAGATGAGGATACCAGACCACCTGACCTGCATCTTGAGAAACTTGTATGCAGGTCAGGAAGCAACAGTTAGAACTGGACATGGAACAACAGACTGGTTCCAAATAGGGAAAGGAGTTCGTCAAGGCTGTATATTGTTACCCTGTTTATTTAACTTATAGGCAGAGTACATCATGAGAAATGCTGGGCTGGAAGAAGCACAAGCTGGAATCAAGATTGCTGGGAGAAATATCAGTAACCTCAGATATGCAGATGATACCACGCTTATGGCAGAAAAGGGAAGAAGAACTAAAGAGCCTCTTGATGAAAGTGAAATAGGAGAGTGAAAACTTGGCTTAAAGCTCAACATTCAGAACTCTAAGATCATGGCATCTGGTCCCATCACTTCATGGCAAATAGATGGGGAAACAGTGGCTGACTATTTTTCTAGGCTCCAAAATCACTGCAGATGCTGATTGTAGCCATGAAATTAGAAGACACTTGCTCCTTGGAAGAAAAGTTATGACCAACCTAGGCAGCATATTGAAAAGCAGAGACATTACTTTGCCAACAAAGGTCCATCTAGTCAAGGCTATGGTTTTTCCAGCAGTCATGTATGGATGTGAGAGTTGGACTATGAAGAAAGCTGAGTGCCGAATAACTGATGCTTTTGAACTGTGGTGTTGGAGAAGACTCTTGAGAGTCCCTTAGACTGCAAGGAGATCCAACCAGTCCATCCTAAAGGAGATCAGTCCTGGGTGTTCATTCGAGGGACTGATACTAAAGCTGAAACTCCAATACATTGGCCACAAGATGCTGAGAGCTGACTCCTGACTCACCGGAAAAGACTCTGATGCTGGGAAAGATTGAGGGCAGGAGGAGAAGGGGACGACAGTGGATGAGATGGTTGGATGGCATCACTGAATTGATGGCCATGGGTTTGGGTGGACTCCGGGAGTTGGAGATGGACAGGGAGGCCTGGCATGCTGCAGTTTATGGGGTCACAAAGAGTCAGACACGATTGAGCCACTGAACTGAACTGAACTGATACTGCCATATTGGACCATCTTCTGATTAAATGTTAGATTTAAGAGGACAAAATTAGTATCTCAGGAGTGCTTAACTAAGGAGGGAAAAGGAAATAATATGATTTTGCCAGTCATAGTTGTTATGCTGGAAACTATTACAAAGTTTCTAGCTCTCCTAAGAAGAAATAGCCTCTCCTTCTTGCCTTACTTCAAGCACAACTTTTAAAATAACATTTCTCTGGTTACAAAAATAGGATATGTTTATGTTTATTGTGGAAATTTGGAAATGTGGAATTATAGAAAGGTTAAAGAAGAAAATGAAAATCAACTGCAACAATACTACTAACAGAAATAATTCCTGCTATGATTTTGCTTTATATTTCTTCTGTCTGCTTGTGTATAATATACATTTTTGTTGTTTATAAAAGTGTGGCTTTTTATCAATACATAACTAATACTTTCATGCCATTAAAATATTTTAAGCCATAGTATCCAATCACAGCTTCATCATAATTTACTTCATCTCTTGTTGACATTTAGGTGGTTTCCAATGTTTTACTTTCATAATAATGCTGCAATGAATAGGATATCCTGGAACATAAATCATTTTACACACCATAGTAATATCCTTGACATAAATATCTAGAAATGAAATTGATAGAACTAGGTAATTAATATTTTTAAACTTCTAGTACATCCAACCCTGTTACCCTCCAAGAAAACTTCATCAATTTTACACCACCACCAAAAAGTGTTAACAAGCTTGTCTAACAATATTGCAATAGTGCAAATTATTTTTATCTATCCCTTTGATGAATTGCCAATATTGGTTGGATCATAGAAAAAGCAAGGGAGTTCCAGAAAAACATCTACTTCTGCTTTATTGACTATGCCAAAGTCTTTGACTGTGTGGATCACAACAAACTGTGAAAAATTCTTAGAGATGGTAATACCAAAACACCTTACCTGCCTCCTGAGAAATCTGTATGCAGGTTAAGAAGCAACAGTTAGAACCAGACATGGAACAACAGACTGGTTCCAAATCAGGAAAGGAATACATCAAGGCTATATACTGTCATTCTGTTCATTTAACTTATATGCAGAGTACTTCATGCAAAATTCTGGGCTGGATGAAGCACAAACTGGAATTAAGATTGCTGGGAGAAAATATCAATAACCTCAGATATGCAGATGATACCACCCTATGGCAGAAAGCGTAGAAGAAGTAAACAGCCTCTTAATGAAAGTGAACAAGGAGAGGGAAAAAACTGTCTTAAAATTTAACATTCAAAGAACTAAGATCATGGCATCCGGTCCCATCACTTCATGGTAAATAGATGGGGAAACAATGGAAACAATGATAGACTTTTTCTTGGGCTCCAAAATCATTGCAGATGGTGACTGCAACCATGAAATTAAAAGATACCTGCTCCTTGGAAGAAAAGCTATGACCAACCTAGACAGCATATTAAAAAGCAGAGACATTACAAGGTCTGTCTAGTCAAAGCTATAGTTTTTTCAGCAGTCATGTATGGATCCAATCAGTCCATTCTAAAGGAGATCAGCCTTGGGTGTTCTTTGGAAGGAATGATGCTAAAGCTGAAACTCCAGTACTTTGGCCACCTCATGCGAAGAGTTCCGTCTAGTCAAGGCTATGGTTTTCCCTGTGGTCATGTATGAATGTGAGAGTTGGACTGTGAAGAAAGCTGAGCACTGCAGAATCGATGCTTTTGAACTGTGGTGCTGGAGAAGACTCTTGAGAGTCCCTTGGACTGCAAGGAGATCCAACCAGTCCATTCTGAAGGAGATCAACCCTGGGATTTCTTTGGAATGAATGATGCTAAAGCTGAAACTCCAGTAGTTTGGCCACCTCATGCGAAGAGTTGACTCATTGGAAAAGCCTCTGATGCTGGGAGGGATTGGGGGCAGGAGGAAAAGGGGACGGCAGAGAATGAGATGGCTGGATGGCATCACCGACTCAATGGACATGAGTTTGAGTGAACTCCAGGAGTTGGTGATGGACAGGGAGGCCTGGCGTGCTGCGATTCACGGGGTCGCAAAGAGTCGGACATGACTGAGCGACTGAGCTGAAATGAACTGAACTGAATTGATGGATGTAAGAGTTGGACTGTGAAGAAAGCTGAGCGCCAAAGAATTGATGCTATTGAACTTGTGTTGGAGAAAACTTTGAGAGTCCCTTTCCATCTCCAGGGGAGCTTCCTGACCCAGGAATAGAGTTGGACATGACTTAGCAACTAAGCCACTCCCTTGGACTGCAAGGAGATCATATCAGTCAATCCTAAAGGAAATCAGTCCTGAATATTCATTGGAAGGACTGATACTGAAGTTGAACCTCCAATATTTTGGCCACCTGATGCGAAGAACTGATTCAATGGAAAAGACCCTGGAGCTGGAAAAGACCCTAAAGCTGGGAAAGACTGAAGGCGGGAGGAGATGGGGATGACAGAGGAGATGGTTGGATGTCATCACAGACTCAATGGCCATAAGTTTAAGCAAGCTCTGGAAATTGGTGATGGACAGGGAAGCCTGGTGTGCTGCAGTCCATGGGGTACAAAAGGTCAGACATAACTGAGCAACTGAACTGTAAATTATTTATCTATCCCTTTGATGAATTGAAATGTATCCGCTATATTATTTTCATACATGATGCATTTCTGTAAAACAACAGGAAATTTAATTGTGCAAAAGTTGAATAATGAAGTAACATATCATTATAGATTCTAAAGAAGGCAAGAAATATAAAATTTCTAATGGTCTTTTGCTTTTTCAGACACTGATATGGTGTAGATTTCACCTATTTTAGAATCAAAGATGATGTTAGTTTTCTAACACAAGATGCTAGCTCTCAAAGTAGTAAAACTTAATTCAAAAAAACAGTCTGATGACCACCAAGCAGGCAATGTTTTTTTTTTTTCTTTATCTATAAATGTGATAGAAATGTATCAGTGTAACTCTATGATTTAAACTTTTCTTGTATTGCCGGAATATGATTGCCTTTTTTCTTAATAAATTGCCAGATATCAGTTGTGAAACTTTTGGTATCTATTTCTAAATGAAATTTTTTGCAGATTTCTATGCCATTTGGGGGAATATTTTCATATTGTTATCATCATAAGCACTGAAAGTAAATTGGAAGGTTTTATGTTTTCTTTCTCTGCTTTTAAATAATTTTATATATTGTGTGAATCATCTGTTCTCTAATAGTTTATAGAATTTAATCTATGAAAGCACTCAAACTATGTTTTTCTGGAGGTAATTTATCATTAATTTCTAGAGTTTCTATGTCTTCTTAAATGAATGTCATTGAATTTTTCTAGAAATTATTAATTTAATTAAGCTTATAAATTCATAAGTACAGACATTATAATTTCAATATCCTTTATATCTATAGTTTATATTTATTTTGGAATCTTATTTTGTTTTTCCATTGATTATATTAGCTAACTTTGTTATTATCATTGTTATTATTTGTTTTGCTTTGTTCATAAACAGCTTTTGAGTCATTTATCTACTGCCATCTGTTTTCTGGAAAATTCTAAGTCATTACCTCTTCATGTTTCTACCACACTCTCTCGTTTTTTTAGATTCCAAGTACACATATGTCAGATATTTTCCCCATATTTCACTGGTCTCTGATGCTTATGTACTTTCCATCTCTTTGTTTCTTGATACTTTCTTCTTATCAATTTGCTAATTCATTAAATCTGTTTTAATGAAACCTATATATCCAGTTCTTACTTGAATTACTAAAAATTTTTCAGTTCTTAAATATGCTTTTAACTTATCTATGCTTTTTCCAGTTTTCTGCTAATGTTCTCCATCCTTTTTAATAAATGTATCACGAATATTTAAAAATCCATGCCTGATAATTCTTAAATCTGGATCTCTTGTAGGTCTGATTTTATTGTTTGTTTTAATTTTTCTCTCTTAATTTTTGGTCAATATGGCCAGAAATTTCTTAATGTAATGCTGGACATTGTATATAAAATATAATTTGAAATTCTGGACAATGGTGTCTTTGTCCAGATGGGATTTACTTTTGTTTTTGACAGAAAATTAAGGCAAAAGATTTTCACTTTAATATAATTGATTAAAGTTGATTGAAATGACTCAAAGGGAAAGTCACTCAGTCTCGTTCGACTCTTTGCGGCCCCATGGACTATATAGTCCATGGAATTTTCTAGGCCAGAGTACTGGAGTGGGGAGTCTTTCCCTTCTCCAGGGGATCTTCCCATCCCAGGGATTGAACCCAGGTCTCCAGCTTTGCAGGTGGGTTCTTTACCAATTGAGCTATCAGGGAAGACCCGAAATGACTCAAAACTGGAACTTTGTTTTCCCTGTGAGAGTTAGCCCATACTCAGGGTGTAACTGTTTGGGAGCCCCAGTTGAAAACCTTGGGTATTTATTTATAAGCAACTCTTCTTTCTTATTGCTATTCAGTCATTAAGTCGTGTCTGATTCTTTGCGACCCCATGGACTACAGTACAACAGGATTCCCTGTCCTTCACTATCTCCCGGAGTTTGGTCAAACTCATGTCCATTGAGTTGGTGATGCCATCCAACTATCTCATCCTCTGTCGTCCCCTTCTTCTCCTGCCTTCAATCTTTCCCAGCATCAGGGTCTTTTCCAATGAGTCAACTCTTCATATCAGTTGGCGAAAGTATTGGAGTTTCAGCTTTAGTCCTTCCAATGAACACTCAGGACTGATTTCCTTTAGGATTGACTAGTTTGATCTCCCTGATGTCCAAGGGACTCTCAAGTTGGCTCTCAACTTTAGTTTGGGGCACCCAGCCCCATAAGACTATCCTAAAATCTGCTGAGACTCTAAACCTCTCAAATATTACTTTCTGCAAAACTTCTAGCCTCTTGGCCTTCACCTATGCTTCTAACTGACAAATGCCTTAAGATGAAAAGTGGCACCAGAAATGGGGCTCTTCTCTCCAGAATTCTGGCCCTCAAGTCCTTGGTAGCTCTTCAGTGTCATCCAACAGATTTTGTTGTTGTTAATTTCCATTTTCTGTGTGTGTGTGTGTGTGTGTGTGTGTGTGTGGCGTACACACGTGTGCATGTGTCATCCAACTCAGTCCAACTCTCCCATGGACTGTAGTTCGGCAGGCTATTCTGTCCATGGGATTTTCTCAGTGTGTTGAACTGGTTTAAAAGTAAATAGTCTTCTATGATCACAAAAGGAAGAATTTCATTATGTTTTCTCAGTAATCAATTTGTTTTTATGTTTATTGATTTCTTTTTTTGGTTTGTTTTATTAAAGTTTTTCTTACTGTGTTGAATATTTAATTTGTTAACTTTTTCTTCTTTATTGCTTTGAACAATGTAAAATGTAAACTCATTTTCAACTTTTTAAATAAATCTCCATGAGCGGTAACCAGCATGAACACAGAACTGATGTAGTATCCCAAAATTTATCTAGTAAATATTTGATGATTTTCTACTTGGTATTCATTATTCACTTCCCATTTTTTAAATAGCCCTCAAATTTGGCCCTATTCTCCTTCCAGCTAAATTAGTTTGAGGGAAACCGATCCTACCCTTATCTCCAATTTTAGGTCCTCAGTTCAGTCACTCAGTCATATCCAACTCTTTGCGACTGTAGCACGCCAGGCCTCCCTGTCCATCACCAACTCCCAGAGTCCACCCAAACTCATGTCCATTGAGTCAGTGATGTCATCCAACCATCTCATCCTCTATCATTCCCTTCTCCTTCTGCCTTCAATCTTTCCCAACATCAGGGTCTTTTCCAATGAGTCAGCTCTTCGCATCTGATGGCCAAGGTTCTGGAGTTTCAGCGTCAGCATCAGTCCGTCCAATGAACACTCAAGTCTGATATCCTTTAGGATGGACTGATTGGACTTCCTTGCAGTACAAGGGACTCTCAAGAGTCTTCTCCAACACCACAGTTCAAAAGCATTGATTCTTCGGTGCTCAGCTTTCTTCACTTTCCAACTCTCACATCCATACATGACCACTGGAAAAAACCATAGCCTCGATTAGATGGACCTTTGTTGGCAAAGGTCTCTGCTTTTCAATATGCTGTCTAGGTTGGTCATAACTTTCCTTCCAAGGAGTAAGTGTCTTTTAATTTCATGACTACAATCACCATCTGCAGTGATTTTGGAGCCCCCAAAACAAAGTCTACCACTGTTTCTACTGTTTCCCCATCTATTTCTCATGAAGTGATGGGACCAGATGCCATGATCTTTGTTCTCTGAATGTTGGTCTTTAAGCCAACTTTTCACTCTCTCCTCTTTCACTTTCATTAAGAGGCTCTTTAGTTCTTCTTCATTTTCTGCCATAAGGGTAGTGTCATCTGCATATCTGAGGTTATTGATATTTCTCCCGGCAATCTTAACTCCAGCTTGTGCTTCATCCAACCCAGCATTTCTCATGATGTACTCTGCATATGGCAACCCACTCCAGTATTCTTGCCAGGAAAATCCCATGGATGGAGGAGCCTTGTGGGCTACAGTTCATGGGGTCGCAAAGAGTCGGACAGGACTGAGCGACTTCACTCACTCTGCATATAAGATAAATAAGCAGGGTGACAATATACAGCCTTGACACTCCTTTTCCTATTTGGAACCAGTCTGTTGTTCCATGTCCAGTTGTAACTGTTGCTTCCTGACCTGCACACAGATTTCTCAATTTTAGGTCCTGTGTTAGTTAAGATCAAATGACATATTTTATTCTCCTGGCCACAATAATTTGTTCAGTTGTACACATATGCTCTAATCAAATTCATGAGTCATCTCAATATCTTGCTTGGACTCCTAAGAAAAGAATACTCTTTCTTTCCTTTTTATGAGTGAGAAAAATCAAACCCTGTTTTCTCTTGGTTTTTATCTTGCAACCACAAGAGAAGCCTGAAGGGAGTAACATGATTCATGCACGGTGCTGGACAGAGCTGGAACAGCCATGGAGCAATTGAACTGGAACCTTGATTAAACCATGTTGGAAGCCCACCTTCCAGCTGGACTTTTAAATCACAGAGCCAATAAATTCCCTTTATTATTTAAGCCAGTTTGAATCTGATTGATTTTTCTTTCCATCACAGCTAAATGCATTGTACCTAATACCCTTTGTACCTCACAAACACTTTGCAATGATGGTGATATTAAAGAAAAGGAAAACACAAAAGGGAAAAAAAACCCACTAGATTTATAGTTTTAAGACCACATTCAGTTGCCCATTAAATAAAAATAAAAGCCACTCATTTTTAACATCTAGAATCTTGTTTCGTTCCTCACTATATCCCGAGTACCAAGTCTAGTACCTACCAGTTTTCAATAAAGATTCAACAAGTACCTTATTGAATAAGTGAACAGTTATGAATATGAATGATGTTTTCTAAAGCTATTCCTGTAAACTCAAATAGTGGAAGAAAAACATTTTCTCAGAGTGTAATCGAGAAATGTCTCAATGCCATGCCTAGGAAAGACTCTTAGCACTCAATGATCTCATTCAAATGAAATGCTTTGTTCCTAAGATTGCCCACATTCAAAGGTTAGATTCATAAACAATAGACATAAATCCAAAATACTTGTAGTAATAAATTTCATGACATATGTTTTTATAGAATATCAATAAGAATAGCACCAATATGCAAACCATATATAACCAGGTCATAGGACTTTTGGTTCTCTCATTTGTAAAATATGTTAAATGAATGATTCTAAGATAACTCCTACTCTAAAAATAGTATGAGTTTATAATGCCAAAGCTGATCTTTCATCATTAGAGGGGTCAAATCCATTCACACCTCTCGCCTCTTCTGTGGCCTCTGTGGCACTTCCACTAGCTCGGTAATCTATTCAGACTGCAAAAACTCAATGGTTTGCGATTTGCATGTCCAAGGACCAGGAAAATTTCAAAAGGGGCTCTAAGCTCAGCTGATTAAAGACAGCATGAATCAGGCCTCCTCCTCACCCAAAGATCTCTTTAGTGAGGACTGGGGAGGCAAGCAGGATGGGCAACATTAGTCCTATCAGATCTATTCCAAGTTAAAGCAATGAGTCAAATTAAGGTAGGAATTGGGATTGAGGCAAAGGAGGGAAGTGATTGTAGACTAAGAGGCAAACATATTCAATGTTGTTATATGTTGCCCGTAGAGGAGGATTTGAGCCTATGCCAGGCTGGTAATAGCAAATGTTTGGCCCTCAAAGTGTTTCCCATCCTGACATCTGCCATGGGAGAAGAGACAGCAGTCAGCGAGGGGCTGTGGGGACTTGGAGTCTAATGCTTTGGATGGAAGAGGAGTGGCGAGGGTCCTGGGTGGCAACACAGGTGGCAGCCGAGTGGCAACTTACATGCCAGATGGGCGAGTGCCACATGCTGCCCTCTGGCCTACACAAAACCCATTTTAGGGAATCAAGGAAGCCTTGCACTTCTCAAATGGACAGATGATGCCAAAGAGGAAGGTGCAAAATTCTACTCTGTGCAAACTGATAGGCAAAACCAAATAAAGAATTCTTTCTTAGAGAGGAACTGTAAATAAATGAAAGGATCAATTTCAATTTGCTAACAAGGAAGACAATAACTTCCACTGTAACCTGAAGAAAACAGAAAACTGCTAAAATGAGTCCATTCTGCAAGACGCTACCCTCAGCTTCCCTTTACAATCCACCTCCTTTCTAGGCATTAATTTTCGCCCATCTTTAATCTGTCTGCTCATCTCAGTTCTAAGCTTTCTCCACAAGTATATTCACCACTGTGGGTAGCTACCCACATTCTTGCAGGCATGGTAATGGATCATTTAAAATGAGAAATTGCTTCTTTAAAGCTACAAGGCACTTTTAAAGCCAAGACAGTTGAAAAGATGTCATTGTAAGTTAATACAACAAACAGAATCTGGAAAAAATTCTTCCCAAATGTATTTGGCCATGAAGAAGGAAGTGGGTCAGAAAATTATGACCCCTGCATACTTAGCCTAACATACATCCTCATTCCAGACAACTAATTGTGAGCTATTGAAAAATGGAAGCCTAAAGAGAATATTAGAAAAGACATTCTCATAGCTTCTTCTATGAAGATTCTATAAATAGACTGGAAATAATCTCCAGGGGACTTTTGCAACAGCTTGTGGACTGGTAGCAGTAATTAACAGAATCCAAATAAAATGCAATCTCCCACTTAAACACTGTTACAATTTCTTAGTTTTCTTTAAAATTGTGATTATTTCTTGCTAGCTTCCTTGGCTCAAAAGGTATATTTAAATTGCCCTACTTCTGCTCCCTGTATATCAAAGAGTGGGAAAAATATATAGTTTAGTGAGCCAGAAAGGAAAACATTTCTATAAACATATAATCTTACTTTAAAACTGGTGAAGCAAACAGAAGTAACTAAAAATATTATATCTTTGATTTCCATATTCATTACCTCCATGAGATTATATGTAGTAGTTTCAGTAACTGGCTCTTTATTTCTAACTAACTGTATGTAAAAAGTTCAAGCATAAATCTCAAAAGGGGGAATTTTACTTAGCTATTAGAAAGAATAATCTTCCTTTACGGAACTCTGAAATACTGGAAGAGAAAAACAAGGAAGTTACAGAATTTTATTTTATGAAATTATAAAGAAGAAAGTCACAATTTTAAGGATAGTTTATCAATATTTTCGAAAGAAAGATATGAATTCTCTTATATTTCATAAATTCACTAATGGCATGACACTGTACATTTTAGGAGGGTGATGGGACCACTCTTTGTTGCAGAAAATTTTTGCCTAGTAATGGTTCATAAATGCTCTAAATTTCTAATTTTCTTTGTGCTTTTGAGTAGCAAATTATTCCAATCATAATCAATAAATGAGGTTATTGAATAAATGAGAGTCATAATAAAATAAGACACAGGAAGCAATTATGTTTTCAAGCTACTAGTGAATATGTATATAAAGTACAAATTCTGTGGGGTCTCCTTTAAAGTTTTTTTTTTGTTTCACTCTGAGATCTTAAAAACTACATATGTAATTTTAGAATCTTTGTGCATGTGAATGTGTGTGTTCAAAACCAAAACTGAAATTAATAATGGGATTTCATCTAGACATAGATACACTAATAGGTATCTGCATTAGTTTACTAGACAAGGTACCACAAGCTGGGTGGCTTATACAAAAAACCAATACAATATTGTAAAGTAAAAAAATTAATTAATTAAAAAAATAAATTTATTATCTCATAGTTGAGGCTGGAAGGCCAATATTAAGGTGCTGGAAGGGTTGATTCCTTTAAAGGTAGACAAGAAGAATCTGTTCCACACCTCTTGCCTAACTTCTGGTGGCATGTAAGCAATCTCTGGAATTCCTTGGCTCAGAGAAATATTACCCCAATGTAGATCTATGCCTTCTTCACGTGGCATTTTTCCTGTGTACATATCTGTGTTAAAATTTCCCCTTTTTATAAAGACATCAGTCACACTGGATTAGGGCCCACCATAAAGACTATTTTGAATATCTTTGTAAAGACCCTATCTCCACATAGCATCACATTCCGAGGTAAGTCAGTTTAGGATACCAACATGTCTTTTGGGGGAGATACAAGCTCCTAAAAGAACAATTACACTGATAGAGTAAAAGACACAAAAGCAAGCAAGACCATTTAACTGAACTAGATGTCTGTTTCTGTTTTGTTTTTTGTTTTTGTTTTTGTTTTTCAATTAAACAAAAACTAATTCTCTACAATTGGTAAAGAAATTGCCTACCAATGCAGGAGACAGGAGACACGGGTTCAGTCTCTGGATTGAGAAGATCCACTTGAAAAGGAAAGGGCAAAGAAAAGGCAACCCCTTCCAGTATTTTTGCCTGGAAAATTCCACGGACAGAGGAGCCTGGTGAGCTACAGTCTATGGGGTCACAAAGAGTCAGACACAACTGAGCACATATACACAGCTCTCTATAATACCAGAAAACATGGGCATTTTAATTCTGTCCTCAGACTGAGCTAGTTCCTAGTGTTTTGCAGGCAAACTACCCACTGGTTAATTTTTTTTTAATTCAATTTTCCTAAAGTTGTATACAGATACTGGAAAAAACTAAAACTGTCATACCACTGGAATGATTCAGCTATAATCACAGGTCACATAGGCAGAGCATTTTGTTCTTGGGATGAATATCAAGCAAGCACCACAAAGAAAACCCTTAAAAGTAATTATTTCACTGATGTATGTGTTGGGTTGGCCAAAAGTTCGTTTAGGTTTTTCCATAAGATGTTACAGACAAACCCAAATGAACTTTTGGCCAACTCGATAAATCACCTGAAACAGTAGAAATGTTTTTCAAGTTTTATGTTCCGTCAACTCTCATTTGAAATAATGGAAATAGAAAATATTACACCCAAAGGGGACTTCAAATTTGTCTAGTTCAATTACAGACCTGAAAACTATGACAGAGTGAGTGACTTATCTAAAATAATCTCCCAAGTTAGAGTACAGCCAAGAACACAACTCAAGATTTGACTTTCCTTCCAGGTGAATGATGTTCTGTCTCACCATCACATCACCTTTGTCTGCAATCATCTCTTATACTTAGCATTAGGCTCTCAGGGGCTACCTGGAGCCTAGGAAATAAGGTGAGAATCTGTCATAAATGTCATGAGCTATTTCTCCACAGGCCAGAACTAGAATCACCCTCAAGGACTAACACAAAAACTGTGTTGTTATAGAGATTTAAAGTGCAATATATAATTTCGTTATTGTAACTGTCTGCTTTTTATCTTTAAAGCTTTAGTTCTCTCTAGATTATGGTTATAATTGCTGGATTTTCAAATGTAAAAATCCAGGATACATGTCCTACTAGGAAACGTGTTTATTTCAATACATCTGTATATAATGATTACTTACTTAGTATTATTTCAAAGTGACTCTTTTCTGAAAGTTTCAAATTGATTTGAATACTTATGTACATATAAATATCAGATCATTGACATTCATAGTGACAGTGGAACTATAAGATGGAAATTTTAAAATCAGGATTTCCCTAGACTGGTGTTGGGTTGGGAATAAAGGGCTCTTAGAACACCATGATTATAGCAAACTAAAGAAGATTAGACAAGTCTGAATGGGTGGAGAAGTGAGAGTGACTGTAATGAGGGCCCTACAAAACAATGGTTTCTTCAGAAGCAACCGATGACAAAACTACCTAGGTGAATAGTATGAAGTCATTTTTGTTTAAGGTTAAATACACCCTCTGACCAGTGCCCAAATGGGCACAGCAAGTGAGTCACCAAGGATGTAACATTTAAGGAAACACTCCTAACTTACTCTCATGCTAGCCTGAGTGCCTTCTTAAATATTACATCCTAGATGCCTCCCTCTCTTCAATTTAGTCCAGGCCCTTCCCTTCTACCCCTCAGAGGTTCCTGAGAGAGCATCATGTTACAATAGTTTATAAAAATTAACATGCATAATTATAATTCTGAATCATTGGAACACTAAATTACCTCAATAATTCCATCAAATAAGATGGGAAAATACACTTACAAGTTTTAAATTATTTAAATTTTAAGTTCCGGTAAACAGAGCACTAAGCTAATGTTCTGAACAATATATAGTCAACAAGAATGCCTCAGCTCTGACTCCTCAGTGGCTGCACAGTGCAGCTGGGACACAAGCTGGAGACATGCTTTCCCCTTGGGTGGAAGCGGTCTGTGATCCCTGGAGTCAGCGCCAACAGCGCTGCTATAGTACTTGCACCTGCCTCCTTCCTCCCATCTCTGATTGGTCCAGAGCAATCACCTGACCCAGACCCAAGCTGGGCCCATCAAAATTCACCTTCAGAGAATTTGAAATTTAGACTCAAAGCCTGGAGGTCACCAGAATATAGGCATACTTATCATTAAAGCAATTTCCACATTCCTGCAGCCTGGCTGCTGGCCCTTCCTTTCTAGTCTTGGCTGTTCACCATTTACAGTCCATATGATGGCTCAGCACCTTTCCAGAAAGTCTTCCACTGGGCTGAAGTTTGCTGTTAATTTGTAATTCATACCTCCTAATACCCAATGCAGAAATAGATAGACTCTCCTCAAGGTGGGAACTGTGCTGGATGCTAGGGTACTGAGGAGAAACATAATACAATTTCCACTTTGACAGATCTCGCAGAGCATCAGTGGTAAATGTGGCACTGGAAGTGTTAGCCACTCAGTCCTGCCCAACTCTTGGCAATCCCGTGGACTGTAGTCCACATACTCCTCTGTCCATGGGATTTCCCAGGCAAGAACACCAGAGTGGGTAGTCATTCCCTTCTCTAGAGGATTTTCCTGACCCAGGGATCAAACCCATGTCTTCCGCACTGTAAGCAGATTCTTTACCATCTGAGCCACCAAGGAAGCCCCTGAATGTGGTATTACTCCCACTTATTTGATAATTCCATAATTAATATATGAGTCCATTTCTTTTTTCCAATGAGGAATTGGCTTGGTGTTGTTTAAGGTTAGAAACTCTAAGACATAAAGCTATGTGGTCTTATGTATTATATATAGCCCTTATAGGATATAATCTCCTAATAAAATGTTTCACTTAAGATAACATTTGATCCTAATAAATTTTAAATATTAAAGATATTTTGGAGGAAAAAATACCTTTTAAAGAAAAAACTTAAGAGAAAAAATACCATAAGGTTCCCATAACAAGAAAGGAAAGGATATTAAAAATACAATAACTAATATTAAGTGGAATTTTTTTCATACTTTGAAAAATACCTTTTGTTTTAAACATGCAGTATCTCAGCAGCTGGAAAGCTGTGTTATGTGTTTAATTAAATGGCCCACACATGTGTTTATAGTACATCACACTGTGGTCTGTGACCAGATCCCCGGGGTGTACGGTCAGTCTTTTGCCTCATTGAACTCCACGCTGGAGGTCATGGGAAAGGGGTTCCTTATTTGAGTTTTCTCCTCATTTCCACATTTCCTCCACCAACTACCGGCAGATAAACAAAGCCCTGTTCAAAAGGTGACGGACTCCACTGACCTAATCCACTCCGAAATGCCAACCTGGTCCACACGCCCCCTGGACTGGACCAGCATCGCCCAGCTCACCGGGACTTCCCCCGAAGGAGTGGCGCAGCCCGCCTCCCGCAGGCCAGGTTCCGCTCGTCTGATTGATTTGCCTTTTTGCTCTCTTCCTCCCCTGGGAAAAGAGATTCTCAGCACAGACTGGGGCAAAGAGAATCGTGAGGCTGAGATGCTGATTCTTCCTCAATGAGCTGAAGTTCTCCAGATGGCAGCAAGCGTTCGTCATGCAAATTCTTGGCAGCAGGGAGCCTGTCAAGTGGCTACTGCTGCTCATTGTTACCCCCCACTCCCCACCCCCCTCCACACAAACGCAGAAGAAATACCATCTGTCTACTGTGGGGCTGAGGGGTACTTTCCAAGTCCCGGAGTGGGTGCCGCTTAGCAGCCCTGGCTGTATGCGCAGCCCAAGCAGGAGGTGCCTCAAGATGGCACCCAGTCTCGAGGATCCCTGAGCCAGGGAGGCCCAGCCCAGCTGGCAATCCCCTCCTCCCTAGCCTGGCCCCTGCCTGGCTCCACGGCGGGGCAGTTTGCTAGCAGATTTCTCATAAGATATTTATGTAACAAAAATAGCAAAACTGGTTCTGTTTATCCCCTCAGATTCTGGGAACGAGATAAACTGAATTAACGACATGTCTCAATCACTAGTGGGACACAAAATAGCAGAAAGCATGCTCCGGAAGTGAAAAGCACAGGAAGTGTAAAAAAAAAAAAGGTACATAAAACATCAAAATGATTTGTTTGATTTCCCTTCTCTCTTACAAACATCATCTATATTAATAATCATCTCTCCTTAGAAGTAAAAGTTTTGTGTAAAAATGAAAGCTGTCTCTCAAAGACTCTAAACTCCAGAGGAAAAAAGCTTAATACTTTGTCCATCCTTGAGTTCTGGGATAACTGCTATCATTTATTAACTTTATTTTTGTGGTAGGATTTTTTTGGTCATATATACAAATGCAAATAACAGCATAATAAAAAATGCCATATCATCTCTGCATCCCTAATGTTGCCTTTTTAATCCAGTAGTACAGGAGTAAATTCTTCATATACCTAAGTTCAGGTGACACTATCTTCCTTCATCTGTACAAAACTCCTCTTTTACTACTTTTTTAAACTTTAAATCTCCCATAGACATTTACAAAATATATGTACTCCCCACCTTTCTAATCTACCTTCTGTATATTTCCCGTATTTGCAACCTTCAAAAATATGCTCTTTGTGTACTTTTAAAAAATAACATGTGTATATTTTACTGAACTATAAATTGTCTCATTCCTGACATTTTCACCAATATTATACCTTTAGATCTATCCCTATTGTTAATCTTTTTCACAAGGAATGTCAATTTCCCATAAAGAGTCCCATTCTGCCTTGTTTTACACTCTGCCTTTGAGAAGCAGAGTGACTTCTCTGTTGGTACATTTGAGAATGGCTGGCTGGCATGCTCTGCTCTGTTCTGCCTATTTTCTCACAGGTCCTAGCTGTCTGCAGGGGGTCCACTTTATCTTCCCTTCAGAGGTGGAGACTCTGCCTACTCTGGTTTTCAGGTAATGGTTCCCTTTTCTCTCACACTAAATTATATTTTCCAATGCTGCACTATCCAACAGTAAGAGCAATATTTAGACTTCCATGGAGTCTTGCTTTTATTTCTCCATTTATTCAGAACCAAGAAAGGAAGAGGATCATTCCTTATTGGGGATCTCCTGGGAGACCCCAATGCTACTGCTACTGCTAAGTCACTTCAGTCGTGTCCAACTCTGTGCGACCTCATAGACAGCAGCCCACCAGGCTCCCCCATCCCTGGGATTCTCTAGGCAAGAACACTGGAGTGGGCTGCCATTTCCTTCTCCAATGCAGGAAAGTGAAAAGTGAAAGTGAAGTCGTTCAGTCGTGTCCGACCCTCAGCGACCCCATGGACTGCAGCCTTCCAGGCTACTCTGTCCATGGGATTTTCCAGGCAAGAGTACTGGAGTGGCGCTCTTGGTAAACCTAGTTTTTACGGTTTGCATCTTCACATGATACCTACATATTCTTCTGGTGATGGGCACATCCAGTTGCCTCTCTCTCTTTTGCTAACATAGCTAACACTGTAAGAAACAGATTTTCCTATAAATATGAGGAGAGTTTCTGCGAGAGGTTCACCAGGAGTGGGATTGCTGAATCATAGTTACATGAATATTTAATTTCACTAAATACTGGTGAATTACTGCCCAAGGTGACTACATCACCTTATTCCACTAGCAACTGCTATTATGAGAACTTGATGTTATGAGGCTTTCAAATCTTTGTCTATCTGATAATAACTCATTTTTGTGTAGATTAGTAAGTATATGTTATTTATTAACTATTCAATCCCTATCCGATGTTTTCCTGAACTCTTATTCATATATTTCATTCATGTGTTATTGGGTTTACAAATTTTCTTCTTTATTTGCAGGAAACCAATATACATGTTGTGTATGTACTTTGTTTTCACATTATAAATATCTTCTTCTAATCCATTCCTGCCAATTAATTTTGCTTATGGAATCCTTTGTTAAAAACAATGTTTATATTTAGATATTCTCACTTGTGCTCTGGGATATTGCTGGGGTTTCCCTAAATGAGATCACAAAGATAAATTCCTGTATCTTCTTCCATAAAAGCTTTGAATTTTTGCCATTCAAATTTAGGCCTTTAGTTCACTTGAAGTGGCTTCTTTTTTCTTTTCATGCAATATGAAGCATAAATTACAAATTTATTTCTTCATGTCTTGACCTAATTTTTCTATTGCTTATATTAAAGAATCCATCTTTTCCTTGCTAATTTCCAGTATCACCTCAATCACATTTTTCTCCTCTTTCTGCACTTTATTCCATTCCACTATCTACCTATACGTTCTTATGCTAGTACCACATTTAAAAAAATTTTTTTAGTACAACATTTTTTAAACATTTTTGTAATATACCTGAAGTTCTGCTTAGACAAGTCCTTCCTTGGGTTCTTTTTAAAAATTACTATAAATATGTATGGACCTTTATTTTTGTACATATATTTTAGAATCAATTTTTAAAGTTACTCAAAAATTCTCTCGGGATTTTGACTGGATAAGATATCATTTATATATTAAATTCTGAAAAATTGAAATATATGTGATATTAAGTATATCTTTACATTTATTCAAGTCTCTTTTTGTCCTCTTATTATGTTAACAATATATTGATCCTCTTAAATTTTCTGGTACATAGTATAAGGCTATTTTTGTCTCTACCCTTGTAGTACTTATTTGTTCTTTTACTCATTTCATCGCCTAAAAGCTCCCACAGTGTTATGCCAGCAGGGTTGAATGTGACCATTCTTGTCTCCTCCTCAGCCATAAATGAACTGGGCTTGGAACTCCTCCATTAGGGCTGATATTTGTTGTAGGTTTTTGTCACACACATGACAAAATGTGTGTCATATCTAATCCTTCTCATGAATTGGAATGGTTCGAATTATTTGATGATGCTTAAAATCATAAAATCTTACACTTTCAAGTATAATAGAACATTACAAAATGATGAATCTCAAAATATTAGCAATCAAGAATGTCAAAAACTTTCCATTATCTTATTGAAACCCACTTTTTCAGATATAAATCCAACAATCATTTTAATGGTATTTTTAGGGGCTTCCCTGGTGGCTCAGAGGTTAAAGCGTCTGCCTCCAATGCGGGAGACCAGGGTTCGATCCCTGGGTCAGGAAGATCCCCTGGAGAAGGAAATGGCGACCCACTCCAGTATTCTTGCCTGGAGAATCCCATGGGCAGTGAAGCCTAGTAGGTTACAGTCCACGGGGTCGCAAAGAGTCGGACACGACTGAGTGAATTCACCTCACCTCACCTCACCTATCCATTACTTTCATTTGCTTCTCACTTGAAAACTAAGTTTCAAAACACAAAAAAGCATTTGCTCTGCTATAACCCTACACTAAAGGAGCTAACATACTCCACCTTAGCAAGTTTATGGAACCTATAATCCTGGTTTCATGCTCTGAGCAGCAGTCTTGGACATGCTTATAAGACCAGCATTCCTGTGTTTGTTCTACTACCTTAAAACTCCTCAAAACACCAGACACTATACAAATCTCTGTCCCTTAGTTCCTTTCTCTTACCATTTTTTTCCAGTTAGCAAACCATCTTCTCTTACATTTAGGTCTTTACTTCTATGAATTAAAAACCTTACAACTATGATTAAATATATGCCAAGTGGCTTTATTTCTGTCTTCAAAATCTCACTTCCTTTGATAAGACAAAAGTAGCATTTCCTACTACCATCAAAGATTTTCCAGATGGGAGAATGAAAGGACAGCATAAAAGACAGTACTATGAACATATAATACTAATGATCAAATGCATAAAGTAAAAAGATTGCCATTGTTGTGTTTTCTCTGTCCGCTGGCATGTAAACTTAATAAATGCAAGTTCAACTCAATTTAAGTCTCAGTGATAGTGAGGACATAGTTTATGCTAGGAAACAAATAGTCCAGTGGTCCTTAAACGTTAGCATACATCAAAGTCAACTGACGGCTAATTCAAGCACAAGTTTCTTAGCCCCCTCCCCGCCCCACAGTATAGGATTTAGGGAGGAGTACAGTAAGCATTTTTAAATTCCCAAGTGATGCGGTTCTGCTGGTCCAGGGATTCACTTTGACAAGACTTGACACAGTTACTTTCATTTAATATTTATCTTTCTTTAATATTTATCTTTAGTTTTTATTCCCAAAGTTGCTTTTGTGTCTTAGCCAATAATCATTACATCTTTAGCAAATTTCAGTATCTCAAGGCATTATGTGGAAGTATGTAATGTTATTGCTATTCATCCATTTTTGAGCCTATAAAACTGAAATTTCATAATGGTTTAACCTAATATTAAGCTTTGCCAAGAGAAGCTTCTGAAATATTTCTATTCAAACAAAACCCTCCTGATTATAGCTTTCACATAGTTACCTATACTCCTTTTCTCAAACTGGAGAGTCTGGTTAGCTTTCCCAGGTTCAAGTTACATCTTGCTTAGTTCTGTACAGAAGGATAATAGAGGGAAAAACGTTCTTTGCTTCAAATAATAGTGTATGATTAAAAATTCTTAAAAAAACAAAATAATGTATCTTGCTGGAGTAGACCATAGCCTTTATGGTTAATTTTCTGTGTTTGGAAAATAACTCCTTCTCATTTCAAAGTACCCAAAAAAAAGTATCTTTTGTATGTCAGATAATTTGTATCAGACAATAGTTTTGTGGATTAAATATCAACAATACAGAAATAGAAATATTAGAAGTTTAAAAGCCATAGCTAACAATGCATATCCATTTATTGTTGGATTTAACTCAAAATACTAAAAAGACATTAACTAAAAAATATAATTATACAGTTTTGAATACTTTTCTAAAATTTCTCAAGTTTTCAATTCTTTCTCTAATCATATTAAAGGCTTGCGTTGTCCTCAGGAACACAGCAGGATCTTCTTTCTAATCCATTAAGAGAACCTCTCTCATTTTTTTCAAGACTCTGGGAATGAAGTTGTTATTTATGAGAAGGCTTGGTTTCATATGTAAAAACTCAGTTTGTGAGTTTCAAATGAAACTAATTTCTAAAGACTGGCTTAGACATTTAGCTCAGACAGTCACACATAAATTGCACTGATCATCTTAATAACTTTTGGCCAGTCAGACTAAACAAGTCTTTGTCATACCTGGTTTTGCTGTCACTTTGTAAACCCAATGATTTTATATCGTCGCCGGAAACTGGGAAATCAGACTCTCAATGAGGAAATTTTGTAATCATCCAAAACTGTTCTGCCATGTTGACTTCCTTTAAAAGGTCATTAACCAAAGGAAGAAAAAAGCATCTTGGCAACCAAGTTATTATTTTTGTCCTTGTCAAAAACATTTTAAAAAATTTTATCGTTCATAACCATAACTCTTTTATTCTCTATTCATTATGTAGGAAATTTTATTCCATTCCATCTTCTTTTTCATTTTTTCCTCTTCTTTTCTAGTGCAAACTAACTTTGTTTTGTTTTGCTTTAATTTTTACAGTTGAACTTTGCACAGTTTGGTTGTGATATTCGGCTTCTTCTATGGGGTCGCAAAGAGTCAGAGATGACTGAGCTACTAAGCATAACACATTAGCAATTTACTCTATGATTCCAGTATTTTATTATGTGTGATTTAGAGAAGGGGAGGCTTACTTTAATTTACACACAGTATAAAGAACATGGACTTTTAAAACAGATAAATGTGAATTCTAATCTTTATTATGCCACTTACTAGCTACGTGACCTTAGGCAAGTCACTTACCTCTTGACACTTCAGATTCTCCCTTTTAAAATAAGCATATTAAAACCTACTCTATATGAGAAAAGTCAATATAGTTACTGAAATTCAGTTCAGATGCACAAATTCTAAAAGGCAAAATCATAAATATATTATCCAAAAACATTACACTTGAAGAGAAGTTATAAATATCAGACAAACCTGCATGGTATATGAAAGTGATTTGAATTTTTAGAAATCACTTCATCCTGCAAATATATATATCATTTGCCTGTCAAGTTTGGGATCTGGCATCTGGATTTAGCCCAGAATTTAGAGCAAGTCACAGGATGAGTCTCTAAGGCAATATAACTGCCAGGGACTCTGCTAGGCCCATTGCACATGGCCACAAAATGTTACTTTGGGACATTGTTACCTTGGCCTCTTTTTCCCTACGGCCTATGTTCTATTATTAATACAATATCATGCCATGAAAATAAAGCCCAACCATTACTCCAGGCTGAGCAGACTTTTATGGTATGTTATCAAACCTATGGTGTGATATCTTATAAAACAACCCATGATTTTATATGCCACTAAGAATGATTAAATGGGCCTTCCCAGATGACCTAGCAGTAAGGAATTAAAGAATCTGCCTGCCAATGCAGGAGATGGGATTCCGATCCCCGGGTTGGGAAGATCCCCTGGAGAAGAAAATGGCAACCCACTCCAGTATTCTTGCCTGGAAAATACCATGGACAGAGGAGCCTAGCAGGCTATAGTCCATGAGGTCACAAAAGAATCGGACACAACTTGGTAACTAATGCAACAAAGAATGACTAAAAAACTGCAAATTAAATTATTACCCTTACTTCTTTTCTTCTCTTAGCATTTTAATTTTATACATACTAAACAAGCCCATTTAAATTTATTCTGGATCGTACATTATTCGTATGCATCTATAAGAAGGAAAACATCAGCAAAATAGATAGGTTAAGGCATTTTAAAAGCTTTTGCATAGTTTAACTCTCTTACCGTGTTTTTGTATGAGAATTGGTAACACCTCTGTTTTCCCCATAGTGGCATCATCTGTGCAATAATTGAGAGACGTTGATGATGCAGAATTTCTTACAAGAAAGCTCTATCATTGTGTTCAGAATTTTCTTTCAAGTCCCTGACACTAATTCTGCTAGTTCTTTTACAGGTGTGCAAATAATAACATCCACAATAGGAGTGCCACCTAGCCAACAGCAACTGACAAACATCCAACGTCAGTGATAAAGATATATAAAAGTACGAAAAAAGGTACATCTTAGAATCAGTGAGCTCCAGTACTTACTGAGTGAGCTATAACTCATCAGGTAGAAATATTTAGTACTTCATAAAAATTTATATGAATTTGGAGTATGAGAAAATAGTTTTCTGCTGTGTTGTTTTGTCCCATTTTTTTTTCCCCATTCTTCCTTTAGAATTACTGTTTTCTCCCTCTCTTAAATTCCATGAAATGGAAACTTGACCACAGAGAGCAAGCCAAACAGGAATTTATTTTTCTCACATAATGTTAGTCTCAAGATGGAAGGGCTGGAGTAAGTGGCACCACAATGCCATCAGAGACCCATCCTGCTGTCTTTCTCTCTGCCCTGCTTCAAATGCTGTCACATCCTCAGGGCTGCAAGATGACTGATGCATTACGGCCATATTCCCGGGAGGAAACAGGGGGGAACAAAGGCTAAAAGACATCATGGAAGTTTCAGTCCTTTCCCATCAGATTTCCTCTTATGGTCTCACTGGTAAACAATGATTATATGACCAACACTATTTTCAAAAGAGTCTAAGGAGAGAAATGTTTTTAACTGGGAACATGGATAGAAGAGAAAGATAGCCATTAGTAGGAAACTAGATCTACCTGCTACTTTTCTGACCTGAAAAATTTTAAAGTGTGTCTTAGTAGGATCATCACATGCCCACGGAGGCCTGCAATTTTTATTTTATGTAGTCTGAGAAATTGGGTAGAATTTGACTGGGAATTAAACTAACGTTTACAAACACTCGAGTGTTGTAAACCCTTCTCTTCTCTTCCTAAAAAGCACTAGCTATACAGTAACCATAAATGAAAGACATCAAAATGCTTAAGAAGAATTAAAGTAACATAATACTACAGTAGCTTCCCAATCCAGAACAATGTTTTACCCATAATAAGCCATTAATGAATGTGTATAGAATGAATTACAATTCTCATTACTTTTCAATAGATGTATTTTGGGTTTATTTTTTTCTACCTCAGATGGGAAGGGAGGAACCAATGACAATGGTATAGTAATAACCCCTTACATATACATTTAGCCCCAAATACTCTATCACATTCCAATTTCAACTTTTAAAATATGAAATTATAAAAGGTATTTATTTAAATATTAACCATAAGTTGGTACAATCATTTCTCCAGCAAAGCAAACAGCATGTCCACTGATGTTACAGTTCAAACTTGCATAAAATTTTTACTCTGAAATATTTGTAGTTTGGCCCCCATCAGTCTGTCAGTTTTTCTCAGCATTCTGCTCTGCTTACCAGTTCTCTTGACTCTCTCACCCACCTATGTACTTGGACTTTACTACAGTTCCAGAAAATTATCACCTCAATATCATAATTTCTTGTTATTCCTTATACCAATAAGGATAAAATACTGTAAGCTTTCCCTCTGTTACTATAGGCTGCCTGGCTTTCCTTCTCTCTTCTCTCCAATTTCCTTCTCTCCAATTATCTCAGTTTTCTTGATCCAGTTTCCACAAAGTACATTCAGAAAATGCTCTTTGCTATGAGCCTTGTACCTTTCTCTGGGAAGATACCATTTCTGCAGCCATAGAGCTGTACACAGTTTTACTCAGAAATTATTACATAATCTATTCCACTGATATCTATTTTGTATCAGTTTTTAGATTTCTTATAAACAGTTGCCAATCATTATAGTATTCTAACCCTCAAGTCTATCAATTTCTATTTTACAATTACCGTTGAGATTTGATAGATCTTAACCATAGCACATTCCCATAGTTTTTGTTTGTTTTTGTTATTTAACCCTTTTGAGGTCCTTTATGTTCATGCTAATGTACATTATCTGCATTAGATGCTAGGCTACTTGGGAATAGCAGACTATGTCTAAATAGTCCTCATATCCCCAGAGCCCCACAGAGTATTTCATGTAGAAATGTACAATAAATGTATATTGAGTGAATGAATAATTCTTATCCCGAGATTTTCTATAATTCTCCCTTCCTATTAAAAAAAAAAAAGAACAAACAAAACATTTTAAGTGATGTGCCCATTTAACTAGCCTCTTGACATGAGGCTATCACTTGCCTCAAGCCAAATCTGAGGAGTACTCTCTTGATTGTTCATGAGTTCAGACTTCCAAAGTAAATATACACATCAAACTTGAAAAACATCCAACTTGGTATGCCTAGACTCTCTTTCCACCTTGATAGCTATTTTCCTATTTGCAGTGTTGTTTCATTAGGTCATGAAAAAGTCTCCATCAGAAGGCTGGTACACGGCATTAGAATCACAGTTGACTATGGTTTTTAAAAAGTTGGCAACAAAAAAATTAATAATAATAATTTGTTCAATATTACTCTGTTTTCTAAATTTGGTTTGCTTACTTTTCTACTTCGTATGTTTTCATTCCTCAGTTTTCTTTTGCATCTTCTGATCATTACAGCGTATTCAATACTTTCAACTAGCCCTTTAAAATTTGTTTCCTCAACAAACATTTGTTAAAACCACCTCTATGGAAAATGCCCCCAGCCCTGCCAATCCTGCTATTCACGCTCCCTCCAGCCCCTATTCTCCCCAAATTGGTCTATCTCTTGTACTGAGGCTAAATATTTTTGTCCCTATATGACTGTCCTGTTGGAGCTGGTATTCACTGAAGGGGGAAGGTGGTCCTTTTGTTAATTATATGGAAATTACATAGATCATAAGATGGAAAATCATGACTGAAAAGGCAGAATGTAGACCGTGGATAAACTGGATTCCCTTCACTTCTGCAGCCCCAATCTCTTGACTCTAGAATCGAGATATCCTTGAACACTTATAGGGTGGTAGGAGAAAGATGGCCATTGCCATATTGAAGTCAGAATGAGAATTCGGCAAAGCAGTTAGTATACATTTGGACTGGTGACTGAAGAGCAAGAATAACCAGTCACTAACTTACTTCCTGAGTAAGCTATATACTCTGTTGCTATCCACTACATTCTGTTAAGGCTACTAGTCACTCTGCGTGGTGTTAAGGGACAGGCTCACGTCCACTCACTTCAGAACGAGCTAAGGAGAGCGCATCACTCCCTGATGCCAACAAGGAAACGGCAATTGTTACTGATGAGATCTCAAAGGAAGGGGCCAGCTCACAGTCCTTCCTCCACCAGGATTTGTCTGCCAAAATTGCAATCTGATAGTCTGCAATTAGAAATCGAGCCAAGAGAGTTCCTATAGAGCATTCTGTGTGCTGTGCATTTTGCTGTCATACAAGGATAAAAAAATGAACAACTCTGACCAGAAAGAGTTTCCATTCTAGGAGGGCATGCAGCCCATGAAACAAGCAATTATAATAGTGTCATACATGACATGATAATACTACATACAATAAGGATCTGTCTTTCTTTGATACCTTCAAAATTATAGTAATTTTTTGTCTCTCCTTTTTAAGGCTCTCCACTTTACTTTATTTGTTGTTCTACAACCACCACAGAATTTAAGACTTTAACTATTGCCTCTTTTTATAGGATAGTAAACCTGTGTTTACCATGTGAAATATACTATGGTTTGTTGGGGAGTCCTTAAAGCTATAGAATTAAATGGTTAATTTCCTTAAAACTTAAATTCTACTAATATTTATGGCAATGGCTCAAATTTAATATTAACATAATCACTGGAATATGAAGTAGAATGCAAAATTAATGGTCAATATGTTTTAAGTCACTGAATTCAAAGACCCTCTTTGCTTAAAGCAATGGGCATTAATTCTATCCTGAAACCCTCAGGAGTAATGGACGCTTAATGAAATATTTTTAGAAGTTCTGATTAAAAGCTCTAAGCAAATACTAGCCAACAAGCCACTATCCTTTTTCTTAAAACTATAAATTGTACATACACACCAAAGAACACACAGTGCAATACCATTCACATTCTCATGCATCCCATCCTGTCCCTTCACCACCATCCTGAAATCTTCATTCTGTTTTTTGTTCAGTGTTTTTATGACACATACATGTATCCCTTAGCAATATATTGCTTTTGTATTTTTTTAAATACAAAAACTTTTTTTTTTCATAAAATAATTTTCATTGGAGGACTTCCCTGGTGGTACAGAGGATAGGAATTTGCCTGCCAGTGCAGGGGACACAGGTTTGATTCCTGGTTCAGGAAGATTCCACATGCCATGGAGCAACTAAGCCTATATGCCACAACTACTGAGCCCAAGACCTGCAGTTTCTGAAGTCCCTGCACCTAGAGCCTGTGTTCTGCAATAAGAGATGCCACCACTATGAGAAGGCCATGCACCGCAACAAAGATTAGACCCAGCTCTTGGCAACCAGAGAAAGTCTGCACTCAGAAACGAAGACCCAATGCAAGCAAAAAATTAAACATAAATTACTTTAAAAATTAAAAAATATAAAAGATGCTCACTTTATATTTATCCTGTTGAAATAGGTTTTCTCCACTCACACTGATACTTATTGTTTATTTTATATATATACATATATATAGTAACTATGATTAATTGACTTTCACAGCTGTATAATTGACATGGCATGAAAAAGATAAAAAATATTTGTCTAGTCTCATGTCAGTGAACATTTAGGTTGTTTCCAAACATTTACTTTCACACACATTGCTCTGCTGGGAACATTATCGTACACATTTCCTGGTGCACATGGGTAGAAATTACTCTATTTATCTAGGAATAATTTTCTAGGTCATAGGATATGCATATTTTTAACTCTACAAAATAGTGCCAAGTAATTTTCCAAACTATTTATACTATTTCCTGTCCAAAATACATGAGTGCTTATTGCTTCATATCCTTTACAGCATTCATTGTCTGGCTTTCTAATTTTTGCCAATCTTAAGAGTTGAAATGGTATTTGATTCAGAGTTCAATGGGCACTTCCTCAGTGTCTTACAAAGTTGAGCCTTTTTCCATTTGTCTATTGGCCTCTGAGTTTCCTCTACCCTGAAATGACTCTTTGGGTATTTTTCCCCCATATTTCTATTGAGTTATTTATCTTTTTCTTATTGATTTTCAGGAGTTTGAGGGTATATAATCTGTTCTGGCTAAGTATGCTGCATAGACAGACAGTCTGAACTTGGCTTTTCATGTTACTTGCGTTTCTAATGAAAGTAGTTCTTAATCACAATGTATTCTAGTTACCAACCTTTTTATTGTGGTTTGCACTTTGGTGTTATTACCTAAAAAATCCTTCCCTATTTCTAAGTGGGAGGAGAGGTAAACAATTGTTTCTCTTATGAGGAACAAACATCATAACAAATGTATAGAAATTTTATTGTCTAATTTTCATTTAACAGACTAGCCTGGGTACACAATACTCTCTCTAAAAAAAAAATAATTGAACCCTCAAAGTTAATAGATTGCTTCATTGCTGTGGTAAATTACAAAAATGATCACAAATTCCTCCCTTTCTTGTGTGTACTCTTCTTTATTGCTGCCTCTGCCATCATAAGACAATGTCTATTTTTCTACTCCTTGCATCTTGGAATTGCCATATGACTTGCCTTGGTCAATGGGACTTCAGCAAATGTATATAACCAGAAGCTGAAAACTGCTTATTCTGTGAACCTTGCCCTCTTCTTGCTTTATACACTTGAGGTACCTATAAAAAGAATCCTGGGCCAGCTTATCAGGGGATGAGAGACCAAATGAATCAGAAATAAATCATCTTAATGAGACCACCCTAGATCATACAGCCCCCATGAAGCCAACCAGACCAGAAGTACTAAACAAACCCATAGGATCAAGAGGAATAATAAAGGTTTGGTGTTACAGCTAAATTTGGGAAGGCTTGTTGTGCTGCAAAATCTAACTGATACAACAGTACACAAGACTCATTTCCATGTTTATGGGGTCAGAGACTGCTAATGCCAAGATCCATCCTCCCCTCTCAGTAGAAGAAGCTTCCTCTTTATGTTAATCCATGGCCAGCTATGGTCTGCATTTGCCAGCCATCTTGTAGCTATCCAAGGCTAGGAGACCCGATCTAGGCCAATAGAATGTGAGTAGTAATGAAAAGTACAACCTCACAGTTTTCTCCTTTATAGTATTGCTTGCATTGGACTCTCCTTTCTTCTCTAATTTTTGGGCTGAATGTAGGTATATCACAGTTTAACTAAACAAACAAACAAAAGAATCACAGCAAGAGTTATTTTTTTACTCACCCTAAACTACTCTCCTGCTTTGGAAACCTTCTGTGAAAACATATCAATGCTTCTATCATAGTAAAGCTATTCTAAGTTGGGCTTTTTTGTTATAGCAACTTATGCTTACCTGAACTAACATACTTACCAAAAGTCAGCAGTGCTTGACTTCAAACTTACTTATGACAAATGTATTTGTTATTGTAAATAATATGATTTTTTAAAAATATTATTTCACCCAATAAAATAGGAATGTAAAATAGAAAGAAGTTATTATCTCTGTAAAAACTAACTTGAATACTTTGGATGAGTCACTAAAACAGATATGAATGAGACAGCTGGGATGTTGGGGACAAACTCATCAAAATCTAAAGGATTCTTCCTTCAAGGTGCTTTATAAATGTCTTTAAATGCTCCTTTTATGTAAAAAAAGTTGAACATTATAGAAATGATATTGTGTGTGAGATTTATAGAAAAAAGATATAGAAAAAGATAATTCTGAGTTTCATCAGAAGACATATGTTTAAAGAAAAGATTTTGATGCAAGATTATAATCAAGCAAAAAAGTAAATTATACTTTGGGGTAGTATAAAGTCTAAAGAATCTTTTTAAAATTTCCTGTTTTAGCTGTTGTTTTCATTTGTTTTAATGAACCAAGGACTTCCCCAGTGACTCAGCAGTAAAAGAATCCATCTGCAATGAAAGACTCACAGGGGACGTGGTTTCCATCCCTGGGTTGGGAAGATCCCGTGGAGGAAGAAATGGCAACCCGCTCCAGTCTTCTCACCTGGAGAATCCCATGGACAGAGGAGCCAGGTGGGTTACAGTTCATAAGACTGTAGAGTCGGACATGATTGAGTGACTAAGCACTACACTGTAAGAAGGCTTCTAACTGCATAATCCCTTCACGCTTGAGTCAATCATGCTTGGATGAAGTGAAGTAGGACCAGGGTTGGGACAAAAATAGAAGTGGTGAGGATGACAGCAACCTGGAGATGGGATGCTCCTTCCAAAGGGGAGCTACTACTTGGTTCCTCCAATTGTTGCCATGTGGAATCTGATCAGAATTGCCAGGTCTTTCCATTTTAGGGGAAGCTAGAAATTGGAGTGTGTGTGTGTGAGAAATCTGTGAGTTTTAAATGTCAACAACTATGATAGAGACTGCTAGCTCTCATCAGAGTACATTTTCCTCTTCAGCTAGACTACATTTCCCAAGACCCACTGCTTTGTGCTGGGGTCACAAGACTGGGTTTCAGTCAACGGCAAGTATGCAGAAATGATTGCTGCCTTTTCTTTCCAGGCCTGGAGTATAAACTTTACCTTCCACTGCATGAGATGCTGATAACCAGAGCATAAGCACACTTCACATATTAAAAATGATAGAGTCACTGTCATCCAGGTTCCCTGAAGACAACATAGAGTCCTCCCTCCTCCTCCCAACCTGGAACAAAAGAACATCCATTCTGGATGGAGTGAAAAATAAACTTCACTTGTGGTTGAGCCATAGCATTTGACACTAACCAGTATAACTACTAACTTCATCTAAAAATATTATTGAAGTATAAATTTATAACACTGAGTTAGTTTCAGGTGTATAGCAAAGGGAAAAAGAAAATGTATATTCTTTTTCAGATTCTTTTCCCTTATAAGTTATTATAAAATATTGAATATAGTTCCCTGTGCTATACAATAGTTCCTTGTTAGTTACCTATTTTACATATAGTAGTGTGTATATGTTAATCCCAAACTCCTAATCTACCCCTTCCGTCCCCTTTTACAACATTGTAAATCAAATACGCTTCAATTTTTTAAAAGATATAGAGTTCAATATTCAGTTCTCTGAGCTCCTATCTTGGAAGCTGCCTTTAAGGATCTTACTTTTATCTCTCCTTTCAGAAAATGTAGGGGATCCTTACTGTTTTTCTTCCTTCTTAGTCTCTCTCTCCTTGCATATTCTGTTTTGAAGAAGATGAAAAACTAATAGTTCTTTCTTTCTTCTTGGTCATTTTCTCTTCCTCCATTGTATCACTTTCTCTTTTATTCTGCCCTAATCTTCAGTTATTCCTTTCAGCTTTTTTTTCATTTCTCTCTTTTGGAAGCTCTCTTGAGTAGTGTGAATATGTACATGTGTATCCAAACTCATTATTCCAGTATTCCCACAGTTTTGATGTTCTCAACCTCTCAATTTTTTTTTCAATTGAGTTTTTATGACCCATTACCTGGTCTCACAGTCCTCAACCCTAACAAATATTTTAAATTAAATGGACCTGGAAGAGAAAGTGTTCTTATCACAAAGGGGTTGGGAGCATAGCAGCGTTGGGAGAAGAATGAAGTGGCAATGATCACACACTGACAGTTACAGGAGGCCCCACCTCTCTTCCCATCGGCCAATTCTGAATCCAGAGCCCTCTCTCACAACTGCACACCACAGCTGACAATCCTAAGGCACAAGAGAAATATCTTTTCCAAAGTCTCACCACTCATCAGTACAGAACCCCAGGTTTTATATGTCATAGTATAAGACTTATTCCAATAAACCAAACATTTTCTCTGAATTTCCAGCTGCCTTCCTATGTTAGGCATCCACATCTTAAAAAAAAAATTAACAACATATCTGATTAGAATCTTCCATAGAACCTGCTCTCTTGAAATACCCTCGTTTTGGAGAGATGTTCCTTACAAAACAAATACATTGATGTTCTAAGATTTAGGTGCTCTAGCAATAACAGGTCCAAATTCCTGAATATTTTAAAATACCTCATGTTTTTTATTTTGTAGAAACAATATCCAAATATTTGACAGTATTTTTCATTTCCATTCCAAAGTTTTAGTTGTTATGTAGATAATTTTCAATGTTTTCCTTCAGAAAAACTCTATTTCTCTGAGTAATTACTGTATACATTATAGCTGGCTTTTTTTTTAAGAGTATAATGTTGAGATTCATGAAACAGAAATTGAGATCACAAAATCCTCCCATCACCTATTCTTAGCTCCCCAGGAAAATACAAACAGCTTGGTCCCCCAAGAAATATTTTCAAAGTACTAGTCTTTTTTTTTTTGAAACTCAGCATAAAATAGTATATATCACCTCCTTCTCCAATAGGGTAGGGCAAAAGGTAGAAGAGAATAAGGTAAATAAGATAAATCCATGAAGTTACTCAACCAATGAAGCAAGGAAGTTCATGAAAGAATAATTTAAAAATAAAATTTGGCTAAAATACTATCCTTCACATTTCTCCAATTCTAAGGAGATGTACTTGTATCAAAGTAGGACGGAACTGTAGCAGTTCTCTAGATAGGTTAAGGACCACTTTCACGTATAATGATCCACACAACGATAGCCTCTTTTTGGTTTGGCTGAAATTATTCAGGCAGCTGCCTCAATTTTTCTTTCACTTTCCACATACAGGAACATTTCAAAGTAAAAGGAAAACCCATGGCTGGAATTTTAAATGCACAGCTCCACATTTTATTCAAAACATGAAACTTGTCAGCCTGGAGACGTCATCTCAAGAGGGAGATCATTCCACAATGACCAAAGCCAAATCTATTCATAGGATCCTGCTAAGAGAATGAGATAGTCGAATTTTAGCATTCACAAAGCTCTGTTTTCATCCAACTTACCAAGACAGGCAAAGAAAGATAACTTTTTGATTAGGTCAAGGACTGTGGATGGCAGTATACTATATTTTATTTCATTTAATTCTTATTTTAGAAAATCCTCTGTATAGCAGATGTATTTCTATTTTGCAGACAGATACAGTGAAGAATTTTTAAAAGATAAGAAATTTGTCCAACATAAAGAACCAAACTGTTCTCTTGATATCAAGCCCAAAAATCTATCTACTGCAGAGACATAAATGAGAAAATTTACCAGTCAGGGAACTGAAAAGTAGCACTTTTGGTGGTTTCTTTTTCAATGTAAAGTCTCTAAAAACTAGGTAATGTTCTCTAAATCAGTAATAGTAATATCAAAAACATTTGGAAACTTTCTCAAGTTCTGTCCCTCAATAAATATAATAAATTAGAAGTCTTAATTACTTCTGAAAGTCAATTGACTTGACTTAGCAAACCAAAGGGAAATTAAGGGAAAAAAAATGGGAAAAATAATTAAATCATTTTTGAGAATCCTTTTACTTCACAAAATCAATTAAATCCAACAAGTTGGTTTTGTTTTTCCCATTTTGTGTTAGGCCTAATCCTTACATTGAAATGTACTATATATAGTTGCTTAAATAGTTAAATGAAGCACATACACTTAGTTTCTCAGTTGTGTCAGACTCTTTGCAACCCCATGGACTGTAGCTCACCAGGCTCCCCTGTTCATGAGTTTCTCCAGGCAAGAATGCTGGAATGGATTGCCATTCCCTTCTCCAGGGGAATTTTCCTAACCCAGGGATCAAACCCTCATCTCTTGTGTCTCCTTCACTGGCAGATGGTTTCTTTACCCCTAGTGCCACCTAGGAACCATAGGTACATACAAAGTAAACTCCAACTTAAATGGAGTAAGATCCCAAAGGGGTGCTGACATTTACATCTAGGAATTCATTTCTCACCAAGGGTTGGTCTTATGATCCTACTAATCAGGAAACAGATCAGGATGACTTGGAAAGCATTACCCAGTTACACCAGTTCTATTTTATCCTAGGCTTACAGAATTCAATTCCTCTAGGATAATGCATTGTGAAATTTTTCAGTATACTGTATGATTTAATGCCCATGTTAGTTAAGAACTACTGAGTATCATATCAACCTGAATTTGCTAGAGAAGTCAGTATCTTCCATGAGGCTGGTCCAGATGCCCCTCTTTTTCATTGTGTGTGTGTGTGTGTGTGTGTGTGTGTGTGTGTGTGTATTTACACTGCTTCAGACGGGAGGAGTTGGAAGCCTGCTCTAGGTTAGGCTTTCAGGTAGGCCTCCACCATCAGGGGCTCAGAGTCTGCGGGTTCTCTGTTGCCCCTATCTGTCAAGGTTCAGTCAGCACCACATCCTAAAGCCCTGTAGTTCTGATGAGTTTTTTCTTTCCTTCATCTTCTCAGTCCTCCAGTTATACCTCTCCTATACTGATCACTGTGATGATCAAGAGGGTCTCCAATATGCAATGGACATTTCTGTTATTAATAAAACTAAAATCATTGTTGTGGGCAGCTGAACTTTAAAATTCAACTGGTTTTTTCTAACAATGCCACATCAGGCAAGGTGTTCTAAGAGATTATAATGGACATTTTGTTACGGTCATGGGGAACAATCATGGTCTACCATACTTTAAAATGTTTACATCTCTGTTAGCTCTGTTCTATGAAACAGAGCTGTGGGTTTCTGGATTTGCACTTATTTGTGTTTGAGATTTAGAACTAGAAGTTTGTTCTGTTTTGTTAGGCAATACTGCCTTACCCCAGGTGACGCTAGTGGTAAAGAAGCTGCCTGCCAATGCAGAAGGAGACAGTAAGAGATACAGGTTCGATCCCTGGGCTGGGAAGACCCCTGAGGAGGACGTGGCAACCCACTCCAGTATTCTTGCCTGGAGAATCCCATGGGCAGAGGAGCCTGGCAGGCTATGGTTCATAGGGTTGCAGAGTTGGACACGACTGAAGCCACTTGGCATAAGCATGCACTGCCTTAGCCTAGCAATCGTGGATCAGTCCACCTATAAACAGAGGAAAATCTCCACATTTAAAAATTTTCTATGAAAGCATATCAACCCTATCCTCCAGATTTAAATTGACCATGGGGGTTTCTTGGTGGCCCAGGGGGTAAAGAATCTGCCTGCAATGCGAGAGACCCGAGTTTGATCCCTGAGTTGGGAAGATCCCTTGGAGAAGGGAATGGTTACCCACTTCATCATTCTCACCTGGAGAAGTCTAAGGGCAGAGGTGCCTGGTGGGCTACAGTCCATGGGATGGCAAAGAATCGGACGCAACTGAGTGACTAACACACTGTTAATCAAACTAGAGGCAACAACTGCAGTCTACGTTCTTTTCAGGTGCAACACTAGAAATTCTGCTACTTAATCCTTGTGAAGAATTTATTTACAAATTATAGTAGTAACACTTATGGGAGATTTTCTGAAGGATATGCAATCCCACCATTATACATATGTTTTTTCTCCTTGGATCAAGACAGATCTTGAGCACTACATGTTTCCATCACACTGTTTACTCCTTTGTAAGATTTCTAATACTGAGTTGCACTTCGTGCCATCAGCTTCTTACTTGGCTTCCTCTGTCAGTGACAAAAGTCAGCGATGCTCTCGGGATAGCTACAGTAATGGCACAAACCCAGCCCTTGCAGGAAGAGCAGAACACAGTAGAGTCAGGGAAACCCGCTGTCATTCAGAAAACACCACAGTTCCCGGGATGGACTGTCCAGCCCCAGTTCAGCAGCAGGAGCTTATTGATGACACCATTTCTGTCCGCACGAAATCACCACCCCATCCCTTGCTCTGTGTGTCCCTTTCACTTTTTGCCTATTTATTGTCTCAGCTGCCTCTTGGCCTTTGCAACTTAACTTTTCTCTCTGTGCCCTTTGGTTCCTGCTCACACTTCCAAATAATTGCCTCCCTCTGTGTGTCTCTTAACATCAAACGCTCCAAAAGAAAACATCCAATTGTTTCCTCTCAACTTCAATCACCCTTTCTGAGCAAACCTTTTTTGTCAGATGGCCTTGTAAGGCCACTGGCCAGTCTGTAAACATTAGTTCCTCTTGAGTCAAGTGCCCCTCCCTTCCCCAGGCCAATTAGCTGTGGCCATGATGTTTGTAATTGGGAGGCTTGTGAGTGTGTGTGTGTGTGTGTTAGAAGGGGAGGCTACATAGTACAGAGAGCAGTTATTTGTGGTCAAGCCAACTATGGCTACTTTCCTTTCTTTAGAGGAGCTCTGTGGTCATTGGAAGCACTCTGAATCTCAGTCTGTCTTGTTTGGAGCTGAGGAATAGTACCCAAAATACTTATAAGAGCTATGATATTGCATTTATTTTAGCATGGTATTGAGAAGGCACCACAACATTGCACAGCACACACTTTTTCACAGATCTGGTAGGGAAATTTCTCTCATATCTCAATACAAGTAAAAGTTTGTCTTATCATTTGTTTTTGCTGTCTCTGCCCTTATGAACAGCATGAATTTTGTAAACAATATTCTTTGGACTAGCTGCTAAAAAATTCAAGGTTAAATTTGTGGATCACTTCTGATAACAATACAGGATTTTCTAGAGCACACTCTATTCTTTGATCTCATTTTCTTTTCCTGTCATTTTATTTCACCTATACATCCTCTTTTTTTTTTCTCATATATAACTAAGCCATCTCAAATCTCAGTTTCAGAGGTGATGAGATATAAAAATGCTGTGATTATCTATTAACATAATTATCCATTTCACTAAACTATGAATTTTTCAAGAAAAGCAAAAATATTGTCATCTATGTACAAATAGAATTAAGTCCAGTTCTGGTCTGCAATAGACATTAAAAGTTTGTTGAATGATTAAAGATGATACTAATAAACTTATTTGCAGAGCAGCAACGGAGACACAGACGTAGAGAACAGACTTTGGACACAGCTGGGGTGGGCAGAGGGTAGGAGAGGGTGGGATGTATGGAGAGAATAACACGGAAACATCATCATATGTAAAACACATAGCCAATGGGAATTTGCTGTATGACTCAGGGAACTCAAACTGGGGCTTGGTAACAACCCAGAGAGGGGATGAGGAGGGTGGTGGGAGGGATGTCCAGTTGGGAGGGAACATAGATAAACCTATAACAAATTCATGTTGATATTTGGTAGAAACCAACACAATACTGTAAAGCATTTATCCTTCAATTAAAAATAAACATTTTAAAGTTTGTCAAATGAATGAATGGTTTAATGATTTTTGCCAAACTACTGGATAGTGATAAATTTCACACTGCAGATATTTATTGAGTAAAATGTGCATCTGGAAATAAGTTTTTAAGAAAACTGGCATATTTTTGATACAATCTTGGTAACAATATCATCAGATCTCAAATTCTGATTCATCAGAACTACAATATCTCTTTTCTTTTCATCAAACAACACTACTATAGACACTAATTGCATGAAAGCAAGATTGATATAAGTTCATAAGTTTATAAGAAAAAAGAACATGAATTGCAGGGGAGACCAAAGCCAATAGTTTAAAAGCAAATTGCAAATTCTTCTAGTAATCATTTTGGCATTACTATTCATCATCGTGACCTGACTCCAAATGAAGTCGTATTTTCGTATTAGTGTCCTTTGAAATATGTAATTCCATAAGCATTCCATTGTGATGAAGGTTCTTGTGTCCGGCGGAACAGAGAAAACACTGTATCACAAGTTACTCATGGCAAGTTTTTGGCAACTACTTAAAGGGAACAAATAAAAGGAACAATATAATTCAATCAAGAGCTGGGTAACACACAGGAGAGAAAAACAGGGCTGGACGGAAAATTAGTAAAGTCAGCATTGTTCCTGAATGCAGCAGTTTACAAGGCTTTAGAACTAACCAGAAGGAATGCATTGTGCTAACTTGATACAACAGCTAATTGCTATGTGTGGTTACTTAAAGCAAAAATTTAGCTGTAAGAGGCATTAGGAAATCTGTCATGAGGGTGTCACGTCATGGTTATGTTTCTGGAAGGAAAAACAGCGAGTTGGGAATTCTTATCCTTGGTCCTAGAAGCCCAGGAATGCCAGTCTCCTAGGGCGGCTCCGGTGCGAGGCCTCAGCACTTTCTCCACGTCATTGGGGTAACTCGGGCCCATGTTCAAAGGCTGCCTGGAGAGCAGAGCAAGACATTCCCGTCGCACTCCCCTAGCGGCCCAACTCTAAACGCTTTCTTAGACTCAGAGATAAAAAGCCCTTGACCTTTTACCTAAAACTGAAGTGCATGATCACAGGAACTGATAGTCTGCGTACAGCTCAGGTCCCTCCTGGAAGCAAAACCTCTTGGTTTCAGATTCTTATTCACAACCTTTTAAAAGGGAAGCATCATTGAGGGTGCAATTTGGACTCATAAAACTCTGCATTAATTATATACTGACTCTGCGCTACTAAAACAAAGCCCTTTGACGAGCGGCCATCAGATACCTTTCAGCGGAGGGAGTCTCGGCTGTTATTCTTACAGCGCCCATGAAAGAGCACTGATCCTCTCTCGCAGCGGCTTTTGTTTCGAGCCCTTCTTTTTCAATGGTTGTCATGGAATCAACTTATTAACATATGAAAAGCCATACACAACTCTTTTCCCTTTACCCCCGCCTCCCCCACCACCAAAGCCTGTTGCTAAAGCCTTAGTTCTTAATATTCATGTAAAGGAGGGTGGGGTGTGAGAACAGAAATAAAATTGTGGGTGAAAAAACAAAGATGTTTTCAACTTGCATTCTCTGGGGCAAAAATGGTTGATTTTCTGTTTGAATTTTCTCAATTTCTGTCTTTTTACGGAATCTTTCCCAGATTATGGTTACTACCATCTCCTACCCCATTAACAGTCAATTTATTCACCAGAATTGCTTTTAATTACCTCATGAGTCAGAGGATAGACACGCAAGCTTCACAAGTACTATGTCAACAGCTTTTGTTTACTTTAGGGTTAATTTTGATGAGCAATTCTCATTTGTCTTTAAAATAATTTTTTAATTTCTTTAAAATCTTCACCTTAGTGCAGAAGTGACATAAAAAAATTTTTTTAAGTGATATTATCTGGACAGCAGCTCATGAAAAAAGGATAGGATCCTGTTTGGTTTGGGGAGTTGTTCTAGCGCATATCAGTAAGCTACTTCTTGTCTCCCTCTGTGTATGTAGTCAAAGTGATACATTGTTTTTCCATGTAAAAATAAACCTTGCCAACTCCCCCAAATGCACTTATGTAACTGACTTGGAAAGGCTCTGAGAAAGACAGAAGACTTTTTAAACAAAAACAACAAAAATTTCTGAAGCACATTATACTCTGTATACTACAGACATACAGACTAAACCCCAGGTACTACCGGTAAAATATTCTTGCATAACATAGATTTACCACTTATCTGGCTTACAAGAAATATCTCAACCTAGTCCCCATCTCAGTAACTTTCATTGAACATAATGATGATGATGATGAGACTTAAACAACTAGAACCATCTGCTAAGTGGTAAAAGCTTTATATGACTGATTATTTAATGCTCATAAAAATCATCTGAGCAAAAGTTGATCGCTTCTACAATCCAGGGGCATAGATAGATGCTCAACTGAAGTTCTTTTAGGGAAAGACGTTTGGTAAAATATGCTTTGTCTAAAACTGACCGAGTTGGTTTGGGCAACTTTCTTGGATATTCCACAGGTAATGTTTGATTGTCAGTGGCAAACAACCAATTCAGATGAATAAGTAAGAAAGTAAAAAGGGAGGATATTTATTGACTCCTGTAACTAGGAAATCCAAGCAATATTTGAGCATGATTAAATCTTGGGGTCAATAAATGTCCACTATTGGTCTGACCTTTCTCTCCATCCTCCCTCTTCCGCTTCATCTCTCAGCCCCACTTCCCTTGAAAGAGCTGCCTTATGCTCTGTTACAGTCAAGACTCCCTCTAAGCAGCTCAAGAAAATAGCTGAAGGAACTTCACATTCACTCTCTGTTCAGTAACCCCAATGGAAAGTGGTGACTCCTTTCTCCTTTTTTTCGCATGTGGCAAAACCAGAGAAAGAGTCTGTCTGGTTCATGTTCCAAATTTTAACTACAGCTTTCTAGCTAGGGGAATATTTGGCCAGTATTGTTACTGACTACTCCTACGGCTAGAGGTAAAATATCTGTTATGCAATAAGAGAGAGATAAGAAAGCCTCTTGAGAATAGACAAAATCAATAGTCACCTATATTCCACACAGGCCTTTACCCTTCTGTGTTTGAAATGAAATGTAACTCAAGTAAGGTTTTCTAATAATAAGCTTCCTTGTGTGTGTTAGTTGTTCAGTCGTGTCCAACGCTTTGTGACCCCTGTGGACTATATAGCCCACCAGGCTCCTCTGTCCGTGGGATTCTCTAGGCAAGAATACTGGATTGGGTTGCCATTTTCTCCTCCAAAGGATCTTCCCAACCCAGGGATGGAACCCGGGGCTCCTGCATGGCAGATGGATTCCTTACCAGCTGAGCCACCAGGGAAGTGTCATTTGAACTAATGAACGCAGTGGAGGTGTGTTTATTACCAGAAGAGTGAGTAACATCAACATTTCCTTCCATGGGAATTTACGTAGCAGTGTGAAGTCCTGAACAAGTTGGAATAAACCAGTGATAAGGAGACATGGTGGAGACCCAATTTTATTGAGATGACGCACTTAAAGTATCAAGAGATACTTACTTAGTTCCTACCATGTAACCCACAATATGTTTCACGCACAGGGGAGGGAAAAATGAGAAACATCCAGGCTATCAGAAGATAGAAGTAACATATAATTACCTAACATACAGCCTGGAGGGTAAACTGAAGGTAAACTGAAACCAGGACAATCTATAGGAAAGTGATAAGGCCATGAGTTAGCCTGTGTCTAAATAAAGGAAGGCTTGAGTTCAGAATGCTGCGCTCCCGCTGCCCTTTGACATCTCTGGATCCTGGGATCCCTGATCAACCCCCAGTAGCAGAGGTGAGATGCAGGATTTGGCTTAAGTGGGATTAGGATAAGGAATCTGTAAAATACTCTGCTTATCTCCTGCCTGCTTGTTACCATTCCACGGGACTTAGGACAGATGCCAGGACTTCTTTGTAGCCTCATGTTCTCATAGTTTTCACCTATTAAGTATCTGAGAGAAGATGGTGGGTAAGAGAGCTCATTTCCCACTTTATGGCATCTCATCACCCTCTCAGTCCCCTCACAAGCAGGCGTGAATGGAAATCACAGATGTGAAAACATAAAGCATATCCTCATAGTGAGCCTGTAAACCATTCTGTCACTCATTAAAAGGCCTGTGCAGACATGAAGAGTTGCCATTCTTTGGATAATATTTGGAGAGTCGTCAAGGCCCTAAGGAAATTTTGAAGACCCTAAGGAAATTTTGAAATTTTGATTCACTTCAATCACTTGCCCACTGTTTGTGGGGGTTTTTTGGGGGGCGTGGGGGAGTGGGCGGATAATTTTTGTTGTTGTTGTATATGATTTTCTGTATCATTTAATTTTGTCGATGAGTAGAATTTTTTTTTCTTTTTGGCCATAATCATTGTCCCACCAGGGAATTTTCTATTGTTACTTTGTTTGCTTTTCCTTCCTCTATATATGGAAACAAATGGGGAACTTGTCTGTTGATAATTAGATATCACTACAATTACTTTAAAAACCACAACATTGATTTTGAAAATTTTACCGAAAATACCTCATTCAATGAATTTAAATGTGTTTCTATACCCAGTAGATTATGTTTCAGTGAAGATAATTATTAGAAATTCATATTTCTTTTAATAAAAAGCTTCATTAAACACCTTTAACTTCCCATTTCCCCTTACAAACACCCTCCTTTCCAATCAAGTATTCCTTCTTCAAAAATCAGTTTTGAGTACACCTCTGTACTCAATATGGACTTTCTCATATTAAATCCACTCTATCTTGATCAATCCATCACTTTAACGTCTATAGAAAGTTACAAAAATTAGTAGATAGCCAATCAATCCACAAATAATTACTGGGCATCTATAACATGCTTAGTAACATGGAGAAATAGAAAAAAGCTATAAGACATGATCCTTTCCTCCAAGAGGCTTATAGTCTAATTGAAGAGAGAAGATTTATACCTGGAAATATTTGTAAATAATACAATATTTGATTTATTTTCTCATCTTAAATAAATGTTCATTTTATTTATCATAAAGGGAACTCTCCAAATTGTACAAAATTCCATTTCCCAGAACCTGAATATGCCTTGCTGAGGACAGAGACTTAAAATGAATTACTTTGTCACAAAGATAGGCCTTGACCTGAGCTTTGAATAGAAGCCTCCCCTGCTGAGTAGAGAAAGAAATTGTATTTCAAGTGGGGAAGTTTTGTCTCTGGGATGCTTTAAATGCAAACTTTCCCAGAAACAGAAGTAGACTAGATGGCCACGAAAGATCCTGTTCTGTTTAGTGAATTTAAGTAAATAAGATGTAAGTATCAGATACTTAAACTTACATAAGTCACATTGGAGCTACAACCTTAAAACTGTGGATCCTGTACTTGTAAAATTTGTGTGTGACCAGTTGTTAAGGGTAAGCACAGCTCTGAATATATGTTGGAATTCATACATAAACTTCAGAATTAAAAGCAGATTACTTGGGTCAGAAATAAATGTCATTCAAATAGAGGCTCTAAGCTGCTGCTTCCTTCTTGTGTTTATCTAGATTTAAACTAGGTAATCCATTTTGTAGGTAGTGTTTTATATGAAATCAGTAATATATCTTCCTTCAAGTGTCCTGGCTTAGGCCAGCATTATAGACTAAAGAACTGTTTGTAGAACTAGAAAAGCTGTCTGCTGCAGCTGATAGAACTCAAGACTCGGTGTCAGAAGACCTGAATCTGGGCCACAGATCTCTACCTTCCTGATAAATGTACACAGTAACATCTATTCTAAGGGGTTTCTGGGAGGAGTAACTAGAGGAATGTGTCAGACCAACCAGTATTCTACAGTTGGAGTCTGTCTAGATGGATTGCTGCAGTGCCTATTAAATGTTAAATATTTTGAATTTCATCTGGCATGGTGAAAACAGTTAAGGGCTTTGCCGACCTCTAGCAGAACCTGGGGTCGCTAAGAGTCGGACACAACTAAGCGACTTTACTTTTTTCACTTTCAGGCATTGGAGAAGGAAATGGCAACCCACTCCAGTGTTCTTGCCTGGAGAATCCCAGGGACGGGGGAGCCTCATGGGCTGCTGTCTAGGGGTCGCACAGAGTCGGACACGACTGAAGCGACTTAGCAGCAGCAGCAGCAGCAGCAGCAGAACCTATGTAGACCAGTCTTACTCATTGGTCCAAGCAGAGGGCTGACTGTAGGCTACAGCACAGGGGCCGTTATTCTGGAAATGAACATCTCCTGAGCTATGATGGTTCTGAGTTTTTAGGGGTAAGGTAAACACAAAGGTGAATGTTCTTGGGGTTTGGAAGCAATGTCATTAGGCTGGACTGCATAGTTCTCAATTTTGGCTGCTCATAAAGTCACTTAGGAGCTTTTTAAAAATACTTGAGCCTACAGCAAAGGAAACCATTGACAAAACAAAAAGACAACCAACCTACTAAATAGGAGAAAATATTTGTAAATGATATGACTGATGGGTTAATATCCAACATATAACGGGTAAAACAACATTTAAAAAAAAAAAAATTAAAAAGTGGGCAGAAGAACAAAACAGATATTTTTCCAAAGAAGACATGCAGATGGCCAACAGGCACATGAAAAGATGCTCAACATCACTGTTCATTAGGGAAATGTAAATCAAAACCACAATGAGATATCACACCTGTCAGAGTGACTGTCATCAAAAAGAACACAAATAACAAAAGTTAGGTAGGATGTAGAGAAAAAGGAACACTTGAACACTGTAGATGGGAACATAAATTGGTACAGCCACTAGGCAAAACAGTGTGGAGATTTCTCAAAAGCTACAAATAGAATTACCATATGACCCAGCAATTCCACTCTTGGGTAGATAGCTGAAAAAAACAAAAACACTAATTTGAAAAGAGACATGCACCCCAACATTCATAGTAGTATTACTCACAAAAGCCAAGACATGGAAGCAATCTAAGTATCCATCAGTAGATATATCTATATCTATCAATACATATATATATATATATATATAAATCAATTCAATTGTGTGTATACATATACACAATTGAATAGTAGTTAGCCATAAAAAGAATGAAAATTTCCCATTTGCAGCAATATGGATGGACTTGGGGAACACTATGCTAAGTAAAATAAGTCAGAGAAAAACAAATACTGTATGATATAACATTTGTGGAATCTAAAAACACAAAAAACTAGTGAATATAAAAAAGAAGCAGACTCAGATATAGAGAATAAACTAGTAGTTATCAGTGGGGAGAGAGGAGAAAGGAGGGACAATATAAAAGGAGGGGATTAAGGGATTAAGAAGTACAATCACAACAAACTGTGGAAAATTCTTAAAGAGATGGGAATACCAGACACCTGACCTGCCTCCTGAGAAATCTGTATGCTGTGTCAAGAAGCAACAGTTAGAACTGGACATGGAACAACAGACTGGTTCCAAACAGGAAAAGTAGAATGTCAAGCCTGTATATTTTCATTCTTCTTATCTAATTTATAGGCACAGCACATCATACGAAATGCCAGGCTGGATGAAGCACAAGCTGGAATCAAGATTGCCAGGAGAAATATCAATAACCTCAGATATGCAGATGATACCACCCTTATGGCAGAAAGAAAAGAAGAATGAAAGAGCCTCTTGATGAAAGTCAAAGAAGAGAGTGAAAAAGTTAACTTAAAGCTCAACATTCAGAAAACTAAGATTATGGCATCCAGTTCCATCACTTCATGGCAAATAGATGGGGAAACAGTGGAAACAGTGACAGACTTTATTTTGGGGGCTCCAAAATCACTGCAGATGGGGACTGCAGCCATAAAATTAAAAGATGCTTACTCCTTGGAAGAAAAACTATGGCCAACCTAGACAGCATATTAAAAAAACAGAGACATTACTTTGCCAAGGAAGGTCCATCTAGTCAAAGCTATGGTTTTTCCAGTAGTCATGTATGGGTGTGAGAGTTGGACTATAAAAAAAGCTGAGTGCTGAAAAATTGATGCTTTTGAACTGTGGTGTTGGAGAAGACTCTTGAGAGTTCCTTCGACTGCAAGGAGATCCAACCAGTGATTCCTAAAGGAAATCAGTCCTGAATATTCACTGGAAGGACTGATGCTGAAGCTGAAAGTCCAATACTTTGGCCACCTGATAGGAAGAACTGACTCAGTGGAAAAGACCCTGATGCTGGGAAAGATTGAAGGCAAGAGGAGAAGGGGATGACAGAGGATGGGATGGCTGCTATGGTATTATCAACTCTATGGTTGGTTTCACCATAGAGTGTATCACCAACTCTATGGACATGAGTTTGAGTAAGCTCCAGGAGCTGGTGATAAACAGGGAAGCCTGGCATGCTGCAGTCTATGGGGTTGCAAAGAGTCAGACATGACTGAGTGACTGAACTGAACTGACTGAAGAAGTACAAACTACTCTGTATGAAATGTTACAAGAAATACAGCAAATATTTTTATAACTATAAATGGAGTATAGCTATACTTTAATTTTTAGAAAAAGATTAAAAAATAAATACATGTGCCTGGACTCCACCCTAAACCAAATTAAATCAGAATCTTTATGTGTGGGGTCAATCTTCCCTGAGTGATATCACTATGCCTCCATAATGGAGAACCGTCACAGCTATACATTCATTCCAAACCAGTTTATGAAGCTAAGAGCACATTATTTTGATGAATTTCCATCTGCAATACTGTAGGTCATGGTAGCAAGAATTCACTTTCTAAGGGAAACATCGTCCTATAAAGGACCTATGTTATACGCACGAGCCATAAATCCAAGCGAGAGGGCCAGCTGGTCTGTGCCCTGTATCTTACAATTGTGTGCAACCTCCTCTTTTAACAGCAGCTCTCTTAATGGGATGAAGAGTCCATGGGGCCAAAAAGATATTCCTCCCAGCCCTGACACACTCCCTCAACCATACTTTAGTTTCCCAGGACCCTGGAATTCCCTTTCCAACCAGCCAGAGTCAATTTCCAGGAACTGTATGAGGCCTCTTTCCTGGGTCTGTGCACCTGAATGCAACTGGGCACATCTCTAGGCCAAGGGATAGCCCGGGAAGACTGATGGTGGACGTGTAGGTGGGACTTGGACACTTGCGGTAGAGGGTCCAGCAGGACTTTGAGGGGCCACACACATTGCAATCTGGAGCCAGAATGTGAAGAGAAGGGCATGGACCTGGGACCAAGGACCATGTGTCAAGCACTAAGAGGCCAGCTCTCCCTGACCACTGTGATCCAGAATGAAACTCCAAGGAGTCAGAGAAATTCAAATTTGAACCCAGCCACTAGATTATCAATAAAAACATGTTTATCACTGAAGGAGAGTAGAACATATTTTACATTTTATCTAAAGAGTTTTCAAGCTTGAACCCTAACTTTTAAGTATTTCAGCATATGGCTTGTGCACCTCCAACTGGATGCTTACACAGGGTCCACATGTGTTAGAGGCGAGCCCAGAGGACATTGCTTTGCCCTGCTTCCCTATGGCATGTCTTCTTATTTGAAATCAGCAGCCATGGAAGCTTTCCAAGACTGTTCAAATGCAATGAGAATGTGGTCCATCAAAAATGCTGCCTGGTTTTATTGCACACAAGAGGTTGTTAGCTCTGGCAGCCTAACCAGATTCGTCTCTGTTCTCGTTGTCCCTTCAGGCTCCACAGCCAGATCCTAATGGGGTAATGAGTCTGCACCTCTGAGATTTGAGAGAGAGGCCGAGGGAAGTATAATCAAGCAAATCACCAAGTGTTGAGCTAAAAGACAGAAGGCCTCTGCTTCTTGGACTTCATTTCCAATTCACTTCATTTGGGTTTGTTTTTTTGTTTTGGTTTGGTTGTTGGCAGTAGAAAAACAAAAAAAGAAAGAAAGAAATGGTCTCTGCTTTTCCTCTTAGAAAACCTGGAGCATAACTACCCTGGTTCACAGGCACTCTGTAAGGAAGATTGCAAAGAACAGGGACTGTTTATAGCTTACATATGAAAATGCATAAGAAATCATCCTTCCCCCTCCCCCATTTGTTAATCTGGCAGGATTTCCTAGGGCTTTAGAAAGGAAATGTGGCTGTGTTTTAAGGGAAGCTACAATAGGAAAGTTGGGGGAACTGGGCAGAGAAGGCCAAGGGCAGAATTCAATTCACACTTTATAAATCTGGCACCAGTGTGTGTGAACTGCTTCATGAACTGGCCTGTGTTGGGCAAGGAAGAAACCTGAAGAAAATCAAGAGTTATTCTCAAGCAGTCAGTGCTGCCAGTGAATTAACCGTGAACCAGCAGGGGTAGGAAACTCTGGAATCCAGGAAAATTCTGCAGAGACCACTGACAGAGTCTCTACAGTTGCCAAAGCAGCTCATGGATATTGCACACCAAAGGGGTGGTTTGGCCCTAGGAGGAAATAGAAGTCCCTAAGCCCGGGCCTCTGTGGAACAGGGCCCAGGCCGCAGACAGCGGGGCTCCTCTGGGGCTAAGGTGGCCCTGGGATGCTGCTGATGTTTTGGTGAGAGCAGGCAGGCAGGCAGGCACGGAGGAAGGAGGCAGTGTGGGAAGTGGCCCTCACAGATGCTAGCATGACAGAGCTTGTTTACTTGGTGATTAGCAGAGTGAGATACAAGGCTCAGGTTTCATCTGCTGAGGGAAGAATGGTTACTTTCCCCTCTGTGTGGCCTTGGTCAGGCACTGGGAATGTGCTGCACTAATCAGCTTCCTCTCAAGAAGGTGGGATTCCAGATTCAGGTGGGGTCATCTCCCTGGTACCATGATGTGTGAAGACTGGGGGCTTGTTTGGGCTTCTGAGTTTCTGTAACGAGTAAGGGAGGAGTTACCTGTCAACCAGGCTCCCCTCAGGGTCTGTTTACTGTATCTGTGTCACTACAGGAAGGTCACCAACACTGCCTCGCAATGCCCCTGAGGGGTGGGATGGACTACCATAGAGCTTCCTGGGCTGCAGGGAAGGAATTATCAGTCCTCTCTTTTTGCCACACGTGGACCTACCCACATCCATAGCACCCCAATTGCACATACAGTGGAAAGGTTACTCTCTGTGCCTCGAAGCCTGGAATCACTGGGCTACTGAATTATTCTACCATTTCCCCAGAGAAGTCTGAACCAAGAAGCAGTTCATATAGTGGAAAGGATACAAACTGTGAACACAAAGAGCCCTTGGTTTGACTGCTTGTTCTTCTACTGTCTAACCGCGTGACCTTGGATAAATTATTTAAGCCTCCCACATCTCAATTTCCGAACATGTAAAATAGAGATAATAATAGCTACATCATAGAACGATTAGGCTGATTAAATTAACTCCTTATAGGCACTCAGTATGAGGAAGCTGTTATTAACAGGAAATGTGCTCTTCAGAGGAGCTAGTCCCCACCACCCTCCCTCCCCTTCATAAGGCTTGGACCTCAGCAGGAGCATCATGGCTGTTCCGCTCAGAGCTACAGTGCTGATTTCTGCTCTCCAAACGGTAACTCTAGATGCTCCCACTGCAAATATTACTGTTTGGACAGAACTTTCAGAGAAAATGATTTCAGAAAACAGTCTAAGGGGCTCCTTCCCTTCTCCTCCATGCTATCCCACCCCACCTTCACATGTGACAGACAACGTGTTAGAAAGCTGAGTTGGGGAAGTAAAGTCTGGGGAAAGGATGAGGGATGTGGTTCCTCTGGGAAGTAGTGATGGGTAAAGGCAGTTGAGGGCCATGACCTTGAAAAGACATTAGAGGCTGTCTAGGGAGATCCTACATGGCATGGCTCATAGTTTCTTTGAGTTAGACAAGGCTGTGGGTCCATGTGATCAGTTTGGTTAGTTTTCTGTGATTGTGGTTTTCATTTTGTCTGCTCTCTGATGGATAAGGATAAGAGGCTTATGGAAGCTTCCTGATGGGAGAGACTGACTGAGGGGAAAACTGGGTCTTGTTCTGATGGGCAGGGCCATGCTCAGTAAATCTTTAAAACAATTTTCTGTTGATGGGCAGGGCTATGTTCTCTCCTGGTTGTTTGACCTGAGACCAAACTATGGTGGAGGTGATGAAGATAATGGTGACCTCCTTCAATAGGTCCCCTGCACGCACTGCTGCACTCAGTGCCCCTGACCCTGCAGCAGGCCACCCCAGATCCATGCCTCCACTGGAGACTCCTCGACACTCACAGGCTAGCCTGGGTCAGTCTCTTGTGGGGTCACTGCTCCTTTCTCCTGGGTCCTAGTGCACACATGGTTCTGTTTGTGCCCTCCAAGAGTCTGTTTCCTCAGTCCTGTGTAAGTTCTGGTGGCTCTATGGTGGGGTGAATGGCGACCTCCTCCAAGAGGGCTTATGTTACACCCAGGTCTACGGCACCCCGAGCCCCCCACCCCTGTGGCAGGCCACTGCTGACCTGTCCCTCCACAGGAAACACTCAAACACAGCTCTGGCTTAGTCTCTGCAGGGTCTCTGGGTCCTGGTACACACAAGGTTCCTCCAAGCAACTCTGGTGGGTATGGGGTTTGATTCTAAACATGATTTCACCTCTCCTACCATCTTGCTGGGGACTCTACTTTGCCTTCGGATGTGGACTATCTTTTTTGGTGGGATCCAGCATTCTCCTGTCAACAGTTGTTCAGCAGTGAGTTGTAATTTTGGAGTTCTTGTGGGAGAAGAGAAGCGCGTGTCCTTCTACTCCACCGTCTTGAATGGTGAATATGAACCATATTCATATGGTTCCAAATCAGGAAAGGAGTATGTCGAGGCTATATATTGCTTATTTAACTTATAGGCAGAGTACATCATACGAAATGCCAGGCTGGATGAAGCAGAAGCTGGAATCAAGATTGCTGGGGGAAATATCAATAACCTCAGATATGCAGATGACACCACCCTTATGGCAGAAAGCAAAAAGAACGAAAGAGCCTCTTGATGAAAATGAAAGAGGAGAGTGAAAAAGTTGGCTTAAAGCACAACATTCAGAAAACAAAGATCATGGCATCCAGTCCATCACTTCATGGCAAATAGATGGGAAACAGTGGAAACAGTGACAGACTTTATTTTTGGGCTCCAAATCACTGCAGATGGGGACTGCAGTCATAAAATTAAAAGACACTTACTCCTTGGAAGGAAAGTTATGACCAACCTAGACAGCATATTAAAAAGCAGAGACATTACTTTGGCAACAAAGGTCCATCTAGTCAAGGCTATGAGTTTCTAGTAGTCATGTATGGATGTAAGAGTTGGACTATAAAGAAGGCTGAGTGCAGAAGAATTGATGCTTTTGAACTGTGCTATTGGAGAAGACTCTTGAGAGTCCCTTGGACTGCGAGGAGATCCAACCAGTGATTCCTAAAGGAAATCAGTCCTGAATATTCATTGGAAGGACTGATGCTGAAACTGAAAGTCCAATACTCTGGCCACCTGATGCAAAGAACTGACTGACTGGAAGAGACCCTGATGCTGGGAAAGACTGATGGCAGGAGGAGAAGGGGACGACAGAAGTTGAGGTGGCTGGATGGCCAACTCAATGGACAAGAGTTGTAAGCTCCAAGTGATGGATAGGGAAGCCTGGCATGCTGCAGTCCATGGGGTTGCAAAGAGTTGGACATGACTGAGTGACTGAACTGAACCGAACTGAGGGAGATCCTTCATTTTATTACCAAACTGGTTGATCTGGATCCATGCTGGAGACCTAGCCTGGGCTGAGGTGTGCAATGATCCCATTCTCATCGCCTTTGAGAGGAAAAAAAGTAAAGGAAATGTTCCTTACTAGGGTAAAACTCTTATAGTTGAGTATCTTGGAGAAATTGCATGGTGGTCTTCAACTGAAGATCACAGAGAGCTAAATTCTGACATTAAAAATTATTCAGCACGGTGCTCTTTATGGGAATGCTTTATTGTCTAAATATTAAACACTTCACCATGCCATCAACAAACTGAAGCTTTGAAAAAGCGCAGAAGAAAGACTTTACTGGTGGTCCAGAGGCTGACTCCAGGCTCCCAAAGCAGGGGGCCTGAGTTCAGTCCCTGGTCAGGGGACTAAGTTCCCACATGCTGCAACTAAAGATCGCTCTTGCGAAAACTACAACCTGGAGCAGCCACATAAATAAAAACAGATTTAAAAAAACAACAACAGAAAAACCACAGATGAAAGGAGGAAAAAAAAACACAGAAAAAGAAAAGCTTTACTTAATTGTTCTTAGCAGAATGTTCTTATTGAGCAATGAAAGGTAACTGGTAAGAAACAGGTTTGTATATAACATTTAATAAAAGACAATTCATTTCTCTGCCTCCTCACAATGATGAGTATTGGGCTAATATTTTTAAAATATCAATTTGGTATTAATTTGCACATTATCCCAAGTTGCCATCATGTCCAGCCCCTCGTGGTATTATCTCAAAAACAATTTTTGCTTTTTAGAATAAATAACTGAAGACCTATTGAAGTTGTTCATAGTCTAAATAAAGAAGAACCAGTGTTCTAGAGACAGTCAAATGGATATTTCCCCTGGGAAGTACCTACTGATGAAAAACAATAGGCTGAAGAGCTGAATGCATTCCAGTTTTCCTGTGGTCTTAATTACCAAATCTGTTTGATTATGTGGTTAATCAAATTGACTGTGGATTAGCTTAAATGGCTAGGAGAGGGAAAAGCACATTGATCCTGTTTTCTAGATGGTAGTTTATGTCAAATAAACACCAGCCTTTCCTAAATATCTCTAGGGAATGAGGTTTATCATTGTTTTTTGATTAATTTTTCCAATGATTAAATGCCTTAAAATCCAAATATTATTTTGCAGACCTAACCCAAACTCTCTTGGTGTAAACAAAATGATCTGTGTTCAAGATTATTTTCGAACTATGGATGTCCTCCTCTCAGCTTCATTTTATACTCTGGAAAAATTATCCATCTCATTCAGATGGATACAACAAACTCCTTAATGTTGCCTTAAAGACCCATTCATAATCTATCTTTTCATCTGTTTCACCTCTCTGATTACATCTCCTCCCACTCTCTGCCTCTGTCTGCTTCTTATAGGCACACTGACTGCAGAGCACTGAAAACACTAGAGATTCCTGTCCCATGGCCCTGCATCTGCTGTTCATCCTGTCTAGAGCCACTGGTCCCAGATACCTACCTAGCATGTCCCCTCACATCATTCAAGTTCCAGCTAAATGTCCCCTGGCTAAAGAGGCTTTCCCTGATAGCTCTATGCAAAACAGCCACTCAATTCCATAAATATCTCCATATACCCTAGACTTTGCAACATTCTTCTCCTCAAAAAAAAAAAAAAAAAAAATATATATATATATACTCATATATATGTAAATATATATGTATATATTGTATGTCTTCACTATTGATGATAAAGTTTATTTGATCAGGGTCCTTGTTTTTATTCACTAGTATATCCCATCCACCTTTTATGGAGTATTGAACATCTCTATGTGACAGACCCTTGAAACATGTACCAAAATAAAAAGTGTACTTAAAAGATGTGGGACGAGTCTTTCCCAGAATGAGGAGGGTAGGATGTCAAGAGATTATGAACTTCGTGAGCCTTTCTATCCTTTTGTTCTCCAATAAAGCAAAGATAACAGCATAAACAAGTTTCTTCCAAAGTCCTTTCAATTTTTTTAAAATATGCAATCGTCCTATTGTGACTGCTTTCACAATTCTTAACAGTCTTATCTTTATAGACTAGTTTCTCTCATTCATAAAACATTTTTAACAGATTGAATTTTCTGTTAAACTAAAGGTTAATTTTATGGTTGTAAAAGGCATGACATGTTTTGGGAATTAATTGTTTTTGACTCTTGCATATAACTTGAAGTCATGGTTCAGCAAGACTAATTACGGACAAACTCAAGCAATTTCAGGGGCTCAAATGTGGCTAGGCTCAGGAAAAATTCTAGGAGATATTTATCTGACAGGGCTCCCCTGGTGGCTCAGGTGGTAAAGAATCCTCCTGCCAACGCAGGAGATGTAAGAGACATGGCTTTGATCTTTGGGTCAGGAAGATACCCTGGAGTAGGAAATGGCAATATGCTCCAGTATTCTTGCCTAAGAAATCCCTTGGATAGAGGACCCTGGCGAGCTACAGTCCATGGGGTCACAAAAGAGTCTAACATGACTGAGTAACTGAACAATAACAATTTATTTGATACCGGTCTGTGTGTTTGGGTCGAATGCCCACTATGAATGAAAGCTCCATGCAGAGGGCAGCACACTAACCTTATTCATTCGTGCGGTAGCCACCCAGCACCTCTGCCTCGCAGAGGGCCAGGGAGTAGTGAACTAGTAGTGAACAGCTGACTCTGTGTCAGCCTCAGTGTATTCAGCGCTCTGTCTTCCTCCCGACGTTCTTGGATATTTTGTTTTAGGCATGTTTGTGTCTTGGCCTCATACTCCTATAAAAAATACTGTGTTTCTTGATAAAAGCTGAAATGCTCTCTTCCCAAGGAGCCCTTTGATTGTGAGCACCCCTGGATCATCATACTTCTCAGCATTTCTACTTCTTTTCCCACCAAAGGAAACACCTGCAGACTTTGAAACAGACAATGAAGCTAACTACTTTGTTTATCCATACAAAGCATTTGGGCTTAGTTGGAGACTTTGGCCATTATTTAGGACAGTTTCTACGTTGTCAAACATGTTTAGCCATCCCTAAAGGGAGCCTTATTACACTGCTTCCTATACTGCAAGGAAAGAGAGAGGAGGGGTGGTAAGTTATGTATGGGAAATAGGAGAAAGGCCTTTCTCTTACCTCTGGGGATTGTCGATGGTTGATATGGAAGATTACACTGGAACAAAGATTGCATTGCTGGTTTGTGTAGTTTCTGCTCTACTTGTACCACATTATTATAGACTAGTTCTATTGTCTTGGTGGACAATAGAGGGTTTTATTTCAACATTATGTACAGAATGCCTGTATGGCCTCTTTCTTCCCTCCCCCAGATGCAGGAAGATATTTAGTATCAGATTTCTGAAGGATCTGTGTCAAAATGAGGAGGTATAAACATTTCCTTTTTTTCTTCTTCCCCCAATGTCAGCTTTCAAAGTCCAGTAATTCTGTCATTTGGGATAAAAGTCGTAGCACAGTAAAATACAACCTTAATGGGCAACTCTGTGCAAATAAAAATAAACAATAAAATAAAACCTTAAAAGGAGGAGTTCTATCTCAAACAGTGAAAGATAGGTCTTTAAGTAGTTTAAGGAAAAAATAGTTTAAGCATAAATACTCAGAAAATTCCACTTTTGGGTAAAATCTCTCCTTTTCCTTCTCTCTCCCTGTGCCTACTTCATCATATACATATGCAAAATCAGAAGTTTTATATACCCAGATAGATACACAAACACACAATGTATAACGAGTGTATTTCCATAGTAATTGGTTCATTTAAATCATTGCTTCCTAGTGTAATTTACTGGGATGTATATTCAGTAATGCTTTCAAACTTTGCATTCAACTACAGCTTATGTTCTATCTGATTTCATGATTGTCTCCTCGCATTGATGAGTCAAGGATAATCCCTACATAGCCTAGTCCCATGGAGAAGGCAATGGCACCCTACTCCAGTATTCTTGCCTAAAAAATCCCATGGACAGAGGAGCCTGGAAGGCTGCAGTCCATGGGGTTGCTGAGGGTTGGACACGACTGAGCGACTTCACTTTACTTTTCCCTTTCATGCATTGGAGAAGGAAATGGCAACCCACTCCAGTGTTCTTGCCTGGAGAATCCCAGGGACGGGGGAGCCTAGTGGGCTGCTGTCTATGGGGTCACACAGAGTCGGACATGACTGAAGTGACTGAGCAGCAGCAGCAGCAGCCTAGTCCCATGTAGGCAGCTAGTCGACTGGAACCTACTCAATGCAATGTCAAGTATTAATAAGCCTTTTTTTTTTTTTTGGTAAATTTGACTAAGAAGATAAAAATTATTCCAGAGGATTGAAGACAACAATCCAATGTCATTGTCCTAAACATCCTAAATTATTCACGCCAGCTTTAGCAATTAAGGATGGTTCCTTGTTAGAAGACAAATCCCAGTCCTCCATATATACTTAACCTTAATTATCCCCCATTAGACATTTCATCAACAATTTGACCTACTCAAATTACTTCACTGTTAACTAACTGCCACTTAAAGCCACCCTAATCTGTCTCTTGCTAAAGAAAATTGGTTTAGTGGGAATATTGCCTTTGTGCCTCCCTGTATACTTAAAATTTCTGTGCTGTAGTTTCACTATATTCAAACAGAAATGCTTCATCAGTCTCAGAGGGATGGGGGAAGGTTGAATAGGGAATGTGCATAACGTGCCCGTGCTCTTGCAGAGTGTGGGGAGTGAAAGGTTGCGAAAGGAAGCATATTGGACTTAAGATGATAATCATTACCTATCATTTGATTAATGTTTTTTAAATCACTGACTGAATTTGTTTCATAAGTAAATCATGGGCAAAATAAGTTGTACATTTTTGAAGTCTTAGCAGAAACATAACTGATTTTATTGCTTTACTAATCAACATAAACTCTATTCCCCAGGGAAATAAAATAAAGGTCCTACATTCTGTGTCTTCTCCTTTTACTCATATTGCTACTACCTCCTTTCCAACTCTTATCACATCACACCTTGAATGTTGCAATAATTTCCCAACTGACCTTCTTCCCTCCTGTGGTTCATCCTGCAAACTGCCCTTAATCATTCTCTTAAAGCACACAGAAGTCACCAAGCTCCTACTTAAAATCTCACTCTCTCCTCACTGCCTAGAATTTAGACCAAACCACTTAGCCTTAATATCTGGCTCCCAACTATTCTTCCAGTTTCCAGCTCTCTTACTCAAGGTTGAGCTCTAAATGCAACTCTTTAAGGCTCTTTTCTGATCACAGAATGCCCTTCTAGTGCCCACATTGTTACTTATGCTGTGGCTTAGTACCACACTTAGCCCAGATTACCAAAAAGCAAGTCTACACATTTTAGCTTCAAATCTTATTTCTACCACAGCCAGAATACCTTGTATGTCACATTTCTGGAGTATAGAGTCTTCATCATGTATTCACATAGCCTGTCATCACTGCCATGAATACTACCTGTGTATTAACCCTCCCACCAGACTGCAGCCCAGAGGAGGGCAGAAGTCATATCCTGCATGGCACAATATCTGGAAAAATGTCATGTTGAAATTGAATGATGTTACTGATTGGATGCTCGCTGAGTGACTGAATTAATAATATCAATAAAAATAGAGCTTTAAGGAAAAAAAACAAGAAGGACCATGATTTTTTTAAAAGACTGGAAAATCATTCTGTCAATAAGATAACTAACACAGACTGTGAACAAATCATGCTATAAGCCATTTCTTATAAAAATTCCAAGGGGAAGATGATACCAGGACCAAATCTTCATATATATCCTACTTGCATTAGGAATAAAATATTCTCAACCTAATACCATAGTTCTTGCCAGTCAGGGCAAATGAATCTTTACCATTAATGGATGTTCCAGTATTTCAGAAATGGACTGGTCATTTGCATCATTAAATGATGCTTGTAGTTAAAGCATAAATGAACCTGTGGTCAATTCACAAGGATGATTCAGTCTACAAGACAGTGCATGTCTAGGTGATGCCTTCCATTAACACTGTGCAGAAATTCTGAGCTGGATGTCTGAAAGCATTCGCAAAGATAATGTTTTCACTAGTTCTTAAATACCTTGGGGCAAGGGAAACCATAAAAGCTAATAAATAAGTGACTGAAAGGTGGAAGGGAAATAATATCACAGACATTAGAAGGATTTTGAATGATCTAATGAAATACTCTACCCTATATTTTTCTAAAGATGTTCTATGGGAAACGACTCACCAGAATGTATTTATATCATGAGACTTTTCCCCTCACACAATAAAAAGTAATTACCACACAATCAGATTGCTAGCTGTATGCCAATTTAATTAAGGATGTAACTTAAATATGGCATGCATACATTGTTCTTTTATATCAAAAACCCTGACATTACATTACACTGATCTCAAATATTACCTGTCTTCCAAGTATGAAATGATAAACACATTCTGGATCTATATTTGCTTTCTCATAAATGTTGTTTTCAGAAACATATAACATGGAACAACAGACTGGTTCCAAATAGGAAAAGGAGTGCATCAAGGCTGTATATTGTCACCCTGCTTATTTAACTTATATGCAGAATACATCATGAGAAACGCTGGGCTGGAGGAAGCACAAGCTGGAATCACAATTGCCGGAAGAAATATCAATAACCTCACATATGCAGATGACACCACCCTTATGGCAGAAAGCAAAGAAGAACGAAAGAGCCTTTTGATGAAAGTGGAAGAGAAGAGTGAAAAAATTGGCTTAAAGCTCAACATTCAGAAAACAAAGATCATGGCATCTGGTCCCATCACTTCATGGCAAATAGATGGGGAAACAGTGTCAGACTTTATCTTTGGGGCTCCAAAATCACTACAGATGGTGATTGCAGCCATGAAATTAAAAGACACTTACTCCTTGGAAGGAAAGTTATGACCAACCTAGACAACATATTAAATAGTAGAGACATTACTTTGTAACAAAGGTCCATCAGTTCAGTTCATTTCAGCCACTCAGTTGTGTCCGACTCTTTGCGACCCCATGAATTGCAGCACCCCAGGCCTCCCTGTCCATTACCAGCTCCTAGAGTTCACTCAGATTCATGTCCATCGAGTCAGTGATGCCATCCAGCCATCTCATCCTTTGTCATCCCCTTCTCTTTCTGCCCCCAATCCCTCCCAGCATCAGAGTCTTTTCCAATGAGTCAACTCTTTGCATGAGGTGGCCAAAGTACTGGAGTTTCAGCTTTAGCATCTAGTCAAGGCTATGGTTTTTCCAGAAGTCATGTATGGATGTGAGAGATGGACCGTGAAGAAAGCTGAGTGCTGAAGAATTGATGCTTTTGAACTGTGGTGTTGGAGAAGACTCTTGAGGGTCCCTTGGAATGCAAGGAGATCCAACCAGTCCATTCTGAAGGAGATCAGTCCTGGGTGTTCATTGAAAGGATTGATGTTGAAGCTGAAACTCCAGTCCTTTGGCCACTTCATGTGAAGAGTTGACTCATTTGAAAAGACCCTGATGTTGGGAAACATTGAGGGCAGGAAGGGAAGGGGACAAAGGAGAATGAGATGGTTGGATGGCATCACCAACACAATGGACATGGGTTTGGGTGTACTCTGGGAGTAGGTGATGAACAAGGAGGCCTGGCCTGCTGCAGTTTATGGGGCCACAAAGATCGGACACAACTGAGTGGCTGAAATGAACAGATAATATGGCTTCATAGCCCAAGAAATGAAAATATTTTATAGGAGAAGGTTTTCTACCTAAATGTTTCAGATCATTTACACTGGAGAGTCCTGCTGATCACCTGTCTATTGGCTTCACTGACTTTGATGACTTAGATGTAAAAGTAAATGAGAAGCTGTCTGAGCAGTTTGATTTTAAGGATTAATGCCAAAATTCCACAAAGGAAGCTTTCTCTGTGTCTTTCAAGTCCTTCCTCCTTTTACAATTTCAACTAACCCACCCTCCCTCCAAAAAGCAAACTTTTAAAGCTCTTATCAGTTATTTGCAGATGGGTGCTAGTGGAGAATCTGAGAACGTAAGGCCTTGGAAAAGGAACAGGAGAGATGAGAAAGAACCCTGAAGGTGGGGAAGGTTAATGGATGCATGCAATTGAGGCGAGTAGGGTATACAGAGGATTATTTTATAGAGAGCAAGACACTAATCTGAACCTTCTGACTTCTCAGTGGAGGTTATGGTCACTCCTGGATACAAGATCATGACCAAATGTATCATGTGAAAATGGGTGGAACTTCTGCTAAGAGGTGATGACCTTAGGCTTTAAAGATAACACTCTTCCCGATAAAATCATAGTTGCAGACAAGAAGCTTTCCCTGTGGCTTAGTGGTAAAGAATCCACCTGCAATGCAGGAAATGCAAGTTTGATCCCAGGGTCAGAAAGATCTTCTGGTGAAGGAAATGGCAACCCACTCTAGTATTCTTTGTCTGGCACATCCCAAAGACAGAGGAGCTGGGTGGGCTACAGTTCACAGGGTCACAAAGAGTGAGACATGACTTAGCAACTAAACAGCAACAAAAGACAGCAAACTAAACTGTAGAAATACACTGAAGGAAGCACTGAAAAATTATTGGGAAGACCATGTAATTTATCATTCAAATGAGGATACAAAAAGGCCACCATTTCTAATTATATCAGGATGACAGGCAAGCTATAACATATGATTATCCTACTTACAACTCCATTTTTGCCCATGAGTGACTATTAATATCTTTCTGGTATTTTGGATAAGTAATTTTCATCTTTAATTGTCCTTGAGAGTTGAATGATTGATTCCACAGCCACTATTGTCCTCAAACAGCATTTACTTTCTAACTTCTGATCTAGTTTGCAACAATGTATTAGATGCTCAAACCCTTGGATGACAGGGGACCTTGGGATAAAGTGTGGCATGATTGCAAAGGGTTAGATGCTTTTCCAACAAGAAGTCAATTCTTTCACACAGGATGGAGACTGATCCTGGATAACTCTGAGATAGTAGGGATCTGGAAAGTAGACTGAAATCTTACAAGGGAAAAGGAAACCTTTTTAAGCATTGAAGGAAAATTCTGAGTAAGAGAGAATGAGGAAAAGTTCTTAACATCTTTGTTATGAAGGGAATGAATGGCTCATTTATTTTACAAAGATACTCTATAGTTTTATTCCATGTCTCCACAAATGGTATTGGATTGATTCTCCAATACCAAGCTATGGCTACTCTTCCCCTTCCCTCCTTGAAAGTCAAGACTGTGTATGACTATCATCCTCAAGTTAAAACCTACATGGCTCATGGATAGGATCAGTCACTGGGAATAGACACTGCATCATATGAAACAATTCTTTGGCCTGTTTTGATTTTGTTTTCTCCGCATAGGGAACAACCAAGATCACTGAGAAAGTTCTGAGGTTTAATCTCCCAAGCTAATTTTAATAACAACCAAAAAAGCAGTGCTGAGAATGGTGCATGGATTTCAATATAAAGACCTGAAAATGCTTTCAATTTTGTGCCATGGTTTTTGTCAAAAAAAAAAAAAAAAAAGAAGCAGAGGTAGCATTTCAGTGCAATCACATGCACAAACCAGGCCATGATTTTCCTAAATTGCACTTACTAAATGGAATTTACCAAAGCACAGACCCATTTTTCCCCCTGTGGGGCATACTATTTTAGTTCTCCAATGAAACTCAATTCTGTGCAGTTCAAGATTGAGCTAAAGCTATAATAAATCCACATTTAAATACTTTCATGCATTTATCAGGAGATTTTAAATTATTAGTTTCTATATTCTCTGTTTTAATAGACCAGGATATATATGGCCATGGAAGTTAATCTCTTAGCTTTTTCACCTACTTATTCTCTGTTTATCAATTCACTTTGGTTGGAGACTTATTTATTACAATGCTACTGGCTGAGTAAAACATAAAATGGATAGATTTGTCAACAGTTTAGAACATGGAAAAGACTAACAACAGCTTTCTCACATTTCTCCATCTCCCCCATCATCATCAAAGAATGTCAGCTTTGGTTGGGTTCTCTAAATGTGTTTTTCAGAAACTCTGAGTAAACTTAATTTTGAAATCTTTAAAATGCCAGCAGCAAGTGTCACCCTGTGCACTGGCCTTTAGCAGAGCAGCCTGAGTCGTCATGGTGAAATGGGTCAGCGCTGTTTGCCAGGCAACCCCATGAAACTGCAAGCAGGTTTCTGGCCTAGTGGTGGCCACGCAGGCCAAAGCAGTCCCTGATCTATAGCTGAATCTAGGTCACCAGGATTCTTTTGATGTTGCAGCTGTGGATGTGGGACCTCCATCTCCAGCAGGGTTCACAGAGCTCTCCTGCATGCCGGGCCTACCCTGCGGCTGTAATCATTGTCATTCTGCTGGGTCCTCTCCTTCTGCTGGCCATGTGTTATGCTCCACATTTAATTGAAAGTTCTTAGCCATGGGAGCCAGAAAACATTCTCTGTGCATGTGTGCGTGTGCGTGTGTGTGTGTGTCAGAGAGAGAGAGAGAGAGAGAGAGAGAGAGAGAGAGAGAGATCTTCCTCTGGAGCTTGCATGCTGAAACTGCCCCCATTTAAATGCATATTTCTGCAGAGTGAGCTAAATATTAATATCACATTTCTCTCTTAATGTAAACACCAGCAGCAAGATTTGGCAGCTCATAAAAAGAGGAAGAACTTGGGCTTTTCTCCATACACAGCATGCGCTTTTTTTTCCCTGGGTACCATTTAAGTTAACACCATGTCTACAGCGTGTCTGAAATAGCAGGAATTCAGTGAGATTGGAGGGGAGCTGAGAGAGCAGAGGCCTCAGCATCTCTTCACCCTTGACAGTTCATCAGAGCGCCTTTGCTAGAAAAACTCTAAATTGTTCTACCATGTTGGAGCTGTAAATTATACATTTGTGCCCATTTATTTGACATTCCCTTTGAAATATTCATTACCCTTTTCTGTTCTATTTAAAAGCAATGATCTGCCTTTTGAACACAGATAAGCAATCTTCCCCAGCATTTATATTTTAATGATTGCTTTTTTCTTTAGATGAGTTTCCCATTTTTGATACTTTTTAAATTGAAGAACAAGTATTTTTAAATTGTTTGTCCAAATATGAATTAGGATTTCCAAATGCTCATGCTAACTGCCAAATGCACCCACCTACACACACATACATGCACATCCACACACACCTAGTATGTCACTTGCTACTACCTAACCTGCCCAGTATAAAAATCTTAAAACAAAGAAAATTTTCTCAATTGAACTAAGGAGGAAGCAAATAGTATATATGCAAGCCAGAAAGATTTATAGTTACCCGTCTCTTTTAAAAAATAAGCAAATAAATGAATAGCAAAAGGAGATATGATATGAAGCCCCAAATATCAAGCCACTGGAAAAGGAGGCAATACCTGATGGGATGGAGGCCATGTAGAAGGATTAACCTCAACAAGAAAACAACACTATGAAAGCAGAGAAGTAGGAACAGTAACAGTGAGGCCCTGAATTTTGTCCCCGCCCCCTTCAAATTTGTATGCTGAAGCCTTAACCCCTAGGACCTCAGAATGTGGCTGCCTTTGGAGAAATGGCCTTTAATAAGGCAATTAAGGTTAAATGAGGTCATTCGAGTGGACCCTAATTCAACTGGACAAGTGACCTTATAAGAAGAGGGAGAGCCACTAGGTTTGTGCAGAGAGAAAAGACCCTGTGAGGACACAGTGAGCAGGGAGGGCCTTGGGAGAAACTAAACCTACCAGTATCTTGATCCTGAACTTCTAGGTTCTAAAACTGCAAGAAAATCCATTTCTGTCATTTGAGTCACCTAGTCTACGTTACCTTGTTATGGCAGCCCTAGCTTTCTCATGGTTACAAATGCAAATAAGTTTGGAAGGTGACAGACAGAATCCAAGCAAAATTCTGCTTTACTTTGACATACAGGTAATGAAAACAGCTATCATTGCATCAGTGTTTGCTTTGTATCAGGCAGCGTGTGAAGAGCTTTCATGCCATATCCCTGAATCCTCACTATAACACTGGGAGATAAACATCATCATTGCCGTTACTTCACAGATGAGAAAGTGTGTGTGTGTGTGTGTGTCCACCCATGCCCATAGGAGACAGATATTCGGAACCTCAAAGACAGTCACTGGTGGCCATTAAGATGTAGGTACTCTCCCTCCAACCTTGTGCTTAACCACCACACAATAGACACGTCTCCAACCACAGGCGCCTCCTCAGGTTCTTCAAGCAGAGAACATATACTCCCAATCCCCTCACATTCCATATCAGGAAATACATCTTCCCTGTTTTCTTCCAATTCAAAGCCCAAGTGAGATTCCAGCTACCCGTAGAATCCTCCTCATGCTCTCAATTCCATCTGTATCCCGGAGCATAATATTCTATGTATCCTAAAGCACTACCTATAAATTGCTGGGAATTATCTGGCTAGGATATGTCTTGTGCCCGCATCTAGAGAAAAGGCTTTTGGAGGTTAGTGGCTATATCATGGACTTCCTACCCAGCATTTACTACCAGTCTAGTACATTGAGAGACTTAAGAAACATTATTTGACTGCAACTTCCAAAGATAAATTTCAGTACAGACACTGTAAATAAACTGAAATCTACGCAAACACCTCAGTAATAATCTGGGATGTGTGATTCCAGCTGTGTTAAAAAGTTTGGACTGCCTTGACCCTTTGACACTCTAAGTGGATGTGGTGCCCAGGGATGGTGATACAAAGAAAAGTAGGGAACAAACCAAGCGGCCCTCAGCTGAGCTCTAAGCTGTCTTGCATCCCCTATTCAAGTATCCCCATGCTACCCTTGCACATTCATTTCCAACAATCAGTTTCTCAATTAGACAGTTTGCTCTGTAGACAAGGCAAAGTTTTAACCATGGAAGAACCTTGAGCAAGTTGATCTCTTTGAATCTCAGTTTCTTATTTGCAAAGGGATGATAATAATGCTTATTTATTCAATGTATGTTAATGCCCTGTTTTGTCACATTTTCCTGTTCCTGTACTAAATTTAAAAACAACAACAGCAACAATCAGTTGTCACTAATAATTAAATTTCTCTGCCTAGACATTTAAAAAGGGCTCCATTTTAAGAGATTTGATATTTGACATTCTGCTAAACCCTTGCTGTTTACAAAGGGTTTTTGTGAGCCTTAACATTTGATCCTAGAAAAAAGTTCTACAAAACATCAAAGCAAGAAAATGTACCATCTTAATTTTAGAGAAGAAAATAAAAATCACTATAAGTCCCCTGCTGATGCTGCTAAGTCGCTTCAGTCGTGTCCGACTCTGTGCGACCCCATAGACGGCAGCCCACAAGGCTCCACTGTCCCTGGGATTCTCCAGGCAAGAACACTGGGATGGGTTGCCATTTCCTTCTCCAATGCGTGAAAGTGAAGTCACTGAGTCGTGTCCACTTCTCAGCGACCCCATGGACTGCAGCCCACCAGGCTCCTCCATCCATGGGATTTTCCAGGCAAGAGTATTGGAGTGGGGTGCCATTGCCTTCTCCATAAGTCCCCTATAGAATTAGTTTTGTTGTTGTTTAATTGCTAAACCATGTCTGACTCTTTGGGACCCCAAGGACTGTAGCCTGCTAGGCTCCTCTGTCCATGGGATTTTTTCAGGCAAGAATACTGGAGTAAGTTGCCATTTCCTTCTGCAGGGGATCTTCCCAACCCAGGGATTGAAGTTGCATCTTCTGCTAATTCAATACCCTTGAGCCACCTGGGAAGCCCATATAGAAATAGTTGGTCAACTCAAAAAATATATATATATATAAATAAACGTACTCAACCAGAAAGTCATATGATCAGACTTAAGCCCAGAGAATCAGGATCTTTATGGGGAGAACAATGACCCCCCAGGTGGGCTCTGTGTAAGATGACTCTTGTAAAAACACAGTGGAGCACACTTAGGATGCGTTCTCTGGACAGTCACGACAAAGCTCACTCCTTTTTCCTCCAGTCATCCTCAAGTTTTGTTCCCTTCTAGGGACATTATCAGTATAAAGGAGAAAGCTATCTCCTTCCCATTTCCGGTATATAGGAACACACTGATGTCTCTCCAACTCTCTTCCATCTAAGAGAGGCCCAGTAAAAGACTGAGAAGGACTGTGTGCGTTGCACAGCTTGTTTAAATTATTTTACCTTGTGGTATCTCAGGTTTTTGTTATAAAATTGAGTAAGTTTAATCATGTTTTGTGAGAAATAATTTGTGAAAAATCTAGTGACATGGTTTGTTCAGCTTACAAATATATTCATCTCAAAATAATAAAGCTACTGTAAAGCAATTAGCCTCCAATTAGAAATAAATTTTAAAAAATGAAATTGAGAAACAAAAATAGGGGGAAAATAAGATTTTAAAAGAATATCATGTACACCAGGATCAAATGACATAAAACAGAAATGAAAATTTAACAAAAGCTGTTCATGATCTTTATGTGTAAAGCAATAAGTATTGCCAGGGACATTTTTAAAGAATTAAATAATGGAAACATATACCATGATCATGGATTGAAAACCTCAGCATTGTCTTGCCAAATTTAAATCCCCAGAAAGTTTTGTTTTGTTTTGTTTTAAGAAAATGACAAGCTGCTTCTAAACATGTGTTTGGAAATGCAAAGGATCTAAGGGGAAAATATTATTTTGTAAAAGACAAACAGAATTGAAGAACTTACACTACTTAATTTTAAGACTCAGTATGAAACCACAGCAATTAAGGTGATGAAATAATATGGAGAGCTCAAAAGTAAACCCAAACATATCTGATGGTCTTGTCGGTAGGCAAAGATATTTTAGTTAGGCCAGAAATAGTACTAACAATAAAATCAATTAAATTGGATTTCAGTTCAGTTTAGTCGCTCAGTCGTGTTCGACTCTCTGCGAACCCATGAATTGCAGCACGCGAGGACTTCCTGTCCATCACCAACTCCCAGAGTTCACTCAGGCTTGCGTCCATCTAGTCCGTGATGCCATCCAGCCATCTCATCTTCGGTCGTCCCCTTCTCCTCCTGCCCCCAAACCCTTCCAGCATCAGAGTCTTTTCCAGTGAGTCAACTCTTCGCATGAGGTGGCCAAAGTACTGGAGTTTCAGCTTTAGCATCATTCCTTCCAAAGAAGTCCCAGGGCTGATCTCCTTCAGAATGGACTGGTTGGATCTCCTTGCAGTCCAAGGACTCTCAAGAGTCTTCTCCAACACCACAGTTCAAAAGCATCAGTTCTTCGGCACTCAGCCTTCTTCACAGTCCAACTCTCACATCCATACATGACTACTGGAAAAACCATGGCCTTGACTAGACGGACCTTAGTCAGCAAAGTGATTTCTCTGCTTTTGAATATACTATCTAGGCTGGTCATAATTTTCTTCCAAGGAGTAAGCGTCATCTAATTTCATGGTTGCAGTCACCATCTGCAGTGATTTTGGAGCCCAGAAAAATAAAGTCTGACACTGTTTCCCCATCTATTTCCCATGAAGTGATGGGACTGGATGCCATGATCTTCGTTTTCTGAATGTTGAGCTTAAAGCCAACTTTTTCACTCTCCTCTTTCACCTTCATCAAGAGGCCCTTTAGCTCCTCTTCACTTTCTGCCATAAGGGTGGTGTCTTCTGCATATCTGAGGTTATTGATATTTCTTCCGGCAGTCTTGATTCCAGCTTGTGCTTCTTCCAGCCCAGCGTTTCTCATGATGCATTCTGCATAGAAGTTAAATAAGCATGGTGACAATATGCAGCCTTGATGTACTCCTTTTCCTATTTGGAACCAGTCTGTTGTTCCATGTCCAGTTCTAACTATTGCTTCCTGACCTGCATATACATTTCTCAAGAGGCAGGTTAGGTGGTCTGGTATTCCCATCTCTTTCAGATATTTCCACAGTTGATTGTGATCCACACAGTCAAAGGCTTTGGCATAGTCAATAAAGCAGAAATAGATGTTTTTCTGGAACTCTCTTGCTTTTTCCATGATCCAGCAGATGTTGGCAATTTGATCTCTGGTTCCTCTGCCTTTTCTAAAACCAGCTTGAACGTCAGGAGTTCACGGTTCAAGTATTGCTGAAGCCTGCCTTGGAGAACTTTGAGCATTACTTTACTAGCATGTGAGATGAGTGCAATTGTGTGGTAGTTTGAGCATTCTTTGGCATTGCCTTTCTTTGGGATTGGAATGAAAACTGACCTTTTTCAGTCTTGTGGCCACTGCTGAGCTTTCCATATTTGCTGGCATATCAACCTTAGTCATTTGGGCAATGTAAATTAAAACCACTATGTGACATTATTTCATATCCACTAGAGTGACTAAAATCAGACAGGCGAGATGAAATATTACCAAAGATGGGGAGCAAAAGGAATTCTCATACATTGCTGGTAAGAGTGTTAGAATGATGCAATTACCTCAAAGAACAGTTTGGAAGTTTCTTACAAAGTTAAAAATACACTTACTGTTTGACCCACCAATTCCACTCTTAAATATCTACTCAAAAGAAGTGAAAACATATATGCACACAAAAGACTTGTACACAAGTGTAGTTCACAGTAGTCCAATTATGAGTCAACCTGATGTCCACAGCAAGTGGATAAACTGTGGCACAGCAATACAATGGAGTATCCTACTCAATAAGGATGAATGACTGTTACACATCACTGCAGGAATGAATCGTACAGTATCCTGACTGAAAGGAAATGGCACAAAGTCATGGTGTATGGTTACAGTCCATGAAATTATAGAACAACCAAAATAAATAGATAATAATAAAAATCAAATCAGTGGTTTTCTAAAATGAGGAAGGGGAGACCTGAGCATGAATGTAAAGGGAACTTTCTGGAGAGGTGGAGGTGTTCTATACTTGGATCAGGATACAGTTCCACAGTGTCAACAACCTGTGTATTTAAAATATGTGAGCTTTATTTCATGTCAATTATACTTCCCAAAAGTTGAATTTTAACAGCAGAATTTGGTCAGACCTTCTTAAATATTATTTTTCTCTTGCTTCATAAGAATATATGAAAATCTTTCTGCTCTGGAACAGAGATTGGTCTGTACTAAGGGCTATAGAAATGACTGAACTGTCCCTGTCAAATGATTCTAACATGACTCTTCAGACCTGTGGTTCCAATATTCTTAAAAACAGTAGATGATGAAAGAGGGTCCTATTTCTGAAACTAACAAAATGAGAGGATAGCTCAACCTACAAACAAAAGAAGTTCAAAAAAATTATATTGTCAAACAGTACCAACATACCCAAGAAGAGAGCATAAGATAATGAATCTTTCCGTACCAGTCACATCGTGGCAGTGGTCCTCCCTAGATGGCCAGTGCTCTCTCTCTACATACTCCCTTCCCAGCCTTCCCTTGAACTATTTTACAGCAAATCTTGGGCATCATATCATTCTATCTGAAAATACAAGAAGCTCTAAATGTGCGATTCACTTGCTTATGCTGTATTCTCTGCCTGAAATGCTTGCCCCTTCCTCCTGAATATGGCTGACCCTTCTCATCTGTCAGATGAGACCTTTTCAGAAAGGCCTTCCCTGACCTCCCTATCAACATAGCTCACCTTCTACTTTGGCCCCATTTCTTTTTGTGATGGTAATTTTTCACAACCTGGGATTATTAGTTACTGTTTTTTGTCTGTCTTCTCAACTATATGCTCAATGCAACAGCACCAGTACAATGCTTGGAAGATGATTAATGAACAGTATATTCACATTAATTGATTGTCTGAGCAGATAGTCAGCTAAAGTCTTAGAGGTCAATAATATTTCTTCTATATGCAGTGATGCCCTGGACAACCCACCAAACATGTGTTGGCACTGCTCAGTGAGAATTTTCCAAACCATTCTCCAAAGGAATAAAATATGTGTCAAGTAGAACTAGTGGATATGTTTTTATAAAAATCATGGAATGTTATAAGTGAAAACTGCTTGAGAAATAATCTACATTCATAGATTTGTTGGCTTTTAGAATGAAAAGATAACATTTCATTGAACATGGTTAAACTTCTTTCAGTTAATAGACAAAAAAAAATTACCTAATATTTCAGAATTTGTGATTTACAAAGGCCATAATTTGAGACTTTTGTCTAGAAATACAGTCCATTCCAGGGAGAATTTAATTCCATGAAATATTAGAAAAAATACTCAGTTTTATACTATCTATATGGAGAAGACTCTTGAGAGTCCCTTGGACTGCAAGGAGATCCAACCAGTCCATTCTGAAGGAGATCAACCCTGGGATTTCTTTGGAGGGAATGATGCTGAAGCTGAAACTCCAGTACTTTGGCCACCTCATGCGAAGAGCTGACTCATTGGAAAAGACTCTGATGCTGGGAGGGATTGGGGGCAGGAGGAGAAGGGGATGACCAAGGATGAGGTGGCTGGATGGCATCATGGACTCGATGAACATGAGTCTGAGTGAACTCTGGGAGATGGTGATGGACAGGGAGGCCTGGCGTGCTGTAATTCATGGGATCGCAAAGAGTCGGACACAACTGAGTGACTGAACTGAACTGAACTGATACATCATATACTCAGAATCCATTTATTTGACAAATATTTATTGCCAATCTATTATGTACCAGAAACTTTTCTGGGTAGTTGGGGCTATATCAGTGAAAATAATAACAAAGCTTATATTGTAGCCTGTGTGTCAATACTGTAAAAGTACATCCTCATGAAGTTACTATAGTCTTGTTATAAAGTAATACAGAACAAAATGCTTTCTATGATGTTCTTGGTAAAGGCAGAATTGACCATTTCCTTGTGAAATATTTAACACCAAAATCTCAATATCATTACTTAGCTTCTCCATTTTCTAAACTCAAAAGAATTACCCCTGCCAGAGAACCAGGTTGTGATTAGCTGTAACTGCAGCTTAAAAAGAGGATATTTTCCCCCAGGAGTTCCCCTCTTATTGACTCACTGATGTGCAGTCTGATTGCAGGATCTCTTCTTCAACAATACCAAAACTTTCGTTACAACACTGGATGGGAGAAGAGATGTAGTAAGATGTACCCTTGAATCCAGAAGTGCTCAACATATTTAATATACTTAGAGTTTCAGGTCACCCGAAGTTGGGCATCCTCCATTTCACTTTCTCCAAGAAATTATGTCAAATATTTTGTCCATTTTCTTCATCATTCATTTACTCTTGTTAGAGTACTAGTTTCAAGGTGTGAGTTTGGAAGTATGGGCGCCACACTGATACTTTCTCCTCTGTTGGTCATGGAGTCAAGGACAACCTTAAAGGGTAAGGGCAGCAGTAAGAGAGGTGGGACCGGGCAGCAAGAAGGGAGGTGTAACTCCCAGTAGGGGAGCAGGTGCAAGAGTCTCCCCTATAATCTCAGGATGATAGCTCTGATCTCTGTCTCTTCAGTGTCTTCTCCCACCAACACAACGTGTAAGAGAGCATTCCTGCTTCTCTGATAAAATGATCCTCATTCTCTGAATATTGACTTGGTTTTCCCATGGTATTTCTAGGAGTTCTAGTCAGACTTGAGCTTTACCTGGAAACCACCAGCCTATGAGGTATCTAACTTGGATGACAAGGATATAATCGCAGGAAAGTCAATCCAACAAAAGTGGATTTTTGAAACAATAGGATATTGACTCTACATTACTTTTCCCCTTCTAGAAAGGAGAATAACATGGACTGCATTTTTGAAATTGCAAAATAATGCAAATTTCTTATTTTAACAGCTCAGATCTCAGTTGCCAAGTAACAAAACCCACAAGTTCTCTGTATTTTCCATGAGCTTTCAAAGTGTATGTTTCTGGCATATTTCAGGGCAAGGAGGAACTTGTTGCTAAATATATTGCATGTTCTTCCTACAAGATACTTGGGAATTTCTCAGAACAACCTAGGGGTTGAAGGGGTGACTGAAAAGTCATTGCTGGCTTTTCCTCCCTGAGCTGTTGATTCTATTACTAATGAGAGACAAAGACTAATTGTTCCTCCCCTGATGAATGTTGCTTTCAGAAGCCAGAGGCACTTCTGAAAAAATGGAGCATTAACCCTGGTGAGTTCAGAAAGGGACATGAAGGAGGATAAATCTAGGAGCCTATCTTCCTTGTAGGTAGTTTTCTAACAATTCAAAACCTGAAAAAAATTTTTCAGTTCAAACATTAGATGCCTGGCTCTGTGTCTTGTCTTTTGTTCCACACACATGGTGAAAATTAATATCTCCCTCTTCCAAATTCTTACAGACATTATTTTCTATATAAGCCCCTGGTACTCATCACATGCTGCCTCCACTACTCATGTTATGATACAGGTGTTGCATCCCTGATAAAATCACAAGATTCAGGGAGCAGCTATAACTTGTACTCCTTGTGTATCATCCACTGGCACAGGAAAACTGCTCTAAATGTAGGCTCTAAATATATGTTAAGGGAATAAATATTCTATATAAGACTGAGTTAAGGGAATGTGAGTATTATCTGCTGATAATATTTCTCACATTCCCCGTTTCCTTCCCTGAATCCCAAACAACCACACACACACTTTCTCTCTCTCTGCCCCCTTTCCCTCCTATAGATATTAAAGCAAAAGTATTTTTTCATTTTCATTAGCCCCAGTCCCTAACATTTCTTGACCTTTCCTGATTTCTTATATTAAAATGTATTAAGAACTGGGCCTGTGTTTAGTTTCATCTTGGTTTTCCTTAAAGTTATGATTCTGTAGAATCAGCACTCCTTGGCTTTCTTTTCTATCTCAGTCTCCTCTGTGGATTCCTGCCTGGGGTTTATCTCTCAGTTGTGGGTACTCCTTGGCATTGTGCATATTTGCTGCCCTTAGAGATCACTCCAGGTAACATTTTATATTACCAACTAGAAGCTGGTGACTGCCAGTTTATCTGCAGACCAGCTCTCTCCTCTGAGCACTGGACCTATGTAATCAAGGGCACTACTGGACATCTTCACAGGGTACCTCAAACCCTGTATGACCAAACCACATTCCTCAGCTTCCCTCTTCAAACCTGCTCTTACTCCTGTTTCTGATCTCTGAAAATGGCATCAGCATCAAGCCAGTTACCCAAACCATACCTTGTGCCCTAGCTGACCACCAGTCTTCAATGGCTATCATGCTTACTTCTTCCATATACCTCTATCTTTGGGTCCTTGGGCTTCCCTCATAGCTCAGTTGGTAAAGAATCTGAAATGCAGAAGACCTGGGTTTGATTCCTGGGTTGGGAAGATCCCCTGGAGAAGGAAATGGCAAGCCACTCCAGTATTCTTGCCTAGAGAATCCCATGGACAGAGGAGCCTGGCAGGCTACTGTCTATGGTGTCACAAGAGTTGGACACGACTTAGTGTCTAAACAACCATCTGGTCCTTAGGCTCAATCAGGCAACAGCATCACTCACATCACATTGTGTTCAGTTGTTTCCAATCTTTGTGACCCTTTGTTTGGACTGTGGAACACCAGGCTCCTCTGTCCATGGGATTTTTCAGGCAAGAATACTGGAATGGGTAGCCATTTTCCTCCTCTAGGGGATCTTCCCAGCCCAGGGATTGAACACACATCTCCTGTGTTTCCTGCACTGCAGGTGGATTCTTTATCTGCTGAGCCAGCAGGGAAGCCCATCAGTCACACCAATGAAGTCCTATTCTAACTGGTCTCTCCACAGATGTGTGGTTTTAAGTCCTCCAGGTCATTTAAAGCTGAAACCAGAGTGATCTTTCTCAAATATAAATCTGATCATGCCATCCTGTGCCTAAAAATCTTTCAATAAATCTCATTCTTATAGACGCAGCAAAATTCCTTAGTTTGGCTTACAAATGCCTATGCTATCTCATGCCTGCCATGCTAGCCCCAACTCTAACCTTTCTGCTCCACCTAAAGATTTTTGCTGCCTCAAATGCTCCCTCTCATTTTCGAGTCTTGGCTTGTGCTCATTCCTCAGCCTGTCACACTGTCTTCTAAGCCTAGTCCCCAGTTTTTCCCCAACTCCTGTTTATCCTTCATTTTATCTCCTCCTTGTCCAAGAATCCTTTCCTAGTCCCTCAGTACAGGTTATGTGCCCCTCCTTGGTATTCCCAGAGTCCATGTGCTCTCCCTTTATCTCATTTATCATATGGTGTTGTTCTTGGCTATTTTTTGTTCTAAATTTCACACTAGTCACTCCCAGGAGGGCAGAGATGCCATTTGGTTTAAAGCTTAATCCTCAGTACCTGGCCCAATGCCTGGCACACAGTTAGTGCTCAGATAGTATTTGCTGATGAGTGTTTTGCATAATAACTCATACGAAATCACTTCCTCAATGCGAGGAGATAAACTGATGAGAAAATTATTTCTCATCTTGTATTTCAAGCCAGAAACGGGTTTTCCCTTTTCCCACCCTTACTGGTGGTTTCAAGTGGCTTCTTTATCAAGAAGAGGCAACTTCCTTATGAACTGAAGTAGAGGTAGGAACTATACAGAGGAGCTGGGTATGAATGGTTGTAGGGTCCAGTGAGAGCAGATTCCGGTTCATCATGAGGTCTACCCAGAGCATGAGTTTAGAAACCTCTAATTTAATACCCTGAAGCTGCTGTTCTGTTTGACGTTTTGATTGATCTGAGATAGAGCCAATAGTAAGAATATTTCAGACTTAAAGAAAGGCAATGCCAAAGAATGCTCAAACTACCACAGAATTGCACTCATCTCACATGCTAGTAAAGTAATGCTCAAAATTCTCCAAGCCAGGCTTCAGCAATACGTGAAACATGAACTCCCTGATGTTCAAGCTGGTTTTAGAAAAGGCAGAGGAACCAGAGATCAAATTGCCAACATCTGCTGGATCATGGAAAAAGCAAGAGAGTTCCAGAAAAACATCTTTTTCTGCTTTATTGACTATGCTAAAGCCTTTGACTGTGTGGATCACAATAAACTGTGGAAAATTCTGAGAGAAATGGGAATACCAGACCACCTGACCTGCCTCTTGAGAAGTCTGTATGCAGGTCAGGAAGCAACAGTTAGAAATGGACATGGAACAACAGACTGGTTCCAAATAGGAAAAGGAGTACGTCAGGGCTGTATATTGTCACCCTGCTTATTTAACTTCTATGCAGAGTACGTCATGAGAAAGGCTGGACTGGAAGAAACACAAGCTGGAATCAAGACTGCCAGGAGAAATACCAATAACCTCAGATATGCAGATGACACCACCCTTATGGCAGAAAGTGAAGAGGAGCTCAAAAGCCTCTTGATGAAAGTGAAAGAGGAGAGTGAAAAAGTTGGCTTAAAGCTCAACATTCAGAAAACGAAGATCATGGCATCTGGTCCCATCACTTCATGGGAAATAGATGGGGAAACAGTGGAAACAGCATCAGACTTTATTTTGGGGGGCTCCAAAATCACTGCAGATGGTGACTGCAGCCATGAAATTAGATGACGCTTACTCCTTGGAAGAAAAGTTATGACCAACCTAGATAGTATATTCAAAAGCAGAGAAATCACTTTGCCGACTACGGTCCATCTAGTCAAGGCTATGGTTTTTCCTGTGGTCATGTATGGATGTGAGAGTTGGACTGTGAAGAAGGCTGAGTGCCGAAGAACTGATGCTTTTGAACTGTGGTGTTGGAGAAGACTCTTGAGAGTCCCTTGGACTGCAAGGAGATCCAACCAGTCCATTCTGAAGGAGATCAACCCTAGGATTTCTTTTGAAGGAATGATGCTAAAGCTGAAACTCCTGTACTTTGGCCACCTCATGCAAAGAGTTGACTCATTGGAAAAGACTCTGATGCTGGGAGGGATTGGGGGCAGGAGGAGAAGGGGACGACAGAGGATGAGATGGCTGGATGGCATCATGGACTCAGTGGATGTGAGTCTGAGTGAACTCCGAGAGATGGTAATGAACAGGGAGGCCTGGCATGCTGCGATTCATGGGGTCGCAAAGAGTCGAACACGACTGAGCGACTGAACTGAACTGAACTAGTATACTCTCAAAGGCTATAGATCAGTTTTTCTATGCATGTTAAATACATAATAATAATGGTCACTCATATCTCACACTACTCTGATTCTACATCAAAAGGAACCTGTTTCTTATTTGACTTTCAGAGTACCTGGCATTCCTGTTAATTTCAAAGGGACTCTGTGTTTGACTCCTCTCCAAGTAGACACTGAGCAATGTAAGAAAACTTGAAATATATTCAATGATTTAGTGATTAGTAACCACATATTGAAGTTAAAGAGCAAGGTATAAACAAATCCACATCTTGCCCTGAGGGGGTTAGGGAGAATGTTTTTAAGATGATTCAAACAAAGTCAATAAACAAACAAGCAAACTACTAAAGGTCTTAGCTGGCAGGGTCTGTAGAACATGTTGATTCCTTTCCAAGGTGGGGGGAAAGGTCTGAATTAGATAACAACTCCACCAAGAGGCATTTAAAGGCCACTTTAAGCGGAATGCCCTTGTCAGGAACATGGGACCTAATTACTGTGTGCTGGAGACATTAGTTGGTCATAACTTTTCTTCCAAAGAGCAAACTTGACCAACCTAGACAGCATATTAACAGATATTACTTTGCCAACAGAGGTCCATCTAGTCACAGCTACGGTTTTTCTAGTAGTTCATGTATGGATGTGAGAGTTGGACTATAAAGAAAGCTGAGCGCTGAAGAATTGATACTTTTGAACTGTGGTGTTGGAGAAGACTCTTGAGAGTCCCTTGGACTGCAAGGAGATCTAACCAGTCCATCCTAAAGGGAATTGGCCCTGAATATTCATTGGAAGGACTGATGTTGAAGCTTAAACTCCAATAGTTTGGCCACTTGGTGCAAAGAACTGACTCATTGGAAAAGACCCTGATGCTTGGAAAGATTGAAGACAGGAGGAGAAGGGGACGACAGAGGATGAGATAGTTGGATGGCATCACCAACTCAATGGCCATGAGTTTAAGTAAGCTCCAGGAGTTGGTGATGGCCAGGGAAGCGTGGTGTTCTACAGTCCATGGGGTCACAGAGTCAGTTATGACTGAATGACTAAACTGAACTGAACTTGGAACACTAGTTGATTTGTAAGAAGGAAAAACAAAATAAATGAATAAATTATTATTTTGTCTATTTCTGGATGCAATATATCCTAAATTGCAGCTAGGGGATTCACTAGCCTCCTTGGCAAAGGATTAAAATCCACTTTCCATCTTTCTGAGGTGCTATTAGCAGCAACCTGGAAATCTCCTTCATATGCCCAATTACACTGCAAAATGTCAAGCCTGTGAATTTAGAAACTTACTATCAACATTTTGCTGCAAGTAGATGTTAACTGATATTAAATCACCATGAAATGCCTATAGAAATGCACTGCCTGCCAAAGGCTTTCCAACCAAGGAAAGGTAAGCACAATCAAATAATTAGGTATGATATTTCATTTCTTCACAAATATTACTAAATACTTAATTCAGCACCATCTAGGTTCTCTTTTCATTACTGGATTACTTATATTCATTTTCGTTTAGCTTTGTGCTTTTAAAGCCTTTTAAAAGAATATAATATTAACAATCAACTTCATTTGTTAATGCTTATTAATTATAGTATTCAATTTCTTAGCATTAACTATTAAACTGAAATCTGGGTCTGTGACAATACTGAGAAAATTCAGAACTTAAAACACTTCTAAGAAAGAAGATGGATAACTCAGATTTGAGCTTGTATCTATCGCTATATATTTGAAGGACATGTGCAAATTCCAAAATTATTTAAAATACTCTACAAAGTTGTGGTCGTAGACTAGACATATAAGTTGCTTCCCTGTATCCCTAGGTTTCTTCCCTTGGCACAAAGGAGTATTATTACACTTTCCCACTTCCTTGAAATCACATAGATGTAGCCACATGGCTTCCTTTGGCCAGTGAGTGTCACTTTCAGGCAGAAGTATTTAATTGCTGGCATGAAACCCTCCTAGCTTTCTCGGGCCCTGCCCTCGACTAGTGTGTAAGCAGAGGTTAATATGACAGCGTGACACACTGAACCACCACATGGAAGGGAACTCCCTGTCAGGTCACCTGTTCATGCAGCAGACTTGGCACAAACAAGAAAGAAGCTTCTGTCACGCCAAGATCTGGGGGTGTTCACCACAGCCTGGCCTAGCCTTTCTAACCAACACAGAGACATCAAGCCCTGTCATAGAAAACTCCCTTGAGTCACTAAGCATGTGTCCTTACGTACTGTCCATTCTTTCCTTAAATTCACTACTCAATTTAGAATCATACATATTTTTAGTAGAACTGATAAGAAAATATTGGTAACTGGCACCTGAAAAAGCAGTTACCATATGTATATAGCAGGCAAAAAACACATATATTAATATACTAGATTAAATGTCTACTGGAATTTTCTTTCCTTTCCTAAGAGAAATGTGTGTTAGTTTCCTATTGTTGCTGTAACACTCAGAGTGATCTAACACAAATTTATTCTTTAACAGTTCTGGAAAACACAACTCTACATCAAAGTCTTATCAGGGTCATGTTCCTTTGAAAGCCGAAGGTATCTATTTCCTTATCTTCCTTAGCTTCTAGTGGCTGCCTGTATTCCTTGGCTTGAGGCCCCATCTTCAAAGAGCATCACTCCAACCTTCTTTTCCATCACATTTCCTACTATTCACTCTGACCTCCTGCCCTTTCTTATAAGAACCCTTGTGGGATGTCCCTGGCAGTCCAGTGGTTAACACTCTGCACTTTCACTGAAGGAGTGAAAGGTTGTTGATGAACCACAAAAGACGCTGGGATTCTTGGCCTCCAGAGGAGAAGAATTCAATCCAAAGCCAGAGACAATTTAAGTATAAAAGGGATAGAGAAAGCTTCTGACATAGACATCAGAAGGGGGCAGAAGGAATACCCCTTTGCTAGTGTTAGCAATGGAGTTATGTACCTTTTAATTGGTTATTACAATGAATCAAAAGACTGTCTGGAGGTTGTAAAGATCTTACTAGACCAACTCCCATAATTTACATTTTAAGATAACAGAATTAGCCAGAAGGTTTTCAGGAAGGAGAAACTGTCCTAAAGCAAGATACATTATTGTTATATAATCCTTAGTACAGAATTTAAACTGCGTTTGTTGTGTAATCATCAGTTCCAGGCTTAAAGATAAAAACGTTTTATGAACTAAGACTAAGGAATGTAGAGGAAAAAAAAGTTTGCCCTTTCCTCCTCCTTGAGACTTCCAGACACCTCTCTCCTTGGGGACCCCCAGACTTCTTATCAACCTGCCTAGGAATTGACCCTCTCAGGAGGAAAAGGTTCATTCTCTGGCCAGAGAATTAAATCCCACATGCTGCGTGTGCAGCTGAAGGGAGAAAAACAAAACAATAAGCACCCTCGTGACTGCATTGGATCTAAGAGCATAATCCATGCGAAATGCCCCATCTCAAGATGTTTAACTTACCCATATCTGCAAAGACTCTTTTGACCAATCAAGTAACGTTCACAGCAAGTGTTTAATCGTCTGGTAACATCTTGCTTCCTCACACCACCCCATATTCCAACTCACCCCTTCTTAAACAGAAGCCCTTGGTAAATAAACAAATGTTTAGTCCAAATGTACCCTGTATCACATCTCCTTTTTCAAGAGCCCAAACAATATGGTTAGTAAAGCTACACACAAAAACACACACACAGAGAAAAAGGTCCTTCACAAGAGCAAGAATAGGAGAAAAGAAAGTAGCTTGATTGAGGCTCATCAAAATTAATGGGGAAAGAAGTAAAATATCATCTTATACTGGCACTCAGTACTAGGTCCTTATGGGAAAAAAATAAAGCTTCAAATCTATTTATGTAAACACTTGTATTGTCCATACCGATATCAACAGTTGATATATATGCATGGATTCAAATCACTAGGAACTAATCAGAACATAACCACTGTCTCCTTACAATTTGCATATTAGTTTCCCCTCATTCCTCCCATGTGAGATGATTTGCTGAAAAGTATAGCTGGCTACTTTATTCTTCTCAGTTCAGGGTCTGAGCAGGATAACGCCTGTTTCATAGACAGTCTTATTCATACTGAGCCCTGAATACACTGAATGAATCAATCAATCAATCAAATAACATTTTTGGTGATCTGCCATATTGATAGTATGCTAAGTATTTTGTATATGTTATTTCATTTCAATCTTCTGACATTATTCTCCAGATATCATATCCAAAAAGTCCTAGTGCTTGCCCTCAATTATTTCATGCTATTGAGTTTTTTTGAAGCTAGGATTTATGGAACTCTAGGGTACACACAGATATGCAAATTCAGGAGCACTGTGAACTCTAGTAATTATAAGCAGAATTATTGCATGTGGAGAAGTGCTTATGAGCAATTTTCTAGAAATAGAAGGCTCCTCCTTTCATCAGATACTCAGATACTTAAATGATCTGTGTAGTGGTAAGTCTTGGTTTTTGCCTGTGCAGCATCTCTTCTGCTAATAACAAAATTCATTTCTTCCCTTTGGAGAAGACCACTTTGCCATATGATTTAGATGGGGCTAATCACCCCACCTGGCTCCATAGTGAGCCTGTAACCCAAGCCAGGCCAATCAAAATTTAAGAAGCATGTATTTTCCATTGTGGCTACAAAGCTTCTTGAGCATAAGCTACAAGTGGGTGACAATCATCTTTGCCAACAAGTTAGGAAACCTGCCTAACATGGAAACCCAACAAGAAAGTTAGATGAAAATCTGGAGAAAGACAGAATGACAATAACTTTTGTTGGAAAACATAATTTCATCCAAAGTTGAAGCCAAATCCAGCTTAGGGTTTTTTTTAGTTACATGTGGAATAAATTTCAGTTTTTATGTAAACCTGTTAGAATAGTCTTTCCTTTTCAGTGAGAATCAATTTAATTAATTTAGCTTAAATACTTCCCACAAACAAGTAAATAAACAAATACACTAGTTTATTGCTTCCAGATGCTAAGCTCTCCAATCCATGGTTATTGATTCAGCTTCATTCTATTATTCTTGGAGCCCAATACTTGAGCCTTCCCCAAATCCAAATTCAGTGCCACCACTAGCCCATGGCTTATAATGCTCTCTCATTTTATTTCATCACCTCCAAATCCACTTCTTTCCATACTGTGAGTGGTACATGATAGCAGAAATTATCTTTCCACTCAGAGTGGACCTGAGTCACTTGCAAAATCACAAAGGCCAACCAGTAAGTGTCCTCCATACTTTTCACTCTCATCTTGAGCAGGTCAAAGTGAGTTTACACCTTTTGTCCTAATCAACATAGTAGTACTCTATACTTAAAGAGTATTCAATAGATATTTGTTAAATAAATGAAATTTTAAAATCCTGGAACTTTTCTCTATTCAGTCTTAAAGGAAAAGAAAACTACCAAAAATGGAGTTTGAATTAGTGACCTCACTGGGGATCAATCCCTATGGCAAGAGAACATTGGCTCCATCTTTACTTAGTATACTATTGGTCGAAAAGACAGGGTACAAGAAATCAGGAAAGTGGCCAGGCCCACTGCAGAAAATTTTAGGAAATAGCTAGCTTTATTTTTATGACACAAATTTTTAAAGCCTGTCCTAGGGAAACACAATACATGAATAGTACCTGAATAAAAATGAAAGTGAATGAAAGTGAAATCAGTTATTATGCAGAAAGGATGGGATTAGAGTCCTATTTTCTCTTCTTGGAAAATTCCTTTATGATGTGAACAGTTAATGTAAAGTATTTTCAAAGAATTAACACAGATCTGTACTTTTTTTTTTAAAGATATTGCAGATGGTTCACCTGTGTTGCAACATATCCTCAAGTTGAAAAATCTCCTGGTAACAAAATATCTAGAAAATAGGGCACTGGCACACACACACACACAAACACACACACACGTTTGGGATAAAAGGATGAATCCATTTGATAAAAGTGATTATTTTTTATCATAATAAGTGCATACTATTTGCACTAAAAAAATAGAAATTAAAAAATGATAAGAGACTATTTTTTCATTATAAGACCCAAATATATTTTTGAAACAGTGTTTAAAAAAAAAGATACGCCTCTACGTGCCAGCTCCCCCATCCCGGTGGGGAGGAGCCAGACTAGGCTACGAGGACAGAAGAGTCTTCTTAGGAAATCCCTGAGAGCTATAAAGGAAGTGAGGAAACAGAAAAGGCGAAGCCCCAGTAACCCCTCAGAACCACAGAGGCCTCTAAATTTCCATCGGGGCTTTCAAGAGTGAGACCTGGTGAAAGCGGAAAGCTGGAAGCGCTTGGCGGCACAGTGTCAGAAATGGTGACAAGGAAGTCACCAGGGGCCACCGTGACCAGACCCTTCTCTCCCACTGTACTCAAGCTGCACAGGACACTCGGGGTAGGTCCTTCTCTGTGTCCAGTCAGCCCCCAGGCTGGGGGATGGCCTGCACAACGTGAAAGAGAAGTGTAGAACTCAAGAGGAGGGGAAATGCCTCTTTTGGAAGGGACTTTCCCTCGTGAGTAAGGTTTCAGATCATGTTCTGCAACAGTCTCCTGACTTGTGACAGGGTTTCAGGGAAATGATACAACGCTGATGCAAATTATGAAGAAGAAAAAAATCATTGCTGTCTTGAGAAAATGAGCTGAACCATGCCGAACCTGACATGGCAGAACTCTAAGAGCGTGGAGAATAGCAAACTCTGCTTTGAAAGGAAGCAGCAGAGAGGAAGGGCAAACGCCTCTTAGTCGTAACAATAACCAGAGCTTCCATTTATTGAGCGCCAACTGTGTGTTTGCTAGGAGCTTTGCGTGCATTATTTCTTATCCTTATAGCAGGTACTATGAACTATCCCTTTCTCATCTTTACAGATGAGAAAACACACTCAGAAAAATTAAGCAAGACATTAACCAACACACCCAATTCCAGGGCCAGGATTCACATTGAGACTCATCTGATACCACTTTCTGTGCTTTGTGCTTCTGCCTCAACTCCTGTCCTTAATTCACATGACTCACTATGCAAGTCACAGACTTCTTTAGACCTACATCCTCTTATGACAGGTACAAGTAAGTCTAATATCTGATAAGACAGTAGCCTCAAATTAGCTGATTTCAGCCCTGATCTATCTCTGCCACTGACCAGTTCTATGGCAATAGAAAAATCATATAATTTCTCTGGGGCACAGTTTTCTCATCTATAAAATGGAGTTGGGGTGGGGGCCTCTCTACTTTCAACTTTTATGAAGTATGCCTAGTGTTCATGTACCAAAATAAGGAAGGAACTTGCAAAATGATTTTTCTTTTCTTAAAAAATAGAGAATGTAATGGGATTATCATATTCTGTTCTCAATGGATAACATACATTTAAGAGTCCCAAGCTACATAAACAAAAGTGCTTTTAAGTATTTTTTAGAAGGACTTGCAAATGGAGACAAAGTAACCCTGTCAACTTCATGTTAATAGAAAGTCTAAACTAAAAAAAAAAATTAAAAGCAAATCAGTATTCCTTACCCCTCTCCCAGAATATATGATCACTGTGAGAAAATGATTACTTGCCAAGAGGGCCTATGAATCATTATACTGTTGTCCTCGGCCTCTGATCAAGCAAGAACTACAGGAGGAAAAGCTGAGAAGGCTGGGGTGTGAACGCTGAATTGCTGAGAGTTTCACTCACCACCATCAGTCAATGAAAATGACGGGTAAGCAAGCTGCAGGACTGTCGAGTCACAATACTGCAATGCTGCAAGGCTGAGTCTAGAGGAGAATGACATGGGCCCCTGGTTTTCTGAGTCACTCTTTGGGTCAGAGTTTTTACAGCTCTCAAGAGTCACTGATAACAAATGCAAATAATGCCACCCCTGGGCCTGTCTTGACAGGTTTGTTCACTGATGCTTGTATAAGAGACATCGTCCTCATCTGGAACCATCAGCAAACATTACAAAGAAAGGGTTAATTTGCTCAACATCAGTATTTATATTCTAGAATAGAAATACATGTGAGATAGACACCACAAATATACTTTCTTTCCTCTGTGGTTTCAGCATGTATTATGCAGTAATTTCTCCTTTTTGCTAGTAAACTAGGGCAAATCTATAGCAAAAACTTTTGTATTATATTTTTCTATGTGGTTTTTCATGTCTTTAGAAATTGTTTGGTTTGAACTAGGACCTATTTTGTGATCAAAGGCATAGTTAAAATTATACACTGCATATATAAAATCCTAGGAGCTTATGGAAGGCAATAGGAAAACTAATCTCTCAACTAACTCTAAGGACTGTTCTCTACTTTTATGCCTTAAAGATAGTGAAAATGTAGCTGTGATCATGTAGAAAGGAAGATGTTTAAAATTCTCCCAGGCCTAGAAGGGAATGACAGATATGGTCTTACATAGGTGGTTTTTTTAATTAAGGAATTAGAGTGAGGTTGGACTAATGAATAAAACCAGGATTAACTCTGGTTAACTTAACATCAGATGTAGACTTAACATCTGTCTTCCTTCAGTAGATATTACAGAAACAGCAGATCTTTGCACCTGAGACACCAAGAGAATGAAAGTCTCTTTCTAAAGTTTTTACGGTAAGAATTTGATATTTCTTCAGGTAAATGCCACCAAACGTCAGGCCCACGAACGATTGTGCATAAAAGTTTTATGTACCAAAGTAGACAGTTTGGGAAACCGTGATGTGTGATGTCCCCTGCACTGCACTCACCTTGTTGGAGGAACCTGGACACGCCTGTCAGACCCAGCACATCTCAAATTTACTGAAGACCTCATGTCCCCACCTCCTTTCTTTTTCATATGACAGCTATTAATCCTGCACAACTAGTGCCTTATGACCAATTCTTAGTGAACTGCTGGTGAGGAAGACATGGAACTAGAAAGGGCTCCACAGAAGGCGCCTGAATAGTGATGTCCAAAAGGTAACATCTTAATGTGAACAAAGATAAATAATGGATGCTGTGCAGGTGGACAAATCAAACTGACCAGGGAAGAAAGAAAGACTTAAATTATAAGGCATACATATACTTAACACTGGAAGGTAGGAATGCTATCCCATTTACCAGTAGGTACAATAAGCCACTCATCCAAGACCACACGCCAAGTAACTAACAGCACTGAGAGGCTGGCAGACACCAGTGGTCAGCCAGCCACTCAGAGAACAGCTCTAGAGGCTGCGGGTCGCCTAGACTCTGATAGCCGCTGAGCACATGAGCTGCACACTGATGCAGCCCTGCAGTGATTTAAAAGCAGATATGCAGGTCTTTGGGGCCTACCAGGTGGTTCAGTGGGTAAAGAACCTGCCTGCAGTGCAGGAGAGGCAGGAGACAAGGGTTCAGTCCTTGGGTGGGGAAGCACCCCCAGAGGAGGGTGTGGCAACCGACTCCAGTATCTTGCCTGGAGAATCCTGTGGACCAAAGAGCCTGGCGGGCTACGGTCCATAGGGTTGCACAGAGTCAGACGCGACTGAAGCAACTGAGCATGCATGCCCATGCAGGCCTTCAAAACCAGAGCGTGCTCTTTCTTCTGCAGCTGAAAACAGGCTGAGGCAGCAGGAGAAGAAACACTTCTGTTTCTTCCCTTCCCTGCACCTTGTGTCCCTTGATGGTCAAACTTCTGAAGAAACAGGCAGGGATTATGTCTAGAACCGACATCATCTGTGACAAATCAAAGCAGGAAATCTCTTCTCCCACAGGGGGTCCTCTTTTATGCTGTCTAAAGAAAGACCAGCTCTAATTCTCCTTCCCCAGAGAGAACAGATCACAAGTAATCTTCATGAACACCCATGCTCCTCACTGATTCCATCCATCTGGCTTCCTCAAATCCTTCCCTTGTGAGTCCTTACAAGTGTATCTGGTGGGGATGTCTGACTGTCAAGATACTAAAGGATTATGCAAAACATAAATGCCCTGACCTGAAAAATAAATGTTTTCCTTCAAGAGCTGCCTTCAACTTTATCTAAACTAATACTGACTCTCAATGCAGCTGTACCCAGCTTCCACTTCTAGAGGTGGCCGGAATTCAGGAAAAAATTTTGGATTTTGAGTGAAGCAAGACTACCTCTTCATTTTCCTGGGTAGATGCTTACATGGAGAGTTCATTACAGTACATGGACTGGAGAGGGTTTGGTATTAAATGCAAGGTGCTCTTGTTTTATTTAATCCCTCCTTCTTGGTAGGTTTTTTTTTTTTAAAGAACATACCCCAACACATCTATGTTATTTATGAGTTACATAACTGTACTACCAACTAATAGATTATGAACAATACAAAACATTCACAAAAAATAGAATTCTTTAAAATACTATATTTAAAGATTGATCTATTTATCTATCTACTTATATTATTTCCTCTCTGTACCTCAATACATCAAGAGGAATGCGCACCTTGTTTTGGGGACACTTACAGTTTGCCCATCTTCAGAGAATTCATCCATTACATGAGCTCAGAAAGGTTTTGAGTCTCCAAATAATCTTGTTAAAATCCTAAACAGCCTGTCAATATCAAGATGGATCTTAAGGCAATTGAACTAAACACTCAGAAGAAATCACCAAGTAGAAGAGTTTAAGCCACTGGTTGGCTGGCTTGCAATGAGTTACTTCTATTTCCCCAAATGCTTTTGGATCACTGCCCATTGGATTTTGAGGGAACAATTAACTATCCTCTCCTTGGTAATGTCACTCTCCCTCAAGTGTATTTAATCTTGCAGAGCTGTTTCTCTAGAAGAGAACAAGGTTATGTGAAGGGGAGAGATCATCTCTCCCTCCAGGGTAGTTATGCAATGCAGGGTCAAGGGCTGTGTCTTCGAAATTCAAACTGATGTCTAGGGAGTCCTGGGGGAAAGAGAGGGGCTGAACAGACTCGAGCCTTCTAAATTGGGCATGGGGATTATTTGAGTTTTCAGATTCAGAGTGCCATTGGAAGCACAAATAAAATATCTGGTACAATCAGTTTTTTTTTTTTTTAAAGTAAACATGGGGATTGTGTTTGGGGTATTGGATGAGTATAGGAAGCACTAAGCCCTCACACTCACTCTTCTTCGAGAGGCACAAAATTCCCCTGCTTAGAAGGAGAGCCCTGAGAGTCAGCTTCACTTCTCATTGAAAAGTTTATGTGTTTGCTTTTTTAAAGACTCCTGGGCAGGGAAACCCACTAAACCACTATTAACATCTTAATGTGACCTTCAGGAAGAGGCCCGGTGGACTAATAAAAGTGCTAAGAGGATCTGAAATGTTACTGATGGGAAATGTGATGGAGGGGAGAGGATGAAAGGGAGAAACTTGTTTGGAAGGCCTACTGATCTGAACTGAGGATGTTGGGGGCAAGCGGTGAATGAGATCTCTGAAGGAGGGAATGACCTCATTTAAAGTTTCGTTTGGAAATCATTCTAATGACAGCCACCCTAAATTCTGGCTCTTTGTTCCACAGTCCCTTAAATAAGGAAGTGAGTCCAACATTTTTGTAAGCCTCAGAGTGAACAAGAAGTTATGGAAATTCCTGGTGGGCTTACGCTAGACTCTAACACTCAGGCAAGGAAAAACAGGGAGATTCCATTGATGAGTCACATTGAGGGGATAGGGGAATCTACAAAAGGTTTTTTTTTCAGACAAAATGAGTCTTCAAGAAATTTGGGAGAATCCACTGAAGTTAAGAGATTTGAGGGATGTGGGTGTATGTCCCATGCAACCTAAGAGTACTAAATGATAAGCCTCCAGAAATAAAAGTTCATGTGAGAACACTCGGTTTGAAAAGCAAAAAGCAGCAGTGCTGATGGGACATGGTGGAGGATCTAGGGACAAGGTCTCCTGGGAGGAAGAGACCCAACCACAGCTGGAAGTGTTTGGCTAGAGGCCAATCAAGTCCACAGTCTGACAGGAAGTGACAAGTGAGCCTTAGGACAAGGCGACAACCTGTAATGCCTAACTACTAATGCAGTTAGCCAGCATGGCCACGACCTTGCTAAAAAGTGCTTTGACTTTAGGGGCTGGAGGAGACAGAGATAAATTGGATCAGGAAGAAGCACATTGATGGGAGATGACCAATTATATGGATGAGAATTTCTTGTACCGCTTTTTCTTATTGAACACATCTGCTGTAAAAGCTCTGGCATCAAATTTTGTATGATACAAAAATCTTAAAAACTCTGAAGCGAATATATTAAAAGTGTGATGTCAGATCTAGTGTGGCCATAAACAATGCTGAATAGCACAGACAATAATTTAGAAAGTTCTGATCACATCTTGACAACAAAACATCAGAATCTATGTGAAGCCAAAGCATCTGAATGAACAAGAGAGAAATACAAGCAATAATTTTTCCTGGAAAAACCAAACATCTGCATATTTTGGAAGGCTAAACATATGTTTCATAAACCCACAGTGTATAAAGTTAAGACATTCTATGATCTCCTGCTTGGATCTAAGTATTTTCCATAGTTTTATGTAAACATAGCAAAATAGTATTAGTTCAATAACTAATAACTGCATATAATCATGATAATTAATATGTAACAGTGGTTGAGCTTCAGAATTACTGTATGATGTATTTTAAAATTAAAGTGCCTGTATTTTAAACATAATGAGTCTTTCCCAAATAATTTGCTCAGTCACAGAAGGGCAGAGTCCTTTGGTATCTTCCACTACACTTAGCTGTTTCCAGAATCCCAATTCATCCTACATCTGGCCATTTACATCCTTCAAATTGGATTTAAACACACACAAAAAGGTTTTTTTGTAATTAGCCCTCATGTCTATTACACTGTTTTCTCTTGCAGCATCCTGTTTCATTATGGTGGAAGTTTCTGCTTACTTGTCATCTCCCCAAATATGCTGGAATTCTTTCATTGCTTACGTGAGTTAGCCAGTTTCTGACTGTCTCTGTAACACAGCAAATGCTCAATTAATATTTACTAACTAAATCAGAGCTAAAACTGAAATTAAATTAAGATTCTGCTGGAGTTCAGAGAGTATGTGTGATAGTTTGCTTCTTAACTAATAGTTCATTAGTCTCTAAATTTGAACATTGGGTTTTTCAATATTCACATCAACATATATTCAGTTTTACTACTTAAAATGTGAGTGGTTTAGCTTGTTCATTACAGATTTCCTTTCTGCTTTCCCTTTTGCTGATTCCTTGCCAGCTTTCCTACACTTCCTTCTCCCCTCCTACTTTGTCATTGCCTCTGGACAAACCTATCGACTCATTTGTTGGGTTTAAAATAAAAGAGGCATAGGAATAAAAAAACAAACCTGAACCTTGGGCATAGACTTGATTCTCACATAATTTCCCAAATTATTGTAACAGCTTAGAGATATTTTTTTACTTTTCCCTTTTAGTGCACTGAACTTCCTGGACAGGCAGCTTGTCTCCTAAATATTAAAAACAGGTCATGAAGTCTATAATTTAATATTCACTTGTTGTTAGGACTCTGTGCATTTCAGAACCAGTGAGAAAGAGAAAGACAAATGTTGGCACTCATTTTCATAACATAATCAAAGCCCATTTCCTGGGGAGGAAAATGTGTTCTTGGTTTGCCCCTACTGTGCACAGAGAGGGAACACTGACCCTCATCTCCCTGTAGAAATAGGCTGGGGAAGGCACTTCAGGCTAGTGCCTGAACCCAGGTACAAGTGCTATCTTTAAATGCCTCCAGTTCCTAAATGGAGAGCAGGCTCAGGGACAAAGCCCATAGCTACCATTCAGTGTCAGCCTTTACACTTGCTTTCATGTAGTTAAAAAAAAATTTTTTTGAGCTTTTAAGTTTTGAATAAATTTTTTTACTAATTTCACCAGCACCAGAATAGAGATGGAGAGAAAAGGCTTCCACCTCTTCCCCTACCCCAAACCATTAATCCAGTGTTAATTCTGATATGTTCTCCTATAAAAGTGCATAGCTTAGTCTATGATTTTTCAGGACACACCGGATCAAAGTGTCATACACACCAAATTCAAATGATATACAAATGATGTGTCTGTTTTTTTCTAGCACAGTTTAAACTAGCTCCTGAGTACAGTGTACACCAATGATGAAACTTTCACACAGTATTCCCTTCTCCTTACACCCAACCGGTATCTAGATAGCTTCAAATAACTATTAAAAAACACCATTTCAACTACAAGTAGTGATATAGTTATCAAAATCTTGCTTCTAATATCAGTGTATTATAGAGACTTTAAAGTTTATAGATTTATCTTAAGAATTAAAACCTTCCTTACAGGCACTAATCTCATATTATCTCATGAAAATATTTTATTTTTGAGAAATCAAAGGCCAGCCATGAGAATAAGTCTTAGAAAAAAATAACATACAATAAAAAACAAAAGCAGGTGGTACTAGGAAAACCCAGTATGTTTGTTTTATTGAATAAACAATAGGTAACTGTTGCTATTAATAGCTTAGGTTAACTGGGAGATCTCCTAGATCTTAGGGCAGCCAAACTTGACTGCTCAGAAAGGGTTAGTTTGTTTAATTCATTCATTCAACTTCCTGCGGTGCTGTGCTTAGTCACTTCACTCCTGTTTGTGACCCTGTGAGCTGTACCCCACCAGGCTCCTTTGTCCATGGAATTCTCCAGGCAAAAATATTGAAGTGGGTTGCCATACTCTCCTCCAGGGTATCTTTCTGACCCAGGGATCAAACCCTCATCTTCTGTACCTCCCACAGTGTAGGTGGTTTCTTTACCACTGTGCCACCAGGGAAGCCCATTCAGCTCCCTACTATATGCAGGTATCATGTTGCAGGGATCTGACATTATACAGGTCATCACTGCAATATGCTAAGTGCCCCATAAATGGGCAAATTGCCCGAGAAGCACATAACCAAAGAAAAAGTGTCATATTGTGGAAATAGCTAGGAAAGACTTCACCGAGAGAAATATTCACTCTGAATGTTTGACAAGCAGTATCCCAGTTCTCCTTCCTTGAGCAACCTTCGCCTGTGCCTTGCCTAATGTGAGCCATACCACCTCTGCAACTTCTTTGGAAATGCAGCTCTGCTGGAGCAAAGGGCTGTGGTAGCAGCCACCAGGGTGCTACCATGTTTAATGGGCTCATGGCTTTTTTTTGGTTGGTTTTTGTTTGTTTGTTTTAAGGAAAGGACCTTAAGTACTCCTGCCATCCACATCATCAGACTCTATTCTCACCCCTTCAAAAAATAACTGGGCTAGTAAGAAACAATGTTTTAGGAGGTTGGAAATGTATTCATACAGTCTTAAAAAATTCTCAGTGAGCAGTTTAGTCATACTTCTAATGTTCTCAGATTTTTAGGAAATTTAACTTTGAGATTTTTCTAAAAGTATGTTTTTATGGTGTTTCAATGGGTCCTTGAGAGGAACAAGAGCTGAATGACATATAGAGGTGATGAAAAGAAGATCCCCAAACCTAAAAACACAGCAGTATTAAAATATTATCGTATATATATACACACACACACACATATACATGTGTGTGTGTATATATATATATATATATATATATATATATACACACATATATCATGCAAAAACTCCTAATGAGACCAGATCTCCAAATTGGAATTAGTAACTCAAATGGCATTGTTTTTTCCACACTGCTGCTTATTAACTTCTGTATTTCAACAAGTCTTTTAAATATCTAACTCAGCTATGCATGTCTGTACTTTCAGACTGCAGGGATGATTCCTTTTATTAAACTTTCTTCCCAAATCCCTCAGCTTTTTAACTCACTGGGGAATCTACATTTGCTGATGTCATTCAACACCCAAGCCTACACTAGACTTGATCGTGTCTATGGTCAAGTCTTTGACCTCACCTATGCTACAGGGACTTCCCTGGTGGCTCAGACTGTAAAGAATCTGCCTGCAATGTGGGAAACCCAGGTTCAGTCCCTGGGTCGGGAAGCTCCCCTGGAGAAGGAAATGGCAACCCACTCCAGTATGTTCGCCTTGAGAATCCCGCAGACGGAGGAGGCTGGCAGGCTATGGTCCATGGGGTTGCAAAGAGTCGGACACGACTGAGTGACTAACACTTTCATGCTATTTGTATCACATTGCTGAAATGGAATTTTGTTGTTTTAAATTTATTTCATTCAGTTTGCTTTTTAAAACTTTGTTCTTCATTTTCCTTCTCATTGATTTTCTCCTTTTTATCTTCTTTCTCCACTCCACATCTCTCTTAACAGTTTCTAGATTTAAGCATACCAGTTTGGATAGAAAGTTAAGGGTGTGTCTACACAGGCAAAGTAGGGAGGTAAGGCAAATATATTGAGAAGATTCAGAGAGAAATAACATCCTCCTGATCCCTGATCCAGGGACTTCTTATGAAATGAGTTTCTCCAAACTGATACAAACTGATAATTTCTAAACCTTCCAATCCACCTTCAAAAAGTATAGATATATATACACATACACACACACATATAGTATTTAACTAGCATAGTTCAGTGTCTGTTATATACTAAGTATGAGAAGAGGGTGCCATAGAAACTGTATATCACAGAAATACAAGAGAAGGAATGAAACAAATTGAGAAAATAGATCTGGGCTACGGGCTTGACATTCTCATTTTATATTTAAAACAGAGAGAAAAGTAGATATTATCTCTGAGAGATTAAGTACTAAAGACTCAGAGAAGTTAATTACCTTCCCAATGTTTTCACAGTTAATAAATGAAAGAACCGGAATTTGAAAGTAGCTAGGAAGGCAATGGCGTCCCACTCCAGTACTCTTGCCTAGAAAATCCCATGGACGGAGGAGCCTGGTAGGCTGCAGTCCATGTGGTGGCTAAGAGTCGACACAACTGAGCGACTTCATTTTCATTTTTCACTTTCATGCATTGGAGAAGGAAATGGCAACCCACTCCAGTATTCTTGCCTGGAGAATCCCAGGGACAGGGGAGCCTGGTGGGCTGCCGTCTATGGGGTCGCACAGAGTCAGACACGACTGAAGCGACTTAGCAGCAGCAGCAGCAGCAGCAGGCTAATTCCACAGTTCATGCTTTTACTTGCTGAACCATGCCTTCACCCTGATGATGCTTGAAATTTACAGGGAGAGGCAAGATTTATACTTGCAGAAAGGCAGGGGGTGGTGGTATTGAGTTTTAAAAAAATTACAAAATGAGATTCAATAGAAAGCAACAAGGACGGTGGTGAAGAACCATCATGAATGACCATGGACAAAAAGTAGAGAGGAAAAACTGGTGTGGAGGTTCGCTTTGACAGACACCTCGTTGAGCTCATTATTGCCTTTCCCAAGCTGGGGGTGAAATCAGGATTCATTGGAAGACTGTTCCATGCTTTAACTTTATGTCTGAATGTTAATGCTGAGGCCTGAGATCCATCTGTACTATTTGCTATTTTTCATCCCCTACTGGGCTTCCTTGGTGGTTCAAATGGTAAAGAATCTGCCTACCATGCAGGAGACTGGGGTTTGATTCCTGGGTCGGGAAGATCCCCTGAAGAAGGGAATAGCAACCGACTCCAGTATCCTGGCTTGGAGATTCCCCATGGACAGAGGAGCCTGGCAGGCTACAGTCCATGGGGTCGCAAGAGTTGGAACAACTGAGTGACTAACACTTTTTACAAGTTTCTACTCACCTACCTTTATCAAATTCCTTCTCCAAAAGGCCAGCCAGGCTAGTGGTCCTTGAGAAATAACAAATAGAATTTACAATTATTTTGATAATTCTGAGCAAATGGCCATGAATTCCATACTTTACATTATACTAAGGGCTGCAGTGTTCACAGTAAGAAAGGGTCAAACCAAATATTTGCATCTGGGGCCTCAGCTGTTAGAACAGCGATGAAGAGTCCAAAGTACGGGACCAAGGCATCCACCTTGAGCCATCAGTGAACTTTACAAGTGTTTCCCTGAAAGTTCCTGGGAGGTGCCTCTCTCCGGCAGACTGCTGGCTACTTTGAAATAGGGCTATCAGCTTTCCTTGCTCGTTTATCAAAAATAGGTCCATTACTGGGCCCGATAAAATTGTTTGAGTACTCATTTGGAATCCTTGGCAGTTATTCCTGCTTTGGACCAGAAAGAAATTCATTTAAAGTTACAGCCTGATAAAAAGAAGAAAAAGAATTGGGGAACTTTATCCACACCCTCAACACCTTTTATTATCGCCTTCATGGGGTTTGAGCTGGAATCCCTGGTGTGCGGCATTGACAGGGAAATACCCATCCATTCTACTGGGAACCCCAATATATCTTCCTTTTTATTCTTCAGGTAACTGCAAGTCAAAGTTTTAAAGGAAGTTGATTTCATTTTGGTTTTGGTATTAAATAGATCAAAATGAATTCAGGCCATTAGATAACTGAACAGAAATAAAAATATGGTCTCCTCTACCATCACAAGCCTGGAATCCTTACTGTTTCAAACAGTCAGTTTTAATTCAAATTTAGCATAAACAATTTGTATACTTCTTACAGTAAAGACTATGAGTTCCACATACAGCTAACAAATGAGTTCCACTTATGGTGAAGTGTCATGCCATCCTGGAATAGTGAATAGGTATCAGAACTTCCTGGAGATCTTTTGTGTAATATTAAAGGGAAGAAGTTTTGTATAGATAGCAAATGATTTGGACTTTCAGAGTTTTCTGGACACCTCTGCCTGTTGTAAATAATTTTACCCCACTGCTAGAATAGAAATATGTCTGTATATCTCTCTGCATCCAGTGTGCATATTTTCTTTCACAGAATAACTCTGTCCTGATTATATATTATCTAACAAAGCATGGGAGTTGAACACACTTTAAATATTTCTGTTTACACTGTCCATTACATCTTATCAATTATAGACTAAATATAATTGGAGCCCAGTTTTGAGAATAGAAGGGCAAAATATTATTTACTTCTTGATTAACAAATATGTCAACGTTTGGGGCTGGAAACCTAATTTGGCAATTATTTTGGATGTTCCAGAATAATAGTTAAAAGCTGAAATATATCCCATTCCTTGGATCCTTGTTTCACAGTGTTTCAAAAGAAACAAGATATCTTTGTAGTCCTCGAAAGTATCCACACAACCCACTTCCACTGGTCTAACAGCTTTAATTTGAAAGCCTCTGGGTGGAGGTTCAACAGTTGAACCAAAAGGCCAGAAAATGTCTACTGACTACAAGGCACAGAAGAAAGATTACAGTCTCCATATGCCATTACCCAACTCCTAAATTGTCTTTTTTTTTTTTTTGGCTCCTCGGGCACAACAAAGGCAACCCCACAGCCTTTTACAGCAGGCTGCACAGTCCTGCCTCCATCTAAACTCTACAAACCCCGGAGAATACACACGTATGTGGAAACTTTTCCCATAGAATTGCAGTGGGTATGTATGGTGGTGCAAGTCCCTGTATGACTCAGTGTAATGGCTGGATTTGTGTACCATTTTCTTTCTTTTAAGGGCCTCAGTGGCTGTGAAACATTGTGGTGAGGATAATTGGTTTTGGTTTTGGTTTTTAACCCATGCACTGTTAGAAATGCTGCTACCGAAAGAAAGGAGAAACTATGGTGCCGAGGGGAAAGCCCCAGGAGAGACTGTGAGAAGTCTTACCTGTGACCCTGCCTCTCTGCCCTGAGAGGGAATCTTCCCAATAAACGTGTGGCAGAGACTAAGTTCTTTACTTAGTTCCTTCCAAGATCAGCAAAGGCAGGTGGGGGGGAGCTTAGGGGCTGCAGCTGCTTCAGTGCCTGTCCACAGCCACCCTGGGCTCTGCACCACGCAAGCAGGAAGGCCTGGGGGAACAATAAAAATCGAGGTGTGTCGGGCCAGCCAGCTGACTGTGAGCTGTGCTTTGTAACACTCACAGCTCCTTGTTTTCATTCTCAAAATATGCGCCTCCTGGAACCTCTTCTCTCCTGGTCAGATGTGTATGATGTGTTTTACATTTTGGAATTTGGGAAAGGCATGTGCTTACAAGCATTCTGATCCAGGAATCGGGTTTCTATTCTGCACATGATCCATACTGCCTTTATACTTTTTTCATTTTTATTTTGAAATTATTTTAAAGCAACTTATTTTTTTATCAAGCCCTAAGCCCAAAATGTTTGCATGGAGGATAACGGTGCAATGGTTACCAAAATGTCCTAGAACCTAATTCACAAGCTCCTTTTGCCTGTGGTCTGAGAGCCCTTGGCCTTGGCACCCAGGAAAAGCTATTGTGTGAATAACAGAGAGGCAGGGAAACATTCCCTCAGAGTCTGCTCTTTCGGCAGTCACCTCCTCCTACAGTGGAGACGTGTGGGATACCAAGCTTCTCTAAGAGCTAGGACAAGTTTCATGGAGACATGTTTCTGGGAGTCAGCAAAACCTAGTTAGCCTAGTTTTAAAACTTCTATCACTAACTAGTTGAATTGGTAACTTAGTTAACCTTTTTTGGTCCTTGGTTTGGGGAAACCTTCACTGGATTAAGAAAAGTCTAACAGTTTTGGATTTGGGTTTGCTTTTTTTTCTGTGGGATTTTGAGAGTCTTTGTTATGCTAATGAATATCATAAACTCCAAGAGTGTATAGTGTACCCCAAGCTGGTAGAACTATTGAATACCTCTTCCTCAAAAAAAACTATCCTCACATCCTAAAGTCTATTACAAGTGTTCTATAGAATATATTTTTAAAAGCTCTAGAGCTGAAAGCATATCCTTCCTGCTCTAAAGTTCTATGAATCTATAGAGGCATTACAGAAAGACACACATTTAATGGATATATAAAAAGGTCATCATTGATCCTGTTGTATCAATAAAGATGTTATGTTGCAGATAAAAGTATTCACTATTGCTAGTTTAAGAGAAAGAGATTTATTATAATCATTCTTATACCATCCATGAGAGGACAAAACACACAGTGTTGAATGTTACCAAGGAAAACAGGAAAAGTTGCCCGGAAAAAATACTCAACTACATTTTTGCTAGTTGTTCTAGCAAAAAAAAGCAGACCAAACCCTTCTCCGCTGCTGCTGCCTACTGCCTGGCACACCTAGCACTAGGAAAAAGAAACAAACTCCCCCTGGGAGCAGCCTCCACGGCCCTGTGCTCCCTGCCCAGTACACTCTCCCTGCCTCGCCTTGGCTGCGTCTGTCTATAAACTGCACACTGAGGTAGGCAGAATTCTGAGACAGCCCCCAGCATTCTTGCTCCTGATGTACATGCCCTGTACAAGTCGCTATTGAGTGTGAGCAGGATTTGTGAATACAACGGGCTATCATTTCCTTGATTGTGTTCTGTTACAGGGAAAAAATAAAGGGCTTTTGTAAATGTAATTAAGGTCTCTAGTCAGTTGACTGTGAGTTAAAAGGTGGAATTATCCTGGGTGAAACTGAAAGAGTTAGTTGCTCAGTTATGTCCAACTCTTTGCAAGCCAATGGACTGTAGTCCGCTAGGCTCCTCTGTCCATGGGATTCTCCAGGCAAGCATATTGGAGTAGGTTGCCATTCTCTTCTCCAGGGGATCTTCCTAACCCAGGGACAGATCCCAGGCAGGCAGATTCTTTACCATCTCAGCCACCAGGGAAGCCCTATCCTGGGTGGGCCTGACCTAATTAAGTGAACCTTTAAATGAAATCAGAAATTCAAAGTCAGAGACACTGTCCTATTAGCCTTGAAGAGCAAACTGCCATGCTATGGAGAGAGCCACATGGAAAGAAACCAAGAAGCCTCTAGGAACCCTGAATGACCCCTGATTGATGGCCTAGTAGAAAACAAGGATCTCTTACAGCTATAAGTAATTGAATTCTGCATTCTGCTAACAACCAGTAAGCTTGGACAAGACCTGTGAAAGTGAAGCCCTGGCTGATGTCTTGATTTCAACCTTATGAAACTCTGAGCAGAGGCTTCAGCTATCCCATGCCCATACTTCTGAACTATAAGAAACTATAAGTCAACATACGATGCTATTTTAAGCCACTCAATCAGTATGATTTGTTAAATAGCAATAGAAAATTAACACTTGCATTTGCATGACTAAGCCCAGGTCGCTCCCCAAAGTTTTACTCCAAGGGGTTTTGAGGGATATTATTTTTAGCTTTCTACCCTCTAAACGTTAGTAAAAGAAAGTCAAACGTAGCTGATGTTGACATCAAATGAATCAATCTCTAATGCAGCCACCCAGTTCTTTGGGCAATTCTTTTCCAATATGTCTCTCATGGGTCATACAAGTTAAAGTCTCTTAGTTTTTTTTTGTTTTGCTTTAAGTTGGCAATGACCAACCTATAGTATCACTAGTCAAGAAAGAATAATCAACATTTTTGCCTGCAAGTTTGTTATAAGAATTAACTAATTATCTCAGTTCACATGCAAATATTCTTGTGGATTCCTCTATCCAAAAAAAAAAGTTTTTTCATAGAACAGACAACTCTTTTAAGAGATCAGTGGTATTACAGGAATGTTTAAATAGAGATTTTTAAAGTAGGATTTTTTAAATAGAGATTTTTCCAAACCTTTATACATGTACTAGTGTTGGGTTGAGCTAAAAGATCCTGTAAGATCAGACAGGAAATCTGAATGAACTTTTGGCCAACCCAATAATATATTTATAGGGATATACATTGATAATATATGTCAAAGGCCTGGCCATTGAATCTCACCAACAGCAAATATGCTGATGACAGTGGAGTTTTTGTTTGGTGAGAATCTAACAAGCTGTCAACAAAAGAGAACTAATAAGAGAAAGAATTTTTATTTTTCCAGGAGAGAAGTGTTAGGATAAGTTTTATTTATTTGATACTGTACTACTATTTCTATCTGGGAGTATAAGAGGATGGGGACCCCTTGAGACTCCTGAGAAGTCAGAGAGTTTTCTGGTACACCTAAATTTGTTTTCCATTCCTACACATTACACATTCAAATAAACAAGGTCTAGCTTACGATCTTCCCCACATTGAAATGGTTCAGTTTCTAACTGTTACATCAAGTAAATTTTAACCATCTTTTCTTTGCCTTATTAATACTCCCCATCCCAACTTCCTCTCACTTCAGAACCACCCAAGGTGAGGAAGGGTAAACAATGAGAATGACAAGAAATAATAATCTCCAAAAACAAAACAGAAAGCCCCATTTGCTTTACCTCATGTCGTAATTTCCCAGACATGTTCCTCTTGGCCAACCTTAAGCCAAGCATTTTCTCCCTTGGAGGCTGAGCAACTTCTTACAAAACCACACTGTGGGTTTTCCCAGGTGCCTGTTATTTCCTGAGCAGCACGTAATAGCAGCCCCTTAATTTTTACAGTGCTGAAAGTCTGCAAAGTGCCTTCAGAAAGTCCTGTCTCAACTCATTTGATCTTCACAACAGCTCAATAGGGATCAGGGCAAGTATCACAATTTTCAGTTTATAAGTAACACACTTCCATTTCTAGAACTACAGCACTTGGCTAACTACAGTAAACCATGACACACAGATTAGAACCCACATCTTTTGAATGTAAGGCAGGCAGTCTTTCCCCAGGACACTTGTCCTTAAAAGGATAGAAAGACATAGTTGGCAGGCAGTGGCTTCCTACTGTTCTCTTGCACCCAGATCCTCTGCCACACTTGTAAAACGCACAGGTGACCATGGCTAACATAATCAAGTGCAAGTTCCCAAGCATAAATCTGGATCCTGCCAGCTCATAAACCTTCCCCTTTATCCTCCAGGAACACCCCGTTGCTTATAGTCTTGCCTCTGCCGAGACTTGCCTCTGATCACCTTTTCTGTCTGAGTAAGTGGTATTTGTTCTTGGAGACTCTGCTCAGACTTTGCCCAGGCTGGTCAAGATAGTCTCTTCTATGTTCAGTCTAGTCCTCTATTTATCACATTATTACAATGTATGCTAATTTGTGCATAACCTTCTCTAGGGTATGAGTCCTTTGAGGTGTCTTATTTATCCTGGGTCCTCGGTATTTAACACAGTGCTGGGAATTTCATCATGGAAATGTTCATGGAATCAGGATTTTTATTTTTTTTAATGGCTGGTTTTACTGGCCAGGCAATAAAAAGCAACAAAAATGAGCCTCCAGAGGTGTAGCTTGCCTATCTGTACTTGAAAGAGGGTCTAGGAATGGAAGGAATCTTCATGAGTCACGCAGGAGATGGGAGTGGAGAGTGGAAGAATAATGCCAATAACCTTTAGATAGTTCTGCTGAGGATCCTGGGATCTCAAGTCCCACTTTTGGGCACTTTAGTGGCTGTAGAGGTACCTCTTTCAACTCTCCCTCCGAGAGGATCTGCTGCAGGGATTACAGCTGATGGACACCTTTAAGCTGTCACATTCTTAGATCCAGTGCAACACTCAAGTGAGGTCACACTTCCCACTGACTGCCCCCAGACAATGACAGAGCATGGTAGCAACCGTAGGCCCAGGCCACTTCTGCCTGACACAGGACTCCTCTAATGGGATCCTGGCTGAGACTTCCTCGGAACTACACTGTGGTCTGAGGCTCCTTCCAACCCAACTCTCCCTTCCTCTCCTTTCACAGATCTGCATCAGGATCTCAGGGCTCTTCCTGGCCTACTTGTGCTCCTTCCCTTTTTTCCTTCACAATGTTTTTCCCCCAAATCTCTTGCTTGACACCTGCTTTTCAGAAGACCCAAACTGGCAGAGGTACTTAAAGATTTAGGTCCAAAAGTCGAATTTTAAGAATGCTTCTCTAAATCTATAGGCCATGCCCCCAAACTGAACAATGCCCTAACTTAATCAAAGCTATGCAGTAGTTTAGAATCAGATCTTGAAATATCACAAGATGGGACAAATGGATTCTCACTGCCAAAATGGAGGGTGAAAGTAGCCCAGGTTGGCCTGTAACTGAAGATATCAGGATGCTGTTGACTCCTGGAGCCACAGGAATGTGGGCAAATCATTGAGGGATAAGAGGAGCTAAAGGGCATGGACTAGGCTCCAAAAGTCTCAAAGGATAAGTAGCACAGCTGTCTCCATCGCTAGGGCTTCCCTGGTGGCTGAGTGGTAAAGAATCCACCTAGTACAGATGTAGGTTCAATCCCTGGGTCAGGAAGATCCCCTGGAGTAGGAAATGGCAACCAACTCCAGTATTCTTGGCTGGGAAGTTCCAAGGACAGAGGAGCCTGGTGGGCTACAGTCTATGGGGTCGTAAAGAGTCAGACACGGCTTAATGACTAAACAACCAAATAACAACTCCATCACTAGCCATCTGAAGAGAGCCACAGAGAGGAGAAGCTTGCAAGAACTGACTTTTGTATCAGCTCCTATAATGGGGTGACATTTCAATCTCTTTCTGGTTTGGACAAGGAATTTTAAATCACTTTATACTTTTGTTGTGATGTGGATACTCATGACCAGAAAGACATGAAAATCATGTTGATTTTGACCAGAAAGTAATTTACTGTAGGAGGAAGTTATTCAGATGCTAAGTAGCAAGTACTTAACCCTTAAAAAACTCCTTCAAATAAAGACCCGAAGCACTCTGAGAACATAACCTCTCATCTCCTAAAAATACACCACCCCGTCACCCAAACATGCTATGCTGGGTTTCAGTCTTCTGAGCTACAATTAACTAAAGTATCAGCCTGTCCTTGATCACATAGGCAAGTCCAAGAAGCAAGCAGCTCTACACATCAATGTTTCAATAACTCAGTCTGACTGGTTTTCTTATCCTCTTTATCTTTCTGAACCTAGTATTAATGTGATCTACAGCTTTTGCCTCTCTTCAAAATAAGTTTTAAAAAAAAAGGTGACTGAACTTTTCCAACACATGCAAAGAAAACTAAGATTTATGTCAGCCATGATGAAATCTTAGGTGATTGGAGCTTCTTGGCATTAGTGCAGTGTATTTTAACTTTATTGAACTCATTGAAAACCATAAAGAATATAAATTATGATCCTTCCCACACCTACCTTAAAGATTCTTATACAACCTAAGAAAAGTTGTCCCACAACTTCTGAAAAACCTGGAGGCCAACATTTTCTAGGACAATTTTTTTCTATTGTTTAACATTACAGAAATAGGACCTTTCTTTTCATTTTACAATTTTAAAATTTTACAATGATATTGAGTGTGTTTTTTCAAACCACAAATATCCTAAGATTCTGATGTGTTCTACCCTATCTCTGAATATTGAGATAGGATTCCCCAACATCAATTGAGAATTATTGGTCTGGTCCAACACCTTTACTTTGTAGATAAGGAAAATTAAGGACATGAATGATTTGCCTAGGTTTGCAAAATTAATAAAAATTAAAATCTGATAATATGCTGCTGCTACTACTGCTAAGTCACTTCAGTCATGTCCGACTCTGTGAGACCCCAGAGATGGCAGCCCACCAGGCTCTGCTGTCCCTGGGATTCTCCAGGCAAGAACACTGGCGTGGGTTGCCATTTCCTTCTCCAATGCAGGAAAGTGAAAAGTGAAAGTGAAGTCACTCAGCCATGTCTGACTCTTCATGACCCCATGAACTGCAGCCTACCGGGCTCTACCATCAGTGGGATTTTCCAGGCAAGAGTACTGGAGTGGGTTACCATTGCCTTCTCCATGATAATATGCTAACTTGCCTTAATTTGAAAAGTATAGCCCAATATGTTTGAGAATAGTGAACATAATAATCAAAGAATAATTCCTTTCCCCAAATTGTAAATGACAAAGCTATATTTCCTCTGCTATTATTTTGTTCTATTAAGTTTCTATGATCCTTCGCCTATACAATCTCTCATGGTGAGCACAGTAAACAGCAGAGCACAATTCCTGCCCTCAAGGACCTCATAGTCTGATGGGTATAACAGATAAGTAAATGGACTTGAAGTCAATTTATAAAGTAGGTTGAGTGACTAGAGAAGAAATTAACAGGTAGGAAAGCTTCCTGGGGCAACCTTCCTAGTGGCAATCCTGCCACTACAAGATGGCTCTTGAGAACAGAGCCTCTTAACTACTTCATCTTACTAACCCTATAACACCTGCTAACATATATGGTTTGTGAAAGCCAAGTGTTAATCACTCAGTCGTGTCTAACTCTTTATGACCCCACAGACTGTAGCCCACCAGGCCCCTCTGTCCATGGAATTCTCCAGGAAAGAATATTGGAGTAGGTAGCCATTCCTTTCTCCAGAGGATCTTCCCGAGCCAGGGATCAAACCCAGGTGTCCTGCATTGCCAGCAGATTTTTTTTTTTTTACTGCCTGAGCCACCAGGGAAGACTTGGTGGCTGGCTTACCAGCCCCTAACAAATGTTGCTTGCACTTCTGCACAACAGTATTCTAGAATAACTCTATAGCCAAATACTTCTTAAAACTTTGCAAACAACTACATGATTAAACACATTGCTATTTTTTTCAATTTTCTTTAAACTTACTCAACCATATTGTACAAACAATAAGAGTTTTAAAATCCCATTTTAATGTCTTTCTATCCAAAAGAGATTTTTTTCCCTTCACCACCTCCTTTGTTTCACTTATGAGAACTTGGATCCTTGACTTGTTTGTATAAATGAAAACAAAAACAGAACCTTGTTTGTGTCAATTTTACAATTAAAAAATTATAAAAAATAAACTCACCAATTTAAAATATTGTGGTCAGATAGATGGCCTGGATTCTTTCACTCATAACACGGGGCAAAACTCGAAAGGTCTTAGAGACATGCTGTTACAAGGTCTATAATTTGGTCACCCTCCACTGCCTCTGTGCCTCCAACTTTCTTTTCTCCTCCCTTTCCCATTGGCTTCAGAGCTGGCCTGGACAGGCAGGGTGACAACATCGCCTTTTTCTCAGAATCACAAGAACTGTGCCACCCACAGTCCAATGGCTGGAGGCCAGGGCACTGCCAGCAACACAGACATGAGTCAGGCTGCAGCGTGCAAGAATTCCTGCTCAAGGTTCTTTCCTGACAGTTCAGTTGCAATTGCCATCCCCAACAGCATAACAGTGAGAAGTATGTGATACAAAGAAATACATGGCATGGCAAGTCAGAAAACTTGACTCCTCATCTTGTTTCTTACTAGATGTGTGATCATTTCTCATCATCTGTTCTGCCTACCTCACAATTATAAGAGTCAGAATGAGACAATGCAAATTAATAGTCAAATTTCTATTAGAGGCAAAAGATATTTTCAAATGTATTTGGTCAAAGTATAAGACTGTGGAGAGCAATTTGGCAGTAATTATCAGACTTAAAAGTGCCCAGAACTATGGCTGATGATTCCTCTTCTGGTAATTTAGCCTCCTGGAAATAATTAAGAAAGTGTAGAAAGATGTATATAAAAGGATATTTACTCATGTGTTGATTATAACAACAAAATGTTAGAATCAATCAACTGTCCAATAGAAACTGATTTTAAAAATTAGAATATACCTACCTAATAGAGTACTATACAGCTGTCTAAAGTAATGTTGTAAAATAAAAACATAACTATTGGTACATGCTTGTATGTAAAATATAATTAGTAAATGTATAAGCAAATAGAAATTTTGTGTATATGAGCCACACATGGGGAGGAGGATGGTATGAAACTAAACTCAAAGTGTCTAGAGCTTAACTTGGAGTAATATATCAATATTTTCTTTTTCTTCTATTTGTGTGTCCATGTTTTTAATTTTTCTATAATGTGCATATATTTCTATTATAATAAGGAAAAACACTTTTATGTTTAGAAAGAAAAAACAACATATGAAAACATGCTACGGTCTTTGTTTTACTAACATAAGGTATTGTGTTTTGGCAGCTTCTATAGACTCCACTCTTACGGTGTATCCAGGGATAAGAACACTATAGTTACATATGAATTACAAAATGGCTTTGTCATCTCAATAATACATATGTCACTGTAAATTTACAATTTAAAAGTTTCTCCCTTTTGCATGGCAAGAAACTGCTAAGCATTTAAAATACTGAAATATTTTGTAAATTTTCACTAAAAATGAACATTCCTTTTAGTAAATTTGAGGTTAATGAAGAAAATGATGATCTCCAGGTAGAAGGTGATGATAATACTGTAAAAAGTGAAGAAAAACTTCACTTCAGCTTTGTATAACAAGTTCGACAGCCTTTGCCCACTAAATATATAGCATATGATGCCCTAAAATAGTTACCTAATTTGCAGATAGGAAACTCCAGTGCTATTGCTGGTTCCAGCAAAAGCTTTCTGAAGAAACTCAGACATGTATAACTTGTCTATGCTTGAATGAATTTGTTTATGAAATGAACATCGTGTTGGCAAAGCCTTTAAATGAAGCTTAACTTTTGGATATAAAAATACTATAAACCTAAAAATGAAGTAGGAGGAGAATTTGGAAAAGGAAGAGAAGAAATTTTGATGGTTCATTAGAGAATATTTCATAGCTATTTCTCAATGAGATGCTACAAAATTTCTTTAAAGAATTAATTCCAGTGCTTTAACTCCATAAAACTACTCTGCTGCCACCAAAATGTGAACTATTAGCTTTCATCTCTGACATATAAACACTACTATGTTTTTGTTAAACACCCCTATTTTTCATATGGGTCAAGTCTTTTAAAAACCTTCGCTCACTGTAATACTACTTTTCTAAATAATAAAGTTTGTAAATTATAAGTGACATACAATATTGTATTCACTTCTTATCTATAACAGATATGTTACATATGTAACAGAGATTAAATATTTTCATACATTGTGAAATGATCACCACAATAAGTCTAAAGTTATTGCAATATTATTGACTATATTCCTTCCGATATACATTATAGCGCTGTTACTTAGGACTGAAAATTTGTGCCTCTTTACCCCTTTCACCCGTTTTGCCTGTCCTTCCACCCACCTGCCTTCTGGCAACCACTACTTTGTTCCCTGTATCTATGAGTCTGTTTCTGTTTTGCTTTTTAGATTCCACATACAAGGGAAATCGTATGGTATTTGTCTTTTGCTGTCTGAAGGCATATTATTTCAGAGTGTATTATCCTCTAGGTCCATTAATGGTGACGCAGATAGCAAGATTTCATTCTTTTTATGGCTGAGTAATACTTCATTATAGATAGGTAGGTAGATGAATGGATAAAGATGATTATCAATCTATCTTTGGACACTTAGTTTGTTTCCATATATTGGCTATTGTAAACAATGTTGCAGTGAATAGGGGGTGGACATACCTTTAAAATTAGTGTTTTTCTTTTCATTTTCTTCAGACAAATAACCAGAAGTGGAAATGCAGGATAGCATAGTATAGTTTTTAATTTTGGGGAAAACCTCTGTACTGTTTTCTGTAGTGGCTGCGCCAGTTTACATTTCTACCAACAGTACATGTGGATTCCCTTTTCTCCACATCCTCACCAACTTTGCTATTTTTCTGTCTTTGATAAGAGCCATTCTATCAGATCTGATGTAATATCTCACTGTAGCTTTGATTTATATTTCCCTAATTGTTAGTGATGTTGAACAACTTTTCATGGAACTATTGGCCATCTGTATAGCTTCTTTGGAAAGTATCTATTTAGGTCCTCTGCCATTTTTTGGAGAAGGCAATGGTAACCCACTCCAGTACTCTTGCCTGGAAACTCCCATGGACGGAGGAGCCTGGTAGGCTACAGTCCATGGGGTCACTAGGAGTCGGACACGACTGAGCGACTTCACTTTCACTTTTCACTTTCATGCATTGGAGAAGGAAATGGAAACCCACTCCAGTGTTCTTGCCTGGAGAATCCCAGGGATGGGGAGCCTGGTGGGCTGCCATCTCTAGGGTCGCACGACTGAAGCAACTTAGCAGCAGCAGCAGCAGCAGCCCATTTTTAATCAGATTGTCTTTGCTTTGCTATTGAGTAGTATGAGTTCTTCATATATTTTGGATTTCAGATATTTTAATGTGCAACTATCCAAATTATAAAGTGTTCATTTTTTCAAAATAGGTCAAAGACTGAATCTTATTTTCTTGAATTGTTAGCTCATGTAAATATATGGAAACACAATGGATTAAAAGAAATCCATGCCTCTACCCTTATATCATATTTGGCTACTTTTCAAATGAAATAATCATGTAGAACTGGCTACAAGACATTCTATTATAAATGTATCAGATCTGAGTCTACTGAAATAGTAAATTATCTACTTCTAGAAAGTAGATTCATATTTTGAACACTAGGGCAGTATTTCTCAAAATTTTCCCAATTCCCATCACATATCATGAATTTATAAGGGATAATATTTGGCACTCATATTTCTTTTCCTTTTTCTATACTCTTTAGTGTATTATCTGTATTTTCATATTCTAATCAAGAAAGAATTTATGCCTGCTATGCACCTTTCAGAATGAATGGTACTACAGAAAATACAATATAATTAAGTCATCAAAAAATACTATCAGTATAAGGTTGAGACATAGACACCAAAATCTCTCAAAACAAGTAAATAGAGAAATGCTGTTGAAATAGCCAAGACAAGGAAGCAACCTAAATGTCTATTGACAGAGGAATGGATACAGATGTGGTATATATACACAACGGAATACTATTCAACCATTAAGAAGAAAGAAATAATGCCATTTGCAGCAACATGGATGGACCAAGAGACTGTCATACTGAGTGAAGTAAGTCAGACAGAGAAGGAAAAATATCATATGACATCCCTTATTTGAGGATCTAAAAAAAAAAAATATAAATGAACTTATCCACAAAACAGAAACAGACTCACAGATTTAGAGAATAAACATATGTTTGCCAGGGCAGGGGAGGGGGAAAGAATGAGGGGAAGGGATAATTAGGGAGATTGGGATGGACATGTACATACTGCTATATTTAAAATAGATAACCAACAAGGTCCTACGGTATAACACAGGAAACTCTGCTCAATGTTATGCAGCAGCCTGGATGGGAGGGAGTTTAGGGGAGAATGGATACATGTATGCATATGGCTGAGTCCCTTTGCTGTCCACCTGAAACTATCACAACATGGTTAATTGGTTATTTGCCAATATAAAATAAAGTTAAGGAAAATTAAAAGGAAGTTGAGTACTCCCATGTCCAAATTAAATGAGGATTGCATGTGAAATGTACATTTCCTAGAGGATAATCAGTGCTCAGTAAATGTCAGGGCATTTTTTTCCCCTTGCTTTCCCTCAGTTGAAAGTTCTGTGAATAAAGGGAAAGCCAAGCCTTAAAAGATGGGTAAGATTTGAATAGGCAAAAAGGAGTGGAATAGGTATTAATACAGGATATTGCTATGACAAAAGGTACAGAGGCAGGGTGACATATTCTGGTTGAATAAACTGATCCCTTCAATTGAAATAGAGGTTAATGGAGGAATGGGATATATGTGTGGGAGTCATGTGATTTTTGATGTTTGGACTTGGAAGTAGCCATCTGTGTATCCTTACTCTCAACTGAGTATCTATCAAATACATATTGAATCTAGAAGGAGTGCTGCAAGTCATCAGAACCTTTAGTCCCCGGCTACTCTTTTATTGCCCAACAGCCCTCTCCAGTCTTCACTTCTATAATTACTCTGCATAGATCTCATGTTTTGAACATTCTGACTACTTCTCTTACCAATACTCTAGAATTCCCATGCCCCTTTGTCTTTCTATAGCATCTACTTGGCAAAACTCCATCCCTAGGTGATCTCAACTATTTACTCTTTGCATGCAACTTAACAAGTTTGGTCCAGCATTGCATGGTGCAGGTGAAGTAACAATTGGGCAATTGGTGATCATATATCTGTGATCGCTACTCTTGCTGGGCTCTCCGAAGTGGCTGTCAGGGAACCTACCAGGACTCCTTAGCCAAGAACACTTCCCCCATTCTGCTTTAAGCTTGCTCCTTTCCCCCAAATCTCTGCTAGCTACACTTTACTTTGCACTTTCATCCCATAACCTTTACTCCTAAGGGAACTTCTGAACTTCTATCTAATCTACCAAATCTACTTTTGTTTTCAATTCTCCATTTCTCTTCTTCTACTCCTTCAGCATTTGACACCACGGTTTACTTTTTAAAATAGTCTTTTTATAAGCCCTCCAAGAATTCTGATGAATGCTATAGTTTGACAATCCCTGTGTACAGCCTGTTTAGGATTAGGGATTTCTTTCTGAGAGCCAAGTGTTTTAAGTAAAAAGATAACATAATCAGAAGAGAATTAAAAATGTATACATATATAAATAAATATATGACACAATATTTAAACAAATAGTCTTGTGACTTCTATGGCTTCTCATACCAGTGGTTTACTACAGATCTTTCTGATTCTTCCTTTGCCGTCTCCTTTACAAGTTTCTATTCTTGCTCCTTTTCCTTAGAGAGTAAATATCAGTCTTTTTCATTATGTACATTTTCTCTGGGCTATCTTATTTAGTCCCAAGATTCTAAATTCCCTCTAAATCTTTCATCTCAACCTCTTCTATGAACTGCAGACCTATTATCTCCAACTACTTTCTGGATGTCTACAAGTGGATTATTCACACACAACCCAAATGCAACATAGGCTCCAAACTGAAATCATCTCCTTCACTCCCTAAGTACATTCCCTCTGCAGGTTTGCTGTCTCAGTAAGGCCGTAATCACCCCACCAAATGCTCAAGTCTGAATTCAAGTTCAAGTTTTTCTTTCCCTCCACCCTCACACACAAACACAATCTACCAAAATTTGCAGAATCTGATGCTGATTACTACAATCATCCTATCACTCAGTTCATTTGATCTTTTCAACCATTTCAGTGACCACAACTGTTCAAAATCATGTAATCTTCATAAGTAATTAGTGTAGCTAAAATGATCACCTGTGGGGAGGTTTAAAGTTCTGGTTTTCTTTTATAGAAGATTAGAGAGAAAGTCTAGCAAAGGTTTTGCAGTTTCTTCCTATCTTTTTAATGATAGTGTTGGTACTATGATATCCCCATTTTCTCATAAGTTTTTGCTGATGTACATCATTAATGTTTGACTATGCTGACAAAACTGGGAGAAACATGCTTTCTTTCTAAAAATAAAATATTTCTACAGCCGAGAAAAATACAGGTGATTGCTATTTGGTTGGATGGGTCCATCAACTAGATATCTATAATAGTCTGAACTAAAACAACTGAATCAATGTCACAAATATCTGTTATGAGAATGTCACAAGGAAATCTGGTTATTTCCCTGTTATCTACAAATCAACAGCAGATCACCTGTGTAAGGCAAAGTTTACAAATGGTGTTAAACTGGTCTTTCAGGGACTTCCCTGTTGGTCCAGTGGTTAAGACTTCCAATGCCTCCAATGCAGGGGTCCCAGGCTCAATCCTTGGTCACGGAACTAGATTTTGCCTGCTGCAAGCCACAAGTCCACTTGCCACAATCCAAGATCAAAGCTCCCATGTGCCACAGCTAAGACAAGGTGCAACCAAATCAATAAAAACAAAAAACCTGGCATTTCATGGTCACACTTACCTCTTCCTCAGTCTCTGCAGAAAGAAGTCCTCACGTGGACTTAAAGCCATCTTTCCTCTTGGTTTATTTGCCTTTGCTGTTGTTGTGGTTCAGCTGCTCAGTCATATCCAACTCTTTGCAACCCCATGGACTGCAGCATGTCAGGCTTCCCTGATCTTCACCATCTCCTGGAGTTTGCTCAAACTCAAGTCCATCGAGTTGGTGATGCCATCCAACCATCTCATCCTCTGCCATCCCCTTCTCTCCTGCCTTCAATCTTTCCCAGCATCAGGGTCTTTATTAATCAGTCAGCTGTTTGCATCAGGTGTCCAAAGTATTGGAGCTTCAGTATCAGTCCTTCCGATGAATATTCAGGGTTAATTTCCTTTAGGATTAACTGGTTTGATCTCCTTGTAGTCCAAGGGACTCTCAAAGGTCTTCTCCAGCACCACATATGCCTTTGTGGATGATGTCAGTTATTTCCTATTAATACATTCAAGAAAGACAAAAAAGACAAAAAATTAGTCAGACACCAAGGTGTAGATGCACAACCACATTTCTAGTACAAAACAAATGAAAAACATCCATTACATAGATAGAAAGTTCTATTTGAGATATAAGTCTAGTTCATATATTTTAACAGTTTTCAGTACACTTTGTGCCTTGAGAATCCCATGGACAGAGGAGCCTTGGGGACTATGGACATGACTGAAGTGACTTAGCATGCATGCATGCAGAACAGTTTACATTAGGAAATGGCACAAGTTTGAGAAAAAAACCTGAGTGTAATCCTATTTTTTTCTTTTTCCTTCACCTTCCACCTCAGCAAGCCCTGACACTTCACCTCCATGCTAAGCTCTAAATCTACCCAATTCCTCCCTTCCCCCAACTGCACTAAGTCAAACCACCATCCTCTCTCTCTGGGTCCACTGCAGCAGCCCACTTGAGTCCACTTTGGCTTCCACTAGAATCTCTTTTCCATATAATTATCAAGTTGATCTGTCTAAAATAGAATTCAGCATCATGTCATTCCTATGCTAAAACCTTTCAGAGAATTTTCTCTGCCCATAGGGAAAGATACAAAGGCCTTCTGTGAGCTGGCCCCTGCCTAACCTCACTCCCTCTCTGAACTCACCTCCTTCTACTATTCCCATCTCTCTGTGATCCAGCCATGCTTCCCTGTTCCTGAGACTTCCTAGTTCCTGTTCCCTCTGACTGAGACCCTCTGTTTCCAGGTGCTTCATGGTTGACTCCTTGCCATTCAGCTCTCAGCTTCACTGTCACAGGGGACTCCTCTGACCACTCCATCTAAATTAACCACCTTCACTATGTGAAGTGAAAGTCGCTCAGTCATGTCCGACTCTTTGCAACCCCATGGACTATAGAGTCCATGGTATCCTCCAGGCCAGAATACTGGAGTAGGTAGCCCTTCCCTTCTCCAGGGGATCTTTCCAACCCAGGGATCAAATCCAGGTAAGGAGATCTTTCCAACCCAGGGATCAAATCCAGGTAAGGAGATCTTTCCAACCCAGGGATCAAATCCAGGTCTCCCACATTGCAGGCGGATTCTTTACCAGCTGAGCTACAAAGGCAGCCCAAACCCTCACTATCCATCACATCAAATGTTTCATTGTCTTTATAATATATTCAACAGTCTGAAATGATCTTGTTCATTTATGCTTTTTGTTTTCCCATTAGAATGCAAAATTTTCATAAGAGCAGAAAATTTTCTTATTTTTCTCATGTTAAATTCCCAGTGTCTACAACAGGGATCAGCTAACTTTTTTCTGTAAAGGGCCAGGCAGTATATGTCTTAAACTTTGTAGGACAGAGTCTTTGTCACAAGTACTCCAGCTCTGATTTGTTAGCATAAAAGCAGCTTTAGAAAATTACTAATGGGAGTGTGTCTATGGTTCCATTAAAGCTTTATTTCTGACCACTGAAATTTGAATTTCATATCATTTTAATGAACCACAAAGTATTATTCTTTTGATTTTTCTAATTATTAAAAAGGGTGAAAACCATTCTTAGCTCATGGGCTGTGCAAAAATAGGCAGTTGGCCAGATTTGGCCTGCAGGTCATAGATTGATAGTCCATAATTTGGAATGGCTATTGCTACACAGAGGAGGCTTGCAAGAAAGATGGTTTAACTGTTGAATGAATGAATGAAGAAATGCAATTCCCTTGAAAACTTAAATAGACTTGTCCTCAGCCAAGAGTTAATATGATAACCCATTTTACTGCTTCAGATCGCAAGATGTATTTGCTCTGTCTCCTTGGTTGGTTTGATATTTGTTTATGGGAATCAGATTCAGCATATGATGTGAGGTTCCTATAAGATGAGAAAAACAATTAGGACCTTTCAATTACATGGGGTGTAAAGACCAACTGAATTGGGTTAGAGTCTACATTCATGATAAAAACTTACACATTTTACTTCAAAAAGCTTAACCTCTGTGATGAAAAAAAAACAAAACATAATGTATTGCTCTTCAAACATATACCAAGAGTGAAATAAGGGTCATGAGCAAAATGAGAAAAGCCTCAAAGATAATTTTAGAAAAATTTTCTAACTCCCTACATCATATATTGGGGAAAGTGTCCTTTAAAAAAAGTAGTATTTGAGGAATTTTAAATTACAGCTTTGAAATGGGTCATGTTTACTTTTGTTAGGACTGTTTTCTTGTCTATGACCATATTTCTTACAATGCTTCCCCTCTACACCCACCCACCTCAAAGTTCAAATAAATAAGAGATTATACTTCTAAGATTAGAACAAACATTAAGTTGAAACAATAAAAGGGAAATGACAATAAAGGTAAAATCCTTTACTCTAACAAGCAAGTTAAAACCACAAATAAAGGATTAATGCTAAGATACTAAATCATTCTCAAAAAATTATTTCCCCAATAAATCCAGATTAAATCATTCATCAGAAGGAAAACATAGATTGTCTTAAGACTTAGTAAAACCTTCAACAGCTCCTGGCAGCAGAAACTTGGCAGAAACATTTGGAATGACAGCATCAGTTTGCACAAGTGTTCAACTGATAGCTGTAAAAAATATTGAGGCCCTGTTGGAACTAACTGCTGAACTGGGGGACCATAACTTAGAGTAACCCAGAACTGTCTATTTCTAAATTGTCACTTACTAAAGTGAATCACAAAATTGGAAAAATGTTTAGTGATTTCTTGGGCTGTCTCTAAGATGTATTTTATAACTCACAGTCTCACTGATTAACGAAGAAAGTACACAGTGCAGGGTTGGGGTGCTTATTCTTCTGGAAACTCCAACAGCCTATACTAACATTTATAGCCTTTATAAGCAAAGAAGAAGGAAGGACAGAAGGAAGGAAAAATGGGAAGATAATAAGTGCATGAAATATGCTTTTCTTTGCAACCACTTTCAATTTGGAGAGTGATATGAAACTTTCTCAACAGTCCTTGTCTGGGTGTACATTTCATTACTTGTCTAAGTTTATGCTTCAACTACTGAGAGCATTTTCAAGGTTTGCTCACCTTTCATTGAGACTGAACTTGAGGTAGCTGCATGAAAGCTAAGTTCTCAGTAAACTCAAGATTATTTACAGTTCAGGTGGAATCAGGTGTTATTCAAGACTAAACATGGCAATTTTACCTGGACTATACATTTAATGGTACATAAATTATTAGGGGTGTCAGGAGCGAGAGGAGCTCCATTGCTAGAAGCTGAGTTGCTAGAAATAAGCATACAGATTAGCTTTCTATATTTCCCACCTAGAACCCAGCCTCATGTCTAACACATAATGAATATTCATAAGATGCCTTTTACCATGTGGAAATATACCTAACTATAAGGTGGAATTTTTTTTTTTTTTTCAGGAAAAGCTGACAATCTCACCTGAATAGGCAAGGGAATCTTGAGAAAGAAACACAAATCTAGAAGCATCACATGCCCTGATTTCAAACTATATTACAAAGCTATGGTAATCAAAACAGTATGGTATTCTTATAAAACAAATAAATCAATGGAACAGAATAGAGAGCCCAGAAATAAACCCACACATGTATGGTCAATTAATTTATAACAAAGGCAACAAGAATATGCAATGAGGGAAATGACAGTCTCTTCAATAAATGGTGCTGGGAATATTGGACAGCCACATGCAAAAGAATGAAATTAGACCACTGTCTTACATTATACACAAAAGATAACTCAAATGCAGTAAAGATTTGTATGTAAGACCTGAAGTCATAAAACTTTTAAAAGAAAACATAGATAATAAACTTCTTAATATCTATCTTGGCAATAGTTTTTTGGATTTGACACCAAAAGTAGAGGCAACAAAATAAAAAATAAACAAGTGGGACTGTAGAAATCTAAAAAGAAACCATCAACAAAATTAAAAGGCAACCTACTGAATGGGAGAAAATGTTTTCAAAATATATAAAGAATTCATGCAAATCAATAGCAAAATAACAATAAATTTTAAAATGAGAGGAGAAAAGAAATGAGCAGAGGATCTAGAATAGTCATTTTTTCCCCAAGGAAGACATAAAGATATGCAATAGTTGCATGAAAAGATCACTGCCTTCTCCTATTACTAATCACCAGGGAAATGTAAATCAAAACCTAGGAAATATTACCTTGCTATTTGGTTATTACCAAAAAGACAAGAAATAATCAAGAGTTGATGAGGATGTGGAGGAAAGGGAACCCACATACAGTTTTTTAAGAGAATTTATTTATTTATTGCCCATGCTGGGTCTTTGTTGCTGCACGGGCTTTTCTCCAGTCAGGGTGAGCAGGGCCTCCTCTCTAGTGGTGGGTGCAGCCTTCTCATTGCAGCGGCTTCTCTTGCTGTGGAGCACAGGCTCAATAGTTGTGGTGCACGGGCTTAGCTGCTTCGTGGCACGTGGGATCTTCCCAGGCCAGAGACCTACTCCTGCGTCTGCAAGCAGATTCTTTACTACTGAGCCACCAAGGAAGCTCCAAGTGTATTGTTGGTGGGACTAGAAATGAGTGCAGCCACTATGGAAAGCAGCACAGAGGCTCCTCAAACAGTGAAAGATGCAAATGCCATATGACCCAGCAATGCTACTTCTGGGGATTTATCTGATGAAAATAAAAACACTAGTTCCGAAAGATATATGCCTTCCCCCTGCTCCCTCCCCACTCCCATGGTTTTGCAACAGTGTTTACAATAGCCAAGATATGGAAATAACCTTAAGTATCCCTTGATGTATGAAGGAATAAAGATGATGCGGCATGCATATAAAATTAAGTCTCTCTCACAACAGAGATATGTGCCTCTCAGTTTAAGAGCTTATAAGAAAGTGAAGATGACTGTACTTACACTGCTTGATATTCTAAAAACAGTTAAGACCTGATAAACCTGAGGCTTATTCTACATCAACTACTGGTAACCATTAGCCCACTGGTGGAAACATAGAAGGTAATGAAGATGATGGAAAGGTCTGAAATAAGAAAGGCAGTTCAAGTGGAGGTTAAGAACTTCTTTGAGTCTTTATAGAGAAAGGTTATCAGGGATTTGGAAAGAGAACACTTCCTTGATAAGAAAGTGCTTAAGGGCAATCCTAGTTAATTAGAATCTGTTTTCTTAAGATTAGAAGTTGATATTTTGATTGTAATATAATTAAAATTATCTTAACACTTTGCAAATTCAATACAGAAAAACACTAAACACAAAACTGGGTAACTGGGAAAGAGAAGAAAATAGGGAAAAAATAGACTAGAGAAATAGACTCAACTTCTTATTTTACAAATAAGGAAATTGAGTCTAAGACAGTTCAGATGATATAGAAGTTTACTGGCTGCTAATGGAAGAAATTTCCACCCAAGGTGATGTGTGGTCTAGGAGAGGCATTTCGAGCAGGCAGAATGTCCAATGTCCTTCAAAACAAACCCTGTTTATATACAGAGTGAAGTTGTTTTGAGAAATACACACTATGCAAATATATCTTAAAATTCTAAAGCCAACTTTAAAGGCCATTGTGAACATAACACAAGAAATAGCCCCACTCATGGTATTCTTTAGGTTTGTTCCGGTTATTTGTGTTGTATAGACAAACCGTGTTTGCAAAAATTAGGCAAGAAAAATAAATATTATCTGTACAATTCAAAAGAAAGTTGACCAAATTACCAAATATAGAATTACCTCCATTTTCCATTTCACAACCATATATTATTTTAAAATCCCTGGAATGGAATGTGCTGTTACTTTGATGACTTCACAAACACACAGACAGAAGCCAAATCTCTCTCCCCACAAGCAAGGAAAAGAAATGCCTGTTTCCATGGTTAACCCCAGAAGGACATCTCCATTTCCATCAGGACTTTCTTGCTTGCTGTTTCCAGAATGACTGGCTTCCAAAGTACTATTCACTGACAAAAGTCAAGATGTCCCTCCCAATAAAACTAAGACAAATCTAAGAATCTGAAGAGGGCACAAGGGGAGGGAGGTGGAGAAGAAGAGGTGTGATGCTGTTGAAGTTACTGTAATTAAGGTGGTGAGCTGAAGCACCTTCTGTGTGTGATTATCAGCTCAAGAGTGGCTCGTTTTGAGAAGATATATTTACTTAGGCTCCTTAGTGAAGTTTGTGTGACTCTCTTGGTCCTTTGAATAGACAGACATTTCTCTGTCTTTTCCAAATGGAAAAACATTGCAGCTATACAGTTTACCTTGTCCCTCCAGCAAAGTTTCTGAACCTAAATCTTTGTCTAAAATGTAGTAGACTAGCTATAAGGAAAGAAAAGATCTATGTTAATTGAACTCAGTTTGGACTGTGTTGGCCTGCACTGCCGGGCTTGTATTCGCCGAGGTTCAGAACCAAATTTAGAGCTTGGAATCAGTGACAGATACATCAATGGCTTCACAGGAATAGCTAACAAGTCTAAATCAAGGTCCTAGAGGGACCCCACCGTGTGCAGCTGGCAGTGGGCAGGACACAGCAGAACAGGGCAGGGCGTGGCAGCAGTCTTTGATCCCGGAAGGAGAGTGGAGATTACCACTGATAAGGGGAACTGACGTCAGCTTGGCTCATGGGTTACCAGGGAAACTAGCAGGAGGCGCCCCTCACCACCCCCTTTGAAAAGCTATCAGGTGGAGATGTTCTGAAGGATTAAAATAGTCATCAGCTGAGGCAGGAGCAAGTGTAGAGGAAGGTCAGTCACGTGAGCAAGTGTAGGTGAAGCAGGCACTGGGTGAGCAAGGGGTATACAGAGAGAAAGAGAACACCTATCTTGGGTGGCCTGAATGATCAGCCTATATGAACAAGCTGTTACATTTTTTATTAATCTAACTTCAGATCTCTTAAGCAGGGTGAATGCTATAGCTCTTTGATATTTAAACTGATTTATCTGAATAATTTCTGAGTCATTTTTTCCAACTCAGCCATGTTTATACACACCCATGTGTCAACTTACTAAGGTCACAAGTGTCTCTCTAGGAAAGCGATACACTCTCCATTCCCATGTGGGGGATGGGAAGAATCAGCATCTCAAAGAGGAAATCTGTAATTATTATTAGCAATGACCACTGTGTTGAGTATCTCCTCTGTGTAGATTACCAGGGTAACTATGTAAGAACTTAAAGAGATATACAACTGTAAAATGTGTCCTGTTCTTCAGACTAATTGGAAAAGCAAATAGTGTATATAAAAAGATAAGAGCAGAAATAACACAGTGCAAGGGGACCAAACTCAAAGAAAGCACTACAGGCTGTAAAAGTTACAGGTGCTTGCTAAGCAAAAATCAGAAGTTCCCAAGGGCCAAAGAGGTGACTGTTTCCTTAATTATCTCGATTCAGGGAAGCCCTAAGTAAGGTTTCCCAAACCTCTTTTAAACACATGGTTCCAGCTCCTACAGCATTTAATTCCCATCATTTAAGGGACTCAGCTGATTCAGGGAAGAGGGGGTGAGGAGTGGTGAAGAGTGAATTTCAAAGTACTGTACAGATAGGAAGCTGCTGCTGCTGAGTCGCTTCAGTCATGCCCGACTCTGTGCGACGCCATAGACCGCAGCCCACCAGGCTCCCCCGTCCCTGGGATTCTCCAGGCAAGAACACTGGACTGCAGTGAGTTGCCAATTCCTTCTCCAATGCATGAAAGTGAAAAGTGAAAGGGAAGTCACTCAGTTGTATCTGACCCTCAGAGACCCCATGGACTGCAGCCTTCCGGGCTCCTCCATCCATAGGACTTTCCAGGCAAGGGTACTGGAGTGGGGTGCCATTGCCTTCTTTGAAAGATAGGAAGCAGTTTGCCTTTATTCATGAAGGACATCTCAAAATTACAGGATTATTTTCTGAAGGGTTTCTCGTCAGCCTGCCTTGGGCAAGAAGGCAGCCGACTTGATGTTGCTTTTCTTCTCCCGCTTCCATTTTCAGCACATCCTGTAGATGGATCTTCTCTAAGAATGAAAGTCTCACGAGCTGGGTCCACACTAGAAACTAGCAGGAGGATCTGTCATCCAGCAGGTCCCAAGCATGGCCAGACTCTGGACGGTGAAGGAAAGTTTCCTTAAAAGAAAGCATATGAAAACACTCCAAACCAACAGCCTCTTGCTGGGGCACTCAGCAACATTTCCCAAACTTTCCTCACTCAAGTTCTATCTATGTGAAACCATGGTCTATATGAAAAATTAAAAGAAATATGTCTCAATCATCTAGCATTTACATATGTCTGGGTGACTAAACTTTCCAGTTTTCATCCAAACATGAGACTGGCATTTATAATACTAACTAGTCACTAAATTTGACACTTTCAAGGTCTGGTGTCAGTTTACAATAACAATAATTCATCTGAAATAGTACACAGGTGACACAGAATTTTATTGTAAATTAAGACATTATTTTCAAAAAAATGGAATATAATTTATAGAGAACTCTGACAATGAGGTTGTATGATTGAGTGGGAAGACAAATTGGGAAGATTCATCACTGAGATTAAAGAGTGAAGTGGAGATTAAAATATTCTGCCTCCCGGCAAGAACTGGTTGGTAGATGAATCTAAATGGTTTCAAACTATACATTCTAAACAAATTGAAGTTTTAATCATAACATTATTGAGCATCTACCCCATCCCCAACTAGCTGCATCTTTCAACCTCCTTTGCTTTTTTTCTCACTTGCAGAATGTAAAAAATAATATCATACTTGCTCTGACTACCTTACAAAATTACCTGGGGATTGTTATTAAAGAGCACAAAAGTGCTTCAAAACCTTAAAAGCACTTTGTAAATGCTAAATTAAAATAAAAATACAGCATAATTAGCCATCTTGCTTTAAAATAAAAAGAGGAGTGTAGTATTATTTTAAAAGTATGGTGTGATTATAACAGTATCTTTATTTATACCAAAGAATTAAATAGAAAGATACTGAATTTTCCACTTTGTAATATACTTACAAAATCTCCTTCATTGAAGAAAATAAATGTGCTATCACATTCATTATTACTACTTTTTAAAAGTATAGTCACACTCATATGCTATTTCAATTTTTTCATTTCCTTAGACTCATGAAAATAAAATGACTTTGGTATGTGAAACTATCTTTTAAGAAAGTAAAATTAATTTGGTATTTTCCCTTAAAGTACTAGCCAAAATCCTGAGTAAATTCCATAGATGATCTTTGTAGTCATCTCAATTTTACCTCCTAAAAGAGTAAATCTACACATTTTTCTTCCCTAAATTTAAAACTGCATTTCCATGTTAGTTCTTATTCTTGAAATATCAGTGAAACTATAGAGGATACTACTAACAATCATTGTTTTTTATGCACCCCAGCCAGTGAATTGAGCCCTTTACTTGTTTATCATTTTATTTTATATTAACTTTTTTATATACACCCTTATTGTACAGGGAGGAAAAACGAAGCCAGAGAGGTTAAACAACTTGCTCAGTGTCATACAGCTAGAACTAGAATGGGGTAGATCCCAAGTGTACAGTGAATCCTCAGCACAATACTACTTCTCTATTTCTCAATCTTTCCATCTCAAGGCAGGTAAATGTTACTTCATTCAATGGAAGTCATCAGTCTTGGTTACAGGTAGTAGTTCAGTTCAGTTGCTCAGTCGTGTCCAACTCTTTGCGACCCCATGAATCACAGCACGCCAGGCCTCCCTGTCCATCACCAACTCCCGGAGTTCACTCAGACTCACATCCATCGAGTCGGTGATGCCATCCAGCCATCTCATCCTCTGTCGTCCCCTTCTCCTCCTGCCCCCAACCCCTCCCAGCATCAGAGTCTTTTCCAGTTAGTCAACTCTTCGCATGAAGTGGCCAAAGTACTGGAGTCTCAGCTTTAGCATCATTCCTTCCAAAGAAATCCCAGGGTTGATCTCCTTCAGAATGGACTGGTTGGATCTCCTTGCAGTCCAAGGGACTCTCAAGAGTCTTCTCCAACACCACAGTTCAAAAGCATCAATTCTTTGGCGCTCAGCCTTCTTCACAGTCCAATAGTTATCTTAGCAGAATCTTCTTTAAACTCAGTTAGTCCAATATGAGAGCATATCAATTTATGTTTCCAGGAATTCAAGGCAGATACTTTAAATTCATTAGATAATTAACTGTATGCATCATTTCAGTTCAGTTCACTCGCTCAGTCATGTCTGACTTTTTGTGACCCCGTGAATCGCAGCACGCCACGCCTCCCTGTCCATCACCAACTCCCCGGAGTTCACTCAGACTCACATCCATCGAGTCGGTGATGCCATCCAGCCATCTCATCCTCTGTCGTCCCCTTCTCCTCCTGCCCCCAATCCCTCCCAGCATCAGAGTCTTTTCCAATAAGTCAACTCTTCGCATGAGGTGGCCAAAGTACTGGAGTCAGCCTTAGCATCATTCCTTCCAAAGAAATCCCAGGGCTGATCTCCTTCAGAATGGACTGGGTGGATCTCCTTGCAGTACTTGTTTAATAAGCTTTGTTCAGTGAGTCACAGAATTTAATTACTTTCTCAATAAGCTCCAAAGTCACTTTTCCCATCAGAGCTGTTCCTATCAAAGCAGTGGGTCTAGATACAGAAGTGCATTTCCACTGACGTGTATCCCGTGTTACCTCCTTGCTCCTGACACCGTTGCTCCTGAGCTCTCATAATGCTCTGCTACTGTGGTGATTTGGTGATCTGCCACTCAAGGTTCCACTGGAGAGTTACAGTCTTTTGAAATCAGACATTGAAACAGCGCACAGAAAACATCATCTCAGCATTCTTCCTTTTTTTCTCTATGCTTCATTTATAAATTCAAGTATCAGTCCTATATTAAATCTGAAGGATCATTTTATTAATGCTTAACTTGTAAAGATCTAAAACAAAAAAGAGGCTTTATCTGACGTCTACCTGCATGATCTTTATGGCCACTTCCTCATTCACTGACATTTAAAGGATACAGGCAGCATTCAGTCCTTGAGTTACTTATAGTTTATAGTTTTTCTGTGCTGATCTTGAACTGTAGAACCAGATAAGCCTAAGGTCAGTATTTAAAAATGATAATAAAGTAAGACTTATTAGTTCTTCAAAGTGCCCAGTATTCCCCACAGTAAATACTGATAGATACTTTCTTAAACTGTCCCCAGACGGTTACATTTTAAGGAACTTTGAGAGCAGAGGACAAAACAAATATGTTTACTGTTAGTAAATCTTGGTCCAAGTTTTAACCTGAAAAGTTTAAATTAACCAAATAAAATTCTGCCAACCCTACCAAGATGGAAAACTGAACCTATATTTGGCTAAATGGCTTTATATCTGGTTTTTGTTTTGCTTCATTTCCTTAAAGGCCAGGTCCTTATGCCTAACATGTAAATCAGTTAAGAATGAAAACATATAGAAGTTGTTGAATGAATGAAAATTATTCTACCATGAGATAAGACCAAGAATTGGGATTCAGGGAAACCCCAACCACAATGAAGAGAGGGGTCCACTGAAAGCAGAGGGGCTAATTATGAAGGACAAATCAGTAAAGAGAGAAGCAGCCTCTACTTGCTGAGATGAGTATCAGCGGTGGAGGAGAGTCCCCACTAGGTTCTGCAAGGGACAGTTCCTATTTGCCCTTGTTACTGTTTGTCTTAAGCTTGATGAAGCCATATACCTTGGTGTTACTCAAGCATTAATAAGCTTCATTTTTACCAAGATTTTCAACAGCATTCAGTGTAGTTCTTTCACCCTTTAATCCACTTGGGACTAATTTGTGCTCCACAACACTTAGCAGCAGGAAGCCTGTAAAAATTTCATCCCAAATCCTTGACAGCTTCAGAAGTTGGTATGTTTGCTTCAGGATGTACAAAACAATTCTGGAATTTCATCACTGAAGAAGTTAACTTAAAACCTGACCTATTTTGAAAAGTCACAACGTCAGGTTTTTCCTCTTGCCTGCTTCCTACAGATCAGGCCAGAAAGTCCACACGGAAATATTAAACTGGGCCGTCACAGGATTTACACAAGGCAGTGAGAGACCCACATGTCCACAAACCTGAGAGCCTCGGACAGGAGGTTGCAAGCCTGCAGGCCTCACATCCACAGCCGTGGCTGGCAAGTAAACACTCATGGGGTAGGGTTGCAATTCCCAGGAGGCAAGGCCACGGGTTAGAGTTTCCAGAGGCAGCCGGCAGCTCCCCACAGCTTCCCTGCTCTGCCATCCTTCAGCCTCAGGGGAAAAGTGAAAAGGGCTCTGCTTACTAGTCAAGCCACACAGACAGATACCAACTGCTGACAGCGCAGTCCAGCCCCAACTGCAAGAGAACAGCTGCTCCCTTAAAGATATGCCAAGAAACTAATAATACAGACCGGCCCCAGCTAGAAAGTTGTCTGAATTCCCTGTGGAGAGGGACCATATCTGTTACATTGCTATACAATAATATGAGGAATGGCCAGCTAATAATGATTAAGCACTTTCTTTAAGTCAGGCACCCTTCAGAGCAGTTTTACACATTATAATTCATTTAATCTTTATAACAATCCTTTGAGGTGAAGGACTCTTTTTTTCATCCCCATGACCCAGCATGTCCAGAAGGTACTTGGTACATGATAGTCTTGAGATAAACATTAGCTAATTGAATCTAAAAAAGTAAGAAGTCACCACTCCATATAAATAATATTATAGATAGGAGAGTATCTTCTAAGACCAGCTCATAAAATCTATTCAACCCATTCGTATCTTTTTAAGTGAATTTAACACTGGTGGCTCAGAGGTTAAAGCATCTGACTGCAATGCAGGAGCCCTGGGTTCGATCCCTGAGTCGGGAAGTTCCCTGGAAAAGGAAATGGTAACCCACTCCAGTATTCTTGCCTGGAGAATCCCAAGGATGGAGGAGCCTAGTGGGCTACAGTTTAAGGGGGTCGCAAAGAGTCGGACACGACTGAGCGACTTCACTCACTCACTCATTTAAACTTAATCATTATGCACACATGCTCAGTCACTTCGGTTGGGTCCAGCTCTTTGCGACCTACGTCTCTTACATCTCCTGCATTGCAGGTGGATTCTTTACTGATTGAGCCACCAGGAAAGCCCAGTAATCTTTCTAACACTGTTATTATAGAGAAATTTGTTCCAAATTCCAGCTTGTGGCACCTTTCAACAGTTTTCTTATTGAGCAACTACTTTCTGAAGAAATGTTAGTGCAAAGGAAAAGTATAAAGCTAAGCCAGGAGCATCCCTACCATTTAGGAATTTCTATCCCTGCCCCACATCCAGGAGCAGAGTGAGTACTTCCTGGAAGGAGCTCCTGGCTGAGGCTGGAAAGGCAATAAATCCTTTTGGACACAATGTCCATTCCTTCAGCACCTCAGAAGCTCCCATACCCTCAACATAGTGCTGGGTTTCTCTGAGCTGCTACAGAAATGAAAGTGAAAGTGTTAGTCACTCAGTCATGTCTGACACTTTGCGACCCCTTGGACTGTAGCCCACCAGGCTCCTCTGTCCATGGAATTCTCCAGGCAAGAATACTAGAGTGGCTTGCCATTCCCTTCTCCAGGGGATCTTCCCAACACAGGGATCAAACCTGGGTCTCCTGCATTGCAGGCAGATTCCTTACCATCTGAGCCACCAAGAAAATCCTACAGAGACTGGACTTTAAGAGGCTAAAGGACAGAGGTACTGGTGGGGTGAGGGCAAGAACGGAGTCACAGAGAGACAAGTGTGAGTGTGTGTTAGTCGCTCAGTTGTGTCTGATTCCTTGCGACCCCACTGACTATAGCCTACCAGTCTCCTCTGTCCATGGAATTCTCTAGGCAAGAATACTGGAGTGGATTGCCATTCCTTTCTCCAGGGAATCTTTCCAACCCAGAGATTGAACCTGGGTCTCCTGTATTGCAGGCAGATTCTTTACCATCTGAGCCACCAGGGAAGGCTGCTACAGAAATAAGGGGTCATCATTTCCCAAATCACAGTTTTAAACTAAATTGATAGAATTTTCTCAAGTCTCCATGTCCTTCAACTTTTGATACCTGTCACTATTTAGCAACAATCATGGCTGACTCTGTGCAACTCCATAGACTGTAGCCTGCCAAGCTACTCTGTCCATGGGATTTCCAGGCAAGAATATTGGAGAGGGTTAGCATTTCCTCCTCCAGGAGACCTTCTGGACCCAGGGATCTCTTATGTCTCCTGCATTGGCAGGCAGGTTCTTTACCACTAGTGCCACCTGGGAAACCCTATTTAGCAACAAGTGCTAGCAAATGGCATAATGAATTGAGGAGGAGCATGTTAACATTGGGCTTCTCTAGTGGCTCAGTGGTAAGAATCCACCTGCCAATGCAGGAGGTGTGGGTTCAATCCTTGGGTCGAGATCCCTTGGAGAAGGAAATGGCAACCAACTCTAGTATTCTTGCCTGGGAAGTCCCACAGACAGAGAATCCTGGTGGGCTACAGTCCATGGGGTCACAAAAGAATTGGACTCAACTTAGTGACTAAACAACAACAAATGTTGACATTAACAACAGCAAAAAAATGGGAGTTCACAGATGTGATTTTACAGTATGAACATAGCTTTAAGTAGGCATGCTTTCTGCTTGTAAGATCAATTCTAGTTTTCATGGTAAAATAAAAATGGATCAGTATCCCACTGTGTCCCTCAGTGGCATTCACCACCTAAACCGATTTAAAGATTCTCAAATTATATGACTCCTGGTTGGATCACTCCATTACCCTACCCCCAACTTCACACTCCAAAGTTTTCCCATCCTAGACTGTGAGCTCTCTGAGGGCTCTCTTATTTATCTTTGTATTTCCAGAGGCACCAAGAGTTCTAGCTTAATTATCATCAGTTCAGTTCAGTTCAGTCGCTCAGTCGTGTCCGACTCTTTGTGACCCCATGAATCGCCGCACGCCAGGCTTCCCTGTCCCATAGCAAATGTATAGCTTTGTGTACATACTCAGTCACTTCAGCCATGTCTGACTCTCTGAAACACTATGAACGGTAGCCTGCCAGGCTCCTCTGTCCATCAGATTCTCCAGGCAAGAATACTGGAGTTGGTTGCATGCCCGCCTCCAGGGATATAATAAGCTTTACCGAATTTAAATTAATCCTAGAGTAGGTTAGCAATCAAGGTGCTAAACCTGGCTTACCCTTCCATTTTGTTTGCCTACAGAAGGCTGTCCAAGTCACGAATTTGAATATAGTCTGCTTGAGGGCCACTTCTTAATACCAACAAAATATGAAAACAAAGACCCCACTGGGCTTAAACAGCTACCTTTTTTTTTCCACTGAGAATATAATCTCATGTTTAATCCAAAGATATTTTAACTCACTTCAGTTCTTATTTGTTTTTCTAAAGATATACATACATTTCCTATTTATTAGTTTTTCTAAACATATATGTACACTCAGTAGGTAAATCTGCTAAACTTCAACCAGGACCCAACCAACAAAAGTTTCTGTAAACCAATATCCTTCTCTGCTGAATACTTAAGTAAAATATCAACTAAAAAGAAGTAAAACTAGGAGCTTTATTCCAATATTCTAGTAACTCATTTTCAGTGTATCATTTTACAGTCAACACAAATTCAGCCTAATTTTCTATCATTATCCAATTGATAAAAATGTTGCTGCAAAGTCTTTAATCACCAAGAAAGGCTTGATTATATCCACTACCACTAATTCTGAAGAATCAATTGTAAGCTTTTTAGAAAGATTGTCAACAAAAGCTGGAAACAGGATATTTTTCTTTCAGTTAAGCCTCTGTCAATCCCCCAAAAAGGAATAAGAAGAATCCTCCAATTCCTTGAAAATTCTTCTTCACTGAGGTTTTATTGTATATGGAAATTTCTGTAGTAAGAAATAAATAATAAAATAATTATATTCTTGACAAAAGATCTGCCAGGAAATTCCTTTTAAATGGCAATTTCTCTGCTGAATTTAAAATATAATTTGTTTTACAAAAATATAATTTTCAAATTTGGTCAAAATCCATCTGTTGCACAAAAGTACTTCCAATTGATTTACTTCCTGTGCAGGGAGACCCGGCTGTAGTCCTTCCAAAGGTATGTCTGCAGCCAAAGAATAACTGAGATCCTGGGAAAAATCTGCTTTAATTACATTTTTTTTGGAGAAAAGGATGAGTTTTTTTTTCTTCCTCTCTCTCTGCATTTGGAACTGGTTACTATGTCATTTTAAAGAACTTGTTCTCAGAGGAACTATGACACAGGAAGGGGCGGGGGGGCGGGGAAGTGGCACCCGCAAACCGAAACAAACTGGAGTCCTGAGGCTTCCTGCCTTGCCTCTCTGAACAGAACATACCCGGCTTGGTTTCTGTGGCCACGCTGGGCTGACCAACTACAGCTGGCTGCCTGGAGCTTTGGGAGCCCCAGACTGTGTTTGCTGATAAGTAAATGCATTATTGCTTATCATATCTGCATTCTTTTTAATGTGCAGAATATTTCCAAATGTCGTATAAAATTCTGTGTTGGAAATATCCTCGAACAGATTTCAGTAGGAATTCCCAGGGAGCTGATTCTGTCTTCATTACACCCAATTATCCATTCATAGTCTCTTGGACGTTCCTCATAACTGACTCCCTGATGATGATTGTATTATTTCTTGCCACAACAGATGCAGAGATCCATTGATCTGGTTTAAAACTAAATCCCTCATTCAGACCTGGAACTCAGAATTAGGGTTTTTTCCTCTCAAACTTGAGCATGCATGAAAATCACCAGGAAGGCTTGTTAAAAACCAGACTGCTAGGCCTAAATCCCAGAGTTTCTGATTCAGTTGGTCTGGTTTGAGGTCCAGAAATCTGCATTTCTAACAAGTTCCCAGGTGATGCTGCTGCTAGTCTAGAGACTATCCTTTGAGGACCACTGTTCTCAGCAAACTGGCTGTTTTGCTAAGAATATAAATTCACTAGGTGTGCATGGATAAAGCTGGCTTTAATCAGCCTAAGTACCCATACACTCAGGAGAAAGGATGGACTGTTCCTTTCCCAGGAGAGAGCAGAGTAACAGTTTCCACTCCTTCAAGTGAGAGAAGCTGTCAGCCTTGTCTGAGCATTTCTGCCAGGGCTTCTAGTGGAAGGAGTACCACATAAACTGGAGCGTATGTCAGGGCACTCCCACCCCCTGGATAAGAGAGGCCTGCAGAACTTCTTCTAACAGTTCCTATGATGAGGAAGGGGCTGGTGTCCACGTATAAGTAACGGAACAAGTTTTCTAAGCTATATTGCTACAAGTCTATGTCTTATACTTTAAATATTTGCACACAAATCCAAATTTTGGATCATAACTAAATTATACTACCGTGTTTGTACCTTAAGGCCTGTAAGTTCTGATTTAGGAGACAGTATGTTAATCAAAGGGACAAAGTCTAGTTATCAAATGTTATTTGCATAATAGATCTAAGCCTCAAAAGGATAGCCCAGAGGGCCCATTCTAAATCTAAAAGAGAAGATTATCAGTTCCAAACACTACTATGTATTTAGTATGTGTATACAGACATGCACATATAGACCTGGGTTCGATCCCTGGGTTGGGAAGATCCCCTGGAGAAGGAGAAGGCTACCTACTCCAGTATTCTGGCTGGGAGAATGCCATGGGCTGTATAGTCCACGGTATCTCAGAGAGTTGGACCCGACTGAGTGACTTTCACTTTATATCAACATGCATTATTACTTATATGCAATTCTATTTGAGACTAAATATTCAGCTGGCACCCCACTCCAGTACTCTTGCCTGGAAAATCCCATGGATGGAGGGAGCCTGGTGGGCTGCAGTCCACGGGGTCACTAGGAGTCAGACACAACTGAGCGACTTCACTTTCACTTTTCGCTTTCATGCATTGGAGCAGGAAATGGCAACCCACTCCAGTGTTCTTGCCTGGAGAATCCCAGGGACAGGGGAGCCTGGTGGGCTGCTGTTTATGGGGTCTCACAGAGTCAGACACGACTGAAGCGACTTAGCAGCAGCAGCAGCAGCATTCAGCTATCTCCTAGCTCTGAAGAAGTATTCATTTATCATCATTCAGGGCCATCTAATCATTTATTAAGCCAATCCTGAGCTAAGCAGCATGAATAGAGGCTGCCAGCCCAATACAGGCCCTCATCATTTCATTAGGCCTGGATTAATGCAAAGTCTTCTTCATTGATCTAATGGGTTGAGACAACCCCTACTTTTAAATTTCCATGATTCCTTAGCTTCATAATATGGCTTCCTTCTGTATATCCAATGTCATCTCTCACTACCCACCCACCCAGTGCCCAAGGATACTACACTTCAACAACTTAGCAACCCTCCCCTTTCACTGCCCCAGATTAGGATCCCTAAAACAATTAGGAATTAGGGATCATTTCTGTTCAGTTCAGTCGCTCAGTCGTGTCTGACTCTGTGACCCCGTGGACTACAGCACGCATCAAGTCAGTAACAACCTTGTTCAAAAACCTAGTGATGCCTCACTGCCTACAGGGCTAAGCTCAAGAACGGTTTTTACATTTTTAAAATCATGTGCAAGAAAAGAAAGAGATGCAACAAAGACCATATGTGGCCCACGCAGCCTGAAATACACACTCTGCAGCTTGCTCTTACAGAAAGTGTTCGCGGACCCTTCTCTCCATACCATTCTACATGCTTCAAGTTAATGTAACCTCTCCTACTGTCACTCTGCTTTCTGTTTGTCTTGCCTTCCTAAATAGGCACTGCGCTCTTTGTGTGAAGGGAAATACGAAGTTGACTTCACACAGAGCAGAGTACATGACACAGAGGTCTTAATAAATGCTGATATAATTGAACTGGCTCAGTTGTCTTCAGTGTTCTCAGAAGTAAATTTCTCAGAAGTTGGTCTCTCCCATGTACCTCCATTTCGTTTATGTTTTCTTCTCAGTACAAGTTAGCTTTGCTTTAGAATTACTAACAGCATTCTTGGATCTCATCAACTATTCACTTGTGTGAACCACGATTAAATGTATGTTTTGGATTTGGTGACCAAGAATACTCATAGATAGAAGATTTCTGTGACAGGCCTGTGGTAGGTGGCCTTTAAGATGGCCTCCATCCTGCTAGTCAGCCCTTATGCAGTTGCTCCCCTGACTGCATGGGACCTAGTGACTTGCTTCTAACAAGCAATAGCAGGAGCAATAGGATGCCACTTCCAAGATCATATTACAAAACGACTGTCACAACTCACAGACTTAGAAAATGAACTTATGGTTACTGGAGGGAAGGATGGCAGGGAGAGGCATGTTCAGTTCAGTTTAGTCACTCAGTCATGTCCAACTCTTTGTGACCCCACGGACTGCAGTATGCCAAGCTTCCCTGTCTATCACCAACTCCCAGGGCTTACTCAAACTTATGTCCATCAAGTCGGTGATGCCATCCAACCATCTCATCCTCTGTCATCCCCTTCTCCTCCTGTTTTCAGTCTCTCCCAGCCATCAGGGTCTTTTCCAATGAGTCAGTTCTTTGCATCAGGTGGTCAAAGTATTGGAGTTTCAGCTTCAGCATCAGTCCTTCTAATGAATATTCAGGACTGATTCCCTTTAAGATTGACTGGTTTGATCTCCTTGCAGTCCAAGGGACTCTCAGGAGTCTTCTCCAACACCATGGTTCAAAACCATCAATTCTTTGGCACTCAGCCTTCTCAGCTTTCTTTATAGTCCAACTCACATCCATACATGACTACTGGAAAAACCATAGCTTTGACAAGATGGGTCTTTGTTGGCAAAGTAATGTCTCTGCTTTTTAATAGGCTGTGTAGATTGGTCATTGCTTTTCTTCCAAGGAGCAAGCATCTTTTAGGGAGTATGGAATTGACACTGCTATATTCAAAATGGAAAACCAACAAGGATCTATTTTATAGCACAGGGATCTCTGCTCAATATTATGTAACAACATAAATGGGAAAATAATTTGAAAAAGTATAGGTATATATATATATATATAAATAACTGTATCACTTTGCTGTGCACATGAAATGAATTGATTAACTTTGTTAATCAACTATTGTTTGGTCACTCAAACTAGAGTTTGATTAGATTAATGTCCACTGAGTCAGTGATACTATCTAACCATCTTATCCTCCACCGTACACTTCTCCCACCCTCAATCTTTGCCAGCATCAGGGGCTTTTTCAATAGGTCACTCTTCACATCAGTTGGCCAAAGTACTGGAGCTTCAGCATCAGTCCTTCCAATGAATATTCAGGGTTGATTTCCTTTAGGAATGACTGGTTTGATCTGCATGCAGTCTTAGGGACTCACAAGAATCTTCCGCAACACCACATTTTGAAAGCATCAATTCTGCGGCACTCAGCCTTCTCTATGTTCCAACTCTCATATCCATACATGACTACTAGAAAAACTATAGCTTTGACTAGACAGACCTTTGTCAGCAAAGTGACGTCTTTGCTTTTTAATCAACTACACTCTAATATAAAAATAAAAAAGTTTTTAAAATGCTTGTCCCTTCTGTCTCGGGGGCTGTCTCTTCTGTGTTGGATCACTTGCTCTTGGGAAGCCAGCAGCCCTACTGAGAGGTCGGGAGGAGCTCCTTCCAAGCTCTCTCTTGTGGCTGCTGAGGGCCCTCAAATGATCTGTTTCCAGACTCACTCTAGTGAGCCTCTGATTAAAAGGACACAGACACCCACACACACACAAACACCCTACAGGGGCATTTTCTCTCACGTACAGTCATACTGTCACAAATAAATTAACAACCACCATTAAGCCAGGAACAAACTGCACGCTCAGCTTCTAGGGACTGAGCATGTCCAGGAAGCCTGGTTCATGTGGGTCCTCCCCTTCCCTCCCATCCCCTGCATCAGGCTCTGGTTAGGAGCTACTTTCCCCACCAACAGACCAAATTCTTTGCTATAATCATTGAGAAAAAACTGAATCCAGCTTGGAGCTCACCACAACTTTATACCCAAAAACATCACCACCAAATAATACCACTGTTTCATCAGGAAACATCGTTAAAAAAAAAAAAAAAAGCCACCGGACCACCAGGGAAGTCCTAGCTCCTAGTTTATTTATTTTTTGAATTTTTATTTATTTTACTTCCAGCTGCCCTGGTCTTCATTGCTGGGTGTGGGCTTTCTCTAGTGCGGTGCCTGGCATTTCACCGAGGTGACCTCTCTCGTTGCACAGCCTGGGCTTCAGTACTCACAGCACATGGGCTCAGTAGTTGCTCGTGGGCTTAGCTGCCCAGCAGTATATGGGATCTTTCCAGACCAGGAACTAAACTGGTGTCCCCTGCATTTCAAGGTGGACTCCCAACCACTGGACCACCAGGGAACCCCAGAAACTATTCTTTCTGTGGGATGCTCTTCCCAGAGAAGGCTGGCTCAGCAATGCCACTCTTTGAACATCATGGCTCTGAATCTTCAGATCCTCATTTTGAGGTCTGCTAAGTTGGTTCACCCCAGAAATGAGTCCACATAACACTGTGCTGGGGCTGGAAGTAAGCTGGAAGGATATGAGCTATAAGCTTTGGCACCAGACAGAGCAGTGGTGGGGATTAAATGATATAATGTGTTAAGTGCCAATACTCAGGGTACCAGACCCCAAAAATGTGCTATGCCACTAAGGGGATATCCCCATTCCCTGCAGCAAGTTGGCCGCCTCCCCATCCACCTCCTCCCCTTTCCCTTTCCTGCTCCCCTTCTTTCCTTTTCTCCTCCTCTTCCTTTCCCACTTCTTTTCCTCTTGCTCCTCTTCCTCTAGTCATCACCACTCTAATTTCAGCCCTCTTGCTCTTTACTTTCTGTGCTCTAGAAAAATCTGCTCTCATCTTTTGGCTGAACTGAAAGGATTGAATAACAGCTTTAAGTATGCTTTTCCCAATAATATTTATGCATTAACAGGTATTAACTGTCTGTTTGGAACCAGTCTGTTGTTCCATGTCTAGTTCTAACTGTTGCTTCCTGACCTGCACATAGGTTTCTCAAGAGGCAGGTCAGGTGGTCTGGTATTCCCCTCTCGAAGAATTTCCCACAGTTTATTGTGGAAAAGGCTTTGGCATAGTCAACAAAGCAGAAATAGATGTTTTTCTGGAACTCTCCTGCTTTTTCCATGATCCAGCGGATGTTGGCAATTTGATCTCTGGTTCCTCTGCCTTTTCTAAAACCAGCTTGAACATCTGGAAGTTCACAGTTCACGTATTGCTGAAGCCTGGCTTGCAGAATTTTGAGCATTACATTACTAGTGTGTGAGATGAGTGCAATTGTGTGGTAGTTTGGGCATTGTTTGGCATTGCCTTTCTTTGGGATTGGAATGAAAACTGACCTTTTCCAGTCCTGTGGACACTGCTGAGTTTTCCAAATTTGCTGGCATATTGAGTGCAGCACTTTCACAGCATCATCTTTCAGGATTTGGAATAGCTCCACTGGAATTCCATCACCTCCACTAGCTTTGTTCTTAGTGATGCTTTCTAAGGCCCACTTGATTTCACATTCCAGGATGTCTGGCTTTAGATGAGTGATCACACCATCGTGATTATCTTGGTCGTAAACCTCTTTTTTGTACAGTTCTTCCGTGTATTCTTGCCACCTCTTCTTAATATCTTCTGCTTCTGTCAGGTCCATACCATTTCTGTCCTTCATCGAGCCCATCTTTGCATGAAATGTTCCCTTGGTATCTCTAATTTTCTTGAAGAGATCTCTAGTCTTTCCCATTCTGTTATTTCCCTCTATTTCTTTGCACTGATCGCTGAAGAAGGCTTGCTTATCTCTTCTTGCTATTCTTTCGAACTCTGCATTCAGATGCTTATATCTTTCCTTTTCTCCTTTGCTTTTCACTTCTCTTCTTTTCACAGCTATTTGTAAGGCCTCCCCAGACAGCCATTTTGCTTTTTGCATTTCTTTTCCATGGGGATGGTCTTGATCCCTGTCTCCTGTACCATGTCACGAACCTCATTCCATAGTTCATCAGGCACTCTATCAGATCTAGGCCCTTAAATCTATTTCTCACTTCCACTGTATAATCATAAGGGATTTGATTCAGGTCTCTATGCAGGTCAGGAAGCAACAGTTAGAACTGGACATGGAACAACAGACTGGTTCCAAATAGCAAAAGGAGTATGTCAGGGCTGTATATTGTCACCCTGCTTATTTAACTTCTATGCAGAGTACATCATGAGAAACGCTGGACTGCAAGAAGCACAAGCTGGAATCAAGATTGCTGGGAGAAATATCAATAACCTCAGATATGCAGATGACACCACCCTTATGGCAGAAAGTGAAGAGGAACTCAAAAGCCTCTTGATGAAAGTGAAAGAGGAAAGCAAAAAACTTGGCTTAAACCTCAACATTCAGAAAACAAAGATTATGGCATCCAGTCCCATCACTTCATGGGAAATAGATGGGGAAACAGTTGAAACAGTGTCAGACTTTATATTTTTGGGCTCCAAAGTAACTGCAGATGGTGACTGCAGCCATGAAATTAAAAGACTTACTCCTTGGAAGAAAAGTTATGACCAACCTAGATAGCATATTCAAAAGCAGAGACATTACTTTGCTGACTAAGGTCTGTCTAGTCAAGGCTATGGTTTTTCTAGTGGATGTGAGGATGTGAGAGTTGGACTGTGAAGAAGGCTGAGCACCGAAGAATTGATGCTTTTGAACTGTGGTATTGGAGAAGACTCTTGAGAGTCCCTTGGACTGCAAGGAGATCCAACCTGTCCATTCTGAAGGAGATCAGCCCTGGGATTTCTTTGGAAGGAATGATGCTAAAGCTGAAAATCCAGTTCTTTGGCCACCTCATGCGAAGAGTTGACTCACCGGAAAAGACATGCTAGGAGGGATTGAGGGCAGGAGGAGGAGAGGATGACCGAGGATGAGATGGCTGGATGGCATCACTGACTCAATGGATTGAGTCTGAGTGAACTCCGGGAGTTGGTGATGGACAGGGAGGCCTGGCGTGCTGCGATTCATGGGGTCAAGTGTCAGACGCGACTGAGCTGAACTGAACTGAACTGTCGGTTTGCTCCCAGATGCTGGGAGGCATTTGTTTGTCCCAATGTCATCTGCAGACGCTGAAGTCAGACTGCCTCTAGTCTAATTCCACCTCCTCCACTCACTACTGTGTGACCTGGGGCAAAGGAATTAACACCTCTACATTTATAGCCTCCTCCTCTGTAAAATAAAATCATTATCCCAGCACTGTGATAAAAGCAAATGAGCAAATTCAAGTGACATTCTTAGAAAAGCTCTGGACATTGAAATGGAAGCTTCATGAAGGCAGAGACTGTCCACTAGACTCATGGCTGTGCCTATGACTTAGAACAGAGCTCAGTACAAAGAAGAGGCTCAAACATTGTTTCAATGAATGAGCACGTATTATGATATTTATTATGCTTTTTAATGCAAAGATTAACAAATAAACAGGTTATCCACTTGACTTTTTAAAAATAAAACAACTTGAGGATAAAGTTAGAAAATTAAAATCTTTATGTTTCAATTTTAAGCACAGTTTAAAAGTCCAACTGTGAAGAAATGATAAAATAAAAATAAAAGAGTCAACTGTTCCATTTTCTCCAGACCTTTTCTCCAAAGGAAGCCACTATAATAAGTTTCTCATAAATGTTTTATGCATATATTATAGACAACCACTGAGACAAACACTGAAACGCTGATGGAAAATTTCAGGAGTCAGAGAGTGCCAAGTAGAAGCTGAACATGATTTGAGAGCAGACTCTAGGGTCTTCCAATGACCCCTGAGATCAGATGGTATCTACCACTTGGTGCAAGCAAGTGGCACCTTCGTGATTCTTGGAAGCATCTACAGATGCCCACATGTATCTCTTTTTCTGATCACAGAATATAAGAATACAATTAAACCATTTTTATGCTGTTCTGCCTTCTTGCTGCTGCTGCTAAGTCACTTCAGTCGTGTCTGACTCTGTGTGACCCCATAGACAGCAGCCACCAGGCTCCCCGCCCCTGGGATTCTCCAGGCAAGAACACTGGAGTAGGTTGCCATCTCATTCTCCAATGCATGAAAGTGAAAAGAGAAAGTGAAGTCACTCAGTTGTGTCTGACCCTCAGCGACCCCATGGACTGCAGCCTTCCAGGTGTCTCCGTCCATGGGATTTTTCAGGCAAGAGTACTGGAGTTGGGTGCCATTGCCTTCTCGGACTACAATAATGCTGCCCCATACAGCACTCAGAGTTCACCATATTGATTCATTAGCAGTATCTGTTGTGGGCACAAAAAAATACAATATTGCAGACACTATAGCAGAGTCGATTTCTTGTTTTGAATAAGGTAGTCATTTGATTCCTGATTCACTTGGGGATCCTTGACTGCTTCTCTGGTGGCTCAGATTAAAAAATCTGTCTGCAATGCAGGAGACCTGGGTTTGATCCCTGGATCAGGAAGATCCCCTGCAGAAGGGAATGTCTACTCACTCCCGTATTCTTGCCTGAAAAATCTAGACAGAGGAGCCTGGTAGGCTATAGTCCATGGGGTCACAAAGAGTTGGACATGACTGAGTAACTAACACACATGGGCTCCTTGGAATACAACTAGAATGTGACTCATTACCCTTATCATAATCAAATTAGGACTTGGCTCAGTTCCAAGTGAGGGAAATGGAACACCAAGAGATAAAAAGAAGAATTTTTGGTTCACATAATTCAGGGAAAAGTTGAAGCTGGATCCACATTCTCTAACAGTTTCACTAGAAATGTGTCTCCATTCTCAGCCCCAACTGACTCAGGGCTTTATTTTACAGCAGGCTCACCTCTGTGGTAGAGATTCCCAGGTGGCACAGTGGTTAAAAAAAAATCTGCCTGCCAATGCAGAGATGCAGCTTTGATCCCTGGGTTGGGAAGATACCCTTGGAGCAGGAAATGGCAAGCCACTCCAGTATTCTTGCCTGGAGAATTCCATGAACAGAAAAGTCTGGTAGGCTACAGTCCACGAGGTTGCAAACAGTCACTGAGTGACTGAGGATACACATGCACCTTTGTGGTATTAAGACTGTCCTCAGCAGTGTTAGGTTTATAACCCACTATGCTAGCTTAGCAACCAGCAGAATGGATGTCTCATTCCCAATAATACCAGTAAATGACCTACAGACCCCGTAGACATACTGAGTATCTTGGATCGCATGCCCATCCTTGGAGAAATTACCACAGCCAAGCAGAAAAACCACACAGGATGGTCAGATCTGAGACACAGACCCAACTCGCCTTGATACCAAGAAGTAAAATCACCTCTATCTGAATAACATGTTCCGGGGCAATGGTGACCTTTCCCTAAAATAGTCTGGATGTGGATGACAGAAGAAAGAAGAATGGATACAAAGCAGCAAAAACAACAGATCTACACACTAAGGTTCTTCCAATTTAATAACTCTGAAGAGAGCAGTAGCAGAGACATGTTGGCCAGCCTGCATAGATGCTTCACTGGATTTGCTAACCCAACCTAGGCATCAAAAAGTCAGGGCAACGGGAGATCAATAGCACTGGCACCATGGAGCATTTGAAAAAAAGTCAGCTCTTTTGTTTTAAAATAGGAAGTTGCTGCCATTCAAATGCCTAGAAACAGAATACCTTTTTCTCCGGGTATACACTGTACTGTATTTACTGGAGCTTATCATAGACTGAAAGAAAGCAAAGACACACAAATGTCAACCTTACATAGGAAAGAAGATATAGAGAAATTGATACTCAAATAAATAATAATTATCCTGAAATTAAAATGTATAATGGAAGGAGGCATTTCTGTATGGTACATAAATTTACTCAGAGTTATCTGGGAGAAAAAGGCACCCTTGGACTAGGTATTTATTTCTATGTTCCTTTATTTCCTCTTTGCTCCAGCTATAAAATGCTAAATTCCAAAGAGCCCAAGACTACATCTTAAAGAATCCCCAGGTTAATCTCAAGGAGAAACGTTTGCCACTTCTGACAGAAGTTTTAACAAACTTCTGCAAACCTTTGACAACTTCTAAAGTTGTCAAAACCAAGAGGAGATGATCCTCATTATTACTGTAACCCCATTCCCACTTGGAACACCATGGCCAATCTCTTGCTCGGCATTGTGATTCATGTATCAATTTTGTAAATTATAAAAAGTGAACAACTTCCCTGGTAGCTCATATGGTAAAGAATCTGCCTGCAATGCAGGAGACATGGGTTTGATCCCTGGGTCAGGAAGATTCCCTGGAGAAGGAAATGGCAACCCATTCCACTATTCTTGCCTGGGAAATCCCATGGAGTGAGGAGCCTGGCGGGCTACGGTCCATGAGATCACAAACAGCTGGACACAACTGAGTGGCTAACACAAACACGCATACAACATATGAAGGAACCAGACTATAGGCTTTGTTTGCTGAGCTATTATAACCAGAAATTTAAAAAACTAAAAGATAGTTGATTGTTTTTAATACCTTTTTATTGTTAAAGCTTCATGCTGACAGGAAGATGCCTTTGTATTTAAAGGAAATCACCTCCTCAGTTCTTAAGGTCAGGGCCAAGGAAGATGGCAGTACCTACCACAAGTGGTTATGAAATCATTCAACAAAAATTAAATCTTGAGGATTCAGTAAAGCCTTCTCTCAAATTCAGAACTGGCCTTACTTTAATTATCACTGATGGATATAGAACATACACCACTTTAAAAGAACTCTTAAATAAATAAGTAGTTCATGGGCTTCCCTAGTGGCTCAGAGGTTAAAGCGTCTGCCTGCAATGTGGGAGACTTGGGTCCGATCCCTGGGTCGGATCCCTGGTCGGGAAGATGCCCTGAAGAAGGAAACGGCAACCCACTGCACTATTCTTGCCTGGAGAATCCCATGAATGGAAGAGCCTGGTGGGCTACCATCCACGGGATCGCAAAGAGTTGGACACGACTGAGCAACTTCACTTCTTCATTATTTCCTTTAGTATCCCATTCTAGTGTTTATTATTAGAGAAGAAAAGCTGTTTGACAGTTGCTGCTGCTGCTGCTAAGTTACTTCAGTCATGTCTGACTCTGTGTGACCCCATAGACGACAGCCCACCAGGCTCCCCTGTCCCTGGGATTCTCCAGGCAAGAACACTGGAGTGGGTTGCCATTTCCTTCTCCAATGCATGAAAGGGAAAAAGGAAATTGAAGTGTCTCAGTCGTGTCTGACTCCTAGCGACCCCGTGGACTGCAGCCTACCAGGCTCCTCTGTCCATGGGATTTTCCAGGCAAGAGTACTGGAGTGGGTTGCCATTGCCTTCTTTAAAACAGTTATGAATTTGTTAATCCTTTACCTCAAAGCTTATTATTCAGCTTTCAAACATGATTTTCAGGAATTTTCATAGTAGAAAGGAAGAGAATTTGTTTCATAAATATTTGTACAAAACAAGATGTTTTTGGTACCATATACAATTTTTCAGTCAACTAATTTTCTTCATTATACTGCTCTAGCACTATTTTCTGCCCTGAATTTTAACATGCAGCACAACAATCTCTCAAGGTGTACAAGCTGCTGGCATGTTTTTAGCTACAGTCTTCAACTTTTAGAAGGTAACTTCAGTGTAATGGTAATAGAAGCACAGGGAGTTCCTGGAATCCTTTCTAAAGTGTCCTTTGTCTAGTCAATATTTACAAATCACTTTTTTTCCTCTGTATGTAGAACAACAGAAAGACAGTTAAATAAGGAGACTGGCGAAATCATGTGGGGTATGAAATTTAGCTGTGACCTCTGACACAAACTGGATACTAAATTGTAATTTAAAGCTCAAGTGTATTATAATAGGATGGAATGTACCTCTTCTTGTAACAATGTTGAATCAAAAGCCTTTTTCTTGCTACTGCTGCTGCTGCTGCTGCTAAATCGCTTCAGTCATGTCCGACTCTGTGCGACCCCAGAGACAGCAGCCCACCAAGCTCCCCAGTCCCTGGGATTCTCCAGGCAAGAACACTGGAGTGGGTTGCCATTTCCTTCTCTAGTGCAGGAAAGTGAAAAATGAAAGTGAAGTCACTCCGTCGTGTCCAACTCTAGTAAATACCATAAAAGAGATAAAGGTTCTTCTAATGTTTTTCAATTTGCATCTCTTGCTTTTCAAGCTCATGTTTAACAGAGTACTATAGGTTATTCACATAGATTGTGTGAATTTTTATACTATCATTCATAGCCTGGGTTCTATAAAGAAGTGTACACTGTGGTAGATATTGAAGAGCACAGGTGAATTAGCAACCCAGAGTCTGGAAAGAAGCATGATGGAAGAAGATTTGCTTATACTTGATGTGCTGAGAAAAACAGCTGTTCTCTGCCCTGGCTACTAACAGCAGTATGGCATGGAGGTAGGACAGATACATCAATGAGCAAGGATGTTTTGGCTCCAACTCAAAGACTTGTATGATCACCCAGTTTGGAATTTAGGAACTTGTTCAGAGGATTGCAACCACCATTCTGTTCTAATCTACTGCTGCTCTAGTCTATGGATCCTGAATTGAGCTCCAGTTAACCCTGCTCCCTTCTGATTGGCCCCTGTAATCCAAACTAGCCCTTACCAGTCCTGTTATTGTTTGAGTTGAATTCAGTGGTTTTTGTATACTGGCAGACCCCTCAGTTTGTCTCAAGTCTGAAATCAAGAGGAGATTCTGTCAGCAACCAAGGACCTCTGTTCAGTCCTGAATAAGGTCTTTTTCTCCAGTTGCAGGGCTCATTCCTACACTTGTGCTACAAAGTGTATAAAACCCCCTAGATTTTCTATAATTGCCAAATACATTGTGTAATGTTAAATACACTGCACCCTTTAAGCTGTCTGTCCTTTTATCTTTATTTTAAAAATCTGAACATATGGCCAGCATATACTTGAGCTCATTGCTTAATGGTGAAATTTAAATATTAATAAACAGTATACCCCCAAAAAGTTTTATGACCATAAACAAGTGACTTAATCTATTTCTGTTGCTGCCATAACAGATTAGCACAAATTTAGTATCATCTTGTATCATCTTCTAGTTCTGGAGGCAGAAGTCTGACATGAACTAAAACTCAGTGAGCTAAAACAAGCATGTGGGAAGGGCTGTGTTCCTTCTAGAAGCCCTAAGGAAAATTGGTTTTTCACCTCTCCCAGTTTCTAGAAATTACCTGTATTTTTTTCTCATGGTCCATTCCCTTCATCTTCAAAGCCAGCAGACATCCCCCTCCATCACAATTCTGTCTAATCCAGCCAGGAAATGTTCTCTGTATTTAAGAACTCATGTCATTAGATTGGATTCACCCAGATAATCCTAGATAATCACTCCATCTCAATTTCTGAACCTTAATCACATCTACAAAGTCCTTTTTACCACAAAAGATAACATATTCACAGTTCCAGAGATAGGTGGCCATCTTTGGAGCCACTATTCAGCCTAGCGCACACAGTCTTAACTCTTGTTTCCTCATCTGTAAAACCTTGTGGGCTGTGGTAAGCATAGAACATGCCACACTGGGAGGGCCTAAAATCCTGTCTAGTATGTAGGTCTTGATAAGAAGTGATTCAGATAAGGAGGAGTAAAAGGATGAAGAAGACAATATGGATAGATTTTTATATAGGTTGAGGAATGCTGAGTAAGAAAAACCAAAATTAGTGAAATAAAGGTGAAAATGTATGGGAATAACAGAAACCCACAGCTACTTGGAAAAAAGAGAATATATTCTGAAAACTCAGATTAGAATTTAGAAGGTTTTTGCTTGATGAGAGACAATGAGAGATTTTAGCCCCCTTAAATTTATTTTCTCTGAAACTAGAGTAAAATAATTTAAGATAAATATAAAGAATCATGCTATGGGAAATGGCTCTGATTAAAAGCCAAAACCAGAAACATTCTTCAGAATCTAGTTCAAAGAAAGTTTAAACTATCTTTCTAGGCATTTGAGGCAGGGAGGCAAGAGAGAGAGAGAAGAAAATAAATTATTTTGGTACTGTAAGAATGTCCATGTTTCAATCCTTAGCTAGATACTCATACAAAGTAGTTTGTTTTAAGAAATATATGAAAAAAAAAAAAAAAGATGACTTCTCCAATGTGACTTGAAAAAGGCCAGAAAATGCAAAGAGGGGTACGAGAAATAAGAAATAAACAATTTTCAAATAATCTTCAAAAAATAAAATATTAACTTTCTTCTGTTATTTTACCTTGTATTAAAGTACAGATGTTCAGTGAATCTTGATTATTTTAAACCTTATTTCTATTTTCCTTCTACCCAATATGTATTATTCAAATCTAAATTCAATACCAAAACATTTCAAGTAATTTTTAAAAGCCAAGCTGCTCACATCATATAAATTACTCACCACAATGTATGTATTTAAGTGTTATAGGAATAGCTTTCAGCATGAAAGCTCAAGTTCCCAAAGAGGTATGTAAATGGATCTTTATCACTCCCCAGCATCAGCATCAAAGTAAAAATGAAGTCACACAGGGCAAAGATTCAGAAGGAAACAAGTCTGACATTTACCTGACTAACAATTGTGTCCATTCCAAAACACAGTTCTACAAGTTATCAAATATTAAAACAAATTGAGATGGCATCTAAACGCAGCTTAAAGTAGATAAATATAAATAATGGTAAGTGATGAGACAGCATCATATTATAATAGACTGAGCCACTTTGGTTTACCTTTCTAAACTTATTGCAATGAAGTTCTATAGAAATATGTCCTCAAAACTAGTTGACCCATGGACATTTCAGTCAAACTGATTATTGTAACTGTCACAGAAGACAGATTAATGAACTAGACGGGCTTCAAACCATAGTATTTGTTTTACTTTGCTTCTACTAAACTCAGTGGAATTTGAGTTTAGGTGGGTGTATGGAAAAAGCTAAAATGCCATTTTTATGTTTAAACATCAAGTGCATGTGTACAGAACAGAGCCAACTTCCTCAATTCAGACTATAAGAGAGGGGGAAGGTTTTCAGCAAGGAGGTTATGGCCCCAGGGCAGTCACCTGGTGACCCAAACATCCATCTGCCACAGCACTGGGATGGGGAGACCAGGACAAGCATCCCTGAAAACTGCTACAAAGAGCAGACTCAGTTTCAGAGAACTGATTTATTTGTGAAATCTGGAAATATACCAATCAAAGTTGGAGAAAAACTTGGAGCATCAGAACGTGGAGAATAACAACAAACTCTGGTCAAAAGCACACTTAAAAATATACTAAGTTAAACAGAACCTCCTTTCCTTACCTAAACTAAAATTACATAGCCAAAATGGAGTCATTTTATGACTATACAAATAGTCCTATATGGAGAGATGAAAGATTACTTGGCATTTTAGAAAAAAAAATACAAATAATATAAAATTATTCGCGTTTCCATAAAAGAGAAAAATAAGATTATTAAAAGTGTTAAGAAATAATTAAACTCTACAATTTTAGGAAATCTATGAGAAATGGAGTATTCCTGCCATATCAGTAAATAAGGATGTCACATTTATCAGTGATTCTGGCCCTCAAATGTGAATCGCTGAGCCCTGAGAGCAACCAGGAAGAATACCTTAGACCTGCGATCCAGCAGCCATCAGGCTGCAGCCACTCTCTAGAGTGAGCAGTGAGGAAAAATGGAGGGTACTGGCCCCAGATAGCTGAGATGCATATGAAAGGGATGATTTCAGGGAGCCCAGACTCTTGCATCGTCCCATGCACAGAAAAGCACTAAATTCCTTAATTTGAGATATCTAGTTTTCTTTAATTCAAGAAAATATTTTTGATGTTCAGACTACTTGCCCTTTGTTGCTGCTGCTGCTGCTAAGTTGCTTCAGTCATGTTCGATTCTGTGCAACCCCATAGACGGCCTCCCACCAGGCTCCTCTGTCCCTGGGATTCTCCAGGCAAGAACACTGGAGTGGGTTGCCATTTCCTTCTCTAATGCATGAAAGTGAAAGTGAAGTCACTCAGTCATGTCCAACTCTTAGCGACCTCGTGGACTGCAGCCTACAAGGCTCCTCCATCCATGGGATATTCCAGGCAAGAGTACTGGAGTGGTGTGCCATTGCCTTCTCCTTGCCCTTTGTTACAAACTTCTATATAATCTGACTCCTCCCCCTTGCCTCCTCAGTGCAGTTCTCTTAGGGTTACTTGAGATGCTGTCTTCTAGCCCTGAAGTCCTAAAAATTACCGCTAAATAAAACATAACTCAACTTTTAGGTTGTGACCATTTGTTTAAAGTCAACAGTTATCATGTCTGTTAACAGATCCAATACATCCATTAAAATATCAATTCATACTTTAAATAATATGGATTTCAGAAAGAAAGTAGTGGGAGATGCACACAACTGCTTTTTCTTAAATACAGTTGAAATGACAAAGCAAACTATGTGGTACTGCAGCTATTTCGATTACTTAAACATCTGTCTCATTCTGACCACACAGCAGTCTGAACAATGTCCTGGCAACTGACATCGAGCTGGCTTTAAAACCTCTGCCTAAATGGAGATGCCCCTACAGATCTTGATTCAAATGATGGATCTATATATCCTTTGACAAAGAAAAGCCAATAATACAAAGCAACTGTGAGTGCAATTGATGGCAAATGTGTTAGTTACAAACACTTTTTGTTGACAAAGGCTGGATGCTACTGAGCTTCAAGATGCTGAGTCAGTTCAATGCCATTGTTATTCAAAGACATACACAGCTGAAAATAAAACCATCAATTAACACATATTCGTCAAGCAGCTATTATGTTCTCAAAGACCTTGCCCTTATGGAGCCTAAATCCTGCCTCATAAAAATCCTATAAAACAATTTGAGAACAACAAGATAAGACAATGCTCAATAAATTAATGCATACAAGGTTCAGTTCAGTTCAGTTCAGTCGCTCAGTCGTGTCTGACTCTTTGCAACCCCATGAATTGCAGCACACCAGGCCTCCCTGTCCATCACCACCTCCCAGAGTTCACTCAAACTCACGTTCCTCGAGTCAGTAATGAGATCAAGCCATCTCATCCTCTGTTGTCCCCCTCTCCTCCTGCCTCCAATCCCTCCCAGCATCAGAGTCTTTTTCCAATGAGTCAACTCTTCACATGAGGTGGCCAAAGTACTGAAGTTTCAGCTTTAACATCATTCCTTCCAAAAGAATACCCAGGACCGATCTCCTTTAGAATGGACATGTTGGATCTCCTTGCATATAAGGTATACAACAACAGTTCAGAGAAGGCTGACAGGTGTTAGCTGATGTCTTCCGGGAAGTCCACTGACAAGGTAAAACCTGAGGGTGTGGTAATTCCCACAGGTGGAAAAAGCAAGATCTTAGAATCAGGAATGAAAGAGGGAGATATAAATGAATATGATAAGTAAAGATATGCTAAGGAAAGGCAAAATTAGTCTGAATAAAGTATAGCGTTAGAGACACATGCATAAATATATTAGGAATTGGATCTCTGTTCTGCTAGTTCATACTGTTAACAACTGACTGAGTTCTGACTTCTAAGAACCAAGCCCTCTCTCCCAGAGAACTTGTCTCTGAATTGAAACTAACACTGAGGCTGACAAGAATTCTTAATGATTTGTCTTTACTGGAGGGATGGGAATGAAAAAAATAGTGGAAGACTTCTTTTATATTAAATTTCCTAGGTATGATATAGTGCAGTCATGTAGGAAAATGTCCCTATGCTTAATAAGAGATACATGCTGAAGTATTTAAGGGCAAAGGATTACAATGTCTTCACTACCACTTTCAGATGATTCAACAAAAAAGGGCATGCATACAACAGATATTAGTAGTAATTATTTAACAATTGAGTAATATTAAAATTGATGAACCCAGGGGAAAATATATAGCGTTTATTTTACCAATATTTCAACTTTTATGTAGATTTGAAAATTTTCAAGTTAAAAGTTGAAGTAGAGTCTTCCTTCCTTATTAAAGATGAGAAAATACTACAGGTAACCCTTAGACATTAAGTTATATATATCTATAAAATGGAGATAGATGGATTCACAGATTAAAAAGGTAGATAAAAATAAATAGGATTATCTTGCTTACCTGATACACAGCAAGAATATTTCAAGTCTTCCTTGAACTATAGAAGGTTGAAGAAGAAAATACAGAATGTATTTTGCAGAGTAGCTGCCATTGTTGAATATTTAGTGTATACTGGACTTTTTTATATATTAACTGAATTATTCTTCTAGGTTGTCCTGCAAGATAGGCATTATTGCCTTTTTTTTTTTTGCAGATAAAGAGAAAGAGGATCAAATAAACACAGCTTATTCTGGCCAAGATTTCAGTGACTCTCAAGTCCTTGCCTTTTTCCATTTTGGGTCTTTACCACCCCGGGTCTAAAAGTGAGATGAAGGCGTTACTTGGCTTCGTAGGTTGCCAAGTGAACTAAATGTCTGTGTCTACTCCAAATTCATATATTGAAATTCTAATCCCTAATATCTGATCTTAGTAGGAGGCAAGGCTTTTTGAAAGGTGATTTGGCCATAAGAACTAAACCCTCATGAATGGAATTAGTACCCTTTAAAAAGGTACTTTAAAAAGAGGTTAGGAAGCAGGAACCAGACACTGAATCTGCAGGCACCTTGATCTTGGACTTTCCAACTTCCAGAACTGTGAAAAATAAATTTCTGTTGTTTACAAGGCACTTAGTCTATGGTACCTCTGTTACAGCAGTTCAAACAGACTAAGACACCAGGTTTAACCAGTGACTGACCATCAGCAATGTCTGAAGTAGAAACAGCCTGGAAGGGATAAATTCTTCAAAAGGATACATGTGAACAAAAGATATGACTGAGGTTATTGCAAGAAAACACATAGAAGAGAAGCATTCAAGAGTTAACATGAAGAAAGATTAAAATAATTCTATTATACCTAAATCTAACAATAGACAGGATATACAGTATATAATTTGCTCTCAGCAATTGAAGCAGTAAGTATACTTGATCTAAAAATAATTATACAGCATGACGCTTGAATGCAGCAAAATGATGCCTGGTATAGAAAAAAGACAAAAGAAAATCAAGGATTCAGAGATGATCTGAGTAACCTGTATTCAAAATTAGAAGTCAACACAGTAGGAAAAAGAAATCACTGCAGGATAATCTAAATAAGTATTAAATAAAGACCGGTCTGTAGAAGTAATTGAAGAGACAACATAGCTGAATCAGCTGACTGGATAGGCAGAACCAAGTTACAAATCCCTGAGGTGTGAGTGCTTTAGCTGCTGGCACACATTTTCTGACCTCTCTACCCTCAGGTAGCAGGACACAGGAGAATTGGCCTGTGTTAAGGAGCTGTTGGCCTTTACTTCCTGCATGCCTTGTGACTCCTAAGCTGACTGCTTGTGCTTACAAATAGAAGTCTTTCATTCAACTGATTTTTACAAATACCCAGCACATCTTAACCACAGTGGTAATTTCCAGACCAGCTATATAAGTTGTGGAAAGTGAAGTCACTCAGTTGCATTCAACTCTTTGCAAACCCCATAGACTGTAGCCTGCCAGGGTCCTCTGTTCATGGAATTCTCCAGGCAAGAATACTGGAGGGGGTTGCTAAATACCCCCTCCTCCATATAAGTTGTGGAGCCCAGTTCAAAAACTATGAAGAATTTCAACATATAAATAATAGGGCATTAAATCGTTAAAAGCACCTTGCCTAAGTCAGGGGTCTGTGTGACTGTACAGGGTGTACACTCATGAAGCTAGCCTGGCAGAAGATTTGTCCTCAGAGATCACACAGCTTGGTCTTTGTGAGATTTTATGGCCTAATAAACCCCAATCCTATGGTCCCTCTTGTATTATACTCAGATCTACAGCCATATCCCTGGCAAAGATTTGTGGTTACCCTCAAATTCAACCCCTTGAGCTCTCTCAGAAAACTGCTTCTCTCCATCAACACAGCTAGTAACCCAGTTCAAATCTTAATCCTCTCTTCCTGGATGTCTATAATGGCCTTCTCTTTAGTCTCAGCCTCCAATCCATTATCTGCACTGCCTGCTGAAAGAATTTTTAAAGAATTAATCTGATCTGATCACTTTCCTGCTTCAATTCCTACAAGAACTTGAGTTAGTCTTATAATAAAATCCAAACTCTTACACTGCTTTCAAGGTCCTGTGTGACCTATCCCAGGTGACTTCTATAAAATATTTCTTGCCCAACTCACCTCCCTCAACTCCATGGTCCAGCCCTACTGTGTGTGCACCTTTCATGCCACTTGGCAAATTTTTTTCCTCCATTTTCTGCTTAGACAGCATCTCTCTAGAAAGTTTATTTTGACCTTCTCTCCTACCCTAATCTCTAAGGTGATCCTGTTATGCATTCCCTTAGTCCTTATCAAAAAAGTCATACTTGCTTGTTTATTTGTCTGCATCATTGGTTTACAATAAGACCCACAAGGGCAGGTCTTTCTCTGTCTCCTTGAACATGTATCTCAACTCCTGATAAATAAAACGCATTTGAATATGCATTGAATAAATGAAGACTTACATCAAAAATCCATTTAATGTAGAAACACATTTCTTAAGTCTTTTTGAAAATGTAACTCTACAAATAAAAATTAGTAGCTTTTGTGAGCTGAAACAACTCCACCTATGAGCCATCATGCCATCTGATGTCACTGGATTTCAGCTCCAGGTCTTTTGACCTGTTCACATGGAGCCTGAGCTCAGACAATATCCCTCAAATTAGCAGCTCATGTATATGGTTCTTAACCTAATAATTTGAGTATTTATCTGATGGCTGATCACATCTACACAAAACATTTTTCTTCCTAACTGTTAATTTTTCAAAAAAAAACAAAACAAAAACAGTAGTATGCTTCAGATGCAGAGAATAGGCTTGTGGACATGGCAGGGAAAGGAGAGGATGGGATGAACTGAGAGAGCAGCATTGTAAAACAGATGGCTAGTGGGATGCTGCTGCATAACACAAGGAATTCACCTCGGTGTTCTGTGATAACCTAGAGAAGTGAGATGGGAGGGAGTGGGGAGGGCGGGAGGGAGGTTCAAGAGGGAGAGGATATACGTATACATATATACAGCAGAAAGTAACATAGCATTGTAAAGCAATTACACTCCAATTGAAAAACAAATTTAAAAATTGCTTTGGAGAAATCTCTCAATAATACAGTAGAATCATTCATTTATTTCATAAATATTGATTATGAGAGAGACTTATGCCCAGCCCTATACTACAAAATGATGATAAAGTAATGAACAAGACAGTCACATTCTTTGCCAGGAGATTGAAAATTTTACATAAGGTTTACTAAAATAACTAGACAAACATTATTATTACGGTTTGCAACAGCCAAAGCTCCAACTTGCACTTTAGCTATCAGCTGAGGGGGTGATTTTCACAATAGATTTATAAAAATTATAACACTGGGGGACTTCTCTGGTGATCAGTGGCTGAGACTCTGCACTCCCAATGCAGGTGTCCTGGGTTTGGTCCCTGATCTGGGAACTAGATCCCACATGCCTCAACTAAGAGTTCCTATGCTGCAGCTAAAGATTCCACATGCCACAATTAAAGACCCTAGATGCTGCACTGCAACGAAGACCCAGCACAGCCAGACAAATAAATATTTTAAAAAGTTGTAACGACTGAAACAACATGGTCTTTAGGAGAGAAAACACAGAAGGTGAAATTGAAGGCTTTGGCAATTGGAATAACTTCACTGAAGATTATGAAAGAAACCATACAGACTTGTATCAGTAATGGGCGATTGCTATAGCCAGAATCATCACAAAATGCCTGGATAAAGAGGTTTTTATATTTCCCAGCAATCTGTTATATTCCTTCATTTAATCCTCATAGCCACCATGAGAGACAGGTAAGGCAAATATAATACTCATTTTAGAGTTTAGGAAATTAAGGCACACAGGCATTAACTGATTTGCTTTTCTTCACTTTATAAAGTAATGGCAGGATAAAAAGTAGAAGCTCTATCTCTAGCCCATTATATAGGCTCTAGTTTTAAGAATACAGAACAGTGTTCTCTTATGTCATGACCCTGACTCATGCGTCTTTTACAAAGCTGGAGAAAATGCAGGTGGGCAAATGTAGTGTGTTTATTCACAGTAAGTGACCTCTTCTGATTCTTTGTTTGGTTCTATTATAGATTCCAATTACTGTCATTGGAGGATATGCTTTTATTTGGAAACAGCTTTATGAAGTTTATTAAAGTACTTATGATAGAACATCTGTGATCTCTTTGGGATTATTTACCATTCCCAGTGTTATGCATGATTCTTTCATTATGCTTGTCTAGTTTTCCATGTCATTAGAGAAGTTTAAAGACTTCTCTGCTCAATGATATAGTTACAAAGAATGGCCAAATATATATGACATGGTAGATTTTACTTCCCTCAGAGGCAGAGTGTGCAGCCAGCACGGCCCCTGCTCTTTCATTCTGAAATCCTCAGGAGACAACTGCCGGTATGCCAGGGACAGTGTCAGGATTTGTGAGAAACATCCTGGTAACTTCAACGTTGGTCCCAGAGGAGTTCACAGATGTTTAAAGAAGCCTTGACATGAAGCAGGCACCTGTGAAAATATCAGTAACTCCTTCCACAGACATTTCTGTGGGCCTCCTGTATGCCTGCTCAATTGCTAGATGCAATTGCTAGATGCAATTGAAAAAGATGGAGACACTGTCCCTGTACTTCAGTAGAGGTCTAAAAATCTAAAAGGTTTTTAGCGGAATTTATAAGCAGTTCTGCTTTTGTGACATTATTTCATCTAGTTTTTATAATCACTGTAAAGTATCATCATTCCATTTCATGGATAAGAAACCAGAGATTCAGAAAAAAATGTCTCTTTCCCAAGATCACAAGCGTGGTCACAAAAGAGTGGCCGGGTCGAGACTCAAACATATCTTAACACTCAGAGTCTCCATAGTTCTCCCCATAGTTGTGTTAAGGAAGCTAATTCTAATAATTATGCCTCAGTGATATTTTCTTTATGGAAGGAAACTGTTTCCGATGAAAACAAATTATTGATTTAGGACAGTTATCTGACTCTAGAAAGACAACAAAAAGCAGAGAGAGATTCAGCACTCAAGTATGTAAAATTATGGCAAACTGGGAAATGAATCAGGATACACAAGCAGCCAAACAACCCGCTTAGGGGAAAAGGTGTGGAGAACACATTTTAAAATGTTTTTCCCTTAACTCACTATGATGTCTACTGCAGGACTCACTGGAAAACGGTATGTTTAAAGAACTGTGCTGAGTTTTGATCATAAAATGTTCTCATTTTATTGCTTCTCTCATGTGAGACCCCTTCCTGTATATAAAGATCGCAATAATTATAGCCTGGCAGGTAACTTTGGAAATGCAAGCAAGAAATAAGAAAACATGTTTCTCAAAAGCCAAGAGCATTTCTTATTTATCAATATCCATTTCCTCTTTCTATTTTTAGCCACTGATATTTATAACAGTTTAAAAAATGAAGGATTAATGTAAAAGCTGTTTTCAGAAAATTAAAAAAAAATCTAATGCTGTGTGAAACACACACAAATCCAGGGAACTTATTGTTGACTTTCAGTTTTCTTTGGCTTTTTCCATATGCCCCTAGCTGAGTACTAAGGCAGTCACAGCAAGCACCTCAATCAAGTGTCCTCAATTAGGTTGAAGCAAATTAAATTTATTCCCAAGAAAGGAGTTAAACATCATTAAATAAAATCAGTAGCATCTGAATTTCACATTATCATCTATATAATACTATGCTATGTAATTACTGCCATTTATCCAAAGTACTCAACTACGTTTTCAAACAAATGTATGCTCAGTATACTTTGATCAAATACTTGTGGCTTATCATGGTCATTCCTGTACATTAAGGAAATTAGAGTAAATACCAAACTGCATGGTTTCTCCAAAAGAGTTAAGGCAAACTAGGGTGTCTCATTACACCAGAAAAGCAGGCACTGGATCTCTAAGGAGAAAGCAGCTTTATCCTGGGGAAATGTTTTCTAGGACTCCTCATTCACCATTTTTCCAAATTAGAGACAGAAATTGAGTTAGAGACTGATGTCAGCAGCATCCAATCCGAACCAATCTTCCAATCAGCTGTCCATAACAACACAGATTCTAAGTTCATTGGCACCCTCTTCTTAAACATCAACCATGCTTCCTCTGATTTTCCATCCTTTGTCTTTATAAACTTGGATCAGAAGGGATGACTGGAGATTCAGTTCAGTTTAGTCGCTCAGTCGTGTCCGACTCTTTGTGACCCCATGAATCACAGCACGTCAGGCCTTCCTGTCCATCACCAACTCCTGCACTTCACTCTGACTCGCGTCCATTGAGTCAGTGATGCCATCCAGCCATCTCATCCTCTGTAGTCCCTTTCTCCTCCTGCCCCCAATCCTTCCTAGCATCAGAGTCTTTTCCAATGAGTCAACTCTTCGCATGAGGTGGCCAAAGTACTGGAGTTTCAGCTTTAGCATCATTCCTTCCAAAGAAATCCCAAGGTTGATCTCCTTCAGAATGGACAGGTTGGATCTCCTTGCAGTCCAAGGGACTCTCAAGAGTCTTTTCCAACACCACAGTTCAAAAGCATCAATTCTTCAGTGCTCAGCCTTTTCACAGTCCAACTCTTGCATCCATACATGACCACAGGAAAAACCATAGCCTTGACTAGATGGATCTTAGTCAGCAAAGTAATGTCTCTGCTTTTGAATATACTATCTAAGTTGGTCATAACTTTTCTTCCAAGGAGCAAGGGCCTTTTAATTTCATGGCTGCAGTCACCATCTGCAGTGACTTTGGAGCCCAAAAATAAGGTCTGACACTATTTCCACTGTTTCTCCATCTATTTCCCATGAAGTGATGGGACTGGATGCCATAATTTTTGTTTTCTGAATGTTGAGCTTTAAGCCAAGTTTTTGCTCTCCTCTTTCACTTTCATCAAGAGGCTTTTGAGTTCCTCTTCACTTTCTGCCATAAGGGTGGTGTCATCTGCATAACTGAGGTTATTGATATTTCTCCCAGCAATCTTGATTCCAGCTTGTGCTTCTTCCAGTCCAGCGTTTCTCATGATATACTCTGCATAGAAGTTAAATAAGCAGGGTGACAATATGCAACCTTGAGGTACTCCTTTTCCTATTTGGAACCAGTCTGTTGTTCCATGTCCAGTTCTAACTGTTGCTTCCTGACCTGCATACAGTCAGATTGATTATATTCTTTGCAGCCAAAGATGGAGAAGCTCTATACAGTCAACAAAAACAAGACCAGGAGCTGACTGTGGCTCAGATCATGAACTCCTTATTACCAAATTCAGACTCAAAGTGAAGAAAGTGGGGAAAACCACTAGACCATTCAGGTATGACCTAAATCAAATCCCTTATGATTATACAGTGGAAGTGAGAAATAGATTTAAGGGCCTAGATCTGATAGAGTGCCTGATGAACTATGGAATGAGGTTCGTGACATGGTACAGGAGACAGGGATCAAGACCATCCCCATGGAAAAGAAATGCAAAAAAGCAAAATGGCTGTCTGGGAGGCCTTACAAATAGCTGTGAAAAGAAGAGAAGCGAAAAGCAAAGGAGAAAAGGAAAGATATAAGCATCTGAATGCAGAGTTCGAAAGAATAGCAAGAAGAGATAAGCAAGCCTTCTTCAGCGATCAATGCAAAGAAATAGAGGGAAATAACAGAATGGGAAAGACTAGAGATCTCTTCAAGAAAATTAGAGATACCAAGGGAACATTTCATGCAAAGATGGGCTCGATGAAGGACAGAAATGGTATGGACCTGACAGAAGCAGAAGATATTAAGAAGAGGTGGCAAGAATACACCGAAGAACTGTACAAAAAGATCTTCATGATCTAGATAATCACAATAGTGTGATCACTCACCTGGAACCAGACATCCTGGAATGTGAAGTCAAGTGGGCCTTAGAAAGCATCACTATGAACAAAGCTAGTGGAGGTGATGGAATTCCAGTGGAGCTGTTTCAAATCCTGAAAGATGATGCTGTCAAAGTGCTGCACTCAGTATGCCAGCAAATTTGGAAAACTCAGCAGTGGCCACAGGACTGGAAAGGTCAGTTTTCATTCCAATTCCAAAGAAAGGCCTTGCAAAATTATGCTCAAACTACCGCACAATTGCACTCATCTCACATGCTACCAAAGTAATGCTCAGAATTCTCCAAGCCAGGCTTCAGCAATACGTGAACCATGAACTCCCTGATGTTTAGGCTGGTTTTAGAAAAGGCAGAGGAATCAAATTGCCAACATCCACTGGATCATGGAAAAAGCAAGAGAGTTCCAGAAAAACATCTATTTCTGCTTTATTGACTATGCCAAAGACATTGACTGTGTGGATCCCAATAAACTGTGGAAAATTCTGAAAGAGATGGGAATACCAGACCACCTGACCTGCCTGTTGAGACTGGAGACTACAGAAGTGGAAAGCCTGCTTTTCCCCTTAGATCTCTGTTGGTATTAGTAGCTTGGTGGTTCCTGTACCGCCAAAGCCAAGCCTGAGGCCTGAGTACCTGAAAAAGCCTGGATAGTTTAGGTACACCTTTTTCCTGAATCTTCCCAGGAAAACAATAGGACAATCACTAGTATCTCCATGTTAGAGAGGTAACAAATGAGGCTTGAACAGGCTGGAGGAATGCCTTAGGCTCCCACAGCCTGTCAGAGCTCAAGGCCTCTGACCTTTCCATTATTCCATGCTACCTGTTGGGGGTTTTGCTCCATGAGTCAGGGAGTATCTCCATCTGTTCTTTCCTGTCCTCCTTTAACCCTATTTCTCAGTTCTGCTTTCCCACGTTTCCATCATGCTATCTCACAGCAGAATTCTGCTCGTAGACGCAATACTTTTGACTTGATACCCTAGTTCAACTGTTTACTTGGTTGTCTCTATCAATTTCTGCTCTACACACTTCTACTTTAGAAGCTCCTGGGGTTTCAATCCTGTACCCAGTTCAGGCCCCTAGGACACAAGACTTATGTCTAGAACAGAGTTTGGATGAGTAAATGGTCATCTATATATGCTCCCAACTTTTTCTTCAAGCATTATGAGGAAAATGTTGCAATAGGAAAGAGAAAGGAGAGAAGTGAGTGGAAAGGGAAGGAGGAGAGTGAAAAACCTTGTCCTTAAAATGCCGATTCTCACTCAAACTGGTTCCCCTGTCATTCTGTGAGACTTAAGGTCATCTGTAAAATTGGGCTCCAAGTTGACAAGAGGCTAAGGTCAGATCCTAGCACCTGCAAACAAGTTACAGATCAGGGGACATTTGAAAACAAATATAACTGTTGGATCAAAATCCCACAATTCTACAGCAAAGCTGTGCCTAGGAGTACATGGTCCACTAGCAACAGAGACCACGTATCCACTGCTTACCATGTGCTGAGAACCATGGGGAGAGTTTTACTGACACATTCTAATCAACACTGTGAGGTGGGCATTATTGTACTCATTTTAAAAACAATGGAACTGATGAAAGAAAGAGGTTCAATGTCACAGGTCTAGTAAGCATCAAAACTTGTTTTTCAACCCAGGTATATTGATTTCAAAGGGCACATTCTTAGCCATTATGCCATTCTACCTCCAACTCTCTCTACAGAGCTAACATATTTCAATCAAAATGTTTACCTGGTCTTTAAAATAACTGCATTCAATCAACTTTGGGAACTACAAAGAACAGTAGTCATTTTTCGTAATATTGCCTAATTGATTGGCTTAGGATTTTATCATCTGAGTCAATGGCTGTAAATGTTACATCATCTCAGACTAAGGACCAGACTTCACATTCATTCAGCAAACATCCGAGTGACTACTATGTGTCTGGCTTACCCAGAGCCTGGCTCTCAGAATCTGGTTGTGAAATAATCACAATCTAGTGCTCCCAAAGTGCTCACAACCTAGTAGATAAGATAAATGTGCAAGGAGATGGTTATTATTCAATATGGTGGTTACCTCTGAGCTAGACCCAAAATGTGCTTAGAAGAGGCAGACCTAAAACGGTTTGCTAGAGAGCTAAGGTTTTAAAGATGAACTCCTCCTCACTCAAGAGGCAGAGAAGAGGGTAGTCCATGGAGCAATCTCAGCAGGACCAAAGGTGTGGACGTGAGAAAGAGGGTGGTGTGTTTAGGGTTCCCTATCTTTCAGTCTGTGTTTTAGTGTGTATTATCTAGAACAACAATAAACACGGCTATGGCTACATGAGGCAAGAATTTCCAACTGCACTGTGTTCTTTGGCTCAAAATATTCTTTCTCATCTCTTTTATTTGTCTAGTGTACACAAAAGACATAAAAGATAAGGTGGGAACTTGTCCAGGTGAGGTCATTAACTACTCAACCAAGGCCTTGTCTAGAAGCCTCCCTTCTATATGGAAGAAACAGGGATCTGAAACAAAGGTTTAATAAAAGAAAGAAAAAGGGGGTGGGAAATAAGAAGGAAAAAAAGTTATTTCCCAGCTAAGCCCTAACAACAGCTCCAGGTGAAACAATTTTATCTCAGTATATTTGAGTTTTTCTTCTGTTGTCAATCACAACACTTGAATATAACTATCTCAGAAATCACCATATATACTACGTTTATTATTGCAGATAACAATATGAAATAGCCCATAAACCAACAAAATGTGAGTAAAACTTTGTAATCCACTTCTTTTCTTTCTCCTCACTGACCATACACAAGAAGGAAGTGGCTCAACTGGTTTGTGTTTATTAAAAGAAATAATAACATTAGTCCAAAACGTCTGCAGAGAACTTCAAATATTAGTTAAGGACCAGAAATGAGACTACAATTGATTTAGATGCAGCAGCTTTTACATGAGTAAAAACTGAAATGTGACTCTTCTTTGTTTTTTGACTCTTAGAAGGAGTATAGAATAGCATGGCATTTGGAAATTAAATCTGAGTTCTGCCACTGCAGAAGTCTATAAGCTAGAGAAAGTCACTGATGGACAGGGAGGCCTGGTGTGCTTCGATTCATGGGGTCACAAAGAGTCAGACACGACTGAGTGACTGAACTGAACTGAATAATAATATCCACAATGCATAGTTGATAAATCAGACAAGGCCATGGCCATAGAGTTCACTGATGAGTCTAGACTCTGGATTCTATTGAGTAATGACCCTGACATTAATTTACTTCAATCTTCTGTTAAGAACATGCTGGCAAGTATTAATACAGAGACATGTATGGGGTGTTAAAGGGATTCAGAGTTTGGGCACTTAACTCCATAGAGGAAGGCAAAAATTAGGCAGATAGAAAAGGGCAAAAGGTGTTGAAAACTACTTGTGAAAAAAACTGAATGCCTGCCAGTCTGGCCCATTCTGAAGATTCAAGGCATTCATTAATCCATTCATCCAATTATTCTTCATTCAAGTTTTACTCTATTATAATAAATTACTCAACATTCCATTCATTCAACACACATATACTGAGACATAGTATGTATAAGGTGTATATTATATCCAGGAGATTTAACACGTTCCTAAGGGGTTTCCAGGCTAGTGGGAAATGGAAATTGAGTCATGAGGAAAAAAATACTGTAATTCATGCTATGGCCATACTATGCATATGACGATGGCAACCACAGAGGAAGAAAGGGCACTTAAACCAGGCTGGCTCATCAGGATGCCTTCCTAGAGGAGATAAAGCCTGAGCTAACTTTAAGGCAAGTTGGAGGATCACCGGATGAACCAAAGGAGAATGGGAAGAAGAGTCTAAGGTATAACTACACATGGGAAGGTAAAAACAGTTGGAGACTTAAGAAAATCCAGCTGTGATTTGTTGGGGGAAGTAGCAGGGCTTAACTCTAAAGGGACAGTGGAAAGTTGTCCCTCCACCACACTGTAGAGGTAGATGTGACTGTGAACTCTACAGAGAGCCACAGAAGAATTTAATTTGGGCCCAGCCAAGATTAGATTTGCATTTTAAAATTTTATTTTGGCTGTAAGTGGATCAGGGAAACTGTGGCAATGATACAGTCAGTAAATAAGTAAACCATGAGAATAGGGAGGTAATAAATTCTAAAAGATTTTAGAAGGTTGAATCAATAGTACTTTGTGAACAGTTGTAAGATGGAGTTTAATTGTAGGATAAAATGGTCCAGGGTGACTTCTGGCTAAAGCAATTAGGAAAAAATTAAGACCAGCCTAACACTTAATATAAGTTTTCTATGTTCTAGGCATCAGGCCAGTTGTACATATCATTAATATGTACAATAATAATCCTATGAGATTATTACTTAATCTTCATAGTAATTCTATGACACAACTGTTACCACTTCAACCTCAGATGAAGTTTAGAGTCAGAGACACGATTTTCACAAGAGAATCCAAAAAGGCAGACAGGTTTTGGATTCAGATGTATCTGTCTTATCTGTCGGAAAACAGTACCCTAATATCCATATCATCTCAGGTGGATGGGGCCTGTCACTAAACAAGATGGCAGATTTTGAATGAAGAGCAGGTTTCAGAGGCAACCGGGTATGGAAATGTTGAAGAAAAAGGACTATCCATATGATTAAGAGGTAAACAAACACTGAATGTTAATGCTGGAGCCCAGGGAATAGAGTGAGTGATCACAATGTTGACAACTTGTAAACAGATAAGATACTGATTGACAAGTGTTTATTAGATTTGGTGACAAGCATTTCAACAGTAGGTAACCTTGAAATGAACATTTTGGGGGAAGTAGTAGGCAAAAAAATGGTTGAAAAATGGCAATCAGAAAAAAAAATTAAATCCAACTTGAAACTGTAAGTGCTGATGTGATGTAAAAGAATGAGCTATTTTTAAGGGGTAAGCCTTATCAGGGAAGGCTTCCTGCTGGACAAGGCTAGCAAATACATATTTATGGTATCTAGACCCCTGAATAAGGTATTGATACTAATCTTAAAGGAAATGTGGAAAGGATGCTTGTTCTGTACAACTGACATAATGGATTTACCCCAAGAATACATCACCAAATGTAGCCCACAGATCTTCCTCAACTCTTACATGCTTTATACTACACAGAATCTCAGGGAAGGAAGGGGAGCATGGGGCAGGCAGTGGGGGTGGAGTATGATCAGGTTCACAACACACGTTGAGAGAATTTTTTAATGCAAATTATATAAAGAAAAAAAATGTATGTAATTAAATGTATATGTACATCCATATTTATCTACATAAACATCTACTTGTACCTTTAGGATATGTCACCTGGAAAGATGACAATCTTGCAAATAAGCATCATTTCAATACTTAAACCTCCTGTGTTATTTAAATTCCTAAACTTTGATATTCTAAACTCTGCCCAATCTAACAACAGGTGTGCACAAAGAAAATAAGAAAGTTGTGGGATAAATAGTACTACTTTGAGTTCTTTTAGAAACATCTATGGACTGCTTTAAGTAACAAAATGTACAAGAAAGCTTATCTTTCAACCACATAAATTTGAAATAGGTTTACAATTTATTAATAGGTAACAAGCCTATGTACTAAGTTCTCCTTAAATTATAAAAGAGGTCACAATCATCAAAAATTTCAAATTATCTTGTTTAGAAACTGAGCTAGTAGAAATTGTAACATCTTTGTATTTAAACTGTTCTTTAGTTCAGTTCAGTTCAGTTCAGTTGCTCAGTTGTTTCCAACTCTTTGTGTCCCCATGAATCGCAGCACGCCAGGCCTCCTTGTTCATCACCATCTCCCGGAGTTCACTCAGACTCACGTTCATCGAGTCAGTGATGCCATCCAGCCATCTCATCCTCTGTCATCCCCTTCTCCTCCTGCCCCCAATCCCGCCCAGCATCAGAGTCTTTTCCAATGAGTCAACTCTTCACATGAGGTGGCCAAAGTACTGGAGTCTCAGCTTTAGCATCATTCCTTCCAATGAAATCCCAGGGTTGATCTCCTTCAGAATGGACTGGTTGGATCTCCTTGCAGCCCAAGGGACTCTCAAGAGTCTTCTCCAACACCACGGTTTAAAAGCATCAATTCTTCAGCGCTCAGCCTTCTTCACAGTCCAACTCTCACATCCATACATGACCACTGGAAAAACCATAGCCTTGACTAGATGGACCTTAGTCGGCAAAGTAATGTCTCTGCTTTTGAATATACTATCTAGGTTGGTCATAACTTTTCTTCCAAGGACTAAGCGTCTTTTAATTTCATGGCTGCAGTCACCATCTGCAGTGACTTTGGAGCCCAAAAAAATAAAGTCTGACACTGTTTCTACTGTTTCCCCATCTATTTCCCATGAAGTGATGGAACCGGATGCCACGATCTTTGTTTTCTGAATGTTGAGCTTTAAGCCAACTTTTTCGCTCTCCTCTTTCACTTTCATTAAGAGGCTTTTGAGCTCCTCTTCACTTTCTGCCATAAGGGTGGTGTCATCTGCATATCTGAGGTTATTGATATTTCCTTGATTCCAGCTTGTGTTTCTTCCAGTCCAGCGTTTCTCATGATGTACTCTGCATATAAGTTAAATAAGCAGGGTGACAATATACAGCCTTGACATACTCCTTTTCCTATTTGGAATCAGTCTATTGTTCCATGTCCAGTTCTAACTGTTGTTTCCTGACCTGCATACAGATTTCTCAAGAGGCAGGTTAGGTGGTCTGGTATTCCCATCTCTTTCAGAATTTTCCACAGTTTATTGTGATCCACAGTCAAAGGCTTTGGCATAGTCAATAAACCAGAAATAGATGCTTTTCTGGAACTCTCTTGGTTTTCCGTGATCCAGCGGATGTTGGCAATTTGATCTCTGGTTCCTCTGCCTTTTCTAAAACCAGCTTGCACATCTGGAAGTTCATGGTTCACATATTGCTGAAGCCTGGCTTGGAGAATTTTGAGCATTACTTTGGTAGCATGTGAGATGAGTGCAATTGTGTGGTAGCTTGAGCATTCTTTGGCATTGCCTTCTTAATAATATATTTTAATATAACTAATCTTAATCATTTTTATTTGGTCACCTGGAAGTCAGTGACTTTAATCTCAATTTTAACAGTTATAACAGAATTTTAAACTATACTTCCTCAGATTTCACATCAAAGACATAAAGTAATACCAGGTGAGCTCTGTGGCTTATTTCATAAGAAATTATGTAACAAGCAACCTTGAAGCTGGCAAGAAAAAAATTTTAAATCAGCGATTTTGATATGAGAAAGCAAAGCCTGATTATAGTGAGAGAAAACCGTTCCATTGTTTGACACTCTTGTGCTATAGTTTATATATACACTACGTACAAACTGAGTCACAAACAATTACAAAACTACTAATCCCATGAAATGTTCTCAGAGTATAAATTTCTGACTGATAAATTAGGGAACTTTTTAGGTGATAGGAAAGATTCCAACAAAGACAATAAACAAGAAAGATTTTAAATCAGGGTTTCCTTGGTTTTATTCTTTATACCAATTCTGATACTAATTCAAGCTCATTTTTTTCTCCAGAGATATTTAGCTTTTCATCTTTTGGTGAACTACCCAAAAGGATACATTCTCCCACAAGGTTCTGGCCATTCTCTATGTCTTAGTTCAGACTGGGTGGCTTAAACAGCAAACATTATTTCTCACAGTTCTTGAGTCCAAAAAGTCAACGATCAGGGTGCCAGCAGACCTGTTAAAAGCCCTCCTTCTGGCTTGCAGGTGGCTGTCTTCTCATACATACCATCATATGGCAGAGCAGAGAGAGAAGAAAGCCTTCTTCTCATAAAGGCACTAACGCCATTCATAAGAGCTTCACCCTCATGACCTAACTACCTCCCAAGGGCCGCCACCTCCTAACACCATCACCCTGGGGTTAGGATTTCCAACATATTAACTTGGGGTGCATGTAACCATTCTGACCAGAACATCCTACATTATTTTAAGCTACCTTAAAAGTGGCCTAGCACCATAGAAATTTGCCAGATCTTTTTAGTGAGTCTCATTCAACCCTCTCACCTCAGAGAGCTTGCCAGCAAAGCTGGAAAGTTTATATGCTTCATCTGGCCACCTTTATGTCTTCTTATTCCTCCAGAGAGATCTTCCCCAGGCCTCCACCAAGGCTGCCAACATTCCTCTCCAGGTGGTCAGCTGGTACTGTGAGAACCCTTCCAGACTCTGTGCTGTCGCCCCTTTAATTCCTCATGAGCTTGAGAGCCTCGGGAGAGACTGAGATTCAGGAGCACTTACACAGCCAAATAACAAGATGCATAGTCTTGCCTTGGCATCCTAGCCCCAGTGTCTGAACAGCTCTTTATACTTGAGCCCTCCCAGCTATGGGCATTTGATGGAGATCCACACTCCCTACCACGCTCCCAGGGGATGGCTGTAGCAGTACCCCTGAGGCAATAACCAGAAAGTGGCATTCCAGAGGCCACAGTCCCCATGGGTGATCTCTATGAGGAGGGCTTTCATTTTCTCATAAACATTGGTAGTTGGTGGTTTAGTCACTAAATTGTGTCCTGTTCTTGCGACCCCATGGACTGTGGTCTGACAGGCTCTTCTGTCCCTGGGATTCTCCAAGCAAGAATACTAGAATGGGTTGCCACTTCCTTCTCCAGGGGATCTTCCCAACCCAAGAACTGCACCCAGGTCTCCTGCATTGCAGACCGATTCTTTACCAACTGAGCTATAAGGGAAGCCTCATAAACAGTAGTTTCTTTAATTTAACTCTGCAATTTTTCCAAATTTTCTATGGCTTTATCTTGCTTTGTTTTTCAAAAGAGAAGATGATATCTTTTGATAGTTATAAATACTGGTCTCCAGATACCTAATGGAGATTTTGAGGATAGCTGTTCAGTTGATTTAATAAAGCCCCGAGGAAGTGACCAGAAGTGACCTCACCCTAGAGGAATATCTCCAAATTTCTGATTTGTCACTTTCCAAGCTCCTAGAAGATGTGGTGATCATAGCCATAACAATACAGAGACAGGAAAGAAAGTTCACTTGGGTCACAGACTAGTCAGATCAGTTTTCAAGCAGGGCAGTATATTACCACTGTATTTTTTTAAAAATCATTTTTTCTGTACCTGAGGAATAGTGGTTTTTGTTTGTTTTTTTCCCTGGTTTCCAACATGCCCGAATGAGCAGCCATGGGCTTTCTTATGTTCTCATTTAGCCCATTCCATGTGTCTCTTAAAGCACACGTCCTCTCCAGGGCTTGAGAGTTTACCCGCAACTTCTCCTTGGCACTAATCGCCACATTGCAAGAGGTTTGGATTTCCTTGCATGTGTGCATGTTCAGTTGCTTCAGTCATGCTGACACCTTGTGAGTCTATGGACTGTAGCCCATCAGGCTCCTTTGTCCATGGGATTCTCCAGGCAATAATACTGGAGTGGGTTGCCATGCCTGCTTCCAGGGCATCTTCCTGACCCAGGGACCAAACTCCCGTCTCTTATGTCAAGCGAATTCTTTACCACTGAGCCACCACAGAAGCCCTTGAGTTCCTTTACACTTTCAAGAAATTTATGTCCAACTTTCCTTTGACTTAATCCTTTCCCCAGCTCTAACTATCTGTACTATTTAACCACACCTTAACCAAGCTGTTATCTGAAATGTTATCAGTAGGATATATTGTCATTCACAGATTCATAATTGAATTATAGCAGTTTGCATATCATAATTACTCAGTCAGGTAAGAAGTTTCTGGAACACCTTACAAAATACCAAGTGACAGGAGCCCTACCCTGAAGCACTTACAATTGAGGAATCTAGGCCAGACAAAAACTGGAGCGGGTAAAGTTGCAGAAAAGGAAATGAACATTAGAAAGATGTAAAAAGAGATGACTGGGTATGTAAATGACAGCTACCTTTTCGATGAGTAATATAAAAACAAAGCATGAAAATAAACATATATACTTAAAAAAGCTATGGTCCCAGAAGCTGACACAAAAGTAAAAGCTATGAAATGAAGTAGAAGATCAAGCTGGATTCCAGACTATGCAGAGCCCCAACGAGAACAAAATCATTGAACTCACTTTAGAAGAAAACTAAGTGAAAGAAGCTCGTCACAAAGCAGAGAGACATCTTATTTGTGGGAGGGGAAGATAGCACACCTGACAGAGACTTAGACAAAATTTTAATATAGAAATTTAGAAGGTGAAAATTCACTGTTCCACATAGATTTTAAATTGCTTTTACCTCATTGTAATATAATTTCACATAACTTTTTGTTGTTCACATTTCATAGACTGTGGTAACTAAAGTAGCAAGGAAACATTAATGAAATCAAAATCATGGTGAGATGTTGTGTATTTTTGTCTCTCACATATTCAAAATTCCTTGGTATTTTGAAGACACTCTCATTTGGATTTTGTTTTAAAATTATTTTAAACTAATTGTTGTACATCAGATTGTACATATTTTAGCTTAGTCAGCTGGGTTTTTATTCTCTTCTACAGATGACAATTTCAGACTTTGGCACTTCATTTCTTTCTTTTTAATTTCAATTATACCACACTGAAGTTGGCAGGAAAGCCAAGTAGATGGTTTATAAACACAGATAAAGTGCCATAGAGTAAATAATACACTATGAGAACACCCAGATTTACTGTTGAAATCCAGGGTAAGCTTGTGAAAGCTGGTTGGCTCCACAATGGCGCTCCTCTCCTGAACTGAATGCTTGCTTGGCTCCGTGTGTCTAAGGTGGGGCTGCGAGGGCGTGGGTCAGGTTGGGACCAGGACCCTCCCCTGGGCTGGGAAAATTGCTCATTAGTCATTACCCTTTGCCTCTCCCTAGCACAGAGAATCTGAGCCAACCTGAAACGGACTTCCTAGGGGAAAGATTTTCTCAGTTTGCCTCTAGAGATGAGGACTGCTGCTCTCCTAACTGCCCTGTCTGGGACTTCCCAAAGGACAGTCACTTTTTTCTGTGGGGAGAGGAATGGCTTTCCTGAGAAGTCTCCTCTGGACACTGCAGAGACCTGCCAAAGACAGTTCATTTCTGCTCAGCGCTTTAGGAACCAGTGCTCCGGCTCCTGTAGGAAAGTCTCAAAATCACTCATGACATCTAGGGGAAAGCTGAACAATTATCTAACACCTAAAATCATCCAACATAAAGGAGACCCAAAAGATCACTGTCATAGGTTGAATTGTATCCCCTCCAAATTCATATGTTGAAGTCCTAACTTCAAGTATACCTTAGAATGGGATGTTATATAGACAGAGGGTTTTTACCAAAACAAAACAAAACACCTTTTATCTTGATTACGAGATAAAGCGAGGTCACTAGAGCAAGCTCCACTCCAGTAGGACTAGTATCTTCATAAAAGGGAGGAGTTTGCACACAGAGACACACATAGAAGGGGAGAGGATGTGAAGAGACAGGGAGAAGAGGCCAACCACAAGCCTAGAAGAGACCCTTTCCTTCACAGCCCTTAGAAGGAGCCAACCCAGCCAACACCTTGATCCAGACTGCCAGCCTCCAGGACTACGAGAACTGTGAGAGAATGTATTTGCACTGTGTAAGCTGCCTAGTCTGTGGTCCACTGTTATAGCAGCCCTAGAAGAACAATGCAACAATTCAATCACTAAATTTCAAAAAAGATCACCTAATACAACTGTCTTGATTCTAGCTGAGGAACCTGAGGCAGAGGGACAGAAAAAGAGCTGCTTTTGCACCACAGTCTGTCCGACCCACAGTGCCAGGCCTGACACCCAATTCAGTGTGCATCACCTCCCCAGATGATCAACCCCTGCCACCATCAGAAGGTCATTGAAGGGTCACATTTAAGGGATCAGTAGAGGTCACACTGAAGAACCCAAGCTCACTCAGCAACTCTGCACCATGATGGGGGCTAAGTGTGGACAGACCCAAGTCTCCACAAAAGGTGGATCCTTTGAGCTTTCTGCACTTCATTCGCCTTCCTGAGGTGACGCACCCACAGCAAAGGCCCTTTGAGGGCCTTCCTGAAATAATGGAGCTGCATAGGAAGGCTTAAGATAAATGTGCCTAATGGTTTATTTTCATAAATCTATTGCAGATCCCCGACTCTAGGGCCCAGGACTAACCTTCCACCAGCATAACATAAGGAATCTCTTTCCACCCTCTCCAACTCAGTATAGGAAGCCGTGGAGGAAGCTTATTCCAGGGATCTAGAGAATGAATGACCCAGAAGAAGCTGCCCCAAGGGATGATGACATCTCACAAGCAACACCTGTCTGCAACTTCACACAGTCTCTAAGGTGGCCAGGTCAGAGGTCTATAAGGGAAAACAAGTGTTACATCTTGGTGTGTTCGCTGCCCTGCCCTGCCATGTGCTGTACTTTGTATAGTCTTTTGTCCAGTTAATTGGCAAGAAATTTCTTAGCAGTGACATATTTGAACCGGGAAGTAATGGAAGTTTTTACATGACTACTATCTACCTCTTTCTATAATACAAGGGAATTTTAAGCTGGGGCTTGAATTCAAGTAGAATATAAGCTCAAGTTTAGAATTCAGGGAGTTCATGAACTCCTTGATGAGGAAAAAAAAAAATCACATCTTTATTTTCACAAACTTCTAGCTAACCTTTAGCGTTTCCTTCTTTTTAAATGTAGGCAATAAAGCAGTGGTATTAGCTATATCTGTAACTGAAATAGAAGTCATTAATACAATCATAGACACATCAATTGTTAAGAATATCAAATTTTCATTCATGCTCATCACAGCTTTGAAATATTGGTAGTTAATATACCTATCACTTGGTATTACTGAATATTATTTTATACATTCATTTTAAAAGGCAAATAATTATATTTTCTTTGATAACTGCATTTCAGTATAATTCATTTTTAGAAATTCTATGTTTTGTTTATGAATTTATAAACATTATCCTAAGAAGGGAGTTGTAGACTTACCAGACTCCCAGATCATGGCACAAATAAAGGTTAGGAACCCCCACTGTGGCAGCAAGCAATCACTGGGAAAAGCTGATCAGAACTGTGAACGTTCCAGCCTATCACTTTTAATCAGAAAAAAATAGAAAGATCCTCAATAAGCTCCTGAATCATAGGAAACTGATTAAGAATGCAGATAACTGCACTCTATCCCCAGAGAGTTGAGTCCAGGTGGCCCTGGGTGAATTTGTTTGTTTTCTAAAAGAGATTTTGAAGCAGGTGGTATGAGGCCCCACTTTGAAAAACCCAGATGTTGATATTCTACTAATCTAACCATTTTACATTAACATTTAATACCTATCCTGAATTATTTCTTTTCCATCCCTGGCTTCTAAATCCATGATTAAGTAGCATAAGCAAAAAGGGAAAAAAATTTTTTTACTTTACTTTTGGCAGCAAAAATAATTTGAAAAGTATTTTCACAAGTAACCAGTTTAGAATAGCATTTATGCTTCAGCACTTTTAAAGATAGAGGCAAACAATGTCAAAAAGAGAAAAGTTAAGTGTGCAGAGGTCAGGGACCTGAAAAGGATTAATATTTTTTCTGAGCATGATGTACTTTGTTGATGTTAAAGATGAAGGAACCAAAGGCTGTAATGCTTGCAGGCTTGTCCAGCTCTTTTAAGTTTGCTTTTGCAAATACCTCTGCCTCTCTTGAGTTCTGTGATTCATCTTATGTTCACATTGACAGCTGACTGCCATTTTGCCAAGAAGTTGACACAATTTGCAAAGCAGTAATTGACATCTCCTGGAGAGGTACATAGCCCTTAAGGTAAGGAGGCTTTAGTTAGCAGCCCTGTAAACTCAGCTCAAGTGTTTCAAGTAAACAGCCTAACTACAACAGCACTGGACGGACCGGCGTGTTTGCTCTGGGAGTGGAGCAAGCATTGTTTTCTCAAAGCTACTGCAGGACCTTGGAGGCCTCTTAGCTCAGCAGCTACTATAGCATGAAGTATCAGAAATTACAAAATAAGTTTTAAAGAAATGATTTGTATAGTATGTATCCTTTTCTAATCACTAAGTCATGTCCAACTCTTTGCGACCCCATGGACTATAGCCCACAGGGCTCCTCTGTCCATGGGATTCTCCAGTCAATACTAGAGTGGGTTGCCATGACCTTCTCCAGGAGATCTTCCCAACGCAGGGGTCGAACCCGGGTCTCCTGTGTCTTCTGCATTGGTAGGTGGGTTCTTTACCATTGTGTCCCCTGAGAAGCCCTTATCTTTTTACCCTGGCCCGTTTTAATTGCATATTATTGTATCCGGAACAAAAAGGCATCCAACTATTAAGAAATGTAAATTGTAAGAGTTTTCCCAACTTTATCGGTAGCTTTGTGCTGTGCTGTGTTGTGCTGTGATCAGTCACTCATGTTATCCAACTCTGTGCAACCCCGTGGACTGTAGCCCACAAGGCCCCTCTGTCCATGGGGATTCTCCAGGCAAGAATCCTGGAGTGGGTTTTTTGGCAGCTTTATGATAGGCCTTATTAGAACCTACCATGTACTCTCTCATCCTGGACTGAAAGCCCCTGGAGGACAGGAATATCGTTTCAGAGCTATCCTGGTTCAGAGCTTTCCTGATTTAACATTAGAGACCCTTCCACAGCAGGAGCTTAGATGAAGGGACTTAAGGAGCTTACTTGGGGTCTGTCCTCCTGGCCCAGGGCTGGGGCCTGGGTTGGAGTCTTGTCTCTGCCACTTACCAGCTGTTATGACCTCACTGTAGGCCAGTGAGTTACTAGATATTTCCAAACTTCAATTTCTTTGTCTGTGTAAAGGGGATAATAAGAGCGTCTTTCTCTCAGATTGTTGTGGGAATCACAAGAGATGATGTATGTGAAGCAATTAAGACAGAACCTGAGAAGTGCTCAGAAACTGTCGGCTACTGTTATTTTCAACCAAAAGCTTGGACAAAACATAAGATGCTACTGTGAAATCCTGAACTAGGAAAACCTCAGATAATGCCAATCAACAATCTGAGTATTAGAACTCCATCACAGCAGCTTTTAGCCAGTGACCATGCATCAGAATCACCTAGAGAGCTTTTTCAACATTCTAATAAGCCAGAGTTCCCAGGAAGCTCTGAGAAACCCTCCTTTTGAACACTTATCTTTTTGTGGTAATGATCCTGAAGCAGTATGTCTGGGCAGATGGTGCTGAGGAGTCTGGGATCTATAAGGCCTCTGGGAGTCACGGGGCACCTGGCTGCTGATGGAGTCCCTTAAGAACAGTTAATAACTTGCTGCTCATTTACAGAAGAGTCCATGTCAGCATGTCTTTTCAATTGGTCTTTTATATTTCAGTATATTTATTTTCTTTTCAGATTCACAGTGACAAGGAAGAGGTAAGTCACAGAATTCCCCTGTAAAAAATGATTTAAAAACTCTGCATTCAATTGTCACTCAAAAATGGTTACAATGGAAACTTTTATGTCATATATGTATATATTTTGCTACAATTTTTTAAAATTAATAATATTATATACCAAAACCCAATATACTTTAAATGGGTACATTATATGATATGTGAATTATATCTCAATAAAGCTGTTTTTTTAATGTCTATTCAAAATATGTAATTTTTTAAATCTACCTTGCATGAAAGAGGCCCCAACAAATGTCTTTGTCCTCAGTAGCTAGAACTCATAACTAAATTCCTCTATGCATGTTCTCGGTCAAAGCAAAGCTTTTGGTCACTTCGGACTCACGGATTTTCCTTGGAAAATGCTAACCTACATCTTCTAAGAAGAAGAAAAAAGAGGAAAAGAAGGAGGAGGAAAAAAAAACACTAAAACTAGCTTAGTAACCCTACGTTTATCGTTAGGACATAGCACAATAGTTCAATTCTGACATCATTGTTCTCCAGTCTCCCTTTTCCCCTTAATCTTGCTTTCTATTCCCTGATAAAAAATAAGATTCTTTCTTGGGATGCTCTTGGGAAGGACAGAGTCACTGCATCAACTCCCCACTGCAGCTTACCCTTTCCTCAGACACACAGAAGATTGCTCTTCTTATCTGCATCCAATAAAGTCACATGAAGGTGTGAAGGGTTATAAAAAAAACTACAGTGAGAATTAAAAACCCACAAAACTACAGTGAATTAACCTTCCCAGAGATGCTTCTCTTTGAAAAGTTTAGCTCATTTACTAAAAGGGATGACTGTCTGGGGGCTGTATATATCCAAGGTAATTTTGATCAGATGGTCTTTTCCATCCATCTCAGATATAACCACAGTACACTGGGTCTATGCTGGAGGCTGTCACCATCTGTCTTTCCCTTGAAATTAGAATCTTCCATTTCAGGTGGATGCCACTGAGATGAATGATACAGTTGGCCTTACCTTCAGACTCAGTCTGCTTGACCTGGTTATTTAGAAAATTCCTTTCACTGGAGAAACAGCAAAGGCATTTGTAGTGCATGTGTCCACATCCTTCACTGTTTATGAGTAGTGATAGAAGATTAAAAATGTTCTTTTTAATTTATTTATTTGGCTGCACAGGGTCTGAGTTGTGGCACACAGGATCCAGTTCCCTGACCAGGGATCAAACTCAGGCCCCTGCATTGGGAAGACAGAATCTTAGCCACTGGACCAGGGAATTCCCAGATTGAAAGTTTTCTAAATGCATTGCACTGAGAAAGCACCACTTTAGTGTTTTAAAAGTTAAGAGATTTAGCTATGGTCAACTGGTCAACTAATGGCCAATAGAGCTGGAAATTTAAACACCTAGTTATTCAAATCCTTGAATCACTGCCTGGGCTTTAATCTCCTCATCTGTTTGCTATTGTTGAGATGCCAAGAAAAGGATTATATAACTTTCAAGGTCATTCCTAGATCTATGACACTATTTTACAGCAGGGAAAGTCTCATCAAGATAGTGACAAATTAGCCAGCTTTGCTGGCTAATGAAAGGATGATTCAGGGTCATTCTGTCTTTTTTATCTAGGGTAGTGGGGATAACTATCCCTCTTCTGAATACAATATTAGATATACAAATGCACTGATTAGAATCTGTGATCATCATAGAAAAATATCCAAGGAGTGACCCAAATATATGTAGTCTTATATAATGATGTCATTGTACAGTGGTAGATTGAGATGTCTATGCAGCAGGGTTGTCAACAACCTGTGACGTCAGCTGAGAAGAGGCATTATAATCAGATTTCCTTTCCTTCAGCAACTGTCTTAGTGGTCTCATTTGTATCAGGAGAACAGGAGCCACATTCTCCATTTGCTGCTTGAGAAACAGCACAGGCTTTGGGATCAGCCCACCCTCCTTTGTTTCCTTTAAAGTCAGAACCCTTACTTGAAATAGCCCAGATCTCCCCTATGATCATGTTTCACTCATATTTATCTTCTGCATGTCCCCAGTAGTGTCTCCACCTCATCCTGTCTTTATTTGGCACCCCTCTACCCCCTCCACATATCCCACTGTACCTTGTGCCTCCCTGTTTCTCCCTTGGGAAGTAGTTACTATTGTGTGTGTGTGTGCGCTCAGTTGCTCAGTTGTGTCGGACTCTTTGCGACCCCATGGACTGTAGCCCGCCAGTTTTATCTGTCCATGGGATTACCCTGGCAAGAATACTGTAGGGGTTCCTGTTTCCTCCTTCAAAGGATCTTCCCTACCCAGGGATCTAACCCACATCTCCCGTGGCTTCTGCATTGGCAGGTGGATTCTTTGCACTGAGTCACCTGGGAAGCCAGTTACCATTATTATCCTCATTTTACAGAGGAGGAAACTGAGGCACATTGGATGTTGACTTCAAACAGTAGTAGAGATTTTGAAGGGGAAGAATGTGTGATGAAACTGTAGAGAGCAAGAACTACTTAAGGAAGCTGACCCAGAGGGTAGGAAAGAGGAAGACACTCTTCTCTCCTTGCCTTTCCTCCTCCACTTTGCCCAGGGACCTGGATGGAAGTCAGGATCCTTGGAATGACTCAGTCAGTCAGTTAAATCATTGACATAACATCTTTTATGATGCAACCCAGCTTAAATGAGGACTAGGGAATTTGCTACTGATTCCACACTTCTTTGCATCATTAAAGGATTGCAGATGCTGCTTTGGGCACACTTATTATGAAGACAGACCTATATGGTGCTCAGTTATGTGTGTGCGCTAAGTCACTCAGTTGTGTCTGACTCTTCGTGACCCCATGGAGTGCAGGCCACTAGGTACCTCTGTCCATGGGATTTTTCAGGCAAGAAATACTGGAGTGGGTTGCTATTTCTTTTTCCAGGGGATCTTCCCAACCCAGGGATCGAAACCCACGTCTCCTGTGTCTTCTGCTTTGCAGGCAGATTCTTTACCTGCTGAGCCATCTGGGCTCTCTGCTTCCTTTCAATATTGCCAGAGACATGAGAAGCATAGCAGCTCCTGGGTGACATTTCCCCAAGAAAACTCCTATAAAATACAGATTTGTAAATTAAAGAAAAAAAACCTACCATATGTGATTTGTATCTGAAGCCAAAATTATACCTGATCTGTGGAACTTTGGCATTCAATTCACATGTATAATTTTCACTTATGAAATTCTGGTGATGATCAGACTAACAGATGAATTTAGCTTCTTTATTTGTATCATCTTTGTTTCAATACTGACCCAAACACTTTCAAAATGTGTAGACAGTACTAGTTACTTAAACTTCCTGGGCCTCAGTTTTCTTATGTACAATGAGGATAAAAACAGTTTCTGCTTCTCAGTTGGAAAAATTAAATGAGTTTATACATATATGTATGTATATATACACGTGTGTGTATATATATATATACTGCCTAGTCCAGAGTAACATTCAAATATTACTATTATTATATCATGTATTAAACATACATTTATTGAGTAGCTTAGTACCGTCCAGTGCTATGTCAAGCCTTAGGAATCCACAGATGAGTATTTTCCTTCTTAAACCTTCCAAGCTTAAAATTTTTTCAGATGATTTACTAAGATATAAACAATGCTGCTAGATAACAGGAATTAGAAGTAGATAAGACAGATAAGGTCAAGGGGAGAAGAAGAAGGGGCAAACAGGGGGCAGGAAAACTTCCCTGAAGGGTCACATACTTACTAAGGGTGGGCCACCTTTCTGGCTCTGACTTTCCTGCAGCCAACAGGAAGCTGCAAAGTTGAACAAGAGGAGATTTCCGACCTCAGGGAGCTCTGAGTCTAGTTGAGGAAACAGATGTGTAAACAAACAATTACAGTGCAATGTGATGAATGCAAAAGTGGAAGTTCTCTGGCAGGCTTTGCAGAGGAAATGATATTTGAGATTGGCTTTCAAGGATGGAGAGGGTTACAGAGAATAGCTAGGAAAGGGAACAGCATAGACAAAGGCCTGGAGCCTTGAAGAGCACCACTGTCAGCTTGGAAAACAGCATAAAATTTTTTAGAGTCTCATCAGAGAAGTTCTAGAAGGCATTCAGGTGCTCAATACTTTTTTTTTTCATGAAATGATGACAGGGCTCATGATAAGTGTTCCACGGCAGCAAGAACAATAAACACAGCTTCAAAGAAATCAGGGTGAAGTTAAAAAATCAGGCAAAATGCCAAAGAATGGAAGAAACCCTAAAACTCTACCCCTCTATTTGTCCACTAAGATTTGGCTTTCTTCAGTGATCTGTAAAGAAAGAGAAGGTTTTATGCTTAGATATAAATATTGAGTAATGCACAGTCATCTAAAAATGGCATCAGAAAAAGAAAACTAATAGGATGGATTTTGGAACTGTGTCAGATTATTAGAAATTAGAAAATCCCACTCTCATTTTATTAAAAGCATAAGCAATTAAAAAGAATAGCTAGATAGTGGTGAAGCTGAGTAAGTGAGTGAAGTCGCTCAGTCGTGTCTATTTGCGACCCCGTGAACTGTAGCCCACCAGGGTCCTCCGTCCTTAGGATTCTCCAGGCAAGAATACTGGAGTGGGTTACCATTTCCTTCTCTAGGGGAAATTCCCGACTCAGGGATCGAACCCAGGTCTCCCACATTGCGGGGAGACATTTTAACCTCTGAGCCACCAGAGTGAAGCTGAATTGTCACTAAAGTTTTTCCTGCTTTCACTTTGAGTCTCTTTCTAGTTGACCACATGGTTTCTGCCAATCCAGTGGCAGGGTTTTGAAATCTGATATAATTCTTCAAAAATTAAGGAGCAACACAGGGCCAGAAACAGGAGAGAGTAGCTGAGGAACTAATTCAAATCCCAAGGTCAAGAATATCTTTTGCAATATGTGAGAGGTTATTAAATACATGAACAATTCTATAGAGGAGTTATGTATTTGAAAGGGAAGGGAATTACAATTAAGTACATTACAGTAGTTTCAAAAATCTTCTAGCTTGACATAAATGTTTCCTTATATCTACAGCTGCCCAATTCGAGAATAATTTATTTTCAAAGAACAATGACTGAAACTTGACAAGTTTTCTGCACATTGCCATGCCATTGACTGCACTGACTTAAACTGTGTCTTCACAGAAATCCTTTATCTTCCCAGCTAATGAATGATCTTTTAGCACTGAATCCTCACTCTGCATAGTGAGCTGGTTCCATCTGGCTCTCAATCAGGTCATCTATGAACATATGTTTAAGAGCACTGAGACAGTTCCACATTCAAAGAAACTCTTTGTTGAAATCTTTTAAGTGAAGCAAAGATAAATAATTACTCCCCTATTGTATTATTTTGGAAGTTCTGTTTACATATTATGCATTCTATTATTCTGCTTTAAAAGGGATCTCCTGTTTCTTTTTCAAAACCGACTGGATTTTACTGGTGTGAATGGTTTGCACATATTCACTTTTGTAGCGTGGCCAGCGATTTCAATTTTATAGGACCTGCTTTGCCAGGTCCAGAGCCTGCTTGCCAGACGAGCTTATCAGGGGTACAAAAGCCCTTCCCAGCCAGGACAGGGATCAGTATGCTCATCACAGTATGGGGCTTCCCTGGAGGTTCAGCTGGCAAAGAATCTACCTACAGTGTGGGAACCTGGATTCAATCCCTGGGTTGGGAAGATCCCTGGCTTGGTATGGCCAGTGCCAAGCTAGTATCTAACTGGAGAAGCACTCAGAGGAATTCTGGTTAATGAACTGAAAGATTAATGATCAGGACCAGAGTAACACAGGTCAAGATGTGATGTGTATCTCTGGTAACTCCGAACTTCCTTCTCAGTTGTGGGGCCTGTTCTTCCTCTCCCCCAATGAGATATCAATTACACATTGCCCAACAACTGTCCAAAGCCTCCACTTTTACTTTTCACCCTTATGAACGTCAAACACTCTACATTATTATTAGCAGTATAAAGGTCATTCCTATTATCTCCCCAAATCCACAAAACAAGCAAGGATTATCACCAGGACCCATACACAAGAAAGCCAGGAGGAGGAAGCCTGAAGGACCTGGCCATTAACACACAATTAATTAGCAGTGGGGGCCCATCTTCACAGCCCTCCACCCTGCTTCACAGAGTTCTCGTTCTACAAAGGTGAAGGTGAATTCGCTCAGTTGTGTCCGACTCTTTGCGACCCCATGGACTGTAACCTACTAGGCTTCTCCGTCCATGGGATTCTCCAGGCAAGAATACTGGAGTGGATTGCCATTTCCTTCACCAGGGGATCTTCCCGACCCAGGTATCAAACCTGGGTCTCCCGCGTGGAGACAGACGCTTTAACCTCTGAGCCAGCAGTGAAGCTTCCCTCTTGTAACCCTTATTCTCTACCCTACTTTCATTCCACATTAAAATATCCATAGCCTAGCTATGTCATTCAGGAGACTCCTAAGATGAGGTAAAGCTTAGTTTCAAGAGACTCCTAAGATAAGGAGGTAAAGCTTAGTTTCAAATCCAGTCTCTGCCACATACCCAATTGCCTAAGCTCTCTGAATCTCAGTGGTCTTATGTATACACTGGGTTCATATACAATTTCTTGTTACAATGAGTATATACTCTTTTACCATCTCTGCAACTTAAACATTTCAAAACAAATATAAATAAATAAGTGACAGTTCACTGAAATGACGTGTAAAGTACTTGGCAGAGAACAGGTCCCAAAATGTTTGTTCTGCCCTAAGCAGTTCAATTAACTTGTTATTGAGGCTGATGAGTTTTGCTGTGACACATTTCTTGTATGAAGGTGTCCACAACTGAAGTGAGTTTCTAGTTGGTGGAGTGTGTGAAAAATAAGCTCACTGGCATTTCCTCTTACCCTGTCCTCTCTGCTGGGCAGAGGGTTGGCCTTGGGGACTGCAGCTTCCCTGCCTGCTGAGAAAAGTGCACTGGGGTTGGATCGATTTCTGGGCAAAATAATGAAGTAGGAGAGTTTCCCTTTCCTGTCCTTTCACTGTTCTCACTGATTACTTTCTCACATTTGGGTTTTTCCTCCTCACCCACTCCATCTTTCCAAGAGCCTGTATTTTAGCATTCCCCTCAAAAACTAATAATTACACATCTGTCTTTTTAAAGATTAACTATTCCATTGCATTAAGTATCCCATGTACCAAATATATATATTTGGTTCCTATCCTTTAATGCCCAGTGTAACTACATAGACTGAATCTAGGGTTTCGTATTGCAACTATTGTGTATGTATACACACACAGCCATAAATAATTTTTATAGCTAATGATTATAGGTACAGAGCTTCAAGACATTCTCTCTCAGAAGGAATAGATCCTTCTACTGCAAGAATATTCAACAGCTTTGATTTGTCATGGATAATTATCCTGGTCTTTCCACACTGGAATGGCAGTCAGGAAGTTGTATTTTCTGTGTCCTAGGGCCAGGATTTTTACCAGTACTTCCATGGCATTATGACTTTCATTAACCAACAAGGCCACCCATCTTTCAGAGAACACAGGGATGCACAAACAAACATGCCAGTGAGTATGCGTACACAAGAACACACATACACTGCCCCTGAAGTAAGACTTCCTCTTTCCTCTGATTGAAATGTATTTCCCCAAAGTGGAAAAGTCAGAGAAGGGAAAGTACTTTTTTTCCATTTGGTTGTCTTCAGTGATCATCAGATAAACCTTAACTTTGATGAATAATGCAATGCTATATCTAGTTCTATCTAAACATCACATATCCAAACTTTATAGATGTACATTTTTACACACATATGACCTGAGGAGAACCTATCCAGATCTAAAAAGAATTGGATCCTTCTTTATGATTGTTAAATACAGAGGAACTGAATCCAAATCTGTGAAGTCTCCACATCTATGCTGTCCAAAACGGTAGCTGCTACTCGCAGGCAGCTACTGACCATCTGTCTGAGTAAATACAGAATACATACTCGAAGCATTTAAATACACAGCGGCTTTTGGAGATTTAATATGAAAAAAGCATATGTAATATAAACTTTATGTTAATTACATGTGGAAATTATAATCTTTAGAATATGTTGGGTAAAGTGTTATTAAAATTAATTTTCACTTGTTTCCTTTTCTTTCCTAATGCCTGTATAGCTTAAACCTGTAGGTTGCATTATACATCTATTGGACAGCACTAGTCTAGATGTTAATTCAGTTATGGAAAAGGAATGTTTTCTTACTCTAGAATATATGGGCTAGCTGAGCAATAATCTCCAGTGGCCAAGTAACATCTGACATACCTTACATTTACATGCCTATTTGTTCATTATCTGTCTCTCTTCCCCCACTGGAAAATAAAGTTCATATGAAAGCTCAGTTAGTAAAGAATCCATCTGCAATGAAGGAGACCCTGGATCAATTCCTGGGTTGGGAAGATGCACTGGAGAAGGGATAGGCTACCCACTCCAGTGTTCTTGGCCTTCCCTTGAGGCTCAGCTGGGAAAGAATCCGCCTGCAATGCAGGAGACCCTAGTTCAATCCCTGGGTTGGGAAGATCCCATGGAGAAGGGAAAGGCTACCCACTCCAGTATTCTGGCCTGGAGAATTCCAAGGACTGTATTGGCCATGGGGTCGCAGACTCGGACATGACTGAGCGACTTTCACTTTCAAATAAAATTTTATGGACTGTTAACCCTCAGTGTGTAAAATAACTGAAAATTCAAAATGCATCTGCCCTCCTCCTTTATGAGCAGAGCTTTGCAGGAAGGCTTTTCAGCTTTTGTCCTTTGAGATGTGTGGGTATCCTGCATGTGGATGCATGCCTGTTGCAGTTGCCTGAATGGTGGCATGCTGGAGTCTGACAACTGTCAACTTCTGGGAAAAACTGTCTCTTCTCACAGTGTCTAAGAAATCCTGGGGCCCACCCCTGGAGACTGTAATTCAGTTTGTTTGGTTCTGGTGGTGGTTTAGGTGCTAAGTCATGTCTGATTCTTGCAATCCCATGGTCTGTAGCCTGCCAGGCTCCTCTGTCCATGGGATTTTCCAGGCGCGAATACTGGTGTAATTCAGTTTTGGCTTATGGCTTTCCCATTGTCCCCTTCTTTCCTCCTTCCTTCCTGATGCTTAAGCAAAAACCCTCCAAGTTATTCTTGACACTTTCTCTCTCATTCTCCACTTGTAGTTCATTAGCACATCCCATTGGCTCTTCATTCAAAATCCACTGCCACTGCCACTCTGGTCCAAGTCACCTGCGTCTAAATGAATGGAAGTCAGATCATAGAGCTCCTCTCTTTAAGAGCATCCAATGTCTCCACTGCAGTCAAAGCAAAGCCAAAGCTCTTAAAATGACTGAAAAGCTTATCTTACTCCCAGATTCTCAGATCTCAGTCCCCTAATGTTCTCCCTTTGGCCCACTGTGCTCAAGCCTTACTAGTCTCCAAGTTCCACACAGCCTAGGCACACTCCCTGCCTTGCGCTTCTGTTTCTGTTGCTTGGAACACCCTTCCTCCAAATCTTTGCCTGGCTGTTTCTTCACTTCTCTCAAGTCTCTGTTCACATTGCATGTCTTCTTTGACCACCTATGTAAAATACCATCCTCTCCCTGTTATTTAATTCACCTTTCCCCCCATATCAGAATCTTACATATCATATATTTACTTGTCTGTTTGTCTGTCATGTCTCACCACGAGAACTTAAGGTTCAGAAGAGTAAGGATTTTGCACTGTTATATTTTCATTGCCTATACATGGCTTATACCATGGGTGCTCAATGATATTGCATATTAAAAAAATACTTTGTAACTAACTCCCAAATTTCAAATTGTAGGTTTTTAAACATTCATAGCTACAATTGGCAAAGCACACCAGAAGTTTTTCCAGAACCCTAGAAAACAAACCATTTCAATATTCTCCCCCTCATTGATACTTATAAATCATTTCATATACAAACTATAAATGATGGTTCAGATTACAATTAACATATTTGTGAATACATTCATATACAAATTATATATTATTGATATATATACTAAAGTTTATACATTTATATGTCAGACTTCTGTGGGTTAGACATAGCTAGAAATTTCCAGTCTTAATTCACCCTGCTAACTAGACCTGCAGTACCTTTCCATGCATTAGAATTCTATCCATTTTTCAAACAGTGCATGCATGCTCAGTTGCTCAGCCATGTATGATTCTGCAACCCCCACCAGGCTCCTCTGTCCAAGGGATTTCCCAGGAAAGTGGGTGGCTCTTTCCTCCACCAGGGGATCATCCCAACCCAGGGATCGAACTTTTATCTCCTGCACTGGCAGACGGATTCTTTACCACTGAGCCACTTGGGAAGCCCTTATTAAACAGCACATTATCTCTATTTTGAAGCTCTAAATACATTTTAAAATACATGTTAATTGTCAGACTTAGTTTCTTTTGCCCTCAATTAGAGATTTCGGCTGAGGTCTCATTCTTTCTTGCCTGTTTTTGTACTTAGCCTAAAACACCTCAAGAAGATTCTGTCTTATTCATCTTTATTTCCTGGAGCTGCTAGCACAATTCCTTGTGCATAGTAGGTGCTTAATTATATTTTTGTATAGGATTTATATATATGAATATTTATATTTTGAAAAGGCGTCAGTGTTTCTTAAATTAAATTTGAAGCAAACTTTTTAGACAGAAATAATTTCTAAGTTAAAGTCTGAACTATATAAACTGGCTGTGTCTTGGCATACATGTTTGTCCTGACCATTTTAATTTCCCACTTAGGAAAACTTTATTCATTTCCACTACCAGCATCTCTTTCAGGGGCTTAGTACTTCAGCAATGGCATCCCTTAAAATATATATATATATTCATTTATTTTAGTTGGAGGCTAATTACTTTACAAGATTATAGTGGTTTTTGCCACACATTGACATGAATCAGCCGTGGGTGTACATGTGTCCCCCATCTTGAGCACCCCTCCCACCTCCCTCCCCATCCCATCCCTCAACATTGTCCTAGTGCACTGGCTTTGAGTGCCCTGTTTCATGTATCAAACTTGGACTGGTGATCTATTTCACATATGGTGATATACATGTTTCACTGTTACTCTCTCAAATCATTCCACCTTCACCTTCTCCCACAGAGTCCAAAAGTCTGTTCTTTATATGTGTCTCTTGCTGTCTTGCATATAGGATGAGATGGCTGGATGGCATCACTGACTCGATGGACGTGAGTCTGAGTGAACTCTGGGAGTTGGTGATGGACAGGGAGGCCTGGCGTGCTGCGATTCATGGGGTCGCAAAGAGTCAGACACAACTGAGTGACTGAACTGAACTGATATTGTATTGATGTTTTTCTTTCTGACTTACTTCACTCTATATAATAGGCTCCAGTTTCATCCACCTCATTAGAACTGATTCAAACATGTTCTTTTTAATGGCTGAGTGATATTCCATTGTGTATATATACCACAGCTTTCTTATCCATTCCTCTGCCGATGGATATCTAGGTTGCTTCTATGTCCTAGCTATTGTAAACATTGCTGTGATGAACATTGGGACACATATGTCTCTTTCAATTCTGGTCTCCTCGGTGTATATGCCCAGCAGTGGGATTGCTGGGTCGTATGCCAACAAAGGTCCATCTAGTCAAGGCTATGGTTTTTCCAGTGGTCATGTATGGATGTGAGAGTTGGACTGTGAAGAAAGCTGAGCACCGAAGAATTGATGCTTTTGAACTGTGGTGTTGGAGAAGACTCTTGAGAGCCCCTTGGACTGCAAGGAGATCCAACCAGTTCATCCTAAAGGAGATCAGCCTTGGGTGTTCTTTGGAAGGAATGATGCTAAAGCTGAAACTCCAATACTTTGGCCACCTCATGCAAAGAGTTGACTCACTGGAAAAGACCCTGATGCTGGGAGGGATTGGGGGCAGGAGGAGAAGGGGACGACAGAGGATGAGATGGCTGGATGGCATCACCCGACTCGATGGACATGAGTTTGAGTGAACTCCAAGAGTTGGTGATGGACAGGGAGGCCTGGCTTGCTGCGATTCATGGGGTCGCAAAGAGTCGGACATGACTGAGTGACTAAACTGACAGATGGCAGTTCTATTTCCACTTTTTTAAGGAATCTCCATACTGTTCTCCAAAGTGGCTGTACTAGTTTGCATTCACACCAACAGTGTAAGAGAGTTCCCTTTTCTCCACACCCTCTCCAGCATTTATTGTTTGTAGACTTTTTGATAGAAGCCATTTTGAACGGTGTGAGATGGTACCTCATTGTGGTTTTGATTTGCATTTCTCTGATAATGAGTGACGTTGACCTTCTTTTCATGTGTTTGTTAGCCATCTGTATGTCTTCTTTGGAGAAATGTCTGTTTAGTTCTTTGGCCTATTTTTTGATTGGGTCATTTATTTCTTGGTATTGAGCTGCTTGTATATTTTTCAGATTAATTATTTGTCAGTTGCTTTGTTTGCTATTATTTTCTCCCATTCTGAAGGCTGTCTTTTCACCTTGCTTATGGTTTCCTTCATTGTACAAAAGCTTTTAAGTTTAATTAGGTCCCATTTATTTTTCTTTTATTTCCATTACTCTGGGAGGTGGGTCATAGAGGATCCTGCTATGATTTATGTCAGAGAGTGTTTTTGCCTATGTTTTCCTCTAGAAGTTTTATATACATTTCGATCTTTAATCCATTTTGAGTTTATTTTTGTGTATGGTGTTAGAAAGTGTTCTAGTTTCATTCTTTTACAAGTGGTTGACTAGTTTTCCCAGGACCACTTGTTACAGAGATTGTCTTTTCTCCATTGTATATTCTTCCCTCCTTTGTCAAAGATAAGGTGTCCACAGGTGTGTGGATTTATCTCTGGGCTTTCTATTTTGTTCCATTTATCTATATTTCTGTCTTTGTGCCAGTACTCTACTGTCTTGATGACTGTAGTATAGTCATGAAGTATTTGTAGTGTAGTCTGCAGTCAGGCAGGTTGATTCCTCCAGTTCCATTCTTCTTTCTCAAGATTGCTTTGGCTATTTGAGTTTTTTTGTATTCCCATACAAATTGTGAAATTATTTGTTCTAGATCTGTGAAAAATGTCATTGGTAGCTTAACAGGAATTTCACTGAATCTATAGATTGCTTTGGGTAGTATACTCATTTTCACTATATTGATGCTTCCAATCCATGAACATGGTATATTTCTCCACCTGTTTGTGTCATCTTTGATTTCTTTCATCAGTGTTTTATAGTTTTCTATATATAGGTCTTTTTTTTCTTAAGTAGATTTATTCCTAAGTATTTTATTCTTTTCATCACAATGGTGAATGGAATTGTTTCCTTAATTTCTCTTTCTGCTTTTTCATTGTTAGTGTATAGGAATGCAAGGGATTTCTGTGCGTAATTTTATATCCTGCAACTTTACTATATTAATTGATTAGCTCTAGTGATTTTTCTGGTGGTGTCCTTAGGGTTTTCTATGTAGAGGATCATGTCATCGGCAAACAGTGAGAGTTTTACTTCTTTTCCGATCTGGATTCCTTTCATTTCTTTTTCTTCTGATTGCTGTGGCTAAAACTTCCAAAACTATGTTGAATAGCAGTGGTGAGAGTGGGCACCCTTGTCTTGTTCCTGACTTTAGGGGAATGCTTTCAGTTTTCTCCATTGAGGATAATGTTTGCTGTGGGTTTTTCATATATGGCTTTTATTATGTTGAGGTATGCTCCTTCTATGCCTGCTTTCTGGAGGGTTTTTTATCATAAGCAGATGTTGAATTTTACCAAAAGCTTTCTCTGCATCTATTGAGATAATCATATGATTTTTATCTTTTAATTTGTTAATGTGGTGTAACACATTGATTGATTTGCGAATATTGAAGAATCCTTGCATCCCTGGAATAAAGCCCACTTGGTCATAATGTATGATCTTTTTAATATGCTGTTGGATTCTGTTTGCTAGAATTTTGTTAAGGATTTTTGCATCTATGTTCATCAGTGATACTGGTCCCTAGTTTTCTTTTTGTGTGGCATCTTTGTCTGATTTTGGTATTAGGGTGATGGTGGCCTCATAGAATGAGTTTGGCAGTTTACCTTCCTCTGCAATTTTCTGGAAGAGTTTGAGTGGAATAGGTGTTAGCTCTTCTCTGAATTTTTGGTAGAATTGACCGGTGGAGCCATTGGTCCTGGGCTTTTGTTTATTGGAAGATTTTTGATTACAGTTTTGATTTCCATGCTTGTGATGGGTCTGTTAAGATTTTCTATTTCTTCCTGGTTCAGTTTTGGAAGGTTATATTTTTCTAAGAATTCATCCATTTCTTCCAATTTGTCCATTTTATTGGCATATAGTTGCTGATAGTAGTCTCTTATGATCCTTTGTATTTCTGTGTTGTCTGTTGTGATTTCTCCGTTTTCATTTCTAATTTTGTTGATTTGATTCTTTTTTCGTGATGAGTCTGGTTAATGGTTTGTGTATTTTATTTATCTTCTCAAAGAACCGGCTTTTAGTTTTGTTGATTTTTGCTAGTCTCCTTTCTTTTATTTTTGCCCAAAGTTTTATTATTTTTTTCCTTCTACTAACCCTTGGGTTCTTCATTTCTTCATTTTCTAGTTGCTTTTGGTGTACAGTTAGGTTGTTTATTTGATTTTTCTCTTGTTTCTTGAGGTAAGTTTGTATTTCTATGAACCTTCCCCTTAGCACTGCTTTTACTGAATCCCATAGGTTTTGGGTTGTCTTGTTTTCATTTTCATTCATTTCTATGCATATTTTGATTTCTTCTGTGATTTGTTGATTATTCAGAAGCTTATTTAGCCTCCCTATGCTTGTAGGTTTTTTTTTCCCCCTGTAGTTGACATCTAATCTTACCACATTGTAATCAGAAAAGATGCTTGAAATGATTTCATTTTTTTTTTTATTTACCAAGGCTAGATTTATGGCCCAGAATGTGATCTATCCTGGAGAATGTTCAATAGGCACTTGAGAAAAAGGTGAAATTCATTGTTTGGGGGTGAAATGTCCCACAGATATCAATTAGGTCTAACTGGTCCACTGTATCACTTAAAGTTTGTGCTTCCTTGCTAATTTTCTGTTTGGTTGATCTATCCATAGGTGTGAGTGAGGTATTAAATTCTCCCACTATTATTGTGTTAGCATTTGCCTTACATATTGCGGTGTTCCTATGTTGGGTGCATATATATTTATAATTGTTATATCTTCTTCTTGGATTGATCCTTTGATCATTATGTAGTGTCCTTCTTTGTCTCTTTTCATGGTATTTATTTCAAAGTCTATTTTATTTGATATGAGTATTGCTACTTGGTGTCCATTTGCATGAAATATCTTTTTCCAGCCCTTTACTTTCAGTCTGTATGTGTCCCTTGGATTAACCAGTTTATTTAATCTCTTTCTCTCAGAAGATGTTCTGTTTGGTGAAACTTTACTGTACACCACACAGTCACAAAGATAGTGTCTAGGGCTAAACCAAATTACACATTACCTTCCCTCTTCCTCATTTCTGCCCTATCCAAATAAAGTATTTTTTTTGTTTAATTATTATATGTGTGTCAGGTCTTAGCTGTGGCATGCAGGATCTTTAGTTTCAACACATGGATTCTAGTTCCCTGACCAAGGATCAAAACCAGGCCCCTGCATTGGGAATGTAGAGTCTTAGCCACAGAACCACCAGAGAGGTCTCAAGTATATGTTTTTAATTCTGAAAAAAAAAATTAGTTCTAGAGAAGAATCTATTTGTTTATTTTTATCTTTGGAAAGAAGCAAAGAGGGGAAAAAAAAAGGCAACTATCACACCATCAAGGTCTTCATTTTTAAAAACTGTTCTGCAGGCAGAAAATTTAGAATTTTTAAAGACCTTCCCAAAATTGCTTTAGCTTAAAAGAAAGTGAAAATGATTCCCAGCCACCTCTCATTTTCTCATCCATTATTCAGGCCTTCTAATTTCATCTTATCACCACCTTGAAATGAAACAAGCTTATATGAATGACATGTTACTGGTCTAACTCAAAAAAGTCTTTTTAGACAGGATTTTAAAATGTGTTCTCTCACTGGGTAAATGCTCAAAGAATACACTGAGGTCTTTTAAGCTTAGCTGGAATCAATTTATTGGGCAAGTAATGAATCTAATTGTTATGCTAGCTTCCATGTCAGCAAAATAACAGATGTACAGTATAATGGTGGGGGGCGGTTGGGGGAGTTGCTTTGGGATTGCTAGAGCAGGTGCGACTTTAAAAAAAAATCACATGGAACTTTATCAAGTGCATTTGGAAAGAGTTGGAAATTAGCCAGGAGGAACATTCTCCTTCAATCCCTTAGACATCCAGTTGTGGGCTTGGATTAGGCCCCTGAACAGCTGAGTTAGGAGGACACTGACACCTTGTCACTCTTTGAAGCTCTTTATTCCCTCCTCACCCTCCAACAAAAGCACCAGAGATTGCCCTCCCTAACTAAACACACACAAACACACACGTTCAGCTGCCAGATATGCCAGTTCTCTTTCAGAGAACACTAGACAGTGAGTCCAGACAAGTTACCATGGTTCTCTGACTATTATCGTGTCCAGTACATCAGGGAATGGAAATAAGTGTGCACATGTTCTTAAAGGCCCTTTGGGAAAGATCAGTGGGGCTGCATGGGGGACACAATGGCAGGCTTTGTCACAAAGAAAGGATTTGGGCTGGCAGGCAGCAGCAGTCCTGCTGGACACAGAGTTTGCCTGCAAAGGCAGTGGGGAAAAACCATGTGCTGGGTTACAGAGCATCCTCACTGGGAAAAGTAGAGCATTTCGTGTAATTAAAAGCCATCCTGAAGACATCAGGTAAGAGCCTGCTGTTTTTAATTAATTGCTCCTGTTATCTTGTGGCTTTAAAAGGGGTTCTGCTCAGAGAGGTTAAGATTCACTCCAGAAACAAAAGTTATTCAGATGAGGGCAAAACACGGTGTATCTGCAAGTTTAATAAAGGCAAAAGAGGAAAGAGAAGGAAGAAAACTATGAGAGAGAGAGAAAGAACTGAAAGTCAAAGTCACCCATGTATAATTTGCTAGAATAATGGTGTTCTCTTTTCATGCTCTGTGCCTCAGCACCTTCACATTCAAAGGACAACTTCCCTCTGACCTACATCCTGCCTTGATATATAAATTATTTTGGGGAAAAAAATCCTCAGAGTCAAGGTTAACAGAAAACAGCTGGAAAACAAACTGAGAGCCATATGTCATAGGTTCCTCCAAGTAGAAAGATTTAAAAACAAAAACTCTGTTTTGAAGAGTCAGCACGTCCAGAACAAGCAGGTGGAACCAAAGATTTTACATGGTCTCCCTGATGATGAAAATAAACATGGTGAGGACTATATAATTGTATCAGTTATGAAAAGAGGGACTGGACAACATGAGAAATCTGATTTGAAATCTCTTTTTCTTTCTCCATTATAAAATCTGCAACTCAATTCTCTTAAGCAATTAACTGCCATTCTGCTTTTCTTGTGCATCTCCTTAGATGGAGAAAGGGTTGCATTTTAAAGAATGTATCACAGCTCATGCTTTTCAAATTTCTGGTATATAAGCCTCTACTCTTTATAGATCTTTAGGATGAAAGAACACTGGTGACAGCAGAATGGCCTCTTGATGACATCAGGTCCCACCACCCATCAGAAAGAAATTTGAGACCCAAAACAGCGCACTGTCTGTGTCCTTTCTTGAATTATCTATCCTGTTTTTTCTTTCACAAATCATGATAATAAAACAAAGTTATTCTTAAAAAAAAAGAATACTTTCATTTAGACTCACTACTTATAAGGTATATTATATAAAGTGCTATCAGCACGGGAGATAGAATTTGATTATATTAAAGGTTAGAAAGGAAAACTAGGGAGTTCCCTGGTGGCTCAGTCTTTAGGATTTTGTGCTTTCACAGCCAAGGGCCCAAGTTCAATCCCTGGTTGTGGAGCTGAGATCCTGAAAGCCGCTCAGTGTGGCCAAAAAAGATAGCATTAACTCACTAAACCAAAATATATTTTTTAAGTTGTATGTTTTCTTCTAATTTCCCCCATTGTTTTAATTGTTGTATAAACTTGTATCCTTTCTCACTTAATATAGTAAATATTAGTATCTTCCCATGCCACAACAACAATGTAGTTGATAGTCCTTGAAAGGTGCCGGAAAATTATATTTCCCTCTTTTCAGAAGCCCCAGGGGTGTGTGTTGGGTGGGGGAGGGGGTGGATGGGTGTGGCTGTTTGTGTGTGTAGAGCCAGGCTCTCTGTCATGTGGCTCTGCTTCTATAACGTGATTCAGTACTAGGGTTGACATTGTGCTCAACATGGACACTCTCTGTTCTACAGCATATGTGCTAAGTCACTTCAGTTGTGTCCAGCTCTTTGCAACCCTATGGACTGTAGCCCACCAGGCTCCTCTGTCCACAGGATTCTCCGGGCAAGAATACTGGAGTGGGTTGCCATTGCTTTCTCCAGAAGATCTTCCTGACCCAGTGATTGAACCCAGGTCTCCTGCATTGCAGACAGATTCTTCACCATCTGAGCCACCAGGGAAGCCCTCTGCTCTATTAGGATTTGTCGAATCTGTCATATTTTCTATTATAGGCTGTAACCCTTACAACATAAGAGTTAGTGATTGGTGGAGTGAGGAGGAAGCCCAGAGAAAACCACAGAAAAGGTAATAACAACTCGTGAGGTAGGGAGTGGAGTAGAGAGAAGTTGTGGCTCACTGAAATTAAGCTGAGTCACCCTGTTGTGTAAACTACTAACTGATAGTCACTTTCAAAAAGTGATCAAATAATTGAATCAGCAGAGATATATTAAAGGGCTTCCCTGTGGCTCAGGTGGTAAAGCCTCTGCCTGCAATGTGGGAGACCCAGGTTTGATCCCTGGGCTGGGAAGATCCCCTGGAGAAGGAAATGGCAACCCATTACAGTACTCTTGCCTGAAAAACTCCATTGACTGTTGCCTGAGGAGCCTGGTAGGCAACAGTCCTCGGAGTCGCAAAGAGTCGGACACGACTGAACGATTTCAAAAAATGATCAAATAATTGAGTCAGCAGAGATATATTAAAAGCTCAGTAAATATGTATGGCTGAGCCCTTTCACTGTTCACCTGAAACTATCACAACATTGTTAATCGGCTATACACCAATAAAAAGTTCAAAAGGAAAAAAACTCAGTATTAAGAGTTAATATCTAAATAACACAGCATGTCAGGCAATGTTCTCTGTTCTCCACGTTTGTCCTTCTGTCTAACCTTCCCATCATTCCTACAGTGTGCATTCTTATTATTGTCTTTATTTTTAAAATGGGCAAACACTTGAGCAAAGCTGTTAAGTGATTCGACAAACATTCAAACTCAGGAGGGCTGGTTCCATGACGGTAATATTCTTTTCTATAATAAGAAATACATTTGGTTTTCATCCCCCATTCCGGCACAGAACTCCTGAAACTCCTGGAATTTCCTAAGTGATAAGAGAAGTTAAGGGACCTTTATATTCCTAACAAACTCCTTTCAGCAACAATTGAGTTTATGTTAATGAGGCTATTTTCTGCTGCTGCTGCTGCTGCTGCTGCTGCTGCTAAGTTGCTTCAGTCGTGTACAACTCTGTGCGACCCCATAGACGGCAGCCCCCAGGCTCCTCCGTCCCTGGGAATCTCCAGACAAGAATACTGGTGTGGTTCCGAAGGCAATTTGAGACAAACCTAAAAGTTAAGGGCTGGCTGCCAGAGGAATCAACCACAGGATTAGCAGATTGGAAAATTTAATCCCACCTCTGTGACTCTGGGGAGGGGAGAAGGAAAAAGGGTTAGAGACAGGGGTTAAATCGTGATTTAGTCAACTGCATCTATGCAAGGGTGGCTCAGACAGTAAAGTGTCTGCCTGCCACGCGGGAGACTCGGTAAAGTGTGCCTGCAATGCGGGAGACGCGCCTTCGATTCCTGATCGGGAAGATCCCCTGGAAAAGGAAATGGCAATACAATCCAGCACTCCTGCCTGGAAAATCCCATGGAAGGAGGAGCCTGATAGGCTACAGTCCATGGGGTCACAAAGAGTAGAACATGACTTAGCACTTCACTTTCATTTTTCAAAGAAGCCTCTCAGTTCAGTTCCGTCGCACAGTAGTGTCTGGACTCTTTGCGACCCCATGAATCGCAGCACTCCAGGCCTCCCTGTCCATCACCAACTCCTGGAGTTTCCCCAAACGCATGTGCATCGAGTTGGTGATGCCATCCAGCCATCTCATCCTCTGTTGTCCACTTCTCCTCCTGCCCTCAATCCCTCCCAGCATCAGGGTCTTTTCCAATGACTCAACTCTTCGCACGAGGTGGCCAAAGTATTGGAGTTTCAGCTTTAGCATTAGTCCTTCCAATGAACATCCAGGACTGAACTCCTTTAGGATGGACTGGTTGGATCCCCTTGCAGTCCAAGGGACTCTCAAGAGTCTTCTCCAACACCACAGTTCAAATGCATCAGTTCTTCAGTGCTCAGCTTTCTTTATAGTCCAACTCTCACATCCCTACATGACTACTGGAAAAACCACAGCCTTGACTAGACAGACCTTTGTTGGCAAAGTAACGTCTCTGCTTTTGAATATGCGATTTAGGTTGGTCATAATTTTCCTTTCGAGGAGTAAGAGTCTTTTAATTTCATGGCTGCAGTCACCATCTGCAGTTACTTTGGAGCCCAGAAAAATAAACTCTGACACTGTTTCCCCATCTATTTCCCATGAAGTGATGGGACCAGATGCCATGATCTTTGTTTTCTGAATGTTGAGCTTTAAGCCAACTTCTTCACTCTCCTCTTTCACTTTCATCAAGAGGCTTTTTAGCTCCTCTTCATTTTCTGCCATAAGGGTGGTATCATCTGCATATCTGAGGTTATTGATATTTCTCCCGGCAATCTTGATTCCAGCTTGTGCTTCTTCCAGCCCAGCGTTTGTCATGATGTACTCTGCATATAAGTTAAATAAGCAAGGTGACAATGTACAGCCTTGACATACGCCTTTTCCTATTTGGAACCAGTCTGTTTTTCCATGTCCAGTTCTAACTGTTGCTTCCTGACCTGCATTTCTCAAGAGGCAGGTCAGGTGGTCTGGTATTCCCATCTCTTTCAGAATTTTCCACAGTTTATTGTGGAAAAGGCTTTGGCATAGTCAATAAAGCAGAAATATAATTTTTTCTGGAACTCTCTTGCTTTTTCCATGATCCAGCGGATGTTGGCAATTTGATCTCTGGTTCCTCTGCCTTTTCTAAAACCAGCTTGCACATCTGGAAGTTCATGGTTCACCTATTGCTGAAGCCTGGCTTGGAGAATTTTGAGCGTTACTTTGGTAGCATGTGAGATGAGTGCAATTGTGCGGTAGTTTGAGCATTCTTTGGCATTGCCTTTCTTTGGGATTGGAATAAAACTGATCTTTTTAGTCCTGTGGCCACTGCTGAGTTTTGCAAGTTTTCTGGCATATTGAGTGCAGCACTTTAATAGCATCATCTTTCAGGATTTGGAATAGCTCAACTGGATGGAATTCTATCACCTCTACTAGCTTTGTTTGTAGTGATGCTTTCTAAGGCCCACTTGACTTCCTATTCTAGGATATCTGGTTCTAGGTGAGTGATCACACTATTGTGATTATATGGGTCATGAAGATCTTTTTTATGTAGTGTTTCTGTGTATTCTTGCCACCTCTTCTTAATATCTTCTGCTTCTGTTAGGTCCAGACCATTTCTGTCCTTTATCGAGCCCATCTTTGCATGAAATGTTCCCCTGGTATCTCTTAAGTTTCTTGAAGAGATCTCTAGTCTTTCCCATTCTGTTGTTTTCCTCTATTTCTCTGCATTGATCGCTGAGGAAGGCTTTTTTATCTCTCCTTGCTATTCTTTGGAACTCTGCATTCAGATGCCTATATCTTTCCTTTTCTTTTGCTTTTCGCCTCTCTTCTTTTCACAGCTATTTGTAAGGCCTCCTCAGACAGCCGTTTTGCTTTTTTGCATTTCTTTTCCATAGGGATGGTCTTGATCCCTACCTCCTGTACAATGTCACAAACCTTCGTCCATAGTTCATCAGGCACTCTATCTATCAGATCTAGTCCCTTAAATCTATTTCTCACTTCCACTGTATAATCGTAAGGTCATGATTTAGGTCATACCTGAATGGTCTAGTGGTTTTCCCTACTTTCTTCAATTTAAATTTGAATGTGGCAATAAGGAGTTCATGATCTGAGCCACAGTCAGCTTCCGGTCTTGTTTTTGCTGACTGTATAGAGCTTCACTATCTTTGGCTTCAAAGAATATAATCTGCAGGACTTCCCTAGTGGTCCAGTGGCTAAGACTCAATGCTCCCAAAGTAGGTCGGGAACTAGATCCCATAGGGGGCAAATAGGAATACATATGCTACAACTAAAATGCTGAAATGAAGACCAAAGATGCCGTGTGCCACAACTAAGACCTGGCATGATAAAATAAAAAATAAATATTTAAAACAAAAAGTCTCTGAAAGCATAGGGTTTGGAGAGCTTCTGGGTTGATGAATACATGGAGATTTTGGGAGAGTGGTCCATCCAGAGAGGGAATGGGAGTTCTGCATCCCTGCTCACATACCTTGCCCTATGCATCTCTTCCATCTGCCATTTTTGAGTTACATCATTTTATAATAATTAGATTGATCTAGTAAGTAAAATGTTGCTCTGAGTTCTCTGAGCCATTCTAGTAAATTAATGGAACTCAAAAAAGGGAGTTGTGGGAACCTCTCATCTATAGCTGAAACCACACAATCAGAAATCCCACATCAGATGGGATTCAAATTCAGCCAAAACTCAGACTGGGTCTTGAACCCATGGTCTTTTAATTGAAATCACACATCTGGTCTCAGGACTTAATGAAGCTCAGGTTCAAGTATAAGAAGCAGATTTACTGAGAGATAATATACACTCCATAGACCATGAGTTTGAACCATCTCAGAAGGCAAGAGGCCCTGAAAGATACATATTCCATGGACAGAATGTGGTCCATCTCAAAATGTGAAATGATTCCTAAAATATTTCATAGGTGAACAAGTGTGAGGGTTATTCCATCTACTTCAGGGGAAGGCGTGGGGATTTCTAGGAATTGGGCCACTGTCCATTTTTGGCCTTTTGTGGTCAGTCGAACTGTCATGGCATTTGTGGGTATGTCACTTGGCATATGAAAATGTATTACAAGGAGTATATAATGAGGCTTGGGCTTCCCTAGTAGATAAGATGGTAAAGCATCTGCCTGCAATGCAGGAGACCCGGGTTTGATCCCTGGGTTGGAAATATCCCCTGGAGAAGGAAATGGCAACCCACTCTAGTATTCTTGCCTGGAGAATTTCATGGACAGAGAAGCCTGGCAGGGTATAGTCCATGGGTTTGCAGAGAGTTGGACATGACTGAGCAACTAACACACACGTAATGAGGTTCAAGGTCTACTGGAAGTCGAATCTTCCACCATCTTGGGCCTAACTGGTTCTAACCAGTTTTTGTCATATCCTCCATGGCAATGTCATTCTTTTCAGGGTTGTGCCCTGCCCCCCGTTCCCTCCATAGCCCATGGATCAGAATTGCCAGTGACAACCTGGACTTGCTATAGCAGTCTGTAGTGTGTACATTGAGACAGGGGCAGGGAGGGGAAGTCTTAGAGGACTGAGCTCTTAACCCATGAGATCTAATGCTTTCTCTAACACTTGAATGCACATGAATGCCTGAATGCCTGATTATATCTCCATTTTTACAATCTGAAAGAGTTCATTTCATAAAAGTCTGTGTTCAGTTCAGTCAGTCAGTCATTTCTGACTCTGCAACCCCATGTAATGCAGCACATCAGGCTTCCCTGTCCATCACCAACTCCTGGAGCTTGCTCAAACTCACATCCATCGAGTCAGTGATGCCATCCAACCTTCTCATCCTCTACCCTCCCCTTCTCCTCCTGCCTTCAATCTTTCCCAGCATCAGGGTCTTTTCCAATGAGTCAGTTCTTCCTATCAGGTGGCCAAAGTATTGGAGTTTCAGCTTCTGGATCAGTCCTTCCAATGAACAGGACTGATTTCCTTTAGGATTTCCTTTAGGATTGACTGGTTTGATTGCTTTTCAGTCCAAGGGACTGTCAAGAGTCTTCTCCAACACCACAGTTCAAAAGCATCAATTCTTCAGCACTCAGCTTTCTTTATAGTCCAACTTTCACATCCATACATGACCACTGGAAAAACCATAGCTTTGACTAGACAGACCTTTGTTAGCAAAGTAATGTCTCTGCCTTTTAATATGCTGTCTAGGTTGATCATAAACTTTCTTCCAAGGAGCACGTGTCTTTTCATTTTGTGGCTGCAGTCACCCTATATGCATAAACAATCACTCCTCATTCTCCCCCATCCATACCCTTGACAACCACTTGGCTTCCTTCCTTCCTTTTTTTCTTTCTGTTGGCTGTGCCAAGAGGCTTGTGGGATCTTAGTTCTCAGGTCAGGGCTCAAACCCAGATTCTAGGCACTGAAAGCCCAGAGTGCTAATTGCTGAACCACCAGGAATTCCCAACCACTTATCTTTCTATCTCTTTGAAATGGCTATGGACTATGTAAATACTGACATAGGCACTAGTTTAATATATATATACACATACACATTTTGTCTGTCTCTCTATATCTTACACACAAATACATACATGTGCATACATATATGTACATTTATGTGTGGGTGTGTGCTAAGTTACTTCAGTCGTGTCTGAGTCTTTGTGACCCTATGGACTGTAGTCTGCCCATGCTCCTCTGTCCATGGGATTTTCCAGGCAAGAATACTAGAGTGGGTTGCCATGGCATCCTCCAGGGTACCCAGGGATTGAAACTGCATCTTTTATGTCTCTTGCATAGGAGGAGGCAGGTTCTTTACCACTAGCGCTACCTGGGAAGCCCATGTACATTTATATGTATGTACAAAAACTTGCCAAAGAATGTTCCAACTACTGCACAGTTGCACCCATCTCACACCGTAGCAAAGTAATACTCAAAATTCTCCAAGCCAGGCTTCAGCAGTACTTGAACCATGAACTTTCAGATGTTCAAGCTGGATTTAGAAAAGGTAGAGGAACCAGAGATCAAATTGCCAACATCCATTGGATCATAGAAAAAGCAAGAGAATTCCAGAAAGACATCTGCTTTATTGATTATGCCAAAGCCTTTGACTGTGTAGATCATAACAAACTGTGCAAAATTCTTCAAGAGATGGGAATAATAATAATTTTGCACAGTTTGTTATGATCTACACAGTCAAAGGCTTTGGCATAATCAATAAAGCAGATGTCTTTCTGGAATTCTCTTGCTTTTTCTATGATCCAATGGATGTTGGCAATTTGATCTCTGGTTCCTCTACCTTTCTAAATCCAGCTTGAACATCTGAAAGTTCATGGTTCAAGTACTGCTGAAGCCTGGCTTGGAGAATTTTGAGTATTACTTTGCTACGGTGTGAGATGGGTGCAACTGTGCAGTAGTTGGAACATTCTTTGGCAAGTTTTTGTACATACATATAAATGTACATGGGCTTCCCAGGTAGCGCTAGTGGTAAAGAACCTGCCTCCTCCTATGCAAGAGACATAAAGATGCAGTTTCAATCCCTGGGTACCCTGGAGGATGCCATGGCAACCCACTCTAGTATTCTTGCCTGGAAAATCCCATGGACAGAGGAGCATGGGCAGACTACAGTCCATAGGGTCACAAAGACTCAGACACGACTGAAGTAACTTAGCACACACCCACACATAAATGTACATATATGTATGCACATGTATGTATTTGTGTGTAAGATATAGAGAGACAGACAAAATGTGTATGTGTATATATATAATTAAACTAGTGCCTATGTCAGTATTTACATAGTCCATAGCCATTTCAAAGAGATAGAAAGATAAGTGGTTGGGAATTCCCTGGTGGTTCAGCAATTAGCACTCTGGGCTTTCAGTGCCTAGAATCTGGGTTTGAGCCCTGACCTGAGAACTAAGATCCCACAAGCCTCTTGGCACAGCCAACAGAAAGAAAAAAGGAAGGAAGGAAGCCAAGTGGTTGTCAAGGGTATGGATGGGGGAGAATGAGGAGTGATTGTTTATGCATATAGGGTTTCTTTTGGAGGTGAAGAATATATTTTAAATTCAACAAGGATGATGGTTGTGCCATAATGTATTAGTGTAAACATACTAATACCATTAAACAGTATACTTTAAAAGATGTGAATTTTATTTATCTAAATTATAGTCAAATAAGCTGTTATTTTTTTAAAAGTCACACTACACAAGCATTTCTCCTATAAATAACATTTCCTACCTCTGCACATCAGAAGTCATATCAGAGAGACAGAGAACATCTTAGAGGTCATCTACTTGCCTATCAACAACCAATTCTTAATTCCTGGCAGAAGCTTAAAATCTTATCAATCTTTAGGGCTTTCCTGGTGGCTCAGGGGTAAAGAATCCACCTTTCAGTATTAGAGACATGGGCTCAGATCCTTGATCCATGAAGATCCCACATGCCTCACAGCAACTAAGCCCATGCATCACAATTATTGAGCCTGTGTTCTAGAGTGGGAGCCACAACTACTGAAGCCCACTAGACTTACAGCCCGTGCTCCACAACACGATAAGCCACCACAATGAGAAGTCCGCGTACTGCAACTGGGCAGTAGCCCTCACTCGCCACAACCAAAGAAAACCTAGTGCGACAATGAAGACCCAGCACAGCCAAAAATAAATAAATAAATTATATTCCTTTAAAAAATCTTATCAACCTTTAGGATAATGTCAAACAAGATCTATCTTTCTTCCTAATCACATTTTAGTGAAACGTTCACAAGTATGAAGCCCATGATTTGGATAAAAGGAAAGAATCCTAGTTAAAAGTTTATCCAAAATTCTCTCTGAGGACTTCTCTCATGGTCCAGTGTTACGAATCCATCTTGCATTGCAGGGGACATGGGGACACAGGTTTGATCCCTGGTCAGGGAACTAAGATTCCACTTGCCCCAGGGAAACTATGCCTGCATGCCCAACTACTGAGCCTGGATGCTATAGAGACGGTGCATCACAACTAGAAAGAAACCTGTGCACTGCAGGGACAATTCCATGTTCTACAACTAAGACCTGACACAGCTAAATAAACAAAATTCTCCTTAGATTTTATATCATATATATCCTGATGGAAAAAATTTTTAATTATTTTACTATTATATATATGTATACATACACATATTTATGTATGTGTTATATATGTATGTATATTTTAAAGCTAAGCAATGCTAATAAAGGAAAATGGATAAATGTGTTTTACCTTTGATTCTACCTACATGTTGCAGGCTATTAGTTGTGAATTCTAAAGTCAACTTATAATTTATCTTCAAAAGAGAGGGCAAATGTTAACTGATGGTTCATTTCCTTGCTGCTCACCTCCTCCCCTCAAAAAAACCCATTTTCATCAGGCACAGAGCCAGAGTTCACTGAGACCAACTATTATTCATGCTCATCTACAGTGGCCAATAATACATGCTCCTGTCTGTGGAGTGTTCCTAAACACTTCCCATGTGGAGCTGCCCACTTTGAATGGCTGTTTACTCAAATAAACTCTTAAAATCTCTAACATGCCTCAGTTTATATTTCAACAAAGTAAAACCTCATTCTGTGAGATATTCATGGGCATTCCACAGAAGAAAACAAAGCCTTCTCAGCATTAGCAGTATTTTCTCTCAAATCACTCTAGAACATATATAAGAGAAATGTCAAACATGTAGGTATTAACCTTTTTTATTTTTCGTGATAATTTTCCTTTAAAAAGAGTTTGGCAAGAATGTCAGTCAAGTAAAACGATATCTCACAATCCATGAGATGTGAGGCCTGCCACTGCTACACAAGCTATACTTACCCAGCAGCTGGGATCAAACTGTGTTATCCATTATTATTACCAGACTATGTTAGTGAGAGGAAAGGTGGATAAAAATAAAGGTTAAAGTTTCACTAGAGCCTTAGGGAAACAGGCCCTCCTGTTAATCTTAAGATAAACCTTTATCTCAAGAATGTGTAAGGGGCTCATATCTAAGGCATGCAGCCTCTGGGGGATCTTTATCTCAAAAACCATTCCAGGAAATTATTTTCCAGAGAATGGGTTAACAGTAAAAATGCAGCTCGTCCAGCCATGTCGCCCTGATAACAAATAAACCTATCCCTGAAAATGTCAAGACCTGTACACTAATCAGGTCGCTCCACCCTAGCTGTACCCGTTTGTGGTTTTTGTGCTTAAAAACTGCTCTGTAACAAATGTTCGGGGTTCGTTCTCCCCTGGTGGTGATTGAACCCTGGCGCGCTGGCCTAATAAATCCTCTTGCAGTTTGCATCGAGTCCAAGTCCTGGAGATTATTTGGGCGACGGTTCCCTGAAAGAGGCAGAGAGGTCTAACATTTGGGGGCTCGTCCGGGATCCCTCGCGCATCTCAGATCTCCCTGACTCCCGGATTCGGAGGTATGTTCAAGCTCTCTGTGTGTTCTTGTTGTGCTAACTCTGTTTTCACTTGGAACTGAGGTACTGCTCGCACGTCTGTCCAACTCTGGTTTTCTGAATTTTCTGCAATCTGTCCGGGAGGCAGATCTGTGACGATCCTTGGGGACGCCCAAGACGTCAGTCTGGAAGGAGGGTTCAGTTTGATCCCCCTTCATCCGAATCAGGCGGAGCCTCAGGCGGGGCTCCCATCTGTAGTTTCTTCTGTTTTTGATCAGACACGCAGCGGCCGTTCTCTCTTTCCATTTTTGTCTTGTTTGTCTCTCTTCTAACTTGTCTTTCCCGTGGCATCCCCAGACGACTTGATGATGGGACAGACTGTGACAACCCCTTTGTCATTGACAACAAGTCATTGGACTGAAGTTAAGGCCAGGGCACATAACCTATTAGTAAGGGTTAAGGAGGGAAAGTGGCAGACTCTGTGCTCAGTAGAATGGCCCAGCTTTCAGACAGGGTGGCCACCCGAAGGTTCTTTTCCTTAGAACAGGTCAGCCTAGTCAAGGCTGTAGTTTTTACCCCTGGACCTCACGGACACCCAGACCAGGTGCCCTATGTTATAGTATGGGAGGACCTGGTTCTCTGCCCCCACCGGTGTGGGTCCGGCCCTTTGTTCTTTCCACAGGAACGACGTCGAGACCCGCTGTGGGGATTCTAGCCTTGAAACCAGCAGAGAAAAAAAGAAGAAAAAGCAAAAGCTCCTGCCAAAAGATATACCCGGACACTCAGACCGATCTCCTGCTCCTGAACCCTCCCCTGCCCTATCCGCCGGCATTAGTCCCCTCGCCAGACCCACTCCCCCGGCCCCGGCAACCCAGCCAACTGCTCCGTCCAAGCCCGCCCTGGATGAGGGGGAGTTGGGCCCAGCAGCGGGGATGTGAAGCCGCCGAGAGGCCACCCCAGAATCCTCTGCCATCCTTCCCCTCCGGGAGTACGGCCCCTCCGATAACCATGGAAATCGGCCACTCCAGTATTGGCTGTTTTCCGCCTCAGACCTCTTTAATTGGAAAACTCATAACCCTTCATTTTCCGATAATCCACAAGCGCTGACTTCTCTAATAGAATCCCTTGTTTTCTCACACCAGCCCACTTGGGATGACTGCCAACAATTGTTACAGACTCTCCTCACAACCGAGGAGAGACAGCAGGTATTGCTGGAGGCCGGAAAACGTGCCCAGAGATGACAGGCGCCCCATGGCACTACCCAATGAGATAGATGCTGGATTTCCGCTGACAAGACCCAACTGGGACTACAATTCCCCGGCAGGTAGGGAGCAGGCTCTGGTGGTGGGTCTCCGAGGGGCTGCAAGACGCCCCACGAATCTGGCCAAGGTAAGAGAAGTGACTCAAGGATCCACTGAGTCACCGACTGTGTTTCTAGACAGGTTAATGGCGGCATTTAGACGATTCACTCCTTATGACCCCATGTCCGAGGAGCATAGAGCAACTATAGCAATGGCTTTTATTGACCAGTCAGCCTCAGACATCAGAAAGAAATTACAGAGACTAGATGGGTTACAAGGATTCTCCCTTCAGGATCTGGTTAGGGAAGCAGATAAAGTATTCAATAAGAGGGAGACAGAAGAAGAAAAAGAAGAGAGAAAAAGGAAAGAACAGGAAGAACGAGAGCTAGAGAGAGAAAAGAGACAAGAGAGAAACTTAAATAAGATTTTGGCCATGGTAATTAGAGAGGGAAAAGGGAGAGATAGGGCTGAAGAGAAAGACCGCAAGGGAGTAAAGCGGGAACTAGGCCACCTCTAGATAAAGACCAATGTGCATACTGCAAATAAAAGGGGCACTGGCTCAGAGACTGCCCCAAAAAGAATAGGGGAAGGCCCTCCACTCCTGACAAGATCCTAGCTCTCAAGGAAGAAGATTAGGGGAGATGGGGCTTGGACCCCCTCCCGAGCCTAGGGTAACTCTCAAGGTGGAGGGGAAGCCTGTGCAGTTCTTGGTAGACACTGGAGCCCAACATTCGGTCCTGTTACAGTCAGAAGGGAAGCTGTCTACAAAGAAGGCTTGGGTACAGGGCGCTACCCATGGACTACCCGAAGAACAGTGGATCTCGGCGTGGGCTGGGTATCCCACTCGTTCCTTGTGATCCCTGAATGCCCTTACCCCTTGTTAGGATGGGACTTGCTCACAAAAGTGGGGGCTCAGATCCATTTCCACACTGAAGGTACCACAGTGACAGACGGGAAGGGGAGGCCGCTACAGGTTCTGACCTTAAAACTGGAAGATGAACACAGGCTGTTTGAAAGCCCCTCCCCCTCCCCTGAGACCACTGATATGCAGGAATGGCTGACTAAAACCCCTCTAGCCTGGGCTGAAGTTTCTGGCATGGGGATGACGGTCCGGCAGCCCCCAGTGGCGGTGGAAGTCAAGGCCACCTCTACTCCCGTATCTGTCCATCAGTATCCGATGAGTAGAGAAGCCAGAGACAGGATCTGCCCTCATATCCAGCGGCTCCTCAAATTAGGAATACTAATAAAGTGCCAGTCAGCCTGGAACACCCCTCTGCTCCCAGTCCACAAACCCGGAACAGGCGACTACCGGCCTGTGCAGGACCTGAGGGAGGTCAACAAGTGGGTGACCGACTTACACCCCACGGTACCCAACCCCTACAACCTGTTGAGTACACTTCCCCCAGCCGAAGGTGGTATACTATCTTGGACTTAAAAGATGCCTTCTTCTGCCTCCAACTCAGTCCCGTCAGCCAGCCTATTTTCGCTTTTGAGTGGAAAGACCCCTTACAGGACTCTCCGGACAGCTAACGTGGACCAGGCTGCCACAAGGATTCAAAAACTTGCCAACGATCTTTGACGAAGCCCTCCACCAGGACCTCACGCATTTCCGTGCCACCAACCCCCAGGTAACTCTGCTCCAATATGTAGATGACTTGCTCCTGGCTGCTGACACTGAAGAAGAATGCAGGAAGGGGACTGAGACCTTACTAATCGAGCTTGGATCTCTCAGTTACCGCGCCTCCACCAAAAGGCCCAGATCTGCCGGCAGCAGGTCAGTTACCTGGGGTACCAAATCAAGGACGGGAAGCGATGGCTTTCGGAGGCCAGAAAAGAGGCAGTGGCTAGAATACCAGCTCCCGAGAACCCTCAGCAAGTCAGGGAGTTCCTGGGCAGTGCAGGATTCTGCAGGCTCTGGATTCCGGGGTTTGCGGAGATGGCCGCCCCTTGTACCCACTGACAAAGGGCAGTACACCCTTCATCTGGGGAGAAAGTGAACAAAAGGCTTTTGACAACATTAAGTGAGCCTTGTCAGCTCCTGCCCTGGGACTCCCAGACGTGAACAAGCCATTCCATCTCTATGTGGCAGAAAATAATGGCATCGCCAAAGGGTCCTCACTCAAAAGCTGGGACCATGGAACCGGCCTGTGGCCTGGACCCTGCAGCTGCCGGCCGGCCTGATTGTTTAGTATAGTGGCCGCCATGGCAGTCCTAGTAAAAGATGCAGATAAATTGACTTTGGGACAGAACTTGATCGTCACCGCGCCCCACGCCTTAGAAAGTGTGATTCGACAACCTCCTGAGAGATGGCTGACCAACGCCAGAGCGACCCACTATCAGACGTTACTCCTGAACTCTGAACGGATCAAATTCACACCGGCGACTGGGCTTAATCCTGCCACGCTGCTACCAGACCCCAGTCAAGCCGAGGTGGTGCACAATTGCCAAGAGGTGCTGGCTGACGTACACGGGACCCGCAAAGATCTTTCTGACCAGCCGCTTCAGGATGCTGAGGTGACATGGTATACGGACGGAAGCAGCTTTCTCGAAGAAGACAGGATACGAGGTGCCGGGGCTTGTCAAATTGGCTGAACAGATAGTCCAGAATTGCAAGCCTTGCCAAGAGGTGAATGCCAGCCAGAACAAAGCGAGCCAAGGCTTAAAGGACTCCAACTGGTCCAGAGAGAGGTGTGGACCAAGCTCGCTGAAGCTTATCAACCCGGCACCCCAGGAGAGGCCCACCCGTTCCAAGTGGGAGACTCGGTTTACGTCCGCCGACACCGGCAGCAGAACCTAGAGCCCAGGTGGAAGAGACCCTACATCGTCCTGCTCACCACCTCCACTGCCGTCAAGGTCGACGGAATCTCCTCCTGGATCCACGCCTCCCACGTCAAGGCTGCTCCGGAACCATCACTTCAATGGAAGGCGCACCATACCTCTCACCCCTTAAAGCTCAAACTCTGCTGATTCTCGGGCTCGCAGCCCTCCTCCTGATCCTCCCAAATGTGAGTGCATCAAATCCCCACCAGCCTCAACAACTGACTTGGCAAGTAGTTTCACAGTCGGGAAGGGTCGTATGGTCTAGTACTAACATCATCCCGCCAACCGCCTGGTGGCCAGACCTGTACCCAGACCTCTGCCAACTGGCAGTAGGAGTGCCTACTGGATGGGACCTTGAAGGGCATTCTGACCTTCATGAAGCTCCCCAGATATTCACCCCTGACCCTGGTGACTTTGACCTTTCCGACTCCTCGGTTGCGCCAATCAATTCAGAAGGAGTGTGCTAAGAACTTATACTCTGTATGTATGTCCAGGGCTGCATAGGGAACGAGCCTTAAGTAATTGTGGGGATGTAGATGATTTCTATTGTCAACACTGGGGTTGTGAGACTACGGGTGATGTTTACTGGGGGCCGTCTTCTAGTTGGGACCTTATTACAGTCAAGGCCATTTATACGCATCATCAAGATGTGTATAAATGCAAGTCATGGTGCAATCTGCTCCATATTCAGTTTTCTGATAGGGCAAAACAGAGGCGAACTACAGAATGGATCAGGGGTTTTTCGTGGGGCCTACGGCTATATAAAAGCCGTTACCATGGCCTCCTATTCTCCATTAGATTAAAAATAGACTCTCCACCCCCCAGTCTATCGGTCCCAACCCAGTTCTAAATCCCGGGAGCCGGCTCCTACTGAAAAAGAAAAATTAACAGCAACAGGAGCCACAATAGCTCCACCCCAGGTGGCTCCCTACAACATATCCACCCTAATGGGGCCACTGGTCATTTTACTCCTCCTCCTCACTATAGGGCCTTGTATTCTCAAACGGTTAATCTCGTTCATCCAAGACCGGATAAGTGCTGTGCAGGTGCTTATGCTAAGACAACAATATGCAGCATTTCCTCAGGGAGACCTAGGCCCATGATTTCAGGATTGAAATCCAAACTAAAAGAAGAGGGGAATGAGAGGAAAGATGGATAAAAATAAAGGTTAAAGTTTCACTAGAGCCTTAGGGAAACAGGCCCTCCTGTTAATCTTAAGACAAACCTTTATCTCAAGAATGTGTAAGGGGCTCATATCTAAGGCATGCAGCCTCTGGGGGATGTTTATCTCAAAAACCATTCCAGGAAATTATTTTCCAGAGAACGGGTTAACAGTAAAAATGCAGCTCGTCCAGCCATGTCAACCTGATAACAAATAAACCTATCCCTGAAAATGTCAAGACCTGTACACCAGTCAGGTCGCTCCACCCTAGCTGTACCCGTTTGTGGTTTTTGTGCTTAAAATCTGCTCTGTAACAAATGTTTGGGGTTCGTTCTCCCTTGGTGGTGATCGAACCCCGGCACGCCGGCCTAATAAATCCTCTTGCAGTTTGCATCGAGTCCAAGTCCTGGAGATTATTTGGGCGACGGTTCCCTGAAAGAGGCCGAGAGGTCTAACATTAGTTATCTCATAATTTTAGCATGTGCTTTTAATGTTCCCCAATGTCAATTGTATATTTGCATATAAATTAAATGCTAATAGCTTCTAATTGAAATTAGTTTTTTTCATGAGACCCTTTTATGATTTCTGTTAGTTCAACTCTATTTCTCATGAACTCCAGTTGCTGTCCTATCACTATGTTATCCTTTTAAAAATATTGTATTGACAGATGAATTTGGGAAATTCAGACCTAAAAATACAAGAACATTTGAGCTTAGAGAACTCAATAACTTCGAGTTTTAATCCAAACTCCACCAGTTATCATCTAGTGAAATGAGATCATCCAGATAAGTACATCCAGATAAGTACAAGATAATGACAGTTATACTTGTTATTCATCATACCCTAGGCACTTACAGGAGCAGAGATAGAATGAAGAAACCTGCCTTTAGGTCATCACAGTCCAGAAGCACCATTCCTTTCTTCTAGCCACACTATGATAGCAAATAGAAATGACTATTTCCCAGAATCATAGAACTTCAGAACAGAAAGGATGGAAGATCATTTAAGTCCCCCATTTAATAGCTGAAGGTCAGAGATAGTACTGTATTTCATATTCAGGAAGCAGTGATAAAATTATGATTAGAACTTGAAATAGACTGTATCTCTGATTCCAAATATTCATTTCCCTTTCATATGAAAGGTTTAATTAATTCCACCCATTCTAATATAACATGCATTGCTTGGTACAGAAGTATATACCTCTATTCCACTGACATTGGGCTTGACCATGCGCTTCAGCCGCTGGAAGGCACATTGTATACACCATGGCCAAACAGAAACTTTAAAAGTCATCGTCTGATGTTGCCAGCTCCCTATTTTTTTCCCTCTGCCAGAGACTCACACGTCCTAGAAGAGACAGTCTCTTCAGCCTGGAATGAAGAGGACACTGGAAACAGACATGCGTATGATCCATCTTCTCACATGTCAAGAAAGTGAAAAACTGTTTATTTTCTATTGTTGTAAGCCATTGAGTTGTATAGTTGTTCATTCCTAGAGCAAAGATGAATAATTTAGAACAAAGAACCAAAAGGGTACGTGATTTGCTCAAGTTTACACAATTAGGCAGCTAAATGGCAGAACCAGAATTGAATCTCACTTCTTTTAACATCCAGTCCAGTCTTCTCTCCATATTTCAGAACTCCTTAAATGACCGATGTAAATATCTACACAGAATACTTTAATATTTAGAACATCAGAAAAAGCAATTTACTCCAAGACAATGGCTTTGTCCAATTAATTGTTCCTTATATGCAACTAACAGGCTACTAGCAATCCAGCCATTCCTCTTGAAGTGAACTGGGTGGTGTGGAGTTGGGGACTGAGTAAGGTTTGCCCTTTTACATTTGTTCTTGTTAGCTGGGTCAGCTTCAAGTGCCTGTTATCTGAGGTAAGATACTGGACTCCAGCAACAGCGCCGGTGTATCAGTATAGTCTTATCTCAGGAACATATGGACTCTTTCATACTTGGTTTCTCTAAGTAGGCTTTTAAAGTGATGGCAAATTCTGTCAACAACGCACACCTGTTTTGTGTCCTCTCCAGTAAAAAAAAATCTGTCTAGGCACTTCAAGAAGCTCTCTCTACTATGAGGCCACTTTGTCCCCTGTTCCATTTACTCCTGTAGCCATTTCCCTCAGGAGGTTTTCCAGACTGTATGTTTTCAGTGAGCCCTTCTGGTTAGAACTAGAACCTTTTATCTACTGATTATGTTTTTTTGGACCTTTATACCTCATCACTGGAAAAGACTCTGATGCTGGGAGGATTGGGGGCAGGAGGAGAAGGGGATGACAGAGGATGAGATGGCTGAATGGCATCACAGACTCGATGAACATGAGTCTGAGTGAACTCCAGGAGATGGTGATGGACAGGGAGGCCTGGCGTGCTGCAATTCATGGGGCTGCAAAGAGTTGGACACGACTGAGTGACTGAACTGAACTGAGCTGAACCCCATCTGAACTATATGATATAGAGTTTCTATATCTAACTCAATATTTGTTCTGTATTCACTTGGTCTATCAGTCATATTAGACTATAGGAATTTAAATGTGGAACTCAAAACTAATGTACTACATTCAGTGCTATAGACCTTTGAAGGCATTAATTATATGCTGAATGTTGTTATTCACAGTACAGTATGTACAGTTATTTATTCCTAGAGCAAAGACAAATAATTTAGAACACAGAACCAAAAGAGTAAGTGACTTGCTCAAGTTTACACAACCAGGCAGCTAAATGGCAGAACCAGAATTGAATCTCACTTTTTTAACATCCAGACTCAGTCGTGTCAGACTCTGCAACCCCATGGACTGCAGCACGCCAGGCTTCTCCATCCTTCACCATCTCCGAATTTGTTCAAACTCATGTCCATGGAGTCAGTGATGCCATCCGACCATCTCATCCTCTGTCATCCTCTTCTTCTTCTGCCTTCGATCTTTCCCAGCATCAGGGTCTTCTTTAAAGAGTTGGCTCTTCACATTAGGTGGCCAAAGATATGCTGAATAATTATATAATACGATTAATTAGGCTTGTTTATGAGAAGTTAACTATTCTTGGTTAATTTAAGGTTGGACTCTTGAGTTTGGTAAAGTTGGAAATTATACAGCTAATATGCAGTGAAGGGTATTTTTGGGTGAGTAATCATTGTAGACAACCAATCTGACCCATTATTTAATAAAGAGGTTCCATTTTTATTCTAAACTATAAGAAGGTTTTATCTTAGACTTTCTGATTATGTCAAAAGATTGATCTATAGCTCATATTGTATACCAAGATAAATTCCAAGGTGATCAGAGATCTAAATATAAAAAATTAAACCATAAAAAAATATTTTTAACTTTGGCGTGTGGAAAGCTTTTTAAATATGGCTCAAAATTTAGAGGCCATAACAGAAGTTGATAAATTCAACAACATTTTTAAAAATTCTGAAACATAGACACAGACACACATACACAGCCAAGTAATTTTATAAACTGGCAAAAAAAAAAAAAAAAGCTTTTCAAGTTAAATTGAAAAATAATTTTTCTAATATACAATGAGTACCTAAAATCAATAATAAAAAAAGTGACAACCTAAAAGTAAGTTACATGACCAGAGTGTTCAAAAATGGAATTATAAATGACTCTTAACCATATAGATAGATACTAACCTCAGTCATCATAAGAGATACAGATTAAAATTAAACTCATATATTACTTTTCATCTAGGAGACTGACAAAAATTCAGTGACTTCAAAATGTACCAATACAAGTATAAATTTAGACAAAATCTCTATGATGACAATTTGTCAATATTAACCAATTAATAAATGCATACAGAAAATTTTCAGAAATATTATTTTTGAAAATTTATTTGACCAATAAACTTGCCAATTTGCAAAATGACATTTGTACAAATTTATTCATTGAATAATTGTTTATACTACTAAAACAATGAAAACCACCTAAGTGTATATCAGTTGAAGACTTTATACTAATTGTGGTATATCCTTACAAATACTCTGTAACACTAAAAGAGAATGAGAAAACTCCTTATGCACAATATGAAAAGATAGCTGAGGAATATTGTGTAATGAAAAAGATAGGGATGGGGAGCAGCCAGACAAGGATAAGAACAGGAAACTTACCTCCGAATAGTTGTTTTACCTTTCAGGTTTTTGAACCATTGAAATATATTACCTATTCAAAAAATTTTAGGACAAAAAAGATGGTTTAAAGGGTCAATAAACGAAGAGTTAGGAAAGCAAATTAGATGAATTAGTTTTCAAAGTCTATTTGACATTAATAAATAAAGCCTTAGATATTTTTCTTCTTAAAACTCACTCTAGAAAAATGTTGTGCATTAAATTGAATTGCATCTCAAAATGCTGTTAGCCAAAACCCCAATGAAGCATGTTCTAACACCTTTTAAATACATGGGGCCTGAATATTATTTCCTGGCACTCTTTTAAGAGTAAGTATGTGAGAAGAATTTGGGAATATAGCAATTTTTATTTTGATATTTTGATACATTTCCCACAGTGTCTGAAGAAATACCTGGCATTTTGCCTTTTTTTTTTTTGCATGGGGCAGGAGGAGCTGTATTGGTTAGATAATCTATTCCCAATCATATGGTTTCACACTTGATAGCTATATAAGAGGACAAGGGCTGCCCTGTGTTTCTTTGGATATTATTGTGGATACATGATATAATATATTTTAAACACTAGAGGTAGAGATTATTTTCTAGTTAGATCATTAACCAGGTACCTCATAGAAGGAACCACTTGTTAAAAAAAAAAAAAAGAGGGCCTGGCAATAAGTTGAATACATATATATAAACATACATAGATACATACTTACATACATAGAATAGACAAATCCTATCTATGCATTAAACTTCTATGGAGTGCAAAACAGAACTATAGGCACAAAGAGAGATAGTAAAGATTACTAAAATATGATTCCTATTAAAAAGAGCTTAAATTTCACACAACAAATAAGATAGGTAACACAGTACATCAAAATACAAAGTTGAATGTAGTAAGCTATTAAGGAACAGATTTGCGGAGCACAGAACTATATGCCTTGGATAGCGGCACTGTCAAAAAAACCCAAAACAAAAACAAGAATTGCAGGTAAAAATTTAGGAGCATTCCTTTAGCACCATGTAAGGAAGATGGGGTCTTCAAGTCTTCTTGGTCTTAAAGTGACTTCTGGTCATGTATGAAGACAATTTCTCTGGTTCTACAACTGCCTGGACAAAATAACCTCCAATATTGGCTGGTGTCCTTTATTATGTGGTGCTTCTTTTCACCACAGGAAGTTTTCTGGTTACTGACCCAGGATGTCTTGCAGACCAGAAATTCTTTATTGGTGTTGTTTTTAATAGTTTTGGTTGTAGTGGGTCTTCGTTGCTGCACGCAGGCTTTCTCTAATTGCAGTGAGCAGGGGCTACTTGCGGTTGCAGCGCACAGACTTCTCACTGTGCTAGCTTCTCTTATGGAGCACAGGCCCTCCAGTAGGTGTGATGCCAGGCCTTAGTTGCTCTGTGGCACGTGGGATCTTCCTGGACCAGGGACTGAACTCATGTCCCCTGCATTGACAGACAGATTCCTATCCACTGCACCACCAAGGAGGTCCAACCAGGAATTTTTAGAGTAGACTAATTCCAAATATGAGCTATCTCCATTTCACACTGCAAATTCCTAAAGCTCTATGAACAAATCTGTCATGAGTAGACTACCATGAGAAAGTGAGTCACCTCAAAGCCCTGTCGACCCTCAATCAATAGAAAACCTCCCATTTCAGAACTTGGGAAGATGAGCTCCAGGCACAAGATCTGCTGGGACTTTAGGGAAATGTTAGCAGCAGAAGCCGCTCAGCCAGAAACAAACAGGAGACCACACTTAGCCCCCTCCTCTATGATGTCTTTACATCTCTTAGTAAATTTTAGTATTTTTGGAAAATAAAATTCAGTGAGCAAATAAGCAGAAAAACTGAAAGTATTTTCTGAGGCAAATGCATGTTTAACAACAGTGTGAGCAAGGCAGTTATAACAAGTCCCAGGGCAGGCCGTCTAAAATATCTGCCAGGAAAAGACTGTCCAACTTAGAAACACGGTTCAGCAAAACTCCATTTTTTTTCATCCTAACATTAAATATTGATGAACTAGCTTCGGGTTGTTTTGTGTGCCAGCGTATTTTATCAGAACTTAAGAGTTTACATATAAAAAAAAAAATCAGCCTAAGCAGCTGTTTCACAAATTTCTGTAACACCTCTAAAACTGTCATAGAATGGATTAGAAATTTACAAAGACATGAATTTTTGGATTAAAGTGGATTGCAAAAAAAAAAAAGTCAGATCTAATTTGTGAAGTAAAATACATAGCATTATGCTAAAAATGATCTAACTTCATACAAGAGACTCATTCATATGGGTACTTCTGACATTTACCTCTCAGCACTAGTCTTCCTGTCTTTGAACATGTCTGGAGGACACTGTAGTGATAGCTGAAGTTCTTCTTCAGAGTCTCCTCCAGAAAACCCATCTTCCTTTCCCTCCATTTGTCCTTTTCTCCCTCCCATCCCTCCGCAGAACCTCTCTCTCCATTCATACTGTTCTTTCCATGTCAGCATTAAGAATCCTCAAGCCAAACTCTAAATTTCTAAGCAATAATTTCATCATTAGGTTTTTGATTATACACCCTGCTCAGAGTTACATTTTCATTACAGAGTAAAGGTTATTAAAGTTCAACATGTGTTTGGCATTATTTCTAAAAGGCGTTGGTCTCTAGTAAGCTACAGGAAATTTAAGATTGCAAACCTGCAAGCTAGCAGCACAAAGCATCTACTCCATGAATTTGCTGCAGTAGAAATCTTCACTTTTCCCTTCTGCTTTTGGCTACATCAGCTTAAAACAGGAAAGGATCCATAACACCATCACCAACAGCAAACTTCTGTCATAAACTAAGAACTGTACTTATGCTAGATGTGTCTCTGCCCTCCAAGAAGGTAGACAATATCAAAATGCCTTCAGCCTACAAAGATTCGAGGAAATCCTGGAGCAGTGCAGGAAGGATTCTAAACCCTTAAGAATGTCTGGAAGGACAAAAGCTTGATAGCAAGTCTAACACAAAACAGGCAAGTAGTTTTAATTCTGGCCATGGTATATTCTTCTCCCCCAACCCCCTGTTTTTAAAAAAATTATTGTTTTAAATTTTCTAATTGTGCCCCGTTGGTATATTCTCTTCCTTGAGGCAGAGACAAATCATTAAAGGATTTAAAATTCTCTCTCTCTCCCCTCTCCTTCCTTCTTTCTCCCTTGTCCTCTTCCTCTTTCTATTTTAATAATACTAAGCTACCTCAAAGTGTTGCTGGAAGGATTCTTAAGTATGTTAAGTGCTTTGAAGATGAAAAGCAATATATAAATGCTTAAGTATTACTATAAAAGTACAAGTAAATGAGCTCAGAGCATGTGATTTAAATGGAATGCCTGTGAATACACAATCCACAGATAGCCAAACAACTAAAGAAGCTTCAGCTAAGACTCATAACCCACATGACAATAAGCCTTTAATATTACAGAATGTTTTCAGAAGCCTTTCCTTCTGAAAGGCTCTCAGAAGAGATCATTCAGATCTAGGCTTTCCTTTTACAAGCTGAGAAAAGGGAAGTCACAAATGACCTGTTGAAGGTACATGGAGGGATAGAGAGAGACATGAAGAAACCAAGCCTCCTCAGTGCCCATCAGCACTTCTTACGTCACTCCAGGTAACTCTAAGGTGTCTAATATAGGGAAGAAAACAGCATGTGCAGTTCAAATGCTAGTATTTGTTTCCACACATCTGGATATTGGTAAATATACTAATTTAAGATTAAATTCTCTTTTATTGAGAGTAAGTGTTCTTCTTTAGATATACCTTGACTCTGTATATATGAAGCAGTTTTTCCATTAGAAGGGTAGTTACAAGGATCTATAACTATACTCACATTCTAGTGACCCTCAGAAAACTGGTAAATGTGAGCTACAGAAGGAAGTGTGAATATTTTCATCTGACACCAACCACAACAACTGGAGCAGCTGGTAAAAAGAGTAAATAAACACTGACACAATCCCTAGGGGTTTCCCTGGTGGCTCAGCTATAAAGAATTTGCCTGCCAGGCAGGAGACTTGGGTTTGATCCCTGGGTTGGGAAGATTCCCTGGAGAAGGGAATGGCAATTTACTCCAGTATTCTTGCCTGGGAAATCCCATGGACAGAGGAGTCCATTAAAGAGTCAAACATGACTGAGTAACTAATCAATGATAACAACCCCTACACTGACAGATATTCTTCAGCAAACTTCTCAAATGAGACTCTCCATGCTACTTTGGAATTATCTTTTTAAATGAAATATAGAGAAGTGTCTGGGATTTCCCTGGTGGTCCAGTGGCCAAGACTCCTTACTTCTAATACAGGAGTCTGAGTTTGATCCTTGGTCAGGAATTAGATCCCCACATGCTACAACTAACAGTTCAAGTGCTGCAATGAATATCAAAGATCCTGAGTGCTGCAACAAGATCTGATGCAGTGAGGTAAACAAATATTTTTAAAAAGAAATATACCAAAGTATCAGTTAATGGGGAAATGATACCCGGTACCATTTGAAATGGAGCACTTTGGCCTTGGATGATGGTAAGGACTTCATCTTATTACTAAACCAGTAGATCTGTTCTGGTTTAATAAGGCTGCCTTAAATTCTCTTCAAGTAAATTGGGGCCCTCCAACTTTTAGTGGGCAGCAGAATCACAAGGAGGGGTTTGTTAAAACAGATTGCTGGCTCCATTCCCAGAGTTTCTGACTAAGGTTAGGGCAGGCCATCTGAAATTAGCCCATTTCAGATGGGAAGTTTAATTCGTATTTCTAACAAGTTCCCAGAAGACACTGATACAACTTTGGATGACACTTTGAGAACCAGTGGGTTAAAGGAAAGCCATGCAAGTAAGAGTCAATGGTTTGGCTCTGCTTCAATTAGCTGCCTGGGTAGAAGTCTACTCAGAATGCAAAGAGGAGCTGGTAATTAACCAGGAAAAACGAATCCCTGAAGATGAGTTTACAAATTAGCAACGCCAAATCTTGCTGGCCCAAATCTGGTTTGATTCACACAGTATTATTTATTTTAATTGAACTTGTTGCCAACAGTTAAAATGCATAACACTTTGTATAAAAATTTGTTCTAGCTTCTCTCAATAAATCAACTATCTGACAGCACTGGGCCATATGCTCCCATTATTCAGGACACCATGTCAGTCTCTACCTACCTGGCTTCATTTGCTCAGATTGCCTCCTGCCTTTGACTTGGTGTTTCATGCGGATAATGAATCTAAAAATTTCAAGCCTCCAAATCACTTTTTAAGTTATCTACTATACACAGTTTTACTAAGTAAACCAGGCATGTCACCCCTCACTTCATTTTACTGTATTCTGTTTGAAAGCAGTCTATGCATATACAAAGGAGCAAAACAGAATCTCACATCATTGACCGGTATCCCTAGGACTGTCAAGGCAATTTTCCATTTTCTTTACTTTGGAATAGATAAATATTATATCACTTAAGTTTCTAAGGAATTTAGAAGCAAGAAAAAGCCCAGGAATGACATATTTACTATATAGAATTAATACTCTCAAATGTATGTTTTATTAAATAGTAAAATATATTTTATTTTCTGTATCTTCTTTAAATAGCTTTTATATATGTGTGCTGTTTGGTTTTATTTTACTACTCAAACTTCACTTTTCACTCAAATTTCCTTCCTATTTTTTTTTCTTGGGCTGCACTGGGTCTGAGTTGTGACATGTGGTATTTAGTTCCCTGTGCAGGGATTGGAGCCAGGCCCCCCAGCATTGGAAGGGTGGAGTCTTAGCCGCTGGACAATTGGAAAGTCTCCTTTACCTTTTAATTTAAAAGTTTAATCTATCTATATACTTTTAGAGAATTGCTCAAATCTAGTTTGGAATAAAAATAATACTAAAGTAAATATTCACATTATTCTTTACACATTATGATGAGCTTTGGGGAGAGATGTTCTAGTTCTACTTTAGTTTGCTGTGCTCCCAAGACCAGCCTCACCTGGGCACTTGTTAGAAATGCAGATTATTGGATTCCCACTCCAGACCCATCAAACCAGAAAACCCAAGAATAGGACCCAGCAACCTGGATTTTACCAAGTTCCCTGGGTAATTCAGATACACAATAAAGTCTAAGAACCACTACTTCTTTAAAATATCAAATGGATATGGAAAGTAATTGTGCCTGTGTGAACAGTGAAATATGAACCCAAAGGATTTGTGAAAGTGACTCCGGAATCATTTGAAAGTATAGTGTTTTGGTTGATGTTGTTCTCTATTCAGTCAGAACATAGAGATTTTTCTTTCTCATCTTTCTGAAGGAGGCTTTTGTACTTTAGAATTTGCTTTCATAACTAGCTTTGGGAACTATAAGACATTTTATTTGAGACAGATACAGGAGACCACAGTACTAGTGGAAAGGGCAGGGAAATAAACTTACACTCTCATTTTGCTTTATATCTTTTTGATATATTCTTAAAAATAAACTGTCCATGGGTAATTTGGACAACAGAACCAATATATTCTCCATCTTTTTTATACTTATCATCAGCATGATAATATCCATGATGAATCCAATGATTCTCAACCATCAGTTCAGTTTTCAGTTCAGTCACTCAGTTGTGCCCAACTCTTTGTGACCCCATGAGTCGCAGCACCCCAGGCCTCCCTGTCCATCACCAACTCCCAGAGTTCACTCAGACTCACGTCCATCGAGTCAGTGATGCCATCCAGCCATCTCATCCTCTGTCGTCCCCTTCTCCTCCTGCCCCCAAATCCCTCCCAGCATCAGGGTCTTTTCCAATGAGTCAGCTCTTCGCATGAGGTGGCCAAAGTACTGGAGTTTGCTTTCAAATCACTAAAGAGCTTTCAGAAAATATACTGACCTCAGCTCCAATCTCAGAAATCCTGACTTGGTTGGCCTTATATGAGGCCAGGGCCACTGGTACACTTTTAAGAGCTCCCTAAGTGATTCTCATGCAAAGCTGGGGCTAAGAAGCCCCGTTTGCATCCTTCTTCACTAAAAACCAAATTTCTGATCTCAGTCTTTATCTCTCTGTGAAACACGAAACTACCTCTCTTTACATGAGTAGAGATAATTTCAGTAACTAGGAAATCTTGACTATCAAGTGAAAGGGCCTATACACAAAGTTACTCTACTTATATCAAGCAAAGATAAAAATATGTGCAAGTAATTCAGGTTTCCAAACACTTTCTACCAGATAATTAAAGCCAAATCACTGTTTCTTTGGCTTGAAAATTTGGATAATTAGCTTATCTCTCCACCTTGCTCTGGGGTCCGCTGTTCGCTTGACCTCAGTAGAGAACAGGAGGGGAGGTAATCAATTTCTAATTTTATTTTGTGGGTGGAATTTTGATACAATCAAATCCAAAAGCCTTCAGTCTTTTGCTGGATGAATTTACTTCTGAAAATATTAACTCTGGATCAGAATTCAGAAACAAAATGTTAATTCCTTTTCTCTACACCCTCAAAACTATTTATTTATTTATGCAACTGTTATTTTGTGACAATACTTTCTTTCCACTATTTCCTCATGGCATGCTAAAGGATCTTTAGTTTTTGACCTTTTGATATGAAAACAGGCATTACAGCCATGCTTTGTGGTTCTTTTTTTTTTGATTTAGGGAAGTGGCAAGAATGTGTAGAATAATCACAGAAGTTCATATTTCCTCTTATAAACAAATGAAAAGGGCAACTCACCAGTTTCTCACTGACTTCAGGGACCTTTTATTTAAAAAGAATAAGAGAGAAGAAAATTTAGAAAATATTTAATTTTGTGATATCCACAAAGACCACGATATTGAAGAGGATCCAACATTTATTTTCAAAGTCTTAGCAAAATTGTTCTATTGTGTTTACCAGCAAGAAGATCTGAGATGGAATCTTAGTTCTAGTCATAAACTAACTGTGATTTAGGGAAAACTACCTAACAACCCTAAACCTTGTTTTGTATTCAGTAAAATGATCTTATGTAGATTAAATTAGACAGTATGTATAAAGTACTTGCCCAGTACAAAATCAGTAAGTGGTAATTCATCATTATTAGTACTCTGGCAAGATTCTTTGAAGGCTAGCTTTGACTGCATTTTTCAAACTCTTCTCTGTCTACACCAAACTGAGGTATTAATTAAGAAACAGAGATTTGAGATGTTTCCATAGTAGATGAAGTCATTAAGAAACTGCTTTTAAGAAAGGAGGGAACTGGCAAACTCAAGAACCACAGGATATATGAAAACTGGATAAGCAGGTTTCTATATTGCAACATTCACTTTGGAGAAATAACCCATAAATATGAGGGTGATCAATCTAAACGGATCAGTTAATTAACACGAGGGCTGTGTCATCAAGAAACTAAGGAAGCGTCTTTTTCCTAATTCCATTGGATTTTACAGTGATTGGACTTTGACACATCTGCACAACACATACACCTCAGCGGACAGTACAGAGAAAGCCTCCCAGAGAGTCAGAAGAGTCAGCTGCCCAGTGACCTACTGGTTCAGAGCCTCCGAGGGACCTTCCAAGCAAGCCACAACCCCACTTCCTGCTACACTCCAGATCCTCCCCTGGGCTCACATTCCAAGCTGTGCTGACTCTTCCTCCCAGAGACTCCTCCAGGTCACAGCTTGAGGAATTCTACGGCTGGATGAAGACACTCTGAGAAGACTGATGGGAAGTGTTATAACTCACAAACAAATCTGAAAGGGGGATGGGACTCTGTGCTCCCAGATGAAAGAGATTCAAGCTTGTGAATCACTGAAAATAACAGGATATCAGACAAGAAGGGCCTTGTCCCAGAGTAATAGCCTTACTCAGAGATTAAAATAGGTCTGACCTTTGTCTCTGGGACTATGTTGTCTCAGTCACATTTAGTTGCTCCAGCTGAGGGCTTCTGGAAACCTCCATATGTGTGTTGCAAAACTGCAACAGGGGGTGGTCTCTCCTTCAACACAGAGGAGCCACTTATTAAAGGCAGCACTTAACTGGAGCTTGTGACTTCTAAGCCAAGAAAATGGAGCTTACTGAAATTCCAGTCGTCTTTTTTTCCTCTCAATTAGACACAGAGAAATGTGACAGTCAAGGAAACTGAAGTTCTCCAGCCAACACTGAAGTTCCTTGGTCATCATCCATACATCTGCTTGCTTCTGGAGGGGCCTTAAGATCCCAATCTTCTTGTGTGGCTTCTTTACTTAAAAACTTATTCAGAGAGCCAACTATTGTCATGTTTGGGGACACAGAGGTGTAGCTCTGTTCAACAGGATCAACAGAACAGAAGGCAAACTATTCATAAGAAGAGATCCCAAGATTAGGAAACTAGAAGCCTGTTTTCTAAGGCTCCCTTGCCAATGAGTCACTGCCTCAATTTCAAATTATTTCTCTATTTCTCAGTTTCACCTTCTATAACTATAGAGATAATAATACCATTCCTCCCTGGTTCCTCAGTATATTGTGAAAATAAATTATTATACATGTGAGCCCTGGGGAGAAATGGCTTAAATCAAAGCATTATTTTACTATTTCTTACTGCCAAATAGTCTCCATGGTAATCACAGTTTACGTTTACCAATGCTACCTCTGGCCTGGTAACCTAAATGTCAAAATGTGGATATTGCATTGCAGGTTTTGAAGGCTTCTGTTCTTCAAAATTGTGCTTTTAATTCACCATGACACCCAATTTGCTTATTTCATTTGGCCAAACATCATTTTGCACAAGCAGCCTCTACTTGGAGCTGAAGTGAACATTCAGATCTTTAAATCTGATGTAGATGAGCTAGGGATGTAAGCTCTCCATCTAAGAGGGTACCATCTCATAGAATGCTGCTGCTAAATCAAGAATACTGGAGTGGGTTGCCATTGCCTTCTCTAATGCATGCATGCATGCTAAGTCGCTTCAGTCGCATCCAACTCTGTGTGATGCCATAGATGGCAGCCCTTCAGGCTCCTCTGTCCACAGGATTCTCTAGGCAAGAATACTGGAGTGGGTTGCCTTTCCTTCTCTGATGTCACAGACAGTGGTGGTCATTTCCTATTCTGATTTACTCTTCCGTTGGTCTCTGACCTGGAAAGAACAAGGTAGTATTGCTTAACCATGTGTTGTATTCAAACCATAGTGACCAACAAGCAGGATTTCAAAACTTGCTTGGAATGACGTACAGCATGTGGCCCATGGCATCAGAATCTAACATCCCTAAAACAGCTCTTTGTTATTTTATATTAAGAGTGACATGGGCCTTCCCTGGTGGCTCAGTGGTAAAGAATTTGCCTGCCAATGAAGAAGACACGAGTTTTATCCCGGATCAAGGAAGATCCCACATGCCACAAAGTGAATAAGCCCGTGTGCCACAACTATTGAGCCTGTGCTCTAGAGCCTAAGCAGCAATTACCAAGCCCTTGCAACCTAGAGCCCTGCTCCAAAATAAGAGAAGCCACTGCAAGCACATGACAACCACAGAGAAGCCCCCACTCGCCACAACTAGAGAAAAGCCTGTCCCGCAACAAAGACCCAGCAGTGTGTGTGTGTGTGTGTGTGTGTGTGTGTGTGTGTGTATGCCTGTGCAGGTGCATGTTAGTTGCTCAATCGTGTCTGACTCTTTGCAACCCCATTAAGTATAGCTCCCCCAGGCCCCCTGTCCATGGGATCCTCCAGGTGAGAATACTGGAGTGGGTTGCCATGCCCTTCTCCAGGTGATCTTACCAACCCAGTGATGCAGCAACAAAACCCAACACAGCCAAGAAAAAAAAAAAAAGAGTGATGAGTAACAAACTTGTGATTTTATTTAAATTATCTTTTATTGTGGTAAAATACCCATAATTATTTTTCACATGCAGTTTTCTGGGATTAGGGTTAGGGTTTGGGTTAGGTATGTAATTTTGTCATATTTTCTTTTTTTTTAATTGAGGTTAAAAACACATAACATTAGAGAATTTACCATCTTAACCACTTTTAAGTACACAGTTCAGTGGCATTACGTACATTCATACTGTGTAATCATCATCACCACCCATCTCATGAACTTTTCTTCTTCACAAACTGAAAGTTTGTACTCATTAAACAACTCTTCATTTCCCTCTCAACCTAACCCTTGATAACCACCATTCAACTTTCTATCTCTATGAATTTGGCTACTTTAGTTATCTTCTATAAATTAAGTTATAGAGTACTTGTCTTTTTGTGATTGGCTTATTTCACTTAGCACAGTCTCAAAGTTTATCCAAGTCATCCTATGTGTCAGAAAGTCCTTCCTTTTAAGGCTGAGTAATACTTCATGCGAAGAGTTGATTCATTGGAAAAGACTCTGATGCTGGGAGGGATTGGGAGGAGGAGGAGAAGGGGACGACTGAGGATGAGATGGCTGCGTGGCATTGCCGACTCAATGCACCTGAGTTTGGGTGAACTCTAGGAGTTGGTGATGGACAGGGAGGCCTAGCGTGCTGCAATTCATGGGGTAGCAGAGTCAGACACGACTGAGCGACTGAACTGAACTGAATATTTCATTGTATGGATATATCACATTTTGTTTATCCATTCATCCATCAATGGACTTGCAGCTTCTCTCTCTTGGCTATTATGAACAATGCTTCTGTGAATATGGGTGCCCAACTGTCTCCTCTCTGCTTTCAATTCTCTTAGGTGTATGCACAGAAGTGGAGTTGCTGGATCATGTATTAACTCTTTTTAAAATTTTTTTAGGATCTGTCATAATGTTTTCCATAGTGCCTGCACCATTTTACATTCTCACTGATGGTACACAAAGGTTCCAATGTCTCCACATCTTCACCAACATCTGTTGTTTTCTATTTTTTTAATAGTAGTCATCCTAATGGCTATGCTGGAATCCTATTTTTGATAAGAGACTAGAAGACAGAGGTGCCATGAAACAGGGTACAGGGCATTCTCATATGGAGATTTCTCTTGGACAGAGCAATGAGGACTAAAACAGAATGACTAAGGGCAATCTCAGAGAATTGTACTTCTTGAATACCCTTGCTCTGACTGGAGAGAAATGTACAAAAATGCCTACAAAGGATGTTGGGGGGTTACAATGCCAGCTCTAAGTCAGCAAGAGAAAACTGAGTCCAAGAAGAGAATAATGGCGGAAAGAATTTAATGCAAAATACTCCCTACTTGTACCACACATCTGGCATACAAATGTTGTGACCTGAGACGCATTTCAGTGTTTCCCCATTTTACACAGTTTTACTATAAAATTCCCACATTATTGACAGAAGCAGATAAGCCACTGAAGGAAGAGTAGGAGGGGTCTTCTCAGGAACTGAGCAAGGGAATGGAGAAAACTGTATGTATGGCTAACCCTGGTCAAAGGCAGAAATTAAAAGAATGAGATGGGAAGTTAAGCCTAGAAAAACTCTTTTTGCTTCTGCTCTTCCCATCAGCAACCCAAAACAATCACTAACAGAATGGAACATCAGTTCTTTGTTCTACTCCTCACTTCCCTTTGCAAAATGCTGATGCTCTATTGTGCTGTCCCACAGGCCTGATACTAGCCAGCTACTGTCCAATACCCATAGTCTTCTGAGAGATTTCACCCATCCTCCATTCTCTCTTCTAGTTAGACATTCAAAATATATATTGGATACCTGCAAGCCATGGAATATTTTTAACATTTAAAAATTAAATATTAAAATATTAAATATTTTTAATATTTAATTTTTATTTTTCCCTAAAATTTTACTCAAAGAAAAATTCCTATCTTCCACAATAGTGAACCCAGGACAGGGAAATGAGAACAGTGTGCCCCAGGTGCAGGCAAGTCATGATTGTCTGTAGAGAATTATAAAATTTGTAAATATTAAGAATTTTTCAATAATAAACTAAAAGAAATAAGCTCAAAGGCATACTGCTTTCTATTTTCCCTATGCTCTGTCAACTCTAAACAAAGTCAATGATAAAATACTCCTCCCACTTAAAAACACCTTTTGTTGGTCAAAGTTCTAAACAATTGCTGTGGTTACTGATGAGTTTTAATAATACATATGTAATCTTCATATATATATATATATAAAACATCATTTATAAATAAACATTGTAATCTGGAACCTCCACTTGTGCACCCAGAGACTCAGCTGTCCACATTCTTTTTTATTTTATTTTAAATTTATTTTTTAATTGAAAGATAATTGCTTTACAGAATTGTGTTGGTTTCTGCCAAACATCAACATGAATCAGCCATAGATATAGAGAGTAAGTTCAAAATGGTTTGGAATACTTTGAGCTTGCCTGGATGGCAGTTAGCAACTCCAATTCCTAGGTACTACAGCTTCAAGTGTTTAGAATAGTCAAAAGAAACAATGATTTTAAGGACAAAGAAGGAAAACTTGAGTTACTTCAATCCTCCCTTTGGAAGTCATGGAGTACATGACAATAAAAAATATTTTCCTTTTTCCCAAGAAATCATTAATGTCTAATACTTTATAAAACCAAAATATTTGTGTTCTATAACATTTGTTTTTAATTTACTTGCATGATTATATATTGTTTAATGAAAGTTTATTGTTTATGTTTTTCTTTTGGCTGTTGTTATTATTCATTTCAGGGTATTAAAAATGATAGGCACTGGGTGTCAAAATACTAGATACATGGCTGCTTTACTAGTTTTTTCTTAATTGGCACATACTTCATCATTCAATTATCCAACAAAACACCTGACATCTGCCAAGCACGGGCTCAATCACAGATATACAAAGACCCATAAAGGCCAGATCAAGCCCTCAAGGTTGGTGTCTCTGGGATACAGCAAATCGAAACGTCCCAATTTATGGCTACAGTATGAAGTCGAACTGAACATAATGATGCAAGTCTAACTTACTGGAGAAGTTCTAGACAATCCAAGACCAAACTAATCACATTGCTTATTTCATTCATTTTCCCATAAATGAGAGACCTAGCATATGCCTATAAGAAAAGGTCTAATCTTTTTACACCTACTTAAAAGAATATTTATGAACCTCTTCTAATCCAGTTCTGTGATTATGTTTAAGAATTGCCCACTTATTATTATACTTCTTCAGTTCAGTTCAGTTCAGTCGCTTAGTCATGTCCGACTCTTTGCGACCCCCATGAATCGCAGCACGCCAGGCCTCCCTGTCCATCACCAACTCCCAGAGTTCACGCAAACTCAGGTCCATCGAGTTGGTGATGCCATCCAGCCATCTCATCCTCTATTGTCCCCTTCGCCTCCTGCCCCCAAATCCTCCCAGCATCAGAGTCTTTTCCAATGAGTCAGGTCTTCGCATGGAGTTTCAGCTTTAGTATCAGTCCTTCCAAAGAACACCCAGGACTGATCTCCTTTAGAATGGAATGCTTCCTTAGGCCATGTCAATAAGCACACAAAAAATAAAGCAGACCTATGCTTGGCAAACATAAGTGAACCTAATTCCCTTTAATTATTACGGGTATTCCTATCAAAAAAGCATTCTGCAAACTTCTGTGAAGAACTGTACAGGTGGTCCAAGGGGTAAAAGAATGACATTGAGCAAAACAAAAGTTTAGATTAAAAATTAGGTAAAAAATGTACCTGCAACAAATCCTAGTTTTCTGAGGAATAATCTCCCAGGGGAACCTATAATGGTCCCAGCATTTGTGTACATTATTCTAAATGAGGATGGAAAAGTTATTTGAGGATATTCTGTAAGCAAAGTAGCCTGTATTGGAAAAGAAAAAAGAAAAGGACCTGATTTTCCACCCACAATTTTCATAATTCTGTCTTGACTGGCCTCATCACACATAATACCTGACAATTTGAGTGTAAGAGACTAAAAACACAAAAAATTAACTTTGGCCAACACTTTAAGGCAAGAGTTAAAGGACTCTAAATGGAAACATTCTTGACAATAAAAATCAGACTTAAAATTATGATAAGGCACTCATACTTATTTCATTTATAGACTTATTCATTGTGTGTTAAGATTAAAATTTAAATGTGTTTCCACGTGCTCGTCACTGCCTCAACATCTCTGTCACTGCAGCTGATTCTGACACTTCTGGTTGCGAGTTAAAACCCATTTTTTAGGCTGAGACAGGAAATACCACTCAGCACTGTAATAATTACAAAAACAGGACACTTCCAAAGATGTAATGCAGGAAATCAACATGAGAGAATATTCAAATAATCACAATGTACCTAACATTTAAAAAAACTTTCAACATTTTCTTCCTGTTTGAAACAAATGTTGAAGGAAAGCTTTCCATGTTTCAAAACCAACATCCATGGACTCTCAAAATGGCAAGTCTCACATATGCATTATTCCTTCTCTTCACACTTAATTTCCCTGGCCTGATGTGAGATTTCCAGGGCTTTAAAGATGGCCTATAGAACACAACTACATATTCACGCTTAAAATTCCATCTTGTGGAGTAGATAGAAAGTAATACTGGCCATTAACATCAACAATTTGCTCCTTTGAGTTACTACTCTGTGTGGGAAACTAGGATACCAAGAGATAAGCAACCTGTTTGCAGTTCTTGAGAGGATTACAGGTAGGTGAGGAGAGGCAATGTAATCTAATATAAATAATAATGCAATGTGACCTGTGTTTCCTTACCTATAAAATATATATAACAGTACTTCAGTTCAGTTCAGTTCAGTCACTCAGTCGTGTCCAACTCTTTGCAACCCCATGAATCGCAGCACGCCAGGCCTCCCTGTCCATCACCAACTCCCGGAGTTCACTCAGACTCACGTCCATTGAGTCCGTGATGCCATCCAGCCATCTCATCCTCAGTCGTCCCTTCTCCTCCTGCCCCCAATCCCTCCCAGCATCAGGGTCTTTTCCAATGAGTCAACTCTTCGCATGAGGTGGCCAAAGGACTGGAGTTTCAGCTTTAGCATCATTCCTTCCAAAGAAATCCCAGGGCTGATCTCCTTCAGAATGGACTGGTTGGATCTCCTTGCAGTCCAAGGGACTCTCAAGAGTCTTCTCCAACACCACAGTTCAAAAGCATCAATTCTTCAGCGCTCAGCCTTCTTCGCAGTCCAACTCTCACATCCATACATGACTACTGAAGAAACCATAAGAGTACTTACCTGGTGGTAAAGGATTAGAAGGAATGATTACTGCAAAGAATTCAGCACAGTGCTTGGCACACAAATACTGTATCACAAGTATTGACTGAAAGGTAGGGAGACTTGCCAGATAAGTAAATTTTTTAAATACCTGGAGCTGAGGAAAAGCAGAGGTCAAGGAGAGGTGAGGCTGTCTGTGGGAACTCAGAAAAGTTTCTTAGACAAAGCAGGACTTAAACTATGCTTTGAAAATGCAGAAGACCAAACCAAAGGCAAAAAAGTCCCCATTCACTTCCAAAAATGGCAATTGGCAGGGCTATCCTAGGTGATGGCACATTCTTACAAACTCCTTTCTTGAGTGATCATATGGCTTGATTTCCTGGATCTTTTAAACCTGTTTTTCCAGGTAAGTACAAACATCAGAGCATTAGATCATTTACAATTTAGTCCAAATTCAACGCTGTGCCATTTCAAAACTCTGTAGCACAACTGAAGAGCACTCATCAGCCAATTTTTCCTGAGAGATGTCTGGGGGCAAGACCTGAAGATTCTTAGAGAACAACAGGGAATGGGGTTTCAGAGTGGACTTAGACTACTTTTTCAACAGAAGTCAAAACAAACCAGGTAATTCTGTTCTAGCCAGTATGGACCAGTGACAGCCCCACACCCTTTGAGTCAGTGGGAAATAGTTTCTTAACTCCACTTTTGGGAAATGCTGCTAGTGATTCAGCACTATAGGCTGGCTCACTGGGACATCATAGGCATATTTCCCTCATAGACTCCCCCAGGCCCCTGGGTGAGAGGCAAGTTTCCCAGGCTCCAAGGTTACCCTCAAGTCCTGCTGCTACAATTGAAAGTGTGTCAGAGGGTCAAGGGCAGTCTTTCCTTTAGCAACATGACTGAGGCTCTAGAAATCTCTTTGAGTAGATACTGCATTATTTATCATCCAAACTGGGAACTTTTTGAGAATAAAGTGTGGCACTATTAATAACTGTGCTACAACAGCAGATGTAAATGCAGAATGTCCCAGGCAAACTGGATATATGATCATCCTGTCTCAGGGTCCTGGGTCCCTGCACGCTAGAAATACTGTGTTAATTATTTTTGCCCTAGAAGCCTCAGATTAGTAGGAAAAATAAACACATTAATGGGCATTTATATGCATTGTAGAGGTCAGACAACCCTGAAACTCCCTGAGGCAACTTTTAAGAGAGACTTCCAAGGAAAGGGGCTAATCTATCTCCATCTTCATCAGACGATGAGAACAGGACCTGAATTCCAGGAAGAAATGTCATTGAAAAACAAAATATCTAATATTTATCAACCACTTACTGTGTATTGGCCACCTTATAAAAGTCTCATTTAACCCAGACTTCTAGTACCTCCATTTTACCTCCAAGGTGCAACAGCTTTAAAATGCTCAAAGAGTCTATATTCCCTACCCTTGAATCTTGCTACCATTAACAGAATACAGTGGAAGTGACACTATGCAACTTCTGGGGCCAGATCATAAAAGGTCAAGCAGCTTCCACTTGGTTTGCTGAAACATACATGTTGGTTCCTTGAGCTGCCTGGCAAAATGTCCAGCTACCAGCAGAAACCATTCTGATCCATCAGCCTGGGCACCAGACTTGTGAGAAGTCATCTTAGAAATGAATCCTCTGGACTGAGCATAGCACTGTCCCCACTGAGCCATTGCTGAATCTGGACCCACAAAATCTGGTTTTAAAATAGTTATTGTTTTATATCACTAAGGTCTGAGCCTGTATTCTAGAGCCCCGGAAGCCACAACTCTGAGTTCATGTGCTGCAGCTACTAAAGACCGCATGCCAGAGAGCCTGTGCTCTACAACAAGAGAAATCACTCTGGTGAGAAGCCTGTGTACCACAACTAGAGAGTGGCCCCTATTCGCCACAACTAGAGAAAAAGCCCATGTAGCAATGAAGACCCAACACAATCAAAAATAAATAAATAAATAAAATTATATATATATATGTATACATATTATATATATAATCAGGCAATAAAAGAGAATTCAAATCCAGAAAGCTTGGTATCAAAAAACACTCATTCCATGACTTTTCTGTATACATACAATCACTTGTTGTAGCTGACATAGGATGTTTAGAGAAGAAAGTGATGAGAGATTAATTTGGAGAGAAAACAAGAATCTATCAAGTTACAGATTTTCTTATAAACCACATTTATGAATCTGGAGCAATAAGGAAGCCATTGAGAAATTTTAAAGCAACAGAATGTTGTATTCAGCTCTGTGTTTTAAAGGGATCACGCTGGTGTTTATGGGGAAGAAGATCTTAAAGGTAACAAGATTTGTAGCATTTAGGAACCTGTTAAAGTAATTCAATCAAGAAATAAGTCAACATTAGCAGCAGAACAGAAGAGGAAGAAGCAGGGGTAGAATGAAGAAATAGTAGTTAGACTGAGGACAACTGTTGAACGTTATTCCCTAATTCCACAAAGATATTCTATAATCATTCTGCCACATTTGGAGGCAGAAAGAAATTGAAAGACAGGTAAAATGATTACTAAATACTTCTAGAGGTGCACTGTATTGAATGCTCAGGGCTACAATTGCCAAGTAAACTGAAAGTACAGCTGCTTTCAGTTTTCTTCTCTTTCTTGAAGATGGTAGAGGAAGAACAAAGCAAAATAGGAAGATTAGTTATAAACAATCACTTTGAGAAAATGTAACTATATTGTCAATAATGAGAGTCAGGTTCCTCACTGTCAAAGAACGTATAAGAAATGAGAAAGCTAGAAAATAACCCTGAGATTATGAACAGGAATTGGAAACACTAGGTGAAATTGTAGTTTTAGATAATAGATGATAGACAGATATAGATTAGTGTACATAAATAATAATTATATGTGCATAATATATATACATACACACAAATATATATGCATACCTATATATGCATCTGTGTGTGTGTATATATATATATATATCAATACATATAGAATTTCAGCTCTGTTTCCCAAGAGAGTCTAGAAGCAATGACACTCCAGTAGTAATGAGTACTCTGAGAGCAGATTTTGGCTTCCAATACCATTCTCCACTAAAAGGAACCAGGACTCCTTAGATAAACAACTGATTCCAGCACTTGGGTGAAGAAGACACAATATGGGCTTGGATTATCTTTTTTGTCATAGAAAGTAAGGAAGTGTTCAAAGAATGATATAAACACTGTCAAAAAGACTTGAGAGCAAATTTACAAAGGTTGCAACTGGCCAATTCTGAAAACTGAGCATCAGAATAATGATAGTAACAGATCACAATCCACTGAATAAAACAGGAATCCATAAATCTATACTGATATAAATAATTAAATGAATAAGCAAATGAAGGAGAAGGGGGAAAATCTATCCAATCCTAGAATGCCAACTGATAAACAATGGAAAAAGAAAATCATCATTTTACAGTCATATCAAAGTCATTAATTCAGGCAGGAATCAGGAAAGGATGCCAAAAGCTGGTGAGTGAAGCCTTGAAGATTTTGAGGCTATCGACATAGGTTTGAACTATCTCAACATAAAATCTTTATCAATTACCAAGGGAAGAAATGGTGATTTTAAGGTGGAGAAAGCTGGCAATTGACTGAGTGCTCTAGGATGGCATCACTTGGGGTGGGATGGGTACTCATCTTGAGCCTCCATCGTGTGATCAGCTTGGGAAGACCACAGCATCATTTCTGATGAATGAATGAATGAATGATCGATCTGAATCTGGTCTTAAGAAAACCTCGTAAAAGGCCCAAGTTAAGGGACATGTTATCAAACGAAATGTCTGTACTCTTCAATCTATCAAGGCCATGAATCCATGACTAAGATTAAGGAAAAACTAAGGAAATGCTCCAGATTAAAGAAATTAAGAGTGGTAAAAATAATCACAATGCATGATTCTGGATGTTACAGGGAAAAGCTGCTATTGCAAAAGCTGTCAAAATTTGAATGGGGTCTGTGGACTAAAAGGTAGTGTGTATCAATTTCTTAATTTGGAGGATTATTTGGGATTAGGAGGAGAATATCTTTGTTTTTGATAAATGTGCACTAGAGTTTCCAGTATTGTGTCTACATGAGATATGGAAATATTCTGAACTGTCCATGCAATTTTTCTATAAGTTTGAAATAGTTATTTTTGTAAAAGTCTTAAATAAAAGTTTTTCAAAATTTGGAGGAAGTAATTTGCAACATAGATGGAAAAAATAAAGTATAAGTACTCTGAGCTTCCTTCATAACAGGAGCTAAAATAAAAGAGTTTTAACTATTAAAAAAAAATTAAGTGCCATTCCATAGCATTTCACATGTGCCTCACCAAACTCTATGAAAATGACTAAACATAGATGATAAAAAGCTTTGTAGTTTTGATTCACAGATATTACTAGAATTTGAATAAGTAAAAAGAAAACTAAGGTTATACTTTTCAAGCTGTCTTTCTGAAAATTCCTGGTGATTCATCTGTTTTATAAATACTGAGCACACGTTATTATAAAAATATTCTTTCAAATAAAAAAATAAAATATGATAAAAATACATTCAATAACACATAGATTTATAATTTAAAAAAAACCTACACTACACTGAAATACATTCTATACCAAATAAGAAACCATCAATACATTCACTTGAGCCACTTTTTCTTGACACCTCTATACAGATATTTCAATTTACTGCTAATGTGTCATTTATTAATAACTAATAAATGTTCCTGAATTTCTTCTTTCTATTCCAGAGAGATTCTGGCTGTATAGCTAAAAGTGCAAATTCAAGATACTAATTCTAAACAGTATGAACTGTAACTTTTGAGTCAATTTTACTTTTCAAATAAAAATACAGAAAAGAATTGGATAGTAAAAAATAATATAACCCTGCAACTATCTAACTCTTTTTATTTTTTAATCTTTTCTAACTCTTGATTTTGAGTACCAGTGTTCATAGGAATAGTCTCTTAACATGACTGATTTAATAGTAAGCAAATGGTAGCTCAGAGGTTAAAGGGTCTGCCTGGAATGCTGGAAATCCGGGTTCCATCCCTGGGTTGGGAAGATCCCCTAGAGAAGGAAATGGCAACCCATTCCAATACTCTTGCCTGGAGAATCCCATGGAGGGAGGAGTCTGGTGGTAGTCCATGGGGTCTCAAAGAGTCGGACAAGACTGAGCAATTGATTTCATTTTCACTTTAAACAGTATAAACTGATCTTACAACTGGTATACTGTTTTCGTTTATTTTATTATTTTACTTATTTATTTATTTTTGGCCATGTCTTGTGGCATGTGGGATTTCAGTTCCCCAATCAGGAATCATACCTGTACTCCCTGCAGTGGAAGCACAGAATCTTAACCACTGGACCACCAGTGAAGTCCTTCATCTGTTAAATGCTAATTTTTTAAAATAGATGTTTAAGGAAGAGCGTTCTGCAAAAAAAAAAAAAAAAGAAAGAAAAGAAAAGAAAAAAACATTAAAAACACAGTGAAAGACATTGTTTTAAAATATGTTGTGAGACAAGGTACATTCTTATTTCATTTTGTTAGGTGATCAACAAGAACAAAATAGCAAAGGCTGGTCATTCTGAAAAAGTGGGCTCCTATCTTTTAAATGGCATATTTCGCCAGATAATCTGGAAGAGGGTGGAGTTAATGACTGATAATGAAACACAACTGTATGTCATTTGACGTCTTTAGCTCCTTTGTAATACAAAACCCTACATTGTTTGTATCAGTCAAAGCCAACTGATTAGCTGTAAATAGAATTTTTACTCTTGATTTTTAGCAAGCTATGTAATCTTTCTAACCAGTGCTTATCTTATGTTTAAAAAGGGGAAAGCAGTTCTAGAATATTGTGAGAATTAAATAAGCCATGAAGGAATTTCTAGCATAACGCCTGCCCCAAATACAGTTTGCTCTAAAATCACTGTGAAAGCAATCTGATGATTCACACTTAATGAAGCATTATTTACATTTAACTACGGGTATAAATACTCACCTATTTGTTTTTTTAATTAATGAGATGAACGTTATTTAGAATTGTCCTTGTTTTTAAGGGAAGAGTAGAGCAGAATAGGCCTGTGATTTGAGAAGTGCTGGAGGATGACTCTGACTGATCCAGAGCTTAATCCACTTTCCCTGATGAGGTCATCCGTACAATAGAGAAAGTATCTGCTTGTTTGTAAAGTGATCAGATTGAAAGTACCAGGCATTGTCTGTTGAAATATTTCTTTTCACTTGTAGATCTCCAGTCTTTGCCTTTATATGCAGCCTGACAAGTGAAGTGGAATGCCAAAAGACTTCTCTCAACAAACTAAGAGGGGATAGAGCAGAGAAGAAAAGGAATGTAGTTAGAGAAAGGGTCCAGGACTTCACACAGATGACACCACTTAGGAAAAAACAAACAAACTTTAGCCTCAGCAGAAGCAAGACAAGCCAGAGGGCTTCTCACAGTCAAAAACTATGATCTATCCCAGGCTAGATCCAATTGATAAAACAAACTAATCCTGATTGGTTCACCCATCTTACCTAGAAACAAAGTCAACTGCTTAGAGTTCATCTAATTGTTCATTAAATAATTATCCAAGAGCACCAAGTACATCAAAACTATCTTTAATGTGTGTAAATGTGTAATAATTAAAAAAAATAATAACTGGCAAGGGGTTTCCCTGGTGGCTCAATGGTAAAGAATCTGCCTACCAATGCAGCGGCCACTGGTTCGATCACTGATTAGGGAAGATCCCACATGCCTCAGAAAAACTAAGCCTGTATGCCACAACTACTGAACCTGGTACTCTAGAGTCCAGGGACCGCAACAAGAGAAGCCACTGCAATAAGAAGCCCAAGCACTGCAACTAGACAGTAGTCCCCGCTCACTACAGCTAGAGAAAAGCCCACGCAGCAATGAAGACCTAGCACAGCCAAAAATTAAACAAAACAAAACAAACAAAAAAAACCACAGTTAACTGGCCAGATTGTTGATATATTATCCTTACTTCCTCAGTTAATTGCCACTGCTTCCTCCATACCAGGGGCTTCCCTGATGGTTCAGATGGTAAAGATTCTGTCTGCAATTCAGGAGACTTGGGTTCAATCCCTAGGTCAGTAAGATTCCCTGGAGAAGAGAATGGCTTCCCACTCCCGTACTCTTGCCTGGAGAATTCCAAGGACAGAGGAACCTGGCAGGCTACAGTCCATGGGGTTGAAGAGTAGGACACTACTGAGCAACTAACACTTCCACTTTCCCACAAACTATTCCCCCAACTCTGCCACTAGCATTAGAAAACAACTAACTGCTCTTTCAACTACAAAATTCTCATAAGCATTGCCTGCCTTTCCCCAGGTCTTTATTTTTTGGCCTTGGCTCTCCCTTCCCCTATTTTTAAGCAACAGATTCAGTAGAGCACAGGGCACTGAAAGAATCCATGAATGCTGTGTGACCTTAAACACATCAGAAAATGCTCATCTGAAAAATATGTAAAATTCCTATTTCATAAGGACAGAGAATTAATCAAGTTAATCCATGTAAATTGTTTAGAATAGGACAGCACAAGACAGGTGCTGTTTCAGCTGGGGAATCACATATCCCTCTTTCCTCGAGCTGGTCCCATTTATGATTGTTGTCTCAACTTCCCAATTAGTTTGCCATTTGTCATTCTCAGGGGTCCTGGTTTGGCTGAAAATTCATGTGTACAACCTGTGTGAAAATGGTGATTATTGTTATTAGTAAACAAAAAATTTTAGTGGTTTATTCTTGATTGCAAATGCTAAAGTTGCTATCATTAGTAGTAGTAAACTGTAATCACTTTTAGTGGGTTACTCTTGACTACAAATGAACATATATGTTGAGATATTAATATATGTTGAGATATTAATACATGTTGAGATATTCCAGAATCATTATAGTGATAAAAAGAACTAATTCTTTTAGAACATTTACTTGCTGTATGATTTGAAGGAAGTTATCTTGACTTTCTTAAACTCAAATCCTCTGCAGTAAAACCAGATAATATATAGTCTCTGAACTCAACAGCTGTAAGAATCCAATAACATAGTATAGATAAAAATACTTTGTCAATTATAAAACTTGATACAAATGAAACATAATTCTTAGACTAAAAATTGAACTAAAATGTTTCCATAAACACCATATTTAGAAGATGGCTTAATATTTCCACAAGGCTTCTATGTAGCTGGGCCTTCCCAAGTTGCTCTGTGGTAAAGAATCTGCCTGGAATGCAGGAGACACAGGTTCGATCCTTGGGTCAGGAAGATCCCCTTAAGGAGGAAATAGCAACTCACTCCAGTATTCTTACTGGGATAATCCCATGAACAGATAAGCCTGGCGGGCTAGAGTCTATGGAGTTGCAAAGAGTCAGACTTGACTGTGCAACTAAGCATGCATGCTTACACACCGCTATGTACCTAGAAGTATAGTACTACTAGATTTACAATCCTTTTTTAAAAAAGCATTAAAAGATCAAAATGACCTGTTTGCTCAACCATTGCACTAAAAACTCTAACTTAGTACTTCCTACTTCTTGACTTGCTTTGGGTGCTTGAATAGGCACAACAGAATCAGTCAAGTGCATGGTTTTAAGTCTTTGCCATTAATGAGCTGAACAGCATTAAGCAAATTCCTTAACAAATCTGGGTCTCAATGGCGTAATGTTATTACCTATTTTAACAAAATTAGGAGCTATAAGTAAGATCATGATTATAAAAGTCATAGCACACACACACACACACACAAATCTAGCACAGTGACCTTGCTGTGCCTGCTATACAGGAAAATCTGAATGTTAGCTATTGAATGAATTCTTTTTAATTTTTATTTTACACTGGAATATAATTGACTTACAGTGTTGTGTTAGTTTCAGTTGTACAGCAAAGTGATTCAGTTTATTGTATGTAATTCTGGCATACTGTTATATATAGTTCTTAGCAAAGCACTGAGGTCAGTTCAATCTCTCTATTTTAGAATGCATTTTATCATTGTGGAGTAGAAGGAGGCCAACAAGCAGATGACTTAGTTCCTGACGCTAAAAAATTCTAAACTGTATCTTAAGGTTGGAAGCAGGCAGATGTTAACTGAGGTCAGCAAATGTTTAACAATTGCTATATGAAAAATACTCTGTTGCTGCTGCTGCTAAGTCACTTCAGTCATGTTTGACTTTGTGTGACCCCATAGATGGCAGCCCACCAGGCTCCACTGTCCCTGGGATTCTCCAGGCAAGAACACTGGAGTGAGTTGCCATTTCCTTCTCCAATTCATGAAAGTGAAAAGTGAAAGTGAAGTCATTCAGTCTTCGTGATGCCATGGACTGCAGCCTACTAGGCTTCTCCACCCATGGGATTTCCCAGGCAAGAGTACTGGAGTGGGGTGCCATTGCTTTTAGGCACAGTGAAATATAAGAAAATGAGTAAAAGCTCAGTATGCAGAGTACATCATGAGAAATGCTGGACTGGAAGAAACAAGCTGGAATCAAGATTGCCGGGAGAAATATCAATAACCTCAGATATGCAGATGACACCACCCTTATGGCAGAAAGTGAAGAGGAGCTAAAGGGCCTCTTGATGAAAGTGAAAGAGGAGAGTGAAAAAGTTGGCTTAAAGCTCAGCATTCAGAAAACGAAGATCATGGCATCTGGTCTCATCACTTCATGGGAAATAGATGGGGAAACAGTGGAAACAGTGTCAGACTTTATTTTGGGGGCTCCAAAATCACTGCAGATGGTGACTGCAGCCATGAAATTAGAAGATGCTTGCTCCTTGGAAGAAAAAGTTATGACCAACCTAGATAGCATATTCAAAAGCAGAGACATTACTTTTCCGACTAAGGTCCATCTAGTCAAGGCTATGGTTTTTCCTGTGGTCATGTATGGATGTGAGAGTTGGACTGTGAATAAGGCTGAGTGCCGAAGAACTGATGCTTTTGAACTGTGGTGTTGGAGAAGACTCTTGAGAGTCCCTTGGACTGCAAGGAGATCCAACCAGTCCATTCTGAAGGAGATCAGCCCTGGGATTTCTTTGGAAGGAATGATGCTGAAGCTGAAACTCCAGTACTCTGACCACCTGATGGGAAGAACTGACTCACTGGAAAAGACTCTGATGCTAGCAGGGATTGGGGGCAGGAGGAGAAGGGGACGACCGAGGATGAGATGGCTGGACGGCATCACTGACTCGATGGACATGAGTCTGAGTGAACTCCGGGAGTTGGTGATGGACAGGGAGGCCTGGCGTGCTGTGATTCATGGGGTCACAAAGAGTCGGACACGGCTGAGCGACTGGAACTGAACCAAAAAGCTCAATGAAAATTATAATACTGAGGTCTTATGAAGATAAGCCCATGGACATTGACCTTTTGGACTCATTCTGAAAGTCAGGACAGGCAGGGGGAAGGCAAGAACAATCTAGGTGGGGCTGGAGAAAGAAATAAGAACTTATTTCCAGACATTTAGCTGACTGTTGGAGTTAAAGTGCATACATGAACTAATGGTGTGAAATTTAAAAACAAGACAATAAATTTTTAAAGTCTCTGTAACAACCCTACTCACAATAATCTACAAAATAGTTACAATTCACTTACTAAATGTATTGTGTCATGGTTAGCTGGTATTGGAGGTTTTAGAGGTCAAAGGCATTGGGACCATACTGAACGTTTGAAAATCATTTCAGGTAGAATGATCCTGCTTTTTATATTACATTTTACTTATATAAGCCCAAATTATAATCATGATACCTAATTACCTTTTCCTCTCTCATTGACAGAACAGATAATGCCTTGAAAAGTGTCTTTCAGTTCTAAGATTTGGCCTCTTCACTTTTCAAAATGTCAGAGATCTTTGGGGGTAAGGAACAAAAAAGGTTGCAGGTGTAGAAAATGCAGATGTGGGGGAGGGGAAACTAGTGTTCAATATCCTCTGGTTTGTATGAGCCATGCCAGCACTTGCAGTGGTACTGAACCCTGCTAAGCAAATAATATTTATTCCAAAAGGTACTTTGGAAGAGAGAACCAGAGCAGCATCCTGCTACTATAGTTCCTGCTCCTTCCTCCAGCAACTCTGTAACTGGAGGAATACAGTTGGTTCCCTCATCCAGGGATAATGCACTTGGTTGAATGTGTGGATCCAGAGGGTCAACTGCAGTACACCCTGTTACTTAAGGGACTGGAACATCTGTGGATTTTGTTATCCACAGGAAGTCCTGAAACCAACCCCCCACCCCCCACCCCCTGCACATACCTATATAGACACTACACAGTCTGTGCTATTTCTCTCTCAGTTTCAGGGGCCTGCACATTCAACTGTGGTGACACTGACTGCCACTGTCTTTTCTCCATTCTGTTTCCCTTCATGCAAAGGGGAAGCTAGAGACATCCCTCCCTGACTAAATGGCCTCTATATCTAGAAAAACATGGAACTACTGTAAGGAGAGAATAAAGACCCCAGTGTGTCTCTATTTCTGTATCTACTTTTTTTCTAAAATCTGAAATATACACTCTACGGGCCTAGACATTCCAAACATCAGAGTTAAGTTCTATAATTTTGCATCACTCTATTACCCCCCAAAGAATTCAAATTTAACATAGTTTTCAGCTTAAAAGTGGCATAAAGTAAAAATTTCAGAAAATGTCATGGCAACACATCAAAGATTTAATGTCAGGTTTCCTTATGTTCATTGCATTGCAAAAGGCAACAACCAGTTACACAACCTGAGAATGATATTTTACTCTGTAATTAAAAACCAGGTTCCTTGTATTTGGTATTTGTAGAGCATATGTGCAAAGCAATTGCTCCTTGGGAAGGAAAGATGATATGAACTTTGAAAGACCTCTGCCTGCAAGGCTGTTGTAAATAAGCTGTTCTCCTTTGTTAGCATGGAGCACCTAACAACACTTAGATGTGTTATCACGGAATCACCAAAGAGCAGGCAAGTGTAAGCCCCTTGTTCAAAACTTGGAGTAAATTTTATAAGACCGTTTCTTTGTTCAATATGAAAAATACTGCCTTCGTTTAATTACAATATTGAGAACTTCATCTGATATGGTCTTGGCCTTTGTTTTTCAATCCTAAATCAACATTATTGGACTATTTGAATATAATTTGAATAATACTGTATCAATTGATCTGATGCTGAGGAAAAGGAGGTATCTATAAAACTGCCTAAATACACCACCTTGTTTATGGTCTCTTGCTTCTCCTTTAGCTGTAGAGCTCCCACAATGAGAGATGTACATTTAATGAAGTCTCTTCACTTGAAGTCCATTCATCTTGGTGGACTTCTCCTGTATGCTGATATGGTAGGCATCCCTTATTCTGAACAATACAGCTTCAATGTGCCTAAATAAATAAGAGTACTACAAAGATTTCCTGGTGGCTCAGATGGTAAAGAATCTGCCCAAAATACAGGAGACCTAGGTTTGATATCTAGGTCGGGAAGATCCCCTGGAGAAGAAAATGGCAACCCACTCCAGTATTCTTGCCTGGAAAATCTCATGGGCAGAAGACCCTGGCAGGCTACAGTCCATGGGGTTGCAAAGTTGGACACGACTGAGTGACTAACACTTTCCACAAAGATTTAAAGTATTACTTCATTATTTATTTTCAATCAGTGAAGTAAACACTTTATATATAACATAAAGGTCCAATAAGTTAAGGCACAATCATAAATAGAGGCATCTAAGCAAAGGAAATACTTTAATTGGTATACTAATAAAACCTCAACTATGTAGACAGAAAAGTTTTTTCATATTACTAAATCATTCCCTCTGTAAATGCCAAATCATTTTGATATTTGAACAATTTTAAATGGAAATCATTCTTAAATATATTACACAACTTTCTACATGACATGAGTTTGAGCAAGCTCCAGGAGATGGCAAGGAACAGGGAAGCCTGGCATGCTGCAGTCCATATGGTTGCAGAGTCAGACATGACTTAGCTACAGAACAACTACCACCTTAAATATGAAATATTGATCACAAGAAAAATTTTTTAAAAGTTACTTGAGGCCACTTTGAGCATCAACTATAATATCACACTCTAATATAAAAATTACCTCAAAATCTAAAGAACTCTTTTCTCTGTTATTAACCGACTCCAGGCAATTGTTCAACTTACTGTAGCATTTCGTAGTTTGCAATTCCCTGCAAGTCACTGAGTGCTTAAATTTTCCTTCTGATTCTGGTCATTGTACATGGGAGGAGTAAAATGCATCCTCTTTTTATTACTGTTTCTCTACTTTGAACTTAGGAACTATACCAAGAAAAGTTGTTGGTACTGCATACAAACCATGAGTACACAAACATCAGCTGAGGACTCAGACATGTCTGCCAACAAAGCTTTGAGCTTTCTTATGTGGACTTTGTAATGTTTGTGTTGTCTATTCAGAGGTTTTCATATAGCTCAAGCCCTGCACTATTATATCAAGTAGGAGATTCACAGTAGGGCTGCTGATTCACTGAGTTCTCCATCACAAGGGTATCACTCTGCTATAATTGATTCAAACTTCACAGAAGATAGGTATTGATTTGTGATTTATTTATTACTGATTCCTAGGAAAGAGCTTTAATAAGATATAGTCAGCTATTCTTATTATTGTTACAAACTAGACTTTCATGCATTGGAGAAGGAAATGGCAACCCACTCCAGTGTTCTTGCCTGGAGAATCCCAGGGACAGGGGAGCCTGGTGGGCTGCCGTCTATGGGGTTGCACAGAGTCAGACACGACTAAAGCGACTTAGCAGCAGCAGCAGCAGTCAGCTATTCTACTTAAAATAACAATATTTTAAGCAGTAAACAAAAAAGTCAGGAAAAACTTCAAATGATAGTTGATTCTGAAAAAATTCATGCTTGGTTGGTAACATACTAAACTTTAAACATGTGATAGGATAGAATTTAAAAACAGGCCGACTACTTTACAGCCTATCGATGGTGCTGCAATAAGAGAAGTGTAAGATTCAATTTACAACAAAGACCCACAGCACAGACTCTAAATGTGTTATTTAAGCAGAACTCTACTCTTGGACTAGAATTTTATTCAAGTTTGTACACTGTAATATTAAGAATCCAGCATTGTACAAACACAATGCTAGATTTCAAACAGCACTAAGCAGGTGATTAAAACTGGAGGGAGAAGAGTGATGACTCTTATTTTATATTGTACATTTATATATCAGTTCAGTTCAGTCGCTCAGTCATGTCTGACTCTTTGTGACCCCATGAATCGCAGCATGCCAGGCCTCCCCTGTCCATCACCATCTCCCGGAGTTCACTCACACTCAAGTCTGTGATGCCATCCAGCCATCTCATCCTCTGTTGTCCCCTTCTCTTCCTGCCCCCAATCCTTCCCAGCATCAGGGCCTTTTCCAATGAGTCAACTCTTCACATGAGGTGGCCAAAGTACTGGAGTTTCAGCTTCAGCATCATTCCTCCAAAGAAATCCCAGGGCTGATCTCCTTCAGAATGGACTGGTTGGATCTCCTTGCAGTCCAAGGGACTCTCAAGAGTCTTCTCCAACACCACAGTTCAAAAGCATCAGTTCTTTGGCACTCAGCCTTCTTCACAGTCCAACTCTCACATCCATACGTGACCACAGGAAAAACCATAGCCTTGACTAGATGGACCTTAGTTGGAAAAGTAATGTCTCTGCTTTTGAATATGCTATCTAGGTTGGTCATAACTTTTCTTCCAAGGAGCAAGCATCTTCTAATTTCATGGCTGCAGTCACCATCTGCAGTGACTTTGGAGCCCAAAAATAAAGTCTGACACTGTTTCCACTGTTTCCCCATCTATTTCCCATGAAGTGATGGGACCAGATACCATGATCTTCGTTTTCTGAAAGTTGAGCTTTAAGCCAACTTTTTCGCTTTCCTCTTTCACTTTCATCAAGAGGCTTTTTAGTTCCTCTTCACTTTCTGCCATAAGGGTGGTGTCATCTGCATATCTGAGGTTATTGATATTTCTCCCGCAATCTTGATTCCAGCTTGTGTTTCCAAATGGGAACACCAGTTATAGTGGATTAATGCCCACTCTAAAGACCTTGAACTCACTTACACTTTGTAAAGACCCCATCTCCACATAAAATAATATACAGAGGTGCTAGGCATTAGGACTTCAACAGACAAATTTTGGTGGCACTCATTCAACTCACAACAGGTGTCAACAATTTAATAGCGCTCATGGAGACTGATTCTTCCAGTTCCTTTTTTCTTTCGCAAGACTGCTTTGGCTATTTGGGATCTTTGGGGCAGAACCAGTCAATTGGGCCATTTTCTGAAGCAGTTTCGTTCCCAATGCCTCCCCAGCCCTACTGAGACACCATCTCTGTCTTCCTCTCAGATTCTGCTCTCAATTCCAGCAAAGGTGGAGGCAGCCACAGATCACCCCTGCCGTCAAGCAAGTCCTGTGACAACTCCATTTTCATAGTCTTTCCTTTGTTCTCAGGGAAGTAATTCAAAGAGTAGCTGAAAAATATCTCTCTATGAAGACAGAAATTTTCCTAAATGTTGAGAATCCTGCCTACACACTTCCTACACAGACAAAATCGGCATTTAATTTTTTCCTTACAGGATACATTATTGCTTAAAAACTCATTTTGTTAGTGCTGGCACAACAGTATATTGAACCATGTTAAAACCAAAAAAAAAAAAAAAAAAACCCAAGGGAGAAAAAAAACATACAGATACTGTGGCTGGGAGACTCATTTTACCTAGTGCTGGGTGAATGTTTTTATGCTGAAAGTGCGTTCTTAGGGTAACATCCATTAATATCTTCCTGATCCCTATTTTCTGAAGTTTTTACACTAAGATATCTGAGATTTCCTACATTTCTTATTTTAAAAGAAAATTTCAAAAATAATTGTCCTTATGGATAGAATCATAAAAAGGATCTTTAGCCATTGTAAACCTTTGATTCCCAGATCAGGAAACTGAACCCAAAGTCTTGATGAAGCCAAGTTAATCACCAGCAGAAAATGGTCTTCATTAGAGGGAAGATCCCCAGGTTCTATGCATGCTTTCACAATACTTACAATAAGAAGGAGACATTATAGAATCTTTACAAAAATAATTAATTTGTGGGGAAAAATAACCACTAACCTAGTAGTTCAGCTTGTAAAGAAGGAGACCTCAGTTTGATTTCTGGGTCGGGAAGATCCCCTGAGAAGGGATAGGCTACTAACTTCAGTATACAAGGACTTCCTTGTTGGCTCAGAGGGTAAAGAATCTGCCTGCAGTACGGGAGACCCAGGGTTGGAAAGATCCCCTGGAGGAGGGCATGGCAACTCACTCGAATATTCTTGCCTAAATTATCCCCATGGACAGAAGGGCCTGGTGGGCTACAGTTCATGGGGTTGCTAAGAGTCGGACACGACTGAGCAACTAAACACACAACACATATACCTAAAATCTGGAAGGTATTTGTTAGTTTTAAATAGTTCTGGTGTAAAAGGAAGATGGAATTTACTGCCAATAAGTTCACTGTTTGTCCATGAGAACAGAAGATTACCACAGAACTATAGAATATAAAATAATGATATATTTTGAAAAGCAATTTGCTTCAAATTAAAAAATAAAAAGCTAATACAGCCCACATAAATCAACTAGAGAGAGCTCCTATTTTTAATACAATATTTTCATCAGCTTTCTATACAGTATATTTTAAATGTTTTTTAAAATTTCTACTCACTTTGATATCCTATTCTTCAATCTGTAAATCATATTATTCCTGTCAAACCTGTCATCCACACCAAATCTAGAATGGGATGTCTGGCTCTTTTTCCACACATTTGGGATATCCCTTGTTGAGTGAATTAGCACTGATAATGGTAAAAACAAACAACAAAATACATACAGTATACACATGATCATTTGATCCTACTTGTATAATTAATTTGGGAGCAGAAAGGTGATTAAATCCACAAGACTCTTATTTTGAAACTTTTAATTTTTTAGAATTTCAGGAAATGGTTCTAGTAATTCCTAAATAGGTTAAGCCTTTAGCTACTGAAAATCATTTTAGAAGTAGCAATGCTACTGCTGCTGCTAAGTCGCAAAAGTAGCAATACTTAAAGAAAATGGAAAGTTAAGGCAGTGATTTTCTAAAGTTAGAGAAAAAGAACTTCTAAATAATGAAGACTTCAGAGGCACTCAAATGAAATCCCTTTCTGTTTCAAACTTAGTAGCTGATAATCTTTCTAATATTTTCTAATAGATTTCCTACTTTAGCAAACAGAGTAAAAATTGCTGTTTTAATCCCTTTTATGATTGAAAATGTTACAGTGCCTTACAGTCATTGATGACAATTACAATTAAGTGGTTGTGCAGATTTAACTGGGAAAATATGACATATTTATGTTAATCTACATTGACCCTAAGAAATATCATGCAATTACTCTGTTGTCTTATAAAGTCTTTGAAATGAGCTGCTTTTTCTTGTTTGAATTTTAGAACTACTCACAGACTTTTAGCAGAAGTATGGTGCAGTCACATTCTTTTCTCAACTGGATCACCATGCAGCCCGCCAATTTCTATGATTTGTCTTTCTTCTTGTAGAGAAATCCTAAGAAAGCAAATGATGGTTCCTTACAATTTCACTTTACTGAATTCAAGTTAATTAAGGGTTTCAAAAATCTAAGTTAAGGTAACACATGAAATAAAAGGTTTCTTTCTTGATTCATCTAGTTGAATTCTATTGTGCAATTATCTATATTTATTATTCAAGTCCTATATATATAAAAATTTCCCTGGTGGCTCGGCTGGTAAAGAATCCACCTGCAATGTGGGAGACCTGGGTTCGATCCCTGAGTTGGGAAGATCCCCTGGAGAAGGGAATGGCTACCCACTCCAGTATTCTGGCCTGGAGAATTCTATGGACTGTACAGTCCATGGGGTTACAAAGAGTCCGACACGACAGAGACTTCAACTCACTCACTTATATAAAAAGGACAGAGCATTCCCTTACGTTCTGAATATTTCCCGCATGGTTTTCCTTTGAATATTAATAGTTTAAAGAATAACTGTATTTATTTCAGATATTGGAAATAACCTTTTATGTATTTTGAGATCTAATAAAGTCTAAGTTTATGGGAGGTTAAGATATTAAAGGAAACAGTACTTGAAATAAGCAAGCTGTCAGAACAGTTTCATCCTATATAGATCTACAACCTAACCAGTTTTATTGTAATGGAATTTCATACACATATTAATACATTCATATACACATATACATATGGATTTGATGGGATTAGTCTTGAGCACAGTCTAAGAAAACAGTGATGTTGCTCAAACTGTGCCCATAAAACATCTTAGAATAGTGGTAGAGGAACCACCATGGTAAGTGAGAGGTTTCTAGTATAATGTGACAAGAGTACCCTGACTTACTGACAATAGTATTTAGCTACAATGGAGAAAAAAAAATACCTCTTAAAAGATAAATATGTAAAGTAAATGACCACTAGTTTCATTCCCCTGCCACAGAGAGAACAGAGCTTGCCTATGTATCACCTCTGTTGATGGCAGGCTCCACTGACTACAATTAGTGAACGCAGTTACCCTGCTGGAAGAAAGGCACTCTCTTGTCTGGTAGTGCTTGTACGATGAGTCCCAGGAACAGGCCCTGTGGTTCCACCAGAGGCATGCTGGTAGTGTCAGCAACTCCAGGGCCAGGAATACATTTTCAGGCCTCGTTCTGAGCTTGGTCAGCAAGCAGAAAGGTTTCCACACTCCTGCCATTATTATTTTCTCTCTGTTCCTGCTCCACTTGTGTTCAGCCTCCCAGGTTTTCAAATACTAAAAGATTTCATTGATGAACATAATCATATTTCAAATACTAAAAGATATCAGTCCTCTCCCAAATCAAATGTTACTCAATGTCATTAATAATCCCAGTGAAAATTCTCAGTCACAGAAAATTCATAGTTTAATCAAGACTTAGAAGGGTTGTATGTTAGTCACTCAGTTGTGTCCGACTCTCTGTGTGACCCCATGGACTGTAGCCCACGAGGCTCCTCTGCCTATGGAATTCTTCAGGCAAGAATACTGAAGGGAGTTGCCATTTCCTTCTCCAATTAGAAGGGTTAACATTTTCCAAAAAGCCTTTTTCCCCACAAGGCAAAATAATATCTTCTCTGCTTAGTTGCAAAGAAACATTATTTGAGACAGACTCAAATATCTCTTTTGTTACTTATGTTCATGACTTTCCACTGGCCCAACTTTTCATTGCAAACTTGTGCCAAGAACATGGTTATATGCCCTCTAGTTGAAGAATTTTAGACATATTCTAGAACTTTGCTCAATCCGATTCTTCTGCTGTCATGTTCCCCAAACCCATCCCTGTCTGCTAGTCATAACCTGACTTGTCACATCAAATCTTCTCTTAGAGCTATCTGCTTACATTATTCTCCCCTACAAGACTGACAACTCCTTAAGATAGAAACAGTTTTCCTTACCCTTGTACCTTCTAAGTCTTATATTAGTATACTGCCCTGTTGACCTTCAGGGATGCTGTGGAAATCATGGAAGATACAGATGTGAAAATATTCTGAAAATGGGAAGAAAATCTCACTCCAAAAGCAAGACACAATATTAATCTATAGATAATAAACAATGCAAACTGCTTTCTTTGAACAATGTATAATTTTTAAGGATGATTAAAGTAAGTTATTATAACTCTGTATTGACGACTTAAATATATTAATCAGTATACATAACAGTATGAACATTTCTACAAACCTTTCTAAAAAACTATGCGTGTCACAGATTAAAGACACAGAACTGATATAGGATATTATGTACTGGTTCATGTTATATGAATCTGAATAAACAGGTTTGTGATAATATGGAGAAACCAGCTTGCGTGTATGCTCAAGTCACTTTAGTCTTGTCCAACTTTTTGCAACCCTGTGCACTATGGCCTGCAAGACTCCTCTGTCCATGGGATGCTCTAGGCAAGAATATTGGAGTGGGTTACCATATCCTCCTCCAGGGGATCTTCCCGACCCAAGGATTGAACCTGGGTCTCCTGCATTACAGGCGGATTCTTTACTACTGAGCCACAGGGGTAGCCCAGAGAAACCAGCTGTTAATGGTTAATTTTATGTGTCAACTTGCCTAGCCACAGGCTGCCCAAATTAAACATTATTTCAGGTATGTGTCTGAGGGTAGTTTCTGGATGAGAGCAGTATTTCAATTAATAAACTCAGTAAAGTTGATTATGCTCCCCAGTGTGGATGGGCATTATCCAATCCATCGAGGGCCAAAAGGCAGAGGATAGAGGAATCATTCCTTTTTCCTGCCTTAGTGATTGAGCTGGGACACTTCATCTCATCTTCTCTAGCCCCTAGACTGGGCTTTATACCATCTGCTCCCCTGGTTCTCAGGACTTCAGATTCAGCCTAAATTATACCACTGGCTTTCCAGGGTCTCCTGCTCACAGACAGTATAAATCACAGAGCTCCCCAGCCTCCATAATTATGTGAGCCAATTCCTCATAATAAAAACCTCTCTTCCTTCCTCTCTCTTGCTCTTGCTCCCTCTCCCAGTTTTTCAATCAACACTAAGCTAGGTGCTTCTATGAAGGGATTTTGCAAATACAATTAAAATCCCAAGTCAGTTGACTTCAAATTAATCCAAAGAGAGATTACCCCTAGGGGACCTGGCTTCATCAGTTGGAAGGCCTTTAAAAGAAAACTTACGACTTCTCTAAGCTAAAAGACTTCAAAACAGCAGCTGGCTGTCCAATTCCTCTCCCTTCCCCCAGATCTTCCTTCCTGAGTGCCTGCTGCCTACAGACAAGCTTCAGCCTGTGCTCACAGGGCTCCATCTTGCTCATGACCTCTCCTTCCTGCCTGCCTGTATTGTGGACTTCGGGCTTGCTAGTGACCACCATGAGAGCATATGTAGGTCAGTTTTTCATAAAAAACACACACACCCATCTTATACATATATACACATATGTGTGTGTGTGTGTGTGTGTGTGTGTGTGTGTGTATACACCCTTGTTTTCTGTTTCTCTGGGTCAACCCTGACATGTAGCAAGTACTCAATGAATACTTGTCAAATGAAAAAAATAAATATGATAGAAAACTAGAAGAATATTCTACTACTTATCTACTATATAATGATCATGCTAAAACTTAAGGGCTTAAAAACAAAAACCACTTATTTTCTCACACTTTTTATAGGTCAGGAATTTGAGAGGAGCAGAGTTTGCAGTTCTTACCTAGGTTCTCTCATGAGGCTGCAAGCACATGTTAGCAGGAACTATAGTTATCTGACTGTCTGATCAGGGTTGGAGGAGCCACTGCCAAGGTGGCTCACTCATGTGGCTGGCAAGTTGATATTGGCTATTGGAGGAAGGGCTCAGTTCCTCCCACCGTGGGCCTCTCTAGGGATGCCCGAGTATCTCCAAACATGGTGGCTGGATTCCTAAGAAAATAAAACAGCAGCTGTGGTTTCTTTAATGGTATAGTCTCAGAATTCACACACAGTCACTTTCAAGTGATTTTAATGCTCATTCAATGATTACTCTGATTTCACAAGGAAGGAGGCTACACAAGGATGTGACTGTTATGAGGTGAGAATTGTTAGATGCCATCTTGAAGGCCAGGAACAAATATAGAGCAAAACAATAACATCAGATATCTCTGGATATTAGGATAAAGTGTATGCATTTCTTCTTTGTGCTTTTTTTTTTTCTAAAATCTCTACACTGAACAGAATTTTTTAAATTTATTTTTATTTTTGGCCAGGCTGGGCAGCTTTCAGGATCTTAGTTCCCTGACCAGGGATAGAACCCACGACCCCTTCAGCTGAAGCCCAGAGTCCTAACCACGGGACCAGCAGGGAAGTCCCATACATATGTTATTTTTAAATCAGAGAAAAAAATGTGCTTTATCTATGGGCTTCCTTTGTGGCTCAGCTGGTAAAGAGTCTGCCTGCAATGTGGGAGACCTGGGTTCATTCCCTGGGTTGAGAAGATCCCCTGGAGAAGGGAATGGCTACCCACTCCAGTATTCTGGCCTGTAGAATTCCATGGACTCTATAATCATGGGGTCACAAAGAGCTGGACATGACAGAGCAACTTTCACTTTCACACTTCACATGTATATGTAGACATACATATATGTTTATTTGTGTGCAGACACATTTATCTTGGAGAAACTAGTCACCATCAGGTCACCATCTATACTGAGAAGCCAGGTAAAATAAGTTTTTAAATTCTTATATTTAGGACTGAATTTCCATAGGTCTAAATTTAAAATTTCATTCATTATAATGTAATCAAATCAAGTCAGTTGGAAGAGAATTTACCTGTTTGTGTTTTAGAAAATTAAAGAGTTTTAAAAAAGTTTTAAACATAAGCTCATATTTTAAAGTATGGAGTATTTTAAAAATAATATCATTGGTACTCACATAATCAGACAACAATTAAGAAAATGCTTGGGTAGCGATGTGGGAAATGGAGATGGAAACATTTATTTAGAAGCTAGACACTAATTTTCAAGTCTACAAAGATATTAAAAATGTTCACCAGTTAAAATAAGGTACATGAAAATTTCTTTTACTTTGAGAACTTTTATTGTTTTATCTTGAATCAGTTTTTGAGTTTGAGTTCATTTTAGAAATCATATGTTATAGACTGATTTGTGTTCTCCAGAAATTCAATAGGTTGAAGCTCTAACCCTGATGTTATTCCATTTGGAGAGAAGAACTTTAAGGAGGTAATTAAGGTTAAATGAGGTCTTCTGAGTGGGGTCCTAACCCAACAGTCTAGGGTCCCTATAAAATGAGGAAGAGACACAAGGTGCTGTGACCACAGAGAGGAAAGACACAGCAAGAAATGGTGGTCTGCAAGCCATGGAAAGAAGCTGCAAGAGACACCAAACTTGCTGACACCTGGATTTTGGACTTTCAACTTCAGAACTGTGAGAAATGAATTTCTGGGTTTAATCCACCTAGTCTTTGGTATTTTGTATTAATCCTAGAAGATTTATATACTGTAGAAATTAAGACTTACAGTAACTGATCAATATCTTCAACAATAAAATATTTTGAGTATTGGTGTCAGTCACATTAGTCTCACTCTGAAAATTTTGAAAATTGTGAAAACAGAAAAAAGTGTTGAAGTCAAGTCATTTACAATCCGCCATCTACTTCTCACTTTATAGCATTTCCTTCTTTCCTTTTCCTACATATATGTATTTCAAAAAAATAAAACTGGAATCACCCCATTATGTATGTTTTTAAATTTTAGTTATACACTATATAAGCTTTGGATGGTCTTCCCAGGTGGCACTAGTGGTAAGAACCCACCTGCCAATGCAGGAGACAGAAGAGATGTGGGTTTGATCCCTGAGTCTAGAATATTCCCTGGAAGAGGGCATAGCAACTCACTCCAGTATTCTTGCCTGGAGAATCCCAAGGACAGAGGAGTCTGGCAGGCTCTAGTCCATAGTCACAAAGAGTCGGGCATGCAACATAGCACACATGCATGCTTTGTATGTACGTATGTCTATACATATATGTGCATATGTATATATGTAGAACATATATGCTGCTGCTGCTAAGTCGCTTCAGTTGTGTCTGACTCTGTGCAACCCCATAGACGGCAGCCCACCAGGCTGCCCCCGTCCTTGGGATTCTCCAGGCAAGAATACTGGAGTGGGTTGCCATTTCCTTTTCCAATGAATGAAAGTGAAAAGGGGAAAGAGAAGTCACTCAGTCGTATCTGACTCTTCGCAACCCCATGGACTGCAGCCTACCAGGCTCCTCTGTCCGTGGGATTTTCCAGGCAAGAGTACTAGAGTGGGGTGCCATTGCCTCTCCGAGAACATATATACATACATACATACATACATATATATATACACACACACACACATATACATATATAATGTCTGTGTATGTAATGAGCATAAAATGATTCTTTCCTCTAGCAATACTCTTCAGAGATGTGATTTAGTAGTTATGTAATATTTCACAAATGTATGTACATATAGATTATCATTTTAAATGGCTAAGTGTTTACTGTATAGATAAGCAGTAAGACATGCCATTTATTTATATGTTTTTGACTACACACGCTTCTCTTCTACTACACTAAATCCTTTAAGGTAAAAACATGACTCTCTTCCTTTACCCCCAGCATAGAAACTGTTTCTTTGCACAAGGATAGCACTTAGTGCAGAGAAGGCAATGGCACCCTACTCCAGTACTCTTGCCTGGAAAATCCCATGGACGGAGGAGCCTGGAAGGCTGCAGTCCATGGGGTCGCTGAGGGTCGGGCACGACTGAGCAACTTCCTTTTCACTTTCATGCACTGGAGAAGGAAATGGCAACCCACTCCAGTGTTCTTGCCTGGAGAATCCCAGGGACGGGGGAGCCTGGTGGGCTGCCATCTATAGGGTCGCACAGAGACTGAAGCAACTTAGCAGCAGCAGTAGCAGCAGCACTTAATGAAGTCGATCTGAACTGAATCAGATTATGGTTATCTTCTTAAGAATCAGTGTCTAGGGCCTTGCAATCAGGGGCTCAACCCTAATTTCTTCATCTCACTTTAAGGAGGCGCATCCTCAGACCGTGAGACACACAGAGCACATGGGGCAGTGCCTTGCAATGGTGCTAAGAGAACTGAGACTAGAGGGGAAATCTGGCCACACAACTTCTGCCAGTTTCTCCCATGTTTCATCATACTTGTCCTCCAGAGGAGAGCTGAATCACTCTTCCAGATTCAGTTCAAAAATGCCCAAGAACAAACTACGGGAAGGAGCAAGGTCCTTAGTTGAGATGAGGGAAGGACATTTACCAGGAAAAGGGGAGCTGATGCTAAAAGGGATGGAAGCTGGGCAGAATAAAGAGTATGTTCCCCTACAGAATATCTGGACAGGATGATACACAAGGGCCAGGATGATACACAAGGGCCTCTTGTCCCTAAATGGTCTTTCAGTTCTCCTTCACATATTACCTGAAGTTCTTACTAACTTTCCAGTTCAGTAAATTGGAGATGGTTTAATGGTTTTTGACACTACTAAACTAAGAGCATGAAGCATAGAAGGAGAAGAGGGAAGGAAATTGATTTCGCTGACAAAGTGATTCCTCTGGGGAAAAAATATGCTAAGATTTTTTTCAATCTGGTTTTACGTATAATTTTATTGATATTTACTTAATATTGAACCCAAAAGTTAGGCTCAGACCTTGACTGGTAATAGACAGTGGGATCAGGTACTGAAGTTGGTTTATACCTGTTCTAAGAGCCAATTGTTAAACTTTGGCAAGAAATATGATGAGCCAGTTGTTAAACACAGATATTATTAAAACTGAAAAACTATACAAACTTACCGCAGATATTACTAAAACTGAAAAACTACACAAACTTACCATTAAACAAATGACATTAAAAACAAAGGTAATAAGATAAAAAGGTTGTTGATTTTCAAGAAAAATACCAAAGGTAGGTAACAAGGAGCTTGCCTGGTGGCTCAGTGGTAAAGAATCCATCTGTCAGTGCAGGATACATGGGTTCAATCCCTGATCCAGGAAGATCCCACATGCCACAGAGCAACCAAGCCTGTGTGCAACAACTGTTGAGCCTATGTTCTACAGCCCAGAAGTCACAATTACTGAGCCCAAAGTGCTGCAAATCCTGAAGCCTGCACACCCTAGAGCCGATGCTCTACAACAAGAGAAGCCACCATGATGAGAAGCCAGAGCACTCAGCTGGAGAGTAGTCCTGGCTCTCTGTGGGGGACACAGTGGATAAAAATCTGCCTGCCAATGCTGGGGACAAGTGTTTGACCCCTGATCTGGGAAGATTCCAGATGCCACAGAGCAACTAAACCCATGCAACACAACTACTGTGTCTGCACTCTGGAGCCCAGGAGGTGCAACTACTGAGCCTACGTGCCATAACTACTGAAGCCAGTACTCTTAGAGCTTGTGCTCTGCAACAAGAGAAGCCACCACAATGAAAAGCTGATGCACCACAACAAAGAGTAGCCCCCACTCACTGGAACTAGAGGAAGACCCTGTGAAGCAATGAAGACCCAGCACAGCCAAAAATAAATGAATAAAAATAAAGCTTTAAACAACAAGAAGAAAAGAAAATCTATGAAGAAATTGGGGGGTGGGGGGGCTAGAATGGCCTAAAACAATCTAAAATAATTTAAAATTATTACCCCTATTCTCCACTGGCCCATTTCAAGGCAATTTGAACTCTAAAATATCCAAAGGAGATTATAACACATTAAATAAAACAATTGTTTAGAAAGAATCTATGGTACTGAAATACAGAAAAAAAAAAGAGATAAGCATTATTATGCCAAAGAACACAGCTAAAAAGTGTAAAAACAGGACAGAACTAGAACCTCCATTTTGTAACCATCACTGTAATAACTGAGTCTCACATATGGATCACTAATAAACGTTAAAACTATCACTTAATAGAGGGCATGATATCATTAGAGGATGATATCATCTTACAGATTATTGTTTAGCTTCAAAGAGAGTGGGATCTGGTGAAAATATCTTAGCCAAGGGATCAAGCTTAACTTCACCAGTAAAGGTACACAGTGACATTATATAATGCAACACATTATACATATAACTCATAGTATATTTTGCAAAAATATTTAACCTGAACCTAATTATGAGGAATTAATCAGAAAAATCTAGGCTAAGGAACATTCTGTAAGACAATCATTTTAGATCCTTCATAATATCAATGTTATGTCAAATTAAAAAGGTAGACAGATTGTTCTTGAATAGATTAAAGGCAACTAAGGAAAGAACTAAATCCATTATCTTTGGATCCTGAAACAACAACAAAAAGTATAAAGGAAAGTTTGGAACTCATTTGGAAAATTTGAGTAAGCATTCTATAATTAATAGAGAAGGCAATGGCACCCCACTCCAGTACTCTTGCCTGGAAAATCCCATGGATGGAGGAGCCTGGTGAGCTGCAGTCCATGGGGTTGCTGACAGTTGGACATGACTCATTGACTTCACTTTCATTTTTCCCTTTCATGCATTGGAGAAGGAAATGGCAACCCACTCCATTATTCTTGCCTGGAGAATCCCAGGGACGGGGAGCCTGGTGGGCTGCCGTCTATGGGGTCGCAAAGAGTCAGACAGGACTGAAGCGACTTAGCAGCAGCAGCAGCAGCAGCTATAATTAATATTATTGTATCATATTTTCTTAAGAGTAATCACTTTATTGTGATTTTGCAGAATTTTTCATATCTGAAAAATTGCTGAATGCTGAAGTAACATCTGCAACTTAAGAAAGTGTATGTGCCTACACACACACATACACATACAATGCAAATGTTGTAAAACATTAAGAATTGGTGAATCTAGGTGAAAGGTATGGGGGTAAGGCAATGGCAATCCACTTCAGTACTCTTGCCTGGAAAATCCCATGGACGGAGGAGCCTGGTAGGCTGCAGTCCATGGGGTCATGAAGAGTCAGATACAACTGAGCGACTTCACTTTCACTTTTCACTTTCATGCATTGGAGAAGGAAATGGCAACCCACTCCAGTGTTCTTGCTGGAGAATCCCCAGGGACGGGGAGCCTGGTGGGCTGCCATCTATGGGGTCGCACTGAGTCAGACATGACTGAAGCAACTTAGCAGCAGCAGTAGCAGCAGCAGGTGAAAGGTATACAGGTTTCATGATATTCATCATTCATCTTACTTCTCTATAGAATTCAAGTATTTTTAACTTAAAAGTTAGTAAAATACACAAAGTAGGGGAGTTCCCTGGTTGCCTGGTGGTTAGGACTCTGGGCTTTCAGTCGTGGGTCAAGTTCAATCCCTAGTTGGGGAACTAAGATCCCACAAGCCATGTGGCATGGCCCCCTCCAAAAAAAAAAAAAAAAACCACACACACACAAAGTAGGAGAGAAAGAGGAGGAGGAGGAGGAGAAGTAGGAAGGAAGGGAAGGAGGCAAGCAGGGAAGGAGTAATGCAGGAAAGGAAGAGGGGAAGATTCAGTAAGGAACATCTAATGATGAAAGACCATTAGCCTTCAAAACAAGATACTTAGAGATATAAGAAAATTTACTCATGATTATAAAATGTGAGATTAATTTTAATATTTATATATTCATCTCATGATATATAGTTTTATACATTTCATGATACTTATATTTGCATGGTGTCAATATCCTAAAACAATATGTAGCCACCCAACACTTTCTCAAACAGTAATATAAAGGAAATAGAATAACACAATGTAATTTTAGTCAAAAGAGCAATAAATAAAACATTATATCATCTTCATTTTTTATTACAGCATTATTAATACAATAAAATGCACAGATCTTGGGTGTTCAGTTTTATGAGTTTTGGAAATTGCATACACTATTGTAACTACCATCCAAGACAAGAAATAGAGCATTTTTATCCACCCCCTAAGATTCTTTCCTGCCCATTTCCAATCAATTCTTTTCCTCTGTTGTCACTAGGTAACAATTCTATCTCTGTAGATTAGCTTTGTCAGTTCTTGGATTTCATATAAATGGAATCATACAATATTTATTCCTTCGTGTCTAGCTGCTTCTGCTTAATAATTAATTAATTTATAGTTACATTTTGAGATTCCTATTAGGAGTTCATTCTTTTATATTGCTAAGTAATATTCAATTGTATAAATACACATTTTGTAAGAATTCCACTGTGTAAACTTGTTTTTCCTTCTCTCTGTTAACAGACATTGGGCTGTTTCCAGTTTTAAGTGTTTATGAATAAACTTAATATTCCCGTGTCTAATGCTTTTTGTGGACATATATTTTACTTCTCTCAGGAAACTATTCCAAGTGGAATGAGTTAAGCGTAAACTTTATAAGCCACCACTAGGAAATTCACCAAAGTATGTGACTATTTCACACTCCTGCCAGCAATGATGAGAGCGCCGGTTGCTCTGCATCCTCTCCAGTATTTGGTGTTGCCAATGATTTTCATTTTAGCCCACCTAGTGGGTTGGAATAGTATTTTATAGTGGTTTTAATTTGCATTTATCTAACGATTAATGAAGCTGACCATTTTTGTCCCTATACTTCCTGCTCATTTATATGTATCTTCTTTTGTGATGTGTCTGTAGTGATTTAAATTTGATACACCTACATTCAAAAAGTGAAGCCTAACTTCTTAAATTTTAAGTTCAGATTTATTGTCCAATTATTATTGCTTCTAATAAATAAATTATGGTGGAACTGATGGTATGGATGTCTAAATTAGAACATAAAAGGCAAGTGACTTTCTCCTTGCTCTTTCTCTTGGATTGGTCACTCTGGGAGAAGACAGGTGCTATATCAGAAGGACATTAAGGCAACCTATAAAAAGCCGATGTGGCATAAGAGCTGAGGTCTTTGGCTAGAAGCCACATGAGTCATCTCTTGAAAATGAATCCTCCAGTTCCAATCAGACCTTCAGCTGACTACAGTCCCAACTAATACTTTAACTGCAGCCTCATAAGCAATACTCAATTAGAACCACTCAGCTAATTTGCCCCCAAATTCCTGATCCTCAGAAAGTATGAAATAATAAATGTTTGTTGCTTTCAGCTCACTTTAGTGATTTGTTATACAGCGATAGTTACTGTATAGTATTATTTTATTATTGATTTGGGGGTTCTTTATATATGCTGGATGTAAATGTAAGTATTTTGTCATACCTATGTGCTGAAAATTTTTTTTCCTGGTTTATGGCTTGTTTGGTCATATCTGAATGATGACCTCTAACAAGCAAAAGAAAATTTGCACAATTCAATTAAACATTATGTCTCTTGTGGTTAATGGTCTCTGTGGTTTTTTTTTCCTGAAATTTTTGTCCCAAGATCATAGACTCCTTTTATTCTTCTTGAAGCTTTACGTTCCTGGTTTTCGGTTTTAAGTTTAGTCTATGATCCATCTCAATTAATTTGTTGTGTATGGAGTGAGATATGGATGACAACTTATTTGTTTTCCTCTATATGGATACTCAGTTGTTCCAGCAGCACTGACACATTAGTTACTCCTGATTTATTTTAAAAGATAATATATATGTAAAAATGTTAAAAGTAATCCTAAAAATTTTAACAATGGTTATTACTAAGTGGTAGAGTTAGAAGTGGTTTCTTGTCTTAGAGTTTTCTGTATTTCCTTAATTTTTGACCATGAACCTGTAATACTGTATGTGTGTGTGTGTGCTCAGTCACGTCCAACTCTTTGCAATCCCATGGACTATAGCCTGCCAGGCTCCTCTGTCCATGGAATTTCCTAGGCAAGAATACTGGAGTGGGTTGCCATTTCCTACTCCAGGGAATCCTCCTGACCCAAGGATCGAAACTGAACGTCTTCCATCTCCTGCATAGGCAGGCAGATTCTTTACCACTGCACCACCTAGGAAGCCATTTGTAATACATTATACCTAAAAATGAATAAAACATTTAATTTTCATTGTTATATGTTTATTCTCCCCTCTTTAACTGAAACATAAAATATGTAAAATTATAGCTTAAATGCATGTAAGTATATCTTTAGAAAATTTGTTTACAAATCAGTAATATCTTACAAATTCAGATAAAAGTTTAGCTGAGTAAGTGAACACATTGTAAAAAGTATTATAAAAGTTATTTGATATTTAAGTTAAATGTTTATTACTTTAATTTATACTGAATAATTCTGAATGTCTATAAAGTTTGCCAAGTAGAAAAATTTGGACTCTGCTTTTAGACACAAATACTCTGTCCTTTTATTTTATAATTATTTATATTCAAATTATTTCTGTGCTGGTAAAGTGTTTTACAAAGGCTCAGAGACTCCTTTTCTCTTACAAGGGCTAAACATTTATCTCACAAGCTGATACACCATTCTTTGGAAATTCTTTCTTGTCACTGCAAAATTAGACATCAACCTCTATGTGTCTGAGTATCACAAATGCAGTTAAAATGAAAGTGGTTTTATTGTAACATGGTATTACTCCTGAAGAGATAAATATATTCTGGTAAAGAGGAAGACAAGCTAAGAATCAACAGTAAAAATGTGTAACTCATCAGTTTCCATCACAGCAAAGTCACATAAAACTTTCTTCTTTCTGTTTTGAATCAGTTTTGGATTCTGTTTTACTTGAGGTTTAAATTTCAGCCTTAAGTGATCAAACACCAGTTCTTTCAGCCTGGCTTTCTCACTTTTACAGCAATTCAAGCCAGCTAAGAAAATTTAACTTAACCAAAATATAGTAAAAAAAACTTGGAAAAGTCTCAACACCTGGCCTACATTTGAGCTGCATGACAACGTGGGTTTCAAGCTTCACTGCATTAATTTGTGGCACAACAGTTAACAGCAAGCTTCTGAGGGTGGGGGTAGGGGGTTGTATCATCCAAATGCTGAGAATGGGGGTACAATGAGGGAGTATAACAGTAGTTCTTCTATGTAATTAAAACATTCATTGCTAAAGTTATTGTGCCAATTGAAATGATATATATGTACTGATGGAACAGAATAGAATATTTAAAAACTACTGTATGGAAAGCAGCACTGTCAGAAATCTAACAGGAGGGCCCTTGCAACACAGAACAAACAGTTAACATGAATAAACACTGAAAGGAAAAAGAACCCTGGAAAAGCAATTATAAAACTGCAAAACGACTATTTAGGACTGAAAGATTTCATGTGGAAACTTTTCTGCAGCTGTGACCGTTTGTCAGTATTAACAACAGACCTGTTTTGTTTTGTTTGGGGATTTGACAAATTACAGTATCCTGTGCGGTTCTCCTGTCTTGTGGAAAAATAAAGGGAAATGTAGCTCTGTAGTTTCTTCATCCTGTATTTTTCTGTTTTCCCCACTTTTCCTGAGCTCTCCCATATCTGTAGACTAGATGAGAAAGCCCGCGACCTTCAATTGCAAAGTCAGAGGAAAAGGTTTGATCTTGGCGGCTCTAAGTCAGTCACTAATGGAAATGAAAGCTGTTTGCTCTGGAAACCCTGGCTTCAGTGCTGGGGGATCATGTGCAAACTGCAGAGTAAGTGCTGAGGCTGGAATCTGGACCAGCATTCCCAAGCCTTTGCCCAGTCTCCCACCCCCACAGTTTCCATAACTGCTTATCCCAACCCTACTTCTTTCCTTGATCTCATCCAATACAAATTTATATTTTCATCAAAAGTATTTAAGTGTCTAATTGGTGAAGAAGGCCTGGTACTACTAAAAAAAAAAAAAAAAAAAGAAGAAACAGTTCCTTCTCTTCCAGGACAAATGTACAGTGAAAGAAAACAAAAATCAGTTCCAGAAAGTGCTACTTTTTAAAGACTAATAGATGAGATCCTTGTGCTTTTTGTTCTTTTCTATTTTATTCTTTTGAAGCTTAAGGAGGACTTGGTACAATTTAGGCAGAAAGGAGAACATTAGTGCTTGACCCATGCCTCCTAAAACATATGCACACATACATGTGTCTTTTCTTTTTTAAGAAGTAAGAGTTTGTCTGTGGGTGATAACCAGTTTAAAGAAAACTAGAAAAAGAGAGTGCATGCCTACCACCTTCTATTCATTGTTATTAAATGGGATTCAGAGTGCAGAAGAGGAGTTTCTGCCTCCTTCCTATTTCTGTTTATGAATACCATCTTTATTTTTCCCATAGTCACTGAGGTGGGTTGAAGAGTGGCCCCCAACAGGCTATGTCCGTGGGTTTACCACCAGAACTTGTGACTGTGAACTTATTTGAAAAAAGATTCTTTGCAGATGAAATTAAGTTAACGGTCTCAAGATGAGTCATCCTAGATTACCCATGTTGGCCCCAAAGGTAATGACAAATGTCCTTAGAAGAGAAAGAAGAGAAAATGTGAAGGTGGAGATGGAATGAAGTGACTTCAGCCATAACCCAAGGAAAAGCTACAGGCCCTAGCATCTGGAAAGAGAGAGGAAGGAATCTCTCCTAAAGCCTCCAGAGAGTGTGTAGCCCTACTAGCACCTTGATTTGAGACTTCTGGTCTCCAGCACTACAACAGACTATGGTTCTGTTCTTTTAAGCCACCAAATTTATGGTAATTTGTTATAGTAGACTTAATATGCTAACACAGTCACCCAACGTCTTTATCAGTCACTGCTTCTTCAATCTGTTATTCATTCATTTGTTCAGGAAACAAACAAGAAACATATCAGTTCAATTGCTCAGTCATGTCCAATTCTTTGTGATCCATGGACTGCAGCAGGCCAGGCCTCCCTGTCCATTATCAACTCCCAGAGCTTGCACAAACTCATGTCAGTGAGTCAGTGATGCCATCCAACCATCTCATCCTCTGTTGTCCCCTTCTCCTTCTGCCTTCAATCTTTCCCAGCATCAGGGTCTTTTCCAATGAGTCAGCTCTTTGCATCAGGTAGCCAAAGTATTAAAGCTTCAGCTTCAGCATCAGTCCTTCCAGTGAATATTCAGGACTTATTTCCTTTAGGATGGACTGGTTATATCTCCTTGCAGTACAAGGGACTCTCAAGAGTCTTCTCTAACACCACAGTTCAAAAGCATCAATTCTTCAGTGTTCAGCTTTCTTTATGGTCCAACTCTCACATCCATACATGATTCCTGGAAAAACCATAGCTTTGACTAGATGAACCTTTGTCGGAAAAGTAATGTCTCTGCTTTTTAATATGTCTAGGTTGGTCATAGCTTTTCTTCCAAGGGACAAGCATCTTTTAATTTCATGACTATAGTCACCATCTGCAGTGATTTTGGAGCCCAAGAAAATAAAGTCTGAGTTGGAAAAATAATAATTTTGTTCTCAAGAGGTGATAATCTGACAAAGAGAATCAGACACATAAACTAAGTACAATACAGTAAAGCTGATGTCATTATAATGTGTGGCTACAAGAATAAAATGGTCACTGCTTCCTGGGCTGGTCATCAAGAGTTCAAAGAGGAGGGACACATGAAAGCTGAGAAGATGTCTGCTGGCTAAACATATATGGGAAGAAGGAAATTCTTGGAAGAGACTGGAACATGAACAGAGATGTGGAGGCATGAAATCACACAGCCTCTACTGAAATTCGTTCTTTTAAGTCTGTCTACTAAGATTCCAAAGAATAGCAAGGAGAGATAAGAAAGCCCTCCTCAGTGATCAGTGCAAAGAAATAGAGGAAAGCAAAAGAATGGGAACGACTAGAGAGCTCTTCAAGAAAATTAGAGATACCAAGGGAATATTTCATGCAAAGATGGGCACAAGAAAGGACAGAAATGGTATGGACCTAACAGAAGCAGAAGATATTAAGAAGAGGTGGCAAGAATACACAGAAGAACTGTACAAAAAGAGCTTTGCGACCCAGATAATCATGATGGTGTGATCACTCACCTAGACCCAGACATCCTGGAATGTGAAGTCAAGTGGGCCTTAGAAAGCATCACTACGAACAAAGCTAGTGGAGGTGATGGAATTCCAGTTGAGCTATTTCAAATCCTGGAAGATGATGCTGTGAAAGTGCTGCACTCAATATGCCAGCAAATCTGGAAAACTCAGCAGTGGCCACAGGACTGGAAAAGGTCAGTTTTCATTCCAACCCCAAAGAATGTTCAAACTACCACACAACTGCACTCATCTCACATGCTAGTAAAGTAATGCTCAAAATTCTGCAAGCCAGGCTTCAGCAATATGTGAACCGTGAACTTCCAGATGTGCAAGCTGGTTTTAGAAAAGGCAGAGGAACCAGAGATCAAATTGCCAACATCCCCTGGATCATGGAGAAAGCAAGAGAGTTCCAGGAAAACATATATTTCTGCTTTATTGACTATGCCAAAGACTTTGAATGTGTGGATCACAACAAATTCTGGAAAATTCTGAAAGAGATGGGAATACCAGACCACCTGATCTGCCTCCTGGGAAATCTTTGTGCAGGTCAGGAAACAACAGTTAGAACTGGACGTGAAACAACAGACTGGTTCCAAATAGGAAAAGGAGTACGTCAAGACTGTGTATTGTCACCCTGCTTATTTAACTTCTATGCAGAATACATCATGAGAAATGCTGGGCTGGAGGAAGCACAAGCTGGAATCAAGATTGCCGGGAGAAATATCAATAACCTCAGATATGCAGATGACACCACCCTTAAAGCAGAATTAAAGAGCCTCTTGATGAAAGTGAAAGAGGAGAGTGAAAAAGTTGGCTTAAAGCTCAACATTCAGAAAACTAAGATATGGCATCCGGTCCCATCACTTCATGGCAGAGAGATGGGGAAACAGTAGAAACAGTGTCAGACTTTATTTTTGGGGGCTCCAAAATCACTGCAGATGGTGACTGAAGCCATGAAATTAAAAGTTATGACCAACCTAGACAGCATATTAAAAAGCAGAGACATTACTTTGCCAACAAACGTCTGTCTAGTCAAGGCTATGGTTTTTCCAGTAGTTATGTATGCATGTGAGAGTTGGACTATAAAGAAAGCTGAGCACTGAAGAATTGACGCTTTTCAACTATGGTGTTGGAGAACTCTTGAGAGTCCCTTGGCCTGCAAGGAGATCCAACCAGTCCATTCTAAAGGAAATCAGTTCTGAATATTCACTGGAAGGACTGATATGGAAGCTGAAATTACAATACTTTGGCCACCTCAGGCGAAGAACTGACTCACTGGAAAAGATACTCTTGCTGGGAAAAATTGTATGCAGGAGGAGAAGGGGACAACAGAGGATGAGATGGTTGGATGGCATTACTGACTCAATGGACATGAGTTTCAGTAAACTCCAGGAGTTGGTGATGGACAGGGAGGCCTGGCCAGGGGATCACAAAGAGTCAGGTATGACTGAGCGACTGAACTGACCTCAACTAAGATTCCAAAGTAGGCATGATATAAGTGGAAAGAGCAGATAAGAACTAGATTGTAGAGAGCCACATTAGCCAAGCTAAAGAGTTTGGAATATATCCAAAGGGAACAATGGGAACAAATGGGAAGCTACTAAATGATTTTAAAGAAAGTGAAAGTGACGTCGCTCAGTCGTGTCCGACTCTTTGCGACCCCGTGGACTGTAGCCTACGAGGCTTCTCTGTCCATGGGATTCTCTAGGCAAGAATACTGGACTGGGTTACCATTTCCTTCTCCAGGGGATCTTCCCGACCCAGGGATCGAACCCGGGTCTCCCACATTGGAGGCAGACGCTTTAACCTCTGAGCCACCAGGGAAGCAAAGCATGGTAATAAATATCCCCACTCTTGCATTTTAGAAAGATCACTGGTAGAAGTGGGAAGAGAGTACGAGATTCAAGGCAGAGAGACTGGTTAGATGAGCCCTGATGTGGTCTAAGGTAACATGATAAGAGGCTGAGGTCAGGCAGAATTTTGAGCTTAGAGCATGGGGTGGATTAAAGAAAAACTTGTACAGGAATCTGAGACAGAATACAGTCTGAATTAGAGAAGTAAGAAGGAAACAAAGAAAATACTGCTATAGTTACCAAGAGAGATGGTGGTATCAAGAGCAGAGTAACAAGTCAGAAGCCACTGAGAAGCCAGGTAAGACTGAGAGAAGTCCATTGGATATGTCAATGAAGAGACCACTGGTGACTCTATCAGAGACATCTGAGGGCAATCGTAATCAGCAATATAAATTTCTGGCAAGTCTATGAGTATCAGCAAGATGAAGAGGTTGGTTAATAGATTAGTGGTTGTCAAAGTGTGTTTCCCTGCACTTTACCCAGCATCATCTGACAACTTAGAAATGTAAATTCTTGGGCCCCACTCCCCTTAACTCTGACACTCAGGTGTAAAAGCCAAAAATCTGTGTTCAAACAAGGCTTCCATTGATTCTGATACTCGCTAAAGTCTAAGAACCACCTTCACACACCATACAAGGCCTTACTACTGAAAATGTGAGCTGTAAATTGGCAGTATCAATGTCATTTGGAAGCTTGTTATACAAGTGTAACTTAGAACCCAACATCTGACCCCCTGAATCAGAATATGCATTTTAAACAAGATTCCTAGGGATTTAGATGCACATGAAGTTCAAGAAGCACACTCAAGATTTTCAACTCAATAGTTTCCTTGCCCAACATCTCAGATTACTTATTACAGAAACCCCGTAAATTGCTAATCCAGAGAATGGGAAGAGAATTCAAAATAACACAACAAAACATCCTCCTTTCAAATGGGATCATAAATAAGAGATAGAAAATGGACTATAGTTTATATGCGACTAGGAGAATTCCAGGTGTAATCATAGTAATATAGGTATTTCTAGTTCTTTGGCATTCAATTCCAGATTATAGATATACATGTTTTTCTTTAAAAGCTAAAAACCTTACTGAAGTTCATTATATCATTCTGATGGAAAATAACATGAGGCCACTAGGACTTCATCCAAAAAAAAAAAAAATCTACTGGTATCCTGGAAGAGACAGTATATGGAAAAAGATAAATCTTTTTATGACCTAGTAGGGTGCAACTTCGGAGAAGGCAAGGGCAACCCACTCCAGTACTCTTGCCTGGAAAATCCCATGGATGGAGGTGCCTGGAAGGCTGCAGTCCATGGGGTCGCTGAGGGTCGGACACAACTGAGCGACTTCACTTTCACTTTTCACTTTCATGCATTGGAGAAGGGAATGGCAACTCACTCCAGTGTTCTTGCCTGGAGAATCCCAGGAATGGCAGAGCCTGGTGGGCTGTCATCTATGGGGTGGCACAGAGTCGAACACAACTGAAGCGACTTAGCAGCAGCAGATGGCAACTTACATTAGGAAATCAAGAACATCAATATCTGTGCTATTTACTATATATAAAATATAGCTTAAAAATATGCTAAAAGCTATTTATTTTTGTAAATATGGTTTAATCCAAAGGTTCTGTGTCCACAGACAAACAGCATCAGTACCACCTTTAGGCTTGTTAGAATCTGCATTACTGGGCTCCACTTTGAGCTCCTGGATCAGAATCTGCCAATGGGATCCAGGAAACTAGTTTAACAAGTCCTCCAGCTGATTCTAATGCACATTAAAGTTTGAGAAGACAGGTTTAGGCATCAGAAACACTTCATATAAAACAGTCTCCCGTTTGCTCAAACTGCCTCTTAAAAGTCTCTTCTCCATTTAAGTATTTTCATTTATCTTTCATGTTCTTTCATGGCTCCTTATTTCTTCCTTCCTCTTTTTTCTTCCTCTATCTACCTATGTCTTTCCGTTCTACTTTTTCACTTCCTGTTTCTTTCCCAGCTCACTTTAGCTTTGAACTGCCTCATTCTTGAAGATGTATACAAATCTAGCACTTCTGCTCACAAAGTTTGCCAACCTAAGCAATTCTATCAGATACCCATGCTCAGCATTATGAAAGAAACGAAACAGAACATCAGCTGCTTTGTTCTTCAAACAATGCAGCTTGCAGAAACGACAGTATAGAACCAGTCCCTGTACAGTTCTTTGGTATTAATGAGACTTTAATTAGCAAGAGCACTCATGACAGTCATGTGCTGTCTACAAAATGTCTGGGGGCATGGAAGAAGACAAGACTTTCAGCCTTACTGGAACATTCAGCCCTTGTTTCAGGGTTATGTGTTCATGCCTTCACCACAGGAGGTAGCTAATAACCACAGCAGGAAAAAAATATTAGTCTTAATAATTAAAATTTTTTTAATGTTAAGAAATATTTTTTTAACTGAAATAGCATGTCTTTATTATAAAACCTGCTGCTCATAACAGTAATTTCTCATAATTATTTAGTGTTAAATATGGCCCAGGCCCTGTTCTCACGGGCCTTACAGTTATTAATATATTTAACTCTTTCCACAACTAGACAGTAAAGAATCTACCTGCAATGCAGAAACCTGGGTTCGATCCCTGGGTTGGGACAATCCCCTGGAGACGGCAATGGCTACCCACTCCAGTATTCTTGCCTGGAGAATTCCATAGACAGAGGAGCCTGGCTCATGGGTCGCAAAGAGCTGGATATGACTGACCAAATAACTTTCACTTTTTCACAACCCTACGAATCAATGGTATTACCGTCTCCATTTTACAGACAAGGAAATAAAAGCACAGAAAGGTTAAATAACTTGTCAAGGGTCACACTGCTGGGAAATACTAGAGATGGGATTTGCATTAAGGCAATCTCGCTACACATCCTAGATCAGATGCATTCTGTTAAGCTGCTTCTCGAGCGAGAATGAGTTGACTCATACAGGATACATTTGAATTTCATACTCCTTCATAGTTCACACTAAGGTATTTATTAAACAGTTTCATGTCCTAGCACTTTCAGTTGGAAAGACTATAGTGTAGTGGAATTTAGCACGATGATTATAGAGAAACTCACAGTTTTAATCTCAAAGGGTTACAATTTCTTCTCTTGTGAAAACAGAGTGCTAGACTTCATTAGATTATATTTATGGTACACTCCAGATCCAACATTCTATGAATTCTATGAATCCCCTCTTTAACATATAAGGAGCCTTGTAATTAGATTTACCCACCTGGGTAATCCAGGATAACCTCTCCACCTCTACATAAATCCTTAATGTAATCGTATCTGCAAAGTCTTTTTGTCATGGAAGGTAACACATTAACAAATTCCAGGGATTAGGACATGGGACGTCTTAGGTTGGGGACATTACTCTGCCTACTCTGGGGATATTTTATAGTTCCCCAGGAAGCCTTCTATTTTATACATTTAAAAACAAATGTGTTCATAACAAAAGGGGGAAAAGAATATTTAATTCTGAAATATTATAACATTAATGAAGTTTATATTAATTAAGCAATAAACTGCACAAGTCCATTTACTGACTATTTCCTAGAGTTGTTATTGTTTTGAGTACAAAAGAATGTTAGAGTCCCAGAAGACCACAGAGACAATCTAGGGAAGTCAAGCCTTCTTATTTTACGTACAAAGAAATGAGGGCTCAGAGAGGCTAGTGACTTGCTAGTGAGTGAAAAGTGAGCCTAACACTTCCTGGCTTGGTTCCCAGACCTAAGTCTCTTCCATGATACCTTTAGGCTGCTTTTCATTTTTTCAATATACCAATAATTTCTTAGACTTCTGCATAAAATTTCTTAGCTTAAGGAAAAATCCTAGCTAAATATTCTTTGGCATTTCAGGGAACTCAGACACTCTTTTGCAACTGATGCTAATGATTAGAACAGGCCTTACTCTTCCTTCTTCTTTGGGGAAGTATGTGAAAAGTAAAATATTGCAGAAGGAAAAAGAGTGTTAGTCTTTTGATTACCATGTGACGATAAAGAGTAGGTGGAAAGCTATGCTGTGGTAAGGAAAGTAGCTAAACCACAGATGAAGAGCTCATTGAAAAAACATTTTATAAATACCTTTTCTTACCCTTAACATGATGTCAAACCAAATACCTTAGATGTCATACTAGTAAGGAGTTTTAATTCCACTTGGGCTTTGATAAAGCAAAAACTATATTAAACACAGAAAGTCTAAGAATAACAACAAACTTAGTTGACTTCTTAAAATATGCTACAGTCTTCCTATGTCAAATCCTTGTTTTGAAAAGTAAAATCTTAACTTCTGCATTGCTCAGAGCAAAGGGAGAGCAAACCCAGACCTAAACACTGGCAGCATGGACAGCACTGTCTGCCTTCCCCCTCCAGTTTCCCCTTCCTTAAAAGGAGAAACTTTTAGCTTCTCCTTGAAGAAAGACAACAAAGCCATTCTAAAATACTACTGTTAGAAACCTTACCATTTGGAAACGACATTAACAAATTAAAGGTTAAAGAGTACCTGATGATTTCAATGGATGCTAAGAAAGCATTGTTAAATACAAAATCCATTCTTACTTTTTATTTCATCTTAGCCAGCTAGTAACTAAAATAAATGTTCTTAAATAAATGTGCTATATAGAACCTACCAGAATTCAACAACAAAAATTATCATGGTGAACCCCATGTTCCCAATCATTCCAGTTAGCTTTTTAGTGACTCATTCATAATATGAATGAAGAGTCAAGGATTCTTAGACATTTGATTAAAATCTCTAACAACAGCAAAATAAACAAGCACAAAGGGAAAACATGCAGGGAGCAGAAAAACAATAAAAGGATTAAAAATAGAAGAAGGAGGAAAGAAAGAAGGAAGGAAGGAAAACACAGGGAAGGAAGGAAGGGAGGACGACAACCTTCACAGAACATAAAAGAGATTTGGAAATTTTAAAATGTACATGAAAAGCAAAACCAAGAGAAAGGCTGGACGATAAAATTGAGAAAATATTCCAAAAAAAAAGGAGAGAAGAGAAAGATAAAGGGTTTGGAAATGGTAGAGAAAAGATAAAATTAATGAGAAGATAGGATCTGAATAACAGGAATTCTAAAGAGAGCTCAGAGAAAATGGTAGGGAAAACATTACTAAAGAAACAATATAAGAAAACTTCCAGAACTAATGTACATGGGTTTCCAGATTCAATTACAAAGCACAAAGGTATACCAAGGCAAACAACCCTGAAATTTCAGAGCACTCAAGACAAAGAGAAGATTCTGAAAACTTCTAGAAAAGAAAACAGGTATGTTAAAATGTCAATGGACTTTAAATAGTAACATTTTCAGCAAGTAATTAAAGAACTGTCTCCTAAATTATGAAGGGGTAATACTGCTAACATAAATACCTGAATTCAGCCAAGTTATACATCATATCTAGTGTGACATATTTCAACATTTAGGGTCTCAAAAACTATTTTCCACAAGTTTTTATAAGAAAGCTACTGAAGATATGTGCCACCAAAACAATGGAGTAAAATAAGAAAAAGGAAGACTTGAGATTCCAAAAGCAAGGATGCAAGAAAATGAAGAGATCAGAGGACTTCCTAGATTGATAGCAGAGGCAAAGCATGGAACGGCTGAAGTTCAGCTTGCAACAAAGCAGTTATTTTCAGCAAAGGAATACTGTTGACAGTCAGTACAGGGTAAGTTACGCTACAGTAATACACAACCCCTCCAAAAATCTCAGTGAATTAAAACATCAGAGGTTAACTTCTCTTTCTACGTGCCCACTGTAGATTAATTTGGTTAGCAGACAATCTCTGCTTAGTATGCAGACTGAGAAACATGGCTGAAAGGGAAGATTTTTAAAATAAAAAGTGACATATACATTTTACTTAAATTGAACACACTGAAATAAATTTTACAGCTTTGTTGAGAAGTCTGAGGCTTAATTAGTAATAGGTACAACACACAAAAAAAAATCAGCAGAAGAAAAAAAAAAAGATTGTACAAGAAAGGAAATGTATTTAAAGTATACTATTTAGCTTCAGTTCAGTTCAGTTCAGTCGCTCAGTCGTGTCCAACTCTTTGCGACCCCATGAATCGCAGCACGCCAGGCCTCCCTGTCCATCACCATCTCCCAGAGTTCACTCAGACTCACGTCCATTGAGTCCGTGATGACATCCAGCCATCTCATCCTCTGTCATCCCCTTCTCCTCCTGCCCCCAATCCCTCCCAGCATCAGAGTCTTTTCCAATGAGTCAACTCTTCGCACGAGGTGGCCAAAGTACTGGAGTTTCAGCTTTAGCATCATTCCTTCCAAAGAAATCCCAGGGCTGATCTCCTTCAGAATGGACTGGTTGGATCTCCTTGCAGTCCAAGGGACTCTCAAGAGTCTTCTCCAACACCACAGTTCAAAAGCATCAATTCTTCAGCTCTCAGCCTTCTTCACAGTCCAACTCTCACATCCATACATGACCATAGGAAAAACCATAACCTTGACTAGATGGACCTTAGTCGGCAAAGTAATGTCTCTGCTTTTGAATATACTATCTAGGTTGGTCATCACTTTTCTTCCAAGGACTAAGCGTCTTTTAATTTCATGGCTTCAGTCACCATCTGCAGTGATTTTGGAGCCCCAAAAAATAAAGTCTGACACTGTTTCCACTGTTTCCCCATCTATTTCCCATGAAGTAATGGGACCGGATGCTATGATCTTCGTTTTCTGAATGTTGAGCTTTAAGCCAACTTTTTCATTTTCATCAAGAGGCTCTTTAGTTCTTCTTCATTTTCTGCCATAAGGGTGGTATCATCTGCATATCTGAGGTTATTGATATTTCTCCCAGCAATCTTGACTCCAGCTTGTGTTTCTTCCAGTCCAGCGTTTCTCATGATGTATTCTGCATAGAAGTTAAATAAGCAGGGTGACAATATACAGCCTTGACATACTCCTTTTCCTATTTGGAACCAGTCTGTTGTTCCATGTCCCGTTCTAACTGTTGCTTCCTGACCTGCATACAGATTTCTCAAGAGGCAGGTTAGGTGGTCTGGTATTCCCATTTCTCTCAGAATTTTCCACAGTTTATTGTGATCCACACAGTCAAAGGCTTTGGCATAGTCAATAAAGCAGAAGTAAATGTTTTTCTGGAACTCTCTTGGTTTTTCCATGATCCAGTGGATGTTGGCAATTTGATCTCTGGTTCCTCTGCCTTTTCTAAAACCAGCTTGAGCTCTGAACAAAAGTTTACCATCATGTCAATATTGACACCAAATGTTAACTATTATAACTTTTTAAAATTTACAAATTGGATTTCATTCAAAAGCATCAACCATAAAAAAATTTATATACTAGACTTTATTAAAACTAAGAATTTCTGTTCATCAAAAGATAACATGTAGAGATGAAAGGGCAAGTAATAAACCAAAGAAGAAACTACATGTCTAATAATAGTGGACTTGAATCCATAATATATAAAGAAATATGAATCAAAATCAGAAAGACTGACAATCCAAAAAAAAAAAGAGCAACAGACAGCAGCATTTCATAAAAAGAAATTTATGAATAGCCATGAAGCCTACAAAAAGTTTTTCAACATCGTCAGTCACCAGAGAATGAAAATTAAAGAGAAAAATGAGAATCTACTAGATTAAACCTATGAGATGACTGCATATAGACCAATCTGATAAAATATGACTAAAATTCAAGGAATGACAATACCAAATATTGATGAGGACATAAGCTGAAACCCACATACTGTTATTCCAAGTAAATATCAATGTAACCACTTCGACAAACATTCTGGCTATATCGACTAAAGCCAAGCATACATAAAACTATGTCCCAAAATTCCACTCATGGCTATAAATCCAATGACAGGAAGGGCTACTGTCTATCAAAGGGAAGTAGAGGAATGCTTATAGCAGAAACATTTAATAGACTAACACAAGAACCCATATGTGCATCAACTGTAGAATGAAAAACTGTAAAATAGTCACACAGTAGAATAGTACATAGCAATGAAAAAGAACAATATTTTTACATAGAATGTCTTGCTCATAGAATACTGGGTGAAGGAAGCCAGTTATAAAATAATATGTTTAGTATTATTATTGTATGATACAATTATATGACTGTTGAATTGCACAAAACATACTATATAATTTCATTCATTAAGATTTCAAAACAGGAAAAATCAATCCAGCGTGGTAGAGAAGAGAATGCCATGAGCATTGGCTAAAAGTGAAAGGGATAATAGCTCGGTCGTGTCTGTCTCTTTGCAACCCCATGGACTGTAGCTTGCCAGGACTGTAGCTTGCCAGGCTCCTCTGTCCATGGGATTTTCCAGAATGGTAGAGTGAGTTGCCATTCCCTTTTCCAGAGGAGCTTCCCAACTCAGGAATTGAACCCAGGTCTCCCACATTGCAGGCAAATTCTTTAAGTATGAGCCACCAGGGAAGCCTGAGCATGGGAAATGCAGTAACATTAACTAGAGACAAGGTATAAAGAGATTCTATTGCAGTTCTGGAGATGTTTTATATGTTGATCTAGGTGATGGCTATATGTTTATGTAAATATATAATGATTTTGCATACTAATTTACTTTGCAGATTTTAGATAAGACTCCCATAATATATATGACAAAGGATGTGAAACTATAAGTCTGAGAAAACATATTTGTAAAACATAACTGACAAAGAATTATTATGCAAAATTCATGAAAATTTTCTATATATTTTAAGAATATAAATAACCCAACAGAAAAATAGGCATCATTGAAAAGAAAATAGGAATGTATCCAAAAAGTACAAAAAGATATTCAATCTTGTTATTATCATGGAAATGCAAAATAATATCACAAATACCATTTCCATATACCAGAAAAGCAAAATTTTAAAGTTCATCAATATCAAGTGTTGGCAAGGTATGGAACAATCAGAACTTAAAACACTGCTAGTGGCACTTAATTATGATCCCTGTTTACATCAAGTTGAAAAAACACACAATACTAAACCACATACTGATCAGGATAATGTCTTATATTTTAAGCTAGACAGAATACACATAAATTTGTTATTTTTCACAAATCTTTGCACTAAACACTGTATTATGTTTATAATAAGAAAAAATGTCTGATATTTTGTTTTGGTTCAGAGCAGAACTTAGTGGTCTCTAAAATCTCTTTTATTTCTAGTAAATCAAAGGATTTTGAAGTTATCATTAAAACTCTACCTAAATTTAATATTATGGTTATTTGTGTGTTCCCAAATTAGAAGCCTAATAAGTATTATTATCCAGGACATGGGCTAACAGGCAGTCTTTCTTTTGTAACACAGTACTTTCAAAAACATTATTTTGTGTCTCTGCCTTTCTTCAAAGGATGTGAACAAAATGTTCAAGGTCAATGAAACAATTTACAAGTTTTACCAAACAGAGTAGGGCAGGGAGAAAGAAAAAACAGAGATAAGGTTTGATTCCCAAGGACCTTTTGATATATCAGAAGTCTGTTGGAAAATCAGTTTCTTTATAAAGTAAATAAACACTTTTGAAGTCAGTCCATTCTGTTGGTGTTTCGTAAGTGAAAGACAGATTTAAAGGGAGGGAGAAATGAAACTGACCAGCTGAAGCAGCACTGTCCTTTCAGATTGTCATTTTCTTCAGACATTACATATTTAGAAGACAAACTCTAAGAAAATAAAATTTAATGTCACAAAAATGTACTTTTCCACCAGTAGCTATAGAGACATTACCAAAAACTCATTTTATAAAACCTTTGGAATAATAAATACCTCTGACTTGAGCATAATATTAACCAATGGACTAAGAAAACATGCCACAAACAATAATTCAAAGTCTTACAAGGGCACTCTGATTGGTATATACACTTAATTTTTGTTTAAAGGCATAGTTTAGTATAGGGATCTTATAAAAATTGTCTGTTTCTGTAAGATTGGTTACCTGTGATAGTTCATTAAATATTACTTATGTCTATCATAACTAATTACATTGATAAGTCTTAATATAATGTATATTATTACTTTTTCCCCTCCTTCTATTCACTTAGCCTCCAGACTAGAAACTCAGCTAAACTTGTAAATTAAATATTTATGTACATTTCACTTATAGATTTTTCCTAAGATTTATTCCTTACACCTTGAGTTTCTGTTAAACATTTACTTGTTATGTTGTTTCAGAGAATCAGGACAGTCAAAAATCTTACTGCTTTAAAATAAAATTTTAAAGAGTCCTGTTAACTAGTCCCTTAATAAGGATAATTCCTTCTCTCTCATATCTCATAAACCTGAAATCATGTTCCTTTATCAATTGTTTTTCCTCCTGTTTTTTTCACTTCTGTTGCAATGAGAAGAGGGTGGTGGCTGGTAAATATTTGTGAAGGCAAAGATAGCTTACGGACATCTTGACATTTCCTGGTTCCCAGCACAGAGCTGTGGCTCTCCCAGATCCGACTCACAAGGCCAGGCAAAGGAGCACGCTCACTGAAGGAGTTACTATCCGAGGATTTCATTAGCGTGGCCCAAACTATCATCTTGATCCAAAACATTTTCTATTACTCTATCTCATTTACAGTGTAAATGTGGCTTCTTGGTTAAATCATAGTCATTTTTCTGTCAATTTTGGTGCCCTTCTGCTTAGCCATTTTGACATTATACTTTAAAATGGAGAGTTCTCTGTAAACAAAAACGGGATCTGGAAGAAGTAACAGTGTCCTTGGTCTTTTTTGATACTTACTGAGAGGGAGAGAGAGCTAGTGGTGAGGCCTCCAATATAGCTGAACTGTATAGATGTTGATAGAAAAAGAAAAAAATGCTTTTGAACTCCTTGAAAATATCTATCTAGGTGAAGAAGGTAATGGCACCCCACTCCAGTACTCTTGCCTGGAAAATTCCATGGATGGAGGAACCTGGTAGGCTGCAGTCCATGGGGTCGCTGAGGGTCGGACACAACTGAGCGACTTCACTTTCCCTTTTCACTTTCATGCCTTGGAAAGGACATGGCAACCCACTCCAGTATTCTTGCCTGGAGAATCCCAGAGACAGAGGAGCCTAGTGGGCTGCCATTTATGGGATCGCACAGAGTTGGACACTACTGAAGCGACTTAGTAGCAGGTATGTATCATATTTATGCTTTATTATTAAATCTTTAATTTCAGTATTTGTTCTAAAATCAATGGGTAATTTCAGCTATAGATTCCTGTAAAATAAAATTATTAAAAAATAGTTGTAAAAGGAAAATCAAAGTTGTAGAGTAAAACAAAGCTATTAAGTGTATTTTCTGAAATGCTAATTAAATTTTAGTATAAGTTAGACCTACCCTCACCTCCCTATGCCTTAGAAATTGCATTTTAAATTACACTATTTTGAAGTAGGCACCACAAGGGTAAGAAAAGTGGGACTAAAAGGGTGAATATAAAGGCAAAAGAGAAAAACAAAAGCTTGATGGCCTGATTAATCTACTTTTGGTGCTCATTATACAGTGGCCATCTAGTTCACACTACAGTTTTAAATAAAGTCATAGAATTTATAAAATATTAAGTACAGTATGATCCAATTTTAGTTTTAAAAATTTATACTTCCATGTGCAGGAAAATATCTGAAAAAATTATACCCTAAATAGATATTTTTGGTTATGGGATTATGTACATGTAACCTCTTTTTAAATTTTCAAAAGCATATATATATATATATGTAAATATATACATAAATTATATACATGTGGTGGTGGTTTAGTTGCTAAGTTGTGTCTGACTCTTTGCAATCCTATGGACTATAGCCCACCAGGCTCCTCTCTCCATGGGTTTTCCCAGGCAAGAATACTGGAGCAGGTAGTCATTTCCTTCTCCTGGGGATCTTCCTGAGTCAGGGATCAAACTTGGGACTCCTGCATTGCAGGGTGATTCTTTATAGACTGAGCCACCAGGGAAGCCCTATATATATATAGTTTTATAATATATATACTTAATCACATATACTACATTTTGTACATATGCATATTATATATATATAATTATATATATAATGTCTGTCTATATTACATATACTATTATTACTAATAATGAAAATTATTTTTAGCTTAAAAATGTATTATTTCATTGTGACCTAAGAGGTTCCTAAGTTAAATCTGGAATAATCTGACAATTCACTTCATTCATTTATTCGAACATTTAAAACAATATATTTTGAGCATTTACCATACATCAGACCCTCTTACAGGGGCAACTTAGCAACTAAAGCGCTACCATCATATGTATATAATTCATGTATATATTTATATACTTTTGAAAATTAAGAAAAGATTAAACATACACTATATGTCATATTACATAAGATAGTGACATATGACTGTTTCATTCTCAGACAACTAAAAGTCAAGTTCCAAATCAAGGAATTCAGCTGTCTCCCAACACTGTCTAGATTATTTCAACAAATATTTGTTGAGTCACTCTGATGCACAGAATCTTGTGTTGGATCCTCAGAGGATGAAAACAAAATTGATTAGGGAGATATATGCAGCCTTAGACTATAAAGTGCAATGAAACACTGAATACAGGTGAATGATAAGAGTGAACACGTAAGCAGGGCTCACCCTGTTAAGACCCATTCTAAGCACTTCATGTGCATAAACTCCTCACGGCAGCCTTATTAAGTAAGGCCTGTTGTTATTATTCCCATGTTATATATGAAGAAACAGGAGCTGAAAGAGATTAGGTGTCCTCTACAACATGGATCAGCTAGTATATGGCAGAGCTTGAATTGGAAGCCAGGCAATCTGGCCCCAGCACCCAGGCTCTAAACCACTACCCAGCCTAGGTGCTAGTTTGGCAAAGAAAAGGAAGGAGTACATTCCGGAACAAAGGAAAAGATAAACATTTGGAAGTAAACCTGTGGAAGGAATGGGTCCAACAGTAGGTAAGGCTTTATAGAAAAGATACAAGCAGCACAATGAAGATATTTAAGTAGTGGGAATCTGGGAGCTTTGCCCTAAAAATTATGTATGGATAAATCAAGGATCAAGGTAAAGATGAGAAATATCTGATGAAAGATTTTGAAGCAAGGTGGGCACAAATATACAGAGAAAAAATAAATTTTTGTTCTGAAACATTTTGCAATGATCAAAGTTGAGAAAGCTCAGACCAGGAGACCAAGTGAAAATATCTAGGTGTGAGAGAACTGAGAATGGGAGGGTGCTGTCAGAGACACAAAAAGGCCAGAGTTCTGGATCCACTGAGTGAGAACAGCTAAGCATTTTAAGGAGGGCAGCCAACTACAGGAACTGAGTAAAGTGAAGAACTTTCTGTGGAAAACAATTTGGACTGTGTAGACTGACCTGTCAGGCAGCTGTTATGCAGCAGAGGCAAGAAGTCTGATGGAGGAGGAACTGAAGAGATGGACAGATGTTTGGATGGTACTGCAGTCACCAAACCAGGAGGACAATACTACACAGTAAAGAAACTGTACAAGGAATAGAATGTGGACTCACACTGGAACCTCATTCCATAAATGGGGGAATGTCTCCAAAAGAGGAGTCAGGGAGTCAAGAAGGGAAAAACAAATAGAAACAGAAGGAGAAAAAAATCAATGCCATGACAGCCCAGATACAAAGAAAGACTCTAGAGAGCTTTTTAAAAATCAATACTTAACATTTGTTTTCACACATCTTCCATAAAATCTGAAATATGTCATTTCATTTTACCATGATCTCAAACTATATGCATCGCCCATGTTAAAAGTGAGAAAAGTTGAATTTTGAAGTAAATTGATTTTTTGAAAAAACTGTCATTGCAGTTATGTTAATCACAAAACAAAAGTATGACAGTAAATTATTCTTGGAGATTTTTGAAGTCAAAATACACAAATAAATGACTGCTTTTAGACTCATATGCTGATCTATTTATGAAACTGAACCCCACAGTTCAAAGGTATTAAACATTAAGCTCCAAGATCATTTCTGCTCTGTGAAAATACCAAGCAGTATAATTATTCTGATGCTTAACAAGCTCCAGTTCTCACTTGTACAAATGGCTTCTGTAGGAATGAATGTGACTGGGGAGCAAACACCTATTGGGAAGCATCCCCTGTACTCTTGGGAACACAAAGAGCCATCACATTCAGGATAAGATAAAAGAGAATCCTTTAGGGATAGCAATCTCATGGTCGAGCATCAGGAAAAATTAGTTACTTCTTAAGAAACTTTTTATTTTTAAAAAGCCTTACCCAACCAAAAAAGGCAGCAGGGAAGAATTCGTTTCATAGGTACAAACTTCTGATACATGTAATAGTCTGTAGTCTTTCCTATCTTTAGGATTATCACAGGTACACAAAAAGATATCAAACTTTTAGTTGTTCCAAAGAGTGACCTTTCCTCCCTGCTGCAGTTTACTTACTGATCATCCATAAACAAGTCTGTAAAAGTGTTTATAAAAGGAAAAGAAGGTGTATTGACTCTCCTCTGGCACAGTTTCATTTCAAAAGATGCTGGTGACCTAGCAAACATCATCAACTATCCCTTTAACATTCCCCAAACAGACTCCACAACCCTTTCCTCCCGAGAGACCATATTCTTTGTAGCCTCTGTTCTGTAGGACTTCGGATGTCTGCTAAATTGTTGTCTGTTACAAAGCATGCTTTTGCTGTGACAGATGCCCCCAACTCCTTCTCTCAGCTGAGCTCATAGAATCACAGCTGTGTTGTACCACAAGTACAGTGTTGTCAAATCTTCACTTTGTTTAATTATTCAAGTTGGTTCTACCACAGAATTAAACTGCCTGGGGATATTATGGAATTTCAGCACAAACAACACACATGACCCTATACATGCAACCCCACTGCTCCCTCACAGTGGTAACTAACAGCACACCCCCTAACAACCAGAGGCAAAGCTAGATGGAGCAGTTCAATCCAAAGCCAGTTTACCTCCTTGCTGTATCACAGTCCTTCATGCTGGGAGGCCGTGCTTGTTCAACGCCAGTATAAATCAGAAATTCAGCCTGGAAGTGGTTACCTCCCCAGAACTCAAGTTCTGGCCAGTTTATGAACAATACTTCAAGGCTGTAGTTCCCTGAATTTAAAAGAATCGTCAGGATCGATTTCATCCTCTAAAGTTTACTTTTTCTTTACTCGCTTCTGCCCAAAGTACTTTTAAAAGCATTAAGAAGTGTTCATCTGCAGAATAGGCATTGCCCAGTACTCCAGTGGGATTATGACAAAGCTAACTTGGATGCTTATTTTCTTTCATCCCATAAAATTTTTAAAAACTAGAATATTAGGAGAGGAAATAGGCCTTAGAGATCATCTAGTTAGAGTTGCTCATTTTGTGAAGAGGAAATGGAGATAGAGTGGTACAGTGATTTGTCAAGTATCTCACAGCCAGAAGGAGTAGACATCCTGTTGTGTCCTAACCCAGGGCTCTGCCACTGAAGGCTCTGTCACCAAAAGAAGGCCCTTCTCTACTATCCTATCCTCCTTCCTTTCTCCGCACTTCAGCCAGGGTGAGTGTCTCTCTCTTGAAGAGAGAAAGGACAGCTGCTGTTTCTTTGCTGTGTTATGGTGTAAACTGGAGGCTGGACTAGCACAAGGAGGGGCAACTCTGAGGAGGATGTATTTATAGGGAAGAGGGCCTCCCAATCCCCATAACATCCTGGTGCCTCAGTGTCTACGGGCTAAGAAATCAGTGCATAGAAAGGGACTTTTCTTGGTCACCATGTAACTAGGAACGCAGCTGCACTGGCGGCCGCACAATTCTCCAGGGGCGACCAGGCATCAGTCCAGCACCTCTGAGAACTGATGGAGCTGGGGGAGCTGACTTCTTCCCTCCACGTTTGGAAAGAGGCATGGCTTGAGCTCTCCTAGGCTGGGAGCAGAGAAGCAGATTAAGAAGCTACAGAAGCTGAAACCAAAAGTGCCCTTTCTCAAGGCTCAGCAATCACTTATCAGTGCTGGATGAATTAATAAGGAAACATGGTGGTGGAGCAGGGGGCAGGCAGATGTTTGCTGTAATGGACTTTCAACATTCCAAGGATTAGTATATTTATCTAAGTGGGTTTTTTTCCCATCTTACTTAGAGAAACATAGATTTCTGATAATTTTAAGGAACCTGAGAAGTCAGCAAGTACAAAATACTAATTAACTGAGTGATCCAAACTTTAACTGGCTTAAAGCCTTTCAAGTTATTCTATATTTAAATCAAATATAAATTGATTGGGTAACTTGCACTAATAAAATATTTCCCAGGAGACAGAAAAAAACTGAGACTGTTTCCTGAGCAGACAACTCTATTTCATCTACATTTACTTCCTAACCCTTGACCTCCCTCCTAAGCTCCAGTCCTGAGCTTTGAACAAGCTGTTTAACTCCCATGGTCTCTGCATCCACACAGTCTAATGCGTTTCTCAAGCTGAAATGTCTAAAGCTGAATGCATTATTTTCCCTCTAAAATTATTTTCTGATTTTTATAAGTTTTTATAAATGGTATGACTGTTTTCAAACACAAGACTTTGTAGTTAGCTTTTACTGCACCTTTTTTTTTCCCCCTCGATCACCATTGTCCTATTGATCCCTGCTTCATGCTCTGTAGAGTCCATTCTTCTGCTCTAGTCTCACTGCCTCATGCCTTTACATCTGTGTCCAGGTGCTCACATACTCTCACACACTCCTGCACTCATAACTAATTCGTCTAATTCCCCCTGGTTCTAGGTGGTCTCACTACCTTGGATACCACTACCTGAGGAATCTTTCTAAAACACCTCTCTGATCTTTTCAAAAAGAAAAGGTCACTTGCTTAAAAATATTTGAGTAATATAACCTTTGCTCTCAGAAGAATCTAATTGCCTTAGCTTGGCAACTGCAATGTCCTATCCTCTAGGGGCTACTGTCTATCATGTCCCTTGACTCCCCCAAAGATGTATGGTTTCCATACATGGGTCAGTATTTAATGCCTTTCCTCAACTTGGACTGCCTTTGCCCCATCTCTGACTGTTACCAACTTAACTTCTTCCAACTATCTTTCTCTGCTCATCAATTCACCTTAATTCCCTGAGCATTTATTAATATTACATGTAGCACCATATCTCCATATAACATCATATATTGTTTTATACTATTTCTGTTTTTCTATGTTTCCCATTACATATTCATCTGTGAAGTACAAGGAGATGTACTAGGCAGTTCAGGTGTTTAATTATATATAAGAATTATGTATTGGAAAGAAACATGTACACAAATAACATTAATATGCATCATTACATGGTAAGTAATGCTTCTAACTAAAGTTAGAAAGCAGAAAATCAGGCAAAGAAAGATTATCTGCAACTGAGAGTATCAGAAAAAAAAATCATGGAGCATTAGACCTGAACCCCCAAATTAGGATTACATTCTATGGTGTCTCAGACATACTGGATTTTCCAAGAATATGTGCTGACTGAGTAACTATGGATTAACTAACTAATAAATAATGAAAATGAACACAAAAAACAAGGTGATTTGTCAAACTGTTGTTGTTGCTTAGTCACTAAGTTGTGTCCAACTCTTTGCGACTCCAAGGAGCCTACCAAGCTCCTCTCTCTGTCCATGGGATTTCCCAGCCAAGAATACTAGAGTAGGTTGCCATTTCCTTCTCTAGGAAGATCTTCCCAACCTAGGGATTGAGCCCGAGTCTCCTACATTAGCAGGCAGGTGGCTCAGAGGGTAAAGTTTCTGCTTGCAGGGCAGGAAACCTGGGTTCAATCCCTGGGTGGGGAGGATCCCCCGGAGAAGGAAATGACAACCCACTCCGGTACTCTTGCCTGGAAAATCCCATGGATAAAGGAGCCTGGTGCAGGCTACAGTCCATAGGGTCAGGAAGAGTCAGACACAACTAAGTGACTTCACTTTCACTTACTTTACCACTGAGTCACCTGGGAATATCCCCCGCTACGTCAATGACAAAGATTACAAAAGTTTACATAAATGACTCATGAGCAGTTATCTATCCAATAGACACTCCATCCCCTTGTGTTTCCTTAATCTTTAAGTTTGCCCAGATCTTGCATCATGATCTTCTAGAGGTGTGTGACATAGTTGTGCCATTCCAGAAGTGAGCAGTATCTAAGAGCCCATGGAGTGATAGATACAGACATGTCTTTCCAGAGCCTGTAATTCTACACTGCTCCAGGAAATCTCTTCACTCCAGGAGGAGGAAAACACTCTAGCCTTAACCTTTCTGAGAGCAGGAAGCCTTGAGAGCAGCTACGCAGGCATTCCAACTGTCCTATTGATAATAAGCCCCACCTAGACGGAAGCGACTTGGCAGCAGCAGCAGCAGCAGGTACTTTTCATGTTACAGTTGCAGAAATAAAGGTTTCAAACATAAGGGAATTGCTCAAAGTCATAGAGAAAACCAGAAGCAAGCAAACATAGCAACAAAGGGCTTGGGATCTCCTGCCCCGGGATCAGTAGGTCATGCCACCTCCAATTAGGAATACTTAGACCAGCCAGAGCTAGTCCCAGGGCTTCCTTTGACAGTAGGACTTTTGACAACCCCAGTCTCTCTAACTATTAACTGTATCAACTCTCCATGTACTAAGCTTCCCATCCCCACAGGCAATGACATTACAGGTGCCTAAAGAGGAGGTTATAAATATTAATCTAGAGAATGAAGTTCATGCCTGAGAATGTTATGATAGTCAAAGTAACACATAAGACAGAAATTACTTCCACTGAATAAGGAGACATCTTTTCACTGCATGAAGCCTCTGTCTGCAAGGTAATTTCCTGTAGAGGCTGTAGTGTGAAGGAAAAGAGTAGAAAAGCAAACCTATATGGTTCTTTATAATGAATACGTTGATGAAGTTTTCTGTAAGTAAATAAAGTCCCTGTAAAACACTATGAAATTTCTTTGAAAATCGCCCATAAATTGGCTATAAAGTTTACTTCAGGCTGAAAGGCAGGCCATGAATATAATTAGGACTCACTACAAGAATCCAGACCAAGGGTGAGGACGGATCTAAGTACTGCTCAATGTGAAGAGTGGTCAGGTAGGAATGTTAATTGCCTCTCAAACAGACCCCTGAGGAGTTTTTGTAGGCCCTCTCCATTCTTTTGGGTGGCGGGGGAGGCCCAGTGATGGGGAAGAGAAGTTAACCATAAAATTTCACTGCTAGACTAAGTCCCTAGCTCTATACACAAGTCACAAGCAGTTGTGATATTCCCAGACCTGGGATATTTCTTGTCAATGAGCCTAAAGAAATAGGAAAGGTACAGAGAGCGGTTCCAAAAACACTTGAATTTGTGTAAATCCAGTAATTAAGAATTTAAAATAATTATGTTGGCTCCTCTTAATGGTAGTTCCGTAAGGCAAGTTCATGTTTCTATAGCTTTTAAGCATTTACAAATGATTTTTACCTATATTACCTCATCTGAACCTCCCATCAAGTATGTAAGGTATTATACTGTGTGAAAGTACAGGTTTAAGGAATGTTAATCTCTCACTTAAAAATCTTTGGGAACCTGCTTGTCTCTGGGGCTATACACTGAATGCATGGAATGTCTAAAAGTTCTGTTGGAAAACCATGTCTGTGCAGAGTGAAATAAAAGACATAAGGTGATATTTATTTACACATATGGACATATATGCATACATATATATATATGCATAATTTCAGTATATGTGTGTATATATAAGATAAACCAGTTTCTCACAGTAAAATGGACATAGGAACAGTTAATATTTAGGATCCAAAAAAATTTATGAAATTCAGTAAACATATAAGTGTAATGTGGAAATAACCGAATATATATTAACAGTCTGAAGAAATAAAACAGAAAATGAATTCACTAAGTTGTTGATGAGAGTATCATTTATATACATATTTTTCCTTAAAAAATAGATCTTCAGATTTTTCATTGAATGACAGCATGATATATATATATATATATATATATATATATGTAGTATTGCTTAAACTTACAGAGATTACTACTAACTACTTTTATTTGTCCTTTGCTGCATTAAATGATCAGTGGGGCACCCCCAGGGACTCCTGGGTACAGCTTGCAGACAAGGCTACTAAAAGAACTAAGTGAAAAACCCACCTTTCTTACTAGTTAAGCGATTCTGAGTAAGATTCTTAACATATATAGGTATCAGTCTACACCAATGAAATAAGGATAACGATCTAATACTTCTCCAAGAGGCTTGAAGTATTTTTTAAAAGCAATATGTGTGAATGTACTCTGTAAAACGAAAAACAATACAGAAATGTTAGTGAATTTTCTTATTTTCTTTCTTAAATTCAAAAGAATTTAAAACTGGTATAAATTTTATATGCCTTATATTGATAGCTGTTTTGTTTCTTTTTAGTTTTATAGACTTAGCTTGTGGCAAATACTGCATGTGAATGTAGTAATTTTTGAAGCTACAGACAGCTTTGCTCACTGTTATAATCTCTTAACAAACCTGTAGAATAATTTCTATGGTAACTGGCTGAGATCAATTTCAAAATGATCACAAACTTCTCTAAGCCCTCTGTGCAAGCCCCTTTTGCTGTCTCTGCCATCAAGAAGGGAGAATCTGGGCTTTGCTGTATGATCTACTTTGGCCAACGGGATATTAGAAAACATGACACAACAGACACTTGAAAAAGGCTCACCAGTGTTTGTGTTCTTTTCCTGCTAGGATCTTCTGAACAAGTCCAGACCTGATAGCCTGCTGGATGATGCCCCGTGGAGAAAGGCCTCAGGCATTGCAATCATCCCACATCATCCAGACGAGTCCTCGCCAAGTGAGTGAGACCATCTTCAACCTTCCAACCTTAATCAGGCCAGCCCACAAAAACAGGAGAAGGAATAAATGTTGTTTTCTTAAGTAGACTTTACAGTGGTTAGTTATGTAGCAAAAGATAACTGATGCCTTTGCCTAAAATGGTTGCCATAGCTACAGAAATTTCTAGAAACTTCTCTTCAGTGACTTGTTCAAGGAATAATTATTCTTATGCTCAAAAGACCTCTAAGACTTTAAAACACTGTATTTGTGAGCAGTTATCATTTTACTTGAAGAAAGTTACTCAACTAATGGAATCAAGTGTGTTAGTGTTCGTTGCTCAGTCATGTTCGACTCTTTGCGACCCATAAACTGTAGATCACCAGGCTCCTCTGTCCATGGAGTTCTCCATGCAAGAACACTGGAGTGGGTTGCCACTCCCTTCTCTAGGGGATCTTCCTGACCCAGGGGTCCAACCCAGGTCTTCTGCAAAGCAGGCAGATTCTTTACTGACTGAGCCATTTTGACGAAGCAAATCCTTTAAGACTCAGAATCCCTAAAGATGACCCAGGAAGTAAACAATAGTTTGATTAAGTTTTTAAAACCAGCTGCAATACAGGGGAACAAAGTCTTGAGGAAAGGAGTGCTTGGTGTGCTCCCACCTTCAGCTTCTGTGCCTTTCACAGAACTTCCATCAGGCTATTTTGGAACAGAGCATCTAGAAGTTCACAACCTCTGTTCTGTAGGAGGCACAACGAGGAGGCTCCAGGGAAGAATATACCATTTTCAGTGGAAAACAAGTGGAGGTTACCAGCTATGATGACTTTATACTTTGGGTCTGGATTTGCTGCACCTTTATGTTAATAGTAAGACACCAACTACTTAAAAATAATCCACAAGGCAGATATGAAGAGCATTTTAAGAGATGCAGTCTCTTCGAAAAAGGATCAAACTCGAACTCAGCATCCTAGACGTTTATAAATAAACTTACAGCACAAATCCTTAAAAAGATAAAACCAATTGCAAAAAATGTTATCAGAGACCCCCTGACATTTCTTTTACTATACCCTGACACTGACATTTTACATCACCCTCTTTGCCCACTCCTCACCTCCCCTTCCCACTCAAACAGCAAAGTTCTGAGCAGCTCCCTCTAGCCTGTCTAGATATTCTTATTCTTGAATTATAGATGATTCTAACTAACACACATTAGTGAATGTAAATAAGAAATTCTTTTCAACAAAACAAAGCCTAAAGTATCTATAATCAGATCCTATTCAGAATTATACCAAAAAGTTATAAGATTTTCTGAATAAATAAGCCCAGCAACACAATAGAGCAACACAATAAACATGCCCCAGCGAAAACTCCATGAAAAACCAAGAATATAATAAATCATGGAATCAACAAAATAAAAAGGAATGTGGAAATATGGTTATGTTAGGATATCAAGTCTAGAGCAGCAGACTGAAAACAAACTGTTTTCTAAAGATGATGTAATTTAGATTACACTGAAAAGAGACACATGGTGGGACTTTTTAATCACACACATACCAAAAAAAAAAAAAAGTCTGTAAGTCACCTCCACAAAATAAAAAATAGGGAATACATAAAGGTAATAAAAGAGTGAGTGAAAGAAAAAGCATTAGTCACTCAGTTGTGTTCAACTCTGCAATCCCATGGACTAAAGCTCTCCAGGCTCCTCTGTCCACGGAATTCTCTAGGCATTCTACTGGATTGGGTAGATATTCCTTTCTCCAGGGGATCTTCCCAACCCAGAGATAGAACCCAGGTCTCCCACAATGCAGGCAGATTCTTTATGTCTAAGCTACCAGGGAAACCACATGACACATAATTTCAACTGGACATGGAGATGTAATGAAATAAGGATACATGGTTATAACACTACAGACTATTCCCCTTGCCCAATTAGCAACCATCAAAAATCAATTTTATCTCGATTAAGTCTCAAGAAAATGAGTCAAATAACATTAATCAGATTGTAATGGTAATTAATAACCAAAGACCCGTAACTGTAATATATGTCAATGTTTTCAATACAGTTTTATTGTACTCTATGGAACTGTACAGATTATTATGTTATCCTAAAGCTTCATATCAAAAGTAACTTTATAATAACTGGACTACTATATATAAATATTTAGCCAATACTTATTCAGCACCTACTATGTGTAAATCAACCATTATAAGGAATTTCTTTGTACAATCTTGGTTCCAAATATTTATTTTCATCCCAGTATTTTGAAGTTGGACCAGTGCAATAAACAGTAAGCAGGTTCCCAAGCCAGTTCACAGATGTTCATTTATCCCCTTGCTGCTGCTGCTGCTGCTGCTGCTAAGTCGCTTCAGTCGTGTCCGACTCTGTGAGACCCCACAGACGGTAGCCCACCAGGCTCCCCCATCCCTGAGATTCTCCAGGCAAGAACACCGGAATGGGTTGCCATTTCCTTCTCCAATGCATGAAAGTGAAAAGTGAAAGTGAAGTTGCTCAGTTGTGTCCGACTCCTAGCGACCCCATGGACTGCAGCCCACCAGACTCCTCCATCCATGGGATTTTCCAGGCAAGAGTACTGGAGTGGGTTGCCATTGCCTTCTTTGATTTATCCCCTTATGTACACTTAATTCTTGTTAGTACACCAGCTACCAGACAATGCATGACAACATTTCAGTAGAATAAGAAATGCTGCATTACATACTCAGGTCTCACCTCTTCCCACAACTCAAACCACATCAAGCTATCAAAGCTATCATGAATATGCCATAATATAACACCTCCATCACTTCTGCACAGGCTATTTCTTTTACCTAAAATACCACTTCCAACCACCAATCCTCTCCTAAACACACACATATACAAACACATAACTGCCTCGCAATCTTCAAAACATACTTCAAGGCTAAACTCAGATATCATGCTGCCACTATGAAGCCTTAGTGGTTCCCCAAAGCTGAGTTAGACCACTATCTTAACCATTTTTATAAATATGTATCAAATCACTTCATTATAGCCTCTAAAAAACTGATCAATAATTTATCTGTCTATGCATTTGTTTTTCACTAGACTGTAAGCTTTCCAACACATTCTATATGTTATTCTCCTTTATGTTCTCTAGGTTCAGCACAATACCAGGAACTTGAGGGGTACATAATAAATGGTGACTAAATAATAAAGAGATGAATAATGGAAAGAAAACTGAAAAATGTCAAAATTATCTTTTTTGTTCTGCCACCAACTACCTAAGCAACCTAAGAGCAATAAGCCCTCTGAATCCAGTTTCTCCTTCTGTTAAATAAGAGGGTTGGATTCAATCATCTAAAGATGTCTTAAATAGTAGCAATACAAAAGAAATTATCTGTGCTCCTCTAAATGTGAGACACTGGCTCAGTGCTTTACTCACAATAGCACTAATCTTTACAACACTCCTACAAAGTGGGTACTATTTATATCTATTTTGTAGATAAGAAAACCAAAACTCAGTTTAAGTAACTTATGGTTTCCCATAGATAAAAACAATAACCTTAGGATTCATGCCCAGTTCTGTCTGGTCCCAAAGCCCATATGACACTAGTAATAAGAGTATGTTGGCATCTTGCAGGCATACTGTTAAGTGTTAAGATTATCTACCCACTTTTGTGTACAAGTGGAGAATTATCTATCCACTTTTGTATACAAGATTTCCATGTCATCTAGGAATGATAGTAAGTCAGCCATTCTGTTCCAGGCTGCTAGTGCATAAACCACACCAGTCAACACTGAAATCCACTTGAGATCCTGGCAATCAGCTCTTTCCTACCCCAAATTGGAGCTTACAGGATTTTCTCAATTCCCAGCCAGATAAAATGTTTGCTAATATGCTTTATGGATGGGAAAACCTCATTAAAATGTTGATGTCATCAGAGAAGTTGGGTATCTGTTTAGTCTCTCTGTAGTAGAGAGAAAAGATCTACCACTGAACTCAAGACAGAATAAATGTCCAAATAACAGGATTTCATCATGTATGTGTGTATGAAAGTTATTAGTTGCACTGGGTCATTCTCTACTTTTTGGAAACAAAACAAAGCCAAAGATGTATGTCTTAAGATCTGGATATAGGACATTTTCATACTTTATTATCAGCATACTATGAGTTTAATGTGTAATTAAGTATTTATATCTAATAATACTTTGTCTTTATGTTCATAAAATTTGTCCCCAATTCTCTTTAAAACATAAAAATATCTATTCAGTGTATTTTTTCATTTGTTTTCCATAATAACATGGGGTGGAAATTTTTGGAAAACTAACTACCAACATCTCTTCAAAAATTCTCTCTGGGAATTGGGATTATGGGAAACTTTCACTCTATATATTGTTAATTTCAGACATTAGTTTAATTTCTACAAAGATCATGTATTGGTTTTGTAATTATAAAAAGCATATAATCACAATCTCAACACATTTTTACTAGATAAATCTTACTAGAAACAATACGCATGATAAACCTGAATGTTTAGATTATTTTTGCCCCTGAATGACTTAACAACTCTTAGCATTAGAAGATAAAGTCTGTTCAGATGTGCAGAGTATTATCTAATATCTGGCCTTGAATGAGTATCTAGGGACTGACAACATCTCACCAGAATGCCATGTAGTACTGAATCACAAAATGCCTTTAATTTAAAATCACCTCAAAAGCATACTCAAACATTTGGCATTAACAGTACTATGAGTCCATGAGGGAAATGCTCTAATCCTTCAACGTAAAGACTCCAGGTCATGTTCTTCATTTAAGCCTGCATCATCTCTTAATCTTGACAGCAAAATCCTCACCAAAATTTTGGCAAGCACATCGGGAATGATGAAGCCAAACAGGCATCACTGTTGATCACGCTGGTTTCCTCTCTGCTGAAACATGAAGCTATCTAACAAAAGATGCTTGATGTAAATCACAAACAGATTTTCTCAGAATTTCGTTCTTTTGTTTAAGAGCAGAAGGGAGAAAAATTACCCTATTGTCACCTCTGTCTGCTAGCCAATACTATATATCAGATGTTGGCAAACTATGGCATGTGGGTCAAATTTGGCTATCCCCACTTCCCTCCTGTTTTCATATAGCCAACAAAATGCCTTTTGAATTGTTGCATTAAAAATCAAAAGAACAATGTTTCAGGACATGTGAAAATTATATATTATTCAAATTTCAGTGTCTATAAATTAAATGTTATTGGGACACAGCCCACTCATTTGTTTAAGTATTATCTATGGTTGCTCTTGTGTGACAACAAAGTTGGTCCTCTGTAATGGGTTCAACAGAAACAGAATCTCTCATAAATTCATGTCAGCCTGAACCCTCACAATGCAATCGTATGTGGAAATAGGTTCTTAGTAAATGAAATTAAGATGAAGTCATATTAGAATAGCTCGCTCGCGTGGAGTCCCTACCTCAGTGACTGTGTCCTTATCAGAAGGAAAGACACAGAGATACACAGAAGGAAGGAACCTTGTGGAGACAGAAGTTGAGACTGGAGTAAGGCATTTACTAGCCCAGGAACACAGAGGATTGCCAGCAACCACCAAAAACTCGAAAAGAGGCACAGTTTCTTCCTCAGAGCTTCCGAAACCATAAGAGAATTAATTTCTGTTGTTTAGTTGTATGTTTAGTAGCAGCTTAGGAAACTAATATATTAGAACCTTTTCATAAAAATGTTGCTAAGTCTTGGTGTAGAAGATTGTGCTCTGGCTCCCACAGGGTAAGTTACCACAGGCCAAACAGTGAGGACAATACAAGGCTTAGAAAGAGCATAAAAGCACTTACAGACAGCAGGGCAATTAGAAGAGAAGCAGTTCTTACCACATATGCTCATATTTAACTTACAGTTTTTCTTAATCTCACAGAAGTAATCATTTATTTCAGTCATAGATCACACACTGTTATATCACACTGCATGAATTTCAATAATGGTACTTCAACTTAAAAGTTCATGAGCACCCCATGGGTTCTATTTTCTGTGAGTATAATAAGAAGTCAATGTTTTAGTGTGTGAGGTTAGTGATCAGTGATAAGAGGGGAGGGGTTGGTTAGCTAACTATCACTAAAGCATGATCCACTATCTGGTGCAGTGAGAATGCCATCACTTCCAGGTTCTAGGAAGCTCTATTGTTATCACAGAAAAGTCTGATAGCAGCATTTTAAAATCTTTAAACTCAGAAGCACTAAATAAATATGTGTTGACTAATTTATTGAATATCCACCTTTATTTTTTCCAGGATACCTTAACTAATTTATTTTACTATATTTTCTTTTCAATGTATAACAAATGATATGTAATAAGATATGTCTGTATAAGTAAGAAAGCTGTTTTGATATGTGCAGTTCAATCAAATGCTAAGGAATAAGAGAATATTGTGTCAAAATTTAACTGGTAATATTCTTTCAGTCTTAGTGGTACATAAAACAGTGGTTTGGCTTATAATGAGTAGCATCTTAGATTCAATGAATGAAGGTAAAAACAACTCCCTAGCTTGTTACAAGACATAAATGAGACAGTATATGGAAGAATACCTGGCATGAAGCAATCATCCAACACATACTAACAGAATCTCACTCAAAATTAAATCTCATTGGAACTAGTCAGATATTCTTAGAGATAGAAGTGACCTCAAAGGTCATTCTCCTGGAATGATTATTTCCTTCTGCCAGTTACACTGGTGCCAAGTGTGTCCACACAACGCATTGAGAAGCTTCTCAAATGTAGACATTCACATGACAACAATCCCTTGGTCACATCTGCTTGGGGCAGAGTCTGGAACAACTACTAAACCAGGATAGCCTTCAAACTCTATGCTGGTGCTAATCTGCTGCTGCTAGGGCTTGGTCCAACAGACATACTCTACGGGTAGTGACTGACCTGCCAAAAGATTCCCTGACTTGGGGCATTTGAGATGCACACACTTAACCAACACACAGTAGAGTGAAGAGAAATCCTGGGGACCCACCAGACAGTAAAAGCTATAAGCAAGTGCTCGCTTCGGCAGCGCATATACTAAAATTAGAACGATACAGAGAAGATTAGCATGGCCCCTGCGCAAGGATGACATGCAAATTCGTGAAGCGTTCCATATTTTTAGAAGACATATGGATGGCTAACAAACACATGAAAAGATGCTCAACATCACTTATTATCAGAGAAATGCAAATCAAGACCACAATGAGGTACCATTTCACACCAATCAGAATGGCTGCGATCCAAAAGTCTGCAAGCAATAAATGCTTGAGAGGATGTGGAGAAAAGGGAACCCTCTTACACTGCTGGTGGGAATGCAAACTAGTACAACCACTATGGAAAACAGTGTGGAGATTCCTTAAAAATTGCGAATAGAACTGCCTTATGACCCAGCAATCCCACTGCTGGGCATACACACCAAGGAAACCAGAATTGAAAGAGACACATGTACCCCAATGTTCATTGCAGCACTGTTTATAATAGCCAGAACATGGAAGCAACCTAGATGTCCATCAGCAGATGAATGGATAAGAAAGCTGTGGTACATATACACAATGGAGTACTACTCAGCCCTTAAAAAGAATAAATTCGACTCAGTTCTAATGGGATGGATGAAACTGGAGCCGATTATACAGAGTGAAGTAAGCCAGAAAGAAAAACACCAATACAGTATACTGACACATATATATGGAATTTAGAAAGAGAGTAATGATGACCCTCTATGTGAGACAACAAAAGAGACTCAGGGGTATAGAACAGACTTTTGGACTCTGAGGGAGAGGGAGAGGGTGGGATGATTTGGGAGAATGGCATTGAAACATGTACACTATCTTGTAAGAATGAAGCACCAGTCTATGTTCAATACAGGATACAGGATGCATGGGGCTGGTGCACAGGATGATTCAGGGAGATGATGTGGGGTGGGAGGTGGGAGGGGGCTTCAGCATTGGGAGATCGTGGACATCTGTGGCTGATTCATGTCAATGTATGGCAGAACAAATACAGTATTGTAATGTAGAATAAAGTATTTAAATAAATAAATAAATAAATAAATAAAAGCTATAAGCAAGAAGAACTGTAAAAAGCAGTACCCCACAGAAAACCTGAATAAATATTTTTCCAAAGAAGATATATAAACAGCCAATGGGCATCTGAAAAGATGCTGAATATCACCAACCATTAGAGAAATGCAAATCAAAAACCAAAGCAAGGTATCACCCCATGCTTGTCAGAATGGATATCATAAAAAGACCACAAACAACAAGTGCTGGCAAAGATGTGGAGAAAAGGGAATCCCTGTATACTGTTAGTGAGACGGGAAATTGGTACAGCCCTATGGAAAAGAGCATGAAGGCACCTCAAAAATTGAAAATAGGCAACCATACAACCAGCAATCCCAATCCTGGGTATATATCTGAAGAAAAATAAAGTGCTAATTCAAAAAGATATATGCACACCAATGCCCACAGCAGTGGTATCCACAACAGCAAAGACATGGAAGCAACCCAAGCATGCATCAACAGGTGAATGGATAATGAAGATGCGGTATACAAACACACACACATACACACACACTCTCGCATGCACAATGGAATATCATTTAGCCATAAAAAAGAATGAAATTCTGCATCTGCAACAACATAGATGGACCTGGAGGGTATCACACCCAGTGAAATATATCAGACAGAGTAAGAATAACACACTATCACATATATCTGGAATCCAAAGAAGTAAATGAATGAATATAATAAAACAGAAACAGTCTCACAGATACACAGAACAAACTGGTCACCAGGGGGAGAGAGAGAAGAGAGATGGGGGAAGATACAGGATTGGGAAGCACAAACTACTATTATAAACCAAATAAGTTACAAGAATATATTATACAGCACAGAGAATATAGCCAATATTTTATAGTAACTTTAAATGGAATATCCATTTCCATTAATTGGTAATGTCTATAGAAGATTCATGTTTTTAGTGAATTTCTATCATATTTGATTACATTAAACTCCACTGCTGGTGCTCTACTAGATATAAAAATACAGCATGAGGATAATAAAATGCTTCTACAGTAGGATAATAAAACACTTCTTTCTCAATAATCTCAATTTTTGTGTAACTTCAATTTCTTCAACTCAAGACTAAATTTGTATTCTCTAGGCCTAATTATTGAAATAAGGGATGAAACATACCTAGTGAGAGAAAGAAAAAACATAATGTATAATTTTAATATAAAAATACCCATGAAGATGGTTATAGAAGTCTGGGAACTCTGTGCTAAGGATACGAGACAACTCAAAAGGAAACTGACATTTCAGCTAAGAAGCAAATTATAATTTGTCTTGCATGCTAGAGAACTTCAAAGACTTTGCTGATTCTTACACCAACCACCATGATTTTTCAAGTGGAGCTGAAGGTTCAAATTTGGTTTGATGAACCCCTTGCTTCTTGGCTAGGAAAGAAATAAAATTGCCAACCAGGCAAGTTACATAGGCAAAGCTCCCTTCCAAATGTTCTTTAGGAGAGAAAACATGGGTCAGCCAACAAAGCATCAGTTCTTCAGTGACAAGCTAGGCCAGTGGTATCCTGAGAGAGCTATCTGCAACTCCTGTCTATCAGGTATCAGGTAATAATCAACCATGTGTGGTTGCCCTCATGAAAGAGTGGAGGTTTGCCTGATTGAGCTTGAGGGTTTCACATGAACAGCAATGAGAACAAGGAACACATAGTAGAGATATTGAAGCTGACACACAATTATTTTAAACATTTTCACTTTCAAAATGAAATACTTCATTTTTAAAAATAATAAATTTCCTGTCAAGAGTACCTAGATTAAAGATACCAAAACAAAACAGAAATGGTATTTAATGTACTGGATCACCTTCTGCACCATGACTTCCCATTATCAATTTCACCAGAGAAGACCCACAGACACCAAAAGCAGGAGTCAGAATATTCTGTGAGACCCCTGTGTAGAGTGATATAAGGATTTCACTAAAATGCGATACTTATTTTAGTCCCATAATTCACTTGTGAGACACTCCCTTGGCTTCTGTACAATAGGTATTATGGAAGGTTCATAACTGGCTCATTATTAAGGTAAGAGCAATCCTATTGCAAAACAAGCATGTCAGCACCCTCCTGCTCACAGATGGCTTCAAGAAGATACCCTAACCTTCTCCAGTATTTGATGACTGTCTCCACAAGGACTAGAAATTCAGGTACCTCCTGAGTCAAGACAAACCACATTTTTTCTATTTTGTGATCTTCACTTCTTCAACTGGCCTCCATTCTGGGCAACCCGGTTCCTCTGATCTTTGATTCTTTCAGACAAGGTCTTTCCTAATCTTTCTATATTTAGAACAAGTCACATTTATATTATCTACTAAATCTGTTTTTGGGCTTCCCTAGTGGCTCAATCAGTAAAAAATCTGCTTACAATGCAGGAGAACGGCCTGAATGCAGGAGACCTAGGTTCAATCCCTGGATCAGGAAGATTCTCTGGAGAAGGATATGGCAACCCACTCTAATTCATGCCTGGAGAATTCCATGGACAGAGGAGCCTGGTGTGCTACAGCCCACGAGTTCCCAAGAATAAGACACAATTAAGTAACTAAGCCACTACCAAATCTGTTTTTGACTGGATCAACATTTAAATGTGCTGATTACACTATACACTTCAAATTTTTACTGTTGTATTTGTTCTAATCTAATAGGCATAACTGCATTTTACTTGAGGTCCTGTGCTTAAAAACAGGGAAAAATGATACAAAGGTAGTTAAATCTTTCAGAGTTCTTCTTTGTATGATATAGAATTAGCATACACACCTACTTATTCTAGAGAAAGTACTGGAGATCTTTGTATAATGGACACAAACAATGCATCAGGCTTGCCTCTTGACTAGCCACCTGCAGAAACTGTTAGGATGCATCATTAAGTCAGAATCTACTTCCATATAAGTTTTTGATAAGAGATCCCTAGTATCATATTTTCTGGAGAAGGCAATGGCACCCCACTCCAGTACTCTTGCTTGGAAAGTCCCATGGATGGAGGAGCCTGGTGGGCTGCAGTCCATGGGGTCACTAAGAGTCAGACACAACTGAGCGACTTCACTTTCACTGTTCACTTTCATGCACTGGAGAAGGAAATGGCAACCCACTCCAGTGTTCTGGCCTGGAGAATCCCAGGGACGGGGGAGCCTGGTGGGCTGCCATCTATGGGGTCGCACAGAGCCGGACATGACTGAAGCGACTTAGCAGCAGCAACAGCAGCAGCAGCAGCAGCAGCAGCAGCAGCAGCAGTAACATATTTATTTATTGAAATTTGCAGATTTATTCTAGTGTCAAAGCACTTCATGATAGAGTCACACTGTACTGATAATTGCTAAAACTCCATCTTTTTGTCAAGTATTGACGATGATCAAACAATTCTGTTTTGCAACAGCACTAAAAGCAAGACAAATGCTAAGCTTAATTATAATGCCTCTCAATTTTATGAATGTGATGACATTTTATAGTTTTATTTTGTACGTGAAATTTGAGACAAATATTTAAGAAGTTTTGCTGAGGTTTCACTTATGTGAGGCCTTTAAAGAAATATTAGGTTAAAAATAAATTCCAAATTTCTATCAACCTAAGTATTATCTCAATTTGAGAAATCTTAACCTTATGAGTCTACTGTTCATTTCTTAAGATTCAGAGACTTATGAGCTTATGCTATATTTCCTTCAATCAGATTCATTATTCAACATGAAGGTAGGTTTAAAAGAGAGAGATAGCACCAAGAATGGGCACGAAGAAGAAGCTGCCTTATGGTCGGGTAACACTAGTCAGAAGATTTGGATTCTAATCTTTATTCTGTTAGTTGAACTTAGGCAAATATTCTGTTACTAACTAGTTGAACTCAGGCAAATATTAACTAGTTGAATTTAAGCAAATTGGAAGGAAATATAGAATACATATGTACTTTTAAGGCAACAAAGTCCTTTCTAAACAAGACAGAAAACCCAGAAGACATAAGGGAAAAAACAACATAAGAAGTTAAAAGAGAAGACAGACTGGAAGAAAATATTTGCAACCCATAACAGAAAGAGCTAGTTGCTATAATACGTAGAGAACAAAAGGCTCCATAAAATCAGTAACAAACAATCCAATATAATAAGGTAAAAGAATAATGAGCAAAAGAATAAGTGATCAAAGAACATGAAAAGTGGCTAATATTATGAGTAATTTTTCATCAGATAAGGGAAAAAAACAAACAATTGGTGTTATGCAGTTTTGACAATGGAATGGGGAAATAGGCATTTTTATCACTATACATCTGAAAACAATTGAAACATTTTCATAGGTCAATTTGGCAACAAAGCAAAGAGTTCCAGAAACACATCTATTTCTGCTTTATTGACTATGCCAAAGCTTTTGACTGTGTGGATCACAATAAACTGTGGAAAATTCTGAAAGAGATGGGAATACCAGACCACCTAACCTGCCTCATGAGCAACCTGTATACAGGTCATGAAGCAGCAGTTAGAACTAGACATGGAACAACAGACTGATTCCAAATAGGAAAAAGGAGTACGTCAAGGCTGTATATCGTCACCCTGCTTATTTAACTTATATGCAGAGTACATCATGAGAAAGGCTAGGCTGGGAGAAGCACAAGCTGGAATCAAGATTGCCAGGAGAAATTTCATTAACCTCAGATATGCAGATGATACCACCCTTATGGCAGAAAGTGAAGAGGAGCTAAAAGCCTCTTGATGAAAGTGAAACAGGAGAGTGAAAAAGTTGGCTGAAAGCTCAACATTCAGAAAACTAAGATCATGGCATCTGGTGCCATCACTTCAAGGGAAATAGATGGGGAAACAGTGGAAACAGTGTCAGACTTTATCTTTGGGGCTCCAAAATCACTGCAGATGGTGACTGCAGCCATGAAATTAAAAGATGCTTACTCCTTGGAAGAAAAGTTATGACCAACCTAGATAGCATATTCAAAAGCAGAGACATTACTTTGCCAACAAAGGTCCATCTAGTCAAGGCTATGGTTTTTCCAGTGGTCATGTATGGGTGTGAGAGTTGGACTGTGAAGAAAGCTGAGCACCGAAGAATTGATGCTTTTGAACTGTGGTGTTGGAGAAGACTCTTTCTTGAGAGTCCCTTGGACTGCAAGGAGATCCAACCAGTCCATTCGAAAGGAGATCAGCCCTGGGTGTTCTTTGGAAGAAATGATGCTAAAGCTGAAACTTTAGTACTCTGGCCACCTCATGCGAAGAGTTGACTCATTGGAAAAGGCCCTGATGCTGGGAGGGGATTGAGGGCAGGAGGAGAAGGGGACGACCGAGGATGAGATGGCTGGATGGCATCACAGACTCGATGGACGTGAGCCTGAGTGAACTCCGGGGAGTTGGTGATGGACAGGGAGGCCTGGCGTGCTGCAATTCATGGGGTTGCAAAGAGTAGGACAGGACTGAGCAACTGAACTGAACTGAACCAGTATGTTAAAAGATTATGACAACTAATCATAACCTTTGATAATATTAATTCTAACAATCCATCCTACAGAAATACTTACAGATGTAGACAAAACTATATATATATATATTTTTTTAATGTTGCTCAGTCATGTCCAACTCTTTGAAACCCCATGGATTGTAGCCTGCCAGGTTCCTCTGTCCATGGAATTCTCCAGGCAAGAATACTAGAATGGGTAGCCATTCTCTTCTCCAGGGGATCCTCCTGACCCAGGAATCGAACCTGGGTCTTCTGCATTGTAGGCAGATTCTTTACCATCTGAGACACCAGAAAAGCCAATATTATAGAGACAAATTTAAAACAATCTAAATATTCACAAATAAAATGACTAAATACATTTTAATACTTCCATATGAACTATGAAACACAATGTGCCTCTTGAAAAGAATAAGATGTTTCTATATGGACTCTTAAGGGCATTCTTGAAGATATGAAGCTTTAAAGTCACAGAATAGAATACATTATAGAAAATAATTTCATTCATTCCATTTGTAAAACTCATGTACATATTGGTCTGTGAGCATGAAAATGAATAGGAAAAACTCAAAAAGAAATATTACATGCAACTAACAGAGAGTAAAGGAATTCCTAAAAGAAGGAAAAGTGAAAGGAAATTTTTTTCAGTTACTTTATATTCTCCTATCCCATTTTAAAAATTGTAATATGAACATATATCTTTTCTCATTAAAAATTTTTACAGAAAAAAAACAGAATTAGCAATGTGCAGTATTTTTATTAACATAGCTCCCACCTTATATAGAACTATTTGGTCAGGTAACAAACTGGCAGAGTTACAAAGTCTTAAGTGTAGAGCTATGTTTTGTTACTCACTCATTTCTCTCCCTTATTTTTCATATTTATCTAAATAGCTCTAGTTTTTATAAAGGTCAGGCTAATACAAAAGCACTGAAAATTTTATAAGAGTAAAATGTTGAACTGTGTGAACATTTGAACTCCTTACACCCCCATTCTTTACAATGAATATATTAATACACTTGGCTCTCAGGTATTCTGCTTCACTGACTAAGCTAAAGCCTTTGACTGTGTGGATCACAACAAACTGTGGAAAATTCTGAAAGACTGGGGACTACCAGACCACCTTGCCTGACTTCTGAAAAAACCTGTTTGCAGATCTAGAAACAACAGTTAGAACTGGACATGGAACAAGGGACTGGTTCCAAACTTGGGAAAGAAGTATGTCAAGGCTGTATATTGCCACCCTGCTTATTTAACTCATATGCAGAGTACATCATATGAAATGCCAGGTTGAATGAATCACAAGCTGGAATCAAGACTGCCAAGAAAAATATCAACAACCTCAGATATGCAGATGATATCACTCTTAAAGGCAGAAAGAAAAGAGGAACCAAAGAGTCTCTTGATGAAGATGAAAGAGAGAGTGAAAAGGATGGGCTTAAAACACAACATTCAAAAAAGTAAGATCATGGCATCCAGTCCCATCAATTCATGGCAAATAGATGGGGAAAACGGAAACAGTGGCAAATTTTATTTTCTTGGGCTCCAAAATCTCTGTAGATTGTGACTGCAGCCACAAAATTAAAAGACGTTTGCTCCTTAGAGAAAAGCTATGACCAACCTAGACAGTATATTAAAAAGCAAAGACATCACCTTGCTGACAAATGTCCATATAGTCAGAGCTATACTTTTACAGTAGTCATGTTCAAATGTGAGAGCTGCACTTCATAAAGGTTGAGTGCTGAAGAATTGATGCTTTCGAACTGTGGGGCTGGAGAAGACTTGAGAGTCCCTTGGACTGCAAGGAGATCAAACCAGTCAATCCTAAACGAGATCAACACTGAATATTCATTGGAAGGGCTGATGCTGAAGCAGAAGCTGAAGCTCCAATACTTTGGCTACCTGATGGGAAAAACCAACACACTGGAAAAGATCCTGATTCTGGGAAAGACTGAGGGCAAGAGGAGAAGGGGATGACAGAGGATGAGATGGTTGGATGATACTATCGACTCAACGGACATGAGTTTCAACAAACTCTAGAAGATAGTGATGGACAGGCAAGCCTGGCATGCTGCAGTCCCTGGGGTCATAACACAACTTAGCAATTGAACAACAGTGACAGTTGGCTCTCAGGTATTCATCTGTGTTCCCCATCCATGAATTTAACCAACCAGGGATCACATACTAAGTTTAAGATCTGCAGTTGGCTGAGTCCACAGATGAGGAATCCTCAGATACAGGAGGGCAGACTGTGAACTACAGCCTCAAGGGATTCTGATATCCAAGACTGGTCCTGGATACAAACTCAGGCATATATTAAGGGAGGACTGTATACACAAATTCAACCTTTAAAGCTGTCCCTGGATATAGGCATGATCTATTAATAAAAGTCTGTAATTTTTCCATGAGGATGCAATAACTCCAGAAAGCTACTACTGCCACATGATGCTCTGGTGCACTTATGCTCTGGGCCAGACATCAGCTCTGAATCACATCATACTGGTGGCTCTGCATAGCAAGAACACAATTTGAACCTGATGTCCAATATTCCATGAAGTTCTAAAGTTCTTGCTCTATAAGGGAAAGGGCATTTTTAAACTCAGTTTCCAGGCCCCTGGAGCACTTTCACTGCTTATTTTTAGAGTAATCTAAGCAAAATCGTGTCAAGCTTTCCATGTCTTGGTATCTATCCTATCAGTGAAATGATACCAGTGTTTGTCTCACAGGGCCTGGACCCAAAACTAATTTTATGTGATTGTAAAATTCTTAACTGCTACACCAGAGAGAGTGTATGATGCTTCCTAACTCCTGGTATACACATTTCACATTTTGAAATCATGATAATGATGATAATTATGACAAGGACCATAGTTTGTTATAAATTATCTCTTTTTAATATTTTCTCAAAACTGGAGGAAAAGGCAAAAACTGCAGAAAATAAATTTGCATATGGATAACAACATACTGCCAAGAAAAACCCAGGACATAAATAAATTATTAAGAGATTGCTGATAACAACATTTTTAATTAGCACTCAGGGAAAAAAGAAAGAGAGAGAACCCGGAGAAACTCATTACTCTATCTGTACTTTCTATGAGAAGGGTGGGATTTTTAAAAAATCTAATGTGAATTTTTCAAATTGCTGTTTATTCTGGCATCTCTCTGCTGTCTCTCCCAACTAGGTCTCAGATAAAGAGATGTCCCAGAAAAAGAGGGCAAAACACTGACTTACATTAAACAGTACTGGTTTGCAGGATATTTCAGGAAAAGCACAGATTAAGATAGTTATAAAAAAGAAAAATGTGGAGATATAGTATTTGCTTAATCATTTAAAAGTCTAAATGCTAATTAAAATTAATATTAATTGAGAAATACAATCTCACCTCTCTCATGAGAGCACCCAACTTGCTGGAAGAAAAAGACAACTACCAATTCTATTGCATTCCAGCACCTTCTCTAGTCTCTAAAGTCAGCTTCTCTCAGAATTCCTTCAGGAATTCTGCACAAGGGAAAAGTGAAGATATGGGTTAACTGCAAGTCCTTACTTAAACAAGTTCTTAGTAACAGCTCTGTGATTCCCCCTTATTCCAAGATGAAAAAGAATCCCCACATTTACCATTTATCTAGTACTTACTAAGTCCCAGAATATTAAATGTACCATCTCAATACATTCTTCTTGAAGTGAAGTCACTCAGTCGTGCCCAACTCTTTGCGACCCCATGGACTGGAGCCTACCAGGCTTCTCTGTCCATAGGATTTTCCAGGCAAGAGTACTGGAGTGGGTTCTCATTTCCTTCTCCACGGGATCTTCCTGACACAGGGATCGAACCCAGGTCTCCCGCATTGCAAGCATACGCTTTACCCTCTGAGCCACCAGGGAAGTTCTCTTATCTCCCACCTATTTTCATTCTCATGCCAACAGAAAACCTCCTACAAAGTACAATTTAAAACAATAACACATTAACAACTCTTTTCAATTCAGTCAGTCACTCAGTCCTTTCCGACTCTTTTGTGACACTATGGACTGCAGCAAGCCAGGCCACCCTGTCCATCACCAACTCCCGGAGCTTACTCAAACTCATGTCCATCGAGTCAGTGATGCTATCCAACCATCTCATCCTCTGTCGTCCCCTTCTCCTCCTGCCCTCAATCTTTCCCAGCATCAGGGTCTTTTCAGATGAGTCAGTTCTTTGCATCAGGTGGCCAAAGTCTTGGAGTTTCATCTTCATCAGTCCTTCCAATGAATATTCAGGACTGATTTCCTTTAGGATGCACTGGTTGGATCTCCTTACAGTCCAGGGGACTTTCAGGGTCTTCTCCAACACCACAGTTCAAAAGCATCAGTTCTTTGGCACTCAGCTTTCTTTATAGTCCAACTCTCACATCCATACATGACCACTGAAACAAACACAGCCTTGATTAGACAGACCTTTGTTGGGAAAGTAATATTTCTACTTTTTAACATGCTGTCTAGGTTGGCCATAACTTTTCTTTCAAGGAGTAAGCGTCTTTTAATTTCATGGCTGCAGTCCCCATCTGCAGTGATTTTGGAGCCTAAAAATAAAGTCTGACACTGTTTCCACTGTTTCCCCATCTAATTCCCATGAAGTGATGGGACCAGATGCCATGATTTTACTTTTCTGAATGTTGAGCTTTAAGCCAACTTTTTCACTCTCCTCTTTCACTTTCATCAAGAGGCTTTATAGTTCCTCTTCACTTTCTGCCATAAGGGTGGTGTCATCTGCATATCTGAGGCTATTGATATTTCTCCCAGCAATCTTGATTCCAGCTTGTGCTTCCTCCAGCCCAGCAATTCTCATGATGTACTCTGCATATAAGTTAAGTAAGCAAGGTGACAATATACAGCCTTGACGAACTCCTTTTCCTATTTGGAACCAGTCTGTTGTTCCATGTCCAGTTCTAACTGTTGCTTCCTGACGTGCATATAGGTTTATTTAATTTATATGCAGAGTACATCATGAGAAATGCTGGGCTGGAGGAAGCACAAGCTGGAATCAAGATTGCCAGGAGAAATATCAATAACCTCAGATATGCAGAGGACACCACCCTCATGGCAGAAAGTGAAGAAGAACTGAAGAGCCTCTTGATGAAAGGGAAAGAGGAGAGTAAAAAAGTTGGCTTAAACCTCAACATTCAGAAAACAAAGATCATGGCATCTGGTCCCATCACTTCATGGGAAATAGATGGGGAAACAGTGGAAACAGTGGCAGACTATTTTTAGGCTCCAAAATCACAGCAGACAGTGACTGCAGCAATGAAATTAAAAGACACTTACTCCTTGGAAGGAAAGTTATGACCATATTAAAAGCAGACATTACTTTGTCAACAAAGGTCCATCTAGTCAAGACTAAGGTTTTTCCAGTGGTCATGTATGGATGTCGGAGAAGAAAACGGCAACCCACTCCAGGGTTTATTTTTGCCTGGAGAATCCCAGGGACCAGGGAGCCTGGTGGGCTGCCATCTATGGGGTTGCACAGAGTCAGACACGACTGAAGTGACTTAGCAGCAGCAGCAGCAGCAGCAGCATGTATGGATGTGAGAGTTGGACTATAAAGAAAGCTGGAGCGCTGAAGAATTGATGCTTTTGAATTGTGGTGTTGGAGAAGATTTTTGAGAGTCCCTTGGACTGCAAGGATATCCAACTTGTTCATCCTAAAGGAAATCAGTCCTGAATATTCATTGGAAGGACTGATGTTGAAGATGAAACTCCCAAGACTTTGGCCACCTGATGCAAAGAGCTGACTCATTTGAAAAGACCCTGATGCTGGGAAAGATTGAGGGCAGGAGGAGAAGGGGATGACAGAGGATGAGATGGTTGGATGGCATCACCGACTCAATGGACATGGGTTTGGGTGGGACTCTGGGAGTTAGTGATGGACATGAAAGCCTGGCGTGCTGCAATTCATGAGGTCACAAAGAGTCAGATACAACTGAGTGACTGAACTGAACTGAAAAACAATGGTGAATAAAATTATACTTTACAAATGAACACATTTTCATGTACCTAGAAGGTGTTAGTATTATTAAAGTGAGTGATCAAAGTGGGTAACGCAGTTTATAATAATAAAAATTATCATCATAAAACACAATTATAAAGTATTGAAGCAGTTTCCTGTGTGGTTCATGAGGCCCAATCAAAGAGGAATGTTCCCCAAATTGATCTGAAGATTGGCATTTGTCTGATGGGTGTTCTGATAAAATGATTATTTCAAAGGATAGTTGCTTGTTTCTATAAGTGTGGACAGAGTGGCAATGGAAATCAATGTTCTCAACTTCCTATTTTACCCCATGCATAGTCACTCACTATAATACTTATATGTGATATATAATATATAATTCAAATATAAATAATATATAATGTAACATATATATTTATACAGTGACAAACTACATCTTAATGTATTTCATGGAGTCATTCTAAAGACTCATTAAGGACTTAAAAAAGAATTAAGTTGAAAGATACAGACATAATAATATATTTACCTATCTGGTATCAAATAATTTTTCAGTTTTCTCCCATTAAATTGAATGAATCAAATAAATATCAAATTATTATTTAAAAAACAGCAATGTCTAAAATACAATAATTGTTTTTTGCTTATTATGAGATATTCTCAAGATACCACATAATAACAACATGAATTTTGTCAACTCAAAATTGCAGATATTTTTTGCCTTCTAATGAAAAGAATACAAATAGAATATAGGCAGAGAAAAGCCAGCCTTCAGAATGGGAGAAAATAAGAGCAAACGAAGCAACTGACAAAGAATTAATCTCAAAAATATTCAAGCAGCTCCTGCAGCTCAATTCCAGAAAAATAAATGACTCAATCAAAAAATGGGCCAAAGAACTAAACAGACATTTCTCCAAAGAAGACATACAGATGGCTAACAAACATGAAAAGATGCTCCACATCACTCATTATCAGAGAAATGCAAATCAAAACCACAATGAGGTACCATCTCACGCCAGTCAGAATGGTTGCTATCCAAAAGTCTACAAACAATAAAAGCTGGAGAGGGCGTGGAGAAAAGGGAACCCTCTTACACTGTTGGTGGGAATGCAAACTAGTACAGCCACTATGGAGAACAGCATGGAGATTTCTTAAAAAACTGGAAATAGAACTGCCATACAACCCAGCAACCCCACTGCTGGGCATACACATCAAGGAAACCAGAATTGAAAGAGACACGTGTACCCCAGTGCTCATCACAGCACTGTTTACAATAGCCAGGACATGAAAGCAACTTAGATGTCCATCAGCAGATGAACGGATAAGAAAGCTGTGGTATATATACACAATGGAGTATTACTCAGCCATTAAAAATAATACATTTGAATCAGTTCTAATAAGCTGGATGAAACTGGAGCCTATTATACAGAGTAAAATAAGTCAGAAAGAAAAACACCAGTACAGTATACTAACACATATATATGGAATTTAGAAAGATGGTAACATCTTGCTGTATGCAAGACAGCAAAAGAGACACAGATGTAAAGAACAGTCTTTTGGACTCTGTGGGAGAAGGCGAGGGTGGGATGATTTGAGAGGATAGCATTGAAACATGTATATTACCATATGTGAAACAGATCACCAGTTCAGGTTTGAAGCATCAGACAAGATACTCAGGGCCAGTGCACTGGGATGACCCTGAGGGATGGGATGGGGAGGGAGAGGGGAGGGAAGCTCAGGATGGAGGCACATGTACACCCATAGCTGATTTATGTCAATGTATGGTAAAAACCACTACAATACTGTAAAGCAATTAGCCACCAATTAAAATAAATTAATTTTAGAAAAAGAATATAGGGAGAATTATTACCTGTTTTAGTCAATTAACAGACATTGTGTAGTTTATATTCACTAAAAGTACTTAGGACATTTAAAACACCATGCAGAGAAAAAAAAAAAAAGATCCTGCCAAGGAAATTAACTGTCAGTGTGAGAAAAAGAAATGGTTATAGACATAAAAAAATCTTTTCATGAAGAAGGAAGAACTAGTCTTGTCCACATAATCAGAAGGCAATGTCTATGATTTTTTTAGCTGCTGTTTTCTCTCTTCCTTCTCTTAGGGGGACATTTTGCTTCTTCTGGTACAATTATTCCTGTGGTTGGGTCAAACATATGAGACTTGAAAAGGACATGAGAAGTTCAAAGTCAGGACTCTCTTCATCAAAAAGAGATCAATCTACCATCCCCTTGAAATCTGCTCCTTTTTCACCCCTAAAAGAGAAGCCAATGGAGAACTGCTTCCTAAATTGATTTAAATTATGAAATACCTTGAAGAAATTCTTCAACCTTCTCTCCACAAAGAATATTTAATGAGGCTATACTAAAAACTCATAATTACTAGTTTTTTGCCAGGAGGTAGATGAAACAATTATAGAGAAGAGTAATATATTGGCTCTCGAACTATCCTCTGCCTGGAGATTTGCAGCAAATTATGAAGTATTTTGGAAGTCATGCAGGGAGGCTTAGATCCTGGGTAACTGAAAGTCAGTTTTTGATCAATGGAGGTAGAGGGAGATATTTGTGGTATAGACTGACAGTCCTACAAAGGGGAGAAACTAGCAATGAGGTAATTTAGGCAGACACATTAAAAATCTTGACATCAGTTTTACCACGTATTGAGAAAATATGAAAGATGTTTGAAAGAAAAAAAACTCAACATAACTTGAGAAAGATGATCTACGGGGTATTCTGAGTTTCAATAAATTATACAATGAAAATCTCAGTATTTTCCTTGTTACTGAATTATTTTTATATTTTATAAAGTCTTATGAATGGTAATTTTAGAGAGAATAGTCAACATAGGAAAACTGTGTCCAAAATGTGAAAGAAAGAGAGTAGAGATGGAATGAGAAGTTTATGGGCTGACCAAACACATAAAAGCTTCAGGTTTTATTTTAGATGGTTAGTTTGTTTTAGTTTTTCTCTTTTTTTTAACTTTTTATTTTGTATTGTGGTATAGCCAATTACAACATTGTGATAATTTCAGGTGAACAGGAAAGGGACTCGTCACAGCCATACATATATACATAAAATACATATATAATATGGAACCAGTAGTTTTAGTTTTTAATTCTAATTGGTAGCAGACTAGCTTGGTCATACTGAATCTTGAAGAAGATCTTACATATGGTTCTATTCTTAGCCTGGAAAGTGAAGGAGACGAATGAGTCGAAAAACCAAAGAAATCCTTTCATAATGTGATGCTGGTTTAGGTGGGAAAATGATAACCTGAGTTTGAGGGAGTAGTGAGAAATACCCACAGCAATGCCCAGATTAGTAATGGTATTGCAGAAAATACAGATCTGGAATGTGGGGTAGCAGTTAGGACAGGAATTTTTGATTTTAACGTCACTAGCAAAGAAGTAATATTTGAAGCGATTTGATGAGACTAAAACTCAAAATCAATTGAAATGTGGCATGATTCTCTTTTTATTAAGTTATTAAGGTATAATGGGAGTGAAAAAATGCTACACAAGGCCAGACAGAGACAGCAGGAAGAGCCATTAAGACAGTCCCTGCCTGTCCCAGCCAACCACAACATACTGGCTGGTGTGAGCAGCCATACGTAGAATGTCAGGCAAATTATTCAGCGCTCTTATAACTGGGAATTAACTGATGCCTAAATTTACTGTATTAAATGAAATATACATAATACTACTTTACATTTTAAAACCTATTATACAACCAAACAGGCTTCCCAGGTGAACAATGGAAAGAATCTGCCTGCCAATGCAAGAGACACAGGACACATGGGTAGGATCCCTGGGTCAGGATGATCCCCTGGAGGAGCAAATGGCAACTCATTTCAGTATTCTTGCCTGGAAAATTCCATGAACAGAGGAGCCTGGTGGGGGCCACAGTCCATGGGATCGCAAACAGTCAGACACAACTGAGCTACGCAGCACATACAACCAAAATGTACATCAAATTTCAACTGCAGACTTAATGGAAGAATATCCCATTCTTATCACCCTTACATTTTCTGTTACAATTTTCTTTCTTCCCAGAAATGCTCACAGACTTCCCACAGTGGTGCTGTGAAGGTGCACCTTCTCATCTCTGGTCTCAGCTCCCAGACACATCTCATATCTTGATTCCCTTCCCAACAGTAACTTCCTCTCTTGAGTTCTACACTGTATTTTACCGGCATTCCAATGGCTTCACTCTGCCCTCAGCCAGACTCATATTTTTGTCTCCAAAAAGATAAAGGTAAGTTCTGAGTGCAACTTAACCATGTTTTAATTTAATTATACCAATATCTACTCTGCAATAACTATATTATGGATAAAGTTTCTAAGGATGGTGCCAGGTTCAAGAATCTCATCTGTCAGATTCTGAGTGAGTGTGTGTGTGTGTGTGTGTGTGTGTGTGTGATTTTTTGAATACTAATTCTCATTTTATATCCAGCCCTAAGTATTTCTCTCAAAATGCACAAATGAACTTGAATGCCGTTTAGTTAATTTTTAGTGTCTCTTGGACATTTTTATAATTTTCAGGAGAACTGGAAACATCCCACAAAATTCTTACTCTAAGACAGCATGGTATCCAGGGAAACAGTGCCAGAAGCTTTGGAACCACCAAGAGTTGGATTCAGAACCCAATCCAGCCCAGACCACTTATAAGCAACAAAAATTTGAGCATATTACGTAACCTCTGAGGAGGTTATAGGCAAAGTGCTATTACCCAGTGCCTGGTGTAAAGTAGAAGCTTAATAAATACCAATTGAGCAAATGAATGTCAGCATCCTTCCCAATCATTCCATCAGAAAGCCCAACAGAGCACTGAAGACACTGAAATGTCCGTTACACGGAGGGAACCTTACAGAAGTCTGGTTTAGCAGTAGCCTAATAAAAACTTGTCAATTTATTGATTGCAACAAGTGATTTCTAAAAGTTAACATATCATTTTTTAAAAGTGCCATTATTATTTACAATAAAGATATTTAATATAATTTAATTTCTTGAGCCATAGAATAGTTTTAGTATCTCATTCTAGCCAGGGATTTAATCTACTTTTAAATATCAGGAAGTATTTATGTCTTTAAAATAACAATGAAAAACTAACTTTTCCATGGTTCCTATGCTACCACACTGAAGAGTCAACTTTTTCCATGTGAATTTTCTACTGTCCCTTTTGGCTAACTAGTTAATTAGATAATTCTGTAAGACTAAGAACTTGATCCTTTTAATGTTAACTTTGATTGCTTTTCTTTATTTACTTGCCTGTTTATCACTCCGTTCTAACTCAGGTCTTTCAAAAGCTAGCATGGAAAGTTTTTAGCCTGTACCTTAAAGGGTATATACTGCAACTTCTAGGGAATGCTACTGTAGATAAGCTTTGATTCAAATTTTCTGGCAAAAACTTTTTTCTTTAAAATTTTGTTTTCTTCCTTTTTTTTTTTCAATCTATCACCTAGAATGTATCTTACCCCTCAGTAAGTTTTTCAAATATAAAAAACCTTGCTAAGTTAATCAATATGCCTGAAGAGCAGTAATCAGAAACATACTCAAGCTTCCAGTGGTTTTGTAGTAATCACCTAAGTATCTGGAGGGTATCTAACATTCCAGAAACTTCATTCCTTTTGTAGGTGTGTTAATCCTTGAGTCTTCAGATCAGATAACCAGTGACGCTGATATTTCCCAACCATGAAAGAATCTTTCTATTTGAGTGTTATTGAACAGTTAATAACACAAAAGCAAAGTTTAACATTTCAGTACATGCTGGTAAGCTGGTTAAGTCGCCTCAGTCGTGTCCGACTCTGTGCGACCCCATAGACGGCAGCTCACCAGGCTCCCGCGTCCCTGGGATTCTCCAGGCAAGAACACTGGAGTGGGTTCCCATTTCCTTCTCCAATGCAGGAAAGTGAAAAGTGAAAGTAAAGTCGCTCAGCAGTCTATAAGGCTCCTCCGTCCATGGGATTTTCCAGGCAAGAGTACTGGAGTGGGGTGCCATCGCCTCCTCCATTCAGTACATGGTACCTATTAAAAAATTAATAAAGCCCCTACTATGAGATTCCATTGTGCTATACTATCATTTGAAATTTTATTAGATTCCTAAAATCAAATAGCCCTCAACAGACAATGGTTAACACAGTAGTTGAATTTCACTTTCCAAATCTTACTGAACATCAATTTCTAAATCTGTAAAATGGGGATAATTATTCAAGTCCATGGGTCTGCTGTAAGGGTGAAACAGAAGCCTAGCACAAGCTCACACAGTACAGTACCTAGTGCCTAGAAGATTCTCTTCTCTACTCCATTCTGTTTATACATATCTGTACAAAACCATACAGGATTAACTGAAATAGAGCTTTATAAAAGCAGTCAGTTTAATCTATATTTTTGTGCAGATACTGATGGTATAGGCATAATACAATTACTAGCAGCATTATTCACAATGGCCAAGACGTGGAAACAACATAAATGTCCTTCAACAGATGAATGGATAGTGATGTGATACATACATACAATGGAATACTATTCGACCATAAAAAGAATGAAATAATGCCATTTGCAGCAACCTGGATGCAACTAGAGAATATCATACTAAGTCAAGTCAGAAAGACAAATACCACATGATATCTATCACTTATATGTGCAGTCTAAACTATGACACAAATGAACCTATCCATGAAACAGAAACAGAATCAGGGACACAGAGAATAGACTCGTGTTTGCCAAGGGGGTGGCAAGGTTGCAGAGGGTTGCATTGTGAGTTTGACATTAGCAGATGCAAACTGGTACATATAGAATGGATAAACAACAAGGTGCTATACTATATAGCACAGGAAACTATATTCAATATTCTGTGATAAACCGTATAAAAAAGAATATGAAAAGACTGTGTGTGTGTGTGTGTATAACAGAGTCACTTTGCTACAGAGCAGTGACACAACACTGTAAATCAACTATACTTCAAAAAAATTTGTTATTAATAGCTGGTAATCTTAAAGAGGATTGTAATAAATATGACTATTCAGTTAAGAGTTTATATGAGGGCTTTCCTGGTGGCTCAGTGGTAAAGAATGCCAATGCAGGAGACAGAGATTTGATAACTGATCTAGGAAGATACCATACGCCGCAGAGCAGCTAAGCCTGTGTGCCACAACTACTGAGCCTTCACTCTAGAGTCCAGGAGTCTCACTGGACTCTAGAGCTACTAAAGTCCTGAAGCCCACTACTGAAGAGCTACTGAAGCCCATGCGCCCCAGAGCCTGTGCTCTGCAATAAAAGAAGCCACAGCAAAGAGAAGCCCGCTCACCACAACTGGAGTAGCCCCTGCTCGTTGCAACTAGGGAGTAGGCATGCAGCAACAAACACCCAGCATAGCCAAAATTAAATAAATTTTTTTTAAAGAGTTTATACAAAGAAAGAAACCGATGTACTGAGTAATCATCATCGGGATTTATCAACATCAAATGGGCACTCATTATTGCTTTAAAATCTTACTATACCCAAAAATCTCAATCCTGTGCTTCCCAATTACTATTTCAAAATCTACCTTCTGTAACATAATCAAACTCAAACTTCTCTTCTTCACCCTTAGCTGATGAATTTCAAAGGCAAGTAGAGACCATCAGAAGGGAAACTTCTCATCTTCCTGGGAGTCAATCTTGACCATCCTCTTCTGTCACAGAGAAGAGGCAGAGTCTTTCAAAATTCAGTATCTCAGCATGTGCCCTACATCTCCATCCCCTCCTGCATTCTTAGGGGGCATCATTCCATTCATTATTCCTTTTCAATGTTATACTGGTTACATTTCCCTTTTACTAGACTAATTTTCAGAGCAGTCAACTTTGCTCTATTATCTTCCATCCAAGACAACCCAAATCCAAACAAAATTATTCTATCATCCCTTTACAGCTACTTCCCCGTCTATCTACACCCTCTACCCAGTCAAACTTCATAAAGAAGGGACTATTTATAGTGTCATCTTCTTTACCCCCTATTGACTCTTCAGCATACTAAATCTGGATTCCACTTTCAACACAAGATAAAAACTGCTCTGCAGCCCGTAACTGGCAACTTCTATATTCTGCATACAGAATACTGTTCTGTAACCAGCAACAACCAATGGAAACTTTTCAGTCTTTTGACTTCTCAACAGCATTTGACAAAACTAACCACTACCTGAGATACTGTCTTCACTGATTTTCCAGACCCCACACTCTTCTGGTTTTCTGTCTCCTCCTTAGAGGTTCCTTCTCAGTCTTCTTTGCCAGCTAGCCTCTTTTTCTACCCAGCCTCACTCTCTTTGTTTTTATTGTTCAATTATTTTTTTATTACTTTGTTATATTATGCTATGCGTTATTAAGGTATAATTGCCAAATATATACCCAGCCTCTTAAGGCAGAAGGTATTTAGGGTGTGCTTCTGCACTCTCTTGGTGTACTTTCATGACTTGGCTTCAGAAAGTATTTACAATGGAATGATCACATATCTCTATTTACATTGCAAACCAAACTCTGAGCTCCAGACTCTTACATCTGCACATTTAACTCTTCCACTAGGATATTTTAAAGGCATTCAAAAACATGTCCAAACCAATTTCTTGACCTTCCCCCAAATCCATTTGAACTCTTCCCTCCTCAGGGGCTTTCCTCCATCTGAACACAACCCTCCACCTCTTTACCAGGCTAACGCCTACTTATACTTTAGGTTTCCTACTTTAAAGTGGCCTTCTTAAACCCTCTTAACTAACCTATCTTATAGAATCCAAATTTTCCTTCAGAGTATATGTTATTATTTATAATTACTTACCTCTTTGTGATCTTTTTGCTCAATTTTTACTTCTCTTGTTAGGTTAGAAGCACCTTATCAATTCCCTCACTTCTTCAAATCTGCTCAAAGTTTATCTTCTCAGCGAGCAAGGCCTTTCCTGCCTTCCTACATACAATTTCAACCCTGCACTCACATCCTCCTTACTTTGTTAAAGCCCACCCTCTTCCCAACACTTAATGTACTGCTAGTATTCCATATAATCTGCTTGTTATTATTGTTCAGTCGCTAAGTCATGTCCAACTCTGTAACCCCACGGACTGTAGCACGTCAGGCTCCCCTGTCCTTCACTACCTCCCAGTTTGCTCAGTGATGTCATCCAACAGCATTGGTGATGCCATCCAACAATCTCATCCTGTCACCCTCTTCCTGCCCTCACTCTTTCCCAGCATTAGGGTATTTTCCAATGTGGCAGCCCTTCCCATCAGGTGACCAGAGAATTGGAGCTTCAGCCTCAGTCCTTCCAATGAATAGTCAGGTTGACTTCTTTTAGGATTGACTGGTTTGATCTCCTTGCTCTCCAAGGGGCTCTCAAAAGTACTCCATAGCACCACAATTTGAAGGTATCAGTTCTTCAGTACCCAGCCTTCTTTATGATCCAACTCTCACATCTGCACATGACTACTGGAAAAACTTAGCTTTGACTATGTAGACCTGTGTTGGCAAAGTGAAGTCTCTGCTTTATAGTAACACTGTCTAGGGTTGTCATAGCTTTTCTTTCAGGAGCAAGTGTCTTTTAATTTCATGACTGCAGTCACCATCTGCAGTGATTTTGAAGTCCAAGAAAATAAAATGTGTCATTGTTTCTACTTTTCCCCACATCTATTTGCCATGAAATGATACAACAGGCTGCCATGATCTGAATTTTTGAATGTTGAGTATTAACCCAGCTTTTTCACTCTTCTCTTTCACTGGAGAGTGAGTGAGTGAGTGAAGTTGCTCTTTGGAACCCCATGGACTGTAGCCTACCAGGCTCCTACCTCCATGGGATTTTCCAGGCAAGAGTACTGGAGTGGGTTGCCATTTCCTTCTCCAGGGGATCTTCCTGACCCAGGGATTGAACCCAGGTCTCCTGAATTCCAGGCAGATGCTTTAACCTCTGAGCCACCAGGGTAGCCCACCGGAGAAGGGAATGGCAAACCATTCCAGTATTCTTGCTTCAAGAACCCAATGAACGGTATGAAAAGGTAAAAAGATAAACTGCTTATTTATATTTGTTAAACTTTGTCTTTCTCCCCTAGTCTAAAATGTAAGCTCCATAAAGAGTTCTTGTCTCTTTTGTTCACTGATGTTTCACATGCCTAGCATGTGATAGGAACTCAAAAAATACCTATTGAATGAATGAGAGGCTGTGTCTGCTTTGCTCCATGCTATACTCCAAACTAATCAACTTATGTGGAATTAAAGTTCAGATAATATAAAATCTGAGATGAAAAACGGAGCATGACACCATAAAAACAGTGGGATCTTGTATTTTCTGAATGCATGAATGCTGAATGAATGTCAAATGAAAAAGGTATATTTAATTTGGAATCTAGAAAGTGGCCCTCATCTTTTTTTTTTTTTTTAACCACACATAAGCCCATCCTTTTCCATGGGGATGGTCTTGATCCCTGTCTCCTGTACAACGTCACGAACCTCATTCCATAGTTCATCAGGCACTCTGTGTATCAGATCTAAGCCCTTAAATCTATTTCTCACTTCCACTGTACAATCATAAGGGATTTGATTTAGGTCATATCTGAATGGTCTAGCGGTTTTCCCTACTTTCTTCAATTTGAGTCTGAATTTGGTAATAACGAGTTCATGATCTGAGCCACAGTCAGCTCCTAGTCTTGTTTTTATTGACTGTATAGAACTTCTCCATCTTTGGCTGCAAAGAATATAATCAATCTGATTTCGGTGTTGACCATCTGGTGATGTCCATGTATAGAGTCTTCTCTTGTGTTGTTGGAAGAGGGTGTTTGCTCCCAGACCACCTGACCTGCCTCTTGAGAAATCTGTATGCAGGTTAGGAAGCAACAGTTAGAACTGGACATGGAACAACAGACTGGTTCCAAATAGGAAAAGGAGTATGTCAAGGCTGTATATTGTCACCTTGTTTATTTAACTTATACGCAGAGTACATTATGAGAAACTCTGGGCTGGAGGAAGCACAAGCTGGAATCAAGATTGCCGGGAGAAATATCAATAACCTCAGATATACAGATGACAACACCCTTATGGCAGAAAGTGAACAGAAGCTAAAAAGCCTCTTGATGAAAGTGAAAAAGGAGAGTGAAAAAGTTGGCTTAAACCTCAACATTCAGAAAACGAAGATCATGGCATCTGGTCCCATCACTTCAAGGGAAATAGATGGGGAAACAGTGGAAACAGTGTAAGACTTTATCTTTTTGGGCTCCAAAATCACTGCAGATGGTGCCTGCAGCCATGAAATTAAAAGACGCTTACTCCTTGGAAGAAAAGTTATGACCAACCTAGATAGTATATTCAAAAGCAGAGACATTACCTTGCTGACTAAGGTCTGTCTAATCAAGGCTATGGTTTTTCCTGTGGTCATGTATGGATGTGAGAGTTGGACTGCAAAGAAGGCTGAGCGCGGAAGAATTGATGCTTTTGAACTGTGGTGTTGGAGAAGACTCTTGAGAGTCCCTTGGACTGTAAGGAGATCCAACCAGTCCATTCTGAAGGAGATCAGCCCTGGGATTTCTTTGGAAGGAATGATGCTAAAGATGAAACTCCAGTACTTTGGCCACCTCATAAGAAGAGTTGACTCACTGGAAAAGACTCTGATGCTGGGAAGGATTGGGGGCAGGAGGAAAAGGGGATGAGATGGCTGGATGGCATCACTGACTCGATGGGACATGAGTCTGAGTGAACTCCGGGAGTTGGTGATGGACAGGGAGGCCTGGCGTGCTGCGATTCATGGGGTCGCAAAGAGTCGGATACGACTGACTGACTGAACTGAACTGAAGCCCATCCTTTGTTCTCTTTCTTCATATTCTAAGAATTTTTAAGAGATAATGTGAAGTGGAAGTTACAAGTGAGGACAGACATGTTCATCCTCTTCCCCTGTGTCAGGGGTGTCAGCTGAATATCTAGCACCTTCCAGGTACTCAGCAGGAGCTGAATTAGGTAATTTGGGAATGAATAAGCAACCTATCAATAAATCTGTGCTATCAAAAGAAGTGAAGTCGCTCAGTCGTGTCTGACTCTTTGCGATGCCATGGGCTGTAGCCTACCAGGCTCCTCTGTCAATGGGATTTTCCAGGCAATAGTCCTGGAGTGGACTGCCATTTCCTTCTCCAGGGGATCTTCTCAACCCAGGGATCGATCCCAGGTCAAGGCAAGCACCAAAAGTAGTGGAAGAAGCTGGAGACTTGGAATCATCAAGGCAGCGAACTCTATTCCGGGTTCTGCCAACTGACAATATCTAGGACTGTTTCTTCATCTGGTAAGAGAAGAAATGAAACTAGATAATCCACTTCCTCTAAAGCAGACTATCTACTAAAATGCAAGCTCCTTGGGAATTCCTTGGCAGTACAGAGTCAGACTATAAAGAAGGCTGAGTGCCAAAGGATTAATGCTTTTGGACTGTGGTACTAGTGAAGACTCTTGAAAGTCTCCTGGACAGCAAGAAGATCAAACCAGTCAATCCTAAAGGAAATAAACCCTGAATATTCACTGGAAGGACTGATGCTGAAGCTGAACCTCTAACACTCTGGCCACCTGATGCGAAGAACTGACTCACTGGAAAAGACTCTGAAGCTGGGAAAGATTGAGGGCAGGAAAAGTGGCCTACAGAGGATGGGATGCTTGGATGGCCATGGACACAACGGACATGAGTTTAAGCAAACTCAGGGAAATAGTGAAGGACAGAGAAGCCTAGAGTTCCGCAGTCCATGGGGTCACAAAGAGTTGGAAATGACTTAGCAACTCAACACAACAAAACCAGTGGTTAGGACTCTGCCCTTCCACTACAGGGAGCAAGGGAGCAAGGGTTCAATAGGCTGCGAGGAACTAAGAACCTAAAAGCAGCGGAGGCATGGGGGAGTGGGGAGGTAGTGGGGGTACGGCATGGGAGGTAAGCACCTTGGGGCCTCGCTTGTTCACTAATGGGAAAACAAGGCCTCCATCAGTATGTGCGGCCTACAGCAGTCCCTCAAGAATCTGTGGAACCATTTCTAAAAATTCCTTCCACTGCTAACATAAGGGGGAAAAATTAACTTTGAGATATCTTAAATAAAGCGTTCATCTTCTAGAGAAAACTATATACAGATCGTTAAGATCTTAGAAATATCCTAGTGTGTGGTTTAAAAATGCAAATAAAGAATCTGTACTCCTGGTGAGTTGGTTACCAGTTTTACATTTTCACTATGACCACTTAGGTTCCTTAGTCTTATTCATATAAATTGTCTTTTTTTTTTTTTTTTTAACTTAGAGGTGGATTTGAAACATTTAGCTTTGGGTGTGCGGACACCGAACTCCTGAGGAACTGTGTACTTACATTGTACAACTTCCTACCGGTTTCAGTCTTGTTCGGCAGTCCTTCCCAGCCATTATGCAGTTTCCGAGACAGAGCGACCTCTTTCCATTTTCCAGCCCTTCCTTCCTCACCCATCCTCCGCCTTCACCCCCTCGAGCATTCCGGGCTTCCCCCGCTACCCTACCCCCCGTCTGGCCCGATGCCGGGGGAGTCTGAGGAGACCCTGGCGCAGCCCTCAGCAACCGCCACCCCCGGCAGCGTCCCGCAAACTGCCTCCCTCCCCCTGCCAGTTACTGGGGCCTGTCGGCTTTCCAACCTGCGCTAAAAATGCGCTTTCCTATCTAAAAAACTCTTTTCTACACTAAATTTCCCGACCGCTCCCGGCGAGGGAATCTACGTGTTTACACTTGTTTTCTAGCCCCGGTGCAGCTGAGGGAATTGATTGGCTCCGTCGCGCTCGCGACGCTCGGGGTCCCCCACGCCCCGCCTGGGCCCCGCCCCCTCGCGCGGCCATCTGCTTTGCTGTCTGTCTCCCTGTCTCTCGCTCAGCACCTCTTTCGCTTCTACCACCTCCCAGCCCACCCTCTCGCCGGCTCCGCCCCTTCCCCCCTCCCCCGCCCTGGGCTCCGAATCTTCCCTGGCCGTTGTCAAGGAGACAAGCCGATACTAGGCAAATAGGCTTGCGAGAAAGAAAAGGGGGAAAGCTACTCGGCAGCCTGGTAACAAAGGAGCAATAAAAGCAGCCCCCAAATGGAGGGCTAAGAACACGTCTGGAAAAAAATCCGACAGCTAGCTAGCAATCACCCCAAGTTTAACCAGGACGGGGATGCAGAAGAAAGGGGCACGATTCACGTTGGGGGTGGGTGGATATCAATGGTTTAAAAGAGCTATTGAGAATCGCCTGGATGGTGGTTTTTGAATCAACCAGTTTGCTTTTCGAGTTGGAACTCCCGCTATTACAAGGGATTCGTATCCATCGCGGCAGCTGGGGTCCTGGGTCAGGCCAGCGGGCTCCCTTAAGGGTGATAACATGTTTGGCAAGATACACCTCAACGGAAACGCCTTAACGTCGGCTCTGGGGAGTATGACTTCGTGGTGGAATAATGATGCATCTGAAGTAGTGGACAGTGAGAAGACTAAGCTTGTAAAGATCTGCAACTTGGTGAATTTCAAAGCAATACTTGAACAAAGAGTTATTGGCTTGAACCAACCGTCTTTTTCACTCTAGAGTGTGACCCATTTCCCTACAGTGAGCAGAAAAATAAAACTGTTTGAGAATTCAGAGCCAGCACCAGGAGAAATGAACCATTCTTTCGACTGCTTCTCACCTCCATAAACGAAAGGTTATTCTTTTCAAGATCACTAAATGTAAACTAAAAAAGGTAGTCTGATTTGGACACGAGTGAAACTTTGGGAGCAAAAATGTAGGTGGTAGGAGAATGCTTTTAAGAGTATGTGTAAGTGTATGTATCTTTGATTTTTGCCCCTACCTTCTCCCCTCCATTATTTAAATCAGCGCGCTTTCACGCACAAACAGCGTCTGGTATTTCCGCGACAAGAGGTGCAGTTGGAGATACCCTGGGTTTCCTCATAGAAGCTTTTTCTCTAACCCAAGTTAGGCTTGGAGTGTTCATGGATCTTCCTGCTGTTTCTCAGTATGTGATTTCTCCTTAGAAATTGTAATAATCAATCCGGTTGTTTAGAATTTCATCGCTGCTGCCTCCTTCCTTCTAGGAGTCCACTCGCTTGCTTGCACATGCACACACGTTCAGAAAAAAAGAGTCCATCTGATCCTGGCAGTAGACTGAAACAGATTCACAGCGACGCGAATCACATCCCAACTGTAAATATCGATTCGCACACTCTAGACTGTCTCATTTCACCACAGAGAAAAACCGTCATTTCATACAGTGATAAAATGCAAGCCTTTTCGATTTTTTTGTTCTTGATTCTCACTTTATAATGTTGTGGGGGCGGTAATCACTAATACGGGCTGGGGGAGGGGCGAGGGTTGATGAGCGCAAAGGCCAATCTCGAAATATTTTAGTTCATGTCAGTGTGGGATAGAGAAGGGAGTGTGGCTGCTTCTGCTTGCTGGTTTTGCATTTTCCACATCTGGCCTACAGACCTAATTCTAACTCGCGATCTCTTTTGATGAAATTCGATCTTCTTGGTTTAAATACCTTTCGATTTGGGGCGATTTCACATTTGCAACGGTTAGGAGAACAAACCCTGTGCAAGATCTATGAAACCTATATAGAAAAGACACAGAAAACATGCTGCACCCAAATCCCAATCATTGTCTTAAAAACTTGCGTACATACACACACATACACATAAACACACGGAAAGATGGGGGAGGGGAGGGAGTGGAAGGAGACAGACACGGTTATAGACCGACTGGAGCCAAAGCAAGTCAAGTTAACGCTTTCTCCGCCCTCATCCACAAGTACCCGCCCCCCAAGCGTTAATTAATTACAAACAAAGCAAGCCAATCCAGTACTGCATTATTATTTTCAAGCAGAAGGAGGCGAAAGGCATGTATTTTTTAATTGATTTATTATTTGGAGGACATTAATTCTTGGTCTGAGGCTGATTTTCAAACCTTTTGCAAAGCGCGGCTCCATTGTTCGCCGGGCGCGCAGGCCCCGCCCCCTGCTTTGTGTGCGGCGCGCGGATTGGCCGGCGAGCGCGGGGGGCCGCGTCAGCGCCCGCGAGCCCATTCATCTGTGCACTTGGGCGTTGGACCCCGCATCTTATTAGCAACCAGGGAGATTTCTCCATTTTCCTCTTGTCTACAGTGCGGCTACAAATCTGGGATTTTTTTATTACTTCTTTTTTTAAAAACTACACTTGGGCTCCTTTTTTGTGCTCGACTTTTCCACCCTTTTCCCCTCCCTCCTGCGCTGCTGCTTTTTGATCTCTACGACTAAAATTTTTTTATCCGGCGTGTATTTAATCGGTTCTGTTCTGTCCTCTTCACCACCCCCACTCCCCCCTCCCTCCGGTGTGTGTGCTGCTGCTGCCGCTGCTGTTGCCGCTGCTGCTGCCGCTTGCCCCGTCGTTACACCAACCCGAAGCTCTTTGTTCCCTCCTTGGATCTGTTGAGTTTCTTTGTTGAAGAAGCCAGCATGGGTGCCCAGTTCTCCAAGACCGCCGCGAAGGGAGAAGCCACCGCGGAGAGGCCCGGGGAGGCGGCTGTGGCCTCGTCGCCTTCTAAAGCGAATGGGCAGGTAAATTCTACCTATGGTTCTGGTCATTTATTTGGTGTCTTTCTCTAGTCCCGGCGCTTCCCCTTCCCTCCTTGGTCGTGCCCGAGGCGCATTCGGCGGAGAGAAGCGTGGCCAGATCCCAGTCTGAAAGTTGAATGGAAAGCGATAGCCAAATTGTCAATTTCTCATAGGTGGGGTCTCCCCTGACTCCCAAAGTAATGGTTCCCAGAGAATCCTGGCGAATTCTTGTGTAGACGGGAGGAAAGAAGTGATAAATCGTTTAAAATGGCGTGTTTGGAGCTTGGCAGAACCTGACTAGGTAGGTGCTACCCCCACACCCCCACCTCCAGCCAGGTTGCATTTGTGCTTGGTGGGCACAAAGGTGTTTGGCTGGCTCGTGTTTGTTGTCGAGACTGGGTTGCCTTCAGTATTTCTGGTGTGATTGTGTGTGTGGGGGGGTAGAGAAGGAGGTGGGGAGAGCGCAGTAGGGATGGCGGTGAAGAAAGGCTGAGGAGGGAAGGAGAGCTGTCTTATTGTATACCGAGGTGGCGTGACCTGGGTTCTTGGAAAGGTTGCTGGCTGGCTGGAGGTGGGCAGGTTTCACTACCTTTCGATGGGCTTTTCTCACTGTTCTAAGTCTTTATTCGTAGTTGTCTGTGGAATTACACACCCATCTGACTTTTAAATGGTCTCCCTAGGGTGGGAAGACTATGGTTCTTTGAAGAACCTGTCCAGATGGTCAACAGGAGGCAGTTCGTGTGTTTCGGTCGAGATTGTTGGAGTGCGTGGCGCCTGGACCACTGCGAGGGCTGGCCCCGGCGCTGCCCGAGTCCAGGCAGATGGCCACAGTTGGGTGGGCGCGAGAGGTCGGCCAAGGGTGGCTGCTTCACAAACACCGGGCAACCACCACGCCTCTTTTCCTAGAGCAGAGGCCGTGTTGCTTCGCCTGCCCTAACCTAATAGGAAAGGCAGGCTCTGCCAAGAGGCTTTGAACCCGTTAAAAATGCAAAATGAGCTGCCGGGGTGCGTCTGGGCTTCGCAGAATCACAGGCAAAGGTGGGCGTGGAAGCAGAGACAAGACCTCTGAAATAATGGTTTTCCCCCTATCTTGGTTTTATGCCGACCGGGACGCCACCTGAGCTTTGTTTGCGGACTCTGGGCTGCGCTATCCGGGCTCGGGGGCGCCTTGGCCAGCGGGCAGGGGCCCGACCGGGCAGGGCGGGGTGGCCCTGCGGCCCCGCCCCTCCGCGCCTCCCTGCGCCAAGGTCAGCTGGTGGAGGCGCAGCGCCCCCTGCCGACCCCAGGTCTTTGGTGCGTAGGGCCCTTGCGCGCGCAATCCGGGCGCTTCAGCCTGGAACGCTGGGGTCCCCCGTGGAGTTCTTGGTGTTTTGAAGAGGCCTTTAGAGTTTAGGGAGAAAGGGGAACGTGTAACCTAGGCATAGATCACTGGCTCTGGTTCTGTGTCTCCTTCCAACGGGCGTTTGGTGTATCATTTATTACAGGACTCTTATCCTAAAGCCCGCGAGGCGAAGGTTGGAATGGGTTACCCTTTGCATCCACGTTTCGGACTCTGCCCTCTTATGGCCTCAGATTTGTTGCGTGGTCGAGGCCCCTGCAGTGCCTTTAGGCACCCCAAACATCACTGCCCCCAGGTCTTCGAGGAACTCTCGTCCGGGCATCCAACCCCCGCCTCCCCGTAAGGGAGAGGATCTGCAAAACCTGAGGGGCCCGGAGGGGACGGTGGACCCTCCGGGTCCAGAAGTGGGGGCGGGGATGACAGGCCCGGGCCCCCTCAGTGACCTCCCGCTTTCTCTGCCCCGCAGGAGAATGGCCACGTGAAGGTAAACGGCGACGCTTCTCCTGCGGCCGCCGAGCCCGGCGCCAAGGAGGAGCTGCAGGCCAACGGCAGCGCCCCGGCTGCCGACAAGGAGGAGCCCGCGGCCGCCGGGAGCGGGGCGGCGTCGCCCGCCGCGGCCGAGAAAGATGAGCCGGCCGCCGCTGCCCCCGACGCCGGGGCCAGCCCCCTGGAGAAGGAGGGCCCCGTGGAGGGCGAGGCCGCCGAGCCCGGCTCACCCACGGCCGCCGAGGGGGAGGCCGCCTCTGCCGCCTCCTCGACGTCTTCGCCGAAGGCTGAGGACGGGGCCACACCCTCGCCCAGCAACGAGACCCCGAAAAAAAAAGAAGCGCTTTTCCTTCAAGAAGTCTTTCAAGCTGAGCGGCTTCTCCTTCAAGAAGAACAAGAAGGAGGCGGGAGAGGGCGGTGAAGCCGAAGGGGCCGCCGGCGCCTCCGCCGAAGGCGGCAAGGACGAGGCCTCTGGAGGCGCCGCTGCGGCCGCGGGCGAGGCGGGTGCGGCCCCCGGGGAGCCGACAGCGGCGCCGGGCGAGGAGGCGGCCGCGGGCGAGGAGGGGGCGGCGGGGGGCGACCCGCAGGAGGCGAAGCCCGAGGAGGCCGCCGTCGCGCCCGAGAAACCGCCCGCCAGCGAGGAGGCCAAGGCCGCCGAGGAGCCCAGCAAGGCTGAGGAGAAGGCAGAAGAGGCCGGGGCCAGCGCGGCCGGCTGCGAGGCGCCCTCGGCCGCCGGGCCCGGCGCGCCCGCGGAGCAGGAGGCGGCCCCCGGCGGAGGAGGCGGCGGCGGCCCCGGCGTCGTCAGCCTGCGCAGCCCCCTCACAGGAGGCCCAGCCCGAGTGCAGTCCAGAAGCGCCCCCAGCGGAGGCAGCCGAGTAAAAGGGCACGATTTTTTGAGATAATCGAAGAACTTTTCTCCCCCGTTTGTTTGTTGGAGTGGTGCCAGGTACTGGTTTTGGAGAACTTGTCTACAACCAGGGATTGATTTTAAAGATGTCTTTTTTATTTTACTTTTTTTTAAACAACAAATTTTGTTTTTAACCCACTCCCCACAGATCCCATCTCAGATCATTCTGTTACCACCATTCCAACAGGTCGAGGAGAGCTTAAATATCTTCCTCTGCCTTGTTTCTCTTTTATTTTTATTTTTTGCATCAGTATTAATGTTTTTGCATACTTTGCATCTTTATTCAAAATTGTAAACTTTCTTTGTCAATCTATGGACATGCCCATATATGAAGGAGATGGGTGGGTCAAAAAGGGATATCAGATGAAGTGATAGGGGCCACCATGGAGAAATTTAAGTGGTGCATAGCATTGCCAAGATACTGTACCACTAGAAGTGATGGTGTAAAGGCTTAGTCTTTTTTTTTAAGAAAAGTTATTACGATGTATTTTGTGAGGCAGGTTTACAACACTACAAGTCTTGACTAAGAAGGAAAGAGGAAAAAAAAAAAACACCGATACCCAGATTTTTAAAAAGATCATAGTCTTAGGAGTTCATTTAAACCATAGGAACTTTTCACTTATCTCATGTTAGCTGTACCAGTCAGTGATTAAGTAGAACTACAAGTTGTATAGGCTTTATTGTTTATTGCTGGTTTATGACCTTAATAAAGTGTAATTATGTATTACCAGCAGGGTGTTTTTAACTGTGACTATTGTATAAAAACAAATCTTGATATCCAGAAGCACATGAAGTTTGCAACTTTCCACCCTGCCCATTTTTGTAAAACTGCAGTCATCTTGGACCTTTTAAACACAAATTTTAAACTCAACCAAGCTGTGATAAGTGGAATGGTTACTGTTTATACTGTGGTATGTTTTTGATTACAGCAGACAATGCTTTCTTTTCCAGTCGTCTTTGAGAATAAGGAAAAAATCTTCAGATGCAATGGTTTTGTGTAGCATCTTGTCTATCATGTTTTGTAAATACTGGAGAAGCTTTGACCAATTTGACTTAGAGATGGAATGTAACTTTGCTTACAAAAATTGCTATTAAACTCCTGCTTAAGGTGTTCTAATTTTCTGTGAGCACACTAAAAGCGAAAAATAAATGTGAATAAAATGTACAAATTTGTTGTGTTTCTTTATGTTCTGATAAAATACTGAGACTTTGAGGTCCTGGTTTCATTTTGAAAAAGATCTTGCATGCCATCAAGAGTAAATTTTCTTGTGGTTTTTAATCTGAAATTTTTCAAACTCGTAAATTTATAATCAGTAGTATCAGATTACGTACAGGAATATCTTACAACATTCCATGTCAAATCTGTTAACATTTACCTGCATTTAGTTTTCTTTAAAAATTGAAGTTATTTTTATTGTAGTTATATATAGCATGTCAGGATGAATCATTTAATACAAAAGTGGTATGAATTGAAGACTATTTAAATGTCTTATGTGAAAATGTCATAAAATTAACATTTTTTTGTCATGCAGATCCCAAAACAAATTTATACTGAGAATATATTCAATTCAAACTGGAGGTGGGTCATGAAAAATGACTGAAAGTGTTTTAAAACTGATGGTGTATTACCTGCCATTGTAATTGCTTAGTGCTTGGCTAATTTCCAAGTTATAGCTTAGAGTATGCATTATACTTTAGGAGAACAAGCTTAATGTAAAGAAGTAATGGTGATGAATGGACGATACTGTTGGTTTATGGGCCTTTGTACTTGCCTCAGTTCAATAGTTGCAAGCATTTTTTTTTTTTTTAATGAAAATAGTGTGTTAGTATCTTGTTATTCAAAGGAAAAGATAGAGAATAAAATTTCTTTGTATAGTAATAATTTACTAGTTAACCTTCTTTGCTCTTTACCACCCCATAACTGGATTTTTTTCTTCACTGGACCTTAACTGAATTTTAAGATAAATATGGGTATCAAATATTACTTCACTAAATGCAAAGAAAAGCATTTATGCATACCTGCTTCGCTGTTTTTGAGCAGTGTGCCTTGTAGGGTGAACCACGTTGGTAATAACTCAATGCCAGATCTTAAACTCATTAGAAAAATAACAAATTAGTTTCTGACAAGTGCTTTTAATTGGAATAATGGATTATAAATGATAGTTCATGACCTCTTTGTCAACACCCTCCCCACTAATAAAATCAAATAACACTTGGAAGACTGTGTACTTTTAGTTGGGGTTCCTTGATCTTGGAGGATGTTTAAAAGTTAAAAGTCAAATATGGTAACCAAAGGACTGCTTTATGGGGTCTTCTACCTTACCAACTTTTCCTCAAATACCTACTTGGACAAGTACAGCACTTGGTATGTGGTAGGACTCAGAAAAAAAATGGATTTTAAAAAGTAACCCTGAGTAGTGAAAAATACTATGTAGCCAACTATATTGCTAGGTCTGTTTTTTTATCAGCTGGAGTTTATTAAGATGCTTACTTTGATTTTAATCATTGCCTAAAACACTTTGGGTGGTATCGATGGAGTGGTGGATTTTCCACCAAATGATTAAGTGAAATTTGACATATATCTTTTCATCCAAAGTTTTGTACATCACATTGTTTTCTAATGGAGAAATGTTAATATGGCTTTTTGTATTACTAAAATAGCTTTGAGATTAAGGAAAAATAAATAACTCTTGTACAGTTCAGTATTGTCTATTAAATCTGTATTGGCAGTGTGTATAATGGCATTTGCTATGGTTATAAAACAATTCCTCTGGATTATAATAATTATTTGATCCAATTCCTATTGCTTGTAAAATAAAGTTTTAACAGTTGATATAATCAAGCTTGCTAAAATAGGATTTTTTACAGATTTAACTATAAAATGCAAGTTTTAGAAAAAAATTTTACATCTTAAGTGTTGATGGTAAGTATAATTTATTCAGTTTAAGGAATTTAGAAGGTATGCTTGACATCATACTTAGGATATAAAATTATATCCATTGAAAGTGAGTTACGATGCTGACAAGTCAAAAACTTTAATGATAGAACTTAATGTATTTGAGAAACAATAACTTATTTACATTTCCCCCTCATATGAATATAAACAATAAAATTTTGCAATTAAGGATTTGGAGGAAGAATTCCTTTTTGCTTTTCTATATATCAGGTAGATCCAACTGGGAGGGGCATATAGTTTAACATAGCCCAGTTAGCTTTGAAAATTAAAAATTGGTTAACAGGGCTATTAGCTTTTATCTTTCCTTTAATCATTCACTGTGCAAATTGAACATTTTTTTCCCCTGTCCATTTTCCAGTTATATGAAAATGCTTAAACCACAGTATAGCAAACAGGAATTTTAAAATGCTTTCAGTCTGTAAATGTGCCAGTCCCTGTTGGGGATTCAAGTTCTAGCACTCCTTTAAATTACACCCAACAGTGCTATTTTAAAAATGGAAAATAAATACTTCTAAAAGGTGTGAACGTCAACCATATTTTATGTTCCTGAAAAAGTGATAAATTCTTGATCTTCAAATACTATCTATAGTTTTTCCTGTCAACTCATCAACATTTTTAAAACAAACCAAAACACATATCCCACCATAGGATCTAGCAGCTGCGTGTACATAAACTAATCACTTTAAAATTTTTAGAAACCCTGAGAATCTCAGTTCTAGTGTTTTGGTGAAATTAGAACATAAGACTTTTTAGTACTACTAGTAAGTGAGAAGTGAGAATATATTTGTCAACTACTCTTATTCTCTAGGGGGAAAGATGAAAGACAATAGGATTACTCATCACTTAGAATTTCAATAAATATAACATTTCAGTTGAATTTGTTAACATTACAGATTATCTTCCCAACAAATGGCAAGTGTCTCTTAGGTCTGAAATATGTGTTAAGGACTGGATAAAGTGCTAGAATTCTGTCCCTGGGTAACTTACTGGGGATGTGACAAGAGAAGGGGTTTGTGATGAATTATAAATTGGAAGTCTAAGACTCAAAGCAAGTCTTAATTCAGATGATACATACCTGCATTTGGGAAAGTACCAACCAATAAAATATAATTCTAACCACAATGTCATTTTAAACTTTTTAGTAACCATAATTTTAAGAAAATAAACATTAAATTACTTTAATAATCTACATATCAAAAATACTTGCACATGTAATCAATAAAAAAAATTACTTAGTTGACTTGTTTTTCCCTTAATAATGCTTTGAAATTCAGTGATTTAGACTGACATCTCAGTTTGGACCAGTCATTCCAAGTGTACAAAAATAATCACTTTATGGCCACATGTGGCTGCCATATTGGAGGGCACATGTCTGGAGAATTAGGGTGTGAGAGTCAATGATTAGAAATGTTTGGCTACAGACTTTGCAAAGTGTAGCTTTGTAATTAATTGCATGAGCTTCAAGGGCTTAGCTTTTGCATCAACACTGAAGTTTTTTCTAGATTTCAAACCATTTTAAGCAGTTAATATGGCTTCCCAGGTGGTATTTGAGGTAAAGAACCTGCTGCCAATGCAGGAGACATAAGAGATATGGGCTTGATCCCTGGGTCAGGAAGATGCCCTGGAGGAGGAAATGGCAACCCACTCTGGTACTCTTGCCTGGAGAATCCCCTGGACAGAGGAACCTGGCAGACTGCAGTCCATAGGACTGCAGAGCCAGACACAACTGAAGTGACTTATCTCACATGCACATGGCATTGATATTACAAATGAACATGGTGAGATTTTGAAAAGCCTTGTTATCAGTGAATCATCCCTGCAAAATTCATGTTGAATATGACTTAGAATGTGACTTATTAGAGACAGAATCTTAAAGAGGTGATTAAGTTCACATAAGGGTGTCAGGGTCAGCCCTCATTCAATATGACTGATGTCTTTACAAGGAGAAAAAGAATGGACATGCAGAGAGATACCCAGAACACATGTGTTTAGAGAAAAAGAGCATGCGAGGACACAGGGAAAAGATGGCCATTTGCAAAACAAGGAGATTGCAGGTCTCCTTCAGAAGACTCCAGACCTGTCAGCACCTTGATTTTGGACTTCTAGTCTCCAGAACTGTGAGAAAATACAAGTCTACTGTTAAAACCAATCCAGTCTACTATTTGTTCTTGCAGCCCTAGCAAACTAATACAGGACTCCAGGGTAAGAATGGAAAGGCTGTCTGTCCTTAGGTCAGGATGTAAAGAATTCTACATGATTACTTTTTTTTCTTCCTTCAATGAAAGACAATAGCTTGAGGTTTTTATTATTAATATTACCCTAGAAAAGGGAAACAATAGTTTAAAAATTAGAAAAATAGATTATATCTCTACCTTAAATCTATTAATGAGTTGATAGGAAATATCTCTTGACATTCTGGAATGCAAAGTCAAGTGGGCCTTAAGAAGCACTACTGTTAATAAAGCTAGTAGATGTGATGAAATTCCAACAGAACTATTCAAATCCCTTAAGGATGATGCCATCAAGGTTTTACATTCATTATGTCAGCAAATCTGGAAGACTCAGCAGTGGTCACAGTACTGGAAAAGGCCAACCCTCACCCCAATTCCCAAGAAGGGTAGTACCAAAGAATTTGCTGGCCATCGGACAATTGCACGCATATCCATGCTAGAAAGGTCGTGTTTAAAATTTTCCATGCTAGGCTTCAGCATTACATGAATCAAGAACTTCCAGATGTCCAACCTGGATTTTAGAAAAGGATGAGGAACTAGAGATCAAATTGCCAACATTCGCTGGATTATAGAGAAAGCAAGGGAATTTCTGAAAAACATCTATCTTTGTTTTATCAACTACGCTAAAGCCTTTGTCTACATAAATCACGACAGACTGTAGAAAGCTCTTAGAGTGATGGGAATATCAGACCATCTTACCTGTCTCCTGAGAAACCTGTATGCAAGTCAAGGAGCAGCAGTTAGAACCCTGTATGGAACGACTGATTGGTTCAAGATGGAGAAAGGAGTATGACAGGGCTGTCTGCTGTCACCCTGTTTGTTTAACCTAGACGCTAAGCACATCATGAAACATGCCAGGCTGGACAAGTTTCAAGCTGGAATCAAGATAGGCGGGAAAAACATCAACAGCCTTAGATATGCAGATGATCCCATTCTAATGGCAGAAAGCGAATAAGGACTAAACAGCCTCCTGATGAGGGTGAAGGAGGAGAGTGAAAGAGCCAGCTTAAAACTAAATATTAAAAACACTAAGATCATGACATCTGGCCCCATTCCTGCATGGCAGGGGGAAAAGGTGGAAGCAGTGACAGATTTCCTCTTCTTGGGCTCTAAAATTACTGTGGATGGTGACTGCAGCCATGAAATCAGAAGATGACTGCTTCTTGCCAGGAAAGTGATGACAAATCTAGACAGTGTTGAAAAACAGAGATGTTACTTTGCCAACAAAGGTCTATATATTCAAGGCTATGGTCTTCCCAGCTGCCACGTACAGTTTTGAGAGCTGGACCATAAAGAAGGCAGAATGCCAAAGAATTGATGCCATCAAACTGTGGTGCTAGAGAGGACTCCTGAGGGTCCCTTGGACAGCAAGGAGATCAAACCAGTCAATCTTAAGGGATATCAATCCTGCATGTTCACTGGAATGACAGATGCTGAAGTTGAAGCTCCAATATTTTGGTCATCTGATGTGGATGGACAACTCGTTGGAAAAGTCCCTGATAATGGGAAAGATTGAGGGCAGAAGGATAAGAGGGCGTCAGAGGATGTGCTGGCTGGATGGCATCACCAATGCAATGAACATGAACTTGGGCAAACTCTGGGAGATGGCAAGGGACAGGCAGGCCTGGCATGCTGCAGTTCATGGGGTCACAAAGAGTCAGACACAACTGATCGACTGAACAACAGCAACAGGAAGAATCTCTAAAACACAAATAGTTAAAAAAAAGAAAAAGAATATTGTCTGGGGACTTCCTGGTGGTTCAGTTGTTGGGAATCATGCTAATGCAGGGGACATGGATTCAATCTCCAGTCTAGAAATATTCCACATGCCAGAAATAAGCCCGTGGGCTATTGATACTGAACCCATGTTTTAGAACCTGTGAGCCTATACTCCGCAACAAGAGAAGCCAACACAAGGAGAACCCTGTGCACAGCAACAAGAGAGCAGCACCCACTCGCCACAACTAAGGAACGCCTGTACACAGCAGCAAAGACCCAGTGCAGCCATAAATAAATAACCAAAATTTTAAAATACTGTCACCCATAAATAAATAAAATTAAAAATATTGTCAGCCATAAATTAAAAATGTCTAAAAATACTATGTAATGTTATGTCTGAATTTATCCACCTCTGTTTATTTTCCTTGCAATTTATTTGTGCAAGAAACTGAGTTGTTTGTTCTATAATTTCCACAGTGTGAATTTTGCCAACTGCACCTCTTGTTGTCATTTAACATATTCCTTCATCTTTTCTGTATTTCTTGTATTTTCTGTACTTCTTATATTTTCTGTAAATTGATCAATAGATAAAGAGGGTTGATCAGATTCAGGTTCAAAATGTCGTAGGCAATGGTGAGTATGTCTATCAGAAGGCAGTCTGACTTGTTTCTCTTTTTGTGATTTTTGAAGTAATTTATCTTTGCTTAAATCCATTAACTAATTTAGAGTGATAAATGGCATTATTCTTATTGACTTTCTTTTTTCTATTATTTGAGCAGCTAATTATATAAAAAGAAACTTTCCTTCATCAAACATTTGGCTGTCCTGAGGCACATTTGTTTATGGAAAGGCAGAATAAGTGTTTGATTTTTTCCCTCTAATTACTGATTTTCAGAATAATGCTTTGGTTCCCTAACATTCTCCAAAGATGACCAATGATAGTATTTATTGTTTAGTATCATTATACATTCATATATTTAAACTTATTTGATATAAACAAGGTAAATGATGCTCCGATGGACTCATGGTAGATTATCTTTTAAAGTTATAGAACCAATAAGTGAAATCAGTTTAAATTTTATTAAGATACTGGGGAATGTGCTTTAAAAAATAAACGTAACTCGATATTTACTTTACTCAAACTAAATGGATTTACATATTTAAGTGTTGGAACATCCCTTACTAAATTTTAGTTGAGGTGTCATGTCAAGAAGGCTTCTGTTTATACAGTTTCAAAGAAACAGGAGACATTGCAGTTTTTTTCTTTTACCCAATAACTACTGCTGAGTAATCATTTTAAATGTCACCAAAATCTATGTATACTAAATAATAGCAAGATACAAATATTTTATAAATCTAATATATATATATATATATAAAAATCAGGCATATATCTGAATGTGCTTACTTCTATTAATATTAAAAAATTTTAAACAAAATTTCCCCTCTAGTTTTAATTTTTCACCGCTTTCAATTGCTACCTGAAGTCTTTGGAATATACTATCGTATCTTCTGAATCCTTCTTAAGATTACAGAGAACAGTGATGGAATGAGGTTTAAGATTTGGTGAAAGGAAGTCTTTTTGATCAGAAGTTGATTTCTCTGAAAATTCTTTGTATGAGAATCTTTAATTTGGTTTTAACCACTGATTAGTCTTTCATAACAGGCATTTATAATAAGCATCATACAAATCTGGCCTACAGTAAAGAAGAAATGGGCAGAATAAAGATTACTGACTTTTCTTACTTTTGTGTTCTTTAGGTCCTATTCTTCGTGGTCAATGTGGTCGAATTGTGTTATTTTATTTAGAAAATAAAGTTAATTTATTGATATTTTGTGTTAATTTGTTTAGTAAATAATGTTGTTGTGTAAAAAGTCTAAGAATGAAGCAGTATTAGGCACTTAGGTACTGAAGTCACATGAAAACTTTTTACAATATTAGCTATATTATTTTTCTGAGCCTCACTGTTCTTGTATGTAAAATTGAGAATAAAAGAATGTCAGTTAGTAGGGAGGAATGCGCCCATTCTAATGTCTGGCATTTAGGAGATATTCATCAGTGTTCACTGTTATTATGTATCTGAATTTTTGGTTTAATATTGAATACCTTAGATGCACTCTGCTGGTACATTACAACTCTCTGCAACATGTTTTAAGATGTCCAAGATGAAGATATTAAAACAAAAGGAGAGTTTTCTACTTAAGTATTTACCTCATACTTCATTTCGTATTTTAGTAAACATTTGTTAAACACCTACTGTGGTCTAGTGAAAGGACTGGGATCTGGGAACATACGAGTGAATATACCGCATGCCTCAAATCTATTCTGGTGGGAAAGCCACTCATCTTAAAAGCAATACCAACGCTACTACTACCAATCCATACTATGATTTATTCTAAGTCAAACATTCAATGATCTTATAGTCTTAATCACATAGACATTGAAACAAATTAAATATTATTAAAAAAACTATTTGATATATCTTTTAAGTTTATATGCTGTCTATGTTTATATTTTTAATTTTACTAAATAAAAGCATTAGTCACGCACTTGTGTCTGACTCTTTGTGACCCCATGAACTGTAGCCCACCAGGCTCCTCTGTCTGGGGAATTCTCCAGACAAAAACGCTGGAGTGGGTTGCCATTTCTTTCTTCAGGGGATCTTCCCAATCCAGCGATTAAAGCCAGGTCTCCTGCGCTACAGGCTGAGCCAGCTACCAACTGAGCCACCAGGGAAACCCCAGACATAAAATATAGAAGATGCATATTCATTTTATCTATTATCAGATCATAAACCACCTGAAAACTCAGTGGTATATAGCAACAATAATCTATATTTTTTCTTTTCCAATAGCTTTTTCACTATGTAATGGATAAATAATAAACCATCTATTTTTAAAGAGCAAAATTTGATGTATACAAATATATACACACCTGTGAAACTCTTACCATATCCATGATGCCTATGATTCTGTGGGTCAGGGATTAGAGCCAGCACAGCGGGGACAGCTTGTAAGTCTGATACATGATGTTTGTGGCCACAGCTGGGGTTGCTTGAATAGCTGGGAGCTGCTGGGATGGCTAGACTGAGGCCATATGTCTGGGATCTTCATTTTTCTTCTTGGCATGTTTGCTGGGATTAGGAGGCCTAACATGGTTCCTTGACTACTGGTCTTGGTGCGCAGGTTGGGATGGCTGGACCAGCAAAGACTTAGCACGCACTCCTCACCCATGGCTGTGTCAGGGTAGTCAGGCTTCTTGCCCAGCAGCTAACTCCTCCCTGAGGTGAAGATTTAAGATACGCTCCAAGAGACAGGGAGCAAAAGCAGCCAGTCTTTTACGGCTTCGTCTCAGAAACTGACACAACTCACTCCTGCTCTTTTGTTCTGGTTAAAAGAGTCACAGAGTGTATCCAGACTCTAGGAAAGAAGGACATGGGCACAACGTCTTGGTGGGAGGAGTGTCAAAGCAGTTTTCGTCATCTTAAAGCACTAAATACCTGTTGTTGCTGCTGCTGCTAAGTCACTTCAGTCGTGTCCGACTCTGTGCGACCCCATAGACGGCAGCCCACCAGGCTCCCCCGTCCCTGGGATCCTCCAGGCAAGAACACTGGAGTGGGGTGCCATTCCCTTCTCCGGTGCGTGAAAGTGAAAAGGGAAAGTGAAGTTGCTCAGTCGTGTCCGACTCCTAGTGACAGATGAGATATTTCTGAGTAAAAGATGACTCCAAATTGAGGTCATGAACAATTTCTTGTGGATGGGAAGAGCAGTATCAGGGGAAGAAGGTGGAAGTAATGTCAGAATTTCCATCAGCTCCTCAGTTTTCATTGCTCTTTATTAAGCAGTGTCCTTCAAAGAACCTGGGGTTATGCCTTGCTATATTATAAATGGATATAAACACAAAAGTCATATAGTAAGCACCATTATTGTATATTATAGAAAATTATATCATTTAATGATATATTTTAATTAATGATATACTTAGCCACATTTAGTTATAACCCAGGTTCAGTCCCTGGGTGGGGACAATCCTCTGGAGGAGGGAAAGTCAATCGACACCAGTATTCTTGCCTGGAGAATTCCACAGACAGAGAAGCCTGGTGGGCTACAGTCCACGGGGTCACAGAGTCAGACACAACTGAGTGACTAACATTTTTGCCACGTTTCTTAATATATTAGCCACATCAGTGATGAAGATTCCAAAATCACCAGGACATAATTCAGTAAAACCATCTGAAATAGATAGAGCAGATTCTATTAAGTTCAGTTCAGTCGCTCAGTCATGTCCGACTCTTTGCAACCCCATGAATCGCAGCACAGCAGGCCTCCCTTTACATCACCATCTCCCGGAGTTCACTCAGACTCACGTCCATTGAGTCTGTGATGCCATCCAGCCATCTCATCCTCGGCCGTCCCCTTCTCCTCCTGCCCCCAGTCCCTCCCAGCATCAGTCTTTTCCAATGACTCAACTCTTCGCACGAGGTGGCCAAAGTATTGGAGTTTCAGCTTTAGCATTAGTCCTTCCAAAGAAATCCCAGGGCTGATCTCCTTCAGAATGGACTGGTTGGATCTCCTTGCAGTCCAAGGGACTCTCAAGAAAGAGTCTTCTCCAACACCACAGTTCAAAAGCATCAATTCTTCGGCGCTCAGCCTTCTTCACAGTCCAACTCTCACATCCATACATGACCACTGGAAAAACCATAGCCTTGACTGGACCAACCTTAGTCGGCAAAGTAATGTCTCTGCTTTTGAATATGCTATCTAGGTTGGTCATAACTTTTCTTCCAAGGAGCAAGCATCTTATAATTTCATGGCTGCAGTCACCATCTGCAGTGATTTTGGAGCCCAAAAAAATAAAGTCTGACACTGCTTCCACTGTTTCCCACCTATGTCCCATGAAGTGATGGGACTGGATGCCATGATCTTCGTTTTCTGAATGTTGAGCTTTAAGCCAACTTTTTCGCTCTCCTCTTTCACTTTCATCAAGAGGCTTTTTAGCTCCTCTTCACTTTCTGCCATAAGGGTGGTGTCATCTGCATATCTGAGGTTATTGATATTTCTCCCGGCAATCTTGATTCCAGCTTGTGTTTCTTCCAGTCCAGCGTTTCTCATGATGTACTCTGCATAGAAGTTAAATAAGCAGGGTGACAATATACAGCCCTGACGTACTCTTTTTCCTATTTGGAACCAGTCTGTTGTTCCATGTCCAGTTCTAACTGTTGCTTCCTGACCTGCATACAATTTCTCAAGATGCAGGTAGGTGGTCTGGTATTTCCATCTCTTTCAGAATTTTCCACAGTTTATTGTGATCCACACAGTCAAATGCTTTGGCATAGTCAATAAAGCAGAAATAGATGATTTTCTGGAACTCTCTTGCTTTTTCCATGATCCAGCGGATGTTGACAATTTGATCTCTGGTTCCTCTGCCTTTTCTAAAACCAGCTTGAACATCTGGAAGTTCACAGTTCACGTACTGCTGAAGCCTGCCTTGGAGAATTTTGAGCATTACTTTACTAGCATGTGAGATGAGTGCAATTGTGCGGTAGTTTGAGCATTCTTTAGCATTGCCTTTCTTTGAGATTGGAATGAAAACTGACTTTTTCCAGTCCTGTGGCCACTGCTGAGTTTTCCAAATTTGCTGGCATATTGAGTGCAGCACTTTGACAGCATCATCTTTCAGAATTTGAAACAGCTCCACTGGAATTCCATCACCTCCACTAGCTTTGTTTGTAGTGATGCTTTCTAAGGCCCACTTGACTTCACATTCCAAGATGTCTTGCTCTAGATAAGTGATCACATCATCATGATTATCTGGGTCGTGAAGATCTTTTTCGTACAGTTCTTCTGTGTATTCTTGCCACCTCTTCTTAATATCTTCTGCTTCTGTTAGGTCCAGACCATTTCTGTCCTTTATCGAGCCCATCTTTGCATGAAATGTTCCCTTGGTATCTCTAATTTTCTTGAAGAGATCTCTAGTCTTTCCCATTCTGTTCTTTTCCTCTATTTCTTTGCATTGATCGCTGAAGAAGGCTTTCTTATCTCTTCTCGCTATTCTTTGGAACTCTGCATTCAGATGCTTGTATCTTTCCTTTTCTCTTTTGCTTTTCACCTCTCTTCTTTTCACAGCTATTTCTAAGGCCTCCTCAGACAGCCATTTTGCTTTTTTGCCTTTCTTTTTGGGGATGGTCTTGATCCCTGTCTCCTGTACAATGTCACGAACCTCATTCCATAGTTCATCAGGCACTCTATGTATCAGATCTAGGCCCTTAAGTCTATTTCTCACTTCCACTGTATAATCATAAGGGATTTGATTTAGGTCATACCTGAATGGTCTAGCGATTTTTCCTACTTTCTTCAATTTCAGTCTGAGTTTGGTAATAAGGAGTTCATGATCTGAGCCACAGTCAGCACCTGGTCTTGTTTTTGTTGCCTGTATAGAGCTTCTCCATCTTTGGCTGCATAGAATATAATCAATCTGATTTCGGTGTTGATCATCTGGTGATGTCCATGTGTAGAATCTTCTCTTGTGTTGTTGGAAGAGGGTGTTTGCTATGACCAGTGCATTTTCTTGGCAAAACTCTATTAGTCTTTGCCCTGCTTCATTCTGCATTCCAGGGCCAAATTTGCCTGTTACTCCAGGTGTTTCTTGACTTCCTACTTTAGCATCCCAGTTCCCTATAATGAAAAGGACATCTTTTTTGGGTGTTAGTTCTAAAAGGTCTTATAGATCTTCATAGAACCGTTCAGCTTCAGCTTCTTCAGCATTACTGGTTGGGGCATAGACTTGGATAACTGTGATATTGAATGTTTTGCCTTGGAGACGAACAGAGATCATTCTGTCGTTTTTGAGATTGCATCCAAGTACCGCATTTCGGACTCTTTTGTTGACCATGATGGCTACTCCATTTCTTCTGAGGGATTCCTGTCCACAGTAGTAGATATAATGGTCATCTGAGTTAAATTCACCCATTACAGTCCATTTTCATTGATTCTGCCGTTCCTGACCTTCAACGTAGGATAGCTCCTCTAGGCCCTCCTGCACCTGCGCAGCCACCGCTCCTCGGATTGCTCTCAGATTCTATTAGGTTGGTGCAAATGTAATTGTGATTTCAGAATGTGAATTTTAAATCATTATAACTAGGCTCCAACACGTCTTTATTAATCAAATAGGAACCATTATAATCAATACTTTTTTTGCCCATGAGAAATGGGTTGATTTATTCTCATAGTGTAAAAATCTGTACTTTGGGATTCGACAGATTCTAAACATTTTCTGCCTCCTGCTGGTTGCGGAAGCATTTTCCTTGCAAAATTTTGTTGAGATACTTGAAGAAGTGGTAGAACATTTTTTGGTGCAAGTTTGGTTTTGGGAAGTGCTTGAGGCTTCTTCTCTGTCTAACCACTGAGCTGGTTATTGCTGGTTGAATATAAAATCCACTTTTCATTGTATGTCATAAAACAATCAAGAAATGGTTTGTTGCTATTGTGTAGAATAAGAGAAAATGACACTTCAAAATGATGATTTTTAATTTTTGTCAGCTCATGATGCACCCACTTATTGAGCTTTTTCACCTTTCCAATTTGCTTCAAATACTGAATAACCGTAGAATGGCTGAGGTTGAGTTCTTTGGCAATTTCTCATGTAGTTCTAAGAGGGATCAGCTTCAGTGATCCTCTCAGTTGATCGTTGTCAGTTTGCTATGGTCAGCTACTATGCTTCTCATCTCCAAGGCTCTCATCTCCTTTGCAAAACTTTTTAAACCATCACTGCATTGTACATTCATTAGCAGTTCCTGGGCCAAATGTGTTGTTGATGTTGCGTGTTGTCTCTGCTGCTTTATGACCCATTTTGAACTCAAATAAGAAAATTGCTTGAATTTGCTTTTTGTCTAACATCATTTCCATAGGCTAAAATAAATATAAAAGACATAGCAAGTAATAAGTCATTAGCAAAAAAAATAGAGAAATGCACATTAAAATATATTTAAGAAATTATTTCAGTATCAAACATCAAAATTCACCAAAACCACAATTATTTTTGCAACCTAATATTTGTTATTTTCCTAGGGTATTACCCTACTGGGACTCTACTAAACTTCATAAGAATTCCACTTTTATTTTTTCACTTGGCTGAGGCAGAGGTGGAGGGTGAGGGGTGGGGAGTATTGCAGCTTGACAAATGGATCTGTTGTATTTTAACAAACTTTACTGGAGATAATTTCAAATAGACAACTTTATAGTTTCTGAATAAATTATTGTTGTTTAGTTGCTAAATCATGTCTGATTCTTTGGGACCCCATGGACTGTAGCCCACCGCCCAGGCTCCTCTGTCCATGGGATTTCTCAAGCAAGAATACTTCACTGGATTGTCATTTCCTTCTCCAGGTTGATTTTCCAGACCCAGGGATCGAATCCTTGTCTCCTGCACTCAGGGAGTCTCTTGCATTGCAGGCAGGTTCTTTATCACTGAGCCACCTGGGAAGCCCTTCTGGAATCTGCTATAGGGATAGCCATGTCATCAAGTCATCAAAGATAAAGATATATCTTTCTTACATGTTTAACCACTATGTGAAGTATGTACAACTAACACAAAAAGCAGCAAAAAATAAATAAACAAATAAACCAAGTAAACCTCTAAGGAGAATGTTTTTATTGCAGTCTTTTGAGAAATACAAGGAAAAGACAGTATATAATACAGTTTACCCATGGAAGAGAGGTACTTGATTCATTTAAGGGGAATTAAGTAAATGCATTCATCATTACTCGGCCATACTTGGAAAGAAAGAACTTCTCTTGTCATCCTTTTGGGTTCCCCTCAACCACAGCTCATCACAGTGATATCAGTGGTTTCTCAAATTTCTCATTATATCTTCATTCCTAAAACATTTCCTCTTCTGATCAAAACACACAGGAATGAAAAGAAGGAAGAAAGAATATTATTGAATGCACATGTGCTTGCATACATTATCATATCAGAGCAATTACAAGGAACCATTAAAAATGTTAATCACTTGGAAGTCTAGAGTGGAGACCAGGTGGTAAAAAGTTTTGATAATCAGGTAAATTTGAAGGTGATTTGCAGGTGCAGAAGTATCTGTTGAGGTATAGAATTTAAGGCCATGACATTCCTTGGGAGAATAGATGCAGCACCCAAAACAAGCAATAAAAGCATCACATTTCCTTTGTTTGAATATCTTACATATTGTTTATAGAATGTTTAAAACATATTTCACATCTTTTTTCTTAAGAGGTTTATATCAGGGTTTTTTGTTTTTGTTTTTGTTTTTCTTTTTACTTTCTCTGTCAAGTTATACAGCTATCAAGAAGCTGGGAGATTGTGTAACTAGGGTGAAAAACCATTAAAATTATTGTGACAAAGTACCTACCTACCCACCAACATTCCAGACTTCTATTAGAGGTCTGTATCTGGACTTCTCTGGTGGTACAGCGGATAAGAATCCACCTGCCAGTGCATGGGGCACAGGTTCAATACATGATCTGGGAAGATCCCACATGCTACCGAGCAACTAAGCCCATGCACCACAATTACTGAGCCCTTGCTTTAGAGCCTATGAGCCACAACTATTGAGTCTAAGTACCTAGAGCCTGTGCTCTGCAACAAAAGAAGCCTTCGCAATGAGCAGCCCATGCAGCACAACTAGAGAGTAGCCCCTGCTCGCCACAACTAAAGATAACCCGTGCAGAGCAATGAAGACCTAGTGCTGCCAAAAATATATAAATTTAAATAAATAAATATTTTTTTAAAAAGAGTCTGTGTGCAAGGTAATAAATAAGAGTTTGGCTTTTGAGTTATTGAGTTAATAATTAGCATCAAGAGAAAGAGCAGTTATACCTAATAGATAGGAAATACAGTCAGCCCTCCTGTATCTGTGGGTTTCATATCCCCAGATTCAACCAACCACAGATAGAAAGTACTCAGAAAAAAATTTCAGGAAGTTACAAAAAGCAAAGTTTGAATTGGTCTTATAATCAACTATGTACGTAGTATTTACATTATATAAGTAACATAGAGTTAAGTATATGGGAGGATGTGAGTAAGTTATAGGCCAATATTGTGCCACTTTATATAAGGGCCTTAAGGATCTGAGGGATTTTGGTATCTTCAGTGGTCCTGGAACCTATCACCAAGGACACGGAGCAACACTGTATATCCAGATAAAAATGAGACTGAAGTATTCCTACATCACTGAGACTTGAGTCCTAGAGCTTCCAATGTGCTTGTTCAGAACATAGCATCCAGGTACATCCTTGGCAGTCCAGTGGTAAAGACTTCACTTTCCAATGCAGAGGGTGCAGGCACAATCCTTGGTTGGGGAGCTGAGATGCCACATGCCTCAGGGCTGTAAACAACAGAAGCAATATTGTAATGAATTCAATAAATTCTTTTAATTGTTTAAAATAATTTTTTTAAGTAGCATATTTGTTCTCTCTCAACAAACTCTGCCCAGATAATGTCAAAAAGAGTGGTTTTATCTGTGGAACTAGGGCTGGATGAAAATTTCTTTCATATGGTTATCAGTACTTACCAAGAGTCTCTTACAGATGAGCCACTGTGCTAGGCATTTAGGACATGTCCATAAAGAGTCAGGGTTCCTGCCCTTGAAGAGATCAAGAGCTATAAGGAAGATTTGCAAATAGATTAGGAAATACAACAAAAGCCAACTGGAAAACAAATTTAGATTCATACTTTAGAGAAGATTTAAATGAGATAAACAATTAAACGAAAATATGAAGAATCCAACGTACAATTTCAAACTCTTAGAATGGGAAAGACTCCATTCTGATGATTTGAGCCATAAAAACAAAAAGCTATACATAGCAAGAGGTACTCTAAGCAAAGTCAAAAGAAAGAGGACAAATTGGGGAGAAAATATTTACAGCTTCTATTATAAATAAAGGATTAAATTCCCTGAAGAGTTTTTATAAATTAAAAAAAAAAATCCTAATATAATCCTAATATAATCTGGATTATATTAGGACATGGACCTTTCACTTAACAGAAAATATAAATGGCTCTGAAATATATTAAAATACATTCAACTTCACTTAGAACTACAAATTAAAATGATACAATTTCCTATCTATTAGATTAGCAAAAATCAAAAAATCTGATTATTGAGAGTTATGGGAGAATTTTCCAGTATTATTGTACCAAGTCCAAGCTTGTACTACTTGCTGCATGACAGCTAATCAATCGAGAGACAGGTTGCTGGAGCAAGGAATAATGACTTTATTTAGAAGCCAGCAGACTGAGAAGATGGTAGACAAGAATTCCAAAGAACTTTCTTCCCAGAGTCAGAGGTCAGGCTTCTATTATACTAAAAGTGAAAGTTTTAGTTGCTCAGTCGTATCCAACTGTTTGCCACCCCATGGACTGTAGCTCACCAGTCTGCTCTGTCCACAGAATTCTTCAGGCAAGAATACTGGAGTGGTTTGCCATTCCCTTCTCCAGGAGATCCTCCCAACCCAAGGATCAGTCCTGGGTCTCCCACACTGTGGGCAGATTCTTTACCATCTGAGCCAAAGGGAGTAGGCAAAGTCCTGGTTCTGGTCAGACTCTGGAGGGGATATGCCAGTGCTGTCTTTACTACAGCCAGTCCCCAGTGAGCCTTGTCAGGATATTTGTTGTGAGCTACACAAAGGCATTTTAGCTTAATGTTCATTATCAGAGGGGCAGGTTTCCCAAAGAAGGGCCATCATGTATGTATAATTTGAGCTTAAAGGCAGCATCCCCTTAGTGATTAACTTGTAACAGAATACAGTTTCTTTACTATTACATTTTTGATAGAATTGTAAGTCAGCAAAATCTCTGATGATAACAGTTTATAATATCCATCAAAACTATAGACACATACTTCCTTGTATCCAGCAATTCTACTTCTAGGAATTCATTCCACAATTATATCCATACATGCAAAATGACTCATATACATTATTATTAATAGCAGCATTGTTTGTAGTAGCAAAAAGATAACAAGAGTAGAAACAACCTGAATGTCCATCAATAAAAGCTGAGTAAAGTGGGGGTGTATATATATGATGGAATACTATGGCTTTGGGGTTATTGCTATTCACAAACCACCCTAAAACATAGTGGTGTAAGACAATAACAATTATTGATTTCTTCTCAAAATTTGATGGGTGACCATGCTTAGCTGGGGAAGTTCTGTGCTATGTGATATGAGCTGGGGTTGCAGTCATCTGGAGACTCAATGAGGCTGTATTGTCCAATACTGAATATTGCTCATTCAGATGGCTGGCAGTTGGTGCTGGTTGTTGGACTGAAAGTAAGCTGAGACTATTGATCATAGTGTATTAGCATTAGCTCTTTTCCATGTGTCCTCTCCTTATGGCTTGGGCTTCTTCCAGCAAGATGGCTAGCTTCTAAGAGGGAGTGTGGCCAGAGCATAAAGCTGTAGCTCTCTTTAAGGGTAAGTCCTAGAAATTATCACTTCTAACTCATTCTATTGACAATATGAGTGATAAGGCTAGGCCAGATTCAAAGCAAGGGAAATAGACTCTTTCTCTTAAGTAAAAGTATGGCAAAGAATTTGTGGCCATCTTTACCAAAGAGAGAAAAAGTAATACTTTATATACTGATCTGAAATAATTTGTGGTAGGCACTGTTAATTAATGGGTATATAACTTTGCATATAATATGATAGTACTGTCAATATAAAAGTGTGGATGAAGGAGAATACTTAATTGTTTACATGCACCCAGGAACGTCTTTAGAGAATTCACAAGAAACTGGGTAGCTAGACCCAGAGGAAGAATGTTCAGTGACTTTTCTTTTTACCTTTTGAATGTTTTATAATATGAAGGTATTATTTATTTTGAAATGTTAAACTATAAAGATGACAACATAGGCTACATTTCTTAAAGATACGTGATGAAACAATCAATAGTCAATTCAGAAAGAAATTGAAAATTTTATTTAAGCCAACCTGAGGATTATAACCCAGGAAACAGTCTTTCTGATAGCTCAAAGGACTATTCCAAAAGGTAAGGGGAGAGGCCAGTATGTTCGTGATTTTATGAAGGGGTACATGTGCATAATCAATCACACATCTTGCTCCTTGTGAGGAATAGATATCTTAGTTAATGACTTTAGAGCTTTTCTACATACAGGAAGATGCAAGAAACTGAGTTCACAAAGTTTTCTCCTGAAAATCTCTGACTGTCTGAGGGCCAGTTCTGTCAGTTTTCCCAGAGCACAAAGTTCTCAGATCTTCACCCTGAATTCATTTCAGGGGTGTATTGTAGGTCAGCATCTATAGTGGATAATGACTTGACTCTTATAGAACTTGATAGTAGGCAACATTCTTATAGTCCCCCTCTTTTCAGCCTTAACTTACATGAGGATTTGGGAGGCATTTCATGACCAACTTGTCCCACATTGCTCATTCCCTAGTCAGCTGAGGGGTTCATTGACAGGTAATGTGCTATTACTGAACTAGGTCTTGTTAACAGTAGCCAAAAGCCTCCGGACTATTTGTCTTCTTATGTCTGTTATGGTTCAGGAAATGTTTCTTTTGTTGCTTCTTCTCGTATCTCAAGTTTTATTAACACAGCCATTGATCTCATAAAACTATATGTTTGGTCAGTCATTTCAAGTCATCTAATCATCATTAATTTTACCAGCAGCTCAGTCACACATCTGGTAGTACAAGAAACAATAATTTTATAAATAAGCAGAATACAAGTAATATAGCAAGTAACACTAACAAGGACATAAGAAAGAATTATAGCTAAGAACTTCTGTTAGGTAAGGCCTAATATCTCCCCAGGTCATCTGACCTAAGTCTGTTCTCTAGCAGTTGCTATCTTTAAGGAAAATAATATTTTGGCATTGTACATAAAATTCACCAAAAGTATCTATATGCACGGGCTTCCCAGGTAGCACTAGTGGTAAAGAACCCCCTGCCAGTGCAGGAGATATGAGACATGGGTCTGATCCCTGGGTCAGGAATGACTCCTGGAGGAGGGCATGGCAACCATTCCAGTATTCTTGCCTGGAGAATCCCATGGACAGAGGAGCCTGGTGGGCTGCAATCTATAGGGTGGCAAAGAGTTGCACACGACTGGAGTGACTTAGCATACACGCATGCATCTGCATACACAAGGCAAGTAGTAGGTCATCATGACCCTTTACAGGATTGAGAAAAGAAGGTCATCTTTTAAGGAGTGCCAGGGCTGGCACCAGGAGGAGAAAATTTGATCTTCATGGTTGAGCAGGCATCTCTGCCATTGGACAGATCCAGGTTATGCATAATACAGATGCCCGATGGCAACCCACTCCAGCATTCTTGCCTGAAGAATCCCGTGAACAGAGGAGCCTGGCCGGTTACAGTCCATGGGGTCATAAAGAGTCAGACACGACTGAGTGACTGAGATGATGCACCCTAGAAGGGAGGAAGGAGATCCAAAAGGCCAGATGTTTAAACTTTTCCTGTCTTGCCTTAAAATATAAATTGTTATCTCATTAGGTATATTTAATAGACAGCAGGAAATTTAAGATATATTCCTAAAAATCCACCATTTTCATAGTATTTATATTCATAACATTATTGGAGCTCAGAAAACACAACTGACAATTTGTACTGAGAGAGAATGATTCAGAGTAGCTTTTATGCTAGGGCTTGAAGGGTGAAGAGGTCTGAAAATATTGGTAAATTATAGTGAGAAGAAATCGAGATGGGTCAATCCTAATGGTTTCTGTTTTTATGTGAAAGAGAAGGAAAGGTCATCCTTTGAATATGAGTTTTTCAGGATAAGAGGGAGGGCTTAGAGAGAATGAAAAAGCTTGGCAGCATTTCTGTAGGAAATGAGTAAGAGAAGCAAGAACAAGAAGATGAGCCAGGTCAAAAATATCTGCGCTTGCATTTCTGCCATCAACAGCAATGAGATTTTTCTCCACTGACTCAGATACAGAGAAAACAAATAATGAACTGATCCACAGTTGACAATGGATAGGACAGGTATGGGAGAAAGACAAAAGAATGCGGAAGGACCCTGGTGTGAGAGGTACAAAAGTGATGGGCCCTGCAGTCCTAGACAGGAATTCAGTAGAAGCGGGAGACAATGAGAAATAAGCAGATGGAGAGGACCCAGAGTGGGAATAAGGACAGAGGAAGACAATCTTGGTTTGAAGTCAAAGATTTCAAACACAGGATGTTTCTGGTGCAGGTACAATCCAAGGGATGACTGACTGGGGTTTGGCTTCTAGTGTTGGTTATTAGAAATGTATTGCCAAGATTTTATTTGACTGATAAGCACAGATTGGGTAAGTCCACTTACAACACTGAGGCATGGGTCAAATGACCGTATTTTTATATTCAATTCTAAACACATTGTTTAACAACAGCTCCTACTTTTTGGTGACTTGTTAATATATTTACGTGAAAAGACAGCACAATATACTACCTACACAGTATTCTGCATCATGTTAGAAAACCTGGGAATCATAATTTATGTAGACACTACAGATATAACTTTTAAAGTGACAAATGATGATGGAAGAAAGTTAAACACTTTCAAACATGTTTAAAATGCAAAATTTTGAGTTAAACTGTAAAAACTTCTTGAGAGAAGAAACCCTTGATTAACTCAGTGTACTCTGATACTCTTTTGAAACCTTGCTCCCCTCAAGCTCTACCAATGTGTAGAACTATGCGGGTCAGTAGTAAGAGATAAATAGTACTTCTTGTTTAAGTTACTGGTTGATAATTTTATTTGTATCTTTGGGGGAGATGGATCCCAGCTACAATAATACCCGCGCTCGCTACTCTCCCCACACTCCAGAAAGATGGGTGTATTCTTTCTTGTTCTGTGTCTAAAGAGCAAGGCTACTTCCCTGATTAAATTCCAAATTTCTTGGGAAAACAGAAGCTGCAACTAAACCACACCAGTAACTTCCCACTCACATGTCAGTTTAAAAACATCTTGGGAAAGGTCAGCCTATTCAACTTCCTTCTATTGTTGAGTTCCCCCAGTTCCTGATTATATACAGTGTGGTGGTGATTTTTAGAGGCAATTCCTTTATCTGTTTCAGCTTTCTAAGCAACATAAATTAGCCAGGAGAGTTCTTTTCATCCTGAATACTATACATTTTGGGAAAAGATTGTCTGTGATAAAAGCAATGATCTCCAGTGGCCTTTGCAAGAATGTCTGTGGCACTTTAGTGGAAACACGGTCAAGAATGGGGCCTAGGAAAGCTACCAGTGACACAAAGAGGCCCCTGGTGTGCAGTGACTCTCAATTCAAAGGGCGAAGACGCTCCTGGGCAGTTCAAACACTAACATTTAGACTTACTGAAAATATGGTTTTAGCCTTCAAACTATGGCTCTAGTTTGTTTAGGAGTCATTAGCTTTGCCCCAATTATCTGAAAATATACATCTGTCCCATGTAATGGCTGAATAAGAATGACATATAGAAAACTGCTTCTGAGTAAGTTTTTAGCCTGTCTTATGAAAAATTCAGAATACTATACTTTGTTTATATTGTAATTTTATCGATTTTCTTTTTTACTTTTCGACTGTCAATTCTAGTCTGTTTTCTAGGCAATCTCTGTATTTTAGTGCCCTTAAAAATGCTGCACAGACAATATCTCAGAGTTAAAGTGAAATTCAATGTATTCAGCATGAAAAAGGAATATCAAAGGCACCATCTGCAAAACAGACAATCAAACAAAAAAACAGGGTGGGAGCAGTCTGGGAGGAGCCAGCGCCAGGCTAGGCATGCTTAGAGCATCATTTTTTTTTCCACTGATGATGAGTGTGCACTGTTAGCAAGCTTGTAATAACACTGTAATAAACTTGTAATAACATTGCTTACCAGAAGCGTGTTCTGAAGGCAATAAGTTACATGCATCATCAGTGTTTAGAAATTTGGCTACCAAATAAGTAAGCTCAAAACGGCGATGCGGAGAGGGGACCAGTGATTAAGAGCAAAGCTCTGCTCTGCTGAATTCTAATCACGTGACCTTGGGTAACCTACTTAGCCTCTTTAGGTTTTTCACCTATAAAATAACAATAATGGAATTACCTCTCAGGGTTGTTGTGAGGATTAAATGAGGTAATAACATATGTAATAGTATAATATTACAAACAGTGCCTGGTATGGAGCAAGCGCTGAGATATCATGGGGAATTCTCAACTCAGTTTTTAAGTTAGGTTTGATTTCCAGGCGAGTCCTTAAAATGGTGAAAGTTTTTTTTTTTTTTAATATCCTTTTCTCGAGGTGAAAAAAATAAGACCAAAGAGTCTTGAATGCTGTGAAAGGATAGTGACAGAGGAGAGTCATCATTAAGTATTTTGCTTATACCAATAAGGAAACAGGTTTAATTTATAGTGGGAAGGCTAGGCTTCAAGTTTGCAGACTTCCTGCACATTGAACTGTAAGATCTTGCTGAATTGGAAATTACAAAGCAAAGCTACCTGATGTCATTTAACAAGGTATTAATAAACTTTGAAGCTTTTCTGTGTCCTTCTAATTGGATATGGAGTGTAGCGATTTGATGTAAACATACTACTAGGAAAAGAACTGGATTCTGGCACTATTGGGGCTGTGTAACAGGGAGAATCAGTTCATCAAGGGAGTTCTATCAGCAATTCAGTATCTAAGCTCCCTTGATTAGATTCCAAGACCAATGATAAAGATAAGGAGGTTTGCTTTAGAGCAAAGTATCTATGGTGATCTTTAAGGCCCAGCTATATTCCACTCAAATTACAGTGGAAAGCAACAGTGTTAAACACCTAATAATCCATTTAATTTGTTAGCAATCTCAGTTTAAATCATTGTGTAGAAGACCTCCGTGGCAAGCTATTTTTATTACATATTTTTGGGTTTTGTGGAATCTGTAAAGTTTTAAAACATTAAAATTTTTAATATTTACTATTTAATTCTTTTACAGAAAATAGTACAAAACTTAAAACTATTTTCTAAACCAAATTTCAGTTCAGTTCAGTTCAGTCGCTCAGTCGTGTCTGACCCCATGAATTGCAGCACGCCAGGCCTCCCTGTCCATCACCATCTCCCGGAGTTCACTCAGACTCATGTTCATCGAGTCAGTGATGCCATCCAGCCATCTCATCTTCTATCGTTCCCTTCTCCTTCTGCCCCCAATCCTTCCCAGCATCAGAGTCTTTTCCAATGACTCAACTTTTCACATGAGGTGACCAAAGTACTGGAGTTTCAGCTTTAGCATCATTCCTTCCAAAGAACACACAGGGCTGATCTCCTTAAAATGGACTGGTTGGATCTCCTTGCAGTCTAAGGGACTCTCAAGAGTCTTCTCCAACACCACAGTTCAAAAGCATCAATTCTTCAGCTCTCAGCCTTCTTCACAGTCCAACTCTCACATCCATACATGACCACAGGAAAAACCATAGTCTTCACTAAATGGACCTTAGTTGGCAAAGTAATGTCTCTGCTTTTGAACATGCTATCTAGGTTGGTCATAACTTTTCTTCCAAGGAGTAAGCGTCTTCTAATTTCATGGCTGCAGTCACCATCTGCAGTGATTTTGGAGCCCCCAAAATAAAGTCTGACACTGTTTCCACTGTTTCCCCATCTATTTCCCATGAAGTGATGGGACCGGATGCCATGATCTTCGTTTTCTGAATGTTGAGCTTTAAGCCAACTTTTTCACTCTCCTCTTTCACTTTCATCAAGAGGCTTTTGAGTTCCTCTTCACTTTCTGCCATAAGGGCGGTGTCATCTGCATATCTGAGGTTATTGATATTTCTCCCAGTAATCTTGATTTCAGCTTGTGTTTCTTCCAGTCCAGTGTTTCTCATGATGTACTCTGCATAGAAGTTAAATAAGCAGGGTGACAATATACAGCCTTGACGGACTCCTTTTCCTATTTGGAACCAGTCTGTTGTTCCATGTCCAGTTCTAACTGTTGCTTCCTGGCCTGCATACAGATTTCTCAAGAGGCAGGTTAGGTGGTCTGGTATTCCCATCTCTTTCAGACTTTTCCACAGTTTATTGTGATCCACACAGTCAAAGGCTTTGGCATAGTCAATAAAGCAGAAATAGATGTTTTTCTAGAACTCTCTTGCTTTTTCCATGATCCAGTGGATGTTGGCAATTTGATCTCTGGTTCCTCTGCCTTTTCTAAAACCAGCTTGAACATCAGGTAGTTCACGGTTCATGTATTGCTGAAGCCTGGCTTGGAGAATTTTGAGCATTACCTTACTAGCATGTGAGATGAGTGCAATTGTGCGGCAGTTTGAGCATTCTTTGGCATTGTCTTTCTTTGAGATTGGAATGAAAACTGACTTTTTCCAGTCCTGTGGCCACTGCTGAGGTTTCCAAATTTGCTGGCATACTGAGTGCAGCACTTTGACAGCATCATCTTTCAGGATTTGAAACAGCTCCACTGGAATTCCATCACCTCGACTAGCTTTGTTTGTAGTGATGCTTTCTAAGGCCCACTTGACTTCACATTCCAAGATGTCTTGCTCTAGATGAGTGATCACATCATCATGATTATCTGGGTCGTGAAGATCTTTTTTGTACAGTTCTTCTGTGTATTCTTGCCACCTTTCTTAATATCTTCAGCTTCTGTTAGGTCCAGACCATTTCTGTCCTTTATCGTCCAGAACATATGTTTGAAAGCACTGGTAAAAAAAAAAATATTTTAAAAAGTAAATGTGAAGAAAATCTAGGGAAAAGTTGGAATACTGCCTTATCATAATGATTAAATTTTGGCTCAAAGCTATTGAAAGATGATTTAATTTGTTCACCTATCTTCCTCTTACAGACAGATCACTTTGTTGTTCAGTTACGATGTGAACAATCTCCTTGAAATTGTATGAGACAGACCTGTATGGCCATAGTAGTGCCCTGGTGACAGATAAGAAAATGGAGGTGAAGGCCCCTGCCCGCAGTTCTTGGGCAGAAGCTTGGTTTCTTCCTGGCTTCTGGGACACTTTCCAAACTATAGTAGTGAAATGAAGTGAGATCTACTAACTCTAAATTCATATAATATATCAGGATACACCATTTGGTTAAAATCAACAGAGAAAACAAAACTGATCTAAATCTTTACAAACTCATGCTTCACAAGGGACTGAACTTCTTGTACCAGTTGAAAAGTGCAGCCACAGGAAGAAGATAGTACAGAGTATATTAGAGTGTACAACTGTGTTAAACTTATTTTTAAAAATTAGCAGTCCCCTCCAGGGACGGGAGAGCCTGGTGGGCTGCCATCTCCGGGGTCGCACAGAGTCGGACACGACTGAAGCGACTTAGCAGCAGCAGCAGCAGCTGGGTAGAAGGTGGGCAGAGAATCACATGGCAGAAGCCCAGGCCTGGGCCCCTTTGGCAACACAAAACTCCACTCAGCTGCCAGGTGTGTCGTGCTTTCTGTGGTTTTCCATCTCATCATTTTAATTTTATGGGATCATAGTTTAGGTGGCCTCACAGAAGCAAAGAGTCTTTGGAGATCCTGTAAAGTACAGATAAGAGAAGTCATTGAGGGAGAGTTGCAGAAGGCACTGGGGAAGTTGGATGCGTATGTAACCCAAGCAAGAGTAAGACAAAGACGTTCACTTCCGTACTGGGGGAAATGTATCTAACTGAGATGTTATGTCACTCACACCCTTTGGATGTCAAAAGAGATAGAATGATGTGAACAGACACTTTCAGCTTCATATTTTTATATCCTGGTAAATGATTCAGACCACAGTCATTGTGATTCAACCTTCTTATATTTGCCCTTGAAGGACAGGAAGTATAACTTACTTCTTTGGTATTCCTCACAACATATAGCATATGAAGACAGAGGGGGAAAGACAGAGTTTTATTACATTTGTCCTAGGTTATTAAGGGAAAGGAAGGGAGAAAAAGATCCCTAGTTTTCTAGGTTGTTGTTCATTCTTGTAAATAAACCATGTATGTCCCTTCTGATTTGTCAAAGCTAGCTAATTGGGTGTGAGCCTATATTTTCATTTACGGTCCACAAACACTCGTTCTAAATCACAACCTACTCCGACAGAAAAAGCAAACAAACAAACAAAACAAAACAAGCCCCAAGGCTGGCTGGCAGTGAAAGTGGTGGCAGACAGAAGTGGTAGTCTGTTGGTCATTTTATAAGTTTTCTGTGCTGATCACCATCTGGGCAGTGTCCGCAATCACTGATGAGGCGTTCACACACTCACAGCTGCCCTGGGCGCAAGACAACATCTGCACAAAAACAGACAAGGATTATTCTGACAATTAAAAGAGCTGGTTACTGCTAATGCTATTGTTGTGGTTTACTACAAGAATTTCAATTAAATGAAAATCAAATGCTGTTCTCAGAGGCCATATGGTGCAGTGAGGGGAAGGGCCCCACGCCCGCAGTCAAGGAGCCCCCGTTTCCGCCCTGGCACTGCCAACGCCTCACTGTGAAAGACAATGCTCAGCTGACACGTGCCCAGGCCTAAGCCTGGGTCTTTAGACTTGGAAAGAAAGGACCTGCTGCTTCAGGAATACGCAAAGAAACTGAGAAGAAAGCCCATCTTAGAGAAGAACAGACAGACCAGAAAGAACAGAAAGGAAGGACCAGGCTCAAAAGAAAACTATTGAGGATGGTGCCAACAAGGTAATAATAATTCTTATTATTTAGTGTCTAGACTATGCCAGGCCCTTAAAAATGTTCTTCATGTGCTTACTGGAATTTGAAATGAGTAGACCACAATCCTTCAAAACTTCATTCATGTACGTCACTCAGCAGTTGCATTGCAATGCCAAGGGACCAAGTACTTTTCAAATATTATTTCTAACTTATAAAACAAGCTTTAAGCAGAAAGTCTAGTTGTGTTAGTTGAAGAAACTGAGACTTGCAGAGGTTGAGTTCCCTGGGACCACACAGCTGGTGCATGGTGCCATTTCTCCTTCCCTGTTATGAGAGATTTGGGGAAAGCCTGCAGGTGACTCAAACTGCCCAGGGTAACGGAGGCCTGGGGAGTGGGGGATTCCTGTCCTGCATTAGAGTCTAAGATGTTCTCACTCCATGGCAAACTGCTCTCTAGACTTTAAATGGCTCACAGTGAGAAAGAAGAGAGGATGAAAAGCAGGACTCAGAGAAGAAAGGTAGTGAAGAAGGGAAAAGGTACAAAGAAAAGTATAAAAAAGTGAGAAATGAAAGGGAAAAGCTAAAAGGGATCATCATAATAAAAGGGATCTGGATAAGGATTCTATTTTTTTTCTGCAAATTAATAAAACACCTATTCCCTATGTTTTGACCCCAGATGCTGCAGCCTGTTTACTCCAGATGGGACAACTGCTTCAAAGAGAGGCTTATACTGGGAGCAAGTTGAGGAAAATCAAAATGGCAGAAAGCATTTTTTTTTTAAAGAGACAGATCTACTCTACATATTTATTTTGACAAGTTCATATCATATATCATATCAAGTTTACATCATAACATTATTATAATCTTGACATCAGATGTATTATAAAATTGCATGTAAAACAGGTGTTTAATCACAGGGGAGCCAGAGAACAATTCTAGAACATTAAATTATTTGCAGAGAAGTGGGATAAGTGTGGTTGTGGTGATGGTGTGTGTCTGATTATCTTGTTTGCCACCAACAGTGTCAAATTTGTCCATCTACTCACAAAGACTTGCAAATGGGATAAGTGAATATAAAATAATAGATTATGATCATAATAACAACTAATATTTAGGAAAGCCATTCTTTCTTAGCATAGTCCTCCCTAGTCAAAAGTAAAAGTGAAGTTGCTCAGTCATGTCCAACTCTTTGCGACCCCCCATGGACTGTAGCCTATCAGGACTGTAGCCTATCAGGACTGTAGCCTATCCCTCTGTCCATGGGATTTTCCAGGCAAGAATGCTGGAGTGGATTGCCATTTCCTTCTCCAGGGGATCTTCCCGACCCAGGAATCGAACCCGGGTCTCCCATATTGCAGGCAGAAGCTTTACTGTCTAAGCCATCCCTAGTCAATGTACTTAAAATTGTACCCCTGACATTCTCTCCTCTCTCTCCATTTATATTTTTCAGTAGCACTTACCTTATTTGTTATTTCCTGTCTCCCTTCAGAGAAGGTAAACTCCCGGGGGCTGGGGTTGCTGTTCTGTTCATTGCTATCTCTCCAGGGCTGGGTTCCAGGCCTGAACATAACAGGACCTGTAAGTATTACTTGAATGTATGTGTGAACAAATCAGTGCAGTTTTTCAAGAAGTATACTTTCGCTTTAAATTCATAATCTTACTTGATTGTCATATAACTCTAAGGTAGGAAGTGAGTTTTCAGAGAGTTTGAGTTAGTTGCCCAAAATCTCCCAGGTAGGAAGTATCAGGACAGAGCTTGAGCAAGGCATCCTGATTCCAGAATTCTTAAACTACACTATGGAATGATAGCACATGTATGCGTGTGTGTTTAATCCTTGCAGTTAGATTGTTAAGACTTTCTCAATTAATAACTCAGTTGTATTCAACCAAAAGATGATGACAGGCAAAATGGAACAGTTAATGTTCCATTTTGTTCCATAAATGTTTAGTTTTTTCCAGTTTCTGCTAAAATGGTAATTGCTTGTGGGAGTGGGAAAAACCCATAAATTTCAACATCAGTGAAATTTTCCTTTCTTCACATTTTTTCATAATATGTTACACACATAAAAATCCAACTTACCATTTTCCCTTAAACTAAATATATAGGCATCATATTTTTCAGAGTGTTATATAGCATGTCTTGCATCTTACATTATTAATCCTTGTTCACAGTGCCCTTTAGAATAAGAGAATATTTGATTTTCATTTCCCATTCAGACCAACTATTTTCAGCTCTCTGCTCTTAACTCCTTTCAAAGTCAGGAGATACTATAAATATTCCCACTTTGGATTTTGAGATGGTGATGAACATTCCTGGGCAACACACTGGAGACCCAGGAGCAGAGAAATGGAAACAGTGAAGTGCAAAATACAGCATGTTTGAGTTATGATGGTGGTGTCAATAGGGTAATTATTTAAGTTTTTCATTTTCCTTTCTAGTCTTTCAAGCTGAATTAAAATTTTCCATGTATGAATTTTACCCTGAAATTAGAGAAAACATTAAGGCACCATTCAGAGCCAAGAGAACTGGATTCAAATCCTAGTTCTGCCACTGGCTTGCTCTGTGGCCTTGAACAAGTCAGAACTCATTTCCTCAGCTGCAAAGTAAAGAATTGCGCCAGGCTGCTTTTGTGAACATCGTAATTAGGCAGAGCATGTGAAGGACTGCAAACTTGAAAGCACTTTGCAAATGTTAACATTTCACTCAAGAAATTGTTATTACACACTGGATGGAATAAGAAAGGGAAGTTGAAGTGACATTTTAAAAATATATTGCCTTATACTATAATTCAGATACAGTATAATTCATATTTATGGCCATTTCAGTAAAAACAAAAACTTATTTGTCAAAATTAATATACACAATTGCACTCATCTCACACGCTAGTAAAGTAATGCTCAAAATTCTCCAAGCCAGGCTTCAGCAATATGTGAACCATGAATTTCCAGATATTCAAGCTGGTTTTAGAAAAGGCAGAGGAACCAGAGATCAAATTGCCAACATCCGCTAGATCATTGAAAAAGCAAGAGAGTTCCAGAAAAACATCTATTTCTGCTTTATTGACTATGCCAAAGCCTTTGACTGTGTGGATCACAAGAAACTGGAAAATTCTGAAAGAGATGGGAATACCAGACCACCTGATCTGCCTCTTGAGAAACCTATAGGCAGGTCAGGAAGCAACAGTTAGAACTGGACATGGAACAACAGACTGTTTCCAAATAGGAAAAGGAGTATGTCAAGGATGTATACTGTCACCCTACTTATTTAACTTCTATGCAGAGTACATCATGAGAAACACTGGGCTGGAAGAAGCACAAGCTGGAATCAAGATTGCTGGGAGAAATATCAATAACCTCAGATATGCAAATGACAACCACCGTTATGGCAGAAAGTGAAGAGGAGCTAAAAAGCCTCTTGATGAAAGTGAAAGTGGAGAGCAAAAAAGTTGGCTTAAAGCTCAACATTCAGAAAACGAAGATCATGGCATCTGGTCCCATCACTTCATGGGAAATAGATGGGGAAACAGTACAAACAGTGTCAGACTTTATTTTGGGGGGTCCAAAATCACTGCAGATGGTGACTGCAGCCATGAAATTAGAAGACGCTTAGTCCTTGGAAGAAGAGTTATGACCAACCTAGATAGTATATTCAAAAGCAGAGATATTACTTTGCCAACTAAGATCCGTCTAGTCAAGGCTATGGTTTTTCCAGTGGTCATGTATGGGTGTGAGAGTTGGACTGTGAAGAAAGCTGAGCACTGAAGAAATGACGCTTTTGAACTGTGGTGTTGGAGAAGACTCTTGAGAGTCCCTTGGACTGCAAGGAGATCCAACCAGTCTATTCTGAAGGAGATCAGCCCTGAGATTTCTTTGGAGGGAATGATGCTAAAGCTGAAACTCCAGTACTTTGGCCACCTCATGAGAAGAGTTGACTCATTTGAAAAGACTCTGATGCTGGGAGGGATTGGGGGCAGGAGGAGAAGGGGATGACAGAGGATGAGATGGCTGGATGGCATCACTGACTCAATGGCCGTGAGTCTGAGTGAACTCTGGGAGTTGGTGATGGACAGGGAGGCCTGGCATGCTGCGATTCATGGGGTCGCAAAGAGTCGGACACGACTGAGCAACTGAACTGAACTGAACTGAATATACATAAAACAAAATAGACATTATTTCTCCTTGGAAAAGTAAGATCTGAGTAGCAAGAAGCAATTTTTTTCCAGATGTATTTCTTATTTATTTTTGTAGTATACTTTCGTTGACTAGATAATGTATATGGCTCAAAAACTAGCAATTCAAAAATATATGCAACAAAAGGTATCCTTCCCATCTTTTCCCCCAAATTGTCCACTTTTATACCCATCCAATAGGTAACCTCTGCTTAAGTGTCTCATATGTCATTTTAGACTGTCTTTATGAATATGCAAGCTTTAGAATTTTTTTTTTCTTTTTTTTTGGCAACAGCATGAGCTTCTTTTGGTTTAGGATGGGAGGAAAGATGATAGGAACTAACCCTTCTAGCAATGACATAACATTCCCAGGGTGGCACGTGCCTTAGTGCATCAGACAGAAAAGGGCTGGAGTTAGAGATCACAGAAAAACAAAGTGAGAGAGGAAAATGAAAGGATAATAGGAAGAAGGCAGGAATCTATTTTGCTTCTATCCAGGGAAAGGGTCCCAGTCCAGGGGTGCCAGGAAGTGACTGATGGATGTGCTCATCCGCAAAGAGGCTGTCACCTTAGCCCAAGCTGAGGCATTACATGTCTTAGGCCCCCTAAACATGCGTCATGTGGTTCACAATGAAGGCCCAAGGTCAGCAGGGTGGTGTGAGCCTACTGAATCATGTTCATTCACCTGAGGGCCAGGAAAGCAAGTGCTGCAGAAATTTTTTCTTCTGGGTGGAACTCAGCAGTCCATCTGTGGCCTGAGACTGGAGAAAGGTCTATGACAACCTCTAAATGAGAGGTTATATCTGCTACAGTTGCACTTTTGAGAAGCCTGCTGAGGGTGAACACCCGGAGGAGTGCAGAATAGGGTATTCAGTGCAGAATATGGGTGTTCAGTGCAGAACACGGGTCTTCAGGCATCCGTTTCCAACACTTTGCAATGTGCAGTTGGAAACACTTGGCCTAATGAGTATCCTCTGAGGTCAGCCTTCAGCTAATTAACTTGCTCTTTGACATCTGAGTTGACATACTTTGTCAGAAAATTCTTGGAATTTAGGAAGATTTGTTTATAAATGGTTGGCCTGATTTTTTTAACATTGTATTTTATAAACACAGACACGCACACATACACACAGTCTCTTACAAAACAGCAGTGAATTGGAAGGCAGATTTGTGTCTGGGATGTGCAGTTCCTCCCATCGGCCCTCAGCTATTCCAAAATAATTTAAGAAATCTAGTTTGAATTTCAAAGATGTTTCTAAACCTACGTTTTTGCTTCATTTTGTTATCCTAAAAATTCTCTTAACTTCCCTTGACTTTTTCCTGTGTAATTGTTTTCCTGTGTAATTGTTTTCCTTAAATCTGCCAAGTAATACTCAGAAAGCTCTATGTAGTTGATCAGTCCCAGAAGAGCCACTCACCAGTAAATGCATTAGAGCCATGGCTTTGTGTTTTCTCTTCTTTCCTTTCTTCATTAATTTTATGCTGAGCTTCACTGGGTGTCCTCACCAAAAAAAAACTGGATGAAGGGACGGATGCCATTGACATTCAACTTGTTTGTATCTATCAAAGCTATTTTAGGATTTAAATAATTAGTTCTATGAGTCAGACATATGCAGAAGAAGAAAGAAAAATGCTACAGGGTGTGCCACATAGTGAGAATTTAAAAGTTTATGATGTTTCAGCAAAACATAAAACTTGAACAGAATCTCAAATGTGATACTTCCTTGTCTCTGAATTGTTGATCAAATATTCTATTCATGTGCAAAGTGATGTCAACATAACAAAAGTCATTGCAGCGTGATTTTTCTAGCAAAAGATTAGAAAAACTTAAACACCTCTAGGAGATTGTTTAACAAACTGCGGTACATCAGTAAAACAAAATAGATTAGATGGTTGAAAAAAAAACATAATAATGTCCAAAATACATTGTTGATAGAAAATTCTAGGTATCTACCATGCTCCAGATATTCTGCAGGGTCTTGAAAAAGTGGAAGAAAGGTTTTTGTGATCTAGAGGATGTCATGGTTTACTGGAGAGATGCAAAATCAGGGTGAGTGAGATATGAGGGTGATGCAATGGAATTAGTAACTTCTGAGAAAAGGCTGGGTCACTGTCTTAGTCAGTTCAAGCTGCAATAAAAATACCATAGACTGTATGGCTTAAACAACAGAAATTGATATTTTCTTGGTTCTTCAGGCTGAGAAGTCAAAGCACCAGTGGATTGGATTCTGGTGAGAGCCTTCTTAATGGTTTTCTCACTTGGTGGAGGGGAAGAAGAAAGTTTGCTGGCGTCTCTTCTTATAGAAGTGCTAATCTCATTCATGAGGGCTCTACTCTCACGGCCTAATCTCCTGTCAAAGATTCCACCTCCTCAGGAGTTTGGATTTCAACATAGGAATTTTGGAGGGACGCAAACACTCTGTCCACAAGGTTTTATGAAGCAGAGGATCCTTGAGTTGGATCTGGCAGAGTGAGAAGCACACCAGGTTGGCAAGGTGTGGAGGGACTTGGTCACAGAGGTGCTGAATGGCAGGTCTGGCAGATTTGTGGGCTGCAGGCGCACACGTGGTTCGAGCGCACGCTGTTCAGCGCAGCTCTCTGTTGCTTCAAAGGTTCAAAGCTGCAGAGCAAAGCCACGTGCCTATAACCCCTGTCCTAGACCAGCTGTGAAGGAAGGGATAGCTCATTCGTCATAGGTTTTTTGCATTAATTTCTATTTTTTATAGAATTCCACTAAGATGTTACTTTTATTCTGATTACTGCATTTTAGGGGTGCCTCATTAGATTTCACGCAGAGGGGAGTGCCTCCTTCTCCTCACCCATCTAGCTCCAGGGTATGTTTTACCTTAAGCTCTATACTAATGATTATATAACAACAGGACTTGCTTCTCCTTAACAGGAACCTTCTGACCAATCTTATTATCTTAATACTCAAGTTGGGGGAGTGGGTCTGGTAAGACCTTTCTATTGTTAGTAACCAACTGAAGAAGTATATAAAGCCCCACGCAAACTAGTGAGTGGCGCACTATCTGCCCCCTTTTGGTGTCTATGTCAGAAGCTTTCTCTGTTCCTTTTGCACTGGAGTAAAACTGCTACACAAAACTTCGAGTGATCTAGCCTTGTCTCTGACCCTGAATTGAAATTCTCTCCTCAGAGGCCATGAATTGTAAGCTATCAGCCCCACTTCTGAGACAATCACAGGACGGGGAGGCCCCCACTCCTCACTGGATGGGAACTTCCTCCTTCCAATCCCTTCTCCCTTCAGGCTACACTTAGTAACTGATGGAGGGGGTGCTAAGGAGAGAAAAGCCGGCTAGGCTTGCCCACCTCATTCCCTGGAGGCTTCTAAGCTTATAGCAGGGCTTAGCCAAAGGAGGGGTAAAACCCTAAGTGTGAACTGTCATTGTTGTTCACTCACTGAGCCGTGTTTCACTCTGTGATCCCAGGGACTATACCATGCCAGGCTTTCCTGTCCTTCACTATCTCCTGGAGTTTGCTCAAACTCATGTCTATTGAATCAGTGATGCCATCCAACCATCTCATCTTGTGTCATCCCCTTCTCCTCCTACCTACAATCTTTCCCAGCGTCAGGGTCTTTTCCAATGAGTTGACTCTTCACATCCCATGGCCAAAGTACTGGAGCTTTTTTTTTTTCTTTTCCTCTTTTCTTTCTCTTCCCATGACCATGAGAAACCTGGATATTTTGCTTATTGAAAGGAGGCTCTGCTTGTGTTTGTATGTGAGCTTCCAGAAAGACCTAAAGCTCAGCTGTGGGGAGTAGGCTGCCTGGACAGCCTCTCATTGCTGAGCTGACAGTTCCACCTCAGCCTTCTAGATTCTTCTCAGTGGTCTCATCAGGGACTAAGGCGGTGGCCAGGGACTTGATCATTTTCCACTCACCCCGATCACTTTAACAAGCAGTCTTTGCTGCTGCCGAGTTCTCGGTGGGGGTGGAGAGAACTTTCAGACCTCTTTCCAGGTCTGACCACTTCGCTTCCATCTCTTTCCCCTGCTCACTCTGCTCCTGACCCGTGGCCCCCTTGGTGTCCTCTAACACCTCAGGGATGCTGTTATCTCAGTGCCTGGGACTCACTGTTCTCTGCATGGCTTTCTGTCCCCGAATGTCTGCGTGTTGACAGAATCATAAGTCTCCTTAGCCAGGCTCCTTTGCCAAGCTCTCTTTATAAAAATGACAACTGTTCCCCCATCTACCCGCCCACTCCTGTACTTCCTGCTCAGCCCTGTTTATTTTGTTCCTCAACACATACATCTCTAACTTCTATTATGTTGATCATCTTTTTCCATTAGAATATAAGCTTCATGAAGGCAAGAACTTGCTCATTTTGCTTCTGGGTTTTCTGATTCCCAGAGTGGGACCTGGGGCAGCATGAGCATCCAGTAAACACCAGAACAGAAGTACTGCAAAGTACCCAAAGTTCAGATGTTCAGGAACACCAAAATTGATTATAAGTTAAACTTTCCATCAGGTATTTGTTATTATGTAAACACTCTCATAAGCCCCAGTTCTTCATAAACTCTGTATGTATGGAATCACTCAACATAAATACTTATATTAAACACATGGCTTGTGTGCACACCGGTTGAGCCCATTTACAGCACCACCCGCCACGTGACTGCTCAGCCATGGTTCTCCAGCTGGTAAGTAGCATTGTTTGTCTTGTATCTACAATCTCAATTCAGAGTGTTTTCATTTCTCCATGGACACCAAATGTTCAAGTTGGCTCTAAAAACACTTTTGCTTATTTTCCTTCCAAATTAGTTAAACAACTGAGATTTTACAAGGTTTTCTTTCCTTCTCTTAGTTATCTAATTCTTTTTAAGAACATGACCCTGAAGGATAGTACACATAAAATATTGTTATAAAGACTGTTGATTTGACTCATGAAATCGCACTGGCATTTCAGAGGGTTGAAAACACTGTTAAAGGACTGTTGTGGCAGAATTCTTATTCTGTGGGTTGAATTCACCTGTCATTCACATTCTGATTCTAAGCACTCCATAAAGTCATATCATAGTTTATATATTTTATATTAGATATATTATATATTACATGCCATATATACATATATTTAGATATATTAATCTATATATCATATGATAGTTTAAAAAGTGTTTTATTATGGGACGTGTCAAATATATATAAAGTAGACAAAATAGTATAAGGAATGCCACAAAGGATGATGATGGTTGGATGGCATCATTGACTCAATGGGCATGAGTTTGAGCAAACTCGGGAGATAGTGAAGGACAGGGAAGCCTGGCGTGCTGCAGTCCATGGGGTCGTCGGACACAACTGAACAGCTGAACAACAACAACAATGGTACTTGTCACCTAGCTTTCATAATTATCAACTCCTATTCCTATTTTAACATAATTGTCAGCTCCATAATCCTATTTCATCTATACATTCATGTACTTTCTCTTCTCCAGATTATTTTGAAGAAAATTCCAAGCATCACATTATATCATATGTAAATACTTTAAAAGACAAGGCCTCTTATAAGATAATTATAAACCTTTAAACAAATTTAATCCTTGAAGACCAAAGGGAAATTATTGATGATCAAATTTTAACATTGGGAAAATCACAGTTTTACTGGATTTTTTTTTTTGTTCATTATCTATATTAAGTTTTTAAAAAATTGGACAAGCGTCATTTTGGACAAACCATGTAATGTCTGACTGGAAGTGTCTAAACAGGGATAATAATCATAACTTCCTTCTATGAAAAAAAAACCAGAAGTATCAGAGAAATATTTAAGCATCAGATTAACATTTCTTTAATCTTCTGATTTTATCTTAAGATGAAAGTATATCTTGCATTCCATATATGTATTCCTACTTCATCATGCACAGGCTTAAGAAAAGACATGGTAAACGAAACAGCCACAAGTCTTTCTTGACTCCCTGCTGTTTCCCTAGTTCTTACACATGCCATAGGTCTGGCATATAGCAGAGGCTCAGTAGATACCTATTGAAAGAATAAATTACTTTAGCAATGTAAGTTAAGGATTGCACATGATAGTTGAAACCCTTTAATAAAAAGTCCAAACTACTGGAGCGTGGCAGTATTGCTAGGTCTAACTGGGTATCTACTCCAGCAAACGCCAGCCTAGACGCTTTCCTCTCCTTTTTCCTCCTTTTTCTTTGTTCTTTCCTCTTTTTTCTTCCAGCAATTTCATATGATCTAGCTCCTCATTTACATTGTCTTAGTCTTTGAAATCTTTAATGTGTTGCCTGACTTGGTATTTCACATTCATTTTCTTTTTTTTTAATTTTTATTTTTTTGTTTTTGGCTGTGCCGGGTCTTCGTTGCTGACGAGAACTTTCCCTAGTTGTGGAGAGTGGGGCTACCCTCTTGCTGCAGTATGCAGGCTTCTCATTGCGGTGGCTTCTCTTGTTGCAGAGCACAGGCGCAATAGTTGCAGTGCACGGGCTTAGCTGCTCTGCGGCATGTGGGATCCTTCTGGACCAGGAATAGAATCTGTGCCTCCTGCATGAGAAGGCAGACTTCTCACCACTGAGCCACCAGGGAAGACCTTACATTCATTTGCTTACTTAAAAACAGTTGACAATAAAAAAGCTGAAAATAATAAAAAAATTGTCACCAGTTTCTTCCTATCAAAAGTGGAGGCAACAGTTTGATATAATTTTCTCTCAGAATAATGAATTGGGAATCCATGAACTTGAGCTGGCTAGTTACTTTCCCTTCCTAACTGCTTCTCCTATAGACCCTGGGCTTGTTTAGTTAGCCCCTACAACTGAGTAAACCAATTCTCTTTCTATATACATACATATCCTAACAATACGCTATATCCCTTCTCCTTTTTTCTTTTTAATGTTTATTTCTTTGGCTGCCTCAGGTCCTAGTTGCTGCACGTGGGATATTGCTTGTGTCATGTGATTTCTTTCTTTGTGTTGCACAGACTCTCTAGTTGTGGCTCACGGGGCTTCAGTAGTTGCTCCGTGGCATGTGGCAGCTTAGCTTCCCAACCAGGGATCAAACCCACATCCCCTGCATTGCACGGCAGATTCTTAACCACTGGACCACCAGGGAAGTCTCCTCTTCTCCTTTTCAACCTCTAGCTATCCGATGACCCTCTGTAGTATAGCTCTAATATATCCTGTTAACACTGTAAAGTCTAAAAATAATGGAAATTTAGCCCAAGTCATTTAGTTGTCCCAATATCAGCATCTTCATAAGTAATATTTTCTAGCAAATGGGATTTCTATTCATTCTTTAAATAATTCCCTTGCAGGCAGCAGTCTCACTTGTAAGATCTCCTCTTCTTTAATCTCCAGTCCTAACTGTTGCTAGTTGGGTTTCGCTAACATGCACTTGACCATGTCACCCTCTGGCTTAAAAAACCATCAGTGATTTTCTAGAACCCATTAAGCACAAGCAAGACCTCCTGACATGGTACATACATTCACTCTGTTTTTGTTTTAATCTCCCCATGTCACTGTTCATCTACTCTGCTTCTTGTGCCCTCATATCCCAGCTCTTGCATTTCTTAAAGTGTGCCTTCCCAGAGCCAAGAAAGTGATTCTTTGGAAGAAATCACCAGCTGCTAAAAGACATATTTGTGAGCCAAACTGCTGTCAGCAAGGTAAAGACCAAAATAAACATCTTTCTGAGAAGTCTTTTACATTATCTATGTAATCTTAATGAATCGAATAACTACGATGATGTGGTCAGTCACCCAGAGCTAGATATTCTGGAGTGTGAAGTCAAGTGGACCTTAAGAAGCACTGCTGTTAATAAAACTAGTGGATGTGATGGAATTCCAGTAGAGCTATTAAAAACCCTAAAGGATGATGATATCAAAGTGTTGCACTCAATATGTCCACAAATCTGGAAGACCCAGCAGTGGCCACAGGACTAGTAAAGGTCAATCCTCATCCCAATCCCCAAGAAAGATAGTACCAAAGAATGTGCTAACCATCAGACAATTGCACTCATCTCCTATGCTAGTAAGGTCACATTTATAATCTTGAATGCTAGGCTTCATTCAGCATTATGTGAAGCAAGAACTTGTAGACATCAACTGGTTTTAGAAAAGGCAAAGGAACCAGAGATCAAATTGCCAACATTTGCTGGTTCATAGAGGAAAGCAAGGGAATTCCAAAAAACACCTACCTCTGTTTCATTGACTAAGCTAAGGCCTTTGATTGCGTGGATCATGACAAACTTTGGAAAGCTCTTAAGGAGATGGGAATACCAGACCATCTTACCTGTCTCCTGAGAAACCTATATGTGGGTTAAGAAGCAACAGCTAAAACCCTGCATGGAACAATGATGGGTTCAGGACTGAGAAAGGAGTACAACAGGGCTGTCTGCTGTCACCCTGTTTGTTTAACCTAGACGCTGAGCACATCATGAGAAATGCCCAGCTGGACAAGTTACAGGCTGGAATCAAGATAGGCGGGAGAAACATCAAAAATCTCACATATGCAGATACCACTCTAATGGCAGAAAGCGAAGAGGAACTAAAGAGCCTCTTGATGAGGATGAAGGAGGAGAGTGAAAGAACCAGCTTAATACTAAGTATTAAAAAAAACTAAGATCATGACATCCAGCCCCATTACTGCATGGCAAACAGAAGGAGGTAAGGTGGAAGCAGTGAGAGATTTTCTCTTCTTGGGCTCCAAAATCATTGTGGACAGTGACTGCAGCCACAAAATCAGAAGATGATTGCTTCTTGGCAGGAAAGTGATGACACACCTAGAGAGTGTGTGTTGAAAAGCAGAGACATTAGTTTGCTGACAAAGGTCTGTATAGTCAAGGCTATGGTCTTCCCAACGGTCACATACAGTTGTGAGAGCTGGACTATAAAGAAGGCAGAACACCAAAGAATTGATGTCTTCAAGCTGTGGTGCTGGAGAAGACTCCTGAAAGTCCCTTGAGTAGCAAGGAAATCAAACCAGTTGATCATAAGAACTGATGCTGAGAAGGAGAAGGCTGAGGATGAGATGGCTGGATGGCATCACTAATGCAATGAACACGAACTTGGGCAAAGTTAGGGAGATGGGTAGGGTCAGGGGGGCCTGGCGTGCTGCAGTCAGTGGGGTCTCAAAGATTCGGACATGACTGGATGACTGAACAACAATAATAACAACATAAAATTTAAACATGGCCATTTAGATATCAGCAAAATGCTTTATGTACCACAACTTTCTGCTAACTTTACCTTTCAAGAAGTTGTTACGTGCCATACTGTACACCCAGTGATCATTCTTTTTACTGCAGCAATTCCTCTTTCTTTCCACCTCCTCCATTGTCATTGGTGGCATTACTTTACCTTGGGTTTCCCTTCAACCACAATGTTTCTTAGCCTCATCTCTAATCCTGGAGTCACTCTCTCACAGTAATTCTTTCCTTCACATACAATACTTTGATCTGTTCTCTTGCTACACACCTGACTTAAGTCAGGACCCTTTAGGCCCCACTGTAGATTATTCAACCTTTTCTACATTTCATTCCTCCAGATTCTCCCATAAGGATTAAGAATAATCTTTCCCATGCCTCTTTTTCATGACATTATCCCTCACTCAGAATTTATTTAAAATTTTTTTATTTTGTATTGGGGTATAGCCAATTAACAAAAAAATTGATAGTTTTAGATGGAGAGTGAAGGGACTAAAACATACATATACATGTTAGCTAGTCTCCTCCAAATTCCCCTCCCATCCAGGCTGCCACATAACATCGAGCTGAGTTCCATGTGCTATACAGCAGGTCTTCGGTTATCCATTTTAAATATATCACCTCACTGAAAAATTTACCAGCAGCTAACAATCAGTCATTTCATGAATCCAAGTTGCTAACCTACTTCTTTAAATTAGAGCTCATAACCATTAGTTTAAGATTCATGCCAAATGCCCCTTCGATTGCAACCCTTTGCCTAACTCGACAGAGGTCTCAGTTCTAGCCAGTCGGTTTCACTCATCCCATCCCATCACTTGACACCCACTCCTGCAATACCAAGCTCTTTGCTCCCTTCCAAACTCCCCCTGGCCTCTCTCCTCCACCTGTCTGTCCTTTTCCTTCATCAAACATTTCTCATATACCATCTTTCTTATAAAATTTCCCCAAGATACAACCATTTCAGCAATCTCCTCAGCACCTTGTGTCAATATGAACCATTTGTAGACATCAGAAATTGGCTCTGCTCAGTTTCAAAAAATCATGTATAACCACTGTGAGTTTAGTGGGGAAATAAGACGGAATTTCAATTCCCAAACACCTTTGACAGAATCAAACATGCAGATGAGAATGGCATTCCAGAAGCTTGTTCTTGAGACTTAGGTTCCAGTATAATAATAATGCACAGCACTAAACATAGGTCAAATTGTGTATATTAGATAATAAAGATGTTTATTTTTTCTATACTTTCTCTCTCCCTGTAGAGGATAAGGAATCTATACACTTTCCTTAAGTCCGTGTTCAGCTCCCTTCTGCTTTTGTCTAGGATGAGGTCTGCTGTTGAAGAGTTTATTTTCATTAGGGAGTTGAGTAGGTATATATACCTGGAAAGAGGAAAAGAGGGATTGATGGTGGGGTTTAGATTTACCAACAAATGAGAGACCAGGTAGCAAAAAGGAAATTCTACCATAATGCTTCTCCCAGCTCCCAAGTCTCCAGGATTAAAACCCTGTGATTCACTGCTTTCTCCTGAGCATGTAACATCAAGAATACCTCAAGGGTTAGGATGAAGCTGACCAGAACGCTGGCTCTCAGAAAGGCCTCCGCTTTTTGCATTTCAGGCCTTTGTTGTTAACTAAAGTTGGCTAGAAGTTTTGGAGTCATGGTTACCCCTCTGCACAGCTGTTCCTTATTTTTTTTATTACCACCATAGATTCAATCACAAGAGAAAAAGGAAGTTTATTATTTCAAATAGTTTCTTTAAATCTGAAAAACCAGGAAATATGCCTGCAGTCATAAAAACATATAAATTCAATCATAGCACCTCAGTCAGGAAAAACATCAGGCCTCATGAGCCAAGCAAACTTAGCCTCAGTCCCTGCTCAAACACCCCCACCAAACACTCCATCCTAACTACGATTTAAAACCAAACCAAGCTCAGTCACTTATTTGTCTCTGAGCACAAGAGTGGTGTTGTGCTGTAGAGGGTTTCAACTGAGAGCAAAAATCCCTTCTCATATCTGAATACCAGCAAGATGGCTGCAGAAAATCTCAGTTTTCAGACAAATATTCTACTTGAAATAAGAAAGAAGGAAAATATTTTTGTTTCTAATAAAATTGCTTGATTTTAATAATAAGGCTCTATAGTTAGATTTTTTTCCAATAATATGAGAATGTCAGGGTAACTGACTTCCATTTCCCTGCTATTAGTGCTCCTAATTCTAATTTCCAAGTCAAAGCATCAGGAGTGGGGGCACACGGAGAAGAATGTCTCGTGGCTGCCGTCTCCATTAGTCCTCACTGGAACACCATCATGTATCCAGGTGGAAACACATCATACATATATATGATAGAAACAGTGAAGAGTCAAAACGGATCTCAAAATCTCCTTGCACCATACAAGCTCTAAGTATGTCACATGAAGTGACCTTTTCGTACAACATTAGAACACAACACTGTTGGTTGAGCCCAGATGAAGAGTCAGTCTCCTGTTGGAAGCTCAGTCCAAATAATCTGCTACTGAGACAACCAGAAGGCAGTTATCAGCCCTTATTACTAATGGTTGAATTTGGGTAACTTAAATGGACATTTTATGAGATTCCAAGGCAGTCAAATATAAGCGTTTTTATTGTTGCAGCTGTTATACTTAAATAATCACAACAGTGAACTCTTCATTTCTCAGCTTCTTGTAAGTCAATCACAAGGCAATAGTTACAACTTCTTTAGGCTATCTGCTTTAAGCATGCAATCAAAAATAGAAAAGTTGCAGGGGATAAAGAGGAAAGTTTTATTATTATGTTGGGGAGGGAAAAGCAGTCGCATTTGATATATTAACGCTACATCTTTCTTATGCAGCTGTCTTAGATATGAATATATATGTAGATATATATATATATTTCCATTTTATAAATAGATCTTAAATTGTCTTAAATTTCAGTTGTAGCTTCTACCATTTTGAAAAAGCACTGCCTGGACCAACATCTATGCAACAAAGGCTTGTACCACAAATAGTTCACTGGATTCCCCATGAATCATTTCAGGGCATTCCATTTAAGACACATTCCTGGGACTTCCCTGGTGGTTCAGTCATTAGGGCTTCGCACTTGCACTGCAGAGAAGGCAGGTTCAATCCCTGGTGGAGGAATTAAGATCCTTCGAGGTGCATGGTGCTGTAAAATAAAATAAAACACACATTTCTACCGGTGTGAGAATCCAGTTGTGTCTAGTGACTCCTCACCAACATTTAGGATGAATCTTCACCAGGTGATTGTTTCCAGAGAAAAAGTTCAAGTGGGGAAAAAAAATGTAAAGGAAAACGTTAAGACCAGTGGGCCCAGGTAAGGGCCCTCTCTGTGGCATGTGCAAGGAGCCTGCAGAGAAATGTCTTGTTGCATCTTAGACCCAGAAGCAGCCTGTAAATTTCCCTGGGATACAAAATCATCTGATTAATGTGGCCAGCTGTCCATTCCCTTTGCTTTCCCATTCTGGGTCCATTGTTGCACCAAGGTGTCCCCACCTTTCCCTCTATGTGACTTGTGAGCTCACAAGGCTGGTGTGACTTGTCATAACCCAGAGTAGAAAGTGTCAGAAAAGATAGGAGTTATCAGGTGAGAGCAGCTGGATCCACTTAAAAAGTCCTTAGGAGAGATTTTTTTTTTTTTTAATCTAGGCATTTGCTCTCCCTATCCCCACTTTTAGGTTAATGAATTCTGCCTGTTCGGAGTTCTGGAAAATATGAACAGAATGAGTTAAGTCAAAGAAAGATACCACCTTTTGTAAAAGAGTGGGAAATACCACCCAAGAGTGAAGTAATCTCTATTTGTTGAAAAATTGTGAGCTACTGACCTTTCTGGATTCTTAATCTATGCCTTCTTTTCTTTGTAATACCTAAACTCATTTTTTTTTTTTTTTTTTTGGTAAAGAATACTGTGTGATCGGAGAAAGCAATGGCACCGCACTCCAGTACTCTTGCCTGGAAAATCTCATGGACGGAGGAGCCGGGGTGGGCTGCAGTCCATGGGGTCGCACAGAGTCGGACACGACTGAAGCGACTTAGCAGCAGCAACCATGTGATAGGCCATGCTGATATTCTTTCACACCCCAAAGCTCCTCAAGCTGTCTCTAGAAACACATGTTGAGCAAGATAGTCCATGAGAAAGTTCTTATTATCTATTGTTCACCCCCAAAGTAACATCACGCAGGGAGTTGATCACAGGCCGTAAAGGAAAAGCGCATCACTGAAGAAGTCACTGAAGTGACTCCAAAACGCCAGTACGATCTACTGAGCGAAAGGCATTTTCACGAAAAAGTAACTCACTGAATACATCTAGGAATTTGAAAACTTAATTCTGAGTGGATCACAAAAGTTCTCCTAGGAACTCTCATTACCTTCCAGTGCCCCCACCCCCTCCTCCCTGGGGCAACTTCCCAGGAAAGTAACTCTTGGTGTTGAACTTGTGTTTCTTAATGACCCTAAGGGACTTGGCGACTGCGCTGCAAGCAGGCTGGTTGCTCTGCAATGCGTGCGAGCAGGTCCCTCCCCCCGCCCCCCAAATCTGGCGCTCTGACTTCATTGCGCAGGCATACACTGCCCCTCCCCGCCGGAAACAAACGACCTCGCTCGGGTCTTCTTATCTCTTGCACCGAATTGGGTTGCCCACGAGCTTAGCCGCTGATTCCTTTGGAGTTGCCTAGCTGGCTTTCCATGCTTTTCTCTTGTGCGTTTGTTTTCTCAGAGTGAACACTTGTGGGGGCCCCGACTCCACTGACTGAATGACAGGAAACTGGCCGCGGCATTCTCTCTTCTGTTCCTAGAAAGTCAGGAAGTCTGGGAATGGGTTTGGCAAGAAGGTCCCTCATACCCTCAACCCTATTGCGTCTAGTGCTGCCCACATCTTTCCAGTCACAAGCGCAAAAGCCTGTATTTACTGCTCTCTGGGCAGCTTCAGAGTCTCCCACGGCCCCCAGGCCAGAGGGTGTCCCAAGGAGCCTTGCTTCTGAAAGAGGGACCCAAAAGTTGTTGAAGAAGAGACCCAGGGATTCCCAGCCTAGGCTTCTCCTCCAATTGTCCCTGCTAGTTGAGTGGGCCTGCCAGCCCCTTCTTCTGAGCTTCAGCTTCCTTTCTGCCAATGTCTTTGTTTATCTGAAGCACCAAGTTTCCACTGGGAAGCCTGAAAGAATTTTTTTTTTCCCCAACTATCTCATCTTCCTGACCAGAAGTCTTCCCTCTTCTTTTCTCTAACCATGTCGTCTTCTTTCCTTAACTGGATGCTTGTTTGTTACTGCTTTTCTGGGAGTGTTCGACTGTGCTGCAGAGACACAGGCAGCAGGGCAGAAGGGCTAAAGGAGTCGGTGTGGGAGCCCGGCGCTAGTGCACCCCCAGTCACCACTTCCCCAAGCGTGCCCAAACGGTTTCCCTCCAGGCTTCTCACACTTGCAGCGCCCATGGCAAGTCTTCGGCTTTTAAGTGAAATGACCTTTAAAGAAATAAAGAGTTTCACAAAATGGATTAAAGACCTAAATGTGAGACTGGACACTATAAATCTCCTAGAGGAAAACATAGGCAGAACACTCTGACATAAATCATGGCAACATCTTTTTGAGCCATCTCCCAGGAAATTGGAAATAAAAACAAAAACAAACAAATAGGACCTACTCAAACTCAAAAGTGTTTGCTCAGCAACGGAAACAATAAATAGAACGAAAGCACAACCCACAGATTGGAGGAAATATTTGCAAATGATGTGACTGATAAGGGATTAGCTTCCAAAATATACAAACAGCTCATGACGCTTAACAGCATCAAAACAAATAACCCACTCAATAAAATGGGCAGCAGACCTAAATAGACATTTCTCCAAAGAAGACACACACATGGCCAATGGGCACATAAAAGATCTTCAACTTCACTAATTAATCAAGAAATGTAAATAAAAACTACAAAGAGGTATCACCTCACACCAGCCAGAATAGCTATCATCAAAAAAATCCACAAACAAATTCTGGAGAAGGTGTGGAGAGAAGGGAAGCTTCCTACACTATTAGTGGTATGTAAATTCTTACAGACACTATGGAGAACAGTATGGAGGTTCCTTAAAAAGCTAAAAATAGAGCTACCATACAACACTGCAGTCTCATTCCTGGATATATATCCAGAGAATACCTGAAAGGATAGATGCACCCCAGTGTTTGGGCAGCACTGTTTACAATAGCCAAGACATGGAAGCAACTTAATGTCCATCGATAGGGGAATGGATACAAAAGATGGGGTTCATAGGAATATTACTATATACATAGTAATATTCAAAGGAATATTACTCAGCCATGAAAAAGAATGAAATAATGCCATTAGAAGGAAAATAGATGGACCTAGAGAATACCATACTAAGAGAAGTCAGACAGAGAAGAATAAATAATCCATGACATCGCTTATATGTAGAATATAAAAAGAAATGATACAAATAAACGTACAAAATGGAAAGAGACTCATAGACTTAGAAAATGAACTTATGGTTGCCAGAGGAAAGGGATAATGAGGGCATTTGGGATGATCATGTACACACTGCTGTATTTAAAATGGATAATCAACAAGGACATTTTGTATAGCACATGGAACTGTGCTTAATGTTATGTGGCAGCCTGGACAGGAATGGGGTTTAGGGGGAGAATGGATACATGTATATGTATGGCTGAGTCCCTTCACTGTTCAACTGAAACTAGCACAACATTGTTAATCAGCTATACCCCAATACAAAAGTTCAAAAATAAAGAAAAAAAAACCTAAAGAAAAGAAAAGAAAAAAAGAGTTTCAAAGGGTGAACTAAAGGAAAGAACAGTACACTAAACACTTAGCCTAAAATAGGAGGGAGAAAGCAGCTGGTCCAAAGTTATTTGATGGATATTCTGTATCCTACCTGCTGTAACTTTATTCTTGCCCATACCAAGTCCTAATTCAGCCTTCAATTTTGTCTTAAGAAGGTCTTTAGGGTTACAAAATCATTTCTCTATCCAATTCCTGTGACCCTCTCTTAAGCATCTGAGAATTTAAACATCCCTCCAGAGAGAGGATATCGGGAATTCCTAGCCTGCACTTTATATGACATCTAAATAATGACAGTAAATGACTGACAGTATGTAAATATCCCGTGTGAACTATATTGGGCTTCCTCACAACATGGCAGCCTCAGGAAGGTAGGTTGCTTATATAGAAGTTGAAGGTAACAAGAGCATGTATTCCAATAGGCAAGTTAGAAATATCGTGACTGCCTTTTTTGAACTTGCCTCGGAAGTTATATAGCATCACAATCAGAAAAGCCAGTCCAGTTTTGGAGGGAGGAAACATAACCCCCATCTCTTGATGAGAAGAATGCAAAAGGATTTATGGACATACTAAACAATATTGACTGACCCTCCCTTTTGTCTTGCTATTAAGTTTTCATCACCCTGATCTTCTCAGTTCTTCTGAGTGGTCTATCTTCAGGTGATTTCCATATTGAAAATGTTGGCAGGTGAGGGAGCTGGTCTCCAAAGATGGCCCCTTAACAACCACTCTGCCCAGTGCAGTGCTCCTGTGCAGTGCCCTCCCACACTGAGTCTGGACTGGCATTGTGGAGGAAGTGAGCCCATGTGGCGTCCAAGAAGCCTTGCTGCTTATGCCAGGGTCTTTTGAAATGCCCGTTCAGGGGGAAAGTCAGCCACCATGTAAGGAGTCTAATCGGAGGCCACCATGCTGTGAGGAATCCTATGTGGTTCACATGGAGGTATGGCATGAAGAGAACAAAATGCTTAGTGAGCCCCTAGAGATTTCCGCCCTCTCAGCCTGGATGGCAGACACGTAAGTGAGGAAGCCATCTTAGATGTCCAGCCTGGTTGAGCATTCAAAGGACTCCAGCCCAGCCACTATCTGACTGCAAACACACTTGAGACATCAAGCAGGAATGATCCAGGTGGCTCTAGACAATCCCCAGAATCTTGAGAGACAATAACAAATTGTTACTTTAAACCAATAATTGTGTGATGGCTTGACAGCAATAGAACACCAGGTTCTATCCATGCCGCCTCTGAATGTCTCCCCCAGTCTGGTCCTCTTAGGCAGAACTTTGGCTTCAAATATTTGCTAAGGCAAATCTTGCTGTCTGTCAGAGCAAGGACTCTTACCTCTAGAGAAGTTGCTCTTGGATGTTACATTAGACATGCTCACAAGAAACCATAAAATAAAGGTCACTACTTGCCTGGTAGCACAGACGGTCAAGAATCCGCCTATAATGCAGGAGACCCGGGCTTGAGCCCAGGGTGGGGAAGATCTCCTGGAGAAGAGAATGGATACCCACTGCAGTATTTTTGCCTGGTGAATTCTACAGACAGAGTAGCTTGGCAGCCTATAATCCATGGGGTTGCAAAGAGCTGGATACAACTAATCGACTAACACTTCCACTTTCACAGAGAAAAAGTGCCATGAGAACCTGGGGAAAAGAGAGGATTGATCCAGCCTGAAACTGGTGGGCCTGAAGAGGAGATGACAATGAATTGGATCTTGAATGCCAAGAAGGAATGTGTGGCTTTGTTTTATAGAAATAGGGAATTACTATGGGTTTCTGAGCAGAAAGGTGTGTGATTAAAAACTTTTTTCAGGAAAACTAGTCTGAGAGCAGTGTATATATACAGTCAATTGCATTTGGGAGACACTAGGCAGGAGTGGTCTGTGACGGTTAGAAGGCCAATAAAAGTATCACGACCATCTGGGGAGAACGAGCTCTTGCACTTGGTGTGGCAGTAAGAAGAGGATAAAACGAGTTTTAGGAGACATTCCAGAGGTTCATATGACCCTGAAACACTATATATTTCACACACGTATTGTATGCAAAATAGTAAAATTATGATACCAATTCTCCCATCCGTGAAAAAAATGAAAACAAATAATTCTAAAACTTTTACTTTTGAATAAATGTTGTATTTAAAAGAAAGTACCTTTAAGAAAACAGTTTATGTTCTGGGAAAAAAAAAAAGAAAGTAATTTATGTCTGTAACTTTATGTGCCATCAGAGATTACCCTTTTGAACACTGCTAGAAAACATTTTTAATAAATTCATACTGATTTACAATTTTGGTCACTTATCCATCCCTTTGGAACGTTAATACTGAAAGAAGCTGCAAAAAAAAAAAAAAATTTAGGGCAGCGTCATTACTAATTTTAAAACCCACACTGGCAGCTGCTGGCGCAATGTGGTTGCTCCAAATATTTTTAAAGTATGAGCTCCCTCTAGTGGCCAAAACAGTCCTTATCACCTGATCAAATCTGTGCCACCCATTCATATTTAACTAAATTTAATGGTAAAAAGTTTAACTTCTAGAACTGAATTTGTACTTTAAAATATTTCTTTACCATGTTCTGAATCGGCTCAATAATATTCACAGTAAATTTAAACACCTACTATTATTGTTATGATTTATAATTATCAGTTTTCAATAATGTGTTTATTGAGTTTCTGATCACACCAAAATGCAATTATCACCTAATTAATGTACAAGCTAATTTCCTATATATATTCCCAGGAAGTGAGGTCATCATTTGTCACTCTATAAAATGTCTTCATTGATGAACCTATATCATCTTAAAACTAGTTCAGTTTGAAACTATTCCAGAAATATACATTTCCCAATCAAATCCCATCATTCCTTGCAGTGAGGGATCACTCTGAGTGGATTCCATTGAATCACTTCTCCCCACTGAGGGACAGAGTCAGACAAAAGCGGAATTTGGAGGAGTTAGGGGAGAAACGAAATACTAATACTGTCTACTGTGTCTAGTGTGTCAGGTGTTAGGTTTTATGCTTTACATCCACCATCTCATATGAAGCCCTGCTGCTAAGTCGCTTCAGTCGTGTCCGACTCTGTGCGACCCCGTAGAGCGGCAGCCCACCAAGCTCCTCTGTCCCTGGGATTCTCCAGGCAAGAACACTGGAGTGGGTTGCCATTTCCTTCTCCAATGCATGAAAGTGAAAAGTGAAAGTGAAGTCGTTCAGTCGTGTCCGACTCTCAGCGACCCCATGGACTGCAGCCCACAAGGCTCCTCTGACCATGGGATTTTCCAGGCAAGAGTACTAGAGGGATGATATTCGGTTCCTTTACTATTTAACAAAATTTTTCCAGATTCTTAAAAGTCATAATAAGGCTTAGAAGAAAAGTAGCCATTATCTCTGCATCCCTGGGTTAGGGGTACACAGAGCTAAGTGGGGAGACCAATAAGGAGGCAGATGAGTGTCCTCACTGGGCAGGTGGAAACCCAGGCACTGGGAAACCCCCAGGAGGGGCTCTTCAGCCCAACTGCAGAGGGGAAAGTGGCAAGCAGCAGGGAGAGTTGCCTCGTAGAGCAGGGGATATAAGTGGAGTCTTTAAGGAGTTGGCCTGGCAGAGGGACAGTTCGTGCAAAGGCCTGGATGGAGTCAGAGGAGAGCGTTAATGCGTGTTGGCTGACACTTAGGGAAGGGGTGGATGGTTAACATTCCATTGTCAAGAGACCAAGTCGACACTCAGAGAAGTTAACAAAGAATCCTGCCAAGATAAAAGTGAGGCCTGGGTGACTGCATAGCTGCCAGCTGTTCACCTCCACCTTATGTGTGGGGGAACGTGACAGTCCTGATCAAGGTGATGCCAGGAGAAACTGACGCCAACGTAAGTAATTATGAGGCCAGCTCTGCAAACATCTCCCCTCTTGGAAGCTAACAACTGCTGGAGCTGTGTGTCTGAAGCAATAGTGTGAACACCCGAAGTGATATGGTAGCCAGTTATGATGAACGCAATATGGCTCGCTTTGGGAGTGAGCCTTGGGAATGGGTGGAGAGGGCGGCTTTCTCTTTCGAAGGCTGTCTGTCCAGCCTTAGATCCTGACCTTAAAATGCAACCCAGCAGCCCCATCCCAGCACTATGACTGTGGACCTGCGTCTTCTAGCCCGCTGGGACCCGAAGTGAACAGGAAACACAAATGTTGTGTGTAGTCAACGTTACTCTTGAAAATACCTTAAATTATCCAAAAAGTGATCTGCAGAAACATGGTTTTGTATATGCAACCCAGTACAGTGAATTTCACAAACTCTGCAGTGGGAGATCCGTGGAACTAAACTAGAAGCCTCTATGACATCTGGGTGTTCAAACCTGTCTTCCTTTAAGAACATCTGAACAGACCCCTTCCTCTCGATTTTCATAATGCTTATTCCTCTCACATTGTCTTTAAAGCTACTTTGTTTTCTTCCACTTGTATTGAGGTTTAATTTACACATTATAAAATTCACCCATTTTATATGTATAGGTGATGAATGTTGAAATTGTACAGTCTTATAGTCACCACCATAAGATATTAATATAAAAACATGTCTGCCATCCTGGAAGTTTTCCTTGTGTCCTTTCTTTGAAGTCAGCCCCCTCCTCCAAACTCTGGTCAAAGGCACCCTCTGGTCTTTTTATTGCTAAGTTTTGCCATTTCTAGAATTTCATATAAGTAGAATCATAGAATATGTAGTTGTTTCATATACCATCTTTCAATCAGAATAAAGGTGTTGAGGCTTATCCATGTTGTCTGTGTGTATCAGCAGTTTGTTCCTTTTTGTACTTCATGTTGATTGCTGCCCAGATTCACAGGACAAATTACAATAAAATTTCAAAGACTTCTCTGCAGTCAGTGAAAACACAAGGTATAATAGACCTCAGTGGCCTTAACGAGGAGGCCTGAGATGAATTTAATTACTGGGCCGTGCAACGCCTACCCCAAATGCTGTTAGATTCACAGCTTGTAAGAGTCAATGTGGATATAGATAACCGTTGGACATGACATCAGTAAGACATGTTGAAGCTATTCGTTACTCTGAAGTTTTGTTAGATCTGTAAAGAAATGACAGCTCTCTCACGACTGGTCGGGAATCTTGCTGTGCTCCCGAGCAGGCAGCTTCTGCTGACCTGAAAGAGCACGTGAGAGGGGCAGAGCGTCTTTTTTCCTCTTACCCCTAAGCAACCTGGCTGCCAGGATCACCACCCAGGTCCTCTGTGGCTGACAGTGGCAGGGTTCTCCAGGAGGCTGGAGCCCAGGAGGATGAGGCCACAGCCAGGACCGGGGGGCTTCCTTGGAATGAAGTGGATGGAGGTGAGCTAAGGAGGAAACAGAGCTTGAGGAGTGGGCCTAGGAGGAAGGGTGGGGTTTATTTGCGTAGAAAGTATGGATGGTAAATCATTATTAATGACTCTGAGAGACAGTCAGAGAGGAACTGCTGCAAGCAGAGCACCCAGGACAGCCCGGGACCTGCGCCGTGGAGGGTGCCTTCCCGTGAACAGTGCACCTGTCAGGAGGAAACTGTGCAAAGGTCCCACAGCAATTCCTGAAAAGCACTGCTTTATCTTGTGTTTAGAAAGATCTAGACAAGGATATTTGGCAATAACTATCCAGTCTTCTTTCCTGGAGAATCCCAGGGATGGGAGATCCTGATGGGCTGCCGTTTATGGGGTCGCACAGAGTCGGACACGACTGAAGTGACTTAGCAGCAGCAGCATAGTAGGTATAATGCAGCCCATTGCGAGGCCTGGGTCTTAGCTCCCTGCAGTAGTGTTGCTCAGGAAGACTTGAGCAATTTTCTCTCCGCTTCAGTGTTTCTAGTTATTATAAAAGTATGGATAATAATAACTTGCACAGTACAGAACAGTGAAAGATGATCATAAGTTGTATCCTGCTCTAATTAAAGCCCAAGATTGGTAAAAATCTCAGTTCTATAGCTTCTTACCTTTAAGGTGATGATCAAGTCACTTAATCACTTTGTGCCTCAATCTCCTGATCTGAAAAATGGAAATAATAATGATAATAATAATATTTATCTCTATAATGCTGTGGAGAAGAAACAACGTAAGTATGTGACATGCTTAGGTTGATGCTTGGCAATAGGAGCCTTTCAATAAACTATAGTTGTTGTAATTATCATTAATGTTGCTATTATTGTTGTTGTTGTTATGACTCTAGCCTGATCTTCCACTTCTCATATTTCCTCTGTTAACAAATCCTTTAGTATAAAATCTAATCTCCTTCTTGACCCAGACCTTTTCATCTTGATTGAATATATGTACACCTGTTGGTCCCCAGTCTCATCATTATGCAATCCCAGACCTTTGACCAAGTGTATCCAAAGCAAGTAAGTTTACAGTAAATGCATTTATCATTTACATTATCAGATGGCATATTTTGTCCCTAGAATCCTAATATTAAAAACATACAGCATTGCTAAAAGCATTAAATGAAATAAAGCTCAATATAGCTACACTAATCTGTGCTTTCTAAATTTACTGACAGAAGTGAAGAAAGTAGGCTGGCGTGGCTTTTGTACAATTTCTGTATCACACTAACCTAAATTCAAACAGTGTGTTTAGATAAAAATATTGTTCCCTCCAAGGAAGCTCCTGACTTTGCAGAGAAAAACACTTCTGTGTGGAACATCACTTACACAATGGGCACCTTGCTTCCTGGAGGAGAAACGCTGCAAGCACATCACCACCACATTCTCTAGAAGTAAAGACTCTCTGGTGCCCAGCCACCACCAAGGAGGGGGCCCCCAACCGGGGAACAAATGGCACCAACAGTTTAGCACCACGAGGCATCTTCGAGGGGTCAAAAGTGGAAGGGTCCTTGTCACACCAGTGCTGACCTCCTGTTGTGGCCAGGCTGACTGAGCTGGACTGGGAGGAGGCAGGAAAGAAACCAGAACCGCAACTAACAGATGGCTGGCGAAACCTCCAGGGACAAAGTAACTACCCTAGAACTTCAAAGAAAATAATCACCTGGAAGGTTCTTCCTTAGAGAGAGAGAGGGGTTGTTAAATTTACCTAGATGTTAGGGAAACTATAATTTTATTTTTCTCTTATTCAGAAAGAACAACCATGAAGAAAAGCAGGGACTTCCCTGGTGGCCCAGGGGCTAAGCCTGCACTCCCAGTGCAGGGGGGCCCAGGTTGGACCCCCGGTCAGGGAACTAGATCCCACACGCCACAGCTGAGAGTTCGAATGCTGCAATAAAGATCGAAGATCTCAAGTGCTGCAACTAAGACCTGGCACAGCCAAATAACTAAAAAAAAACCTTTTTAAAGAAAGAAAAGCAGTGTTCTTAAGAAGTATATTTTATCAATTAAAACATTAGAACAAATACTTCTTTCCCAAATTTACACTGAACTTACTTCCTAACTTACTTTCTTCCTTCCATATGCAACCTTGTGGACTTAAGGTGGCGATTCCCCAGGGTCAACTGTAGACGTCCCTGTCTGTTCCCCCTGCTAGGTAGGAAGATATTTGAAGCCACATTTGTGTCTGTTTCATTTCTGGAGTGCCTAGGCCAGCATCACACACTGTAAGGTAACTGAGGAGATTCTGATTGGATTCATGCTTCATAAAATGAAACCATCAGTTCTCCTTAAAAGAAACCATCATTCTTTTTAAAGTTAATTTTTATTGGAGTATAGTTGGAGGAGGAAATGGCAACACACTCTAGTATTCTTGCCTGGGAAATCCCATGGACAGAGAAGGCTGGCAGGCTACAGTCCGTTGGATCACAAAGAGTCGAACATGACTGAGTGAGTGAACAGCAGCAGCAAGGGTAGGGCTGCTTTACAATGTTGTGTTACTTTCTGCTGCACAGCAAAGTGAACCAGCTATGTGTCTTTGTATATCCTTTCTTGTTTTGTTATCATAATTCTCATTTCAATCCACTTACCTTTACACCAAGGTAAAACTGGCAGAAATCTATGTAAAACTGGCAGAAACTAAATCTTACAATATAAGCTAGAGTTAGCAATACTAGTCTCTACATGTATATTGTGTTTTCAATCCCAGATCCCAGAGGATTTTAGAAAGAAATGTTACATTTTTTTTCTGTTTAGTGGAAAAATAAAAATCATGAAAAATGAGTACAATTTATGTGGTGGTTTAGTCACTAAGTGGTGCCTGACTCTTGCAACCCCATAGACTGTAGCCTGCCAGGCTCCTCTGTCCATGGGATTCTCCAGGCAAGAATACTGGAGTGGGCTGTTTTAGTCAACAAGAAGTTAGTAAATAAATAAATTATGGAAACTGATAAAATGGCATACTACATAGTCATTAAAATTACAAGAGAGCTCTATATTTATTAACAATGCTATCTTTGGAAAAAATTTTTATTAAAAAAAGCAGTTTAAAGTATGTATGACAGAATACCTGTTTTGGTAAAAATATGTATGACTGTTAGTGGAAAAATATGTATGAATGTACGTTTATAAGTAGGAAAATAATTTCCTCTCAGGCTGGCAGATATGTATATATATATTTGGCTGATCTGCATAGCATGTAGGATCTCAGTTCCCCAACCAGGGTCTAACCTGTGCCTCCTCCATTGGCAGCATAGTCTTGACCACTGGACCTCCACGGAAGTCCCATTGAAGTCTCTAGATATTTGTTTTTATATTTTATATATTACTATATTTTCCATTTTTAAAATGATGGAAAAGTATTACTTTATAGTCAAAAACACTAGTTTAAAAGAATACGTAGTATCGCTCTTAAAGAAAATATTTTTAAATTACTCAAAATCTCATCACCTATAACTACGTAAATACCTTTTTATATCATTTGTATTGGTTAGTTAATGTTTTGTTACAAACTACTTCAAAACTTCGTGCCTTAAAATGCTAATTTATTATTATAGCACCTTAGTCTGTTGGGCTGCTTGATCTAGACTAAGTTTGGCCAATGTTATGGGCTGAATCGTGTCCTCCAAAACTTCACAGTTTGAAATCCTAATCACTAGCACCTCAGAATGTGACTGTATTTGGAGACAGTGCCTTTAAAGAATTAATCAAGTTAAAATTAGGTCATTATGGCAGGCCCTATTCCAATTCTGTTGGTGTCCTAACAAGAAGAGATTTGGACACAGACATACATAGAGAGAGGACACCATGTCACCTTGAAGACTCATCTAAAAGGCCAGAAGAGAGAAACCAACCCTACCAGCGCCTGATTGCAGACTTCCAGCCCCTACAACTCTGAGAAAATAAACTTACGTTGTTTACACAGCCTGGTCTGTGGTACTTTGCTGTGACAGTCTTAAAAAGTAACACAGCAGATATGAGCTGGGCTCCAGGTACAAGTGAACTAGGAGCTCTGCTCTGGGCTGTGTTTGACAAGTTGCCTGGGGCAACTCACCCTCCACTCTAAATTCCTATTTCTGGGACCTGTTGCTAGCCCTGGGCATGTCACACCCAGGGATGGGAGGAACACAAGAGACAAAGTGGGAAAATCTTTTGAGGCCTAGTCTTGGAGCTAGCAAACTACTGACTGCTTCGTTCTATTAACCAAAGCAATTCAAATGACTAAGCCCAGGGTAGAGAATGAACTCAACCTAAATAAGTCAATTAGAGGCATGCCTGCTGTGGGAGAGAATGGAAGAGAGATCCAGCAAAGTGTGGACATGGAGGAGAGGGCAGAGCTAACTAGGGCCAATGATGTCACCAGCTCAGATGTCCGCACAAGTTTATACTGCAAGCCTTACACCTTATGTGCTTAGTCGCTCGGTCATGTCCGACTCTTTGCTACCCCATGGACTGTAGCCCGACAGGCTCCTCTGTCCATGGGGATTCTCCAGGGAAAAATACTAGCGTGGGTTGCCATGCCCTCTTCCAGGGATCTTCCTAACCCAGGGATCGAATCCAGGTCTCCTGCATTGCAGGCTGGTTTTTACCGTCTGAGCCACTACGGAAGCCCTGACACCATATGTTTACTATATGCTATATATTTCTAATTTTACTTACATTTAATCTTTTTCTACCTTTTTAATAGGATTGATAATTTAAAATTTCATTGGATTCAAAATATATCACATTAATTTTTTAATTAAAAAAATAAGAATTAGTCAATAAAATTAACACATAAATGAACCAATATAAAAGTCTAATCCAAATGGAAAGCTAACAGCACAGTGTAATTTTTCATACATTGGGAGTACTCAATATACATTTATTGAATAGAGTCTATTTAAATTTATTTTGAATGTGCAAACTGTTGCTAAAACTACACATTCAAAATGTGAGAACTGTCATTTGTTGAAACAAACAAAAATAACAAAACAAAAAAAAATACATGCAAAAATACTGAGACAATATTGACTGTAAAAGGTTACAATTTGGCATCCACCATCATCTTTCTAGTTAGAAACATGTGGGAGTATTTTATGGATTTAAAACTTTTGATTCTCTTGGATGGAAGGTTGGCTAAAAGTTAGCCACTTAAAAACTATGATTCTGTTTTTGCACTTCAAAAACACTTCTATGTTTGTGTAAAAGGAATGCAAGAAAACATCAAGAATTTTGTTTTCTGAAGAATGATAAACCTCATTTTCCTAAGAGGATCAAAAGATGAAAAATCTTTATTGACGTTTCCTTCCTAAGAGAAAGTAAATCTTGGCTCCAAGTTCATTTTCCAAATCAGGAAGAAGTTTTTCTTAGGATAGCATTGAACTTGAGACGTAGGAAAAAATATTTTCCAATGGTTAATTATTTTATAATTTGGTTCTAAAAACATTACCATTATACATATTTCTAAAAGATTTTAGTGTCTTATGTAATCAGTAATGCAGTCACTTAAAAACATGTGGAAATTGCAGAGCTAACTAGCGGACATATATTTATTACATTTGGTACATGCCCATACTCCAGGGATAGCTAAATGTGTGTATAGTACTCCTTTGTCTCCTCTTAGAAACCCTTCCAGAGCTCTGTTATGAATTATATTGTGTAAATATGTCCACATTCAGTTTCGGGAGAGTTATTCCCAAGTCGATTTCAAACTGAACACATGTTGCATCTGTTTTCTGTTTGTGAATACTCAATGCTTGGCACTTTAATTGGGATATTTTTCTTTGGAACCAAATAATTTCAAATATTTGCTTAATCAAAACATCAGTTTCCTTTTGCAGTTTCCATCCTGGATTGCTGGTAGGTTTCCCAGACCAGGTCTCCTGTGCGATGGAGAGGGACCCACCTCCTCTTGGTGGGGAGGGAAACAGAGGAGAGAGCAGGCCGATACCCAGACCACTGGCTCGTCCCTTCAGCACATCCTGTGCTCTCCAGATCCCACCTGGCCTGAGGGCTTGTTTTCAAGTATTCTGGAAGGTTTTAACTGTCTCATTTTCTTCTAATAATTTATCATCTTTTTTCTCTGAAAACTTTAATGGGTGCAGAAAAATTTTCCCTTCAGCTAAAGTTCTATGAAGCCAATGGAACCTCAGCTCTCTCCTCTTCCAGATTCAATCAAAAGTTTTTGGGACCTTGATTTTGGAGATATATATCTTTAAGAGAAATTAAACTCGTGGCAGGGTAGAGTGTGGGACAGTGTGGGTTGAAGCAGAAAGAGGATGGAGGGAAGTAAGGGAAACCAGGAGGCTGTTGCTATTATTCATAGGGAAAATGAGGAAGTTACAGCAGTAGAATGGAAAGAAAATAGCCTGTGCTCCTAGGAAAACCACAGCCTTCAGAGTTAAAAAGGACTGGCTTTGAATCAGAGCTCAATCATGTATGAGCTCTGTGACCCCAAGCAAGATACCCAACCTCGCTAAACCTTAGTTTCTCTGCTTAGAAAATGAATGTGAAATAACATACATAATTCTTGTGAGGACTAAATTATAGTTTTTAAAATGCCTAGTATATAATGTTAATGTATGATTTTTAAATAGACACAAGTGAAAGCTATTATGAAGGAAGAAACAAAGGCCAATGGATTGAATATAGGAAATGGAAAGAGGAATATATTCAAAGATCAGAAAGTGTCCAGCCAATCGACACATCTCTCTAATTTACTGACCACAGGACATCTTTTTCCCCCACAAGATAACTAATTAGCCAATGAACTGATTAATTATGGAATAACGACAGTAAATAACTTACCTTAAATTAAGTACTAATTAGTGGCAGAGACAAGACTCCAATTTTGATCTTTTGCTCCCCTTCTTCCTTTTCTTTACCTTCTCTTTCTGAAAAAAATTGATTTGAAAAATTTATAAGACAGGGCAGAGTCAAGGAAATTACCCACACCTCCAGGAGCCTTGAAGTGGATTGTCAGAATCTGAGCAGAATGAAGGGTGCCCACATAGCGCTGAGCAACTCTTGTGCTCCTCAAGGGACTGACTGCGGTCACTCAGGGGCACTCACAGGGCCCGAGCTGGGCCACTCTTTCCACTTCTCGCATGTACGAGCTCTTTTCTGCTGCAGGACACTAGGCATGCTGCCTTCTCTGTCTGGAGTCTGTAATACCTAACTCCTCACTAGGACACTTTCTATTCATCCTTGATTTATTTTTAGGTTCAATTTAATTTCATTTTATACTGAAGTATAGTTGATGTACAAAGCTGTTTCTTCCTTTCTTTTTTGGGGGTGGTGGGGGCTGCTTGGGTCCTCTTGGCGGCATGCGGGCTTCTCTAGCTGTGGCACAAGGGCTGTGGCACACGCCTTGCAGCGTGTGGCATCTTAGTTCCCTGACAAGGGACTGAGCCTGCTTCCCCCTGCCTTCGGAGGCAGATTCTTCACCACAAGGTAAGTCCCTCCTAATCGTTCTTTAGCTCCCAACTGAAAAGTTACTTTCTTAGATAGATGTTCCTGACAGCCTCTATCCCTCACTTCTCAATCTAACTCAGTTTCCTCATATTCTTTTCATGCCACACCTTTTTCTGTTGTTTATAGCACTGACCACAATCATAACCACATAATTGTCTACTTGTTGGCTTATCTAATGCTGCCTCTTTCATGAGACTAGAAGGTAGATTAGATTAGATTTAGGGCCAGTACTGTGAACGCTACAAGAAATATTCAGAAGAGAGCCTAACAGAAACATGTACATATTTTTTTTTTAGGCAAAATTCACATAACATAGGGTTGAGCGATTTAAAGCAAACAATTTAGCAGCATTAAGTGCATTTGCAGTGTTGTACCACCATCACTTCTATCTAGTTCTAGAACATTTTCACCACCTCCAAAGGAAATCTCATACCCATTAAGCACTTCCAAATTCCCCCTCTACCCTGCTGCTGCTGCTAAGTCGCTTCAGTCGTGTCCGACTCTGTGCGACCCCATAGACGGCAGCCCACCAGGCTCCCCCCGTCCCTGGGATTCTCCAGGCAAGAACACTGGAGTGGGTTGCATTTCCTTCTCCAATGCAGGAAAGTGAAAAGTGAAAGTGAAGTCACTCAGTCGTACTCGACTCTTAGCGACCCCATGGACTGCAGCCTACCAGGCTCCTCCGTCCATGGGATTTCCCCAGGCAAGAGTACTGGAGTGGGGTGCCATTGCCTACTCCACCTCTCTACCCTAGTAACCACTGATTTGCACTAACAATTTACCTATTCTTGATATTTCATATAAATGGAATCATATGATCTGTGATCCTGTGTATCAGGCTTCTTTCACTCAGTGTAATGCTTTCAGGGTTCATCCACATTGTATTAGTACTGCATTTCTATAATATTTCACTATATATATATACACACACACACACAATACAGACTAATATATATATATATAACACACACACAATACAGACTAATATATATATATACATATATAACACACACACACACACACACATATATATAAATATATTTGTCTGTAGTTTTTCTTATATCTTCATCCAGCTTTGGTACCAGGGAAAGACTGGGTTCAAAGGATGAGATAGTGTGCTCCTTCCTCTTCTACTTTTTGGAAGAGTTTGAGAAGTATTGGCATTAATTCTTCTTGAAATGTTTGGTGGGATTTGCCAGTGAAATCACCTGGTCCTGGACTTTTCTTTGTAGGGAGGTTGGGCTGTTGTTGTTATTGAACTGATTCAATCCCCTTTTATTTGCTATATCTATTGAGCTTTTCTGTCAGATTTGAAAATTTGTGTATTTCTAGGAATTTCTCCATACCTTCTAGTTTACTAAATTGCTGGCATATGATTCTTCATAGTCTTCTCTTATAATCCTCTTTATTTCTGTAAGTTTGCTAGCAACGTCTGCACTTACATTGCTGATTTTAGTTATTTATGCATTCTCTTTCTCTTAGTCAGCCGAGTTAAAACTGTCAGTTTTGTTGGCCTTTTCAAATTTGTTCTGTATATATGAATCTACAAATACAGATCTAACGAGCTCAATGCTCTCCAGGAATTACAAGCAAAGGAGATCAATTGTGAGACACAGTGGGTCTCACAGTTCAGCATTCAGGCTTTTCTTTTCTCAGGGTGTCACCTCAGGTCTTCCATTTTGAGCCCAGAGCCAATCCGGTCCAGCTTTTGTAGACGGCAAACCCCTTCTGTTAGGGTGGAGGGCAGGGGTGCCTGCTGGGCTTCTCAGGCTAGGGAGATCAAGCTGATCCTCCTGAAGACGTCACAGTCTTCCCATTTCCATTCTCATTCAGCACTGCAGCTTTCAGAGATGCTTCCCATTCTAAGCCTTTCTGGAGTTCACTGCTTCCTGACTTTTACCTTGTAGGAGTTGGTTCCAGTCACCACTTTCCGTAACTTTTCAAAATAGTCATTTTTCTTTTTTGCTGTGGTATCCACTTCCATTCTCCTTTTGGACTTAGTTTTTGCTCATTTTTATATATTATTGGGCTTTCCAGGTGGCGCTAGTGATAGAATCCACCTGCCAATGCAAGAGATATAGAGATGCAGATTCAATTTCTAAGTCAGGAAGATCCCTTGGAGGAGGAAATGGCACTCCAGTATTCTTACTTGCTGAATCCCAAGGACAGAGGAGCCAGGCAGGCTACAGTCCATGGGATTGCAGAGTGGGACATGATTGAGAATCTGAGAAACTATCTATTAGTGGTTTTAAGAAGGACCAGAGATAATTTCCTATTTAACCTTTATATCTATCTGAAATTAATATTATTTCCATTTTTATAAATGAGAAAACTGAGGCTCAGAGCTTGGGAAACTTGTCCAAGGCCACAAAACAAAGATCATGGCATCCAGTCCCATCACTTCATGGGAAATAGATGGGGAAACAGTGGAAACAGTGTCAGAGTTTATTTTGGGGGGCTCCAAAATCACTGCAGATGGTGATTGCAGCCGTGAAATTAAAAGACGCTTACTCCTTGGAAGAAAAGTTATGACCAACCTAGATAGCATATTCAAAAGCAGAGACATTACTTTGCCGACTAAGGTCCGTCTAGTCAAGGCTATGGTTTTTCTTGTGGTCCTATATGGATGTGAGAGTTGGACTGTGAAGAAGGCAGAGCGCTGAAGAATTGATGCTTTTGAACTGTGGTGTTGAAGAAGACTCTTGATAGTCCCTTGGACTACAAGGAGATCCAACCAGTCCATTCAAGGAGATTAGCCCTGGGATTTCTTTGGAAGGAATGATGCTGAAGCTGAAGCTCCAGTACTTTGGCCACCTCATGCGAAGAGTTAACTCATTGGAAAAGACTCTGATGCTGGGAGGGATTGGGGGGCAGGAGAAGGGGACGACCGAGGATGAGATGGCTGGATGGCATCACGGACTCAATGGATGTGAGTCTGAGTGAACTCCGAGAGAGGGTGATGAACAGGGAGGTCTGGCGTGCTGCGATTCATGGGGTTGCAAAGAGTTGGACATGACTGAGCGACTGAACTGATCTTTAAACTACCTTATATAGCTTTGCTGCTGCTGCTGCTGCTAAGTCGCTTCAGTCGTGTCCCACTCTGTGCAACCCCATAGATGGCAGCCCACCAGGCTCCCCGTCCCTGAGATTCTCCAGGCAAGAACACTGGAGTGGGTTGCCATTTCCTTCTCCAGTGCATGAAAGTGAAAAGTGAAAGTGAAGTCACTCAGTCGTGTCCGACTCTTAGCGACCCCATGGACTGCAGCCCACCAGGCTCCTCCATCCATGGGATTTTCCAGGCAAGAGTACTGGAGTGGGGTGCCATCGCCTTCTCCGTTATACAGCTTTACTAAGCATTAAGTAGTTACAGCTACTCCAATGTCACCTGGCTTCAGCAAGTGTTCTAAAACAAGTTTTGTACTATTCCATTACAAAGAATAGCTCGTGTCAGGGTCCTTTGGGAAGATCAGGCCATTTATGAGTTTATTTCCTCTCAGTTCCAAATAGATCCATTACTGCCTGCACCACAATACTAGAGTTGATTTTTAAATACTTCTACTTTGCCAGCTGGCACAATACCAAGCTGTCAATAAAAGGTGCTGGGGGAGGAGGAGCTTCTCTGGTTCCAGTGTGCTCCTGTCTGCGGGTTCTTGCAGCGTGAATGGCTCCTCTGGCACCTGGCTCCTGCATCACCAATCAGTTCTCTGGCACTTGGGCCCATCACACAATGGGCAGCAGCATCTCCCTACCACCTTAGAAGAAGCATTTCTAGCAACTGTTGGAGGGTGGATTCCCAGCAAGTTCCACCCATGCAATCCCCAGTGACTTCTCCCCCAGCCAGAGAGCCACAGATGTGTCCTCTCCAGAATCTGGGTCTGTCTTGAGTCAGGTGGTGGGCTCACCTTGGGATACTCTCAGGGCCAATGGCCTCTCCTTATAACTGTTCTTTTATACCTGTTTTTTTTTTCTTTAACAGTCTCCTTAGTTTTCACTGGAGAATCCCTCATTAGTCCAATCTTGTTATAATTAATGATTATATGAGACTTTTCATGTTCAGATTACATTGTGGCTTTTCTCTCATGATTAGACTCTGGCATAGGCAATCTTTGGTCTCTGTAACTTTTTGAGAGGGCCATAAATTGTATGTGACAAAAAAAAAATTAGTTTGTGCTGGGTCTTCATCACTGCGCAGGCTTTTCTCTAGTTGAGGCAAGTGGGGCGACTCTCTGGCTGTGGAGCATGGGCTTCTCATTGAGGTGGCCTCTTTTGTTATGGAGCACAGGCTCTAGGGTGCGCAGGTTTCAGTAACTGTGGCACGTGGGCTCAGCCGTGGCACCTCCTGGGCTCTAGATCATAGGCTCAATAGTTGTGGCTCACAGGCTTGTGCTCTGCAGCACATGGGATCTTCCCAGGTCAGGGATCAAACCCATGTCTCATGCACTGGTAGGCAGATTCTCGACCACTGAGCCACCAGGGAAGCCCCTGTTTTTGTGACTTTTATATTTTTCCAATAGCAATTTTGGGTATAATGAACTGATAAAAATTTTTAAAATTAACTTTTATGGGTAAATGTTTACATATGAGGGAAAGACTGCTGTTAAAAAGAATTGATAGCAATATATTCAATAACCAACAAATATATTGCATACCTATTATTAAAAAAAACAAAAAGATATACTGTTAATTTTGGACTTGAAAGATCTTTCAGCCAGAGATGGCAAAAGCATTTCATATTTAATGCCAGCTCTAACAGGAAAAGGAGTACATCAAGGCTGTATATTGTCACCCTGCTTATTTAACTTCTATGCAGAGTACATCATGAGAAACTGGACTGGAAGAAACACAAGCTGGAATCAAGATTGCCGGGAGAAATATCAATAACCTCAGATATGCAGATGACACCACCCTTATGGCAGAAAGTGAAGAGGAGCTAAAAGCCTCTTGATGAAAGTGAAAGAGGAGAGTGAAAAAGTTGGCTTAAAGCTCAACATTCAGAAAACGAAGATAATAGCATCTGGTCCCATCACTTCATGGGAAACAGATGGGGAAACAGTGGAAACAGTGTCAGACTTTATTTTTGGGCTCCAAAATCACTGCAGATGGTGACTGCAGCCGTGAAATTAAAAGACGCTTACTCCTTGAAAAAAGTTATGACCAACCTGGACAGCATATTCAAAAGCAGAGACATTACTTTGCCGACTAAGGTCGGTCTAGTCAAGGCTATGGTTTTTCCTGTGGTCATGTATGGATGTGAGAGTTGGACTGTGAAGAAGGCTGAGCAGTGAAGAATTGATGCTTTTGAACTGTGGTGTTGGAGAAGACTCTTGAGAGTCCCTTGGACTGCAAGGAGAATCAGCCAGTCCATCCTAAAGGAGACCAGTCCTGGGTGTTCATTGGAAGGAATGATGCTAAAGCTGAAACTCCAGTACTTTGGCCACCTCGTGCGAAGAGTTGACTTATTGGAAAAGACTCTGATGCTGGGAGGGATTGGGGGCAGGAGGAGAAGGGCACAACAGAGAATGAGATGGCTGGATGGCATCACGGACTCGATGGATGTGAGTCTGAGTGAACTCCTGGAGCTGGTGATGGACAGGGAGGCCTGGCGTGCTGCGATTCTTGGGGTCGCAAAGAGTTGGACACGACTGAGCGACTGAACTGAACTGATTAACTGTAATGGCTATCTGGGTTGAGAAGGATTTTAAGGCCAGAAAACAAAGATCAGTTTGTAATATTTACCCCAAGTAAAAGAAGAGACAGGATGGAAAAGCAAGGTGTTTGTCAACTGTTACCTGACCAGTTTCATAGATTAGTAAACCGAGGCATAGCAATTTACATGATAAGGCCAAAACAATAAAGTAAAAATATTTCAATAAATAATGTGAAGCTGGGGCCTCCTCTACATTTGTGGTTTCTAGTGCACTGCCCTGCTGCTGCTCTAAGTGGTGATGGTGCTTTGAACAGGCCAAGAAAGAAGCACAAAAAGGCTAGAGATGAGGCTGTTCACCAGGAAATAACTTTTAGGATCTGTGGTGCATATCTGGAAGTTCAGATTTATTGCCCATCATATTTAGAAATAGATCTGAGATAAAATGAACTTACAATGTTTTCTAACTCTAGAAATACGATGGCATTGAGTCATTAAGAAAACCCTGGCACCCCACTCCAGTACTCTTGCCTGGAAAATCCCAGGGAATGAGGAGCCTGGAAGGCTGCAGTCCATGGGGTCGCTGCGGGTTGGACACGACTGAGTGACTTCACTTTTCACTTTCAAGCATTGGAGAAGGAAATGGCCACCCACTCCAGTGTTCTTGCCTGGAGAATCCCAGGGACAGGGGAGCCTGGTGGGCTGCCGTCTATGGGGTCGCACAGAGTCGGACAAGACTGAAGCGACTCAGCAGCAGTAGCAATGCTTTACCATTTACTTCAAGATATCTCAGATGTTGAGATTTCCAAAACGTACTCACCATCTAAAAGGAATAGCACAGAAACTGCACCTAAGCCTAGTACATGTAAACATTATACAACTAAATATATCAAAAATAATATACTTTTTAAAATTCACCAAAAAGAGATTTGCAATTGATTAATGGGGAAGAGGATAGCTAGTGATAGGTTGAACTTCAGATTGTAGAGAAAAACCTTTTCCTGGAAGATACTATATGTCCACATCAGGTGGATCCTACAGAAATTAGAATTCAGCCCATTTCAGACCACTTCTGAAAGGCTGATGAGACACAGGTCTTCCTTTCCTGTACCTGGAAGGCTGTTACCTACCAAAGGAGCACATTAGGGTGCCCTGAACATCTCAGCCCCACCTCAAATTCAATCAAAGGTGACCCATGTTTGAACTTTCCGGCTAGACTACTATCTCCTTAGAATAAGGAGATTTTTTAAGTTTTTCACCTAGGGACATAGCAAAAATGCAATTAAAAAGGCAAAAGGAGAAACACTTGTCTCTTAAATCAAACATTCAGTTTACTAGTTGCCAGAATGCAGTGACCTCTGGTTGGTATTTGTTTACTGAAAAACTTTTCCTGTATAACAGGAAATTACCGTATAGGAAGGTCACCCTTGAAATGTTGATTTCTGAAGAAACAAAAAAGATAACTAAATTAAAGAATACAGAAGAAAAGCCAGAAGCTTCTGATTTACCAATAGAACCAAAATTCATAACTTGAGAGATTAGTCTTAGATTTCAATCATTACTTTGTTGAACTGTCAAACACATACCATCGGTTATAAGATGGGCCTGGAAAAAAATTTACCAATCTAGAATTTTACTATTCATGTTAGTTTAGAAATAAATGTACATGTACATATTTTATCAACATTTGGAGTAAACATTCTTAAGAGCAAATAACAGCTTAGTCAAGTTCAGTTCCCCTTTATAATTTATCCCACCAGAATTAACTAATATCCTAATCATAACACTTCAAAGTTTCATAATTTCAAAGATCAGAGGTTAGATACTTAGTTTAGCAACAAATGTTGGGGAACCACTTCATATGCAGTTGTATCCCTGCGTATGAACTTCACTATACTGAACTACATTTTTAGAATCAAATTTCATCCCTCTTTTTCTATTGTGTATTTTAAATGATTCCATTTCCAACCAAAACAGAAAACTACTCTGGCTCTAATATTCATTTCCATTCTACTTTTGACTAGAAAAGTCATAAATTACATTTACTATCAGATACACTCTGCTGTTTTATGGATGTCAATCTCAGGAATTAGTAGTATAATTGTTCTACCTCAAGAAAAATCCCAATCAGTAAACTACACTGTAGCTTAATTCAAACGGTATGGAGTCCAACACTGCATTCAAAAGAACTTGCTAATGATGTTACTGAGCTTGTTCAATGGACCATCAAGCAACTACAGGAGAAAATGCACAAAAAATAGAAAAAAAAAAATTAAACAATGGAATATCTGCCATCTTGTGGCAAGCTGGAGAAAATGCAGCAACTGTTGAGTAGCTTCTTTATATTGTAATCCTTCTGAGGATTATTTCTTCACATTAACATTGTTACACATGTAACCAGACAATAACAATTTAATAGCTTCATTTTTTCCATAATCCATTCACAACCATTTTGCTTGACAGATTACTGTTCAGTGAATTAACTGCAGGGACACTAAGATCCCCCTAAATACCAAATGTTAATAGACTCCTTGCTGAAACTAGTTCTCAAAAGATTGCTTCCCTATCCACCATGGCCTAGTATTTTGATACTAGTAGACATCGAACTCAAAACACAAGGCTCAGAGGCAATTCATTTGATGTCTAAATAACACTTGAAGATTTAAGACCTCCCTCACAATTCTGGGGGCTTCCCTGGTGGCTCGGAGGTTAAAGCATCTGCCTCTGATGCGGGAGACCCTGGTTCGATCCCTGGGTCGGGAAGATCCTCTGGAGAAGGAAATGGTAACCCACTCCAGTATTCTTGCCTGGAGAATCCCATGGACAGAGAAGCCTGTTAGGCTACAGTCCACGGGGTCGCAAGAGTCGGACACGACTGGGCGACTTCACTTCACAATTCTGGTCCCATCTATCTCTGTTTACCTGACATAACAGTAGTAAACAGCATTAACTGTATCAACTCAATCTTCAACAACCTTAATGAGGTGAGGACTACTAGTATTTTCCTCATTTTAAGAAGCAATTAAGACACAGAGAAGTTAGTAACTTGCACAAGATTGTGAAGAAAAAAGGATCTTAAACTATCAAAAATTATTGATAGCATACAAATTGAAGTTTTCTCGTAAAACCTTGAAAATCCATGTCACTTATATCACAAAACAGTAAGAAATGTTATATACCCTGGTATCAGAGAAGCTTCAGCAGTAATTTTACTGAAGCGACATCAATCATAAGATGAAAGTAAGTTACTCCACTCTAAGAACCTCAAAGCATCTCCTACTGACAGAATGCTAGTAGCATTGGTTATTATATTAACTACCTTATACTACTAGTGGAATTTGGAAGCTTTCATCCATGCCATAAGGAAATGAGAAAAACTGAGGAAACAGCAGTATCTTCCTTAAGTAAAAAGCTTCTCCACTCCCCCTATCTCCCTGCCAAGTTGAAGTCTGTTTTAAAGTGCCATTTTTAAAACTGAGATGATAGTGACTACTCCTATCAGGACCATATGATTGTCCCAGAAGACTCTGTTAGGACTTGTAGCCACAAGGTAAATCTTCCTTCTCCAGGGAAGAAATGAGACTAAGATAGTCACTATTGTCCCAGAAACACTGAACTGTAGCAATCAGCAAGTCATCACAAAAGACAATTTGAAAAAAAGGAAAGCTGTAAGGATGTGTAAAATTTCCATCCCTTTGACCAGAAATTATGTTCATATTTTTAATTAAAAATCACACATTTAAAAATTGAATAAAAATTGATTACCTCAATAGATGTAGAAAATGCTTTTCATAAAATTCAACACCCAGCTAATCTGACTCTTCTCATACAAAGCATACAACTTCTTATTCTATTGCCCATTATCCCAATACCACTCAAGGAATAATCTCTTCCTTCATCAATCTGAATTATTCAATATTGTTCCAAATGTATTAGGGTATTTATCTTGACATCTTGTAAATAGGACCTTAGTTTTTCTGGCAAATCTGGCTGTTTTTGTATATTACCAGTTGCTGTTTTCTGTGTATTAATGTACCAAGTCACCTTGCCGAACTTTCATGTTTCATATTATTCTCTTGAGGCTTTAGTTTTATACAGATGCTTCTATTTCTAAATAGTAAAACAAAACCTAAGTGTAACCAAGGAGGTTCACTACACTATTGAAACAAATTTTTGGTATGTCCTTTTAATGGAACCTTAATACAGAGGAGTTAAAATGAGTTGTACTTGTTCAACAGGGTTATCAACATGTAAAGAAGCAAATTACGCAAGTGTACATGTGCAATACCATTGTGTGTTTCACAAACACGAAATATATGTAACTATTTCATGAATGAAGGACTGAATTCCATAATTCCTAACACCACAAGGGTTTGAATGCTGACATATATGCAGCAAGAGTGAAAACAGGCATAAGGGATGGTTACTTCTGAAGAGTCATAAGGGAATCAAATGACAAAGTGGATAAAGAGGGCTTCGACTTCTGTGTAAATTTATTTAAAGAAAAAAAGAGTTGGAACCAATATGGCAAAAGTGAAATATCTGTTAAATACAGGTGAGAACAGTTGCTTATTACTAAAGTGCAGGTGCTTTTGTAAATGCAGAAGTATTCAACAGGAGCTTTGAAAGATTTTTGACTGATCTACTGTCCAAATTTTACCTCAAAATAGTCAATTTGGCCCAGCAAAAAGATTTCGTTGATTTTGGCAAGTTTCTAAAATGTTTTGCTTTCTCCTTTGCTTATCTTAGTAGCAGAAATTACTCCGCTTGTCACTTCCTACCGTTAAAGTGTAAGCTGTGGGAGCAGGCATTTTCCCATTATGTTCAGTTGTATGCGCAAAGCCTTAAAGTGGGTAGACATTCAATAAATTAATGATAAATGTCTCTTAAGTGTTTATTCCTTTCATTTGGAAGCCTGGGTGTAATAGTGGAACCTGGGTACCATGAATATGCAGTACAAGAACCAGGTTTTGTCTAAACAGCAGGTTTTATTTTAGCCTTGACATAAACACAGGAAAGTTCTGTTCAAACACACCATACAATTCTTTGTCTACTTGGTATATAGTAGGGGTTGGCAAAAGAGTCCCACAGAGCTCAGTATGGAAGCTATAGTTTGCTTTTCTGACTATAGATTTCTTCTTTCAATTCAGAATCGATTACCAGTTTTTGAGAATCTTTGGTTCGGCTCAAAGCTAATTCTTATATTTCAACTGTATAGCTAGTATCATTAATCTAAGATAAATTATGATTATGAGATATTAACCTTCACCAATATTTGCTGGTTAACCTACAGAGGACAAGATGGTAGAACTCCTATTCGAGTAAGAAATAATTACTGTAACACAGTAATTTCCTACACAAACAGTTTATGGATATCTTTGAAGTTGTAATCAGTATGTTTAACCTTTAGGGTCTTCTATTTTTCTACAGAAACGGTCACGTTACTAGCCTATGAAATTAGACTCCATGTTGTAATAAACAGACAAAAGACAATCGAAGTACAATTTTTTAATAAAGATAATTACAAAAGATGGAAAAATCAGCTCAGAAAGGCCAATTACCTTTAATAGATCAGTTTTTGACATAATAACACATCAATTTTAAATACTATCACGTAAAGCATGGTGGAGAAAAGAAATTTTGCTTCATAATTAGAAAACTCACAATAAAACTTGCCAAGAAAAACAAAAACAAAGCCATTTTGAAAATAAATACAGTCCATGCCAAAGTAGTATAAAATGAAGCCAGAAGTCTTCAAAAAGAAAAAACATTTTGCTTCCCAATATTTTCTCACATTTTTATGGTTTCTGAAAGTGGTGAGACTCAAATTCAAGGATTGCTGAGCTGTTCTGATTTGGCTCTGTTAAAAGAGGCAATATGAAATATTAAAAATTGCACAATCTCAGTTTAAATGCAATGACCGATAGATCAGTTCCCACCAAGAAACATGTAAGCTGGTAGTGCCTTGAGTGTTTGGAGTACTGACTACCTTGATCTTTTGAGTGGTTTTACAACCCATTCCAAGTCATCCTATGAAGGCTAACACAAAATTATGTGTGGCCAAGCATCTACATGCTTTCTGACAATACAAAGCTCAATTATGGCCTTTTAAAAAATTATGTTATACTAGCCCAGTGATTCTTAAATTTACCTGTCTTATAACACCAAAAAAGTCATGTATATAGAAATAAGAGCACCATGAAAGATGACGATAGCAAAACAAGGCTTAGATAAATTATGTTCAAGAATATAAACGGATTTATTTTAATACATTTAATTAACACTATTATTAGCTTTTGTAATTTTTAAGACATGCTACATAAATGAAAAACGATAAAGTAAATGAAATATAAACTAATGGTTAAGATACATATATATTGTCTTACATACCATACTAAAATTCAGAGCATCTCATAACAACCTACTGATGACATTCCAGGTTCATTTCAGTACTTCTCAAAGAATATATGTATACCCACCACAACCCCAGTAAACATACTCATTATTTTTATAGCATATAAAAATTACTAGAAAAAGAATACAGCTTACCCTTTGGTATCTGTTTTTTCACCACTATTATCCTTGGATTTATCTTCCTCCTTAACATCTAAAAACAAAAATTGGGAAGATATTAACACCTATTTTGAAATATAAAATGTACCTATTTTAAAATATATCTTACTTAAAAGATAAAAAACTGCCATATACAATATTATTTTTCATGAAATTAACAACTAACTAAGCTTCTGAAGAGGTTCAATATCAATGCAACATCACAGTCCTGCTTTAGGAACTTTGCCCTATGGGATCACAGCATTAGAGGCAGGGTATGCACTCTGAAGAAGTTCAGCCAACAGACATGTGCGTAACACCACGGTAGATCAGGAAAGGCAAGCGACCTTTGAGAGGCATTCCGAAGAACAAATCGCTTTTGAGTGGGAAAAGGGAAGAAGTACCTTGAACAGAGGGAAAGCTCAAAAGGACTTTGAGGCAAAAAGAATTAGATTGGAAGGAAAAACTGCAAGACCAATTTGGCTGGAGTTTTGTGACAAGGGGACAGAATCAGATGAGGTCACAGACAAAACAGAAGCTAAATTCTATTGCTTATATAACCAATAGTTTTTTTTTTTTTAATAATGGTTAGGCTAGTACCCTTCTTTTCTAGTACACTCTTTTCTTTTTAAACTTTTAATTTTGTACTGGGGTATAGCTGATTAACGTTGTGAGTTTCAGGTGAACTGTGAAGGGACTCAGCCATTCATATACACAGCAGTTAGTTTTTAAGCCTTCACTATATAAGTATCAGAACTTTACCATTTTAATAAAAATTAACAAAATAGTAAGAGTAACACTATCCATTCCAGATCATTGAACAAATTAGCCAAAATGTGCTACATTTTTTCTTTAGATAAACCAATGAACCTAACTTGTGAGGCACTGATTGTAATACAAACATATAGCAACATGTTTATTACGACATTTGTTTTGGCTTCTGCCTTAATTTTAGATATGTAAACAGAAGTGCCAAGTGGGGTTTGGGGAGGGATGAAGAGCAAAGAAATATTCCTAACTTTAGGTTCTGAACTATGGACTTTAAAAATGTTTTCTATGGTAGTATTTCTTTTATCTGTATGTTGTAAGATTTTAACAAATGTAAGACACTCTAAGAAGAATTTCATTATTAAACTAAGAAATGTAAGTATTATTATCAGCAACAGAAGTATTTAGGAACTAAATACTGTGAGATTAATCCACCACTAGGCCATTAAAGCCAGATCAAAAGGCACTCTCATTTTCAGCTAAAACAGCAATGAAAGATAGGCACTCTAGTACACCCACTTTCCCATTTGGAAGAAAAAGCATAGAAAGATAAACATTTAAAAAGCAAGAATAAATGGAAGACAGACAAACAAACAAAAAATACAGAAAAGACAAATTGACAGAGAAAAGAAAAATACTAGAAAAACCCTACAGCTAAAGTTAAGTCCTTTTTACTTCAATCATAGCTGGAATTTCTGGATGTCAATCAGTACATATGAGCAGACTGGAGCCATCACTGTAATACATTGTGAAGTTAAAATTATAAAATGATATAGAGAGAACAGTAGCCTATAGTGGAGTCAATCCACAAACAAAACAGAACTAAATGTGCAGACGTGCTACAGATTCCTAACACTCTCTAGTAAAAAGAACACGAGAGCCAGCTCACTCACATAACTTCAATATGACAGAAAAAGGATGTTGGCCCAGTACCTCTGAATCTGTTTTCCACATGCTACAGGGTCAAAATTAACAGGTCAACTAAAACCTGTGCTCCTCACCGTTACCTGCATATAGGTAGCAGGTATCCAGCAGGAAATGCACCAAGTATAAGAATTCAGGTATTTAAGATACTGCATTCTCTAGCCACAAGCAGCTCAATCTAGCAGGGAGATATGTAAAGTTCCTAATGAGGTGTTATAATATGATGTGTTAAATAAAATGACTGAGGTATGTGTAAGTGCTCTGGAAACTCAGATAAAAGATAACACACTCTGAAAGCAAATTCAATGCCCTAAATCATCTATTTTCTCAACAGAGAAACTGACACATTTGTCTCAACAGACAAGACACATTTTTAAAGTTAAGACATCAGAAAGTATTATCTCCTCCTAACCCAACTCTCACATCCCTTCCCATCTTTCCACAACTTTTATGTTTCTTTCAAATAATAACAAAGTCTGTTCTCTGAGCCTTTTCAAAATGGTGAAACTGGTCTAAGGTTATATAATGTTGAGTCTTCTTTTATGCTTTATTCTCATGAAATAAACTTACAGGTAGTTACGAATTAGCTTAGAATTTCGCCTCTGCTCATGGGCTATACATATGGGTCACTTTGTTCTCTCTCTTACTCAGTCTAGATCACAGTGCAATGTTCAACATTTTAAGCCTCTGTTGCCAAGAAGACATAGTTTCCTATATTGTAAAAGCAAACGTGACTAATAACATTTAGAGAGCTTTAATTAAAAGTTTACTTACATGGGGGAAAAAAGTCACCTATTTATTTAGCACACTCACCTATTTCTGATACTCATGTAAGTATTTCAGGATCTTATGAAAATTGCCTGGTTGCTCACTTTCAAAAACTTACAATTAAAACATCTATCAAAAAATAAATCTGACCTGTTTTTTTGTCCTCCGTTTCCTTCTTGTCTTCTTCGATTCTAGCTTTTTTGCTCCTTTCTTATGATCAGTCACATTTCTACGACCGCCTTCTCCTTCGTCCTCAGAATCTGAGAACTCTTCATCGCAAGCTATTCGTTTGTCTGATGCTCGAACTGATATATTAAAAGATTTTTAATAAAATTTTGACAAAGGCAGTCACAGGTTTTACAACTGTTAAGTGTTCTGCTCTATAGAAGAACTAGCCAGTCATATTTAAAAGGACAACAGATTTTAAGATTATAACTGAATGCGTGGCTTGCTAAATATTGAAAATTTAGCTTTAATCTAGGAAGAAATAATTCAAAGGAATATGAAGAACATTAGAGGTTCTCATTAAAAAAAAAAATTTGGAGGAAAAAAATATTGCTTTCCTGACAGGAAGTAGGAGTGATGTCTTTAAATAAAAATAACATTTCAGAGCTGAGAGGGGAAGAAGAGAAAATAAGAAATGTCATTTATGTCAATTATGTTAGAATGTCTATACGATAATAGCATACTATTAGGCTAAAAGCCTACAAATTATATTAAGTGGAATTAGATTGTAGAATCAAACAGAAGGTGCTTAATGTTATTCAACTTACTCTACAGCTAACTGGTTAATTTGTAAAAGTGAAATTGCTGACACTCAAATCAGGCTCTGAGACAAAGGAAGTTAAATCTACATAGGATTAAAAAAATGATGAAAATAAAGACAGTAATAATAGTGTGCACGTGAAAACAGGTGTAGTTCTTGGGCAACCAAAACCTTCAAGCCTGTAGTATGCTTTTAATAAACCTGAAAAATGTAACAGAATACACATCAAAGGACTATCTTACTAGAAATTCTCTTGTCTGGATCTTCTCCATCTTCATCTCCACTATCTTCATGAACTGCATCTTCTGGAATAGCTTGCATCTGGACGCCAGGTGCATGAGGCAACATGCGTAAATTTTCAAATAAACGCTGTCTAAATTACAACATGCATAGTTATTAGAAAAAAATATTTTCTTTCAAGTTCCTTTTTAATGTAAGAGGAAACATTAAGCAAAATAAATTGCATCTTTTATCTAGCTTAACCTAAGAATTAAAATCGTAACATTTAGTGGGTACCGATACTTTATCTATTATTAACCTGTTTAATCCTCAAAATTTACAAGGTAGATACTAAATTTCATCCCCCTTTCAAGGATGAGGAAATGTAAGCACAAAGGCAAATTAACTTGCCAAATGTCATGGAGTTAGTGTGTGGTAAGAGAGAGCACAAACCCAGACCTGTGTACTAACAATGTCTCTCCAGACTCTGTTCCTTAGAGAAAGGCTTATCAAATGTCTCAATGAAAATAAATTTCACTTTTCTGTAAAGCAAGAAAATATACAACTTATAGTGCCCTTTTCAATAAAAAAGTCCATTTTAACTAACAGAAAATGGAAGTATTTTTGAGCTATGAATCTATTATACATTTTCCATTATTTTATAAAATTAAAAGAAACTAACAGTCTTAAGGTTTCAAATGCTTTTGACAAAAGGGAATACCTTATGTATAAGTTAAACTGACCTACTGCACATGATCTCCTAAAAGCTTCAAAAGTTACATTAATAATGTTAATCAAATCAATTTGATGATGTCTTACTTTATCTTTTCCATATATTCTGGAGTGTTCTGGTTTGTCATGTTTGAAGGACTAATATGCAGTTTGAAGTCCGGTCCAAAATACTCAAAATAATCATTATATGGCAATTCTATTAAAAACAATGAAATAAAGTTACATATTAAAAGCTCAATCCATACACAAAATCCAGACTCAAGTTGTAAAATATTTCCAGAGAAAATATTTGAAAGTGAATACAAAATGAATTTAGTGACTGCTCTCCTATTTACATAGTTTTAGAATCAACTCTAATGACCTAACCATCTTTTTCTACAAACAGACAGCTCATCCAATAAAGACATCATAATAAGAACACTTACCGTTGGGAATCTCACAATCAAGGGCAACTGCAGTCTCATATGTCCAACACCGAGCAACGTTGCGGATTGTGTATCCACCTCCCCCAAGCATCAGTAATGGTAAATTGAAAGTTTTTACAACTTCTACACATTTAGCATGACCTAAGACAAAGAAGATTTGGGTAACAATATATTTATACACTGTGACAGCTGGGAAAGAAAAATTTAAAAAGATAACAAACAAAATTTTACTCAACCAAAATGGCTTTTCTAAATCTTTAAAAAACAAATAACATGTAAAAATTTTAACTGGCTATGTTAACAAGCGTCCTTGATGGAAAAGTCAAATCTACAGCTATATTAAGATTAACATATAAATATAACACATTTTTATTAATGTGATATGAAGATCCTATGCTCTTATAAAGTTACATGGGGGAAAAATAAGTGAGGTTACAATGAAACATTAAGTACAACCTAATCTAAACTGATGTTTTGTCACCACTTTCCTCCACAGACATGAACAAAAAAAAAAACGTAAGACTATACAGGGTTAATTGTAGGTTATTTTAGATAGTGGCATTATGGACACTTTTCTTAACTTATTTAAATTATTACTATTAAAAACAACTTTAACATATTTCTTTGTATAGAAATTTAAATATAAAGTAAGCCTAACATAAAAACAAAATATTTCCTTTGGATGTCATAATTCAATCATCAATTATGAGTCACTAGTAACTTCTTATATTATCATCATTCAGGAATATAAGTCAACCTTTAAAGCAAAAACAAAACCCTTCAATTACAGAAGAAACTGATACATGTTGAATATTCGGAAAAATCAAAATAAGTACAAAGGAAAAAACTACCTAAAAATCTACCATCCAAAGATGCCGCTGTTGTATTCAGTTGCTAATTCATGTCCTACTCTTTGCAACTTCATGGACTGTAGCTCACCAGGCTCCCCTGTCCATGGGATTTCCCAAGGCAAGAATACTGGAGTAGGTTGCCCTTTCCTACTCCAGGGAATCTTCCCAGTTTAAGGATCGAACCCATGAGTCTCCTGCATTGACAGGCAGATTCTTTACCACTGAGCTACCAGTGAAGCCTCATCCATCCAAAGATAGTTTTTTTAATATTCCCTTCCAATTCTTTCTAATTTTTAAAAAGCTTAATGTTTTTCTTCATGTAACTATAACTGTGGGCATTTTCATTAAGTATTCTTCAATAGTCAATGATTCACAATCCAGTTTTTATTACTGCAATTACAAAAATGCATGCTTCTTATTATAGGGGAAAGCCATTTGGGTATTTTTAAAGATGAAACAAACAAAAAATTAACTTAAAGACTTCTAAGTAAAGAAAGCTGGCTAAAAAGGACATTTCCTTTTCTTTCATCTCAAAATCAAAAATGATTATATAGGGAATTTTTTAAAGGCTAAAACTTATAAAAATGGAGAATGGAGAACATACAATGGTAACAATATAAACGAAGATAGAAAGGAGACAGACAAGAGGTAAACTGACTTTTGCACACCTGAGAAATCTGAATTGAAGCTGGCACTGGAAAAAGCTTGGAATCAAGCTTAAGTTTTGGGATTGCAAATACCTTTATATGCTTTATACAACTTATATTCTATCAGTCCGTTGAAATATAATGTAGATTTACAGTAAATGTTGTAGCTTGTAGTTATGAAAGCTATTAATTTTACATACAAAGGCATTAAGAACTTTCAAAAGACAAGAAAATTGACAAATTAATGCACATTTTGAGTACATTAGATAGATTTTAAGAAGATCATATCCATTTTTGAGGAAACAGATAATTTCAAATCGTTCAACCTAATATAAGCAGAATAGATTGATTATATAATAATTCTAATGCTGCTTGGCACAGGAACTATCCTAGTATTAAATAAAATAGTCTTTAAAATCTAAATTTAGTTACTAATTTCCGTTTAAGTCAACAGTAAGTAGTACTGGAAAAAGTTCTACCTGAGCTTCTTCCCCTTTTCTGAGAAAATTCAAGCAGAACATGAACTTGTTACCTAAAAGTTCAAAAGGAAAACAACTCCAAAATCCTGTACAATATCCATGATTAATCACTACTAACCTACATACCATAAATTTTAAGAACTTATAAATTTTCAGATTTATTCTTACACCCTAGCAGCTCATTTCATAATGGTGATCTTTACTTTGGTCTGGACCTCTATCATGTTGATTATAACACTTAAAAGCAAAGAACAGCTCAACATTCTAACAGATCTACAGAGGAAATTCACCCAAATTCACAGGTCACCTTCTTGACCTGTTCAAGAAGGTAAAACTGATAAAAAAAACCTGATCCACCTTCATTTATTAATGAGTAAGGAGAAAACTAAGGACATGACAAAATTGCACAGAAAAACAAGTTATGCAAAAGGAAAATTGAGCAAGCTGAACCATGCTTTAATGTTTTTGATGACGCCATAAACAATGACTACTGTAACTAAAATTCTGGTCTAGATTTAAACTGCAAAAATGGGATACTGGAAGGGTAAATGCATGTGTTAGGGACAAAGTGGTGACTCTCTTTTCTTTCACAAAATTAAAATTAAGTTAAAAATAATAATACATCTTGCAGAATTCCCAGGGTGTCCAGTGGTTAGAACTCTTGGGCTTGCACTGCTGAGGGCCTGAGTTCAATCCCTGGTTGGGGAACGAAGATCCCACAAGCTGCACGGCATGGCCAAAAAATTTTAGAAGCTTGCATACTGTCTTAAGAAAGGTAAGCACCAAAAGAATCAATCAAAAATGTTAAAAATTATGCTAAGTATTAGATGTGGAATCTAAAAACAAATGAACAAATATAACTAAACAGAAATAGTTACAGAAAACAAATAAGATAGTTTCAAGAGGGGAGAGAAACAGATGAAGGAGATTAAAAGGTACAATATAAATGAGAAACAGGTATGAAATATATAGTGTTAGGAATACAGTCAATAGCAAAATAATACCTTTGCATGATGATTGATGACAACTAGACTTATTGTGGTTATCATTTGAAATGTACAGATTATCAAATTACAACGCTGTGGACCAGAGAATAACTACTATAATGGTGCAGGCCAGTTATACTTCAAAACAATTAACAAACAAACTGACAGAAAAAAGAGATCAGGTTTGTGATTACCAGGGGTGGGAGGGGATTAGATAAAGATAATAAAAAGATACAAACTTGTAATTAAAAATTTAGTATTAGGGATAAAATGTACAACATGATGCAGATAATTAACACTACTGTATGTTATAAATGAAAGCTATTAAAGACAGTAATCCTAAGAGTTCTCATCACAAAGAAAAATATATACATTTTCAATCTACTTCTTTAATGTTTTAACTATAGGAGATGATGAGTGTTCAATAAACCTTCTGTGTTAATTAATCATTTCAGGATGCTGAAATCATGCTGTTGAAGTCAAATTATAATGTGCACCTCAAGCTTACACATGACTGCATGTCAACTACATCTTAATAAAACCAGAATAAATAAATAAACAAATACAAATTAAAAAAAAAGAAAATCACTGCCTTGGTTGGACAAGTCTTACAAAACTGCTCATGTAAAAATGTATATATAAATTTGACAAAATAAAAGACCTAATTTACTGAAACTAGATTAACTGTAATTATATAAATCAATTCGAAATACATACATACATATGCCAAAAACCCATAAAAAATATAAGACACATGTGGTTCCATGTTAAGTAGCAGGTAAAAAACAACAATTTTTACAGGAAGTTCTTCGGAAGAAGAAAATTTTTTTCTGGCGTATCACTCTTCAAATTGCTTACCTTTAACTGTCAAATTGAAGCAACCGAGTCTATCACCAGATAGTGAGTCTGCACCACACTGTAGCACCACAGCACTAGGCTGATACATCTCCATCACCTTCGAAATAATCTATGTATAAGGTAACAAATGTTAATATCTCTAAAAACATTTTAGAATTCCTTTCATTTTAAAAAATAGTAATACTTACAGGCTTAAATATCTGGCCATACGATTCATCATCTATTCCATCTCTCATTGGAAAATTGACAGCATAGTATTTGCCTTTTCCTGCGCCAATATCCTAAAATACATAGTGTAAGTAGATCTTAGAGAATACATCATAATGAAAAGTTTGACATACTTAATTATTAAAGTATTTTTAAAAGACTTAAACAGTAGGTAACAAACCCAATTCTGAATTCATCTTATAGGCTGAGAGAGGAAATAATACAGAATAAGTATGTCTTTCAACATTTATGGATATTTATAAAGCTGAAAAGAACCAATTCTGGTCCATCTGTAACGATTATTTTGGGGAGGAAAGAAATTTAACACAGTTAAGGGCAGTTTGAAATTAAATATTACATTAACTCAAGAAATTTGTCATAAACAAAATACACATGACAAATTTACCAGTCAAACTGTAGGAGATACAAACGCTGAGCCAAAGAGCCCTGCAGGACAGTGTTGCCCTGCATTGTCTCCAATGCAAAACCCTTCTTGTGGCTCACAAGCTGGCATGCGTTGATTAATACTTGTAAGACTTTCTTGAAAGCTGTTAAGACTTCAAGACTTCAGACTAAAACACTGAAATCTGTCTTATTTAACTGGGCTTGAAATAAATTTTGTTTCTACTTGTTAAAAAGTATCACTCAAGGCATTAATACCTCCCATAAGAAGCAAAGGAGAGAAACTGAGTTCCAGCAACACATACACAAAACATATATACTTGTTTTATTAATTATAATTTATGCATGTATAAATCTATGCTTATGTATATATGTACACACACACACTATAAACAGTTGATCTTTGAACAACACTGGGGTATCAACAACAGCATAGTTGAAAACCTGAGTTTAACATTACAGTCTGTCCTCCATATTCACAATTCTGCATCTGTGGATTCAGTTAACTTCAAGTTGTGTAGCACTGAAGTAATTACTTAGTGAAAAAAGTCCCACAGAAGTTCAAAACCTGTGTTGTTCAAGAGTGAACTGTATATTTTTAGAAGAGATGGTAGAGACATTTTTCATGTGTTTTAAATTACAATTGACTTGTAATTTAAACACAGCAAGGGTTTGAATGGTGGGTCCACTTTTATGCAGATTTTTCCCCCAATAAATGTATTAGAAAATTTTTCTAGAGATTTGAAACAATATGAAAAAACTTGTACATGAACTGCAGTATAGAAATATTTTTGAAAATTAAGAAAAAGGTATGTCATGAATGCATAAAATATGTAGATATACATATACAAAATATGTTAATTGGCCATTTACGTTATCATGAAGGCTATTAGTATTCATGCTTTTGGGGAGTCAGTCATATGCAGATTTTCAATTGCAGGAGAGTCAGCATCCCTGATCCCCTTGTTTTTCAAGGGCCAATTGAATAATGTCTCAATATTTATGAATCTTTAGGATTACTAATACAAATACATGCATGGAACAATCTCAGCTTGAATCCACTTTTTAAAGAGCATAGTTTACCCTTCAATATTAGAGTTATTATGATCCAACTTTCAATGAAAAAGCATGAAATTACACACCCACTCCCACAATTTCTCTCAAAAATTTAAATTTTTATATAACTAAATACAAACTAAACACATATGGACAAACTAAAATACTGTAAATCCTGAGACTTCTATAGTAAAAAAACACAGTTGGAATATACATTGACACTAAGATTTCAGAATACAGAAAGTTGGTCAGCACTTCTTACTCAAGTTAAAGGTGAATTAAAAGCACTTCTCACTCACAGTTCAGAACTGCGGCCCTTACTGGACCGAGTTTTATACCCTCCATAACTGCTAGTTCCTCACACCTTTGTTTTTTTTTCTTCCATGTAGACTACTGATCTAATAATAATGCGAGCATAGTTTTAACAACGATCTAAGCTCACGAGACTTCTTTTCTGATTTAGAATGAATTCTCAGGTAGAAAAGGTAATGTTTACTAAATTATATAAAACTTGAGCTTCATGAAAGTCCAAATACAACAACACATACAATGTAGGAAACTGATTTTAGTTTCCTAAACTTGGGGATATCTTTTAATATCTAAAGGGAAAAGAAATGTGACATTTCATAGGAGTATAAAATCTTGAGAGGAAAAGAGATGTTGCAAGTCATTTATCATTAAAACACACATATTCCAGTATCTTCCAACTTCAAACAATTCTAAGTACACTGTCAGAAATTAAACAGAGGCTTCCACTGCCATTTCTGAGATGAGTTAAAATTATACTGCAAAACACAATTTCTTTAAGCTTAAAGCTGGGAAAGTTTTTGCTTAATTTCCATCATAGTGCAATGGTTACAGACAAATTCTACTGGTTTAGAGCAGTGGTTCTTGCATTTTAGTGTGCAGAATAGAATCGTTCAGAGTTTCTAGAGTCTGAGAATATGTGCTTTTAGGTTCTCAGGTTTAACTGACTCTGCTAGTTTAAGGATCACTGGGAATCACCGGTCTGTAAGATAAGACCAAGTGGGGAAAGGCACTGGATGAGCTAACATAGCAAGAAAGAACTGAAAATATAAATTATTTTAAAAGCCACACAATTTAAACTGAACTAAATTAAACAAATGACGTCCTACACACCTATGGGTAAAGAAAAGTTTCACCATCTGCACTCTTACTGAAAGAATACAATCTTGTGATCAAACAATTAAATCAAACATTTGAAGACTACTTTAAGCCCACTCTAAACTTTTGGTTGTTAAACTCTAACATAATGACATACCACAGACTTAAAACTTACCTTAACATAATAGTTTAGGACTAATGTTGAATGGCATGCTAAAAGAAATCTCCCATATAATACAGCTAAATTAAAAGCAGCTGTATAAATTTTTGAATAAACTTCAACATGCATGTAATTTGGTTCAAAAACAAAACCTCTAGTGAAACAAAAAAAAAGGTGGGGGGGACTTCAAAGCACTAAATGAAAGACGATAACAGAAATATAATAGAAATAAATGTGCTTAATATATAAATAGGCAGGCAGGATAAGCTATAATATTCTTTTTCTCCCTAAATTGTGAGGGAGTTGGGGGATAGGAATGAGGGAGGAGAGAGGGAAGCCTACAGAAAAAAAGAGATTAAAGTCTGAGTAATTGAAGACGAATCACAAAAAGGGGGCAATACAAAAACCTTAAAAAGACAAGTCAATTATTTTTATCCCATCAATCTTTATATTCAATAGCAATATAGGCTACAATCAAGTAGGTTTTGAAAATTCAAACTTAACATTAAAAAAACTGCTTCATGCTTTGTGGATGTTCAAAAGTATTTATTCAACCAAATAAAAAGCTCAGCAAAAGAAAGCCCTTAAAGTTACTGAATTTTTGCTTACAGTCAGCAAAAAAGTGAATTACAACGTTACAGCACATAAAAATGACCTAATCCTTCATATAAGCTTCAAATTAATGATCCAGAAAAATATTAGTTCAGGTGTAAGATTACTAACCTCCTCTAGGTTCATCTAATAACATTTATTCAGACAGAATTCAATCTTACCCTTAAGTCTCCTGTTCCAGGAAAGTATTCCCCATACTTATGGAATGATACAGTCATTACACGATCTGTTGTATAAAAGCCTCCTCAACACCATCACCATGATGGATATCAATATCAATATATAAGACTCTCTGATGATACCTGAAAACAAAGTTTCCAAAAGGTTTTAAGACAGGAAGAACTACCATGGATTCAGGAATCTGTTTTTGAGCTCCTGCATTCCAGAATGTTTAATCCCCTTTCTTTTCTTTACTTCTAGCCTAAGAGACCATTCAAAGAGACCATCCTTATTCAAGTCAGAGATTGAACCTCAGATCTTATAAAGCTTCTCTTTACACCCTTTACATCTAGGTAAGAAAATATATTTACTTTCTGAAATCTCTCTTATTCTGCTTTGAAAACATAGTGTATGTTTCTACATATTTATAAATGAAGATTACACCTTAGTTACAATTGCTACTGTAAAGCATCTCACATCTCTCTAGTAAATCTTTAGTATTGTAAAACAGGGTGTAACACAGTTCAAATGTGGACAATGGCTTCTGTACAGTCTTTGAGAACATATTTTTTTTTACATTTTTAAATGACTAAAAATATGATCAAAACATTAATTTCATGATATGTGAACAATTAAACAAATTTAAATTTCAATGTCTATAAGTAAAGTGTTAATGAAATATGGCCATGCTTGTTTGTTCACTATTCTCTATGGCTTCTTTTCCATTTTAACTGAACGGCTGTGACAGAAACCACCAGCTTCTCATCACTTGACAGTGCTGCTTGGAGAACGACCAATCACTGCAGAATCCGAACGCATTTTAAGAGTCACCCACACCATCATACTGGACATCTTATATTAGTGATAACTCACGTCAAAACAAAAGAAAGTGAATGTCATATGTCCTCCTTTCAAGGCACAAGGAAGTGATGATTTTTATGGAATTAGATGGCATAGTACTATTATTTATTTCACAATACTACCACAGCCATGTTAAAAGAATGTAATATATACAGGCTGACAAAACAAGACTAAGCCCTCACAAGAATATCCTCAACTCACAGGAAAGCAACATTCAGAAACTTAGAAAATAATGTCTCATCATAAGACTTTCTCTAAAATAATAAAATAAAAATAGTGTAAACAGGCTTCCCTTATTGCCCAGTTTGTAAAGAATCCACCTGCAATATGGGAGCCCTGGGTTCGATCCCTGGGTTGGGAAGATCCCCTGGAGGCGGGTATAGCTACCCACTCTGGTATTCTGGCCTGGAGAATTCCATGGACTGTATAGTCCATGGGGTTGCAAAGAACAGGACACCACTGAGTCACTTTCACATAGCGTAAACAAAGTATCTGAACAGCTCAAAAGCTGTTTGCTGTTAATTAAATCAAGTTTGTACCACTTGAAGAAACGTGTCCAGAGAAACTAAACTCAGCTTGTTGACTACTAGCATGTGGGCAAGAACTACTGCTCTGAGAGGAAGACACAGGAACCAACACCAACAGGGAGTTAAAACAAGGCAAATGGTTTCAAGTGGTTTTCCTTGGATCTCTATTAGTCAATTAACACAGCTCAGTTTTTTATTGAGTCAATATCAAATTTTAAGTGACTGAAAAAATCAGCCTTTATAAATAGCATGCATGGAATAACTTCAGCCAAGAACATTTTCAATTTGAGAAAAATACAAATTTGTTACAATCTGAAGTAGAATCGGCTAAGATGTGTTATCTAATGAGAGTTTTAAAAAAAAAGTCTAACTTTGTAAATCTTCAAAATCACAAATACCTCTATAGATCTTTCTCTCCAACTGACAGTCAAGAAAAACTTTAAAAACTGATTCCATTAGCGATTTAGAGATAATTATATTCATTAGTTGGAGAAGGCAATGGCAACCCACTCTAGCACTCTTGCCTGGAAAAATCTCATGGATGGAGGAACCTGGTAGGCTGCAGTCCATGGGGTCGCAAAGAGTCAGACATGACTGAGCGACTTCACTTTCCCTCTTCACCTTCATCCACTGGAGAAGGCAATGGCAACCCAATCCAAGTGTTCTTGCCTGGAGAATCCCAGGGACGGGGGAGCCTCATGGGCTGCCGTCTGTGGGGTCGCACAGAGTCGGACACAACTGAAGTGACTTAGCAGTAGCAGCAGCATATCCATTAGTAGAGAACAAACTTCAATCTATGAGGGAGCTAGGCAGTAGACTGGTCACATTCAATAGGTAAACAAATTTCAACACAGGTTTCAAATTTTCTTGAAAGTGAAAACTTACAAAATGTTAAAACACAAACTTCTAGTGTCACGTCATTTTTTTCACTAGTTAGAACTACATCTCCAATCTAAACTGTCAAGCTACTTCTAATACTTTTAGGAAAGTACTTAATATAACTCTGAGACATATGTACTTCTCATAATAATCCAGGAACTAGTCAAATTTCCTACATTTTTACAATGGTTTTGAATGAATCTGTACATGATTCATTACCTATTTTCAACCCATTGTTCACATTTTTAAAAAGGCACAAGTTTTTATTATGAATTAAAACACTTTTTACAGGAAAAATGTCAAACACAATGAACTTACTTTAGTAATTCAAGGATGGCAAGCACAATATCATTAACATAACAGAATCCTGATGCTTCTGATTTCTTAGCATGATGTAATCCTCCAGCCCAGTTAACAGCCATATCAGTTTGTTGTCGGTTTAACTTCACAGCACCAGCTAACAATTAAAGATAGGAGAAATTTTTAAATATTCAAAATTAAAAGTTATTATAACTAGACAAAAGCCCTAGAGGAAAGAGGATATCATGTATAAGCAAATGAGTATAAAATCATAAAAGGGTCACTGTCATGGCCACCAACAGTTTCTCTTTAGGTAACTGTTTTCCTGTAGCTGTGATCTGGTTAAATAAGAGCACATAGTTGGAAAGCGGTAGTGACAATGGTAGCTAGAAGAAAGGGAGGAAAAAGAAGTCTCTAAGTGAAAATGCAACTGAAGTAAAAAGCTGTAAATAAGAAGTTTGCAACATTATGATCACAAAACTGGGGGGGGGGGGTGTGCCATTGAAAACAACTGTTAACTGTAGACAGCTATAAACATACTATACACATACTACTTTTGTTAATTAAAATCAGCCACTATTAAAGCTTGTTTCAAACAAATATCTCAAAAATACAAGTTTAAATCAACTTTTAAATTTGACAAAATCAAGACACTTACCAACTGAGCCACCAGTTGAAAGCTGACAAAACTCAAAAAGTCCATCAAACACTGGACAGTCCTCTCCGACATTAACTGTGGAAGACGGATTTCATTAATTTCAATCCATTCTGTGAATCAATGAAAGCCTTTTCTTACAAAAACTATATCCTAAAAATAACATTTGTTTGATGCAATCATAAAACATACATATCATAGTAGTAAAGTTTGCAATTTTATCCAAGGCAGTTAAAATATTATATCTGAAATACCACCACCAATTCTTAACATTATCATCTGTGGAAAATATCTGCTTTTAAACAAATCAATAGCTATCAAAATAGAAAAGGTATTTGGGGTTATTCAATTAAAATATGAGGTTAAATTTCCTAGGCATTTCTCCTTAAATATACAACAGTAAATTAATCAGAATCCTAAAAGTTTAAAGCTCAATTGCTTTATGATTTACATTCTTTAAAACTCCTTAAAGTATATAGAACATCCATAACTTTGAGATGTACTGATTACCAAAAAAAATAACAGTTGGTTGTCCACATCCATGGTTAGTGTTAATCTTAAAAGATGGTAAGAATTAATTAAGCTCATGACAACCAAGATACAGATGAAAGAGCTACTTAATGCACAAGGAGACAACATGTGCATATAGATATACAGCACATCACAACATATTTAGCTTCTTAGTACTGAGAGGATGAAATGGACATAGACTGTACAACCCATTCTCAGTTCTCCTCACCCCCTCAACTTATATCTGCTTCAAGAAAAAGGGTCATTACTTCGTATAGCTTTGCACATCCTTAATTTATTTTAATGTATACATTTTAGCTTCCTGCTATTCAGATATGATCATTATCTTAATATAATTCAGTATTATGTAAATTTAAAACCAATCTTGTTAGTTCATTTTACCTTAGGGCTAACTATGACTTAATCTAAGCCTAAATCCGCACTGAAAAAACAGGGGCAAATAATATCTGTTAATATTTGTAACACAACATCTTATTGAATCAAATGAGATAAAACATACATCAGATTCTATGAATTTATAAGATGTCTAGCAACTACACTTAATTTAGTATTACTGAACAAATAATACTGTTTTCTTTTAACAAAATCATTAATGAAGTCCATCAATAAAAACATCAAAATGAACGCCAGTATCAAGCTTTAAAAAACACTGTTCTAGTCATTTTAGAAAGACATCTTGCACTCTATCTTCTTGCATTCAATCTCTACTAATAAAATATCTACAAAAGATAACACTGTGTAGAAGAGAGTCAAAAGCTTCATTGATAGAACAAAGGGAAATACAGATATACGTTCAATTGTCCCTTGGTATCAACAAGGTATTATTTTTAGAACCCGGATGATACCAAATTCTGGGGGATGCTCAAATCCCTCATACAGTATTTTCATACAATCAATGGAATATCCTCCCATATATTTATTAAATCATCTCTGATTACTCACAATACTTAATACAATGATAGCTGTATAAAGTTGAAATAAGTTGTATTAAGTTGAAAGTAGATACTTTTAAAGGAGAAGGCAATAACAACCCACTCCAGTACTCTTGCCTGGAAAATCCCATGGATGGAGAAGCCTGGTGGGCTGTAGTCCATGGGGTCGCTAGGAGTCGGACACGACTGAGCAACTTCACTTTCATGCATTGGAGAAGGAAACGGCAACCCACTCCAGTGTTCTTGCCTGGAGAATCCCAGGACAGGGGAGCCTGGTGGGCTGCTGTCTATGGGGTTGCACAGAGTCGGACACGACTGAAGTGATTTAGTAGCACCAGCAGATAGTTGTAAATGCAATGTAAACAGTTGCCCACAAGAGGCAAATTCAAGTTCTGCTTTTTGGAACTTTCTGGAATAGTCTGGATTAAAGCACACAAATAGAAGACAAGAAATATACACACCAGACTACTGCCAAAGTACAGTCATATTTTTAAAAGCAGGGGAGTGAGGTTTCCCTACCAACATCCACTATCTCAAAGTTAACAAAGAACCAAACCAAAGAGCAAAGAACATCCAAATGGCTCTTTGGCAGACCAATAAGCTTCAGCCAGGGTTGTTGTTTTTTTTTTTTAAAGCAGCTTTAGTATTGTCACATGGACTTTAAAAATAAATAAATAAATAAAATAATTAGATCAGGAAAATATCTAGACTTAGGTAACTCTAACTGCAAGTTCTGAGAGTACTTATTTATACTTATCACTACTAATATATACTTTTAACATAGAAACGTACATCTCTGCATCTGCTTACTATACTCAGACATGTTATCTGGTCTTATTGAACGTAGAAATTTGATGTACTCATCACTGTGGTATTTTGTCATTTCTTCAGCAGTGGCTTTATGGGGCCTCTGTGAAGAAAATAAATGTCAGAATTGTGGAATTACAACTGGTTAGATCAGGGTTACCAAACATAAAGTATACAATGAGCCCTACCACTACTCTCAAAAGAACTAGGTCTGCCAGAATATAAGAGATAAATCTCAAAGCAAATCCAAATTTATACATGTGTGTTTTAGAAAGCAGTAATCAATTTCAAAAACAATATTCCTTTTAAAAGGATTACACAGGTCTAACACCAACTATGAATTAATCACTCCTTTGTAGTGGAAACGGCTCAATCCTTCTAAAGACAAACCCATGTCCATAAACTCTACTTTCTAACATTTTCTACCATAAACCTTCTGCTCCACTGCCAGTAATTTCATCACTGACCATTAATTTTCAGGAAGGTTGGGACTCATCCAGGTAAAATGAGACTCATTTTCTATTAGTTCATGATCTCTCTTCCTTTTCCTTTGACTATCCCATCATCCTTGTTCCTAGGAAGCTCACTTCATTTATGACACCCTTCTTCCACAAGGCTTCCTGAATGCAAGTCCTATTCAACTCCTCTTCTCTAAGTGTTTATAATCTCAAAGAAGCTTACATATATTGCCCAACACTGTTCACTGCTCTAAGCTGTCCTATTCTCCCCCAACAGACAGGAATTGTTACATCTTATATCTGTTTGTCTACATTCTTATCTTTTCTGCACAATAGACACTTTGCATGCTTACGAATACAGTGTTTCATATGCCAACAAATATTTGTACGATTAATTTTCTACCTAATTCTTTTGTAATAGTCCCAGATAAACTCTTCAGCAGCATAGACAGGTTATTTTAACAAAAATATTTAGTATGCTAAATTGAGTTGGTCTCCAGTTATGGGAAAACCTGGGGGAGAGAGACTGTTTTTTTTAATGGTTGAAGGAAGAAGGGAAAAAGGAGGCCACAGCTCCCACACTCTCAAGTTCTCTCTGAAAATGGAAACAAAGAAAGAGGACTTTCTGTTTCCTTCCAGTCCTTTTCATCTGCTAAATGCCCTCCAACTTTGAAAACAAAGTTTCAAAGCAATGGTAAAAAACAAAGAAAACTGGATATTTACCAAAGATATACTCACATATATTTCCATTTTTCTATATAAGCCATAATTTAGCAGCAAGTTATGGGTCATGCGGATCCTGTGAGGTTTCATGGGATGACCCTGTCCATAATAATAATTTCCAATATCACCTAAAAAGGAAAGACAAAATGAACAATATAGAATCTGAATGAACTAGTTATTGTTCACTATTAGAAGATGTCACCTAAATAAGCTTTATTTAAAATATTAAACGATATTAAATTTTGCAACTCTCAAACTATTAGAAAACCAAGATACTATGCATGCTTTTACACACTGAGGACTCCATCAATACACTATGTTTGTTCAAATATTAAGGCAAGCAAGCTTTTCTGATTTTTAGTTTACTAGAAGTTTGAGATCAGCATAAATAAAATACTGTTTACTCAAATTACAAAAAGGAGTTACTGTTCCTTAAAGTGACACCTGCTTTTAGTATTCAATGGCAAATTCAGATGCATAAGGTACGTAAGGAGTTTCACAAGTATGACTTATTGCATCTTAGATGATTCACTGGCATCCTCAAACCCTGTATAGTTGGTATTACCAAAGCTGGAATGTTTTATACATCCATATCGGTCAATAAGGAATTTTGGTAACTGAAACTGGGATCCTAAATAAAGTTTTCTTATGGCATACTACAGTTTTCAGGCTAATGAGGATATTTTGCCTCATTCTTCATGATTAAATAGTTATAATTCCTATCTTCTATGATATATCATATTCCAGGTCTTAACAATTTACACATAAGGTTTACTTTAAATAATACCCCAATCCCAGATTTTTGCCTACCAAATTCCAATAAAATACTTTTAGGTAGGTAAAGAGCCAGTGTTTCTTTAATAAAAAGTGTTAAGGATGCCACTTATATATACACCGTTTTTCTAATGCAATGGGCAATTTTTACAACAATGTTTATTAGAAATTACTTTCAGTACTAATTCTAGTTTTTAAATAACCAAGTCTAAAATTTGAGCCAATCTGACTGCAATGGTTTGAACTCATCTTACATAAAATAAAACTAATAAATAATAAAAACTAGAGATAAAGAATGTTTACTCCCCCTTCTACATCAAAAATATCTTTCAAAATCCTGCCTAAATACACACCTTTTTGGGTTTAATGACACTGGAATTAAAAACTTCTGCTTCTCTTTTCCATATATTTTAACAGTAGTCCAGGATGAACATTCACTTTTACAACACTGTAACATACTCGTTTCTAATACTACTACTAATTGGTTTTGTTGGTGCTGCACCTTTAATTTACTTAACTCTTCATCTTCAAAACAAGCTTTCCTCTGAAAACAATTCATATATATACATGGTCAACCTTTCTTAATCTGTGCCAACAATAAAGCTAAGACAATACAGACAAGTAGCAAAGCAGAGCTACGGGGATATGGTTCTGCATTTATCACAGTTCAGAGGCTGTGAGTACATGAGAGTACAGGAAACTAACAGTTAATTTCCTAGCTGTAAAGCTCTGTGTTACATCATGACAATACACATAAAGTTCTTGAAAGCATCTTGATCTCAGTGAATTCTTAGATATGGAAAGCCCACTAGATTTACAAAGTATCATGGGCCTAAGTTAACACAAGGAAGGTATTTCTAAGTTATCCCTACTAAAGGAGATAACAAGAATAAGAATAAAGATTCTCTAGCTTCCCAGGTGGTACAGCGGCAAAGAATCCACCTGTCAATGCAGGAGATGCAAGGGATGCAGGTTCGCTCCCTGGGTCAGAAAGATCCCCTGGAGTGGGAAATGGCAACCCACTCCAGGGTTCTTGCCTAGAAAACCCCCATGGACATAGGAGCCTGGAGGGCTACAGGCCATGGGATTGCAAAGGTTGGACACAATTGAGCAACTGAGCACACATAGCCTTCACATAACTTCCATCTCCTCTGTGTAAAAATTATCAAGATGAAATGTCTCTAATATCCATATCTTAAGATCAAATACTCTAGTTATGAACATACTGAGAATTCAATAAAAAGCTATCACTAATCTAATAATTAAAAGATGCTTGCTCCTTGGAAGAAAAGTTATGACCAATCTAGACAGCATATTAAAAAGCAGAGACATTACTTTGCCAACAAAGGTCTGTCGAGTTAAAGCTATAGTTTTTCTAATAGTCCTGTATGGATGTGAGAGCTGGACTATAAAAAGCTGAGCTCCAAAGAATTGATGCTTTTGAACTGTGGTGTTGGAGAAGACTCTTGAGAGCCCTTTGGACTGCAAGGAGATCCAACCAGTCCATCCTATAGGAAATTAGTCCTGAATATTCACTGGAAGGACTGATGTTGAAGCCGAAACTCCAATACTTGGGCCACCTGATGCAAAGAACTGACTCATTTGAAAAGACCCTGATGCTGGGAAAGATTGAAGGCAGGAGAAGGGGACCACAGAGGATGATATGGTTAGATGGCATCACTGACTCAATGGACATGAGTTTGAGGTAAACGCCTGGGAGTTGGTGATGAACAGGGAGGCCTGACATGCTGCAGTCCAAGGGATCACAGAGTTGTACACGACTGAGCGACTGGACTGAACTGAACTAATAATGAGAAAGACAACAATAATGTACAAAAGTAAAGTATAGCTGTAATTTCTCAGCAAGAGGGCTTGGGAAAAAAAAAGATGTTTACAGTGATTAGCATTTATTCAGAGCATCCAGAAGGCACTGTTCTAAGCACTTCACATGTATTATCTGTTAATCTTTTCAGCAACCCTATGATGTTAAGTTCAGTTCAGTCGCTCAGTCGTGTTCGCCTCTTTGCAACCCCGTGGTTGCAGCACACCAGGCCTCCCTGTCCATTACCAACTCCTGGAGTTCACTCAGACTTGCGTCCTCTTATCCTCTGTCGTCCCCTTCTCCTCCTGCTCCCAATCCCTCCCAGCATCAGAGTCTTTTCCAATGAGTCAACTCTTTGCATCAGGTGGCCAAAGTACTGGAGTTTTAGCTTTAGCATCAGTCCTTCCAAAGAAATCCCAGGGCTGACCTCCTTCAGAATGGACTGGTTGGATCTCCTTGCCATCCAAGGGACTCTCAAGAGTCTTCTCCAACACCACAGTTCAAAAGCATCAATTCTTCTGCGCTCAGCCTTCTTCATAGTCCAACTCTCACATCCATACATGATCACTGGAAAAACCATAGCCTTGACTAGACGGACCTTAGTTGGCAAAGTAATGTCTCTGCTTTTGAATATGCTATCTAGGTTGGTCATAACTTTTCTTCCAAGGAGTAAGCGTCTTTTAATTTCATGGCTGCAGTCACCATCTGCAGTGATTTTGGAGCCCCCAAAATAAAGTCTGACACTGTTTCCCCATCGATTTCCCATGATTATTGTTCCTATTTTATTAAAGTGAAGACGGAGAGATGTAAATAAGTCATGTGATACTGTGAAAGTCACACAGCTAGCAAGTAGAAGAGCTAGGTTCAAACTGGGACAGAGCACCTCTGCCAGTCTTCGTAAGCAGTAGCTATTGGGGAAGTAATGGCGCTTACACTCACTGGAAAGAAATGGTAGGGGAAGCCTGACCAAAGGACACACAGCGGAATACGAACATTTAAAGAAAATGAACATTAAAAAAACCACCTATCTACCAACAGGGTCCTCAAATTTTATATGAATATATACAGCTTTCAACAAGTTTCTTGGCTATACTTTGGGGGCCCAGTTCTACCAAGAATACGCATACTACGTAAATAACACAGCCACAGGGGCAGCCAAGCTACAGACAACTGCTATTTGGTTTATGAAGCATTCTTCCAAAACATAAGGGAGTACTAGAAGAACTGCTTAACCCCCTATCACAAAATTCTCTGCATGACTGCTTTGCAGACATCTCCTTTTCCATAAAGATAAAATAGCTTTCCTTGGTTGCAAAAACCTATGGATTTCATTCACCTCATTTAAATGGTCAGGAATGTGACCTGGGGGCTTCCCAGGTGGTGCAGTACCATTGCAGGAGACATGGGTCCAATCCCTGAGTCGGGCGATCTCCTAACTAGGAAAAAGCAACCGACTCCAATATTTTTGTCTGAAAAATTCCACGGAAAGAGGAGCTTGGCAGGTTACAGACCATGCTGTCAGAGTCAGACACAACTGAGCAAGGATGCAATATAATTTGGGCATTTAAAATGTTACTTTGATTTTCATCATAATACTAAAAAATGCTTTACCAGTGAAATAAGTATTCAGAAAAATTAGCGTGAAGTGGTTCCATGACTACAACAAACTCTGTCAATGTGAAGTAATTAACAAAAAGATTTAGGTATTACCTGCAAAATTTTCAAAACTGCTCACTCTTCAAGAAGCTCCCAGAATAGAAGTGGCTAAACTAGACTTAGAAGTGGCTAGACTTCTAAGGTCTACTATCTCTTTTCTTTAAAGTTCTCGAGACTAGATCTATTTGATTTTATAAATGTAACATGATGTATCTGCCATGTATTATGTGACAACCTTAAGTCTGGGCCGCATTCTGTAAGCAAACATTAATATTTCTGCAGCAAAAATGTGTAAATATTCAAAATAAATGGATGATAAAAAAAGATGGTAAAATTAATTCAAGTTAAGCTTTGATTCCTAATGAATTGCAAAATTTTGTTTTCACTTTTCAGATAATTTTGGATTTCAGGACTATGAAATTAACCTTTATGCCTAAAGAAAAGTCGACTAAAAACGAATCAAGAAAAAACAGAGAGCTACTGTATTATTTTTGTCTTCCACAGACTAGATAGACCACGAGTGACTTTAGCACACTGGCTGCTTCTTGAAATACTCAGTCTTGGTTTCCAGGACTTGCCTGGATTTCATACCACCCCACAGCCATTCTTCCATCAACTTTTATTTATCAAGTCTCTTCAGTTCACTCATTCATCTCCCACATCAAGAGCCTACTGTGTGCCAGGTGGGTGCCTGAGTAGGCAAGTAAATCAACAGTGCTGCTCTGAATCCTCTTCTCTCAGGAATAAGGCACCTAACTGCTCAAAATTCAGAAATTTAGCAGCCATCTTTTACTTAGTGATCACAAAGTCCTCCCAACTCCATTTCCAACCCAATCAACAAATTCTATCAGTTTTACTCCTAAAATCTCTCTTAAATATGTCCATGTCTATCAGTTGCATTCATTACCTTCTATGTGGACCAATATATACTCAATTCTTTCTTTCAGTCTTACATTCTGTCACTCTTTCCCATCCTTTCTCCACTTTCTAGAGACTTAAAACTTCAGTGGCTTTCTGCTTCCTGAATAAAGTCCAAATCTCTAACCACACAGTCTCGGGTGGTCTGGCCCTCTACTGCCTGGCCTGACCCTATAGTTTCCCATGTCTTCCCCTTAAGCTTCCTCTCTGTTAAGCACACCAGGTCTCTTCTAACTATGCAGTCTTTGAAGTCTGCAGTATCTTATGAAAGAAAACTCTTTTAAGGAGACTGCCCCATTCTATGCCTTCAGGAGCTTGCCTTGTCTAAATTTACCCTACCAAGGTCCCCTCACTTACTATCTAACATAGTCCTACCTTTCCTTCTTAAAAACATTTTTAATTAAAAATATTTTTTTATACTGGAGTATAGTTGATTTACAATGTCATGTTAGTTTCAAGTGTACGGAAAAGTGATTCAAGTATACTTACACATGTATCTATTATTTTTCACATTCTTTTCCCATATAGGTGACTCCAGGATATTGAATAGAGTGCCCTGTGCCATACAGTATTATACTGATTATCTAATTTATATACAATAGTTTGTATATGTTAATCACAAACTCCTAATTTATCCCTCCTCCCCACCTTTCCCCTCTGGTAGCCATACACTTGTTTCCTAAGTCTGAATCTGTTTTGTACATAAATACATTTATATTATCTTTTCAGGTTCCACATACAAATAGTATCGTGAGATTTGTCTTTCTCTGACTTACCTTGCACTTGGTATGCTATCTCTATCCATCCATGTTGCTGCAAATGGCATTATTTCACTCTTTTTACGACTGAGTAATATTCCATTATTACTGTGTGTGTGTGTGTGTGTGTTGCATTTTCTTTAGCTACTCTTTTGTTGATGGTTAGGCTGCTTCCATGTCATGATGACCGTAAACAGTGCTGCAATAAACACAGTGGGACATGTATCTTTTCAAGTCAGTTTTCTCCAGATATATGCCTCTCTGCTCAATAATGTCTGACTTTTTGTGACTCTATCGAATGTAGTCTGTCAGGCTCCTCTGTCCATGGGATTCTCCCTGGCAAGATACTGGAGTGGGGTGCCATTTCCTCCTCTAAGGAATCTTCTTCAGATATATGCCTAGGAATGGGATTGCTGGATGATACGGTAGCTCCATTTCTAGATTTTTAAGGAAAATCTCCACACTCTTCTCCATAGTGGCTGTATCAATTTACATTTCAATCAACAGTGTAGAAGGGTTCCCTTTTTCCACACCCTCTCCAGTATTTATTTCTAACATAGTCTTATATTTTCTTCTTAGGATTTCAACCTTTTGTCTACACAACACAGATTAAGGACTTTAACTCCATTTAATATTTCTGAACTCAAAATTGACATCACCCCAACACTTGATCTTTAAATCTGATCTCATCCACCTTTCAATGCTATTATCATTTCCAAAGAGATAATTAACCTTTCTCCCCCAATTGCAATAGCTTCCTTTAAGGATTTGTCAACACAAGCATTTAAAGTTTTTGTTAAGGGAAAGAAATAATTACTAATACTTTTTTTGGTAGCAGAGAAACCCTTTCTTTTCTTTTTTACAGCAGCAATGGCAATAGGTCCAAACTTGTGTCACCAAAGGAATAAAGAAAAATCTTTTAGGTACCAGGTGTTGCTCTCTCCTTGAATATTAAAACTAGACTATGTAGAAAAGGATAGATGGTGAGCTGAGTCAGATACACAAATCTATTTTCATTGAGAAAAGAAATAAAATGCCACTCATCTTGCCTGTCTGTAACTTGACTGGCTGTAAGAATCAGAATATATAAAAGGAATCCAGCTGTAAAAGTATAAGGTATTTATCACTTATTCATCAATAATGCAAAAAACCCTTTATCTTTATTAAGGCTGGTAGAAGTATCAGTTCAGTTCAGTTGCTCAGTCGTGTCTGACTCTGCGACCCCATGAATCGTAGCACACCAGGCCCCCTGTCCATCACCAACTACCAGAGTTCACACAAACTCACATCCATTGAGTTGGTGTTGCCATCCAGCCATCTCGTCTTCTGTTGTCCCCTTCTCCTCATGCCCTCAATCCCTCCCAGCCTCAGAGTCTTTTCCAATGAGTCAACTCTTCACATGAGGTGGCCAAAGTACTGGAGTTTCAGCTTTAGCATCATTCCTTCCAAAGATATCCCAGGACTGATCTCCTTCAGAATGGACTGGTTGGATCTCCTTGCCGTTCAAGGGACTCTCAAGAGTCTTCTCCAACACCACAGTTCAAAAGCATCAATTCTTTGGCGCTCAGCTTTCTTCACAGTCCAACTCTCACATCCATACATGACTACTGGAAAAACCATAGCTTTGACTAGACAGACCTTTGTTGGCAAAGTAATGTCTCTGCTTTTGATCATGCTGTCTAGGCTGGTCATGACTTTCCTTCCAAGGGTAAGCGTCTTCTAATTTCATGGCTGCAGTCACCATCTGCAGTGATTTTGGCGCCCCCAAAATAAAGTCTGACACTGTTTCCCCATCTATTTGCCATAAAGTGATGGGACCAGATGCCATGATCTTAGTTTTCTGATGTTGAGCTTTAAGTCAACTTTTTCACTCTCCTTTCACTTTCATCAAGAGGCTTTTTAGTTCCTCTTCACTTTCTACCATAAGGAGCTACTCCAGGCTTGAGGCCAGGGGCGGGGACCGAGAAGAGTAGCCCCAAGTCCAAGGGAGCACTGGCTGCGCGGGAGCAGGCGGGCCGAGAGGAACTCCACATTCAAGGTCAGGAGGGGCGGCCATGAGGCGATAACCCTTGTCCAAGGTAAGGAGCAGTGGCTGCACTTTGCTGAAGCAGCCGTGAAGAGATACCCCACATCCAAGGTAAAACAGTAGGTGTTGCAAGAGGGCATCAGAGGGCACACATACTGAAACCATAATCACAAAAACTAGTCAGTCTAATCACACTACGACCACAGCCTTGTCTAACTCAATGAAACTAAGCCATGCCATGTGGGGCCACCGAAGATGGGCGGGTCATGGTGGAGAGGTCTGACAGAATGTGGTCCATTGGAGAAGGGAATGGCAAACCACTTCAGTATTCTTGCCTTGAGAACCCCATGAACAGTATAAAAGGGAGAAGTATAGACATCATCAAAACAGATTTTATCCTCATGAAGTTTATATTACAGTAGGAAGAGAAAAATTAGGTATAATTGATAGGGAGAAAAACAGTAACAGGGATTAAGGTAAAAGGTAAAAGCTACTCTGTTAAGGTGAAATCTGAAGGAAGGAAATGGTAAAAAAAAAAATCTTGGGGAACAGAATTCAAGTATATGAAAATCTCAGTCTTATGTTTTGCCATGTTTAAATAAATGATGTGCAATAAAACCAGTGGTATTTATGAACTGCTGCTATAATTCAGTATCTTGATTTGCCTCCAAAGATTACCTATTTCATGGATAATAATGTTTATACTATATCTAAGAACCCATGCAGATATATTAAAGACTACCTAGCAAACGGCTTGGGCTTCCCTGGTGGCTCAGCAGTAAAGAATCTGCCTGCAATGCAGGAGACCCAGGTTTGATCCCTGGGTCGGGAAGATCCCTTGGAGGAGGGCATGACAACCCACTCCAATACTCCTGCCTAGAGAATCTCGTGGACTGAGGAGTCTGGCAGGCTGTAGTCCATAGGGTTGCACAGTGCCAGACATGGCTGAGCAACTAAGCAGCAGCAGCAAAGGCTCTGGCATCACTGTTATAAATAAAATCTAAGGAAATCTGCCAATAGTTGACTGCCAAGGAGAATTCTTATAATGTGCTACAGTAGACTCGGCGCGTACTGGGAGACATGATATTGGTAACTTTTATAGTCTATCTTTGTACAGTGTTGAGTGATTTTCTCTGCATCACTTTTCTCCAAATCTTATGATGAACCCCTATCAGAGAAGGGAAAAATACAACACAGAGCAATGCATATAATCATATAAATTGTGATATACAACCTTATTATTAATATATTGTATATACAATAAAATAGACACTAAAGGTAACTTGCCTCAAGCTAATTTAAAACAAACTACAGTTAACATTTCTTGATAAAGTATTATTGATGTATGTATCAGTACATACAGATACATGTACATGTATCAGAGCCTAACACAGCTTGGTTTGCTAATTATATTTAAGTACAGAAATCACATTATTTTATTTTTTCTCTTTTGCCATGTGGCATGTGGGATCTTAGTTCCCTGACCAGGGATTGAAACCACGCCCCTTGCAGGGGAAGCTCAAAACCGTGACCACTTGACTACCAGAGAATTCCTAGAAATCACATTATTTTAAAGCCAGAAGGGATATAACTATATTGTCTCATAGATTATCAACAATCTTGTGATATATACTAGATGACCAAGATTCAGGAAACAAGGCATGAGCAAAAAGCTGCAAAAGCAAACATTTCTTTTGTGCGTGCAGCTGCTTCAGTCATGTCCAACTCCTGGCGACCCTATGGACTGTGGCTTGCCAGCCTGCCCTGTCCATGGGGTTCTCCAGGCAAGAATACCAGAGTGGGTTGCTTTTCCATTCTCCAGGGGATCTTCCTCAACCAGGGATCAAACCTGCATCTCCTGTGGCTCCTCCACTGCAGGCGGATTTTTACCCATGAGCCAGTGGGGAAGTCCCCAAACTTCTTACTTTTCCTTAAAAGTCTAAGGACATTTCATCCACCAATGCCTTGAAACTTTCATTCCAGTGACCTAAACGGTATGATACTGAGACTGTAATGTGAACAGAGAAAAGAACATACACATTTAGAAGTCCCTTTCATTTGCTAGACACTTTCTCTGTGTCACCAACAGTAGGCCTACTGGTCCCAGTAAGCCTAAAGGTAGGGTCCCTAAGGTTACAGAATTTGCTACACCTCACTGCTTCCCTCTTCATCTTTCTTCCTTCTACTTCCTTTACAACAAGTTAAAAAACAGCTATTCTAGTTTCATAGATTACTGACACTATTATTTTCGACACTGATGTTGTTGCTTAGTTGCCATGTGGTGTCTGAGGGACCCGGTGGACTGTAGCCTGCCAGGCTGCTCTGTTCACAGGACTTGCCTGGCAAGGAATACTGGATGTTTGTCCATCTCGGAGTCAGTTCTCTGATGCACAAGCTCTTTCCCCACAATTAAAAAAGAAAAAAAACTACTATCACTATCTTTACAAGCTGACAAAATAGGGTTTCTCTGGTGATGCAAATCTAAGCTTTTGGAATTAACTATGCACATCTTGGAGAAAGCAATGGCACCCCACTCCAGTACTCTTGCCTGGAAAATCCCATGGACGGAAGAGCCTGGTAGGCTGCAGTCCATGGGGTCGCTAAGAGTTGGACACGACTGAGCAACTTCTTTCACTTTTCACTTTCATGCATTGGAGAAGAAAATGACAACCCACTCCAGTGTTCTTGCCTGGAGAATCCCAGGGATGGCGGAGCCTGGTGGGCTGCCACCTCTGGGGTTGCACAGGGTCGGACACGAATGAAGCGACTTAGCAGCAGCAGCATGCACATCTTAACATACTATCACCTACAAAGAATTAGCATAATGATACAAACATTTTATTAGCCCACCCCCACAAAAAGAACCCAAAGCATATTCCCAATGTAAGCAATTATACATTCCATTCTAAAAAATTAGTCAAGGAACAGCCATAGACAAAAGATAGATAACCTAATCAGAGACATCTAAACATTCAATTATACACCAGCTGCTGGCCATCAGATGAAGCAGTTGAATGGTCCACTATAAAGTACTGACTAAATCACAAAGATTACTCTTTCTATCAAGTCTGCATCCTGCCTTTGGGATCAATACTTGCTCCCATCCCCTCAATGAAGGCTCATTGTAAATGGGCCCAGGAAAAGAATAGCCGTTGATAAAACTGCTACTTAAGTGTACCTTCTGGTTCTGCAGTTCAAGCCTGGTGACAAGAAGTTTCAAGCAGCTCACTTCATCAGAGTCTATCACTGTCAACAGCAACTAACAGCTGCAGGCAAAGCCTTAGTACCAGTTACCCTAACCTTTTAAAACCTTTCTTCTCTACCCCCAAGCCCTGCTAACACATCTCTAAACCTTAGAAACAATACCATTTTAAAAATTAACTTACACACATGGTTATTTACTTTTCAATTTGGTCATGGAACCCAAGTCAAGGCCAGTGACCCAAAATATGCATGAACTCTTAAAAAATTAACTCTAAGAAACTTCAGTAATTTACATTAAAATTAAAATCTACTCCCATTTCCACCCCTTCATGATGGCATAATTTCAAATCAATTTGTATCACATATACATGCAGTCTTCTCAAAAATATTTTAAAAACATGGCTGTTAATATTTAACACTTAGATTTCTTCTGTAAGATTTTAGATTTTTCCACAAATGACACAGGTGGTTATTTTATATAAACAGGCATGAAAATGATTCATGCTTGCTAACTGAAGAGACATGATATGGCCATTTTAAAATTAACGTCTAGATTTATTTTGACCTAGTCCTCTAAGATCTCTCCATCAGTCTACAGTTTCACGATTTATGATACATTGAATGTAGGAAACAGCTTCCAAGATTTTTACTGCTTCACACAAATCAGATGGACTTTCAGGTCCCTGAACCTAGCTTCTTTGTTAAATTTTAGAATTTCTTCTCTGGAGAGTAACCTAACTAGGAACTATTTACCAAGTTAATGTCTTCGTGCAAACTATAAAAAAGGTAACCACTTCTTTTAGTTTAATTTAGACTAGCACAGGAAACGGGATTCAAAAAGACTTACTGCTCAAATTGCAAATGAGGTCAGAACCTCTAAAACGAAATCATTTGATTTTTATAATTTACTGTTCCATGAGCTCAAGCTTATCTGATTATTTCGTACTTTCTGCCGTACTCCTCAAAGTTTTCCAACACCAGGACTCCCGCCACCTAGAAACAGCTTTCACAAGCCAGATGCCAAACCTATCGGTCCTACACCTCCAAAGCAGGGTGTATTTCCTGATCGAACAAAGAGCAACAAAGAAGTGGGTGGCAACCGCCTCTCAGAAAGGCAAGCCAGGACCCAGTAAAGCTGATCTACAACACAAGCAACAACAGCGACAACACGTTGCCCCACCACCGTCGCATTTCCCGTGAAGACTGACTACCTCAAACTCGAAAACCCTCATTTTTTATTGAGGAAGTGAAGCCCTTTCATTTGAGTGCTGAGAAAGTGGCGCTCAGAGAACCCGGCAAACAAAGGAAAGGGATGGAGCCCACGCAAAACAGGGGTGCGAACGAGCCTCCAGGTGGACGTGGGCCCCCCACCCTCAGGGGCTACTCTCCAGCACCCAACCCGGTCGAGGGGTCCAGGGTGAGGCCGGCGGCAGAGAAAAGGAGGAGACGCTCGGGCCAGCCGGGGACACAGAGGAGGGAAGAGGCGGGGAGGGGAGGGATGGGGGGCTGGAGGGGCGGAGCTCTCGGGGCCGCGGGGCTTTGTGTGCAGTGTGGGCCGGGGTAGCTGTTTGGGCCCGCGAGGAGAAATCGGGTGCAGGCGGCCGGAGCAGGGGACCCCCAAGACCTCCCTCCCACGAGCGGCGGGCGGGACAGGCGCGAGGAAGGGCCGTCCCCTTCGCACCAGCACCAAGCCAAGGCAGGCCGGCGGCGGACCGCACAGCCGGAGCGAGAGGGGCCGGAGGGAAAGTGGGGCGTCCGTTTAGCTCCCCGAGGAGGCTGCCGGACGGCGTCGGGTCGGGAATGGGTTAAGATGCTGCCGAAAGTCGGTCCCTCCTCCTGAGCCCTCAGCACCTGGCGCGACAACTCGCGACGGCGGCCGCAGAGCCGATGCGGCTCCGGGCCCGGCGCCACAGCCCTGAGCCGCCCACCCTCCCGCCTGCCCGGCGTCTCCACCATCATAGTAGTAGCAGACTTTCTTCTTGCCGCCTCCTTGACTGTACGCCATGGGCTCCCCGGCCACCGCCGCCTCCGGCTCCTCCTCTTGCTGCTGCTGCTGCTACTGCTGCCTCCGGGGCTCCGGCGGGGAGAGAAGAAGGCTGGGGCGAAGGTGGAGGGTGGCAGTCCCGCGGGGAAGGGGCAGGCCGGAGGGAGGAGAGGAGGGGGGTGCCGGGAGGGCTGGGTACCGCCCGGCCGAAGGGCCGAGAGCGCGGACCAGGGGGTGGCAGCGGCGCCAACTCGCGACACTGGGGAGGGGGAGGGGGGGCGCCAAACCACCTCCGGAGGCCGAGGGGAGGTGGGGCGCGTCCACTGCGACTCCACGGGGGAGGAGGGGCAAGAGGCTTCTTCAATTTGGGAAAAGAGGCTTTCTTATGATGAGCACCTTGCACAGGACGGCTACCCAATACAGTCGTAAAAGAATTTTTTTTTTTAAAGAGCAGGCTTTCGCTTTTAGATTAGGTAGGTAAAGGGAGCGTGGAGCCGGGTGAACGCTCCCCCCTTCGGATCTCTGCGCAGTGGTTGCGCCTATCCTGGGCCTGCGCAGTCGGCGCCTCCCCAACCGTAGCCCGGGCAGCCTGGACCCCTCCGCGAAGTCCCACGCTGCTCCCCTCCCCCCTCCGTTGCGAAGCTCCCGCCGGGGCGGACCACGTGCTCCCAGCCGGGCGCAGAGAGACCACTATCCCACCCCCTTCGACCTTCTCGAACCCGCCGAGCTGCAACTCACGATCCCTGTACTGGGTCGTCGTGCATTTCATTTATTTTTTTCATTTTCTGCTGATAATCGCTCAGAGGAGGTTTTGACCTCGGAGGAGGTACCCCTATTAAGGGGACCTATTGCAGACGTTAAAGAGTAGAGAGTACTGCCTGACTTTAAATAGGCAGTTATGGCATGCATGTATGTATTAGGGTTCTAAGTAATTTATGATGTATTTCATTTATATCTATAATAGTTACGTGTTAACTCGATTGACACTCCCAACACCTGGGAGTAAGCTGGGACGTTAAGTATTGTTTCTAGTTCTTCTTTATAAATGGACTTTATAACGCACTTGGTCCTTTCCAAGGTTGATGGTCTGGTGTTTGATTTCAGCCTTTCTCTAAAGTCTACACATCCTAGCTACTCCATTATGACTGCTTCTGCTGACGGGGCACTGGAAGATCGCAGCATAAAGTTCAGAGAAAGGACTTTCAGAACTATGGGACGTTTATAAATACCTTTGCCCCTGTGTTCAATAAGTCATCAAACATGGAGCCTTTTAAGCCACCAACCTTGTAGATGATTGGGGTGGGGGTGGGGGATGCTGAGAGTGCATAGGTAAAATTCTTATTCCCATATACCATTTATTGTTTATAGGTGCAGACTCAGTCACTCAGCCCTGTCTGACTCTGCGATCCTGTGAACTGTGGCCATTTCCTCTTCAAGGGGGAATCTTCCTGATCCAGGGTTGGATCTCTGGTCTCCTACATTGGCAGGTGAATTCTTTACCATTGAGCCATCTGGGAAGCCCATTTACCATTTATACGTTTCCCCAAATACACATTCTCTCCCATCCCTATCAAAAAACAAACAAAAAGTCCTTATTGAAGCAGGAATCATTGGGAGCCAGTAACAAAATTATCCTTTTTATTTTGCTATTAAATATTTGACTTCAAAATCTCCAGGTAGTTCATACTTAAAGCAGCAATTTTCCTGGGCTGCACCTCCACGAAATTTAGAAAAAATAAATCCAAGGTAGCCTTCATCCCCTCTACCTAAGTCTATGGTTTTAGCAAGCACCCAGGTAAGGGACACAGTTGGTACAAGAATCAGAGTGAGAAACTTTGAATTTAGAGGTTAAAAATTACATGATACTATTTAACAGCTTTTATGCTATCAAGCCCCAAATCAACTTGGTATATTCTGGAGAACAAAATAAGTTAATTTAGTAGAAACTAACATTCTCAGAGCCAGGAGAGTGGAAACTGAAATCAGACTTTGTTTACTTCTGGAAGACTTCCTTGACTTGATTTCTTCCCGAACCTCCAGTCTGTTTTTTCTGCCCCTTACTTGGTTGTGACTTGTACACTTTTAGCTCAACACTCACCATATCACAGTCGTCTGCAACTTCTCTGAACTTCTCATTAGAACAGTGTTATGAGGAGACAATGTTTGTCTTGCAGGTAAGTATATCTCTATGTGTAAGTCATTCGATTGTCTGAATTGCTTTGTAAAATGGGGCAGTATTCTTGGAAAGTAATTCTTCCTATGAATATAGAGTACCTCAAATAAGAAAATTAATATAGAATAGATTAAAAAATATTTATTTGGCTTCCTTGGGTCTTAATTGTGACACACACAGGGCTCAGTAGTAGTGGTGCTCCGGATTAGTTGCTCCATGGCATGTGGGATCTTAGTTTCCCGACCAGAGATTGAACCTGTGTCCCCTGCACTGCAAGACAGATTCTTAATCACTGGACCACTAGCTAAGTCCCCAGAATAGTTTTTAAACAATGAGGAACTATGTGAATACAAGGGAGTATTATGATTATTGTTATAATACTAGTGATTATTATTGGCAGTTTGGAACCTACCTTTGAACACGTGAAAAGAGCCTGGACATATATTTACATATTTTGATTGGTCTAGGAACTTGTTATATTAACTTTTTAATAATTTTATTTTTAATTTTTATTTGAAGTATAGTTGATTTACAATGTGTTAGTTTCTGATGTACAGCAAAGTGTATATACATATATATATATATATATACTTTAAAAGCTTATATATGCATACTTTTTTATTTTCCTTTATTCATTTAGGCTATTTCAGTTCAGTTCAGTCCCTCAGTCGTATCCAATGCTTTGTAACCCCATGAATCGCAGCACACCAGGCCTCCCTGTCCATCACCAACTCCCAGAGTTCACTCAAACTCAACATCCATTGAGTCGGTGATGCCATCCAGCCATATCATCCTCTGTTGTCCCCTTCTCCTCCTGCCCACAATCCATCCCAGCATCAGGGTCTTTTCCAGTGAGTCAACTCTTCGCATAAGGTGGCCAAAGTATTGGAGTTTCAGCCTCAGCATCAGTCCTTCCAATGAACACCCAGGACTGATCCCCTTTAGGATGGACTGGTTGGGCCTCTTTGCAGTCCAAGGGACTCTCAAGAGTCTTCTCCAACACCACAGTTCAAAAGCATCAATTCTTCAGTGTTCAGCTTTCTTCATAGTCCAACTCTCACATCCATACATGACCACTGGAAAAACCATAGCCTTGACTAGACAGACCTTTGTTGGCAAAGTAATATCTCTGCTTTTGAATGTGCTGTCTAGGTTGGTCATAACTTTCCTTCCAAGGAGTAAGTGTCTTTTAATTTCATGGCTGCAGTCACCATCTGCAATGATGTTGGAGCCCAGAATATAAAGTCTGACCCTGTTTTCCCTGTTTCTCCATCTATTTCCCATGAAGTGATGGGACCAGGTGCCATAATCTTAGTTTTCTGAATGTTGAGCTTTAAGCCAACTTTTTCACTCTCCTCTTTCACTTTTATCAAGAGGCTTTTAGTTCCTCTTCACTTTCTGCCATGAGTAGTGTCATCTGCATATCTGAGGTTATTGATATTTCTCCCGGCAATCTTGATTCCAGCTTGTGTTTCTTCCAGTCCAGCATTTCTCATGAGGTACTTTGCGTTAAGTTAAGCAGGGTGACAATATACAGCCTTGACGTACTCCTTTTCCTATTGGAACCAGTCTGTTGTTCCATGTCCAGTTCTAATTGTTACCTCCAGAGCTGCATATAGTTTTCTCAAGAGGCAGGTCAGGTGGTCTGGTATTCCCATCTCTTTCAGAGCTGTCCACAGTTTATTGTGATTCACACAGTCAAAGGCTTTGGCATAGTCAATAAAGCAGAAATAGATGTTTTTCTGGAACTCTCTTGCTTTTTCCAATCACTGCAGATGGTAACTGCAGCCATGAAATTAGAAGACGCTTACTCCTTGGAAGAAAAGTTATGACCAACCTAGATAGAATATTCAAAAGCAGAGGCATTACTTTGCCGACTAAGGTCCGTCTAGTCAAGGCTATGGTTTTTCCAGTGGTCATGTATGGATGTGAGAGTTGGACTGTGAAGAAGGCTGAGCGCGGAAGAATTGATGCTTTTGAACTGTGGTGTTGGAGAAGACTCTTGAGAGTCCCTTGGACTGCAAGGAGATCCAACCAGTCCATTCTGAAGGAGATCGGCCCTGGGATTTCTTTGAAAGGAATGATGCTAAAGCTGAAACTCCAGTATTTTGGCCACCTCATGCGAAGAGTTGACTCATTGGAAAAGACTGATGGTGGGAGGGATTGAGGGCAGGAGGAGAAGGGGACGACCGAGGATGAGATGGCTGGATGGCATCACAGACTCGATGGACATGAGTCTGAGTGAACTCCAAGAGATGGTAATGAACAGAGAGGCCTGGCGTGCTGCAGTTCATGGGCTTGCAAAGAGTCAGACACGACTGAGCGACTGAACTGAACTGAACTCCTCTGCCTTTTCTAAAACCAGCTTGAACATCTGGAAATTCACGGTTTACGTATTGCTGAAGCCTGCCTTGGAGAATTTTGAGCATTACTTTACTAGCATGTGAGATGAATGCAATTGTCTGATAATTTGAGCATTCTTTTGCATTGCCTTTCTTTGGAATTGGAAAGAAAACTGGCCTTTTCCAGTCCTGTGGCCACTGCTGAGTTTTCCAATTTTGCTGGCATATTGAGTGCAGCACTTTCACAGCATCATCTTTCAGGATTTGAAATAGTTCAACTGGAATTCTGTCACCTCCACTAGCTTTGTTCCTAGTGATGCTTTCTAAAGCCCACTTGACTTCACATTCCAGAATATCTGGGTCTAGGTGAGTGATCACACCATCATGATTATCTGAGTCATGAAGCTCTTTTTGTACAGTTCGCCTGTGTATTCTTGCCACCTCTTCTGAATATCTTCTGCTTCTGTTAGGTCCATACCATTTCTGTCCTTTATCGAGCCCATCTTTGCATGAAATGTTCCTTTGGTATCTCTAATTTTCTTGAAGAGAGCTCTAGTCTTTTTCATTCTGTTGTTTTCTTCTATTTCTTTGCATTGATTGCTGAAGAAGGCTTTCTTATCTCTTCTTGCTATTCTTTGGAACTCTGCATTCAGATGCTTATATCTTTCCTTTTCTCCTTTGCTTTTCACTTCTTTTCATAGCTATTTGTAAGGCCTCCTCAGACAGCCATTTTGCTTTTTTGCATTTCTTTTCCATGGCGATGGTCTTGATCCCTGTCTCCTGTACAATATCACGAACCTCTGTCCATATTCATTAGATCTCTATCAGATCTAATCCCTTGAATCTATTTCTTGTTTCCACTGTATAATCATAAGGCTGTTTAAGATATTAAATATAGTTCCCTGTGCTATACAGTAGGAATTTGTTGTTTATCTATTTTATATGTAGTAATTTTTATCTGCTAATTCCAAACTCCTAATTTTTCCCTGCCCCATCTTCTTTCCTCTTTAGTAACCATAAGTTTAGTAACCTTTAGTAACCATAAGTATTCTATGTCTGTGAGTCTGTTTCTGTTTTGTAAATAAGTTCATTTGTATAATATTTGAGTTTTCACGTATAAGTGATATATAGTATTTGTCCTCTTTCAGTTTATTTCACTTAGTATGATCATCTCTACATTCATCCATGTTGCTGCTAGTAGCGTTATTTCACTTTCTCATGTCTCAGAAATACTCCATTGTGGGGTGTGTGTGTATGTGTGTGTGTGTGTGTGTGTTTAGCACATCTCTTTATCCATTCATCTGTTGATGGGCATTTAGGTTGCTTCCATGTCTTGGCTATTGTAAATATTGCTGCAGTGAACATTAGGGTACATGTATCTTTTCAAATTATGGTTTTTCCAGATATATGCCCAGGAGTGGGCTTGCTGGATCATATGGCAAGTCTATTTTTAGTTTTTTAAGGAATTCCATACTGTTTTCCACAGTGGCTGTACCAATTTACATTCCCACCAACAGTGTGGGAAGCTTCTGTTTTCTCCACACTGTCTCCAGCATTTATTTCAGACATTTTAATGATGGCCATTCTGACCAGTGTGAGGTGTCACCTCATTTTAGTTTTGATTTGCAGTTCTCTAGGATTTAGCAATGTTGAGCATTTTTCCATTTGCCTATTGGCCATCTGTATGTCTTCAGAGAAATATTTATTTAGGTCTTCTGCCTATTTTTTGATTGGGGTTTTTTGTTTTTTTGTTGTTGTTGTTACTGAGTTGTATGAGCTGTTTGTATATCTTGGAAATTAAGCCCTTGTTGGTTGCATCCTTTGCAAATATTTTCTCCCAGTCTGTGGGTTGTCTTTTCATTCCATTTCTTTTGCTGTGCAAAAGCATATAAGTTTAATTAGGTCCCATTTGTTTAGTTTTGCTTTTATTTCTATTAGCTTGGGAGACTGACCTAAGAAAATATTGCTACAGTTCATACACTCTTCTAGGAGTTTTATAGTGTTATGTCTTATATTTAAGTCTTTAAGCTATTTTGAGTTTATTTTTGTGTGTGGTTTGAGGAAGTGGTCTAACTTCATTAATTTATGTGTGGCTGTCCAGCTTTCCCAACACCACTTGCTGAAGAGAGTCTTTTCTCTGTTGTGTATATTCTTGCCTCCTTTGTTGACGATTACTTGACCATGTGTGAGTTTATTTTGGGCTCTCTGTTCTGTTCCATTGATATATATGTCTGTTTTTACGCCAATACCATACTGTTTTGATACTGTAGCTTTGTAGTATGTTTGAAGTTTGGGAAGGTTATGCCTCCAGCTTTATTCTTTTTCTTCAGGATTGCTTTGGCAATTCTGTTTATTTGTTGTTGTTGTTTTTTTAATGGTTCCATGTAAATTTTAAGATTATTTTTTCTAGTTCAGTGAAAAATGTCATCAGTGAGTTGATAGCGATCTCATTAAGTCTTTAGATTGCTTTGGGTAGTATGGCCATTTTAACAATATTAATTCTTCCAATTAATGGGGCTCCTATGGCAGACCTGGGCTGGGTTCTGCTTACATCCCTCAGTTGTAGCTTGGACCACACTCTGGCCCCTTCAGTCTGTCTCCACACAGCCAACCCCAGTCTTTTCCTGGGTCTTTCTACTGAAGCCTGAGTTTTAGCATCCAGCTCCCATGCACACTAGCAGATATGCTTTTCAGCTGAGGAGGGTAGGAAGTGGCCAGGACCCTCTGTGCTGGTGTCTGTCCGTTTTGCCTGCTACAGTCCATCTGCAGTGTCTCCTCTAAGCCCCTGAGGCTCCTTTTCAATCTGGTGATGGGGGTTTCAGGGTGAGAGAACCTTGCATCTTTCATAGCTCTCTCCCAGGGGTGCAGGTCCATCCTGATTTTTTTTTTTTTTCGTTTCATCCTTCCTGTTGTGTAATGACCTTTCTTGCATTGGGTTGAAGCTCTTAGCCCAGTGATTTTGATTGTATGAGATCTGCCAGCCTTCAGGAGGTATTGTTGCTGTTCAGTCTCTGAGTCTTTGTGACCCCATGGACTGTCGTCCACAAGGCTCCTCTGTCTTTCCCTATCTTCTAGAGTTTGCTCAAATCCATGTCTATTTAGTTCGTGATGCTATCTAACCATCTCATCCTCTGCCACCCCCTTTCCCTTTGGCCTCCAATCTTTCCCTGAATCAGGGTCTTTTCCAAAGAGATTGAGTCAGCTCTTCACATCAGGTGGCAAAAGTACTGGAGCTTCAGCTTCAGTATCAGTTCTTCCAATAATATTCAGGGTTGATTTCCTTTAGGATTGACTGGTTTGATCTCATTGCAGTCCAAGAGACTTCCCCAATAGCTCAGCGGGTAAAGAATTCACTTGCAGTGCAGGAGACACAGGAGACATGGGTTTGCTTTCTGGACCAGGAAAGATGCCCTGGAGGAAGAGATGGCAATCACTCCAGTATTCCTGCCTGGAAAATTCCATGGACAGAATCTCAAAGATTGGGACACAACTGAGCACACGGCACACATCCAGTAGGTATTTTGTGAGAATTATTCCACAGAATTTTGATGTATTTGTGGGAGGAGGTGAGCTCCATGTCTTTTTATTCTGCCATCTTGAGCTCCACCCTATTATTTAACAATTTTAAATAACAGAGTAAATTATTTTGCCCCTAGAAACTGGTATTGGAGAAGGAGTTTGGTCTACCAATAATTATGCCCATGACAATTATGTGCCTAAACATCTATAGTGAACTTTAGATCATTAAAGCTAAACCTGGAATCAGGTTATTGAAACCTTTGACAAGTTCATTTCCATATTCCAACTCACCTCTCTTAAACCTTTTACCATTAGAAAAAGGGAGTTTTAGACAATAATCAGTAGAAGGAAATAAATTGAGTGCAAGGATAATTCACAGAATGTATAAATGCAGATTTTCTTTATTCTCAAACTGTTTTTCTTTATTTCCTGCTCCGTCTACATGGACTTTTTTTTTTCCCCAGTCTTTAAGATGTTCAGTGTTTTGAGATTATTCAGTTGGATGATCTGTTAAACATAAATGGATTATTTAGAAACATGACTGTCTAGAAACTGATTACCTCAACTTATACTGAAAATTAAACCCTGCTATTAACTGCAGCAGATAGTTTAATTTTTGGTTGCTATAAAATTATTCATATAAGCTTGTTTCTACCCTAAGGGAATTTAGATTGCTTAGTGCCAAATTCTATGTAGCAATTCCATAAGGTAATACAGAAGGTAAAGTATAGTGACTAACAGTAGGGTGTTGTCACAAACTGAAACAGCCTCAAGCTGAATTCTGATTTCCTTGTAAGCTTGGTGCCTATTTTTACACAATAGTATAAACTATGACTCATAAATCTAAATATTAGCACAAAAACAATGAATGCTATTTGAACTGTGTATTTGTGTAATAAAATTTAAAATCACTCATATTCCTTAAAAATATGTTTTTGAGTTATAGCTTATCTACTAAATTATTCAGTTACATGAAACCTTTTGAGTCACCTCTGTTAGCTTGTTGAGTATTACTTTGCCTATAAATCTCAAAACATAGTATTACTTTGATGTACTCCATCTACTTGCACAAATTTTCTAATAAAATTCTATACCCACACTGTTTATAAGGAAATCTGCTTGCTAGTATCACCTAATTACTCTATATATGTATCTTAATTCTTCCTCTCTCATGTCTTAGTATTTTAAACTGATTGATATGTTTGCTACGAATTTCCTGGGAATTAAATGGCCCTCTGCTGTATTGCCTGCTAATGAGGAGCAATGGAGGAGGGGGTTTCAGGATGAAAAGTGGGTTTAAAGACAGATGCCTGAGCAGTGTCTGGATTGTTACAACTTTCCTCCAGCTGTGGGAACTTCCTCACCATGCTGGGGGCACTGTCCATCTGTGTTTTTAGACTTCTGTTGGTTCCACTGGAGAGCCCCAACAGTTGTAAGCAACACTTCCTTTTAGGGGACACCCTGTTCACCTCCAGAACTGTCCTTCTTGAATGGAAGCCACACATTAATTTTTCCACTTCCAAGATCACAATAATGTGTACCCAGGGGTAGTCATAAGAGACTCAGATGATTATGGAGATCTCTCTGAAACAGGGCCATCCTTAGTTACTTGGAAGGACTTCCCAGAGGGATAACTGACTCATTTAGTACACTCTGTGATTGGTAATCCCAATGATGGGAGTCAATTACTTAGAAAACGTGATTAGAAATGTATCCCTGAGTTTAGCTAAAGTGATCAGCGATGCTGCCCGAGCCTTAGAAAGTAGTCAGGCCTGCCTTAACTCACTGGCCAGAGTTGTTATAGAATTGCCATAGATGGCAGATTCTGAACTGTCCCTTAATTAATTAAGGGATTAATCCAAATGTACCTGGATTAATGCCTCAGACCAAGCAGAGAGGTCAAATCAGAGCTGTAAGGAGAAAGCTGCTGGCTTTCTAAGGTAGACTTCAATGGTTTATGGTATTGCAGGAACCTGGGGGGCATGATTGAGGTCAGCACTACAGATTGGCCTCCCTCTGTTACTAGGCTGTTGGTGACAGTGCCTCAATTAAATGCTGTATGAGAAAAATTGAATGACACCTTTGGGCTTCCCTGGTGGCTCAGAGGTTAAAGCATCTGCCTCCAATGCGGGAGACCCGGGTTCGATCCCTGGGTCGGGAAGATCCCCTGGAGAAGGAAATGGCAATCCACTCCAGTATTCTTGCCTGGAGAATCCCATGGACGGAGAAGCCTAGTAGGTTACAGTTCACGGAGTCGCAGAGAGTAGGACACGACTGAGTGACTTCACCTCACCTTTGTCAGATTAATCAGAGTGGTCAACAGAATTCTGTATCTGGATGAAAATTGCAGTTCTGCCAAGAACGTATAGGGTGGGTTGGCGGAAGAGGCAGGTCTTCCATGAGCCTGAGTGTCCTTGCATGTCCTTGCTGAGCATACCAGATTGCGGGGCTTCTCCATCTCCCGAGACTGAGCAGTTTGTGTAGCTGGTCACACAGACAGCTGAGTAGGTCAAGGTCACCATAAGGTGACTATGGTGTAACTGCCTGCTCTCAGGGCTGGGGAGACTGGCTTGCCACTGTTTTTTCAAGAAGCCTGGACTCTTGAATTCCTCTTTTGTAGCAGCCCACTCTGTGTGTAGGTGTCATCTGGGTCCATTACATATTCCCCCGTGGGGCTTGGGAGCAAGAGGAAGGACGCCAGTATGTTGGTGCTCATGCTGCCAGCTGTTCTGTGAGCATTAAAGTACTTTGTCTCTGATCCAGGAGTCAGTCTCTTGACTTCAGTTAGAGTCCATGTAACTGTGACAGGTTAATTTGTAAGCTTGAAAGAAGGGATAAAATCTCGAATAAAGGTTTTTTTTGTTGTTTTTGCCCTCATAGCAGTGGGTTCTTAGTTCCCCAGCAATGGGTGGAACCTGTGGACTCTGCGCTGGACACGTGGGTCTTAACCACTGGGCCACCAAGAGAGTCCCTGGAAAACAACCTTGATGGAGCTTTCTGACTGTGAAAGTGCTTGCGTTGGTATTTAGTTGGTGCCTAGCAAACTTCTAATGAGTTTTCTCTTCTTCTCTTTTCCTTCTTACTCCCTCTTTCCTTTCCTTTTCCGCTTCTTTCAGTACTATCTATACTCTCAATACTACCTTGCTAACAACATAGATATGATGCTAGAATGGTTTCTATAATGTGAATTTTTGTAGATTTTATGAATTTTGACTCCTAAAAATTTGGAATATATCCTACTGGGAAGAAGATGTTGAGCCTTATATGTTTTTCAAATCAAAGAAGGTTTGATGACAGCTTTTCAACTTTCTGATTAATAGTTCCTACCTGAAGTATTAGACGAAAGAACTGTGCTATTGATAACAGTGAGAACATACAGGCCATGCGATGTGCACTGGCCCCCTCTTGGCAGTGCAGTCACCTCCCTTGTACCCTGTTTATTATGATCTCTGAAACAGGTGTTCTCATGCTCCAGTGTGCGTAAAAATCGCTGGAAATGCAGTTCTTTGGCCCACTGCCTACATTTCTGAATCAGAAAGTCTGGAATAAGACCAGGGAATCTGCATTTTAGCAAACTCCTCAGAAAGGATTCTGATATAGGTGACCCAAAATCCACGCATTGGGGAAACATGCCAATGCTTGGCATCTATTTTCCTGCATGGACTATACAGTCCATGGAACTCTCCAGGCCAGAATACTGGAGTGGGTAGCCTTTCCCTTCTCCAGGGGATCTTCCCAATCCAAGGATTGAACCCAAGTCTCCTGCATTGCAGGCGGATTCTTTACCAGCTGAGCCACAAGGGAAGCCCTATTTTCCTGTAGGTCTTTGCAATCCACTGAGACTTTTGGCCAAAGTTTTCTTACTGCAAATCATTAAGTCTAAGTTAACTAGGTAAGCGAGTGGGGCTGACACCTTCCTGTTGCCACCATTATGAAATTAACTGCGTTACCTGCAAGTAACAGTTTATGTGTAAAATTTTGTATAGAATTTGAGTTTTATAGGATAAAAATATACATAGACTGAATTTTTTTAAAAATCACCTATCATTCATCTCTTTCCAGTTGGATGTCCCTTGCTAACATTCTGTCATATGTACTCCTCTACTTTTTAAGTGCATATGTATCTATGTAAGCAAGTAAGAACATACACTATAAAGCAAAAAGAGAAGCTGAGTGTTTATAGACTGCTTTATAATGTATACAGTTTAAAATTTGTCTTTATTTTCTCAATAATACAATAAATTTCTATATAAATAAATTACCATTTCATGAATAATATTTGTTTAAGCAAACCTCTATTAGATTAAAAAAAAAAGCCTTGACTCACAAAACAGAGCTTTCTTCAAATCTATAATGGATTTTTATGTTTTTGTCCAACATTTGCCTTAAAAATTTTCTGATATATAGTTGTCTATGATTAGGATCATTAGAATTAAATTATAAAGCTATGCCTCTATGAAGCGGAGGGGGAAACTGTAGCTCTGGTTTTGTCTGCCTACCACCTTTTTGCTTTTCTCTACTGGTTCTTATAGGAGAACTGCGCCTTATAACATCCTACTCTGCCCTTCAACCCCCACCTTGGATCACAATCCTGGAAGAGTTGTTAATCACCTTGCCTCCCTTCTCCTGTCCCAGGCATGTGCTTGTGATCCCAGTTGGACCAGAGCACTCCCCCAGACATTGCTGATAAAGCAAATTGAGAGACTTATTTCATCTACTCTTGGCTGTCTTCCCTGGCCTTAAGGAGAAGGCTGTTTGTACAAAGAGCAACTGAGAGAAATACAGAGGGAATTAGAAAATGATAGATGATTGATAGGTAGATAGCTAGAGAGATGGATGAATGGACAATGGATGGATAGATATCAATATATAGGAAAGATTTGAACGTCTGTATCTAGCCATGCCTAAAAGTTACAACTACCTCTGACTCCCTAGTAATGTAGAATAAATTTTTTTTTTTTTTGCTTAAACTAAGTTGATTTGGCTCTCTGTCACTTATAACCACTTATATAACCATACCAGCCTTGATAATACGTGAAGAAAATTATTTTAATCTCTATACACATTTATTTCCTATCATCTGGCCCATTATTTTAAAAACATAAAATTTCTGCTCTCAAGCTTGCATGATTTGTCACTAGCCTCTGCCCTGGTGGCTCAGATGGTAAAGAGTCTTCCTGCAGTGCAGGAGACCTGGGTTTGATACCTGGGTTGGGAAGATCCTCTGGAGAAGGAAACAGCAACCCACTCCAGTATTCTTGCCTGGAAAATCCCATGGGTGGAGGAGCCTGATAGACTACAGTTCGTGGGTTCTCAAAAGAGTTGGACATGACTGAGCTACTTCACTCTCTTTCTCCGTCTGCCTATCTAAGCACCTAACTTTGCAGAATACTGCACTTTAAGGAATGATGAATGTTTTAGAAGACTGAAAATTTGTATTGAACTAAAGAGTTTGCATGTTCTCACATTTCAAAGTATTCTATGATATTCTTTTATTTTTTTTTAATTTTTACTTTATTCTACTTTACTGTATTGGTTTTGCCATTCTCCTATGCAATGAAAATATGGCCTTAATTATAAAACTATAAATTACTCATAGCTTTTAAGAACACATATTCTGTAAAAGACTGTTACATAACTCTGTATGGCAGTTGCACTTTCTCCTTTTGTGCAAACTTATCTGTTTGTATTTTCACCATCTTCTCGTAGCATGTGCATCATTTCTGACACAACTGTGCAGGAACATACCAAGCTAAGGAAGAATGCTTGGCATCATTCTGTAAGCTCAGGATACAAATGCTGTTACATCTCTTATTCTTAGACTTTGTAGTTTGAAAACTCACGTACCATATTTAACAGGAAGCATAGTGTCCCTCTTAATGTTTTTCCTCCCAGATTGTCCAAGAACTCTGAGAGATGACCAAGTTCACAGATTATTCCTGGCAAATAGAGAGCAGTGATGTCGGCAGTAGCTCTTTATTGCCACAAGGTGTCACCGAAGAGTTTGCATGGCCTGACCCCTCTGCTACAAAGCAGCACTCGCTGGTCCCACCCCTGTCTAGAATCCATGACATCCCTCTGTACTGTGTTCCCATTTTCCAAAGATCAGCCAAAGCACAACCATCCCATGAGTGTCGCTGGATTCAGAGGATCTTTAGGAGCGAGTGTTGCTGCTGCCCAAGCCAGCCCTATCCCATGAAAACTTACCTTTTCTTTTAGGGGCTTAGGGAGAGCTATTTACTTTGACATACTTTTTAACTTTCAGAATAAGTTGCAAGGATGGGACTAGAGAGTTCTGTACACTGCTTGCCAGGTTTGCCAATTATTCACATTCACTTTTTCCCTAAAACATTTAGAAGTAGGTTGAAACATTTCAGTATGATTTCCTCAGAACTAAGACATTCCTTTACATGATCAGAGTAGACTTATAAGAATTAGGAGATTTAATATTTGTATAATACCATTACCTAACCCAGAGCCTAGGTTAACATTTCCACAACTTTCCCAATAATATCTTCATAACTATTTCCCTCTCCCCACCCAGTTTAAGAGCTAATCCCAGATCGTGTGCTGAGTTTAGCTGTGATATCTCTTGAGTCTCCTCTAATCTGTAAGAGCTCCTCAGCCTTTCATTGTGTTTCTTGATTTTCCCATTTTGTGAGTAGTACAACCAACTAATTTGTAGAATGCCTTTCTACTTGTGTTTATCTGATATTTCTCATTTTTAGATTGAATTTTTACAGAAATGCCACTGGAGCGATGCGTCCTTAGTACATTGTGTTAGGAGACACGTGATACCCATTTTCCTCATCATTGGTCATGTTAACTTTGATCACTAGGTTAAGACGATGTCTACAGGTTTCTCCACTGTATAGTTTTTTATTTTGCCCCTTGTAAATTGTAAGGTAGTTGAGGGAGATACTTTGAGACTCTCCATGGGGTTGCTTAGTGTTTCTTACAGCATAGTGGCTGAGTTCTATGAATGAACATGCCAGGATAACAAAGTCAAAGAACATGACATTTTTGGTGATTTTTGCCTCTTAAGTCATATAACTTCACTTCTACAGTACTTTCTTGGATGAAGTGGTTACAAAAGTGTACCCCAGTTCAAGGCAAGGGGATACAGAGCTCACTGCTTGATGGGTGGAGTTCATCGCAGCACTGTTTATAATAGCCAGGACGTGGAAACAACCTAGATGTCCATCAGCAGATGAATGGATAAGAAAGCTTTGGTGCACAATGGAGTATTACTCAGCCATTAAAATGAATACATTTGAATCAGTTCTAATAAGATGGATGAAACTGGAGCCGATTATACAGAGTAAAGTAAGCCAGAAAGAAAAACACCAATACAGTATACTAACACATATATATGGAATTTAGAAAGATGGTAATGATAACCCTGTATGTGAGACAGCAAAAAGACACAGATGTATAGAATGGACTTTTGGCCTCTGAGGGAGAGGGAGAAGGTGGATGATTTGGGAGAATGGCATTGAAACATGTATACTATCATGCAAGAAATGAATCGCCAGTCTATGTTCAATACAGGATACAGGATGCTTGGGGCTGTTGCATGGGGATGATCCAGAGAAATGATAATGGGGTGGGAGGTGAGAGGGGGTTCAAGATTGGGAACTCATGTACACCCGTGGCTGATTCATGTCAATGTATGGCAAAACCAATACAGTATAAAAATAAGTAAATAAATAAAAAATATCAAAAGAAAAAAAAGAAACACTAGGGATTGAAAGTGTTGGCAGCCCTTTTGAAAAATGCTGCCTGCCACACTGGGCCACACCTCTATGCCTACTCAGTCAAAGCCCTTTTTCCCCCTAGCTGTGACATCCCTTCCACTTTGTGTGCCCTGTCTGTTTAATTGTCAGCCCCTGGACACTCTTAAGATTGGAATTCGTGGAGGAGCTCTGTTCTTAACATCCAGTGGGTTTGTGGGTGGCCCAGTCTCTTTTCGTGACTCTTACTGCAATCCAACACAGATATCCAGGTGAACGATGGCACATTGCTGTAAGCCCGGTAGGCAAAGAAGAGAATGCATCCCCCTCCCCCAAAAAAGATCCCCACCTTGCCCTCAATCACAGAACCACTTAGAAGCAGTGGCTGACTTTGTAATCTCCTTAGTCTTCAGTTATTTTGAATACCACTTTTACACTGTGGTCCTAGGATATAGGCATTCTAACAATTGACTACTTCCACTCTTCTGCTACAAGACTGTCTAAGTTCCATGCTATAAGATTTCTAAGGCAGTGGAAACTTTGGGATCAGACTCTAGTCTCTATGTTCTACTCTTCGAATGGACTAAGATTTTTCAAATATCCTATTTGTAAGGTGTTTAGTAGTTGTGAAGGTGAGGAGCTGAAGGAAGTAATAATCTGCCTCAGTGACTTAATCAAAACTTGTTTTTAATTAGAGAGTATCTATATGTATATTAAAAATGGGCAAAATAAACAGGCATTTCACCTATAAAGATATACAGATATCAAGAAAATAAAAATGTTCAATCTCATTAACCATTAAGGAAATGTACATCAAAATTACAATGAGATGATATGGGGAGGGGAGGTGGGAGGGGTGTTCAGGATTAGGAACTCATGTACACCCTTGGCGGATTCATGTCAATGTATGGCAAAACCAATAAAAATAAATAAATTCAGTTCAGTTCAGTCGCTCAGTCGTGTCTGACTCTTTGCGACCCCATGAATCGCAGCACGCCAGGTCTCCCTGTTCATCACCGTCTCTCGGAGTTCACTCAGACTCACGTCCATCGAGTCAGTGATGCCATCCAGCTATCTCATCCTCTGTCGTCCCCTTCTCCTCCTTCCCCAAACCCTCCCAGCATCAGAGTCTTTTCCAATGAGTCAACTCGTCGCATGAGGTGGCCAAAGTACTGGAGTTTCAGCTTTAGCATCATTCCTTCCAAAGAAATCCCAGGGTTGATCTCCTTCAGAATGGACTGATTGGATCTCCTTGCAGTCCAAGGGACTCTCAAGAGTCTTCTCCAACACCACAGTTCAAAAGCATCAATTCTTTGGTGCTCAGTCTTCTTCCCAGTCCAACTCTCACATCCACACATGACCACAGGAAAAACCATAGCCTTGACTAGACGGACCTTAGTCGGCAAAGTAATGTCTCTGCTTTTGAATATGCTATCTAGGTTGGTCATAACTTTTTCCCCAAGGAGTAAGCATCTTCTAATTTCATGGCTGCAGTCACCATCTGCAGTGATTTTGGAGCCCCCAAAAAAAGTCTGACACTGTTTCCATTGTTTGCCCATCTATTTCCCATTAAGTGATGGGACTGGATGCCATGATCTTCGTTTTCTGAATGTTGAGCTTTAAGCCAACTTTTTCACTCTCCTCTTTCACCTTCATCAAGAGGCCCTTTAGCTCCTCTTCACTTTCTGCCATAAGGGTGGTGTCATCTGCATATCTGAGGTTATTGATATTTCTCCCGGCAATCTTGATTCCAGCTTGTGTTTCTTCCAGCCCAGCGTTTTTCATGATGTACTCTGCATAGAAGTTAAATAAGCAGGGTGACAATATACAGCCTTGACGGACTCCTTTTCCTATTTGGAACCAGTCTGTTGTTCCACGTCCAGTTCTAACTGTTGCTTCCTGACCTACATACAGATTTCTCAAGAGGCAGGTTAGGTGGTCTGGTATGCCCATCTCTTGAAGAATTTTCCACAGTTTATTGGGATCCACACAGTCAAAGGCTTTGGCATAGTCAATAAAGCAGAAATAGATGTTTTTCTGGAACTCTCTTGCTTTTTCCATGATCCAGGGATGTTGGCAATTTGATCTCTGGTTCCTCTGCCTTTTCTAAAACCAGCTGGAACATCTGGAAGTTCACAGTTCATGTATTGCTGAAGCCTGGCTTGGAGAATTTTGAGCATTACTTTACTAGCATACGAGATGGGTGCAATTGTGTGGTAGTTTGAGCATTCTTTGGCATTGCCTTTCTTTGGAATTGGAATGAAAACTGACCTTTTCCAGTCCTGTGGCCACTGCTGAGTTTTCCAAATTTGCTGGCATATTGAGTGCAGCACTTTGACAGCATCATCTTTCAGGATTTGAAACAGCTCCACTGGAATTCCGTCACCTCCACTAGCTTTATTTGTAGTGATGCTTTCTGAGGCCCACTTGACTTCATATTCCAAGGTGTCTGGCTCTAGATGAGTGATCACATCATCATGATTATCTGGGTCATGAAGATCTTTTTTTGTACAGTTTTGTGTATTCTTGCCACCTCTTCTTAATATGTTCAGCTTCTGTTAGGTCCAGACCATTTCTGTCCTTTATCGAGCCCATCTTTGCATGAAATGTTCCCTTGGTATCTCTAATTTTCTTGAAGAGATCTCTAGTCTTTCCCATTCTGTTCTTTTCCTCTATTTCTTTGCATTGATCGCTGAAGAAGACTTTCTTATCTCTTCTTGCTATTCTTTGGAACTCTGCATTCAGATACTTATATGTTTCCTTTTCTCCTCTGCTTTTCACCTCTCTTCTTTTCACAGCTATTTGCAAGGTCTCCCCAGACAGCCATTTTGCTTTTTTGCATTTCTTTTCCATGGGAATTGTCTTGATCCCTGTCTCCTGTACAATGTCACGAACCTCTGTCCAGAGTTCATCAGGCACTCTATCTATCAGATCTAGGCCCTTAAATCTATTTCTCACTTCCACTGTATAATCATAAGAGATTTGATTTAGGTCATAGCTGAATGGTCTAGCGGTTTTCCCTACTTTCTTCAATTTGAGTCTGAATTTGGCAATAAGGAGTTCATGATCTGAGCCACAGTCAGCTCCTGGTCTTGTTTTTGTTGATTGTATAGAGCTTCTCCATCTTTGGCTGCATAGAATATAATCAGTCTGATTCTGGTGTTGACCATCTGGTGATGTCCATGTGTAGAGTCTTCTCTTGTGTTGTTGGAAGAGGGTGTTTGCTATGACCAGTGCATTTTCTTGGCAAAACTCTTTGCCCTGCTTCATTCCATATTCCAAGGCCAAATTTGCCTGTGACTCCAGGTGTTTCTTGACTTCCTACTTTAGCATTCCAGTCCCCTAGCGTGAAAAGGACATCTTTTTGGGGTGTTAGTTCTAAAAGGTCTTATAGGTCTTCATAGAACCGTTCAGCTTCAGCTTCTTCAGCATTACTGGTTGGGGCATAGACTTGGATAAAAATGATAGGGTACTGAAAGAGGAACTCGCCAGGTCAGTAGGTGCCCAATATGCTACTGGAGATCAGTGGAGAAATAACTCCAGAAAGAATGAAAGGATGGAGCCAAAGCAAAAACAATACCCAGTTGTGGATGTGACTGTGATAGAAGCAAGATCCAGTGCTATAAAGAGCAATATTGCGTAGGAACCTGGAATGTCAGGTCCATGAATCAAGGCAAATTGGAAGTGGTCAAACGAGATGGCAAGGGTGAACGTCGACATTCTAGGAGTCAGCGAACTAAAATGGACTGGAATGGGTGAATTTAACTCAGATGACCATTATATCTACTATTGTGGGCAGGAATCCCGCAGAAGAAATGGAGTAGCCATCATGTTCAACAAAAGAGTCCGAAATGCAGTACTTGGATGCAATCTCAATAACGACAGAATGATCTCTGTTCGTTTCCAAGTCAAACCATTCAAAAATAAATAAAAGTGAAAACACACACACACACACACACACAATAATTCAAAAAAAAAAATTACAACGAGCTACCACTACACACCCATTAGAATGGCTAAAATGAAAAAGACTGTCAATACCATGTTGCAAAGATGTGGTGAGAATATAAAGTGATACAGTCACTTTGGAAAACAATTTGGCAGTCTCTTTAAAAATTAAACTTTACAACTTATTATATTATCTATCATATTATCCAGCTATTCCACACCTAAATATTTATCAAAGACCAGGCTTCCCTGGTGGCTCAGACAGTAAAGAATCCACCTGCAATGTGGGAGACCTGGGTTGGATCCCTGGGATGGGATGATCCCCTGGAGGAGGGCGTGGCAAACAACTCCAGTATTCTTGCTTGGAGAATCCCCATGGATTCTGCTGAGAGCCTGCTGAGGTAAAGTCTGTGGGGTCACAAAGAGCAACTAAGCACACACTTGTCAATAAGAAATGAAAGAATATGCTCATACAAAGATTTGTACATGAATGTTTATAACAGGTTCATTTTCAACAGCCCAAAACTTGAAACAACATAAGTGTCCATTAACAAGTAAATGGATAAACAAATTGTAGGGCATCTATGCAAAGGAATACTATTCAGTGTTTAAAAAGTAATGAACTATTGATATATAAAGCACCATGAATGAATTGCAAAATCATTACGAGTGAAAGAAGCCAGACAAAAATAAATGCATAGTGTATAATTCCAAGTATATAACATTCTAGAAAATGCAACTGATCTATAGTGACAGAAAGCAGATCAGTGGTTGCCTGGAGATGAAAGAAGCATTGGGGAGGAGCAGAAGATGGGAGGATTACAAAAGAGCAAAAGGAGACTTTTGGAAGTGATGGGTAGGGTCTTCATTTTGATTATGATGATTTTCACAGGTTGAAATTCATCAGATTGTGTACTTCAAACATATGCAGTCTGTTGTTCGTCAATTATATCTGTTAAGTGGAAAAGAAGCAGTATCATGTACTCAAATGTATATACCTATTACATTTGCTTGCAGTAGGACCATGTTACAATTCATGGGCTGTGGGACTCCTATTCTCCTTATCCTTTGATCTTTCTAGGATCCCAATTGTGATGAATTTAAGAACACTGAGGGTGCCTCATCCAGAAGGGCTGAAGCTACCATAGGAAATGAGGAAGTCTAATGGCCAGTGAAGCGGCCCCTTTGCTGCAGCTGGGCCTGAAACTAAGCGGGGCTCTGTGGGTTCCCAGGCATGGAGGCTGTTCTGGCCCCATTTCTTGCAGGCAAGACCCCAGCCGGGATGGCCTTCATGAGTTCCAAAAGGTGGATTCAAACAGTTGCTAATCAAGGGAGGAGCAACCAAGGAACTACCCAAGACAATGTTAAATGGAGCAAAGAAGCTCATCAAGATTAGGAGACTACTTGGTAGATTAAGGGCAGGCAAGCCCTGGTCACACCCTAATCTTGTCAGAGACCCCACCTTTGGCCCACTGTTATAAAAACCCTCATTAAGTTTTCAGACACATAGTGCTTCAAGGCAGAAGCCTGATGTGTCTCCCTTTAACTCCAGACCAATAAAACTATCCTTTTCTGCTTCACCCAAAACTCCTGTCTCCAGAATTTGACCATCACCGGTGTACAGAGGCTTTCAGTAACAGGTCCTTGAGTGCCCAAGGAGAAGATGCTCTAGCATCAGCCACATACGGCACCCAGAACACTATACCATTGAGTAGATTCGAGGCATTAGATCTGGTAGACAGAGTGCCTGAAGAACTATGGACAGAGGTTTGTAACATTGTACAAGAGGCAATGACCAAAACCATCCCCAAGAAAGAGAAATTTAAGAGTGCAAAGTGGTTGTCTGAGGAGGCCTTACAAATAGCTGAGAAAATAAGTGAAAGGCAAGAGAGAAAGGGAAAGATATACCCAACTGAATGCAGAGTTCCAGGGAACAGCAAGGGAGAGATAAGAAAGCCTTATGTGAACAGTGCAAAGAAATAGAGCAGACAGTAGAATGGGAAAAACTAGAGATCTCTTCAAGGAAATCAGAGATACCGAGGGAACATTTCATGCAATGATGAGCACAATAAAGGAGAGAAATGGCAAAGACCTAACAGAAACAGACGAGATTAAGAAGAAGAGGTGGCAAGAGTATACAGAAGAATATACAAAAGATCTTAATGACTGGATAACCATGATAGTGTGGTCACTCACCTAGAGTCAGACATCCTGGAGTGTGAAATCAAGTGGGCCTTAGGAAATATTACTACAAACAAAGCTAGTGGAGGTGATGAAATTCCAGCTGAGCTATTTCAAATCCTAAAAATGATGCTGTTAAAGTGTTGCACTCAATATACCAGCACATTTGGAAAACTCAGCAGTGCCCACAGGACTGAAAAAGTTAAGTTTTCATTCCAATCCTAAAGAAGGGCAATGCCAAAAAATGTTCAAACTACCACACAATTGCACTCATTTCACAATTGCTAGCAAGGTTATGCTCAAAATCCTTCAAGCTAGGCTTTGAAAGTACATGAACTGAGAACTTCCAGATGTACAAGTTGGATTTAGGCAAGATAGAAGAACCAGAGATCAAATTGCCAACATACACTGGATCATAGAGAAAGCAAGAGAATTCCAGAAAAACATCTACTTCAGCTTCATTGACTATGCTAGAGCTTTTGACTGTGTGGATCACAACAAACTGGAAAATTTTTAAAGGGATGGGAATACCAGACAACCTTACCTGTCCTCTGAGAGATCTGTACATATGTCAAGAAGCAACAGTTAGAACTGGACATGGAACAACAGACTGGTTCAAAATTGAGAAAGGAGTTTGTCAAGGCTTTATATTGTCATCCTGCTTATTTAACTTATATGTAGAGTACATAAGGTGAAATGCCAGACTATATGACTTACGAGCTGGAGTCAAGATTTCCAGCAGAAATATAAACAACATCAGATATGCCACTCTAATGGCAGAAAGTGAAGAGGAACCAAAGAGCCTCTTGAGGAGATTGAAAGAGGAGAGTGGAAAAGCTGGCTTAAAACTCAACATTCAAAAAATGAGGATCATCATGGCATCCATTCCCATCACTTCATGGCAAATAGAAGGGGAAAACGTTGAAGCGATGACGTATTTTATTTTCTTGGGCTCCAAAATCACTGCAGACAGAGACTGCAGCCATGCAATTAAAACATGTTTGCTCCATGGAAAGAAAGCTACAACCAACCCAGACAGCATATTAAAAAGCATATTACTTTGCCAATAAAGGTCTGTTTAGTCAAAGCTATGGTTTTTCCAGTAGTCATGTAATGATATGAGAATTGGAGCAAAAGAAGATCGAGTGCCGAAGAATTAATACTTTTGACCTGTGATGCTGGAGAAGACTCTTGAGAGTCCCTTGGACTGCAATGAGATCAAATCAGTTAATCCTAAAGGAAATCAACCCTGAATATTCATTGGAAGGACTGATACTGAAGCTGCAATACTTTGGCCACCTGATGCGAAGAGCTGGCTCACTGGAAATGATGCTTTTCCATGATGCTGGGAGAGACTGAGGGCAGGAGGAGAAGGGAGAGACAAGATGAGATGGTTGGATGGCATCATTGACACAATGGACATGAGTCTGAGCAAACTCTGGGACATAGTGAAGGACAGGTAAGCCTGGTGTGCTGCAGTCCATGAAGTCGCAAAGAGCTGGACATGACTTAGTGACTGAACAACAATGAATGCCTAGGACAGCTTACTCCCAACTGTGCATACAGTCTATTTCCTTTAACTTTATGCAGATGATTTGCTCCATACAAATAGTCACGAATGTTGTGGCCTAAAAAAGCACTGCTGGTAACTGATTCTTCCATATTCCATCTTCCCATAGGAGAGCCCCAGCCTAGATTTCCTTTTTCCTTCTAATGAAAACACACTCTCTCTCTCTTTTTTGTTTGTTTGTTTTGTTCTGTTTTGAGGGAAGGATCTGACTAATTCTACAGTGTTTATTATTTTCTACAATCCTTAAATCCTATGTTTAGCATCTGTCACAGATTTTAGGTGACCTCAAACTACTTTGAAAACAATGGATGGATTGCTTTGCATAAGTAATCCCATTAAGTTTCCTAAAATGAAGGTGCCAAACTCAAATATAATGATGGCTTCATATGTAGGGACTGAAACTGTTATTAACTGTGCCAAAAGCCATTGGTTTGCTATAACATATGTAACAGTTTTTCCTGCAAGAAGCGTCACATATAGGGACTTGGAACTAGCCTTTGGGACTGGTAGGGGATCAGACCCTCTGGACCTTGAAGTGATGGGAATTCAGAGGTGCTCCTGAGGGAATCCCAGAACCCATCCTGTCCTGGTCACTCTTCTCCAAGAGAAGTTACTCTGTGGATGCTAACTTCAAAGCACTGAGTCAGGAATGGAGCATAAGGGATTAATGATTAATGGGTAAGTAGAGTCCAGTGGTCAGCAGCCAAAACTCTTCAGCTCCTTCTAATAGTGAAAACAGAAACAAACCAACAAATGCAACAGGAGGAATTTGTAAGAAGGAGCTCGTCGTTCCAGTGAGTCTGCTCGTGCTTTGGTGGACTGTTTCCAAATGGGCTGCTTCGAGTGGCAGAGACAAGGAGAGGAATTGCAGAGCTGAAGATGGGTATTTGCTACTACTTGTCATCCAAAGTTCCCTACAAATGTAGAGACCGTGTGAACTCTGCTTCAAAAACTGCTTCATTACTGTTCCAACCACTCTTCCCCTCTGGTACACACTCACCTGCAGCGGCAGGTGCAGGAGCTGAAACCCATCTCCCATCCTCTGTCACGTGTGAAAGGCTTTGACGTGGCAATTAAGGGGGTTCTCAGGAGTTCCCAGGCTGCTCACTCCTTGGATGCATCTTCCATTTCTACCAGTTCATTTAGAGGATAGTGTCAGGCAGCAGCCTGAAGAAGAGTTGAGAGAGCAATGAACAGCTTAGGAAGATGCTCCAGGTGCCTGCCCTGGCCTTTTACTATCTGCAGTAGCTGTAAGCTTTTGACACTTTCAAGATAGTCAGAGGAAGTACAATATGGTCAGGGGCCATCAAGAGGGCAAAAGGTCCTTATGTCCTCACAGGCATTAAGTTCCATGAACTTAAGTCTTTCTTCAGCAGATATGGAACTGCCATGACAGAGTTACCAACAGGCACCCAAAGAAGCAATTACAGAGAAAGGTGGCACATGGCTTCCAGCAGTTTAAACTCTGAAATTATCCAGACTTTTGAAAGTGTATCAGGTCCACCAAAAACAGAAAAATCTAAATGAGATGCAATGAATTAAACAGTCTGTTAGTTAGTAGCAACTTTTGCCATGGAAGGGTTAATGAAAATCTCAAAAGAACTTGAAACTCCGAATGTTAACACTTGTGGTTGTGTTCTGTGGCCCATAACACTGATTGCAGAAGTTGTGTGTATACTTTGCATTTCATGGTACAGTATTCTATCAATTATAGTGCTGAAAAATCTATAAAATAGAACAAGACACTGATCAGTTAGATACTTGGGCTGAGTATAATTGAAATCATCACTCAAAATGGCTTAAGCAGTAAAAACATTTATTATCCCCTAACAGAGAGTCTAGAATAGGATGGCTGCTGGTTGATTCAGGACCTCAGCCACTTTGTCAGAGACTAGGTTCCTTAGATCACCTTTGCTGTCATCACAGAGATGCCCCTTCCTGTGGCTGGCATCAGCTTGGGTAATGGGCTTCCTTTTTCTCATTGAGTAAATGATATAAAGCACCTTGGGGTGTAAGTCCCTCTTGCCAGTTTCCTTGGCCAACCTTGATTACAAGCCCACCCAGAACTGGTAACTGACCTTGGGAAAGATGAATCTTGGTTTACAGTCTAGAGTTTCTCATTTTGTATTGAGAACGGATCAAGTGTAGAGATACTGATCCCTTTAGGCCTTAAAAATGTCATTTGTCCCTGTCCAGAAGCCACCATCACATCTGGCCAGTCATCTCCAGCCAGAGTGGCTTGTTCACTTTCATCTGTGGTTCCAAACAACACTCTCATTTTCCATGCTCATCACTTCATAAAAAGGTGAAACAACCTAATACGTTTGTCTATTTCCTCATTGTAGATAGTACGCCTCTATATGGATATCCTCGTTTACTTCCACAATTTGATATCTTAATAGAGTATTTAGATATTTCATTGTTTAAGAATAGTTAATAGGTGGAAAGTACTCACCCATGTCCAGCAATAACTATATTAATTCATTTAATCTTCACAATAGGTCCATGAGGAGGTACTGTTTTTATATTCATTTTACAGACAAGAAAATTTCAAAGTAGAGAAATTGTACCAGAAAATACAGCTAATAAGCATGGAAGCTTGTAATTGCACTGAAATAACTTAATTCCTGATCCTTCTTCTTACAGTTTGACTGGGGATGCTCTGGAAGAAACAGCGGTCTAATCCAGTAGGTATTCAATCATGTCAGTGACTTATGGTAAACAAATAAATATTTTTTTAAATTACCCAATGCACAAACACTGAAACAAAAGGTTTTTTTCTAATTAATTTTTTTCTTTTTTTGGCTGCACTACACAGTGTGTGAGAATCTTAGTTCCCAGACCAGAGATTGAACCCATACCCACAGTATTGGAAGCATGGAGTCTTAACCACTGGACAACCAGGGAAATCCCAAAACAAAAAATCTTAAAGCAATACTCACTGTTATTTTGGGGGGAGGAGGGAAGATTTTGGTTATTTCTGTTCCATTCTATTCCATGTTTCATTCTTGAAAAACTAGTTGTAACTTCCCCAATTAATTCTAGTCCCAATAATGGATCATGACCCATAGCTTTAAAAACCCTGGTAATAAAATGAAATTGATTATAGTGATGACTTTAGATGCTCAGAAATCATTTTTGATCCATGGCTCTAATTCTGCAGGAAAAGCAGGGAGCTGCAGGCAAAGGGTAACCAGATAACTGTAGTTACAATGCACGTTAATCTCAAGGTTATGAGAGTCCTTGAGGGTTTTGAGTTGTGAGTAAATCGCTGGAGATGAAGATCAGGGAGTTAGCAGCAAGTAGTTGAAAATCAATCAGAGCCATGGTGATATCACTGGGGAAGAACGTGCAAAGTGAGAAGAGACGAGATCTGGAACAGAATTGTGAGAAGCACCCATATTTGTAAGAAGAGATGAAGAGGCTCCTGCAGCAGCGGTGGGAGAAACGGAGGACAGCTGCTCCCCAACTTTAGGGCAGAGAAGTCACTGGGAGGCCCCTGCTGGCAGGAACGGCCTCCGCTGGTTCTTCCTGCATCCAGAAGTGGCCACTTGACTAGTGCTCCCCAATGGAATGAGGAAGCATTTTATGGCACCTCCCAGATGGGCTTTTAAAAGAATCTGTGCTTCCCTTGCTCTCTTACTCCTGCTCAAATAGGAAAGATTCTGCAGCTATAGGGGCTGGCAGAGTCACAAGATGGAAGGAGCTTAGGTCTCTGAGCTACTCCATAGGGAAAGTTGTAGCCAACACAGAATGTCTGCATTAGACTGTTAACCTGGATTGAGAAAACTAGCCACAGAAAACTTGGGGCTAATTTGTCTAAGCATTTGTCTCGTGTTACCATCATGAAGTCGCTCAGTCATGTCCGACTCTTTGCGACTCCATGGACTGTAACCTACCAGGCTCCTCTGTCCTCGGGATTTTCCAGGCAATAGTCCTGGAGTGGATTGCCATTTCATCGGTACATAATTAGCTTTTTGACACTCTCAACAACCTTCTTGCCTTAAATTCCATCTTCTGCTATTTCCTCCAGGTCTATTTTTCAACCTCTGGAAAAGGCTGCTATTTCTCCCACAGTCCAGAAACATGGGGCTTAAGCTCCTCATTGTATCTTTCAGATCACTTCACTTTTGGAATCAATGCCATTCAACTTTTCCTGGCCAGTGCCTAGTACACAGGGCTACTATTGTCATTGTCAAATAGTCTGCCTGTGCTTAGGGAGAGAATTTGAAGATAAAAGAGAATATCAGCCCGGGTCAGTGTCTATGGCAACCATAAGAAATATATGAAGGTATGTGCACATCAAATCCTCTGATTACCAAGAGGAAAACACTAGTTTCCTCCCAGTCTGATTCCTCATATTAGACTCACTACTTCTTTCCCTATCCACCGATTGTCTAGCTCTGCCATTGCTACTGAGGGTGTGGGCAGCAGAGGGAGATGCAACATAAGGCAACAGGGTTGAAATGCCTACCAGAAAGATAGAAAGCTCGAAGAGACCCTTAGTCGACTTTTTAATGCTTACATAACCAGGGTATAAGGCTGCAGTTTGCTTAAACCTCTCAATGATGTCTTAATTTAGTGATGATTCAGTTTAGAGCTTTGAAGAAAAAAAAGAAAAAAACCTATGTATTTATATTTCTGAAAATAGTTTTAGAATTCAATAGTGTTCTTGCATATCTCGAGTATCACCCTGTAACTGTGATTTAAGGTCAGCATATTTTTGCAGTCTGTCTAAAAGAAATCACTTTTCCATTAAAAAAAAAAAATCTGTTTCTTTGCCACTTATTAGATCTATAGCTGATTCTTTCAAAGCTAACTTTCACCCTGACCTGCAGACAATGGCAGACTATGAATTTTGGAGGAAAGCAGTAGCACTGTCTTCTTTAGACAAAGTCTGAGAATCCTACCAAGAGGACCTAGGAGATGTTGCCAATCTAATGCATATGGTTAAACATACTCCTCTGCAACTCTTTTCTTTCCATTTATTTCTCTAGGTTTACTGCTCTTGCCTCTAGCAGTTGCTGTATCTTGTGCCACTCATATCCTCCATCTGACTGCAAAGATGTGCATCGTAAAATGGTGCTTTTGTGCTGTGGTGAAGCCCATCTTCACACTGGCACCGTGTGGCCCACTATGACGCAACGATCAGCATGGGCGCCAATGAAGAGCCACCAGAGCACAGCATTCCTGAGCGTCAGAACCCGTGTAGGAAATGCCAGTGTATACAGCTGGCCTTTGGGAGAACAATTATTCCTTCCAGGTCAGGTTCAGGCATTCTGACCAGCCGCGCCCAGGCAGGCTTGGCATTGCTTAGGCTCAATGATAGTCAGGATTATTTTATTTCTGAGAGAAGTAGGAATTGGATGTTTGTCTTTATGTGGGCTTTTATTTCAATAATGAAATAGCAACAAATATAAATAACTATTGCAACAGCAAAGATCATAGTTCTTTCTAAAATGAGGATCGTATCTATTTATTTTTATTGATTTATTTTTAGGTGTTTTTATATTATGTAAGTTACAGGTTATAATATAGTGATACACAATATTTTTGAGAAATATTTAGGTATTTTTGTATTTTTATGTAAGTTACAGGTTATAATGGGCTTCCCTGGTGGCTCAGTTGGTGAAGAATCTGCCGGCAATACAGGAGACCCCAGTTCGATCCCTGGGTTGGGAAGATGCCCTCGAGAAGGGATAGACTACCCACCCCGGTATTCTGGCCTGAAGAATTCCATGGACTATATAGTCCATGGGGTCTCTAAGAGTCAGACACAGTTGAGTGACTTTCACTCACTCACAGGTTATAATATAGTGATTCACAATATTTTGGGGGAAAATTGTGAAAATGAGAGTATAAGAAAAGAGCAAGAGGAAAGAAGCCCAAAAAGACTCCACATAAGGACATAGAGACTTCTGGTCTGTAAGATTCTACTCTACTTACAGTTCTTACAAAATACTGGCTATATTCTCTGTGTTGTACAGTTTATGAGAATCATATTTAGAATGCCACAAATTAGGATGCATTGCTTGATAAGATGTTAGAATATCAGAACATGGAAGTGTCTTAGTTAAATAGTCCCTAAATAATTTAATTTCATGGATACATTTTTTAAAGGCTAAAAAGAAAGTCCAGTCTCTAACAGAAATAGTCCTACCACCAGCATAATCATCATACTCTTTGTATTTTAAAGTCAGAGATGCTGCACCCCAGCCAGGGATTTTTAAAGTGTGGTTCCTGGCACAGCTGGGGCTTCCCAGATGGCACAGTGGTAAAGAATCTGCCTGCCAGTGCAGGAGACACAGGAGATGCAAGTCTGATTTCTGGGTTGGGAAGATTCCCTAATCTTGGAAATGGCAACGCACTCCAGTGTTTTTGCCTGGAGAATCCCATGGACAGAGCAGCTTGACAGGCCGCAGTCCATCCGGTCAACAAAGAGTTGAGCGAAACTGAGCACACACTCGCTTGCACTTGGTACAGCACCATCAGAATCACTGTAGATGAAGATTAAAAAAAAAAAAAATTCCCAGGCCCTGAGACTCTGGAGGTGGCACTGGGGATCTGAATTTGTTAGCAGTTGACCTGATTCTCCTACTCACCAGCGTCTGGGAAACCCTGCCCTCTGCTCTTTCAGTAAAGGCAACACTGGTTTTAATAGTCCTGATCCTCAGCTGTTGACTGGAGAGATGCCCCTCCTTCCTTAGCTGAGGTCGTTCGCAGCCCACCACTGCTGATTGCTGGCTTCCCACCTGCTAGGCTTTGCTCTCTGGTCACACGTGGAGAAGAGGTGCTGTGGGATCCTGCGGGCTCCACCCTTTCCCTCTCCAAGCACAAACTTGAAAAATAGGGGCACTGGATTTTGCTTCTTGCTCTTATCATAAGTGGTTCATGACAAATGGACACAATCTATTAGGATTCCTGGACCAGCTTCCACATACTTCTCACCTTTTGATATTTATAGAACTGGTCGTCATTTTTCATATATTTCAGCTCCACTCTTCAAGTATTTAGATAGAAAAAGAAAATAGCAATAACAGTGATAGAATCTCATCCCTTCCAGAGAATTAGCGAAGAAATAAAAGAGGGAAGAAAGCAAATAGAAATGTTAGAATTAGGGAATATGTATGAAAAGTCAAACATGAGACAGGTTAGCAGTTGGCAAGAGGGGAAAAGGTGGTGTAGAGGGCACCTTCATTATTAGAGAAGCTGTTAAACTGAACAGCATGCAAACTTTTCATCAGTGGGTTTGATAGTAGAAAAGACAAGAGTATTGGCAGATTCCAAAAAGGGACATGCCAAGACTATGGATACATTTTAATGCAAATAGAAATGGAACACTTTCTATTGTCATGTCAGAAGCCACAAAGCTATAGGAAGTAGATGCTTCACTAGAAGAATATTCTTCATAGCCTGTTTCAAAGATGACACAAACGTACTTCATTCTACATTACATTTTATATACAAAAATAAAATTAGAATGGAATCAGTTCTACACTCACAGCCTGACACCCTTAGAAACTTGAATCTTATGCCAACTTAGAGCAGAAAGCAAGATTGGAACATGAGAGTGTAAGAAAAGGGCATGAGGAAAGAAGCCCAAACAGAGTCCACATAAGGACACAGAGACTTCTGGTCTGTATGTGTCCACACAGTTTAGTCCATAGTCTATGTTAATCACCATCTGTAAGTGGAGACCCCAGTCTGTGTGACTTGGTAGTAAAAATTCTTTTCGCTGGCAGCAGTTTTCATGTTTTATTTTTCTAGGAGTTGCATCGCTTTTCCTTCCTGTTACAGAGTCAAATGGAAGCCTGCTAGCAGAGCACATCCATCCACACTATTCTGACATAGCCTGAATTTCTCAGTTTATACCACCTTCCTTTCTGAGAGTTACTTTTCATTGCATTCCAAAGACAAAAGACCCTTGGTGATGATCAGCAAAGATCCTAACAGGGTGGTTGTCAGTCTTCCAGGAAGCCTGCAGTTCAATCTCCATCAGCCACAAGGTGGTTCAAACAAAACCCTTGGTCACCATTTGGGAGGTACCTGAGGGCATATCTTTCTCTTCCTTTGTGTTCCGTTGCCTGTTGTTACTTGTGGCACGTGAGCATGGCAGGATGAAGACACTGTTGCCTGCCAGCAGGCAGGTGTTCCTGCCAGCAGACAAAGCTGAGTTTTGAGCCTAGGTCCCCAATTTATGTCACTATCCATCCCTCTACAGTTATCTCAGTTTTGCTGCCTGGAGGGGCAAGCAGTGTTTGCTAAGAAGGAGGTGGGTGTTACAACCCTGTGACTGTCACCTGGGGCCATTAGGAATTCATCCATCTGTCAAGCTCGTGGAAAGAAGGAATGTGAGTGCGAGTAGCATTAGAAGTGTGCCTTATAACAGATGTTTGGATTGCCAAGTCTGAGAGGTGGTGTAGCGTGGACCAGGGCACTGTCAGTACGAAATGAGTGGGGCTTTGTTTTTGCAGCTGTTTCAGCTGCAGATTTGTTGCAACGGTTCGAATAGTGTGGACTTTATTTTTTTTTAAGGGAATTTAGCAATTTGTGGAATATTTCCAGAATTGAGCCCTTTGATAGTAGCTCAACTACAAAAGGGAACTTTCACTGAGAGTTTTGTTTGGTAAGAAAGCACAGCAGCATCCATTTATTATTCCGCTCTATTTTAGAACTATTCTCTCTTTAGAGATTCATTTTTAGGTGTTGCGCTTTCTCTCTCTTCCTCGGGTGTGAGGGAAGATTTGCAGTACGCCCCTGTGAGACTTCTCAAAAATGATAAATGAGATTTTCAATCTTCTCATTCAAACAGTAACTGCCTGAAAAGCCAAGAAGTGGAGTGAGGGGGTGGAGCTGAAGGTGACAGATTGATGAAGAGAAGGAGAAATGAATTTGGAAAGGGAGGGAGGAGCAAGCTGAAGAAGAGTTGTAAAAACCAGAAAAGCAATTCTAAATTAGATTTAGAGATGGCAGAATGACAAGGTGGAGTTTTCTATAGGGAGAAAGTTGCTAGGCTGCCACATTTGAGACAGCCTGGCATTTCTGAAAAGTGAGATTTCAAGAAAAGCTAGAAAAGAGTGATCATTTCATATGAGGCAGGGATTGATCAGAGAATCTACAGAGGCAGGCTTAGGGCAGCTCCTCTGGAGACAATGGCTTGATTCTGGGTAGTGATTCTATCAAAACAGCTTGTTTGTTTATAGAAAGTTAATAGCACATCAGACACGTGAGCCATAGAGGCCTGACTAAGGAACCTTTGCATGAATTGGGGATTTTGAAAGACTCTTCACTTGTACCTTACCATCTTTTAGGGCTTGTGTTACTCTCTTAGTCCCTGCTGGCTCCTGAAAATTGCTTAGGAAGAAAGAATTCCAATGAGACACCTCCTTCAAATCTCACTGCATCCCAGTGTGTCCTTCCCCTTACCCAAACCTAGATGTGTGTGTGTGTGCTCAGTTGTGTCCAGCTCTTTTGCAACCCCAAGGACTGTAGCCCACCAGGCTCCCCTGTCCATAGGATTCTCCAGGCAAGAATACTGGAGTGGGTTGCCGTTTCCTTCTCCAGGGGATCTTCCTGACCCAGGGATCGAACCCGCGTCTCTTGGGTCTCCTGCACTGGCAGGTGGATTCCTTACTACCAAGGAACCCTAACGTAGCTGTTTAAAGGAAAAGCAATTGGAAATCTCCTTTGGGACCTGATAGGGAGCACTGCTTCAGGCTCAGTGCTTCCTGGGCTTTCATGGGCTCTGTCCTTCTGTCTCCAGCAGGAAACTATTGATGCAACTGACTGTCCACCTGCCAAACTCTGTTGCCCTCTGAAAAGTCTGATTGCTTTTGAATGTTATGGTGCCCAGGGCCAGAGAGCTAGACAAGCCTCATCTTCTCACCTAGCTCCAAGGTTTTTAGTCAGAACCAAAGCAAATACGTATTCAAAGGTGATTTGTAAAGCAATACAAGCACAACCCACATACAGGTATGATCATAGCATTAGTCTTAAAAGTCTTATTCCATAGCTTCTTTTCCTGTTTGTCTCTCTCTCAGATATATGTATACATAGTTGCATGAGCACATGAATGTTAGGTGAGCACATTTGCAAAGTTTGTGATGCTTTATTCTAAAAACGTTCCTCCTCTGTCACTGTAATATTTTTATGAGGTTCAGATTCCAATTATTACCATTATACATTTACAAATGATGCTCAACTCTTCAATATAAACCAAAGTTAAGAGCAATACATATTGAACAGAACAGGAACTGGAGAAAGTGCTTTTATAATGAGCATCTTTTCTCATCAGGCCTGGCATTCTCAGAACAAATTGAATTCAGTGTCCCCATAAGACTTGAAGATGAACTGTCTTATTTTTTTAAGAAAAAGATGAACTCAGTGTCAGGGTTCTTCAAGAATATGATTTCTATTTCTTTTATTATCATATATAGTACCTATCCATTGAAAAGCCAAAGGCATTTTACAAAATCTGACAGTGATCCTCACAATGTCCCTCTGGTTCCAGGAGGCTTCATTTTAAACAATAAATAATAAACTGCCCTTTATTTTGAAATGTCTTTACAGAATTTATTAATAAGAGTGGATAGTCATGACATATGGATATCTAAGGGAGTTTATTTCATGAGAGTTAGCAAAGAGCCGACTCATCAGAAAAGGCCGTGATGCTGGGAAAGATTGAAGGCAGGAGGAGAAGGGAACGACAGAGGATGAGATGGTTGAATGGCATCATCAGTTTGATGGACATGAGTTTGAGCAAGCTCTGGGAATTGGTGATGGACAGGGAAGCCTGGTGTGCTGCAGTTCCTGGAGTCACAGAGTCGGACACAACTGAGCAACAGAACAATAAGAACAACAACAACAAAGAAGAGGATAGATTCCCATGGATCTAAGTCTTTTGGAATTGAGTTGATACAAGAAACCAGTTGCATCAAGAACAACTCCAGGGGCTTCCCTTGCGGCCCAGTGGTTAAGAATCTGTCAATGCAGGGGACACAGCTTTGATTTCTGGTCCAGGAAGATCTCACGTGCCATGGGGCAACCAAGTCCGTGCACCATGAACCCATGCTCTAGAGCTCAGGAGCCACATCTCCTGAAGTCTGCATGCTTTTGAGCCCATGCTCTACAACAAGAGAAGCCGCAGCAATGAGAAGCCTGTGTACCACATCAAGAGAGTAGCCCCTGCTCACCACAGCCAGAGGAAACCCAGATGCAACAACAAAGAGCCCTGTGTGCGACAACAGAGCACAAAACAACCAAAAATAAATAAACAATAAAGTGAAATATTAAAAAAGAACAACTCCAATACATTTGAAAAGTATCTCTCATAATTGCTAACATTTACTTTTAAATTGAAAGAAGTGTAGAGTATGATTACATTACATAAAACAGATACAGAATTATTATCCAATTTACTGAATTGGATAATATTCAATTCCTCTTACCCGAAGAAGAGAGAGAAAGCGCAACACCTAAAAATGAATCTCTAAAGAGAGAATAGTCCTAAAATAGAGCGGAATAATAAATGGATGCTGCTGTGCTTTCTTACTAAGCAAAACTCACAGGGAAACTTCCCTTTGTAGTTGAGCTACTATCAAAGGGCTCAATTCTGGAAATATTGGCTTAAGCCAATCAGATGGTCTCCCTAGGGCATTTCTAGTGGAATGTTCCAAGAGAATAAAGTATTAACAATGGAGAGAAAGTGAAAGGGAGTGAGGTAGATCAAGGGTGCAGTAAAACCATACATGATCTATGGTTAAGAATGAGCATACACTTAAGACGAAGAGAATTACAGACTGGAGATGCCAGTTCATAGGAAAAGAAAATAGAGAAGGCATACGGGGAAATGTTGGTACTCTGTAAATTGTGGAGCACTGCAGCAAGGATAAGACTCATCTTGAAGACTCCTAAGCAATCTTGCATTGAGACCTGTTCTTCAGTTTATTCTTCCTGACACTTGAGCCTTGACCCTCTTCTGGCTCCTCTTTTTTTTTAAATACCATTTAGAGATTCCTAATAACCATTCCTTCTTTGGAAGGAATGATGCTGAAGCTGAAACTCCAGTACTTTGGCCACCTCATGCGAAGAGTTGACTCATTGGAAAAGACTCTGATGCTGGGAGGGATTGGGGGCAGGAGGAGAAGGGGACGACCGAGGATGAGATGGCTGGATGGCATCACCAACTTGATGGACGTGAGTTTGAGTGAACTCCGGGAGTTGGTGATGGACAAGGAGGCCTGGTGTGCTGCGGTTTATGGGGTCGCAAAGAGTTGGACACGACTGAGCGACTGAACTGAACTGAATAACCAGACTCATTTTACTTAGCTTGAGTCTTTGTTGCCTGAAACTAAAAGGTTCTTTTGGACAGTGCTCCTCCTGTCTGATGTGGAGTATCAGACATATTTCTTACTCAGTGTCTGCTTTACCAGGGTATAAATGCAAGTCATGGTCATTCACTTAAATATATATATATATTTATATATATCAGAGACTTAAATATATATAATGTTAACAATATATTAAATATATATTATATATATTAAAAATATATTATATATAAATTATATATATATTTAAGTCTCTGATGTCAAGTATATTTTATTGATAGAATTTAAATATTCCTTGTTGATTGGTCTTCTTCTTGTAAGAAAAATAACAGGGTGCTTATTATTATAACCCATTTAGATCGGAGAAGGCAATTGCACCCCCACCCCAGTACTCTTGCCTGGAAAATCCCATGGATGGAGGAGCCTGGAGGGCTGCAGTTCATGGCGTCGCTGAGGGTCGGACAGGACTGAGTAACTTCCCTTTCACTTTTCACCTTCATGGGTCACACAGAGTCAGACACGACTGAAGTGACTTAGCAGCAGCAGTAGATTAAGATATATCTATTAAATTCCTCCATGGATGTCTTCCAACAATCTGAGATCCATATCTTCTCTGTAGATGATTCTTAAGGAGGCTAATTGTATCTTTAAGCTGCCAAGCAGGATAAGGTGCCAGTCTAATAAAAGGCACAAGGCTGATTGTTGATGCAATCTCAGTGCATTCTCTTTCTAGCCAACTGCTTTTGTCCCACCCCAATCACATTACCATCAGAACACTCAAAACACCTGACAATTTATGCTCTGCTTTATTCTTCTTCTCAGATAGTACTTCTAGAATCATCATTTCCTTTGACCATCTAATGTTCAAGAGTCATGCAATCATCTTTCATCATTACTCTCTGACTTTGCTTAATACTCTTTTTAAAATTATTAAATATAGTTGTCACTATTAAAAAGTAAAACTGGATGGACTCAAAATGTTCATAATTTTCATTAACGTTTACTCTGCTTGGTGTGTGCTTAGTCGCTTCAGTTGTGTCCAACTCTATGACCTCTCTGGACTGTAGCCCGCCAGGCTTCTCTGTTTATGGGATTTACCAGCAAGAATACTGGAGTGGGCTGACGTTTCCTCCTCTAGGGGATCTTCCCAACTCAGAGATCAAACCCAGGTCTCTTATGTCTCCTGCATTGGCAGGCGGGTTCTTTACCACTAGCCCTATTTAATAAATTACTACTAGCAGATGGTACGGAGAAAGTGATAGCACCCCATTCCAGTACTCTTGCCTGGAAAATCCCATGGATGGAGGAGCCTGGAAGGCTGCAATCCATGGGGTTGTGAAGAGTCAGACACAACTGAGTGACTTCCTTTCACTTTTCACTTTCATGCATTGGAGAAGGAAATGGCAACCCACTCCAGTGTTCCTGCCTGGAGAATCCCAGGGAAGGGGGAGCCTGGTGGGCTGCCGTCTAGGGGGTCACACAGAATCGGACACAACTGAAGTGACTTAGCAGCAACAGCAGCAGATGGTAATTATATCAGCTAGTAGTAACGTCTCTGATATCAAATAAATATATTTTGTTGAAGAAATTTAATTTAAATACTCCTTGTTGGTTGGTCTTTTTCTTACAAGAAAAATGATAACAGGGTGCCTATTGTTACATCCGACTTAGATTAAGTAATGCATTTTACATATTAAAGAAATCCTGGTGGTGTCATGAGTTAATGATATGGAAAGAGAATAATTTTTGAGCATATGGTCAGGGTAAAAGATAACTCTCAGACATAGCATAGAATAAGATTGAATGGCTTAATGTCTGTAAACAATTCTTATTTCTTTAGAGAGGACAGCATTCCTGAGTCATGAATAGCTGACATCCTTTATGTTTCCTTGAGGAAGGGAATGGTTTGAGCATCAGGGATTTCTCATGTTTTACTCCACCAATGACCTTTAAAATTATTCCTAAAATTTGTTTTTAAATTGCTTTAAAATAATTATTTAAATATCAAAAATTTATTTTTCCTCTATGGATTCCTTCTTATAAGAGTCTTTCAAATATATATATTTAGTTATTTATTTACTAAAAATTTTATTACTTCAATATACATTTAACGTTCAACTTGAGCCTCTGATTTGCATGAAAGAACAATCCTTAATGTACTGACCTTATAGAATTTCATTCAGTTTCAAAAAATTAAAATTTTTTAGCTAGTCTGTGCAAACTTTTCTCCTAGGCTTTTTGAGGTGCTGAATATAGCTAAGAAATTCCACCAGTGCCTTCTGATGTTTCTAGGTAACTGCAGGGGGAACGAGTGTAGTCACTGTCTCTGGTCTCAGGTTTCCCAGGGCAATCTCAACATCAAATATTCATTTCCACAATCAGGCCTGATTCGGGATTTTAATAATGTGGTTGTTCTATCTGTAAACAACTGATGTCCTCATCCTTCCTCCTTGCTAAAGGAACCTTAATTTGGTCAACTCTTTTCCAAGAAGCAAATGCTTCAGAGAAAGCCGACCCCAAGGAAGACTCATAATTGGTTTAGATCTATTTCTCATTTGTCTTCATACTTACCGATTATGGTTATGTCATGTAATTACCAATTATAGTAAGTACATGACCAAAGTATGGCCAATGAGAAGCTTAATAGGGAAGTTTTATGAAATGCATTCTTTATTCTTTAAAAGAAAGAAAAATGGAAGGAAGCAAAGATGCTTCCCTTTTCCTTGTCCTGTCTGTGGAGGTGCTGTGTAGTGATGTGATACCAGGAGCTGCTACAGTCATTTCATGACCACGGGGGAAGTGCTGAAATATTTGACAACTGGCAGGTTGGAATGATGAAAAATCTTAGCCCTGTTGATTTATTAATCATCTTTTTAAACTTAACTCTAGAACTTTTTATTTCTAGATTTCTCTTCCATGTGATGTGACTTAAATCATTTTAACCTACATTAAAAAAAAAGATATTTGTGTTCCTTGAGGCTGGAAGTAACTGAAGTTGTATTTCATATAAATAATTACAATTTAAAAATATTAACTATAAACAAATGTACTCATAGAATTTCAGAGTTGAGAGGACCTTTAAAGTTTATTTAGTCTAACCATCTGCATATATTATGCAAACTGAAAAGCTGATGGCTAACCTATAATCACTATTAGAGGATGTTGTAAGAATTGGTTTGCACTGACATTCTGAAGTTTCTACAATCACCTAAAAAGATAGAAGATTATAAGAGGAGATCTGTTATAAATAGTTACAGTGATATGTGGGTATATGAATCACATATGAACTTGGAGACAGGACCTTTAAAGAGGTAATTAAAGCTAACTAAGATCATAAGCATAAAGCCTTAATCCAATATGGCCTTTATTTGTACTAGAAGAGGAAGAGATACCAGGCATGTGCTCACAGAAGAAGGACTACCTAAGGACACAAAGAAAGGTGATAAACCACAAGCTATGAAGAGAGGCCTCGTGAAACACTGAAGCTGCCAACGTCTTGACCTTGGTTTCCAGCTTCCAGAACTGTAAGAAAATAAATTTCAATGGTTTAAGCACCTCATCTGTGGTATATTACTATTGCCTTACAAACTAATACAAGATAAAAAAATTGCTGTAAATATGAGCAAATTTACCACTTCATATAATACAGTTTCAGATAAAAACATTTCGAGGTTGATTAATTAGAAGCTCAGTAGTGTGAACAAATTGTTGCTTCCTGTTGCTTCCTGACCTGCATACGGATTTCTCAAGAGGCAGGCCAAGTGGTCTGGTATTCCCATCTCTTGAAGAATTTTCCACAGTTTATTGTGATCCACACAGTCAAAGCCTTTGGCATAGTCAATAAAGCAGAAATTCTCTTGCTTTTTCCATGATCCAGCAGATGTTGGAAATTTGATCTCTGGTTCCTCTGCCTTTTCTAAACCAGCTTGAACATCTGGACGTTCACGGTTCACGTATTGCTGAAGCCTGGCTTGAAGAATTTTGAGCATTACTTTACTAGCGTGTGAGATGAGTGCAATTGTGCAGTAGTTTGAGCATTCTTTGGCATTGCCTTTCTTTGGAATTGGAATGAAAACTGACCTTTTCCAGTCCTGTGGCCACTGCTGAGTTTTCCCAATTTGCTGGCATATAGAGTGCAACACTTTGACAGCATCATCTTTCAGGATTTGAAATAGCTCAACTGGAATTTTATAACCTCCACTAGCTTTGTTTGTAGTGATGCTTTCTAAGGCCCACTTGACTTCACATTCCAGGATGTCTGGCTCTAGGTGAGATATCACACCATTGTGATTATCTGGGTCATGAAGATCTTTTTGAACAGTTCTTTTGTGTATTCTTGCCACCTCTTCTTAATATCTTCTGCTTCTGTTAGGTCCATATCATTTCTGTCCTTTATCGAGCCCATCTTTGCATGAAATGTTCCCTTGGTATCTCTAATTTTCTTGAAGAGATCTCTAGTCTTTCCCATTCTATTGCTTTCCTCTATTTCTTTGCACTGACCACTGAGGAAGGCTTTCTTATCTGTCCTTGCCTGTTTTTGGAACTCTGCATTCAAATGGGTATATCTTTCCTTTACTCCTTTGCTTTTTCTTCTCTTCTTTACACAGCTATTTGTAGGGCCTCCTCAGACAGCCATTTTGCTTTTTTGCATTTCTTTTTCTTGGGGATGGTCTTGATCCCTGTCTCCTGTACAATGTCACAAACCTCCGTCCATAGTTCATCAGGTACTCGATGTGTCAGATCTAGTTCCTTAAATTTATTTCTCACTTCCACTAAATAATCATAATGGCTTTGATTTAGTTCATACATTAATGGTCTAGTGGTTTTCCCTACTTTCTTCAATTTAAGTCTGAATTTAGCAATAAAGAGTTCACCTGAGCCACAGTCAGCTCCCGGTCAGGAAGCAACAGTTAGAACTGGACATGGAACAACAGACTGGTTCCAAATAGGAAAAGGAGTACTTCAAAGCTGTATATTGTCACCCTGCTTATTTAACTTCTATGCAGAGTACATCATGAGAAATTGCTGGGCTAGTGGAAGCACAAGCTGGAATCAAGATTGCCAGGAGAAATATCAATAACCTCAGATATGCAGATAACACCACCCTATGGTAGAAAGTGAAGAGGAACTAAAGAGACTCTTGATGAAAGTGAAAATGGAGAATGCAAAATTGGCTTAAAGCCTAACATTCAGAAAACTAAGATCATGGCATCTGGTCCCATCACTTCATGGCAAATAGATTGGGAAACAGTGTAAACAGTGGCTGACTTTATTTTTGGGGCTCCAAAATCACTGCAGATGGTGACTGTAGCCATGAAATTAAAAGATGTGTACTCCTTGTTAGGAAAGATATGACCAACCTAGACAGCATATTAAAAAGCAGAGATGTTACTTTACCGACAAAGGTCCGTCTCATCAAGACTATGGTTTTTCTAGTGGTCATCTATGGATGTGAGAGTTAGACTGTCAAGAAGGCTGAGTGCCGAAGAATTGATGCTTTTGAACTGTGGTGTTGGAGAAGACTCTTGAGAGTCCCTTGGACTACAAGGAGATCCAACCAGTTCATCCTAAAGGAGATCAGTCCTGAGTGTTCATTGGAAGGACTGATGCTGAAGCTGAAACTCCAATACTTTGGCCACCTGATGCAAAGAGCTGACTCATTTGAAAAACTCTGATCCTGGGAAAGATTGAGGGCAGGATAAGAAGGGGACAACAGAGGATAAGATGGTTGGACGGCATCACTGAGTAATGGAGATGAGTTTGAGTAGACTCCAGGAGTTGCGAGTTGGAGGCCTGGTGTGCTGTGGTCCATGGGGTCGCAAAGATTCAGACACAATTGAGTGACTGAATTGAACTGAATGTAAACAAGGACCCAGGTTCTTTTCATTTTCTTGTCCTGCCATCCTCAGCATATTGACTTTTAACCCCTAGACTTGTCCACACACATGGATACAAGGGAGCTAACAGCCCCAGATGTTACCTCTGTACACAGCTGTATTAGAAGCAGAAAAGCAGGCTTCTTCTCATGCAAACCTGTTTAAGGATGAAAAAACTTTTCCAGAATCTCCACCCCACCCCACCCCCTCAAAATCCTTTCCTCCCGTTTTAGTCAAAATGGTATCATATGCTTTTGCCTAAATAATCCCTTTGAGGGGATTGGGATTACTGTGATTGGTTAAGATCAATTGTTAGTCACTTTGGGGGGCTGGGATGGGGCCCAGAACCCCTTGAATCAGTTACCCTCTGGCTATCTATTAGCCAGGAACTGTGGGGTGGGGAGAAGGGATGAGTCTTGGATAGATCCTTCTCATGTGCTTATTCCATTTTCTGCCCTGATCCAATTTACTAGCCTGGCATATCTTCTGATATGTAAAACTGCCAGAGCAGGGAAGACAGGATTTGCAAGTAACATCCCTGAAGGCTCCCTGGCTTTCTTTGACCTTACTCCACGCTTATTAAGCAGTATTCTCTTGATTAATTATGCTACCTAACTACCTTGATATCTGGTAGGAAGTGCCCTAGATAGCCAACTGACATAATTAGTACATTAGAGAGGTGTACCACATGTTATAAATTAATAACTTCATGTTCTGACCTCACATAGCAGTCCCATGTGTGTAATTAGAGTAAATAATTTGTTCAAAATTCATTCAGCAATTTCTTTATGCTGGGCACTACTCTAGGTGCTAGAGACTCAGAAATGAATAGGATGCAATTCCTACTCTGAGGACTTGTCTCATTTTTAGGGAGCTCACTCCCAAGGGTAACTATTATAGTCACCATTTAGGGAGTGTGTGTCAGGAATGGATTGCTTTCAATGGATTAAGTGCTTTTAAGTAAGACTGTTTCACAGTCTTACTCCCTATTGCCTTTCTGATCTCATTTCATGGAGTTACTTGTTTCTCACTCTGCTCCAGCCAATGTGATCCATGAAATTTTTTTTTTAAAGATTTTTCTTTTGGGGTGTGGATCATTTTTAAAGTATTTACTGAATTTGTTACATTATTGTTTCTGTTTTATGTTTTGGTTTTTTGACTGTGAGGCACATGGGATCTTATTTCCCTGACCAGGGATCAAACCTGCACCCTGTGCATTGGAAGGCAATGTCTTAACCACTGGACCACCAGGGAAGTCCTCCACAAAGTCTTAAAGCAACACTTGAACAATCCCTAACCTAGAATACTTTCCCCGTTATTGTCTCATCTCCTTCAGGTATTGCCTCAAATGTAAGATTCACAGAGAAGTTTTCTTTCCAATCATTCTACCTAAACTTTCAACTTCCCAATGCTTCCTGTCCCCTTCCCTTTCCCATATCCATGCATGATGGGGTTTCCTGATGGCTTAGCGATTAAGAAAAACCTGCCTGCAATGCAGGAGGCACAGGAGATTTGGGTTCAATCCCTGGGTTCGGAAGGTCCCCTGTTGGAGGAAAATGGCAATCCATTCCAGTATTCTTGATTGAAAAATCCCATGGACAGAGGAGCCTGGCAGGCTACAGTCCAAAGGGCTGCAAAGAGTTGGACACAACTGAGTGACCAGACACACACACACTATACAATGTATTTCATATATTGCTTTTATCTGTTGCCCGTCTTCCCCTACCAAATATAAGATCCTTGAGGGCAGGGGATTTTGTCAATATCCTTAAACTACAATAGTACCCAATACATGGTAGGATTCTCAATAAACATATATATTGAAGGAGTGAATCATTGCCTGAAGCAGAGTTATTTATACAAGTTGCTCTTGATTACAAAACTAGGAAGTGGTAGAACCAGGATTGAAATGCAAGTAGGGGATTGAAATGTGAGTAGGGGATTGAAATTAAGTAACTGCTAAATTCTCCATATTCTTTGAGTTTCTAGATCTGCAAAGCCAAGTACCAGACCCTGGACCATGGTAACCCTTGGAGACTTTATCTCCATGGAGATCTCATGAGGGAGAAATCACATCAATAATTTGAAAAGGGAAAGTTTAACATGAGTTCAGTTCAGTTCAGTCACTCAGTCGTGTCCAACTCTTTGCGACCCCATGGACTGCAGCATACCAGGCTCCCCTGTCCATCACCATCTCCTGGAGTTCACTCAGACTCACATCCATTGAGTCCGTGATGCCATCCAGCCATCTCATCCTCAGTCATCCCCTTCTCCTCCTGCCCTCAATCCCTCCCAGCATCAGAGTCTTTTCCAATGAGTCAGCTCTTCGCATGAGGTGGCCAAAGTACTGGAGTTTCAGCTTTAGCATCATTCCCTCCAAAAAAACACACAGGGCTGATCTCCTTCAGAATGGACAGATTGGATCTCCTTGCAGTCCAAGGGACTCTCAAGAGTCTTCTCCAACACCACAGTTCAAAAGCATCAATTCTTCAGCGCTCAGCTTTCTTCACAGTCCAACTCTCACACCCATACATGACCACAGGAAAACCATAGACTTGACTAGATGGACCTTAGTAGGCAAAGTAATGTCTCTGCTTTTGAATATACTGTCTAGGTTGGTCATAACTTTTCTTCCAAGGAGTAAGTGTCTTCTAATTTCATGGCTGCAGTCACCATCTGCAGTGATTTTGAGCCCCTCCAAAATAAAGTCTGACACTGTTTCCACTGTTTCCCTATCTATTTCCCATGAAGTGATGGGACCGGATGCCATGATCTTCGTTTTCTGAATGTTGAGCTTTAAGCCAACTTTTTAGCTCTCTTCTTTCACTTTCATCAAGAGGCTTTTTAGTTCCTCTTCACTTTCTGCCATAAGGGTGGTGTCATCTGCATATCTGTGGTTATTGATATTTCTCCCAGCAATTTGATTCCAGCTTGTGTTTCTTCCAGTCTAGCGTTTCTCATGATGTACTCTGCATAGAAGTTAAATAAGCAGGGTGACAATATACAGCCTTGATGTACTCCTTTTCCTATTTGGAACCAGTCTGTTGTTCCATGTCCAGTACTAACTGTTGCTTCCTGACCTACATACAGATTTCTCAAGAGGCAGGTTAGGTGGTCTGGTATTCCCATCTCTTGAAGAATTTTCCACAGTTTATTGTGATCCACACAGTCAAAGGCTTTGGCATAGTCAATAAAGCAGAAATAGATGTTTTTCTGGAACTCTCTTGCTTTTTCCATGATCCAGCGGATGTTGGAAATTTGATCTCTGGTTCCTCTGCCTTTTCTAAAACCAGCTGGAACATCAGGGAGTTCACGGTGGATGTATTGCTGCAGCCTGGCTTGAAGAATTTTGAGCATTACTTTACTAGCATGTGAGATGAGTGCAATTGTGCGGTAGTTTGAGCATTCTTTGGCATTGCCTTTCTTTGGAATTGGAATGAAAACTGACCTTTTCCAGTGCTGTGGCCACTGCTGAGTTTTCCAAATGTGCTGGCATACTGAGTGCAGCACTTTGACAGCATCATCTTTCAGGATTTCAAACAGCTCCACTGGAATTCCATCACCTCCACTAGCTTTGTTTGTAGTGATGCTTTCTAAGGCCCACTTGACTTCACATTCCCAGATGTCTGGCTCTAGATGAGTGATCACATCATCATGATTATCTGGGTCATGAAGATCTTTTTGAACAGTTCTTCTGTGTATTCTTGCCACCTCTTCTTAATATCTTCTGCTTCTGTTAGGTCCAGACCATTTCTGTCCTTTATCGAGCCCATCTTTGCATGAAATGTTCCCTTGGTATCTCTAATTTTCTTGAAGAGATCTCTAGTCTTTCCCATTCTGTTCTTTTCCTCTATTTCTTTGCATTGATCGCTGAAGAAGGCTTTCTTATCTCTTCTCGCTATTCTTTGGAACTCTGCATTCAGATGCTTATATCTTTCCTTTTCTCCTTTGCTTTTCACCTCTCTTCTTTTCACAGCTATTTGTAAGGCCTCCCCAGACAGCCATTTTGCTTTTTTGCATTTCTTTTCCATGGGGATGGTCTTGATCCTTGTCTCCTGTACAATGTCACGAACCTCATTCCATAGTTCATCAGGCACTCTATCTATCAGATCTTGGTCCTTAAATCTATTTCTCACTTCCACTGTATAATCATAAGGGATTTGATTTAGATTATACCTGAATGGTCTAGCGGTTTTCCCTACTTTCTTCAATTTCAGTCTGAATTTTGTAATAAGGAGTTCATGATCTGGGCCACAGTCAGCTCCTGGTCTTGTTTTTGTTGCCTGTATAGAGCTTCTCCATCTTTGGCTGCAAAAATATAATCAGTCTTATTTCGGTGTTGACCATCTGGTGATGTCCGTGTGTAGAGTCTTCTCTTGTGTTGTTGGAAGAGGGTGTTTGCTATGACCAGTGCATTTTCTTGGCAAAACTCTATTAGTCTTTGCCCTGCTTCATTCCGCATTCCAAGGCCAAATTTGCCTGTTACTCCAGGTGTTTCTTGACTTCCTACTTTAGCATTCCAGTCCCCTATAATGAAAAGGACATCTTTTTTGGGTGTTAGTTCTAAAAGGTCTTGTAGGTCTTCATAGAACCATTCAACTTCAGCTTCTTCAAAATTACCAGTTGGGGCATAGACTTGGATAACTGTGATATTGAATGGTTTGCCTTGGAGATGAACAGAGATCATTCTGTCGTTTTTGAGATTGCATCCAAGTACTGCATTTCAGACTCTTTTGTTGACCATGATGGCTACTCCATTTCGTCTGAGGGATTCGTGCCCACAGTAGTAGATATAATGGTCATCTGAGTTCAGTTCACCCATCCCAGTCCATTTTAGTTCGCTGATTCCTAGAATGTCAACGTTCACCTTTGCCATCTCTTGTTTGACCACTTCCAATTTGCCTTGATTCATGGACCTGACATTCCAGGTTCCTATGCAATATTGCTCTTTACAGCAGCAGATCTTTCTTCTGTCACCAGTCACATGCACAGCTGGGTATTGTTTTTGCTTTGGCTCCATCCCTTCATTCTTTCTGGAGTTATTTCTCCACTGATCTCCAGTAGCATATTGGGCACCTAATGACCTGGGGAGTTCCTCTTTTGGTATCCTATCATTTTGCCTTTTCATACTGTTCATGGGGTTCTCAAGGCAAGAATACTGAAGTCTTGCCATTCCCTTCTCCAGTGGACCACATTCTGTCAGACCTCTCCATCATGATCCACCCGTCTTGGGTTGCCCCGCAGACATGGCTTGGTTTCATTAAGTTAGACAAGGCTGTGGTCCTAGTGTGATTAGATTGACTAGTTTTCTGTGAGTATGGTTTCAATGTGTCTGCCCTCTGATGCCCTCTTGCAACACCTACCATCTTACTTGGGTTTCTCTTACCTTGGGCGTGGGGTATCTCTTCAAGGCTGTTGCAGCAAAGCACAGCTGCTGCTCCTTACCTTGCAAGAGGGGTATCTCCTTACTGCCGCCGTTCCTGACCTTCAACGTGGGATAGCTCCAAGAACTGTTAATATACAACAAGTAGTTAACTAAAAGGAGTGAAGAAGGATTCCAAGAGGTAAAGCAGCATCTATCTCTAGGCACAAAGAGAGTGGAAAAGAAAGAACTAAAAATATAGAGGAAGCTTCTCCCTCAACCCCAGGCTGAACTTCAGAACCTTCAAGGAGAGGGTACCTGTGGCCCACTGATGCTGGAGAACCTTGCTGGAAGGTGTAGGTTGACCACAGTGAGCCAAATCAACCAACTGCTGAGTGGAAAAGTCCCACCTGAAAAAGGAAAGTCCCTGCGTCTGAGTCTGGCGGAGAAGTTTCTCTCTGGTGCCCTCTTTTGGGAAGCCTTAAATAATCCAGCCAGTAATGAAGATAATTTTACAGGGACGGTAAAGCGTCTGCCTGCAATGAGGGAGACCAGGGTTCGATTTCTGGGTTGGGAAGAGCCCCTGGAGAAGGAAATGGCAATCCACTCCACCACTCTTGCCTGGAAAATGCCATAGATGGAGGAGCCTGATAGGGGTTGCAAAGAGTCAGACATGGCTGAGCGACTTCACTTCACTTTCACTCCACTATCACAAGGCAGGGCAAAGAAAAGAGGATTTGGAGCTGTGAGACAATCTGTTAATAACCAGCCCACCAAGTGTTTGATGCATATCTGCCCCTTCTGTTTCTCATCTCCACAGCACAAAAAGTCCACTGGCTTGTAGCCTACCTTAGGTATTCTTATATTTTCTTTCCATATGTGATTTGAGAAGTTTCTGTACTTTTTATTGTGTGTCTTTATTGTCAGGACATTCATACATAACCAGATGGGGGTGGCACATGATTCGGCTGAAGAAAGCAATATTTTGGTTAATTTGGTCTATCGCTATTTTTTCCAAAACTAATTCCTTCCCAGTGTTACTGTGTACAGACAGTCCCCAGCTGACTTATGGTTTGATGCATGATTTTTCAACTTTACTTGGTTTGAAAGTGATATGCATTCAGTGGAAATCATACTTGGAACTGCGAATATTGACCTTTTTCTGGGCTACTGATATGCAGTATGATACTCTCTCTTGATGCTGGGTGGTGGCAATGAGCGGTGGCTCCTTGTGGGCCATGAGATCCCGAAGGTAAACAACCAATACACTTAAAGCCATTCTGTTCCCATACAGCCATTCTGTTTTTCACTTTCTGTACAGTATTCAATAAATGACACGAGTTAGTCAACATTTTGTCATAAAATAGATTTCATGTTAGATGATTTAGCCCAACTGTAGGCTAATGTAAGTGTTCTGAGCACATTTAAGGTAGACTAGGCTAGGCTATGATGTTAGGCATGTTAGGTGTATTAAGTGCGTTTCGGTTTACAATATTTTCCTTTTGCTTTCTGGCCACACCTCATGACCTGTGGAACTTTCCTAACTAGGGATCAAAACTGAAGTGCAAGTGTGGACTCAACCACTGGATCACCAAGGGATCCCCTTAAAGTATTTTCAACTGACGATGGGTTTGATGGAGGTTAACCCCACTGTAAGTTGAGGAAGACCTGTGAGATCATAGAGTTACTATCCGTGCTGTGTACACACACTCTACCTTCAGTTTGATTTTCTAGGCTCTGGAATTCATGCACAGTCCCATAATATCCATGCGTCTGCTCCTGGGAAATGCAGACTGCTTCCTTCTGTGCATGGACATAAGGGGACTTGTGCTGTCCTCCTGAATAAGTCTCCAAAAAGCACCTGAAACTCCTCTCATTCTTATTTTAGCAAGTATAAATTAATTAAAGATTCTCTTTCCCTATGTCTCTAGATCTTTTGCCTGAAAATTAGCAGCCACGTTTCTCCAATGTTCTGTGGTTTCAATCTTGCCGAGGGTAAGGATTCAAAATATCACTTTGAAGTCTGCTCTCTTAGAGGCAAAGCCATTTATAGTTTTGCTGCCTGAGCATAATTTTAACCTTTTGAAAGCACCAGGGCTTATTTCAGGGGAGAGGTGAAGCACATTAAAGACAATGGCTTTTCTCGTAGTCTGAAGTGAACTATGGTTTGGGTCAGTTTTCTAATTGGTTTGGATTTTCAGTCCATTAAAGGAAAGCTCTGGTTACATTTTACAGCAGGTCACTGGACAAAAATCTGCTTCATCTGCACAATGACTGTGGTTTCCTTTCATTTGCCTATGTCACTGGAAGACACTTACACCGTGCCGGGCAGCAGAAGCATCCCAGGGAGTGCCCCATTCTCACAACCACATCAAAGCACTTTATACACCACAGAGCCCTGAGGGAGAGCACTCAGGTGCACTGGCTGAAGTTCACTTGTCCATTTCATTACATCTGACATAAGCCTTGGATCTTGCAAACAGCAGGGTGGTTTCTGCATTAAGAAATCTGCAGCTCTGGACCCCAGACCCCGGCATGATGTGAATCTCCCAGAAATCTCTGGCCCATGCAGGGAAAGTTCAGGCCTCTCAACTTTAATAGCTAGCTGAAGAATAAGGAGGAAAATCACAGGAACACCGCAGTGCCCATTAGATGCAAAGCATGCTTGCTTGTGCCTGTGATTTGTTATCCGAAATAGTCTTAGAATGACCAGAAAGTGTGAGGGAGGGGAGAAAAATAATAAGGATTTTTAAAGTTAAATAATTCAAGATACTTGCTCTTTGGAAGAAAAGCTGCAACAAACCTAGACGGCGTATTAAGAAGCGGAGATGTCACTATGCTTACAAAGGTCCGTCTAGTCAAAGCTACAGTTGTTTCAGTAGTCACGTATGGGTGTGAGAGTTGGACCATAAAGAAGGTTGAGTGCCAAAGAATTGATTCTTTCAAATTGTAGTGCTGGAGAAGACCCTTGAGAGGCCCTTGGACTGTTAGGAAATCAAATCAGTCAATCCTAAACGAAATTAACCCTGAATATTCACTGGAAGTACTGACACTGGAGCTGAAGCTCCAGTCCTTTGGCCACCTGATGCGAAGAGCCGAGTCACTGGAAAAGACCCCGATGCTGGCAAAGATTGAAGGCAGAAGGAGAAAGGGGTGGAAGATGATGAGACGGTTGGATGGCATCACCAACATGAGTTTGAGCAGAGTCGGAGATGGTGAAGGACAGGGAAGCCTGGCGTGTTGCACCAAGGGGTCACCAGGAGTTGGACATGACTGAATGACTGAACAACAACCTCTGAGCCTGGGGTATTAGTATGGCACCCTGAAAAAATAGCTATAGCTATTAATATAGTTATGAAAAATAGCTATATTAAGAATCACTCCCAGCCTTCAAAATACATCATCCATCGGTAGAGCAAACTTCACTTGTCTTTCAGCCCTTTGTGAAGGGGATTTACCTAAATTTCTAAAAGAATAGTCAAGAAGCCAATCTATCAGTGTTTTAAGATTTCAAAGCAAAAATACTGGTAATTTCTTGATCAAACTAAAGAGTCCTAATGCTTTGTGGACAAAAATATATAAAATTCATGTGTTTCCTTGACTACAGTTCCTTGCTAACTGTGGTCTTCCTGAAGGCAGGAACCATGCCCTACTTATCTTGGTGCCCTTAATGCCCCCATTGTACCCACCTATGGTCAGCAATCAGTGAATGACTATGGAGAAAACAAAGAAGGAAGTAAAGGAAAGGGGAAAAAGGGGAAGGGAAACTTTAATCAGTTGTAGAGAATGAAGAAAATACTTCAGAAAGAGGGAGAGATGATGGTGGCGCATTATCCTTTCAAGGCTGGAGCTACTTTTCTCTTTCTTCCACCCATAGGCTCCTTTCTTCTTTGGGGATGTTTTTCTTGTCCTCCAACACATTTTAGGGGCTCCCGTAGCCTTTCATAGCTTTGTAGAATAATTTTTACTGGAGTAAGGGGAGCAACGTGGGGCACCATTAAGTCTAGCCTGGCCTTCCTTGGTGGCTCAGCAGTAAAGAACCCACATGTCACGCAAAGACGCAGGAGAACGATCACTGGGTTGGGAGTATCCCCTGGCGAAGAAAGTGGCAATCCACTTCAGTATTCTTGCCGGGAAAATCTCATGGACAGAGGAGCCCGACGGGCTACAGTGCACGGGGTTGCAGAGAGTCAGACACTCCTGAAACGACTGCCCATGCCACTCAGTCCATCACGGGGTGATCTGAGGGAAAGGCAGGCATCTTTGTGTGGTTTAATCTCTCAGAGAATTATCATGAGGCACATGGGATAAATGTTTGCAAAGAAATGAAAACTTTTCAGATTAAAAAAAAAAAAGCTAAGGGCAAAGTCTTATTAGAGACAACACACTTGATGCCCATTACTAAGAATGGGGTCTGTTGTGGGCAATGCAAATGATTTTTATCTTAATAACACTTTCATGATGCTAATGTATAACATATTCTTAAAGCCTCAATTAAACATGAATGCATTTCTTTGGCTTTTATGTTTTAAAAGAAGCCTAGTTTTAAGAATGTAATTGATAATTACACTGCCCTTTTCATAGACCTGATAATAAAATACTGTGTACTTTTTCCCACACATATAAAAATACAGCACTTGATTTCAGAATAATTTTTCTTAGACCATCTTTCAAAAACAAATGATATTTATAGTGTAACCTTAAGTATATAACATTAATTACTTAAGATTTCCCATTAGGTGTGACTCTTCTTTGTGTGGCTTCAGAAAATAATAAATGAATTTTTAGGTGCTAAATGTCTGCATCTTCTCCACAGCTGTTGTCTTCCTGGATTATCTCTTGGTGAAGGACATTATCAGCCTTTCAGAGCCCATGCTGAAACCTGGGAGCAACTAATGACTCTTCTTTCCTTTTCTCTTCCCTAATACTACTGGGAATTCATATTCCCATCAATAAACTCCTCACTATGCATACTCTTATATTTGATGAAATTAAATCATGCACTATTTACCTAATATTTTATACCTTATAAATAAAGTTTCAGATGAGGTAAAATTGATCAAAACAATAATTTTTAAAATTGTTTTCAATAGGACAAAAGCAGTTTTCTTACAAATTACAGAAATTTGTCCATGTACTTTTTGAGCACTTATTATTAAACATCTTACTTTTTAAAAAGTTATTGCAACTGAACTTTTAATTTAAAGATGACATGCAGGGAGTAAAGGCAAATCATGAGTGTCCAGCTTGATGAATTTTCACAAAGTGAACACAGGTGTGTAACCATGTAACTTGAATTAGGAGCAGGAACTAGAACATGATCAGTGCCTCCGAAGTTCCCTTTGTACCTTCTCCTGGTCACTATACCCCACCTCCCCCATCGCCAAGGAGAGCCACTAGCCTGACCTCCGACATCATAGTTGAGTTTTGCTTGTTTTGAACGTTATATGACTGAAGTCAAATAGCATATCCTCCTTATGCCTGCCCTTTTGTGTTCAATATAAAGTTTCTGAGATTGTGAGTAACAATATTGTTACTTAAACATCTTTCTCCTTTTATAATGATTTATTTTTATAAATCATTTTTATAATGATTTATTTTATAAATCATGTATTCACTCATATGCATTCATGAGGGTGAGTTTGGCTTAAATTAGATAACATAATCCATGAAGCCACGTATTTAACTGGGTGCGTGTCTGCCACAATATACACTTTAAAGCACCAGAGGTGAGTGCTCTCACAGTGTTGCTGAATTAGGTCGTATAGAACTTAGTTGTGCCTTAGTCCTTGCCGAGGCGCTCTGCCTTGGCAGCAGACAGTTCTTTTTGCATTCAGCGGGGAGCAGGCAGTAATGGCACACGTTTTATTCAGAGACCATCTTATTCACAGACATCCCTTCACACTTTCTAAATCATCGACAATCCCTTTATCTACAGACGGAGTACAAAAACCTGGCATTCAAGGAACGATATCGTTTTGCTTTTAATTATCTTTCCAGATTTAGTTTTCATTATGTCTAGTATGTGGATACTGCACTGTAGTCAAATAACACAGACCAGATGAACTCCAACTTCTAGATCCTTGGATGCCTGCATTCTTCTTCCTTATTCATCCAATTCTTCTAGTACTTTCAAGCTCACTTCATTTTCTGTGAAACTTTTCTTGACCCTTCCAGACCACTCTTACCTCTTCTTGTGGCATTTATTGTCCTGAGCACTCATTTGGTACATAATTTATGCCCCTTTGTTATTAAATGCATGCTTTTATAAATTTGGGTTTTGTCTCAGTGAATGTTTGATGATGGTGCAAACCTAGAGTAGTGAATGCTGCTTCAAACTCTGGGAAATAAAAGAGTTACTACATCCATCAAAGAATCTACTTTCTCAAGAAGTCACTTATGCTCTTGAATAAAATCCTGACGCCTAAATGGAGAGTCAGTACATTAAAAGGTCACTAATTCAGCTGCCTGGGAGCATTCCTATGACTGATAGAACTTTGGACCAAATTGGCCAGATCTTTTGTTGAGAGCCAAATGTATTTTTCGTTTATTTGTTATTGGAGTTAAAGTCTATGACAAGAAACACAGTACATTTAGTTTTATTCAGAAGTTCCTAGATATATACTTTTGTCTTCTCATCCCTTCTCCAGAGGGGATGAGACATGTGGATGAGACATAGGCTCCAGATTACCAAGTTTCATATTGGATAGAATTTTCATTTCTCAGTCATGGCTCTTAATATCACCTTGGAACATGTTTTAAGGCAAGTTGTAATCTATTATTTATATTTAATAAAAACGACTCAGTTCGTTATAGTTTCACATGTAGGTTTCTACCCATGAACCTTCTAAGAATAATCTGAGTTTATAGAATCAGTGCTGGCAGGACCATTGCTAGCATTTCTCTGACTTTGCCCTTTACAGCTTTTACTGCGAGCGTGAAATGCTCTCATACCCTTTGAGGCTATCTAATTATGATGTTGACTCTTCCTTTTGTCCTCCTCAGCTCTAATATCTTCAAATGATAGCTCTTATTACTTCTGTTAGTGAGAGTGGCCATATTTTCCTGCAACCAGGTTCATTCTTCTTAATGAAGAGAAGCTTTGTTCATGAGTATTCCCAATTGGCTTCTAAAATTAAGCCTGGACACTTTCTTCAGGACAGAAGTTAAACTAGCCAGTCTGCAGTTTTCAGAATCCAGAGCATCCCCAGGCCTTTTTATTGTTACCTAATTTCAGTTCCTCAAGATTTTCTCCTGAATTCTTGCCTGATATCATTCCAATTATATCGCTTTGGTGTTTAAGCGCTGTGCTAAGAATTTGGCCAATCAGGGCTTCTAAAAATAAGTTAGCACTAATTCGGACAATGTGACTAGTAAATGTTGATGCTGCAATCTAGTTCATTCTTTTGTTTTATGAGCAAATGAGACTTGGAAGGGACACAGAGATGGTTTCCACTACCTGCTTGCAGGAGTTGATGCACTTCAGATCCCCTAAAGAGCAGTTTGAAATAAAATCAGGCAGAGTATGTTAAGAGTAGCTTAGCTTGTTTACTTCTTTCGAGTTAAACTCTTTTCTTTCTCATCTTTAGTGTAATGGCCCATCATCAAACTGGCGTTAAGTGGCATGCAGTGTGTTCACTGGCATTATCCTTCCATCTGTGCTTTGTCTGCTTTGGGCAAGTTTTCCCAAACAATTCAGCTTTGTCAGTTTCCACCTCATTTAAATACACTTAAAAAGCTGTGAATGACTGTCCTGAAAAGTCTTTCTAACTTCCAAATTCACATGCCATTTAAAAATTCTTTTTCGCCTCATTTTAACTTTTGTAATTCTTCTTTCTAGAAGGCCCTCTGAAAGTGTTAGCTGCTCAGTCGTGTCCAACTCTTTGTGACCCCAAGGGCTGTAGCCCCAGCTCCTCTGTCCATGGAATTCTCCAGGCAAGAATACTGGAGTGGATTGCCATTTCCTTCTCCAGGGGATCTTCCTGACCCAGCGATTGAACCTGGGTCTCCTGCATTGCAGGTGGATTCCTTACTGTCTGAGCCACCAGAAAGGTTACAACGGTCTATGAAATTATTTAAAAAAGAACTCCAATAGCACGTGGCCCTCTACTTCTTTTATATCTGCCTCACCTTTGGTCTTGTACATGATTAAAATAAAAATCATTTACTTTCAAACATTTGTTTTTTGCCTAAGTTGTGAGTTTTTTCCAGTGTTATTTCCCACTATTTTCTTATGTGGGAAAATTTTTTTCTAACATTCTGTTTTCTTGTAGCATATGAAAATGGAGTAAAAAAGTATGAGTTTGGGGTAGCTAATATTCTGATTAACAGATAAATCTTGTCAGTTCTTTTCACCAGAATGGATAAAATCTTTAGGCCTATTAACATTTTTCATGCTGAAAATATGTGAGGTGCGGGTCCAAGAAAAAGTGCATTTCTGATGAAAGAAAGAACCTCTGCATAAGCTATAGGATGGGCTTCCCTGGTGGCTCAGATGGTAAAGAATATGCCTGCAATGTGGGAGATCCAGGTGTGACCCCTGGGTTGGGAAGATCTGGAGAAGGGAAAGGCAAGCCACTCCAGTATTCTTGTCTGAAGAATTCCATGGACAGAAGAACCACCGCCTGGCAGTCAGTCTACAGTTTATGGATCGCAAAGAGTGGGACAGGACCGAGTGACTCACACCTTCACTTTCAAGCTATGGGATACATTAACAAAAAGACACTGAAGATAGCTATATATTCAGAACTGTGCTAGGCATTGTGGAGACATGACTTATGCCAAGTTAGAACTGGAGTTAGAGGAACAAGACTTTGATATGGATATTTAAATGACAATATAAGATAATAAGTCACAAGAAACTACTGGGAAGGACTGGCAAGAGTGGATTGTGGGTCATTGGGTGAGAATGGTCACGGATGTCTCCATGAAACCATCCCTCCTTCGTCCTCTTTTCCCTGGGTGATGCCCTGGTCCAGTAAAGTCTCATGCCAGTTGACAGTGGCCACTACAGCAGAGTTTTGTGAGGTGGGAGGATACACATAGGCGCAGGGCAAGGAAGACGGTCTCTTGGGTGGGCCCGCAGCGGGAGTGAGGCCTCCCGCTCAGCAGAAGCCGTGGCAGGCTCTGATGAGTGCTGTCGCTGCCAGCTGCAGTGGGACCTAACTTTACAAACAGCGCTTGGGGCTACATCATGGAGGGCTCTCACTGGAAACCTAAGGATTTTGGAGCTTATCTTGTGAATAATAAGAGATTATTGAATAAATCATTAATCTCTTTGTACTTCAGTTTACTGTAAAGCTTAGGAGGATAATAATAATTCCTATTTCATAGGTTTATTGTGAGATGAATTAGTGCATGTAAAGTCCTTAAAACAGTGCTTGTCACATAATAAACATCCAGTCAATGTGAGTGACAATTATTTTAACTTACCATTCAGTTCAGTTCAGTCGCTCAGTCATGTCCGACTCTTTGAGAACCCAGGAATCATTAGTGGCATTATTATTACTGATCAGGAAGGAACATTATTAATATGCTTAATGGCAACCAATCCCCTCAGCATTGTATTAAAAATGTTTTGGGGGCAATCATTCCTGAACTTCATCTTTAAATCATTAAATATAGGCTTATCTATCTTTTTAAGTGAACAAGTACACTAAATAAAATGAAAGATCTCTCTTCACCATCCATCATCAGTCCTCTTTTTCCTGGCTGATGCTTGGGTTCAGTACAATCTCATGCCCTTCCCCATAGGACTAACGGCACTAACATAGAATAATTTTGCAGGATCACATTCAATTTACTTGAACCTTTGGTTTAATCCTGAAGAAGAGAGAGAAGCAGATGAGGTGTATTGAGATGCTCCTGTCCCAATCTGCTCTGTTATTCTATTCTATATTTATATTTATATATCCAAAGAGGAAAAAAATCTTTTCCTCACTCCATCTCTCCACTATGTCCTCTACTTCAATGCCCAAAACTCTTGCATAAAAGCATGAAGAATGAGATGGGTGCAGAGGAACAGTGCCCTGGCCCTGGCACCATGGATCCTCTTCATCTCTTGGTTCCTGTCATGTGTTACTCTCATGCCAGGCTCTGGGTACATACCCACTCTCCTTTCTTTTTTCATCTACTCCCTTAGTGAGTGCCAGGAGAGAAATGAAGAAGAGGGGAAAATGAGAGCATCCAAGAAAGAAGATCGTAACTGGCAATAGGGGACAGAAAAGTAAGAACTGTGAAGATAAGAGGAAACATTTGATATCAGATCAGGCTTCTGGGCTGCACACAGTTCTTTTGAGTTTCCTGTGTGTTCCTGAAGCAAACATGGGGGAAAAAAATAACAAATTAATGCCGTAATTAAAAATAATATATTTATTCCAAGATGTAAAATAAGTCTATAACAATAAAGAATAACTTAACCAACAAGTGATAAACAAAATGATTGTTCATAAGAGTGCCAGTATTTGAAATAAAATGTATTGTTCAGTGGAGTCAATTCTGGTGTTTCTCCTGGTGAGGCTGGTCACTCATGATTGTGAGCAACTGCCTTTGATCCTTTTAGGTAGACTGTATAGAGGTCTAAATATGCCCTAAAAGTATTTTTTTTTTGAATCATAAAGAATATATATTTTTCCTGTAAGCTCTTTCTTCTTTCTATTTTAGAGAAAGTATATTATTAATTAAACATTTTTTCATTGTAATTTTACAGTGATACTGCTTATGAAAAAGAACATATTATGCGGTAAGAAGAACCAATAAACTGAATCACAAAAATTACAACTATAGGAAATGTTGTGAATTTGTTGAAGACAATAGTTAAAATATTATTGGATACATGTTGAGGTTCATTGTATACCATATTGACTTGACGAAAAAGAATTAGCTTTATTGAGTTGGAATTACTTTAGGGAAAAGAAAGGAAAGTGAGAGGAGAGCTTGGGGTGATGCCCAGTGTTTCTGGTGGAGACCTATTACCGGGGAAGCGGTGCTCTACTGTGTGCTCGTCTAGAAACCTGCAGTCAAGTCCCGCCTCACAGTGGCATCTTATGTAGCTTAAAGGCACTTTCTGACACCAAACTGATTCAGTGGCAGTGACCTCAAACACACAGCAGTGTTCACACACTCACTGAAGTTAGAGGGCTTTGGCTTTATATGGAACATAATTTACTCTCTTAAAGAATTAAACCATTTAAAATAAAAATTTTGCTCTATGAGAGACAGCATGAGATAATAGAATTTGGGGATTTGGAGGGTGAAGGTCACATAACCATAGCAGCTGTGTGGTCCCAGGTAGGTTATTTAACCTTTCTGAGATCCTTCCATCAGAAAAACAATTCCTATTTCAGAAAGTCACAATGAGGATTAATGAAACAATAGAACTACAGTGACAGTCATGGCCTCTAGTAGACAGTAAGTCACAGTAGTGTGCTGCAGCTGGCCCTTATCAGCCAATAAAGACTGATTGATAAAGCGTCAGAAATTTTGAGAGTCAGTTGTTCAACACAGTCATTGTTGAAAACTGTATATACTTATATACATAAATTATATTAAAAACAAATGTAACACATACATACTCATAACTTTCTAATCAGTTCATTACATTTTATGATTATTTTTATTCTGAGCCTATTTGACTCTGTTGCATCTGTAGGATGCACTATATGATGGTGTTTCACTGCACATGTCTTCCCAACCTTGAATTCAGTGACTACATGGTGATAACTTGAAACCATAGTGGGAATATTTGTACCTCAGATATTGGCAAATGCTACAAATTAGAGGTTTTTTTCTCCCCTGAAGAGAGCTGGTTGTTAAACAGTTACACTACCGGTAGGTAACAAAAACATTAGTTTCTTTCCCTTTAATGTATGTAAATATGTAAATCATGTATGGCACATAAAATGTGTTGGTGAAACAGGAGTCTTATTGTTCCTGTTAGTTTCTTTTATGGCCATAACATGAGGCACATGGGATCTTAGTTCCTCAAAAGTGAAAGTGAAAGTGAAGTTGTGTCTGACTCTTTGGGACCCCATGGACTGTAGCCTGCTAGGCTCCTCCATCCATGGGATTCTCCAGGCAATCAAAGCCCCCAGTGGTGGAAGCATGGACTCTTAGAATTAGAAGTTGCTTTAGATATAATGTCACGCAATTCCCTTGGTAGACCAGAGGCAAAGTGGCCCACCAAAGGTCATAACTAAGGACAACCCCAAAGACTTGTCTTGTATCTAATCTTGATGATTTCCAAGTTCTCTTCTTCCTTCCTTCAAAGCTAGAGTAACACCCCACCTCCAGGCTCTGTGACTAACTGGGACATTGAACAGGAGGAACTTAGGAGCACCAGCTTGACATCTGGAGTTTAGCCTAAACCCCACTTACTCCTTGTCCAGCTCTGTCCTGTGCTCCAGTTTTGGTAACTCAGCTTGGGCCTTATTTTGGGGTCTCAGTTTACTCCTTGGATTCCTGCAGCTCTGTCAAGGGTATCTTACTTGTTCCCTCTGTTGGAAGGATCTTGAGCTTCTGTATTCTATAGTTAGGGCTCTGCCTTGTCCAGGCCAGGCAACCTTCCTCTGTAAGGACAGTAAACCTTCCTGGAGCAGATCCTTGCTACTTGCTTTTACCCAAAATGAGTGGATCTCATTGCCTTCACACCTGGATCCACTGCTGCCAGATCTTTCCTTATATCACTGGTGTTAACTCTCATCTTCTTCCACAAGATCAAGGACATTGACCTGTGGTCGCAATATTGCATACTCAAGTTACTAGTGCCCACATTTGGCCTGTGGGGCTGGGCTTCCTCCTCTAAGACCCTGTCTCTGTGAGCAAGTCTGTCTCTGGGTCATGTATCCTCCTAGTCTCTGTTTTCCTGTAGTTGGCTGAACCAGGAGAGATCCGGTCACAAAATATGATAAAAGTATAGCTGCAAAGGGAAATTAACTCTACCAGACATTAAACATACTATACAGCCTCTATACCTAAAACTGTATGGTACTGGCTCCTTGGAGAAGTGGATCATTCCAGATCTGAGGCAAGGAAGATACAAGATGAACACATAATATCTTGTGATCTTATTTAATGGGAAACACCAGAGTCTTCTTCACTAAGATGAGGTACAGGGACATTTCTCCCAAACCACCAAGACCACATGGTCCTTTTGCTCTATAAAGTAGTCCAGATCAAAAGTCCACAAACCAAGGCCCAGAGATTAAATCTGACTGTCTGCCACCTGTTACTAATTGGAACACCTGAAGTTTAGTTGGAACACAGTCACGCCCACTTGTTTCCTTATTGTTTATGGCTGCTTTCCCGCAAAGTTGAGTACATACAGCCCCTGGTTTCCATGGATGCAGAAGCATGGATACAGGCTGGGGTACAACTGGTCCATGCCATTTTATATAAGGGACTTGAGCATCCTTGGATTCTGGTCTCTGTGGGGATCCTGAAACCAGTTCCCTGAAGATACTGGAGGACAACTGTAGTGGCAACACAGAGACCATAGGGACCACATTGCCTAAAATATTTGCTACCATTTACTGTCCCCATCATAGAAAAAAAATGTGCTGACACATGTTCTAGAACATGGAATGGGAAGCAAAGCTGTCTCACTTTTTTTTAATGAAACAAGTTTGACACTGATACAAAAACCATTTAAAGATAGTACAAGGGCAGAATATTGAAGAACAGAATCACTCATGAACACTGATGCAAAATACTAAGTATAATACAGCAAACAAAGTGTGTCTCTATAAGTTCACTGACCTTGTTTTGAGCAGAACTTTAGTAATTTGGTTTAGTGCCACATACCTCTATATTATCACTGCTGGTGGTGGTTTGGGTTTCTTGAGGTCACTGTGCTTACTGTTGGGGATATGAACACAAAGTCTAACTGATGCCTTCAATATGCTTATTGCCCATGGGGGAAATAAATACTGTAAATATTTTACTCAAAAGTGATGTTTATTTTCAGGGTATAAAGAGCAGTGTAGAAGTAATTAGCAGGCCAAGGGGTTCAAGGAAATTAGTTGCATTGCTGCACATTGCAGAGTGCACCACATGTCTATTTTGGCCATATGAAGCCTGGTGCACCTCTACAGTGAGTTGGAAACTTGGATTGTGCACTGCTCTGTTTCCCATGTTCAGCACTGAGCCTAGATTCTTGCTCAGAAGAATCTAGGATCTTGTTCAGCCACTCAGTCATGTCTGACTCTTTGCGACCCCATGGACTGTGGCACACCAGGCCTCCCTGCCCATCACCAACTCCCAGAACTTGTTCAAATTGATGTCCATCAAGTTGGTGATGCCTTCAAACCATCTCATCCTCTGTTGTCCCCTTCTCCTCCCACCTTCAATCTTTCCCAGTATCAGGGCCTTTTCCAATGAATCATTTCTTTGCATCAGGTGGCCAAAATATTGTAGCTTCAGCTTCATCATCAGTCCTTCCAATGAATATTTAGGATTGATTTCCTTCAGGATTGACTAGTTTGATCTCCTTGCAGTCCAAGGGACTCTCAAGGGTCTTCTCCAACATCACAGTTCAAAAGCATCAATTCTTTGGCGCTCAGCTTTCATTATGGTCCAACTCTCATATCCACTACTGGAAAAACTGTAGCTTTGACTAGATGGACCTTTGTCAGTGAAGTATCTCTGCTTTTTAATATGCTGTCTAGGTTTGTCATAGCTTTTCTTTCAAGAAGCAAGCATCTTAATTTTAAGGCTGCAGTCACCACATGCAGTGATTTTAAAGCCCAAGAAAATAAAGTGTCTTTCTGTTTCCATTGTTTCCCCATCTATTTGCCATGAAGTGATGGAACCAGATGCCATGATTTTAGTTTTTTGACTGTTGAGTATTAAGCCAGCTTTTTCACTCTCCTCTTTCACTTTCATCAAGAGGCTCTTTAATTCCTCTTCACTTTCTGCCATAAGGGTGCTGTCATCGGCATATCTGAGGTCATTAATAATTTTCCAGCTGTTGAATAATGATTCCAGCTGGTGCTTCATCCAGCCTGGCATTTTGCATGATGCACTCTGCATATAAGTTAAATAATCAAGGTGACAATAAACAGCTTTGATGTACTTCTTTCCCAATTTGGATCCAGTCTGTTGTTCCATGTCTGGTTCTAACCATTGCTTCTTGACCTGCATACAGATTTCTCAGGAGGCAGGTAAGGTGGTCTGGTATTCCCATCTCTTTAAGAATTTTCCAGTTTGCTGTGATCCACATAATCAAAGGCTTTAGCATAGTCCCAATGAAGCAGAAGCAAATGTTTTTTTGGAATTCTCTTGCTTTTTCTATGATCCAACAGATGGTAATTTGATCTCTGATTCCTCTGCTTTTTCTAAATGCACCTTGAACATCTGGAAGCTCTCAGTTCACATACTGTTGAAGCCTAGCTTGGAGAATTTTGAACATTACTTCTTTGCTGGTGTGCGAGATGAGTGCAATTGTGCAGTAGTTTGAACAGTTTTTGGCATTGCCTTTCTTTGGGATTGGAATGAAAACTGACCTTTTCCAGTCCTGTGGCCACTGCTGAGTTTTCCACATTTCACTCACTGAAGATATAAATGCATTTCACTCTGCACTATTGTGCTTCTTGGGTCCAGTTGAGCCTGGCAGTCAACCGCTATGGGCAGGCACTTTGCACTGTGCATTGTCAAGTTCGCTGTAGTCTGTACTCAACCTGCCCTTGGCTCCTTGGGGGTAGGTATCCTGTACTGTGCACTGGTTCATCTCTTGTGCCAAGCAGTGAGCTGAAGATAACTGCTTTCTGTGTGCATTATTCACCATGCCCATCTGTGAGACTGACACACAGCTCCTAGAGAGGAGGCACCTTGCATCAGGCACTGTCATGTTTCTGTGCCTGCCACTGGGCCTGAAATTGAGCCGTGAAGGGTGAGCAAAGGTTACCCATGTAAATGCACAACCCAGGGGATTCTGGGTAAAGGAAGTGGCACGAAAAGGCAGGAATATACGTGTTGAGATGTGGATTTACACCTTTATTCCTACTGCCTATTTTTTTCCCTTCTGTTTTTTTGCCATCCCTGGCAAACAGGTCATGGAGACACATTTCTGGCAACCTGCCAAGACCTATGCTTTCTACTGGGTGCCACGGGTTTGGGGCCTCAATCCCACTCATGGTAGAATGTGCATCCTGCTAATTGCAGTGAGATGAGTAACACTCGAGCAACTTTCTTAGAGATGACCTGTTAGGCTCAAGAATAAGCAGAATGAGCAGCAACTTGCTTGAATTCACATTTTCCTCTTATTCTACCTGGAGAGATTTTTGTTGTTGTTGTTATTTCATGGTTTTCTGATGAAAGATGTCTCGGGTGGGAAAATCTTCAGCAACTCTGAGAGTGTCAGAAACTTTCAACGAGGAGGGAGGACATGCTTTGAAATCTGAGTTAAAACTCTTCTCTCTTCTGAATGCCCTTCACAGCCTCGGGTCTGGTCTTTTCGATTTGGCTTTTGAAGTTCTGTTATCTTTCAAGCTTAATTCCTCTTGGAGTGTGACCAACTTACTAGAGAAGCTATGTTTTTTCAAAAGGAATATTGAAACCAGAGCATTTCCATGGGAATATGGATTAGTTTTCCTGTACTTTTTCTCCCTGCTAGTATTTGCCCTGCTTGAAAGCGCATTCTCTTGCAGACCCGTGGATTCTGGTATTGTTTCTCAATCAAGTTGACAAGGACAAGCAAAGTGAACACACTAAAGGGACGCCCCATCCATCCTGCTGATCATGTTATGCATGAGCTCAGGTCCAAATGTATGAGATTGTTGCCTCTCATAGTTCAAGGGACCCACCACCATTTTCTGAGATTTTGGGGGTACTGACAAAATATGTCAAAAAATAAGATATGCCAGAGTTTTTCAGGAACAGCAGTCTAATCTCATTCGAAGGTAATGTCACCAGGCTAACTGTGACCTCTTTATTAGTAGGAGGCTTGGAGCCAATGGCCTTCCTTGCACCCATCGTGACAGGCCCTCCACTAGATGAATGTATTTATGATTATCCATATGCGATGGGCTCTGACTGGTATTGTGTGTCAGAAGGTATTTTCAGCAAATAATGAATGTTCAAGATTCTTAATATTTAAATAAATAAATTGTTACTTTTTCTTCCATTTGAAAAAGAAATTTTTTTAATCATTTGCTGGGACCTTCAACAGATCAGGAGGGGTTGATAACAATACTTGCCCTAAAGTTGCTTACAGTGAGAGGAAATGTTAAACAAGACACCATTTTCTTAATGATACTGCATTTACTAAGACAATAATGTCAACATCTACATTTTAGAATAAAGAATTAATGGCTTCTCACCTGGGCTGCTTATCTGCAATATGGGGGAAGGAATTGACATAAACATTTCTTTTGAATCTTTGCCAGAATTACCTGTGGATACTAAAATATGCAGCCTGGAGGGTAGATGTTAACCATATTCCCATCATGCCCTGACAGGTGTAACTCTATTGACAGGTAAATATTCAGGTCAAGTCTTTTCATGTATTTACAGCTGCTGCCTCTCCACTTGCTGAACTATCCAAATTCATTCATGCATCAACGTATGTTCCTAAAAGATATGCCTGTGTCTATATGATATAACCAATCAACCGAGACACAGTAATCAGCTAGACTCATAGAATGACAATTTCAATTTGCAGGCATGTCTACTATTAGAGTAGAAGTAAGTGGATCATACCATGGTCTGGCTATTTCATTTGGACATACAGAGCGGTCATCAAGTAATTAGCATAGATCATTCTTTAATTAATATCTAATAATGATTTCCTAAATATCTCAAAGCAAATAAAAGTGAAAAAAACATTAAACAGTGTTGTGTTAAAAATGGATGACTGGCTAAAAGATGATGCAGTATATGTACATAATAAAATATCACTCACGATATAAAAGAATGAAATCTTGCAATTTGCCATAAAGGATACTGATAATTCTTTATCTGAGTTTTCATGAAGCTGTGAGTGACATGCAGATCTGTAATGTTTATATAATTTTAGATGAAAACACCAAATTATTCATTAAAATTTATGATACACTAATATGATAATCCTCCCTCCCTCTCTCTCTTTCTATATATATATATGTATACACACACATAAGAAAATCAATGGCATTTTTTAATTAAAAGTGAAGCAAATGTTTAATTCTTTTATTTATTAAAAAAAAGTGGGTTTTCTCCTACTCTATGACTACAGAGTTACTTTATATACCTAGATTCCTGTTTTCTTTCCAGTGTCTTGGTGGTCCATGAACAGTCTGCTTCTCTTTGAGTCCACTGTACTGTATGCACATTCTCAGGCTAAGATGTGTTCATATGCAAAGAAGCAAGAGTCAAATACAATTAAAAACGATAACAATGAGCTCTACTTCTATATCACTAGTGAACTAAGCTCTTCATGTTTACTACCATGGTTTACTGTGATGAAAGCGGCAATTAGTTTATTGTTTCCATCACTGTTTTTGAAATTCAAAATTTTAATTCATGCTAAATTGTGTAAAATGTAACAGTTTAACAGAGAAAATGTAAGGATCCTTGTTTTTGAGAGACCAGGACTCATATAAACAGAAGCTGACATCTGCTGCCTCACTGTCAGATATTATGAAGTACAAGAGAGAGAGGTAATTTCAACTGTCATGCTGGTTCCTGGCATGAAAAGGCCTTTGCAGTGTATCAGGCTAGCCCTTGGTTCTCAGCATTTGTATCTTAGAATGCATGAGAAGTATAGTGGGCATTCAGGAGTTCAGTAAAATTCTATACTCTGCACTACATTCACTACTGGGGAATATGTCTGGATGTAAGGTGGGTTGCACACCAGAGATCTTTTGAATAAAGGACTTCAGAATTTCCTGGCAGAGATTCAATTCTAAGGGAAGTAAGAGACAGGCAGACAAGCTTAACCCAGTGGTAAAGTCTCCAACATCATAATGAAAGAATCATTTGTTCATTCAGTCACAAAGTTTTATTGAACACCTATCACAACATTATGAGTTTATCATAGTATCTGTTAGCCAGATCTGGCTTCCACCCTAGTCTGGCCTTATGGAGAGAGTAGATTCTGAACACAGAGAGGAAGGGGATTTTTTTTTTTTTTTATATCTCCATAGGATGACTTTGGAACTTTTCAAAAGGGAGTATAATGTAAAGAGAGACTGTATTCCTACTGACCCCCTGCCTCTTCCCCCACCACACCCATACATTCATCACCATAGGTCTCTGGGGATATGGAGGTGATAACAGTGCCAGCTGGGGAGCCACAGTGCCCAGCAGGGTCAGCAGTGGTGCTGGCAGTCAGCCATAGCTGACAGTGCCCGTGGTGCTGGCTGGGTGTGTGTGAGCAGAGCTAAGGAGTTCTCAAGGACTCCTGAAAGCTCCGAGAACAAGTTGCAGGGGCTGGGGCCCATGGTGGCTATGAACCAAAGAGGTGGAAAAAGAAGCAATTCCACATCAAGAACTGTTAAGCTCTTTCTCCAGATATTTCAAAGATATTGTCTGGAAGGAGAAATTAGAAAGATTAAGTTAACTTTTTTGAGGACAATCACATAGTAACCATTTTGACCTATTTAAACAAACTCCATCCAAATTAAGGGTCTGTGTGACCGGTCAGTCAGCTGGTCAGTCTGTGGGTATAAACACAGGTAATGCTCAGTGGGTTGGCTGGTCCTTTTGCAATCCTTCCCATGACGTGGCTGCAAGTGTAAAATGAAGCCTTGGGGTGTTCTATCATGATGGTTCTGGACCTTCACTTCAAAAACTTGTATCTTCAGTGATGTTTCCCAGAGAAACTTAACAATTCCATGTTCTCAGAGCTTGGGTGTGTATTTTCAATTTTCAGTGATGTTTCCCAGAGAAACTTAACAAATCCATGCTCTCAGAGCTCTCAGAGCTTAACGTTAGTACCTCAAACACAACTGATGCAGATAATAATACCAAGTATACACATTGTTCTTAAATTTATCTTTAAGTTAAAAAACAATGAAAAATAACTCAGAATCTAGTGATAGGTGTTCAGTTAACTTTTGTAGATTGGATGAATCACTCTTTCATCATTAATATAATGTTATTATATAATTATTTTCATCACTAATATTAATTTTTACTGTGCTCTCAGAAAAACCTGACACAATTCCAAGGTGGAAGACTTGTGATAATCAAGCTGAAATGTAATGTGATAATCACATGAGAATGAGACACGGTTATACAATTGTCAAGAACCATATACATGTACACACACACACACACACACACAGAGGTGTCTACGTGCACAAGTACAAAATAGTGTCAGGTATAATATTTCCCATGTGAGCACCTTCAATAAATAGACATTTTTTTTTTGACATTGAGACTTATACTACATGTAGTGATACTTTAATTAGGTGAACTGTGTTCTTTTATGAAAATGTTTGTTTTCAGATTGGCCAATGTGCTTTTGAAATACTAATGTACTGAATTTTCCTTTCTTTACGTGTATTCACTTTGACTGGACTGTGAGACCTTTGAAATGTAATTTTTAAAGGCAGCAAATTTGACAGGTAATCACTAACAAAAGAATGGTTTTAATTATCCCCACAATGAACTGTTATCACTAGCTTCTTTCAACTGCTTACAAATAAAAATATGTCCATACATATTACATGTGTAATAAATGTATGTACATTTTAATTTTAAAGCTAATTCATATTTTTATACAGACTCAATACACGTTACTATTCAAAGTTAATTAAGTACAAGGGGATTGAAACGCAGCCAAAAAGACAAGATTAGAAAGAGATTAGAAACAAATTTTAATTAGAAAATTGCTACCACAAATCTTTTTAGGAAGTAGGCAGACTTAATTAATAAATAGAACCATTTAGAGACTTTTCTTGACAAGTGGCCCTGGGCTGGAACCTTGGAGGGTTGTATTCTAGTCACACCTCTAAATGGTTTTCCTGGTGAACTTTAGTAATTGATAGATCTTTCAGAAGCCAGGAACATATGAGGTGATCAATGAATGCCTCTGAATTTCATTAAGGTCAGGAGAAAGAACCTCAAGTCTTTGTTTTCTCCACAAGAGAATTTTCAAGAGTGTTTGGAGGAGATCTTGGGACCAGTCTAAAATGAGGTTCCTTGGGACATCCTTGGTGGTCCATTGGTTAAGAATCTGCCTTCCAATGCTGAGGACTCAGCTTCAATCCTGGTCAGGGAACTAAGGTTCCACAAGCTGTGGGGGCAACTAACCCTGTGAGCCTCAATCTCTGAGCCTGCACGCCGCAGGAATGTGCTGCAACCAAGAAAGTAAAGAAAAGAAGAGAAGGCTCCTGGCTCTGATCTTTGGAAACTTCAGATATTCTGGATCCAGGGTAGATTTTATGGACTTGTAAGAAGATCAAAATGTTTTCTCTTTTCAGTGTGAACCCCACAATGTTAAAGAGATTTTTAAATGTCGCATAATCTAGACCTTGCTGTAAACTTATCTGCAATTTACCATTAAATTGTTTCTTACCTGATGGGCTTCGGTGGAGGTGTCTCAGAAGCAATGAGACTTGCTTTGTGTTTCTAGGACCATGGAATTGTCTCCTTGAGGGTCCCCCTGCCTGCATTCACTTTTGGGAATTTTCGGGGGTCCTGTGCTTCAGGACTTCTTCTTGCTTTGCTTGGACAAAATGCCCTTGGTGACTGTCGGCTATTGCCCCTGTGATGCCGGAGGAGCATAAGCTGGTCAAACACTCCAGCGTTTGTTGAGCACTCTGCTTCCCCTGATTTCCTGCATTCATTTTCTAAGGCTACTATAACAACTTATCACAAACCTAGTGGCTCAAAACAACAAAAACATATTCTCTCACATTTCTGTCATAGTGAAGTCCAGCACAAGTTTCCCTAGGCTAAAATTAAGATGTTGCTATGGCTATGTCTTCTTCTGCAGGCTCCACGGGAAACTCCTTCCTCTTCTTTTCCAGCTTCTTCAAGCTGCCTATATCCCTTGGCTTGTGGCTGCCTCCCTCCACCTTCAAAGCCAGCAGTGCAGGTTTCTCTGAAGGTCCCCAAAATCTAAACCCATTTTTCCATTATCAGCATTTCTCCAACTGTCCTCGTCTCTCTCTCTTCTACCTTCAAGGATACCGTGGTTACACTGGGCCCATCCAGATAATCCAGGAAACTCTCGCCATCTCAAAATCCTTTGCTTCATTACATCTACAAAGTCCCTTTTGCCAAATAAGGTAACATTTTCACAGATTCCTGAGATGAGGATGTATTAATACATATCTTTGGAAGGAGGGCATTATTCTGACAGCCATCCTTCTTATTATCATTCTGTTTCTTTAGGAATGGAGGAAGATACATTTGTCTAGTGAATTGCTACAATAACTGTTATAATTTTCATCATGGCAGGATCACGGTTGAGAAGTGTGGTCTGTATTTGCAGAAATGGCCAAAATCATTTCCTTTCCTACAGCCACGCTTTTGCGGCATCCTCTCCCATGCTGACTCATGGTTTGGCCACCTAACATTGATTGGCCAATGAGAAATAACAAATACAATGTAAACAAATGCTTGAAAAATGCTTGCATACTGGGGTTTACCCTCTCTTGCTACTCTTTAAATAGCTCTTTGACTACCATGAAGATGTCTGCCAGGAGCCAGAATGGGAGATTCCCACCCATGACAAGGTCATGTGGAAGAGAACTGTTAAGCAAGGCTTCAGAACTCGAGGGGCTCAAGCATCTACCCCAAAACCAGAATCTATCTGTCTTACTATTTTGTGCCTTTCATTAACTCTCCTGACATTAACAGAGGGCTATCCTTGACCACCTTTCTCTGGAGAAACTCAACTTAGGGCTCTAGCTAATAAGTCTCCTGGACATGAGAGGAATATTTCAAGTCAAACCCCCTCTGTTAGTATTCTAGCTTGCTTGGCAGGTTTATCCAGACTCTTGCAGCCATGCATGTGATTGTTCACAGCCTCCCAGCTGTGAGAGGCACGGGAAGCCTAAAGCACAGAGCCTTTCAAAGAGTTAAAAACTATTAGAGTAGTACTGGTGTAGGATTTCATTATTGGGCCAGTGCTTGTTGCTAAGTTCCCATATCTCTTATCCACTGTGCACCTGGGAGTGCATTAGTTAACAGAGTTGGAATGTAAGAAAAACAAGCATAGCCTTGAAATTAACCACATCAGACCTTTGAGCTAATTGGTTCTTTCTTGTAACTCACTGCACCTTTGCTCCGTGAGAAATGTAACCCTGTTTAGCATTTTCTGAGGCTGACATAGATTAGAAATATAAAGAAAAAACATTTCAAGGGAAAATAAGTTTTCTGGTTGAGCAGGGTTTATCAAAGGAGGGTCATAAAATGTTCACAGGCCTCCAAGGCCAGAAGATAATGTACACAACATTGTTTATGGGAAAAGTATGCAGAAAAAATCCTGGTTTCAATAAAGACAAAACAGATGTAATGTTTGGGCTGACTCTGTATGACTTTGCATCTTTCATTTCCCTCTACAAGTTAAGGTATAAAAATTCCTTTTAAAAATAAAGTAATGGGCCTCGCTCAAAGAAGCTTGGTCACCCCATGTTTGTCTTTTTTTTTTTTTCTTTCTCTCTCTTACTTTCTTTTCCAGGCTGATCCCTTGGAACACAGAGGCTCTCTGTGTTCACTTTCCTGCCTGGGCTTCTAAGACTTCATTAGCTTTTTGTGTAAACCAAGGAATATTAGCCTCTTTCTCTCCTCTATTTTCTTATCTACAACATTCTTTTCTTATCTCTCTCTAAATCATTCGCCCACACCATTTCTCCTTCGGGTTCCCCTGGATCCTGTGGGGGCTGGACCCTGGCAGATGTTCAAGTGAATCTATTGAGTGATGAGACACATGTGGCCCAGGCACCTTTGTCATCAAGCCAATAGCTAGCAGTGGCAAGTAGCACCAGTCAACCAACAGCACAAGCCACTAGCCTTTAAGAGAGATGACCTTAGACCATCCAGTCTCCAGCTGAGCTGCCAGAAACCACAGGTTAATGAGGAAGGCCTGCAGTGTGGAGATAAGCTGGACCAGACCAGGACTTCCCATTAAGCAATAGAATTGTGAGCTAATTAGGATGCTTTGGAGGTGGTCTGTTAGGTAATAGAATTACTGAATGAAGTGAAGTGTGAAGTGAAGTTGCTCAGTCATGTCCGACTCTTTGGGAGCCAATGGACTGTATGTAGCTCACCAGGCTCCTCCATCCATGGAATTTTCTAGGCAAGAGTACTGGAGTGGGTTGCCATTTCCTTCTCCAGGGTATCTTCTCGACCCAGGGATCGAACCTGGGTCTCGCGCATTGTGGGCAGACACTTTACTGTCTGAGCCACCAGAGTAAAAAGCAAGCCAAGACCAAGAACAAGGCTGAATTGAAAGCAAATTCAGTTGCTAGAGAACTGTGGTGAAGCCTATCCCTTAAAGACAAATCACAGACATAGAACTTTTGGGGAGAGATCCTACCCACAAAAACAGCTGAGCACATGGAGTCTAAGTCCCTCCTTCCTCTCCACTTTCATGCCTTCAGCTCTGTTTCATTCACCGGCAAACACCCTGCTCCAATAATCATTTTCATCTGATGGTACAATGTTATCCTCAAAGAGTTTAACCATCCCCTAATCTGATGGTCCTGTTTTATTTAATAGAAAGCTCAGGCCCAAATTGATGAACTGACTTGCCTGTTTCACTTACATTTAGCTTATATTATTACCTTTGTTTTCAATGAAACAAAGATATTTCCTGAACACTTCAGAAAATGCACCAGTGTCTTACTTGCAGAAGAATGTTGTGTTCTGTTTTCTTCTCCTTCTTGCATCTCCTGATGGATGGGTGACACTAGTGCCAGAAGCTTGGTGGCAAGGAAAGAGTATGACTCTTCCAAGGTCAGCAGATCCAGGAAGACCTGTCTTTGAAAGAACACCTTTGCCTCAGTCCTGGAAAAAAATGAGCCAGAGATGAAGGATGCCATTAGCATGGCCTTACCAAAGAAACAGACAGTTTTGCTAGTTGGTTTTAAAGTTTGTTCCCTGGTGCCATTAAAGGAAAGGTGGCTCAGATCATGAACTCCTTATTACCAAACTCAGACTTAAATTGAAGAAAGTGGGGAAAACTGCTACATCATTCAGGTATGACCTAAATCAAATCCCTTATGATTATACAGTGGAAGTGAGAAATAGATTTAAGGGCCTAGATATGATAGATAGAGTGCCTGATGAACTATGGAATGAGGTTCGTGACATTGTACAGGAGACAGGGATCAAGACCATCCCCATGGAAAAGAAATGAAAAAAAGCAAAATGGCTGTCTGGGGAGGCCTTACAAATAGCTGTGAAAAGAAGAGAGGTGAAAAGCAAAGGAGAAAAGGAAAGATATAAGCATCTGAATGCAGAGTTCCAAAGAATAGCAAGAAGAGGTAAGAAAGCCTTCTTCAGCAATCAATGCAAAGAAACAGAGGAAAAGAACAGAATGGGAAAGACTAGAGATCTCTTCAAGAAAATTAGAGATACCAAGGGAACATTTCATGCAAAGATGGGCTCGATATAGGACAGAAATTGTATGGACCTAATAGAAGCCGAAGATATTAAGAAGAGGTGGCAAGAATACACAGAAGAACTGTACAAAAAGATCTTCACGAACCAGATAATCATGATGATGTGATCACTCATCTAGAGCCAGACATCTGGGAATGTGAAGTCAAGTGGGCCTTAGAAAGCATCACTATGAACAAAGCTAGTGGAAGTGATGGAATTCCAGTTGAGCTGTTTGAAATCCTGAAAGATGATGCTGTCAAAGTGCTGCACTCAATATGCCAGCAAATCTGGAAAACTCAGCAGTGGCCACAGCACTGGAAAAGGTCAGTTTTCATTCCAATTCCAAAGAAAGGCAATGCTAAAGAATGCTCAAACTACCGCACAATTGCACTCATCTCACATGCTAGTAAAGTAATGCTCAAAATTCCCTAAGCCAGGCTTCAGCAATACATGAACCATGAACTCCCTGATGTTCCAGCTGGTTTTAGAAAAGGCAGAGGAACCAGAGATCAAATTTCCAACATCCCCTGGATCATGGAAAAAGCAAGAGAGTTCCAGAAAAACATCTATTTCTGCTTTATTGACTATGCCAAAGCCTTTGCCTATGTGAATTCCAATAAACTGTGGAAAATTCTGAAAGAGATGGGCATACCAGACCACCTAACCTGCCTCTTGAGAAATCTGTATGCAGATTAGGAAGCAACAGTTAGAACTGGACATGGAACAACAGACTGGTTCCAAATAGGAAAAGGAGTACATCAAGGCTGTATATTGTCACCCTGCTTATTTAACTTCTATGCAGAGTACTTCATGAGAAATGCTGGACTGGAAGAAACACAAGCTGGAATCAAGATTTCCAGGAGAAATATCAATAACCTCAGACATGCAGATGACACCACCCTTATGGCAGAAAGTGAAGAGGAGCTAAAGGGCCTCTTGATGAAGGTGAAAGAGGAGAGTGAAAAAGTTGGCTTCAAGCTCAACGTTCAGAAAACGAAGATCATGGCATCCGGTCCTATCACTTCATGGGAAATAGATGGGGAAACAGTGGAAACAGTGTCAGATTTTATTTTGGGGGCTCCAAAACCACTGCAGATGGTGACTGCAGCCATGAAATTGGAAGACGCTTACTCCTTGGAAGAAATGTTATGACCAACCTAGATAGTATATTCAAAAGCAGAGACATTACTTTGCCAACTAGGGTCGGTCTAGTCAAGGCTATGGTTTTTCCTGTGGTCATGTATATATGTGAGAGTTGGACAGTGAAGATAGCTGAGCACCAAAGAATTGATGCTTTTGAACTGTGATGTTGGAGAAGACTCTTGAGAGTCCCTTGGACTGCAAGGAGATCCAACCAGTCCATTCTGAAGGAGATCAGCCCTGGGATTTCTTTGGAAGGACTGATGCTAAAGCTGAAGCTCCAGTACTTTGGCCACCTCATGCGAAGAGTTGACTCATTGGAAAAGATTCTGATGCTGGGAAGGACTGGGGGCAGGAGGAGAAGGGGACGACCGAGGATGAGATGGCTGGATGGCATCACTGACTCGATGGACGTGAGTCTGAGTGATCTCTGAGAGGTAGTGATAAACAGGGAGGCCTGGCATGCTGCGGTTCATGGGGTCGCAAAGAGTCGGACAGACTGAGTGACTGAACTCACTGTACTCAATGCAAAGCAAAGTCATGTTTATTTAGAAGGGCTGAAAGTGAGCTAGCTCTTTGAAAGGATGTTACCAATTTTCTGGGAGTGACTCACCTTCTTGGTGGACTGTTTTTAAAAGGGGATGACATGTATGTTTAGAAACAGTAAACTCTTTCACCAACAGTTCCCCAAGATCTGGTAGACTGACATGGTTTGCAAATTCAGAAGTGATGGAACTAGCCTGATAAAGTACCAAGCGTGCGGCTGCCTCCTTGATATGATTGAAAGGCTATTGCTTTTCGACTGAGCTGACTTTAAATAACAGACACTTGTTCTTGGAATACCAATCAAGTACTTTCTATGGCAAATGCATATTGCTCTCAGTTCAGTTCTGCCTTTTCTTTGCCCCAGTCCACTTCTAATCATCATGAAATAGCACTTTTATTCCTTAAAGCTACGATAAAGTGTAATTGGAAAGAAATCTTTCAAATAATAAAACATAAGGAAATTGTTTTTGTAAGATGTGTCATAAGGCGCTTTTATTAGGAACTTAACAAATGATCTTTTTTTTTTGGTAAATTTCATCCTTGCACTAGCTGTAAAAGAAAGGTTTGTTATAAAAATTGATAAACAGATTTTAGGAGGCCTGAGTAACCTATAGTACTTAAGAGAACAGTACTTTGAAATTCTTGGAAGTAACACCAAGTTAGGAAAAAATATGCCAGTTAAGAGGCTTTTTTGTAAATCAAGTGCAATTAGATATTTATTTATCAATGCATTGTTAGTATAGTTTGGCACTTTGGGAAAGTGCCATGAATTTGCTTTAAAATATTCTATATTTTCACCTTGCTAGTCCAAATTGCTAAGATTTCTGTTGTATTTAGTTATTTTTAGGGAAAATGTTCTCAGCAAAGTTTTCTTTTTTTTTGCTTAAGACTGTAGTCTGTTTTCCTAAGTGGAAAATAGCTGCTGAGTGTGCAAAGAGTACAAAAGACTTCAGTAGGAAGACACTATTTATGATCATTTGAAATTCTCCATCCCTGGAAAATTCTCAAATTAGGCTTATGAAAGCAATCCAATTTAGCAGGCTGCTAATTGGACAGAGCACAATCTTACTGGCAGGATTGGAAGTTGGGCCGCACTTGTCCTAGGTACTTACCTTCCCTTAGTAGCATCCCAGGAGTCCTCCACTGGTCCTGGAGCTTGTCCTCCAGGAGAGCCCTCATTTCAAGGGCAGGACCCCAAGCAGTGCTCTCATGAGGCTCCATCAGCTTTAGCATTCTTGCAAACTGGTCCATCACCATAAAAGGTACCCAGTCTAAGATCAGAGGGGATTATGATGGGTTTACACGCTTTTGTTTTATCATAGATTAGCTAAAGACCTCAATGTCATAGATTTTTTTCTATACTACAGTACAATGAGTAGAAAAAAGTTAGTGCCTTCATCAGCTGAGGGTTTTGTAAGATGATTTTCAGGAATTTGATGTCTGTCTAAGGGTTTGAGTGCCTCTTTTTCTCTCTGTTCTCTGGTCTCTCTCATCCCCTTGGGACTCTTGTTCCGATTTGTACAATTATAATTGGAATTCTCTGGCTTCCAAAATAATGTAGTTTTAACTTTATAATCCAGCAGAGACTTCACCATTGTTTAAACAGTCCCCCCACCCCCCCCGCCCCTCACTCTTTGCAGCTTGAATTGTTTTACAAAACCGTATGGTGCCACCAAGCCTCCAGAAGAAATGCAAAGTTTTCATAATATAAAAGGAATAACTTATTAAAGAGAATCCTAGTGGATCTATTGTAATGAGCTGTAGATGTCCTGAGAGGCTGGTTGCCAGTTTGATGATAATAGGAAACATTTTCTTAAACATGGAGGTTTGAAGCCTCTAGTGGAAACGTGCTCTTAAGTCATAGGATTTTTATTTCTACCTAGTTCAATCAGCAGTGGCTCTGCCTGTTTCTCTTTTTCATTTTTTTTTCCCCCACTGAAATGAAACTCGCCTCTAAAAGCATCCTTCTAGGCCAAGATCTCTGTGAGGAGGCTCCCAGGTTTAAAACAATTCTCAGTTATTTAACAAATGGAAATTGCAGCACTTTTTTTCTTGTGTGTGATGAAGAAATACTTGCTTCCTGAGCTGAAAACAACAAATTATAAAAGTCAGCACAAGTCAAATAGAATCTTATAATCAACTCTGATATTCACTGTTGGTAGCAGCAGCAAAGTTGAGGACAAATTTGGACTATAAAAGATTGTCACTGAAAAATTTCTGTTCATTACTTTAAAAAATTTCTGTGAGCTCAGGAAAAGAGTGCCATTTTCCGAATTTACTGGTGAAACACCTAGGCTGAGTTTTTGAAATATCAGTGTTCCAGTGGGGCATACTTTGACATACTGGTATAAAATTGTATGAGCAATACAGTGCTCTGGGAAGAGTGATAATAAAATTAATGATAATGATAAAATTAATGATAATGATAATGAGTGATAATGTTCTTGAGTGTGGTATTAACACACTTTATTCTGATGGTAAGGTGGGAGGTGAGGCATAGGAAATCTGATGCTATGTTCCTTATATTTGATTTCATTTGCCCCTTCAAGGAGAGTGACTGACATTCAGACACAAGACTCTCTTTTCAGAGTCACTGCTCAGTGAGTGAGAAGCTGGCCTGTCAGTGTGTGCTGGTGTCATGCCGATTCCATGCTGAGAAAACAACATCACTGCTAATTGAAACAGCAGAGATGATTACCAAGGCTGTAGCTTTAGAAGCAATAGATACCAACACTGAAGGGGAAAGGGCTATTTATTTAGAAAAGCTCACCATCAAATTACTGGACAGGGTGAACAATTCATGGAGCAAATCAACACTTAGTACAATCAGAAAGGAATCCATTGTAATTTACTAGGCACTGTCAATGTGAACAAAACGCCTTCAAATATCTTCCACTGGATAAGCAACCATGATTGTGAAAAATCCATCTCTTTCTCTCTCTCTCTTTTTGGGGGAGGGAGGGGGTTGATACCTCTTTCCAAGATTTTCTGCATTATATTTAAGCATAATACAGGGTATCTGATGTTAGCAAGCACCCAATTTAGCATTAACTTCTCTGGATGGAAATCGGACCCATATGTTTATGTTAGTAATAGTAACACTATGTAATTTGATCTTTTTTGAGCAGGCTGATGTTGTTTTATCTCAAAGAGGGAGTTCTGAGAGTTCATATTTATTTTTGAAGCTTTGGCAGCTTATAGTATAGAGGCTATACAAATTTCCTAATCTTATTTAATTTCTCTATTGTTCTGACTGGGTTCAAATAAAATTGTGATTCTTCTATGCTTTGATTATGTTAAAGTATTTCTTGTCTGTCTCCTGGCCCCAGAAGCAACTTTTAATTGTTAAAAGTTGTAGTAGAGAAGCACTAGCTCTTTATACTAGATTTCTGGATGGTTGAGATATTTTCTAAAATATAGTCAACCTTACTTCATTACTCCATTGTCACAGTGTACAGAAACTCAGTGGAGAAGGGCATCTTTCCAAGGGCTCTTGTGTGTACATAAACAGCTTTGACTTTGGGGGCCAGCAAGGGACACGTAAGACAAATGAGTAAAAAAATTGCACATAGAATAATTTTAATCCATTCCATTTTTTAAATACCACAATAAATTTAATTTTCACAATAAATTAAATAGCCATATTCAGTTTACAAAATAGAATTACTTAGTGTGAAAGCAGTATTTACAACTATATACATTATGTACATGACATTTCTCTTTGTTGACATAGAACATGGAAGCAAAAGGACTCAACTTTCCGACGTGTGATTGACATGCTACGAGTGACACCGTGGTCCATACGAGGAAACGATAGTGCAAAATCACCACAGGAACTTTGGAATGATGTCAATTTTATGAGATAAGATTCTTTTAAATAATAAGAAAATAGTATTTTCTGTTTTCATGGCATCAATTCAGCAACTGAATTAAAGAGTCAGCTTTCCCTTAGAAAAGTATGCATAACTGAATCCTCTGCTTCCTGAAACTTCACAGCCATTGGTACATTTTCACACGTTCATCTTTTGGCTTAAATCTATGAAAATGGCAGGCGACAAATCCTGACTGGAAGGAAGACTAACTCTTTGAGAATAGCTGAAGTCACTTTTTCCCAGTACCACTACCTCTTCTTTTTGTAAATAGCATAAAAGATGCAACTATGTAGACTGCAAATTGTGGGTTTTTTTTTTTTTTTTTAATTTTCAGTAGAAAAAGAGCTGATCTTGTATTTGGTCACACACTGCATATGTACAAGTATACATGAAAAAATGACGTGGGTAGTTGTGTCTAGGAAAAGTGCATATTTTAATCTAGAAGAGACATTGTCTGTCTCCAGGCACAACACACAGTGTTGTATGACTTATTATTTTAGGGCCAGTTCAATGTCCTCCCAGTGATCTGGTAAAATTTTTGATTGAAAGGGTGAAAGAATTTGCGCAATTTGGTAATGACAGAGGGGTCCACCTCTGGATGAATGCGCCCCTGCTGCCCGCCAGGCACTTGTTAAAGATAATGTTAAATCGCAAGCAGTAAAACCCTCTGGTAGCATTGAAATACAAATTGTACTGACTTATCCTTGGGGGAAGATTTAGGAACTTCTCCACGAGTTGAAGTTCTGGTAGGGGTTCCGTGATGAGGCGATCTCCATCAACAATGTGGAATTGCTCAATTGGAAAGTACTTCAACCATCTTTCCAGATGTTTGGTGTAGATGCTGGTTCTTACTGCCTTGTATTTTGTGTTCACTTCGCAGGTATTAGGGTCTATGGCCAGCTGCTCAAACTTGTAATAAGTTTTATTTTTCCTCTCCTTCCCCTCTAGCACCTGAGTGTAATCAGAAATAGCTCTTGTGGTTGGCTCCCTGACAATGATCAACAACTTGATGGATGAGTTCATTTTGTAAATCCTTTCCGGAACTTCCTCTGTGATAAAATACGCTGGACTCTTTTCAATTGTGATTTGCTGAGGGTAGGAAAAAGGCATCTTTTTCCTATACCACTCAATGCCCTTGGCATAATTCTCATCATTGTCAAAAAGTGGATTTCTTGAGAGGCTTTGACCACTGCTGGATGGAGGTTCAGCATCTCAAGCAGGGCCCTGGTGCCTCCTTTCCTCACTCCGATGATAATGGCCTTGGGAAGTTGCTGGACCAGGTCATGAAGGTGTACCTGCTCCTTGGAAGAGTTGCCCTTCCGGAACTCGTGCAGCAGGCCACGCTTAAACTGCAGGGCACGCAGGGGGAATTCAGCCTGACCACGGGCTCCGAATCGGCCTTCGATGGGGCAGATGGGTTGTAGCCTGTAAGCAACAGAGAGACACTCTAAGGAGCTCATTGCAACTAACTTCTCATTTCTCTGGTTCCTGCAAAAAGAAAACCACTGTTCCCTGCCTGCTGCAATCTATTCTATAATCAACATATGTTTGGGAAATTTTATTTTAAGCAAACCCTGTATTAAATGGAGCACACATAATTGATGGGATATTTTTACTAGTGCTTCTTAAAATTTTTATTCACCAAGCACTTAATTGACTATAGCATGTACTGACATTCACCGTATAGGACAGACAAGTGACACCAGCCATACTAATAGCCTTTTAACAGCTCACCAGTTAACATCATTTAGAAAATATGAAAGATGGAAGATTAGAATCTTCAGCGGGGAGGCCAAAGGGCAGCTAGGAGGCCACGTCCCATGGGTTTCGTGTTGTATCATTTTATTACAGCTCAGCTGCACTCATATAACTCTGAAAATCTTTGAGATAGAATCTGAAAAGGGGTCCCAGTTTCTGCCCTTGACTATTTGTGTCATCAACCTGCAAAATTCCAGTCTTGGCACTTGCTGAGCTTTTCATTCTATGAGGATTTCTGCCTTTGGCCCTGGGGACAGCTAGCAGAGTACATATTTCTTCTGCCTCTCTTTCTCTTTCTGTCTAAAAAGGTCAGGCTTATGTTTTTACTTTGCTGAATGTAGGAGCAAATCCAATGCAATCAGCAAGTGCTGTATATCACCTATCACACCTGGGACCAGAAATCAACAAGACCTTGGCAGCCCCAGAAACCTGAGGTCCTCATTGCCAAGTGCACTTAAACCAGGGACTCAAATCTGTGAAGGAAAGAAGGCATTGGATGGAGCCAGAAAAGAGGATTTCCACTTCAACATTGCCCTAAGCAAGGAACAACCACTGCTGCTTTTTTCAGAGAGAAAAGTGTGGCAACAATCACAATGATTAGATTGGAGTGGCTATTTAATTTGGTGCAGCCAATTTATATGGCATATATATGGGTATAGTCTAGAATTGAACTGAAATTCATTATAATTTTCCTGAGTTTACTTGGGAAGGCATTTTTACTTTCTTGTTAAAGGGTATAATATTAGTCAAAATGGCTGTTAAACCGATTCCTCCAGCTGAAGCTTCTTGTTACCCTAATAATTTGGAGTTGATGTCCTCCTCTCTGTAGGGCAATGAGGCCATCTCTTGCTTTTCCCAAGAGATCCCACTGAATCTTTTTATTTTCTGTAACGTGGCTCAGACGGTTAAGCCTCTGTGTACAATGTGGGAGACCCGGGTTCAATCCCTGGATCGGGAAGATTCCCTGGAGAAGGAAATGGCAATCGACTCCAGTACTATTGCCTGGAAAATCCCATGGACAGAGGATCCTGGTAGGCTACAGCCCATGGGGTAGCAAAGAGTCGGACACGACTGAGGGACTTTACCTTACCTTTACCTTACAATTAAAAGGAGAAGGGAGAAACCTCAAGGTTATACCAAGGCATTCTGCAGAACTGAGGGGAAGGGGTTTCACCTGTGCTGTTTAAGCAGCTCTCTGTTTTAATGCTTATGAACATATTTTATTTTTCAGTGAGTTTTTAAATGATTTTTAAAAAAACTTTTGGTCATTGTGTAAAGCATGAACATATAGCACACTATTAAAATATGGTTTATTAGTTAATATTTTAGAGAAAATGAATTTTGTTTGTATGGATTTGTTAATAGGATTGATATGCAAGAGCTCAAAGTGGAAGATATAAAAGTAGCAATACATATATACTCAAAGTATGTCTTTAATTGTGACACTGATTGGGATGTCACAAATTCATCTTTTAGGTCTTGCTGGGCTCTAGTTGAGAGTTAAACCCAAATTCCTTTAGCCATCCATTGAATGTAACAGATGGACTTTTCTCCTAGGCATCTTGAATGATGCTGTCCTTGGAAGAAGTAAGGAAATGGTCAATCAAATGTTTTCCTGTAGGACTTGATTCTCTCACAGAACCCAGGTTGAGAGAGGCTGAAACACTCTTTGTCTTGTCTGAGCTGGAAAGAAATTTCCCTACATCTAGAAAAGGCCATTTTCCTTCTTTCCTTTATTTACCTTTTACTATGGGAGCTCATTCCCCACTGAACAATTGCTTTTTGGATTTCCTTATTCAAGATAAGAGAAAATGTCATATTATTTCTAATTCCTAGAGAGCAGGCATAAGGCGATGGCACCCCACTCCAGTAATCTTGCCTGGAAAATCCCATGGATGGAGGAGCCTGGTAGGCTGCAGTCCATGGGGTCGCGAAGAGTCAGACACGACTGAGTGACTTCACTTTCACTTTTCACTTTCATGCATTGGGGAAGGAAATGGCAACCCACTCCAGTGTTCTTGCCTGGAGAATCCCAGGGACGGGGAGCCTGGTGGGCTGCCGTCTATGGGGCCGCACAGATTCGGACACGACTGACGCGACTTAGCAGCAGCAGAGAGCAGGAATGGACCCCAGAGTAAAAAAAAAGAAATTTTAGGAGTGGAAAGGACAGGAGAAGTAACTGAGCTCAGCCACCTACCAAGAGAGCAGGCTCTTCAGTTTCTAAAGGACAAGCTTATGTCAACCTGTGCCAACTTCTGCTCAGACTCTCAAGTGAGAGGTTTTGAGAAGCAAAGCAATCCAACTCCTTATAAAAGCTACCCCATTAGAGACTAGAGACCAGGTTAAAAATGGAAAGTTATCAACTAAATAACTAATGTGCTAATGATCATTAGATCAATTATTCAAATTAAATGATTAGAAAAAAATAAAAATATTAGGAAGAACTTGCTATGAAAGTTCCATTATGGACACAGGACAGTGGCACCACATCAAGTCTTTTCACTGACAACAAGCACTACTTTAGGGAACCACCTGGGGTCAGGGGATAAGCTCAGGGCTATATTGTTTCCCATGGTTAACAACTAGTGAATAGGAAGTTTACTCAGGAATTTTGAATTGAAAAGCATCAAAGGGCTCATTTTATCGATCAAAATGAACACTGGCTGAAGGAAAAAACCATTATTATACTACTTGTTAAATATTTATGTGATAAGATGTATAGAGAAGAAAAATTGTAAGGAAGATATTTTTATTTTTGTGTGTGGCTGCACTTTCATAGGGCTTCCCTTGTAGCTCAGCTGGTAAAGAATCTGCCTGAAATGTGGGAGATTTGGGTTCAATACCTGGTTGGGAAGATCCCCTGGAGAAGGGAAAGGCTACCCATTCCAGTTTTCTGGCCTAGAGAAGTCCATGGGGTCACAAAGAGTTGGACACAAAATGGGAATTGAATTGTCTTTTAAGTGCAAGAATTAATTTTAAAGGGCAAAGAAGGAAGGTTCCCATTTCAGAAATTAACTTCTGCATCCTTTCCAATCATTCCAGAAATGGGACAACCCAGAAGCATTCAATGTGAAGCTAGCTGACATTGCTGGGACTTCCGCAGGTCTGGTGCCTTTCAATGCTGGCTTGGTTAGAGCCATACCCTAGCTCTGTAAATTTCCTCTCCATGGACCTTCCATTGCTTTCTGGGAATTACTCTGAATGACAGCCTCCTTGTCTGGTATGTTCAGTTGCTAGAAACCAGAGCTAATTAACATAGTTAAAACTCCCCAAGCCTGCAGCCATCTTTCCAAGGCAATGGATTCCAAATTTGATGAGCTCCTTTACAGGCTCATACATGATTTTAACTCTCTTGGTAGCACATTAATTGTCCACTTATAAATTTCAAAATGTAGATACATAAATACATCATCACTATTTGGCTACAGCCAGAGGTCAACAACCAGATGCATACAGAGCTCTAGTAAATGACATTTTTACTGTACATTGCTTTATCCCTTCTCTGAAAACAGACATCAACACGCACAGAATACAAATGAATCTTGACAAACACCTTAGTTTGAGCAACTTGGATCTCTTTCTTTGAAAGGCTCAATAAATCAAAATCAATGCTGCAGAAAAATGTTTCTTGGGAATGCTGAGAGAGGAAAACAAATGGATAGATTTAAAATTATGTCTTAAGGAAGTTTAAATCAAGAGACACGTAAAGTCACATGGGCATGAGTATGTGTTTAATCACCTACCTATCCAAGCTCCCAACTCTGGCGACTAGATACAGGAGACTTCCAACGGCAAGGCTTCCCAGCACCAGGAGCTTCTGTCTCAGCCACGCCTGCTGTTTGAATAGCATGGCCCTCCATCAACCTTCAGGACTCCTGGAGCCTGAGAGACGGGGATAGAAGGGGACACATCAGAAGTCATCTCTTACTGGCTCTGTTGGTTGTCACAAAGCCATGCAGTGGTGGGAATACAGGGATTAAGTGATGCCACACAAAGAACATCAATGCCACATCAACCTTAACAATGTTCATGGTACAACAGGTATTTGGCAAAACTTACTTTCCTTCTCTTGGTATGTGTTTTAAGGTCAAAACTAAACAGAGGCAAGATACTAACTAGAAGGACTTGCTGGGCAATTGTCAAAGTAAATTAAAATGCAAAAATCATTAAAAATATATATATATAGTTGTTGTTAATCATTCAAAACTACTGATAAAGTGAGCAACTGAGCAACCTGACGTTGAGCAGCAGGCAACCAGGAAACTGAAGGTTTTATTTTGGTATAGGGGGATGAATATAGAAATTGAGATCCTCCCTCAGTAAGTTATCATTTGGGGCATAACAATGACATGTTTTACTGACATGTTTTTTGTTTTGTTTTAGTTGTGAATGGAGGAAGGGGGTGACATCAAGGCTATGTCTTGGGACTTCCCTGGCAGTCCAGGCAGGACTCTGTGCTTCCGGTGCAAGGGATGCGGGGTTGGGAAACTGGGACCCCACAGGTTGAGTGGTACAGCCAAAATTAAAAAAAAAATTTTTTTAAAGCTATGTCTTTACTTACTGAGGTTATCAGTGGGAACTGTTAGGACTTCAAATGTATGGGGACAGTGGCTCCAAGTAACTTGATGTTTCCCTTCATTGCCTCTGCCCAGACCTGGGTTGGAGTGACAGATTCTAAAATCATGCTCAGACTAGAAGCCCCTGCTACGTGACCCCCTCATGGCTCTCAATGAATTTAAATATGGTTGGTCTTATAGGTCTTGCTCTAACACTAAGACAGGAGCTTACATTGAAGCTTTGTTTTCTTTTATCTGAAATAGGACTAGCTGAGGAGAGTAAGGCTTTATCAGTGCTGTTATTAAATTCTGGGAAAATTCAAGCTTCCAATTCAGGCTTTCTTATTAAAAATAAATCCAATTCCCTTTTCAAGATAAGATTGTTCGCTTCTCAGTGAAACTCTAAATAGTAACCCCAGAAGAGGGACTACAGCAATGTGTCATGGTGAAAACCTGTTTTGCTGCAATAGTCTCTCTGTATTTGCTAAGTGAAGATTTTCTCTGTGCAAAAAGATTATACCTGGATTGACTGCTTGATTTATTTATTCATCAAGAAATACTAAGCACTGATAGCCTTTCCAGCTTTTCTACCAGGTTTACGAGGAATTCCAAAAAAGATCTTGAATGAGTCTTAGCCCCTGGAAAATTAGTAATGTCATTCAGGAATCAGGAAACACTTATTCACAATAATGTATGAATAAATGTGGGGGAAAATGGAAGGAATGTTCAGGTACGTGCCTTTGAGGAAGTGCATGACTTGGCGAGGAGGCTGTAGGAGGGCATCCCAAAAGGGAGAGGGAAAAGAAGTATTCACCCAACACACAGTCACAAATATTTATTGGAAACAACTTATGTGCTACATTCTGCACTGGGGGCCTTGGAGGCAGTGGCCAACATGGGAGGTGACAGTCTAGTGGAGAAGACAGAAACACCACCAGTAAATGTAGGAGCTGCATGCACCTTCAGATTGTGATTACAGAAGGAAAGTCAAAGCGCAGTGAGAAAGAACAGTAGGGAGAAGCTACTTCAGTCCTTCCTGAGGAAGGGGCTTGGCTTATACCCGAAGCATGAGGACAGAGGAGGGCAAGAAGGTGGACTCAGTCAGAGGACCCAGAGTGCACTGTGGAGGGAAAATGAGTGGCTAGTTTGAGAAGGGAAGGAAGGTTGGTGTGGCTCGACACAGGAACTGAGCGGGCAGGAGAAAGGGCTGAGAGCAAAAGGGAAGAGGAGGTGTTCAGAAGGGTCTTTGCAGGATCTGGGTGAGCTCAAAGTTCTGGCTTTTCATGGCCTGCCTTGTGTGTTGGTATAATGGGGAAGAAAAGGGGAAGAGTAGATGAGGTTTAATGAGACCTGCTATGTGACAAGAATATTGTCCAGGTGGTATTTCAAGAAATTGTCAGAAAAATCCTGTGAGGCAGATACAGCTATTTCCATTTCATAAACAGGAGAAGTGAAGCACAGACAATTTTCTGTAACTTGCCTGTGATCACACAACTGACAGGTAACGTGGAGGCAAAGGCAGTGACTTATGTTGCGTAACTCGGGGCTTCACAGAAACAACCAGTTTTCTCTCTCTGGGTTGATATCTGAAGCCTTCAGTTAAGTGGTTACCTGCCTTCAGCACAGGATTCTGATTCCTGTCAAAATGCAAATACTGCAGTAATATGTGGAACTGGGTGGTGGAAAGAAACCTGTGCTCAAGTCTCCTGGTTAAGTTCTCCCCTGAGTGAAATTCTAGTGGCTGCTCAGATTCCCTGAACCTTTGTTCCTTCTCTATAAAATAAGAATTTCAGAAAAAAACATCTATCTCTGTTTCACTGACTATGCTAAAGCTTTTGACTGTGTGGATTATGACAAACTGTGGAAAGCTCTTAAAAGATGGGAATACCAGACGAGCTTACCTGTCTCCTGAGAAACCCGTATGGGGGTCAAGAAGCAACAGTTAGGCCAGCGCACTAAGTGCAGGCAGCTGGGGCCAAGAGGAGCTACCCCACGTCCAAGGTCAGGGGCAGAAGCCGGGAGGACCCCATGCCCGAAGGGTGGCAGCCGAGAGGAGCTACCCCGCGTCTGAAGCCAGGGGCGGCGGCTGGGAGGAGCAACCCCACGTCCAGGAGTGGTGGCTGTCAGGGCAGAGGAGGGCCTAGAGGAGCCATCCCACGTTGAAGGTCAGGAAGGACGGCGGTGAGGAGATACCCCTCGTCCAAGGTAAAGAGCAGCGGCTGTGCTTTGCTGGAGCAGCCGTGAAGAGATACCCCACGCCCAAGGTAAGAGAAACCCAAGTTAGATGGTAGGTGTTGCAAGAGGGCATCAGAGGGCAGACACACTGAAACCATACTCAAGGGAACTAGTCAAACCAGTCACACTAGGACCACAGCCTTGTCTAACTCAATGAAACTAAGCCATGCCTGCAGGGCAACTCAGGGAGGGTGGGTCATGGTGGAGAGGTCTGACAGAATGTGGTCCACTGGAGAAGGGAATGGCAAATCACTTCAGTATTCTTGCCTTGAGAACCCCATGAACAGCATGAAAAGGCATAATGATAGGATACTGAAAGAAGAACTCCCCAGGTCAGTAGGTGCCCAATATGCTACTGGAGATCAGTGGAGAAATGACTCCAGAAAGAATGAAGGGATGGAGCCAAAGCAAAAACAATACCCAGCTGTGGATGTGACTGGTGATAGAAGCAAGGTCCGATGCTGTAAAGCAATACTGCATAGGAACCTGGAATGTCAGGTCCATGAATCAAGGCAAATTGGAAGTGGTCAAACAAGAGATGACAAGAGTGAACAACAACATTCTAGGAATTGGCAAACTAAAATGGACCGGAATGGATGAATTTAACTCAGATGACCATTATAGCTACTACTGCGGGCAGGAATCCCTCAGAAGAAATGGAGTAGCCATCATGTTCAACAAAAGAGTCCGAAATGCAGTACTTGGATGCAATCTCAAAAATGACAGATGATCTCTGTTCGTCTCCAAGGCAAACCATTCAATATCATGGTAATCCAAGTCTATGCCCCAACCAGTAATGCTGAAGAAGCTGAAGTTGAATGGTTCTATGAAGATCTACAAGACCTTTTAGAGCTAACACCCCAAAAAGATGTCCTTTTCATTATAGGGAGTGGAAAGCAAAAGTAGGAAGTCAAGAAACACCTGGAGTCACAGGCAAATCTGGTCTTGGAATGTGGACTGAAGCAGGGCAAAGACTAATAGAGTTTTGCCAAGAAAACGCACTGGTCATAGCAAACACCCTCTTCCAACAACACAAGAGAAGACTCTACACACGGACATCACCAGATGGTCAACACCAAAATCAGATTGATTATATTTTATGCAGCCAAAGATGGAGAAGCCCTGTACAGTCAACAAAAACAAGACCAGGAGCTGACTGTGGTTTAGATTATAAACTCCTTATTACAAAATTCAGACTTAAATTGAAGAAAGTGGGGAAAACCACTACCATTCAGCTATGATCTAAATCAAATCCCTTATGATTATACAGTGTAAGTGAGAAATAGATTTAAGGGCCTAGATCTGATAGATAGAGTGCCTGATGAACTATGGAATGAGGTTTGTGGCATTGGACAGGAGACAAGGATCAAGACCATCCCCATGGAAAAGAAATGCCAAAAAGCAAAATGGCTGTCTGGGGAGGCCTTAAAAATAGCTATGAAAAGAAGAGAGGCGAAAAGCAAAGGAGAAAAGGAAAGATATAAGCATCTGAATGCAGAGTTCCAAAGAATAGCAAGAAGAGATAAGAAAGCCTTCTTCAGTGATCAATGCAAAAAATAGAGGAAAAGAACAGAATGGGAAAGACTAGAGATCTCTTCAAGAAAATTAGAGACACCAAGGGGACATTTCATGCAAAGATGGGCTTGATAAAGGACAGAAATTGTATGGACCTAACAGAAGCAGAAGATATTAAGAAGAGGTGGCAAGAATACACAGAACGACTGTACAAAAAAGATCTTCACAACCCGGATAATCACGATGGTGTGATAACTCATCTACAGCCAGACATCGTGGAATGTGAAGTCAAGTGGGCCTTAGAAAGCATCACTATGAACAAAGCTAGTGGAAGTGATGGAATTCCAGTTGAGCTATTTCAAATCCTGAAAGATGATGCTGTCAAAGTGCTGCACTCAATATGCCAGCAAATCTGGAAAACTCAGCAGTGGCCACAAGACTGGAAAAGATCAGTTTTCATTCCAATTCCAAAGAAAGGCAATGCCACAGAATGCTCAAACTACCGCACAATGGCACTTATCTCACATGCTAGTAAAGTAATGCTCAAAATTCTGCAAGCCAGGCTTCAGCAATACGTGAACTGTGAACTCCCTGATGTTCCAGCTGGTTTTAGAAAAGGCAGAGGAACCAGAGATCAAATTGCCAACATCCGCTGGATCATGGAAAAAGCAAGAGAGCTCCAGAAAAACATCTATTTCTGCTTTATTGACTATGCCAAAGCCTTTGAATGTGTGGATCACAAGAAACTGTGGAAAATTCAGAGATAGATGGGAATACCAGACTACTCGACCTGCCTCTTGAGAAATCTGTATGTAGGTCAGGAAGCAACAGTTAGAACTGGACATGGAATAATAGACTGGTTCCAAATAGGAAAAGGAGCACCTCAAGGCTGTATATTGTCACCCTGCTTATTTAACTTCTATGCAGAGTACATCATGAGAAACGCTGGACTGGAAGAAACACAAGCTGGAATAAAGATTTCTGGGAGAAATATCAATAACCTCAGATATGCAGATGACAGCACCCTTATTGCAGAAAGTGAAGAGGAACTAAAAAGCCTCTTGATGAAAGTGAAAGAGGAGAGTGAAAAAGTTGGCTTCCAGCTCAACATTCAGAAAATGAAGATCATGGCCTCTGGTCCCATCTCTTCATGGGAAATAGATGGGGAAACTGAACAGTGTCAGACTTTATTTTGGGGGTCTCCAAAATCACTGCAGATGGTGATTGCAGCCATGAAATTAAAAGACGCTTTATCCTTGGAAGAAAAGTTATGAGCAACCTAGATAGTATATTCAAAAGCAGAGACATTACTTTGCTGTTTAAGGTCTGTCTAGTCAAGGCTATGGTTTTTCCAGTAGTCATGTATGGATGTGAGAGTTGGACTGTGAAGAAGGCTGAGAGCTGAAGAATTGATGCTTTTGAACTGTGGTGTTGGAGAAGACTCTTGTGAGTCCCTTGGACTGCAAGGAGATCCAGCCAGTCCATTCTGAAGATCAACCCTGGGATTTCTTTGAAAGAAATGATGTTAAAGCTGAAACTCCAGTACTTTGGCCATCTCATGCGAAGAGTTGACTCATTGGAAAAGACTTTGATGCTGGGATGGATTGGGGGCAGGAGGAGAAGGGCACAACAGAGGATGAGATGGCTCATCAGTGACTTGATGGATGTGAATCTGAGTGAACTCCAGGAGTTGGTGATGGACAGGGAGGCCTTGAGTACTGCAATTCATGGGGTTGCAAGAGTCGGACACGACTGAGCAACTGAACTGAACTGATAGAACAACTGATTGGTTCAAGATCGAGAAAGGAGTATGACGTGGCTGTAGCTGTCATCCTGTTTGTTTAACCTATACACTGGATACGTCATGAGAAACGCCAGGCTGGATGATTTACAAACTGGAATCAAGATAGGTGGGATACCTGTTTAATGGCAGAAAGCAAAAAGGAGTTAAAGAGTCTCTTGATAAGGGTGAAGGAGGAGAGTGAAAGAGCTAAATAAGAATAAATACTAAAAAACTAAGTCATGGCGTCTAGCCCTATTACTGCATGGCAAATAGAAAGGGAAAAGGTGGAAGTAATAACAGATTTTCTCTTCTTGAACTCCAAAATCACTACGGATGATTATGGCAGCCATGAAATCAGAAGGCAACTCCTTGGCAGGAAAGCGATGAAAAAACCTAGACTGTGTTGAAAAGCAGAGACATTACTCTGCTGACAAATGTCCGTATATTCAAGGCTATAGTTCTCCCAGTGGTCACGTATGGTTGCAAGAGCTTTACTGTAAAGAAGGCAGAACACCAAAGAACTGATGCCTTTGAACTGTGGTGCTGGAGAAGACTCCTGAGGGTCCCCTGGACAGCAAGGAGATCAAACCAGTCAATCTTAAGGGAGATCAACCCTGAATGTTCACTGAAAGGACTGATGCTGAAGCTGAAGCTCCAGTATTTTGGTCCTTGGATGTGCACTGATGACTCATTGAAAAAGCACCTAATGCTGGGAAAGATAGAGGACAGGAGAAGAGGGCGTCAGAGGATGAGATGGCTGGATGTCATCACCGATGCAATGAACATGAACTCGGGCAAACTCCAAGAGATGGTGAGGGACAGGGAAGCCTGGCCTGCTGCAGTCCATGGGGTCGCAAAGAATCAGACATGACCGGGCAACTGAATAGCAACAGCAAAGACAAAATGAGACCAGTCTCTAATGTCCCCACTCCTTAGGGCTATAATGAGAATGAAATGTTTTCTACAAGTGACATCACTATACAAAGGCCAGACTAACATAAGGGATTATGTGTCATTGTGGGTGCATGCATGCCAAGTCCCTTCAGTCGTGTCTGACTCCTTGTGACCCTATGGACTGTAGCCCACCAGGCTCCTCTGTCCATGGAATTACCCAGGATTGGGTTGCCATGCCCTCTTCCAGGGGATCTTTCAGACCCAGGGATCAAATCTGCGTCTCCTGTGGCTCCTGCATTACAGGAGGATTCCTTATTACTGAACCACTCGGGAACCCCATGTGTTATTGTATCTTAGTGTAAATGAATTTACTGTGTGCTTACAAACAGTATGACAGAGTAAAAGCTATGAGGTGGTTGAAGAGGGATGGCTACAAATGGGAGAGGTGGGAAAAGCAAAGGTGAAATGTGTTTGCCCATGGCCTCAACAAAGGTCACTAGCCTCACACAGAGGAGCAATTTGGAAGGAGGCTGGCGTCACTTGGTCTCCTCTGCTACCTAAGTGTAGCACCCATTGTTGTTGTTTAGTTGATAAGTCGTGTCTCACTCTTTTCGCAATCCCATGGATTGTAGCCCACCAGGCTTCTCTATCCATGGGATTTTCCCAGGCAAGAATACTGAAGTAGGTTGCCATTTCTGTCTCCATGGTATCTTCCTAACACAGGGTTCTTTACCACTAGTGCCACTTAGGTGAAATCTCGTTCTGTTGTGTGTGTGTGTGTGTGTATGTGTGTGTGTGTGTGTGTGTGTGTGTGTGTGCTCAGTCATGTCCAGCTCTTTGCAACCCCATGGACTGTAGCCTGCCAGGCTCATCTGTCCATGGGATTTTCCCAAGCAAGAATGCTGGAGTGGGTTGCCATTTCCTTCTCCATCTGTTTTATAATCACTCAGATTATGTGCTAAGAGTATCAGAGCAGCCTCAGAATAAACCTTGTTCAAGAAAAACCAAAGATATTTGGTACATTTAACATTCAAGATGCCTCTGTGGTTTTCTACGACATGAAGTGCTCAAGCCTGTGCCATGATGGAGTCGTAAAAGCTGGGAGCTGCAGGTCTTGGTCCAGGAGTACAACCAAAGAGAAGATATGCCACTCGATCCTTACAGACAATGCCATTAAACTGGGCAGAAGGTTAACTGCTTCTCCAATCCCCTAAGTCCCTTCCCTTTAGCTCTGTATGCCAGCTTAATGGATAGTTCAATAATCTTTCATCAGAACACTCACACTGGTAATAGGCAATTTATATAAAGTTAAAGTTTTAAAAATTTATTATCTCTTTTTATTAAAAAAGTTAAAGACCTACCTACAGTGACATTTAAGCCCTCCTTTATCTCCAGTTTTCAATCTTCCAGTGTCTTTCATTTTGCATGCCAAGAACAGCACAATTATAGTTTCTCCAGACTACGAATGGTTTAATAGACATGGTATCTTAGCTGAACAAAGAAGAGTATCTAAATAACAGTGTATGTGGCCAGAAATGACAAACTGTAGAGACATCTGGCTGTTTCTCCAAAGCAGCACTAAGCAAAGAAGGAAATGATTCCCAAGCTCATACTAAGAAATAAGGGAATTCAAAAGAGTAATAATAAAGATACTCTCAAGTGGTGTTCAAGGCTCGTAGACATGGTTACTGCAAGCCCCTGGTACTAGTAAAAACAGTAACAAAAACAACAGCAGTAAAGTTCATTAAAAATGACTGTATATACCAGAATTATTCCAAGGAAATTATAACTGTCTTCTGAGTATTAGCTCATTTACTCAGGGCAACAGCCTTAGGGGGTGGACAGGAACCACATTTATTCTTTCTTTAAGATGTATTTTTTACTAATTTGCTTTACTGGAGCATAACTGTTTCACAATGTTACACTGGTCTCTGCTGTGCAGCAAAGTTAACCCACCGTGTGTGTGTTCTGTCACTGAGTCATGTCCAGCTCTCTGTAAACCCATCGACTGTAGCATGCCAGGCTCCTTTGTCCATGGGGTTCTCCAGGTAAGAATACTGGAGTAGACTGCCATTTCCCTCTCCAGGGGATCTTCTGGAATCAGGGAATGAACCTCTGACTCCTGCATTGGCAGGTGGATTCTTTATCACTAAGTCACCAGGGATATGTCTACATATATCCATCTCTCTTGAACTCCCCCAAGCCCACCTCTCTAGGTCGTCGCAGAGCGCCGAGCTGAGCTGCCTGTTACACAGCAACTCCCCACTAGCTGTCTGTTTCACACTGGGTAGTGTAGAGATGTCAGTGTTTCTCTTAATTTGTCCCACCAACTCATTCTCCTGCTGTATCCTAAAGTCTGAGGATACATTTAGTCTCTGTGTTTCTTTCACATTTATTATCTCATGTAATATAGCAGGCCTGTGAAGTACCATTCATTCTATTTTTTTCTGATAGAAACTAAAGAGCAGAGAGATGAACAAATTATTTACCCAAGGGCATGTATGGCTGGTAAATACAGGAGGATTTAAATTAAAAATTCTCTGATCTCAAAGAACATCCCCCTTGATTGCAGTGTCACCCCCTCAGCTTTGGGTGCTGACCTGAGAGGCTCCTTTTTTGTTTTGTTTTTTTCTAATTAAAATTTTCTTCCCATTTTATTGAAGTATAATTGATGTAGGAACAATGCTAAAGCTGAAACTCCAGCACTTTGGCCACCTGATGCGAAGAGTTGACTCATTGGAAAAGACTCTGGTGCTGGGAGGGATTGGGGGCAGGAAGAGAAGGGGACAACAGAGGATGAGATGGCTGGATGGCATCACGGACTCGATGGCTGTGAGTCTGAGTGAGCTCTGGGAGTTGGTGATGGACAGAGAGGCCTGGTGTGCTGCGATTCACGGGGTTGCAAAGAGTCGGACACGACTGAGCGACTGAAATGAACTGAACTGAACTGAATTGATGTAGAGCATAGCATAAGTTTAAGGTGTACAACATAATGATTTGCCTGACATCCATCATGAAATGATTATCACACTATATTTAGTGACTACCCATCATGTCACAGGTACAAAATGAAAGAAAAAGAAAAAAATATTTTCCTTGTGATGAGAAGTCAACAACTTTCATATATAATATACAATAGTATTAATTACATTTATCATGTTGTACATTATACTCCTAGTACTTATTTATGTTATAACTGGAAGTTTGAACCTTTTGACCATCTTCATCCATTTCCTGCCCCTTACACCCAACCCCTGCCTCTGGTACCACAAATCTGATCTCTCTTTCTGTGAGTTTGTGTGTATACTTATTTTTTGTAGTATAATTGACCTACAACACTATGTTGTTCCTAATGCACAACATTATATTTCTGTACATTTAGAAATGATCACCACTGGGAGACTCTTAATAAATGCTTGTTTACTGACTGATGAGAACAGATAAAACCACTTTTCACTCACCCCAAATTTCCTTCCAGTGTTTCTTGATGTAGAAGACAAGGAGGTGAAAACCAAAAGAGGAAAATGTTTTTATGAAGGGATAAATAAAAGGGCTATTTACATGGCTTTAATCTAATAAAAGGAAGAAAAATATTAATAAATAATGATAATGAAGGTAATATTTTTAAACTTCACAAAGAATTTTTCACATTCAGTAAACTGTTTATGATTAAAACCAACCAGAATCATGGGAACTCCACTTATTTTCCCAATAATTCAAAAACGGACTCTCCTTTTCAAAGATTTCACAGTAGATGATCAAAAGAGCTGGTTCTGTCACTCAGTTCAGATTCTCACGTTCTGTTCTCTGTAAGATCATGCTTAGATATGTCTGTCGTCCCCTCATTATCACCCTGTCTCGTCTTTCCTGCCCCCAGCTCTTCCCCGACATCTTTCCTTTCCCCTGCTCTTCTCCCCACAGCCCCACTCAGTGGCTGGGTCCTCATCTGCTGACGGGATTGCCCAGCCCAGAAACTTTGAAATCCATCCTCCTTGGCTCTACCCTGCCAGTAAAATTCTATCTCCAAAGCACTGCTAGGATCGACCTACTCTCCACACTGCTTCTGCGACTGCCTTGGCACAGGCCGCACTCTCTGATTTTATAGGCTCCTAACTGGTCTCCTCACTATTAGTTTTGTTTCTGCCTCAATTTATTCTCCATATTGAAGACAGAGCGGTCTTTCCAAACAGAAATTTGATCCTATCGCCTTCAGGCTTAACACTTTAATGGGTCCCTATTAGCCACAGGGATTTAAAGGCCTTTTACCTTTTTCTACCACAATTCCTCACCAACACGACCTCTCCCCAGTATGGGCATGTGCAAACTTCAGCATACAGAACAGCTTGCAGTTCCTTGGAATAGATCGTGGTCAGTTTTGCATCAGGGCCTTTCCACAGAAGGTTTCCAGAGCCTGAAAACAGTAGCTGTGCCTCATCTATGAGTGACTTCTCTGTTGGGTCTGGGGCACCAAGATAGTGTCCCAGTAGGATAACAACAGCCTACCCCAGAGAACTTCCGTGAGGGGCAAAGGAGTATGTAGAGTAATTAGAACACTGCCCCAGCCCTAATGCTCAATAAACATTCGCCACATATACCGATGCTGCCTTCTCTCCAGGTCTTGGATTAATTCCTATCTTTTAGATCTTAGGCTCCTTGGGAAGGTTGGCTTACAGGTCTGTGTCACAACAGCATCCTTTATTTAATTCATTGAAACCAAACTTTAATTGCTTGTGTATTGTGTGTCCCTCTAACCAGAATGTAACTTCCATGAGATGAATGACTGTGCCTTGTTCATTATTGTATCACCAGCACTTTAAGGGGCGTAGATACTCTGTAAATACTGAACAACCGAATCAGCTAGATGGAATGAACTTTGACTGTCTTAAACAGCTATGGTATCTAGATACCACATCTCCTTAAGTAGGTAAAAGTAGTTTATCTTTGTACAGTACTTTGCAGGTTCATATATGCTATATGCCCATAATAACTTAATTTCCCGCAACTTTTTATTTTGAAAAGAGTTTTGAAAAGAGTTTTGAGTGCTTACATATCCTTCATCTAGATTTACCAGTTGTTAAATTGTGACACATTTGCTTTATTTTTCTTTATAGAAACATGTATTATTTTTATCAAATCATTTCAGAGTAAGTGGCAGATTATCAACATTTCAGGATGCTAGAAGATCCCCATCTGAATTCACACAAAGTCCTGTGATATAAGTGGGGCAGTGGGTATTCTTGGGCCGAGGGAAGTGAAACAAACTGCTCAAAGCCTCAAACTATTAAGCCTGGAGTTGCTAACTGCTAGTTTTGAGCTTTTTATACTCTATAACTGTGCCTCCCTAGTAAGTTCATTTAATGTTGAAAATGTTATAATAGAGTTTATTAGTAGAAATAGACATATCATTTATCTTTTCTTAAACATTCAACTTGTTCATTCTGAAGACTTAGGTATCAAAAAACAAAACAAAACAAAACAAAACTGGAAAAGTGGCAAATGAGAAAATTTTCTAAGGAGATTTCTTGTCCTGTCTCCTATTTTACTTTTCTTGCCTCAATTCTTTTAAAGAAATAAAAATGGAGAAAGTTCTTTTTATACAACGTAAATAGTGACAGCATCTGATGATGCCCACCCATTGGAGGGCTGAAGCTGGCTCACACTTTCCAAGCCAGTTGTTAAAACCTTGATTAATAACTACATCACAGAAATTCACAGTTAAAGAAATTAAGAAACAAAGGCAATAAATATAAAAAACATTATTTCCTAATGTATTATTTCTACTATTATCTGTGCTCTTGAAGTTTATTATACAGTGGAGACACTGCTGTGCAGTAGTATCTCTGTGCAATTAGGTCTCTTCCTGATTCCACACTTAGTGAATTCATGTGGATAGTTTAAAATTGGCCATGGAGGGAGGTTTACACAACTGATAGTGACAAACGCTACAGACCATCCCCTCTCCCCAGGAGCAGGTTGCTGCTGCTGCTAAGTCACTTCAGTCGTGTCTGACTCTGTGCGACTCCATAGACGGCAGCCCAGCAGGCTCCCCTGTCCCTAGGATTCTCCAGGCAAGAACACTGGAGTGGGTTGGTTGCACACTACTAATTATGCCCCATTCATTTTCCTTTTTATGTTTTCATTAATCACATGTTTTCTGAGCACCCATGAGTGTGCTATGTGCTGCCAAGTGCTGTCAGGGAAAAGGAGACTGTACCTATCTGTCTACCCCTCTTCCCTTTTAGCCTCCTCCTCCATTCTCCTCCCTTTCTAAAGACACCTATATTCATTTGGAGGCCCCAGTAATCCCTTTTTCTATTTTCACTTTTCTAGGTCTTTTCTCCCTGGCTTTCTGTGCCTCCTTCCAGTTTCCCTCTGCATCCTGCTGCTATGTTCTTTAAATAACAGAGCTTAAGAAGAAAGAAAGCCGTGCTGGTTTTCGTATCATTGATAACAAAAGTACAGCTATATGTCTTCAAAAAACCCTTTGAGTATTTAATAAATCTGTAAAATAATTCATAATTAGTTTGCATGCAAGATGATTCTAAAAGCCTTCATTCTTGGGCAGGCTAACATTTTCTTAAATAATGGTATTATTAACGTGCTTATTTTCCTGGGTTCTAAAATCACTGCAGATGGTGACTGCAGCCATGAAATTAAAAGATGCTTGCTTCTTGGAAGAAAAGCTATGACCAACCTAGACAGCGTATTAAAAAGCAGATGCATAACTTTGCCAATAAAAGTTCATCTAGTCAAAGCAATGGTTTTTCCATGTATGGATGTGAGAGGTGGACCATAAAGAAAGCTGAATGCCAAAGAATTGATGCTTTTGAACTGTGGTGTTGGAGAAGACTCTTGAGAGTCCCTTGGACTGCAAGGAGATCCAATAAGTCAATCCTGAAGGAAATCAGTCCTGAATATTCATTGGAAGGACTGATAATGAAGCTGAAACTCCAATACTCTGGCCACCTCATGCGAAGAACTGACTCATTTGAAAAGACCCTGATGCTGGGAAAGATTGAAGGTGGGAAAAGAAGGGGATGACAGAGGATGAGATGATTGGATGGCATCACTGACTCAATGGACATGAGTTTGAGTAAACTCCGGGACTTGGTGATGGACAGGGAGGCCTGGCATGCTGCAATCCATGGGGTCGCAAAGAGTTGGACACGACTGAGCAACTGAACAGAATTGAACGTGCTTCAAAGCATTGCTCTTTTTATTACCTGAGACTCCTCTTTTTTCTGAATTGCAATTCTTTCTTTCAGGACCAGAAGGGCTCCACCAAATTCTGACCTCAAGATAACTGCCTACATTACCATTCATCAACAAATGTTTGCTCAGTGCCTGCCACATGCTAGGGACTGAAGATGCCAGGAATGATGTGGAGGACCCATATCCTGCTTTATTACTCTCATCATCTTCTTGCATTAAAAGTCAACTCTTTTACAAGTGCAAGGAAACTGTATCTTTCCTTACACACAGAGCTCTGATCCTCTTGAACTGGCAGTGAAGGAAGACTCCTCACAGGGAGAGGGTCTACTGGACCTTAGAGTCTCATCACTTAGGAGTGGGCCCTAAGACCCACTCCCTTTGGATGGTCCTTGCCTTCTACCCAAGTAGCCACAGTCAGACTACCCTCTAAAATACATCAGTTTTCTCTTAACAAGACTCTTCTCTTCAAGATGTCCTTCAAGTGAAGACTTTGTTGGGGATGTTTAGACCAGAATTTGCCAAAGGAACAACTTGCAGCTAGACTGGGCTAGCTCTTGGGCATGTGACTTGTGTATTTGCAGGGCTCTGTGTCCAAAAGGGCCCAATGCTTGAATTAATTTTCTGCTTTCACTGTCTTGAAGTTTTTTTTTTTTTGTCTTGAAATTCTTAATAATTTTTGAACAAGAAGTCTACTTTCCTTTTGCAGTGGGTCCCACAAATTATGTGTATAGTCCTGCCACCAGACCTTCAGGCCTTCAGAGAATGGATTACTTGTGTGTAAGCTGTGAGTCTGCACAGTGGTGCCTTCTTCTTCCAGACACTTGGGTTTTAGAGAGACAGTCTTAACACCATCATGTAGGAATACAGTCCTTCACATCTTGTTACAGCATTGGGATTCCACTCCCTTTATTTCTCCCTCTTAGTCCTGTGGTCCTCCCTGAGGCCCATCTTTTCTTGGGTACCCAACCCTGGGAATAATGCCTGCCTTCAGAAACAAGATAGCTATATACAAAGCCTTACAATCTTAAGTACGATGACCCTAGGTTTAGTGTTTGACACACAAGAATAATGTGGTCACACACACACACCCTCCAGCAGAGGGAATCCATGACAACAGATTAGTGGGAGGAAATCCTCTGAAGTGAAAAGGGCAGTATTATCATCCTGATCATGCAGATGGGAAAATGCAGAGACCCAGGAACTACAGAATCTGCTCTTATTGGATGGCAGAAAAATGTCTCCTCCCCTTGCTGCTCCCTTTAAAATAAAACAAAACAGGAAGCTCAAACTATATTGCTCATCTGCTTTGTGATTTTGGGTTAGTCACGCATCCTCCCTGTTCTTCTGATTTTTCCTCCCAAGAAACAAAGGGCTTGGAAAGACGAGTTTAACAATCCCTTCTGGGTCTAAACTCATACACTAAGGGATTCCATCCAATTAGCATTAAATAAGTGATCTTATCATGAAACACTAGGAAGCAGACAACTGCAGTGGTGGTGGTGGGGGGTGTGGAACCAGTGCCTGAGGTCAATATCAGTGTCTACGTTTCATTTTAAATAGTCTTGAACTCTTTCAAGATGGCTGTATCACATTCTACTGCCTATTACTGTGAAAAGTGATTCTCTCATTCAAAGACATGAAATTTCTTTGGAAAGAAACTGACACTTAAGAAAGATTCTACTGATTAGCTTTCAATTTGCCAGGCTGTCAGGGAGCCCATAGGAATCACATTCTGAAAAAAATTAACCAAGGGCAGCTGAGGAAAATTGTTGTGAAGAATTCTCTTTTTTTTTCTATTAAAATGATCACGCAAGAGAGCTATAATGAGAAGGAAAAAAATGAAGAGGGGCTCAGAACAAAGGCATGGGAAGTGGTGTCCTACACGTGTCAAGTCGAATGCAGAGATGCCAGTGTAGGTTAAGAGGAAAAGGAACACCATTTGTTATACTAAGCAGAAAATGTATCAGCCAGGATACTCATAATTGCTCTAGCAAATGGCTAACGAAGCTATTTAACTCTGTTTCTTCAGTTAACCATGAAGGGTCAATATTATAAATGAAAACGAAAAAAGTTGATAAATTATACAGAACTGTGGAGTTTATTACTGCTCCGTACTGAGGGCTTATCCTCCTGGGAGTTATTGCAGAAGCAGCTTTGAGCAAATTCCAAAATTTCAAACAGGTTCTCCATTTCTTCCCTCCTTCAGCTTCTGATATTGTGCATACATAATTTACTACAGCTTTAGCTTGAGTAGTCCTCTTGCTCTCTGTCTGCAGGAAGATACTCATTTTGCATTTGTAATTACTAAACTTAAAAGGAGCCAGCTGATGCTGTTTCTGTTTCAGGGGTCTCATTTAGTAGACTGATGTTTTAAGGAAAGAGATAGAAACTGAATTTTATTTTGCCATGAAATACCAATTACTGTTAATCTCAGTATCTCATTGGTATATGTAACTAATGTTTATAGAAGAAGGGTGGTGTTTTTTCCTTCCTAAAGTTTCTTTTCACTTTATTAAATAGATGCTGGAGTTTAGTAAACTTGTCATGCTGGCAGGTTCAGAAGCAGAATCTCTCCTTCTCTAATCTTGTATTTATACAGAAAAGTGTGAGTTGGGGAAGTAATAATTATACAGTGATTAAGTGAAGATACATGGTTCAAACAGATCTTTCCAATAATTTAGGCTCAAGATGTTAAAAAGGTCAAGTTAACTGAATAAGCCCTTCCCTCTGCCTTATATATCAGTTTGATAGTAATCAGTCAATTTGATAGTAATCAGTTCTACGTGTCACACTCAGTAACAGTTGAGTGTATTTATTGTAAAATCAAGTATAGTATTAACTAACAGACAAAAAGTCAACTTTTAAACCCAATTTCTTACCTGACAAATTTTGTTTTAATTTTGGTAAGGATCAAGGAATGATATATATAAAAAATACCCCAATGCCACAAAAGTGGCAGACTGATGACATAAAAATGTAAGTTGAACTCAGAAAATTCAACATGTTTAACATAAAATTTTAGTGAATTTATATAGGTACAACCTCCTAAAAACTTTAGAGATTTCCACTTAATCATGAAAACACAGTGTTCATAAAGTTACTATCTATTTGTGTAGCACTTTGCAGTTTTTCAGAGAAGGTTAAAGCTCTAGTTTAAACATTATTTTATTGGATTTTTCACAGAAAAGATATGACATAACTATTTTATTCTCTATTCTCTAAATGAGGAAAAAGTGCCTGGCTGTTTAGTACTAGGTCCACTTAGCTAATGACTGGCAGAGTTCAAAATAGAATCTAGCTATATTGACTTAAGTATTTGTGGGAAAATTCATCCTCTTTCTATGAAGATTTGGCATTCATTTTAGAACCAGGCCTAGATGCTCACTCATTAGTACAAATCTAATCCTTGGGTGCTATAGATTTTGAGAGTTCCACAGTGATTTTTGTCAAAGTATAGAGCTTGGAAGAAAAAAGAGGTCTAAAGTAATCTGGAATTAATAAGTGTTGATACCTTTTCTCTCTCTCTCTGGTTGAGTCATCCATTCTTCCCAGAAAAATATCCTGATAGGATGAGAAGGATGACAACACATTCATCAAGGATAGGCACGTGAAAGTGAAGTCGCTCAGTCGTGTCTAACTCTTTGTGACCCCATGGACTGTGGCCTATCAGGCTCCTCTGTCCATGGGGTTTTCCAAGCAAGAGTGCTGGAGTGGATTGCCATTTCCTTCTCTAGGGAATATTCCCGACCCAACCCGAGTCTCTCGCATTGCAGGCAGACGCTTTACCATCTGAGCCACCAGGGAAGCCAGAATAGGAAAAGAGGAAATAAACCAATTAATTGAATAATTCTTGAGAATAACAATCATTATGCCAATTATGAACTTAGGACATTAACTGTAATCACCTCCTCCCAGTCATATGTACACTTTGAAAAGTGTCAGAATGTTCATTCTAATGGGATTCCCTGGCCCCTCCTAAGTTAGATTTTACTTTTGTTATTACTGCTTTATCAGTAATAAAGGGGGCTTTCCTGGTGGCTCAGATGGTAAAGCGTCTGCCCACAATGCAGGAAACCTGGGGTTTGATCCCTGGGTTGGAAAGATCCCCTGGAGAAGGCAATGGCACCCCACTCCAGTATTCTTGCCTGGAAAATCCCATGGATAGAGGAGCCTGATAGGCTACAGTCCATGGGGTCACAAAGAGTCGGACACGACTGAGCGACTTCACTATTACTGCTTTATCAAACATTGCTTGTTTAGATTTATCTGTATTTATCAATATCATCAGAATTTCCATTAAATGAGACTGTTGAGGTTTTTGTTTTGTTTTGTTTTACTCATAGTTGTCTTATTTCCTTGCTTGTTCTGTGTTTCTTCGCTCTGGATTGTTCATTTTCTAAGGAACTTTATTTAACCCGGAAAATCTGTTTTTTTTTTTTTTTAATAAAGCAATTTTACAAATATGTGCAGTACACATTTAACTATTAGACATCTAAGTTTGCTTTCAGTTTTTCTCCATTATCAGGAATAATGCAATACATATCCTTGTATGTCTTCTACTACAAACAGACACTATCTGATTCAAATACAAACTGAGTAGTAAGGCCATCATCTCATAAACAACATGCTTTTTAAATTTTATTTTAGTTGCTTTACAGTGTTGTATAGTTTCTGCTATACAGCAAAGTGGCAGTTATACATGTACATGACATTTATACATATACATATATCTACTCCTTTTTAGATTTCCTTCCCGTTTAGCAGGAAGCTTGGGTTTAAGCTGAGTCTTTCAAAGGAGCTACAGATTTTCTTCTGCTAGAAGCATGAAGGCATCATGATCCTCTGGGATGATGCTTGAGGTTTTTTTGCCCATGTGTAGCATGAATTAGAATGCCAAACTCAAGGTAGGACCAATTTGTGATTATGAGTCCTCAGGGAATTTTGTCCTCTTACTTCTCCAAAATTGATTTCCTTGTGGAAATTAGGGTCTATTTCTAATTCATTCTTATAATTATAGTCTTCTAGAGTACTATTTTCATGAGTATCTCTTATTAGATTTCTTGCACTGACCATTTCCCATTCTTTTCTCAAAGCTAAGCCCATATAACCATCAAAGTAAAAGCTAAAGTAGTCTAAGTTTTGCCAGACATTCTGAGAGTTATTTTCACTTGGAACTTACTTCCTCATCATTCCTCATTTTATTTCATTTCTGGGCTCCACTGATTCCTTTCTTTCAAGTAGCTTCACAGATTAGTATATACTTATAGAGACAGACATATAGTTCAGTTACTTCACCATACATTTTAGTTATTTCAGTAGCGAGTTAATAGAAGGAACTTATTTGACCACATTACCAGAAATGAAAGTCTCTTCTATTCTTTTTCCCTGCTGCTGCTGCTGCTGCTGCTGCTAAGTCGCTTCAGTCATGTCCGACTCTGTGCGACCCCATAGAGGGCAGCCCACCAGGCTCCCCTGTCCCTGGGATTCTCCAGGCAAGAACACTGGAGTGGGTTACCATTTCCTTCTCCAATGCATGAAAGTGAAACTGAAAGTGAAGTCACTCAGTCTTGTCTGACTCTTAGCGACCCCCATGGACTGCAGCCTACCAGGCTCCTCTGTCCATGGGATTTTCCAGGCAAGAGTACTAGAGTGGGGTGTCACTGCTTTCTCTGTCTTTTACCCTTCAGTTCAGTTCAGTTGTTCAGTCGTGTCCGATCTTTGCAACCCCATGAATCGCAGCACACCAGGCCTCCCTGTCCATCACCAACTCCCGGAGTTTACTCAGTCTCACGTCCATTGAGTCAGTGATGCCATCCAGCCATCTCATCCTCTGTCGACCCCTTTTCCTCCTGCCCCCAATCCTTCCTAGCATCAGAGTCTTTTCCAACAAGTCAACTGGTCACATGGGGTGGCCAAAGTACTGGAGTCTCAGCTTTAGCATCATTCCTTCCAAAGAAATCCCAGGGTTGATCTTCAGAATGGACTGGTTGGATCTCCTTGCAGTCCAAGGGACTCTCAAGAGTCTTCTCCAACACCACAGTTCAAAAGCATCAATTCTTCGGTGCTCATCCTTCTTCACAGTCTAACTCTCACATCCATACATGACCACAGGAAAAACCATAACCTTGACTAGATGAACCTTAGTCGGCAAAGTAATGTCTCTGCTTTTGAATATACTATCTAGGTTGGTCATAACTTTTCTTCCAAGGAGTAAGCGTCTTTTAATTTCATGGCTGCAGTCACCATCTGCAGTGATTTTGGAGCCCCCAAAGAAAGTCTGACACTGTTTCCACTGTTTTCCCATCTATTTCCCATGAAGTGATGGGACCAGATGCCATGATCTTAGTTTTCTGAATGTTGAGGTTTAAGCCAACTTTTTCACTCTCCTCTTTCACTTTCATCAAAAGGGTTTTTAGTTCCTCTGCACTTTCTGCCATAAGGGTGGTGTCATCTCCATATCTGAGGTTATTGATATTTCTCCCAGCAATCTTGATTCCAGCTTGTGTTTCTTCCCTTAGACTCATATAAATTTCTTTCCTATCTATCTAACTAGTCACTCAGCTAGGACAAAATTTGTCCTTTTATAGACAAAGAAATTTTGTTTCTTTGTTTCTTCTTGTAAAATGGCAAAAGCTTCTTTCAGCTTCCAAGGAAAAATGAAAGTTCCATTTGAAATGTATTTTGATATGATAGTAAGGGCATAGTAGGTATGGAATTCTTCATTTCTCCTATGACCTTTGCACCTTTTGTTCCTCCTGCAATTATGTTATGTGACAGAGCAAAATGATTTTTCAGATTGTAATTAAGGTTGCTTATCAGTTGACCTTAAGATAAAGAGACCACCCAGGCAGGCCTAATCTAATCAGAGGAACTCTTTAAAAGCTGGGTATTTTCTCCAGCAAGTAGCAGGAGGGATAATTAGAGAGGTTCCAAGCAAAAGAAGGATTTGACATGCTGTCAAGAGCTTAAGCGGAGAAGGCAATGACATCCCACTCCAATACTCTTGCCTGGAAAATCCAATGGACGGAGGAGCCTGGTGGGCTGCAGTCCATGAGGTCATGAAGAGTCGGACACGACTAAGTGACTTCACTTTCACTTTCATGCATTGGAGAAGGAAATGGCAACCCACTCCAGTGTTCCTGCCTGGAGAATCCCAGGGATGGGAGAGCCTGGTGGGCTGCTGTCTATGGGGTCGCACAGAGCTGGACACGATTGAAGTGACTTAGCAGCAGCAAGAGCTTAAGGTGCAAGGACTTGGACAGCCACTTCTGAGAACTGACAATGACCTCTGGCCAGAAACATGGGAACATTATTCCTACAACCACAAAGAACTAGATTGTCAACCACAGAATGTCCTTGAAAAAGATTCTTCCCCAGAGTCTCTAGGTAAGAGCCCAGTCAAGCTGACAGCTTGATTTCAGTCTTGCGAGATTCTCCAGAGAGAACCAGTTGAGGCCACCTGGACTTCTGACCTACAGAACTGTGAGCTAATAAATGGGTGTTCAGTTCAGTTCAGTTCAGTCACTCCAGTCACGTCCGACTCTTTGCGACCCCATGAATCACAGCATGCCAGGCCTCCCTGTCCATCACCAACTCTCGGAGTTCACTCAAACTCATGTCCATCGATGCCATCCAGCCATCTCATCCTCTGTCATCCCCTTCTCCTCCTGCCCCCAATCCCTCTCAGCATCAGGGTTTTCCAATGAGTCAACTCTTCGCATGATGTGGCCAATGTACTGGAGTTTCAGCTTCAGCATCAGTCCCTCAATGAACACCCAGGACTGATCCCCTTTAGGATGGACTGGTTGGATCTCCTTGCAGTCCAAGGGACTCTCAAGAGTCTTCTCCAACACCACAGTTCAAAAGCATCAGTTCTTCGGTGCTCAGCCTTCTTCACAGTCCAACTCTCACATCCATACATGACCACTGGAAAAACCATAGCCTTGACTAGACAGACCTTTGTTGGCAAAGTAATATCTCTGCTTTTGAATGTGCTGTCTAGGTTGGTTATAACTTTTCTTCCAAGGAGTAAGCGTCTTTTAATTTCATGGCTGCAATCACCATCTGCAGTGATTTTGGAGCTCCCCAAAATAAAGTTAAAATGTGTGTTAGGTTGTGCTATTTGTAGTCATTTATTATGTAGCATTAGAAAACCAACACAGGTATATTTCCCAACCATCTGTAATTTAAGGAAAACAAAAAAGCAGTAGTGATTTCTCTCTGTAGCTTTCTTCTCATAGAACACTGAGTGCCAAATTGGGAAGGCTTGCCTTCAAGAGACAGATTGTACCTTTGACAATGTCAGCTCTTATTCTCAAACTTTGAACAGAGAGGATAATACAAGAGTTTGCTATTGGCAAGAAAAGGTCAATTTAGTGAAGTGTTGGATACTTTTCACTGAAAAAGTAGATCATTATATCTGACACTGAGTCAGTACTCTGAGTTATAATGTACAAGCTACTGCCTTCATATAGCGCTCTCAGAAGTCCAACCCCTCTGTGTCTTGTTCTCAAGCTGAAGCCACGTTCCCCAACACTCACCTCTGTAAGTGGGCTTCTTTTCCTGGTCTCTGCAACAGAGTGGAACACTGTTCATTTAGCTAGGTGTTGAGCTTCCCTTACCCCAAATTTCTCCTTATTCACCTTTCAACTTCCTTTCTTATGATATGTCCATATAGACTCTAAATTTGGCCAATATCTAGTTTCCAAAACATGCCAGGTACCTTGCTAATTTCCTTCATGCCCATCCTTCTAATCATGATGTCCTTTCTCTATGTCCACTTGTAGAAACTGTGCTTATTCTTCAGTATTCAGCTCTGGGACAACTTCCTCCAAGAACATTTTCTAGATTCTTCCAGGCAGAATTGTATATTCCCTCTTCTGTGTGTCCAAAGCATTCAAAATCAGGTTTTTCTCTCTGTTGTGTAAAAGCCTGCTTTTCCAATAATGTTAAGTTACATTGACAACAACTTTTCACATTTTTACATTTATAACCACCCCCTCAAAGCCTGGAAAAGTTCACTTGTAGATATTTGTGGAATTGATATTTTAATCTGGTGAGATAAGCAAGATTATCAGGTGATAAAACAAATAGTTCTCCTTTTCCTTTAACTGTGTGAACTGGCACACTGCTCATTACTTTCTCCTTCAAACTGGATTGTGCGGACTTGGGATTTCTCTAAACTTCTGTAGCACATGGCTTCCCTGGTGGCTCAGATGGTAAAGAATCTGACTACAATGTGAGAGACCTGGGTTCCATACCTGGGGTCAGGAAGATTCCCTGGAGGAAGAAATGGCAACCCACCCCAGTATTCTTGCCTGGAGAATTCCATGGACAGAGGAGCCTGGTGGGCTACAGTCCAGAGGCTCACAAAGAGTTGGACATGACTGAGCAACTAACATTTTCACACTTTCTATAATACATGAATCACCCACTACAGTCCATTCCCAATTATTTCAAAGCCCCAATTATTCCCTGGTGGCTCAGACGGTAAAGCGTCTGCCTACAATGCGGGAGACCCGGGTTCGATTCCTGGGTCGGGAAAATCCCCTGGAAAAGGAAATGGCAATTCACTCCAGCACTCTTGCCTGGAAAATCCCATGGACAGAGGAGCCTGATAGGCTACAGTCCATGGGGTCGCAAAGAGTCGGACACGACTGAGTGACTTCATTCAATTATTTCTACAGCATCATCTCCCTGTCTTGTGACCATAATATCCTCACAATCTGATACACATCTACATAACAAAACCTCATTCAGCTGTCTAAAAATTGCTTTTATTGAACCACTCTCTACCTCAAAACCGAGCAGCGTCTGTCCACAGCCTAGAGCTGCTCTGTCCAATATAGCAGTCAGTGGTCACTAGCCATTAGCACAGCATTGCTGAAAGTGTTAAATACCCACAGATTTGAAAGATAGTATGAAAAAGAGAATGTAAACTATTTAATTAAAATGCTTTATATTGGTTATATTGGTCATATGTTGAAAAAAAATGATATATTGCCTATACTGGGTAAAAGGAAATATATCACAAAAATTAATTCACTTGTTTCTTTTTAACTTTTTAATGAGGCCACTTATATCTTAAAATTATGTGTTATGGCTTGCATTATACTCTAAAGACAGTGCTCAGTTCAGTTCAGTTGCTCAGTCATGTCCAATTCTTTGCAACCCCATGAATCACAGCACACCAGGCCTCCCTGTCCATCACCAACTCCCGGAGTTCACTCAGACTCATGTCCATCGAGTCTATGATGCCATCCAGCCATCTCATACTTGGTCGTCCCCTTCTCCTCCTGCCCCCAATCCGTCCCAGCATCAGAGTCTTTTCCAATGAGTCAACTCTTCGCATGAGGTGGCCAAAGTACTGAAGTTTCAGCCTCAGCATCATTCCTTCCAAAGAAATCCCAGGGTTGATCTCCTTCAGAATGGACTGGTTGGATCTCCTTGCAGTCCAAGGGACTCTCAAGAGTCTTCTCCAACACCACAGTTCACAAGCATCATTTCTTCAACACTCAGCCTTCTTCACAGTCCAACTCTCACATCCATACATGACCACTGGAAAAACCATAGCCTTGACTAGATGGACATTTGTTGGCAAAGTAATGTCTCTGCTTTTCAATATGCTATCTAGGTGGGTCATAACTTTTCTTCCAAGGAGTAAGCGTCTTTTAATTTCATGACTGCAGTCACCATCTGCAGTGATTTTAGGGCATAAGATCACAGCACCTGCATTTGGCATCGTGATTCACACTTAACTTCAATCTCCTTTAACAACCTCAGCTCTCATGTCTCAGACATGAAGTGTCCATGATGGTCAGTACTTTTTCAGAAACTCTATTCTTAATCTTTTGCTCTGCCCACAGTATTTCTTATATGACCATCTCTCCTTCCATGTTGCTTCTCAAAATCCTGTCCCTTCTTCCAGTTCATGTTAGCTTCACAGCCTATAAGAAACATTCTCTGATCCCATTAACTGAAAGCATTTTTTTTCTAAAGAAAGGATTCTGACATGTAATTATATGTGAATGTCTTTTGTTTCTTCTATTACAAGTACTTAAAGGATAGGGGCTGTTTAATATATCTGCACGTATTAAAAAAAAATCTACATATGTCTCCACAAATAGCATGACTTTCCTCAAAGACTCTCAAAGTGTGCTGCATAAATGAATGGAGTAATGCTATTTAGGAAATAAATTATGTGTTAAATGCATGTATATGTGTGTATATATTATAGATATTCAAATATTTGTATGTATATATTTCATATAACTATTTTATAATTTAATGAATAGGTAAATAGTAGCATGAAGATTTTCTGAGTCTTTGGATGAGAATAAAGAATGAAAATCTGCAGAGAGAAAAACAGACATCAGAACTGGAAGAGACTGGAGACAGTGCCATGAGCACCTCCCCTTTCCTGTAGGTGCAGGAGTCCTGGAGGGGAAGCTGAGTGATCCCTGCTAGATGGAAGCCCAGGATGAAGTATACTCCTGTACCTCTTGTGTTCAGTGCAGGACCTGCTGTTTACGAGGTCAATAAACATTGGCCCAATTAATCTGGCCAATGCAAAGCACACCTAGGGATCTGAAACTAGACAACATATATCGTGATTTGCAGAGTCGTATAATTTTTACTCTGCCATGTAGAAAGAGGAAGGAAATTTGAGAAACAAGGGGGAGCTATGTTTAAAATATTCTTATTAGCTAACTGTTATTTATTCAATAGTTTTCCTGGCAATGGCATCTAGGCATACGTGGATATACAACAGTAAATTACACTTTTCCCTCGTGTTCAGGTAAACCTCCTCCCAGCTCGTTAGTGTTTATTTATCTTGTGACCCTTTACCTGGGCAGAGGAGAGGATGAACTTTCAGTAATTTTCAAAATAGCAGTGATGGATTTCATTGATTCCCCCTTCCTTCTTGTTCTGGTCTCTTTTGTACCTATATCTTTTGCTTGATATTTTACAGAGCACTTCTTCCCAGTACATTACATCATAAAATCCTCAAAGCAAAGTTATTAGGTATTATGATTTGAAATGTAACACTTAGGAAGTGAACTAAAACTGGCCACACATCAAACCAGGAGTGTAGGAGCTGGATGTCTTCTATATTATTCCCAAATATTATGCTTGCTTCTATTATTTTCCATTATCATTTGTGAGTAAGAGCACACATTCATTATACCTGGGATAAGAGGTATTATTTGTGGCCAGTGAACAGAGGGAAGCCATCAATTTCATGATTTTCACCTCACCAGCCAATGTTTTATTCTTTGGAATATTCTCTTCAAAACACAATTTTGGGGGTTTAGTATATGTGTAAAGAAAAGAGCTTTTCTTTTTAAATAGTTTTATCCAATATAACAACAACTAGACCATTATTAAATGGCTCCCCAAAACTTGATATTGGGGCTGCTCTTGCTTCATTTCTGAAACTCCAGGGATGAGGAGAGAGCAATTGACATTTTCCTGGGAATTCTGTGCAGCTGAAATCCTCCCCACTCCTGATAAAGATTTGGAGACTTAGAAAAGCTTGAAGATTTCTAAATATGAGGTTTAGGCTTTAATGATTTTTAAGGAGTTGAAAAGAGTGAAGGCTGTGATTTAAAATAGAAAAGATAAGTAGAACAAAATTAATAAATCTTAATTGAGGTTGTTTACACCAGAGATCTATGCATCTCATGCATTTTCCATCTGTGTAAGGCAATTTGCTTGTTATTTAGATGTGATTGACACAATTTGACAATCTGGCTTATTAGTATACTTTGTGACTAATTGTGTGTAAAACGCCAACAATATTCTCCCCACCTCTATTTTAGCAAGGGGACTTATTTTGAAACAATAGGTGAATATCTCCAAAGTTCTCTCCCTCCCTTCTTTTCTTTTCTGTTCTTATCTTGCACCTACTAATGAAAACACAATTCAGAACATTACACATTTTGGGAAAGCCTGTTGGTCCCACGTATTATTGTGGGTTTGCTATGTTTCACCCTTAAAGCTTGAGGAAACCTGAGGAAATGTCTACCACCCCCTTATGTGGCTGCCTTGCTCCTCCCATCACCCCTGCTTCCTTTTTGGGTGTAATGGGTAGACTGAAAAACCTGCCAATGAAATGAAGCAGGGTCAAAATATGTAGACTTGCATTATCAAATCCTTGTGTTAAAAATTAGTGTTTCTTAATAGAAAGAACCTAATAAATGAACAAGCAGAGAATCATAATGAAGTCGTCTAGCTAATTAACCTGGATGGCACTGCAGCTAAAACAACTCACAACAGAACTGCCTTAGTGGGATTTTGTTGAATCATAGTCTCCTGTTTCTTCAATATCCACATGTCCAGCTATTTCAAGAATGTTTATATCAAACTTTCATCGTAAATGCTAATACTGAGTTATTTAGGAGAAATAAGTGACAAATACTCTTCTCTGTGTGTGGGAAAAGTATTGCTTTCATTTTAGGGACCTAATTATAACACTGCTTTCTATCTTAGTCTTTATTTAGTTTTCAGTTCTTTTGAGATTAGGTAGTTTTTAACAATGAAACAAGCAGGGCTCCAGTGTATAATTAAGACTTTCTAGTAGGATTAATAAATCATGTCCTATTACTGTTCCGGAACTAGAGGTGTTAATCTTCACCTTGGTCTTCTAATCTTGAGATAAGTTTGTGGATCAAGTATTGAAGGGTGTTGAGCAAACAGTTTAATTAAAGCCATTGAGTCTTCAGATGAGAATCTCAAACTGTTGATTCGAGTGGATTTCTTTACATAAATGCTTAGATGTGTCTTTTCAAAGTATGAAGCAATGGTCTGGAATGACCATCAGAGGAAACCACCATCTTGGCCTTCCCTAACAAAGAAAGTAGAAAACATCTTTGCTTTCTGCCGGAATTACCTCTGTTTCTATGACAGATTTTTTTTTTTTCTTTTTTTTCATGCTGGGGAAGAAGCAATGAGACCAGAGCACAGCCACCAGAGAGAACTTTTATCAGTTTTCTGGTAAAGACTTACAGGATGTTGTGCCATGCACATTTGCTGGCAATATTCTCTGAGAGAAGCAGACTCAGTTTCACAAAGAGATGGCAGATGGTAAAACCATTCAGTTCCAAATTCTTGCTCAGTTAAAAACACCCTGGAATTTTCTCTTTGGAAATTTTGAAAATGACATGATTCAGTAGCCTACTCCCAAAAGATTACTTGTGAAGAAATTAAAAGCCAGAGTCATCTCTTAAATCCACAATTACAGCTTTATAAAAACCTCTCAGGTCCTTCCGTTTTTGAGATTCAAACATTCTTACTTGAGTGATATCATCCATGCCATGCTCCAGGAAGCCAAACTGTTGTTCTTTTTCGTTTTTGCATCCCTATGCATCACACCTAGTAGGGTGCTCAAGAAATATTTGCTGAAGAAATGAATGAAATGGGGCCTTGAAATGCACTGTAATAAAGCTTCCTGGTGGCTCAGATGGTAAAGAATCTGCCTGTAATGCAGGAGACTCAGGTTCGATCCTTGGGTTGGGAAGATCCCCTGGAGAAGGGAATGGCAACCCACTCCAGTATTCTTGCCTGGAGAATTCCGTGGACAGAGGAGCCTGGCAGGCTACAGTCCATGAGGTTGCAAAGAGTCAGATACTACCAAGAGACTAACACTTTCACTTTCATGCATCACACCTACTGTGTACTCAAGAAAATTTGCTGAAGAAATGAGTGAAGTAGGGCCTTGAAATGTACTGTAATAGCAAGTGCCAGCTGAGTTTATGAAGGGATCAGCAATGGGAAGACTTGCCCAAAGAATTCATGATATCACTGGGGCAATTAGTTTACATAACTTAAAACTTGATGAGGGTGAAAGAGGAGAGTGAAAAAAACTGGCTTAAAATTCAACATTCAAAAACTAAGATCATGGCATCCAGTCCCATAACTTCATGGCAAATAGATGGGGAAAAAGTGGAAACAGTGGCTGACTTTATTTTTTTCAGGCTCCAAAATCATCTGCAGATGGTGACTGCAGCCATGCAATCAAAAGACACTTGCTCCTTGGAAGAAAAGCTATGACAAAACTAGACAGTGTATTAAAAAGCAGAGATATCACTTTGATGACAAAAAGTGTATAGTCAAAGCTACAGTTTTTCCAGTAGTCATGTATGGATGTGAGTTGGACCATAAAGAAGCCTGAGTGCCGAAGAATTGATGTTTTGAATTGTGGTGCTGGAGAAAACTCTTGAGAGTCCCTTGGACAGCAAACCAGTCAATTTTAAAGGAAATCAACCCTGAATATTCATTGGAAGGACTGATGCTGAAAATGAAGCTCTAATAATCTGGCCACCTGATGCGAAGAGCTGACTCATTGGAAAAGACCTTGATGCTGGGAAAGACTGAGTGTAGGAGAAGGAGATGACAGAGGATGAGATGGTTGGATGGCATTACCAACTCTATGAACATTTGTATGAGCAAACTCTGGGAGATAGCGAAGGACAGGGAAGCCTGATGTGCTGCAGTCTATGGGGTCACAAAGAGTCAGACATGACTTACTGACTGAACAACAGCAGAATGAAACAGTGCAAACTCACAGAATTTTTTGTGATCAGTGGCATAACAGAGACTGAGGGAGATGGTACAGAGCACAAGAGCTTAGAGAAGGTCATGCAGTTCTCAGGGACGACTGGATAGCCATTTTAGTTTCGGCAGATGGAAAAATAAAAATCATGATAAAAGTCAATAAGTATGTGTATACTTGTTAGATGTCAGGCATTTCATATGTATGTAACCATATTTAATCCTTATGACACCATGAGGTTGATACCATTATCCACATTTTATGGATTAGGCTGGGGGAATGTCAATAACTGGTCCACAGTCACACAGCCAACAAATGGTGGAAGAGGAATTTGAACCCAAGACTGGCTGGCTTTAAAGACCACGATCCTCCACAAGCTTCCACATGTATCTAGCTCTCTGGATAAAAAGTTCATTGCGTCATGGGAGAAGCAAGGTCTCAGGCAGAGTGCTGTCTTTCTTATCAAGCTCTTCTCATCATGCAGGTGAATATGCACTTGCTGGTCCTTTTGATTACCTACCCATCCCTGTAATGCCTGAGCAGACCCTCACAAATGACCTCTCTCTCCTTCTCCGCTTATCTCATCCCTTGATATTTACATTTGTTGGGGCTAAGCAACCTAACCTGGCTCTATGGATTGGTTTTAAGTTCTGGGATGTGGTAACATTAGTGCTCATTACACCCACCTTCTTCCAGCCTTCTGGCTCTCCCTTCTCTTCTGTCTTCTGAGTCTTGTTATAGGTTTGTTTATCTTTCTCCTCTTCTGTTATATATATATAGAATCTGGCTTTCTTCACACTCTTTACCTGGGTATTCCATCCTTCAGTGTCGATTCATCGTGACTTAGGGCATGCATGATGATGACAAGGCATGGATAATCCAAGTACCATGTGAGCAGAGGTAAGGAAACAGACACAAAGCTTGCCTTGTGTAGGAACCTTGTGTAGGAGGGAATTAGTGGAGAAGGAAAATGTGGTTTGTACTAAAGAATGGAAGTGAGATTGAATGGAATATATATGAGCTGACAGATCTTCTAAAAAGCCTGATGTGGGTGTGTATAGATGGTAGAATAGGAAATAGAGCAGCAGCGCAAAAGACTGAAAAAGTTCACTATTTGTTAAAAGCTGTTTATGTAGAAAAACATTTGACCTTGAATAGGACCAACAGAGTGAGGAGGAAATACTACAGCTGAGGACACCAGGCAGGCACAATGCTGATTTGTCCAGACATGAGGTACTGACAGCCTGCCCTGGGGTATAGGTTGTGTGAATGGAGAAAAAGGGGTGAGTAGAGCAGGTATTTTGAAGAAAAGGCCATTAGGACTTGGAAAAAGGCTGGATATAATACACGATGTTTTAGGATTGTCTCTAGTTTTCAAAATTCTCATTTTTTGGAGGTGGTGGTGGTGGTCAACAAGAGATGCTCAAGGGAAGGATTTAAAGTCAGTTCTAATATTTCATTAAATATTTATGTCAAATGAAACCTCACAGTGGACAGGAAAGCAACTAGTGACAACCCAATGTTTTTATTGCATTGTCATTTAGTATGAAGTATTCTTAGATTTTGCTCTTTTACAGCTGGAATGATGAAAAGATTTCTCAGAGACATTTAAGACTCTGAAGAAGAAAATTTTATAAAAAAATTTATAATGTAACCTTTCTTGAATGGACACTGAAGATCAGAAAGAACTGAGTTCTTCCTTCCCCCTCCACCCCATGGTGGATATTTTCCAGATAAATATTCTAACAGTCCTAAGTTAGTGTGATAATGGTCTAAGTTACAATATAATGGTATTTCTTTGAACTGACAGTTGAAAGTAAAGATAACCAGAAGTTTCAAATTTTTAAACCTTATTAGAAGGCTCATGACTGGAGAAGGAAATGGCAACCCACTCCAGTGTTCCTGCCTGGAGAATCCCAGGGACGGGAGAGCCTAGTGGGCTGCCATCTGTGGGGTCGCACAGGGTTGGACACGACTGAAGCGACTTAGCAGCAGCAGCAGCAGCATGATCCCTGGCCTCTGATGTTCATGCCTTTAGATAATTGCCTCCCCTTGAACATGGGTAAGACCTACGACTTGCATCTAAGCCTTAGAATATGTCAGAGATGATGGGGTATCACTTCTGTGATTTTGTTACATTATATAAGACTCTGTCTTGTAGCAAGCTTACTTTAGGTCTCTGTACTTGGCTTTGAAGAAGGAAGTTGCTATGGAGTCTCTGCTGAGAGAAACTGAATGCAGTCAACAGCGGCACAAAGACGGAGTCACACACGTGTCTGGCTGACACCTTGGTCACAGCCTTATGGGACCCTGAGGGGAAGACTAGCTAAGCTGTGCCCAGGCTCCTGGCCCAAAGGAATGATGAGATAATACAGTGTGTTGTTTGAAGCTGCTAAAGTTTGTAGGAGTTTTTGCACGGTCTAGAAAACTAATGCAGTCCACTTTGCTCCTTGTCTCTTATTGGCTCTGCAAACCAGTGATTAGTTCTCCTGTCTTAGTGGTCACCATTCCAGAAGCCTGGGAGTCATTCTGGGCTTCTCCCCGGCCCTTATGCCCAGAATCTAGCATCTCCTTATTCTGATCCTCCCTCCTACCCAGTTCTCCTCTTCCATGCTTTACACCCTCCAGAGCACTAAGATTTAGGCTACATGACCCATGTCTTTCAGAAGAACCAGTACTGAAAGAACCAGTACTTTATGAAGAACCAGTAAAGGTTCTTCAGGGCTGAAGGCTATGGGATGCTCACATGAGCTCCCTTTCAGAAAGAGGGAGGGAGGTGGCAGTATGGCCAAGAGCAGGGGGTAGATAACCAAAAAGACAGAATTGATGGGGTGCTGAGTTGAGGCAGCATGTGCCAGGCAGGGCCTCTTCTCAGACCTCAGTTAATCCCACCATCGCCCAGGGCATCAGGGGCCCAGAAATGACCTCACTCTGCTGCAGAGGCACTTTCATGACTTGTTCTATTGCTCTCATCCTTTCCTGCCTGGACCAGATCTTATTGGATTTGGTTCTGATTTGGATCTTATTCTCCCTCAAATTTACCCTCTATTTGGTTCCTAGGCTCACTCCTTAAAACCTAAATCTGCCTATCTCACAAGACTTTCCACTGGTGTTCAAGATGAGTTCAGACCCCTTGGCATAGCTCCCAAAGCCTTCCATAGTCTGGCTGGCCCTGCTGCCTCTCTGGATGTGTCTCCTATGTTCCTACCTCTCACTCAGTGTTTCAGTGATATTGGCATTTTACAGTAAAGCTTCCAAGGCAAAGTCGTGCTATTTTCACCTCTACATCCCAATTTAAGTTGCTCTCACTGTGAGGAATGCTCCCTCCTCCATCATTTCTTAAACTGATTTCACCTCATCCTTTTAGACTCTGTGGACATGCTGTAATCCCCCAGGAAGCCTTTTCTCACCTGTTAAGGAGGATCATCCCAGGCCAGAATAGAGGCTTTGTGGGGATCCGGTTGGAAAAGCATCAGAACACCTGCAAATTATTCACTTGGCCCAAGGGGACATCATGCTTCGGCTATCACCAAATCTTCACCACATTTAAAAGTAATGTTAGGAAGTTGTAAACATGTTACATGGCTGTCACAGTGATGGTGCAGTCTCTGCATTGCATATGTCTGCCTTTTGCTAAATGGGAGTACAGTACGGGAAATGCTTCTGTACTACAGCAGTATTAAAACTAATATCTATGTGGGTAGATGTGTGTTTTTACAATTTAACATAGAAATTTTGATCCCCATGACAATGTTTTTCATGGCCAGTCTTCAGATGGTTTCTGAGATGACTGGAAAGGTCACAAGATGAGAAAGAATGAAAAGAGATTTTAGTAATTGGACATTTGAATAACTAGAGATGAGAGTTATTATATTTTTGATGTCAGAAACATATTCAACATTTGTGGAACCTGAAAGGAAATCTACTAGTTTTTAAAAACTGAGAGAAAAAAGTCAACAAAATATGTTTAAGTGCCAAAACTGGTCCAAGTAATTAGTAAAACAAAACAAAACAAAGGAAACAACTAAGTTTACTCTTTAAGTCTGTGATTTTATTAGAAATACAGGTGCCACTAGGGGGCTCCCTGAATATTCTAAAATTGTTGGAAGACCTGAGTATCACACCAGGGGTAATAGAATAATGAATAAAAATACTCTGTAATTTAAAGTATATTCCTTAGTAACTTAACATTTGCATGTTTGTATAAAGCCTGAAAAATCGAACTTTATTATTTTAAGGTATGCTAGAGTTAAGAATGTGTTTATGATAAATAATTTAGAAATGCAAATGTAAGTATGCACCTGATAAGAGAAAGGCACAATGTGCTTCACTGAACTCAATTTCTTTGGTGTAATAAAAGGGGAAAAAGAACTTCATTTAGTTTTCTGATTACTTTTCTTTCTGAGTAATACGAAGTGAAAATATTGAAAAATTTTTTATCACCTGAATTATTCTCTCATATCAATAAATCATTATTTACTGATATGAAGTAAATATACCTCTGTAGATATAGGCATATAGATTTATATGGAATTGGATATTAGATTGCTTAACTCTATGCAACAGAATATACAGAATAAAATTTTAAGTTGTGAATACTAATATAATACCTGTTAAAGAAATCTATGAAAGGCTTGGTCCTGTGTAGATATACTTAAGAGAAAAGGTATCTTTTATTATATATTAGAATATATTTGATTTATTGTTCTCAGGCATATAAAATGCCAAAATTATTCAAAAATTTCTCCACAGTAAGATTAAATTATATTTATGATACAAACATTATTACTAGAAAAGGAAAAAGTAGACATTTAGTATCCTTTATATAGTATATTGGATTCATGTTTGTTTCCACACAGTTTCATATATGTTCCAAATATGAAGGATTGCATTACATTATTTCTTATTTGTTTCTATCCTCATCAAATGTTGTAGCATGAATATCTGAAAATTCTACATAGAACTATCCTTGAAGTGTATTTTGTGCTCTGGAAAATATCCTTTGAAGTAATCAGGAGTGTTTTATGGGTTAGTAAGTGTCAGAGATGGAAAAGGGGAGAAAAATTATCCCTAGCTTCCCTTCCTTTTTCTTTTTATCATAGTATACATTCTCATTCTTATCTGTTTCACATTTCAGGCTTTTAATTCTTCACTAAGATTTGGAATACAGATTGTAAACTAACTTCATCTCCAATGAACAAAAAGAAAAGCAGCAACAAAGTTTTGTGGGCTGTCAAATAATTCATTCTTATTTTTAGGTTTATACATGTGCATTTTTTCTATTTCTTTCCTACAAACAAAAGACAAATGCATAACTTCTGTACAACATTTATTTGTCTGCCACTTTTGCTAGTCTAGAAAAAACAAGACAGGCTGTGAAAGGAAATGACGGAATTAAATGCTAACGTATGCTTTCTGACTCAGATTTTTACTAAGCAAGTGAAGAGCATTCTAAAACATTCAAGGTAGTAGATAAAGTTATTATAATCTTAACCTGGAAGGTTTGGATTGTGACAATTCTTGCACTAAAATTTTTTTCTTGAAACTTAACAACCACACAAAACTCTACAATTTGATAACTTAAGCAAAAAATCAGATCAATTAATTTGTTAAATGCAAACCTTTAGACACATATTTGAAAATTCCGGGTGACTGCTAAATCAGGAAACATAAGCAAATGTATGATGATTTGTTGTTATTATATTATATATCGATTATAAATTAGTATTATCCATGTTTCCAGACTTTATGGCTACTCTCAAATCATTTCATTTCATTGTCTTAAGCATATATATTTGAAAATGATATTTATATGTCTGAGCATGAGAGAAATGCCTCTAGGAATTACTTAATGAATGTATATATTAAGCAGCTGAATAAACCATGAGAAGAAAAGAGAAGCATTTTTCATTCTGAGTAATATTTTCTGAGTTGATTTGAGCTTATCCTAGAATAAATAACTGTGCAAACTGATTGGAGGCTGTGTATTTTTTTGATTTCAGGGTGAAAAGTGGCTAAGTAATTCAATGTCATAGGTCTGGCTAACTCATCTTTCATTTAAATATATATATATTTAATATATACTTGCATTCACACATGTATCTAGGCTACCCTGATAGCTCAGGTGGTAAAGAATCCACCTGCATTGTGGGAGACCTGGGTTTGATCCCTGGGTTGGAAAGATCCCCTGGAGAAGGAAAAGGCTACCCACTCCAGTATTCTGGCTTGGAGAATTCCATGGACTGTATAGTCTATGGGGTGGTGAAAAGTTGGACATGACTGAGCAACTTTCACTTTTACATGCATCTGTGTATATTTACGTATATATGTGCATTTATAGATTTTTTCCCCTTAAACTGTCATGCATTGCTGATAACACAATGAACTATAATGCATGATCTCTGACTTTATTAAACTTACTATCCTGTTGGAGATACTTAATCAACATGTATCCTAACATAAATAACAATACATGCCAACAATACAAGGAATGGCAGTTGGCAGAACAGTCAAGAGCTAGTCTAGAACCATTATAGGCAAACATCTCTGGGTCTGCACTGGTTTCCCAGGCTGCAAGAAGGGTTGCTCTTGCAACCTCTTCAGGGAAACTCTGGAGGATCAGCCATAAGCTTAGTTTGTTAGTCAGACTACGGCTCCAGCAAGTCATACCTGTTTTGAGAGCTATAGATCAGCTTTTGCTATACATTCATAAATTTTAATGCAGTATAGAATTATCTCATCATCATTATTTCCATTTCCTTCAGGTATATTTCAGATCATTGTTTTCTTATTTAATCTCAAGGGCAAAGTGTATAGCTCATAAAATCTCGAATATCTCAAAGGTCATTGAGTAATCAACAAAAAGCTAATCAACTTGAAATGTGGAGTTTTTATCATGTGCCTGTGCCTGACGCCAACGAATCAAGCTAAGTGGATTTACTCTCTAAACTACCATGGAGGGGATGACCCTTTCCCTTATCAGTTTATTAGGGATTTCGCTAATCCCAATAGTTGATTCCAAATAATCCACCTATATTGGCAGGTGACGACCTCTCTCCTTTTCCATACTAATTTTCCATTCTAATTGTCCAATATTAAAGTCCATCCCTTGTTCCAGCTGAATCGTGAAGTGCAGCCTTACTTAGGCAGCTGAAAACCCCAGATTTGACCCAAAGCTTCATGATTGCTATGACTGTTGGCCTTTTCTTAAATTGTTCATCAATATTTACAAGTACTCTGGCCTATGAATAAAGCACAACTGAGAAAATTACTTCTAAGATGGGAAAATGCGGCTAGTCTCCTACAGGCTGAAGGAGAAAGCCCCCAACTTCGTGGTTTATATTCTAACATATTTCACCTTCTGTCTTACGTTATGGTTATCTTTGAATAGGATTTTCTAAAAATAAACATCTTTCTGAAATAATTTTTCCTAGAACACATGGGCTGGAAATTTCTAGCCTGTTTGTCTCTGTGTGTTGTGACCCATATACAGCAGGCCAGTTGCTAGGTAGGTGGCATGGATCTACTTCTTTCCACATACAAATCCCTCTTAAACTTAATATTATTTTTCATTTTATTCCTGGATACAGAGACTCTGGGCCGTTTTCTTCCCCAGCAGAGACTGCAGATGATGGACTAGCATCCTACCACACCTCAGTTCAAGAGGAAAATTTGATGTCTGGACATGTGTAGTCTTGTGGAAAGGAACCTTATTTCACTCATAGACAAGAGCAGTAGTATGGCTAGCAGTATTTCCCCAGAGATGGTCTGACTTAAAACAAAATCAATATCAACTCTTGACACATTTTCATTTACATCAACGCATGGCTTTCAGTCAGGGCACAAATCAATAGGCAGCTTTTAACACTGCCCAACTCTTTATTCCTATCAGGCTCAGGCAGGCCATTTGCTGTTAACATACCATGTTTCTTGGGGAGGAAGTTTCACTGTTTTTCCTGTGACTAATCACAACAGCCTGAACTGTGGCATTAATCACATGACATTTCTTCATCACCGCTTATGGCCAGCTGACTTTTACTTAGTGAAAGCGTTTGAAGAAGACGACAGTTATTCTAAGGGAGTCAAGAGTCAATGGGAAAAAGAAATATTTAGTTTCAAAACATATACAATGTATGATTCTAAAGTTGACATCATGCCAGTCAGTCATTACAGGCCTTATCACTTTGTAGGTAAGGTCTCCCAGACAAGATGGAGAATAAGATTTGTTTAAATTTAAAGTGCTAGCTAAGAGTCATAGCACTTGTGCCTTTCTATAAACAAAATCACATTCATGGTTACTGCTGCTGCTAAGTCACTTCAGTTGTGTCACCCCATAGACAGCAGCCCACGAGGCTCCCCCGTCCCTGGGATTCTCCAGGAAAGAACACCAGAGTGGGTTGCCATTTCCTTCTCCAATGCATGAAAGTGAAAAAGGAAAGTGAAGTCGCTCAGTCGTGTTCAATTCTTAGCGACCGCATGGACTGCAGCCTACCAGGCTCCTCCATCCATGGGATTTTCCAGGCAAGAGTACTGGAGTAGGTTGCCATTGTCTTCTAGCAACTGGCAAAAGTGCTTTCTCTAAGTTTTGAAAGTGAATTCTTTTTCTTTCTTTTCTTTAAGCTGTTATGAAAATTCAGTAAGATCTGGTGCCATGTGAGACTGGCAACCTCTGCAGCATTTTGTAGTCTCAGTTAAGTGTAATATTTACTTCCTTTACTGCAGTTATTCAGATTTCTAAATAATGATCAAATTCTTATATTATTTAGAAACCACAAAGAGGTTACTAAGCTGAATAAACAGAGATTCACAAAAGTTGACAACTTACTTATTTAGGGCAATTCCAAAGCACAAAAGTAACATTTTTAAAATACATGGAAAGCTAACCGCCTATATTATATTGCATTATATTTTATCTTATCCACAAACAGCAAGATTATCTTTTAAGAGCAGTAAACTGGGACACTAGTCTCCTCAGTTACCCCCTAAGAAAAAGATTATGTGGTGAAATCAACTGGAAGAGTGATGCACATGGAGTCCCCATTTGGGTGATTTTCAGTGTCTCTGGGTGTATCAAAGGCTACAAAAATAACATCAGTAAAAAGACTATGTATTTACTATAGCATCTCCTCCCCTGCCTAATCATTCTGGTGTATGTCATTGAACTCCTGACTTAGGAATAGTTGCATACAGTCCATTCTATCTTAGGACTTTGGCATTCCAGACTGGTTCTAGAATCTCTACTTTCAGTGCTGAAATGGGAGCAAATCTGTAGGTCTGGAGGCTCCTGTTGCTGTTCATCTTCCCATCACCAACCTTCAGAGCAAGAGGAGTGGTGTTCCAGACGTTCTGGACATGACCATGATAGGTCCCATCTGCCTTAGGTGCCTAGGAAGAATCTTGCAGTGGTGGAGGAGGAAGCAGACCTGGGAAACTTGAAAAGTGGTAATAAACCTTGATGGCAGTAATTATACCCTAGGAAGCAAGAGTGAGGCATTCTGGTCTGAAGGGACTAACATGGTCTTTGTTTCTCCTTTTAGAATGCTCAGTTTATTGGATTGAATGCTTGTGCCAAAAGTCATACAATATAGCCTTGTTTCGAACTCTATCATTAAAATTACATCATAATGCCAACATGTCAAGCTACAGCTATGACTGTATAAGAAATTTAAAATCTGGCTTCACAAACATGCATTTCAGAAAAGCCCCCCTTCCTAAACTGCAGCATGTGCCAGTGTGTATTTGCCCTGGTAAACAGAAGTTGGTGGACCAAGATAGGTTTTAAAGTTCATGTCAATGTGTGGCAAAACAAATACAATATTGTAATTAAAAAAATAAATAAATAAAAATTAAAAAAAAAATCCTAAAAAAAAAAAAAGGCCTCAAAGGCACATTTTTCTTGGGACTCCATAGTTCCAGATGACTTTAGTTCTTGTAAAGGCATTTCATAATAAAATTCCAAGTCATCTAAAGTTAAAAAGCAGTAGTGCACATTTTGGGAGAAGAGTAATTATATCTGAAAAATGATAAAATAATTTCCAAAACCTTTGATGTCTTCCATTTCTGACTCTGTTCAGTTTCAACTACTTGCCTGAATTTTAAGGCACTCTTCTTTAGCAATATTTACTGAAGCATGATATAGAGAACTTTAAAGAATTTTAATAAGTATACATTTAACATGTATTGCAATTATATAAGAATCAATTTAGCCTCTGATTTTATGAATATTACTTTTAGGATGAGATTTCGGTACTCACAAAAGAAAAAATGTGAGCTAATTTATTGAAAAAATATTAAATAAATAATAGTGTAGGTGGTAGGATATAGGAAAACTTATGGAAACTGACAACAAATGGTTGAACTATGAGAACCACAGCTCTTAAGAGTTCAGCTGACTTTGGAAAACTGTCGGCAATTCCTTACTTGTTGATTGACTATATTCGTAACGTCTTATCTAGTGCTCTAATTGTCAAAGCACTCCTACGTATTGTATCTCATTTGATAATTAAAATGATCCTGCGATCCAATAGGGAAAAGTATTGGCTTTCATTTTAAAAGTGTTTAAACCACAGGGATTTTTATAAGCTGTAAAAATCCTATGACACGCAAGTGACAGAGCTTGGAATTGAACTCATTTCCTCTGCTACCTAGACTGTGTGGTGTAGATAAAAATACCAACAGCTAAGGGACTTTGTGCATTCAGATCTCCCAAAGATCTTTCACACCTGTTGACTAATTATAGGTTAAAGTTGTATTTCCGGAGAGACAAATCCACATTCACCATCTCGTTTTCTAAGAATCAGTATGTGTTTACATCAGTGGTGCTTTGTACCCCTCTTCAGGTCCCCAGCACCCATCTCCCTCTTTGTATTTTTTTCAAATCTATTCAGTTTCGAGGTTTTCCAGAACCAGTCCTAGTTTCCTAGACTCTCTTGGACCTTGCAGAATCCTACACTTAACCTCATCTCAAAAACTGCTTTGGCACCACGTGCGCATAACTGATTTCATTCTGGCACTTCACTAGGTTTTGTCCAGCTATCTGTTAGGCATCAAATATGCAGGTGCTGGTCTTGAAAAGTTAATGCAGCTTCCTGAAGGCTGATCTGATTTTTTTGTTTTTACTTCTCCTAGGAAAGTTTTAAATAACTAGTATATGGGACAAAACACAAAGGAAAGAAGAATACCTTTGGTCCAGGTTACCCGAGAACTAAGTGTATATCACAAGACTCCTTCTTGTGGCTTGACTATCATGCTCCTCAATTCAGGCTTAATTAAAACTTCAGTTTTAGACACCCTTTATCCATTCACTTAAAACCTGGACAGATTTTGGAGCAAGTACTTGTGCTCAGGAATACCTCTTAATCTTTGCATTTCCTAAGAGCACTTTCAAAGCTCTGTGGAAAAAGGAAAAAAAAAAAAAAAAGATGGTGATGATGACCTGGTGAATATTTTTTGTGGCCTCAGTGAAGAATAAACCACTCTCATAGCTCATTCTGTGGCTCATTATGTTGAGGCCAATGATTTTGATTTTGAGGTCAACAAAATAATTATGAATGAAAACTTTTACTTAGCAAAGGGGAAAATACATTAGGAAAAAGAAAGCAGACCCCCAAATATCAATGCATAGCTTCAGGAGAGTTGACAAAGCCACATAATTTCTCAAATGTCTTCCTAAATTTTAAGCCAAATAAATTTTAGTAAACTTTTAACTAAAGTTTGTCTTAGATAGTACCCTACTTTAGGTTAGTTACCACATAGTAGAGTTTTACTGTTTGATACTGTAAAATATGACTTTTAACCTCCTTGAGGGATTCATAATTAGTCCATTTTTTCTGTTGTACACAAAGGGCAGCATCATTTTTCTATGTGATCTGAACAAAATTTATATTTGCTGTATCTTTGCTATTATGATGTAATATTGCTTATATTTTTTATTCATATTCATTCAATCAGGAAATGGAACCACAATAACATAATACCCCTGTGGAGAAATATTACTGTCAGCTTAGAAACAATTTTCAAGAATTAAATTTGGTGAAGAGTGTGGACTCACTGGTTTCATCATTATTGTTCTGATTTTGCTTAGGATGAACTCTATACATTTGCTATAATCACTAGCTGATCAGCTTTTGACACAAACAGCTCAGGCAGTTTGCCATGTCAACAAATGTTTCTACACAATATAGCACACATCTCTCTCATTACCTGGACACATTCCATGCAAAACAAGTAGAATATTTTGATGAAACATTCCTTTTGTCACACAAAACTATATTAGTGAGGTCAAATTAACAGTGTATGGAAGATACAGTTTCATGAAATAGGTTGCACACACGTTTTTTTTACAATGGACTTGACTCCTTCTGACATTAGTAAAACTTACATTGATTAACCAGTAAGCTGTAATGTTGCTTTCGATCCAAACTGAATCAATTTTACTTAACACTAAATTTTCTTGACTTTGGGGTGTTTAGGCTAAGTAGATATTACATTGCTTGTGGGAAAACACTACACTTGTAATTAAGCTAAGGAGATAATTTCAAGAAAAGATAAAAATAGGGCAAAGTTTTAAGGATAATGGGATTCTCAGAAATGCAAGAACTCTCCCTACTTGAATGAAACAAATTACATTATCATTCATCATATGACTAATCTAAGAGTAGCCACCTCTCTGTTAAAATAGACCTATTGAATAAAATGATAAAATATAATCATTTAGTAGAGGGATAACAAATTAAGAACTACTATTAAGAACTCTGTATTGAGCTAGCATTCCTTAAATTCACTTTAACTGAATAAACAACAAAAACAAAAAGACTTAAATGAAAAACATGTACTTCATATTTTCTATAAATAATAGTACAGAGTAAAATTAATATATTAGATAGATATCCATACTTTTTAACATATCATCTAGAACTCCCTCTTGTATGCAGTACATAAAAGTGATGTCCTGGGATTTCCCTGGTGTTCCAGCGGTTAAGACTTTGGGCACTCATTGCATGGGGCACAGGTTGGATCCCTGGTCAGGAACTAGGATCTTGCCTGCCACACGGCATGCCCCTCCTCCAATGAATAAATAAATAAATAATATTAAAAATGATGTCCTGATTTGTGATGGCTACAGGTAAAATGACTGCTCAGAAGTGGTGTCCAGTTAATACAGGAGACTATTCAGGATGGAGTTAAAATTTCTCTTTTGATAAAAATTCCTTGCTAGTTAGACTTGCTGTTTATGCCTGAATACAACTGAAGCTTATAAAGAATTCAGTTGTTCATGGTAATTATGAAATGTCAAATACAATGTAAAAATTGTAAATCAAGATAAGGTTCTGATAAACTATACAATCATTTATTTCTAGAAAATAATGAGGAAAAACTACTTAACATTATTTCTGTTGGAAAAAATTTACCAAGTAAGATATAAATTCTATAAGGTTGTTATGTGTTTTACCAAATCTTAGTCTCTGTCATGTTAAAATAAGAAGACCAGCAGACGGCATATTAAAAATAATTCCATTAAATACATCCTAGAAATTGCACAAAAAGACTTGTGTTAGAAATTATATTGAAAGGTAATGAGAAGCAAACATAGGTTATAATCTTCCCTAATGCTCAAATTACTGGCTAAAACTGAGTAATGAATTAAGAAGGAAATTTTATATTTTCCTAGTTTTTTTTTTTTCCCCATGAATTTCAATTCTTGCCTTTTTGAGAAGAAAAATGGAAAAACATTTTAAAAATGCATCACAACCAAATGACGTTTATCCCAAGAATTATAGATTGGCTTAACATTTGAGAATCAAATAATATAACTACACATCAATGGCACTGAAACATGTATAATATCATATAAGAAACATATCGCCAGTCTAGGTTCGATGCAGGATACGGGATGCTTGGGGCTGGTGCACCGGGATGACACAGAGGGATGGTATGGGGAGGGAGATGGGAGAGGGGTTTAGGATGAGGAACATGTGTACACCCATGGTGGATTCATGTTGATGTGTGGCAAAACCAATGCAGTGTTGTAAAGTAGAATAAAGAAAAAAAAAAAAAAGAAAACACATACGATTATCTCAGTAGATGCTATAAAGGCATTTGAAAAACTCTAATGTCTGCTTCTGATGGAAACTCTCAGCAAATAAGGAATTGAAGGGAATTTTCTCAACCTGATAAAGTTTATCTATGAACAACCTTCAGCTAACATTATTCTTTATGATGAAATATTTAATGCTTTCTCCTTACCCCCAAATCAAGAACGAGACAAGGATGTCTGTCCTCACCATTTCTATTCATCACTGTACAGGAATCTGGCCATCCCAATTAGGCAAGAAAAGAAGAGACAGATTGAAAAGGTTGAGGTAAAACTGTCTTTTCTCACAGATGACATGATTATCTGTAGAGGAAGATTGCTGGAATTTAGTGAATTTAGGTTGCAGAACACAAGTTCAATTTATAAAAATCCACTGTATTTCTTTATACTAGCAATGATCAATAAAAAATTCAATGCCATTACAATACCAAACTCATGGAACATTTAGAAAATAAGCTTGACAAAAGATATGCAAACCTGTGCACCAAAATTATAATGCTGAAGAAAATGAAAGAGGACTCAACGACAAATGGAGAGGTATACCTTGACCATAGTGAAAAACCCAACATTGTGAAGCTTCCACTTCTCCTTAAATTGATTTATGAATTCAACCTTATCCCAATAAAAATCTCAGTATGCTTCTTTTTGGGTAGAAATTTCCAAGGGAATTCTAAAATTCATACCCAAACTCACAATGCTTAAAGTAACCAAAGCAAATGTGAAAAATAAGAACCAAGTCGGAGGACTAATATTACCTGATTTCAAGGCTCATCCTAGGTCTATGTTAATTCAATGTGGCATTGGTATAAGGATGGGCAAATAGAGCAATAGAACAGAAGAGTCCAGAAATAAACCCACATGTATACGGACAACTGTTTTTTGACAAAGGTACAAAGCAATTTACTGGACAAAATAATCATTTTTTCAGTAAGTAAAAAAAAAATCATTTTTCAGCTGGGACAACTGGATATATATATTCAAAAAGAACTTGGCTCCATATCGTGCACCATATATAAATATTAATTTCAAAAGGATCTCAGACCTAATGTACAATCTAAAATTACAAAATATACAGAAGAAAACATATGAGAAAATCTTTGGGTTCCTATACAGAATTCTAGAAAATGAATTCTAATCTGTAGTGACAGAAAGCAGATGAGCATTTGCCTGGGTTGAGGGAAGAGTAGCGAAATGGAGTGGTTAGGGTAATAGACATATAGATATACAGGAAGGTATAGGTAGAAAGTGAGATAGACTGATACTCAGTCTGGGTCTAATCAAGAGAAGGAAAGAACACAGTAATTCAAACAGAGAAAGTTTAATGCACAGAATTATTAATTATACCAGGAGAGGTTAACAAGGACTCTATAGCAATAGCAACATAGAAGTAGCTATCTATATCCGCTTCTATAACTCTTGGCTAAGATCAAGTGCGTATCACTCCAAATGCTGAGATAGAGCATCTGAGTAAAGGCCCACTGCCACTTCCCCTCCTCCAGGTTGAGACATGGGCCTTCTTGGAAAGAGTGCAGCTTTGGCTCACTGGATAACAAAGCAAGTTGCTGTAGTGCGGGGCTGGCGCAACTAGCCAGAGATCCATCGGGTACAGTGCCAGGGGAATCTCTTCCCCAGAAATGTCTCACTGCAGGACTCAGCTATGAAAGTGCCTGAGGGAGCGCTGGGGGAAGCTTCTGGCCCCGGGGGCTCCTAGGCACTGTGGAAGCCTGGCCTTGCACGTGCTGTGGAAGCCTGCCCACAGCATGCAACAGAACACAGAAGCAAACCCTTTTCCTCCCGTGACACCTCTCCAGCATCCTCTACTGACATGTTCATTTTCATCTAGCAAGCAATGCATTTGTAGCTGAGAGGGAACTGGCACAAAGGGATTACAAAGACACATGAAGATATATATATATATATATATATATATATATATATTTTTTGGAGGGAGTGCACGCTGGGTATATTCACTTTCTTGACTGTGATGTTGTTGTTATTTTAGTAGCTAAGTCCTGTCTGACTCTTTGGTGACCCCATAGACTGCATCCCATTAGGCTCCTCTGTCCATGGGATTTCCCAGGCAAGAATATTGGAGTGGGTTGCCATTCCCTTCTTCAGGGGATCTTCCCTACCCAGGGGTCAAACCTGGGTCTCCTGCATTGGTAGGCGGATTCTTTACTGCTGAGCTACCAGGGAAGCCCCTTCACAGGTATAGACATACGTTGAAGCATCTAATTGTACACTTAAAATATGTGCAGTTTCAGTTCAGTTCAGTCGCTCAGTCGTGTCTGACTCTTTGTGACCCCATGAATCGCACATGCCAGGCTTCCCTATCCGTCACCAACTCCCGAGGTTCACTCAAACTCATGTCCACTGAGTCAGTGATGCCATCCAATCATCTCATCCTCTGTCGTCCCCTTCTCCTCCTGCCCCCAATCCCTCCCAGCATCAGAGTCTTTTCCAATGAGTCAACTCTTTGCATGAGGTGGCCAAAGTATTGAAGTTTCAGCTTTAGCATCAGTCCTTCCAATGAACAGCCAGGACTGATCTCCTTCAGAATGGACTGGCTGGATCTCCTTGCAGTCCAAGGGACTCTCAAGAGTCTTCTCCAACACTACAGTTCAAAAACATCAGTTCTTCAACGCTCAGCTTTCTTCACAGTCCAACTCTCACACCCATACCTGAGCACTGGAAAAACCATAGCCTTGACTAGATGGACATTTGTTGGCAAAGTAATATCTCTGCTTTTGAATATGCTATCTAGGTTGGTCATAACTTTCCTTCCAAGGAGTAAGTGTCTTTTAATTTCATGGCTGCAGTCACCATCTGCAGTGATTTTGGAGCCCCAAAAAATAAAGTCTGACACTGTTTCCACTGTTTCCCCATCTATTTCCCATGAAGTGATGGGACCGGATGCCATGATCTTCATTTTCTGAATGTTGAGCTTTAAGCTAACATTTTCACTCTCCTCTTTCACTTTCATCAAGAGACTTTTTAGTTCCACTTCACTTTCTGCCATAAGGGTGGTGTCATCTGCATATCTGAGGTTATTGATATTTCTCCTGGCAATCTTGATTCCAGCTTGTGCTTCTCCCAGTCCAGTGTTTCTCATGATGTACTCTGCAAAGAAGTTAAATAAGCAGAGTGACAATATACAGCCTTGACGGACTCCTTTTCCTATTTGGAACCAGTCTGTTGTTCCATGTCCAGTTTTAACTGTTGCTTCCTGACCTGCATATAGGTTTCTCAAGAGTCAGGTCAGGTGGTCTGGTATTCCCATCTCTTTCAGACTTTTCCACAATTTAATGTGATCCACACAGTCAAAGGCTCTGGCATAGTCAATAAAGCAGAAATAGACGTTTTTCTGGAACATGTGCAGTTTATTATATGTCAATTATACTTCATTAAAGCTACTAAGCATGTATACAGTATTCCTGTACTTGTCTCCTAAGTGAACTGATCCTTTTATCTATTAGATGTTTAAGTGGAAGATGTCTGTCTGTCTGTCTGTATATGTTACTTTTTCGTACCAAGAGATGAAATTGCTGATCATTAGGGCTTCTTGTTTTACTCAGAGTGGAATCCTCTAGAGGCTCTACCTATACATCCACTCTGACTCCTATTCAGGAGCCAGTTTTGACGGAGGAAGCTCACCTCCACCTACCTATCTAGGGGAACGAGGGATTACATGTATGTGTGTATGTTAGTTGCTCAGTTGTGTTCGATTCTTTGCAACCCCTTGGATTGCAGCCCACCAGGCTCCTCTGTCCTTGGAATTCTCCAGGCAAGAATACTGGAGTGGGTAGCCATTCTCTTCTCCAGGGGATCTTTCCAACCCAGGGATCAAACCCAAGTCTCCCATATTGCAAGGCAGATTTTTTACCATCTGAGCCGCGAGGGAAGCCCAGGGATTAAATAGACTTCCTTGGAAAAAATCCAGGGCCAGCCTTAATTGAGACTTGGTTCAAATGGGCATCAACTCTCTCACTGTGGTATACCTCTCTTCCCCTCCTTGTCATCCCGGTATTGATTCCTGGTTTTACTGGATATCTCTGGACCTTGTAGCTCCCTTCTCTCTTTGGAAAGCATCCATGGCTGCTGCTGATTCAGTGATTTTGATAATATATTGGGTTAGAGCCGCGTGTGCTGCCTTTGAGTCTTAGACAGCACTGACTGCCCTTCCTCTCATGCCCAGTCTCTTGTATGTTAAAGAGCAATCTGGCATTAACTTAAGTGTACTTAGTGACTACTGTGTACAGGTTTTCTGTTAGTTATTAAGGCTACAACAGTGAACAATACATACTCAGTATTCTAAGCCCTCATGATGTTTACATTTTAGTAGGAATTATAGAAAGCATAAGCAAAAATTTCTCTCAATATGCCATGTCTTTCATCAAGCCAGAATTATTATCAGCTTCTTGAGAGCAGGGACTTGGAAACGGTGAGCTATAGTGATACCGTTTACATGTGTACCCATACACATATAGAACATTTACCCTGTTACATGGTGACCTCTTCCTAGACGAGTGCTTGTTGGAGAGCTGGGCTGTTTTTCCACTAGCTTAATATGTCTAAAAGTAAATAATATTGTTTATAAAACCTGAAACTGTGGCCTAGAGTCTATACATGGCTTTTTCCCCTGCCCTGTCACCAGACATCACTAAATGAATCTCACGCTGGCGGGTGGAGTGGCTGAGACAGGATGGGAGTTGAGGCATGCATCAGTTTTTCACTGAATCAATAAATAGGCTTTTGAGCCTGACTCTGTGCCCAGGGCCAGGATGGTTTTGTAGGATTTAATTTGTCCGTATGGACGTTAAATTGTAAAATGTTAAGACTAGTCAACAGAGACGATTTGGCTTGGGAACAGTGGTACTAACCCCAGGCCAAAGGGAAGCCAGAAATGAGCAGTGTGGGATCTTGGGGTCAAACAAATCTCTATGGAAAAATCTGGGCTTCACAGGATGTTCAGAAAATTGTAAAGCTGCAGGAAGCAGGAAGAGTGCATATGAGAATGAAAAAGGGCATGTGGTAGGATGAGACGTGAGCCTATTAGAAATGTCGTGAAAATAATCACATTTTTAAAAACTGAAACGTGTATTTGTATATTCCATAATGTACTGGTATCTGTGGTTTTAGTAATGTATTTTAAAGATGCATGATGTTTACTAGTTTCTAACTAGTTACTAGTTAAACAGTCAAAACCTTGTTTCTAAACTCTCTCCAAAGGCACAAGGCAAGTCTTTTTTTCTAATAATATGATTGCAGTAATTACATTTAATTAATTATTGACCTCAGAACACATAATGTACCATTCCATTTATTCTCTAATTTTATCCAGTAGATTTCTCATCCAACTCATATTCACCCTCCAATTACAGAGAACTTGTAGACCTGGCCTCTTGTTTTCACTAAGCTGTCATTTTATAATGCTTTAGAAAAAAATTATATGCATAGACCTGGAAGAAAACAATGATGGTTTAATAATGCGACATGGAAGCTGTGCACTCCTCAGACGATTTTGTATTGATTTCGATAGAGCAGAACTAATTCATTGCTTTCTGGGCAAAGTACACTAGAGAGAATCTTTCAATGAACGCTGCAATGAGATGACCCATATTTGTATTGCAAAATAAAGCATGAAACAGTTTTAAGTTCGAAATAGAAATATCCTTAGTAAATTAGGTACAAAATGTTCCCTAGGTACCATAGAAGACATCCCAAATAACACTGCCAACTTTAGTGGGAGCAGTTAAATATAATTTTCTAAGTCCTTTACTAGCCCCTGAATAGACTGGATATCCTCCCCCACACAGAACATATGTCTTCTGGGTCCTGATTCCCTGGATGATAGAAATCCATGTCCATGTACTTCTCTCCTCAGCCCCACCCAGCTCAGGCTGGAGGAAGGCCTTCCTTCAGACAGGTCGAGGGACCAGGAACAGAATGGCAAACTTTTCAAAATGGATATATTGCACTCATTCTTAAAAAAAAAAAAAAAAAAAAATCCTGGAACCATACTATCTTTGTGAGGTCAACAGTAGGTATCTGACTTACTTTGGAGGAAAATGACTTGATATTAGTTTATTTGTGTTCTTCAGTTTCAAAACCCTTAAATCTTGCCATTTCCAATAACCCCAAGCCTCTGAAACTCCATTTAAAAAATCTCCTGACCTCTAACCATCACCTCCTGTTCTTCCAGCTTACTGATTCTAGTCTTCTTACTCCAGAAACTTCCTGAAGTTACTGAGATCCATCATTACCAGAAATTACAATTTTGGGTCCTTCTAACCATCCTTCTCACACTCTCACTCTATACTTACAGTTTGGATTCTATGGTTCAGCTCTATAACTATTCCTTGAAAATACTCAAGTTTCTCACCACCTCCCTTTTATTCACTATACTTCACCTGTCAAAACTCCAACCATGGAGTATGTGATAGACTGAATTGTGTTCCCCTCATACAAATTCATGCTTTGAAGTTCTAACCCCAATGTGACTATATTGGAGACAGTGCCTATAAGGAGGTAATTAAGGATAAATGTGGCCATAACGGTGGGCCCCGAACCCACAGATCAGTGTTTTTATAAGAAACAGCAAAGCTCCCTACCTGCTACTCCTCTCTGTTGCTCTCTATCTCCCTCAATCTGCCACATGAAAACACAGTGAGAAGGCAGCTATTTGTAAGCCAGGAAGATTGTTCTCACCAGAACTGACCATGCTGGCACCCTGAGCTCAGACTTTCAGCTTCCAGCACTGTGAGGAGTAAATTTCTGTTGTTTAAGCCATTCAGTCTATGGTTCTTTACAATGGCAGCTTAAACAGACTGATATAGTGTTGGGCAGAAAAATGGCTCCTCAAAGATGTCTACAACCTAATCCTTGAAGGCGTGAATATGTTAGAGTGTATGGCAAAGTTGCAGATGGAATGAATGCTGCTAATAGAGGAACTTGAGATGGAGGCTCATCCTGCATTATCTGGGTGGGCACACCGAGGCAGAGAGGGAAAAGCAGAGTTGGGAGCATGACAAACTGACCAGCTGGATGTTGACTTTAAAGAGGAAGGGAGCAGTGAGCCAAGAAACGCACTCTAGAAGCTGGAAAAGACAAAGAAAATGGATTCTTCCTGGAGTCTCCAGAAGGCATGAAGTCTTGTGGACATCTCAGATTTAGCCAAATGAGACCCATTTTGATCCATTTTTGTACCTCAAGCAAAATAAGATAATAACTGTGTTTTTTGTGGTATGTTGGAACAGCAATAACAAACTAATACCCACAGTTAAACACAAGGATCTACATACTGCTAGCCAGCACCCACAGAGCTGATCACTGGAATAATTACACAACCTTGCTAACTGGCCTCCCTTCAAATATAAAGACATATCAAATTGACCTCTTGATATTTCCAATCAATCTTAGCCCAATCTCTTTTTTACAAATTATCTTTCTCCCTTTCCAAGGTGATTCTTTCTTACCTTTGCTTTCCTCAGATCTCCGACACCACCTTTCCTCAATTTACTCTCAGCTAGTGCTTATTTCTTCATAGAAAACTGGTTACAGTTAGGGTAATACAGCATCTTCCCACCATTTCTCTAATCGGCTTTCATTGCTATTGCAACTCAATGCATATGCATCCTGCCTTCCACATGTACTGGATGAACTGTCTGTAAGCCAATCGAAATCTAATCTCTTCTACTGAGCCCTAGATCCCTTCCCTCTTAACTTTTCGGAGACCACCCTAATGGCAAGAGCATTAACTCAGCTCAGGGAAAACATGCAGAAGTTTTAATTGCACCTACCACTTCCAAATATACAAGTAATTTTTGTATGTCCTGAGTCCAGTGACTTCTCCATTTCTGCTGTTAAGGCTCAGTTCAGTTTCCCCTTCATCACGCACCTGGATGTAGGCTATAACATCCCTGTCTTCACTTTCTACTACTTACACACTTAGGGATTGTTTCCTAAAGGGAAGCTTAGATACAACTACTTCCTGACTTAGCATCTTCAAAAATCTCTCCACTTCAAAAGTAAAAATTCCAGGCTCTACAACAGGCTATAAAAATGTATATCACCCTGGCATTTCTTTGGAAGGAATGATGCTGAAGCTGAAACTCCAGTACTTTGGCCACCTCGTGCAAAGTTGACTCATTGGAAGACTCTGATGCTGGGAGGGATTGGGGGCAGGAGGAGAAGGGGACGACAGAGAATGAGATGGCTGGATGGCATCACGGACTTGATGGACGGGAGTCTGAGTGAACTCTGGGAGTTGTTGATGGACAGGGAGGCCTGGTGTGCTGTGATTCATGGGGTCACAAAGAGTTGGACACGACTGAGCGACTGAACTGAACTGAACTGAACCGGACATGTCTGCTTTTCCATCTCATTTTCTACAACTGCTCTGTTTTCTTTAGTCATGCTGAACTTCTTCTCTTGTCTTCTGTTCCTACTTCAGGGCCTTTGCTTTTGCTTGATCTTCCTCCTCTTCACTGACTGGGTAACTGTCTTCTCCTTACTGATGTCTTAATTCAGATGTCACCTCTTTTAATAAGGCTTCAGTGGCCCTATCCAATCAAACTTAAGGTTGTTATTTTACATTGCTGGTCAAAAGAAAAAAAAATCTTTCTTCATAGCATGTATCAGTACCTAAACGCTTTCATTCCATTATTCACTTATTGTCTGTGTGGCTCCATCAGAATACATGCAAGGCATATACTCTTTCAGTGAAGTTTTATGACTGATTCTTACATACTGAATTCCACTACAGAGTCAACTTGGGGGAAGGAAGATTTGGGTAAGCCAAAGTCTTTTCATGTGATCATTTACTTGTCCTTGAAAGTAGTATGAAAATAGCATTCCTGTGACTTGCCACAGTTCTGGCCAAAGTTGGCATCATTAGAAAACAGTCCAGGCAGTGGCAGCACCCACCTTTATCCTGTTGCTTCTGGGACAGGACTGGTGACAATAACATGTGTCTCAAATGAACAACTTACACTTGTAGGCGTCTGTATTTTAATTTTTATTCCAATGATGAACAGTTTGGGGCTGTCTCTGCATTTTTTGCTTATGCATTGGTTTGATTTCTCAGATTGGAATGGAATAATCTTGATGGTAGAAACAATGTATAGTTCTTTAAATCACTACAGTACCAAGGACATAACAGGTTCTCTATGAATAGTTTGACTCATTGAGAGATTTTCAATTTAATTAGGAATGTTACTTACCTTCCTGGGACCTTCCTTTCCTCCATTCCTAACAACAATGTCCACATTCTACCTTATCCATCATGCTGTTATGTTAGCTATGAGCGGAGGAATAATCATTCCTCTTTCTGATTTACAGAACAGAATGTTACTGAAGTTTCTTTGATGGTAATGACATAAACTCTTAAAAGCTTTTCAGTAGAGGCTTAGCTGTTGAAGATCCAGTGAGACCATTCAAAGGCTTAACTGCTGAAGGTGCAATGATTCTCCATAATAAGCTGATCTCCTATATCATGGGCTGCACAAACAGGAATGTTTTAAACTTTTAATGTATCATTTGGCATTATATAAAGGTACACATTTTCTCACTTAGAAGATTGCTTTTTGAAAATCTTGTTGTGTGAAGGTAATAAGTCTATTTTGTTGTGAGACATGTGTTTTTCTGACTGGTACAATATCCATGCTTTGATTTTTGCTTTTCTTGACTGATTCAATCATAGTATAATATATAAATGAAGTGGTTAACATTAAGGGGGTGGCAAAAACTTTAGGGAGGAAGCTAAAGTTAAAACTATAAGAGACGGTTCTTTTTGTTGCTGGTTTAAAACAATAAAAGTATTCAGTGTGTACAGAAAAAAAATAAAATTCTATTAATTAGTTCTTTTGTTGTAATTTAGCTCTGCCCTAGGAAAATATACTTTTTCTGTTAAAAGATTATGTGAAAACAAAGATCATTCATTTATTCAGCCAGTCATCTTTGCTATTACTTCGTAAGCTTTATAAATGTGAGGACGGGGTCCATAAGGTTCCATTTGTTGCTCCAGTTAGTCATAGTACCTGTCTGAAAGTCAAATGCATAAATGCTGTGCATAATGTAAAATCTCATAATTACCCACTGACAGGCTTTCCTGATGACTCAGACAGTAAAGAATCCACCTGCAATGTGGGAAACCTGGGTTTGAACCCTGGGTTGCAAAGATCCTCTGGAGAAGGGAATGGCAACCCACTCCAGTATTCTTGCTGTAGAATCCCATGAAGAGAGGAGCCTGGTGGGTTACAGCCCATGGGGTCACAAAAAGTCGAATACGACTGAGCAACAAACACTTTCACCAACTTGTTAAGGATTTCATGCCTTCCTAAATATTTCTTTCTCCCACACATGAAAAATACATGAAAATAACACATGAATATTAGAATGATACAATGTATAATCATTTCCCTGAAGACAGTCACTTACAGACACATTCAAAGCAAGGAATAATGACATTTATTTGAAGATGGGTATGAAGTATGTGCAATAAGTGTGTATAACATGAAACTGGCAATTGTAGAACCCCTCAGTTGAATCACACTATTCTAACAAAAAGCTTAACTAATTCACTATTAGCTGAGACTGGCTCTGCTGTTAAGAAAAGAATAATAACATCATGATAGCAAAGATAAAATGTTAACCTCTTATGGGGCAGGAAAATGAGGTGGAGACACCAGGAAGAATCCACTGACTCTAAACTCTTCTTCTTCCTCTTATAGCACAATCCTTCTATAAATGCAAAAACCATAGTGGAACTGTTGTGATCTTTCCCCACATTATTTCAAAAGTTCAAAGAGAAGCTCAATCAAATCAGATGTTGAACTATTCAAAGGTAGTTATTGCTCCTTTTATACTTCGTTTGAAATTCTGTTTAGCCTTGAAGCAGGCTTCTGTGATCGAAGGTGGTAAATGATAGATAGAGTTCAACAGAGTTCTGTGGTGAAGGGTAAGTATTTTAGTGTGTCTGTGACCTGATCCAAAGGCTATTTCTAGCAGTTTGTCATTTAGTACGGAGAAGGTTAGTGAGGTCATGTTGATATATGATCTTTTATGCTCTGAACTTATCACTGCAGTTGAACCAGCTCTACAATTCTCATTAACAATGAGCCACTATTTTTTGATACTAAAGAATAAAATAAAATAACTGCTTTACTTTATTCTCCAAACTAAAATATAAAGAAAACTCAAAGCTTAAAGTTTGAAGTATTTAGCTGGAGAAATTTAGGGCATCTTTATTTTTACCCACAGAAGTAAAAATAGCTTTAGTATTCTCAGAAGAAAACCAAATAGTATCACATTGATGGAATTGCCAGTGAAAAGTGTCTGAATGTTAACATCACCATGATATATATTTAGTTCTAGCAATGAGATTACCTGAAAAAACATTCTAGCATCCTAGCACACATTCCAAAAGGAATGGAATTCTCTAAAGAAAGAAAATGCTGAGGTAGGAAAGCACTGTGGGATGGGAACAGCAGCAGCCTGGGAATTAGGACATGAGTTCTAGTCTCTGATTTGCCCATGTGTGAGCCAAATGATATGCAGCAAAGACCAAAGTCTCTCTTTACTTGATTGTTTCTTGCTTGGATTTCACTGACAACCTTTTGAATGTTTCCAAGTCGGCTGACAAGCCCACCAAGTTCATTAACGCATCTGAACCACAGGCCTTTCTAATCTGGTCAGATTCATCACTGGTTCCAACAGTATTAAGGACAAAGTTGAAATTTCTTAGCAAGCTGTTCAGGTCTTTTAAGGTTGAACATTTATTCACCTCTCTAGCCATCTTACCCTACTTCCCTCCTCCTCTGCCATCCTCTCACCATGCAGAGCTACTTAAACTTCTGCTCTTATATTCACAACTTCATTTCCCCCACCACTGACTCAACCAACTCTCCCATCATGAGGTTAACTAACTGCTTAATTTAACTTAATGGCTGCCTCTTTCAAGCAGTTTTATTGACCTTTCCTTCTGGGTTTGGTACCATCCACTGTTTTCTTATTTTCTCTTTATCTGTTTTCTTATTTTCTCCCAATTTCACTACCCATTAGATTAAAACTTCTTGGCAAATAGTAGTAAATGAATACATAATGAATGAATGAAAATAAACTCTCCTTATTTCTATTATTTTTAAGGGGAAGATGGAGCTGAGTCATTGGCTAATACCATCATTAAGAAATAAAGTCATTTTTACTGGAAATTAAAAATATCTCCCCTCTCCTCATTCTGGTTGAATGCTCTGGTAGAGAAAAACTGGTTAGTTAACCAAACTAATGTTAATTCATCAGAATACTAAGATTAATCTTAAAGCGACTGTTAGTTAGCTCCTTTTAGTTTCTAAGCAAAAGAATCTTTTAACTGGCTTTAAATAAGTTCCTCCCGACTTGTTCAATAAATCCCCCCTTTTCCTACCCTTTCTTAGTTCCACCTGATTATGATTTATAGTTGGTTGTTACCTATCTCTGCCAAAAGCACAGAGGCAGCCTGGAACAATGGAATAAAAGATTAATTCCATATAGAATCAGAAAATCTGGGTTTGAGCTTATATATTCTTATGGTGACTTTGGGCAACGAACTGAATCTTTGGGCTTCATTCTCCTTTTCTGTAATATAGGATGGTGCCCATTTCACAGAGTGATAAGGTAAGGCTCAAATGAGATTATATGTGCTATGAAAGCACTTTGCAAACAATTAAATGCCAAATAAACATATCATCACTCTAAACCCAGAGCACAGTATTACTTATAACCAGCTCTGCAGTCTAACTTTTTCCTAGAGATAATATATTTGGCAAAAAGGACTAATTAGAATTTTATCACCTCTGCTAAGTGGTTAGGATAGAAACTAGGAAAAAAAAGCTTGAAGAAAGGAGGAAGATCAGTACATTCATTAGCTCAGATATAAACCACAACACAGATCCCTGACTCTGCTACTTGGAATTCAGAAAGTGACATCTCTGCCCTATAAAACTATGCCTGGTCTGAGACGTTTCTCTCTCTGGCCAGACAGTCACCTCTACGATGGGGAATTCTTGGCAAGAATGGGAATTCAGAGCACACTGAATGTCTCAACAGTGTCTCATATTCTGAAAATGCCTTTGCAATCAATTCTATATATTATGCCTCACAAAAACCTAGAGGAGTATGTTAATATTATCCTTGGACCAGAAAAGGAAGACAGCTAGCAATTAAGTGATTTGCCTCAGGTCATAGAGGGAATTAAAGCTGACATTAGCATTCACAGGGCCTTCTCTCTGTGCCAAGGAGAACTCTTCTACTCCTCTATTTGTGGGCTTTCAGTATTATGACCAGACTTAACCTGTCTTCAAGGCAGTTGACCTTTAAGCACTGGTGAAGGCCTAAGAAGGCAACTATACACTTTGTGCTGACTTAGCCATGCCCATATGTCGAAAGCGGTGGGCACAATTTTCAGTCGAAAAAATGATATAGGAAAAGAAGCTGGCTTATAGTTAGGCAGGACATGCAAAAAAGAAACAGGAGTGCAAATTTGTGTTTTGTCTTATGAGTTTGATGTTCTTTCTAGCAGACTGTTCTCAAACGGTTGATTTCTTAAGGATGAGAGTTAACTGTATTAAAACCAGTCTGTATATAAATAATAAAGCAATTGTATGGGACTATTACCACTATTTACTATTATCTTGACCATTGGTTCCATTTTTAAAATCTTTCTACCAATTCATTTTGGTTATGTATCCTATCCCACCTGGGGAACCTCATATTTACTTCCATATTTTAAAATTTCAAGTTTGCTTACTTTATTAACCACACACTAAAGTGAAAGATAGAATATATATCTTAGGCATTAATCTCATTACCAGTAATTTCTAGCTCTTTTAGACAGGTAGTAGGAGGGTACTGACACATTCCCGTTTAAAACAGGATGATATAACGCTTACCCTGGCCATTGAAATACGATCAGAAATGACACATGCTGCTTCGAAGTGAAAGCTTTAAGAGCTAGTGTGAGATGTGTCACAGATATTTCTCTTTTTGCCACAGTAGCTATTGTTCCAGGTAGTATCTTGTCTGTTTGCCTGGTACTAAACTGAAGCCCAGTGGAACAGAGGAGTGCCAACCCATGGTGAGCATGTATCTTGAGAGAGAAAAAAAAATTCATTTTAAACCATTTAGATTTGTGGGTTGTTTGTAACTAAAGCATAATATATCCTGTCCTAACTGATACAGTTCACCTTGTTCAAAAGGAACACATACATTGAAGGGAATAGGAGATTACTAAGGAATAGGAAAGGCTGTCCATGCATTAAAGTGAAAAGCACAATGCATTGTCTCTGAGGGAAGGCAAATGGAGGAGCAGAGAAGTGACCTTATCTGGATGTACCAGTCACATGCCTTCCTAACACAGGTGGTAAAACTGGCATGGTGGTCAGACCACCACTGGGAGGCTTTACCCACTTCAACATGTCAAAAATTTTGTTCTGTAGGGAGCCCAGAAATAAACTCATGGACCTCTGGCAAATTAATCTATGACAAAGGAGGCGGGCATACACAATGGAGAAAAGACAGTCTCTTTAACAAGTGGTGCTGGGAAAGCTGGAGAACTATATGCAAAACAGTGAAATTAGAACATTCCCTCAGACCACATACAATAACAAACTCAAAATGGTTTTGAGTTTACGTGGTTTAAAAGACACTAAACTAGCAAACTAGAAGAGAACATAGGCGAAACACTCTTCGACATAAATCATAGTAATATTTGCTTGGATCAGTTTTCCAAGGCAAAAGAAATACAAGGGAAAATAAACAAATGGGACCTAGATAAACTTAAAAGCTTTTATACAGCAAAGGAAACCATCACAAAACAAAAAGACAAGCTACTGAGTAGAGAAAATATTTGCAAATGATGCAACCAACAAGGAGTTAATACCCCAAATATACAAACAGCTCACATAACTCAACGGCAAGAAAACAAAAAACCCAATCAAAAAAACAGGCAGAACACTTGAATAAACTTTTTTCAAAGTAGTTACACAGATGGCTATCAAGCACATGAAAAGATGCTCAACATTGCTAATTGTTAGAGAAGTGCAAATCAAAACCACAGTGAGGTATTTATTACTCATACCTGTCAGAATGCCTATCATCAAAAAGTCTACAAAGAACACATGTTGTAGAGGATGTAGAGAAAAAGTAACTCTCCTACACTGTTGGTGGGAATGTAAACTGGTGCCGCCACTGTGGAAAACAGTATGGAGGTTCCTTAAAAAACTAAAAATAGAACTACCAGATGAGCTAGCAATTCCACTCCTGGGAATATATCCAGGAAAAACAAAAATATTAATCCAAAAAGGTTCATGCATCAAAGTGTTCATTACAGTACTGTTTACAAAAGCCAAGACATGGAAGCAACCCAAGTGCCCATTCACAAATGATTGGAGTAAGACAAACATAATGGAATATTACTCAGCCATGAAAATAATGAAATATTGCCATTTGCAGCAATGTGGATGGACCTAGAGAATATGATGCTTAGTGAAATAAAGTCAGACATGTGTGTGTGTGCATGCTAAGTTCCTTCAGTTGTGTCCAGCTCTTTGTGACCATATGGACTGTAGCCTGACAGGCTCCTCTGTCCATGGGGATTCTCCAGGCAAGAATACTGGAGTGGGTTGCCATGCCCTCCTCCAGGGGATTTTCCCAGCCCAGGGATGAAATCCGCATCTCCTGAGGCTCCTGTATTGCAGGCAGATGCTTTACTGCTGAGCCACTGGGGAAGCCCACAATGTCAGACAAAGACAAATACTATATGATATCACTCACATGCGGAGTCTACACAATAATACAAGTGGATCTACACAACCTAGAAACAGACTCACAGACATAGAAAACAAACTTCTGGTTACCAAAAGGGAGGGGTATGGGGAGAGAGCCAAATCAGGGGTATGGGGTTAACAGACACAAACTACTATACATAAAGGGCTTCCCTGCTGGCTCAGATGGTGAACAATCTGCCTGGAATACAGGAGACCCATGCTCACTCCCTAGCTCAGGAATATCCCCTGGAGAAAGAAATGGCAACCCACTGCAGTAATTTTGCCTGGAGAATTTAATGGACAGAGGAGCTTGACGTGCTATAGTCCACGGGGGTCACAAAGAGCTGGACATGACTGAGTGACTAACATACACATACTATACATAAAATAAGCATGTAACAAGGATTTACTGTGTAATACAGGGATTTATACCCAGTATCTTGTAACAACCTATGCTGCTGCTGAGCTGCTTCAGTCGTGTCCTACTCTGTGCGACCCCATAGACGGCAGCCCACCAGGCTCCCCTGTTCCTGGGACTCTCCAGGCAAGAACACTGGAGTGGGTTGCCATTTCCTTCTCCAGTGCATGAAAGTGAAAACTGAAAGTGAAGTCGCTCAGTCGTGTCTGACTCTTAGCGACCCCATGGACTGCAGCCCACCAGACTCCTCCGTCCATGGGATTTTCCAGGCAAGAGTGGAGTACAATTGGCAAAAAAAAAAAAAAAAAAAAAAACCCACCATGGAATCACTATGTTGTACATCTGAAACTAATACAACATTGTAAATCAACTATACTTCTATAAGAAAATTTGTTGTGTTAAATGGCAGAATCTGACAAATTCTTGACTTATCCAGAAAATAAAATGACCTTTCAAAAACAACATTCTGGTTTTTCAAAAGCTGAAGAGGCAGAGAGAATAAATGTAAGTTAGAATTAAATTGTCTCACTAAGGAAGAATAGCTTAAGGTGAAGGAAGTAACGGAAAACATGGGAAAAAAACAGCAATGAAAATAGGAAACACTGGACGTGGAAATATACTCCAGCTTCTAGAAAAGTGAATACAGAAGATTTAGAGGAATTTTGATAACAAAATCAAAATTTAAGAGGAATGGGAAATCTGGCATAAGCTAGTATATTATGTTCCAATAAGGCCACAATCCTGAGTAGGAACCCTCAGTCCTTGCAGAATATTATATTACTCCATTAATTAATTCAACAAATGTTTATTGAGCAACTACTAGGAGAAAGGAATTGTGTTAAAATGTTGAGAGTCAAAAGAGAATATAGTTCTGCTCTCAAGGAGCTTACAGGATAGTGAAACAAAGAGATAACAAACAAACAAGCCTCCAGCTAGCATTTATTACATACTTAGTATTTGTTAGTGATTATGACAGGGACTTAACATAATTTTTCCCTAATTTTTACAAGTCCACTGCAGAGGGGTTATTGTCCTTTTAAACAGGATACCCTGAAGCTCAGGGAGGTGCAGTAACTTGGCTGTACATTTAAAAAATAAAAATGATTGACTAAAATAGGACTTGAAATCAACTTTCTGTGATTTCAGTCTCTGTATTCGTTCAACCATGTTTTGACGCCTTTCATACCTAACTTTAAAATTATGTGATACCTTCTTTACATTTTGAAATGTTAATTTTGTGTGTGTGTGTGCTATAAGTAGACAATGGATTCATCTCAGAGGGAAAAAACTGCCTTTTATGTGATTACATTTTAATCTCTTTTTCTTTTTTTGTAGTTCAACTGGAAGATGATTTTAGAAATTGATGGCACATTAATGATTTATAAGCCATATTTTGAGAATCTTTCTAGTAAGTCACATGCAAAATACTAAATTGCTTTTCAGGAAAGAGTCTAGAAATCAAATTTAACACAGGAAAAGGAATACTCTTAGGTCTAAAATAACAAAATGTTCTTTGACAAGATCAGCAATGATTAAGTTAGTTTTATAAAAATATAGCTGAGGGTAGAAACATTCTTCTTTTAGGAGCATTTAGTTCTTTTTCTTCAGGATTTGAACTCCAACAATTCAACAGGAAAGTTTCTCACAGTGTCCCCCATCAGAAACCCCAGTAATATACATCTATAATTGGAGGAAGACTTGGCATCTGAAACTACAGCTCACCATTTACTACAATCCAAACAGCTAAACTGATTTTAGCATCCTGGAAGAAAAACTGCTCCTCTGGTGCTGAACTGCTTTCCTATGAGTCTTGAGCCAAATATTAACGTAAATTTGAAAGGAAACAAAAAGCATTCAAACTCTAATGTAACTTGGGCTTATAAATCGGAGTTCAGTCACTTTAAATTAAGCTGGATTTCTGGAAGGAAAACTGCTCTTATTTTTGTATTACTGCTCTGACCTACAGTTTATGTATCGCTTAACAGTGCTCTAACTTTCCAGCCACAACACAAACGGAAAGCTCTGTACTGGAGGCTTCTGTGGTAACGCTCACTCCAGCAAACACAGACACACACCAGAGTGGTAGCCCGTTCCTAAGGTATTACAGAGACATGAGCAGTTTCACTCAGATGCTTTCTGTAATCTGTGCATCAAGGAACAATTTACGGTTGGTTCTTTTTAGTTTCCTTATTTTGATTTAAAAAGTAATACATGTTCATTACAGAAAAATTAAGAGTTCCAGGTAAGCAAAAAAAAAAAAAAATGTGTGTGTGTGTGTGTGTGTGTGTGTATATATATATATATATATATATATATATATATATAAAATCTAATTAGGAAACAAAGACTATTGGTAACATCTTGGCTTATATCTTTCTGAACCATTTTCTTTGTAAATAAACTAAATTTTCTTTCTATAAAAGTGCAATACTAGTTACTTATTACCTTATTTTTTTCACTTAATAACATGTTAACATGTTAAAGAAGATTTACAAATACTTTTAAATAGCTGTATAGTATTAGCGTGGGCCTCCCTGGTAGCTCAGCAGTAAAGAATCTGCCTGCCCATGCAGGAGACACGGGCTTGATCCTTGAGTCAGGAAGATACCCTGCAGAAGGAAATGGCTGCCCATTCCAGCATTCTTGCTTGGTAAATTCCATGGACAGAAGAGTCTGGCAGGCTGCAGTCTGCTGCTGCTGCTGCTGCTGCTAAGTCGCTTCAGTCGTGTCTGACTCTGTGTGACCCAATGGATGGCAGCTCACCAGGCTCCCCCATCCCTGGGATTCTCCAAGCAAGAACACTGGAGTGGGGGTGCCATTGCCTTCTCCAATGCATGACAGTGAAAAATGAAAGTGGAGTCGCTCAGTCATGTCCCACTCTTCACAACGCCATGGACTGCAGCCTACCAGGCTCCTCTGTCCATGGGATTTTCCAGGCAGAGTACTGGAGTGGGGTGCCACTGCCTTCTCCGAGCTACAGTCTATGGGGTCGCAAAAGTCCGACATGACCTCGCTGCTAAACAACAATAGTATTAGTGCATGGTTATTCTATTTTTTGAATAAACCGAGCACTATATTTGAATATTTAGGCTATTTCCAATATTTGGTTATTATAGTAGCATTCCTTAAAGATATTTTTCACCATCTTTGGAAAGAATGCTTATTTTTGAAAAGTTATCATTTATCTGTGAAAGCATCGACTCTTTGTGACCCCATTTACTTGTACATTTGTTTATTTTCAGCAAATGTCAAAAATAACACTTTGAAGGTGGTAAATAAGAAGTCAGCTGGCAATAAATAAAGTTTGCTAACTTTAAATCTTAGTTCTGACAGCTTGTCCTACCTTCTTCTCAGTTGGGGTCTAGTTTCAGGCCCAGCCAGGGGACTAGATGCCAGGGTTGGCTGCTTTCTCTGTCCTTGCTTCCCTTCTTAAAGATGTGAGGGTTCTCCCCTGGCCCAGTCCCGCCACCAGCCCTTATCCCCAGGGATGAGCCCAGTTTGTGCAATGCTAAAAGAAGGGTCCAGCTGGGATCCTCTGCCACTCTCCTTGGCTAGCCTTGCTACCGACAGTTTCCAGAATGTCTGACTGGCTCTTAGAATCATGCCTTGATCGCTTCAGTGGTGTCTGATTCTCTGAGACTCTATGGACTGTAGCCCACCAGGCTCCTCTGTCCATGGGATACTCCAAGCAAGAATACTGGAGAGGGTTGATATGCCCTCTTCCAAGGATCTTCCCAAACCCAGGGATTGAATCTACATCTCTTATGTCTCCTGTATTGTTAGGTGGGTGCTTCACTATCAGTGCCACCTGGAAAGCCCTGTCTGGAGCCCTCAGGAGTCACTTTAGCAAGATCCAGGCCATCCTGACCTTTGGGGTTGTGCCTAAACATTTCACCATTTCACAAAAAGTTTCTGTCATACATCACACATTTAGTGAGCACCTGCCTGCTTTTGGGAAGATTGTCTGGGTCTGGGACATAGCTGTGAAAAATGCAATCTCCAACTTTGTAAAGTGGGTCTATGGTTCACAAGTTCTGGGGGAGGGAATTCTGAGGAGTGAGAGAGAAAGCATGCATTTATTACATCCAGTTGAAAAAAATCTCTGAAATTTTTCAGTAGGATGGTAGCTTATATTTAGTTTTCAATATGATGGTCAATCATATTTAGTATGAAATGACTGTGGCATTAGATATTTATAATGTTTTTAGCTCTATGTGCTTTAATTATTTTCCCTTTTAAACTCATGATTCATGTTTGGCAAAACCAATACAATATTGTAAAGTAATTAACTTCCAATTAAAATAAATAAATTTATATAATAAAAAGATAAACAAAAAAAACTTATGATAACCTTTGTTAACATGAGCTTGGAAGGAAAAGAAAATCACCTAGGATATTTAAATTACAGTTTTGTTAATGTGTTATAAGAATATTATCATATGTGCCATCAGCTGGGCCTCTACCACCTACACATTTTCCACTGTTGCAGGAGTGTGTGTTGAACAATAAGGCATGGGTCACAGAAGTAAAGAAATAGGGATGACTCACAGGTTATAATCTTACCATCATTTACACAAGATTGTAACATCTGATTCACTGAACTCTCAATGTGAGGATATCTAATTTTAGAAACCGAGTCATTAAGCAAGTGGAAACAATTTTTTTCCTATTTCAGTGTCAAGTGGTTTTGTACAGAATTTTTATTTTTTGACACTGTCCATACTCATGATTATAAATTAGAAGAGGTCTCAGAAATATTCTAGCCCAAGACTTTAATAATAGAGATGAGAAAACTGAGCTAAAGTCAAGTGACTTGATGTTCCTTCAATGTAGAGATTTGAATAATCAAAAGCAATGAAAGATTTCTTTAAAAAAGTGAACCGAACAAGGTTTATACCCAAGAGAAATTTTTTTCAAAAAGTGTCAAGAAAAGGAAAATAATCAATTAATTCATGTCCAATTATCAAATCCAAAATTTTTAGCCTGACATTAAAATTCCATTGTTTTGTTCCTAACTAGCACAAGTTCTCCTCTCTAGCTAAATTAAATTTTGAGCACAATTAACATTTTACTACTAGTATATAGGTGCACTACACCATTTGGCATGCTAATGCATGGCTTTGACCTTCTTCACACCTAGCTCAGAAATCCAACCCTCATTTTTCCAGAGAAATAGGCCTTTCCCTGGTCATGGAACTTTACTCACATGTAATTTGTAAGGAACACATTTACTTGCAAATACAAAATTTTCCTTTGGAAGTTCAGTAACTCTTTGCATTTGTTGATATTTGGTGTTCCCCCAATTTTTTTTCTCCCCTCAAGATTTTACAACCATGTGAACTGCTAGGATGCACCAGGGAGAATTTGCTGCTCCCTGGATTTCTGTTTTTAAGCATTCTGTAAGGATAGCAGCTGCCTCCCTTCTTATCTTTACTGCAGTCCACTTTCTAAAGAGGAGGTGAAACCTGGCTGTGCCCCCTAGCAGTTCCCTTTCAGGAAGAGGGAACCTGCCATGAAAAGCTGCCTCTTCTGGCTTCAAGTCACCTCTGGATGGCTCTCTGAACTCCCTAGCTTTGAGTTTTCCAGTTGTTGTCCCTGCTTTTTTGTTCCGCTCTCTCTCTGACTGATTTTGCCACTGAGGACCTAATACTTTACACTCTGTCCTTGATGGTGCATCTAGGGCTGGCTACCTCCTGACAGTCCCAGCTCCAGAGACCCAGCACAGGTGACAACTGCCTCCAGCTTGGAAGAGAGGAGAACCCCAGAGTGCAGGGGGCATCCAGGATGCAGGCTGGGCCAGGCTGAAGGCGCTGGTTGTCGAGTCATCAGTTTCGTTTCCCTCAGTCTCTAGTCCTCACTCTTCAAGCACTTCAACTCATCACAGCCAGTCCCCGTGTCCACACACATACAGCAAGAGTAAAAGATCTGGGTTGTTTCCTATATCAGACTGATCATGAAGTTTGGGTAAACGAGTTTTGAAAATATTCTGGCTTATATTTTTCCAGTACTATGGCTCAGTTGTTTGGTAATCAGAACGGTTCAAAATCAGCTATCCCCTCTTTTTAAGTCTATTTGGGACTAGCTGATGAAAACTAAATCCTGATGATGGGGGACAAACAACACAAACTATTTAACTTTATTATCCTTCTTTTTTGGTACATTTGAGACAATGGAATTGAAATATATCTCCTCCTTCAGAAATTAAAGGGTGCATATTATTAACAAGATAAAGGGTCCAAATTATTGATTTTTCAGATTTGCGTTGTTTTGGATCATTTTGCATACTTCTCTCCAGAAAATTGCTTGATGGTAGTATGGAAAATGTCCTATAAAATGAGCAAGGAAGATGCAATATTTCAAAGCATGGTCTTTGGGGTGATTCCAGTTGTGTGGCAGGAAGCAATTTGCTAGGTTGGCTACTTTTTGCTAGACATTTCTCAAGAGAGGCAGCCAAAATATAAGATTATATATCTGAGATTGGCACTAAACTTTGTCTGGAGAAAGTAAATAAAATGTAATTGATTTTTTTCTGGAAATGTGATATTCTACTGAAATTTTAAAAATGTAACAATGAATTAAATGACTTTATTTTCTTTCCCTTTAAAAATACAAAACACTGCTGAAGTTGAAATATATTCTGAAAGAATTAGTATTTTAGCTTTTATGTACCACATCCAGGGCAATCTAATGGGTCTCCCTCAACTGAAAACAGTATGTACAACTTGAAAATTTTATGTCTTTCAATAGTAAGTCCCTTAATGCATACAGTTTTAAAGGTGCATTCTAAAGGTCATTTAAAAGTGAGAAGATTAAATTTTAGGACAATGTATCAAAAATAGATTTAAACATAAAATCTGATTTGGATTCAGCAAAAAGCTACATTCCAGAAAACCAGTTTTCTACCATGTCATGAAACTGGTTAAGATTAAAAGGCATTGTCTGTCTGGCATCATCTACCCAAAGGTGATTCTCAAGAAACTGATTATTAGGTAGAATTTTATTTCAATAATGGAAGCTTATACTACATATTCCTATTTAAGGCACTAACACAATAAACTGCAGAAATGGGACCCTAAATTGAGCTTCTTCTGATTAATCGATTCCCACAGTGCAGAGAGAGTACTTAGTGGATGCAAGGTTGAAATGACTGCACAGCCGCAAATATATCAACTTCATGACTACATGACTTTCCTTTCCTGCTCACTCCTTGTCAATATACCGTAGCCTACTTGGCATTGTTTGACACACTAAAATGCAGAAATAGGCAAATAACGCTGTTTTCTTTTGAAGTAAAAACATGCAGCATGGAAGCTAACAGGCAGTGTTACAAGGAACTAGGAGACAAAGTCCTTGGAGGAATTTCAGAAAATACCTATAGAAGACCATTAAAACAACAGAGCTCTGAGGTAAAATTCTACCTAAGAAACTTTATTCAAAGAACAGATTGGACCTTATATTGCTCTTTCTTCACCACGATTAATATCATCAGTTCCTAAGAGCATTTAGTAATAAACAACATTTCAAAATCACTCCCTGGATACACCAAGAAAAAAGTGCCAGATAACACATTCTACACAAGCAAAGAATTTAGTGTAGAGGGAGATGTTTTTAAAAAAAGTAAGAAGAAAATAAAACAGAGAGCCTTTATAAGTTTTACATAATGAGTCACTCATAAGTAGTAATTCAGGTCAGCCCCACACAAACATGCAGAAAGTTCCATTTCACTCCTTTCTCCAGCTGCTTCTGTTGGGAGTGCCCTCTCTCTCATCCCTCCCATTCTGGTCTTTTTAGAAGAGGGCGTGTAAGGGATAGTATACTTTGGTGATTAAAGGCACTTTTATACAGCTAGGCAGATTTGGGATTAAAATACAAATTTCACTAGTTACTTGCTACGTAAATTTGGGGAAGTCATCCAAGCATTCTGGGTCTTGTTTATTCATCTGTCATATGAGGCTGACAATATCCATCTCCCAGGATTATTCTGAGAACTCAGTGAGGCATCTACTGACTGCAGGAGCCTAGCACAGCGCCAAAGATGCGGCACAAGTTAAATAAAGGGCAACTGCTTTTATTATCATGTACTGATTTCTAATGGGTGCACATGATGCAAATGAAACGCACCCCTTGGACATTCCATTTTAGAAGAGATTTCTAGAGAACTGAAGAACCTTCAGGGATCAAAGACATCCATTTACTTCTGGAATTTCAGGCACCCTGCTAGGCTGGTGGGTTAGTTAACATTTGTCATAGGAGGCTTCCTTGCGCTATCTTTAGTTAAACAGAGAGGAACCCAGGTTCCTCTGAGCACTGAACCCAGGTCAGAAGAATTGGGTTCAAATGACAGTTCTGCCCCTTGGCAACCTTGGGCACATCACTACTTAATCCTTCATGGCTCAGTCTTTCTCTTCGGTAAGGTAAGGATAATGATAAATCACAGGGTTATTAAGAGGTCTATATGACACAAGGCATGACAATAAGTGCTGTCAATGATCAGAGCTATACAACTGCAATTTACTACCACAGTCTGTTGCTTGTCCTCGGCAAGGAACATGCCCTTAAGTGACAGAAATGCCCTTACTGTGGAGAGCCACACAATCATCTGGCTGGCTAACAATTAAACAGAGAAAAAGGATGGGTGGAAGAAAGGTTGATTCTTGCATTTCCTTGGTTAGCAGGATTTGAAAACCATAAAAATTATTGGGAAACAAGTATGATATAAGCAACTAAATGGGTGATTCTCAAAGCAATATGCTAAGTGAAAAAGCCAGGCACACAAGTGTACACAGGCAGATAAATGGATAACAAACCACAATATATACATACAATAAATTATCATTCAGTCATAAAAGGGAAGGATACTCTGACACATTATGTGGCTGAACCTAGAGGACACTGTGTGTGTGTATGTGTGTGCGTGCATGTGTGTGGTCGGTTGTGTCGGACTCTTTGCAACCTCGTGGACTGTAGCCCGCCAGGCTCCTCTGTCCATGAAATTTTTCAGACAAGAGAATTGGAGTGGGTTCTCATTTCCTTCTTCAGGGGATCTTCCTGACACAGGGATTGAACTCTTGTCTCTTGTGTCTCCTTCATTGGTGGGTAGATTCTTTACCACTGCACCACCTGGGAAGCCTAGAGTACATTCAGTTCAGTTCAGTTCAGTTCAGTTCAGTTCAGTCACTCAGTCATGTCTGACTCTTCATGATCCCATGAATAGCAACATGCAAGGCCTCCCTGTACATCACCATTGCCTGGAGTTCACTCAGACTCACATCCATTGAGTCCGTGATGCCATCCAGCCATCTCATCCTCTGTCGTCCCCTTCTCCTCCTGCCCCCAATCCCTCCCAGCATCAGAGTCTTTTCCAATGAGTCAGCCCTTCACATGAGGGGGCCAAAGTACTGGAGTTTCAGCTTTAGCATCATTCCTTCCAAAGAAATCCCAGAAATCTCCTTCAGAATGGACTGGTTGGATCTCCTTGCAGTCCAAGGGACTCTCAAGAGTCTTCTCCAACACCACAGTTCAAAAGCATCAATTCTTCGGTGCTCAGCCTTCTTCACAGTCCAACTCTCACATCCATACATGACCACAGGAAAAACCATAGCCTTGACTAGACAGACCTTAGTTGGCAAAGTAATGTCTCTGCTTTTGAATATACTATCTAGGCTGGTCATAACTTTTCTTCCAAGGAGTATGCATCTTTTAATTTCATGGCTGCAGTCACCATCTGCAGTGATTTTGGAGCCCCCAAAATAAAGTCTGACACTGTTTCCACTGTTTCTCCATCTATTTCCCATGAAGTGATGGGACCGGATGCCATGATCTTTGTTTTCTGAATGTTGAGGACATTATGATAAGTCAAATAAGCCAGTCACATGACAAATATATGATTCCACTTACAGGAAGTACGTAGATTCCATTTATATGTGGCACCTAAATTTATAGAAACAGAAAGTAGAATGGCAGCTTCCAGGGACTAGGAAGAGAGGAGAATGAGGAGTTAGTATTTAATGGGTACAGAGTTTTAGCTGGGAAAGATGAGAAAGTTCTAGAGTTGGATGGTGGTGATAGCTATACAACCATGTGAATGTACCTGATGCCACAAAACTGTACAATTAAAAGTAGTGAAAATGGTAAATTTTATGTTATGTGTATTTTAAATATCATAGTAAAAAAAAAAAAAAAGCCAGGCACAAATGGTACATATTATATAACTCAATTTATGGAAAATTCTAGAACAGACAAAACTGATCCATAGTGACAGAAACAGATCAATGGTTGCAAAAGCACAGGAGATGGCTTTCTGGGGTGAAGGAAATGTGCTTTATCCTGAATGAGGCAGTAGATACTGAAACGAAACATTTTCAAAACTCTGTGTACTTAATGTGGGTTCATTTTATTATACGTAAATTGTATTTCATTGTTATTAATTTTATGTGTCAACTTGAGGAGGCTGTGATCCACACAGTCAAAGGTGTTGGTGTAGTCAATAAAGCAGAAATTGATGTTTTTCTGGAACTCTTGCTTTTTTGATGATTGAACGGATGTTGGCAATTTGATCTCTGGTTCCTCTGCCTTTTCTAAATTCAGCTTGAACATCTGGAAGTTCACGGTTCATGTACTGTTGAAGCCTGGCTTGGAGAATTTTGAGCATTACTTTGCTAGCGTGTCAGATGAGCACAATTGTGTGGTAGTCTGAACATTCTTTGGCCTTTCTTTGGGACTGGAATAAAAACTGACCTTTTCCAGTCCTGTGGCCACTGCTGAGTTTTCCAAACTGGCATATTGAATGAAGCACTTTCACAGCACCATCTCTGAGGATTTGAAATAGCTCAACTGGAATTCCATCACCTCCACTAACTCTGTTTGTAGTGATGCTTCCTAAGGCCCAGTTGACTTCACATTCCAGGATGTCTGGCTCTAGGTGAGTGAGTCATCACATCATCCTTGTTATCTGGGTCATGAAGGTCTTTTCGTATTGTTCTTCTGTATATTCTTGCCACTTCTTCTTAATACCCTCTGCTTCTGTTAGGTCGATACCATTTCTGTCCTTAATTGTGCCAGAAATGGTAAATTCTTAAAGAGAGGGGAATATCAGACTACCTTACCTGCCTCTTGAGAAATATATATGCAGGTCAGGAAACAACAGTTATAACTGGACATGGAACAACAGACTGGTTCCAAAAAGGAAAGGAGTATGTCAAGGCTGAATATTGTCACTCTGTTTATTTAACTTATATGCAGAGTATATCATGTGAAACACTGGGCTGGATGAAGCACAAGCTGGAATCAAGATTGCTGGGGGAAATATCAATAACCTCAGATATGCAGATGACACCACTCTTACGGGAGAAAGTGAAGAAGAAACTAAAGAGCCTCCTGATGAAAGTGAAAGAGAGAGTGAAAAACTTGCCTTAAAACTTAACATTAAAAAAACTAAGATCATGACATGTGGTCCTATCACTTCATGGCAAATAGATGGGGAAACAATGGAAATAGTGACTTTATTATTTCGGGCTCCAAAATCACTGAAGATAGTAGCTGCAGCCATGAAATTAAAAGATGCGTGCTCCTTGGAAGAAAACTTATGACCAATCTAGACAGCATATTAAAAAGCAGAGACATTACTTTGCCAATAAAGGTCCATCTAGTCAAAGCTATGGTTTTTCCTGTAGTCATGTGAGAGTTGGACTATAAAGAAAGCTGAGAGCTGAATAATTGATGCTTCTGAACTGTGGTATTGGAGAAGACTCTCAAGAGTCCCTTGGACTGCAAGGAGATCCAACCAGTCCATTTTAAAGGCGATCAGTCCTGAATATTCATTGGAAGGGCTGATGCTGAAGAATACTTTGGCTACCTGATGGGAAGAACTGATTCATTTGACAAGACCCTGATACTGGGAAAGACTGAAGGCAGGAGAAGAAGGAGATGACTGAGGATGAGATGGTTGGATGGTATCACTGACTTGATGGACATGAGTTGAGCAAGCTTCAGGAGGTGGTGATGGACAGGGAATCCTGGCATGTTGCAGTCCATGGGGTCACAAAGAGTCAGACATGACTAAGCGACTGAAATGAACTGAATAGGCTATGGGGCAGTTGTTCATTCAAACATCAGTCTAGATGATGTTGCGAAGCTATTTTCTTAGATGTGATTAACATTCAAATTCATAGACTTCGAAGAAAGTAAATTGCCCAGTAACATGGTGGGCTTCATGCAGACAGTTGAATGCCTGAAGAGAAAAGACTGAAGTTCCTAGAAGAGGAAGGAATTCTGCCTCAGACTGCATCTTGACTCGAGACTGCAACATCTGTTCTTGCTGCAAGTTCGGGCCTGCCCTGCAGACTTCAACTTGCTAGCCTCCACAACTGTGTGAGCTAATCCCTTAAAATAAATTTCTCTCTATATACACCTCCTGGCTCTATTTCTCTAGAGAACTTTGACCAAGACACAAATAAAGTTGATTTAAAAGAAAAAAAGGTTACCTAGGATTCTCTGTAAGAAATAAATTTTTAGATTTATAGTCATAAAATATTGGCTATATTCCCTGTGTTGTACAACATATCCTTGCAGCTTATTTTATCCACAATAGTTTATACCTCTTAATTGCCCACTACTGTCACACCCATGCCATCTTCTCAGATGATGCTAGTGGTGAAGAATCCACCTGCCAGTGTAGGAGATGCAAGAGACATGGGTTTAATTCCTAGGTCAGGAAGATCTCCTTAAGGAAGAAATGGCAACCCACTCCAGTATTCTTGCCTGGAGAATCCCATGGATGGAGGAGCCTGGAGGGCTACAGTCCATGGGGTCACAAACAGTCAGACATGACTGAGCAATTGAACACACACACACACACACACACACACACACACACACACCCCCCCCTTGCCCCTCCCTCCTCCTTCCCTCTCCCCACTGGTAACCACTACAGTTTGTTCTCTATATCTGTGACTCTGCTTCTTTTTGTTATATTCACTAGTTTGATGTATTTGAGCCTCTGTAGCATTGAATATGGAGAAGGCAATGGCAACCCACTCTGGTACTCTTGCCTGGAAAATCCCATGGATGGAGGGAGCCTGGTAGGCTGTGGTCCATGGGGCCACTAAGAGTCTGACACGACTGAGTGACTTTGCTTTCACTTTTCACTTTAATGCATGGGAGAAGGAAATGGCAACCCACTGCAATGTTCTTGCCTGGAGAATCCCAGGGACGGGGGAGCCTGGTGGGCTGCTGTCTATGGGGTCGCACAGAGTTGGACACGACTGAAGCATCTTAGCAGCAGCAGCATTGAATAGGTTTTCTAGATGATTCTGATACCACACCCCCCACCTCTCCAGATTGAGCACTGGAAATATTCTTCAATCACATCTTAATATAGCTTAATAATGTTTTAAGAAGTTTAGAAACACATCAAGTTTTGTGTGCATGCCTTTTTATTCCATGTTTCTTAATATTATATAGAAGGAGCAAAATATTTTTCAAAGGGGGCAAATTGTAACCCCTCTCCCCCACAAAATGGGATAGAGGAACATAGTGCAACCCTGTGAATATTTTAAATTTTGGTAATCATTCATCCAATAAATAGTGACCAAGTGCTTATGTTATGTCAGGCACTATTCTAAGGGCTCCAGATACATGGAGAGATGAACAAGCCATACCAGATCTCTGCCCTCATGGAGCTTGCGCTCCAGTAGGGGGAACCTTAAAGAGAAGCCAATTATGCCTATACTCTGAATATAGGTTTTCATGGAAACAAACCTGTAGATCACAAAATTGTATTTTTATCACAGCATTTAACTGAAAAGTACCAAACCAAGACTGTAGCAGCACCCTCAGTGATTAATACAACTGCTGAAGAGTAAAAGTGCAGGAAAACCGAGCAATTAGCTCCAGTCCGATGTGAATGTCAGTGAGCGAATCTGGGCACTTTATAGCACCCAAGCATTGCTCTTTCAACCCTTGGTTGCTACAAATATTAGGTACTCACATTACATTCTGCAATGAAGAAAAACTGCCGCTAAGACCTTGTCATTGTAGAAAAGGCTGTTAAGAAGTTCTTTTTGTCTATAATGAGCAAGGACAACTCCAGGAAAAGAAAAAGCCAAGTTTTTGACTTGATTCTTTGTTCATTTATCATACATTTATTAAACTGAGATTGTAACAGTATTTACCGCATAGATTTTGTGGAGGGCAAATGAGAATATAAATCCCTTATTACAATGTCTGGACACAGCAAGCTCTTGGTAAATGTTAACTATCATCATTGGTATATTGGTCTCATTACTGGCAAGGCAGTCTTCCAGGAACTGGAGATGTAGACAGTTGTGACAAGCCTCCTGCAACAAGAATCTTAGCATCTTGCAGAGGTAGAAGTGTTAATTGCTATTGTAGGGATCAGTGATGTCACTGATAAAGAAGTTCTCTGGCAGGGAGCGAAGGGATGTGGGAAACTTAGGTGAGCCTCACAGGAGGATGTTTTGCCAGTTTCGACTTTTTATGTAGTTGTAATTGCACAAAGGCAGTTTTAGGTAAAAAAAAAAAAAATTTTCTGTGATCTGTGTAACAAGTGGTTGTGATAACAGTGATTGATTAGTAAAGATTCTGTATGAAATTCAAGGGTACAGGGTCATTTTCACTGATGCTACTAAAGGTTTACAGTATTATACTTGAAGTTTTGGCTATTATAGAATTAAAGCTGGGTGTAAAGAGTGTGATGTTTTGGGATACAGAGTCAGATGAGTTTGAGCTGTAAAGAACATTTAGAAATCACAGGGTCAACACTCATTTTGCTAATGAGAAAGTTGAGGTGCACAAAGGTTAGTTCTCAGTGGAAAAATGTATACAGGAAACAATCCACACCTGTTTGTTCTGTGCTGTTAATAGAGTAGCCAGTGATCACACATGGGTATTTAAGTTTAAAATAATCTCGATCTTTTAATTCTCATCTTGTATCTTGTCCCTCCCTCCTTCCCTCTCCCCACTGCTAACCACTAGTTTGTTTTCTACATATAATCTCTATCTGTTTTGTTATTACATTCATTTGTTTGATTTTTTTTAGGTTCCACTTATAAGGAGTAACATAGAGTATTTGTCGTTCTGTGTCCGACTTATTTCACTAAGCATAATAGTCCCTAGGTCCATTCACAGTCACAAATGACAGAATTTCATTATTTTTAAGGCTGAGTAATATTCGACTGCATATGTACACCCACATCTTTTTGTTCATTCATCTGCTGATGGATGTTTAGGTTGCCTCCATATCTCGCCTAGTGTAAATAGCACTCTTACTAACACTGGAGGCACACACATCTTTTTAAATAAGTGTTTTAGTTTTCTTTGGATATATACCCCAGCAGTGGAACTCCTGGATCATATAATAAATACAAATTACTGTGCATAAATAACAAGGATATATTTTATAGCACAGGGAAATTAACTCATTATCTTGTAATATCTTTAAATGGCATCTAATCTATAAAAATATTGAATTACTATGTTTTATACCTGAAACTAATATGTATTGTAAATCAACTATACTTCAATGAAAATAAAATGATCACAACCACTTAAAATTAATAATTCAGTTCCTCAGATGAACTAAGGACATTTCATGTGCTCAATGTAACTAGAAGTCCCATATCACATATGTAGATTTTCATCACCCTAAAGTGTTCTACTGGACAGCACTGTAGTAGTTTTATGAAGTGAGAGAGGAAGGAAACTTAGTAACTATTAAAAGCATTTCACAAGGAAAAAAGAGTTTATTTCACATTATGACCAAATTTTCCAAATGCATTTCTAAAATTACCTATGTAATTGCTAGCCCATAGAGAAATCTACCTTAGCACAAAAATGTTTCACAGGAAAAATTGGGCAATGTCACCAGAGAATGCATGACTCTGCAGATGCATCAAAGTTGCATGCATAATTTTGGGAATGGGGTGGAAACTACCTTAATGTTCCAACTGTCATACATTTCAGGAGCAATCTAATGCAAATATCTACCACATAGATGGTCAAAGAGAAGTCAGTCAGTTCAGTCGCTCAGTTGTGTCCAACTCTTTGCAATCCCATGAATCACAGTGCGCCAGGCCTCCCTGTCCATCACCAACTTCCAGAGCAAACTCATGTCCATCAAGTCGGTGATGCCATCCAGCCATCTCATCCTCTGTCGTCCCCTTCTCCTCTTGCCTCCAACCCCTCCCAGCTTCAGGGTCTTTTCCAATGAGTCAACACTTCACATGAGGTGGCCAAAGTATTGGAGTTTCAGCTTCAGCATCAGTCCGTCCAGTGAACACCCAGGACTGATCTCCTTTAGAATGGACTGGTTGGGATCTCCTTGCAGTCCAAAGGAAGAGTCTTCTCCAACACCACAGTTCAAAAGCATCAATTCTTCGGTGCTCAGCTTTCTTCACAGTCCAACTCTCTCATCCACACATGACCACAGGAAAAACCATAGCCTTGACTAGACAGACCTTTGTTGGCAAAGAATATCTCTGCTTTTGAATATGCTATCTATGTTGGTCATAACTTGGCAATATAAGTAGACCATATTTGAGGAAAGAATTCTAAAAATAGGAAACAAAATAGCAAATACAAGTTCTGTTCTTAAAATGTTGCAAAAGTAAACTTTAAAAATAGTTACTTTCCCTATACATTCAGGAAGCAAAAAAATGCAAAGTAGTTTCCCTCCTTTGACAATAATTTTTAAACCATAAAAATACATAATACTATATCAGCTCTTAAAAAGACAGTTTTAAAAGAGTGTGTCATATGGAGGGAAAATATTCTTAAACTTCTTAGGGACCACAGCTTTTGTATAATGATTAGAAACTAGGGGGAGCTAAATTGAAATTGAAATAATATTTCTTTAAAAGTCTTTCAGGAAGCTGACTTTTGACGTGAATATTTTATTTTAAGATTTGTGTATCACTAACCAAATTCTTTTATCAATTCACATTCTATTCACATATATACATACATATGAATTATATAAGTAAATTCCATGTTTAAGTGAAATTTCATACTTAAGAAAAATTTTTGCCCCTTTCTCTCTATATTTCTCTTTCTGACTATTATAGTTCCCTACCAGTGTTCACCATCAGCTTGGCCTTAATCCTGTAGGCATTCAACATTCCAGTGTACTCTTCCACTAAATGCCAAGTGTGTGACTGTGGTGTGGCTTCCATTTGGAAATTCCTTTCCCATTACTGTATAGTGTTTTATCCCTCCTCTTAATTTTTCTATATTTTATTTTATAAATATTTTGCATCCTATGTCTTAAATTTCCTATTGCCATTTTCAATCATCTTATAGATTACTGAATGATTCACCTTTTCAATAGTCTCATAGCTTATATCCTCAGACACCAGTCTATTAACTGTTGCCAAAAGAGAGAATGGGGCTTCCCTGATAGTTCAGTTGGTAAAGAATCTGGCTGCAATTCAGGAGACTCCAATTCAATTCCTGGGTCAGGAAGATGTGCTGGAGAAGGGATAGACTACCCACTCCAGTATTCCTGGGCTTCCCTTGTGGCTCAGCTGTTAAAAAACAAAAACCCTGCAATGTGGGAGACCTGGTTCGATCCCTGGGTTGGGAAGATCCCCTGGAGAAGGGAAAGGTTACCCACTCCAGTATTCTGGCCTGGAGAATTTCATGGACATGGGGTCACAAAGAGTCAGACATTACTGAGCAACTTTCACTTTAAAGAGAGAATGAGAAAAATAAGGACCTTGCAGTGGCCACAGTGTGCACGGCATGGTACAGACAGTTGATTTGTAAACAGTATATTTGCATGATTTTATGAATTCCCAGTAAAACTTTGCAAAAATACCCTTCATTTCTTTTATCATTTTCTGCTACAACAAATTAAAATTTATTGGCAAATGTAATTTTGTTTTCAAACATCCATATCAATTTTTGATGCTAATTTATTCATTGGGTTTACTGTTAAGTTTGCCATATCTTGTTATCTTATATAAATGTTGGAAATGAATAAAGATCACCCCTCTCATTCTCACAGCAGCTGGCTAGCCCGCATAGTTAGATAGCTGTTCAAAATTCAGCCAAAAACCAGCAGGACAGGCATTTCCCAAAAATGTGCTAGTAGTCCCAAACAGGGCTTTTCCCATGCTGTGCACCTGTAATATAAGAGCAACAGGCAACAGGGCAGTTTTCACAGCCTGAGGCAATGGAGGTGGCCTGCCCTGATTTAGATGAGAGTTCTGGCCAGGACAGTGGAGAAAAGCAGACTTATGGATAGTTTCAGGTGCCGTAAATATTAAACAGCTCCTGCACCAAAGTGCATGTGTATGCCTCCTGTGAATCAAGGCTGGATGTAGTAGTTATGAAAGATGGGCTAACCACTGGACCTTTGGCCTTTGTCCAATTCACCAACTGAGGCAAAGACTCCCTTTCAGGCTCCTGTGAATTTGGAGGACCTGACTTTTGAGTTTCTTCTGGGAGATTTTCAGGGATAGGTAGACTACCTTATGTGACCTCTTCACTGTTCTCTTATCCACATTATGCTTTTGTCAACTGAACCTCTAACCAACCCTCCAGTTTCATCCCTCTCCCTGGAGCCCTTTCATTGTGCCTGCTTCCCGATGGCCTCATCCTCCTCCTATGTATCCCCAATTTCTTATTCTCTGTTTCTCAGCCCTTCCTCCAGGGTCCTCTGGCCCTGCATCAAGACCTGCTCCTTCTGGATTATTCTTCCCACACAGATTGCATCATTTGCCATTCAGTCTTCTGCCCATTAGATTATGATGCTGGATCTGGTCTCCATGGACCTGTCCATTCCTCCATCTTCCTCCCTTAGAGTCAGCTTCTCTGAACCTCCCCAAGCTCTGAGCCTAGATTCTTAGGGTTTTAGAAGTGGAGGGAACTTGAGAGCCTCTCTAGCCCAGGACTCTACTGTTCATCTGAAGACACTGAAGCCAAGAGAGAGGATGGGGTTGTCTGCAGAGGACAGTCCTTGCTCCTTTGTTCTATCCTGTATAACACACTGTGATAAAATCAGAGCTAGATAGTAGAGGGCGTCTTAGGAGCACTGAGGAAGTGAGTTGCTTGGCAAAGGGTGAAAGGAGTTTCAGGGAGATGATCATGAGATGAATCTCAAGGAGGCAAAGGAATCATGCAGGCTGAATGAAGACAGAGAGAGGCTAGGCCCGGCAGAGGGAACGAGATGGGGATGTGAGGGACACCGTGAAGAAGAGAGAAATTAAAAACAGTACAAGTTTGAAGATGAAATGAATCAAGAAACTGTCACATCTTGAAGCCAGAAGCTAGGAACATGCTGGGCTGTACATCCCAGGTTGACATGCATGGCTGACAGCAAATAGCAGCTGTCTACTGTGTGCTGGGCTGTGGGTGAGGAAATTTACATTTAGACTTCGTGGAATCAGCACAAGCACATGAGGTGGGTATTATTATTATGTATTTACAAGTAAAGGAACTGACGCCAGGAGAGGTTAAGTAACTTGCCCAAGGTTGCACTGCTGACCTGGATCCAAGGTCTGACCCGAGGGTCTTATGCAAACCCTGGATCACTTAGCCATCACTGGGCCGTCTGGGTGGAGCCCAGTTTGGGAGGCCCCAAAAGTGGGAGGGAGGCCCAGGAAGGAGTCCTTCCCAGGCAGGCAGGCAGGGTCCTCTGCATACAGCTGCAGGAAGGTAGGATCAGCAGAGAACAGGCCTTTGCTGCAGCTCCACTCAGTGGCCCTTGGCCCTGGAAGCAGAGCAGAGCTGTCAAGGAGATACCAGCCTGGGCTTCACTCTGCTGCTGCTGCTGCTAAATCGCGTCAGTCATGTCCGGCTCTGTGCGACCCCATAGACAGCAGCCCAACAGGCTCCCCTGTCCCTGGGATTCTCCAGGCAAGAATACTGGAGTGGGTTGCCATTTCCTTCTCTAATGCATGACAGTGAAAAGTGAAAGTGAAGTCGCTCAGTCGTGTCCGAATCTTAGCGACCCCATGGACTATAGCCTACCAGGCTCCTCCGTCCATGGGATTCTCCAGGTAAGAGTACTGGAGTGGGGTGCCATTGCCATTACCTTCTCCAGGGCTTCACTGTAGAGGTTCCCATTTAACTGGGAACTGAGCAGTAGGTTTCCAAAGATCCTCAGGTGACTCTAACCAGCAGTCAGGGATATTGGAAATCACTGCTTCTATGCAGGGCTTGGGGTGTGTCTCCTTCTATAGGCCCTGGATACATTTCCCTTTCTCCCTATTCTCTGTCAATCTTTCTTTCCCTCCAGTATCAAAATTTTTGCACCTATTCAGGTTCTCTTTAAGCTCACATCACAGTCACTGATTACCCCTCTATTATCTGTGCTTACTCTCACATCCTGGTGAAAAGATATCAAAGATACAAGGGCTGGACAGGAAGAGAAAACTCAGAAACCCACAGGGAAGGGATCCTGTCCATGCATGAACTTAGTGACTGATTAGTTTCCTGTATAAGTGATGGCTAGGCTGCAGAAACAGGGTGCTGTGAGAGATAAGACCCATCTGGCCAAGAGGTAAAGACTGGGAGGGTGCCATGGGCTGTTTCTTAAAAGCCCCTGAGGAAACTTCTCTCATGTTTCCCCTATGCACTGACTGCAAGCCTGTCTGCACCCCTCCTGTTCTTTCCATCATTTGCAGCATTATCCATAGGACTGCAGATTCTAGACTGGATTGTGATTCAGATGCTATCCTGAGAGATAACCTATTCATTAAAAAAAAAAAAGTCAGAAAAGTTAAGCTAGGTAAGAAAATAGATGAGTAAGCTGTGGAAAGGGACTGTGCCCCAAAGTCAGGGGCAGGATGAGCAAAGCCCTTCTCGCACAGGGAACAGTGTAGAAATGGATAGGATGCTAGGGCAGAAAGAAGCAGCAGGGTCTATTAGGGAGGTAAGGAACACAAATAATCCACAGAGCCTGGGCTGTCAGAGTCGGGCAGATGCCAGGACACCCCATCTGCTCTCACCCTCTCCCACAGCTCCTTGCTCACGCTGAGCACTACACACATCTGCCTACCTTCCTCACAGACTCTTTCCTTCGCCCTGCTCTTCCCCTGCCTGGAATCATCTTCCCTGATCTCCCAGTGAATTATCCCTTTACCTTCATGCGTGTCGCCTCATGCGTGCTCAGTTGCTAAGTCCTGTCCGACTCTTTTCAAACCCATGGACTGTAGCCCACCAGGCTCCTCTGTCCATGTAATTCTCCAGGCAAGAATACTGGAGTGCTTATCACTTTCTTTTCCAGGGGATCTTCCTGATCCAGGGATCAAACCCGAGTCACCTGCATCTCCATCACTGGCAGGTGGGTTCTTTACCACTGAGCCATCTGAGTCTTTATTCAAATGCCGCCTTCTTCGTGAAGACTCCCCCAGACACCTTATTTGTCACTTGAGCCAACACTGCATCCCCTTCTCTGCTTTTTCTCCATATCAGTCTTTATACCACGGAGGCAAAGATATTTGTTCTTTGCTTTATTTCCAGCATCTAGAATAGAGACTGACACATAGTAGATACTTGATGCATATTGAATGAATGAATGAATCCTGCTTCGCCTTACATTGTTAGAATAATTGTCTAGCTCATTAGACTATCAATCTCTAAGGACAGAAATGCACTGTATTCCCCTTGTATCTCTCACAGCACCTCCTACACAAAAGTTTACATGTATTGTTAAAGGGCTTCCCAGGTGGCTCACTGGTAAAGAATCTGCCTGCCAATGCAGGAGATGCAGGAGACGTGGGCTCAGACAGTGGGTTGGGAAGATCCCCTGGAGGAGGAAATGACAACCCATTCCAGTATTCTTGCCTGGGACATTCCACGGACAGAGGAGTCTGGTGGGCTACAGTGCACGGGGTTGTAAAAGAGTCGGACATGACCGAGCAACTGAACATGCACACACGATTATTATAACAAACTGAATTAGGCATTACCTTGACATCCTTCAGCTTCTCCTGAAGGAGCAAGTTTATTTGGTTGGTGGCTACTGTCATGTACTGCCCTTATTTTACGGTTTTGGCACTGACTCACTTGAGAATACAATTCAAGAAATTTATGGCAATTTAAAAGCTTTGTTTAGTTCAAGAGGAGGTCACTGTAGACAATTCCTCATTTCATTTGCATAATCCTAGTACTTCCAATCATTCTGGACACCTTCAAAGGGGAAGGCATGGGGGTGTTTTTCATATTGGGCTCAACATCTTTTTTCAGTTTGGTTCTTTTAATTATGATAGTTATAAAAATGATATTTATGGAGTGCCAAAAGTCTTGGTGTTTTTATGAAGAATTACTTTTGGAAAGAACATCATTCTTAGATATTTTGCCTTCTTAATCTTATTCAATCAGAGAACATAATGTATTCTGCTGAGGAACTATCACCAAAGTATTTTTTCTTTTAAATAGGTACGTGAATATGACAATATAATGTATCGTAGCAATCTTATTTCAACGACTTTTTGGATAATGGCAGTATCCAAGTAGAAACCTGACAATTATCTCTTCATGAATAGGTTATCTGGGAAAGATATTTTGATGAAATATCTTAATGAAAACAATTCCCATTCCTCCCTTTCTTCTCACGTATCTCCTTCACCATTTTGAAGTAAAAAGTTAACAGCATGCTAGCCTTAACTCTTGGATACTAGGAAATCATCATATTGCATATGAAAAAGCCACTTGTTTCAGTTAAAGTGATAAAAGAAATACACACCTATGGATGATACACAGACAAGATCTGCTATAGTCTGAGACCTAAAATGTTTAGTATCTCATTGGTGAGGTGCCAGCAACTGGGTTTTGGACTTGGTATTGTTCCATAAATATCTGCTAAATTGTGAGAGTAAGCAACTAATAAATTATTAAGTTGGGCATACAAAAGAGTGAGAGTAAAAACACTGGCAGGAAATGTTAGGACTTTTTCCAGGTGGCCTTTCAGAATCTCCAACTTCTGCCTCTCCTGTAGGCTGAGGGGATGCGCTCATGAAAGGAGAGGTGAGAGGGGTAAGTCCTTCTGTCCCAGCTCCTGATGAGGCAGGCGCTGTCTTCAAGGCACTCTGACTCTGCTTGGCTTCTACTCCTTGTCTACCTTGTACAGTCAATTCTTTTCTTCCTCTTTTATCTCCCTCATGTTTCTCATTTCTCGCTGTTAATGTCCCCTTTGGCATCCAGCATATGTCCTCCTGGTGACACTGACTTAAAAGATAGTTGGATCTTTGAGGGAAAAAGCAGTTTTAGGCTTCCTTATATGTGTTTAGTCATTCAGTTGTGTCTGACTCTTTGCAAGCCAATAGGCCATAGTATGCCAGGCTCCTCTGTCAATGGAATTTTTCAGGCAACAATACTAGACTGGGTTGCCATCTCCTCTTCCGGGGTATCTTCCTGACCCAGTGATCGAACCTGTGTCTCCTGTGTCTCCTGCATTGTAGGGAGATTCTTTACCCGCTGAGCTATTAGAGAAGCCCTGGACTTCTTTAATACCCCCAAATAATATGGACAGAGTACAGATGCACTTAGCTACCATTTGTTAAATCCTCCTACAGGCCAGGTACTGTGCCAGATGCACTACATATGTTATCTCTAATCCTATAAAGAGCAGTAGCATGTGTATAATGAGAAAATAGAGGCTCAGAGAGCTGGGTCCCTTGCTTAAAGTCACACCACTAGTAAGTGGAAGCAGCAGAATAAACATAAACATCTGATTCCTGAGCCCATTATATGTGCACATGTACATTCATTCATTCATTTGACAAGTATTTACTGAGTATTATAATGCAGAGTAGTTCCTAGGTATTGGGGCTAGGAGAGAGTCACCAGCTTCATGAAGTGAGAGGTCTATTGGTTTTAACTACTGAATTTGAACTTAAAAAGAATATTTTCTTCACAAATTCACTTTTCAGATTGCCTTTGTTCTCCAAAAAAGGAGACTTGGCACAGTTAGAAGCAAGGTATTTGGGTTAATAAGATCTTGTTTGTAATTGCTATTAGAGTTGCTGCTGCTTAAAATGATGAAATTTGGGGGAAGGCAGAAGGTCATGACATTAGAAGTCAGGTGAAACTTAAAAACAGAAGCCAGAGTCAGGATAAACTGGATTTGGACTCAGCAGGTAACCATTTAGGAACATTTTACATGTACTCGAGGGTTTCCCAGGAGGCTCAGAGGTAAAGAATTCACACAGCAATGCAGGAGACATGGGTTTGATCTCTGGGCCAGGAAGATCCCTGGAGAAGAAAAGAGCAACCCACTTCAGAATTCTTGCCAGGATAATCTCATGGACAGAGGAGCTTGTCTGACTATAGTCCATGGGTCACAAAGAGCTGGGATGTGACTGAGTGACAGAGCATGCAACATGTACTTTAACTTCTTAGCTAACTTATGAAACCAAATGACTGAAAATGCCTCCCTTCACAGCCCTTTGGGCATAACCCACCTGTAGTGCTCTTCTGGTAAATGTACAGTGTGGGCTTAGTTGCCCAGTCATGTCCAACTCTTTGGGATACCATGGACTGTAGCCCACCAGGCTCCTCTGTCCATTGGGATTCTCCAGGCAAGAACACTGGAGTGGGCTGCCATGCCCTCCTCCAGGTCTTCCCAACCCAGGTCTCCTGCATCGCAGGTGGATTCTTTATTGTCTGAGCCACTGGGGAAGCCCATGAATGCCGGAGTGGGTAGCCTATCCCCTTCTCCAGGGGATCTTCCTGACCCTGGAATCGAACTGGGGTCTCCTACATTCCAGGCAGATTCTTTACCAGCTGATCTAAAGGAAACATTTCTGTACACTCCACTCCTGGACCAGAGAGCCAGGCTGTGTGCACCACAGAGATGGCAGTGGGGAGCGTGCTCTGCCAGGAGTAGCATCCTTCTGTCTTAGAGGAGTATCTTTGTGCTGTTGCCCAAATCTTCTCCCCACTCTTCTTTCATCTTTACTGCAATGACTGTTTCAGCTTTGTTTTCAACTATCTCTGAACTTTGCTGTTGAACAGCGAGGCCATCTGGTATGTATTATCATAATCGCTTAATCTCAACCACTTAATCTGGCTGAGACTGGATTAGGAGACTGAAACAAGTTGGAAAAGCTGTTGGAAGAGTCCATGATGAGCTCAGAATTTTAAAACTCATTCCAATAGCATTGGGGGATAAAGGGGAAAAAATGGTCAAGGAAGGCAGAGGAGGCCTCTGTAAATCACTTTATCTTCTGTATGAGTAATCCTATTTATCTTTGATCTGCTCTAGATGAGTAAATAGAAAAGGTGCCCAATAAACTAAAGTGTAAAGTGAAAGTTGCTCAGTGGTATCTGACTCTTTGTGACCCCGTGGACTTATATAATCCATGGAATTCTCCAGGCCAGAATACTGCAGTGGGTAGCCATTCTCTTCTCCAGGGGATCTTCCCAACCCAGGGATTGTACCAAGGTCTCCAGCATTGCAGGCAGATTCTTTACCAGCTGAGCCACCAGGGAAGCCCAAGAATACTATATAAAATCCTAATACTATACAAAAATACTATATAAAATCCCAATAAACTAAAGTAGGATGTAATCGTTGAATTCAGAATGAAAAATAAACAAGATTCCTACCCATGTAAAGATTCATACCCTATTGCTCATTTAATACATCTTGGATTTCCAACTCCATGTTAGGTTTGGCTTGTTGAACTTGAAACTGTTGCAGAATTTGTATCCAGCTCTTTAGCTACCATTTTTGCAGAATCTTCAACTTATGAGGCAATATGCAACATTAGCAAAAACACTGCCGGGCGTCAATAGACCAAATGGGTTTTGATCATACTGACATTAAATGGCAGCAACAGAATTAGAACCCACATTCGATTCAAAAGCCCAAATATGTCCAAACAGTTCATTTATGCATTCACTGAACACCCACTAAGTACCAGTGGAAAATCATTTTACCTTTTCAGATCTTGGTTTGTTTTTTGGTAAAATGTGGGAAATAGACAAACGAATTTTCCCAGTGATGAATACAGACTACTGGTTATGCTAGAGATGACTGTAATTCATGCACAGGGACTTGGCATTAAATAACATTGAACAACCTGGGGTAAGAGTTATTTCCTTCTAATCCCTTTTTAAATTCTCCTGTTTATTCAAGGAGAAAAGTCTCAGTTTGACACTACAATGTCTTTAGTATTCCCAAACAATTTCAACTATGTAGCACAAGAAAACCAGGCTATCAGTTTCAAAGGATTTTGGCCATATCTGGCCAAGATTTAATAACATTACTTTGTCTGTATTTTTTATGGTTCATTTCAATTTATGGATAGTGTACTGGTTTTCCATTTCAAATCGTGATGTAAAAGTTCCTTTTATAATAAATGCATTTAATATTAAAGAGTTTATTTAAACGATGTATTAAATAATTGTAAAAGTGATGGATGGGTTGGCTGAAATGAAGGTGATGTGTGACTGGCTAGAATTTGCAGTGTTTGAGATGAATTAGAAAATCTCCAAGGTCGGCTTACCTTCACTTGTTGCAATGTAGCACTGAAGCTCTAGAAGGCACTGGATGTTCCTGACTCTGCTCCACTCTCGCCATGGCTGAGCACCTGACACGGGGCACTAGGAGCAGGTTCAGATCACTCCCAGGGCTTAGGGGAGAGCGTCTTGGACAGGGAAGTTTTGAGAGGGCTACTCTGGGATTGAGTCACCAGGGAGACTGTGTGAAAAAATGGCATATCTTCTATTTTACAAATGTGCAACAGACAAGGGTTTTGGAACCAGAAAACTCTGCGTTTATCAGCTGTGTGGTTTTTGAGTAAGTTATTTAATGTCTCTGTTTCAATTTTCTCATTTGTAAAATCGAGAAAAATTCCCACAAGGTTGTTATAAGGATTAAATAAGGTAAGGTGAGCAAATCAAGTAATAAATGGTAGCTATTATTTGTATTCATATGAGGACCAAAATGAGCTTTTGAAAATATGTTATACATGATTCTAATATCTGAAGGACAAGGAATTGGGTATCTGGCTTCACACCTTCATTAAAATGTACTCAACAACTTTGCTGATGGAAACCAGCATCTCTTCCAACCTCCCCAACCTCAGTGAATTTCTGTTTAACCAGCAATTGATGACAGAAACCTAGGATCATTCTAAATTGCTTCTCTTTTCTCCTTTTTCACTCAAGGATCAAAATGTAATCACAGCACTGCCATGGATGGCTAGATACAGCCCAGTGTATTAACCGAACATTTTTATCATGTAAATATAGATACTAAACTTGTTCTTTGCAGCCTATCAGTAAATCAGTGATGAAGAAGTTATCTTTCAGATCTCAAAATTCCATGTAATATTTATAGCCTCTGAATATATTTAAAGCTAAGCATACCAAGCATAAGAAAAAGTTCCATAAGGGGAGAAATAAATATGCTAAATGTGTGCAGTGTATCTGTCCTACGAGGCCCAAGCATGCTTCACGCAGTGCTGAGAGTTTGTGAGTGAGACCTAAGCTGCGTTTCCCTGGTTGTTCTTTTTAACTATAAAGGAAGGTGATAAATTATAAATGTACCCCAGCCACGCAAGTCTGACAGTTTTAATTTTCATTTTAACAATATGTACAACACCAAATGCATGAAACTCAGCTGGAATATGACAAGGCAGCAGAGGATATTGGGAAGGTGAGACAGGGAAGGTGAGTGTGACCTTCCTGCCGGTTAGTTGTTGCCGGGTGGCTGCTGGCAGGGCAGGTGGTGTACTCAGGGCCTCACACTCTGCCATCTCTGTGCTCGAAGATGACTGCTCACCTGCTGTGTACCCAGGCTTACCATGCCGACGACTGCCTGAGGAGTCAATTGACTCTCAGATCCTCACATAATCTGAATAAAATGAATGCTTCCTGCTTCACTTTTCATCCCACCTTTCCCCTTCACTGCCTACATTTGGTCGTCAGTAATACACATGGTATTTCTTGGTTTCCATATTGTCTCTTTTTCTCTCTTGCCAATGAGACCCCTACCCTCTAATGTTCTTGCACTGCCTTTCTTTCTCCATCATTCTATTTATTAAGCATTTTGACTCAGAGCATCATTGCCTAGTTATTTCAAATGTGACCGTTTCCCCGCTTTGTATGGAGTCCTCAGAAGAAGACGTGGGAAACATGTCATTTTATAGATACTGTACAATTGCGATTAGGGTTTAAAAAGTCCCAACCAAGCCTAGTTCAAACAGGAACTATAGTTTGGGTTTGGCAAACCAATGAAAGGAATTAGTAAAATGAAGTAATATCAGAAAAGGAATGCCATCAACCTTCTTTATCTTTTTCATTAAAAACGAATTCCACAAGGAAACTCTGCATGTGGTCATGTGGCAGGCACCTGCGTCCTGGGAGATGAGGAAGGCAGGCAGGCAGGAGTGGGTGGTGACTGTGAAGGTAGGTGGGGAAAATGCAAAACTGCGAGCCAAATTTAAACACGGCAATTTTGGAAACGACTGTCAAGATGAATAATTATATCACCACTAAGTATGATAATCATTTTTGCCTTATAGGAAAATCACAGACTAGTAAATGCCTTTACAGGAAAGTGTTCAGTACAATAAAACTATTTCGAAGTCTCAGAAGAAGGGATAAAATAACCATATTTAATTGATCTAGTCTTATAAACTCTATGCAAGGAATAATACCATGTCAGGCTTTCCTAGAAGTCTGTCTATCTATGGGAGGTAAGCAGGGGATGGGACAAGTGCTCCATTGAAGGGAATCATTGCCTTTGGGCTGTTTTTAGGTAAAAGTTATTCTTCCACCTCACTCATCATTTCCTATTTCATTATCACAGATTCCTCACCTAAATATATTTACAGAGAAAATATTTTTTCAAGTAGGTGAGATACAAGATGGTGACCACAGGGAGCAGTGTAGTGACTTAAATGGTGTAGGTAACACATGTGAGGTTACTAAGCTCTCTCCCTTCACTAATCTCAAAGTACTTGTCACTCATTATTACACCTGCCTTATCATCATCACCCTTCCAACAAGGAGCTTATAGGATTGCTTTTTTCTAGGTCTGTGGCTTTGCGTAAGTTACTTAACTAGTTTATGCCTTAGTTGCCTTATCTCTAACACTGGCATAATAATAGTTCCGCCTTCATGCAACTGTTGTAAAAGTTAAATGAGTTAATATCCATAAAGAGCATAGAACAATACCCAGCACATCATAAGCAGTACATAAATGTCTGATGAAAAAACAGTGATTATCATTGTTAACAACACCCATGTTGTATTCAGTGAGAGATCACTGTGTACAGACATTGCTCCATTCTTCTTTGAGATTTGTGTTTCTCCGAGGCACTCTGCTCGTGGACATGCAGAATATGGGGTGATTAGGTACATAGTTTTGCTGCTATTTCAATGCTCGAGTTTAGCAGGCAATGCAACTCACTTGAGGCATTCCCAGCGGCAGTGCGCTCAGCACCTCCACTCTGTGTCTGAACTGACTGGCTGGTGACTGCTCCTGACAGGACTGATGATTTGAGCATCAGGAAAACTGCTGTTCTGTGTTTTTAGGCTGAAAGACTTTCATTCTGATTTGGACTATACTAAGGCAAGCATGCTGTGTTCCCAAACATGGGCAGGATGCAATTAGATAACCTAAGACCAATACAGTTAATGAAATGATTACATTATTAACTGAATTCCCCACCATGTTCACAGATTGAAATTTCACAAAATCAAAGACTGATGAAGGCTTTTGCTTACATCACAGATAAAAATCTGTTTCAGTCTTTGGACTATCTTTGATAAAATGTCTAGCTTAAGGAGTTAAAATTAAATTCTCTAAAGAGTCCTACAGTCTAACCAAACATCACCATTTAATGAGAGAAATCCTTGCTCAGCGATAGCTTTTACCCCATTATGTCTATAAGACAAAAGCAGAGAAACAGAAATTGACTGTGCCCAGAAACTTCACGGATCTTTTAAAACATGTTCTCTCCTCTGCTAGATGAAAACTGCAAAGCCTTTGGCATCAGGCAGGTCTGGGCACTGAGTCCTGACACTTTCTAGCTATGCGATCTGAACTATGGTTCAGTTTCCTCATCTGCAAAGTATGAAGCTGACGTTTCCTTAGAGCTGTATGGCTAGAATTCAATGAGCAAACTTTGGTAGGTCCTATGAGAGTGCCTGGCATACAAGAGCTATTCCGCAAACGCTTGTGTCCCCCTGGCTCACTGCTCTGCTGTTAGGACCTGAATAGCAGGAGCCATTGGCAGGTGAAGGGACACCTGTGCCCAAAGGGCCTGAGCCCCTCAGACATGCTCAGCCGATGCTCTTGGAACTTCTTCTCACTCGCCTACTTCTCCACCCCAGCTCCTCTGTGCCTTGTTGGCTTCTGACCCTGACTGGACCCTCACTTTTAGTATTCCTCATGGTTTACCCTGAGTCTCTTGGCTTTGAACCTGACCTCATGTTTTCTATACAGATTTTGTTCTGGGTTTTTGTCCCCATTTCTTCAAGATCCAGATTCAAGGTGTGGCTTTGTACCTCTATGCTGGTACCAACAGCACTTGCCAGTCCTTTCTCACACATGGCTCAAATTGCCTCACCAAAGCAAAACAAAAAAACACCTTGTGTAGATTTTCATCATCTTTTCAGAATCAGTTTCTTTATTGCAGAAAATCTCTTCTCAAAACCTTAGTGTGCTTCCAGTTTCATCTCAAGTGTCACCTGTAATGGTTCCAGCAGTAAGCCTGGACTCTCTGGGTCCTGGTTTAAGGCAGCAGCTGGGTGGGATGGACCAGGAAAGTGAATCAGGCAGGGTGAGGGGGCACCAGAGCAAACACATATAGCAGGTGCAGCACTAGGAGTTCAGTCTTGGCTCTCGGGGAATTGCTTGTGAGAGGGCATGTGTGTGTGAGTGTGTGCCATGGCAAGGCTCTACCATGGAAGGAAAGGGGTTATCTGCCACAAAATCCTGATCTTCTGCTCTGGGCTGATTCTATCTGACTACAGAGTTGTATCCACCACAGCTGAATTTAACAAACTTGGGGAAAGTGACTTTAAAAGAGTTGTTACCATTGTGCCTCAATGCTTCTAAACCAATGGGCAGCTGAAAGGCAAATACATCTTCTTTAGGTTGCACTGAAGTGAATCGTTATTGGAGATGGGCTAACAAAATCGTTCTGAAGCCTCATCATTTTTAACAGACAAAATTAGCCTGATCTGGAAATAAGATTGCCTTCAGCATTTCCATTAATATTGACAAAAATAACCTGATCCAGTTGCTTCTGCTTCTACATATGCCTCTTCTCTTTAAATGATAGATCTACAAGAAACTGTCTGTGGTAGCCTTGCTCTGATGATTGATTACAAAGACAGCAAAGTAGGATGTTTGAGAGAATCATCTGTGATTGCCATTAAAGGGAACCGGAGTTTTAAAACAAAGCAAGAAAGTAATTGGCTTTGTTTTTACTGCAGAGACTAGCCTAACCTGATTAAATTTTGAGAGACTCATTGCTAGGAAAGCAGAAATCTGGCCCATAAAAGCCTGTGATCATCCAGTCTCAAATTAGGCCCCAAAGAAGGTATTTCTATCTCACCTCGGGTATGACTAAGGAGAATACTGGACAAAGAAGAACCTTCCAAAGGGCCTACCCATGGGGACAAGTCCCCAGGTAGGGTAGGGAGTCCAAGAAATTCCTAATCATCAGAATTCTGGCACTGGAGTGGGTTTCCTTTGATTTCTTTGCTAAAGGAATGCTTTTATTGTAGTTGCCCTATTCCTCCACTAAGGTTATGTACTGAGGGAAGATGGGTAGAGCCAGACCAATTGACTGTTTACAGATGACAAAATGTAAACCATTTCACACTGGGAGCCATCTCTGCTCCTGATGGGAAAGGTGGTGCCTGACTATGTGCTGGATGCAAAGACTGGGTGGGACTTCAAAAGCTCCTGGGTATCTGGCCACCCAGAGGCACACACTGGATGGGGACCACTACAGACTATGTGTCCAGCCTTCCTTGCCACTGGATGTGGTCACATGACTGATTCTCACTAATGGACTCTGAGCGGAGTATTGTGTGCTACTTCTACATCATTTGTTTAAAGGAAAACCGATTGCCCCTCATGTCTGCTCTTCCACTGGTGGGAGGACTGGCAGCTTCCACCATGATGAAGATGACAGAAAACAACACGGAAGGAACCCGGGTTTTGGAATAATCTAACGGAGCAGAGACACCCTGCCAACCTGAACTGCTCACTCCAAATAGTCAGAGAAGTGAGAAATTAACCTCTATTATATGTAAGCTTCTGTTGTTTGGGATCTCTTTGGTATGGCAAATATATCCTCCTTTATCCAAATGCATGGAATCATTTCAGAATGATTCAATATATTTTATAAAAGAACAAATATAAGCATCATCTCTAGAATAATTTGAAATTTCAGCTCCAATGATCACAAAGTCATTTTTCTGGACATTATAAACTCTTAGGTCAGCAGAAATTTTGAGTCTGGGGTATATCACACCTTCTGAAATTATATGTAAAAAGTATAATACATACATAAAAATTTTTCATTTTTATCAGCTACTCAAAGGTAGTCTTGAATGAACTGAAGTACTGTTATATCCAGTATTATTGCCTGGAAAATCCCATGGACTGAGGAGCCTGGTGAGCTATATTCCATGTGGTCTCAAAGAATCAGACATAACAACTAAACAAGAAGAACAAAAAATCTTGGTAATTCTGCATCATCCAGTATCAAGAGGAAACACTTATAAGGCTGCCCTATGCTGGTGAGATGAACATGTTTGCTAAATGGGAAATGATCATTTTTGCCAAGAGGATGCTCTGGTACTCTTGGCTTTGTGTTTAGACATGAAAATTTATATTCAATAGGGAGTAAGGAATAGCTAATTATGTTTTTCTTGGCTGCCATGAAATACTCTTGTTGAAAACTAGTCCTTTGCTCACTATTGCCACCTGAACAGAATTAATTTAACACTTCCAATGCGTTGAACTGTTTTGGATGTTGTGTGGAGACTGTTATCACGTGCACACATATCTAGATGTCACACAGCCTAAGCCCACACAGCCATAAGCATAAAACACCACCAAGCACCATCAGGCTCCAGTCCAACATAGTATGAAATGTTCAGTGTTTGCCTCTTAAAGATTTTTAAGATGGGCAATCTCATAAGCAAACATATACAGACCTGGCTGTCCTTTTGACTAAGTACATCAAGGTAAATATTTATTTCATATATAGGAAAATACACAAGTGCCCTTTACAGAGCAGAGAGTGTAGCACGCTGTTGTAATTAGACATTAATATGGAGGACTAGAGAGGGAAAGCCCTACTTCATTTTCATTCTTCAGAGATTTTGTGAAGAATATGAAGGTTCATAAATTATTTGGGTATGGTGGGAGAAGGTGAGGGGACTGGATTCTGTAATTCACAATATGTATTTTTAAAAGGCTTAGATAAGGAGGAAATACCTGACTGTAGGAGATATACTCAGTAGTTACATCCTTAATAACTTTTCATCTCACATATTTTACTGCTTGTGTAAACCATTATTAAAAACCAGAAAACAACTATTCCCTTGCTCTTGTAAACTTTAAATGATCATTTTTCAAGTCATTCAAATGAAGGCTAATTTTGATTGAATCAAACACCGAAAATGCTCCTGATGAGGTACAGGTTTATAAACTCACCATACTGAGTCAGGATTTGGGGGTTTTGTTTATTCTGGGCAGCATGATTTGACCCACAGAACGGCTATCTGAAACCATGTAATAAAAATATTTTCTATAATGGGGTTCCACTGTATTGGCTTTAAGATCAAATGTCACTTTTCTTTGATCTTTGTTGCTCACGTTTTCATTATGTGGAAAAGAATCCAGCAGGTGTTCAATTGTTTATTCAGTAAAGGGGAAGGTGAGCTGGGATTAAATTGTTATGACCTAGCGTTGTTTTAGCCCCAATGATTCTCACTGAATTTGGAATAATTGTGTTGCTGCAATAGCAATCTTGCTAAGTACAATAGGACATGGAAAAGCTTGGCTCAGAGACTAATGGACTGCAGCTACCATCTGTGGGATTGAAACTAAACGCCTCTAAAAGAAATACTCATAAATGTAACTCGCCATCTTGTTGATTAGCTTTCTGGTGGACAGGATTCCAGTTGCCTAAATGAACCAGCACAAGCTCTCTCTGGAAGCCAATGAGCAGACGAATAACCATTTGCTTTTGAATAAGCATTTGCCCAATAAATTCCAATATACTCAAAGGCCCTCTGAAACAAGACACTTACAATCAAATTATATAAAATGTAGAAAATTATATCAACACTTTGCAAACTGTAAATTAAAGTATGAAAACATAAGTTCTTGTGCCAGTTTTTATAAGGTTGTTCTTTTCTAACTCAACGACATTCTGCTCTCCTCTTGTCTCCTATTCTGTGTCTGAGTTAATTGTAAATTGGCAAGTTCCCATTTATGCTCCTTGATTTATTTAAAAGATAATTTTAGTCTTAATTTTCAATATTAGCACACATTTTCCTTCTATTTTTAAAGAAACAGAATCCATCTTTTCAAGTTCACAATTGTGTTTCTCTCAGTGTACTCACATATGCACAGCACACACCACTCTTAGGCTTCATTAACTATTATTAACACATCTACATTCTAAATGTTTTTACTTCTGACTCCAGAATTGTAAAGTTTTTTAGGACATAATTCACAAAAATTCAGTTGGAGATGAGATTTTAGATAATTAAAAATAATTCTGTAACTATATGAGCTAAGCAAGAATTAGTTTTTATAAAGAATTTGAAACTCCCAAACAACTCTTCAGATTTGCTTTTCACATTTTCTCAGAATTTTATCTTTTAGGGTAAGAAAATCCAGGGGCTCCGTGGATTTTGCTAAGAGCTTGTCAGATGCAGGGGTGTGCTCTGGTTCAGTTCTATGCCTTTTTTTCCTGTGGCCTAACCTCGCAAACGCAAGCACCAGTCAGGGCCCACCTCAGCTGGAAGGGATGCAGAGTCACAGGACTGGCATCAGGTAACTTTTGCTACCTTGTCTTGATTTGTTGGATCTCAGTTTTGCTAACTGAATTTGCCTTAAGACCTGGTTAATAACTTCTACACTCTTAGTTTGCCCATGTTAGTCCTAGTCTCCTCCAACTCCTCTGGTCCCTCTTGACTCTATGAAGAGTTGAAGTCTTAATCCAAGTAAATAGTTGAGGCCCTACACATGTGCTTGAATATTCCCAGTCTCTCTGTTTAACTTGTCCATCAAAACACCCCTTTATTGCCCCATGTCTGTGTTCGTGGTAACATGATTGCTGCCATTCAGAGTGGCCTCTGTTGTTTAGTCTAGACTTCCTCAGAGAACTTACAGCTGATATGTAGCCTCTTGTATGTCCTGTGCTGGTGGGGTGTGCGAGACCCTGACACCAAGTCTGCTCTGCCTCAGCATAGCTAACAGAATAATGATCAACAATCCCCCATTAAGTGACAAGAGGTCGGAATATTTACGTATTCTATTGGAATTCTGTTATACCTCTTAATTTTTCGAATGTTGTTTCTATATCTTCATTTACATTCTCTTCCTTCTGGCCACTCTTTAAGGGCAGGAATTGCCTGATGCCCACGTTCATATTCATGTTTTCAATGAGGCAGACCCCCATCACACCATATTGATGGAGAGATCAAGCTTTGGTCCTGAACTAACATATTTTGTGTTACCTCACTCTAGTTAACTCTTCTGTACTCAGAAGTGGCAAGACCATAGTATGGTAAGACTATGATACTAGTACAAAAATGTAAGGAATTTTCATCCCTGTTTCTTTTAAGTTCCTGGTATCATCTTTTTGCCTTCTTTTTCTCCTATTAGATCCAGGGCTCACCTGGAATCAGCCACAATCACTTTATTAATAGCTACTACTTCATGTAACAATTCTGCAGGCTTGGAAAAATCAGGTCCATTTTGTAGATGAAAAATACATGACTCAGAAAGGTCAAGATTATTTTACCTTCAGATTTTTGCTGTACAGGTCCCTTCAAATGGGCAAGAGTGAGCAGGAAGGAATTACCTGGGAGACTCAAGTGGATTGAATGCACATGGGGTCAGGAGGCGGTTCAGTGAGAAGCACAGAGGATGACTGGGTTTTATGTCCTAAGTCAAGCAAGGGGGCAGAAGCAGAAGAAAATTCAGCTGCTGGAGACTTGGTTCCTGGACCTCAGGGTATTAATAAATGGCAGTGAGTGAGGGAGCAGAGAGAAAAATCTGTGAGTGAAAGGCTGTATGTCGGGAGTGGTTCATCTCATGGTGAGCTCTGCTCTTTTGCAGTGAGACCAGAGAAATCTGTGATCTTTTATTGCAGCCTGCCCTGGGGAAGGAGAGGGGCGTGGCACCTTGCTTATTTTCTGATCCTGCTCTCCTTGGTTTCAAGACAAATCATCCAACTGAATCTATTTATAACAGAAAGGAAACCTATAAGAGGAGTAAACTCATAAAACTTGGGTTGGACATTATTAAAGCAATATTAACTCTAAATGTGATTTGCTTATTAGATTTGAATACAGTTCTTACATGGCCTATAGGACCCTACGACATCAGACCATCTGCCCTGTTACCTTGCTCATCTGATTCAGTAGCTCCCTAGCCTTTCTCCATTCCCCTAATCTATTCATTTTGGTCACCTGGCATCATGGCCTGGAAGAAGGCAGAGGTAGGAACATGCGAACACTTGGCAAGTCCCTGACTCTGGGTTTGCTAGTCAGGCTTCCTCTTCCTGAGATGCAGTGCATCCTCCACATGTCTTCCCCGACAATCCCTCTCCTCCCATCCCCTTGGCACTCCCTTTCTATACTACTTTGCCTTCTCTTTCGCAACTCTCCTTGTTATACATGTGTTTATTGCCTACCTTCTTCATCCTTCACTCCCACCTAGAATGTCAGCTCCAGGAAGGCAGGCCATCTGCCATCTGGATTGTGTACTACCTTTGACCCAGCATACAGGAGAGCCCTATATGTATAAGTAGTAGGTGCTCAAGAAGTATTTGTTAGGACTTTCCTGGTGGTCCAGTGGCTAAAACTGTGCTCTGAATGCAGAGGGCCCAGGTTCAATCCCTGGTCAGGGAACCAGATTTCACATATTGCAACTAAGAACTGGAGCACCCAAATAACTAATAAAAATAAAATAAACTTTTAAAGAAGCATTTGTTGAACAACTTTATGCTAATTATTTTGTGGAATAATATCTCATGCTTAACGTGAATGTGTTTGACTCAATTATATATCCTGTTTGATTATGGTACTAAGTTTTAATATATCTCTTTATCTCTTAATAAAATATCTCCCTCCTTCCTCAATTTTAAGTGGTCTACAGAGATAAGTAAAAAAGTTGGCTTAAAGCTCAACATTCAGAAAACTAAGATCATGGCATCTGGTCCCATCACTTCATGGGGAATAGATGGGGAAATAGTGGCTGACTTTATTCTTCTGAGCTCCAAAATCACTGCAGATGGTGACTGTAGCCGTGAAATTAAAAGATGCTTACTCCTTGGAAGGAAAGTTATGGCCAACCTAGACAGAATATTAAAAAGCAGAGATATTACTTTGCCAACAAAGGTCCATCTAGTCAAGGCTATGGTTTTTCCAGTGGTCATGTATGGATGTGAGAGTTGGACTGTGAAGAAAGCTGAGCACCGAAGAATTGATGCTTTTGAACTGTGGTGTTGGAGAAGACTCTTGAGAGTCCCTTGGACTGCAAGGAGATTCAACCAGTTCATCCTAAAGGCGATCAGTCCTGGGTGTTCATTGGACGGACTGATGCTGAAGCTGAAACTCCAGTACTTTGGCCACCTCATGTGAAGAGCTGACTCACTTGAAAAGACCTGGATGCTGGGAAAGATTGAGGGAAGGAGGAGAATGGGATGACAGAGGATTAGATGGTTGGATGGTGTCACCATCTCAATGGACACGGGTTTGGGTGGACTCTGGTAGTTGGTGATGGACAGGGAGGCCTGGTGTGCTGTGGTTCATGGGGTCGCAAAAAGTCAGACACGACTGAGCGACTGAACTGGACAGAGATAAGTAACAAAATATAAATAAACATATAGAATAAAGGAAAAGAAAGAATATTGCAAGAAAGGAGGAAAAAGAAAAGTGAAACCTATGTTAGACTTAGAACACAATATTAGTTTTCTGTTCTCCATTCATAACTTGGAAAGAAAGAAAAAGCCAAAAAACAAACAACAACAACAACAAAAAACACCAAAAAGGAACAAATCAAGCACATCACTCTTTATTTCCATTATGTCATTGTGGAAAATCTTGGGATTGAACCCAGGTCTTGTTATTTATTAGTTGTGTACTTGGACAAAGTACTTAATTCTCAAGTGCTGAATTTTCCTTTCAGTAAAGTGAATATAATTGGAGTGTCAACCTCAGGGCTCTGGTGGAGATAAAGTGAGAACAGAATGCCCTATGCCCAGAGCAGGGGTGCTCACTCAGGAGGTAGAAGACAAGGGTGAGGGGTACCCTCACCCTCCACAGACCTGCCACAGACCAACTGCTCCACGGAGCAACCAGATGCTCAGCTCTGCTCTCGAACACTGAAGCAACTGTGGGAACAGGCTCTGTCCATGAAAGGAGCCATACTATCCACCTAAGTGACTTTACGTATTTTTAAAAGGAAAAATTCCCCAAACATGATCCTTTTCAAATCACTTTTAAAGCCAAATCTCATGCATTAAACTGGGCTTGCACCTGGTGCCAAATGTGGGGATAAACACACCCCACATTTATAGGTGAGCTGGAAGCAGTGCTTTCACATAGCCTTCCTATACACTCCACAACTAATTTGCTATGCTTAACCTTGGTTCCCCAACAGGAGCTGCTGGTGGCAATGAAAGAGTGGTCTGGGTGGATGATACTGTAAATAACAGCCACCTGGAAAAAAATCCTGAGGAAAATTAATTTTCAACAGTGGAACAGGGCAGAGGAAACAGAACTTGTTTCTCTGGCTTACGATTTATAACAAGTGTCCTCTTAACTCACAAGAATGAATCACTGACTTTTCCTCCAAGGAGTTTATTCTCTCTCCGAGATTGACTCTGCATATATGTAAATGAAAGGACATGGATCACAGCCCTGTCATTGTGAAGGGGCTTGCATAACTCAAGGAAGCTATGAGCCATGCTGTGCACAAGATGGATGGGTCATAGTGGAGAGTTCTGACAAAACGTGGTTCCACTGGAGAAGTAAATGGCAAACGACTCCAGTATTCTTGTCACGAGAAATCCATGAACAGAATGAAAAGGCAAAAGATATGACACTAAAGGATAAGCCCCCCAGGTCAGTAGGTGTCCAATATGCTACCGGGGAAGAGCGGAAGACAATTACTAATAGCTCCAGAAAGAATGAAGCTACTAGGCCAAAGCGGAAACCATACTCAGTTGTGGATATGTCTGGTGGTGAAAGTAAAGTTCAATGCTAAAAAGAATAATACTGCATAGAAACCTGAAATGTTAGGTCCATGAATCAAGATAATCATGGGCATGGGCAAGCAGGAGATGGCAAGAGTGAACATTGACATCTTAGGAAGCAGTGAACTAAAATGGACGGGAATGGGTGAATTTAATTCAGATGACCATTTTATCTACTACTGTGGGCAAGAATCCCTTAGAAGAAATGGAGTAGTCCTCCTGGTCAAAACAGACTTAAAATGCAGAACTTGAGTGTAATCTCAAAAGCAATCGAATGATCTCAGTTCGTTTCCAAGGCAAACCATTCAACATCACAGCAATCCAAGTCTATGCCCCAACCACTGATGTTGAAGAAGCTGAAGTTGAACATTTCTATGAAGACTTACAAGACTTCTAGGACTAACACCCCCAAAAGATGTCCTTTTCTTCAATAGGTGATTGGAATGAAAAAGTAGGAAGTCAAGAGATACCTGGAGTAACAGGAAAGTTTGGCCTTGGAGTACAAAATGAAGCAGGGGAAAGGCTAACAGGGTTTTGTCAAGAGAACACATTGGCAACAAACTGGTCATAGCAAACACCCTTTCCCAACAACCAAGAGACAACTTGATACATGGGCATAACCAATGGTCAATGTCAAAATCAGATTGCTCATATTCTCTGCAGCCAAAGATGGAGAAGCTCTATATAGCCAGTAAAAATAATACCTGGAGCTGACTGTGGCTCATATCATCAGTTCCTTATTGCAAAATTCAGGCATAAATTGGAGAAAGTAGGGAAAATCACTAGGCCATTCAGGTATGACCTAAATCACGTCCCTATGATTATACACTGGAGGTGATGAATAGATTTCAAGAGATTGGATCTGGTAGACAGACAGCCTGAAGAACTATGGACAAAGGTTTGCAACACCATATAGGAGTCAGTGACCAAAACCACCCCAAAGAAAAAAAAAATGCAAGAAGGCAAATGTGGTTGTCTGAGGAGGCTTTACACATAGCTAAGGAAAGAAAAGAGAAAAGCAGAGGAGAAAGAGAAAAATATACCTGAGTACAGAGTTCCAGGGAATAGAAAGAAGAGAAAATAAGACCTTATTAAGTGAACAGTGCAAAGAAGTAGAGGACAATAATAGAATGGGAAAGACTAGAGATCTATTTAAGAAAATTGGAGATATCAAGGGAATATTTTATGCAAATATGGGCAGAATAGAGGACAGAAATAGTAAGGATCCAACAGGAGCAGAAGACATTAAAAACAGGTGGCAAGAATACACAGAACTATACAAAAAAGGTCTTAATGACCTCAATAACCATGATGGTGTGGTCGCTCACCTAGACCATACATCCTGGAATGCCAAGTCAAGTGGGCCTTAGGAAGCATCACTGAGAACAAAGCTAGTAGAGTTGATGCAATTCCAGCTGAGCTATTTCAAATCCTAAAAGATGCTGTGAAAGTGCTACACTCAATATGCCAGGAAATTTGGAAAACTCAGCAGAAGGACAGTACTGAAGAATGTACAAACTATCATATAATCATGCTCATTTAGCATGCTAGTCAGGTTTCACTCAAAATCCTTCAAGCTAGGCTTCAGCAGTACATGAATCAAGAACTTCCAGGTGTCCAAGCCAGGTTTAGAAAACACAGAGGAACCAGAGATCAAATTGCCAACATCTCTTGGATCATAGAGAAAGCAAAGGAATTCCAGAAAAACATATGCTTCTTGACTATGTTAAAGCCTTTGATTGTGTGGATTAAAACAAACTGTGGAAAATTCTTAAAGAGATGGGAATACCAGATCATCTTACTTGTCTCCTGTGAAACCTGAATGCAGGTCAAGAAGCAACAGTTAGAAGTGGGCATGGAACAATGGACTAGTTCAAAATTGAGAAAGGAGTTTGTCAAGGCTTTATACTATCACTCTGCTTATTTAACTTATATTCAGAATACATAATGTGAAATGCTGGGCTGGGATGAATCACAAGCTGGAATCAAGACTGCTGGCAGAAATATCAACAACCTCAGATATGCAGATGATACCATCCTAATGGCAGGAAGCAAAGAGGAATTTAAAGAGCCTCTTGATGAAGGTGAAAGAGGAGAATGAAAAGCTGGCTTAAAACTCAGCATTCAAGAAACTAAGATCATGGTATCCAGTCCCATCACTTCATGACAGATGAGGAAAAATTGGAAGCAGTGACAGAATTTATTTTGGGGGCTCCAAAATCACTGCAGACTATGACTGTAGCCATGAAATTAAAAGACACTTGCTTCTTGGAAGAAAACCTATGACCAACCTAGACAGCATGTAACAAAGCAGATATATCACTTTTCCAACAAAGGTCAGATGTGAGAGTTGGACCATAAAGAAGTCTGAGCACCCAAGAATTGATGCTTTTGAACTGTGATGTTGGAGGAAACTCTTGAGAGTTCCTTGGACTGCAAGGGGATCAAACCAGTCAATCTACATTTTCCTACCACCTCTGTGGCCATTCCCTCTCAGTGTTGTTCTTACAGTGATCCATGAGACAAGATTTATTATTTCTCCACATTGCAGATGCAGAAAAGAAGACTAAGGGAGATTAATAATTTGGCCAAATTCAGTTGGCAGAACCAGGATTCTATGAAATCCCCAAAGTTTTCCTCCCCTCCAAAACCCAATTCAACAAAATGGATGTGTTTAACAAAAATGTACTGAATACTTGTTTTGTGTAAAATAGCAAGAGATGTATACCTACAATCCCTCATTTACTCCAGTGAAAATAACCAGGAATATTGAAGGACGAGACTGTTTTGCATTTGGATAGTTATTACCATTAGCCTGGCAAAAGTATTGTGTTACATGAAAAAAATATGATTGAGTAAACCAGAAGACTTTTATTATTTAGCATACAATGTGAATGCTTAGGTTCATTAACAGTCAAATCCAGATGCAAATGCAAATAGAGAAATAAAATGCAAAACCAAATAGCAAACTCGTATGATTTGCCTTTTGTTGAAATTGATGCTGGTGCTCTCCACTGTAAACAAATACTGAATTACAGAATTCTTGGCCTGAAAGAAATGTAGAAATTATTCACTCCAATTCTCTTCAATTATTTTTAAACTTGAGGTCCAAAGGAAAATAGTAAGTGTTAACTCTGGTTGACAGCACCTCCGAAGGCTGGACCAATACCTAACTTGAGATGCAGCGATTCAAGTTCTAAGATAGTCCCAACAGAAATGCTTTCACTTTTCACCAAGTGATAAATAGGTTAATGTTCACATAAGCATTTTTTGGGAATAATCCTAAGCTGTAATCAATCTAGTGATCAGTGTAGGCTGGGTAAATAAATATGGTGTATTTAAATGAAGAAATACACCATGTGGCAGTGACAGTGATGTACAACTACATACAACCAAGTGGATGAATCTTGAAAACATTAAGCTGAGCAAAAGATGCTGTAGTTTTGTCATGATTTTATTTATATAAAGTTCAAAAGAGAGCCTAGTGTAATCCAAGATGTCACAAATCAGAAGAATGGTTATTGGAGCCGGGGTGGGAGGTGGTAGATGGAAGGAGACACGGGGTTTGTTGGAATGCTGATGACTTTTGTCTTTTGATTTGAGAAGTGTTACACAGACCTGCTCACTTTGTGACCAAGCATTGGGCTGTATACTTATTAGCGTGCGTTTTTCCTGTATGTATGCCATACTTCAATAAAATTCCACTCCCTGAAATAATGAAACTTTAGCACTGCTGTTATCAGACTGTACGTTATCAAGAAATTCTCTGGCACATCAGAAAAAGTTGTGGAGTGTTATAAATCTTAATTCTGCTTAAACTAACATTTGTTTCTGTCATATCAACAAAAATAAATACCTCAGTATTGAAAAGTTTGCTAAGGAAACAAATGTGTTTGATGAGAAACAAAAAAATACTATTTATTTTGGCAAGCATTTGTGGGATTGGAGGTAGCAAATGTAAAGCTTCCAAAGTGTTACCAAATTTGTTTATAAGTTCAGTTTACTCAAGACTCAGAATTTGTGGAGTTGTATTTTTTAAACTGTAGGAATAAAAATAATTGTAACAAAAATAAAGAATCCATTTCTCAAATGTTGCTCTGGTTCTGTTCTAACTGCACATAGTTTATAATGCTGGGCACGTAACAAGTATCCCCAAATATTTGGTCTATGAAAAAAGTAGAGCACAGTGAGTACTCTTTAGAATGCATCTAATCAATCTTTATCATATAGAGGCAAAATGAGTGTTTTTTAATACCTGGTAAACAGGAAATAAACTATACTTCTTTATAATTTTAGTAGACAATAATAAAGAAGAATGACTGAAAAAAATCTCTATTAAAGTACTAATTAATATTATTTTCAAAGTACCTGTAAATGATTTATGAAACTACAAATCATTTAGGATAAAGAAGCTTTCTTGCTAAAGAGAAACTTGGAACTTTTAGAACCTTAGAAAAACAAAGAAAAATATCCACCTTTAGAGAAAAAAATTGAGACAGCAGTATTACTCTCCCTGAGAGTAATCATACATTAAACTGGTGTCAAGAAAACCTTAGAAAATACTAGCTTTCAGGGAAAAACACTTCCAATTTATATTTTCTACTTTTAAGTAATTTATTCTTACTATGACTCTAAAATCTGCCTAAACCACCATTAACATTTTAAAAGAAAGTTCTCTACTTCTTACCAAACAGAAATAAATAATGCCTGACAACAGCATTAGGGAACATAAACATAAAATTACCTGTTATTAAAAACTGAACACATTTTTCTCAAAGAAATATATTACTCAGCTGTAAAATAGTATGTTTGCCATTCACACTAATGTTTCAACATTATGGTTCAATCTTCTAAAAAGCTGACATGGAAAATAATGGTGTAATAAACTAATTCATCATAATGTGCAAAAGAAACCGCTGGAATAAATTGTAATAACCTTTCAAAAACTAGCAGCTTTTAAAAGTATTAATTTCTACTCCAGATAATTGGAAAGGACACCTGGGTGGGTAGGCAATATTTTTATGGGATTGCTCTGTCAGGAGCTCAGATTGTCTCTGGACTCAGCAATGATCATTTAGCACTAAATGACAGTGAATCTTGCAAATAGGTCTTCCTAGATGGTGTTTGTCATAAATTACCAAACTCAGCTCCCCTCAAGGTCAGCCGTATGAGAGGGCAGGTATCAAACGGCCTTCGCCAGGACCTAGCATGGTCCTCGGGTTTCTCGTAAACGGACAATGGTTGTGCTGGCTGCCATAAAATCAGCTTAATGGACTGACAGCATAAATTACCACCGAACTTTGACAACATCCGTCTCTAGAAAACAACTGGAGAATGCTTTTATAACAAAGCTGAGGAAAATGGATAACAATACATTTTGTTCTATACTAGATCATAAATATTCTTAACAATGCTAAGTGGGGAATGACTTAATATTAGAAGCCACCATATGTTTTACTTGATGCACTAAAAACAGTATCTAAGTAACATTAAAATGACACTTGCTTTTTGAAGTAATTGATATATATAATGCAACAGAGAGTGAATGGGAGTGTGTGTGTGTGTGTATTCATTCTAGGTAAGAAAGTTGCCTCTGCCTGGCACTGGGTATTTTTATTAAACCTAAACAACTGGAAAGAATATTGATTTCTTTCTAGTTTCATTTTACCTACATAGTCCACTGAATCCACAGGAAAGATAGATTTTTCTGTTCTCATATCACCTTGGATGAATCATTTGAACTTACTTTCTCTATGGCTTGATTTTCCATTTGTACCATAAAATAGTTATTACCCCAAAACATTTTGAAGACAGTGGAATTAATTCTTAGAGGAGGCACCAAATAAACCCCAAATTAGTAGAGAATCATATTGAAAATTTATTAAAACAATGTACTCTAGACAATCAATTCACTGTTTTAGAAGTTACTTTGGTAGAAAATTAGCTAAACTAATAAACTGGAGCTTTGGAGATAAATTAAAAGTTCCCAAACAGAGCTTTAAGTTAATTTTGTGCCTTGTCTCCCATATCTAGTCATCTCCTTTTATGCTGTTATTTTTTGCATGATCTCTTCCATTTATTTCTCTCCTTCTAGTCCCACTGTCATTCTGTCCAGAACCTCATCACCTTAGACCTGAATTATTGTAGTAGTTTCTTTACTCTTGTTCTCTTTCCACCAATCCTGCCAAATTAATCTTTTGTAAAGCACTATTTTAATTACATCATTCCCCAGCTCAAAATTTTTCAATGACTCCCCACTCTCTGGAGGCCAAAGGCCAGTATCTTCAGCTAGAATAGAAGACTTTGGGTGCCTGGCCTCACTTCCTTTTCCAATCTCATCTTTTCCATTTTCCCTGCACAAACCTTCAGGATAATAAAGGTATTTGCTGCCTGACCACCTCCATCACAAGCACCTGCCCAGCCGGTGCCATCTATCCTCTCTGCCTAGCCAGTTGCTTTCCTTCAGAAAGGCTTTTCTTCCTACTTCAACCCATAGTCAGCACCTCAAGCCATGAAACTGAAACATTCATTCTTTGGTGTTTAACATGACTTATTTCACCGCTGCAATATTACCTAACCTCAGTTTCGATGCTTAATAGTAATCAAGTCTTTTCTCCCTGATTACTTCGTAAAGCTCTTTCAGGGTAGGGGGCATTAGAGTTCTTATTATCTGCTAATCTCCCTAGCACAAATTTATAAAAATAGTTGGCAATCAATAGACAATTGTTTAACAAGTGAATGTACAATACTGTTCTAGGCTTCTTGTAAGATTGGGATGAAAGCTATCCAGTTGTGTTGTAACTTGTAGTATTCCAGCATACCAACTTATGTAGATGAGGCAGTTTCCCTGAATTTCTTAGATGTTTCAATTCTTCAGTTCTTAGTGAAATTCTAGATTATACAACATAAGCTGGACACATGAGATATTTACTCTGACTTTAATATAAACATGAGCACTATTAGAATAAACACAGACTAGTGCATAGTCACTGAATTAGTACTAATTTTCTGGAGATCTCTTACTAACAGAAGCTCAGTAATTTCCAAACAAAAATAAAATGGCTCTAATAATAAATTCAGGGGAAAAAGATAAACCTCAAATACAAATCAGACATATATTGTAGTTTATAATAGTCTATAGGAAAAATGAAAGTGAGAGTTGTCTCCGACTCTTTGCATCCCCATGGACTATACAGTCCATGGGATTCTCTAGGCCAGAATACTGGAGTGGGTAGTCTTTCCCTTCTCCAGGGGATTTCCCAACCCAGGGATCGAACCCAGGTCTCCCACATTGCAGGCAGATTCTTTACCAGCTGAGCCACAAGGGAAGCCCACAAGGGAAGTCTATAGAAAGATCATGGATTTTGGAACTTGACAAGACCTGAGTTGGCAGCTTGGTTCTGCTACTTAGCAGGGATGCTATCTTGAGTCAATAATTCAATGTCTTGAACCTCAAATTTCTGACAGGGCAAATGGAAATATTAAAATTCAATTTATTTAAAATAAAAGGAATCCAAATTGGAAAGGAAGAAGTAAAACTGTCACTGTTTGCAGATGATGTAATAATATGTATAGAAATCCTGAAGATGTCACAAAAAAACTATTAGAACTAATAAATGAATTCAGTAAAATGGCATGATACAAATTAATATACAGAAATTTGTTGCATTTATACACATGAAAAATGAACCATCAGAAAGAGAAATTAAGAAAACAATCCCATTTACAATTATATCAAAAAGTATAAAATATTTAGGAATAAATCTGACCAAAGAGCTAAAAGACTTGTTCTGAAAGCTACAAGAAAATGGTCAAAGAAGTGGAAGACAACACAATCAGAAAGGTACACCATGTTTATGGACTAAAAAAATTAATATCGTTAAAATCACCATACTCCCCAAGGCAATGGATAGATTAAATGCAATCCCTATCAAAGTACTAAGGCATTTTTTCACAGAACTAAAACAAATAATAATAAATTTTATATGGACATACAAAAGACTCCAAATAATCAAAGCAATCTTGAGAAAGAATAATAAAGCGGGCAGATTCATGTGCCCTAATTTCAAACTATACTACAAAGCTACTATAATCAAAGCAGTGTAGTGCTGGCACAAAAAGATGCATAGATCAATGGAACAGAATAGAGAGCCCAGAAATAAGTCCATGCTTATGCAGTCAATCCATTGTGACAAAGAAGGCAAGGATAAACAATGGGGAAAAGATAGCCTCTTCAATAAATAGCATTAGGAGAACTGAATGGCAGCATGAAAAAGAAGCAAACTGGACAACTTTCTCACAGTATACACAAAAATAAACTCAAAATAAGTTAAAAACTTAAATGCAAGCCCTGAAAACATAAAGCTCCTAGAGAAAAACATAGGGAATGCACTCTTCGACAGTGGTTTTGAAAATATCTTTTAAAAGATTATTTTCTTGCCTCCTTTGTCGAAGATAAGGTGTCCACAGGTGTGTGGGTTAATCTCAGGGCTTTCTATTTTGTTCCATTGATCTATATTTCTGTCTTTGTGCCAGTACCATACTGTCTTAATGACTGTGGCTTTGTAGTAGAGCCTGAAGTCAGGCAACTTGATTCCTCCAGTTCCATTTTTCTTTCTCAAGATTGCTTTGGCTATTCGAGGTTTTTTGTATTTCCATACAAATCTTGAGATTATTTGATCTAGTTCTGTGAAAAATACTGCTGGTAGCTTGATGGGAATTGCACTGAATCTGTAGATTGCTTTGGGTAGTATACTCATTTTCACTATATTGACTCTTCCAACCCATGAGCATGGTATATTTCTCCATCTATTAGTGTCCTCTTTGATTTCTTTCATCAGTGTTTTATAGTTTTCGATATATAGGTCTTTAGTTTCTTTAGGTAGGAATATTCCTAAGTATTTTATTCTTTTCGTTGCAATGGTGAATGGAATTGTTTCCTTAACATTGTTAGTGTATAGGAATGCAAGGGATTTCTGAGTGTTGATTTTATATCCTGCAACTTTACTATATTCATTGATTAGCTCTAGTAGTTTTCTGGTCGAGTCTTTGGGGGGGCAAGAATATACAATGGAGTAAAGACAGTCTCTTTAACAGGTGGTGCTGGGAAAACTGGTCAACCACTTGTAAAAGAATGAAACTAGACCCCTTTCTAACACCATACACAAAAATAAACTCAAAATGGATTAAAGATCTAAATGTAAGACCAGAAACTATAAAACTCCTAGAGGAGAACATAGGCAAAACACTCTCTGACATAAATCACAGCAGGATCCTCTATGATCCACCTCCCAATATACTGGAAATAAAAGCAAAGATAAACAAATGGGATCTAATTAAAATTAAAAGCTTCTGCACAACAAAGGAAACTACAAGCAAGGTGAAGACAGCCTTCTGAATGGGAGAAAACAATAGCAAATGAAACAACTGACAAACAACTAATCTCAAAGATATATAAGCAACTTATGCAGCTCAACTCCAGAAAAAATAAATGATCCAATAAAAAAATGGGCCAAAGAACTAAATAGGCATTTCTCCAAAGAAGACATACGGATGGCTAACAAACACATGAAAAGATGTTCAACATCACTCATTATCAGAGAAATGCAAATCAAGACCACAATGAGGTACCATCTCACACCAGTCAGAACGGCTGCGATCCAAAAGTCTACAAGCAATAAATGCTGGAGAAGATGTGGAGAAAAGGGAACCCTCTTACACTGCTGGTGGGAATGCAAACTAGTACAGCCATTATGGAAAACAGTGTGGAGATTCCTTAAAAAATTGCAAATAGAACTGCCTTATGACCCAGCAATCCCACTGCTGGGCATACACACCGAGGAAACCAGAATTGAAAGAGACACATGTACCCCAATGTTCATTGCAGCACTGTTTATAATAGCAAGGACATGGAAGCAAACTAGATGTCCATCAGCAGATGAATGGATAAGAAAGCTGTGGTACATATACACTATGGAATACTACTCAGCCCTTAAAAAGAATAAATTTGACTCAGTTCTAATGAGATGGATGAAACTGGAACCGATTATACAGAGTGAAGTAAGCCAGAAAGAAAAACACCAATACAGTATACTGACACACATATATGGAATTTAGAAGACAGTAATGATGACCCTATATGTGAGACAACAAAGAGACACAGAGGTATAGAGTGGACTTTTGGACTCTGAGGGAGAGAGAAAGGGTGGGATGGTTTGGGAGAATGGCAATGAAACATGTATATTTTCCTGTAAGAAACGAAGCGCCAATCTATGTTCAATGTAGGATGCAGGATGCATGGGGCTGATGCACAGGATGATTCAAGTAGAGGATGTGGGGTGGGAGGTGGGAGGGGGCTTCGGCATTGGGAGATTGTGTTCACCTATGGCTGATTCGTGTCAATGTATGGCAAAACAAATACAGTATTGTAATTTAATAAATAAATAAATAAATAAATAAATTTTAAAAAAAGGAAATCTAGACTGTTAAAAAAAAAAAAAGATTATTTTCCCTAAGGCAAGGGCAACAAAAGCCAAAATAAACAAATGAGACCATATCAAACTAAAAACCTTTTACACAATGAAGGAAACTATCAAAATGAAAAGGCATCCTACTAAATGGGAGAAGATATATGCAAATGATACATTTGATAAGAGGTTAATATCCAAAATACACAAAGAAATTATACAAAAAAAATTAAAAAAACAACCCAGTAGAAAAATGAGAGAACCCAGATAGACATTTTTCTAAAGAAGACATACAGATGACGAACAGACACATGAAAAGATGCTCAATATCCCTAACCATCAGGAAAATGCAAATTAAACCATCGAGATACCACTTCAAACCTGTTAGTATGGTTATTACCAAAAAAGACAACAAATAATAAGTGTTGGTGAGGATGTTGAGAAAAGGAAACATTTGTTCTCTGTTGGTGAGAATGTAAATTGGTGCAGCCACTATGGAAAAAAAGAAGGAAGAATGGAACTGGAGGAATCAACCTGCCTGACTTCAGGCTCTACTACAAAGCTACAGTCATCAACACAGTATGGTACTGGCACAAAGACAGAAATATAGATCCATGGAACGAAATAGAAAGCCCAGAGATAAATCCATGCACCTATGGACACCTTATCTTTAACAAAGGAGGCAAGAATTTACAATGGAGAAAAGACAATCTCTTTAACAAGTGGTGATGGGAAAACTGGTCAACCATTTGTAAAAGAATGAAACTAGAACACTTTCTAACACCATACACACAAAACGACTCAAAATGGGTTAAACATTTAAACGTAAGACCAGAAACTATAAAACTCCTAGAGGAGAACATAGGCAAAACACTCTCCAACATAAATCAAAGCAGGATCCACTATGACCCACCTTCCAGAATACTGGAGATAAAGGCAAAAATAAACAAATGGAACCTAATTAAAATTAAAAGCTTCTGCACAACAAAGGAAACTATAAGCCAGTTGAAAAGACAGCCTTCAGAATGGGAGAAAATAATAGCAAATGAAGCAACTGACAAACAACTAATCTCAAAAATAGACAAGCAACTCCTGCAGCTCAATTCCAGAAAAAATAAATGACCCAATCAAAAACGGGTCAAAGAACTAGATAGACATTTCTCCAAAGAAGAAATACAGATGGCTAGCAAACACATGAAAAGATGCTCAACATCACTCATTATCAGAGAAATGCAAATCAAAACCTCAATGAGGTACCATTTCACACCAGTCAGAATGGCTGTGATCCAAAAGTTTACAAGCAATAAAAACTGGAGAGGGTGTGGAGAAAAGGGAACCCTCTTACACTGCTGGTGGGAATGCAAACTAGTACAGCTACTATGGAGAACAGTGTGGAGATTCCTTAAAAAACTGGAAATAGAACTGCCTTATGACCCAGCAATCCCACTACTGAGCACACACTCTGAGGAAACCAGAATTGAAAGAGACACATGTACCCCAATGTTCATCGCAGCTCTGTTCATAATAGCCAGGACATGGAAGCAACCTAGATGTCCATCAGCAGATGGATGGATAAGAAAGCTGTGGTACATTTACGTAATGGAGTATTACTCAGCCATTAAAAAGAATACATGTGAATCAGTTCTAATGAGGTGGATGAAACTGGAGCCTATTATACAGAGTGAAGTATGCCAGAAAAAAAACACCAATACAGTATACTAACGCATATATATGTAATTTAGAAAGATGGTAACAATAACCCTGTATGCCAGACAGCAAAAGAGACACAGATGTATAGAACAGTCTGCTGGACTCTGAGGGGGAAGGCAAGGGTGGGATGATTTGGGAGAATGGCATTGAAACATGTAAAATATCATATAAGAAACGAATCGCCAGTCTAGGCTCAATGCAGGATACGGGGTGCTTGGGGCTGGTGCACTGGGATGACCCAGAGGGATGGTGTGGGGAGGGAGAAGGGAGGGGGTTCAGGATGGGGAGCACGTGTACAGCCGTGGTGGATTCATGTTGATGTATGGCAAAACCAATACGATATTGTAAAATAATTAACCTCCAATTAAAATAAATAAATTTATATTAGAAAAGAGAAAATACTTATGTAGAAATCACACACACACACAAAAGTATGGATGTTCCTCAGAAAACTAAAAACAGAATTGCCATATGACCTAGCAATTTCACTTCTGGATATTTACCCAAATAAAACAAAACCACTAATTTGAAAAAAATATGCACACCAATATTCATGGCAGCATTATTTACAATAGCCAAATACGGAAGTGACTTAAGTATCCATCAGCAGATGAATGAATAAAGATGTTGCATAAACACACACACACACACACACACATACACGGGAATATTACTCAGCAATTAAAAAAGAAGAAATCTTGCTATTTGTGATAATATGGGTTGATCTGGAGGGTTTTATGCTAAAGTAAAATAAGCCAGACAGAGAAAGACAGTTACCATAAGATTTTACTTGTAGGTGGAATCTAAAAACCAAAACAAACAAGCACAACAAAACAAAATGAGAGCAGATTCTTAGATACAACCATTGGGTTGCCAGAATGCAAGGTGACAGAGGTGGGTAAAACAGATGAAGGGGATTAAGAGGTACATATCTCCAGTTAATAGATAAGCTATGGGGATATAATATACAACATAAGGAATGTGGTCAATAATGATAGTTTTGGGGACCGATGGTTACTAGACTTAATATGGTGATCATTTCATAATATTCACAGGTGTCAAATCACCACATAGTAAGCCTGAAGTTAATATACCATTGTACATCAATTACATCTGGACTAAAAAAAACTTCTAAAATATCCGCTTAATTTGAAAAATCTGAAATGACTGAACTCTTTTGAGCTAGTTATTAAGTAGATGAATTTCAAGTTCCTAGGGCACATAGCGCAATACTTGGCACATCAATAAACGGTAGCTATTATTATTATTTTGTTTTCAGAATTTTCTTTTCAATTACCTCCAATCTATTATGGAGTCAATTGGCTTCCTAACAAGAGTCTAAAAGATTTGAGCTTGCATTTACTAGTCTACTAATCTCTTTATTAACTTCTCTGAACTTTCGATTATATAAGGATATATGGTGAAAAAAAATGTCCTTGCAGGGACATGCTGAAGACTGAAAGTAATCCATTTTAAGGTGTCTAGCATACAGCAGGCCTTCTATGAATGGAAGACAATATAATTCACAAGAGTCTCCTCTGAAATGAGCACCATCCTACTATGTATTGAGGAACCCATGTGTATGAATATTTTTAAGTAATGGAGGTAGAAAAACTTTTCTCTGTTATATTCTGGTACTTTTCAGAAAAACATAATTTGGAATTATGAGAAATTATTTTTAAAATGATATTCTTATAGTGACATAGTTTATGAAATACTTTTATAACTTAAGACCTTAAAATATTCCCCAAATTAGCAATTTGTTGTGTATTATTGAAATCATTATCTTTACCCATTCTACCATCAGATGCTTAACAATTAACAATAATGCTAAACTGCAAATATTAAGGATGTTATTTCAGAAAAGTTCAATATGTTATCATCATAGGCCTAGAATTTTAGTAATACTTGACAGTTGATACTGGCCAGATGAAACTGAATAGTTTCTAAACTGAAAGCTATCATTATAGCTTTTTCATATCAGCAGTAATCTTGGAAGTCTCCTCTAGGTAGGCTTTCACAAAAGACACTTATGAAAGTGGTTTATTAATTTCTCTTTGGCTTCTTGAATACTATGCAAAGTATCAGCTAGGTTAGCTGTTCTCCACCTTAACCTATTAAAATGCAAAAACAAACAAACAAAAAACACAACTGGCAGATGCTTTCTGGAACATAGCATATAAAAAAAAAGAATAGAAAAAAATGTGGGCAACTTTCTTAAATCTAAAGAAATGTATTATGTGAGATTAATGACTTGTTGTCTAAACTCAGTAGGCATGCAATTAAATGTTCAGAAATGGAAAGTACCTCACAGTCTTATAAAACTGAGCTGTTTTTACTATCATAATAACTGAAGCACATGCTTAATAACTCATCAAATACATTTACTTTCTTCAACATCTTCAAGGTCAAAACCAGATATCAGGTACAACCTGAGTGCCATTAATTCCTCTGAAAATCTTTTGAAGGGATTGTTTCAAGAAGCAGCAGACAGAATCCTATTAAGGCCTATAGGATGCTTTAGGTACTTTGGTAGCTGGGCACCTACTTTTGAAGCTTCTATTTTAAGGACAGTATTAGTCTTGATACTCCAAAGAAGAAGCTTGCCACACAACCACTAGACTGCTGCATATGGATGTCTAGTTCTTAGATTAGTGATTATGGCCATTATATCCACATTTTAGGACATGATAACTGCCACTTGGAGGGCTTCTCTGGTGGCTCAGTGGTAAAGAAACTTCCTGCTAATGCAGGAGACACGGGTTCAATACCTGGATTGGGAAGAGCTTCTGGAAAAGGAAATGGCAACTCACTCCAGTATTTTTGCCTGGGAAACACTTTGCATAGAGGAGCCTGGTGGGTTACGCCCATAAGGTTGCAAAAGAGCTGGACATGACTAAGAACTAAAACAGCAACTGCCACTTGGTAACTTGTAACTGAACAGCATTGGGTCAGCGTTGGTATCAGAGTCATCTTTTCTAAATCTGTTCCCAGAATCTCTCCACATGCATGGTTATTTCTTCATGTTTGGTCTTTGCTTCCTTTCAGTGTTTCTATCTTCCTCCCATCACCCACTAGGAATTTCAAATCATTTGGGGATTTCTCCACTGTTTATAGTATATGTTTATAATGTCAGTGATAATTTCAAATATTTTGATTGTCCTAACAGCGTCATGAGATGAGGAAACCGATGCATGTAGAGGTTTTATGATGCATCTGAGATTTGGTGTCAAAACATAGTCCCTGCCTCATAACTCTGAACTGAGCCCTGGCTTCTCTGCCTTTACTATGCCATCATTTGCTTGCTTCTTTAGACTTGTGTTGGAAATTCTTCCTTGCCAGCTGTGTGGTTTTTACAAGTTAAACTCTCTGAATTTTAGCTTTCTTGTCAGTAGGGTGACAAGATTCAACTTAACCAAGGATTTATCAATCATCTATTACATCCTAGCACAGAGCTAAGTGCTACAGCTCTCTGTTACTCTTGAAGTAACAGCTGGCAAGGAATTTTGGCAGTGAGAAGAACCAGACTTGTTGATAATTTCCTAGAAAACAGAGAGATTCCAAGAGAGGCTAGTCTGCCAAGTTTAACAGAGCTCTTTGTAAATTTCAAAGTAATTTCAACTAAACTAAAACAATTGTAAAATTCACAAATTTTACAGTATACTCTTAGGTAGCACATTCCACCAAACCCCAAAGTGTTATTTTTGTAGGCAATGATACTGTATCCAACCTACTTTATTACATAGGGTGAGGGAGGGACCATGGAAGAGCCGATTTTATAAGGAATCTAGACATTAAAAGTTAAAAAAAAGTGTTAGATGTTTCTGCTTTGCTTCATCATTTGAATCATCTAGATTGTAAAACATCCTAGAGTAGGGATAGCCACTTCACATTTTCTCCATCTTTCTTCTTCAATGCCTTGCACTAGACAAACTTGTTGAGTAGAATATGGCTTAAACTATAAGAATGGAGAAGAAAAAATTTTGTATCATCAATATGAACTAGTCCCCAGGCACTTAAGTGAAACAGGTGGAAAAACAGCCAAGGGTTTAGGATCTAACTCTTGGTTCTCATTCTGCTGCTTTTCTCAGTTTTAGGTAGTGACCTGACTGCTAAGGGTCACAAGGTTTCCAGTTTTTAGAATATGAATCATGCCATCTATCTGCTAGTATTACTGAGAAATTAAATGAGATGAACTATTATTGTATATACTAATAAATAAGTAATGCTTTTTTGAGTGTTTGATATGTATTAGACACTATTCTAAGATTTTCTTTATTAGGTCATTGAAACTTTACAACTTAAGGAGATGCGTGTATTACTGTTATTTCTTTTTGGAGATGAGAAAATGAAGACATAGAAAGTTTTTTTTTTTTTAAATCTTGCCAAGGTCACACAGTGCGTATTTGACTGAGCAGGAACTCAAGCTCAGGCAGTCTAGGCTCTTGACTACTCCTTTTGGTCGCCTTACTCCACCACAGTAACTCTCTATAAGTCCATTTCCGCTGGTCCTGGTCTCTGGTACAAAATACAACAGATTTTGCCTCTCCAGAAATTAACAGCTACACTGAGGACAGAGGATAAATACATGAAGAAGGAAACAGTAATACATGATACAAGTTGTATGCCAGAGGAGAGGTATGACTTTTAGGCCTACAGATGTTTGAAAGGAAGGAAATAATTGGGTTGGGGAATCAGCAAGATGTTCCCATGTAGGTAAGAGTTGACTTAGGTCCTAGAGGGAAAACAGAATTAAAACCAGCAGAGAGGATCTGGGAGAAGTTATTTCAGATGGTGGGATAGCAAAGACAAAGGCCTTTTGTGTTCAGGGAACTAAGGCTCAGTGTCAGTGGGAAAGAAGGTTTCTATATGGGAACACTGAGAATACAGAATCAGGAAGCAGTTGAAAGTCATTTTGTAGAATGTTTTAAAAGCCTAGAGAGGAGACATGACCTCCCTCTGAAGAGCCACCCTGCTTTTCTGAGTGGCTGTGTACATATGTGTGAACACCCAAGTCCTGCCAAGCAGTGCTTTCTAAAGGCTGATGAGACAGCACGTATATGATGGATGGGAAAGCTAGACAACAGATTGCAGGAGCGAGCAGAAACCCTGGGTACACATACCTACATTCAGATGCTTCCAGTTACTCCAGCGATGATTATCTGGTTGGTGGATATTCCATGGCCTCTCCACACCTACTGCTGTGCTTTTGGCCTGTCCCTCACTCTGTTAGTACCTAAGGGTAGAGACAGAGGCAGAGTGATGTCCCAGTTAATCTTTTTTCTTTCTCTGCTCCTTACCTGTGGTTAAAAACTCAGCGTTGGAAGAAGTATATTAGTTCTGATCAGGAAATTTCATTTTTTAAAAACAGTACTTCCAGTCTTTTTATTAAATGATTTACTGATGAAGAACAGGGCTCGTATTTGAGCCTGACCCTGGAATATGCAATTGCTAGTTCCCTTTGATCAGAGATGCACTTGTAAATTGGGGGCTACCCACATGTACTTTCACTTAATGTTCTTGTTTCTGATCTGGCTTCTGTGGATTTTAGGTTGACGGTGGCTAAATGTACTCTTTTTAAAAATGCTATATATTGTATATCTCAACTGATCTTTTTACAACCATATGATGATTAGCCATCAATCATTCTTACCATTGCTGCTACTTGAATATATTAAGCAATTGATGCTTCTTCCTAAGTTAGATAAATTGATACATTACCAGGAGACTTGAGTAGACATGCAGAGTATATGTTTGGCTGTAAAGTGTTGTATGGGAAAAGAAAAAAGAAAGTGATGGGAAAATGAAAAAGATTGCAATGAAACAGACTTGTGATACCAAACTCCTCTTTAAAAAGCAATAGTTCATCGTCATTTCAGGCTATTATTGAGAATGTGTATGAAGTCTAAATAGACTGTAGGAGCCCAGTCCTAATACATCATTATCACTAATATGTATTTGGTAATAGTAGACATAGATTATTTTAGTCCAAAATAACCAAATTATCCATCTTTTATGTGGGTCCATTGGATACAAATATACTTAGAGTGCAAAGCACACACACATACAGCCCTCTTTCAAGGAAAGGGAGACTTTACAATTTTATATGCTTGGCTAGTAGCCAGCTACCAAATCTTCTCTAGTTCTTCTCTGATTAACACACTTTCATACATTGTTTCCAGTTTTCTACTTGAATCCTTATCATTGTTTCCCTTCACAATCCCGATATCACCCAAATAGTTCTGTAGAAAACAGAAAGTGAGTAGAAAAAAGTTCAGTCAGCTATTTTAGGACATGGCACACACATCACTAGTATCCATTTATTAGCAAAACAAAACAAAACAAACTGGTTCCACTGCTTATGAGAACTTCTTAGTATGTACAAACACCTGCAGAGATCTTAATATAAAACAAAACAAAACCTCAACTACACTGCTTCTAAATTTGTTTGATAAACCAGATTTCTAAAGTTCCCAAATAAACAGAAATCATTATAATTATGAATAATTAACATGCTAAACTCAAGAGGGCACTCAACATTCATTACACTGTAGAGTTCGTCCCCTAAAGGGTAGTACCTTCAATTAGTTCAGTTTTTACAATGGAAGAAAAATGTGACAATCAGTAATTGCAGGTACTTAGTACAAGGAACAAAATGAGCTAACTTGCATTTAAATCATCCTGTCTCAGTCAGCAAAGGCCCTGCTCTCTTTTAGATCCTTAACATTTATACTAATTCCAGAACACAGAAAAGCAATAGATAATAGAAAAAACATACTGCCTTCAAAGATGTAAGTAGATGCATTTCAGCTTTATAGCTATTCTAACTGAGTAGGTAAAAGAAGGCAAAATATACCAATAAATGAATTTAAAAGAGAATCTTGTAGCTATTTTTTGGCTGCACTGCACAGCATGTAGGATCCTACTTTCCCAACCAGGGATCAAACCCATGTGCACTACACGGAAGTGCAGAGTTTACCACTGGACCACTAGGAAACTCCTAAAAGACGTTCTCTAAAATATACCAATATATTTATTCACTCAGTTTACAGACATTTATTAAGCACTTACAATGTATCAGGGTTCAGTTCAGTTCCGGTTCAGTCACTCAGTCGTGTCTGACTCTTTGCGACCCCACGAATCGCAGCACGCCAGGCCTCTCTGTCCATCACTGTCTCCCGGAGTTCACTCAGACTCACGTCCATCGAGTCTGTGATGCCATCCAGCCATCTCATCCTCTGTCGTCCCCTTCTCCTCCTGCCCCCAATCCCTCCCAGCATCAGGGTCTTTTCCAACGAGTCAACTCTTCACGTGAGGTGGCCAAAGTACTGGAGTCTCAGCTTCAGCATCATTCCCTCCAAAGAATACCCAGGACTGATCTCCTTCAGAATGGACTGGTTGGATCTCCTTGCAGTCCAAGAGAGTCTCAAGAGTCTTCTCCAACACCACAGTTCAAAAGCATTAATTCTTCGGCACTCAGCCTTCTTCACAGTCCAACTCTCACATCCATACGTGACCACTGGAAAAACCATAGCCTTGACTAGACGGACCTTTGTTGGCAAAGTAATGTCTCTGCTTTTTAATATGCATCTAGATTGATCGTAACTTTCCTTTCAAAGAGTAAGCATCTTCTAATTTCATGGCTGCAATCACCATCTGCAGTGATTTTGGAGCCCCCAAAATAAAGTCTGACACTGTTTCCACTGTCTCCCCATCTATTTTCCATGAAGTGATAGGACCAGATAAGGGTAAATGTGCTAAATGATCGTTATACTGTACTGAAAGAGCCAGCCAATGTGGAGAAAAAGGAACCCTAAACTGTTGGTGGAATGTAAACTGATACAGCCTTTATGGAAAACATGAAGGTTCCCCCAAAAAACTAAAAATAGAACTTCCACATGATCCAGCAATTCCATTACTGGATATATAAATGAAGAAGGCAAAAATGCTAATTTGAAAAGATATATGCACCCTAATGTTTATAGCAGCATTATATATTTATAGTAGCCAGGATACAAAAGCAATCTAAGTGTTCATTAGCAGAAGAATGGATAAAGAAGGTGTAGTACACACACACACACACACACTGAAACATTACTCAACCACAAAAAAGAATGAAAATTTGCCATTTGTAGTAACATGGATCGACCTGGCAGTCAATCCAGGCTTAGTGAAATAAGTGAGACAAAGATAAATACTGCATGATATCACTTATATGTGGAATATAAATAAATAAAAGGAATGAATATAGCAAAGCAGACACAGACTTATAGATATAGAAAACTAGTGGTTACCAGTGGGAAAGGGGCAAGAAGGGGTAGATTAAGAGGTACAAGTTACTATGTATAATTATGATACAAGGATATATTGTACAGCACAGAGAAAATAGCCAATATCTTATAATAACCTTAAATGGAGCATGATCTATAAAAATATTGAATAATTATGTCATATTCCTGAAACTAATATAATATTATAAAATATTAGTTGCTCAGTTGTATTTGACTCTTTGTGACCCCATGGACTGTAGCCTGCCTGCAAGGCTCCTCAGCCCATGAGATTTTCCAGGCAAGAATGCTGGAGTGGGTTGCCATTTCCTTCTCCAATAATATTATAAATCAACTATAATTAAAGGAAACATAAAGACTGAAATGTAAGAAAAGAATTAGCTAATGATTTGTTTAAATATACATTTTTATATACAAATTCTATTAATCAATACATTTGTATATTCTTATAAATATAAAGTTTGAAGTATAAATATTTACAAACTGAAGCTATTCAAAGTGTTATTCTTCACATCCAACTGCAATTGAAATTATTATATACCATGTTAATTAAAAATTAAATCACAAAATTATTTAATTTTTTCATCAGAGTCTCATCTATAAAAATTGTAAAAAAAAAATCCCAAACACCAAAATATATCCATTTTCTTTTTCAGTAATAAATTTTACTACAATTATTAGGGATTTCCATAGGCATTTATAGAACTAAAATATAAGTCAAGTTGAAAATGGTTTAGCAAACAGTAACTACACTTTTGCATGTAAGTATATATTTTTGCTCTGATTCAATATCACATTGACAACCATGACCCAAGATAGGGTTATCTTTTATTAGCAGCCACTTTGGGGAGAAATATTTTATCTTCCATTGAAGTAGAGGAAAGAATTCATTAAAAATGTGATACAAGTGGTTTTAGAGTGATAAATCTCAAGTTACCAATTCCACTTTTAATGATTACTTGCCCAAGTCTTGTATTAATTAAAATGGTTATTCTAAATGCTTATATTTAATTTAAACATAATTAGCTAAACCTCAGTGTTACTGCTTCATCTATTTTGAAATTAATTTATAAAATAGCTCAAAAAGTGTTATAAGATTTTGATACAAAAGAAATCAGAATCAGTCTGCATCTTTTGTTGGTTTCAGCTGTGAACCCATAGTGAGTCACTTACATTAGGTATGACTGAGGGGTCTCTGGCATGGCTAACGGAGTAGAATCAAACTGTGATATGCCATTGATGTTTCTTTTATACATATGGCATATAATTAACTTCCTAAGCAAAAATATATCTGTTGTTCCCAATATTAATATATTCTCATACCAATATATGGACTTCCCTAGTGGCTCAGACTGTAAAGAATCTGCCTGCAATGTGGGAAACTCAGGTTCAATCCCTGGATCGGGAAGTTCCCCTGGAGAAGGAAATGGCAACCCACTCCAGTATTCTCGCATGGAGAATCCCACTGATGGAGGAGGCTGGCAGGCTACGGTCCATGGGGTTACAAAGAGTCGGACACGACTGAGTAGCTAACACTTTCGTGCTACTGGTATCACATTGCTGTCATCACATCGGAGAAGGCAATGGCACCCCACTCCAGTACTCTTGCCTGGAAAATCCCATGGATGGAGGAGCCTGGTGGACTGCAGTCCATGGGATCACGAAGAGTTGGACACGACTGAGCCGACTTCACTTTCACTTTTCCCTTTCATGCACTGGAGAAGGAAATGGCAACCCACTCCAGTGTTCTTGCCTGGAGAATCCCAGGGACGGGGGAAGCCTGGTTGGCTGCCCGCTATGGGGTTGCACAGAGTCGGACACGACTGAAGTGACTTAACAGTATACCAATATATGCAGACTTTTCTAATATTTTATTAAAACCTGGGCCTTCTGCTCTCCAATGAATGCTTATAGTTGAGGGAATCTGTTTCTACAATTCTCTAACATTAGTTCAAACCATCTGCATTCTTCTCCCTCATCCTGACATTTTAGGAATTTAATTCAGAGCAGGCTATACACATCAAATAAAATTGTATAGAATATTTCTCATCTTTTCACACTAATACTATTATGTGGCATTTCAATATTCCTTCAAGTTATACTGTATCTCAATTACCTCAACTGGCATCTGCTTCTATTTCTTTCAGTCCTCTCTGGTTCCCTAAACAATGAATAATAGATATTATTAATCAAGAGCTAGATTTGGATGCATTCTCTGCAAAGAATGTAGGTAACATATAAAAACTATCTATCCTGTTTAGATAAGTTAATATGAGGTTGTGATCAAAGACAATTATGTATTGATTTACCATTTAACATTTCAACTAACAACCATTATCTTAACTCTGAACATCCTCAGAAGGTTCAAAGGATTAGAACTGTCTCAAAGAAATCACAATGGAGAGGGACAATTTGAGGACTAGGAAGATATTAACACATCTGCTTTGTTCATCTTGCTCAAACCTTTAAATACCATCTGTTTCCCATTATTTTCTGGCTACCATCTTCCCCAAGGCTAAATGAATGTGGGAAAAAAAAAAAAAAAACTTGAGAAACTAGTTTGAGATTTTAATTCAATATTTCATCTGCCAGACAGTGAAATGCAGTTTGCTGCAGCAAGTGTTCCTAATAGATAAGGGAATTGTTGCTTCACATATAATTACACTGAGTCTAACGGTAGACACAGCCAACCATATCATCTTTATACTATTAGAAGTGCTAGTAATTTTGAAAAGAATCCATTTTGAGGAGGGTCAGAGATACTTTTATTTTACTTCAAACCAGGGTTATCATGGAATAAAACTGATAGTTTTTTGGGAACAATTTTTGGAATATAAAAAAAAAAGTATTAAAGAGTAAAGGAAGCTGACTGCTGTGACTGGCAGTAAGTTCAGGCATTTTGTGTTCTTTTGTGTTTGCTTTGGAATGTTAAACAGGTTGGGTTCTTTTAAAAGAAAACATTTTATTCCGAACATTTCCCATGAAAGCCCTCTTTGACAAAGTGTCATTTTTTGATATATTAGTACATGTCTGCCCACATTTTATATTCAAAAAGGCAAGCACTGTTTTAACAACTTTTGACAAGCATGGGGAATTAAACTTCCATGGAATTGACTCTCAGTGTAACACTAGAGACTGTTATATTTTCTATTTTCATGCTTCTTCATGAAAGGACACAACATTTTTAGTTATATAAATTTCTTGTTGAAAAAAGTGCAAAGTAATTAAAGATGAGCAATTAGAATAGGAAAACTTTAATTCATCAATAAAATGCTTTAAGCATAGAATACTGAAATTTTTTGAGAAACAGAGCTATAGACATAGTAATTCAGTGAAATAAAAGTAGCAGGAGAGAAGTTAAGGAATTTTCTAGAAAACTAGCCAGGAAACTTCAAGAAATTTAACTACTTCTTCATAGCAACCTACTAAATTATAAATTTCAAAGCCAAATCATCCTGTATTTTTTTTGCAATGCAGGCTCTGCCTATTGCAACCTCACTTGGATACCAACAGGTACCTCCAATCAGCAAACTCCCTCCCATCCTGTGTCCCTCTGACTGTGACTCTACAGGGTGGGGTCCTGGCTGCTCTCCAAGCTCATCTGTCTCCACTCCACTGTGCCCTTGCTCATTCATTCATCCAGGGCTTTTTCCAGTTCCTTGACTATGTTAGGATCTTTATCCTCTGCCTAGATCACTATCACAATCAGGTTGATTAATGTCTCCTCTTTTCAATCTCAGCTTGGATGTGACTTCCCTCAGGAAGAGCTCTCTGACTATTATCTCCCTAGATGTCCTTTCCCTAGAGCCTGTTCTCTCCAGTCCAAGCCCCTGTCATATAGCTGCTGTTGTCTCTTTATTTTCAGACTGTAAGCACCATGAAGCTTATTTACTGTTATCTATCTTATGTCTATCTTATTTACCGTTAAATCTCTACTTCTTAGACAAGTGCTTGGAATATACTCAATGCTCTCAAACACTTTGATAAACAGACTAGTGAATAATTTGAGTGAAAAGTTCATATGTAAGCAATGATTTTTTTCCTTTTGGTGGTAATACAAACTATTAAATATAACCACTTTTACCAAGATACATTAACTTATTTCAGTTGGCATATCTTAATGTTATTGTTCCCATTGATTATTTGATTTAGCTGGGACAAATTTCACCTTTTAGTTCAAGATTTTCTCATATCACCTTTCTCTGTTAAGAAAGTGCAAGGTGGATAATAGCCATTGAAGGATGTTAAGTTCTGAAATGCCATTTTTTGGTTTCAGTTTAATATACAGACTTCTAATGGTAAAATGGTAGAATGAAAAGGTTAATAAAAGATTTATGAAGATTAATGTATAATATCTGAAAAAGGTGAAGGTCTTACTTTTCTATCGCTCTGTTAGTGTAATCTTTAACTGGAAATAAAAGAAGAAAATTTGAGACCAATACCCATTAGTGAGTCAGCAAAGTGGAGATGGAGAAGAGGACATCTTCTGGACATTGTTATTAGATATTAACAGCTGTAATAACAAACACACTCTTGAAAGGCCTTAAATTTAATGACAGAGCTGTGGATAACTAAATTAGGATTATGACACATTCAGGGAATCAGTTCAGAGTTCTCCTCATCCAAAATTCAAATAAGCAATCAAAGTGATATTGTATTAGTTGACCTCCTCAGACACTTCTGAAATATAGGAGGCATTTATTAAGGATACTCAGAACAACAGCAAGACAGAACTGCTTCCATATTTCATAAACACCTTTATGCAGTGGGAGGGCAGGTGAAGTTGGCTTGGGGAGGGTGGCTACAGGGGGAAGGACACAGAAGGAAGAGAAGGAGCTACTTGGAAAGAGGTAAGTGGAACTCTTCTTTTAAAAATTGCCACAGCAGGACTTCCCTGAAGTCAAGACTAAAAATGTGATGAGCCTATGGAATGTTATTTTCTGCAGCAAAAGTAATATAAAAATGATTTTTGTTTCCACATAAATTACTTAACACAGCTGCCACTGGTTTTACAGATCAATGCTGGCACTGATAGGCCATCATAAATAAGAGATTCTTCCTCTGAATTTTTTAGTCTCCAGCCTTCAGTGTTTCTTCACCTCTTTATTAAACTTATTCTAAGACTTATAATGAAATATATTGAAGCAGTTTGCCAGAAACACACATGGAGTTGTTTCTACTGGCTTTCCTCTGGGCTTCCTGGGGCCATAATGTAGATGGTGGCAGAAAAAAATCTTAAAAACAGAAATAATGATAAATAAATTAAAACACAGTATATGTACTCTCCATCAAAGAAATACGTTTGTTTTACAGAACTGTTATTTTTGCCTCAAAGACTGTTCACTCCATCCTTACTTCATTCCAAAATGCTTCTTTATAGCAATTCTTATTTCAAAAGGGTGTCTCAAATTGATTCTGAGGAATTTATGCTCTTCATGCTGTTTTCTGGCACTATGCTTTTTATCAGATCAGCAGAAACAATGTGAAAACACCTGCCACAGTAATTTCAAATGTCTATCATCTACAAAATTATACATAAAAGATCCTTGGTTGCAATGTGGTCCTTGAATGAAGAACTTTTAAAGAAAGACCAACAAATGCTGTTGAAAATATAAATGGATATGTTGCAAGAAAAAGATACTTGTAGCATTTGTGGAAACAGATTTTTAATCAGAACCAAGAGAACATTTTTGAAAGAGCCAGTCTTGCTTTTTGCAAGAGTTTTGCCTTCACACAGACTGTTAACATACATGTTTGCCACCTTCAACTAAAGCTAAAGGGCTGCAGCTAGAAATGGAGTTGAATGGGCAACAAAACATTCAGTGGATGCCTACTCAGGGTAAATGATAAAACATGTACATTCCCATCCCATGCCACCTCCCAAAACAAAGGAAGATATAACTGTCGAACATTTATAAGTGTTTGAAAAGGCACAGAGGAAGGCTTTTGGTTATAAATCTATTTTCATGTCCTACATACCTACCTGCTCTATGGTCTTAACTTAGATGCTAGTCACTCTCAAGAACCGGTGTGGTCCCCGAGGATTCCCTTGTGCACCCAGAGCTGAGAATCCTGCTCCAAAGCTTCTTCTGCTCAGTGATTTGTGACAAACGCCCTTCCCATTTCTTGTTTCAGTCACCTGTGTCCATCTGCGTGTATCTCACAACCAAGGACGCATTTCACTAGGGCTTGAAAGTTATGCTATATTTTCCTACCCATTTCCCCTGCTGTCCTTAGCAATGGAATGTGATTCTATTATAGTCTGAATGTGAAGTATTACAGATTTTCACATTCAGATTCAAGGAAGTATGTATCAAAATAATGTTTGCATTTATTATCTAAAAGAATACACTTGAAATAGGCCTTTTGAATAGGGTTGCAATTTTATAGGAAATAGAATGGCATAAAAAGAAATGGAAAAACATATCTTTTATTCTTTTAAGTTGAGTGTACTTCAGACTTAAACCTGTGGGATCATAATGACACAGTATTATAACCACTCCAAACGTCTGACATTTTTAAGGAGTGTATATAATATTCAGGTGGGGCTCAAATGGGAGCTAAGCATCCAGGCTACTGTTTTGTAAAACAGCGTGTTGTATGGTCACATAGCTAAAGGTAGCAATATTCAATCCTCAAAAGGTAATAAAGAACATTCTGAAATGTACCTTATTTCTAAACTATGGTGGCACATTATAGCTCTGTTTGTCAGCACTTTATTGGTTTCACAGGAATAAAAACAAACACTGAGGTCTTTACTCCAAAATCCATTTCTAGAATTTATCTTACTAACAAAGGAGTTAGTCTTGTGAGAGGTGTTCTAGTTTGTAATAGAAGAATTACTCTTGGTAAAGCTTTTTGCTCTTTGAAAGGCCGTATTTATTTGACATTCTTAATTTAGAAGCAACAAACTCCATAAAATCATGCTTTTCCATGATCCACATGATAAACCAAAAGAAGGAAACTTACTGAAGAATAGTTTTCTGTATCTGGGCAAAACTGATGCACTTATGCATTTCTGTCAGTGGCAGCCGGGAGGAGCTACCCTGCATCCGAGGCCAGAGGTGGCCGGGGGGAGACACCCTGCGTCCGAGGCCAGGGGTGGCCGGGGGGGAGGTGGGGGGTGGGGGGACATGCCACGTCCGAGGTCAGCGGCTGCTGGGGGAGACACCTCGCACCCGAGCCCAGGGGCGGCAGCTGGGAGGAACAACCTGAGAAGCAGTGGCTGCGCAGGCACAGGAGGGCCTGGAGGAGCTATCCCACATTGAAGGTCAGGAGCAGTGGCGGTAAGGAGGTACCCCTCGTCCAAGGTAAGGAGCAACAGCTGTGCTTTGCTGGAGCAGCTGTGAAGAGATACCCCACACCCAAGGTAAGAGATACTCAAGTAAGATGGTTGGTGTTCCAAGAGGGCATCAGAGGACAGACACACTGAAACCACACTCACAGAAAACTAGTCAATCTAATCACACTAGGACTACAGCCTTGTCTAACTCAATGAAACCAAGCCATGCCCGTGGGGGAACCCAAGATAGGCGGGTCATGGTCGAGAGGTCTGACAGAACGTGGTCCACTGGAGAAGGGAATGGCAAGCCACTTCCAGTATTCTTGCCTTGAGAACCCCATGAACAGCATGAAAAGGCAAAAATGATAGGATACTGAAAGAAGAACTCCCCAGGTCAGTAGGTGCCCAATATGCTACTGGAGATCAGTGGAGAAATAACTCCAGAAAGAATGAAGGGATGGAGTCAAAGAAAAAAACAATACCCAGTTGTGCATGCGACTGGTGATACAAGCAAGATCCGATGCTGTAAAGAGCAATATTGCATAGGAACCTGGAATGTCAGGTCCATGAATCAAGGCAAATTGGAAGTGGTCAAACAAGAGATGGCAAGGGTGAACGTCGACATTCTAGGAATCAGTGAACTAAAATGGACTGGAATGGGTGAATTTAACTCACATGACCATTATATCTACTACTGCGGGCAGGAATCCCTCAGAAGAAAGCCATCATGTTCAACAAAAGAGTCCGAAATGCAGTACTTGGATGCAATCTCAAAAACGACAGAATGATCTCTGTTCGTTTCCAAGGCAAACCATTCAGTAGCACAGTTATCCAAGTCTATGCCCCAACCAGTAACGCTGAAGAAGCTGAAGTTGAACAGTTATATGAAGACCTACAAGACCTTTTAGAACTAACACCCCAAAAGATGTCTTTTTCATTATAGGGGACTGGAATGCAAAAGTAGGAAGTCAAGAAACACCTGGAGTCACAGGCAAATTTGGCCTTGGAATATGGAATGAAGCAGGGCAAAGACTAATAGAGTTTTGCCAAGAAGCTGCACTGGTCATAGCAAACACCCTCTTCCAACAACACAAGAGAAGACTCTACACATGGACATCACCAGATGGTCAACACCAAAATCAGATTGATTATATTCTATGCAGCCAAAGATGGAGAAGCTCTATACAATCAACAAAAACAAGACCAGGAGCTGACTGTGGCTCAGATCATGAACTCCTTATTGCCATATTCAGACTGAAATTGAAGAAAGTAGGGAAAACCACTAGACCATTCAGGTATGACCTAAATCAAATCCCTTATGATTATACAGTGGAAGTGAGAAATAGACTTAAGGGCCTAGATCTGATACATAGAGTGCCTGATTAACTATGGAATGAGGTTCGTGCCATTGTATGGGAGACAGACATCAAGACCATCCCCATGGAAAAGAAATGCAAACAAGCAAAATGGCTGTCTGGGGAGGCCTTACAAATAGCTGTGAAAAGAAAAGAGGCGAAAAGCAAAGGAGAAAAGGAAAGATATAAGCATCTGAATAGAGAGTTCCAAAGAATAGCAAGAAGAGATAAGAAAGCCTTCTTCAGCAATCAATGCAAAGAAATAGAGGAAAAGAACAGAATGGGAAAGACTAGGGATCTCTTCAAAAAAATTAGAGATGCCAAGGGAATATTTCATGCAATGATGGGCTCGATAAAGGACAGAAGTGGTCTGGACCTAACAGAAGCAGAAGATATTAAGAAGAGGTGGAAAGAATACATGGAAGAACTGTACAAAAAGATCTTCACGACCCAGATAATCATGATGATGTGATCACTCATCTAGAGCCAGAAATCCTTGAATGTGAAGTCAAGTGGGCCTTAGAAAGCATCACTACAAACAAAGCTAGTGGAGGTGATGTAATTCCAGTGGCGCTGTTTCAAATCCTGAAAGATGATGCTGTCACAGTGCTGCACTCAATATGCCAGCAAATTTGGAAAACTCAGCAGTGGCCACAGGACTGGAAAAGGTCACTTTTCATTCCAATCCCAAAGAAAGGCAATGCCAAAGAATGCTCAGACTACCGCACAATTGCACTCATCTCACATGCTAGTAAAGTAATGCTCAAAATTTTCCAAGGCAGGCTTCAGCAATACGTGAGCTGTGAACTTCCTGATGTTCAAGCTGGTTTTAGAAAAGGCAGAGGAACCAGGGATCAAATTTCCAACATCCGCTGGATCATGGAAAAAGCAAGAGAGTTCCAGAAAAATATCTATTTCTGGTTTATGGACTATGCCAAAGCCTTTGTGTGGATCTCAATAAACTGTGGAAAATTCAGAAAGAGATGGGAATACGAGACGACCTAACCTGCCTCTTGAGAAATCTGTATGCAGGTCAGGACAAACCGTTAGAACTGGACATGAAACAACAGACTGGTTCCAAATAGGAAAAGGAGTACGTCAAGGCTGCATATTGTCACCCTGCTTATTTAACTTACATGCCGAGTACATCATGAGAAACGCTGGGCTGGAGGAAGCACAAGCTGGAATCAAGATTGCTGGGAGAAATATCAATAACGTCATATATGCAGATGACACCACCCTTAAGGCAGAAAGTGAAGAGGAGCTAAAGGCCCTCTTGATGAAATTGAAAGAGGAGAGTGAAAAAGTTGGCTTAAAGCTCAACATTCAGAAAACGAAGATCATAGCATCCTGTCCCATCACTTCATGGGAAATAGATGGGGAAACAGTGTCAGATTTTATTTTTGGAGGCTCCAAAATCACTGCAGATGGTGACTGTAGTCATGAAATTAAAAGACGCTTACTCCTTGGAAGAAAAGTTATGACCAACCTAGACAGCATATTCAAAAGCAGAGACATTACTTTGCTGACTAAGGTCCGTCTACTCAAGGCTATTGTTTTTCCTGTGGTCATGTATGGATGTGAGAGTTGGACTGTGAAGAAGGCTGAGCACCAAAGAATTGATGCTTTTGAACTGTGGTGTTGGAGAAGACTCTTGAGAGTCCCTTGGACTGCAAGGAGATCCATAAGGAGATCAACCCTGGGATTTCCTTGGAAGGAATGATGCTGAAGCTGAAACTCCAGTACTTTGGCCACCTCATGTGAAGAGTTGACTCATTGGAAAAGACTCTGATGCTGGGAGGGATTGGGGGCAGGAGGAGAAGGGGACGACCGAGGATGAGATGGCTGGATGGCATCACGGACTCGATGGACATGAGTCTGAGTGAACTCCGAGAGATGGTGATGAACAGGGAGGCCTGGCGTGCTGCGATTCATGGGGTCACAAAGAGTCGGACACGACTGAGTGACTGAACTGAACTGAACTGAACAAAATGCCGATGACACCACCCTTATGGCAGAGAGTGAAGAGGAGCTAAAAAGCCTCTTGATGAAAGTGAAAGAGGAGACTGAAAAAGTTGGCTTAATGCTCAACATTCAGAAAACAAAGATCATGGCATCCAGTCCCATCCCTTCATGGGAAATAGATGGGGAAACAGTGGAAACAGTGTCAGACTTCATTTTTTGGGCTCCAAAATCACTGTAGATGGTGACTGAAGCCATGAAACTAGAAGACGCTTACTCCTTGGAAGAAAAGTTATGACCAACCTAGATAGGATATTCAAAAGCAGAGACATTACTGACTAAGGTCCGTCTAGTCAAGGCTATGGTTTTTCCTGTGGTCATGTATGGATGTGAGACTTGGACTGTGAAGAAGGCTGAGCGCCGAAAGAATTGATGCTTTTGAACTGTGGTGTTGGAGAAGACTCTTGAGAGTCCCTTGGACTGCAAGGAGATCCAACCAGTCCATTCTGAAGGAGATCAGTCCTGGGTATTCTTTGCAGGAAATGATGGTAAAGGTGAAACTCCAGCACTTTGGCCACCTCATGCGAAGAGTTGACTCATTGGAAAAGACTCTGATGCTGGGAGGGATTAAGGGCAGGAAGAGAAGGGGACAATCGAGGATGAGATGGCTGGATGGCATCACGGACTCGATGGACGTGAGTCTGAGTGAACTTTGAGAGATGGTAATCAACAGGTAGGCCTGGTGTGTTGCAATTCATGGGGTCACAAAGAGTTGGACATGACTGAGCGACTGAACTGAATTGAAACTTTGTTTAAACATGAAAAAAAAATTGTAATAAGTCCAGTTTGCTTTCAGCATTGTCCTATAGGTTATTTATTTACCACAACTCCATATTCATTGACATTTTGCCAAAACAGTTAACTCTTTCTTTTTCCTTTCTTTTATTTAAGCATACAACAATAGGCAGCTGATACCAGTGCTTCTTTTAGCTGTTTTGATTTTGGATTGTATATACAAGAACTCAGGTTACCTCAAAATAATTAATGAAAATAAGGTACATTCCCAAAGCAACAAAAGCACAACATATTTTGTTATACTGTTGTTGTAGAAATGTGTCTAGGAGAATGGATGTTTAGATGTGAAAAACAGTTTATGAATCATAACCAAGTCCATTTACAGATCACCCCTGACAATGGATGACAAAATGACAACCACAGCAGATAACATGGCAAATGGCCCCCAATCCAAACAAAAACTACTCTGCAATTATTTATGCTGCAAGAATCCAGTCATTTTAGTTGCGCTCCAGAATCAAGGAGGGGGAAGATGAATGGTAACTGGAAAAGTGAGAACAATCCCCACCCCACAACCCTAGGAGGTTACCAGATTGTCCTAAACAGATGTCCACAAATACTAAGAAATGGAGCTGGTGACAGGAAGGGACTTCTTTGAAAGGGTATTGTTGTGAAGCTTTAGCTTCCCAATTTAAGATATGTTTTCCTTTTTTCAGGCTGAAATATTTTCGATGCAAGATTCAGGAAAATCAACTAAACATTACTGGACAATGGATAGATTATACTTCTTTTAGGATAAGAGAGCTATCTTTATATGAAGTCTGACTCTCTAGAGGAAAGAGATGAAGAGAAGCAAGGCTCTTAGAGAATAGGAATAATGAAAAATGCTATGTCAAACAAGAGTCCTCCATGCATGCTTAAAACAGAAATGAGTAAAATTTGCCATATATGTGACAAGCTACTTGACAGCACACTTTTTTTTTTTTAACATATATTTAGGCATTCCCAAGGACTGTGTGAGTTGCCCAGAAAAAGACCTTTTGGATATGGGATATGGCTGGGGAGTTAGGAGTCTACCAACCGCAGGATCTTTTCTTGACTTAAGACTCCTAAGTCTCTCTAGGATGTAAGCTTCATGAAGGTAGATTTTGTTTTGTTTTTGTTTTGCTTACTGCTTTATCTCCAGCACCTATAATAGAGCCTGGCAGATAGTAAGTAGGTAATTAATATTTGGGGCTTGAAAAATGAATGTAGACTAGTTCAGACTCCAGCTTCTCTGACTTTGGCTACTATACATGGCTACAGTTCTCCGAGATGTTAACATGTGCCTGTTGTTGTTCTGTAGTCCCTCAGTTGAGTCCTACTCTTGTGACACTGTGCCAAATACTAATGTTGACCTGAAACTAAGAGGCTGCAACAAAGATGGGTTTATTCAGGATCAGCAGAAAATTGCAATTCAGAGTCTGCAACCATTGCAAGCCACATGCAAGTAATCCCGACAGCCAGGGAATGAGAATGCTTATACAAAGAGGAAAAGGAAGTTGGGAGGGCTGTAGTAACAGACTCCATTGCTTTTCATTGGCTCAGTCCTTGTCAGAAAAGGAGTTTTTCGTCTTTCTGTGGCTCTGCTATGGTTGCATGGTATGAGTGCACCCCCTCTGATCTCCCAACTCTATTCAACTGAGGTCTCTCCTCTGTCCATGGGATTCTCCAGGCAAGAATACTGGAGTGAGTTGCCATCCCCTCCTTCAGGATATCCTCCCGACCCAGAGATTGAACCCACACCTCTTGCAGTGCAGGCAGATTCTTTACCCCCTGAGCTCAACTGGAAGGCCTTGTTTATTACTATTTTACAGTAATCATTTTTCCCTATGGCTATGTGATAAAACATTATTATCTCCACTTTAGGATTAGTTTTGAAGTACCAGAATTAAAATGTGGTAGTTAAGTAACCTTAAACTCTTGGACCATGTAGAATGTAGAGAAAGAAGTTGCCTTAGTTTAAGTCCAAAATCTCAACTCTTCCTTACTAAACTAAGTCCTGGTTCAGTCTTATTTAGTTGATGACTCTGCTCCATCTATTTTATCAGTCTTGTCTTTATTCTGATCCCTGGTCTCATCCAAATTCTGCTCTAACTCTAGTCTTGGGGTATGTACTGTACATAATGTGAGTCTCTCCACAGCACTCCAGTGTCTCCATTTCATCTGGGTGGTACTTCTTAGCTTTGGCAACCATAAAAAAATGTCATAGATTTTTGGCTTTAACTACAGAAATTTATTTTCTTACATTTCTGGAAGGTACAAGTTTGAGGTCATAGTGCCAGCACAGTCAATTTCTGGAGAGATCTCTTCCTGACTTTTACGTGGCTGCCTTCTTACTGTGTGCTCATATGGGCTTTTCAGGGTACATGCACCCAGGGGAGACCTCTCTCTCTTTCTCTTCTTATAATGCCACTAATCCTATTAGATTAGGACCCCTCCCTTATGACCTTACTTAATCATGCTAAGTTGCTTCACAGAGAGTCATGACTCTCTGTGACCCTATGGACTGTAACCCAGCAGGCTCCTCTGTCCATGGGATTCTCCAAGCAAGAATACTGGAGTGGGTTGCCATGTCCTCCTCCTGGGGATCTTCCCGACCTAGGGATTGAACCCACATCTCTTATGTCTCCTGATTGGCAGGAGAGTTCTTTACCATTAGCGCCACCTGGGAAAGCCTCATTTAACCTTATTAACTTGTAAAAGCCTATGGCTTTTCCAGTAGTCATGTATGGATGGGAGCATTGGACTGTGAAGAAAGCTGAGGGCTGAAGAATTGATGCTTTTGAAGTGTGGTGTTCGAGAAGACTCTTGAGAGTCCCTTGGACTGCAAGGAAATCCAACCAGTCCATCCTAAAGGAGATCAGTCCTGGGTGTTCTTTGGTAGGAATGATGCTAAAGCTGAAACTCCAGTACTTTGGTCACCTCATGCAAAGAGTTGACTCATTGGAAAAGACTCTGATGCTGGGAGGGATTGGGGGCAGGAGGAGAAGGGGACGACAGAGGATGAGATGGCTGGATGGCATCACTGAGTTGATGGACATGAGTTTGAGTTAACTCCGGGAGTTGGTGATGGACAAGGAGGCCTGGCGTGCTACAATTCATGGAGTTGCAAAGAGTCGGACACAACTGAGCAACTGAACTGAACTGACCTGAACTCCTAAAAAGCCTTATCTCCAGTCACACTGGATGCTAAGGCTGCAAAATATGAATTACAGGGGAACACAATTCAGTCACTCTTTCTATCTGAGACCTGAAAACATGGTGAACTTCACAAAATATACATTTAGAAATTACTGTTGTTCAAAATCTACCAAACCATAGATATCTCTTGATTACCCAATGGAAATTTTATAAGTATCATGTGGCCTAATACAGTTTCCAGTGGTCATCACATCTATGTGCTTCTTTCTTTTTCCAATATGTAATTTTGAGAATCTTTGTTCTGAGTAGATAGTGACCAGAGGGTCAACATGACTCAATTATTCCTTGAGATACTATAAATATTTCTTGGAACTTTCCAGTTGGATCTTAGAATCAGAAATCATATTCTGAGCTAGTTATTACAAAGCTTTCCTACTACAGGGGGAAAAAATGAAGCCTATGACAATCTCTTTTTAGTTACATTGGCCTTGTTTTCTGAACTTGTATTAAGCTTCTCTTGGGGTGGCAATGAATCTTGAATAAGAGTACAAGTACATGGGATCTTGAAATGCACCAAAACCCCTGAATGCTGATGTAGATCCAACCATTGTGGACCTGACTAAAACATCAGAAAGTCCTGGTGCAGCAGTGTGAGCATCCTGTTTTGAAAAAATAGACCTCTTAACTTATAATGTTCTTTCTTCAGGGAACTCAGGGAAGTGTGAAGTGTGTGTGTGTGTGTGTGTGTGTGTGTGTGTGTGTGCGCATGCATGATATGTAAATGCTGTCTTGAATTGCAAAGTTCCTCTGGAAGAAAGATATTTATTTATGTGTTTCATTAGCATAATTACATTTTAAGGCAGAATAATGGGTTTAACATATGATTAAAAAGACACGTGCTCCTTGAAGGGAAAGCTATGACAAACCTAGACAGCATATTAAAAATCAGAGGCATCACTCTGCTGACAAAGGTTCATATAGTCAAAGCTATGGTTTTTCCAATAGTTATGTATGGATGTGAGAGTTGGACCCTAAAGAAGGCCGAGTGCTGAAGAACTGATGCTTTCAAACTGTGGTGCTGGAGAAGACTTTAAGAGTCCCTTGCACAGCAGGGAGATCAAACTGGTCAATCCTGAAGGAAAACAACTCTGAATATTTGTTGGGGAGGACTGATACTGAAGATGAAGTTCCAATACTTTGGCCACCTGATGCAAAGAGCTGACTAATTGGAAAAGACACTGAGGCTGGGAAAGATTGAAGGCAAAAGGAGCAGGGGGTGACAGAGGATCAGATGGTTGGATGGCATCACTGACTCAGTGGACATGAATTTGAGCAAACTCTGGGAGACAGTGGAGGATAGAGGAGCCTGGCATGCTCCAATCCATGGGGGGTTGCAAAGAGTTGGACATGACTTAGAGACTGAACAACAAGAAAACTATTAAAATGTGTCAACTGTAAATGCAGAGCGATTACAGAGTGAGAATGTAAGTCACACATATTGCAATATTTATAGGTATTTCTTAGAAATATTGTAACAAGTTATCACCACTAGATTTTTACATAATTATGAAACTAACAGAAATTATTTATTTTTTAATGAATATATTAATCACCCTTAAGTTGCTATCAGGTACTAAATTTAGACAATAATGGAAAATTCAAATAGAAAAAATAATATTTTTGCAACATTTTCCTTCATTATTGAACAAATAAAGTCTTCAGTTTTTCAATTCTGTGATAATTAGTTTAGTTTGATTTCAGTTGCTCAAAAGACCAAGCTATATATTTCTCTATAATTGTGGTAAAGAGTTCCAGGTAAGGAACTTAGAGATCTGATTTCTTGCTTGGGCTCTAGCATAAAATATCTGTGACACTTTGGGCAGACTATTGAACCTCCTGAGTTTTCTTGACTACAAGAGGAGAGGAAAGATAGGAATATATGAACTCTGGAAGTACTTATAGGTCCTCCCAGTCTATGATTCGAGGTGGTTATTCATATTACTGAAGCCAATAGAATTAGTCTCCATGAACTGATTAAACAGTAAAGGTAATTCCAGGAGATCAAATTGCCAATATCCGTTGGATCATGGAAAAAGCAAGAGAGTTCCAGAAAAACATCTATTTCTGCTTTACTGACTATGCCAAAGCCTTTGACTGTGTGGATCACCACAATCTGTGGAAAATTCTGAAAAGAGATGGGAATATCAGACTACTTGACCTGCCTCTTGAAAAATCTGTATGCAGGTCAGGACAAACAGTTAGAACTGGACATGGAATAACAGATTGGTTCCAAATAGGAAAAGGAGTACGTCAAGGCTGTATATTATCATCCTGCTTATTTAACTTATATGCAGAGTACATCATGAGAAACGCTGGACTGGAAGAAACACAAGCTGGAATCAAGATTACCAGGAGAAATATCAATAATCTCAGATATCCAGATGACACCATCCTTATGGCAGAAAGCGCAGAGGAACTAAAGAGCCTCTTGATGAAAGTGAAAGAGGAGAGTGAAAAAGTTGGCTTAAAAACTATTCCAGGTGAATGTTGGTCCTCACACGGTCACCGTTGCCCATCCTGTCATTAAACACAAGGCTCCCACTGGCATCCTGTGGTTAATTATCTCAGCCCCAAAGAAGCCACTTTTGAGGGTTCCTTGCTCTTTGAAGTTTATTTGTTTGCTTGCCAAGTTGCCATCTACCACATATGGTGCCAACATGTCACTCTCTCATGGAAAATTTACTTGATTTCCTGCTACACTAAACCAGCACTCTTTCCGTATGGGTTTACATGAAATTAAACAAGAAATTTCAATCACAGCATTTAACACAATTGGCAGTTAGCTACATATCTATGTAATTGTATCACATCTGTCTTCTTCTTTAGGTTGTAAACTCCAAGACATCTAAGACTAGGCTAGTATTTTCTTTTTATTCGGGTTTTATTTTGTTCAAGAGACCAAATGAACGTACCTTAAAGAGACAGTGCTATGGGGCTTATTAGGAAAGCAGCAGCTCCCTGCCCACTCCAGCACCATTTTCAGCTCCTTAGAAGCAACAGCTTTCAACTTTTCTAACTTAATATTTTGGCATTTTTACCATTTTTGAAAATATTAATATCATGTCTGTATTACCTTTGCTTGAATTCTTGACTTTAGGCATATTAATTTCCCTCTGGAAGAGAAGGCTTTATTTAGTTCTCTTTTGAGTGAGTGACAGTGTGTCTGACTCTTTGTGACTCCATGGACTGTAGCCCACCGGGCTCCGTTGTCCATGGAATTCTCCAGGAAAGAGTACTGGAGTGAATTGCCATTTCCCTCTCCATAGTTCTCTTTACTTTTCCACTATTTTTATCACATAAACCTTTCTGTCATCCCATTCTCTCAACACAGTTAGATCAATACTGATTATTATGACTATCATTAATATATAATATTACGTAGTGCCATTCTCAGCTGAGTCATCTAATATACTATGATTGTGTCCGTTTTTGCACAAATTCTTACTCCCACTGAGTTAATAATTATCTTGTTTGGTTTTCAGCAGTTTATCCTTCAAAGGTTTCTTGAGAAAGAGGACATGTAAGTTAGAATATTTCTGATACTATCCTGATACTTTTTCTGATCTGTGGAATTCACATTTTTGCTCTGAATTAGGTTTTGTAAAGAGTTGTAAAATTTCCTAATGAATGTAGTTTTATTTTTATTCATTGTACTCAGCACTTAGTGGCTCCCCCATAGTTGGGAAACTCATATTCTTTAATTCTGAGAATATCCCTTTGATATTTTTCACCTTCATCAAAAATTTTTCTCATACTAAAAATTCTTAATGTTCAGAAATAGGATCTGTACAAAAATTTTTTAAAAATCTATTTTCCATCTCTTTACCTTTTTGCTCTAATTGCTGGGATAATGCTTCAACTTTATCATCCAAATTTTTAATTTAATTTTTCATTTCTGCTATTATAATATTAATTTCTAGGCTTTTTTTTTCCTTTGGCTCTCTGGATACACCTGTTTTATAGAGCATACTCTTCTAGTTCCACTAAGACAAAATCTTGCCTTATGTCTTCATATAGACTGTGTTTCCTAAAAATATTACTTTCTGGTTTTGGTCTATATGTCAAATTAAATGCCTGCCTTAAACATGTGTTAATCTTTTGTCTACTTATATTTATGAGTAAGGAGCTTGTGAGCACGTAAGAAATAGGTCATTGTACTCTTTACTCCAGGGTGATCTGGCCAGGCAATTTCCTTAAGGAATCCTTGAACTTTGTATCATTTGGATCTTCATTTTTGGGTCGATCAAATTCCCCAAAGACTTTCTGAGTATCTTCCCTGAAAGATTCTGATTGTCAAGATTCTTAGAGACCAAAGAGGAAGAAGGCCGTGAATTTCAACATTTCACATGTAAACTCTCACTTAAACCCATTATTTTTAGTGTGATACTTCTCTTCTTTCTTATCCCCAATGTTCTCAAGTTCACTAACTCTGCTTGCCTTAATTATGGAGTAAAATGTCAGTCTCCCAGCTGTATGGATGAATGAGGGGATCTAGAGGGTATCTAATTGCTCTTAATGAATCTTCCTGTTATTAGGTTCATGTTTTCTCCCCAAATCCAGGGATAAATAGTGAGATCAATACTTGAACATTTTGGGAATGCTTTGGTGGAAAACTGTATTGCGTCTAAACTTTGCCCCCTGCTGGTTTTAAGACTCAGCATTTTGGGGTTTGTTAAATAGGTTTCCATGTCTACATCTGCTCTCTGGCTTAAGTGACTTGTTGCTATTTTCTCTTTATCCCATGTCTTATAAGTGTGTGCCTTTAAAACAATCTATTTTCAGTCATTTCATTAGGGGTTCTGAAGATAGTTAATACACCTGTGCACCTCGGCATCCTCACCAGACAGCACAGTGCATCCTTCTCATGTAAATAAGCCTTTTCCAGTTGAGCAAATTCTCTGGATCAGTCCTATACAGACGTCTCCGAATATTCTAAGATCTTATATGTTCTTTGCCATCTTAATGTAAAACCATGCATGAAGCTCTTTGGTCTTTTAGAATGTAGATGTTGTGAAGATATCTTTTTGGAGCATATGTACTATCTAGACTAGAGCTGAATACTAGTTGCCAGCAATGACAAAGAATTTCTCTGTGGCTAATATTACCATCTGTCCTGTTTTCCACTAAACATGTATATTAGTTGTTTGAACAGATTCTTAGAGGGTGAAGGTCACTTTATTGCTGCCCTTTGAGTATCAGGTCATCTTGAATAACCTCAAACTGCAGCTGTGACCGAAGACGAAATGCCTTCAACTGTTGACAAATGCTCTTGGTCCAGATTTCATGGTGGTCTAATAACATTAAATATAGAAAATACAGGACAAAGGAAAATACCATGGACTCATAAAAGAAGCCCGTTGCATATATCTTGATTTTTTTTTCTCTTAAATTGTTTCAAAATGTATATTCAATGTACTTGTGTGTTCTCTCTTTGCTTCATCTCCCCAAATTATTTTCAATCACAAGGTAATAATCATCATAAAATAAAACTGTACTTAAAATTGATCATTATTGTCACTCTATCCTGCCTTATTAACACAGAATGCTGTACATATGAAAACAGGCTCCTTGTTTCATTAGAGAGATATTTACACAGGTAGCTTACAAGCTGTATTTATTCTATGTTGAGCTAAGTGTTGTGTTACACACAGAGAAAAATGACATGAGAATCAAATTCTATGAGAATTAGTCTTGAGGCAAGCAGTTTCTAGGCTCTGAAAGTAAAGTAATGCATACTAACTAGATGGAAGAGGCTTTGTCTTTATATCTGTGGAGGCACTAGGCTGAGTGAGGAGAACCCTCAGCATGCAGCCCTGTGTCATCAAATACTCACACGCTCAATGCCATGCAATGCCAGAAGTCGGGACGTCACAGTTACTCTGAGATGTCTGTGGATGTCTGTTTTCTGAGGAAAATCTTGGCTCTGTTCACTGTGGTCCCCCTCGATCATCTCTATGTACCAGTGACTATTCTTGAGGTATTCATCCTGATTAGACTCCTTAATTTCCGTGAACAAAATTTAACTCTATTTTCATTTGGTTGCTTATAAAACATATGTATCTTGACAACATACACACTTAAATTTCAGGTTCTTCCAAAAGTTCTAGCCTTTAACTCTCTTGTCCAATTCTTCCTCAAGGCAAAAGTGGTCTATACTTTTCAAAACCTTATAGAAACAGATATCTGTTCTACAAGAAAGAAAAGTTTTACTGGTACCAAATTCAAAATTAAATCTGCCATGTAATCTTTGGGTAAGACAAAACATGATGAATATTAAATAACATGATGGATATTATTTGGATAAGGGTTTTAACTCAGAGAAATATTTTTCACAGGGTTATTTCTGAATCACTGTTTAAGTGGAGGCACAATATTATAACAATTTTGAAGGCATTTTTGTTGATCTAATGTAGGCAGATAGATTTCTAAATAACTTGATGATGATCACTGCAAGTATTCATAAGGTACTCATGTGCCAACACTGTTCTAAGCATTTTATTTAGATGAACTCACTTAATCCTCCTCATCACCCTAAGTATCATGATCCCATTTTTATAGATGTGGGAACTATCTCACAGAGAGGTTAATATCTTGCCCAGTATCACTCTGTTAAGGAGCAAGAACACAAACCTGTCTATTTATGGTACATTCCACATTTTTTTGGCCTATCTGTTTTTTGCTTTCATATCATTTCTTTCCCTTTTGGACTTTTGAAGTAGTTGTACAATGATAAATACAAAACTGAACTCTAAGAGCCTACTATTTTGTAATATTAAAGTGTCAATTAAAAGAGCAACACACAGCAGCAACATTTTCAAAAATTTAGGAGACTGCCTGCAATCTGAGGGAGGGTTGCAGATTATTCAGCTGGAGACTTCAGAATTACATAATTTGGGAAACACTGGACTCAGGTCACAGTTTTTACCGTACAGTTATAAAGAGAAATAAATCATTCCAACATCAATAAATCATATATGCTACCATAATTTCTTTTGAAGAAGTTCTATCATGAACTTCTTTGCTATTTAACAACATTATATTATTTTTCTTCATAGTTTTCATACAAGCTATTACTGTCTAAGTTGTTTTTTTCCTCCTCTTTTAAAAGGTTTAACTTGATAGCAGCATGAATGTGCTTTACTTTTTTTTTTCATTTTCAGATTTTATCATGCTAACATCACAGCAGTCTTTATGGAACAGTACTAAGTAGTTAATACCCTGTTTGCCCATTCACGGAATATATTAAATCAGCAAGCTCCCATTACTTACTGATGTATGGGACATGGAAAATAAAAACTATCTGCTTCCCACTTTTATCACATTTGATGGAGGAATTTGCATAAAAATGATGATAATTTAATACAGGAATGATTAAAGAAGAAACGGGGTTCCTAGGTGGTGCTAATGGTAAAGAACTTGCCTGCCAGTGCAGGAGATGTAGGATGTGGGTTTGATCCCTGGGTTGGGAAGATCTCCTGAAGGAAGGCATGGCAACCCATTCCAGTATTCTTGCCTGGAGAATCCCATACACAGAGGGGCCTGGCAGGATAGGGTTGCACAGAGTTGGACATGACTGAAGTGACTTAGCATACACACAAGGGGGAAATATATATATATTTTTATATATAGTATAATATATATTATTATATATATTATATATAATTATATATTATATATAATTATATATTATATATAATATATATTATATAATATATATTATATATATATATAATTAAAATTTATAATATATTATATATATTATATTAATATATAATAATATATAATATATATTATATATATATAATATATATACATATATAGTGAGATGAAAGTGAAAAGGGGAGTGAAAAAGTTGCCTTAAAGCTCAAAATTCAAAAACGAAGATCATGGCATCTGGCCCCATCACTTCATGGCAAATAGATGGGGAAACATGGAAACAATGGCTGGCTTGATTTTCTGGGTTCCAAAATCACTGCAGATGGTGACTATAGCCATGAAATTAAAAGACTTACTCCTCAGAAGGAAAGTTATGACCAACCTAGACAGCATATTAAAAAGCAGAGACATTATTTTGTCAACAAAGGTCCATGTAATCAAGGCTATGGGTTTTCCAGTGGTCATGTATGGATGTGAGAGTTGGAGTATAAAGAAAGCTGAGTGCTGAAGAATTGATGCTTTTGAAATGTGGTGTTGGAGAAGACTCTTGAGATCCCTTGGACTGCAAGGAGATCAAACCAGTCCATCCTAAAGGAGACTAGTCCTGGATATTCATTGGAAGGACTGATGCTAAAGCTGAAACTCCAATACTTTGGCCACCTCATGCGAAGAGTTGACTCATTTGAAAAGACCTTGATGCTGGGAAAGATTGAGGGTAGGAGGAGAAGGGGATGAGAGAGGATGAGGATGGTTGAATGGCATCACCGACACAATGGACATGGGTTTGGGTGGACTCTGGGAGTTGGTGATGAACAGGGAGGGCTGGCATGCTGTGGTTCATGGGTTGCAAAGAGTCAGACACGACTGAGCGACTGAAATGATACTGATAGTGCCTGGCACATAAGCATTCAATAAATGTTAACTATCATTTTTACTCCAAAGAGACAACTAATTCCTAAGTAATCAATACTACTATTAATGGTGAAATGTCCTCCTAATGTGTCTTCACGTTAACAGTCAGTAACTTTAGGTCATGCGTATAGACCTCTTTGGTCTCAGGTAGTCTCTTCTATAAATCAGAAGGCTATTTCTGGAAGTCAGCATCCCACCTCCAATGTTCTCAGTGGTGTCTGAATAGCTGTTTTATATTTAAGCATTTTCATCTTCTTACTTGAAAATTCAGTTGACAAATAGGCACAAAAAGTAAACGGACAATACCCGTGCTGTCACTAGATGCCTTAAATACATATTTTAGAAGGGTTATGTTTTTTTTTAATGTATATAAGCTTTATTTTTGTGTGGAAGATGACTGATATTGAGAGGAATAGGTTCACATTTGAGCTTGGATAACTCAGAAATCAACTCTAATATTATTTTTATTTATTATTATTATTATTTTAGTCTTGACTGAATTTGCTATCATATCGTTTCTGTTGTTTATGTTCTCTGGTTTTTTGACTGCAAGGCATGTGGGATCTTAGCTCACTGACCAGGGACTGAACTCATACTCCCAGTACTGGAAGGTGAAGTTTTCACCATTGCATTGCCAGGGAAGTCCCTCAGCATCCTAATTTAAATTGAATTTGACTCTAGACATCTTTACTCTTTCACTGGCTATATTAGGACATTTGAATGGAAGAAAGACTTGAATACATTGATTTTCTAAAAGCCACCCCCTAGCTGAATGCTGTTAAGTGAGTACAATCACTGCAATGGATACTATTGAGAGCTTAAAGGAAAGTCAGAAGGACACAGAGTCTTCACATTTACATCCCATGTGAGAGTTTAAGTCTTCAAAGAGCCGCTAAGGAATGGTTTTCTGAACGACATGGCAGGTTTAGGCGAACCTATTTCTCTTGGGCAGAAATCCCGCAGGACTGACCAAGTTCCACAGTTAGGAGATGTTTCCGAGTTCCCCAGATCAGGCCACTTTGTTCTTAGGAACTCCTCTGTTTGCTTGTGAATTGGGGTGGAGGTGGTATAACAAAAAGAGTATAAAGATCTTTCCCAATAAGTCTTTCCACTAAATGAGAGAATAAGATATTATATCCTTTAAGTAACTTCTTTCAGCTTATTATTTCTTTGTCTTTACTCTTTACTTTAAAATGTTACATGTAAAATGCACTGCCCAGATCCAATGACAAAGCCTAAGAGGGAGTGAGTGGCCCTTTTGAAAAAATTTCCTCTCTTCCTAGACTAAAGCTCAAATACTAGCATCTTTCCCGGCACCTTTTTGTGAGACTGTGGTTCTACAAAGAGACACCTCAATTTCCTTGGGAGTTGAGTGTCAGTCTATAAAATGAAAGTCACTGGATATGGATTCCAAAATGTGCAATGACAACATGCTACTATATAAGAATTTTCTGGAGTTGTTGACTTGCTTAATGCTATATTGAAAGATACATTTTTTTTTTTTAAGAAGGGAGTTGGTATCATCACAAGGAGAGACTAAATTCCTGGCAATTTTTTAAATGAAAAATTGAGATTAAACAAGAGATGGGGAGAGGACTAATTGGAAACAAAGTTCCTCTGAAGGGTGAAGAAGTAAAGGTACTTTATTGGTGGTCATTGCTTTGAAAAGACAAGATCAGTTTCGTTCCAGGATGGAGATAGCAGAACATCGCAGAACTACAACCAGCTAGCCAAAATGAGCCATTTTTGGTTGAAAGGAAAAGTGACCTACCCTAGTTTATTGAACAATCAGGATTAATGGAGAAAGGCAGGGGGCAGGTTTAAGGTGCAATTAGCACCTTCCTTCCCTCACATCAGTAGTGCTGCTACAGCAGGTGGCTGGGTTGGCTGTGTGAAGAAATTTGGGATGGCAATGTAAGTGCACAAAATTCAATGAGCAATTAAGTAAATTAAAGAAATAATTGAACTTACTTGGAAGCATTCTATACTTATTGTGGACTTTGCTTTGTAAATCACAGAGATTTAGAAATAAATTTATGAGAAATTAGAGATTGATGAAAATACCTGCAACTTAGTAAGTTTTGTTTAAAAGAAAGTAAGTGTATGAATGAGGTAATTATGGGTTGTACACCTAATTCTCATGATGGCCTATGCCTGAGGACAGCCAAGCACCAGGCTATGACATACACCCACACTCTCATTTCCCAGGAGCAATTACCCGGATGTTTAATGCCTTCAAGCAGTGAATTGGCCTTTAAAAGGGTGAGTTTAGAATAGCAAACATTTTACAGACTTAAAACATAACATACGATTTCAAATAGATACCTACATGCTTCCAAGATTAGGGTAACTGTCCAGAAATAGAACTGAAGGAATAGTGAAAGGGGTAAAAGTATTAAAATCATAAAATATTCACACCACTATTACCAAAGTAATAAAATGGGAATATAGAATGTTTATATTTTAGCCAAACATATACATAGGAACACAAAAATAGCATATCATGAACCAAAATTTACAGGAGAAAATAGCAACAAACTAAAAATTCAAGTGCAAAAGTGGCTTAACTTTGGTGACCATGGCCATAAGGCATAAAGGATGCAAGCATGGGTTAAGGTATTAGAACAAAATAAAAGCACCCAGTTTCTGGAACTGGTCAGGTCTGCATTAGGTCAGCACAGTGTTTCCAGTGTGTGATGTAGTCCTAGAGATACTCCATTTAAAAAGTTCTAATATTTTGGCCACCTAATGCAAAGAGTTGACTCACTGGAAAAGACCATGATGCTGAGAAAGATTGAGGGCAAGAGGAGAAGGGGCAATAGAGGATGAGATGGTTGGATGGCATCACTGACTCAATGGATATGAGTCTGAGCAAACTCTGGGAGATTGTGATGGACAGGGAAGCCTGACATGCTGCAGCTCATGGACTTGCAAAGAGTTGGACATGACTTAGAGAATAAACAATATGATCAAACACGTTTGAGGAATGCTGCCAAACACATTCCTCCTTTGAAATTTTATAATGCACACAAGTAAATCAAAAACCTTTAGAATTCCTATAGCAAAGAAATTATCTTTATTTGACCCCCAGAGCTCACCACCATAAAAAGACAAATAAAAATTAACCCAATATGCTATTCCCTCCCTGTTGACAATTAGGGAAGATACTCCCTTATTTCCCACCTCCAGCTTCTTTTACCTAGAGTATTTCCTTTAGAAAATTTATTGTAAATATTTTTTCTTATCTTTAAGATGTATATATGTCTGTTTGATAACTAGATAGGACTTTTGTAGGTTTTATGACCCATGGGTCTAGGAGTCATCCTTTTGAAAAGGAAAAATCAAGGAAGACAGCATCCTTCTCTCCCTCTTCTATGAGAGGGTAAGAGCCTAACTTCAGGGGTTGCCTTGTTCCAATTTGCAAAGCCAGCTCTTGTCATAAAGATACGAGGTATATTTTTCTTTTGGATAAAGCCTATAAGCTAACACCAATAGGCACTCCAATTACTAGGACAGTTAGGATAAACTACATATGACAAACAATGCTGTCAATCCTCTTACTTGCAGACTAGTTATTGTGTCTATAATGGGTTGTATCTGCTTGCCTATATGAGGGAATGCAATTTCTTTCTGTCTTTGCAGTCTCTTCTTAGACTATGTATGATGCATATCACATTTAAATTTAATGCTTATTCAGTAATAAAAGTATTTTCTCTTTCTATTGCTTTTGTGGAGAGGATATTTGTATTAGTAGAAGATTTTGTTTTAATTAATTTTCCCCAACACCATACATGCCTGAGCTATCATCTCCTGATACCTTCATTCTTTTATGAATGCCAATGAATAATGTGTGCATTTTGGGAATCAATGATTTACAGTATTCCACTTAAAGTGACTCCACATCTTAAGGTGTCAGTTATTTTAAGAATGAAGATTAAGAAAGTTTGCATGAAAAAGAGACAAGAACTTAATTTTCCTTAGGCACCCAGTAATCTTTCTCATCTGGGTTTCCTCACCCAAACCACACAACACAAAGAGACAATTTCTCTACTCTTTCAAGGATGCTACATAATCTATGCCATTCTAGAAACCTAGGAGAGAACAGTATTTATTTCATAAAAACCTTTAAGTCAAGAAGGCTTAATTCTCTGAAATTCCAGTTGAGGAAGGCTGGCTGATCTTCACCTCCTCTCAGAGCTGAGCAAACTACATGCTGATGGCTTTTCCTTAGACTTTAGATTCATGAAGACAATTTCTGACGTGACATTTCCATTTAAATGTCTGATAAACATCTCAATCAATACATCTAGTACTAAATTTGATCTTTCATCATAATGCTGCTCTTTGAAATATCTCCTCTATCTCAAGTCTATTCTAGTTTTCAAGTAAAAAAAAATCTTGGAGTCATTCTTGATTCCTTTTTTCATCTATACTAAAGAAATTCTGTTGGGTCTACCATCTCAGTATGTCTAGAAATAACCACTCCTCACCACAACTATTGCCAGCACCCAGGACCGAGACATCACCATCTCTTCTCTGTTTATCTCAATACCTTTTTACTGTTCTCTGTGTACATTGCTCTCTCTTATCCAGTCATTCTCAGCATGGCAGCCAGTTTGGCCTTTTCAATCATTATCTCTCTGACCTCATTCCAGCACATTCTCTCCTTGTTGTTCAAACATGCTAGGCATCTCACCTGAGGGTCTCTGTGATGGCTCTTCCCTCTGTCTAGAATATTCTCCCACAGGATCACATTTTTCATTTCAAGTCTTTACACAAATGTCACCTTCTTAGTGAGTCTATTTTGACCATACTGCTTAAAATTGCAAACCATACCCCAATCTTTGATGCTCCTAATCCCTCTTACCTTGCTGTCCCCCTCCTCCATAATATGTAGTTCCTTCTAATATACTAGGTAATTTATTATCTTTTATGGTTGATATTTTCTGACTCTCCTCTGCCCTCTAAAATATAAGAGGCATCAAGGTGTGTATCTTTGCATTCCACATGCCTAGAGAGATCCTGGCACACAGCAAGTAGACAATGAACATTTGAACAAAGTAATCAAATGGTGTTTAAAACCAGCAGCAGGTAAGATTAAGATTTGAAGCACAGGAAAAAATTACAACAAGCCGGTTCTCAGGTTCATGCATAGGTTAATGATCAAAGTCACAAAATTCTCTAGTAGGAAATCATAAGCCTAGAGTACATTTCTTTTTTGTTGTTGTTGTTTTCCCCCTTACTTAAATGCCCTGATTTTATTTTTTTAAATTTTACTTTACAATACTGTATTGGTTTTGCCATACATAAACATGAATCCGCCACAGGTGTACACGTGTTCCCAATCCTGAACCCCCTCCCACCTCCCTCCCCATACCATCTCTCTGGATTATCCCAGTGCACCAGCCCCAAGCATCCTGTATCCTGCATCAACACAGATGTATAGAACAGTCTTTTGGACTCTGTGGGAGAGGGAGAGGGTGGAATGATTTGGGAGAATGGCATTGAAACATGTATAATATCATATAAGAAATGAATCTCCAGTCTAGGTTCAATGCAGGATACAGGATGCCTAGAGTACATTTCTAAACAGTCTAACACAGTGAGGGGGAAGCTGGCCTGGAGGCAGAGTAATGAAGCTGACTTTGGAAAATTCAGATAGCTCTGCTGTTTCATAAATTATTTTAGGCAACGGAAGAAAGAAAACTCAAGAGCTATGTTTTTCTTATAAAGTAAATCTAAGAGTAATCTACTAATTAGGAGCTAAATTATCTCTCCATAAATGAAAATGAAAACTGGGGTCATAAGTTATTCCTGACAAAGTGGTATTGCAAATAATCTAAATTTTGATATTACTCTTAGGCTCATGGGTGGTAACTTCAATGTCTTAACAAAAAACTGAAGGAAGAGTTGAAGTGTGGTCAATTGTCTCACTTTGTAATCAGCTGGTGGTTGGTTGGCCCATTGAGAAGTTGGCTAAGGAGGGCATCTGACAAATAATACACACTACATACATTTTATTTTAACCTAAAACACATGAATCATCTTTCTAAGAAGAATCAAAGCCTTTTCTTTGAGTACAGGTCTGTTGGTTGGTGTTTATTTTCTTCCTTGCTAAGTCATGCCCACATTTCATCTCTTCAAATTTCAGTTTTATTTGTTTAAAGTAAAACTTTAAAGATACTTGTGAAGAATTTTGACTGAAGACATCTCTTGATTTATTTTTTTAAACTTAAAGGTTTTTTTATTATAGCTCATATTTATGCAATTAGTCTTTTTATGATTCTAAAAGTATATTCTGAAGTAATTTCATGGGTAATTTTGTATTTTAGGAATAGATGCATTTTATTTTTAATCTTTCTAGATTTAAATTTTGTCTTCAGTCTTTTATAATGGTCTTGTCCAAGCCCACTTTGACAGAATTGTTGTTGCAACTTATCTCTTTCCAAAGGATTTGGCTATATTTTCACAGAATCTACTTTTGAATTTCACATTTATAGTCCTAAGTTTACTAAATATTCAATTAAAGTGTGCAACTATATAAAATACAATTACCACAAACAGTTTTGGGGTAAAACTACTAGTTATTGATAAATACACAAAAAACTGGTGGACATAGAAATGCAAAGTGACCTAGGAGTACCACACTCCACATGCCTTGAGCCACATTCAGAGCATTCTGTAGAGGACATAGAGCACTGGTGTTTGATTTTATAAGCAACAATCAATTCTCTGATTATCTGATACCGACTATAATTCAACTGAATGTTGACAGTAACTACCCAGAGTTATCACAGACATTGCCCTTCCCCTCCCCAAATTAAGGGCTCAGTTTAACAAGATTGTCTTTACTTTAGATGCTAGTCTCAAGTCCCAGTTCCCCAGACTATCAAGATTTCTGTCATCCCTAGTAATAAAGGACCTTTTACATTAAGTATCACTTCAATCCAGGTTCAATATTCAGTAGAATGACTCACAGAACTCAAGAAAACACTATACTTACATTTATCAGATTATTATAAAGGATACAATTTGGACCTAACAGAAGCAGAAGATATTAAAGGAGTGGCAAGAATACACAGAACAATACAAAAAGTTCTTAATACTCCAGATAACAGAGCCAGACATTCTGGAGTGCAAAGTCAAGTGGGCCTTAGGAAGCATTACTATAAACAAAGCTAGTGGAGGTGATGGAATTCCAGTTGAACTATTTTAAATCCTGGAAGATGATGCTGTGGAAGTGCTGCACTCAATATGCCAGCAAATCTGGAAAACTCAGCAGTGGCCACAGGACTGGAAAAGGTCAGTTTTCATTCTAATCTCAAAGAAAGTTAAGGCCAAAGAATTCTTTACTGCACAATTGTACTCATTTCAAGTGCTAGCTAGGTAAATCCTTCAAGCTAGGCTTCAACAGTACATGAACCAAGAACTTCCAGGTGTACAAGCTGGATTTAGAAAAGGCAGAGGAACCAGAAATCAAATTGTCAATTAGATCATAGAGAAAGCAAGAGAATTACAGAAAAACATCTATTTCTGCTTCATTGACTATGCTAAAGCCTTTGACTGTGTGGATAACAACAAACTATGGAAAATTGTTCAAGAGATGTGAATACCAGACCACCTTACTTGCCTCCTGAGAAATCTGTATGCAGGTCAAGAAGCAACAGTTAGAACTGGACATGGAACAATGGACTGGTTCAAAACTGGGAAAGGAGTACATCAATCTGTATATTGTAACCATGCTTATTTAACTTATATACAGAGTACATCATGAGAAATGCCAGGCTGGGTGAAGCATCAGCTGGAATCAAGATTGCCAGGAGAAATATCAATAACCTCAGATACGTAGATGACAAAACCCTAATGACAGAAAGTGAAGAGGAACTAAAGAGCATCTAGATGAAGGTAAAAGAAGAGAGTGAAAAGGTTGGCTTAAAGCTCAACATTCAGAAAACTAAGATCATGGCAACTGGTCCCATCACTTCATGGCAAATAGATGGTGAAACAATGGAAATAGTGACAGACTTTATTTTCTTGGGCTCCAAAATCACTGGAGATGGTGACTGCAGCCCTGAAATTAAAAGATGCTTGCCCCTTGGAAGAAAAGCTATGACCAACCTAGACAGCATATTAAAAGCAGAGACATCACTTTGCCAACAAAGGTCTGTCTTGTCAAGGCTATGGTTTCTCCAGTAGCCATGTATGGATGTGAGAGTTGGACCACAAAGAAGGCAGAGCAGCAAAGAAATGATGCTTTCAAACTGGTACTGGAAAAAACACTTGAGAGTCGTTTGGATAGCAAAGAGATCAAACCACCCAATCCTAAAGGAGATCAGTCTTGAATATTCATCGGAAGGACTGATGCTGAAGCTGAAGCGCCAGTTCTTTGGCCACCTGATGTGAAGAGCTGACTCATTGGAAATGACTCTGATGCTAGAAAATATTGAAGGCAGGAGGAGAAGAGGACAACAGAGGATGAAATGGTTGGATGGCATCACCGACTCGATGGACATGAGTTTGAGCAAGCTCCAGGAGAGGGTGAAGGACAGGGAAGCCTGGAGTGCTGCAGTCCATGCAGTCACAATAAGCCAGACATGACTGAGTGACTTAACAACAGCAACTTAGGAACAATTGAACAGAAGAGATGCATAGATAGGGTAAGGCATGAGGGGTGGTGGGCTGGTACAGACCTTCCATGCCCTCTCTTTCTGGTATGTCATTCTCCCAGCACATCACTGTGGTCATAAACCCAGAAGCTCTCTTAAGCTCATTATTTCAGAGTTTTAAATTGAAGATTCATACAAAGGCACATTTGATTAAATCATTGGCCACTGGTAACTGGACTTCTCTCCAGCCCCTCTTCCTTCCTAGACATCAAACAATGGGGCTGAAAGTTCTAGCCTTCTAATCATGTGGTTGGTTTTTCCAAGCCCCTCTGCTCTCATAAGTCATCTCATTAGCAGACAATGAGACATTCCTATAGTCAGGAAACAGGAAAGGTTTTAAGAACTTTGGTCAGAATGGGAGTGGAGGGACTAAAGACCAAATATCTATTTTTATTATATCACAAATGGTTATAGTATATAGTGAGCATATATGTTTATCTCGTTTCCCTTCTGGACTATGTACTCCTTGAGGGCAGTCTTTTACCCATTTTTCTTTTTTCCTCCTGTGGAAAAAGTGGATATTCAAAAAGTTTTAGTAAGGGAGTGACTTCCTGAATGGAGCATGCAAATTGCATTTTAGCAGTGTATAATATTGAACAGTAATTTTAAACAAAAGGATAGAATGAGACATTTCAGCAGAAATGAAACCATCACAGTTAATTACAATAATTCCTATGACAAAATTCTTATTAACTAAATATTGCCATGTGTAAACCCTGATATCTGGCACCAATATGGCCAATTACTCACTATATATGACAGAACAAGTCACAAAACCACTCTAGTTCTGAATATTCTCAACTGTAAAACACAGGAAAAATAATACCCTCTTTTATCACACAGCAGTATTGTGATGGTTAAACAAAATAAGGTACTAAAGTGATTATAAATTTAAAATTTTATTCAAGTAAGAGTAATTGAAGTTTTATTAAACATAATGTTAACAAAGGTCTGACTTCTGAACAGCAAAAGAAGATTAATGAAAGTGCATAGAAAAAACATTAGCTACAAAGTTTATTTACTCCTGAAAAATGCTGAAAAGCATTTTATACATAGCTCAGTCTGAACTTACAACTCATCAAGTTTGAGAAGGGTGCAACAAGAAAACAAAAGGGATGTTGTGAAGTATATTCATCTTCACTCCACTTTGGGTCTGGTGCTATAATCAATGGGAAAATTTCCTGTATAAAGGCTGGAGGATATAGTATATCACATTCAGCCCTTTCCAATAAGGTTATTTATTGCCATTCAATTCATGTTTCCCTTAGGTTTTGGCAAGATTATAGAATTTATTCTCCTACACAGTGGCCAGCCAAGTAAATCACATCGCATATTTCCAATGTCACAAATTTATCTCACCCTGAATCAGTGGCTTTATTTCTTTGTCCCTCAGAGTATCTTAAAATTTTGCTGTACAAGCCTCTTTTTTAAAAAATAATTCTCCAATTTCATATTATTGTTTCTGCCTTAATATTTTCCCAACAAAAAGTGCTAAAAACATAAAATATCAACAACAAAACTAGAGGCAATGTGATAAATATTATAGATGAGACACCTTCCCTTGTAGACCAAAAGTACTGGTTGATATTTAAATAAAAACAATACTATCTTTGTCAAAGGTCTCCAAGCAGTTCATTAGAAATACACAAGTACAAAGAACTGCATTAGAGCAGCCTCAGGGGCCTCTCCAAAGGACAGTAGCATGAACACGGCTCACTCCTCCTGCTTACGGCCAAGAATTCTGAGTAAGAGTCCAGATACCTGAGATCTGTCAGGTGATGCTGAACTATAACTCAGTGGCTTTCATCAGCTTTTTACTGACTTTTGTAGGCAGACATTTTGGTAAGAAAAAAGACCCCATCATTCATCTACATCACTTGTTTCCACTTTCAAATGGGAAAAAATCTTTGTGATAACAATATTATACCATATCATATTATATGATACTACTGCTATACTATATGGTACTACTATATTATACCTTTAGAAACTTTAGTATAAATAAATCTTCTATGCTATGTGGTACCATTTTACACTATACAGTACTGTGCAATTTATGATGGAAAGTTTGTACATATATGTACTTTATCAATAAGCTGAATGAATAATCCATCTTTGATCCACAATATATAGCATGTCTTAAAGTATAGTTCAGTTCAGTCGCTCAGTCATTTCTGACTCTTTGCGACCCCATGGACTGCAGCATGCCAGGCTTCCCTGTCCATCACCAATTCCCGGAGCTTTCTCAAATTCATGTTCATCAAGTTGGTGATACCATCCAATCATGTCATCCTCTGTCGTCCCCTTCTCCTCCTGCCTTCAATCTTTCCCAGCATCAGGGTCTTTTCCAGTGAGTCAGTTCTTCATGTCAGGTGGCCAAAGTATTGGAGTTTCAGCTTCAGTATCAGTCCTTCCAATGAATATTCAGGACTGATCTCCTTTAGGATGGACTGGTTTGATCTACTTGCAGTCCTGGAGACTCTCAAGAGTCTTCTCCAACACCACAGTTCAAAAGCATCAATTCTTCAGTGCTCAGCTTTCTTTATTGTCAAACTCTCACATCTATACATGAGTACTGGAAAAACCATAGCTTTGACTACACAGACCTTTGTTGGCAAAGTAATGTCTGCTTTTTAATATGCTGTCTAGGTTTATCATAGCTTTTCTTACAAACAGCAAGCGTCTTTTAATTTCATGGCTGCAGTCATCATCTGCAGTGATTCTGGAGCCCAAGAAAATAGTCTCTCACTATTTCCATTGTTTCTCCACCTATTTTCCATGAAGTGATGAGACCACATACCATGATCTTAGTTTTTTTTTTAATTTAATTTTATTTTTACTTTATTTTACTTTACTACACTGTATTGGTTTTGCCATATGTTGACATGAATCCACCACGGATGTATACGAGCTCCCAATCCTGAACCCCCTCCCTTCTCCTTCCCCACACCATCCCTCTGGGTCATCCCAGTGCACCAGCCCCAAGCATCCTGTATCCTGCATTGAACCTAGACTGGCGATTCGTTTCTTATATGATATTTTACATGTTTCAATGCCATTCTCCCAAATCATCCCACCCTCGCCTTCCCCCTCAGAGTCCAGCAGACTGTTCTATACATCTGTGTCTCTTTTGCTGTCTTGCATACAGGGTTGTTACCATCTTTCTAAATTACATATATATGCACTAGTATACTGTATTGGTGTTTTTTTTCTGGCATACTTCACTCTGTATAATAGGCTCCAGTTTCATCCACCTCATTAGAACTGATTCAAATGTATTCTTTTTAATGGCTGAGTAATACTCTATTGTGTATATGTACCATAGCTTTCTTAGCCATTCATCTGCTGATGGACATCTAGGTTGCTTCCATGACCTGGCTATTATGAACAGAGCTGCGATGAACATTGGGGTACATGTGTCTCTTTCAATTCTGGTTTCCTCGGTGTGTATGCCCAGCAGTGAGATTGCTGGGTCATAAGACAGTTCTATTTGCAATTTTTAAGGAATCTCCACACTGTTCTCCATAGTGGCTGTCCTAGTTTGCATTCCCACCAGCAGTGTAAGAGGGTTCCCTTTTCTCCACATCCTCTCCAGCATTTATTGCTTGAAGACTTTTGGATCGCAGCCATTCTGACTGGTGTGAAATGGTACCTCATTGTTGTTTTGATTTGCATTTCTCTGATAATGAGTGATGTTGAGCATCTTTTCATGTGTTTGTTAGCCGTCCATATGTGAGTTTTAAGCCAAGTTTTTCACTCCCCTCTTTCACTTTCATCAAGAGGCTCTTTAGTTCTGCTTCACTTTCTGCCATAAGAGTGGCATCATCTGCATGTCTGAGGTTATTCATATTTCTCCCGTCAATCTTGATTCCAGTATATGCTTCATCCAGCCTGGCATTTTGCATGATGTATTCTTCATATAAGTTAAATAAGGAGGGTGACAATATACAACCTTGATATACTCCTTTCCTGATTTGAAACCAGTCTGTTGTTCCATGTCCAATTCTAACTGTTGCTTCTTGACCTGCACACAGATTTCTCAGGAATCACGTGGTCTGGTATTCCCATCTCTTGAACAATTTTCCACAGTTGGGTGTTATCCACACAGTCAAAGGCTTTCAGTTCAGTTCAGTTCAGTCGCTTTGTTGTGTCCAACTCTTTGCAACCCCATGAATCGCAGCACGCCAGGCCTCCCTGTCCATCACCATCTCCCAGAGTTCACTCAGACTCACGTCCATCAAGTCAGTGATGCCATCCAGCCATCTCATCCTCTGTCGTCCCCTTTTCCTCCTGCCCCCAATCCCTCCCAGCATCAGAGTCTTTTCCAGTGATTCAACTCTTCGCATGAGGTGGCCAAAGTACTCAAGTTTCAGCTTTAGCATCATTCCTTCCAAGGAACACCTAGGGCTGATCTGGTCAATAAAACAGAAGTAGATGTTTTTCTGGAACTCTTTTGCTTCTATTTCTTTGAACTGATCACTGAGGAAGGCTTGCTTATCTCTCCTTGCTATTCTTTGGAACTCTGCATTCAACTGTGTATATCTTTCTTTTTCTCCTTTACCTTTAGCTTCTCTCCTTTTCTCAGCTATTTGTAAGCCCTCCTTACACGACTATTTTGCCTTTTTGCATTTCTTTTTCTTGGGGATGTTCTTGATCACTTCCTCTTGTACAATGTCACAAACATCTGTCCATAGTTCTTCAGGTACTCTGCCTATCAGATATAATCCCTTGAATCTATTTGAGTCTAATCCCTTAAAATTATACTATAAAGTATAGTTACTATACGTTATAGGCCAAAAATACTTTAATAAAAGCTGGTTTAACTAACTTTAGCATTAACTAGCCCATAATAAGCAAAATCAATTTAACAATGAGTTAAAGCTAACAGTAATATATAATAAGGAATAGCAGCAACTGAAAACCCTGACCAACTCAAAACTACACTGCTGAGACATCAATAACATTTTCTCTCAAAAACTGGGGAAATTCCAAGACTGTGCACACATTTGCAGGAGGCTTCTGAGTGTGGCCCAGTGGTCAGTTTTTGATGAATTCTGACAATCATTAATTTCAGGTCATCAATAGCAAGTTTAAAAATATTAATAACTATTAGTAACTAATGGCAAAAGTGCTTTTCAGTAGGGACACTGTTCATATTAATCATGGGCACTGGGCACTCTTCTAGTCAATTATTATCTCTCACTCCTCAGCATACTAAATGTCAACGGCATCGTCCAGTCTCTGTGATAGTCAAAAGATCAAGGCCAAATGCTTGCTAGTGCAGGGAGGGTGGTGTTGAGAATCTTAAGCCTTGTAAGAACTCAAGAAAGGATTGGGGCAAGCTAGGCTGCCCCCCACCAGGAAGAGCTCTCAAATTGCCTGGGTGACTCTGAATGTGACCACTCCACACTTTATCAAGGTAAGAACAGATATGTTTCTTAGCTTTGGATTATAGGAAATAAATAGCTTAACCTCCTTTACTTATTCTGTGACTCCAGATGTATTTTTCCTAATTTCTCTGAGCTTTAGCTTTCTCAGTTTTGAGAATGGGACAATAATGCCTGTTTTAACCACTTTATACAGTTTTATATGAAGTGCTTTGTAAATCACGATGCAAAAAGATGTAATTTTTTTTTTTTTTTTAAAGATCAGAGATTGCCATGGACTATATGTTCAATTTTCAACTATGGTGGTTACAAAGCTACATTATAAGTTTAATAAATATTCCTGGGAAGTGAATCCAATGGCTCTAGCTAAGCGCAAGTAGGGAGAATAAGATTAAAACCCTACGTGATCCCACAATTACTGGAGTGTAAATGGCAGACTGTACCCAGTGAGAGTAAGTCAGATTGTGGGTAGGAGGGCCAGCGGGCTGTACAGATTTTCAGAATCACTTCACTATTGCCAAATTAAAATGTATAATGTCCTTTCCCATTTTCTGTATTTTCAGTGGGACCACACATTCTCCACAGTCAATTCAATTCAGTCAAGTAGTCTTATTAAACATATGCTAAATTTTGGTACTGTTTTTGCTTTGAGAATTGTTATATATTTTAAAGCTTCAAAAATATATATTTCCAGTTCCCCTTTTATTACTGGAAAAAAAAAGAAAACTCGTCTATCTTCTGTTTTATAGCCTTCTTTTCAAAACACTTTCCCTGAGTATAATTTTCAAGATATTTTTCCTTCTGACCCAATTTTCTCCCTTTTAAAAGGCTTCCTCTTCTACATTTTCCCATACTGTATTTGCTCTGCTTTTCTATGGAGTACTGTCATTCATTTTGCCAACTCACTAAGTAGTCCTAGAATAAATAATTTCATATTCAAATTCTGGATATTCATTTTAATAAAAGAAAGTTAAGAGGGAGATGTAAATTACTTGTTCCTATTCAAGCTTTATTCTGAAATAAAATTTTTGTAGTAGCAACTGGCATTAGGTTGGTTGAATATAGAAATCCCCTATATCAATTGATGAATATAACTTCAAAATATCCTGGATGATTGACTGGAAGTCAGGAGGGGAAAGGGGAGGGCAAGAGGAGAAGATGGAAGGGAGAGGGATAGAGAGAAAGTACGAATACAGATGAATGACTGTGCATGTTGGTGAGCAGAGGCATAAAGTTCAAGTTTTTCTCCTTTTAAGGTATTGTAGAGAGAAAATTCTCGAGTAATAGCATAAAGGGAACTTTCAACGCATCTTTAACATCCACAAAAGGCTACCATTATCATTCTCATAGCATTTTCCATCAGGTCCAGGTTATTCACAGTCTCTGAGTTTCTGGCAAAAGCCAAGGTGGAAAAGTAGATACATCATCTGTGACAAATATGTAAATATTTTATTGTGAATGAATCAGATGAAATAAAATGGAAAATTTGCTAAAATGTTTAGATAAAACATTCATTTCTAGTAGTAATTACAATCTGAAATTAGGAAATAAAAGTTCCATACAGGCAGAAGTCATTCTGTAGCTTCATTCATTTATGTGCCCCTCTAGGTGGCACCCCACTCCAGTACTCCTGCCTGGAGAATCCCATGCACGGAGGAGCCTGGAGGGCTGCAGTCCATGGGGTCGCTAAGGGTTGGACACGACTGAGCGACTTCACTTTCAATTTTCACTTTTCACTTTCATGCATTGGAGAAGGAAATGGCAACCCACTCCAGTGTTCTTGCCTGGAGAATCCCAGGGACGGCAGGGCCTGGTGGGCTGCCGTCTATGCAGCTCACACAGAGTCGGACACGACTGAAGTGACTTAGCAGCAGCAGCAGCAGCAGGTATATTCCACATTTTCATTACATAATTTGAAAGCAAAAGCCTGTTGTATTCTTGGACCTCAATTATAAGAACAAAAAAAAAACCATTTAAAAAATCTGTGATCACAATTCATGTCTTAAGGGATTTTAGCTTATTTTTCTCCATTATAGCAGCTACTCTGGTTTCAGAGAAAATGATAGACAAGAAAACCATTAGAACTTCTCCAGCTTAGGCAGTAGTAACGTGAATACCAAGTAATATAACAGGAACTGGCTTATGTGGGGCTGCATTAAATGACTTACTGTAAAAGTTAAACTGTGTTTCACTACATTTTCAAAAGGCAAACAGACCTCTGACGTATTGCTAAGAACACGTGCTGTGCTCTGTGAAGGTTTGGTCCACTTTTATTCAGTTCTGATTGAGGTTTAGGAGGCACCAAGAGCTGTGCTTTTCAGAGCCACCAGACACCATGGTTACTCAGAACAGCCACGAGCTCCCTCAGCACTCACAGTGATAGGTTTTTAACAAATCAAGGGCCACTTGCTACCTGCCAGGTGTCTCAGTTATAGTTACAATAAAACTCGTACTTAAAGTGTGCAAGGTTTATGCACCAGAGTCATCCGCCCTTTTCTCCTTGTTCGGCTGTATGCCATGGCAGCCTTCAGGCATGGAAGACAGTTTTCAGTTCTTTCACTCTATCCTACTATACCTTGTTTCCTTTTGGCTAAACATTCTTATCTCCTTCAGGGTACTCCTTCTGTTACAGCTCTAGGGGCCCGACTCTGAACACACTTTGTCTCTGTTCCAGCTACAAGGCAGCTCTGAAAACCTAATGCGATGTTTTGGGCCTGGCTGTGCCTGTGTTCAGCATAGTATAAAAAGGCCATCATCTTCTTTGCTCTGGAGATGTTATTACAAATCAAATCTAAGGTCATATCAGTTTTTTTTTTTTTTTTAAGGCAATTACATTGCATTTCTAACTCATAATTAAATGAATGCCCAGAATCTTTCATGTGTGTTTCTTTCAAGTTCCTCTCAATGGACTTCTAAAAGTTTTGACTGGAGGATGGGACTTTACTTTTGCTACCATTTCATTTTTCTTTTCCGTTTCATTTTATTTCCCCAGACTTGTTCCAGTGTTATAGCCAGTACAGATCTTTCTGAATCTTGGCTCTAACTTCCATGCTATGAGTTATCCCTCAGCTTCATGTCTTCTGCAAATTTGATTTCTAGGATGCCATTGATTCCTGGGAATCATTCTAGAAATGCCTTTATAATAGTAAAATTAAAAATAAAATTATACAAATATTTTATGTGTTGCCTGCATAATCTTCCTTTCTATTAACTTTAGGATTTTTTTATGAGTCTCATGAATAAATTTCCTAAATATATGCCATATTCCATTAAAATAAAGATTTCCTTTACTAAGACAAGTGGGATTATATATGTCAGAAAAAGTGTCAAATTTTTTTCACTAATTAATTCCCAGGTTATAAAAAGGACCAAAAATTATTTTCATTTATGACACTAACTGGTACAGAGAAGACTGGGCATAACAGACTAAGCTAGAAGAATCAAAAAAATGCCAAATATTAATGGATTCAATTCTCAGAGCCTTTCAGTTCAGTTCAGTTGCTCAGCTGTGTCCGACTCTTTGCGACCCCATGAATCACAGCACACCAGGCCTCCTTGTCCATCACCAACTCCCGGAGTTCACTCAGACTTGCATCCATCGAGTCAGTGATACCATCCAGCCATCTCATCCTCTGTCGTCCCCTTCTCCTCCTGTCCCCAATCCCTCCCAGCATCAGAGTCTTTTCCAGTGAGTCGACTCTTCACATGAGGTGGCCAAAGTACTGGAGTTTCAGCTTCAGCATCATTCCCTCCAAAGAAATCCCAGGGCTGATCTCCTTCAGAATGGACTGGTTGGATTTCCTTGCAGTCTAAGGGACTCTCAAGAGTCTTCTCCAACACCACAGTTCAAAAGCATCAATTCTTTGGCGCTCAGCTTTCATGACAGTCTGACTCTCACATCCATACATGACCACTGGAAAAACCATAGCCTTGACTAGACGGACCTTTGTTAGCAAAGTAATGTCTCTGATTTTCAATATGCTATCTAGGTTAGTCATAACTTTTCTTCTTTGGAATTGTCTAAAGACCATGTAAGTTGATTGCTAATTTCTGAAACATAAGGAATAAGAAAAAAATAAACTTAAGTGACATGTGCACACATTACGTGTCCCACATTGTTTTGCAGCCGTAAGGGAAACATGCTTCCCTGGTGGCTCAGGGGTAAAGAATTCACCTGCCAAGGCAGAAGACACACTTTTGGTACCTGGGTCACAAAGATCACCTGGAGAAAGAAATGACAATCTACTCTAGTATACTTGCCTATGAAATCCCATGGACAGAGGAGCCTGGTGGGCTATAGTCTGTGGGGGCTGCAAAGAGTTGGACATGACCTAGTGACTGAAGAACAACAAAGGAAACTGATATAAAGATATATTGTCACACTTTGCAGTGATTTTGTGAGAACTGGCAACCAGCATGTGTTATTTCAGACATGGCTCGGTATATCGCTTGTAACTGACTCTCACTGATCTTTAATTAATAGGGTTTGTGTTAATAGAGTCGCTTGTTAACAGGTTAAGCGTTTGCTTACTGGGACTTAGGAGGAGTTAGACTGAGAGTTAAAAATTTCCCCTCCAGGAGACACAGAGCTTCTTCTAGCAAAGGAACTGAAACCCCCAGGGGATTTGACTTTGAAGGCCAGTGGGATTTGATTATAGGACTTTCACAGTATTGGGGAAATAGATCCTTGGAGGGCACAAACAGAACCTTGTGTACACCAGGACCTAGGAGAAAGGAGCAATGACCCTACAAGAGAAAGAGCCAGACTTGCCTGTGAGTGTCCAGGAGACTCCAGCACAGGCATGGGTCCACACTGGCCTGCTGTGGGGTCAGGGGCACTGAATACAACAGTCCTGGGAGCTGCAGCCTGCTGGCAGAAGTCCTTTTGAAGATTGCCACTACCAGGCAATAGGGTTGGCCTCAGGTCAAACTCCAGGGAGGGAGCACAGCCCCATCCATCAACAGAAAATTGGATTAAAGATTTACTGAGTATGGCCCTGCACATCAGAGCAACACTCAGATTCCCCACAGTCAGTCCCTTGCATCAGGAAACTTCCACAAGCCTCTTATACTTCAGAGGGCAGATAGAATGAAAATCACAATCACAGAAAACTAACTGAACTGATCACATGGATCACATGGGATTTTCTAGGCAATAGTACTGGAATGGATTGCCACCTCCTTCTCCTGGGGATCTTCCCAACCCAGGGCTCGAACCTGGGTCTCCCGCATTGGAGACAGATGCTTTACCATCTGAGCCACCAGGGAAATTCCACATGGATCACAGCCTTGTCTAACTCAATGAAACTATGGGCCATACCATGTAGGACCAAACAAGACGGGTGGGTCATGGTAGAGAGTTAAGACAAAACATGGTCCACTGGAGAAGGGAATAGCAAACCACTTTAGTATTCTTGCCTTGAGAACTTCATGAACAGTATGGAAAGGCAAAAAGATATGACACTGAAAGATGAACTCCCCAGGGTTGGTAGGTGCCCAATATGCTACTGGAGAAGAGTGAAGAAGCAGCTCTAGAAATAATGAAGTTCAGTTCAGTTCAGTAGCTCGGTAGTGTCCAACTCTTTGTGATCCCATGGACTGCAGCGTGCCAGTCCTCCGTGTCCATTATCAACTCCAAAGTTTGCACAAACTCATGTCCATCGAGTTTGTAATACCATCCAACCATCTCATTGTCTGTCATCCCCTTCTCCTCCCACCTTCAATCTTTCCCAGCATCAGGGTCTTTTCCAATGAGTCAGTTCCTTTCATCAGGTGGCCAAAGTATTGAAGCTTCAGCTTCAGCATCAGTCCTTCCAATGAATATTCAGGACTGATCTCCTTTAGGGTTGACTGGTTTGATCTCCTTGCAGTCCAAGGGACTCTCAAGACTCTTCTCCAACATCACAGTTCAAAAGCATCAATTCGTCGGCGCTCAGCTTTCTTTATTGTCCAACTCTCACATCAGTACATGAATACCGGAAAAACCATAACTTTGAATAGAAAGACCCTTGGTGGTAAAGTAATGTCTCTGCTTTTTAATACGCTGTCTAGGTTTGTCATAGCTTTTCTTCCAAGGAGCAAGTGTCTTTTAATTTCATGGCTGCAGTCACCATCCTCAGTGATTCTGGAGCCCAGGAAAATAAAGTTTGCCACTGTTTCCATTGTTTCACCATCTATTTGTCATGGAGTGATGGGGCTGCATGCCATGATCTTAGTTTTTTGAATGTTGAGTTTTAAGCCAGATTTTTCACTCTCTTCTTTCACCTTCATCAAGATGCTCTTAGTTCCTCCTCACTTTCTTCCATAAAGGTGGTGTCATTTGCATATCTGAGGTTATTTATATTTCTCCTGGAAATCTTGATTTCAGCTTTTGCTTCCTCCAGCCCAGCATTTTGCATGATGTACTCTGCATAAGTTAAATAAGGAGAGTGACAATATACAGCCTTGATGTACTCCTTTCCCAATTTGGAACTAGAAAACTAATCAAACTGATCACATGGACCACAGCCTTATCTAACTCAATGAAGCTATGAGCCATACCTGTGTAGGGACATCCAAGAGAGATGGGATACGGTAGAGAGTTCTGACAAAATGTGGCCCACTGGAGACGGAAATGGAAAACCACCTCAGTATTCTTGCTTAAGAACCCCATGAACAGTATGAAAAGGCAAAAGATAGGACGATGAAAGATGAACTCCCCAGGATAGCAGGTGCCCAATATGCTACTGGAGAAGAGTGGAGAAATAACTCCAGAAAGAATGAAGAGACGAGGCCAAAGCCACAGCACCCAGTTGTGGGTGTGACTGGTGACAGATGTAAAGCCTGATGCTGTAAAGAAAAATAGTGCCTAGGAACCTGGAATGTTAGGTCCATGAATCAAGGTAAATTAGAAGTGGTCAAACAGGAGATGGCAAGAGTGAACACCAACATTTTAGGAATCAGTGAACAAAATGGACTGGAATGGGTAAATTTATTTCAGATGACCATTATATCTACTTCTGTGGGCAAGTATCCCTTAGAAGAAATGGAGTAGCCCTCATAGTCAACAAAAGAGTCTAAAATGCATTACTTGGGTGCAGTATCAAAAATGGCAGAATGATCTCTGTTCATTTCTAAGGCAAACCATTCAATATCACAGTAATCCAAGTCTATGCCCCGACCAGTAATGCTGAAGAAGCTGAAGTTGAACGGTTCTATGAAGACCTACAAGACTTATTAGAACTAACACCCAAAAAGATGTCCTTTTCATTCTAGGGGACTGGAATGCAAAAGTAGGAAGTCAAGAGATACCTGGAGTAATAGGCAAATTTGGCCTTGGAATACAGAATAGAGCAGGGCAAAGGCTAACAGAGTTTTGCCAAGAGAACAAACTGGTCATAGCACACACCCTCTTCCAACAACACAAAAATAATGAAGAGACTGAGCCAAAGCGAAACCAACAACTACTTGTTGATGTGACTGGTGATGGAAGTAAAGTCCGATGCTGTGAAGAGCAATAGTGCATAGAAACCTGGAATGTTAGGTCCATGAGCCAAGATAAATTGGAAGTGATCAAGCAGGGGATGGCAAGAGTGAACATCAGCATTTTAGGAATCAGTGAACTGGACTGGGACAATTTAATTCAGGTTACCATTACATCTACTACTGAGGGCAAGAATCCCTTAGAAGAACTGGAGTAGCCCTCATAGTCAACAAGAGTCTGAAATGCAATACTTGGGTGCAATATCAAAAATGACAGAATGATCTCTGTTCATTTCTAAGGCAAACCATTCAATATCAAATGAGGACAGGCTAGGCCTTCTGCAGTTGTAGTCATGGTCTCAGTAGACATTACAAACTCCTGATCTATTTTTCTTGGGGAGCTCCTGCCATGAAGCTGGGATATTCAGGGATACATGGTGATGTTGACGTTTTATGGCTCTTTTCTCATTTACTGTTCCAGAGTATACTATGAGCACCCCTCTAATTTATCACTCTTCTTGAACTCAAAAAGCAAGACATCAACATTCATATTCTATAAGTTCTGGTAGGAAAAACCATAGGTCAGTGGAAATATGTCAGTGTCAGTTTATTATTTCCTGCTAATAAGTACATTAACTGGATCAAAAATGCTTTTACACATAGAGAAATCCCAATAATATTTAACATTTTAATAGTCTTCCAATTAAATTAGACATGTTTACTTTTGCACCTCCAGAGAAATATATTTTATCTCTACCCAAACATCAAACTGAAGCAGTTAACTAAATATACTGTCATGTGTTTTTAACACCCTTAACTTGCTCCCTGCAGTAGGTCAGTATAACCTTCATTCTAGGTAATATATTGTTACTTTTAGGTATTCATCTTTTGGCTTATAGATTCAAGCTTTTTTTTGCAGCTTCCTCTCTTCATAAAATTCCAATTTTGGATATCTCCTCTGTACACCTATTCCTAGATGTGACACAATTCCAGTTTTAAACTACTTAGAGTCTCAAAGAGAATAAATTCAAACATGTACAGGGACATCTTGTTGCATAAAAGAGGCAGGTCAAACCCTTGCCTAGCATTCAAAATCGTTCACAATTTTATCTGTATCTCCTTCCAAATCCATCTTTCCCTCATTTAGCCTTATTTCATATATGGTGAACTCAAGCAAATTAAATTGCTTGTGAATATTTCTCCATGTTCCATACACCTTCCTGCCTCTCTCTTTGCCTATAAACTAAATCCCAAATTCTTCCTCATGAATTATAATGCTCTTCATTATACTTACTGTTCTTTTTCAGAAGGGTCATCCCTTTTTCCTTGTTTCATGTCTTTCATGTCTTTCAGTTCAGTCACTAAATAGTGTCCGACTCCTTGTGACCCCATGGACTGCAGCATGACAGGCTTCCCTGTCCATCACCAACTCCCAGAGTTTACCCAAACTCATGTCCATTGAGGCAGTGATGCCATCCAACCATCTCATCCTCTGTCGTCCCCTTCTCCTGCCCTCAATCTTTCCCAGCATCAGGGTCTTTTCAAATGAGTCAGCTCTTCACATCAGGTAGCCAAAGTATTGGAGTTTCAGCTTCAGCATCAGTCCTTCCAATGAACACCCAGGACTGATCTCCTTCAGAATGGACTGGTTGGCTCTCCTTTCAGCCCAAGGGACTCTCAAGAGTCTTCTCAACACCACAGTTCAAAAGCATCAATTCTTCAGTGCTCAGCTTTCTTTACAGTCCAACTCTCACATCCATACGTGATCACTGGAAAACCATAGCCTTGACTAGACGGACCTTTGTTGGCAAAGTGATGTCTCTGCTTTTTAGTATGCTGTCTAAGTTGGTTATAACTTTCTTTCCAAGGAGTAAGCGTCTTGTAATTTCATGGCTACAGTCACCATCTGCAGTGATCTTGGAGCCCCCAAAATAAAGTCAGCCACTGTTTACACTTTTTCCCCATCTATTTTCTATGAAGTGGTGGGACCAGATGACATGATCTTAGTTTTCTGAATGTTGAGCTTTAAGCTAACTTTTTCACTCTCCTCTTTCACTTTCATCAAGAGGCTCTTTAGTTCTTCTTCACTTTCTGCCATAAGGGTGGTATCATCTGCCTATCTGAGGTTATTGATATTTCTCCCAGCAATTTTGATTCATGCTTTCATCCACCCTATTTTCTCTTCCTGGAAATGTCCTTTATTTTATTTTTGTATATCCAGCTGACACTTTATGAAGCTTCACCTTATCTCATCAGTTAGAAGCAGATTATGTTTTCCCCTACTTTGAACATCTAAATGTGTTCAGTTGTGCCTTCCCAATAAGATTTGTCACTTTTTAAACTTTTAATTTGAAATGAATTTAGGCTTATAGAAATGTTGCAAGGAGTTTCCATTATACCCTTGAATCAAATCATAGTCTCTTAAATGTAAATGTCTCACATAACCATAGAACAATTTTCAAAATGAAAGAGTTAACATTGGGACATTACTTATAACTAAACTGGAGAGTTTATTTGGATTTCATCAACTTTCTAATAAGGTATATTTCTGGTCCAAGATCCAATTCAGGATCCCATATTGCATTGTGGTCATGCTTTGTTGGTCTCCTCCAAACTGTGACAATGTCTGAGCTTTTCCTCATCTTTCATGACCTTGAGAATTCACCTAATAATATCATTACAGTTGTACATGTTTATTTCCTTTGCTACAAGTTTCTTGAAATTTTTTTCACTGAGACACGTTTTTATTCCCAACAGTGTCTAGCACATGACAGGAGCTCAATAATTAATACTTAACTACATGTCAGAAGTAATTAGAAAAGATAGTTACAAAATTGGCATAATTAAATACTGAGCCGTGTGCCATACTGTGTTTAAGTTAGAAAAGTTAGAGAGCAAGAGAGTAAAATTGTAGGACAAAAGACGTTCTTTGCAGATACTGACACTATATCTGAGTCCATTATCTGAGCCCCCAGACCAGGAATCATCAAAGCTCCCAGCCTGTGAGCCAATCAGGGTACAGGGATACCTAGTGACTGCAGGAAGGGCAGACACAGCCTCAGTCCAGAGCTGAGCATGACTGTTGGATCTCGATACCAATAGACCTCCTCTGTCCTGTGGTAGGGGTGGGTCCTCGCACAGACCACTGAGCTAAAATAACTGCTCCCTCCCTCTTACACCTTGGTTTCTATTCAATAGCTTCCTGTTAAGAAATTCAGGATAGAGAACTCTAGTCTTCTTGCCTGGGGCCCTGAGCCCAGGCTGGTTCTCTTTCTTGAATTTCCCTACAAGTGGCTGACCAGTGTGTCCGATGTCTCACACCATGACGCCAGCACTCATCTACCCTCTGATATCCATTTGCCTTAATTTCCCCATTGCTATGACATGTTTGGCCCTATTGAATCCCACTCCTTTTCCAGGAAGCCAGGAGAAAGCTCAGCTGACAGGTCCATGCCTTTACATGCTATCATACCCACTGGTTATCTTCCTTAGCCATGGGAGTTGCATTCTCTTTTCCTAACAGCACCTCTTGCTAAGTTTCAGCACACTGCAGAATTGTGCCCATTCACCTTGTGACTCAGATGTCCTTAGCTATTTCACTTTATTTCTAATCTCAAATTACTATGATAGCCACATAAACTATACTTCCTCATTACTACTGTAAAGGCTGATTCTGTTTTTCCCCTCCTGCTAACTTATTAGCATTGCCTTGTGGAAGAATCCATCTTCTGGGGCCACAGAAGATTTGCTTTGTTTTGTGGGGACTGCAATTACTGGCATCTGAAAGAGGGCATTCTTTAATTTCAATTCCATACTGCATCTTTCACAAAGACTGAGAAATACCATTTGACAGGTTCAAGAGAAATTGAACTGATATCTGTTGGGTTTTAACTGGAGCACTGCTGAATAATTTTTCATTTTCTTTTGGAAGGCATTACCACAAAGAGAAAACATGCCTAGTAGGGTCCCACAGAGGTGTTTTGACATTAGACTTAATAAAGCATGAAGAACTCATTAATAAATAATGTTCTGCTAGGTTAACAAATAAAAGTGAATGCAGTGGCTAGACCCCGGAGTAAATCAAATCATGCATGCAGGCATGCAACTTATTAACCTGCAGCAGTCTCTTCAAATGTCTGGCAGAGCCCAGTGCCACAATGCACAAGTGAACCCAGCACATTACAAATGCAGGCACCTTTGGTTATGACACAAACTGTTATTCTTTTTCATATTCCATGGGTCTCAAAAAGTAAACAAACCCTCACTGATGATGATCAAGAAGCAATCCAATGACACATTTTATCTCTGCAAGAAGGAAGGTTCCACCATCAACATGTTGGAACGCTTGACACAATTACACCTTCTCATCTCATAGCCTTTGTTTCTTTATCTAAGGCCGCTGACAAAACAGAATTAGAGTATGAATTAAAGTACACAAACAAGCTAGTCTATTCAGCCAAAATGGTTACTAAGGAACTTTTTAGTCTGATTCAGAAAACGTTTAGTAGTGTCCAGAAACATCCTCTCTTTTCTTTCTTTTTTTTTTTTTAAATGAATCTTCAGTGTTCCTGAAGAGTCCTTTTCTAGATTCAGAAGGTTGTATAGTTTTAGATGGAGAGCAATTTCATGGCTGCCCAAAGTGGGTAAAAGCTCTCAGAGTAGTAGAGGGTGGGAGGGAAGCTTTGATACTTTGGGCAGTTGTATTTTTCTTTTGGTTCTGTGGTGCTTAAGGCAGCTGCTGCTTCAAGAAAGCTCTCTGAATGATTAAAACCTTATGGACAGCTGTCAAGTGTGAGTTAAGCACAACTCACTCCAGCTGCTGAACAATCTGGAGGGACAGAACTTCCTGCCCCACACTCTTCTGACCACCCACCTACTCCATTCTCTAAAGGGTTTAGGTGGAAAGCTAACCACCAAGCAATAAAATGAAAACATTTCCAGGCACTGTTTTGATGAAATAACTTGTTGGGTGGGTTCAATTTCAACTCAAAGCCTTACCAACAATGCCCGTATGCGTAACTGTACACATTTTGCCAGACCCTTTATGTGGTTATGATGACAAAGCCATTATTAGGTTGTCATTTAAATCTTGTCCCAAGCTGCAGATTTAAAGGCAATCATTATCCCAAGAACGAAAGCATTCCATTAAACACTCTTACCTATTTTTGCAATTCCTATATAGTTATGTATATGCCATATATACACACAGTTATATTATTATATATAGTTTCTTCATTTTCAAGTGAATGAAACAATGAAAATGAAGGAACAATAAGGATTCAAAGTGATGCATGATAAGATTTCATTTTTGAGAAGAGAAGAGAGAGCATGTGGAATAGTAGCAATGTAAGTAGTCTGTGGAAAATTCTTAAAGAGATGGGAATACCAGACCACCTAACCTGCCTTTTGAGAAATCTGTATGCAGGTCAGGAAGCAACAGTTATAACTGGACATGGAACAACAGACTGGTTCCAAATAGGAAAAGGAGTATGTAAAGGCTGTATATTGTCACCCTGTTTATTTAACTTATATGCAGAGTACATCATGAGAAATGCTGGACTACAAGAAACACAAGCTGGAATCAAGATTGCCGGGAGAAATATCAATAACCTCAGATATGCAGATGACACCACCCTTATGGCAGAAAGTGAAGAAGAACTAAAGAGCCTCTTGATGAAAGTGAAAGAGAAAAGCGAAAAAGTTGGTTTAAAGCTCAACATTCAGAAAACAAAGATCATGGCATCCGGCCCCATCACTTCATGGGAAACAGATGGAGAAACAGTGGAAACAGTGTCAGACTTTATTTTTTTGGGCTCCAAGATCACTGCAGATGGTGACTGCAGCCATGAAATTAAAAGACGCTTACTCCTTGGAAGAAAAGTTATGACCAACCTAGATAGTATATTCAAAAGCAGAGACATGACTTTGCCAACTAAGGTCCATTTAGTCAAGGCTATGGTTTTTCCTGTGGTCATGTATGGATGTGAGAGTTGGACTGTGAAGAAGGCTGAGCACCGAAGAATTGATGCTTTTGAACTGTGCTGTTGGAGAAGACTCTTGAGAGTCCCTTGGACTGCAAGGAGATCCAACCAGTCCATTCTGGAAGGAGATCAGCCCTGGAATTTCTTTGGAAGGAATGATGCTAAAGCTGAAACTCTAGTACTTTAGCCACCTCATGCGAAGAGTTGACTCATTAGAAAAGACTCTGATGCTGGGAAGGATTGGGGGAGGAGGAGAAGGGGACGACAGAGGATGAGATGGCTGGATGGCATCACTGACTCGATGAACACTGAGTCTGAGTGAACTCCGGGAGATGGTGATGGACAGGGAGGCCTGGCGTGCTGCAATTCATGGGGTTGCGAAGAGTTGGACAAGACTGAGTGACTGAACTAACTAACTAAGTAGTCTATAATTATTGAACCTTACAAAGTATTTTATGTGACTCATTTCCTTTAATTCTAATAGCCCTAAGATGTTGACAGTGTTACCATCTGTATTTTACATATGAGAAAGTTGATACAGTGAGTGGAAAGTGTCCAAGATCACACAGTAAGCAGCAGAACTAGGGATGTGAACTTGGGCAGTATGATTCCAGAATTCACCTTCTTAAGTGTTACTCTGTACCACCCCTGTTATGTTATCAGGAAATCAAGTCATGGACAGCCTCTACCACTAAACTGAAAAAAATGGGACTTCCTTTTTCCTCATATTACAATGAGTTGGACATGACTTAGTGACTGAACAACAACAATAAAATGAGTTTAGAGTTAGCCTAAATATTTGTTACCTACCTGTGTGATTTTAATAAACATTCAGTTATATACATATAGATGGTCCTCGACTTACGATTTTTTGACTGTACAATGGTGCAACAGTAATAAGCACTCAGTAGAAACCATGCTTTGAATTTCGATCTGGGGCTAGCAATAAGTGGATACTCTCTTTTGATGCTAGGGAGAGGTAGTAAGCTCTTGGAACATAATCACAATGGTAAACAATTGATGCATTAACAACCGTCCTGTGCCTAAACAACCATCTGCTTTTCACTTTCAGTACAGGACTCAACACATTACATGAGGCATTCAATATTTTATTATAAAATAGACTTTGTGTTAGATGATTTTCTCTAGCTGTAAGCTAAGGTAAATATTCTGAGCATATTTAAGGTAAGTGAGGCTAAGCTATGATGTTTGGTAGGTCAGGTGTCTGAAACACATGTCCTACTTAGAATAATTTCAACTTAAAATGGGTTAATGGGGAAGTAAACTCATCAAGTTAAGATGTGTACTTAGGTGATTTTGCTTGCCATAGTGATAGTTCTCAATCGCAAATTACAAAATAAAATTGAAATAATCCATTTTGTTACCTGAACAACTAAGCAGTTCTAGTTTCAGTAACAAATATGCTTGATATTTAGCCAAACATATATTAGTATAAAAATATTTCTTCATAAAGTAAACACTCCTCAGTGTTGAAAATTTTGGTTCTTTTGGAAAGAACAAAAACTTGGTTGAAAGGCCCCTAAGTTTTCTAGGAGATACAAAAATTTGAAGGAAAGATGTTATTCCTGACAAACTAGGATCAAGCTGGGATTTAGACAGTCTATGGTGAGAAAACGGGAGATGCAAAGCCGTGATTTGGTCTAACGTTAGGCAATGTTAGGTCTAATGTTAGGTCTAACATTAGGCTGTATCATTAGATCACGGCTAAGAGTCAAGCACCTAACTTTCCTATGTACAGAGAACAGGTCATTAGGAAATATGTTCTGCTATTGACACAAAACAAATAAATGCTTTTGTACTTTTTTGCTTAAGCTTCTGTATGCAATGAATTTGTTTACATATGAAATATAAAAAGATAATTTATAATGACAATGTCATAAATATAAAAATTATTTATTATTAACTCTGGTATCATCTGACTTCTTATGCCTCTGTGCTTTACTTGTCCAAATAAATTAAAAGTTCTTTGTGGGAAGAAACTGCATTTGGCATTTCTTTGTTACCATTTTGAAAACAATTCTACTTTCTATGGTATGATTTATTATGCAAGTCTAAACTCTTGACAAAAATGTGTAAAATGTAAATACTTATTCACAATAAACGTGGTGCCCCAGGGCACTATTTATAGCTTATATTAATTTGGGTGCTATATTACCTGATAATACCTGTCAAACTGTACCCCCAATCACATTACCTTTATTCTTACTAGTTAACATAATGTGTGAAAAAGACAGTGAAAGGCAAAGGTATGTTCAATTTCCTCAGCCCAAGAGATGAATGAAGGTACTCTTGGACCCACAGGTTTATGTAGAAGGGAAGTCTGGCCCACTAATTCCCTTGGCTCTCAGAGACTAATTCATCCATGAAGTGATTAAAAATGGAAAAAAAATAATGCACTTTTGGGAAAAGAATATGCAAAAAATATTGCTGCCTTCTAAACCATAAATATTCATGGGTGGGGGGAAAGGAAAAGCGAAATTTCCAAGGATATTACTAAGGGTTTCTGACAAAATGAATTCAATCAATCAGTTATTTTCATGGTTTCTTTTTCCGTTAGTAATCTGAAGTATATTAGCTTTGTATTTTCTTAAACATCCTTTAAAAATTATTGTTATAAATAAGAAACAATCTAAAATTCCTAATGCTAGAATGCTAATAATGTCATCACATTAATAAGAACCAGATGTACTTTTAAGTTATAATTTTCAATTAATTTTACTGATTATAGAATACTATAATCGAACTGTGTCATGGATATTGGAACAGGTAGAAGATCCAATTTTAGATTGGTACTATTATAGGATTTACAACTGTACAAAAGCAGAAGTAAAAACTAGATGAATTATTCATTTTCTTCATTCACTATCAGACAAAACCATTAAAATGCTGCTAAGTTCACAAAGTACTCATTAAGTCTTCTGGACCCTGGTTATTGACAGCTGTTTTCCATAATGATCTTCATCAATCATTTAAGGTCATGTACCTAACGCTATATATCCTTATTAATATATTTAAAATTTAAATTATGTTGGTTTTATAAATGCTATGCCTGGAAATACATGTGAACATTCTATTCTGTGCAATGAGAAACACCAATTTTATCATTATATAAAGCCATGGTCATACCCTTCATTTCAAGCAAATTTAGAATCCATTTACAAGAACCAAACATATAGCAGTTTAAGATGTATTATAATGTTGAAACTAAAATCTGTCTTAGAAAATTAATTGATATTGCTTTAATTTTTTTGCATATGAAATTCCCTAGGCTTAGCAGACAGAGTTTTTCATACTTTGCTTTGTGTTTTGAATATATTGCCTCTCTGCTCTATTAAATCTACTGGCATTACTTTCCAGTGAGTTACATAATGTTCTCTTATGAGGATTCAGAGAGTTCTCACATGATTCTGCATCATTTTCTAAAGACTGAACAATCCAGGGCCCAGATATTACTTAAGCTGTTTTCGAAACTCAGCACTTTACTATATATGACTGTCTCCTTCCACAATTTATTGAAAAATAATAATGTTGTATTACACTTTTGCCATATGTAGTGATTAATAGGTAAGTAATTTTGTGGCTCATAAATCATTTAATAATAAAGGGAAAAAAATCCTAAAAAATCATTCTAAAAAAAGTTACTTTTGATAGAGCTGAAGAGGTTACCAAATAACAGGCCATTTCTGGAGTCTAGGCACACTCACTAATCAGATGACTTCATGAAATTCAAAGGTATGATAAACTCCCCTTAATTTAAAGGAAGTGAAGTGAAAGTTGCTCAGTTGTGTCTCTTTGTGACCCCATGGACTATACAGTCCCTGGGATTCTCCAGGTCAGAATACTGGAGTGGGTATCATTTTCCCTTCTCCAGGAGATCTTCCCAACCCAGGGATCGAACCCAGGTCTCCCCCATTGCAAACAGATTCTTTACCAGCTGAGCCACAAGGGAAGCCCTAATTTAAAGGGAACAGTATTTTAATAATAAGCACTGAGAAATATCAGGTAAAGGGATTTATCAAAAAAAACCTTTGGATTGGAATTTTTAAAGAACAGATTCCTGTACTAGTTCTACTATTAATGGGCTTCTTAGACCTACACACACCATCTAATCTCGACAAATCACTTACCCTCTTTGGGACACAGTTTTCACACCTGTAAAATAAAGGCAGCTGGACTAGAATTTCTGGGATCACTTCCAGATCAAACAGACTTTGATTCTATAGCTCTGGTAGTTAGTGATGTGCATGGTTATCAACATGAAAATAATTCTTAAAATGGTATCACAAAATGAACTAAATTAGAAAATGACTAATGAGTTTTTTAAAAATATGTTCTCAAATTTGGAGTTCATTCCTTATTTTTCTGGGAATCAAGAATCTAAAGTGTCCAAAACTAGATACTTTCAAAATCCAGATTAATCCAGAAATTAATACATTCTCTAACTTCATATTTGAGTCTTCTAGAACTAATTAGGCACTGTATAACATTACTGATGAATATGGTTATACTAATACTATAAAGTTACTCTATGAATTATAAATTATCAGAACAAAAGAAAGAAATTTAAATTTAAAGTAACATTTTATTCATTATTTGATCCTTTTGGAAATTCCACTACATCCTCTGGAGAAAACTTGTTAATTAGACTACTTAAGATTAAACCAAGCTCTAAAGCTAAAAGTTAATAAACACATGCAGTTGAATACTTTACTTTGGGCACTCTAAAGTGGGTATCTTAAGTATGAATGTCAATATATAGAAGCTTATTGGTATTAAAAAAAATGTGAGCAATGTTCATTTGATAATGGTCCCCACCCTCGAACCCACTCTAGTATTCTTGTCTGGAGAATTCCATGGACATGACTGAGCAACTAACACACACACCACCTTCCAAGTCCCCATATTCTGGTCTTAAGACAACAAAAATGAACACAGGAAAACACTTGCCAGAAGAGCTGGTACAAAGAGTATCGGATCTGATCCCACTCCTATTATATTATTCCCTCTTCGTTTTATCTTTAGTCTATGTTTTCTTTCTTTTATACTTAGTCATCATCTATGAATCTATGTAATTCACTTGTTACAATTATTTTTTATAGTCTACATGTTGTAAGAAAAGGCCATATTTTGCTCATTGATGCATCTTAAGTCCTAGGATGGCCTGACACTAATTATTACCAAATATTTGTTGAATTAATAAAGAAATAAGTTTGTAGTGGAATAAAATGCATCTAGGTATGGGTCTTGATTTTCAGCTAAAATCACAGTGCTACACATTTAAAAATCCCATCAAGCCAATATAGCTTATAAAGTTCATATTGGACTTGGCTGACATTTACTTCTTCTGCTATAAAAAAAAATCAGTTATTGAATTTGGTAGCGTTGAGCAGGCACAATGAAGATGTAGCTGTCATGGGATGGTGCACATGTACCTTACTCGCTAAAGAAAAGCAATTAATGAAAGCAAAGTGAACTCCTGAGTATCCGTATGAAGTTAGAAGAGCTCATGGTTGTCAAATAGAGACTCTGTCACCCATCAAATCTATTTGACTTGGATCCACCTTGATAAAACTGCCATCTAGAATTTTCGTATTCAAAAGATGAGGCCAATATCTTAGTAAACTACGTTACAATAATGTGGTGTACATAATTTACTTTGAATTTATCACAGATATGATTATTTGAATACTAGCAGGAAAAAGATGGTATTTAAGCAATCTAAGTGGCTCAGATGGTAAAGCTTCTGTCTACAACACAGGAGAGCTGGGTTCGATCCCTGGGTTGGGAAGACCCCTGGAGAAGGAAATGGCAAGCCACTCCAGGACTATTGCCTGGAAAATTCCATAGATGGAGGAGCCTGGTAGGCCTACAGTCCATGGGGTCGCAAAGAGTCGGACACGATTGAGTGACTTCTCTTTACTTTTTCAAAGTAAGGAAATTTTTAGGCATATGGTTGAAGTTGAGGCTGAGCGAGAAAGAAATTAAATTGAAGACAATGTATGCAAATTAGAAAAATTGTGCTATCTAGAAAAAGATGTTACTGTAAAATATAATAGCTTATTAAAATTTTTTTGAATATTTTTATCCTTTTGTTTTAATAAGACTGTCACATGCTGACATATACATGGCATTTCTTTGTAATTTTAGGTCAGAAAAAATAAGCTTCTTTCCCCTCATAATTTTTCATGCTCTACAAAGTTTGCCATCACAAACCACTTTGCATTTATTATAAATAGGTATTACAATAGGAAAGCAATTCAACTGTATTCCATTTCACTGTGAAGCTAAGTGGCTTTACAATATAACTAAGTTGAGTTAATGGGACTATGCTTAAAGGATGTGTTAACCTGGAACTGAAGTTACCTAGTTGTTTCTACTCAACTTAGGAGTCTGGAAAATGAGGCCAGGAAACCTGTTGTGAGCAGGATAGGAAAATTATTATAATCTACATTCCTAAATTGAATGAGAATTTTTGCTCAGCAGAAAACCTCTTGACTGCAAAAACTCTGAAATTATACCCTGCTGTTAAGAATACCCACTGGGGTGGGGGAATTCAAACATCCCACTTTTCTTCAAATCAAACAAGTATAATGTATACATTTATAGTCTTAGTGGAAGCTATCTTTCTTTTCACAAAGAGAAGCAACTTGTAACACGTTTTGTTGAAAATGAAGGAAATGGTAGATAATCAAGTACTTAATTCTTGGTTAATAGGTAGCTTTAATTATCTTTGATATCTAAACTCTCTCTTGAAAATAAATTTTGTATACATGTTTTGCATTATAATATGGGTGACATTCTTTCATTTCAGTCCAGCACCTAAAATATGGACTATATATATTTCTTGGGATATTTTTAGAAGTTTGTCTGCTGAACAAACTCCTATGGTAGCCCTTGCTTAAAGTCATTATTTACTCCTAACTGTATGTCTTTATTATGTATTACACATCAGCATTCACAGAAAGCTTCTCTTTTGTTTTAGTTAATACCTTTCACCCTAAACATCACTTTTTCTGAATTAAGATTCTACCTCCTAATTTCTTTAGGTTGTATTTGCCTAGTACACCTTTGAAATTGTTTTTAGTATCATTTTAATGGACTAGATAAACAGTTGGATATGTGTACTGGGTTGTGAGGCAAAAATCCAGTGTCAAAAGGCTTGAAATCTACTGACATAGATAAAATACGTGATATCCTACATACTTTATTGAAGCAAAAATCCCGTTAGCCACAGCTGTTTTCAAACAATTAGAAACATGCCATCAGAAGATTACCAAACATCGGGGAAAATAGAAGTTTGAATTGAATATCCAAAGGGTAATTGTGAATGTGAAGAGAAAATGTTATTTTTATAAATTCTAAAATAGTAAGTGCCAACATAATGGTAGACTGACCATAAAGCTCTGAAAGGAGATCCCTTATGGAATTTGCAGGGTTTTGCGTAGTGCAGTGAAGTGTGACTCATCTCAATACCTAGCACCAGCAATTGCTATTGCGGGACTCTGCTACCTTCACCTTTCCATCCGCTCCCTGTTGTATTATAGTAAAAATCCAATTTATACAGCCTTCTCACTAACACATAGGGTCAGTCTCCAGGCCCTTGTTTTCTTCATTATCCCCTCTAACCAGTTAGAGTTCAAGTTTTGGTAATTCTTCCTTCAAACGATGTACTGCATCTATGTCTTTCTCTTTCCACTTCCCTTCTCAAAGCTTGTCCAGACTATTGCTTTAACAGCCTGTCCATCCCCTTTACTCTATTCCACCTATCCTTTCACATTCAAATTTTTGAATAACTTTGCTTTTGTTGTGTCCTGGTATCTGTATCCTGGTTCTGCACTGTGATCCAGTCTGAAAATATTTTGTTAAAAAAAAAAATCCATGTATTTCTTTACATTTATCAATATGAAAGATATGACAACCTATTTGTCATAATATTTTCAAGCTCCTATTAAAGATTTTAAAGTCTTAAAAGACTTTCATTTTATGATGTTTTCTTTGCTTAGTATATGCATGTAACTTCTTAAGAATACTTATTAGAATACACATTTTCTCTAATTTATACCTATAGAAAAAGTAGCATTTCTCTTCTCACTCTTTGCCACCTAAAGCTGAGCATTAATATGACTTTTCTGAATATCTTTTTTTCAAGCTTATGTTTTTATGACTTGATTTGTCAGCTTTACATAATATTTACCGATTCATAGATATTGCAAATAAAGCAGTCAACTAACTTTATGCACAAATTTCTTTCTGCTGTGTCCTTATAATTTTGTCAGTTACTTTAGTTCTATATGATATATGATATTATAGTTTTATTCTCTATTTTGTGTCACCCTAAACTCCATATTTGTCTTAGAATTAAATGCATTCCATGCTCACAAGCAGTCCTTTTGCATCAGTGTCTATAGGCATCTCTTGGTTTGATGGAGTTTGCCCTCTAATAGTTGTTTCACGAAGGGCTCAACAATATTTGCTGAATTCTACTATGTCCAGAACATGCGCCTCTAACTTTTACACCTGGAAGCCAGTTTGGCAGGTCATAAAATCCTTGGTACCCCTTTTCTTTTCCTGTAATGATGGTGAGTGAATTCACTGTCTCCCAAGGCACACTATTTCATTGTTGGATATCTCAATTGTTACTAGGTGGGTTTCATTTTGTTGTTGTTTTGCCAAAATTGATTTATTTGTAAATTTCTAACACAGTAACCTACAACTTATTTTACATAGACTGTCCCAATATCTCTCTTTTCCAGAATAAAAGTAACAAGTCATTGTAAGAAAGTTCTCCAGAGTACTTTGCTGCTGCTAAGTCGCTTCAGTCGTGTCCGACTCTGTGTGACCCCATAGGCGGCAGCCCACCAGCTCCCCGTCCCTGGGATTCTCCAGGCAAGAACTGGAGTGGGTTGCCATTTCCTTCCCCAATGCATGAAAGTGAAAAGTGAAAGTGAAGTCGCTCAGTCGTGTCCGACTCTTTGCGACCCCATGGACTGCAGTCCACCAGGCTCCTCCGTCCATGAGATTTTCCAGGCACGAGTACTGGAGTGGGGTGCCATTGCCTTCTCCGATGAATAGACCACAGACAGCAGGTTCAGTAGACCTAATAATCCGTTTACTCATTTAGCTCAAATCATTGCATTTTCCTTGCCTTCTCTGTGCCTTCCTCATCATGCTCGTGCTCAGTCACTTAATCGTGTCCAGCTCTTTGCAACCTCATGGGCTGTAAACCTCCAGTCTCGTCTGTTCATGGGATTTTCCAGACAAGAATACTGGAGTGGATTGCCATTTCCTCCTCCATGGGTTCTTCCTGACTGAGGGACTGAGTGTGTCCTGCCTTGGCAGACAGCTTCTTTATCATTGACCCACCTAGGAAGCTGCATCTTCCCCATAACACTCTTTTAAAGCAAGTCAGACTTATTTTAGAGTGACTCCTGGGATCATCCGGTACAAAGGCATAATTTTAGGAAGAAAAAACAGGCCCAGGGAGAGGTAAAGAGATTTTCCCAAGGTCACTCCACTACCAGGAAACTGAGTCTGACTTTGAATTCTAGTGATCCCCAAGCAAACATTCTTTCCACTTCATGAGTCTTTCAAAAATACAATGATCAGTTTTCATGTGTGTGGTGAGAACATTTAAGATATCTCCTCTTACTTAGGTGAGGTGATGAATGTGCTGACTAACCTTATAATGGTAATCATGGTATCATGGTAACTGCATTATATAAAAGTCAAATCATCATGCTGTATATCTTAAGCTTACACAATGTTATATGTCAATTACATTTCCATAAAGCTGGAAAAAATACAGTGATCAAAAATATTTCATAAGAAATGAAATGATAATTACAAGCAGACATTAGGTAATTTCCCTTATGTGACAGGACATATTTCATTTCTCATTCCAACTATGCATGAAGTGATACAATATACAGAATAGAATAGCTCTATTGGAGAATTTAGAGTAGGTTTGCTCTTCATTTACATAAATTTTCACTTTCATTTTCTGTTTCTTGAAACTGACAAACTTCAGATAAATGCAGATTTCATTTTCCTACTGTAAACTCTCTAAACCATCATTCTGAAATCAAATTACACAGCTTATGCTTAAAACATAAGGGCCAGATTCTATCTTCAAATACACCACCCACTCTTTACCAGCAGAATTTGGCCCTAAAAATCCATTAACAAATATTGTCATTAAACTAAAGAGCTAATTACTTTGGATTCAAACAGAATGAACAAAATCATAGGCCAACCACAGCTGGTAGTAATAATGGTAAGACTAACCGTATGTCACACCAGAGATTTAAAGAACAAAGACATATTAATACTAATGTAACCAAATATATAAAATTATCTTCCAAATGGAGCAAGCTATTATAGTTAGAAAATTCTTGAAAACAAATTGGAATTACATGATATAGAAATAAAGACTATTTTAAGAAATTAATGTCATAATTCAAAAATTTCAGTGTTTAGTGAGGAGATAAACTTGAGAAATTCATCTTCTGCAATATTCCACAAATTAAGAATTACATCTAAAATTCATTTTGACCTAATTGAAGTAAATATTCTCATATTCAAATCAGCTTAATACTACAAGACGCAAGCACCTTGTTTAAAAGCTATTTTAGATAACCGTTAGCAGGGCTACATTACAGTTCGGTGAAAGTGAACTTCCCAGATAACTAAATACTCTCTCAGTCCTTAAAAATATGCCAAAATTACTGTAGTATGATATACTTTAGAAAAATTTTATAAATCCCGAGGAGCAATAAAAATCAACCATAATTTCACCGATTGATCATAACCATGAATAATATGATGAGGTAGATCATTTCAATTTTCTTCCTATGCATTGTAGTTTTTCTTAATAAAAATGAGAAGCACATCACAACATGGTTTGTAATTTGTTGTTTCCATTACAATATATTATGAGTATTTTGCCACATTAATAACTTCACTTTTGCTACATAAATTTAAATGACCTTCCAATTTCATAAACTGAGAATAATAAACACATTTTAATTATCCTGGACATCTCACAAATATCATTATTACACTGTTTCATAATAACACTAATACTTCCCAGAGATTCTCATATATTTGAATCTCCTTTCTCCTATACCGAATGGTCCCAGATGGCTCTACTGTTCCAAAGCTCAATGCTTCTCTCAGTTCTTTTTCCCTCTCAGTATCAGATTTCCAGATACAGATAGGCCAGCCTGAAATAAACCTAAATTTGCTACTTTCATTTCTAGATTAATGTCATGGTAGATTATCTACTGACAACTAAAATAATTTATGACTTCAAGTTGAATTACAAGTACCTAGGCACTTTCTTCGCTTCTTCAAACTTCATTTTCTCATACAAGACATAAATATTGCAAAATACTTGGCTAGTTTCTCCTTGTTAATAAGTCATACCTGACCAGACTGACGTTTACTCTTCTTTTGTATTAAGCTTTTTACCAGTAAGTTTGGTAGTACATGAAGGGACTAGGCTAGAAGATCTCAATGCTCCATTTTTGCTCTAAAACTTTATGCTTCTATGAAGTTTCTGTAATTTACTCTTTTATTGTATATTTTACTTCACGAGTATGGAGGTTGTTTCACTAAGGTTCCCTAAAACTACATTGTAAGTTTTCTTTGCGGAGCCACAATTTAAGATAAATACACCAATGATAACAAATGCGGCTCATTTGAAGACATAATTCCATTCTTTCTCCATGAAAGGGTGAAAGAGTAGTTTCTATTTTTTTGAAACAGAGGTATTATAGAAGATCTACACTAAAAACTTGATGAAATCTTATTTGGAGACTCTGTTGACCTTAAACTTATGTACTACATATTTAAGAATTTTTATCATCTTGTTTACTACAGATTTTAGAACTTTATTATCAGATGGCAATCTTATTATTGAGGACAGTTCTGGCAGCAAATGTACATGAAAATTCATCATTATAGTTAAAACAATTCTGCAAATCTTTTGTTTTAGTTACTTTAAGTATTACTTTATTTCATTTTATTATTAAAAAATTTTTATTGAAGTATAGTTAATTTACAATGTTGTGTCAGTTTTTGGTGTGTAGCAAGGTGATTCAGTTTTATATATATATTTTAAACTTTTCTGCTGCTTTATTTTATGCATATGACTACTAATTTTCTTTGTGTAATATTAATAAATAACATGCATAGCTAACTTGAGTTATAGGGGGCACACTTTTTTTGATTAAAGGTTTATTATTGCCTTTTGATATTTTATGGACAAGAAAATCTATACAATATGAATCAGTTCACACAAAGACTAACAGAAAATAGCAATAAGCCTGAAATTCAACAGATTCTGATTAAAAACTTCATTCTTCACTATAAAAATATCATACTGAATCTTTAAAAAATCGTCACAATTTAAGGTCTGGATATGTCCATACCAATCACTTCTTTTACTGAAATAAAAAGCAAATCTTTTATAAACTTAAAATCACAAACAGAAACAAAAATAAAATAAAGTGATATTCAACAAACATATATGTACCCTGTTATAAATACAGCACATAATTTTTAAGGTTTAAGCTGCAGAGGAAAAAAGAGTAGCTAAAGGCATATTACACAGATCTGTTCTTTTGAATTCCAAGGCTGAGGTTTCAAAATGAAGAGAAAAGACAAACCCTCACAAAAAGAAAAGAAAGAAGTATTTAGCCAGCCTCGGCAGTATTTCATTATTATCATCTAGATATTTCTTAGAATTAGATCCATAGACATCTGAATAAACCAAAACATTATGTGGAACACAGAAACAGCTGAAGAGAGCAATGACAGGACTGTCACCCTATAAGAGAGATAGGGACATCTGGGAATTAGCACATCATACTAAATTAAAAAAAAAGAATATTAGAAAGGATTAATAATTCAATTTGGGGGTCAAAAGGAATACTAATTTAGCACTAATTTAAAGTATGCTTTCCTTATTCACTCTGTGACTGTAGGAAACAAGCCACATAAAATCCCTTCTAATGTAGTTTGAAAATTAGAAGGACATTATTTCAAATGCTAATTTCTCTGTTTCTTAAAGGTCTAAGGACCATCTTCATCAGGATCATCTGAGGGTGAGTAGCTGTAAAAATTCAAATCGCTGGACCATAGTGAATCTCTCTGTGAAATACACCCAGGAATCAGCATTTTATAAACCTCCTTCTCCCCTCATTTAACTCTTATGCATATTAAAACTTGAGAACCACTGTATGCCATGCTTTTTTGTGTGAAACTGATTTCAGATATCAAGATAACCACTGTGCCACGCTTGTATTTGTATTTATATGACATATAAAGCTTTTTAAACTTTGTATTTTATTCCCCCTTTATTTGCTGTAGAACTAACTACACATAGCTAGCTAGCTATTTTTCCTTATATTCAATCATTTCTTTTAATTTTGTATATTTTAAAAAAATAGATTTAATTTTCACTTTTTGATGTAATTAAGAGTTACATAAGAAGGTGAGTTACTTCCAAAGTTCTCTTACCTTCAAATCCTTATGCTTATTTGGTAAGTTCTGAACATATACGATGAAAATTTTCAAGACAAGTATGTGCAGTGGCTCCTCTGTTTAATTTCTGAATATATCAAGGCTGGCCAAGGAGACTCTTGAGGTGGACACCAGAAATGCCGCTGAGAAGGGAAGACAACGCTGAAGCCTCAGGCTCCTGATTACCTCTGAACAGAATAGAAAAACAAGCAGTCGGTCACCTGAAATTCATAGAGAATCTACTATGGAGAAGGTTATTTTCAGTAAACTAGCAGTGTTACTAAATTTAAACTTGGCCTGGGTTTGCTGTTCTCTGATTTAGCACAGTTGTCATTTAAAATTTCATGTCATTGTGAAGTCAGAATTGCATGATGCTCTTGCCTCAGAGGATTCTGGTTGAATTCATACTGCTCTAATTGACTATTTTTCTAAACATTGCATCAAGTGATATAATTACTAATTTTATTTTTGATACTTAGGTGCTACATTTTGGTGCTGAATTTCTAAGTCAAGGTTGATGAGGCCTTTTAAAAATATATTCTTATGCAAGACTCTATCACACCTCATAAAAGATAAGACATGATATATTCACTAAATCTCTATGGAATCATTTAGTACTTTTGCTATATTTTACTACACATGGATAATGTTTCCCAAGATAATTAGACATAAATAAAAATAATATCCTTTGTAGTCAATATATGTTTGCCTACTTAGGGAAGCCAAAATTCTAGCTTCTTTATTGCATGAGTTAAACAGATGTTAGCAGTAGCTAATGGAAAAGAGAATGAAAGATCCATTTTCAAAACTGGAAATTGATCATGCAGATATTGTCCCAAAGGGTAGAGGAGGCATCATGTATGGAGAAATACAAAGTCAAATACAAAATAAGAGTGTAATACATATGTAAGCGCAGAGCACACTGTAGAATGATGGGTTTTCATGGTAGAACTTAGTTTGGTCACCCAAAAACATTCCCAACTTTCTTGCTATGATTCACAAAATAGAGAACAAAAAATCAAATGTTCTTTCTGGTCTCCCTTACTGCTAAGAGTGGTCATGTCACCCTGTTCTGGCCCATGAACTATAAGAAGTACACTGGGAAAGAAATCCAGGCAAGCAATTTGCTTTATTGATAAACAGAAAGATTTCTGTTCCTCTGCTCTTTACAACACAGTTGCTAGCCTTGAATGAGTCTACAATACTTGGAGGTAGAGCAGTCATCTTGTCACCATGATGTAAAACATAAGGAAAGTCCAGAGAAAAGCAAAGATACCAGACTTGTTTACTGACAAGCAGCTGAACCAACGCTACTAACTTCTTCCTTTGAAATTGTACTTGTTTAAACCACTGGGTGTTCTGTTGCTTGCTAACACTCATTGTAAGTTGACAAAATGCTAAAAAAATTTGCTAAGCAGTCATGTAATCTGTAACTTCACATTCAGTGGAGTGAAGGGCAGGTTTCATTCTGAGTTTGGAACTTGCCTTCTTTTGACTTCTAGGAAAGTTGTGCGTGTGGGGAGTAATAGGTCATAAGGTGATGCTAACTAGAATAGGTGCTCGGGGCTGGTGCACTGGGATGACCCAGAGGGATGGGATGGGGAGGGCTGTGGGAGGGGGCTTCGGGATGGGGAACACATGTACACCCGTGGCAGATTCATGTCAATGTATGGCAAAACCACTACAATAATGTGAAGTAATTAGCCTCCAATTAAAACAAATAAATTTATTTTAAAAAAAAAAAAAAAGCCTAGCTCAGAGCTAAGACTAGAAGAAAAGGGTCAATATTATGGTCAAAGAAAGGATTCCATTTTTGCCTCAGTGCCAAAGTTAGCAGCTTATTCGAAATCTCAGTGGAAGATTTTGAAGTTCCACCATAAAGTTTATTCTTACTATCTTGCTAAGTCCTATGGATTCATCTGAAATACTATCATATCCAGTACTTCATTACTGTTTTCCTTTCATCAACATTTTTTCTCAGTCACAGTTTGGTTTTCACTTTCTCTTTCCTAAAAGTATTGCTGTAGGCTCTTTTAACAGATTAAAAAAAAAAAAACACAACACAAAACCATTGCCATATGTACTATAGTTGCCTCAAGACTTAATTTTTTGAAATAATTTCATTGGATCTTGCTTCAGTTCGAAATACAAGAACTCTTTTGGTATGTTAAATTAAGAATAAGGTCTTTAACTCTGTATTTAAGACTTCTTATAATGTAACACCTAGATTTCCCATCCCCCTTTCCCTAATACTTTGAGTAGTTTAGTGAGAGGATTTATCTTCACTCCAGAGGTATACCTGGACTAGTTAAAAATAATCTGTGTATCTCAACCTCTACCTACAATGTTAGGGATAAGCATACAATCTTAATAGTTCAATGATCTCCCATTCTGGTGTTTTCATTGCCTTATTATGCAAAAACAAACAAGACTTTTTCTTGCTGGACATGAGCATATGAACATATAGCATCTGGAACTACTAGCACTCATCTTGGGATCATCAGAGGAGAACTTGACAGAACTTAAGTCAACACCAAAAAATAACTGGGAAAAAAAATGATCTGAGCTCTGATCTTGGGGTATCACCCATGGACAGACCACTGCTTGCAGGTAGAATACCCTGAAACTTTCAGTTATGTGTAAATTTATAGGTTCCAATTTTTTTTTTTTTTTGGATTAAGCCAGTTTGGGTTGGTATTTATCTTACTTGTAACCAAAATCTTTACAATCTATTTATTTTTTAATTTTGTTCCTGCCATTTCATTCATTTCTCTTATCTATATTCTACCTCTTTTCATGATCCAGCCCTCTTTCCATTAAATGTTGCCAGAGTTTTCTAATTCATAGTGAGAGAATCCTAATCTAAATCACTTTATTTTCCATTGTATATTTTGATAAGAGAGCTCATCAAAGTATATAATGAAGACTCTCAAATCTTTAGCTTAACATTTTCTTCGATTGCCAGACTTTTATTTCTAACTGAATATTTAACATCTCAACCTAAATGTCTTGTAGGCTCCTCAAACTGAATTTTTCCATAACTGGATTCATAAAAACTTCCTCTCAAATACACTTTTATTCCAGTGTTTTCTATTTTTGTAAACAGCACTATAAGCCATCAATTAAGCCAAAAAGCATGGTCTTCAACCTTTAAACAAGGAATCAGAACAGATTTAATTCTTGTTTTCCCCCTAGTCTCTGATTATCATATCCTTTTGATTTTATTTCTTATTCATTTTTTCAAAACCTATCTACTTTGTTTCCTTTTTCTATCTTCCTCTTTCCTTTTCAGGCTTCCCTGGTGGTTCAGCTGGTAAAGAATCCACCTGCAATGAAGGAGACCAGGGTTCAGTCTCTGGGTTAGGGAAGATCCCCTGGAGAAGGGAAAGCCTACCCACTCCAGTATTCTGGCCTGAAGAATTCCATGGACTATTCCATGGGGTTTCAAAGAGTCAGACACGACTAAGAATTTGTGACTTCCCTATAGCTCAAATGGTAAAGAATCTACCTGCAATACAGGAGACCTGCGTTTGATCCCTGGGTCAGGAAGATCCCTGGAGAAAGAAATAACAACCCTTTCCTTTTCTAGTCTACTACCCCCCCACAACCCCCCCCGCCCCCCGTCACCACCACCACCACCTCTAAGACCACATCTATAGCTTGGAATAGGGCATGACTTTTTCTGTCTCTCATCTTCTATTTTTAAATTCTCCACTAAATTCTCCTCATGGTGTTTGAGTGATTAAAAACAAAAACAAAACAAAACATACACACAACCAGTCATGTCAACCCTCCATTTAAAAGCCTTCAAAGCCTTCTCACTTTTCTTAGGATAAAGAAAAAGGACTTATGTCACTCAGTCTGTACTTCTTTATCCTCATCTCCCTAGAGGAAAGCAACCATTTTTGTTCATAATTATCCTCATTTTTAAAATACCCTCATTTAGCAGAGTGCCTAGCACATCCTCAGAACTCAATAAACAGTTGCTGAATGAATGTTCTTCAATAACTCTTGAACCATGAACCACTTGTGTTATTTTTTCCTATATATGTTATTATTTGAATTACTTATAAGCAAACTGAAGGCAAAGAAATGTCTTATTTCTTTGTACTATACAGAAGAACAGAACAAAACTTAGTAGGGGTTCAGTTCAGTTCAGTCGCTCAGTCATGTCCAACTCTTTGCGACCCCATGAATCTCAGCACGCCAGGCCTCCCTGTCCATCACCAACTCCCAGAGTTCAGTCAGATTGATGTCTATCGAGTCAGTGATGCTATCAAGCCATCTCATCTTCCGTCGTCCCCTTCTCCTCCTGCCCCCAATCCCTCCCAACATCAAAATCTTTCCCAATGTTCAGAGGCATTCAACTGTATTGATACTGATATTTCTTGACTCTGATTCCCTCTTAAAAGGATAAGATTAAAAATGGGCAAGGGAAATATATTATTATCCTGTCAAAAATGGAGGAAAGTTGTTTCGGGAACCCAATTCTATATAATCTGTGTAGATTAGTTACAAAGGAACTGTTTTTCTGCATGACACAGAAAACCTTCAGATAAGTCCTGAATAATGTAAACAAACACTCAAACATGATGTTTTATACTTTCACTGTTATGGTCTCAAAAATTTTATATTTATCTTTAGAAATCTTTTACCTCTGAAAAATATAAGCTAAAACTTCAATAATTTTTAACAGATAATTAACAGCTAAAGTCTTTTGAGCCAAGACTAGTTACTTTGGAAAATAGTTATTGCAAGTACAAATTAATCCCTAGTTATTGGATATTTACCTGAAAGGAGGAAAAGAAATGCAGAGATTCTAAGGTAAGGATGAAATTTTTAGCCTATGTTGTATACTGATATTACCTAAATGAGAGATTTCTTAGAGTAATCTAAAATAAGAACATGCACTGGAGTCTAAAGGTAAAGAAACAGTTGGGCTCTAAGCATTTAATTAAACAAGAAGATGCAGGTACATGTTTCTCAAAGACTTCTGTGTAGCTGTGGCCAGATAATGCTTTCTACGTTGAAAAATGGTAGACAGAAGTGAAAGGAACCAGAGGAGAAGAGGACAGGAAATAAGAGTAGATAATGCAAATTTTGTTGCATGAATAAAATTCTTGAGCAAGCTTAAACTTCTGCTTCTTAAAAACTAGTTGACATCTGCCTAAGGCATATTTATACAAGAGGTAATTGCCTTTGGGCTTCTATAGGTTTGTTGTTCAGTGATAAATATTTTCAAGTTTTCTCAGAGTATTGACTATGTTAGGGAGTCTAAACTTATTTTTTTTTAAGGGAAGAAAGTCAAAGAAGAAACCTCCTTGCAGAAATTGCATTTTAAGCATGACTACAAATAATTGTTTTAAAAATCAGACAGCAGGCTATTTTACAATATTTACCCAAGATATTAAAAAGATATTTTAAGAAACTAGTGATTCATGATTTAATATTCAACTGCTTTTCAGGGTAAATTCTACTAGCATAAAGTCATGATTTCTTTCCTCCGGTAACTTAAACTCTAAGGGATAGGCTGAAGTGGCACTGTTTATTTTGCTTCTCTTTATATAAATAAAAGTAAGCAGAACTGCATGAAGAAAGGACCTTACACTCTGCATCTTTATACATGTTTCTTTTCTGTGTAATGGAAAAAGTGATTTTCAAGTATATGATTTCTCTGGCTAAACTTTTCTATTTTGTTAACTTCTGCTTCTAATGGCAACATGGGTTTAGTCCTTTTGCATGAAAATTGACATATGTTCCATAATTATAGTATAAAACCTTTTGCATTTCTTTAAAAGTTGATTCCTTTAAGAGTATGAGATTGCCAATGGATGTCATAGCTATCTCTAATGCAAGTAATGACATTTTAGAAAACACATGGAGTAAAAGGGTTTATGAGCGAAAAAAAATATAAGCTTGCCTATTTACATATATTTTATGTACATTTTTCTCTCAATATTGCATTGAAATATAAAAAGTTTTGTTAATCCACCTCAGGCTCAAAGATCTAGAATAACATATAACATGTAACTACTTGTAAAGAGTAAAATTCTCATAATTTTGAAAACTTCCTAAGGAAATGAGGGAAATAATACCACATAATGAGAATTAAGTAAAAGTTACTTATGATTATCCCTAGATGACTGACCTTCTGTGATTATCTCAATAAAGAGTGACAGGGAGTTTGGGAACTCCCAATATTCCAATAAAGGGAAATGATGTTTACCAGGAGACAGGACTGGAAAGGGACTGAAGAAGCTAAAATTTATCGTAACAGGGAGAGAATGGGTAGAGAGAGCAGCGGTTAAAGTTTGTTCTCTCTTTTTAAGAGGATTCATCTCCCACAAAATAATCTTACACAGAACCCTAGGGTTCTGTGAAGCATGGATTGATCACCACTAGCTTTGAGAATACCCACTCCAGTGTTCTTGCTTGGAGAGTCCCAGGGACGGGGAGCCTGGTGGCTGCCATCTGTGGGGTCGCACAGAGTTGGATACGACTGAAGCGACTTAGCAGCAGCAGCAGCAGCTTTGAGAATGAAGAAGAAAAAATCTAGGAATCACAGGCTCCCCAGTGTAGATCACGATCTTTTGTTCTCCTGGAAACTGGAAGTCACATCTTCAGAAGATTCCCTCACACTTCCCTTTGGTCTACTTGGCACATCCTTCAAAACTACTCACATTTATTCATCAGCTCCCCCAGGGACTGCTAGGTCAGAAAGAGGCACTAGACAAAAGGACAGCATCATTCTGGACACAGTAGTGGAGTGGTTTTCCATTCGTGAACGGATCACCTCATTCAGGTGCTTCAGTTCCTTGTGATTCTGACCAGAATAAGACCTCCTGCTTGAGTCAAATTCTTACACTGGTAATACAGAGACTCCTACTCTGAGCAGCAGTAAATTCCATCAGGGCAGTGTGACCTTCATTATGGACCTCCATCTGGCCAGCTCCCTTCTAATACACTGATCTTTCTTTACCCTGTGGTTCTGACATGGGCATTTCTGCAGGCTTTTAATAAAAACAATCATTAAAACACCTGTTATTCATGAATTTCTCTATTCTGTACACTATGGATACAATTCATACACAATTCACATAAGGTAACAACTATGTGTGAGGCATAGACACAGTTCAATTATTTAATTAGGTAAGTAAGTCTTTAGTGTAGACTTGTAATAGGCTGAAAAAACTATGTGGTTGTATATAGTTCTGCTCATAAATCATAGAATATATTTAAGTGTTTTAAATTTTCAATGTTTATTCTTTACTCTCAACTACTTTAAACTATGTTTATTTGTTTTGATTAATGAGAGTTGAAGAAACTATGCCTTCAATATTCTGCCCATCTAGAATGTCTGGCTTACAGTGGATGCTTAATGCATGATGATAATCACTACACACAAAATTTTGCATCAGTGCAAAACAGAAAAATGTTTCTAGCCTTTATCTACTATCGTTTTCATTTATTTCTGGCAGTAGCAAGACAGAAGATTTGCATTACTTCTGAGCATAAGCATGATGCATTTAGATATGCTTTTCTGTCCCAGCACAAGATAAAATATATGCCATATGACAATTGGTACTGCAATTTTATGCTGAATTGAAATATTTCAGACTTTGATGAGTTCAACAGATATACACACACAGAAAAGATAGATGTCAAAAGAACAGGAAAATGTTTATCTGTCTCTTCAACACTGCAAACTGGGCCCATGTTTTATCAGTGTTGTTTTCTCAGAATGTTTCTCAGGAAGTGAGTTACACCTACTCTTATATGTATGATGAGTTTAAAAATGGGTCTACATATGCTAAAGTGATTGAAGATATCTTTTTGACTTATATGAAATGAAAGTTACTCTTTACAACAATCAAAGACTAACTTATTTTTGATAGAAGCCAAGAAGCCAACAGTACCAAGAAATGTAGGAAATTCATGTGTTAATCCAGCATGGTGGGGTTTTGCCCTCATGCTCATCATGCATGGAGAAGGAAATGGCAACCCAATCCAGCGTTCTTGCCTGGAGAATCCCAGGGACGGGGAAGCCTGGTGGGCTGCCATCTATGGGGTTGCATAGAGTTGGACGCAACTGAAGCGACTTAGCAGCAGCAGCAGCAGCAGCAGCAGCAGCAGCAGCAGCAGCAGCAGCAGCAGCAGCAGCGCAGCAGCAGCCACTTGATAGAAAAATTTGAGAAGCATGATTTCTTCTGCTAGTTTTGTTACTGAGCCCAAGCTCACTCTGCTCACTGTGCCACAGGCCAGTAAACTGGGAAATGAATTGTTGGGGCAAAGAATAAAGACTTTAATCAGCTGGCAGACTGAGAAGACAGCTGACTAGCATCTCAAAACCCATCTCCCAGAAATAGACACAAAGACATAGAGAACAAATATATAGACACCAGTGGAGCAAAGATGGGTAGTTGGATGAATTGGGAGATTGGGATTGACATATATACACTACTGATACTATGTATAAAATAGACAACTAATGAGAACCTCCTGTATAGCTCAGAAAATCCCATTCAATGCTCTGTGGAGACCTAAATGGGAAGGAAATCAAAAAAGAAGGGGTATATGTATAAATATAGCTGATTCACTTTGCTGTACAGCAGAAACACAACTTTGTAAAGCAACTATGTGCTGTGCTAAAGTCCCTTAAGTCATGTCAGACTCTCTGCAACACTATGGACTGTAAATGCCAGGCTCCTCTGTCCATGGGATTCTCCCTGCAAGAATACTGGAGTGGGTTGCCATGCCCTCCTCCAGGAGATCTTCCCAACCCAGGATCAAACTCATGTCTCTTACCTCTTTTGCACTGGCGAGTGGAGCTTTACCATTAGTGCCATCTGTAAAGCAACTATGATCAAATAAAGATTAATTTTTAAAAATCATCCTTCAGTCTGAATTCAGGCTCCTTTTAATACAAAGGAAGGGGAGAGGGAGGGCCCTGCTGTGATGACAATAAATGGCTGAGCAGGACTGCTAATGCCCTGCGTGCAGTGCTCAGTCAGGTCCAACTCTTTGCAACCCCACGGACTGTAGTTCCTCTCTCCATGTGATTTCCCAGGCAAGAATACTGGAGTGGGTAGCAGTTTCTTTCTCCAGGGGGTCTTCCTGACCCAGAGATCGAACCTGCATCTCCTGTGTCTCCAGCACCTCTTCACACTGGCAGGCAGATTCTTTACCACTGAGTCGCTGGGAAGGCCAGGACTGCTAATGGTTGCTCTGTAACCTTGCAACCTTGCTAACAGTCACTAGCTTGGTGCACGGACACCCCTCCCCTACCCCCTGATGCCAAGCAATAGGTGAGCAGGCAGTGCTAACAGCTGCTCTCACCTGTTCACTACCTGTCACTTGCGTGGGGGAGGGGCCTATTACGATGCTGGCGAATGGCTGAGGCGGGATTGCTCGCACTGGCTCGCTTGGGGGAGGGGCCTGGTCACTTGCTAACAGCTGTGTTCTTGTCATGCCCCCCGTTATGATTTTATCAGGGGAAAGTTCAAATGAATCAAGACTAACAAAAGATATTAGTACTACATTGTTATGGAAATTGCTCTGGATTGGGGCTAGGTAATGTGATTTCTAATCCAGGCTCTAAAAGGTCTGAAATATTAGATTTCATTTCTTTCTGACAGGGTTTTGTCTATCCAAATGAAAGGAACTGGACTGAAGGAATTGTTTGAAAACCTTGGCTGCACTTTAGAGTATTCAGGGTTTAAGAAAATACCCATCCCCAGGTTCTTTCTGTTAGCAAAGATGTGGGTTCAATTGGTCGGGGGAAGATGGAGCCTCAGGAGATCTCCTGGTGATTGTAATACTCAGCCTGAACTGAGAATCAGTGACAGCATGTCCTCTGAACACTTAGACTGCCTAAAAGTCTATGACTCCAAAATTTCTGGGAAAAGTTCCTCTCTCTCCCTCTCCCTCCTCCCCCGCCACCCACATACCACCCCTCCCCCACACACACAGCGCCAAATTTTGTCCATTAATCTGGACTCCCATTTCTGGTTATTAGAGAGGTTTAAATTTTCCACTAACAAATGAAAACTGTTGTATCCTGCATGCAAGTCAGATGAAGTATTAATTAACATGAAAGGCAGGTAGAAGGGAAGCAGCGAAACCAAATGTAAGTGCTGTCAGCATAGAAGCTAAAAGCAATAGTGTACTGCTCATCAACATTTAATAAGTGTCTCTAAGGTGCTTCTTTACAAAGAGAATTTTAGAATTATAAGTTTTAAACAATTCCTCTACTTTCAACATATGTTAACTTTAAAATGGTAATTCTGTTAGTGGGCACACCATAGAAATGTTGAGATTTTGTCTAATGAAAGGAGATGTCTTTTTCAGTGAAGATGCTTGATGATTATCTATTGAATGAGTGAAATTCTCCCACGTCCTAAATATAGACCTATGTTTATCCGATGACTGGAAAAGAACTTTCCTAGTAAAATGTTAGTGGGTTTTGCTTTGCTAAAGGAAGATTCAGACTATCTCTGAACTTAATCTTAAAATTGAGACTGAAATAGGGTTTCCTTAGGAGAAAGGGATATAGCATAAATTATAAGCATAAGGTTAGAGCTCTATCGCCGTTCTGTTCAGGCCACACTTAAGAGGCTGAAGTCATGGTCTGAAAATAGGGATTGAGAACTGTGGCCCTATTTTGCCACTTACATTTAGGCCTGGCCTCTCTTTCTGCAGTTGGTGGGACTCCTTCTAGTACTTGAGATATGACAGCAGAGACAGAGTGCTAATGGCTGTATCCAAAAGGCTGTCCAGTTCATAGATCCTTCTTTCTGCTTGAAGGGACTTACTTCCAGAAAAAGGGAAACCCACAGTCACTAACATTTCTTAATGTTAAATAGATGACATTCATTCACTTGTTCATCTAATAAAGATTTATAGTATGCCTTCTTTGTTTTAAGCCATGGGTGTATAAAGATTCTTAGGTAATTTGCATGGACACAATTTACTCACTGACTTTAGCTTAAACTGTTTTAATTCAGTTCTTATGTTATTGCTTGACTCTCCAATTTATTTTTAATCTCCATCTGAAATATCTTAATAAAAGGAAATGACTCAAAGTATTTTAGTATTAGAAGCAAGAATGTCAAGTGTGTGTATATGTGTGTGTGTGTGTGTGTGTGTGTGTGTGTTTGAGGGAGGGAGAGCAGAGAGGAGATATTTGGTGGATATCCACTGGTGCTGGAAAATATTATTTGAAATGACTGAAATGATCTTTGACACTAAACACAAGACCAATGTTGCTGTTCTGATTTAAATCCTTCACGAAAAACTGGAGTAGATGAGCAAATATATTTTTGTAATTTAATGTGTAAAAATGCCCACCATGTAATCTGGACTCTCTTCGCTATGTAATTATAGTCATTTTCTAAAGTGTCTGGTATGAAAACACAGAGCTATAACTGCAGTTTTTAGTGATATCTTGTAAAACAGCATCTCAGAGCTTAAAATCCAGTATGTTCTCTACCTAAACTGTTTGCTGTTTGGAGATGAGTACCAGTCACTCAAGTTATGAAAGTCAAAGGAGCTCTGGGTTCTCTGAGAGCATAATCCAGGTGCCAGCACTGGGGCCTGCCGTGCTGCCAGAGGAACAAGGAAGCAAGGGCATTTGCCCAAAGTGGTTTTGATATCAAGGAGTTACACAGTCAAAGCAATGAACCACCAAAGGAAAGGCGTGCAATGAGCAGAGCAGGGTTTAAACAGAGAAAAGAAATCACAGGGTGATACACAGCATTTAAAAAGAAACCTTTGCAGTTTTTTAAGCTATGCCTATATCGGGTTTTTATTTTTAAACTACAAAGAAAATATCTCCCCTATTCTTGTCAAGACCCTTATCTGCAATTTCGAGGGACAATAATTGCTTTCTAAAAATCACCCTTTTGATAAATCTTGCTTAGACAGTTTAGTGCAGAGAAGGCAAAACTTTCTTCTAGGCACTTACAAGCTTAATCAGGTAAAAAGAGATAAAGCCTATTGTTTCTTTTTTTAAAAAAAAAGTCTCCATTTTCTGCTTCTATTATTCCTTGTACTACTTCTGAAGCAACAATCTCTCTTTCATTTACTACTATTATGCATTCTCTTACAACCACCGCCCCCCTTTTTAGCAGATAAACACTGATAAACTCAACTTTTCTGTTCAACATTTCTATCATGAAGGATCTTGGGCTTTATCAGGTAAAGTTATAATGTGAAAGTTAATCTACCTGGTAATAAGATCTCAGATAATGTCCCTTTACTATATTGATTCTGGAAAACACACACACACACACCTTTGTTGCCAGACTTTGGAGTACAGTGAAAGCTCTTCATAAGAGATTTTGAAAAGGTATGTTGAAATATCTGTAACCAAAATAGGCTAGAGAGGTTGTAATGGAAATGTGTAATAGAAAGCTATTACCATAAGGAATGGAGTTGGTGCACTGGGGTATGCCAATATCTGAGAAATATAAACTAAAAATATGAGCTTCTCAGAAAGATATATAATGCCTACACTGTTTAAATTAAACCTCCTTTCTCACAAGACTGTAAGATCTGTGGGCAGGTGTCATATCCTCAGCACCAAGTTCAATATACAGTCTTTAACTTCATTGTCTAATATGGTAGCTACTAGTCACCTGTGGCTTTTTAGCGTCTAAAAGTAGCTACCAGAAAAAAAAATTTAAATCTATCTATGACTCACAAGATATTTCTATTAAGCAGCACTTGTCTAAAGAATTCAACATTATGTGTTAAGTGAAAAAAGTGAATGAATGGATGAATGAGTGAAAGGTGCTTGCATCTAGAGCTGACACTACCAGAAGGAACCATACTTAACTTTTAATAGGATGATACTCAAGAATAATAGATCAACGACTATAGTAGACTCTATCAGTGTTCCCAACTCTTTACCTCTTCCCATATCCGTGCTCATTGTCATATGCCTTGTAGTTTGGCCTAATAAGAATGGGTAATCTCTTTCCTTACTCCTTTTCTTTGGGTTTGTTCATAGGATTTTTTGAGCCATGAAACATTAAGGAGCCTGATTTGACCAAAGGCCTGAACAATGCTTGCCATATTAAGTTTGCCCTCCAGCACTTCTGCTATTGTCATGAGAACATGGGCAGGAAGCAGGAGGATGGGAGACATGCAGAACTAAGCTGCCCCTGTGGACTCAGCCTGATCCCCAGCTGATCCCCAGTCACATGAGTAAACAGCTGAGACCATCATACACCCAACCCAGTGCAGCCTAAATTAGTCAATCCCAAATGACCCACAAATCATGAGTCAGACACATGCTTATTGTTACATGCTGCTGAGAATTTGTGCTTGTTTGTTATCCAGTCTCTTCTGAGATATCTAACTGATACAAAAGTGGAGTTTCAGAGCTGGGCTTTCATTTTTTACTGAGAGAATTCACATTAGGAACCATGCAGGCACACTTGAAAATACCTCTCTTGCTAACTTCTTAGACAAAATATTTTTGCTATGATGACATGTATGAGAACTAGGGCAGAGAGATTTTAGCAGAAGCTGGACAAAGTCAAGGAACTGTAACTCACTGATTATCATGGGGAGTTCTAAGGCAAGCAGCAGCAGGGATGACCCTATATGTGAGACAACAAGAGACACAGAGGTATAGAGTGGACTTTTGGACTCTGAGGGAGAGGGAAAGGGTGGGATGGTTTGGGAGAATGGCAGTGAAGCATCTGTATTTTCCTGTAAGAAACGAAGCGCTAATCTATGTTTGGTGTAGGATGCAGGATGCATGGGGCTGATGCACAGGATGATTCAGGTAGAGGATGTGGGGTGGGAGGTGGGAGGGGCTTCGGCATTGGGCGATTGTGTTCACCTATGGCTGATACGTGTCAATGTATGGCAAAACAAATACAGTATTGTAATTAAAAAAATAAATAAATTTAATTAAAAAAAGAAATGGAGTAGCACAGCATGATTCTGATTTTTCCAAGCAAGTGTTGGATTGTTGGATTTGTTAAAAAGGTCCTTCTTATGAAAGTCTCTAGTTTGTTATTGTTGGGGAAAAGCTGTTACTATAGACATACTCCCAGCTTTGTCTCATCCCTCTGCTTGGTGAAGTTGGTACTGGCTTTGTCCACTGAGCCATCCCCTGATCTACCCTCAGGATGTTCCTGTGAGGTTTCTCCTGCTGCCTCGTGGTGGATTCTTTGGGCTTTTGTGATGCTGAATAAGAATGTTGAGAATGAAAGAGAATTGGGATTGTGGGTAGAAAGGTAAGAGGGTAAGATTAGGAGAATAGTGTCCTTTGTTAAAAGATAGGAAAGTTACAGAAGATAAGGGATGACAGAATGCCTTGTGGAAGACTTTTAAATAAGAAGACTCAGAGAAAGTGAGGGTATAAAGGATCATGGATAGAAAAGGAAAGGAGATTTTAACAAACATTCCTAGCAGCTTAGTTAAGGTCTCCTCACATAATTTAAAAAATGTAGACAGAAAATAATTGTATTTTTTTAATAAGACCATCTCTCTGAGACCAGCTTCTGTGGGTCACAGCTTCTCCCAATGATGATCTTGTACAAAAAGTTTAATATGAAATAAAGTCATAATGTGGTGAAGAGAACAGAAGAAAACATAGGACCTATGGTGATATTCACTTTCCATATCCCTTTCTAGCTGCATATCTAGACAGTTACTGAACCATTCCCAGGCTCACTGACTTGATTTATACCATGGAGAAAACTACATATGTCATAGGTTTTCCCCAGGCTTAAGTAAGACGGTGAATAACAGAATGTCTAGCACATCACTTAGACATTTACAAACATTAGTTGAAATGTTGCTAAGTCACTTCAGTCATGTCCAACTCTGTGTGACCCCATAGATGGCAGCCCACCAGGCTCCCCTGTCCCTGGGATTCTCCAGGAGAGAACACTGGAGTGGGCTACCATTTCCTTCTCCAATGCATAAAAGCGAAAAGTGAAAGTGAAGTTGTTCAGTCATGTCCAACTTAGTGACCACATGTACTGCAGCCTACCAGGCTCCTCCATTCATTGGATTTTCCAGACAAGAGTATTGGAGTGGGTTGCCATTGCCTTCTCCAAGTTGAAATGTTGGGGCACAGTATTTGTTTTTACAAAATTCAAACTTTGGTCTGTAGTCACTATAAAAGTTGACCTATATCCCTACCTAAGCTATGCTCAACAGTTAGCAGCAGCTAACTGCTCAAGCAATTACTAATAGAAAAAGATCTGTTTTTGTTGCAAGATCCTTTTATGGAAGGTGAAAGAAGCTATGCTCTTTAACAGGCAGGATCAATAAGGAGCTTCCCAAAGTGGTGTGAACTCACATGCTGGGAAACTCAACAAAGTGATCATTATGGAGACATCTTTTAAATTAAATAGTTGAAAGAGCAATTTACATGCCATTCCATCACTGTCCTAAGTTACTTTGAGAGAAGGAAATAGAGGTATACTCATGATCAAAATAACATCCTATTATTTTCAGTAGTGAAATTTGGAAACATACATTGTTTACTAGATGGCAATCAACTGTGGTCTGATAGAATTCTAGTTCTTTACTAGCGATGCAACCAGTGAATCACTAGATGGCATCTAGGTTTTAGAGTCTATTCAGAATAGAAAAGCTATATAGAGGCGTATAGAAATGGCACTGGCAATCTATGTTTTGAAATTACAATACAAAAATTGCTAGCTGATGCTTGTAAGCAGCAACTTGTCCAACGGCTGCAAGGAATGAACATTAGAATAAAATTAGATTCAGAAGATAAATATGCTTTTCTGGAGATTGGAAAACACCAAAACAGCATCATGCTTTTGAATTTACAAAATGAGGGTTTAGGTTGAGCCCACAGCTTTGAGACAGGGGTGAATTAGAAAAAAACCACCTGGTTCTTCTCATGTAGATGTAAATAAGGCTCAACATGAAATGGCAAGTCAAGATCATCACCAACAATAATGTCTTGGTATGCAGCCTGCCTGCCAGCATAGAGTGTTACCTTGGAGCCCCACAGGTGAGACAAATAGATGATACCCGGGTAACTGAGCAGATGCGGTCTGGTGAGCTGATGGTGAGGATAGCTACAGCCTGTGAGGACAGATACAGTCTTGCAAGGACACTGAAATTTCAAAGTACACCATGGAGAGTAATGGACTGCTGGGAAGCAACATCTGATAGACTGCTCCGACAAATAGCAATCAGGGAGCAAAGAGCAGATGCTCAGAATCCTAGACTCTGCCCACATCACTAGAAGCCCACATCACAGACAAACAAGATAATCACTATACACACACAGGTGTCCACACCAGGTTAGCTCCAGTAGAGCCAAATCTGGAAAATACTAAGTGCGTTTACTCATATAAAGGTAGGAGCTTGTAGAAAGGACCCAGCAAAGATATTTCAGTCAAATCTCATGACCTCCTAGAAGATGCAGCTTAAATGATGACAAATCACACATCCTCAGGCTCTATATGCAGGCAAACAGAATAGGATTATTACAAACTGACCTAGCCTGGGAATCCTCAGTGGATATAACCAGTGTACAGCATGATACATGTGCTGTATTATACCCTCTGTTAATAAAATATCTTAATATAACTTGAGAAAGAGGACTTGTCCAGCATCTGATTATTTTCATGATTACTGGCAAAAAGAAACATGTCACAGAACAATATTCCATGAACTAAATTACCAGGTTGTGGGGGAGGGGGAGGTGGAATTACTAAAAACGTGCAGGCAGGGCTGAGACACACAGGTTTTGAATTTGTCAGGTATCATCTCTGCTTAAGTCACAGTGTTTCTGTGGGGGGTGAAAGTGATAGATACAGATGGAGTTTGTAAACCATCAAGCTCTGCATACACATACTGCAAACCTTCAAGTGCAGTCAAAAGAATTTCAACCCGTGTTCCAAGCAGACCTATTACAGTGTGCTCTTCTACTCATCTCAGCTTTAAGAGGCAATAATATAGTTTGTCTGCTAGCCTGTTAAGCTAAGGCAAGTAAAAAGCTTTCATGATAGTTTAAGCACTGTTTTTATAGCAGTGCTTCTATTAAGAGAAAAAGGAACCAACTCTTATCCTCTTGTTGTCTTAATAGTCCTAAGCAAGTCACCTTCCCACTAAAAATCAAGTTTTATATGGCTAGTTTGATTGGACTTTACACAACTTCTGAATGTAAGGCTGGGGACTATTAACCAATTTGTGTTTACTGAAAAGGACCTAGGTTGTGTTCTGTCCTACTTGTGTAGCAGCAGCATCTTCAAAGAGAGAGGATTTCTTTTTAGCCTGTTATCTTATCTATACAGAACCCTCTTCCCCTAAAAACACCCTCCCAAACCAACAACAATTTGAATTAAAAGTAAAATCTAATCTATCACAACCTGGTTTCATTTATTGTGGTAATGGGAGTAAGAACAATCATAGTAGTTTAAACAAAAACTCTTTTAATTTTCTTTTTAAGTAGAGTTCTTAACAGAAATAAAGTCATTTTCATCTATCTCTTTCTTAATTTTTTTTTCCTTAGCCTTCATCCTGGAATTGGTAATTCACTCAACTGTGGGTAATTGTTGCTCATCTTTCCAAGTACCTTTCTTGGTGAACTCTCTGCATTTGGTAGTCTTGTTGCAACACAGCAGTTCTAAAAGTTTAATGAATTTAACACAAAGGAACATAAGGAGAGGGCTCTAATTTTCTAGTGGTGTCAGTTTGAACTGAGGGTACCACCAGTTGGGCAATAAGAGTTAACCCAAAGGCCACTGATACGTTAAGCTGTTTTCTACTTGTTCTTTAGTGATGAAAACAAGAAAACTCTGTATCTTCGTGAGAAATGAGAGTGATAACCCAAGAATGAGAGATGAACTTAAGAAAAGTGGAAAATAAATTGAGGTCTGAGTCTTATCAAAGAAACAAGGGTGACCGACAAACGTGATTTTTCAAGAAAGCACTGGGCTTCTATAGTTTGCAATCCACAAATTTTTTGACTCCAAAATATTAGGACATGTTTTATAAAGAAGTTGCTGACTCATGTTTAAAAGTTTGATAGTTAAAATTAATTTAAGAAACTTCTTGGGGTGAAGCATTTTGTTTTCTAGTCAGAATTCAATTTCCCCAGTGCCCTTTAAAACTGATATATTTCATACTGGCATTTCTATCCTTTATTTCATATTATTTTTTTTCCTGTTATGTGTACTGGACAGATCAGTCTTGGTGAGCATACAACACTGAGCAGAACTGTTGCTCAGTTACTAAGTCGTGTCCTTCTCTTTGCAACTCCATGCACTGCAGCACTCCAGACTTCCCTGTCCTTCACTATCTCCTGGAGTTTCAGCAGAGTTAGAAATTTTACTTTTTATTATTTTTTTGAAGTAAAAAAATTATTTTAATAACTGAATTTAAAAGCCTAAACTTGTTTTTTCCATTAAACAATAATATATGAAATATGAACTATGTGTCTCCATCAATTATATATTCATATATATGTAGATGGTGATCCTTTTGGAACTACAGTGAATAGTTGAAGATGAAAGAGCAACTAGCATTTGACTAGAATACAATATTATGAAGATTGCTATAAAAACTATGCATCTCTAAATAAGAAGCAAGCACTAACAGTTTACTCCAGAAAGTTCTGTTAGGTCTTCAAGATTCACCCAGGAAACAATTCAGATACTTACCAGACAGTCTGAGGAAAACCATACAAGTTTTCCTTTTACAAAGCAAACAAAATCTATGATTCAGACAACTGAATAATTCTCAAAAGAGAGGCAAATTTGTAGGTGAATAAAAGTATCAATAATTAAAATAAAACTTATTAAGACAGTGCTCACCTTCCACAGTTTCAACACGTATGAATTTCAGTACTGTGCAAAGTAAACACTGTCTGTAATATACTATCGGCTATTCAGTCCCATTGCAGAGTTTTCAGGCCGAAGGTATTGTTTATTCAATCGTGTATCTATGCTGATTTGTTTTTATGTTTTTTTCTTGTGTATATATGCTATCTGAGAACAACATCTGTGATAGAACATTTGTGATACAAACTTTTGGTGGTCCCTGATGATAACAATGTTGCTACCTAGCTTTTTAGAGTCTGGTCAAGACTTGACCATTTAATCAATGAAATAGGTGAAATAATTTTCCTGTGATTTCCTTTCCTTTCTCCCTTCTTAAGAAATGTATCACATAACAAAGAAATCAACTTCTAGAAATTCATTGCCTTGTATCTATACTCTTTATAAATATTCTTTTAGTGCAAACATGCTAACCAATAATTAGCTTTTTAGACCCTGGGGAACCTCTTACATGTTTTCTTCTATCAGCTATCTATTACTTGTACTTTTATTGTATCAACAAATGTCTTTTACTTTTTTAAATCATGAATTCAAAGTTACATGAATAATTTGAGTGGCAAATGAGATACGGAGCAGACATCCTTGGCATTCTTTAGCTACATACCTCCAAGCTCCTTTCTGGTGGTGGTGGGGGTTATGCCCCTCTTTAGAACCGAAGGATTCATTTCTCCAGTTCAAGGCTGCATCCCTCTCCAGGCATCATGCTTGTCTGGAGGAGACTGCCTTACTCACCGGGTGCCTTCTCCCCAGGGGCAGTCTATATCCAGAGATTAGTCAACATGGGATACAAAGGCTGGGATTCTTGCCACAACTTAAGACAATTCTGAGGCCCCGTTAAGGTTATAAGCTCCCTTGATAACCTAGGGTCTCTGCTGTAAAAGCTCACAGGTGACTTTCTCCCTCTGTCCAATCTTGCTTCCCTCAGTTTCATTTCCCCAAATTTTATGTATACAAATTTCCCTTGGAATGTGTTTCCAAGGAAGTCAGAGGAGAATGTGGCATCAAATAAAAACCAAAAATAACTAATATGAAAATAGATCAATATGAATCTGAAGCATTCCCAGTATTAAAGTGTTAGTTGCTCAGTTGTGTCCGAATCTTCATGACCCCATGGACTATAACTGGCTAGGCTTCTCTGTCCATGGAGTTCTCCAGGCAGGAGTGGTTTGCCATTCCCTTCTCCAGGGGCTCTTCCTGACCAAGGATTGAACCCAGGTCTCCAGCAGTACAGGCAGATTCTTTACCAACTGTCACTAGAAGGTCAAAGTATTTCTTATCGTTACTTATTTTTATTTATCCTTACTGATTCTTATCACTAAATTTTAAGTGAAGAAATATTATATAATACCAGCTTCCACAAAAATTTATGATTCAAATATTACTTATTGTCAGGCTGAATTTTAGGAAATGTTTTGAATTCCCTAAATGTTTCTCAACAAACATTTATTTTAAGGATAAAGTTTTTATAGACCAAACACATCATTATGATGAAATGGGATGGAAGTAGAATGAATACAAATAAACAAAATGTTAAGAGTTTAATTCTTTCAGAGCTAACAATAAAATCTTATATATTTTCCAATTTCACATTTCATTGACTAGAATATGAAGGAGATAAAATTCAGCAGAGAAAGAGTAGAATTCACCAAGTACATGACCATAAGAAAACTATTGCTAACTTTTGTATGAAGGGACATTTTATCTTCTCTTGTGTTGAAGTTTGGCTTTTTGTTAAAGTTAATTTTTAAAGTATAGGATATAACTTCAGTGCAGATGACACCACCCTTATGGCAGAAAGTGAAGGGGAACTAAAAGCCTCTTGATGAAAGTAAAAGAGGAGAGTGTTAAAGCTCAACATTCAGAAAACGAAGATCATGGCATCCAGTCCCATCACTCCATGGGAAATAGATGGAGAAACACTGGAAACAGTGTCAGACTTTATTTTGGGGGGCTCCAAAATCACTGCAGATGGTGACTGCAGCCATGAAATTAAAAGACACTTACTCCTTGGAAGAAAAGTTATGGCCAACCTAGATAGCATATTGAAAAGCAGAGACATTACTTTGCCGACTAAGGTCCATCTAGTCAAGGCTATGGTTTTTCCAGTAGTCATGTATGGATGTGAGAGTTGGACTGTGAAGAAGGCTGAGTGCTGAAGAATTGATGCTTTTGAACTGTGGTGTTGGAGAAGGCTCTTGAGAGTCCCTTGGACTGCAAGGAGATCCAACCAGTCCATTCTGAAGGAGATCAGCCCTGGGATTTCTTTGGAAGGAATGATGCTGTAGCTGAAGCTCCAGTACTTTGGCCACCTCATGAGAAGACTTGACTCATCGGAAAAGACTTTGATGCTGGGAGGGATTGGGGGCAGGAGGAAAAGGGGACGACCGAGGATGAGATGGCTGGATAGTATCACTGACTCGATGGATGCGAGTCTGAGTGAACTCCAGGAGTTGGTGATCGACAGGGAGGCCTGGTGTGCTGCGATTCATGGGGTCGCAAAGAGTCGGACATGACTGAGCGACTAAACTGAACTGAACTGAATTGAAGTGAAGCAAGTGGATTACTGGAAGGACAATGATATTACTGTTGCTTAGTGTCTACATTATTGGATCTCACCTGCAGATCCACTCTGTTAAGAACTTCATTTGCTTAGTCATGACCTTAAAGTTGACTGTTTGAAAATATTAGAAAAGTAAACATCTTCCTCAAGTGTTCTCAGTGAGTAAATGGAGCAGGGAATGGAAAGAATGTCTATGAAAAGACTTACTAATAGCAAAATATAAGGAGCACGAGAAAGGAGCCTGTGAAATGAATCTGCAGCAATAAGACTCGTGTTCCAAGAAATGCCTTTCTGTTTCCACTCAGTTAGTACTGGGGAGGCCCTATGGTAGTAGGGATATATCTACAAAGTATAAAACATAGGTAATTTTGCCACTGCAGTAGCATTAATGTGGGAGAGTGGTTTTAAGACTGCCTTTCAGCAGCGAAACACTCTCTTCAAATAAAATCTTACAGAGAAGCCCAATATGTAAAACAGAAGAAAGAGGACTAGTCTGAAGTCAAGGTCAGCACTGTGATGCAGAGGCCCTCACACTCCAGAGACACAGCTAGAGAACTCCTGGGATTCCCGGGAGCAGAGAGTAAAGATCAGCTGAGTATTGACAAGCTCTCAACTGTGAGCACTTGGCTGTTTAAAATTCTTGTTGCTTTCCAGAACTTATTTTTCCACTTCCCCTTCCTATCTGGTACCTCAGAATGCACAGCATGTATTATGGATAGACTTGAAACCATTCTTAACTCTGGGAGTGGCCCCCAATTGACTTAAGTCAGTCAGCATATCCAATCTCCAAGCCACACTAATAGAATGAATAGATGTATTCAGGGTTGAATACATGATCCCTCTCAGGTAAGGAGAGCTGCAAGAATCGGTTCCAAGTTGGTCTTTCTTTTTCTATGTTAAGAGTGGCGGGGGGTGGGGGAGTGCGTTGTGGTGAGGCGGCTTCCCAGGTGGCACTAGTGGTAGACAACCTGCCTTCTAAAGCAGGAGACATAAAAGGCTCGGGTTCGATCCCTGGGTCAGGAAGAGCGATCCCCTGGAGAAGGGCATGGCAACCCACTCCAGTATATATACAGAGGAGCCCTAGGGTGGGCTGGAGTCCACAGGGTCTCAAAGAGTTGGGCACAACTTAAGCAACTCAACACACACACACACAAGAGCAAAGCGGACTCTCTTTTGTGCTAGATTTGTACCTGAAAGCACACAGCCCCAGGAGCTGCTGAGTTGTTATGCTGTGATGGTAGTGGAGGAAGATGGCAAAATGGAGCCAACACTGAAGCAGTGGTCCTGAGAACAAGGGGAAAAAGAGTCATCCTCCAGATGCCGCTGGGCCGCTGGTCAAGAGTTGCCTGAAGCCAGCCAGACTTCCCAGCTACGCGACAATAAATTTCCTTTAAACTTATAACAATTGGGGTTTCTATTGTAACGGGGAAGGATCACAACTAGTGTCTATTCCATCTTAATACCTAGAAGAGTCCTAGCAAACAGTGAAAAGCTCAGCAAATATTTGTTGACTGAATGAATCATGGGTTTTAATTCCCATCTTGGCCCTAACTGATACTTCAACTCCTTCAGATCTTCTCCCTTTATTTGTAAAACAAGAAGGATTTCTCAGATTGTTCTTGAAAACACATTCTGCTCTAACACTGTGAGTCTCACTATGCCTTCGTGTAGATTCTTGCTTATGTGTCTGCTTCTCAGGCAATCTGCAGAGGTTTGAGAGTTAACACACTGAATCTGTTTTATACAAGGTTAGCTTGTTAAGGACTTTTATTAGCCCGTGGGTTAAGGTGGTTTCATTCCTCCCTCCACTGACTGTCCAGTTGTGAAATTACGGTGACCTGCGGAAGAGAATCTGTACACATGGGAGGACTGAGAATGTAGAGTTCATGGGAATCACAGCAGGGCTATCACTATTTGCTTATGGATACCCTGAACAGCATAACTAGATGAGCATAAATCCTAGATGATTACAAGAGAAAACTGTATTATTGAGGATAATTTCAGGGATACCTATAATTCTTAATCAAGATTTTAGAATGCTAGGGGCCTGTGAACAGAATATGTTGAGAAATGGAACGGAATGCTTTCTTTGTAAAAATGTAATCTACCTATAATCTCACTCCAAGTTAAGGTTGATCTTGACTGTGGTTGAGGACAAAGCACCATCATCTTTGGAGCTTCAGAGGATAGGATGGGTGGGTGAAGAATCTCTGTCCATTCTTTATAAGCTTTCATATTTTAGGTTGGTTTCCATCAAAGTTGCAATCCAGAGCAGAGTCGATAGAAATATAACGCAAGTGAGCAATTTAAAAGTATGCAATTTAAAATTTTCCAGTAGAAACATCAAAAAACAGAAAAAAAGGTGAAATTAATTTTAATAGTCTATTTTATTTAATCTACTATATCTAAACTATTATCATTTCAATAGATGCTCAATGTAAAAAGCTATTAATGAGAAGTTTTATATATTTTTTTAGTACTAAATCTTAGAAATCTGAAATTGTACATTTCGATTCAGGTTAGTTGCATTTCAAGTGCTCAACAGCCACATATACTTTGTTTCGATCAACAGTGATTTTAAGAATAGCTGCTTCCTCCCAGGTTTTTGTTTCCTTTCTTTTGGGGCAGGGTAGGCAAATCTTAAATGCACACACTATCAAACAGTGTAGTTTAAATCTGAGGGGCCATCATGTCTTCTCTCACCACGGGCAGAAGTTTAAGACGGCCCAGCATTGGGGATGAGGGAGGGAGTGACAGGGAAGATTGGGTTGGGCTGTGGGTCTGTGCTAACATGTCTAAACTTGCAGATCAGGTCCAGAAGTTTACATGTGATGCTAAATACAATTAGAAGCCACCAGAAATGTTTATACAGGCAGATGATGTGATTTAATTAGTGTTTTAGGTCTTCAGCCAGTCTATTTGCCTTCTGTCTATTGAATGTGTAGTGAGACAATATTTCAGATAGGAATCTATTTTTTTCTCCTTTTCATTCTTTCTCTTTTTCTTCATTTAAGTAGACAGCAGATCCTTTGTTCATTGCCTCAAGCAAGGAATATGGTAAGGTGAAAAATAGAAATGTTCTATCTGGCTTTTCTGATCCAAAATTGCCTCAGGGCAATTTAGAGACTGTGCGAGGTGGGTAATAGGAAGAGAATGTGGAGGTCCCGGGAAACTTTTAGAAATAAACACAAAGCTAGAAGGGCAGTCCTCTTGGGAAAGAGGAGAATGGCTAGAGAAAAGAGAAGGAGAGGAACAGAGAAGAAACAAAAGGAGCAGAGAGGGTTTGAGCTCCCTTCTTGGAAAACAGGTACCCTTTGAAAGTCTACCCAGAGACGAGGCAACAGTGCAGGAAGAAAACTAATATGTTCTACAAGGAGACAGATGAGGCCACAGGCAACCGGGAAAAGATTTCTGTACCCAAGAGTGAAGCAGAACAACGCACACTATGGTGGTGGATGCCTCACAGCCACCAGCGAGGACCAAGGACCAGGTTCTCATCTGTCTCTGCCCTACATGATGATGTGACAATGCAGAAGACCCCCAAATTTCCAAATGGGTGTGTTTACACTTTTTACCATCCTAGCAGTTTCAATATGGTTTCAGAACAGAGTTTAATTGGGCTTTGGAAAACCATGTACTCATAAGGATCATGTGCATCTGAGTGTGCACAATTGTGATTGAGATTCAGATTGAAAGGGTGCTAGGCTGAGGGAACAGCCCAGGGAGAAAGCTACTGCAGATCAAGTTAAAGATGTTGAGTGGAGCACCTGCCCTTCCAGAGAGAGAAGCAGATGGTGTCAAATGCTGTTTAGAAGGCAGAACTGGCGGTGTTTGCTGAATACAGGCAGTGGGTTGAGGAGGGAAGGGAATCCAGGCATATCTTAAGTGTTTGACCTAAGTAAACAGAAAGATTTGAAAACATCTACATTTCAGAAATACTTACAAACTACGAGGTACTATTCTAAGCTCTGGACAAATACTATAATTCATCTTATCCATATAATAGCCCTGTGACTATTATTATCACCCCTGTTTCCCGATGAGAACTTCAAGGCTCAGAGAACTGAAGTAACTTACTCAAAGTTATAGCTGAGATGACACAGAGGCAGGATTTAAACACAGTCTGGCTCATATATCTCTACTACTATTAGGTAAAAGGCTAAACAAAACTCAAAAATTTATTAAAACTAACAGGAAACTTGCTCCTTGGAAGAAGAGCTATGACAAACCAAGATAACATACTAAAGAGAAGAGACATCACTTTGCCAAGAAAGGTCCATATAGTCAAAGCTATGGTTTTTCCAGCAGTCATGTATGGATGTGAGAGTTGGACCACAAAGAAGGCTGAGCGCCGAAGAATTGATGCTTTCAAATTGAGGTGCTGGTGAAGAATTTTGAGAGTCCCTTGGACTGCAAGGAGATCAAACCAGTCAATCCTAGAGGAAATCAACCCTGAGTATTCATTGGAAGGACTGATGCTGAAGCTGAAGCTCCAGTAATTTGACCACCTGATGAGAAGAGCTGACTCACTGGAAAAGACTGATGCTGGGAAAGATTGAGGGCAGGAGAAGAGGGCAACCGAGGATGAGGTGGTTGACTGGTATCACCAACCTAATGAACATGAATTTGAGCAAACTCTGGGAGGCAGTGAAGGACAGGGAAGCCTGTAGTCCTGTACTCCACAGGGTCCCAAAGAGTTGGGCACAACTTAGCAACTGAAAAACAACAATAATGGGAAACTTATAGAAATAACCCGGTTGAGACAATCCTGTGTTTTTGTTATCAAGGTCCTGGATACCCAGTAACTTTTGTCTATATGTTGTGTCTATCTTTAACCCCTTTATTTGTATATGTCTTATATATGTATCTCCATAATAAGTTATTATGGACTTCAAACCCAAATACAAATGTTCTTGAATCTATCTTCCAATAAATTTAACATGAAATGCAGAGGCTCCCAACTGCCTTTCCTTATTCACAAATAAAAAATGGTGCCTGGGGTAACTTCTTTTGGCCATATGTGCCCTCCTTTAATTTGACCCTGGAGAAAATACATGAAAATTCTGCTCCTGTTTCAGATCTTGAAGATTCAGGATTCCCTGATGGGATTCTGTGTACCACCTAGTTCTCATAGACATTTAAATTTAGATTAAAAAAGTCTGCATTTAAAGTACTAACTCCACACCATCAGCAGCAGGGTGACAAACACTAGTGGGGCAGCCCAATGCTGTGAAAGACTTTGGGGGATGGAGGAGATCCAAGGCAAGAAAGGAAGATGAGAAAGGCATTGCAGCTGTGGCCCAGGGCGTGGTGGTGAGCTGACTGTCCTTAGGCTTTACCAGTGGGGGACTCTTGGGGGCTGGGCACCCCTTCATAGTGCCTCCTTCTCCAGTTGAAGCCCTTTACACCCAGTCCCTTGCCTAGTCCTCAATCCTTGTCGATTGGCAACTTCCTCCTAGTTTGAAAGCTGCTGGCTCCCCTGACCTCTTGCTATATTCCTCTAACTGCTTGACTTCCCAATTTTGATACTCCTAGTCCTGATATGTTCTACCTAGGCTGACTGCCATTTGACAAGGTTCTTTGACTCCAACTGCCACCTGGTTATTTAAAAATTAAAGAGACAATAAGGTGAGTAAGATATGAGCTCTGAAGTGAAGATGTAGGAAACAAATATTTATAGTGAGGCTTTGGACAAGGAAAGCCTTAGTGGCTTAGATTCTTATCTGGAGATAATAAAAGTATTTTCTTACTTTATAATCCATGCATATACCACATCACACCATGTTAATGTTAGCTATTAATATTGTTGTTATTGTTGATTTGAACCTTCAGATTAGCCTTGGTTTTCTCAGGTCTTCCTTAATACCCTTTGTAGATGAACTATTATATGCTATTAACCAATTAGTAAGCACCAATGATTAGGAATTATTATCTTAGCCAGTAAAAACATGAGCAATTAATCATTTCACAGAGGATTTGGGGGAAGAAGTCTTTGTGTTTATAATTTGTGATATCAATCTCTATTTCTATATACTATATTTAATAACTATTTATATAGTTCTTTGAATACCCATGTGACATCATGTTAGTGGCTTTCTATGAATATCCATCATGTCTGTCCTAGACTAGATTACACAAGACAGAATGCCTCTTGGTGTTATGCATCTCTCAGTATTTTGTGCCAATCCACAGATCACCTGGTATTGTACATGGCAGAAATTCAATTAAAATTTGTTGACTGACTGGTTCTTTTAAGTAAGGGAGAGGACATGCATACTACACACTGTGAAATGGATAGTCTTTTACAATTAAATATTTCTTCTGCCAACATAGCTCTTTAGTGGTTAAGTTTCTGAACACTCAAGTTAAAAAGCATTGTGCTACTTCAATGTGATTATCTTTATTTATTGAAAAGGATATCATTAAAATTTTTTGACATATTTTGCTGGAATCACTAAACACAGAGATCTAGATAAGATACAGAACAGATGTAGATACAGACATAGATATATGTCTGAGAGATGATTTAGAGCATCAGTCTTAATGCATATGCTTCTCCAAACATCTCATAAAGCAAGCCAAAATTCCTATTTCACAAAAGCAACTGATAGTAATATAATTCAATTAATACATTGTTTTTGTTTTTTAAAACTGGAACTTCTTATTTAGATTTCACTTTTGCTAGTGATATGTCAAGATAAAAATACAAAAATAAGTTGTCAACAAGCTGAATTATTACACATTTAAGAACACAGCCTAATTAATAGTCCAAAGCACCATATATAGGTAAATTATGACAATTCATGAAACAAAAATAACTAACATGTGTTGAGTTGTATTTTTATACTAAGAACTTTAATAACTTTAATATCACAACACAAAGCTTTTATCATTAAAGAAATAGAGGAAATTGCAAAGCTGAGTATAATTTGGCCACAAACTTAACATCATCTATTCAAATACATCAGACCATATACAATTTCAATTAATGTAACTGTAATGAAAAACTTATGAATGTTTTAGATCTTTCGAAACTAATGTTTAACACACATTTTCCCCAGAGAGAAGTATTATAAAAATTACTGTGCAGCCATTATGAAATGATTAAAATTTTTCTGTTTACTTAAAAGAAATATGCCTAAGATAATTATAATTGTAAGGCATTTTCTTAAAATTCTTTCAAGTTGTTCTTTGAGTAGTAAGATACTAGTTTAAAGATACTATATCTGTACCAGATAGTAAAAGGTACTAACAGGGTTTTAATTGAAAAGGATATTATAACTAGAATGTATAGGGTTCTTTCACGAATACAGAGAAAAGTCAGTTCAGTCACATAGTCATGTCCAACTCTGCGACCTATGGACTGCAGCACACCAGTCTAGAGAAAAGACTGTAGTATTTCAGTAGCTATAGCCATTATTGGCATTTCCAGAATTTAGAGTAAGCTAAGTAATAAGACTCTACATTATTTTAATGTAAAAGTAAAAACGTACTCTGAGTCATGTCCTGTGCTAATTGGTGGGCTGGCCCAGGGACAAAATCACGTTGCTCTTTTCATGGTTTACTCTGGATACAGGGAGAGACGAGCTGAGAAAGCAAAGGAAGCTGTGCAGCCATTGTTCTGATGAGGCTGACAGCGACCACAGTAGCGGCCTGAGCAATTCAGCAGAGTCGGCTCTTAAGCAAGCGATTGGTCAGCGAATGGAATGAGGGACAGTCAAAAACAGGATAAAAGGAAGGCTATTTTTTAGGATAAAAAGTTCAGTTATTGGGAAAGGAAACTGCTGAGAAGGAACAGCTATGGATAAAGAAGAGGGGGCTAACTGATGGGATGCTGCCATAGGAAGTTGAGGGACCTGGTGCAATCATAAAAGTTGAAGACTTAAAACAGCAGGCAGAAGAGTGAGCATCTCTAGTTAACCAGAAGGCAGGAAGGTAAAAGTTGAAGACTTAACAGCAGGCAGAAGAGTGAGCATCTCTAGTTAACCAGCAGGCAGGAAGGTAATTTTAAATGATTGACAGAGAAGCTGGTTGAGTGTATGCCTGTATTTTTAAGTATGGTGTGAGTAACTAGAGAGTGGCAATAGTCAGTCTATATGGACAGGACTGAAGTTGACCTTTGTAATAACTTGCAGGAAAGCAAGAAGAAGGAAGTAGAATTTGACAATATTTATTTTAAACAGAGCATGGAAAACATACATGTATGTCTTAACAACAGATTTTTTTCCAAATCTATTTACAATATATTCTATTGCTATAATCGTAAATGCAAATGCTCAGTATTTGTTAATATACTTACATTAGATATGTCTTCCAACCCTTACTTTTGGAACACTCAAACAGTACCAAGCTTCCCACTATCTTTTCCCAGTGTGCTCACTGTTGTCAAAACCCTGCAGCAGAGTTTCTGCCTCCATATTCACTCAGCTGACTTGAGGACGCCAAAATAGGCATGATGCTGAAATGAGAAAGTTTCTGTCCTCATGGAACTTACTGTTTACTGGACTCCCTCTTCTCAATAGCCCCATCTTTGCATAATTTCTCTGCTATTAACAGAAAAATAGTTATTGCTTTCAATGAAATTCCAACAAGTGGGTGCCACATATTATATACTCCTATAAGTAGCCAAAGCAGCAAAATTTCTCTATTTTGCATCCTCCTATTTTTCAGATCATTTCTATAAATATTTAGGCCACAGACAGCCTAAAGAATCTTTTCATGAGATGTGATCTACAAATCAAACTATAACATTTTTTTCTTAGACTCATTAATTTTCTCTTTTATCTAAGTAACACTGTCATCGTGTCTTTTAAAAATGTTTTTTGTGACATGTATTTTGATTAAGTTGTACCAACATAGTTCCTCTCACTTTTAAATGAAAAGAATTAAAATACTGCAAATATATTAAATTTTTCATAATATTATATATATAGCTCTACCTTAAAGTGACTGAAACAGCAAAACAGCAATGTTACTTAACAATAAAGATAAATGTCAAAGGAATGCAAAAATTCAATTACATGGACTACATGAGAGACTATGAACTATTATGTCATTATTTTTTCAGCTACTAAGTTGCATCCAATTCCTTTGCAACCTCATAGACTCTATCCTGCCAGGCTCCTCTGTCCATGGGATTTCCCAGGCAAGAATACTGGAGGAGGTTGCCATTTCCTTCTCCAGGGTATCTTCCTGACCCAGTGTTTGAATCCACATTTCCTGTACTACAGGTGGATTCTTTACTGCTAAACCACTGGGGAAGCCCTATGAATTTATTATATTCTTAGATTAATTGATAATGATTCAGTAATCTCTTCTTGTTGAATAAGTTTGTGTGAAAGAAATGCTATGAAAAATACCTTTAGAAATATAATAAATAAAGCTTTTTTGATAATTGAAGATTTTGCTATCCCTGTGAGTAGAAACCAGAATATTACCAGTAGTATTCTTGAAAATACAGACAGTACAGGAGATCTAAATAAACATATAACAGTATTATATCAGGTTGCTATTGTTTCCATTAAATTTCTTTAGTTTGCTTTCTTTTAATTATCATCAGTGTAGGTCTGGAAACCAGGGGAGGAGGAATTGACTATCTCTGTTGGATTTTAGGTAACTGAGATTTTTACAAAATATTCAAACAATGAAACTGTTTTTTCTAATAGACAACATTTAATAATTAAATTATAATTTTCTTTTAGGACCCTGAGAATGTCAGACATACTTTTTAGTAAAATACTTCAAGATCTTCATTAACTACTTTCATTCAGACAATTATAACCTCCATCTCAATATTCAAAAACAGATAAAAAGACTTGGGAAAAAAGACTTTCAATATGCTTTGAACTCTTATTTTATACACTATCTTTCCTCATTAAATTTTTGGGAAAAAATTCTTCTTAGCTAGTTAAACAGTGAATTATCCAATTCTCCAGATAAGAAAAAGCTATTTGAACTTCTAACATATCTCCCAATCTTCAAAGCTTTCAAATTTGTTATTTTCAGGTAGCTTTCTGCCAACCTTTTTTAGATGATATCTCATTTCTTTTAAAGTTTCTATCACTAGTTTCTAACTGAAAAAAAAAAACCAACCAAAGCTTGCTAATAAAACCTGAAAATTAGGGTGCGTTTAGGTGTTTCTGAATAACTATGTCGGTAAGCACCCTGATCACCCTAGGGAAGGATGAACAAGTGTGGGGCCCAGCATCCCTCATCTCCTTTCAAAACTGGTCATAAGGGAAAATGGATGCAGAGAGGGATTCATCCCCATCACATTGCCATCAAGTGTCAACAGTAATTAACTAAGTGAAGTGAGCCAGACAAAGATGAATTTTGCATGGTACTACTTATATGTGGGATCTTAAAAAAAAAAAGTCAGACTTAGGGAAACAGAAAGTAAAACCGTGGTTGCTAGGGGCTTGGGGATGGGGTAAACAAGGAGATGTGAAAGGATACGAACTTTCCTCCATAAGATAAATAAGGTCTAGCATAAAACATGGTGATTAAAGTTGATAATGCTGTATAAGTGAAATTTGCTGATAGTAGAGCTTAAATGTTCCCACTCCACTCCCCCACCCCCATAAAAGATATCTATATGAGGTGATGGATATGTTAATTAAATAGATGAGGGAATCCTTTCACAATGTATACCACAACATCACAATATGCACTTTAAATATCTCACAATTTTATAAGCTATTGAGATATAATTTTTCAAAAACTGTAATTAAGAGAACCCATATTCATTTGAAGGAAGACAGCTTTTTATAATTAAGGAGATAAAAGCTAATAACATGGTATAGTGAAAGAATTTGAAATACATAAAGTATAAAGAAAAATATGAAGTGTTATAATTATACCATAGCCTGAAAGACTTACTATCAACCTTGTACTGGGTCTCTTTCCACACTATTTTCTAGGTATGTCTAAATGAATTTTTTTTTAAAGATCATAATATGAATGTTATTATGAAAACTGTTTCTTTCTTAATATAGTATTGCTTTTGTTCTAAAAATAAAAGTACAGCCACATTATTATATGTATGACAACCTCATATATAGATAACACATAATTTATTTAACTCATTACTTACTGATTGACATTTAGATTTCTTCTGGACCTTTGCTTTTATAAATTCTAAAAATACTGTTTGCATATCACGCAGTCACAAAACTATTTCAGGATGCATTTCTGGAAGTAGTAATGTTGTATCAAAAGGCATGCATAATCTTCATTTTTATACATATTTATAAGTTATACTTTGAGTATACCATATTATTCTCCCTTCAATGTTACATAAAAGATACCATTTCTTCAATCTTACTCATTATAAAAAATATTATAATTCATCTTCATATTGCCCAATGGAATACATCTTATCAGTTATAATTATTATTACTTTTTATTATTTTGTATTACTAGTGAGGCTGAAGATATTTTCATGTGCTTATAGACAATTTTCATCTTTCCTTTCCTCTCAGATTCCTATTGTGGAATTTGTCTCCTTGTTTCTTTCTTTTTCGTATAGATATAAAAGAGTTTTTCATATTCATTCCATTCAGTGGATGTATATTTATCAGATATTCACTGAAAAGCCTGGGCTGGTGTTGTAAACCTGAGAGTTTCAGCCCATGGGAAGCATTTCAAATCCAGTAACAGATGTGGTCATCTATGGGGAGAGTTCAGAAAACAAGGATAAATGGGTCTAGGACAAAATCCAGGGAAAATGTCTCATTGAGTGTAATTAAAAAAATAAATAAATTTAATAAAAAAAGATCTGAATGCCAAAAAAAAAAAAGAGAGAGAGAAGTTGGGTAGAAGAAAAGTCAGTAAAGGACACAAAACAAGAACTGTTTACATAAGGTTGAAAGAATGCCAAAAGGATATGGTGTCACAACAAGAGAAGAGAATGTATGAAAATGGAGAAAATGTTCAGTTCAGTTCAGTTGTTCAGTCATGTCCAACTCTTTGCGACCCCATGGACTGCAGCATGCCAGGGTTCCCTGTCCATCACCAACACCCAGAGCTTGCTCAAACTCATGTCCATTAAGTCGGTGATGCCATCCAACCATCTCATTCTGTCGTTCCCTTCCCCTCCTGCCCTCAATCTTTCCCAGCATCAGGGTCTTTTCCAATGAGTCAGTTCTTCGCATCAGGTGGCCAAAGTATTGGAGCTTCAGCTTCAGCATCAGTCCTTCCAAACAATATCCAGTGAAACAGGGCTGGTGATGTGTAATTCTGCTAACAGACCTAAAAATGTCTATGGGGTTTGGCTGCTTTGAAGTCACTGGTGATCTTAATATCAAAACAGTTCTACTAGAAAGCAGGGGTGGTAATGGTGCAGAAGCCAAACTGGAGTAGGCTAATGAGTGAAACAGATTCCAAACAGCAGATGTGGCATGCATAAACACTTCTTTCAAGTAGCTTGGCTGTCAGAGAGGAGCAGAAATATAGGGTAGTTGCCAGAGAAGGTCTGGGTCATGTATGAATATATCAGTTCACTTTGATGGATATGATTCAATAGAGGAGCAGCTGCACTGCAGGAGAATGATGGGAAAACCAAAGGAGATAATTTTCTAAGAAATCAAGAGTCAATTGGTTGTAACAAAGGACTGATTCTTCTGGGATATCTCTGACCAATGTCACCAATGTCCTTCAGTCCAAATCTCATGACCAGTTTTCAATTCTCCTTTTATTAGGTAACAGTTGACACCACTGGCTACTCATTCCGTCTACTCCTTGACTTCCATGACATCCCTCTCTTCCGTCCTTTCTGAATGTATCTTCTAACATTTGGGACAGGAGAGGGTATCTCTTCTTTGCCCACTCAGTCTTGGTGCATTTCAGGATTCCATCTCTGGTTCATTGTTCTTCTCCTTATACATGTGTCCCAAGGTGATCTCTTTCAGTCTTATGGATAATATATAATTTATATGTCAATGGCAGGCCCCTTGCAACCTAGTTTCAATTCAATTGCTTGAGAAACACCTTCACCCAAATGTCCCAGGGGTACCAAAAACTCAAGAAACCCAATCTGAACTCACCACTCTAAGACTAGCTTTCTATCTTCTATTCTGTCAGTTAATGACCTTGTCAACTATTAACCGTCATATCCAGAAGCCCTAGTCATATTTTACTTCTTTTCCCTCCCTACTCATATGCCAGGCTTAATCATATTTCATTGTTAACTTTAAGAAATCACTACAGAGGAAAGGGCTGAAAATAAAGGAGAGTTGATCTTCTTTTTAAAAAAAGAAGCAAGGTTATCAATTTAGACAGGGTTGAGAAATATGTGATGAGCTGGCTGGAGGTGACTGAAGGTTTGATATTCTCATGGAGAACTAAACAGAGAGCTGGGTAGGAAAACATAACCGTAATGACAGTGTTGATACCACGCTGGAGCCAGTGAGAAGGAAGGCTACTTATTGGTATCCTGACATTAATAACAAAACTGAAAAATGAGTGTTCTCATCTGGTAGTTTCTAAGGTATACTGGAAACTTTCTGATATGTACTTTGAGGACAGGTTACGGGTGAATCTTTGGGCTCTACTTTATTGCTCAGGTTGTTAGTTTCAAAGGCAGAAAGCCAGCTCAGAGGTGGGCAGCATCAGCACTGTCTGTAGGGAGAGCAAATAGTTTAATTTCTGGGTATCAGTGACTTTATTTGCCTGAAATATCCCTTCTCTCATGCTTGTTGATGCTCTAAATGCCTAAAGGAAAAATGCTTGAATTCAGAGATAAGGGAGCATTTCATAAGAATTTGAACTTAACCAAAATTTAGAAATTGGTTTTTGAAAATAAATGGAGTCAGATGCTTCTCACTTTTAAGTGTTGAAGCAATAGTTAACTATATATGTATCTTTGTGACAGAATCGAGCAAAATAATTACTGACTACCATTTTCATTTTTAAATGCAATGTGTGGGCTTCTTTTCTAAAAATTCTCAGAAGTGCATCAAATTATAGGGAATAGAAAACAACATTGATACTTATCATGCAGGTTTGAGAACAATAATTTGCCAGTATTCATGTCAGTATTTTTCTGCATCACAGACATGTCACCAAGAACCTTTTGATAGGTGACAAGTACCAGCTCTTTTCAAAGAAAATGTTTGCTCTAATTTTTGTTGATCAAAAATATCTAAAGGATACACAAAAATATCTTCATTTGAAATTACTGAAGTAACTGGCCAAGTTGAGCTTCCTGTCTACATCCACTACTCAGATATTAGTTCAAAGTTCAAATATGTTAGGGAAAAATAATTTCAATTGTGAAAATAATTTCAATTGAATAATTGTCAATAATTTCAAGTGTACAAGATGCACTTTTTGGTAGCTGTCATTCTCATATTTGCAGAGAACACTGGCTCCCACTTTTTACTGCATCTTTTTTGTTTTGCTTCTGAACAAGTGGTAAAGATTCTGCCTGCCAATACAGGATATACAGGAGATGTGGGTTCGATCCCTGGGCCAGGAAGATCTCCTGGAGGAGGGAATGGTGACTCACTCCAGTATTCTTGCCTGGAGAATCCCATGGACAAAGGAGTCTGGCAGGCTATAGTCAATGGGGTGGCAAAGAGTCAGATGTGCCTTAACGACTGAGCACAGGCTCAAAGCACAGTCATGTGCGTCTCGACACAAAAATCTCAGATGCAGCAAATGTGACAAGAAGCATGGAAAAACTCAAAGAACTAAAGAGTTTTTGGTAGATGATTTAATAACTATAAAAATGGAGTAACAGAAGCCAGGTAGAACATGCAGTTTACTTTTTGTACAATATCTACATCACTATACTCTTTCACAAGTTCCATGTCATAGCTTTCAGAAAATGTGGCTTTCTTGGACATCTTTCCTGGAAAAATTTGTGTTTCTGCACTTCCTTCCTCTAATTCTCATGATACAAGTTTCTATGAACACATTTAAAGAATAGAGAAAAACATATAAATTTATAAAACTTTATTCTGTGTCCCTGGGTACAGATACAGAATATTAAGTTTATAAACTACATATAGGTCCTGAGCTTTCCACTGGGCAGTCAATCATGTGTCCACTTTCCTCAGTCATAGTCACTCTGATTGGTCCAGGGAACCTCTCTTTCCTGATTCCTTGACCCTGTGTGCTCCCCTGGTATAGACATTCATACCCTATCCTGAGTTCTTGGGTAGCCTTCAATACCACCATGTACGTAGCTTTCCACGCCTCTTCAATCCAGGTGTGTGGCTCACTCAACTCTCTAAGGGAGGGTATGACATAGAATATATTCTTATTCTTGGAGTAAGAAGTACCAACAGATAAAATTATAAGAGAGATGCTTAATCAGATCTGTCCCAGTTTCTAAGAAAAATTGCTACAGGTTCTCATGACTTAGAGGGACAGAAAATAAATAGGAAGCATGGAAACGGTATACATTCCCTGAGCACTTCCCTAATATTTTTATAAACAACAGTTAAAACTGTTTCTTTAAAACTTTTCATTCTCAACTACATGGGTAGCTGAGACATGAAAAGACATGTCTGAAACAGTATGAATTCTGCTCTGACTAATTCTCATTTTCCATTTCCCAAAGCAAGAACTATGGGGAAATTAAAGGCAGTTGCCTGTCAAAAGACAATTTGGAAATGAGGACTTGAGCCATGTTATGCAATCAGTCACTTCTTTGGGCAACAAGTACTAAATGCAGTGGTTAAAAAGTTGGAGGTGTGGTAAGGAATATTTTATTATCCACTATTAACACTTTAACTCAGATAAGGAGGGAATAGGGCATTAGAGTGGCATGAGTTTTAATGAGTAAGAGAAATTAAGCTGGTGCTTAAGGCAGTGTGTGGTCTGGATGAGGTCCCACACCAGAGACAGATCTGACCACAGAAGTTCAGTTCAGTCACTCAGTCGTATCCGATTCTTTGCGACCCCATGGACTACAGCACGCCAGGCCTCCCTGTTCATCAGCAACTCCCAGAGCTTACTCAAACTCATGTCCATTGAGTCGGTGACGCCATCCAACCATCTCATCCTCTTTATTCCCCTTCTCCTCCTGCCTTCAATCTTTCCCAGCATCAGGGTCTTTTCAAATGAATCAGCTCTTTACATCAGGTGGCCAAAGTGCTGGAACTTCAGCTTCAACATCAGTCCTTCCAATGAACACCCAGGACTGATCTCCTTTAGGATGGACTGGTTGGATCTCCTTGCAGTCCAAGGGACTCTCAAGAGTCTTCTCCAACATCACAGTTCAAAAGCATCAATTCTTTGGCGTTCAGCTTTCTTTATAGTCCAACTCTCACATCCATACATGACCACTGGAAAAACCATAGCCTTAACTAGACAGACGTTTGCTGGCAAAGTAACGTCTCTGCTTTTTAATATGCTGTCATAACTTTTCTTTCAAGGAGTAGACCACAGAAGGTCACTGAAAATGCTAAAGAGGAGGTGGTGGGACTCTGAAGATGCCCCTTGGGCCTCACTCCAGTTCTCCAGTGTCTCAAGTTGCAGAACTTACGGTCTAACAGTTAAGAATTTTATGGGCTATAAGACACCACCTTTCGAACACTTTATGATTCTAAAATTTCATTAGCTGCTCTTCCTAAACTTTACTTAACATATAAACCAGTCACACTTTTGAAAGGAAGCAAGAAATAGATTTGTTGATGTATCAAGCATGGTGTCACCCAAATCCTGTGAGAAAAGAGTTACCTTCTTATTTGATGGGTGAAAATAGACTCACAGAGATAGCCATTTTACCTAGTACTTCATAACTCCATGCAACAAAGCTCTAAGGTCTAATCCCAAAGCTCATGTGCTTTCTATCATCTCATGATACTGCTATGAAAAACCCACCACATATGTCACCCACAAAACAAAGACATTTCAAAAAGGGACATAGATGGCTTTAGAGAAGTACATGAGCATTCTGAAATGAAACCAAATCTGAGTGGTTGTGTGATTTTTGGGGAAGGGACAATTTATAATTTTCATCAAATTCCCAAAGGGTTAAGCCATAAAATTTGAAAAACCGCTGCACTCAGTGTATTTTGAAACTAACAGCCATATTCCCCTTCAGTCCACCATATGGCATGCTGAGTTTATTCCCAACATATTCAATTTTCTCCAGAGATAGGAGAAAGGCTGGAAACCTTAGAAAGAAGAAGGAGATTAAATAATAATGAAGTACAGAAGAGTCCATTTAGCTATGTGTGCTGTTTGGCAGCTGCCCATATAATTTCTGGTTATCAGTATACCCCAGGGGCTATTGCAGGTTCATTAATATACTTTTAGACTGGAAGATCCTTTGAGATCATAGAGTCCAATGCCCTCAGTTTATAGATGATAAAACCAAGAGTTAGTGGCCTAGAGTGACTCACGGATTGTCATATATCCTTTTACTGGCTGGCTAATAGACAATATTTACCCAGCAATCAGTCATTTTTGGTCATCATCTGTGCCTCCATGGTTAGCCGAAGGAAGGAGAAAACACTGGGCTCATATTCAAACTGTCCCTTCCAGTTCTAATATTGATCTAGCATAACTAGATACTATTTAGTTTTTGAGTTCTAATCAGATTTGTACGGTGGCACCACAGCCGTCTGGCACCAGTATGGTCTGCAGACGATGTCAGGAAAAGTTGACATGAGGCTGAGGATTCTTGCAATCCAAATTAGTAAACCAGAAAAGAGAAGATGTACTTCTTGAATGCAGCTTAATGTGGCAGACTGTGCCAATTTTGCTAATATAAGCCAAGCTATAATGATAAAATCAGTAATTTAATTAGTCTGTTGCAAATGAAAACATTCTATCTACACTATTATTTGAATGTATTATGATTCTATTGATTTTCTTCTCAGTAAAAATGGAAGAAGAAACTTTTTTTCAAAAGTCCGTTTTAAAATCTTTTTGTTAAGAAAAAACTGCTAAAATAAACTGCATTTTTAGACTGCACTATAAATTTCATATTGGTTCAATTTGATGTATGCTCCTGGTCATCAAATATGCTCCATTGGAACTGAAATAAATTAGATATTTGAAATAAAAAGGCCACAGAAATATTCATATAAATAAAACAGGCCAGAGGCCGCTGTATAGAAGACAGTTCCAGAAGGAAGTTCAAGGAAGTTTTATGCACTGTGAGCCTGGGCAAATCGTTGGCCTTTCTGGACCTTCGCATTTCTTCCTACAAAACACTGAATTCTGTGTTATTTTTAAAGCTTACTCCAACTCTAAAGTTTTATGTCTATGATTCTATCATACTCTTTTATCCCTAGGTATGAAGTCAAACAACATTTAAATTAGGTTACTAAAAATGAATTGTAATAATTACCAAAGATCACAAAGAAAGTGGAGATTGAAATAATTAAATCAATGTATTTTGGTTGAGGTCCTGTATTTAAATTAAAAAGCTCCATGTAACAGTTTATTATTAGATTCTGATTCTAGAATCCTAACCAGAAGGAACTCTTAGAGGCCATCACTTAATACAATTCATGATAGAAATTTCCTCTAAAATATCACAAAGACAGAGTGTTTATCCCTCGTTTACAATAATTAAGAATGACCAAAACATCAAGTTGGATGAGGTATAAAAATTAATCACTGTATGTGCAACATGAAGGTATTGGTGACCCTGAAAGAGCAGTTTCAGGGAGCAATAGGGTGAAGGACTGATGGAAGGCCGTCCATGAGAGGCAAGAAGAGGAAACAAGGCCGGAGTACTGATGACTGTTTAGAGAAGTTCTACTCTAAAGTGGAGCAGAAAAACTGGAGTGCAGCTGGAGGGGAAGACAGGGCAAAGAAAAGTCAAATTAAAGATGGGAGAAATAATAGGTTTGCACGCTGTGGGAATGATCTTGTACAAAAGGACAATTCTGATGATACAGAGTGAAGAGGGGAAAACTGGTAGAGCAGTGTTCATGAGTAAGCACAAGGGAAGGCGATCCAGTGACCAACAAGAGCATGGGTGGGTCACCTCAATAATGTGGGCACAGAGGCTGGGGCCAGGTGGTTCTGTTGATGGACTCTTCAGAAGTTCTCTTCTGACCGCTATTTTTAAATGAAATAAGAACGGAGGAGATCAGTTCAGAGACAAAAAGGGGAATGTGTGGAGGTTCAAGAGGAGAGGGTGATGGATGAATGATGGGCACAGAAACAGCTGCTGGGCAGTGCTAATGACCCCTTTCAGTTAATGGTCATGAACTGAAAGTGAGGGCATTATCATGGTATATGTTTTTCTCTAGAAATGTTAGATTGCAAGGGATCCTGCATAGACAGAGGGTTGGATTTAGTTACTAATGGAATTGAGGGTATAAGTTAAGGAGTAATTTTGATGAAGAGCCACATAATTAAGCTGGTAGAAGGAAATTAAAGCTGTGATGGGGTGAAGGCAGTGTGAAGGTGGTGGGATCAATGGATTGTAGGTTCCTCGGCATTGCCTGAGTTGGAGTAATAATAAATAATAAAGAGAGCAAGATGGGAAGACAAGTAGTAGTTGGGGATGCAAATAGGATTAGGAAAGGAATGCAACTGTTGGCAGTTCGAAGGTTAGATTCAGGGGTGGTTGTGGCAAAGTAAGGGCAAAATAAGCTCAGATATTTACTTCTGTAGAAGCTTTCCCTGAGTCCACCTTTCCTTTCCTCTTGCCTTTGAAGTCTCATCATACTTCATTTGCAGTTGTACCTCAACTCTACTTTGTATTGTTATTCAATAGGTACATTTTAGAGTATAAGCTCCTTGAAGTTTGGGAATTTGTCAGTTATCTTCATATCCCTTAGCACCTAATGATTCCCTGACTGCACAACTACATGCAATAAAAGCATAATATATATATTTGCTAAATGAACAGACATATAAGTAAATAACAACAGTAGTAGCTAACACTGTCTGTCTGTGCCAAGGATTCTCCTACATGTTTTATATAATGTTACTAAACTTTAACACCCTCCTGCAGATACATGATGCTTATAATACATGTACAGTAACTGTGAGAAGAGAATGATTTAACTGACTCACATTATAAGACTGTAGTCAGGGATGTGCATCAGCACATGTGATAGGCAGGGGGCTTCTGGCTGAAGGTCAGGGATTTTATAGAGTAGGGTAGGCAAATGAAATTAAAAGACACTTGCTCCTTGGAAGAAAAGCAATGGCAAACCTAGACAGTGTATTAAAAAGCAGAGACATTACTTTGTCTACAAAGGTCCATATAGTCAAAGCTATGGTTTTTCCAGTAGTCATGTTCTGATGTGAGAGCTGGACAATAAAAAGGCTAAGCACCAAAGAATTGACGCTTTGGAACTGTGGTGCTGGAGAAGACTCTTGAGAGTCCCTTGGACTGCAAGGAGATCAAACCAGTCAATCCTAAAGGAAATCAACCCTGAATATTCATTGGAAGGTCCGATGCTGAAGCTGAATCTCCAGTACTTTGGCCACCTGATGTGAAGAGCCAACTCACTGGAAAAGACCCTGATGCTGGGAAAGACTGAAGGCAAGAGGAGAAGGGGTGACAGAGGATGGGATGGTTGGATGGCATCACCAAGTCAATGGATATTAGTTTGAGCTGGGAGATAGTGAAGGACAAGGAAGCCTGGGTGCGCTGCAGTCCATGGGGTGGCGAAGATTCAGACACGACTGAGTGACTGAACAACAAGATGCCAGCAAACTTTGTCTATAAAATGCCAGCGAGTAAATATATTTTTAGTGGCCATATGGTCTCTGTAGCAACTAGTCAGCTCTGCCATCGTAGAATGAAATCAGCCACAGACAATCCATAAAGGAACAAGGGTGGCTATGTTCCCATAAAACTTTATTTACAAACACTGAAATTTGAATATCATATAGCTATCATGTGTCATAATATATCCTTCTTTGGGTGTTTTTCAACCATTTAAAAGTGTAAATGGTCCCAGGTAGTACAAAAACTAGTGGCAAGTCTTTGACCCAAAGGCTATATTGCACAGTTTGCTGACTTCTGGGACAGAGAAAAGTCCTCATGGTTTTGGCTTAGGCAGTAGTTTTCAGTGTCGATAGAAACTCAGGTTGGTCATTGTTCTTGTTCTCATGCCTCTTGCCCTAAGGTTTTGATATAATCCCATAACCATCTGAAAAGTATTTCCTGAAAACTCTTTATTAGCTCATCAAAATTCACAGGGTTGGTAGATGCAAAAAAAAAAAAGAAAGAAAAGATAACAAATAAAGAAGGCAAGTTCAACAAAAGCAAAGACTAGAGAAATCAAGTGACTTTTTTAACTAACAGAGCTGGGTGAGAACTGTGGACTTATCTGGTCTTCATTCCCTTGACCACCCTACAATACAATGCTAAGTCATGCTAAGGATTAATTAATGCCTTGCTCTGAATGTGCTCATGACACTTCATCTGCCATGCACACAGAATGTTCTGTATGTATTTATTGTTTGAATAAATTAACTCACATTTAAATACTGGCATGGTGAGAGAGTAAGTGTTCAGTGCCATCTTAATCAGTAGGGTAACTTAGGGTTTTATGCAAGGCAAGAGTACTCTACTAACCAGCTATTAAAAAGCAAAAAGCACTCTTTCTGAACTAGTACAAATTCCATTTGAGTAAATTAGCCCATGATCTGCCATAGCTAAATCTCCAAAAGCTGTGACAGTAGAGAGAAGGAAAAACAAAAACAAAAAACCAAGTCTCCGATGGGTGAAAATTCCCAGGTGAAATACATTAAATGACCTCAGCCCTGCACTTTCAAGTTTCCTCTCCATAGCCCAAATTTCATAAAATACAGGGCAATTTCTACAGCTAAGACTGGAGTCTAATGGGCACAAAAAGGCCTATTTTCCAAACACATGCATATGTTCTCTCTTTTCCACTTGATCCACTTGACTCTCCTTTGATGAAGTACCTGCTCTTTCCTGTATCCCTCTGTTTATATAAAGACATAATGAAATGGAATGATGTTCGAAGAATGGGGTTATTTTAGACACTACTGGAAGACATTATGATCCTTTGGCTGAATGAGGACAAATCCCTAGCTAAAGAAGGGAACGGTGCATCTGGCAAAGAATGAACACCGATCAGACCTATTTTAGCTTTATCAGGTTGATTTTCCTTTACATTAAAGGAAAATCTGTAATCAGAATGTTTTTGGCGTTCTGTTTTAAGACCAAGTAGAAAGATATAAAGAAATCCAGAAGAGTCATAGTTTTTCAACTGAAAGTTTCAAATATTAGGATTGCTTTTACCCCTAACAAGATTGATACATTATTAAAGTTTATTTTTTTAAATCTTAATTCTCTTTCATTCTATTTAGTGGTGGCTCTCCTGGTTATTACAGTATCAACAGGGTATTAACTGCCAGTGATGGAAAAGTAATAAACCATGCTGGAAAAAGAAGAAAATTAATTACATTCCTTTGCTTCTTCACAACAGGAAATATGCAGTTGCTTATAAGCGCAGTTAAATACACAGTAATAATAATTTTAACAATAATAAAACTCTGTATAAATGCAAGACTTAGTTTTTTCCTCCTCTCCTTTTCCGTGTTGCAAATTTATCACTTCCATCTATCTGCTGAATAAACAGATACATTTCTGGGTTATGATGTTTGTTACAAAAAACATTTCATAGGCAAAGAAAAGCAGGGAACAGTTCCTGATAAAGGAATTCATTCTAAACAGCTCCATGCCTGAGTACACACATAGAAATTTCAATGACTTCAGGAAATGCCATATGCAGATATTCAAGGATGTTTTAAAAGGTTTAGTTCCAGAGATGTATTCCTATATCCCTTGCTGAGCAGAAATGCTTTCATTAAAGGCTGCCTTGTCTAGGTTACAGTTTTAATTATAAAGGAAAAATGATAACTGAGTGTTTTTACTCTGATATTTTAAAATATATTTAAAAATTCCCCAAACGTGAAAAGGTCACCCTAATTATCCCTGATGAGAGAGGACCGTGGCTCTCATTTCTTACTTTTGGTAAAGGCCACTTGGGATGGGCTTCTGGGGGTTTTGTTAGTGTGAGAAACAATAGATGATTAAACACAGCCACCCATGACTGACAGCTGTTTCCTGACATTTGGGTTGAGTCATGAGGGAAGAAACCCAAAAGGGACAAGGGAGCAGGTTTACACTTGCTCCTCAATTATTCTTATGAGATTTATATAGCTCCATAAATGAACACCATGCTGTAATAAAAAAAATACATCAAAATCAATAGAAATTCTGTTTAATTCTTTTACCTCTTGAATTTGAGTGTAGGCCATTTAAAATGTTATTCTTTTTCTTGTCATTATTACTAATTTCTCTGTCTGGAGGGTGGCATTTTTTGTATAATCTTGCTTGCAGATTTACCAGTCTTATAGGATTTGAGTCCAAGTGAACAGAAAAATTCTCCCCAATTAACAGTAAAATAAAATGCAATAAAATGAAAACTGAGATGAATTTAACAGGTTGGGAGGAATGTCAAGCCTTTTCATTCACTAAAAAAGCAGTGATATTTCAGTGTTCTTTAAAAATCCAATAATGTGAGACTGTATTCAGATTTCTTGAATACCAATTTCCATTAGAAGCTGAAGGCTGGTGGCTGGGAGAGTGGAGAAGAAAGTACATGCTTGAGGTTGAGGTAGAGATGAAATGAACAGGGAGTGATAAGAGTGAATTTACACAAAAAAAGACCAAGTCTAGGGAAACACACTTTTTTCTTTGCATAAAATTTCATGCACACACACAGATCTCAAAGGATTCCTTTGAAAACAGATGGAAATGTGTTCTCCACAGCAAATGACAGAGTGCGGCTAACAAGATCAGGTTATCAGTAATTCACCACTCAGGATAAACTCCAAAGCTTAGTGAAGAATCAAGCATGGCAACAATAATAAGCTATTTTCATCCTGCTTCTACTGTATTGCATCAACTCCATTTGGAGAAATAGGCAGTGCACTATAGTTTTGCTGATCCACACTGGAGAACTTTAATGACAATAAATCATCTATTTAAAAGTTAAGAATTAGGCAAAGAAACCTGGAACTATGTAAGGATATTAAAACTTCAGGATTATTCCTTGATCATATTTCTTCATAAGAAAATCAATACCTTCTGTCAATGTTTAGATGTGTGTGCTTGGGTGTTTTCAGCGTTGAACTAAAGCAAGAATGTGTATGCAAGGATCCTGAAATGTCAAAGTACTGCTTAAGGGAATGCCCTGTAAATTGTGCTTGTTCTTAGCATACGGTAAAGAGGCATGAAGAGCAGCAAACTGCACTACTGGCTTCTGCAATGGAAGTATAGTTTCAACTTTAATTTGTTTTTTCTATTTAGGGAAAAATAAGTGGAATCTGTGCTTGGTGTGTTTTACAAAGTTGGAAATGTAGATTATGCAGTGATGGAGTGTAACAAGGCTGTCTCATATTTTTACTGCAATTGCAGTGAGAGGTGCTCTCCATTCTGGAAGCATCCATATTTGTATTGGCTCCTGAAGACTGTCCTTATTTCAGTGCTTCCTGAGAATGCCCTTGTTGTAGTCAGGACATAGTCCAGTACGATGGTATTTACCTCAAAGGGATGGGGCAGGGCAGGAGAATCAGACAGAGGGACTGTCTTCTCCAGGTGGCCATGGTCTGCTGGGCGGAAAAGGGCCACCTTTCAGAACTTAGGAGAGAGTTTGGATGCACTGGCTCTAGTTCGCTGATCCAGTCAACAAATACTTACTGAGAAACTGTTATGTAGCAGACTCTAGGGCAAGTAATAGGAACACTATGGTAAATAAGCCCTGGTCCCTAGCCTCTGATAGGTTAGGGAACAGCAAAGAAAGAATTCCTACAAAGAACAGGAAAGGGAAGGCACTTATAATCCAGAATGATAAACAGGACCCAAGCACAAGTCCACGGCCTGGGAACCAGAGAAGGATCCACGAAGGCAGCCAAACCAGCCCAGGAGGGCTTCTCAGAGAAACACTGTCTACGAGAACCCTGAAAAGAGTGAGGTTTTCCAGGACAGGGATACCTGTGGTTACGTGTGAGGATTAGAGAGAGAGAGTACAGACACAGAGACAGAGAGAGGAAGAGGAAGATGCTGGTAAAAGTATTCCACATACAGGGAGAAAAATCATGAAGAACGTGGGAAGGTGAAAGTCATTCAGGGTGACTGGAGCATGGAGTGGGAAGTGGAGGTGACTCAGGCCAGTGTCAACTTAGGAAGGGCCTTTTAGGCCAGATTCAGGATTCTTCACTTGTTCCTGAGGACAATAGGCTGCTATATTTCAGGACACAGGTGATCATATAGGCCAACATTTGGCAGCCAACGGAGTTTAAAAAGACTGAAAAGGGACATGGGGAGCTGAGTCTGAAAGGAGACTCTGGGCTACATTATAGAGCCTTTCAACAGATAAAATGAGAATTCTGGCCACAGGCTGAAATTTGGGAGGTAGACTCCCCTCCCATCAGGCAGTGGGGAGGGAACCCAGGACATACCACTGGGAAGGGGATCAGAGCCAGTTATCCAAATCCAGTTAATAAAATGGGATTCAAAATCAGACTTGTCCCAATTACATAGCTGATTATAGCTGAGTCTTCTGAATATTGAATTATGAAATTATTTCCAACATTTTCTGTCTTCCACATGGCAAATGGTGTCTCAAGTTTATTTCGTTACACTGACATTCAAAAAGTTCAAAAGTATGATATTTTTGAAGGCAGAAAAAATATTACACTCATCTCTTCCATTTTGGATGAGCCTTCAGAGATTCAATTTCCATTTGTATGCCTTTGAAGATAATCTGACCTGCTTATTCACAATTTACCATTAAAGCAAAGTAGGGCATTTTCAGCTATAGACAGAGCCTTTAAGAATCATAAAAACTAGTAAGTAATAAAATCATAAACCCTCTCATCATCATCAGGCTAACAATGCAGTCTGTAAACGTGAGAGCATCAGGTTAATGGGTTTGTGGTTACACATTGAAGCCACTCATTCTACTTCTTTAAGGCAATAGTCTAATAAGTTTGGCAAAGTCCTTGTTAGGAACAGATTTTGAGCATGAAAATGAGAGTTCAGATATCATTTAATTGGGAATGCAGAATAAGAAATGTACTCTGGGATATGTCTATTTCCCCAGTAACACATCACACCTTTGTCTCAGTGGTCGCTTCCCAAATATCTCAGTGTTTCACATATTTTATCTTACCGCATCTTTAGTCAGCTGGGTTTCCTTAGTGGTTCAAACGGTAAAGAATCTTCCTGCAATGTGAGAGACCCATGTTCAATCCCTGGGTAAGAAAGGTCCTCTGGAGAAGGGAATGGCAACCCACTCCAGTATTCTTGCCTGCAGAATCCCATGGACAGAGGAGCCTGGTGGGCTATAGTCCATGAGATGGCAAAGAGTCAGACACGACTGAGCGACAAAGCAGCATCTTCAGTCAGTATAACATATATGGGTGCTAATAAGGGTAACACGATCCCTTAATTAAAAATACATGATTTAAATTGACTTAGACTTTATGAAGTATGCCAGTGTAGTCTCACAATGTTAGATCTAACTCTCGGAATGACGGTTCTGTATAATACTGTTTTATCATGAAAGTTTTAAAGGCTTGTCCTGAATGTAATAGAATTCCTTTGAAAGGCCAGAGATGCTTTTGGCCAGCTTTTAAAGAGACTGATAAAAATAAACTTCTTTTCTCCCTGGAGCAGCAGCCTTCAGATTCCTTGCCTTCCATGTCTATTTTCCCATCCCCTGCGGCCACCTGGAACACAGCTCACCGGCTGCACTGACTTTCTGGATGTCGGGGTGGAAATGTGAATCAAATGTGAAGAGAGAGGTAAGCTTTTAACTCAGAAGTCAGTAAAGGGAAGGGGAAGTAGAAGATCCTGTGGTTACCTCTTTTTCTACTTTCTTCAGCCCAGGCATGTTGTTAAGTCCCTGAGGAAACACCACAATATGTTTTAGCTTTTCACAGTCTGGCAAAGCCTCCAGGAATACACTGAATTGTTTATTTCAGATAGACCCTTTGCTGCATTCAGCCCCCAGAAAACAAGCATGACAATTAGCCTCCTTGCTGAAGACACTGGGAGATGGCAGGAAGTTACAAATAGGAAGTGCACCAGAGGGGGAAAAACAAGCACCTTCTACAAAAAAAACAAGGTGCTGATGAAACTTGGCACTTGGATAAATACTTGAAAGGAGTGAATTGAAGTCATAGTTTAAATTTGCTATGGATGGAATGTACATGCAGAAATAATTTTTAAGACAACATTCAGAAACTGTATGAATACATATATCTATTAAATACACATAATAGTTTGAACCCCTTAAGCACTTCATGTGGAGACATTAAGTGAGGAAATGTTTTTCTTTCTAAAACGACTGGCATATTGATGTAAAAAAATTCCCATCTTCTTGTTTATTTTGAAAGCTACCTTTCAAAAATGCAATACACTGCCACTGGCATCTTTGAACTCACTATTCCATTTTTCAAGCAGTCTCGGAGTTGAATACTACATTCTTGCCATATGCCAAGGGTTAGGCCATTAATATGTAAAAGAAGCTGGTATCCAGAGAATTGACTTTATAATTGGAGAACACCAAAATAAACCTAACACTTCTCTAACAATGCTGCAGCCCAGCATGCCTGTTCTCTTAGGCTATTAGGCCATGTCCAATTTTCTCGGTCTGTCGGAGGATACAGCTGTCTCCATGTGCCAGGGAAGCTTTAATTATGGGGACTTTTCCTCCCACTGGAAAGCCTCTTCCTGCGGTTTGAAAGTTTGAATTATTCAAGCCCATGTTAATACACTGTACTGAATGCTCTGTTTGGCCCACTGAGGTGCACCTGGAACTGTTCTGTTTCCACAGATTCGATTTCTTTCTTTGCCTCTCTCTCCATCTCCCTCCCTCCTGTTCCTATCTTTTCTCATCCCCTTCGATCCTATTATTAAAGGCAAGAACCAAGGAACGCGGAGCACAGAGAGACCCATGGAATTTGGCACAACTAATCTCATAGACTATTCATGTGCAATCACAAGAAAAATAATCTCTCAACTAAAAATTCCTCAAGTATAAAGCTTTATTCCCTAAACCTATTTTTAAAAAAAAATATAAAGTAATATAACTTCTATACTTTGATAGCCAGAATTTCAGGACTTTTAAATCTATTTCTCCCAAATCCAAGCTGTTAATTTGGTTTTGCTCCTAAAGTAGTATCAACAGGAAAATTATTAATCTTTCCTATTTAAGCTACACAGAGTTGATACAGATAAATCCTGTTTTATACCAAATTCCAGATTTCAGTCTTTGATTAGCTTTTAGGCTTTGCTTAAGATATCAACCCTAATTTTCCTTTATTCTAATTGCTAGTCTAGTTTTGAGTTGTCACTGTGACTTCTTTAGAACCAAAGTCATCGTCAAGATAATATGTGGTATATTGGGATTACGGGTTACTATGATTTCTAGACTTGGTTTGACATTCACCAACTCCAAGGTCTCTCAGAGGCTTAGTTTTCTCATCTATAAAGTAGCCATAACAATACAAACACTATCTAGAACCTGCAAAAATTAAATAAGATTATATTCAGGAAAGTTTTTTCAAAATTTTAAAGTAATATGTAAACTAAGTTGCCTTTGTTATTATTATTTTTAATGTCACAGAAGAAGCATCATCTTTGGTTTATACTCCAACACATTCATTTAAATTAAAATGCTTTGGAAGTCTTTCTTCTATGTCCAGTTACAAAAAGAGACTACTGAGATCACAATGCAGACCGTGGGGTTCTCTTCCTTTCCTACATGTTGAGTGTGTTATTTCAGAGGGAAAGAAGGTAGGGAAGAAAAATGTATTTCCTCCAAACCCCTAAAGAGCTGTCCAAGTCCTCTAGTTAATAAACTGGAGAAGTTGTGAAAGTTATTGCCTATATTGAGAAATGCTCTTTAAAACTGTTTCAGGGTATCAAAAAATAATGTATCTCCAAAAAAAAACCCTCAAATCTTTTTCAGCAGCAGGTAGAGTATTTAGGCAAAAAAATACAGACAAAAGAACTTCTTTAAAATAACACTGCATGTATCTCTGGATTGGAAAACATGATGAAGGACTCAGTCAAGTCTACCAGCTAGAGGTTATTTCTATCTCTGTACAGGTCTAATCATTGGATGGTAACTATATATCTGCCTTGTCATTGACGAAGAATCTGGTCTTAAACATTCAATGTCAAGAATAACGAAACAAAGGTGATAATCAAGTGACTTTAAAAATAATAACAAAATGGCTCTGGGTTCATATATTATTATTTAGAAAATAAAATATTCAAGCCACTGCCTAAGAAGAACTTAAAAGTCATTAAAGAATTTTAAACTTTAATACTAAATCTATATTGGCTTCATTTTTCACATTAACAATGTATTCTTCATTGACAAACCCATTCACAGTGTGCAGACCTAAAGACTTTGTACTGTGTTGAACCACTATTTTACAGAGGCAGTATTTTTGGTGCTAACTGCAGAGTTGTCACATGTCATATATTTTTAAGTGTGTTTTTTTTTTCTTTCCTTTAAATGTGTCCTTTTTTACAGTGAGAAACCAGTTGTGAAATAAGTCACTTTTGAAGAATTTTGCTGTGAATTATGAAGCCAGCCTGGGACAGAAGATCTAGTCTTAGTCACAACTTGGACCCGGAAAAATCTGTGATAATTTTTAAAATCTGTGATAATTTTTACAGTGGGTTCTAACCACAAGCCAGAAAGCACTGAATCTCTCAGCTCCTAAAAGCCTGGGTCTATGACTATAGGAGCTGGGGGGGGGGCTAAAATTCCTTTACTATCATTGTTACAAATCTTCAGAATATTTTCCATAATAATTTGTGGGAAGTCAAATTACTACAAGCTAAGAGTTTAAAGCTCAACATTCAGAAAACGAAGAGCATGGCATCTGATCCCATCACTTCATGGGAAATAGACGGGGAAACAGTGTCAGACTTTATTTTGGGGGGCTCCAAAATCACTGCAGATGGTGATTGCAGCCATGAAATTAAAAGACGCTTACTCCTTGGAAGAAAAGTTATGACCAACCTAGATGGTATATTCAAAAGCAGAGACATTACTTTGCAAACAAAGGTCCGTCTAGTCAAGGCTATGGTTTTTCCTGTGGTCATGTATGGATGTGAGAGTTGGATGGTGAAGAAGGCTGAGCGCCGAAGAATTGATGCTTTTGAACTGTGGTGTTGGAGAAGACTGTTGAGTCCCTTGGACTGCAAGGAGATCCAACCAGTCCATTCTGAAGGAGATCAGCCCTGGGATTTCTTTGGAAGGAACGGTGCTAAAGCTGAAGCCTCAGTACTTTGTCCACCTCATGTGAAGAGTTGACTCATTGGAAAAGACTCTGATGCTGGGAGAGATTAGGGGCAAGAGGAGAAGGGGACGACAGAGGATGAGATGGCTGGATGGCATCACTGACTTTATGGACGTGAGTCTGAGTGAACTCCGGGAGCTAATGATGGACAGGGAGGCCTGGCGTGCTGCAATTCATGGGGTCGCAGAGTCGGACATGACTGAGCGACTGAACTGAAGAGATTATAGCCAGAATGAATGTGTTCTGTAGAGCTAAAAAGTATATCCTCAATTTGGCTTTCTGCAATACACACACATATATGTATATATATCAGTGTATATGAATACTTGTATATACCTACACATATACGCATATTATTGTATATTCAGATCAGAGTAGAATAGCATATTTTAGAGAAAAAGATACTAAATTTAACTGGGGGAAGAGAAAGAAAATATGCATAAGACTAAAATTCAAATTGGTCTGTAGCTCGTTAATCTATATACATAATTATATGACTCATCCTCTAAAGTGCAAGAATATTCTATTGGCACACCATTTTCATACATAGTTTTACAAAGTAAGATATATTGTCTAGTAAAGATCTGAATGATTATTGAAGTATATCCTATTATATTGATTAATTTGTTTAAAATAAAAAGAAAATAGACATATTTATGCTTTAGTGGGAAAAATCTTCATTTTCTTCCCAATTAGATATATAATTGTCAATTTTCATTCTTTCTTTTTATGAGCTAACCTCAAATTAACAGGCAGTGACTTACTAAATTCTTTTTCCCTCAAACATATAATTTTGCTTTTCACATTTTCTTGTGATCCACTTTGGTTTAAAGTAACTTTAGAAACTTAACAAGTTGTAATGAGTGATAAAAAGTCTGTCTTAATATTTATTATTATAAATAATGTTTTTAGATGAATAGCTACTTACATTTTTATCTGCTAACTTACTTCTGTGGAACTGTTAAGATCTTAATAACTCAGTAACATTCCAATTTTAATCCATTAAGAAGAATGAAATAAAAGCTAAAGTCATGTAGAGTAGTATCTGCTTAGAAGACTTAAAGAGGGCTGGAGCTGTGTTTAAAAATTTCCAATATAAATTAGAGTATTAGCCTTTTACTCTCTTACTTAAAATAATTTAACCTTTATTCATGGCAATTTTAGACAATCTAGAAAATACAAACAATTATAAAGAAGAAATAAAAATTACTTTAAAGCCAAATTATCCAAGGTAAGCATTATTAATATTATACATTAATAATAACAATATCATTTTAACAATATTGAATATTTACTCTGTACCAATCTCTGTTCTATATCATATATAAATAATTTAGAACAGATAATATAAATAATCTTTAATGTACAGACTCATCATCTCCATTGCAAATGAGGAAATTAAGGCACAGAGATGTCTAGTAATTTGCTCTAGGTCAAAGGTCACATATTTAATAACGTGAGAAGCTAGGAGTTGAAGCTGGACCCTCCAAATTACACCAAAGCCTGTGATCATAACCACAACTCTATTACCAAAGGCTTTCCTTTGTGTATATAATATAAAAAGGAACTGTAATTTATATTTTTTCTATAATGTTTTCTTCCGTGTAACATAGTATGAATCTCTTCTCACACTATTAAATGATTCTCCTACCATAACACTTGAAAAATAAGCACTTTGACAAGTAAGAAATCTTGTAGTATGGCCGTTTCTAGCATGGTATGATTCAAGAAATCTAAACAAAGGACATTGACTATTTTCTAACGTGTATTCAAATCAAGCAAAAACACCCTCTTTAGGCAAACAGAAATTACCATAGCAGAAATGACCAATGAGCTGATCAGTCCAGTATCCTATTTCTGAAAACGTCCAATGCTGGCTATTTTAGTAGAAGACATAAAATTCCCCCATAAAGTACCTAACTGTGTGATACACTGCAGTAAGATGAAATTTTCCCCTTTGCCCAGTTTCTCATCTTCGCCTACCTAAAAGCTTTAGAGGGAATAATCCTTGAAATTTTATCCTACTGAAACTAGTAACATGTGAAGATGTTATTTTAACAAACATATAAACTCACATATGCACCATTAATGTGAAGAAATGAATTATTCCTGATATATTAAGAAAGTTAGAAATTACCATAGCTATTTCCATAAATAAATAATACATAGATTACACATAATTAATCTGCTACAACTATAAGAAAATATTGTGGCATAACATACAACACCAGTGAAAGCAACAGGTAAAGAGCATTTGATAAAATAATCCTTTCTTCTATTAACAATGTATTGTAAAATATACTCTTTAAGGGAGGTAAAATATACTCTTTAAGGGAGGTAACCAAAGGACAGTTATTGAGTGGCAAAATTCATTGCGTGTGTTTCTCCATAGTGCAAATCAGAAAATCAATGCAATCATACATTTTATTATGTTTTATATACACTGCTACTATATATATATAACATTTGCAATTTAATGTAGTTCTGAAAATATCACTACGGATATTAGTCTGGTAGCCAGGCAGACAGGGACATTTTAAAGACAGCTTTAAAAAAATTCTTCTCTGAAATCTTGCCCTTCTCAAACGAAAGAGGACTTAAGAGGCTAGTGTCTTCTATTTCCTGACTCTTGGAACACCTGCTCTTAGACCCCAGAGCTGCCATGCAGAGACAGACAGACAGATATAGAGACTTACAGATATAGAAACATAGATACATGACATAAGAACAAGAGCATTGTGACTTTGACTAAATAGTTATGTTCGGCTGGACAGATTGCTAGAGGTTTCATGGAGGAGAAGGTATTTACACTATGCCTAGACAGCATATTAAAAAAAGCAGAGTCATTACTTTGACAACAAAGGTCTGTAGAGTCAAAGCTATGGTTTTTCCAGTAGTCATGTATGGATGTGAAAGTTGGACCAAAGAAGGCTGAGCGCCAAAGAACTGATGCTTTTGAACTGTGGTGTTGGAGAAGACTCTTGAGAGTCCCTTAGACTGCAAGGAGATCAAACCAGTCAATCCTAAAGGAAATCAATCCTGAATATTCATTAGAAGGACTGAAGCTGAAGGTCCAGTACTTTGGCCACCTGATGTGAAGAGCCAACTCATTTGAAAAGGCCCTGATGTTGGGAAAGATGAAGGCAGGAGAAGAGGATGATAGAGGACGAGTTGGTTGGATGGCATCACCGACTTGATGGACATGAGTCTGAGCAAGCTCCGGAAGACAGTGAAGGACAGGGGAGCCTGGCATGCTATAGTCCATAGGGTCACAAAGAGTTGGATATGACTGAGTGACTGAACAACTATCCCCATTGTTCCAGAATCTCTTACTTATGTCTCTTGTAGCCATCCTCCAAAACAATCAGGATGTTAGATGTAATCTGTACTGAAAAATTTAAATAAAATATTTCAGTCCAATGGTGATGGGGACCATTGCTCCATAACCTTGAGGCTTTTCCCTGATCTAGTCAGCTACTAACTGATCATCCCTTCTTCCCACAATAGTACTGATCCTTAGTTCCCTAAGAAAACAGACTGTACTTTATGAATTTTGTATTCCAAATGCCTGGGACAGTTCCTGGAACAGAGAAGACATTCAAAATATCCTTATGGAACATTGCCTGACACAGAGTAGGTCCTCAGTAAATGCTGGCTGGTGGAATAAAGGGTTGAATGAATATATTTAATCATTGACTGAGTTTCTCTTTTGAATGCCATTTTATACATTTCAGTGTGGAATATACATATTTTAAAATTTATTTCATAGAACTACCATAATACAGCATTGTAGTTTTTACACTAAAAATATACTTCCTAAAGACAATTCAGTCAACAGTTTAAAAAATCACACATATTGGATACTGACCAGTACTATTTATAAATTCTCTTCTGGGTAGGCAAAGCAATACTGCAGCTACTTCCAAATCAGCAAAATGTACAGCCAATAAGTCCAAGAAATATGAAGACTTTTTATGTTTTATAAGAACAGAAATTGTAGATATTTTTATTTTTAAATTAAAGACATAAAACGGAAAGTCACTCAGTCGTGTCCGACTCTTTGAGACCCCATGGACTGTAGCCTATCAGGCTCCTCCGTCCATGGGATTTTCCAGGCAAGAGTGCTGGAGTGGATTGCTATTTCCTTCTCCAGGGGATCTTCCCGACCCAGGAATCAAACCCGGGTTTCTCGCATTGCAGGCAGACGCCTTACCGTCTGAGCCACAGGGAAGCCTTAAAATGGAAAGACACTGTATCAATTATGGAAGAGCCTTATTATTTTTAAGTCCCCCTTGCCCCCAGCCAGTAAGCCAGCCCTTATGGAACTAATATACCAAACATTCTTCCTTGCTTAGTATCTTGTTCCCATTTTAGTAAATAAACCACTCCAGAAGGCTGGTTTCCTTATAACTCTGCAGACGGTAAAGTGAAAGAGTCGCTCAGTCATGTCCAGCTCTTCGTGACCCCATGGACTGTATAGTCCATGGAATTCTCCAGGCCAGAATACTGGAGTGGGTAGACTTTCCCTTCTCCAGGGGATCTTCCCAACCCAGGGATTGAACCCAGGTCTCCTGCATTGCGGGCAGATTCTTTACCAGCTGAGCTACAAGGGCAGATGGTAAAATCTCAAATCAATCCTAACCTGTGTTTCAGTTTGTCAGCTGAGGACATTAATACTTGTAATGTTACCTCCTTCTTGGGAAGACTCTGAGAACAATACTTTCTAGAACTCACCAGCTAAATTCCTTTTCAAACATGTTCTGCAAATACAAATTTTATACTTTGTATTATTACCTAAATGATGAACAGAACTGAAGTTAGGGAAGAGCAAGCAAGATATACTTTCAATTTTTCAAACTATCTTTATGAACTTTGAAATCAAATAGTTTACATTCAAGTAACCCTCTTGACTGCAGTTCTTAATTAAGCAAAAATGTCCCATGGGTAACACAGTAGTGAATTTTGTACCTCAAAGAGAAAACAAAAGTAATATATATTTTTATAACAACAATTATATAAGCTGTGAAGAGCCAAAAGTCTACATCATCAACTTATTACATAAGTTCTCTGTCCTTGATAGTTACTGAAATGCAGCACAATTACAGATGGCATTTTTTTCTGTAAGTTTCATACTTATGGACTGTTTGAAATGATCAAATAAATATAGAGAAATTATACTCCAATTTAAAAAAACTTAAAATAATTTTAACTGTCATTACATTTTTAGATTTAATTAATATGCCAAAGACGACTTCTAAAAGACCTAGTAACACAATATGAATCAGCTTTTAAAAGTGTGCCCTGTTCTAAACTTGATGGCTATTGTTCTCAATAGCATAGGCAGAAAAAGACAAAGGATCCAACCCATTGTTTGTTCTTGGAGTTTCAGAATCATCAGTAGTCAGGTAGATTTAAAGGGAGAATTCAGAGCTTCTTTAAAGATAGCATGGTATAAAAAGTAACTAAAACACCCGTTCTGAAATTTCTTCTATAAATTATGCCCCTCTGATTGAGATCAAATTAAAATCGGACTCCTGACAGAGAAGATCACACAGAAAGAGGCAATGCCAAAGGGATTTTAGTTTCTTCGAGGTTGTTTAATTCCAGTCTCCTGTTGCTCACCAGCTTTGTCCTAGGAGAATTCACATTACTATGAACATTTTTTTCAAAGTGATTTGAATACCAGATGGTATATCAGAGTTGATGCTAAATTTTTCTTTTGAAATAGCCTCATTGGGAACACACTTTTATTTCTAAAATTACAACTTAACAATGAATAGGTGCCATTTCTATTGGTACTGTCATAATCACCTAAAAAGAAAAAAGAGAGAGAGTTTTGTTTTAACAAAAGTTGCATGACTCATTTCTTTAATCTTTTTCTTTTTTTTTTTTTAATGAAAAGCCATTAACCCTCATGGAGAAAAACTGGCAAGATATGTTTAAATAATCATTTAAAAATTATTCCCATCATCCCTCCCACTGATTATATTATCAAGCAGCAAGTGAAAATGAGGGGAAAAAAATTAAGGAATTAGAACCTAACTGTGTCTTATTTTGAAGAGTCAGATACACTCACGTCCCTTTCTAGGTGCAGTTCTTTCTGTCCACTGTCAAAGGGACTCTCCTCCTCCACCCACTGTCCAAGGCAAGGCTGACTGATAACTCTTCTCTCTGGAGATGAAACAAGTCTCAACATAGCTGGGTTCAGCCCCACTTGCCCTGCCACTCAGCACTTCAATATAATGGTTGGGAAATGCATGATTTCAGAGATCTCTTCTTTGGAGCAAGCAGCAGGTTGATTCAAACAGATACACAACTGTATAATTTCGTGGGAGGGAGCCATGCAACCTCTGAAGAGAGCTCTGCATACTGCCACTGAGGCAGCACATCTAAGGACTTAAAGGGTAACTGCATTAAGCATTTACGCAGCTGCAAGTTAATGGGTGGAATGGCAAAAACAGGGAAGAAAGTCAAGTCAATCACTCACTGGACAGATATTTATGAGGTCTGGTGTTGGGCCCATTTCCCCATCGGATGGGAGCGCTGGATTTGCAGGTAAAGGCAGCGGTGGATAAGGTGGACACTGATTTCTCTATGGCATTTAATAAGCCTTCCATAATGTCCTAAGGACAGGATGAAGAAAGGGGGCTGCCTAGTAGGGAGACTGATAGAAATGTTTGATAAATGTCTGGTGTCACCAAGAAGGAGATCTGTAATATCAGCCTCAGGCAGCTCAAAGTTCAGCTCTTTTTTATTCAACATTTGTTATCAGTGACTTCAGTGAAGACACAAAGAGCCTCTTGATCGATTTAGCCTCAAGTGCTGGGCTCTGGGTTTGAAACTGCTTTGACATTTGCAAACCCAGGATTTAAGTTCTGCAAGCTTCCATTTCCTCACAGGTTAGAGGAAATCAACAGTCCTGATATCACAGAATGGCTCTGAGAATGGAAAGAGAGAAAAGGTAGCACACCAAGTGCACACCTAGTGCCTCCAGGGATGTCCTGAAGAACAAACCTGCACAGGACACACTCAGGAAAGCCAGCTAATGCGGTTTCCAGCAAGATCAAGATTGAAATGACCCTGGCATATCGGACTAGGGTGAATTAACAGCCTTTAAAAGGCGTTTCCAGGTGGCACTGGTGGTAAAGAACCTGCCTGCCAATGCAGGATTTGTGGGAAGATCCCCTAGAGGAGGGCATGGCAACCCACTCCCATTCTTGCCTGGAGAACTCCACTGACAGAGGAGCCTGGCAGGCTATGGTCCATAGGGTCACAGAGTTGGATGCAACTGAAGTGACTTAGCACACAAAAGAAATAAAGCCGTCATTTACAAGTTTCATGAAGGCCACCTCCTTGTTTATTAGTACATCCTCAGCATCCACTACAGAGCTTAGTAGATTCACAAAACATTCACTGAGTGAATGATGTATACGGCCCTAACTGAGGTGCAAGGTCCTTTTATAAAGTATCGGGGTTACACACAAGAGAAAGCATAGTCCTCATTCAACTGTTCATGGTCTGGTGAGGAGAGAGACAGGCCCACGAGCAATCACAGTTGCTAAGTGCTAAGAGGAAGACAGCTGGATTGGGGCTCCAAAGGCATCCCAGAGAGGCTCTTAAGTGACTTCTGGGAAAGAACAAGCCACTGGGTAGGTAGAGTGGCATCTCTGAGATACATGGGAAGCAGCCCAGTGAAGACAGCGTAGAGAAGGAGGGAAGGGGGCTTCAGGCAGAAGCTGTCTAGGGTTCAGATGTGAGAGAGAGTGCCAAGTGTCTAGGAAGCAGAAGTGAGCTCTCTCGGGCTAAGGCTGAGCATTTAAGGTGGAAAATGGCTTTAGATGAGGTTGGAGAAGTCTCAAGTTGTGAAGAGCCTTATACACAAAACTAAGGAGTTTGAAAAGTATTTGCTAGACAAAGGAAACTCCCTGAAGGCAAGAATAATGATTTATTCTCATCTCAAAAACCTCACCCTCACTAACTGACGATGTGGATTGGACACAAAGAACAATCAGGAGATAGGTATAGTAAAACAGGCAGGAAATAAGGAGGTACCAAATGAAAACAGTTTATGGGGAAACTGAATTGCAGAGGTTAGAAAAGAGATCCAGATTGGTGACATTTTTGTGAATCATTGGAATATGGGCCATAACACATTACGTATAAAACTACTTAGTAAGTATGTGTAATATGTAAAAAGATGAAGGATGCTACCTTAGAAAATCACTCCAGCCTTCAAAAGGTGAACTCATGAAGGAGCTGGAGGTGGACCAGGAAGAAAAGAAGGAGAAAGAAGTTTTAAGCCCATAAAAGAGGAAAGAGTCTTGAGGAATCAATAGGATTAGATGCTGCAGAAAGACCATTATACACAGGATTTGGTGCTCAGGAGATCATCAGTAACATCATAGGGGCAGATTTAAGACCAAAGGAGAAACGAGTCTGTGACACTTTCTGGAGTGAACTAAAAGTGAGGAAGCTAGAAAAATAAAGGCAGACATCTCTTTCAAGAAACCTGACATTAAATCATGGACAGATTTTAAGCGATGGAAAAGAGCTGGATGGCAGTCTTCAAGAGAAGTAGGCTTTTATTGGGTCTCAATAGCATATCACAGAGAAGCAACTGAAGGAGAGGCAGTTGCAGGAAGTTTTGAATCTAAAGATGTGACAAATTTTGCTTGTGTCCAGGAGACAGCATTAGGTAAAAGAGAGCTGATACGTGGAAGGCAACATGGAAAAAACTGCAGAATTAGAGTTAGCCAACAATGCAATGCTTTTATTTCACCAGATTACAAACTTCTAGTCTTTAGGCAGAGCCTCATTACATGTTTGACCAGGCTGAAGAGCAGGCATTCCGACTGTCAGTAGAAAGTTGGATTAAATGGTTTTAGAGGTGTCCCTTTTAACTCTTATAACTAACCTTGCTAAGTGTGAAGTCATAAACTTCTTCATCACATCTAATCTATTTAAAGAGATGTACTTTCTTCATCAATACTTTTAGTACTAAGCAGTATTAAGTCACTGATTATGTTTCAGTAATATTGACTGAAATATGTAAAAGGTGCTTTTGAAAATCTTTACAAATATCATTTGTCTGATTCTTCTATTTATCTTTCTTTTTCTCTCAGTTTTAACTAATACCTGAAGGTGAACATGTCTGTGTATTTGAGGATTACAGTTCTCTTATTGGATAGAGAAGCTTAATCCCACAGATAATTATTTACATTCTAATGGTGAACACAGATCATTATTTACATACTATTTTATAAGGTGCTAGAGTCTCTTTTTCCAAACCCAAGTACTTGGAATCAGAACTAATTATAACCAAGAACAAGATTTTATTCTGAGAGAGTTGTGTACCCAGTCACACTTCATTCTCTCATTCCCTCTCTTCTTTTCACACACACATTCACATACTTGAGAGAATAAGTAAATTTAAGGGAATAGGTAAAATGTATTAACAGAAGAGGAATGGGGAAATAGATATGCCTTTTCTAATGCTCCTTAATTAAATCTGATAATGTTTTTATTATTCAATAAAATTTTATCTATAAAGTAATAATAAATGAGTTCTTAAGTGAATCTATGGTGAGCACAATGTCAGGCTCAGAATTAATCCTCAAAAACTTAAGTTCCTTTCTCCAATAAGAGATTAAGTACTTGCTTTAAGACAAAAGGAATTTTGCCAAATGTGCAGAACAAATGCACTGACTATTATCATTTTTAATATTGCTACATTTGCAGACATATTGGGTAGGTAGAATATTTCCTAAGGTGGAAACACACATTCAAGGCCATATATAGGAAGCTGATATATCTAGTTATTGTTGCATCAGACATCAAACTGTTATAGAATAAGGTCATCTTTAGCCTGTAGCCACTTATACCTGAATATCTGAGATAACCATGTTGAGAATAGTAGTGGAAGAGCATGGAAAATATATAGAAGGAAAGGAACTACTTAGAACTCATATATGAGCAACTACTTCCTATTCTTAAGGACAGAGCCCCTTGAAAGTGAAGTGAAAGTGAAGTCACTCAGTCGTGTCTGACTCTTTGCAACCCCATGGACTGCAGCCCACCAGGCTCCTTCATCCAGGCAAGAGTACCGGAGTGGGTTGCCTTTTCCTTCCCCAGAGGATCTTCCTGACCCAGGGATCGAACCCGGGTCTCCCACACTGCAGGCAGACGCTTTACCGTCCGAGCCACCAGGGAAGCCCTATAAACCAGGGCTACTGTGACAAAGCTGAAATGATTGCTCAGGGGCTGCCAGACCACACCAAGTGACTTCGTCACAGTTCGCACAATCTTCAGACCTGCACCAAGTGGCAAATAAGATAGTCTAAAGTGGAAGGGAGTTTAATTATTTGAACAGTCCCATGTGCATATTTCACAAGTTTCGATTACAATTGAAAGTTGCTTCTATTGTGAATCTATGCTGCAAGTAACTAACCATTCAGAATGCACCCTAAAATCAGCAGCACCAGTGAGCCAGTCACATATTTTTCATATGGCTACCACTCTGCTCAGTCTATAAAATACACTCACAAAATTTAAATTTCTTATATATAATTTTTTGAGAGCAAAGCTTAAAGTAGTTCATCTAACTTTTCATAATCTACTCTGTTACATTAACATTTTTACTCTGCAGAAGCCTGTTGTTTCATTCAGCTGTCAGTAAATATGTTGTTCAGTCACTCAGTGCGTCTGACTCTTTGTGACCCTATGGACTGCAGCATGCCAGGCTTCCCTGACCTTCACTATCTCCCAGAGTTTGCTTAAACTCATGTCCATTGGGGAGAAGGCAATGGCAACCCACTCTAGTACTCTTGCCTGGAAAATCCCATGGACGGAGGAGCCTGGTAGGCTGCAGTCCATGGGGTTGCGAAGAGTCGGACACGACTGAGTAACTTCACTTTCACTTTTCACTTTCATGCATTGGGGAAGGAAATGGCAACCCACTCCAGTGTTCTTGCCTGGAGAATCCCAGGGATGGGGGATCCTGATGGGCTGCCGTCTATGGGGTCACACAGAGTCGGATACAACTCAGTGATTTCATCCAACCATCTCATCCTCTGTTGTCCCCCTTCTCCTCCTGCCCTCAGTGTTTCCCAGCATCAGGGTCTTTTCCAGTGAGTTGGCTCTTCACGTCTGGTGGCTGAAGTATTGGAGCTTCAGCTTCAGCATCAGTCCTCCCAGCATTGAAGGACTGATTTCCTTTAGGAGTGACTGGTTTGATCTTCTTGCTGTCCAAGGGACTCTCAAGAGTCTTCTCCAGCACCGTGGTTCAAAAGTAAATATGGGTCCATGTCAAATATACCTCATTCCACTAAGTAATAACATTTATAGAATGATAGCTCACGGAGGAAGTCAGACATCCTGCAACAGATTCAATAAGAATTTTACAGTATTTTTATATTTGTTTTTATCCTAAAGAAAAAAAAAAAACCCACAACTTTATATGCCTATATGTTTAAATGTATATCCACGTACATATATTGCTATTAAATTCACAATTGAAATGTATTTATACATTTCTAATGAACACAATGATGAGTGTAATCCATAGAAAGAAATATAAATACATTCATGTCAAATGAATAACAAGGAACTTCTAAAATTAACAGGGGCTTCTCTAGTGGCTCAATGGTAAAGAATCTACCTGCAATGCAAGAGACCCAGGTTTGATCCCTAGGTCAAGAAGAACCCCTGGAGGAAGAAATGGCAACCCACTCCAGTATTCTTGCCTGGAGAATTCCATAGGCAGAGAAGCCTAGCAGGCTACAGTCCACGGGGTGGGAATTGGACATGACTGAGCAACTGTCACTTCACTTTATTTCTAAAATTTACATATATATTACTAAAGATTTTTTTTTCACTGTAACAGTTTATCACAATGAGAGTCCACTTGTGTGTTGCTCATAACAATATGTAGGGAGAAGATACAAATACATATTGAATACAGTCACCTCTGTTGAAGTGAGGTACAGAGGCAACAGCAAGAACCTGTGATCCATAGGCATTACCAGGTGGAAAGAACCAAAAAGAAAGATACTCAAGAGGGTAAGGCAGTGCAAATAAACTTTCTCCATTACAAGTAAATGCAGGCTGAAACATGAAATTTTATAATCTAAATTTTATAACTAAAAGGGATTGTATAGATCATTCCTGTGGCAAGGGTGGCAACTTCCATATTGTCTCAGCACCAGGACGTCCCCACTCCACACTCTCCCAAATATGGAAAATCTTTGGTTTCCTAATATCTCCACTTGGAGCTTGGTTCTTTGATTTGAACTCAATTTCAAGAACACTGACACTCTTCCTTAGATCTTATCCGTCCCTGGAAGGGCTGGACACATACATGGCTGAACCCTTTGCTACTTCATGAGTTTCTCTTTAGAACAGGATTGGTCTTCCATGACCATCAAACAGCCCTGCCATGTGCCATCATCATCAATTAAATATACCTGCCAAGTTTAGAGGAATGAAAGGGCAACCAAGGGCTTCGAAGAAGCTTTTAAAGGATAAAATAGCCTTTTGGATAATTAAATGTTATTTCCAGTGTTAAAACTACAGCATGTATTCATTAGATCTTTGCTGCCTTTGAACATCACTGATGATTCACTACACTTGTTCACGCTGCAAATCATACTATCTGCTCCTTTTCTCTCCAAGATTTGCAAATATTTGAAGTTATTAAGGAAGGTGTGGAATTATTTTTGCCATGGTGGCAGCCTACAAACTATACTTCAGGTACCTAGGAGGTATGCATTCAATTTACATGTGATGATCCTTGATGCCCCTAAAGATACAGTTTTAGGCTCAATTAGGTCATGATAGAGAAAGAAAACTCACTCATTTTAATCACTACAACCTTCAAAAAGGAGAATCAGGTAAGAATAATCTAGACTAGCTGAAAGTTATAAAAAATTATTATTTCATGATCACTGGAACATAGCACACGTGAAATACTATGAGAAGGTTACACTTAAGTTTATTAATGATAGAATTTACCATTTTATTTCTTCACTATAGCTATACCAAAGCACATAAGAAAAATTAAACCATCAGTCACCTACTACTTAAGTAAAACCAATGACAATAATTCAGATATATAGATGTGTGGTTAAAAGAAGCTAAGGCATCTGAAAAACAATGTAGAATAATAAAAATTCCTTATAAAAAATTCAAGGGGGCAAGAATTTGGGGCACAATATCTATCTTGAAAGAAGAAAATGCCATTTTCAGGTAAGCATCAACTACAACACCTGCCAGGAATTATTGAACAAACGTAATTTTCCACCCAACGCTCTTATCTTTTTTTCCGCATAAGATTCTTAAAGGGCATTTTTAGTCCTTCAATCTTTATAACTTAGTGTAATCATCTTATGTCTACATTTTTTTGCAGTTTAAATATATTATTCCAATCTTTTCTCAATTAAGAGTAAAAATGTTACAAGCTCAGTATGGATCAACAACTTTAATATTATTTAGGTCTGCCTATAGTCAAAATGCTCTTAGTTTATTTTATATAATGTACACTTGTGTAAGCGTTTTTAATTTCATGGCTGCAATCACCATCTGCAGTGATTTTGGAGCCCCCAAAATAAAGTCTGTTACTGTTTCCACTGGTTCCCCATCTATATCCCATGAAGCGATGGGACCAGATGCCATGATTTTCATTTTCTGAATGTTGAGCTTTAAGCCAACTTTTCCATTCTCCTCTTTCACTTTTAACAAGAGGCTTTTTAGTTCCTCTTCACTTTCTGCCATAAAGATGGTATCATCAGCATATCTGAGGTTATTGATATTTCTCCCGGCAATCTTGATTCCAGCTTGTGCTTCCTCCAGCCCAGCGTTTCTCATGATGTACTCTGCATATAAATTAAATAATCAGGGTGACAATATAAAGCCTTGATGTACTCATTTTCCTATTTGGAACCAGTCTGTTGTTCCATGTCCAGTCCTAACTGTTGCTTCCTGACCTGCATATAGGTTTCTCAAGAGGCAGGTCAGAAAAAAAAAAAGAAAGAAAAGAAAAGAGGCAGGTCAGGTGGTCTGGTATTCCCATCTCTTTCAGAATTGTCCACAGTTTATTGTGATCCACACAGTCAAAGGCTTTGGCATAGTCAATAAAGCAGAAATAGATGTTTTTCTGGAACTCTCTTGCTTTTTCCATGATCCAGCGGATGTTGGCAATTTGATCTCTGGTTCCTCTGCCTTCTCTAAAACCAGCTTGAACATCTGGAAGTTCACGGTTCACGTATTGCTGAAACCTGGCCTGAAGAATTTTAAGCATTACTTTACTAGCATGTGAGATGAGTGCAATTGTACGGTAGTCTGAACATTCTTTAGCATTGCCTTTCTTTGAGATTGGAATGCTAGTCCTGTGGCCACTGCTGAGTTTTCCAAATTTTCTGGCATATTGAGTGTAGCACTTTCACAGCATCATCTTTCAGGATTTGAAATAGCTCTACTGGAATTCCGTCACCTCCACAAGCTTTGTTCGTAGTGGTGCTTTCAAAGACCCACTTGACTTCACATTCCAGGATGTCTGGCTCTAGGTGAGTGATCACAGCATCATGATTATCTGGGTCATAAAGACCTTTTTGTACAGTTCTTCTGTGTATTCTTGCCACCTCTCCTTAATATCTTCTGCTTCTGTTAGGTCCATACCATTTCTGTCCTTTATCGAGCCCATCTTTGCATGAAATGTTCCCTTGGTATCTCTAATTTTCTTCAAGAGATCTCTAGTCTTTCCCATTCTGTTGTTTTCCTCTATTTCTTTACATTGATCACTGAGGAAGGCTTTCTTATCTCTCCTTGCAGCATATTCAAAAGCAGAGACATTACTTTGCCAACTAAGGTCCATCTAGTCAAGGCTATGGTTTTTCCACTGGTCATGTATGGATGTGATAGTTGGACTGTGAAGAAAGCTGAGCACCAAAGAATTGATGTTTTGAATTGTAGTGTTGGAGAAGACTCTTGAGAGTCCCTTGGACTGCAAGGAGATCCAACCAGTCCATTCTGAAGGAGATCAACCCTGGGTGTTCTTTGGAAGGAATGATGCTAAAGCTGAAACTCCAATACTTTGGCCACCTCATGTGAAGAGTTGACTCATTGGAAAAGACTCTGATGCTGGGAGGGATTGGGGAGCAAGAGGAGAAGGGGACGACAGAGGATGAGATGGCTGGATGGCATCACAGACTCGATGGACGTGAGTCTGAGTGATCTCCGGGAGTTGGTGATGGACAGGGAGGCCTGGCATGCTGCAATTCATGGGATGGCAAAGAGTCAGACACGACTGAGCAACTGAACTGAACTGAACCTTGTGTAGCTATTACTGATGAATTCTTGAGACCAATTTAGCTCCTGGAGATTCATTGTTCTAAATTACTCAAGAAAGTTTAATTTGTTTAAACTGAGATTGATTCAATAAGGCTTTTAAAATGCATCATTTTTTCAAATTTGTTTTAAAAAATTGACAGGTTGAATGGACTTTCTGCATTGAGGAGTTACCAGGTTTCACCAATTCTGGCCTCAGTTCCATCAAAGTTTTCAGCTCTAGCTTTTATAAAATTTTAACAAAAATGGGTTATGGAGCTTTTACTAAAGGATTTTTAGGATGCCCAAAGATATTTTTAGTGATTCCAACATAAATAAGATGATTACCACATTCTACCTTCACTGGTTTTCTATTGATTTAAACAAGAATTCTCAATTGGGATTCTTGTGAACTTTAGGAAATCTGAAAACCTTCAAAACTGCATGAAAAATTTAGCATATTGTGCTTATGTATTTTTCTGGGCAGAGGAATCATGGCTTTCATCTGATTTTAAAAGTTTTCTTTTCTTTATTTTTTATTTCAACATGTTAAGAACCGGTGCTTTGAGAGAGCACAAGAAGTTCTGTCTGGAGAAGAAAGTACTTAGAGAAAACAATTTCTCTTGTAGGCACTTTCTCATCTTTGTCCTTATCAGGGTACATCACGTTACCCAGGAACAAACATCCTAAGGAATCTAGAAAAATATACCAGCTATAAATTTGGATGTACATAACTGTAGTTTCACCATAACACTGACTGCCTAAGATTATTTTTAAGATACAAATCATAATGCAGGCAATTATTTCTAAAATATCCACAAAAGTAATCTAACAGCTTTAACAACTGATTCTGCATCTATCTTTTAAGAATTAGGATGTAGTTCTCCATATCAAGCCTTCAGGAAAGCAAAGATAATAAATTTTATTATAAAAATATGGATGTCATTGAGGGAGAGTTCATAAAACCACAGGAACGATTGGCTGCAGTAGCAGTGTGCTTCTATGTGAACCTTAGAGCAGGGAAGAAATAAATCATTCAGAACTCAGTCATTGATTTCATATGCACTGTCATTTCCCTGTAACTGATACACATGTCTCTGGGAGAAATACAAGATGTCAGAAGTATTTCTGAGTGACCTATACTCAACTAGCAATTACTAAAAGGTCAGTAAGCAGAAAGAACTACATCAACTCCTACTATTTATATGGACGCAATTAGAAATAGAACAAAAGAATGACTGTTTATCATAGGGTGCCATATAGAAAGACTTCATGATGTTTTCTTAAATGTTTACTTTAATGTAAACATAATTTTCTAAAGCATACTAGTCACACACAGACTTAAGGCTATAAAGATATAATCCTTCCGTTTGTTTAAAGGGCTACACAGAAATAAAGAACAAAGAGCTGGGGGCTCTCACAAAGCTCTGTGTTTTATATATTAAATGCTGTGAGTCTAGAATTTTTGCATTTATTTTTCATATAAATTCTTAATGCCTCTACACTATACTTTTACATAAAATAAAAGCTCCCTCTAGTGGCTAAAAAGCACTCTTTTAATGAGTTTAGATTTGGTTTATATTAACAATTATCAGTCTCTTAGGTCTCAGATTCTTTAGTTTATGTAAGTGATATCTATCACTATTTACCACATTAGAGATCAAAGATGAAGTTAAAAATTATTAATTCATTTAAAATACCAATAATAAACTTATTACATGTTAACACAAATAACATTTTATAAAGAAAATAAATGTACTTTCCAAAAAATTACAAGTAGGGATTTATTGTTTAACATTTTTACAAATCTCTTTAATGCCTGACTGAAAACTCCTGGATTCTCATAAATGCCTCTGCATTAAATCTGTTCCAATATGTTGTTTTGTTATAACATACACATCAAGTTCCACATAGATGTTTGTTGGAAAAGACTAATTCAGAAGCATTTTCAGATAATCATGCTTGTTTTTCTTTAATACTACACCAACACTTGACAAGTAATATTTTCTTAAAGTTTGGCTGCATTGTAGAATCTGAAACTGAATCAGTGAACTTTTGTACTCTATCACATCAAAACAGTTCTATCTTTCACTTTGAATGGATTTACCAAGGATAAATTTTAACCCTAGTCACTTGGAAAACATTAAAATCTTCTGAATTCTATATATCTTCCAAATGTTGACACATTTCACTATCAAAAATCTACTACCCATCTAACTCAAAAAGTCTTTACCTGTTGTGAAGCTCTCAAAATAATAGGGGTGTATACATGTTTTCTAGTACTTCTATTTTGAAAGCTAGAATTTTATCACTGCCAAAAAAGATTGTCAATTGTTCTCCTTGAAATGACAGCATACCTTGCTCACTTTTGAGAAAAAGTCTGTGAAATATCCAGGAATGAATAATTACGGTTTGTCCCCCATTCCTTCAAGTAAAAACGTTCCATGAAAAATGTGGCTAATTTACTTAGCAACTCAAACAATCCACATGAGCTTTTTCTCAAGACAACCTTTATACTCTGATATGCAGAAGTGCTTAATGCATACTTAACCATTTCATCACATGGCCTACTTAAAATATCATATTCAATAGCTGTGATTTCATATAATTAATTAATTTTTACTGCTTTATCAAGGACATTCTTAAGGAAAGCTGCATCTTCCTCCCTCTTCTCCTCTCTTCTAAATGTGAATGTGTGGCAGAGGAGAATATAATCAGTTTGGTGGTGTTGCTGTGATTTGTGCAAAGGTTTCAGAAGTTTTTCTCACCATTAATTATTGCACCATTCATACAATGAAAAGGACAAAAAGAAAAAAAACACCTTCATATTATTATGTGAATAGTTTTGATTTCACAGACTCCTTGACAGTGATTCAGGGATCACAGGAGTCCATAGATTACATCTTGAGAACCAGAGTTTCTAAGATACAGTGGACTGTAATGTTGGAAAGGAAAGACCAGCTAGTAGGCTTCTTAAATTAGTAGAAATAAACAGCTTAGAATGTCCAAGTGACCCACTCAAAGCCACACAGTTCCTGTGCAATTTGCATTGCATTCTGCCTCCAGGAAAGTACCTTAAATTGTGAGACTCCTTTAGTCTGTACACATTTTTTAAACAATTATGACTATTAAAAATGTTCAAGAAAGTCCTCCTTTTAAGGGTCTACATTTTCTTTAATATTCTTATTTTGGTTTATTCAGGGACTGTTTAAGACAAAACTTTTCATGAATAGTATTGATATACAGATTATTCAAAAGTAAAGAGTGCATCATGAGATTATAAGCAGTATAAATTTCAACCTAGAATACATCTCAGGACCAATTTTGTATTACAACATTACTGAGAGATGTTGGTGCTTTAGTGCCTGATATTGTTTATAATAATTTTTCAACAGAATGTTTCAACAGCTATATTCTAGTTGCAAATTGTTATCCATCAATATGATAATAGACTAAAAATATCTTCATCATTTCACAGGTTAGGAAAAAAAAAAACACATACAATGTTCCTTTAGTCACAGATGTAGTTGCTATTGGCTTCCCAAGTAGCTTAGTGATAAAGAATCTGCCTGCTCATGCAGGAGCCACAGGGGATAAGGGATCAGTCCCTGGGTCAGGAAGGTCCCCTGGAAGAGGAAATGGCAACCCACTCCAGTATTCTTGCCTGGAAAATCCCATGGACAGAGGAGCCTGGTGGGCTACAAAGTCAGAAGTCCATGGGGTCACAGAGAATCAGAAGACAAGACTGAGTGACTGAGCACGAATGCACATAGTTGCTATAAAAATAGCTATTATTTGAAAAACTCTATTTGGGTCTAGCGGTTAGGATTCCTGGGTTTCACCCGGGCAGCCCAGGTTTGACTCCTACTGAGGAACTCCAAACCTTTGGGCTTCCCAATGGCTCAAGTGGTAAAGAATCCACCTGCAGTGCAGGAGACACGGGAGATGTGGGTTCAATCAAGCAAATGCAACCCACTCCAGAATCTTGCCTGGAAAAGCCCATGGACAGAGGAGTCTGGTGGGCTACAGAGTTGGACACAGTCGAGCATGCACACATGCATTTGGGCGACAAATATAATAAAATGGTATCAAATGCTTTATAATCCAGGAACCCAATGAGTTTAATAGATATCTCAGTTATCAAGAAAATAAAAGCTCTGAATTTAAGGAAAACACATTAGGACATAAGATCACTTCTTTGGTGGTTCTTCATTTCAATATATCTCCTATTCCTCTCAAAACTCTGTTCTAATCACAATAGTTATAGGTGAGCATAGCAACCAGAGGGAGACTCATGGGGAAATACACATAACCACAGTAGTAAGAACAACATGAACATCGCCTTACTTTCCTGTCAGGCAAGAACTCCCAAGTCATTTGTGAACATGTGGACTGGGCTTCTTTTATCATTGCTAGAGAAGGTTCAAAGTCACATGCTGTCAAACTGCAGTTTCCTGACTTTGTGAACACGGAGAGGAAATTCCAAACTTTAACTTTGTTGTTGTTGCTCTTCAGCCACTAAATAGTGTCTGCCTCTTTGTGACTCCTTGGACTGCAGCAAGACAGACTCCTCTATCTTCCACCATCTCCCAGGGTTCGCTCAAATTCATGTCCATTGAGTCAGTGATGCTATCTATCTCATCATCTGCCACTCCATTTTCCTTTGATTTCAATTTTTTCCAACATCAGGGTCTTTTCCAATGAGTTGGCTCTTCAGATCAGACGGCCAAAGTATTGACGCTTCAGCAACAGTACTTCCAATGAAGAGTCAGGGTTGATTTCCTTTAGGAAACTTTGATTCTTAAAGCCTTATTATACTATGGTCCATGAGATTACCTAGGTAGATCTACAAGGACATCCTCTGAGTCATAATTCATTCTACCAGGGTTGAATAATATAAAAATCATTTCTCTTTCTCTTGTGAGACCAACACAGGATGCTGCATTTGAAATATGTGTACCACAAGTACCCTTACTTTTTTTCACATGGTACTCTGCTAAATTACATAGAGATTGCTATGAACTATGATAAAACTCTTTTATAAATGTCTAAGACTTTCATTATATTAAAATTTAATTTAGAAACTAGGATAAAAATTGGATTCATTGATGCTGGTCTAAAATAAGTTTTTGGAGAACAGTGATAAAAAGTAACTTTGGTAATGAAGCCTGTGTAAAGCAATGCAGGACATATGCAATTTCTACTTTGTAAAGGTAAGGGTGGAAAGAATTTGCATTTAAATTTAAAAAGCAGATGGACTGGCATTTACTAGTGAGATGCAATTTGCTTCCTTTTAATAGACAATGAAATATTGATAGCAACATATCCAAGAAAATTTAAAATACTATTTCAATTAATACCAATGTGAAGTGAATTCAAATTTAACTTCAAAGATATCCTTACTGACCATTTTCAAATTGGTTTTGAATAAAATGATTGGAGGTTTAGAGTATGACAATATATATAATATTGCTCTAATTAAAGTCATTAGTCAATGTGCAATATTAAGACTGATGTAGTCAAAAATTTAGTGAGTTGAGTCATATAACAACTGTTCAGAAATGATTGCTTTAGAAGGCAGATAAGAGCATATTAATTTGGAAAGAAACTTTTTATATACTGACATTGCTTACTGAGAGGAAATAAGTGAGTATTCTTTATTTCAAGAATGACATAGAAAAGAGTATCATAATAGATGCCTATTAAAAATTTTAAGTCGAAAATTTATATACTAACAAGCATGTCTTAAAAGTACATTGAATTGAAAAAAAAAAAAAACTCTTTGAAGCAAGAGTCTTTTAAACTTAATATTCTTGTCCCTGTTTAACTCCCATAGCAGGAAATACCCTAGTTTCACACAAATTAGATGGCTCACCTTATATTTGAGCATAAGTATATAAACAAAGCTAGCGGAGGTGATGGAATTCCAGTTGAGCTGTTTCAAATCCTAAAAGATGATGCTGTGAAAGTGCTGCACTAAATATGTCAGCAAATTTGGAAAACTCAACAGTGGCCACAACTGGAAAAGGTCAGTTTTCATTCCAATCCCAAAGAAAAGCAATGCCAAAGAATGCTCAAACTACTGCACAATTGCACTCATCTCACACACTAGTAAAGTAATGCTCAAAATTCTCCAAGCCAGGCTTCAGCAATACGTGAATCGTGAACTTCCAGATGTTCAAGCTGGTTTTAGAAAAGAAAGAGGAACCAGAGATCAAATCCAATATCTGCTGGATCATCAAAAAAGGAAGAGAGTTCCAGAGAAACATCTATTTCTGCTTTATTGACTATGCCAAAGCCTTTGACTGTGTGGATCACAGTAAACTGTGGACAATTCTGAAAGAGATAGGAATACCAGACTCCCTGACCTGCCTCTTGAGAAACCTATATGCAGGTCAGGAAGCAACAGTTAGGACTGAACATGGAACAACAGACTGGTTCCAAATAGGAAAAGGAGTACATCAAAGCTGTATATTGTCACCCTGTTTATTTAACTTCTATGCAGAGTACATCATGAGAAGCGCTGGGCTGGATGAAGCACAAGCTGGAATCAAGATTGCCGGGAGAAATATCAATAACCTCAGATATGCAGATGACACCACCCTTATGGCAGAAAGTGAAGAGGAGCTAAAACAGCCTCTAGATGAAAGTGAAAGAGGAGAGTGAAAAAAGTTGGCTTAAAGCTCAACATTCAGAAAACAAAGACCATGGCATCTGGTCCCATCACTTCATGGAAAATAGATGGAAAAACAGTGGAAACAGTGTCAGACTTTATTTTTGGGGGCTCCAAAATCACTGCAGATGGTGATTGCAGCCATGAAATTAAAAGACACTTACTCCTTGGAAGGAAAGTTATGACCAACCTAGATAGCATATTCAAAAGCAGAGACATTACTTTACCAGCAAAGGTCCATCTAGTCAAGGCTATGGCTTTTCCAGTAGTCATGTATGGCTGTGAGAGAGCTAGACTGTGAAGAAAGCTGAGCGCCAAAGAATTGATGCTTTTGAACTGTGGTGTTGGAGAAGACTCTTGAGAGTCCCTGGGACTGCAAGGAGATCCAATCAGTCCATCCTAAAGGAAGTCAGTTCTAGGTGTTCATTGGAAGGACTGATGCTAAAGCTGAAACTCCAATACTTTGGCCACCTCATGCAAAGAGTTGACTCATGAACAAGACAAGGGTACCCACTTTCATCACTACTATTCAACAGAGTTTTGGAAGTTTTGGCCATAGCAATCAGAGCAGAAAAATAAATAAATGAATCCAAATTGGAAAAGAAGTAAAACTCTGTTTGCAGATGACATGATCCTTTACATAGAAAACCCTAAAGAATCCACCAGAAAATTAATAAAGCTAATCAATGAATATAGTAAAATTATAGGATATAAAATCAACACACAGAAATCCCTTGCATTCCTATACACTAATAATGAGAAAATAGAAAGAGAAAGTAAGGAAACAATTCCATTCACCATTGCAACAAAAAGAATGAAATACTTAGGAATATATCTACCTAAAGACCTGCTCCTGCTGCTGCTAAGTCGCTTCAGTCGTGACCGACTCTGTGTGACCCCATAGACGGCAGCCCACCAGGCTCCTCCATCCCTGGGATTCTCCAGACAAGAACACTAGTGTGGGTTGCCATTTCCTTCTCCAATGTATGAAAGTGGAAAGTGAAAATTGAAAGTGAAGTCGCTCAGTCGTGTCCGACTCTTTGTGACCCCATGGACTGCAGCCCACCAGGCTCCTCCGTCCATGGGATTTTCCAGGCAAGAGTACTGGAGTGGGGTGCCATTGCCCTAAAGACCTATATATAGAAAACTATAAAACACTGGTAAAAGAAATCAAAGAGAACACTAATAGATGGAGAAATATACCATGTTCATGGATCGAATGCAATCCCTATCAAGCTACCAACGGTATTTTTCACAGAGCTAGAACAAATAATTTCACAATTTGTATGGAAATACAAACAACCTTGAATAGCCAAAGCAATCTTGAGAAAGAAGAATGGAACTGGAGGAATCAACCTGCCTGACTTCAGGCTCTACTACAAAGCCACAGTCATCAGCACAGTATGGTACTGGCACAAAGACAGAAATATAGATCAATGGAACAAAATAGAAAGCCCAGAGATAAATCCATGCATCTATGGACACCTTACCTTTTACAAAGGTGGCAAGAATATACAATGGAGAAAAGACAATCTCTTTAACAAGTGGTGCTGGGAAAACTGGTCAACCACTTATAAAAGAATGAAAGTAGAACACTTTCTAACACCATACACCAAAATAAACTCAAAAGGGAGTAAACATGTAAATGTAAGACCAGAAACTATAAAACTCCTACAGAAGAACATAGGCAAAACACTCTCCAACATAAGTCACAGCAGGATCCTCTATGACCCACCTCCCAGAATATTGGAAATAAAATAAAAAATATACAAATGGGATCTAATTAAAATTAAAAGCTTCTGCACAACAAAGGAAACTACAAGCAAGGTGAAAAGACAGCCTTCAGAATGGGGGAAATAATAGCAAATGAAGCAACTGACAAACAACTAATCTTAAAAATATACAAGAAACTCCTGAAGCTCAATTCCAGAAAAATAAACGACCCAATCAAAAAATGGGCAAAAGAACTAAACAGACATTTCTCCAAAGAAGACATACAGATTGCTAACAAACACATGAAAAGATGCTCAACATCACTCATTATCAGAGAAATGCAAATCAAAACCACAATGAGGTACCATTTCATGCCAGTCAGAATGTCTGCGATCCAAACTAAGACAGCCACTATGGAGAACAGTGTGGAGATTCCTTAAAAAACTGGAAGTAGAACTGCCTTATGACCCAGCAATCCCACTGCTGGGCATACACACTGAGGAAACCAGAATTGAAAGAGACACATGTACCCCAATGTTAATCGCAGCACTGTTTATAATAGCCAGGACATGGAAACAACCTAGATGTCCATCAGCAGATGGATGGATAAGAAAGCTGTGGTACATATACACAATGGAGTATTACTCAGCCATTAAAAAGAATACATGTGAATCAGTTCTAATGAGGTGGATGAAACTGGAGCCTATTATACAGAGTGAAGTAAGCCAGAAAGAAAAACAACAATACAGTATACTAATGCATATATATGGAATTTAGAAAGTTGGTAATGATAACCCTGTATGCGAGACAGCAAAAGAGACACAGATGTATAGAACAATCTTTTGGATTCTGTGGGAGAGGTAGAAGGTGGGATGATTTGGAAGAATGGCATTAAAATATGTATAATATCATATAAGAAACGAATCGCCAGTCTAGGTTCGATGCAGGGTACAAGATGCTTGGGGCTGGTGCACTGGGATGACCCAGAGGGATGGTACAGGGAGGGAGGTGGGAGAGGGATTCAGGATGGGGAACACATGTACACCTGTGGCAGATTCATGTTGATATAGCAAAACCAATACAATATTGTAAAGTAACTAGCTGCCAATTAAAATAAATAAATTTAAATTAAAAAAAAAAAAGCAAAAGACCCTGATGCTGGGAAGGATTGGGGGCAGGAGGAAAAGGGGACGACAGAGGATGAGATGGCTGAATGGCATCACCCACTCCTATGAACTTGAGTTTGAGTAGACTCCCGGTGTTGGTTATGGACAAGGAGGCCAGGCATGCTGTGATTCATGGGGTCACAAAGAGTCGGACACAACTGAGCGACTGAACTGACTGAATTGAACTGATAGGAAGTTATAGCTCTCTCACTGTTGACTAGAGTAGTAGCTCAGTGCAACATCTCAGATGTTCCAAACTGCCCCAGCACACAGTCCCACGTGGAGGCAAGACCCAGGAAAGAAGTGACTGAACACAAAGGTTGGTGAGGTGAGTCTCCTGCTAGTCCTCTGCATCCCAAAAACCTTAAACTGTATGTAGAGATATTCCTGCTCCTGGGAACTGGGACACAGCTGTCCTTGATAACTGGGTGTTCTCACAGTCAAGCAGGTTGAAACAAGAAAAGAATGATCCCTTCAGATGAGGAATCCTATTAACAAGCATCCAGGAAGACAAAATGAGAATCAATCCCACAAAGTATATTGGTCTGTAAAGTGTCACACTAACCTGGGATGTGGTTAACATCGAATACAGAGTCCCACTTTAGAGATTCAGATTTAGGAAAGATAAGGCCATGGAAGGCTTCCCAGGTGGCTCAGTGGTGAAAAATCCACCGGCCAATGCAAGAGACCCAGGTTTGACCCCTGGATCCAGAAGATACCCTAGAGAAAGAAATGGAAACCCACCCCAATATTCTTGCCTGGGAAAACCCAGGGACAGAGAAACCTGGTGTGCTACAGGCCATGGGGTTGCAAAAGAGTCAGACACAACTTAGTGACTAAACAATAACGAGGCCAAGAAAGCTGGCTTTGTACCAGTAATCTAGGGGTGCCACTGAAAGGGGTTTCTTTGGCCACACTAAAGAAACCCTTTTACTGAGTATGTATGAGTACTAGAGAACATGAAGTTCCAAAAATGGTGATATGTTAATATGTTTCAAATAACTGAAACTTGTAATACACTTAAAACACAAATAGAGTTGTCCAAGATACAGATTTAAGTAATAGTAAGTGAAAACTTCTTACTATTTGGATGACTTGTCAATAAAACATACCTATACACCCTCTCTAAAATATCACCCAGTGTAATAAATTAAACTGTAATCTCAGGCTGAAAATATTAACCAAGCTTTTGTGTTAAACATTTCTATATATATTTTTTTAATAAGAGGACTAAAACACTGAAAGACATAATACTACATTTACCTTTGGGCCAAGATTATTTCACATTTTGAGCAGAAAATTATTTGCACTAAATATTACCTGCCAGGGCTCTTTTCCAAGTTTTATTTCATAAATATAAAATATATCTAAAGAAAAGGGTCTTTATTTATACTTGAACATGACTTTGAGTAAGTTCTCAAGGGTAACAGGCATAGAACAAGACTTATGAGTCAATAGAAGACAGCAGTGAACTTGTTCCCTCTCATATATGACAATTAGACAAGAAAGCAGTGATAGAATGGTGGGAAAAAATATTAGTCTTAGTGCTTACAGAAGTCTTAGATTGCAATGCAAACTAATATTCTTATATCTAAAATATCTTTCAAGTTTTAAATTCACAGGAAGATGGCAACCTCCTCCAGGGAGCTCAATACAACATTTTTATAGCTAATAAATGAATGACAAATCTGCCTTTACTATATACCAATAATGAGAGAGAGGCTGCTGCTGCTGCTGCTAAGTTGCTTCAGTCGTGTCTGACTCTGTGCGACCCCATAGACGGCAGCCCACCAGGCTCCCCCATCCCTGGGATTCTCCAGGCAAGAATAATGGCGTGGGTTGCCATTTCCTTCTCCAAAGCATGAAAGTGAAAAGTAAAAGTGAAGTCACTCAGTCATGTCTGACTCCTAGCGACCCCATGAAGTGCAGCCCACCAGGCTCCTCCATCCATGGGATTTTCCAGGCAAGAGTATTGGAGTAGGTTGCCATTGCAGTTGTACCAAAGGAAAAAAAAAACTTTGGGACTCTTAGATTTTTTTCCTGAAAGATAAATCAAATAATTAAGCTTATCTGTAGGTTACTTAATGACTTGAGTAAGGAACTCTTCTTAAAATGACAGTTTAGGCTTTCAAATTTGGTTGTATTATAAAAGAGAACAACTTTTATCATTCCTTTTATAGAAAAGACATCATATTTAATCACCAGTTTTTTCTCCTCCTAGACACCCAGGAAAAGTATTTTTCCCCAGCCTGCTTCCATCTAAGTAGGATGTACATCTAAGTATTTTTCCCCAGCCTGCTTCCATCTAAGTAGGGCCCTGTACACAACAAACATTTGCTGCATATATGTTTATTTAATGATATGATTATACTCCCCACAGTTTTCAATGGTAGGAATATTTGATACATTTTCATGTATTTCCACAAATATAAAATCAAAGCCTTAAAATGCCCTTGAAAGTTTGGCAACTTTCTAGTTCACTTCCAGATTGTAAAGGTTCCAATAGGTTGAATTATTCTGATAAAGCTGAAGTCATCAAGAGTAAATGCTCAGGCTTAAGAATAAATACATTAAATAAACAAAGAAACAGAACTCCCAATTCTATTATTTGAAGCAAACACTGCCATTTAGAATACAGTAGAGGCAGATTTCTCATTGCAAGACAAGAATGCAAAATTTTACATACCAGGCTGTTGTTAATCATAGCACTGTTATATGATAAAAATAAAAAACAAAACAATAAAAACATTCATACATTTGGAGGGAAGTGGTTAACCAAGGTGTATAACTTTCAAAATAAAATCCTATAAAATTCTAACATTCATTTACTAAGACATAAAGAGACATACAATGCATTAAGGAAAACAGTGATTTCTTGACTATATTTCCATTTTGATTTTTGTGATTATGTATTTGGAAGAACATACATCAATATGTTAAGAGTGATAACTTCTGAGTGGAAGAATTATTATTTATTTAAATTACTCTTTATGATTTTTATAATTACCCATTTTTCAGAAATAAACTTTTAAAAACAAAACGATATATTATTTTTCTATGATCAAAACTAAATAAATGATTATATAAACAATACTAGGTATTTCATTACTTAAGTCATTGTACTTTCAATTTGGCATTCCGCTTTGAAAGTTTATAGTATTTTAATTTTGCAACCTGAGTAATGTCCTCCATTAAGATATAATCTGCTACTTTTATATTTACTTTTTTTAAATGAGATAAAGTTCTACATAGAGTATTCTTGTCTTTTCCTCACTCTGGCTGAATTTGGGCCAAATCAGTATTCAGATTAATACTAAATGCCTAGGAATATTTGGATTTCTTGTTAATCTATTTGTAAACTAACACTATCTAATGGAATCTCTGGCAAAATCTAAAAATAATGAAGTCTTAAATGTTTAAAAGAACACTAATGTAAACTACTTAAAAATGAGAAACAAATGCTTGTTTGAGGTTTCAACAAATGTGCTGAAACAACTGAACAGCGAAGCAGAAAGAAAAAATGAACCTTGATCTTTATCTCACATCATACACAAACATATTTAGAATTTAGGTCTAAATTTAAAATATAAAATATTTATAAATTTAAAAGCTACAATTATGAAACTTCTACAATAAAACATAGAATAAGACCACTGAGGTAGTAAGTATTTTTAGACTGACACAATAAATATAAAATTAAGAAAATAAAATCAGTAAATTGGACTTTATCAAAACTTTATCAGAATTTCCAGTCTTCAAAAGATATCATTTAGAATAAAAGGGTAAGCCACAGATTGAAGGAATATATTTCTTGTATATGCAACAACAAATTACAGGTACATGATGCAAATTACATGTACATGTAGTACATGATGCAAAGAACTGACTCATTGGAAAAGACCCTGATGCTGGGCAAGACTGAAGGCAGAGAAGAGGATGATAGAGGATGAGATGGTTGGATGGCATCACCAACTTGATGGACATGAGTTTGAACAAGCTTCAGGAGTTGGAGATGGACAGAGAAGCCTGGCGTGCTGGCACTCCATGGGGTTGCAAAGAGTCGGACACGACTGATTGACTGAACTGAATTGAACTGAACAACAAATACCTGTATCTAGAAGCAAAAAGAAAAAAAAAAAAAACCTTAAAACTGAGTAATAAGAAAATCAACACACTTAAAAATGACTAGTTTATCAAAGATATAGCCAATAAATACATGAAAAGATGTTCAACCCATTAATTATCAAGGAAATTAAATTTAAAACCACAGTGAGAGACTACTTGACAGTCATTAGCAGGGCAAACATAAAATAAAAAAGAGAAAAGACAGGCAATACTAACTCCTAATGGGAATGTGATAGAACCACTTGAAACTCTCACATGTTTCTGATGGGAATGCAATCATGCTGGAAAACAAGTTTGGTAGTCTTAAAAAAGTTAAACATACATAACATCTGTAATTCCAATACTAGGTATTTATTTACACATAAAGTATAAAAAGTCCACAAAAAGACTTATAAAAGAATGTTCATAACATTTTTATTCATAATAATCCTAAACTGGAAACAACCCAAATGTCCAAGAATAGATGAATGGACAAACAATTGTGATATATTCATACAATGGAAGAGTGTGTGCTTGCTCAGTTGTGTCTGATTCTTTCTGACCCTATTGAATTGTAGCCCATTGGGTTCCTCTGTCTATGGGATTCCTCAGGCAAGAATACTGAGGACAATGGAATATTACTCAGCAATAAATAGGAATAAACTAACAATTCAGCAACCTGGGTAATTTTTTCAAATATGTAGGGGCAACACAGATTATACTATATCACTTATATGAAGTTTTAGAACAGGCACCACTAATCAATAGTGATAAAAATCAAATCAATAGTTTACAAAGTAGAAAGTGACAAGAATTATCTGCAAACGTACATGGAACTTCCTAGGGAGATGGAAAAGATGCTGAATATCCTCATTGTGGCGGTGATTAAATAGATACACAGATTTGTCAAAGCCCACTAAATATACACTTAAAAATGAATGCATTTTATTGTATGTGAATTATGTATCAATCAAGTAATTTAAAATAGATGCTGGGCTATGGGGACAGAAATAAGAAAATTCCCTAGATTTATGGTTTACAACCTTCACCTTGCATCAGAATCCCATGGAAGGCTTTAAAATATTTTGTTAGATTTTTACCCCAAGTTTCTGATTCAGCATTTCAGGGGTGATGCCCTGGGAATATGCATTTCTAACCAGTTCTCAGATGATGCTGATGCTGCAGGTACAGAGAGCACAGTTTGACAATCACTGCCTTTAGAGGCAGACAGAACTACTTCCTAAGATTTGACATTAGACAGGTCAATTCAGCAAGCTACCCTTGTTGCAGTAAAATACAGAGCAATTTTGAAAGTTTTTGTCTATACATATGCCTTTCAATTTAATGGGAATAACAGTATTTTGAGTAATTTCCTGGAATAAAAAAGTGAGCTTTCTATTTGCTTTCATGGGCCCAAGGAGTCCTTGGAGATTCACAGAAATAGTTGCAAATCCTCTGAAATTCAATACAAATTTTTGTGTGTATGCTCTTTTATTTTCCGTAGAAAAAGGGCCAAGTTTTCTGCAAATTTTCAAGTGAATATGATAAAAAGAAATTAAGAAGAATTAAAGTAATTCTGTGAATATCTTTTCCATTTTTAAATTTTAATATACATGTGTTTTCTTCAAAGATAAACAGAAGATGAATGTTTATAAATTCATTATTTTTTTAATTTGTGTTGAGCACTAAGAAGTTTTACATTAAGACTTGGCACAGATTTATGTAGGTCACTAACTGTGAAGAGAACTGAATAAGATTTCCACGTTGAATCTGCTGAGAGTTTTAAGATTTTCTAGAAATGTAATTTTTTTCAAGAAAGGTTAAAATTAAGATAGTATTAATGCTATTATACCCCTAACTTTCCTCACTACTTCTGATTCTAATGTAATTAAAACTACAAATATTAATGTAAAATTAATAACTATACTATGTGGCTTGGGGAACATATGAACAACAGAGCATTTGTGGCTATAAAAGCACTTTTATTTGTGCATATAAATTCCCATGTATAGAATATGTGAGCATGGTTAGCTTTCATATTTTACCATCATGTATAAGCATTTTAATGGAAATGCACACATAATATTAGAATATGGCCCATTTCTCTGTTCATTGGCCACTACAACTCCCTTTTACAAATATTAAAGAGGTATATTTTCAGTTTTATGCTTTATCTGATCTGTATCCTAGATATATTATCTAGGGGGTCATTTTAGTTTCTTAAAGAAGGTACCAGAAACCTTTTGTTCCATTCAATTATTTTCATAAAATAGAAAACAACTGCAAAAACCTGTAGAGCTTAACCATCAACAGATTCACTAAATATATTTAGTATTAGTATTTCATAATAAATGTCAGAGGATTCTACAAATATGTGATCCACTGATGGTTTTGTGACTTAGAGGTACATAGAAAACAATTTGATTGCAAATTGACCACTACTAATTCTTTCATGCCTTGTTTTATGAAACGGTCTTTCACTTTTCTGCATGCTTTTCAACAGGTCCTAGACTTACATATGTCTGTAGTCTAGATAATATATGGCACTAAACTTTTAGGAGATTCAAAAATAAATTTTTCTGTTAACAAAACTTTTTTTTTCTCTCCCAATTTTAAATCCTTGTATAAAATCACCTTGCAGAATAATATCCTTTTCTCTCTCTTCTTGTCTGAGCTGTTGCTAACAGCTTTTAATTTGGGAAGTCTATCTCTAAGTTTTCTGCGCCTCACTGATTTCAGCTCAATTGTTTCTCTAGCTAGCAGAGCATTTCATTTCTCCTGAAGGTCACCACAGGCTGCCAAGGCTTTGAAAACATACCATCTTTTCATTAATGCTGCATTCTAACCCTGCAGTGCCATTAAGAGAAATGGAAGCAGGCATGTGACTTTTTCTATCAACAATCATTGAACTTACTATTATATAAAGTGAATCAGGCCATCAGAGAACAAAGGTCTTCCATAATTCCACGTTTTCTCAAGACAACAGAAATTATTTTTTGTATTTTATTAGTTTACCTATGTACATGTAATTATTGGTATAAATTATACCATAATGTCATCTGCTTTTGGAAGTAGCGCTTCCAACCATGTCGCTACCAGTTGCAATAAACCAATGATGCAGGAAGCAGTCCCGTTCTAAGGACACTCATAAAACGAACACACACTGGCCATCTGTTGGAGAAGGGATGGCATTAAACGTAATGCAGGCCTGGAACACATCCAGTATTGTTTATTCTGTCACATATCAGATGAGCACTGAAATCAAAGTGATGATTTTTTAATTCCAAGGGGACGAAAAATAGAAGAGGAAAGAGAAGATTCCAGATACATCCCAAGTATTAAAATGACAACTTGATTCAAAAAAAAAAAAAATAATAAAGGCAGATGATTTCAGAGGAAGAATAATCCACATTATACATGCCAAATACTTATACTATTGGGCCAACAGAAATTCTCCATAAGTATTACTTGAGTGTTCTACAGTTAAGGCTGCTAGAAAAAAATAAAGTTTCCTAGATGAGCTAGTTCATTGAATTATAAGGACAAACTTTTTCTTTCTAGGATTTAAAGATAATAAATTTTTTCTATATTTTAGGTAACATAAAATGTTTTCAGATTATCTTATATGTTCATGTTTTATATTAGACTATAAGAAAGAAATGATACTATGATAGAGTTATTGGGGTTTTTGGTTGTTTTTTTAAGTTCTAAGGCAATGAAACTGTTGCATAGCAATTACATTATATTAGCTACTTTGGGAAGTAAAACCCAATTTTCCTTATAAATGCAAATTATTCTAGTGTGTTTTAATGGGAAACTCACTGAAGTTGGATTCAGAAAGCTGACTTAATATCTAAAATTTTCTAATTATTAGTGAGATGACTTTATGCAAGTAATTTTCCTGATTCTCGGTTTCTTTAAAATGTAGAATGTCAAATGGGAAATTTATGTCCAAATATCTCTGTAAAAGCTAAGACATCATGAGAATGTAAATTAATTTTCTTCTCATTTTTGTAAACTCTATAGGTCTACATTGGGGCCCTTAGGATCTGTCACGTTCTCATGTAGAAGTACCCTCTTCTCCCCCAGGTTAACTTCTCTTCCTGCATCACTCAAGGGCAACCTTCAACACTCTTGAAGTACACAGAAGTATGTAATCTCCATTAAGAATGAAAGTGCTAACAGAAATGCAAAGGAATTCTGTAACAGTCATAAAATCACAGTAAGAAAAATATTCTTTCTTTAGGTTTGGGGCATTATCTATGGATATGATATATGAGTTGTATATTACCATGTTAATTATTCCAATTTTAATGGCAAAGATGTCATCCATCCATCTGTTCATCTAACAGATATTTGTTGAGTACCTCTAGTGGTAGACTGGGCATCTACTTAGTTGGGAACAAAAGTGACATGGTGCCTGTTCTTAGAGAGCTTAAGTTGGGGGATGACGCCAACACAGGTAAAATATTCACTAATTGCCCCCAGAGCTATGAAGGAGCTGCAGGGTAATGATGGTGACTGTGGGTGGGCTGAAGCATGTGGAGAAGTCATAGGGAAAAGTGGCTGACTTAGAGTGGCTAGTGATCTGAGTTCCATATTGTTGAAACATATTAAAACACACACACACACACCAAAAAGATATTTTCAGGAAATCAGATGTCCTTATTAATGCTACTGTTAATGCACATATGCGAATTAGAATACTTTATTAGATAAAGTGAGTTTTTCTCCACCTGAAAGTCTGAACTATCAGCTCGTACACATATAACTGGCGAGAGTGAAGCCCACTGCCGTGCAAGCAGATGCCATCCAAGCTCCCCTACCCTGACCTGCCAAGGCTCATTAATCTCCACCATTTAACAGCTCACCATTCATGGCTGCCCATCCTGGGGAGTGAACTACATGCAGTCCACTTCATGGCTGGCCCATAATACAAGGTGAACCGTTAGGAAAACTGCATGGTCCATACTAGTCAAAAAGCATTCTATATATTTTTCCCAAAGTCTCTTAACAATGCTATAACTCAACTTCAGTCTCTTCCTCACTGATCTCTTCTTCATCACTGGATTGGTCAAATTTTTATTTTTCCTCCGTCTCTCACCTATTCCCAGGGATCTCTCATACTCCTTAAACAGAGTTTAAAGAAATAATTGATAATAAAAAAAACTAGCATGGGCAAAATTACAACAGTGAAATACAGGTCATAGATTCAGCCCACTGAGGCTCTGCACACCATTATTCCCTGTTTCTATATTCAAATTCATTCTCTTGAATTGTTTTTCCTATAGCCTTTATATCACTAACAGAATCCTATTCCACTTCCCTCCTGTAGGTTACACCCTAGGCTTAGAGCATTCAGCATCTTGGCTACAAATAAGAGCTCTGGCGTCAGCAGCCCTGGGTTCAAATGCCCACTTGACCTTTTATTACTTGTGGGACCCCGAGCAAGTAAATGAACCACTTGGGGAAATAGAAGCACTTACCTCATCAAGTTGTTATGGGGAATTAACTATTATGTAAATCACTCAGCACCATGCTTGGACCCAGCAAGTGCTCAATACCTATTAGCTCTTACAAATCCACAATCTTTTCCCAAGAATAGCTAAAACAACACTTTTATCAGCTCCTATCAGTCCAAGGAAAAACAATATTTAGGTATTTCCTATCACCTTGGCAGTCTTTTGTTTTGGTTTGCTATAATTATTTGCAGAAAAAAAAAACAAACCCCTAAACCAATAACCATCCATAGTATATATTTTAAATATGCATCTAACTTCATGTTTGCGTGGATTCTTTTAAATGTGATACTGGTATGTCTCTGAAGATGTTATACACTCCAAGCTCACAGAGAAACTGAGAACTCAATCTGTTTAATTTTCTTAAACAATATATTTCTTTAGGATTATTTAATTTGCATGCACCATTATGCAACTCTTGTGATTTAGATCAATTCTTCTCCTTTGGGTTCAAAAACATTACTGCTGGGAGTGATTCCACAGACAAATATAGCTTAAGAGGATGATCTGTACCTTCAAGTTTTCTCTAAATTTGATTCATATGTAGTATAGCCTCTGGTCACCAGCTGTCACTGCTGTTTCAAAGTCTATCCATAGTTTTGACCACGCTGATGTTTTGTGAAGGCCACTTCAAAAGACTTAGTTAAAAAACAACATCATTTTCTCATTTTTTATTATATATATTTTTTCTCTTTGGTATTCTGAATATAAATATAATATGGGAAAGCTTACTGTTATTTTCTGGAGAATGTGCGTCTTGCTTTTGTACTAAAACTATGTTAAAAATCATCTCATATTTTAAGTTTTATTTCATTTTTTCTTTTGATTGATTAGTATTCCATTTTATAGGTACAACTTAATTTACTTCATCAGTTCTTATTGAGGACATTTAAGCTTTTCCCAATCTTTTGCTACTATAAACAATATTGCAATAAACATACTTCAGTTCCTTTGTATATGTGTATAAGTACATCTTAAGTCCCTGATTCTTTTTTTTCCCCAATGGCTCTACCTTATCCCAATCAAGTTTACAGTCTCTCTCTTTCTCACCCTTCTTCATAATAATAGATACATCAAATTCAATCAATTCTTTATTGCATCCAATCTTTTACCAGAGAGGCAGAAATGGTAATGGCAATAATAATAATGAATAGTCCTTGTTCTTAAATACACATAAGGCAGTACCTAGAAAAACATAAAAACTGGTAGTGATGGGATGGTACTTTTTAGGAGACTGCATTGTTCATGGGATTTTACATGCACTCTCTTTAATTCTCACCAATTATGTTTTATTATACTCATTTTTCAGACAAGGAGATTGGGGTTCAGTCAGCGCTGTTTATAATAGCCAGGACATGGAAGCAACCTAGATGTCCATCAGCAGATGAATGGATGGGAAAGCTGTGGTACATATACACTATGGAATACTACTCAGCCCTTAAAAAGAATAAATTCGACTCAGTTGTAATGAGATGGATGAAATTGGAACCGATTATACAGAGTGAAGTAAGCCAGAAAGAAAAACACCAATACAGTATACTGACACATATATATGGAATTTAGAAGACAGTGGTGATGACCCTATATGTGAGACAACAAAGAGACACAGAGGTATAGAGTGGACTTTTGGACTCTGAGGGAGAGGGAAAGGGTGGGATGGTTTGGGAGAATGGCAATGAAACATGTATGTTTTCCTGTGAGAAACGAAGCGCCAATCTATGTTCAATGTGGGACGCAGGATGCATGGGGCTGATGCACGGGATGATTCAAGTAGAGGATGTGGGGTGGGAGGTGGGAGGGGGCTTCAGCATTGGGAGATTGTGTTCACCTATAGCTGATTCGTGTCAATGTATGGCAAAACAAATACAGTATTGTAATTTTTTTTAAAATAAATAAATTAATTAATTAAAAAAAAAGTTATAAAGTTAAGTACACAGGCCAGGCTATGTACCTGGATTCTCTGATGCTAAAACCCCCTATTCTGCTCTCAAATCTACAATGTCTTTCTAAAGCACCACAATAGATGCAGTGCTGACTCATAGTATCTCCGGAATCCTTTTGAAAAAACCTCTATTCTGCTCTCAAATCTACAATGTCTCTCTAAAGCACCACAATAGATGCAGTGCTGACTCATAGTATCTCCGGAATCCTTTTGAATCTACTCAGGGTTGACTACTACTTCACTAGTTAAGGTAGAGTACTGAAGTACCCTTCTATGAAGTTTTCTTTCTTTCTATTACTTCCCTCAAATTTCTCCTGCTCACCACTCTCTGATAACTTTACTCCAGTACTAATGCAATTACATCATAAGCTTTCTGTTCCAATCCAGTATTCAACTTCCTCACCATCTGGACCCATTGCATTTCCCACACTGACATCTCTACTGTTTTGGTCACAATCTCAGGATGGAGGGACTCTCTAAGAAGGTATATGTGAAAGGAGGAAGGAGGCAAGGAGGTGTTGATTGGGTAAAGCTCCCAGCTCTTTATCCTCACCTTAAACAGAGTAGCTTTATTTTTATCTGCTTTAAGTATGGGCAGTGCAGTGTTAAGTCACTTCAGTCTTGTCCAACTCTTTGTGACCCTGCCAGGCTCCTCTGACCTTGGGATTCTCCAGGCAAGAATACTGGAATGGGTTGCCATGCCCTTCTCTAGGGAATCTCCCCAACCCAGGGATCGAACCCACGGGGCAGGGCATATAATATTTTATTTGGCGGAGGGGAAAATCTCATAACATTCTAAAAACAAAAATAAGAAACTATGAATACTGTAGAAATACCAGGCCCATAGGACAGGAGGGTTTTTGTCTCTTGTTTACTACAGTCAGGTCAGCACTTAGAATGGTAGAAAACACTAGAAAACAATAAATATTTGTTGAAAGAATAAATAGATGAATGGATTTAATTAATTTTGGTTTCACTGATGGTCTAACTGAAACTTCAGTTAGTCAACAGCTTGCTGTAAGTTTCTTCTTTTTTTTTCCCATATGTGAAACCCACCACTCCCACCCAGGAGCACTGTGAGGATTAAAAATGTACAGCATGCAGCACAACAGCTGAAACACTCTCATCTTTGGGTTTATTGATCTTTCTATATTGAAAATCATTTGTTTTTCATAAATCTAACCCCACCTGGAATTTCTTGTTCTCTTGTCCTTTAAAATTGTTCCTCATCAGAGCTTTTAAATGGCTTTTCCCAGAGTCTTTCTCAATTAACCCAGAATCTGACTATTTATCTGATTGGAATTTGTCTGTTTCCCATGGTAATGGAAGGTAGAGAAAAATAAGGCTAGTCTGGTATTTTTTGGTCACTAAATAATTAATAAAGTGTTGTTGACTTGATAGAACAGTTGTTCAGATTAATTATTAAAATCAGACTTAGAACAAACAGAAAAGCAACTTTTTCTTATTTTCAGTATGGAATTTACTTCCCCTATGCCAAATAGATTAGTATAACTTTTTTCATTTATACAGTACTTGGTATTAATAATATACAGTTTTCCCTGGTAGCATGTTCAATTCTGGTTAGCAGTATTAACTACAAGTAATAGAACTGTGAGCTATTTCAAGATTTCTGGCCCCAAAGTCAGTAGAGGAAAGCACGCTATGCCTGCAAATATTACTTCCCAGGCAACTGAAAAATAGAAGTGGTCTTAAAGGAGTAACATAATGCATCTTTGAGAAGGTGTATATATTTCAATTTATTTTATCTTAACCCCGAAAATGAATAAATCTATGGTAGTCAACTGGCTTCAAAGCAACTTAACCTTAACGTTAAGAGCATGCTAAAAATACTGTCTGCACAACCTTCCCTAATCAAGTTTGAAAGAGACAGATGGGCCTGCTTTTCCCTTGCACTGTGTTTATAGTTACAATCTACATTTGCTCACATAACACATTAAAAAAAATCAGCTGCAGACTGACATCAGAGAAAGTGATCCCAAATTCTAAATATATACTTTAAATTCAAAAAGGCAATAGTGCAGTGTGTAAATTCCCTTTTGATAATGACTAAAATCCATTTTAGCAAAAGTAATAAATGTGAAGGAACCTACTTCCGAAGGACAAGAATTCTGGAGGTCATCTCTGTAGAAACCGCTAAAACAGCCCTTGAGAAAATTCCTTGCAGCATAATTCCTGCCCTACCATCTGTACTTCCCAACTCTGAAGGTTTCTCTGACTAGAAAGATTAGATACACCACCACTCTGAGATACAATGAGCATTCATATGTAATATCATAGACATTATTAAACTTCTGAAACACTTGCTGCTCCTCTCTGGGAGAGAGAACTATATTTTCTTGCCTCCGTGATGTCAGACTTGGCCAGAGGAACACAGTTTCATTAATAAAATAGATACAGGTGACTTATGTCACTTTCAGAGAGAAGTTTTTCCAGCTAGTATGCCTTCCACAGTGATGGCTCTTCTCTGTACCTTAAGATCAGCAACGTTCCCCCATAGATGCTGCTACGGGTCTCCCTGGGGCAGAGCCTTCCAAACAAAGTGCAAAGGCCACATGATGGGAGGCAGACATGAGTCTTTGAGGTGTGAAACCATTGAGATGGGATCTTTAGCACAACCTAGCCCATTCCTTGGAGAAGGCAATGGCACCCCACTCTAGTACTCTTGCCTGGAAAATCCCATGGATGGAGGAGCCTGGTAGGAGGCAGTCCATGGGGTTGCTAAGAGTTGGACACGACTGAGCAACTTCACTTTTACTTTTCACTTTCACACATTGGCGAAGGAAATGGCAACCCACTCCAGTGTTCTTGCCTGGAGAATCCCAGGGACGGCAGAGCCCTGGTGGGCTGCTGTCTATGGGGTTGCACAGAGTCGGACACGACTGAAGCGACTTAGCAGCAGCAGCAGCAGCAGCGGCCCATCCCTAACACACTTGATAAGAAGTCATACACTAGAATGAAGGGAAACTCTTTTTACCTAAAAGGCACAAAATAATAAATCAGGGTTGTTATGGCATTAGAGAAAAATAACATATGTAAACAATCTGATATATATTTAATGATATGTAAAATTATCAAGGCATTAAGGACTCACTTATGGATGACTATTAAACTTGTGCAGGGAGATACAGGTAAAACCATTAATCTATTGGTGAATAAATATCAATAGTACAGTTTAACAAATTTTATGCCCAGAAAAACCTACAATATGGGTATTATGTCTGGTAGCAGGAGTTATAAATTAATGGAATCAGAAAGTTAGGAGTTCAGTTCCCATCTTCACTTCTTCCTAACTTTTCAGCTTTGAACAATTTAACTTAAGTCGCAATTCCTCATCTATAAAAGCTGAAAATGGAACTACCTCATAGGGTTATTATGAAAATACCACAGTGCATGTTAGGGTCTGCTAAGTCACTTCAGTTGTGTCCGACTGTGCGACCCCATAGATGGAAGCCTACCAGATTTCCCCTTTCCTGGGATTCTCTGGGCAAGAACACTGGAGTGGGTTGCCATTTCCTTCTCCAATGCATGAAAGGGAAAAGCGAAAGTGAAGTCGCTCAGTCGTGTCTGACTCTTAGCAACTCCATGGACTGCAGCCTACCACGCTCCTCTGTCCATGGGATTTTCCAGGCAAGAGTACTGGAGTGGGGGTGCCATTGCCTTCTCCGATGTTAGGGTCTAATACAGGTCTAATATGTGGCATTCGGGGACCACTCTGTCAATGTGAATCTTGTTATTTCTATATATTTAACTTAGACTTTTCCTTCTCAATGGATAGCTGAAGTATACAAAGTTATCCAAAGGTATAAAGCTATGATGACTAGAGTGGGTTAGGGAGTACTGGTTTCAGACTTTGGGATCCTAACTTGGGACAAGGTTTTCTGAAGAAAAAGAGAGTTTTAACTTTAGGTTGTTTGCAAGCGATGCTGCATCAGAAAGTAAAGGTTAAGAAAGATCCTGAGAAGTCTCCAGCAGGAACACTTAAGGTGGAGGCAGAACTGACTTCTTGGTGTCTAGTCTTAACTCTTCAGAGAGTAAGATTCAAGGGGAGGAAAAAAGGAAGGAATCTGAGATTAACACAAGCTAATGGAGCAGTCATTTTGCAATGCTATAGCCATTATTGCACATCAAACCTAACTGCTTGAAAATGCTTCCCCATTCTCACTTCCTTTTAGGCAACAGGGCTGCCGTGTCTCATGGGGACCCCAAAAACTGGAAAGTTCCTAAGATTCTGCATCACGTGAAGAGAGTTACACTTGTGTTCCCTTGAATATCTTCTGAAAACTGATTTCTAAGTTGTTCCTGGAGGGTCTAGTAGTTTCTGACATGGGCAGTTTATGTTTGCAGCTCATCACTTTGATTCATCATTTATACATGGCTTTTGACATTCAATTACTGTACAAGGGAACAAAATTCTTGGACCTAAAACATTTTGATGCAACATTAGTTTGATGGCTCTGACTCCAAATTTTAAAAAATGAACACCCTTCCCCCAAATTATTTAATCATTATGTAGGCTAGGGTTTATTCTCTTGAGTTTTTGGCAGATATCTGCCATTAAAACAAATTCTCTTAAAAATAACTGGGTATTTTCATGGTAAACTACATCTTTGTGCACTTTAGGTGTCATTTGTTAGTTACTGACTTGTGTTTATGTCCTTTGGTTTCTCCAACCAGGATGCATGGAGTCTATCAGTAACCTCTTCATACAGTGATGCTCTGAAAGAAGACTTTTCAGCCAACAAAGCACATTCAGATGGACCAGGAATGGGACTGCAGACTCTAGCAAACCCCCATTATGGCTTCCTTTCACTTAGAGCAGTTTGTGGAATCACCACTCTTATGCTTTCTAGTGATTCCAATTGCTGATAATATGTCTTACTCAACTTAAGGGGCATTACAGCATAAGAAAACTTTAGTCATAGGGCTAGTCAGTGAAATACTGTCAAACTAGGAAATGATAGTTATACATGCAGAAGATGTTTATACTGGGTTCCAGGCTAATAATCTGAGAAAGAAACATTTAAATAAAATTTTTTAAAAACTCTTTGGATTGCCTTACAGTAGGAAATGAACCGTGACTATTTCAGCCTAATTTCCCACTTTCTGAATAAGCTGACTGCTAGGTTTAGCCTTTGCAAATGATTCATGCTTTCCCTGTAAGGAAATGATGATTCATGCTTTTCCCCTGTAGTAGGAATTCCTCTTTAGCTTAGGGCAGAGACCTAAGTGGTTTCTACAGGTCAGCTTGATGGGGTTAGTTATCTAGGCATAATTGATCAAGGGTTAAAAATGAGAATGTGTTTAAACCACAAAGTGGCCTAGACTTGATGGCAAAGGCCGCTTCAGTTTAAAAGTGTGTATTACAGACAAATGTTAATAAAAATTAGGTAACTGGTTCAAAAATATGGTGGGACAGAAACATGATGAAATTGTTATTCCTTTGTTAATGTAATTTGAACAGGGGGACACTTTCATTAAAAGTTTGCAGAGAAGGAAGGCAGAGTCTCGATATAGCTCTTGTGTATGTGAAACACACGTATAGATGAACAGAGGTCTCTCAAGGAGTTTTGCTACATCCTAAGATTCAACTTAGTATTTTTGACTGCCAAAGTAGTGTTTCTTTGACCTAATGTTAAGGCATGTTTCAAAACAAAAGAAAAAGGAAAAACAAACCCACTCAGCTTTTTGCAAGTATATGTGGCCCCTGTAGCTTTGCTCAAACTATATTCCATTTAGAGCTTCTAGACTGAGTTCAAGGTTTACTTCCTCCTGGAAGTACCTTCTTACTCCTTTTCCTCCCAGTTCTCCTGTTCTCTACTCTTCTTTAATAATCCATATAACTATGATTTCATTCAACAAGAATTTATTGAGCACTTATTATATATATGCCAGGTAATATTTTAGCATATGTAGGGTACATTGGTAAACAAAAATTCTTGCTTTCAGTAGATTTCACATTCTAGTGGTGGGAGGTGAGAAGTGAAAACAAATGAATCCTTTATTTAATTGTAATGCAAAAGTTTACTTTCTCACCTGACTCTTTGAAGCCAGAGGACTGTGTTTTGTTCATCTCTGTATACACAGTAGGCCTTCAACAAGTATTTATCCAATGACTGAAAATGGAATTCTGAGCAATGGCAATATTGAGTCAAAGACATTCTTAAAAGAGAATATTTGAGCCTTTATTCCTCAGTACTAATTTATGAACTAGCACAGTAATTAGAGCAGTTGCATGGCAGAGTTTCCAATTTTATAGATCTAATTTTGGAAACTTTTATAGCTGAAACATTGAGTTGTCAAACATATCCAATTTCAATGATCACAATACTTCTTTTTAGTCAATGTCCTTGAATCCTATAAAATGTTTCCAGTGAAGAATTGTCTATTGTTGGTTGGTTTCTAAAGCACAAAATAAAAATAAAACTCTGTTCTTAATAGAATTTAAATACCAACATATTATTGGACTTAGCAGGATTTTAAATTTAGTAAAGCTTTGTACTTTAGTATTCAAAATAACTCAAATGATCTTAACTGAATAACTGCTTAGATATCTATATTTAGTATCCATATGAACACTGTTTCTTAGAATTTACTTTTTGTAAAATCTCCCTGAAATACAGATAAGCTCCTGAATTTTTTTTCTAAACCCCCTTGTTAGAATGACCAGTGTTTGACAATGAAGATGGTACACTGCCTAGTTTGGGGTTGTGAACATGGCTGAAGGTCCTATTATATTTGGATAAGTACCAAACTAGTGTGTTGGTTACATCCTTGTGGAATCTCTATTGTTTACCTTGCTCTGGCCTGGGAAGGCCCTTGTTCTTTAGCTTATGTCCACTAGAGGGTGAGTGGGAGAGAGGAAAAAAAGAAGTTTAGCAAGCCTACTGAACAGTTTCATGCTGGAAAATTTTTGAGGATCAATTTAGGATTTCTTTATTCATATTCATCTTGCTTCTTATTGCCATGGATACATAAGTTGATTTTTATGAATACAGTATTTATAAGTGGCAAGTTACAAGATGGCAGTATCTTATACTGAGTCTATTTTTACAACTCGAAAAATAAATGCTGTCCAGATAACTTAAAGCAGCACCCTGAAACCACACTAAGCTTTCTTGGTGAAAACAACTTCCAGACATGCAACATCATAATTTTGATTCACATTTTTAGACCTCCAGTAAATATTTTTGAGTTGGGTTCTATGAGTGTGAGAAAATACATTAGGTTCTTGGACTATCATTCTACTGATAATGTCTCAATAAGCTTATCTGTTTATATATCTCAAGTGATACCCTTAAGTAATGAAAATAGCAAATGTCATGCAAGTCAAGGACTGCTAGTTTGAAGCCCTCCTTAAAGTTAGCAGCAGGTCCCCGCTCTGCAGATTGATGATGGTGGTATATGTTGCTCAAAATATTGACCACCTATTGTGATTTTGGAATCCCACCAGAGCTGTGTATAGGGTAAAGTACAAAAAAAAAAAAAGGAAAGAAGGAAAAAGAGAGGAAGGGAGAAGGGGGAGGGGGAGGAGGGAGGCAGAGAGAGAGAGTAAGAGTGTCAATATAACTAGAAATTACTCATTTACATAGGTTAATTGTGCTCCTGTCTCTGACACCCAAACACCTCCATAACTCCTACTCTGATTGCCCTGCAAACACACACAAACAGTTACACCAAAAATGACACAGAATTCCACAGGGGGCCGATGTTTGGCATCGGGCTATTTCTTATTTTTTTGTACAATCTGCCTGTTAAAAAAACCACTTTTATAGTTACTGTTTTTCTTTCTTTTTGTAACCATAGACACTCCCACGTAGCACAAGCTCAATTCCAGCCAAATTCTGTGTGTTTTTAAATAAAGAAAACAGGTCTTCTAGTTCCGTGTTAGCAAAGTCACCTCTTTTACTGCCAGAGCTAATGCTAAACATGTAATAATACTTTATTGTCATGAGCAGGAATCTGCTTTGGTAATTAAATGCAGCTGTCAGTAATTACTACTTGTCAGTGTAATCTATTTTAGGGAGCTCTACTTTAAATGATAAAAGATGGGTCTGATATTGAGAGGGTGGGATAGGCAAGGTGACTGCCGACTTCCTCAAATCGGGAACTCACTCTTTTATAATGAATGAGTAACTTTATTGTGAAGACATCTTAACTAGATTATTCTGTATTTTCTGGTGCAAGAGTGAAAAACTTTGCAGTTAGGTGTTTTGTTTTGTTTTTTTTTTTGAAACATCTGAACTCTAAATGTCACCACCTTTGTCCTACCACCAAGTATTATGACTTTCACATAGTTAAAAATGCATCATGATAGTAATCTATAAGAAAAGCATCAACAGGGAAGTTACTATAATCTCTATCATCAAATACTGAGCTTGGTATAAATGTAACTGCTAATTCACACTGACTGGATTCAACACAGAGGAAGATCACTGTGAAAAGGTTGGCAGGGGGAGGTAGGGGGTAGTAACAGTTTCTTGTGGGCATTTTTTCATTGATACTCAACCAGGTTTTCTCTGGGGAAATGTTTAGACTTCAGGTTAGGTCTTTGAAATCTGCAAACAACAACAACAAAAGATCACGGCGTTCGCTGCTTATAATATTCATTTATCTTAACTGATGCTAAAATGAACCTCAAACTCTTTAAATCTCTACATCTGCAGGACTAAAAGCAATGTCAGGACAAGGGTAATGGCAGCCTGACTTGCTCCATGGAATAGGTGCTGGGGCCGCCACAGATGCTGGCATTGTGTCCAGGGTCCAAGGGGAGCAGACCTTTGGCCCTCACCTCCCCTTACTCTCCCTTGACATTTAAAATGAATGTGGTGGCAGGGGGCAGGGAAGCTGGGGTCTCAAGGAGTGAAGCGATGGGGTGGTATGGGGAAAAATACGTGGAGCAGGGAGTCTGAGGGGGGCTTGGCACACAAGTGGCTTTACCCCACACAGCCTGAGAGACTTATCCACCCCTCACAGCATCCTGACTGCCTCATCCTTCTTCTCCCACCATCTGTTTTACATTCAACACTCCAATCATGTTGCTGGATAATTAATTATCTTGTTTTAGGTCCCAACAAATTTGGCAACTACTCTTCTGAATACAGCACATTTAAAAAATAGAATTAATAATTTGTTCACCCCAGGTGAAAAAAAAAAAAAGCTATCCAGATGGGAAAATATTAATAATAAAAAAAGTAGACCTATTCAAATGTATTTTTGAAATATAGTAGGCAAAAGACACTAACTTGTATTCTTTTTCCTAGAACTCTTCTTTTGGGTAAGAGATGCAAGAGCCAGTGGAAATGGTATAAGTTCTCCCTTTTTATTAAATAAATGCTAACCTGCTTTACTGAGATAATGTGAGTTATTCCAGATAGTTCTAAAAAACCAAAATGTTAAAAATTATGAGTGATCAGCATCTCAGAACACATTGAATAGCCACTGAGCTCCTTAACAAGAAGTCAAAGGAAAAAATAAGACAAATATGGATAGTTGCGAGACCTCTGAAAGTTTCTGACTTTTATGGGCTCCTACAACCACAGTTTCACTGAATCTTTGATAGCCTGTCATGTGCCAAAGTCGTGTTTTCCTAGTGGCTCAGATGGTAAAGAATCCACCTGCAATGCAGGAGAACCAGGATTTGATCCCAGGGTCAGGAAGACCCCTTTGAGAAGGGAATGGCAACCCACTCCAGTATTCTTGCCTGGAGAATCCCATGGACAGAGAAGCCCGGCGGGCTACAGTCCATGGAGCAGCAAACAGTTGAACACAACTGAGGCAGCGTAGCACTCGCGTGTGCATGTGCCAAACTCAGTCTTTTGAATCAGTTAGACAACATTCCTGGATGACAGTAGGTGCTCAGTGAATAGCTGCCGGATGCAGGAGGGATGACCTTGAGCTGCTGGCACGATGTTTCTTGCCGCTCACTCCAGCTGGTCGAAGCTGGCAAGTGATACTTGGTGGCAAGTGTTTAGACAGCAGGGACAAAGAGGCCCACTATCCACCTGGTCTGGTGTGGCCTGCGGTGGAAGAACATAGACCTTGTTTCCTCATATGAGCACCCACAGGGCAACACGCAAAGACCTCCTGTTCCTTTCTCTGCTCTATACTCTCTCCTACATCAGGGCCCTTTTGCCAATTTAGGTTATAAAACACATTTGCTTCTCTTCTTGAACAACAAAAAGTGTCCTTCTCCTCAGGCCTACTTTATATACCAAAAGAGTCCTGGCACAAAGACTATGTATATGTGGATAGCTGTACTATATGTACAGCTACCAGAATGTCTATACCAGCTTTGTGTTGGGTGAGGGATGAAGGTGTAGGGCAGGCACTGGTGGAGGTTGGGGAATGTGTGTATACACACATACATTAGGGAGCCATTAACAAACAAATAATTCTATGGACTATGATCTGTACTATACATAATAAAGGATCAGAAAACTATCCCAACCTAGCTCAGGTGGGGGTGAGTAAGTTGCAAAGGAGAGGAATAAGAAAATAAGAGAAGTGGTAAGGAGGACAAAAGTTAGACAAGCAGAGAACCCTCTTAGCACAGGGGCTGGTATGTGCAAACTCATGGACTTGTGAGCTATTCTTTGCTTCACTTCAGTTCAGTTCAGTCACTCAGTCGTGTCCAACTCTTTGTGACCCCGTGGAGTGCAGCACATCAGGCCTCCCTGTCCATTACCAACTCCTGGAGTTCACACAAACTCATGTCCATTGAGTTGGTGATTGTATCCAGCCATCTCATCCTCTGTCGTCCCCTTCTCCTCCTGCCTTCAAACTTTCCCAGCATCAGCATCTTTTCAAATGAGTCAGTTCTTCGCATCAGGTGGCCAAAGTATTGCAGTTTCAGCCTCAGCATCAGTCCTTCCAATGAATATTCAGAACTGACTTCCTTTAGGATGGACTGGTTGGATCTTCTTGCAGTCCAAGGGACTCTCAAGAGTCTTCTCCAACAACACAGTTCAGAAGCATCAATTCTTCAGTGCTCATCTTTCTTTATAGTCCAATTCTCATATCCATACATGACTACTGGAGAAACCATAGCTTTGACTAGACAGACCTTTGTTGGCAAAGTAATGTCTCTGCTTTTTAATATGCTGTCTAGGTTGGTCATAGCTTTTCTTCCAAGGAGCAAGCATCTTTTAATTTCATGGCTGCAGTCACCATCTGCAGTGATTTTTAGAGCCCAAGAAAATAAATTCTGTCACTGTATCCACTGTTTCCCCATCTATCTGCCATAAAGTGATGGGACCACATGCCAAGATCTTAGTTTTCTGAATGTTGAGCTTTAAGCCAACTTTTCACTCTCCTCTTTCACTTTCATCAAGAGGCTCTTTAGTTCTTCTTTACTTTCTGCCATAATGGTGGTATCATCTGCATATCTGAGGTTTTTGATGTTTCTCCTGGCAATCGTGATTCCAGCTTGTGCTTCATCCAGCCCAGCATTTCTCATGATGTACTCTGCATATAAGTTAAATAAGCAGGGTGACAATATACAGCCTTGACGTACTCCTTTCCCAATTTGGAATCAGTCTGTTCCAGTCTGTTCCATGTCTAGTTCTAACCATTGCTTCCTGACCTGCATACAGATTTCTCAAGTGGCCTGGTATTCCCATCTCTTTAAGAATTTTCAAGAGCTTGTTGTGATCCACACAGACAAAGGCTTTGGGATAGTCATAAAGCAGTAGATGTTTTCTGGAACTCTCTTGCTTTTTCAATGATCCAGTGGATGTTGGCAATTTGATCTCTGGTTCCTCTGCCTTTTCTAAATCCAGCTTGAACATTTGGAAGTTCATGGTTCACATCTGGCTTGGAGAATTTTGAGGATTACTTTACTAGCATGTCAGATGAGTGCAACTGTGCAGTAGTTTGAGCATTCTTTGGCATTACCTTTCTTTGGGACTGGAATGAAAACTGACTTTTTCCAGACCTGTGGCCACTGCTGAGTTTTCCAATTTGCTGGCATATTGAGTACAGCTCTTTCACAGTATCATATGTGCCTGAAGAACTATGGATGGAGGTTCGTGACATTGTACAGGAGGCAGATATGAAGACCATCCCCAAGAAAAAGAAATGCAAAAGGGCAAAATGGTTGTCTGAGGAGGCCTTATGAATAGCTGTGAAAAGAAGAGAAGCTAAAGGCAAAGGAGAAAAGGAAAGATATATACATCTGAATGCAGAGTTTCAAAGAATAGCAAGGAGCAATAAGAAAGCCTTCCTCAGTGATCAGTGCAAAGAAATACAGGAAAACAATAGAATGGGAAGACTAGAGATCTCTTCAAGAAAATTAGAGATACCAAGAGAATATTTAATGCAAAGATGGGCACACTAAAGGACAGAAATATTATGGACCTAACAAAAGCAAAAGATATTAAGAAGAAGTGGCAAGAACACACAGAAAAACTACACAAAAGATCTTTATGACACAGATAACCACGATGGCATGATCACTCACCTGAGTCAGACATCCTGGAATGCAAAGCCAAGTGGGTCTTAGGAAGCATCACTACAAACAAAGCTAGTGGAGGTGATGGAATTCCAGTTGAGTTATTTCAAATCCTAAAAGATTCTTTGCTTGGAATTGCTGAATTGCAGAGACATAGCAAGTGGTAGGAGATGAGTCCCAGGCTGGGCCACTGAAACAGTAAGGGCTTTGCAGGTTGAGCTAGCCTGAACTTTATCATGCTGACAAAGGATGCTACAGGCTATAAAGCAGGGGAATTACATCATTAGGTTTGCATTCAGGAAAGAATTTTAGAAGCACTGAGGAAGATGGAGATATAAAGCTAATAAGGAAGCTAGTAATTCAGGTGAGAAATTCTTATGGCTTCAACTAAAGCAGTAGAATTGGGGCTGGTAGGTAGGTAGATGTTCAAAGGCAAGACTGTCATGTCTAGGTGACAGACTAGAGGAAGAGAACGAAAAATACAAGATGATCCTGTTACCTGTGTTGCTACTGTGATTTTTTTCTGTTTTCTCACTTTTCTTGGGTATCTGGACAGATGACACTGGCAGTACAGAAAAGCAAAATAACAAAGTATTTTAGAACAAGTAACATTAAGAAAGTCGCTCAGTCATGTCTGACTCTTTGCGACTCCATGGAACCCACCAGGTTCCTCTGTCCATGGAATTCTCTAGGCCAGAATACTGGAGTGGTAGCCTTTCCCTTCTCCAGTGGATCTTCCCCAACCCAGGGATCAAACTCAGGTATGTCACATTGCAGACAGAGTCTTTACCATCTGAGCCACAAGATCCACAAGTCCATTCTGAAGGAGATAAGCCCTGGGATTTCTTTGGAAGGAATGATGCTAAAGCTGAAACTCCAGTACTTTGGCCACCTCATGTGAAGAGTTGACTCATTGGATAAGACTGATGCTGAGAAGGATTGGGGGCAGGAGGAGAAGGGGATGACAAGAGGATGAGATGGCTGGATGGCATCACTGACTTGATGGACATGAATCTGAGTGAACTCCAGGAGTTGGTGATGGACAGGGAGGCCTGGCGTGCTGTGATTCACGGGGTTGCAAAGAGTCGGACATAACTGAGCGACTTAACTGAACTGATTGAACATTAAGAAAGTGATGGTGTATGAAAATCCTTGAACTCTTGATCTTACTGTTGGTAAGTACAGAGTTGTGTGTCTGTTATTCAAAGGATACAAGTATTTGCAGAATCAGAAATTCCAAAACTAAATACTGCCAAGTAACCTTTGACTGTCTAGTTGTCCATTTCAGAGTATATGGTATATGAGAATAAGACAAATACCTAATTAAGAAAAGTAATTCTGTCTATAGACAATCAAGCAATAATAATTATAGCTAATATCCTCTTGAGAAACCTATATGCAGGTCAGGAAGCAACAGTTAGAACTGGATATGGAACAACAGACTGGTTCCAAATAGGAAAAGGAGTACGTCAAGGCCGTATATTGTCACCTTGATTATTTAATTTATATGCAGAGTACATCGTGAGAAACACTGGGATGGAAGAAGCACAAGCTGGAATCAAGATTTCCGAGACAAATATCAATAACCTCAGATATGCAGATAATAAGCACCCTTATGGCAGAAAGTGAAGGGGGAACTAAAAAGCCTCCTGATGAAAGGGAAAGAGGAGAGTAAAAAGTTGGCTTAAAGCTCAATATTCAGAAAACGAAAAATCCTGGCATCTGGTCCCATCACATGGGAAATAGATGGGGAAACAGTGGAAACAGTGTCAGACTTTATTTTGGGGGGCTCCAAAATCAGATGGTGACTGCAGCCATGAAATTAAAAGACGCTTAATCCTTGGAAGAAAAGTTATGACCAACCTAGATAGCATATTTAAAACCAGAGACATTACTTTGCCAACAAAGGTTTGTCTAGTCAAGGCTATGGTTTTCCATAGTCATGTATGGATGTGAGATTTGACTGTGAAGAAGGCTGAGCGCTGAAGAATTGATGCTTTTGAACTGTGGTGTTGGAGAAGACTCTTGAGAGTCCCTTGGACTGCAAGGAGATCCAACCAGTCCATTCTGAAGATCAGCCCCGGGATTTCTTTGGAGGGAATGATGCTGAAGCTGAAACTCCAGTACTTTGGCCACCTCATGTGAAGAGTTGACTCACTGGAAAAGACTCTGATGCTGGGAGGGATTGGGGGCAGGAGGAGAAGGGGACGACAGAGGATGAGATGGCTGGATGGCATCACTGATGCCATCGATGGACGTGAGTCTGAGTGAACTCTGGAGTTGGTGATGGACACAGAGCCCTGGCGTGCTGTGATTCATGGGGTCACAACACGACTGAGCGACTGAAGTGAACTGCACTGAATATTTATTAAAATGTTATGGTGTGCCAGATCAGGACAATAGGCAATAATGTCCTTCCTTTTAAAGAGTCATATCAGGGTTACATGGGTACTGCATATATAGGCTAGATATGGGAACAGAGGATTTTAACTATACCTGAATAAACATAAAATGAAAATAACTACTCCCACTGGTTACCAAGGTATCTGCTGTCCTTTTACCTCCTCACATCTCCCTTGCTGCTAAGTCGCTTCAGTGTGTCCGACTCTGTGTGACCCCCGAGACGGCAGCCCACCAGGCTCCCCCATCCCTGGGATTCTCCAGGCAAGAACACTGGAGTGGGTTGCCATTTTCCTCTCCAATGCATGAAAGTGAAAAATGAAAGTGAGGTTGCTCAGTCGTGTCCGACTCCTAGTGACCCCATGGACTGCAGCCTGCCAGGCTCCTCTGCCCATGGGATTTTCCAGGCAAGAGGACTGGAATGGGGTGCCATTGCCTTCTCCACACATCTCCCTTAACTTCCCTGCTTTCTGCCTCTGCCTTCCTCCTTCTATCCTTCCTTCTGTGGATCCCTCAGTGGTCTGCTCTCCAGGTTCTGGATGCATGAAGGGAGAATTTCTGAGTCTACCCCATAAACCATGTGCCAAGTACCATCAAGAAAAAGGGGACAATCCCTGCCCCTTGAGTGGCACTCAGTCAGGGAGCCCATGAAACAGTTCTCAGGCCTTTTCCAGCTATTCTCTGGAGGGTGCAATCCTTTAGGAACTCCAAAGCTCCCTGTGGTGAGCCTTCTGCTTCTCAAGCTTTCCAGGGCTCTTTGGTCCCATTCTATTTCATTCAGCTCAGAAAGAAGTGAGGTAGTTAAGAAGTTCAGGTCACAGGCAGCTGACTCACCAGATGCAGAAATTCTACTAGCATGAACTGGTGATCGGATACCACTGCGTGGGAAGCATAAATGCAACTATGTAGCAAAATCTTGGCAACCAATTTAAATCTACTGAAAACAGAACCAATAGTTTACTAAAAATTAATCCAGTTTCATTCTTTGCTCTCATGTCCACTGTACATACATAGGAAAACAGTGTGATATACATACACAGGAAAATAGAGTGATAAGACAAAGTCAGGAAATTAACCTTTATCAAAGATAAACCCCTCTTTTGTTGCAGGGAAAACACAAGGAAATAGGAAGGCATGGGTTTCTAGGCCCAGAAATACAGGGATGGTGTGTAGGGGCTAATTGCTACTCAGATGTCTGTTGGTGTGGCTAAGTGTGGGCTCTAGGCCAGATGGCATGGGTATAGATTATGGCTCCACCTCTCTAGCTAGAGGACATCTCTGTGCCTCATCTGTGAAATGGAACTACTAATGACACATATTCCATTGATTGCATTGTGGGAAAGTAATGTGTTAAGACCTGGACAAAGCTTGGTACATCAGTAAATGTCAATTATCTATTATCATTTATTATTTCTATGGAGAAAAAGAGGTAAATAAGTACATTCATTAGGACAAAATAAATGGAGGAATAAATGGAAGCTTTATAAACTGAGGATAGCCAACTAGCTACTGGAATTAATGAGTTATAGAAAAAAAACTAAGAATAAAATTAAACTTTTAAATTGAGTTACTTAAATTTAATCATTAGAGTTAGGAAATAGTTTTTTTACTTTAATCCATGAAAATGGTATAAAAGTATAAAAAAAGAAAAATTTTTGTGCATCCTAATACTTCAACTCATAAGGTGTAAACATAAATAGAAACAGTTGCTTTTAGTAAACCTTTCACTCTTCCTCGTTTATTGTATTTGTATAAGAGGATATATCTTCCAAAGAATTGTGTGAGCATACATAGCTGGACCTTAAAAGAAAAAAGCATTGTGAAGTAGCTATCCTAAAAGCTTCCTCTCCATTTCTGTGCTTTATATCCAGTAACACTTAAGTCTGAAACACTTATTTCTTCTATTCATAGCCTTTTCTCAACTATGAGTATCCACAGAACCTATGATTTGCAATGGAGAACAGCCAGTTCAATACACACAGACATACACACACAGACAGACTGATAAACAGATAGATAAAGAGAGAACAATGTACCCATTATGTTTAACCACTGCTGATGATGTTACAGTAATTTAAAGATTATGATGGTAACAGTGACATCAGTTACCACTTTCTGAATCTTCTCTGTATATGACACTACATGCTGGGCATGTTCCATATATTATCAAATCTAGATATAGAGAAACCTAGAATGCTATTTCCATAACCATATAACAGATCAGATTACTAGGAACTAGAAAGGTCAGGTACTATGTCCAAGATCCCACAGCCAACAAGCCGTTAAACAGGGATTCTAATTCAGCCAGGTCTGCCTGACTCCAGTACCGTACTTCTACTGTGATAAACACCATATTTATGTTAAGCACATTCAGAATTATTGTGATTTTTTATTGACTTGATTTAGCTATGGCAAAGAGCATTACAGTGACATTTTAATATGTCTCTAAATAGTTCCCTAAACTATACTCAAATAGTAAGATTGCTAATCTTATGATAGGAGAGTTGTGCTACTCCATTAGCAGTGTAAAGATTCTATTACTTAATGTTAATTATGTCTTATATGCCTTTAAAAAATAAAAGTATAATTACAGGCAGCTTCCCTTTTGTCAACTTCTAAATTTAAACATTTTAATCAATTTATCATTTTACTTTCCCTCCCACCCTCTTCCTTCATCTCAGGTCACTCAATACTCTAAAGATTGTTATTCCAGGGTCTCATAGATGGTAATCCCCTGAGGTCATCATGACAAAGAAAAAAGTCTATACAATATTAAATCACAATCTTAAAAACATTAATTGGATGCTTACTGTATGACACATGGGTCAGAGCAGAATAAGTCTCATTTCACACCTTCACATTAAACTCTGTTCCTTTGGCAAGTACCATATAAGGACACATAACACTGACCTCTATGCAAAAAGTTCACAATTATAAGGATATTATGGGAAACATAAAACAGTCAGTATCACAACCTCTGAGCTATTAAAACTACTTAAATATGGCATCAGTTCTTAAGTTACCTAATTTTAAAAAGTAGTTGAACCTAAGAAAATTATTGAGTCCATTAAAAACTGCATTAAGCTATAGCACTGCTCTAGCATTGCCCTAGTTCAGGTTATTTCTGTACTTCATGCCAATAGCCTTCCTTATGAATTCCTTAAGAATTCACTCTAATTTGAAAACTGTCATAAATCTCAGTTGCTAGAATGCATTTGTTTCACAACTTAATGGGGCCCCCCTTTGGTTCCCTGTTTAAGAAAAACTGAAACAAACAGACAAACAAAGAAACATCTGTTCAGAAGCAGCAGCACAGCACAGTGGACTGCCTGGCCCTACATACCAGCTCTGCCATTTAGTAGTTGTCGGGCTTCAGCCATCTATTTAGGCTTGCTGAGACTCACTTTCCTCACTTGCTAAATGAGGATAATAATAATAATAATAAAAACAACCCCTGCTTTATCTACTTATTTTCTCTGGGGAGAGCAGGGCGGCTACCAGAATTGAGTTACATTATCAAAGTTCTTTGGACAGTGTCAAGCACATACTAAAGATGATGAAGTGTTTTTTTTAATAACTTGTTCAAAAAAGTTTAGTACCCGCCCAATTTTTAACATCAAGACTAGCTGAGCATTTAATAAGTACCATTCTCCAGCTAATGTTGACCTCTCAAACCACTTATGCCACCAGGAGGACTCTTCCTATAGTTCAAAGTTATTAGACAAGGGATTTCAAGGTGGCTCAGTGGGAGAAAGCAATGGCACCCCCACCCCAGTACTCTTGCCTGGAAAATCCCATGGATGGGGAAGCCTGCTGGGCTGCAGTCCATGGTTCACTAAGACTGAGCGACTTCACTTTCACTTTTCAGTTTCATGCATTGGAGAAGGAAATGGCAACCTACTCCAGTGTTCTTGCCTGGAGAATCCCAGGGACGGGGGAGCCTGGTGGGCTGCTGTCTATGAGGTCACACAGAGTCGGCCATGACTGAAGCGACTTAGCAGCAGAGGGTAAAGCGTCTGCCTGAAATGCGGGAGACCTGGGTTCGATCCCTGGGTCAGGAAGATCCCCTGTAGAAGGAAACGGCAACCCACTCCAGTACTCTTGCCTGGAAAAATTCCATGAATGGAGGGAGCCCGGTAGACTAGAGTCCATGGGATCACAAAGAGTCGTACATGACTGAGCAACTTCACTTGTCACTTGTCCAGTGGTTAAGACTTCCCCTTCCAATGCAGGGAGCTGTGGGTTTGATCCCTGGTTGGGGAGCTAAGATCCCACATGCCTCCTGACCAAAACACCAAAAAAGATAAAATAAAGGCAACACTGTAACAAATTCAATAAAGACTTTAAAAATGGTCCACATCAAAAAAATCTTTAAAAAGAGTTTTTAGACAAAATGTAGATATATACCTAAATATAAATCAATATACAAATATAAAGATGTATTTTATATGTATACATGTACACATGTGTATATTTATATATATATGTGTGTAACTTACATACTCCCCACACAATATCTGGATAAAATGGCCTAAAGTCAAACAAACTCTGTAACCATCTTTTAATATTGACAGCGTTTTCTTTCATAAAAAGAGGAAAAGAAAAGTTGTACCATTGTACCAAATGTTAATTAAGACATGATAATGGAACTTGCATTTGAGATTTAGAGAGGTTCATTTATCCTGACTATACATTATATGGATTTCCAGACAGAATCTTTTACTTCTACTTTTGATAAATGTTAGCTGCTCCGAAATGGTTTTCAGTTAGATCAGTGATTTTCAAGTGCAGGTTTTAATAGTTTCCTTTAATTGCACTCCTGCTATAAAGGTTAGAATAACATCATGACCCTCAGAAATAAATATTTATTCCAGAGTGAGCAAAATTTGTCAACAGTTAAATTGAATTTCAGGGGGAGGGAAAACTTACACTTTTGCTGGTTTTAAAGAATCTGCATTAAAATCATGGAAAAATTACAATGCAATGTAGGATTTTTTCTCAATAGTAACAATTTAGGTCATAGTGAAATCAGTGAAATAAACCATAGGTTATTTCGGTTTTAAGGTTCCCCTCCCCAGCAAACCCTGGAGAAGGAAACAGCTACCCACTCTAGTATTCTGGCCTGGAAAATTCCATGGACTGTATAGTCCATGGAGTTGTGAAGAGTCGGACAGAACTAAGCAACTGTCACTTCACTTCCACAGCAAAAAGGACAGAACTTGAATGAAGATAAATCTGAGGTTTGAATAACAATTTCTTTACCTGACCTGTTCTCCCCTTTCAAACAATTCACCTTTACTTAAAACAACAACAAAAAAAAACCTCTATAATTCCATTACCAGACAAGAAATGATTTAATTGCAATAATCTCAGAATGTGAAATATTTGAATAAGTATTAAAAAGAAATTTTAAAAATCATGCACAAATAAAATATGCAAGTGTTCACATAATTTCAATGGCATGGCAGTGTTACTGCTCATACCCAGAGATTTTAGTATCGATTTTAGCAAGTGTCCCTTTTACTATGGGACTGCTATTGCATTTTACTAGGAAGTTACCTTGAAAGTTACTTAATTCATGAATAAGCATCTCTAAAATAAAAGACTACCTCACCAGACCTCCCACAAGAGTCAGAAAATTCTTCTCAACTAAAATTTCCATAACACATTCCCTCTTTCTAACAGATCCTGAATAACCATTTTTCTTATCTGCTGTTGTACATATAATTGTACTCGTAAGAGATGTTACTGTTTCTGAGATTATAAAAATAAAAGGATGAGAAAAGGAGCATAAAATTTGTTGCATCCTATGAATTCAGGTTTGCTTTCTCAATGCAACAGGAACATTTGCATTTACTCATAAATGAATACTAATGACATATGCAGATCCAGCACTGCTCCACAGAAATCACACAGGGAAAGCTAGAGCAGTGCACAGATAGTTCTATTTCTCCAAAGTATTCAGACAAAGAGTGACAGGATTAAAGTCAACATCAATTCTCTGAAGTTGAGTCATAGCTAAATGACACAGTGTGTTAAGAATAATGTTGAGATTTACAGTGAAAGCAAAGCTGGCTAGTGAACATCTTATATGATTTTTGAGTCAACAACTCATGATTGACCACCTACTTTGGGCAAAATGCTGCTTCCTTAAGTAAGTCACTGTTCTGCTGTTCTTTTTACACAGTGTAGGAGTAAGCACCCTGCTTCCACTGAAAACTTCTTCCGTGTTATTTAAAATAACACTCAGCTCAGCTTTGTGTGTACTCTTGCGCTCAGTAAATACTTTTTGAATGAGTAAAAATTCAGTGAGTAAGAAGATTATTCATTCAAAAACATCTGTGTATGCCTGCAAATGGTACAAACAATAATGCAAGCATAGTCAACTCTCTGTGGGCAGCACCTTCTCATAAAGAAATCAAAGGGAGTAATTTCCACATTAAAATGTAAGCATGAGGTCTGGCTTAATCTAGAAACCTTGATCCTAGTACTTTTGCAAAACTCTGAAGAGTATGCTGGTAATTTCCCATATAATCTACTTTAGGCAACTATTTGAAAACATTACATTATTGATGATATTTCTAAATATGTTATTAATCCAGGAAAGAGTATTTGTAAATAACTCAGAGTAATCTAGAAGGGGCCAGAGCAGTTTATTGCTGTTGTTGTTGCTGTTGACTATTAAGACCCCCTGCACTGGAAGCAGTTGGTTTTAAGCCACAGTTTCTTTCCTATCATTATGTTTCTTATAATGTTTTCCTTTGTCTTCATCAGTTCACTAGTGAATGACTCCATATTCCTAAAGAAGCTTACCCTGCAGCTCGGTCACTTGGAGGTACATAGCATTGCTTTCATTTCTCCTTTTAAAAGCTTCACCAGGAAGAACCACTATGGCAACTTAAAAAAAAATCTGCTACAATACAATTGATGCCAATAAAAACATTCAAATAGTTTTGATATCCCATTTTGTAATGCCTTTCATTATTTTCAACTTTTTCTTGGAATAGAAGCTGAATATACTTGAAATAAATTGTACTGTGGAAACATTTGTCTAAAGCCCTGAAATATGTCAAAACTACTGAGCAAAAAAGCTTTCAGAAGCACCAGCTTTAAATTACTTCTAGCAAATCAGTTTAGAAAAGAGCACCTTTAAAGAAAGAACGCCCACCCACTCTTGCTCCCACCCCCAACCCGACCCTGCTCGCTATTTATCCGACTAAGTTTACATAAATCAGAGAAGAGTTACAATGCAATTAAATGTATCCACAAAGTAATATGATATAAAGCACTCTGCAAATATTAAACCTCTCCTTAAGGGATCAATGTTTTCTATGAAGAAGCTCGTATGCGGAGAGGGAAAGGAAGGGAAGAAGAGAGAGAGAGTTCGACCCACCGGGTTAGTACTAGGGAGACCGGGATCTGAGCGGCAGCTCCCTTGGGTGGGCACCCACAAGCACTCAGAGAGAGAAGCCAGAGAACGGAGTCCACCAAGGCGAAGTGATTCCGGAGTTGAGACAGGGGTTTGTGTGCTGTGCACCTGGAACCTTCAGGTAGAGGCACGCGCAGGGGGCTGGACGCTCCTTCCCCGCTTCCCTAAACCCAGGCGGTCGCCCAATTCACCAGAAGCGGAAGTCTCTGCGCTCCAGTCAGTGGCCACAGCGACCTCTCGCACTTTTTAGTAACAACGGTATGACCACCCACTCCATTGAATCCACCTCCTCAAAGTGTGTGTGTCGCGGGCGTGTGTGTGTGTCGGGGGTAGGTGGGAAGGGCTGCGTGAACTGGGGCTGCCCTGGGGCGGGGACTGGTACTTTGAGGGTAGGGGCCTGCGGGGCGGAGAACGCACCCTACCCGCAAGTCCGCAGAGCCTTTGCCTGCCCGCTGCTTGCCCTCTCCTCCCGCCTGGAGGCCCCGAGCTCGCCCAGAGCCGTCTCGCGCTCAAGCGACACCCACACAGCCACTCCAGGAAGTGACTGTGTGCGGGCCCCCAAACTCTGCTGAACGCAGTTAACGCATGTCCTCCCTCCCTCAAAGAGAACCCAGAGCGCTGCGCCCAGCTCAAGGGGACAGACAGACTGACACCAGTGACTCTCAATTTACCCCGAGAATCATCGCTGCCGTTTTCCGTCTGGCTCTAGTTTAACCCCAAGCCCCAGAGAACGTCTCAAAAGTCTCCCCCAGGCAATGCCCAAGAGAACCGCGCCCCACAAAGCGCTTTGGCTGGCATCACAGCAGGTCACCCCTTGGCGACCTCCTCCCTTCCCATTCTCCACTAATCTGCGAACCTTCAGCCCCCAGGGGGCTCGAGCCCCTCCCTGGCGCGAGGCGGGCAGCAAGCCCTGCTCACCAAGGTCTCCAGCGACGGCGGCGGCGCAGCCGCGAGTCCAGGGCGCGGGCGCGCCGGGCCACGGGTGCCTCCCGCAGTCCCGGTGGCAGTTGGTCCAGTAGTTTCGGACGCCCGGGGCTTTGGCTGCACGGAGAGCCAGTCAGCTTGAATGGGAGCGAGCGAACGGGGCAGTGCGTGCGCGCGTGAGAGTAAGAGGCGGGCGGGTCCTACACGCCGGCGTTTGCGAGGTCCGGGCGGGGAGCCGAGAAGGGGAGGAGGCGGGCGAGAAGTAGTGGAGTTTAGGGCGCGTTTCCTGCACTTCCCGGAGAGGCTGGAGGCAGGTACGACAGGGCGCGCTCCACGCGGCGCGGGCACTACAGGGGCTGCCGCGGGAGGCCGGAGTCCGCGCAGTGTCAGGGCCCGCAGACGCTCTGCGGGCGGAGGTGAGCATCCTCCTCTCCCCGTGCCTGCACCGGCGCGGCCCTGGACTCTGAGCGCCGAGCGGAGAGCCTCCTGCGTTCGCCGTGACAGGTCCTCGGGCAGCCTGCTTCCTCCCGATCTGCCTAAAAGAGCAACAGTCAGTGAGGCTGGGATCTTCCCTTCCTGGGTCTTGGAGCCGCCGGGGCCAAGCTATGTGGGCGCCCGGCTCCCCGCGGCTGCTGCTGTCAGGCCGCCGCCCGGCCCCCGGCGGCTGCCTCCGGGAGACGTGCCCAGCTGTGTGCGCGCGTGTGTGTGTCTAAGCGAATGTCTTCCCCTCCATCACTCGGGCAGGCGGGAGGGATCGGGTCCCCGGCGACCAGCTGCAGAGTGGCTGCCAGTCCACACCCTCTCGGCTCTCTCCCCACCCACCCCGCCCTTACTCCTCCTCTCCTTCTCCCTCCTCCCCTGCTCCTCCTTCAGCTGCCGCTCCCGAGCTCCCCAAGGCCGGGAAGAAACCGCAGCGAAAAGGGCGGAGGAGAAGGGTGGGGAAGGAAGCGCAGGTGTCTTCTGCCGAGAGCTGGGCGCAAGCACGGGAGCCGCCTGCTGCAGGGGAGAGGGCAGGGCAGTACGCGGAGAAGGGGGGAGGAGAGGATTTACCCCGAGGCCCCAGTCCTGTAGCTGAGCCACCGCGTGTCCCGCCCCAGCGCTGGAGCCCAGGGCCTGAAGCGCCCTGGGGAGGCAGAGTGGGCGCTCAGGGCTTCCAGGCCAACTGAAGTCACAGCTTGGGGAACGCACGAGAGTGACCAGGGTGGCAGAACCCGGGCCACAGAAGCCTCTGAGGAGCTGAGACCGGTCTCTCTGGGGTTAGAGGGGCCTCGACCCGGCACTTGGGCAGACAGCTGTCCCGGGAGCTCGAGTGTGGCTCCCCGCAGGCCAGGCGGGAGAGCTGGGGGCTGAGAGGGGTCGGGCGGCTGCGGCAGCGGCGGATCTCAGACTGCTGTGTGCCTCCCGAGTCACAGGGGGCGATCACCGCCTAGCTGGGAAGCGGAGAGCAGGGCTCTGCCTTTTTCCCGGTGCCAAATCCCGAACCGAGAGACACACTAGCCTTCCCAATTCAGTCAGCGTCCCTCCTATCCCTTGCACCCAGCAAAGCAATGGGCAAGGGAGTCTACCCGCTGTTTACTGTGCTCTCTACCTGCTTGAAAAAAATCCCGTCTCCTCCGAGACTGATGTGGTGTTTCTTTTCTAACTCCAGTCCCCTCCCTCATCATCTAGCCCCACCCAACCAAAATTTCCCAGAAAACTAATATCTTTCTCATGGACAAAGTTTTCCCCTCTGGAGTTTTATTAAAAAGCAAACAAAAAAAATTATTTTTGTTTCCCCTCGAGGTAAGGTCTCTTACTAATTCCATACTACAGATGCAGTAGGAAAAGTCCTTTAGGCCGGGAATCGCAGCGTTATTGCTTAGGAAGGCTGGTCTATTTTCAAGTAAGAGTCACAGAATGCAGAATCGAGTCAACCTGCGATCCTGGAGAGAGCTAGTCCATTTAATTAGAGGTCTGTTAGAATGATCACTAGCAACAACACTAGAAAGAACTGTGATGCTTCCTCCAGGATCCATTCTTTTTATTATGGTAATTTCACTTAGTTAATTTAGGCAATCTGAAAATGAAAGATTGGATGCTATTCACAAGGCACAATATTTCTAGATTCTCATTGCAACTGCCACCGCACCACCTTCCCCACACCCACTCTCTCCACTTCTCGAGGTGGTGAACTCAGATCTCAAACTGCACTTTTTCAATTTCAGGATAATACACCTTGAAGGACAAAGCTGTTGAATTCCAGAAAGAGATAACTTAAACCTAAGTAAACTTATTTACAAACTACTCAGACAAAATCATAAGCTCAGCAGCAATAGCAAAATGTATATTGTTTAATATATTGAGCAGGAGGAAAGATGGCTGTTTGCCAGATATGTGATCCATTAACCTCTTTAGCTCATTGTTGGCAACAATAGCATACAATCACATTCTTATGTTTGAAAGACAGGCGATTGTTTTTCCCCCATCTCAAAATCACAATGGCACATTATAGTTTAAAAGAAACCTCAAACAATAAAAGTAATAAGAAAGGAAGAAACACAGTTTGCTTTTTTCTGAACAAATGTTGCTGTTCTGTTTTTCTTGAGGGGAAAATGCTGATAAGCAATAAAGTCTACAAAAGCATGACAATAGATTTTGAAGAATGCATCGCTCCATCTATCAGTCTTTTCAATTAGTCAACTTTATTTAAAATGTTTATTTAAATTATCTTTTTATTGGTATTCATTCTTTCTTTTGTGTCAGGAAGATTGCTGAGGAGGACGATGGGGTGAGATGAATCCGGTTTCTCAGAATTCTGTCTTGCTTCAGGTTTATGTCTGGCAGGAAAGGAACAATGAGCAGCCTATGCTTTCTCAGCAATCCTAACTTCTCCTCAGAGAACCCTCAGCTCTGTAGCTGACGGACTAAGAGACTGTCACAGTGATTTTGCCTAGCTTGTGCAAGATCATACCTGGGGCTGGGAGCAGGTACGACACCAGAAACTATGAAGGAATGCTCTGGAAAAAAAGATTCTACCTAGCCTGTGGTTGGAGGATTAGATCAGGGTAAGTAACCTTCTCTGTGTGATGCTCTTCAGCTCCTCAAATAATAGAAGAAACATGTTAGTCCTGTGTGAAATTAAATGAATAAAAGTAAGCACCAGATAAAGAGGTACAGCCAACAAATCTTTTTAAAATGCAGTTTTGAAAATGGTTGCAGATTCATTCGTTTGGTTTAGTCACCAAAGCCAAATAAAGTGCACAGTAATGAAAACATTTGGTTAATTAGAGTGTTCATTTGGTGAAGAATTTTTTTTTTCTGAGCATCATCACACTCTTGTCTCATAAAATATGCAACCATTAAATATTGTTCAGCTTACAGTTTCAAATGGAGGCCATCCTCTCAGAAATGTATACACGTTTGTCATTATTAGGGGATATTTGATTTGTTTTCCAACTATATCGTTTATTTTTTAAATGAGCCAATCCTTGATATTTAGATTCAGTTGATTACATAAACATTTATTAAAAAGGAACTCTTTGTGCCAGTCACTGAAAACCAAAAGATGAATAAAAGAAGTCTCTACTCTCAGAGAATTCAGTAATAACTAGGATTACCAGGTATTTGTTGTTCAGTCACCCAGTCATGTCCAACTCTTTGTGACTCCGTGGACTGCAGCACACCAGGCCTCCCCTGTCCCTCACCATCTCCCACAGTTGGCCCAAATTCATGTCTGTTGCATCGGTACAGTCTAATATCTTTTGTTGTTGTTCACTCAGTCGTGTCCAACTCTTTGTGACCCCATGGACTGCAGCACTCCAGGCTTCCTTGTCCTTTACCATCTTCCAGGACTTGCTCAAACTCATGTCCATTGAGTCAATGATGCCATCTAACCATCTCGTCCTCTGTCTTCCCCTTCTCTTGCCTTCTATCTTTCCCAACATCAGGGTCTTTTCTAATGGGTCTTTCCATGAAGTGGCCAAAGTATTGGCCAAGGTTCTTCGCATCAAGTGGCCAAAATCGTGGAGCTTCAGCTTTAGCATCACTCCTTCCAATGAATATTCAAGACTGATTTCCTTTAGAATTAACTGGTTTGATTTCCTTGCAATCAAAGGACACTCAAGAGTCTGCTCCAACACCAGAGTTCAAAAGCATCAATTCTTTGCAGTGATTTTGGAGCCCAAGAAAATAAAGTCTTTCACTGTTTCCATTGTTTCCTCATCTGTTTGTCATGAAATGATAGGACCAGATGCCATGATTTTCATTTTTTGAATGTTGAGTTTTAAGCCAGCTTTTTCACTCTCCTTTCTCACCCCTTCATCAAGAGGCTCTTTAGTTCCTCTTTACTTTCTGCCGTAAAGGTGGTGTTATTTGCACATCTGAGGTTATTGATATTTCTCCCAGCAATCTTGATTCCAGCTTTTTCTTCATCCAGCTTGGCATTTTTCATGTTATACTCTGCATATAAGTTAAATAAGGTATATATCAGGTATAGGTCTGGTTCAATAGGAATCCTTCCTCTTTGTAGAAATGAGGCCCCGAGCCCACATCTCCATGCTACATCACTGTATTTGAATGTCTCTTGCATGAAAATTCTGGCTTTCTATTATGTTAGGAAATGTTTAGCAGTCAGAGGCCTAAAAGTATAAGGCCACACCTAATTATAAGGGAACTATATCTTATACAAGACATGGGTCCACAGATCTGATGTCAGAAACAATGAGGATTTAACCCTCTCTAGGTCCAGACCAGTGCTGGCTAATAGAAGTATCATGCAAAGCATAAATGTGAGCTACATGTACAATTTTAAATATTCTATAGTTCATTTAAAAAGTAGAACAAACCAAGTAAAATTTAATAATATATTTTGTTTAACCTAATATATCTGATATTATAATTTTGACATATGATTAATATATAATTATTAGTGAAATATTTTACATTTTACATTATTTTTTACACTGTGATGGGAAGACTTGCTCCCACACCCTAATTCTTGGAACCTGTAAATATATTCCATTACCTGGGAAAATGGACTTGGCAGATGTACTTAAATGTACACACCTTAAAATGGGGAGATTATCCTGGATTGTCTTAAGTGGACTCAACTTAATCATTTGAGTTCTTAAAAGTAGAGCATTTGCTCAGGGGCTGAGCAGAAGAGCTAGAGAGATTCAAAGCCAGGGTCAGTGGGAAAAGGAGCCCAGTGAGCTACTAGCTGACAGCCAGAAAGGAAACAAAACCCTTGCCCAATAACCACAAAAACTGAAGTTAGCCAACAACCTGAGTGATCTCGGAAGCAGTCGTCTGCAGAACCCCTAGAGATCGCAGTGCTACTGACACCTGATTTTGTCCTTGGGAGACTAAGCGGAGGGCTCAGGTGAACCATCTGTACCAGGACTTCTGGACTATAGCACTGTGTGATAATAAATGGATGTTTTAAGTCATTAAATTTATTATAATTTTTATAGTAGCTCATATATGTACTGAGTCTTAAAATATGGTGTGTATTGCACACTTCCAGTCAATCTGACTCTTTGAGACTCCATAGACTGTAGCCTGTCAGACTCCTCTGTCCATGGGATTTTCCAGGCAAGAACACTGGAATGGGTTGCCATTTCCTACTCCAGGGTATCTTCCTGACTCAAGGATTGAACCTGCGTCTCCTTCATTGGTAGGCAGATTTACTACTGTGCCACCAGGGAAGCCCCCATTGTAAGCATACAGCTCATCTCAATTTGGACTATTCACATCTCAAGTATTCAGTAGCCACAAGTAGCTAATGGTGACTGTATTGTAGAGTGCAACTCTAGACCAACAGGAGTAAGATGTCTAGAGAGCGCTAGATCTGTAGGCTAAATATGTCACCATCTGGAGAGAGAAGGGGAGGAAGGCAATGGCACCTCACTCCAGTACTCTTGCCTGGGAAATCCCATGGACAGAGGAGCCTGGTGGGCTACGGTCCATGGGGTCGCGAAAAGTCAGAACCGACTGAGTGACTTCACTTTCACTTTTCACTTTCATGCCCTGGAGAAGGACAAGGCAACCCACTCCAGTATTCTTGCCTGGAGAATCCCAGGGACAGAGGAGCCTGGTGGGCTGCCGTTTATGGGGTCGCACAGACTCAGACACGACTGAAGTGACTTAGCAACAGCAGTAGCAGGAGAGAGAAGATGTACAAGGAAAGGAGGAAACTGGCAAGATCTCTCCTGATTCCCCATCCTTGCCCCACGTGAATGGGGTAATCTCACTCATACAGAACGCAGGCCAAATCTTACAAGTGAGACTGTCAGAATTCACTGCATTCTTATATTTTTGCTTTTACTACCTTGAGTCTACCAATAAAGTCTTTTGAATATTCCATTTTTGTTTCAGTTAAGTTTTGGAGCAATCAACATAAGAGTTGTTCCTTCCACTTGACTTAATATTTCAGGTAAAGCATCATTTAGTTCCTGTAGTATGGGATGGGAGACAATAGTCAAAGATAATCATGAAAGCGTCCTAGGAGAAGAAGCATTATGTGGATTGATTTAACAGTCCTAGGAAGGTTGTTCTTTCCTACCAGAGAAACTGTTTTCAATATCAATCTTTAGAGGCCTATATTTTATTTTTATTAAGAAAGGCAGTGTTTTCTAATTCTAATTGCATTCCATGTTTAGCTTTGTACCATCATCATTTATCATCTTCCTTAATAAATAAGAATATAAACTCTTAACCTATGAAATCTAGAGCAGGAACTAACCACTGTAATTTGAGACCATTTTAGGATGGTTTTGCCATACAGCTGTACACCTGGACCAGCTTTAAAAAAAAAATGGAACATAGACCATGAGAGAGTAGACGTGGAGGGGCTCTCCCAGACTGCAAAGAGCAGTGGTCGTAACAATGCAAAGACCAGAAAGTGACTGCTGAGTTGATTGGCTGATAAAAAGGTCCTTTGACTATACCAGAAATCTTTTGTAAGGAAAGCTATAGCTAATTTTAAAGAGGGAAAGGTTAATTAGTTCTGGATCTGCTCTGTTCAATGTGGTGGCCAAGTGCATTGGAAAAGACCTTGATGCTGGGAAAGACTCAGGTGAAGGGGGTGACAAGATGAGATGGTTGGATGACATCACCTACTCAAAGGACATAAGTTTGAGCAAACCCCGGGAGATAGTGAAGGACAGGGTAACCTAGCATGTTGCCAGTCACGGGCTTGCAAAGATTCAGACATGACTGAGCAACTGAACAATGAAAAAAGTGCGTGTGGCCATGAAGCTGTTGAAATGTGAGTGGTCTGAGTATAAAGTACATACTGAATTTTCAAAGTCTCAGTGCCAAAAACAAAAAAGCTTGTAAATATTTTATTAATAATTTTACATTAATTGTTGAAATGATAACCTTTAGATACATAGGGTTACATAAATTATGTTATTAAATTACTTTTACCACTTAAAATGCTTTTTAAATAGAGCTTCTAGAAGATTTTAAATTACATATGTAGCTTGCATTTTACTTCTACTGGCCATCACTGCTGTAGACTAAGTGCTTCTCATGCTTTAATGTATATATGAATCACTGGGGAATCTTGTTAAAATGCACTTTAGAAACTCCCAGGTAAACTGCTGCCATGGTTCTTAGATCACACTTTGAATATCACAATAATGTTTTACAATTTCACCTGCAATATAGAACCATTTAAGAATTTTTAAAAATCATAATGACCATATTGCTGTACCCCAAATTAATTAGAGGGATCTCTGAACTTGTGAGCTGAGGATAAACACTTGTTGTAGCTCTCTAGCAGGTGATTTTAACATATTGCACAATTGAGAACCACTGTTTTAGACGCTCTTGAATAGAGGTGAACTAATTTAAATTTTATTTTGTAGAAAATGGAGAAGTTTATATATCAAGTGCAATTAATTTGTTGCTGGCAAATATTCATTTATTAATTACTCTATGTAAATCATGGTGACTTATAGTCTGCCTTCTAGAAGCTTAAAAACTAGTTACAGAGATAAGATACCTACTTAAATAATGGCAAAATAACATAACATAGTTTCAGCATGACTGATACAGATATGAAGGTTTATAAAATTCCAGAAAAGGAAGTCTTGGGTGAGATAATTAGTAAATCTTCCTGGTAGAATAGATGTATGAGAAAGACCAGATACAGGGATTCTCAAACTATAGAATGCATCAGAATCTTCTCAGGTAACCAGGGCAAGACACTATTGTCATGAAACACTGCTAATATCACCCCCGCCACACCATGAATGAATTATACAACCTTTCCTGCTTCTCTGTCCCAAAACTCAAGTTCAAAGTCCCCAGTGGGAGGCTGACTAGCTGAGCCCAGACCACGTGCTCCAGCCTAGGCTACCAGGAGCCACTGGCTATGCACAACTTCTCACCAGCACTGCACAAAAGGAACTTTTTTCAAAAGCAGGAATGCAGATGCAAGGCTGCTCAGCCTGCCTCCAAACTCCTCACCCTACCCTTGTCAAAACCAGACCAAAATGAAACACAGCCAAAGAACCCCAAAACAACCAGTTCAAGAAACAAAATGTCTACCACAGATAGTATGACTCAAAACATTGACATATGTGTTAGGGGGTAGGATGGGGTGGGGAGGGGTTTGCAGCTTGATTTTGGACAAAAAGAAAAGTTAATTTTAGATTGTCAGGTTTGAGAGTATGATGTTTAATCTCAAGTAGAGAAGCCCATTTAGTCTGGGGAATGAGGCAAAGGCTAGAGAAGGTTGCTTAGGTGTCATCTGTGTAGAGGTAAACGTAGAGAACAAATGTGAGCTTCAGGAGGCTGAATGTAGAAGGGGAATTCTCTTATAATAGCCTCATACTTCTGGGGCTAAAAGTACAGAAAGGGTATTGCATTAGCTCTCAACAGGTTAATACCAGCTCAGATTAGAAAAGTTAAATAAGAATTTCTATTGTAGTAGTTCTCAGAGTTTTTAATATGCTAATTTGTATTATGACTCTCCAATTAGACTGCTGTTCCAAATATCATTTAACTATGGAATTTTCTTGAAAAATGAATGACATATTAAAGACATTTTGGTAAACAATGGGCTAGAATTATTTAGATCCAAAAATAGATCCAAAAAAAAAAAAAAAGAAAGAGATTTAGAGAAGTGTCCAGGGGAGAAACAGTAGTCCAGAATGCAGATTATTCTGACAGTTCAGATGCTTATTATTTCACTGTTTCAAGAGATGAGTTTAATAGTAGGGAAATTAATAGCACTGAATTCTATATTACCCCCATGTCTTCCAAAGGCACAGTGCTTGGTAAATGGAGGCACAATAAATATTTGTTAAGTGATGCAATAAAAATAGAATGTTTAAGAAAAGTCCTTTAACTTGTCAATATTGAAGTCACAAGTAACCTCCAAAACATGGTTTCAGAATATTGGTGAGGTGGGTTAGAGGAGGCATCCACCTGCCAAGGATTTTTCTGGCAGAGATTAAATTGTCTATGCCATCATCTTTTTCTCCCTCTCTCCCTTTTTTTTGGTAATATAACAAGAGTAGCCATATAATTTATCACTTGAACTAGGACACCTGAGAAAAAGAAAGGGGGAGCTATTAATAATCATGCCAGGACAATACACACAAAATAGACTTTCGGACAAACTGGGACAGATGGTCATCCTAAAATAACTCCTAATTTTTAGTTGAACACTTGACTGTTAAAAATAGAGGCTGCCTTGTCCAACCTCTCTTGTCTATATGGGTAGCTGCTACTGCTAAGTCACTTCAGTTGTGTCCGACTCTGTGTGACCCCATAGACGGCAGCTCACCAGGCTCCTCGGTCCCTGGGATTCTTCAGGTAAGAACACTGGAGTGGGTTGCCATTTCCTTCTTGAATGCATGAAAGTGAAAAGTGAAAGGGAAGTCCCTTAGTCGTGTCTGACTCTTTGCGACCCCATGGACCACAGCCTACCAGGCTCCTCTGTCCATGAGATTTTCCAGGCAAGAGTACTGGAGTGGGGTGCCATCACCTTCTCCGATATGGGTAGCAGTATGACTAAAATGTTACTTGATCGCAGTGGTCAATTTTCCTCCCAAATTTTTGCAGAGGTGCCTATATCTTGACCAATGTGGGTTCTCACTTATCAAAGAATATGGTAGAAGATGTTTTCAGAAGTTGGCGCATGGAATGTATCTTTATTGAAGTATAGTTGATATACAAAGTTGTGTTGGTTTCTGGTATAGAGCAAAGTAATTCAGTTATATATATATATATATATATATATATATATAGATATATGTAATATATATGTTATATTTTATCTGAAAAGTGCTTTTCATATTCTCTTCCATTATAGGTTACTTTCAGGTATTAAATATAGTTTCCTGTGCTATATAGTAGGTCATTATTGTTTATCTCTTTTATATATAGTATAAAATATTAACCCCAAACTCCCAATCTATTCCCTCCCCAGCCCTCTGCCTTCCCCTTTGGTAACTATAAAATTGTTCTCTTTGTATCTTTAATAGGTCTCTTTCTCCTTCTTGCTGGCTGGAATCTGGTTATACTGGCTAGAGCTTTCATGCCATCCTGAATACTCCTGTGTTATTTTGGAGTTTTCTGTTCATGTGGTTGAACCAATCCCAATAGATAAGACCTTAGACCAAAGCTGCCTAAAACTAATATAATGTGAGCCACAAATGCAAGCACATATGTAGTATTACATTTTCTAGTAGCCATTTTAAAATGTAAAAAGAAACAGGTGAAATCAATTTTAATAATGTATTTAAATAACTGTGTCCAAAATATTATCTTTTCAATATGTAATCAGTATAGAAAATATTAATGGTTATGTTTATTAACATGTAAAAATGTAAATGCTTATGTTTCACATCAAATCTTAAAAATCCCATGTCTGTTTTCACTTATGTGCTTGTTAGTCATTCATTCATGTCTGACTCTTTGCAACCCCATGGACTGTAGTCAGTCAGGCTCCTCTTATTCATGGAATTTTCCAGTTAAGAATACTGGAGCGGGTTGCCATGCTCTTCTCCAAGGGATCTTCCCGACAGGGATCAAACCTGGGTTTCCCTCATTGCAGGCAGATCCTTTACCATCTGAGCCACCAGGGATAGCATATCTCAATTTAGATTAACCACATTTAAAGTGCTCAAAGCCACATGTGACCACCATATGGGGCAACACAGTTTTATATAATGAATAACCTCCTCTCACGCTTATATTTTCCATCTTGCCCTCTCTTCTTGCTTTTCTTCAATAGATAAATATAGATAAAACCCTACCGCAACAACAAAACAATAAAACCCTGTTTCATTGCTTACTTCCCAGAAGTGATTTCTCTATTGTTTTTCTTTCCTTCACAATTCTATTTAATCAAATTTGCAATCAGGTAACTCTGTTCTTGGAATGATATCCTTCAGGATACCATTTGATAAATTGGGTCTCTGGGTGGTGATCAACATAAGCAATCCATTTTTAGAATGATCCTCTAGCAAACTGAGCCCCTATCAGGACTTGTTAATATCAGGACCCAAACCCATTCTGTGTTGTCATCAGTTACCACAAGGAATTGATTAAATAATTCTTTTTGCAAATGATTTGAGAAAATCACTTCTAGTAATGTCAAGGTTACCCCTCTAATGATGACAGTCTTCCCTTCTTAGAGACTTATGTTGAAAAGTAGGAGAAAAAGAGAATTCTCAAGCCACTTGGGAATTGAACCTAAACTGGATACTCCCTGGAAGGGTTATGGATATACACATTGACTGTCATGTGTAGGATGATGGAAAAGTGACTTCCAGCAGCTGGGCTTTACACAGTAGAGCATAGCCTCAGTTTTTCAGTGTAATGTTCAAGCACCAAGAATGGTGTCAGAGACAAAAGGAAAAAAAAATCATGTATCTCATAAGAAAGAAATTGCGAGATTTGAGCATTTTGAATGAGTTAAGGAGAGCCAAAGACATGAAGGTTATAGCAAATGAACTGTGATTGATTAATTTTCCACCAGAAGGGAAAATATCTTTTGACTTGATGGTAATGTATATAAAAGGTCAGTCTTTACATGTAGGAGACAGTAAGCTCACACAGCATGACAGGGATCTAACAAGATAAGAAATAGAAGAGGCAGAGAGAAGGGGAAAGCAAGCAATAGATTGTATGTGGAGTCCAAGTGGTGGTAACCAAGACTGAAGCAGTAGCAAAGGGGCTTCCCCTGGTGTCTCAGATGGCAAATAATCCACCTGCAATGCAGGAGACCTGGGTTCGATCCCTGAGGTGGGAAGATCCCCTGGAGAAGGGAATGGCAACCCATTCCAGTATTCTTGCCTGGAGAATTCCATGGACAGAGGAGTCTGATGGGCTACAGTCCATGGGGTTGCAGAGTTGGATGCAACTGAGCAACTTTCAATAGCAAAGGAGGCTGACAAATGTCATCATCTCTTGTGGACAATGGAAAGAGTGATGCAATAATGGAGTAGCCCAATGGGTGTCAGGGTGCCATGTGTACTTAAATCTTTACCCATTTAATATTTCTGGGGAAAAAAGTCTCTTATGCCAACTGTAATCATTTGTTTTGGGTTTCTTTGTTAACTCACTTAAATGTGGTTGTCTAATCTGTACCAGAGGTTTACATTCTCCCAGTCTGTGTGCGCTCAATGACTTAGATAAAGTTGGTGGATGCTGTGATTGATGCTGTCAAATTTAAGGCCTAAACCCACAGAACATTGGTCAAGAAACACAAAGTAAGGAGAAAGAGAAAGAAAAAAAAAAACTATCATAAATATTTTAGTTATCCAGAAGTCATTTGTCTACCCTCTTAACTATGCATAATCTAGCTAAGAACAAAGAAGCAAAATACACATCTGAAAATCTAAATAGACTGTGCCAAGACCACACAGTAAACTTCATGGAATTTACTCATTGAAACATACCCAGGTTCTGGAAGCATAGCACCACTTTCTCTTGTCTTAACTATGCCAGACTTCGGGACTCCAGCCCACTGGTCAGCTACTACTGTGCTATCAGGGTCAAGCAGTCAGCCTGAGTATCATTTGTCATCTTTTCCTTATGTTGTTATTAAGAATACTTTATTTGTATTGCTAAATAAGTCTGGCAAGCATGGTTGGTATTTTCTATGCTAACTGCAAACCAGAATAGCAAAATCAGGTAGGAGAAGGCAATTGCCAAAGAAGTGATAGGTAACTTTGAGGTTTGGAAAGAAACATTGTGAAAGCCCAAGAATTTCATCTCATAGTGAAAAGCAGGTGGTCCATTCCATGTCAGAGTGAGTATGTGTCGTTTGGCAGAAAGTGGCTGGTCTTTGGCATAAGCCAAGTCCAGGTGCAAGTTATAGCTCTTCTGCTGGTAGCTATGTGATCCTGGGCAGGTATTTGTGTTATCTGAGTCTCGGTGTTTTCATTTCTAAAATAAAAATACTAATATTACCTTCTTATTCAATTATTATGAAGGTTACACATATAAGAAACAACAGGTTTGAGGGACTTATACTTTTCCTCCCTTTGCTATTGGAGATGAATAGGTTCTTGGGTCATCACTGAATTTTATAACTTCAGATGGCGTTTATTAAACTCAGGCTACATTGTAGATTGTATAACCCATAATGTTAGGCACTCGGAAATAGAGTTACATGAAAAACAGTCCATGAGATCCAGGAACTGAGAGTTACCTGGGGCGAAAGACAGTAAAACACAAGTTAAATGGTGAATAAAGTGAACACAAAGGAGCACCAATAGAATCAGGAACAAGTAATTTGTTGTTCAGTCCGTAAGTCGTGTCTGAGTCTTTGCAATCCCATGGACTGCAGCATGCCAGGCTTCCCTGTTCTTCTCCATCTCCTGGAGTTTGCTCAGACTCATGTCCATTGAGTCCGTGATGCCATTTAACCATCTCATCCTCTGTCACCCCCTTCTCCTCCTGCCCTCAATCCTTCCCAGCATCAGGGTCTTCCAATGAGTCAGCTCTTTGCATCAGGCGGCCAAAATATTGGAGCTTCAGCTTCAGCATCAGTCCCTCTAATGAATATTCAGGGTTGATTTTCTTTAGGATTGACTGGTTTGATCTCCTTGCTTTCTGAGGGACTTTCAAGAGTCTTCTCCAACATTGCTGTTCAAAATCAAGTAATTCAGGCAGTACTGATGGCAGCATGGGGTGGATGGCAATGATTTACTTGGGGGAAGCATCATATATATAGTGATGATAGTCCTGAATCATTAAGGAAACAGAAATTGTGTTTAATAAACTATGTTTAAAGAAACAGGATTTGAGTAATATTGTTTTGAAAATTTTCCATTTAAAATGATTAGAGCTAAAAAAATAAATTTCCATGGTTTAGTTTGGTAGAAAACTCATTAATTTCTAGGAGAACATCTTATCCTTTGGTCTGTCAAATAAATGAGGCATTGCTAAAATGGCAGATGAGAAAGGCAAAAGAGAGGAAAAAGGTAATGGAGAAAAGAGTGAGAAAGGAGCAGAAATATCATGCTGTCAGAGCTACTTCCTGAGTATCAGTCTTTTCTAAGTACATTCTTCTTGATGTTTCATTTCTTCCTCACAGATGAACTTCATCCAGTTTGCAAAACAAGTATTGTTCCTTGCTTGACAGATGACGACGCTGAAAACGTTAAGAAGCTATTTCTTGTCCTAATTCACATATCGAGTAAGTCACACATCTAGAAAGAAGAATTCACATTCTCTGCCTGATGCACAAAAATATAAAGAAGGTTACCCACATAAAAATGTATGGTTCTAAAGAATTTTATTATAAAGATAAACTTTTAAAGCCAGGAAGCAAATATCCAGGAATTGACCTGGGCATAAAAATACTCTACGTAGAAAATAAATACTGAGCATGATGGCTTCACTACACCTTCACCTCTTCTTTCTCTTTTCTGTCCTTCTTCCCTTCTTCCTTTTTCCAAACAGATGGAGGCAAGTGTGAGAAATACAAAAAAGGAAGGGAACAGAGGGAAAAACAGAAAACAGAAATCGATGAAGAGAAGGCAGAAGAGAACAGAGGAGATTAGTGTGTAGGGAAGTCTTACTCATGAACATATACTATGTCTCTGGTAGATTTACAATTTAGAAAAAAGAACATATTAAAGATTTTGTTTTAAAGTTTCTCCTGAAAAAAATCAATGTCAGAGAAGGAATAAATCTGTCAAGGAGTTTAGGTGATGTTTTTGCTTCAGTGAAATGAATAGGCTGTTTAGACAGAACCAAAAGCTTTCGCTGTGGTCCCGGAGCGGGCCTCTCTGGCTTCAGCTCTGTGGTCTGACACTCGCTATTACTCAAAGGCATGGACTGGCTAAGCGTACCTCCTCCCCCACCCCCCACCCCCAACGAGGGGCTGTAAACAACCCAGGGCCACTGCTGACGCAGGGAGGTAAAAAGAGATGAAGAGTTGATCATGTTCCTTAGGCCTTTTCAGGACACAGATCTGCATCTGTAGAGCATAGTGATCAAGACGTGGGCTTGATTCCCGGACCAGTGTCATCCTTATTATTGTAACCTCTTGGAATGCCCCGTCCTTTTCTGCTGGGGCATAATCATAGATCACATCTTGCAGGTGATTGTGAATGTTAGACGTGGTAGCTCATGTGAAGTACTTAATACAGGGATTGTCTGTAGAAACTTTGCAGTAAATATTAGCCTTTTGTAGCAAGCTATCTTTCTCCCTCTGAAAAATTAATATTGTTTTTCTTGTGTTAAGTTTTAGTGAGTTCTCCAACCTATAATTATCATTGTTTAAAAAATGAAAAATAGGCCTGAATTAAAACTGCAATCCATCATTTCCTATTGTTCAGCACAGAAATTTGCCTCGTAAAAATAAGTGACAAAAAACTGGTGGTGTTTGAAATACCTGTTTAAAAATCTTAAGTGCCTAGGGCACTTCCTGGCTTCTATTAGCAGGGGAAGGATTACTCCATGAATCAAGGACTGTAAATTTGTATCATGTACATCTTCAGTTCTTTAAACAGTTTCCACAAAATTAAAAATAACATAATTTTGAAAATTTATGTTTATTATAATTTTTGTATGTAGTCCCATAAATGTGAACACTTTAAACCTCATTCATTGAGAATAATGAGGGAAAATAGTGAGAAATCTGGCCTCAGAAAATATTTGGGAAGACATGGAGTTATAGTAATCTCAAGGAAAGTTAATATTTTAAGCTAAGATATAAGTGGTTATTAATAAGTAATAACACTAAGTTTATAAAAGCTATACTTCACAAAAATCCTTGATTGTTTCATACTGCATTGTAAATATAAGATACTTTGGTAACATAATAAACTTAATTAGAAGAACCAAAAATAAATGATCAAAAAAACCCCTAGATTTTTCTAGGTTACAAACAAGATTCTAAGAAATTCTTTGAAGAAAAATAGTATTTCTTAATATTAATTATCTATAATTTGGCTGGTTAGCTATAAAAATGAGATTAGTAAAGTGTGAATTAATGGGGTTTTATTGCATGATACATGTTAAAGCAACATACTTACAAAATAAACAATCTAATTAACTTTTCTTATATCATAGCTTTCAAACAACCTAGGGGTTTGGTCTCATTTATCTTTAGTTGTTCATGGACAGAATTCTATCAAGGGAATGCCAGGAGTGTAAAGTTGTTAACTCTTTCCACTGAAGCTGGAAGTCAAAAAATGTCTTGTGTATGTGTTGATTTCCTAGCATAATTTAAGCGCCTCAGGCTGCCTAATTCCAAACCCTGTTTCCCCTTTATAGGCTCTGTGACTGTTGGGAATTTACTTTAGTGAATTTGTGAAACAAAGATGGTTATGAAATTTATCTCATAGGGTTAATGAAAGATGAACATTTGACAGTGCTTGGTATACAGTGAGCTGTCATACATTACACTGTCACTATGGCTTACTCAGTGCAAGTTTACCCACCCTTAACCTCATAGCAACAAGCTAATCAAGTTGTAATTTAGCTGATTAATTTAAATGCACTTATACTTTGCCAAAACATTTAGTGGTTTGTGTATATCTCACTCAGGAGGTGATTTTTTAAAAGTTGTTCTTTGTATAAGTGCATTGTAAAAATGCATTTTAAAAACTCCTTAGGAAAAAACTGTCTACTAAGATTCAGGTACTGTAGGGTTAGGATTTTACCCCAGAGATTGCTTTTCTGAGGATAGAACAAGCACTGGATGAACTTCATGAGCTTAGTTACTTTTTGTTCTTCGTTTTATGACAGCTGAAATATCACAGAGAGCTCTTGACTCTGCCCCCTCTTTGCCAGCCATCCCCCTGCACACTGGTTCAAGCCCCAAAGCTTGGTTTCCCCTTGGTTCCTCTCCTTGACCTCATATCCCATTTCCACTCTAGCACAAGAACTATAGACATTGCTTCTAAAACATGTCTGAGCTCCATTTGTTTCTCTGCAGGATTATCGTCGTCTCCCAGTCTACTTCTACCTCTTGGCTGAACTATTGCACTAGCTTCCTAAATGGTGTGTTTGCTTTTTACTCTTTTACTCGTAAAATTCATTCTCTACTGACAGCCCAAGCTGATCTTGGGAATCACCCACTCATCCTTGATACTATTCTTGTTTAAAATCTATTTTCCATTGAGATCCCAGGCTGATCCTGGTATAACAAGTATCTAACCATGATACTTCTCTTATTAAAAACCTTCCAGGGGCTTCTCAGCATCCTTAGACTCAAGTCTGGAATACAAAGCTTGACTTTGGAATACAAAGCGTTGTGTGCTCTAACCACTCCCTGCCTTTCTGACCTCTTGTCCTCCCCTTTCTTCGTCATCTACTGTGCCTCAGACACATGTGTCTTGACTGTGCCAAGCTTGTCATCTTAGAACATTTTTACTAGCTGTGACCTGGCCAAGAATGCCCTTACTTCTAAACTTCGCATGACTGGCACCTCTTTGCCTTTCAGATTTCAGGCTAAATGTCACTTTTGGGAGATGTTCTCTTCTCCCACCCAACTGAAAGCCTCTGCCTAGTCACTCTCATTCAGTTACTGCTCACTTGTCTCTGCATATTTTCAGCTTTGTTCCCACTAAAACATAAGCTTCAGCAGACAAGGGGCAACTTTTCCTTCAGTTCTTAAGTACCACCCAGTATAATTCCATGCCACACCCAGAAGAGTGTAAGGACATGACTTCCTCATAAGGAAAGCGGTATAGTTAACTTCTTTCAAGACTACATTATATAACCATCGTTTCTACACTGCCATGTGTTTTATCTCCCTTCTTTCAATTTTCTTTTTCTTGCCTCATATTGATATCTTCAGCAAAATTATCTCATTCATTCACATAACAGCCTGGGCAAGTATCATTTCCTCCTTGTTTTTAAGCGAGAACCCTGAGGCTCAAAGAAGTCATATCACACATGAGTGACTAGCTGGCGATCTGAACCCAGGCCAGGTATTTCCAAAGATGGAGGATTTTTTTCCTTGCCTGGAGAGAGTGTCCCAATCATTATAGGGTCTCATGTTTCCCATAGCGACCATTAGTGAGCTGATCAAATGGTTCCCAAACGTGGCTGCCCTATGTCATTTGGGAATTTCTCCTTAGACCTGCAGAATAAGAATGTGGGTTATACTGTAAGAATCTGTATTTTTGAGGAGCTCTCCAGATTTAGGTAGCCACTGAGTTAGATTAAAGAGAATAGGTTGGGGAATGTTAAATACATGTTATTCTGAGAAGGCCTTTTAAATATCAGCTGCTGCTGCTAAGGCGCTTCAGTCGTGTCTGACTCTGTGCGACCCCATAGACAGCAGCCCACCAGGCCCTGCTGTCCCTGGCATTCTCCAGGCAAGAACACTGGAGTGGGTTGCCATTTCCTTCTCCAAAATATCAGCTGAGATTAGTTTATCTGATAAGGTTAGCTGGGTCTGAGACATGAAAAGATGGGGATTGGAAATCTTCAAACCCTTGCTTGGGGTGGGAGGGATAGCATGTGCTATTTGTTAGGAAAAGAGCCACAAAGCATGAGATGGGGTCTGGTCTTGGGTGTAGAGAGTAACCTAAGGAAAGTACTGGGTATAGAAGAACCTATTTTCAGTGGTTTAAGGCCCTCTGATAAAACCCAGTTAGATAATTGAGCTTTTTCAACTGTCCAAGTTTCTTTTGCACATGTCATTCAACATGTTTTTGAGCCTTTAAAAATATATTCAAAATAAAGTGGCCAAGAAGGGCATTTTATGAGTATTAAGTTATGTAGGTCATCAGAAATAGCTTTATAATTTTCTCCATGTTACGCCCCAAACACTGAGATGTTTGTTTTCATGATCTAATTGTAATATAATGAAAGGAAACAACACATTTGAAGTGCTTTTCCTATTGGATAACATGTAGTTTTGTCAAATATATATATATTAGTAAAATGCTCCTCACCACGTGTCTTGTTAGCATTGAGTCCTATCTAATAGAAGAGATAAATGGCCTCCTGAGGCTTAGAAACCATGGAAAGTCACATCTGGAAGCTTTCACCTGGCCAACCTATTGGTGGAAAAAGGTCAATTTAGTGCAGAAAGGCATTTAAATAACCAGTTCTGCTGGAGAGAATTGAGCAGATGTCAGAGGAGAAATGGGTTCATCCTTTCACACCCTTCCACTCACTGGGCCCATGGATTTAACTGGTCTCAGGTGGCCTTGGCCCACAGCAGCCTGAAGCAGGGTTCGGTTCCTGGCCAGAGATTGAGGTCAGGCCAAGGCAGTAAGCACTGAATCCTACCCACTGGGTGAGTGTGTCAGTGACAAGGCCCTGGCCCTTTAGGTTTTCAGAAAAGAATGCCCACAAAGGTGGAAAATAGTGAAACAAGTAAAGTATTTATTAGGAGGAAAAGAATACTGTATGTGTGGGTAGACACACCGGTGGACTCAGAGAGAGAGTCGCGCCCTCATGGTAGCCTGAATTACTTCTGGGTTTCCTTTGACCAATCATTTTGGTTTGCCTGGTTCAGAGGCCGTATTTGGTATATCTCAGGAACCTCCCCAGAGAAGGCAATGGCACCCCACTCCAGTACTCTTGCCTGGAAAATCCATGGACGGAGGGGCCTGGTAGGCTGCAGTCCATGGGGTCACAAGGAGTTGGACACAACTGAAGCGACTTAGCAGCAGCAGCAGCAGGAACCTTCCCATGTGTGCATGTGTATCTCTTACCCTAGTTGGATTCCAGTGAAGAGGACTATGGGTAGATGGATATTACTCCCTTTTCACTTAAAAGGAACTTTTTAGTTAGGAAGGTCTCCTTGACTTTGAGAATGAGAACTATGTGGTCTTTAATCTCTGATCTAGCCAGGGCTTAGCCTCTCCAATTATCCTGCTGTTATGGAATTTCTGTCCATAGGAGATGCACTCCATCTGCTCATCCCAGAGCCTATCCATCTCCTGCTCATAACCAAAGGACCACAGTTCTGCCTTTGGTAACATTATTAGGAGGCTACTTTTAGCTCCTTTTATTACTAGTACATATTAGAAATTCAAGTACTCCTGTATTTCCTATATTAATGCAATATCCAAATATAGACTGAGAGAGTTTCATTTTATTACAATTTGAAGTAGTATTTTAGGAGTGGTTTTTAGGGCTTCCCAGGCAGTTCAGACGGTTCATTCCTGCCTGCAATGCGGGAGGCCAAGTTCAATCCCTGGGTCAGGAAGATCCTCTGGAGAAGGGAATGACAATCCACTCCAGTATCCTTGCTTGAAGAATCTCATGAACAGAGGCGCCTGTCGGGCTACTGTGCATGGGATCCCAAAGAGCTGGACATGGTTTAGTGACTGACACTTTCACTTTCACTTTATTATCTGTACAAATGTTCCAATATTGTCTTTTACAGTTCAGTTAGCTTTATTTGTTGAACTTTCTTTAACATTTGGTTGTCATGAAAACAACAACAACAACAACAAAAAACCCACCTTTTTTACTCTTCCCAAATTTGAATCAGAGATATTTCCAGGAAATCCATCCAAAAGGAGAGGCACATTAGGGTCAGGTTATAAGGGATACAATTTTGATCTCAGTACTGTAAGACTCCAAGAGTATCTACAATATACTTTTCTAAAATGTAAGAAGTAAGGTGTGATCTTTTAAATATTTGAAAGTTTAAAAATGCCTATTCTGGGTGAAAAACTTGTTGGACTAGATGGAAATGCTGTTTTTTAGCTATACCAAGAAAGACTCCACTCAGAGTTAGTTTCTAACCTTTAATGCCCAGTGAAATATATACACTGAACCTAAGTTTTAGTGACTACTGTCTAGCTCATCAAATGTAGATATTGATAACGTCTGAAAAATATGTTTAGCTATTAAAAAAAAAACTCCTTAAAAAAGCTTACTACTTTATCTTTTAGCTTTCCTGTTTCTCTGTTGAATTTTATTAATTGATTAAATTTTTAAAGAAACTTTTTTCCCAGCCCTGCCTCATGGCTTGTAAGATCTTAGTTCCCAGTGTGTGTGCATGTGTGTGTTGGTCATTCAGTCATGTCTGACTTTGCTACCCCACAGGCTAGCTCCTCCGTCCATGGACTTCTCCAGGCAAGAATACTGGAGTGGGTTGCCATTCCCTTCTCCAGGAGATCTTCCCAACCCAGGGATCAAACTCTGGTCTCCTGCATTGCAGTCAGATTCTTTACCATCTGAGGCCCTGGGAAGCCCCATAGTATCCAACCAGAGATCAAACCTGGCCCCTAGTAGTCTAAGTGCTGAGTCCTAACCACTGAACCACCAAGGAACTGCCTCTATTCAATTTTAAATGGCCTAATCAGAAAGGCAGTATTTACTCAGATAATGCAGAGATTTGCCCTCTGGTGTTTCTGGAGCCCAGATCCTCTGTCACTGATGAATCAAATTTCTAGCTTATCTGATGAAAGCTGAGCTTTCACATCACCTCATCCTGAAGAGACAAATTCATACTGAAATAATTTCCCTTTCATTGCAATCAAAACATCAGTATCCCCCAAATAGTCTACACCTTCAAAAGAGAAAAGTTGGGAATCTTTGAGACTATTATGTATAATTATTTTATATTTAACTAAGGTGCTTAAGACCAGAGATCTCTTCAAGAAAATTAGAGATACCAAGGGAACATTTCATGCAAAGATGGGCTCAATAAAGGACAGAAATGGTATGCAGAAGAAATGGTAAGCAGAAGATATTAAGAAGAGGTGGCAAGAATACACAGAAGAACTGTACAAAAAGATCTTCATGACCAAGATAATCATGATGCTGTGATTACTCACCTAGAGCCAGACATCTTGGAATATGAAGTCAAGTGGGCCTTAGAAAGCATCACTACGAACAAAGCTAGTGGAGGTGATGGAATTCCAGTTGAGCTATTTCAAATCCTGAAAGATGATGCTGTGAAAGTGCTGCACTCAATATGCCAACAAATTTGGAAAACTCAGCAGTGGCCACAGGCCTGGAAAAGATCAGTTTTCATTCCAGTCCCAAAGAACGGCATTGCCAAAGAATGCTCAAACTACCGCACAATTGCACTCATCTCACACACTAGTAAAGTAATGCTCAAAATTCTCCAAGCCAGGCTTCAGCAATACGTGAATCGTGAACTCCTGATGTTCAAGCTGGTTTTAGAAAAGGCAGAGGAACCAGAGATCAAATTGCCAACATCCACTGGATCATGGAAAAAGCAAGAGAGTTCCAGAAAAACATCTATTTCTGCTTTATTGACTATGCCAAAGCCTTTGGCTGTGTGGACCACAATAAACTGTGGAAAATTCTGAAAGAGATGGGAACACCAGACCACCTGAACTGCCTCTTGAGAAACCTATATGCAGGTCAGGAAGCAACAGTTAGAACTGGATATGAAAAAAGACTGGTTCCAAATAGGAAAAGGAGTACGCCAAGGCTGTATATTGTCACCCTGCTTATTTAACTTCTATGCAGAGTACATCATGAGAAATGCTGGACTGGAAGAACCACAAGCTAGAGTCAAGATTGCTGGGAGAAATATCAATAACCTCAGATATGCAGATGACAACCGTCCTTATGGCAGAAAGTGACGAGGAACTAAAGAGCCTCTTGATAAAAGTGAAAGAGGAGAGTGAAAAAGTTGGCTTAAAGCTCAACATTCAGAAAAACAAAAATCATGGCATCTGGTCCCATCACTTCATGGGAAATAGATGGGAAGACAGTGGAAACAGTGTCAAACTTTATTTTTCTGGCCTCCAAAATCACCGCAGATGGTGATTGCAGCCATGAAATTAAAAGATGCTTACTCCTTGGAAGGAAGGTTATGACTAACCTAGATAGCATATTATAAAGCAGAGACATTACTTTGCCAGCAAAAGTCCATGTAGTCAAGGCTATGGTTTTTCCAGTGGTTATGTATGGATGGGAGAGTTGGACTGTGAAGAAAGTTGAGCGCAATGCTTTTGAACTGTGGTGTTGGAGAAGACTCTTGAGAGTCCCTTGGACTGCAAGGAGATCCAACCAGTCCATCCTAAAGGAAGTCAGTCTTGGGTGTTCATTGGAAGGACTGATGCTGAAGCTGAAACTCCAATACTTTGGCTACCTCATGTGAAGAGTTGAGTCATTGGAAAAGACTCTGATGCTGGGAGGAATTGGGGGCAGGAGAAGGGGACGACAGAGGATAAGATGGTTGGATGGCATCACTGACTCGATGGACATGAGTTTGGGTGAACTCTGGGAGTTGGTAATAGTTAGGGAGACCTGGTGTACTGCGATTCATGGGGTGGCAAAGAGTCGGACATCACTGAGTGACTGAACTGAACTGAACTGAAGGTGCTTTTTTAAAGAATTCAAATATATACTTTAGATTTTTAGTAAAGGTTTATGTGGAGCTTCGATATATAGTTTAACATATTTAAGTTTTAATGACACATGTCAAAACAAAATTACCCATTAGCCAAATGTGAACAAGAAACATGGAGATGAGTCACATCAGGGCCATCTGGGCTCTAGACCGGAAAGCACTCTTAAGTATTCCAGCATTTATTCATGCCTTTCCTCACAGGGCCCCTCTCTCAACATTCAGACCATCAGGCTGAAGGGGAGTCACACTAGAAATATGGAGAACACTCCATTTCTGTTCATTTGTCATGGCTGAATTGGCATAATAAACGGTGACAAATAAGATTTTTTCATCCACACAAAAGTTACCATCGCATTTTCAATGGCTTTTACTAGAATGTCAAGAATACCATGTTTAATTATACAAAAGCTGGTGGAGGCATGGATTGTGAATCTAATGCAGGGAATAGAAGAGAGACTGCTGAACATCAACTTTTATGCCTGCAGAGGAAGTTAGAACCAGCATAAATGTACACATGGAACAAGATATTAGAGATTACAGAAATTATAAGGAAATTTATTTCTTCAGGTCAGTGCTGTGTTTATCCAGAAAACTTGATAGATTGAAAGAAAAACATCTACTAAACATTATTCCATCATTGAATCTCTAAATACACATGAAATGTGAATGTTGCAAGATGTCTTTAACCTAATTTCAAGAAGTGTTTATGCTTTGATCATGCTGTTTAATAGACTGACATTAGCTAAAAAGAGAAGAGCCCATTATAGCATTGTCTGCTGGGTAGTAAAATCCTTATGTATAGAATCAATGTGATAAAATGTGGCCCCAAAATGTAATTATTATCACTAGACAACCATTTAGAGTTACTTGATATCTATTATATATCAATAAATCTAAATGGAAGTGGATCACAAGCACATAAAAGATTTTCCTTTGCAACCCACACTTAATATATTTTCCTTATCTTGCTTGATTGATTATAACATAATTCTCTGTATAGTTTTACCTCCAGGAAATAAAGAACCTTAATATTGATAATAGAAAATGAGCCATCTTGCCAAGTGTTTTGGTACTGAGAAAATACAATTTGTTGTGTCTAAGTATTAATGGTGTGCATGTGTGCTAAGTTGTTTCAAGAAGAATAATGGAGTGGGTTGCCATGCCCTCCTCCAGGAGATCTTCCTGACTCAGGGATTGTCTCCTGCCTTGGCAGGCAGGTTCTTTACCACCAGCGCCACCTGGGAAGCCCATTTGATTACTGGTGTGTCAACTACATATTGATTTTTTTTTCCATATACCTATGAAATTAAGGTTTTCTAAATTACTGTAACATTTAAAATTACATTCACCAATGCCTTATCTCAGTTTTTAAGGATATAATGTAATGACTATATGGCAGATCTAAATAATGATAAAAGCAATTTGCTACCACAAAAATCACCTTAATGACCAACTGGATGAATGTGTAAAACTGAATGTTAGAGAAATATGTCAAGAAATACCAAATTCTAATATTCTGATGTTCACTGTACTTTGCAGTTGTTGAGTACTGCTGAAGCAGGAGGGAAACCATAATACCTCCCACCTGCCCAGAGATTTAGATGATCCTTTATGTGTTAATTTATTGGGAAACTGCATGGAATAGACTACTTTCCCTTCTGAACATCTATTGTAATTTCATTAAAGAAGATCAAAAACAAAATTGTGTTCTTACTATCTGCTTATTGAAATGCAAATACTATCTTTAGGTTCTAGATAAATACTGTACATCATATTTTAGGTGTATTTTGGATTAACTATTGATAGTTATAAGTATTAGCTATGTAAAATATATTTAAATATAAATATAAACTTGTTTGACACTTGCTATGTATCAGGCACTGTGTAGAAGCTAGCAATATAAAGAGGCACACATGGGACTGAATTTTGGATGCATGAAAAAATACACTATGTGCTTTTGGGGTTTACAGTATTATTGGGGAAGACAAGAAAACGATTGCAAATATGATTATGTATAAGCAACTTGGTGCATTGTTTGGAATAGACTATAAGAGGAAGTGAACATAGAAGTAGAGGGCAGTGTGTGGTGTAACACTAGAAGCAGTGCTGAGGTTAATGATGATTCTAGCCCTAAAGAGGCGGCTCTTCTGAAATCAATATATGTCTGAATGTGCAACTTTGAATATGCTTTGGCTTATGTTGTCATAATATGAACAAAGAGTCAAATAAATGCTAAGAGTTTGAACTCTAGTGAATATCAGCTCTGTAATTATCCCTTAATTTTTATTTTTACAGATCTGGGGTGAGAGAAACCTTCCCCCAACTATATCTTTCCTGGCTTTCCCCCAGGAATGCATATAATACTTCTTTCCACATCTAGCTTAAACATTTCAGGTTGGGTCAATTTCTCAAAATTCAGAAAAATCTTGGATTTTGGAAGGAAAGAGTAATATCATATAGAAAAAGTGTTAAAAGATAATTTTATAGTGAACTGAGAACAATTAGTTTTAAGAAATTTTGATTTCCTCATAGATATTTATTATTTTGTGTATGTGTGTTTGTGAAGTGTCATTCCAAAGCCATGATCTCACATACCTCAAGGCAGTGGCTAGACAAAGGAAAAATTAATATTCCAGAAAAGGAAGGTAATGACTGCTGCTGCTGCTGCTAAGAAAATCGCTTCAGTTGTGTCCGACTCTGTGCAACCCCATAGACGGCAGCCCACCAGGCTCCCCCATCCTTGGGATTCTCCAGGCAAGAACACGAGTGGGTTGCCAGTTTCTTCTCCAATGCATGAAAGTGAGAAGTGAAAGTGAAGTCTCTCAGTCATGTCTGACTCTTCGTGACCCCATGGACTGCAGCCTACCAGGCTCCTCCGTCCATGGAATTTTCCAGGCAAGAGTACTGGAGTGGGTTGCCATTGCCTTCTCCGAAGGTAATGACTAGTGATCACTGAAGAAGCAACTCATTTCCTGAGGAAATACAGTTGTTTAAATTAGATTGGAATGATACAACTCTGACTATGCTTTCTCTCACATCATTACAATTGTGGCAATAACATTTAGATTTTTAATATAAAGTCTCATATTCCCCTTGAAACTTTCTTCAACTCCTACATGATTCAATTAATTTTTTTAACCTAAAATTAAATGTCCTCATTTTTTCTCGTGGACATATACACTCTTGGCCTCAAGCTGGTAAGTTATTTGCTTTAATATTCATGATTCAGCAGGGTATTTTATGGCTCGCAAGAGTTGCAGCTTAAGTGCGTATCTTCTGTACATACGGAGGTCAGAAATAATTTGCTTCATGATATAGGAATTAAAATCAATACTCTTACTTCCTTAAGAAAACAAACATAACATAATGTAAATGAGAAATGAGTAAATTATTAATAGATGGGCTTATCTAAAATATAATTCAAGCTAAGCAAGGTCAACCCAGAGAACAGAGTTTTAACACTGCAAGTTACAGGAAGCATGAGGAGGAAAGATATATCATCATAGGTTTGTCTTTAGAAATTTGCTTTCATCTAGGGTTTTAAAGGCATATTACAAACACTCTGTTACCTGCCCTTGTGAATAAGTCTGTGGTATGAAGATGCTCAGCTTGATGAGAAAATGGAGAGCAGAGAAGTCTTGCCAGACCTGGAAGTCTTGCCAGACCTGGAAGTCTTGCAAATGGTACTTAGGGGACTCCCAGGATTCTCATTAGCACTTAACTAGCTGGAGAAGGCAATGGCACCCCACTCCAGTACTCTTGCCTGGAAAATCGCATGGACAGAGGAGCCTGGTAGGCTGCAGTCCATAGGGTCGCTGAAAGTTGGACACAACTAAGTGACTTCACTTTCACTTCTCACTTTCATGCGTTGGAGAAGGAAATGGCAACCCATTCGAGTGTTCTTACCTGGAGAATCCCAGTATGGGGGAGCCTGGTGGGCTGCCGTCTATGGGGTCTCACAGAGTCGGACATGCCTGAAGTGACTTAGCAGCAGCAGCAGCTGTCAAGCTAGGGGAGGTCCCACCAGATGCTGTTGTCAGGATTGTTCCAGCTTCCTGATGTTCACTTCCAATGCCTTTCTGTTTTCTCTCTGGTCAGGACTGAGGCAAATCCTATACTCCAGAATAATCCCCTCCTTTCTCTCTCTGCTTGATATATTTCCACCTATTGAAGACATGGTGAGTCCAAGGAAAGGGCATTTGCTTCTTTATTGTTAGAGAACAGAATTTATTGGCTGCCATCTTTTGGATCCTGCTCTAGCTTATGATTTCTACACAGGGTCTGGGTTTTGTTTCTGTTCCCTAAGTCAAGAAGGGATATTTTCATGTGTCTGAAAAGTATTCCTTCTAGAATGAGGAGGGCCACATAAGAACCTGAACCCTTTAGAAGATGGACAGATATAGAGCTTGTGAACAGCAAAGTCAGACTCATTTTTTTACTTCTGGGTTTCTTACCTTCTATTCCATGTAATTTACTTACATTTGTAGGATCCTTTCCCTACTTTCAGGCATGGCTTCCATAGCAATTCATTTATTTATTTATTGACACAATATCTGCACTTGAACTTTCATGTCAATGTTGGAGATGGTAGATATATACAAAGCAATTCCTTATCTTAAAGCCCTTGTAGTTTAATTTGTTATATTATAAAAATTTATATAAATTATACAAATGAATTTTAATAAATCAAAGTGAAATAGTGTATAATGAACATGTGTTCAAAGCACCATGGACGCACAGAAGAGGGTGTGATTCTTGCTAACTGGTGGGAATCAATGTTGTATGCAGAATTTTGTCAATGGAGAGATTACCAGTTGTGCTGCCTTTTAAATCTTCCTGTTATACTTTAACGCTGAGGTGATTTTCTTAGTAGACAAACAGGCACTTCTTAAGATGGAAGTAAGGATGCTCTGCCTGAGTAAGTACATGGTCCTCGAGATCCCTATTTGCTTTCAGTTGGATGTAATACTTTCCAAAAGCCTCTACTGGTTGCCAATGAAGATAAGGTTAAAGCAAATTAACAGAATAAAATTGGAAGCTCTGTGGATCTGGTTACTGAGAATAGGATCCTAGATTTTTCATCTTTTATACTCAGCCCCTACCATGGAAGATGGTTGTTGAATATATATTATGTATTTTATATATATATGTATATTCTTCATTCTTATGAAAAATACTTCATAAACATGATATTATTTGCAATAGTATCCTTCAAGCAGGCTTTCAGAAGGCATTTCATTGCTCTTTGATCATTACAAATCAAATAGGTATTTAGCAGAGACCTCACAGCCTCACCTACAGACCAGAGTCAGTTGAAGTTCAGGATAGTCATTTGAAGCTAGGACATTAGTATGTATCTGAGAAAAGAGACTAAAACACCACAAAAGAAAGCCTTGTCAAACACATCATGTGGGCACAAAAGGTGGGAGATTGTTTATCATAATGACTTATTTGACCACAAGGGAAAACATGAGTTAGAATGACATTATTTTCATCACATTTTTCCCCTGAGGAATTCAAGAAACTGCCCCTGTCTTACGTAATGGGTGGCAATTCTCTTCACACTGTTTTGCTTTGATCTTAACCCTAGCAGATAGTAGTAATAAAAAATTCCCAAAGATGACCAACTTATTCTCTTCTCAGAAATTATCCTTCCCCAGAGCCTGTGAACTCATGAATACTCAAAGACCAACTTATTTGATCTTACCCCCATGGTTATCTCTTCATTTCTCGTTAGGCTGATCTCCTTATTCCACTCCCTCAAAACTTTATCTCCTCAGCTGTGAACACTCTCCTGGTCCTTCCATTTTTGTTGTAATAACTGTTCTTTTCTTCCTCATATTTAAACACATATTTAAACTTTTGATTACTTCCTCAACTTGAGAGGTGAAAAATTGAAATGGACCATGAAACATCTGGTGGGATAGTAAGGGCATCATTCCTGCTCTCCCTCTTTCACCGAATGATAGTATGTGCTTGAAGGACTGTTTTATTTCCCAGGCTTCAGTTTCCTCGTGTCAATATCAAAGGGGAAACTAAATAGTACATAATATGTAAGACATATTCTGGTATGAACAACAATATGATTACACAAATATTTACCAAGAGGAGTAGTATCAAGCTCTAATGTAATGAAAAAGAGGCTACAAAGTCAAGAAGGAGTTGGCCTTCTCATAGCTGTAACTGTCACTCATATACTTCTGTATTTATGTAAACACATATGCTTAATACTATAGATTTATTGTGCACATGTATTTAAATGTGGATACTTTTCTAAAATATTGATAAAAGCACGCTATTAGTATATTTGTCATTTTCGTTCTGGTGTCTCAGATTATAAACTTTGTCATAAATAGGAGAGCAGTGGAACAGTCAGGAGACTTACTTTCTAGACTCTGCACTTCTTGAATTTCATGGTTTTGAACATGTCACACAGACTCATTGGGCCTCAATTTCTAAGAAATTGAGGAAATGATTCCTTTTGAGTCTATACTTTTATGATGGTTGTATTAATGAAGCAGGAAAGATGATGTTGTGGGGTAACTTATTAAACCCTAAATCTTATGGCTTAAACAATAAAAGTTTGTAACACGTGTAAAGCCTGACTGCAAGTTGGAAGAGAATTAACAATGATTGTCTTCCAAGTGGTGTCTCAGTAAACCAGGGTGCTTGACTTTTGTGTATACTTCACATAAGAACCCTTCTTCCCATGGCAGGGGCCAGTCTCAGGCTACATTGCTTCTGTTCACATTTTGCTGGGCAGAAGAGGAATCATGGTCTTACCTAACAGCAAGGTAGCTGCTCGATATGTAGGTATCACTATATCCTTTAAAGACAAAAATGGAATTCATTGGATGCTTGACATTGCCTGCTGTAGTGCTAAATCAGAATGGAGCAGGGAATCATCCATTGGAATTGTCTTTCTTTTTCCATCTGTAACATCGTGGCATTTAGAACATATTTGTCTTTCAGTGTCTTCTGATGGAACTGGAGACTTTTCCTCTTTTCTGAATAATCCTTGATGTTGTAGGGTAGTTCTAAGACTTCTCTTGGGTTTTTAACACATTGGGAAGTTCCAAATTCTCAAACCTTTATCACTCAAGTTTAATGGTGAGAAATCTGTTCTTTCTCCATTTTGTGATTTGTTAGTGGGAAAAAATGACTGGAATTTACATGTCACAAGTGTCAAAACATAGATGCTCTTAGAATACCCTTTAGAATAAGAAATATAAATGGAAAATGAGAGAAAAAGCTAAAGAAGATATCTTTCCTAATAGCTTTCTTATTGATTTATAAGGTTTTGGTGTCATGTGTCTTTTTTTTTTTTTTTAAGACAGGAAGAATGAGTCTTGGAAAAGAGAAGAAAATCATTATGAAAAATCAGCCCAGGCATAGAAGTCAATTCAGACAGAGCTTGGGAGTACTGCTAAATATGAGGTATCAGCTTTTGGTTTGCTCTTTCTCTTCATCAGAGTAAGGAGAGTTTTGTCTTGGTTGCATGGCTTCCACAGAGGGGCCTGGGTGGTTTATGCAGTACAGTAGATGATGACAGATAACACTCTTAGTTCAAGGCCTTAGGGATGGCAATGTGCGTAGAAGGATTTTTCCAGGGAGATTTGCTTCTGCCCACTAATTGTGGTCATATATTTTATGGCTTTGGGAATACCATGGCCACTAGCATAAGTCCCAGTGCTCCAGGAAGCAGTGTTTGTGTCTGATTCAGCAGAAGCTGTTGCTGTATTTCTGAAACTTCTGTTGATAAAAATCATGCATGTCATTAATTTTCACTTCCAATCCTATATTTTCTTGCCACATCCTACATAATTTGTTTACAGTTGCTCCTATTGATGATAGATACCTTGTAAAACACTCTGTAATTTTTCAACCCTACTTTTTATGTTATCCTTTTATCTAGCTACAACTCTTCCTCGGTAGCCCCAGTAAACACCTTCTCTGTCAACTCTTTAAATATTAACATTGGGACTTTTGTCTTTGGTACTCCTTGCTTCTCCTTCAACATGTTTTCTTTAGGGGCTCTTATCCACTTCAGTGGTATTCAGCCACCATCAAAAACCTTTAAAATCACAACCTGGATCAATTCAACCACTCGCGTTCTCTGTGCCTACACTCGCGTTCTCTGTGCCTCCCAATCATTGGAGAAAATCAGAGAAAGAAGCAGTTGGTGTTACACCATGTTTGTGGCTCCAGACTGATCCAGGCCATCAACACTGCCTGGTTATTTTTTTTATTTTCTATAGACACTGCCCTTTATTAATCTCTGTAAGAACAATTTTAAATCCTCTACACTTATTGGCAGATGGTCTCACATCTTATTTCACAGTTTTGAAATTGAAACCATCAGCCATACTAGGTATCAAGAAGGAGAGTCTGGTACATTGTATTAAATGTTGCACAGAGGTCAAAGAAGATAAGTACTCAACTGTAGATTTAGAAATAAGGCCATCATTGTTTACTTCTGTTAAGACTTTCAACAGAGGAGCTGGGCAAAATTACACTGTTTCAGTGATCAAAATCAACAAGGATCATGGAAGGGATCATGGTGTTTCCCAAAACCTTTTAACAAAAGTGTTACTATAAAAGGAGGAATGAGATAGGGTAATAATAGTTGAATGGTCATTTTTATAGTGGGATCAAGAGAGTGATTTTAAGAGATTAAAGAAAATCATCATCTTTTAATCCTAATGGGAAAGGGCCCATTAAAAGCAAGAGTTTAATAAAAATCCCTTTGCTCTAGAAATCTTTTCCTGCTCATCTATCCATGTGTTCTTAGAGAAATAGGAAGGATGATGCTCGCATATTTGGCTTAAGTGATTCATTGAATAGTTGTGCCTTTCAGTGTTGTGCCTCAGTCAGTGTTTTTCAATCTGTGGTGAAGGATCTTTTTTTTTTTAATTCTCATCCATTGTATATTTTTGTAAATACAGTAAAAATGAATTACTAGAAGCATGCTCACGCAGTTAGATGTTGCAACTTTGACAGACTGCTCTGAAATTTTTCAAACCCTTGCTCTCAGTTTTTGTACTTATTTCATGGACCAGTTCAGATAATCCCCAGACCATCACTGGTCCACAGTTCATGCTCTCAGCAGCACTGATCTAGAGAGTTTATAGGGATTAGCAATGTGAAGGATGGTGATACATTTCATTTTGGACATGGGGAAGCTGAATCCCTTGTTAGGCATCTAAACAGAGATTTCCAATAGGTAACTGGGTGGAGTATGATATGTGCTTCAGAGAAAAGTTAAGGAACCCATAGAATAACAGGAAGTCTATTCGTTGTAGAATGGAAAACTAACACGTGGTGTATCTGTATCATGGCAAACTATTAAAGAATAAAGAATGAGAATATGAGTGTCCCAATACCAAGCACTCCAACTGGGACAGTCAGCGCCCCATCTCTCCCAGGCCACATGGGCCTCCCTCCCTGCCTCTGTCTGTGCCCCTCACCCCCCACCTCCCTGGAGCCTAGCTTAAACCTCCCTCCCCCCCTCCCCCAGGGGAGGGATGGCTGGCCAAGCCCACTTCTGATATTTCACTTGTGAAATTTCTCTAAGCTGAGATACCAGCCTGCTGTCCTGCTGCTTCATGCTCATCTCCATCAACTACATACAAAAGGGACATGAAATAATTCATAGCAAATAACACCACCCCCAAAAAAGGAAAAGAGCTCCAAGATAGGTTATTAAGGCAAGACAAAATAGGCTACAATATGACAAAATCATGTTTGTATGTCATACATATATTTATAAGACACACTGAAAACTTCTTGAATAATATGCAACTGTTAACAGTAGTTACTTTTAGGGAGGAAGCTAGAGTTCTTGGGGTGTATAGCACATTAGATCCATATATTATTTTTCAAAGTTAACTTCCATATTATTCTTTTACAGATTTTTTTGCAGTTATGTATTACTTAGGTAATTACAGCATGAATCAAAGTTCTTGTATATGCCATATACTGCTTTAAAAATAAATAGAAATATAAAAGCAATCAGTAGCTTGCTATAGTTTAGTTTTATAGTAATTGTGTAATTAAGGAAAGCAATAGCAGAGTAGGTAGGAGCTCTTTAGCACGACATATTCACAGAGAAGGAAACGGGCAACCCACTCCAGTATTCTTGCCTAGAGAATTCCATGGACAAAGTGGACTACAGTCCATACAGTCTACTCTGCTCACAAAGAGTCAGACATAACTGAGTGCCTAACACAACACACACACACACACAGTCAATAGGGTCAAGCCCAGCTCTGCCACTGACATGCTGTGTGGTCCTGGATAAGCTTCTGAACCTCCCAGCCTCAGTTTCTTCAGTGTTAGAATGGAGATAGTAGTTGTATGTACCTTGTGTTATTATTGTGAGGGTTTATTTTAACTTTATTATTTTAATTATTTATTGAACTATTTTTGTCACATGACAATGCAAGTAGTATGTTTGGCTCAGAGCTTGACAAATATGCAAATTTTTAAGTATTATCTATATGTCTCAAGCATTTTATTGTTAGACTCTTCGTATATGTAGAATTACATAAAATATGAAATCAGGAAGGTCTCACCACCTTTTTTCTCTGCACTATGGATTTATATTACAGTAGCAAAGTGCCAGAATTAGAATATTTTTGCTTCCATTTTATTTATTTGTGTATGTATATAGTGCCTCTGTGGAGTACTTGATAGTCAGGTCTTGAGAAAGAACGCAGAATTGGGAGCCAAAGTCTCAGATTCTAAGTCTATTATTATTAGTTGTGTGGTTTTGGGCAGATAATCTGTCTAAAACTCAATGTCCTTACCTGTAAAATGGGGCTGATGTACTGTCCCTCTTTGCACTATTGTAATGATTGATGGATATAATATCAATATATGGAAAGACTCTTGTGAATATATGCTCTATAAATATTACTTCTAATTCCCTTCTCTGAAAAAAATGGGGATTTAGAAAAATGAGCATTTGAAAATCTTATTCTATATAAGTCTTCATGATTAAATGGAAACAACATCCCAAATATACTTACAAATTTTTTTCAAAACTCTGGAAGCTTCTTCCAGAGTTCTCATATCATATAACCGATTAGGCAAATATTTCTATCCCATCCCCTCAACTTATTCAATTCAAGATACCCTGAAATATTTTATTCCTGACCTCTTCTATTGAGAAAAGAAAGAGCTTGACAGAAAGAGGGAGTTTTAGAAGTTCTTCTTGAATGATAATGGGAGAAATATATGGTGTGTGGAGAGGTGGGGAGAGTCCCACATAATGAATCATACATAGAAAGCACAGCAGAGAATTCAGTACTGAGCTTCTAAAACCTCAGTAGTGCTTACTGTAAGTGATAGTCTTGTGGCCTTTTCTTTGCACAGATATTTGTCATTCTGTAGTTGATTTAGAAAGAGATTCATGGAAAGTCATAATTATTTAAAGAAGGGAACAGGCAAAGTGTTCTTTTGCCATGTCTATAAATCTTTCCTATGCTTTGCTGAGAACTCTGTGCTGGCTGTCTGCTTTAAGCATGTAACAGGAGTATATCATAATGTCAGGAGTTGTCAGACCCTCAGAACTCTCCATAATGTGAGATCACAAGCAGAGACGATTTCATTGTAATATTTCTGACTACAAAGTATAAATACTATTCAGCTGGCACATTGATATCACATCAGGGAGGTTTTTTTTTTCCCGTCCTTATCCTTTAAGTTTGTCAAGGTATTTAAATATGTAAAGTTAGATAAAGCTAGAATAAGAAAATTAAAATTCAGAAGAGAATAACAATGTCAGAAGAAAAGCATATTTTTGACATGAACCATAAAAAGAGAAGTTAAATAAAGATTACAAAGACATTGAAAAAGGTGCTACATGTATTTCAGTTATGTTTTCATTAATTCTCTCCAGAGGACAAAAACATTTCTCAGAACAATTTAAAACAGTAGATATACAAAAAGAGTAACTTAAACTCAAGATTTAAACATCTCATTGAGAGACCTGAGAGGATATTTCTTTCTCATGATGATATTACCAACTGGGAGAATTTTACTAATTCTTCAGTGTGTTTATCTACCTCACTATGGCTCCCTTAACAGCTATTGTTTTTTAAATGGAAAAAATTTTAATGCTTGCATAAACTCAGATGTGAAAAATGAACTCACAGATTATTTTACTTTCTGCTATGATTATGTGGTTCCAGTAAAAGTGCTTTTAAAATTTTGCCATATGAGAAATATGGACTCAACCATTAAAAAAAAAAAAGAAATATAGAAAGGAAGATAGAGATGCATTATTGTCTTTGTAGAAATACCTTACTAAATTCTCCATGGTCCTTCCAGGTTAACCTTGATTTCTTGTTAGGGATTCACACACAACAACCTGATTTTTCCCACAGAATCAGTATTTTCTGTCCCTGAGGAAGGAGCTTTGTTAGGAGATATGCTACATGAAAATATATGTTGTGCTCAGAGAGGAGATACTACACTCTTGTTCTATTTTATTATGACTCTCTCCTCTCTGGAAAACAAACATGCCTGCTGAAGTCTGGAACTGAGTCTCTCCCCCAGGATGCGTTGGAAGCCTGCCCTTCATATCTGCGGTCCGTGGTTGTGATCAAAGATTGAGCACCATTGCTATCAGTTGGTGAGACCGTTAGCTTGATCTCCTAAATGCCAAAGCAAATCTCATTTTAAGTGCTTGGAGATAAATTAAGTTTTCAGTAGACATGGGGCAAATATATTGTTGTTTTTAGTTGTTATGTCCAACTTTTTGCAATCCTGTAGACTGTAACCCACCAGGCTCCTCTGTCCATGAGATTTTCCAGGCAAGAATACTGGAGTGGGTTGCCATTTTCTCCTCCCGGAGATCTTCCCGACCCAGGGATTACACCCACATCTTCCTGGGTTGGCAGGCAGGTTCTGTACTATTGAGCCACGAGGGAAGCCCATGGGACAAACATATTGGTTGGTAAGTTAGAAGCATCCTTCAATAAGGTGACTTTAATATATATTTTTGATTATTTGAATTTTTTTCATAGTTTACTTACATCAGAGACCTTTATAAGTTGTCTTGCTGTCACATGTTTCCCCCAAATTGTGATCTTAGTGTACTCCCTCTCTTCCTTTATTTGTTGTTTCCTGCTTTCCTGATAACATCTCTTCCAATTAGGGTAAAATCTGGTCAGAATGAGGAAGTTATGATGGATTTCTCTCTCAGTTAGACTTACTCAAATCTCATCCTAAGATCTTCTTTTCTCACTTCATTCACTCTTCCCAGGCAATCCCATCCATCTCCATGCCTTCCATGCCTTCCATGCCTTCTCTGTTTTTAACTTCAGCCCAGAGCTGTCTTCTGAGCTCCAGACCAGTGTGTTCAGTGGCCTGTTTGCTGTCTCCACCTGGACGTCTTAAAGTCATTTACAATTCTACCTATTCCAATGGAAATTATCATTATCACCTTCCCACCACAAACAAAACAAAAATGAGATGTTTTTCTAGCATTGCTGTTTTGAAGATAAGCAAACTGGAAACCTGAATCATCCTTGAAGACTTGCTTTTTTCATACGCCACATTCAATCAATCCATTACCCGGTCCTGCTGTTTTTACTTTCTATGTCTCAAGCCACCAACCTCTCTGTTTTCATTCCCACCATCCTAAATCGACCAGCCATCATCTTCACCTAGAAAACTGTAAAAGCCTCCAAAAACCTTCTACTTTCATACTTTAAAATTTGGGTTATACATTACTGTGTTTTATGCCACTGCCAGAGTGATCTTTTAAAAATAAAATATAACTTTCCATGCCAATCCCTTGTTTAAACAACTGATTGGTTTCTCATGAACTTGTGTCTTTAGACCAAAATATTTAACATGGCCTTTCTGCATGGTCTTCTCCTACCTCCTGCTCTCTGTGCAGTGGCATTTATTACGATAAATTCCTTCCTCCTTGCTTCTTAGGGCTTATCCCTCCTTCTTCAACACCCCTAGTCCACCACCATGCACATCATCATCCTGTTAACTCCTATTCCCTATTCAGATTTCAAGAAACTCATTACTTCCTCAAGGATGTTGTGTTATGCCATCCTTTTTAGGTTGATCCCCTTCCAGAGAACCACTGCACTTTCCTTTCTTAGTACCAATCACATTTTACATTTAGTTAAGTGGATATTTCATAGACTTCTTCAGTACTAGATAATAAACTTCATATGGGCAAGAACTGCGTCTGTTTTTCCTAAATATTATATCTTTGATATTTAACATTAGTGATGACACTTATGCTGGAATTAGGAGTGATTCAAAGTTCTGCTTGTTTATATTAAGGTCCAATGGAGAAGGCAATGGCACCTCACTCCAGTACTCTTGCCTAGAAAATCCCATGGATGGAGGAGCCTGGAAGGCTGCAGTCCATGGGGTCGCTGAGGGTCGAACACTACTGAGGGACTTCACTTTTCACTTTCATGCGTTGGAGAAGGAAATGGCAACCCACTCCAGTGTTATTGTCTGGAGAACCCCAGGGATGGGGAGCCTGGTGGGCTGTCATCTATGGGGTCGCACAGAGTCGGACATGACTGAAGTAACTTAGCAGTATGTCTTAATTGATGAGGCTGGTTTTCTGCTTCTGTTACTTTAGCATCCTTCATCCCTCCTTTCCTCTTTTTTATTTTTATACATCTGTGAATTGCCCTTGCTGAATGAAAGGTGCTTACTCTATACGGACAAGAAAAACAATTGTTATTCTTATTGTTTATCATTTGGACTTTACTTTGTGTACCCAGATCAATCTTTCAGGACAGCACTAACGGATAGGTTACAGCGTATTCATGTGCTCATTTTTGTATCTCGTTCTCAAGGCTGTACTTTGTCATCAGCCATCTGCTTCAAAGATAGGTCTCCATGTTTTCTAAGGATCTGAACTCCATCTGTTAGAACTTCCTGAGTATTTTGTTCATTGTCACCTGACCAATTTAGCCTCGCTCTTTTCCCTGGCCTAATAATTATGGTAACCACGGCTTCCTGGTAAACTGACTCTTGGGTTTCACTGTTTTCCCAAGTCGGCTGACCTCCCCCTACAGGTCTCAAGGACACTCTTTGTCTTTGGTTTCCAGCCCTAAGGTGGGTATTTGTCTTGCATCTATTGTTTTAGAAACAAAGGATGAACAGTTTGAATCAAGTGTCACTAAAAATATTGAACCAAAGAAATCATTTTTTTGATCATTTGCTGTTGTTGCCTTTTTCAAAAATTTTGCCTACTTTGCCTTTCAGCTGCAACAAGAAAGGGGCAAAATGACAATCTTTAATGTCTGTAAACTGCAGTTTAAAATTAAAATGCTCTTCTTCCAAGAGAAAATTCCTTTTCAGTAGTTTAAATCTTTTGGCTTTTTGTGCCCACTGTGTGTGGATTGCATAAGCATAGAAAGTTGTTTCATGAGCTATGTAGTAGGTCAGATGGCCCCTGCAAGCCTTTTTTGTGGTTACTTAAAACAAGATTTTAGAGGTGGATGTGTCTTTCTCATTAGTGCAAGAGAGATATCTCTACAAAGGAAAGAAATAGCTATTATTTTAAAAATTAGAAATTTCTGAGAAAAGAGTTTACTATTTGCTTCTAGTAATTTCATCAGACAGTTGGAAGAACCTGCTGTGTGCTGAGTACCATCCCAGTGCTGTAGGATCTTTAAAGATGTACAAGTCACAGTCCCTACACTCAACAGCATTTTCTGAATAGAGAAATATAGAGCAATATGGTAGAGAGTGAAACAAAGCTAATTACACACAAAGAATTCTGAGCTCAAAAAACACTAAAATAACTCACTCTATGTTCTCTTTTTAAAAAGAAAGAGAAGTGGACACAAAGAACTTGGGTCTAGTTCAGGGTTCTCCAGAACTAGATTTGTAACCCATTTGTCACTCTATTTCATCTTGTTTGCTGTAGTGAAAAGTTCATGTTCTATCTATTACTACCGGGAGAGATCTTTGTGACTCCTATTTTTGATATGTAAATATTGCCTTGAAAGGAAAATTGACACTGTTGATACAATTAGGAAAAAAGTAGACTGAAGTCTAGCTCAGCTCGAAGTGTCCTCTGTGGATACAGTCAGCATCACCTTAAAGAAGCTTCTTAGAAATGCAAGTTCTCAGGCTCCACCCAGACCTGAATTGCAACTTCTGTTTAACACTTACACTTGTTAAAGTTTGAAAAGGGTATCTCTAGGGTGTTCGATGTAGAGTGATGGTCCTGAAAATTTAACTCACTTGAGAATCTGGATGGAGGCCTTGCTAAAGCACAGTTGTTGGGCTTCAGCCTCAGTTTTTATCCAGCGGGTCTGAGGTGATACCAGAGAATTTGCAGGTTTCCAGGCGATGCTGATGCAATGGACCTGGAGGCTATATAGTGTGAGAACCACTGGTCAGAACAGTGATTCTCAGTTCTGGTTGCACATCAAAATCTCCTGGGCAGCATCTTTTTTAGAAGATGGAGGAAATCTGAGTTTTCTTTCTTTCTTTTTGGCTGTGCTGGGTCTCTGTTGCTGCACAGGCTCTTCTCTGGGTGTGGAGAGTGAGGGCTACTCTCTAGCTGTGGTAGGCAGACTTCTCACTGCAATGCCTTCTCTAGTTGGGAGCACGAGCTCTAGGGTGTGTGGGCTTCAGCTCTTGCTCCCAGCCTCTAGAGCATGGGCTCAGTAGTTGTGGAACACGGGCTTCGTTGATAAGGCATATGGGATCTTCCTGGATCAGGGGTCAAACCCATATCTCCTGCATTGGCTGGTGAATGCTCTATCACTGAGCCACCAGGGAAGCACCTGGGCAGCTTTTTCAAAAATTCCAGGCCTATGCCTCATCTGATAACTGGTTTTGGGTGAAGCCCAGTCATTTTATTGAAAACCTCCTTATGAGTCTGATGTGTAATTGGAATCAGGAACTATTTTCTAGAAGATGAGAAGAGCTTCTGTATTTTCTGTGATTAACATGGGATCCCAGGAACTGAACACTTTCCTAAGCAACTCCAGGAGACTGTGTCCACATAGACTTCTGCATGATCCAGGCCAGAGCTGTTCAGTGATAAGGGGCCATCGGAACTTAGCACCAGTCTCAGATCTGTATTTACTGATCTGTTGGGCAGGTTACAACCTCTCTGAGCTTTAGTACTAGAATCTGCTAGCTGAGAACAGTGATTTTAACCATTGCAGACTGTTTTGGGGAGAGTTAAATAAAGTATCAAATCATTTGATCATAATAGGAATTTGATAGTTGCTAGCTGATAATGTTTGGGTAGTTCACTGTTTTTCCTACATGAAAGCTGAGATGAGCATATAATATTACTAAAGTAATGCCATTAATTTCCCCAAATCTGAAAGATTTTGAAAGGATATCCAATATTAAAGTTATAGTGAATGAGTCTGGTGGCAGACATAAATCCTGAAGAGGCTCAAGCAAGGGAGTTTTGCTTTAATATACAGTTTATCACTCTTACCATCATTACTTGAAATTTGTTCAACATGCAGAGTGTTTATTCAGCACCAAGGCAGTCATGCCTTTAGCAAATGATTTACTTTATGGTGATATACAGTTTATTATTGATAATTCCTAATAAGTCTCTTTCAGTATTCATGTGGTCAAGGTCAGTGACAGATGTCAACTAACTGACCATTTCCCTGCTTACTTTAGGCACACTACATGTTTTGTTGGAAAACTCTATAATTTTCTTAATGCTGAATGTTCAGGTATACAGCAAATGTTTTAACCAAATGCTTTGGCAAGCCATTCGGGGTTAGTCAGTGAGAGTTCATGACTTATTCATATGCAAATCTAAATACATGTTCTTAGAACTTGAGTGCTTGGGGAACACTAGTCTAGCTCCTGTCTTTCACAAATGAGGGACCAGGCTGGCCTGCCAGAGGTGAATCATTTATCTTTTCCCAGAAACAGTTTGGGAGCCATGTTCTCCTAGACATACAATTCTCTCTTTATTTATGTTATTGTCATTATATTGACACATTCTTGAGTTGACTGAGTTTCTGTCATATTTGTAAGATGTTATTTTTCAATGTGGTGATAAGACTTTTCTGCAATAAAGAGGGCACAAGATATGTGACACAAGGTGTGTGTGTGTGTGTGTGTGTGTATCCATGTAACTTGTTTTGGGTATCTCTGAGATTATATATTTGTGCTTATAGAGAATGTTTGAGCCTGTGTGTGTCTAAGCGCCTGGGATGAACTATGTGTGGTTCTGAGTATGTATGAGACATTTGGTGTATGAGAATGAATGTGTGTGTGCATGTGAGTGTGTAGGTGTGTGTGTACAAATGGGAGAAGGAAGGCTCCTGATTCCAGATTCTCTGTGTATTGTGCTTCTCAGCAGCCACAGCCTCACCAACTGTTCTTTCCAGTATCTGGGCTAATAGAAAGTCTGCCACATTTATGACTGCATATTGTTCAAACTGAAAAATTTCCCCCTTTACCTAGAATATTTTTGGTATCAAAGACTCTTTAGTCACTTGTAGACTTAACACGCTTTAAAAATAAAACCTTTATTTCTTTTCTGAGTGCTGAGATGTAGTCTCTTTTGGTGCTAAATGAAAAACTGAGTTTGGAAGAAAGATATACCAAAAAGAAATGTTATGATAGCAGTAGGATGACTTACTAAAGCTGTTTTGAATTGCATTAGATACTATTTTATTCTGCTCCAAGTGTGAAAAAAATTAGAAGCTCATGTTTACCGATTTAGAAATAAAAATCACAGCAGCTAAGTTTTGGAAGGGCTTGCATAGCTCCCTAAGTTCTCCTGGATCTCAATTTCTTTCTTATATAAAATGAAAAGGTTTAGGTTATTTTTCATGCCTCTTTTTGCTATCCCCAGTCACAATTTAGAATTTATTTCCTGATTTTCATTTGGAACAGCCTGGACAGCCAGACCTGCCTGACAGGGATTTGTTATTTTTCTGGGTCTTAAAATGAAACAACTAGTGAGATGTACAGTGCTCTTAAAACATTATTATAAACTCATCATTATGCAATAATTTAGAAAGGCAGAATACAGTATGCACAACCCTTCAGAAAGGTGTTTACTTATCTAGATGCAAAAATATCACTTATTTAGTATAGAGTCATACAACTGGAATTGGGAAAAGGTCATTTTTATAGACAGAAGAATTTCTCTTTTATGAGAGATGATGCCTTGCAATTTAAGGAAGCTTCCTCAAAACCTGGTGTCTGAGGCATCAGTAACAAAGTTCTTGACATCACTAAGTAGAATATACATGTCAAGATATTCCAAGAAAAGGCTAAAGACTAAAAACTTGAACAAATTGTTGAAACTTTGAAATGAACTTTAAAAAGTTTGAAAGTTGAAACTTTACTAAGTAAACACATGTCTAAGTTGATAATTAGTATTTTTTCAGTTTTTTCAAATTTTATACCTATCTTCTTATTCAGTGCTTAGCCAGAGGGAAAAAATCTACCATTTTTTCCCATAAAACTTATTTTATATTTACATTATTGATTTATTTTAAATTTGTTGTTTTTGCTTAGTCACTTAGTTGTGTCCAGCTCTTTGAGACTCCATGGACTGCAGCATACCAGGCCTCCTTGTCCCTCTCTGTCTCCTGGGTTTGCCCAAGTTCATGTCCATTGAGTTGGAATTCTACCCAACCATTTCATCCTCTGCTACCTTCTCCTTTTGCCTCCAATCTTTCCCAGCATTATGGTCTTTCCAATGAGTCAACTGTTTTTAAATTTATGTGTATTTGTTATTCAATTTTGTCAACATATGTAATAACATTGTTTGAGTTTGTGAGTAGAGAGATGATAACATTTTAGTCCCGAATGGTCCACAAATAGGTGAAATCTATGTTGTAATTATGGTCCATAGAAAATAAAATGTTTCTATCTTTAAGGAAGAGCTTATTGAAGAAATGGGAGGGAAAGTGCTGAGTTAAAACTAAAAGATTAAAAAAAAAAAAAAAAGCAAACAAGTGGAAAAATAAACCTAAGCATTTCCCCCAAACATCTTTCCTACTACACTCATCCAAACTGCTGTGTTTCCTGTAGACTGGTGACCGCAATGCATAGAAACTACATAGTAGTGATAAAGGCGCAATGATACTTTCCTCCAGATCAGGGGCCAGCAAATGTTTTCTTTTTTCCTTCAGATCTCATAGCATTTCATTTTATTTAAATTCATTTATTTTTAATTGGAGGATAATTGCTTTACAGTGTAGTGCTGGTTTCTGCCATCTATCAACATGAATCAGCCTTAGGCCTATGTGTGTCCCTTCTCTCTGGTTCCTCCTTCCTATGTCCCACCCCATCCCACCCCCTCTAGGTCAGCACAGAGCACCAATTTAGAGCTCCTTGCATTATATATCAAATTTCCACTGGCTGTCTAATTTTACATATGGTAATGCATATGTTTCAAGGCTACTCTCTCAATTCATCCCACCTTCTCCTTACCTGCCTGTGTCCACAAGTGTGTTCTCTATGTCTGCATCTCCGTTACAGATGAATGGATAAAGATGCTGTGGTACATATACACAATGGAATATAACAGCCATAAAAGGCACACATTTGACTTAGTTCTAATAAGGTGGATGAACCTAGAGCCTATCATAGAGAGTGGAGTAAGTCAGAAAGTGTAAAGTATCATGTATTAACCCATATATGTGGAATCTAGAAAGATGGTACTGATAAACCTATCTGCAGGGCAGCAATGGAGGCAAAAACACTGAGAACAGACAAATGTTTGCTTAAAGGACACATAATAAATGTTTTAGAATTTTCAGTTTAAGAGGGAAAATCAACGATACTATGTAGGTACTTCTATAGCCATTTAAGAATGTTAAAAAGTGTTATAGCTTGTGAGCCTTACAAAAACAGATGGTAGGCTAATTAACCTTATATTAAGGAATTTGAATTTCAAAGTTCTATCCTATATCAACTATACAGTCAATGTTTTATAAAAATTAAATAGGCTAGGATCAGTTCAGTTCAGTTGCTCAGTCATGTCCACCTCTTTGTGACCCCATGAACCGCAGCACGCCAGGCCTCCCTGTCCATCACCAACTCCTGGAGTCCACCCAGACCCATGTCCATTGAGTCAGTGATGCCATCCAACCATCTCATCCTCTGTCATCCCCTTCTCCTCCTGCTCTCAATCTTTCCCAGCATCAGGGTCTTTTCAAATGCGTCAGCCCTTCGCATCAGGTGGCCAAAGTATTGGAGTTTCAGCTTCAACATCAGTCCTTCCAATGAACACCCAGGACTGTTCTTCTTCAGGATGGACTGGCTGGATCTCCTTGCAGTCCAAGGGACTCTCAAGAGTTTTCTCCAACACCACAGTTCAAAAGCATCAAAATCGACCTTTAAAATATTTAAATGTAATTTTTCCTCAACAGCATTGCTACTCACAATTAAAGGTATTATCTTTAAGTAAGAAAAGAACTCTCAGCCTTAAACTTCAAGAAAATTTCCCCACAGGAAATCTCCATTGTTTTAACTCAGAATCAGTGAGGTACAAATGAAAAGTTGAACACAGCTAATAATAGACAATAAAAATAACATTAATAAGAGTAGAAGAGATTGATCAGAGGATTTAATATTAATACTTCAAAATTTGATCCTCCACTATGAGGTATCTTTAATATTACATTATATTAGTAATTGATATAATTTTAAAAGTTTTGGGCAAGATAATAAACATTTAATAACCAGTGTAAAAGTGTATGAAAACATCTAGATATTGAGGTACACACTATTGGAGGGAGATTAATATATTTTCACACAAAGAAATATATTCTCTTGAAGACTGCAACATATGGGAAGCAAAGACAGTCTTGGCCCATCTTTTTCTGTGCTTTTATCCTTGAAGAAACAGAACTTAGCAATATTTTTCTCCATTGGCATTTATGGAATTATGTAGTTTGTCTTAATTAAGGAAATGAAAAGGAACTCGATATTTTTGTGTGAATCCATGTAGGTGTTAAAATATATAAACAAGACAGGAAAAGATGGTAACACAAGAAAAACACAATCTTTTCAAGAAAATTGGAAGCTATAAAACATCATATGTCATAATTTTGGGGTGGAAATGTGATATGCCAAGCTACTCAGATTTTTTAAAAGTCAGCCACCAACTCATTAACCAGTGTCTGCAAGCAGATGTTGGCTTATGCTGTGGTGCTATTTGGTGTATTCAGGGAAGTGGAGATAGATATCAGCTTTTCAAATAGAAAGTAGCTAGCTAATATAAAAAATGATTTCTTTTCTCAAATCTTACTTGTCATATTATGCTACATTAGATGATGAAACAGAACGTTAACTGTGTAATGAAACAGGGATACTAAAATGTAAGGGAGAATACACTTTTTCAGCTTAGATTCATGCCATCATTTTAAACACAGGTTGCCATTCTGAAATGATGGCAGAACTTTTCATGCAAACTAGCTGCTTGTGAATTAGAACAATGTGAAAGTTAAATAAGTTTGAAAAAGAAAAAAAAAAAAGCAAAAGGCTCCAAGTGATACTTTGCTATTTTAAACAGAGACTGTTTAAAATATGAGACTGTTGGTAATGCAGAATGTCTCGGTACTTGGCAATTTTTTGTCAACTAAAGTGCTCAGGGCCCTTGTTAATGTTAGTACCCCAACTTTCGGGTTGCTGATGCTTCTCAATACTGTGTGTGGTTCTTTTGAAAAGGTGCATACAGATGAGCTTCTAGACTTCTTTAAAGTCTTTGTAGTGTATTTCTCAAGGTGGGAATGTCATACAGATATTTGCAGAGTAGATAGACTGCATATTTGATATATTTTGGTAAGAATGAACATATCATTTCAAGGTGAGAAAAATTTGTAAGTAAAAATAACTCAATACAAAAAAAATTAATGTGGACATACACAAAGATAGATCACTGGTTGCCGGGAGCCAGCGTGAGGAATCCCACCTGTGACAAGGTCATGCGGCAGAGATCTGATGGGAAAGGTCGAGTCAGATCTCAGGTTTTCCCCCTGGTATTTCCTGAGCATGTTCCCCCAAATAAGAATATGCCTGCCTTATTGTATTGTACTTTTCACTCTTCTGACACACTCTGGAAAAAGTCAACTCAGGGCTTTAGTTTTCTGCATTTGAAAGGGTGTTTCAATCCAGAAACCCCTCTGATGGCTTTCTAGCCTGCCAGCAGGACTCATACAGCTTCGCAAGTGATCGTTTGAGGCCTCCCAACCATGGGAGGCACAGGAAGCTTAAAGCATCCTAGGAATGTAGGGGCTTCTGAGGAGTCAAAATCATTAGAATAGGGCTGATTAAAGGTTTCATTTGTTGAGCCAATACTTGCTGCCAAATTTTCATATCCTTTATTTTTAGATATAGTTTGTATATAGAAAAAAAGTAGTAGACCTGGTATTAGCAACATTAGATCTTTAAGTACTTTGTTAAAACCCACTGCATCTTTGTTCTACAGGAATGTAACTTTATTTAGTATTTTGAGGGTGATGCAGAGTAAAGAAAAAAACATTTCTAGGGAAAAGGAGTTTTCTGGTTGATAGACAATTATCCAGGAAGAGAGCCATAAAACTGTTAACAGGCCTCTTGGCCAGAAGATAATGTAAACCACCTGAGACCTTTTGTATACGGGAGGGGACACAAAAAGAAAACCTTGTCTCAGTGAGGGTCAGGACTGCTGCCCCTGCATAACTCTGCATATTCCATTATTTCTTTATGTGCAACTTGGGGTATATAAGAGGATTTTGAAAAATAAAGTTTTGGAGTCTTGCACCAATGCTGGGCTTCCCCATGTCATTCTTTTCTCCCCTTTTCTGGCTAAATTCCCATCTGGAATGGGCAGGCTCACCACGTCTACTTACTTGCCCTGGCTGCTAAGATCCACACAAAGGGAGCCTAAGGCAGGGCACCCTTCGATATTCCAGTGGGTGCTGGTGGCCTAACGTAGATGGTGCAAACCTCTTGTCTCAAGGTTTTATTGGTTTTCCTTGTAAACCAAGTTATTCAGCATCCTTTTCTCCACCTAAATTTCCTACTATACTATTTTTCCTAATCTAATCTTATATCTCTAAATAAATAAGTTTTTCCTCACCAATGCCATCCCCGCTTTGAATTCCCTGGATCCACTGGGGCTGGATCCCGGCAACTGGTAAAATCACTTTTTGTTTTTAATATGATTTGTATTTATTCTCTGCTGTTGAAGCATTCTTATGTATACATGGAATGATTTTTAAACTATTTCAACACACCCCACAATTAAACCATCAGCATCACTTAATCTAAAAATTCTAGGTTGGCTAAGGCTCTAATGATACCATGAAGATAACTGTTTATCTTCTTTTAAAAATCTTTTCCAGAAGAAGAATCTCACAAGCTTATTCAGGTTAAATTCTCACTTTCTTAGCCTTTGGCTGCAGTGTGTTCCCTGGGAAGCTGCGTCTATGAGGCCACAGTTACATGCTGGGCTTTATTAGGGATTAGATCAACAACTACAGAAGAGAAGAGAGAGCAAGCGAAGAAAGGGAAAGAGACAGGAAGAAGGGGGAGGAAAGGACAGAGACAATGGGTTGGGAGTGAGAATGAAGAAAGAGTAGGAAGGGGCAGGCAGGGGAGGAAGCAGGACTGGGCAGAGAGAGAGCTGGAGCTGTGATACTGTTTCAATAACAGACTTATTCCATACATCAGGGAGGGTGCTGGATCTTTGCACTGTATACTACATGTATACTTGGCTAACAGTTTATACTGTAAACTGTATGGTAAACTATATATTCCTGATACTACACCATATGCTATTTTCTATTCTATATAGTACATATTATATGTATATATTAATATGCTATACACTATTCTATATTCTACCCGAATTCTATATATATACACTATACTAATCACTTTATTCTATATACTATATTAAAATATATATTATATTTAATGGTTTATACTATATAGTTATATGTAGTTTGTACTGTATGTTTTACTTTATAATGTACATCAGTCATCGGATACTGCTGTCTTAGGAAAAAGACTTTAGTCTTTAGTTCAGGACACTTTCCTTAGTTCAGGATACTTTCTTTAGTTCAGGACACTTTCTGAGGTTAGGTTTTGAAGAAGATTGGCAGCTAAGGACACCTCTTCTAGCAGATGGGATAGTAAGTCCTAAAATCCTGAAGGAGGTTATAGCTGCTCATCACAGCACCCACTACAGTTTTAAAATGAGGAAGATTAGTTTAAGTTCTAACTTAAATTACTGCTATAAAACAATTTCTATTTTTAAGTATGAGAGCACTGAGCAGCTACTTTTTACTGTACAGACTATAGTCCAATTAGGATGCAGAATAAGTTTGCTAATGTAACTGAAGGCCAGATGAACAATTCCAGTCTGCTCTTTGCATTTCTCTTGTGTTCCCTTGAATACATTGGTTAAACCTAGAACAAAATTTATTGATTTTGTATGATGTTGCAGAAATTATACCAAGAGGACACACTCCATAACACCGCATGGAAGATACTGTTAAAATGTTAATACTTGGAGGTGGCCAGCTATTCAACAGCACAACTATTTTTTAATTTCATAGTAACCGGTGGGCAAAGATACTTGTATGCACATTTTGGGATCATAAAGTATGATCCCAGGCTATCTAATCTGAAGAGACAGGGACTAGGTATTTAAGGAAGAATAGAAAAATTCATGTATTTTACTTGAATTAAAGAAAGAAAAGAAAATTACAAGGCAATGTAAAAAGCAATGAGATGAGATGTACAGGAGCAACAGTCCTTTGTGGGACATGTAAGCCCAGTGACCTCCATCAGTTGATCAAGGGACATTTTGTAGAAACCAAAGGAAGGAAGGGTGTTTTGTTGACACCTTCATTCATGAGACTATTGAGAAATTACTGCTTCAACACTAGAATGCTTCCCTGAATACAGAGGCAACCACATAATGAGGATTTTTAGTCAATTCTGTGATGGAGACAGCTTTCCCCTTTTTTGTGTGTGACTACTTTTATAAGACCAACTGGAAATATGAGAGTTGGAATTATATAAAGTCTTCAGAAAAACAGTCAATTCCCAAAAATTGGACAAATATTTCAGATTTCAGGATACCTTAGAAACCCTAGAAGTAAACATGACCTTCAAAGCCTGCCCATGTGAGATTCATTAAAAGTTGCACTTTTAAGGAACCCAGGAAAGTTTTTCCTCATTCATATTTTTGATAAACACATAAAGTACTGCCTTTTGTATTACAAATTGGTGACCCCATGAGCAGAAATGGATAAACCAGAATTCTAAAAGATGGTTCATCCACCAAGTTATGGGGTGTTTTATTTCAAGGAAATAAAAGAGGCTCTAAATCTGATTAGATGAATAAATGCCCCTTAAAAATGCTACCTTCAAAAGACTAGACAGCAAGTCATAGCTTAAAGGTACAATAGTACTATAGTTTGCTGGTCATTGAACTCGGTGTGATTTATTATTTTTTTCAGTGTGAGATAAGAAAATGAGACATTGGTAAGGACTTGTAGAGGTTATGCTTTTCACTGTTCTTCCTGCAGAATAGTCTCAGAGTGTTCGGTTAAGACTTCTCTTATTCTCTAGGCAAAAATAAAATGACTGAACTTTTATAGAAAGGTTTCCCTCCAAATAATACTTCCAGCCAAGATTGAAAGTTCCATAAATCTTGTGCAAGAGTATGAACTGATCCTTTACCAGTACTGGAATTGCCTATGCCCAGTGGTAGCAAGCATTTGTAATCCAACATTTTCTTCATCCTTGTCTTTCATAATTTTATTTACTTATGTACATAAATGAATGTCCACATGTAAGAGATACAGTTATTTTTAAAGCTGTGTTATGCCAAAATGGCTAATAAGCAATGTGATTTCTAGAATTATAAATGAATACTGGAACTATAAATGGATCCTGACTTTGGGCCCATATCCTATCCTATAGATTCTTTCTCCCTACTTATTTATATTTCTGAGAAAATAAGCAGCATTCTTAGATACTCTGGAATAAGGAATTGAAATTTCTCTTTTACCTTTATTGTCTAATCTTTGACTAGCCTCAGGTCATGGTACCTGAGAACTAAAATAAATCATTAGGTTTTCAGTTGACTAAGACTGAAGAAAGAATCCAATTGTACATTTTTGCAAGATTTTTAAATATATAACATCTGCTATCTTAGCTGTAGATGATTTAATTTTTAACACGTGCTTCCAACCTTTAATTTTCTGTAAAGCAGCCACATCAATTATTAATTCATCTATATTTCCTCAAAGCGAGTCAGACTTAAGATCCTTCATAAATATTTAAGAATATTGCTGCAAAATAAACAGAAACTTTTACTGAACTTTTGATTGCAAGTTTGAGAACCAACTATTGCAAAAGTAAGACAAACATGTTAAAGATTCCAGAGAAGTGAGAAGAGCAGACACTGAAAGAACAGGGAGGCCAGATTTCTACCATAACCCTCATTGTCTCAGTTTTTACAATGTGAATCTTATTGACTGCACATTTAACTCATGAAATTAATGGATGTGACCAAATTTAATTCAGGCTTGACTCATGATAGCACTTAATTTCTGATAGCTCATTTGTTCTCTTTCTGCCACATACATTTCCATATATCCTATACATTCTTTATCATTGATAGTGACCAATTTACTGAACAAATGACTCTTTGAATGTATAAAAATAATTAAAATAATAATAGCTCTAACTTTCCTTTCTTACTGTCATTAGCAAGGTTTCTAAGACAGATGGTGTTATGTGTCGAATTGTATCCTTTTGCCTAACCCCTCATGAGATATGTTGATAGTCTAGTCTCTGCTACCTCTGAATGTGACCTTATTTGATAATAAGATCTTTGCAAATGTAATCAAGTTAAGATGAGGTCATGCTGGATTAGGATGGGCTCTGATGCAACATGACTAGTGTCCTTATACGAAGAGAAGAATTACAGAAAGATACACAGGGAGAATGCCGTGTGATAACAGAGGCGGGGATTAGAGTGATGCATCTAAAAGTCAAAGAATATCATTGTGGGCAACACTAAAAGCTAAAGGAAGACTCTGGCTCTTACCTAGAGCTTTCAGAGAAGGCAGAGCCCCACTGTGCTAGGGAAATTAAAATGGAGGAAGCCTTGTTCAAGCCTCAGAAGCAGGAGAGCAGGCCTCTAACCAGCTTCTGAAGTTAAGTGAAAGTGAAGTTGCTCAGTCATGTCCGACTCTTTGCGACCCATGGACTGTGGCCCACCAAGCTCCTCCGTCCATAGGATTCTCCAAGCAAGAATACTGGAGTGGGTTGCCATTTCCTTCTCCAGAAGTTAAGTTACATAATCCTTAATTTAGCATTGAAATTGTTTATGTGTATATAATGAATGGTTTCTTCTGTTAACAAATCCTTCAAGCCAGAAACAAAAGTAAGACTTTTGGCAAAACACATCGACACCTTGATTTTAGATTTCTAGCCTCCAGAACTGAATTCAGGTCAGCAAACAAGATATCGTTATATTCCTAAGAGGATCTCCCTCTAGGCTCATTTATTATAACCCACTCGCTTCCCCCAGGGAAACTCCTACCTGATGACTGTTAGCTTCTACTTATAGCTCCATCATCTATGTAATCATATTACAAACAACATGATTTAATTTTTGTACTGATAAACCTTCAAGTAAGAGTATATTCAGATTAGTGCTTCCCATGTGGCACTGGTGGTGCCTGTCTGCTAATGCAGGAGATGTAAGAGATGTGGGTTCGATCCCCAGGTCAGGAAGATTGAAGAAGGCATGACAGCCCACTCCAGTATTCTTGTCTGGAGAATCCCATGGAGAGAGAAGCCTGGTGGGCTACAGTCCATAGTATCACAAGAATCAGACGTGACTAAAGTGATTTAGCGCACATGCATATTCAGATTAACCTACCTGATGAAAATGAATTTTAGAGATCTTAGATACATTCACAAGTTATTGATACAAAAGAATTAAAGCCAACTCTTTGTAAAATCATATTGAAAATAGGTATATTCATTAATTTGATTTACTCATTAAACGCTTACTATTACTGAGGACGTTGGCAATTTGATCTCTGGTTACTCTGCCTTTTCTAAAACCAGCTTGAACATCTGGAACTTCATGGTTCACGTATTGTTGATCCAATACCTTGATTCTGTTTGTCACTTCTACTGCATAATCATAATGGTTTTGATTTAGGTCATACCTGAATGGTCTAGTGTTTTCCTTACTTTCTTCAATTTAAGTCTGAATTTGGCAATAAGGAGTTCATGACCTGAGCCACAGTCATCTTCTGGTCTTTTTTGCTGACTGTATAGAACTTCTCCATCTTTGGCTGCAAAGAATATAATCAATCTGATTTTTATATTGACCATCTGGTGATGTTCATGTATAGATTCTTCTCCTGTGTTGTTGGAAAAGGGTGTTTTCTATGACCAGTGCATTCTCTTGGCAGACCTCTGTTATCCTTTGACCTGCTTCTTTTGTACTCCAAGGTCAAGTTTGCCTATTACTCCACTTATCTCTTGACTTCCTACTTTTGCATTCCAGTCCCCTGTGATGAAAAAGACATCTCTTTGAGTGTTAATTCTAGATGATCTTGTAGGTCTTCATAGAATGGTTCAACTTCAGCTCTTTTGGCATTACTGGTTGGGGCATAGACTTGAATTACTATGCTATTGAATGGCTTGTCTTCAAAACGATCAGAGATCATTCTGTCATTTTTGAGATTACACCCAAGTACCGTGTTTCAGACTCTTTTGCCCCTTTTGTGATTCTTCTGTGCTTCTTTTGTGGTCATATCTCTTTTGTGATTCTCCTGAAAGAGCAGCACAGTTTAAGCCTCTGCAGCTGACTTCTGTTTGCAGCAAGATTCTAGGGTCTCCACATCTACAGTGTACCCTATGGGGCTGCTTCTTAAACTTCTGGGTCCTCCAGGATCGCCCCAGGGTATTTGTTCAACATGTATATTTTGGGGCTGCTCCCCACACCTGCTGACTCTGGTTCCCCTGCCTTTTCTAAATCCAGCTTGAACATCTGGAAGTTCATGGTTCATGTACTGTTGAAGTCTGGCTTGGAGAATTTTGAGCATTTCTTTGCTAGTGTGTGAGATGAGTGCAATTGTGTGGTAGTTTGAACATTCTTTCACATTGCCTTTCTTTGGTATTGGAATGAAAACTAACCTTTTGTAGTCCTGTGGCCACTGCTGAGTTTTCCAAATTTGCTGGCATATTCAGTGCAGCACTTTCACAACATCATCTTTTAGGATTTGAATAGCTCCACTGGAATTCTATCACCTACACTAGTTTTGTTCATAGTAATACTTCCTAAGATCCACTTGACTTCACATTCCAAGATGTCTGGCTCTAGGTGAGTAATAATACCATCATAGTTCTCTGGGTCATTATGATATTTTTGTATAGTTCCTCTCTGTCTTCTTGCCACCTCTTCTTAATATCTTCTGCTCTGTTAATTCTTTACATTTTCTGTCCTTTATTGTGCCCATCTTGCATGAAATATTCCCTTGGTGTCTCTAATTTCCTTGAAGAGATCTCTAGTCTTTCTCATTCTATTGTTTTCCTCCATTTCTTCACATTATTCACTTAGGAAGGGTTTTTTGTTTTTTTTTTTTAAATCTCTCCTTGGTATTCTTTGGAACTCTGCATCCAGATGAGTATGTTTTCCCTTTTATCCTTTGGCTTTTGCTTCTCTTCTTTTCTCAGCTTTTTAAGGCCTCCTCAGACAACCATTTGACTTTCTTTTTCTTGCAGATGGTTTTGATCACTGCCCTCCTATACAGCGTTCTGTACCTCCATCCATAGTTCTTCAGGCGCTCTGTCTATCACATCTAATCCCTTGAATCTATTTGTCACTTCCACTGTATAATCGTAAGGGATTTGATTTAGGTCATACATGAATGGCCTGGTGGTTTTCTCTAATTTCTTAAATTTAAGTTTGAATTTGCAATAAGGAGTTTATGATCTGAGTCACAGTCAGTTCCTGGTCTTGTTTTTGCTGACTGTATAGAGTTTCTCCATCTTTGACTGCAAAGAGTATAATCAGTCTGATTTTGGTATTGACCATCTGGTGATGTCCATGTGTAGAGTCTTCTCTTGTGTTGTTGAAAGAGGGTGTTTACTATGACCAGCGAGTTCTCTTGGCAAAACTCTGTTAGCCTTTGCCCTGCTTCATTTTGTACTCCAAGGCCAAACTTGCCTGCTGCTCCAGGTATATCTAACTGCCTACTTTTACATTCCAGCCCTCTATGATGAAAAGGACATTTATTTTTTTTTTAATTTGTTTTGGCATTAGTTCTAGAAGGCCTTGTAGGTCATCATAGAACCGTTGAACTTCAGCTTCTTCAGCATCAGTGGCTGAGGCACAGACTTGGATTACCGTGACATTGAATGGTTTGTCTTGGAAATGAACAGAGATCATTCTGTCATTTTGAGATTGCATCCAAGTACTGCATTTTGGTCTCTTTTTTGACTATGATGGCTACTCCATTTCTTCCAAGGGATTCCTGCCCACAGTAGTAGATATAATGGTCATCTGAATTAAATTCACCCATTCTGGCCCATTTTAGTTCACTGATTCTTAAAATGCCAATGTTCACTCTTGCCATCACCTGTTTGACCACTTCCAATTTACCATGATTCATGGACCTAATTTGAAAAAGAAATGGCAACCCACTCCAGTATTCTTACCTGGAGAATCCCATGGACAAAGGAGCCTGGTGGGCTATGGGGTTACATGGGGTCACAAAGAGTCAAAAATGACTGAGCATCTAACACATACATGTGGACCTAATAGTCCAGGTTCCTTTTCAATATTGTTCTTTATAGCATTGAACTTTACTTCCACCACCAGACACACCCACAACTGGGCATTGTTTCTGTTTCAACTTAACCTCTTCATTCCTTCTGGAGCTATTTCTCCAGTAGCTTATTGGGTGCCTACTGACCTGGGGAGTTCATTTTGTCATATCTTTCTGCCTTTTTCATAACCCTTATGATTATACAGTGGAAGTGAGAAATAGATTTAAGGGACTAGATCTGATAGAGTGCCTGATGAACTATGGTGGAGGTCCGTACATTGTACAGGAGACAGGGATCAAGACCATGCTCAATAAAAAGAAATGCAAAAAAGCAAAATGCATGTCCGAGGAGGCCTTACAAATACCTGTGAAAAGAAGAGAAGTGAAAAGCAAAGGAGAAAAGGAAAGGTATACCCATTTGAATGCAGAGTTCCAAAGAATAGCAAGGAGAGATAAGAAAACCTTCCTTAACAATCAATGCAAAGAAATAGAGGAAAACAATAGAATAGGAAAGACTAGAGATCTCTTCAAGAAAATCAGAAATACCAAGGGAACGTTTCATGCAAAGACGGGCTCAATAAAGGACAGAAATGGTATGGGACCAACAGAAGCAGAAGATATTAAGAAAAGATGGCAAGAATACACAGAAGAACTATGCAAAAAGATCTTCATGGCCCAGATAATCACGATGGTGTGATCACTCACCTAGAGCCAGACATCCTGGAATGTGAAGTCAAGTGGGCATTATGTCGTATCACTATGAACAAAGCTAATGGAGGTGATGGAATTCCAGTGGAGCTGTTTCAAATCCTAAAAGATGATGCTGTGAAAGTGCTGCCCTCAATATGCCAGCAAATTTGGAAAACTCAGCAGTGGCCACAGGACTGGAAAAGGGCAGTTTTCATTGCAATCCCAAAGAAAGGCAATGCCAAAGAATGCTCAAACTACCACACAATTGCACTCATCTCACATGCTAGTAAAGTAATGCTCAAAATTCTCCAAGCCAGGCTCCAGCAATACGTGAACCATGAACTTCCAGATGTTCAAGCTGGTTTTAGAAAAGGCAGAGGAACCAGAGATCAAATTGCCAGCATCTGCTGGATCATGGAAAAAGCAAGAGAGTTCCAGAAAAACATCTATTTCTGCTTTATTGACTATGCCAAAGCCTTTGACTCTGTGGATCACATAAACAGTGGACAATTCTGAAAGGGATGGGAATACAGACCACCTGAGCTGCCTCTTGAGAAATCTGTATGCAGGTCAGGAAGCAACAGTTAGAACTGGACATGAACAACAGACTAGTTCCAAATAGGAAAAGGATATATACATACATAAGGATGTATGTCAAGGCTGTATATTGTCACCTTGATTATTTAACTTCTATGCAGAGTACATCATGAGAAATGCTGGGCTGGAGGAAGCACAAGCTGGAATCAAGATTGCCAGGAGAAATATCAATAACTCAGATATGCAGATGACACCACCACTCTTATGGCAGAAAGTGAAGAAGAGCTAAAGAGCCGCTTGATGAAAGAAGAAGAGGAGAGTGAGAAAGTTGGCTTAAAGGTCAACATTCACAAAACTATGATCATGGCATCTAGTCCCATCACTTCATGGCAAATAAATCAGGAGACAGTGGAACTAACTTTATTTTGAGGGCCTCCAAAATCACTGCAGATGGTGATTGCAGTCATGAAATTAAAAGACGGTTACTCCTTGGAAGGAAGTTATCACCAATCTAGACAGCATATTAAAAAGCAGACACGTTACTTTTCTAACAAAGGTCTGTCTAGTCAAGACTATAGTTTTTCCAGTAGTCATGTATGGATGTGAGGTTTGGAGTATTAGAAAGCTGAGTGCAGAAGAACTGATGCTTTTGAACTGTGGTGTTGGGAAGATTCTTGAGAGTCCCTTGGACTGCAAGGGGATCCAACCAGTCTATCCTAAAGAAAATCAGTCCTGGGTGTTCATTGAAAGGACTGATGTTGAAGCTGAAACTCCAATATTTTGGCCACCTGATGTGAAGAGCTGAGTCATTTGAAAGACCCTGATGTTGGGAAAGATTGAAGGCAGGACGAGAAGGGGAATAAAGAGGATGAGATGGTTGGATGGCATCACCAACTCAATGGACATGAGTTTGGGTAAACTCTGGGAGTTGTTGATGGACAGAAAGGCCTGGCATGCTGCTGTTTGTGGGGTCCCAGGGTGTCGGACATGACTGAGCAACTGAACTGAAATGAACTGATCTTTCAGGAATTTTCTAGAATATATATTAGAAGTAATGTCAATAATTTCATTTTAACAAGAAAAGTTAAATTTTTGTAGTCATACTTAGTTATTGCATCCACACAGATACACGTGGTGAGAGTTTGCAAGATGAAGAATCCGCCTCTGTTGCAAGAGACCTGGGTCAATCCATGGGTTGGGAAGATCCCCTGGAGATAGAAAAGGCTACCCACTCCAGTTCTCTCTTAGCGAATTCCATGGACTATATAGTATGGTATGGTGGAGTCAGACATGACTGAGCGACTTTCACTTTCACTTTGCAATATAGAACACTTGATCCGTACAGCGGATTTTACTAATTTATAGATCAATTTTATTGATTCACATAAACATGATTTTATAGTTTCAGAGATGCTACAGATTTTAATTTTCATTAAGTCACTAGGTTTATCTAGATGTTTCTATTCCTGAACTTACTCTCTTTGTGCAAATGAATTCCTTTTGGTTATCTATGTTTGTATAGATATAAATATGTATATTTGTTGTTAATAGAAGGTAAATAAATCTTTGTTTTAATTTCATGGGCTGTGTACTATATGTATTTTAGCATTACAATGTACTATACTATATATGAGGAAGTAAAGTGATTCAAAGCAATTTAACTGAACACTGAAATGTTTGTGAATAGAATCCATCGGATGTTTTGTAAGACACCAGAGCATAAGTATTTTCTGCCTTTTGAGGAGCTCATGGTCCCCAGGAGAAAAGAATGGATTGGCTAATGATTATAATATAATAATGCATCTGTAACCCAGAAAATGTTTAAGTGCATTTTGTAGTTCAGAGAAGAAATCAATAAAATTCACCTAGAGAGTAAGAAATTGGTTCATATAAAGAATGACATATAAAAAGCCATTCTTACGTCTTGGAGATCAGATGTCTGTAGACAGGAAATAACAGAGTCAAAGGACAAAAATGCATGGCCTGTATTGGAATTTTTAATGCCAGAAAGTACACCTAGATAACATTTATCTGTAAATATAAATTATCATTATTATTACCTTAAGCCAACCTTTAATTGGTCTTGGAAAGTCACCAACTTGATTATTATTCCGTTAACAGTAAATATCACAGATGAATGTAATCTGGTTTACTGTCTCACTATCACAGGTATTAATTATTTCTAAATCCAGAATCCCTCGTACTGCCATTACCAATTGCAAATTATTTCTTAAAACTGTAATTAAAAGGGTAATAAAAAGTACAGTAATTTTTAAGGATTTCATTTCTCAATTTTTAATATGAGATCTAAATTGAATGCCTTTCTTACAGTTTCAGTTCAGTTCAGTTCAGTCGCTCAGTCATGTCTGACTCTTTGTGACCCCATGAATCGCAGCACGCCAGGCCTCCCTGTTCATCACCATCTCCTGGAGTTCACTCAGACTCACGTCCATCGACTCTGTGATGCCATCCAGCCATCTCATCCTCTGTTGTCCCCTTCTCCTCCTGCTCCCAGTCCCTCCCAGCATCAGAGTCCTTTCCAATGAGTCAACCCTTCGCATGAGGTGGCCAAAGTACTGGAGTTTCAGCTTTAGCATCATTCCTGATAGGCCAATATATGTTAAAAGTTTTGGTGCAATGTAATTATCAATTTTTTTTTAATTGCTCTTAAAACTGATAAAGGCTTTGAATCTTGACCTTGCTATTGCTTCAATCAGCAATTCTCAAACATGGGCCAGTGAACCTTCATAAAATGTATTATCATATTTTGGAGGCCATTTAGTTTTCTTGGTTTTTAAAAATTTTAAAGGATCATGAAATGGAAATATTAAAAAAATCACTATAGATTAAAATATTCTTTTATAAAATGTTACTTAAAAACTTAATTGTAACAAAATTAGTACATTATAGATTATAAGTAATTATGTGATCAGTTATCTACATCCCCAAAAGTTTTTAAGTTATTGGTAGCTTGAAAAGAAAGAATATTTTCATATCATATACTATACATGCCTAAGTATAAAGTAGCTGTAACTGTAGGGAAGTCATACATCTTTTATATTTGGCTTGTTTTCATATATGCTTCTTTTCCTTCTTTCTTCATGGATTCTAGTCCCTTTAAAAAATTCTTTAACTGCTTTATGTTCTTTTTCAGTAGTTTGATTAAATTCCTGAAAGTGTTAATGTTCCTATTTATTTTGTTCCTTGACTCTTCTTTATGATAAGTAGGGGGCTTCCTCCATGGCTCATTTGGTAAAGAATTTGCCTGCAATGCAGGAAACCAGGGTTCAATCTCTGGGTTGGGAACATCCCCTGGAGAAGGGAATGACTACCCATTCCAATATTCTTGCCTGGAGAATTCCAGGAACAGAGAAGCCTGGCTGTCCATAGTCCATGGGGTTGCAAAGAGTTGGACACAACTGAGTGAATAACACTTTTATCTTCTCATATGATAAGTGATTTTTAAATTATGTTCCCATTCTTTTTTTTCCCCCTGAGTTGCAGAAATTTTCTTAGAGAGCAGTTTCTCAGAGCTTTGTGCATTTCCTCAGTTTGTACTAGCTTTCATGTTAGTTTTTCAACTTGATATTCTCATGCAACCCTAATAGTACAAATGCAAATGTCACACCCAGGATAGCACAGGCTTAAGATGCTTACTCCTTGGAAGGAAAGTTATGACCAACCTAGATAGCATATTCAAAAGCAGAGAGATTACTTTGCCAACAAAGGTCCATCTAGTCAAGGCTATGGCTTTTCCAGTAGTCACGTATGGATGTGAGAGTTGGACTGTGAAGAAAGCTGAGTGCGGAAGAATTGATGCTTTTGAACTGTGGTGTTGGAGAAGACTCTTGAGAGTCCCTTGTCCCAGTCCATCCTAAAGGATATCAGTCCTGGGTATTCACTGAAAGGACTGATGCTGAAGCTGAAACTCCAATACTGTGGCCACCTTAGGTGAAGAGTTGACTCATTGGAAAAGACTTTGATGCTGGGAGGGATTGGGGGCAGGAGAAGAAGGGGATGACAGAAGATGAGATGGTTGGTTGGCATCACCGACTCGATGGACATGAGTTTGGGTAAACTTTGGGAGTTGGTGATGGACAGGGAGGCCTGGCATGCTGCGGTTCATGGGATCGCAAAGAGTCAGACATGACTGAGTGACTGAACTGAACTGAAGGTCTGAATTTCTCCTATTAGACTCTATCCACATGTTATCCCCACTCCTTTCCTTCTTTTACTCATCTCTGGTAGAGATAAACTTTCCTTGTGGATTTGCTAAACTAATGGCTATTTTCAGTATCAGTCAGATACAGCCTTTCCATATTTCTGGGTTTTTATGCAGGGTCTTACATCTAGCATTCTACTCTGCACAAGTCCAAGGTTATTCAGTTCCCATGTGAGTGGTAAACTTCCTCCAGCCAATATCAAAGTCTTTTTACCTGCTGCAGCATAAGCTTATGTGTTCATTCTGGCTTTGACTCCCTTCTTCATTTATAAAAAAACTTCTAGTATTTATTTCAAGCAGAACAATATTTTAAATATCTTAGTATGCTTCATACTGTCCATATTATTGTTGCCAACAGCTGAGAAAGAGCAAAGGGAGGGTGTATGTTTTAAGTTGCTAAATTTTTCGAAATAGAATTAGATATTTTGGGTAAAGGTATGGAACAATTTCGGAGAAGGCAATAGCACCTCACTCCAGTACTCTTGCCTGGAAAAATCCCATGGGCGGAGGAGCCTGGTAGGCTGCAGTCCATGGGGTCGCTAAGAGTCGGACACGACTGGTCGACTTCACTTTCACTTTTCACTTTCATGCATTGGAGAAGAAACTGGCAACCCACTCCAGTGTTCTTGCCTGGAGAATCCCAGGGATGGGGGAGCCTGGTGGGCTGCTGTATATGGGGTCGCAAAGAGTCGGACACGACTGAAGCGACTTAGCAGTAGCAGCATAGAACAATTTGGAGATGTCCTTGTCAGAGAAGGTTTTAAAATGTAAATAACTGAGAGGTATTTAGTAAAGGATAATGGTGAAAGGATGGAGGTAGATGTAACGTTTCTGGTAAGAGAAGATAATTAAGGAACAAGACAGACGAAAGAGCCTTGGGGACATATGGACATGTAAGAACCAGTAGAGAAAGAAGTATTGGTGAGGCAGATGGAGCAGCCAGAGACTGAAGCAAGAGACTCAGGAAACTATTATCACCAAAACCTCAGGAGGATGGGATTTCAAGAGAAAAGTAGGATATATAACAATGTTCAGGAGCATTGCTGGGAAAAGCTCATTGAATTTGCATTTCAGATAGTTATTAGCAGTCTTCCTCAGTTGACAGCAGTGCTATCCTTTCAGCTGCTCAACCAAAAAACATGTAGCCATCCTTGATTTATGGAGGTCTCTCTCACAAGACACATATCCAGTTCATCAGAAAATTTTATTTTCTTGGGTTTCAAAATATATTTGTACATGGACTACTTCTTACCACTACTCTAAAATGCAAACTGAATATCTCCACCCAATTCCAACAGTTCCAATACTGGTTACTCTGCTCTTTTATCTTCCCACAGGACTTCTTACCTCCAGCACACTAGATAGTTTCCTCATTTATTACAATTGCTTGCTGTCTGTCTCCTCTCACTAGAATATGAATCCCATGAGGGCAGGCCTCCTCTTCTGTCTTCTAAGGGTTTAGCGCATCAGGATCTGGCACATAGTAGTCACTAAATAAATGATAAAAGAACAAATTGTAGTTTTATTATGTATTTAACTAAAATTTGATTTGGGTTTATGATTGGAGCTGTATATTTTAACTCTATAAACCAAATTCAAATCTAGAATGAATTCAAGTAATATGTCCATAAAAATAATCTTTGATCCTATTACAATTCTGTGCTCAAGAATTGCTGCGTTCATCATATCCCAGAAGTTAGAGTCCACACACTACTACTATAAACAATTTTCATCTTGTACTCTAATTAACTTAAATACTTTAACCAAACTTTTATTAATAAATTATGATCAAAATATTCACAGAAATTAATACTTTATTTAGTGCATTCACCACATGCTTGCCCGAAGAACATGTTGTGAGTCTTGAATATATGCACATTTTTGGTATTCTTCATTTACTGTATAAGCACTCAGGAGTAAGGCTAAATAAACTACCACACAATTGCGCTCATCTCACATGCTAGTAAAGTAATGCTCAAAATTCTCCAAGCCAGACTTCAGCAATACGTGAACTGTGAACTTCCTGATGTTCAAGCTGGTTTTAGAAAAGGCGGAGGAACCAGAGATCAAATTGCCAACATCTGCTTGATTGTCAAAAGAGCAAGAGAGTTCCAGAAAAACATCTATTTCTGCTTTATTGACTATGCCAAAGCCTTTGACTGTGTGGATCACAATAAACTGTGGAAAATTTTGAAAGAGATGGAAATACCAGACCACCTGACATGCCTCTTGAAAAATCTGTATGCAAGTTAGGGGCAACAGTTAGAACTGGACATGGAACAACAGACTGTTTCCAAATAGGAAAAGGAGTATGTCAAGGCTGTATATTGTCACCCTGCTTATTTAACTTATATACAGAGTACATCATGAGAAATGCTGGACTAGAAGAAACACAAGCTGGAATCAAGATTGCCAGGAGAAACATCGATAACCTCAGATATGCAGATGACACCACTCTTTTGCAGAAAGTGAAGAGGAACTAAAGAGCCTCTTGATGAAAGTGAAAGTGGAGAGTGAAAAAGTTGGCTTAAAGCTCAACATTCAGAAAATGAAGACCATGGCATCTGGTCCCATCACTTCATTGGAAATAGATGGGGAAACAGTGGAAACCGTGTCAGACTTTATTTGTTTGGGCTCCAAAATCACTGCAGATGGTCACTGCAGCCATGAAATTAAAAGACACTTATGCCTTGGAAGAAAGGTTATGACCAACCTAGATAGCATATCGGAAAGCAGAGAGATTACTTTGCCAACAAAAGCCCATCTAGTCAAGGCTGTGGTTTTTCCTGTGGTCATGTATGGATGTGAGAGTTGGACTGTGAAGATGGCTGAACACCAAAGAATTGATGCTTTTGAACTGTGGTGTTGGAGAAGACTCTTGAGAGTCCCTTGGACTGCAAGGAAATCCAACCAGTCCATTCTGAAGGAGATCAACCCTGGGATTTCTTTGGAAGGAATGATGCTAAAGCTGAAACTCCAGTACTTTGGTCACCTCATGCGAAGGGTTGACTGACTCATTGGAAAAGACTCTGATGCCTGGAGGGATTGGGGGCAGGAGAAGAAGGGGGATGACAGAGGATGAGATGGCTGGATGGCATCACGGACTCGATGGACGTGAGTCTGAGTGAACTCCAGGAGTTGGTGATGGACAGGGAGGCCTGGCATGCTGCGATTCACGGGGTCGCAAAGGGTCGGACACGACTGATCAAGTGAACTGAACTGAACTGAAGGTTTTTACCTGAATATACCATGTTTCATTGATGCAAAACATGTTTGTTTCATTATATCAGCAATTCATATAGAAACTCTTTGTCACAAGACATTTAAAACATTATGTTTGCCTGACAGATTCTAATAAGAACTTTTAGCTTCTCTTTGACTGGAAGTTAAGAAATTGACCTCACAGTTTCTTCTTGTCTTCCTTTATCACTTCTTGTTTTCCTTATTTTTGGCCTTATTCCCCACCTCACATCCTTATTCACTGACTAAGAGTCAATTCCTACTCTAGAAATGAACAAATGAAATGACAATGAACCAATATGCTTAATTTGTCCTGCAGAGTATACTGCACATTTTGGCTTTTATTGTTTTCTACATAAGAACATGTTTCTTCTATGACTATAATTGTGCTGACTTCCCACCAAGTAGTCTAATTCTCAACTCTTTCCTCTCATACCTCTCTTACACATCTAGTAATTGAGTCCACATCCATTTTCTAATCATCAGACCTGATACTCATTTGCAGTTCCTTCATCATTCATATGATTTGTCTCTTGGGCTCAGGGGTCTACTTATTTTCTATTGCTTGGCCACTTGAAACCTCAGTAATAGAGACTTCAAAGGCTGTGTGATCTATGGCTTTTCTTATGATGTGCACATGCTAAGCTTACTGGTGAATTAACATCACACCTGGGAGGCATAAACAAATGAAAACAAGATCTGGACATTACTGTTGATGCAAGTTAATAGAGAGTGGAAATCCACCCAGCTGAGTAATGTAATATAAAAGTAATATAAATATAAAAGCAGCTCTTACTCTGCTCATTTAGGTATTGAATCAAGAAAATATTGAAGTCTAATTTTCCTTTTTCTTTACAAGTTTTACCATTTTTTAAAGTTGTACAAGTTAATATTGAAAAATATTGAATATTAAAGTTGATTTTCAAAATTTAAAAGAAAAATATAGACTCTTTTTCTGGAGTTTGAAAATGGCCAGAAAAAGCCTTATGCCTTTCTTTCTCCTCCTTTCCTTTTCCCTTTTTCTCTCTCCCACTCCTTTTTGTTCTTCCTTAACTATTCCTTTTTCTTTGCTTATTCTTTTAATTCCCTGTCACCCAAAATATTTATATGAATGAATAAAACTATATTCCACTTTGGTAATTTTGCATTTTGGATTTTTAATTGCATCTTTTCTCCATGAAAATTTTAGAGTGACTTTATCTTGGGGGATGAAAGTGTCTCACTTCTTGAAATAAAGGAAAGTTTAACAACATAAGCCTATCTATGACATTTTTAACAGCTGTCAGTATAGTTTGGTTATGGTGATAAATAAATATAGTTAAGATAACAGTAAGCTAAAATCTATAGGTAACATAATAACTTATTTTCAAAGACATGTGGATGGCTAATAGGTACATGAAAAGATGCTCAACATTACTAATAATGAGGGAAATACAAATCAAAACCACATAGAGATATCTCACACTTGTCAGAATGGCTATTATCAAAAAGACAACAAATAACAAGTATTGGTGATAATACGGAGAAAATGGAATCTTAGTACACTGTTGGGAATGTAAATTGGTTGCACCCATTATGGAACATAGTATGGAGATTCATCAAAATTTTTTAAGAAAGCAGTATTATATGATCCAGCAATTCCACTTCTGAGATTTAAAGAAAATGAATGGGAATGTAAATTGGTGCACCCATTATGGAACATAGTATGGAGATTCATCAAAATTTTTTTAAGAAAGCAGTATTATATGATCCAGCAATTCCACTTCTGAGATTTAAAGAAAATGAAAACACTAACTCAGAAAGCTATCTCAATCTCAGTGTTAATTGCAGCATTATTCACAGTACCCAGGATAATGGAAGCAATCTAAGTGTCCATTGATGGGTGAATGAATAAAGAAAAAAATATATCAGTTCAGTTCAGTTCAGTCATTAAGTCGTGTCCGACTCTTTGCAACCCCATGAATCGCAGCACGCCAGGCCTCCCTGTCCATCACCAACTCCTGGAGTTCACTCAGACTCACGTTCATCGAGTCAGTGATGCCATCTAGCCATCTCATCCTAGGTCGTCCCCTTCTCCTCCTGCCCCCAATCCCTCCCAGCATCGGAGTCTTTTCCAATGAGTCTTCGCATGAAGTGGCCAAAGTACTGGAGTTTCAGCTTTAGCATCATTCCTTCCAAAGAAATCCCAGGGTTGATCTCCTTCAGAATGGACTGGTTGGATCTCCTTGCAGTCCAAGGGACTCTCAAAAGTCTTCTCCAACACCACAGTTCAAAAGCATCACAACTGATGCACAGTTCAAAAGTATCAATTCTTCGGCGATCAGCCTTCTTCACAGTCCAACTCTCACATCCATACATGACCATAGGATAAACCATAGCCTTGACTAGACAGACCTTTGTTGGCAAAGTAATGTCTCTGCTTTTGTATATACTATCTAGGTTGGTCATAATTTTTCTTCCAAGGAGTAAGTGTCTTCTGATTTCATGGCTGCAGTCACCATCTGCAGTGATTTTGGAGCCCAAACAAATAGTCTGACACTGTTTCCACTGTTTCCCCATCTATTTGCCATGAACTGATGGGACCAGATGCCATGATCTTAGTTTTCTGAATGTTGAGCTTTAAGCCAACTTTTTCACTCTCCACTTTCACTTTCATCAAGAGGCTAGTTCTTCTTCACTTTCTGCTATAAGGGTGGTGTCCAAGAATACATGGAAGAACTGTACAAAAAAGATCTTCACGACCTAGATAATCATGATGATGTGATCACTGATCTAGAGCCAGACATCTTGGAATGTGAAGTCAAGTGGGCCTTAGAAAGCACCACTACGAACGAAGCTAGTGGAGGTGATGGAATTCCAGTGGAGCTGTTTCAAATCCTGAAAGATGATGCTGTGAAAGTGCTGCACTCAATATGCCAGCAAATTTGGAAAACTCAGCAGTGGCCACAGGACTGGAAAAGGTCAGTTTTCATTCCAACCCCAAAGAAAGGCAATGTCAAAGAATGCTCAAACTACTGCACAATTGCACTCATCTCACATGCTAGTAAAGTAATGCTCAAAATTCTCCAAGCTAGGCTTCAGCAATTTGTGAACCGTGAACTCCCTGATGTTCAAGCTGGTTTTAGAAAAGGCCGAGGAACCAGAGATCAAATTGCCAACATCTTCTGGATCATTGAAAAACCAAGAGAGTTCCAGAAAAACATCTATTTCTGCATTATTGACTATGCCAAAGCCTTTGACTCTGTGGACCACAATAAACTGTGGAAAATTCTGAAAGAAATGGGAATACCAGACCACCTAATCTGCCTCTTGAGAAATCTGTATGCAGGTCAGGAAGCAACAGTTAGAACTGGACATGGAACAACAGACTGGTTCCAAATAGGAACAAGAGTCCATCAAGGCTGTATATTGTCACCCTGCTTATTTAACTTATTGCAGAGTACATCATGAGAAATGCTGGACTAGAAGAAACACAAGCTGGAATCAAGATTTCTGGGAGAAATATCAATAACCTCAGATATGCAGATGAAATAAATGGAATATTATTGTCATGAAAAAGAATGAAATCTTGCCATCTGTGACAACATGGATGGATCTTTAGAGCATTATGCTAAGTGAAATAAGTCAGAGAAAGGCAAATGCCAAATGATCTCACTGAAATATATGATCTAAAAAACAGAAAACACACACACACACACACACACACAGATACAGAGAACATATTGGTTGTTGCCAAGACAGAGGGTGGGGAGTGAGTGAAATGAGTGAAGAGGATAAAAGGTACAAACTTCCAGTTGTAAAACAAGTAAGTCATGGGATGTAATGTACAGCATGATATTTATATCTAATAATACTGTATTGCATATTTGAAAGTTGCTAAGAGAGTGACTTTTAAAAGTTATCATTACAAGAAAAAAATTTTGTAACTATATATGGTGATGGAAGTTAACTAGACTTATTGTGGTGATAATTTTGCAATATAAACAAATATTGAACATTTTGTTGTACACCAGAATCTAATATAATGTTATATGTCAATTATGTTTCAATCAAAACATAGTAGCTTATAAAATTCACTTTCATTTTTATGAGAAATAAAAATTAAATGGAACATTTATTTTTGTATGCATACAGTAGAGTAAGAAGAACACATTTGAAACATTTTCAAAGTATAAATACAGAAAACACTTGTGAAATTTAATATGATTTTGTGTTAGTTTTATAGAATTACTCTACTCTTCCAAGTTTTAGAAAGCTGATACATTCATTAATGATTGTCAGTTATCTTATTTAATTAAGCCAGAATAATGCCAAGATTATTTCTTTTTCATTGTGTAATTTTTTTCATAGTTTTAAATAGTGACCTTCTATCAAACAACAACTAAAAATCCCAAAGAATATATTTCATTGAAAAATCATCTTTTCCTATTCTCTGTGCCCTTTCTTCATATCTTGTTGCTGATAGTGGAATAGAAATGGAGTGGGAAGCTGAAGTTGAGAAAAACTAATTTTTGGAAATTTGTATCATATTGAAAATCAAATTAATGAACATAGGTGATTCCAGATTATACCAGAATTTCTGCAATTCCCCAGTAAGTTATTCCTTAATCTAGAAAAGGTTTATCTTATGAGATAGTAGTCATAAACTACAAACCTGGATAGTTGTTTGAACTTGCTCTCTCTTTTGTCATATGAGAATTATACAGAAAAGAGGGAAAAAGTAACATGGCAAGGTCACCAGTCTAATAACTTGTCCATGTGCCAATATTTGAAGATGAATTCAGAGAAAAGGTAGACTTGACCTTTAACATGAAGCTCTAATTGAAACCAAGTCAGAAACAAAACCTAATGTTGTATCATCTATATTATTTTATTCATCAGTATCTATGTAGATCTATTAAATATAATGCTTTAAACCTTAAGTAGCTTATAATTTAGTCACCTGTATTATCTCGATTTTATTATCATAATATCTATATCTCTTATAATGTTTAGGTATTGAAAATAATATGTCTTAAGTGATGCTTATAAGCTATATATGTCTGAAATAAAGGCAAGCAAATTGCAGAAACAAAGTATATTTTAGGAAGTATGTGGGATTAAAAAGGTACACAAAATAATGTGTTTTAGAAAAAATTTTGTTTTCTTATATCTTATTGCTTTAATGTAGCTCTGTTTATATTTTTCTTTGTGACTTATAAAAAATAAACAGTATGTTTTCTGTTTTCCCACTTAATTGCTCCTATAGGCTTTGTTACAAAGAATAACCTTACAGAAACAAAACTTCAGGCTTTTTCTAATTTCTTTTATTCCTCCTCTGTGTAAATCCAAGTTGCAACCCAGCAAATAGGATAAATTATTTTTTTTCTGAACTTCCTTGTGGTACATTCACTAAATGATATATTTAACGACCCATTGTTATTTGCACAATATATTTTGTTAATCAAAGATTTTACTGGCTATATTTCCCAACTGAATCTTTAATTGTTTTTCTTGTAAAACTCCAATCTCAGTTTTCCATAAAGTGATAATTATGACTAGGAATAAAGTACGTTTGCTAGGCTGCTTACAGAACTATGCAGTGGTTGTGACTGTCTATATATCCCAGTTTCAATCTTTTCACATTTTGACATCAACTCTCTTCTTGGAATAATAAAGAAATGTGGAAAAGCTAGTTCAGTTCAGTCACTTAGTTGTGTCCGACTCTTTGCAACCCTGTGGATGGCAGCACGGAAGGCTTCCCTATCCATCACCAACCCCTGGAGTTTACTCAAACTCATGTCTATTGAGTCAGTGATGCCATCCAGCCATTTCATCCTCTGTTATCCCCTTTTCCTGCTGCCTTCTATCTTTCCCAGCATGAGGGTCTTTTCTAAGTGGTCAGTTCTTCACATCAGGTGTCCAAAATATTGGAGCTTTCGCTTCAGCATCAGTTCTTCCAATGAATATTCATGACTGATTTCCTTTAGGATGGACTGGTTGTATCTCCTTGCAGTCCAAGGGGCTCTCATGAGTCTTCTCCAACCCCACAGTTCAAAAGCATCAGTTCTTCAGCATTCAGCTTTCTTTATGGCCCAACTCTCACATCCATACATGATTACTAGAAAAAAACATACCTTTGACTAGACAGAAGTTTAGGCTTCCCTGGTAGCTCAGTTGGTAAAGAATCTGCCTGCAATGCAGGAGAAGGGATAGCCTACCCACTCCACTATCCTTGGGCTTCCCTTGTGGTTCAGCTGGTAAAGAATCTGCCTGCAGTGTGGGAGTATGGGTTTGATCCCTGGCTTGGGAAGATCCCCCAGAGAAGGGAATGACTACCCACTCCAGTATTCTGGCCTGGAGAATTCCATGGACTCTGTAGTCCATGAGGTCACAAAGAGTTGACATGACTGAGTGACTCTCACTTCACTTGACTAGATGGACCTTTGTCAGTTAAGTAATGTTTCTGCTTTTTAATATTCCATCTAGATTTGTCATGCTTTTCTTCCAAGGGAAAAATTAAGTTGCTGTTTAATCAACAGAAAAAAAAATCATTTAAAACAAACTTCATCAGTCAGTTCAGTTGCTCAATCATGTCTGACTCTTTGAACCCCATGGACTACAGCACACCAGTCAGAGGGATGGTAGGATGAGTGAAATTACATTTGGAATCAAAGCCCATACCTTCAGAGATGCTCAGAAGGCTCAAACAAAACCTTGTGCACACCAGGAGACCCTACAGAAACTGAACCAACCTGCCTTTGAGTGTTTGAGCATCTCCTGTGGAGGGACAGGGCAGCAGTGGCCTACCACAGGGACAGGGGCTCTGGGTGAAGCAGACCTGGGTGTGGCATAAGCCCTCTTGGAGGAGGTCACCATTAACCTCACCACAGAGCTGCCAGAACTTATACAGGACTGGGGAAACAGACTCTTGGAGGGGACAAACAAAACCCTGTGTGCATCAGGACCTAGGAGAAAGGAGCAGTGACTCCACAAGAGACTGACCCAGACTTGCCTGTGTGTGTCCAGGAGTCCCTCGTGGAGGTGTAGGTAGGCAGCTGCCTGCTGCAGGGACAGGGGGCTCTGAGTGCGGCAGTGCGTGCATGGGACCTTTTGAAGGAGGTTGCCATCTTCTTCATTATCTCCACCATAGTTTTGGTCTCAGGTCAAACAATAGGAAGGGAACATAGCACCACCCATTAACCAAAAATTGGATTAAAGATTTACTGAGCATGGCCCCATGCATCAGAACAAGATCCAGTTTCCTCCCAAGTCAGTCTCTCCCATCAGGAAGCTTCCATAAGCCTCTTATCATTATTCCTCAGAGGGATGACAGAAAAAAACCACAGTGACAGAAAACTAATCAAACTGATCACATGGACCACAGCCTTGTCTAACTCAATGAAACTATGAGCCACGCCGTAAAGGGCCACCCAAGACAGACAGGTCATGGTGGAGAGTTCTGACAAAATGTGGTCCTCTGGAGAAAAGAATGGCAAAACACTTCAGTATTCTTGCCTTGAGAACCCCATGAACAGTATGAAAAGGCAAAACAAACTTAATAAATGTATATAAACACAATAGTACTTCCATCATTTTTAGCTTGAGTAATGTCTGTAACAAGAGCATAATTTACTCAGTCATTCGATCACCCTTTTACTGAGAGCACTGTTAGGTGGACATGAATCCTACAGAAGCAGGAGCTCTGCCTTCCAGAAGCCCACAATTTAGCTGCGGTCTCCGAGACAGCCAGACCATTATAGAGCATCTGAGAAATGGTATTGATGACAGAAAAATATACCAGCTGTGGAGTGACTGTACATGTTTGGGTGTCAAATCTCAGAAAAAATTGCATGACGTTTGTAACATTTTGGCATCCATGTGAAGACAGAGAGTTGGCTAGGAGAGAAGGGTGAAGAAAAGCACTGAATCACAAAAAGCTGAGGACACACAGGTTTGCTGCAAGGCGGTTGATGCATGGCTCCTTCTAATGGGAAAACCATCAGAGATGGCACAGGAGAGTAAAGGGACCAGTTAAACAAGGTAAAAGGATGCATGAATTGAACCAGATCTCATGTCAATCATTTAATCTCTTTGTTCCTCCATTATTGCCATCTTTATTATAGTCTCTATCACAGGGCCGCTTAACTGCAGGAATTCAGCTGGAAAATTCCAACAATACTTAGCTACTAAGTTGAATTTTTAGGGCTGCTTGACTACTGGATTCTTTAACATCTTTCTTGTCCACTTCGTTCATCCTACCCATCTCCACCAAATAGCCAGGTTACTACATATTTCACTATCTATTCCCCTTCTAAAGGACTAAAATTGTCTATGATTTCAGTAAACTTTGTCCCTCAGTTACTTATAGACAGTTTCATCTTAACCACAAAGGGCAAGATGCTCAAATAGTGAAATAAATTTTCTTTGCTCTTACTTATTTTAGATTGAAAGAGACATTAGTACGAGCCTTGTCCTTCAAAGTCATTAACACAACAATTTTAGAGCTTCCTAGTCTTTTGTCTGTTCTTTGAAAAAGCCATTTTTAATGCAGAAACAATAGAAAATTTGTCCTAAAATGATCCAGAAGGAATCTATAGAAAGAGTTATTTAGTTAAAGGAAATCAGAAGACATAGAATTAATCAAGTCACAGTTCATTCATGAGCTATTCAAAAGGAATCCTTTTTTAACCAAAAAGCCAAGTTTCACTGAAAATCCCTTTAGTTCTTAACTTTCCTACTATGAAAGGTGCCCTTTCTTCCTCTGACTATACAATTCATGGAGCGTAAGCTCGCAGAAAATAGGAGAGAGATTTTAAAAGATGAATACTTACAGGTAGCTTAGTTGTGAGAAGGTAGGGAATTTATGAAGGCAAAGTTGATAATCTGATAATCTGCTAATGTACTGCTTTGATACAACTTGTGATCCTATTATATCCTACCATGTGTGAATCCATCACAGTCTTATCCTAGCCTCAAGGTTGGCTGTAGGACACATGCTTTGAGCTAATGACACACAGGCATCAGCTATTTCTCACTGTGGCTCCCCCATTCACACCTTGCAGAGAGCTTGTTTATAGCACCACTCCTGAGTGGATTGGCTTATCATTAAATACTGGCTGAAAATAGTGTTCAGATTTTGCTTTATGTCATCATGTACTAGAAAATTCCACACTTAACAGGTGGGGTAGCTGGAGAATGGAATCAATATCTAGATACAGGAATAGAAATTAAAATGGATTTTAGCTTTAGATCATAGTATATTGAGATAACTTTCATTCCAAGGTTTTGCAATTGAATGTGGTTATTATAAGCATATTGAAGAAAAAACAAAGTGCCTGGGCTTTTATGTTCATTTTTGTCCTGGAAAAAATTGAAAAATAGCTGATTTACCATTCTCTCTCTTTTTTTTTTTTTGGTAAAAGAAAGGGCTTCAGAGTTGAAGTACTTGTGACTTTTCAAAGGAATTATGCAGGGCTGTTCTAATGGCAATGGTGTGGTACAATCAGTTTTACTTGAAGACGAGCCCTCTGGGCTGCAGGGTAACTAGCTTAATAGCTTTTCCAGAGGACAAATTTGATATAAGACCTTAAAATGCACTTTAGGTACTTAAGCATTAAATGGGCACCTAGCGGGAGCTCCTGTGGATGAAGACACATGGCAAATATGGGTAGCTCTGACCTGCTACAGTCCCACCTGCACAGAGTTTGCCCTGCTTGCCAGCCAGTTTGGGTTTGTGAATTGGTAGCGCTTCCTCAGTATTCTCAAGTCCAGGGTACTCTGTATGAAGCTAGCTGCCTTGGAAAAACATCTGCTTTCTCTTTGTTTTACGTTCTCATTTTTCTCACCTTTTGTCCATTTCGCTTGGTTAATTTATCCCTAGACATCACCGCTAGAATATTGAGGGTTGCCTCTAGCCAGAGCCTGGAGGGTTTGTTACTATTGGAACTTGTCTCCATTGGTAGGAACCTGGAGAAACAGTCTGAGTGCAGCGTGCTGAAATGTGGCTGTGACTGTGGCTCTAGTTGAAAGATTACTTTAGTCTTGGTGTGAAAATGCTATTTTGTGTGTGTAAATTTGAGGGCTATTACAGCATTGTGGTTAAGTTGGGTGTTCACTTAGATGACAATGCCAGCCCTACCTCTTCTTTGCAGATCTGTTTAAATTTTTCAAGCTTCAGTGTTTTCATCTGAAACTTAGGAACTAAAACCATATCTACCTCATAGTATGGTGCTGACTAAATAGTCTAAGCAAAGTGGTTAGCACAGAACTTGGCACATAGTTCTCAATAGACAGTGGTAACTTTTTACTGAATAAACCAAAGATTTTTTTCATTTCATAATTATTTTATTAGGCAATTGGACTATCTTTGTGTTTAACTTAGGAAAACTTTTTACTTTTAAAATATTTAAGAGAAGCATTGCTTCCATCAGTTGCAAAGAACTTGGATTTAAAGAAAGAAAACAAAATATTTGGCTGATTTCTGGGGAAGTGGAGTTAGAGGAGGTGAAGTTGTATGAGCCAGTAAATGGTTCTGGAATCAATTCAGAAGTTGCCTAATTTTGGACTAGAGTACTCTAGAGTTAAAAAGCTAGATCAAAAGTCATAAACAGAGCTCACCATTTGAGGAGAGTTCTCAGTAAGGTGTGGAAGGCAGGCAGAGAAAAGGAAAGTTTCCAAGCCCAAAGGTATATGTCTGACACAGCTATGAGACTTATCAGAAGAATTTTTTTTTTTCCTTCTGAAGCACTGAGGAAGTCTGATAATGCTTATTCATTCAGCAAACATGTAGCGAGTAGGAAGTTCTCCTGCTGACTCTGTCTCTGGCTTTGCACTAAGTGTGAGAGATACAAAGGCATGTTAGGGACCCTGCTCGGACGAAGGCAGAGTGTGTAATTTTATTACTTATAGATTAATATAGTTTTAAGAAAATTCTTAATTTTATTGAAGGGAAGATAGGAGGTATTGAGATAGTGATTCTATTATAGCAGTAACAATAACCATGTATAAAATAGATAGCCAGTAGGAAGTTGCTATATAACACAGGGAGCTAAGCCTGGTGCTTTGTGATGTCCTGGAGAAGTGGGATGGGGAGAAGGGAGGGAGGCTCAAAAGAGAGGTGATATATGTATAATTATGACTGATTTGAGTTGTTGTATGGCAGAAACCAATACAATATTGGAAAGCAATTTTCCTCCAATTAAAAAAGAAGCTAAAAAAGACTTCAAAAAATAATAAAAAGGGATAGCCAATGAAAATTGCTATTTTTAAAATCTAAATTAAGTGATTTTGTTTACTATTAATAGTTATCAAAGCACATTATAAAGTTACAAGAATTCAAACAGCTTGATAGTGTGGTGAGAACAAAGATCAGCGGAACAGAAGAGCTAGCCAACAAGATTGTTAGAAAGTCATGGCTTTGATGTTTGAAGAGGCCAGTGTTATGATATTGTATCTGGAAGCAAGAGGTTCTAAAGCAACTACCTGGATGTATTTTTTCTTTAATAGACTTTATTCTATTCATTTGAAAACTGGGGCATACAAAAAGGGACTATGTGTTGAGAAATCTCACTCTGATATCAGTGAATATTTTTAAGAAGAACTGGAGAGAAGCTTTTGAGTACATAGAGTTGGCTGCAAGTTTTTTCTGTAAATAGACTTATTGTTGCAACAAGCTAACTCATAGAATATTCTGTCTAAGCCTACAGTCATCAAAATAAATGAAATCCCTGTAAATTTAATCAGAAAATTGGTTTTTGCTTCTGAAAGAAGGCATTATTTGTTCATTTAAAATTAAACATCATAAGTAATATGCTATAGCAAAAACTATAGACACTGGAACCCTGCAAAATATTCAATATATAAATGACCAGCTTATGAATAACTTAGAGGGGATAAAGTAGCATGATATGTAGCCTACAGCTGCCCTTTAAAATCTGGCCAAGGAGAGAGCCTAAGTTCAGGGGTTTAGGATACAGTCACCCTGAAAAATATACTCATTTTTCCAGATTATTTTCTATTATAGATTATTACAAGATAGTAGTTTGTATCTATTAGTACTGTGGTCCCAATTTAGGAAACTGGCTTTTTAAATTAAGCATAAAACTTAGTACTATAAAGAAGTGAGGAAATGATAGACACAACAACATGGATGAATCTTGAAAGCTTTATGCTGAAAGTGAAAGTCGCTCAGTCCTATCTGACTCTTTGTGATCCCATGGACTACACAGTCCATGGAAATTTCCAGGCCAGAATACTGGAGTGGGTAGCCTCTCCTTCCTCTAGGAGATCTTTTCAAGCCAGGGATCAAGCCCAGGTCTCCCACATTTCAGGTGGATTCTTTACCAGCTGAGACACAAGGGAAGCCCAAGAATACTGGAATGCATAGCCTATCCCTTCTCCAGTGAATCTTCCCAACCCAGGAATCGAACTGGGGTCTCCTGCATTGCAGGCGGATTCTTTACCAACTGAGCTATGAGGGAAGCCCACCTATTAGGTAAGGATTTACTGTTGCTATTTTGTTCATAGTTTTCTAGGTGTTTTGTAGATCCATTGCTTCTTATTTCTTAGTCTGCTCTCTATTTAAATGTGTGTTTTGACATCTTTAGTTGTAAATATCCTTTGACATTTTTCACCAATTAATACAAGATGTTTCAGTTGTGGTTACCATGGGGCTTACACAAAATGTCTTAAACTTATAACACCTTATTTTAAACTGATAATAGATTAACTTCAATAGAATTCATACACTATACACTTTTACTTCTTCTCCTCACATTTTAGGCTATTGCTATTCAGTTCAGTTCAGTCACTCAGTCGTGTCCGACTCTTTGCGACCCCGTGAACCGCAGCACGCCAGGCCTCCCTGTCCATCATCAAATCCCAGAGTCCACCCAAATCCATGTCCATTGTGTCGGTGATGCCATCCAGCCATCTCATCCTCTGTCGTCCCCTTCTCTTACTGCACCCTATCCCTCCCAGCATCAGGGTCTTTTCAAATGAGTCAACTCTTCACATCAGGTGGCCAAAGTACTGGAGTGTCAGCTTCAACATCAGCCCCTCCAGTGAACACCCAGGACTGATCTCCTTCAGAATGGACTGGTTGGACCTCCTTGCAGTCCAAGGGACTCTCAACAGTCTTCTCCAACACCACAGTTCAAAAGCATCAATTCTTCGGCGTTCAGCTTTCTTCACTGTCCAACTCTCACATCCATACATGACCACTGGAAAAACCATAGCCTTGACTTGATGGAACTTTGTTGGCAAAGTAATGTCTCTGGTTTTTAATATGCTTTCTAGGTTGGTCATAACTTTCCTTCCAAGGAGTAAGTGTCTTTTAATTTCATGGCTGCAATCACCATCTGCAGTGATTTTGGAGCCCAGAAAAATAAAGTCTGACACTGTTTCCACTATTTCCCCGTCTATTTGCCATGGAGTGATGGGACCGGATGCCATGATCTTCATTTTCTGAATGTTGAGCTTTAAGCCAACTTTTTGCTTTCTTCTTCCTCTTTCTTCGAAAGGCTTTTTAGTTCCTCTTCACTTTCTGCCATAAGGGTGATGTCATCTGCATATCTGAGGTTATTGATATTTCTCACGGCAATCTTGATTCCAGCTTGTGCTTCCTCCAGCCCAGCATTTTTCATGATGTACTCTGCATATAAGTTAAATAAGTTATTATGTGGTTTTTAAATATTGTGTAACTAATAACATGGGTTTGTTAGGTGTCTCAGTGGTAAAGAATCTACCTACCAAGGCAGGAGACATGGGTTTAATCCCTGGATTGGAGAGATCCCCTGGAGAAGGAAATGGCAACTCACTCCAGTATCCTTGCCTGGGAAATCCCATTGACAGAGGAATCTGGAGGGCTACAGTCCATGGGGTCTGAAAAGAGTTGGATATGACTTAGTGACTAATCAACAACTAATAACAGAAAAATGAATTTGTAATTATTCCTGCTACATTTTTTTAGCCTTTAAACTAGAATTGTGAGTTATGCACCACTATTGCTATATGGCATAATGTAACTATAACTATCTTTTACCATTACCAGTGAGATTTACACTACTTTTTTTTAATGATGCTAATTAACATTCCTTTGCGTTTGAAGAACTCCCTTTGGTTTGGGCAAGTCTATATTGGTCTTTTGTTTTTGAACGATGGCTTCACTGTGTATAGAATTTTTGTTGGCAGTTAATTTTCTTTCTGGGCTTCCTGGATGACTTAGCTGGTAAGAATCCACCTGTAACAGAGGAGCCTGGCAGGCTGCACTCCACAGGGTCACAAAGGGTCACACGACTGAGCAACTAACAACAACTTTAAAAACCACCCCATAGATTAACATAAGTGACTAGCAGGGTGGACCACAGCATATAAACTCTAGAAATAGACACAATTTATTTCTAATTTCCAGAGGAAGTAATCCGTAGTCAGAAGAGCAGTGACTTCACCAGTCTCTTTGATTGGAAAATATGACTGCAAGGCAGTAAATAAAAAACTTGAAAAAGAATGTATTTGTATACAAAGAATGAATAATTGTATTTGTATAACTGAATCACTTTGTAGTACATCTGAAAATAACACAGCATTGTTAGTCAAATACACTCCAGTATTTGTTTTTATAAAATAAAAAATTTTTAAAGACAAGAAGTTTTAAGAACTCCTTTTCAGTTCCTGCAATCTGTTCTCTTGAGGCCATTAATCTTGAAATTGCTGTCACTTACTGAGACTATTTTATAATGCAAAATTAATGTTTATCAGCATCCTTTTAAGTTGCTCTAGAGATTATTATAGGAGAAAAGGGCATTTGTCAGGTTTTCACAGGCAAGGCTAAATGGGAGAATTGAAGCAATTATCTGAATAATTTAATAAAACTCCTTTTATTTAATTATTCAAATAAATCCTTATTTTTCTCTCTTTGCTCTGGCCATGGAGATGTCTTTGTCATCTAATTTACTTAAGAAAACTGACATGCTTTTTTTTTATAACTAGTAGAGGCTTAAGGCTTTTCAATGTTTAAGATTATTAGGCCTTTAAAATAATTAGTCGAGATTCTAAAACTTTGCTCCTGATAGCAGTTTTGAAGATGACTTAGAAAATATGATGTAATCTCTTGCTTTTACACTTTTAATTATATCTCCTAAATAACTACTACTTATTCCTAATTTTCAGCTGCCAACATCGGCAATCGGAAACTGGCAAAACAATCACCCTAACACCTGCTAGTAATATATAGTTTACAACAAAATGTCAAATGTGTTTTGAATGTGAAAAAAAAACCCACCCATTTTCATTTGTTATCACACAACATTTTGCTCAGTTAATTAATCATTCTGTTGAATAGTTTTCCAAAGAGATCACATTTTATTAGCATTCACCACATTTATTTTTAGTGAAGAGATAATGGGAATACAAGGGACATTCAACTGTAAACACAAGATTGAATTCCAAAACCTGTCAGCTAGATGACCTCTATGGTCCCTTCTAATAATCAGATCCTGGGGTTACAATCAAAAGAAGGTTTTTCCATGTCTAAACAACAAGATTATAATCCACACTATTTGTGGTCTTCAGTTCTTTACAGCAAAGTTACAAATGCTTCTGTATTCTTTTCTACTGCCTGAATTGTTCAACACGCATTTTATAAATTCAGGCAAAAACATATTTGTCAAGGCAGAAGTCTTTGCTAAATATTTCTGAAAGCAGTGTCATCTGATCATAAGCATTAAAGCAGGTATATCATTTTTCCCCACAGAATTGCAATATTTTTCTATCAGTTGATTTGAGGAATGAAAATTAATAAAAAGGCCTATGAGATACTTATAGTAGGTACTTTGCTAATTCAGGAATTTTCTATTTTAATAAACAATATAGAGAAATGAAACTAGAAATTTTATTTTTAACCCTTTAGTTTTTAAAATTCATTCAGGACAGAATATTTGTTGTGATTTTGCACAACAGAAAATTATTATAATACAGAGAATAATCTAATTCCATATGTCTATTTTAATACATACTTAATTTAACACTTCTCTAAATACATTTTTTCCAATACTATTTGAAATTTAATCGGTCTGGGTTGTATAGAATCAGGGAGAGAAAATGGCATGGAATATAAGGTTATTGTTGGATAATAGAGAAAGCAAGGGCTTTCCAGAAAAACCCTACTTCTCCTTCATTGACTATGCAAAAGCCTTTGACTGTGTGGATGACAACAAACTGGAAAATTCTTAAAGAGATGGGAATAATCAGACCACCTTACCTATCTCCTGAGAAACCTGTATGCTTCTCAAGAAACAGTTGTTAGAATCGGACATAGAACAATGGATTGGTTCCAAACTGGGAAAGTAGTATGTCAAGGCTGTATACTGTCACCCTGCTTATTTAATGTATATGGAGAGTACATCATGAAAAATGCCAGGCTGATGAGTTACAAGCTGGAATTAAGATTGCCAGGAGAAATATCAACAACCTCAGACATGCAGATGATATTAGTTTAATTGCAAAAAGCAAAGAGGAACTAAAGAGCTTCCTATTAAGGGTGAAAGAGGAGAGTGAAAAGCTGGCTTAAAACTCAACATTCAAAAAACTAAGACTATGCCATTTGGTCCCATCGCTTCATGGCAAATAGAAGGGGAAAAAGTGGAAGTAGTGACAAATTTTATTTTCTTGGGCTCCAAAATCACTTCAGATAGTGACTGCAGCCATGAAATTAAAACACTTGCTCCTTGGAAGGCAAGCTATGACCAACCTAGACAGCATAAAAAGCAGATGTATCACTTTGCTGACAAAGTTTTATATAGTTAAATCTATGGTTTTTCCAATAGTCATGTATGGATGTCAGAGTTGGACCATAAAGAAGGCTGAGTGGCAAAGAATTGATGCTTTTGAATTGTGGTGCTGGAGAAGACTCCTGAGAGTCCCTTGCACAGCAAAAAGATCAAACCAGTCAATCCTAAAGGAAATCAATCCTGAATATTACTTGGAAGGACTGGTGCTGAAGCTCCAATACTTTGGCCACAGGATGAAAAGAGCAACTTTGCATAGGAAAAGACTTGGATGCTGGGGAAGATTGAGGGCAGGAGGAGAAGGGGGAGACAGGATGAGATGGATGGATGACATCATCGACTCAATGGACATGTGTTTGAGCAAACTCCAGGAGATAGTGAACGACTTAGAAGCTGGTGCGGTGCACTCCATGGGGTCACAGAGTCAGGACTTAGCAACTAAACAACAACAACAACAACAAATTATAAATTGTTAAAAACAATGACTCTTCATCTCCTCCCTTAACGTGTGTATGCTCAGTTGCTTCAGTGGTGTCCGACTCTTTGTGACTCTTTGGACTATGGCCTACCAAGCACTTTTGTCCATGGGGTTTTCCAGGCAAGAATACTGGAGTGGGTTCCATGCCCTCCTGCAGGAGATCTTCCTGAACCAGGGATCAAACCCACATCTCCTATGTCTCCTGTGTTGTAGGCAGTTTCTTTACCACTGAGCCACCAGGGAAGCCCTTTTCTTAGGTACATGAGAAATAAAAGTTAACAAGCAAAGTCTATCACTTTGATATATATAAAATTTAAATTAACTTGACAATGATGTATACACGTTATTTAGTTGATTCATTTTGAATTGTTGCTTGTAATATCAGAGAAGGCAATGGCACCCCACTCCAGTACTCTTGCCTGGAAAATCCCATGGACAGAGGAGCCTGGAAAGCTGCAGTCCATGGGGTCGCTGAGGGTCGAACACGACTAAGCTACTTCACTTTCAGGCATTGGAGAAGGAAATGGCAACCTACTCCAGTGTTCTTGCCTGCAGAATCCCAGGGATAGGGGAGCCTGGTGGGCTGCCGTCTCTGGGGTCGCACAGAGTCAGACACGACTGAAGGGACTCAGCAGCAGCAGCAGCAGCTTGTAATATAGAATTCTTTTAAAGCATTGAATTAGGTATAGCATCATCATTACTAAGGACAAAATATAGTTCAGAAAGGCCATATAATTTTCTTTCTTAATATCTAAATTAGTATTACATTAAGTACTTTATATAATTCTAATTGCTTTTTTAAATAAAAGCTTCTGCTGACTTTCCAAATAAGCCTTAATGTCAATAAGAGAGAAATAAAATAGTTGAAGCTTTATATATACTGTCTGTAATAACTATAACCTTTAATACAGAAATATTCTTCAGTATATACTCTTCATTCATCAAAATGCATGATAATGTGAGTAAATTGTTAAATACTTGCTCAAAATAGAATAAGTGTAAAGATAACCATTTGGTTATCATATCCCCACTGAGCTTGCCCTGTAGTTATCCAATAAAATAAACATATGTATACAAAGAAATACTTTGGCCACCTGATGTGAAGAACTGACTCATTTGAAAAGACCCTTATGCTGGGAAAGATTGAAGGCAGGGGGAAAGGGGACAATAGAGGATGAGATGGTTGGAATGTATCACTGACTCAGTGGACATGAGTTTGAGTAAACTCTGGGAGTTGGTGATGGACAGGAGGCCTGGCATGCTGCAGTCCATGGGGTCACAAAGAGTCCCATACCACTGAGCGACTGAGCTGAACTGATACAAAGAAAGAGACTAAAAGGTAAAAAACAATATTTAAAACTTAGGCAGATTATAGCAGTGGGACTGATGACTACAAAGAGGGTACAGAGAGGAAATTTCAGGATGAAGGAAGTGTTTTATATGGTCCTAGGGTGATGGTTGCATAACTTGATTTGTCAAAGTCTGCAGAACTATACATAACAAAAAGTAAAGTTTAATGTATACAAACTGAAAAAAAAAATCTGTGTATAAACACTATACTCTAGTTGGCAAATCTGTTTCTCACAGAGGTATGGATTAATAAATCTGAGACTGGTTTACATGTATACTGGGACTGAACACAAAAGCAAATGGATTTTTGGGAGGTAGCGGCCAAGTTTCTCACTGCAATAAAGGTAAATTACACATTAACCAAAAAGAAGTCTAGATTGAACCCTGCACCGATTCATTAGAGTTGGAGACATTGGTAAGAACTTAATGTTTAGCTTAATATAGATAGAGCTGAATAAATATAGAAACAAGGAAAGGTACACAGGTTAGTATAAGTGCATATAGTACCCAGCACTGTCTGCTGAGAGAGCCTAAAGCAGTCACCCCAGTAGCAACAAGTATACCCCGCAACCTAAATACCACTCTCCAGCAAAAGCAGTAGTGCTCCTTGCAGAATGGCAGATTCTAGGCCTGGGGCAGGGAAAATGCCAGATGGGTCTGAATTATCTTTTAGCGCCAGGAAGTAAGGAAATGCTCAAAAAACAAAAGGATGGAGGAATGTCAAAGAAACATAAGAACTAACCTGAAAGAGCTTCCAAAGACCAGAGATGGAGCAATCTGAGCAACAAAAAATGTCATATTATAGTCCAAAGTAGATACATGAGTCCATACTGACAAAAGTGAATGACTGAATAAAGAAATAAATGGGGGAAAAGACACAAGTGTTTGTTACAGAAGAATTCCAAATAGTGTGTGTGGGTACTTTTCCTCTACTCACCAAAATGCTCTAGATTTTGTGACTCATTTCCAAAAAATACAGTGGGAAATGGATGATAGATTTACTGTATAGAAACCTGGCAAATATTACCTTAACCAAGTGATGAAGATCAACATCACAGCAATGTCATGTGGATATTGTTTATCCCTTGATATGATATGATGCATCTTTATTTCTTTTTAAAATACAATCCATGATTCCACTGTGATGGCCAGTTATATTTATCATCTTGGTTAAGATATAGTATAGAGCTATTAAATCAAACAGTAATTTAGATGTTACTGTATTTGGTAAGAAGATATTTTGTAAATGTGGTCTACCTCTGTAGCAGTTGACTTTCAGCAAAGGAGATTATTCTCCAAAATCTAGTGTGTCTGATTTGATTCAATCAAGTGAAAGTTTTTAAGAAAGAAATGAGGTTTCCCTGAGGAAGAAATTCTGACCTGCAAAGCAAAAAATTTTCCTGAGGAAGAAATTCTGGTGGCTTCTGCAGTGATGGTTTCTAGCCTACCCTTTCTGATGGGCTGAACAATAGATTTTGGACTTGTATAGCTAGCCTCCATAATCACTAAGCCAGTGTTCTGCAATCTATCCATCTATCCATATCCATCAATCTATCTGCCCATCTAGCCATCCATCCATCCCTCTATTAATCTTTGCTTTGTTTTTCTAATAAATGGATCATATCCAAAATAGATAAATAACTCATATAACTCAATAGCAAAAATCAAATAACCTGATTAAAAATTGGACAGAGGATCTGAGTAGATATTTTTCCAAACAGGACATACAGATGGCCAACAGGTACATGAAAAGAGGCTTGACATCACTAATTATCAGGAAAATGCAAATCAAAACCACAAATCACAGTGAGACATTATCTTACACCTGTTAGAATGGCTATTAACAACAAAAAAGAAATAATAAATGTTGGTAAGGGTATATAGACAAAGGGAAACTCTTGTGCACTATTGGTGGGAGAGTATATTGGTTCACCTACTCTGGAAAACGATGTGGAGGATCCCCAAAATATTAAAATAGAACCACTATATGATCCAGCAATTCTATTTCTGGGTGTTTATTCAAAGAAAACCAAACCACCAACTCAAAAATACCTACACCCTTGTGTGCACAGCAATATACATATGTGTGTGTGTATATATATATATATATATATACCCCATTTAATAGCCAAGATATGGAAACAACATAAGTGTTCATTTATAGATGAATGGATAAATAAAATGTAGTATATACACAATAGAATATTATTATTCAGCCATAGGAAAAAAATGAAATTTTGCCATTTGTGACAACATGGATGAACCTTGAGGGTTTGAAAGTGAAAGTGAAAGTGTCAGTCACTCAGTCATGTCCAACTCTTTGCGAATCCATGGACTGTATCCTGCCAGGTTCCCCTGTCCCAGGCAAGAATACTGGAGTAGATTGCCATGCCCTTCTCCAGTGTTTTATGCTAAGTGAAATAAATCAGGCAGAGAAAAACAAATACCATATAATTGCACTTATATGTGGAATCTAAAAAAGTAAAACAAAGCAAAACAAACCAAACCAGCATTCACACATAGAACAGATTGGTGGTTTCCAGGGTAGGAGATGGGTAAAATGGGTGAAGGGAATCAAAGGCACAAACTTTCAGCTACAAAATAAATAAATCATGGAGATGTAATTTGCAACATGGTGATTATAGTTAATAATAATGTATTGTATTTGAAAGTTGCTAAGAGTACATCTTAAAATTTCTTATAAGAAAAATATTTGTAATTATATATACTGTGATGGATGTTAACTAGACTTATGTGGTGATCATTTCATAATATATACAAATATCAAATCATTATATTGGATACCTGAAACTAATTTAATGTCATATCTCAAAAACAGAAATGCTGTTAATTTTTAGGCATAAGAGTGGTATTTTGGTTCTATTTTTTTCCTGAAGATACTTTGAACCTCTCTTCTCAAAATCTTTTTTCTGTTTACCAACCCTATACTATTATATCATGATCCTTACCTTCCTTCTTTTCTCCTCCCCATCAGAAGACCTACTTTAAATGAAACTTCAAAATTTCATCACTAGCCCAACTTTGCCCTGTCTCTTCAGAGATGCTATAAAACTGTCAAGGTAACTCAGGTTTGTCTTTTTAACAGACTCATTTGGTGAACCAGAATTCAACAGAGGACTGAAAAACCTCACTGTATTCCAAGAAAAATTCAGTGAAAATATATCCCCATCTGGTCACTGAATAAAAATATTGAATTGCATAGGGTAAGATACCTTATATGTATCTAGGAAGATAAATGTAATTTATCTTCAAGGAAAGAAAAAAACACTTTGGCCTCAGGTTGTATGAGGCAAAATTTATGTCCAAAAACAATTCTAAATGTTTATCTAATTAACCCATCATTTAGGAAACAAATAATTTCAGGTTTTAATAGGGCAGAGAAAATATGTTCTCTATCTACATTCTCAAAAAGTTATTTAGTGATATACTTCAACAGAATGGAGGTAAAATACAAAACACTAAAAAAATTTGTCTTTTCACTAAAAATTTCAAAAATTTTTTAAAAGAAAAGATATGAAAAAATTTTCTTAAAAGAAAAGATATATGAAACTAATAATGATATGGCAATCTAATGTAAAAACAATAATAACAATAAAAGACACCAGATTTATTTAACAAAGGCTAAGAAATGAGAGTTGGGAACTCTGTAATGAAGGAGTAAGAATGTACAAAACTAAGTAGCTTATGTATGTGAGACCTAAAGAAAAATCTCCCACTTGGAGCTGGCATTTAAATATATATATGTTTTAAGTTTTTGTAAAAGGAAAACACTATTAGAATGAAAAACAAGAAAAATACTTCCTATAATTTATTGTGAGCAGAGCATAAAGTGGAGTGAATAGAGGTGAACAATATTTAGAGAGAAAGGAAGAGGCCATCTCATAAAGGACCATGCACATCATATTAATGTGTATGGATCCTAATGATGTTACTGGGGTTTAAGGAAACTTGGAGTAAGAATGAGGCAGTATGATGATAAAGATTTGAAATAGCTCAGCTGAAATTCCATCACCTCCATCTCCTGTTGGAGAAGACTCTTGAGAGTCCCTTGGACTGCAAAGAATCAAACCAGTCAATCTAAAGGAAATCAACCTTGAATATTCATTGGAAGGACTGATGCTGCAGCTTCAGTACTCTGGCCACCTGATGCAAAGAACTGACTCACTGGAAAAGACCCTGATGCTGGGAAAGATTAAAGGCAGGAGGAGGGGACGACAGAGGATGAGATGGCTGGATGGCATCACTGACTCGATGGACACAAGTTTGAGCAAGCTCTGGGAGTTAGTGAAGGACAGGAAAGCTTGTCGTGCTGCAGTCCATGGGGTTGTAAAGAGTCAGACATGACTGAGGAACTGAACAAGTATGATAACTGGAAGAGCATCAGAATAATTCAGTTGAGAAATGATGTTGGCCTGTACTAGAACATTGACATCAGTGAAGAAAGGGGTTAGAGGATGCTACAAGATATTGAAAGGTTGAGACAGATGTGCTTACTAACTGGATGAAAAGTTTGAGGTAGACGGAAGAATCAGGGATTCTGATTTGTTATCATTGGATTATGGGGCCATTCATGGGATTTAGTAGGGAATACGAAATGAAATCTGGGCTTGAATAATAGATATGGGAGTCACCCACATATACATTCAGTCATCCTACAGATAACAAATGAACATTTCTGTTTGTTTGCTACCCTGCTGGCTATGAAAATTCCATGATAGTAAAGCAGACTCAATTCATGCCTTCCTAGAAATTATAGTTTAGTTCAGTGCCTAAAGATAATCTATTGCTGTTGTTCAGTCACTAAGTCGCATCTGACTTCTTGTGACCCCACAGAATTGCAGCTTGCCAGGTTTCCCTGTTCTTCACTATCTCCTGGAGTTTGCTCAGGCTCATGCCTATTGAGTCAGTGAAGCCATCCAACCATCTTATCTTCTATCTCTCATTTCTCCTCTTGGGGAAATTTGAAAGTGATCACTGCTTTTCTCAGAATTGTCTGGGGTGCTTGTTAAAATGAAAAATTTGTCCCCAGCCTACATCTATTAGATCAGACTTTCCAGTTGATTCTTCTGTGCACTAAGATGTGAACTCCATGGTTAAAATAAATGAAATCATCCAGCTATCAAGATCACCCAAGGGAATGAACAGTATAAGGAGGTGAGGGCCTACCACACCAGTATGTTTCAGAAGACCAGTTCAGTTCAGTCGCTCAGTCGTGTCTGACTCTTTGCAACCCCATGAACTGCAGCACGCCAGGCCTCCCTGTCCATCACCAGCTCCCGGAGTCCACCCAAACTCATGTCCATTGAGTCGATGATGCCATCCAACCATCTCATCCTCTGATGTCCCCTTCTTCTCCTGCCCTCAACCTTTCCCAGCAACAGGGTCTTTCCCAATTAGCTCTTCTCATTAGGTGGCCAAAGCACTGGGGTTTCAGCTTTAGCATCAGTCCTTCCAGTGAACACCCAGGACTGTTCTTCTTTAGGATGGACTAGTTGGATCTCCTTGCAGTCCAAGGGACTCTCAAGAGTCTTCTCCAACGCCACAGTTCAAAAGCATCAATTCTTCTGTGCTCAGTTTCTTTATAGTACAACTCTCACGTCCATACATGACTACTGGAAAAACCATAGTCTTGACTAGATGGACCTTTGTTGGTAAAGTAATACGTCTTCTTTTTAATATGCAGTCTAGGTTGGTCATAACTTTCCTTCCAAGGAGTAAGCATCTTTTAATTTCATGGCTGCAGTCACCATCTGCAGTGATTTTGGAGCCCAGAAAAGTAAAGTCAGCCACTGTTTCCACTGTTTCCCCATTTATTTGCCATGAAGTGATGGGACTGGATGCCATGATCTTCATTTTCTGAATGTTGAGCTTTAAGCCAACTTTTTCACTCTCCTCTTTCACTTTCATCAAGAGGCTTTTTGGTTCCTCTTCACTTTCTGCCATAAGGGTGAGGTCATCTGCATATCTGAGGTGACTGAGATTTCTCCCAGCAATCTTGATTCCAGCTTGTGCTTCCTCTAGCACAGCGTTTTTCATGATGTACTCTGCATATAAGTTAAATATGTAGGGTGACAATATACAGTCTTGACATACTCCATTTCCTATTTGGAAACAGTCTGTTGTTCCATGTCCAGTTCTAACTGTTGCTTCCTGACCTGCATACAGATTTCTCAAGAGGCAGGTTAGGTGGTCTGGTATTCCCATCTCTTTCAGAATTGTCCACAGTTTATTGCAATCCACAGAGTCAAAGGCTCTGGCATAGTCAATAAAGCAGAAATAGATGTTTTTTTCTGGAACTCTCTTGCTTTTTCCATGATCCAGCAGATGTTGGCAATTTGATCTCTGGTTCCTCTGCCTTTTCTAAAACCAGCTTGAACATCTGGAAGTTCACGGTTCACGTAATGCTGAAGCCTGGCTTGGAGAATTTTAAGCATTACTTTACTAGCGTGTGAGATGGGTGCAATTGTGCAATAGTTTGAGCATTCTTTGGCATTGCCTTTCTTTGGAACTGGAGGAAAACTGACCTTTTCCAGTCCTGTGGCCACTGCTACAAATTTTCCAAATTTGCTGGCATATTGAGTGCAGCACTTTGACAGCATCATCTTTCAGGATTTGAAATAGCTCAACTGGAATTCCATCACCTCCACTAGCTTTATTTGTAGTGATGCTTCCTAAGGCCCACTTGACTTCACATTCCAGGATGTCTGGCTCTAGGTAATCAGACCATCATAATTATCTGGGTCATGAAGATCTTTTGTACCGTTCTTCTGTGTATTCTTGCCACCTCTTCTTAATATCTTCTGCTTCTGTTAGGTCCCTACCATTTCTGTCCTTTATTGAGCCCATCTTTGCATAAAATGTTCCCTTGATATCTCTGATTTTCTTGAAGTAATCTCTAGTCTTTCCCTTTCTATTGTTTTCCTATATTTCCTTGCATTGATTGCTGAGGAAGGCTTTCTTATTTATTTATTTATTTATTTATTTATTAAATTTATTTATTTTTTTAATTACAATACTGTATTTGTTTTGCCATACATTGACATGTCGCCATAGGTGAACACAATCTCCCAATGCCCCCCCCCCCCCCCCCCCACCCCCCCTGTATTTGTTTTGTCATACATTGACATGAATCAGCCACAGGTGTCCATGATCTCCCAATGCCAAAGCCCCTCCCACCTCCCACCCCACATCCTCTCCCTGAATCATCCCGTGCACCCGCCCCATGCGTCCTGCATCCTGTATTGAACATAGACTGGCGCTTCATTCTTACAAGATAGTATACATGTTTCAGTGCCGTTCTCCCAAATCATCCCACTCTCTCCCTCTCCCTCAGAGTCCAAAAGTGCGTTCTATACCTCTGAGTCTCTTTTGTTGTCTCACATAGAGGGTCTTCATTACTATCCTTCTAAATTCTATATATATGTGTCAGTATACTGTATTGGTGTTTTTCTTTCTGGCTTACTTCACTCTGTATAATCGGCTCCAATTTCACCCATCTCATTAGAACTGAGTCAAATTTATTCTTTTTAAGGGCTGAGTAGTACTCCATTGTGTATATGTACCACAGCTTTCTTATCCATTCATCTGCTGATGGACATCTAGGTTGTTTCCATGTCCTGGCTATTATAAACAGTGCTGCAATGAACATTGGGGTACATGTGTCTCTTTCAATTCTGGTTTCCTCGGTGTGTATGCCCAGCAGTGGGATTGCTGGATCATAAGGCAGTTCTATTTGCAATTTTTAAGGAATCTCCACACCGTTTTCCATAGTGGCTGTACTAGTTTGCATTCCCACCAGCAGTGTAAGAGGGTTCCCTTTTCTCCACATCCTCTCCAGCATTTATTGCTTGTAGACTTTTGGATCGCAGCCATTCTGACTGGTGTGAAATGATACCTCATTGTGGTCTTGATTTGCATTTCTCTGATAATAAGAGATGTTGAGCATCTTTTCATGTGTTTGTTAGCCATCCGTATGTCTTCTTTGGAGAAATGCCTATTTAGTTCTTTGGCCCATTTTTTTATTGGTTCGTTTATTTTTCTGGAGTTGAGCTGCATAAGTTGCTTGTATATCTTTGAGATTAGTTGTTTGTCAGTTGTTTCATTTGAAATTGTTTTCTCCCATTCAGAAGGCTGTCTTTTCACCTGGCTTATAGTTTCCTTTGTTGTGCAGAAGCTTTTAATTTTAATTAGATCCCATTTGTTTATTTTTGCTTTTATTTCCAGTATATTGGGAGGTGGATCATAGAGGATCCTGCTGTTATTTATGTCGGAGAGTGTTTTGCCTATGTTCTCCTCTAGGAGTTTTATAGTTTCTGGTCTTACATTTAGATCTTTAATCCATTTTGAGTTTATTTTTGTGTATGGTGTTAGAAAGAGGTCTAGTTTCATTCTTTTACAAGTGGTTGACCAGTTTTCCCAGCACCACCTGTTAAAGAGACTGTCTTTACTCCATTGTATATTCTTGCCTCCTTTGTCGACGATAAGGTGTCCATAGGTGTGTGGGTTTATCTCAGGGCTTTCTATTTTGTTCCATTGATCTATATTTCTGTCTTTGTGCCAGTACCATACTGTCTTAATGACTGTGGCTTTGTAGTAGAGCCTGAAGTCAGGCAAGTTGATTCCTCCAGTTCCATTCTTCTTTCTCAAGATTGCTTTGGCTATTTGAGGTTTTTTGTATTTCCATATAAATCTTGAGATTATTTGATCTAGTTCTGTGAAAAATACTGCTGGTAACTTGATAGTAATTGCATTGAATCTGTCGATTGCTTTAGGTAGTATACTCATTTTCACTATATTGATTCTTCCAACCCATGAGCATGGTATATTTCTCCATCTATTAGTGTCCTCTTTGATTTCTTTCATCAGTGTTTTATAGTTTTCGATATATAGGTCTTTAGTTTCTTTAGGTAGGTATATTCATAAGTATTTTATTCTTTTCGTTGCAATGGTGAATGGGATTGTTTCCTTGACTTCTTTTTCTACTTTCTCATTGTTAGTGTATAGGAATGCAAGGGACTTCTGAGTGTTGATTTTATATCCTGCAACTTTACTATATTCGTTGATTAGCTCTAGTAGTTTTCTGGTCGAGTCTTTAGGATTTTCTATATAGAGGATCATGTCATCTGCAAACAGTGAGAGTTTTACTTCTTCTTTTCCAATTTGGATTCCTTGTATTTCTTTTTCTGCTCTGATTGCTGTGGCCAAAACTTCCAGTATGATATTGAATAGTAGTGGTGAGAGTGGACACCCTTGTCTTGTTCCTGACTTTAGGGAAATGGTTTCAATTTTTCACCATTGAGGATAATGTTAGCTGTGGGTTTGTCATATATAGCTTTTATTATGTTGAGGTACGTTCCTTCTATTCCTGCTTTCTGGAGAGTTTTTATCATAAATGGATGTTGAATTTTGTCAAAGGCTTTTTCTGCATCTATTGAAATAATCATATGATTTTTATTTTTCAGTTTGTTAATGTGATGAATTATATCAATTGATTTGCGGATATTGAAGAATCCTTGCATCCCTGGGATAAAGCCCGCTTGGTCATGGTGTATGATCTTTTTAATGTGTTGCTGGATTCTGATTGCTAGGATTTTGTTAAGGATTTTTGCATCTATGTTCATCAGTGATATTGGCCTGTAATTTTCTTTTTTGTGGTGTCTTTGTCAGGTTTTGGTATTAGGGTGATGGTGGCCTCATAGAATGAGTATGGAAGTTTACCTTCCTCTGAAATTTTCTGGAATAGCTTCAGTAAGATAGGTGTTAGCTCTTCTCAAAATTTTTGGTAGAATTCAGCTGTGAAGTCGTCTGGACCTGGGCTTTTGTTTGCTGGAAGATTTCTGATTACAGTTTCAATTTCCATGCTTGTGATGGGTCTGTTAAGATTTTCTGTTTCTTCCTGGTTCAGTTTTGGAAAGTTGTACTTTTCTAAGAATTTGTCCATTTCTTCCAAGTTGTCCATTTTATTGGCATATAATTGCTGATAGTAGTCTCTTATGATTCTTTGTATTTCTGTGTTGTCTGTCGTGATCTCTCCATTTTCATTTCTAATTTTATTGATTTGATTTTTTTTCTCTTTGTTTCTTGATGAGTCTGGCTAATGGTTTGTCACTTTTATTTATCCTTTCAAAGAACCAGCTTTTTGCTTTGTTGATTTTTGCTATGGTCTCTTTTGTTTCTTTTGCATTTATTTCTGCCCTAATTTTTAGGATTTCTTTCCTTCTACTAACTCTGGGGTTCTCTATTTCTTCCTTTTCTAGTTGTTTTAGGTGTAGAGTTAGGTTATTTATTTGGCTTCTCTCTTGTTTCTTGAGGTATGCCTGTATGGCTATGAACTTTCCTCTTAGCACTGCTTTTATAGTGTCCCATAGGTTCTGTGTAGTTGTGTTTTCATTTTCGTTTGTTTCGATGCATAATTTGATTTCTTTTTGATTTCTTCTGTGATTTGTTGATTATTCAGAAGGGTGTTGTTCAGCCTCCAAATGTTGGAATTTTTAATAGCTTTTCTCCTGTAATTGAGATCTAAGCTTAGTGCATTATGGTCAGAGAAGATGCTTGGAATAATTTCGATTTTTTTGAATTTATCAAGGTTAGATTTATGACCCAGGATGTGATCTATCCTGCAAAAGGTTCCGTGTGCACTTGAGTAAAAGGTGAAATTCATTGTTTTGGGGTGAAATGTCCTATAGATATCAATTAGGTCTAACTGGTCTATTGTATCGTTTAACGTTTGCATTTCTTTGTTAATTTTCTGTTTAGTTGATCTGTCCATAGGTGTGAGTGGGGTATTAAAGTCTCCCACTATTATTGTGTTATTATTAATTTCCCCTTTCATGCTTGTTAGCAATTGTCTTACATATTGCGGTGCTCCTATGTTGAGTGCATATATATTTATAATTGTTATATCTTCTTCTTGGATTGATCCTTTAATCATTATGTAGTGGCCTTCTTTGTCCCTTTTCACAGCCTTTGTTTTAAAGTCTATTTTATCGGATATGAGTATTGCTACTCCTGGTTTCTTTTGGTCTTTATTTGCATGGAATATCTTTTTCCAGCCCTTCACTTTCAGTCTGTATCTGTCCGTTGTTTTGAGGTGGGTCTCTTGTAAGCAGCATGTATATGGATCTTGTTTTTGAATCCATTTAGCCAGTCTTTGCCTTTTGGTTGGGGCATTCAACCCATTTACATTTAAGGTAATTATTGATAAGTATGCACCTGTTGCCATTTACTTTAGTGTTTTGGGTTCAGGTTTATTCATCCTTTTGTGTTTCTTGTCTAAAGTCTATCCTTTAGTATTTGTTGGAGAGCTGGTTTGGTGGTGCTGAATTCTCTCAGCTTTTGTTTGTCTGTAAAGCTTTTGATTTCTCCTTCATATTTGAATGAGATTCTTGCTGGGTATAGTAGTCTTGGTTGAAGGTTTTTATCTTTCATCACTTTAAGTATGTCTTGCCATTCCCTCCTGGCCTGAAGAGTTTCTATTGAAAGATCTGCAGTTATTCTTATGGGGATCCCCTTGTGTGTTATTTGTTGTTTTTCCCTTGCTGCTTTTAATATTTGTTCTTTGTGTTTGGTCTTTGTTAGTTTGATTAGTATATGTCTTGGGGTGTTCCTCCTTGGGTTTATCCTGTTTGGCACTCTCTGGGTTTCTTGGACTTGGGTGATTATTTCCTTCCCCATTTTAGGGAAGTTTTCAACTATTATCTCCTCAAGTATTTTCTCATGGTCTTTCCTTTTGTCTTCTTCTTCTGGGACTCCTATAATTCGAATGTTGGAGCGTTTCATGTTGTCTTGGAGGTCTCTGAGGTTGTCCTCATTTCTTTTAATTCGTCTTTCTTTTTCCCTCGCTGATTCATTTATTTCTACCATTCTATCTTCTATTTCACTAATCCTATCTTCTGCCTCAGATATTCTACTATTTGTTGCCTCCAGAGTGTTTCTGATCTCATTTATTGCATTATTCATTATATGTTGACTCTTTTTATTTCTTCTAGGTCCTTGTTAAACCTTTCTTGCATCTTCTCAATCCTTGACCCCAGGCTATTTATCTGTGATTCCATTTTGATTTCAAGATTTTGGATCATTACACTATCAGTATTCGAATTCTTTCTCAGGTAGATTCCCTATTTCTTCCTCTTTTGTTTGGTTTGGTGGGCATGTCTCCTGTTCCTTTACCTGCTGGGTATTCCTCTGTCTCTTCATCCTGGTTATATTGCTGCATTTGGGGTGGCTTTTCTATATTCTGGGAATTTGTGGAATTCTCTTTATTATAGAGCTTCCTCTCTGTGTTTGGGGTTATATCAGTGGCTTGTCAAAGTTTCTTGCTCAGGGAGGCTTGTGTTGGAGTTCTGGTGGGTGGATCTGGATTTCCTCTCTCTGGAGTGCTGTGACGTGTGAAGTAATGGGTTATGCGACGTCAGTGGTTTTGGAGTATTTTGAGTTGCCTGTGTATTGAAGCTCAGGGGCTTGTTCTTGTGTTGCTGGAGAATTTGCATGGTATGTCTTGCTCTGGAGCTTGTTGGCCCTTGGGTGGTGCTCAATTTCAGTATAGGTATGAAGGTGTTTGATGAGCTCTTATTGGATAATGTTCCCTGTATTCAAGAATTCTTTGATGATCTCAGGATTTGGACTTGCGCCTCCTGATTCTGGTTTTCAGATTTATTTTTACAATAGCCTCATGATTTCTCCATCTATTCAGCACTATTGTTAAAACATCTGGGTTAATGATGATAGGTTTCTCCACTTTGAGGGTCGTCCCTAGAGGATCGCTGAGTTACTTGGAGGAGAGAAGAGGGAGGGGGGTAGTTAGAGGTGAGTGGAATGGGATGAGGTGGAATCAAAAGAGGAAAAAGCAAACTAGCCCGTAACCACTTTCTTGTGTGCGCTCCAAAGTCTGGACTTCTCAGAGGTGGTCACAGAGTTATACATGGAAGAGGAGAGGGAGGAAGTAGATAGAGGTGGTCAGGAGGATGAAAGAGGGAGATGCAACGGAGGGATATAGATCTGGCCAGTGACCAGTTCCCTGAGAATTCTCCACCTTCGGGAGCACACAGAGATTCATAGAGTTGGGTAGAGAAGAGGAGAGGGAGGGATGAGACAAAAACCACCTGGTGGAGAAAAGAGAGTTCCAAAGGGGAGAGAGTGGTCAAGCCAGTAGTCTCGCACTCATGTAAAATTGGGTACTGAAGATTAGGTTTTTAAAAGTACAAAATTGGCAACAAATACCAAAATGTTGAGATTAAAAATCTGGAGTAGAGATTGGATTTTCAAAGATAAAATATTAAAGATAAAAAAAGAAGGAGAGAAAAATTAAAAAAAATTGAGAAAAAAATAATAAAAATAGAATAAAATAAAAGATTCCAGAATTATTCAAAGACAACTTCCACCACCAATAGGACTATATACAGCATTTGCTTTAAAGATAGGGTGTTTTTTTGGTAAAGTAATAATAGGTTATAAAGATAATAAATAGAAATATAGAAGACTTAAAAGTTTAAGCAAGTTTAGAAAAAAACGAAAAAGAAAAGAAGAGAAAACAAATTTAAAAAGAAAAAAAAATTTTTAAGAAAGAAAAAAATTCTTAAAAAAAAAATCACGCTTCCACATCATCCCCCACCCCCCACCCCAAAAAAAATTGATCATAAAGGTAGTAACGGTATATCTGGTGCTTTGGTCGCTACCAAGGCAGTTCCCTCTGTTTGACTTCCTCTGTTTGCTGGTCTCTTCCGTGTCTGATTTCCGTCTTGACACAGGGAGGGTGGTGGTGGACTCTGCACTGGGCTTGCCCCTTCTTGCTCCTTGGGATAACCTTGTGGGGCCTGCCCTATGCTTCGAGCACTTCCCTGGTCTTTGGCGTTCAGGATTGGCGGTCAGGAAGCCCTCCGAGACTTGAATTTGGTTGAACAGGGGCTTTGTTCCCTTCCCAGGTCTGAGTGGCTTGGGAGTTTGGCGCTCGCTATTGCGACTTCTGGGCTTCCGGGTCGCTCAATTTTCTGGGAGCTCTGCCAGGGCTCTTTCTCAGGCAGATGATGATTGTTCAGAGCCCCCAGCAGTTTCAATAGCACAGAAATCAGTTTGCAATTCGGTAGGTAATGTCACTCTTGAGCTGCGATTGCCCCCTTCCAGCACTTAAGGCTCTGGCTGCCTGTCGCCGGAGGGGGATGGTCTGCAGCCGGCTATTGCCGATCCGTCCTTATGTTCGAGCGTTCCACGTGTTGGCTATCCCACAGTCTGGTTTGCTAGACCAAGATAGTTCTTTCTAGCCATGCGCGGACCCGATTCTGGCCTGGTTACGCCCGATTCTCGAGATAAGCCCTGTAGCCTACGTCTCCCGCGGCCCAATTCTTAGAAAGCTCTGTCGCAGGCGCGCTCCTCCCCTGCCCAACCCCCGCTGCTGTCGGAAGCAGGCGTTTGCGCTGCTTATCCGCTGGGGGTTATACTGTTGAATTAGTAATCTGTTGGTTTTAATTATTTATTTATTTATTCTTTCTTTCTGTTATGTTGCCCTCTGTGCTTCCAGGGCTCGCCCCATACACAGCTGTGAGACTGCTCCCCTATTTTAGGGAACCTCTCTTTTTAAGAGTCTCTTCCTGGGACGGGATTCCCTTCCTGGGACGGGGCTTCCTCCCTACCTCCTTTGTCTCTGTCTTCGTCGTATGTATTAATTCCTACCTGGTTTTGAAGCCAATGATCCTCTTTGCTGGATGCCTGATGTCCTCTGCCAGCAGTCAGAAGTTGTTTTGTGGAACTTACTCAGCTTTGAAATGTTCTTTTGATGAAGTAGTGAGGGAGAAAGTGTTCTCCCCCTCCTATTCCTCTGCCATCTTTTTCCGCCAGCCGAGGAAGGCTTTCTTATCTCTCCTTGCTATTCTTTGGAACTTTGCATTCAAATGGGTATATCTTTCCTTTTCTCCTTTGCTTTTTGCTTCTCTTCTTTTCACAGCTATTTATAAGGCCTCCTCAGACAGCCATTTTGCTTTTTTGCATTTCTTTTTCTTGGGGATGGTCTTGATTCTTGTTTCCTGTACAATGTCATGAACCTCTGTCCATAGTTCATCAGACACTCTGTCTGTCAGATCTAGTCCCTTAAATCCATTTCTCACATGCACTGTATAGTCATAAGGGATTTTATTTAGGTCATACCTGAATGGTCTAATGATTTTCTCCACTTTCTTCAGTTTCAGTCTGAATTTGGCAATAAGGAGATCATGATCCGAACCACAGTCAGCTCCTGGTCTTGTTTTTGTTGCCTGTATAGGGCTTCTCCATCTTTGGCTGCAAAAAATATAATCAGTCTGATTTTGGTGTTGACCATCTGGTGATGTCCATGTGTAGAGTCATCTCTTGTGTTGTTGGAAGAGGGTGTTTGCTATGACCAGTGCATTCTCTTGGCAGAACTCTATTAGCCTTTGCCCTGCTTCATTCTGTACTCCAAGGCCAAATTTGCATGTTACTCCAGGTGTTTCTTGACTTCCTACTTTTGCATTCCAGTCCCCTATAATGAAAAGGATATCTTTTGGGGGTGTTAGTTCTTGAAATCTTGAAGTTTAGAAGGCCAGAGCATTTCATGAAGGACAATAAGCATCTGCAGCCAGAAATTTAAGAGCAAAACCAGAGGTTGTATTGTGTTGGAAGCATAAAGAAGGGAATCTTTAATATAAGAAAGTTTGCCTAACATTTAAAATGCTACCAAGAAATAAGCAAGATGAGTCCTAAAAGATATTCATTATACTTAGTGGCTCTGGTGAGAGCAAGCTTGGCAAGTTAGAGTGGTAGGTGAAGAAGTATATGCATCCAGAACCAGCAACTTGTCTGTGAAATCTGTGATGAAGCGGATCAGAAAGCAAGACCAGTGACCAGAATTTGAGGGAGAATTTAAAAACAACAGAATACTGATTATTATGTGCTGATCAGAAGGAGAAAAAAAAAGATAAACAAGTAAAAGGAAATAGTTAAAAAAAAAAAAAAAACCAATGAGAAAGTCTTTATGGGATGAGAACCAGAACAGGTCATCTAATACAGACCTAACGAAATTTATTAAGATCTCATAAAGAAATGAAGAAAGGAAGAATGGATGTGGATACAGGTGGTTGTGTGTAGACTGGTGACCTTGAAGGACACAGGCTCCTGTCCCTCTGTTCATCTGTATAAGCAACGCCAGTTACTATCTCTGGTGCACAGCAAGTCCTTAATCAATACTTATTAAATGGATGAATAGTTAAGGTGGAAGAAGGTGTCAGCAGCTCATTTTCAATTTCTCTGTAAAATCCTAGTTAGCATCCACTAAAGTAAAGGAGGAGGAGGTGGGGTCAGAGTTGGATCAGAGTGGAGAAGCACTGCTCCAGTAAAGAACAGAAGAGGAGCACCAGAGTTACAGGGTGTCCCTGAAGACCAGATGAATAAAGAGACCATGGAATCATGGGAGTATCTGTTGAACAGAGGCTGATTTTCTCCATCAGCACCCACGGGAGATGAAGATTGCAATTACATTTGTACATTCCCTCCATGAATGGCCTTACAGTCAGGAAGTCTTTATCATTCTCTAATGCCTAAGAGGTTTCTCATTTAATGTCAGGATATGCCTGTACCTGCAGTGCCATCTCAAATTCAGAATTAATATTCCACCTGGCAACACACCTGACCAAGGTTTGTTCCACTTCATAGGAATCATGACCTTTATTCCCTTGACTTGTCTTCTCAGCAATGACTCCTCACCGGGCAACATAAATGTAGTTCTAATATCTGTATCCTCTGAGACTCCATTTACATTCACTCCATAATGCCTTCCCTAGTGAGCCATACCCCTCTGAACACCTGCCAGGATCTCAGGTGTCTTCCCAATTTCCCTCTGGCTATCGGTTGACTTTCAAAGCAAGTAAATGCTGGATCAGTAAAAACTGTGGTTCAATAAGGCCTACTTGACTTCACACTCCAGGATATCTGGCTCTAGGTGAGTAACCACACCATCATGGTTATCTGAGTCATTAAGACCTTTTTTTTTTTTTTTTGTATAGTTCTGTGTTTTCTTGACACTTATTCTTAATCTCTTGTGCTTCTGTTAGGTTCTTGCCATTTATATCCTTATTGGGCCCACCTTTATATGAAATTTTCCCTTGGTATTGCCAGTTTTCTTGAAGAGATCTTTAGTCTTTCTTGTTCTATTGTTTTCCTCTATTTCTTTGTTCACTTGAGAAGGCTTTCTTATCTCTCCTTGAAATTCTCTGGAACTCTGCATTCAGTTGGGTTTATCATTCTCTTTCTCCTCTGCCTTTCACTTCTCTTTTTTCAGCTATTTCTAAGACAGTCATTTTACCTTTTTGCATTCCTTTTTCTTGGGGATGATTTTGGTCACCACCTCCTGTACAATGCTATGAGCCTCCATCCATAGTTCTTCAGGCACTCTGTCTACTACATCTAATCCTTTGAATCTATTTGTCACCTCCACTGTATAATCATAAGGGATTTGGTTTAGGTCCTACCTGAACAGTTTTCCCTACTTTCTTCAATTTAAGCCTGGTTCTCTTAGTGAAACCTGCTTAATCCTGGTTGCATTGTTTCCATTATTCTTCCAGAAACATGAATCAGATCCTTAAGATCATACTGCAGCTGGCTTACACAGTGCCTTTGTACAAATTAAAGAAAGATGCCCCTTCTGCACAGGCCAATTAGCAAAAATGTACCCCTGTGGACCAATGCAGCTCCAGCAAAAGTTTGAAAGAGCAGATGGTGCCTTTGTGTTGAGAAAGAGGTGCCTTGTCTCTTGGGAAAGGGGCCGCTCTGGGTCAGGATACCCAGGAGCAGTTATCAGAGCACAGGTGGGACTTCAGTCCCATTCAGTGTTTGGTGAGGGTCTTTTTACAGGATGGAGACCCTTATGCTTCAAAAACTGATTATCGTTACATCACAGTGTAAAGAGATAATAACTATGATGCATCTACAGAGGGAGTAATTTTAATGTACTAATTTCAGGCCATTATTTAAATGCAAAAGTGAGGGTTATTTTGCTTTACATTCTATATCCTTTATATAAAAGAATGACAATGACAAATTGGAGTTTTGTGGTCTTGCTGCCATGTTTCTCTTTTGTTTTATCCTTGTTTAGGTTACCAAACTGAATGTTTTTGTTTATAAACATGAGAGGAAAGGAAAAATCCAAAATACTGCCTAACTGAAAAAGTCCATTGTTCTAAATAGTAAAAGTGCCAGAGAAGGTAAACAGTGAGTCAGTGCATGAATTTATCTAAGAATATAAAAAACTTTGTTTCCTTAAACTCTCTGATAGAGACCCTAGATCAAACCCCATATCCGAAGCAGCAGATATTAGATGTCAGATACATGGATCACTCATTCATCTCCCGCTTTCTTTGATATAGCTCAGTTCAGAACAAAGGACAGAGTCAGCTATAATTAAGAGGCAAGAGCAAGGACGAGGTCTCAATCCTCTGGGCATTGACAGTAGTGCCTGAAGTAGGAGGCCCTCGGGTGTTTGTGCACAGCTGAAGAAACTTGATGATGGTAAGAGAATTTTAAAGGGAGAGAACAGTGGACAAGGCAAGATATAAGAGATTTTCTTCACATAAGCCTCTTATTTTCCTTCCAGTTGTGGGCCCAAAGTCTTTAGGAGAATATTTGAAAACATCATGAAAAATGACTCTACTTCTTTTCAACTTTGCTATTTTGAAATTATCTCCATAAAAACTAAACAAATGTTATGATGAACCTTTTAAGTTCCAATGTTTTAACTGACTCCAGGTTAATTAAGTGAAACCCTTCTTTTGGAGTTGTCCAAAAATCCAAATACGTATTTATAATTTCACAATTGTGTTGAATCTCGTGCTTACATTGTGGCCCCCTCTAAACAGGGAGAAATAATTTAGGCCCCAAACAGGCATTCTTCCTGCAGTGCCATACCAATTCAATTCCAACCATCTGAATAATTACTCAATTAAAGTCTATTTTCTGAACAAAAGTGATTGCCCATTCTGGAATAGCTCTCCTTCTCTGTGGCCTTTTCTGTGGTGGAGCTGATAAGGAGTTGGCTGGGCTGATGTGTGTGTACAAACACCCAACCGGAAGTTAATCTCCCAGTATGAATGCTTCTGGTACTCAGAAACTTTGTGTTGATGTTGGACAATCATTGGGTGTTTAAGTTTTTTGTTTTATAATGACAGTGTTCATGCATTCACTATGCGTTTAAGTTAAGTCATATCCAACATAACTTAACTACAAAATGCATTTTAAAACCAGAATTGGGAGAGGAATAAGATCAATTAAGTCTTTAAAGAAAACTTAATGAATGCCTCCTGGAGGAAGCAGGGATCCTAGAATGAGGCAGACACAGTCTTGGTCTCAAGCAATATACAATCTAGTTGGAGAACTGAAAAGAGGATGCCCATAACTGTAATATAAAGCAGGTGAGATGAGTCATCCAGGGGTACCAAATGAAATGAGTTCAAAGGAGGGAATGCTTATATCCTTTGGGAGTTGCAAAAAAATTCAGTTAAACTCAGAAATTTTAAAAGAGTAACATTTTGATGGGCAAAAATATTTCACATGTAAAGAATAGACCATAAATAAAGGCATAGAGAGGAAAGGACTGCATATCAAGTAGCTTATTTTGGCTGGAGAATGGGGTACATATAATAGAACACTGAGAAAGAAGACCAGAATGTACTTTAACCTGAGCTTTAACTTTAATAACACTGCAGTCTGAATTGGTGTGAACATAGAAATGAAAGAGGAGGCTGTAGCTAGTTCATGGAAAAGACTAGAACAGCAATGCGAGAGAGAGAGAGAGAGAGAGAGAGAGAGAAGAACTTTGTTGTAGTGCTAATGGCAGGAAAAGCAAAGAAGAATATGAAGAACTCTCTAAAGAACTTCTTGCTAAAAACTAGTAATACATTAGATGTAGCTGAAAAAAAAAAATGATGATTGAGATGGAGCCTGGGTAGCAAGGGGGCTGCCAAACAACAGAGATAGTGACGGGGGGGTGGCGGGGATCAAGAGGGGGAATTGGCAGTGGAGATAAAAAACTCTTCTTGTTTTAAGGTTTGATTCATTCTAATACTTGGTGGGATGGCCAGAAGGAGAGCAGCTCTCTGTCAGACACCCTCGTGCCAAAGCTATTATACTGCTGATATGCGTATAAAATCTGGGGGTCAATGCTTAATGCTGGAAGTTTAAGTGGGAAAGTGTAGGACTTTTTGCAGGAGAAAGGCAAGGAAGAAAGTGAAGTCCAAGAGAATACCAGGTAGTGGAAATGTTAAAAATCTCAGAGAAGTTGGGAACATAGGGGCTATTTTTGGTGCTTAGGGAACCACTGGCAATATTGAGAGGATTTTTAGTGTAGAGTTGGGAGTGGGGTCCAGAAGGAAAGTCCTGAGTGAGGAAAGGCCAATGAAGGAGAGACGGAACTTCTTTTATGACTGGAACCATGATGTGCTGTTAAAGTGACAAAAATTGTTAGGGTTGACCAGGCATCCCAGTTTGCCAAGGGCTCTCTTGTTTTAGCACTGAAAGTCTACATCCCGGGAAACTCCTCAGCTCCGAACAAATTTGCCAGGATGGCTGGTCATCCTCCAACTCCTACTGTGACATCTGACACTTAGCAGATTTTCAAGACTTTATCTGTTGAGTGAATGAAAAAAGATACATATGATAGTACGGCAGTTTTGAAGGGTGGTTCCTCAATTTCGTAAAATGATGTGAATAATAGTAGTAGCCAGCACACGAAGTTGTGTTGACAACCAAATTAAATAATGTGTATGAAGACATTTGAAAATAACCATAAAGTACTATATAAATATAAACAAATAGGCAGGGTTATTTCTATTAATTTTCGCATATTCTTAATGTATGTGAAAGCATACTATATTTTGTTGAAATTTTCGACACTGTCTGATTTTTTTGTCAACTAACCTCTCACTGCCAGTGATCTGATATTGGCACTGAAATTAGTAATTAATTTTTTTATATGGCACCCAACACCCAAGAGCCTCTAGGCACGTTGCCAAATCCTTTCTTAAATGTAGTCATTAAATGGAGGAAAAGAGCCAAGCAAATTCCTAAAAGAGGCAAGTGAAAAAAAGAGCAACTGGCAAATGGGGGGAAAAAAACACATCAACTGAGAGAATTTTATCTACTATCTAGGGACAAAAAACATACTCCAAACTTAGCAGGAAATTGGTTGTATAAAGTTAGCTGTCCATTTTTCTAATAAGAAGAATAAGAATCCCTGAATAAGAATCTGAATAAGAATCCCTGAACCATGGGTTTTTAATAGACATTTCCAAATTTTTAGTTATTAAAAATACAATTAGATTTTTTCTGCATATTAAATTCTCATGTTAAATCTGGAAGAGACTTTGGAGAGCATCTCATCCTATTTCTGACTTGATAGATGCTTTTGGTAGGAGAGCTCTGGGTACTATTTTATTAACATACAGAAAACAAAATTTATTAACACAAAGTAATAAGTAAACACAGCTTGGCTAAGTGAAGTGAACACTCCCCTGTGAATGAAACTCTGCAGTTTTTGCCAGGCTCTGTCAGAGTGCAGACAAGAAATGGATCAGGGTCCTTGACCTGACTCCATCCATCCCTCCATCAGCGTGCAGGTGCTACCCTCTCTTCCAGACAGAGTCGTCGTCTCATGGGCCTGGGAGCTGCTTTTGACTCAGTTCTAAACCCTAAGTGCTCACTTTGAAGAACACTTTTGTTGTATTACCTGTTTTACTTTTCTTGCCTCTTCTCAGTTCCTCCTGCTTCTTTTTCTTTCTTTTCTATAAATAACTCTCTATATTTCTAGAAATAGTAGATATGATATGATTCAGAGAAATATTATCCAAGGGCTTCTACTTTTTCTCCAAGAAATTCAGCACACTTTAAACTTTCTTGCATTACCCCACTCATATTGACTTTGAAGATTGCCCTGGGAGACACCTATGTTTGAGGTATTCCTACATCTCAAATTCTGTTTCCACAGCAGCAAAAGAGTTTCTGAGATTAGACCTTCCCCACAAATAGTTATTGGATAATTGGCAGAATAATTATTTAGTACTAGAAATTCTCTAACACCTCTGAGCTATGCTAACAGGTTTTAATAAATTATATGCCCAAATTTGACCTCGGTAAGTAAATTGTGAGGTGTTTATTCTGTGATGAACCCTGTTATATGGAGTCTGATTTTCTAATTGTGCTGAACAAATTATCACTCTAATAGATCAATATATGATATCAATAGCAAGGATATTTGCAACAGTACTTCTTTCATGCATGTAGAATTTGTCACATGACTAGCTTGTGTCAAATTGTGATATAAAGACACCTCTTTTCAGTTTCCCTAGTAAATTCTTAAATCCCTAATTTATAGAGGTATATGCTGCTGAAAATGGCTTTTCATGTTACTGCTTCCAAAGCACTTCTATTCACAGAAGATAGAAAACACCAATGGACTCTATGGGATTAATATCAAGCTCTGAAAGTTGAACCACCTGTGTCTTTGGCAGAGACAGAGGTGCCAGAGTACAGGGAACTCTGACATGACATCAGCTGAGTTCACTTCTGATTCTAACTTTTATTAGCAGTTTGATCCTACCTAGGTGATTAACACTGCTAAGCCTGTTTTCTTGTTTTTAAAACAGGAAAATATATTTATCAGATAAAGAAGGTAAAAACATATTGTAAATAAATTATAGAGAAATATACAATTGCCACATGTTATTAATTAGCTTTTTTTATACTTCCCATAATACTTTTCTAGGTGCCTATTAAATACTTTTCAATACATAGTGACATGAAATTTCTACAATAGGCCAAATATAATTATTTCTTATAATTAGTTACTTTTGGGAAGTGGCAAATGATTTCATCAAATTTTATTTCTTAGAAGTGTACGGAAAATTCAGTTGTTTGGGAACCATTTTTTTCTTTTGGATATCTGGAATAAAACATTTCAAATAAATCTTACAAGCTAGGCACAAGACTACCTTGTACAATTAGCTATGGATTTCTGAAGAGGGTTACATTTTACCCTCAAAACCTGTTTTAGTTTTGTAACATTTTTAAATTTTTATTTTACAAGGAAAAATTTGGTCAAAATCCAGCTAGGTTCTTCATATAGTATTCTCTTAGACAAAATTTTTGGTCCATAGGGTTTGAATCTTTTCCTCTTTCAAGTAAACAAAACCAACTAAGCACACTATTATTTACAAAATTTTTCTGCAAAATATATATAATTATTCTACTCTTTTAAATTGCAGTATAGTTGATTTATAATGTTGTATTAATTTCTGCTGTACAGCAAAGTGATTCAGTTATACATATTATATATAAGTATATATATATACACATACATATTCTATTCTATTTTATGTCTACAGTAAAATATTGACTGTGAGAGCATGGCCTGGATGCATTTGAAAGAGACTTCTATTTTTAAGCTTCTTAGAAAAATTACTTCTGTTCTTTGGGAATCATCTTAAAGGATTTATTACAGTAATTTTATTATGTAGAGTTAAAATATATACTGGGATGATTTCACACTTGATAAAACATAGTACCAAAATAGATTTAGATATTTTCTTCAATATAAATAACCTCCCCCAAGTCCCAGATGTTTTGCCATTTTCTCCTTTCTCCACACCCCCATGAAGGATTGCATTTTTACAAATAAATTAACTGTGTACAAGCAAGTTTTCCCTGTTTTAATCCCAGTCCCTGGGCCAAAACTCCTTTAAAATATAAATTGCCCTAGGATCTTTGGCTTTTTCTTTCATATCAAAGACTTTTTCTAAAACCATGTCAATAATCATGCTGAGTGAACTGCACTGTACTCCGTTCATCGCCTACAGAAAAGAAAGGATTTAGTTGATACTGTCTGGCTTTGGCTTCATGACTAGAGATAACTCTGCACAAGTCCTGGGCTAGATGCTAGACTGAACATGATGGGCGACATTCCTGCATTTGATCACAATCTTCTGCTATTCTCCTTCCTTCCCCTCCTCCTCTTCCATATCCTCCCGCCTTCTTTCTCTTCTGCGTCTTCTCCTTCTTCATATTTTTTGAATCATCATTGAATATGGTGGCAGATGGCATGTCTCTAAGTGAAATCAAAGGCATATGGCAGTCTGTTTTCAATAGTGCCATGCCACCTAAGTTAAAGAATTTGTAGTTCAAAAGAAAAAAAATAATGTAGCCTGTGACACCATGCTTTGAATATAGTTTCAAAGAGTACTTAATTCCCAAACACCATGCATTTTGTTTCTAAAACATTGTAATCAAATCCTTTCTTGATGATAGTGAGCAGTCAAGTTTAGAAATGTGGAAACTGGCTTTTAGATGGATCAGACAATTTTAAGAAAGAAACTAAAAGGATACTGCTAAAAAGTCATCTTAATAGCTTAAGAGAGAATTTGGATCTTTCAAAAACAGTGTTATCTATTTAAGAGAACAAATAGACTTGTTTTAAAGGCAAAATCTTTTTACCATTTCCTTTCTTTTCCTGTTTGTTCATTAAATTATATGCAGGGATCAGAATCTAGGGGTTAAAAATTTCTTATTTGTATGTACATGTTAATTCCAATAAGTAATTCATCTCAGAGTATTAATGGTTAAATAGAACAGTCAAAAATTAAAGAAAAGGTTTTTTTTTTCACTTTAACTGTTTATTGTATAATATAAAACTACAAAAATAAGACTGTTCATTTCCATATACATTTAATCTGTCCAGTTGTTTAGATGACAGCCAAAACCTACATGTGAATGCAACCATCTGGGTTCTGACGTACTGTCTATAATATTGCACAGAAAAGGTATAGCTCTCAAATCTGTTGGGGAAAGGTTACACCTCCTTTTTGATGAAGCTCTCCTCAAAACACCATGCACCGAACACATCACTATGTACATCTTTTCCAAATCTTCATTACTGGCTCATATGGACTGCATTTCTCTTCCAAGCTTGTTATCCACCACCCGAAAAGTCCATAATTTGTATGGGCTTAGTTTGCCCATACTGGCTCATTTTCAAGAATCATTTAGACTCACTCTTAGAAGCCCTGAAAACAATTTAAGAACACAACTTCTACTCAGTATTTTTCTACACTTAACACAACAAGCCTATGTCTTGCTGGAAGACTAGAATCAGACTCGCTGTTAACGCACACCGTAGTATCTCTCTGGAGTCCATGTTGTTGCACGTGGGAAATCAGCACCATGCACAGGGACAGCCGCTGAGAACCCGGTGATAGTCCTGGGCTGAGCTCCCCAGAGAGTGAAGGTGGTGGGGCAGCGAGAGACAGCAAGAAGAGCTGAGAGACCCTCCATTTGTATGAGGATCTCCTCATTTAAATCTAAGCAGTATGTATGCCTGAGTAATTCAGTGCTGATATTTGCTATTTATTGAGTAAAAGAGTTGCAATTTTCTTTCCTCTGAAAATACACATTTTTCCCTTCCTTTTAACGGTATTATTGCTTACTAACAAGTCCTATGGCTTTCGTAAAGCAAGTCTCTGAACTCAAGCTGTTACATCATGACCAGTCCCTGCCAGACAGTGTGATAATCATCTTTTCCTCTGGTTCAAATTTGTCAAATCTACCAGAAACTACTGGATCTTTTTAAGATTATTCCTTCTTTTTCTTCTCAGATTTTTCCTCTTTTATGAAGTACTATGCATTTATTTACTATGATTTTCTATATTTACCTTAGTGCATCACAGTTGTGATACTAAAACACAGAAAAGATGGCCTGATGGACATTGTATGTAGGGTTGCCTCTCCCAATATTGCACTGGTGTTTATTTGTATCTCTTCCCATTTGCTGTTTGTTGTATCATTTATATATGCAAATGGATTTTCAAAAAGAAAAACAACAGCTTTATTTATAATAAAATGCTCATTACTCTGAAATTTCATAACTACTGAAAACAACCTAGTTCAGTAATCTGGTCAGTTTCTGTTGCCCAAATTTTGGGATGTAGAGGATTAGTCTTCCTTTTTTTATCAACTAGAATTATTCATATTGACATTCTGTCTTGTTATGATAAATCCTGATGCACATGGTTGGATTATATGTGATTGTACATTTTAAGAACTAAATTAAAAAATGGTTGTTTGAAAGCTATTAATATTCTCATAGCATCACGGTCAAAGGTACATAATCTGAAGCTAATTGCCTGGGTTAATTTATAGGTCCTCCATTTATCAGCTTTGAGGCTTTAGTCAAGTTTCTTGACCTCTTTGTGCCTTAGTTTCATCACTTATACAGTGGGAAGAACAACATACTTTCTAAAAGAATTAATGCAGCATTTAAATACTTAGAAAAGTGCCTAACATGAAGTAAACACTAAATAAAAGTCAGTGGTTTACTTTTTAAATACAACCCAGAAGGCTGAAAAATGTGATTCAAGATTTATGGATTATTATCACATTATATTTTGTAGCCCCTGTAATAAATTTGCCAAATTTGGGGCAAATCATTAAGCTCTCTGCACCTTACTTTTCTCATCTGCACAGTGAGGATAATTATAGTAACTAGATGTATTGTTGTGAATATTAGAAATGAAGCATGTAAGACTTCTAGCTTTGTCCTTGGCAGAGTATGCAGTAAATACATGTTAGTAGTTGCTGTTACTCATATTTGCTAAGCTCAGTTCTCTCTAATGAACAGGGAACTGATTTCAGAACTGAAATATACGCATGAAAACATTCTTTCTGTATTTCTATAGAAAACAAACTCATGAAGGACATGTTTGGAAAAATTCAGAAATGTGAAGCAACTGATTAAGCTAATGTTGTACCTCTTTATCAATCTGTCCTGGCGAAGCAGGGGGAAGCTCAGGCCAAATTTCTTAGCTCAAGATTCAGATTGGTGCCAAGGGAGCCATCATCCCTGATGTGGGCTAAGAGCGGTTAATGTTGATTCACATATGGTTTCTTTTTACTAAATGAGATTATTCGTTCAAAACTGCTGTGTTCCCAAGGTCAATGAGAACTTTGATCTTCTGCAGGTGTGCCTGTTCGTAGGGAGGTGGATTCAGATGGTTTAACATAGTGAATTTCAGGCCTTGACTTGGAAGAAAATAAAATTAACATGCTTGCTCTTGATTTTCAAATTAGAAGAATCTAAAGGCATAAATATACATTTTTCTTGGCATCATTCAGGAAACTTTAGTCTAAAAGTAGAACAAAGATCAATATAATATACCATCATACATTAGCTAACAGTGTAATGAACTTCCTGGGTGGCTCAGGGGTAAAGAATCCACCTGCTGATGCAAGAGACCTGGGTTTGATCACCAGGTTGGGAAGATCCCTGCGAGAAGGGAATGGCAGCCCACTCCAGTATTCTTGCCTGGAAAATCCCATGGGCAGAGGAGCCTGGCAGGCTACAGTCCATGGGGTTGCAAAAGAGTCAGACATGACTTAGCAGCTCAAACAACAACATTGTTATGCATTGTATAACATCAGGCAGTTCATACTGTTATGTGTTAACAGTTTATATGTGCCTCTTCATGGATCTCTATGTGTCTATTCTGTTTTTGTGTATGTTTTATTTCTGTCTTGAAAGAAAGTAAAGTGAAATTGTGAGTTGATCAGTTGTGCCCGATTCTTTACACTCCATGGACTGTAATCCACCAGGTTCCTCTGTCCATGGAATTCTCCAGGCAAGAATACTGGAGTGGGTTGCCATTCCTTTCTCTAGGGGATCTTCCTAACCCAGGGATCGAATCTGGGTCTCCTGCATTGTGGGCAGATTCTTTACCGTCTGAGCCACAGGAAGCCCCAAATCTATTTATCTGGGCCTCACCAAGTCTTAGTTGCAGCATGTGGAATCTAGTTCCCTGATCAGAGATCAAACCCAGGTCCCCTCATTGGAGTGCATAGTCTTAGCCACTGGATCACCAGGGAAGTCCCTTCTGTCTTGAAGACTTATTTTTAATAGTCTTCTTATTTAGTTGTTGCTGTTCTGTTGCTAAGTCATGTCTGACTCTTTATGACCCTATGAACTGCAGCATGCCAGGCTTCCCTGTCCTTCATTATCCTCTGGACTTGGCTCAAATTCATGTCTATTGAGTTGGGTAATGCCATCCAACCATCTCATTCTTTGTCTCCCACTTCTCCTCCTGCCTTCAATCTTTCTCAGCATCAAGAGATTTTCCAGTTCTTACAACTTAGGATCCTGGCATCAGGTGGCTTAAGTTTTAATTAAGACAACTTAGTTACATTGAGCTAAAATGAGCAACAGTCATAAAATTTTATGTGTACATCATTAGTTAAAAGTTTTAGTAATTTTAAAATAAAACCTTGAAGTTGACTTTTGTTACCCTTCTCTTCTCTTCCCCTAAGAAACAAGAAAAGGAAAACAGTCACATAGACATGTACATGTACAACTAAAGAAATTATTTTTCTCTCTCTCAATTTTTTTTTTTTGTATTTTCTACCCTATTTTTCTCAAAACAGTGGATCTTGTTTAGTTTTCTAAATAGGTCATGATAGTGCCAAGGGAAAGATGATTGTCAAAGTAGTGTGAACATCTATCTAGTAATTATTTAAAAAACCTGATTTTTGATAACTCATTGTATCCACTAAGGATATTAATCAAAGTGAAATTTTTAAAAAGAGTGAAATTCAAAGATACTAAATTTATAAAATAATTTTGCTTTTCAAGATGGTCATTATGATTAGTTAATTCTGGACTCAGTTCAGTTCAGTCACTCAGTCATGTCCAACTCTTTGCATTCCCATGGACTGCAGCATACCAGGCTTCCCTGTCCATCACCAACTGCCAGAGTTTACTCAAACTCATGTACATTGAGTCAGTGATACCATCCATCCTCTGTCGTCCCCTTCTCCTCCTGCCTTCAATCTTTCCCAGCATCAGGACTTTTCAAATGAGTCAGTTCTTCACATCGGGTGGCCAAAGTATTGGAGTTTCAGCTTCACTTTTAGTCCTTCCAATGAATATCCAGGACTGGTCTCCTTTAGGATGGACTGGTTGGATCTCCTTGCAGTCCAAGGGACTCTTCAAGAGTCTTCTCCAACACCACAATTCAAAAGCATCAATTCTTTGGCTCTCAGCTTTCTTCATAGTCCAATTCTCACATCCATACATGACTACTGGAAAAACCATAGCTTTGACTGGATGGACTATGTTGGCAAAATTATGTCTCTGCTTTTTAATATATGCTGGTGTCTGTGTTGGTCATAATCTTTCTTCCAAGGAGCAAGCGTCTTTAATTTCACTACAGTCACCATCTGCAGTGATTTTGGAGCCCCCAAAATAGGCTGTCACTGTTTCCACTGTTTCCCTATCTATTTGCCATTAAATGATGGGACCAGATGCCACAATCCTAGTTTTCTGAATGCTGAGTTTTAAGCCAACTTAAAATTCTGGACTACCTTGTCATAATATTAAGTATCACCACACAAGTTGAGATAGTGGCTAGATTTTAAGTAGCTTTCATTAAAATGTGGTCTAGGGACCACATCAGAATCGTCAAGGTCCCTTGTTGAAAACACAAGTTCTGAGTCCCCACTTCTTCACATGTGACCTGTGGGGAAGGCCCAGGAAACTGTGTATATTTAGCAGAACTGCAGATAATTCTTGTGCACACAGAAGTTTGAGAAGCAATGGGTTAGCATTTGTTTCTTCCACCTTCATAATTCCCTAACTACAACTGAAAGCTAAGTGTTAATTAGGGTGGAGACTTACCAGCACAATAGATCTCATCACTGGCTAAACATTAGAATAACCTGGAAAGCTTTCTAAAAGTGTCAGTGCCTGGACCCATACCTGAGGGGGTTAAGAACAATGCCTATGATATTTCAATAAAAATATCTAGTAATTAAATGTGCAGTGGCTTGTTCTATCCTCTTCTTAAGACTTGACTAAGTTTTTAACCTTCAAATAAAACTTTTGAACCTTCACTAGAAGTTCCACAAAGGTCATATTTTAGAATGTACCTATTTTATCAAATATTTGTGCTGGCACAGAGGAGTAGTTAAGTAATATTTTTCTGTCAGAAATTGGACTGGAAAGAAGAAAATAAGGGGATAATGAGTGCAGGATGAATCAATTTTGTAAACATAGTGGTGGCCTGTGGTAGTATTAGTGTTAGTTTCTCAGCTGTGTCTGACTCTTTGTGATCCCATGGACTGTAGCCCTCCAGACTCCTCTGTCCATGGAATTTCCCAGACAAGAATACTGGAGTGGGTAGCCATGCCCTCCTCCAAGGGTGGGATCTTCCTGACCCAGGGATCCAACCGGGTTCTCCTGCATTGCAGGCGGATTCTTTTCTGTCTGAGCACCAGGGAAGCCCCAGTGGTGGCCTAGAGGGGTTTAAACAATATCAAGTGAAAGAAAGGGACGTTGACTCACTGGTCAGAGACCGGGAAGAAGAGGGTGTGATGAGCTTGAAAGCGAAGGATCAGTGCTGGTTTTATCTCCCCAGGGACAATGGAAGAGGGTTGTGACCACTACCAGCAAGACCAGTGGGGAAGCATTAATGTCTTGAGGGGCCGCTACAGTGTGCATGCCAGTCACCTGGGCTTGTTTAGGGCTGTGGCGGGAGATGGAATTTACAACTGCCTGTAAGCATACATAAGCCACTATTCCAGCTGTTTTACTAAATATCCTTCACATAGCAATCTAATATGTAAATATTCTTTCTTAATAAAAACAAACAAAACCTGTTATCCTAACTAGCAGTGGCCAGTTATAGGGATTTAAGCAAATGTGTGTGTGTTGTGTTTTAATTTTAAAAGGTCTTTTTCCTCAGTTTCTCCAAATGTTGCTTTGCCTTTTGTTTCTTGTTGCTTAATCTGTAAGTAGAAGCTGTTAAAAGTTCCTAACAAGGCAGTCTGTAGACTACAGTTGTCCCTGAGTGCTTCATCTAGGAGGTATTGGCCCTCAGAATTGAAGGTTCTGTGGACATGGTGTTGGCTAACCAGCGGATTTTAGTGAGAAACAGAGCTGAGATGACTGAGTCTTACTAAAGTAAACATAGGAATGGTTCGCGGAGAAGGCGATGGCAGCCCACTCAAGTACTCTTGCCTGGAAAATCCCATGGATGGAGGAGCCCAGTAGGCATCAGTCCATGGAGCTGCTAGGAGTTGGACATGACTGAGCAACTTCACTTTCACTTTTCACTTTCATGCACTGGAGAAGGAAATGGCAACCCACTCCAATAATCTTACCTGGAGAATTCCAGGGACAGGGGAGCCTGTTGGGCTGCTGTCTATGTGGTCACACAGAGTTGGACACAACTGAACTGACTTAGCAGCAGCAGCAGCAGCAGCAGCAGCAAGAATGGTTGGAGGACTTCCCTAGTGATACAGTGGATAGGAATTTGGCTGCCAATGCAGGAGACACAGGTTTGATCCCTAGTCCAGGAAGATTCCATGTACAGTGGAGCAACAAAGGCTATATACCACAATTACTAAGCCCTGATATCCAGAGCCTGTGAGCCGCAACTAATGAGCCCATGTGCTGCAGCTCTTGAAGCCTGCTTGCTCTAGAGCCTGTGCTCTGCAACACAAGAAGCCACTGCAATGAGAAGACTTTGCACCACAAGTAGAGAGTAGCCCCTGCTCTCTGCAACTAGAGAAAGCCCTCACAAAGCAGCACTGCAGCCAAAAGAAGAAGGAATGTTTAGCATGTGGTGCAGAACTAAGAAAAATTTTTGAGAATTTAGGATCAGAACTAAATATCTGGTCCTAGGTTCAGTTTTAGGATGGATTACTTGTTATTTTTTGGCTACAGGATTATTTTATGATAGTGGATTTTATGGCTGCCCTGATGCAAGTTGTGAATTGGAAAGTAGGGAATATGATTCAAGTATTAAGCAATGAAAGAAAATACACTTTTTCATTGTTATTCAAATAGGGTGGAAGAAAAGGCATTACCTAGAGACACATATGCAGTCAAAAAGTAATATTATATGTATACATGTCATAAAGTTATATTGGAAAAGAACTGTAAAATGGCTCCAGAGATTCTTACTCAGAAGTCACAAAGAAGATGAAGAAAAATACTTCAGTCTTAATGTCTGTGTGTGAGTGTTTGTGTGTATGTACACATATATGTGTGTATGTATACTGTATACATTGTGAGCTTGAATTTTTGATAGAAATAGGTAAATTCATTCTCATAAAAATTACCCCAGTTGAGCTTGAGATTAGAACAGCAAAGAATAGGGATTGTTTTCAAAATGAACTAAAACTGCAAGAAAGAATTCTATTTTCCTGAATATAACTACCATTATGATCACTTGTTTTACTTTCTTTGGTCTCAATTCAAAAATGACCATCACTTGTACATGTTTATCAGTGGAAAGTAAGGATAAGTAATTAGAAGTAAATATGCCTTTTTAACTTATTCTGTATGAGGCATTCTGATATATAGTATTTCAGCCTGAACCTTATAAGACAAGTCTACTTTGGACATTTGTCACATTAAGATATTTAATCACAATGTATAACTTTATGTAAACTCTAAATGAAGAGCTTGTGACTGATCTAGAATTTGGAACTTTTAGATTATACTTAACTTTTTATTAAAGGTTCAAAACAAAAGAGCTGGTAACTTGAAACCAACACATTGTAAATCAACCATATTTCCATTTTTACAAAAGAAGCTGGCATTTTAGCACAATGTGCATAAAGCCTTGCCTGCTGCCTCTCCCCGCTGCCCCCCTCCCCGGTACTCCCTGAGCTCCTGTGCACAGTGTTTCTTGTGGCTCCACCTCTGGGTGTGTCACACAGCTATCCCTTCTCCCCAGTAGGAAGAAAGCCTTGATCAAGCTCCATTTTAAGAAGGAAGATGGAAACTACAGCCAAGTTACCTATTTCCACGTGAACAAAGATCTTACTGTTTTCAAATAGAAAGAGGTGATCCCTTGGTCAGGAAACAGGTATTTAACAACATGCCATCTGTATTTGTTACAGGTGAAAATCAAATGGAAGTCTGGCTTCTCTCCTCCCCTGATTTCTCATCTTTAATCTCGACTCTAAACACTAGTTGCCTCTGAAGGAAACATTACCTTGAGAAGGACTGCTTTCTTCTTTTTTAAATTTTTTTCTTTTTAAAGCAGGACTTGGCATCTGAACACCTCAAACTATCAGGTATATCCCGTGTAGAACTACAGCTGTTCTCTCTGATAACTGGAGAAATAAAGAGCAAGAAGCAGCTAGACACTTGGAGTTAGCAAGAGACAAAGCACCGTTATCATGTTATACACAGGGCTACCGATTCACATTGCAGTTGTAATATAGTATTTTTTAAAGTTCATGGTATTCATGGGAAAATTTCAAATATGTCATTTTCAGCCCTAAGCTTACCAACAGGAGAAGGCATTGGCACTCTACTCCAGTACTCTTGCCTGGAAAATCCCATGGATGGAAGAGCCTGGTAGGCTGCAGTCCATGGGGTCTCGAAGAGTCAGTCATGACTGAGCAACTTCAATTTCACTTTTCACTTTCGTGCATTGGAGAAGGAAATGGCAACCCACTCCAGTGTTCTTGCCTGGAGAATCCCAGGGACAGGGGAGCCTGGTGGGTTACAGTCTATAGCGTCGCACAGAGTCGGACATGACTGAAGTGATTTAGCAGCAGCAGCAGCAAGCTTACCAACAAGAGCAATGCTTAGAAACATAAACTAGGAGAGAGGGAACAGTGATGATTACCATAGTTTTTAAGCTCTACCCTAAAGTCAATCTAACTGGGAGATGACTGAAAACTTGAATATGTTGTATAGTTAATCTGCATCATATAGATCTTTCCATGATCACTTTCTCTGTCATAAGAGATTTGTATCTAAAACTTTTCTGATGTAACTATACTATTTTTATAGTGTAGAGTTTCTCAAAATATAATTCTACTAGTAAGTTGTCATTGCTTTGGGTCCATGTCTGTATATACGTAAAAATTGACGGCTTAGACAATTAGATTAAGTTCTGCAAAAAAAGTCAAAGTATTTTTTTAAATAACATGAGTCCAGTTTCTATGGATCAATCATGATATACACCTAGATAACATTAAGCCTGAATGTATTATTACAGTTAATCTACGCTAAGATATCATTGCCATAACATCATGAGCAAACAGATGGTTGATTTAGCAGACTGTCTTAAAGCAATACTGTGTTAATCAATACAATTACTAGTATGGATTTATTAGATTTTTAGATTCAGTTTATACAATGGCAAAGTATTTTACTTTGCCATTGTATAAACAGAGTTGTATTTCATAATGTTTAAAACATATATTCATTACATTAGAATATATAAATATTAAATTTAACTCTGTTTTAATTATAAAATATGAAATAAATCTTAAGGTATTGGAAGTCGTTAGAAGTGTGGATCTGAATGCACCCCCAGTTATATTGTTTTCGATGTAAATATTCAGTTGTTCAATCGTTTCTGAGAGCCTGTTATATATGAGGCACTATTTTCAAAAAGTTTACATTCTAGTGAGAGTGACAAGGAGTAAATGTAAGTGTAGGTGTAGCTATTATCAAGAAAACTAAAGTAAGATGGGGAAAAGTCTGATGAGCAGGAGACTGTATTGGAAAGCCTCTCAGATAAGGTCAGATTGTTAAGCAAAGACCTGAATAAAGTGAGAAATAAGACATGCAACTAACTTGGAAAGAGTATTCTAAGTTAACTTGAAATAAAAGGTAGACATTAATAAATTACTATAAATATTTGCTTATTCAAAAATGTTTATTGACTACCTTCTAAGTCCTAGGGATTGGGCTCGGCAGTAAGATTAAGAGGTGGATAAGATACAGTAACTGTCATAAAGATGCTCATGGAAAAACATAAAAAATTAATTGTAGCAGAAATGCTAATTACCATGATTAGGGCTGTTCACAGAACATTTAGCTACTATTTCTACATTTTAATTTGATTATACTATTAACAATGGTATGACTATAACCTCTAACTTGTCTTTGAAAGTTGAAAGTGAAAGTCTCTCAGTCGTGTCTGACTCTTTGTGACCCCATGGACTATACAGTCCATGGAATTCTCCAGGCCAGAATACTGGAGAGGGTAGCCTTTCCCTTCTCCAGGGGATCTTCCCAACCCAGGGATCGAATCCAGGTGTACTGCATTGCAGGTGGATTCTTTACCAGCTGAGCCACACTGTCTTTAATGAAGACTTAATTAATATGGTTATATAATTAGATATATTGGGTTAAATTTTGGCTCTAGTATTGCATTGACCAGGACTTTTCCTGTTGCATTAATAGAAAACCAACTCTGGTTTAAACAAAAGGAATATTTGTTAGCTTTTGTAATTGGCTAGTCCAAGAATTGGCATTAGCATCAGCTATACCTGGATTCAGAAGACACCATATGATTCACTTGCTTTCCATCTCTCAGCTCTGCTTTTCTCAATACTGGTGTCGCTCACCAGCAGGCTGTGTTTATGTAATGACAAAGAACACCCCTGGTACCCTAAATATATGTGACTCACTCAATCACTGTCATGAAAGCAGAGAGATAATTTCTCTCTCAGCATCCACAGCCATAGCACTGGCCCCTGATCCTATAAGAACCATATGGTTACTCCTATACCAATAACTGTATCCATCCTGACTATCTGTTTTAATGACTCATTCACACTTGAGAGCTAGGTCAGCAAAAAGCTGGGCCATATGAATGACAGATCTACCAGAATCCTATAGTGTGGAACAGACAGTAGAAAAGTACTTCTTTTACTACCAGAAGAAAGGGAAAGAGTACTGTGCTGGCCAAGACAAAAATATTCTACTACAGATAGATTAATTCTGTGCCATTGGTCAAATCATATCCCCTCCATGAGTCCCAGTTTCAACATCCATAAAAGTGTCAATTTCAGGTGTCAAGTCAGTAGTATAGTGTAACAAGGTTAAGGTAGTATATGTAACAAGGTTAAGCACAAAGACACAAGTGCTTAATAAATAACTATATCATCATTATTACTTATAATAAACAAACATGAAATATGGCAATTTTCAGGTAGTGGAAACCTGACCCAGCAATCCCACTGCTGGGCATACACACCGAGGAAACCAGAATTGAAAGAGACACATGTACCCCAATGTTCATTGCAGCACTGTTTATAATAGCCAGGACATGGAAACAACCTAGATGTCCATCAGCAGATGAATGGATAAGAAAGCTGTGGTACATATTCACAATGGAGTATTACTCAGCCCTTAAAAAGAATAAATTTGACTCAGTTCTAATGAGATGGATGAAACTGGAGCCGATTATACAGAGTGAAGTAAGCCAGAAAGAAAAACACCAATACAGTATACTGACACATATATATGGAATTTAGAAAGATAGTAATGATGACCCTGTATGTGAGACAACAAAAGAGACACAGAGGTATAGAACGGACTTTTGGCCTCTGAGGGAGAGGGAGAGGGTGGGATGATTTGGGAGAATGGCACTGAAGCATGTATACTATCATGTAAGAAATGAAGTGCCAATCTATGTTCGATGCAGGATGCAGGATGCTTGGGGCTGGAGCAGGAGGATGATCCAGAGAGATGATATGGAGTGGGAGGTGGGAGGGGGTTTCAGGATTGGGAGCTCGTATACACCCATGGGGGATTCATGTCAATGTGTGGCAAAACCAATACAGTATTGTAACGTAGAATAAAGTAAAAATAAAATTTAAAAAAATATGTAAAAAAAAAAAGATGAAGGATAAATTCTTTGAAAATAAAACAGAGTCACAAGGCCGACCAGAGTTTGAACACCACATGCTCCACTGAATGTTTCCAGAATCTGGAAGCAGAATCCGTCATCTTTGGAACTAAGGAGCCAGTTAGTTGCATAATGTAGCTCAGAATGAAATTTATACCTAAAAGATCAGAAGGCTACCTTCTTGTGGCTACTTTTCAAATACACTAAGAAAACAGACATTTTAGTAACTTAAAAAGAAGGAAGATTCTCTCAGAAACCTTCGATTCCCAATCAATTAAGGTGATAATTTAAATTATAACAATATACACTTCTCTGCTGGGGTTTATAAAGTTATGTTCATTTTGAATGAAATATAAATATGGCATGTAAAGTGAAAACCCCTGGAGAAGAGAATGGCTACTCACTCCTGTATTATTTGGCTGGAGAATTCTATGGACAGAGGAGCCTGGCAGGCTACAGTCCATAGGATCACAAACAACTGGACACGACTGAGCAATTAACATGTTTTCATGTTTCCTGAATTTATCCTTGGACAGACAAGACTACTCACCATTGTTTTAGGCCAGGAGTTGCAAACCTTAGACCCTAGACCAAATTTGACCCTCTTTCTTTGTTTGTATGGGACTCAAACTAAGAATGCTTTTACATTTCAAGTGGCCCTTTTTGGAAAAAGTTTGCTGACTCTGGTTTCAAGATAATCTTTTCCCTGAGAGCTTTATTCTTTTTTTTCACCCACAGTTACTTTTTAGATCTTGGAAAGCAGCACGGTTTATATCTCCTGTGCTGTTCCAGACAGTTGATACCAAAGGATGTCTCTGAATGGGAGATAGATTTTTGTCCTAGATGTATTTTCTATGTGTTTCATTCATTTTACTACTCAATTGTTTCTTCCACAATACCTTTAAGGAATTCTGTGTGTGTCTGCTCTCTCCTAACTTTCGAAAATGAGCATCTTCACCAGTAGAGAAGGAAATGTCATCCAGTTCCAGTATTCTTGCCAGGAGAATTCCATACACAGAGGGAGCCTGATGGACTATAGTCCATGGGGTCACAAAGAGTGAGACACAACTGAGCAACTAACACCACCCCCCCACCCCACACACGTATTCACCAGAGCTCCTGATACTAAATCTCATCCTTTGATTCTCTCCTCCATATCACAGTTCACGTGCACCAATGCATTCTGCCACATGGCTAACTTTAGACTTCCTCAAATATATATATTAGGCCCCCATTACGTGCATGAATTTTACAGACTAGGAGCTTATCCCTCAGCAGATCTTCAAGGAATTTATCACTAATTAGGATAAGCAAAGAGGCAGAGCTACTGTGTTATTTTGAGTCCTCCAAGAAGCAAACACATACATTTGATCACAGGGAATGTAGGATGGTACTGGGAGAGCTTTCAGGTCATAATGCAGATCTTACCCCTGTATGAGAGAGAAGGAAGGAGGCAAGGTTGGATAGGAAAATTTGTAGAGTACAGTGTAGTTCTAAAAATGTTTAGGCAAAGTCTCTGTGTCTTTCCTGGGCCAAAGGCCCCCACCAGGGGAGTTTGTATCTTTCAAAAAGGAACCTGCTTAGTATCTCTGCTGTACTCAGTCATTGCCAGGGAGCAGCTGGTGAAGGCATGGGCTCAGCCAGCCCGGTGGTGGACTCAAGAGAGCTGCAGCTGGGTCCCCTGGTCAGTAAAGCTTCTGTGGCTGGAGTTCTGTAAGGCACATTCTCATGTCTGCTACAGCCACATTGAGTGGTTTAAAAAAAAAAAAAAAAAAAAGAGCATGCCATTAAGGACTAGGGGAGAAAAAGCAGATCTAGGTTATAGAAGTGCTTCCCTGGCAGCTCAGCTGCTAAAGAATCTGCGTGCAATGCAGGAGACCCCAGTTCCATTCCTGGGTCGGGAAGATCCCCTGGAAAAGGGATAGGCTACCCACTCCAGTATTCTTGGGCTTCCCTGGTGGCTCAGATGGTAAAGGATCCACCTGCAGTGGGAGAGACCTGGGTTTGATTCCTGAGTTGGTAAGATCCGCTGGAAAAGGAAATGGCAACTCACTCCAGTATTCTTGCCTGGAAATTCCATGGACAGAGGAGCCTGGCGAGCTACAGTCCATGGGGTTGCAGGGTGGCAAAAGAGTTGGACGTGACTAAGTGACTAAACAACAACAAGGACTGATTCTATTGGGAAAGAAAGAATGGAGACACGATAGCCATGCAAGACAGTCAGTGGAAGTCGGGCATGAGCCAAAGAATTCTGGCTAACACATGGATAGAAAACTCCTTTTTGTCCTATGGCTAGAGAGTAGGGCGGGTGAGCAGTCTACTGCCTATGTATGGATGTCCGAGATCAACTTACAATTTTCTTCTCATAGGTGTTTTTCATTTTAACTTGTCTCCAAGTCAAGTTTGAGATTCTGCAAATAATTTGTCTTAAAGACCACCACACAGTGGGGAGAGGGATGAGCAGGGCTGAACTGCAGCTTGGAGTGAGACCCCCCCTCCTTTTTTTTAAAGCGTTTGCTACAGATATATGGTACTTGTCCCTTTCCAGATCTGGTCAAGATAGCCTGAAGAACGATGTCTCATCTTATTAAAGAGAATGTCCTTCAATGTACTAGTCCTTCAATTTGTTCATTTTCCTTTAATGTGTTAATTAAGGGTAGGAAAGTGAGAGAAGTGCTTTTAAAAGGATTATATATGTGAGATTTTGAACTTTTGTATTTCTCATTTTAAACATTTCTAAGGAAGTTTGACTCTGACTTGGACTATAGCCTACCAGGCTCCTCTGTCCATGAGATTCTCCAGGCAAGAATACTGGAGTGGGTTGCCGTTTCCTTCTCTGGGGATTTTCCCAACCCAGGGATCGAACCCGGGTTGGGAAATCCCCATTACAGGCAGACATTTTACCCTCTGAGCCACCAAGGAAACCCTTTTCAGTATAAATGGAAGTCTCTGATATTCTTTCAGCTTTGGCTTTCTTCGTGTGTGTATGTGTTTATACTCCACTTTCCCCAAAGCATAGGCAGTTTAGCTGATGTGCCCACTGGTTATTTGAAACCAACTTAGCACGTAATAAAGGTGAAGAGTGTTCTTTCATCTACTTTCCAAAGGTTGAAGAGTGTTGACTGTATATAGATGATGCCATTTAGTCTTTTATAACTCTTTAAAAACTATGAAGATAAAGCTAGATTTCTCTCCTCATTTCCTGACTTCTTTCCACAACTCTAGGCTCATCTAAAGGATATGTATTTTCTCATTTTTCTGATAAACCTGTGGTGGTCTTTCCTTTTGTGTATGTGTAGTGGAGCAGCAATTTGGATTTATTAAGAAGAAAGGGAAAGAATGAGAAAAGAAAAATAAACTCTACTAATTTAAAGGCTGTGGATACTTTCCTTCCCAGGGTTAATTTCTTCCCATTTTGGAGGATAGGAACTATATCTCTTGGTGGGATGCGTGATACACACACAGATGACCTCACTTTCACCTCTTTTTTTTCCCCTCCTCTTTGGTCTTTTGATACATGGAGAAGGTTTTAGAAACATTTTTCAACTGCTTTCTTCCAGGAGAGTATGTCTTCAGTTTACTGACGTTCCTATCCATTAGATTCAAAGAACAAGTTTGTAGCTCTGTGCGTCTTTTAAGAGGGAAAGACACTGAGTCTTTAAAAAGAACTAATAAAATATAGTTTCTTAAAAAAAACTCCAACTTTTAAAATAGCTGTTGTTTTATTTTAGTTTTAGGACAATAAGACTGTAAGTGTCTATGTTTCTACATTGCTGTGTTTCTATGATTATAGAAAATATTTTTATTACCTAGCTTAACATTAAAATTATTTTGATATCTAGCACACGTGTTATTTGGAAGTTGTTTGTGCCAGCTTATTGACTAGAATTGGAGAAGGCGATGGCACCCCACTCCAGTACTCTTGCCTGGAAAATCCCATGGATGAAGGAGCCTGGTGGGCTGCAGTCCATGGGGTCGCTAAGAGTCGGACACGACTGAGCGACTTCACTTTCACTTTTCACTTTCATGCATTGGAGAAGGAAATGGCAACCCACTCCAGTGTTCTTGCCTGGAGAATCCCAGGGATGGGGGAGTCTGGTGGGCTGTTGTCTATGGGGTCGCACAGAGTTGGACATGACTGAAGCCACTTAGCAGCAGTAGCAGTAGCACTGACTAGAAAAGAAAATTCTAGTTCTAACTAGTGAGAACTTTCATGAGAGAAGAAAATTCCAAAGCTCACACAAGGAATAATTTCATATTATTCTACTATATTATACATGACATCTATCATTGCAAAATTTATGTATCAATAAAATATTAATAAAGATGATTTTAATTTTTATTGCTTTTTAATTATTCTTCTATTGCTTGTTTATATTTTTATAATGTAATCCTTAAAATAAACATTAGCAAACCTATATTGATTATTTACAACATGCATCAAGACATAACATCCATGTAATAAATAGACTTTTCAATTCAAACATGACAATTGATTTTAGAGGTTTTCTTTAAAAATTTTTCATGTTATTTTTACTCATTTTTGTCTTTCTTAGCATGAGTTTTGATGTGGTATTAAATAGTGGTAATATTGGTAAAGGATTTAAGTAAGAAAACTTATAGGAGCCCAGGAACCTGGGCATGAAAGAGGTGGATTGGAGAGATATATGGTACTGCTGGTTGGAAACCTGGTTGCCATATGCTGTCCAGCTTTCCTTTACCGTCTGTCAACATATGCTGTTTTGATCTTTGTCTTTTGTCAACAGAATTGGGAGACATAATAAAGAAATGAGATCATTTACTATTTAAGACATCTTCTTTTCTTTCTGGTTTTGGCAATGGACTGAAAAGACCAGTTTAAAAATATTATGATCCAATTTTGAAAAATGACATACCTCTGTTTTTGTATCTGTAGACAAAGATCTGTTAACAATGCTTGCCTTTGTGGAGCAAGTTTATGGAGAATTTTTGCTTATTATTTTAGCCTATTAAAGTCTATTAAACAAATTTCATGTATGACTTTTGTAATCTAAAAATGTTAAGGAATTTTATGGGTAGCAGTGAAATTTGAATTTATTTTGGAAGCATAAATTTTTGTTATTTTAACTTTAAGCTTAACTATTTTGACTAAAATGACTCTAGGTTATATTACAAATGATCTATAAGTTATATATTTTAGAAATTACTTATAAGTTGGTTAGAAATATAATTTATCCCTTAAACCAGGATACTTTTGAAAGTGAAGGAAAATCTTAATTTAATACTACTGTGGTAACAGGCCTTGCTAGGGACTGTCCCAGGTAAGCTAGGACATATAGCAACTAAAAATAACATATTAATAATATAGATGTAAAAAACCTATTGAAGAATATACTTTAGAAAAGAATCTATTTTGAAAAATATAGTTTAATAAAGAATTGTTCTGGTGTTTAATCCAAATAGCATTTCATGTTAATATTTGAAGGTGGCATATGAGAAATGTGTAACTAGGCTATTCAGAATAATTTAGTATTCAGTGTAATGTGGGTGGGTCCATTTCAGTGATCTCCTAACAGAGATTCCCAAAGGGCTTATTATGTGGCTGTTTCTACTACATCATCAAGGATTTCCTAATAGCACCAAAAGGGAGGATCTAAGGTGGTACTGGGTGTGACTTTTATTCTAGAATGCAATTTTATTTTATTAATGCATGCTGTATATCTATACTACTATTTCTCTACAAAAATTTTGCTAAGATAGTTTATCTGTGCAGAAAATTTTCACAATCCATTAAAACAGAGGAAGGGAGATAAAAAAGTGATTGAGGTGAAGGTGAAGTTTAACTAAATTCTGAGATAACTTTTAAAGAAAAAGATAATATATTGTATTCAAAAAGGCATTTCTTACTCATTATTCCTTGCTGTTAAGTAGTTCTACTTATCATGTATTAAAAGAGACACGGCAATTTCCCACTGAATGTGGTAAAATCAAAAGGCTATAAAAAAATAGTTTAGTGTTGAGGCACCCTACTGGTTTTGCTTATGTGTTTGTATAATCTGTCTTCAATATCATTTCTCAAACAATAGCCCACTGTGTTGGAAACATGGAAACCAGCCTAAGCTCTAAAGACATATTTTTAAGATGGTGAATGTTATTTTCTATCTCACCAACTGCTGGGATCTGATTGGTCATTAGCCCATTTCAAGGGAAGCTTCAGGAGCTAATCAGGGGTGTTATCAGCTATGACTTTCATTGCCGCTGCACAGAAAACTTAGCAATAAAGAAAACTGTAAATTCAGGATTCATTCTTTGTAGGGGTGTGCCTCATGCTTAGAAGATTAATGAAGAATTCCTGGTTCATTGTTTATTAAAGATATCACTATTCTATAGCATTTTAATTGTAAATCCACTCTTTGACATACTAACTAATGGTTCCTGCTAAATTAATAAAAGCAACATATTAAATTTAAATCCCAGATAAGGTAAAGATTGCTGTTTTAATATCCCATCCATATCCTTTATCTTTCTACAGGGGCTTTCAGGCCAGTAGTTTTAATAACATGCATGAATGAAGATGCTCTTTTTAACTCAAATGGTGGCAAAGAGTTTTTCCTTTATATTAGTAGGCAATCAATTCCAATAGCTTTTTAATGCTTTCTTAAAGAATCAATTTTAAAGCAGATGCTCTTCAGGGGACCCTCTTAAACTTCTTCACAGCCGGTCTCCTAATTTTCTATTACAATGCAATCTAAAGCAGCTACAAAAATAATGCAGATAATGTTTGCTGGGTAATGATTTCCAATTTCCCCATTCCATGTACCCTGTTATTAGGAGGATCATCTTGGTTGTGTAAATTAATTTTCAATTCACTTCAGGGGAACATTACAATGATTTATTCAACGCCGGTGTTGAAGAAAGTGTTGGGAGGATTTTAGCAATCTGAGAAACAAAATCAATTTGTTCTGATTATCATCATGTTAAAGGGAAAAAGGGGAGAAACAAAAAGTCACTAGAATGTGTGTCTGACTTTTGCAAGCACTTAGAACTATGAATTGATGCTGTGTTTCACTCTGTAATACATAAATTTAGCAAATGAATGGTATTTGGTGATTTATCTCAACTTGGAGATTAAGTTTGAAATAGTCAGGTATATTCTTCCATTTACTATTTCAGGTAAATGCCTTCAAGGCAAGATAGCACTCATTCATATTTTCCTGGAAGAAAGAAGTACCATAATAGGTCGTAATCCAGGAAGAATAGATTTCCTAAGCACAATGTTATTAGTCACTACTTTGGTACAAAACTTAAAACAGGAACTATCAAAGCAATGTCTCGTAACTGTAAGCACAATTTTTATTTATCATAATTTATTGAGTACATATTTTACCAAGATTGTATATGAACAATGGTCTTTGTACTAGTCCCTAAAAGTCATCCTTTGTAAAGGTTTTACTGACCTTTTACCTTCATGAACTTGTATGTGTTGGTCACCAGAGTCAAATTTCACTGTGTCCAGGTGTGAATGCAAACTGATGCTCTGTTCACTTTGCCAGATCACTTATCTTCATTCAACAGATATTCATGTGTAGGTTGTGCCATGCACTGTACTTGGAGCAAGGAAGACGCTGAAAATAAAAGCAGACTGTTTTAAATATGACATGCAACCTGGGACAAGATATATGAAAAAGAGGCTCATAGTCATCTTTTAAATAATCTTAAGTTTAATGATTTAAAGAATCAATTTAAAATTTAACCAGGTCAGAAAGGCTGGGGCTAGGTTTCCCCAGGAAGTGATGGTTAGAGTTGTGGATTTCTGACCTGAAGGATAAGTGCTGACCAGGGTGAGTAGGGCCGGAACACCATTTTAAGACAAGAGGTAGGACCAGATTTGTTACTTGAAAAGCCCAGGCTGCATTGTGGCCAACATCTTGTGGAGTAAGTGGAGTGGTGGTAGGGAGTTGAATGGCTGTGAGAATCCACAGAACTGTTGCTGCCATCCAAAAGGAGATAAGGCACGCCCAGGTCTTTCCAAACCTCTGCCCATCCATCTGTGGATAGCCAAGATGGATGTTCCTTTCTTGACTTCACTGTAGCAGGTGATGAAGGCACAGGTCTGTATGGACTGAAGTGAAGTAGGTTTGATTGAATTCCTGAAACTAGGTGCCTTGCCTGGCAAATCCCATGGACGGAGGAGCCTGGTAGGCTACAGTCCGTGGGGTTGCTAAGAGTCAGATACGACTGAGCAACTTCACTTTCATGCATTGGAGAAGGAAATGGCAACCCACTCCAATGTTCTTGCCTGGAGAATCCCAGGGACAGAGGAGCCTGGCGGGCTTCCATCTGTGGGGTGGCACAGAGTCGAACACGACTGACACGACTTAGCGGCAGCAGCAGCAGCAGCAGGTGCCTTCAGGAAAAAGCTTGTAGACTAGCAATAGTCTACAGTCTGTACATTGGTGTAGACCAGCAGGAATAGATTCAGAATCCTTTAAACACAGCAGCAGAGAGTCATAGAAACATCCAGAAGCATGAGCTTAGCCTTTGAAACTAAATCTCTTTCTTTGAGTGTTAAGTCCTTGTATATTATTTGGGGATGTTATTGAAAAATGTTCTTGTTTCAACAGAGAGGGCAGTGCAGTGCATTCATGTTCAGTCATGACCAACTCTTTGTGACCTCCATGGACTGTAGCCCGCCAGACTGCTCTTTCCATGGGATTATCCTGGCAAGAATACCAGACTGGGTTATCATTTCCTTCTCCAAGGTATCTTCCTGACCCAGGGATCGAACCCACGTCTCTTATGGCTCCTGTATTGGAAGGTGGATTCTTTACCACTGAGCCACCTGGGAAGCCTTCAACAGAATGTTTTTATTAAGAGTACATGCATGTACTTCCTTGGTCTTGTTCTGTTTACAAGCCAGAGCTGAGTTTGTCTCTCTAGCAGAGAATGGTCTAGTGAAGTTATTATGCCCATTATAGTCCATGCTCAACCTGGTGTGTGTGCAAAGCCTGGTCTGTCACCTACTGTCTCTATAAGTCAGGAAGCTACCTAATTTCAGAGCCTCAGTTTCTTCATCTGTAGGTTGAGGGCACTCAGAATCCAGCTTGCAAAGGAGTAGGTGAGATGGCGCTTGTGAATCTCCAAGCAGAACCTTTGTCCTGTAAGCTAGCAATTGGTTCAGGGTATACAGTCCCTAAAGTTTAGATTAAGCAGGTTTAAATGACACAGTCTGGATAGTAACATGCCACTCAGAATGGAGGAGTCACAGGGAGCCACAAACCAGGGCAGTGGCAAAGCGAGTTTACTGAAGTTCTAGAGTAAGGGACATGCAATGGCTGTTGGAGAGCTGAGTGCCCCCAGCTTTCCCTGGTTTAGAGGGTGCTTATGGCAAGGACGAAGATCATGGCATCCGGTCCCATCACTCCATGGGAAATAGATGGAGAAACAGTGTCAGACTTTATTTTTGGGGGCTCCAAAATCACTGCAGATGGTGACTGCAGCCATGAAGTTAAAAGACACTTACTCCTTGGAAGAAAAGTTATGACCAACCTAGATAGCATATTCAAAAGCAGAGACATTACTTTGCCGACTAAAGTCCATCTAGTCAAGGCTATGGTTTTTCCAGTGGTCATTTATGGATGTGAGAGTTGGACTGTGAAGAAGGCTGAGCAGCAAAGAATTGATGCTTTTGAACTGTGGTGTTGGAGAAGACTCTTGAGAGTCCCTTGGACTGCAAGGAGATCCAACCAGTCCATTCTGAAGGAGATCAACCCTGGGATTTCTTTGGAAGGAATTAGGCTAAAGCTGAAACTCCAGTACTTCGCCCACCTCATGTGAAGAGTTGACTCATTGGAAAAGACTCTGATGCTGGGAGGGATTGGGGGCAGGAGGAGAAGGGGATGACTGAGGATGAGATGGCTGGATGGCATCACTGACTCAATGGACATGAGTCTGAGTGAACTCTGGGAGTTGGTGATGGACAGGGAGGCCTGGCGTGCTGCTATTCATGGTGTCGCAAAGAGTCAAACACGACTGAGCGACTGAACTGAACTGAGCTGATGATGGCAAGGACTCTTAGGTTTCAGCTTCCTTTATGATAGCTCAGTGCAGGCAAGCTTTATGAGTCCTGTCCCCAAGATTCATAGGGCCCAGAGTTTCACCTGACTAGATCTCTCAAAAAGTCCTGCCTGTAGAACTTCAAAAGAGCACGAATATCTGAGGTTCTGCTACTGGAATCTGGAATCCTGAGTGCTATTCTCACTTCTACGAGCTGTGTAGGGGCCTAGGTTGTAGTGATCTTGAATGAGTTCTCTCTTCTCCATTTTCAAGCATACTTAGACCTAATGATGCTTCTGATATTGGATTAATGTTACAGTTAATGACCTCAGAGAAGTTAAGCACAAAGACACATTATTTGTTGTGTATAGTAATGTATACTTTCACAGCACCGCTTTTAGGCTTTTTAATAGTCATAAAACAAAGATAGGAGTAGGTTAGGTTCTCTGTGAGATTGAAACATGAGCTCAATGGAAATAAGGTAGGAACTCAAGATTTCCTGTTTAGACTGATTTTAACATTATTTACATTCTCTCAATAATACCGAGATAAGTGAAGAATTGATGTATGTATATGTGCCTACTATGTTGGGCTGTTCAAAGAGAAGAGGAAAATATTTTTAATGCCTTAAATTTTTTAAAATATTAAATCCTGCTGTGGCAGGTAGGACAAATGTATGTTTGAAAATTAGGAGAGCTAGTTGTATAAGTTTTTTAAATGTCAGCACTTCTCCCTCCATGCATTCCAAAATCCGTTCAAAGCTTGTCAAAAGGGAAGAACCTATTGTGATTTCAAAGGACATGCAAAGTATATTTATTAACTCTCGATTCTTTTTGAGTTTTAGGAATAAACTGACAGCTTGAGTTAGAAGTAATCATACCTAAATATTCTATGTGTGGGAGATACATTACTTCCATTTACCTAATTTTTCAAAGCTACATGAAAGTGAAATCTGTCTGCTGGTTTATTAATGAATCATGAGAAAATGGATATGTAAACTGTCACCAGATTTAGAGGGTAAGTTTTGATTGGTCTGATGTAAAACTGTAAGCCATGCAGCATTTACAAAATTCACCTACAGAGGCTCTGAAGACAACCTCAAGGAGAGAGATAATTAAGATGGATATTTTTCAGTAAATAGGAAGAATATGTGGGAGATCATCTGACTTTTAAACTAGGCTATGACATGCCTGAAATTCTTTTTGAAGGGAACTGGAGGCACTGCAGGTAAAGAGAAACTCCACTTTGGAGGTTAAAAGCAAAGTTAAATCAAGGTCCATTTCCTGCTTCCTGGGAAGGACATTTGAAGATATATGGATGGGGAAACCAATCAGTGGTTCTAGCAGATAACAGGACAGATGCTCAGACTTTCAGGTATTTGTTTCCATTTGAGCTATTTCTCACATGGTCAACTTTGTTTCTTACTCAAGGGCAAATTGTAGAATTGTAGCAAGAATTTTAAAAAATATATTTTAATTAAATCAAGATTGATGAGTTTCCAAAGAGAATTTGGGAAGCTTAGCTTGGGAAGCTCAGCTGATAAAAATATAAAAGCCTCTTATAAATGAGTTATCCAAACCAGAAATAATAATTGAAATAAATTTAAACTAAAAGTCTTAGAAATAAATTAATATTAATTGAGGGGGAGGTAGAAATAAAGCAATATAGAATATGTGAGCAAGACCTTTCTCCTTTTTTCTTCCTTTTAAAAATTTCTCTTTATATTCCACCACCTTCCAAATTGAGTATGTGAATGGGATAATGGAGAATAAAATTCAGAATAAAAATCTATCAAGAGTAGTTAATAAATTATATATATATTTATTAATGTATATTAGATATTAGTATATAAATATCTGAAAACTGACATGAATTGCTTATTTTGAACATGTCCTAGATATTATAATATCTAGATATTAATATATATATAAATCTGAAAACTGATGTGAATTGGTTATTTTGAACAAGTTCCTAAATATTTTTCTTAACTTCAAAAAAAAAAAGTAAAATATGATATTTTGATTCACAGTGTCTCAAAAAGTGAACTTTACCCTGGCATTGCATTCTAAAAGTGTGTGTGTGTGTATGTGTCTGTGTGTGTGGGATGTCAAATAACAAATATAACAATAATAATTGAAACATTATGTAACACTGTCATGTGCCAGGCAATATTGTAAGTGTAATATACTTTATATGTAACCCTCACAATAATCTAGTGAAGTAGGTAGTACTATTATTTGTATTTCAAAGAGGGAAAACTGAAGCACAGAGAGATTAAGCAAATTGCTCAAACTTACTCAGTACATAAAGTGAGGAGCCAGGATTTGAACACAAGCCATTTGACTTCAGAGTCAGTATTCTTAATTATTATACTATACTGCTTGTATATGCACACCTAACATATATGTATATATGTGTGTGTATCTGTGTATTTATACGAGCTTATATAGACATGCAGAGTACATCATGAGAAACACTGGGCTGGAAGAAGCACAAGTTAGAATCAAGATTGCTGGGAGAAATATCAATAACCTCAGATATGCAGATGACACCACCCTTATGCCAGAAAGTGAAGAGGAACTAAAGAGCCTTTTGATGAAAGTGAAAGAGGAGAGTGAAAAAGTTGGCTTAAAGCTCAACATTCAGAAAACGAAGATCATGGCATCCGGTCCCATCACTTCATGGCAAATAGATGGGGAAAATGTGGAAACAGTGTCAGACTTTATTTTTTTGGCTCCAAAATCACTGCAGATGGTGACTGCAGCCATGAAATTAAAAGATGCTTACTCCTTGGAAGAAAAGTTATGACCAACCTAGATAGCATATTGAAAAGCAGAGACATTACTTTGCCAACAAAAGTCCATCTAGTCAAGGCTATGGTTTTTCCTGTGGTCATGTATGGATGTGAGAGTTGGACTGTGAAGAAAGCTGAGCAGCAAAGAATGGATGCTTTTGAACTGTGGTGTTGGAGAAGACTCTTGAGAGTCCCTTGGACTGCAAGGAGATCCAACCAGTCCATTCTGAAGGAGATCAGCCCTGGGATTTCTTTGGAAGGAATTATGCTAAAGCTGAAACTCCAGTACTTTGGCCACCTCATGTGAAGAGCTGACTCATTGGAAAAGACTCTGATGCTGGGAGGGATTGGGGGCAGGAAGAGAAGCGGATGAGAGAGGATGGGATGACAGAGGATGAGACTGCTGGATGGCATCACTGACTCGATGGACATGAGTTTGAGTGAACTCTGGAAACTGGTGATGGACAGGGAGGCCTGGTGTGCTGTGATTCATGGAGTCACAAAGAGTCGGACACGACTGACGACTGAACAGAACGGATATAGATATAGATAGCCACACATATATAAATAACAAGTAAATAAATAATTTTGAATTGTCTTGAATATTCAGGGTTCCACATCCCTTTTCTAAGGTCACTTCTGCATGGTACTGAATCTAGGAATTAGATTTTTCAGAATTCTTTGTTCTATGTTGTTTCAGCTTCAGTTCAGTTCGGTTCAGTTCCTCAGTCGTACTGACTTTTTGCGACCCATGAATCGCAGCACACCAGGCCTCCCTGTCCATCACCAACTCCTGGAGTTTACTCAGACTTACGTCCATCGAGTTGGTGATGCCATCCAGCCATCTCATCCTCTGTCAGCACCTTCTCCTCCTGCCCCCAATCCCTCCCAGCATCAGGGTCTTTTCAATGAGTCAACTCTTCGCATGAGGTGACCAAAGTATTGGAATTTTAGCTTCAGCATTAGTCCTTCCAATGAACACTCAGGACTGATCTCCTTTAGGATGGACTAGTTGGGTCTCCTTGCAGTTCAAGGGACTCTCAAGAGTCTTCTCCAACACCACAGTTCAAAAGCATCCATTCTTTGCTGCTCAGCTTTCTGCACAGTCCAACTCTCACATCCATACATGACCACAGGAAAAACCATAGCCTTGACTAGATGGACCTTTGTTGGCAAAGTAATGTCTCTGCTTTTTAATATGCTATCTAGCTTGGTCATAACTTTCCTTGCAAGGAGTAACTGTCTTTTAATTTCATGGCTGCAGTCATCATCTCCAGTGATTTTGGAGCCCAGAAAAATAAAGTCTGACACTATTTCCACTGTTTCCCCATCTATTTGCCATAAAGTGATGGGGCCAGATGCCATGATCTTCGTTTTCTGAATGTTGAGCTTTAAGCCAACTTTTTCACTCTCCTCTTTCACTTTCATCAAAAGGCTTTTAGTTCCTCTTCACTTTCTGGCATAAGGGTGGTGTCATCTGCATATCTGAGGTTATTGATATTTCTCCCGGCAATCTTGATTCCAGCTTGTGCTTCTTCCAGCCCAGTGTTTCTCATGATATACTCTGCATAGAAGTTAAATAAGCAGGGTGACAACATGCAGGCTTGACATACTTCTTTTCCTATTTGGAATCAGTCTGTTGTTCTATGTCCAGTTCTAACTGTTGCTTCCTGACCTACATATAGGTTTCTCAAGAGGCTGGTCAGGTGGTCTGGTATTCTCATCTCTTTCAGAATTTTCCACAGTTTATTGTGATACACAGAGTCAAAGGCTTTGACATAGTCAATAAATCAGAAATAGATATTTTTCTGGAACTCTCTTGCTTTTTCCATGATCCAGCGGATGTTGGCAATTTGATCTCTGGTTCTTCTGCCTTTTCTAAAACCAGCTTGAACATCAGAAGTTCACACTTCACGTAATGCTGAAGCCTAGCTTGGAGAATTTTGAACATTACTTTACTAGCATGTGAGATGGGTGCAATTGTGCAGTAGTTTGAGTGTTCTTTGGCATTGCTGTTCTGTGGGTTTGGAATGAAAACTGACCTTTTCCAGTCCTGTGGCCACTGCTGAATTTTCCAAATTTTCTGGCATATTGCGTGTAGCACTTTCACAGCATCATCTTTTAGGATTTGAAACAGCTCAACTGGAATTCCATCACCTCCACTAGTTTTGTTTGTGTAATGCTTTCTAAGGCCCACTTGACTTCACATTCCAGGATGTCTGGCTCTAGGTGAGTGATCACACCATCATGATTATCTGGGTCGTGAAGTTCTTTTTGTACATTCTTCTGTGTATTCTTGCCACCTCTTCTTAATATCTTCTGCTTCTGTTAGGTCCAGACCATTTCTGTCCTTCTTAGAGCCCATCTTTGCATGAGATGTTCCCTTGGTATCTCTAATTTCCCTGAAGAGGTCTCAAGTCTTTCCCATTCTGTTGCTTTCCTCTATTTCTTTGCATTGATCGCTGAAGAAGGCTTTCTTATTTCTTCTTACTATTCTTTGGAACTCTGTATTTGGATGCTTATATCGTTCTTTTTCTCCTTTGCTTTTTTGCTTCTCTTCTTTTCACAGCTAGTTGTAAGGCCTCCCCAGATGACCATTTTGCTTTTTGCATTTCTTTTCCATGGGGATGGTCTTGATCCCTGTCTCCTGTACAATGTCACGAACCTCCGTCCATAGTTCATCAGGCACTCTGTCTATCAGATCTAGTCCCTTAAATCTATTTCTCACTTCCACTGTATAATCATAAGGGATTTGTTTTTGGTCATACCTGAATGGTGTAGTGGTTTCCCCCACTTTCTTCAGTCTGAATTTGGCAATAAGGAGTTCCTGATCTGAGCCACACTCAGCTCCCAGTCTTGTTTTTGCTGACTCTATAGAGCTTCTCCATCTTTGGCTGCAAAGAATATAATCCATCTGATTTCAGTGTTGACCATCCGGTGATGTCCACTTGTAAAGTATTATCTTGTGTTGTTGGAAGAAGGTGTTTCAGCTTAGAGTTTGCCAAAGAGAGGCACTTGTGAGACTGATGGGGGTGGAGGTGGGGGGCTGGGGGGCAGAAAAAGCCAGGTTTTCCCTGCACATGCAGTTGCAGCCAGATGCATGAGCAGTCCTGACATGTCATGGAGGCTTCCCAACAAGTGCTTGAGGAGCATCTACTTACCATAGACTGAAGTAGTTGAAGGACACTTTCCAGAGAGTTTTGAGAAGTACAAAAGCTTCTGTGAACTATTAAGAACTAACTGCCTCTGACTTAAGAATTTGTGGAGACTTCTCTGACCTTCTTCTCTGTAGATTTTTCAAAATTTTTTAAAGCCTTGTATTCCTGTATTAAATATCTGTATCTAGAATGCATAGAGTGGATGTAGCTTTCCTGGTCATGACCTTCATACAATAAAATAGTAAAATAGTCCGGCATTGAGTTGAACATTATGGCTGTTGAGATAGACATATTTAGTTTAGTCTTTCAATTCTACTACCAACCAGCAAAGTTTTTCAGTATTCCTGCATTCTTATTTGTCTCTTTGTAAGATATGGATTTTAACAGTACTTTAGTTCAGTTCAATTCAGTTCAGTCACTCAGTCATGTCCAACTCTTTGCGACCCCTTTGTTAGTAGTACTTTAATAGAAATATATCTTTTAGGTAGTTCTGAATATTAAAAAGAAGGAAAGCAGTTAGCATAGTCCAAGATTTCAGCAATAGTTACTGGGATTTACTATGGTTTAGCTAAGAAATGTTATTCAAATTTTATTACATCATTTTTCTATAAATCTTGGCATTTAACATTAAATTTAAACTACAAGTTAAATGGAAACTAAGATAATATGGTATACTCTGGTTTCATTCAGAATATTTTCTTAAAATAAGAAAACAATGTAGACTTATTGTGATGAGTTAAAATACAAATATGTATAATGTCTGAAATGAAGAAGTTTATACCACCACTGAATAACTGTATTTATAGTTCTATACTTTTTTAAACACAGATGTGTGTTTATAAACATATGAACAAAAAAATCAAATTATATTTGCCTTCCCAGATTTTTATCTTAACAATAAATCTTTGCAGATCTATATACAGAGAAAGCTACCTTAGTGTTTTCACTGGCTCTGTGAGATTCTACTATATTGCACTCTATGCTGTGTGCTTAGTTGTTTGGTCATGTCCAACTCTTTGCGACCCCATGGATTGTAGCCTGCCAGGTTTCTGTGTCCGTGGAGATTCTCCAGGCAAGAATACTGGAGAAGGTTGCCATGCCCTTCTCCAGGGGATCTTGCTAACACAGGGACCGAACTCAGGTCTCCACATTGCAGACATTTTTTACTGTCTAAGCCACCAGGGAAGCCACTATATTGCTATATCATACTTAATTAGTCTTATATGTATGAGTATTTATTTCTAATTTATCTGCACTATAAAAATGTCTCAGTTAGCATCCATGCATCCATGCAATTTTGTGTAAAGTCTAATCATTTTCTTAGAATGAATACTTGAATGTATAGTTTTTAAGTCAAATCAAATATGCATTTTTAATTTTTGTTGATATTGTTAAATGCCCAAGAGAAAGTTTGAGTAAGTTTTTACTTCTAACAAGAAAACATGAAAGTGTTTGTTTCTGTAAACTCATGATAAGCGTCTGGGTGGCTGATGATAACAGTATTGTGTTTACCGTATCCAGGATTCATGGATAATTAAAATGTCACTTATCCCATTTGTATCAAACATTCATTGTTTTAAGTGGGTCTTTGGCAAAGGCTGGAAGGAAGTCAGGTCTGAGGAAAATTCTCTGATGAGTGCCCTAAAGGCCAGGACACTATGTTGTTGAATTAGGGAAACTGTGTACTTAAGATGCCAGCTGCACAGACCACATACCCATGCTCCTGTGAAGAGGTAAGAGCTTGATCTGAATTTCTGCTCAGCTTCAGGATTCTCCCAAATGAATGGAGGTGGGCTCTGGGGATGCTGAGAACAGTCCATTTAAAAATAATCATTGTCTTGTAAGAAGTTGAATGTGTGTTTAGCTGAGATCTTTAGATTCTCTGCCAGATACTTCATGAAGAAGTGACTTGGGACTGCTGATATACCTCTGTTATGGAAACAAAAATGAACAATTTAAAACATCTCAGTAAAAATGTGAGATTTTGAGTGAGTAAAATCTCATTGCTTACGTAAATAGGTGGAAAAGCTTCTAAATATTGGAATGGGTAGAGCTCTTGGGTGGGGCCATTTCATTTTAGTTTAAGCTGTTGTGAAACCATTGATTAACTGCAACAGGAGAAAACAGGCTCGGTATCTTTATAAGGCAATTTTATTAAAGCGAAATGGGAACACTGACCCAGAGAAAGTTTCCTTCTTAACTGTGACTATAGAGAAGGCCCCCACTTCTTCAAGACCTGCATCTACTAATTTAATATAAATTAAAAGTGTAACAAGGTTTAAGGACTGCTTTAGGCCATTTGAAATTGAAAATTAATTTGTCAAAAAAACAGTTTATTCTCCTCTAATTTTGAGAGCAATACTATGTGCAGCCTAGACCATGATCTCTGGTTCATAAGTGGTCTGAGAAATCTGGGGTAGATGGAATGAAGGTTTTCTTATTAATTTAACACAGTGAGATGTGGTCATTTTTTTCTGTACACTTCTTTAACTGATTCTCTGTGTATCCAATTCAGACAAAAATGTTGTCAAATCTAATGAAAGAATCGGAAGTATTTGGGGCAAAATATTCCTAGTATACTGCTGTTAATCTGACTTTCCTATCTCTCCACTGAAGTTGTTTTGAAGGCTGTGGGTGTCAGAAAAGGACTACTGGAATAGGTTTTGCAAGAAGAATCTTGTCAATTTTAATTAGAACATATTGCAAAATGTTACATGCTAGCAATGGATATTTAAAGAGACTATACCTTTTTAGAAAAAGAAGAACAATTAAACTGATTTGTGTAGAGTTCTAAATAAAAAGACATTCAAAGTAAAGTTGTTCATTTTTATAAACTGGCCTTAAGCAGTTATTTTCAAGTGGATGCTTAAGATAATAATTACAAATACACACTCACTTTGACTGAATTCTTTGGATCAGATATTTGGCATCAAGAAAAATATAAGTAAGGAAAGCAACAATAATAGCTTAACTTTATATAGGCCTTTACAATTTTGTAGAATTTTACACACATCGTAATTAACTATTGACAAAAATCTAGTATACAATTTAGACAGATGGGAAATGAGCTGCATTTGAAGGGAATTAGTAAAGGATATATAGAGGATGGAGAATTAGAAAGTGTCTTTCTTTCTCAGTGGGACCAAAGCCAGTTGGGTTCTTCTGTAGAATCATGATTCTAACACTATTCTGATATAGAAGCAAAACCATAGGCTTTAGAAGAATGCTTAACTGTCTACATTTTCTAAAGTCACTAGGAAGTCTCCCTCAGTTATTTCTCATTCTACATGCTGATTAACTACAAACCCCACTGGTGGTAAACATCTAGATATTGTTGTGCTTGTGTTTTAAAAGTTTTATTTGTTACTGTCTTTTTGACAGGACATAGCTAAAGAAGAAGAGAAGAGAAAAATCTAGTTTGAAGAGAGTATATGTACCAATCCATCTCACTCATTAAGTATTGATAATTTTACATTACAATTTTAAAACAATAAGGAATTATTGCTCCAGTACCAACCAGTCTGAAAAGAAGTAAGTCTGTTTTCCTTCCCCTGTGGTTAGCACAGAGTGTCTTGACAAATAGGAGATTAAATTCTTAAAATATGCACCCAAATGAGGCTGAGACTGGGTGTGTTTTCATGTTGTTCTACAACCAAACACAGTTAACTCACTGGGGGTGGTGGCTTAACTTACTCTGACTCTTCTTGATAAACATGTGCACCGTATATAACATTTGCACAGGTTCTTAGCAAGTTTCATGGAAAATGATTATTTGTAAAATAAAGAACTTAATTCACATCTCAGTGTTGATGTTGTGGAAAGCAGAATCATTCAGTGAAAAAGGTCCAAACACCTTGATCATATATCTGTTTCACCCTTTAACATTAGTGTGACCTCGGCAAAGTCGCCTCATTCATCTGACCTCCAGGTACCTCATCTCTAAAATATGACTGATGCTAGTTCTTGATTGACCTTGCAGAAGGCTGTGAGGCTCAAATGAAATTATGAATGTGTTCAAATGCCCTATAAAGCTCATTTTCTGTTAATACTTTAATATTAACTCCATAAAAATTTTATAGTTTTATATTATCTGTTTGCAGATGCATGTATGTGTGCTAAGTCGCTTCAGTTGTGTCTGACTCTTTGCAACCCAGTGGACTGTAGCTTGGCAGGCCCCTTTGTCCATGGGATTCTCCTGGCAAGAATACTGGAGTGGGTTGCCTCCTCCAGGGGATCTTCCTGAGCCAGGGATCGAACCGACATCTCTTGCATCTCCTACATTGGCAGGTGGGTTCTTTACCACTTGTGCTACCTGGGAAGCTTGTTTACATATACATGGTCACAGATATTTTGAATGTAAAGTACTAAAAAGATTAGTGCCAGAGTATCTGTATGCTTTACCTTCAAGAGGCAATAACCTGCCTGTTTAAAATTAAATAACATTTATAAAATAAAATACATATAAACATTTACACAATTATAAAGTCATTTAAGTTTGTATATGCACTAGATACATATATAAAACATATATACAAAACTAAATGAGTTGTTAAAACTTAACTTTTATCTACTTTTAAAATGTTTTTTTCTTAAAAGCTGACTTTAATTCACCTTCTATTTCTTTCTCCTCCCTTTGCTTTGTTGTGTCATGCTTATAAAATAATTGGTTAAATAACTTTGCTGCCTCTGTCTATTTCAAAAAAATATACTATTTTATACTTTTGTTTTTAATAGCATTTTCAAGCACCTTCCATGTGAGAGACTGCTGGAGGTAGGTAATAAATAAATAAATGCCAAGAATTCTAAGCATGAAATATTCAAGATTTTCCAAGAGAAAAAAATTAGATAAAATTTAGGTCTCATTCATCTGAATAGTCTCTTTGATCAAAACAATTTTGATTACTTTTTTAAATTTCCTTGCTTCAATTTGCTCCTTGGTTTTGTCTGTATCTCCACACAGTTAATAAATGTGCTGTTGTTTCTGGCTATCTTCACAATCAATTATGTACTGATCAACTAATTGACCATGTAGCAATCTGATTTGGTTGGTAAGACAGCTACAAACACTGGACTGACTGTTGAAATTGTTAGCTCTACAGACCTGGCATCAGAGAAGGACTTTTGAAATATGTATAAAATGCCTCACATTCTCAAATGGTCATCTAAATGTCAAACCTGTGTTCAAAATAAAGTTGAATTTGAGTGATTCTTTTTCTTACTGATTGCACATTAAAGTAAAATTCCATGTGGAACATAACATAAGGTTCTCATATAAACAAGAAACTGCTATACCAAAAATGAGGCATTAGTAAATATTGCTGTCCTTCGATGCCGAAAATGATGTTGACTCTTGCGATTATGTTGTTCTTATTCAATTTTTAAATTTTGGTTAAATTATAATAATACTTAAGTTCTATTCTGTATCATTGTTAATGTTTCCTCTTTTATGACTTTGTGCTACTGAGAATTAAGAGAATTTAATTGTTATGAATTGGGCACTATGTAGCCTCAATTTCTGCCAACAGAGATTGTTTTGTCTATAAAGCTAAAATATTTTTTACCTGATCCTTTAAGAAAAGGGCTTCCTTGGTGGCTCAGATGGTAAATAATCTGCCTGCAGTGAGGAGACCTGGGTTCTATCCCTGGATCAGGAAGATTCCCTAGAGAAGGAAGTGGCTACCCATTCCAGTATTTTTGCCTAGAGAATCCCATGGACAGAGGAGCCTAGCAAGCTATAGTCCATGGGGTCCCGAAAAACTCAGACAGGACTGAGCAACTAACACTTTCACTTTAAGAAAAAGTTTGCTGACTCTTGCCAGAATTACTACCCCATCTAGTGAGAGTTCAAGGCTCTTTCCACTCACAATACCGGTTGTCCTTCCTTCCCACCTAGAGATCTGACTCTGCTTCAGATCAGGGACAATCATACCAGGTTCTGGAGGGCAGAGCTCAGGGTGGGATGAGCAAAGAACTTAAAATGTCAGGTATTCACAGAATGAACTTTGGATTCTGTTGGGAGTTTGGCTTCTCTCTTATGTCATTGTCATACAGGGATCCAAAGCCTTCTCTCTTTTGAGAAGTGTATCTTTTTCTAACTTCCTCAGATAGCTCACCGGTAATCAGGATGGATTCCACAGCCAGGTATTGGAGTGCTTGCTGCTTTAGGTGCTGAAATTATCTTTCATGGTTTCATCATGCTATTAATGTGGAAAGATATTAGACTTAATGCATGTTTAGGGAAAAGGAGCAAATATAAATACCTGACACATCTTCAGGTAGGCGAGGGACTCAGATTTTTGTGACTCATCTGAGGTCTGTTCTAGCTCACTGAAGCTTAGGATTCCTTTCCAAGTTTTGAGGCCAACCTCCAGTAATAAAATGCATCTATTTGTTGGCCGTTTCAAATAGTCTTTTCCATCTGTAGTGCCGGTAGCCTTTTGTCTGTCAAGCATTCAATATTCTCAGCCAACTTTCTCTTTAACAAATAAATGATGACATTATTATTATTGTTGTTGTTGCTGTTACAGCCCCTGCTCTCCAGTGACTCACAGTCTGGTGAGAAAAACATGAATGCAAACAGCTAACCTTAATGAAATGTGGTAAGTGAGGAACTGCTTCACCAGAGAAGGTAAAATTTCTCAGTGGTGTGATGGAGTTGGATCTTACTAGCTCTGTCCTTAAATATTCAGGGATCTGGACAGCTGTTGCTAAACCTTTTGCACCTTAAAACTGGCCATGGTGGGAATATCAACCCTGTGGAAACTGGTGACTACTTCAAATCAGGACCTTTTTATTTTTCTCAGAGAAATGATTTACTGAGACAACAAGGCATTTAAGCTGAAAAAGAGGAGGATGTGGAGTCATTGCAAGAAGGAGGGACAACAGTATGATTAACATATATATAAAATATCAGTAATATTTGACGTTGAAAAGATTTATTCTTTTTGACATGTAGCGTCAATTCCATTGTATTTATTAAAATATGAAAATTGTATTTTTATCAATTGGAATCAAATTCTAATTCTTTTCTATACTTAATTTGCCACAGACTGATAGGTTAAGTACAGAGCAATTATACCAAAGAAGTTCTCACACAGTTAAGAAAGTTTTAGGACTCACAACAGATTTCTGGCAAACAGGGGTCTGGCAAAGAGACTGAGAACTTCCAGACAATTTGACTTTGGAGGCCAGTGGGTTTTGATTATAGAACTTACAGAGGATGGGGGAAACAGATTCTTGGAGGGCACAAACAAAACCTTGTGTGCACCAGAACCCAGGAGAAAGGAGCAGTGACCCCACAAGACAGTGACTCAGACTTGCCTGTGAGTGTCCAGGAGTCTCCAGCAGAGGCGTGGGTTGGCTGTGGCCTGCTGCAGGCTTGAGGGTACTGAGTGTGGCAGTGCATGCCACAATAGTTGAAATTCATTGAATTTCAACTGAAGTTCAATTCAGTTTCAATGAATTTCATTGAAATTCAATTTGTTGAATTGAATAGTTGAGGTTCATTATATACAATATTGACTTGATTAAAAAGGAATTAGCTTTATTGAGTTGGAATTACTTTAGGGAAAAGAAAGGAAAGTGAGAGGAGAGCTTGGGGTGATGCCCAGTGCTTCTGGTGGAGACTTAATACCGGGGAAACGGTGCTCTACTGTGTGCTCATCTAGAAACCTGCAGTCAAGTCCTGCTTCACAGTGGCATCTTATGTAGCTTAAAGGCACTTTCTGACACCAAACTGATTCAGTGGCAGTGACCTCAAACACACAGCAGTGTTCACACACTCACTGAAGTTAGAGGGCTTTGGCTTTACATGGAACATAATTTATTCTCTTAAAGAATAAAACAGTTTAAAATAAAAATTTTGCTCTATGAGAGACAGCATGAGATAATAGAATTTGGGGATTTGGAGGGTGAAGGTCACATAACCATAGCAGCTGTGTGGTCCCAGGTAGGCTAATTAACCTTTCTGAGATCCTTCCATCAGAAAACAATTCCTATTTCAGAAAGTCACAATGAGGATTAATGAAACAATAGAACTACAGTGACAATCATGGCCTCTAGTAGACAGTAAGTCATAGTCAGTAGTGTGCTGCAGCTGGCCCTTATCAGCCAATAAGGACTGATTGATAGATTATCAAAAATTTTGAGAGCCAGTTGTTCAACACAGTCATTTGAAAACTATATATATATATATATATATATAACTTATATAAACAAGTTATATTAAAAACAAATATATATATATATTCATAACATCACTTTCTAATCAGTTCATTACATTTTATTATTATTTATAATCTGAGCCTATTTGACTCTATTGCATCTGTAGGGTGAAAACACTATATGATGGTGTCTCACTGTGCATTTCTTCCCAACTCTGAATTCAGTGACTATATGGTGATAACTTGATATCATAGTGGGAATATTTTCACCTCAGATATTGGCAAATGCTACAAATCAGATTTTTCCCCCTTGAAGACAGCTGGTTGTTAAACATTTACACCACTGGTAGGTAACCAAAAACATTAGTTTCTTTCCCTTTAATGTATATAAAGGTGTAAATCATGTATGACACATAAAATGTGTTGGTGAAACATGAGTTTTCATTGCTTCTGTTTATTTTTTTGGCTATGCCACAAGGCATGTGGGATTTTAGTTTTCCAACCAGGGATCAAACCTGTCCCCCAATGGAAGCATGGAGTCTTAATCTCTGAACCCAGGAAAGTCCCTCCATTGCTTTTAACTGGATGTCAGTTGACTCTTAAAAAGTAGAACGAACCTTAGATCAATTCCCTTCATAGACCAGAGGCAAAGTGACCCACCCAAGGTCATGACTAACTAAGGAGAGCCCCAAAGACTTGCCTTGTGTCTAATTGAAGATTTTCAAGTTCTCTCTTCCTTCCTTCAAAGTTAGAGTAACAGGCCACCTCCAGGCTCTGTGACTAACTGTGATGTTAAGCAAGAGGAACTTTGGTGCTCGACACCTGGCTGCTAAGTTGCTTCAGTCGTGTCCAACTCTGTGTGACCCTATAGATGACAGCTCATCAGGCTCCCCTATCCCTGGGATTCTCCAGGCAAGAACACTGGAGTGGGTTGCCATTTCCTTCTCCAATGCACAAAAGTGAAAAGTCAAAGTGAAGTCGCTCAGTCATGTCTGACTCTTAGCGACCCCATGGACTGCAGCCCACCAGGCTCCTCCATCCATGGGATTTTCCAGGCAAGAGTACTGGAGTGGGGGTGCCATTGTCTTCTCTGACACCTGGAGTTTAGCCTAAACTCCACTTACTCCTTGTCCAGCTCTTTCCTGTGATCCAGTTTAGGTAACTCAGCTTGGGCCTTATTTTGGGGTCTCAGTTTACACCTTGGGTTCCTGACAGCTCTGCCAAGGGTATCCCATTTGCTCCCTCTGTAGGAGGGGCCTTGAGCTTCTATAGTTAGGCCTCTGCCTTCTCCATGCCAAGCAAAGATCCTCTGTAGGGACAGAAAACCTGCCTGGAGCGGATCCTTGCTACTTGCTTTTACCCAACATGAGTGGATCTGATTGCCTTTGCACCTGGATCCACTGCTGCCAGACCTTTCCTTATATCACTGGTGTTAACTCATCCTCTTTAACAAGACCAAGGACATGCGATCCATGGTCACAATACTGCATACTCAAACTATTAGTGCCCGGATTTGGCCTGCTGACCTGGGCTTCCTCCTCTCAGACCCTGTCCCTGTGAGCAAGTCTGCCTCTGGGTTGCGTACCCTCCTAGTCTCTGTTTTTCTGTAGTTAGGTGAACCAGGTGAGATCCAGTCACAAAATATGATTAAAGTATAACTGCAAAGGAAAATTAACTCTATCAGACATTTAACGTACTATAAAGCCTCTATACCTAAAACAGTATGATACTGGCTCCTTGGAGAAGTGGGTCATTCCAGAATTGAGGCAAGGAAGATAAAATATGAGCCCATAACATCCTGTGATCTTATTTAGTGGGAAACACCAGCATCTTTTTCACTAAGATGAGGCACAGGGACATTTCTCCCAAACCATCAAAGACCACACGGAGCATGGTCCTCTTGCTATATAAAATATTCCAGAGAAAAAGTCCACAAATCGAGGCCAAGAGATTAAATCTGACTGTTTTCCACTTATTAATTGGAACGCCTAAAATTCAGTTGGAACATGGTCACTCCCACTTGTTTCCTTATTGTTTATGGCTGCTTTCTGGCAAAGTTGAGTACACACAGCCACCTGTATCCCTGGGTCCAGAATGCATGGATACGGGCTGGGGTACAATTGGTCCATGGACTTAAGCATCCTTTGACTTTATTCTCTGTGGGGATCTTGAAACAAATTCCCTGAGGATTCTGAAGTATGACTGCTGTAGTGGCAACACAGAGACCATAGGGACCGCATTGCCTAAAATATCTGTTACCACTTACTATCAACTCATTATAGAAAAAATGTGCTGACACCTGTTCTAAATATAGAATGGGAAGCAAAACTTTCTCACTTTTTTTTTTAATATGAGACAAGTTTGAGATTGATACAGAAACCAGTTAAAGATAGTACAAGGGAAGAGTATTGAAGATCAGTCACTCATGAACACTGATGCAAAATACTAAGTAGAATACAGCAAACAAAATATTTCTCTATAAGTTCATTGACATTGTTTTGAGCAAGGCTTTAGTAATCTGGTCAAGTGCCACATATACCCATGTTATCACTGCTGGTGGTGGTTTGGGTTTTCCGAGGTCAATGTGCTTAGTGCTGGGAATATGAATTCAAACAAAGTCTAACTGAAGCAAAGCAAGAAGGTAGGAGAGGTGAAATCACATTTAGAATCAAACCCCATATCCTCCAGAGACACTCAGAGGGCTCAAACAAAACCTGTGCACACCAGGAGACCCCACAGAGACTGAGCCAGACCTGCCTTTGAGTATTTGAGTGTCTCCTGTAAAGGTACAGGTCAGTAGTGGCCTGCCACGGGGGCAGGGGATCTGGGTGCAGCAGACCTGGGTATGGCATAAGCCCTCTTGGAGGAGGTCGCCATTAACCCACCATATAGCCACCAGAACTTACACAGCACTGAGGAAACAGACTCTTGGAGGACATAAACAAAACCCTGTGTACACTAGGACCCAGGAGAAGGGAGCAGTGACCCCACAAGAGACTGACCCAGACTTGCCTGTGAGTGTCCAGGATTCTCTGGTGGAGGTGTGGGTTGGCGGTGGCCTGATCTCCAGAGTCAGGGACAATGAGTGTGGGAGTGCATGCATGGGACCTTTTGAAGGAGGTCACCATTATCTTCATGACCTCCACTATAGTTAGGTCTGAGGTCAAAAAACATGGAGGGAATACAGTCCCGCCAAACAACAGAAAATTGGTTTAAAGATTTACTGAGCATGGCGAGGAACTAAAGAGCCTCTTGATGAAAGTGAAAGAGGAGAGTAAAAAAGTTGGCTTCAAGCTCAACATTCAGAAAATGAAGATCATGTCATCCAGTCCCATCACTTCATGGGAAATAGATGGGGAAACAGTGGAAACAATGTCAGACTTTATTTTTCTGGGCTCCAAAATCACTGCAGGTGGGGACTGCAGCCAACTGAACTGAACTGAACTGAACTGAACTATTTATGACCAACCTAAATAGCATATTCAAAAGCAGAGATATTACTTTGCCAACAAAGGTCCATCTAGTCAAGGCTATGGTTTTTCCAGTGGTCATGTATGGATGTGAGAGTTGGACTGTGAAGAAGGCTGAGCACTGAAGAATTGATACTTTTGAACTGTGGTGTTGGAGAAGACTCTTGAGAGTCCCTTGGACTGCAAGGAGATCCAACCAGTCCATTCTAAAGGAGATCAGTCCTGGGTGTTCACTGGAAGGACTGATGCTGAAGCTGAAACTCCAATACTTTGGCCACCTCATGCGAAGAGCTGACTCACTGGAAAAGACCCTGATGCCAGGAGGGATTGGGGGCAGGAGGAGAAGGGGACGACAGAGGATGAGATGGCTGGATGGCATCACCGACTTGATGGACATGAGTTTGAGTGAACTCTGGGAGTTGGTGATGGACAGGGAGGCCTGGTGTGCTGCCATTCATGGGGTTGCAAAGAGTCGGACACGATTGAGCCACTGAAGTGGAACTGGAACTGGAGCATGGCCTCGCCCATCAGAACAAGATCCAGTTTCCCCTACAGTCAGTCTCTCCCATCAGGAAGCTTCCATAAGCTCCTTATCCTTATCCCTCAGAGGGCTGACAGAATGAAAACCACAGTAACAGAAAACTAATCAAACTGATCACATGGACCACAGCCTTGTCTAACTCAGTGAAACTATGAGCCATGTCATTTAGGGCCACCCAAGATGGACAGATCATAGTGGAGTGTTCTGACAAAATGTGGTCCACTGGAGAAGGGAATGGCAAACCACTTCAATATTCTTGCCTTGAGAACCCCATGAACAGTATGAAAAGGCAAAAAGATATGACACTGAAAGATGAAATCCCCAGGTCTGTATGTGCCCAATGTTTCTGGAGAAGAGTGGAGAAGTAACTCCAGAAAGAATGAAGAAACGGAGCCAAAGCATAAACAATGCCCAGTTGTGGATGTGACTGGTGATGGAAGTAAAGTCTGATTCTGTAAAGAACAATATTCTGTAAAGAACAAAGCATAGGAACTTGGAATGTTGCATCCATGAATCAAGGTAAATTAGAAGTGGTCAAACAGGTGATGGCAAGAGTAAACATCAACATTTTAGGAATCAGTGAACTAAAATTGACCTGAATGGGTGAATTTAATTCAGATGACCATTATATCTACTACTGTGGGCAAGAATCCCTTGGGAAATGGAGTAGCCCTCATAGTCCAAAAAGAGACCGAAATGCAGTACTTGGGTGCAGTCTCAAAAACAACAGAATGATCTGTGTTTCTTTCAAAGGCAAGCCATTAAGTATCACAGTAATCCAAGTCTACGCCCCACCCAGTAATGCCAAAGAAGCTGAATGGTTCCATGAGGACCTACAAGACCTACTAGAACTAACACCCACACAAGATGTCCTTTTCATCATAGAGGACTGGAATGCAAAAGTAGGAAGTCAAGAGATACCTGGAATAACAGGCAAATTTGGCCTTGGAGTACAAAATGAAGCAGGGCAAAGGCTAACAGAGTTTTGTCAAGAGAACACAGTGGTCATAGCAAACACCCTCTTCCAACAACACAAGAGAAGACTCTACACATAATCAGATTGATTATATCCTTTGCAGCCAAAGATGGAAAAGCTCTACTGTCAGCAAAAAGAAGACCGGGGAGCTAACTGTGGCTCAGATCATGAACTCTGCATTGCCAAATTCAGACGTAAATTGAAGAAAGTAGGGAAACCACTAGATAATTCAGGTGTGACCTGAATCAAATCCCTTACAATTTTACAGTGGAAGTGACAAATAGATTCAAGGGATTAGATCTGATAAAGTGCTTGAAGAACTGTGGAGGGAGGTTCATGATATCATACAGGAGGCAGTGATCAAAACCATCCCCAAGAAAAAAGAATGCAAAAAGGCAAAATAGCTGTCTTGGGAGGCCTTTCAAGTAGCTGAGAAAAGAAGAAGTGAAAGGCAAAGGAGAAAAGGAAAGATATAAGCATCTGAATGCAGAGTTCCAAAGAATAGCAAGGAGAGATAAGAAAGCCTTTCTCAGTGATCAATGCAAAGAAATAGAGGAAAATAATAGAATGGGAAAGACTAGAGATCTCTTCAGAAAAATTAGAGACACCAGGAAAAAACATTCATGCAAAGATGGGTATAATAAAGGACAGAAATGGTATAGACCTAACAGAAGCAGAAGATATTAAGAAAAGGTGGCAAGAATACACAAAAGAAGTATACAAAAAGATCTTCATGACCCAATGACCATGGTGTGATCACTCACCTAGAACCAGACATCCTGGAGTGTGAAATCAAGTAGGCCTTAGGAAGAAGCACTACAAAAAAAGGTAGTGGAGATGATAGAATTCCAGTTGAGCTATTTGAAATCCTAAAAGATGATGCTGTGAAAGTGCTGCACTCAATATGTCAGCAAATTTGTAAAACTCAACAGTAGCCACAGGACTGGAAAAGGTCAGTTTTCCTTCCAATCCCAAAGAAGGGCAATGTCAAAGAAGGCTCAAACTACCGCACAATTGCACACATCTCATATGCTAGCAAAGTGATGCTCAAAATGCTCCAAGCCAGGCTTCAACAGTATGTGAACCATGAATGTCAGACGTTCAAGCTGGATTTAGAAAAGACCGAGGGACCAGAGTTCCAGTTGCCAACATCCGCTGGATCATCAAAAAAGCAAGAGAGTTATAAAAACATCTGGTTTATTGACTATGCCAAAGCTTTTGACTGTGTGGATCACAATAAACTGTGGAAGATTGCTCAAGAGATGGGAATACCAGACCACCTTACCTGCCTCCTGAGAAATCTGTATGCAGGTCAAGAAGCAACAGTTAGAACTGGCCATGGAACAATAGACTGGTTCCATATTGGGAAAGGAGTACATCAAGGCTGTATATTGTCACCCTGCTTATTTAATTTATACGCAGAGTACATCATGGGGGATGCCAGGCTGGATGAAGCATAAGCTGGAATCAAGATTGCCAGGAGAAATATCAATAACCTCAGATGTGCAGATCACACCATCCTTATGGCAGAAAGTAAAGAAGAACTAAACAGCCTCTTGATGAAAGAGAAAGAGGAGAGTGAAAAAGCTGGCTTAAAACTCAGCATTCAAGAAACTAAGATAATGGCATCCAGTCCTGTCTCTTCATGGCAAATAGATGGAGAGAATGGAAACAGAGTTTATTTTGGGGGATCCAAAATCACTGCAGATGATGACTGCAGCCATGAAATTAAAGATACTTGCTCCTTGGAAGAAAAACTTTGACAAGCCTAGACATCATACTAAAAGCAGAGACATTACTTTGCCAACAAAGGTCCGTCTAGTCAAAACTATGATGTTTCCAGTAGTCATCTATGGATGTGAGAATTGGACCATAAAGAAAGCTGAGCTTTGAAGAATTGATGCTTTGAACTGTGGTTTTGGAGAAGACTCTTGAGAATGTCTTGGAGCACAAGGAGATCCAGCTAGTCAACCCTAAAGGAAATCAGTCCTGAATATTCATTGGAAGGACGGATGCTGAAGCTGAAACTCCAATACTTTGGCCGCCTGAGGGCAAGAACTGACTCACTGGAAAAGACCCTCATGCTGGGAAAGATTGAAGGTGGAGAAGGGGTCAACAGAGGATGAGATGGTTTGATGGCATCACCGACTTGATGGACATGAGTGAGCAAGCTCCAGGAGTTGGTGATGAGCAGGGAAGCCTGGTATGCTGCCATCCATGGTGTCGCAAAGAGTTGGGCATGTTTGAGTGACTCAACTGAACTGATATACAAGTTTCTCACCACAGTTATCATTTGTAATTTTTCTTTTCTTATTTTTCAGATTTTATTTATATTTCACAGGATATGTACTAGATATCCTGTTCTGTTTCATTGATATTTAGTGTTATTCGGGATTCAGGAAGTTTAATGTCAGCCTGACTTGTATGCAGTTGTAGGCAAACTGCCCTTCTTCTTTTATATTTTTAATATTCATATAATCTACAATTCCAGATTTCCACAGTTTCCAGAATAGATCTTATTTATTATTTTAGCCTGATTATTAAATCTTTAAATCTGGATTTCTTTTTGACCTGTAGGCAGATTTTTCTGTGTTCTACTATTCCTTTAGTTATGTCAGAAAGGACTTTCTTCTTTATCTATAATTTCCCTGTTGCTTTCACATCTGTTCTTTACCTTTGACTTAAGTTTTATCAAATCTGCTATTTTATTACCAGTTTGATCTGGTCACATTCATTTTTATAATCTCTAATCGTAATTCCAGTTCTGCTTTTGCTCTGGGGTTTCATGCATTCCCTCATTATTTTACTCAGAATTTTCTGTATCTCTGCCTTTATCTGATACTCTTTAGTTTTCTCTTATTCCTTTTTTCATGTTTTTAAAGACATCAAGCACAGTCTACTAAACTTTTCCTTTTCTTTTCTGCTTGTTCATTCTTACACAGATGGAGACTCATCAAGGTCTGGCCTGTCCTAAAAGATGTTTTCTTAGTTTCATTAGCCTGGGCTGCTCTTCTTCCAGTTATAGCCACTGGCATGTTTTGGCTCTAGAACCACCGGCAGATTGATGTACAGATCTTAGGAGGTTTGTCTCTAAGAATGACTAGTTCAGAAAGAATAGACTTAATTGTTCTTTCCTTGAGAGGAAAGGCATCTCAGCCAGTGTTTGCCAACATAAGTCTCTGATGGCTTTAGTGTAGAAGACCCTGAATGGCTATGTGGGCAGACTCTGGCTGGCTTAACAAATGATTCTTTGACCAAAAAAGTCACATGTGTTTCTGCTCTGATTAATTTTTCTGGCCATAGTGTCAGGCAAATGAGGGAGGGTAAATGGAAGCCTTTTCCTACCCCTGATTTGGACTTATCCTGTTGCTTCGTATGTGTTTCTGAATCATATGTTATGTCTTAGTATTTCTCAACAGTGGGGCCATTGGCGATTTTCGACTAGATGATTCATTGCTGTGGGGGGGCTGTCCTGTATGTTGTAGTGTGGTTAGCCATTTCCATGGTCTCTATGCAATAGATATAAGTAGCCATACCCTGCCCAAATTATGATAATCAAAAATGTCGCCAGTTGTTGCTAAATACTTGGTGGGAAGCAAAATTGCCTTCCCTCCTTCCCGGTGAAAACCAAGAATATACTTCTAAACTCATACTAAATACTCTGTATTTTAGGAAGTTTTCTCCAAAACTGAATGATGTTCTTTTATTTGAATTTTTGTACTTCTGCCAGTCTTTTTCTCTGTCTTTATAGGCATTTAGTCGAATGTTGAATGGAACTATAGAGGAATTATTGCTTTGCGGCTGCATTTCTTTATTCACTGAGTAACCTGCTGAATATTCATGGAGTACATAATCTATGCCACAGTCTCTGCTGAGTCATGGAACCACAAACTGAATAAGACATTCTCCCTGCCAATTCTTAACTTTAGGGATTTCTGTCTAAGATTTATACAAATAATCATATTTATCTTCTTGAAATGTCTTATTCTTTTGGCTTCCTCTGGTTCTCTTCCTACATCTTGAGGAACTGAGGACTTGTCAGTTCCTGTAAAATGTCATCACATACAAATCTCTAAAGGAGGAGTAAAACATGTAGTATTCCTTAATCTTATTTGCTTCTGGAGCCCTGTTTTCTCCAGAGTATCTCATGAGATTAGTCCAAGTTATAGACTTTGCAAACTACTCATTTTCAAATATCTCTGTTATCTCAGAATGGATGACACAGATGCTTTTCAAGTTAATATCCTCAGCCCTGATATTTTATAGAGTACCAGAATCAAATATTCAATTCCTCCCAGGTATCTGCAGATTATAGTCCCACAAACACCTCACCCTCAGTACTTCTTCCAAGGCATCTATGACATCCAAAATAGAGAGTAAAATTTCTCATTTTTCTCTGTAACTTTAACACTGTTCTGTCTTAACCTTAATTCAGTGTGAGTTGGTCATCTGTTACAATTCTATCTCCCCTGCTGGACTGAAAACCCAGATGCAGGGTCCAGGCCTCTTCTTCACTCTTTTCCAGAATTTGGAACAGAATGGGAGTTCAAGATATATATTTTTAATTAAATTTAAAATACAAAAACCCTGGGGGAAAAAAAGTAATACCTTTGACACTTCTTAAACAATGTTTTAATGCTTTTTTTTTTTTTTTGGCTTACTTCTCTACATACTTAAATTGAGGCTCAGGGATAGATCTGAAAGCTCTAGGAAACTAAGGTGAGATACTGGAGTGGAAAATGTATAGAGAAATAGGGCAATTAGATTTGCTAAAGACAAACCAGACAGACTTAATAATACTAGATAGTGCTAGCAGTGTCTTTGAAAAAAAAAAAATGTGTCTTTTGTTTTCATTTTTGTGTTTTGCCAGTCTTGAGGATTTCACAGTTTGGCTTGGGTCCAGTGTGGTGATTAAACATTTGTTTCTTAGAAAGCAAATTGGTTCTTTTGTTCTGTGTTGCTCACTTCAAGATTAAATCAGGGGATTTGGAAGGATGTACTAAAGTTTCATCTGGTTTGTTGGGAACAATATACTACTAGATAATCATTCCTTTATAACAGCTCAAGAAAGTAATAGTTTTTTTTTCTTTAATTAAAACTCCATATACACTTCTATTAAATTCACACCAGAGGAAACATCATGACTGGGTTTTGAGGAGCCCACCAAATCTTCCTGCCTCAATTCTTTGCTGAGTCCAGAAATGTCATTTCTCTTTCTTTTCAGATGGGTATGTTATGGGTCCATTTATCTTTGCATGCAGGTGCAGTGAGACAGAGATGAGAATGAGAATCTGCCAAGCACTAGGAAACAATATTAAATGAGCACCTTGAGGAAATTGCAACGTAGTTTCTCAGAATTTCCAATTCCAGGTATCTTACTTTGGAACTTTTGTATTACTTTGACATCACTTATAAAATGTTCCATTTCTGAAACTGCTAGACCCACAGAAATTAGTAGCCTTTTTGGGGCAATGTATAAAAGGAAGACCATAGATTACAATTTGCTGACTGTAAAAATAAATAGGTTGATTTTTTTTTATCACCTATCAATATAGCTTTGTTCATCAAGAAAAAGTCAGTGTTAGATCTTTCTTCTTTGAGTCTATGTGAATAAAAAACAAACTTCAGAGAATCAAACCTCATAGCATAGTTATTACGTTATTCTTCCCTGGTGTCTCAGACAGTAAAGAGTCTGCCTGCAATGAAGGAGACCTGGGTTTGATCCCCTGGGTCTGATAGATCCCCAGAGAAGGAAATGGCAGCCCACTCCAGTATTCTTGCCTGAAAAATCGCATGGATGGAGGAGCCTGGCAGGCTACAGTCCATGGGGTTGTGAAGAGTTGGAACATTATTCCAAGTTCAGGTACTACAATCAACAAAATATGTTTTTCTTTGTATTGATTTAGATACTTGGGGTCACTTTGCAGTATACAAGACATGATTTGACTAAGTTAGGCCTATATTCACAATGTAAAGTAGTGCTTTTTAATAGAGCTATCTAGTAAGCTAAACATACATTGAAACATGTCAATGGTTGTGTTTATTTAAAGTAGATGGGATAAGGATGACGATTTAGACACAAATGAGGAGCTACTAAAAAGAGTGATAACCTGGCACACTCACTTCCACGTTCATCACCTGTACTCTGATGGGGGTGCAAAAGCACAGGACAGCACTTTTCTTATATAAACATGATATGTATGGGTATGTCACACAAATTGTTTAAAACACACATTAGCACATTCAACAGTTCTTTCTCCTCAAAGTGAATTTCAGAGATTTTGAGCAAAGTTTTAGGAAATCAAAGGAAAATATTTGTGAGTTAACATACATAAAACTCTTCAAAAGTAAAAGGGACAGAGTAAGCTCTCTGCATTTACTATTATTGTTTCTAGAATACTTACTGTCAAGTTAAGGATTTATAAATTAGTTGTGTGCATGCTTAGATGCTTCAGTCATGTTTGACTCTTTGCAACCCTATGGACAGTAGCCCACCAGGCTCCTCTGTCCATGGAATTTCTCAGGCTAGAATACTGAAGGGGTTGCCATGCCCTCCTCCAAGTGATCTTCCTGACCCAGGGATCGAACCAAGGTCTCTTACATATCCTGTGTTGGCAGATGGGTTCTTTACCACTAGCGCCACTTGGGAAGCCCTATTGTGCATGAGGCTATCATACTATAAGATGTAAGATTGACAAATACAGTAGACACAGTGGGTTTTTTTTTGTTTGTTTGTTGTCCCAAAAGTAGCCTGCATATCAGTGGTAAAAAAAAAATGTACAAACACCGTGTGGTAAAGCCGAGTGGTAAAAACTTGGCGACATCAGGAGTTCAGAGAATGGAGAAATTCTTGTGGCCTGAGGCAAGGTATATAGTGATTCATTACATTAGAAGAAGATTGGAGGAGATAGTAAGCATTTCAGGAAGGGAAAGAAAAAAAGAAATGGAGATAGGACTACATAAAATATTTATAGCCTGGATGTACTCGAGCCTGGGCTAAGAGGATGAGATTAGAAAAGAACACCAGAATCACAGATTTGGACTTCATTTAGTTATTGACATTTTCTGAGTAGTAATAAGCCAGGATGACATTTGTGTTTTGGAAAGTTAACATGACAGTTATGTATTCAGTTAACATGTCCAGTTATACATACTTTCCATGCTGGATTAAATGCCTTCATTATAAAAATGTTATTTCAGCTTCTTAAGGATTATGGTCAATTTTTAATAAACACTAACTTTATTTCTATGGCTAAAATAATTAACTAAATAATGGTAGATGAAAGAGATAGCCATTTTAATGCGCTAATAATTTAGTAAAATTTTGAAACCTGGTACTAGAACTTGGGTTTTGGATGAGCATGACAATAATTCAGTTATGAGCTTTGCAACTCACTTATGTGAATTTGGACAAGTTATTTAACTCCATGAAACATCCATTTCTCATATATAAAATGCTGAATAGTAAAGCTTTCCTCATTGGTATGTTATAAGAATGAAATAACATATTTTAAAATGTCCATACATATCTACCACATATAATAATTATGCAGTTCATGTTAAGTACAGTTAATGTCTGTAAACTAAGTGTAAAAAGTAGAAAGCAGATCTTATTGTATCTATTACAGGGTTCAGAACACAATACACTTTTATTTTTCTAGCTTCAAGAAGCTTACAATCTATGTTTGCCCTACTATCTCACTGATTTCTGTTTTAAAACCTCATTAATTTGTTTTTTCTCTTCTTTTTCTGTTGGTAGTATCTAGAGGTCAAATTTTGGATTTCTTTATCTCATAATTTCCCTTGAAGCCCTTATCCAGTCCTATGACTTTAAATATTATCTGTGTGCTGATTATTTTTGTGCTAATTTTAAGGATATGTTCTCAAATTCTGTGATAATTCCCCTTCTAAAAGACTGAGCTTAATTCCACTTCCCTGAGTCTAGAGTGTGGATTGTACACAGTGACTCTCTTCTAGTACTACTTAAGGGATGGAATGTCACTTTTGAGATAAGGGTTTTCATTTTGGGTTCTCTCTATCTCTTTCTTCCTTTCTTTCCCTCTTTCAGTCATCCACTGCTGTGTGAAGACGTGCCCTATATAGAGGTCCACAGAGTAAGGAAATGAAGCTTCTTGCCAACAGCCACAGGAGTAAACTTGGATGGAGATTCTCCAGCCTCAATGAAGTCTTCAGAGAGACTGCATGCAGCCTGTGACAACTTGATTACAACCTCATGAAGAACTGTGAGCAAGAATTACTGGAACAAGCCATGTCTGAATTTCTAACATTCAGAAAATGTGTGAGATTATTATTATTATTATTTTGCTTTCAGTTCAGTTCAGTTCACTTCAATCATGTCCAACTCTTTGTGACCCCATCAACTGCAGCATGCCAGGCCTCCCTGTCCATCACCAACTCCTGGAGTTTACTCATGTCCATTGAGTTGGTGATGCCATCCAACCATCTCATCCTTTGTTGTCCCCTTCTCCTTCTGCCCTCAATCTTTCCCATCATCCAGGTCTTTTCAGATGAGTCAACCCCTTTGCATCAGGTGGCCAAAGTATTGGAGTTTCAGCTTCAACATCAGTCCTTCCAATGAACACCCAGGACTGATCTCCTTTAAGATATTTTGCTTTAGGATGCTAAATTTGGGGATAATTTGTTACATAGCAGTAGATAACTAATGCAACCCTTGAATTTCTCTCCAATCAGACCTCTACTTTGAACTCCAGACTTGTATATCCAACTGGACTCTTGCTATCTCTACCTAAATGTCTAACAGACATCTTGAACTCAGCATGTTTAAAACTAAACTCCTGCTCTTTACTCTCTCCCTCCAAAGTTCAACATAACTTCTTGGCACCAGTTGCTATGTTTCTCAGGCTTGTTATTAAGTCTTTACAAAATACTTGACTTCTGTCTTTTATACTCCTTCCCCAATCTACTAGGGAATTCTTTGACTCTACTTAAAAACTATATCCTGAGTTGACCACTTCTGACCAACTCACTACTACCATTCTAGGACTGCTGCTGCTGCTGCTAAGTCGCTTCAGTCGTGTCTGACTCTGTGCCACCCCATAGACGGCAGCCCACCAGGCTGCCCTGTCCCTGGGATTCTCCAGGCAAGAACACTGGAGTGGGTTGCTATTTCCTTCTCCAATGCATGAAAGTGAAAAGTGAAAGGGAAGTCACTCAGTCGTTTCTGACTCTTTGTGACCCCATGGACTGCAGCCCACTAGGCTCCTCCATCCATGGGATTTTCCAGGCAAGAGTACTGGGGTGCCATCGCCTTCTCCGATTCTAGGACTAGTTAACCTCATTTCATTGTAAGAAACTTCCTATTGTCTTTCAGTTTCTCTCCTTGTCTCCCTCCCACTCTGTATATTCTCAACACAGAAGGCAGTTATCCTTTAAAAATGTATCCTTATCCTTTAAACACTTGAGTCAAATTTCTAGCTTAGATAGTAGTGGAATGGCTTGTACTGGACTAACCTTACTGCAGATAGAAATTATTAACCCTGGACAGAATTTTTTTTTAAAAAGCAGTTAAATCCCTCTCAGCGCCTGCCTATTTTGGATTAGCACTGGTGTATAATCCAAAGTAGGCAGACGCTGAGAGGGATTTAACATTTGAAAGAAGGTTACCATACTGGGTAGCAGCCACATTTACAAGGCTCTTCTCCTCAGGGCAATACCCAATTAATGTGTGGTGCAGTTGGATAAAACTAAGCAGAAGCCACTGTTAAAATGACTTGTAATTTTATGAGAGGTAGAAACTATCAGAGTGACTGGAAATTAACAGAAGAGAACCCAGAAAGAAGCGACAGGTTTGATTTCAAAACTCCCAACAAACCTGTGGACAATTTCCTGAAATTCATATATAGAAAGCATTACGTTAAGAAGTGCAGACGAAATCAATAGCATGATGGCTAAAAAGTTAAACATAGGTTTTAGCTCTTGATCCTTTTACTGAGTCCTGCCAAATAAAAGGCTCTTATAAATACCTCAGACTTTCCACTGAAACTCAGGAAATTCCCCATATTAGATACAAATACTATTTTCCTCTGATTGGCCCAAGTGCTGAGAGCAACATGGAAACAAATATGTTCCAACAAAATATAAAACACTTCAACAATTCAATGTGATGATCAACCAGTAATTTAACTATTAGAAAAATTAATTACCACATGTCATAGGAAGAAAACAGAATATGGAACTTCAATTAACAACAAATGTGCAATAAAAATTTTATTAGATATAGGAAAATATGAGTTATTGTCAAGGATGAAAGCAATCAATATCAATAGACCACTGATAATTAGTCAACGATTAACAGTAAAAGACATTTAAGCATCTATAATAAGGACTTAATTTAAAAGGTGGTCATAATGAGAGTGAACAGTTGGAAATTATTGGCAAAGAAATAAAAGCTCTAAAAAATCAAAAAGAAGAAATGAAAAATTTAGCATCGGAAATAAAAGCATTCTGTTGTTGAATTTAGTAGAAGATTGGAGTTAGCAGATTAAATGTTTTGACAAGAAGAATAAAAGCTGTCTTGAGCAGCAACACCAGAGATGTTCAAGTGAGAAATAGATTTAAGGGACTAGATCTGATAGAGTGCCTGATGAACTACGGACAGAGGTTCATGACATTGTACAGGAGACAGGGATCAAGACCATCCTCATGGAAAAGAAATGCAAAAAAGCAAAATGGCTGTCTGGGGAGGTCTTACAAATAGCTGTGAAAAGAAGAGAAGTGAAAAGCAAAGGAGAAAAGGAAAGATACAAGCATCTGAATGCAGAGTTCCAAAGAATAGCGGGAAGAGATAAGAAAGCCTTCCTCAGCCATCAATACAAAGAAACAGAGGAAAACAAAAGAATGGGAAAGACTAGAGATCTCTTCAAGAAAATTAGAGACACCAAGGGAACATTTCATGCAAAGATGGGCTCGATGATAAAGGAGAGAAATGGTAGGGACCTAACAGAAGCAGAAGATATTAAGAAGAGGTGGCAAGAATACACAGAAGAACTGTACAAAAAGATCTTCACGACCAAGATAGTCACAACGGTGTGATCACTCACCTAGAGCCAGACATCCTGGAATGTGAAGTCAAGTGGGCCTTAGAAATCATCACTACAAACAAAGCTAGTGGAGGTGATGGAACTCCAGTGGAGCTATTTCAAATCCTGAAAGATGATGCTGTGATAGTGCAGCACTCAATCTGCCAGCAAATATGGAAAACTCAGCAGTGGCCACAGGACTGGAAAAGGTCAGTTTTCATTCCAATCCTAAAGAAAGGCAATGCCAAAGAATGCTCAAACTACCACACAATTGCACTCACCTCACACACTAGTAAAGTAATGCTCAAAATTCTGCAAGCCAGGCTTCAGCAATACGTGAATCGTGAACTCCCTGATGTTCAAGCTGGTTTTAGAAAAGGCAGAGGAACCAGAGATCAAATTGCCAACATCTGCTGGATCGTGGAAAAAGCAAGAGAATTCCAGAAAAACATCTATTTCTGCTTTCTTGACTATGCCAAAGCCTTTGACTGTGTGGATCACAATAAACTGTGGAAAATTCTGAAAGAGATGGGAATACCAGACCACCTGATCTGCCTCTTGAGAAACCTATATGTAGGTCAGGAAGCAACAGTTAGAACTGGACATGGAACAACAGACTGGTTCCAAATAGGAAAAGGAGTACGTCAAGGCTGTGTATTGTCACCCTGCTTATTTAACTTCTATGCAGAGTACATCATGAGAAATGCTGGACTGGAGGATGCACAAGCTGGAATCAAGATTGCCAAGAGAAATATCCATAACCTCAGATATGCAGATGACACCACCCTTATGGCAGAAAGTGAAGAGGAACTAAAAGCTTCTTGATGAAAGTGAAAGTGGAGAGTGAAAAAGTTGGCTTAAAGCTCAACATTCAGAAAACGAAGATCATGGCATCTGGTCCCATCACTTCATGACAAATAGATGGGAAAACAGTGGAAACAGTTTCAGACGTCATTTTTGGGGGCTCCAAAATCACCGCAGATGGTGACTGCAGCCATGAAATTAAAAGACACTCCTTGGAAGAAAAGTTATGACCAACCTAGATAGCATATTCAAAAGCAGAGACATTACTTTGCAAACAAAGGTCCATCTAGTCAAGGCTATGGTTTTTCCTGTGGTCATGTATGGATGTGAGAGTTGGACTGTAAAGAAGGCTGAGCACGGAAGAATTGATGCTTTTGAACTGTGGTGTTGGAGAAGACTCTTGAGAGTCCCTTGGACTGCAAGGAGATCCAACCAGTCCATTCTGAAGGAGATCAGCCCTGGGATTTCTTTGGAAGGAATGATGCTGAAGCTGAAACTCCAGTACTCTGGCCACCTGATGCGAAGAGTTGACTCATTGGAAAAGACTCTGATGCTGGGAGGGATTGGGGGCAGGAGGAGAAGGGGACGACCGAGGATGAGATGGCTGAATGGCATCACTGACTCGATGGACATGAGTTTGAGTGAACTCTGGGAATTGGTGATGGACAGGGAGGCCTCTGGTGTGCTGCGATTCATAGGGTCACAAAGAGTCGGACATGACTGAGTGACTGAATTGAACTGAACTGAACTGAGAGATGTTCATATTCTAATCCCTGGAACCTAGGAGCCTATAAATATCTTACTGTGATATTATGATTTATAACATATATATGTATATTTATATATTTGAACTTTGTCCCAGTTTCTGACTCAGAGCTCCTAAGAATTGGAATTTCCTAAATGACAAGAGTGATAAGGATGAAATGGATATCTTCCATTATTCATAACAAGCCTCTTTCTACCACACTTGAGTTTTTATCACTGAGGTGAATTTAGAAAAGTCCCTAGGTAACCTAATGATGGGGACTGTTTAACAGAGGAACCAACCTTGATAAAAGAGTTGGAACTTTTGGTCCTAGGGTCTGACTTTAACACTCAACATTCAGAAAACTAAGATCATGGCATCTAGTCCCATCCATTCATGGCAAATAGATGGGGAAACAGTGGAAACAGTGACAGACTTTATTTTGGAAGTCTCCAAAATCACTGCAGATGATGATTTCAGCCGTGAAATTAAAAGATGTTTTCTCTTCAAAAGAAAAGTTATGACCAATCTAGATAACATATTCAAAAGCAGAGATATTACTTTGCTAACAAAGGTCAGTCTAGTCAAAGCTATGGTTTTTCCAGTAGTCATGTATAGATGTGAGAGTTGGACTATAGAGAAGGCTGAGCACCAAAGAATTGATACTTTTGAACTGTGGTATTGGAGAATACTCTTGAGAGTTTCTTTGACTGCAAGGAGATCCAACCAAACCATCCTAAAGGAAATCAGTCCTAAATATTCATTGGAAGGACTGGTACTAAAGCTGAAACTTCAATACTTTGGCCACCTGATGCAAAGAACTGGCTCATTTGGAAAGACTGAAGGTGGGAGGAGAAGGAGACAACAGAAGATGAGATGGTTGGATGACATCACCAACTCACTGGAGATGAATCTGAGTAAACTCTGGGAGTTGGCAGTGGACAGGGAGGGCTTGTGTGCTGCAGTCCATGGGATCACAAAGAGTTGGACACAACTGAGTGAACTGAACTGAACTGAGGGTCTTACCTCTTGGGAAGGGATAAGGGCTAGAGACTGAGTTAATCTCCCCACAGTCAATGATTTAATCCATCATGCATACATGATGAAAGCTCTGGAAAAATCCACAGGGATGAGGTCCAGAGAATCTTCAGGTAAGTAAACTTGTGAACATACTAGGAGAGTGGTATGCCCAGAGAAGACATGGAAGTTCCTTGACTGTTTCCCACATACCTTGCCTGAGGCATATCTTCCACCTGGCTATTTCTGAGTTATATTTTTATAATATGTTTTTAAAATAAAGTTTTATAATCTAGTAAGTAAAACATATTCCTGAATTTTGTGAGCCACTCTAGCAAACTAATCAAGCCGGAGGTCCTGGGAACATTTGGACTGTAGTCAGCTGGTCAGAACCATAGGTAACAACCAGTCTGCACTTGCAGTTGGCATTTGAAATGGCGGGCGGCATTCTTCTAGGACTGAGCCCTTAACTTATGGAATCTGACACTATTTCCAGGCAGGTGATGTCAGAATTGGAGTGAAATTGTAGGACACCTGGTTAATGTCACAGAATTGCTTGGTTTTGAGAAGCTCCAAAGGGTGCACCCCTCACTCTCCCAACATATTTGGTGACCAGAAGTATCGAGTGTGAGTAACATTAAAGAAGCTGCACAGGAGGAAGTGAGTTTTTCCTTTACAGTAACTTTTCATGGCAAAGGATTTTTGCACGTGGAATTAAAACGACAAACTTCAAAACAGATATCCTGAATTATCTACATGGTCCCCATATAACCCTATGGGCCTTTAAAAGTGGAAGTAGGTCATAGACTTGAGAAAATGGAAAAAGACAAGAAAGATTTGAAATGTGAGAGACACATGACCAAATTTTGATGGATTTGAAGACTGAGAAAGGAGACCACATGCTAAGGCAGTTAGGGAACCTCTAAAGCTGGGAAGGACCCTCAGCTGATAGTTTGCAAAAAGACAGGGACCTCAGTTTTAGAAACATAAGGACCTGGACTCTGTTCATAACTTACGTGGATTTACCTAGACCTTCCATAAAAGGAGACAGCTTTGCTGACATGTTGATTGTAACCTGGTGAAACCCATGTCAGATACTAGACCTACAGAATAAACCTGTAGGATAATACATGTACATGAGTCTAAGCCTCTAAATTTGTGGTAATTTGTTATGGCACCAATTGAAAACTAACATAAAAGGGTCAATAAACTTCAAAATAGATAAATATATAAAAAAGAAGGGGACAGATAATTATTTTTTCTAGTATTGGCCAAAAATTCCCCAAATTTGTTCAACAAGATAAACTTACAGGACCAAAAAGCTTGAATAACTCCTTATATGCATATGCTAAAATCATAAATCTTTTAGAAGAATGTACAGGAGAATATTAGGTAAGGATTTCTTAAGACAAAACTACACTAAACATGAAAGAAAATAATCATAAATTACACTTCATCCAAATGAATGTATTTTGCTTATTAAAATATACAGATAAGAGGGAAAAGTCAAATTATGGACTGAGAGAATATATTCGCAATACATAAATCTAACAAAGAAATTACATCCAGGATAAAGAATTCCTTCCAGGCCTTAAGAAGCTAAAGAACCCTTTAAAACAGAGTAAAGGAATTAAATAGATATCTCACAAAGGAAAATACTTGATGGTGAAAAAGTATATGAGAAGGTGCTGACATGACAAATGATTAGGAAATTCAAATTAAACAACAATGATTTACCATCATACATCAACCAAAAAAATCTGTAGCCTACCAGGCTCCTCTGTTCATGGAATTCTCCAGGAAAGAATACTGGAGTGGGTTCCCATTTCCTTTTCCAAGGGACCTTCCTGACCCCTGGATGGAAACCAGGTCTCCTAGCATTGCAGTGGAGTCTTTATCATCTGAGCCACCAAAATACAGGTTGGAACCCACTAATCTGGTCTAAAGTTCTAATTTTACAGATAAGGAAACTTTTACAAAGAAAGGTAAAATTTCTTTACCAAGATTATGCAACTAGTAATTTAAATTCTATGAAATTGACATTTTTGTAGGTTAAAAAAATTAATAATGGTGACTTCACATAGTTAAAAATAATAATAGTATGCTTGGTCTTCAGACATCTAGGGATGTGTCTTTCTAGTTGGCCATGATTTTTGCTGGATATAGAAAACAAAATACTTTGAAAAGATTCTCCAATGATAGATACTCTGTTAAGTCGAAACATTTTCTTGATAGCCAGGACCCTCATATATGGTCACACTCATGGTGCCAGGCACACTGTTCAAGTATTCCACAATGCAAGTGGTAGTAACATCACAGTCTATGTTGGAGAAAAAAAATATTACATCCATGGTTTTTTGAGCTTGTTTCTTTTCCTTGATATTTGACACCAATATTCATTAATTATTGCTATCCCCAATTACTTATACTGGATAACCCTCTAAATCTTTTCAAATTCCTTTCTGTTTGATATCTCTCATGTTTACAGTCATAGTGACCTGCTTGTCCTGCTTGTCACTTTCCTGTTTGTAGCTCTTTTCCTTGTATAGCTCTCTATCCCTCTCTGCCTTCTCCTTCATGAGAATAATGCCATCTGCTGTATGCTCTTCTCTCCATGACCAATGTCATCAAAGTGAACCCTATCCAGCCTTAATGTAAATTTATAAATTAATTTGTTTATATAAAGTAATTCTTATCTGAAGCACATAAGCAGAAAGAAAAAACAAGAATGTGATCTCTAGGTGCTCATTTTTTTCTTAAATATTTCTGCATATGGAGATAGTTGGATGTGATTTGAATTATATTTTAAAGGCTATTTTATTTTTATATCTGCATGTATGGCTGAACTGATATGTTGCTCCATTACAGTTTTCTAGAAGCAGCATGGGGGAGAAGAAAACTAGGAAAACAGAGTATAGACCAGAAGGGAAGTTAGAGATAGGATCCAAACATGTATTTAGAAGAAGGCTGAATAACTTCATTATGTGGAAGAAAGATCAGCAAACATGTAGAGATGTGAAGTCATCCTAGCAACAGTTTCCCACTGTGGCTAGGATGCCAACAATAGCTTTAGCTGAGAGCCTCTTTTATTCAGAAAACACTACTACTAATTCTGACATTCATTCCAATATGTAACTTTATCATAGGTGTACAAGTCTTATTTTGGGGAAAAAACTAAAAAAAAACAAGTAATACTGAATAAAAATGTGATCTATTTTTTTTTTCAAATTTCTGTTTTAAATTAAACTGCTAGAATTTACCAGCAAAAATAGGACCAATTTGATGTTTTATTGATTTAGAAATATCATGCTTTTTCAGACTTTACATGCTATGCTTTGATGGCCTGGTTGCTGGGTGCTATATTTCAGCACAAAGCCTTAATAACACTCTTGGGGATGGAAGGTTATTGCTGTTTGTTTGTTTATCATTTTTTCCTGACTAGAAAGTCAATATAGATATGTGCATTTTGTTGCAGGTTACTAACTACAGGCTGAAAATAGTTTTGTAAGACAGAGTTTGTTTATTTTTCTTCTTTCTTCCTTCCATCAAGATCCAGCATAGATAACAAACATTTGAAAAGAAAATAACTAGGGAAAGAAAATAATCATGAAGATTTTTTCCCTTAATATTTATAAAGGCTGAAAAAAATCCCTCGTGATTTTTATGGAACTTAATGGTAACTTTTCTTTTCATGGATTTATTAGAAATTACTAACTGAGTGTTCAGATCCAGTGCTTTATTTTTATAAGAGTTTTATCTACATTCCATTCACTCATGAAAAACACATTTTCCTAACTCATCTACTTTAACAGTAGGACTTAAAATGCCTTAGGATAGGAAAGTGAGTACTGAGAAGGGCTCTGCCTAAAAGGAGATTTTGGTTGGCATACTTTTCAGCAAGACATAGATTAAGATGGCCAGATGTCCAGATTGTCTTTTCCAATTGTAATTCAATTCACTTTAACAAATAGTTTTCTAATGGTCTAAAAATTACAAAACATTGGATTGGAATGGGCAGGAAATAAACATATGGCATATCCTTCTTCCCCTAAGTAGTTTACTTTGGTTGGGTTTGGGGGAGGCAATAAACCTTGTACATATGTAGCTGTTGTAGGAAGCAGGAGTAAGTGGGTTTTGTTAAGGAGCTATCAGTATGGTGCTATAATGTAACAAACCCAAATAAATGCCATTCATTCAGGACTGAAGGGGTTATTAAGCCTTTAAGTTCAGTTCAGTTGGAGTTCAGTCGCTCAGTTGTGTTCAACTCTTCGCGACCCCATGAATTGCAGCACACCAGGCCTCCCTGTCCATCACCAACTCCCCAGAGTTCACTCAAACTCACATCTGTCAAGTCGGTGATGCCATCCAGCCATCTCATCCTCTGTCGTCCCCTTCTCCTCCTGCCCCCAATCCCTCCCAGCGTCAGGGAGGCTTTTCCAATGAGTCAACTCTTCCCATGAGGTGGCCAAAGTACTGAAGTTTCAGCTTTAGCATCATTCCTTCCAAAGAACACCCAGGGCTGATCTCCTTTAGAGTGGACTGCTTGGATCTTTCTTGCAGTCCAAGGGACTGTCAAGAGTCTTTTCCAACACCACAGTTCAAAAGCATCAATTCTTCAGCGCTCAGCTTTCTTCACAGTCCAACTCTCACATCCATTCATTACTTTAAGGAGGGAGCTATTTTTGAAATAAACGTTGGAAGAAATAAGTTTTTAAAAGCAGAGAAATGCATATCAGAAGGAGGGAAAAGCGTGAACCAAATGCAGTTTTAATTTGCCCGCAAGTAGTAGTAGTGTTAACTGCTCAGTCATGTCTGACTCTTTGCGACCCCACTGATTGTATAGTCCACCAGGTTCCTCTCTCCGTGGGATTCTCCAGGCAAGAATACTGGAGTGGGTTGTCATTCCCTTCTACAGTGGCAGCAAGTAGGGGGATTATAAAGGTTTTGACAAAAATTGGAATTGTGTTTTAGGCAGTGACTTTTAAGATGAAGTTCAAACAAATAACTCAGCAGATTACATAGAATTCCATGTGTATTTATTTGGTGAAATGTAACGAGGTCTTAATATAAATCTCTTTATAATCTGGATTCAATCTATTTACCATTCCCCCACCCATACACCAAGATTAAAAGTAGAACCTAAGGAAACTCTAAAATATAAAGGATGGACACAGAATTATAAGTGGAAAAAATGGCTGAGAAGAAACAACAGTATAAAAAAATATGGAGTAAATAAACTAAGATAGAATGATGTAAGAACATATATTTTTCAGCTTAGAATAATCCTGACACAAAAGCTAGAAAAGGACAATAACAAATAAAATTGCCGATCAATGTTCTTTATCAACACAGACTAAAAATTCTGAGTTGAGTCATATATAACTGGAAATCAGTTATATATAGAAAGAAAAATGACCAAGCAAAGTTTATTCCAGGAATGAAAGGATGGTTTAAAGTTTGAAAATTGATCGGTATAATTCATCACATTAATAGTATATTATGGTCTCAATAGATGCAAAGAAATACTTGATAAAATTCAACACCCATTTATAATAAAAACTCAGCAAACCAGAAATTTAAAGCCACTTTCTTAATCCAACAAATAATGTCTGCAGTTCAGAAACTTGCTACAGCCATTTGAAAAGTGTTTTCATGGAATGACTTGGGGTTGGGGGTAAAGCCTGTATAAAAGGAATGAAGAATAAGGGAATTCAATGTAAATGTTATTTACAAGGCTTGGCTACAATGGGAAAAAGGGTGATAGTTCCAGGAAGATATTACAAAGGTGTTTTTTGGAATTTATTTATTTTTGGTATTTTGAAAACTGGGGAAAATGAACTATTTATCATTACCTAAATAGACAGAGCAACAAGAGATCAAATTGCCAACATCCGCTGGATCATTGAAAAACCAAGAGAGTACCAGAAAAACATCTATTTCTGCTTTATTGACTACGCCAAGGCCTTTGACTGTGTGGATCACAATAAACTGTGGAAAATTCTGAAAGAGATAGGGAATACCAGACCACCTGACCTGCCTCTTGAGAAACCTGTATGCAGGTCAGGAAGCAACAGTTAGAACTGGACATGGAACAACAGACTGGTTCCAAATAGGAAAAGGAGTACGTCAAGCCTGCATATTGTCACCTTGCTTATTTAACTTATATGCAGAGTACATCATGAGAAACGCTGGGCTGGAAGAAGCACAAGTTGGAATCAAGATTGCCGGGAGAAATATCAATAACCTCAGATATGCAGATGACACCACCCTTATGGCAAAGGGTGGGAGGGATTGAGGGCAGGAGGAGAAGGGGATGACAGAGGATGAGATGGTTGGATGGCATCACCGACTCGATGGACATGGGTTTTGGTGGACCTCGGGTGTTGGTGATGGACAGGGAGGCCTGGTGTGCTGCAGTTCAAGAGGTCGCAAAGAGTCAGAAGAAGAACTAAAGAGCTTCTTGGTGAAAGTGAAAAAGGAGAGTGAAAAATTTGGCTTAAAGCTCAACATTCAGAAAACTAAAATCATGGCATCTGGTACCATCACCTCATGGGAAATAGAGAGACATTATTTTGTTAACAAAGGTCCATCTAGTCAAAGCTATGGTTTTTCCAGTGGTCATGCATGGATGTGAGAACTGGACTATAAAGAAAGCTAAACACCAAAGAATTGATGCTTTTGAACTGTGGTGTTGGAGAAGACTCTTGAGAGTCCCTTGGACTGCAAGGACATCCAATCAGTCTGTCCTAACGGAAATCAGTCCTGGGTGTTCATTGGAAGGACTGATGTTGAAGCTGAAACTCCAATACTTTGACCACCTGATGTGAAAAGCTGACTCATTGGAAAAGATCCTGATGCTGGCAGGGATTGAGGGCAGGAGAAGGGGATGACTGGCATCACTGACTAGATGGACATGGATTTTGGTGGACCTCAGGAGTTGGTGATGGACAGGGAGGGCCAGTGTGCTGCAGTTCAAGGGGTCACAAAGAGTCAGACACAATTGAGTGACTGAACTGAAATAGACCCATGAAGTTTTACTCATTGTGTTTTGCATATTGTATATATCTAGAAAGTGAAGGAGAAGGCAATGGCACCCCACTCCAGTACTCTTGCCTGGAAAATCCCATGGACAGAGGAGCCTGGTAGGCTGCAGTCCATGGGGTCGCTGAGGTTCAGACATGACTGAGCGACTTCACTTTCACTTTTCACTTTCATGCGTTGGAGAAGGACATGGCAACTCACTCTTGTGTTCTTGTCTGGAGAATCCCAGGGATGGGGGAGCCTGGTGGGCTGCCGTCTATGGGGTCACACAGAGTCAGACATGACTGAAGTGACTTAGCAGCAGTAGCAGCAGCAGAAAGTGAAAGTGAAAGTCACTCACTCAGTCATGTGTGACTTGTTAAGACCCCATGGATTATACAGTCTATGGAATTCTTCAAGCCAGAATACTAGAGTGGGTAGCTGTTCCCTTCTCCAGAGGATCTTTCCAACCCAGGGATTGAACCCAGGTCTCCCACATTGCAGGCAGATTCTTTACCAGCTGAGCCACCAGAGAAGCCTGGTATATATCTGGGGATTAACAGAAAAGAGATGCTCACTTAAAGGATTTAACTGGAGAGAGCTAAATGTTTGGACTCTTGAAAGATATACAGGGACTTGTGGTATTAGAATGTTTTACCACTCTTAGATCTAAAGTTGTAACCGTTAGAATTATGTGGTCCAACAAGATTAGTACTCTGAATTCTCTTTCTTCCCACTCTCTGTTATCTTCCAGGCACCTGCCATTGGCTGATCCTAACAGAAAACAGAGGGCAAGGAATCCTGGTTCATATCGTCCATAGGAATTACTATTGTAAGTCACAGAGAGATGGGCAGGAAGAGATCTGAAGAGGCCAGTGAAGACTAGTCAGCACATATATGTTCTAGTCTAACTTACGCCCTTCCCTACTTTTGTATCTGGCAAAATCCTCTTTTCTCTTTAAGGCTCAACCCATAAGAAATGTTCTATATGGACTCAAAGTGCTTCCTAAGCAAGGACAGGTGATTTCTCTTCTATTTATATTTATGTGTCTGTAGCAAAGAATATTTATTAGTGAAAGTACCTGACAGACAGTCTTAACCTGTATTATTTATCTCATTTACCCAAATAATCTTTTAAGGTAGATATAGCCATTTAACCCCAAGGAAACCTAGGCTTCAGTTCAGTTCAGTTCAGTTCAGTTCAGTTCAGTTCAGTCGCTCAGTTGTATCCAACTTTTGCGACCCCGTGAATCGCAGCACGCCAGGCCTCCCTGTCCATCACCAACTCCTGGAGTTCACTCATACTCACGTCCATCGAGTTGGTGATGCCATCCAGCCATCTCATACTCTGTCTTCCCCTTCTCCTCCTGCCCCCAATCCCTCCCAGCATCAGAGTCTTTTCCAGTTAGTCAACTCTTCACATGAGGTGGCCAAAGTACTGGAGTTTCAGCTTTAGCATCATTCCTTCCAAAGAACACCCAGGGCTGATCTCCTTTAGAATGAACTGGTTGGATTTCCTTGCAGTCCAAGGGACTCTCAAGAGTCTTCTCCAACACCACAGTTCAAAAGCGTCAATTCTTCGGTGCTCAGCATTCTTAGCAGGTTAAATAACTTGTCCAAATGTACTGAGCTGGTGACTGGCAATTTGTTATTACTACCTCCATCACTCCATGCTCCCATAATGCTTTGTGTATAGATCAGATAAAGCATTTACCACATTCTGTTTGCTGAAATTCAAGCACGAAAATCATACATGTGGCAAATGATTGCAGAATATCAACAGTCAAGCTGCTCATCCTGGTGCCTTTAATCACTAGTAACAGTTTGAGTTTCTGTAGGAGGAGACTCATGGACAGGGGTTCATATCTGGTATCTGTCCCAGTGACAAATGGAATGATAGCAGAGCATGGAGTCAGAGTTCTACTTTATTAGGCAGGTATACTTCTGTTGCAAATGATAAAAATCCTCCTTAATATAGTTTAAGCAACAAAAGAAAATGTATTCGTCCATGTCACTAGCCAGGCCAAAGTGAACCTGACTTAAATGTACATAATTAAATCTAAGGGTTCAAGGGTTCATACAATTTTTCAGGTTTTTTTTCTTTGACAATCTCTGTTTTACTTTTTTATCTTTTTCCTGTCTATTGCTCAATTTTTTTTCTGACAAGTTTTCTCTACTGCCACTGGTAGCCTTTGCTTTAGATGGCCCCTCCTTAGCACATCTAGCTGAAGGAGAATGTCTTTCCAATATCAATTTATCAATTTAGGAAGGCATTTGTTTGATCTTGCTTATTTGTTAAATGCTTACCCCAGGATTAATTACTGTGATAGAGAAACTGGTCCCATTAACTGGTCATCATGTTTGAGATATAAGTCCACCACTAAGGATGGGAAAGGAACTTACTGTAGGATGCTAGAAAAATAATGAGATTTAATGGGAAATGTGCTGGGTAGTTTACCCAAATAACTATCACAATCTTTTCCCAATCTTTTTGCCAAATCTATTTTCAAATTAAGTGTATTCTTCTTTCAAAACATGTTTTTGCTTTTTCTTTGTGTGCCAGTTCTATCATCAAGCTTTTCAGCACATAATTCAGTTCAGTTCAGTCACTCAGTCGTGTCTGACTCTTTGCGACCCCATGAACCGCAGCATACCAGGCCTCCCTGTCCATCACCAGCTCTTGGAGATCACTCAAACTCACGTCCATCAAGTCAGTGATGCCATCCAGCTGTATCATCCTCTGTTGTCCCCTTTTCTTCCTGCCCTCAATCTTTCCCAGATCAGGGTCTTTTCAAATGAGTCAGTTCTTTGCATCAGGTGGCCAAAGTATTGGAGTTTCAGCTTCAACATCATTCCTTCCAAGGAACACCCAGGACTTTCTTCACAGTCCAACTCTCACATCCATACATGACTACTGGAAAAACCATAGCCTTGACTATACAGGCCTTTGTTGGCAAAGTAATATCTCTGCTTTTTAATATGCTGTTTAGGTTGGTCATAACTTTCCTTCCAAGGAGTAAGCATCTTTTAATTTCATGGCTGCAGTCACCATCTGCAGTGATTTTGGAGGCCCCCCAAAAAAGTCATCCACTGTTTCCACTAGCATGAGTCAAATTATTAAAAGCAGGGTATTTTCACCCTTGTGAAAAATCTTTCTTACCATAGTTAATTCAGCACAGCGAATCTGTATTACAGTTTATCCATATTGTCAGATTCTTAAAAGCACAAGAAAGGCTTCATATTGAATGGTGTTTTATAATGGTCTCCACTGTTTTTCAGACTGACATAAGATGTACCTGACAACCCATTGACTTGTATCTGACATGTATCCAAATTGCTTTTCTGCTCGCCAGCTGTATCAATATTTCTTAAACCTTTGGGGTCAATAAGAATCTAATGAAAGCTGAGGACCCAACTCCCTAGAAAAATGTACATATAAACATACTATGAATTTTTTTTATAGACTCCTATGGAGTTCACATATCTCTAAGATAGAGAATAGCTTTTGATGTGGGGAAAGCAAAGTAGACAAGCACATAGAGTTGATGCCTTGGATGAGGAGTACACAATGCTTTGTAGGCTTTTTTTCAAGACTTCAGAATATTTAGAGGTAAAACATTGTCAGATTTACACTTTAATTATGTTGTGTCTAAAGATAAAGGAATTTAAGGTTATCAGAAAGATAGGTGCAAGAGAGATAAGTAAAGAAACTAGTATACATATAAAGGAGGTCAATCAGGCAAGACTTCCTAATTTATTGTAAGTAAGTAGGGATTGGAAGAAGGAGAATTCAAGGATGAACCTCAATCTTCCAAATGGATTATGGTGACATTAACTGAGACTACAAAAATCACTGCAGATGGTGATTGCAGCCATGAAATTAAAAGATGCTTACTCCTTGGAAGGAAAGTTATGACCAATCTAGATAGCATATTCAAAAGCAGAGACATTACTTTGCCAACAAAGGTCCATCTAGTCAAGGCTATGGTTTTTCCTGTGGTCATGTATGGATGTGAGAGTTGGACTGTGAAGAAAGCTGAGCACTGAAGAATTGATGCTTTTGAACTGTGGTGTTGGAAGAAGACTCTTGAGAGTCCCTTGGACTGCAAGGAAATCCAACCAGTCCATTCTGAAGGAGATCAGTCCTAGGTGTTCTTTGGAAGGACTGATGCTAAAGCTGAAACTCTAGTACTTTGGCCACCTCATGTGAAGAGTTAACTCATTGGAAAAGACCCTGATGCTGGGAGAGATTGTGGGCAGGAGGAGAAGGGGACGACAGAGGATGAGATGGCTGGAAGGCATCATTGATGGACGTGAGTCTGAGTGAACTCTGGGAATTGGTGATGGCCAGGGAGGCCTCTGGTGTGCTGTGATTCATGGGGTCACAAAGAGTTGGACACAACTGAGTGACTGAACTGAACTGAACTGAGACTAGAAATAGTAGAGGAGGAGCAACTTTGGTGACTTATGGTGACCTCTGTCAAATCGCTGAAATTTTAAGTTACACACATTAATGTTAGATAGTTGGACATGTATTTGAACTATGTTCATGATGACAATCTGGAATTCTTCTGCAGAACAATGTCTCTAAACCTTAACATACAGAAGAGTCACTTAGAAAGTCTGTGGAAATAGATTGCTGGGTCCTACCCTCAGAGTTTTTGATTTGGTAGGTCTAGGGTAAGGCTGGAAAATATGTTATCCTCTAATAGCCTCCCAGGTGGTACTGGTGCTGTTCTGGATATCTGGAAGACCACACTGGGAAACACTGATGTAGAAGACCTTTGTTGTTTTCAGTTTCTATCCAACTTTTTATTTTCTTGTTACTGCATCCCTTTCAGTGCCCCCAACATCCTTCGGGAAATTGCTTCTCTCTTACTCCAGCCATTCTATTCTTGTTTTTCTGCCTATGTTCATTCATGTATGATTACACATGGAGAGATACATCTGTATAGAAAACTACTTTCATAGGAACAATAAAATGGTGGCTGTCAGGGGCTGGGGACAGGGTGGGATAGGGCGATGTTGGTCAAAGGGTGTGTGTGTGTGTATTAGTCACTCTTTGCAATCCCGTGGACTGTAGCCCACCAGGCTCCTCTGTCCATGGGATTCTCTGGGCAAGAATACCAGCATGGGCTGCCATTTCCTTCTCCAGGGAATCTTCCCATCCCAGGGACTGAATCTGGGTTTCCTGCTTTGCAGGAAGATTCTTTACTCTCTGAATCACCAGGGAAGCCCTGGTCAAAGGGTAAAACATTCAATTATGCAAGTTCTGAGGATCTAATATACAGCTTGGTGACTTTAGTTTAAGATAAGCTATTGTTTATGTCAAAGTTGTTAAGAATAGATCTTATGTGTTCTTACCACCAAGAAAAAGAAGTTGACTGTGCAAGATGATAGATGTGTTAATTATCCTCTTTATCTTGGTAATCATTCCACAATGTATACAATTAAAATCATCTCCTTGCACACTTTAAATATATATGTTTATATTTGTCAATTACACCTCAATAAAGTTGGGGGAAAAAGAAGAGAATGAAACAGGAAAAGCTAGAAAGAGAGGAAAGGCTAGAAACAGAGAAGGAGAACAAAAGAGAAGAGAAAACAAAGTACAGAAAAGAGGGAAAGATGGTCTTTTATTTCCCATTCATCCCTCAAGCTGGGTCCAGCACTTGCCTTCCCAATTACTTGAGCAATAAATTCTCTCTTTTTTAAGTCAGCTAGAATGTGTTCCTGTAACTTTCTATGAAAAAGTCCCAATATATTTTCCTTTTATTTTTTAAAAGACTTTTTGTGATTCCGATTCTCACATGTGATATCTGGTTAGTAAAGCAAGTTGATAAATGTTCTTTGTTTAAAAAATTCAGTGATATTTATATTTTCCCAAATCAAATGAAATCAATATAATTCAAAGTTTATTTGCAAACTTCAGTTTTTGTTCTTGTTGCTTCAACTATAGCACAGAAAACAGCTGGGTTATAAGGCATTTTACTGATTTGGTTACCTTAAAATAAACACCAATCTAAGTAGAATTAGCCATAGAATATGCACTTGCATGGGCGGTGTCGAATAGTTTCTGCTCTGATGGTGGTAGTGTTATCATTACTGATTTAGAGGGACACATTCAGGTTTCTGTCTTGTAATATTTTGCAAGCAGTTCTGCATTCACAAGTTCAGTTGCTCTCAGTATTTTTATTTTATTATGATAAAATTAATAGGAAGGAGACCACCTGAGGCACATTAATTAATAGTTAAGAGAAAAATTTTGACCTATTTTCCCTCTTCATTCCTTCGACTGGATAGATAATATGTTTGCACTAATAAAATTGAGCCTGCTGCAATGCTGTATGTAATGTGAATTACCTTTCTGTGGGGAGCCAGGAGAACTTAGTATAACATGCAAAACCTCTGGAAAATACCAGATCTTGTTTTTGTTTTTCCTTGAATTCTCTCTCTGGTGTGCCTTGTGGTCTTCGGAGGGATTCTAAATCATCTGGATATTGTGGGAAAGAAAAAAAAAAAGATTAGCAATGACTTGATGAAGTTTCTCTCACTTCTTATATTGCTAACTGTGCAAAATTATTAATGTGTCTTTTTACTATTTATGGTCAATTCAATATCTTTGTGACAGTTGAAGAAGAAAGACGAATGCCCATGATTCATTTTGTTGAGATAGAACATTTCTAATCTTAAAAGAAAAGTAGAATATTACCTTTTGATGAGGCCTACTGGTCCAGAGACAAACAGGATCTTAATAATCTATCATTATTGAATGAAGATACTAAATGACATTTCTCTTATTCTCAAGACATCATTTTAACAGAAACTTTGGAGGAAGGGGTTGCTTTATATCCACAGGGGAGAAATTATTATTATTTTTAATTGAGAGTTAGGTATAAACCCTGAAACTATTATTCTCTAGTTATTTTATTAACTTACAGATGCATGAAGCTCTTCCAAGCCTATTTAATTTGTGTCTGTGACTTCTCTTTAAGAGCAAGGACAGATAGTGCACATTTCTTGGATATAGCACAAACAGGATCTTATTTCATTTGTTAGCTGAGTAGAAGCTGAACAGAGATTTTTTTGGAGAATCTAAAACACAGTTTCCCACTGAGCTAACCTCATTTTCTAGGATTCTACCATTGCCCTCACCATATGTCCGGCTGCATTATTATAAAGACATCCAACTGCTGAGGTTATTTCTGTTTCCAGTAAATAGATGCTAGTTATACTTCTAAAGTTGTCCTCATGCAAGTTAAATTTTCTTACAAAAGAATTATCAGAACTAATGTACAATGATTTTGATCATATAAATTCAATTAGAGGAAATGACATATAAAAAAGAGAAGGATGGGGCAATGGTTAGGGGTACTAGAAAGATAGATTGGAGTACAATATGAACGTTAGGCTAAGGAGTTTGAAATTAATTCCAGTACTGTGGAACTCCTTATAGTAGTTGGCGTGGGTCTCTGGATATCATTGCAGATTCAAACTAAATCCATATGTGAAGGTCTTTTTTTTGTGTGTGTGAGAATTTCTACTGCCAGCACCATTACCAAGCTTCATGTCTGATGTGAGAGATGTAAGAGAGAGAGAGGGGGCTGTCTCCTCTTTAGCCAAAAGATTATTTCATTTCAGATCCTTTGTTTCCATTCAAATAGCCCCTCCACCCCGTCCTCCTGCCAGCCTCTGTCTGATACATGCAGTTATTGTAAGCCAACTTTCTCTTGCAGTAGGCTCCTACAATTTTCTCATAAACATAGTGCATGAAAGCAACATAACCTGTATTTTAAGCATTGTACATATGCAAAGTATACATCAAGAAATGTGTAAGACTAGTAATCAAGAGTTGCAGTTCTAGAGTCACAATGCATTGGGTCAGTTCTATGTTCTGATCATTTACTTTCCATGTGACTCAAAAAATGACTTAAACTCCTTCAGTCTTTGTAAAATGAGGATAGTGTATGGGTCTCATATGATTATTTCAAAGTATTAATGAATTAGCAACTGTGAAGCATGATAACCTTGCACAATACAAAATAATGTCTCAATAAATGTCTGAAATATTTTTATAGATTTTGACCTGATGAGAGTCCTAGTCAGTTAATATGCTGCTACTGCTAAGTCACTTCAGTAGTGTCCAACTCTGTGCGACTCCATAGCCAGCAGCCCACCAGGCTCCCCTGTCCCTGGGATTCTCCAGGCAAAATACTGGAGTGCGTTGCCATTTCCTTCTCCAGTGCATGAAAGTGAAAAGTGAAAGTGAAGTCGCTCAGTTGTGTCCAACTTAGTGACCTCATAGACTACAGCCTACAAGGCTCCTCCGTCCATGGGATTTTCTAGGCAAGAGTACCGGAGTTAATATGAGTGAATGGAAAAAGCAAGGGGTTTTTAGTCAAGTGAATGTGACTTCAGATCTTGGCTCTGCTGCTACCAGCTGTGTTAACTTGGGCCTCTTTGAGCCCACCTTCAGATCAAAGAATTGCTCAGCAGGCAGACTCAGGCTGCAAGTAACAGAATGTCCTACTTGAAATGGCTTAACAAATAAGGAAAGAAGTACTACCTTGTATAGCCTGCAGTCCAAGGGGATGGAGGTGCAGTGTGTCACTTAACGTTTTCCTTACCACTCTTTGGCTTCAGCCTTTCTCTCCCTGTCAATTTTGTTCTCAGTCTGGCTCCTCTCATGGTCCCAAGTTGGGGGCTGGGGCAACTTGGGCAAGATGCTCCATTTTCCTACCTAAAATGAGAAAGAGAGATTCTTAGCCCATCATGAAATACAAGTTCTTCCTTTTACCCTTCTGAATCATTTTAGGACACATAGCCACCCTTATAACAATCACAAGAGTCAGAAAATGAGCATAGAATAATTAGAATCTTCCTTTAGAACAGATGAAGATAGAAATCTGAAAAAAAAAAACACAAAAAACCCACAATGAGGTACCATTTCACACCAGTCAGAAGAGGGTGTAGAGAAAAGGGAACCCTCTTACACTGTTGGTGGGAATGCAAACTAGTACAGCCACTATGGAAAACAGTGTGGAGATTCCTTAAAAAATTGCAAATAGATCTGCCTATGACCCAGTAATCCCACTGCTGGGCATACACACCGAGGAAACCAAAATTGAAAGAGACACATGTACTCCAATGTTCATTGCAGCATTGTTTATAATAGCCAGGACATGGAAACAACCTAGATGTCCATCAGCAGATGAATGGATAAGAAAGCTGTGGTACATATACACAATGGAGTATTACTCAGCCACTAAAAAGAATAAATTTGACTCAGTTCTAATGAGATGGATGAAACTGGAGCCGATTATACAGAGTGAAGTAAGCCAGAAAGAAAAACACCAATACAGTATACTGACACATATATGTGGAATTTAGAAAGATAGTAATGGTGACCCTGTATGTGAGACAAAAAAAAAAAACAACACAGATGTATAGAACGGACTTTTGGACTCTGTGGGAGAGGGAGAGGGTGGGATGATTTGAGAGAATGGCATTGAAACATGTATACTATCATGTAAGAAATGAAGCACCAGTTTATGTTCGATACAGGATACAGGATGTTTGGGGGCTGGTGCACGGCGATGATCCAGAGAGATGATATGGGGGTGAGAGGTGGGAGAGGGTTTCAGGATTGGGAGCTCGTGTAGACCTGTGGCTGATTCATGTCAATGTATGGCAAAACCAATACAGTATTGTAAAGTAGAATAAAGTAAAAATAAAATTAAAAAAATTTAATATAAATAGAATCATATAATCTGTAAAAAAAAATTTGCTATAAAATTTGGACTTGCTTAATTTTGAATGCTTATGAAGCTTTTAACTTTTTGTGTGTTTGTGTGTACCATTTGTAAGAAGATAAATTCAGATTTCTTTATTCCATAGGATTAAAGTGATTTTGGAATACAAAAAAACAAACAAAATCAGAGTTCTATTTGGAAAAATGAAAGGGAAATGGATATTGCATGGTCAACTAGGTATGGTCATCACAATTTGTTTTTAGTATTAAATAAGACAATATAGTGTTATTTAATATTAAATAAGATATCATAATGTTATATTAAATAAGATAAGTAACATGTATATCGTAGCACCCAACTGCAGTACCAAAATGCTAATTCTTCTTTTTTTTCTGTTGTAATTTTCTTATTCATAAACACTTCTTAAACTGAGGCTTTATCTGGCATTGATAAAGTTGGCATTTTCAACTGATTAGTTGAAAATAATGAAGGTTGGGGAGCTGAAGGGAGAGACTTAAGAGGAGTTAGAACAAGTTACAGATTATTATGGTACTTCAGGTAAGATGTAATAAATCCCAAACCATGGAGGAGACAAACTGGAAGATAGTGATAAATGTCAAAATATTATGAAGCTACAGTTCATAGGATTGGTGAGTGACTGGTGATAGGAGATGGATGGTAGGAAAGGACGTAGTTTTAAGATTTTGAATCTGGTTGCCAGGGAAAATGCCATTATCTTTAATACAGGGAGAAGAGCTGGTTTAGGGGAAGCAGGATGACTTTGGTTCATGTTGTCTTTGGTCTTCAAAGGTCTGGCAGATATCCAAGCAGATAATTCATGAGATTATTAATTTAGCATGGAAGCTAGACCCTTTGGTTCATTCAGATAGGGGTGTTATATGATGAAATTTCAGGAAGGATTGTGCGCATCTAAATGAAATGATTAAGCAAAGGAGTTAAGAAATGGCTACATTTATAAATAGGAAGAAAATGATCAAAGAGAATGTCAAAAACAGATACAACCCAAAAATAGATGCTGAGGGATAACTTATTTCAAACAAAGGGATACTCAACAATGTTTAATGGCACAGATGTTTCAGGAGTTTGAAAATAGAGAAAAGACACAGGACTCAGTGATTAGAACAGCAATACTACCTTTGAATAAGCAAATTCAGTAACATCAGTAATGAAAATTCAGAAACTTGTGGTCATCAGAAAAGGACTACAGAAATATCTGCTCTTTCAAAAACTTGGTGGTAAAGAGAAAATCATGGGGTGGAAAGCACAAGACACTACAGGATTGAGGAGTGATTTTTGTTCAAATTCAGAGAGAACTGAACAGATTTATGGGAGAAGAAACAAAATCTGTATAAGAGAAAAGACTGAAGATGCAAGAAAAAGGGGCAATGATAGAGAAAAAGAGGCAATGATAGAATGCCTCTCAATTTTTAAGGACTTACCATGTGGCAGGCACTATTAGTATTCCATTTTTCAAAGGCAGAAACTGAGCTTGTATGATGTTAAATAACTTATGCAGGTTCCTACAACTAAAAGGGGTAGAGCCATGCTAGGTGACTACTACGTGACTACGTACTCCCTGCTGCATGTGATTTCAGCCCCTGGAGGAGGGTGGTTAGGGGTCATCAGATACCAGTGAAGAGAGGCATTCACTTCGGCAGAGGAGAGAGACTTCTTTTTCACATCTATTTAAAAAAAAATTTTATGGGAGTATAGTTGATTTAAAATTTCGTATTATTTTGTGCTATACAGCAAAGTGAATCAGTTCTACATATATATATATATATATATATATATATATATATATATAATGTGTGTGTGTGTTCTTCAAAATTCTTTTCCTGTATAGCTCATTACAAAATGTTAAGAAGAGTTCCCTGTATAATTATATATATAAAATTATATAAAATAGTAGTGTAGGACAAAGAGAAAAAGAGAAAATGAAGGTGGGAAAGAATTTGAGATGGAAGAGATTGCAAAGTGCAAGTGAAAGTTCCTTAACTTGCTCATCAGAGCCCTGCCTTCAGAACACAAGAGCCAGGAAGATTTCTTAGCTTTAAGAAAATAGGAAAATTTCTAATAATCAATGCATAACTTGCCCTTTCACCACCCTCTTTGGCCAAATTTAACAGTTGTTACTTATAAAGTTTCTCCTTTAGTAGAGAATGAGCTAACATCATCAAAAAGAATTGTAAGAAAGGTATATAAATGGTAAATATAAAAGTTAAACACCTTAAAATACTCATAGAGTGAGCCCACAAACACTTAGAATTGGTAAACAGTTGTATAATATACATCATTTTACCAGTAGTATGAAGGGATATTATAATAATTGCTATTTTTTCATACTTTATTTTACCTCATGACCCTAGTTAGCTGGGCATTTTGGACCATTGCCTCAGGAAAGAGAAATACAGAAGAAAGCAGAGAAAATAGGGTATTAATTCTTAATTTTTGAAGTTTTGAGGCTAGGCCTCTGAAACTGAACAAAAAATTTGGATAACGCAAAATAATGAAAGTGACATAAAGAGCAATAAAATTCTGCCTCAATTTGTCTGCCACTGGTGTTGACAGACATCCATGACACAAACTGAGATGTGGAGGAAAGATGGAAGGGAAACCAGGAGTGAGGAGAGGCTGTGATCCCTGACAGGATCTGGGGGAACCACAGTTGCCCGATGGAGATCTGAAGATTGAAGAGCAGAGCACGCTTTTCATGGGTTCAACTCAGAGAGGAACTTCTGGCTTCGTGTATCCATAGAGTGTATGGAGACAAATGGGTCCACAGTTGCTTTTTTATTGTTTCTTGCATTTAACTGAAGTGTAAGAAAAATCGAGTGACCACTATATGTGGGAAAGCACCATAGAGAAGGAAAACAACTGTCTGGGGGAACTCAGCTGGCTTTCTCCAGGCTCAGAATGAAGCTGCAAAGACAGAAGGACTCCAAAAAGGACTTGTAGAAGTTCACTGAGAGAGAAGGCCAGTTCTGAAGCATGCCAAGAACAAGAGATGACTCAGGATTCTGCCATGAATAGACGATGATGCAGAACAAAGCACCTACCTCCTACCCTGGATGGCTCAGTACTGAAAAATGATTCCTCTACCCCTCCCCACCAAATTCACCTTGTGGGTACTGGTGAATAACCACAGTGACACACTCACTGTGAGAATACCCATATAGTAACAAGAGAGTCATTCTTTTATAAGAATATGATTTGATGGTTACATATCATAATTTCAAAGGGCTAGAAATAAAAAGTGAAAAAAAGTCAAAGTATTAGTTGTTCAGTAGTGTCCAACTCTTTGCAACCCCATGGACTGTAGCCCACCAGGCTCCTCTCTCCATGGAATTCTCCAGGCAAGAATACTGGAGCGGGTAGCCATTCTCTCCTCCATGGGATCTTGCTGACCCAGGGATCAAACCCAGGTCTCTTGCATTGCAGGCAGATTCTTTACCACCTGAGCCAAAATATACAGCATTTTACTTCAAATGTCTAATGCTACCTTGAAAGTCAACAATATTATAACCCTTAGTAGCAAAGATGTTTCTAATGTATTAGTATTGCTTGCCACACAAAGTTGTTCAGGAAATAGAAAATCCCTGGGTAGGTACATGGATGGATGAGCACATTTTTAAGTGCAAAATGAAAACATGTTTAAAGTTCTTTAAAGTGATCTCCTCAAAAGTCAAGTGTAATCAAGGTAAATGTAGAGAATATTTATTTCCTGCCATTTTGATTTATTTTTTCATTGTTTCAGTGAGTAATTATTTAAGAGAATGTAAATTCTTGAGGGCAGAGTTCAGACAAACCAAAGATCTTTATTCAAGCAGATCCTGAAAGCCAGAGTGATAAATACCCAACCCTGCCCAGTCAGCATTGACAGAAACAAAGATACTGTTTAAAAGGATGAGAGCGAAATTTTGGAGCCAGAAAAGCAGTACAGGAAGTAGGTGCGAAGGCTTAGGGAACTCAGTGGTGCAAAGCTGCTGGAGAATCTCTTGTGGAGAATGCCAGCTGCAGAGTAGAGTGTTGTTGGAGAAGACTCTTGAGAGTCCCTTGGACTGCAAGGAGATCCATTCTGGAAGGAGATCAGCCCTGGGATTTCTTTGGAAGGAATGATGTTAAAGCTGAAACTCCAGTACTTTGGCCACCTCATGCGAAGAGTTGACTCATTGGAAAAGACTCTGATGCTGGGAGGGATTGGGGGCAGGAGGAGAAGGGGACGACAGAGTATGAGATGGCTGGATGGCATCACTGACTCAATGAACACGAGTCTGAGTGAACTCTGGGAGTTGATGATGGATACAGAGGCCTGGCGTGCTGTGATTCATGTGGTCGCAAAGAGTCGGACACGACTGAGCAACTGAGCTGAACTGAACTGAACTATTGATAGCAACTACACCACACATCTTGTTAGCATGCCTATAATTCAAATGCAGAGTGGCCCAGGGTTACAGTTTTGAAAGATTTACTTTAAAAGGAAATTTTTACTGGAATAAAGCAACTAGATTTTGCATATAATTTGATCTAGTATGGTAGAGAGATCCCAGAATTTGGAGGTGGAAGGGTACTGTTTGAAGTCTGACCCAGGAAAACTACCTCTTGACCTATTTCCTTATGTGTAAAATGAAATTCATTATACTTTTTCTACCTTGCAGCATTTTGTAGATGATCAAATACAATAATACATGAGAAAGTATTTTTGAGAGCTGTCAAGTGTTATAAAATATTAGTTATTATAATTATTTTTGAAGTTGTAATTTTAAAACTATTAAACTCTCCTGCTGCTACTGCTAAGTCACTTCAGTCATGTCCGACTCTGTGCAACCCCATAGACAGCAGCCCACCAGGTTCCCCCGTCCCTGGGATTCTCCAGGCAAGAACACTGGAGGGGTTGCCATTTCCTTCTCCAATGCATGAAAGTGAAAAGTGAAAGTGAAGTCGCTCAGTTGTGTCTGACTCTTCGGGACCCCATGGACTGGTACCAAAACTCTCCTAGTTACCTTAAAAACACAATGAAAAGTACACAAAGTACAGAGAACTTTTCAGAAATCAATTATCTAATCATATGATTACATAATGCTTTTCTGCCTTTTCTTCTCTTTCTTTAGTTATTCTATTAATCAGAATCCTTTTATGAGTAGAGAGGCTGTGGAGAGAATCCCCAGATCACTGGAGCTTGACCCACAGGCCATCAACGTCAGGCCCCATTCATGTTTTCAGATCCAGCTCCTCCCCTGTCCTGTTAAACAAGTAGCAACTTAGGTCCCAGAATGAAGTGGGCTAGCCATGCCTCCTTGCCTTTAGCACTTACTCTTTCTTCTTCTGGAACACACTTTTTTGGACTCATATTCATTTTGCAAGACCTACTCAGGCATCCTGAAACTGTGGAAAATCATAGGTTAAATCAGCTACACCTGTAACCTGCCTTCACCTCAGCAAGGTCCTTTTAGTTGTTGCTCCAAAGAAAACTTGCTTATCCTCCAAACTGCAGGTAACCTAAACAGAGGGTAGTCTGGAACTTGGAGTCAGCTGTGGCTAGTTAGTCAGCTGTGTCTTGTTAGAACAGAACCACTTAAGACTGGATAGACCCCTCCCCATCTTCCAACTGCACATATGTTAGCGCTGCTCAGTGACCTTTTGAGGTCAAAGAGCTGAAAGATCCGCTTTCTGAGTGCAGTTGTTATGGACCAAGAATACCGGAATAGGTTGCCATTTCCTTCTCCAAGGGATGCTTACTACCCAGGGATCGAATCTGCATCTCCTGCATTGCAAACAGTTTCTCTACTGCTAAGCCACCTGGGAAGTCCCTCTGAGTAGGTAAGTGACTCCAGGGAGCTCGTGTACACCTGTGGCTGATTCATGTCAATGTATGGCAAAACCAATACAGTATTGTAAAGTAGAATAAAGTAAAAATAAAATTAAAAAATAATAAAATAAAATAAAAATAAATAAACAAGCATCCGGGAAGAAGCCCTTAGCTTTGTAATGCCTGCACAGAATGATAGTACCTTGGCTTTTTCTTATTTTCAATCACCTTTCTCTAAGCTTCTCACACCTCAGACCACCCTCCTTCTTTATCTCGTGAATATCCCCAGCAAGCCCCTCACCTTCCTGGAGGTAGGCCTCAGACTTGCAGTGGGTTGATGCAAGCCTTGACTTCTTAGCGTTTGGCTTGCTGTGTGCCAGGCAGATGAACCCATTTCAGTAATATATCCTCCTCAGCAAAGCTTTTCTGACAACCTTTATATTTTCTGGCTGTGATGCCCCCTTCCTCTTGCTCATTCTTTGTGTTGGAAAAGGAGGCCTCCTTTGGAAGTCTTTCCCTGTTCTAGTAAGGGACAGGGTCAGGGTCAGAGCTCCTCTGGAGTAGAGACTGCATTTGGTAAGCTTTTCACCAGAATGTCAGCTCCAAGAGAAGACTTTGTTTTTATTCTTTGCCTTATCCTTGAAACCTAGAGCAATGCCCTGTATATAGTAGATACGTACTAAATTCCTATTGCTCAGTAGATGCTCTTTTTAACAGGCTCTGGGGAAAACACTGCTACTTGAAATTATTGACTTAAATTAAAATTTATTTTCTTTTTTATAAATTTTATTTATTTTTTTAATTTATTTATTTATTTATTTAAAATTACAATACTGTATTTGTTTTGCCATACATTGACACGAATCAGCCATAGGTGAACACAATCTCCCGATGCCGAAGCCCCCTCCCACCTCCCACCCCACATCCTCTACTTGAATCATCCTGTGCATCAGTTATTTATTTTAATTGGAGGTTACTTTACAATATTGTGTTGGTTTTGCCATACATCAACATGAATCTGCCACAGGTATACACATGTTCCCCATCATGAACCCCCCTCCCACCTCCCTCCCTGTACCATCCCTCTGGTTTGTCTCAGTGCACCAGCCCCAAGCATCCAGTATCATGCATTGAACCTGGACTGGTGATTCGTTTCATATATGATATTATACATGTTTCAATGCCTTCTCCCAAATCATCCCACCCTCTCCCACAGAGTCTAAAAGACTGTTCTATACATCTGTGTCTCTTTTGCTGTCTCGCAGCATACTTCCCTATGGTGGTAAAAATAAATATATTGGACTTAAGTGGAATTGTGGACTTTCTTGCACTTTTTTTTGTCAAGCAAATAATATTCAAATTCATTGGGAATAAAAATGGGTGAATAAATGGATAAATAAAAATTTGTCCTGTGATTTTACTGTAAGGAATGATTATTACAGGTGCTCACTGTCATGGTGAATTGAAAGCCATAACAAGGGAGAATATGGATAGAACAAGAATTTTCTGTTATAGAAGTGAAATAAAACGGTAAAGAGGGAATCATCTGGATAATGCAAGTAAAAAATAGTTTAGCCTTATTTAGAGGCATATTCCTAGAAAGAAGTGTTTTACGGTTTTGAATTACCATAGCCAATTTTGTTAACTTTTCACTTTCTATTGTATTTATAAGTTTTAGCTTTGGGTTAATTGTAAAAACCCTCATGATTATTCTTTTAAGAAAAATGATTCTGTGTCTTATTTGGCTTTTGAAAAGTTTTGTTTTTTAGAGCTATGACCACGTGCCATGTTGTTGGCTGTAGAGTTGTTGGGACAGACTTGATCTGACTATAAGGCCTGATAAACCCTTTTACCAAGTGCTGGCAATTCAGTTAAATAGCACCTGCTACTGCTCAAAGAGATGCTGCTAAACCGAAATTAATGCTTATGTGTCTCTTCCAAGCAACTAATTTCATCAACAAAATTAGATTTCTTGGATGGGTAATTGACACAATCTGGTAACTCGGAGACTTGTCATTAAAAATTAAACATATATGGAAACAATATGAACTCAAGTTCTGCCACCAATCCCCTGGCAGTGGAGCATCCAAAGGAAAACTATCTCAGAGAAAGGTCGATAGCAGGATAAATCTCAAAGCGGGGGCCTTCACTGAATGCTCACTGAGTCTCTGGTCTTAGGAGAAGATAAAATTCGGATTATTTTTTTCTCATTGTAAAAATTGGTTTACATTTGGGACTGTGTAACTTTGCTTAGAAAATATTGAAAATGTTTTTAGCATTTCTAGAGAGGTAGTAATGAATTTAGCTTTACTTTAATAAATGAAGACTTTTTCCAAGTTCCTCAAAAATTCACTACCTGCAAACTTCCTGGAGGTAGTATGACTTTGTTTTTTGACCCCTCAATTTTTTCTCGTAACAAGAATTATCTTTTCTCATGTGAAATTCTTCAGTATGATAGAAAGATTTGTGCCAGAACAGTCAAGGAAAATCTTAAGTTCACAGGGAGAAAAGTTAGTGCTTTCTTACTCTCTGCCTGCCCTCGCGTTTTTCTCCCATTTTAAGGGCAAGGGCTCTTCACCACACACCTTAAGTGTACCTAGCAACAACATTACTGCTTTCAGAGCTGCCCAGTCAACCCGGCCTGACTTATTTAGCCTTTAGGATGTCCTCTTGCTGTTACTTTTGAAACTACTTATTTGGTATCTAATTTCACACTGCATTTATTTTTTAAAAACTGATTTTGCTGTTTACTGTATATTTTCAGATTGTTCTCCAGCTACAGTGACTCAATTTGTGACACTAAACATGTATATTTGTTTGCCTGGCTCTCTACCAACATAGGGTTTGTCAAAGGGAAACTCAAAGTTATAAACATCTAGAAAAAGAAACAAAAAGTTGAGCTACAAAAGACTAGTTCTCCAAACAGCATGATGCTGAGTCTTTCAAAAGAAAATACTTCATGAAATTAAGATTTCTGAGTTCAGATCAAACTTTGTGACATTTTTATATTCACAAAGGTCAAAACACAGTTTCAATATCTGCTTAGAAAAGAGGGGCAGGCTTCTTTTTTTGCCGGGGAGTCCAGGTTATCTGAAATATTCAGCAAATGGTCATGACTGAGGAAAGGACCTCTGAACGTGAGGCTATCTCGATGGAATCAACCAGAACTGAAGTGAACAGAGACTAAAAAACCCCAGAATACTCAAGAACTGTAGGATAGTTGCAAAAGGTATATGACATTGTGTGATGTGAATAACAAAAAGGGGAGGGAAAAAGGAACAGAAGGAATATTGGCAACAATGACTGAGAATTCCCTCCAAATACCAAATTACAGATCTAGGAAACTTTGAACACCAAGCAGAAAAAATGCCAGAAAGTTCCAACTTGTCTTTCTGTATTTTGTTTGTAAGTAAAAAAAGAAAAATCCTAAAACAAGCCAAAAGAAAAATACACCTTACTTATAGAGGAACAAAGATAATAATTACAACTAACTTCTGCTCAGAAACCCTATGTTGATCTCTTTTAAGACATTATTAATCATTAATTCAGTTGAAAACAAAATTTTGTGGTTTCTAAGTGATATTAGTTTATCTGATGCACCAAATTAGTAAAAGTAGTTCTGGAAATTCACAATAGTCTATTCATTAGCAAATAAATCTAAAGCTTGCATAAACTAGAATGTTGTGCTAACGTTATTTTTAGAGTGGTAGAATAAGAAAGAAAATATAGAACATTTTCTATTAAATATGGTAAACAGTTATCAAAGTTATTAAGTCATTCTAAATAGTTCAGAATAATCTTGATATTACATGACATTTTTCTTATGCAATGAAATATCAATAACCTCACACATACAGATGACACCACCCTTATGGCAGAAAGTGAAGAAGAACTAAAGAGCCTCTTGATGAAAGTAAAAGAAGAGATTGAAAAAGTTGGCTTAAAGCTCAACATTCAGAAAACAAAGATCATGGCATCCGGTCCCATCACTTCATGGCAAATAGATGGTGAAACAGTGGCTGACTTTATTTTGGGGGGCTCAAAAATCACTGCAGATGGTGACTGCAGCTGTGAAATTAAAAGATGCTTACTCCTTGGAAGGAAAGTTATGACCAACCTAGACAGCATATTCAAAAACAGAGACATTAGTTTGCCAACAAAGGTCCATCTAGTCAAGGTTATGGTTTTTCCAGTGGTCATGTATGAATGTGAGAGTTGGACTGTGAAGAAAGCTGAGCACCGAAGAATTGATGCTTTTGAACTGTGGTGTTGGAGAAGATTCTTGAGAGTCCCTTGGACTGCAAGAAGATCCAACCAGTCCATTTTAAAGGAGATCAGTCCTGGGTGTTCATTGGAAGGACTGATGTTGAAGCTGAAGCTCCAATACTTTGGCCACCTGATGAGAAGAGCTGACTCATTTGAAAGATCCTGGTGCTGGGAAAGATTGAAGGCAAGAGAAGGGGACGACAGAGAATGAGATGTTTGGATGGTATCACCGACTCAATGGACATGAGTTTGGGTGGACCAGGAGTTGGTGATGGACAGGGAGGCCTGGTGTGCTGTGATTCATGGGGTCTCAAAGGCCAGACATGACTGAGCCACTGAACTGAATTTAGAATTCTTTTTATCTTATAACCTAATAACTAAAGGCATTCATTAAATTCACAGGTCAGAGTTTTTAATTTTTTATTTTGAGATAATTTTATATTCATGTACAGTTGTAGGAACTAATACAGTCCTCTGTACACTCTATCCAGTATCACCTATGGTAAAATCCTGCAAAACTGTAATATACCAATGTCAATTTTATTTCTCTGATTTTACTCATGTGTATATTTAAGTTCTGTGCAATTTTATCACATATGTGAGTCCATATATTCACCACCTTCCAGGTACCAAATAATTCTATTACAATAAGAATCTCTAATTGCTCTCCTCTGATGACAGAACCCCCTTCTTCCTTCATCCCCTTCCATCCATTCCTAATTTCTGATAACCTCTTGCTTCCTCACCCACCCCACCCTTCCCCAGTAATCAATCACAAATCTGTTCTTCAATTGTATAGTTTATCTTTTCAAAACATCATATAAATGGAATCATAGTCTAACCTTTGGGGATTGACTTTTTCATTCAGCACAATTTCCTGCCAGTTGATCCAAGTTGTGTACCCCAATAGTTCATTTCTTTTTATTATTGAGCACTGTTCTTTGGTATGGAGGTATGACACTTTGTCTAACCATTCATCTATTTAAGGGCACGTGAGGTGATTCCAGTTTTTAGCTATTCTGAGTAAAGCTGCAATGAACTGTCATGTATGATTTTTACATGAATGTAGGTTTTCCTTTTCTAGGATAAATGCTGAAGAATCTATTTCTGGGTAGTCTGATAATTGCCTGCCAGTTATAAGAAACTGCCAACTATTTTCTGGAGTGGCTTTATTCTTTTGTATTCACACATGTAACATAGGAGCCATCTAGTTTTTCCGCATCCTCTCCAGCATTTGATGTTGTCACTATTTCAGCCATTCTGACACTTGTAAGGGATATTACATTGAAGCTTTAATTTGTATTTGACTAATAATGGCACTGAACATCTTTCCATGTGCTTATTTGCCATCTGTTTATCCTCTTTGGTGAAATGTCTGTTTATATCCTTTGCCCATTTTATGATTAGATTGCTTTTTATCCTGTGAGTTTTAGAGTTCTAGATACTAGGACAAGATATTAATATTTTGGTGGATATGTGTTTTGTACATATTTTCTTCCAATCTGTTGCTTGTCTTTTCGTCATTTTTGAATAATGAAAAGCATGTATTTTTGAAAGGAAACATCTTAAATTTTGGTGAAGACTGATTTAGCAATTTTTCCTTTCATGGATGAAGTTTTGGTGTCAAATCTAAATAAGAACTTCTTGCCTAGTCCCAAATCATGAAAATTTTCTGATTTTTTTCTAAAAATTATGTAGCTTTATACTTTAAAGTGATCCATTTTGAGTTAATTTTGTTTGGGTTGTGAGGTTTATATCAGAGTTCATTTAAAAAAATCTATATAGATAAAACTTTTGCTTTCTCTTTTGTGTTGAAGTTGTAGTAATAATAAAAATATTTTAAAGAGTCAACACATTTAAAGCTTAAATTTTTTCCTGAAAATACTGTAAATTGACATGCTTATCTTTTGGACAAAACCTGCTGAAGTCATCTCCCTTATATATTTACTGTCCTAGAATCAGGCTCTGTATATTGTAATTTGCATTATTGTTTTCAAGTTTGGTCCCAGTCCGATCTCTAGATGGCCCCTGTGACAACTGTAACTAGCGAATTACAACTGTAAGTAATTTAGTCTCCATTTATCCCCATCAGTACTCCTTATATCCAGGCCCAATGGAAAAATATTTTACTAGGTGAGCTGCCCAGATGGTACAGTGGTAAAGAACTCGCCTGCCAATGCAGGAGACTTGGATTTGATCCCTGGTTCGGGAAGATCCCCTAGAGATGGAAATGGCAATGCACTCCAGTATTCTTGCCTGGAGAATGCAATGGACAGAAGAGGCTGGTGAGCTACAGTTCAGGGGGTTGCAAAGAGTCGGACACAACTTAGCGACTAAACAACAGCAATTGTATTGAATTATAATCTTCCATAATTTTTAATACTTAGGAGATTCTTAGATAACTTTCATTACTACCTTGCTTCCAAACTTCTTGAATTTATTAAAGTTGCCTCATATTACTACTACTTGCTGTTCCTTGAATATGTATTAACAATCTCATTCTCATATTTATTATGGCTCTGGAAAACCTAGAATTTGCCATTTTTGTTCTCGTCACTCTAACAGTTTCCCTGTTGCCTGATTTCAAAAACTTACTGCACTGTTCAAAGGTAGTAAAAAAATTCAGCCTTCAGAATTGAATAGATTCACTCCCTAAGTGAAAGGTGAGAGTGAAGGGTGCTCATAGTTCTTTTTGTTTGGTTGCTATTCTAGTTGTCTGCAGAAACCTCTTAGACTTTTATTTGAAACTTTGTCTTACCTTGTGTTTCAAAATAATGTTCTTATTTAATGGATTATGAATAATAATCTTCCAGAAGATTTATGTAAAATGTATCTATACTTCTGCCTAAATATATTGCCTTACTTTTCCATTTGAAGTGGATACACTACTGGATCTGATTTTTTTAATAACAAAATTAAATACTTAATATTTTTATATTGGTATTTAAAACCAGAAGTGTAGTCGTTTTCCATGCCTTTGGCAGGGTTGACCATAAATCGGCTCATGCAAATTTAAAGGCAAATAAAACCCATTAAATGCCTCTCCATTCTTAACATTCTTTGCCTGCAAGTGTAATGCTATTCTCCCCTGAGCTCCGTCACCTCTTCCTGAATGTATTAAAATATGACATTAGTGTTTTTCTCTCCTTGTTCATCAACTTTAATATCCAGCTTATCTTTTACTACTCTCCCATATAAGGACTTTGCTCCAGATGAATTCACTGTCTCCACAAAGCTTTCTCTCACCTTCCTTTCATTTTTCTTCTGATCAGTCTATCCAACTGGGATGTATTCCTTTCTTCACTACAGTGCTTTCAGTCTTTCGAGAGTAAAATATATCTTCTCAGAAAACTTTTCTGATCATCTTCCAAAGTCCATTCAACTATCCTTCTGTCCAGCCATGTGTTCACGCATTGATCCAGTTCTTTATCCAGTAACCCAGCAAACCCACAACGTCCATAATTTTATGTGCTAGATGTTGTGATAAGCTCTTGAGTTAAAAAGACATATATCAGGTATGGTGTGAATATAGACATAATTTATCAAGGAAATTGAGAGACACTCCACATGGGTTTGAAGGGTTCAGTTCAGTTCAGTTAGGAACATTCAATGATTGGAAAAGTGTAAGGAGAACATTGAGACAGAGGCAATATGTGCAAAGTTGTGAACGTTGGTAGGAGACAGTGAATCTGTGTGATTTAGTGCTACAAGAGCATGAAGTATAATGTGAAAAGAGGTAGCATATAAGGCTGAAGGAAGCTGAGTGCCGAAGCATTGATACTTTTGAACTGTGGTGTTGGAGAAGACTCTTGAGAGTCCCTCGGACTGCAAGGAGATCCAACCAGTCCATCCTAAAGGAGATCGGTGCTGGGTGTTCATTGGAAGGACTGATGCTGAAGCTGAAACTCCTATAATTTGGCCACCTCATGCAGAGTCGACTCATTGGAAAAGACCCTGATGCTGGGAGGAACTGGGGGCAGGAGAAGGGCATGACAGAGGATGAGATGGCTGGATGGCATCACCGACTCGATGCACGTGAGTTTGGGTAAACTCTGGGAGTTGGTGATGGACAGGGAGGCCTGGCATGCTGCAATTCATGGGGTCACAAAGAGTCGAACATGACTGAGCGACTGAACTGAAGGCCGAAGGAGTCATGAACAGTGTATACCAATACAAAGAATGTGAGACTTTGTGAAAAGGTTGTTTTATTTAATTTTATTTTTAAAAAAGTTTGATCATATTTAAGGTATATAATATCATTTGACACACATGTACATAGTGAAGTGCTAACTGCAGTCCAGCTAATTGACACATCTTATCCTAGCAAAGAACTTATTACAGTCAAGCTAATTAGCATACCTTATCCTCATGCAGAGTTACACATTTTTTGTGTGTGTGATGAGAACACCTGCAGTCTACTTTCTTAGAAAATTTCCATTATTCACTATAGCATTATTAAATGTAGTCACATCTCTGTACATTAGATCTCTAGACTCATTCATTCTACATAACTGCAACTTGGTACATTTTGGCCAACATCTCCTGGTTTTCCCTACCTCCCTGTCCCTACTAACTACCATTCTATTCTCTTCTTCAATACATGTGACTTTTTAGGTTCCATGTAGAAGTGAGATCACATAGCTTTTTTTCTTTGTCTGACTTATTTTGCTTAGTGTGATGTCTTCCAGGTTCATCCATATTGTTTTAAAAGGAAGGAGTTTCTTCTTTAAGGCTGAATAATGTTCCATTGTATATGTATATATATCATGATTACTTTATACATTCATCTGTTGATGGATACCTAGGTTTTTCTGTATCTTGGCTATTGTGGATAATACCACAATGAATACGGAAGTGCAGATATTTCTTAAAGGTACTGAAGAAATACACTCAAGAGTGAGATTGGTATATACCCAAACTAGAGATCGCTGGATCATATGGTAGTTCTATTTGCAGTTTTTGAGGAACTGTCATGCTATTTTCCATAATGGCTTTACCAATTTACATTCGCACTAACAGTGTACAAGTGTTCCTTTTTCTCCACATCTTCGGTCACAGTTTTTTTAAAAATAATATACTGTTAAAAAATGGTTTTTTTATTAATGACATTGTTTTTTTAAATAATAGACACCCAAACAGGTGTAAAGTGATATCTTATTGTGGTTTTGATTTGTATTTTCCTGATGGTTAGTGATGCTGTGTAGCTTTTCACTTATCTGTTGGTCAGCTGTATATCTTCTCTGGAAAAGTATTGCATTTTTTTTTTTTTTTATCTTGAGTTGTATGAGTTCCTGATAAAATTTGAATATATATATGTGTGTGTATATATATAATATAAGAGGCCCTTTATCCAACTTCTGGCTTGCAAATATTTCCTCCCATTCCATAGACTGCCTTTTTAGTTTGTTGATTGTTGCCTTTGTTGTGTAGAGGCTTTTCCTTTTGTTTCTTGAGCTTCTGGTAGCATATCCTAAAAATAATGGCCAAGGTTAACGTTAAGGAAATTTTCCTCTAAGCTTTCTTCTGTTTTATGGTTTCAGGTGTTACTTTTAAGTCTTTAATTCATTTTGAGTTGATTTTTATGGATAGTATAAGATGAGGACTTGATTCAGCTGGCTAAGACCTGGCTCAGCTGGAACTGTCACCCATCATACTATAAGCAGTCTCCCTTTGGTTTGGACCTCTTTATTCATGGCACCTGGGTTTCAAGCATGACAACCCCAAGAGAGATTCCATAGGGCAAGCATTCCAAGAGATCAAAGCAGAAATCGAATTTCCTTTTCTCTTTTTAAAATAACCTGAGGAAGCCACGTAGCCACCTCTTCTGTAGTATGCATAGTACACTGGCTGAAGCAGGCTCTGCCCTTCCAGGTTCCAGGGTATGGGAATTAACTCTACAGCTGGAGGAGGAGGAGGAGAAACTCATACTATAGAAAACAGAAGATGGCAGATTTGGGGAAATAGAGTCTGCTTTGGTTGTTGTAGCCGCTGGCAGTTTGGGAGGGTTTTTAGTAAAAACAATGTCTTACAGGTGTCTATTCCTAGGAAAAGAAAATCTAAGGAACACTGAGAGGTAATTTACAGAATACTCATACAACTCAGTGGAGATTATAGTACTGCAGCTTTGTACTTACACGTTTTTAATTAATAGATTTTTTTCCTTGAGCTCTTGACAACAGCACGAATTACCATTTGTTGCTAGTTTTTCAAATGATAAATTGAGTTGCTACAAATTTTCATTAAGGTTATTATTAATATCTCCTATTACTGCAAGTTTCTAAGTACTTCATTTATAACATCACTGGTGGTTCTTTACTTACATTTTATCAGAGTGGCTGGCTAGAAAGATAGAACATTCGATATACAATAGAGACAAATGGTGGCAGAAAAATGGATTCTGAATGTTGCTTGAAAACCACAATTCCCTTCACTGAATTGAGAGTCTAGAATTGGCCACACTTACTCATCAGCTGTTCATTTTTTATGTTTTTCCCTTCTGGCCCACTGAATAGAAAACAATAAGACTATTACCCTTTTGGAATTTTCTGTTAAAATCAATCCCTTTTCTAAGGAGAATGAGATATACACAGACAAAGTCCTATAATTTTTTGGTTTCTCTTTCTTTTGCTCCTATACCTGTTATCAGAATATCATATTTTAAGTCTTTAGTTTTTTGTTGTTTTTTTTTATAACCTTTGTTGACAAGTTCTTTTCATATCATTACTAATCATGGGGAAATCTACTTAGCTTAATCAATAATCCATTTCTTAACTTGATTATTTGTGTGCAAAAAAATGGTTCCTGTGTTTAAGGTAGTTTTCAATTTAGTTATGAAAACAAATCATACAGACATCTATCATAGCAAAAGAAAAATGTGTGCAGTGGTTAACATTTTTCAGAAATTCTTTTAAAAATACTTTTCTAGACCTTTGTGTGAGGCTAATTTTGTGTGGTAGAAGTAAAGAATGGAATTATATTAAATTTTAAAAATAAAATGAGATTAATTGTATCATTAACAATAAATTTTATCAGCAACAGTACACTATACTTTAAAAAGTATTTTTGTGTTTTCATGATAAAAGTAATGCATATTCACTGTAGAAAATTTGGAAGATAAAAAATGTAGAATTTGTCCATATTGTCCTGTTTCATGGGAAAGTATTCTTATATTTTAGTGTATTTTCTTCCAGACCTACATGTACCTATGTGTGTTTTCTGTGCAAAAACATTGGCGGCGGCGTGCAGTGATGGTTGTGGTGGACTGTCAGTCAGCAGCTGATCTCACTTCCTTCCAGCGTGCTTTACTACAGAAGCCAGAAAGCAAAAAGAGTGCATTTTCCTAGATGCTCTTGTAGAAGAAATTCTGGAGGTAAGTTGGTTTTGGCAATGAGATGCTTCTTGTGTTTTGTAGGAGTTCAGTTAGGCAGTACTTTTGTTTCTTGTATTTTGTTCCTGCCATTAGCAAACACAGCTACGGGGATGATTTTTTGGTCTGTTTGTGCTACAGTTGCATTCTAGGGTCCACATGCTTGCTTCATGGGTGTCTTGGGCAAGTTAGTGATAGCAAGAGCATCTCAATCCTTGGATGTCAATGATTCTAGAGAATCTCATGATTCTTCACCTTCCCAGTTGTGATGCTTAAGTCTGTAGTCAAACAAATTTGGCTCTTTTATTAATTAAAATGATTCAGTTACTGGAACAAATAAACATTAAAATTTCACTGTTTTAACACTTTCTTATGTTTTTTAAAAATTATTACTTAAAAAATTTTAAATTGAGGTATAGTTGCCATACAATATTATGTTACAGGTGTTTAATGTAGTGATTCACAAATTTTAATGGTTATACTTCGCTTATAGTTAATCTAAAATATTAACCATATTTCCCACATCATCCAATATATCCTTGTAGCTTATTTTATACCTAAGTCTTTTAACACACCTTAATAGTTTTCAGATAGTTCAGTGCCAGTATTCCTGGTTGGCTGACACTTTTCTTCCATTCTGTGGCTCTGGAATCCTCTAATCTTCATCATTTTTTGTATTCAAATAGAAAGAAAAAGGGCTTGTGGAAAAAGTACATTTTCGTCTTAAAATCTCTGGCCCCAGAATGACACACATCGCTTCTGACCATATTCCACTAGTGAGGGCTATTAAGTGACCTGGCTTTATCTACACTCAAGGAAGTTGGAAAATGTGGTCATTGGACAGTCATTTCCTAACGACAACTGTACTGAAGGGACGTGAGGTTTCTACCTGCCGCAGAGGTTTATTCTGAGTGTCATTCTTAGACTACAGACAGTGGAACCCATACCTGCATTTCTTGAAATGATTTTTAAGACTCTATTTCCTTATATTAAAGTTCTTTTTACTTAAAGACAGCTAGAATGATTTCTGCTTTCTGCCACCAAAGTATATGTGTTATTAGTTTTGCATTTTTTTAATCTTTATATTTCATAAAAATCAATTTCTAATACCATTAAAATTTGCCTTTTGGCTCCCAAATGCTGCTTTCATGACTTCTACTATTTTATATCACAGGGACTTATAAGTCTAGGTTGGATTTTTCTTTATTATGAACATATTTTCTTCCTAGATTTAAATGTTTTATGGTAATTCAAAAATTTGGACAGAATGTGTTTGAGTATCATTTACCCTGGAATACACTGACTATTTTTCTTCTGTCATCTCTGGAATTTTTGTACTTTAAGAAACCTTATGCCAACCTTAAATATATTGGATTGTTTCTTTTTCAAAAGACTTAGATTCCTTTGTGAGAATACCTGTAACTTTGATGTTGATTTCTGTCATATCTAAAATTCTTATTAAATGAAACCTTGTGGAATAATGTTGCTTTTTAATTATATGTATGTATAATTTTAATAAGGATACAATCTAAATATTACATAATAGTGTTAATAAAATGCCCTCTAAAATCTGCTCCCAAACAGTAAGTTTTACTAGAAAGAATAGACAGTTTTGTAGGAAACACTCTAATGTCCATGGTAGAGACCGTGTAAATAAACAATGAAACATCTTTACATTAGAAAGTGATATAACTCTTAAAAATAAAACACAGAAAATAAAGCCTAACAACTGAGAAAACTCATATTCATAGGAATGCACTTTGGAGATAAACTCAAGTTCCAAAGCAGCTAGACTCATGTACTACATTTTTGAGGAAAGGAATGAGGAAGAAAATGAATTTATATTCACATAAACATAAAATACCTTATGAGGCTTACTTTAAAAATTGATACCTTTGATTGTCCTTCTCTGGATAAACTAGGTGGCTAAGGGCATGATCTGGGGAGAGATTTCTGCATTGCATGCCCTTTTGTACCCCTTGAATATTGAACTATGTGTGAATATAAACTGCCCTCCAAATAAAAAATAAATCCTGTATGGTAACCCAGAGATTATATCATTCATTAAAGTCTTGATCTGTAATCCCTTCTGTAAAACTTTCCTTTACTAGAAGAAACATTTTACATGCATATGGCAAGCCTACACTGTATCAGATATTGGAAATGCTAACAAGAACTGAGACAGTTCTACTTTCAAATATGTACAAGTCTGGGAGGGAAGCCAGTCATTGTAGTACGGGGGGGCCCGATGTGGTAAACGCTCTGGTTGTTTAGTCACTAGGTTGTGTTTGACTCTTTGTGACCCCATGAACTACAGCATGTCAGGCTTCCCTGTCCTTCACTACCACACAGAAAGTGCTCAAGCTCATGTCCATTGAGTGGTGATGCCATCTAACCATCTTGTCGTCTGTCACCCCTTTCTTCCTGCCCTCAGTCTTTCCCAGCACCAGGGTCTTTTCCAATGAGTCATCTCTTTACATCAGGTGGCCAAAATATCAGAGCTTCAACATCATTCATTCCAATGAATATGCAGGGTTGATATACTTTAGTATTGATCAAACTAATCAATAGTTTGATTGCTGTTCAAGGGACTCTCAAGAGTCTTTGCAGCATCGAAAGCACCAATTCTTTGGTGCTCAGCCTTCTTTATGGTCCAACTCTCACATCCATTTATGACTACCAGAAAAACTGTAGCTTTGACTGTATGGACTTTTGCCTAAATGTTAGAAAGTTAGGAGTCAGAAGCTTCTCCGGATTTCTAGGGTCGCAGTTTTCTCTTCTGTTCTGGAGGAATATCATGGACTTCTTCCACTATAATAAGAAATATCCCTGAAGAATAGTCATTCTAGCATTTGCCTCCACTGATGGGAAATGTACCACCTTTTGATAGGGCCTATATTATCAGTTCCTGTTCCTCTTTGGGGCCCTCCGTCTCACAGAAACTAGACTGAGTGAAGGATGCCAGTCTCCTGACAATCGGCATAGTTTAATGGTTGAGAGTTTGGCCTCAGATTTTGACAGCTGGTTTCAGAAATTACAAAGATGTGAACTTGAGTAAGTTATATAATCTCTCTTTGCCTCCCTTTCCTCATTTGTAATAGGAAAATAACAAAAATATCTACTTTAATGGTGTTGCTATGAAGGTCAAATAAAACAAAACTTAGGGCAAAGTGACTGGAATACAGTAAGGGCCTAATAAAATTATTGTCATTTTCATTGTTGTTTTCAGGTTGCATCCCAGTCCAGTCTCTGGATTGCCCCTTTGACAATCCTAATTAGGGAATTAAAGCTCCAAGTAATTTAGTCTTCATTCATCACTATTAATACTCCTTATATCCAGGTCCAATAGCATATAATTTACTAGGTGAGTTTCCAAAGTGGCACAGTCATAAAGAATCCACCTGCCAATGCAGTAGACGCAGGTTCGATCCCTGTGTTGGGAAGATCCCCTGAAGGGGGAAATGGCAACCCACTCCAATATTCTTGCCTGGGAAATTCCATGGACAGAGAAACCTCGCAAACTGTAGTCCATGGGGCCGCACATAGTTAGATGTACTGAGCATGCATGCACTTTATGCTGCATAAAGAGAAGGGGAATACAAGAGGAAATTAAAGACATATTCATGAACAAAATTTATTTTAGAACATTTGCATGAAGAATGTCAGACGGGTTCATCTACCGTGAAAAGTTTGATGAAGCTGCGGTCAGGTGACGGTGCTGAACAGTGATTAAGAGCTCAGCATCTGCAGTTGGCTAGAACCTGCTTCAGATTCCAGCTCTGCCTCTCTCTGCCTGCTTCACTTTGGGCTAATTTGGTTAATTCAAGCTATGGTTCCTTTAATTATACAATAGGGAAAATAATAGAACCAATATTATGGGATTTGTGTGAACTTTAAATGAGATAATGACTAAATGCTACTTAGCAGCATGTATCCATAGCACAAGCAAAGTAAGGAGGGGCATTGACTAAATGGGCCAAATCCATTGGAGTAGACATCCAGGCAGGAGGGAGGTATGCGAATGACAGGTGTTGAGGAGTCAGAATTGGCCCCATGGAACAGTATCCCCATTCCTCATTCAACAGTGGGTTCGGAAAGAGGTAGACTTGTTAAGATTCAGAGAGAAGCGCCTGCTCTACAGGGTACTGGCCATGGAATGCGGGTGGCTAGGTTTGCTAGCGGGTTGTGGGGCGGTAAATTCATATGCTAATGAATGAGAGGATCATCCCTACCTTTGGGGAACCTCCCACTCCTCCCTCTTTGACCATGCCTTTGAGCTGTCCGTTAAGCATCTGTCTACAATGCGGGAGACCGGGTTTGATCCCTGGGTCGGGAATATCCCCTGGAGAAGGAAATGGCAATCCACTCCTGTACTATTGCCTGGAAAATCCCATGGACAGAGGAGCCTGGTAGGCTACAGTCCATGGAGTTGCAAAGAGTCGGACACACTGAGCGACTTCACTTTTTCACTCGGGAATACTTCATGTTGAGGACAGAGTAAAAGTCTGCTTGTGAATGGGAGAAACGGTAGGAACCTTTGTTTTAGTTGGCTTTTGCCCGGGGGCTTCCTTCTTGTACAAGTTCAAAGGAAAAGTAGAAGTGTATGAGCAATGATTCAAGCTTTACAAAAGTTCCAAGCAGACCTACATCCTTGACCTTTTCCCATTCTAATACAACACTAATGAAATGATCTTATTGTGGCTGATCTTATTGTATGGCACTTAGGATTTCTAGGGGGCCTTTCTCATTTGTTATTTGGTAGTATAAATTTTTTCTCACAAACATTATTTTGTGGCAGCTAAATTTGTATTGTGCAAATAAGCAAATGAAGGGCACACTTACTATAAATTTGCAGTTTATAGTCTAGCATCCACTGAGGAGAGCGATTTCTAAATAAACCACCACCTCTAACAAAACCTAGAAGTAAATCCTCCCAAAGAGAAACAAGGGAAATTTAGTGACACAGTCAAATCCAGGGCTAAGAGGTGGGGGAAGTAGAAGGTAAGAAGGCTTTCCAGGGTGTGACTCTTGAGATGAATCAAAGAAAGGGCTGGCTATTCCCTGAGAGGAAGGGGAGAGGCAAAGACCGCTGAAGACATAGTGTTTGGAGAAACTGTCAGGATTCGAGTATGTTGAGCAGAAATTGCAACAGAAAAATTGTTGAAGGAGAAACCTGAGGAATCAGCAGGAGCCAGATAGTGTAGATCCTAATACTTTATGGTAGGAGTTACTGTGCCGATGCAGAGAAGCTGGAAATTCACTAAAGATTTTAATCTAACTAGGAACGGAGAAGGCAATGGCACCCCACTCCAGTACTCTCGCCTGGAAAATCCCATGGATGGAGGAGCCTGGTGGGCTGCAGTCCATGGGGTCGCTAAGAGTCGGATACGGATTAGACTGGAGCGACTTCCCTTTCACTTTTCACTTTCATACTTTGGAGAGGGAAATGGCAACCCACTCCAGTGATCTTGACTGGAGAATCCCAGGGACGGGGAGCCTGGTGGGCTGCCGCCGTCTATGGGCTCGCACAGAGTCGGACACGACTGAAGCGACTTAGCAGCAGGATAAAGAAGTGATGTGTTCTCTTTTTAGCTTTAGAAAGCCCACACTGACACATCTGAGCTGAGCAAAAGTAACTTAGTTTTATAGCAATTGCTTAGCTTGCTTGCTGCAATTGGAAGAGATGACAAGTCAGATCAGTGAGAGCATGAAGTGAAGTTAGAATTATATGTGCAGATTTTGTCCTTGCTTACTGGCTGAGAAAGTACTGCGTATCAAAGCTAAGAGGAAAAAGACTAAGTGATGAGATTAAAGCCACCTGGAAAAAGAAAGAGACCATGTTCTAGGGTGCCTAAAGAGAGAAAACATAGAGTTGCTGGAAAAATAAGCTTGGGGGAAATAATACAGAGCTTTGGAGGAAAAAAAATCAGGTTTGAACAAAAGAAGTTCAGACAACAGAATAAAAGCCTAAAGTAAGAAGATATCTTACTAAATGATGGATATGCCTCAGGAAGTAATTGGATGATCCTAATGTAGAATCAGCCCTTAAAAGAGTCAAAACAGAAAGGGTACAAAAACACTTTGCCAATTCATATAAAAGCTCAGTTTTTAATTTATCTCTCCTACAGACTGTGGTATGTGAAGCAATCCAGTTAGACAAAACATGTTCGTTATAGTCAGTATAATTTTCCCACAAACAAAAGTGTTTTGCTCAATCTGTTAAGTGTACTACAAAATATTGAGCTCTTTTTAAGATTTCATTTGTACTTTGCTGTGCAACACTTAGTAATGGGTAGAACCCTAAAAGAACTTAGTTCTGATGAGTAGTCATAAATTTAAAGCTCATCTGAAACGAAATTGTTTAGATATTTTATTGGAAACATAAAAGTGAAGAATTTTCAATGGGGCTATCAGTGCTTTCTGATTTGATCCATTTAAGAGTTTTCTGGGCCTCCTGAAGGCATTATGTGTAGTATATCCTCTCAGCATAGTAGATATGAGTGGGTAGCCACATTTGTTGTGTGGTCTGAAAGGTTTTAGAAAAGCTCAAATTCTCTCTCTTGCCCAGGTTGTCAGTGCTTGAAATTTTATCCTGAGGAGTACATTTTTCTTTTTCTTTTTTTACTTTAGTGTTTTCCAAGCTTTGCTCACCAAAAGCCCAAATATTCCTTGATGTGTTTAAGGTATTTATTAATGCCTATGAATTTAATCATTATGGAAACAGACTTGTGGAGCTAAAAATAAGCTTAAAGGTTCAAATTCATTTCTCGCAGCCCAGGCAGTTAAGGTAACTTGTTCTAAATTTACAATTGTGGACATAGAATGAGCTCAGTTTATTTGTGTCATAGTTGGTTGTTTTTACTTAGTGATGGTGGATCATTTTTTTTTTTTTTCCCTAAGAAGCAAGGACCAGTGGCCTAACCATCTTGGTCTTCATATGGGGACAGAAGGGATAGTGGGTGAAGGTAGAGGGTAGATATGCAAGAGGGATTTCATATCCTACTATTTGGCTGCCGTTGTCCTGAGACTGTGCAGAGGAAAAGGGTAGTTTGGCATACAGTCTGCTAAGGTTTTGAGCCATTTCCCCAGATAGAAGTATTTACAGTCTGTAACTTGAGTGTTATCTTTTTCAAAATGGAGAAACTAACTTGTTTGGGACTTTCTCTTACCTTTGTATTAGCATCTCAAGCAACAAACATTCTCTGTGGCAGAGTTGTTGCGCTAAACACAAGACTCGGGCCATGAAATTCAAGTATTTCCCAGAACTCTGCTCCAGCTGTGTTCTCTGATTACAGAGTTAGTGTTTGGAACTCTTACTCTCTAAATGACCCTTATGTATATTTCAGTGACCAGGAAACATGCAGCTTTCCCCTTACTCTCTTAAAGTGCCATTTCCGTGCTTAGAAAGCATTTCATCCATCAGTGGTATCAATACTTTTCAAGCTGTGAAAGTTGTCTGTCCTAGCTTCTTGCACAAGTAATGAGCATGCAGAGCTGACCCAAATTCTACTCAAGAACTGCATAATATAAGCTAATCATTACAATAAAATTGCGCCGAGTGGCTCTATAATAAATTTTGAGAAATCTACAAAATAAAATGCACACCATGTCAGCTCTTTGATATGCTTTGTCAGTGTTAGGAAAAGAATCTTTTCTTTTAATATTTCCTGTTCTCTCCCAATTTCTTTCCTAAATAAGAATTTCAGTGCTTAGCCTAAAAAAATATGAATAGTAGATATAAAGATAAAAAAGAACAGTAGTTTCTGAAGAGAGTTCCTATCCAAAGAAATAAGTATTGAAACTATGCTATGTTTCTTCATTTTGTAGGCACTCATAGAGACTGTGTACAAACACACACACACATTTAATTATATATTGGAACATGATGTACATTTTATTATATAACATACATTTTTTTCCATACTGGTATGCCATATGCCCTGGGAATTTTCCTGTTTCAGAAACAGAAAACCATGTAATCATTTTGAATGGATATATATCCCGTGATATAGTTAACTAGATATCTATTGATGAACACTTAGGTTGTGTCTTAAAGTTTTCATTATTACAAGCTATGAGACACCCATGTCTATCCAAGACACACCATTGCAGCATTACAATAAATTGCCACCACTTTTTTTTTTTCCTTTTTCCCCCTATTTGGCTCTTCTTGTATGTGCCATGTATCTGGCTCTTTAATATCTCTCTGTGGTACCTGGCACAATTAGTATAGATTTGAACATTTGTTCAGTTTTTCAATGCAGCGTGTAAACCCCCTAGAGAGTGGAGTTAGGTCTTCTATTTCTTTAGCCCCTCTCCCTTAATGTACAGACCACTGATATAGTAGGAGACCCTTAACTATGGATACTTATAGGTTGATTTTCAGTTTTATTTGTAGTCTCTATGTAGTTTCCCATATTCTAGGCTCTTGCTATTTATTTTATCTATTCTTTATCCAAATTTATCTATTCTTCTGTTTATATACACACACCTAAATACAGCTGGTGATGGACAGGGAGGCCTGGTGTGCTGCAATTCATGGTGTCGCAAAGAGTTGGACGTGACTGAACTGAACTGAAATACAGGATGGTTAATACAATTCGTTTTATAAACCAATAATGAAAATTTTAAAAGAGTACTTCCAATGTTCAAGGAACTGTTCTCACATATATTAATTCATATTCAAACATATGAATTCACTTGTTCCTCACAACAGCTCAGTGACATAGGCTTGTTCATAGCCCCATTTATAAGTGGGGAACTTGAGGCATAGAAAGATTAAATTATTGCCTAAACGAATAGCGGCAGAACCAAGATTCCAGATCTGATAACTTGTCTCCAAATCTGTGCACCCATCCATACATGAATTGCTTCTCAAACTCACTGATGATGTTTGTGGGCTTAGTGAACACCTCCGGTTCAGTGTGTTTACACCATTACCATTACAGAGACCTGAGGAAAGGGGACCTAAGAAATAGAAACCTCAAGCACTGTGGTGAAGAGGAGGGGAAATGCTTCAAACAAGCTTTTCAGGTCTCATGGAAGATGCACCTGGTCCCAAATGTCATTAGTGCCATAGCTGAGAAAGCTTAGCTAATGTGTGGAGGTGGCCTAGGTGGAGGAAAAGCTAGTGATATGTGGGCCCAGGTTCACACGCAGTCTCACTTTGTAAAGTCAGAAACCTGTGTAATGACAAGTGAATGAGCTTAGAGATATATTGCTAAGAAAGTTTTTAAACTAGTAAGATAATTTAGGTTTAATGAGCCCTACTGTCTTCATAAATATCTCCCCCATTCTTTCTTTTAAAAATGAATTATGAACCTCATCTGTTTAGAGCACTTTAACAGATTGCTCTCAGGAAAAATGTATATTTCTTAAGTGGCCCACAAGCTCTGTGTGAGCTAGTCGTGACCTCCAGGGATCCTTGTCTGCTGGTCTCTCCATACTAGCCCTTAAGCTCTTCAAATGCATGAAGCTGTTTCTGTTTTGAGCCTCCACTCACACTCCCCTTCCTCCTCCTGTCTAGAGCATTCCTTTCCAGCTACCGGACCTCTTCCTATGCCTACTTGTCCTTAGCTCACAGATTGGTGTCTCCGTGACTGTTTCACTAAATCTGTCTGTAATCTAAAGTAGGTTCCTCATTTTAGAATATTTATTGCATTTCTAATCATATATTGTTATGACTTGGTTAATATCTGACCCCTCCATGGCTTTATACAGAGAAGGCAATGGCACCCCACTCCAGTACTCTTGCCTGGAAAATCCCATGGATGGCAGAGCCTGATAGGCTGCAGTCCATGGGGTCGCTAAGAGTCGGACATGACTGAGCAACTTCCCTTTCACTTTTCACTTTCCTGCATTGGAGAAGGACATGGCAACCCACTCCAGTGTTCTTGCCTGGAGACTCCCAGGGACGGGGGAGCCTGGTGGGCTGCCGTCTATGGGGTCGCACAGTGTCAGACACGACTGAAGCGACTTAGCAGCAGCAGCATGGCTTTATAATCCATGAGTGGGAAAAAACTGATGATATTTTGTCTTTTTAACTTGCCCCAAATATTGATTGCTTCATGTGTACGTATTCACATAAATATATATTCTTTTTTTTAATGTAAGAATAAGTAATATGAGTTCTACCCTCTTAACAACTTTTTAATTGTATAGTACAGTATTGTTAACTGTAAGCACATTGTTGTCAGCCAATCTCTAGAACATCCTCACAATGCTTTTGCACCATTCAGCAACAATGTCTAACTTAAAATCTGCTCAGAGTAGTTTCTCAAATATTTATTGAATAAAAGAAACTTGCTTTGAGTCATGAAGGAAGATGATGTCTCTGTCCTTTCCCCATTCAGCCTCCTTGACATCACTACAGTTTAGCAGTGCTCTAGGACAGGAAGTTTCTCTGTTGGGTATAAGGAGCAGATGTCTTTACCAGTGGCCTCATTCTTTCTCTGAGGCAAAAATAGGTAAGAATCTAAAAGGAGACAGCATTTGTTCAATGCTGTGGGTTCAGCTTGGAGTTGATGTTTCTTGCTGCTGCCTTGTGATACAACTACATCTAGCTAGAAGTGCTACTTCTCTGTGATAACAAGAACAAAAAGGGTGTAACAATTTCCCCCAAAGTTTAGGATTAGAACAGCAGAGCATCTATGCTTGAACTATGCACTGGGTTGAAGAAAAACAGTCCTAAGTGATACTCACAGTTCAAGTGATCTTTGATAGGAAGAGTGCTGTGAATACCAGTGCCCATGTATGTTCAGGATTTTGATTGGCAAGGATTTAAAAAGAGCTCGGGACCTCAAGAAATTATCTAGCCTATGTACATCCATCTTGAGGCAAGTAAAGCTTTATTAACATCTACAAATGGAATAACCTAGTTAGCAAAATGATACTCTGATTGCTGTAGCTGGGTCTGCCTCCCTGTTTATTATCAGCACATCATCTTTCTGTTCCAAAAAACTAAGACTGACCTGTTCTTTGAACTAAGAACACCTAGTTCTTTTGAGTGAAATCATAAAGATATGTTTTCCTTTTTTATTTCTCTGAATGTCTGACCTACATTTTATCTTTTTTGTTATCATGTAAAAGAAAGACTGCATTCTAGTTATGGTTTATTATAAGAGGATATTTTGTCTCAGTGTGTAGATATATATGATCTTCAGTTTCTACTGGGTCAAGGTATCCTACATATAATGAAATGTATTCTCATGGTGAAAATCCTTTTAAACAGATTTGGTTCAGATACAGAATTTAATTTTATAAAATGGATAAACTAAATCAATAGAGAGGTCAAACATTTTTTTATCACTATAATTCTTTCTTTTTGAGGTTAACAATAAGGTTATCCTAATGGCTTTAGTCTCCAATCCAGGAAACTACAAATATTTCTTTTTAAAAATGCTAAATTTGAGATTTTTAAAAATATAAATTCCTGTTAAAGTGTTTATGCATTGTTGTGGTTCAAATCTTAGCCATTTAACATCTCAAATTCAGATCATGTATTTTATATATTCATTATTGTGGATAAAAACAATGATTCTGATTCAAAGATACTTCCCTTATTGATGAAAAGAAAAATTTCTCAGAAATAATCAAATTGCACATTGAAATAAATATAAAGTAAAATTTCACTGGTTATTCTAGTTATTTAAAGTGAAGTCGCTCAGTTGTGTCCGACTCTTTGCGACCCCATGGACTGTAACCTATCAGGCTCCTCTGTCCATGGGATTTTCCAGGCAAGAACACTGGAGTGGGGTGCCATTTCCTTCTCCAGTTATTTAAAGCATGGCATAAATCAGTAAATGTGTATTGTTAGCATCAGCTTTATTGCCATTATCACTTTGAACACTATTATTGTTATCACTACTATGGCACCCCACTCCAGCATTCTTGCCTGGAAAGTCCCATGGACGGAGAAGCCTGGTGGGCTGCAGTCCATGGGGTCACTAAGAGTTGGACACGACTGAGCGACTTTGCTTTCACTTTTCACTTTCATGCATTGGAGAGGAAATGGCAACCCACTCCAGTGTTCTTGCCTGGAGAATCCCAGACACGGGGAGCCTGGTGGGCTGCCGTCTATGGGGTTGCAGAGTCAGACACGACTGATGCAACTTAGCAGCAGCATACTTATCATTATTTTTATGAATTTTACCTTTTCTTCTTTCTCATCCTCCTTTTTCACTTCATAAAATCAGGCTAACAAAATTTGCCAAATACCTTAATATTTACTTTAGGAGAGAGTTAAGAATAGAGAACATAATTTTATAAGTTGAGTCATTCTGCTAAAAATTTTAAAGCAGGTTTTCTTAAACAGGTTAAGCATAATTTTTCTATGTTAGTTTTCTGTTGCTGCTTAACAAGTACCACAAACTTCATGGCTTAAACCAACACACATTTATTATCTCAGTTTCTGAGGGTTAGGAGTCCAGCCATGAGTTAACTGGGTCCTCTGCTCAGGGTGTCCCAAGGCTGCAGTCAAAGTGTGCACAGAGCTGTGACATCATCTGAGGCTCAGGATTCTTGCCCAGGATTATTCAGACTGTTGGCAGAGTTCAGTTCCTTGCAACAATAGAACTGAAGCTCTGTTTTCTTGCTGGCTGCTGGCTAGGGACTACTTTCAGCTCTTAGAAATAGCAAACATTGCATTTGCATCTTCAATCTTTCTCATACTCAAATCTCTCTCTTCAAGAAGATCACAGTCCTCTTTAAGGATTCACCAGAGAAGGTTGGGCCTATCCAGGAAAATCACTCTTTTGATTAACTCAGAGTTAACTGACCTCATGCAAAGAGTTGACTCATTGGAAAAGACCCTGATGCTGGGAGGGATTGGGGGCAGGAGGAGAAGGGGATAACAGAGGATGAGATGGCTGGATGGCTTTATGCACATGAGTTTGGGTGAACTCCAGGAGTTGGTGATGGACAGGGAGGCCTGGCGTGCTGTGAATCATGGGTTCGCAAAGAGTCGGACATGACTGAGCAACTAGAGCAACTAAACTGCACCAAATCGGAAGACTAAAATCCCATTATGTTCTCAACTCCCACTCACTCTTAGGGAGAAGAGTATGTGTACCAGGGAGTGAAATCTTGGGGCCATCTTTTAATTCAGCTTACCACTCCATGGACAGAGAAGCCTGGTGGGCTACAGTCCAGAGGGTCACAAAGAGTTGGATGCAACTTAGCACCCGTGCACCATGCTTTAACATGCCTATTAATGTCTTCAGCTCTTCCCTATAGATAGAAGCTAGGAGCCACATGTGGTCATTTACATTGAAAATAATTAAAATTGTATAAAATCACAAATTCAGTTTCTCAGTTGCACTAGCCACATTCTATATGCTCAGTAATTGAATGTGGCTAGTGGCTGCCATGTGGCAGTGGAAAGTGCAAGTATAGAACGTTTGTATTATCACAGAAAGTTCTATTAGCAGTTAAGATGCTGACACTTGGTATGAGTTATCACTTCTATGTAGCATAACTAATAAGACTTTCATTGTTTTAGAAGATTGACTAAAACTGGAAACTTTAGATGTTATTATGCTAGCAAGGGAAGATATTTTTAAAGAGAATATTTTAATATATGTTAAGTCATACAACAGAGGTGGTATTTTTTGATCTTCTCCTAGTCTCACCTTCAGGGACAGTTTCTTGATATTGTCTCTTCTTTTGCTGTGGCTAATTGTAACAACAGAACATTTCTGTTACCATGGAAAGCCCTATTGGAGACTGCTCTGCAGAAGCCCATATAAAAAGTATAAAATTAAATCTAATGTGCAGCTACAACAGTACTATACAATGGAACATTCTCTGATGACAGAAATCTCACAGATACAATATTCAATAGTTACACGTGTCTATTGAGCACTTTCAGTCTGACTGCCCTCTGATGAAGGAGGATAAGAGGCATATGGAAGCTTCCTGATGGGGAGACTGACTGAGAGGGAAACTGGGCCTTGTTCTGATGGGTGGGGCCATGCTTAGTAAATCTTTAATTCAATTTTCTGTTGATGGGAGGGGCTGTGTTCCCTCCCTTGTTATTTGACTTGAGGCCAAACTATGGTGGAGGTGATGAAGATAATGGCGACCTCCTTCAAGAAGTCCCATGCGCACACTGCCGCACTCAGTGCCCCCGACCCTGCGGCAGGCCAGCACCACCCCACACCTCCACCAGAGACTCCTGGACACTCACAGGCAAGTCTGAGTCAGTCTCTTTTGGGGCCACTGCTCATTTCTCCAGGGTCTTGGTGCACACGTGGTTCTGTTTGTGCCCTCCAAGGGTCTGTTCCCCAGTCCTGTATAAGTTCTGGCAGCTCAATGGTGGGTTAATGTTGACCTCCTCCAAAAGGGCTTATGTCATAACCAAGTCTACTGTACCCAGAGCCCCTGCCCCTGCAGCAGTCCCCTGCTGACCTGTACCTCCTCAGTCCAGGTCAGTCACTCAATCGTGTCTAATTCTTTGCGACTCCATGGAACATAGCATGCCAGGCCTCCCTGTCCATCACCAACTCCTGGAGTCTACTCAAACTCATCTCCATCGGGTCACTGATGCCATCCAACCATCTCACCCTCTGTCATCTCCTTCTCCTCCTGCCCTCAATCTTTCCCAGCATCAGGATCTTTTCAAACGAGTCAGCTCTTCACATCAGGTGGCCAAAGTATTGGAGTTTCAGTTTCAATATCAGTCCTTCCAATGAGTACCCAGGACTGATCTCCTTTGAAAGGACTGGTAGGATCTTCTTGCAGTCCAAGGGACTCTCCAGAGTCTTCTCTAATACCACAGTTCAAAAGCATCAATTCTGTGGCACTCAGCCTTCTTTAGAGTCCAACTCTCACATCCATACATGACTACTGGAAAAGCCATAGCCTTGACTATATGGACCTTTGCTGTAAAGTAATGTCTCTGCTTTTAATATGCTATCTAGGTTGGTCATAACTTTCCTTCCAAGGAGTAAGCATCTTTACCATCTGCAGTGATTTTGGAACCCAAAGAAAAGCCCCCAAAATAAAGTCAGCCACTGTTTCCCCATCTATTTGCCATGAAGTGATGGGACCAGATGCCATGATCTTAGTTTTTTGAAAGTTGAGCCTTAAGACAATTTTTCACTCTCCTCTTCCACTTTCATCAGAGGCTCTTCAGTTCTTTTTCACTTTCTGCCATAAGGGTGGTGTCATCTGCATATCTGAGGTTATTGATGTTTCTCCTGGCAGTCTTGATTCCAGCTTGTGCTTCTTGCAGCCCAGCATTTCTCATGATGTACTCTGCATAGAAGTTAAGTAAGCAGGTTGACAATATACAGCCTTTTTGTACTCCCTTTCCTATTTGGAAGCAGTCTGTTGTTCCATGTCCAGTTCTAACTGTTGCTTCCTGACCTGCATACAGATTTCTCAAGAGACAGGTCAGGTGGTCTGGTATTCCCATCTCTTTCAGAATTTTCCACAGTTTATTGTGATCGACACAGTCAAAGGCTTTGGCATAGTCGATAAAGCAGAAACATATGTTTTTCTGGAACTCTCTTACTTTTTCGATGATCCCGCAGATGCTGGCAATTTGATCTTTGGTTCCTCTGCCTTTTCTTATTTATTTATTTATATTTTTATTCCTCTGCCTTTTCTAAAACCAGCTTGAACATGTGGAAGTTCATGGTTCATGTATAACTGAAGCCTGGCTTGGAGAATTTTGAGCATTACTTTACTAGTATTGCTGGCATAGTGAGTGACGCGCTTTGACAGTGTCCTCTTTCAGGATTGAAATAGCTCCACTGGAATTCCGTCACCTCCACTAGCCTTGTTCGTAGTGATGCTTCCTATGGCCCACTTGACTTCACATTCCAGGATGTGTACCTCCTCAGGAGACATCCAAACACAGTTCTGTCTCAGTCTTTGTGGGGTCTCTGGGACCTAGTGTGCACAAGGTATATTTAAGCCATCTGAGCTTCTCTGGCGGGTATGGGGTTTGATTCTAAACATGATTTTGCCCCTCCTACCATCTTGCTAGGGCTTCTCCTTTGCCTTTGGACATGGGATATTCCCTCACAGTCACTCCAGTGCCTTGCAGCCACCACTCCATGAACAAAGCTAGTGGAGGGGAAGGAATTCCAGTTGAGCTATTTCCAATCCTGAAAGATGATGCTTTGAAAGTACTGCACTCAATATGCCAGCAAATTTGGAAAACTCAGCAGTGGCCACAGGACTGGAAAAGGTGAATTTTCATTCCAGTTGCAAAGGCAATGCCAAAGAATGCTCAGACTACCACACAAATGCACTCATCTCACACGCTAGCAAAGAAATGCTCAAAATTCTCCAAGCCAGGCTTCAACAGTACATGAACTGTGAACTTCCAGATGTTCAAACTGGATTTCGAAAAGGCAGAGGAACCAGATATTAAATTGCCAATATTGTCACATCATCTAAAAGGCAAGAGAATTCCAGAACAACATCTACTTTTGCTTTATTGACTATGCCAAAACCTTTGACTGTGTGGATCACAACACACTGTGGAAAATTCTTCGAGAGACGGGAATACAGACCACCTGACCTGCCTCTTGAGAAACCTATATGTAGGTCAGGAAGCAACAGTTAGAACTGGACATGGAACAACAGACTGGCTCCAAATAGGAAAAGGAGTACCTCAATAAGTAACCCCTTATTTAACTTATATGCAGAATACATAATGTGAAATGCTGGGCTAGATGAAGCGCAAGCTGGAATCAAGATTTCTGGGAGGAATATCAATAATCTCAGATATGCAGATGATACCACTTTTATGGTGGAAAGTGTAGAAGAACTAAAGAGCCTCTTGATGAACGTGAAAGAGGAGAGTGAAAAAGCTGGCTTAAAACTCAACATTCAGAAAACTAAGATCATGACATCAGTCCCATAACTTCATGGCAAATAAATGGGGAAACAATGGAAACAGTGGCTGACTTTATTTTGGGGGGCTCCAAAATCACTGCAGATGGTGACTGCGGCCATGAAATTAAAAGACACTTACTCCTTGGAAGAAAAGTTATGACCAACCTAGACAGCATATTAAAAAGCAGAAACATTACTTTGTCAGCAGAGATCTGTCTAGTCAAGGCTATGGTTTTTCCAGTTGTCATGTATGGATGTGAGAGTTGGACTGTGAAGAAAGCTGAGCATCGAAGCATCGATGCTTTTGAACTGTGGTGTTGGAGAAGACTCTTGAGAGTCCCTGTGACTGCAAGGAGATCCAACCAGTGCATCCTAAAGGATATCAGTCCTGAATATTCATTGATAGGAGTGATGTTGAAGCTGAAGCTCCAATACTTTGGCCACCTGATGTGAAGAACTGACTCATTTGAAAAGACCCTGATTTTGGTGATGGTGGGAAGAGAAGGGGATGACATAGGATGAGATGCTTGGATGGCATCACCAACTCAATGGACATGAATTTGAGTAAACTCCTGGAGTTGGTGATGGACAGGGAGGCCTGGCATGCTGTAGTCCATGGGATCACAAAGAGTCAGACATGACTGTGTGACTGAACTGAACTGACTGAGCACTTTAAATGTGGTTAGTGAGGAACTAAATCCTAATTTTGCTTGTTCTTAATTATGAATTTATTAAATAAAAAATTTAAAATATATATGTGTCTAGTAGTTACCATATTGGACAGTCCAGGTCTAAAATATTGTACATTTTCAATTACTGGAGTCCCTTATTGATGTTGAATACTATTTTGCCTTTGGCTCATATAAGCATTTGGGCATATTTAAGTTGGTAATGGGAAGATGATTGGCTGGATGAGAGAGAGAATATAGGGTGCTTAATTTTCATCATATTTTAGACAATTTTGAAAGTCCAACAAAAGTTTAAAAGCAAAATTTCCTAGTTTTAAATCTTATTTTAGATTCAAGTTAGCTTTTCATCTATAGAAATTTGTCTGCCTTAAGATTGTTATAGCTTTATTCAGCTGGAAGAAATTTTCTCACAATGTTTTCTCCTCACATTCACTTGCCTTTTGCTTTGTTACATTTAATTATATCTCCCTTAAGGCAGATGAGAGGGAATACATCAAGTAAACATGTTCCACTTCAGAACTTGTTCTTTCCCCAAAAGGTATAATTTGTAACTTAATAAGCACAACCACATTGTGATTTAATTAACAAGTCACAGCAACAAACAAAATAGTATATCTGTGATTTATTTTAATATGATGGAAATGGCAGATTTCTTTTAGATGAGCCTTTAAAGTGAAACAAAATCAAATTTCGCTCAGTGTGTCATCTCTAGATGTGCTGATGCGCTATCACAAAACACACACTGCCTGTCTCCATGAGACGCACACCTATTTTTAGGGATAAAGATTTCAAGCATGCCAATATGTTTAGGTTTCAGTTCCAGATGCTCAGCTTCTTAGGAACCGAACCAAGTATTGAAACTGCATGGTACTCATAATGATAGCTAGCTCTGCGTTAATAACATGCAAACTCCAAGTTCAACATATTTTATAGCCAGATTTTGCCATTTCTACTACATAGTCTGAAAAAGAAAATCCATTCTATTTATGAGATGAGGAAGAGGAAGGGAGACTGGCTACTTTACTTTTTTTTTTTTTTTTTTTTGCTTTTGGGTCAGTTCACTTCAGTCACTCAGTTGTGTCTGACCCTTTGTGACCCCATGGACTGTAGCACACCAGGCTTCCCTGTCCATCACCAACTCCCAGAGCTTGTGCAAAGTCATGTCCATTGAGTCGGTGATGCCATCCAACCATCTTGTCCTCTGTTCCCTTCTTCTGCTGCCTTCAGTCTTTCCCAGCATCAGGGTCTCTTCCAGTGAGTCAGTTCTTCGCATCAGGTGGCCAAAGTATTGAAGTTTCAGCTTCAGCACAGTCCTTCCATTGAATATTCAGGACTGATTTCCTTTAGGATGGACTGGTTTGATCTCCTTGCAGTCCAAAGCACTCTCAAGAGTCTTCTCTAACACCACAGCTCAAAAGGATCAGTTCTTCAGCGCTCAGCTTTCCTTATGGTCCAGCTCTCACATCCATACACGAGTACTGGAAAAACCATAGCTTTGACTAGACCTTTTTGGCAAAATAATGTCTCTGTATTTTAAAATGCTGCCTAGGTTGGTCATAACTTTTATTCCAATGAGCAAGCATCTTTTAATTCCATGGCTACAGTCACCATCTGCAGTGATTTTGGAGTCCAAGAAAATCCTTTGGGTCAGAATGTCACAGAATGAAATAAAATATCACAACTGATTATTTCTAAGAAGATATCACAGAGCTTGGCTTCATATGCACCACAGGAGTTAAAGAAGCCTCTTAGGCACTGGCTTTGGTACACTTATAAGTTCCAATCCCAGTTACCAACCAGATTTACAAAGATAATGAATTTAGAAAACAAAAGCTCTGAAGAGTTCTTAAGTATCCCTAGTAGCCAAGAGCCAAGGAAACATTTTCACCCACAGTATTCTCTGTGTCTTGTTGCCTTATTTTTCCCTTGAGCTACAGAATGATAATTAGGATTGGAGAGTGGTGATGTGGAATGGGATAATGATACTTGGAAATATCACCTACATATTCCTCTTAGTAGGTAACTCATTTTATTTTTCCCACTTGCAACCTTTCACCACTTAAATTAGGGTGTGAAGTTGAGACTTTCTGACATGGAGAATAAGGAGAATGTGGATATACTTGAAAATATACATTTTTGACTTAGTCAACAAGAGTTTTATATAAATATAGAGCAGATACAATAATATGAAAGCAAGTTGCAATTGATTTGCAAGAACCAGACACTTAAAAGAAAAATGATTTTTGGATTTATCTTTGTAGACCCAGAGCTTTGTGGGTCCTGATGAGAAGAGTGGGGAAAATTTGGAAAATAATTAGGTGGTAAAGGATTAGTAGATATGACTTTGTGATTGGAAATGAGAGGTGCAGGAAATAGAGGCTTTGAGAATGCTCTCCATTTCTTTGGTTTAGGAAACTGGGTTAATGGTGATGCTATTGTCTGTGGACAGCCATCCAGAGATTTGTAGGGTAGATGAGGTCTATAAGCCATTGCATTTAAAGCTGTAGATTACAGTTGGAATTTAGCTGTGTGATGGTAGTCTCTCCTCTGGAATTTCCACATGTCCCATTTTGGGTATCTAAATGCTGTATTTAATAATATATATTTCTGAAGACAACTAGTAGAATTTGTAACAAATCCGTCTGCCAGCATTTTACAGGTGTCAACTCAATAATTATTTTTTCTCAAGCCAACTGGCTCACTAATAAATATATCCTAACTAATGATATATACAGACTTTGGAGCCCAAGAAAATAAAATCTGTCAATGCCTCTACTTTTCCCCATCTATTTGCCATGAAATGTTGGGACCAAATGCCATCATCTTTGTTTTTTTAATGTTGAGTTTTAAATCTCCTTTTTCATTCTCTTCTCTCACCCTCAAGAGGCTCTTTAGTTCCTCTTCATTTTCTGCCATTAGAATGGTATCATCTGCATATCTGAGGTTATTGCTATTTCTCCTGAAATCTTGACTCCAGCTTGTGAGTCTTCTAGCCAGCATTTCACATGATGTAGTCTGTGTAGAAATTAAATAAGCAGAGTGACAATGTACAGCCTTGACAGACTCCTTTCTCAAATTTGAACCAGTCTGCTGTTCTGATAAGCCAAACTATGGCTATCTTCTGTAATAACAGAGTGAATCATAAGATCACATTGAAGATGATTTTAATGTTCCATCTTGACCTTGTATAATGAAAATTTCAGAAATATTATTCTTTAAGTACTCTGACATTTTTCAAATAATCTCTTCTTTAAATGTTATAGCTCAGGGAAGGGAATGGGCCAGTTTTACAATAACATGCTGTACACATACATCTCTCTTTTCATTTCAACCCAAATAAACTGCAAAAATCTTAAAACACAGCAGAAATTGTGAATTAATAGGACCTTCAATTAGATCTCTTTTTGCGGTATAAACTATGCCTATCCCTTAACAAAACAAGATGTCAGCATTGTGAAGGTCAAAGTTGCTTGGCATCAAACAGATCAAGTGCTGAATTGTTTATATATATGTTAGAAAAGTGCAGTGCTGTAAAAATATTCTTATAATCTGCAGAACTTGACACTGAAAATAAAGCTTGCTATTTAATTAACTGTTGGGAAGGCATTTATAGATAAATACCAATAGACAGCAATTTTCTTGGATTGTGTCTAGAACAGCCTTTATTCTCCTTTGCAATACTTCCCTTCCACCAGAAATACTTGACAAAGAAGAGTGCTTGTCAGTAAATACATCTTTTGTAATTTGAGCTAGGCTTTGAACTTTGTGGTCCACATGAGACAATTTTCAGGACTTATTTTTCACAAGATTTCCTGATTATTTTTTTCCATACTAGATGTTTGCTACCTTTACTCACCCTAAGTATGGAGGTTACGGCTAAAAGTTTTCATTCAGACTGGAAAGACTAGGACCACACGTGATGTACTGTGCTTAGTCGCTCAGTCATGTCCAACTCTTATGCCCAGCAGGCTCCTCTATCCAGGGGATTCTCCAGGCAAGAATGCTGGAGTGGGTTGCATGCCCTCCTCCAAGGGATCTTCCCAGCCCAGGGACTGAATCCAGGTCTCCCACATTGCAGGCAGATTCTTTACCATCTGAGCCATCAGGGAAGCCCAAATGTCTCAGTATGTTCCTATTGCTTTGTGGATAGAAATTTAAATTCATTAACTTTTGTTTCCATCAGTCAGCATCCCATCTTTGCTGAACTGTTCATGCTAGCTGAGGTGGCTCACTATGTATCTCTCAGGTACATATTATACAACTTCTGTTTTATTGTTTGTTTTATTTTGTCTATTTATGTTATTTCATGTGAAAGAAACATCTTCCTGCTCCTTGTTGTTTGTGGGTATGAGTGAAAAGATATTTACATAAAGAAGTCTCCCTCTACAACCACCCCCCATCCAGGATTGGTTGCTGATTTCTGCCCCAGAGTCAAGAGAAATATGCAGAATGGATAGTTCGGGAAACCACAGCTAGTTTTTACCAGGCTGTGCTCCCAAGCTCCTGTGAACTAAATCAGACCACAGAGGACCTTCTGAGACGCTTCTTGATTTTCTGCTCTTGATTCGCTTTCCCCTTAATTCACCACTATAACTTGGTGCTCTATATTTTACTGTTTTTAGGAAATACACACATTCATTTATTCCCTATCAAAAATGTCACCCCAGACATCTCGGCTCAATAACATCTAATGTGCTGTGCTTAGTCGCTTAGTTGTGTCTGACTTTGTGACCCCATGGATGGCAGCTTGCCAGGCTCCTCTGACCATGGGGATTCTCCTGGCAAGAATACTGGAATGGGTTGCCATGCCCTCCTCCAGGGGATCTTCACAACCCAGGGATCAAACCCAGGTCTCCTGCATTGCAGACAGATTCTTTACCGACTAAACCACCAGGAAAGATCCCAATAATGACTAATAATATTACATTAATAATATTGATAATATTAGGTTATTACATTAATATCCTTTCATATTCCTCAAGGTAGATATGAGACAAAAAAGGAGAAGATTAAACTTATCTTGGATCAATTATTTTTACATTCTAAAGAATATTTGGAGTATGGGAGTGTTGATGGTGAAGATTAAGAGGGGATAAGGAGGGAAGAGAGGTTCTCACTCTCATCAGAGTTGCTGTCCTTTCATGAGCTTTGTAATTTTTTCCATACAATATTTTCCATGGGTTTTTTTTTTTTTTTAAGTTTGTTTTAAAGGTTGAAGTGAATCGCTAACTCTGTTCATTCAGTTTTAATTTTCTCTCCATAAAGCAAACCTTACCTTAAAGTTTCTCCTGAACTCCCCACTTAAAATATGACTTCCTTTCACTTCAGTTCAGTTACTCAGTCATGTCTGACTCTGAGCGACCCCATGAAGTGCAGCACGCTAGGCCTCTCTGTCCATCACCAACTCCCGGAGTCTACCCAAACTCATGTCCATCGAGTTGGTGATGCCATTCAACCATCTCAACCTCTGTCGTCCCCTTCTCCACCTGGCCTCAATCTTTCCTAGCATCAGGGTCTTTTCAAATGAATCAGTTCTTTGCACTAGGTTACCGAAGTACTGGAGTTTCAGTTTCAACATCAGTCCTTCCAATGAACACCCAGGATTGATCTCCTTTAGAATGGACTGGTTGGCTCTCCTTGCAGTCCAAGGGACTCTCAAGAGTCTTCTCCAACACCACAGTTCAAAAGCATCAATTCTTTAGCACTCAGCATTCTTCACAGTCCAACTCTCACATCCATACATGACCACTGGAAAAAACATAGCCTTGACTAGATGGACCTTAGTCGGCAAAGTAATGTCTCTGTTTTTGAATATGCTATCTAGGTTGGTCATGATTTTGGAGCCTCCAAAATAAAATTAGCCACTGTTTTCCCATCTGTTTGCCATGAAGTGATGGTACTGGATGCCATGATGTTAGTTTTCTGAATGTTGAACTTAAGCCAAGTTTTCAACTCTTTAACTTTCATCAAGAGGCTCTTAAGTTCCTCTTCACTTTCTGCTATAAGGGTGGTGTCATCTGCATATCTGAGGTTATTGATATTTCTCCCAGCAGTCTTGATTCCAGCTTGTGCTTCCTCCAGCCCAGCGTTTCTCATGATGTACTCTGCATAGAAGTTAAATAAGCAGGGTGACAATATATATACTCCTTTTCCTATTCAGAACCAGTCTGTTGTTCCATGTCCAGTTCTAACTGTTGCTTCCTGACCTGCATACATGTTTCTCAAGAGGCAGGTCAGGTGGTAGTCCCATCTCTTTCAGAATTTTCAACTGTTTATTGTGATCCACACATTCAAAAGCTTTGGCATAGTCAATACAGCAGAAATAGATATTTTCTGGAATTTTCTTGCTTTTTCAGTGATCCAACAGATGTTGGCAATTTGATCTCTGGTTCCTCTGCCTTTATAAAACCATCTGGAAGTTCATGGTTCAAGTATTACTGAAGCCTGGCTTGGAGAATTTTGAGCATTACTTTACTAGTGTGTGAAATGACTTTCTTTCAACTGTAGCAATTACTGACTGGGGTCTGGGAGTCAGACATTCTCAGTTTCTCTGTGCTTTGTTTCTCCTTTCATTATCCTAAAATATGAGGATAGCATCTACCTCAAGGATCTGTGGTATAGACTGAATGAATTAAGCTACTAGCAATTATGCAAACATACTATCTAGTATTATTATTTGTATTTATTCAGTTCTGCCTTATAACTCATATGTTGCTATCTTAAATTGCTTTTTATCTTATTATAAAATATATGCATTCAAGTAACTGAGATATATGTATATATGCATGTATTTATATTAAATGTTAGTATTATATAATACATGTAAGTAAGTATTCACTTGGCAAATAGAGCTTCTCCAATATCCTTGAAACCACTGTTTATCCTCTCGCAATTCACACTTCTTAGGTTCTTTCAGAAATTTTATTACATTTGTATTTCTAACAATTAAATATTTTAGTTCAGCACTTTAAAAAAATTTGTATAAGTTGTACCACACTATATATAGTCTTTGTTTTTCAAAAGCAGAAGGTTTTGTTTGTCAAGTTTTTTTCTAAGTTCATATTATTATTATGTATTGCAGTAGTTAATTTATTTCTGCTACCATAGAATATTTCTACTAATGTATCATTTGTCTGATATTCTAATGAGAGGCATTTTCATATTCTCAATATTTTTGCTATAGTAAGACTGTTAGTGGAGAAGGAAATGGCAACCCACTCCAGTGTTCTTTCCTGGAGAATCCCAGGGACAGCAGAGCCTGGTGGGCTGCCATCTATGGGGTCACACAGAGTCGGACACGACTGAAGCGACTTAGCAGCAGCAGCAAGACTGCTAGAGATACTCTTGAGCGTGTTTTCTAGTAGTAAATGGTACCTTATTTTACTGTTTATTTTTCCTCTGCCCTCATTCTTATCCCACCTAGTTTGATAATGTCTCTTACAGCCTTCATAGTATTGAACAGTTTCTTGAGCAAAATAGGTACTGCACATGTGATAGTTAATTTTAATGTGTCAATTTGACTGGGCTGATGGATGCCCAGGTAGCTGGTAAAACATTGTTTCTAGGTGTGTCTGTGATAGTGTCTCTGAAAGAGATTAGCACTTAAATCCATAGACTGAATAAAGAAGATCCACCCTTACTAATGTTGGGTGGGTATCATCTAACTCTTTAAGGGCCCAAATGGACCAAAAGGCAGAGGAAGGATGAAGTCTGTCTCTTTTGACTTGAGTTGTGTATTTTTTTTCCTCCCCTTGGATAATGAAGCTGCTGGTTCTTGGGCTATTGGATTCCAGGCCATCCATCAACTCTTTGGACTCAGACTGAGTTATAATTGGCTTTACTGGTTGCAGATGGCAGATCATGGGATTTCTTGGCCTCCATAACCATGTGAGCCTGTTCCCATAAATACACACAGATACACACCCTGTTGGTTCTATTTCTCTCTGCTAGCTCAGAGGTCAAGAATCTGCCTGCAATGCAGGCGACCTGGGTTCAATCCCTGGGACAGGAAGATCCCCTGGAGTAGGAAATGGCAGGACCACTCTAGTATTTTTGCCTGGAGAATTCCATGGATAGAGGAGTCTGTTGGGTTACATACGGTCCATGGGGTTGCAAAGAGTCAGACACAATTAAGTGACTAACACTTTCACTTTCAGAGAAACCTAATATTTCATGAAAATATTTGATATAATTAAGATAGTTTTATCCTTTGACCAGTGTATCACTTAGTTTAATTGGTCCTTTTTCTTTTTCTGTTTTTAGCATTCACTTCTTCATTTGTTGCCTCCTCATTTGGCCATTTATTCTATTCACTGTAGCCCTTTAGAATGCCAGTGGTACATGCACTTCTTTATAAAGTCATACTCACTATTAACATACTCTTTTTCAATATTACACTCTAAAATATATTGGAAAAGCTACTTAACCTGTCTAAATTCATTTCTTCCTCTATAAAATTAATATAAAAATACCTACTTCATAAGTTTGTTGTAGAGAGATTGGACATAGTATATTTAAAACATCCAACAAAACATGGACTCAAAATATGTATTATTATTCCCTTACTGGTTTATGTGGTTAATCTCTGAAACCAGCTGGTATGTCCCTAGAGCACAGAGAACATTTTTATAATTATACCCATGTGTGATGCACGACATAACTCATGTTTGTAGAATTGAACAGAGTAGTCAGTGGCTATTAAGTAACTATTGATCCACTGACTCCCTATTGAGCAACTCTTCTTCCTCCTTTCTTTCACTTAACTCTTAAAGGTGATTTACAGTCTGGTAAGATTGCTGGTTAGGACTTAGAGTATAGAGGGAAGCCATCAGCTGCAGCAAAATGAAGGAGAAATAATAACAAGAAATTGTTCCTGAGGCTGAGAACTGAACAGACAAATTAGGTGGTCACCTCTGTGGTATGGCTTGACATATAATTTATGTCACAATGTCAGGAATCTACTTTTAGTCATTTCTTTTGAACTAAGACTTAAAAGTCTTGATAACTATATTACATGGAAGTACTTCTTTTAAATAATAATATTTCAGAAGGGAGAATGTAGAATGATCAATGAAACTCTTTTAAAAAAACTTTATATTATATTGATTAACAATGTTGTGTTTCAGGTATACAGCAGTGATTCAGTTATACATATATATGTATCTATTCTTCTTCAAGTTCTTTTCCCATTCAGGTTGTTACATAATATTGAGTACGGTTCCTCTGCTAGGGTGTCAGACTCTGTTAATTTCAAGTTTTTTTGGAGCCACTATTTTTTTATAATAAAACATTCATTGTATGTGTTTCCACATGTCAGATAGTGTACTCTTATCATTTGTAATGTTCATGAGCCTCTATAGTTTTAATATTTGCATATATTACAGATCAGAAAATTGAGACCTAGAAGAGCTTTCTCCCATTTTATCTAATCTTAGCTCTCCGTTGCTTAGAGTTCTGTGATCCTAAACTCTGCTACACGATGAGGTCTCTCATCTCTTGTCATGGCCTGTGTTCTGCTTGCAACATGGTAATTGATAGCATGATGGGATAATTAGAGACAACGTTCTTGACTTTAGTCAACAACCCTGGAAACCCATTTTTGCACTTCAGTTCAGTCGCTCAGTCGTGTCCGACTCTTCGCGACCCCATGAATCGCAGCACACCAGGCCTGTCTTCTATTCACATAAAAGAAAAGACAAGTGTTAAACACCTCTTCTCAGTAATGAATGAGTTTTCTCAAGTCTGTTTGGGGATATATGCTTCTGCTCCAGGGTGAATCCACACAACAGCTTGCTTCTCCCCAGTAGCATGGCTCCTGGCTACCCTCTAAGCAGCTCCATCCCGTCTTCACTACCACTCCATGGCCTCTGGCTTCCTCCTGCACACTTGTTCCCTCATCTTATCTCAGGTCTTTTGTTACTTGTTTGCTAAGTTGTTCCCCCACCCCCCACCCCAGTCATCCTATTTAAAATTGCAAAGCTTGAATCCTCTCTTCTCTAGTTTCTATAGCTTGTGTCCTCCTTTGTTGATCTATTTTTATTCATAGTGCTTATTATCATTCTACTTACACAAGTTTTACTTAGTTTTTTTTTTGCCTTTCTTCCCTAAATACAATCTAAGCTTCAAGAATGAGATATTTTTGTAAGCTTTGTTAACTACTGTATCTTTAATCTTAAGTGATGTAGAGCATGTAGTAGATACTCAACAAATGTTTAAGTAATTAATAATTATGTTGGATTACTTGAATGCCAGAAATGTGGTATTGGGTTTGATAGCTGAAGCTGTTGTGGAAGAGGAGGCTGAGGTCTCACAGATCATTTTTTTTAGAAATTGGTGCTGCATCAACCTGACAGTATTCTTGCTGAATGTATTAAAAAACTTGATAAAGATACATGATATTATCTAAATATTTTCTTCCTCTTTCTGTCTCAATGTCAATTCCATAGACCTTGTTATAGGTAGTCACTTTTTGTGTACTGTTGTCATAATTTGGACTTTTGGACTATGTAGAAAGTAAGCATTTCACCCTTCCATTAAATCTAAATACATGGCAGAGATATTCCAGGGCCTGTTTGCTGCCATGGTATAAATGGTGAGAAAAAGAGAAGAGGAATGAGAAAATGGCAGTGAGCTGAAAGACATTCAGTCTGGTGCTGGTCTTCAGCTGTCTGAGATTATTACCTATTTCATCCTTGTCAAAAATTGCTGATAAATAGGTAGCAGTTTTATTAGCTCAATACTTAGGCCTGTTCTTTTAGTGTTTTATTTGACAAGGATTCCTAGTTAGGGGCAAAATAAAACACTTGGCAAGGCTAGTAAAGAGAGCATCTGGGAAATTTTTAAGTTGAAATCTAATTATAATTATTGACTTGTTCAGTTAAACTAATACTAAGGAAAGAATCTGAGATATTCACAATTTCCGGAAGAGTGGAGTTCCGGGATGAGGTTGTAGAAATCAAGATCTTAAAGCTTACTTTTTCCAGTTTTACAAATCATGGTCTGGTACTTGAAGCTGCTGCTCCTTTTTTCCTTAGTTCTGGTAAACTTTTATTACAATAGAAAACATTATCTATAAAAATCTCCCAGTTTATATTATAAATCTACCCTTTCAGTTGCTCTTAAGTTTTACGTTTGGATTCAGTCAGGTCATCTGATAACTGCACAGTTGTTTTGCAAGTCTCAGCACCTTGTAGAATTGCTTGTACAGAGCTGCATTTGGGCTTTATACCATCAGCTTGTGTTGAGGGACATTATATGAAACGACTATAGGAAAGACAGTATCATACATATTATAAAAGCCTTGTCAAGCACTTGTTCCTTATAAGAACTTCAGGGAAATTTTATTTCGATATTCTATTACAGGGAAAACTGGGTTTCTTTTGAGTAAATGCTTTGTATATGTCTTGTAAATATGGTGAAGTGAATGACTAGTAGGCCTTCTCTCTGCTTTGGCCTCTATTGATCTAAGTCAGCTAGGATTGGACAGGATAATAGAAGTCACTGGGTGCTTTCCAATTATGAAGAATTATCATTTGGAGAGTTAGAGTTTTGCATAAACTGCTGAAAAATCTGTGGGTTATGAAGGTTGTCACTACTACAGATTGCAATTTGAAGCCACAAAGGGAGTGATTCTCAAACCTCTGGGGAAGCTGTCATGCTCTCACGTCTGCCTCTGCTTCTGTAGAATATGGCCTCTTTTCATCTTTGCCTTCCTAACTAACGTGAGGGCTTTTCCTTGGCATAGTCTAACCTGGACAATATAGTAAGGAGATTTTGAGAAATATATTTTCTAATTCCTTTGTGCAATATAGAAAAGAGCTTAGAAAAGCTGGTGATAAGGCTGAATGGATAATAGATAATTAAGTAAAAAAATTAGAAAGCATGCAAATTTTACCCTCTTCATGCAACATCCAGGATCTAAAAATGCATAGTTTATATTATAATTTTATATCAACATTTGACTTGCTTTGCCTATTTTTATCCTAATTTTCTTATTTATATTTTGTTATATTAAAATTACCTATTTCTATAAGCTATCTCAACTCTTTTGAAAAGTGGTATATAAATAAATTTATTTCAAAGGTAAGCAGAGAAGAATGAGTTTGTGAGAAATGTGTATCTAAAAAAACTAATACACATTAACTATGACTGAGATCTAAAGTCCTGATAAGACTAACCCAACAGTTCCCCCTAAAACAACACCCATCATTCCAGACATTTCCTTTTGGTCATCAAACTGACTTTTTCTCTTAGTGGATTTTCAAAATATGTTATTAAAAATAACAGACAAAATATGCATTTACCCAGAATAAGTGAGGAATGAAGTCTTTCATATAAGTGAAATTTTCACCTAGTTTAAGGTTATTCCTTTAAAGTTATTATATTTTAATAATTTTTGTAAAGATATACAAATATAACTAAAAATATATATCTCTGCCTTCTTAAGCAGTCAGTAGTGAAAAATAATTCAGTCTTTTTTTGTACAAATTTAGGGCAACTATTCTGAAATGATCATTTAGTCGTGGCACACTGTCCTGATGCTTTCAGGGACTCTCGGGATGTAGAAGAGTCAGATTCCTTAGAAATGAGCTTAATTCTTCAATTCTTTTAATTTGTTTCCTTCTTGCTCTATTATCCTTATTCAGTTTCTTATTTCACACCCCGTTGTCTGGAAGTGGTCTGAGAATGGTTCTACCTTTCCTGTAGAATAAGTATAATGGTCTCAGTATAATAGTTAATATTTCTTCATGCTTGAGAGAGCCTCCTTTCTCTCTCTCTCTCTTTTTTTTTTTTTGTTTAAGTTTAAAGTTATATATCAATTCCTGAGGTTTCCAGAAGCTTGACCTCTGAATGAGTGGGTATTATTGCATGTATTTGATCTCTTTAATAGGATTACAGAGTAATGAAATTTAGAGACTAAGGAGACTATGAAAGGTCACCTGGTCCACCACTTTCCCAAAGAGGCCACTTCCATTTAGAACCATATTTAAACCACTGCAGGCAAAGGGCAGCCTTCACTATTTTATAGCTTTTTAAAGACAGAAATGTTACAGTCTCTAGTGGTAAGTAATTTTTTTTTTTTTTTGCATTTTATAATTCCTATGTCAGAAATTTTTTCTTACATTTAACTTAAATTTCTAATGCAAAAGTGTCAACTCCTGAACTCACCTCTGATGAGATTTGAAAATAAAACTAGAGCTTTGAAAGGACTTCAAAATATTTGGTTCTATTCCCTCTTTATTACTGTTTATATGGCAAAATTGACATAATGGTGTGTGTGGGTGTGGTTGTGTGTGTAAGAGAGAGAGAGAGACAGATAGATAGAAACAGAGGCTATAGTTTTTTTTTTTTTTTCCCCACATGCCCATCTTTCATATGTCATTCATTCATGGCTCAGGCCAGTTGGTGAGGGTCTGGGCTAAATTAATCCTATATTTTACCATGTCCCTTGACATTGATTTATTATCACAAACTAGTCATTTGCATAGATTAGGAGTGTAGTTTGTAGCTATCAGGCACAGAAAATGTGGAATGATATAGCAGAGAAATAGTATGGGGCCTGGAAAGAAGATCTCCTTAGCATTTAAGAACTGTACTACTTTGCTGCTGCTGCTAAGTCGCTTCAGTCGTGTCTGACTCTGTGCGACCCCAGAGACAGCAGCTCACCAGGCTCCTCTGTCCCTGGGGTTCTCCAGGCAAGAAAATTGGAGTAGGTTGTGATTTCCTTCTCCAGTGTATGAAAGTGACAAGTGAAAGTGAAGTCTCTCAGTCATGTCCGACTCTTAGCGACCCCACGGACTGTAGCTTACCAAGCTCCTCCATCCGTGGGATTCTCCAGGTAAGAATACTGGAGTGGGTTGCCATTTCCTTCTCCATGTACTACTTTGAGTAAGCCTTTTTCTACTGTGGAATTGAGATTGATAGTAATATACCATTATATATCAACACATCATCATCCAATGAAGAGAGAATTTGGAGGACCCAAAGAGAAATTGGGTGTATACATTCTTTAAAATTGTAAACCATATATAAGTATATGGCAAATTTCTCATTCCCCAAATATTTACTTCTTCCTTAAGTACTGAACTGTCAAATTAAGAAAATCTGCTTTGGGTTATAGATTTGGCACTGTCTAACTGTGTGGCCTTAAGCATGTCTTTCAACATCTTTGAGCTATAGTTTCTCTTGCAAAATGAAACAATATAATTGACCTTGCAGGTTAGTGGTGATTATTAGAGATAATGAATGCAAAGTGTCTAGCATGCTGTTTCACAAACAGTAGGCATTCAGTAAGTACTAACTATTATCATCTGATCATTGAAGAAAAAAAAACCACACTAATTTTTCTCTTTTTACTTTCTCATATCTCCCATTTAATTGATTATGCAGTCATGCCAATTCTACCTTCTTAATATTTCTGGAAGTACTTCTCTTTTAATGTCTCTATGGCTTTTGTGTAATCTTTGCCATTATCATAATTCTCATGAAGTATTTCAGTATTTATTCCCTTTGCTTCCAATGCATGCTAAATTGCTGTAGTTGTGTCCAACTCTCTGTGATTCCCATGGACTGTAGCCCTCCAGCCTCCTCTGTCCATGAGATTCTCCAGGGAAGAATACTGGAGTGGGTTGCCATTTCCTTCTCCAGGGTTTCTTCCTGACCCAGGGACTGAACCCATCATCTCTTAAGTCTCCTGCATTGGCAGATGGGTTCTTTACCACTAGAACCACCTAGCCCCCTCTAATCCAGCTTCCTTACTGTAACCATAGTCATTTTTCAATGAGCTGTCTGAACATTATTCTATTTTTTATCAAACTCTTTATCAAATATTACAACAACTCTACCAATAAATGAAGCTAAAGATATTCACAACCAGTTAAGGTCTCTCATAGCCTAGTCTATTATTTCTATATCATCTTCAACTCTCCTCTCCTAGTAATCCATCCTATTCTTCTTGTACACAAAGTACTGGAAGTTAATATAAATGTGCCATGTCTTTGTGTTTGTTACTTCTCTGCTTGAAATTATCTTGTCGTCTTATCTACCTTGCAGGTCTACATTTGCTCTTTGAAGAATATGGAGATTCTAGCCTTGAAAGCTACAGACATGTAGAAGAATCTGTATATCAGGTTCATGGGTTCAAATCTTAGGTATATAGAATTTTCTGAGGGTTCTCTTACTCTTAAAATGAACCACTTTCTGGACACAGCTTAAACATCTTTGCAAAGCCTTTTCAGTGATACCTTTGGGCTTTGACTATCAAATGATGGTAACATGGTCTTTAATATTTTGAAACAGGCATTTACCACTGTTGCTTTTAGCAGGCAACCAATGAGCCAAAGTATGATTCTAAGCACATAGACTCCTGTGTGAGTGCCTTCAGAGGAAGATCTATTTCTTATACTCTGTCCCTTTTGACCAGTGCCTGAAAATACATGATAAAAGTTCTCTAATATGAAAGTGTTGATTCCATTTAATACAGAAATCCATACATTTTAGTGTAACATGTAAATCTTTAGGCTACTATCAACCATCATGCTTTAAAATTATAAATGAGTTTTAGGTCTTTTCCTAACAGAAGGGGCAAGAGGAAGGACATTATGGTCCTCAGTTCAGTTCAGTTGCTCAGTCGTGTCAGACTCCTTGTGACCCCATGAATTGCAGCATGCCAGGCCTCCATGTCCAGCTCCCGGAGTTCACTCAAACTCATGTCCATCGAGTCGGTGATGCCATCCAGCCATCTCATCCTCTGTCATCCCCTTCTCCTCCTGCCCCCAATCCCTCCCAGCATCAGTCTTTTCCAATGAGTCAACTCTGCATGACGTGGCCAAAGTACTGGAGTTTCAGCTTCAGCATCATTCCTTCCAAAGAACACCCAGGACTGATCTCCTTTAGAATGGACTGGTTGGATCTCCTTGCAGTCCAAGGGACTCTCAAGAGTCTTCTCCAACACCACAGTTCAAAAGCATCAATTCTTCGGTGCTCAGCCTTCTTCATAGTCCAACTCTCACATCCATACGTGACTACTGGAAAAACCATAGCTTTAACTAATGGACCTTTGTTGGCAAAGTAATGTCTCTGCTTTTCAATATGCTATCTAGGTTGGTCATAACTTTCCTCCCAAAGAGTAAGTGTCTTTTAATTTCATGGCTGCAATCACCATCTGCAGTGATTATGGTCCTAGAGAAGCTAAAGAAAGCTGCAGAATACCAGGAGAGAAAAAATAAGAAAGTTAGGGAAATCTAATTTTACCTCTGTCTAAATTTTAAGCAAAAATTTCCCTGGTGGCTCAGATGGTAAAGCGTCTGCCTGCAATGCGGGAGACCTGAGTTCGATTCCTGGGTCAGGAAGATCCCCTGGGGAAGGAAATGGCAATCCACTCCAGCACTCTTGCCTGGAAAATCCCATGGACAGAGGAGCCTGATAGGCTACAGTCCATAGGGTTGCAAAGAGTCAGACATGACTGAGTGACTTCACTTTCACTTTAAATTTTAAGCATTTATTTATTTATTTGTTTTTGGCCATGCTGGGTCTTTGTTTTTGAGTAGGCTCTTTCTAGTTGTGACAAGCTGGGGCCACTCTGTAGCTGCAGTGACTGGGTTTTCATTGTAGTGTCTTCTCTTGTGGCATGCAGGCTCCAGTAGTTTACTTGCATGGGCTCAGTAGTTGCTGTTCCTAGACTCTAGAGCACAGGCTCCGTAGTTGGGGTTCACTGGCTTAGTTGCTACAAGGGATGTGGGAGCTTCTCATATCAGGGATGGAATTCATGTCTCCTTCATTGGCAGTCAAATTCTTTACCACTCAGCCACTAAGTAAGCCCTCTTATTTGTTAAGTGATCCTATAAAGCAGTGGTCTTCCCACTGGATGTACGTCCGCTTAGAGAAAAACGTTTTCCAAGAGGTACAGGACACCAAGCGTTTCATAGAAATTAATTTTTACATATTCAGAGTCTGTCTACTTTTTCCTAAAACTGTTTGCTTTTGAAGAAGCCTGAGTTCATGCTGAGTTTCCTTTCTCATTCTTCACACCATTCTCGCACTCTAGAAAAGAAAATCTCTTACCTATCTAGCGTAGTCTTACGGTATATTGTTCCAACATGTAAAACACTTGGGGGTGTTGTGTAAAGGTATCCTGGGAAATAATGCTGCAGATGCTAAGATAGTGAAGAGTTAAAATTGCTTAGTAACACACCTATTTGCAAGTGAATTTGATTCCATTTCTTTGCTTTCAATGCAATCGAAGGAGGAACCAATTGAATTGTTGGCTGTGATGGCTTTTATAGGTAACTCAGAGTAATGTAATAAATTGAGATAAATTATAGCAAAACTTCCATTCCCAACTAATTGTTTATAAGCAAATGCTTACATGTATAAAAATGAAAATTAAGCATTGAATTAATACTAAGATTCTGTCATTTTATCAAAAAGTAATATCCACCCATGGTTAAACCTACTGACTGAGGAATGAAGCTTTATACATCTCATTAAGAAGTACATTTCCAATAAAAATTGACTTTTTATGTTTAGTTATTACCAATCAAGTATATTTATATGGTTTTGACCAATAGTGTATTAAAAATAAATACAATACTGAAAAATGTTTTCATTATAACATTTAGAGCTTTTGAATCTCTGAAAATAAAATCACAAAACATACATTTATATGTTCATATATAATATGTAATAATTGTGCATAATATATTCAAATTATATATCAAAATAAATATATAAAATGCATATAGTTGCAGGAAAGCATGATGACTTGAATAACAATAAACATTCAATCAAAATAATATATTTCTCTAGAAAAAATTCTATGGGAGAAGTGGAGTAATAAGTTTATGGAGAAAATAAAAAGTTAGATTTCTGACCATTAAAAAGATATTTTCATTTATTTTTCAGTGAATGATTATATGAAATTGCTATTATAAACATGTAAAATTATGATATATTTTAAAATGTCAATATTTGCAATATATCAGAAATCACTTCTTCACAAATTTTTAGACTGGAGCCAATATTTTACTCTCAGAATCATCTATTAAAAAATATTGTGTATTGAGGTCTTTCTTTTCAGAGTCTGCTTAATTACTCATCCTTCCCAAAATTGAGTACATGTAAGTTAAAGACACTGGCTCCTCAAAGAGATCCCAGTAGGATCTTTGGGATGGCCTAGGGTACTGAGAGTAAGGGAGCTGGACCAAACAAGGAGAGGAAAAGATGGACAGAGAGGAGAGTGCCAGAGGCAAACACACTTGTGCGTGATTTTCATGGCTCTGACTTTGGCCCTAAAAGTGGATCTCCCTGGTTGCAGTAACAAGAGCCTTTGCTGTGATTTCAAAAGGTGAGGGGAGCTTACCTTAGAGGAGGTGTCCCCAGGTACTTTAGGCCTTACCTCAGTGCCTACTCATGAGAATCATCTCCAAAGTCCAGCTCCCTTCAGTTCAGTTCAGTTCAGTCGCCAGTCATGTCAGACTTTGCGACCCCATGAACTGCATCACGGCAGGCCTCCCTGTCCATCACCAACTCCAGGAGTTCACTCAGACTCACGTCCATCGAGTCAGTGATACCATCCAGTCATCTCACCCTCTGTCGTCCCCTTCTCCTCCTGCCCCCAATTCCTCCCAGCATCAGAGTCTTTTCCAGTGAGTCAACTCTTCGGATGACATGGCCAAAGTATTGGAGTTTCAGCTTCAGCATCTGTCCCTCCAATGAACAGCCAGGGCTGATCTCCTTTACGATGGACTGGTTGGATCTTCTTGCAGTCCAAGGGACTCTCAAGTGTCTTCTCCAACACCACAGTTCAGAAGCATCCATTCTTTGGTGCTCAGCCTTCTTCACAGTTCAACTCTCACATCCATACATGGCCACTGGAAAAACCATAGCCTTGACTACGTGGACCTTTGTTGGCAAAGTAACATCTCTGCTTTTGAATATGCTATCTAGGTTGGTCATAACTTTCCTTCCAAGGAGTAAGCATCTTTTAATTTCATGGCTGCAATCACCATCTGCAGTGATTTTGGAGCCCAAAAAAAAGTCTGACACTGTTTCCACTGTTTCCCCATCTATTTCCCATGAAGTGATGGGACCGGATGCCATGATCTTCGTTTTCTGAATGTTGAGCTTGAAGCCAACTTTTTCACTGTCCACTTTCACTTTCATCAAGAGGCTTTTAGCTCCTCTTCACTTTCTGCCATAAGGGTGGTGTCATCTGCATATCTGAGGTTATTGATGTTTCTCCTGGCAATCTTGATTCCAGCTTGTGTTTCCTCCAGCCCAGCATTTCTCATGATGTACTCTGCATATAAGTTAAATAAGCAGGGTGACAAGATACAGCCTTGACATACTCCTTTTCCTATTTGGAACCAGCTCCCTTACTCTCAGTAATAACCAAGCAAACATATTTCACTGAAAGAAAAGCCATTTTTATCTCATTTATTTTTAAGGATGAATCATGTCCTAGTTTTTTTTTCTCCCTGTTTATTAAATCATGTTCAGCTCTTCATGATCCTTTAGTCTTATTTTCCAATGTTCCATACTTCTTTGCTTTGTAATAATTCTAGCTGCCAACTTAGTGCGACCGTTTTAAGTAAGTGAGGAAGCAATGCTCTTGGCAAATTCCTGACTGATTTGTTTGTCACTAATCAGTATGACAATTCAATCAGTCTGAATTTATGATGTATTTATAAAAGTCAACATAGTTCATAGAGTTTTTTCTGTGGTGCTGTAGAGGGAATCCTGAACTTCACTGAAGTGCTAACAATACAAAATATCAGCATGCATATTCACCAAAGCAGTTGAGCATGTTTTATTTTGTAAGTGTCATTTTAACATTGAATTGAGTGACAGCATGACATACGCAGAGCTTCCAAACTTGGATTTCTGGCTGGCCAGTATTACTACCAAATACTGTGTTTCTTTTGGGAAATGTTGGTCCCTAACATCTCTGGTCTTTAGATTCCACATTTATAGAGTAAAGGAGTTGGACCTGACTAATTCTTTCTTTCCTTTTCTGCTAAAATTCTGTTGTATGATTTTCTAATCTTATAAGGAATTTTAATAGGGAATTACTCTCTCCATATCCCATCCAATCCTTCTATCCTTAGGAACTAACAGTGTTCCTCTCTGAATTTTAAGTACTTAAGAATGGCTGGTATTCCTTGTGTTAGATGGAAGTCTTTACAGAGAAAGACATGTTTGAATACAAATTTGAGTCCTACATAACTTTTCCACATTAGATGCAATATACATTTTGGCTAGATTGACCTGAAATTGTCTCCTTTTCTGCTTATTATAATCCAAATGTCAAAATTCATTTTACAGGTGGATGTTTAGTGATCTGTTTCAAAACGATGTTTTCTCTTGCCTTCTTTCCCCGTATCTGTATTGATCTAATTTAATGTTCTGACTCTTTGGTTCAGAATTAAATTTTTCTCTATGTGTTGTATTTCTACTTAACCTCTCTAAACTACATCAAAGTATCTGTGTCTTGTTTTAGTCTCGACTTATTTGATCATCTTTATATCCTTGGCTCTCTTTCTGGTACTCATCAACTTCTCAGTGGGACTATATTTTAAGTTTTGCTGTGCAGAGAGATTGGATGGGTGGATGGGAGGAGTTGGATTATTAAAATCCCTGTTTAACCAATTTACACTTTTATAAACTTTATTTAGTACTAGGAAAACAGATTTTTTATCAAGTGGGAACAGTGCATATATTTTATGTTTGCATGTTTCCTATATTTGCCAGTTTCCAAGAAATAGATGCTTCAGGCTACAAAAGAATATATTCTTCTCCCTTATCCTCAACCAAGAGGAAATATAATGTTGTGATATTTTAAACATGGTGGAGGGTGTTAATATAAATAGAAAATCTAATAAAAATCTGTTTTCAAACAGGGTATAGATTTTTCAATAGAATTAAGAGGAAGTGTAATAAAAAGCTGCAAAGTAATAGTGTAATAAATTTCCATCTCTTATTTTCTGCAAGCCCTTTTTCTTAAAGCTGCATAGAAAATACTTTCTACTTTATAAGCCAAATTGAAAGCTAAATTTAGTCTTTGAAAGGTGAGGTCACCTCATTGACCTTAATTATATTTCTTTAAAAATAGAATTGAAAAAGGTTTTTCCTGGACCGGAGTTGCTGACGCTAGGCTGTTGCATGGCGTATCTGAACACATCTTATCAGTCATAACTGTAAACAGGTAGTTTCCAGTGCTCTTTTCAAGGGATGTGTTAGTGATGGACTGGTTACCTCAAGAGGATATTAGATGGTCACTTTTGGAGAACACATCAGCAAGGCATGTGTGACGTTCACAGGAAGGTATTATAGTGAATGTGAAAGAAACATACTTCAGTTCAAATTCCATTTCTGTCTCTCACTGGATGCACCTGCCTCATGGAGGTAGGCCAGGCATTCTTAAGTTTACTTTGCATTAAGATCTTTCTTCTCCAAAGACATGCCGGGCTTTTCATTAGGAAAGACTGGTAGGATCTAAGGTTTGATAAGCAGGATGTAGGCCACCTAGGTTGGAGGGCGAAGAGAAATTAGAAACCAGGCAATCCTGCTTGGATTTAACTATGGCTAGAAAAAGAAAGGAGAACACATTTTTGAGCATAAGAAACCCTGTGTTTTGAAAGCTGTCTTCCAGGTGAAAGGTGGTTCATAAATCAAATCACACTTAAGAGTACCGTCTAAAATGATGTCTTTGTCTATAAGATGGCATAACAACTGTTCACCTCTTGAGTTATGAGAATTAGAGTACACAGTGGTACTTTATAACCATAAAGATTCACACATATAATACAGGAACGTGGGCAAAGGGGACTGCTGGAAGACCAGAAGCAGCTCAGCTCCTCTTTTTACCTCTGTAGATGTAGATGATGCCTTTCACAGGTATATCACACACTCCCATTTATTGTCTATTCCAGAAAATAGGAAGTATAGAGCTGTAGACCTTTGACTGTGTGGTGAGGGGGAGGGCCTTGGTATTCCTAAAATTATGTTTTTGGTGTGTGATTTCCCCACAGCTGTTTTTGTTTCATGAAAATCATTCATCCCATGAGCATGACTGTAGCTCTAAGCATTTTTTTAATTGGAGGATAAATTGCTTTTCAATGTTGTGTTGATTTCTGCTGTACAACAGTGTGAAGCAGCCGTAAGTATATGTATGTCCCCTCCCTCCCACTCCCACCCTAAAACTGTGTCTTAAGCACATAGATCATAAAGTAAGTCATTTAAATGTTCACTTTCCTCAGTCTCGAGTGCCTGTGAAGAGATTATATTTAGCAGCATAAACACAATTCCCTGCAAATTAGCTCTGCCCTTTTGCTTCCCCAAGAACACACTGAGAGCAAGTGAGAGGGATGTTAACTGCGGTGGTTACTCAAATCATATTTAACTTGTAAAGAATATAATTCACAAACTTCATTAGCTATTTTTAGGGACAAGCAAAGTGTAATATTTTCACTGGGTATTCATTGGAGGGACTGATGTTGAAGCTGACACTCCAATACTCTGGCCACCTGATGAGAAGAGCTGACTCATTTGAAAAGACCCTGATGCTGGGAAAGATTGAGGGCAGGAGGAGAAGGGGACGACAGAGGATGAGATGGCTGGGTGGCATCACTGACACAATGGACATGGGTTTGGGTGGACTCTGGGAGTTGGTGATGGACAGGGAGGGATGGCGTGCTGAGGTTCATGGGGTCACAAAGAGTCAGACACGACTGAGTGACTGATCTGAACTAAAAGTGTAATATCTCTTTTGCCAAGATACCATAGTGGAGAACTGGAAATCAGCCTGGAGTCAGGGTGGTTTACGTTCTCTTCTTTGTGAATGTCGTTTGACTATTGTGAGGGCAGACACTCCAGTCCTTCCTGTAGTCTTCCCAGGACAGGTTTCTCAGAAGTTTCTCACCTTCCATCTTTACCCTCCACCTAATGCTTTTTCTTTACTTCCTGCCTTTCACTTCTGCCCTTTGCTGATGTTTTTTGTGTATTACTAATATATTCTGGAAATGAAAGTGATACCAAGAGGTGTTCTAATAATACTCGAGATGTGAAAAATTATCTGATACTTAAAAATAAAAGCTGAGCAGTTCTTAACTGCCAGATGAAGATCAGTGAATATGACTTTTTATATAAAAATTCTTTGTTATTAACATCATTTGCTACCAGAAAATACAGTGTCAGCCTGTGTATCGGTTAGGATGACTAGTGTGAGAAAGGTTACCTCCTTATTCTGCTGCATAAGCAACATGCCTTTGGCTTCTGTGCAGGTTTAGGCTAATATGGGTCTCCCAAACTGAGATGTCATGGAGGAATGTAGGAGGAAAATTTGAGGGTCAAACTGATTATTGGAGTTAATAAAAGCAGAAGTTGGGAATAAAAGAACATACCAGCAATCCAGGAAAATGAGTCTCTGAAGTAGCAGACTTAAGCAAGGAGGATAAGAAAGCACAATAAAGAGTCTTATGTATTTTGACTGCTTGATTATTGAGTGGCCCTTGGAGCGTGCATTCCATGGGGAAAACACAAATCTCCTGCCTCTCCTCTCAGGGAAAAAGATTATTAGACTTGCTTTTAAAAAGATAAAGGGTATGAGGGACAAACTCTCAGACGGGGTAAATGTATACAGCACAAACACCATGAAGTATCTCTCCAACAGAGAAGCTTTAAATAGCTGTGTGCTCCCCACTGGCACCACCTAAATTGCTCACAGTGCCTAGGAATTCACTGAAGGGAATTAAAAAAAAAAAAAAACAAACACAGCTCTTTCTATTAGTCTGCATATGTGTCTTTGGAACAGTTGTTTTGCTCAGCTTTATACTGAAAGGGAACTGTTTACACTATCACTTGCAGCCAAACCTGTGTGCATGAGAGAGAAAATTTGTAGGAAAATATTCAGAATAGTGCTTCTTTAACCCATGGTTGATTTCACTACAGAGGTCAGATGTTAATGTGAACTTTGATTTTCACTCTTCCCTAAAATTCACACAGTACCAGGAGGTGCTGGGTCTTGGTGTAGGACACTAATCCAGATATTTGAGATACTTGCAAGACACACTTAGCTTGTCTTTGATTAATAGTCTTGATTGTATCTAAAATGCAATTTTCAATTTGTGAAAAAAACGAAATTCATTGAAACCAAAGTTAAGCAGCAATGATAAGTGAAATCACTGGGAGGGAGAAAAATGGAGGAGTTTTGTGATGCTGTTGAGTAACACTGAGTTTACTATGTTTTACTGTGGTTTTTTGTTTTATTTTTTAAGATGCAAATGCGACATTTACCATTTCAATCATTTAAAATATACAGCTAGTGGCAAATAGATGGGGAAACAGTGGAAACAGTGTCAGACTTTATTTTTGGGGGCTCCAAAATCACTGCAGATGGTAATTGCAGCCATGAAATTAAAAGATGCTTACTCCTTGGAAGGAAAGTTATGACCAACCTAGATAGCATATTGAAAAGCAGAGATGTTACTTTGCAAACAAAGGTCCATGTAGTCAAGGATGTGGTTTTTCTAGTGGTCATGTATGTATATGAGAGTTGGACTGTGAAGAAAGCTGAGCGCTGAAGAATTGATGCTTTTGAACTGTGGTGTTAGAGAAGACTCTTGAGAGTCCCTTGGAATACAAGGAGATCCAACCAGTCCATTCTAAAGGAGATCAGTCCTGGGTGTTCATTGGAAGGATTGATGCTAAAGCTGAAACTCCAATACTTTGGCCACTTCATCTGAAGAGTTGACTCATTGGAAAAGACCCTGATGCTGGGAAGGATTGGGGGCAGGAGGATAAGGGGACAACAGAGGATGCTATGGCTGGATAGCATCACCGACTCGATGGACATGAGTTTGAGTGAACTCCGGGAGTTGGTGATGGACAGGGAGGCCTGGTGTGCTGCATTTCATGGGGTTGCAGAGTCGGACACGACTGAGCGACTGAACTGAACTTAGTGGCACTGAGTACATTCATAATGTTGTGCAACCCCCACCACCATCTATCGCCAGGGTGTTTCTTATCTTCCCAAACGGAAACTGCATACCCATTCTCTCCTCCCTGAGCACCTGGCAACCACCATTCTACTTTCTGTTTTTCTGAATTTGACCACTCTAGGTGCCTTGTATAATGAAAGCATGTATTATCAGTCCCTTTGTGACTGGCTTATTTCACTTAGCATGTTGTTAAGGTTCTTCCATGTGTGTTTCACAATTTTCTTCCTTAAAAGTTGGATAATATTCTATCTTATACATATATCACATTTGTTTGTCCTTTAATATGTTGAGTGCTCTTTGGTTGTTCCCAGCTTTTGGTTATTGTGAATAATGCTATAAACATGCATAAAAATATCTGAGTTCTTGTTTTCTGTTGGGTATGGCCCAGCACTGGGATTATAGCAGCATCATTGTTGTTCAGTCATCCGGTTCTGTCCGACTCTTTGTGACCCTGTGGACTGCTGCACGCTAACCCTCCCTGTCTCTCACCATCTCCTGGAATTTGCCCAAGATTATGTCCATTGTATTGGTGATGCCATCCAGCTGTTTCATCCTCTGATAACCTCTTCTATTTCTGTCCTCAATCTTTCCCAGCATTAGGGACTTTTCCAATGAGTTGGCTGTTCGAGTCACATGACCAAAATACTGAAGCTTCAGCCTCACCATCAGTCCTTCCAATGAGTATTCAGGGTTGATTTCCTTTAAGATTGACTGGTTTGATATCCTTACTGTCCAAGGGACTTCAGGAATATTCTCCAGCACAAAAGTTCAAAAGCATCAGTTTTGGTGTTCTGCCTTCTTTAATGTCCATCTCTCACAACTGGATGTGACCACTGGGAAGACCATAGCTTTGACTATATGTACCTTTGTTGGCAGAGTGATGCTTTTCAATACACTGTCTAGGTTTGTCATAGCTTTCCTGCCAAGAAGCAATTGTCTTCTGATTTCATGGCAGCTGTGATTTTAGAGCCTAAGAAAAGGAAATCTGTCTCTGTGTCCACCTTTTCTCTTTCTATTTGTCATGCAATAATGGGGCTGGATGCCATGATCTTTTAATACTTGGTTTTAAATCAGCTTTTTCACTCTCTTCCTTCCCCTTCATCAAGAAGTTCTTTAGTTCCTCTTAGCTGTCTGCCATTATAGTGGTGTCATCTGCATATCTGAGGTTGTTGATGTTTTTCCTGCCTATCTTGATTCCAGCTTGTAACTCATCCAGCCTGGTATTTCTCATGATGTGCTCAGCATATAAGTTAAACAGGGTGATAACAGACAGCCCTGACACACTCCTTTCTCAATCCTGAACCAAACAGTTGCTCCATACAGGGTTCTAACTGTTGTTTCTTGACTTGCATACAGGTTCTCAAGAAACAGGTAAGATGGTCTGATATTCCCATTTCTTTAAGAGCTTTCCACAGTTTGTTATGATCCACATAGTCAGAGGCTTTAGTGCAGTTGATGAAATAGAGGTAGATATTTTTTCTGGAATTCCCTTGCTTTCTCTGTGATCTGGCAAATGTTGGCAATTTAATCTCTGGTTCTTCTGCCTTTTATAAACCCAGCTTGGACATCTCTAAGTTCTTGGTTTGCATAATGCTGAAGCCAAGCATGCAGGATTTTAAGCATGACCTTACACACATAGAGATGAGTGTATTTGTCTGATAGTTTGAACATTTTTCAGTACTACCCTTCTTGGGAATTGGGATAAGGATTGACCTTTTTCAGAAGAAAATGGCAACCTACTCCAGTATTCTTGCCTGGAGAATCCCACGTATGGAAGAGCCTGGATAGCCCCAGTCCGTGGGGTTGGCAAAAAGTCTGACACAACTGAGCAACAAACATTTTACCTTACTGGAATTCCATAGCATCCACTAGCTTTATTGAGAGCAGTTCTTCCTAAGGCCCGCCTGACTTCACACTTCAGAATGTCTGGCTCTGGTGACTGACCACACCATTGTGGTTATCCAATTCATTAAGCTCTTTTTTGTACAATTCTTCCTTGTGTTCTTTCCATCTCTTCTTGATATCTTCTGCTTCTGTCCTTTATTGTGCCCATCTTTGGATGAAATGTTCCTTTAATATTTCCAATTTTCCTGAAGAGATCTCTAGTCTTTCCCTTTCTATTGTTTGGCTCTATTTTTAAGGATTGTTCATTGAAGAAGGCCTTCTTGCCTCTCCTTGCTGTTCTTTGGAACTCTGTGTTGAGTTGGGTGTACCTTTCCCTTTCTCCCTTGCTTTTCACTTCTCTTCTTTCTTCAGCTATTTGTAAAGCTTCCTCAGATAACCACTTTGCCTTCTTGCTTTTCTTTTTCTTTGGGATGGTTTTGTTCACTGCCTCCTGTACAATATTACAGACCTCCATCCATAGTTCTTCATGCACACTGTTTACTAGATCTAATCCCTTGGATCTATTCATTACCTTCCCTCCATATTCATAGGGGATTTGATTTAAGTCATACCTGGCAGGACTAGTGGTTTTCCCTGCTTTCTTTAGTTTAAGCCTGAATTTTGTTATGAGAAACTGAGCCACAGTCAGCTCCAGGTCTTGTTTTTGATGGCTGTATGTAGTTTTTCCATCCTTGACTACAAAGAATGTAATCAATTTCATTTTAGTATTGACCGTTTGGTGATGTCTGTGTGTAAAGTCATCTCTTATGTTGTTGAAAAAGGGTCTTATGACTAGTACTTTCTCTTGGCAGAATTCAGTTATCCTTTCCCCTGCTTCATTTTGTTCTCCAAGGCCAAACTTGCCTGTTACTCCAGGTATCTCTTAACTTCCTACTTTAGCATTCCAATCCCCAATGGTGAATAGAACATTGTTTTTTAATGTTAGTTCTAGGAGGTCTTCTAGGTCTTCATAGAAGTGATCAACTTCAGCTTCTTCATCATCAATGGCAGGGACATAGACTTAGATTACTCTGGTATTGAATGCCATGCCTTGGAAATGAACCGAGATCATTCTGTCATTTTTGAGGTTGTACCCAAGTACTTCATTTCAAACTCTTTTGTTGATTACGAGGGCTACTTCATTTATATATGGCCATCTGAATTAAATTCGCCCATTCCCATCCATTTTAGTACACTGATTCCTAAGATTTCAATGTTTATTCTTACCATCTCCTGTTTAAACATGTCCAATTTACTTTGATTCATGGATCTAACTTTCCAGGTTCCTATGCAATACTGTTCTTCGCAGCACTGGACTTTGCTTTCATCACTAGACACATCCACAGCTGAGCATCATTTCTGCTTTTGCCCAGTAGCATATTGAATATCTTCCAACCTGGGGGCTCACCTTTTGGTGTCTTATCCTTTGTCAGTGTCTTATCCTTATCCTAGTCCTTTTTAAATTTTGTGAAGAGATGCTATGCGATTTTCCATAGTGCTGCACAGCTTTACATTCCTACCAGCCTTGCACAATGATTCCAGTTTCTTCACATCCTCACCAACACTTAGTCTTTTTTCAAATAGTAGCACATTTAATGGGTATGAAGTGGTATCTTTTTAAAAAATCAGATGCATTACTGACTAATTTCTGATATAGATTGAATAGGTATACAAATCTTGATTTTAATAACAGAATATGTTATTCTTTCAGGGTAGTTTTCTTTTTTATTGTTAGTGTCCAGCAGGTTTGTAGCTAATCTGGTTTAAGCAGGTTACATAACTCATTCATGGCCATTTGGCACTAAGGCATAGATCCATCATGCGAAGTTAAGTATGTCTGACTCCTTCACACAAGTTACTTGAGACAAAATCTAACCACAAAATCTTATCTTATAAAAGGTGTCGGGAGGGGGAAAAAGATGGCAGAGGAATAGGATGGGAAGAACACTTTCTCCCTCACTATTTCATCAAAAGAACATTTCAACACTGAGTAAGTTCCACAAAACAACTTCTGATTGCTGGCAGAGGACATCAGGCATCCAGCAAAGCAGATCATTGGCTTCAAAACCAGGTAGGAATAAATATAAAAGATGAAAATAGACAAAGGAGGTAGGGAGGGAGCCCCATCCCAGAAAGGGAATCCCATCCCAGGAAGAGACTCTTAAAAGGAGAGGTTTCCTAAAATCAGGAAACATTCTCACAGCTGTGTCTGGGGCGAGCCCTGGAAGCACAGAGGGCAACATAACAGGAAGGAAGAATAAATAAATAATTAAAACCAACAGATTACGGATTCAACAGTAAAACCCCCAGCGGATAAGCAGGGAAAATGCCTGCTTCCGACAGTAGCAGTGGGGGTTGGGCAGGGAGGAGCGCGAGGTGCCCGCGACAGTGCATTCTAAGAATTGGGCCGTGGGAGACGTAGGCTGCAGGGCTTTTCTCGAGAACTGGGTAGTAACTGGACCAGAATCGGGTCCGCGCGTGGCTAGAACGAACTATCTTGGACTAGCAAACCAGACTGTGGGATAGTTAACACGTGAAACACTCGAACGTAAGACGCCGACAGGCCCGGGCACAGAACAAAGGACGGATCGGAAATAGCCGGCTGCAGACCATCCCCCTCCAGTGACAGGCAGCCAGAGCCTTAAGTGCTGGAAGGGGGCAATCGCAGCTCAAGAGAGACATTACCTACCAAATTGCAAACTGATTTCTGTGCTATTGAAACTGCTGGGGGGCTCTGAACAGTCATCATCTGCCTGAGAAAGAGCCCCAGTGGTACTCCCAGAAAATTGAGCGACCTGGAAAGGCCAGAAGTAGCAGCAATTGCACGCGCCAAACTCCCTAGCTACTTGGACCTGGGAAGGGAACAAAGCCCAGGCTCAACCAAATCTGAGCCTCGGAGGGCTTCCTGAGAGCCAAACCTGAGTGGCTTAGACCGGGGAGGTGCATGAAGCCTTGGGCAGGCCCCAGACGGTTATCCCTGGAGCAACGGACAGCCTGAGTGGTGTGCGCCATGAGAAAGGGCAAGCCCAGTGCAGAGTCCACCACCACCCTCCCCTGTGCCAAGATGGAAATCAGACACGGAAGAGACCAGCAAACAGAGAAGTCAAACAGAGGGAACTGCCTTGGTAGTGATCCCACACAGCCCACAACGACAGAGAAAGTGCCAGATATACCATTACTACTTTTATGATCAATTTTTTTGGGGAGGGAGGGGGTTGATGTGGAAGTGTGATTTTTTTTTAAGAATTTTTTTCTTAAAAATTTTTTTTGAAAAAAATTTGTTTTTCTTCTTTTCTTTTTCGTCTTTTTTTCCTCTAAACTTGCTTAAATTTTTAAGTACTCTATATTTTGATTTATTATTTTTATAACCTAATATTACTTTTCAAAAAAAACAACCCTATCTTTAAAGCAAACACCATATATAGTCCTTTTGGTGGTGGAAGCTGTTGTCTTTTGATAATTCTGGAGTCTTTTATTTTATTTTTTTTTCTATTTTTAAAAATTTTTTTCTCCTTCTTCTTCTTTACTTTAATCTTTTATCTTTGAAAATCCAATCTCTACTCCAGATTTTTAATCTCAGCATTTTGGTATTTGTTGCCAATTTTGTACTTTTAAAAACCTAATCTTCAGTATCCAATTTTACATGAGTGCGAGATTACTGGCTTGACCACTCTCTCCACCTTTGGAATCTCTCTTTTCTCCACCAGGTGGCTTCTGTCTCCTCCCTCCCCCTCCTCTTCTCTACCCAACTCTATGAATCTCTGTGTGTTCCAGAAGGTGGAGAACTCTCAGGGAACTGGTCACTGGCCAGATCTGTATCCCTCCTTTGCATCTCCCTCTTTTATCCTCCTGGCCACCTCTATCTACTTCCTCCCTCTCCTCTTCCATGTATAACTCTGTGACCACCTCTGAGAGGTCCAGACTTTGGAGCGCACACAAGAAAGTAGTTATGGGCTAGCTTGCTTTTCCCTCTTTTGATTCCACCTCATCCCATTCCACTCACCTCTAACTACCCCCTCCCTCTTCTCTCCTCCAAGTAACTCAGCGATCCTCTAGGGCAACCCTCAAGGTGGAGAAACCTATCATCATTAACCTAGATGTTTTAACATTAGTGCTGAATAGATGAAGAAATCATGAGGCTATTGTAAAAATAAATCTGAAAACCAGAATCAGGAGGCTTAAATCCAAATCCTGAGATCATCAGAGAATTCCTGAATACAGGGAACATTATCCAATAGGAGCTCATCAAACGCCTTCATACCTATACTGAAATTGAGCACCGCCCAAGGGCCAACAAGCTCCAGAGCAAGACATACCACGCAAATTCTCCAGCAACACAAGAACAAGCCCCTGAGCTTCAATATACAGGCAGCTCAAAATACTCCAAAACCATTGACGTCTCATAACCCATTACTAGACACTTCACAGCACTCCAGAGAGAGGAAATCCAGCTCCACCCACCAGAACTCCAACACAAGCCTCTCTAATCAAGAAACTTTGACAAGCCACTGATATAACCACACACACACAGAGGAAGCTCAATAATAAAGAGAATTCCACAAATTCCCAGAATATAGAAAGGCCACCCCAAAAGCAGCAATATAACGAAGATGAAGAGACAGAGGAATACCCAGCAGGTAAAGGAACAGGAGACATGCCCACCAAACCAAACAAAAGAGGAAGAAATAGGGAATCTACCTGAGAAAGAATTCCAAATACTGATAGTGAAAATGATCCAAAATCTTGAAATCAAAATGGAATCACAGATAAATAGCCTGGAGTCAAGGACTGAGAAGATGCAAGAAAGGTTTAACAAGGACCTAGAAGAAATAAAAAAGAGTCAACATATAATGAATAATGCAATAAATGAGATCAGAAACACTCTGGAGGCAACAAATAGTAGAATATTGGAGGCAGAAGATAGGATTAGTGAAACAGAAGATAGAATGGTAGAAATAAATGAATCAGTGAGGGAAAAAGAAAGATGAATTAAAAGAAATGAGGACAACCTCAGAGACCTCCAAGACAACATGAAACGCTCCAACATTCGAATTATAGGAGTCCCAGAAGAAGAAGACAAAAAGAAAGACCATGAGAAAATAACTTGAGGAGATAATAGTTGAAAACTTCCCTAAAATGGGGAAGGAAATAATCACCCAAGTCCAAGAAACCCAGAGAGTGCCAAACAGGATAAACCCAAGGCGAAACACCCCAAGACATATATTAATCAAACTAACAAAGACCAAACACAAAGAACAAATATTAAAAGCAACAAGGAAAAAACCACAAATAACACACAAGGGGATCCCCATAAGAATAACTGCAGATCTTTCAATAGAAACTCTTCAGGCCAGGAGGGAATGGCAAGACATACTTAAAGTGATGAAAGATAACAACCTTCAGCCAAGACTACTGTACCCAGCAAGGATCTCATTCAAATATGAAGGAGAAATCAAAAGCTTTACAGAATTCAGCAAAAGCTGAGAGAATTCAGCACCACCAAACCAGCTCTCCAACAAATACTAAAGGATAGCCTTTAGACAGGAAACACAAAAAGGGCATATAAACCTGAACCCAAAACAATAAAGTAAATGGCAACAGGTGCATACTTATCAATAATTACCTTAAATGTAAATGGGTTGAATGCCCCAACCAAAAGGCAAAGACTGGCTGAATGGATACAAAAACAAGATCCCTATATATGCTGCCTACAAGAACCCATCTCAAAACAATGGACACATACAGACTGAAAGTGAAGGGCTGGAAAAAGATATTCCATGCAAATAAAAACCAAAAGAAAGCAGGCGTAGCAATACTCTTATCCGATAAAATAGACTTTAAAACAAAGGCTGTGAAAAGGGACCAAGAAGGCCACTACATAATGATTAAAGGATCAGTCCAAGAAGAAGATATAACAATTATAAATATACATGCACCCAACATAGGAACACCGCAATATGTAAGACAAATGCTAACAAGCATGAAAGGGGAAATTAATAATAACACAATAATAGTAGGAGACTTTAATACCCCACTCACACCTATGGACAGATCAACTAAACAGAAAATTAGCAAAGAAATGCAAACTTTAAATGATACAATAGACCAGTTAGACCTAATTGATATCTGTAGGACATTTCACCCCAAAACAATGAATTTCACCTTTTTCTCAAGTGCACACGGAACCTTTTCCAGGATAGATCACATCCTGGGTCATAAATCTAACCTTGATAAATTCAAAAAAATCGAAATTATTCCAAGCATCTTCTCTGACCATAATGCACTAAGGTTAGATCTCAATTACAGGAGAAAAACCATTAAAAATTCCAACATTTGGAGGCTGAACAACACCCTTCTGAATAATCAACAAATCACAGAAGAAATCAAAAAGAAATAAAAATATGCATTGAAATGAATGAAAATGAAAACACAACTACACAAAACCTGTGGGACACTATAAAAGCAGTGCTAAGAGGAAAGTTCATAGCAATACAGGCATACCTCAAGAAACAAGAAAAAAGCCAAATAAATAACCTAACTCTACACCTAAAGCAACTAGAAAAGGAAGAAATAGAGAACCCCAGAGTTATAGAAGGAAAGAAATCCTAAAAATTAGGGCAGAAATAAATGCAAAAGAAACAAAAGAGACCATAGCAAAAATCAGCAAAGCAAAAGCTGGTTCTTTGAAAGGATAAATAAAGTTGACAAACCATTAGCCAGACTCATCAAGAAACAAAGAGAAAAAAATCAAATCAATAAAATTAGAAATGAAAATGGAGAGATCATGACAGACAACACAGAAATACAAAGAATCATAAGAGACTACTATCAGCAATTATATGCCAATAAAATGGATAACTTGGAAGAAATGGAGAAATTCTTAGAAAAGTACAACTTTCCAAAACTGAACCAGGAAGAAATAGAAAATCTTAACAGACCCATCACAAGCATGGAAATTGAAACTGTAATCAGAAATCTTCCAGCCAACAAAAACCCAGGTCCAGACAGCTTCACAGCTGAATTCTACCAAAAATTTTGAGAAGAGCTAACACCCATCTTACTGAAGCTATTCCAGAAAATTGCAGAGGAAGGTAAACTTCCAAACTCATTCTATGAGGCCACCATCACCCTAATACCAAAACCTGACAAAGACACCACAAAAAAGAAAACTACAGGCCAATATCACTGATGAACATAGATGCAAAAATCCTTAACAAAATCCTAGCAATCAGAATCCAGCAACACATTAAAAAGATCATACACCATGACCAAGTGGGCTTTATCCCAGGGATGCAAGGATTCTTCAATATCTGCAAATCAATCAATGTAATTCACCACATTAACAAATTGAAAAATAAAAATCATATGATTATCTCAATAGATGCAGAAAAAGCCTTTGACAAAATTCAACATCCATTTATGATAAAAACTCTCCAGAAAGCAGGAATAGAAGGAATGTACCTCAACATAATAAAAGCTATATATGACAAACCCACAGCTAACATTATCCTCAGTGGTGAAAAATTGAAACCATTTCCCTAAAGTCAGGAACAAGACAAGGGTGTCCACTTGCACCACTACTATTCAATATCGTACTGGAAGTTTTGGCCACAGCAATCAGAGCAGAAAAAGAAATAAAAGGAATCCAAACTGGAAAAGAAGAAATAAAACTCTCACTGTTTGCAGATGACATGATCCTCTACATAGAAAATCCTAAAGATTTGACCAGAAAACTACTAGAGCTAATCAATGAATATAGTAAAGTTGCAGGATATAAAATCAACACACAGAAATCCCTTGCATTCCTATACACTAATAATGAGAAAGTAGAAAAAGAAGTTAAGGAAACAATTCCATTCACCATTGCAATGAAAAGAATAAAATACTTAGGAATATACCTACCTAAAGAAACTAAAGACCTATATATCGAAAACTATAAAACACTGATGAAAGAAATCAAAGAGGACGCTTAATAGATGGAGAAATGTACCATGCTCATGGATCGGAAGAGTCAATATAGTGAAAATGAGTATACTACCCAAAGCAATCTACAGATTCAATGCAATTCCCATCAAGCTACCAGCAGTATTTTTCACAGAACTAGATCAAATAATCTCAAGATTTGTATGGAAATACAGAAAACCTCGAATAGCAAAAGCAATCTTGAGAAAGAAGAATGGAACTGGAGGAATCAACTTGCCTGACTTCAGGCTCTACTACAAAGCCACAGTCATTAAGACAGTATGGTACTGGCACAAAGACAGAAAAATAGATCAATGGAACAAAATAGAAAGCCCTGAGATAAACCCACACACCTATGGACACCTTATCTTCGACAAAGGAGGCAAGAATATACAGTGGAGTAAAGACAGTCTCTTTAACAGGTGGTGCTGGGAAAACTGGTCAACCACTTGTAAAAGAATGAAACTAGACCTCTTTCTAACACCATACACAAAAATAAACTCAAAATGGATTGAAGATCTAAATGTAAGACCAGAAACTATAAAACTCCTAGAGGAAAACATAGGCAAAACACTCTCCGACATAAATCACAGCAGGATCCTCTATGATCCACCTCCCAGTATACTGGAAATAAAAGCAAAAATAAACAAATGGGATCTAATTAAAATTAAAAGCTTCTGCACAACAAAGGAAACTATAAGCAAGGTGAAAAGACAGCCTTCTGAATGGGAGAAAACAATAGCAAATGAAACAACTGACAAACAACTAATCTCAAAGATATACAAGCAACTTATGCAGCTCAACTCCAGAAAAATAAATGATCCAATAAAAAAATGGGCCAAAGAACTAAATAGGCATTTCTCCAAAGAAGACATACGGATGGCTAACAAACACATGAAAAGATGCTCAACATCACTCATTATCAGAGAAACGCAAATCAAGACCACAAGGAGGTACCTTTTCACACCAGTCAGAATGGCTGTGATCCAAAAGTCTACAAGAAATAAATGCTGGAGAGGATGTGGAGAAAAGGGAACCCTCTTACACTGCTGGTGGGAATGCAAACTAGTACAGCCACTATGGAAAACAGTGTGGAGATTCCTTAAAAATTGCAAATAGACCTGCCTTATGACCCAGCAATCCCCTGCTGGGCATACACACCGAGGAAACCAGAATTGAAAGAGACACATGTACCCCAATGTTCATTGCAGCACTGTTTATAATAGCCAGGACATGGAAACAACCTAGATGTCCATCAGCAGATGAATGGATAAGAAAGCTGTGGTACATATACACAATGGAGTATTACTCAGCCCTTAAAAAGAATAAATTTGAATCAGTTCTAATGAGATGGATGAAACTGGAGCCGATTATACAGAGTGAAGTAAGCCAGAAAGAAAAACACCAATACAGTATAATGACACATATATATGGAATTTAGAAAGATAGTAATGATGACCCTCTATGTGAGACAACAAAAGAGACACAGATGTATAGAACGGACTTTTGGCCTCTGAGGGAGAGGGAGAGGGTGGGATGATTTAGGAGAATGGCATTGAAAGATGTATACTATCATGTAAAAACGAAGGGCCAGTCTATGTTCAATACAGGATACAGGATGCTTGGGGCTGGTGCACAGGATGATCTAGGGAGATGATATGAGGTGGGAGGTGGGAGGGGGCTTTGGCATTGGGAGATTGTGTTCACCTGTGGCTGATTCATGTCAATGTATGGCAAAACAAATACAGTATTGTAATGTAGACTAAAGCATTAAAAAAAAATTAATAAAAGGTGTCCACCAAAACTTCAGTAAGGATAGTTTGTATCTATGGAAGGGTTACTCTCTGTGAGGCACTGTCTTAATAGCTTTATACACATTATGGCTCACCCTCACAGCAACCCTTTTCTTATAGATAAACAGCCTACACTGTTTATCACAGATCTTAGTTAATATTTACTATCCAGCTGTGAGTGGCTGAACCAGTATTCAACCTGAGGTCTTCATATACGCAGAACAGAGTTACCAGTGTGGCTACCACTGGTTACCAGTTACCATTTCTAAGTAAATACACTTATAATTTTGCTTCCACAAAATGCATATATCAAAAACTGCTGGGAAGATATCCTATTTTTGTCTAGAATTTTTCTAAGCATATTCCATAGAGGGAAGATAGTCCCTTGGAGGATGAGAAGAGCTTAGTTACATGGAAATGGTAAGAAAGGTCTTCCAGACAGAGGGAAATTGTGAGCCTCTAATCTAGAACCGGGTTTGGTGTGGCATTCAAGGCCTCAGCATCTTGATGATGTAGGACATATCTCCAAATTAGTGCCTAAATTAGCAGGTGACTTGAGTCACTTCCTGGCCTAGCTTTGTCTGCCTCCTGCCTCCTAGATTGCAGTGTTCTATTAGCCGCAGCCTCAGCAGTGGCAGGCAGCTGCATCTCCTACTTCCTTTCATGTGTGATGAATTCCACTCCCATGCCTGGTTTTAAGAAGCAAGATCTGATTCCATGGTGATCAATTTTAGTTTCTGCTTCCCTAAAGAAGTCAAATACCAGGCCTAATTCTGCTATGACTCAAAACCCAGCAGACAGTGGCTTTGGCCCCTCTTATCACTTCCTATGTGCGTTTCTGTTTTGCTTGGTTTTTTGGTGTGTTCCTGATGATGTTTATTTTTTCTCTTTTATTTATCTCTCAGTGCTATATGTTTGGAATAGCAGGAATGCTTCAAAATGTGACCACATGGATCCCTGTTGGTTACAAGTCCTGGAATAAGGTTGTGAGGTGTCATAAGCCAGCTAAGCTCAGGACAGACAACATCTAATATCTAACTGGTCTAATATCTATTGCTTACTCCAGCACTAGAAGACAGTGCACTGTCCAAGGGGATGGTGAAAATGCATGATTATTTATGGAGACATCACTGTTAAAGGGAGTTCAGTATTCATGGTTGGATCACAGCAATAGGAATTTTAGCTGCAAACTGTATTCAGCGGTAGACTAGAAATATCAGGTGGCTTGGACAGTCAATTCAAACCCCAAATGGTAATGGATTTGTGGGGGCTTCACTGCTGGTTCAGATGTAAAGAATCTGCCTGCAGTGCAGGAGACCTGAGTTTGATTCTTGTGTCAATAAGATCCTCTGGAGAAGGGAATAGCAACCCGCTCCAGTATTCTTGCCTGAAGAATCCCCATGGACAGAAGAGCCTGGCTGCCTAAAGTCCATGAGGATGCAAAGAGTTAGACATGATTGAGTGACTAACCCTTATGGTAGGAGAGGAAATTCTAGGATCTCACTTGAGTGGTCTGTAAACTCACTTGAGAGAGCACTTCCAACACAGCAGGAAAAGTAAAGTATCAGGCAATGCAAATAAAATGGCATTGCACTGTGGGGGCAGGATTGGGTGAGAAACTTCTCTTCATAATATCTACCTTTCCTTCTCATGTCAGCCAAGAAACCCAGGTAAGTGGGTTCATAGTGAGAGGTTCTAGTACATCTAGCTGAGGAATGTTGAGAAAGACAAAGTTTAACATCATGTCCTTCTAACTCTGACATTCTATTAATACAATCTATAAAACAGTCTAGTTTTCTTTGCTTCTTCTACTACTAATTTTGTAGTTAATACCACAAGGTTATTAGTTATAACGTGCTTGAAATATTTATTATACCCATATGGAAATAGGGTTAGATTTGGTACCAGCATAATAAGGTATACTGTTTATTACCAGTACTTCAAAATAATATCTGTAAACAAAGGTAGGTTTTCTTGCTTATTTAACTTTCCAAGTAGCTTTTTGTAGTTTAGGACTTTCTAAGAAAACAAAGAAGCATTAACTGAAAAGAACTAAACTGTTAGTTTGACTTAACCACAGAGAAATTGATAAACAAGTGAAGCATAAACTTCAACAAAATAGAAATAATGTTCAGCTAAGATGTCAGTGTGATTCTGGTGGTCATTAAAATTAGTAGAGACTTAGGGATACATGTAATTCTTAAAAGGAATGCTACCATAGCATTCTTATTTTGGCGGTCATTTTTTGATCAAACTTTTCTTTCCACTTATCTGTTTATTCAAAAAATATATATTGAGGACCACTCTAATAACAGTATTGGTCCTGGCTTATGTTCCACACACTTATAAAACTGATACAAGCCATCTTTGAGCTGACTGTCTTCTGTATCTGTGTTGGATACTTATTTCCCTTGCTAGTTACATGTTAAATCATTCCAAACTAGCCTCTTCATATGTATCTGAGCTGACAGTGACTTCACAGAGTATTCCTTCTGAGAGCGAGTGAATTCTACTCACTTGCTTCAAGACTAGCTAGTAAAGTCCAGTGACTTTGTGATATGTTTTCCTACTTTTGCAGTGAGCACTTCTTTTATAAAACTGTGTATGTGTTTCTCAGATATGCTAGGAAATATGAAAACCATTCTAGATTTGGGTAAGAATAGGGTAACTTTCAGACTGGACGCTACTTAGGAAAGCCTCCCATGTCTCACCTCAATCATTTACTTGGAATTCCAATACGCATTGACTTCTCCCTATATCAGGCTAATTTGGATCACGGTCCACAGACTCAAATGCATATGGGATTTGACAAATGAGAAACATGAATAAAGCAAGCAGTGCCAATGGCAATGAGGAATGGTGAGAGTGTGGTCATCTGCAAAGCGCATATGCTCCCTAACGAGACAGCTGTCACTCAACTGCCACTGAATGTCCCATATGGGAAATCTTTTATTGCTTGACCAGTTCATCTAATTTTTAAGCAAAAACAGGTTCTGAAATATAATAGAAAATTTCCAATTGAAAATATAATAGAATTTTAAAATCTCACCTGACTAGATAGAAATATTCATGTTCCTGAATTTCTGTTTCATGACTCCTTCTGTACTCTTAAAGCTGAAAAAAAGGATTAACTTCTACCTTACTGGGCTTGGGTATTTTTAAAGTATGTCTATCTGTAGTTGTCATGTTCAATGTGAAATATTTTTTTCAGTTTGCAGTTACTGGCAAGACCAGCTTTATAATCAAATATACAAGTAAAAAAGGCTGGTTATACTTTAGTAATTTCTTGCTATTTCTCATACATGTTAATATTATAATGCTATTTTCTTTCTGTTAATCATTACACAGTTTCTGGGAGAATCAACTTTTAAGATTTTAGAAAGTTTATTGGAGTTATAAAACCAAATTAGGAAGAAGTATTCTGGGTGGAAATGTTCACTGAAAGCTCCTTATAAACTAGGTAATCGAACAGCTGAACTTAATGCATGAAAAGTAAGATAACTTAAAATGTTTGGATCCATTTCTCCTTTATACCAGAAAGTATTCAAAACTATAGTTTCCGCTTTCTCCAATCTTTGAATTCACTGCTGATTTCCTATGATTTTGAGCAATGCTGGCATACAAAGAGGTACTCAATTACATTTCTTGATGCATAAATGAATGAAATAAAAGGAAATTTAGCATCATCAAATAATGATAATGCTTGTAAAGCAAAACCCCTTGAGGAGGACAGAAAATATGGTCATAAGACATCTAGGTCACAGGAAAGAAGTTCACTTGTACACCTAGGCACGAGTGTGGAGAGATGTGCCAAGAAACAATCAGTTTCAGTCACCTGGGAGACTGTCAGATAGGTGAGCTCCAAAATACATAATCAGAAGCAATGGGACAAAGTTTGGCAAATGATAAATGCTTTTTAAATGTTTTTCAATCTTTGCTTTATAAGGATTGGATTATAATTGTTTCTCATTATCTGGAACAAAGATGGTGCTGTGATTAGAATTGTGATAAGTACAAAATCAACTGATAAGACATTAGGGCTGGGTTGGTAATAACCTGTTGGTCTATAAGATTTTCTAAGTAATCATTATTTTTTTTCAAGTGGTTGTATTTACCATACAATAACACAATAGAACTCAGCATTTTAATCAATCAGATTAAGTTCATATACTGGTCAAATAAAGTACCTCTTAGCTGAAAATATTTTATTTTATGGAAAGAGAGTGAATTTGAGGTCACTGAATCCAATAGTAGTTTCAGATCAATCAACTGAATGACTCCCTTACTTGATAGATCAACCTGGTGACTTTGTAATGAGCTATGGACAAGAAATAATTATAGTTGCCAAACTTATCATTTCAATATCAATGGTTGAATAAAAACACTCTGTTCCCAGCTGGTTTCCTTGTGAGCAGAATAAGTTAAACATGACTATGTTTCTTAAGTAGAGTCAGAAACAACTTTAGATCAGAGTAAATAAAGGGTGCTACTTTATTTTATTAATTATGGAAAACTATTCACGCTCCTCCACAAGCATGGCAGAATCATCCTCTCCCACTTGAAGTCCTAAAATTTAGTGGGTCTCAATACTAGACTGTATTATGTGTCAGTTAATTCTCACAGCAACACTGCAAGACTTGCACTCTTAATGTTTATGAATTGAATTCTTGAGTAAATGGTTGATTATTTAAGACTATTAAAAACAGTGGTTATCACATTTCAGTATCTGGAACTATTGACAATTATTTAAGTAAATCTATGTTGAACTTTATATAATTATGTTGACTAATAAGTTTATATTATATAAAGTTTCAGTATATGTTAAAATGCAACATGGCACATGAAATGACAGTAATATACAATTAAGATATAGTGTATAGATTAAAACAGACACTATTTTAAGAAATTTTCAGGAAAAGCTTTGCAAGTTTAATACCTAAAAATAGGAGCTGCTACCCCATGGTATATACTTCTAGTGATTTTTTTAGACTGAAAAGAAAAAAATTAAACTATGAACACTGTTTAGTTTATACAATAAATTTGGAGATGTCTATGACATGCATTACAGTCTTTTCCACTATACTGTGTTATAGTTTTAAAATGTATACACACAAGCTACTGTAGGAGCTAGTCATGATAATTAGATGATTGCATGACCAGGACATTTAGTTCCTTTTTTTTTCTCCTTCAGTTTTATTTATTTATTTATTTACTTTACAACCATTGTATTGGTTTTGCCATACATTGACATGAATCCGCCATGGGTGTACATGTGTTCCCCATCCTGAACCCCCTCCCACATCCCTCCCCATCCCATCCCTCTGGGTCATCCCAGTGCACCAGCCCCGAGCACCCTGTATCATGCATCAAACCTGGACTGGTGATTCATTTCACATGTGATAATCTACATGTTTCAATGCCATTCTCCCATATCATACTGCCCTTGTCCTCTCCCACAGAGGCTAAAAGACTGTTCTATACATCTATATCTCTTTTGCTGTCTTGCATACAGGGTTATCATTACCATCTTTCTAAATTCAATATATATGTATTATTATACTGTATTGGTGTTTTTCTTTCTGGCTTACTTCACTCTGGATAATAGGCTCCAGTTTCATCCACCTCGTTAGAACTGATTCAAAGGTATTCTTTCTAATGGCTGAGTAATAGTCCATTGTGTATATGTACCACAGCTTTCATATCCATTTGTCTGCTGATGGACATCTAGGTTGCTTCCATGTCCTGGCTATTATAAACAGTGCTGCGATGAACATTGGGGTACATGTGTCTCTTTCAGTTCTGGTTTCCTCAGTGTCTGTGCCCAGCAGTGGGATTGCAGGATCAATCCAAGAAGAAGACATAACAATTATAAATATATATGCACCCAACATAGGAGCACTGCAATATGTAAGACAAATGCTAACAAATATGAAAGGGGAAATTAACTATAACACAATAATAGTGGGAGACTTTAATACCCCACTCACACCTATGGATAGATCAACTAAACAGAAAATTAACAAACACAAACTTTAAATGATACTATAGACAAGTTAGACCTAATTGATATCTATAGGACATTTCACCCCAAAACAATGAATTTCACCTTTTTCTCAAGCACACATGGAGCCTTCTCCAGCATAGATCACATTCTGGGCCATAAATCTAGCCTTGGTAAATTCAAAAAATTGAAATTGTTTCAAGCATCTTTTCTGACCACAATGCAGTAAGATTGCATGTCAATTACAGGAGAAACACTATTAAAAATTTCAATATATGGAGACTGAACAACATGCTGATGAGTAATCAACAAATCACAGAAGAAATAATAAAATGTGCATAGAAATGAATGAAAATAAAAACACAACAACCCCAAATCTGTGGGACACTGTAAAAGCAGTGCTAAGGGGAAGGTTCATAGCAGTACAGGCTTACCTCAAGAAACAAGTCAAATAAATAACCTAACTCTACACCTAAAGCAACTAGAAAAGGAAGTAATGGAGAACCCCAGGGTTAGTAGAAGGAAAGAAATCTTAAAAATTAAGGCAGGAATAAATGCAAAAGAAACAAAAGAGACCCTAGCAAAAATCAACAAAGCCGAAAGCTGGTTCTTTGACAAGATAAATAAAATTGACAAACTATTAGCCAGACTCATCAAGAAACAAAAGGAGAAAAATCAACAAAATAAGAAATGAAGAGATCTCAACAGACAACACAGAAATAGAAAGGATCATAAGAGTCTATTATCAGCAACTATATGCAAATAAAATCGACAACGTGGAAGAAATGGACAAATTCTTAGAAAAGTACAACTTTCCAAAAGTGAACTAGGAAGAAATAGAAAATCTTAACAGACCCATCACAAGCACAGAAATCAAAACTGTAATCAGAAATCTTCCAGCAAACAAAAGCCCAGGTCCAGAAGGCTTCACAGCTGAATTCTACCAAAAATTTAAAGAGCTAACACCTATCTTACTGAAACTTTTCCAGAAAATTGCAGAGGAAGGTAAACTTCCAATCATTCTATGAGGCCACCATCACCCTAATACCAAAATCTGACAAAGATGCCACAAAAAAGAAAACTACAGGCCAATATCACTGATGAATATAGGTGCAAAAATCCTTAACAAGCTTCTAGCAAACAGAATCCAACAACTTATTAAAAAGATCATCATGACCAAGTGGGCCTTATCCCAGGGATGCAAGAATTCTTCAATATCCACAAATCAGTCAATGTAATACACCACATTAATAAATTGAAAAATAAAAACCATATGATTATCTCAATAGATGCAGAGAAAGCCCTTGACAAAATTCAACATCCATTTATGATAAAAACCCTCTAGAAATCAGGAATAGAAGGGACATTTTGTTTCTGAAGGTTGAGGTAATTAAATGATTCAGTGGCACTAGGGAGAATGATTTTTGAACTCCTGTTAATTTGTTGTGAGAACTCTGCATATCCATAAGATATTTCTTCAAATTTCAAAGCTGAGAAACTTGATTCCTAAATCTTTGGTTGCTTTAATCACCTTAAACCTCTTCTCCCTGAATTGTGTAAAGTAATAATGTGAGGTTATGGTGATAATACCTTCAAACTGCCAGGAATTTTTAGGCTCAGCTCAGCTGTTATTCAAGATGTTTACTTTTGAAAACAAATGGGGGCAAAAATGTGAAATCCTGAGTTCATTCAATGCTTGGCTTTCATACTACATACCAAATCTAATTGTTACCCTATTACTATATAATGTGAATGGTATTTGTGTAAAACGAGTATAATCACATGATTTTCCACAGTCCTATGTGTGCTTTGGTGTCTGACAATGTATAAAATTGAGTTTAAGTCTTGGAATTATCACAAGAAAAATAATGCAACTACAAAAAGAAACATAGATGTATATTAACTTTTTAAGATTGAAGAACTATGAATTTTTTTTTTTTTTGCTACTTCAAATATCAGATTTTGAGTAAACATTCTGAAAATTGTCATCAAATCCCATTTCTATTTAAAAATAAATAAATTAGAGGGAAGTACCACACACAAAAATGTTTTAAGCAATTTAAACTCTTGTCAGTGAAGGCAAGCATGAAGTGAACAGCAAAGTCTTATTTATAACAATGTCTTTGACTTTCATTTTTCTGGCATCATAATGTGGTATTTTGATCATATAAAAGATACTTTGAATCTAAAACAGAAATGACTAGCTCTAAAACTAAAATAGCAGTAACAGTGCTTTAATAATTGAGAAAGAGATTAGGAAGACCCTTGTAAATTTATCCTTAATCATAAACTGTGTGAAAATTACATAATTTGAAAGTCAATGTATTTTTGGCAGGTTCTTTTCGTTATGTGTATGTCACAGATTGGAAATATCTAATTTGCATAGAAAAATCCAAGTAGCATGTCTTCTGAAAATAGAAATACTTAGAATGCCGAATTAGCCTCTTGACTATGTATAGAGAAACTGCTATAATAGATTCTGAGTTAAACTATATGTCTAGGCTAAGGTCCTGAATGAGCTAATGTCCATTAACTATCAACAAATTAGTGAATTGCCTTTATTGAAATTTCTTTTCTCAACCTAATGCTTTGTTTAACTGATGGCTGATGTGACCATTAGGAGCTATTAGCATGTTAAGAGGGTATTAAATAAAGCCAACATTTGGCTTTAGAAATGAAAGGATAAACGCAGCACTATTTTTTATTTTGCTAGGCTAAGCAAACATGGTTTAGATGCATTACTGCCTTCTAACAATGGCAGTAAGTCATCTGTTGAATAAATGTTCTATTGGGCTAAAAACAAAAGAATCAGCAAATCTATGATCTACTGAACTTCTAATTATTGATATGTTTTAGTTCATGTGTAGACTTTGAGCCATCTATATATAGACCCATCCAAAATTTTAATTGTGTTGGATTTTTCAATCAAACACTGTTATGAAAAGAAAAATACATATTGCAACCAGATGTGGGTGAAATTGTCTTAAAATTAAGCTACCTTTAAATGTATTCCATTTAATATACTTTAAGGTAAGGGAGAATCAGATGGAAGTATTTATTTAAATGTTCAGCATCCTCATGTTGATTTTTCTACTTCTTCTACATTTAACTTCTCATTATTGGTTTTATATCCAAAAAAGAAGACTTAGCAGTGTCATATAGAGGTCTGAGGAGAAGCTCTTTCCGTTGGCCTGTTTTATTCTGATTTAAACACTGTGCTTTTGAAGTTGTTCTTTCTGATAATGTATCAGAAAGAAATAAGAATTCTTGTTTATATGCATTTCCTTAGCCTGTGCCTCATAGGAAGAAATGGAGGATATACCATTTCCAACAGACTCTGACTATTACACCAGGAATATGGCTCCATTGCCCCAATTTGAGACTGAATTTTCATTAATTCACTCCATAAATGTTTACTGATCACCACCACATGCCAGATACTTTTCCAAGCACTAAGGTTACATATTGAGCTCAAAGAGGGGAAGAACAAAATCAAAATCCCTATGCTTGTGAATCTTACATTGTAGTAGTTGAAGAGAGACAACAGACAATAAACCTGAGTAAGAATACTGAAGGTTGATAAGTGCTATAAAAGAAAGAATAAAATAAAGAGATTAGAAGTGATGAGGGAGGGGGAGCAAGTGGCCTTTTGAATAGTCATCCAGCTTCCCTCAATAAGAATGATATTAAACTAAAGATTTAAAGAAATTAAGGGTTTTTTTTTTTTTTTTTTTCCCCACATATTGGAGGAGAGAATGCTCCAGGTAGAAGGACCAGTTAGTGAAATGCTCTAAGGCATGTGCTTGTCTGATGTGTTCAAGGATTAGAGTAAACAAGGCTAGGAAAGTGATTTGTGGGAAATGAGGTCAGATGGAAAAACCAAGGAGATCCCTAATAATTCATTATAAGGCATAGTGCTGTTACTCTGAGCATGATCTCCTTATGTTTTAAGAGGACCATGCAGACTGGTTTTGGGACAAGTAGACTATAAGAGTGTAGTATGAAAAGTGAAAGTCACGTCTGACTCTCTGTGGCCCCATGGACTGTAGCTCATGAGGCTCTTCTGCCCATGGAATTCCCTGGGCAAGGATACTGGAGTAGATGGCCATTCCCTTCTCCAGTGGATCTTCCCAACCCAGGAATCAAACCGAGGCAAATTCTTTACCATCTGAGCCGCCATGGAAGCTCAGATGGTAAGAGGTGAGACTATAATGATAAGAGGGAAGCTGGTAAGAGGAGTAAGGTTCTATTAAAGGAAGCCTGGTTGCGTGTCAACTGCAGTGATCCTGCAGAGAGATGTTGGTGATTTGGTTGTGGGAAAGGGCATCACAAGGACATGAAATGTAATGAAAAGTAGTCTGATTCTGGATATATGTTGAAAGTAGAACCAAGAAGATTTTATGGAATGGGATATATGAATGAAAAAGGATAGCTCCAAAGTTTTATCCCAAGTGGATGTAAAGATGATTGACATAACCTGATTCGGGAAGGGTTGTGGGTAAGAGTAAGAACAGTTCAACTTTGGATATGTCAGAAGGTTGCCAGATTTAGCAAATGGAAATGCAAGACAAGTCCGTGGAAGTTCTCTTGGCCAAATTTGTATTTCTGTATTTAATCTGGTAACCTTAATATGTTGACTTTGAAGTCTGTTGGACATCAAAATGGAGATGTTGCAAAGGTATTTGGAGCACAGCTATGAGCTGAAATTGTAATTTTATGAGTTGTTAGCATGTAGGTGAAATTTAAAATTATGAGACTGAATGATATAGCAAAAGACATGAGTATGGATAAAGAAGGATGGTGGGTCTGTGCCCTTCTAGAGTGAGGCTTGAAGCATTTCAGCTTTTATAAAGTTTGGGAAAAGGTAGAAGGAGTAGCAAAAAGACCGAGAAAGAGAAACCAGAATAGTAGCAGGAAAATCAATAAAAGGTAGTGTGCTAGTAGCCAAAAAAGGAAAGTATTTCAAGGAGGAGGGAGCAAACCATTATGATATGTGCTGAAAGGAGTAATCCAATATAGGGGAAAGTATTGATGTATTAGAGAAAGAAAGTAATTGCAGAAGCAATATCCTTGACTGGATAGTATTCATGAATTCAATTAGTTATACATAGAAATGAAGCTTGGCAGCAAGAGTAGAAGATAGGGGGACAGAAAATATGGTGACCAATGCTGGTGGGTAAGCAGAGCTGGTGGTAAGAGCCTGTTGAAGTTCTCTTCTGATTGCCTCAGTTTTCTCAGTGAAGTAGGAAGCAAGGTCATAGTTGCAATTCAGGATAAATAAAGAAATATTGGGGATTCAAAGAGAAAGAAGAAAGCATGAGGCATGTTTAGGTGAGAGAGTGCCTGGACAGGTCAAAAATATAGCATAATCGGGGAGCATTAAAAGTCCTCTTCATTTGTGGGCCTGATTTAAATGAACTAGTTAATGTGGTTTTGTGTTATTTGTAGTACATCCACAGCAGAGTAGGGCATTGGAAACTTTATGGTGAAAATGAAAGTTAGGATTTTAAAAAGTGAGCGTTACTAAATTTTACCCAATTTAGGTGAAGATGCTTAAATGTAATAGTCTTCCATTGGCCAATGCCAACTTATAATCATTCCTAGAGAAGTTCCTGTACATGGAGGTGAGTAAAACTATAAAAGATTTATTGAGAAAGACCAAACCCCAAATAAAGAAGTGCTTTGTATACTTTACTATGTAAGATATTATTAAGGGGACCCTGAGCTTAGTTTTCAGGCTCCCCAGGTGGCTCAGTGGTAAAGAATTTGCCTGCCAATGCAGGAGATGCAGGACACAGAGGTCTGGTCTCTGGGTCAGGAAAGTCCCCTGGAGTAGAAAATGGCAACCCACTCCAGTATTCTTCCCTGGAAAAAGCCATAAACAGGGGAGAATGGAAGGTTACATTCCATGGGGTTACAAAGAGTCAGCCATGACTGAGCATGCACCCATGAGCTAGATTCAGGTCCTCACAGGAAGTGGAAGGAATTCTAAACCAGTATTAAGAATTAACTTCCTAGTAGCTTCCCTGGTGGCTCAGAGGTTAAAGTGTCTGCTTCTGATGCAGAAGACCTGGGTTTGATCCCTGGGTCAGGAAGATCCTCTGGAGAAGGAAACGGCAACCCACTCCAGTGTTCTTGACGGGAGAATCCCATGGATGGAGGAGCCTGGTGGGCTACAGTCCACAGGGTCGCAAAGAGTTGGACACGACTGAGCGACTTCACACACACAGTGAAGTTTACTGGCTCTTCCACATTTTATCCATGGCATTCTGAAACAGGCTCTGGATTTCTTACTTAGAATCTCAGTGTTAATTACAAAAATGCATTTTAGTTCTAGCCAAAAACATTATTTACTGGTGAAGTAAAATCTTAGGTTTTCTTAAAATTATTTTTAATTGGAGGATAATTTCTTTACAGTATTGAGTTGGCTTCTGCCATACAACCGTGTGAATCAGGCGTAGATATACATATATCCCGTCCCTCTGAGTAATATTCCAGTGTATATATGTACCACAACTTTTTTATCAGTTTGTCTCTAAGTGGACATCTAGGTTGCTTTCTTGTCCTAGCTATTGTAAATAGTGCTGTGGGGCCCTAAATGGGAAACCTTAAAAACAAAGGGGCTAGCTTTGGGGTCGAAAACCTAAGATGGCGCCTGGCGGAAGAGATGGGGGCAGGGTCTATGTTGTCTGTCAAAGTTTTTAATTGGCTCTCTTGATTTCTGTGCACATAGACAGTGTGTGATCTCTATAGACTCCTGTTATAATGAAGGTGGCAATTTGACCTTTAATGTCATTGGTGCAACTATGGAAAGTCCCTCCTAAAACCCTCCTGTTTGTCTATATAAGCTGGGAGTTTGCAACAATAAACCGGAACTGCTTCGATGGAACCCCTGTCGCGTCTGATTGTCTCTCGCTCGCCGAGGGGCTGGGTTGGCGGACAGCAGGCTCACCTCTCCTCGGGAACCCCTCGGCTTTGCTGAGGGAAGTTCCACTGCCTCCGCTCTTTCTGCAGAGCGCCCCCCGCAAGTGTTGCTATGAACACTGGGTATGTGTGTTTTTTTCACTTATGGTTGGCTCATAGTATGTGCCCAGCAGTGTGATTGCTAGCTCATAATAGGTAGTTTTATTCCTAGTTTTTAAAGGAATCTCCATTCGATCCTTAACAGTGGTTGTACCGATTTACACTTTCACCAGCAGAGCAAGAGGGTTCCCTTTTCTCCACACTCTCCCCGGCATTTATTGTTTGTAGATTTTTGGAAGATGTCCAATTTGACCAGTGAGAGATGATACCTCATTGTAGTTTTGATTTGCATTTCACTAATAATAAGAGATATTGAGCATCTTTTCCTGCGTTTGTTGGCCATCTGTATGTCTTCTGTGGAGAAATGTCTAAGTCTTCCTCCCACTTTTTGATTGGGTTGTTTGTTTTTCTAGTATTGAGCTATAGGAGCTGTATGTATATTTTGGAGAATAATCCTTTGTTTTTTCATTTGCAATTATTTCCCCTATTCTGAGGGTTGCCTTTTCATCTTATTTATAGTTTCCTTTTCTTTGCAAAAACCTTTAATTTTAATTAGGTCCCACTTGTTTATTTTTGTTTTAACTTTCATTAATTTAGGTGGGTCAGAGGATGTTGCTGTGATTTGTATCAAAGAGTGTTTTGCTTATGTTTTCCTCTAAGAGTTTTATAGTTTCTGGCCTCACATTTAGGTCATTAATCCACTTTGAGTTAATTTTGGTATATTGTGTTAGAAAGTGTTCTTTTATGCACAGCTGTCCAATTTTCCCAGCATCACTTATTGAGGATGCTGTCTTTTCTCCACTGTATACTCTTGCCTCCTTTGTCAAAGATAAGGTGCCCATAAGTGCATGGGATTATCTCTTGGCTTTCTCGAAATGGCAACCCATTCCAGTATTCTTGCCTGGAAAATCCCATGGACAGAAGAACCTGGTTAGGCTACAGTCCATGGGGTCACAAAGAGTTGGACATGACTGAGTGATTTCACTTACTTCACTCAAAGATGCCACCAGAAAATTCCTAGAGCTAATTCATGAATTTAGTAAAGTTGTAGGATACAAAATTAATTTGCAGAAATCATGGGTACTCCTATACACTAACATCAAAATATCAGAAAGAGAAATTAGCCAAACAATCCCATGTACCACTGCAGCAAAAGGAATAACAATGAAAAATCAGAAAGAGAAATTAGGAAAACAATCTCATATATCACTGCAGCAAAAGAATAAAATAACCAAAGTAGACAAAGATCTTACATAGGAAACTTCAGTGTCTTATAGTAATTAGAGTTATAAGACCAGAGATCTCTTCAAGAAAATTAGAGATACCAAGGAACATTTCATGCAAAGATGGGCTCAATAAAGGACAGAAATGGTATGGACCTAACAGAAGCAGAAGATATTAAGAAGAGGTAGGAAGAATACACAGAAGAACTATACAAAAAGATCTTCACAACCCAGATAATCACAATGGTGTGATCACTCACCTAGAGCAAGACATCCTGGAATGTGAAGTCAAGTGGGCCTTAGGAAGCATCACTATGAACAAAGCCAGTGGAAGTGATGGAATTCCAGCTGAGGTATTTCAAATCCTGAAAGATGATGCTGTGAAAGTGCTGCACTCACTCTGTCAGCAAATTTGGAATATTCAGCAGTGGCCACAGGACTGAAAATGGTCAGTTTTCATTCCAATCCCAAAGAAAGGCAATGTCAAAGAATGCTCAAACTACTGCACAATTGCACTCATCTCACATGCTAGTAAAGTAATGCTCAAAATTCTCCAAGCCAGGCTTCAGCAATACATGAACTGTGAACTCCCTGATGTTCAAGCTGGTTTTAGAAAAGGCAGAGGAACCAGAGATCAAATTGCCAGCATCTGGTGGATCATGGAAAAAGCAAGAGAGTTCCAGAACAACGTCTACTTCTGCTTTATTGATTATGTCAAAGCCTTTGACTGTGTGGATCACAACAAACTGTGGAAAATTCTGAGAGAAATGGGAATACCAGACCACCTGACTGACCTGCCTCTTGAGAAATCTGTATGCAGGTCAGGAAGCAACAGTTAGAACTGGACATGAAACAACAGACTGGCTTCAAATTGGGAAGGGAGTACATCAAGGCTGTATATTGTCACCTTGCTTGTTTAACTCATATGCAGAGTACATCATACAAAATGCTTGGCTGGATGAAGCACAAGCTGGAATCAAGATTGCTGGGAGAAATATCAATAACCTCAGATATGCAGATGATACCACACTTATGGTATAAAGAGAAGAGGAACTAAAGAGCCTCTTGATGAAGGTGAAAGAGGAAAGTGAAAAAGCTGGCTTAAAACTCAGCATTCAGAAAACTAAGATCATGGCATCTGGCCCCATCACTTCATGGCAAATGAATGGAGAAACAATGGAAACAGTGATAGACTTTATTTTCTTGGGCTCCAAAATCACCTCAGATGGTGACTGCAGTTATGAAATTAAAAGACTTTTGATACTTGGAAGAAAAGCTATGATAAACCTAGACAGCATATTAAAAAGCAGAGACATTACTTTACCAATGAAGGTTTGTGTAGTCAAAGCTATTGTTTTCCCAGTTGTTTTGTATGAACGTGAGAGTTGGACCTGAAAGAAATTGAGCACAGAAGAACTGATGCTTTTGAAATGTGGTGTTGGAGAAGACTCTCACGAGTCCCTAGAACTGCAAGGAGATCCAACCAGTCCATCCTAAAGAAAATCAGTCCTGAATAGTCATTGGAAGGACTGATGCTGAAGCTGAAGATTCCATACTTTGGCTACCTGATATGAAGAACTGACTCATTGGAAAAGACCCTAATGCTGGGAAATAATGAAGGCAGGAGGAGAAGGAGATGACAGAGGATGAGATGGTTAGATGGCATCAGTGACTCAATGGACATGAGTTTGAGCAAGCTCCAGGAATTGGTGATGTACAAGGGAGTCAGACATGACTCAGAAACTGAATTGATAAAAGAAATTAAAGACAAGACAAACAGATTGAGATATATCTTTTGTTCTTGGACTTGAAGAATCACTATTGTAAAAATCTATACTACTTAAAGCGATCTACAGTTTGAATGCAGTCCCTATCAAATTACCAATGGGATTTTCAAAGAACTAGAACAAAAAATTTCATAATTTGTATGGAAACACAAAAGACTCTGAATAGCCACAGCAATCTTGAGAAAGAAAAATGGAGGTGGAAGAATTGGCTTTCCTGATTTCAGACTATACTACAAAGCTACAGTAATCAAGACAGTATAGTATTGGCCCCAAACAGAAATATCAGTTAGTGGAACAATCATTAGTTCTTAATCCATTTGCTAATGAGTATGTTGCTTTAGGGTTAATCTCCTTCATAATGGACTGGTTGGATCTCCTTGCAGTCCAAGGGACTCTCAGGAGTCTTCTCTAACACCACAGTTCAAAAGCATCAATTCTTCCGTGCTTAGCTTTCTTCACAGTCCAACCCTCATATCCATACATGACCACTGGAAAAACCATAGCCTTGACTAGACAGACCTTTGTTGGCAAAGTAATGTCTCTGCTTTTGAATATCCTATCTAGGTTGGTCATAACTTTTCTTCCAAGGAGTAAGAGTCTTTTAATTTCATGGCTGCCAGTCACCATCTGCAGTGATTTTGGAGCCCCCCGCCAAATAAAACCTGACACTGTTTCCACTGTTTCCCCGTTTATTTCCCATGAAGTGATGGGAACAGGTGCCATGAAATTAGCCCTGGGTGTTCTTTGGAGGGAATGATGCTAAAGCTGAAGTTCCAGTACTTTGGCCACCTCAAGTGAAAAGGTGACTTATTGGAAAAGACTCTGATGCTGGGAGGGATTGGGGGCAGGAGGAAAAGGGGACAACAGATGATGAGATGGCTGGATGGCATGATGAACTTGATGGACGGAGTTTGAGTGAAATCCGGCAGTTGATGATGGACAGGGAAGCCTGGCGCTGTGATTCATGGGGTCGCAAAGAGTTGGACACAACTGAGTGACTGAACTGAACTATCTTACTTTCTTCCAGCAGCTCAAGTTCTGAAAAATACATCTGCCTTTCTACATATAAGAGTAGCTGTGTGACACTGTAGCTGCTTGATTCTCAAAAAAGCAGGGTACTCTGCTTTGTGTCCATGACCCTATTAGGTACATTTTTGGTGGTATGAAGAAATTTCCCTAAAGAACTGTTTTCTCTGATAACTGTAGTGAAGAAAGGGCTACTTGAAATTTATTTCACTGAAAAAAAATCACTTCTATATAGTAAATATCTATAATCATAGTTATCTTAGTTAAGGTTTAAGTCATGTAGAATTTTAAAAATAGATTTTATTTAATCTGGGATGAAATTGCAAAATAAACATCAAAGAAATCTTATATCCTTAGGGTGACCATTTTTGTGCAATATGCTTTTGACACAGCATATAAAAAGTAACAAAAACTTGGGGAAAATATGACATTCTGAAGTTTAAATAATTTACTATGTTCTCCAGATCTCTAATTATTAAAACAACTAGATTATTTTAAGGTAATTAATTGAAAATAATGTTTAAATGCTCAAGTAAAAATTCAAATTACAGTGTATTTTACCAATTAAAAGATAATCTCTGGTGAGATGGTTTTTATAAAGTCTCCAAGTAATTTTAGCTCAGATAACAAAGAAAATAACTATTTTTGAACTTAAATGTCTAATATTCAAGTACTATTTTGAAAATATTTGATAAACATGTTTCATGGCATCCAGTGTAGTTATGAGGGATAGAATAACTCAGAAGTGAAAGTGCCTACTGGAGAAAGAATGCTTGGATTTTTTTCTCTCCTCCACTCTTTATTTGCAGTGTAAGAGCGGAGAAGTTACCTAACTTTTCTGTGCCTCAGCTTGTTTTCTTAATCTGAAAAATTGAGAGGTAATAATCTAAGAGTCAGACACAACTAAGTGACTAAATAGCAAACAACAAGTATATCCCTCACAGCCACAGAACTGTTTGTGAGAATCAACTACATTGTATTTGAAATGTTTGGAATGGTAACCAGTAAATGATGAAAGTATTAGCTATTATTTTTTGAAATAAATGTATTAAAGTTTATATAAAATGTTACCATGTCAAATTTAAAAAAAAGCAGGATACATGATGAAGTATGTTATATGATTAAATCAACATTTCAGATATGACTAAGGCAAGTGGCAGATAGAAAACGTCTGCAAGAAAACTTATAGTTTGGTGGCTCAGACGGTAAAGAATCTGCATGCAATGTGGGGGAGCTGAGTTCGATCCCTGGCTTGGGAAGATCCACTGGAAGAGGGTATGGCAACACATTCCAGCATTCTTGCTTAGAGAATCCCCATGGACAGAGGAGCCTAGTGGGCTGTAGTCCATGGGGTTGCAAAGATTCAGACGGGACTGAGGGACTAAGCACAAGAGTTGATAATGCAACCTAGGTTAGTGTCTGTTTTGCAGTCTCTTCAATATTCACAGCCCCAACCCACAATTTGCAAGTAGTAGGAAATACCTTCCCATTCTTTTAATGTAGACTCCACATAACTAGGTGCATAGCCTCACAGAGGAGGCCCTGGGGCTGGTGGGGCAAGGCTCCCTCCAGTCCAGTGGTATATTGCCCCTACATGCCCTTGCTTGCATGCAGCAAGCTCAATTCTAATGTATCACAGACTCTAGTCACTGGAGAATAATCAAAACTATGAATTTTAAGCTGAAAAAAAAAAAGGCCAAAGTGAAGCATATTTCTTAATCTATTTCTGCTGGTGTTGCCAAAATTTTCACTGTTTCTATAATCACATCAGTGGATCCTCTCTGAGCCTAGCTATTTGAGAATTCTAAGAGAAAAGACCAGTTTTTAAAAATCATCTCTCTCTGGATCTGAAATATAAAAATAAACAATCATTTTCCCTTTAAAATGTTCCTATTCACAGGGATTGATGATATGAACTTCATCCCTAATTTTGAAGTTGCTTTTATTAAAGTGGTCACTCAGTCGTCTCCGACTCTTTGAGGCTCCCTGGACTGTAGCCCACCAGGCTCCTCTGTTCGTAGGGTTCTCCAGGCAAGAATACTGGAGTGGGTTGCCATTTCCTACTCCAGAGGATCTTCCCAACTAGGTATTGAAGCTGCATCTCTTAGGTCTCCTGCATCAGCACGCAGATTCTTTACTACAGTTGTTTTTTATTAAGTAGGTTCAGTTATTCAAAACGTAAATACCTGTTCACCTACAGTTGTCCCACAGCTCAGGTTTGGTTTGTTGCTCTTATATGAACTTGGTGAATGGACCTGGTGTTGAGATAAATGAATGGGCATTTTCTCATTACAGAGCTGCTTATTGTCAAGGATAATATCTAAAGCTGGAATTGGGGCAGTTTGCTTGGGAGTAAGGGGAAAAGCATTTAAAAAAAAAAAAGCAACTATGTTTTGTATTTTTTTCAATTATACATTTTTTAGTGTCATGAAAGCATTTCAAAAAGACCTTTCTTTTTCAACAAAGAAACCATACAATGTTTTCTTTATGAAACAATGCCTGCACATGTATTCTGTGGTCACACAATTGTGTCCAGGGTAATGGCTAACTTAATATTAGAAGAGTGAGAATGATACAGTTATCCAAATTGGATGTTATCTGATTATTCAGTTTTTATTTTGCCACTTTTCCATCAGTTTATTACTAAGGGATAAAAATGAAGGTGGTTATGTTGAAATTTTTGCCTATGACTTTGCAATAAACTGTACAAGAGAATATTTGTCATGAGAGCATTTGTCCTTTTGAAAAGAATTATTATTGTAATAGATTCTTTCATAGCTTCCTGAACATACTAGCTTTGCTTGGTGTTTGCTTTTTCCCTAACATTATTTCCCTAGTTGAAACTAAATATAAAATAAACAGCAAGTAATAAGTCATTAGCAAAAAAAAACCATAAAGCAAGAAATGCACGTTAAAATGATATATAAGATAACCACATTTATTTGAATGTATTCCAATATCAAAAGGCAAATTTCAACAATGCAAAAATCACAATTATGTTTGCATCCACCTAATAATATAAAGATCACTAATTATTAGTTTGATTCTAGCACTTTGGAAGAGATTGCACTTCTAATTTCTATATTCAGGTAGCAGTCATGATGCTGCAGTGAAATTCATAATCAGTAAGATATATTCTTTAGGAGGTACTTGTGTTGAGCCTTTTCCAAAACTTTTCTAAAATTTAGGTAATATTCAGTGAAACAAATACTTTTAAATATCAGCAATCTGTAATTCCCTTTGTACAGGAACGTAGTATTGGAACCAAGTCAGGGAAACAAAAGAAAATTGATGTAGCTATGAAATCAAGGGTGTTCTGTTCTAGTAGAAGGTGAGACTGGAAAGAAAGATTGGGTCTAGATTGTAAAGGGCCTGTCTGCTTTGATAAGAAGTTTGGGAGCAATGAATGGTTTTGAGTGGCAAATTAGCAATGAAATATATCACTAGGGAATGTCTCTGAAAGCAAGTCTGGTTGAATGTAAAAAGACTTCCTTGGGAACAGGAGACCTCCTTTTACTGATTCAAGTACAATGAAGGGCCAGACTTACAGGTAGAGAAAGTAAGAAAGGAAGAAGTTGATCTAAAATTGAGCTTTGGTTATATCATTCTATTTTTTTCAGTCTTTTCAGAATTTTCTTTGCCTCATTTCTCTCAAGGAGTTTTGTTAAAATACTGCATTGAAAGTACGACTAAATAAATATCTGATGTTGAAGAGCAAAGTGCACAAGGAGGAGTCAAGATATATTTTCCAACAACAGAAGTAACAAACTTGATAGAAAACTCCAGTTTGTACTCAGGAGTCTGATGGTTCAATCTTATCTAAGTGATTAATAACGATATGAAAGAGGAACAGGCATGACATTCTTGAGGAATTCAGTTTGATACATCATGCCACCTCTTTTCCCCTATAGGATGACAAGAGCATTGCTTACAAGAATCCCCTTGTACACCCAAGATAATCTAAACCTTATCTGTTTCCTGTCTTACCCATTTTAGAGACATTTGCCAAGTGGCCTAGAACTAGAAATTTAACAAAGATAATGTTTTTCATGTTTACTGTGTTCAGTCCTCTTTGGACAATCAAGCTAATTATAACTATTGATTCAGCATCCTTCTTACTGTTATAGAAGAAAATTAGATTAGGCAGACACATTAATTTTTGGAGTTTTTCTCAATTCCTCATGAGCTTTTGGGTGCTTGTAAATTTATTTTTAAGATATTTAGTATATTCTATGCATAATTATATAGTTCATGAACTGATTTTTTTTTCCCTCTTTTACTTGGCAGTAATATATAGAGCTCACTGAACATCTTGCTTAATATAGGGATAAATGAATTTTCTCATTTCCCCTCTTTGCTTCCTCTGTATTTCTGCGTCCACCTCACTCTAAATCATTTGTTTTCATCTTGGCAGTTGTTCCGCCAGGTCTCTCTGGACTACCCAGGAGACTCCTCAGAGCATACTGAGCTCTGTCAAGCACACAGAACTGCTGCTAGTTTCTTTTAAAAGGCCTGTCTCCTCCCTTGGGGGCAGCTGAAGTGGGGTGGTATCAGCTAGCTGACAGACAATAAAGCAAAGCCCTCTACCATTCTCCTCTGATGATTTGCATGAGTACCTGCCTGTAGAGTGATAATTAGTGATATATATGGATCCCTTCCTGAGGTTACTTCTCCATACTCAAGCCTCTCATGGATTTATTTCCATGATATAAGAAATTCCATTTTGCAAATACATCAAATAAGCAATGACTTGGACATGTATAGCTAATTCCCTCTATAACATTTTGACTCTGACACTTAAAACCAATATGGGCAGTAAAAAGACCTCAGGTTCGATGTTTATAGCTTTCTACACATTGTAAGGAGTACAAAAATGGGATACAGTTAATCAGAACAAATCTAGCAAATGAACAGTTTCAAATTTCATTCATATTTGTGTGTGTGCTTAGTTGCTCAGTCGCTCAGTCGTGTCCGACACTTTGCAATCCCATGGACTGTAGCACGCCAGGCTTCTCTGCCCATGGGATTCTCTAGGCAAGAATACTGGAGTGAAAGTGAAGTCGCTCAATCATGTCCGACTCTTTGCAACCCTGTGGACTGTAGTCCACCAGGCTGCTCCGTCCATGGGATTCTCCAGGCAAGAATACTGGAGTGGCTTGCCATTTTCTTCTCTAGGGGATCTTCCTAACCCAGGGATTGAACCCAGGTCTCCCGCATTGCAGGCAGAGGCTTTAACCTCTGAGCCACCAGGGAAGCCCGGAAAAATGGGATAAAGTTAATCAAAACAATCTAACAAATGAACAGTTTCAAATTTCATTCATGTTTGTGTGTGTGCTTAGTTTCTCAGTCGTGTCCAACACTTTGCAATCACATGGACTATAGCATGCCAGGCTCCTCTGCCCATGGGATTCTCTAGGCAAGAATACTGGAGTGGTAGCCTTTCCCTTCTCCAGGGGATCTTCTTGACCCGGGGATCTAACTCAGGACTCCTGCATTGCAGGTAGATTCTTTACTATTTGAGCCACCAGAAAAAACAGATTTGTTTCGTATTTCTTTGGGACCAAATTGTTTTGTTTCTCTCCTTTTGTTGGTCTTTTAATGGAATTTAAACATCCTTAAAGAAAGCTGAGCACCAAAGAATTGATGCTTTTGAATTGTGGTGTTGAAGACTCTTCAGAGTCCTTTAGACTGCAAGGAGAGTAAACCAGTCAATCCTAAGGGAAATCAGTCCTAAATATTCATTGGAGGGACTGATAATGATGCTGAAGCTGAAGCTCCGATATTTTGGCCACCTGATGGGAAGAACTGACTCATTGGAAAAGACCCGGATGCTGGGAAAGATTGAAAGCAGGAGGACAAGGGGATGACAGAGGATGAGCTAGTCAGATGGCATCACTGACTGGATGGGCATGAGTCTGAGCAAGTTCCGGGAATTGATGATGGACAGGGAAGCCTTGTGTGCTGCAGTCCATGGGGTCACAAAGAGTCAAACAGGACTGAGCAACTGAATTGACTGAAACATTCTTAGATACAATCTGGTGGTAATATGTCAAAGAAAGCAAATTTTATGCTAAAAATCTCCTCAAAAATGGGAGACGTATTTAGATAATGCAGTGTATAACAGGTAGTAGAGGGAAACAGACACCTTAGTTCATGGTCAAACATGTCAGTTAGATTCTAACCAGACCAGAACCTCCTTAGATACATGCAGGTGCAGCTGCTGCTCTGGGTTTTGTGTTTCAGATAGCCCTGCATGTTACAAACACAAATTCACTGCAAATAAAACACATTGGCCATCTGTCCCTTGGGATCTGGCACTTGGGACCTGTAATCTTAAATATTTGCTCTTGTGACTAATATCATTTAGTCCTCAAAGAAATGAATGCTTCTTCTGCTTCTCTTTCCCTATGGTCTGGAAACGAAAGGTGACTGTATGCCAGTGTCAAGGAGGTCTGTGGCATGTACAGCTGCTGACATCAGACACACTCAATGCTTTGGAATATAGGGAGCATTTGAGTGACTAAAGCTCAAGTGTGAAACCCAGTGAGTTTCCCACAAAGTGAACATACCTGTGTGATTCAGCACTTTCCAGTCATAGGCACTGGCAAGAGAAACTGCTAACTTAACTTCTAACACTGCAGACTGTTGTCCTATATTGCTTCATGTAAATAGGAAAGGCAGAGGGACCAGAGATCAAATTGTCAACATCCGTTGGATCATAGAGAAAGCAACGGAAATTCAGAAAAACATCCATTTCTGTTTTACTGACTATGCTAAAGCCTTTGTGTGGCTCACAAACTGTGGAAAATTCTTAAAGAGATGGGAATACCAGACCACCTTAATTGTCTTATAAGAAAGCTGTATGCAGGTTAAGAAGCAACAGGTAGAACCAGACATGGAACAATGGACTGGATCAAAAGTGAGAAGGAGTTCTTCAAGGGTATTTGTTGTCACACAGCTTATTTAACTTATATGCAGAGTACATCATGTGAAGTGTCAGACTGGGTGAATCACAAGTTGAAATCAAGATTGCAGGGAGAATACTAACAAGCTCAGATATGCACGTGATACAACTCTAATGGCGGAAAGTGAAGAGGAATTAAGAGCCTCTTTACAAGGGTGAAAGAGTGAAAAAGCTGGCTTAAAACTCAACATTCAAAAACTAAGACCACGGCATCTGGTCCCATCACTTAATGGCAAATAGAAGGGGAAAAAGTAGAAGTGGTGACAGGTTTTATTTTCTTGGGTTCCAAAAGGATTGTGGACAGTGACTGAAGCCACAAAATTAAAAGACACTTGCTCCTTGGAAAGCTATGACAAACCCAGTGCGTGCATGCTTAGTTGCTTCAGTCGTGTCTGACTCTGTGTCCCCATGGACTCTTTGTGTCCAGGAACCCCATGTATCAGGCTCCTCTGTCCATGGGGTTCTTCAGGCAGGAATACTGGAGTGGGTTGCCATGACCACCTCCAGGGATGACAAACCTAGACAGTAGGATGACAAACCTATTAAAAAGCAGAGACATCACTTTGCTGACAAAGGTCTGAATAGTCAAAGCTATGGTGTTTCCAGTAGTCATGCATGGATATGAGAAATGGACCATGAAGAAGGCTAAGTACTGAAGAACTGATGCCTTTGAATTGTGGTGCTGGAGAAGACTCTTACAAGTTCCTTGGAGAGCAAGGAGATTAAACCAATCAATCCTAAAGGAAATCAACCCTGAATATTTTTTGGAAGGATTAATGCTGAAGCTGAAACCCCAATATTTTGATCACCTGTTGTGAAGAGCCAATTCTTTGGAACAGACCCTGTTTCTGGGAGAGATTGAGGGCAGGAAGAGAAGGGGGCAACAGAGTATGAGATGGTTGGATGGCATCACTGAATCAATGGACATTCATTTTATTTTTTTATATTTTAATATTTTATTTAATGTTTTTTTGGTGCTCTTTATTTATTTACTTACAATACTGTATTGGTTTTGCCATACATTGACATGAATCCACCATTGGTGTACATGAGTAACCAATCCTTAACCCCCTCCTCCCACCCTCCCCATAGAGATAGTGAAGGACAGGGAAGCTTGGCATGCTGCAACCTATGGGTTCACAAATTGCCAAACACGATGTAGCAGCTGAACAATAAAAATATGATCCTATAGTACTCTGTGGTAACCAGACTATTTTTGTTCAGTATTTGTGAGATCCACGGATGCATATATTTGTAATTTGTATATTTTTAATTCATTCATTTCTATATAGTATTTTATTGTGTGGAAAAAGCCTACACTTTATTTAGCCTCTATTATAGATGGATATTTGTGTTACTTTCAGTTTGAAAATATTACTGAATAGAGCTGCTATGTACACTCATATCCATGTCTATTAGTAAATATATATAGTTAGTAAAGTAATGCTTAAAATTCTCCAAGCCAGGCTTCAGCAATACGTGAACCGTGAACTCCTGATGTTCAAGCTGGTTTTAGAAAAGGCTGAGGAAGCAGAGATCAAATTGTCAACATCCGCTGGATCACGGAAAAAGCAAGAGAGTTCCAGAAAAACATCTATTTCTTCTTTATTGACTATGCCAAAGCCTTTGACTGTGTGGATCATAATAAACTGTGGAAAATTCTGAAAGAGATGGGAACACCAGACCACCTAACCTGCCTCTTGAGAAATCTGTATGCAGGTCAGGAAGAAACAGTGAGAACTGGACATGGAACAACAGACTGGTTCCAAATAGGAAAAGGAGTACATCAAGGCTGTATATTGTCACCCTGCTTATTTAACTTCTATGCAGAGTACATCATGAGAAACGCTGGACTGGAAGAAACACAAGCTGGAATCAAGATTGCCAGGAGAAATATCAATAACCTCAGATATGCAGATGACACCACCCTTATGGCAGAAAGTGAAGAGGAGCTAAAAAGCCTCTTGATGAAAGTGAAAGAGGAGAGTGAAAAAGTTGGCTTAAAGCTCAACATTCAGAAAATGAAGATCATGGCATCCGGTCCGATCACTTCATGGGAAATAGATGAGGAAACAGTGGAAACAGTGTCAGACTTTATTTGTTTGGGCTCCAAAATCACTGCAGATGGTGCCTGCAGCCATGAAATTAAAAGACGCTTACTCCTTGGAAGAAAAGTTATGACCAACCTAGATAGGATATTCAAAAGCAGAGACATTACTTTGCCGACTAAGGTCCATCTAGTCAAGGCTATGGTTTCTCCTGTGGTCATGTATGGATGTGAGAGTTGGACTGTGAAGAAGGCTGAGTGCTGAAGAATTGATGCTTTTGAACTGTGGTGTTGGAGAAGACTCTTGAGAGTCCCTTGGACTGCAAGGAGATCCAACCAGTCCATTCTGAAGGAGATCAACCCTGGGGTTTCTTTGGAAGGAATGATGCTAAAGCTGAAACTAATACTTTGGCCTCCTGATGCGAAGAGTTGACTCATTGGAAAAGACCCTGATGCTGGGAGGGATTGGGGGCAGGAGGAGAAGGGGACGACAGAGGATGAGATGGCTGGATGGCATCATGGACTCAATGGACATGAGTCTGAGTGAACTCCAGGAGATGGTGATGAACAGGGAGGCCTGGCATGCTGTGACTCGTGGGCTCACAAAGAGTCCAACACGACTGAGTGACTGAACTGAACTGATACAGTTATTTATCTTGGGTATATACCAGGAAGTTAGAATTTCCGGATAATGCATGCATAGGTTTAGCTTCGGTTTTCCACAGTGACTGTATTAATTTGTACTGTCTGGAGTACAGTGTAAGCATCACTGTTATTTTCCATCCTTGCTAACTTATGGTATTTTCTGTTATTTTTATTTTATCCATCCATTTTTTTGTGTAGTGGTATCACACTGTGGTTTTAATTTAATCTTATGTGCAGAAAATCTTAAAGAATCCACATTAAAAACTATTAAAACTAATAGATGAGTTAGCGTTGTAGGAAAGAGGATTGATAAGACTAATAAAATTCAATTTATTTCTATAAACAAATGAACAATCCAAAATTATTCATGAACATTGTTGATGGACATTTGTGTTTTTTTCCCCCAGTTGTCTGGCTATTACAAACAAATTGCTATGAAATTATACAAATAATTTGCTATGAAGTCTTTGTGTGTACGAAAGCTTTCTTTGCACTTGGTTAAATACTCAGGCAGTGATATGACTGGATCATACAGTATGTATGGGTTTAATGTTTAAAGCCAATCTGCTTCTGAAAGTGGTTTATTTCTCTGGATAGCTCTCTTTTTTCCAGTGCTCTGGCGGCAGACTCTAGAGGCTTTGTTTCCCTGAACTTCCGACTCTATCTTTTTAACTTGTGGAGTTTCCTAGACACTACCTGGATTCCTCCCATGCTGTTACCCTGTGCTTTCTTAAGGCATTAAGTTGGAGCTCTCGCAGGGCTCTTGTTCATTTATTGTCCTTTAGGGATCATTGTCCTTCATTGCCTCATGCCCATTCTCTTAAAAACTGTTCATATATTTGTTCGTTGCTTCAAGTGGAAAGAAATTTTTTTTCTCTGTTACTCTGTCTTGTCTAGATGTTTGGTATTTGATATTTTGATATTATATTTAATCTTTATGTAAATTCTATATTACTTTGTTGCTGATTACTGTATTACTAAGTTAATTACATCTATAGCCCTAGTTTTCCACCCCTTTTGTATTTATATTCTTTGCAATATAATTCTTTCCGTCAAGAGGAAGCATCCATTCCTCCACTTATGGAATCTAGATGGCCTTGTGTCTTGCTTTGACTGAATAATTTTCTAGTAATACTTGGCAAAGAAGCCTAAGATGGCCTGCTGCTGCTGAATAATCAGCTTGAACAGAGTTGAGTCATCCTACCTATGGCCATCTTGAGCCAACCGATTCTAAGTGGCACAGAAGTTGACCAGAGAGTATGCGTGAGCTAAACCAAGAGTTGAAGAGACCAGAAGCTGAGACCTGAACCTGCTCAGCTTATCCCAGACCAAATTGTTGATGTTCAGAATTGCAACTGAACAAATAAATTTTTTAATCAATAAGTTTTAGGAGTGGTTTTTACACAGCAAACATTGACTGATATATTGGTATATGGAAATACAATTAATTTTGTTTATTGACTTTGTATAGAGTGATCATTAACTATTCTTGTAGTTTGTCTATGGATTCTTTTAATTTACTATAATGACAAAATAGTCATATGTAGAATAATGTGTTTTACTTCATTTCAACACTTGCAACATTCATTTTTTTTTTCTTATTTTATTGTAGTTACTCAACCCTCCAGTATAATATTAAACAGAATGGTGATACATTTTTTCATTCCTGATCTCAGGAGGGAGCACTTATAACAAACTTCCTTTGTATGTGAAGTTTCAAAGTACCTTTAGAATTTGACAGGTCTCTTGAGGGATATGCATTCTTTGTACTTAACACTTCTCAAGTCTCACTTTCTTTGTCACTTCAGAACCAGAGACCACCAAAGTTCTGCGAACCTTTCCATTCCCCAGTGAGACCCTTTGTCTGAACCAAGCTTCTACTGTTGATTCTGAGTGCATCAAGCCAGAAGTATTCCAGGGCAGAAACGGCTACAGATCTGTCAGGTACCTCTCTAGGATTCCTGCTTCTTCAGGATTTTGGACTCTCTAGTCCTCTTTGTTTCCACAAATCTCTGACGCCTATACACAGAAACTCTTTTTATTTTATCTGATTTTTCTACTTTTCTTGACTAGGATGTTTTGGTCAGACACAAACTGTATCATCTGTATTAGTGTTCTGCAGAGAAGCAGAATCAATATATAGCATGCTATATATATATGTGTGTGTGTGTGTGTATACTAAATCACTTCAGTCGTGTCCAACTCTTTTTGACGGAGTGAACTGTAGCCTGCCAGGCTCCTATGTCCATGGGAATTCTCTAGGCAAGAATACTGGAGTAGGTTGCCATGCCCTACTTGAGGGATCTTCCTAACCCAAGGAAGAAACCCAAATCTCTTCTGTCTCCTGAACTGACAGGCAGATACTTTACTACTAGCACCACCTGGGAAGCCCATATATATATAATGTGTATGTATCTATGTATGTGCATATATTATGTATCTATGTGTATATATACATTCCCTGGTGGCTCAGCTGATAAAGGATCCACCTGCAATGCCGAAGACCTGGGTCAGGAAGATCACTTGGAGGAGGGCATGGCAACCCACTCCAGTATTCTTGCCTGGAGAATCCCCATGGACAGAGGAGTCTGAGGGGCTACAGCCCATGGGGTTGGAGTTGGACATGACTGAGTCACACACACACACACACATGGGGGGGGCGTGTGAGTGTGTGTATAGTGTATATACAGAGAGAGAGAGCGGTTATGAGAAAGTAGCTCATGTGATTATAGAGACTGAGAAATTCTATAATCTGCTGTTTCCTTACAAGCTGGAGACCCAAGAAAGCCTGTGGTATAATTCCATTCCTGAGAATTAAAGGAGAATCAGAGAAACTGATAGTGTAAATTCCAATCCAAGGGTAAGAGAAGAGCTATGTTCCAGCTCAGATAGGCAGGTAGGAAGGGAACTAATCCTTCCTTCCTCTGATTTTTGTTCTGTTTTGACCTTCAATATTTGGATGGTGCCCACCCACAATGAGAAGGGCAATGTATTTTTAGTGAGTCCACCAACTTAAATGCTAATCTCATCTGAAGCACCTTAACCTTTTATTTAGGTACCCCATGGCCCAGTCAAGTTGACACATAAACCATCATACCATCCTAAGAAACTTACATGAATTACCCTGCTATATATAACAGTTACACATGAAAGCTAAGTAACATTTTATATTATAAAATATTTATACTGAAATTAAATTTGTATATATACAACTCTTAAATCATTAACTAGATCTCTACAATTTATGTTGCTGTGTACAGTAGAAATCTAGTTAATGCTTTTAAAGACAATAAAAGTCATGATTTTAGTAATAGTGATTTATGTGAAGAAACTGAAATATTTTATAATGTTTTATGCATAAAGACAATTTGTTGTATGTCCCCAGTATGATGTTTGAGTGTGATATGTCAGACTCAGTGTTTATTTCTGAATGTAACTATTGCTTTAAGAATTTTATTGACAGTTTTAGTAACTACTGCCTATGCAGAGTTTCTGCAAATGGAAATTAATGAGAGCTGTTCTAATAACTAGAAAGACTAAAAAAAATTGTCAAATTTGATACTTAAGACACACAAAACCATAACTTTGTGCACACTCAATTATTTTTGAATTTTTAACTTTTCAAGGTAAGAAAATAGAACATAATTGGAAGTTTTGGCTTAACTTATAATCAATATACATTTATTAGTATAGTATGGGGACTTCCATTTGTACTCTTGTATAGAGTTGCCAATAGGGTCGGCCCTTTCCAATACATTTGTGTTAGAGATACTTTAAATTTTCTTATTGTTTTTTGTCTGCATAGATTCATAGGATTATTTTTTACAGTTAAAGCAAAATCAAAACCAGTTAGCCTTTACTGACCAGCATTTCATTTTATCACTTGAGGTTCAATCATAGATGCAAAATCACTATGAATATTATGGAATAAGAAATTTTTTTGTACAAAACCAGTCTGACACTATTGTCAGAGGATCTAGGAAGTAAAGATCTGAAAAGTTTTAGAGAAAAGTCCTTAATTAATCCTAATGTTGATGGATGATTTAGAACCTGCAGAGAGTTGCTTCTGGGTCCTAAAGTAATGTAGAAGGCTATGAAGGTTTTATCTTTTTTTTTCTTTAATGTCAATAATCTTTATAATTTTTATTTATTTGTTTACATTTGGCTGTACAGGGTCTCCATTGCTGCATGGACTTTCCTCTAGTTGAGGCAAGCAGGAGCTGCTTCAGTTGCAGTGTGCAGGTTACTCATTGCTTCAGCCTCTCGTGTGGAACACAGGCTTTTGTGCTTGTGGCTCATGGTCTCAGTAGTTGCAGCTCTCTGGCTCTAGAGCACAGTTTCAATAGTTGAGGTGCGTGTTGCTCTCTGCAGCATGTGGGATCTTTCTGGCCCAGGGATTGAATCCATCTTCTGCACTGGCAGGCAGATTCTTTATCACTGAGCCTTAAAGGTTTTTGACTCTTCATGACCATTGCTTCTCTTCGTTCTCTTAGTTCTTAGGAAGCAAATTTGTTGCTTGGGGTATTTGGTAAGGGCCCATGTCAGGATGGAGAAATGTACACGGAGCATTAAAGAAAGGACACATTGAAATCTGTCAAGTGAGTTATCACCAGTGTTATTCCTTAGAGCACAATGGCTACTTACTCACTACTGCCTCCTCCATCACATACACATTTTCTTATGATTGACCTTGACCCAGATTGCTCAGGAAGGAAATTCTGGGCAATGTAGTTTCAGCTTAGATAAGATGTGCATGCTAAGTCGCCTATGGACTGTAGCCCACCAGGCTCCTCTGTCCATGGGATTTTCCAGGCAAGATACTGGAGTGGGTTGCCATGCCCTCCTAATGAGGATCTTCCTGACCCAGGGATCGATCCTGCATCTTCTGTGTCTCCTGCATTACAGGCAAGTTCTTTACCACTAAGCCACCGGGGAAGCCCTGACACAACACAAAACTACCATCTGTGAACTTATAAGATGAGTTAAAAAATTAGAGCAGGGACTATTGAGCTGAAAAAAAGCTTATGTGGCTTTCCTAAGCATATCACACAAAGCGTATTTTTTTAGGACTTTTACCCCTCTGAATTTTAGATCAGTGTGCTCAGCATCTTGCCTGCTGATGTGCTTATATCTTACTGAACTCTGTTTTTCCCTTAGGACCACATTTGGATAGAGAAGGATGCTTGTCCAGCAGAAGTGTCTGGGCTCTTATATAAATTAAACAGCAAGGGATGATGAGGAATTGGAGCAGCCAACTTAAATTGAGTATAACCATTTTCTGAGGATATGATGTGACCACCACTGGCATCATTAACCACATTAGGCATTTTCTCAGCTAAGATAAGAACATAGAGGAGAAATGGCTTTCCCATCAGCCAGAATGGTTCCTTGTTTTTTAATTTATAAGTTAATGCTGTTTCCTCCTCATCAAGTTTCTCTGCATTTGCTGAAAATGTCAGGAAGATGCCATAGACAGTTTAATATTTTATATGCTAGAAATGTTAGCTTTTTTATATCCTTGGTCCTGTTATCTGCCTAGCAACTTCCCTACTGCATGCAGTGCTTATGTGGCTATTGTTATCTACTGAAACATAGTTGGGATATTTCCTCTTAAGTTCTGTGACAAGGTAGTGTTACAGGAATCCATTTCTACAAACACTGTTTTGTTTGATTATTTTACTGTGCAAGCTCAAGAACTCCCTTTATCAGAGCTCATGGGATTTGCAGAATAGAATGGCTCTAAATGACAAGCAAATCACAATGACTAGAGATAGCATTTGCATGGTGAAGCACTGTAGGGTCCCAGGCACACCAAAGAATACACAAAGTTGGGCATCTGGGATTCTTGGAAATACTTCATCACCAAGTGGTACTTATATTATATAGACAAAGAATTCAGACAGTTAGAAAATATATATATTGTCCTAAGAGTATATCCCTGGGTTGGGTTGGGAGGATCCCCTGGAGAAGGGAAAGGCTACCCACTCCAGTATTTTGGCCTGGAGAATTCCATTGACCATATAGTCCACGGGATCACAAAGAGTCCGACAGAACTGAGCACCTTTCACTCTACTTAACAGTATATGCAAAATTTAGTTTTCTTAAGTTCTAAAGGAAGTAGAATTTCTAAGTTGGTCTTTACTGTGTCTTTTCTTATTATTATTATTTGTAAATCTTTTTTATTTTTAATTTTATTTTTACTTTATTCTACTTTATAATACTGTATTGGTTTTGCCAATTGACATTGACATGAATCCCCCATGGGTGTATACGAGCTCCCAATCCTGAAACCCCCTCCCACCTCCCACCCTATATCATCTCTCTGGATCATCCCCGTGCACCAGCCCCAAGCATCCTGTATCCTGTATCGAACATAGACTGGTGCTTTGTTTCTTACATGATAGTATACCTGTTTCAATGCCATTCTCCCAAATCATCCCACCCTCTCCCTCTCCCTCAGAGGCCAAAAGTCCGTTCTATACATCTGTGTCTCTTTTGTTGTCTCACATACAGGGTCACCATTACTATCTTTCTAAATTCCATATATATGTGTCAGTATACTGTATTGGTGTTTTTCTTTCTGGCTTACTTCACTCTGGATAATCGGCTCCAGTTTCATCCATCTCATTAGAACTGATTCAAATGTATTCTTTTTAATGGCTGAGTAATACTCCATTGTGTATATGTACCACAGCTTTCTTATCCATTCATCTGCTGATGGACATCTAGGTTGTTTCCATGTCCTGGCTATTATAAACAGTGCTGCAATGAACATTGGGGTACATGTGTCTCTTTCAATTCTGGTTTCCTTGGTGTGTATGCCCAGCAGTGGGATTGCTGGGTCATAAGGCAGGTCTATTTGCAATTTTTTAAGGAATCTCCACACTGTTTTCCATAGTGGCTGTACTAGTTTGCAAAAATTTATAAGTAGCATTTATCTCACATGCTTCATTTTTAAATCACTTCTCTTTTAAAAATTATTTTTATGTCTCACAATGACTATATAAGGTTAGTACTAATATTTCATTTTACAAAAGGAGAAGGAGAAATGAGTTGTCCAGGATCATCTCAAGTTTAAGTGGAAAAGACAGGACTTTCATTGATGCTCTGCTGACACAAACCTAGTCTGACACCTAGAGCAACACAAATGATCAGTGTGCTATTCAATAGAAGTGTTTTTTTCCAAAACAACTCGGTCTTTCACATTGTAAGTTTAACTTACATATGAGACTTTTACTGTTTGGTAGCTCCTGAATTTTTTTTTTTTCTTTCCTTTCCCATCCAAACACTGAAAGCATAATCTACATTCCCTGTCCCTATTCAACTTCATTCATATCTAAATTCTCAGCATCCTAGTTACTTTAGTCACCATATATGTTGATCTCAAAAGATCAACAAGCACTCTACATTGTTAAAGTGTGCATTTGGGATAATTTTCTAAAATTGTTGTATTTCTATCTAATTGACTCTCTTATTACAAAATGCCACTCTTAATTTCTAGTGATACTTGCGTTGGCTTCCCTGGTGGCTCAGAGGTTAAAGCATCTGCCTGCCATGTGGGAGACCTGGGTTTGATCCCTAGGTTGGGAAAATCCCCTGGAGAAGGAAATGGCAACCCACCCCAGTACTCTTTCTGGAGAATCCCATGGACGGAGGAGCCTGGTGGGCTACAGTCCATGGGGTTGCAGAGAGTCAGACACGACTGAGCAACTTCACTTCACTTCACTTCACTTTGCCTTGTCTTTACTCTGTCTTATATTAATAAAATGGCTTTCTTTTCCCATTCTTTTCTTTAAAATTTTCTGTGTACCTAATATTTAGATCTCATCTCTTATAAACAGTATGTATCTGACATTTCAAAATTCACCCTGAAATTTTTGTCTTTAAATTGGAGCCTTGAGTCCATTACTATTTAGTATACTTTGGTTTGTATCTACCATTTTGTTGATTTTTATTTTTTTAAATGTTATTTCTATTATTTATTCTTTTATTCCTCTGTTATTTTTTCTTTTGGATTATTTATAAATTTCTCAGTCTATTTAGTAATTTTAAAATTCACTTTAAGTCATACTTTTGCATTTTGATTTTTAGAATAGTTACCTACTTATTTACTTTTGCTATTAATAGCTTTCTGAAATGTCATGCTCCCTTGTAGGATAATTGCCTCTGCCTAAAATCTCTCTTTAGTATTTCTTAGAAGGCAAGATAACCTTTTGTCTGATAACTTATTTTGTCTCTATTTTATAGGACATTTTTTTGAGCATAGAATTCTATGTTCGCATGTGGTTTTTTTTTTTCACATTTTAAAGATGTGATTTCACTACATTCTATTTGACCATTAATATTGGGAAATCAGCTTTATTTTTTACTCTTGTTCCTTTAAAATATTTTGTTTTCCCTTTGCAGTTTTTAAGATTATTTTTCAGTCTTTTTTTTTTAAGCATTTAATTATACTCTACCTATGCATGTTTTCTTTATACTTTTCTTTCTCGAGTGTTGTAGAGCTTTTGACAGTAAGAATTGAAGTCTTGGAAAATTCTCACCAGTTATGTCTGCAAATATTCCTTCTGCCCTATTCTCTTTCCTCTACTTTTAAAGCTCCAATTATATATATATGCTTACCTTTTGACTGTGTTCCACTTGTATTTTTATAATATTCTATTTTTTCTGTTGTCTCAATTTATATTTTTTCTGTTGATCTCTGTGTCCTGTCTTCTCTTATGATCTTAATTCCCAGTAATGAATTCTAACTTAAGACATTTTATTTTTAGTTCTGGAATATATATTTGAATCATTATAGATCCCAATTCTTTACCGAAATTCTGTGTTTTCATTCATTTTGTTCAGCTCTTACTCTGTTTTCTTTAATATATATTATTTTAAAATACCTGTATATTAAACCTGATATTTTGATTATTTATAGATGTACTTCCACTGTACTATTTTTTTTTTACTCTTTTAATCATGTTTCTCATTGCTTCATGCTTCTATTAGTTTTTCTATTATGTTCTAAGCCTAATTTAAAAGATGATATAATCTATCAGTAAAAGCAGCACTACCCCCTTTATTTTAGTCAGGCATAAAGGAAGAGGGGGTGGTAACTCCAATCAAATCAAGTATTGAGCTCAGTCAGAGCTAGGTTGCAGGGAGACTCAGCCTGTCTCTGGTTTGACCTTGTTCACTGTGCATGATCCTCCTCGGGCCATTAAGAACATGTTAGGGCTCTATCTCCTCTGCTCTGAAAGGCTACAGAAGATTTTATTCTGTCCTATGAAGGCAGAACCCCAATTCAAGTAATCCTTATTGTTTCCATCACTTTCCAATCATTAAAAGTATGATTTTGTAATTTTCCAGATTTTATCTAAATGTTGCAACAAGAACATTGATCTTCTATGACCCAGCAATCTTATCCAAAAATAGTAATCTTCTCCTCTCTTAAAATTTCACTTTAGCATCAAATCATCCGCTAAGGTGTCTCTGATTTTTTTTTACCTTGAATGAGGTTAGTTATCATTTTTTTTAACATGCATTATATTCTTTACACTCACCATTATTTTGTTGTTTGAGTTTCTAAGTTGTATCTGACTCTTTTGCAGCCCCATGGACTAGACCCTGCCAGGCTGCTTTGTCCCTGGGATTTCACTGGCAAGAATACTAGAGTGGGTTGCCATTTCCTTCTCCAAGGAATCTTCCTGGCCCAGGGATCAAACCTGGGTCTCCATTGTGAATTATAATTTTGATTATGCATGTTTCTGTCTCCCTAAAACATTCTTAGGTTTCAAGACCTTCTTGTGGAATATGCATTCTTGAGTGGCTTAGCATTTATGACTAAAATGGGGGAAATAAATACTCCTCAGTATATCCAATATGAAAATCGTTAAGTTCATCACTTTTATGTGTAACTTTGGTTATCTTTCTTTTTATCTTTAAGGTGTTCTTCCTGCTTGTAAGCTTTGTACTGACCTCGTCCATTGAACCATTACACAACTAATATTGAGGATCTTCTATGAAGCAAAAGTAGGGTTGAGTGTGGGCAAACTAAGTGACTAGGTTCCTGTACTGTATTGAGAAACAGACATATTGCATTCCTAGTAAGGTTATACTGTATTCATAGCACTAAGAATAGCAAAGATCATTGCTTTGGAGGTAAAAGTATCCAATCAAATCCAAGAATAAATTGCCAACAGAATCCAATGATTCCAGGAATTCAAATCACACCTACCATATGCAGAACTAAAATGTGATATGAACAGCTGGAAATTCTTCTGGATTCTAACAATAGATTTATAAATTCACTTAATTAACTGTTAAATTAGGAAACACAGATGTAACTACTAAGAGCAAGACTGTTTGGGGGAGGCAGGAATTCCATGTCCTGGATGGTTGTGGCTGCAGTGAGACCAGATAGAAAAAAAGGAAGGTTAAACACACATGGGCATGCACATATACATAGCTCTTCCTGGGGGTGAACTCTTCATCTTATTATTCTCCTTATTACCCCTGCTCACTTCCCTTAGCACTCCTAGAATGTTGTCTACTGCATTGAGACATGTTGTTTCATTTACACAATTAAGTTGGTTTCCAGATACTAAAATTCTGGTTCAGTGCCAGCTTACTTTGTCATGCCACTGTAAATTCCTTGCTCAAAGGTAGAAACTCTAGCACAGTTACCCTTCTTTACAAGCATAAGAGTCTCTGCCTATGGGGCATAATTTGAGAAGCACCTCCAGAGTCCTATAGCTTGGGTCATAGTTTCCTCTAATTTGTTTCTATAAACACATGTTCTTTTCGGTTAAGTCATGGTCTTTAGGAGGACTGGGATAAGATCATGATGCTAGCTCATATTTTCCTAGGGTTTCCTGTGTGTCAGATGCTGTACTAAGTTCTTTGCATATGTTAACTCATTAAACCCTTAACACAATGCTGAGAGGTAGATTCTACTTATATTTTACAGAAAGAAACAGAGAGGTAGTACAACTTGTCCAAAGCCACACAGTTGGTCAGTGGAGGCAGGATTTTGAAGCCAGCAAGTCTGCTGCTATAGGCTTAACTCTTATCCACTGCTTCATGCCAGCTTTGGAGTAAGTTGAGGTCACTGAGCAGAGGAAGGGGGGAACCAACCCAACCAGTGCTTCCCCTTAAGAGTGGCCTCATGTACGAAATAAGTCAATGGTAAGACATAGGGAGTAGACCAGAACATTGACCAACACTTTAGGGTGAGTCTGGGAAGCAATAGAGGTTAGAGATGGCAATTAGTCTTGCAAGCTATCCCCTGGTAGCTATGAAAAAGAGAAGTCTGGAAGGAGTGATAGCTAAACTTACGGTACATAATAATCACCTGCAGTGCTTGTAAAATGCAGATTCCTGAGAAGTGCTCCCGGAGGCTCTGACTCACCTCACTGCCTGGAGGAGGTCTAGCCCTTTCCATTTTTAACAAGTGCAGCTGCAACTAGGGAGAGCTTTCTGGCCACACAGCAGGAGAATGTTGTATTAGTAGAAGATAATCATGCATTTTTATGTTTTCATAGTTTTCACAATTTAACCTATTACACATATTTAAATGGTTAAATAGAAAATCTACCAAGGTGGTAAAGTTTATATACTTTGTCATAATCAGTCTTTCTGCCTTAGTTACGTTTATTCTAAAGCCTTTTCTTTATAGTGATAAAACCCTACACAGCCTAATCACACAGTGTCCCAAATATTGTTTCTGCATATTTATTTCAGTGCAACAGTACTAGAAAAGTAGCATAACTTATGAAAGTAGTATTTCAAAATTAATATACACATGTTTAAAAATTTCTCTTTTCTTAAAAAGTAATATATATATAAAGTATTTAAGACGAAAGAGGCCTTTCTGAGACCTGTGAGGGTTTATTCTATATTAAGCTCATGGGCGTGCATTCAGAACTGTGAATCAGGAGGTCTGGAGATGAAAAGAAGATAAGATGTTTCTAGGCATGCATTCTTTTGGGATTGAAATGAGGATTTTGCGTGGTGATCAGAGATGCTCACATGTGGTTTGCAGCAAGTAGATAAAAAGGTACCTGACAGAGAATGGAGACCCCAGTCAGGGATGATGGAAAGGATGCTGCGGACTTGCAGTAAGTATGTGTAGCAGGAAGGTCCTGCCAGAATGTACAGAGGCCTCATTTGATGAAAAGCTAATCTCTTTGAGTTTGGATGCCTGATGAGAAAATGCATACTAAAGGTTAAAAATTGGCAGTGTTCCTTGAGTAGTCATTTTGAGGTTATGTTTGGGAAGCATCAAAGTAAGATCATGCATTTGTAGTGAGTGGGTAACTGTTAGAGAAAGGAAATTAGAATGCTTTCTCTTAAAAATAAACTGAACTCATCATTAGGTCTTATAAGTTTCTTCCACTTGCATCAAGTAAAATGTAATAAAAGTTCAAAATTAGCACTAAAGCTCCACTATAATCTAATAAACAGATTTTTTTAAAACTAGCTTTGGAAGCAAAACTCATCCTTTGTTATGGTAAGTCATAATGGATGAGCATTTTTGAATTAAACTTTGCTTTTCAAATTGAAAGCATACTCGGGCAATTTATGAGAATAATTTGCCTTTAAAACAAGTTATATTGCTTGCATTTGCGAAGCTGGTATTCTTGAATGGTGAAGATGAGAGCTGACTCCCTTGAGACTAGAGATCAGAGGCAGAACAAGGAGTGCAGAGGTAGGGAGAGTAAGATGGGTGTGAAATCCTTATAGTCTGTTTCCATTCATGTGGTTGCCATGGCAGTGTGTGACAGTCCTTGGCTTATAAGTGGGATGTGTGCCAGCCATTTGGGGGTGCTGCTGCTTCTGTTAAGTCGCTTCGGTCATGTCTGACTTTGTGACCCCATAGACGGCAGCCCACCAGGCTCCCCAGTCCCTGGGATTCTCCAGGCAAGAACACTGGGGTGGGTTGCCATTTCCTTCCCCAATGCGTGAAAGTGAAAAGTGAAAGTGAAGTCGCTCAGTCGTGTCCGACTCTTCATGACCCCATGGACTGCAGCCTACCAGCCTCCTCCATCCATGGGATTTTCCAGGCAAGAGTACCGGAGTGGGGGTGCCATTGCCTTCTGTGATTTGGGGGTGAGAGATATCAGTTGCTTGACTGAACATATTTTCTTTTAGAAAGAATGCTGTAAAAGTTAGATAGTATCCTGGACAAACCACAGAAACTATTTAACCAATGCATGACCAAATAAATCAGTGTTGAAAATGGCCACATTCTCTACATTTTGGGGGGAACAGAGATCCTTTGGAAAGAGGTAACATGCTTTGAAACATAGCTCTTCTACTTTTTGGCTGTGTGAGCCCAAAGTGTAATTTAAAACTCTAAAGCTTAGTTTTCCCACAGGCAAAATAAGACTAATACTAATAGTAGCTCAGTAGGTTCTTGTGAAGAGTAAATAAAATACTAAAATAAATGAGCTTAACCACTGATGACAACTATAAAGAGCCCAATAATGATATTTATTATTATTATTTGAATGAATTCCCACTAACTTGTGAGTGACTTATAAGCTCTTTATTCCTCCCAAAGATATCAACATTTAAAAGAGAGACACTTAACTTTTTAGTACTACAACCTTATTAGAATATATAAAAAATTCAGGCAGTTTTTGTGAAAATAGTTTGAGCACAGAAGCATGATAAAAAAAAATGACTAGCAAGGTTGCAGAATCAGCAACTCAAAGTTGTGCCTTCTTTCTTATTTTATGCTAAGTCACTTCAGTCATGCCTGACTCTGTGAGACTCCATAGAGGGCAGCCCACCAGGCTCCTCTGTCCCTGGGATTCTCCAGGCAAGAATACTGGAATGGGTTGCCATGTCCTTCTCCAATGCATGCATGCAGGCTAAGTCGCTTCAGTCGTGTTCAACTCTGTGCGACCCTATGGACAGCAGCCTACCAGGCTCCTCTGTCCACGGGATTCTCTAGGCAAAAATACTGGAGTGAGATGCCATTTAAAAGATTATGTTAGTTGGTTTCTGGGTCTACTGTAATAATAAAGCCAAGGTTAGGTTAATGTGAATGGATTATCTTTATTATATCAGCTACTTGAGAACCTAAATGTGACCTAGTATGAGGTGAGTAACTCATTTTAAATTCTGTTTCTCTGGTGGATTGATGAATTGTTCTGGATTTCCTCATATGATTAGTATGAGAACCTCTGTCTAGTAACAAAATAAATAATCTCAATCCTTTTAGATTTGAGTTTTTCTCAGAATCTGTTTATAATTCCATAAAATATTCACAGTTTACATCCAATACCTATGAGGGATAAACAAGGTTCTGGGAAAAGAAAGTTATATTTGTTCCAAAACTAAATTGCTTTCATTCATTCTCTCATTCATCCACGTGTTCATTCATCCATTTGTGCAGTGCCTGTCATGACATGTCTGTACTGGGAATGCAAATCTGAATAACAGCCTGCTGCCTATCCAACACATCAGTATTTTAGTGCAGGTGGGTGCTCTCAGTGCTGCGCCTTATTCTCCACTTGCTCAAGGCAAGTAGAAAGAAAATGGCTGACTCAGATTAATGACTGCGGCTTTTAATGTTTAGCTTCAGAAGCTGTTGATGCTGTGACTGAGCTTGTACATCTGCTTCCTGCTCCTGCTACTGCTGCTAAGTCGCTTCAGTCGTGTCTGACTCTGTGTGACCCCATAGATGGCAGCCCACCAGGCTCCCCCATCCCTGGGATTCTCCAGGCAAGAACACTGGAGTGGGTTGCCATTTCCTTCTCCAATGCATGAAAGTGAAGAGTGAAAGGGAAGTTGCTTAGTTGTTAGCGATCTTAGCGATCTGCAGCCTACCAGGCTCCTCCATCCACGGGATTTTCCAGGCAAGAGTACTGGAGTGGGGTGCCATTGCCTTCTCTGCTTCCTACTCCTAGCCTGTGGGAAAGCAGCCATTCACCAACAGTAGATGGGGATTCAGTGGATTGACCTTCTCATTTCTCTTACTCCTTGTCTGGGACATCATTGAGGAGCTTTTAACACTCTCTCTCAGGTTTGAGCAGTAGTAGCCCCAAGGGTAGCAGACTAGATAATGCACTTTATTGACTACTCCCTTATTTTTCTCACTCCTGCATGTATCTAAAAGTGTTTCCTGGAATCACTTCCCAAAGAAAATGCTTAAATTCTGACTCTTGTCTAAGGGCCTGTTTCTGTGGAGTTCAAACCTTGACAGAATATATCTGGCTTAATGCTATTAACAGTATCATTTTTTAAAATTTTTTCAAAAGAACAATTAAATGAATATTTCTTCATTCTGAAAATTAAAACCCACAAGATACTAAGTCTGAGAGTGACCAAGAAAATAACTCAAGGGCAATCCAATTGATTTGTGACATATCTGAGATTCTATTCTAGGTGTATCTTGCTATACAACATTTACTATTTTTTTGGTATTGTTATCAACATGATAAGTAGCAGTGATAACAGTAGAAAATCTAGAGAATAATAACTCTAAGTTAAAAACATAGCAATTAATTTAAATTGGCCATTTTCCATCTGCTTTCAAAGATAATTTAGTCTTGTCTATGTTTTATCTTTAGAATTTTTTTCTTCTTAATTGGCAATAATTCAAAATTTAATTGGCCTTCCTTCCAAAATAACTTATTTGCAAGGATTTACCTTCCCATGAACAGGTAGATGGTGACATTTTTGTCATCATAGGACTTTTCTAATAAAAAGACCCCCTTTTTTTTTTTGTCTTCCTATGGTACTTGAAATTCTTATTAGTAACATTACTTTTTAAGGAGTTTTCTGGACATTGCTTTTTTTTAACTGAGTTACTCGGAGCATACAGACTGTATCTCCTTGCCAAGGGGAACCTCCTTACTTTTCATCTCTTTCTCCAGTGTCTACTGTGATGATTCCCAAACTCTGTTTTATGGAGAGGAAAGAAAATAGATGGCAAGAGCTTTCCTTCAATAGTGTACTTTGAATTACAATGTAAAGAAGTTTAATAGTTGTCTTAAACTTTTGTGCTATGGCAAAGAATTCCAGGAAGTCACAAATGTGATCACATTATACACAGCCGCTAACAAATAGGCATCATTTATCACCTTTCCTGGAAGCTGTACAATGTCTATTGGATTAAACTGGAGTAAATTATTTATGTATTATTATCCCACAAATTCAAATGTATTTATGGTATTATTTTGACCTTTGTTGATAATTTCCTGCTGCAATGAGTTAGTCTTTGATAAAGGTTTTTGTTCTTTTTCCATGTCATGAGTCATTACTGAAGTTTCATCAATACTTAGAAAATGCTTTTGATTAAATAAACATGGGAAATAAGAATCTACGAATGTCCACGTTTGTAGCATAACATCAAGACGTTTCTCCTTCCCCATCTCACTCTCAGCCCCACCATCTGTTTGATAGTACTGTCCTTGAATATGCTGTTTTCTGAGCACAGTGTACCCTCTCAGTGTTCTGTGCACTTGCTGGTGACACTTTCTCTTTTGGACTTCTCCCCTTCTCTTGCCCATTTAATAAAACCCAACCCCTCCGTGTTCCAATCCAGATATTAATTTCTTCCAAGGCCTCCTTCCCTGCCCGGGAGTTATTGTTCTGTCCTTATTCTCATTGTATTGATTCTTTTACATACCTCTATTATAGTCCTATAACATCACTAAGGTATTATTTATTAAAATACTTTTCTCTCTTACTAGGCTAGGTATTTCTAAGTTTAGGCCATTTTTATATTTTGGCTAGTGTTTAGCATAGACTCTGGAAACTGAAGATATCCAATAAATACTTAGGAAATGATTAACTACACTACTGTGTGACCTTTATTTTCCTCCCTCCTGCTTCTGTTCCTTTCTTCTCTCACTGTGAGACTTATCTGTGTATTTTTATATATCATTTATTATACTGACTACCTACTCTATAAATGACGCTGTATAAGTGCTATTGAGGAAACAAAAGTGAAAAAGGAAAATGTGGTTTTGAGTTCAGTGAATTTACACTCTAGTATTAACTATTACTAGACTTGCCTTGAGAACCCCATGAACAGTAGGAAAAGGAAAATGATAGGATACTGAAAGAAGAACTCCCCAGGTCAGTAGGTGCCCAGTATGCTACTGGAGATCAGTGGAGAATAACTCCACTAAGAATGCAGGGATGGAGCCAAAGCAAAACAAATACCCAGCTGTGGATGTGACTGGTGATAGAAGCAAGGTCCGATGCTGTAAAGAGCAATATCGCATAGGAACCTGGAATGTCAGGTCCATGAATCAAGGCAAATTTGAAGTGGTCAAACAAGAGATGGCAAGGGTGAACGTCAACATTCTAGGAATCAGTGAACTAAAATGGACTGGAATGGGTGAATTTAACTCAGATGACCATCATATCTACTATGTGGGCAGGAATCCCTCAGAAGAAATGGAGTAGCCATCATGGTCAACAAAAGAGTCTGAAATGCAGTACTTGGATGCAATCTCAAAAATGACAGAATGATCTCTGTTTGTGTCCAAGGCAAACCATTCAGTATCACAGTTATCCAAGTCTATGCACCAAACAGTAAAGCTGAAGAAGCTGAAGTTGAACGGTTTTATGAAGACCTACAAGACCTTGTAGAACTAACACCAAAAAAGATGTCCTTTTCATTATAGGGGACTGGAATGCAAAAGTAGGAAGTCAAGAAACACCTGGAGTAACAGGCAAATTTGGCCATGGAATGCAGAATGAAGCAGGGCAAAGACTAATAGACTTTTGCCAAGAAATAGCACTGGTCATAGCAAGCACCCTCTTCCAACAACACAAGAGAAGATTCTACACATGGACATCACCAGATGGTCAACACCAAAATCAGATTGATTATATACTTTGCAGCCAAAGATGGAGAAGCTCTATATATACAGTCAACAAAAACAAGACCAGGAGCTGACTGTAGCTCAGATCATGAACTCCTTATTACCAAATTCAGACTGAAATTGAAGAAAGTAGGGAAAACCTCTAGACCATTCAGGTATGACTTAAAACAAATCCATTATGATTATACAGCAGAAGTGAGAAATAGATTTAAGGGCCTAGATCTGATGGATAGAAGTGCCTGATGAACTATGGAATGAGGTTCATGACATTGTACAGGAGACAGGGATCAAGACCATCCCCATGGAAAAGAAATGCAAAAAGACAAAATGGCTGTCTGGAGAGGCCTTACAAATAGCTGTGAAAAGAAGAGAGGTGCAAAGCAAAGGAGAAAAGGAAAGATATAAGCATCTGAATGCACAATTCTAGAGAATAGCAAGAAGAGATAAAGCCTTCTTCAGTGATCAATTCTAAGAAATAGAGGAAAAGAACAGAGGGGGAAAGACTAGAGATCTCTTCGAGAAAATTAGAGATACCAAGAGAACATTTCATGCAAAGATGAGCTCGATAAAGGGCAGAAATGGTCTGGACCTAACAGAAGCAGGTGGCAAGAATACACAGAAGAACTGTACAAAAAGATCTTCATGACCCAGATAATCATGATGGTGTGATCACTCATCTAGAGCCAGACATCCTGGAATGTGAAGTCAAGTGGCCCTTGGAAAGCATCGCTACGAACAAAGCTAGTGGAGGTGATGGAATTCCAGTTGAGCTATTTCAAATCCTGAAAGATGATGCTGTGAAAGTGCTGCACTCAATATGCCAGCAAATTTTGAAAACTCAGCAGTGGCCACAGGACTGGAAAACATCAGTTTTCATTCCAATCCCAAAGAACGGCAATGCCAAAGAAAGCTCAAACTACTGCACAATTGCACTCATCTCACATGCTAGTAAAGTAATGCTCAAAATTCTCCAAGCCAGGCTTTAGCAATACGTGAACTGTGAACTCCCTGATGTTCAAGCTGGTTTTAGAAAAGGCAGAGGAACCAGAGATCATATTGCCAACATCTGCTGGATCACTGAAAAGGCAAGAGAGTTCCAGAAAAACATCTATTTCTGCTTTATTGACTATGCCAAAGCCTTTGACTGTGTGGATCACAATAAACTGTGGAAAATTCTGAGAGAGATGGGAATACCAAATCACCTGACCAGCCTCTTGAGAAATCTGTATGCAGGTCAGGAAGCAGCAGTGAGAACTGGACATGGAACAACAGACTGGTTCCAAATAGGAAAAGGAGTACGTCAAGGCTGTATATTGTCACCCTGCTTATTTAACTTATATGCAGAGTACATCATGAGAAATGCTGGGCTGGAAGAAGCACAAGCTGGAATCAAGATTGCCGAGAGAAATATCAATAACCTCAGATATGCAGATGACACCACCTTTATGCCAGAAAGTGAAGAGGAACTAAGAAGCCTCTTGATGAAAGTGAAAGTGGAGAGTGAAAAAGTTGGCCTAAAGCTCAACATTCAGAAAATGAAGATCATGGCATCCAGTCCCATCACTTCATGGGAAATAGATGGGGAAACAGTGGAAACAATGTCAGACTTTGCTCCAAAATCACTGCAGATGGTGATTGCAGCCATGAAATTAAAAGATGCTTACTCCTTGGAAGAATAGTTATGACCAACCTAGATAGTATGTTCAAAAGCACAGACATTACATTGCCAACTAAGGTCCATCTAGTCAAGGCTATGGTCTTTCCTGTGGTCATGTATGGATGTGAGAGTTGGACTGTGAGGAAGGCTGAGCGCCAAAGAATGGATGCTTTTGAACTGTGGTGTTGGAGAAGACTCTTGAGAGTCCCTTGGACTGCAAGGAGATCCAACCAGTCCATTCTGAAGGAGATCAGCCCTGGGATTTCTTTGGAAGGAATGATGCTAAAGCTGAAACTCCAGTACTTTGGCCACCTCATGTGAAGAGTTGACTCATTGGAAAAGACTCTGATGCTGGGAGGGATTGGGGGCAGGAGGAGAAGGGGACGACCGAGGATGAGATGGCTGGATGGCATCACGGACTCAATGGACGTGAGTCTGAGTGAACTCCGGGTGTTGGTGATGGACAGGGAGGCCTGGCGTGCTGTGATTCATGGAGTTGCAAAGTGTTGGACACGTCTGAGCGACTGAACTGAACTGAGACATTGTAACTTGGGCCTGAAAGTAATATGTATTACATAAAGCATAATATTATCTATACATACATATATACATATACATTATACATATCTCTATATATTTTTGGAGATATATGTGTGTGTATATGTATATATATTTACTAATATATGTATGTATGTATTGGATTCCCAGGTTGTATAGCAGTAAAGAATCCATCTACAAATGCAAGGGACACAAGATATGCGGGTTTGATTCCTGGGTCAGGAAGATCCCATGGAGTAGGGCACGGCAACTCCAGTATTCTTGCCTGTAGAATCCCATGGCCAGAGGAATCTGTCACATAGAGCTTGACACAACTGAAGAGACTTAGCACTCATGCATACACAGCCTAGATACACTGATTTATAAAAGGCTGAGTCACATAATTACTTTAGGCTCATTCTAGACTTGATAGTAATTAGATATGACAGTGTTGTAATTTTTAGACTAAGAGCATGGAAACTTGGTTTCTTTTTTATTATGAAAAACTTTAAATGAGAATATAGAATAGTTACATTTGATCAATCAAATATTCAAGAATTTTATTTTTAAAAGCTGTTCATATACAAATTAAAGTTTGATAGCTTATTTATCCAAATAACTTGAAAATTTAGATGAGGACTTTTCAACCTGGGTTATTTCTTTTATCTCAGGAAAAGAATTTCTCCAAAATGAGTTCTGTATAAGGCTTTGTAAGGGTTCTGCAAATAAAAAGTGGGAGTGCTTTGATCAAACAGGTTTACACATGTCAGATAAGCTTCAGCACACCTCCCTTGGAAATTCATGTGTTTATTAGCGTATTAAAGAATGCTGAATTAGTTTATTTCACTTCAGTTCAGTTCAATCGCTCAGTCGTGTCCGACTCTTTGTGACCCCATGAATTTGCAGCACGCCGGGTCTCCCTGTCCATCACCAACTCCCGGAGTTCACCCAGACCCACTTCCATCGAGTCAGTGATGCCATCTAGCCATCTCATTCTCTGTCGTCCCCTTCTCCTTCCCCCAATCCATCCCAGCATCAGAGTCTTTTCCAATGAGTCAACTCTTCACATGAGGTGGCCAAAGTACTGGAGTTTCAGCTTTAGCATCATTCCTTCCAAAGAAATCCCAGGGTTGATCTCCTTCAGAATGGACTGATTGGATCTCCTTGCAGTCCAAGGGACTCTCAATAGCCTTCTCCAACACCACAGTTCAAAACCATCAATTCTTCGGCGCTCAGCCTTCTTCACAGTCCAACTCTCATATCCATACATGACCACAGGAAAAACCATAGCCTTGACTAGATGGACCTTTGTTGGCAGAGTAATGTCTCTGCTTTTGAATATGCTGTCTAGGTTGGTCATAACTTTTCTTCCAAGGAGTAATCATCTTTTAATTTCCTGGCTGCAGTCACCATCTGCAGTGATTTTGGAGCCCCCCACTACTTCCAGGTAAAGTCTGACACTGTTTCCACTGTTTCCCCATCTACTTCCCATGAAGTGACGGGACAGGTGCCATGATCTTTGTTTTCTGAATATTTATTCACAAATTCTTTTGACTTCTGAAACTTTTTCTATGTCACATCTAGCAACATTGCTTGTAATTACTAGTTTGAAGTACGTGATGACATTAGTTAGTACAATGGTTGGTACATTCTGATAAAATGTAATATAATGGTCTATTCCACTGTGAATGTTCTGTCAGATGGAGAAAGAAGCAAGAGAAAGTACCTACTTCAGGGTGAACACCTTTTGACCCAGTTTTAAAAAAAAACAAAACAAGGTAGAAGGTGAGAATGGAGCACTTTTAAGGTTCAATATAGGATCAACCAGAATCAGAAAAGAAGTAGGGCAGAGATCAGAATCAGTGATCATGAATCAGTGCTGAGAAGAATTGGAAAATGTCATTTAAACAAACTTTGGAGGAAAAACTTCTTTTCCAGATTATGGTCCCTTATTCCAAGGACAAAGCCAGCTTGGTAGTTGAGCTGTCAAAGTCTACAGCAGGAATTAGAGCTCCAAGAGGGATATATACCTTCTGGACAATGAGGTCCATACTTTTTCAAATCAAAACCACTCAGGTCTGTCAAATAACAAAGATTTTTTTCTCTCTTCTCTACCGATAGTTTGAGCTTCTCTTTCTCTCCCATAGTTATTTCAAATGTCAGAGAGAATTAGGCTACAGATGAAGTTCAACAATATTGCCATCATTGAATGTATGATGTATCCAAGCTGAAAGTTTCTCAAATTCAAGACTTTGGGCTTTTATAAAAAAAAATTATTAACACATTATTCTTTTAATGGAGTCAATATTCTAGAGCATGTTTTTTTCTTTCAACTGTATATCTTTGTAAAGTGTCAGTTGTTAAATAGAAATTATGCCTCTTTTTCAGTTGGGACTTTGTTTTTGTATCTCTATGACTGCATGTACTAGGCACTCCTAAAATAATTATAGGACTGAAGTCAGTAAATTATATAATGGAAAAACTGATCACACATTTCAGAAGTGCAAGTGAAGGATATTGGTTTATCTATAATGTTTTGATAGAGTCACTTGTTTGTTTTGATCTTTTTGATTCGACAATGGGTTTAATTATGAATCTGTTTGTTTCCTCTTGGCATATGTGTTTGAGGCTGCAAAGACTGACAATGTAAAGATACTCTTTGCAACCATCCTTACTTATGATGTAAGGATTTATTAAATAATGGTGACTCTTCTGTGGTTGCTTCCCATACTCAAGGCAATCCATACTGCTTCCTGTGGAGAAACCACTGGGTGAAAAATAAAAATGCTTTTTGATGGTGATGATGAAACCAAAAGATAGATTGCTTCTTTAGAGGATAGATCTCTAATGTTCTTTTATTGACATGGTATTGCAAGAGTTGAAAATTATGATCTTCTGTCTCAGCTAGCCTGGAGTTCTTCCCCAAATCAATTCCTTATTCAAACACAAAATGTACTTCTTATGACCCCTTCTCTCTCCTCAACTTCTTGCTCAGGGCAAGGCCAGTGAGCTTTTGAAGTATTCTCACTTAGCTGATTTTTAATCTTCCTTTTAAAGATATCTCTTGTGTCTGGAAATCTGATTCAGTTTAAACTGCTGAGTTATAGTATGTTGAAACCTAAGATTTATAAATGCATAGTAAAGATGTAATATGTCAATTAAAATAACAGAATAGCATTATAAAGAGTTAGTTGATGTGCATACTTGAAACTTATTTTTCATGTGTTAAATACTGATTTTAAATTATTTCAAAATCAAGCATGCTTAAAAATAGATGTTAAAGGTCACATTATGAAATATCTATAAATTGTTATCTATAAGCTTCTCTGATTGGAGGTTTATAAGAAAAACTTCAGTGATTCAAAAAAATCAGCCAAAATTGTGAACACAGAATATTATTTTTATATTATGTTACAATTCCCTTTTATATTATTTTGCACTTAAGCTGCTAATTTTTATTTTTGGTGTGAGATATTTTAAGTTTTGCAAGAATTCCTTAAAATATATTTGAAACAAATATTTGTCTAAAGATCAAGATCCTGAAAATATAGAAAAACTTTGAAATAGGTGCTTTCTTTAAGATATCTATAAAATATTCATTTCTTAATGCAACTTTATAAAGGCATTATCTCTGATAAACATTAAAAATATCCAAAAAAATTCTGCCACTTAGTGAATTCCATCAGAATTGTCTTAATCACAAAGTCTGAAGCTATAACAACTATTGAAATTTATCACAAATTGGTGATTTATGATTGGAAGTGGCCTGTCTTATGCTCCCCAAATATGGAGTTTTTAAACTACAAAAGAACATTCCACTAGCTGAGACCCATTGTTACTGTTTACAGTGAACATTGGGTCTACCCCTTGGGCTTGTCACGAGGCAGAGATTCAAGTAGAATAATGCTCTAAGACCATTTGTTCTTAATGAAAGCAATTTGTTATGAGCTGAGGGGAAAGTGTCCTTTGTCCTTCTGCCAAAACAGCCTTGCTCTGTGTTTGTTGAGTTTGTTCAGATTAATGGGGATACTACAAGATGCTTTAAGACAAAAAGCATTAGCAGAATGATGCAAAGCATTTTTCTAAAACAATGCCAAATATCAGTGAACATATCATGTTTTCAGACATCTACTAAGAAAACTGCTTAAAATTCATTATTCTTAATTGTGTTTTCCTACATGGTGTCCATATGGCCCCATTATTCATTTGGTAAAATGTATTTTGAGGGATGTTATTTTTTAGGATGATAATAAGAATTGTATGGATAGAAATAGCAGTCATAAGACTACACAATTTATAATGTATGGTCAGCCCACTTTGATAAGACGATGACCATATCACTCCATTTTGTACTTAATAAGCTCTTCACATTAAGATCATTTAGAGGAAAAATGTCCTTGAAGAGTAGCAGGTCAAAAAAAAAAGTAAGATATGAAGAAAGGTAATGAACCATCTCGGAGAGAAAAAAACATGATCAGGCCATATGAGATACTGTTATAGTGAATTTTCAAGTTTTCTAATTAGTACATAGACTGAGATATATGCGTTTGAAAAGAACTACCACCTGGATGCCTTTTAAGTTAGTATTTTGTATCTTTCAGGGACTTCAGCTTGACAACTCAATCCAGAAAGATTGAGTTTTATTTCTCACTCTCCTTTTTTATAGGCTGGGCCTATTAGATGTTTATTTCAAATACTTTGTCTTCATTTCCCATAAATCCTGTAGCTTTGACCAAGTATTCCTTCCCAAGGAGTCTGTGAAGGGGGCAGAGAATAATACATTTATCTAATTTGGAACTTGAAGAAGAAAAAAAAGACTCACACTGTTGAATTTTTATGTACCCTGGTATGTATGATGGTGACGCTACAAAAAATAACAAATATTGCTCTACTGAGGAGACTTCTGGACCATGTGTGTTCCCCAGAGGAATCTTGCTCAGCAGTGACAATTACATTGCTGCCTTTATCACCTGATTCAGATAATTAAAATTTGTTCTTTCTGAGAATTTTAAATATATCAGTGATTTATTATTTGTGGGATGTTTTGGCAATTCTCATCTTATGATGTTTATATAATGTTATTCAGAGAAGTTTTTATTTGTAATCATCTTATTTTTATAGTTCTTTTTACATGAGACTATCACCTTTTACAATACAGACTTATTGCTGGTAACTGAGTTGAGATATAAGAGAATTGTCATATAATATTAACTGAAATGTCTCATCCATACATTAAGTACCTACTATGTTCTCTTTGCACTCTAAAACATTTTCAGTAATTATTAATTTGTCACTGTAAGTGGCTGTAATATTGGTTAAAAGTCTTGGTTGGCTGGAACAAAGATAGATGGCTTGCATGCTGCTGTCGCAGGGTTTCAGGCTTGTTGCCACAATATGTATTTCAGCCCTCATCTAGAAGCAGCAGCATAGATGGTAAGGAGGGAATGCATCATTTTCAGTGTGTGGCTTTTAATTATAGACCTCTTCGTTGAGGTGATTCACTTGGGTATCAATTAACATCACCTATGATGTTGCATTGGCTGCTGAGTATAAATATGCTAAGAAAAGCATTGAAATGACCATCTGAAAATTGTCATAACAAAAATGACATGTTGTCACCCCCAAAGTGTTATCAATCAGAAACTGGCTGTTAACAATAGTGGATGAAGTCTGTGGTCATATAAATGATTAAATCACACAAAACAACTTGCTTAGCACTTTTTTCATCTGCAATAGAGATGGCAATGTTTTGCCGCAGGAATTTTTTTTTTTTAAGAATAATTGAAAATTGAAATGTTATTTTATGAGCCTTAGCACAGCCTTCATAGTAACAACATAATAAAACATACGCCAGCTAATAAGATAATTGTACATTTAATTGGACGATGTGCTTCCTTGGCTGCAATGTTTATACTAAGAGGTACAATAATGTTGCTAAGTTTCCATCAACATCCATAAAATACAAATTAATTAATGGATTCAAGCTGCATCCAAGTATTAGCACACATTTGCATTAGAATTAAATTATAAAGTAGATTTGTACAAGTGAGAGACATTTGAGGTGATATATTATTGGGGAGATTTTCTTGTGCTAAGAACATATAGTCTTAAAACCTTAAATAGAAGAGATAAACAAATAAAAGTTTGACTAAAGAAACTGCAGCTAAAGCAGCTTGAGAGACTTACAGATAAAAACATTTTGGTCCAGTATGCCTGATATTATAGATGTTGAAAAATAAAACAGTTCAATGATATTCTATTTCTTAGTTCTAGAATTGTTTTCTGAATTCCACATATTGATTAGCTGAATTAATTGGTTGCCATGGTGCCATTTTGATGCATTTTTAAAGATAAAATATAGAGACAAAAAATCCAATAAAATTAAATCTTAATTTATAATTTTCTTTCTTCCTTCTGTCTTTCATTCTCCTACTTTGTGTCTTTCACTTTTTTCCTCAAATTCATTATGCAAATAATGTTTTTAACAACAGTTGTTTTGGCTGCACTGGGTCTTCATTGCTGCACAGGCTTTCTTTAGTTGTGGCAGGCGGGGGCTATTCTTTGTTGTGGTACGTGGGCTCTCGAGCACAGGCCTCAGTAGTTGGGGCTTATGAGCTTAGTTGCCCCAAATTGAACCCATGATCCCTGCATTGGCAGGCCGATTTTTAAACACCAGAAGTCCCTATACAAATATTCTTAATTGATTGTAATATTAATTTACTATAGGACCTCAAAATAAAAATTAAACCTGATACTTTGAGAGTATGTTTCTATTCATTTTTATATCACACTTAAAAATACCACACATATTTCATGTGTATCTGGACAAATTCTGAGGTACAGAGCTTTAAACAGGGGTGGGGCTGAACATTGGACTGGGCATACTCTCTAATTTCTGTAATTTGGAGAACCATTGATTTGCTCTGTTGCTTGTGACTGACTATTGGTTTCTGCATAATTCTAAAATGGTGACCAATGTCTAGCTGGCCATGGATACGTGGCCCTGGCTCCACTTCATGGTGATTGGCTTTGGGTGGGTGGTCAAAATCAGAGCCCACTCTCATTGATTTTTTTTTTTTTTGTCTCCTCTGAATACCTGTGTGCCCAGGAAAGGTTTTTCTTAATCTACTGCTTGGAACAGCACAACAGAGATAAGGCTTTCAGAAAATGCTTATATTATTAGCTATCTGTTCTTTTGGCTATAGGTAGAACAGGAATTGGGAAAACACCAGCATCAAATTTTCATGAATTTTTAGGTAGCTTTGAACTTCTTTTTATACTCAAAGGCTGATGCAGAAAGAATGATAATCCAACAACCTGAAAGAAAAAAAAATCAAACCATAGAAATATGGTTATATCTTGATCTTAAAAAATGTCTATACCTTCTGGATTTGATTCAAGTGTGATATTATTCTCCCAAGATGTCTGCTATGTTGAATTTACCTGAAACACAGTTATATTTTATGTTTATATTTTTACTGGATTTCTAAGGGACTAACATACATTTTATGGTAAAATTTTCTTATACTTGGAAAAGGACATGAGAACATATTATTCAAAATCTATTTGAGTCTCTTTTGTAATAACCAGGTTTATTCTCTTTTTTTTTAAGTCATCCTTATTCCCAATTGGAATTTTGCTGGAAATAGAATATAATAATTTCTACTTCCCTTAAGAGTTGAAAAGCTGAAGTAATATGGGAAGATTTTAGATGCAATTCTATTATTTCTATAATAAGCATAATTCCACCAGCTTGTTTTATAAGACTGTTATTGAAGACCTATTTAATCATTGGATTTTGAATTGCAAAAAAATTCATAACAATTGAGATATTAACAGATAAATGAAATCTTTAATTTTTAGAGTGCTTTCCTATAGAAATCTTAATGGGAGGGAGCTTCGGCATTGGGCGATTGTGTTCACCTATGGCTGATTCGTGTCAATGTATGGCAAAACAAATACAGTATTGTAATTAAAAAAATAAATTTAATTAAAAAAATAAAATAAAATTCTGTTCAATTAAAAAAATAAAAATAAAAATAAAATGTGCTGAAATACTTCTGTATCTTTTAAATTAGTAAAAGTAAAATTTCAAAATGTATAAAATATAGCTTACTCAATAAACCATAGTTCAAAAATGAAAAAAAAATAACATTGTTAATTGTAAAGTAACTTGGAACTTGTACACTGTTACATAAGGATTGATAATTTGTTTTAATAAAGAATTTTATATAGATAGTGTTTATTCTAGCATGGACATTTGTTGGAAGCAATTATCTTAGTCATCTGAAAAACTACCTATTGTGAGTAAAGAATAGTATAGAATAACTTAAAACTTAATTTTTAAAAATAACTATTATATACTATTCTTTCAATGTGTTTTACATATGCAAATAATATTTTTATTAAATATATGGTAAATATTTGAATCAAAGTAAACTTTCTTCATAAAAGTTTGGATATTTTTTCCAGCTTTATTGACATATGATTGACAAAATTATAATATATTTAAAATGTAAAAAGTAATGATCTGATAAATTTGTACACTGTGAAAAGATTCCCAGAATTAAATTAATTAACACATGGCTATAATGTTAAATAAAAAGAAATAAGTTTAAAAGATGTTGGTCTAAATTGTACGATTCCACCATTATAATGCTATGAATCAATATTATCCTATACTAATAATACTCTATTATTAATAACAAAATTATGCTGTATTATATAAATAGCACAAGTGTTTAGATATTGGAATTTAGGAAACTGTAAACTATGAGCATTTTCTAGCATGAAAATCTAAACAAACTGATGATTAATCAAGGAAGATTCTAAAACATTTCATACATGGACAATGTTAAGTTTAATTTATAAATTTTATAATTTTCCAGTTCATGCAATTTGCTAATCTGAAAGAAGCTATAAATTTATTCTCTAATTCTCAAAGTTTTAACTCTAACACCTCCTATAAAATACTTAGCTTTTTACTTTATCAAAATTAAGTGACCTGGATGTGAGAGGGTAACTGTCAATGTTTTAATGAGCCTGTTATACTACTGTCTTCAGAGCCTGCCCCTTTATTGACTTCAAAAGTATAGTTTGGGAGAGTGGGAGGACAGAGAAAAATGAAAGACCAGAGAAGTCTGATAGTACAAACTGAATGGAGAGACAGAAGATGTTTTGAAGTTATAGTCTATCACACTTTTCAGCTCCCTAACACACAAAGAACCTAGTAATTATAATGACAAGAATTTAATTAGAACTTACTATGTGGTGTGTATGTGTGTATAAAAATATATACATGAGTGTACATCTATATCTTTCTGTATATATGAGAGTGTACATATATATCAACATGTATTATATTGATATTTATAGTTTAGTGTTTAATGTTAGTCACTCAGTCATGTCCAACTCTTTCTGACCCTATGGACTATGGTCAGCCAGGGTCCTCTGTCCATGGGATTCTGCAGGCAAGAATATTGGAATGGATTGCCATTCCCTTCTCCAGAGGATCTTCCCAACCCAGGAATCGAACCCAGTTCTTCTGCATTGCAGGCAGATTCTTTAGTGTTTGAGCTATAAGGAAGACCTGAGACATATATATATATATATATATATATATATATATATATATATATGGTAGATTTTATTGTCACCTCTTTTACAGGTACAGAAAGACAATAGGATTGTTAAATTACTTGCCCCAAACCCCAGCTGGTAAAAGAGCTGAGCTTTAAACCTAGATAGTAGAGTTTCAGGGTTTATGGTCTTCCATATGAATTACTATGTGATATTGCCTTTCCATATACTTTTTTCCAATAATATGCCTATGAGTGTAGACAGCTGGGAAATTTGCTTTAACTATTTCATTTTCTTTTTACTTTGTGTCTAAGCAGAGGCCTCAGAAGGATAATAGGCTGAATGTGAATATTGCATTCTAATGTATTCACACTGAGAGAAATCTAGCCCATTCTGTACTGGTAGTCACACCTCAGCCCAAAGTGTCAAGTTGCTTCAGAGAGCTCACATAAGCCCCAGAGCTGTGTAAGTGGTTATTTCTTCACTAGCAGCTTCCTCACAATGCAAGTACTATAGGAAGTCCTACCAAAAACTTGCTGAAGATTCTTGGGCCAGTGAGCCCTTCTGATCTCAGGTTCCCCATTTGCGGAATAAAAAGAATCCATTTGGGATCATGACAGTTAAAAACTCTTTGATACCTAATGTGATTGAGAGAGTAAGAATCTGGGCTTGGAAATCCAGAAGACTTAACCAACCAGTTCTTAGTTATGTTAATGTCGTTAAGAATGTACACTTCAGAGCTAGATTGCTTGGATCCGAACTCCAGGCCCACCACTAGCCACTGATGACCCTGGGGAAATTTAATTCACTTTGTATACTCATTTTTGAGGACAAGATGGTTGGATGGCATCATCGACTCAGTGGACTTGAGTTTGAGCAAGCTCCAGGAGATGGCGAAAGACAGGGAAGCCAGGTTTGCTGCAGTCCGTGGGGTCGTAAAGGGTCAACTGAGTGACTGAACAACAAATAGTCAATTTCCTCATCTGCTAAACAAGTGAAATATTAGTACTACATTATAGACTTGTTGAGACTTCCCTGGTGGCTCAGATGGTGAAGCATCTGCCTACAATGTGGGAGACCTGGGCTCAAACCCTGGGTCAGAAAGATCTCCTGGAGAAGGAAATGGTAACCCACTCCAATATTCTTGCCTGGAAAATCCCGTGGATGGAGGAGCCTCGTAGGCTACAATCCACAGGGTCTCAAAGAGTCGGACATGACTGAGCGACTTCACTTTCTGTCTATAGACTTGTTAGGGCAATTAAAGGAAATAAGATATGCACAGAAGTTCAGTGTCTGGCTTTCGGTAAACCCTCAATAAATATCTATCCTAATACTTAGCCTTTTAAGTGTCAGCTTCCTCACTTATGATATGTTGACAAAATAGCCCCTAACTCACAGAGGCATTGTGAGGCTAATGAGAGATAAGGAATGGAAGACTGACATAAAGCCAGTGCTTAGTGACTATAGTTTCAATATCAGTTGTCATTCTCCTGGTATTCTACTTTGCCCTCCTGGACATGAATACCCCGGTGTCTGCACATACCTACCAGTGAGGCTGTTGCTATGCGATTGTGGTGCTTCGGTAAGGATGGGATCTAGAGAGATGGAGAGAGATAGATTAGGCCAGTTGGGAAGGGAAAACTGGAAACACAAAACCGCACTTTGTGGAGCAGGTCTATGAATGCTGCCTGCATTGCTGCCACAGGGGCACATGTGCTGCGCAGAAGGAAGAGTTGTATTTGAAAGACCAGAGGCTGGTGCAAGCAGCATCCGTGTGGGGTGATCATGTTGCTGGCCTGGCCAACACTAATGGCCTCCAGGTCATTTTGCTTTTTGTTTCTCAAAGAGTGTTTGGAAATCTCCTCTGGCAGGACCATGGCTGCTGGCTCTGTTACAGGTACATCATCACAATTGAATGTGAGTGCCAGTGTGAGCAGTGAAATGTGAGCAGGCAGAGAACGAAGAACCAAACAGACTAAATATTTCCAGCACAGTCAAATGGAGAGAGCTGGCTAAACTTTGCTTTCCACTGAAATTTTTAGCATATGTAAGCACCTGCAGATAAGTATGCATTTCATTAAAGAATCATATTTTCAAGCAATGATATTAACATATTAACTCATTTAATTCTTAAAATAAAAATCCAGAATTATGATCCTGATTTTTTCCATAAGGTTGGGGAAATTTAGGGAGTTGAGAAACAAGCCTATATTCTAAAAGTGAATAAAAGAAGTAGGATTTGAAGCCTGGCATATTGTATACTATAGGGGCTTCCTAGGTGGCTCAGTGGTAAAGAATTTGCCTGCCAGTGAAGGAGACGCAAGAGACATGGTTTCAGTCCTTGGGTGGAGAGGATTCCCTGGAAGTAGGAAATGGCCACCCACTCCTATATTCTTGCCTGGGGAATCTCACAGATAGAGGAGCCTGGTGGGCTACAGTCCATGGGGTCACAAAGAGTCAGACATGACTTAGTAACTGAACACACATATCCTATCCTATAGTTTGTGTGTGTGTGTGTGTGTGTGTGTGTGTGTGTGTGTGTGTGTGAGAGAGAGAGAGAGAGAGAGAGAGACGTGTATAGGTAGAGATAAAAATCTCACCATAACTCAGGGATGTAAGAATTAAATTACTCTTTTGAGCCTACATTCTACCTGGTGACAGGCATACAACCTTAGTCAACTTTGTACTGTTTCTTGATGCTGAATCCAAGTTTTAGGGGGATAGCTTGGAGTTAGCCAGTGAGGGACATGTCATTCTTAACAATGAATATTCTTGAGCAGATCTTTATAGATGTCCCTTATTCCTATAGACTACAGAGACCTACAGCAGACACTTTCCAAAGTAAAAGGGGGTACTGGAAATAACTACACCAATGCAACAAATGTAATGCAAATCAGATATATAGTCACTGTGCATTTTTTTTTTCCTGCTGTGTCTCTTCCAATCTGGCAACTCTCTCAATATTTTTGTGCCAGGACCGGGGCCACAGTGAAGGATGTGTAGAGGGAGCATGGTCAGTCTCTGGAGACACTGCAAAAGAGAATGCAGCTGCAGTAGTGTGCAGTGAGGGCAGATACACACTCTATCCATTAAATGTGGGTGCCATTTGCCCCTGCTCCACCACTGTGCCCTGCGATCATCAGCTCTGAGACCACACCTGGAACAGAGAATTTCTGTGGAGTTGTCCATGACTGTCTGCTTAGACCCACAGGCAACCCTTGTTTCTCCAGGCTCTTGCCATCTTCTTATGCCGTTTGAGAGGAGGACAGTGCAGGTCTTCTCCATTCTTAGAGGGGCACAAACCTACCCTCCATTCATCAAAGCAGTGGTAAGGAGAGGTGAACAGCCGCAACAATATACCCAAACCCCACTGATTTTGATCTTCAGTAACCATCTGCTTTGAGTGTTTGGTAAGCATCTGTTCATTCACACTAAGATTCTGGGTTCAAACTCTTTCCATCTTGTGGCTTCATTCTAAGGTCTCTTCCAGAAAAGGAGAGAGAGAGCATGGAGGGCCAGTAGAGAGCTTTTAGAAACTAATCCTAGCAATAGTGTACTTCACTTCTATCCGCTTAAACTGGAAAGGGGTTGAGAATTGTGATCTAGCAGGGATCAAAAACTGAGGGAAAACCCAAGTTTTCATAAGCATGAGTTTTCTCAGCTAGGTAGCCCATACCCATGCCAATCCTGAAAATTTTACTTGTACTGTATTAAAATATTTTAATTGCTTTCATTGTAGAGAAAAATGTAATGAGGTATTTGTATTTGTAGAACTGAATAGCTAAAACTTGGCTGGCATATTTTGACTCAAATTAATGCTTTATGTTCTTGTTTATTTTTAAGGTTCACACAAATGTGAAGATGGCAAAACTTAATAATACTTAAGTCTATCCTTTGTTTTTCTCTTTCACATTCATAACACTTGTGATCCGTTGATTTTCTTGGGGTCATTTGACTTGAATAGAGAGTTCTAACATTCAGCAGTAACAGTAACAGGACGAAAAGTTCTGTTTTGCTCCATTTTATCTTGTTTTGGGGACGCTATCTGAGAATGGACTATTTTCCATCCCAGTAGCACTTAAGCACACTGGCCTTGTGCGCCTCAGGCTCACTGGCATTGCTTTTATAAGTTTGGCAAGGCTGGAGTTTTCAAATTGGCAGAACATTCTGGAAGCATTTCCATGTTTTGAAGTTCTGAACAACTTCTTACATTGAAATGTGACTGTATTTTTGAACCAATTCACTGGAAAGGAAGTTTATGCATGAGAAGTTCAGAGGATCACTAGCAAAGTCTTATTTAGTTGAGTGTCTCAGTATTGAAACTGTATCAGTGAGCTTCTTATACTTCTCCAGAAAAAAGTACACTGTTGGGAGCAGCTTCTGTGGCAGTGGATATGCACATAATTGTTCAGTATCAGCCCTGGTATAGAAAATTCCTAGAGCCTCCTGCTTCTCATCTTTTCCACTCTCACCCTCTACACTGCTATTTTGACTGCAGTTAGGGATTAAGACTTTAAATATCAGCTGATTGATTTTTGAAATCTTGATAAGTAGAAAATGGAAAAATATAAATTCTCCATATGTGTTTTTATAAAAAGATAGATATTTAAATTAATCTTAGGAGCAGCCTATTTTTATTTGCTTGTTTTGGGAAAAACCATCTAGATTACTCTTTAGTTTCACAAATATAGGAAGCACTCTTTTCACTGGTCTTAAGGAAAACTAGAAATCTGAATGGTTGTTTTTAGATGGAGCAGTTAAGAGTTCTGATTAATAATTTAAACTGCTGTGTACATTGAATACAAGTATGTTGCTTCTTATGTGAGATTTTTTTTCCCTGTTGAATTGTTCTTGGCCTATAAAATAAAGCATAGTTTGTATTTATGGAGCTGTTTCCTAGTTAAACAGTAGCATATGGGAAATGGTGAGCTAAAAAGAAGGGACTGAAGAAAGATTTTGACTTGGTCATTAACAGGGACTTTATAAAAAGGAAATGAGCTGTTCTTTGTGACCTGAGCTTAGATAATTTTATAGATGTCATAGCTGTGATGTTAATAGTAAAAATGAGACAGTATTGATTTTGGATTAGTCTTATTTAGCATCATGAGTCTTTGCAAATGGTCCAGCTCTTTTGAGTTTAGTTCTTTTTTTTTTTTCAATATGTCAAATGTAACCAAATGTACAAATAATTATGTTATTGATCTTTTTTTCTAAAGTAGGATTTTTCAACCTTGACAATATCTACATTTTTAGGCTCAGTATTTCCTTGTCTTGGGAGGCTATCTCATGCATTGTAGGCAGTATTCATGGTCTCTGTCAACCAGATCCCAGTTTTATCCTTCTCACTCAGTTTTGATAGCTAAATATGTCCCCAGACATTTCAAACTGTTGCACAGAGAGCAAAATTGTATCTGTCACAGAACCACTGGTTGAAAACCAGCATTCAAAGCCTCCTAAATTATTCCAGGGGATGGTAGTCTTACTATCTCTGACACTGAATTTCAGTGCTTTCAGATTTTTGATTATGTCAGTACTTCACTTCTGCTACCAATTTCTAAGTAGTTATTATTATGAAGTGAATGTTATTCCCCCATAATTCATATGTTGAATCCACAGTCCCCAATAGGATGATATTTGGAGATGAGGTCTTTGGCAAGCAACTAGATTTAGATTAGGTCATGGGTGTGGGGACCTCATGATGAAATAAGTGACCCTTACAAGAAGAATAATATAGAGGAGCATCAATGTGAGGGTATAACAAAGAAGCAGTCATCTGCAAGCCAAGAAGAGAGCTCTCATTAGGGACTGAATCAGCTGGCACCTTGATTGTGGACTTCCCAGCCTCCAGAACTGTAAGAAGTAAAGTTCCGTTGTTTAAGCCATTCAGTCTATGATATTTCATGATGTTAACCCAAGCTGCTTAAGACAATAATCTCTCACCATTATCCTATATAACAGCACAAAAATTAAAAAATCACATTGCTTGTAGCAATGTAAGTTTGTCACTCATGTTATGTGTTAGTTGGGGCATTGTGAATTGTTCGTGTCATGTTTCTTCTTTGTATAGACGGTATTGCCACTCATGGTTTAGAACATGATCTCCCCAAAGCAAAAGGAAAAATGGAAATGCTGAACTAGGTGATGGCTCTTAAGTTTCTTTTAGGATATTTAAAGGAGAAGGCAATGGCACTCGACTCCACTACTCTTGCCTGGAAAATCCCATGGATGGAGGTGCCTGGTGGGCTGCACTCCATGGGGTCATGAAGAGTCAGACATGACTGAGAGACTTCCCTTTCACTTTTCACTTTCATGCATTGGAGAAGGAAACGGCAACCCACTCCAGTGTTCTTGCCTGGAGAGTCCCAGGGACGGGGGTGCCGTCTCTGGGGCCGCACAGAGTCGGACACGACTGAAGTGACTTAGCAGCAGCAGCAGGAGCAGCAGGATATTTAAATACCTGAGGTCTGCTATGCCAAGGCAAGTCATATGGTCAAGCCTGAATTCAGTTGCATGGAAAAGTTTACCTGCGTGGGGAACACTGTAAGTCAAGACAGTAAATAACTGAGAATGAACGGCATCATCGGGGGAATGTTAGAGAATAATACTTCATCCTCTGGGCAGGAGGTACAAGGTCCCCTGTAAGATATGGACATTCCCATCACCAATTTATCATTCTGTAAAGGGGTAGCTCTTGAGAAAAAGTGAGAGAGTGGGAATGCAGGACTTACACTGAAAGGAGGAGAAAAATTTTCTTTCACACAGGCATCACAGTGTTTGGGTCTGGACCCCATGATATACTACCTCAACATGCATGAGTAGCTCCAAAGAGACTGAACAGGAGCCAAGCAGAGCTTCTCAGAAGAAACTGAGAAAATCTGACCAGGGTACCAGAGTGGTCTCATCCAATAGCCGTTCTAAGCAACATTCTATACCATGCTGTGTTCCCTACATCTTCAAGTAGCAAGCACCCTGAAATATTACAGGACATGCTATGGCTGTGATGCTTTAGGGAAAGTATTGACAAACTCTATAAAAGATGTAAGTTTGTTTTTTTTTAATTCTTTGTGGACCCTGTGGTCTCTGACTCAACTGTTCAGCTCTGATGTTATAGTATGAAAGTGGCCATAGATGACACTTTGTATCTATGTTCCAACAAAAATTTATTTATAAAAACAGGTATCAGCATTGTAGGGCTCTCTTTTGCCATCCCCTGATTTAGAGGAAAAGATTGTTTTGTGTTTTAAGATAGGGTGATAAGAGGGCTCTTGACACCCACTCCAAAGTATTGTCTCTTCCAAAACCCCAAAACCAGAAGAACTATAGATGGTGATCAGAGGAGAGGCGGTGTAGCAGTCATGTAGGAAAGCCTCAGGAGGGCAAAGGAAGTACCAAACCTCCAAGTACCACTCCCTGTCCCCTGGAGAGATACTAGAGAATGTGGAAACTAGATCTTGACAGAGTGATATTGTTACCAACCCGCCTGACTGGAGCTCCAACAAGGGTCCTTCTACCCAGTGTCGTTTGAGTCAGTAGAATGATACTGAGTTTGGTTCGGAATCAAAGGAATTTTTAAAAGACTTTGTTTCTTTCTTTCCTTTTCGGCTGTGCTAGGTCTCTGCTGATGCATAGGCTTTTCTCTGGTTGTGGTGAGCAGGGGCTACTCTGTCGCTGTGGTGTCTGGTCTTCTCATTGTGGTGGCTTGTCTTTTCACAGTGCACAGGCCCTAGGGCACACGAGCCTCACTTCTTGCAGCACGTGGACTCAGGAGTTGTGGTTCCCAGGCTCTAGGGCATAGGCTCAATTATTGTGGTGCATGGGCTTAGTTGCTCCATGGCACGTGGGATCTTCCTGGATCAGGGATCCAGCCCACATCCCCTGCAGTGGCAGGTGGATTCTTTACTACTGAGTCATCAGAGTGGAGAGGTGCACGGTCATGCTGTAGAGCACACATTACGCTACAGGTGGTGGATGGGGCTGCTTTATAGGAATCTCATGGGCATCACTGGAGAGGAGGCAGGGTTCTCATGGGGGCAGCACTGCTCATGCTCCAGATCAAGGTGCCCAGGCAGTGTCTATGCACACGGCCGCCCCCTGGGCTGAGGTGTCAGTGCAGCAGTTTCACATTACAGCAGTTTCTGCATTAGTTCCGTCACACAGTTGTGTCCGACTCTTTGTGATCCCATGCACTGGAACACGCCAAGCTTCCCTGTCCATTTCCAGCTCCTGGAGCTTACTTAAACTCATGTCCATTGATGGTGAAGCCATCTGACCATTTCATCCTCTGTCATCCCTTTCTCCACCAGCCTTCAATCTTTCCCAGCATCAGGCTCTTTTCCAGTGAGTAGGTTCTTCATATCAGGTGGCAAAATATTGGAGTTTCAGCATCATCAGACCTTCCAATGAATATTCAGGACTGATTTCCTTTAGGATAGACTGGTTGGATCTCCTTGCAGTCCAAGAGACTCTTAAGCATCTTCTCCAACACTACAGTTTAAAAGCATCAATTATTCAGCACTCAGCTTTCTTCACAGTCCAACTCTCATATCCATACATGACCACTGGAAAAACCATAGCTTTGACTAGACAGACCTTTGCTGGAAAACCTCTGCTTTTGAATATGCTGTCTACGTTGGTCATAACTTTTCTTCCAAGTAGCAAGTGTCTTTTAATTTAATGGCTGCAATCACCATCTGCAGTGATTTTGGAGTCCAAAAAATAAAGTCAACCACTGTTTCCATTGTTTCCCCATCTATTTCCCATGAAATGATGCAAACAGATGCCATGTGATTAGCTTTCTGACTGTTGAGCTTTAAGCCAACTTTTTCACTCTCCTCTTTCACTTTCAATAGGAGGCTCTTTAGTTTTTCTTCTCTTCCTGCCATACTGGTCATGTCATCTACATATCTGAGGTTATTGATATTTCTCCCAGCAATGATTCCACCTTGTGCCTCATCCAGCCTAGCATTATACATGATGTACTCTGCATATAAGCTAAATAAGCATGGTGACAATATACAGCCTTGATGTACTCTTTTTCCTAATTTGGAACCAGTATGTTGTTCTATGCTCAGTTCTAACTGTTGATTCTTGGCCTGCATACAGACTTCTCAAGAGGTAGGTCAGGTGGTCTGGTATTTCCATCTCTTTCAGAATTTTTCACAGTTTGTTGTGATCCACACAGTCAGTCTTTGGCATAGTAAGACTATGGTTCACATATTGTTGAAGCCTGGCTTGGAGAATTTTGATCATTACTTTGCTAGCATGTGAGATGAGTGCAATTATGTGGTAGCTTGAACATTCTTTGGCATTGCCTTTCTTTGAGATTGGAATTGTCGGGGAGTTTATAATTTTCTCAGATCTGTCTTGCCACAGCAAAAATTTGAAGTGATGGATGGACCAGTGTTATAGCTCAGTTTTATTGGCAAGCAAAGGAAAATACATCCTAAAGGAGTGAGGGCAGACTGTGAAGAGAAGAGAAACTCCTGGCTCAGTTTTGACTCTTCTTTTGTGTGTGTTTTCTCCTCCTCTTGAGCCTGCCCTATGTAAACTGGGCTCACCAGGAGGGCTGTTTGTCTTACCTGAGGTCCTCACTCTGGTCCTTGGACCTTCCTTTGTTCTATTTTCACGGGCTTTTCCCTTCTATGTCTTTTAGCCACCGCCATTTTGGACTCCTTTTTCCTATTCTATCTACTAACAGAATGAAAACGGACCTTTTCCACTCCTGTGGCCACTTCTTAGTTTTCCAAATTTCCTGGCCTATCGAGGGCAGCACACGCACAGCATCATCTTTTAGGATTTGTAATAACTCAACTGGAATTCCATCACCTTCACTAGTGATGCTTCCTAAGGCCCACTTGACTTCACATTCTGGGATATCTGCTCTAGGTGAGTGATCACACCATCGTGATTATCTGCGTCATGAAGATCTTTTTTGTATTGTTCTTCTGTGTATTCTTGCTACCTCTTCTTAATATCTTCTGTGTCTATTAGGTCCATAGCATTTCTGTCCTTTATTGTGCCCATCTTTGCATGAATGTTCCCTTGGAATCTCTAATTTTCTTGAAGAGATCTCTAGTCTTTCCCATTCTATTATTTTCCTCAATGTCTTTGCATTGATCACTGAGGAAAGCTTGCTTATCTCTCCATGCTATTCTTTGGAATTCTTCATTCAAATGGGTATATCTTTCCTCTTCTCCTTTGCCTTTAACTTCTCTTCTGTCAGCTCTTTGTAAGGCCTCTTCAGATGACCATTTTGCCTCTTTGCATTTCTTTTTCTTGGGGATGGTCTTGATCACTGCCTCCTGTACAATATCATAAACCTTCTTCCATAGTTCTTCAAGCACCCTATCAGATCTAATCCCTTGAATCTCTTTGTCACTTCCACTGTATAATCGTAAGGGATTTGATTTAAGTCATACCTGAGTGGTAGTGGTTTTCCCTACTTTCTTCATTTTAAGTCTGCATTGGACTCCCCTATAAGCAAGTGAAACTTAAGCCCAAACAAAGGGAAAAAAAAAGGTTAGACTTTATTACCTAGATTCTATTTTTATTTCCTGGGAATTTTTAATGGGCTTTGCTGTTGGCAAATCCCTCTTGGCCCTTTTTCTGCTACTCATTCTTGAGGGGCACTAAGGAGCGATGGTCTGGCTTCTGTATTTCTTCCTGCTAATTTGGGACATAATCACAACCCTAAGAAGAAAAGCAGATCTCCTCCCCAGCTGCTTTTAGATATGTTTGGTTGTCACCCGGCCTCAGCCCTAACTGTTCACATCCCTGTGTGATCACCATTGGTCTAACTTTTACAGAAAAAGAACATCAGACAGTTTAAGATGCATGACCCAAATATTTGTGTGCTCAGTCATTCAGTTGTGTCCATCTCCTAACCCCATGGATGTAGCCCACCAGGCTCCTCTGTCCATGGGATTCCTCAGGCATGAATACTGGGGTGGGTTGCCATTTCCTTCTCCCAAGTTCAAATGCACTTTAACCTATTCCTTGAGGCTAACATCAAGCAGATCAGGGCAATCAGAAGCCACTGAAGTTCTGATTGAATCTCTACTTTCCCTGAAAATTGGGGTTGCCAGGTTGAGTACATGGTCTATTTTAATCCCAGGGCCCTCGTTATCCCCTTTGCCACATGTGACACAAATCGTGGACCATTATCATTTTGTATGGATCCTACAAGCTCAAATCTGGGGACTATTTCTATTGCAGCCATGAAATTAAAAGACGCTTACTCCTTGAAAAGAAAGTTGTGACCAACCTAGATAGCATATTAAGAAGCAGAGACATACATTACTTTGCCAACAAAGTTCCGTCTGGTCAAGGCTATGGTTTTTCCAGTGGTCATGTATGGATGTGAGAGTTGGACTGTGAAGAAAGCTGAGCACCAAAGAATTGATGTTTTTACTGTGGTGTTGGAGAAGACTCTTGAGAGTCACTTGGACTGTAAGAAGATCCAACCAGTCCATCCTAAAGGAGATCAGTCCTGGGTGTTCATTGGAAGGACTGATGCTGAAGCTGAAACTCCAATACTTTGGCCACTTCACGCAAAGAGTTGACTCATTGGAAAAGACCCTGATGCTGGAAGGGATTGGGGGCAGGAGGAAAAGGGGACGACAGAAGATAAGATGGCTGGATGGCACCCCAACTCGATGGACATGAGTTTGTGTAAACTCTGGGAGCTGGTGATGGACAGGGAGGCCTGGCGTGCCACAATTCATGGGGTCGCAAAGAGTCGGACATGACTGAGTGACTGAATTGAATGTAACCTGGAAGGGTTAATTTAGATTTCATACTGGATCTGCTTCTGTTACTTTATCCCTTTATCTTGCCGATTTTGTTATTGTTGCTGTTCAGTTGCCAAGTCATGTCTGATTCTTTGTGACCCCATAGACTGCAACATCCCAGGCCTCCCTGTTCCTCACTGTTTCCCAGAGTTTGCCCAAGTTCATGTCCTTTGAATCAGTGATGCCATCCAACTATTTCATCCTCTGCCGCCCTCTTTTCCTTCTGCCTTCAATCTCTCCCTCGGCTCAGATGGTAAAGTGTCTGCCTACAGTGTAGGAGACCTGGGTTCGATCCCTGTGTTGGAAAGATCCCCTGGAGAAGGCAGTGGCACCCCACTCCAGTACTCTTGCCTGGAAAATCCCATGGACGGAGGAGCCTGGTGGGCTACAGTCCATGGGGTCGCAGAGTTGGACACGACTGAGCGACTTCTCTTTCTCTCTTTCAATCTTTCCCAGCATCAGGGACTTTTTCAGTGACTTGACTGTTTGCATCAGGTGACTAAAGTATTGGAGCTTCAGCATCAGATCTCCCAATGAGTACTCAGGGTTGATTTTCTTTAAGATTGACTGATTATATCTCCTTACTGCACAAGGGACTGTCAAGAGTCTTCTCTGGCACCAAAATTAGAAAGCATCAATTCTTTGGCACCGTGCCATCTTGATGGTCAAGCTCTCACTTCTGTATATGACTACTGGAAAGACCATAACCTTGACTATACAGACTTCTGTTGGCAAGGTGATGTCTTTACTTTTTAATACACTGTCCAGGTTTGTCATAGCTTTCCTGCCAATAAGCAGTCATCTTCTAATTTTGTGCAGTCATCATCTGCAGTGATTTTAGAGCCCGAGAAGAGGAAATCTGCTACTGTAGGCATATATAATGGCCTGCCTCAGGAAGATAGCCTGACCCTGCCCACCTATGAAGGGTTATAAGGAAGTGAAACTAACACATCCCCCCGCCTGAGGCTTACTATTCTAAGAGATATTTGCAAGAATTAAATGGTCTTTTTACTTTGTTTCCTCACCTCCCCCATCTCTGATCCACAAAAGAAACTGGCATCCAAGCCCCACAAGATGGTTATTTTGAGGGACTAGCCTGCCATCTTCTCAGTCACCTGGTTCCCCAAATAAAGTCCCTTCCTTGTCTCAACCCCTTATCCCTCAGATTTATTGACCCTCCATGAGGCAAGCAGAGTGAGCTTGGGCTTGGTCACATTAATGCCTTCGCCATTTCAGTAGCTGTTCAGTTCTAGCAAGGAATGCTTCTATCCACCCAGAAAGCATGTTGAAATTGCCCTGTACTCTTGGCATGACAGTGAAATCAGTCTGCTGATTGTACCCAGGATATGGCCCCCTGGTCTGAATAGGCCTTATGTGGGGCCTTTTGGGGTCTGGTGCTGGGGTTGTTCATTGTGCAGATGGGACATGTCTCAACTGTCTGACTGATTATGTTTGACTGATTATACTTTTATGCCAGAAATTGCCGTGAGCTCAATGAACCTATTATAAAGGACTTGAATTCCTTGTTGAGACTCCCTAATGACTTGACAAGCTGCAGTTTGGGGAAAGAAGTATTGTCCATGTTCATTGACTAGCTACCCATGACCTCATAGATCTCACTGAAGTCTCATTTTAGGGCTTTGTCTAATTTTTCTTTTGTGTGGATTGGGGAATAATTGGATGAATCTGGAACTTGAAGTAGGAGGGGTAATTGCCAAGTTATCAGTTCTAGGGCTACCCTTGGGCAGTTCTGTCCTCCTTGTTGTTTCCCTTTATTAATTTTGAATCCCCCTCCAATGAAACCTTGTCACCTTTTTTTTGGTAACTGTAGAGCTTTTAAAGCTTCAACATGCTTAAGCCATGTTTTATGTGTTCATTATCTGCAATAAGCATACCTCTTTCTAAAAAGCCCCAGGTGTGTAGGATGGAATATGCATACCAGGAATCTGTGGACATCTAAAATCTTCCCTGTCCTTCACTGTAAGGCTCAGGTGAAGGCTATCAGCTCAGCCTTTTGGCTGAAGTCCCTGAAAGCTGGCTTTGTGCTTCTACTACTTGGGTCAGAGAGGTTAATGTGTATCCTTCCAGCCTTTTTCCTTCTCTCATTAAACTTCTGTGAACCATTCTGCTTCTTCAGGAAGGGCTTACTTCCTAGGTCAGGGTCGCTGTTCACTTCCTAGACTGAGCCTATGATTTCTATACAATCATGCTCCAGGGGCTCTATTTCTGTGGGTAGCATCATGGCAGGATCTAGCACATGTCAGGATTTTAAGGTAACCACTGTGTTGTTTAAGTGCACAGAATGAACTTGAATCAACGTTCCAGGTGATAGACATTCTGTCGCTGTAGAAGTTACTAAAGCTTGAACCTGGTGTGGAGTCCATATAGAGACTGGCTGACCAAGCATTAAAATTTAAGCCTCCTTTAGCAAGGTTGTAGTGGCTGCTACTGCCTGAAGGCAAAGCCATCCATTAGCAGTTTGATTTAATTGTTTAGAGAAATAAGCAACCACCAGTAAGGTGTTCCAGTTTTTGAGCTAATACCCCAAGAGTGATGCCTTTTTTTCTTTTTTAAGGTTTATTTATTTACTTATTTTTGTCTGTGCTGGGTCTTCATTGTTGCATGGGCTTTTCTCTAGTTGCAGAGAGCAGGGGCCACTTTTTTCAATGTGGTGGCTTCACTTGTTGTAGGGCACAGGCTCTAGGGTACACCAGCTTCAGTAGTTGCAGCTCCAGTGCTCTTGAGCTGGGGCAAGTAGTTGTGGTTCGAGGGTTTAGTTGCCCCGAGGCACGTGGCATCTTCCCAGATCAGGGATTGAACCTGTGTCTCCTGTATTGGCAGGTAGATTATTTACCACTGAGCTACCAAGGAAGCCCCCTTTTTCTCTACAGAATGTAAAGATCAAAGGTTTATCTAAATGGGTGTGGGTGGGCTAGGGCTGGGGCCTGAAGCTATTGCTTTTCCAATTCAAAATACCCCTTTGTATTCTGAACTTCATTTAAGAAGATCATCATTCTATTTACTTTTTATATAGAGGCCTAGGGGCTTTCTGGTGGCTTGGGCAGCAAAGAATCTGCCTGCAATGCAGAAGACATTGCAATGAGTTTGACCCCTAGGTCAAGAAGTCCCCCACAGAAGGGAATGACTATCCACTGCAGTATTCTTATGGAGAATTCCATGAGCAAAGGAACCTGATAGGTTACAGTCCGTGGGGTTGCAAAGAGCTGGACACAACTAAGTGACTGAAAAACTAGGTACCAGACCATACTTAGGGGCCCAGATGCAGCAAAACCCAGCCAGGGATACACTGAAGCTGTCTTCTAGTTTTAGGTTTCCAACAAGGGTTCTCCCACCTAGTGTAGTTGACCCAATAGGACACTAAGTTTAGGTTGGTTCAGAAGCAAAGGAAAGCTTTATTCTTAGATCCATGAATGGAGAGGTATGAGATTGTGGCTTAGAGCACACACCACACACTCTCCCCAACAGGCCCTGGGTAGGGCTGCTTTATAGGGATTTTGTCACTAGATGGATGGGGCAGAGTTCTCACTGGGCAGATTCAGCTTTGTTGCTTATGGCTCCAGATCACAGTGCTAGGTGCAGTGTCTCTACACATGGCCCAGTGTTGCCATCTTGAATTGCAATGTTGTGTGAAGTGCTTCTGTACACAGCCTGCCAGCTGAGGTGTCAGCCCAGCTCTTCCACACTAGAAACTTGGGTCTGAAGTGCCAGATGCCAGAAGCCTCCACAGGTGGTGCCCAAACAACAAGTAAAAATAGACAAAGCACAGAAGAAAGGAAAAAAAATAAAAAAAGGTTAGACTATATTCTGTAGCTCAGATTCTATTTTTATCTTCTGGGACTTGTTAATGGATTTTGCTGGTGATAATATCACTTCAACTTTCGGAAGCATACTTCTTTTTGAGTGTGTTTGATGTACCATAATCTTTTTTATATGTAGTTCCATCAAAACTCCAAGCCAGGCTTCAGCAATATGTGTACCGTGAACTTCCAGATGTTCAGCCTTGTTCTAGGAAAGGCAGAGGAACCAGAGATCAAATTGCCAACATCTGCTTGATCACCAAAAAGCAAGAGAGTTCCAGAAAAACATCTATTTCTGCTTTATTGACTATACCAAAGCCTTTGACTGTGTGGATCACAATAAACTGTGGACAATTCTGACAGATATGGGAATACCAGACCACCTGACCTGCCTCTTGAGAAACCTATCTGCAGGTCAAGAAGCAACAGTTAGAACTGGACATGGAACAACAGACTGGTTCCAAATAGGAAAAGGAGTACGTCAAGGCTGTATATTGTCACTCTGCTTATTTAACTTCTTTGCAGAGTACATCATAAGAAATGCTGGGCTGGAAGAAGCACAGGCTGGAATCAAGATTGCTGGGAGAAATATCAATAACCTCAGATATGCAGATGACACCACCCTTATGGCAGAAAGTGAAGAGGAACTAAAAAGCCTCTTGATGAAAGTGAAAGAGGAGAGTGAAAAAGTTGGCTTAAAGCTCAACATTCAGAAAACGAAGATTATGGCATCTGGTCCCATCACTTCATGGGAAATAGATGGGGAAACAGTGGAAACAGTGTCAGACTTTATTTTTGGGGCTCCAAAATCACTGCAGATGGTGACTGCAGCCATGAAATTAAAAGACACTTACTCCTTGGAAGGAAAGTTATGACCAACCTAGGTAGCATATTCAAAAGCGTATTACTTTTCCAACAAAGGTCCATCTAGTCAAGGCTATGGTTTTTCCAGTAGTCACGTATGGATGTAAGAGTTGGACTGTGACGAAAACTGAGTGCCGAAGAATTGATGCTTTTGAACTGTTGTGTTGGAGAAGAATCTTGGGAGCCCCTTGGACTGCAAGGAGATCCAACCAGTCCATTCTAAAGGAGATCAGTCCAGGGTGTTCATTGGAAGGACTGATGCTGGAGCTGAAACTCCAATACTTTGGCCAACTGATGCGAAGAGTTGACTCATTGGAAAAGACTCTGATGCTGGGAGGGGCTGGGGCAGGAGGAGAAGGGGACGACAGAGGATGAGATGGCTGGATGGCATCAGCATCACGGACTCAATGGACATGAGTTTGTGTAAACTCCGGGAGTTGGTGATGGACAGGGAGGCCTGGCGTGCTGCGATTCATGGGGTCGCAAAGAGTCGGACATGACTGAGCGACTGAACTGAATTGATCAAAACTAAAATATTATGAAATATTTGAATTTTTAAAATCCTTCCAAAGTCCTTTCACTGCACATATATGATGATCTACTTGGTGTATTTAATCTAGAATTACGAATCATCATCATCATCATTGTTACATGTAATTTGCCTGATTGTTTAGTTAATAAATAGACCCACAAGTATTCACAGTGTTGCTTCATGTGCCTAGCTAATGCAAGACCTTTTAGGATATATTAGAGCACAAAACATCATCCGGGCTGGGAAATTGATTGCTAAAGAGAGTTCTGGGCAGAAGACTCAAATCTGATTTAGCCAGTTATAAGAGAGTGAGAGGTAAAATCTTGTTTGTGGGTATTTTATTTCAGGATGTCCGAAGGGTTGGTTATATCCTGGATACCACTGTTACTGAGGACAGGGCTGCTCCTGTCATCTGCTGATGGACATCTAGGTTGCTTCCATGTCCTAACCATTATAAACAGTACTGCAATATATATTGGGGTACAGGTGTCTTTCAATTCTGGTTTCCTCGGTGTGTATGCTCAGCAGTGGGATTGCTGGGTCATAAGGCAGTTCTATTTGCAATTTTTAAAGGAATCTCCACACTGTTCTAGTGGCTGGACTAGTTTGCATTCCCACCAGCAGTGTAAGAGGGTTCCCTTTTCTCCACATCCTCTCCAGCATTTATTGTTTGTAGACTTTTGGATTGTAGCCATTCTGACTGGTGTGAAATGGTACCTCATTGTGGTTTTGATTTGCATTTCTCTGATAATGAGAGATGTTGAGCATCTTTTAATGTGTTTGTTAGCCATCCATATGTCTTCTTTGGAGAAATGTCTATTTAGTTCTTTGGCTCATTTTTTGATTGGGTCATTTGTTTTTCTGAAATTGAGCTGCAGGAGTTGCTTGTATATTTTTGAGATTAGTTCCTTGTCAGTTGCTTCATTTGCTATTATTTTCTCCCATTCAGAAGGCTGTCTTTTCACCTTGCTTATAGTTTCCTTTGTTGTGCAGAAGCTTTTAAGTTTAATTAGGTTCCATTTGTTTATTTTTGCTTTTATTTCCAGTATTCTCGGAAGTGGGTCATAGAGGATCCTGCTGTGATGTATGTTGAAGAGTGTTTTGCCTATGTTCTCCTCTAGGAGTTTTACAGTTTCTGGTCTTATGTTTAGATCTTTAATCCATTTTGAGTTTATTTTTGTGTATGGTGTTAAAAAATGTTCTAGTTTCATTCCTTTTTTTTTTTTTACTGAAGAAAGGATAACATTATTTCTTTCTGTATATATTGTGTCTTCCACTTACAAAATAGTGTAAAATTTAATATTTTTATAAATGATACCTTACAGTAGTAAACTGGCAGCTCAAGGACTATATCTGGCCTATAGATACACATTTTCTTTTTTATTTTTTATACTTTATTCTACATTACAATACTGTATTTGTTTTGCCACACATTGACATGATTCAGCCACAGGTGTACACGATTTCCCAATGCCGAAGCCCCTCCCACCTCCCACCGCATATCATCTCCCTGGATCATCCTGTGCACCAGCCCCAAGCATCCTGTATCCTGTATTGAACCTAGACTGGCGCTTCGTTTCTTACATGATAGTATACATGTTTCAATGCCATGCTCCCAAATCATCCCACTCTCTCCCTCTCCCTCAGAGTCCAAAAGTCCGTTCTATACCTCTGTGTCTCTTTTGTTGTCTCACATAGAGGGTCATTATTACTATCTTTCTAAATTCCATATATATGTGTCAGTATACTGTATTGGTGTTTTTCTTTCTGGCTTACTTCACTCTGTATAATCGGCTCCAGTTTCATCCATCTCATTAGAACTGATTCAAATGTATTCTTTTTAAGGGCTGAGTAATACTCCATTGTGTATATGTACCACAGCTTTCTTATCCATTCACCTGCTGATGGACATCTAGGTTGTTTCCATGTCCTGGCTATTATAAACAGTGCTGCAATGAACATTAGGGTACATGTGTCTCTATCAATTCTGGTTTCCTTGGTGTGTATGCCCAGCAGTGGGATTGCTGGGTCATAAGGCAGTTCTATTTGCAATTTAAGACAGTATGGTACTGACACAAAGACAGAAATATAGACCAATGGAACAAAATAGAAAGCCCTGAGATTAACCCACACACCTATGGACACCTTATCTTAGACAAAGGAGGCAAGAATATACAATGGAGTAAAGACAGTCTCTTTAACAGGTGGTGCTGGGAAAACTGGTCAACCACTTGTAAAAGAATGAAACTAGACTTCTTTCTAACACCATACACAAAAATAAACTCAAAATGGATTAAAGATCTAAATGTAAGACCAGAAACTATAAAACTCCTAGAGGAAAACATAGGCAAAACACTCTCCGACATATATCACAGCAGGATCCTCTATGATCCACCTCCCGGTATAATGGAAATAAAAGCAAAAATAAACAGATGGGATCTAACTAAAATTAAAAGCTTCTGCACAACAAAGGAAACTATAAGCAAGGTGAAAAGACAGCCTTCTGAATGAGAGAAAACAATAGCAAATGAAACAACTGACAAACAACTAATCTCAAAGATATACAAGCAACTTATGCAGCTCAACTCCCGAAAAATAAACAAACCAATCAAAAAATGGGCCAAAGAACTAAATAGGCATTTCTCCAAAGAAGACATAGTTTCATTCTTTTACAAGTGGTTGACCAGTTTTCCCAGCACCACTTGTTAAAGAGATTGTCTTTAATCCATTGTATATTCTTGCCTCCTTTGTCAAGATAAGGTGTCCATAGGTGTGCGGTTTTATCTCTGGGCTTTCTATTTTGTTCCATTGATCTATATTTCTGTCTTCGTGCCAGTACCATATTGTCTTGATGACTGTGGCTTTGTAGTAGAGCCTGAAGACAGGCAGGTTGATTCCTCCAGTTCCATTCTTTCTCAAGATTGCTTTGGCTATTCAAGGTTTTTTGTATTTCCATACAAATTGTGAAATTATTTGTTCTAGCTCTGTGAAAAATACTGCTGTATTGTGTCTTGCCTGACAACGTTATTAACATTATTCAACTTTCTCTTGGGAACTTGACTTTTTCCTCTGAGAACTAAAGTCTCCCCCTTTTAATTAAGAGTCAGTGACTTGGTCCTGACATTTTGCTGTTGGACTTCCCTGAGTCTAATGCATTCAACTGACCACTGAATGACCTTTTGGAACACAACCAATTCCTAGGTTGGGGACTTGTCTCTAGATAATTGCCTCTTTCTTTGATTTTGTTGTGTAGGAAAAAGGATCAGTGAGATGAAGGACTATATTGTGAGATTTCTATTCTTGGTTTCCTATAAAATAAAACAATTTAGCATGATTGAACTATTGAATCACATTTTTAGTTAGAAAGGCTCTTAAAAACTATCTAGTCCATGAACTAATAACAATAATGATTTCAGATTTTAAAAATAATCAAACTAAAAGGATATAGTAATTTTGTTTATGTGCCTTGTCATAGCCCTTGAATTTTTTCCATTCCAGGACCAGACGATCCATTAAATATAGTTAGAATTTTAAAGTTCATAAAGCACACTAGGAAAATTCAATATATGCTCAATAAAGAGTTCATAATTAATAGTTATAGAGGTTATGATTTTAGGCTTTTAATATTATTTTATAAACCATGAAACTAAAAAGATCATACAGCTTCAATTTTAGTGCACATTAATGACAGTAACTTTCCAAATTTTATGTATTCTGAGAACAAGAAATAAAATTTTCACATACTACAGATTTAGAACACTATTATTTTGCATATGTTAAATCATGATTTTATGAAATTGGAATATGTCCTTTGCTGCTTATTTTCTTATCAACTAAGTGATGTAATATTTAATAAATCAGGTTTAAAGACATCAACATATACCAGTCAGAATGGGCATCATGAGAAATCTACAAGTAATAAATGCTGCAGAGGGCGTTGAGAAAAGAGACCATATCTACACTGTTGGCAGAAATGTAAATTGGTACAGCTACTATGAAGAGCAGTGTGAAGGTTCCTTACAGAGCTACCATATGATTCAGCAATCCCAATCCTGAGCATATCGCCAGAGAGCACCATAATTTGAAAAGATATATGTACCCCGGTATTCACTGCAGCACTATTTACTATAGCCAGGTCATGAAAGTACCCTAAATGTCCATCAGCAGAAGAATGGGTAAAGAAAATGTGGTTCATGTATGCAATGGAATATATGTATATATTTCATAAAAACAGAATAGAATAGTTAAATAATGAAAAAGAATGACATAATGCCATTTGCAACAACACGGATGGACCTAGAAGTTGTCATACTGAGTGAAGTAAGTCAGATAAAGGCAAGTATCACATGGTATTGCTTGTATGTAGAATCTAAAATATATTACAAATGAACTTATTTACAAAGCAGAAATAGTCAGAGATGTAGGAAACAATCTTATGGTTATCAGGTGGGGCAAAGTGGTGGGGGCTAAATTGGGAGATTGGAATTTGACATATAGACACTACTATATATAAAATAGATAACTAATAAGATCTATGTAGCACAGAGAACTCTACTCAATACTCTGTAATGATATGTATGGGAAAAGAATCTAAAAAGAGTGGATATGTGTATATCACCTTGCTGTACAGCAAAGTGCTATACACAGTGTTATAAATCAACTATATGCCAATAAATTAAAAAAACAATATAGCCAATCAAATATAAGAACAAAAAAGAGTTATATGTTCTCAAAGATTTTTCATGTAAAGATAGGGTCTTTTAAAAATCATCATAACCCAAGTTCTTTTAAACAATCTCTTTTTCTAAAGATGAAGGCTGTTTTATTGTCCATTATGTTGAAAGTTCATAAGCTCTTGCCAGCTTGGAAAAGATTGTGATATAACAGACCACTGCAGAATTTTTGTTTCAAAAGACAATGTACTCTCCCAGCTTTTACCTCTGTTGCTTCTTTATCCCAACCTAAACCATACAATATCTACTCTAAGTGGTACTTAGCCAGCACATGTTACCTAAACTTCTGTTAAAAATCATAGATTTTTGGCTCATAGAGATCCCGAGTTATTATCACAATCAAATAGATAACTAAAAAAAGCTTTTATACTTATTTTCAGCACACACTTTAATTCAGTTCAAAGAGAAGGGATTTATCTGTTGCTATTCTGTAGATACTTGTTTATTGTCAATGACTGTGCTCACTAAGAGATGTTAAAAGCATGGAAGTGAAAATCACTCAGTTGTATCTGACTCTTTGTGACCCCATGGACTATACAGTCCTGGAATTTTCCAGGCCAGAATACTAGAGTGGGTAGCTATTCCCTTCTCCAAGGGATCTTCCCAACCCAGGGACTAAACCCACATCTCCTGCATTTTGTGCTGATTCTTTACCAGCTGAGCCACCAGGGAAGCCCAAGAATACTGGAGTCGACAGCCTATCCCTTCTCCAGGTGATCTTCCCAACTCAGGAATCATCCACCCAGGTTCTCCTGCATTGCAGGTAGGTTCTTTACCAACTGAACTACCAGGAAATATAATGTGATGCTTTAAATACTTCTATGGTATACGTAGTCAGAGCAAAATATTATTTGCTTTTAGATTTGTAAAAGTAATTTAGAGATTATAAGACATGAATTTTTTTTTCCCTAGCATTATTCCAAGTGTTTCTGTGAGGGTATTTTGGGTATGATTAACATTTAAATCAACGTACTGATTATAGAAATTGCCCTCCTTAATGTGGGTTGGCCTCATCCAATCAGAAACCCTGAATAGAACCAAAAGTCTGCCTTTCTCCTCAGTAAGAGAATTCTTTCTGCCTCTCTTCCTTCAAGTTGGGACATTGGCTTTCTCCCTGCTTTTAGATTCAAAATGAATCATGGACTCTTCCCTGAAACTTAAGCCCCCTGGCCTCAGAACTAGAACTAAGCTACTGACTTTTCTGGATCTGTAGCTTGCCAACTCACCTTGTAGATCTAGGGATCCTGGGGTTTGCTAGCTTTCATAACTTTGTGAGCCAGTTCCTTCTAAAATATCTTTTGACACATATGTAAATCTATATACATATGGTTTGTCCTGTTTCTCTGAAAAACCCTAATATGCCCTACTGTTAGTTTTGAAGCATTCTCCTGTGTTTTCTTGTTTAGGAATCTAGCTTTAGGTCTGTGATTTATCTCTAATGAGTTTATGGGTATGAAGGAAAGTGGAAGTTGATCTTCATTTTTGTTTCCCTTCAGGAGTACATTCAATTGTTTCAACACCATTTCTTTAAAAAGCTTTTCTTCCTCCATTAAAATGATTTGGTAAATCAGTCAAAAATAAATTGCCTATATAGATGTGCAATTAATCTAAACTCTATTGTATTCCACTGATATTTATTCTTCCATATGCTTTTACCACACAGTCTTAAATATAATAGCTTTATAGTAAGCCTTGTAATCAGATATAGAAAGTCCTCCAAGTTTCAATTTGTTAAGATTGTTTTTACAATTCTAGATACTTTGAATTTCCATGCATATTTTTGAATGAATTTGTCTGTTTCAACTAGTCTCTGGGATTATATTGACTTGCATTGAATCTGAAAATCAATTTTGAAAAACTATTAATATTATTGAGTCTTATAATCTATTAGCATGTAATATCTATTTACATTTTTGTTAATTTTTATTTTCAATATTTAGACTTTTTAACAGTGGTCATTTATGTCTTTGGTTAGATTTGTTTCTAGAGATTTGATAATTTTCTGAGTTTTATTCTGTTTTCACTTAATGTATTTGATAATCCATAAATAATTCAGAAGAGGAACAAAAATACCAATCACTACATAAAATCTCTATCTGATAATTGTTGCACCTGGGGCTATCTCAGTGTCTCTTTTGGCTAAATGTTTCCTCTTTTTACTGTAAATCACATTTTTATAGTTATCTCTAAGTCATGTACTTTTTCGTTATATTCTGGACATTGTAAGTAAAATAGAGACAGAAATAAACATTACACCTAGTAAAAGCTATGCTCCTTTGGTCAGGCTGTTAGCATAGGGAGCTAAACTAATACAGCTCTATTTAGTTTTAGTTTATGTCTTGTTTAAAATTTTATTTATTATTATTATTTTACTTTTGGGCCACACCCCATGGCACATGGGATCTTAGTGGTCCAACCAGGGATTGTGCCCCCTGCCTTGGAAGTGTGAAGTCCTGACCACTGGACACCAAGGAGACCCAGTTTTACATTTTTAGAGTCAAGACTTTTTCTTTATCAGGGATTGAGATCTCAGCATGCCAAGTTTTTACCAGTCCCTTTATGCTTTACAACTTAGGTGACAGCTTTCTGGTAGGATCTCTCCTCTTTCCCTCTGCTTTAAATTCTGGCAGTCAAATTTTAATCACTGAGGAGTTCTTGTTTTCTAATCTCATCTCTGGTTTTCTAAACAATAAGAGATGTTTTTCCATTCTACTGACATTTCCCCAGCTTTCTAACAGTCTCTAGAGTGCATTCCCTAAAAGCCTGGACTGCACAAGTGCGGATGATAATCAGTTCAATTCAGTTGCTCAGTCGTGTCTGACTCTTTGCGACCCCATGGACTGTAGCATGTCAGACTTCCCTGTCCATCACCAATTCCCAGAGCCTCTTCTAACTCACGTCCATTGAGTCAGCGATGCTATCCAACCATGTGAGGAAAATTTCTCTCCACATCCTGCCCTATTACCATCTTGTGGGAAAGGCCCATTTCTCAGGGAATGGGACACTCTTTCAGGTTTCCCAGATGTTGTTTCATTACAATTATTCATATGCTTACTGAAGACTCATAAAGAAGAGTTAGTAGTTGAGTGTACGTACCAAGTGACTGGGGCTCCTTAGGATTTCAGATCATCACTACAGCCACCATGTGGGCATTAAAATTTCTTAAATTTTAGCTGGTTTCTTCTTACTGCAGTTCAGGTAGTTTTGATGAAAGCAACGGCAGGTGCTTTCTCTCTTAGAACAGTTTATTACTTTCTGGAATTTAATTCATTCATGTTCTTTGTGACCTTGGCTTTCTGGTGGGTTTTAAAAGATAAGTGTATAATAGTGAAGTTTATCTGTCTTGTTCTCATTATTAACATGGGAGCCAAATCCTTTTAACTGAAAGTAGGAGTCCCAAATCAGCATGTTGCTTTTAATTCACTGGTGTTGCAAATAATAGATACAGAAAAGCATGGAGTTCTCTAGTGGCATGAAGTTGTTCCTATGGCTGAAAGCAACTTCTTTGATCTCATACTGTCCTGTTTTTGATTGATCTGTCACTGATTAATGGAGACAGTGCTGCTGCTGCTGCTGTCGCTTCAGTCGTGTCCGACTCTATGCGACCCCACAGACAATAGCCCACCAGGCTCTTCTGTCCCTGGGATTCTCCAGGCAAGAATACTGGAGTGGGTTGCCATCCTCCCCTGCAGGCTGTTGCTTCAGTCGTGCCCGCTCTTGCGCCGTTGGGCGTCCCCCGGCTCCTCTGTCTACGGGTTCTCTGGCAGAATCTGGGTGGGTCCTTTCCTTCTCTAAATGATGATAATAAGATCATTCTAAACATGAAAAATTAATTCTTTGGGAACCTAACATGAATTTTCAGTTTCAGGGAAAATTTGGTATATCACAGGACCGAATAAAAGAAGTGCTAAGATGCTTCCTTCTTCTCTGGCTGTGCGTCTGTAGCCCAGCTTCGCTGTGTCCTTCAGAGATGCACACGAAACTATCGCTTTCTGTCCATACTCAAAAGTGACTTCCCCAGGTGTACTTTTAGGGGGTGAGGAGAATCTTGTCCTTTGGTTAGGAAGTCTAGTGTGATAATGAGAGTAGTTCCTCTCATCAAGGTCCCTGAATACTCAATCTATACCCTGTACTTCCTTTCTCAAAGGCCGATATTTAAGAATATCTCTCTCATCTTTTCTCCTTTCCATGGTCTATCACTGAGACACTGTAGTAACAGTTGAATGGTTGAAAGTTTGGACCCTGATGCCTGGTGGCTTTGATTAAATCTTAATCACACAGCTTTTGTTGTGTAACTTGGGCGTGTTATTGTACTTAATCTCTCTGTACCTTGTGTGACCCCATGGACTGTATTCCACCATGCTCCTCTGTCCATGGAGTTCTCCAGATTAAGAATACTGGAGTGGGTAGCCATTCCCTACTTCAAGGGATCTTCCTGACCTAGGATCAAATCTGGGTCTCCTGCATTGTAGGTAGATTCTTTACTGTCTGAGCTACCGGGAAGCCCCTACTTAGCACTTAAATGTGAGCTATTTTATAATATTATTGAGCCCTTTCAAATGGCCAGGTAATGTGCTAAACAATTTTCAAGTACTGTCTCGAGTAAGAATTCTCTCATTTCCTGTGATATCAGTATTATCATCCCCACTTTGCTGATGTAGAATTTCAGGCTCAAATAGATTAGACTGCACAATCTTCAAGATGAAACCAGAAGTCAAGGTCATATCTTTTAATTCCAGAATCATACACTTAACCACAGCACTGCTAATTCTTATTTTAGTTATCATTTCCCATGAAGCAAGTTATAGAATTCACCTGAGTAAAATGTTGCAAGATTTTAATATCTCAGTGGAGAAATTGCTTAGGAATCCAGAAGCTCTTGATTTTGGGACCAAATATTTACTACTCTCAAGAGTAAACTTATAATGTTCCTATTCGGTCAACACCTTTAAAAGCTGTAGGACTGAACCTAAGAGGTACTCAATATCAAGTAACATCACCAACACTCACAATAGCTAATATTAATAACTCATAATGTATGTGAAACTATGTGAAATAAAGTCAATATTTCATATTCTATTTGGAGCAAACCTGTTTAAAAGGTATTTCTCCTCCTAAGTACAGTTAAGGGTAATTATTATCTGATTGGAGTTGAATTACATGTCCAAGATGATATAACTAGAAACAACTGAGAGCCAGGAATTGCTCCCTGGTCTTCTTGTCTCGAGTCCATATTTCTAGTGACTCCGTATGGAATGACCAGCTGCTGTAGCATGCCTGAGACTATAGGGCTTCCCAGAATGTGCAATTTGTAGAGCTACAATTGGGATGGATCCAGGGAAATCACGATATTGACTCTTATTTTTCATGAAAACTGCAAAATTACTTGTATAAAGATCCTAGGGCTGGAAGGATAGGTTTATAGGACATGGTAATGTCCTGAATAGTTTCGTGGTATGAAGTGTTTAATGCTTTCATTATCTTCTGAGTCCTTAATACCTTCGTTGACTATACTCTTCTCAATGCTCCTAAACGTAACAGTAATAGCCTGAGAAACTCAGAAAGCCCTGAAAATTCTGGCAAATCTAGGAAAACTACTGGATGTACAGTGTTCCATCAGTTCTGAATTTGTTATGGCATGAAACTTCCTTTCTTATTTTACAGACATTTTTACTTCAGTACCAGGATAAAGAACCCAATCGTGTTCAGGGGAATTTTACCTTCCTCAGTTGGAAGGAACCATGAGTGAGGAGTCAGCTGTGATTCAGCAATAGGTCAATAAGATAAGCCAGAGTAATCTATGGGGGTCACTAAATAGACCCTAAGAGACAGCTAGGAGAGAGGCTTTCATTTGCTATTCTGAAAAATGTAAAAGAAAAATTACCTGATCATGACTTATTGAGGGCATTAGGGAATCAGCAATTGTCAATTCTGCTGAAGGGAAACAATTTAAGTAGACAGGTGGGAGCCCTTGCAGAGTCTTTGTGCAAAGAGGATGAGAAATTAAAACAAGTGAAGGCTCATACTGCACAGTTCTAAAAGTGAGTGAAAGTCACTCAGTTGTGTCTGACTCTCTGCAACCCCACGGACTATAGCCCACGAGGCTCCTCTGTCCGTGGAATTCTCCAGGCAAGAATATTGGAGTGGGCTGCCATTTCCTGTTCCTGCACAGAGTTCTGAGTAGAGCTGTCTTTTTCAAGGCTGGGGCAACAGAAACTGTGGGTTCTTATACTACTGCTACTGCTAAGTCACTTCAGTCGTGTCCGACTCTGTGTGACCCCATAGACGGCAGCCCACCAGGCGCCCCTGTCCCTGGGATTCTCCAGGCAAGAACACTGGAGTGGGTTGCCATTTCCTTCTCCAACGCATGAAAGTGAAAAGTGAAAGTGAAGTCGCTCAGTCGTGTCCAACTCTTAGCGACCCCATGGACTGCAGCCCTCCAGGCTCCTCCGTCCATGGGATTTTCCAGGTAAGAGTACTAGAGTGGGGTGCCATTGCCTTCTCCGGTGGGTTCTTATAGATGACTTGAAATAAGAACCTGATCTAAATGCATCAAAGGGATTCCAAAAGGGTAACACAATGTTTTCCCTCCCCAGATGGCATCACCCCTCCCTTCCTATAATTTAAAAAGTAACTGTTTACCAAAAAGGGTATTAATGTATTTTTGCCAATTGTGGAATAATGTGTTCCATTCATGCTAGATATAGGGTAGAAGTTTTTTTTTTCCTTATTTTTTATTATTTATGTTTGTTTATTTTTGTATCAACAAGTATAATGTTTTATACATGAAAAGTCCCAAACAATGCTTCTTTGTTTGCTTTTGATGAGAGGAAAAAACCTTTAAATACCCAGAGAATTTTGAGAAAGTTGACAAAATTTAATAATCATTTAAATTCACAAATTAATAATTAATTTTAAATCATATTTAATCTTCACAATGACCTTTGCATTTTCCCACGTTTTATTGATGGAGGAGTAGTAACACGGAATTTATGTAACTTGTTCATGATTCCATACCTAGTGGATTGAACAGGAGAGATTCAAGTACTAGTGTTCCTGTCCCCAAAAGCAGAGCTCTCAATTACTGCACAATAATACTTCAAGACATATGCATTTGTAGTTGGAGGCTTCTAGACTGTGGGGACACCGAGTATACCAGTAAAGTTTCAATCAGAGAAGCAGAACTGCTTTGTTATAGGTGTTTGAACTTAACCACTGTGAGAACCAGTTAAATAATCTCTGTAAAGCTGTTGCTTTTCATTTCAGACTCTGAAATCCACAAGACATGTAATTGGGAAGGGAAAATGTATATAAAGTAGGAGGGAAAAACAAAACAATTCAGAACCAATGAACAAAGCTGAAATTTACAAGTGTCAGCTAAACCCCACAATTGGCTTTCACAGCCTCCAACTTTGACATTTGGTATCCCTGGTGGCCTTCAGAAGTCGGTACTCTTCATCTGAGAGTGAACAGCTACCCTAGTTTTCCAGGGCAGAGAGACTAAGGCCAGAATAAATGGGTCTCCAAAACAAAATGGAAGCTGAGTGATCTTGCTTATTAGAACCTTACCTTTTACTTTTAACAAGTACTCACTTGGATAATTTGTGCTTTCTTTCTCCACAATTCTGGTCTCCCTGAATCTATAGGTTCTTGTTCCAGAGGGGGAATGCTTCTGATTTGTGATTCAGTGAGCCTTCCATTAAACTTAAATTTATATTTAAGTTATAAATTATATTATGTTCCTTTGTATTTTTTGTAACAAGAGATAATCAGACAAGGATAGCGATATCCTATGAAGGGTAATTGACTGTGATCATCAGGATATGGTAGGGATTTTATTATATAATTTGGGCAGGGAAAATATACACTATACTTGGGATTCAGATGATCTATTGGAGCTTTATTGGAGCTTTTCTTTCAGTTCTTTGTCCAATATTGGGAATAAATGGACAAATGCAGCAACCATAGTGTGAGAAGGGCAAGGTGACCAGGGACAAAGTTCTGTCTCATTTTGCATCATAGTCTACACCAGTACATCACAGTGCCTGGACCAGTGGAGGTTCCAGCTGGGTATGAGTGTAATCTAGACAACCAGGTGGAAAAGGAAAGAGATGATGAGTATTATTTTGAGCTTGAAACCAGCTCCAGCAATGATTCTTATTGATGACACATTTGTAAGCTTCCCTATGAAAAGAGATCAATCAAAATACTGGATCATCTGTGTTCCAGATGAGGTGAATTTACCTTATAGAGCAAGTCGATGCAAGCAGCTGCAATGGATGTTGTGAGGTGCTGGCCAGATGCCTGCTTTAGAAATAAACATACATTTTACCAGCCTCAGCTTCCAGAGGTTTTGATTGTTGAATTATCAGGATTCCTCTGTAGGAATTACATTTGTCAAAGGAAGCTGCTTTTTCCACTTCTCTTTCATGGGGGCATCCTATACACATGACTAGACAGTATGAGGGTACAAACCCCCAGCTTCCTTATAAAAGCAAGATGATTTTGCAGGTCTACCCCAGATCTAGAGCTCCTCTCGTGTTGGTTAAGACCTCCGTTTCTAACTTCTGTTCAATCTCTCTGTTGGCTTACCTTAAAGCTCAGTTGGTGAAAAATCTACCTGCAGTGCAGGAGATCCAGGTTTGATTCCTGGGACAGGAAGATCCCCTGGAGAAGGAAATATCAACCCACTCCAGTATTCTTGCCTAGAGAATCCCATAGACCAAAGAGCCTGGCAGGCTACAGTCTATAGGGTCACGAGAGTCAGACACAACTGAGTGACTAAAGTGCTACCAACCCTTCCATCACCCAACCCAGCCTCCATTATCCCTCACCAATGTCCTTGAGGGGATTTCTTAACAAGCCTCATGCATGCAAATCCCAGAGATGCAGTTTGCTTTCTGAGTAATCCATCTTAAGACATAGTATAATACAGAAAACAAGATAACCTTAGTATAAGAAAACTACATTAATGGGCTTTATGGTTTATATCCTAGTTTACCTTTTTTCTCCACTCCCCAGGAACTTAGAAGCTGTAGCAGGCACACATGTTAAAAAAGCTAAACACACCCATTTGAGGTCAGTTATTGTTACCCTGCTTATTTAACTTATATGCAGAGTACATCATGAGAAACGCTGGACTGGAAGAAACTCAAGAAGGAATCAAGATTGCCGGGAGAAATATCAATAACCTCACATATGCAGATGATACCGCCCTTATGGCAGAAAGTGAAGAGGAACTAAAAGCCTCTTGATGAAAGTGAAAGTGGACAGTGAAAAAGTTGGCTTCAAGCTCAACATTCAGTAAATGAAGATCATGGCATCCGGTCCCATCACTTCATGGGAAATAGATGGGGAAACAGTGGAAACAGTGTCAGACTTTATTTTTTGGGGCTCCAAAATCACTGCAGATGGTGACTGCAGCCATGAAATTAAAAGATGCTTACTCCTTGGAAGAAAAGTTATGAGCAACCTAGATAGCATATTCAAAAGCAGAGACATTACTTTGCCGACTAAGGTCCATCTAGTCAAGGCTATGGTTTTCATAGTGGTCATGTATAGATGTGAGAGTTGGACTGTGAAAAAGCTAAGCACCGAAGAATTGATGCTTTTGAGTTGTGGTGCTGGAGAAGACTCTTGAGAGTCCCTTGGACTGCAAGGAGATCCAACCAGTCCATACTGAAGGAGATCAGTCCTGGGTGTTCATTGGAAAGACTGATGCTAAAGCTGAAACTCCAGTACTTTGGCCACCTCATGCAAAGAGTTGACTCACTGGAAAAGACTCTGATGCTGGGAGGGATTGGGGACAGGAAGAGAAGGGGATGACAGAGGATGAGATGGCTGGATGGCATCACGGACTCGATGGACGTGAGTTTGAGTGAACTCCGGGAGTTGGTGATGGAAAGGGAGACCTGGCATGCTGCAGTTCATGGGGTTGCAAAGAGTTAGACACAACTGAGCATCTGAACTGAACTGAATGCACTTCATATATTGAGATGAGGATTAAAATAACTTCAATGGAATGGAACCATGATTCTTTGGAGTTCCAGAAGCTACTTAGTAAGCACAAGATTGAGTATCAGTAATTGGCAAACAGTAATTCATGAGCCAAACATGGTCTGCTGCTTATTTCTGTAGACAAAGTTATCAAAACACAGGTGCATCCTTCTTTTGTCTTGGGTAGGCTCCTCTTCGGCTTGCATGTCAGGGCCAGTAGTTGTGATTGAACCTATATGACCTTCAAAACCTAGAATATGTACTTTCTGACTCTTTACACTAAACATTTTTTAACCCAAGAATAAACCTGATTTGAAAATAGGTAATATAAAGAAGACTGGGTCAAGGGATCAATAATAGTTGACTGTAAGCCAGAGAGGAAATGATTTCTGGAGCAAATATCAAGCAAATTTGCATCAAGAAAATGTTATAGTATCCTAATAAACATAGGCAGTGGCCATTACCATAGCCCTCTGCCCTTGAAAGGTCACATCTGTTGCTTTGGGTCACACTGCATAATCATAGTAACAAAACTAACTCTGAGATATAACATAGGCTCATATTAAGAAATGTTGGATTCTTCCTGATTCATTTCCCCAAAGAAGGTGAAGTTGAGGCTTGTGCTAAAAGAGGATTTGTTGTTGTTGTTCAGTTGTATCTGACTCTTCACAACCCCATGGACTGCAGCACACCAGACTTCTATGTCCTTTACCATATCCTGGTGCTTGCTCGAACTCATGTTCATTGAGTCAGTAATGCCATCCAACTATCTTGTACTCTGTCATCACCTTCTCCTCCCACCTTCAATCTTTCCCAGGATTGGGGTCTTTTCTAATGAGTCAGCACTTCATATTAGGTGGCCAAAGTATCGGAGCTTCAGCACCACTCCTTCCAATGAATATTCAGGTTGATTTCCTTTAAGATTGACTGGTTTTATCTCTGTGCTGTCCAAGGGACTCTCAAGAGTCTTCTCCAAACCATATTTCAAAAGCATCAATTCTTTAATGTTCAGATTTCTTTATGGTCCAGCTCTCACATCCATACATAATTACTGGAAAAACCATAGCTATCATAGATATCATTTTATTGCCAAAATGATATCTGTGCTTTTTAATACACTGTCTAGGTTTGTCATGGCTTTTCTCCAAGGAGCAAGCGTCTTTTAATTGAATGGGTACATTCACTGTCCGTGGTGATTTTGGAGCCCAAGAGAATAAAATGTTTCCATTGTTTCTTCATCAGTTTGCCATGAAATTATGGGACCAGATGCCATGATTTTAGTTTTCTGAATGTTGAGTTTTAAACCAGGTTTTTCACTCTCCTCTTTCATCTTCATCAAGAGGCTCTTTAGTTCCTCCTCATTTTCTACTATTGGAGTGGTATTGTGTGCATGTCTGAGGTTGTTGCTATTTCTCCCAGTAATTTTGATTCCAGCTTGTGCTTCATTCATCCTGGCATTTCACATGATGTACTCTGCATATAAGTTAAAATAAGCAAGGTGACAATATACAGCCTTGTCGTACTCCTTTCCCAATTTTGAACCAGTCCATTGTTCCATGCCTGGTTCTAACTGTTGTTTCTTGACTTGCATACAGGTTTCTCAGGAGGCAGATAAGGTGGTCTGGTATTCCCATCTCTTGAAGCATTTTCCAGAGTTTGTTGTGATCCACAGTCTAAGTCTTTAGCATAGTCAGTGAAGCAGAAGTAAATGTTTTTCTGGAACTCTCTTGCTTTTTCTATGATGTAACAGATGTCAATTTGACCTCTGGTTCCTCTGCTTTTTCTAAATCCAGCTTGTATATCTTGGAATTCTTGGTTCACATACTGTTGAAGCCTAGCTTGAATGTTATTGAGCATGACCTTGCTAGCATGTGAAATGAGAATTGTGCAGTAGTTTGAACATTCTTTGGCATTGCCCTTCTTTGGGATTGGACTAAACACTGACCTTTTCCAGTCCTGTGGCCAATGCTGAGTTTTCCAGTTTTGCTGGATACTAAGTGCAACACTTCACAGCATCATCTATTAGGATTTGAAATAGCTCAGCTGGAATTCCATCACCTCCACTAGCTTTGTTCATAGTGATGCTTTCTAAGGCCCACTTGACTTTGCATTCCAGGATGTCTGGATCTAGGTGAGTGATCACGCCATTGTTATCTAGGTCATTAAAATATTTTTGTATAATTTTTCTTTGTGTTCTTCCACCTCTTCTTAATATCCTCTGCTTCTGTTAGATCCATACTGTTTCTGTTCTTTGAGTGAAATATTCCCTTGATATCTCTAATTTTCTTGAAGAGAACTGTAGTCTTTCCCATTCTAATGTTTTCCTCTATTTCTTTGCATTGATCACTGAGGAAGGCTATCTTATTTCTCCTTGGTATTCTTTGGAACTCTGCATTCAAATGGGTATATCTTTCCTTTTATTCCTTTGCTTTTCACTTCTTTTCTCAGCTATTTGTAAGGCCTCCCCAGACAACAATTTTGCCTTTTTTTTTTTTTCCTTTGGAATGGTTTTTATCACTGCCTCCTGTACAATGTTATAAATCTCTATAGTTCTTCAGGCACTCTGTCTATCAGATCCAATCCCTTGAATCTATTTGTCACTTCCACTGTATAATCATAAGGGGTTTGAATTAGGTTATACCTGTGTGGCCTAGTGGTTTTCCCTATTTTCTTCAGTTTAAGGAGTTCATGATCTGAGCCATAGTCAGCTCCTAGTCTTGTTTTTGATCACTGCATAGAGCTTTTCCATCTTTGACTGCAAAGTATATAATCAATCTGATTTCAGTGTTATACTGGTAGTGTACATGTGTAGAGTTGTCTCTTGTTGTTGGATGGGGATGTTGTTTGCTATGACCAGTGCGTTCACTTGGCAAGACTCTGTTAGCCTTTGCCCTTCTTCATTTTGTACTCCAAGGCCAAACTTGCCTTTATTTCAGGCATCTCCTGATTTCCTACTTTTGCATTCCAGTCCTTTAGATGAAAAGGACATCTTTTTTAGTGTTAGTTCCTGAAGGTCTTGTAGGTCTTCATAGAACCATTCAACCTCAGCTTTATCGGCATTAGTGGTTGGAGCATAGATTTGGATTACTGTCGAATTCAGTGGCTTGCCTTGGAAACAAACCAAGATGATTCTGATGTTTTTGAGACTGTACCTAAGTAGTGCATTTTGGACTCTTTGTTGACTATGAGGGCTACTCCATTTCTTCTAAGAGATTCTTGCCCACTGTAGTAGATATAATGGTCATCTGAATTAAATTTGACCATTCCTGTCCATTAAGTTCACTGATTCCTAAAATATTGATAATCACTCTTACCATCTCCTATTTGACCACTTCCAATTTACCTTGACTCATGGACCTAATATTCCAGGTTCCTATGCAGTATTGCTCTTTACAGCATCAGAATTTACTTTCACCACCAGACACATCTACAGCCAGGTGTTGTTTCTGCATTTGCTCTGCCTTTTCATTCCATTCAGAGCTATTTCTCTGCTCATCTCCATGAGCATACTGAACATCTACTGACCAGGGGAGTTCACCTTTCAGTGTCATATCTTTGTACCTTTTCATACTCTTCATGGGGTTCGGAAGGCAAGAATACTGAAATGGTTTCCCATTTCTATCTCCAGTGGGCCACGCTTTGTTAGAACTGTCCACCATCACCCGTCTGTTTTAGGTGGCATGGCATGGCCCATAGTTTTATTGTTAGACAAGGCTGTGATCCATGTGATCAGTTTGGTTAGTTTTCTGTGATTGTGGTTTTCATTCTGTCTGTCTGATGGCTGGGGTAAGAGGCTTGTGGAAGCTTCCTGATTGGAGGGACTGGCTCCAATCAGTGGGGAGACTGGGTCTTGATCTGGTGGGCAAGGCCATGCTCAGTAAATCTTTAAACCAATTTTCTGATGATAGGTGGGGCTATGTTCCCTCCCTGTACATTTGCCAACATGATGTGCCTCTCAGGACTGCTGCAGTCTGTATACTTACCACCCAGCAGGCTACTCTTGACACATCTCCACTAGAGACTCCTGAACACTCACAGGCAAGTCTGGCTCAGTCTCTTGGGTGACTGCTCCTTTCTCCTGGGTCCTGATGCACACAAGGTTTCGTTTGTGCCCACACAAGGCAAGAATCATTTTACCAGGTATTGATGATTGGTGGAATTCTGCCCAAGTTGAGATGGGAACAAAGTACGGCAGGTTGTACAGTTTTTGTGCTGAAGCACAAAACCTGGTAATATAATCCTTGCCTTGTAAGCATATGATAGGAATTTCTTTCAGTTATATACATCTTTTGAAATTGATTCTGCTTCTACAGGTATGGTTGTTCTCTTTGTGAAAAGAAACAACAAACTAAAGCATGTTAGGGATTCATTTGTCAAATAATACTAACCAGAAACAAAGAAGAAATTATAACTGAGAGCTGGGACTAGGTGAGGTGAGTAAGGTACTCACTTTACATGCAAAATTTAAGGGGATTCCAAACAATCAGTAATCAAGGTTGATATATCAATGCAATATTTTAAAAAGTAATATAAAACACTAACAATGAAGAAAATATCAAAATTTTAAATAAATAACATAATCAGTATTCTTCCTTATTTTTCTTCTTCTGGTTCTATTATACTTTGGCTCGACATTGTCGCAACTGCATTAATAGGTCTTGTTCTCATTTTGGAGAGGTCTTTTTGTAAGGCCATTAGCATGGCATTGAAAAGTCTGAAAAGGGAGTAATCTGTGAGTTGGACCTATAACTTGACAGACATCACATGCCACCTGTAAGTCCACAATTCTCTATCTCCTCATTGAGGTTGGGGAAACATTTTTGAGCATATTTCAGAATAATCTCCTATTTTAGCAGAGCATTGGTCTACATGAAATCTCCCTTCATTCGAACTGCATGATTTCAATAAGCTTGTCTCAGTCCTTTTATCCTCTACACTTTAAATTTATTTTTAATTTTATTTATCTGCTTATATATTTTTTGAAAAAAGACTAACTTTTATTTTTATCACTCATCCTGAACCTTTGCTCTCCCTGTAGCTATTTTACTTTATTATTTCCAGGTTTATTGAGATACAGTGGAAATGTAACATTGTGTAAGTTTAAGGTATATTGTTGACTTGATACATTTACATATTGCAATATGATTACCACACATAATTGCCATTTCTTTTTGTGATGAAAACATTTAAGATCTAGTCTTTCAACTATTTTCAAATATGTAATACAATACTGTTAATTATTATCATAATGCATGTGCATTAAGTCCCCAGAATTTACTTGTCTTTTAATTGGAAATTTGTTTCTCCTGACGAACATCTCTCTAATTCTCCTACTCCCCAGGCACTGGTAACCACCATTCTACTTTACTTTCACAAGTGTGACTTTTAAGGATTTCACATATATGTAATGTCATACAGTATTTGTCTTTCTCTGTTTGACTTATTTCACTTAGCGTAATGCCCTCAAAGTCCATTCATGTTATTGGAAATGGCAGATTTCTTCTTTCTAATGAATGAATAATATTCATACATATATATACACACACAATGGAATGTTATTAAATATATACAATATTACTATACATACACAACCTTGACGTATTGTGTATATATAATGTACAAATATTTTAAAATATAACTTTATAATTTTTGTTTTAACATGTGATCACTTTACTTGGGCTTCCCAGATGGCACAGTGGCTAAGAATCTGCTTACAGTGCAGGAGATGTGAGTCTGACCCCTGAGCTGAAGAGATCCCCTAAATGGCAACCCACCCCAGTATTCTTGTCTGGAAAATTCCATGGACAGAGGACCCTGGTAGACTATAAATTCTGAGGTTGCAAAGAGTTGGTTGGATACAGTGAAACTAATGTATCCACTGAGCATGCACTCATATAGTCACTTTCCTTGGAAAAAGGACATTGTTAGGTTATTATTATCCATAATTATGAAGACAAATAAATTTCTATTAGAATATTAATCTCATTCAGAAAGTTTAGGAGCAATAGATAAAACATAATAAATGCATTTTGGGATCAGAATGTATATAAGTAGTTTGTATAGGATCACCCTTGTTAATAAACTATAACTGATTCTTAGAGGCATCAAATAACTTAAGATGATGCAAGTAATTCACTGAGTACAACTCTGCCTCAGGTCAAGCTTCAGTCTTCACAAAATCCCGATTTGTGACTTCAGTGTCCATTATCTCAAAATAAAGAAAACCAATTAAAATAATGTTGCACTGACTGAAGTTTGTACATTTTAATTTTCCCTAATGCTAATAACATTGTAGATTATTAAAACTAAAGGCTTTCAGAAATCCAATTTATTTTCATTGTTTAAGGTCAGCGTTTCCTTTTCGTATTCTCAGTTTGAATACGATATGAAGGCAGATTTTTCTTTTTTCTTATCCTGTTTATTTTCTGGTCTTTATGCAGTGTTATGGTGTTGTACATGAAACTGGAAAAAAGTCAATATTCATTTCCATAGTAATGTTTAAAAATGTTACTAGAACATTTTTTCAGACTGTTTTAAAAATTCACTAATTGTTTCTTTAATTTGCTAAAAAACTGTCAAATAATAATAGAAATACTTGTAATAATGGGCCACTTGGAGTTTGAATCTTATGAAATATTTGTATTATAACAAGATGAATCAGAAAGATATGGCAGCTTTAAAATATTTTGATGATTGTTTCTAGAGAGAGCTTATACATGTATTTTATTTAAAACTCATAAAGAACTTATCTTTTAAATAGTATTATTAATACAAATACTTGTATGTGGTCATATATATTCATATATGTTGTCAAACAGACTATGATTGTTGGCATTAAAGGTAATATTTAAACAAAATAAGGAATATAGAAAGTGTAAAGAATAAATAGTACATTTACTTATAAACAATCATTTATACAAAATTGCAAGAATTTTGGTGTATTTTCTTAAAGATATATTTTTCTTATTTCTCTGAGTATAGTTATTTTCCTGGTTTTTATGCAGCTTAATATATCACTGATATTTTTTAATATCACTAAGAATTCTTCTAAAATATTTTAGAAGTTGCATATTAATGTGCAGCACCAACATGACCCAGCCTCCTCACCATTCCTATCCTATTTAATGTTTCTATTGTCTTATTTCTAATTTTTGTTATTAAGATAAGCAGTGAAATGAACATCATTGCACTCAAAGTTTTAATACATTCATTATTAGTTTATCCCTTGGAAGAAAAGTTATGACCAACCTAGACAGCACATTAAAAGAAGAGACTACTTTGCCAGCAAAGATCTGTCTAGTCAAGGCCATGGTTTTTCCTGTGGTCATGTATGGATGTGAGAGTTGGACTGTGAAGAAAGCTGAGTGCCGAAGAATTGATGCTTTTGAATTGTGTTGGAGAAGACTCTTGTCTTGAGAGTCCCTTAGACTGCAAGGAAATCCAACCAGTCCATTTTAAAGGACATCAGTCCAAGTATTTCTTTGGAAGGAATGATGCTAAAGCTGAAACTCCAATACTTTGGCCACCTCATGCGAAGAGTTGATTCATTGGAAAAGACTCTGATGCTGGGAGGGATTGGGGGCAAGAGGAGAAGGGGACGACTGAGGATGAGATGGCTGGATGGCATCACCAACTTGATGGACATGAATGAGTTTCAGTGAACTCCAGGAGTTGTTGATGGACAGGGAGGCCTGGCATGCTGCAATTCATGGGGTCGCAAAGAGTCGGACATGACTGAGCGACTGAATGAACTGAAAACCATTTCTAAGTCATAGTTTTAAGAGCTATTTAGTGAAAGACCTGTATTTTCAACTCTCTGCTTCATTATTGACACATTTGTAATAAATTTTATCACCTAGAAGGGTGGAAAACAAACCTAATCTTAAGATATGTTCCAATCACTCTGTCTAAATAACATTATATGCCTTTTCTATGTCCAGTATGATATTTACAATTTCTTAATTATTTATGTCCATATTTTATTGTAATGTTTCAACTACTTTTGCCCCTCAATTATGTGTACATCAGTTATGTGTATTAGTCTGAAACAATTATTTCTGAAGTAGATAGATAATACATGAAAAATTATCCACTACAATGTTTCTGACTAATATTTTTATGGCTTCTATTCCATTTAGAATAAAACATTAACTCGTTACTATAGCTTATCAAGAAATACTGTATAAACAGGCCATGACTTAATTTCTCAAATTACCTCATGCTTTCTTTCTTTTGTGCACCATTTGTGGAAGTTCACCTTGTGTCTGTCCCCTTAGCCTTTTATCTGTTCTTACAACATTGCAAGCTCTCTCTAGACTCATGACTATGGATAAACTACTTTTCTACTCTTGAGAAATCTCTATTATTCCCAGTCTTCCCTTGGCTGCTTCATCTTGATATGTTAGCCTGAATATCACCTTGAGAGATGTCCTTGACTTTTCCATCTAGATCTAGTCCTTTTCTGTTATCTTCTTTTACAAAATCCTATCTGTTTCTTTCATTGCACTCATCCTTTCTAATTACTAAAGTATATTTATCTTTTGTTTTTCTCACCCCCTCCATCCAGGATCATAGATGTCATATTTGTGACTATATTCCTAGTGCCTACCATGTTGTCTGTTATAATATCTGGTGTAATCTAGAGACTCAAAAATATTTGTTGACTTAACAAATAAATGGTGTTGCCACATCTGGTACATATACCATAGAATCTGAGCTCTGAACTTTACCTGCCTGCAGAGAATATGATATTTAAATTCCATCACTTTACCTTCAACTGACTTTGAGTCTTCCAATGAGAAAATGTAAACTTATGTAAAAATTGAGTTAGAAAAAAGAAGATGATATCCCTGAGGCAAAGAAGAAATATGAGTTTCTTTTCCACAAAAACTCATCTTATCACCTTTACACAGTTTCTTTTTTTCCTTTAAATGCTAAAGAAAATGTCACCATGTTATTCATACATATGCCTGAAGAATGTTTAAGTTATATTTTGTCAGGGTGAAAATTTAATTTAGAAGTCAGAAATATACAACAAAGGGTCATTTTGTTGCTTACACTGATTTAGTCTGAAGAAAGGATTTCAAAAGTTTGATTTATTTCATATATCTAAGTTCAAATTTAGAGAGAGTGTATTCTTGTATTTAAGGGCTTCCCTGGTGGTGCAGAGGTTAAAGCATCTGCCTGCAATGTGGGAGACCTGGGTTTGATCCCTGGGTTGGGAAGGTCCCCTGGAGAAGGAAATGGTAACCCACTCCAGTTGCCTGGTGAATCCCATGGATGGAGGAGCTTGGTGGGCTACAGTCCATGAGTCATAAAGAGTCGGACAGGACTGAGCAATTCACTTCACTTTAAGTTCAAATTGTTTGTAATTTTAATTCCAGAGCCTATCATATCTTACAAAGTAGTGTTCAGTTATCCTTATTTCATTACTTGGAATTTACTCAGATTTTCAAAGGAAGGGAGTGAAATGGATATCTACTTTGCAGATTAGAAGTCACTTTAAGTGATGTGTATGCTTTAAAGATACAGTAAACCTTATGCAATAATATATCTTGGACAGAGAGAATTCTAAGGTGTGGTGTTTCTCAACTGGGTTAGTTCAGAACAGTCTTCCAAATAAATCATTTGCCAGACTTTGATTAGGATGAAAGAAACTTTATTTTGAGTCTAGAAAATTTTACAGCTTTTCATATAACTTTCTTCATGATGACCACTATTCTACAATTTTGTTTTCTTTAGCCATACTGGTATAGCCACAAAGGGAATTTTTTTCGACGTTGTCTTTTCTGTGTCTATTTAATTGATTATCTCCTAAAGATAACTGGTTATATCTAATACCATTTCTCCTTCTTTTCTATTTTTCTATAATAATGGCTCCACTTTGAGGCAATTTTGTATACTTCATTAGTACTCACCATTATAGAGAGCAAATAAAAAGCACTAGGATCTTAAATAAATTGATCCTTAATGTACATTGTTTTCTCAATCCCATTTTGGGAACTGAACATCTGCCTTTCTTTTTAGAGGGGAAAAAATGTCAAGCTTAACATCTACCACAGCCAATGTCAAGCACATACACTTAATGCTCTGCTAAGGTATTCTCAGGTTATACATAATGCCTTCCATATTTTTCACCTTTTTATAATTTCTTCTAAAGTGTATGCGCAAACAGTACTATAACCTTTGAAGTAGGAAATCTGTTTCTAGGTAATATTCCCATCCTGTCAGAGTCATCCCCCCTAAGTGATATTGATGGGATTGTAATGATAGAAATTAATTACAGGGTTGAGTGGTTTCTCACCATTGTGCGCCACTGTGTTGTCACATTGCTTTCAGCTTCAGCGCTCCCTGCCACTTGTCTCTCAAGAAAGTTTTGCTTGTAACTGAACCATGTGCATGCTTATCTCAGTCTGAACATATGTGTATGTGAGGGAGAGAAGATTCCGTTTTGCTGATCACTGCTTGTCATGATCATTTTGCTCTTTAGATCACTTTTGCTTCCCAGAGTCTATGTCTGCCTTCTAGGAAGCAGCTCACTGAAAGGGACGTTTTGAAATATCAAAAGGAGGTACTCTATAGCTGCCACGGGCTTTTTTTCTACACACAGTGACAATGATATAAAGTTTGTTAACTCTTTAAATATTACACTTAGAGGACAATATATTCAATTGGATCCTCATTCAAGTACAAAGTATCACTACAATTAATTTGTGATGATTAAAAAGTGATCCATCCTTCACATAGGGTTTTGAAGTATTCACAAGCAGTGATGGAGACAAGGATGGAGATTAGGGAGGAAAAAGAAAAGAGCAGAAAAATATGAAAATACCAAGATTAGGTTATTTATTTTCATCTTAAAACCAAGGAAGGTAGAATCAGTAGAGGATACAGGTTAGAAAGAATCTTATAAGACACCTAAAAATAAAAAGAAAGTGGTTTTAACCATGAAACATTGTAAGAAATACACTTTGCTTTGTGACCCGATGTGTATGTGTGAACACACACTTTTACAACTGAAATATGTTTCAAGAAACGATAATTATCTTTATTATAGACTTTGCTCTTTGAACTATTTTTGTCTAATTTATTCTATTTCATCTAATAGTTTGAAAAATACAAACCAACACTAATATAATCTTGTTTTACAAATGAGGAAACTTCTGCACACAGGTCAGGTAATTTTCCCAAGAAAAAGCAGACTGCTATTTGCAGATCTCTGACCTCCTAACTCCCAGGACAGCATATTTTCTTCTATGGTTCAAGGAAAAGAACTCAGGATTACATTTTTAAAAACCCAGTTCGGTGCCTATTCATCCACTTTCAGTTTTGTGAAATACCTTAAATTCTACTAGAAGAAGGTAAAAACAAAAATAAATAAAGACACACTGCTGTGTGACCTCACAAACCATTTAGCAGTTCTCTGCTTTACAGGTTTCCACATGCCCACCTTCTAGTACTCCAACCACTGTTGACTGCTTGCTTTTTGTGTGTTTGATGATATAGTTTATGATTAGTTAACTATGTACACTGCTGGGCTTCACAGGTGGTGCTAGTGGTAAAGAACCCTTCTGCCAATGCAGGAGATGTAATAAACACAGGTTCAATCCCTAGGTCGGGAAGGCCCCCTGGAGGAGGGCATGGAACCTACTCCAATGTTCTTGCCTGGAGAATCCCGTGGACAGAGGGGCCTGGCGGGCTATAGTCCATAGGGTCGCAAAGGGTTGGATATGATTGAAGGGACTTAGCACACATGCAGGCACGCACACTGCTACCAGTTAACTGCCCCTGCCTCTCTACCATCCATCTTGACTGCTGTAATTCAGTTTTTCTCATCAATAGATGCATGCTTCATTATTTAATTTCATGTAGTCTATTCTGAAGGAGATCAACCCTGGGATTTCTTTGGAAGGAATGATGCTAAAGCTGAAACTCCAGTACTTTGGCCACCTCATGCGAAGAGTTGACTCATTGGAAAAGACTTTGATGCTGGGAGGGATTGGGGGCAGGAGGAAAGGGGGATGACAGAAGATGAGATGGCTGGATGGCATCACGGACTCGATGGACGCGAGTCTGAGTGAACTCTGGGAGTTGTTGATGGACAGGGAGGCCTGGCGTGCTGCGGTTCATGAGGTTGCAAAGAGTCAGACACGACTGAGTGACTGAACTGGACTGAAGGAACTGATGTTACCAAATAGTCAAAATATGTTATATGTATGAAAAAACCTTATAAGGTCCCTTATCTTATCGATCCAACAATAGCCATGTGAATGTGCAGGTTAGATCTTGTTGTTCCCTGTTTATTGATCACCTTAGGAATGTTCTCTTATTGCCCAAGTTCTCACATCTGAGACATGGTGAAGCTAGGACTGGATCAGGCTAAGTTCTAAACTAGTGCTTTTTCTATAATATAGATAAAGCTTGGATGTAGAATAATAGTCAGAGGCACTTGGAGCTAAGTTCAATGTTAGAATGAATCTACTGTGACTGATTATATGTCTACCCTGAGATAGTATAACTGATACTGCTCTCTTAAAAAAGTCTAGAAATGTCTTCATGAATAAAGAATATTCACCATCAGTGATACAAACCAAAACAACAAACAACTTTGCTGTAGTCTTCCAATAACCAGTGCCAAATTGTTCTTTGCATGGAAGTCACATTATTTCTTATGGATTAGAATGTATTTTAAATATATTTGTTTATTGGTTATAAGACAACATTTAATTCTACATTTGATTGTCTTATGGTTTGGGTTGTATTGATGATTTACTTGGGTTATCCTGAATGAGCATCCATGATGGCAAATAAAACTGAGTAGCTATACAGACATCTGATCCCCTCCAGTTCTCACTCTGCATTCCCACCCTCAGAGGCAGTTTTGCACTGCCATGATGGTTGGTGTGCAAAATTGTTAGTTCTAGAAGAGTAGAAGTAGACGGAGACAAACTAGGATGAGTTAAGAAACCTAAGCCCAGAGGCATGTTTCTAGGCAAGGAAACCTTGCCCATATTTTGAGGTCTGGTTGTGATGACCAGGTATCTCAGTTTGTCTGAGACTGAGAGTTTTCCCTGGATGTGGAGCTTCCAGTGATAAAACTGGTAAAATCCCAGATAAACTGGGATCATCCTAGGTCCTGCTCCCAAGGGTGGATCTTTAAACCTGTCCACAGTATTTTGTTTGACTTTGTCACACTTCTGATAGTTCAAAAATTCAAGATTAGTTTGATTTAACAAGAAAAATCAAAACTGGCAGACAGAACCTAGGGAGTCGAAGAGGTTAAAAATGAGTTTGTTTAAACATATGGCTCCAAAAATTATCTACTGTAATCTCAAAGAAGAGGAAGTTTGCAGAAAGACGGGGGAGGAATCATAATTGAAGTAACTGGAGTCATGGGACATTTTATATTTTAAAGGAAGGAGGACATTTTTTACTCACCTTTCTGAAGTAGAAATACAAGGACTATCTGTATGAATGCTGTATGGGGGAGTAAGGCAGGAAAGAATATTTGGTGCCTGGAGAGAGACAAAATAAGAACTTAGAAAAGAGGTAGAGAGAACGGTATTAAAGAAATAAACACTGGATATTTCAAAAAATTCCACTGGGTCAATTATCCATCCAGAATCAGTAAAGAAACATGCTATAAAGATCACACATAATCCCTGTTGTATATTCAATCCACCTTTCCACCTCTCTTATTTATCCTATGAATTCCAGTTCTTAAAACCCTAAACCAGTGCTGTTAAGGTATGTGCCAGTCAATGTTTAAGCCTGTTGGGTTTTAGCAGTGATCGAAACAGACTCAAAGTCCTTCTCTCATGCAGTTTATGATCTAGGGTGAAGGAGAGACAGGCAATCCAAAAAGCAAATTGGTAAAGTTTACAGTACATTAGACCATTATAAAGTCTTTAGAGATGAATAAAGCAGGAAAAGGGGATAGGAAATGAGTGTTGTTTGTTCATGAGGGTCTCACTGAGGGGGTGAAATTTAGAAGCATATACATTAAAAAATTCTTTAGAAATTGGGAAATACCAGATGTATGCTGTTATCTTGGGGATTTAATTTTTGTACAGCCAGCAGATAAGTGCAAAGAAAAGCTTTGCTTCTAAATCAATAAATAATAAAGGAAGAAAACTAAACACAGTTGGAAAAAGTTAAAGAGGCTGACAGAAGGATCAAGCTTCCCTATGCTCATAAGACTATATTACTGCCATTTTATGTCATTTTCATTTGTTTGTTTGAAATTGACCAGAAATACTAGAATCTGCTCCTTGCCTGCACCCTCAGGGTATTTTACAAAGAAACTTCTATGAGTAAGCCAGGGCACAGCATATTAAACTAGGGTTTCTCTTGACATAATTCATCTTATACTTTTGTTTCAACAGAAACTAGACTTCCTTCAACCCAAGTTATAGGAGCTCACAGCCTGAGGCACTGAATTGCATGGGACATAAAAGATCTCATTCAAAAATAACTTATTTAAACATTCTGTTATAGCTGCATGAATTTGTCTTTCAGCAGTAACTCCTGGTTTTCCTACACACCCCATAAACCACCAACAAACAGTATTTTAAATGCAAAAGCTAGCATCTTTTGTTTTCAGGAAATGTGATACAATGATGATACCTTCTTTTCAAATTATGGAAGTGTTCTTTTTGAGTCAGAGAGGCACTTCAAATACTTGTTGGCACTTTAGGTAAATTTATATTTTACTTAATTTAATAGATATTGATATTTATCACAAGTTATAGCACAAGAGCTTTTGTAACCTGAGGTGAAAGCACCATTTAAAAAATAGATAGTATAATTGTTTTGGCTACCAAATCTCCTGAGCAGATTACAAAGATAGGAAAGCAGATCTGAGACTTTGTCACAAAAATCCATGTAATGTGAATTACATAAAATATTGTTAGTTTATTATCTTTGATAATATTAATAATTATTTTATAATCATTAAAGTACTCTGATTATAAGGGCTTTCCTGATGGCTCAGATGATAAAAATCTGCCTGCAATATTGGAGATGTGGGTTCAAACCCTGGATTGGAAAAGTCCCCTGGAGAAGGGAACAGCTACCCACTCCAGTATCCTTGCCTGGAGAATTCCATGGACAGAGGAGCCTGGTGGGCTACTGTCCACGGGTAGTCCAGCAGAGAGTCGGACACGACTGAACAACTAATGCTTTCACTTTTTCTGACTGTGGTGTTGTTCAGTCACTAAAGTCTTCTAATTTCTGGAAACCAACAGTGGCTTGCTTTTCAAGAAACAGATCATTTTTTCTCCTTCCTCAGGAGCATCAATCCAGAAGGTCTGGTTCAAGTGCCTATATCAAAGTTGGGTATAAATCTGAAAGCTACATCATACTTGGGGATAAAAGTGTGTAGATTGACCTTTCTCATGACATTATTGGGTGGTTCTGTCATCATTTGGGGATGATTGAGTTGTGCACCTGGAAACACTGGCCTGGGGTTGCCTAAGTTAGGTTCTCATTGTTGAACTAAAGCACTTAGTGAGATTATTATATCAGTATGACCGTTAATTCTCTTTACAAAGTGTTGACCTGATGGGGTTTCCTTGACCAGCTATCAGTCTCAACTCTATCAATAAGACAATAGAGAAGGAAAGAAAAAAAAAAAAGATCTAAGCTTGGGGACACTAAATGCCTGAAATCAACTTAATTTATGATAAGTAATCTCCTTCCAGTGAATACTTGATTTCTTAATGATTATTTATTTTTTCAAAAATGGAGGAGAGTCATTGTTGTTGGAATAACAATTGTTAGAATAACTGGAAGCTCTTTACCACAATTACTTCAGAGTGACTGCCTCTCCTTAAAGACCTCCCATGTAGTCATACGACAAAAGGTTTATTGAACTTTATTTTTGTTGTTGTTGTTCAGTTGCTCACTCAGGTCCAACTTTTCATTGCCCCGTGGACTGTAGCACACCAGGCTTCCCTGTTCTCTATGTCCTGACGTTTGCTCCAACTCATGTCCATTGAGTCGATAATGCCATCCAACAATCTCATCCTCTGTTGCCCTCTTCTCTTCCTGCCCTCAATTTTTCCCAGCACCAGAGTCTTTTCCAATGAATTGGCTCTTCACATCAGGTGGCCAAAGTATCGGAGCTTAAGCATTAGTCCTTCCAATGAATATTCAGGGCTGATTTCCTTTAGGATGGACTGGTTGGATCTCCTTGCTGTCCAAGGGACTCTCAAAAGTCTTCTCCAGCACTACAATTTGAAAACATAAATTCTTCAGTGCTCAGGCTTCTTTATGGTCCAACTCTCACATTTGTACATGACTACAGGAAAAACAATAACTTTGATTAAATGGACTTTTGTCATCAAAATGATATCTCTGCTTTTAATATGCTGTATAGGTTTGTCATGGCTTTTCTTCCAAGGAGAAAGTATCTTTTAATTTCACGGCTGCAGTCACCATCAGCAGTGATTTTGGAGCTCAAGAAAATAAAGCCTGTCACCGTTTCCATTTTTCCCCATCTATTTGCCATGAAGTGATGGAACTGGATGCCATGATCTTAGTTTTTGAATGTTGAGTTTTAAGCCAGTTTTTTCACTCTCTTCTTTCACCTTCATCTAGAGGCTCTTTAGTTCCTCTTCACTTTCTGCCACAAGGGTGGTGTCATGTGCATATCTGAGGTTATTGGTATTTCTCCCGACAATCTTGATTCCAGTTTGTGCTTCATCCAGCCAGCATTTCTCATGGTGTACTCTACATATAAATTAAGTAAGCAGGGTCACAATATACAGTCTTGATGTAGTTCAGTTCAGTTGCTCAGTCGTGTTCAACTCTTTGTGATCCCATGGATGGCAGCTCACCAGGCCTCCCTGTCCATCACCAACTCCCGGAGTTCACTCAAACTCATGTCCACTGAGTTGGTGATGCCATCCAACCATCTCATCCTCTGTCATCCCCTTCTCCTCCTGCCTTCAATCTTTCCCAGCATCAGAGTCTTTCCAAATGAGTCAGTTCTTTGCATCAGGTGGCCAAAGTATTGGAGTTTCAGCTTTAGCATCAGTCCTTCCAGTGAATATTTAGGACTGATTTCCTTCAGGATGGACTGGTTGGATCTCCTTGCAGTCCAAGGGACTCTCAATAGTCTTCTCCAGCACCACAGTTCAAAAGTATCAATTCTTTTGTGCTTAGCTTTCTTTATAGTCCAACTCTCACGTCCATACATGACTACTGGAAAAACCATAGCTTTGACTAGATGGACCTTTGTTGGCAAAGTAATGTTTCTGCTTTTTAATATGCTGTCTAGGTTGGTCATAACTTTCCTTCCAAGGAGCAAGTGTCTTTTAATTTCACGACTGCAGTCACCATCTGCAGTGATTGTGGAACCCCCAAAATAAGTATCACTGTTTCCACTGTTTCCGTATCTATTTGCAATGAAGTGATGGCATGATCTTAGTTTTCTGAACGTTGAGTTTCAAGCCAACTTTTTCCTCTCTCCTCTTTCAGTTTCATCAAAAGGCTCTTTAGTTCTTCACTTTCTGCCATAAGAATGGTATCATCTGCATACCTGAGGTTATTAATATTTCTCCCAGAAATCTTGATTCCAGCTTGTGCTTCATCCAGCCCAGCATTTCTTGTGATGTACTCTGCATATAAGTTAAATAAGCAGGGTGACAATGTACAGCCTTGATGTATTCATTTCCCAATTTGGAACCAGTCTGTTGGTCCATGTCTTGTTCTAACTGTTGCTTCCTGACCTGCATACAGATTTCTCAAGAGGCAGGTCAGGTGGTCTGGTATTCCCATCTCTTGAAGAATTGTCCACAGTTTGTTGTGATCCACACAGTCAAAGGCTTTGTTTTGCCTTAGTCAATAAAGCATAAGTAGATATTTTTAGTCAAAGACTTTAGCCTTTATATATTTATCTATATAATGTGTTTGTAGGCTTTTCTTTTCTGGAGTAATACCTGAGTTATCTATGAAACACTTCTAAACTTTTAAGTACACAGAATAATTTTTACAAATTAAGAAAGAAAACAACAAAAGAAAGAGGGGGAATATTTTTGAAAAGAAAGAACTCTTCAGCAGGAAGAAGTAATTAAACACACATGTTAGGTCAAAGTTTTAAATATGATACCTGTCTCACTGTGAGTGCTGGGTTTTAGATCAAAACGAGAAAAAACAGACTAGTACCTACCATCTATTCATTCTTTAAGTTATTGATTACTCAGTGAGTACTTAAAGAACTCACAAGTGAGGAACTGTTTTAGGGACATGTATGTGTACATATACATGCATGAATTTACACACACACATATACATACATACTAGATCTAGATGCAAATATATCATTATCAATACAAAGTATTATAAGGAAAGTTATATATTATATATAATAGTATAAATGCAGTTATCTATAATTAAAATTTTCACATAAGATATACATATACAAAATGAAAATGCAAGCAGTTATGGTGGGATATGTGTTCTAATACTCACTATATCTCTATAACAAGGTACTTATGCTTTCTTGGTACATACATATTAGGAATGGTGAGAAGAGAAAGGCTTATGCAAAGAGGTTTCTAAAGCCTTTTCAGTAAAATTTTAAAAAAAATTCAAGGCAGCAACCAGAGACATAAAAGAATAAAAGTCAAAAAGAAAAAGTGGTGGAGAAGAGATGAGAGGAGTAATAGGGACTGGGATTGGTGGTAGCACGTGGGTGATTAGAACTTTGTGCATCAGCAGTGGAGGATGAAGGTTGCTTGCAGTCAATGGGAAGACATGGAGGTGAGGAAACCATGTAATGAGGAGGCAACAAGCAGGACCACTGCCATCAGAGTCACAACACACAGACTCCTGTACCTAAGTCTCCTTAAAAAGCACAGGTCTGGTGATGCGTGTGTGTGTGTGTGTCTGTGTGCATGCATGTGTGTGTATGTTTTTATCTATATGTTTTTTTGTATATGACCCTGTTTAAGGATGGGATGAAAATGAAAGTCATTAAAAAGTATGCCACCAATTATTAATTGGGTTTTGAGGTTCTAGTGTTTAAAGTAATGTTCAGTTTTTTAGAAGATTCTCTTGTCAGAATATATAACAACTCTCCCATCAGTGATGTCAGCTAATGTTTGTTGAAATTGTGTCAACATTTTTTCTTTGCATACTGTCTGGTATGATTTAACAGCTTTCACATCATAGCTTTATATGACATATACACTTAATCCCTCTGTTCCCCCCCTCTCCTCTTCATAATTTCGTCTTTGGAAAAATAAGCTGTAGACTTATATTTTATAAATTGAGATTATCTCAGTTGACTGATCTGTTACCATTTTGTTTACTTTTTTATCATATCAAAACTAATATCAAAATAAAAATCACCATCATCTTCTACAGGTAAATTGCTGAACTCTAATAGTGGATTTTAGATTTAATGGAATAACAATTTTTAATAGAAAACTTGCTTTTTAACTGACTTATATGTCTATATTTGTTATTTATCTACAAGCATCTCTGCTTTTTTTTTTTTACTAGCCTCTTCAGTTTTGTTTAGGAATTTTGATAACACACTTCCTGGAAGCCTTATTTATTCCACATTAAGAGATTTATTTATTTAGTTCTCATGACATTTCTATGAGGTAGTCAAGGATTTGTTGTATATGTTATGCAAAAGAGATGTATCTATAAAGCATTTGCCTATAGATAGAAAAATAGGTAAATCATAATAAACTGAGTTTTATGCTTCTGAACTAGTTATCTTCTCTTTCTCCCTCTCTCATTGTCTGCATCTCTCTCTGTCTCTTTCTCTCTCTCCTTTTCTTCTTTTTATTCATCAGTTTGGGTTTTCTATATATTATGGAAACAGTGTCAGACTTTATTTGTTTGGGCTCCAAAATCATTGCAGATGGTGACTGCAGCCATGAAATTAAAAGACGCTTACTCCTTGGAAGAAAAGTTATGACCAACCTAGATAGCATATTCAAAAGCAGAGACATTACTTTGCCAACTAAGGTCCGTCTAGTCAAGGCTATGGTTTTTCCTGTGGTCTTGTATGGATGTGAGAGTTGGACTGTGAAGAAGGCTGAGCTCCAAAGAATTGATGCGTTTGAACTGCGGTGTTGGAGAAGACTCTTGAGATTGCAAGGAGATCCAACCAGTCCATTCTGAAGGAGATCAACCCTGGGATTTCTTTGGAAGGAATGATGCTAAAGCTGAAACTCCAGTACTTTGGCCACCTCATGCGAAGAGTTGACTCATTGGAAAAGACTCTGATGCTGGGAGGGATTGGGGGCAGGAGGAGAAGGGGACGACCGAGGATGAGATGGCTGGATGGCATCACGGACTCGATGGACATGAGTCTGAGTGAACTCCGAGAGATGGTGATGAACAGGGAGGCCTGGTGTGCTGCGATTCATAGGGTCGCAAAGAGTCAGACACAGCTGAGTGACTGAACTGAACTGAACTGATGGTATCACTTTTCATAATTTTTATTTGCATATGATAATTTCCATCTTGTCACGTTTTCAAAATTGTTAGCATTCACGTGTACCAGATAATATCTTTAATATTGATTAAGTGGCAAGCTGCTATGGTATGAAAAATGCTAAGGGAATGAATTTTGGTGATAGACCACCCTCAAGGAATGCTTACAGATCCTTGGAAGAAAGTGCATGACTCTCACTGCAGTTGCAAAAATAAATATTCTTTCTGTAGTTTCACAGCTCAACATTTTAAGGTAGATTTTGAGAGAGGCCTGTTTCAACACTTCTCAAAATGTCCATTTCCCTGTTCTTTGCTTTCAGTATATATTTGCCTTTATTTTAAACCATTCTGTAAAATGACACTAATGATTTTGATCTGATTTTGGAAATCTTAGGAAAGCCGCCTAGGCAAATAGCAATAAAATGCAGGCGTACCTCAAAGATATTGTGGGTTTCGTTCCAAACCACTGCAATAAAGTGAGTATCACAATAAAGTCATACAGATTTATCCTAGTGCATATAAAAACTACGCTTGCACTATGCTGTAGTCTATTAAGTGTGAAATAGCATTGTATATTAAAATGACAATGTGCACACCTTAATTAAAAAATACTTTGTTGCTAAAAACTGTTAACTGTCATCTGAACCTTCAGTGAGTTGCAATCTCTTTGCTGTAGTAGCACTGAAGATCACTGATCACAGATAATCATAACAAATACAATAATAATGAAAGTTTGAAATACTGTGAGAATTACCACAATGTGATGCAGAGACAAAAAATGAGCAAATGCTGACGGGAAAGTGGAGCAAAGAGCGTTGTTTGATGCAGAGTTGCCGAAACTTTCAGTCTATAAAAATTCAGTATCTGCCAAAAGCAGTTAAGTGAATCATGATAAAATGAGATATGCCTGTATATAAATTGGACATTATTTGCTTCATAAAGATATTAATGAGATGTGTATTCTTGGCTAAATTAACCTGTTTGTGCCTCTGGCTATTATTACCATCTCCTATTTTGTGAGGGTGGGTTTGTAATAATGATTTTTCACAAACCCAATAAGTATATAATAAATATTTCCTATCCATAAATGTTAAATTCTACTTACATCAAATTTCATAATATTATTATATTATAGTATAAAATCTGTGTGGTGAAACAGAAAAGGAAGGGGATGGGGACCCCATGGTCCCATCTGTTCAAGACCTGTCATTGAGTAGCACAGTGAACTCAAGTAAGTCTGTGAATCAGTCTTTGTCTTGACAACTGTGGGATGAAGGTTTTAATGAAAACATCAGTGTCATTACTAACATTCTAAACTTCAGATCTGAACTTCTAGGAAGAAACAAAACAAAATTGCCCCAAGCATAGGTAAACACCTGTAGTGCTTTGTCCAGTATTGGGCTGATATATCATTTTCATCATGTAGGCCCTAATTTCTTCAGCACCTAAGCTATGTTCCACAAAAACTGAACAAGATAGATATGAGATTTATAGTAAGAGAGCATTTAGGAGCAGCTGCTGTCTGTAATTCCATAAGCTATGACCTTTGAGATTGTTAAACAGTATGGTGAAGGTAAACCAGAGATGGAGGAAAGATAATCAAAATGGGCTGAGAGAGAATAAAAGACAGTCGGCTATGGATATATATAATAAGAACTACAAGAAAGGTCCAATGGATGCAGTGCAAACAGGTTTAATGGATAAGGGTGAAGGAGAGGGAAGAATTAAAGTTTGGGATATGGCGTACTATGACATTTAGTCTTCAATAAATGATATAATGACGCCTGCAGAGTTTCAAAGAATAGCAAGGAGAGAGAAGAAAGTCTTCCTCAGCAATTAGTGCAAAGAAATAGAGGAAAACAATAGAATGGGAAAGACACTAGAAGTTCTAAAGAGGAAGTAAAGTCCTTGAGGAAGGCCTATGAGAAGAGATGGAGTTTTAAGGCAAATCTTGATATGACCTTTGTTTGAATTCTTAAATGATCATTATTTTGTTACCAACAAGCTTTCATTGGCCCTAAATGGCGCTATTGCTCAAAAGTATTTGGTATATGTGGCTGGTTTGCTTTGGTACTCATGTCAACCTTGAAAAGTCAAAGGTGCATAAAGCTGGAATCACTGAGGACAGTATTAAGCTATAAGAGGCAGATCTGGGGGCCATTTGTCCCTTAATAAAATTTAATCATTATATTTCTTTAATCCACTTTCCTTGATCTTCATGATTATGTATATACACAAGGGTATGATACCTTGAATGTAATTTGTATACATCTATTAGGTACAGCAGAAAATCAGAGATTACCATTCTATACTACAGAGCATTATAAATTTGTGGTAGACTTTTTGATAGTTTTTTATCATTAACCAAAAGCTAAAAATAATTCATGATATGCCAATACAGTAAAATGTTTTTATTGGGAACTAACATAATCTTTAAGAATTCTCATGCAATTTTTGGAAAAGAGTAACCATTTTATTTCAGTCTGAAATTTTATTTTAGAATCAAATCTTCAATTAGTAGAAATAAAATAGTGATAATATAATAATGCTCAAACTAATGCACAATTGCACTCATCTTACACTTTAGCAAACTAATGCTTAAAATTCTCCAAGCCAAGCTTCAGCAATACATGAACAGTGGACTTCCAGATGTTCAAGCTGGATTTAGAAAATGCAGAGAAACCAGAGGTAGAACTACCAACATCCGCTGGATCATCAAAAAAGCAAGAGCAATCCAGAGAAACATCTGCTTCAGCTTTATTGACTATTCCAAAGCCTTTGACTGTGTGGATCACAATAAAGTGTGGAAAATTCTGAAAGAGATGGGAATACCAGACCACCTGACCTGTCTCCTGAGAAATCTGTATGCAGGTCAAGAAGCAACAGTTAGAACTGAACATGAAAAAACAGACTGGTTCCAAATCAAGAAAGGGGTACATCAGGGCTGTATATTGTTACTCTGTTTATTTAACTTATATTCAGAATACACCATGATAAATGCTGGGCTGGATGAAGCACAGGCTGGAATCAGGATTGTTGGGAGAAATATCAATAACCTCAGATATGCATATTATACCACCCTTAGGGCAGAAAGTAAAGAAGAACTAAAGAGCCTCTTGATTAAAGTGAAAGAAGAGAGTGAAAAAGTTGGCTTGAAACTCAACATTCAAAAAACTAAGATCATGGCATCCGGTCCCATCACTTCATGGGAAATAGATGGGGAAACAATGGAAATGGTGGCAGACTTTTGTTTTTTGGGCTCCAAAATCACTGCAGATTTTGACTGCAGCTGTGAAATTAAAAGACACTTGCTCCTTGGAAAGAAAGTTATGACCAATCTAGATAGCACATTAAAAAGCAGAGGCATTACTTTGCCTACAAAGGTCCATCCAGTCAAAACTATGGTTTCTCCAGTAGTCATGTATGGATGTGAGAATTGGACTATAAAGAAAGCTGAGCACCAAAGAACTGATGCTTTTGAACTGTGGTGTTGGAGAATATTCTTGAGAGTCCCTTGGACTGAAAAGAGATCCAACCAGTCCATCCTAAGGGAAATCAGTCCTGAATATTCACTGGAATGACGGAGGCTGAAACTCCAATACTTTGGCCACCTGATGTGAAGAACTGACTCGTTTGAAAAGACCCTGATGCTGGTAAAGATTGAAGGCGGGGGGAGAAGGTGACGACAGAGAATGAGATGGTTGCATGGCATTACTGACTCAAAGGACATGAGTTTAAGTAAACTCCAGGAGTTGGTGATGGACAGGGAGGCCTAGCGTGCTACAGGCCATGGAGTTGCAGAGAGTCGGACATGACAGCTACTGAACTGAAGTGAAATAGTGAAAAGGGAGTGAGACTAATGTGAGTGTACACTGATACATACCAGGGTACTTTAGTTACGCATTTTGGAAAGCCCGGTATCTCATGACAAGTGATTTCTGGATTGAATCTCATGAAATTTTATAGTTTTACTACATATGTAATTTACTTTATATATAATTGATTAAGATCTTCACAAATAAGATTTACACATCAAGAGTAAGAGGAAGATTATGACTTAACATGAGGTGTGGTCTCTGGAAGAAGTGGGAGGCTGGTTGTTCACACTGTGTGCTTATATGCAAAAAAAGAAATATAAATTTAAGACTCTTGGGAATGATTGAAATCCAAGAATAAAAAGGTGATGTATCTGTCAATTTTTGTCTAACTCATCCTTGACATAAAATACGTGTGTTAAAAAAAGATTATCCAGGATATAGTTTTCTAGCTACTGTGTCAATGTGTAGTGGTTAGTTATATATGTTATATAGATAAAATGAGAAATATTTTTAGTATTAAAAATGTTTATGTTCAAGGGCTAGCTTAATTATAGAAACATATTTAGTTAAGACCCTTAGGAAGCTACATTCTTGATTTATTGCCCTGTCACACAGTTCTGCTCTCTGTATCCAAGTCTCAAAAAGCCATATTCAGTTCAGTTCAGTTGTTCAGTTCAGTTAGCTAGTCAGTTTAGTTGCTCAGTCGTGTCCGACTCTTTGCAACCCCATGAATCGCAGCATGCCAGGCCTCCCTGTCCATCACCAACTCCAGGAGTTCACTCAAACTCATGTCCATCGAGTCGGTGATGTCATTCAGCCATCTCATCCTCTGTCATCTCCTTTTCCTCCTGCCCTCAATCTTTCCCAGCATCAGGGATTTTGCAGATGAGTCACCTCTTCGCATCAGGTGGCCAAAGTACTGGAGTTTCAGTTTCAACATCAGTCCTTCCAATGAACTCAAGACTCATCTCCTTCAGGATGGACTGGTTGGATCTCCTTGCAGTCCAAGAGACTCTCAAGAGTCATCTCCAACACCACACTTCAAAAGCATCAATTCTTCGGCACTCAGCTTTAGTGGCTCAGACAGGTAAATCATCTGCCTGCAATGTGGGAGACCTGGGCTCAATCCCTGGGTCAGGAAGGGCTCCTGGAGAAGGAAGTGGCAACCCATTCCTGTATTCTTGCCTGGAAAATCCCATGGACGGAGGAGCTTGGTGGGCTACAGTCATGGGGTCACAAAGAGTTGGACACACCTGATGGACTTCACAGCTTTCTTTATATTCCAGCTCTCACATCCATAAATGACTACTGGAAAAACCATAGACTTGACTAGATGGACCTTTGTTGACAAAGTAATGTCTCTACTTTTTAATATGCTGTCTAGGTTGGTCAAAACTTTCCTTCCAAGGAGTAAGCGTCTACTAATTTCATGGCTGCAATCATCATCTGCAGTGATTTTGGAGCCCCCAAAATAAAGTCAGACACTGTTTCCATTGTTTCCCCATCTATTTGCCATGAAGTGATCGGACCGGATGCCATGATCTTCGTTTTCTGAATGTTGAGTTTGAAGCCAACATTTTCACTCTCTTCTTTCACTTTCATCAAAAGGTTCTTTAGTTCCTCTTCACTTTCTTCCATAAGGGTGGTGTCATCTGCATAGCTGAGGTTATTGATATTTCTCCTGGCAATCTTGATTCCAGCTTGTGCTTCTTCCACTCCAGCGTTTCTCATGATGTACTCTGCATATAATTTAAATATACAGCCTTGATGTACTCCTTTTCCTATTTGAAACAAGTTGTTCCTTGTCTGATTCTAACTGTTGCTTCCTGACCTGCATACAGGTTTCTCAAGACGGCAGTTCAGGTGGTCTGGTATTCCCATCTCTCTCAGAATTTTCCACAGTTTATTGTGATCCACACAGTCAAAGGCTTTGGCATAGTCAGTGAAGCAGAAATAGTTATTTTTTCTGGAACTCTCTTGCTCTTTTGATAATCCAGCGTATGTTAACAATTTGGTCTCTGGTTCCTCTGCCTTTTCTAAATCCAACTTGAACATCTGGAATTTCACAGTTCACGTATTGCTGAAGCCTAGCTTGGAGAATTTTGAGCATTACTTTACTAGCATGTGAGATGAGTGCAATTGTGGGGTAGTTTGAACATTCTTTAGCCATATTACCTGAACTTTTAAAAGATTATAAGGTGGCAGTTCCTCTAAAGGTTATTCATGATCAATATTTTAAAATGGCACTTTAGCTCTTATATTGCCAGTGTTAGTTGTTACTTATCATATATTAAAGCAGATTAAAGTGATTATACTATAACACAATTTCTCATCTGTGGTCTTATTGTGTTTGTCTAATATAACATTATTTCTCAGTATATTGCAATTCTTTGTTTATATAACTTTCTTCACTGGTCTAAAAAATGCTAAAGAATAAAACTTGAGTGGGGTTGTACAAATGCTTTGTCCTTCATATTGACAACAACACAGAGGTGGGGGAGATAGGAACCATCATTATGTGGCTGAAATAAAAGATTTGTCTAAATTAAATCTCAATGTATTAAAAATAATCTAAGTAAAAAGTAAAAAAAATAGCCTTTTATACTGATAATACCTTAGATGAGAAAGGTAGTTTCTTAAATCAAGCATGTCTTATTCACTTGGTTTTGTTTGTCTATTTGAATATACTAATACTGCATCTGTGTAAAGTATTCAATAATTGAAGTAAACCTCCCTCTTTTATTCAGGATTTGTGAAGTTTTATCATACAATTTCCCTTAAGGGTTAAACAGAAATTTTCTTACGCTGTGTTTTTATTCTCCATAGAGTTATGGATTGCAAATAATCCATGTCATCTAGACTTTTGAGAAGCTCATCAGCATCTGTTTACAGTTAGTGATTTCCCAACTGTTGTTCAATTATGTCATCATCATCAGATGATTTTTTAATGTGGTAGCAGTGATAAGTGATTATTTAGATATAAAGGATCATTTAAAAACTATGAACAACTATAAGGCTGTTTATCCTAGAAGTGGTGAAACCAATTTGAACTTACAGAAAATAAGATGTTGGTATACTTTGGGGAAAAATCAAGGGTAAAAATCATGGCGAGGGGATGGAATTGGACATAGAATAAGCAGGCAGTCCAAATTTCAGCTTTAGAAAGACTATAATTTCATATGGTGTTCATGAGTAAAATATTTAAAGAATCATAAGAAGTATATAATGAATGTGCTGCTTTGGAACACTCCACAAGGGATATTTTGTGCTCTCCCTAGTACTGCTTTTCTCTCTGTAGTTATTTTAAACTGCTGAGGGTTAAGAAAGCAGAACTGCTTCTGATCTTGTATGTTTATTAGAAACAGTTGGTTATGGAAACACCACTGGCTTGGATGATTCAAACTTGTCTAGATTTTTCAGGTAATTAAACACAGATTGAGAATTGATGGCTACTGGGATTTTCTGAACTTTCCTATTACTCTTGCAGTGATATATAGATGTAAGGGAACATGATACTTACAGCCTATATATGCATGTAGACAAAGTTCTTTTGTTTCTGAAAACTTCTGCAACTCAATTATCAATGAATCTTCCACTCTAAGGATTTATCAACCACTTGATAACTCAGTTAAGCCTCAGATAAGTGCAGTGATATGGTTGCAAGGTTTTTGCTTTAGGTTTGTCTTTTCATCGTGGTTTAATGTTCAGTGGATAAGCATTATCAACTTAGTTTTAGTGTCTCAAGCCATTAGTATACTGAGGAATAGACTTATGAAGTAATCTTCAAAATTCAGAGGACACTGTAATTCATGACATATATGGTATCATGTCCATAGTGAGGGGGTAAGATCAAATATGAGTGTGATTTCTGAATTAAGTAAAGATTGTGTGTGTTTTTTTTTTTAATATAATTCTTCTTGAAGGGCTGCTTAATTTGTAGGAATCAGGACACTTATTAGAATCAGGATACTTCATCCTATACTATATGTAACATTTTATCTGTGGTCAGTGAGGTTAAGCAAGTGACTTGCTTTATTCAAAACATCATCTTACTATTTTTATTTTTGCTTTTAGATCTTATTTTCTTAGAGTAGTTTCAGATTTACAGCAAAATAGGAAGGTACAGAGACTTTCCACACACTCTTTGGCATCATATATGTATAGCCTTCCAAATTACCAGCATCTCCTACCAGAATGGAACATTTGTTTCAGTTGATGAACTTATGTTTACACATTGTAATTACCAAAAATCCACAATTTACATTACAGTTTGCTCTTTGGGACTGTTTGTCTCAAACATACAATAACAAGTATCCGGCCTTATAATATCACACAGAATATTTCCACAGCTCTAAAAATTCTGTTTCACCTATTCATCCTTTCCTCTCTCCAATCCTTGACAACCACTGTTGTTTTTACCTACATAGCTTTGCTTTTTCCAGAATGTCATATAGTTGGAATCATACAGTTTGTGGCCTTTTCTGATTGGTATCTTTTACTTAGTAATATGTATTTAAGCTTCCTCCATGTCTTTTCATGACTTTTGCTCATTTCTTTTCAATAGTAAGTAAGACTTGTGATATTCCATTGTCTTGATGTATCACAGTTTATTTATCCATTCACTTAGTGAAAAACATCTTGGATGCTTCCAAGTTTTGGGAATTATGAATAAAAGTGCTATAAACATTTATGTGCTGGTTTTTGTGTACATATGAGTTTTCAACTCTGGGTGAATATCAAGGAATGTGATTGCTGTATCATATGTTAAGAGTATGTTTAGTTTTGAAAGAAACTGCTGAACTGTATTCCAGCATGACTGTATCATTGTGCATTCCCACCAGTGATATGGGAACTAAGATCATGGCATCCGGTCCCATCACTTCATGGCAAATAGATAGGGAAACAGTGGCTGACTTTATTTTGGGGGGCTCCAAAATCACTGCAGATGGTGATTGCAGCCATGAAATGAAAAGACACTTACTCCTTGGAAGGAACGTTATGATCAGCCTAGGCAGCATATTAAAAAGCAGAGACATTACTTTGTCAACAAAGGTCCATCTAGTCAAGGCTATGGTCTTTCCAGTGGTCATGTATGGATGTGAGATGGATGTGAGGGTTGGACTATAAAGAAAGATGAGCGCTGAAGAATTGATGCTTTTGAACTGTGGTGCTGGAGATGACTCTTGAGAGTCCCTTGGACTGCAAGGAGAGCCAACCAGTCCATCCTGAAGGAGATGAGTCTTCAGTGTTCATTGGAAGGACTGATGCTGAAGCTGAAAATCCAGTACTTTGGCCACCTGATGCGAAGAGGTGACTCATTTGAAAAGACCCTGATGCTGGTAAAAATTGAAGGTGGGAGGAGAAGGGGACAATAGGATGAGATGGCTGAATGGCATCACCAACTCAATGGACATGGGTTTGCATGGACTCCAGGAGTTGGTGATGGACAGGGAGGCCTGGCGTGATGCGGTTCAAGGGGTCACAAAGAGTCAGACATGACTGAGTGAATAAACTGAACTGAACTGAGCCAGTGATATATAAGAGCTCCTGTCAGTCTTCATCCTCATCAGCGTAGAAGGTTGTCAATGTTCTAGATTTTGACCATTCGAATAGGTATGTTGCAGTATCTCAAGGTTGTTTAAATTTTCATTTCCCTGATGACATATGATGTGTAGCATCTTTTCATATGTTTATTTGCCATTAGTATATCATCTTGAAGAGGTGTCTATTAAAGTCTTTGGCCTATTTTTTAATTGGATTGTTGTCTTTGTTGAGTTTGATTTCTTAGTGTATTTTGAATAATGGTCCTTTATCAGATGTGTCTTTCATAAATATTTTCTTCTAGTCTATGGTTTGTCATTCTCTTGACATTGTCTTTCACAAAATGAGAATTTTTTAAATTTTAATGAAGGCAGAATATCAACCATTTCATGGACCTTGTCTTTGATGTTATATCTAAAAATATTATGACATACTAAGGCTTTCTAGGTTTTCTCCTGTGTTATCCTACAGGAGTTTTAAACAATTAGATCTACAATCCATTTAGAATTTTTGTGAAGGAAAGGTATGTGTCTACATTCATTTTTTTTTTTCCTTTTTCATTTTTTTGGGTATAGGTGTCTCGTAGTTCTAGTACCATCTGACCATTTGTTAAAAGGACTATCTTTCCTCCATTACACTTACTGTCTTTGCTTCCTTGTCAAAGATCATTTGACTTTACTTATGTGAGTCTTATTTCTGGGCTCTGTATTCTCTTCCACTTAGCTGTTTGTGTCTCCTTTCTCTAATAACACACTGTCTTGATTACTGTAGCTTCATAGTAAGCCTTGAAGTCAGGTAGTATCAATCCTTCAACTTTGTTCTGTCCTTCAAACTACTGGAGATTTCATCTGAGGCTGATAGTCAGTACAATACCTAGCCATTGTTCTAGCTATCTGAGGTACAAAGCACTTCAATTTTTCCGTGACTGGCTCGGTGGGAACTCATACAGATAAGCTGTGACACAGTTGGAGTCATCTATCTGGAATTTACTACAAGCTACTTTTATTCCATGGTGAATTGTGCTGGGACTCAGAAGTCTTCTGATCTAATATCAGTCTTAAGGATGTGGCTAGATGCTAGAGTGATTTCCCCATTTGTCCATGAACTTAATAGAATGGTATTAATATTTCAGGCTTCCCTGGTGGCTTAGACAGTAAAGAACCTGCCTGCAATATGAAAGACTCAGGTTCAGTCCTTGGGTTGGAAGATCTGGAGAAGGGAATGGCTACCCACTTCAGTATTCTTGCCTGGAGAATTCTATGGATAGAGGCTACAGTCGATGGGGTCACAAAGATTTTATACTGCAAATAAAATTTGGAACTAGGCAAGGGATAATTTAAATAGGCTATACAGTGAAGTTTTACAGATGATCTTTCCAAATCAGAGAAAAAGTGAGGCCACAAGTATAACTAAATGTTCTGTACCATAATGACCCATGATGTATCATGAGATGGATCAAAATATTAACCAGGAAGCTTTCTAGCAAACAGCCTGATGAGGCCTATTCCATAATCATTTCACTTTGTTGTTCTTTTCAAATATTTTCCTGCATCAAGTCTCTAAGTAAACCATAGCAACTTCAATGGGAATTAAAGCACAGCTCCTTTGTTATCTTTTTATTTAAAAAACCCTCCACCCCAGGAAGGATCAAATCTTTCCCCTCAGTATGCCAGTATCACTTTGTTCATGAGTCTTTTAGCGATTTTTACCCTTATTTAGGATTAAGTTTCTAAAATTTCCAATGGTAGGAGAATTTGCATTTGAGGAAGCTGAGACTTAAGAGTAAAAATGATCAAACTTCCATGATATGATGTAATCTGTGTAGTTCACCAAAATAATGCAATAAAGACAGAAAACCAATATAATAGCAATGATGGTTTGTGAAGTCACTCAGTCGTGTCCGACTCTTTGGGACCCCATGGACTGTAGCCTACCAGGCTTCTCTGTCCATGGGATTCTTTCGGCAAGAATACTGGAGTGGGTTACCATTTCCTTCTCCAGGGGATTTTCCCGACCCAGGGATCGAAACCTGGTCTCCCACATCAGAGGCAGACGCTTTAACCTCTGAACCACCAGGGATGCCCAATATTAGTAATGCCTGCAATTTAGGAGATCCCAGTTCAGTTCCTGGGCTGGGAAGATCTGCTGGAGAAGGGACAGACTACCCACTTCAGTATTCTTGGGCTTCCCTTGTTGCTCAGTTGGTAAAGAATCCACCTGCAATGCAGGAGATCTGGGTTCAATCCCTGAGTTGGAAAGTTCAATCCCTGGAGAAGAGAAAGGCTACCCACTCCAGTATTCTAGCCTGGAGAATTCCATGGACCGTATAGTCCATCGAGCCACAAAGAGCTGGACACGACTGAGCAACTCTCACTTTCAGTGTCTATTTCAGTGCAAAGTAGAAACTCTTCCCCTAAGCTCTCCTAAGTTTGAACTTATAATTTTATTTTATTTTGGTGCAGGTAAATGAATATGAACAGTCTTGTTTTCTCTTTCAATTTTTTTCTTCCCAGTACTTAATATCCATTACAATATTTTCCAAAGTGTATTTCTCAGGGCACTAATACCAACCTCCAATATGCTCTTTGAAAAATGAGTCCCATCATCCAAAAATTATATGAGGATTGCTATATACTGTATTTTCCTTCCTGGAATTTCTGTTTTATTGTGTTAGAGACCATAAGACTTGGCAGTGTGTGCGTGTATAAACTCCTTTGACTTTTTGTTTTAGCTTGTTGTTGTTCAGTTGCTCAGTTGCATCCCACTCTATGCGATCCCATGGACTGCAGCACACCACACTTCCCTGTCCTTTACCATCTCCCTGAGCTTGCTCAAACTCATGTGCATTGAATCAGTGATGACATCCAGCCGTCTGATCCTGCCATTACCTTCTCCTCCTGCCTTCAGTCTTTCCCAGCATCACGGTCTTTTCTAATAAATCAGCTCCTTGCATCAAGTGGCCAGACAATTGGAGCTTCAGCTTCAGCATCAGTCCTTCTAATGAATAAGATTGATTTCCTTTAGGATTGACTGGTTTGATTTCCTTGCAGTCCAAGAGGACTCTCAAGAGCCTTCTCTGACACCACAGTTCAAAAGCAACAATTCAGCATTCAGCCATCTTTATGGTCCAACTCTCACATCCATACCTGACTACTGGAAAAACCATAGCTTTGACTATACAGGCCTTTGTTTTAGCTTAGTATGGCATTAATATTTTTGAAAACTAGTTAATTTGATTTTTATGTGATGCAAGTTATCTCTGAAAGTCCTTTGGTAACCACTGGGGAAGTCTGTCTTAATGCACTGGGTTATGAGTAGTAGTATATTAACTTATATTGATAATATCTAGAAGGCTATCCAGAATATATAAGGTGATAAGTAAACACCGCTATTTAAAATATTATTACTGTCTTTTGGTCATTTCTTCCATATTTCTGTCAAACATGTTTTTAAACTCCACTTTAATTTGTGATCATCAAATTAGCAACTATCCGCATGGCTGACTCAACTGTTCTTTACATAGGTGCTTAAGAAATGCAGTCAAATGACCCTAATCTTTATCCTGTATAGTTTTCTGTTTCCTTAAGAAAAGAAGAAAAATACACACACATGCAAATACACACACACACTCACCCTCTTTCCTGCTATTTTTCTTTTATATTTTTCAACTTTATAACCTCAATTCTCTCCTTCATTAGGAGTAATTGATATTTTTCTAATTCCAGAATCAAAAATTCCCTGATTTCTCATAAGAGAGATGAGGCATGCATTTGCAAATAGTTTAATAGCAAGAAGAAATACTACTCAAGCTGTTTGTATGTATCCTTTGTAAATCATGGGATATCTAAGATAAGGGATATATCTTTTCTAACTTTGCTCTTCGACTTACTGGCACATCCTAAACAGTCTCAGAAATATATATGTTCAATAAATACATAGTTTGGTTCAGTTCATTCATGTCTGACTCTTGACAACCCCATGAACACACAGCATGCCAGGCCTCCCTGTCCAACACCAACTCCCAGAGCCTACCCAAACTCATGTCCAATGAGTCAGTGATGCCATCCAACCATCTCATCCTCTGTCGTCCCCTTCTCCTCCTGCCCTCAATCTTTCCCAGGATCAGGGTATTTTCAAATGAGTCAGCTCTTTGCATCAGGTGGCCAAAGTATTGGAGTTTCCGCTTCAGCACCAGTCCTTCCAATGAGTATTCAGGACTGATCTCCTTTAAGATTGACTGGTTGGATCTCTTTGCAGTCCTAGGGACTCTCAACAGTCTTCATCAATACCACAGTTCAAAAGCATCAGTTCTTCGGTGCTCAGCTTTCTTTATAGTCCAACTCTCATACCCATACATGAGCAAGTAGTAAATTTGATTTAGTTTAGGAGAAACAAAGTTCCAAGCCAGAGGAGAATGAGAAATCTCAAGGTGATGTGACAGAAACCAGAGGAACTAGACAGGGGCATTCCCTGAATCCCCTCCTATTGTCCATCTCTATATCACTGTCTTATTTCTTAAATGGACCACTGGTCTACTAGTAGCTACTCAAGAAATATGTGACAATTTGCTGGAAAAATTATGTCAAATGTCCTATAAGATTATGATAGAAGGAGCAATGTGGACAGGAAAGCCACATATGCTGAGAACTGGGGAGTTCTGTAGCATCCCTCCTGTGGTTTGATTAGCTCTTTTCCTTTTTTTCTGCTTTGACTTCCAAACCAAAATGATTCTCTTGCAGGAGAAGACAATATGGAAAAATCCCTTCAAAAAGAACAGGTCATCTAAAGGTTAATATTAAGCTCCTAAATGTTAGTGGGTGACTTCCATCAATAAATGAAGTAATATTACTGGGATGGATTGAATTACTGTAATGTTCAAGATTCACTGTGAACTGAGTTTGACTTTTCCAGACTGGGAGCAATTGATTTTATACAAATTCTCTGCAATCCGTGGCTATATCCTCCATCCACACTCTTTCCCCCAGCTGGCTTGTTCATTGACCATTTTTGTAGACCTTGGGCCAGTCTCACTCAGAACAAGAGAGAAATACAGCTAGTTTTGAGGCAGCCAGAGCAACAGGTGAGCTGATATTTGAACCAACAGAAAGTCCTGCATCAGTTAATTCTTTTTGCTCTTGTCCTGCTTTCCCCAAAGTAGAAAATCTCTGTTAATAGTTTTTAGCTTAGTTTCTAGTCTGAGCTACCTATCTGACCTCTAGATACTGTGTTTATCAGTCTCTGATCTGCCAATATGGCTTTCTTTCCTGCCTTGCCTTTACCTGAATGCTTATGTGTGTCCTTCATCAGACTGGCTAGCTTACCATTGCCCTTCAGTACGACACTGATTTATAGTGGCACACTTCTCTAGACCCTTTCTTGGTTTTGGCTCTTTAACCCATCTTTACTGCCTATAGATCCTGGTGCCAAAGTAGAAAAACAAATCATATGCATAATCTTGATTGAAAACTAAAACAATACTATTGACATATGTTAAGATGCAAGGGAAATAAACATTTCTGGGTAAGGTATTTAATTTTTTCACTAATTAGGAACAAGCTCATTTAGAAAGATAATTGTCTTTCTGTCTTGGGATTCTATTATAATGGATGACTGCCTAAGTGCTAATATAAGAGAAATAAACCCCGAGGGGTGGGGGTTGTGGAAATGGATATTAGCTGATCCTGAGTCAGCAGTAAAGCCTATTATTTTTAAAGGAAACATAATATTAAGAACTCCAGAAACTTTATTACAATCTGGAATTATGAAGTAATCTTTCCATTAAATACTGAATGTTTGTGCTCTTATTAGAGCACAGTGAACAGTTCTGGACTATTTTACTAGAAAAGTTGGGCGGTGGGAATTAATGGGTAAGTAAATAAACTTCCCGTAAAAAAAAGAACAAAAAGAAGGTAAAAAAAAATTAAAGAACATTTTCAGAATGAAGAAAATAGTTCTCAAGACCAATGACTGAATCAATAGCTTACTCTAAAATGTATAGGGTACTTATGAAGTGCTGGATACATTATGAAAGGTAGCATTAAATAAGAGCTAATATGGCTGTCAGGGATGTTGTGATTTAGCAAAATGTTGAATAAACTTGTAAGGAGAGAAAGCACTTTTGGACTGAGGATGGTTGATCAGGTCTTCATTCTCCCACTGAGGACAAATAATACCAAGGAAACCCCTAGACATCTAGATGGGAAGGAAGGTAACTGAGACCTATATCTGAATTCTAACATGTTAGAATGGTAGAATAGGATACTGAGGTCTTTCTTTTATGAAGGTCAAGTTAAGCGTAATCTATTCATGTGAGGTTTTGATATGACCTTGTCTGGGAAAAGTGGGCAATATGAAATTTGACATATTCTTGCAACCCTGTAGCCCGTTGCTTCTATTTGTTTGGCATAGAGTCAAACTACATTTGTTATTTCTAAGGTATGAGTGATCCTGTGCGACAGAAACATTTTATCTTAAAAACAAATTAGTTAGTTTAAGCCCATGATCCACAATAATCTATTTTGGATTGAGACATGGAAAGTGCATAAAGACAGAAGTTCTTTTTCAGGAATAGTGCACCTGTGTGTTGCTTTAGGCATGACATTTAATCCTTTTTGCATCTTAACTTCTTTTAGCTTTAAAATCTGAGGGTCATCTATAAGATCTTTTCCAATACTGTGATTATGAATTTTTCAATCACTTGTATGTTTGTGTCTGGAGGCAAAAGATAATATTTGTCATGGTATTTATTATTTTTTCCTCTCCAGTATGAGGCATTAACAAAATCAAATACTATAATATCTCTATATAAAACTTTCTATTTTCTTTAAAATAATTAAATGATTTGAGGTGTATAGTACAGCTGAATAGAAAATGAGATGAAATTACAAATTTTTGCCTCAATTTTTAATTCTCTCTCTCTTTTGTTTCTATGCACAGGATTTTTTTTCTAACTGGTAAGTATATAGTAGCAATTAAATGCTAGTACATTATAAAATTTTTAGACATGATTAATTTTGAAAAAGAGAGATGAAGTTATATTAACTATTCTTCATTATATAAATGAATTTCTATGTCCATTATTGGTTTTTAATCTCTTAGAGAATGAGAGAGATTTCTGATCTGGCAGATTGTAACAATTCTGTCAGCCCACTTGCCTCATATGAACCAGGTTGCCATAAGTCATTTTCAGTTAATTGCTAATTTACCTCTAAATTATTTAGTAGTTTTGATTTTAATTCTGCAACACCTAGAGGCAATGATCTGTACTCGAAACTAACAGCATGTAAAAATTTTGATTTTGATAACCGTCATTTGCTCTTAGAAGTTAAGTAATGACAATGTTATATAAATTTTCTGTAAGAGGGAAAATGTTTAAGAAGTATTCAAGAAATTTGAGTACAGAATTTGCTGAATGCAAATTAATTATAGAAGAAATTTGTTTGGGCATTATAATCCCTACCTTTTCTACAAATTAGTGAAAAAATAATATTTGTAAAAAGGAAGATTTAAAACCTAGGAGAATTATTACATAATTATAAAACATGGGACATGCATAATTTAAGTGAGAAGAAATACTATAATCAATTGCCTCATAGTAGGCTTAATATAAGTTTTTAAGAATGACTGCTATATAGATAGATATTAGCTTCCAGATAAAATTATAGGATCTAAATTAAGAATATCATGTATGCATAATTATTATAAGAGCTAATAATTACTGTGTGTGCTTATGTGCCAGGCTCTGTTCTTATTACTCTATAAATAAACTCATTTAAGCCTCACACAAACTTATGAAGTAAGCACTATTACTTGTTTAATACAAGTGGCAACTGAGGCATTTAGTGCCATTCGTGAGAGCTCACAATCTTACCTACAATCAACTTTTTTATGCAGCTATGCAATATACAAATATGTATTCATTAGGAAAATAACATAAATATTAATGATCTATAAATACTCTGTGCATTGAAATATTTAATATAAAGTAAAAATAGTACATTGCTGGAAGAAAAATCAGTAATCATAACAATGCTATGTCTATAAGCAGGCACTGCAAAATTGGAGTCTCTGGTTCATCCTCTAAAATGTTTACTTTTATCTTCTTTTATTGCTCTTGAGTATTTTAATTCACAGTTTGATTTTGAAGGTCAAATAAGATTATGGACATGGGATCATCTCACCTCTCTATCACCATGCATACCACTGCCATACACACATAAAGCAATTTTAAAAATACTATATTTTTGCATGTCCCTAACATAGTCTTAATGTTATAAATGTATTATCTTCTGTATTTGCAAATATTCTTCTCATACAGAGTTTATATTAATTTATTGATTCTCCAGATAAGTATTTACTGAGCTACTATCATTGTCAGATGCTGTTAGGTAAATTAGAGTAAAATGATGAACAAAATCCAGAGACTATCTGTAGGAGGACTTTGGTGAAGTAACTAGGTAATTATCGTGTGATACCATCAGTTCAATGTTGGGTAGCATATATTGGGAAGAAAAGCGTGTCAAAAGTTTTGTAAGCAGGAAAATGAGATGCATTTTAGGAAGACTGCTCCTTCCACAATATAAAGAATGAATTGCATTGGAGGCAATGATGGAGAAACAGAAGCCGAGAGGGATTGGGAGAGGGACTATTTTAATAAATCAGGAGACAAGTGTCGGTGGCTAAGACAAGAACAGTAGAAGAGAGAATATACAAAATCTTTAGAATTTTTGAGATCTAATCAGCAGAATTTGGAAAGTATTTGATATCATGGAAAAAATAATAGTTTCCTGTTTTATGGGATGGGTAAGTGGTTCAGATGGTTTAGAATCCATCTGCAATGCAGGAGACTCAGGTTCAATTCATGGGTCAGGAAGATCCCCTGGAGAAGGGAATGGTTACTCCACTATTCTTGCCTCAGAGATCTCATGGACATAAGATCCTGGAAGGCTACAGTCCATGGGATTGCAAAGGGTTGGACACAACTAAGCAACTGAGACTTTAAAACTTTTCATGGGCAAATGGTTGAGTGACGGAGGATCAGGATCTTCCCAGGACACTTTTTGCAAGTTGAATTTGAGGTCATTATGGAACATCCAAGCATACAAATTTATAGTATATACTGGTTCTCATGAAACCGTGAAAGGAGAGGTGTCAGAGTGAAAAGAAACAATGACTGATGATATTAAATGTATTTGTATTACATGTATGCAACCACAAATAACCATAGAAAATACCTAATTAAAAGATAATTAGAAAAGGGATTCCTGTAATAAACATGCAGTATCCTGTAAGAGCATCAGACTTCCCTTAATTTTATCATGTAGATGTTATGATATCCACAAATTAACTAATAATAGAAATTTCTGATTTATTTTGAATAAATCTATGTTTCTCAAAGGCATTCTTAGCAAAGCAACATTATTATTTTATTAAATACAAATTTTGCCTACTTGAGCTTAACAAACAACTCTAATGGTATGAAAGAATTTAATTTCAGAGCTGAATGATAATTTGTTAGGCACTGTTAATTCACATAATTCAAAGTTAATTATGTTTGCAACATTAGGAGTGTGGTGATTTTGTTCTGTTGAGCTGCAGCTTTTATAAAATTTTATATTCTGATTAAGCAAACCCAATTAACAAGAATATATCACAAACTGTAATATTTGCAGGAGATATTTTGTGTGTACATATGTATGTCTAATCAAATAATATTTTAGTCTAATTCAGTCACACTTTGGACTCTACTTCATGAAGACTCTTGTTTTGTTTTCCAAGACTCATTCATTCTTCTCTGGTTATTACTAAAATTCTCAAGCATCATTTGTTGTTCTTGTTTTTCCTCTTCATTATATAAAAGTGTTTTACCTTTTCCCTTGAAATTCTATTGGAGCTGCAAAACCAGTGTAATAAATTGTACTTCAAAAAACATTAAAATTATCTTTCCCAAATATGAATTTATGGTTCATTCTCCCATAATATTGTCTCTCCTAGTGAAGTTTTAACAATAATGGTGAGTATTACTTTTAGTATGCTATGAATAGAGACATCACAGAAACCATTTCAGCTTCAGAAAACATGGAGGAAAGCATCTATTACATTTTCAAAGATGATCTTATGACAGGGGTTTCAGATTTGTTTACATATCACTGTATCTTAAGTGATCAAAGCCGTCTTAATAAGTGTTAAATGTGGAAAGCAAGTAAAACAAAAGGACACATCCTAGAGAGCAAGTTTATCATAGCTACAAAATTTTGCATGTTATTATTTTGAACCTTTAGTAGAATTCAGAGAATGAGTTAGAAATTTCAATTTTTCAGTCTCTTTGTTTATCCCTAGTATCATTTATCTCTATGAACTGAATTATCAGTTTTCAAAGCTGTTAGATCCTTTCATTAATTTCTTTCTAATCATTATACCTTCTCTAGATGTCTACCTGTCCCATTTCAAAACTTCCATAGTAGCAACTTTCTAAAAGAGTACTTTTAGCTGAATAATGAAAGTGGTTATTAAGTAGCCTTGTCAACAGAATAGAATAAAATGTATACATTTATATACTTTAAAAAAACTATAAACTGACTATATTTAAAAATTCAATGTTTATTAAAATTTGTTAAATTTCTTTGATTTCCGAATGCTCATTTTTTTCTGTCTTAACAAGACAGAAACCAAACTTGTTTCATAAATACAAAATTTTTTTATGATGAAATTCTTGTATTTTGGTTTATTAAGACTTTTCTGCTTTTAATCAAATCTTCTGGTTAATTACATTACAGATATTAATATGCATCCTTTTCCATAAGTTAGCTTTGAAGGTTGGAGAAGAATGGTTTAAGTAAATCTCTGATGATTGGAAAATCTCTACATAAGAACACATTCATTTGTGTTTCTTAGATATTTTAGAGCCACTGACTGTGAATGGTGGCCAGGCATCTTTTGACTTTGACAATGCTTATTTCTTTCGCCTTGGCTGTATTAGTCATGAACCATTGTGTTTCGGTGCTATATAGAGCATCCAAAGACACAGGTGTATGTGTAACAAAGCTAAGTTCATGGACCTCTTGTTTTCAATGATGAGTCTTAAATTTTATTGCAGTATGCATGGTAGGAGGGCCTAGCATGCATTCATTTCTTACTGAATGATTAAAACTTCTCCAGTTCAAGCTCAAATGTTACTGCTCATAAAATACCAGAACTCTCCTACTTGGGGTACTCTGCCATTGAAGTTGTCCCTTTGAATTGAAATGAAGGTTCTGGAAGTATTTAAAATTTAAATCCAAAAGTGGCTGCTGGCCAGAAAGGAGGATGAAGCAATAAAGTATATAAAAAATTCAAATATAAGCTAGTAAGAGAAAATTACTTTGGCTAAAAATGACTATCACTTGAATTATAGGATAAGAGAGGTCGAATGAACCTTATAATTTAATTCAATTTGCACTTTTACAGATGAGGAAACTGAAGTCCTGAGAAGTGATAGGGCATGATTAAGGATTTCCCTGGTGGCTCAGATGGTAAAGTGTCTGCCTGCAATGCAGGAAACCCGAGTTCGATTCCTGGGTCGGGAAGATCCCCTGGAGAAGGAAATGGCAATCCACTCCAGCACTCTTGCCTGGAAAATCCCATGGATGGAGGAGGCTGTTAGGCTACAGTCCATGGGGTTGCAAAGAGTCGGACATGACTGAGTGGTTCACTTTCACTTTCATTACTTCTGGAATCTATACAGAAATGGAATTCTTAAAAATGAGACTGTCACTTTGCCTCTCTATTCCCAAGACCCTCAGCCTAGGAGCTGTCAAACAAGTATTTTTATTTCTCATTTTGGAAATGTGTCTGACTTCTTCATTTTTATTTTGTAAAATATTATTGATGAATCTTTGGAATAACTGTATGAAGCAGAAAGCAGTGGAAGTCAATACTGCCTTGCCTCTTTTTTTCCTTGCCTAAAACACTGGACATCTTCTTGGGTGTTAGTTCTAGAAGGTTTGTATCTCTTCATAGAACCGTTCAATTTCCACTTCTTCAGCATTACTGATTGGGGCATAAACTTGGATTACTGTGATATTGAATGGTTTGTCTTGGAAACGAACAGAGATCATTCTGTTGTTTTTCAGATTGCATCCAAGTACTGCATTTCCAACACTTTTGTTGACTATGATAGCTACTCCATTTCTTCTAAGGGGTTCTTGCCCACAGTAGTAGATATAATGGTCATCTGAGTTAAATTCACCCATTCCAGTCCATTTTAGCTTGCTGATTCCTAAAATGTCGATGTTCACGCTTGCCATCTCCTATTTGATCACTTCCAGTTTGCCTTGATTCATGGACCTAACATTCCAGGTTCCTATGCAGTTTTGCTCTTTACAGCATCGGACTTTACTTCCATCACCAGTCACATCCACAAGTGGGTGCTGTTTTGCTTTGGCTCCATCTCTTCATTCCTTTTGGAGTTATTTCTCCACTGATCTCCAGTAGCATATTGGGCACCTACCAACCTGGGGAGTTCATCTTTCAGTGTCCTATCTTTTGCCTTTTCATACTGTTCATGGGGTTCTCAAGGCAAGAATTCTGCAGTGGTTTGCCATTCCCTTCTCCAGGGGACCACGTTTTTTCAGAACTCTCCACCATGACTGTTCCTTCTTGGGTGGCCCTGCATGGCATGACTCATAGTTTCACTGAGTTAGATAAGGCTATGGTCCATGTGATAAGATTGGTTAGTTTTCTGTGATTGTGATTTTCAGTCTGTCTACCCTCTGATGGAGAAGGATTAGAGGCTTATGGAAGCTTCCTGATGGGAGAGACAGACTGAGGGAGAAACTGGCTCTTGTTCTGATGTGTGGGGCCATGCTCAGTAAATCTTTAATCCAATTTTCTGCTTATGATGGGGCTGTATCCCCTCTGTGTTATTTAATATCTAATTACAATATCAGTTGAAGGCATGAGGAGAAGGGGACAACAGAGGATGAGATGGCTGGATGGCATCACCAACTCAATGGAGATGAGTTTGAGTAAACTCTAGGAGTTGTTGATGGACAAGGAGACCTTCCATGCTGCAGTCTGTTGGGTTGCAAAGAATCAGACATGACTGAGCGACTGGACTGAACTGAAAATACTGGAATATAGATAGTTACTGCCCCCAGTAAGACTGTAGGAGGGGCAAAATCGAATTTAGAATCAAACCTCATAACCTACAGAGACACTGGAAGAACTCAAACAAAATCTTGTGCACACCAGGACCCAGGAGAAAGGAGCAGTGACCACATAAGACACTGACTCAGACGTGCCTGTGACTGTCCAGAAGTATCCAGTGGAGGAAAGGGTCGAGTGTGGCCTGCTGCAGGGTCAGAGTCACTGAATGAAACAGTGACTTGAAGGGGACCTTTGAAGGAGGTCCATAATATCTTCATTTCCTCCACTATAGTTTGAATTTAGGTCAAACAACAGGGAGGCAACACAGCCCCATCCATCAGCAGAAAATTGGATTAAAAATTTACTGAGCATGGCCCAACCGGTCAGAACAAGACCCAGTTTCCCCAACAGTTTCTCCCAAGAGGAAGCTTCCATAAGCCCCTTATCCTTACCCATCAGAGGGCAGACAGAATGAAAACCACAGTCACAGAAAATTAATCACACTGATCACATGGACCACAGCCTCGTCTAACTTAATAAAACTTTGAATGATGCCCTGAAGGGCCACCCAAGACAGATGGGTCATGGTGGAGAAGGGAATGGCAAACCACTTCAGTATTCTTGCCTTGAGAACCCTATGAACAGTATGAAAAGGCAAAAAGATAGGACACTGAAAGATGAACTCCCCAGTCAGTAGGTGCCCAATATGCTACTGGAGAAGAATGGAGAAATAACTCCAGAAAGAATCAAGAGATGGAGCCAAAGTGAAAACAACACCCACTTGTGGATGTGAATGGTGATGGAAGTAAAGTCTCATGCTGTAAGAAAAATATTGCATGGGAACCTGGAATGTTAGGTCCATGCAAGGTCCAAACACTTTTAGAATATGATGAAGAAAACACCTATATAAAAGTGCAAAAGGGCCTGAAACTATCAGTTTGGTTCAGTCTCTCAGTCATGTCTGTCTGTTTGCGACCCCATGGACTATGGCATGCCAGATGTCCCTGTCCATCACCAACTCCCAGAGCTTGCTCAAACTCAAGTCCGTAGAGTTAGTGATGCCATCCAACCATCTCATTCTCCGTCTTCCCTTTCTCCTCCCACCTTCAGTCTTTCCTAGCATCAGGGTCTTTTCAAATGAGTCAGTTCTTCACATTAGGTGGTCAGAGTATTGGAGTTTCGGCTTCAGCGTCAGTCCTTCTAATGAATATTCAGAACTGGTTTCCTTTAGGATTGAATGGTTGAATCTCCTTGTAGTCCAAGGGACTCTCAAGAGTCTTCTCCAACACCACACTTCTAAAGTATCAATTCTTTGGCTCTAACCCTTCTTTATGGTCCAACTCTCACATCCATGCATGACTACTGGAAAAACCATAGCTTTGACTAGATGGACCTTTGTCAGCAAAATAATGTCTCTGGTGTTTAATATGCTGTCCAGGTTGGTCATAGCTTTTCTTGCAAGTAGCAACCAACTTTTAATTTCATGGCTGGAGTCACCATCAGCTGTGATATTGGAACCCCCAAAATAAAGTCTGTCATTGTTTTCATTGTTTCCCCACTCATTTGCCATGAAGTGATGGGGCCAGATGCCATGTTGTTAGATTTTTAAATGTTGAGTTTTAAGCTAGCTTTTTCACTCTCCTCTTTCATTTCCATCAAGAGACTCTTTAGTTCCTCTTCACTTTCTGCTGTAAAGGTAGTGTCATCTGTGTATCTGAGGTTATTGACATTTCTCCTGGCATTCTTGATTCCAGCTTGTACTTCATCCACCCATCATTTCCCATGATGTACACTACATATAATTTAAGTAAGCATGGAAAGAATACAACCTTGATGTATTCCTTTCCCAATTTGGAACCAGTCTGTTGTTCCATGTCCGGTTCTAATGGTTGCTTCCTGACCTGCATACAGGTTTCTCAGGAGGCAGGTCAGATGATCTGTTATTCCCATCTCTTGAAGAATTTTCCAGTTTGTTATGATCCACACAGTCAAAGGATTTTGCATAGTCAATCAAGCAGATTTTTTCTGGAACTCTCTTGCTTTTCTATAATCCAATGGATATTGTCAATTTATCTCTGATTCCTCTGCATTTTCTAAATCCAGCTTGAACATTTAGAAGTAGTTGGTTTGGGTACTGTTGAAGCCTAGCTGGGAGGATTTTGAGCCTTACTTTGCTAGCATGTGAGATGAGTGCAATTGTGTGGTCGTTTGAACATTCTTTGACATTGCCTTCCTTTGGGATTGGAATGAAAACTGACCTTTTCAATTCCTGTGGCCACTGCTGAATTTTCCAAATTTGCTTGCATATTGTGTGCAACACACTCACTGCATCATCTTTTAGGATTTGAAATAGCTCAACTGGAATTTTATCACCTCCACTAGCTTTGTTCGTAGTGATGCTTCCTAAGGCCCACTTGACTTTGCACTCCAGGATGTCTGGCTCTAGGTGAGTGATCACATCGTCATGGTTATCTGAGTCATGAAGATCTTTTTGTATAGTTCTTCTGTGTATTCTTGATATCTCTTCTTAATATCTTCTGCTTCTCTTAGGTCCATACCATTTCTGTCCTTTATTGTGCCCATCTTTGCATGAATGTTCCCTTGGTATCTCTAATTTTCTTGAAGAGATTTCTAGTCTTTCTCATTTTATTGTTTTCCTCAATTTTTTTGTATTGATCACTGAGGAAGGGTTTTTTTTATCTCTCCATGCTATTCTTAGGAACTTCACATTCAAATGGGTATGTCTTTCCTCTTCTCCTTTGCCTTTAATGTCTCTTATTTTGTCAGCTATTTGTAAAGACTAGACTAGACTAAGTCATTTCAGTCGTATCCAACTCTGTGCGACCCCATAGATGGCAGCCCACCAGGCTCCCCATCCCTGGGATTCTCTAGGCAAGAATACTGGAGTGGGTTGCCATTTCCTTCTCCAGTGCATGAAAGTGAAAAGTCAAAGTGAAGTCGCTCAGTCATGTCTGACTCTTCGTGACCCCATGGACTGCAGCCTACCAGGCTCCTCCATCCATGGGATTTTCCAGGCAAGAATACTGGAGTGGGGTGCCATTGCCTTCTCCAACAGCTATTTGTAAGGCCTCTTCAAATGACCATTTTGCATTTCACATTTGTTTTTCTTGGGAGTCGTCTTGATCACGGCCTCCAGTATAATATCACAAACCTCCATCCATAGTTCTTCAGTCACTCTGTCTATCAGATTGAATCCCTTGAATCTGTTCGTCACTTCCATTGTATAATCATAAGGGATTTAATTTAGGTCATACTCAATGGTCTAGTTGTTTTCCCTACTTCAATTTTAGTCTGAATTTTGCAATAAGGAGTTAACGATCTGAGCCACAGTCAGCTCCTGGTCTTATTTTTGCTAATTGTATAGAGCTTCTTCTTCTTTGGCTGCAAAGAATAAAATCAATGTCATTTCAGTTTTGACCATTTGTAGAATCTTCTACACTTCCACACTGACCATGTATAGAGTCTTCTCTTGTGTTGTTGGAAGTGGGTGTTTGCTATGACCAGTGCATTTTCTTGGCAAAACTGTTAGCCTTTACCCTTCTTCATTTTGTACTCTAAGGCCAAATTTGTTTGTTACTCCAGGTATCTCTTGACTTCCTACTTTTGCATTACAGTCCCTTATGATGAAAATGACATCTTTTATAGGTGTTCTAGAAGATCTGGTAGGTCTTCATAGAACCATTCAACTTCAGCTTCTTTAGCATTACTGGTTGGGGCATAGACTTGGATTTTGTGATATTAAGTGGCTTGCCTTGGAGATGAATGGAGATCTTTCTGTCGTTTTTGAGATTGCATCCAAGTACTGCATCTCAGACTCTTGTTGACCATGATGGCTACTCCATTTCTTCTAAAGGATTCTTGCCTAGAGTAGTAGATATAATGGTAATCTGAGTTAAAGTCACCCATTCCAGTCCATTTTAGTTCACTGATTCCTAAAATGTCAGTGTTCACTCTTGCTGTCTCCTGTTTGACCACTTCCAATTTTCTTAACTTCGGAGACACTTGATGAGCTACAGCAGGCCATGCATTTTCAGGGTTCTCAATCATAAGCATGCTTTCCCTTAGTATTTGGATCCTTTCTCTTCACATGACTCAGTTGTTTGTTTTCAACATTTAAACATCATCAGCTCCCAAGTCTCCTAGGACAACACGTTAAGAGCGGCATAGCCTTTTAAAAATCGAAATGTGGTTTCCAACAAACAAAACTGCTCTCAGTCATCAGTCTAATTATGTAGCCAGGTGTGTGTACACATCATGGAAATAATTGCCAAAGTTTCTGCAGTTTAGTCGCTAAGTCACGTCTGACTCTTGCTACCCCCATGGACTATAGCCCACCAGGCTTATTGACCATAGGATTTCCCAAGCAAGATTGTTGGAGTGGGTTTCCATTTCCTTCTCCAGGGGATCTCCCTGACTTAGGGATCAAGCCCAGTTTCTCTGCAGTCAGTCTCCTGCATTGCAGGCAGATTCTTTACCTACAGAGCCATCAGGGAAGCCCCATAACTTGTAAAAAGTCATCGTATCTTCCAAATTATTTGCATAAGGTTAGAAATTTTTCACAGAGGAGTGAATATTTCTTAAAGATAAAATCAGACTACCATAACTTAGAGAAATAAAGGAGATTCTTGAGTCCTAAAATGTAACTTTAATATTGTGATAGATTCTTGTAATATATATTCCCAATATTGCAGTAATTATGTCAGTATGAATTTTTGTGTGTTTTAGTTTCATATGTATGATGTAGAGAGTATATAGACATGAATTTCCCCTTTAAATAAAATTATATGCCTTATTCAATTAAAATAAGATTTTGAAAGTTTTACTAAAATCAGCACATCTCTTGAAAATGGTTACTGGAAGGTAAACCACTCAAATCTTATTTACTTTGTTTGTTTGCCTTATTTAGGTCTTGTTCTGCATCATCAGTAAGCAAATTTAACCTGATCTGCCAGCTGGTGAAAATTAAGCTCTACTTCACCATTAGCTTTGCAGATGGCAATTGTTACCCTAGACATCCATAATGAAAACAAAAAGGATGGCATAATGCTCTCTAGATCGATTATAAAATAATTTTATTTTCTTCTCTTTTACTGCAGAAGAAAAGAAATTCTGCTCCAAAGGACACCAATTTTTATTTTCCAAGATTAAATATTTAGAGCAAATTCATCCCCAGAAATAGAGTGTATAGATATATGACAGTAATTCATTTCTTTAAAGCTTTTGCACACCATGCATTGGACTTTCCTGCAAGTGTTGCTTACTGCTTCTATCACTACCTCTGTTGTCATTATTAAATTATTTCATTGTGGTGCATAGCATCCCACCAGAAATCTGTTATTCTACTTGTCAAGGAATTCAATCACAGAGATTGTATAAAAGGCCACAGACATCGAGAAATGTTGGGATGAAACACTCAGATATCCAAGAGCATTTTTTTTTCAGGCCACCACTGGTGTTATGAAAAGCGAAGATTGCTTATTTATTTTGGTGATACAAATGCAACACATTCAGGGGTATTATTCAGTCACAGGCCAATTAGGCAGCAGCTAGAAGCAACAGAGGTTGTTTATATGGAAGCACAGTGGATTCACTTTAGCCAGGCTGTTCTAGGAGCTCTAGCAAGACAGCTTCCTAAGAGAAAATCTTTTTCTTCCATTCCCCCTGTTCTTTAAAACTGAAGTGGAATTTCTGTGGAATTTTCCCCTGCAGTACAATTATGGAGTCACATACTGAAAGCATTTGACTCTATAACAGCAGCAGTGGTCTCAGCAGTTAGATAATGTCTGAAATTTGAGAGCAGGAAGTGTTTTTCTAGAAATGGGTGATAACGGATAGTAAATAGTAGCTTTAGATTATGTGAGACTTCTAGAGATCAATATCCTAAAAATGTTTGTTGACGTCAATGCTATTTTTATTGACAGAACATGTATTGCTGTTTGTCAATAGCAGCATGACAGCAGATTGAAGATGTGCAAAACTAATTAAGGAAATTTGAGGATCTCAACTCTCCCCAACTTTTATACTTCAACATGCATTAGGAATGTGTAAAAGACTCAGAAATTGTAAACTTTACTGAAATATTCATACTTCAAACAGGTAATTCTATAATAGAGGATGAGTTAGAAATAGTGGATAAACTTAAGTTAGGTTGGAGTAGAATATTTTACTGAACTTTCGAGCTTCTGTTTATTTTGAAAACATGCATCGTGTTTGTTTCAGTTGCATCTAAAAGTTAGCTGCCTATGACTTATTTATATACATTTTTTAATATTTATGAAATCTTATTAGAAATATGGTGCATGATAAAGGACAGATATACATTCTCTAAGTTTAAATAAGTGCCTGTGGGTTCTTAATTTGTTTGGCTTCTGAATTATCTTACAATTGAATGTAAAGTAATTCCTGATTCAATTAGAGAATTTTTTCCATTGGCATTAAATCATTTATTATATTAGACCACTAGACTGATCAATGTATGTCATTTATTACATTTATTAGTTTATTTTTAATACTCTGGTACGCTTAATTTTTTATTTAGTTGGGGAGTAGGGAATGGAAGTATACAATCTTTGGAAAATATAATGAACTCAATAAACTGAATAATATGGAATAATACAGGAAAATACTGTAAGTTGTATCTTCAGACTGTTGATGAATGTATTCACCTTGCCCTCACCTTCTAATGCTTTCTCCTGTTTTTAAGTCTCTAAAATAAAGTGTGTAATGAAGACAATTTAAGGGGTAAGAGATTCTAGTCCCATAAAATCTCCCCAAAAAATGGCCAGGTATGAGAATTTGGAAGGATATTTTGGAAGTACTACTGTAGAGTCCCTTCCTGGGCATGGACTTTAGGGGCAGAGCCCTGCCATGCTCATTGCTGTGTAACAGTCAATCAGCACTTACCTGGTCGAATGGCAGTACTGTTATCTCATGTTGTGCAGAAACCTGAGACAGCTGTTTCAGAGTTGGACCTGCTTCTTGTTTGTTTTTCTCTGTGTAACTATAACCTGCGAAGAGGAGAGAGTTAACAAAACAACCAAGTGTATCTGAGCCCTCTAGATAGGTTTGAAGAAATTCCATCAAGAGAGAAGCAACAGTGCAGAAGTGTTCTAGGTGATTCTAATTTTATTCCTGCTAATGATTTAAAGATTAAAACTTCTATTTAAAAAATACAAAAACAAATATCTCCATGTTGGAAGTGAAAATGAGATTTCAAGGCAACTGTATATCTGATACTGAGTTAGGAACAGGAAACTTTGGAAGCTAAAGCATTTAATAGATGGTCAGTTTCTAATCAACATTTTAATTCTGGATTTAAGAAAATACAAACTAGCATAATTTGTGAACTGTGATTCTTTCTCAATGTTATTATTCTAAATTGATGAGTTTACGTCTAATAGAGTCTGAAAATGGAAATAATAGCGTCTACCACAAACGGCTTTCAGGGGTTAGATTAATTAATATATTTATAGTGTTTATATCAAAAACTGTAAACTGTTATTATGACTTATATACTCATTATTTTACATACTGAGGAACTCACATGATTGATTTAATTTTATTTACTTATGAAGGTCTCTTGATATGAATGATGTTGATAAAGAATAGAATAAAATCAACTAAGAAGAGGATATAAATAAACCATCTGTCTTGGATTTCTTACAGAAAAGTCTTCATGGATGCGATAATGTTTGAGCAGGATTTTTGAAGAATAGATAGAAGCTTGCTTAGTAGACAGATGTTCAATGCAAGCTGAATAATATTGCTGTATGTTTAGATGCATTCTAAGTACTTCTCTCATATTTGCTAGATCAATGTTTAACAATTTTTCTGTGTATACACATCACCTGAGGACCTTGTTAAAAATGCAGATTCTGACTTAGTGGGTCTAGGTCAGGATCTGAGAGTTTGCATTTTGACCAGGTTCTCAAGTGACTTGACCCACACTTTGAGTAGGAAGGTGCTAGATTATTATAATCCCTGGAGTCTTGATATTGCCTTTAGATAACTGTGAAGTTATTTTTTAAATAATGTAGATCCTTCAAGTTAAGGAATGAAAAGAATGCTTCTCAGAAACCATCACTACTCGTGTATGTCTTACTGAAAATCTTGAGTAACTCTCTCTTGTTTTACATTAGCAGTTATTAACCTGTGCTTCTTTGAGGAGCACATTCATAACTCAAGGGCCTCAGAGTATACCAGAGTATACCAATATGGCAGCTTCGTTGGGAAGCACCATAAGCAGAGGATGAGTGGGACAATAGCAAGGGCCCTCTCCTGGCTCCAAGTCTCATTTTTGAAGACAAAGCGTACAGCACATACTGCAAAGCTGCAGGTCTCTGACTTCCTTGACCTGAGCTGGGCGGGCGCATACACATGGGCTCTGTGTAGGTGAGGGACAAGCAGCAGGCTGTGCCAGGATTGGCAGCTGGTGGTGGCTTTGTGGCTTTTGTTTGCAGCTAGCAGCTGCAGGGAGAAGTGTGTCTCTCTCTTGGAGAGGGATGCTGGCAGGAACTGGATGGCATACCAGGGTTCTTCTAGTCAAGCCAAATGACCTAAGGGTTGGTAGCTGCTTCAGCTCCAACTGAGGAAACTCAAGTGTAAATCAGGACTCAGGATGAATATCTGGTCATACATAGGCTAGAAGTCAAGGAGAAAGTCTGCAGTTCAGTGAGCATGCAAATGAATGTTGGTTTGTTCCAGATCTACTAGATGTCAGAATGAGGGAAGTAGGTAAATCCAGATCTCAAGTGCTAAGGGGCTAGACCTGCTGATTATGACCAGTCTTGTTTATGGCTGAGTTGAAGCTGAGGCATGGCTGCATATGATGGCTGAGGAGCTTCGGTGCATATATTTAGTTGAAGCAAGAACAAGGTAGTTGCTAAGAAGTATGTATTTCTAGAAATAGTCCCTCATGTGTATTCAGAATAAGAACATGAACACTACCCAAGTACATTCTCTGTCTTAGTTGTATTCTGTGGCAGTTGCAGAATTTCCAGTGCCGCCTAAAATCAATTTCTGATTCTATAATCATGTATTCACTTGACTGAGATTTTAGATCAGTCACCTTGAGTAGGTGCTAGAATCCGAGGAGTTAAGTATCACCAGAGATGTCTGGGCTCATATGTCCTGAGACTCTCAGAACAGTTGAGGATATGTTGCTAGTTTTGATGAAAGCAGCACAGAGCCTGATGTGAAACTATTCAACAAGTCAGTGATGCTCATTTTTTTCATTTAGTGAGTATTTATTCACTGCTCACTATGTTTGTAACACTCTCCTAATTTTTGATAATAATAAAAAGAAAAAAATTAACAAGATAGGCATGACCCTGGCTTCCATGGAGGTAGACAAGACCCACATTTCCAAACAGTAAACATCATGACTGTATGTTGTTATAAGTGATATAAAAGAAACACACGCCCATACCCAATACTGGACTAGTGAATCATTTTAGAAAGTCATCTTCTGTAAACAGATTGGTCAAAGAAGGCCTGCTGAGGAATTGACCAAAAGCACAAGGTGGTTCCTCTCTGATTCACAGTGTGATTTTGCATTCTATGACAGGACACTTGTGAATAGAACAGAGATAGTGGAATAAAAGACTCAGGTCTGGGCCAGAAGACTAGCAAATGACAAGAGCTCCAGTTCTACAAAGAAGTACTAAGAGGACGAAAACTGAGGATGGAAACTGAGATTGGACCTCTGGTCCATAACCCAGCCTTTTGGATGGGGCCTAAATATGAGTGAGGATGGGAGAGTCTCCTTTGGGAATTTAGGTTGCGCAGATTCCAGTTTCTCAGCCAGTGGCGACTGTAAGGATCGAGGGTTTAGGTGGCAAGTGTGGAGGTATTAAGAAACTCAAGTCAGACGACTTGACTGTTTTCAGCATATATTTGGCTTCCCCTGCTTGGACTGTACACCAGAAAAATCTGATAGGCAGGTAGATAATCAAATGTGATCTTCCACAAGTTGTTGGCACCAGCAAAACTGGCACAAATGCATCAACCTAAAAACTCACATAAATTATGTTTCTGAATTCATCCAAAGGACCTTGGACAAAGTATTCTGTAAGTAATAAAATTCAACCCTATTAACAAACTTAGAGAGAGAGAGAGAAAACAATGTAATTAAGTTTGTCCTTGATGGCTATAATTAATAGAATAAATCTACATGGATAAGTGAAATTATTCTCTCAAATTATAGTTTTATTTTACAAATAATAATTTTAAAAAACCTCCTCAAAACTTCTGTCAGAACATCAAAACTCCAAAGTCTATGAGAAATGACAGGTATTTTAAGACTAAAGTTTGATTAGAAATGTGATAAGAAAAAGGTGATTTCTGAAGAACAATGGGGGAATTTGAAAGCACTCCCTCGATTCCCGAAATAGAAATGCAAATCTGAAACTGTCTCTGAATGATTTAAAGAAGCTGAACAAACTTGAAGTGATCATATTTCAGATCAGGTAATTCTGAGGTGAAATAAAGGATGAAAATCATATATGAAAGAGGAAAAGGTCAGAGAAAGGAAGGAGTAGGGAAATAAAAGGCAAAAGAAATGACAGTGAGAAAGAGGTTTAACAAATACCATCTTGACCTTGCACGTGACTCAGATATTCCCTCTTGACCTGTGTGCAAGGGTAGGAAGGAGGAACTGATCTAGGAGACAAAAATCTCCTTTCTGTTTGTCTATACCATCCAATCGATTGATTCTCCAATGCTTCATTCAGCTTTCCTCTGCTTTCTAGTTTTTATTTTCCAATGACCCTTATTGGCTATATGACTTTTCTCTTTCTTGAATGTTCAATGTAGAAGATATGACTTAGACTGCCAGAGCTGGATCATAAGAGTAAAATTCCACACTTCTGTGATAGTCTACATTTTTAAGTAAACCATGAGGTTTTTTTCAGTTTCATAGTTTTAATCAAATGACACCATTATATGAGAGAAACTTTATGGAGAAACTATTGAACTTTAAGCCCAGATGTCCTCAGCTTCATTAAATTGGTGTCTCCAACATACAACCCCTAGAAGCCTCCCTCACTAAAATACCTTCTGGATTCTGACCGCAGCAGGGTCAGACAGGATACTCATCTTGAACTATAGAGAAAGCTAGAATAAATGGTCTGGGGTCTGTTATATCCTGGGAGAGCCCTGTGTGCCCGTCTCACTTGTCACCCTTTCTGGCACTATATTTGCCATGTCTTCTTGTCCACACTTGGTTTCTGATGAGAACTTCACCTCTCCTTGATAAAGTTGACATATTGTGGGGAAGGTCCATGGCTTGCAGAACTCTGAGTCTCAGCATATCTCTTGTTTCTTAGTCTTTCTACTGGGGGAATGCACAAGACACTATTCTCTGATATACTCTTGAAGTCTTGTAAAAATGAACACTCTCTCCAAAGCCCATTTTGCCTGCTGCTTGAAACTGAGAGTCATGAAGTGGAGAAATTCCAGCTCAATGACTTTCCACCTTGATTTCATTAAAAAAAAACACTGAGAGAGCTTATAAAGTCATGTAGATATTTCAGTCCCCACACTAGGCAACTTAATCTGAGTAACTTGGGTCTCAGTAGTTTCTAAAGCTCTTCAGATAATCCTACTGTAGTGCTATTGCTGAGAATGATTTATTATAAGCTGCTGAAGGAAATGGCGACCCACTCCGGTATTCTTGCCTGGAAAATCCCACGGACGGAGGATCCTGGTAGGCTACAGTCCATGGGCTCTCAAAGAGTCGGACATGACTGCGTGACTTCATTCTCATCTAACAAAATTAGATTCCTTTAGGTATCACCATATGAATACCAACTTCACCAATTGCACCATTTCTGTAGAAATTTAGATTTGAACATCCACTTTCAGGGACTCTGTAATGAAGTAAGTCCATTCAACCCTTGCTTCCCCATTCAAGCCTCCCCTGCAGCTGCGTCATAGTGGAAGCTAAGTTGAGACAGGCACGATGCAAGGACAGCAAGTAAGAAGGGGAAATGAATTTGTGTGTGTTTGTGTTGTTGTTTTCTTGACAGTTTCTGGAAGGAAATGCATATTGAGAAAGGAAGTGTGTTATATTTCTTTTTTTTTTTTTTGTACTTATTTCCCCTAAAGTCAGGAACAAGACAAGGGTGCCCACTTTCACCACTACTATTAAGTATAGTTCTGGAAGTTTTGGCCACAGCAATCAGAGCAGAAAAAGAAATAAAAGGAATCCAAATTGGAAAAGAAGAAGTAAAACTCTCACTGTTTGCAGATGACATGATCCTCTACATAGAAAATCCTAAAGACTCTACCAGAAAACTATTAGAGCTAATCAGTGAGTATAGTAAAGTTGCAGGATATGAAATAAACACTCAGAAATCCCTTGCATTCCTATACACTAATAATGAGAAAGTAGAAAAGAAATTAAGGAAACAATTCCATTCACCATTGCAATGAAAAGAATAAAATACTTAGGAATATACCTACCTAAAGAAACTAAAGACCAATATATCAAAAACTATAAAACACTGATGAAAGAAATCAAAGAGGACGCTAATAGATGGAGAAATATACCATGTTCGTGGATTGGAAGAATCAATATAGTGAAAATGAGTATACTACCCAAAGCAATCTACAGATTCAATGCAATCCCTATCAAGCTACCAGCAGTATTTTTCACAGAACTAGAACAAATAATTTCAAGATTTGTATGGAAATACAAGAAACCTTGAATAGCAAAAGCAGTCTTGAGAAAGAAGAATGGAACTGGAGAAATCAACTTGCCTGACGTTAGGCTCTACTACAAAGCCACAGTCATTAAGGAAGTGTGTTATATTTCATTTGCAGATTCAAGTGTATTTATTTGTCGAATGCAAAATAGGGCAACTAGCACTCCTAGAGATGGGTTTTTCCTCATGTTGCCAAAAGTGTGCAGCCATGATGGAAGATACAAAGTTTCTGCCTTAGGATCAGACAACTCTCCTTTTGATTTCCTCTCCATGCTGACTTACTTTGCCCCTGATTTCTGCATTAGAAGTTCTAATGAGGTAAAACATTAGAGTACTCTGGAAATGGATACCTTTACAAAGTAAGTAAAATGGTGGGGAATCTTCATATCATTCACCTGGGGAAAAAGAAAAACAAAGAAAATATTTGAATGCAATACAGTTTCCAAAATATAAGAGTTCCAGTTCATTAACTCAGTAGAGACATTTGACTTGCTCTGTTCATTTCAGTTCAGTCGCTCAGTCGTGTCTGACTCTTTGCGACCTCATGAACCGAGCACATCAGGCCTCCCTGTCTATCACCAACTCCCAGAGTTTACCCAAACCCATGTCCATTGAGTCGGTGATGCCATCCAACCATCTCATCTTCTGTTGTCCCCTTCTCCTATAACCTTCAATCTTTCCCAGCAACAGGGTCTTTTCCAATGAGTCAGCTCTTTGGATCAGGTGGCCGAAGTATTGGAGTTTCAGCTTCAACATCAGTCCTTCCAGTGAACACCCAGGACTCATCTCCTTTAGGATGGACTGGTTGGATCTCCTTGCAGTGCGAGGGACTCTCAAGACTCTTCTCCAGCACCACAGTTCAAAAACATCAATTCTTCGGCTCTCAGCCTTCTTCACAGTCCAACTCTCACACTCATACATGACCACTTGGAAAACCATAGCCTTGACTAGACGGACCTTTGTTGACAAAGTAATGTCTCTGCTTTTTAATATGCTATTTAGATTGGTCATAACTTTCCTTCCAAGGAGTAAGTGTCTTTTAATTTCATGGCTGCAATCACCATCTGCAGTGATTATCGAGCCCCCCAAAATAAAGTCAGCCACTGTTTCCACTGTTTTCCCATCTATTTCTCATGAAGTGATAGGACCAGATGCCATGATCTTAATGTTTTCAAAGTTCTGAATGTTGAGCTTTAAGCCAACTTTTTCACTCTCCCCTTTCACTCTCATCAAGAGGCTTTTATGTTCCTCTTTACTTTCTGCCATAAGGGTGGTGATATCTGCATATGCGAGGTTACTGATATTTCTCCCGGCAATTTTGATTCCAGCTTGTGCTTCATCCAGACTTACTCAGTACAACTTATTAAATACAATCCAAAAATAAAAGAACTGATGGAAAATGGCTCCAAAATTTTAGTCAAGAAGTTATTCCAAATGTCATTCTTTATTGTCTTCTAGAACAACAAAAAAGTAGGTATGAAACATTGCAACCGAATTGTAATGGTGCTGGCAAATGGGAAAATGGTTGGTGTTTTATATTGAGGGGTATTCATTTGAGAAAGTTAAGTACCATTGAGTTTCCTTTTATTCAGTTTTAATGGAGTAGAACTTAGTGAAAGAACCTGTGATAGGTCTCTATAAATGACTTTTTCAGTGTACAGTGAAGTCACTTTTCCAGTGTGAAGTGAAATCTAGAAAACTACATCATTTTCAAAGAGTAAAACATCATGGTACTTAGAAAGACAGCCTTCCACCCTAATCCTGGAAGGATTTCCCATCATTATAACACTTCATTTTCTACTTCCCTGCTAGCTCAGACAGTAAAGAATTTGCCTGAATTGCAGGAACCTGGGTTGGGAAGATCCACTGGAGAAGAGAATGGCAACCCACTCCAGTATCCTTGCATGGAGAATTCCATGGACAGACCACGGGATCACAAAGAGTCAAACATGACTGAGCAACTAAACACACTTTCATAACAACAATAGCTTTAGGATCTCCTCAGCAAGAAGTGGAGAAGGCGATGGCACCCAACTCCAGTACTCTTGCCTGGAGAATCCCATGGACGGAGGAGCCTGGTGGGCTACAGTCCATAGGGTCGCTAAGAGTTGGACACGACTGAGAGACTTCAGTTTCACTTTTCACTTTTATGCATTGGAGAAGGAAATGACAACCCTCTCCAGTATTCTTGCCTGGAGAATCCCAGGGACAGAGGAGCCTGTTGGGTGCTGTCTATGGGGTTGCACAGAGTCCAACATGACTGACACGACTTAGCAGCAGCAGCAGCAACAGCAGCAAGAAGTACATCCTTATTCTATAAATGTTTGTAGAATTAATAAATTTGATAAGAGAATGAATAGTGAACTGAAAAGGAATCATGAGGGCACTTTAACCATGCAAGATTATCAATGTTAATCAAATGTCTTAAAGTAATTCTGACACTTTGATCTAGCAATTCCACTTCAGGAATGTCTTCTGAGGAAATAATCAGATATACACGTTCATAACAGCATGTTAATAATGTTAAAAAACAGAATATTAGATGAAATATAAATGTCCAATAAATTAGAGGATTATGTAAATATATGATCATGCTTCTGAAGGCTATACAAGGTGATTACGAAAATCTTCATGGTTGACTATGTGGAAAAAATAAATGGAAATGCACATTTTCAGATAATTAAATACAAGGATGTGGCTTTTCTATCTATCTGTAAAAGACTGGAAAGAAATATACTAACATATCAGTAAGAGATATTCTCTGAGTACTTAGAAAATGGAGATTATTATTATAGTCTATATTTTGCATGTATTTTATGCTATGTTTTAACTGGGGAAAAAGTGGAAATGTTAATATTGAAAAACAGTTTTATATCTTAAGATTGTAGAAGATAAAATGTAATACAAAGTGAAAGTGAAAATGTGAGTCACTTAGTCATGTCTGATTCTTTGTGACACCGTGGACTTTAGCTTACTAGGCTCCTCTTTCCATGGAATTTTCCAGGCAAGAATAATGGAGCAGGTTGCCACTTACAAAGTGACCTGTTAGTAAAGTTCAATCAAAATCTTCATGGTGTGGGGCCATAGATGGCATTAAGGCATCTTGAGGGAGAATGTTGCGCAGACAGCTTGCTGTCTTGTTGGAACAGTACAAGACTGTATTTAATGTCTATTAGATTCTAAGCCCTGATTGAAGTGCTGAGAAGGCACAAAGGAGAGTAACAACATGGGCTACCATAGACAGAATGGCTTCAAGGACATGCAGGCAGCAAAAGGTACCGGTTATCCATGGAAAGGACAAAGTGGTTCAGGCAAGCAGTAGAGGCAGAAATGAGCATTGGGTGTTCAGGGAAAAAGGAAGGGGCAACCCAAATGAAGTGGAGGTGGCTTGGTGAGGAATAATGGAAATCAAACATACTCGATTTGGGGCTGTTAGATTTTGAGCAAGGTTATGAACTGACCAGAGAACTAATAGGGCCACATGCATTGGATACGGGAATGAAATAAGGAAGGCAACCAAGTCACTGTAGTTACTTAATGAACTATTCTTCATTAATTAAGGATTGGGGAAATAAATGATAAAAATGGGATCAACTCAACTGAAGATACAGAAATTACAAATAGCACCTTCAAATGGACTATTTGATGGTTAACATTGCCACATCAGAGGAAAACACAATCTTCTAGGTAAAAAGTAGGCAATAGAAAGGGAAAGAATGTGCCTTTCAAGGTGTGAGTCAGAGGCAAAGAAGTAAACGAAGTCATAAATATGCAAGGCAAGCACAGGCAGAAGTGTGCTCTTGGCAAGAAGCACAGAAATTCAAAAGAGCAGAGAGACTCAATCTATTCATCTGGGTGCTTACCAGGAACAATAGGGCTGCTTTAAATATGGACACTGTCTATGGCCAAACGCAACAGCACTGCATCGTGTTGCCGTCTGCTGTGAAGCGAAGGCCCTGAAGGTTTTACCTACAGAGAAATATTTGACATCAGATGTTTGGGGAATTTTTCTCAAAAAGAAAAGAATGAATTATAAAATCTCAAGAGTTCCAAAGAATGGATAGTGACAAGTAAACAAGGCAAGATTTAAAAAGAAAAACAGAAAAACTTTCAGAGTTACAGGGATATGTTATTGCAATTATTGAGAAAGGAGAGGGCATATTTGTCATGGCCTGAGTGAACTGAATGGAAATATGATTTGCTTGACTCATGGTGTCCCAGAGAAAACAGGACTTGTTAATAACATGCATAATTTTTGTGGAAAATGCAATAAACTCGGTACCTTTAGTTGGGAGAGAAGATGAGTGATGCCACAGGGATCAGGCACACTCTTCCACCAGATATTTCCAGGGGTCTAGGGAAATTGCAGTCTGGATCAATGGTGCCATCTGCCCAGGCTTAGTTTTGGCAAGCTGTTAACTTGTTGCCTCAGGTCATACATTGATTACTAGATTAAAGGTTAAAATGTGAATCTAAACATTCTGATCCAGCTACCAGCACCACCAGGTAAAGAAAACTGGCCTCCAATGTTCAATTATGTTTGTCTGTTATGGACATTTATCTATAGGGTTCTTGTGTCACATGTAGTAAGCATCTCTATAAAGAATCTGATGAGATCAAGTCAGGTGAAGAGATCTGCATTTATAAAGAAAAACTACTGAGTGTGTGTGTATGTTTAAATTCTACTGGGACCAAGTGAGACACAGTTTCTAAAGCCTAGAAATATGATTCTGGAAGAGAAATAACAAAACACTGAGTAAAAAATATACAAATGACATAATAAAAGTTCATTAAATTTAACCATCAAAAGTAAGTGGAAAGATAAAGTACTCTACATGCTAAAGGAAAATAAGAGGAAAACATAGGAATTATGTAGAGAACTATTTTATTTCTCTTGGTTTTCTTAGACGATGGTGCATAATTTCTGAATGTCCCAATAAAGCATGTGAGTCTGTTGTGATCACTAATCAGAGTAATTGTTGAGGATAATGATGGTCATTGTTATCAGGATTGACCTATGTGATATCTTTAAAGATAGGAATGTCCCAAAGAAATACTGTTATTGAACTCCTGAGAATAATTTGTTAATACATGTGTGGGTTAACTACGAGTTTATTACTAGATACATTTTTAGGGAAAACATTCCTACTAATAGTTAGCACTCACTCAAACTGATCAGAAGAACATCAATAGAGAATTGTAGCACCTCTGCAAAATGATGCATTGATAGACTTTGAACATGCATGACCTTATTAGTTAAGACAGAAAGATGTTGCCTGGAGTGACAGGAACTAATCACAGTCCTTGTAGAAATGGAAGGAGCTTTAGAAGGAAATCATTGCCAATCCCTTCGTTGTGCAAATGAGGATCTAAGCTTAGACAGGTTGTCACTTGCCCAAGGTTATATCATTAACTGCTGTGGTAGTTGAGTCCAGACTGGAACCCAGGTCTCCAGAGAAAAGTTATCAGAAATCTGGATTGACTTTGGTCAGCCTTCCTGATAGCTCCCTGCCTCTATTCTACCCACCAAGCCAGGACTGTGTAGGCTCTTACCACAGAAATAACAGAACCAAGAGGCTGTGGATGGGAGGTAAACAGGTGCGAGAGAATAACAGTTTAGAGTGCCTGTAGGGTAGCATGTATCCACAAGTTATTTTCTGCCAAATTTAACAGTTTAAAGACTGAGGGGTATATATATGGCTTATGTGGTTTATAACAAAACTACAAGTTATTCAGGCTATGAAGGTGACAACTAAATGCTCTTTATCATCACCAACATTACCATTATCACATCATCACCATTTACTGAGCCCTAATAATGTGCATGACACTGCATTAGACACTTTATAAATATTATATCTTTGGCTTTCAAAAAGATAATACTGTGTTATTTAATATGTCATGAAAACTGGCCTAAAAAGTGAAGAAGGCTGTTTATAGTATGTGTAATTACTAAATTATGGAGCTGTATTCTGATCACTGATTGATATCAACCCACAGTGATTCTCTCCACTATCAAATTAAAAATATTAACAGGTGGCATAATTTGCCATTCTAGCTTTTATACTTCCAGGTAAATATTTTAATATTAGGCAGCATCCTGGGACACCTCTCATCTTTTCCAGTCCCTCTTGCAGTATTTTACTTGAAATGTGTAACTTGTGTTAGAAAAATGCAAAATGGCAAAATTGATAAAGGAGCACCTGAAGGCAGTCACAGGTGAAGTGGTCAGAGGAGGATGGTCCCAGGTGGAATTGGCGACCCTAGCTGCTTTTCCTGGCTCTAGGCCTAGAGAGTTCATAAATAAATACATGGTGGTTTATTTTTAGAAGGTAGGTTTTCTGGATTTTAGAAAAAAATTCAAAAAGTATAAACACTGCTGCTAAAATGGTTTGCTTGTAAAGAGTTATCAAGATGTTATAGATGCTCTATAAATGCTATATTGCTAAGTGGTAGCAATTTCAGCTATACATTTTCAAGTATTTAAAAAAACTGATGGCAACATGTGGGTGTGATGCTGGTGACAGGTTTGGTGTTCATCCTTTCCTGGTAGAGGAAGCTGGAAGACCTTGTCAGAATTTTAGGCCTGAGCTCTGCTTTGGATTCCTGGCCCTTGATGAACTCAGTCATGGTCTGACTTCTCTGAGATTACCATTTTGCAGTCAAGAAGTGTTTATCCAATGGCTGCCATGTGCCATGATACAGAGGTTGATAAAAAGACATGGCCTATAATTGCAATTTTCAGTCTAATGGAAGGGGCAAGCATTGAACAAATAAACACAGGGATACACACGTAATTGTAGATTGTACTAAGTATTATAAAGAAGTGAAGTCGCTCAGTCATGTCTGACTCTTTGCAATCCCATGGACTGTAGCCTACCAGGCTCCTCCCTCCATGGGATTCTTCAGGAAAGAGTACTGGAGTGGGTTGCCATTTCCTTCTCCCGGGGATCTTCCCGACCCAGGGATTGAACTCGGGTCTTCTGCATTCCAGACAGACACTTTAACCTCTGAGCCACAACAGAAGGAGAAGGAAACGTCAGTATGGGGAATGGAAAGGAAGCCCCTGAAGGCAAAGTTACAGGTGAGGTGAGTAGGAGAGAAGTATCCCTTGGCTGGCCCCCTGCTGAGTCTACTTCTGTTAAAGAGCCTGTCCTCCTGGGAAGGAGGGTGGTGGAAATGCACATACCCTACAGAGAGAAATTAAGCTAAAATAAAAGTGAGGTTGATTCAACCTGAATGAAAGAATATGACCTGGCAAACAGATAATTACAAACACTGTACATAATGGCTGGCTATATGAAACAGTAAAAAAAGGAGTTAAAGCTAGTATGAGAAGATAGTAAAAGAAATGCCAAGGTGCTGGCTGCTAATGATACGGAAAAATTGCTTTATCAAGGTATATCATAATAGGAAATCTAGTGATCTGACTTTCATTAATAAAGAAATTCAATTACATCACAATTTCAGAAGACAGTTTTTAAAAGAAAGGGCTGAAGAAGGCATTACTATTTATCTAATTCATGCTTTTTCCAAACTATATGCCTGTACCTTAAACTGATATCTTCCTGATTTTTTGGTATCTGAGAAAAGGTGAATGTTGGTGGGTGAAATCGAACTCTCTCATTGAAACAAAGCTTTATGAAGCTGCTGTATTCCAGCAGAACATTCATTTAACTTATTATTCTTGAGGCACAGGCCTGACAGTGTTATTTCATCTAGTGATCGTAAGGGAAAATGGACGGTGGATTTAAATTAGAAGGATGAGATCACCCCCTTAGCATTATCTGGATCTCCTTAGAGTTCCTCTTATATAGCAGTCACTTGTTGATCTTCTGTCTTTACATACTAGGAAGCATCTGCTATGGGTCAGCACTTCCAAATGTTATTTTAAAAAGTTAAGAGAGCTATGTTTACAATGGAAGCAGGGACTCTGGACCACAAGCTTCCTTCCAGTGGCCCATTCATTCAGTCATTTATTTATTTATTCAAACATATTCCATGTATTCAATCAACATTTATTAAATACTTCATAAATTTAGGTACTTTTGTTGTGTTAGGAATTAAAAACAGGATTGAAACCCAGTATACATGCATGCATGCAGCTTTTAAGAACTTTAAAGAGCAGAGAGGCAGACTGCCAAATAAATTGAAACATTTTAATACTGAGAGAGAAATACTGTACCTGACAGAGTTAAATAGAGAAGGAGTACTTTTATTCAAGACTACTGTAACACAGGAGAGCAATTGAATTCTATTCAGACAATAGATGGAAGAGTTTTCCAGCCCTGGGTTCAGCTAGTGAAAAATACTGGACAATATTAAAGAGGAAGTGAAAGCTGGTCAATGTAACTGGGCCTTCTGTGTTTGCTAATTGGTGCTTATCTTTGGAAAGTTGGGCTGCTATCTTCACACGGACCCTGGAAAATAAAGGTGCTATCTTTCTTGATGATTACTTTTCAAAGAGATGTCTCCTAGGTCCTTGAGAAGGACCTTCCTGGTTTGTAAAACTGACAAGAGGCTGGGAGAATGCTTACATCTCAAAGAGACAAAGACAGCATTTACTGCTGTTCTCTAAAGTAAAATCTCTAAGAAAAGGGATGTCTGGGGCCTTTGGGCAGGAAGAAATCTAACTCAAGTTTAGTTAAGCAGAGGCAACATTAAGGGTGTCTTGGTCAATTCAGTGTGATGAATGAAGTGATGGAGTTTATCTCAAGGAAAACATAGGAAGATAAGTATTAAATTACATTGGAGAGATAAATTGAGGGTGACCCATGGGACCTTTAAAAGTTAGAGTAAGTGGCAAGATAGTGTGCTCAAAAACTGGACTCTAAATTATTTGGGATTTTAACCTTGACTGCTCCTTGTTACACCCGTGTGATATTGGACAAGGCAAGCCTGTTTGAGCTACTATTTTTATCTTTAATGGGGAAATGACTGTATATGTCTGATTCATAGTCTTGTAGTGAGTATCAAATACAATAAGATTTACCTAGAGCCCTATTAAATAGCACAGCAGTAAATAAATGCAATGTAAAATTGTTAGAAATTATTGACTAAGCCCATGAAAACCTGGAAATAAAAATCAAAGAATTACTTCCTAAAGACTCTAAACCCAGTCAGTTTAATGAATATATTCTTTTCAGTTTTCAAATAACTGGTAATTCTCTTTCTGTATAATCCATTCTGTTCTCCCTGCCCCACCCCCTGCAATCCTATTTGAAAATATATAACTTTATTTTACTAAGCCATGATAATCTACAGTCTGAAATCTTTAGAAGAAAGCACAAAAGACAAAACTACAGACTATATTTCAGATCTTTTCATCAAACATATCCATGTGGGGCTTGTTATAGCAAAAAAAAAAAGGTTTGTGTTACAAAATCTAATAATCAACAGGTCAGAGAGAGAAAAAAAAAACACACTATTTTCAAAAGATCAGGACATTTTACAGTTTATAGCAAATTTTTATTTTAAGTCTATAGAAAGTAATGTAAAAATAGTTATCATTTATAATAAAGGCTATTTACTGAAGTCAACAGACAACATTATACTTAACCTTGAAACTGTACTGGCATTCCCATTAAATTGAAAACAAGACCAGAAGGCACTGACATTACTATTAGTGTTGTTCTGGGAGCAGGAATCAATCAATTGCAACCATCAGCAACTATAGAAGTACTGTCAAAAAAAAAAAAAAAAAAAAGAGAGAGAGAGAAAAACACAATCATTGCATTCTCAGAAAAAATATGTATAAATCAAGAGATTCTACTAAAAATAAATTAGAAATACTGTTTTTAAAATAAAATTGTTACAAGTAAATATACAAAACAATAGAGTTCAATATAGTAGCCAAAATAGTTGCAAAATTAATTTTGAAATACTGCATTTCCAATAACCTAACACTTGAATTATAAAACACACAGAAGGCTTTTGTGAACACTATTACAACAATAATGAAGGTGAAATTAAATGGCTAAACAAAGAGACAGGCATAGTATGTTCTCAAATGGGAAACTGACTTTTATGAAAGTAGATACATTAATCATTTTCATATTAATATATGTTTCTAAATGGAATAATGGTAGGAATATTAAACTTCATGAAGTAGTTAAAAAGTGATAAAGCCATAAAAAAGTAAAGTTATAAAAGTCATCTGTTATTAAAATTAGAACCATACATAATTGAATGAAGAAATTTAAAAGATTACTGTCCTCCTCCACACATTCTCCCAGTTTCCAAACAAACAGAATAGCTAGAGACATCTGTAGAGGATCTGCCTCTGTAAATATTACAGTGAGTTATAAATAGGCAATACTTAACATGTTCCAGGCACAAGAAGTGGTATCAGTCAGTTCAGTTCAGTTCAGTCCAGTCACTCAGTCGTGTCCGACTCCTTGTGACCCCATGAATTGCAGCACGCCAAGCCTCCCTGTCCATCACCAACTCCTGGTGTTTACCCAAACTCATGTCCATCGAGTCAGTGATGCCATCCAGCCATCTTATCCTCTGTCATCCCCTTCTCCTCCTGCCCCCAATCCCTCCCAGCATCAGGGTCTTTTCCAATAAGTCAACACTTTGCATGAGGTGGCCAAAGTACTGGAGTTTTAGTTTCAGCATCAGTCCTTCCAATGAACACCCAGGACTGATCTCCTTTAGGATGTACTGGTGGGATCTCCTTGCAGTCCAAGGCGCTCTTAAGAATCTTCTCTAACACCACAGTTCAAAAGCATCAATTCTTTGGCCCTCAGCTTTCTTCACAGTTCAACTCTCACATCCATACATGACCACAGGAAAAACCATAGCCTTGACTAGACGGACCTTAGTTGGCAAAGTAATGTCTCTGCTTTTGAATATGCTGTCTAGGTTGGTCATAACTTTCCTTCCAAGGAGTAAGCATCTTTTAATTTCATGGCTGCAGGCACCATCTGCAGTGATTTTGGAGCCCCTCCCCCAAAAAAATAAAGTCCAGTGCTATTTGCAGTGTCCCTCCCTCCTCACTACACAACTGAACAAGTGAGCCTAAATAAGTGACCACCTACTCCCTCTTGTGTCAGGGCAGAAATTAGACACTGAAGAGATTTGCAAAAAGAGGAAGCCAAAATAAAGAAGTGGTAACTGTTATGGAAGTGACAGGTGTAACAGGTTAAAACCCTGTAGTTAACATTGACTATGCATTGGAGGGGGCCAATTGACATTTGAGAACAAGTACAAGCTGGAACAAGGAACTATGTGAAACTGAATTGACCCCACACTGCCCACAACAGCTCCAGAAAAATTCATATAGTTTTACTATTATCATTTATAAAAAATCAAGTTATTTATTACTCCTTTAATTTTCATTTTTATAACCTACTATCACCTTGCCAAAAAAGCCTATTATTAAGGCAGATTTCATATGTATATACTTTACAATTTTTGTGATTGATTTTGATTTGTATTTTCAATATTGTGTTTTTGAGAGTCCAACCTCTACTCTAGATTTTTAATCTTTGCTTTTTGGTGTTTGTTATCAGTTTTGTACCTTTAAGAATCTAATCTTCAGTATCCATTTTCACTTAAGGGTGTGATTACTGGCTTGATTGCTCTCTCCACTTTTGACTCTCCCTTTACTCCCCCAGGTCACCTCTATCTCCTTCCTCCCCCTTCTCTTCTCTGCTTGACTTTGTGTATCTCTCTGAGTGTTCCAGACTGTGAAGAGTACTTAGGGATTTGATTACTGGCTAGATTGCTCTCTCCCCTTACAACTTCCCCTCTTCTCCTCCTGGTATGTCTCCCTCCTCTCTCTCCTCTTCTCCATGTAACTCTGTGAACCTCTCTGGGTGTCCCTCAGTGTGGAGAATTGTTTCACAATTAACCTAGATGTTTTATCATCTGTGCTGTATGGATAGAGAAGTCTTGAGACTATTGTAAGAATAAGACTGAAAGCCAGAGGCAGGAGGCTTAACTCCAAAACTTGAGAACATCTGAGAACTCCTGATTCCAGGGGACGTTAATAGATAAGAGCTCATCCAAAAGCCTACATACCTAAAATGAAACCAAGTTTCACCCAAGAGCCAACAAAGTCTAGAGCAAGACATACCAAGCTTATTCTCCAGCACAGTAGGAAAACAACCCAGAGCATTAAAAGACTGGCTTCTGAAAGCCATGCCAAACCCAAGACAACCCAAAACTCACTACTGGACACTTCATTACACTCCAGAGAGAAGAGATCCAGCTCCACCCAGCAGTCACAGATGTAAGCTTCCATAACCAGGAAACCTTGACAAGCCACTAGTCCAACCCCACCCTCAGGGAGCAGATTCCATAACAAAGAGGAACTATGAACTTCCAGCCTACAGAAAGGGCACCCCAAACACAGCAATCTAAACAAAATGAAAAGGCAGATAAATATTCATCAGTTAAAGGACCAGGATAAATGCCCACCAAACCAAAAAAGGAGGAGGAGTAAGGGAGTCTACCTGAGTAGTAACTGGGAATAATGATAGTAAAGATGATCCCAAATTTTGAAAATAAAATGAAGTTTCAAATAAATACACTAGAGATGAAGATTTAGAAGTTGCAAGAAATATTGACAAGGACCTTGAAGAAATAAAGAAGAGTCAATCATTAATGAATAATGCAATCAGTTCAGTTCAGTCACTCAGTGTGTCCTACTCTTTGCGACCCCAGGACTGCAGCACACCAAGCCTCCCTGTCCATCACCAGCTCCTGAGTTTACTCAAACTCATATTCATTGAGTCGGTGATGGCATCTAACCATCTCATCCTTCCACCTTCAATCTTTCCCAGTATCAAGGTCTTTTCCAGTGAGTCAGTTCTTAGCATCATGTGATCAAAGTGTTGGAGTTTCTGCTTCAGCATCAGTCCTTCCAATGAATATTCAGGACTGATGTCCTTTAAGATGGACTGGTTGGATCTCCTTGTAGTCCAAGACTACAAGAAGACTCTTGAGAGTCTTCTACAACACTGCAGTTAAAGAGCATCAATTCTTCACTGCTCAGTTTTATTTATAGTCCAACTCTCACATCCATACATGATTATTGGAAAAACCATAGCTTTGACTAGAAGGACCTTTGTTGGCAAAGTAATGTCTTGGTCACAATTTTTCTTCCAAAGAGAAAGTATCTTTTAATTTCATGGCTGCAGTCACCATCTACATTGTTTTGGAGCCCCCCAAATAAAGTCTGTCACTGTTTCTATTGCTTCCCCATCTATTTGCCATGAAGTGATGGGACCAGATGCCAAGGTCTTAGTTTTCTGAATGCTGAGTTTTAAGCCAACTTTTTCACTCTCCTCTTTCACTTTCATCAAGAGGCTTTTTAGTTCTTCTTCACTTTCTGCCATAAGGGTGGTATCATCTGCATATCTGAGGTTATTGATATTTCTCCTGGCAATCTTGATTCCAGCAGCCCAGCGTTTCTCATGATGTACTTTGTATATAGTTAAATAAGCAGGGTGACAATATACAGCCTTAATGTACTCCTTTCCCGATTTGGAATCAGTCTGTTGTTACAAGTCCAGTTCTAACTGCTGCTTCCTGACCTGCATACAGATTTCTCAAGAGGCAGGTGAGGTAGTCTGGTATTCCCATCTCTTGAAGAATTTTCCAGTTTCTTGTGATCCACACAGTCAAGGATTTGGTGTAGTCAATAAAGCAAAAATAGATGTTTTCTTGGAAATCTCTTGCTTTTTCAGTGATCCAGCAGATGTTAGCGGTTTGATCTCAGGTTTCTTTTGCCTTCTCTACATTCAGCTTGTACATTTGGAAGATCACTGTTCATGTACTGTTGAAGCCTGACTTGGAGAATTTTGAGCATTACTTTACTCTAGTGGTTGAGATGAGTGCAATTGTGCAGTAGTTTGAACATCCTTTTGGCATTGTCTTTCTTTGGGATTAGAATGAAAATTGACCTTTTCCAGTCCTGTGACCAATGCTGAGTATTCCAAATTTGCTGGCATATTGAATGCAGCACATTCACTGCATCATCTTTTAGGATTTGAAATAGCTTAACTGGAGTTCCATCACTTGCCCTAGCTTTGTTCATAGTGATGGTTCCTAAGGCCCATTTGACTTTACATTCCAGGATGTCTGGCTCTACATGAATGATCACACCATTGTGATTATCAGGGTCATGAAGATTTTTTGGTATAGTTCTTCTGTGTATTCTTGCCACCTCTTCTTAATATCGTCTGCTCTTAGGTCCATACCATTTCTGTGCTTTACTGTGCCCATCTTTGCATGTAATTTTCTATGGGTATCTCTAATTTTCTTGAAGAGATTTCTAGTCTTTCACATTCTATTGTTTTCCTCTTTTTTTGCATTCATCACCGAGGAAGGCTTTTTAGCTCTCCTTGCTATTCTTTGGAACTCTGCATTCAGATGGGTGTATCTTTTCTTTTCTCACTTGCCTTTGCTTCTCTTCTTTTCTCAGCTATTTGTAAGACCTCCTCAGACAACCGTTTTGCCTTTTGCTTTTCTTTTTCTTGGGGATGGTCTTCATCCCTGCCTCCTGTACAGTGTCATGAACCTCTGTCCATAGTTCTTCAGGCACTCTGTCTATCAGCTCTATTCCCTTGAATCAATCTATTTCTTACTTATACTGTATAATCATAAGGGATTTGATTTAGGTCATACATGAATGGTCTAGTGGTTTTCCCTACTTTCTTCAATTGAAGTCTGAATTTGGCAATAAGGAATTCATGATCTGAGCCACAGTCAGCTCCCAGTCTTGTTTCTGCTGACTGTATGGAGCTTCTCCATATTTGACTGCAAAGAATATAATCAATTTGATTTCAGTATTGACCATCTGGTGATGTCCATTATAGAGTCTTCTCTTGTGTTGTTTGAAAAGGGTGTTTGCTATGACCAGTGTGTTCTCTTGGCAAAACTCTGCTAGCCTTTGCTTTGCTTCATTCTGTACTCCTAGGCCAAACTTGCCTGTTACTAGAGGTATTTCTTGACTTCCTACTTTTTCATTCCAGTCCCTTGTAATGAAAAGGACATCTTTTTGTGTGTTAATTCTAGAAGGTCTTGTACATCTTCATAGAACCATTCAACTTTAGCTTCTTTAGCATTACTGGTTGGGACATAGACTTGGACATAAACATACTGTGATATTGAATGCTTTGCCTTGGAAGTTAACAGAGTTCATCTGTTGTTTTTGAGATTGCATCCAAGTACTGTATTTCAGACTCTTCTGTTGACTATGATGGCTACTCCATTTCTTCTAAGGAATTCTTACCCACAGTAGTAGATATAATGCTGGAGACTCCTGGACACTCACTGGCAAGTCTGGGTCAGTCTCTTGTGGTGTCACACCTCCTTTCTCCTTGTTCCTCGTGCACACAAGTATCTGTCTGTTCCTTCCAAGAGTCTGTTTCCCCAGTCCTGTGTAAGTTCTGGTGACTCAATGGTGTAGTTAATGGTGATCTCTCTTCAAGAGGGCTTATGCCGTACCCAGGTCTGCTGCACCCAAAGCCCCTGCCCCTGTGGCAGTCCACTGCTGACCTGTACCTCCATAGGAGACACTCACAAACAGTTCTGTCTCAGTCTCTGTGGGGCCTCTGGGTCCTGATGTGCACAAGGTTTTTTGAGCCCTCTGAGCGCCTCTGGTGAATATTGAGTTTGATTCTAAATGCAATTTCGCCCCTCTTACTGTCTTGCTGGGGCTTCTCTATTTATAGATGTGGGATATCTCCTCACAGCTGCTCCAGCGCCATGCAGCTGCTGCTCCAGCACCACACAGCTGCTACTCCAGTGCTGTGCAGCCAAATAATGCAATAAATGAGATCTAAAACTCTCTGGAGGGAACCAACAGTAGAATAACTGAGGCAGAAGATAGAAAAAGTGAGGTAGAACATAGAAATGTGGAAATAAATGAAGCAGAGAAGAAAAAAGAATGAAAAGAAATCAAGGCAACCTCAGAGACCTCTGGGAGAATGTTAAACACCCAAATATTCAAATCATAGGAGTCCCAGAAGAAGAAGACAGAAAAAAAGGGCGTAAGAAAATACATGAGGAGATAACAGATGAAAATTTCCCTAAAATGGGGAGGGAAATAGCCACTCAAGTCCAAGAAACCCAGATAGTCCCAAACAGGATACCCAAGGCAAAACACACATATTAATCAAACTAATGATGGTCAAACACAAAGAGCAAATATTAAAAACAGCAAGGGAAAAGCAACAAATAACACACAAGGGGATCTGCATAAAGATAAGAGCTGATCTTTCAATAGAAACCCTTCAGATCAGAAGGGAATGGCAGAGCATTCTTAAAGTGATGAAAGAGAAAAACCTACAAACCAGATTACTATACCCAGCAAGGGTATCATTCAGATATGAAGGAGAAATCAAAAGCATTATAGACAAGCAACAGCTGAGAGAATTCTACACCACCAAACCAGCTCTTAAACGAATGCAAAGCACCTCAATACATAAGACAAATGTTAAAAGCAGAGCCATTACTTTGCCGACTAAGGTCCGTCTAGTCAAGGTTATGGTTTTTCCTGTGGTCATGTATGGATGTGAGAAATGGACTGTGAAGAAGGCTGAGTGTTGAAGAATTGATGCTTTTGAGCTATGGTGTTGGAGAAGCCTCTTGAGAGTCCCTTGGACTGCAAGGAGATCCAACCAGTCCATTCTGAAGGAGATCAGCCCTGGGATTTCTTTGGAAGGAATGATGCTAAAGCTGAAACTCCAGTACTTTGGCCACCTCATGTGAAGAGTTGACAGATTGGAAAAGACTCTGATGCTGGGAGGGATTGGGGGCAGGAGGAGAAGGGGACGACCGAGGATGAGATGGCTGGATGGCATCACGGACTCGATGGACGTGAGTCTGAGTGAACTGTGGGAGATGGTGATGGACAGGGAGGCCTGGTGTGCTGCGATTCATGGGGTCACAAAGAGTCGGATATGACTGAGTGACTGAACTGCACAAGTATGAAAAGGAAATTAACAGTAACACAGTAAGAGTGGGCTGGAGAAGGCAATGGCAACCCACTCTAGTTCTCTTGCCTGGAAAATCCCATGGACCAAGGAACCTGGTAGGCTGTAGTCCATGGGGTCGCTAAGAGTTGGACACGACTGAGCAACTTCACTTTCACTCTTCACTTTCGTGCATTGGAGAAGGAAATGGCAACCCACTCCAGTGTTCTTGCCTGGAGAATCCCAGGGATGGTGGAGCCTGGTGGGCTGCCTTCTATGTGGTCACACAGAGTTGGACACGACTGAATTGATGTAGCACCAGTAATAAGAGTGGGAAATTTTAATACCCCTCTCACACTTATGGAGAGATCAACCAAACAAAATTAGCAAGGAAACACAAACTTAAATGATACAATGGACTAGTTAGACCTATTTGATACCTATTTGATAACTATTTGATAGGACATTTCATCCCCAAACAATAAATTTCACCTTTTTCTCAAGTGCAGATGGAACATTGTCCAGGATAGAACACATCTTGGTTCATAAAGCTAGCCTTGGTAAATTTTTAAAATATTTAAATTATTTCAAGCATCTTTTCTGATCACAATACAGCAAAATTAGATGTCTACTACAAGAAAAAAATCTATTAAAAGTACAAATATATGGATGCTAAACAACATGCTTCTGAAAAAACAAATCATGGAAGAAAAGGAAATAAAAATATGGAAAAAAAAACAAATGAAAATGAAAACACGACAACCCAAAACCTATGGGATTCAGTAAAAGCCGTGCTAAGGGGAAGGTTCATAGCAATATGTTTATCTCAAGAAACAAGAGAAAAATAAAGTAAATAACCTAATGTTAGACCTAAAACAACTAGAAAAAGAAGAAATGAAGAACCCCAGGGTTAGTAGAAGGAAAGAAATCATAAAATTAGGGCAGAAGTAAATGAAAAATAAAGGAGACTATAGCGGAAAGCAAAAGGCTAAAAGCTGGTTCCTTGAGAAGATAAATAAAATAGACAAACCAGTAACCAGACTCATCAAGGAAAAAAGGGAGAACCAAATCAACAAAATTAGAACTGAATATGAAGAAATCACAACAGAAAACACAGAAATACAGAGTATCATAAGAGACTACTATCATCAACTATATGCCAATAAAATGGACAACTTGGAAGAAATAGATGAATTCTTAGAAAAGTATAATCTTCCAAAATTGGACCAGGAAGAAATAGAAAATCTTAACAGACTCATCACAAGCACAGAAATAAAAAAACTATAATAAAAAATCTTCCAACAAAGAAAAGCTCAGGACCAGACGGCTTCACAGGTGAATTCTACCAAAAATTTAGAGAAAAGCTAACACCTATCCTACTCAAACTCTTCCAGAAAATTACAGAGGAAGGTAAATTGCTAACCTCATTCTATGAGGCCACCATCACCCTAATACCAAAACCAGACAAAGATGCCACAAAAGAAGAGAACTACAGGCCAATATCATTGATGAACATAGATGCAAAAATCTTCAATTAAATTCTAGCAAACAGAATCCAACAATATATATTAAAAAGATTATACATCATGACCAAGTGGGCTTTATTCCATGGATACAAGGATTCCTCAATATTTACAAATCAATCAATGTGACACCACATTAACAAATTGAAAGATGAAAACCATGTGATTGTCTCAATAGATGCATAGCAATCCTTTGACAAAATTCAACATCCATTTATGATAAAAAGCCAGAAATCAGGCATAGAAGGAACATACCTCAACATAATAAAAGCCATATATGATAAACCCACAGCAAACATTATCCTCAATGGTGAAAAATTGAAAGCATTTCCCCTAAAGTCAGGAACAAGACAAGAGTGCCCACTCTCACCACTATTATTCAACGTAGTTTTGGAAGTTTTAGCCACAGCAATCAGACAAGAAAAGGAAATAAAAGGAATCCAGATTGAAAATGAAGAAGTAAAACTCTCACTGTTTGCAGATGACATGACCCTCTATATAGAAAACCCAAAAGATACCACCAGAAAATTACTAGAGTTAATCAATGAATATAGTAAATATGCAGGATATAAAATTAACACGCAGAAATCCCTTGCATTCCTATACACAAACAATGAGGAAACAGAAAGAGAAGTTAAGGAAACAATTCCATTCACCATTGTGATGAAAAGAGTAAATTACTTAGGAGTAAATCTACCTAAAGAAACAAAAGACCTATATACAGAAAACTATAAAAGCATTGATGAAAGAAATCAAAGATTACATAAATAGATGGAAAATATACCATGTTCATGGATTGGAAGAATCAACATGGTGAAAATGAGTATACTATCCAACACAATCTATAGATTCAGTGAAACCCCTATCAACCTACCAATGATATTTTTCACAAAACTAAAATAATTTCACAGTTAGTGTGGAAATGCAAAAAACCTTGAATAGCCAAAGCAACCTTGAGAAAGAAGAATGGAACTGGAGGAATCAATCTGCCTGACTCAGGCTCTACTACAAAGCTACTGTCATCAAGACAGTATGGCACTGGCACAAAGACAGAAATATAGATCAGTGGAGCAAAATAGAAATAAACCCAGAGATAAATCCATGTACCTATGAGCACCTTATCTTTGACAAAAGAGGCAAGAATATACAATGGAGAAAAGAAAATCTCTTCAACAAGTGGTGCTGGAAAATTGGTCAACCACCTGTAAAAGAATGAAACTAGAACACTTTCTAACACCATACACAAAAATAAACTCAAAATGGATTAAAGATCTAGATATAAGATTGGACATTACAAAACTCCTATGGGAAAACATAGGCAAAACATTCTCTGATATAAATATTCTCTGATATAAATCCTCTGTGACCCACCTCCCAGAGTAATGGAAAGAAAAGCAAAAATAAACAAATGGGACCTAATTAAACTTAAAACCTTGTGCACAATGAAGGAAACTATAAGCAAAGTGAAAAGACAGCCTTCAGCGTGGGAGAAAATAAGAGCAAATGAAGCAACTGACAAAGAATTAACCTCAAAAATATACAGGCGGCTCATGTGGCTCAATACCAGAAAAATAAATGGCCCAATCAAAAAAATGGACCAAAGAACTAAACAGACATTTCTCCAAAGAAGACATACAGATGGCTAACAGGCACATGAAAAGATGCTCAACATCACTTATTATCAAGAGATGCAAATAAAAACCTCAATGAGGTACCATCTCATGCCAGTCAGAATGGCTGCTATCCAAAAGTCTATAAACAATAATTGCTGGAGAGGGTGTGGAGAAAAGGGAACCCTCTTACACTGTTGGTGGGAATGCAAACTAGTACAGCCACTGTGGAGAAAGTGTAGAGATTCCTTAAAAAACTGGAAATAGAACTGCCTTATGACCCAGCAATCCCACTGCTGGGCATACACACCGAGGAAACCAGAATTGAAAGAGACACGTGTACCCCAGTGTTCATCACAGCACTGTTTATAATAGCCAGGACATAGAAGCAACCTAGATATCCATAGGCAGGTGCATGGATAAAAAGCTGCAGTTCATATACACAATGGAATATTACTCATCCATTAAAAAGAACACATTTGAATCAGTTCTAATGAGGTTGAAGAAACTGGAGCCTATTAAATAGAGTGAAGTAAATTAGAAAGAGAAAAACCAATACAGTATATTAACGCATATATGGAATTTAGAAAGAGGGTAATGATGACCCTATATGTGAGACGGCAAAAGAGACACAGATGTAAATAACAGACTTTTGGACTCTGTTTGAGAAGGTGAGGGTGGGATAATTTGAGAGAATAGCATTGAAAGATGTTGTTATCATATGTGAAGTAGACGCTCAGTTCAAGTTTGGTGCATGAAATGGGGCACTGAAAGCCGGTGCACTAGGACAGCCAGGACAGATGGGATGGGGAGGGAGGTGGGACGGGGATCCGGGATGGGGGACACATGTATACCCATGCCTGATTCATGTTAATTTATGGCGAAACCACCACACTATTGTAAAGTAATTAGCCTCCAATTAAATTAATTTAAAAATCAATAAATAAAATTTGAGTTTCAAAACATTAGAAAAAAAAATGAGGATATTCAAAATCCACATAGTAAATATAGCATTATCATCCTTAATATGTAAAGGCATATGTTCTTAAAATCAGTTAGAAAACTATGACAGCAGTAGAAATTAAAGAACATACAGTATAAACTTAGTAGCTATCTATAAATAAAAACATATAAAAACATATTAGTATTTTATAAGGAAAATAAAAGTAATATATACTACTCTTTCGTCTCCCATGAAGTAACAGTTAGTAGCATTATATTTAGTGTGTTTAAGACTATTTATAGTAAAAAGAGTTTTTCTTATGCAATACCATCTGGGATATAAAAACATTTCTGTAAGCACAGTTGGAAAATTGTATTAAGAGACTGAAATAACTTTAGGACAAGAAATTCTATGTATAGAAATTTTTCAAAATATGTGGATTTTTCTCAGGTATAGTCTAAATATCCACAAATTTGAGAAAGACTTTATTAATTACTAAGCTATATAATGGAATATTATAAAAAATGTTCAAGCCATAGTTTTAGGAAGTATTTAATGAATGGATAAATATTTATAACAGGGAGATTAAGAGATAAAAGGTAGTATGCAACTCCATGTTGTATGTAATGAAAAAATATATCTTGTGACAAATGTGTATGTCTAAGAGAAGACATGCTTGAAACCTACCAAAATACTAATCATGATTATGGGTAAACTTATTCTTTATATTCTGTAGAATATTATAATTTTCAAAAATTACCATTAAGTTAATTCTTTAATCAGAAAAACTGTTAGTAAACATAAATGATTTAAGGCCTGCTTGGGGGCTGTTTGCTTCCCAGGTGGCTCAGAGGTTAAAGCATCTGCCTGGAATACAAGAGACTTGGGTTTGATCCCTGGGTTGGGAAGATCCCCCTGGAGAAGGGAATGGCAACCCACTCCAGTACTCTTGCCTGGAGAATCCCATGGAGGGAAGAGCCTGGTAGGCTACAGTCCATGGGGTTGCAAAGAGTCAGACATGACTGAGTAACTTCACTTTCACTTTGGGGGCTGTTTGCAAAATGTTTGCTATCACATTAATTCAACAATAATCACAAACAAGTCCAAAACATTGAGCGTATATTACATAAATTTTAAGGATTATTTCTCTAAACCCATACTTAAACCTAACCCTTCCCAGGTGCCACTCACAGTAAAGAGCCTGCCTGCCAATGTAGGAGACACAAGAGATGCTGGTTTGATTCCTGGATTGTGAAGATCCCCTTGAGGAAGGCATGACAACCCACTCCAGTATTTTTGCCTGGAGAATCTCATAGACAGAGGAGCCTGGTGGGCTACAGTCCGTAGGGTCACAAAGAGTCAAACATGGCAAGCAACTTAGCACTCACGCACAACCTTAACCCTAATATTAACCATGTTACTTCATAAGTAATAACACCAACTATATAGTTTAATGTTTTAACACAGTTTTTCTCTCATAGTCTGAGAGACTGTAGAATTATGTTAGTATAATCTTAATATTTTGTACAGTAACAAAAGAGGTAATGTAAGTTTATATTAGGCACTGCAAAACAAAAATTGTGTACATTATACCAGATACCCATTTTTTCTCATTTATTCATATTATTTAATAAAAATGTGTTGAACATTATGTAGAAGTTGCCATGTTTTCTAAAAAATTTGACAATCCAAGAGTCACAAATTAGAATTTTAGAAAAGTAAGCAAGATGATAGGTTTCCTGTGACAAGCTGAGTTCTGAACTCCAGAGTTCTATTTACTAGTAAAGGAATATTTGTTTATTCCCTCTAATCTTCTCAGTGCACCTCCCTACTCCCTTTATTTTTGTACATTTATCTTCCCTCATCTTTGTATTTAGTGCTTATCCTTATCATATGCTTCTGTTTTTAATCAACTTCATGATTTATAACAGCATCCTCGAGCCTGTTCTAAGCATAGTGGCCACTTATTAAATAAATGAAATTAATTCCATGTTTCACTCTTGCAATTACTGCTGAACTGGCAGGTGTTCAATTTTAGATTATTTTGCTCTATTCATAGATACTGCCTTTACAGGTACTGTCTATTCAATACTCTGCATGTCTAAGATTCAGTGACTTTTTCTAAATATCTAACAATAAAATTAAACTATTGAATATTTAATAATGTTTAAATATTAATGTTCTTAGAGGGCAGGAATATATAAAAATGGGATTCATATTTTATTCCTTTAGATAATGGTAGTGAAACAACAATCATTGCATCTCTTGAGCATATAGATGGATAGTTTGCTATCAAAGGTGAAACCAAGTGGGTGTTCATCAAATAAGAGTAGCTGGAGGCCTGTGTTGTTGGCTGTCAATACTTCTTGTATATTAGTGTTTGATTTCACGATTTCCTAAATTAAACTTATCTTGATTCATTAATACTGAATATAGTAATTAAACAGTCATAGTGAAAGGTAAAAATAAAAAAATTGTCTTTTACATTAAAAAAGTTGTGGATTTTTAAGATCTTAGTGAGGTGTATGTAGTTAGATATATAGACAAAGAAAAGGAAGAGATATAATGTTTTACTTAATTGTGTTTAAAATAAATACATATTATTTGTGGGAAGAGATCTTGCCTGCAGTGTTAAAATATCAAGAAGATAGGATGAGCAGCAATTATGGTTTGAGCACTCATGTGTAAATCAACTGTCTTTAAATTGGGATGAGTGCACTATTAATTCATGGATAGTCCATTGAAGAGTTGAGAAGAAACTATTAGCAATGACATTTATATTTTTCCTGAAGATGAAATAAACATTGTCTTGATGTTTAAAATATGAATATGTACTAGAGTCTTCACTGGCTCCTTATGTCATATTTCCTATTTCTTTGAAGAATCCGTAAGGTATTTGGGGGAAGAGTGTAGTTTGCACAAAACCAAGTGGATTTTTGCATTCAGCATTTTGTAAGGCTGTATAGTTTATACACATCTCATTAATTTATTATATGAATTATATTATGCAGTTTTTACTACATTAAACTTGTGAAAATTAATACTTGGCTCAAAATGAACCCTGCAGAATAATCCTTGGTTGAGGATAATGTTAATATTTTTTCTTCTTTTTTTAAATAAATCTAAAGCATCAGATAAGAGACAGAGAATGTCTGACAATGATACTGAATTATTGACTAATAGCACTCCAGTATTGACTTTTCCTCACCCCCAAAACATTTTCATAATAACACTGAAATCAATTTGGAAAGCTTAGCCTACTATATCTAAATTCTAGGGAAAAATTCCCAGGGACAGTTCCAATTAAAACCTGACAGCTAAATCTGATACCCTATTTCTAAACGTTAGTTTTTACTACTGAAATGGCCCACCATAGGTAATGAGCAAAAGTATCTGTATGGACTATTCTAAGTGTGGACTGATAACAACTCCATCCCTTTAGTCTTGACTGGTGTTAACTGGATACTACAGAGCATTTGAGAGTGGCAGCTCTCAGAGACTATGTTCCAGGCTTTATTTTAGGTCATGTATGCATGCTAAGTTGCTTTAGTCATGTCCGACTCTTTGTGACCTTATGGGCTATAGACCGCCAGGCTCCTCTGTCCATGGGATTCTCCAGGCAAGAATACTGGAGTGGATTGCCATTTCCTTCTCCAGGGGATCTTCTTGACCCAGGGATGGAACTCATGTCTCTTATGTCCTCCTGCACTGTCAGGCAGGTTCTTTACTACCAGTACCACCTGGGAAGCCCCCTTATTTTAGGTCAGGGTTGAGCAAAGGAGATGCATTTGCTCTATCCCACAGGTTGCATTCTCAGAACACCAGCATGTCACCTAGCAAGGGATGTAGGACCTCTGCAACTGCAAAAGTTTGTTTTATCCTAAAAAGTTTAGCAAAGGTAATATCTGGGGCTATCTGTCTGGAAACTATCACAGTAATGATGAAACCCTAGGCTTAGTGATTGCTGACTAACAAAGTGATTTGGAGTTTCAGAGAGTGATTCTTGAAGGGAAAAACTGAGTCAGTGGGAAAGCCTGTTCTCCATAGGCAGGAGACTGCTGCTCTAGAAACTATATCACTTTGTCATGCGATACCCTCTAGAATGTAGCTTCTCAGGTGGTTCAGTGGTAAAGAATCCACCTGCAAAGCAGGAGATGCAGATTTGATCCCTGGGGAAGATCCCCTGGAGGGGAAATGGCAACCCACTCCAGTATTCTTGCCTACCGGAGTGGATTGTCCCATGGACAGAGTAGCCAGGTGGGCTATAGTCCATGGGGTCACAAAGAATCACGCACAATTTAGCAACTGAGCATGCGCTCTATAGAATATTGTAATATCTGGAAATAAATTATGGTAATGTTGGAGGCCCAGAGAGAAAATAGAGCTAGCTAACTCAATCTTTTTTTCTACTTATACAAGATAGGGGACAGTTTTCAGACAAAACACGAGATCTATACCTGAGGCATGAGAAAAAAATATTACCCATTGAGCAAGCTTCATACCAGACTCATATCTGGAAAATCATAACTAGATTCATACCTGAAAAGTAACTCAGGTTAATTTCATTGAATTTTGCCTTTAGGAACATATTATCCACATCTGAACAATTAATAGCTAGCTAGATATGATTGAACTCCCATGGCAGGTGTGTATGTCTCCCTGAGGATCAGAAAATATCCACCATAGCAAGAGTGTTATGGGAACAAGTCTTCTGTTTTTATCAATTTCTGCCAAGATTCATTGAAACTAAGGGACATATTTTTAATTAGATTTATTTACAGTAAATTTCACACATTTGAAATATATAATTAGATAAGCTTTGCTTTGTTTTCCTGTCTATGAAAACATTACCACAATCATTACTCACATTGAGGTGAGTGTACGAACTGAATGGAATCTTTTGGAGAAATACCTTTTAAAATGAGAAGAAAATTGGACTAAATATATTCCTAAAATTAAAGAATATTTTAAAATGAAAGAATATTAATTTTATGGAAAGGTAGGAAAAATGAGCTACCCTGGTGGCTCAGATGGTAAAGCATCTGCCTGCAATGCAGGAGACCTGGGTTCAATTCCTGGGTCAGGAAGATCCCCTAGAGAAGGAAATGACAACCCACTCCAGTACTCTTGCCTGGAAAATTCCATGGACTGAGGAGCCTGGTAGGCTAGAGTCCATGGGGTTGCAAAGAGTCGAACACGACTGAGCTACTTCACGGGAAAAATGTAAGAGGCAGTATCCAAAAAGTGAAAAAAAGATTCTTAAAGTCAAATAAATGAAGAAGTAGTCACTCATTTGGGCCATGGAGGTAATTGGTGGGAGATTTTAATAAAAGTGATGAGGATGGAAATCATAGTACCGGTGATTTCATGAACATGGGAAGGAAAGAAAGGGTGATCTTGACTGTAGATTATCACTTTTGGAAACTTGGCTCTAAAAGTTCCAGGAGCTGTGGTAGTGAGGAAAGGGTATGGGATTCATGGAGTGTTGGGGGTTTCCTTACTCAGTGTTTATTTTTTAAGATTGCTGATAGTTGTTCACATCTATAGATTTTTCAGAAAGTAAATAAGATGCTGAAGATTACATTTAAGTGGGGATAACTGAGAGTGTGAGGCAAATTAAGAAGAAAGGAGAATAAGGACCTAGTGTGTATATAGCACATGGAGCTCTGCTCGATGTTATGTGGCAGCCTGGGTGGGAGAGGAGTTTGGAGGAGAATGGACACATGTATGTGTATGGTTGAGTCTCTTCAACCTAAAACTATCCCGATATTGTTTGTTAATTGGCTATACCCCAATGCAAAATGAAAAGTCTGTTTTTAAAAAATGAGAGAGAAGATTCAGAGAATAAGTGGAAGGATTATACTTCAGGTTAAAGGCAGTTCTTCTACTAATAGAGGAAGAAAATAAGTAAATATCTATTTTGGCGATTTTACCTTCGGTTTTTTTCTTCCATCTCTCCTGTTCTTATTCCTCAGTCAGTGGAGTAGATTTGTCTTTCTTTACCAAGAGCCTATTTTTACTTCAGATGTTCCTATCTAAGAAATGGTACCCCCACTCATTTCAGACAAATATCTAGAAATTACCCTCGATTTATGCCTTTCCCTTACCTCCCACGTGCAATCCATAAATACATCCTTTAATACGACCTTCAAAATAGGTCTTGAATCACTCCTTACTTTCCCAATTTAGGCCAACAGTATGTATCTTCTGTTATTGTTTAATTGCTAAGGAATGTCCGACTCTGTGTGACACCGTGGACTGTAGCATGCCAGGCTCCTCTGTCCCTGGGATTTTCCAGGCAAGACTGCTGGAGAGGGTTGCTGTTTCCTCCTGCAGGAGATCTTCTCCACCCCGGGTTTGAACCCACATCTGCATCGACCGGCAGGTTCTTCATGGCCAAGCCACCAGAGAATCCCCTCTGTCTTTACTACTCCTGCTTATTATGCTGTATATACTTATTTTACACATGAATAGGTCCTTAATGGCTAGAGTGACCTATGCTTAGCTTCCTAACTTAAACAAAGCATGTTTGATATTGATAAAAGATGCTATTCATGCCTCACTGGTGCTCAGTCACTCAGTCATGTCTGACTCTTTGTGACCCTATCGACTGTAGCCTGCCAGGCTATTCAGTCCATGGGACTTTTCAGGCAAGAATACTAGAGCTGGTTGACATTTCCTCCTGCAGGGCCTCTTCTTCACCTAGGGACTGAACCTGTGTCTCCTCCATTGGCAAGAAGATTCTTTAGCCCTGAGCCACCCACGAAGCCCATGCTTAGGTGAAGTAGTAGACAAAACATTTGGCTCCATTAAAGACACAAAATCACCTTATTAATGGATGTTCCAGTTCCCAGTCTTGTCAGTAAAAAGTTTATTCTTCATGTGGCTTCCAGAATGAAGAGTTATCAGGTTGTGTCCCCACCCCCACTTGCCACCTCCCCCCACCCACCAAACACAAACTCATTCCCGGCTTCAAACTTCATGGAGAGTTCCGCTGAAAGTAAAGTTAAAGGCAAACTCCAGCCAATGGCCTAGAAGACCGTCCATGAGTTGATTTTGTTCATCTTTCCTAACTCACTTCAGAATGTATCCTCCTTCCTTTCTTCTTCTTTTATTATCTCCCCAAATGAGTCGCTTGTCTTTTCTGTGTACCGTGAACATACACAACTTTCTTGTCTGAGGGCTTTGATATTTTCTTTCCTTTTTGCCTAGCATATGCTTTTCCTGGCTGTCCCTACGGTCCTAGGAACCTATGGTTCTTCCTGATCAGTCTAAGCTCAAATGTCATTGCATCAGAATGCTCTTTCCTAACCACATAAGTAGCTTGCTTTTAATCTTCCAAGCACTGTAGATCTCACTACTGTTTATGTCCTTCATAGCACTTACCACAAATGGTAGTTATTTCCTTAATTTCTTTACTTTTTTGTAATTTGTGTTCTCTTTAGTTCAGTCGCTCAGTCATGTCTGACTCTTTGCGACCCCATGGACTGCAGCACGCCAGGCTTCCCTGTCCATCACCAACTCCTGGAGCTTACTCAAACTCCTTTCCATTGAGTCAGTGTTGCCATCCAAGCATCTCATCCTCTGTCACCCCTTTATCCTCCCACTTTCAGTCTTTCCCAGAATCTGGGTCTTTTCAAATGAGTCAGCTCTTCGCATCAGGTGGCCAAAGTATTGGAGTTTCAGCTTCAGCATCAGTCCTTCCAATGAATATTCAGGACTAATTTCCTTTAGGATTGACTGATTGAATCTCCTTGCAGTCCAAGGGACTCTCAAAGTCTTCTACAACACTACAGATCAAAAACATCAATTTTTCGGCCCTCAGCATTCTTCATAGTCCAGCTCTCACATCCATACACGACTACTGAAAAAACCATAGCTTTGACTGGATGGACTTTGTTGGCAAAGTAATGTCTCTGCTTTTTAATATGCTGTCTAGGTTGGTCATAGCTTTTCTTCCAAGGAGCAAGTGTCTTTCAGTGTCATGGCTGCAGTCACCATCTGCAGTGATTTTTCTTTTCTTTTTGCCTAGCACATGCTTTTCCTTGTCTTCTCTTACTAAAATATAGTTCATGAGGTCAAGTTCTCCATACAAATATAAAACGGTGCACTCAATTTGAAAAGTCATTTGGCACTTTCAATAGAGTTGAAAATAGGCCATATAATCTAATAATTCTACCCCTCTGTATCTATCCATCAGAAGTACACAAGTGTTCACCCCAAAAATGTACTAGAATGTTTATAACAACATTATTTTTAATATCTCCAAACTAGAATCATAACAAATGTCTGCCTGTACTATAATAGATAAACATACTATGGTATATTCAGTTAAAAAATAAGACAACAAGGGAAAAGGGAAATTTTTAAAAGCAAAATAACCTGTATTGTTTAAAGTCAGGTAATTGGAGCACTAAGGAGCCTAGCAAGGCTTCCAGGTTACTGATGATAATTGGTTTCCTGGTTAGGCTGCCAGCTTACACAGGTGTATGAAATTTTTGAAAAGCCATCAAAATGTAAACTTATGTGCATATTTTGTTATATCATTTTATATTTTCATAAAAAATTAACTTAAAAATGCATGGGGGTGTGTCAGGATACAAGGATTGAGAATTCTTATAATAGCTGGTGCTTGTAAAGTGGTACTAATTGGAAAGACTGTCAGGCAATGTAAGGTACCCAGCTGAGGTTGGAGACTTGGACTTTGTTGTGGCCTGATGTGCACAGCTCTGTGATAGCAGCTTGGGTGTGAGAGTAGAGGAAGTATGATGTTCCAGATCCAGGTTGGACCTTTTTTTTCAGAGCGGGGCTGGCAGGACGTTAAAGAGAAAGAAAGCTGATGTCAACAAAAGATGCATTCAAGTTGGTGTCTCTAGACTGGATAGGAAGGAATATGGAGTTTGTCCACTGATTGAGGAAAGGTAGGGAGATAAACAACTAGAAGTCTATGGGCTTCGTTATAGTTGTAGTAGGAAGAAACATGTGAGAACATGGAAGGATAGGTATTAGAACAAATGAGAATTTACAGTTGAAAACTTCTGAGATGGAATAGTTCCCAGGTGTAGTTTTGGGCTTCCCTGGTAGCTCAGCTGGTAAAGAAAATGCCTTCAATGCAGGAGACCTGGGTTTAATTCCTGGGTCAGGAATTTGCCTCAAGAAGGGATAGGCTACCCACTCCAGGATTCTTGGGCTTTCCTGGTGGCTCAGTCAGTGGAGAATCCGTCTGCAAGGTGGGAGACCTGAGTTTGATCCCTGAGTTGGGAAGATCCCCTGGAAGAGGGCATGGCAACTCACTCCAGTATTCTTGGAGTCCTGGAGAATCCCCATGGACAGAGGAGCCTAGTGGGCTGCAGTCCATGGGGTTGGAAGGAATCAGACATGACTGAGTGACTAAGCACACAGCACATGTGTAGTTTTGGGTTTGAGGTGAATGTAAAGTTCATCAGAGTCAAAAACTCTAGAAACTTTGAAGCAAGCACTTGAACTAGTCACCTGCATGGGAGAGCTTTGACAAGAATTTGAGTGAAGGGGAAGGCCACACGCATGGTGCTGAATCTTTTGATAAACTTGGAAAAGTGACCCAGAGGCTGGTGCATGATTCTGGATCACAGAATTGAGTGGCATGATATCAAAGGAGGCAGGCTTTCTGCATGAGGGTGAAAGAGAAACAGTTCCGGTGTCAGGCTTTAGATGGGGTGGAGCTGGGGATTAGCAGGATGCTGGTATCTTTTCTGATTCATGAATTCCCTGACCCTGTGACTTCATTATCTCCATTTCAGAGACCTAGGCTTAGTGGGTAGGAGAAGGCAATGGCAACCCACTCCAGTACTCTTGCCTGGAAAATCCCATGGGCGGAGGAGCCTGTTGGGCTGCAGTCCATGGGGTCGTGAAGAAGTCGGACATGACTGAACAATTCACTTTCACTTTTCACTTTCATACATTGGAGAAGGAAATGGCAACCCACTCCAGTGTTCTTGCCTGGAGAATCCCAGGGATGGGGGAGCCTGATGGGCTGCCGTCTATGGGGCTGCATAGAGTCAGACACGACTGAAGTGACTTAGCAGCAGCAGCAGCAGGCTTAGGAGAAAGGAGGAAGACTATTTTCAGGAAAAGGGAGGAACTTAGGGGGCAGTTTGATGAAGGGCTTTTTGTTTGTTTTGCTTACTTTGGAACAGGGATTTTTACAGTTTTAGGAGGAGAAGATCAGTGATGTCTAAGTAGGACAGTAAAGCATGAAACTGTATGGAAAGAAGAGTAAACAGAACACCCTGGGTTCTGCTCCAGGGTGACCAGATGCTAAGTATGGTGTTTTGCTGTATCTTAAAGTGCCATGTATCTGTTGTTGTTTCAGCATTTCTATAGGGCCAGGTTCCAGGTGAAAGCGTGAAAATGACTCAGCTGTGTCAGACTCTTTGCAATCCCATGGATTGCAAAGGAGCCCGCCAAGCAGGAATATTGGAATGGGTAGTCATTCCTTTCTCCAGGTGATCTTCCCAAGCCAGGAATCGAATCTGGGTCTCTTGCATTGCAGACAGATTCTTTACCATCAGAACCACCAGGGTAGAGTCATATGATCCATGATATAGGCAAATGGGCTGTTCTTCAGAGTTCCAGCATATTGGTAGGGAGAATTCAATGCAATGCTCCTAGAAAATTCTAGACTAAGGTTAGAGAGGAAAGACAATTTAGTTCCTGGGACATATCCCTTCTTCGTAATTGTGTCAGTGTTTGGTGGATGGATAAATGTGTACTCCTTCCAGAAGAAGCCAGGGAACTAACCTAGTTTTTAGAGTAATAATCTGTGGTATTGATTCCTGATTCCCTATTGAAATCGTAGCTGGTAACCATGGAAAATAGACTTCCATAAGGCTGGAGCAAGATGTAAATAGGGAATCTTCCCTGGGGTGGACTGAAACAGTCTTTGAAAGAGCAACAAACTGTTTCTGAGAACAGGATAAGCAGTCCAAAAGGAGAGAAAGTAAATGAGGGGAAGCCAGACTGGCTCAGTGGCAACAGTCTCTGGTTATCCCGAAGGGGGTGGCTTGCTTGTTTCCAGGGCTGGTAGAATATGCCCTGGTAACACTCTGTGTTGCTGCCCATCAGTGTCTTTAAAGGACTTGACTAGCAACTGGGGAGTGCAAAGCTGTGATCTAGCTCCATGGGCACAATCATTGCCTTTCTGCAGTTTAAGAGTGCTCTGAACTGGGCCTTTAAGTTCCCGTTATGTCCTCAGAGTGGATGAAAGGGCTGAATTTCCTAAATAACCAGGGGTCTATTAGCTTGCCACGCAGAGACCCCCAGCTGGCCAGATCTGATGCCCCATAGCGAAAGAACCACATGATTCTGGAACCACATGATTAAAATGATGAGGAGGAAAAAAGAGTGAATTAAAGATTCAAATAAATGATTTAAGTCTTAGAAAGAGAGAGAGCCAATAACCACATACTTGAGAGTAAAGACTCTTGGGATGCTTATAAATGTTTATAACACTTGGGAGAAACCTCCAGAAAGTAAAAGATTTTTAAAAAGTTTGAGTGTGTGTGTGTGAACAAAATAACAAAAACACTAAAGAATGACTAATGCACTGAGAATATAAAGAAAATGGTGTGCAATTATCTTTGAAAAATTCACATGTTACTTTTTGTAAGCAAAAAGGAACACAGATTGTATTAGCTTGGGACTTTAATATCTTGCTATATCCAAATTGTAGAATAGAGGTAAGAGAAATTAGGTATTTTGTTCTTAAAAAGGCATAAGAAGTGAAGGGATAAATGTCTAAATGAGAGAAAAATTTGGAGTCTTCATTTTCTTTTGAGAAAAGCCATGCCCTGGAAGCCTGCTGAAATGACTTGCATAAGAAACAGATATATTCTAAAGGCTCTGGTAAAATGTCTCCTCCCTTCAAGCTCTCTTTTAGGCCCTTAGCTGTACTCTGTCTCATTTTCTGTTTTGTAGGACTGAATTTAAATCAGTAAATAAAAACAAGGATGTTAAAGCACTTCATCAATTTGAAGTATTTAATGAGATGTTTCAGGGTGCTATATCATGCTGTGGATGCTGGTTCAACTCCCACGTTCAGTTTCTAGAGGCCTAATTTATATTATGGCAATAGTTTAAGTTTCAAGGTAGTTAAAATGACCTTTTCTAGCCCCATGATAATTCTATGCTCCAAATTTTCCATTTGGTGTCTTGTAAGTTTTTAAAATAATTATTGTATTTGATCTATGTTATCTCAGAATATTTTATTTCTCCTGCCACAAATATTATATAATTGCTTCTTTCTCTTTGCTGCTTTTTAAGATCTACATGGTCTCTCTCTAATGGCTAAAAAGTAAAAATGGCACTGTGTTTTGTATGTGCAAGGAGTTCAACTATGATTGAGTGGCGAACACTAGAAAGTGCTTCCTTAGAAAAACCAATAACAAGCATTATTTGGCTTTTCAGTGTGGAAAATGAATGTTGCATTTTATTCCTTTCCATCATCGCCCTTAGAATTGCATCTTCTTGCAATAGCACCAAGAATAATGCAAGGTCATTTCTAAAGTGTTTGCTTTTCTTAGCTTTGTTCACCTTTCCTCTGAGAGAAGGAGGTTATATGTTTAAATTGTGACCCTAATGTCTCTTGTGTGTCCAGAAGCTCCCCTTTAATTACTCAGGTGGGCAGATGAAAATAGAGTAAGTGCACAAAAGTTTATGGTTTTCATAAATGCATCCATTGTGATGATTTTCATTATCCATACCATCTGAAGGCTATGTGCTTTTTAAAGCTAGCATTTTCCAAGTCTGAAGCAAAATGAAACCATAGAAAAGTTGAAGCAAAATGAAACCATAGAAAAGTTGATTTCCAATAGAAACTGGTGAACTGCTTTCTCTATACCATTACTTTAAAGAGTTTATCTAATAATTATAGTTTTCAGTCTCTGGCATTTCCTTCCCTTGCTTTGATATGCTCTAGTATGTAGAGCATAGGCTCAGAACTCATATTCTGCCATGTTAGTAGGTTCTTTGAAAACAATATTTATTTGTAAACCTAGTATCTAGTTAAGTTTTCATTTTAATTAACCTATATAATCTATTTTTTAAAATAAAATTCATCCTTTCATTTGCATTTTAATTGCAGGGTATACAGAATGTCAAGTTTTAATTGGCTTAAGAGACCTATGTACAATAAAGCATCATAGCAAATGTATCAGAGGGCTTTATAGGGGATCCGCTGGCCCTCTGTTAAGATTAGGACTACCATAAATGGAAAAGGTTTAACCCTTTTTCAGATTCTCCAGTATCTCAAAATCAATACAGAAAAGCTTCATAGATGCCCTGATCTTACAAAAGCATGTCACAGATGATTTCTCCAGGGGGTTCTGAATATGCTGCAGTTACTAGTTATTATCCTGCACAGTAACAGTACCTACTCATCCATAAGCAGCTAATGTTGATGGGATAAATCCAGTAGCATTATTATAAATCTGGACTGAATAGTGGTTGAATGAAAAATTCATAAAATCTCCTAAATCCTTATGATTTCAAGGAATTCTAAATCTTCTTAAGTATTTGTTATGTAAACAATATTGTTAAGCCAGAAAATTTCTAAAAGTCTTTATGCTTCAGATGTAAATTCTCAACTCACAACCCCGCCTAGTTCTCAGCTCTCTTTCTGTTTTCTCTTTTCATTCATTATTCTTAATAGCCAGTAGTTTTTTCAAAATGTACTGGAGTGAATCCATCTTTTTATTGGGCTCTGACAGATTGGGAGGTTTAAAAAATGCGAAGTCTTCACGATAAGACATCTGAGGAAAAAATATTGTAGATTTCCCTCTGAATGCCTTCTTCAGCATGAAGAGCTCAGAGTAAAACATTTCAAGTACAGCTTGGGAGCATGTATATATATTCAGCTGAAGACAGCTCCCCCCCCCTTTGCTCTGAGAGCATTTCACTGAAGCCTTCTTAAACTGGAAGCAAATATGACATTTTGACACAAATATACTGTTTTCAGCGTTTGACTCAGAATTTAGCTTGTACAGAGCCACCATTAAACATTTGAAGTATTTATGTGATGTCAAATTAAAAAAGACCATTTATTTTTAATGATCTTTAGAAATATGGCCATTTATTTTTAATGCTCTACCTTATTTTGGAAGACTGGATTTGAGGAAGTGCTACTTTCCTTAATCGAATTCCTTTTCAACCTGTTATCTCTTTTATGTCAGAAATATTCAGTGATTTCAAAAGAATCTTCTTAAGTCATAATGATATTCAGTGAAATAGGAAATAATGTTATAGTGTCAGATGAAAGGTTTTTCCCAAGCAAGAAATCTTTGCCTACCCTGTTCCCCCACCCACTTCAGCATTCCTAGATATTGGTCCATCTTGATGGATCTTTAAATAAGCTTATAATTATTATCTTGTCACCATGGTTCTTAATGTTAACTCATAAAAATTGGTTTGGGGACTATAATGAGAAATTTTTGAAATAAAATATATTGGAATGATCCCTCAAAACCACTGAATAGCATTTCTTACCAATAAGGTTAGGGACATCTCCTACTCCCCTAGAAATAGGTGCTGAGATGTCAGCCTACCAAAACATTAAGGAAAGAAAAATTATAAATTAAATATTTCTCTTTTGTTAACAGTTTAAACTTAACAAGACCACCAGGGGGAGCAAGTTACTGGTCAAAGGAGATGAGGTACAGTTCCAGTCTTTTAATAGAAAACCTGAGAGAGCAAAATTGCACCAGAATCAGTGGGAATAAAAGCAAAACATGACTCAAAATGACAAAATCCTCTAACTCTCTAGAATAATATCTTATTATAATCAACTTGTTTTACTTTAGTTTCTGAAACAAGAGGCTATGGCAATACTGTATGCATGCGTGTACGCGGTCGCTTCAGTCATGTCTCACTCCATTCTACCCCACGGACTGTAGCTTGCGAGGCTCCTCTGTCCATGGGATTCTCCAGGCAAGAATACTAGTATGGGTTGCCATGCCCTCCTCTAGGGGATCTTCCCCGCCCAGGGATCAAGCTTGCGTCTCCTGCTTTGCTAGGTGGACTGTTTACCCACTGAGCCACCTGGGAAGCCGCTGATACTGCATAGTTGTTGTTGTTGTTGTTTTTCTTTGTAAATATTTTTTTAGATATCCCATCTTCTGCAACCTTAATGATCCATTTTCTAAGAAAACTGTGGAAAATACAAATGATACTCTTTGCGACTCCATGGATTGTAGCCCTACCAGGCTCCTCTGTCCATGGGATCTTCCAGGCAATAGTACTGGAGTGGATTGCCATTTCCTTCTCCAGGGGATCTTCCCAACCCAAGGATCGATCCCAGGTCTCCAGACGCTTTACCATCTGAGCCGCCAGGGAAGTCCATACCAGGCCCATATAACTATAAATACAAAAATAAATCTGGCAGTACAGAGAGTCTGCCTGCTTAAAAATAAGCAGCATAATTTACATATAGAGGGAAAAGTCCTCAAAGATTTTACATTCAAATTAAGGGAAAACAACGTGTGTGTGTGTGTGTGTGTGTGTGTGTGTGTGTGTGTGTGTGTGTGTGTGTGTGTGTGTGTGTGATAAAGTGACTTCTAAGCAATATGTGAGCCAGTACTCTTGAGTCCTATGACTGGGATTTTTCAAGAAGTCCTTCATGGAACCAGAAAGATTATTCATCAAACATTTTTAGCAGTTATTTACAAATTTACAAATCATGGTGAATATATAAATTTAACAGAAAGCATTTTGAGGGAAACAACTTGTATCCATGTTATTATGAATATTTCATATTGGAATAGAGCAGAAAAAAGCCTAGATTTTATTTAATATGAGCTATTTATTGACTCCATACTGAATATATAATATTAAAAAAACTTTTTGACCCCATTCTCCTGGATGTAAGGGAAAGAAAAACATAATTACTCTATGCTATGATTATGTAGCATAAAAGTATTCTAAGAAAGCACTATATGCTATGGTAAAGTATACTAGGGATCCTAATTTTGGTTAAGTACTCAGGGAACTATTCTCAGAGGAATATGTGACATGGTAGACACTAAGAGTTACTAGAATCATAAATAGGAAATAAGAATAATTTGGTTAGAGGAAACTGAATGCTTGAGGAACTGAGAGGCACTGAATGAATCAGAGTTGAGAAATAAATGGATGCAGGTCAGTGGTGAAGATGGAAGAACTGTGGCATCAGATGAATCTGAAAAGACTTTCTAAATTGTGTTGAGGATTTTAGATATTGATCAGAATACAGTGGAGTCTGGAAGGATTTTGTACTGAAGATTGACATGGTCCAGGTGAGGTCCGGGGAAAGTCAAATTAGTATATGCATGGGAAAGAGTGTGAAAATAATGAAGAAGCAGGGAGATCACTTAGAAGTCCTTTGTGGTGATCCAGGTAAGAAACATGATGGATGGAATTAAGGTGGTGACGATGAAAATGAAGAGAAACACATATATACTTTTGGAAGTAGAATCCAGATTTGATAGTGAACTGAGCACAGAGAATGATAAAGAGGGAAAAGTCTAGGCTAGGAAATACCCTTTAATAATGTGACAAAGACTGTGAAGAAAGTTTTGCAGAAAGAGATTAATAATTCATGTTTTCAAATATTTGAATATTCAAAAGTTTGAAATTCCTGTGAACCATCCAAATTATCTAAGATGCCAGATTACTCATATATTCTAGCATCTCTCTCTATATATGCATTAAATAAGCAGCATGATTGGAATGCAAATATGGGAGTCATTGGCCATCAGATGGGAACAAAATTGAAGACATAAGAATTGACAAATAATATACAGATAAAATGTAGAGTTAGAAGAGAAGTGTCAGTTATATAACACTGAGAAACCTGATTAGTTGAATAGTCTGACTAACTGAGAAGCTTACCACAGAAGTTGAGGAAGTGTCATCAAGAAAAGGAGAAATCTAGATCTGTGCATATGTGAAAGTCAGAAGAAAGGTTATTCAGGTGCTAATTTTTTGTCACATGTTTTGGAATACTTTGTTTTTAAGGAGATAACTACTTTTAAGAGGGATTGACAGTTATTGAATACTAGGACTATATTTAGAATTATTCTTTCAAATAAAGTTTATTGTTGATTATATTCTCAGAGAAATAAGAATTTTACTAGTCTTCTTTATGTTCTTTGTGACCCCATGGACTGTAGCCTGCCAGGCCCCTCTGTCCATGGAATTCTCCAGGCAAGAGTACTGGAGTGGGTAGCCATTCCCTTCTCTGGGCGTCTTCCCTATCAGGGATCGAACCTGGGTCTACGGCATTCCAGACAGATTCTTCACTCTCTGAGCCACCAGTGAAGCCCTCTTTATTGATGAATTGTGAACATGTGGACTGTAAAAGTATTTGAGGCAATATTCTGGTGTTACACATCATCTAGTTACTTAGAAAATAGGGTGAATTAAATAGTGTATCTATATGCCCCTGGGTTCCATAGTCCCTTCAGAACTGAGTAGCTATAATGGCTTTCAGTTCTGTTCAGCTTTCCTCTGAATGGAAGCTGCCAGTAGTTTCTCTTTTCATTACTGCTAGGTGGTTCATATTCTCACATGGCTGACGTTTCTTCCTGTTGTCTAAACCATATTTCTGTTCTCATTTTATTTGCAACTCTAGTTATTAGCAGATTCTTGACTTCTGTTCATTTTGCTGTTACAGGTACACTTGAGTCTAGATAACTTCTCCAACTTTCCACAGCGTAGTTCTGTACAGTATCATGACATTATATTGGAAGACACTGAATGACTTTCTTGTTACACACAACATTGTTTACTACAGTGGATGTCACCCTGCTGAGCTGTGCCATACTCTTTCATATGAAGTTGGGATATGTTTCTATCTGTTTAACTGTTACATATACTTATCCTCTTTATTTTGCTACCTGAATCTCTTGCAGCTCAGGGTGTAAACATCTTACCCAAAGTTTTCTGTGTCTTTATTTTTTCCAATAGCTTAAGGAGGCCCGTTGTACCCCCTTGAGATATGAAGTCCATGAGAGAACTGTGCAGATAATTTGGTCACCACATATTTCTGAATAAACTCTATGATATAGTTAGTATACCACAAAACCAACAACCCAAAACATGATGTGTTTACTGTTTGTGTCTGTAAAGCTTCATCATGGTGAACTGTGGCAGCAGTAATAGGTTAAAAAAAAAAAAAGGAAAAAATACTTTAAAAACCTGGGGAAACATCATTACTGATACAAGATTTCCTTCAAGTCAATAGTGGGTATGTCCAGTATCCTATCCAATCATTGAAATCTTTAAATCTGAAGTTTAATTTTGAGCTCATTTTAATGTCAGTTGGACATATTGATTTGATTTGGTTTTTCATTTTGAAATATTATCTTTTGTTCTGATTATCTTATGTGCTATATATAGCTTTTAGCTATATGTAAAAACTCTTGGTAGAAAAGTATTTTCTTTTTAGATTGGAGAAATTTTTCTCTTACAGGTTATCTTTTTCTTTTCTTTAAATGTAAAATTACTTCAGACGTCATCTTTGGTTTCAGGCAAAACACTGTAGGGAAAAAGAAGGTTATGCCAGGCTTAACCACAAGATTTTCTAGATAGGAAGCCTTTTGTCCTGATAGACTGGGAATCTTAAAAATGAGTTCACAGCAAATGCAAAGCTTATAAAAAATCTGTGTAACGTTGACTCTGATGTAAAGTTCTATAAAACCATTAGGATTTACCTATTTACTCTAACCTAGCAATCCCAGGGACAGAGGAGCCTGGTGGGCTGCCGTCTATGGGGTTGCACAGAGTCGGATACAACTGAAGCGACTTAGCAGCAGCAGCAGCAGCATATTTAAAGTTGCTTCTTTCACCTCATTGTTCAGTCACTAAGTCTTGTCTGATTCTTTGTGACCCCATGGACTGCAGCATGCCATACTTTCCTATCCTTTACCATCTCCTAGAGTTTGCTCAATCTCATGTTCATTGAGTCAGTGATGCCATCCAGCTGTCTCATCTTCTGTCAGCCCCTTCTCCTCCTGCCCTCAATGTTTCCCAACATTAGTGTCTCTTCCAATGAATTGGCTCTTTGCATCAGGTGGCCAAAGTATTGGAGCTGGAGCTTCAGCTTCAACATCAGTCCCTCCAAAGAATATTCAGGGTTGATTTCCGTTAGGATTGGCTGGTTTGATCTCCTTGCTGTCTAAGGGGCTCTCAGGAGTCCTCCAGCATCGCAATTCAGAAGTGTCAATTCTTCATACTCAGCCTTCTTTATGGTCCAGCTCTCTCATCTGCATGTGACTGCTGGAAAAACCACAGCTTTGGCCGTATGGATCTTTGTCAGCAAAATGATTTTTAATATGCCGTCTAGCTTTGTTACAGCTTTTCTTCCATGGAGCAAGCACCTTTTAATTTTTGGCTACTGTCACCATCCACAGTGATTTTGTAGCCCAATAAAATAAAACCTGTCACTGTTTCTACTTTTTCCCTATTTGCCATGAAGTGATGAGACTGGTTGCCATGATTTTAGTTTTTTGAATGTTGAGTTTTAAACATCCATTTATGTGATACAGCTAGATTATAATTAAGCTTCCAGATGTACTGCCTTGTTTCTAAAACCTAGATTATTTGTGGTTTTAATGATATGATGAGCTTTTGTATCTTTAGTATCCAAAGTGTCTTCTTATTAGTGTATCTAAAAGGGGCTAATTGGGGAGACACTTGAATTAGGACCTGATTCACTAGCTTAATTACAAGAAAAATTTCTATGAATGTGTAAATGTCCAATTATTTTATATTCCATAAGCAACTTTGTGTAATGATGACACTTAAGAAAGAAGTCATTCCACTGGATATTGATACTAGTCAATATGATGAAGACACATAAGATAATATGCTAATATTAGTAAAGGTTCTTCAGAGAAATAGCACTAATAGCATGTGTGAGCATATGTGTGGGGTATGTATATGTAAGAGAAAGAGAGAGAATTTAGTGCAAGAGAGAAAAAGAGAGAGATTTATTTTGAGGAATTATCTCACATGATTGTGGATACCAGCAAGTCCAAAACACGCAGAGTAGATCAGCAGGCTAGAGAAGCTGGGAAGCACTGCATAGCGAAACCAAAGGTAGTCTGCTGGCAGAGATCTCCGTGGAGGGTGATAAGTCATTTTCTCAAGTCCTTCAACTGGTTGCCTGAGTTACACTCACATAATAGAGGGACATGCCTTACTCAAAGTTACTGATTTAAGTGTTATTCCTCCCCAGAAATACTTTCACCAGAATGTGTAGAGTGCTGTTTGACCGCATATTTGGTACTGTGACCTAATCAAATTAACATGTAAAGTCAACCATCACAGATCATCTTCACAGTTTCTAAAATAGAAGAAAACACACATTTTGATTACATTAATTATTCCATACTGCGCTCTTTCTCCTGTCATTGTCCTGTGGCCAGAAAATTAAGATACATTTTGCAAAAGATTTAGGAGTCCTGCTGAGAGAAACTTATGTATGTAACTATGTAGAAACTTCCTTGGTTTGGAATTAATGCAGCCAGCCACTGAGTCAACGTTTGAAATTTTTACTTTGGACATAAAAATTAATATCAGTCAAAAAGGTTTTTGTTTTTTTTTTTCTTTTCTGTAGGCTAAGCTAGCTTTCCACTTGTGCTGTTACTGAAGTTGCAAGCAAGAATCTGAAAAACAACACTGAGATGCACTGTGAGAAGTGCCTTGAGTTTAGATCCAATTTACTGATACCCTAAAACTAATCTGTTATACAGTATACTTTCAAAGACTGGGAGCCCTCTGGCCTGGTTATCATTGATATTGAAATAGAAAATAACTAAAGTAGACAAGCTCTGTTATGCATAAAGAGAGGAGAGAACTGAATAAGACAGTGCATTTTTATATACATAAAAGCCTACAGAGTGTATTTTAATTCTTTTGTCACTAATTTATGTAAGTCAGGGTTTTCAAGCTCTACTTATTTCTTAAATTTTTAGTTTTCTTTGTAAAATTCAGTGTGTTCATAATAAATATACAGAAAATTGGAAGCTAAACATTAATGTTTCACAGTTACTAACTTTCCCTATGATATTTTTATATTCATAATTTTTGTTGTGATATTAAAAAGTTTCAATAATATACAATTGCTAATTGCATATTGCATGCTGCTTTAAAAATTTATGATCATATAAGTACTTTATTATTCAATGTCTAGCACTTGCTAAAATGTATGAATAAATTAATGAATATAGTTATTATAAGACTATGTTGAAATTCACCATAAAAATTATTTTTAAGTTTTGGCTTATTTAATCAGGTAAATATTTTATAATTATGTAATTATTTGCATATCAACCAATATTTAGGTTATTTTCAGTATTTTCTTTTATAAATAATGATATAATGAGCATCTTCAAATGTAAAGATTTTTCTGCTTTCACTATACTTTCTTAGATATATTTGTCCAATTGATAATGCAAGGTCAAACAATTTTTTTAAAAGAAAACTTCAATTTACCTTTAGGTCATTAGAGAGAGAAATGATAGATTTGTTATAAAGTTTCAGATTAAAGATATTTTATTGCATAAAATGAACAATGTTTAGCATGAGAAAAGATGTACATGCAGGAACACAAAAACTGGAAAATTGAAATACATATTATATTCCTTTCTTTCTGATTCTACTCAGATAACTCTTATAGTCCCAGCAGTACCTGTACCTAACTTCTGGGGTTTGAGAACTCAAGCAAACAAAAACCATAGAATTTTATAAAATATTTCAAAACCAAATATTCAGTTTTTTTATTTTATTTTATTTAAATATAAATTTAGTTTTAACTATTACTTTGGATTACCCAAATCACAGCTTTTCTTCATAGAAAAACTTAATAGTTGGTAATATTGAAAATAAGTAGGAGATGGACAATGGAGTATGGTAGATATAAGTTGAATAAAATTGATTGGCTTGAATTTAAAAGATATATTTACTCAACCAGAAATTCACAATAAAGATAACAGTGTTCTGGGCATCTATTATTATTCTTTCTTTGTCTGTATTCACAACAGGATATTGTCCAGGGAGACAGTAAATGCTAATACAACTAGTGATGCATCCTCCAGGCCATAAATAGATGTACATAATATTAGAAGAGAAAGAAGGCAGTGGCACCCCACTCCAGTACTCTTGCCTGGAAAATCCCATGGACAGAGGAACCTGGTAGGCTTCAGTCCATGGGGTCGGTAAGAGTTGGACATGACTGAGCAACTTCACTTTCACTTTTCACTTTCCACTTTCATGCATTGGAGAAGGAAATGGCAACCCACTCCAGTGTTCTTGCCTGGAGAATCCCAGGGATGGTGGAGCTTGGTGGGCTGCCATATATGGGGTCGCACAGAGTCGGACATGACTTAAGCGACTTAGCAGCAGCAATATTAGAAAAGTGCTGCCTTAGAAGTTCATATTATATAACACATAGAAAATATGGTAACAGAAATAAACTGGTCCAACCACTAATAGTCTTGGAGAAACAATTTAAGGGCAAGCATTAAAAATAAGCTTGTCAAGAGAATGCAAATAGGTAAAATACCTTTTGTTATTTATTTGCAGTATTAAGAGTTGACAGGAGCTGCCCTGGCGGCTCATACAGTAAAGGATCTGCCCACAATGCTGAAGGTCTGGGTTTGATCCCTGAGTGGGAAAGATCCCCTGGAGAAAGAAATGATGACTACCCACTCCGGTATTCTTGCTGGGGAATACCATGGACAGGGGAGCCTGATGGGTTACAGTCCATGGAGTCGCAAAGAGTAGGGCATGACTGAGTGAAAAAAACGCACACACAAGAGTTGGGAACAGCCTGAGTCCTCTCTCCATCCTTTCTTGGTTACCCATCTGTGCACCTTTTCCCATAGGAATTTATTTGATGTTCTTTTCCTTTTAAATATTTTTCTTCATTTTCTGAGACTGGATGATGATTTCCCCATGATGCGGGATCTCCATTTTTCTGTTGATTAAGATAATCCACATACTTTTGACTAATTTCTCTCAGGAAAATAAAAGATAATACAAATACGACATTTAAGGACAGACCCATTGCAAAGGTGTGAGGAATCTAATAAAATTTTTAGTTATTGTTATTGGAATAAAAGTCCTACTATTATTAGATAGTGCTATAAGCATCCTACTTTCTCAATTTCTTCTTAAAATAAGATAGATGTAAGACTAGAACAAGTATTTGTTCTTAACAAATTTCAGACAGATATGCAACAGTGGTCCTCAAAATTTGCTGTGTGTGAGAACAAGAAGCATCCTAGGAGCCTGCTCTAGGTATTGTGCTTCATGGACTAGCAGCATCAGCATCATTTGAGAACTTGTTAGAACTGCAGATTTTAAGGCTTTACTCTAGACCTGCTCAGTCTGCATGTTAACAAGATTCCCAGGTGATTTCTATGCGTGTTAAAGTTTGAGACATGCTGTGTGATTCCATTTAAATGAAATGTCCAGAAAAGGCAAATCGATAGAGACAGTAGATTAATGGTTGTCTGAGGCAGGGTGGGCATGGAGATTAACAGTATAAAGATGCAAGGGATCTTTCTGGGGTGATGAAAATGCTGTAAAAATGATTTATGGTGATGGTGTCACAACTTGATAAAATTTTTAAACAATCATTGAATCGTACACTTGAAATGAATGGATCATATGTGTAAAATAGAAAATATGCTTAATAAAATTTTTAAAGAAATGAATAAAATGTCAAAATGCAGATTCCTGAATCCTTCCCTATATCCTATGTAATTCTATCTGGTTCGTTTGTGGACTTTCAATGAGAAACACTGAACTTAATACCCCAAATTCAAAACCTACCCCAATGATCAGCTCAACTTCACTGCTTCTCCTTCTTCACATGTCCTGAAGAATTCCAGTGTCAATTTTTAAATTTTTTTAATATAAATTTATTTATTTTAATTGGAGGTTAATTACTTTACAATATTGTATTGGTTTTGCCATACATCAACATGAATCTGCCACAGGTATACACATGTTCCCCATCCTGAACCCCCCCTCCCTCCTCCCTCCCCGTACCATCCCTCTGGGTCATCCCAGTGCACCAGCCGCAAGCATCCAGTATCATGCATTGAACCTGGACTGGCGATTCATTTCAGATATGATATTATACATGTTTCAATGTATGATTTAGGATATATATATGGATTTATTTCTGTCTGAGCTTTTTATTTTGTTCTGCTAATTTATGTGTTCTCTCTTCTGCTCAAGTGGTTTCTCATATTTCATAATACATTTTAATATCAGATAGGACTAATTCTTCCTCACTACTATTTTTCTACAAATTTTTACTTTCTAGTAAACAGCATTCTGTTCAAACTGCCTTTCAAGAATAAACAAATGATAATCTCTCAATTCCAATCTTTCTTCCTTTTCATTTTCCTTCCTTTTTTTTTTTTAAAGAAAACTTGCTGTTAATGAGGTAGAAGGTGTCATTAAACACATTTGTATTCCCAACTTTGTGCAAAAGGATATTATGCTATATGAAGAAAAGAACAAAATGTTTTTAGAAACTTCTGTATGGCAGGCACCTTAACAATATATATTTCCAAACTGAAAAGAAAAAAAGAGAACAAACAAAATGATGTAGAACTACACTAAACTCTTGGGATCTCAAATCTTATTCTATGATTTTTGTAAGTAACTGTGGAACTGCTTGTAATTTGTTTTAAAAAATAGGGGTATATCCCTACTACTGAGAAAAACAAGAGGTATTTTCTTTGTTTAGTAAATTAAGTATAAATGAGAATAAACGCAGCAATTGGTAAGGGAATTAAAAACCTCAATACAAGAGGGTTATTCTAAATCTCCTTTTCTTGCTCTGTAGATACCTTTTCAGTATCATTCACATGACTGTCTTCCTCTGTCCCCAAAACATTGATATTTTCAGAGGTTCGTCATTAGTCCTCTTATCTCCTTTTGGGTTTTGCAGCCAATCACCTTTAGGAGCCAGGCTGGTAACAGAAATGTACAGAGCGGGCTGTGCTAAGTTTACCTTGATATGGTCTGGTAAGAACTGGGATAAATTAGAGGGGGCTTGCCTCATAAAAGAATGCCAGATGCAGGCATTTAACAAATACCCTATTGGCTCAGAAAATCTACCTGGTAACTTTTGAATCTTGACTTTTCTGGTCCTCTTTTCCAAAGTCTGAAACTACCGTTTTTCTGCTGCTGCTGCATCGCTTCAGTCGTGTCCAACTCTGTGTGACCCCATAGATGGCAGCTAATTACTTCCAAATATGTATCAATAACGTAGTTCTCTCTTAGCTTCAAAACAACATGTCCGATTCTGTGAAGAACATCTCTATATGTATGTAAGACAGGTACCCAAAACTGTACATAGAGACTGCACTGATTTTCTTCCTGGCTAATTTTGCTCCCTTTCACTTATGCCTCATTTGCTTCTAATGCTAAAAGTAGAATCTTGAAAGCCAACCATGACTCTCTCCTTCACTGCTTGCCTCTAAATGAGCTACAAATTAAATACAAATCACCTTCATGATACTGCTAAAGTCTGTTTTTCCTAGTCCCATTTAATTCTGTTCAGTTTTTCATAATATAGTTCTGGATGATTGAAACAGTCTCATAATTATGTCCAAAATTTACTAGTGTTATATTTCAAGTTATCTTCCATACATTTACTTTTATAATTTTCTAAACTAAAAATTTAATGGAGACATTTCTTGAAATTCTTGGTGACTCATTGAACTTGGGACACGTGCTTTTCAATCTTATCTCTGTGTCTTTCCACCCTCCTTGCTCATCACTTCCTTTATCTCATGTTCCTGTGCTACATTTTCCACTCATCTTTCACCTGCATGTAATGTGTTGTGCACTTCAAAACATTTGCTCTTGATTATCTTTTAATTTCTGGTACTTTCTATCACTACCTCCTTTCCTTACAACAGGACTCCGCTCAGTGTGATTTATTCCAGGCAGTCCAGAGTTTCTTATGTTTAGACTTCACTTTCACTTTCCACTTTCATGCATTGGAGAAGGAAATGGCAACCTACTCCAGTGCTCTTGCCTGGAGAATCCCAGGGACGGGGGGAACCTGGTGGGCCGCCATCTGTGGGGTCTCACAGAGTCGGACACGACTGGAGCAACTTAGCAGGAGCAGCAGCAAGAGGAGGCTTATTGTAACGTGTATAATATATACTTTTATCTTCTTTTTACTTGTCTTTTTCCCTTTCTCTTCTGAGCAAACTGAAATTAGTGACTCAATTTTCCTGATCTTTTACACCTATAATATTTAACTCATACCTGGTAGATGTTAAATACTTTGGCTGCTGTCTATGGGGTCGCAGACAGACATGACTGAAGTGACTTAGCAGCAGCAGCAGTGTCATACTTGATTTTATTGTTTAATTATTTTTTAATGGAAAAATTTAGCAGATTAATAAGTACTGTGTAATGATAAAATTAATTTGTTTGGTAATGTACTTGAGCTTGGTTTTGCATATTCCCTGAGTTTGTTATATAAATGCAAGTCTTAATACAGAATCTGAATCCTTTTAAACTGAGATCTTTGCATTCAGCCTAAGGTGATAAGCATACCTCTGTTTTAGTCCTTGAGTTAGTTGTCTGTAAATAATAATTTAGACAAAATGAGATGAACTACTATAAGCCAAGAGGATTAATATTGCAAAATTTTGAGTTTTAATTTATAAAAAATTCTAAAATTAGGGACAAAATATACCCTTGAAATTATTTAGGCAAAAATATTTGAGTGTTATCAAAGTAGGATATGGAGATGGTATAAGAAGTAACAATTTGAACTGAAATCCTAAAATCAGTAGATGAGATATGAATTAAAATGTACAAGGCTGGTAAAATTTTGTTGCTAAGAAGAAAACTTCTGTTGGAAATCCAGTTTATATTTAGGACATGTGAGGAACTATAGTGCTATCATAGTAGGGCCATGAGTTCATTGTCAGGCTATTTGCGAGCATAATTTAACCTGCTCTAATGGAAAGTGAAGTCCAGTGCCAGCTACAACCATGGGCTAACAGAAGGAACAAAACACGCAAAGAGTGTCTACACTGCGGGTTTATTACAAGCCTAGTATGTGAGCCGAAGATTCCCCAATAATGATTAGGGAATAGAATTTGGAGAAGTCTTTTCTGCCAGGAATTTAGCCAAGAAAAACAAAACAAAACAAAACAAATGACAGGTACCTCTGGCAGCCTCTGACACCTAGCACCATGAAATTACTTCTTTCACTCCAAATTTCAAAGAACCAAGAGGGAAACAGCATAATTCTCCATATAGAAACCATTAACATTAATACAAAGTTTTAAAAACTTTTTTTTCCTATTGGTTTAGGTAATAGGCACATTCTATGATCTCTGGAATTCTTTTTATAAGATATAAATTTATTTATTTTAATTAGAGGTTAATTACTTTGCTTTTTAATGTATTTAATCATAAAGAAGTCACTGTAAAAATCCTTAAAAAATATCTGTGGTTCACCTCTTCCAAATTTTATATATATATATATATGTAAAATGTATAAATAAGGAAATATAAAAGTATTGACATGTCATATATTTATAATGTATAGATAACATATATAATAAATACAAAGATATAAATTAAATATAGAAAATATAATACCCTGTTTAAGTCTCAGTTAAATGTATCAAATATTCAAGCACTTAGACTGGAATGCAACTTGCAAACATTTAATCAAAGAACCATAGGAATAATTGAAAGCAATAAATACCTTATACCTTTACTTAAACACCGCTACCAAAATTTTAAAAATACTGAGGTCTTGAGAAATCTGTATTCAGGTCAGGAAGCAACAGTTAGAACTGGACATGGAACAACAGACTGGTTCTAAATAGAAAGTATGTCAAGGCTATATATTGTCACCCTGCTTACTTAACTTCTATGCAGAGTACGTCATGAGAAACACTGGACTGGAAGAAACACAAGCTGTAATCAAGATTGCCAGGAGAAATCTCAATAACCTCAGATATTAGATGACACCACCCTTATGGCAGAAAGTGAAGAGGAACTAAAAAGCCTCTTGATGAAAGTGAAAGAGGAGAGTGAAAAGTTGGCTTAAAGCTCAACATTCAGAAAACGAAGATCATGGCATCCGGTCCCATCACTTCATGGGAAATAGATGGGGAAACGATGGAAAGTGTCAGACTTTATTTTTGGGGGCTCCAAAATCACTGCAGATGGTGACTGCAGCCATGAAATTAAAAGACGCTTACTCCTTGGAAGAAAAGTTATAACCAACCTAGATAGTATATTCAAAAGCAGAGACAGTAAGCCAGAAAGAAAAACACCAATACAGTATACTGACACATATATATGGAATTTAGAAGACAGTAATGATGACCCTGTATGTGAGACAACCAAGAGACACAGAGGTATAGAGTGGACTTTTGGACTCTGAGGGAGAGGGAAAGGGTGGGATGGTTTGGGAGAATGGCAATGAAACATGTATATTTTCCTGTAAGAAACAGAGCGCCAATCTATGTTCAATGTAGGATGCAGGATGCATGGGGCTGATGCACAGGATGATTCAAGTAGAGGATGTGGGGTGGGAGGTGGGAGGGGCTTCGGCATTGGGAGATTGTGTTCACCTATGGCTGATTCGTGTCAATGTATGGCAAAACAAATACAGTATTGTAATTTAAAAATAAATAAATTAATTAATTAATTAAAAAAAAAAAGGCAGAGACATTACTTTGCCGACTAAGGTCTGTCTAGTCAAGGCTATGGTTTTCCTGTGGTCATGTATGGATGTGAGAGTTGGACTGTGAAGAAGGCTGAGTGCTGAAGAATTGATGCCTTTGAACTGTGGTGTTGGAGAATACTCTTGAGAGTGCCTTGGACTGCAAGGAGATCCAAGCAGTCCATTCTGAAGGAGATCAGCCCTGGGATTTCTTTGGAAGGAATGATGCTAAAGCTGAAACTCCAGTACTTTGGCCACCTCATGCGAAGAGTTGACTCATTGGAAAAGACTCTGATGCTGGGAGGGATTGGGGGCAGGAGGAGAAGGGGACGACAGAGGATGAGATGGCTGGATGGCATCACAGACACGATGGACGTGAGTCTGACTGAACTCCAGGAGATGGTGATGGACAGGGAGGCCTGGCGTGCTGCAATTCATGGGGTCACAAAGAGTTGGATACGACTGAGTGACTGAACTGAACTGAGGTGAGGTATGACTTACTGAATGAAACACAAAACTGTATATAAGATAGGACAGAAATAAAGAAATATATGAATGATGTTATGATATAGACAAAGATAAATATTTAAGAAAAAGGGGAAATTTTAAACATGTAATCTCCTCATATCAATCTTATTGCCTGTTTCATGTTTACTTCTTTATATAAAACATTCAAAAATATGACATTATGCTGATGAAGACGGACATTCTGAAGTCAGATACTTTTTGGTTCTATTTTTGTGTAGCTTATGTACAGAAGACATTAGCTAGGATGACAGGCTGGTGGCATGAAATGATGTCAGCTTTCCTTAAATTATTCTCTAGGAAAGCTTTAAAAAAAGCACAAGGAGAAAAAGACTTTATCAGTGTTTAAGATACATATATTGGAGAAGGTAATGGCACCCCACTCCAGTACTCTTGCCTGGAAAATCCCATGGACGGAGGAGCCTGGTGGGCTCCAGTCCATGGGGTCGCTAAGAGTCGGGCACGACTGAGTGACTTCACCTTCACTTTTCACTTTCATGCATTGGAGAAGGAAATGGCAACCCACTCCAGTGTTCTTGCCTGGAGAATCCCAGGGACGGGGGAGCCTGGTGGGCTGCCGTCTATGGGGTCGCACAGAGTCAGACACGACTGAAGCGACTCAGCAGCAAGATGCATATATATATGACACCTGATTTAGTGGAGTGCGGTAATGGCTGTATTGTAAAGCTGACTGGGCAAGTTGTTTTTCTCTGAGGCTTACAGATGCTATACCTGCTTTCTTACACAGCACATTTTCAGTTTCTTCAAATGATCCATCACATATCTTTCCCACCTTGACTGCCAGTTCAAATAACTTCCCAAATAGCCCCTGGATTGTCAGCCATAAAAGATAGGCTTACTATGCTCAATCTCCTTACTCAAGAACATATCTGCCATGAACCTGCAATCAACCTTATTTTTTTAATGTAGACATTTTCAGATACAGTGAGCTCTGCTATGATGTTTGTTTTGAAACACAATTTTCTTCCAAAGCAATTGATATATTAGGAAATAATTGGAGCAGACCGTAAATTCCACGTTTGCCTATGTCCAGTTTCCCCACAAGAAACACTAGATGAACACAAAATGTGCACTCGGCTGAATGAAGTTGTGAAGGAACAAGCCAAACACACATGCACATCTCAGATATCCCCCATTCTCCATGTGTCTCCGAGACACTTGTTCACATCTGAAGTTACAGCTTTCCCTCTTCATTCAGAAAACCTGTTTCATTATTTAGCAATAATTTACAAGCTGAGAGCATTCTTATGCTCACTGCTACTAATAAATTTCAGGTATTTTAAAAAGATACAGTGCCACATGTATGGTGATATTTATATATTTTTTCACAGTTTAACCTGTTTAAAAATGTACTACCTCAAGTTATAGCAGAGCTGAACATATTATCAAGAGTAAAATGAGCTTTAAAATTGTTACATACTATAGAATATCCTCAGTTTCCACAGAGTAAAAGATGCTGGAAACTGTTTATTGAAAACTTAGAAAAATGACTGCTTCTCTTATAGAAAATCTAGTCATTGTACTTCATAAAATTATTGTTGTCACTTTCCAACTATTCAGAATGTGCTTGTTGTCATAAAGGGGGCAATGAAATTCTGAAATAGTGAACTGAGATTTTCTCCAAAACTATTTTTGTAGTTTTTTCAGTCTTGCTAACATAGATCCCATTTCTAACATTCTACCATTGCAAAATCCTATGAAAGTTTCTGAAGACACCAAAATATAAATATCTGAACTTTTAAATATTTACAGATAATTTTAGTACAGGCTACTGAAAATTCTGGGATATGTCACATAAATCGTTAAGTCTTTGTTCTTATTTATTTACAGTTTAAATGAGACCCACATTACTTGTCAGTTTCAACTATCAAACAAGGATTAAAACATTTTTAAGGATTTATTACTTAATATTTTAAAAGTAATTGAAAATCTAACATCGATAATCTAAATTTACACCTTAGGAAACTAGAAAAAAAGAAGAGCAAATTAAATCCAAAGTAAGAAGAAAAGAAATAATAAGAATTAAAGCAAACTTCTAACGATAAATAAGCCCCAGGAAAGTAAATGTATAGGATGATAAGTAGCTATAGCTAATTCTGCTGCTGCTGCTGCTAAGTCGCTTCAGTCGTGTCCGACTCTGTGCAACCCCATAGATGGCAGCCACCAGGCTCCCCCATCCCTGGGATTCTCCAGGCAAGAACTCTGGAGTGGGTTGCCATAGCTAATTCTACTAGATTGTATACTTGAAACTTGCTGAGAAAGTAGATCTTAAAAGTTCTCATCAAAAGAAATTGTAACTATGTGCAATGATGAATATTAAAGAGATTATTGTGGTGGTCATTCTGTAATATTTATATATATATTAAATAATTATGTTATATACCTGAAACTAATATAAAGCTATATGTCAGGTGTATCTCAATTTTTTAAATAATTAAAGGAAAAATCAGTGAAATTGAAAAGAGTAAATCAATATAGAATATCAAAGAAAGTTGCCTCTTTGAAAAGATCAGTAATGTTGAGGAGCCTCTAGCCAATCTAACTAAAAAAAAAAAGAGGACACTACTAATTTAAGAAGTGAAAAGAGACATAACTACACATTCTATAAACATTGACAATATAAAAAAGATGTGCTGTTAACAATTCTATGCCCACAAACTTGATAACCTAGATGAAATAGACCAGTCTCTAGAAGGACACAACAGCGAAAACTTACACAAGAAGAAATGGATAATCTGAATGGACCTGTATCTATTAAAGAAGCATAGAGAAATCACGCAATAACCTTCAGAACAGAAAGCACTGCACCTAAAGGGATTCGCTGGTAAACTCTACCGAGCATTTCAGGGAGAACTTTTACCAGTTCTTTCGGAGAAGGCAATGGCACCCACTCCAGTACTCTTGCCTGGAACATCCCATGGACAGAAGAGTCTGGTGGGCTGCAGTCCATGGGGTCACCAAGAGTCAGACACGACTGAGTGACTTCATTTTCATTTTTCACTTTCATGCATTGGAGAAGGAAATGGCAACCTACTCCAGTATTCTTGCCTGGAGAATCCCAGGGGTAGGGGGGCTTAGTGGGCTCGCTATGGGGTTGCACAGAGTCAGATATGACTGAAGTGACTTAGCAGCAGCAGCAAAGCATCCTAAAGGAAATCAGTCCTGAATATTTATTGGAAGGACTGATGCTGAACCTGAAACTCCAATACTTTGGCCACCTGATGTGAAGAGCTGACTCATTTGAAAAGACCTGGATACTGAGAAAGATTGAAGGCGGGAGGATAAGGAGATGACAGAGGATGAGATGGTTGGATAGCATCACCAACTCAATGGACATGAATTTGAGTAAACTCTGGGAGTTGGTGATGGACAGGGAGGCCTGGCGTGCTGCAGTCCATGGGGTTGCAAAGAGTTGGACATGACTGAGTAACTGAACTGAACTGAAGGGATTCCAACCCTATGTGCAGCTGAAAATTCATATATAACTTTTGACTTCCTAGAAACTTAACTATAAATAGCCCACTTTTGACCACAAAGCCTTACCTGTAACAGTTGATGATTAACACTTATTTGGCATATTATTTGTGTTTATACACATTCTTAAGTGAAGTCCACTAGAGAATATGTGATCAAGAAAAACCATAGAGAAAATACATTTTCACTACTGTATTTATTACTGTAAGTTTACATTGTTTACAAGATGCATTGTCTGTCAGTACTTATACAAATATCACCTTATATGATACAAAACATTGTAGATGTTATAAGTATTACTAACTCTAGACATCAAAAATAAAAAGATGTGAAAGTGTGAAAAAAATCATATTTATTTACAGGTATAATGATTCATGCACTGATAACAATATAACTGTTTCATGGTAGCCTATCCTGTGTACTAATGAATAAATCATTATAAAATTTTTAAGCTATACACTATTGTAGTCATATTCATAATACAGTATTAGAAATGTTAAAGAATCACTTGTAATGATTGGCTGATAACAGAAATTTCTCCAGTTTCAGGAAAGACAGAGATGTACTATTCAGTAATGAAAGTTTTGAAAGCAAAGTTATAAAGCAATAAGAAAGCTAGCACATTATTAATTTTATATTAAATATCACTCACTTTATGCTTCTGTGAGGATATGCGATCCACTTTTAACACAGGTTTGCACATGATGTTGGACACAATGAATACTTAGCTGAAAGTGATGACGCAAAACATGTCTCTTACAGCTCTTGCAATTAGCTATTAGATTTCCACTCAGACAAGCATACACACAACAGATGAGTTTACTAACTGAAGGGCATGATCATTTACTATTCATTAAGTGGAAGTGGGTCATCATAAAGGTCCTCATCCTCATAGTCTTCACAATGAGTAGGATGAAGAGGAGGAAGAGGAAGTAGATTAGTCTTGCTGTCTCAGGAGTGACAGAGAGGGAAGACGTTGAAGGGTTGGAAGGAGAGGCAGATACACTAGGTGTAACTTTATGGAAATATATCATCATTTCTGTGTGACCTTTTTGCTTTTTTAATTTCTTTAAAACTGTTTCTATATGGTACCAATCCCTTTTTTTACTTTTTCTCTTTGCCTTTATTTTTTATTTTTATTTTTTTAATTACAATACTGTATTTGTTTTGACATACATTGACATGAATCAGCCATAGGTGAACACAATCTCCCAATGCCGAAGCCCCCTCCCACCTCCCACCCCACATCCTCTACCTGAATCATCCTGTGCATCAGCCCCCTGCATCCTGCATCCTACATTGAACATAGATTGGCACTTCGTTTCTTACAAGAAAGTATACATGTTTCAATGCCATTCTCCCAAACCATCCCATCCTTTCCCTCTCCCTCAGAGCCCAAAAGTCCATTCTATACCTCTGTGTCTCTTTTGTTGTCTCACATATAGGGTCATCATTACTATCTTCTAAATTCCATATATATGTGTCAGTATACTGTATTGGTGTTTTTCTTTCTGGCTTACTTCACTCTGTATAATCAGTTCCAATTTCATCCATATCATTAGAACTGAATCAAATTTATTCTTTTTAAGGGCTGAGTAGTACTCCATTGTGTATATGTACCACAGCTTTCTTATCCAATCATTAATTGAAGTATAGTTGATTTACAGTATTGTGTTTCACTTCTACAACACAGTGATTCAGTCATGTATATATATATATATATTCTTTTAAAGATTTTTTCCATTATAGATGATTACAAAATATTGAGTACAGTTCCCTGTCCTATACAGTAGGTCCTTGTTGATTATTTATTTTATATATTTTAGTGTACATATGTTAATCCCAAACCTTTAATGTATCCCTCCACACCCTACCTACTCCCTGGTACAAATCCTTTTTCCATCATTTGCTTTAGTTTTAATACCTGTATCACAGAAGTGTCCATTTTGTAAAAGAACTCAAAAACACTCTGGAATAATAGGGACCCTTCTGATGTCAATTTGTTTTCTGGCTTTGCTTCTTCTACTTCTTCCTCCCATCTGGTAGTGGTTCAGAAACACTCATCTTAATCAAGTTTTCTTCTGTTAATTCCTTTGATATGATGTCTATTAGGCTTCCCTGATAGCTCAGTTGGTAAAGAATTTGCCTGCAATGCAGGAGACCCTGGTTCAATTCCTGGGTCAGGAAGATCCTTTGGAAAGGGGATAGGCTACCCACTCCAGTGTTCTTGGTCTTCCCTGGTGGCTGAACTGGTAGACTCTGCCCATCATGTGGGAGACCTGGGTTCAATCTATGGGTTGGGAAGATCCTCTGGAGAAGGGAAAGGTTACCCACTCCAGTATGCTGGCCTGGAGAATTCCATGGACTGTATACTCCATGGGGTCATAAAGAGTCAGACATGACTGAGCATGTTTCACTTTCATGATGTTTATTAGCTTTTTAATTTTTCCAAGATTCATATCTTAAAATTTTTCACTCTCAGCTCTTTCTTTTTAAAAAAAATTTATTTATTTATTTATTATTTTTTTTAAAATTACAATACTGTATTTGTTTTGCCATACATTGACACGAATCAGCCATAGGTGAACACAATCTCCCAATGCCGAAGCCCCCTCCCACCTCCCACCCCACATCCTCTACTTGAATCATCCTGTGCATTAGCCCCATGCATCCTGCATCCTACATTGAACATAGATTGGCGCTTCGTTTCTTACAGGAAAATATACATGTTTCATTGCCATTCTCCCAAACCATCCCACCCTTTCCCTCTCCCTCAGAGTCCAAAAGTCCACTCTATACCTCTGTGTCTCTTTGTTGTCTCACATATAGGGTCATCATTACTGTCTTCTAAATTCCATATATATGTGTCAGTATACTGTATTGGTGTTTTTCTTTCTGGCTTACTTCACTCTGTATAATCGGTTCCAATTTCATCCATCTCATTAGAACTGAGTCAAATTTATTCTTTTTAAGGGCTGAGTAGTATTCCATAGTGTATATGTACCACAGCTTTCTTATCCATTCATCTGCTGGTGAACATCTAGGTTGCGTCCATGTCCTGGCTATTATAAACAGCGCTGCAATGAATATTGGGGTACATGTGTCTCTTTCAATTCTGGTTTCCTCGGTGTGTATGCCCAGCAGTGGGATTGCTGGGTCATAAGGCAGTTCTATTTGCAATTTTTAAGGAATCTCCACACAGTTTTCCATAATGGCTGTACTAGTTTGCATTCCCACCAGCAGTGTAAGAGGGTTCCCTTTTCTCCACATCCTCTCCAGCATTTATTGCTTGTAGACTTTTGGATCACAGCCATTCTGACTGGTGTGAAATGGTACCTCATTGTGGTCTTGATTTGCATTTCTCTGATAATGAGTGATGTTGAACATCTTTTCATGTGTTTGTTAGCCATCCGTATGTCTTCTTTGGAGAAATGCCTATTTAGTTCTTTGGCCCATTTTTTTATTGGATCATTTATTTTTCTGGAGTTGAGCTGCATAAGCTGCTTATATATCTTTGAGATTAGTTGTTTGTCAGTTGTTTCATTTGCTATTGTTTTCTCCCATTCAGACGGCTGTCTTTTCACCTTGCTTGTAGTTTCCTTTGTTGTGCAGAAGCTTTTAATTTTAATTAGATCCCATTTGTTTATCTTTGCTTTTATTTCCAGTATACTGGGAGTTGGATCATAGAGGATCCTGCTGTGATTTATGTCGGAGAGTGTTTTGCCTATGTTCTCCTCTAACTCTTTCTTTTAATGTCCACAATCTCTTTCAAGATTTCCTTGATTTGTTCTGTCATTAATCCTGTGAAGTCATTACAGGATACATCTGGATACAATTTTCTCCAGCAGAATCTATTGTTTGGAGATTGATAGATTTAACTGTTTTTTTGTTACAACATTAGCATCTTTAATGGTATAATCCTTCTAGACTTTCATGATGTTCTTTCCATCAGAGTTCTCTTTCATTGTGTTGATAATCCTTTCCATAGAATACTCTGTGTAATGAGTCTTTAAGGTCTTTATGATCCTGTGATGTGGATACTGAATTAGAGATTTTGTGTTTTAGGGAAAGTAGACCACTTCTATATCTTCAGTGTTGAGCTCATGCAGCTCTAGGGTGGCCAGGGCTATTGTTCATTGTCAAAAAACTTTAAAAGACTTTCCCTTACTGGCAAGGTATTCCTGACTTCAGGGATAAAGCATCAGTGGAACCAATCCAGAAAAAGCATTCTTGTTGTCTAGGCTTTCTTGTTGTACAACCAAAAGGCTGGCAGCTGGTGTTTATCTTTTCCTTCCAGGCTCCAGTGTTAGCAACTTTATAAAGGTAGCCCTGATTATAAATTGGACGGCATTTGCACAAAACAGTGGAGTTAGCCTATCACTTCCTGCCTCAAATCCTATCGCTCACTTTTCTTTCTTACTAATAAATGCCCTTTGTCACACTATTTTTTTTCCAAAATAGAGTGCTTTTTTGGTGCATTATAAACCTATTCAGGTAAATATCCTTTCTACTCAATAATTTTCTTAATGGAATCCTGGAACTCACCTGCTGTCTCTTGGTTGGCAGAAGCTGCTTTTCCTGTTATGTTGACATTTTCAAAGGCAAGCCTTTTCTAAAATTATCAAGCCATTCTCTGCTGGCACTCAATTCTCTAGCTTTACACCCCTTCACCTTCCTTATGCTTTAAGCTGTTATGCAATGACTTCACTTTTCTCAAACTCTATTCTAGTTTATAGGGATACATTTCTTATAGCAACCCTGTATCCACATAAAAGCTGCATTTTCAATATGAGATTAAAGGGTATTTCCTGACAAGGCAATCTATTTGTACCTGCAGGCATAGCTGCAGAGATGGTTTCATGAATTTCCTTTTCTGTTTTTGTAAAAAAAGAAAGGTCCTTACCTTTTGGATTCATTTATCTTGAAATGGTGGACAACCACAGCTGTAGAGCTCAATCTATAGTACATATCAAGCCATTCAAGTTTTTCTTATAATGTCATGATTTTTTCTGTTTCTTGGGAACCCTTCCGGTATCACTAGTGGCACTTCATATGTGCCCCATGGAATTACTGAAGGTTTATGGTAATGAATTAAACACAATGAAAAATACATGAGAACCACAGTTCAGTTAGTTCAGTTGCTCAGTTGTGTCTGACTCTTTGCAACCTCATTGACTGCAGCACGCCAGGCTTCCCTGTCCATCACTAACTCCCAGAGCTTGCTCAAATTCATGTCCATTGAGTCGGTAATGACATCCAACCATCTCATCCTCTGTGGTCCCCTTCTCCTCCCACCTTCAATCTTTCCCAGCATCAGGGTCTTTTCCAATGAGTCAGTTCTTTGTATCAGGTGACCAAAGTATTGGAGTTTCAGCTTCAGCATCAGTCCTTCCAATGAGTATTCAGAACTGATTTCCTTTAGGATTGACTGGTTTGATCTTCTTGCAACCCAAGGGACTCTCAAGAGTCTTCTCCAATACCACAGTTCAAAAGCAACAATTCTTCAGTGCTTGATTTTACTGTGCAATTTTACTGTTATATGAAGTTTACTGGAGAAACAAACTGCTCTTGAAAAGATGATTATCATTACAGAGTGATTTAAACAGATATAGCATTTGAGTTCACCACAATAGTAATAGGAGGTGGCTACAAAATGATTCAGTTATGGTAGTACAGTATTACTAGCGTTATCTTTGTGCAGTTATGATTCAACACTGCATCTTTACATTGATTTACATTTCTCTCCACTCCAGATGATTCTGTGTATGATCTGTGTGTGAATAAATTTTGATGAATTTTAGCTTTTTATATTAGATTTTTATATATTTTATGATAGTAAATAATGACTAGTATCTACATATATTTTACACATTCATGACATACCTAAATTTTTCTTGATTTTTCCATATTTTCAGGCTATATAGTTTGTCTGTGAGTTTTATTGTTGCACACCCCCAATTTTTTTCCAATTATCTATTGAAAAAATCTGCATATAAGTGGCCCTGTACAATTAAATCTTGTACTGTTCAAGGAAAACTGTATACAGCACCATAAAGTGGGATTTATCCCAGGCATGGAAGACTGGTTTAACATTGAAAAATGAATTGATGTCATCCACCACATCAACAGACTAGGAAAGAAAAATTAATCATATTGCTAGATACAGAAAAGCTTTTGATGAAATTCAACACCAATTCATTATAGAAACTCTCCATAAACTAAGAAAACAGGGTAATTTCCTCAGCTTAATAAAAGTATATCTACAAAAAACAACTAACATTGTACTTAGTGATGAAAAACTTAGAGCTTTTCCACCAAGATTAACTGCAAGACATGGATGCAAATTTTATGACAGCATTATTAACAGCTGCTAAAAACTTGAAGCAACCAAATATTCATTAACTGGTGAAAGGATAAATAAAATGTGGTATATCCATACAGTAAAATACTGCTCAACAATCAAAAGAAAAAAAAATGGTGCATTCTACAACATGGATGATCCTTGAAAATATGATAATAAAAGAATCAAGCCACAGAGGTCCACATATCATATGATTCCATTAACATACATTTTCCATAACAGGCAAATCTATAGAGATAGAAATATTGTTAGTTGCCTTGGGCTTGGGGGCACATATAAAGAATGGAGAATGACTGCTGGAAGGCAGCATTTTTATCTTAGGGATGGTGAAGATTTGCTAAAATGTATTGTTGTAATGGATGCACAACTTTGTAAATACACTAAAACCACTAATTTGCACACATTAATATGGTGAATTTTATGGTTTGTTAATTATACTAAATAAAGGAATTATAAAAAAGTAGTTGAGCTGCCTATTTGAAATATGTACCACATAGAAAATGAGTTTATATATCAGGTGACTAAGTGGTAAAGAATCTGCCTGCAATGCAGGACATGCGTGTTTGATTCCTGGGTTGGGAAGATCCCCTGGAGAAGGAAATGGCAACCACTCAAGTATCTTGCCTGGGAAATCTCATGGACAGAGGAACCAGGTGGGCTGTAGTCCATGGGGTCACAAAAGAGGTGGGCATGACTTAGCAACTAAAACAGCAAACAACACTTGGCAACTATACAGTAAACTTTAAGGTTTACTTCACAGTCAAGTAAATTCCATTTTGGGGGAAAGCTTTTTTTTATTGTCTATTAGAATTCAGTGAAATTTTTTATACTGTTATTCATGTCTTCACTTAATTTAGATTATTTTAGATATTTATGATGTCTATTCACAGTCCTTAGTCAGTGAAGTTGCATGAAGTTGCTCAGTCGTATCTGACTCTTTGCGATCCCATGAACTGTAGTCTACCAGGCTCCTCCATCCATGGAATTTTCCAGGCAAGAGTACTGGAGTGGATTGCCATTTCCTTCTCCAGGGCATCTTCCCTACCTGAGGATTGAACCCAGGTCTCCTGCATTGCAGGCAGACACTTTACCATCTGAGCTACCCTTAAACTTTCAATTAATTTGTAAATGTCATTGCCAGCTATCATATTTTTCAAGTGAAAATGCATGATACATTTTTTTGTGTTAAGTCACTTCAGTCCTGTCTGATTCATTGTGACCCCAGGGACTGTAGTTCACCAGGCTCCTGTGTCCATGGGATTCTCCAGGCAAGAATACTGGAGTGGGTTGCCATGCCTTCTTCCAGGGGATCGTCCCAAACCAAGGATCAAACCTTCATTTCTCATGTCTCCTGCATTGGGAGGCAGGTTCTTTACCACTAGTGCCACCTGGGAAGCCCAACCATATGTATCAAGTAAAAATGTATGATACTGTTAAATTCAAATTTAAGAAAACAAAAATACTTTTGTTATGTAAGTATGTTCTATGCAATGTTGGGGAATACTTATAACAAAAAAAAAAGTATTTGTTGTTTACCTGAAGTTCAAATTTATTTGCGAGTCATATATTTTATCTCAAAACATTACCAATTGTTTATATAAGGATAAAAAATAAACTTGAAAGCCAGTTGTAAAAAGTTGTGTATTTGGTATGGGACATGCTGAATTGTTGCTCTCCAAATGGTTTGCAGAGGTCTTTCTTACTATAATTATTTGAAAAAGGTAGAAATTTTAGATGTTTATAGAGCTTTCAACTTCACAAAGGGAGAGCCATACCATACAGTGAATTTTTAAATGATTATTTCTATCATGACTGAAACTCACAAAGCTGTCATGGGAACAGAAAAATGTTTTAAATAAAACCCATTCTTCACTCTTATGTGGCCCAATGATAGAAAGCATTCCTTCAACCCTACCTTCACGTCTCCCAGAGTGTTTTTTGTATACTATTTTGAACCTATTTTGAATAGAGTACAGATGGTTGGACATTTAGTGAGTGGAACATTTTATAGCTACATTATTACATTATATACATCACCAGGGCACATTGGATCATACTTCTCATCCCGAGGCCTTTTCTAATCATTTGCTATAATTGCAAATGTCTCATCTTTCTTTTAGTTTATTGCATGCAATGATGGATATTGCTTTTCTAATTAGTAGGATTATTTACCATGGAAGATATGAAAATTGTCTTTCCTTTTATATCTTGGGAATATTGGGAAAAACCTGGTATAGCAGGATTCACATTTCTGTATTGACTCTATTAATCCCCTAATCCTGCTTATTGGATCATTAAAAAAAAAAATCACCATCCAGACAACTTGTGTTTGTCTAGGCACAAGGAATCTGCTTGCACATCACTGGATTAATAACAAGCCAATGCCTTTCAGCCATTTTCATTTGGGGATTCAATTTTTTTAGGGAAATGTAGGAAGAAACATATGGATCCATTTCACAAAGTGTCTTGGTTTTCATTCTTTTTAAAATCAGTGCAGTAAAGATAATTACAACTTTTTAGAGCACTGTTGTATTATTTAAACTTATTAGAGATTCATGATTCAAATTGTCCTCTTATTATTTCCATCTATATGACTTAAACTGACTTTTCCATAGGCTTCAAGGGAATGAAAATCAGCATGAAAATCATCAAGTATATCACATACCAAAATGTGTGCGCCAGGGTTTTGTAACCCAAATATTTTTACTTTCAGAGTCTATTTATGAACAACTTCTATGAACTGACTACTGAGAAACACTCTTGGGGGAAATCAAATTTTACTCAACTCTTCTTCCACTTAAAATTGGCTGTAATATCAACAACATTATTTATCAGTAATATCACCATTCTATTTCCTGAAGGTACAAATCTTTTATGCTACAGTAACTCAGAAAAACTAGACCTTAAAATCAATCTCTGTCCTTTGACTATATTTTTCAATTCTGTTGAGTCCATTTTGCAGAATACACATATACAAAAGTCATAAAAAACATTAGTTTTCTTCTGATAGAAGCAGAATAAAAAATATCACATGCTGGCATGATGCTAATTCTCAGAGTGAAATTACCTACCTTTAGTTTTTGAAACTACTTATCTATAAGATTAGGGCATGCATATCATCAAGAAGCAACCAATGTGACAGATAATATAAATAAGCTATATACCACGAGTATGTCAATGAAGAAGTTTATGCATGATTATAAGTATTCATTCAATATTGCCTAGAGCAAAGAGAACTCAACTAATAATTACAAAGTGGAGGTCACACAAAGCAGCCAGCTTCTCTATTTTAAAGTTTCGGTTTCTATCACCACTTCAGTCAGACATGTCTGCCTTACTTCCATCCTTGCCAAATTAGTATCTGATAGCTAACTTACTTCCTAGGTATGTTTTTGGATTTTGTACTTGAGTGCCAGAGCAAGGGCAGATTCGCATTCTTTCTTCAGAATGGTTCCCCCAATGTAGCTGAGTTTTGCTTTTCTTTTTCTGGATCTTACATTGATCTCCTGATTTGGTTTTTCAGGATCTGGTCTCTCTTTGAACTAAAATGTCAAAACAATGACCATATGCCGGAAAGTGATGATCTTAACAATATGATGCTTTAGGTCAAAATGAGGCTGTCTTGTAATTTTGCCAAAGCTACTATATTATAGCAGTCATTTGAATTTTTTTCTTTTGCCTTGAAATGGTCAAACTGTTAGATACTATATATATTTTCTTTCTCCCTTAAGAAAAATTAGAAAACAAACCAAACAGTGACACAAAGCCAACCGATTTACTGTCAACTCATTCTGTTATTGGCTTCTATTATGGCATAGCAAATCAGCCCAAAACTTAGTTGTTTAAAAATAATCAATACTTATTATCTTATATGATTTCCAAGTGTCAGGAACCTGGGTGTGGCTTAGGTGGTTGGTTCTGGTTCCAAGTCAGTCATGAGTGGTAGTCAGAATATTGGCAGGAGCTATAGTCATCTGAAGGCATTTGATTAAGGTTAGAAAATATGCTTCAAGAAGGATTTTCCACATGGCTGTTGAATAGAGGCTTCGTTATCTAGCTCACCTCCAAAGGGCTGCTCGTGACATGACAGCTGAATACTCTGAAAGAGAAAGGATGGACTAATAAGCAATGATCCAGTCTCAGAAGTGATGTGCCGTCACTTCTACTGTTTTCTATTGGTTAGGATAGAATTTAATTAAAAATTTGTGGGCATGTGTTAAAACCACCATGCTCTCTAATATCGGGAGTACTACAGACCCCAAAAGATCTCTCTGACTCTAAGATTTTCTTACTTTAAATCTACTTGGCAAGGAGTAACCAGATTTTTTTTTCATATTACTTCACTGATGAGGCGCCTTCCTCAAGTTGACTCGACTATATGATTTCTAATGTTGCCTATAAGCTCCTTTTAAATTATAAAGCTCATAATATGAGCTGAATCTTATTAAATCTTATTTCACATTCCAGCATTCTAGATCTACAGACTGGACAGTTTCCACAGGACACTGCCAAAGTCAGATTCTTTGCCTTCTATCTTAACATTATTCCCCTCCCTTCTTCCTCTTTTATCCACTCAAAGCCTCCTACTTTTCCAGACCTAGCTCAGGTGCTGTATCCTAAGACTTCACTTACCATTTTCTCATTGACCTCACTCCCCACTTTTCTGAGACAAAACTATTACCAGGAGTTCTACATATTCTAGCACACAGCTCTTCTCTAATTGTTTCAGCTATGGTTTTCTTTCTTCCAGCCAGTTCTTACATTTCTCAGAGAAAAGAACCATATTTTATCCTATTTAGTTTTCATAGACCCTTACAGAATTTGGGAAATAGAGGAGCTTCTCAACAAATATTTGAGATATATTTCTTATATTTCTCTTGTATATGAGATTGAAGAGTGTTTTTATATAGTTTATGTAAAGGTATCTAAAAATATAAAAGCAAGTATAAAAGAAAAAACCCTACCTTTTTCTTCTGTATATATATTCTTTCTTTTTCCTTTACTTAATATAGGAACTTATGATGTCCAGCCAAAGGTTATCTCATAACTCAAGACTTAATTTAAAATTGGAAAATATATCATGATAGCAAAAGTTCTATTTGCAAGCATGAAATTCACAATATGAGAATTTATATTGATTATGATTGTACCAAAATAGCATTTCAGCCTCACTTTTCTAAAAAATATGATTATTAGTATAAAGGAAATATAAGGAATATATTATTACTTCTGTTTGCTCTGGGCACTTTAAAATGTAGACAATTTGATTTTTAAAAGCACTAATTTTATGTAGATTAGTTTCTTAGTTCAAAGGGAGTTCTGTGAGAAATGTCTATTTCTCTATAGTCCTTTTGAGAATATTTTGAAAAGTATTAGCTGCCTGTAGTGTTATTTTTCTAGAAGAAAATTCAACTAAATGCTGCATTTTATATTTTGTTCTTCTTAAAATTGTTTAAATCTTTCCTCTCTATGTGAATGGTAATTAGAGAGAGGAATATTATTTTGACATAATTTTGTTTTTTAAAAACTTTTATAATGAAACATGTTTAAAGCCACTTTTTGAAGCACGATTAACATAGAAAAAGCCATTCATATTCAATGTGTTCCAACTACATGAATTTGGAGATAAGTATGCATTCGTGAAATCATTGCCACAATCCATGCCCTAGATCTGATAGATAGAATGCCTGATGAACTATGGACAGAGGTTCATGACATTGTACAGGAGACAGGGATCAAGACCATCCCCATGGAAAAGAAATGCAAAAAGCAAAGTGGCTGTCTGGGGAGGCCTTACAAATAGCTGTGAAAAGAAGAGATGTGAAAGGCAAAGGAGAAAAGGAAAGATATAAGCATCTGAATGCAGAATTCCAAAGAATAGCAAGAAGAAGAGATAAGAAAGCCTTCTTTAGCGATCAATGCAAAGAAATAGAGGAAAAGAACAGAATGAGAAAAACTAGAGATCTCTTCAAGAAAATTAGAGATACCAAGGGAATATTTCATGCAAAGATGGGCTCAATAAAGACCAGAAATTGTATGGACCTAAAAGAAGCAGAAGATATTAAGAAGAGGTGGCAAGAATACACAGAAGAACTGTACAAAAGATCTTTACGACCCAGATAATCATGATGTGATCACTAATCTAGAGCCAGACATTTTGGAATGTGAAGTCAAGTGGACCTTACAAAGCATCACCATGAACAAAGCTAGTGGAGGTGATGGAATTCCAGTAGAGCTATTTAAAATCCTGAAAGATGGTGCTGTGAAAGTGTTGCACTCAATATGCCAGCAAATTTGGAAAACTCAGCAGTGGCCACAGGACTGGAAATGGTCAGTTTTCATTCCAATCCCAAAAGAAGGCAATGCCAAAGAATGTTCCAGCTACGGCACAACTGCACTCATCTCACATGCTAGTAAAGTAATGCTCAAAATTCTCCAAGCCAGGCTTCAGCAATACATGACCTGTGATCTTTCTGATGTTCAAGCTGGTTTTAGAAAAGGCAGAGGACCCAGAGATCAAATTGCCAACATCCGCTGGATCATGGAAAAAGCAAGAGAGTTCCAGAAAAACATCTATTTCTGCTTTACTGACTATGCCAAAGCCTTTGACGATGTGGATCACAATAAACTGTGGAAAATTCTTCAACAGATGGGAATACCAGACCACCTAACCTACCTCTTGAGAAATCTGTATGCAGGTCAGGAAGCAACAGTTAGAACTGGACATGGAACAACAGACTGGTTCCAAATAGGAAAAGGATATATACATACATAAGGATGTATGTCAAGGCTGTATATTGTCACCTTGATTATTTAACTTATATGCAGAGTACATCATGAGAAATGCTGGACTGGAAGAAACACAAGCTAGAATCAAGATTGCTGGGAGAAATATCAATAACCTCAGATATGCAGATGATACCACCCTTATGGCAGAAAGTGAAGAAGAACTAAAGAGCCTCTTGATGAAAGTGAAAGAGGAAAGCGAAAAAGTTGGTTTAAAGCTCAACATTCAGAAAACAAAGATCATGGTATCCGGTCCCGTCACTTCATGGAAAATAGATGGAGAAACAAGGTCAGACTTTATTTTTTGGGGCTCCAAAATTACTGCACATGGTGACTGCAGCCATGAAATTAAAAGACACTTACTCTTTGGAAGAAAAGTTATGACCAACCTACATAGCATATTCAAAAGCAGAGACATTACTTTGCCGACTAAGGTCCATCTAGTCAAGGCTATGGTTTTTCCAGTGGTCATGTATGGATGTGAGATTTGGACTGTGAAGAAGGCTGAGTACCGAATAATTGATGCTTTTGAACTGTGGTGTTGGAGAAGATTCTTGAGAGTCCCTTGGACTGCAAGGAGATCCAACCAGTCCATTTTAAGGGAGATCAGCCCTGGGATTTCTTTGGAAGGAATGATGCTAAAGCTGAAACTCCAGTACTTTGGCCACCTCATGTGAAGAGCTGGCTCATTGGAAAAGACTCTGATGCTGGCAGGGATTGGGTGCAGGAGGAGAAGGGGACGACAGAGGATGAGATGCCTGGATGGCATCACTGACTCGATGGACGTGAGTCTGAGTGAACTCCGGGAGATGGTGATGGACAGGGAGGCCTGGCGTGCTGCAATTCATGGGGTCACGAAGAGTCGGACACGACTGAGTGACTGAACTGAACTGAACTTCTAAAAGTTTCCTCTTCTTTTTATTATTGTTATCATCATTATTCTTACTTTGTGATAATGAACCCTTAGTATAAAAGCTAATGAAACATTTCAAATGTAAAAAGAAAATGACAAGATAAATACACTAAACCTCCATTTATGTATTACTCAGCTTCAACCATTTTCAATATTTAGCTAAACTTATTTTTGATCTCATACCTTCCCTACTCAATGAAGACATTATGATTATTCTTACAATAGACGTCTATTGTTGACCCAAACGTTTTGCTGAGCTTTGGAATGCTAAAACAACATGAAATTTCTCTATCCTATGTCCATATGAAATGGAATATGAAAACCAATAGTATCATGCTTTCACTTCCCTACCTGCAGACAAGAATATTGAATCCTAGAGAGGTTCAGTTTCTAACTTTTCTTTGATCAAGTAACTGGTTTGTAAAATTAGAAAGAGAGTCTAGATTTCCTGCTCTGTTATTTTTTGCTTCCTATTTGATTTGGTTAGGAGATTTAGAAAACTTCTCCAGCAGAATATGGCTTTGGAAATAAATAGAAGAGACATTGTTGGAGTCACTTTGTTACAGTTACCTAAGTTCCTTGCCCCCGCTATCTTTTAATCAGTAGTTTGCAAAATTAAGACAATTACATGTCTTTTTTTCTTTGTATTTGCAGCCTATTTTCTTTTTTTTGTAACATTTTTCCAACTAACTTTATTGGATATTTTTATACCATTATATCATTTCTAAATTATCATTTTTCATATTGATTTTACAGTTTTATATACATGGATTTTTTTCTCAATTCTAATTCCATCAGCTCAGGTCTCTAGAAGAACATCCAATAAGACAATATCTTTCTTTTTTTCCTAATTTTGCTTTTTATTATTTGACCCTTTAAAATGATGTTAAATTTATTTATACATTCATGTATAAAATTGTGTCTATTCTTCATATTTATTAGAAATTTTCAACTGGAATAAATAAACTCTTAAATGCTTTTTCAACATCCATGGAAATGATTATGGTTTAATAATTAAATTTAGTAAAGTGTATTACTAGACTATTATCACTGCATTCCTGATATATAATCTGTTTTTCATTGTATATTTATGGCATTGATGAAATAATTTTGCTAATGTTTATTCATGGTGCTTACATTAATATTAATAGATAATGGTTTTAAGAAAATAATTGTATTTGTTAGATAGTTTATTTAACAAAAAATTATATATGCCAGGTATATATTTACCAGGTACTGTTCTACATGTTTTACAAATATCCTCATGATAGATGAATGAAGGAAATACTATTAGCATCCTCATTTTGCAAATTATGAAATGGCAGCACAAACAGGTTAAGAAACTCTAGAAAAACTAGTTGAAGATAGGTTTTGAATGCAGGCAGTTCACAGGTGAAACAAAAACAGAGATATCCTTATTTCTTTCCACATACATTTGAAAGATTTAATCTATACAATTGCCTGGTGTAAGTTTGGAAATAATAATCCATTATAATTTTTATTAAGGCAATGGGCATATTTATATTTTCACAGAGAAAAGCAATTTTACTCTGATTTTTAAGTTTTTGTATACATATAAACAAATGCTAAAATCATTTTAATTCTCTTTGCTCTTGGTTATTTCCACATTCTCATTTTTACATATTTTGCTTGAGCTTTCATTTTTATTTTTTAAGGAGTTACATAATGATTTACCTAGCATGTAATTTCTCTGCAAATAGCCGCTTTTTTTTTTTTTTTAATTAGTCTGCTCTTTTCTTTTGGTAAATTCATTAATTTCCAACAGTAAAATCTTAGTTTATCCTTGGAGAAAATCTGGAGGTCACAATTCTTCTCCTGGTCCCCTTTATTTTTATTTGTACATTTTTCTTCAGTCTCTTCCATTAAGGTCAGCTTTTAGCAGTCTAATCCCCTGCATAAATAAATGAGCAATAGCTTAGCCAATTACAACTTGGGAAGTCTTGGTATGTAGGTGTTTTTGTATAAGTATAGCATGGCAATTATCAAATTATTACTTGTCTGAGAAAGTAACTGAGATATTCATTTCTGAGGGAGTGACTGTATGTATATACAGCCTCTCACCCCCCATAGTAATTAAATGAAGCTCATAAATAATCAGAGAAATTTAAAAGTTGATAGGATCTCCCAGTTTCGAAATTAACATCTGTTTTCTCTCAAACTTCTTTTTAGGTTAACTGCAAAGATTTTAATTCACTGGGGCTTTAGAGCTCAAAATCAGATAATAATATATGCTCTAAATGAGTCAATAAGTTTATATCCTAGGGCATTCAACTGCTTCAGATTGGATTGTGCTTTGCACCTAAGTTTATAAATAGTTTGAAGTTGGAAATGAAGGCTGTCTGCATTAATGGAACTCAGTCTGATCCACAGTCTCTGTCCTCATCAGTTACTCCAGTCTGACTCATCTTGAGTCAGGCCTGGCCCCAGAATGGCAGGCAGTCCTGAGTCTACTGTCAACACTGGCTTTGAGGATTCGGTATGAGGTTCAAGTTGGATAAACTGGCCTCTACCATGTTCCTTGCTCCTGTGACCTAGCTGCTACAATTACACTTCTCTTTAATAGTCTGCTTAGCATGCAGGGTGATTTCTCCTTATGGACCCTGACTTGCTCTTGTCATTTTCCCTCTTGATAGAAGAATTCTGACTCTGAATCCTCACCTTTGGATGTAATTACACCACACCTGATAGATGCCTTTGATACTGACTGTACCTTCAGTAACCTCTGTGATGTAAAACCTTCACATTCTGCATTTTATCTTGGATCTCCTTTGATTGAAGCCCCATTTGCTGGAGCTTTGCATATACCAAGAACAGAGACTAGACTCTGCTTCTCTGTCTTACTTAACCTGTCAGAGTTTGTTTCCGAATCAGTGCCTGGTTCTTTTACCTGCCCTGGTGGGTAGGTAATACCTGGTCAAGACTCTCCATACTCAGATATCCTGCTGGGAATGATCAAACACACTACCCACATTCTTAAACTACTTATTCACTAGATGTTGACCATTAGCTATTTATGTTAGAGTAGAGATGTGTGGCTTGGAGAATTTTGAGCATTACTTTACTAGCATGTGAGATGAGTGCAATAGTGTGGTAGTTTGAGCATTCTTTGGCATTGCCTTTCTGCGGGCTTGGACTGAAAACTGACCATTTCCAGTCCTGTGGCCACTGCTGAGTTTTCCGAATTTGCTGGCATATTGAGTGCAGCACTTTCACGGCATCATCTTTCAAGATTTGAAATAGCTCTACTGGAATTCCATCACCTTCACTAGCTTTGTTCATAGTGATGCTTTCTAAGGCCCACTTGACTTCACATTCCAGGATGTCTGGCTCTAGATGAGTGATCACACCATCATGATTATCCGGGTCGTGAAGGTCTTTTTGTACAGTTCTTCTGTGTATTCTTGCCACCTCTTCTAAATACCTTCTGCTTCTGTTAAGTCCATACAATTTATGTCTTTTATCAAGCCCATCTTTGCATGAAATGTTCCCTTGGTATCTCTAATTTTCTTGAAGAGATCTCTAGCCTTTTCCATTCTGTTCTTTTCCTCTATTTCTTTGCATTGATCACTGAAGAAGGCTTTCTTATATCTTCTTGCTATTCTGTGGAACTCTGCATTCAGATGCTTATATCTTTCCTTTTCTCCTTTGCTTTTCACCTCTCTTCTTTTTCACAGCTATTTGTAAGGCCTCCCCAGACAGCCATTTTGCTTTTTTGCATTTCTTTCTCCAAGCCACGCTTCAGCAATACGTGAACCATAAACTTCCTGGTGTTCAAGCTGGTTTTAGAAAAGGCAGAGGAAATAGAGATCAAATTGCCAACATCTGCTGGATCATTGAAAAGGCAAAAGAGTTCCAGAAAAACATCTATTTCTGCTTTATTGACTATGACAAAGCCTCACTGTGTAGATCACAATAAACTGTGGAAAATTCTGAAAGAGATGGGAATACCAGAGCACCTGACCTGCCTCTTGAGAAATCTGTATGCAGGTCAGGAAGCAACAGTTAGAACTGGACATGGAACAACAGACTGGTTCCAAACAGGAAAAGGAGTACATCAAGGCTGTATATTGTCACCCTGCTTATTGAACTTCTGTGCAGAGTACATCATGAGGAACGTTGGACTAGAATAAACAAGCTGGAATCAAGATTGCTGGGAGAAATATCAATAACCTCAGATATGCAGATGACACCACCCTTATGGCAGAAAGTGAAGAGGAACTAAAAAGCCTCTTGATGAAAGTGAAAGAGGAGAGTGAAAAAGTTGGCTTAAAGCTCAACATTCAGAAAACGAACATCATGGCATCCGGTCCCATCACTTCATGGGAAATAGATGAGGAAACGGTGGAAACACTGTCAGACTTTATTTTTGGGGGCTCCAAAATCACTGCAGATGGTGACTGCAGCCATGAAATTAAAAGACACTTACTCTTTGGAAGAAAAGTTATGACCAACCTACATAGCATATTCAAAAGCAGAGACATTACTTTGCTGACTAAGGTCTGTCTAGTCAAGGCTATGGTTTTTCCAGTGGTCATGTATGGATCTGAGAGTTGGACTGTGAGGAAGGCTGAGCACTGAAGAATTGATGCTTTTGAACTGTGGTGTTGGAGAAGACTCTTGAGAATCCCTTGGACTGCAAGGAGATCCAACCAGTCCATTCTGAAGGAGATCAGCCCTAGCATTTCTTTGGAAGGAATGATGCTAAAGCTGAAACATCAGTCCTTGGCCACCTCATGCAAAGATTTGACTCATTAGAAAGACTCTGATGCTAGGAGGGATTGAGGGCAGGAGGAGAAGGGGACAACAGAGGATGAGATGGCCGGATGGCATCAGTGACTCGATGGACGTGAGTCTGAGTAAACTTCGGGAGTTGGTGATGGACAGGGATCCCTGGCGTGCTGTGATTCATGGGATCGCAAAGAGTTGAACACAACTGAGCGACTGAACTGAACTGAACTGAGAGATGTGTGGAAGATTTTAGAAACAGGAGAAAACAATCCTATAGTTCTTCTTCCCTTTACTCAAAAGAAATGGTAGATTAAACAAATTGAATATTCACAAAAGCACAAATATGACATATACGTTTCATGCAGTCAGCTGCAGATTCTATAGATGTCTGGTATTTGAGAAAACATCCCCATGCTTTCCAGGGAATGTTGTTAGGTAACATCTTAGCAGAGACCATTTCTTACTAAAATAATAAGCTAGGAAAATAAGATTATAAGGGCAGGATATTTGCTGATCATAAGATACAAGGAAGCTATTGGGAATAATTTGAATATTTTGTGTGGAGTGTATTAAAGACAGAAATTCATCAAAGAAAAATTCCCACATGTTTGGAAAGTCACCAAGACCAGTGTCTCTAGGATCAGACAGACTAATATTTGAATCCCAGCTCTGTTATTTACTAGCTGTCTGATTTTGGACACATTACTTATATTTTCTAAGTCTCTGTTTTCTTATATGTGAAGAGGAAATGCAACTGTATCTCATGAAGTTAAAAGAAGGTCAATAGGATAAGTCAACCATTGTACTGAAGCTAGGTATTACATCACCTGGAAGCTACATTTAGATTTATCATATAGCTCTATTAGGATGATAAGTGTTATTATTTTGCCCTTTAGATTCATTCCCACTTTTTCTCCATCTTACTTTGTGTTTCAACAGGCTGACATCTGTGAGCCACATAAACAAATTCTCTTATCCTTTGATTTTTCAATCAGCTTAGGGCAAAGAGAGACTCTAAGAGGGAAATTTCAGAGTGGGAGGACATTTAGGCATGGTGTATTTATTTCCCTGGTCTCTCTCTCTCTTACTGTCAAAAAAAGAAACTGTTTCATTTCTAAACCTAAAGGAACAAGAAGAAGGAGTAGGAAACTAGAGAAAGTAAACTGTCATGGAGATAGATAGATGATAGGGATGTTTTTACCAGATAAATCTATATATCTTTTTCTGTCTACACCTACCTGTCTATTCATCCATATATATTCCTACATCTATTTACCTAAATTTTTAGTAAAGGAATTTCTCACATTGTGAAAACTGGCAAGTCCAAAACCCACAAGACAGGTCAGAGGGAAGAGACCCAGGAGGAGTTAGTATTGTTTTGAGTCTGAAGGAAGCCTGGAATAGAATTCTTTAGAGCCTCCACTATTTCCTATTGGCAGGAATGGCTACATAATTCCTGGGGCCCAGTGCAGATGAAAATGCGGGGGCCCTTATTAAAAAAAAATTAAAGATTTTCAAGATGGCAGCAATAGAACTTTACACCAGACACAAGGCACTTAAGTGTGGGGACCTCTACAGCAGCAGATATGGCACACCCTTCCCTGTTTGTTTGCCTGAAACCTACCCACAGATATAACAATCTCCTTCTCAAACTTTTCACAATTAACCTATGTAAGTGTGTCAGATGTTTTCTGCCAGGACCCTGATGCTTGCAATCAGAATGAAACCGAATGCTAGGACTTGAGTGTCAACGCTCAATGACTCTAGAATTTGTCCACTCAATATTTTTGATGAATTTCACTTTCAGAAAAGTATATAGGTGGTGAAACATTTTGAAAAGATTATAGACCCTAATTCATGTAGCCTGGAAATATTCACATGAAGAAAGGAGGATTTATACCTACTGATTTTTATAGAAAATGAACATATACTTCTTTTATACTCTTATTTATCTGTAATCTAAAAATACTAAATTTCATCAATCAAATATTCATACATGAAATTAGAGTATTTATAAATACTTTAAACAAAGCTTTCCATTTGAAATCCGTTCCTCATGAACATTGCTTCTTGTAAGCAGATGCTTATGTGTATTTTCCACCATTCAGGGGCCAAAATTCTAGCAATATATGAGTCTTCTGTGTTGCTTGTTTTAGGTGATGAAGTGGTAAGGGTATTTGGTAACATATTTCATTTGTCCTGTGTGCATGCTAAGTCTCTTCAGTTGTGTCTAACTCTCTGTGAACCCATGGACTGCTGCCCTCCAGGCTTCTCTGCCCACGGGGTTCTCCAGGCAAGAATACTGGAGTGAGTTGCCATGCCCTCCTCCAAGGGATCTTCCTGACGCAGGGGTTGAACCTGTGTCTCTTATGTCTCCTGCACTGGCAGGTGGGCTCTTTACCACTACTGCCACCTGGGAAACACTTAGTCTAGTCTAAACAATTTGGCATCAGTGGTAGTTATAAAATACAACTCTCAGAGTTACTATATCAAAAAGAGGAAGGGCTGTTGAAAGGTTGCTAATGGTATACTGGAAACATTGCCCACCTGGGGATCACCCATATTCCTCAAGAGCCAGGCAATCAGAAATTTCCTTCTTAAAATTTCCTTCTTAAAACCTTTGGGTTAGGGACTTCTCTGGTGGTCCATGTTCCCAGTGTGGGGGCTGGTGTTCAACCCCTGATCAGGGAACCAGAACACGCTACAACTAAGAGATCCCATATGCAGCTAAGACCTTAGTGCTGCCAAATAAATAAATATTTTTTAAAAGTGAGGGAGAGAGATCCTATATATGTTTAAAAAAAAAAAAGCCTCTGGGTTAATTTTGGTAGTCTACTTCTTGAAAGTTCTGAAAAGGTGATTTTTATCATATTTCCACTTGAAGACATAAAAAGGCTTATTGTATCTTTTTTCTTTTGTATTTATTTGCTATAGAGAACATTGTTTTAACTCACTGAAATAAAACAATTGTTACGGGTTTTCTGTATTATCTGAAATAAACTGCATTTTAAAACAACATAATAATAGAGCAGCATTTTATTAGAGCATTATGTTTGTGATTATGATGATATACCAATATTTAAGAATATAGAACTATTTGAATGTAAGATAAGAAAATTACATAAAGAACATTTTTTCTTAATGTACAGTTTTAAGAAATATAAAATAATTTATTCACTTTAGGAGCAGCCAATTCTGATGTTTATATTATATGGAGATTATTGATTACTGAAAAACAGAGCATAAATTGCCTATCAATCATATTAAACATTTTTCACATTTTTCCTATGTTGGAATAACATTGATTCTGTCATTTGTCAAACAGTCATGTTTGGGTGGGTAAGTGCCACTTACTTGAGTTGCCTTGATTGTAGTTTGGTTCCCATAGCAGGCTGGAGGAGGAAGGACCCAGCATACCCTGGGTAATATGCCAAACGTTTCAAGAGAGGTCATATCTTTGCATTTGTAATTTGTCCCCAAGATGTGATAGGAAAATTTTCAATCTAAAAGTAGTTGTTCCTAGTTCCTTGGATATGCTTTCATGAATTTATTATGCATAATGGTAATTTTTGTGTTAATAGTGTCTACTATAGTATTTTCACTGATAGACATTAAGTTAGGATGGCAAAACATCATGTACATTGACTGGTTCTTGTCGAAAAAGATAATAAATCCAGAGTTTCTGGCTGCCACTCATGTGATCAGAGGGACAAACTAGGCTTCCAGAAATACATCCAGAAAGTCCTCTTCAAGCCTAGATACTCTGCATTCATTAAAGCATAAACTTTGCCAAGAACTTTTATACACATTCTTTCTTGGACATGGGAGACAAACAGGAAGGAAAAAAATATCTATTTCAGGATTGGAAATGTATACTGGTCTTGGATACTTCCATATGACATTTAGCTTTTTCAAGCCTAATGTAATGTTCAAGGAATTTCTGAAAAATCCCTATTTCTCACACCAAGCATTACCACTGTATAATCTTGAAAGCACTTATGTACAAATTTTGGACCTGCATGTTGGGCAGTTCTCAGCTATGGCAAAATGTGACACCAATTGGAATGAGTTGACAGCAATTTTTTCCTGCTGAGTGCTTATAAGATTGGAAGCTTAAAACACATTATCTTCAAAATCCAGTGGAGTATCAGTTTCCACTGAAGCTGCTGGCAGCAGGTGTACTGTCCATGGTCAATCTGTTCTGGATAGAATCTGTCATGACTGCTCTTTTTCAGCCTGTCTTGTCTTTCACTGATGCATAAAGATCCCTGCTATTTGGCCACTTTTCCTGCATGCCTCGTTTTTCTTTTCTCTAATTTTCCCCAGTTGAAATATCCACTTTACTAAGATAATTATATGTTTAATATATTAATATTTTAAAATCCCAGAATCTAAATTATTATCACTAAGAAAAAAATAAATAAGCATAGCAAGGCCTTCCTTCCCAGTATGTTCAGTCTCATTTAGTAAGACTCAGTTATATAAAAATCACTTTGATTGAAAATATGTATTTTATAAGTTTAGTCTTAATGTAAGAGACTGGGTGATATTCCATTAATCCTTGGGACAGACAAAACAAAAAAAAGGCAGAATCATATCATATATGTAAATAGTTGATAAATGCATATCTAACATATCTTATCCTTCTTTTAGAGTGATTAAAGATATGTCAACAAGTGTTGCAGGAATCAAAATATATTCATAATTAAAGCTGGCCTAGATTAACTCTACTAACATTCTCTTCCCTCTGGCCAAGTTTGACCATATCTGTTGAACAATTCCTTTGAGATATAACTTATTCTTTGATGTGCAGAGATGACAAATACTCCAGTTAAATGAGGATTTTAATTAGCACAGCAAAGGTTGACTCTTCCCTCACTATTTTGCCAGTCTTGAACCATAACTGTCTATTTTTGGGGGAAGGGGTCATTCTGTTATTTTACTTTTACTAGTTCAGATGATTCATCTTATATTGTTCTACCTTCAGTGTAAAGAGACAATTTTTATTCTCTTAAGACCACAAATAATGTCCAATATATTCATGATTTTGTTAGATGATTAGAGAGTCACATAACAAAGACTGCTGTGATTGAAAAAAAAAAACTATGCTTCTTTTATGTAGAGGTTTTTGAGGAGGCATATGTTGTCTACTGGCTTTGATTTTTAGTTCTTAACCTGTGAGGTTACCAACAACAGAATATTTCTTACTTGTCTTTATGCCTGATAACATAAAATGGGTGCTTGTGCTGTGCTGTGCTTCGTTGCTCAGTCGTGTCTGACTCTTTGTGATGCCATAGGCTGTAGCCCAGCAGGCTCCTCTGTCCATGGGGATTCTCCAGGCAAGAATGCTGGAGTGGGTTGCCATGCCCTCCTCCAGGGGCTCTTCCCAACCTAGAGATCAAACCCAGTTCTCCCATATTGCAGGTGGATTCTCTTACCATCTGAGCCACCAGGGAAGCCCCAAAATACCAACTTTCCAATTATCAGAAGCCACACATACACACACACACACATACCCCACAGTAAGCAAAAATAAAGTACAATAGCTTTAAAGACAGAAAAGCATAATATGAAATAATATACAATTGATATTAAATATATATTCCCTAGTAATAGCAACAAGTGGGCAGCATGGTCTGTTTTGCTCACTGCTATGTCCCTAGCATCTGACACATTGTCTGGCTATTGATTGGCATGAAAAAATTCTTAAAAGAATAAAATGCATATAGACTAATCTCATATTTAAAAAAAAAGAAAAAAAGACATCAATTACAAAAAAATAATTGAAAAGCATCTGCCTAAAGAATGATAAAGGAAGGATTTTTGTCTGGAATGTTCTTATCTATGGTAGATATGGGACATATCGTTTTTAAAAGATGGGTCTTATATATGGAATTTAGAAAGATAGTAATGATGACCCTGTATGTGAGACAACAAAAGAGACACAGAGGTATAGAACAGACTTTTGGCCTCTGAGGGAGGGGAAAGGGTGGGATGATTTGGGACAATGGCATTGAAACATGTATACTATCATGTAAGAAATGAAGGGCCAGTCTATGTTCAATACAGGATACAGGATGCTTGGGGCTGGAGCATGGGGATGATTCAGAGAGATGATATGGGGTGGGAGAGGGAAGCGGGTATCAGGATTGGGAGCTCGTGTACACCTGTGGCTGATTCATGTCAATGTATGGCAAAACCAATACAGTATTATAATATAGAATAAAGTAAAAATAAAATTAAAAATAAATAAAAATTAAAAAATGGGTCTTAAAGATCCCAAACTGGTCCATAATCTTTTTTTTTGTTAATTTAATTTAATTTTTAATTGGAGGATAATTACTTCACAATATTGTGATGGTTTCTGTCATACATCAACATGAATAAGCCATAGGTATACATATGTCCCTTCCCTCTTGAACCTTACTCTCATGTTCCATCATAGCCCTCTACATTGTCACATAGCACCAGCTTTGGGTTCCATGTGTCATTCAGCAAATTCCCACTGGCTATCTATTTAACATATTGTGTGGGTCACAGCAAACTGTAAAAATTTTGAGAGATGGGAATACCAGATCATTTGACCTCCTTCTTGAGAAACCTGTATGCAGGTTGGGAAGCAACAGTTAGATCAGGACATGGAACAATAGACTGGTTTCAAATAGGAAAAGGAGTACATCAGGCTGTATATTGTCACCTTGCTTATTTAACTTCTATGCAGAGTACATCATGAGAAACACTGGACTGGAAGAAATACAAGCTGAAATCCAGATTGCCAGGAGAAATCTCAGATATGCAGATGACACCACCCTTATGGCAAAAAGTGAAGAGGAACTAAATAGCCTCTTGATGAAAGTGAAAAAAGGAGAATGAAAAAAGTTGGCTTAAAGCTCAACATTCAGAAAACGAAGATCATGGCATCTAGTCCCATCACTTTATGGGAAATAGATTGGGAAACAGTGTCAGACTTTATTTTTTTGGGCTCCACAATCACTGCAGATGGTGCAGATATGGTCAGGAGTTTGGTGAGCGCAGTCGCTGTGACTTATCACCTTTTCCTGCTGCTCAGTTTTCTGGATGTACCACTGGCGTCCCTTCTTAGGCGGATGATGACTGTCCAGAACCCCAAGAAGAGTTAGTTAGCAAAGAAGCCTGCTTGCATTTTGGTAGGTAATGTCTCTCTTGGGCTGCAGTTGCCCCCTTCCAGCCCTTATGGCTCTGGCTGCCTATCACCGGCTGTTCTGCAGCTGGCTATTTCTGTTCTGTCCTTTGTTCTGTGCGCGGTCCTGGCGGTGTCTTCTGTTCAAGCATTTCAAGTGGTAGCTATCCCATAGTCTGGTTAGCTAGCCCAAGTTAGTTCGTTCTGGTTAAGCATGGGGCGTTCCAGCCCAGTTCTTAAAAAAGCATTGCAGCACGCACCTCCTGTGGCCCGATTCTTAAAAAGCACTGCAGCCTGCGCCTCCCACGCCTCCCTGCCCAGCCCCCACTTGCTAGTGGCGGATGCAGGCGTTTGTGCTGCTTTTCCGCTGGGGGAGTTACTGTTGGGCTCTTAATCTGTTGGTTTTAATTATTTATTTATTTTTCCTTTCTGTTACATTGCCCTCTGTGCTTCCAAGGCTCACCACGGACTCAGCAGCGAGAATGTTTCCTGGTGTTTGGAAACCTCTTTTCTTAAGAGTCTCTTCCCGGGACGGGAATCCCTTCCCGGGACGGGACTCCCTTTCCGGGATGGAGCTCCCTCCCTCCCTCCTTTGTCTCTTTTTCGTCTTTTATATTTTTTCCTACCTGTTTTTGAAGCCAATGGTCTGCTTTTCTAGGTGTCTTATGTCCTCTGCCAGCATTCAGAAGTTGTTTTATGGAATTTACTCAGCGTTGAAATGTTCTTTTGATGAATCTGTGAGGGAGAAAGTGGTCTCCCCATCCTATTCCTCCACCATCTTAGGACCAACCCCCTCATTGCAGTTCTGATTTGCATTTCTCTGATGATGAATGGGACTTCCCTGGTGACTCAGACAGTAAGCAATCTGCCTGCAGGCGGCAGATCTGGGTTCAATCCCTAAATTGGGAAGATCCCCTGGAGGAGGGCATGGCAACCCACTCCAGTATTCTTGCCTGGAAAATCACCATGGACAAAGGAACCTGGTGGGCTACCATCCATGGGGTCACAAGGAGAGTTGAATATGACTGAACAACTAAGCACACACAATAAGAGTGATTTTCAGTATGTTTTCATGTGTTTATTAGCCATCTTTATGTCTTCTTTGGATAAATGTCTGTTTAGGTCTTCTGCCCACTTTTGTTTGGGTTATTTGTTTTTCTGGTATTGAGCTGCATGAACTGCTTGTATATTTTGGAGATTAATCCTTTGTCAGTTGTTTCATGTGCACTTTCTGCCATTCTGAGGGTTTTCTTTTAACCTTGCTTGTAGTTTCCTTCACTGTGCAAAACCTTAGATACCATTTGCTTATTTGTGTTTTTATTTCCATTAGTCTAGGAGGTAAGGTCATAGACGATCTTGCTGTGGTTTATATTAAAGAGTGTTCTGCCTATATTTTCTTCTAAGAGTTTTATATTTTCTAGTCTTGCACTTAGGTCTTTAATACATTTCAAGTTTTTTTGTTGTTATTATTGTTTTAGTTTATTTTTGTGTATGGTGTTAAGTGTTCTAATTTTATTCTTTTACATGTAGCTGACCAGTTTTCCTAGCATCACTTATTGAAGAGTCTATCTATCTTTTCTCCACTGTATATCTGCCTCCTTTGTCAAAGAAGTTGCCCATAAGTATGTAGATTTATCTCTGGGTTTTCTATCTTGATCCATTGTTCTACATTTCAGATTTTGTGCCAGTAACATACTGTCTTGATGACTAGCTATCAGTTCAGTTCAGTTCAGTCGCTCAGTCGTGTTCGACTCTTTGCGACCCCATGAATCGCAGCACGTCAGTCCTCCCTGTTCATCACCATCTCCCGGAGTTCACTCAGACCCATGTTCATCGAGTCCGTGATACCATCCAGCCATCTCATCCTTGGTCATCCTCTTATCCTCGTGCCCCCCATCCCTCCCAGCATCAGAGTCTTTTCCAATGAGTCAACTCTTCTCATGAGGTGGCCAAAGTACTGGAGTTTCAGCTTTAGCATCATTCCTTCCAAAGAAATCCCAGGGCTGATCTCCTTCAGAATGGACTGGTTGGATCTCCTTGCAGTCCAAGGGACTCTCAAGAGTCTTCTCCAACACCACAGTTCAAAAGCATCAATTCTTCGGTGCTCAGCCTTCTTCACAGTCCAACTCTCACATCCATACATGACCACTGGAAAAACCATAACCTTGACTAGATGGACCTTAGTTGGCAAAGTAATGTCTCTGCTTTTGAATATGCTATCTAGGTTGGTCATAACTTTTCTTCCAAGGAGTAAGCGTCTTTTAATTTCATGGCTGCAATCACCATCTGCAGTGATAAAGTCTGACACTGTTTCCACTGTTTCCTATCTATTTTCCATGAAGTGACGGGACCGGATGCCATGATCTTTGTTTTCTGAATGTTGAGCTTTAAGCCAACTTTTTCACTCTCCTCTTTCACTTTCATCAAGAGGCTTTTTAGTTCCTCTTCACTTTCTGCCATAAGGGTGGTATCATCTGCATATCTGAGGTTATTGATATTTCTCCCGGCAATCTTGATTCCAGCTTGTGTTTCTTCCAACCCAGCATTTCTCATGATGTACTCTGCATAGGAGTTAAATAGGCAGGGTTACAATATACAGCCTTGATGTACTCTTTTTCCTACTTGGAACCAGTCTGTTGTCCCATGTCCAGTTCTAACTGTTGCTTCTCACATGCTAGTAAAGTAATGCTCAAAGTTCTCCAAGCCAGGCTTCAGCAATACGTGAACCATGAACTCCCTGATGTTCAAGCTGGTTTTAGAAAAGGCAGAGGAACCAGAGATCAAATAGCCAACATCCACTGGATCATGGAAAAAGCAAGAGAGTTCCAGAAAAACATCTATTTCTGCTTTATTGACTATGCCAAAGCCTTTGACTGTGTGGATCCCAATAAACTGTGGAAAATTCTGAAAGAGATGGGAATACCAGAACACCTAACCTGCCTCTTGAGAAATCTGTATGCAGGTCAGGAAGCAACAGTTAGAACTGGACATGGAACAACAGACTGGTTAGCTATACTACAGTTTATACTGCTATATACAGACTGTACTATAAGTATACTGTATTACAAGTTTAGTCTGAAGTCCTCCAGCTCCATTCTTCTTTCTCAAGATTGCTTTGGCAATTTGGGTTCTTTTGTGTTTCCATATAGACTGTGAAATTATTTTTTCTAGTTCACTTAAATATACCAATAGTGGTTTGTTAGGGATTTCATTGAATCTGATCCATAATTTCTGATCAACAACTCTTGAAGCCAGATATATTTTGCAATTTAGGATATTTTGGATTTAAGAATATAGACCTTTATATATAGAGTTTAAAATATAGAATTTTAGAATTCAGAAAAGTGAGAGAGAACATGATGGCTGTTTTTTAAACCCCCAAGTTTATGTAGAATGCTGTTTCTCTGCATGTAATAACCACTAATATATATATATATATATATATATATTGTAAACAGCTTTTGTGTATTTAAACAGCTCCCCCTATGACTTAGTGGGTAAATAATCTGCTTGCCATGCAGAAAACATAGGAGACACAGGTTCTTTCCCTAGATCAGGAAGATCCCCTAGAGGAGGAAATGGGAGCCCCCTCCAGTATTCTTGCCTGAAACATCCCATGGAGACAGGAGCCTGGTGGGCTACAGTCCAAAGGGTTGCAAAGAGTTGGACACGACTGAGCGACTGAGCACACACATCTAAGCATGACGCATTTAACAGACCATTCTGGGTCTCCATTTCTCTGTCACAGAATTAGGGCCAGGAGATGGATAAGGAGAGGGAAAGTTCTGTAACTGCTGCTGTGGTTAATTAACTGCTACCGTGGGAGTTAACATAAAAGTTCCTCAGAAATCTTCACATGGGAATGTCTACTCTGTACTGATGTGTCCCCAACTTCTTTCAGTGAGAAATCCAGGTACACCTGTAAGCATGTTTTGTACCTGGGGTTGTCACCTGGCAAGCAGCTTAAGTTTTTTTGCAGCATCCCTTTGAACTGTGGGGATCTTGCCTACTTTTGTTTTGTCAAAGAGTAGGAATTCTGGCAAACCAGCAGCTGTTCTCTTCATTCTTCTTGCCATCCCTGCATCTTGTTTTTCTTAGATGTGTGGAAAAAAAGTAGCAATCCATGTGTAAATAGATATCGGACTGAAATTTGAGCTCCCATTCCCCTCTTCTTTGTCAGCACCTGTGTTCTCTGGGAGCCATTCTTTTGCTTGATTTAGGTAAGGGTAGGAGGAAGTCACAGCACTGAGACCCTGAGCAGACATATCCAAAACACTGAGCAACTACTCTAGTCAGCATTCCTAAGCTGGGCACAGGTAGTGGTGATTTGTGTGGTGGTGATGTTTGCTCACTAGCAGAGCTGTTTTGCTCACTCTGAGCAAGTCTTAAAAATGTGCCTGGTTATCTGCTTATACAGGAAGTCCTTAGCATTTACAGTTCTTAGATTTGGGGACTTAAGACTATTTTTGAGACCAGAAGAAAATTCTCATTCCATCTTCTGTTGGTCATGATTTTTCAGATGTGTTATATATGCTTATTTTTTTCTGATAACAAAACAAATCATTATTGAATAAAACTTTAGAAAATATAGAAAGGCATAAAAGAACAGAAAAATAAAACCTCACTGGCATGTTCCTCAATCAGAAATAATTGTTCTCCCTTGTTTATATAGTTTAAATCACATCTCCATCAATATTTAATTCTTTTATAATTACCGTTATATCATAAACTTATCCTATGCATACTTTTTTTAGACATGTTTCTACTAAGCACTTATCTTCTTATGATACAGGGGAAAATGCATTAACCAAAACCAAGTATTTTTACTAATCATTTAAGTATTCAGATTTACCTGAATACCTATGACAAAAATTCTCAGTTTGCTTCTAGATGGAAACAAATAAATTTTTATGCATGTTCATTTTCTGATACGAGCATAAGGAACTGTACCTGTTTTGGACTTCCCTGGTATCTTAGATGGTTAAGAGTCTGCCTGCAGTGCAGGAGACCTGGGCTCAATCCCTGGGTTAGGGAGATCCCCTGGAGAAGGGAATGACAACCCACGCCGGTATTCTTGCCTGGAGAATCCTATGGACAGAGTAGCCTGGTGGGCTACAGTCCATGGGGGGTCACAAAGATTTGGACACAACTGAGTGACTAACGCTTTGTTACAATAATAACCACAATATTCACTGCCTGTCAGGTGCTCTTTGGGCAATTAAACTTGGAGAAATAGCCCCCAGTAGGATGGTTATTCTGCCTATATAACAGAGTCTGAAAGTTGAGAGTAGTTTGGCAGGAAGCGGTGAGAAAATGTCAGTACTCTCGATTTCTTCTTTGGGGGAAATAACTAGAGAACATGGGAAGAGCTGAATTCAGGGACCAGTATAGAATATGAAACAGAGACTAAAATCTTCTTGGTAACAACTGCTTCAGTTTGAGAAGGAAACAGACAAAGGAAATAGAGTTCTAGCAGTGACTAATTATATATTAATTTATCCATTCTTCATTCAGTTGTAGGAAGATGGCTTCTGGTCTCAGAGTTATAATATGGTTGGAAAAAATGACAAAAATTTGTTGGAACATGTGATACCATCTTAACGTGTGAGGCAAATTTTTACAAAAAGTACAGTAATTGATTGCTATGTGCCAGACAGTATACCTCATATAATGTATAGATAATACATGTTAATGAAATTGAGGAAGCCTGTGATTATTGAGGAATGGAATGGCCAGAGAAGGTTCAGAGAGGAAGCTACATTGGATCTGTATGAATGAGAGAAGTACAAGCAGTTGGCATGCACATGTCATGGAGAAAGAATCAGTTCAGTTCAGTCGCTCAGTAGTGTCCGACTCTTTGCGACACCATGAATCGCAGCACGCCATGCCTCCCTGTCCATCACCAACTCCTAGAGTTCACTCAGACTCACTTCCATCGAGTCAGTGATGCCACCCAGCCATCTCATCCTCTGTCATCCCCTTCTTCTCCTGCCCCCAATCCCTGCCAGCATCAGAGTCTTTTCCAAGGAGTCAACTCTTTGCATGAGGTGGCCAAAGTACTGGAGTTTCAGCTTTAGCATCATTCCTTCCAAAGAAATCCCACGGCTAAATCTCCTTCAGAATGGACTGGTTGGATCTCCTTGCAGTCCAAGGGACTCTCAAGAGTCTTCTCCAACACCACAGTTCAAAAGCGTCAATTCTTTGGTCCTCAGCTTTCTTCACAGTCCAACTCTCACATCTATACATGACCACAGGAAAAACCATAGCCTTGACTAGACAGACCTTTGTCGGCAAAGTAATGTCTCTGCTTTTGAGTGTACTATCTAGGTTGATCATAACTTTTCTTCCAAGGAGTAAGAGTCATTTAATTTCATGGCTGCAGTCACCATGTGCAGTGATTTTGGAGCCCCCAAAATAAAGTCTGACACTGTTTCCACTGTCTCCCCATCTATTTCCCATGAAGTGATCGGACCAGATGTTGTGATCTTCGTTTTCTGAATGTTGAGCTTTAGGCCAACTTTTTCACTCTCCACTTTCACTTTCATCAATAGGCTTTTTCCTGTTCACTTTCTGCCATAAGGGTGGTGTCATCTGCATATCTGAGGTTATTGATATTTCTCTCGGCAATCTTGATTCCAGCTTGTGCTTCTTCCAGCCCAGCGTTTCTCATGATGTACTCTGCATAGGAGTTAAATAAGCAGAGTGACAATATACAGCCTTGATGCACTCCTTTTCCTATTTGGAGCCAGTCTGCTGTTCCGTGTACAGTTCTAGCTGCTGCCTCCTCACCCGCATGCAGGTTTCTCAGGAGGCCCTAGGTGTGTGTGTGTCCTAGTTGTCAGTCACATCCAGCTCTTTACGGCCCCGGGATCAAGCCCACAGCTATTGTGTCTCTTGCACTGGTAGATGGATTCTTTACCACTAGTGCCACCTGGGAAGCCCAAAGATCCTAGATAGTCTGAGCTATGTTCTTTGAAACTGTCTTTGAGCATCTCCAGTGTTCTGGCTTGGAGAATTCCATGAGCTGTATAGTCTACGGGGTCGCAAAGATTCGGACATGACTGAGTGACTTTCACTTTCACTTTTCACCTTTTTTTACTATGCAATACTGCTTTAATTCGTAGAAGTTCAGTGCCGCTAATGCTGTCTCCTGAAGCAAAGTCAATAACTGACTTTTGATTTACCTTTAGTTTTCTTAAATCAGAGTACACTTGAAAAGTGTCTTAGTTCTCTTTTTATTTCCCCTTTTGAAAGAGTATGGGAAGAAAAAAACAACTTTAAACAGTAACAAAATATCTCACTCTTAGTGTTTTCTCAGCTGGTTGATCAGAATGATAGTTAGTATCTAAATTTTGTTGCTGAAAATGTATAATAGTGATGGTTTCATGTTAGTGATCTCTCTTGCCGTTTTCTAATGTGTATGTTTGATTGGTTTTACTTCTGGTTTGTTTTCTGTTGCTTATTTTACTATAAAACTTTGTTTTGGAAGCTGATATGATTAAATTTTTTGATCAGATGAAAAGATGAGTGAAAAAAGGAGTCATTGAGATCACACACACACACACACAAAAAAAAACTTGGAAATTTTGAAATAATGTACTATTAAAAAGTATTACTTTGCTTTTCACAAGAAACTTTCATTTCTCAGAGATTTTAGTCACCTGGGAGAGGGCTGGGATGGAAATTCAACTGCTGTACCCAGAACTGGGTTAATGTTTTCATAAGCTAGATACATTACTGGTGAAATTGATAATTGGTGCTTGTTTTCTATGGGAGTGATAGATTATTTTGGTATCCAGGAGACTTGTCAAAAATCTGTGTGATATGTGTTTGTATTATAAGGATTCTAAAGCCTCAGAACCATATATCTTTGTCGTTAAGCAATTTTCTGCACGTCCAGTGGAATGTTCAGATGTGGGTTAGAGACAGTGAGATCTGATTTCAGCTCATGAGGTTTTGGTGAAAGCTCTAGAAGCTCATTATTCTCTCTGATGTGTTGTGGCTTATATCATTATCTGACAAAGCAAAATTGAAACCACTATATAAGTGCCATTTTTCCAAGCCTATATAAGTGCCTTATTCTAATTGAAGATTCAAGCTAATTTGAGAAATTGCTTGAATCTTCTGGAAAAAAAAATATACATCTTCAGAAAGCTCTAGCTTGTCATAAAAAAAAGTAGATATCAAACTTCTATTCCAAATGGGTTACTTCTGCTATAATTAAAGATTCTTTATTATGGACATTAAATTCATTGTAAGGAAATTAGACTGATTGCTTCCCAGAAGGGAATAAGCTTTGAAAGATTTTGCAGTTTTGAGGTAATGTTCTTTTATTATAACAAAGGAAGCCAAAGTGGAAAGCACTTGGTAGATGTTAGACGTTAGCTATAGATGTTAGAGTTGTAAAGTTAGATATTTGGTGTCAGCTTCTGCCTACAGATAAAATACATCATCTTTTTTTTTTTTTTAGGATTTGACTTTTCATAGTGGGGCCACTCGCCTGGTTAGGAAGATGGATGGGTGACCCAAGGTCATACACTGATTAGGTGACAGACTGTATTCTGAATGGTAGCTAGGGTGATGGCCTGCAGAATTTTCTATTGTTAGCAGTAGCTTTTGCCTTTGCAATATGGACAGTATAATACTTTTCCACAAATTAAACCACTCTGTCTTCAGCTGTTTCAGGCCAGTAGGTTCTGTTGACCCTGGGCATTCTCGAATGATCAGCATCTGTGTAATGAAACATTTCAAGCTCTGTTTCTTTCCTTATTTCATTTGTGTGAAAACTGCCTGGTGTTTTGATGATTGGGGCAACGGATTCTGAACCTGAAGAGCATCATTCTTTTTTTTAATAGAATGAAATCTATGTCATTATTGTTTGTCTTATCAAGATAATTATTTGGAAAATGCTCTCCTCCAGTGCTTATACAGGAGAAAAGATTGCAGGAGAATATCCTAGCATGTTATTTTTAATTTAGGCTTAGCTGTTTAGTAAATGAGGATATTTACCAACAAAGATCCATCTAGTCAAAGTTTATGTTTTTTTCCAGTAGTCATGTATAGATGTGAGAGTGGACCATAAAGAAAGCTGAGCACTGACAAATGGATGCTTTTGAATTGTGGTGTTGATGTATCTAGCTTATGAAATTTCCAAGCTGAAATTCCAATAGTTTGACCACCTGATGCGAAGAACTGACTCACTGGAAAAGACCCTGATGGTAGGAAAGATGGAAGGTGGGAGAAGGGGATCACAGTGGATGAGACGGTTGTATGGCATCTCTGACATGATAGACATGAATCTGAATAAGCTTTGGAAGTTGGTGATGGACAGGGAAGCCTGGCGTGCCACAGTCCATGGGGTCGCAAAGAGTCGGGCATGACTGAGCAACTGAACTGAGCTGAAATGAGGATATTATTCAGCTTTATGTATGGCTTCTAAGAGAAGGTCTGTAAGAAACTAGATGAGCTTGATTTTGAGAATAAGGCAGATTTACAAGGCAATATTCGAGTCTTGGTTCTTCCCTGTTGGTGATAGTGGTAAAGAACCTGCCTGCCAGTGTAGGATACTTGAGAGATGCAAATTCCATCCTTGGGTCAGGAAGATCCTGTGGAGCAGGGCCAGGCAAACCGCTACAGTATTCTTGCCTGGAGAATCCTATGGACAGAGGAGCCTGGAAGGTTACAGTCCATAGAGTCGCGAAGAGCCAGACACAACTGAAGTGACTTAGCATTGCAGATGCACACATTCAAACCTTGCATATGGAAAAATAAAATTTAGATAAATAAATAAGAATTAACTAAGTTTTGAAAGTCAAAACAAACTCCTTACTATCTAGTGATTCTTTAATCAACTAATTAGTATATTCATATTTATATCTAAATTGTACCATTTTTAATGGCAATCTTTTATAGTCTCTTGCTGCTGCTGCTGCTAAGTCGCTTCAGTCATGTCCGACTCTGTGCAACCCCATAGATGACAGCCCATGAGACTCCCCCCGTCCTTGGGATTCTCCAGGCAAGGACACTGGAGTGGGTTGCCATTTCCTTCTCCAATGCATGAAATTGAAAAGTGAAAGTGAAGTCGCTCAGTTGTGTCCAACTCTTAATGACCCCATGGACTGCAGCCTACCAGGCTCCTCCGTCCATAGGATTTTCCAGACAAGAGTGCTGGAGTGGGGTGCCATTGCCTTCTCTGTTATAGTCTTTTATCTCCTTCCAAATTCTTCCAATATTCTAGCTGTAATTTTCTTTTTCAAACTATACCTTCTACATCTAATGCCTGAAATTATTTCTTTACCTAAGACGTTTAAAATCTTGAATAAATGACCTCTTAATTGAAGATCTCAACAAGTGACATCTCAACATAAGAACTGATTATTTATAAGGTTCTAGATATTTATTTTAAAATGTTGTATTTGTTATAAATATTTTAATTTCAGTTTTTCTATTTTTGAAGTTGTTTAAGGAATATCTTGACATGGAAAATTTTGTAAAATTTTATATAATAGTATCTTTCAGGTTTTACCATTGTGAGATTTTCATAGATTTTATGAAATCTATGGATCTAATAAATATTGAGATATATTTTCTTTTAAGAAGTAAAATAAATGTTTTTATAGTTATCTCTTTACTATAAATGGCCTAAAATTCATTTTAGTGTATCACATGAAGATAAATTTGATTTTTTCCCTTTGAATGTATGCAGTTTACACATTTGAATAACATTTTATTTTTCTCCCTAATAAAACTATGACAGAATTAAATATAACTAAATAGGAGATGACTATGATCAAAAACTATGGTCAAAAAACCAGTGGTAGACAATGAACTCTTTTAACCACTAAATTAAAATAAATCTGATAAATTTAGTTATGAAATACACTTTATGGTATATAACCTGAAATATGGATATATGCTATATAGTAATGCATTATGAATATATTATACACACACACACACACACACACATATATATATATATATATTTGTAGCTAGGGGTAAGAGAAAAGTGTGGGAGAAATATAAACATGCTGAGATTAGATTTTACCACAGAAGTCTGAAATATATACTTTAAATACAAAATATGTATAGAACTATAAGAATATACAAATATACTAATCAAAAAATATTTAGTATAAATTATGAGAGATTGAAATGAAAATATTTAAATTTTATCATTGCTAATGGTAAGGATTCAACAGATACTCTTAATAATTAAACAGCTAAGCATCTTAAAACATTGTATTTATAAGATTAGGCTTTAGGACACAAAGGAAACACTATAAAACTGTTGTAAGGAATACAAAATAAAACAAGATGAAGAAAATACAGAACATAAATTGAAAGATCATGTACAATGTGATGAAATTAAAACAAGATATATTTGTTGTGTTAGTAAACTAATATGTTAAATGCACTTCTAAAAATAAAAGATTATATAGCACAGGATACTCTGCTCAATGTTATGTGGCAACCTGGATGGGAGGGGAGTTTGAGGGGAACGGATGTAAGTTCAGCTGAGTCTTTTGCTGTCCACCTGAAACTATCAAAACAATGTTAACTGGCTAATCTCCTATATAAAATACGAAGTTTAAAAACTGAAAAAGAAAAAGAAATTGGTTGCCATAACAAAATAAATTCTGTGTATATTCAAGGTATCTTAAAATTATTTTAATTTGAATATATTTCTATGAACAAAGGAATACTATGTATTATACTTTGAATATGCTGCTAGATATATTTGTTAGTAAATTAGGATTTTGAATTGGTTTATTTCAGTTCAGTTGCTGAGTCATGTCCGACTCTTTGCAACCCCATAAATCACAGCATGCCAGGCCTCCCTATCCATCACCAACTCCCGGAGTACACTCAGACTCGCGTCCATCAAGTCACTGATGCCATCTGGCCATCTCATCCTCTTCCGTCGCCTTCTCCTCCTGCCCCCAATCCCTCCCAGCATCAGAGTCTTTTCCAAGGAGTCAACTCTTCGCATGAAGTGGCCAAAGTTTCAGCTTCAGCATCATTCCTTCCAAAGAAATCCCAGGGCTGATCTCCTTCAGAATGGACTGGTTGGATCTCCTTGCAGTCCAAGGGACTCTCAAGAGTCTTCTCCAACACCACAGTTCAAAACATCAATTCTTCGGCACTCAGCCTTCTTCACAGTCCAACTTTCACATCCATACATGACCACAGGAAAAACCATAGCCTTGACTAGACGGACCTTAGTCGGCAAAGTAATGTCTCTGCTTTTGAATATGCTATCTAGGTTAGTCATAACTTTTCTTCCAAGGAGTAACTCTCTTTTAATTTCATGGCTGCAAATCACCATCTGCAGTGATTTTGGAGCCCCCAAAATGAAGTCTGACAGTGTTTCCACTGTTTACCCATCTATTTCCCATGAAGTGATGACATCGGATGCCATGATCTTTGTTTTCTGAATGTTGAGCTTTAAGCCAACTTTTTGCTTTCCTCTTCACTTTCATCAAGAGGCGTTTTAGTTCCTCTTCACTTTCTGCCATAAAGGTGGTGTCATCTGCATATCTGAGGTAATTGATATTTCTCCTGGTAATCTTGATTCCAGCTTGTGTTTCATCTAGTCCAGCATTTCTCATGATGTACTCTGCATATAAGTTAAATAAGCAGGGTGACAATATACAGCCTTGATGTACTCCTTTTCCTGTTTGAAATCAGTCTGTTGTTCCACGTCCAGTTCTAACTGTTGCTTCCTGACCTGCATACAGATTTCTCAAGAGGCAGGTCAAGTGGTCTGGTATTTCCATCTCTCTATCGGAATTTTCCACAGTTTATTGTGATCCACACAGTCAAAGGCTTTGGCATAGTCAATAAAGCAGAAAATATATGTTTTTCTGGAACTCTTTTGCTTTTTCCATGATCCAGCAGATGGTGGCAATTTGATCTCTGGTTCCTCTGCCTTTTCTAAAACCAGTTTGAATATCAGGAGTTCACGGTTCACGTATTGCTGAAGCCTGGCTTGGAGAATTTTGAGCATCCCTTTGCTAGTTTGTGAGATGCGTGCAAGTGTGTGGTAGTTTGAGCATTCTTTGGCATTCCTTTCTTTGGGATTGGAATGAAAACTGACCTTTTCCAGTCCTGTGGCCACTGCTGAGTTTTCCAAATTTGCTGGCATATTGAGTGCAGCACTTTCACAGCATCATCTTTCAGGATTTGAAATAGCTCAACTGGAATTCCATCACCTCCACTAGCTTTGTTCATAGTGATGCTTTCTAAGGCCCACTTGACTTCACATTCCAGGATGTCTGGCTCTAGATGAGTGATCACACCATCATGATTATCTTAGTCATGAAGATCTTTTTTGTACTGTTCTTCTGTGTATTCTTGCCACTTCTTAATATCTTCTGCTTCTGTTAGGTCCATACTATTTCTGTCCTTTATCAAGCCCATCTTTGTATGAAATGTTCCCTTGGTATCTCTAATTTTCTTCAAGAGATCTCTAGTCTTTCTCATTCTGTTCTTTTCCTCTATTTCTTTGCATTGATCGCTGAAGAAGGCTTTCTTATCTCTTCTTGCTATTCTTTGGAACTCTGTATTCAGATGCTTATATCTTTCCTTTTCTCCTTTGCCTTCACTTCTCTTCTTTTCACAGCTATTTGTAAGTCCTCTCCAGACAGCCATTTTGCTTTTTTGCATTTCTTTTCCATGGGAATGGTCTTGATCCCTGTCTCCTGTACAACGTGACAAACCTCATCCCAAAGTTCATCAGGCACTCTATCTATCAGATCTAGGCCCTTAAGTCTATTTCTCACTTCCTCTGTATAATCATAAGGGATTTGATTTAGGTCATACCAGAATGGTCTAGTGGTTTTCCCTACTTTCTTCAATTTGAGTCTGAATTTGGTAATAAAGAGTTCATGATCTGAGCCACAGTCAGCTCCTGGTCTTGTTTTTGTTGACTGTATAGAGCTTCTCCATCTTTGCTGCAAAGGATATAATCAGTCTGATTTTGATGTTGACCATCTGGTGATGTCCATGTGTAGAGTCTTCTCTTGTGTTGCTGGAAGCTGGTGTTGGCTATGACCAGTGCATTTTCTTGGCAAAACTCTATTTTTCTTTGCCCTGCTTCATTCTGCATTCCAAGGAGTTAATTATGTTTAACTTTATTAATTTTTAATGATTGTAGGTAAAGTATATCTATCATATCAGTAGTTTTATACAGTTTAGCCTGATATAACTGAAATTGTATTATGGTTAATCTCTGCATTTATTAGATCTGTCAAGCTTTTGAGTTTGGGCTATTTTTGAAATCAAGGATTTTTTATTATCTGGAACAGTATTAATAGGAACGGAATTATTTATAACCACATTCTTAGAGATTATGCAAATAAGTCTGGGCCAGGTGTTATTTTGGAAGTAGATCCTTAGAAATTTTTCTAAAATTTTACATGTTCTTTACACTAAAACTATTTAAGTTTTCTATCAATTCTGAGTCAATTTGTACTTTTAAAATATTTTCTCTGGTATTTATCCACTTCATAAAGACTTTTCAAAGTTATTAACATAGTTATATGAACATTAGCATAGCATAGTCATAAAGCTTTCTCACACTTTTGGAAATATCTGCCACGTCTGTACATAACCAGTCATTTATATATATATTTTATTTTCTCTCTATTTTTCTTAACTAGATTTGCCAACCTTGATATATCTGTAATTTTTATACAGGGCTTTCCTGATAGCTCAGTTGATAAAGAATCCACCTACAATGAAGGAGACCCTGGTTTGATTCCTGGGTCAGAAATATCCACTGGAGAAAGGATAGGCTACCCACTCCAGTATTCTTGGGCTTCTCTTGTGGCTCAGCTGGTAATTTTTATAGAACCTGGCCTTAGGTTTAATTATTGATAAAATGTTGTCTAATTTATTGATTTGTGATTTTATCTCCTAATTATTTCTGATATTATTTTTTGTTTTATAGTTTTCTTTGTAATTTAATTTGAATGTTCAATTGATTTACATTTTATTCTTCTCTATTAAATAAAATTTTAAAAACTATAAATTTGCTTTCACTATATCCCATCAATACTGATGGTAGTGTTTAAAAATATCATCTTAATCTTTGTAAATGTCAGTTTCAATTTCTTCATAGGCAGTGGAATTGTTTTGAAGAGTATGATTTTTTTTCCTTGCCAATCAGCATTAAAAATAAAGTTTTATCGTCAACTTTAGTTTTAACACATTTAATGTGTTAAATGACATAGCCTCCAAAATTAAGTTTTCTTATGTTTACTGATGTTTTATCTATTGTCTGAAAACTGATTTTTTTTAAAAGGCAGTCAATGGGCACTAGCAAAGTATGTTTGCTTTTATAGAAAAATAAAAATTGTAATATAAACCTTTTACTCAAACATTAAATATATCAATAATACTTTTTCTATCTTCACTTTTTTCATCTGTCTGATAATGGTTAGAGATTGATATGAAAAGAAAGTGGGGATGGTGCAAGTTAATGCCTCCTTTTTTAAAGCAGAGGTCAAAAGATTCTGCCTGTGTTTGATGTGACACCTGATGAAGATTTATCTCCATCATTTGTGGCTGCACAGATCAGTAGAGACATTAGAATAGTGATATAATTTTAAGGATGTGTGAGTAGACAGAAGTCAAGAGATAAAGTTAGTAGATCAAAAAATAGGCATATTAGAGTAATGGGCAATCACCAGAAGGCCTATAAAAGTTTTTTTTTTTAATTTGGTTTTTCAAGTTGTTCCTTTTGGGTAGTTAAGGGATAGCAAATTGTTTATTTAGCTAAGTTCTTCTGTGTATTTGTTTAAGTTTTTCTTTAAAGCAAAAATAGAAAGTCATGCTATCCTTAAAAATTGTTTCTTCTTGTGTCTGACTCACAAATCTTACATGAAAATTAAAGAAACATATACAATAATAATAGTAACAATAAAAATAAAATACCAGGGCAGCTTTTTCACCAAGAGGTAAACACTGCTGTGGCATCAAGAGTTTCTTGACCCTTTTTCAAACCCTCTGATCAACGTTTTCTTATGTTTGTAAATACCTTCTCCTCTAACTTCATGTAGCTAAATCTTCTTTAGCCTTCAGACCTTAACTTCATCTGAAAACTTCATCTGATACTCTTATTTGGGGTCTTTACAAAACTTGAAAATCTTTTAAAGGGTTTCTAGCAAGAGCAATTGAATTTGATTTTTAATCCACAGAGAAATGTGGTATCTCAGTTATTGACACCTCAGTTCTGCTTCATTTGGCATGTATCTACTGATCATTCATACAACAAATATTTTTGACCATCTGAGTATAATATGATCTTTCTTATCCCCATTTATAATTGGGTGATAATAGACAAACAGATAGAGTTGTCATAAATATTAGCAAGGATGCTTTAGGAGGAGGAAGGTCTACTTCATATTGATTTGCCACTGAAGTCTTCTCTGTGAGTGACTTTGTGTTGAGATCTGAAAAATGAGAAGGAGCCACCTATATGTGGAGTATTATTGAAATAAGTGAAGGGAACAGAGCCAGCAAAGACGTTATCTTAAAAGTAGTTGTAATTAAGAAACTGAAGAAAAAACAAGCTGACAGGGTCATGGTGAGTAGTGGGAGCATTGATGATGAGTGTGATGGAAGTACAGGCAATGATCAGCATTCCCAGGGCCCTTGGAGGGCACTGCAGACATCTGGTATAATCTTTAATGGGGAGGGTCCTAGGGTCAAACCAGAAGTAACAATCCAATCTGCAGATGAACAAATCATTCTAGTTCCCTGTGAGAGAATGAGAGAAGGAATGAGAAGGGTAAGAGAGTGAGAGTAGGGTAAGAGTGGGATAATTATGATTGTATTGCTTACTCTAGAAGAGAGATCATGGCAGCTTAATTTAAAGTGATGGATAGAAAGTAGACGGATTCGACAGATATAGAGGAATGACCTCTCAGATTTATCCTCCTACGTTCCCTTCAGAATAAAATGTAGTTCCCCCCTCTCTCCTTTCGGTACCTAAACTATTCTTATCTTCTAAATATTTCCCTGTCTCACATTTAGTGCCACCTTTTATCTCATTTATTCTGTTTATCAAGTATCTTCTTCAGCCACTCCTTATTGCTATTAATATTTTTGCTTCAGCATACACACATGTTCAGGTATCGTCTTTCCACAGTCTTTCTCTTGTAGTACCTTCCTAGCTTCTTCCCTCCAGAATGTTGCTCATCTCTGCTTTCTACCATTTGGGCTGCTGCCTAAAATTATGTTCCGTAGGCCCTTACTTCGTCCCCAAATGTCAAAGTCAACATACCATTTTTTATTTCATATCTTATTTGATCCCTCTATGGCAACATGAGGGCTTCCCTGGTGGCTCAGAGGTTAAAGCGTCTGCCTCTGATGCGGGAGGCCCGGGTTCGATCCCTGGGTCAGGAAGATCCCCTGGAGAAGGAAATGGTAACCCACTCCAGTATTCTTGCTTAGAGAATCCCATGGACAGAGAAGCCTGCTAGGCTACAGTCCACGGGTCGCAAAGAGTCGGACACGACTGAGCGACTTCACTTTCACTTTCTATGGCAACGTGAACCATTTGTCTCTTATATTTTGCTCTATTTCTATGATTCCTATGCAAATGTTCTGTTATTGTTCCCCTCAGTATTTTTCATGGATAAATACGTTATCTATGATGTCCTTTTGACTGATACCTCATAGTATTTGGTCTTTCCTTTTCTTCTCTCATTCTGTGAAATCTCTTTGGATTGTCTCCATAATCCTTGAGTAGCCACTAAGTCAACTTGTTGCTGATAGATTCCAAACCTTTCTTTTCCAGCCCTTTGATCCTGATCTGTAGTCTTTATAGTCACTGGCTATCCTCCCTACTTTTTCTTTCCCAGAAGTTAATAATGTACACTTTCTCCTTTTCTGAACTTTGATCAAACTAAATGTCTAAGATTCCCAAAGAAATAATAGTGGGTGGAAAATTCATGTTACCAAGGAGCCACCTAGGTGTGAGAACTTGAAATAGCATGGAATTAAGAGTAGTTACAGAAGCAAATGAAGTTAAATTATTTGCTTCTTTCTTCCTGTTGGAGCTGTGAACTGATTGCAAATATTGGCAATTGGCTTGGTATTATAAATTCAAGTTCCCCCTTAACAAAATGTTGAGACTTTCTAAGTTAGTTGAGATCAACTTTTCTAAAATAACTATTATTTCCTTTTGAACAACTTGAATTCTGAAGCTTCTTTGTTATCTTTTGAAAGTTAAGTCAAGCTTTAGAAATAGAAGAAATAGCTATCCAGGGTGAAAACGAATTCTTTCATCAGGAAATCTTCTTGGACCACTTAATAATTATAGTCTCCTTCATTACCTTATATAAGCAAAACTCCAAAGCCAATAATTGATAGCTTTTCCAGAGCAAACATCTTTCTGCCAAAACCATGAGGAACAAAACTAAAGAACAAATGAGATAATTTAAAAATATTTTGGCACAATATGTAACAGATAAATTATTTTTACCTTTGTTTATGTGATAGTCCTAGAAATCAGAAAAGGAAAGAAAAACACTCTGATTAAAAATAGGCCATTGATACAAAAAGATGGTTTATATAAAGAACATCAATATTCTATGAATATATAGGAAAACATTTCAATAGAGACCAAACAAAGGCACAGAAGAAGGCAGTACATCAACAAGAATATAGCACAGAATTTCCTGCCAGACTGCCTGAGTATGGAGCTCAAATCCCTCACTTTGCTCTTTCATACCTTGGGGTAGGAAATATGACCTCTTTTAAGGTGAACAATCAAGTGGCATTTAGCATGTTTACTAAATGTATGTTGTGTAGCCATCATGTCTGTTTATTTCCAAACATTTCATCACCCCAAAAGAAAGCCCTGCATCCATTAATCAATTAATCCCTGTTGCTTTCTACCCGTAACTCCTGGAAACCACCAGTCTGCTTCCTGTCTCTACCTATTCTGAATATTTTACATAAATGGAATCATAGAACATGTGACTTTTTATGTTTGCCTCCTTTTACTCAACATAATGCTTTCCAGATTTATACATGTTATAGCATGTCAGTATGTCATTGCTTTATGTGCCTGAATAATATTTCTTTTGTATGTATATACCACAATTTGTTTTTGTGTTTAACCCTTCATGGACATTTGGGTTGTCTCCACCTTTTGATACAGAGAATAGTACTGCCATGAGCCTATGTATACATGTATTTGTTAAGTTCTTCTTTTACATTCTTTTGGGAATTTACCTAGAAGTGGACTCAAAGGATCATATGTTAATTCTGTTTTCAACTGTTGGAGGAATTGCCAAACTCTTTTTATAATAGCTGAACTATTTTGCTTTCCTACCAGCAATGTATGAAGGTTCCAGTTTCTCTATTTCCTTGCCAATACCATTTATTTTTAAAATGTTTACTATAGTTATATGTCTATGTAGAGTAAATCATGCAAAATGCCAGGCTGGATGAAGCACAAATTGGAATCAAGATTACCGGGAGAAACATCAATAATCTCAGATATGCAGATGACACCACCTTTATGCAGAAAGTGAAGAGGAACTAAAGTGCCTCTTAGTGAAAAAGGAGAGTGAAAAAGCTGGCTTAAAATTCAACATTCAAAAAAAAAACGTTCATGGCATTCAGTCCCATCACTTCATGGCAAATAGATGGGGAAACAGTGACAGACTTTATTTTCTTAGACTCCAGAATTACTGCAGATGCTGACTGCAGCCATAAAATTAAAAGACATTTGCTCCTTGGAAGAAAAGCTGTGACCAACCTACACAGCATTTTAAAAACAGAGACATTACTTTGCCAATGAAGGTTCATCTAATCAAAGCTATGGTTTTCAGTAGTCATGTATGGATATGAGAGTTGGACTATAGAGAAAGCTGAGCACTGAAGAACTGATGCTTTTGAACTATGGTGTTAGAGAAGACTCTTGAGAGTCCCTTGGACTGCAAGGAGATCCAACCAGTCAATCCTAAAGGAAATCAGCCCTGAATATTCATTAGAAGTACTGATGCTACAGCTGAAGCACCAATACTTGGCCACATGATGTGAAGAACCAACTCATTGGAAAAAGACTCTGATGCTGGGAAAGATTCAGACAGAAGTGGACGACAGAGTATGAAATGGTTGGATGACATCACTGACTTGATGGACATGAGTTTGAGCAAGCTCTGGGAGTTGGTGATGGACAGCTGACTGATTGATAGTTATTCCAGTGAAAGGGTATGAAATGGCATCACATTGTTACTATGATCTGACTGATAGTTATTCCAGTGAAAGGGTATGAAATGGCATCACACTGTTACTGTGATTTGTGTTTCCCTGATTAATAATGATATTATCTGTCTTGTAACAAGAACAGGAGCTGACTGTAGCTCAGATCATGAATTCCTTATTGCCATCCAGACTTAAATTGAAGAAAGTAGGGGAAAAACACTAGAACATTCAGATATGACCTACATCAAATCCCTTATGATTATACAGTGGAAGTGAGAAATAGATTTAAGGGACTAGACCTGATAGAGTGCCTGATGAATTATGGACAGAGGTTTGTGACATTGTACAAGAGACAGGGATCAAGATCATCCGCATGGAAAATAAATGCAAAAAAGGAAAATGGCTATCACGGGAGGCCTTACAAATAGCTGTGAAAAGAAGAGAGTGAAAAGCAAAGGAGAAAAGGAAAAATATTCCCCATTCCAATGGAGAGTTCCAAAGAATAGCAAGGAGAGATAAGAAACCCTTCCTCAGCAATCAATGCAAAGAAATCGAGGAAAACAACAGAATGGGAAAGACTAGAGATCTCCTCAAGAAAATTAGAGATACCAAGGGAACATTTCATGCAAAGATGGGCTTGATAAAGGACAGAAATTGTATGGACACATCAGAAGCAGAAGATATTAAGAAGAGGTGGCAAGAATACACAGAAGAACAGTACAAAAAGATGTTCATGACCCAATAAACACAATGGTATGTTCACTCAGCTAGAGCCAGACATCCTAGAATGTGAAGTCAAGTGACCTTAGAAAGCATCACTATGAAGAAAGCTAGTGGAAGTGATGGAATTCCAGTTGAGCTATTTCAAATCCTGGAAGATGATGCTGTGAAAGTGCTGCCCTCAATATGCCAGCAAACTTGGAAAACTCAGCAGTGGCCACAGGACTGGAAAAGGTCAGTTTTCATTCCAATTCCAAAGAAAGGCAATGCCAAAGAATGCTCAAACTACCACACAATTGCACTCATCTCACATGCTAGTAAAGTAATGCTCAAAATTCTCCAAGCCAGGCTTCAGCAATACATGAACCTTGAACTTCCAGATGTTCAAGCTGGTATTAGAAAAGGCAGAGGAACCAGAGATCAAATTGCCACCATCCGCTGGATCATGGAAAAAGCAAAGAGTTCCAGAAAAACATCTATTTTCTGCTTTATTGACTCTGCCAAAGCCTTTGACGGTATAGGTCCCGATAAACTGTGGAAAATTCTGAAAGGGATGGGAATACGAGACCACCTGACCTGCCTCTTGAGAAATCTGTATGCAGGTCAGGAAGCAACAGTTAGAACTGGACATGGAACAGGAGACTGGTTCCAAACAGGAAAAGGAGTACATCAAGGCTGTATACTGTCACCCTGCTTATTTAACTTCTATGCAGATTGCATCATGAGAAATGCTGGGCTAGAGGAAGCACAAGCTGGAATCAAGATTGTCGGGAGAAACATCAATAACCTTGGATATGCAGATGACACCACCTTTATGGCAGAAAGTGAAGAGGAACTGAAAAGCCTCTTAAAGAAAGTGAAATTGGAGAGTGGAAAAGTTGGCTTAAAGCTCAACATTCAGAAAATGAGGATCATAGCATCCAGTCCCATCCCTTCATGGGAAATAGATGGGAAACAGTGGAAACAGTGTCAGACTTTATTTTGGGGGGCTCCAAAATCACTGCAGATGGTGACTGCAGCCATGAAATTAAAATATGCTTACTCCTTGGAAGGAAAGTTATGACCAACCTAGATAGCATATTCAAAAGCAGAGACATTACTTTTCCAACAAAGGTCCATCCTGTCAAGGCTATGGTTTTTCCAGTGGTCATGTATGGATGTGAGAGTTGGACTGTGAAGAAAACTGAGTACTGATGAATTCATGCTTTTGAACTGTGGTGCTGGAGAAGACTCTTGCAAGTCCCTTGGACTGCAAGGAGATCCAACCAGTCCATGCTAAAGTAGAGCAGTCCTGGGTGTTCATGGAAGGACTGATGGTGAGGCTGAAACGCCAATACTTTGGCCACCTCATGTGAAGAGTTGACTCATTGGAAAAGACCCTGATGCTGGGAGCAATTGGAGGTAGGAAGAAAAGGGGATGACAGAGGATAAGACGGCTGGATGGCTTCACAGACTCGATGGACATGACTTTGGGTAAACTCGAGTAGTTCTCGATGGATAGGGAGGCTTGTCATGCTATGATTCATGGGGTCTCAAAGAATGGGACACAACTGAGCGACTGAACTGATCTGAACTGAATGTGTTTATAGGCCATGTATGTGCCTTTTCTAAGAAATATTTATTCAAGTCATGTGCTCATTTATAAAATTGTGTTACTTGTGTTTCTGTGGTTGAGTTATAGTAGTTCTTTGTATATTCTGAGTATTATACCCTCATCAGATGCAACATTTGCAAATATTCTCCCATTCTGTGGGTTGTTTTTTACCTTCCTGATGTTCTTTGAAGAGCAAGGCTTTTTAGTTTTCTTTTTTAAAAAATTTTTATTTATTTATTTATTTTTAAAATTACAATACTGTATTTGTTTTGCCATACATTGACATGAATCAGCCACAGGTGAACACAATCTCCCAATGCCGAAGCCCCCTCCCACCTCCCACCCCACATCATCTACCTGAATCATCCTGTGCACCAGACCCATGCATCCTGCATCCTGCATTGAACATAGACTGGCGCTTCGTTTCTTACAAGATAGTATACAAGTTTCAATGCCATTCTCCCAAACCTTCCCACCCTTTCCCTCTCCCTCAGAGTCCAAAAGTTCGTTCTATACCTCTGTGTCTCTTTCGCTGTCTCACATATAGGGTCATTATTACTATCCTCTAAATTCCATATATATGTGTCAGTATACTGTATTGGTGTTTTTCTTTCTGGCTTACTTCACTCTGTATAATCGGTTCCAATTTCATCCATCTCATTAGAACTGAATCAAATTTATTCTTTTTAAGGGCTGAGTAGTACTCCATTGTGTATATGTACCACAGCTTTCTTATCCATTCATCTGCTGATGGACATCTAGGTTGCTTCCATGTCCTGGCTATTATAAACAATGCTGCACTGAACATTGGGGTACATGTGTCTCTTTCAATTCTGGTTTCCTCGGTGTGTATGCCCAGCAGTGGGATTGCTGGGTCATAAGGCAGTTCTATTTGCAATTTTTTAAGGAATCTCCACACTGTTTTCCATAATGGCTGTACTAGTTTGCATTCCCACCACAGTGTAAGAGGGGTCCCTTTTCTCCACATCCTCTCCAGCATTTATTGCTTGTAGACTTTTGGATTGCAGCCATTCTGACTGGTGTGAAATGGTACCTCACTGTGGTCTTGATTTGCATTTCTCTGATAATGAGTGATGTTGAACATCTTTTCATGTGTTTGTTAGCCATCCGTATGTCTTCTTTGGAGAAATGCCTATTTAGTTCTTTGGCCCATTTTTTTATTGGATCGTTTATTTTTCTGGAGTTGAGCTGCATAAGTTGCTTATATATCTTTGAGATTAGTTGTTTGTCAGTTGTTTCATTTGCTATTGTTTTCTCCCATTCAGAAGGCTGTCTTTTCGCCTTGCTTATAGTTTTCTTTGTTGTGCAGAAGCTTTTAATTTTAATTAGATCCCATTTGTTTATTTTTGCTTTTATTTCCAGTGTACTGGGAGTTGGATCATAGAGGATCCTGCTGTGATTTATGTCGGAGAGTGTTTTGCCTATGTTCTCCTCTAGGAGTTTTATAGTTTCTGGTCTTACATTTAGATCTTTAATACATTTTGAGTTTATTTTTGTGTGTGGTGTTAGAAAGAAGTCTAGTTTCATGCTTTTACAAGTGGTTGACCAGTTTTCCCAGCACCACCTGTTAAAGAGACTGTCTTTACTCCATTGTATATTCTTGCCTCCTTTATTGAAGATAAGGTGTCCATAGGTGTGTGGTTTTATCTCAGGGCTTTCAATTTTGTTCCATTGATCTATATTTCTGTCTTTGTGCCAGTACCATACTGTCTTAATGACTGTGGCTTTGTAGTAGAGCCTGAAGTCAGGCAACTTGATTCCTCCAGTTCCATTCTTCTTTCTCAAGATTGCTTTGGCTATTCGAGGTTTTTGTATTTCCATACAAATCTTGAGATTATTTGATCTAGTTCTGTGAAAAATACTGCTGGTAGCTTGATGGGAATTGCATTGAATCTGTAGATTGCTTGGAGTAGTATACTCATTTTCACTATATTGACTCTTCTGACCCATAAGCATGGTATATTCCTCCATCTATTAGTGTCCTCTTTGATTTCTTTCATCAGTGTTTTATAGTTTTCGATATAGAGGTCTTTAGTTTCTTTAGGTGGGAATATTCCTAAGTATTTTATTCTTTTCGTTGCAGTGGTGAATGGAATTGTTTCCTTAACTTCTTTTTCTACTTTCTCATTATTAGTGTATAGGAATGCAAGGAATTTCTGAGTGTTGATTTTATATCCTGCAACTTTACTATATTCATTGATTAGCTCTAGTAGTTTTCTGGTCGAGTCTTTAGGATTTTCTATGTAGAGGATCATGTCATCTGCAAACAGTGAGAGTTTTACTTCTTCTTTTCCAATTTGGATTCCTTTTATTTCTTTTTCTGCTCTGATTGCTGTGGCCAAAACTTCCAGTACGATGTTGAAGATTGCGGTGCAAGTGGACACCTTTGTCTTGTTCCTGACTTTAGGGGAAATGCTTTCAATTTTTCACCATTGAGGATAACGTTAGCTGTGGGTTTGTCATATATAGCTTTTATAATGTTGAGGTACTTTCCTTCTACTCCTGCTTTCTGGAGAGTTTTTATCATAAATGGATGTTGAATTTTGTCAAAGGCTTTTTCTGCATCTATTGAGATAATCATATGATTTTTATTTCTCAGTTTGTTAATGTGATGAATTACATTGATTGACTTGCGGATATTGAGGAATCCTTGCATCCCTGGGATAAAGCCCACTTGGTCATGGTGTATGATCTTTTTAATGTGTTTCTGGATTCTGATTGCTAGGATTTTGTTGAGGATTTTTGCATCTATGTTCATCAGTGATATTGGCCTGTAGTTTTCTTTTTTTGTGTGTCTTTGTCAGGTTTTGGTATTAGGGTGATGGTGGCCTCATAGAATGAGTTTGGAAGTTTACCTTCCTCTGCAATTTTCCAGAATAGTTTCAGTAAGATAGGTGTTAGCTCTTCTCGAAATTTTTGGTAAAATTCTGCTGTGAAGCCGTCTGGACCTGGGCTTTTGTTTGCTGGAAGATTTCTGATTACAGTTTCAATTTCCATACTTGTGATGGGTCTTTAAGATTTTCTATTTCTTCCTGGTTCAGTTTTGGAAAGTTGTACTTTTCTAAGAATTTGTCCATTTCTTCCAAGTTGTCCATTTTATTGGCATATAATTGCTGATAGTAGTCTCTTATGATTCTTTGTATTTCTGAGTTGTCTGTCGTGATCTCTTCATTTTCATTTCTAATTTTGTTGATTTGATTTTTTTCTCTTTGTTTCTTGATGAGTCTGGCTAATGGTTTGTCACTTTTATTTATCTTTTCAAAGAACCAGCTTTTTGCTTTGTTGATTTTTGCTATGGTCTCTTTTGTTTCTTTTGCATTTATTTCTGCCCTAATTTTTAGGATTTCTTTCCTTCTACTAAATCTGGGTTTCTCTATTTCTTCCTTTTCTAGTTGCTTTAGGTGTAGAGTTAGGTTATTTATTTGACTTTTTTCTTGTTTCTTGAGGTATGTCTGTATTGCTATGAACTTTCCTCTTAGGACTGCTTTTATAGTGTCCCAAAGGTTCTGTGTAGTTGTGTTTTCATTTTCATTCATTTTGATGCATATTTTGATTTCTTTTTTGATTTCTTCTGTGATTTGTTGGTTATTCAGAAGGGTGTTGTTCAGCCTCCAAATGTTGGAATTTTTAATAGTTTTTCTCCTATAATTGAGATCTAACCTTAGTGCATTATGGTCAGAGAAGATGCTTGGAATAATTTCGATTTTTTTGAACTTATCAAGGTTAGATTTGTGACCCAGGATGTGATCTATCCTGGAAAGGGTTCCGTGTGCACTTGAGTAAAAGGTGAAATTCATTGTGTTGGGGTGAAATGTCCTATAGATACCAATTAGGTGTAACTGGTCTATTGTACCGTTTAACGTTTGCGTTTCTTTGTTAATTTTCTATTTAGTTGATCTGTCCATAGGTGTGAGTGGGGTATTAAAGTCTCCCACTATTATTGTGTTATTATTAATTTCCCCTTTCATGCTTGTTAGCAATTGCCTTACATATTGCGGTGCTCCTATATTGGGTGCATATATATTTATAATTGTTATATCTTTTTCTTGGATTGATCCTTTAATCATTATGTAGTGGCCTTCTTTGTCCCTTTTCACAGCCTTTGTTTTAAAGTCTATTTTATCGGATATGAGTATTGCTACTCCTCCTTTCTTTTGGTCTCTATTTGCATGGAATATCTTTTTCCAGCCCTTCACTTTCAGTCTGTATGTGTCCGTTGTTTTGAGGTGGGTCTCTTGTAGGCAGCATATATAGGGATCTTGTGTTTGTATCCATTCAGCCAGTCTTTGCCTTTTGGTTGGGGCATTCAACCTATTTACATTTAAGGTAATTATTGATAAGTATGTTCCTGTTGCCATTTACTTTATTGTTTTGGGTTCGGGTTTATACGTCCTTTTTGTGTTTCCTTTCTAAAGTCTATCCTTTAGTATTTGTTGGAGAGCTGGTTTGGTGGTCTGAATTCTCTCAGCTTTTGCTTGCCTGTAAAGCTTTTGATTTCTCCTTCATATTTGAATGAGATCCTTGCTGGGTACAGTAGTCTCGGCTGAAGGTTATTATCTTTCATCACTTTAAGTATGTCTTGCCATTCCCTCCTGGCCTGAAGAGTTTCTATTGAAAGATCTGCAGTTATTCTTATGGGGATCCCCTTGTGTGTTATTTGTGGGTTTTCCCTTGCTTCTTTTAATATTTGTTCTTTGTGTTTGGTCTTTGTTAGTTTGATTAAAATATGTCTTGGGGTGTTTCGCCTTGGGTTTACCCTGTTTGGCACTCTCTGGGTTTTTGGACTTGGGTGATTATTTCCTTCCCCATTTTAGGAATTTTTCAACTATTATCTCCTCAAGTATTTTCTCATGGTCTTTCTTTTTATCTTCTTCTTCTGGGACTCCTATAATTCGAATGTTGGAGCGTTTCATATTGTCTTGGAGGTCTCTGAGGTTGTCCTCATTTCTTTTAATTCGTCTTTCTTTTTCCCTCGCTGATTCATTTATTTCTACCATTCTATCTTCTATTTCACTAATCCTATCTTCTGCCTCCGATATTCTACTGTTTGTAGCCCCCAGAGTGTTTCTGATCTCATTTATTGCATTATTCATTATATGTTGACTCTTTTTTTATTTCTTCTAGGTCCTTGTTAAACCTTTCTTGCATCTTCTCAATCCTTGACCCCAGGCTATTTATCTGTGATTCCATTTTGATTTCAAGATTTTGGATCATTTCCACTATCAGTATTTGGAATTCTTTCTCAGGTAGATTCCCTATCTCTTCCTCTTTTGTTTGGTTTGGTGGGCATGTCTCCTGTTCCTTTACCTGCTGGGTATTCCTCTGTCTCTTCATCTTGGTTATATTGCTGCGTTTGGGATGGCTTTTCTATATTCTGGGAATTTGTGGAATTCTCTTTATTATGGAGCTTCCTCTCTGTGTTTGGGGTTATATCAGTGGCTTGTCAAAGTTTCTTGGTTAGGGAGGTTTGTGTTGGAGTTCTGGTGGATGGAGCTGGATTTCCTCTCTCTGGAGTGCTGTGAAGTGTGAAGTAATGGGTTATGAGACGTCAGTGGTTTCTGAGTATTTTGATTTGCCTGTGTATTGAAGCTCAGGGGCTTGTTCTTTTGTTGCTGGAGAATTTGCGTGGTATGTCTTGCTCTGGAGCTTGTTGGCCCTTGGGTGGTGCTCAGTTTCAGTATAGGTATGAAGGCGTTTGATGAGCTCTTATTGGATAATGTTCCCTGTATTCAGGAATTCTTTGATGATCTCAGGATTTGGACTTAAGCCTCCTGATTCTGGTTTTCAGGTTTATTTTTACAATAGCCTCATGATTTCTCCATCTATTCAGCACTAATGTTAAAACATCTAGGTTAATGATGATAGGTTTCTCCACCTTGAGGGTCGTCCCTAGAGGATCGCTGAGTTACTTGGAGGAGAGAAGAGGGAGGGAGTAGTTAGAGGTGAGTGGAATGAGATGAGGTGGAATCAAAAGAGGAAAGAGCAAGCTAGCCCGTAACCACTTTCTTGTGTGCGCTCCGAAGTCTGGACTGCTCAGAGGTGGTCACAGAGTTATACATGGAAGAGGAGAGGGAGGAAGTAGATAGAGGTGGACAGGAGGATAAAGGAGGGAGATGGAAAGGAGGGATACAGATCTGGCCAGTGACCAGTTCCCTGAGAATTCTCCACCTTCTGGAACACACAGAGATTCATAGAGTTGGGTAGAGAAGAGGAGGGGGAGGGGAGGGAGACAAAAGCCACCTGGTGGAGAAAAGAGAGATTCCAAAGGTGGAGAGAGGGTCAAGCCAGTAGTCTTGCACTCATGTAAAACTGGGTACTGAAGATCAGGTTTTTAAAAGTACAAAATTGGCAACAAATACCAAAATGCCAAGATTAAAAATCTGGAGTAAAGATTGGATTTTCAAAGATAGAATATTGAAGAGAAGAAGAAGAAGGAGAGAGAATTTTTAAAAAATAGAGGAAAAAAAGTAAAATATAATAAAAGACTCCAGAATTATTAAAAGACAACTTCCTCCACCAATAGGAATATAAAGGGCGTTTGCTTTAACGATAGGGTTTTTTTTTTTTTTTGAAAAGTAATATTAGGTTATAAAAATAATAAATAGAAATATAGAAGACTTAAAAATTTAAGCAAGTTTAGGGAAAAAAAGACGAAAAAGAAAAGAAGAAAAACAAATTTAAAAAAGAAAAAATGTTTAAAGAAAGAAAAAAAATTCTTAAAAAAAAATCATGCTTCCACATCACCCCCCCAAAAAAAATTTTGATCATAAAAGTAGTAACGGTATATCTGGTGCTTTCTCTGTCGTTGTGGACTGTGTGGGGTCGCTACCAAGGCCGTTCCCTCTGTTTGACTTCCTCTATTTGCTGGTCTCTTCCATGTCTGATTTCTGTCTTGCCACAGGGAGGGTGGCGGTGAGCTCTGCACTGGGCTTGCCCCTTCTCGCTCCACAGGATAACCGTGTGGGGCCAGCCCTATGCTTCATGCACTTCCCCGGTCTAAGCCGTTCAGGTTTGGTGCTCAGTAAGCCCCCTCCGGGTGTCGGGTTTGGTTGATCCTGGGCTACGTTCCCTTCCCAAGTCCGAGTGGCTAGGGAGTTTGGTGCGCACTATTGTTGCATCTTCTGGGCTTTCCAGGTCGCTCAATTTTCTGGGGAGCTCCACCGGGGCTCTTTCTCAGGCAGATGATGACTGTTCAGAGACCCCCAGAAGTCTCAGTAAAGAAACCTGCTTGCAATTTGGTAGGTAATGTCTCTCTTGAGCTGTGATTGCCCTCTTCCAGTGCTTAAGGCTCTGGCTGCCTGTCGCTGGTGGGGGATGGTCTGCAGCTGGCTATTTCCAATCCGTCCTTTGTTCTGTGCGTGGGCCTGTTGGTGTCTTATGTTCGAGCGTTTCACGTGTTAGTTATCCCCCAGTCTGGTTTGCTAGACCAAGATGGTTCTTTCTAGCCATGCACGGACCCGATTCTGGCCCCATTACGCCCTGATTCTCGAGAAAAGCCCTGCAGCCTACGTCTCCCGCGGCCCAATTCTTAGAAAGCACTGTTGCGGGCGCGCTCCTCCCTGCCCAACCCCCACTGCTGTCGGACGCAGGCGTTTGCACTGCTTATCCGCTGGGGGTTATACTGTTGAATTCGTAATCTGTTGGTTTTAATTATTTATTTATTCTTCCTTCCTGTTATGTTGCCCTCTGTGCTTCCAGGGCTCGCCCCATACACAGCAGTGAGAAAGTTCCCCAATTTTAGGGAACCTCTCTATTTAAGAGTCTTTCCTGGGACGGGATTCCCTTCCTGTGCCGGGGTTCCCTCCCTACCTCCTTTGTCTCTATCTTCGTCCTTTAAAATAATTCCTACCTGGTTTTGAAGCCAATGATCTGCTTTGCTGGCTGCCTGATGTCCTCTGCCAGCAGTCAGAAGTTATTTTGTGGAATTTACTCAGCGTTGAAATGTTCTTTTGATGAGGTAGGAGGGAGAAAGTGTTATCCCCATCCTATTCCTCCGCCATCCAGCTTTTTAGTTTTCATAAAATTAAAAACATATTTTTCCTTCTCCTTTTTTGTTTCATTTGTGTCTTCATTTTCAATTTAACAATTCATAGGCAAACCCAGGATCATGAAAATTTATCTCTATGTTTCTTCTAAGAGCTTTATGGTGTCATCTCTTATTTTTAAATTAATGATCCATTTTGAGTTGATTTTTGCATACGGTGTGAATTGATGTCCAACTTCATTCTTTTTTCTCCTGGATATCCAGAATATCTTATTTTCCTTTCTTACCCTTTCTCTCTTCTCTTTTATTGCATATGTATAGTTAAAGATTAATATATCAAAATAGTAGTAACAGTTGTCTTTGGGTCCTGGGATTTAGTTACAATGTTATTTGTGTCTTTTCCCTTAGAAGTTTTCAAATGTTGTATACTTTAAAATAATTATTTTTTAATAAGGAAAGGGAAACATAATTATCTGAAAAGATCTTACTAACCTTAAGAAAACATTCTTTCTTAAGAATCTACATGTTATCATCTCGAAACAATCAACTTTAATTTTTTTTTTACCTTTTCATTTTATCTGAAGACAGAATTCTATATATGTGTGTCATGGTGAAATGAAGAGAAGATGAATGTCTCTAGTCAATTTATAAAATATGCATATATATTTCACTAGAGCTAAAATTGTTCTGCAGCATGATCTTCATGAAAGTTTTTTGAAAAATTAGTGGAAATAACCACAGCATCCAGGTACAGGAATTTAAATGAGACAAAGCTTATAGGAATGCAAGGAGAAATGTTATGGTACTTAACAATGGAAAAAGTAATACATTTTAGCTTAAATTAATAAGTGTAGGTTAAATTACTTATAATCTCAATTTTAAAAGCCTGTTCAATATGTAGAAAACAGGTGGTAATTAGGAAAGTAAACAATTTCTATTAAAATATAACATTTTAAAATTGAAATCAGTAACTACAGAGGAAAATAAATATTCCTGGCTTCTGCTTATAAATTTTTGATTAGGAAAATTATAAATCTTGGTGAGTCATTCTAGTAAGAATGAGAATCACTTTTTTGTAATTGAAAAATCATTTTATTTTTCATTAAATATCATTGAAAGCTTTTTAATGAAACCAGCATTTGAATAATTCAATAACTGTGTCACATAGACCCTTCTTTTTCTCTCCTTTTTATTTTTTAATTTTAATTTTTACTTTACACTACTGTATTGGTTTTGCCATACATTGACATGAATCCACCACAGGCATACATGAGTTCCCAATCCTGAACCCCCTTCCCACCTCCCACCCCATATAATCTCTCTGGATCATCCCTGTGCACCAGCCCCAAGCATCCTATATCCTGTATTGAACATAGACTGGCAATTCGTTTCTTACATGATAGTATACATGTTTCAATGTCATTCTCCCAAATCATCCCACCCTTTCCCTATCCCACAGAGCCCAAAAGTCCATTCTATACATCTGTGTCTCTTTTGCTGTCTTGCATACAGGGTTATCATTACCATCTTTCTAAATTCCATGTATATGTGTTAGTATACTATATTGGTGTTTTTCTTTTCGGCTTACTTCACTCTGTATAATAGACTCCAGTTTCATCCACCTCATTAGAACTGATTTAAATGTATTCTTTTTAATGGCTGAGTAATACTCCATTGTGTATATGTACCACAGCTTTCTTATGCATTCGTCTGCTGATGGACATCTAGGTTGTTTCCATGTCCTGGCTATTATAAACAGTGCTGCGATGAACACTGGGGTGCACATGTCTCTTTCAATTCTGGTTTCCTCGGTGTGTATGCCCAGCAGTGGGATTGCTGGGTCATAAGGCAGTTCTATTTGCAATTTTTAAGGAATCTCCACACTATTCTAGTGGCTGTACTAGTTTGCATTTCTACCAACAGTGTAAGAGGGTTCCCTTTTCTCCACACCCTCTCCAGCATTTATTGCTTGTAGACCGCTTTTTGAGAATCACTTTAAATGTTACTATTCTTAGTTCTCTTTTATTCCTCAAAACATTATCATTTTTTAAAAATAGGAATCTTATTAATATACTTGTATAATTGTATATTTATTAGTTTTTAAGTTTAAGTATCTGTTTTCCAAATTTCTACAACCACTTCTCCATTAACTTGTCAATCTGGATGTTAAGTGGTACTTAGATGATAGGCATGAAATGTACAATAAGCTTAACATGGCAAAGTTAACATTACTGAAAATCTTTGAATTTTGATCATCTCTAGTATTCCATACTTAGTAATTTTTGGCTACTTGAAATATAGTTAGTTTCTTCTGCCAGAAGTACATTTGGAATGTAAATTAATTAATATTTTACCTCATGTTAATGTGGTATGTCAAAAATGAACAGAGTTTGAACCTTAAAGCCAGAAAAAATTCCAGTGTGGCATAGTACAAATCTCAGAATTGTCTCTTTGTAAGACTTTCACCTTTTAATACTTTGTGGCTATTTAAAACATATGATTTAGATTTGTAAACTAATATTTTTCTAATATGGCTCTGATCCCAAAAGTGGTAATAAATAGAACTGAATTCTCTCAACCTAGGGAAGGTTAAGAAAAGTATATACATTTGTTGTCAATGTCTATGTCATTATTTTTAACAACCACACATGGCTTAGACCCTGATCTACTTGTAGTTATGTGGACCTGTTCATGCTCTCTCAGCTCTCTAAGCCTTTGCATGTGTATGTAGATATATCTGTGTATGTGTATATAAATTTATATACACATGTATACATGCATACATATATAGAGCGAGTGTGTATATATATATATATATATATATATATATATATATATATACACATACGTACGGTGTTTTAGTCACTAAGTCTGACTTGCACAACCCCATGGACTGGAGCCAGCAAGGTTCCTCTGTCCCTAGGATTTTCTAGGCAAGACTATTGGAATGAGTTGCATTTCCTTCTCCAAGGGATCTTCTTGACTCAGGGATAAAACCTGGGTCTCCTGAACCGCAGGCAGCTTCTTTACCAACTGAGCTATCAGGGAAGCACATGCATACGTGTACACACACACACACACACACACACACAGAAAGAAAGTGGAAGTGTTAGTCACTTAGTCATGTCCAACTCTTTGTGACCCCATGTAGTGTAGCCTGCCAGGCTCCTCTGTCCACGGGATTCCCCAGGCAGAAATACTGGAGTGGGTTACTATTACCTTCTCCGAGGGATCTTCCTGACTCAGGGATCGAACCCAGGTCTCCTGCATTGCAAGCAGACTCTTTACCATCTGAGCCACTACACATATAATTCTTCTTTATTCTATAACCTGCTACCCTCTATATTTTTCTATCCTTCTCTTATTAGTATTGCTTGTTCTTTTGTTTATTAAATTTGTATTTTTTCAGCTAATTTTTCCAGTGCCCTTTTATTACCCTTTTAAATGTGTTACTTATAAATAGCATAAACCTCTTGCAAATGGCAACCCACTCCAGTATTCTTAACTGGAGAATCCCATAGACCGAGGAGTATGGTGGTTTACAGTCCATGGGGCTGCAAAGAGTCGGACACGACTGAGTGACTTCACTTTCACTTTCACTTTCTATGCTTTAGATGTCAATATGAGTGTACTTGGCTTTTAATGGGGGATTTTAATTCATCTTAACATAATCCAATGAATAAAAAAGCTGATTTTGTCACTAATTTTTAAATATGTATCATTTAAAAATTTTTTATTATTTTTCCTTTAGCCAACTTTTGTTGAATTGATCAAATTGTTATTCATTCCTTTCACCCCCTCTTCTCCTTTTTGGAAGTTTTATTTTACTTCTAAATTTTATTTCTAGGTATCTTTTCCTTCCCAGTACTCATAGTCAAACATTCAGTTTACTAATGTTTTAAAATAATGCCCTTTCCATCTACTCATAGATTCTATTTTCTTACTGCTTCTTTCCATCAAGTCCCAGAATACTTCCCCCTCCCTCTTCTGATTGCCACTATCAAATGATTTTGCTGAGACATTTTGAGGTCTTTGTTATAGATTATAATTAGTTTCTTCCTACTATGTTTTCTCCCAATTTCAAAAATTATTACTTAATATTTATGTCATATACATATATTATTAATCATGTTTATGTCTATCTATGTATTACCTATCAAATCTGTGTTTATTGATTAATAATATTTCTTTTCCGTCTTATCTATTCCTATTTTGAGAAGTCCATTTTGAATTATTACTGTCTGGGAAGAATATTTTCTTAAATATTTTTTTTAAAAGGGCATGTATGTGATATGTTCTTTGCATCTATGTATATCTGCAATGGGCTTCCCTGGTAGCTCAGATGGTAAAGAAACTGCCTGCAGTACAAGAGACCAGGTTTAATCCCTGGGTTGGAAAGATCCCCTGAAGAAGGGAATGGGTATCCAGTATTCATGCGTGGAGAATTCCATGAACAGAGGAGCCTGGTGGGCAACAGTCCTTAGGATCAAGAGAGTCAGACACAACTGAGTGATTAAGCACATATAGCACAGAGAGTAGCAGCCTGCCAGGAATGGAGCTTCTGCATTCTGAGAGTCAGAAAAATTCTGGGAATAATAAGCAGTACAGAAACAAAAAAGACATGAAGAATCTGTTCTGCTCTTTTCCTTAATGAATCAAACACACACTTACTGAATATCAGCTATCTACTAGTGAAGGGTCATTAAACATAAACCGATAGACCTCATGCAGGCACCATTTTGAAGAGGGTTCAGTTCAGTTCAGTCGCTCAGTCGTGTCCAGCTCTTTGCAACCCCATGAATCGCAGCATGCCAGGCCTCCCTGTCCATCACCAACTCCTGGAGTCCAACCAAACCTGTGTCCATTGAGTTGGTGATGCCATCCAGCCATCTTATCCTCTGTTGTCCCCTTCTCCTCCTGCCCCCAATCCCTCCCAGCATCAGGGTCTTTTCCAATGAGTTAGCTCTTCGAATCAGGTGACCAAATATTGGAGTTTCAGCTTCAACATCAGTCCTTCCAATGAACACTCAGGACTGATCTCCTTTAGGATGGACTGGTTGGATCTCCTTGTATTCCAAGGGCCTCTCAAGAGTCTTCTCGAACACCACTGTTCAAAAGCACCAGTTCTTTGGTGCTCAGCTTTCTTTATAGTCCAATACATGATCTATACATAACCATATGTGTATAAACCATACGTGGAAAAACCATAGTCTTAACTAAACGAAACTTTGTTGGCAAAGTAATGTCTCTGCTTTTAATATGCTGTCTAGGTTGGTCATAATTTTCCTTCCAAGGAGTAAATGTCTTTTAATTTCATGGCTGCAGTCACCATCTGCAGTGATTTTGGAGCCCAGAAAAATAAAGTCAGCCACTGTTTCCATTGTTTCCCCATCTATTTCCCATGAAGTGATGGGACCAGATGCCATGATCTTAGTTTTCTGAATGTTGAGCTGTAAGCCAACTTTTTCACTCTCCTCTTTATCAAGAGGCTCTTTAGTTCTTCTTCACTTTCTGCCATAAGGGTGGTGTCATCTGCATACTGAAGAAGGTGATGATGCGCATTTCTCAGTTTGATTTTCAGGATTGTGATTATAAATGTTGAATCCATCTCTTCTCAGGAATGCACATAAATTTTATTATTGTTGTTATTGATAAAGGCTAAAATGCTATTGCTTAAAAATAACTAGGTTTGTATGAGTGAATAATACCCATTTTACTACACAGTGATTAAACATATATTCATTCCCAGAATATTACATAACTATGTGCCAAATGGGCTTCCCTGGTGGCTCAGAGGTTAAAGCTTCTGCTTTAACCTGGGTTTGATCCCTGGGTCGGGAAGATCCCCTGGAGAAGGAAATGGCAGCCCACTCCAGTATTCTTGCCTGGAGAATCCCATGGACAGAGGAGCCTGGTAGGCTACAGTCCACGGGGTCGCAAAGAGTCGGACACGACTGAGCGACTTCACCTCACCTCATGTACCAAATACTCTACAAAAAGCCAGACACTTTTGTTCACCTCATGGGTATGTGGTTTGGTGAAAAACACACAATATATACAATGGGGCAAGAAGAGTCTCTTCAATTAATGGTGCTGGGAAAACTGGACAGCCACATGCAAAGCAATGAAATTTGATCACTATCTTATACCATGTACAAAAATCAACTCAAAATGGACTTGAACATAAGATTTGAAACTAAAATTCCTAGAAGAAAATATAGATGGCAAGCTTCTGGACTGTAGTCTTGGCAATGATTTTATTTATTTATTTTTTTGAATTGATATCAAAAGCACATGCAACAAAGTAAAAATAAAAGGGATGACATATAACTAAAAGTTTCTGCACAGCAAAGGAAACCATTAAAATGAAAAAGCAGCTTATGTAATAGGAGACAATATTTGCAGATCACAAACCTATTAGAGAGTTAATATCCAAAATATGCAAGGAACTTATGCAACTCAATATCAAAAAACCAATAACTCAGTTAAAAATGGGCAAAGGGCCTGAACAGACATTTTTTCCAAAGAGTATATACAAATAGTATATCATATAAAAAGTACACGAAAAGATACTTAGCATCTCTAATTATTGAGGAAATTCAAATTGAAACCACAAAAAGATATCATCTTATACTAGTGTGATGTCTATTATCAAAAGAACAAGGAATACAGATATTGAATGTGGAGTAAAAGGAACCCTTATACACTGTTGGTGGGAATGTAAACTGGTACAGTCACTTTCTATTATAGAAAATATTATAGATTCCTCAAAAAATTAAAACTGCGATATGGTCCAGTAATCCTACATTTGGGTAAACAGCCAAAGGAAATGAAATTATTATCTCAAAGGGATATCATCATTGTTCACAGTAGGTCAGGCATGAAAACAAACTATCTATCAATGGATAAAGAAAATATCATGCACACGTGTGTGTGTGTGTGTGTGTGTGATGCATGTGTGTGTGTATGTGTGTGTATACAGCCTCAGAAAAGGAGGAACTTGGCTGTTTACAACAATATGAACCGGCCTTGGAGAAGTTAGTCTAAGTGAAAGAAGCCAAACAGATAAAGACAAATACCACTTGGAATCACTTATAAATCTAAAAAGTAAAGAGTTTAACTCATAGAAAAAGAAGCTGAGAGATGGGGCAAATAGAGAGACACTGGTAAAAGGGCACAAATTTTTAGTTCTAAGTGAACGAGGTCTGGAGATTTAGTGTATAACATGGCAACTATAGTTTTCATAGTATAGTATTTTATAATTGAGATTTGTAAAGTGAATAGAACTCCAATGTTTTTCTCCAACCCCTCCCTCCAAAAAAAGATAATATGTGAGGTAATTGATGTGTTAATTAACTCATGAGAGAAATCCTTCACAGGATTTGTATATGTATAGCAAATCATCATGTCATACATTTTGAGTGCTAAAATTTTAGTTTCAACTCTACCTCAATAAAACTGAAAAAACAATGTAATTATTAGAAACAAAGGTTAACCTGATACACGTTACTAAGGAGATCCATTCTAAAGGAGATCCATTCTAAAGGAGATAGCCCTGGGGTTTCTTTGGAAGGAATGATGCTAAAGCTGAAATTCCAGTACTTTGGCCACCTCATGCGAAGAGTTGACTCATTGGAAAGACTCTGATGCTGGGAGGGTTTGGGGGCAGGAGGAGAAGGGGACAACAGAGGATGAGATGGCTGGATGGCATCACTGACTCGATGGACGTGAGTCTGAGTGAACTCTGGGAGATGGTGATGGACAGGGCAGCCTGGCATGCTGCGATTCATGGGGTCGTGAAGAATCGGACACAACTGAGCAATTGAACTGAACTGAACTAAACTGAATGAACACACAGAGGGCAGAGATAGAAAAGCCAAAGATGACCTATTTTTAAAACATTGGTCAGAAAAAGTCCTTTTAAGGAGTAGTTTCTAGGTCTTATGTGAAATGAAACCTAGAAATGATGAGAAGTAGTAGTTTAGGCAATGGCACTCCACTCTAGTACTCTTGCCTGGAAAAGCCCATGGATAGAGGAGCCGGGTAGGTTCCAGTCCATAGAGTTGCTAAGAATTGGACACAACTGAGCGACTTCACTCACACATTGGAGAAGGAAATGGCAACCCACTCCAGTCTTTTTGCCTTGAGAATCCCAGGGATGGGGGAGCCTGGTGGGCTGCTGTCTATGGGGTCGCACAGAGTCGAACACGACTAAAGTGACTTAGCAGCAGCAGCAGCAGCAGCAGCTTAGGCAGATGTGGAAAGAGTGATATTAATAGAGGGAACAAACAGACAAAGCTCCAAAGATGAGAAAGAAAACATAACAAAACTGATTTTCAGGGACTTAGTGTATAGCAGGAAGAGTGGGAAATAGAAAAGGATATAATCTAGGCATTGATATACTTTTCCAACATAATAAACAAGGGTTTTATTCTATGTGCTTTGAAAATCCCATAAATTTTTCATGTGGGGTTCATATAATCTAATATATATGCATATATTTTTTTTAAAAAGCTTTTTTTTTTAATGTGGAAATAAATTGGCAGCATTGGGAGAGTGAGCTTGATCCAGAAAGTGGGGAGACTGCAGTAAGGAATCAAGATCAAATTTACTTGAATTCTTTACTTCAGATTTGTATTTCAGTCCAGAATTTCTTTGGGACTTTCAGTCCTATCATCTTAAATTGACCTTCTCTAGTGTTTTCTTAGTATCTAAAAATTAGGGGACTATTCGATAGGCTAGACAAGAGATGCCAGTGTTAGGTAGTAATAATGTCTATGGACACCAGTGGGTAAATGCACTGTAATGGTGAAGGTTAAAGTCACAGAACTGTCTGAGGTATTCGACACCAGGTTGAACAAATGAAACATTTCAAAGGTGATGTATAGTAATTTCCAGATCTAGCAGCAGAATAGATGGTTATGCCATTTTCTCAGATAGGAGAAAATGGGGAGTAACTTGTTGAGCCGAATCAAGAATTCATGTTTTATGTTAATACTTCCCAAGTTTAAAAGTCTGTGACATTTAAAGGATAGATAAAGTAAGAGTAGCAATTGAAAGTCTGTTGCTGACAGAGAAATCCAGCCTTAAAATATACATCTCGGACTCATTAGAATAAGGATGCTCTTTATATCCATGGGGATGGATAAATCCAATTACGTTACATAGCTGTTGAGCAGAGCTTATTGTTGGCATGGAGCATATAACAGTGAATAACGTAGATTTGTGGAAATTTCGTTACAGCGGGAGGTAGATGACAGTGTAGCGCAAAGCCAGAAATTGAATCTGAGCAATCAGGTAGACATCAGAAGTCTGGCTGAGGAAGATCACCCAGGATAGGATACAAAAAGGAACTGGCTAGTGGGTAATTGAAAACTCAAGAGGACTCGAAAGAGGAGATTTGCAAGAGAGAGAGTTGTTAACTGTGTTGACTATTGCTAAGAAGCGCAGTGGGCTAATGCAGGAAGGAGTTAACAGCTTGCCACTGGTGACTGTTGGTGCCCTAAGAAAACTCTGGTGATAGGAAATAGTAAGGCAGCCAGGCTGGAGCAAGCTGTGGACTGAATGATAGAGGAGGAACAGACATGTGAGTGGAGACATTTAACTTTTTTGTTGTTTTTTAACTAAAAGATTGCCAGAAGCATCATTTCCAAAATTACAGGAAAAATTAACCTGATCATCCTGTCTAAAATATCATTTAGAAACTTTTACTTTTATACCAAAAAAAGACAGATGAGAAGGATGGAGACCCTTTTTCACAAGAGACCCATTAAACAATTTTCACAATATTTACAGAATTTTGGAGGGTGTCCAGGAAAGAAGAATAGGATTTTCTTACATTACATTAATTGTTATGGTGTTGCAAAATTGTGATTAATCAAAGATATCACTCTAAATTGTGATGATTTAGACATGTTTATTGTAACAATCCCTGACAAGGACAGACATAAAAGATACATATTTAAAAATATTCAGCATCGAATGGTATTGCATCCGTATTTAATATAATCCCAGTGTTTTATAGCATTTTCTCTCTAAGGCATTTTAGATGGCCTGTTCTTAATGTATTAAAGCCTTTCTTTGCATACTGGTGAGTCTTAAGTTTCCAAGAGGAGTGGGAGTGCACTTAACCAATCCATAATCTCCCAGCCGCTTGTGTGGATGGCTGCAGTAAATGTGCCTTGTCACTGCAGCACAGTGCAAGCCACTGCAGCGCTGCATTTTGAGAATTTTTTGTTTTGTTGAAAGATATATATCTTTGGAGTGGTGAAACCATGTTTAATTTGGGCGATAACTAGTTCAGCATTGTATTTGACTTACAATAACAGAATTAGGATGTGATAAAATATGCTAGACAGAGAAAAACAATTTTTGAGTGCAAAGTAAATACAGAGCCAAGACATAGAGCTAAAAATTACAGTTAAATCTCTGGTGTTTGATTTTGCGGGGCTTCCCTGCTGGCTCAGTAGTAAAGAATCAAACTGCAGGAAACACAGTTTTGATCCCTGGGTCTGGAAGATCCCCTGGGGAAGGAAATGACAACCCATTCCAGTGTTCTGGACTAGGAAATCCCATAGGCAATGGAGCCTTGTGGGCTAGAGTCCATGGTTTTGCAAAAGAGTTGGACATGACTTAACAACTAAACAACAACATTTTATATTGAGTTGAATATTTTAAAATTGAATTGAATTATTAATATTAAAATTTAATATTTTAAAATTATTGTAGTATTCCTACAGTTCCATGTTCATTCCTATATGTGTATTTTCATCTTAAATTGAAAAACTGGAAAATGTATAGTGATACCTTCCACAAATTTTTCTAGGTAAGGCAGGTTCACATGAGTGGGAATAACCATGAGTTGCTTTGCCCAAGGAATTGAAAAGAATACATTGTCAGAATTCTTGATGCTCTCTATATTTGCAGAAAACAAAATGAGTATGAAAAACTCAGCTTCCTATTTAATTTTATACTTTTAAAATATGATAGTATGTGATTTTTAGGTTTTCAGCTTATTTTATTATATTGGGAAAATACATATAATTTTTAACCTATATATCCACTGCATTCCTTAAGTTCATTTATGTTACTATTTGGAACTGGGAATATATTTGTCAGTAAGAATTGCTTAAACAGAGTAGTTATACTATAGATCAGCTCACAAAGTTTCATTGAACTCATAGAATAAGAAAGATTTTCTACCCTTATAAAATATAAGCACATTGGAACGAAAAAAGCAACCTGAAACAGAGCTTCCAATATTACAAAGCACATGCGTGATTTCTCTATCATAAAAAGAATGACCCACACAAATATTCACTGATAACAATACAAAACGCCAGAGGAGTGACAGTTTTGAAATTATGTCTTGTGGCCTGAGTGGCAAGACCAGTATGTGTCATAGTGTTTAGAATAAGATTGGAAAGTAGATATATTTTGAAATATATCTTTGAATAAACAGTAGCATTTAGGTACATAGGAGGAACGTTGAACATTGCAGGTGGGTGGCAAGAAACTAATATTATGGAAGTATATAAATAAAAGGCTTGGTTTAAGAATTTATGAATTAGATTTGTAGGCAAACCTATGAGAAAGCAAAGTTGTAGAGAGCTAGAAAAAGTTAGTGACCTGCCTGCCCTTCCCCTACCCTCCCAGTGAACTGAGCTCTGGGGTCCTTATTTCTCTAGACTTATTGTGGTTATATTCTCATCTATGTTAGGCAGAAGCTCCATGTGGCTGAAATCAGGTGTTAATGTGAGTCTCTCCTTAGAAGACTTGCGAGGGTCCTATGAACACACACTTGGCTTTGAGAACAGCCTTGTCTACTTCTTAGCTGTCTGAGAAATCTGACACCAAGAAATCTGAAATGCATTCTTCTCAGGATCAGGGGAATTGGTATCTCACCTGGTAATTGCTTATGTGATTTTGTCCTTTACTTGTTTCTTTTTTTTTTTTTTCAATGTAGCTCTCTGTTTAAAACAAAATGGCTATATAATCTTTTCTGAAAAACTGGAGATTAGTAGTTTAAATTTAACATTGTAGGGAATACTCCTTAAGGCACTAGGAGAAGGCAGAGGACATTTTTCTGTCCTTGACTTAGCTAACAACCTTACAAGAGGTAAGATATGTAACTGCATTCACAGTCGTATCCTCTTGTCTATTTGGGGAACCATAGGTGCTCCGCCTAAGTGACCATGAGCTTACTGCACTAACTTATTTTTATGACACTGAAATATTCTTCTCCTAAATATCATGACATCCCTCTGCAAATGCATGTGACAATGCATCTCCCCAGAAACATATTCTTCATTTTGTTTGTACTTGAATTTAAAAATCCCAATCAGATGGACATCTGTCTTCTTCTCTAAGCAGCAGTGCTCTAGAGTTTGCTTATCCTGAGATTTTTTTTTTTTAACATTTGTGATGAACTCTTCAATAATCAGTAGCAAAGGGATCCAAGAGTTCAGCTGGTTAATTAGCAGTACAGCTTCTGACTAGTGTTAGGTAGAAAATAATTGAATTATATTTCAGTGCTGTACCATACATGTGTTCTCAAGCAAAGGTATTTCCTAATCTTACTGCAAAGAGGCTTTCCAAAATACACTCTCTAAATTGCATCTGTTTATCAAGCAAGTCAGAAAGTAGGTATTTACATTTTGTCTATGTGAAAGATTAAGAGGATTCTTCTTATCCTAATTATAGCTTCTTGTTACAGTATTTGCAAATGTAATATGGACTGCAAGGAGATCCAGCCAGTCCATTCTAAAGGAGATCAGCCCTGGGTGTTCTTTGGAAGAAATGATGCTAAAGCTGAAACTCCAGTATTTTGGCCACCTCGTGCGAAGAGTTGACTCATTGGAAAAGACTCTGATGTTGGGAGGGATTAGAGGCAGGAGGAGAAGGGGACAACAGAGGATGAGATGGCCGGATGGTATCACCAACTCGATGGACATGAGTTTGAGTGAACTCCAGGAGATGGTGATGGACAGGGAGTCCTGGCATTCTGGGATTCAAGGGATCACAAAGAGTCAGACACGACTGAGCAACTGAACTGAACTGAAAAACATATATAACTTTATCCTGTGATTTTGGCTATCTTTAAGATAGAAATTTAAGTGAAGTTGGATTATAAATGCAAGTAGGCATAATATATATTAGGACACCATCAAACATTAGACAATGGATATTTGGTTGTAGATTTAAATTTATCACTGATTTGCTTACTGTCGTAGACCCATTAAGATTTGTTTAACTATTAGTGTAGTGAAAAAAATAGTGACTGAGTCAGTATAACTGGGTGATAGTTTTAATTCTGCCACTATTTAGGTATATGTTAGTGATGGGCAGGGAGGCCTGGCGTGCTGCGATTCATGGGGTTGCAGAGTCGGATACAACTGAGCGACTGAACTGAACTGCACTGAACCTTCAGTAAGTCATTTATTTACTTCTTTCATTTGCTTTTGCAATCAGTCTTTAGTATGTGAGGTGATTTGCTATAAAACTCCACAAACTGAAGTTTCTTCCATTTCTCTTTGATTATATTGACATTTCCAGTAACCCCAATGGATAAATGGCATGTGCCAGTTTTCAATGGATCTTACTTGAATATATTAAGTACAATCATTTACATTTTTAAATGTTTTTGTACTAGGATACAGTTCTCTGGAAATTCCCATATCAATATCTTTTAATTCCACTTGCTGAAAATAGCCTTTGTCAACCATACAAGAATTTATTACCATAATTGAACAAATGTACATTTGGGCTTTTCCATTCACTGTTGTAAGTAAATTATGTTTCAGTTCTAAAGAATAATGGTTTAGGTGTTTTGGGGCCTGAGAAATGCTGATGGAGTAATTGGGTACTGTGCCATCTCCTTCTATGTACTGTGCTCTCTATTCTACCTAAACATGATTGTTAGCAATTTTGATGAAGAAACAAATGATGTAGTTATCAAATTTATTCACAAATATGAGAAATGAAAGAGCCAAACAATACACCTGAGAATCATGATTTAACTCCAGAGCATTTCTAGGGATTACCAACTGAGTATACAATAGATATACACCAGGCTTCCCTGGTGGCTCAGAGGTTAAAGCAGCTGCCTGCAATGTGGGAGACCTGGGTTCAGTCCTCGGGTCAGGAAGATCCCCTGGAGAAGGAAATGGCAACTCACTCCAGTATTCTTGCCTGGAGAGCCTCACGGACAGAGGAGCTTGGTGGGCTACAATCCACGTGGTCGCAAAGAGTCAGACACTACTGAGTGACTTCACTTTCATACAATAGATAAAAATATGTCAAGGCCTGAATTTTGGTAAAATAAAAAAAAACAGGACAGACTCAGATTTATAAAGACAATTTTAAAAATGCTTCACAAGTAAGAACAATAAGATGTTCTTAATTATCCACAAAATAGGTGGCATTAATATAAGTAGACTATTTCAATGTCAGAAGAGAATATCCTTACTTGTGTGACCTCTGGGGAGCTTAATTTAATTCTGTGTTTAATTCCTAAACTCAATAAACTTTTATATAACATCATATCTAAGAAGAGAAGCTCCCAACCCTGTTTTCCCTTTAAAAGTACCTTTGAAACTTTCTAAAATAAAGTATGGTAGAAATCTATGCCATGGACTGTAGCCTGCCAGGTTCCTCTGTGCATGTGGATTCTCCAGGCAAGAATACTGAAATTGGTAGCCATTCTGTTCTCCAGGAGATTTTCCCAAATCAAGGATCAAATCCAGGTCTCCTGCATTATAGGTGAATTCTTTACATTCTGAGCCATCAGGAAAGCCCTCAGAATAAAGTATGGTAAAACTCTACACTCGGTAATTTTTCTTGTTTGTTTTTCTTCAGAATTTTTCTTTTTATTAAAATAGATTATTTGGAGAATTCATATCTTGTGAAGCGGGGACAAAGTTTATTTACTAAATTTTTATTGGAATATAATTGCTTTACACTGTTGTGTTAGTTTCTGCTGTACAACAAAGTGAATTGGCTGTGTGTGTGTGTGTGTGTGTGTGTGTGTGTGTGTGTGTGTATGGGCTTCCCTGTGGCTCGGCTGGTAAAGAATTTGCTTGCAATGTGGGAGACCTGGGTTTGACCCCTGGTTTGGGAAGATCCCCTGGAGGAGGGAAAGGCTGCCCTCTCCAGTATTCTGGCCTAGAGAATTCCATATATATACCTCCCCTCCCTTTTAGCCTCCCTCCTACCCCATGCTCATCCCACCTCTAGATCATCACAGAGCACCAAGCTGATCTCCCTGTGCTGTGCAGCAGCTATCCAGTAGCAATCTGTTTTACATATGGTAGCATGTATATCTCAGGAGAAGGAAATGGCAGCCCACTCCAGTATTCTTGCCTAGAGAATCCTGTGGACAGAGGAGCCTGGTGGGCTGCTGTCCATAGGGTCACACAGAGTTGGACACGACTGAAGCGACTTAGCATGCATACCTGCATTGGAGGAGGAAATGGCAACCCACTCCATTATTCTTGCCTGGATAGTCCCAGGGATGGAGGAGGAGCCTGATGGGCTACTGACTCTGGGGTCTCACAGAGTCGGATACGAAGGAAGCGATGCAGCAGCAGCAGCATATGTATGTTGGGCTTCTCTGGTAGCTCAGTGATAAAGAGCCTGCCAATGCAGGAGAGGTGGGTTCAGTCCCCAGGTTGGGAAGATCCACTGGAGGAGGGCATGGAAACTCACTCTAGTACTCTTGTCTGGGAAATCCCGTGGATAGAGATGCCTTGCAGTGTATAGTTCATGGGGTTTCAGAGTCAGACATGATTTAGCAACTGAACTCACGTGAAGTGTATATACGTCCGTTCTACTCTGCCAATTCATCCCATCTTCCCCTTCCCCCTGCCACCCCATTAGACATGTCCATTCTCTATATCTACATCTTTGTTCCTGCCCTCTAATAGGTTTATCTGTACATTTTTCTAGGTTCCACATATATCCATTAATGTACAATGTTTCCTTTTCTCTTTCTGACTGACTTCACTCTGTATAGTATACTCTGCTAAGTGGCTTCAGTCGTGTCCGACTCTGTGCGACACCATAGATGGCAGCCCACCAGGCTCCCCCATCCCTGGGATTCTCCAGGTAAGAACACTGGAATGGGTTGCCATTTCCTTCTCCAATGCATGAAAATGAAAAGTGAAAGTGAAGTCGCTCAATCGTGTCTGACTCTTTGTGACCCCATGGACTGCAGCCCACCAGGCTCCTCCATTCATGGAATTTTCCAGGCAAGAGTACTGGAGTGGGGTGCCATTGCCTTCTCTGTAGTATACTCGAGGTACATCCATGGTCCATCTATATCACTACAAATGACCCAGTTTCATTCCTTTTTATGACTAAGTAGTATTCCATTGTACATATGTACCACATCTTTATCCTTTCATCTGATGAGCAGAACACTCTTTGACATAAATTGCAGCTACATCCTTTTGAAACATCTCGTAGAGTAATGAAAATAAAAACTAAAACAAATGGGAACTAATTAAACTTAAAATCTTTTGCATAGAAAAAGAAAGCATTCACCAGGTGATTTTGATACAGAAGTAGTTCTGGGTTATATACTAAACTGCTGTATTATTTGCATGCTGATACATAGCCAGCATCACTTGGTATAGTAGGAAGACATAGTCGTCTAAGGGACCTGGATAGGAATTAAAATTAACTAAACTGTCCTTATACAATAATGCTAATTATAAGAACTACCACAAAGTGAATGATTTCAGTGAGGTAAATTGTTTACATATATTATTGCACGATAAAGTATTTTTTTCTTGTGATAACTGAACTTCAATGGTATGAAACAATTTTCCCCAAACAGTATATTTAACAAGTGGCTTCTTTGATTTCAAAGATTCTTTTCTCATTTTAGTCATTGCTTTCTGTCAGTGGTAGATGACCTGGGATGATGAAAGGAACTGTAGTTCTGAGTTACGCGGGCATCAGTTCAGTTCGGTCACTCAGCTGTGTCTGCTTCTTTGTGACCCCATGGACTGCAGCGTACCAGGCTTCCCTGTCCATTACCAACTCCCAGAGCTTGCTCAAATTCATGTCCATTGAGTCAGTGATGCCATCCAACCATCTCATCTTCTATCATCTTCTTCTCCTGGCTTCAATTTTTCCCAGCATCAGGGTCTTTTCTAATGAGTCAATTCTCCTGAGAGTCAGAAGGAGTCACAATTCAAGCCATAGAACCCTAGTGGGAACAGGGTGGATGGGGCCGAGCTAGAGAGGAACTCCCAGCAGTAGAATGGTGCCCACTTGTCCTTATAATAGAAGCCTCCTAATAAAAATCAAATGTAGAGCAAAATCTTTTTCTGATTTTGCCTATCCTGGGCACCAGAATGAAAACTTCAATCATTAGACAGAGTTACTTGTGTTGAGGTATCCAGTTCTTCCTAAGGCTTGTCTTTAATGCTACAGCTAAGGAGACACGTGATTCCAGCTGAACTTTTCTTTTATGAATCAAGCTGATTTGGTGCTACATCAGCTGTGCTGCAATTTCTGTTTTGTGCTTTATGGTCCATATATTAACTGAAAGTTTTCTGTCAGCTTCATAACCATATGTGCACCTGTGGGAGCACGTATATGATTCTGTATACCCTCTTCTGACCTCAGGAGTCACTATACACATTCTTTGGAGGCTACTGTACCCCTAAAAACAGTTTTAAAAAGGTATTTTGAGTGTCAAGACTCATCCTAAGATTAAGACAGTTCCCCATATATCAGCAGAGTATTTTTCAATTCAGTGGAAATAGTAACTCACCTTACCTTTAGGAAACCAGATTGGTGCAGTGGTAACTGTGTGGCTATCAGAGAGCCACAATGGGACTTGGAAATAAGGATGACTTGGCAGAGTTCTAAGCCACATTAGCTTAGTCACGACAGGTCTCTGTGTTAGTCATTCAGTGGTGTCTGACTTATTGCAACCCCCATGGATTGTGGCCCACCAGTACACTCTGTCCATGGGATTCTCCAGGCAAGATACTAGATTAGGTTGCCATTCCCTTCTCCAGGGGAGATGCTTATGACCCAGGGATCAAACTTGGGTCTCCTGTATTGTAGGCAGATTCTTTCTGTCTGAGCCAAGGTTCAGAAAGACATTGTTGAGGTGGCAGTGGGAGTAACTGGTTAGTTCAGTTTGTTATCGCAGGATAACAGGGCAGGAAAAGCCTGTGGAGAGGCAAGGTTTGCACACTTTCTTCAACATTCAAATGGGTATTAGCATTATGACAGAAAACTTTAAGTTAATAGTGTGGACCATAAAGACATGGATGAAATAGTTTGACCCAGTGACTATCATTTCTATTTGTGCTAAAAGATTAAGAACTTTAACTAGAATCTTGAGTTATCCACTGTGAAAATTCTGAAAGAGATGGGAATACCAGACCACCTGATCTGCCTCTTGAGAAACCTATATGCAGGTCAGGAAGCAACAGTTAGAACTGGACATGGAACAACGGACTGGCTCCAAATAGGAAAAGGAGTACATCAAGGCTGTATATTGTTACCCTGCTTATAACTTATATGCAGAATACATCACAAGAAATGCTGGGCTGGAAGAAGCACAAGCTGGAATCAAGATTGCCAGGAGAAATATCAATCACCTCAGATATGCAGATGACACTACCCTTATGGCAGAAAGTGAAGAGGAACTAAAAAGCCTCTTGATGAAAGTGAAAGAGGAGAGTGAAAAAGTTGGCTTAAAGCTCAACATTCAGAAAATGAAGATCATAGCATCTAGTCCCATCACTTCATGGGAAGTAGATGGGGAAAAAGTGGAAACAGTGTCATGTATGGATGTGAGAGTTGGACTGTGAAGAAGGCTGAGCGCCAAAGAATTGATGCTTTTGAACTGTGGTTTTGGAGAAGACTCTTGAAAGTCCCTTGGACTGCAAGGAGATCCAACCAGTCCATTCTGAAGGAGATCAACCCTGGGATTTCTTTGGAAGGAATGATGCTAAAGCTGAAACTCCAGTACTCTGGCCACCTCATGCAAAGAGTTGACTCACTGGAAAAGACTGATGCTGGGAGGGATTGGGGGCAGGAGGAAAAGGGGACGACAGAGGATGAGATGGCTGGATGCCATCACCAACTCGACGGACATGAGTTTGAGTGAACTCCAGGAGTTGTTGATGGACAGGGAGGCCTGGCGTGCTGCGATTCATGGGGTCACAAAGAATCGGACACGACTGAGCGACTGAACTGATGTATGACCAGGAAATAAAAGTTACACAGAAGACATAAAAAGCACATAGAAGACATACTGTTTTTCTTCAAAGAGCTTTTATTCTTGCTATATTTGTTTTTGGAAAAAAGACTTTGTTCATTCAGGAGTTGTATTTTCACATACTTTTTTCATGTATTAATTTATATGTTAATTGTATTATGAAGAAAATACATAAATTTTGCTTTTAAGAGAGAGAAACATTTCTGATTAGTAAGTGTTACCATAGTCGTGGGAAATCATTTTAGGGAAGGAATGACTACAAAACAAAAATAAACACAAAATCAAAGCAAAAATGAAGACTGGACACAGTAACTGTACATGTATTTATTAGAAAGTAATAAAAATAACCATGAGGACCTGGTATACTAGAGCCATTTTGCAGGGATTTTTAAAATAAAATTTAAATTACTGTATGATGATATACTAGAAGGAAATCTCTACTATTGTAGCATCTGAAATAAGATTTATGGTTCTTAAAATCATGCTGAAGCCAAACAAATATACTTATTCATTTTTTTTGTAGGTTGCTATGTTAATATTGGGCTTTACTAAAAGATTCCAATGCAAGGGACTTGATTATTCCCTTGATGAGCTTAGTGACTTTTAAGGCAAACTCAATTCCTATTTGAATGTAATGTTTTCTTCAATAAATTCATGTCATAACGAATATAGAGGCCATAGAAATATTGATTGATTATTCTTTTGTGCACAATGTGCAATTGATGTTTTTCTTTGTTGGCATAGATTAACTTACCTCTTTAACTTCCCAAGACAAAATAAGCTAATCCTTCTTTTTCACTGGTGCTGTATTAGAATAATGTATATTCACTGGCACCTTTGTTTTTTAATAGATATTGCTACAATAGTTGAAAAATACTCACAAACTGGGGCTTCCCAGGTCACTGAGTGGTAAAGAATCCACCTGCCAATACAGGCCATGCAGGAGATGTGAGCTTAATCTCTGGGTTGGGAGGATCCTCTGGAGAAGAGAGTGGCAACCTGTTCTAGTATTCTTGCCTGGAAAATTCCATGGATAGACGAGCCTGGCAGGCTATAGTCCATGGGATCACAAAGAGCTGAACATGAGTGACTGACTCAGCATGCATGTACACACTCACAAATTATTCAGTTCAGCTCAGTTCAGTCGCTCAGTTGTGTCCGACTCCTTGCGACCCCATGAATCGCAGCACGCCAGGCCTCCTTGTCCATCACCAACTCCCGGAGTTCACTCAGACTCACGTCCATCGAGTCCGTGATGTCATCCAGCCATTTCATCCTCGGTCAAATCACTAGAAGTGCTTAAATCACTCAAGTTGGTGGTTAGTGCAATTTTTATACATTGACAATTCTGAGGAAGATAAATTCACCTATAAATAAGAATGCTAATCTGTATCTAAATTGTATGTGTTGAAATATAAACAGCAAAAGCATCTTAGAGATGTTCTGAATACCTTATAATATGAAAGTTGTGCTTTAGTGGGTTTTTAAATTGGATTTAGAGAATATTAAGGCAAAAGATCGATAGAGATGGATTGTTTTATATAGAGAGCAAGCATGTTATCATTGCTTAAAGGATTACCCATAGTATGCCTCTAACTTTCAACAAAGTATACTGGTATTATTGAAATAGAAAAGTACATTCTTAAGATTTCAAATCATATCAGTGAGATGCCTTTATTCTTTGACCCTATAACAAGTAAAATTGCATGAACCCAAGGTGATACTTTCCATCTGTTTCTGAGTAGTCCAATCATTCTAGTATTAAATATAAAGAATTCTAGAATAATAATGAAATAACATGTTCACCTGGTTATTTCCAATTTCTAGGAGTACCATTAACACAGTAATCTATGTGAATGGTCACTTTCAGAGGTTCTTAGTGTATACTCCCCTATAAGAGTATTTTGCAATTGTGACTAGTTTTTAATAGAAAGTGGTGATATTTTTCCATTTACTTTTAAATTCTGATTTCAGTTTAGAGTATCAAGGGTACAATATAACGACACACTTATTTTCTTCCTTTTTGCTTATCTTTGAGCCAATTATTTGCTAAGGAGAAGACATGAATATTTCTGGAGTGTTTAGGATGACCTCTTGCACATGTAGTTTGATAATTTCTATCTCTTCCATCTCCTTTGAGTAGCTCAAAAATAGTGCAGCTGTCTAGGATACACATTATTGCAAGATTTATTACTGCCATTGATTTCCTCTTCTTTGTCTCCATCTAGCATTTGATGCATTGTCAACTGCCTTTTGGTAAATTATTTTCCTGTATATTTTATAGTGGTCCACAACAAGCCAAGCAGAACAAAAATAAGGTATTCATTCACTATTCAAAACTATTTTTTCTGGTAAATGTAAATTCTAATACCCATACAAGGTTGCAGTCTTTCTGCAGGGATCCATAGAGAGTAAATCAGAAAGTACAGCATATTGAATTTACCTTGACTGTTGGCATTTCTCCTGATTACATGTATACTGGGCTCATGTGGAAGGTTTGGGAATGCTCTTGCTACAAATATTGAGTACTTCTCCCAGTGAAGAATTATGGGGGAAAGCTTATAATTTTGTATTTGATCTCTAGAAAAGATTATCTACCTTACTGTAAGACTCTGAGTAGAATCTCGTTAGTTACTTTTTTTTAATAAAATAGCTCTGTTTTTTCTTTAGACTATTTAACAAATTTAGCTCAGATAGTTTATCATCTTACTTTTTATTTGAGATGTATAGCAAAACCAATACAGTATTGTAAAGTAAAATAAAATAAAATCTGAAAAAAACCAATAAAATAAAATTCAACACAATTATTTCAAGCAACAAAAACAAAATAACACATAATTAATAGCTTCCCTGGTGGCTCAGATGCTAAGAGTTTGCCTGCAATGCAGGACACCCCACTTTGATCCCTGGTTCAGGAAGATACTCTGGAGAAGGGACTGGCAACCCATTCCAGTATTCTTGTCTGGAGAATTTCATGGACAGAAGAGACAATCCTTGGGATTGCATAGAGTCAGACACGACTGAGTGACTAACACTTTCACTTTCAATGGAAGAAGAACAGAAAGCGTTTTTAGAACTGGGGGAACATTAGATAACCACTGATCTTCCTGGTGGGGGTGGGGGATAGTGGTAAGGAAACTGCTTGTGAATACAAGAGACTTGAGGTGAGGGTTCAGTCCCTTGATTAGGAAGATCCCCTGGACAAGGAAATGGCCACCACTCCAGTATTCTTGCCTGAAAATCTCATGGACAGAGGAGCCTGGTAGGCTACATTGCATTGTGTCGCAGAGCTGGCCGTGACTGAGGCAACTTAGCATGCACATCATCACTAACAAAAAAAATTAATTTATTCCCTCCCTGTAGAGACTTCAAATATTTTTGTGGAAGAAAATATTTTTGGGATATTTAATAATTTTTAAATATTAATAATGCTTAATTACATTTTATATACATATCTGCATGTTGTAACATATAACATTTATAAAATCTTTAGTTTATTTAGCTTGACTTCTCTGATTTAAATCACTATTCTAACTTATTTCTGTTCTCCAAGTTTTCCTTTGCTTTCTGAAGCCTGATTTGTGGTGACTCATTTGTCCTTTTTGGTTGGTTGTTTGTTTAAGTTACTGTTACTTGAAACCTTTGCCTTTTACACAAAAACAATTTCTATTTCTTCCTAGTGAAGCAGATCCTTTGCACTCTGTTTCAGAGCTTGTCAGTTCAGTTCAGTTGCTCAGTCGTGTCTGACTCTTTGCGACCCCATGAATCGCAGCATGCCAGGCCTCCCTGTCCATCACCAACTCCTGGAGTTCACTCAGACTTGCATCCATCAAGTTACTGATGCCATCCAGCTATCTCATCCTCAGTCGTCCCCTTCTCCTCCTGCACCCAATCCCTCTCAGCATCAAAGTCTTTTCCAGTGAGTCAAATCTTCACATGAGCTGGCCAAAGTACTGGAGTTTCAGCTTCAGCATCATTCCTTCCAAAGAAAACCCAGGGTTGATCTCCTTCAGAATGAACTGGTTGGATCTCCTTGCAATCCAAGGACTCTCAAGAGTCTTCTCCAACACCACAGTTCAAAAGCATCAATTTTTCAGCACTCAGCCTTCTTCACAGTCCAACTGTCACATCCATACATGACCACTGGAAAAACCATAGCCTTGACTAGATGGACCTTAGTTGGCAAAGTAATGTCTCTGCTTTTGAATATGCTATCTAGGTTGGTCATAACTTTTCTTCCAAGGAGTAACTGTCTTCTAATTTCATGGCTGCAGTCACCATCTGCAGTGATTTTGGAGCCCTCAAAAATAAAGTCTGACACTGTTTCCACTGTTTTCCCATCTATTTCCCATGAAGTGATGGGACCAGATGCCATGATCTTCATTTTCTGAATGTTGAGTTTTAAGCCAACTTTTTCACTCTCCTCTTTTACTTTCATCAAGAGACTTTTTAGTTCCTCTTCACTTTCTGCCATAAGGGTGGTGTCATCTGCATATCTGAGGTTATTGATATTTCTCCCAGCAATCTGGATTCCAGCTTGTGTTTCTTCCAGTCCAGCGTTTCTCATGATGTACTCTGCATAGAAGTTAAATAAGCAGGGTGACAGTATACAGCCTTGAGGTGCTCCTTTTCCTATTTGGAACCAGTCTGTTGTTTCATGACCAGTTCTAACTGTTGCTTCCTGACCTGCATACAGATTTCTCAAGAGGCAGGTCAGGTGGTCTGGTATTCCCATCTCTTTCAGAATTTTCCACAGTTTATTGTGATCCACACAGTCAAAGGCTTTGGCATAGTCAATAAAGCAGAAATAGATGTTTTTCTGGAACTCTCTTGCTTTTTCCATGATCCAGCGGATGTTGGTAATTTGATCTCTGGTTCCTCTGCCTTTTTAAAACCAGCTTGAACATCAGAAAGTTCACGGTTCACGTATTGCTGAAGCCTGCCTTGGAGAATTTTGAGCATTACTTTACTAGCGTGTGAAATGAGTGCAATTGTGCAGTAGTTTGAGCATTTTTTGGCATTGCGTTTCTTTGGGATTGGAATGAAAACTGACCTTTTCCAGTCCTGTGGCCACTGCTGAGTTTTCCAGATTTGCTTGTACCACCCACATTTTTCTGAGAGTCTTATATTTCACTTAGGTTTTTCTCAATTCTCCTCGTATCTGGGTAAACAGAGTTCAGCAATGGTACTCAGTTCCTTTATCCTTGTCTTCCTCTAAAATTTCTTTAAAGTCCCACTTCTGTTGATGGCGTGACCTCTGAAAAGTTCATATATCCTTAAAATTTCTACTTTTAAGAACTGCCCTTGATACTACTTTTGGTTACCAATAGTTGTATTGTTTTTATTAATTTCCTGATGAATAAATTGAACACTTAAAATGGGCCTGTCTCAGATCAGGTAATTCTCTAGACCAGCCAACTGTAACAGAGGAACAAGGTGAATATCTCAGTACTGCCCCCAGGATTAGAAATCTCCAAGTGAAGGAGAAAATTAAGCAGGTATTTCCATAAATATCTAACCCAGAAGGCTTCCCTTTTGACTTTATTAACAGTGTATCAAACAAGTCATTGTTTGGCCTTCTTGTCTCACTCTGTAGTCTGTCTGGTGCATCCCAGCAAGCTAATAATATGGTCTAGAATTTTTCATCAAATATGAAATTCCAGCACTGTTTATCTCAGGTGGAGCGCCCATATATCCCGATAATCCTTTGCTTCCCTCATGTTCCACATCGCATCAACCATGTAGTCCTATAAATTTTATTTTCTGAAAAATCGTTCCTCCCACTTCCAGTTCCAACCTCATTCCCTGTGCTTTAGTAAACAATTTAATTATCCTTTGTCTGTACTATTGAAATGGTTTAACAGTTTCTGTCCCTGATCTCATTTGCATGTGCTTCTTCTTTACCTTATACATTAAGACGTCTTTTCCAACAGAAAAATGGTCTGTACTTAAATCCATTCGTCATGGTTCATTGTGTACAGGCTCAAACCTAAACTGTGTTAAGTCCAGCACAATTTCATTCTCAAATTTCTCTCTAGTCTTGACTTTTGCTCTAATTGCCTTTATGAATCTCACTCTATCTATACTATAATGGATGTAAATAGTTCTGATATATGACGCTTCTCTGCTGTTGATATATCTGCTTTCTTTTCTTGAAGAGAATCTTTGCTTTTCTTCCTTCTGGTGATAGGAATAAACATTTTAAAGACTGCTCTCCTACTAAAAGCTATAGCATAATGTATCAAGCATAATGGTATATAACATTATCTCTTATAAAGATGTTCTCTTGTTAGCTCCATTTTTACTATTGAAGACACTAAAATACATGGAGGTTAAATAACTTGTCCACGGTCAAAATCTGAGAGCATGTCAGAGCTGATATCTATAACAAAAAATGTACTCTGTTATCACTCAAGGACTTCTCTGTATTAATTTTGTGCAAAGATGTGGGGGTTAAGAAGAACTTAACCCCCAATTACATGTATAAAGTAAGTATACACTAAATGCAAAGAATTATTAAAGGAAGGTTTTATTATTTTCATGTGTTTGTTTGGGTCTTTATCCTTGATTTAGAGCTCCACAAACATTGTGGCTTAATTTAAAATAGATACAATAATAGACTCAGTTGGGTAGGCAGTACATGATAACACAGAAATATGTAACAGACAGGGACACAACTCTGAAAAAGAGACAGTGGTTACTGTCTCAGTCATCTTCTTTATTAGAACAGAAACTCGAAACAGTATATTGCAGGCCAAGCATCTCTCTCCTAGAGGGGAATATTCCACCTAAAATAGCTCCAAGGTAATTCTGGACCAATTTTAGAAATAACAACAGTTCTTTTTCATGTGGAAAAGGTAGGAGTCTGTCCCTCATAGAAAGAATGCCGTGTATTTCTATTTTACCTATCGGCCAGGCAGATTGTGATAGTTTAAATTTTAGCTAAATTAATCTCATAATTATTTCACTTTTTTCCGAGATAGGAAAAAAAAAACCAGGAAAGTACTATTTTCAGTTTCTAATAAGTTTCTTAGAACGTAATGAAAAAAATTTTGAGTAAAAGATATTTGAAAAAGCACTTTAAATATGTCATCACACACACAAACACACACACACACACACACACACACACACACACACACACCTCTTATTGTTCTGTGCTTAGTTGCTCAGTTGTGCCTGACTCTGCAACACCATGGACTGTAGCCCACCAGGCTTCTCTGTCCATGGGGATTCTCCAGGCAAGAATACTGGAGTGGGTTGCCATGCCCTCCTCCAGGGGATCTTCCCAACCCAAGAATAGAACCCAGGTCTTCTGCATTGCATGCCAATTCTTTATCATCTGAGCCACTGGGGAGGCCCTATATATATTATCTTTCTTTGAAATTCATGGTGTTTTCTTGGCACCTATACAAGTAGAAAAAGGTTTCTTTTTTATTTCAATGGAACACTTAATGGCAACTCTTACTTAAAGTATTTGTGTGAAGCCAGATAGCACCATTATCTAGTAGAAAATGTATTCTTGTTATATTTATTCCAGTCTTGGAATGTAAAACATCACCATATTTCTCCTGTCAGAAATAAATAGAAATATGAATGTGATTTTTTTATTGATTACTTCTAAGCGCAGGCATTACAGATTTCTGGGTGGACTCGCAATGCTCTCCTTCAAGTCAATACATAGCTCTCTAGATCTACTCACTTCTATAAAATGGTCAATGCATTGTTGAGCATATTCTGAGTTTTGAAGACAGAGAGGCAGTATAGCATTTCAATTGGAATTGTTTTGACCGGACCGTTGGGTGATTAAGCTGGTCAGTTGTGGAAATGTATTGATTTTGTGATATATTTTCAGGAAGCAATTTTTCTTTTCTGAAACATTGTGTCATCATGAACTATTTAGAATTTCTTCTCTTCCCAGAGGGACATGGAATAGCTTTCAACAACTGAAATAAAGATGTAACAATGTAAAAATAAAATATTTTGTCATTGTTGTATTCAACTCCCTAAATGTTAATACAGAATCTGCAAGTATGAATTTGTGTTTTTCTTGATTCTTAAAGGCTTATGAAGTAAGTGTATTTCAGTTTATTATACATCAGTCATACCATCCAGAAAAGCACATGGGGTATATTACAATTTTAAATTATAGCCAACACATGAAATATATGAAATGTTTAGTTTTAAACCTGGAATAGAATGTTGCTTACATTTTATACTGGATGTTTTTCCCTTTTTTTTTAGATTTCTTTGCTTTAGTATTGTTCTTTAAAATTGGCTGTTTTAAATGAATGGCTTCATGATATCTTTTAAAATATTTATTTTTGGAAAGAAGCTGACATATATTGAGCCTACATTATATGCCAGGCACTTTAAGATTATATTTCATTTAGTAGTCATAAGAATTACTTGAAGTAGAAACCAGTATCACCTTTTGCAGATAAGAAAAAATAAAGGTAAGACTCAAAAATATTACATATCAAAATCCATCCAAATAATAAGTATGATAATATATAATAGTTGTTGTTAAGTCACTAAGTCATGTCCAACTCTTTTGTGATCCCATGGACTGTAGCCCACCAGCTCCTCTGTCCTTGAGATTTCCCAGGCAACAAGAATGGAGAGGGTTGACATTTCCTTCACCAGGGGATCTTCCTGACCCAGAAATTGAAGCCTGAATTAGCTCGCAGATTCCTTACCACTGAACCACGTGGGAAACCCAATATATTAGTAAAATATGCCATATTTCTTTAGCACATTCAATACCTGGTCTTATCCTCTTCCCTTTTTCCTCATTAAATGGAGATTAGATATTTAAAATACTTTATTTTTCAGCTTTTGTTGCAGCTAAGGGTGGCCTAATGACCTGCTGCTGCTAATTCGCTTCAGTCGTGTCTGACTCTGTGCGATCCCATTGACGGCAGCCTACCAGGCTCCCCGTCCCTGGGATTCTCCAGGCAAGAGTACTGGAGTGGGTTGCCATTTCCTTCTCCAGTGCATGAAAATGAAAAGTGAAAGTGAAGTCGCTCAGTCATGTCTGACTCTTAGTGACCCCATGGACTGCAGCCCACCAGGCTCCTCCGTCCATGGGATTTTCCAGGCAAGAGTGCTGGAATGGGTGCCATTGGCTTAATGACCTACGCTTGGTCAATAGGATGTAAAAAGAAGTCCCTATAGAAGGTGTCCTCCTTATCTTTGTTTTTCTCTTCTGTCTGAAAAATAGATTTGGTACCTAGAGTTATGCACTCATTCTGAGATCACATGAAAATTGGTAATTGGGAAGACAAATGATTCTGCAATATTAGGTGTTTCTGAAATACGAGGTCCTAGATGTCCAACTCAGGACTTCATGTTGCATAAGAAAAATAAATGCTTGTTTTTTGAAAGGTCATGTTTCTATGACCCTTTATTACTTTAAGTCTGACAAATCTTTTCTAAGTAACTAAGCACACTTCCATTGTTGGCTTCTGTAGGAGGTAGGGGAGAGTTTGGATTCTGAGATTGTGTCACCAAAGAAATTTTAGTCCACATTAAAAAAAAAAAGAAGTTAAGGAAATGTGGTAATAGTTTAAATGAATCAAATTAACAAATTACCAAGCTTCTATTGTGGGCAGGTCACTTAGATAGCGAAACACAGGCTGTGAAGGAGTTAATGTATTTTTTTGTTTGTTTCCTTGTTTGAACTTCTGTCGTAGCTCCAGTGTGGTTGAAGATGTGACTTTTTCTAATTTTTGACTGACTCCAAGCAGCTAGATCTGGCACACAAAGCCTAGACTTTTCTCTGAGCATTAATTTCTATGACTTCTCTAATTTTTGGTAACAATTCTATGTCCTCTTCCTCTCCCCCATGTCTCTTCTCCTTTCCCATCCTTTCCTTCTCCTTTCTACTTAATCAGAATTTGTTGATTCTAGTTTGTTTGCTTGTTGTCCTTTCCTCTCTCCTAAAAATGTATGAAATTCAGGTTTGGATTCGTGGCTTGATGGTAATTAATTGCTGTGTTTTGTGTAATTTAACATTATTATTATTATTTTAAATATAAAAGGTAGAGCTAATTCTCTGGATAGAGGAAGTGACTACTAGAAGATACGGGGTTGTGAACCTGGTTATTCTTGCCTGTAAATTTGTGAACTGTACTTTATTTTCCAGAAGGTAATCCAGTCTATTAATACATGAAAACTAGAGGAAGTAGGTAACCGAGAAGGAATGATTAGATAATTAAGTTTTTCAGAAAGAGTCAAGGTTATAGTTTTCAGTAAACAAACACAGCCTCCTGTCTTGACAAAAACTCGGTTAAAAATTCACTGCTTTCTAGGATGGTAGTAATTTTTTACACTTTTGTCATCTCTTCCTTATAAATTGCAAAAGATGGGAGAGTCATGGTTCACCTTATGGTTTCCCTTTTGATTATAACAATTTTAGGGCAAATCAAAAGTAAGACCAGACAAGCTGACAGGGCCCCTTTATATACCTTCTGTTTAAATACAGTCTAAGAGTCCAAAACAGAAAGTCTGGGCTTTTGAAACACAATCAGACCAGGTGTATAAGAGACATTTTGAAGGCTGACTCAGATATAAATATTCAATAGTGTTGGATGATTTGGGGGTTAGGGTATGATTTTATTAGATGAAAATTAGGTCAGTTATGGAGTAAAACGAGGGCTAAAATATAATGTTATGCTTGTAAACTTGTTCAATAGATAAACAGTTGCAATGGATGAATATTTGAACAAAGGAAATCAGTTGGCCTTTTACCAGGCATGTGAATGAACAATAAACTTCACGCTAGTTTTCATTTTTTTTCCTCTCTAAGAATTATTTAGATAGGTGTTGTGAAATGGAAAGTAATGTGGGAGAGAATATTTGAAAAGTGAAAATAGAAATTGTTATCTATTGTCACTATTGTGAAGCTAGGAGAGTTTGTTGTTTGATTAAGAATAATCGGAAGAATTACAGGAAATTATTTTAATAGCTTTCAATAGTAAATGAAACTGGGTTTTTGGAAAATCCAAAAATATTTTGAAAATAAAGAAATTAATTCAACAAATGCAGTGTATAGTGTGAAAACTTTTTTCCTCCTCAAAAATGTTATAAATGATTATATTACAATGGAGAATTGAGGTTAACTTCTTTACTGTATCTATGTCAATTAATGATACTTGTCTTTATTTCTCCCATATGCCTACTGATATTTTATGCTTTGTAATTCACAGCAGTCATGGAACTGAGATTATCTTTTATTCTCAATTGTTTCATAATTTAGTAGTATATGTATGCTTTTAAAAACAATTCTTGCACTACTGAATTTTTCAAAGGCTAATTTGCAGTGTTTTAAAATGAAATGTAAGTTAATAGAATGTCCAAAAATACAACTTCTTTAGAAAAATATAAATTAGAAAACAATTTTCAAATTGATACTTGATTGTCAACCTATAAGTTACTAAGGCAAGGCTTATAATAACTGTTATTTGTTTAATAATCAAGTAGCCTGTTTGCAAGTATGTTTCCTGAGAAAATGGAATAAATAATAGTATTTATGGAGAACAACTGATTAGTTGTTATAGTTGTTTTTAGTTGTTATTAGTTGTTTATTAGCTATAAAGCATGATATCAATTGAAAAGGTAAGGAAAGCGCTTTATTATATAAGGTATGTGAGAAGCCAGCCATGGAGTCAGCATACAGGACTGTATCGTGTTCTTGCTCAGCAACTCAATCGTGTAGTGTTCCACTAAAAAGTTTATGAAAGGCATTTGCCATGAAAGGAGAGCACATATATAATTTTTCTGATGGCTCAAATAAGATGAAGAAAATACAGCTTGGAGATAATGTTCAAAATTCCTTTCACATATCAGTGCATGAGGGTTTGCTGAGAACTCAATCATGACTGAGAAATCATAATTCTTTTATAATGCTCTCTTTCATTTTTTAAGCAACACTAATATATGTATCTATATCTTCAAATCTCAGCTTGTGCAATTCTAAAATAGAGCTAAAACATCCCTTTTAACCTGAAATCATGAAATCAAAGCCTTGACTAGGTAGGGAATGGCTTTAGAATTGAATTAGTCTACATTTTTTTCCCCATTGTGAATATTTTTACATCATTGTAATTTTATTAGCTCATGATGAGTCAGTCAACTTTAGGCTACTTCTTGATCTTGTGATAAAATTCCCTTTATTATTTTCCTGCTAAGGTGATTTACAATTGAACTCGTTTATTGATAAGAAAGTCTGTCCTATTTTTGAGGACAGATTAATGTAAGAAGAGTCTCTACCTTAGCCAAACATATATTTTGATATATTTTTTCTCCTAAATAACCTAGTTTTACATTATAATAACATCAATAACACATTTGGTCCCTACTCCAGATAATAACCCTTCAAATATTTAAAGATTATAATTTCTACCACACTCCCCATTCTGATTTTCTCAAAAATTTAGACTCTTTTTATTTTAGAACAATAACATCTATATGTATAGAAAAACCTTGCTGAGACTTTACAGGAATATGTAAACCTGGATTTCAATATGTGAAGAACTTACATCTTTACTATGTTGAGTCTCAGTCTAAAAACACGTGTCTTACTATTCATTTAGACCTTTGATTTCATCAGTGTTGTGCAGTTTTCAGTATACAAGTCCTTAGTTCAGTTGTTCAGTCATGTCCAACTCTTTGAGACCCCATGGATTGCAGTACGCCAGGCTTCCCTGTCCATCAACAACTCCCAGAGCTTGCTCAAACTCCTATCCATTAGTCGGTCCATTGAGGTGGTGATACCATCAAACCATCTCATCCTCTCTTGTACACTTCTCTTCCTGCCTTCAATATTTTCCAGTATCAGGGTCTTTTCTAATGAGTCAGTTCTTCGCATCAGGTGGCCAAAATACTGGAGCTTCAGCCTCACCATCATCCTTCCAATGAACATTCAGGACTGATCTCCTTTAGGATGGACTGGTTGGATCTCTTTGCAGTCCAAGGGACTCTCAAGCACTTCTTCAACACCACAGTTCAAAAGCATCAATTCTTTGGCACTCAACACTCTTTATGGTACAACTCTCACATCCATACATGACCAGTGGAAAAACCATAGCCTTGACTAGACGGACCTTTGTCAGCAAAGTAACGTCTCTGCTTTTTTTTTTTATTTTATTTTATTTATTTTTTTTTTTTTGGGGGTGCGGGAAGGTTTTATTTTTATTTTTTTAAATTAAATTTATTTATCTTTTAAATTACAATACTGTATTTGTTTTGCCATACATTGACACGAATCAGCCATAGGTGAACACAATCTCCCAGTGCCGAATCCCCCTCCCACCTCCCAACCCCCATCCTCTACTTGAATCATCCTGTGCATCAGCCCCATGCCTCCTGCATCCTACATTGAACATAGATTAGCGTTTCGTTTCTTACAGGAAAATATACATGTTTCATTGCCATTCTCCCATACCATCCCACACGTCTCTGCTTTTTAATATGCTGTCTAGGTTTGTCAGAGTGTTTTTTTCCAAGGAGAATTTATCTTTTAATTTCATAGCTGAAGTCACCATCTGCAGTGATTTTGGAGCTCGAGGAAATAAAATTTGTCACTGTTACCATTGTTTCCCCATCTATTTGCCATAAAGTGATGGAACCAGAAGCCATGATCTTAGTTTTCTGAATGTTGAGTTCCAAGCCACCTTTTCCACCCTCTTCTTTCACTTTCATCAAGAGGCTCTTTAATTCTTCTTCACTTTCTGCCATAAGGGTGGTGTCATCTGCATATCTGAGGTTATTGATATTTCTCCCGGCAATCTTGATTCCAGCTTGTGCATCATCCAGCCTGGCATTTCACAAGATGTACTCTGCATAAAAGTTAAATAAGCAGGGTAAAAATATACAGCCTTGATGTACTCCTTTCCCAAATTGGAACCAATCTGTTGAACCATGTCCAGTTCTATTACTTCTTGACCTGCATACAGATTTCTCAGGAGGCAGGTCAGATGGTCTGGTATACCCATCTCTTTAAGAGTTTTCCACAGTTTGTTGTGATCCACATGGTCAAAGGCTTTGGCATAGTCAATAAAGAAGAAGTAGATGTTTTTCTGGAAATCTCTTGCTTTTTTCTATGATCCAACAGATGTCAGCAATTTGATCTCATTCCTCTGCCTTTTCTAAATCCAGTTTGAACATCTAGAATTTCTTGGTTCACGTATTTTTGAAGCCTAGCTTGGATAATTTTCAGCATTACTTTGCTAGCGTGTGAGATGAGTGCAATTGTTTGGTAGTTTGAACATTTTCTGGCATTGCATTTCTTTGGGACTGGAATGAAAACTGACCTTTTCCAGTCCTGTGGCCGCTGCTGAGTTCTCCAAATGTGTTGGCATGTTGAGTGCAGCATTTTAACAGCATCAATATTTAGGATTTGAAATAGCTCAATTGGAATCCATCACCTCCACTAGCTTTGTTCATAGTGATGTTTCCTAAGGCCCACTTGACTTTGCATTCCAGGGTGTTCAGCTCTAAGTGAGTGATCACACCATCATGGTTATCTGGGTCATTAAGATCTTTTGTATAGTTCTTCTGTGTATTCTTGACACCTTTTCTTAGCATCTTCTGCTTCTGCTAGGTCCATACCATTTCTGTCCTTTATTGTGCCCATCTTTGCATGAAATGTTCCCTTGGTTTCTCTGATTTTCTTGAAGAGATCTCTAGTCTTTCCCATTCTAAGTTCTATATATGTATTACTTGTTGTTCAGTCACTAAGTCATGTCCAACTCTTCACAACACCATGAACTGTGCACATCAGTCTTCCCTGTCATTCTCTGCCTCCTATTAGATTCACATATAACCATTTCATTTTTTGAGTGACTGTAGATAGTGTGATGTTTTTAATTTCAGCATCTATGTTTTCTTTGGTAGTATACAGAAATATAGTTGATTTTTATATTTCTACACAATCATTTTCTCAGCAGAGAGTTTTCTTTCTTTCTGATCTTTATGACTTCTATTTCCTCTTCTTGCCTTATCACCCTAGAACTTCAAGCCTTACAGTGAATGAGTGGTGAAAGGACATATTTGCCTTTTCTCAATGCTAGTGGGGAAGCATTCACTCTCTCATTATTTATAATAATGTTAATAGATTTTTGTAGGTGATTTTATCATGTGAGTATGTTCACCTCTATTTCTGTTTTACTGAGAATCCTATTGTGAATAAACATTGAATTTTATCATTTACTTTTCCTGTATCAATTAATATAATCATGTGATTTTCTTCATCTTGTTAATAAAATAAATTAACATTGATTTTTCCAATATTTGTATTGATGTTAAAGCAAGCTCATAAAGAAATAAGTACACGGATTTAAAAGAAAGTTATCTATTAGGTAGTAAATATCTAATATATAAACTATCTAATATCTATTAGATAGTCATGAGTGTATAAATGGAAACAGTCTTTCTAATTACTTGAAAATAATCAAATTTATGTACACAATATGCCTTTGCATATATCCTACATACAAGTATTTTGTTGATTTCTTGCTTGTTAACTTTTGTATATACAACTTATAATGTGCCAAGTGACATTTTCAAGTACTAATTCATTTAATCATTGTAATCTATAAGGTATTATTACTATTGCTTTTTATATTATTGACTGAAGTAGTAACAGGAAAGGAAAACAAACCAAAATTGAACCCTAAATACTTACTCAATTTTTTCTTTGCTGCCATAAAATTACTTAGATATTTATGCTAATAGAAAAAAACTATCAGGGTTTTATTACTTTAAAACTATGAAGAGTTTTATTACTTTTCAAAGCATCACTGTGATTCTGATGTTATAAATGAGACAGAATTTTATATATGCTTGCATTTCCTGAAAATATACAGCAGTATGAAGAAGGCACATAGAACTTAAGGTGATCATTCTCAATTCATTCAATAAATTTTCTTGACCTATTTTTATTAAAACTTTGTCACTCAAAAAATAAGACTGGATAATAAAAGTAAGGGATATGGGAAGAATACTAGTTGAAATAGATGTTTAAGTCACATTTTAGAAGCCACTGAAAATGATATTTTAAAAGAGAATAATTGTTAATATATTTTGCTATCTATCATGCTAACCAAGGAGTTAATTTACATGTGGCTTTGTACAGTCATTCCATAAACTTAGTAAATATCTATTGTATGTCAGGTACTTTGTGTGGTTTGGGGGCCGAAATGGAGCTGTGCCAGGGTTTTACCTTAAAAATGCTCTAAGGGAAGGAAGACATGTGAAAAGAAGAAGCCTCAATGCAGTGTGGTAGCTCTAGTAATAGATACTGTGCACAAGTGATGTATTTTGGACGAATAGAAGTACTTATAGAGGGATCAGATTTTTGCCAAATACATTAACAATTTTCAAGAAATAGAGTGATTTCTTAAAAAAAAAAAAAAAAGGAATAACATACTGACGAGGAGTACGTCATAATTATGAAAACATTCAACCAGCACTTTGCAAATCACATAAAAAAGTATTGGAAGTTGATTTCCTCCACTGGTTGAGATTCAACTAGGAGATTGCACCTCTGTGGTCTCTTGAATCCAATACTCTGTGGGGAAATTGTGAAGTGCTGTGCACAATTGCCAGATCATAGAGAAATGTCTTCAGTAAAAAACATTTTAACAAGTGTTTATCAAAAGCTCTTATGGATTTCTCTCTCTCTGGTTGCTGCTGTGGGAAATACAAAGAAGTACAATGCATAGATAATATTTTTCACTAGCTTATATTCAGGTTGAAAAATATCCTTACTTGTTTAACAAACGAGTGTACTGCACTTCCACTAGAGATTAGATGTTTTTGCTATTTTCATTATTTATGAACAGCTATCACTTTTGAGATCCCAGGGCACTTCACTGGCACTGTAACATCCTACTACTTTCATTCTTTCAGGGTGACTGTATAGCAGTGATAATCTGCGTTATAGATAGGATGATCACATTGATATTCAGAAAAGTTTAAAAAAGCACCCAGGATTACCCAGCTGGTAAATGGCACAGCTAAGTTTTAAACCCAATTCTGAAATGAGGTGAAGTTGCTCAGTTGTGTCCGACTCTTTGCGACCCCATGGACTGTAGCCTATCAGGCTCCTCCATCCATGGGATTTTCCAGGCAAGAGTGCTGGAGTGGATTGCCATTTCCTTCTCCAGGGGACTTTCCGTTAATGCTGATTCCAAAACACATAGTGCTTGGTGATAAGCTAAATGATCCATTAGAAAGCAATCTAACAACACTAAGCAATTATTTAGAGCAATTGTTTAGAGTTATAATGGACAATTCATATGTTAGTTACTAATATCAGACATTTTTTCTTACAAAGAACATTGCAATTTCACATATTATAATACTTCCTAACATGTCTTAAGCCCTTGACATGCTCCATGCACTATTCTAAAGCACTTATACTTGATCATCACCATAAATCTGTGAGGAATTTCATTGCTAATCATCTAAATTTTAGAGAAAATATTCTCCTTAACCTCATCACCTTATCCCAACTATCAAGACTATCTGTTTCTTTGAAACTTCCTCTTTCCCATACACACTGCAGTGGTGGTGTTAATGTTCAGTTGCTAAGTCATGTCTAACTCTTTGTGACTCCATGGACTGCAGCATGCCAGTCTTCCTTGTCCTTCACTGTCTTCTGGAGTTTGCTCAAGCACATGTTCATTGAGTCGATGATGCCACCCACCATCTCCTTGTCTGTGTTCCCTTCTCCTCCTGCCCTCAGTCTTTCTTAGGATCAGTGTCTTCTCCAGTGAGTTGACTCTTTCTATCAGGTGGTCAAAGTGTTGGAGCTTCAGCTTCAGCATCAGTCCTTTCAATGAATATTCAGGGTTGATTTCTTTAGGATTGACTGGTTTGATCTTGCTGTCCAAGGGACTCTCAAGAGTCTTCTCTGGTACCACTATTTGAAAGCATCAGTTCTTCAGCACTCAGCCTTCATTATGGCCCAACCTGAATACTTATTTAGTAGAAATTAATCTGAAATTATTTAATCATAATTTATTACCACATAGCTTTTTCCTACAGAATCAACCCAAACATATTTGGCTATTCTTAAACTTAATATTGGACTCATTTTTGTGATGACTGAATCTATCAAAATCTTAAATGCACATTTAGATTATTGTAAAAGAAGAACTAGCATCTTTTTGGAATTTTAATCATAACTAGTTTATTATTAAAACTCATCAAATATCTTATTTATAAACATCATATTTGTACTCTAACTGCAGTATGGCATTTTATAATGATAAGAATTTTAATATCAGTAAGCTCACAAAAGTTTAGTAGAATTAAACAAATGTAAGTTTTTATTATCTTTGGTAAAGTAGGAATAATAGCATCTAGGTCAAAGGTTTGGGCAGAATTCAAACAAAATACATGTAAAAAGTTGTTGGCAAAGTAGACAACCATTAAATGCCTTTTGTTAGATTATGGACAAACCTTGTCAGATTTTTCAGCCCTTCAGGATGGCATGAGCAATGACCTATATGACATTATATATAAATTTTCTGTTTTTCTGGAGAACTTTGATTAGTACACTAATAAAAATAAAAATCTATCATGTCACACTCTGATACTTATGTAGTCAAATGTTGACTTAGAAAGTTATTTTCAAATTAAATAAGATACTTTTAGGTCTTAGAACAATTTCTTTAACACCACAAGCATCTCACCGGAGTGCCAAGCATGGCCTCCACCACACACTATGCTGATGGTAAAAGCATGGGGTTAGAGACTGGTAATACCTACCTGGGGAATAGATGGGGAAACAGTGTCCGACTTTATTTTTTGGCTCCAAAATCACTGCAGATGGTGATTGCAGCCATGAAATTAAAAGACGCTTACTCCTTGGAAGAAAAGTTATGACCAACCAAGATAGCATATTCAAAAGCAGAGACATTACTTTGCCGACTAAGATCTATCTAGTCAAGGCTATGGTTTTTCCTGTGGACATGTACGGATGTGAGAGTTGGACTGAGAAAAGGCTGAGCACTGAAGAATTGATGCTTTTGAACTGTGGTATTGGATAAGACTCTTGAGAGTCCCTTGGACTGCAAGGAGATCCAACCAGTCCATTCTGAAGGAGATCAGCCCTGGGATTTCTTTGGAAGGAATGATGCTGAAGCTGAAACTCCAGTACTTTGGCCAGCTCATATGAAGATTTGACTCATTGGAAAAGACTCTGATGCTGGGAGGGATTGGGGGCAGGAGGAGAAGGGGATGAAAGAGGATGAGATGGCTGGATGGCATCACGGACTCGATGGACATGAGTCTGAGTGAACTCCAGGAGTTGGTGATGGATAGGGAGGCCTGGAGTGCTGTGTTTTATGGGGCCGCAAAGAGTCGGACACGACTGAGCGACTGAACTAAACTGAATACCCACCTGTTGGAGGAGAGCCAGCACCTCACTGCAGTATTCTTGCCTGGAGAATCTCGTGAATGGCTAAGTCTGGCAGGCCACAGTCCATGGGTCACACAGAGTCGGACACGACTGAAGCAACTTAGCATAAACACATGCGTATCTATATGTCCAGGAACCAAAGATTATCAAATAATTATCCCTTAGTTAATAGTCAGTGTAACCCTTTCACATTTCCAAGTTTGTTTTTAATGCCATCTGTAATAGTATTTTAAATCATGGCAGGAAATTGGAATAGTGATAGAGATAAAATATTAGCATATGTGGACTCTTGTATGTTTTCTGTGTTTGCTTATTACAAGGATGGGATTCAGCGACTCCTTATAAAGCAGCAAAAGATCTGCCTACTACGCGAATCACAACTTAAACAGTCAGGCCCAGAGGTGTGATGAGACTTTTTATATATTTAGGGTTGGCAGCATTGCTAGTTGACTTGTTGATTCCTGTGTATTCTTTTCAGTTTTCCCCTCATTCTTGAATTATAATATCTATACTGATTCTTAGTATGTGAGCCTTGAAAAGACTTTGGTTTTATTGCAAATTTAAGATTGAAAATCAGATGTGATTTGAAAATGTGTTTAAAGCTAGAATATACTGTTTCTCTAAGGAAACATAAGTTCAGTTAGCTTCTTTGAAACATACATTGTTCTTTATAGATGGACTTGCTTAGTGCTTTCTAATGCAGCTTCATCCTTCAACATTTTTAACGTATACTATTAAGCTAAAAGTTTCCTTTGTTTTCATTTTACCGATAGTATTAATAATTGACGTAGTCTTGGGCTTAATTTTAGCAACAATTTCATGTACAATAAGATATAAATACTGAGATTATTAGTGAAATAGGTCAATTTTTATCAGCTCTAAGCATTTAAGTCCATAATGCTTTATTCAGGTTTTACAAGTTAGTACCAATTTAGAAATTATCTGCAAATCAATTTAATAAGGAAAGCAAGTTCATATTTTAATGCACTTACTATAATTATAAAATAAAAGAAGCTGGCAAACCCATTTGTCATCATAACTACATATTAGACATAGTTACATAAAATATTGCTTCAAAGACATAATTTACTGTGAAAGATCAATGCTGAGAACATGAAAGTCTGGCAAATATATGGGTTTAATTAATAATCAATAATAATGATAACAACAATAATAAATTTTCCTTCATAGCAGTCATTCCCAAAGGTATGTAGAAGCCTAAGTAAAAATAGGAAAGAATAGATTTACTTTAGAGAAGACAATTTCAATGAAATGAAAGCAAATTTGACTATTTTATATACAGAAATAGCATCATGTTTACATACATCAAATTTAAAATATCTCTACATACATCAATGGGAATCTGTTCACACAGTAATCATATCAGGATAGTTTAAATGGCATAAATGAGTATTCAGGATGACTAAAAGTGAATTTATTTGTTGTGATGATATGTGAAAAAAAAAGAACCTGGTACACTGTGGCATAATATTTATCTGTTTTACATTTGAAAAAACCAAGCTGATTTGAAAAATGCTAAACAATTTCTTTGCTCTTTTACCTATTATTTCAATAAATTTGCTTTAGTTCACAGAATCTTGTAAATTTATAGTGACATGGAAACATCTGATTTTTGATTTGAAAGAGTTTAAGCTTTTTAATGAACAGATAAGCCATATTTATTCTGTGAAATTAAGATTTATATATAACTTTAAAGATTTTTAAATTAAATTTTAAACTCATTTAAATTATAAATTAAATTAAGTATGTTTGCTATCTTGCCACCTAAAGATACACCTGGTAAATTTTTTTTTGTATATCCTGCCAGACTATTATCAAGGGGAACTTTTTATTTTCAACCAAAAATGTAGACACTTTATATATATATATACATTTATAATGTATTAAATATAATTTTATTTCTAATAAAATATTTTTATGAAAATATAATTTTATTATCAAATATAATTTTATTTATTAAAATATTTTATTTGTTATTAAAATATAATTCTAGAAGGTTTAGAAACACTTGTGTTTGGAAATTGCACTTTGAATAGTATATTATAATTCAACACAGTAATTTTTCACTGCATTATCCACCTCCTTTTTTTTTTTTTACTGAAAATATAAGATAGTATTATATTAGTCTGTGAACCATGAACTTCCAGATGTTCAAGCTGGATTTAGAAAAGGCAGAGGGACCAGAGATCAAATTGCCAACATCTGTTAGATCATCAAAAAAGCAAGAGAGTTCCAGATAAACATTTACTTCTGCTTAATTGACTATGCCAAAGCCATTGACTGTGTGGATCACAACAAACTGTGGAAAATTCTTTTAATTTAATTTAATTCAATTTATTTATTTATTGTGTCTATTTATTTATTTATAATATAAATTTATTTATTTTAATTGCAGGTTAATTACTTTACACTAAAGATAGAATGGTAGAAATAAATGAATCAGAGAGGAAAATTCTTAAAGAGATGGGAATACCTGAGCCCTTGACCTGTCTCCTGAGAAATCTGAATGCAAATCAAATGGTAGAGGGACCAAATAAAACTGATTGTAAAATGATGGCTGCTTATGGTGAAGTGGATTCCAAAGAGGTGCCTGTTCACAGGAGTCCTTTTAAACTGTGCAAAGGGTGCCGACTTTATCAAAGGGGCTATAAAGGTCATTAGAGAGTTTGAGGGCTTCTCAGGTGGTGTGGTGGTAAGAAATCTGTTTGACAATGCAGGAGACCCAAAAGCCGCGGGTTCCATCCCTGGGTCCAGAAGATCCCCTGATGAAGGAAATGGCAACCCACTCCAGATTCTTGTCTGGAAAATTCCATGGACAGAGGAGCCTGGCAGGCTATAGTCTATGAGCTCACAAAGATTGGACACAACCGAGCACACACACAACCTGAGAGTTTGAAGGAAAATTATATGGTCAGGTTTGCATGTTGTAACAATGACATGGGATTCAAAATGGAGGGTAATTGGGGTGAGACAAATTAAAGAAAGAAAAATTAGGTTGATTCACTGTCCCAATTTGTTTAAAAGAAGAAAATAGTGATTTGCTATTAGTCATAACATAAATAGTCATTTATGTTATAGTGGCATTAAAGGTTGAGGTAACTGGATCGATTTGCATGCTTGGGAAGGATAGATAAGGGTTTCAGATGGCTCCCAGGTGTTTTCTCTGATCTCCTGCAGAATGGTGGTGTCTTTTACATAAAATTCTAAAAGAAGAAAGGACCAGAAAAATTGCATGTATTTTCAGTAATATATTCACAGCATCATATTGGAATGAAATAGCTATTTAATCACAGTAAACATTTGTCATATCAAAATATTGTTACTAACTTAATTATTTAATTGTTGTTATTCAGTCTCTAAGTTGTGTCCAGCTCTTTGGGACCCCATGGACTGCAGCATGCCAGGCTACCTTGTTCTTCACTATCTCCTGCTGTTTGTTCAAATTCATGTCCATTGAGTCAGTGATGCCATTCTACCATCTCATTCTCTGTCATCCCCTTCTCCTCCTGCCCACAATCTTTAATTGTTGGTAGAGTTAACTGCATTTAATTTATAAATCATTCTGTTTTACAAATGACTTATTGCACAGTGTTGAAGGGGGAAAGAGATGAAGTAGTGGAAGAGACTACTCAGTAAGAATTGTGACTGCAAAGGAATGCAGACTCCTCCTCCACTCAGCTAGGCAGATGGTACAGAGGAATCAGAAGGTGAAGTAGGGTGGAATAAAGATACTGGTCTTTCTCTTTGCCTGTCTTCTGCTCTGTTTTGGCACCTCCCATTGACTGAAACATAAGGGAAACCACATGTAGAGAGCCCAGGTGATGTAGTTCATTTACATAGATCATTTTCCTTGGGCTCAGAGATCATAGAAAATAGAAATGAGAAAAGGGTCATAAGTTAAAAACAAGCATGCAAGCAAAGAAGTAAATATCTGCTGAGCATGCCAAAAGGAAATTTTTCCTTATACTCTTCTAGGTTCTTTGCTGTTCTAGTAATTAAACAACATAAGACAGATTAACAAGAGAAAAATAAATTTAATTTCAGATGTGTGAGAGTCCTATGAAGATATGAAACACAAAGATAGTCAGAGAATTGAGGCTTACATACCATCCTGAGCTAAGGAATGGGATTGGGATTTGAGGCTTCAAAAGGGCAAGAAGGCAATTCACAGGATGACCAAACAAGTAGATGTTAGGTAACCAGACATTTGCAAATTGATCTTTCAGATAAAAAGTTGTTTCTAGTAATAACTCTCTTTCTGGGCCAGGCCCACAACTAAATTCTTTTAGACAGTGAAAGATAAAAGTCTTTCTTGAGTCTTCTGGGTCATAACTCCCTTCAACTCAAAATAATCTCCTTGACAAAGTGGGATTTTTGGAGTTACATATCCTGATCCCCTTCAATACCAACCACGTATTTATTTTTTTAGCAATGTACTGACAATAGTTTCAATTACTAAAAGTAGAAAGCAATCCTCTGACTTAAGTAATATATAGTTAAGTTGCAAAATAGCCACACAAATATTTAAAACACTGAGTTAAAGAATGCTTTTCAAAGTACCTGCAAAGGTGCTAATGGGATGTACCAGATATGTCAGAATGGGGATCAACACTCAACATAATTTGCCTTCAGCATTGTACAATCATAGAGAAAAGATGCTACACGTTCCTAAAGACAGAAATTATTTAACCGATAGTATAAAGTATGGTTTAATCTCTAACCAGTTTCCCCAGAGGAGCAGGAATGTGTTTAATGTATTTTTATTGCTACTAGCCATTATTTTTCTCCTTATGCTTAAATTTGTCGTGGCTAGAATGGAACCTATTTGCAATGCAGTGTGAAAACAGAATATCACCTCTGCCTGTCTGAGCCCAGCCTTTTATTCAAAGTGCTTAATTTTCTGACTCATCCATCTAGATGTTTTGTCAAGTGAAAGTTCTTAAGTTCTGAATAGGAAGAAGGTTGAGGGAGAATAATGGTTTATTCCCTGCCAAGTTTTAAATAAATGAACACGAATAGATATTTTCCAATTAATAATGTCCCATTTCCTCACAAAATCATTGAGTAATAACTACCTAAACCTACATATGTTCCAATTGATAGATGCTATAAGTTAAAATCGAATATGTAGGATCCTCAGTAAGCTACTCATGCTGGCAAGACTGACTCATTAAATAAATGTATAATCAAAATAAAATATATATTTCTTGTCTCTTTCTTTTGTAACTTTTTTAAAATTTAAATTTATTTATTTTAATTAGAGGCTAATTACTTTACAATATTGAATTGGTTTTGCCATACATCAACATGAATCTGCCACTGGCATACACATGTTCCCCATCCTGAACCCCCCTCTCACCTCCCTCCCCATATCTTCCCTCTGGGTCATCCAGTGCACCAGCCCCAAGCAGCCTGTATCCTGCATCGAACCTGGACTGGCGATTTGTTTCTTATATGATATTATACATGTTTCAATGCCATTTTCCCAAATCATCCCATCCTTTCCCTCTCCACAGAGTCCAAAAGACTGTTCTATACATCTGTGTCTCTGTGCTGTCTTGCATACAGGGTTATCGTTACCATCTTTCTAAATTCCATATATACGTGATAGTATACTGTATTGGTGTTTTTCTTTCTGGCTTACTTCACTCTGGATAATAGGCTCCAGTTTCATCCATCTCATTAGAACTGATTCAAATGTGTTCTTTTTAATGGCTGAGTAATACTCCATTGTGTATATGTACCACAGCTTTCTTATCCATTCACCTGCTGATGGGCATCTAGGTTGTTTCCATGTCCTGGCTATTAGAAACACTGCTGCAATATACATTGGGGTACATGTGTCTTTTTCAATTCTGGTTTCCTTGGTGTGTATGGTCAGCAGTGGGATTGCTGGGTCATAAGGCAGTTCTATTTCCAGTTTTTTAAGGAATCTCCACACTGTTCTCCATAGTGGCTGTACTAGTTTGCATTCCCACCAACAGTGTAAGAGGGTTCCTTCTATTCCTGCTTTCTTGAGAGGTTTTTTTTTTATCATAAATGAATGTTGAATTTTGTCAAATTCTTTCTCTGCATCTATTGAGATAATCATATGGCTTTTATTTTTCAATTTGTTAATGTGATGTATTACATTGATTGATTTGTGGATATTGAAGAATCCTTGCATCCCTGGGATAAAGCCCACTTGGTCATGGTGTATGATCTTTTTAATGTGTTGTTGGATTCTGATTGCTAGAATTTTGTTAAGGATTTTTGCATTCATGTTCATCAGTGATATTAGCCTGTAGTTTTCTTTTTTCTGGCATCTTTGTCAGGTTTTGGTATTAGGGTGATGGTGGCCTCAAACAAAGGCTGTGAAATGAGACAAAGAAGGACACTACATAGTGATAAAAGGATCAATCCAAGAAGAAGATATAACAATTAAAAATATATACGCACCCAACATAGGAGCACTGCAATATGTAAGACAAATGTTAACAAGTATGAAAGGGGAAATTAACAATAACACAGTAACAGTGGGAGACTTTAATACCCCACTCACACCTATGGATAGATCAGCTAAACATAAAATTAACAAGGAAACACAAACTTTAAATGATACAATAGACCAGTTAGACTTAATTGATATCTATAGGACATTTCACCCCAAAACAATGAATTTCACCTTTTTCTCAAATGCACATGGAACCTTCTCCAGGATAGATCACATTCTGGGCCATAAATCTAGCCTTGGTAAATTCAACAAAGTTGAAATCATTCCAAGCATCTTTTCTGACCATAATGCAGTAAGATTAGATCTCAATTACAGGAGAAAAACTATTAAAAATTCCAACATTTGGAGGCTGAACAACGCACAGCTGAATAACGAACAAATCACAGAAGAAATCAAAAAGAAATAAAAATATGCATCGAAACGAATGAAAATGAAAACATAACAACCCAAAACCTGTGGGATATTGTAAAAGCAGTGCTAAGGGGAAAGTTCATAGCAATACAGGCATACCTCAAGAAACAAGGAAAAGTCAAATAAATAACCTAACTCTACACCTAAAGCAACTAGAAAAGGAAGAAATGAAGAACCTCAGGGTTAGTAGAAGGAAAGAAATCTTAAAAATAAGGCAGAAATAAATGCAAAGGAAACAAAAGAGACCACAGCAAAAATCAACAAAGCCAAAAGCTGGTTCTTTGAAAGGATAAACAAAATTGACAAACCATTAGCCAGACTCATCAAGAAACAAAAGGAGAATAATCAAATCAATAAAATTAGAAATGAAAATGAAAGATCACAACAGACAACACAGAAATACAAAAGATCATAAGAGACTACTATCAGCAATTATATGCCAGTAAAATGGACAACCTGGAAGAAATGGGCAAATTCTTAGAAAAGTACAAGTTTCCAAAACTGAACCAGGAAGAAATAGAAAATCTTAACAGACCCATCATAAGCATGGACATTGAAACTGTAATCAGAAATCTTCCAGCAAACAAAAGCCCAGGTCCAGACGGCTTCCTTCACAGCTGAATTCTACCAAAAATTTCGAGATGAGCTAACACCTATCCTACTCAAACTCTTCCAGAAAATTGCAGAGGAAGGTAAACTTCCAAACTCATTCTAAGAAAATATTTAGATAAAATTATATCGAATGTCTTTTTTTTTTCTAAATTTCTGATACCTTCTCTTCTCCTAAGAGAGAGGTGCAGATTTGTAGTACGAGGTTTGACATGGAAAGCATAGCAGCATGTAATATGTACTGACATGTAAACAACAGCAAATATCCCATATGTAAATAGTATCTTATGATTAATAAAATATTATACCCAATACTCATCATTTAGTCTTCCCAACTCTGAGAAACAGTTATTATAATTCTGTTTTAAAGATGAAAATAACTGATCATGTCTTTAAGTAACTTGCCCGAAGTCATACAGGCTTCAACTTCCAAGGTTATTTTTTTCAACTACCCTAGATACCCTAACACATGTCCTCACATTGTGAATAAACTAATAAAGTTGATATTGGTAAAATATAAAGAACTAAGTGAAAGTCACTCTTTGTGACCCCATGAACTATACAGTCCATGGAATTCTCCAGACCAGAATACTAGAGTGGGTAGCCTTTCCCTTCTCCAGGGGATCTTCCCAACCCAGGTCTCCTGCATTGTAGGTGGATTCTTTACCAGCTGAGCCACCAGGGAAGCCCATGAGGACCTAAAAGTAATTTCAAAATATGCTTTGCCTGTGGTTAGAATTCACAACTCTCAGTAACAAAAATTATAATATCTGTCAGAGTCATTTTAGCATAAAATGAAATAATACATGAAAGTACATAAAATAAAATCTGCTCAATATTTATTACATCTCTTTGATTTTTTTTTTTCAACTTCAGCTGTTCATAACTGTTGTCTACTGGCAAGCTTTATGAATTATTGAATTAGCCTAATTAGGGACTAGGATAGTTAACTAAATTGATCCCAGAGCTTGATGGTTTTTCTATACCTTGGAGCCATTTTCACCCTTTCTATCATATAGAATAAGCATTTCCAAGGACAGTAGATTCCAAATTGTTTCTGGTATTTGAAAACATCAGAAAATATTATCACCTAAGCTATAGGATTTTCTGAATCTTTAGGCTGAAATTACAGTTGGCATTAACTTATACTCCATGTAGGAAGAATGTGAAGTGGTGTTGTGATATTAATGCTTCAGTACCAATACTGCACACATTGATTTTATTACCATGGACTGATATTTTAATCAGTCTTGTCATAGTAGAACCAGGCAGACAGAGATGCTGATTACTCTTAAGTATCAACAAGCATTACATTGCATGCAAGGAGATAGTGAGAAGAAGAATTTGCATAGGCTTTTCCTTTTGACTTTATTCATTTCTTATTTCTTCCATATTTACATTGGGATCAATATTCCCTGAGCTTGTAATGGAATTAGAAGAATCATTAGCTATTAGGAGAATTAGCTTGGGTTGAAAGAAAAGAATAGAAAGCTAATGAATGTTCTTTGTCATCAAATGTCTACAACTCCTCTGAATTCTTTATATAAAAGTCTAAAATGTAAGTAAGAAACAATTGAGGCATATAATGTATATTTTATCTTTTCAGCAGATGGTTTTGAAGCCACTTAATATGTGTATAGACTTTTAATATTTATATAAAAATCTAAAATGTAAGTAAGAAATGATTGAGGCACATACATGTATATTTTATCTTTTCAGCGAATTATTTTGAAGCCACTTAAGATGTGTATAGCAGTGAAAATTGGTTATCACTTTTCTGCGTCATATATCTCTGTGCTTAGTAACATAATATAGAAAACAACACTTTGAGTTTGGCTTTACTTGATATATGTGTTATTTTTAGTTTGAAGTCTAGGCTTCCCAGGTGGCTGTCTGATAATCTGCCTGCCAATGAAGGAGACACAAGAGACTCGGGTTTGATCCCTGGATCGGGAAGGTCCCTTGGAGGAGGAAATGGCAACTCACTCCAGTATTCTTGCCTGGAGCATCTCATGGAGAGAGGTACTGCAGTTTACCGGGTTGCAAGGAGTCGGACACAACTGAGTGACTGAGTGTGCGCACTAGCCATCTGTGTGTGATTGACTCCAAAGTGATCAAATTGAGACATCACTTATTGGGCACCAGTGAATACAAGGGTACTATTGTAGCCACTGTGGAGAGTGCAGTATGTGGGGAGAGAGAGGTAAACGGACAGACAGAAAGAAACCAAGAGACTTGAGGGAAGGAAGAGAAATGCCCCTAGGCTATAGATGGTCAGGATGAATGAGGGATTCCTTTTAGAGACAACAGGATTTGCAGAAAGTCTGGTAATACTTTCATGAGAAGAATAACCACACATCCCGATTTACTAGGATAGACTCAGCATAATCACTACTAGCACCCTTTTTCATTTTCAAAACTATCCTTTCTTACATCAAAAAATTTTATTATAACTCGAGTTATAGAGAAGTTTTTAAATATGTTTCTTTTCGGTATTTAAATGACTGCTGTCTCTTCTGAGCAACAGAAAAGAGTTCCTTTCTGTCTTGGAGCCAGCATTATTAAGATTTTTATAATAACTAAGCATTTTAAAGTAAAATCAGCCATGAAAATATTAGCAATTTTATTGCTTTTTGTTGCATATATGAATTTTTAAATATTGTCTTCCTTTCCCACAATCAAGATAAACAGAAAAATCAGTTTTCAATTTGTGGAGTTTAGAATGTTAAATAAGATCTCTATGTAAAGCAATAATCCTATTTTTGTGAAGAGAAATACAGCTAAAATGAACACTCTAGAAATATAATACATAAATCATGATTTGTAAAGTTAGGCATTCTGTGTAAAAATTAAATATCATCTGACTAGGAATCAAGAAATTTGAGATGGTTCTGTGTATCTTTGGGCTTTAACTTTTATTCTCTAAATTTAAGTTTCCTCATCTTTGAAATGACAGGGTTAACATAGATATTTATTAAAGTCTCTCCCAGCTCTAATAGCCTGCTATTTGAAATTCAAATAGCTTAATATAAATTTCACTCTTGGTAGTGAAACTTCTTGAGGTGACTACTTAACATAATTGAAAAAGTAATGATAAAAATCTTCAAAAGAAATTATAGAAATATGTCTGAAGAATGTAATGATAGAGACTGGAACCAGTAGACAATAGTGGAAGGTTTTCTTTGTTGGGGCACATTTAATAATCGCTAATATATACTTATCTGAATGGCCTAGTGGTTTTTCCTATTTTCTTCAATTTAAGCCTGAATTTTGCAATAGGAGCTGAGGCTCTGAGCCACAGTAAGTACCAGGTCTTGTTTTGGCTGACTGTATATAGTTTCTTCATCTTTGGTTGCAAAGAATATAATCAATCTGATTTCAGTATTGACCATCTCATGATGTCCATGTGTAGAGCCATCTCTTGTGTTGTTGGAAGAGGGTGTTTGCTATGACCAGTGTGTTCTCTTGGCAAAATTCTGTTAACTTTTGCCTTGCTTCATTGTGTATTCCAAGGGCAAACTTGACTGTTACTTCAGGTATCTCTTGACATCCTACTTTTGCATTCCAGTCCCCTGTGATGTAAAAACATCTTTTGGGGTGTTAGTTCTAGAAGGTCTTGTAGGTCTTCATAGAGCTGATCAACTTCAGCTTCAGCATCCATGGTTGGGACATAGACTTTGATTATTGTGATGTTGAATGGTTTGCCTTGGAAATGAACTGATATCATTCTGTCATTTTTGAGATTATGCCCAAGTACTGCATTTTGGACTCTTTTGTTGACTATGAGGGCTACACCATTTCTTCCACAGTAGTAGATACAATGGTCATCTGAATTAAATTCTCACATTCCTATCCTTTTTAGTTCAAAAGTTCATGGGGTCACAGAGTCAGACATAAATTTGCTGCTGAACCAAAACAAAATAACAACATCCTTCTTACACCTTCACCCTTAAATATCAAATTGCATCACACTACTTGAACTGTTTGTGAATGCTCACATTCTGAAACACACTTCTGGATATTTTGAGTGCATATAATGCTATAAAAGGGGCTTCCCTGGTTGCTCAGACAGTAAAGATTCTGTCTTCAGTGCAGGAGACCTGGATTTGATTCCTGGGTTGGAAACATCCCCCGGAGGAGGGCATGGCAACCCTCTCCAACATTCTTGCCTGGAGAATCCCCATGGATGGAGGAACTTGGCAGGCTACAGTCCATGGGGTTGCAGAGTCAGACACAATTGAGCAACTAAACATATAATGCTATAAAAATAGTGTTTTCCATTCCTGTTTCTCTAACAGTAGGTCCAAAATATTCTACTGCCTTAGGTTGTGTCTTTCTAGAAAGAGACTCTGGGCTGAGGATTTGAATTCAAGCGATTTATTAAAAACACGCTTCCAGGAGAAAAGACAGGGAAGTGGGGCAGTGAGGAAGCTGGAAAAGGCTATTTCAAATAAAGATGGAACTTCAAATGAAGTCTCATACTCAGCATAAAACCACAGGCAGCTACCAGAGTACACCCGAGAGCTTTCCCAGCAAAGGACGTAGACTTTTGTATTTCTACACCTGTCAGTCATTGACTATTAATCAGGAGGATGATGGGGAAGGAATGAGCATGAAAGGGGTATACACTTTCCTCCATTTCCAGTTCATTCAACTGGCAGGACTGTTCCAGTGCCCAAAATTGATATTTTGAAGACATTTCCAGGTGAGGCATTTTAGCAGCCAAAAGCAGAAGCTGGGAGGTGGGGTACAGTGCCAATAAAGGGATGTGCGGTTTTCCAGGTGGCACATCAAGAAAGGCCGCTGTAGCTACTTACCTCCCAAACTCTTTCCATGGTCAAACTAATGTGAGAAACTGTCTATGCTATAGCTCCTGAGCTTGCTAATGCATGATAGCATATCATAACTCTTAAGTAGTAATGCGATAAAGTCACTGCTTTTTTCCAACTCAGTATTTCTCAAATGCATTTGCAAATTTATCATATGACTACCTTAGTGGGAGTTGCTAATTTTAAAATAAGACTGAAATGACTTTGAGTTAAAGAGGGAGATTTTACTGAATCATAGCTTTTTGGTCCAAATGACATCTAGCAGCAGCCTCTGAAGTAGCCCAGCTAACCACTAAAATACATACTAAGACGTATTATACACAAACACACTAACATTAAGGGATGACTGTCAACCTATTGTAATAAACTGTGAGGAATATCCTCCAACTGAAGACCCTGAGGGAATGGAATTGCAAAATAAAATTGATAGTTTATATAGTCTCTGTCTGCAATTCGTTAGCAGAGACATTTTACCTTTTGGCTCCTACATTCAAGATCTATACCAGTAGTAAAAGTAATCAACTGTCTCTCTCCTGAGGGTATGCCACTTATTGAGGCAAAATGTAAACCTTATCCCTTCCCCATCTCATCCCACAGGACAAATTTGCTTTTTAAATTTAGCCAAAATCTGCAACACTGAAGGGAAAACCTAGACAAGAAGACAAGAGTAGTTCATGGCAACTCATTACATCCTGTGCTAGGGTGCATGCTGAGTGGTTTCAGCCATGTCTGACTCTTTGAGACCCTATGAACCATAGCTTGCCAGACTCCTCTGTCCTTGGGATTCTCCAAGCAAGAATACTAGAGTGGGTTGCCCTGCCCTTCTCCAGGAGATCTACCTGACTTAGGGATCAAATGAGCATTTCCTATGGCTCCTGCACTGCAGGCGGATTCTTTATTGCTGAGACACAGGGGAAGCAAAATTACATCCTAGGAGTTAATAATACTTAAATCTATTACTTGTTTTCATCTATGTGGCATGTCCAGTGTTAGGAAGTTTATGTGTGTCTTTTCATATAATTTACAAAACCAGCACAACCATCCTGAGAAGTGAGTGATAAGAAAACTGATTTAACAAAATTAGGAAACTTTCCCAAAGCCATAAAACTAGAAAGGGATAGTATGGCAATCCAAAAATTGATTTTTTTGAATTCTCACTAGACAATACTAATTGTAGTTATGGAAGTCAAAATTATGTTTGTCACCAAAGTGTAATAAAGATTTTGATAATGCAAGTGCCTTACCTATATAGAAACATATAAAGCTAGAAGGAGGACAGCAAGGTAAGTCTGAAATAGTTGCTCTCTCTAAGAATATTTTTAACAAAGTAAATTCATTTTAAAATTCAAAGTCTCAATTTTGTTTTAAGTTAGCCATCTGAAAGAGAGGGCTGATTAGCACTAAAATTAACAGATAACAAGATCAAGACTATTTCTATACATTATTTGTGGGCAGACACAGGTATTGAATCTAGTTCTCACCTTTCAAGGAGATTCGTACAAAGAAACATGGTACCATGAATTCATGTTGCAGCACAGCAGTAAAAGAACATCTTCCTGAAATCCTTGAAAATGATTTCCTGTAAGAACCAGGAGGAAATTATAAAACTCTCTTTGGTATCTTTCATAGGAAATAAAAATATGATAAAGAAACAGAAATCATGTAGCAGGAATAGGTAAAGATATAAAGCTCACAGCATTTTGTGAAAAGAGAGATAGCAACATAGAAATGTTTGCAGGGAAACTAAAAATGAAAGACCAGAAATGACACTGTCCAATGGTACCACTACTGCAGAAGAATGTTCCTGAATCGTTCTTCCAAAGTCATTTTTCTAGAGTATTCACAGGAAGAGTAAAACACCAACAGAGAAAGTGACACATGTGTCAGAAAGCAAAGATATAATCTAAGTTGTTAGTGTCCTTGGATATAATAGCAAAATAATCACAGAAACAGTAGTGTAAAACTGATTTATTCCTGACCTATTACAGAATTCAAGGTAGAGATAAAATAACAATGTAGTTAAAAGAAAAATACACAAACAAACATGGAGATCTACATCTAGAAAAATACTTGAGACATTTTCAAGTCTAATGATAAAGAAAAGAAAACTCCTATATACATTTAAGTAGAAAATTCTGCTTCTCTCCAGAATACATAATATTGAATTTAATCTTCTTTTTTGCAACTTAATATCAAATTGGATAGAGAAAGTTTAGTTTTGATAGAGAAAAGTTTGTAATTCAATATGCTTTATATCCCACTGAGATATATTTTAAATGTGAATGCAATAATAAAACGCTTAATACCTAGGTTCAGACAAAATGCCCTTTTCAATTCTTAATAAAGTTATTTGGAATCATATTCAGACAAAGAAAAGAATATTGTATGATATCAGCTTATACATGGAATCTAAAAAAACTGATACTAATGAATTTATTTACAAAACAGAAACATATTCACAGACTTAGAGAAAAAAATACAGGGTTATGGGAGTGGGGAGGGAGAAGGAAGGGAGACTAGTTTGGGAGTTTCAGCTTTAGCATCAGTCCTTCCAGTGAATATTCAGGACTGATTTCCTTTAGGATGAACTGGTTAGCTCTCCTTGCAGTCCAAGGGACTCTCAAGAGTCTTCTCCAACACCACAGTTCAAAAGCATCAATTTTGCACTCAGCTTTCTTTATAACTCTCACATCCTTACATGACTACTGGAAAAACCATAGCTTTGACTATACAGACCTTTGTTGGCAAATAATGTCTCTGCTTTTTATATGCTCTCTAGGTTGGTTATAACTTTTCTTCCAAGGAGCAACCGTCTTTTAATTTCATGGCTGCAGTCACCATGTGCAGTGATTTTGGAGCCTGAAAATATAAAGTCTGTCATTGTTTCCACTGTTTTCCCATGTATTTGCCATTGACATGATGGGACCAGATGCCATAATCTTAGTTTCATTATGTGAAATGCCGGGCTGAATGAAGCACAAGCCTGGAATCAAGAGTGCTGGGAGAAACCAATAAACTCAGATACGCAGATGAAACCACCCTTGTGGTAGAAAGCAAAGAACTAAAAAGCCTCTTGGTGAAAGTGAAAGAGTACAGTGAAACAGTATGTTTAAAACTCAACATTCGGAAAACTAAGATCATGGCCTCTGGTCCCATCACTTCATGGCAAATAGATGGGGAAACAATAGACAATGACAGACTTTATTTTGGGGGCTCCAAAATCACTGCAGATGGTGACAGCAGCCATGAATTCAAAAGATGCTTGCTCCTTGGGAGAAAAACTATGACCAATCCAATAAAAGCTGAGAGCTGAAGAATTGATGCTTTTGAACTGTGGTGCTGGAGAAGACTCTTGAGAGTCCCTTGGACTTCAAGGAGATCAAACCAGTCCATCCTAAAGGAGATCAATCCTGAATATTCATTGGAAGGACTGATGATGAAGCTGGAACTCCAATACTTTGGCACCTGATAAGAAGAAGTGACTCATTGGAAAAGACCCTGATGCTGGGAAAGATCGAAACAGGAGAAGGCAATGACATAGGATGAGATGGTTGGATGGCATCACTAATTCAATGGACATGAGTTTGAACAAGCTATGTGTTTTGGTGACGAATAGGGAAGCCTGGCATGTTGTAGTTTATGGGGTCGCAAAGAGCAACTGAACTGAAATGATGATGACGTAAATGAGACTACTGTTGAATTCCCCTGCCCCAATTCTTTAGGAATATATTCTCCCACAGATAGGTTTCTACCATTTAGAAATCTGGATGGATGTGCATTAGAAATTATTAAGCGTAAATATACAACCTGTTTCTAAGACATGAAAAAGAAGCACATTAATTGTTAGGACTTTTCTCTTTGAGTGGAAGGCCTATGTATAACATTTACACATTTTTATCCTATTTTTAAAATTTTCATAGTGATCAAGTTTAATTTAAATTACAAATAAATATCACATTATAAACAAAAGGTAAACAACCAAAAAAATCTTAAAATCCCGAAAACTAAAAAAGAAAAGCTTGGGATTTTTGGATTTATGGTTATTCTCATAAATAATTTAATGAAGCTGATTTTCCTTTCCTCAGTTTTCTCCCAGAGCAGTAGATATACTTCTTTGGGCAGGGAAGATTCTAAAGATGGCATTCCAAAATTTGCAAATCCTGGTGATTCAATTAAACACTAATCTAGTGTGTAGGGACTTTGCAAATGTAAGTAAAGTTACTATCACTCATTCACTCACTCACTCACTTAGGTCGCTCGGTCTTGTCCGACTCTTTGCAACCTCATGAATCGCAGCACGCCAGGCCTCCCTGTCCATCACCATCTCCCAGAGTTCACTCAGACTCACGTTCATCAAGTCTGTGATGCCATCCAGCCATCTCATCCTAGGTCATCATCCCCTTCTCCTGCTGCCCCCAATCCCTCCCAACATCAGAGTTTTTCCAGTAAGTCAACTCTTCACATGAGGTGGCCGAAGTACTGGAGTTTCAGCTTCAGCATCATTCCTTCCAAAGAAATCCCACGGCTGATCTCCTTCAGAATGGACTGGTTGGATCTCCTTGCAGTCCAAGGGACTCTCAAGAGTCTTCTCCAGCACCACAGTTCAAAAGCATCAATTCTTTGGCGCTCAGCCTTCTTCACAGTCCAACTCTCACATCCATACATGACTACTGGAAAAACCATAGCCTTGACTAGACGGACCTTAGTTGGCAAAGTAATGTCTCTGCTTTTGAATATACTATCTAGGTTGGTCATAATTTTTCTTCCAAGGAGTAAGCGTCTTTTAATTTCATGGCTGCAATCACCATCTGCAGTGATTTTGGAGCCCCCCAAAATAAAGTCTTACACTGTTTCCACTGTTTCCCCATCGATTTCCCATGAAGTGATGGGACCGGATACCATGATCTTCATTTTCTGAATGTTGAGCCTTGAGCCAACTTTTTCGCTTTCCTCTTTCCCTTTATCAAGAGGCTTTTAGTTCCTCTTCACTTTCTGTCATAAGGGTGGTGTCATCTGCATATCTGAGGTTATTGATATTTCTCCCGGCAATCTTGTTTCCAGCTTGTGGTTCTTCCAGTCCAGCATTTCTCATGATGTACTCTGCATAGAAGTTAAATAAACAGGGTGACAATATACAGTCTTGACGTACTCCTTTTCCTATTTGGAACCAGTCTGTTGTTCCATGTCCAGTTCTAACTGTTGCTTCCTGGCCTGCATACAGATTTCTCAAGAGGCAGGTTAGGTGGTCTGTTATTCCCATCTCTTTCAGAATTTTCCACAGTTTATTGTGATCCACACAGTCAAAGGCATTGGCATAGTCAATAAAGCAGAAATAGATGTTTTGCTGGAACTCTCTTGCTTTTTCCACGATCCAGCAGATATTGACAATTTGATCTCTGATTCCTCTTCCTTTTCTAAACCCAGCTTGAACATCAGGGAGTTCACAGTTCATGTATTGCTGAAGCCTGGCTTGGAGAATTTTGAGCATTACTTTACTAACATGTGAGATGAGTGCAATTGTGTGGTAGTTTGAGCCTTCTTTGGCATTGCCTTTCTTTGGAATTGGAATGAAAACTGACCTTTTCCAGTCCTGTGGCCACTGCTGAGTTTTCAAAATTTTCTGGCATATTGAGTGTACCACTTTCACAGCATCATCTTTCAAGATTTGAAACAGCTCAACTGGAATTCCATCACTACCACTAGCTTTGTTTGTAGTGATACTTTCTAAGGCCCACTTGACTTTACATTCCAAGATGTCTGGCTCTAGATGAGTTATCACACCATCATGATTATCTGGGTCATGAAGATCTTCTTTGTACAGTTCTTCTGTGTATTCTTGCCACCTCTTCTTAATATCTTCTGCTTCTGTTAGGCCCAGACCATTTCTGTCCTTTATCAAGCCCATCTTTTCATGAAATGTTCACTTGGTATCTCTAATTTTCTTGAAGCCATCTCTAGTCTTTCCCATTCTGTTGTTTTCCACTATTTCTTTGCATTGATCACTGAAGAAGGCTTTCTTATCTCTTCTTTCTATTCTTTGGAACTCTGCATTCAGATGCTTGTATCTTTCCTTTTCTCCTTTGCCTTTCACCTCTCTTCTTTTCACAGCTATTTGTAAGGCCTCCCCAGACAGCCACTTTGCTTTTTTGCATATCTTTTCCATACGATGGTCTTGATCCCTGTCTCCTATACAGTGTCATGAACCTCATTCCATAATTCATCAGGCATTCTATCTATCAGATCTAGGCCCTTAAATCTATTTCTCACTTCACTGTATAATCATAAGGGATTTGATTTAGGTCATACCTGAATTGTCTAGCGGTTTTCCCTACTTTCTTCAGTTTGAGTCTGAATTTGGTAATAAGGAGTTCATGATCTGAGCCACAGTCAACTCCTGGTCTTGTTTTTGTTGACTGTATAGAGCTTCTCCATCTTTGGCTGCAAAGAATATAATCAGTGTGATTTCAGTGTTGACCATCTGGTGATGTCCATGTGTAGGGTCTTCTCTTGTGTTGTTGGAAGAGGGTGTTTGCTATGACCAGTGCATTTTCTTGGCAAAACTCTATTAGTCTTTATCAGTAGCTTTTAAGACAGGGAGATTTATCTGGATTTTCTGGGTGGGCCAGTATACTCAAGTGAGTCCTTCAAGGATAGAAGACAATGGCTAGGGGAAGGCAGAGACTGACTTAAAGCAAGAAGAAGCAGAAGAAATAGAATTAGGATTTTCTACATCTTTGCTGGCTTTTAAGATGGAGGAGGCCATAAGTCAGGAACGTGGGCACCCTCTACAAAATAAGAACAACCTCTGGCCTGTGTCCAGTATGGAAAAAGGGATCTCAGTCCAACAGTCACACAAAACTGATTTGTGAAAACATCTGCTTGAACCTGGAAGATTCACCCCCAGAGAATCCAGATAAATAATATAGCCTCCTTAATCAGAGGTTAAAGCGTCTGCCTCCAATGCGGAGACCCAAGTTAGATCCCTGGGTCAGGAAGATCTCCTGCAGAAGGAAATGGCAACCCACTCCAGTATTCTTGCCTGGAGAATCCCATGGACTGAGGAGCCTGGTGGGCTGCAGACCACGGGGTTGCAAAGAGTCGGACACAACTGAGTGACTTTACTTAATACCTTACCTGTGCCATTGTAAACCCTTACAGTCATACCATACTCAGACTTATGGCCTACAGAACTATGAATAATAGATGGGTGTTTTGTTTTGTTTAATATATTTGTTTCTTGGAGCAGTTTTAAGTTCAAAGCAAAATTAAGTAGAAGGTACAGAAATTTCTCACATACCCCCTGCCCCACACACTCATAGACTTCCCCATTACCAACATCTTCCACTAGAGAGGTACATTTGTTAGCAACTGATGAACCTACATTACACATCATAGTCACCCAAAGTCCAAAGTTTACCCGAGGATTCATTCTTGGTGGTGCAAACTTTATGGATTTGGACTAATTTATAATGACATGTATCCATTATTATAGTACGTTATACAATAGTTTCACTGTCCTAAAAGTCTTCTATAATGCCTATTTGTCCCTCAACTCCTTAACTCCTAGCAATGTGTCTTTTCTTTTTTATTGGTTAATTTATGGCAATTTGTTGTAGCAACAATAGAAAAAATAATACAGGTCCCAAGTAAGCTGGAAGTCTCTGTAGGAGCTTATAGTATTTTACTGTCTTCAATCCTTCTATTTTTTATTTATGGGTGTTTTTTTTTGTGTGTGTGAGACTTGCTAGAGAATTTAATGTTAATCTGATAAACCAACTTAAATTAAGTCAAAATATATTTAAATAAGGGTTCTTGTACCTTGATCTAAAACGGTGACTCTTACTGGGAAATGTAGACATATTATTGACTTGGCAAACATTTTACACAAACAACCAACTCTCTCATCATTTCTTATGTACTAATACATATGCACTACCATGCATTTACTTGAAGAGCTAATATTGATTGTTTGTTGTTCTAACTGGGCCAGGATGACATGGTGTTTTTATATCTAAGATTAATTCTCTGGAAAGTGAAATTTTCACTGTTATGAGATGATCAATATATATTACAGAAGCTTATTGAAAAGTAAACCTTACCAACAGTTAGTCCATTGCCAAATATCTTTGTTTTCTTTTTTTTTTTTTTTGGAACTGAACTGAAAAACCTTTATTTTCAGCTAAAATAATGGTTTCATATTATAGAACATATATTGTGTAATGTTCTATACATGCATAGGAATTGTTTTTTTTTTTTAATTTTAACTTTTTCTACGTTACAATACTGTATTGGTTTTGCCATACATTGACATGAATCAGCCACAGGTGTACATGATCTCCCAATGCCGAAGCCCTCTACCACCTCCCACCCCATATCATCTCTCTGGATCATCCCCGTGCACCAGCCCCAGGCATCCTGTATCCTGTATTGAACATAGACTGGCGCTTCATTTCTTACATGATAGTATATATGTTTCAATGCCATTCTCCCAAATCATCCCACCCTCTCCCTCTCCTTCAGAGGCCAAAAGTCCATTCTATACCTCTGTGTCTCTTTTGTTGTCTCACATAGAGGGTCATCATTACTGTCTTTCTAAATTCCATATATATATGTGTGTGTCAGTATACTGTATTGGTGTTTTTCTTTCTGGCTTACTTCACTCTGTATAATCGGCTCCAGTTTCATCCATCTCATTAGAACTGATTCAAATTTATTCTTTTTAAGGGCTGAGTAATACTTTATTGTGTATATATACCACAGCTTTCTTATCCATTCATCTGCTGATGGACATCGAGGTTGTTTCCATGTCCTGGCTATTATAAACAATCCTGCAATGAACATTGGGGTACATGTGTCTCTTTCAGTTCTGGTTTCCTCGGTGTGTATGCCCAGCAGTGGGATTGCTGGGTCATAAGGCAGTTCTATTTGCAATTTTTAAGGAATCTCCACACTGCTTTCCATAATGGCTGTACTAGTTTGCATTCCCACCAGCAGTGTAAGAGGGTTCCCTTTTCTCCACATCCTCTCCAGCATTTATTGCTTGTAGACTTTTGGATCCCAGCCATTCTGACTGGTGTGAAATGGTACCTCATTGTGGTCTTGATTTGCATTTCTCTGATAATGAGTGATGTTGAACATCTTTTCATGTGTTTGTTAGCCATCCGTATGTCTTCTTTGGAGAAATGCCTATTTAGTTCTTTGGCCCATTTTTTGATTGGATTGTTTGTTTTTTCTGGAGTTGAGCTGCATAAGTAGCTTGTATATTTTTGAGATGAGTTGTTTGTCAGTTGCTTCATTTGCTATTGTTTTCTCCCATTCAGAAGGCTGCCTTTTCACCTTACTTATAGTTTCCTCTGTTGTGCAGAAGCTTTTAACTGTAATTAGATCCCATTTGTTTATTTTTGCTTTTATTTCCAATATGCTGTGATTTATGTTGGAGAGAGTTTTGCCTATGTTCTCCTCTAGGAGTTTTATAGTTTCTGGTCTTACATTTAGATCTTTAATCCATTTTGAGTTTATTTTTCTGTGTGGTGTTTGAAAGTGATCTAGTTTCATTCTTTTACAAGTGGTTGACCAGTTTTCCCAGCACCACTTGTTAAAGAGATTGTTTTTACTCCATTGTATATTCTTGCCTCCTTTGTCGAAGATAAGGTGTCCATAGGTGCATGGATTTATCTCAGGGCTTTCCATTTTGTTCCATTGATCTATTTTTCTGTCTTTGTGCCAGTACCATACTGTCTTAATGACTGTGGCTTTGTAGTAGAGCCTGAAGTCAGGCAAGTTGATTCCTCCAGTTCCATTCTTCTTTCTCAAGATTGCTTTTGCTATTCGAGGTTTCTTGTATTTCCATACAAATCTTGAAATTATTTGATCTAGTTCTGAGAAAAATACTGCTGGTAGCTTGGTAGGGATTGCATTGAATATGTAGATTGCTTTGGGTAGTATACTCATTTTCACTATATTGACTCTGCTGATCCATGAGCATGGTATATTTCTCCATCTATTAGTGTCCTCTTTGATTTCTTTCATCAGTGTTTTATAGTTTTCGATATATAGGTCTTTAGTTTCTTTAGGTAGGAATATTCCTAAGTATTTTATTCTTTTCGTTGCAATAGTGAATGGAATTGTTTCCTTAACTTCTTTTTCTACTTTCTCATTATTAGTGTATAGGAATGCAAGGGATTTCTGAGTGTTGATTTTATATCCTGCAACTTTACTATATTCACTGATTAGCTCTAGTAGTTTTCTGGTTGAGTCTTTAGGATTTTCTATGTAGAGGATTATGCCATCTGCAAACAGTGAGAGTTTTACTTCTTCTTTTCCAATTTGGATTCCTTGTATTTCTTTTTCTGCTCTGATTGCTGTGGCCAAAACTTCCAGTACAATGTTGAAGAGTAGTGGTGAAAGTGGACACCCTTGTCTTGTTCCTGACTTTAGGGAAAATGGTTTCAATTTTTCACCATTGAGAATAACGTTAGCTGTGGGTTTGTCATATATAGCTTTTATTATGTTGAGGTATGTTCCTTCTATTCCTGCTTTCTGGAGAGGTTTTATCATAAATGGATGTTGAATTATGTCAAAGGCTTTTTCTGCATCTATTGAGATAATCATATGGCTTTTATTTTTCAATTTGTTAATGTGGTGAATTACATTGATTGATTTGTGGATATTGAAAAATCCTTGCATCCCTGGGATAAAGCCCACTTGGTCATGGTGTATGATCTTTTTAATGTGTTGCTAGACACATTTGGCTTCTGATTGCTAGAATTTTGTTAAGGATTTTTGCATCCATGTTCATCAGTGATACTGGCCTGTAGTTTTCTTTTTTGTGGTGTCTTTGTCAGGTTTTGGTATTAGGGTGATGGTGGCCTCATAGAATGAGTTTGGAAGTTTACCTTCCTCTGCAATTTTCTGGAATAGTTTCAGTAAGATAGGTGTTAGCTCTTCTCGAAATTTTTGGTAGAATTCAGCTGTGAAGCCATCTCGACCTCTGCTTTTGTTTGCTGGAAGATTTCTGATTATAGTTTCAATTTCCATGCTTGTGATGTGTCTGTTAAGATTTTCTATTTCTTCCTGGTTGAGTTTTGGAAAGTTGTACTTTTCTAAGAATTTGTCCATTTCTTCCAAGTTGTCCATTTTATTGGCATATAATTGCTGATAGTAGTCTCTTATGATTCTTTGTATTTATGTGTTGTCTGTTGTGATCTCTCCATTTTCATTTCTAATTTTATTGATTTGATTTTTTTTCTCTTTGTTTCTTGATGAGTCTGGCTAATGGCTTGTCAATTTTATTTATCCTTTCCAAGAATCAGCTTTTTGCTTTGTTGATTTTTGCTATAGTCTCTTTTGTTTCTTTTGCATTTATTTCTGCCCTAATTTTTAAGATATTTTTTCCTTCTACTAACTCTGGGGTTCTCTATTTCTTCCTTTTCTAGTTGCTTTAGGTGTAGAATTAGGTTATTTATTTGACTTTTTTCTTGTTTCTTGAGATATGCCTGTATTGCTATGAACTTTCCTCTTAACACTGCTTTTATAGTGTCCCACAGGTTTTGTGTAGTTGTGTTTTCATTTTCATTCATTTCTATGCATATTTTGATGTCTTTTTGATTTCTTCTGTGATTTGTTGATTATTCAGAAGGGTGTTGTTCAGCCTCCAAATGTTGGAATTTTTAATAGTTTTTCTCCTATAATTGAGATCTAACCTTAGTGCATTATGGTTAGAGAAGATGCTTGGAATGATTTCGATTTTTTGAGTTTATCAAGGTTAGATTTATGGCCCAGAATGTGATCTATCCTGGAAAAGTTTCCGTGTGCACTTGAGAAGAAGGTGAAATTCATTGTTTCGGGGTGAAATGTCCTATAGATATCAATTAGGTCTAACTGGTCTATTGTATCATTTAAAGTTTGCGTTTCTTTGTTAATTTTCTGTTTAGTTGATCTGTCCATAGGTGTGAGTGGGGTATTAAAGTCTCCCACTATAATTGTGTTATTATTAATTTCCCCTTTCATGCTTGTTAGCATTTGTCTTACATATTGCGGTGCTCCTCTGTTGGGTGCATATATATTTATAATTGTTATATCTTCTTCGTGGATTGATCCTTTGATCATTATGTAGTGGCCTTCTTTGTCTCTTTTCACAGCCTTTGTTTTAAAGTCTATTTTATCGAATATGAGTATTGCTACTCCTGCTTTCTTTTGGTCTCTGTTTGCATAGAATATCTTTTTCCAGCCCCTTCACTTTCAGTCTGTATGTGTCCGTTGTTTTGAGGTGAGTCTCTTTTAGGCAGCATATATAGGGATCTTGTTTTTGTATCCATTCAGCCAGCCTTTGCTTTTTGGTTGAGGCATTCAATCCATTTACATTTAAGGTAATTATTGATAAGTATGCTCCTGTTGCCATTTACTTTATTGTTTTTGGTTCAGATTTATATGCCATTTTTGTGTTTCCTGTCTAATGTCTATCCTTTAGCATTTGTTGGAGAGCTGGTTTGGTGGTGCTGAATTCTCTCAGCTTTTGCTTGTCTGTAAAGCTTTTGATTTCTCCTTCATATTTGAATGAGATCCTTGCTGGGTACAGTAGTCTTGGCTGAAGGTTGTTATCTTTCATCACTTTAAGTATGTCTTGCCATTCCCTCCTGGCCTGAAGAGTTTCTATTGAAAGATCTGCAGTTATTCTTATGGGGATTCCCCTTGTGTGTTATTTGTTGTTTTTCCTTGCTGCTTTTAATATTTGTTCTTTGTGTTTGGTCTTTGTTAATTTGATTAATATATATTTGGGGTGTTTCGCCTTGGGTTTATCCTATTTGGCACTCTCTGGGTTTCTTGGACTTGGGTGTTTATTTCCTTCCCCATTTTAGGGAAGTTTTCAACTATTATCTCCTCAAGTATTTTCTCATGGTCTTTCTTTTTGTCTTCTTCTTCTGGGACTTCTATAATTCGAATGTTGGAGCATTTCATATTTTCCTCAAGGTCTCTGAGGTTGTCCTCATTTCTTTTAATTAGTTTTTCTTTTTTCCTCACTGATTCATTTATTTCTACCATTCTATCTTCTATTTCACTAATCCTATCTTCTGCCTCAGTTATTCCACTATTTGTTGCCTCCAGAGTGTTTCTGATCTCATTTATTGTATTATTCATTATATGTTGTCTCTTTTTCATTTCTTCTAGGTCCTTGTTAAACCTTTCTTGCATCTTCTCAGTCTTTGACCCCTGGCTATTTATCTGTGATTCCATTTTGATTTCAAGATTTTGGATCATTTTCACTATCAGTATTCGAAATTCTTTCTCAGGTAGATTCCCTATCTCTTCCTCTTTTGTTTGGTTTGGTGGACATGTCTCCTGTTCCTTTACCTGCTGGGTATTCCTCTGCCTCTTCATCTTGGTTATATTGCTGCGTTTGGGTTGGCCTTTCTATTTCTGTGAATTTGTGGAGTTCTCTTTATTATTGAGGTTCCTCACTGTGTGTATGGTTGTATCAGTGGCTTGTCAAGGTTTCTTGATTAGGGAGGTTTGTGTTGGAGTTCTGGTGGTTGGAGCTGGATTTGCTCTCTCTGGAGTGCTGTGAAGTTTCTAGTTAAGGGTTATGAGACGTCAGTGGTTTTGGAGTATTTTTGAGCTGCCTGTATATGGAAGCTCAGGGGTGTGTCCTTTGTTGCTGGAGAATTTGCATCATATGTCTTGCTCTTGAACTTATTGGCCCTTGGGTGGTGCTCGATTTCAGTGTAGGTATGGAGGCATTTGATGAGCTCCTATTGAATAATGTTCCCTGTATTCAGGAATTCTCTGATGATCTCAGGATTTGGACTTAAGCCTCCTGATTCTGGTTTTCAGATTTATTTTTACAATAGCCTCAGGACTTCTCCATCTATACAGCACTGATGTTAAAACATCTAGGTTAAAGATGAAAGGTTTCTCCACATTGAGGATCACCCCTAGAGGATCACTGAATTACATGGAGGAGAGAAGAGGGAGGGGGTAGTTAGAGGTGAGTGGAATGGGATGAGGTGGAATCAAAAGAGGAGAGAGCAAGCTAGCCCGTAACCACTTTCTTGTGCGTGCTCCAAAGTCTGGATCTCTCAGAGGTGTTCACAGAGTTATACAGGGAAGAGGAGAGGGAGGAATTAGACAGAGGTGGCCAGGGGGGATAAAAGAGGGAAATGAAAAGGAGGGATGACAGATCCGGCCAGTAACCAGTTCCCTGAGTGTTCTCAACCTTCTGGAACACACAGATTCACAGAGTTGGGTAAAGAAGAGGAAGGGGAGGGAGGAGACAGAGGCCACCTGGTGGAGAAAAAGCGGGTCCAAAGGAGGAGAGAGTGGTCAAGCCAGTAATCTCGCTCTCAGGTAAAACTGGGTACTGAAGATTAGGTTTTTAAATGTACAAAATTGACAACAAATACCAAATGCAAAGATTAAAAATCTGGAGTAGAGATTGGATTTTCAAAAATAAAAAGAAAAGAAGAAGAAGGAGAAAAAAAGGAAAAAAAAAAGAAAAGTCACCAGAATTATTAAAGGACAACAACCTCCACCACAAAAAGACTATATATAGCATTTGCCTTAAAAATAGAGTTTTCTTTTTGAAAAGTAATAATAGGTTATAAAAATAATAAATAGAGATATAGAGGACTTAAAATTTTAAGAAAGTTAAAAAAAAGACGAAAAAGAAAAGAAGAAAAAAATTAAAAAAATCATGCTTCCACATCAAGTCAAAAAAAAAAAATTGATCATAAAAGTAGTAAAGTTATATCTGGCCCTTTCTCTGGCATTGTGGGCTGTGGGCTGTGGGGTCGCTACCAAGGCAGTTCCCTCTGTTTGACTTCCTCTGTTTGCTGGTCTCTTCCGTGTCTGATTTCCATCTTGACACAGGGAGGGCGGTGATGGCTCTACACTGGGCTTGCCCCTGCTCGTGGCGCACACCACTCAGGCTCTATGTCACTCCACCAGATAACCGTCTGGGGCCTGCCCTAGGCTTCATGCACCTCCCCAGTCTAAGCCACTCCAGGCTCGGTGCTCAGGAAGCCCTCCGAGGCGCAGATTTGGTTGGGCCTGCATTTTGTGCCCTTCCCAGGTCTGAGTAGTTAGGGAGTTTGGCAAGTGCAATTGCTGCGACTTCTGGCCTTTCTGTGCTGCTCAATTTTCTGAGAGTACCGCTGGGGCTCCTTCTCAGGCAGAAGATGACTGACCAGAGCCCGCAGGAGCTGCGATTGCCCCCTTCCAGCCCTTAAGGCTTTGGCTGCCTGTCACTGGAGGGGGATGGTCTGCAGCCAGCTATTTCCGATCCATCCTTTGTTCTGTGTGCGGTCCTGGCAGTGTCTTATTTTCAAGCATTTCACGTGGTAGCTACCCCACAGTCTGGTTTGCTAGCCCAAGTTAGTTCGTTCTGGCCACATGCGGGGCATTATGACCCGATTCTCGAGAAAAGCCCTGCAGCCCGCATCTCCTGCGGGCCCCGATTCTTAGAAAGCACTGCCGCTTGCGCCTCCTGCTCCTCCCTGCCCAACCCCCACTTGCTAGAGTCGGATGCAGGTGTTTGCGCTGCTTATCCGCTGGGGGATTTACTGTTGGGCTCGTAATCTGTTGGGTTTAATTATTTATTTATTTTTCCTTCCTGTTATGTTGCCCTCTGTGCTTTTAAGGCTCGCCACAGACTCGGTTGCGAGAATGTTTCCTGGTGTTTGGAAACCTCTCTTTTTAGAGTCTCTTCCCAGGATGGGATTCCCTTCCCGGACGGAGCTCCCTCCCTACCTCTTTTGTCTCTTTTTCGTCTTTTATGTTTATTCCTACCTGTTTTTGAAGCCACTGATCTGCTTTGCTGGATGCCTGATGTCCTCTGCCAGCAGTCAGAAGTTGTTTTGTGGAATTTACTCAGCATTGAAATGTTCTTTTGATGAAGAAGTGGAGGAGAAAGTTGTCTCCCCATCCTATTCCTCCACCATCTTTTTCCGCCTCCATCTTTGTTTTCTAAAACTTGTTTCTAGGTTGCTTTAAAAAATCACTTTGCTAGTATGTTTGAAATGTGGTTTTACATACATAAATTTATGTATTGTAAAAATGTAAGTATGGCTAGAAAAAGCTAAAGGTGCAATAAATAGATCCCATAGGAAAATGCTTGCACTTTTGGATTTATGAACATTATATTTTCTAGTCTTTCAAACTAATTCACTGATTAATGCTGCCACTTGCATTCCCTTAATCTGTTAAAATGCAGCTGCATATAAAACTGGTGACTAGATTTAGACTAAATTAAATATCCAATTCATTTAGCATCTGTTCAGGTTAGCCTACAATATTAGAATTAGTCAAAATTATCACTAATTTCACAAGGATTTTCACAAGTTCTCATTTACATATGTAAATTTTCAGTGCATGCTTAAGAGGACCAGACCTGTTCCTGGCTTCTACTGTAAAAAGTCCAGATTTTCAGTCAATAATGTGATTCTAAATATATCATTGAGTTGAGTTTTTAAATCTAAACTCCACTAATTCAGACAAATGTTTAAGTAGTTCCCAAAATCACTTGAAATCTCTGTCAGCTGAATGGTTAAGCAATCTTTTCAGTGGTTGCCTCTACTAAAACATAATGTTCTCACTTGCCTGAGGAAGAGATGGAGCCTCGTAGAGAACCCAGACACTATGATCCTTTACTGATTTATCTCCATTCCTCCTTAGATCTGGTCCCAGTTCTGAGTTTGATTTGCAGATCTGAATGGCAGAATCTGGTTTTAAAGGATCAACTTTACTACACATCAAAATAGTAAGTGCTGTAATGTTACCTTGAGTCAAACAGTGAAGAGTATGAAGTATGCTGCTGCTGCTGCTGCTGCTAAGTCACTTCAGTCGTGTCCGACTCTGTGTGACCCCATAGACAGCAGCCCACCAGGCTCCCCCCATCCCTGGGATTCTGCAGGCAAGAACATTGGAGTGGGTTGCCATTTCCTTCTCCAATGCATAAAAGTGAAAAGTGAAAGTGAAGTCGTTCAGTCGTGTCTGACTCTTAGCGGCCCCATGGACTGCAGCCTACCAGGCTCCTCCGTCCATGGGATTTTCCAGGCAAGAGTACTGGAGTTGGGTGCCATTGCCTTCTCCAAGTATGAAGTATATTTAACTCAAATTTCAACTTTAGTTTTGAAGAGGTAATGAGCCAATACTGGTCAAGAGGTCAATGCAGCATCTCTCCTGTGGAAGAAAGAACAGGAGATGAATATTTTCTAACTACAAGCTGGGGCAGTGAGCAGTTTTTCAGTTGCAGTATGGTGGTGGGTGGAAGATAATTAAAATCTTGAGATGTGTATTCATCAGACCCTAGTGCTTCTGCCTCGTTTATTGTTTGACAATGAAGGAATAAGGATCCAGATAACCCCAAAACTATGTTAAAGTTGTCAGAAGCCTAAGTATTAAAAAAAAAAAAAAAAAGGAAAACAAGCAAACATAAACAGACTTTTTAAAAATATTTTGCTTTAAGGCGAAAATTACAAGGAAACACAGTACTAAGGATGAGAAATTTGTTGTTAGGTTGCTAAATTGAGTCTGACTCTTCCCTACCTCATGGACTGTGGCATGCCAGGTTTCTCTGTCCTTCACTCTCTTCCAAAGTTTGCTCAAACTCATGTCCACTGAGTTGGAGATGCCATTCAAACATCCTGTCCTCTGTCACCCCCTTCTCCTTCCCTCAATCTTTCCCAGCATCAGAGTCTTTTTCAGTAAGTTGGTTCTTTGCATCATGTGGCCAAAGTATTGGAATATAGAGAAACTGGGATGAGTGCATGCTAAATTGCTTCAGTTATGTCCAACTCTTTGTAATCCTTTGAACTGTAGCCTGCCAGGCTCCTCTGTCCATGGGACTCTCCAGGCAAGAGTACTGGAGTGATTGCCATGCCCTCCTCTAGGAGATCTCTCTGACTCAGGGATCGAATCCTGTCTCATGTCTCCTGCATTGGCCGGTGAATTCTTTACCACTAGCTCCACCTGGGAAGCCTGTTGAGAAACTTAACAGTACTCAAAATGTATGTGGCTCTTGTATTATGGCAATACTAGGTGAAAACAAAGCAAACAGAGAATGAAGATGAGAAAAATATGCCACTGCTGCTGCTTCTAAGTAGCTCCAGTCGTGTCCGACTCTGTGCGACCTCATAGATGGCAGCCCACCAGGCATATTTTTAAGTATCTTGACAATTACGTACTTTTTCTGGCTTCTGATTTGCTACGGTCAACACCTTCAGAAGCTGTCTGTTAAAATAGATAAAAATAACTCTGCAGTTTTAATATCATTTCCTGGATCACATTTGTAAATTTGTTGTTTCCTGACAATAGTGCTTGTCAGAGTCTTGAATATTTAAGTTTTAAATCAAGAAACCCAAAGATAAATTGTCTTTGATACTGTGCTAACATTAGATGACTATAACACTTAAGTGTTTATTGCACTGTTTGGTCATCAGATACAATTAGCAGATACTTTCATTGTTACCAATGTTATATTAAAAATTATAATAAGGTGTGTATAGCCTTATTATTTTTTATAAAACATGTGTATCCCAGGTCTTTTCAATTATGTAAAGAACAGCTTCCCTTAAGCTTACTTGACTTGTCCAAATATTAATTTTTTCTCTCATCTGTTCTCAGCATTCTATGCTTTAACACTCCCTAAGTATAGTCTTTCCAGTCAGGTCTTGCTCAGCTCTGTAGACTTGAAACTCTACCTCTGTAGTGAAATTCATTAATGAGTTGCTCTTCATTGTATAGATTTGTTTTAAACTTGTAAGAAGGTGGCATTATTATCATGTTTTTCATTTAAAGGTGATTGAGCAGGTAAGGCTCATTGCTGAATCATACATAACAGCAGAAAGGAGCATATAAAAATGGTTTTCTCAAATTAATATAAAGTTCCACTGAAATATCTATGTAATAGCAGGAAATAAATGATTTGATTTTTTTCATGAAATGTTTTCTGTTTTTTGACTAAATACCTAATTTGATTTATTTTTACTGTTTTTTAAATAAGTACATATGAAAGACTATATTGTGCTTATATTTTTAATTAAATGTTTTATTTTGAGATAACTTTAGAATCACATGCAACTGTAAGAAATAATACAGGAAAATCCATATATTCTTTGCCCAGTTTCTCCCATAGTAACACCTTGCAAAACTATTTTACAACATTGCAACCAAGATATTGACATAGATAGTCAATATTAAACATTTCTATCTCAAGGATCCATCATGTTGCCTTTTTATAACCACATCTATTTCCATCCCACCTCACCTTCTTCTTAACCTCTAGTCATCACTAATTCATTCTCCGTTTTTATATTTCTTGTCATTTCAAGAATGTTATATATATCTGGAGTCATATATTAATGTAGTCTTTTGGAATTGACATTTTTCATTCAGCACAATTCCCTGGAGATTCATCACGCTGTGTGTATTAGTAGTTCATCCTTTTTATTGCTTCTTAGTACATTATGGAGGTACAACAGTTTGTTTACTCATTAAGGACATCAGGCTGTTTCTACTTTTGGGTGATACAGATAAATAACAAGCTGTTATAAACATGAATGTGCATGTTTTTGTGTGAACAAAAGCCTTCAATTCTCTGAGGTAAAATTCCTGGGAGTGCAATATTTGGGTTTTATGATAATTGAATGTTTCATTTTCTAAGAAAATTATCACTATTTTCCACAGGGACTGTACCATTTTAATTCCCACCAGCATTTGGGATTTTGATCAGGAAGCCACATTTGGTCTTTATATCAGCTTTCATATTTAGATCTCCAATTGATCTATACTTGTTTTATTTTTAGAAAGTAAAAATTAAAATTTACTATTTTGCTGTATGATTTTCAACTGACCATCCATCCTACTGATCACCTTACTGCTTTAATTCAGGTGAACATAAAGATGTGTGTCTATTTCTAGACTTCATAACATTTCATTTGCCTGTCTACTTTTGTGACAGTATTACACTGCTCTTCCTGCTGTAGCGTTACAATCGATCTTAGTATTTAGTAGTTTAAATTCCCCAGTTTTGGTTTTCTTGTTTAATATTGATTTGTCTATACATTTTAGAATCAGCTTGTAAATTTCTACAAAAACTGTGAAAGTTTTCACTTGGATTTCATTAAATTTATAGGTCAGTTTGAGAGGACGGACTTATTTACAACTTGAATTTTCAAATGACTAATATAGTGTGATATATCTATTATTTAGATCTTTGTCAATTGTTCTACATAATGTCTGTAGAATTTTACCAAGTGCTGGGCCTACATTTATTGACATGATTATTAAATTGCTCTCCCTTTTGTAGTCAATGTGACACAATATATAGATTGATTTTTAAAGTGTTGAGACCACCTTGAATTACTGTAATCAACACTGAGATGTATAATCATTATTATTTGTTATTTATCACTAGGCCTAATTTGCTAATATTTTAGTTGGCTTATTGCCTTCATGTTCATGAGAAAAGTTGGACTATATCAGGTTTTGGTGTCAGCATTGTCCTGGCCTCTTGAAACTGAGAAATTTCTCTTCCTTCTCTATCTTTCAAAAGTATTTATATAGGATGCATAGGATTAGTGCTATCTCTTCCTTAAATTTTTGTTAGAAGGATTTTTTTCTTAATTAGAAGAATTTTAATAGCAATTTCAGTTTTTGAGAGATAAAGGAGCATGCAAATATTTTTATTTTACCCATTTTGATATATTTTGTTTCTAAAGAATTTGTCTGTTTTCCCTCTATTGAGGAAGTAATGCTTTTGCTGTCTGTGAGGTTGTTGGCAGTGTTTCTCTCTCTCTGTTATTCTTTAATATTAAATTTTTGCCTTCAGATTTTCTTTATTGTCTACGTCTATTTCATTTTCTTCTCATATTGTCATTATTGTTCTAGTTTATTTGGTTTAGTATTACTGTAGTTCCTTAAGAAACAAGATATTGATTTTTAACCTTTTGTATTAAGTATTTCTTTAAAACTATATACATTTCTCTCTAACCTCTGTTTTAGTTACATTCCATCCATTTTGATATATTGCTTATTATTATCATGAAGTTAAATTTTTCTCTTTCTCTTTCTTTTGTTTAATACATTTTCTTAAAATATATTTTTAATATTCCAGTAAATTGGACTTCTTAATGAATTTTACTTGATGTTCAAATTAACTCTGTTATTGTTAAGAGTTCTGTGAGTCCTTAAAAGAGAATTTTGTCATTGTTGGGTATAATGTTCTAGTTATATTTTCAAAATTGCTTTACAACTAATATGTTTATTTTCAAACAGAATTCCAAAAGGTAATATTTAATGAAAAAAATATATATCCTTTTCCTTTAACTATATGAAGTTGAATGGTGAAAGGATTTATCCATCATAGTTTGTTTAATGTGAGAACATCAGTGACTCCATTTCTTAGAAGAAATTCCTCCTTTTATACTCTTTTCTAGCCATTTAATTCAAATCTGTTCATCAGTGGTAGATCTGAGAAAACAGGCTTATCATTTGGACTCCATTTAGAAAATACTATTTTGAGAATAAATCCAAAAACGTCATTCTTTGAAAAAGAGAGTAAGGAAAAGAAAGCTAATAAAATTATAAAGAGAAATCTTTCTTCCATCTCATTGTCACTCTTGATAGTGCAATCTAGATTGAGGTACAAACTTGAAAGAGAAATAATCCATATTTACCCTTTGTTTGTGCAGTTGTACAGAAAAGCAGAAATAAAGATGTCAGCACCTCTTTGCAGGAACATGACTTTGCTCCTTCTCTACTTGATTGCTGACTAAATTCTAGCAGCACTTTGATGGCAATTTGAGAGCTTGACATTATCTTCTGTTAAATGTTCTGCATGTCTTAGTGCAACTCAGAAGCCTTATGTTATCACTTTGACCTGCAATTCTGAACGTATTAAGCCTGTTTATACCACCATTTTCTGGGCTTCTCTTTTCTAACTCATTTTCCTTCTTGCCACTGTTCTCCCTCATACATCTGACACTTTCCTTTGTTACTCAGTGAAATGAAGCATGCTTATGCTTTCCTATTGAAGGTTCTCCCCACCCCCATCCCTGACACAGTCAACTATAATCTATTGCTACATTATATGAATTCCATTATTTTTCCACTGTGTTAACTTCAAGTGCCTTAAGCTGAGTTCTTCTACCATGGGACCAAAAGAACTAGAGTTTGTGAAAGTGAACTAATCACCAAAGCTATATATCTATAATTTAATAGATTGCTTATTCATTCAGGTATCTGTAAGATTTCCCAGGGAATTTCACAAGCTATGCCATTTAAATAAAACCCATTAGATCTAATGTTCAAGGGAGAAGAAACTAGATTCTGTTTGGAACATTCAGAAACAACAAACACTGGAAGAACGGACATTTTAAGAATAAAAATTCAGTGAAGTTTAAGATACCACTTTCTAACTTGCCTAATTCACATCTCCTTGGTCTCTTTCTCATTATTATATTTACCTGAGTTTTAACAATGCATCATGTTTCTGTGATGGCATCTTAAATGTATTTTTGTATAACATCCAGTAACAAGTCTTATAATTTAAGAGAAGAGTTAACTAAAATCGTAGCATAAGCCATAAAATCAAGCTCTAGAACTACATTTTTCCTTCCCCCTAAACAGAGAGAGATCACAGGAGCTCATAGAATGTTGTAGGAAAGTTTCATAATTTCATCCCTCTCTGGGCTCTTTTTTAAAATATGATTTTATCTGTCTATTTATTTTTGGCTGTTTATTTGTGGCAGCATGGGTTTTCCTCCAGTTGTCAGTGGGGAGCACTCTGTTTGTGGTGCACAGGCCTCTCATTGAGCTGACTTCTCTTGTTGTGGTGCATGGGCTCAATAGTTGTGACTCATGAGGTTAGTTGCCCAGAGGCATTTGGGATCCTCCTGAACTAGGGGATCGAACCCATGTCTCCTGCATTGGCAGACAAATTCCTATCCAGTCTGCCAGCAGAGAAACCTCACCTTCTGGGATCTTAATTATATACCCCAAGTACTATGCATTGGATGACTTAACAGATCAACAGTCTAATGGTGCACTCTCTGGGATCTTCTTATTAAGTGCACTGGCTTTTTAAAATGTTAATAATAAAATAAAATATCATCCATGACATCTTCTGTTTTCTCCATTGTTAAAACATAAATAAATACTACTTTACTTAAGTAAAGACCAAATATTTGATCATTTCACACCTTGAGATGATTGTGTTTTTTAACAAAGAGTCATAGAGAAAATTCAAGCCATGGTTACACTAGAACATGGAGAGAGTTTAATTGAATTATAACAACATTACTAACAATTTCAAGGTCAGATACTATTTTAAAAATCTGTTATGACAATACTTACTACCGCATTTCTGCCTATTACCAATCTTGCATTTCTGCCTATTACCAATATTGTAGCCAAAGATTTGCAATCCATTTTGGGTTCCTTTTCTCTTTTCAGAAAGAGATTTAAATTTAGACTTTCAGATTGCTTATCAGAGTTGGCAGTAGACATTCTGGTGATTAAGTGGCAGAAAGAAAATTTTTAGGCATAATAAACCACTTTTCGGCACTCATTTTCTTTTTCAATGACTTTTGCTCTCTGTGCATGACAGAACAGGTATGTGAAGGAGCACATGACTGGGTGAGTCAGCTTTGGTTCAGCTCTGACATTATTTAGTTGGGTAATATTATCTAAGTCTATGAAACTCCTTGTCTTCCACAGTGGAAACAACTACTACATCACTGGGTTGGTGTAAATATCAAAGAAAATATTGCATGCAAAATTTAAAAGACAGTTATTATTGTCATCCTTTGTAAATGGTTCAAACTAAGGTTAGGGAAGCAATGGAGAGGAAGAAAGATGAATGTTTATATATTAATTTGCTAACTTCCAAATAATGTAATAAGAAATTTTATAGATTAGTGATTATAAGTTTAACACTATTGACTAATTATATACATATGTGTGTGTACATATATTAATTATATGTAGTTTGAATGTACTATGGTCACTTACATTTCTAATCATTTCTGAAAGGAAAAAGGTAACCTCCAAAATTAAAATTTCTGTAGTGTGGTATTTACTGGAGAAGGACATGGCAACCCACTCCAGTGCTCTTGCCTGGAGAATCCCAGGGATGGAGGAGCCTGGTGGGCTGCCGTCTATGGGGTCACACAGAGTCGGACACGACTGAAGCGACTTAGCAGCAGCAGCAGCAGCAGTGTGGCATTTTGCCTTGAGTCTTGTTTGTTTGTTTTTTTTCCAGTGCTGTAGTCTATTTTGGTAAATGGGCTAAAATGACTAAAAGAGTGTGCAACAAATCTTATGTGAAAGTAGGGCAGGCTGTTCTCACCTTACAGTCAGGCAGGCTGCATTGCCTAGCAGGTAAGACCATACGATGCAGCATCAGATTGCCTCAGCATCATCACTTCCTAGTTGTGTGAATTTGACAAGCTATTTAAACATTATGAACCCCAAGTTCTGCATCTATAGAATAGGGATAAAAAGCATCTATTTCTTAGAGTTGTTATGAAGTTAGATAAGTTATTGAATGTATAGCACTTAGAATAGTTTCTATCAGACAGTAAATACTCAGTACATTTTAATTATTACCATTTCCAGATTTTATAGCCTAGGTTTTCAGTGATGCTGTACTGGTGGCTCAGATGGTAAAGAATCTTCCTGTAATGCAGGAGACCCAGGTTCAATCCATGGGCCAGAAATATCCCCTGGAGAAGGGAATGGCAACTCACTCCAGTATTCTGGCTATATGACTCTTACTCTGTTTTCTACCACCTGTCTATTTCCTCTCCAAAGCTCTTACTTTTCCCCTCATATTTCTCTTTCCATCTTTTCCTTCACTGGAAACAGATGAAATCTTGACTGTACAAGCTGAAAAGCAGGTCTCTTCTTACCTCACCAGGCCACAAGTGGGAGCTGAACTGTTTAAGCATGAATGATGGAATTGAACTGATGTGAGCAAATTTCATATTGTCTCAGTGTTATTTGTGGTGTCAGATATATTTGTAGAATCCTTCTATTTGGAAGGTCTTCTTAGGTTAAATTAAAGGTTATAAGTGATACTCACAGCCCACTGCAACAAGCACTTTATAAATAGTGTAAATTCTGAGAAAACTGTGAGAGTTTAACTAACTCTCTAGATATTTTGGACAATCATAGTTTTCAAGGTATACAGTAGTCATTTTAATAATAACACCATCCCTGTCTTATTGATACTTCCATACCCCCTATCCTTTCATACATTGTTTTTCCTCAAAGAATACATTACCTTCTAAGCTATTATATATTTTGTTTGTTTATTTAATTTTTAAACTTTCCATCTCTACCCACTGGAATGTAACTTTCATAAGAATGGTGATTTATGCCTGTCTTCTTTATCAGTATAGTCCCTCAATCTCAGAAAGGCTTCTGGCACATAACAGGTATATCAAGTTAACAATGCCTCTAACTGACAAAAATCAGTTTGTTTTTCATAAGAACTTTACACTTTCTTTGCCTCATCTCATATGAGAGTTATTCATTCATTCACTTACTCAATATTGTTGATACAAATCCATGCCCCAAACTGAAATCCTAACCTTTTCTGTGAAATTTATTCCATTCACTTCTTCCCAATCTGAGTGAAATTCAAACTATTCTTCCGGTTGCTTAGATTAAAATATCCTGGGTCATTTTTGACCTGTTTTTCCTCATGTATCCTTTCTAAAAGCAAATGCTTTTGACTCTATCATCAAAATATTTCTGAAGTTTAAACATCTGTTATCATTTCTATTGCTTTCATAGTGGTAGCCAGTATCTTCTCTTGTCTAGGTTATTGCAAAACATACCTAATTAGTCACCTTGATTTCATTTTTTTTCCTGGACAGATTTAGCTGTTAGATTCTTCTAGTCAGAACAAAGCACAAAGACTTTCAAAGATTTGTAAGATCAATTTCAGTGCTTGAATCATCTCTTAGTAAATTAATCACTCATCTAAATTTCAGCCACGTTGAAATCTCTTATGTTCTTGGATTTTACCAAGCATACTCCATCTCAGGGCTGTTTTGTTGTCTTCTCCTTTGGGATGGCATGCTGTTCTTCTAGACACTGCAGGAAATTTCTTCTGATTCAGTGAGTAGATCTTATGTATAATTTGACCTATGACTTTTAGACAATATAGTCTCTTTATTTGCAAAGTGAAATAGAAATTTCCTTTATATTTTTATGGCCTTGTAGCAATGATATGCTTTAATGTTGGTTAGGTTATACATTATTCAGGTCCTAAAACTGCACTAGAGAAAACTGTAAATGATTATGCAAAAAAATAAATAAATAAAGGCTCAAATGGTCAAATATGTCGTGTGTAATATAAACCAAATGATGGCTTCCTGGGTGGCTCCATAAGTAAAGAATCCGCCTCCAATGCAGGAAATATAGGAGACACGGGTACAGCTCCTGGGTCAGGAAGATCCCCTGGAGCAGGAAATGGCAACCCACTCCAGCATTCTTGCTGGAAAATCCCCACAGAGGAGCCTGATGGGCTACAGTCCATGGAGTCACAAGGAGTTAGAAAGGACTGAAGCAACTGAGCACTCATGAGCTCGCCTGCAAGGGAAATCTGTGATAACTTGTTTCACTAACTGAGTCTATGTTTCTCACACTTGACACAATGTCTTCCAGCTTCTAAAAGCACACACTAGCTCCTCTAGATAGATTTCCTCTTTCTTTATCAGTTATTGGACAATTGGCCACCAGAGTGTAGAACTGATGAACTGCTTTATGCAGTTATTTGACACATGAAAATCAGTATCTGTGGAAGATGATGTTTTGCTGCTGGTGTCAACATGGACAGACTAACAATCTCAGAGTTTGTGAGAGTTTTATGATTGGTAGTGCAGTATATAGTTGAGGATAATCTCCAGAGTCAGAGAGCCTAGATTTGATATCCATTTAACTACTTACTGGGCTTCCCAGGCGGTTCAGTGGTAAAGAGGGCCCCATGAGATGCAGGCTTGATGTGTGGCTCAGGACGATCCTCTGGAGTAGGAAATGCAACCTACTTCAGTCTTCTTGCCTGAAAAATTCCATGGACAGGGGAGTCTGGCAGGCTACAGGCCATGGGGTTGCAAAGAGTTGGACACAACTGGATGGCATCACTGACTCGATGGACGTGAGTCTGAGTGAACTCCAGGAGTTGGTGACAGGCAGGGAGGCCTGGCGTGCTGCAATTCATGGGGTCGCAAAGAGTCGAACACAACTGAGCAACTGAACTGAACTGAGTGCACACACATAAACACATACACACCCTCTTACTAGCCGTGCACTCATGCCAGTTGTTTAAACTCTTTCAGTTTCTTTATCTATTAAATGAGATTAACAATAGTAACTTCCTCACGAGATTGTTAAGAAAATTACAAGTGAGTTAATAAATGCAATTCTCTTAAACAATGCTGACCTACATAGATACATACTCAGAAATTGTTATTTATTACTATGTTGCACTTCTCTTTCCTTTTAAATAATATTCTTTGGTGGGGAAAACAGATGCTTCTGAGAATCTGTTAACTTGGTTTTACTCACAAAAGCTGTACTCAAACACATACACACAAAATTTTATATACAATTCCCATAGGTTTCCAGAGACCCCTGAAGCTCACTCTTATAATAAATGACTAAATGTCTCTATGCATGTCTGCTCAGTCCTGTCTGACTCTTTGTGAACTCCTGGACACCAAGGAGCCTGCCAGGCTCCTCTATCCAATCACATCAGTAATCACGTTAAATATGAACAGACTAAACACAACAGTTAAAATACAGAGATTTCCATATTGACTAAAAAAGCAAGATCCAAACATATATGATATGCCATCTAAAGAAAACCCACTTTAAAAATCAAGTTATTGATCATTTAAATTGAAAAGGGTGAAAAAAGTATATGGGAAAGATTAACTCAGAAGATCTGCATTGTTTAAACCCTTCAATTGCAAAGAAGTCTTTTTGTTAATATTGGCCTTTGGGTGGTGGAGTGGGGTGGGGAGATGGGGGGGTTGGGTGGTGGCTTCTGGGCAATGAGCACTTCTAATGTTCTTTCTAAAAAAGGGTATACTTTTGGGCCTGCAACTTTGGCTATGCTGAATTAATCGGCTTAGATAGTTATGCTAGCAATGTGATTTGTGGTGAATATCTACTTTTGCTCTGGATTTCTGGATCTTGAGGAGTTAAGGTCAGTCAGATGAAGATCCTGGCATCTGGTCCCATCATTTCATGACAAATAGATAGGGAAACAATGGAAACAGTGAGAGACTTTATTTTCTTGGGCTCCAAAATTGCTTCTTGACTTCCCTACTTTTGCATTCCAGTCCCCTATAATGAAAAGGACATCTTTTTAGATGTTAGTTCTAAAAGGTCTTGTAGATCTTCATAGAACCGTTCAACTTCCATTTCTTCAGCGTTACTGGTTGGGGCATAGACTTGGATTACCATGATATTGAATGGTTTGCCTTGGAGATGAACAGAGATCATTCTGTCATTTTTGAGACTGCATCCAAGTACTGCATTTTGGACTCTTTTGTTGACCATGATGGCTACTCCATTTCTTCTGAGGGATTCCTGCCCGCAGTAGTAGATATAATGGTCATCTGAGTTAAATTCACCAATTCCAGTCCATTTTAGTTTGCTGAGTCCTAGAATGTCAATGTTCACTGTTGCCATCTCTTGTTTGACCACTTCCAATTTGCCTTGATTCATGGACCTGACATTCCAGGTTCCTATGCAATATTGCTCTTTACAGCATCAGACCTTGCTTCTATCACCAGTCACATCCACAGCTAGGTATTGTTTTTGCTTTGGCTCCATCCCTTCATTCTTTGTGGAGTTATTTCTCCACTGATCTCCAGTAGCATATTGGGCACCTACTAACATTGGGAGTTCCTCTTTCAGGATCCTATCATTTTGCCTTTTCATACTGTTCATGGGTTTCTCAAGGCAAGAATACTGAAGTGGTTTGCCATTCCCTTCTCTAGTGGACCACATTCTGTCAGACCTCTCCACCATGGCGTGCCCATCTTGGGTTGCCCTGCGGGGCATGACTTAGTTTCATGACTTAGTTTCATGACTTAGTTTCACTGAGTTAGAAAATGCTGTGGTCCTAGTGTGATTAGATTGACTAGTTTTCTGTGAGTATGGTTTCAGTGTGTCTGCCCTCTGATGCTCTCTTGCAACACCTACCATCTTACTTGGGCTTCACTTACCTTGGGCGTGGGGTATCTCTTCACAGCAGCTCCAGCAAAGTGAAGCTGCTGTTCCTTACCTTGGATGAGGGGTATCTCCTCACCGCTGCTCTCCTGACCTTCAACATGGGATGGCTCCTCTAGGCCCTCCTTGCCCACACAGCCTCTCCTCCTTGGACTTGAGGTTGCTCCTCCGGGCCACTGCCCCTGGGCTCCAGTGTGGAGTTGCTCCTCCCTGTCACTGCCCTGGCCTCGGGCATGGGATTATAGGGGACTGGAATACAAAAGTAGGAAGTCAAGAAACACTTGGAGTAACAGGCAAATTTGGCCTTGGAATGCAGAATGAAGCAGGGCAAAGACTAATAGAGTTTTGCCAAGAAAATGCACTGGTCATAGCAAACACCCTCTTCCAACAACACAAGAGAAGACCCTACACATGGACATCACCAGATGGTCAACACTGAAATCAGATTGATTATATTCTTTGCAGCCAAATATGGAGAAGCTCTATACAGTCAACAAAAAAAAGACCAGGAGTTGACTGTGGCTCAGATCATGAACTCCTTATTACCAAATTCAGACTGAAATTGAAGAAAGTGGAGAAAACCACTAGACCATTCAAGTATGACCTCAGTCATATCCCTTATGACTATACAGTGAAGTGAGAAATAGATTTAAGGGCCAAGATCTGATAGATAGAGTGCCTGATGAACTATGGAATGAGGTTCACGACACTGGACAGGAGACAGGGATCAAATAATCCCCATGGAAAAGAAATGCAAAAAAGCAAAATGGCTGTCTGGAGAGGCCTTACAAATAGCTGTGAAAAGAAGAGAGGTGAAAAGCAAAGGAGAAAAGGAAAGATATAAGCATCTGAATGCAGAGTTCCAAAGAATAGCAGAAGAGATAAGAAAGCCTTCTTCAGCAATCAATGCAAAGAAATAGAGGAAAACAACAGAATGGGAAAGACTAGAGATCGCTTCAAGAAAATTGGAGATACCAAGGGAACATTTCATGCAAAGATGGGCTCAATAAAGGACAGAAATGGTATGGACCTAACAGAAGCAGAAGATATTAAGAAGAGGTGGCAAGAATACACAGAAGAACTGTACAAAAAGATCTTCACGACCCAGATAATCATGATGATGTGATCACTCATCTAGAGCCAGACATCCTGGAATATGAAATCAAGTGGGCCTTAGAAAGTATCGCTACAAACAAAGCTAGTGGAAGTGATGGCATTCCAGTTGAGCTATTTCAAATCCTGAAAGATGATGCTGTGAAAGTGCTGCACTCAATATGCCAGCAAATTTGGAAAACTCAGCAGTGGCCATAGGACTAGAAATGGTCAGTTTTCATTCCAGTCCCTAACAAAGGCAATACTAAAAATGCTCAAACTACCGCACAATTGCACTCATCTCACATGCTAGTAAAGTAATGCTCAAAATTCTCCAAACCAGGCTTCAGCAATACGTGAACCATGAACTCCCTGATGTTCAAGCTGGGTTTAGAAAAGGCAGAGGAACCAGAGATCAAGTTGCCAACATCTGCTGGATTGTGGAAAAAGCAAGAGAGTTCCAGAAAAACATCTATTTCTGCTTACTGACTATGCCAAAGCCTTTGAATATGTGGATCACAATAAACTGTGGAAAATTCTGAAAGAGATAGGAATAACAGACCACCTGACCTTCCCCTTGAGAAATCTGTATGCAGGTCAGGAAGCAAGTTAGAACTGGACATGGAACAACGGACTGGTTCCATATAGGTAGAGTACGTCAAGGCTGTATATTGTCACCCTGCTTATTTAACTTCTATGCATAGTACATCATGAGAAATGCTGAACTGGAAGAAACACAAGCTAGAATCACGATTGCTGGGAGAAATATCAAGAACCTCAGATATGCAGATGACACCACCCTTCTGGCAGAAAGTGAAGAGGAACTAAAAGCCTCTTGATGAAAGTGAAAGAGGAGAGAGAAAAAGTTGGCTTAAAGCTCAACATTCAGAAAACGAAGATCATGGCATCCGGTCCCATCACTTCATGGGAAATAGATGGGGAAACTGTGGAAACAGTGTCAGACTTTATTTTGGGGGGCTCTAAAATCACTGCAGATGGTGACTGCAGCCATGAAATTAAAAGACGCTTACTCCTTGGAAGAAAAATTATGACCAACCTAGATAGGATATTCAAAAGCAGAGACATTACTTTGCCGACTAAGGTCCATCTAGTCAAGGCTATGGTTTTCCTGTGGTCATGTATGGATGTGAGAGTTGGACTGTGAAGAAGGCTGAGTGCCGAAGAATTGATGCTTTTGAACTGTGGTGTTGGAGAAGACTCTTGAGAGTCCCTTGGACGGCAAGGAGATCCAACCAGTCCATTCTGAAGGAGATCAGCCCTGGGATTTCTTTGGAAGGAATGATGCTGAAGCTGAAACTCCAGTACTTTGGCCATCTCACGCGAAGAGTCGACTCACTGGGAAAGACTCTGATGCTGGGAGGGAGTGGGGGCAGGAGGAGAAGGGGACGACAGAGGATGAAATGGCTGGATGGCATCACTGACTCGATGGACGTGAGTTTGAGTCAACTCCAAAAGTTGGTGATGGACAGGGAGGCCTGGTGTGCTGCTATTCATGGGGTCACAAAGAGTCGGACACGGCTGAGCCACTGAACTGAACTGAAAATTACTTCAGATGGTGACTGCACCCGTGAAATTAAAAGATACTTGCTCCTTGGAAGAAAATCTATGACCATCCTAGACAGCATATTAAAAAGCAGAGACATTACTTTGCCAACAAAGGTCCATATAGTCAAAGCTATGTTTTTACCAGTAGTCATGTGTCAGTGTGACAGGTGTAGCATAAAGAAAGCTGAGAACTGAAAAACTGATGCTTTTGAACTGTAGTAGTTGGAGAAGACTCTTGAGAATCTCTTAGAGAGCAGGGAGATCAAACCAGTCAATCCAAAAGGAAGTCAACTCTGAATATTCATTGGAAGGACTGATGCTGAAGCCCCAATATTTTGGCCACCTGATGTGATGAGATGACTCATTGAAAAGGAACCTGATGCTGCGAAAGAGTAAGGTCAGGAGAAGAAAGGAGCAACAGAGGATGAGACTGTTGGATGGCATCACCAACTCAATGGACATGAGTTTGAGCAAGTTCAGTGAGATAGTGAAGGCCAGAAAAGCCTGGCATTTTGTAGTTCATGGGGTGACGAAGATTCAGACACCACTTAGTAACAACAACAGCATTTACCACATGAACTACAATGTTTGACTTTTACAAAAATTAGGTGAGATCTTTGGTTTCAGAGATTTTAGCACAATCCCAGCACATGAGAAACTAGTGTTAACTAGTATTTTAGGTGGGATGCCTAGCTTGATGATAATGAATGAGTATGCTACCAAGTCATTTAGTAACAAATTGCCTTTGAGGTAGTTACTGTCTTGCTTTTTGAGAAGTGATACCTTATCACTTGGTCACCTGATTCACAATTTGAATAACAAGTATTTCAATTTAACTTGTTTAAGGAAATGTACTACAGTAATTCAAGTTACACCTCTAAGGGGCAATATAAATGAACACAAAAGAGATATAAATCTTTCTCTCACCTTTCTTTCTCTATTTGTGTGTGTGAGAGGGGATGACAGTTCTGTTTGTAGTTCAAGATTAATTTATTAACAAGAAATATCAACTTTGGTAATTAATAGATATGAAGTTATTGATTTTATTTTTTGTAGTCAGAATATATCTCCTCAAACTGGAAGCACCTAATTATTTAGCTGGCACATTTTTTCTTAAAGATAGTGACCCAATGAAAGAAGAGTGCTCTTCCTAAGTCCTTGGTGCATCTGGGCCTCTATTCCTATCTTGCTGGTCCAGCACAACCCTCAGTTGAGCATTTTATTGGCACTGGTACCCTATAAGCCAGAGAGGCAACTTGAAAATTATGCAGTTCATTCTTTAGATTGTTGGAATGTGTCTCAATCTTGCTTTTCAGTTATATTATAAGTCCTGGTTTTAGATATGAGATTTGATTCTCTCTCACAGGCTTATAGTTTGTAGTTAAAAGAAGGCTGCTCATGTGCTTAGAAACTTCAGGGATCAATCTTGAGTGTTTGAAATATTTGCTTAAAGTTTATTTGCTTAATCAGGCTTTTTAGCTGATTGCTAAAAGTTCAGTGTTTGCTTTATGCAATTCTAGAGGGTACTGTTATGAAGCACTCTACAAATTGCTGCTGAAATGTACATTATTATCCAAGGGTCTTATTTCATTTGGTCATATTTTCCTATCAGCAATGAGCACAGAAAGAAATATTTAAGTCATTCCTTTACAAAAAAATAAATACAAGAAAAATAAGAGCTTCCAAGATACTCTTCTGAAGGAACTCATTAAAAGTATTTGAAATTGTAAAGTATTTGATTCATACCTTCATTTAAGTCATAACTTTAAGATCTAATAACAGTCATTTTAAGCAATTATTGATGTGTCTATGAAAATGAATCAAAATAACCAACAAATAAACTATAGATATTCCATAATATTTGTGATAATTATATATGAGAGAAAGACTAAAATTTAATTTTAAAGTTAAGTTCAGTTGCTCAGTCATGTCCGACTCTTTGCAACCCCATGAATCGCAGCACGCCAGGCCTCCCTGTCCATCACCAACTTTTGGAGTTGACTCAGATTCACGTTCATCGAGTCAGTGATGCCATCCAGCCATCTCATCCTCTGTCGTCCCCTTCTCCTCCTGCCCCCAATCCCTCCCAGCATCAGAGTCTTTTCCAATGAGTCGACTCTTCGCGTGAGATGGCCAAAGTACTGAAGTTTCAGCTTTAGCATCATTCCTTCCAAAGAAATCCCAGGGCTGATCTCCTTCAGAATGGACTGGTTGGATCTCCTTGCCGTCCAAGGGACTCTCAAGAGTCTTCTCCAACACCACAGTTCAAAAGCATCAGTTCTTCAGCGTTCAGCCTTCTTCACAGTCAAATCTCACATCCATACATGACTATGGAAAAACCATAGCCTTGACTAGATGGACCTTAGTCGGCAAAGTAATGTCACTGCTTTTGAATATGCTGTCTAGGTTGGTCATAACTTTTCTTCCAAGGAGTAAGCGTCTTTTAATTTCATGGCTGCAGTCACCATCTGCAGTGATTTTGAAGCCCCTCAAAATAAAGTCTGACATTGTTTCCACTGTTTCCCCATCTATTTCCCATGAAGTGATGGGACCGGATGCCATGATCTTCGTTTTCTGAATGTTGAGCTCTAAGCCAACTTTTTCTCTCTCCTCTTTCACTTTCATCAAGAGGCTTTTTAGTTCCTCTTCACTTTCTGCCAGAAGGGTGGTGTCATCTGCATATCTGAGGTTATTGCTATTTCTCCTGGCAATCTTGATTCCAGCTTGTGTTTCTTCCAGTTCAGCATTTCTCATGATGTACTCTGCATAGAAGTTAAATAAACAGGGTGACAATATACAGCCTTGATGTGCTTCTTTTCCTATTTGGAACCAGTGTCTTGTTCCATGTCCAGTTCTAACTGTTCCTTCCTGACCTGCATACAGATTTCTGAAGAGGAAGGTCAGGTGGTCTGTTATTCCCATCTCTTTCAGAATTTTCCACAGTTTATTGTGATCCACACAGTCAAAGACTTTGACATAGTCAGTAAAACAGAAATAGATGTTTTTCTGGAACTCTCTTGCTTTTTCCACGATCCAGCAGATGTTGGCAGTTTGACCATCTGGTGATGTCCATGTGTAGAGTCTTCTCCTGTGTTGTTGGAAGAGGGTGTTTGCTATGACCAGTGCATTTTCTTGGCAAAACTCTATTAGTCTTTGCCCTGCTTCATTCCACATTCCAAGGCCAAATTTGCCTGTTACTCCAGGTGTTTCTTGACTCCCTACTTTTGCATTCCAATCCCCTATAATGAAAGAACATCTTTTGGGGTTTTAGATAAAGACTGGTTATTAACTCTTATCAGTCAAATTATTTGAACATATATTTTCCTATTCTGTAGATTGTCTTTTTATTTTATGAATGGTTTCTTTGTTGTGTGAAAGCTTTTAAGTTTAATTAGGTCTTATTTGTTTATTTTTTCTTTTATTTCCTATACTTTAGAAGACAGATCCAAAAAGTATTGCTAAGATTTATGTAAAAATTGTTCTGCCTATCTTTTCCTTTAGGAGTTTCATGGTTTCTGGCCATACACTAGGTCTTTAACCCATTTTGAATTTATTTGTATATGAGGTTAGAGAATGTTCTAATCTTATTGTTTTATATCTAATTGTTCAGTTTTCCCAACACCACTTATTGAAGAGACTGCATTTTTCCATTGCATACCCTTGCCTCCTTTATCATAGATTAATTGGCCATAAGTGTGCTAATTTGTTTCTGGGCTGTCTGTTCTGTTCCATTGATCTATACATCTCTTTTTGTGCCCATACCATAACGTTTTGATTACTGTAGCTTCATAGTATAGTCTAAAGTCAGGGTGGATGATTCATCAAGTTCTGTTCTTTTTGTGTGTTCTGGATCTTTTTGTTTCCATACAAATTTTGAACTTATTTGTTCTAGTTTTGTGGGAAACTATTTCATAGAACAAGTTGGAGGTTACCAGAGGGATGAGAGGAGGTGGGAGGGACAATACAGTGGTAGGGGATTAAAAGGTACAGACTATTAGATATAAAATAAGTTACAGGGACTTATTATCAAACAAGGAATATAACATATTCTGTAATAGCTATAAATGAAATATAAACTTTAAGGGTTGTGAATCACTGTATTGTATTGTGCAACTTATATAATACTGCTCATCAGCTCTACTTCAGCTAAAAAATGTTTTTAAAGTCTGATTGGCATTTTCAGTTCTTATGTGTAAAAATGAACAAGATAATAGATGCAAGAGTATACTATGGGTTCAGTCGATCAGTTCAGTTCAGTCGCCCAGTCGTGTCTGACTCCATGAATCACAGCGACCCCATGAATCACAGCATGCCAGGCCTCCATATCCATCACCAACTCCCGGAGTTCATTCAAACTCAGGTCCATCAAGTCGGTGATGCCATCCAGCCATCTTATCCTCTGTCGTTCCCTTCTCCTCCTGCCCCCAATCCCTCCCAGCATCAGAGTCTTTCCAATGAGTCAGCTCATCGCATGAGGTGGCCAAAGTATTGGAGTTTCAGCTTCAGCATCATTCCTTCCAATGAACACCCAGGAATGATGTCCTTTAGAATGGACTGGTTGGATCTCCTTGCTGTCCAAGGGACTCTCAAAAGTCCTCTCTAACACCACAGTTCAAAAGCATCAATTCTTTGGTGCTAAGCTCTCTTCACAGTCCAACTCTCACATCCATACATGACCACAGGAAAAACCATAGCCTTGACTAGACGGACCTTTGTTGGCAAAGTGATATCTCTGCTTTTCAATATGCTATCTAGGTTGGTCATAACTTTCCATCCAAGGAGTAAGTGTCTTTTAATTTCATGGCTGCAGTCACCATCTGCAGTGATTTTGGAGACCCCCAAAATAAAGTGAGCCACTGTTTCCCCATCCATTTCCCATGAAGTGATGGGACTGGATGCCATGATCTTAGTTTTCTAAATGTTGAGCTTTAGGCCAACTTCTTCACTCTCCTCTTTCACTTTCATCAAGAGGCTCTTTAGTTCCTCTTCACTTTCTGCCATAAGGGTGGTGTCATCTGCATATATGAGGTTATTGATATTTCTCCCAGCAATCTTGATTCCAGCTTGTGCTTCTTCCAGTCCAGCGTTTTTCATGATGTACTCTGCATATAAGTTAAATAAGCAGGGTGACAATATACAGCCTTGATGTGTTTATTTTTCAATTTGAAATGAGTATGGGTTAAGATTGATAAACATAATAATATCCTATATTAATTAAAAGTAAAGTAACTAATTCAAATAATTTTTAATTTACATTTGCCCGATGTATATTTCAGCCTTCCCTGATAGCTCAGTTGGTAAAGAATCTGCGTGCAATACGGGAGACCTGGGTTCAGTCTCTGGGTTGGGAAGATCCCCTGGAGAAGCGAAAGGCTACACAGTCCAGTATTCTGTCTTGGAGAATTCCATGGACAGTCCATGGAGTCTCAAAGAGTTGGGCACAACTGAACAACTTTCACTTTTCAATGTATATTTCATTTTAGTAAATAATCTTTTCCTGACTAAACTGTAAGCTTCATGAAGACAAGAATTTTTATCTAGTGTATTCAATGTTGTATCTAGAGTATCCAGAGTATGTCTCATGAATGAATGATCTCATATTTAAATGATCTAAAAATTGAAAGGTGGGGGAGGAGATCACCCTCCCTTCCGTCACTGTGTCCACAAATCTGTTCTCTATGTTTGCATTCATTGCTGCCCTGCAAATAGGTCATCAGTACCATCTTTGTAGATTCAATACACATGCATTAATATATGATTCTTGTCTTTCTCTTTCTACAGCTTCACTGTGTATAACAGGCTCTAGGTTCATCTACTGCATTAGGACTGACTCAAGGAGAGGGTGGGATGAATTGAGAGAATAGTATGGAAACATATACTTCACCAAATGTAAAATAGATAGCAGGTGGGAATTTGCTGTGTGACATGAAGAACTCAACCCAGTGCTCTGTGACTACCTACACAGGTGGGTGGAGTGGGATATGGGAGGGGGTTCAGGAGTGAGCGGACAGAAGTATACCTGTGGCTGATTCATGTTGACTTATGACAGAGGCCAACACAATGTTGTGAAGCAGTTATCCTTCAATTAAAAAAGAAAGAAAATATTCTTTTTTTTAAATTGAAGGTTTGTTTCTGTAAACCCAGGACTACTGTGACATCAGCTCATAGTAGATGCTCAATAAATGGTGCATGGTTAGATCCTGCCCAAAATGTAGGCCTCCAAGTGACAGTTTACTGCACACAGTTAATTCTCATGAACATTTGCCAAAATTTATAGAGTTCATGTTTGAAAGAAAAATTTTTTTCAAAGTGATGATACATCTAACAGATAAAGTAAATTACTCTGACAAAAACAAGACCAGGCATACTGAATAATCAAGTAAAATATTCCCCAGTTCTCAGGCACTGTTTCATCAAAAGTTATAGGTTGTTTAGGAAAAACTGTTCCATCAAAATTTTCATAGCAGTCATGTAATAACATTTTGTTTGTGAATATAACCTCTTTGTGAGAGATGTGCTAAAAGCCCTTCAGTTAAGACATGGATAAGAATCATTTCAGGATGATTAAAAAGTACAATTTCATATTGAGAAATCAGCTATTATTTTGGTGCTTAATATGTGGTTTCCTATTTACAATTAATTTTAAATAATCACTTTTGTGTCTAGATGAAAAAAATATATACCCAGGATTATATACTATAGGTTCTCAAAAATGGCTGTTTTCTCTTTGAAAAATATTATTAAAATATTTGACTTCACATTCTTCTTATATCAGACTGTTTTTTTTTTTTTTTAGTTACACTATAAGTCTTTCTCATGTGAATGCTGCCCCATTGTCTTTTTCCATATATAAATAATGTTTCTATTTTTATATTTCTATTTCTATAGAATCTCTCAGATACATTTTTCCTATCTAGTCCACTTGTTTTTAACACAGTTCATATCCTGTTCAAGAGGCTACTTAAGTAATCTGCTGACTCGGTTTCATTGTCTGTGTATTTCTAGGTCAGTAGACATCATTATTTCTCGCTTGGCCCCTTGGGCTTCAACATTCCACAGTTTCATTCTTCCTCTGTGTTAATCTTGTCTACGCTACACCCAGAGTAATCTTTAAAAGATCACATCATATCTTGTTAGTTTCTGCTTTATATCTTTCAGGTAAATTTCCTTTGTGCTGAGAATGAAATCCAGACTCCTCACAAGGGCCTGCATGGTTAGGAATATGAGACCTTTGCCTTTTCGCAGTTGATGCCCTCTTGCTCTTTCTTTACTTTACATTTTAGACTACAGTATGCTTAACAGCATCAGTTTTACAGATGTGCAAATGAAAGCCTAGAGAGATTAAGTTTATCTGAGATTACTTAACTAATCTATGACAGAATGAGAAATTCAGAAAAAGGATATGTTTGCATTATTTCTAGAAATCCCACATATTAATAAGATAGAAGAAATGGTACAACCTGAGGCCTTTCCCTCCACCATTTAGGCACATTTTCATTCTCACTGTAATACAGTTGATTGCAGGGAACTTGTTAGACAGAAATAAAACTACTGATTTTGAGGAGTGGAAGGGATGGAGAGTGAATGGTGAAATTATAGTGAGAATAAACACTATAATTTATTACTCAAAGGAGGAAAAATCTTATCTTGAGCTTTTACAATAATGTCATTGCCAAAAGGTTTCTCTAGTGTGGAGAATAAAGTAAAAAGAAAGAAATTTGGGGAGACAATATACAATTTAAAGGGGGGAATTATTTGAGTAAAAGTGTATGCTTTCAGCAAAAAGTGGCACAATTGGTAACAGACCTCATATTTAACACTTCTTTCTGACTAAATATTGAGTTAAGATGCTTCTGATAATTTTAAATAAGGATCAACTTGAATTATTTTAACTAACATCATTTGAGGGGTTGCTTTCTGCTGAGGACCATACAGGCAGGCTCCTCCACGGTTGTTCCTGTCTTAGTGGCACGACTTACTGGCACTTTCCACTTGAACCTGAGAATTGAGGTAATATCCACAATAGATCTATTTTTGGCAACAACTCTGGCAGAGTGTTTGATAGAAGCTGATGCAGTCTGAAATGTAATTGTTGATGCTAGTCATCCAAGACAATCACTGTGTCACGTCATGCATAACTGTCCCTGAGTGTATTTTTATATAGCTTATCTTACTTTTGTACAGTCATTCCTTTCCTTTGTAGGATAAAAACATTAGACAACATTTAGTATATTAGGGTTAACGACCTATCTGCTTTGTTAAAGGTGTGTTAATAGGTGGCTTGGACGGTAAAGAATCTGCCTGCAGTGCAGGAGACCTTGGTTCGATGTCTTTGTAGGGAAGATCCCCTGCAGGAGGGAATGGCAACCCACTCCATGTTTTTGCCTGGAGAATTCCATGGATAGAGGAGTCCTATGGGCTGTAGTCCATGAGGTCACAAAGAATTGGACACAACTGAGCAACTAACACTTTCACCCATATTTCATTCAAGAAGTAAGCTAATAAGCAGTACCGTAATAGTACTCCTATGATTTATTAAGTAAAGAACATTTTCATTATATATTACCAAAATCTTGCAATGACCTAGCCAACTACATCAAACTTATGGTATTTTCTTACATGTCATTTAGATTCTAACAATTAAACTAGAAATGTAGCATATTAATTCTCAGAACCCTCATCCCTTGATTTTTTCCAAATTTGTTATTAATTAGTTATTAATTCAAGGGTTGAAGGAATATTACACTGGCCGATGGATATTTACAAAATATGAATAAAGCACTGCCAGTTCTGAACTTTCAGGGTTATGGAAATCTTTATTGGTGTGGATGAGTCAGTGGAGGAAGTACAAAATGTTGAGATCAGGGGTTAAAGGCCTTAAAATTACATAGCATAACTGGAAAGTAACTTAGGGATAATTTAGTGTTAAACTCTTCAGTTTCCAGGTTTGGATACAAATGCACAAAGATGAAATGGTCTATGAACTAGTTAGTCCAATATTCTTTCTTCTCTCTCTTGAATTGCAATATTCATCTTAACAACAACAGAAGTCTAATTAAAACTATATTGTACTTAATTAGGGAACTTGGTTGTAGTTTCTGAAAACATAGGATTTATTCTGAGGCTGTGGAATATCTAGGGTATTCTTTGTTTCTTTTTGCTATCTCTTTTGTTTAAAAAACTTTGTTTTCCCAATAACATATGAGATCTGGTTGTCTGCTTCTCTATACAACTGCATCACTATTTTGAGGTGGTTTAAAAATTTTAATATTTTGTTTTATGTCTTGTCTGGTGCAACCAGTACTCGAGGCTATATCTTAATGAATGGAAACACCATAATATGAATCATTCCAAATCAGAGAAGCCAGGAAATAGTACACAATCAAAAATATTTGAGATATATTTTAAAAAGCAGCCCTGAAGGTGTCATGGAAAGCTACTGTTCACAGCCAAAATAAGTAACTGTTTTGGAACAGAAGAAATTAGTGACTGAGAGCACTAAAGAATGCAAATGGAAGCTCCACAGAGCCCTGAGACTAGGACTGACCCAGCCCCAACTCCACTACTAATTTAACTGTGTGATTTTACACGTTTACTTCAGATCACCAGGCCTCAACTTTCTCACCTCCACAAAGAAGAGATTAGATTACAAAGTCTCAATGTTCCCTCCCTATAAAATTCTGATTTCAGGTCTCAAGTTTTCTCTTCTGTAGCTATATATATGGGGTAGAACTTGGAAATAAATTAATTGCTTTTAGGTCACTGGTACCCATCAGATGTCTAGATATAGTAAAAGATGAACTATTGCTGGAAGAGTTCTCATACAGATTTTGAACATAATATAAATATACATAGTCATGAGTAAACATACGTTAAAACATATTTGAGAAGAAAAGTAAGAAAGCTTCCTTATCATGTTAAAATTTTCATAATGATATCTTAAAGAAATGGCTGGATTGTTATTTTCAACCAGAACTTGAGAAGAAAGAAATACTAGGAATCTATAAGTGTTCTTGCCTACAGAATCCCAGGGACGGGGAGCCTGGTGGGCTGCCGTCTGTGGGGTAACACAGAGTCAGACACGACTGAAGTGACTTAGCAGCAGCAGCAGCATAAATTATTTGAAGCAAAAGAAACTTGTTTTTGTCATTTCCCTCAATTTTAAGAAACAAATATAGATTGCAAAATGGATCTTGATTTATTCAGTGCTAAGAACAATAGCAAACATGATGGAGGTAATCAATACTTCTGCCTCCTGGTCTTAATAAGGTGAAAATGCTCTTCCCTTCACAGTCGCAGACTTGTCTGGTTTTACTCCTACCACATGAATTAGAAAGGCAATGTGTGCATGTGTGTGGCTCAGTCACTCAGAAGTGGCTGACTCTTTCTGATTCCATGGACTATAGCCTGCCAGGATCCTCTGTCCGTGGAGTTTGCCAGGCAAGAATACTGGAGTGGGTTGCCATGCCATATCCAGGGGATCTTCCCAGCTGGAGGGTCATACCCACATCTCTTGCATCTCCTGCACTGGCAGGAGGATTCTTTACCACTGTGCCACAAGACAGTACTATGTGCTTTAAAAATAGTGAGGTAAAATGACCTCTGACACCGTGCCTCAGGAGTGAAATGGAATTACTGAGCTGGGATCCTAGCCATCAAGTATTTTATTACGTGATCATAAGGAACAGTGAGGTTACTCTACTTTAGCCCTCTTTGGCACAAGGGAATATGCTTTAAAATATCTTTGAAAAATATAAAGGCTATTCATGCCAATCATGCATATTTTTATTCAGTCTTGTGTTTATATAACTCTGTTTCTGAAGGAAGAGTCTTGATGATAATTTAAGTGAATGAATTAATTAAAATTTAATGATACTTTTTCCTTAACTCGAAAGAAATTTAGAAGCTATTCCAAATTTATCTAATCTATAGATTCACATTTACAGAATGTATTAAGATGCATTCTGGCTATATAATTATTTCATATTTTGGAATGAGAGACATGAACTATAATTAGTTTAGCACATTGGTTTAAAACTTTAAAAACTTTCTTCCTTGGACCTTGTTGTTTGCCAGAGAAGCGTATTCATTTAATATTTATTATAAGTTGGAATTGGCTTCAAACATCAACATTCTTGCAGTTCATCCCATTTTTAATGTGATTTTTCTAGAGTGATCAGAGGACTTGACTCGTGTAAAATATCAATTACTCTGCTTTCACAGTTGTGTGGGTCTTTATAGATTATAAAATGTCACAAACTGCATCATTTCACAATGACCTTGCAACTAGTCAGTCTAGGGGTATTTATAGTGAGTATTTTTTGATCCATATTTGGAGCTACAAACAAAATAAATAAGGGAAAAAAACAACAAACTTCCACCACCAGCTCAGAACTGTCTGAATTTGAGAGAATTTCTGGTCATAATACAGTTGGAAAGTGTTTTCTATACCCAAACCCATTACTCTCTACCCTCCTCTTTTGAATCAACCTCCTTAGAAACCATATCTTGGTATCTTTGATAGTATATCTACAGTGTCTTTGGAGCTAGAAAATTTGAGCATTTTTAATTTCTCTAAGCTTTGGTTTCCTCATCTAAACAATGAATTTAAGATGCAGACTGTATTATAGAAACAAAACACAACACTTGGAACAAAATGTGGAGTATAATACATTTTCAATAATTTATAAGTAACTAATATTGTTTATGATTGCATGGTTAATGTGAGGTACAGGAGAGGCTTGATCTATAATTTGTAATTTTGAAATGCTGTCCAGGAAGCACTTTATAAGCTAAGTTACATGATTAAATTTTGCAGCCTCTTTAGGGAACAGCTTTCAGGAAAAATAAGTAAAGTTAATTTAACTTGGGTGAAGGGCAAATGAAAATAACTTATTAGTATCCTAAATATAAACTCTTATGCTAACTTGTACATGTCCTTTAGTTGCTTACAAATAATTAAAAATCCAAACACTCCTTTGTTTTGTTATGTTTTAAGGGACCATAAATATAGTAATACAGTTTTCCAAACCCAAAAGTATAAGTCAGGGTTAGAAAAATTGGTTACCTATGAGCTGTCCCTCTGGAAAAATTTAAATCATATACTGATAAACAAGCTAATGTAAAACACAGATAATTCTTTATTATTAACCTCCAAAGAATCTGTTAGGCCATATACTCATACTGTTATTTAGAAAATATATCCCTTTTAACATACATAGGGCTTCCCTGGTAGCTCAGCTGGTAAAAACTCCACCTGCAATGTGGGAGACTCTCATTCAATTCCTGAGTCAGGAAGACCCACTGGAGAAGGTATAGGCTACCCACTCCATTATTCTTGGGTTTTCCTGATGGCTCAGCTGGTAAAGAATCTGCCTGCAATGTGGGAGACCTGGGTTTGATCCCTGGGTTGGGAAGATCCCCTGGAGAAGGGAACAGCTACCCATTCCAGTATTCTGGCCTAGAGAATTCCAGGATAACAGAGTCAACACAACTGTGTGACTTTCACTTCACTTAACTTTAATATACACATTGCCAGATCCAATAATTTTAGAAGTTTATATTTATTACATTATATAAAATTTGTATATATAAATACTAAAAGTTTAGTCTTACTATTTATCAGTAAGTTATGACATTCCCTTAAGTTTAAAAATATAAACTATTAATGTTACTTATATTACTACCTATTTGGGTACCCTCTGAGAAAGAATGGAAAGCTACTGTGTTATAAACCTGGTTTCCTTATATTATAGGTTCTTTGGAGATATAGGTCGTGGTGATTTATCATTATAGCTCAGATGTCTAATATAATACCTGTTATATGCACAGCTGTGGGTTAAGTTTATGAATTTAATTGTCCTAATAAAGTGAAAGTGTTAGTCACTCAGTCATGTCCGACTCTTTGTGACCCCATGGACTTTCTCCATGGAATTCTCCAGGCAAGAATACTGGAGAGGGTTGCCATTTCCTTCTCAGGAGATCTTCCCAACCCAGGGGTTGAACCCAGCTCTCCTGTGTTGCTCGCAGATTTTTACCTGCTATGCCACCAGGGAAGTCTCGTAAAGTCAGTTCAGTTCAAGTTGCTCAGTCGTGTCTGACTCTTTGTGACCCCATAAACTGCAGCACGCCAGGCCTCCATGTCCATCACTGACTCCCGAAATTCACCCAAACTCATGTCTATCAAGTCGGTGATGCCATCCAGCCATCTCATCCTCTGTTGTCCCCTTCTCCTCCTGCCCCCAATCTGTCCCAGCATCAGGGTCTTTTCCAGTGAGTCAACTCTTTGCATGAGGTGGCCAAAGTATTGGAATTTCAGCTTCAGCATAGTCTTTCCAATGAATACCCAAGACTTATCTCCTTTAGGATGGACAGGTTGGATCTCCTTGCAGTCCAAGGGACTCTCAAGAGTCTTCTCCAACACCACAGTTCAAAAGCATCAATTCTTCAGCACTCAACTTTCTTAGTCTGACTCTCACATCCATACATGAACACTGGAAAAACCATAGCCTTGACTAGATGGACCTTTGTTGGCAAAGTAATGTCTCTGCTTTTGAATATTCTGTGTAGGTTGGTCATGACTTTCCTTCCAAGGAGTAAGCATCTTTTATTTTCATGGCTGCAGTCACCATCTGCAGTGATTTTGGAGCCTATATATATATATATATATATATATATATATACACACATATATATATATAAGTCTGACACTGTTTCCACTATTTCCCCATCTGTTTCCCATGAAGAGCTGGGACCAGATGCCATGATCTTAGTTTTCTGAATGGTTAGCTTTAGGCCAACTTTTTCACTCTCCTCTTTCACTTTTATCAAAAGGCTTTTAGTTCCTCTTTCTGCCATAAGGGTGATGTCATCTGCATATCTGAGGTTACTGATATTTCTCTCAGCAATCTTGATTCCAGCTTGTGCTTCTTGCAGCCCAGCATTTCTCATGATGTACTATGCATGTAAGCTAAATAATCAGGTCAACAATATACAGCCTTGACCTACTCCTTTTCCTATTTGGAACCAAAAACAAGACTGGGAACTGACTATGGCTCAGATCATGAACTCCTTATTGCCAAATTTAGACTTAAATTGAAGAAAGTAGGGAAAACCACTAGACCATTCAGGTATGACCTAAATCAAATCTCTTATGATTGTACAGTGGAAGTGAGAAATAGATTTAAGGGACTAGATCTTATAGACAGAGTGCCTGATGAACTATGGATGGAGGTTTGTGACATTGTACAGGAAACAGGGAGTGGGACCATCCCAAGAAAACTAAATGCAAAATAGCAAAATGGCTGTCTGGAGAGGCCTTATAAATAACTGTGAAAAGAAGAGAGGTGAACAGCAAAGGAGAAAAGGAAAGACATAAGTATCTGAATGCAGAATTCCAAAGAATAGCAAGGAGAGATAAGAAAGCCTTCCTCAGTGATCAATGCAAAGAAATAGAGGAAAACAACAGAATGAGAAAGACTAGAGAACTCTTCAAGAAAATTAGAGATACCAAGGGAACATTTCATGCAAAGATGGGCTCAATAAAGGACAGAAATGGTATGGACCCAACAGAAGCAGAAGATATTAAGAAGAAGTGGCAAGAATATACAGAAGAACTGTACAAAAATGATCTTCAAGACCAAGATAATCACAGTGGTATGATCACTCATAAAGCCAGACATCCTGGAATGTGAAGTCAAGTGGGCCTTAGAAAGCATCACTACAAACAAAGCTAGTGGAAGTGATGGAATTCCAGTTGAGCTATTTCAAATCCTGAAAGATGATGTTGTGAAAGTGCTGCACTCAGTATGCCAGGAAATTTGGAAAACTCAGCAGTGGCCACAGGACTGGAAAATGTCAGTTTTCATTCCAATCCCAAAGAATGGCAATGCCAAAGAATGCTCAAACTACCACACAATTTGATTCGTATAGTAACCACCTCATATGATATGATGCCCTCTTAAGAACAGTTTAACGGCTTGTCAAGTATTAAATTTAATGATTGAAAATAGGCAAGTTTCCTGTTTTTTAACAAAATAAAATCTCTGAATTATTATTATGACTAATTCAAAATATACTCAGTAGTATGGCTTACCACTTAAAGACTTGAGGCTTTCATAGCCTTGTCCTGTATCAGCCAGTAATCTCAACACAAATAGTAGGAGATTCTGAAAACAGTTTTTTTAAGTGTTTACTGGTTAGGAAAGCCCGATGGTCAGATCGAAAGGTCACACCACCTGGAATAATGCTCAAATCACATTTGCTGGGTCTAACAACAACAATAAATGCAGACACTGTTGCCATCATAATTGCCACTGACCTATGTGGCAGAATTTCCATTCCATTGCCCTGAAACCCAGTTGCTGCTATGGCTACCATCTTTTTCTAATGGATTCTCCTCCATTTGTGCTTCTTTATATTGCCATGTCTGAATTAAAGTCTCATGTAGTTGGGTCTGCTTTGCTGAATGTTGATCATATACCAGTATCTTCAGTACAAAGAGAGGTTGAGAAAGTGGCATTCTGGCTTCTGCTTGAGTTGGAAATATGTAGAATGCATGAAATGGAGAATTTTCTCTAACAAACGGTGTTTAAAAATTGTGGTATTATAGGAAGCATCACGCATTTCTACCACAAATTGCTGCCTCTCCACCCACACTCCTCACATCTTGGCTCTCTATGTTTTAATCATAATTGTCTTTTTTAAGGTTATCTTTCAGAAAATGATTTTTAAATTTATTTTTATTGGAGTATACAAAGAGAAAGACCAAGATAATTTTCAGCTTTGGGCATTCAAAATAGGATGACATATCAGGTAGACAGTCTTGCAAACCAGGCTGTTGTAGTTAGAAAGAATTTGAATATCTCAAATCATAAGTTTCTTTTCCCTATGGTATACTGGTTAAAAACACACTTAGAAAATGAGGTTATTATTCTGTGGCCTCTATAGCCTTCATTTAGTCATAGATTACAACAGGAGAGAAGAATAAAATAAAGTGAACTGTATTCTGGCTCTACGGAATGAAAAAGAGAAGGGGAAAATCAAGAGGGAAGGGAGAAAAACAAATCCTATGTCCTGATGTTCTCGTTCTCAGCAATTATAAAAGTAATTTAAAGAAACTAAGGGTAACATTGAGAGAAAAGAGAAGGTGTTCTCAACTAGCCATTTGGAACTCTGTGCAAGTAGGCTTCCCTAAGGCAAATAAAAAGAGAATAACACAAATGATCAGGCAGAACGAGAGCCTCTGTTTCAGGTTTTCCAAAGCTGTTCTTAGAGTCTACATGTGAATACTGAGCTAGGAGTCAGCCATGGAAGATCAAATGACTCCAAAACAGGCTAGGGAAACAGGCTAAATTAAGTGCAGATTGAAATTAATTAAAATAATATTAACAATAGATAATATGTATTGAGGACTTACTAAGTCCCTGGCAGCATTCCAAGCACTTTAGTCTTTTCTCACTTGGTCAAAACAAGTCACTGAAGTATGACCTCTGTGCTGTAGACAATGAAGCTGAAACACAGAAAGGCTGTGTCTGGCTTCAGGCAGCACAACTGAGAGTGTTGATAGATGTGAATTGCACTATTCAGATGATAGTTTTTATTTTTTGAGAACAGTTCTCAAATTTGAGATCATTGCACTTCTTTTGGGGTAAACCTAGCACAAAGCTTTCAGACAACTCTAGTAATTTCCTTCTCCTTTTTATGTTTTCAGTGACACCTTTCTTTTCGATTCTAAGAAGGAAAAGAACCATCTTGAAAATCTTTATGTTTTAGGGTCTCAAAAGGGTTCTTGGGTTTTCCCATCCACCACTATGACTTCAAAATGAAAGGAGGGTCATTACTAGGAGTTGTGCAGTATAGTTACAATATTTTTATTTTTTTTCTTTTTAAAATATTGTCAGTGCTAAGTGTTGCCCCTTCTCTCTCTCTCCTTTTTTTCCTGTTTATGCTTATTTCTTTAGCTATTAAGAGGAAGTATTTTTTTAATGTTTTTATTCTGCCATCATTAAATATAGGTTAGATTTTTTTTTTTTTGAATGGGAAAGACTAAAGCACATTGAAATGGTGATGACTATGTTTTGATATATAGGGATAGATGAAGTATAACTTAGGGAATATTTGATTGAAATAATAATAATCAGGATATACATAATTCTAAATTTATAGTAAACAGCAAGGTTTTTGGAGATAGTTATATAATCAACTTATCTTGACTAAAGCAGGAGTTGTATTTGTCAGAGAACTAGACCTGGAAGGGGGAGAAATGGTGAACGTATGGTTGAATGCTTTGGGGAAGACTACAGGAGGAAATGAACTGGGTAGGTGTCTAAGTATGTGAGAAATATAATGGTAATAACTTTCCTAAAATTATCTCCTGTAAAAACTAGAAGACAAACAAAATGCTTACTGACTTTGTAGCTCTAGGGAAAAATTTAGTAATGATTTACATTGGGTTTTATTGAGTACAATTAGAAGATAATTACAAGAAAATATGAGTTTAGAAAAGGAACTGATCAGATAGGGAGTAAAAATGAAAAGGACTATGAGTCAAGAATTTTGAGTTTAAGATTTTGGAAAGAGAACTTCTTCTAGACTTAGTCATAGATGATGTTCTAATAGATTTTGAGTTATAAATATCCAGTAGGACTTCTTGGAAAAGAACAATGTGGCGTGTGGCAAAGAATGGATAAAGGTTTTCTCCCTTTCACACAAGTCTATTCTTGCCTTGAGAACCCCATGAACAGTGTGAAAAGGCAAAATGATAGGATACTGAAAGAGGAACTCCCAACATCAGTAGGTGCCCAATATGCTACTGGAGATCAGTGGAGAAATAACTCCACAAAGAATGAAGGGATGGAGCCAAAGCAAAAACAATACTCAGTTGTGGATGTGACTGGTGATAGAAGCCAGGTCCAATGCTGTAAAGAGCAATATTGCATAGGAACCTGGAATGTTAGGTCCATGAATCAAGGCAAATTGGTAGTAGTCAAACAAGAGATGGCAAGAGTGAACATCGACATTCTAGGAATCAGCAAACTAAAATGGACAGGAATGGGTAAATTTAACTCAGATGACCATTATATCTACTACTGTGGGCAGGAATCCCTTAGAAGAAATAGAGTAGCAATCATGTTCAACAACAGAATCCAAAATGCAGTACTTGGATGCAATCTCAAAAACGACAGAATGATCTCTGTTCATTTCCAAGGCAAACTATTCAATATCACAGTAATCCAAGTCTATGCCCCAAATAGTAACATTGAAGAAGCTGAAGTTGAATGATTCTATAAGACCTACAAGACTTTTTAGAACTAACACCCCAAAACGATGTCCTTTTCATTATAGGGGACTGGAATGCAACAGTAGGAAGTCAAGAAATACCTGGGGTAAAAGGCAAATGTAGCCTTGGAATACAGAATGAAGCAGAACAAAGGCTAATAGAATTTTGCCAAGAGAATGCACTGGTCATATCAAACACTCAACTTCAAACAACACAAGAGAAGACTCTACACATGGCCATCACCAGATGGTTAATACCAAAATCAGATTGATTACATTCTTTGCAGCCAAAGATGGAGAAGCTCTATACAGTCAGCAAAAACAAGACCAGGAGCTGACTGTGGCTCACATCATGAACTCCTTATTGCCAAATTCAGGCTTAAATAGAAGAAAGTAGGGAAAACCACTAGACCATTCAGATATGACCTAAATCAAATCCCTTACAACTATACAGTGGAAGTGAGAAATAGATTTAAGGGCCTAGATCTGATAGATAGAGTGCCTGATGAACTATGGAATGAGGTTCATGACATTGTGCAGGAGACAGGGATCAAGACCATTCCCATGGAAAAGAAATGCAAAAAGCAAAATGGCTGTCTGGGGAGGCCTTACAAATAGCTATGAAAAGAAGTGAAAAGCAAAGGAGAAAAGGAAAGATATAAGCATCTGAATGCAGAGTTCCAAAGATTAGCAAGGAGAGATAATAAAGCCTCCCTCAGGGATCAATGCAAAGAAATAGAGGAAAACCACAGAATGGGAAAGACTAGAGAGCTCTTCAAGAAAATTAGAGATACCAAGGGAACATTTCATGCAAAGATGGGCTCGATAAAGGACAGAAATGGTATGGACTTACAGAAGCAGAAGATATTAAGAAGAAGTGGCAAGAATACACATAACTGTACAAAAAAGAGCTTCATGACCAAGATAATCTCGATGGTGTGATCACTCACCTAGAGCCAGACATCCTAGAATTTGAATTCAAGTAGGCCTTAGAAAGCATCACTAAGAACAAAGCTAGTGAAGGTATTGGAATTCCAGCTGAGCTATTCCAAATCCTAAAGGATGATCCTGTGAAAGTGTTGCACTCAATATGCCCGCAAATTTGGAAAACTTTGCAGTGGCCACAGGACTGGAAAAGGTCAGTTTTCATTCCAATTCCAAAGAAAGGCAATGCCAAAGAAGGCTCAAACTACCGCACAATTGCACTCATCTCACATGCTAGTAAAGTAATGCTCAAAATTCTCTGAGCCAGGCTTTAGCAATATGTGAGCCATGAATTCCCTGATATTCAAGCTGGTTTTAGAAAAGGCAGAGGAACCAGAGATCAAATTGCCAACATCCACTGGATCATCAAAAAGCAAGAGGTTTCCAGAAAAACATGTATTTCTGCTTTATTGACTATGCCGAACCTTTGACTGTGTGGATCCCAATAAACTGTGGAAAATTCTGAAAGAGACTGGAATATCAGACCACCTGATCAGCCTCTTGAGAAACCTGTATGCAGGTCAGGAAGCAACAGTTAGAATTGGACATGGAACAACAGACTGGTTCCAAATAGGAAAAGGAGTACATCAAGGCTGTATATTGTCACCCTGCTTATTTAACTTATACGCAGAGTACATCATGAGAAATGCTGGGCTGGAAGAAGCACAAGCTGGAATCAAGTTTGCTGGGAGAAATCTCAATCACCTCAGATATGCAGATGACACCACCCTTATGGCAGAAAGTGAAGAAGAGCTAAAAAGCTTCTTGATGAAAGTGAAAGAGGAGAGTGAAAAAGTTGGCCTAAAGCTAAACATTCAGAAAATGAAGATCATAGCATCTGGTCCCATCACGTCATGGAAAATAGGTGGGGAAACAGTGGAAACAGTATCAGACTTTATTTTTCTGGGCTCCAGAATCACTGCAGATGGTGACTGCAGCCATGAAATTAAAAGACGCTTACTCTTTGGAAGGAAAGTTATGACCAACCTAGATAGCATATTGAAAAGCAGAGACAATTACTTTAACAACAAAGGTCTGTCTAGTCAAGGCTATTGTTTTTCCAGTGGTCATGTGTGGATGTGAGAGTTGGACTGTGAAGAAAGGTGAGTACCAAAGAGTTGATGCTTTTGAACTGTGGTGTTGGAGAAGACTCTTGAGAGTCCCTTGGACTGAAAGGAGATCCAGCCAGTCCATTCTACAGGAGATCAGCCCTGGGTGTTCATTGGAAGGACTGATGCTAAAGCTGAAACTGCAGTACTTTGGCCACCTCATGCAAAGTGTTGACTCATTGGAAAAGACCATGGTGCTGGGAGGGATTGGGGGGCAGGAGGAGAAGGGGATGACAGAGGATGAGATGGCTGGATGACATCACCTACTCGATGGACATGAGTTTGGGTGAACTCCAGGAGTTTGTGATAGACAGGGAGGCCTGGTGTGCTGCAATTCATGGGGTCAGAAAGAGTCACACACGACTGAGCAACTGAACTAAACTGAGCTGCAAAAAGTTGAAAGCAAAGAAGTTACGGAGAAAATACTATATAGCTGTATCTAAGAGAATGACATTTGGGTGGCGGTACTGATACAGGGCACTTTCTGAAAGCAAATGCATTAGACTTACAGATTTTTGCAGGGGTATCTATTGGTAGAGAGACAATTAAATGATTTTGAAATGTCTGAAAGAGACTTCCCTGACAATTCAGTGGTCAGTGCTTCACTTTCCAATGCAGAGGGTGCTGGTTCAATCTCTAGTTGGGGAGATCCCACTAGTTGGGAGGATTCCACCATGTGTCACGGCCAAAAAAAAAAAAAAAATAAGAAACAGAGAAACAATATTGTCTGGGGAGTTTGTAATTTCTTCAGTTCTGTCTTGTTGCAACAAAAGTTTGAAGTGTCAGACATATCAGTGTTACAGCTCTGGGATAGACCAGTGTTACAATTCCATGTTACACCTCAGTTGTATTTAGAAAGTAAAGGAAAATACATCCTCAAGGCATGAGAGCATGCTAAAACAAAAGACGTGAAGAGAAGAGAGGCCCTCGGCCCAATTTTGGCTCCTCTTTTTATATATTTTTTTCTCCTTTCCCTGCGCCTTCCCTATGTAAATTGGGCTAGCCAGGAGTGCTGTTTGTTTTACCTGAGGTCCTCACTCCAGTCCTGGGACCTTCCTTTGTTCTATTTTCATGGGCTTTTCCCTTCCTTGTCTTTTAGCCACCGCCATTCTGGACTCCTTTTTCCTATTCTAACTACCTAACAACATTGAAACAAATTCAACAAAAACTTTTAAAACGGTCCATTCACATAAAACAAATAAATATGCCTGGGATTGATGGTTGAGCCTTAAAATAATCCTAGGTCAGGGAGTAGGATGCAAAACAGCATCTCCCTTATCAATAGGTAAACTTTCTACACCATATTTCAGGAGAAAAATGGATGAAGTGAGCCACACAGAGAGTAGAATCATGGCCAATTCAAAGAAGCACCCCATCCTCAGAGTAGAAGTTTTACAGTGTTTATACAGAGGAATTTTAGAATTGTATTTGGTAACTTTCCTGGACTCTTATTCCTCCCCTTTCCAGAAGGAAATGACTGTTGCCTCTTTTTGCCATTTTAGCTCAAAGACTGATGCAATCAAAAGTGACATACAGACCACATGGCATGCATTAACCAGACACCCTCAACTTAAGAGTTGGAGGTCTTGACTCACTGGAGAGAAAATGTCATTTTCGTTTGGAAAAATGAAAGGAAGAGATATTTGTTAATGAGAAGAGTGGACTGTGGCAGTAATATTGCTGTGCATTTAGCAAACCAATTTCATTTTCTTCCTGGATGGCCAAACCACATTTTCCAGCTCTTTTATGTAGTAGATTTGGAACATGACTGAGTTTAAGCCAATGGAAACTGAATAGAAATTACATAGTTATTTCTAGGCGTTAGACATGTCTCTCACCTCCCACTTCTGCTGATCCCAGTGAATTTTGAGATGAGCAGACAAAACTTTTAGTGTGTCAAGTCACAGTTTGGGGAATTATTTATTATATTACACAGTTCCTATAATTATTAAATGAGTCAGTGAGTGCTCCATCACGTCAATTGTGTCTGACTCTTTGAGACACCATGGACTGTAGCCTGCCTGGTTCCTCTGTCCATGGGATTCTCCAGGAAAGAATTCTGGAGTGGCTTACCAGGCCTTCCTTCAGTGGATCTTCCCTACCCAGGGATCAAACCTATGTTTAGGTTCAATTGTCAGGGAGTGTGTAAATTCCTCGGTTCTGTCTTGTTACAACAAAAATTTGAAGCTGGATGGACCAATGTTATAGCCCTCGGATGGTCCAGTGTTACAGCTCCATGTTATACCTTAGTTTTATTTAGAAAGTAAAGGAAAATACATCCTCAAGTTGTGAGAGGATGCATCTCCTGCATTACAGGTGGAATCTTTATCACTGGACCACTGGGGAATAATTATTAAATAACATAGTCTAAAAAACTACCTAGTCCAAGAGTTAGCCCTTCATAAGTCTTCAAAACTATTATTTAATATCAAGTACTTTAAAATTCTAATATTAAAGTAATATGAGTGACATTTAAATTTAATGCACATAAAGTGAATAGAAATTAGTTATTGGATGTGCTAGAAACAGAATCGGAGAAGGCAATGGCACCTCGCTCCAGTACTCTTGCCTGGAGGGTCCCATGGATGGAGGAGCCTGGTGGGCTGCAGTCCATGGGGTCGCGATTGAGTGACTTCACTTTCACTTTTCACTTTCATGCATTGGAGAAGGAAATGGCAACCCACTCCAGTGTTCTTGCCTGGAGAATCCCAGGGACGGGGAGCCTGGTAGGCTGCCATCTATGGGGTCGCACAGAGTCAGACACGACTGAAGCGACTTAGCAGCAACAGCAGAAACAGAATAATTTGTCTCATTGTTTAAGAAATGCTGTAGAGTAAATGTATGACATTTTATTTTCTCAGAAGTCAAAATTTAAAGGAATGGGTGGAAATCATAGAGCTATGATTTGATTTAACTAGGGGCTTCGGGATTGGGAGCTCGTGTACACCTGTGGCTGATTCATGTCAATGTATGGCAAAACCAATACAGTATTGTAACATACAATAAAGTAAAAATAAAATTAAAAAAAAAAAAAAGAAAAGACTTGCTAAGACAATAAGATGCTTTCTCCACTGTGGCAGTCAGCTCAATCTAACTAGCTACTGGAACAGACATCTCTCAAACAGTTCCCAACACTGTCTTGAAATTCTATTCTAGGTTTTAAAAAGTTTATGTAATTTTTAAGAAAAATGCATAAATATTTCATATATGTTACATACTTTCTATGGAAGAGGACTTCCCTAGTAGCTCAGTGGGTAAAGAATCCACCTGCAATGAAGGAGACCCTGGTTTGATTCCTGAGTCCAGAAGACCCACTGGAGAAGGGATAGGCTACCCACTCTAGTATTCTTGGGTTTCCTGATGGCTCAGTTGGTAAAGAATCTGCCTGCAATGTGGGAGACCTGGGCTTGATCCCTGGGTTGGGAAGACCCCCTGGAGAAGGGAATGGCTACCCACTCTAGTATTCTGGCCTGAAGAATTTCATGGGCTGTATAGTCCATGGGGTCGCAGAGTCCAACTAAACTTTTACTTTCACATGAATGAGTTATAAACTGAATACACAGGAAGAGGTTTATTAGAATTACAGATGTGTATATACATATTATTAGAAGAGGAAAGTGCAACCCTTTCCAGTATCCTTGCCTGGAGAATCCAATGGACAGGGCAGCCTGGCTGGCTACAGTCCATGGAGTCACAAAGAGTCAGACACAACTGAGAGACTTTCACTTCAATTCTACAGAAGATACATGTTTAATAAGAAAAATTTAAATTCTCAGAAGTTAGTGTGAGTAAACATTATAAGAGGAAAAAAAAACAATACCACATATATGAAAGAATATTTTAAATGTGTTTCAAAAAATGGAACTTGAAAACCTTTTAATGGAATTATTACTGATAAAATAAATAAAGGAACTTTACTGCTTATTATTAAAAATGTCAAAATAAAAATCTTTCCTCAAAAACTAAAACTCAGATCAAGCAGTATTTCATTATTAATGGAATTAGCATGCTCTGTCTTCAAGTGTTTTAATTACTACAGGAAGTTGCATAATCTATCATTCTTGCAAATTCTCTTATTATTAACAGAAAATTCTCAAAGTTTATTCTTTTCAGTTTAATTGTTGTGTCTGTGTATCCTTTTAGAAAGATTGAAGTACTTAATAATTCAAAAAGCACAAATTTAGTTTTCCGAGAGAAAATCCTAAAAACATGATTTTTGACCATTGTCAGTATTCTGTAAGTATACTACACATCTTAGGCACTAGCATTCATACGTTGAAACACATGCTGCTGCTGCTGCTAAGTCGCTTCAGTCGTGTTCGACTCTGTGCGACCCCACAGATGGCAGCCCACCAGGCTCCCCTGTCCCCGGGATTCTCCAGGCAAGAACACTGGAGTGGGTTGCCATTTCCTTCTCCAATGCATGAAAGTGAAAAGTGAAAGTGAAGTTGCTTAGTCGTATCCGACTGCAGCCTACCAGGCTCCTCCGTCTATGGGGTTTTCCAGGCAAGAGTATTGGAGTGGGGGTGCCATTGTCTTCTCCGTTGAAACACATATGTCTGCATTTATAAATAAATCTAGGTAATATAATGTTCAAGAGAATTAATCCTTTGTTGACACCTGAGTTTACATACTTACTGCAGCCATGAAATTAGAAGACGCTTACTAGTTGGAAGGAAAGTTATGACCAACCTAGACAGTATATTCAAAAGCAGAGACATTACTTTGCTGACTAAGGTCCGTCTAGTCAAGGCTATGGTTTTTCCTGTGGTCATGTATGGATGTGAGAGTTGGACTGTGAAGAAGGCTGAGCACCGAAGAATTGATGCTTTTGAACTGTGGTGTTGGAGAAGACTCTTGAGATTCTTTTGGATTGCAAGGAGATCCAACCAGTCCATTCTGAAGGAGATCAGCCCTGGATTTCTTTGGAAGGAATGATGCTAAAGCTGAAACTCCAGTACTTTGGCCACCTCATGCAAAGAGTTGACTCACTGGAAAAGACTCTGATGCTGGGAGGAATTGAGGGCAGGAGGAGAAGGGGACGACCGAGGATGAGATGGCTGGATGGCATCACAGCTCGATGGATGTGAGTCTGAGTGAACTCCGAGAGATGGTGATGAACAGGGCGGCCTGGCGTGCTTCGATTCATGGGGTTGCAAAGAGTCGGACAAGACTGAGCGACTGAACTGAACTGAACTGAGTCACTTTTAAAACTTCCCAGAATCATGTCACTTATATGTATGATAACATTTTGTTCTTTGAATTAAATTTACCCACAGACAAAGGAAAGAACTGATAGAAAGTTCCCAACTATCCATATAAGCAGATGAAAATATGCTTAGACCAGAAGAAGTCACCAAAGAAAAAAAAAGCAAGTTGGCACATGAAGACACCCAAGACACAGGATATAAATTTCCTCTGAAGTATTCCCAGTGCTGGTCTCAAAAATATGATAATAAAAATAGTTTTTATTGTAACATATATGTCATGATATTATATAATCTTTAGAATATAGGGCGCATATCTATAAGTGTTGGTATATAAAACATTGAATCAGGTATTTGTCATCATTTCCAACTCTGGAAAATTGATAACATAATAAGAATTTAACATTTTCTAAAGAGAAATAGGAAAACAAGACACAATGATAACTACCCAGGTTATAAAGAAACTGAACTCCAGTGGCTATTAATTTTGCTAAGAAACAACTGAAGAAAATAAATTGCAGCCAACTAATGCAAACAGTAAAAGGGAAAATTTGTCCTATAGAGTTTTATAGAACATTTGTGAAAACCCTCTACAGCATTAGTTGACATTATTATATTGTATTGAATATTGATTATTTCAGAGCGAAAATACTAGCTAAGAATTATGGATATAGTATTCTGAGATGAGAATAAGGCTATACATTACTAAGCAATCTGTTTATATTGCTGATTTAATGACCTCCATCATTATTTATACTCTTCTTCTTCAGAAAATGCATTCTCTTCTGAACCTTGAGCCTCCTTCACTATAAAATTGGATATTATCTTTGTGGCTGGTTGTGAAAAATAGTTCCAAATTCTCTCTATAAGAAATAGACTGAGGAATGAAAAAGAAGTCTGCAGTTTGTATGCTCTCATTTCTTGTCCATTTTCACCAGTACTGAGTGCCGGGGCACAAAACAAATTATTAAAATAAGGTACCCAGAGACAACACAGGAAATTTTAATATGTCTGTATTGTATGTGGATTACCAAGAAGTGATTTCATTTAGACAAGTTCACACTAATTAAAACATTTGCTATGACTCTAAGTTTATGTAGCAATTTAATTTATTGTTTTGATTGATAATATTTCATATTTGTATAACCCAATATGTTAACTTTAAAGCTATTAGAATATAGAAATATTCAGTAAGTGTATGATTCAATGACTCAATAAAAATTGGTAGATTTTTCTATAAACAAAACTCTTGGGAAATTATAATGGGAAAACATTCTATTTATGATAGATCAAATGATCACAAATAAAGTTATAAAGAAAAATAATTGAATGTAATTTATAAAAATTATTGAATGGGTAATGAAAATATTGCCTAAGTTACGGAGGAAAGGTACATCATTCAATAACTTAACAATAACTGAATAAAACTTTTTAAGGTGGGGTAAATCTCTACTTAAGTTTTTTAAAATCTAAAATTAACAAATCAAAGGCTAATGTCAAATATAAAGAAACCTTAGAACTAGGTAAAAATAAGGATAAATTTTGTTATAATAATAGTGAGGTATCAAAGACCATTTTAAGTTGGTTTCAAACAGCAGAGACTTTATAAAATAAAGACTGATACATCTGATTGCTGATTAAGCACTTTCCCGAGATGAAAAATATCACAAACAGGCCCAAATGCCAAATGTGAAAAAATGCATTTAAAAAATACACTGTAAAAGATCAATCTCTTTACCTTCTGAAGAATTCTTATATTTAATAAGAAAGGAATCTATCACTCAGTATAAAAGGGGATAAGGGGCAGAAAGGAGTAATGGAAAGCTTTTAATTTATCACTTAATTTTTTTTTCAATAAGTAGTATTTGGATCAAATTGGAATGAAACACAGTGCTAAACTTTGAGAAGTAATTTCTATCCCTGTGCCCATGTATACACCATACTTCCACCCTCTGAAAGAAACAACTTTGATTGGTCCTTAAAATGTATCTGTTCAGTTTTTATTACACAGACATAAGAGAATGCAAATATACAACTTTATTACCCTTCTTCTTATACAAAATATACTATATGATATTCATTCTTCTATACCATATTTTCTTTTTCGATATAAAAGTATGATGTGAAGCTTTTCTTTTTTTTTTTTAACATAGGTGGTATTCTTTAGAAAGCTGTACATATTCCATTATATAAATATACTACTGCTTACTTCTATATTGATGGGCCTTTGACTTGTATTCAATATTTTGATATTGTGAATAGGAATTCCATGAAGAATGATATACATAGGTCATTTTCTATATTTATTGGTGTATCTGTAAGATGTATTTCCCAAAGTGGAATTCCTGGGTCAAAGAGTAAGTATAATTGCAATTTTGAAGGACACTGTCAAATCTCCCTTCATTAGAAGCTGAACTACTTCACCCTCTTGTCATCAATTCTAGCATAGAAGAGTACCTCTTTTCTCAAAGCTGAACAAATAGAGTGTTGTCAAATGTTTTTGATAGTCTGGATAGATGATTATATAGAGTAATTCTCCATAATATGAATGAAATTGACTGTCTTTACATGTTTTCGTATCATTTGCTTTTCATTTTTATGTATATATGCTTTTGTTTTGCTTTTTTTCTCTAAATTTATAGGCAATTTTAATTTCCACATAGTTAAAGACTAAAACTTTCTTCTTTGAATCCCAGAAATTTTTACTAGCTCCTGGGATGTGGTTAAAAGAGCCTTCCAATTCCAAAGCCATAAAACAATGCCACTCCTTTTTCAAAATACTTTAAAGCTTCATTTTTGTGAGCATTTTAATTATTGACCATTTTGTGGATTTATACCAGTGGTTTGGCATGACATATGGATCCAGTTTTCACCCTCTTCTAAATGACTCTCCACTTCTCTAACATTATTAAGTAATAAGTTCTTATTTACCACCAATGACTTATGGTCAAGGGATTTTTAGATAATAAACCGGTGCACAACCTTGATTATACTTTTAAGAGTATATTTAAAACAACAATAGAATGCATTTTATGTTAAGAATTTGGTAATAAGTGCTATTGCTAATTGTGAAGGACAATAGATATTTTCATTCTTAGCTGATGGAGAGTGGTACAGCCGAGTTGGCAAACAATTTGGCATTTGTATCAAACAAGTCATATATATATATATATATATATAATAATTTATATATATATATATATATATATATATAATTTCTTTTTGTCTTTTTCCCTTTGGCCTTGCTATATGGCTTGTAGGATCTTAGTTCCTCGACCAGGAATCAAACTTGCGAGTACTCTGGCAGTGAAAGCAATAAGTCGTAACTACTGACCATTTGCTTCTCCAGGAGATCTTTCCAACCCAGGGATAGAAGTAGGTCTCCTGCATTGCAGCCAGATTCTTTACCATCTGAGCCACCAGGGAAGCACAGGGTCAGTAAAATCACATATATATGCAAAAACAATATGTTTTACCATTTACAAGAGATTCATTAATTCTACTAAGATATATTCATTCAATGCTGTGCCACTAGCTGTTGGAACATAAGTGAATCTGTATATATGTGTATTGGCATAAAATTATTTCCAAGAAATATTAAGTGATAAATTTTCAGAATAATGTGTATTTAGAATGCTAAATTTCATGTGAGCCGAAATATATGTTTGTAAGTATATATGCTTTTAAATATATAAAGCATATGACATTTTGAACATAAATGTAATTAACTATATAGATTATTATTATTAGACTTGTTGCTCTAAGTAAGAAGACTATGAAAGGCAACAAAAAGCTGGGTCTGATGCTTACCTCTGAGAAGAAGATTGCAAAATTAGGCCCTTCATAGCACAGAAGTAAACTTTTTAAGAAATAAACTTTTAATTTTAAAATAGTTTTAGCTTAACTAAAAAAATTGTAGAAGCACTGCAGAGAAATCCCTTGTATCACAGTTTCTTCTATTAACACCTTAAATGTATGGTACCTTTTTCAAAATTAATGAACTCTTATTTATACATTTTTATTAACTGATGAGCTTCCCTGGTGGCTCAGCAGAAAAGAATCCCCTGTCAATGCAGGAGACACAGATTTGATCCCTGGGTTGAGAAGATTCTCTGGAGAAAGTAGTAGGAACTTCCTCTAGCATTCTTGCCTGAAAAATCCCATGGATAGACAAGCTTGGCAGAATCCATGGGATTGCAAAAGAGTCAGGCTTAGTGACTAACCAACAACATTAACTGAAGTCAATTTATTCAATTTTTCTTTTTCCCAAATGCTCTTTTCTGTTCCGAGATCCCATGCAAAATAACACAATACAGTTACTTCTCATGACTCTTTAGGCTCTTCTTGACTTGCAATTTCTCAGACTTTGCTGACCTTAACTGTTATGAGGAATGCTGAGCTGGCATATTGCAGCATGTCCCTCTCTTCAGGCTTGTCTGATGGTTTTCCTATGACTAAGATTTGCGGTTTGGGAGAGGAACACCACAGACATATATTCCCACTGCCATCACATCACATGCTATCAGAATATATACTTTCAGCATGACTATTGTTATTGATAATAACCTTGATCACTGGACAGAGGTAGTGTTTGCCATGTTCTGTTTTTTGTTTTGTTTTTTTTTTTTCACTGTAAATTTATTTACCCCTCTTCATACCGAGGTCTTTAGAAATAAGTCATAATGTTCAGCCTACATTCAAGGAATGAAGAGTTATGCTCTGCTTCCTTGGGACTGAGAATGCTTAGATAAAATGCTTATGCACAGATGATTTGTCTAATCTCTCCCAGAAATGTACTTACTCAATAATAGCTGCACTGAACCATAGATATCTACTTCATACTTGAAAAGTGAAGTTGCTCAGTCATGTCGACTCTTTGCGATTCCATGAACACACGTACTGGGCTCCTCCATCCATGGGATTTTCCAGGCAAGAATACTGGAGTCGGTTGCCATTTCCTTCTCCAGGGGATCATCTCGACCTAGGGATCAAACCCAGGTCTCCCGCATTGCAGACAGATGCTTTACCGTCTGGGCTTCCCTGGTGGCTCAGAGGTTAAAGCGTCTGCCTGCAATGTGGAACACCTGGGTTCGATCCCTGGGTGGGGAAGATCCCCCGGAGAAGAAAATGTCAACCCACTCCAGTATTCTTGCCTGGAGAACCTCAGGGACGGGGGAGCCTAGTGGGCTGCCGTCTATTGGGTCGCACAGAGTTGGACTGACTGAAACGATTTAGCAGCAGCAGCAGCATGCCACCTTAACATGCCCCAGAATTGGTTTACTTGTTGAGTTCTTCCTTACTTTCTGGCTCTACAAGTTGTTGTAGCCTAATCTTGTGTATTTACTACCTCAGTCCCAGAATCAGTATTTTTTTCTGAGGAATCCTGACTTCTTTTATTGGAAGAAAGTGTTAAAAATGAATATCTGAGTAAGTGTTCCTTACCATTAGGTGCCTGGTTTTGCTTCTAAGGCATCTTAATAAAAAAGACAAAGAAATACATTTATACTAATCTGCATATATACGTGTACCTATAAATATTTCTGTATGTAAGTATTTAAATCTACATCAAGGTATATAAAGTTGAATTTTTCTGGATGTTTCTAACTTTAGTTCATTACAGCACGGATCATTCTAATTTCCTCACCTTATCTGTAATTTTGCACTCTGAACAATAATTCTTTTTCCCATCACCTACCATTCATTTCCTTAATTATTCAGTTCATATATTCATGTATATTGGTGTTAGTATTATTAATCTGTATCCTCATGGCTTTCTTTATAGTCCAACTCTCACATCCAAACATGACTACCAGAAAAACCATAGCCTTGACTAGACAGACCTTTTTTGGCAAAGAGATCCAACCAGTCCATCCTAAAGGATATCAGTCCTGAATATTCACTGGAAGGACTGATGTTGAATCTGAAACGCCAGTACTCTGGCCACCTGATGCGAAGATCTGACTCATTTGAAAGGTCCCTGATGCTGGGAAAGATTGAGGGCAGGAAGAGAAGGGAATGACAGAGGATGAGATGGTTGGATGGCATCCCAACCCAATGGACATTAGTTTGAGTAAACTCCAGGAGTTGGTGATGGACAAGGAGGCCTGGCACGCTTTAGTCCATGGGGTTGCAAAGAGTTGGACATGAATGAGTGAGTGAACTCAAGTTCAATAATTATCCACAGTTATTTTTGCCTTTAGTCTTGTAGACTCTACTCATTTCCAAAGTAACTGAGTACTATTTCCCTCCTCCCACACTTTCAGTATTATGTTGGCTACTCTGAGACTTTTATAGCTCCATATAAAATCTAGTTACAGTTTGTTAATATCCACAAAACAACTTCTGGGTTTTTATCAGAAAGATACTTCTAATTGTATATAGTTTTGCAATTATCTATTTAGTTTCCTCACCCTGAGCATGTATTCCTCAATAAACAAAGACTCTGATTCAAGATTATACCTGAGCACCATTCTCAATTTTACAAAGTTTGATCATAAGATATTTAGATAATTAAGCATGGTAATTAAAGTTCTCCTCTCAACTTAAAAGAGATAACTTAGATGTAAAAGAAAAAGAATCAAACGATGATGAAGTAGTGAAAATTTAATTGAAATTCTAAATTTACATATATATATTTGTATATTGTGTCTTTGTCATAAGTCTAGCAATGGAGAAGAATAAATTCCATGATTCCTAGCCTATATACAATGATAATCTGAATAAAGAATTATATAGGACATGAAAACTCAAACTCTGTGAGCACAGGGATCTCATCTATCTTTTGCATCCTTTAATTCTCAGGACCTACTTGTTTCCATAACATATATTTCCTGAATGGAATATAGTATCAAAATAACAGGTTTTCTCTTAAAGATACTTTCTCTCTAACTTGTTTTAGGTCTGTATAGTCTAGTTTCCATTATTTTAAGAGGATATAGTTTCTTTTTTTTCCATTTTTAAATTTATTTATTTTAATTGGAGGCTAATTACTTTACAATATTGTATAGCTTTTGCCATACATCAACATGAATCCACCATGGGTATACATGTGTTCTTAATCCTGAACCCCCCTCCCACCTCCTTCCCCGTACCATCCCTCTGGGTCATCCCAGTGCACCAGCCCCAAGCATCCTGTAACCTGCATCAAACCTGGATTGGTGATACGTTTCTTATATGATATTATACATGTTTCAATGCCATTCTCCCAAATCATCCCACCCTCTCCCTCTCCCACAGAGTCCAAAAGACTGTTCTATACATCTGTGTCTCTTTTGCTGTCTCACATACAGGTTTATCATTGCCAGCTTTCTAAATTCCATATCTATGCCTTAGTATACTGTATTGGTGTTTTTCTTTCTGGCTTACTTCACTCTGTATAATCGGCTCCAGTTTCATCCACCTCATCAGAATGGATTCAACTGTATTCTTTTAATGGCTGAATAATACTCCATTGTGTATATGTACCATGGCTTTCTTATCCATTCATCTGCTGATGGACATCTAGGTACAGTTTCAACATAATTTTTAAAATATATGCCATCACTTTATAACTTTTAATTTCTACTTTCCATTCCAAGTGAGTCAAAACATGACTTTTGTATCATCAGTCAGTCAGTCAGTTCAGTCTCTCAGTCGTGTCCGACTCTTTGAGACCCTGTGAATTGCAGCACACCAGGTCTCCCTGTCCATCACCAACTCCCAGAGTTCACTTAGACTCACATCCATCGAGTCCGTGATGCCATCCAGCCATCTCATCCTCTGTCATCTCCTTCTCCTCCTGCCCCCAATCCCTCCCAGCATCATGGTCTTTTCAAATGAGTCAACTCTTTGCATGACGTGGCCAAAGTACTGGAGTTTCAGCTTTAGCATCATTCCTTCTAAAGAAATCCCAGGGCTGATCTCCTTCAGAATGGACTGGTTGGATCTCCTTGCAATCCAAAAGAATCTCAAGAGTCTTCTCCAACACCACAGTTCAAAAGCATCAATTCTTCGGCACTCAGCTTTCTTCACAGACCAACTCTCACATCCATACATGACCACAGGAAAAACCATAGCCTTGACTAGATGGACCTTAGTTGGCAAAGTAATGTCTCTGCTTTTGAATATACTATCTAGGTTGATCATAACTTTTCTTCCAAGGAGTAAGCGTCTTTTAATTTCTTTGCTTCAGTCATCATCTGCAGTGATTTTGGAGCCCCCAAAATAATATCTGATACTGTTTCCACTGTTTTCCCATCTGTTTCCCATGAAGAGATGGGACCAGATGCCATGATCTTCATTTTCTAAATGTTGAGCTTTAAGCTAACTTTTTCACTCTCCTCTTTCCCTTTCATCAAGAGGTTTTTAGTTCCTCTTCACTTTCTGCCATAAAGGTGGTGTCATCTGCATATCTGAGCTTATTGATATTTCTCCCAGCAATCTTGATTCCAGCTTGTGCTTCCTGCAGCCCAGCGTTTCTCATGATGTACTCTGCATAGAAGTTAAATAAGCAGGGTGACAGTATACAGCCTTGACGTACTCCTTTTCCTGTTTGGAACCAGTCTGTTGTTCCATGTCCAGTTCTAACTGTTGCTTCCTGGCCTGCATGCATATTTCTCAAGAGGCAGGTCAAGTGATCTGGTATTCCCATCTTTTTCAGAATTTTCCACATAGTATAATGTAAATAATATTGAAACAGACAGACCTTTATATTCAGAAAGTTTTCAAAGAAGACTGATAAGGTTATTCATTGTAAAAAGAGAAGTGGTTTCTGATAGGTGGGGTAAATTAGGAAATTCATGATTGGCACATTGAAGAAGAGGTCTTACATATATAAAGTACGGTAGCTATAGAAAGAAATAACATATAAGAACATTATGTTTAATAGTGATATGTAGACAACTGTTACCCTTTTGATTTTATATCCAAACATCATTCTGAATTTAAGGATATCTCTCATTGTATAAGATGTGTTCAAAAGTAGACTTCCCCATTATTAGAAGTCCCCCAAACTAAATATTTTGCTTTAGTTAGTACCTGAGGATACAGGCACATAATTCAAGTTTACATTCTTCTCTTTAGGGATTCCCAGGTGGCTCAGTGGTAAAGAATCTGCCAGCTAATGCAGAAGCAGATTTGATCCCTGGGTCATGAATATCCCCTGGGGTAGAAAATGACAACCACTCCAGTAGTCAGCCTGTAAAATTCCATGGACAGAGGGCCCTAGAGGGCTATAGTCCTGGGGTTGCAAAGGGTCAGACAGGGCTGAGCACGCAAACATGTATGCTTCTCTCTGGGGCTTTGATCTTGAGGGAATCAGTCATAGACTCAAAGTCACTTGAAACATGGAAGTGATAGCAGCAGAGATGGTCTAGTGCCGGAAGCAGAGAAGCGGCCCACTGTCTGATACTAGTATTATTTCGTATTGTATTAAATGAAATATTCTTGAGTATAACTTTGGGTGAATTCTCTGACGACTAACCTCCTTGGTCCCTACCTATTATGCAAGCCTGGTTCTGTACCCTTCCTGTCAAGGTTGTAAACCTTGAAATATCATTTCAGCCCCTTATTTTCTGCTTCACTTAGTTCATTGATTACTGTTGCTTGCAACCAGGAACCCTGACTGAAACACTGAAAAGAGACGATAAGGAAATCACTTTAAAAAAATCACTTCTGAGCATATGCCACAATACCTGCTAGAAAACCTCTCTACTGATAAGTTTATATCTATTAAAAAATCAAAATACCTGATGATTTCAAGTATATCCTATTAAATGATATCTGTATATAGACTATGATGTTAGAGAAGTCAAGTATGACACTAAGATTGGCTTTAGGAAGAGGAGAGAAAGTGAGGCTAAAGTAAAGGAAGTTAGAAAATTGACAGCAAGGATGCTTTTACAGAAACACCAATATAGAATTTCAGTAGCAAGAATGAAGAATTATACACAGATTATACTGCTTTTGGAAAAGTTTTAAAGTGCAGTTAAAGGCAAAGCTAAAGAAATGGAATAGTTTGTTAGTTTTTAAATTAACATCCTAATAAAATGGGATCCTTATGTGGTTGGAAACAGATATTGCTGAATAAACTATAAGAAAAAGAGCTTTTTTTTTTTTTTCCTTTAAAATTGTCTTTCTTGATTGTGTGATTGTGTGGTCTCTGTCCACACCTATTTTGTTCTTTTCTCCTTCTCTGTCCTTATTTGTGCCCTTCCTTCACACAATTGTCTTTTTCTTCCTCATTTCTTTTCCCAATAATTAAATTTCTCCATTGTTAGTCCTTTTCTGATGAACACGGTCTTCTGTCCCATTTCTCAGCTCTTATCCTCATCACCTACTCTCAGTGGCCATGTCCTGTTCTAATGAAAAACCCCAGCGTGCAGCTCTGAAATGACTCTGTTGGACTCATTACCTCCTGCAGTGAGCAAAATCAGTGCATCTGGACACTGCTTAATGCTATAGACATAGACTTTAATACAGTCAGGACACAGCTTGCTGCCCAGTGGAGTGTACGTTGCTGTTTGATCCAACTGAATAAAGGTCCAAGTAAAGAAATGTAAATACACATGTATGTGTACATTCCATATGAAATGCTCTCCTTTTCTCTCCTCACATCTCACATCTCACTGTATAAGTAACCAATGGTCTTCAGCATATGATGCTCAAGTAAAGTCTTTATTTTCTCATGAAGATCTGAGACTTTTCTTTTGCTAAGTTGAGAGTGATCTTCACAAACAAGATATAGTATAAGTTTATTACTTATAGTATCTACCCAGTATGAAGAATTGAATAGGCAGTTGTATCATGTACAAAAACCAGTGACAAATGGTCATTAGTCATTTTATGTACATCAGGATGTAAAACTGATATGTCAAATGACATTAAGTATGAATATGAAAAGGAAAAATGGAATATATTGCATTTAATTGTAGTTGCAATGAGAAACGCTGGGCTGGAAGAAGCACAAGCTGGAATCAAGATTTCTGGAAGAAATATCAATAACCTCAGATATGCAGATGACACCACCCTTATGGCAAAAGTGAAGAGGAATTAAAAAGCCTCAATGAAAGTGAAAGAGGAGAGTGAAAAAGTTGACTTAAAGCTCAACATTCAGAAAAAGAAGATCATGGCATCTGGTCCCATCACTTCATGGGAAATAGAAGGGGAAACAGTGGAAACAGTATCAGACTTTATTTTTCTGGGCTCCAAAATCACTGCAGATGGTGACTGCAGCCATGAAATTAGAAGACGCTTATTCCTTGGAAGAAAAGTTATGACCAACCTAGATAGCGTATTCAAAAGCAGAGAGAGACATTACGTTACCAACAAAGGTCTGTCTAGTCAAGGCTGTGGTTTTTCCAGTAGTCATATATGGATGTGAGAGTTGGACTGTGAAGAAAGCTGAACATTGAAGAACTGATGCTTTTGAACTGTGGTGTTGGAGAAGACTCCTGAGAGTCCTTGGACTGCGAGGAGATCCAACCAGTCCATTCTAAAGGAAATCGGTCCTGGGTGTTCTTTAGAAGGAATGATGCTAAAGCTGAAAGTCCAGTACTTTGGCCACTTCATGTGAAGAGTTGACTCATTGGAAAAGACTCTGATGCTGAGAGGGATTGAGGGCAAGAGGAGATGGGACAACAGAGGATGAGATGGCTGGGTAATATCACTGACACGATGGATGTGAGTTTGCGTGAACTCCGGGAGTTGGTGATGGACAGAGAGGGCCTTGCGTGCTTCAGTTCATGGGGTCACAAATAGTCGACATGGCTGAGCAACTGAACTGAACTGAATTTGACTTTATCTATTTTTGAATGTTTCTTGAAATTTAAAAATATTCTATGATGTCCTTTTATTTATTTATTTTTCTGCTCTCTTTGTGTGGATTGCTTTTTCCCTCCTATTTGATGGTGGTGGGAGACATTCTTTAAAAGTTTTATTATATTCCTGAGTGTCCCCAGAGCATATATGCCTTCCAATGGATGATTCTTCTGCCAAAAAATGACTAAATGAATTGAGCCTGGAAATGACCTGCTGCCACATTTGGCACACTTCTCTTTCAGATGACAATAAAATATACTTTAGGAAGTCCCACAGTATTTTATTTATTTTTTTTTAAAGCTTATAGAATAAAAGAACCCCTTATACCTTGAGAAATATTTAAAATATTATTAACTTCTCTAGTTTCCTTAACCAAATATTATATATGTTTTTGAATTTTCAAACTCTGAAATATTTTGGAATCAATGTTTTTCATAATTTAAACTACTGTTTATATAAATGATACAATGAACAAACAAAATAAGCATGAGCTTCAAAGTAATACTTCTGAAATCCTGCATTTCAGAAAAAAAGTGTGAAAGCCATCATTTCATACTTGAAAATAGCTAAACTTGAAGAATATATTGCTAACTTATTCAGAGTGCAAAGGTGAATTGAAAGTGATTTTGCTAGTCCTTCCCCCACTCCAAGCCATTTCTCACCCTTCTCTGCCCTGCTGTGTTCACTGGAAGGCTCATACCTACGGGTCTTTTCACTTGGGTCCCTTTGTTCTGCAGCTTCCTACTGATGACAGGAATATCAGGCACTGTCAGGGGACCTCAGGGAAGGAGGGAGACACACATCTTGATTTTCCTCCTTCCATCATGCTTCTGGTTGTATTTTCTGGTGATAACTGAATCTCTGTAACTATAGGCACCAGAAGAATGACGGTGCAGGATTGAAGGCTGAATGGAGAAAAGATGGAGAGCAGAAGAGGACCTCTTAGTTGGTTACATGGCTAACGAAGTGTTCTGGGGGTTAAAACCAAATATTTCATTAGAACTGCCTCCAAGCCTATATGACTTTCTTGTATCAATCACCAAAAAATCCCCCTTTGCTAGTGTTCTTGCCTGGAGAATCCCAGGGACGGGGGGTGCCTGGTGGGCTGCCGTCTCTGGGGTCGCACAGAGTTGGACACTACTGAAGTGACTTAGCAGCAGCACCAGCAACAGGTAGATTTTTTAAGAAGGCAGCTCTCTCAGAGGGTATGGTACAAAAAGGCCTCTTTTTCTAGTCTAGACTGATGCAATCTGTCATGAGGGCTCAGTCTGGTGACAGAAACATGACCTGAATTTTGGCCCCCACTCACCACTTCCATGGTGAACCTCTGTGTTGTTCATTCTTATGAAAATCCACCCTGGCTGCTCTCTGTCTAGCAAGTCTTTTACCTAATTGATTGCTGTGTGATATGAAATCTGTACCCTCTGTTTCATCTCCTCTATGAAAGATTTAATAAGCACAATATTTTCCCAAAACATGTAAATATCTACAAGCCTATTTATTTTGTTCCTTCAAAAGAAGCTCAAAAGAAGATAATGGAGTAACAGCTGATATTTAAATTAAATAATGTATAGATAATTATATAGATAGTTAGATAACCAGAATGTAGAATGCAGATTTTCTTATAGATGAATGTGAACTGAAGCCTCAAGGCTGTGGATACTCCCTGATATTGTAACCAGAGCTGCTAGACACATTCCCATAAGACTAGTGTGAGTTGGATCTGATATCTTCTGGTCTTACAGCTATGACCAAGGAGATGGTGTCACTTGGTATGAACAAGGCCCCCTAGACTCACTTTTTCAGTAGGAACTGGAGGTAAGGCAAGACTCTTGCTTTAGAAGGAAGTACAAGCAGAGGGGCAATCATCTCTACACCATGTTGAAAGTAAAATCCCTAATAATCTCCTCATAGCCTCCTCTTTCTTGCTTGCTTCCTATATTGATTTATGCTTTAATGAACTCTTCAAATTACATAATCTCAAAGCTTCAGAGTCCCAGCATCCTAGAACACCTCTGAGCCCTTCTTCCTCCAGATTTAATTTCTTGCAGATGTATATAGAATCTTTCACAGCATACACTTATCATTCCCACCACGTTTATTTCTGAAAATACCCAAGTTCAATTTTTCTTTCTTCTCACATTCACTACTTCAGTATACTTACTGAGCCTAATCTGATTTCCATATTTCTATCTTTTAATCTAAGCCCCAATATAGATGTGCATAGTAAGTAACACAGTTTCTAAGGATCATGGCATGCATACCCAGTTTAAAGTTCAGAAGCTCGTGTGTTTCATAAAAAACCTCTAGATGAATTTCATCAATAGCATACATACAGGTGAGTATGCTACATTGTATACCATGCATCATTCTCATATAACTCATCCTGAATCTCAGATTCTGTGCTAAACAGCATTTAATGATGTTACTTTTAAGAACAAATGAAGTTCAAGTTTTAAAGCACTTCATGATCTGGTTCCAGCTCATAGCTAAGGAATGATCATCTTATATTTACGCTGAGTTTCCCTCAAACAGAATGACTTGCCAACACTCAAATGATCTCCAGGAAATTCCTACCTATTTCTTTTATACTGTCTACCCTTATTTCTGTCCTTTATTGAGCCCATCTTAAAGGACAAAAATAAGAGCTCAATAAGGACAGAAATGATATGGACCTAACAGAAGCAGAAGATATTAAGAGGTGGCAGGAATACACAGCAGAACTATACAAAAATATATAGTTTTATATATATATATATAATCATGACCCATATACTCACAATGGTGTGGTCACTCACCTAGAGCCAGACATCTTGGAATGTGAAGTCAAATGGGCCTTAGGAAGCAATACTATGAACAAAGCTAGTGGAGGTGATGGAATTCCAGTTGAGCTATTTCAAATCCTAAATGATGCTGTGAAAGTGCTGCATTCAATATGCCCGCAAATTTGGAAAACTCAGCCAGTGGCTACAGGACTGGAAAAGGTCAGTTTTCATTCCAATCCCTAAGAAAGGCATGCCAAAGAATGCTCAAACTACTGCACAATTATACTCATCTCACACGCTAATAAGGTAATGCTCAAAATTCTCCAAGCCAGACATCAACAATACCTGAAACGTGAACTTCCAGATGTTCAAGCTGGTTTTAGAAAAGGCAGAGGAACCAGAGATCAAATTGCCAACATCTGCTGGATCATCAAAAAAGCAAGAGAGTTCCAGAAAAACATCTATTTCTGCTTTATTGACTATGCCAAAGCCTTTGACTGTGTGGATCACAACAAACTAGAAAATTCTTCAAGAGATAGGAGTACCAGACCTAACCTGCCTCCTGAGAAATCTGTATGCAGGTCAGGAAGCAACAGTTAGAACAAGACATGGAAAAATTGACTGGTCCCAAATAGGAAAAGGAGCACCTCAAGGCTGTATATTGTCACCCTGCTTATTTAACTTCTATGCAGAGTACATCATGAGAATTCTGGGCTGGAGGAAGCACAAACTGGAATCAAGATTGTGGGAGAAATATCAATAACCTCAGATATGCAGATGACACCACCCTTATGACAGAAAGTGAAGAACTAAAGAGCCTCTTGATTAAAGTGAAAGAGGAGAGTGAAAAGGTTGGCTTAAAGCTCAACATTCAGAAAACTAAGATCATGGTATCTGGTCCCATCACTTCATGACAAATAGATGGGGAAAAAGTGGAAACAGTGAGAGATTTTATATTCTTGGCCTCCAATATCACTGCAGATGGTGATTGCAGCCATGAAATTAAAAGACCCTTGTTCCTTGTAAGGAAAGTTATGACCAACCTAGACAGCGTATTAAAAAGCAGAGATATTACTTTGCCAACAAGATCCATCTAGTCAAGGCTATGGTTTTTCCTGTGGTCATGTATGGATATGAGAGTTGGACTGTGAAGAAAGCTGGGTGCCGAAGAATTGATGCTTTTGAACTGTAGTGTTGGAGAAGACTCTCGAGAGTCCCTTGGACTGCAAGGAGATCCAACCAGTCCATCCTAAAGGAGGTCAGTCCTGAGTGTTCATTGGAAGGACTGATGTTGAAGCTGAAACCCCAATACTTTAGCCACCTGTACAAAGAACCGACTCATTGGTAAAGACCCTGATGCTGGGAAAGATTGAAGATGGGAGGAGAAGGGGACAACCTTATTTCTTGTCCAAGAAATTAATACTATTCATTCAAAATATAGCATTGGCTATTTCTTACTCGTTCTGTCCTACCAATGGCAATCCCACACCAGAAGTAATTTATGCTTTGATACAGCTTAAACTAATGTTATAGAATGTGGTATGGCTTAAAAATAAATGTGACTAAAAGCTGCATTTTACTTCTGGATTACCACTTAATACTGAACAAGTCATTTATTATATTTTTTCCTCTAATCCACAAATGGATAAGTAACATGTACACTGTCTATTGCATAGAGCAAATGAGAAGATCAAATTACGTCTTCTTTCATGCCAGGAATCCAGATGCCTGGGTTCTAATTCTAGCTCTGTCCTCTCCAACGTCTGACCTTGTGGAAACTACTTAAATTTTCTAAGCCTCAGTTCCTTCATCTGTAATGTGTATCATAACAACTCCTCTGTCAAAAGATTGTGCTGAAAATTAGATGAAATGATACATGAAATGCATAAAGAACAGTACCTGCCAACTAACTAGTGGTTAGTAAATAATATTCTAATAAGAGTTCATAATTTCTTTTCAACCCTGTTTGACATCTGGCATAGTAAATGCAGACTGAATAAAAATTTCTTAAAGTACAAACGTTGAGTGAATGGATAATTTGTTTAACCACGATATGTGACTGACTGAGTAATGGATTTGATCTGAACTGGAGGCTAACTTGATTATTAGGTACAGTGGAAAAATAAGATAGAAAAAAAAAGTCTATGTCCAAAGATGAAGTCCACATATGAAAACTACAGACTGTGCTTAAATTGGATATAGGATTCAACTGGAAATCATTATGATTAGTTTGAAAAGGGAAGCAAGACAGAGAAAGAAGTGATTCAAAATATACATATTTGCAGCAAGAAACTGAATGGATTAGAAACAGGAAGATATGCATATAGGCAATTGCTTTCATAGCTAATATGGCCTGTTTGCAAATACACTTTTCAAAATAACTTAGTGGGTTTCATTATCAGAATAATTACTAACAGTCAGAAGAGGAAATCATAGTTGCTCAGTTGTGTGAGACTCTTTGCGACCCCACGGACTGTAGTCCGCCAGGCTCCTCTGTTCATGGGATTTCCCAGGCAAGAATACTGGAGTGAGTTGCCATTTCCTTCTCCAGGAGATCTTCCCAACCCAGGTACCACATCTGGGTCTCCTGCATTGCAGGATGACTCTTTACTATCTGAGCCACCTGGGAAGCCCTATGTAATTACAAATAATCGTAATTAAGCTAATTTATTTATTTCATTGTCTTGGTGAGTTGCATGTAAGAAAGACGATTTTCTCATGCTGATGTGCTCTTATGATAGAAATACAAATTTCATGCTAGCAATTCATATTTTTATTTGCTGTAATATAGCTCTTTTGCTGGGTCATCATAAAATTTATAGTACAATGCATTGAAAGTGGTTCTTACTAGTACATCTCAATAATTAGAATATATTAATCAGTAGGTTTTTACTTTTGAGTACAATAAAAAAAATTGCTTTATAGAAAAATGATCAGAGTACTACTCAGTGATGTTATAAAAAATGTGAGAAGAATAAGGATTTATTAATGATGGTGAATTACACTTAACCAAAAATTATTTATGCTGAAAAAAATCTATAATTTTAATGAGTTTATAAATATATGTGTTTTATTGAGTTATTTGAACTCATTAATTATTGTTTTTATTCTAATAATACATATGTAACAAACTGTATGTGTGTGTGCACAATTACTCAGTTGTGTCCGACTCTTTGGGACCCCATGGTCTGTGGCCCTCCAATCTCCTCCATCCATGGGATTTTTGAGGTAAGAATACTAGAGTGGGTTGCTGTTTCCTTCTCCAGGAGATCTTCCTCACCAGGGATCAAACCCAAGTCTCCTGAGGCTTTTGCTTTGGCAGTTAGATTCTTTACCACTAAGCCACCTGGGCAATCCTGTGTAATAAACTGAGTGGTACCATTAGTTCCTGAAAAAAATTAATGCACTTTTAAAATTAAAATTTACACTTTTGGAATCATATGTTGATGAGAGAACTGTATGCCTTCAAAAGGGACAAAGTGGTAAGTTGTTTTCCACAAATAGATTCTCATAAATTCTGACTCTCACATCTAAAGAAAATTTTTTCAGAAACCTGAATATTGATATCCTACAAGTAATTCAGTTCAGTTCAGTTCAGACACTCAGTCGTGTCTGACTCTTTGTGACCCCATGAATCGCAGCACGCCAGGCCTCCCTGTCCATCACCATCACCCAAGTTTCACTCAGACTCACATCCATCGAGTCCGTTACTAATTGATATTTTTAAGTAAAAATTACATATCCAAAAATAATTGATAATCATGTCCGAAGTCATCACGAATTATTTCAAATTTTAGTGTTTCTAACAATCGCCTTAATACTTAAGATTCTAAGATGTCTTTTAAATATGTGCTTCATAGACATTTAAAATATTTATTTAAAATAAATTTCACATTTATTTAGTTCTTAAATTTGTGACTGTAAGTTTGTCTTAATCTCTCCTTCTCTTCATCTTTTTTCCTCTCTCTCTGCCTCCCTGCCCATACAAAATATTCATACATAACTTGAATGATCATCAGTTCAGTTCAGTCGCTCAGTCATGTCCGACTCTGCGTACTGGACTTCTTAAATATTTTTCTTTTAAATTACAGATTCGATCAAATTTTCTATATTGGTGAGGAAATACATTTCCTACTATCCTTTTAAAAATCATGCCATGCTCAGAGATGAGATGAATAAAAAGTTGGTAAAAAGTGCTAACCATAGCAAGGCCTCTGTCCTTGACTATACTCTTGAGGTGAGTATAGTCGCTCAGTCGTGTCCGACTCTTTGTGACCCTGTGGACTGTAACCTACTAGGCTTCTCTGTCCATGGGATTTTCCAGGCAAGAATACTGGAGTGGACTGCCAGTTCCTTCTCCAGGGGATCTTCCCAATCCAGGGACTGAACCCTGGTCTCCCACATCGAAGGCAGGTGCAAAACCCCCTCAGATTTCAGTAGTATTTTGTTCATCTCAGGTAATTCTAGTTTAAGATTAGGGTATCTAGTCAAATTTCCTACTTGTGCCTCGGCTTCCCAGGTGGCTCAGCTGTAAAGAATTCACCTGCCAATGCAGCAGATGCAAGTCTGATCCCTGGGAAAGATCCCCTGGAGGCAGGCGTGGCAACCCACTCCACTATTCTTGCCTGAAGAATCCTATTGACAGAGGAGCCTGGCAGGCTACAGTCTATAATGGGTCCATAGGGTCACAAAGAGTCAGACGCAACTGAGCACACAGGCATCTGTGCCTTAGTCAGCTACTGAATAGAAAATATTTGCAGTAAGATGCTAATTATTGACAATAGCTTAAGAAGTTCCTCCTCTGTCTTTGGACTATGCTTCGTACGAGCCTCTCTGGTGTTTTCTATGGGTGTACTAATCCAGTGAGTATTCTTATTTGGAGATGCAATAACCAATAGAGAATATATGACTGGATCAAGACCCCTAAAATTATATGTAAAGTTTTGTCTTTATGCACATATTAATAATTTCAAAAAGAACTTAAATACAATAACCTATTTGTGATCCAGAGTAAGGTGAAGGTGCACAGTCTGGCAGAAAGGAAGAGACTAGTACATCTGGGAAAATAGACAAGCCCTCTATAGACCCAATTATCCTTGAAAAATGCTTTATTTTTTTCTTAGAATTCACACACTTTTTACTTTCTGTTACACATCTCTGTGGCTATTTAACATTTTATATATATATATATTTAAATTACAGCGTGAAAGTTTTAGGGGGAACCTCTGTTATTTATGTAAATTAAACTACACAATTTCTATTTCCCTCTGAGTTCTTTTAAAGAATGGTCCAATCCTGAAAACTTTCTGGCTCTTTAGTCGCCAGACTAAAGACTTGTGGGGGATTGTAAAATTTTTCACTGTGCTCCTAGACTCTTTGAAGAATGGGATGAAGCTTGCACCATACCGATTTTGAGTTTGTAGGCTCCTTAATGTCTGTTTTTTTGTGAACACGTCTCTTCCTCTTATTTCTTTAACTCCAGTCTCAGTTAATGTGATTAAGAAAATATCCAGCTAATTATAGAAATAAAAAGAAAATAATTATTTAGAAATCTACAGTCATCAGTCATTTTCTCTGACAAATTTACTCCTTGGAAGAATACTTAACAAATTATGCACATCTCATGGGGAGAATAATAATTAGCATGTCATTCAGTTCACTTCCAAACACATTTTAAGGCAGCTACTTATATGAGACAGTGCTTCCAAATGTGAAAAGCTGAGTAAGACATAGTTTATGACTTGAAGGAATTGGCTGTCCAGAAAGAGAAACTAGCATGGAACAGAATAATGATCTTACTTCACCATAGCTAAAGGTCCATTCTTTTTCCTTGATTCTTACTTTTACCTCAGTAGTAGCTTTTATTTTGTCTACTCAGAATGACTCTTTTGGGAGAACGTTTTCTCTCCTCTACCTACAATGGAGATATCTGTTCTCTTCTTTCTGCTCATAACTTATTTGACCACGTTTGGACAGTTGACTCAAACTGAACTAAATAGATTTTCCCTTTTACATTATTAGAACTGCAAAGTTAGAAGTGGTTGTGAGTGGCTTATGACCATGCTAAGTCATGTAAATTTGGAGGCAGTTGTTCATACTCTTTTGGCCCAAGGACAAGAGAAAGTCACATCTAAAGAGAGACTACAATATGTACAAAGAAGAGAAGAGGAGATTTGAGAAAGGACGTTCTGATGGGTTTTTTTGTTTGTTTTATGGGGTTTTTTTGTTGTTTGTTTGTTTTTAGTTCTCTGATTCCAGGAAGGCATGAACTCTGTACCACCAGACCAATAGCCTTTCCATCACAGCCTTTCTACCTCTGTCCTTGTAAACAACACAAGGAAATTAACTTTTTGTACCACCATTTCCTCATCTATAGAAAGGTAGTGATAGTAATAGTATATTACTCCACGCTGCTGCTGCTGCTAAGTCACTTCAGTCGTGTCCGACTCTGTGAGACCCCATAGACTGCAGCCCACCAGGCTCCCCCGTCCCTGGGATTCTCCAGGCAAGAACACTGGAGTGGGCTGCCATTTCCTTCTCCAGTGCATGAAAGTGAAAAGTGAAAGCAAAGTCGCTCAGTCATGTCTGACTCTTAGTGACCCCATAGTAATAGCTATATATTACTATAATTGTAGCATGTTATCTCAATGGTATTACTATGGGGTGTTTCCAAAGATTAAATGAGCTAATATATGTAATGTCCTAGAGCAGATTTTGGCACTTAGTAAACACTTGATAAATGTGAGCTGACATCATTATCACTCTTGCTATTGGATTTCATGGGATAACTTTCAATAATTAAAACAAACTATCTCTTTTACTTCCTTGAGATTGTTTCTGCTACAAAAATCTCAAAAAATTTCCCTCTCTATAGAGTTTTATCTTAGCTTTGGTGTTTTTACTTTAATAGACACCACAGGAGACACCTAAGGTTGATAGAAAAAATTAACCTTGGCAAAATAGTTCTCCAGATTTATTTTTCTCTTTGTTAAATGCAGATAATAATAACTCTTATGTATGGATGTTTTAGGATTAACTAATTTACAGTCTATCACCTGGCATATTTTGAATAAACATTTATTATGATGATATTTATATTTCCATAGATTTATTCTTATCTTGCTATATTATTAACTCTTACTAGGGAATATTATTATTGCCTGATCTGCCTGAATTTTGAGTTATTTCACTTAGAAATTGGGGCAGAGTTTTGTTTTTGGGGATCTTTAGCTAGTAATTTTAGGTCTTAAAAGTAAGTACTGCAATAAAATAATTAAGTAATTTTACCCATTATGGGTATTAAATGTCTATTTTTTTGCCAATTTTTAAAGAATGACAGTTAAAGTAGGATTAACATTTATAACTATTTAATCATTTCCTTACAGTGCCTACTCTTAATACATTTCCACTTCAGTATATTAAATTAAATAATTTAGCATATATTCTTAAAAACTTAAAGTTTTAAACTCCTTTTAGAAGAGAATTAAGATTATAGTAATGAAAATAGACATTAAAAGATAGCTTCCATTTTCTCTATATTTTTCAGATTTCCCTTGTCATTCCATTTCTATTTGTCATTCTAGTTTTATCTTTCTGGTTGCATGTTTGCATTCAGGATTGCATTGTCAGAATCAGATACTAAATCATAACTTGAATTAATATAAAGTATATTTTTATAATTTTAATTAAATAATTCATAGTTTTTATGTATTATAAATATAAGGAGCCCAATTTAATACAGGCCCTTTTAACCTCAAGCATAAATCAGTATGGCCAAGAAGAATTTCTGAATAAAGTCTTTTTATGATTTTCAAATGTTTGTAAGCATAAAATGGCAACAAACAAAAGCTTCTTCAATATTAAAAAGTATACTAATAAATCTCTCTATGTAAAAGAGGCATTCAAAAGAAAATAACAAATCACCATGAATTTAGTGATCTAAAGAATATTTCATAAGAAGACCTGCAATTAAAATGGTAATCAAAGCAAATACATGATTTAAATTAGTTTATTACTTTAAAAGAAAGACAGAAGTAAATTCTCAATTTAATAAATTAGAAAAAGTAGTTTTGTTAAAATAGAAAATTAAAAGTAATTGAATAAATTATTAAAATAGGGAGTAAAAATGCAGTATTTTTTTTTTTTTGGAAAAGGTAGATTTCCATTCCAATTGCAAAAAAGGGCAATGCCAAAGAATATTCGAGTTCAGTTCAGTCCCTCAGTCGTATCTGACCCCCTGCAGTCCCATGGACTGCAGCACAGACCTCTCCATCCATCACCAACCCCCGGAGCCTACTCAAACCAACGTCCATCAAGTCGGCGATGCCATCCAACCATCCCATCCCCTGTTGTCCCCCTCTCCTCCCTTCAATCCCTCCCAGCCTCAAGGTCCCTTTAAATGAGTCAGCTCCTTGCATCAGGCGGCCAAATCACTAGAGTCCCAGCTTCAGCATCAGTCCCCCAATGAACACTCAGGACCGATCTCCCCTAGGATGGACCGGCTGTATCTCCCTGTGTGGGGCCCTAAATGGGAAACCTTAAAAACAAAGGGACTAGCTTTGCAGTCGAAAACCTAAGATGGTGCCTGGCGGAAGAGATGGGGGCAGGGTCTATGTTGTCTGTCAAAGTTTTTGATTGGCTCTCTTGATTTCCATGCATGTAGACAGTGTGTGATCTCCATAGACTCCTGTTATAATGAAGGGACATGACAATTTGACCTTTAACGTGATTGGTGCAACTATGGAAAGTTTCTCCTAAAACCCTCCTGTTTGTCTATATAAGCTGGGAGTTTGCAACAACAAACCGGAACTGCTTCGATGGAACCCCTGTTGCGTCTGATTGTCTCTTGCTCGCTGAGGGGCTGGGCTGGCGGACAGCAGGCTCACCTCTCCTCGGGAACCCCTCGACTTTGCTGAGAGAAGTTCCACTGCCTCTACTCTTTCTGCGGAGCGCCCCCGCATCCCCGCAGTCCAAGGGACTCGGAAGAGTCCCCTCCAACACCACAGTCCAAAAGCATCAATTCCATGGTGCCCAGCATTCTCCATACTCCTCAAAGGCTTAACATATCAGTAAAAGGATTACTTCTAGTAATATGTAATGTTACTTATAGAATAATGCATAACTTAAAAGATCACTGGGTAAATTCAATGAAATAACAAAAATGCTCAGTGAATGAGAATTATTATTATTATGTAATAATACAGACTTTAGTTTTCACCAGTGTTTATTATGTTAGTAAAATCGCACTTATAGTACAGTAAGTTTTTAAACTAATATATTGAGCTGAAATTCAACATCATGGTCTGTTTGGACTGCTGTTAAAACATACCAGAGGCTGGATAGCTTTTACATAAACAATATAAATTTATTTATCACTACTCTGGAGGCTGAGATATCCATGATGAATGTGCTGATAAAGTTGGCATCTGGTGAGACTTCACTTTCTGATTCATAGATGTCAGTCTTCTCATTGTATTCTCACACAGTAGAAGGTGCAGTTTAGATCTCTGGCACTTCTTTTATTAACATCAGGACACTAATCCCAATCATAAGAGCTCAGTGGATTTAATAATATTTAATAAAATATTGAGTATCAGTTAAATTCAGTCACACAGTCGTGTCCAACTCTTTGCGACCCCATGGACTGCAGCATGCCAGGCTTCCCTTTCCATCACCAACTCCTGGAGCTTGCTCAAACTCATGTCCAGTGAGCCTTTGGAGCCATCCAACCTCAGACAACCATTTTGCCTTTTGCATTTCTTTTTAATCACTGCCTCCTGTACAATGTCACAAACCTCCGGCTATAGTTCTTCAGGTACTCTATCAGATCTACTCCCTTGAATCTGTTTGTCACTTTCACTGTATAATCATAAAGGATTTGATTTAGATCTTACCTGAAGAGTCTAATTTATTTCTATTTCTATTTCTTTAATTTAATCCTGCAAGTTTGCAATAAGGAGTTCATGATCTGAGCCACAATCAGCTCCTGGTCTTGTTTTTGCTGACTGTATAGAGCATCTCTATCTTTGGCTGCAAAGAATATGATCAATCTGATTTTGGTATTGACCATCTGGTGATGTTCATGTGTAGAGCCTTCTCTTGTGTTGTTGGAAGAGAATGTTTGCTATGACCAGTGCATTCTCTTGGCAAAACTCTGTTAGCCTTTGCCCTGCTTCATTTTGTATTCTAAGGCTAAATTTGCCTATTACTCCAGGTATCTCTTAAATTCCTGTTTTTGTATTCCAGTCCCCTATGATGAAAAGAACATCTTTTTGTGTGTGTTAGTTATAGAAGGTCTTGTAGGTTTTCTTCAGCATTACTGGTTGGGGGCATAGAATTGGATTACCATGATATTAAGTGGTTTGTCTTGGAAACAAACAGAGATCATTCTGTCTTTTTTGAGATTGTACCCAAGTACTGCATTTTGGACTCTTGTTGACTATGAGGGCTACTCCATTTCTTCTAAGGGATTCTTGCCCACAGTATAGATATAATGGTCATGTGAATTAAATTCACCCATTCCAGCCCATTTTAGTTCACTGACTGCTGAAATTTTGATGGTCATTCTTGCTATCTCCTGTTTGACCACTTCCATGAAAGTGAAAGAAGAGAATGAAAAAGTTTGCTTAAAGCTGAACATTCAGAAAACTGAGATCATGGCATCCCGTCCCATCACTTCATGGAAAATAGATGGGGAAACAGTGGAAACAGTGTCAGACTTAATTTTGAGGAGCCCTAAAAATCACTGCAGATGGTGATTGCAGCCATGAAATTAAAAGATGCTTACTCATTGGAAGGAAAGTTATGACCAACCTAGATAGCATATTGAAAAGCAGAGACATTACTTTGCCAACAAAGGTCTGTCTAGTCAAGGCTATGGTTTTTCTAGTGGTCATGTATGGATGTGAGAGTTGGACTTGAAGAAAGATGAGCACCGAAGGATTGATGCTTTTGAAGTGTGGTGTTGGAGAAGACTCTTGAGAGTCCCTTGGACTGCAAGGAGATCCAACCAGTCCATCCTAAAGGAGATCAGTCCTGGGTGTTCATTGGATGGACTGATGTTAAAGCTGAAACTCCAGTACTTTGGCTACCTCATGCGAAGAGTTGACTCATTGGAAAAGACTGTGATGCTGGGAGGGATTGGGGGCAGGAGGAGAAGGGGACGACAGAGGATGAGATGATTGGCTGGCATCACTGACTCGATGGACAGGAGTAAACTCCAGTAGTTGGTGATGGACAGGAAGGCCTGGTGTGCTGAAATCCATAGAGTCGCAAAGAGTCAGACACTACTGAGTGACTGAACTGAACTGAAAATCAGTGCAGATTGTGACTGCTGCTATGAAATTAAAACATGCTACTCCTTGGAAGAAACATTGTGAGCAACCTAGACAGCATATTAAAAAGCGGAGATATTATTTTTCCAACAAAGGCCTGTCTAGTCAAAGCTATGGTTTTTCCAGTAGTCATGTATGGATGTGAGAGTTGGACTATAAAGAAAGCTGAGAGCTGAAGAATTGATGCTTTTGAACTGTGGTGTTGGAGAAGACTAATAGCCCCTTGGACTGCAAGGAGATCCAGTTAGTCCATGCTAAAGGAAATCAGTCCTGAATATTCATTGGAAGGACTGATGTTGAAGCTGAAACTCCAATACTTTGTCCACCTGATGTGAAGAACTGACTCATTTGAAAAGACCCTGATTTGGGGAAAGACTGAAGGCAGGAGAAGGGAATGACAGAGGATGATATGGTTGGATGGCATCACAGACTTAATGGACATTAGTTTGAGTAACTCCAGGAGTTGGTGTTGGACAGGAGGCCTGGCATGCTGCAGTCCATGGGGTTGCAAAGAGTCCCACACGACTGAGCAACTGAAATAAACTGAACTGAACTGAACTGAATTTACCTTGACACATGGTCCTAACAGTCCAGGTTCCTATGCAATATTGTTCTTTACAACATCGGACTTTACTTTCATCACCAGTCACACCCACAATTGGATGCTGTTTTCGCTTTGGCTCCGTTACTTCACTCATTCTGGAGTTATTTCTCCGCTCTTCTCCAGTAGCATATTGAGCACCCACTTACCTGGGGAGTTCATCTTTCCATGTCCTATCTTGTTTACTTTTTCATACTGTTCATGGGATTCTCAAGGCAAGAATACTGAAGTGTTTTTCCATTCTCTTTTCTAGTGGACCACATTTTTCAGAACTCTCTACTATGACCTGTATATCTTGGGTGGCCCTACATGGCATGGCTCATAATTTCACTGAGTTAGACAAGGCTGTGGTCCATGTGATCAGTTTGATTAGTTTTCTGTGATGGTGGTTTTCATTCTGTCTATCCTCTGAAGGATAAAAACAAAAGGCTTATGGAAGCTTCCTGATGGGAGAGACGGACAGTGGGGAAACTGGGTCTTGTTCTGTTGGGCAGGGCCTTGCTCAGTAAATCTTTAGTCCAATTTTCTGTTGATGGGTGCGGTGGCTGTGTTCCTTCCCTGTTGTTTGCCCTGAAACCAAACTATGGTGGAGGTAATGAAGATAATGGTAACCTCTTTCAAAAGGTCCCACGCACACAGTGCCTCACTGCTGCATTCAGTGCCGTGACCCTGCAGCAGATCACCGCCAACCCACGCCTCTGCTGGAGTCTCCTGGACACTCACAGGAAAGTCTGGGTCAGTCTCTTGTGGGGTCACTACTCCTTTGTCCTGGGTCCTGGTGCACACAAGGTTTTGTTTGTACCCTCCAAGAGTCTATTTCCTCAGTCCTGTATAAGTTCTGTAATCAAATCCCACTGGCCTCCATTGTCAGATTCCCTGGGGGTTCTCAGTCCCTTTGCCTGATCTGCAGGTTGGGAAATCTATTGTGGGTCCTAGAACTTTCTTAACATTGCAATAATTTATTTGGTATAATTGTTCTGCAGTTTGTGGGTTGTCTACTTGATGGCTCCATGGTGGGGTTAATGGTGACCTCCTCCAAGAGGGTTTATGCCACACCCAAGTCTGCTATACCTAAAGCCCCTGCCCCTGAAGTAGCCCACTGCTGATCTGTACCTCTGCACGAGACACTGAAAAACTCAAAGGCAGTTCTGGCTCTGTCTCTATGCACCACAGTTTGCTCATCCATTCATCTGTTGATGGACATTTGAGCTATTGGTGAAATAATTAAATATCTCTAAATAAATTTCTAGATAAATGAATAGTGAAATAACTTAGTTGAGACTCTAACAGAGTCTCCCCAGAGACTGATATCTGAGACTCTGTTTCTCTCTCTTTCTCTCTTGTATCCACTAAAAGAAACATCTGCCAGTAAATAAGCCTGATTTCTTCTCCAGAATCAAATGTTTCAAACCAATGATATTCAATGGCAGGTTTAAGGTTATTACCCCTTAAGAACTTTTTTGATACATGGATGGATATTTTGCAAAATTGCTTATCTTGTCTCCATGAACCATATACACTGTTTTCATTCTTATATGTAACCAGACTCTGTTTCCTTTCCTCAGTTCATTTCCCCTTTCAAGAAATATCATAGATAACAATTATTAATCATGTTCTGTGAGATCCTTAGTTATGCCAGACACATAAGGCAAAGAAGCTTGGGGATCACCATAAACCTATAATTTTACAATTCACCTTTGAAAATGTAGGATCCTTCTACATTTGCAGAAATAAATGTGTTCGTTTTTCTATTCAAAATTTATTGACATTTCAAAAAACATTTTGGCTTGAATGAGATTAGAATGCATCTCTAATGATTTGTTGTCCATTTGTCATCTTGAAGTCAGTGTGAAACCACTGATATCACCTTTGATATTTTCTTGTTCTATAGGAAATTGAATGATAAAAATTAAAAAGAGAAAGGAACATGTTGTGAAAACATTAACTCATTCTTTTGGGGAACGGAGTAAGAGATTTTATTAGATTCTTAGTACAGTAGTTAGAGAATCTGCCTAATCTTTTTATTTACTGTGCCTGGTATAATTACAGTATATGATGATAACACCAATATGAACAATGTTGATTAAAATTTAATAGATTTTACATTTTATTCTCACCCCTGTTTTTTAAAGATTTGAGTCATTTGTGAAGTATACACTTAGATATATTTTTGCCAATTTTTTTTAATTTCTCCTTGTTGAATATGAAACTTTCTTCAAAATATTTTGAAGAACTAGCATTCAAGAAAAGGATCTGAAACACTCTTATACAGTATATATAATGCTTACAATTTACAAACTGTAGTGACTTTTCTAAAAGCCTTGCTTTTAGCAATTAAGCTAAAAAGCTGTTGAAAAAGTATTTATGTACTAAACACATTTGAAGATAGTTGAAATAATATTCTAGTCAAATAGAAAGGAACATATTTGATAAAAGGGACAGTTTTTCAATCTAAATGTCAAATTGTTTTCAAGCTCAAATTTTATAATAAACTTAAAAGAGTCCTTGGTCTCATATGATGTTTTTCTGTAAACTTTAGTGTCATTCACATACAGATGAATACTGAAAAGGGAAACACATTTATTTATTTTTCTTTCTATTGATGTAATAACCCCAATAAAATTAGTATACACCTAAGGAGATGCCTCCCAGCAAGAGATGCATCAACATTTCTAGTTGCTTCCTTAACAGTACTCTTTCCTTTCTGCAAGGACTTTTTAAAACCTTCCAATTTTCTCAACTTCCCGACAAAGAAGCCCCTATTTTACATACAAGATGGAAGCTATCAGAAGGTCAAATGCCTAATATTAGCTTCACTGAACATGTAAACCCTCACTATTAAACTCACTCACTGTTTTCTCCTTCACTACTGAAAAACAGTCTTCTTTCCCATCAGTGTTTTGTAACCTGAGGCCTCACACCTCTCTCCACTTTGATTACCCTTCTCTCATTTCTGTATTCAGCTCATTTGTTTCTTTTCAACAATCTTTAAACATAATCAAATATTTCTAATTCAAACATCTTTAAAGGTATCAACAAACAGATGAATAGAAACAATGAATACAGTAGTCCTTCCAGTTGCTGCTTGATCTCACCCAAACTTTTGATGGCTTAGAGTGAATGATGTCAGATTTGTGATTTCTGAAGGAGAGAATTTCTCTTCGGGACCAAAGTCACAGCTTCAGTTCACTTAGAGCTCTGTGCAGCTAAAGTTTTATTACAGTGAAAAAGGGATAGAGAAACAGACATCAGAAGGGGGTGCGTAGTGCTGCACTCAATAGCTGGGGTGGGACTTTATATACTTTTTCAATTGGTTACCAACAATAGATCAAATGACTATCTCAAGGTTGTAAAAGTCTTACCAGAGTCATGCCCACAACATACATATTAAAATAACAGAATTAGTCAGAAGGATTTTTTTGAGATAGAGAAACATGTCCTTGGGCAAGATACATTGTTGTTACGTAATCATGAGCACAGAGCTTAAGGAAAAACATAGTTTGAACAAGACATGTTGCCTGTTGTGAAATCATTAGCTCTCAGCTTAAAGAAAGTTAATCTTAGGTGAAACAGCTTGTTGTCATAACAACTCAGAGTTTAAGAAAAAAAAGTCTTATGTGACTAAGACAAAGCAATGTAGAAAAAAAAAAAATGTCTGTCCCTTTCTCCTCTTTGAGGGCCCCTTATCGACCTACCTTCTAGTCAAAGCTATGTGTTTTTTTTTTCCAGTAGTCATGTATGGATGTGAAAGTTGGACTATAAAGAAAGCTGAGCACTGAAAAATTGATGCTTTTGAATTGTGTTGTTGGAGAAGACTCTAGAGAGTCTCCTGGACTGCAGGGAGATTCAACCAGTCCATCCTAAAGGAGGTCAGTCCTGGGTGTTCATTGGAAGGACTGATGCTGAAGCTGAAGCTGAAACTCCAGTTCTTTGGCCGCCTGATGTGACTCATTGGAAAGGACCCTGATGCTGGGAAAGACTGAAGGCAGGAGAAAAAGGGGATGACAGGATGAGATGGTTGGATGGTATCACTGACTCAATTGACATGAGTATGGGCAAGCTCTGTGAGCTGGAGATGGACAGGGAAGCCTGGCATGTTGCAGTCTATGGGGTCACAAAGAGTCAGACATGACTGAGCAACTGAACTGAAGAATTATCTCTTTCACTTTCAAAGTCAACTGTTTGTAAGAATGACATATTTACTATCACCCACCTGCTTAAAATACTTCTAAGATCCAGGTAAAGAAACAAATTCTTGATATGGCTTAGTTTTATAATTTCCCACAAACACCCCCTGTGTTTGTAACATGCTTTTCTTAAAGACCATTTATATCTAGTTTTCCAGGATGCACCTATAATGTTTTCATGACACAGACTTTTACACTCTGACACTTCTCTTAGCTTTAGCTTTTACCTAATTATTTCCAGTGTTACCCTGAATTATAGCTTAATCAGATCATCTTCAATACAAGATTTAGATGTAAAAATCACTTTGAAGAAGAATTACTAGGATTCTCCAGTCTGCAATAAAGAAAATGGTTAGTGCAGACTGGAGAATCCTTAGTAACGCTTCTTCAAAGTGATTTTAACATCTAAGTTTTGTATTTAAATATTTGACACTTGTATTTAAATATTTGACATCTGTCTTCCCTAGTTCAGTACAGATCAGTTCAGTTGCTCAGTCGTGTCTGACTCTTTACAACTCCATGAATCACAGAACACCAGAACTCCCTGTCCATCACCAACTCCCGGAGTTTACAAAAACTCATGTCCATTGAGTCGGTGATGCCATCCAGCCATCTCATCCCCTGTTATCCCATTCTCCTCCTTCCCCCACTCCATCCCAGCATCAGGGTTTTTCCACTGAGTCAGCTCTTCGCATGAGGTGGCCAAAGTATTGGAGTTTCAGCTTTAGCATCAGTCCTTCCAATGAACACCCAGGACTGATCTCCTTTAGGATGGACTGGTTGGATCTCCTTGCAGTCCAAGAGACTCTCAAGAGTCTTCTCCAACACCACAGTTCAAAAGCATCAATTCTTTGGTGCTAAGCTTTCTTCACAGTCCAACTCTCACATCCATACATGACTACTGAAAAACCATAGTCTTGACTAGACAGACCTTTGTTGGCAAAGTAATGTCTCTGCTTTTCAATATGCTATCTAGGTTGGTCATAACTTTTCTTCTAAGGAGTAAGCATCTTTAATTTCATGGCTGCAATCACCATCTTCAGTATTTTGGAGCCGCCCAAAATAAAATCTGACTCTGTTTCCACTTTTTCCCTATCTATTTCCCATGAAGTGATTGGATAGGATGCCATGATCTTAGTTTTCTGAATGTTGAGATTTAAGCCAACTTTTTCACTCTCCTCTTTCACTTTCATCAAGAGCCTTTTAGTTCCTTTTCACTTTCAGCCTTAAGGGTAGTATCATCTGCATATCTGAGGTTATTGATATTTCTCCCAGCAATCTTGATTCCAGCCTGTGCTTCTTCCAGCCCAGCGTTTCTCATGATGTACTCTGCATAGAGGTTAAATAAGCAGGGTGACAATATACAGCCTTGACGTACTCCTTTTCCTAGTTAGAACCAGTCTGTTGGTCCATGTCCAGTTCTAAATGTTGCTTCCTGACCTGCATACAAGTTTCTCATGAGGCAGGTCAGGTGGTCTGGTATTCCCATCTCTTTCAGAATTTTCCACAGTTAATTGTGACCCACATAGTCAAAGGCTTTCACATAGTCAATAAAGCAGAAATAGATGTGTTTTTTGGAACTCTTGCTTTTTTGATGATCCAGTGGATGTTGGCAATTTGATCTCTGGTTCCTCTACCTTTTATAAAACCAGCTTGAACATCTGGACATTCATAGTCCACATACTGCTGAAGCCTAGCTTGGAGAATTTTGAGCATTACTTTACTAGCATGTGAGATTAGTGCAATTGTTCAGTAGTTTGAGCATTCTTTGGTATTGCCTTTCTTAGGGATTGGAATGAAAACTGACATGTTCCAGTCCTGTGGCCACTGCTGAGTTTTCCAAATGTGCTGGCATATTGAGTGCAGCACTTTCACAGCATCATTTTTCAGGATTTGAAATAGGTCCACTGGAATTCCATCACCTCCACTAGCTTTGTTCATAGTGATGCTTTCTAAGGCCCACTTGACTTCACATTCCAGGATGTCTGGTTCTCAGTGAGTGATGACACCATCGTGATTATTTTGGTCATGAAGCTCTTTTTTGTACAGTTCTTCTGTGTATTCTTGCCACCTCTTCTTAATATCTTCTGCTTCTGTTAGGACCATACCATTTCTGTCCTTTATCAAGCCCATTTTGCATTAAATATTCCCTTGGTATCTCTAATTTTCTTGAAGAGATCTCTAATCTTTCCCATTCTGTTCTTTTCCTCTATTTCTTTGCATTGATCCCTGGGGAATGCTTTCTTATCTCTCCCTGCTATTCTTTGGAACTCTGCATTCAGATGCTTATATCTTTCCTTTTCTCCTTTGCTTTTCACTTCTCTTCTTTTCACAGCTATTTGTAAGGCCTCCTCAGACAGCCATTTTGCCTTTTTGCATTTCTTTTCCATGGGGATGGTCTTGACCCCTGTCTCCTGTACAGTATCACAAATCTCTATCCATAGTTCATCAGGCACTCTGTCTATCAGATCTAGTCCCATAAATCTATTTCTCACTTCCACTGTATAATCATAATGGATTTGATTTAGGTCATATCTGAATAGTCTAATGGTTTTTTCCACTTTCTTCAATTTAAGTCTGAATTTGGCAGTAAGGAGTTCTTGATCTGAGCCACAGTCAGCTCCCAGTCTTGTTTTTGCTGACTGTAAAGAGCTTCTCCATCTTTGGCTGCAAAGAATATGATCAATCTTGTTTCGGTGTTAACCATCTGGTGATGTCCATGTGTAGAGTCTTCTCTTGTGTTGTTTCAAGTGGGTGTTTGCTATGACCAGTGCGTTCTCTTGGCAAAACTCTATTATCCTTTGCCCTGCTTCATTCCATATTCCAAGGCCAAATTTACCTGTTATTCCAGGTGTTTCTCGACTTTCTACTTTTGCATTCTAGTCCCTATAGTGAAAAGGACATCTTTTTGTGTGTTAGTTCTAAAGTTCTTGTAGGCCTTCATAGAATCATTCAACTTCAGTTTCTTCAGTGTTACTGGTTGGGGTATAGGCTTTCATTACCATGATATTGAGTGTTTTGCCTTGGAAAACCTTGCCTGTCTTCCCTACTGGACCATAAACTCATAAACTCTGTGAGAACAGTTCTGTGTCTTTGTTCTCATCATGGAAGCCCCCATACTTAGTAGGCACTTAGTAGGAACTCAGGAAATAGTCAGTGTATGACAAAATAAATGAATGAATTATGGGTATTATACTTAGAAGAATTGGAATTCTTTTGTTTAATTAACCTATTTTTTTAATTGAAGGATATTTGCTTTACAGAATTTTGTTGTTTTCTGTCAAATCTCAACAAGATTCAGCCATATGAAATTCTGATAATGAGAATGAATTTTTATTATAACTGCTGAGTTGACATAAAATTATGTGTGATAGTGTATCACTCCTTGATTTTTTGTTAAGACTACAGCTAAAATAATAATATCTTTTATATGTAACATGTTAGAGAAATGGTTGTGATAAATACAAAGTGGGGGAACTTCTAAGAAAGTCAGTGAAATTATTAATGAATTAGAGGGATTGACTGATGTAGGGGGAATAATGATGATCAGCTTTAGCACTGATTTTGAAATAGCATTCTACAAAGACTAGAGAGAGCTTGTTTTCTACATCATAGGTCTTCACTCTTACTATTTTAATTGTGACACATTTAATTAGACTGTTCTTTTCCAAAGAAAGTAAGAGCATTTCAGTAGCATGGTTCGGAGACAGTTTAAAGGAAATATGATGATAATTTGTGTTTATTGAAAGCATGCAAAACACTAGTTGAGGATAAAAAGTATCAGGTAGAAGAATTAGTTCTTAGATTCATAGAGTGAAAATACACTTGGAAAAATTTCAATCAAGCACAAAATTCCTTCCCAAAATACTGTTGAGTAAATGTTTAATATCTATTATGTAGCAATTTAAAGAAATCTCTAGACTGGAGTGGTTTTGAGGATGGGGCCTTATAAATAAAATAAAAATATAGCAAATATTGGAAATATAATGCAGTTCATAATCTTTTACTTTCAAACATGAATTTCCTATAGTTTTCAAACTTTTGATCATTACAAATATTTACTACATTTTAAGTTTGATTCTATCTTTTAATTTTTTGACATTACATTAGAAGCATTTTATGACAAAAATAAAATTTACCATTTTTTTAGAATAAAAATAATGTTAGGTTCATTAACTGAGATGTGTGACCAGCTGAAATGGCTGTCTCAATATAATTTTAAAATTTTATATGATGATTTTATATTTACCAATATTGGAATATTTTGACATCTGTGTTCACATATTCTTCTCTCTGTTTGTTAGATTCAATTGAAAATCTCATCCTTTTTCCTATGCAATGACAGAGTAGAATCACTTTGAAACACATTGATGAGCAAATATTCTGTGAAGGGAAATTAATTTCCTTGTCCACTTCTTGGACGCTAGATTATATTTTGCAGAATTGTAGCTAAGTGTGATCATTGACTAAGTTCACGCAAATACACTGTGAGAGTAAGGGAGATGTATAACTTCTATGTTACATTTTGAGAGAAATGTAGAGCTTTTCCCCCTTTTCCAAAGGCAAGAATGATAGTGACTCAGATGGCCTTGGAAAAGTTTTGTAGATGTTGCAGAGTTGCCCTTCTGGACTGCACCCTGTCTTTGGATCAGAGCTGCCCACAGGCAATGAACACTTGTTTCTAAATGTTCTTTGCTTGAGGAATGACCTGCATATTTTCATAGAGAAGTTAAGCCTTTTATCCTCATTCATACATATGTAAGTACAAAACAAGTCTGAAATTTTATTCACTAAGTATTGATGTGCTGTGTGCTAAGTCACTTAAGCAGTGCTGGACTCTTTGTGACCCTCTGGACTGTATCCCTCCAGACTCCTCTGTCCATGGGATTCTCCAGGCAGGAATACTGGAGTAGGTTGCCCTTCCGTTCTCCAGGGGATCTTCCCAACCCAGGGATCGAACCAGTGTCTCATGTCTCCTGCATTGGCGGGTGGGTTCTTTACATCCCCTAAACATAGTTGCATTTTGGGTTTGAGTAATAGAAAAATCTTGAAACCCCCGGGTGGTCTATGGTTTTGCTGACATTTCCAAGCTTCACATCAGTATGGTGTCTTTCTTTATTGCCTTTTGGAATTAAATACTTGAGCATTAAATAATGACATCACTTGAAACATGAAGTCTCCACTTGAAGCTTGGCTTATGGGATAAATATCTGCAGTTCTCTCAAGAATGACATCAGATGAATTTTGTTGTAAGAACTCTCTAATCTTGTGTTGATATAAATTAATTCTCCTGCAACAGCACTAAGTTTAAGATCAGCAACAGAACAATTTTTATGAGGAGTGTACTAAAGCAGTGAGTTATAAGTCTGAAGTCCCATTTATAGTTATTACATTTTCTGACCTTAGTAACTTCATCAGAGTTTTACTGTTTCTATTTAACTCTCATTTTACCTTGAAGAAGAGAGATGTTAAATGTTCTTTTGTCTGTGTTGAGTACTTCTTTGGTGCTATGTGGTGGTATTTGCAGCCCTCTCTGACATTATCAAATGGACTGACATTTTAAATATTTGCAGTGCTCAGTGGGTACTAATTCAGCAAAGGTGAACCACAAGCTTCTTTTGCTGTGGCACAGCAAGTGATGTGTGTCTATTTAATCACAGCAGCTAAAATGAAATCAAAAGGTTGAAAAGTGTTGTTGAAGTACTAAAACTGCTGTCACAGCAGACACACCTGGAGGGGCCCTTAAAGGAAAAAAGCGAAGTAGTGAAGAACCTGCTTAGGCCACAAGCTTATCTGAACCCATTAACCTGGCTCAGCAGGAAAGTCTCTCCAAGCATGTAAAGTTTCCATATTTCTAATAAATTCTTTATTGGTGCAGCTTAATCATTTGTGGGCCTGTCAGCAATTCTTTAGCTTCTGTTTACTCTAAATGGAAATTTTACATTCTATGTTTCCTCAGAGTTGAGAATTCAAATATTCTCAAAAAGATGAAAAATATAAATCATTTGACATATTCACTGTCATACATCTGTGAGACTTGAGCCAAAGAAATTTTATCAAGTATATGAAATAGTAATACTAACTTTTTGGCTGTTGAGATTTTATACTTCATGTATTATTTACAGATTCTACAATAACCAGCATTAAGACATCAGTGAATAGAATGACTTTAAATTTGGTCCTAACCTTTTTTTTCAAAAAGCATGGACTTTGCATATAACTCCTTATATTTTAAAATAGTCTGTCAAAATAATTATTTGTATTTGTAGTTTGGATTAACTTGAATATATTCAGTCCTCAGGTTCTTGCAAACAAGGGAGTGTTTGAGTTTCGATTTTTACACAGATTCCCCTGACTTGCATCAGTCCCACATCTACCTCCAGAAACTCAGCATCACTACCTTCCATTCAAGTCTTTCTGAAAACATTTATGATATCATATCAAACCTATCTATGCAGCTTCCTGTAGTTCAATTTGCTGTAGGTTTAAACTATATTTAAGAAATCAATAGGACATAAAGCTTAAAAACTTTTGTTAAGTATAAAGTAGAAAAGTAAGTATTTGTCATAATTTAGGTATATAAGTCTAATTAGTATGACAATAGGGAGACATTGAATTATTTGGAGGATAAGTCAATTATTTTTGTCCTGCAATTTTCTCCATTTACTTCTTATCCTAACAAGTGAAATTTTTAAGTGTCAGGCAAGGAACTTAATTTTTTTCTAATGCTTTTTCTTTATAGTTAAGAAAAAGAATTAATATAATAGCAATACAATAAAACCATTGGGTTTATAAGAAAGTAAAATACATAACTGCTTTGGGACTATTTACAAATGTCCTTCCTCTCCAGTGCCTCAAAGAGAAGCCAGTTTCATATCAGATCCTCATCCACATCATCTTTCCCCCACCTAGGCTTTTAAAAGGCAGCACTGAGACTTTCATAAACAGGTGCAAAGAGAGTGATAAAGGACAGGGACTGTGGAGTAGGAGGAGAAGGAGAAATATTCAAGGTGCTGAAATAAAATGCTTGGCTCACAAGCTGCCATAAAAGAAATGTTTATTGATGATGAACTACAGGTATGGTGCCATTCTATACCTGTTAAGAAACAAGGATCCATACCCTTATGAAGTTTTCATTCTAGCAGAAGGAGATTAATAATAGACACAATAAATAAGTAAGCTATGTAGTTTGTTGGAAGATTAACATTTTCATGACAAAAGTATAAGATGGCTGAAGAGTATGGACACGGGTGGTCATGAGGGTCTTACTGCAAGTTTAAATATAGTGGTAAGAGTTGGCCTTATTGAGCCAGACAGATTGATTGGAGGAGGAAGTTTTCAAGAAAGAGGGGCTGAGAGTGTTTCTGAGTAGTATATGGAAAACAAAGGTGTAGGGAAAAGGAAGTTTTATTAAAAAACATTTAATAGGTTGCTTTCATATCTTGACTCATAAATAGTGCTGCTCTGAAGACTGGGCTGTACGTATCTTTTTTTTTTCATTTGTTTTTATAATTAATTTAAATTTATTTAAAATATATATTTTTAATTTTTTTTATTTTATCTAGGAATATAATTGATTTACAATACTGTGTTGGTTTCAGGTGTATGGTAAAGTGATTGAAATATATATACGTATATATTTGTTCTTTTTCAGATTCTTTTCCCACGTAGGTAATTACAGAGTATTGAGTAGAGTTTCCTCTTCTATATATACAGTAGGTCCTTGTTTACTATCTGTTTTATATATAGTATTGTGGGCTGCAGGTATCTTTTTGAATTAGTGTCTTCATTTTCCTCAGATACATACCCAACAGGGGAATTCCTGGATCATATAGTAGTTCTATTTTTAGTTTTTTGAGGACTATTCATACTGGGTTCCTTGGTGGCTTTTCCATCATACTTTCCCACATCAGTGCACTAGGATTCCCTTTCTCAACATCCTCTCCATCATTTGCTATTTGTAGAGTTTTTGTTTATGGCGATTCTGATATTTGTGAGGTGATATCTCATTGTGATTTTGAACATATTTTTATGTATCTGTTGACATATGTATATCTTCTTTGGAAGAATATCTATTCAAATCTTCTGCCTATATTTTAATTGGGTTTTATTTTTATATTGATGAGTATGAGCTATTCATATGTTTTTGATATTAACTCCTTGTCAGTCATATCATTTGCAAACATTTTCTCCTCAGATATTTCAGTGGGCTATCTTTTCATTTTGTGAATGGTTTCCTCTGCTGTGTGAAAGCTTTTAAGTTTAATTAGGTCTAATGTGTTTACTTTCATTTTTGTTTCCTTTGACTAGACAGGGGAGACAGATCAAAAAAAAAACTGCCATGAATTATTGAAAGAATGTTCTATGGTTTTTTTCCTAGGAATTTTATGATATTCATATTATACTTATGTATTTAATCAATGTTTAGTTTATTTGTGTATATGGTGTGGGATAATGTTCTAGTATTAGTGTTTTACATGTCCACTGTTTCCAGGACCACTTATTGGAAGAGACTGTGTTTTTTCCATTGTATATACATGTCTCTTTCATTATAGATTAATTGACCATGACAAACTTAGTGCCCATCAAGAGATGAATGGATAAAAATAATGTGATACACACACACACACACACACACACACACACACACACACACACACACACTGGACTATTACTCAGCCATAAGAAAGAATGAAATCCTGCCATTTGCAACAATATGAATGAACCAAGAGCATATTACGCTCAGTGCTCTAATTTTTAACATAGTTGATGAATGCACAATTGTCTATTTCTTTTTTGGTAATTTATACATATGTTTACTACGAATTAAAACAACATAAAAACACTATTGAGTAGAGAAGGCATATTCTAAAAGTATGGAACATGATAATAGAAGCCCAGATGGTAGCCACTGATGATGTTGGAGGCATTAATTCACCTGGAAAGGGGAAAAGCATTTTTTGAGATGTTGGAAATGTTTCTATCTTAATCTGGATTCTGGAACATAGGCCTGTGTGTGTGTGTGTGTGTGTGTGTGTGTGTGTGTGTGTGTGTGGGGAGAGAGAGAGAGAGAGAGAGAGAGAGGGAGAGCACATATAAGTGTTTGTAAATATTGAAGAGCATTGTGTACCTTTCATCCAGGTACATGGAACATCTCCATCATTTTGGAGAGGAGGGCAGAAGGAAAGAATTAGCCAGTCATATAACATCATTTATCCATACTCATTTCCCTTCTGTATTTGTTGGTTGTCATTGCCCTCCAAAGGGCCTTCATATGTGTAGGTTCCTTGAGTATCTCTTTATATAGGCTGTTTTGGTAATTTTTCAATGACAGCTCTCCTAAATCAGACATTTATGCCATGTTACAGATGTCTATTTCCAACTGCTAAGCATTTTTCTTTGGATCCTCTATAGCATCTTCATTGCACTGAAAATCGAATTAATAAAACATTTTGGAGACAGCCAGATAAATTTTCTTACTGGAAGATTTACACTTTCTAGAATTGTAAGGATATACAGGTTGACAATCCATATAGTTTAATGCTCTTCTATACTTCTACTCAGTGGTCACACATGTTCCTTTGAGTACTTCAGAGATGAATAAATTTTAATCTCCCAAACCATAAAAGCCTTTAGATCTAAGGGTTGGAATATTCATGTTAACACCAAAAGCTGTAGTATCAGATTCTATATTTATATATTCTAAGTAACCAGCATATACTGAGTTCAATACATTCATTTGGACAAATATTATACTACATCTCATGGATGTGAGAGCTGGCAATAAAAAGGCTGAGCACCGAAGAACTGATGCCTTCACACTGTGGTGCTGGGGAAGACTCTGGAGAGTCCCTTGGACAGTAAGAAGTTCAAACCAGTCAATCCTAAAGGATATCAACCCAGAGTACTCATTGGAAGGACTGATACTGAAGCCAAAGCTCCAACACTTTGGCCACCTGATGTGAAGCACTGACTCACTGGAAAAGACCCAGATGCTGTGAATGATTGAAGTCAGGAGGAGATGGGGGCAACAGAGGATGAGATGGTTGGATGGCATCACTGGCTCAATGGATGTGAGTTTGAGCACACTCCAGGAGATGGTGAAGGACAGGGAAGCCTGGCTTGGTGCAGTCCTGTGGGGTCGCAAAGAGTCAGACACGACTAAGTGACTGCAACAAGAATAGATTTTATTTTTTCTATAATTGAATTTGTATCTTGCACCTATATAATAATATTTAAATAAAGTAAACAGATAACATTAATTTAAAATAGGTTGAAAAAATATAAATGCTAACAAAATGTGAAGAAGGCAACTTTGAGTTAAATGATAATTGCACCTAAGTAATGAATCATTTTTTGCTTGAGCAAAGGTAAGACCATTTGCTGCATAATGTAGAGCAAGTCTTTTATCTCGGGGGAGGACACAGCACTTGATCTACTTTTTTTTTTTTTTTTTTTTTTGGTCAAGAAATATTGTCTTTCAGAAGCTATTCTTTCACATAAGTAATAACTTGCAGTATAGTAAGAATATCTTATGAAGGAAGACAAAAAGGGAAATAGGTGAAAATACGTGCTAGAAAAAGCAAACCTTAAAACGTCAACCACTTATATGTACCAGACTTGAAGAATTTATTAACAGTGACAAAAAAAAAAATCAGTAAAATGAAAGACTTATGTAAGGAGTAGAAGATTATAAGAAAAAAAATTCTTTCTTACTAATTCTAAAATATCTTAAGACCATCCTAGTCTATGTTGATCATATTGTATTTTTCCTACTACTATATGCTTTTTCAATTATAGAATGCAACAACACTTCAGTGGAAAAAATAAAAGGATTTAGAAACAATTTTTAAAGCACTGTGGACATGTTCTAAATACTGAAATCCAAGTCACTTATGCATTTAAAAACTTAGCAGGAAAAATGCCATTATGACTATATGCCATGCCAAATATAAATTAGTCTGTTATTTTCCTTAAATTTCCACTTCCTCTGATTTATGTCAGGTTCAGAAAATGACATAGTCAAAGCCAAGAAGTATCCATAAGTGAAATTTCCCTGTGGACCACTAGAAAATGGAACTGCATCCTTTCAGCTCATGTATTTCTTCAGAAATACATGTTAACCTGAATCTGACTGTAATGTCTGAAATTTGATGGTTGCTCCTATTTTGTAAAATGGTGAAAGAAGAATAAAATAGATATGGCAAGTCATGTTCATTTTCCTGTACCTTTTTTTTTAATGAAAGTCTTTACAGATATATTCTTTGATAGTTTCTAACTATTGTGCAGATTATAAGATAGAGTAATATTTTATGTTGAAAATAATTTACCTGTATTGGAACTGTGCTATGAGGCCCTTAATAACTTAGGTACCTTTTTGATCTGAGATTCATCAACCAAGGTTTATTTTGTTCTCTGCACCCTATCAGTAATTATTTTCCTTAAGTTTCTCATTCAATATACACATTAAATCAAACATATCATCTTGGGACACTCAGAGCACATTTTCTACTGTAACTATAACGTGGGCCTTTAATTCTTGGACTAGAACATGTGCACAAGAAAATCTGTTTTTAATTTCCTGAGATGAGATTTATACTTCCCTTTGAGGCGTCACTAGTGAAAAGCTACTATATTATAGCTTCCTAATATTTTGGCATCTTAGTTCATAATGATTTATCATTTTCATTACTTCCCCCAAATTTTTACAGTTAATAATCAATGATGTTATAATCTGGTTAATAATCAATGATACTATAAAAATTTAACATCAATAGTAGTGGCTAAGATGGAAAAAATTAAAGTCAAGGATTTTATTTAGAAAGAGATTATCACAAAACAAATCACTAGACATCTATAAAATATACCTACTCCTTGGTGGCTGAATAAATGCACCTTACATGAAAACTTTTAAAATTATGTTCAGTATGGTGCTAGTGGTAAAGAATCCACCTGCCAATACAGGAGACTCCAGAGATGGGGGTTCAATTCCTGGGTTGAAAAGATCCCCTAGAGTAGGAAATGGCACCACATGAAAGTATTATTGCCTAGAAAATTCCATGGGCAAAGGGGTCTGGCAGACTATAGTCCATGGGGCCACAAAGAGTCAAACATGACTGAGCAGCTGAGCACAAGCATATATTCATCCCATGGAATTTGTTGTCCATTTGAGAAATTATAATCCCTACTACAATTTAGCTTTCATATTATTTATGTTGTGTAAAATATTTTTGAACCAAATATATCTAGAGCATTATGTTTTTATCATGGTTTCAGAGTCATTATTTAAGCCTGTCAAAGTACTTAGTTGTAATACTGTTACACAGAAACATTTACAAAAATTAAAAAAAAAATAACTTACATTTAAAAACACAAGATATTTAACATAAACTGAGTATCTGTAGTACAAAAGAGACTGTATAGGACACAATCATTCAAAATTCCTACTCAGAGTATAAATTATAAAGTGGGAGGGTTAGGATTGCACAGGACAAAAAGACTACCATCAAAAATGAGAAACTTCTAATTTTAGCTTTACCTATTCAAACTGCTCCTGTGAATTTCAATAAGATTTTAACATTAGGTAAAAGGCAACATATTTTACACTAACTCTTGCATCCACTATTATTGTAGAACATATCAGCCTTTATAATGTCTTTCTCATAATTCCTGGATGTCCCAGAAATTATACCTCTTATATCTGAAATCATTTTCTTTATCAAATTTTCAAATTTTTTCCTCTGACTTTTATGTATGTTCTATTTAGTTTCACAGTTTGCTTGAGAAGAAATGTCACAGTAATGCTACTGTTTAGTTCTAATATATGGCATGTGTGTGTCAGGCATTCAGTCTTGTCTGACTCTTTGTGACCCCATGGACTGTAGCTGGCCAGGGTCCTCTGTTCATGGAATTCTCCAGGCAAGAATATTAGAGTGGGTCGCCTTTCTCTTCTAGACCCAGGAACTGAACACAGGTCTCCTGCATGGCAGGCAGATTCTTTACCAGCAGAGTCACCAGGGAAGCGCAATATATGGCATGACTTCTCTTAAAAGCTGTTTCTTTTTGTTTATTATTTTCCTATCCCAGACCTCATGGTCCTCTTCTGACTCAAACAGAAGTACATGGTACCTAGACGTCATTTTGATATGATTCTATGCCCAGAAATCACTCTGCCCTTTATCAAACTTAACACTTATCTAATCCTAGCTTCTCTTAAAGAGAAGTCTCCAAGAGGGTCTCTGTCCCTCATGTCTGTGCCTGCAGGAGTGAGCATTCCACTAGGTCACAATATGCCCAGCACAGGGAATTACAGTAGGGAATGGTAACCACAGCAGAGACTCAATAATAACAGCTCAACTACCTCTAGGTTCTCTATAAATATTATGTTCATTGCCTTTGCTTTTTCAATCAGTCTCATTCTCTACTACATAACAACAGCCTTTACCTCTAAATAAGCTAAGGATTAGAATAGTCTCATTCAAAGTCTCATGATATTAAATGTCCTCCTTCATGCCGCCTCAAGCATCACTAGTACCACCTCAGGCAGGCTCAGCCCAGTCTCCTCAGTCTCAGACAGTAGACCATGCTGCTAACACCAGATTTTAGTGGGAAATCTTGTTTGGAAGCCGTCTATGCCATCTCTTATTATGCCCATTCTTTTACCATTACGTTCGTTCAGAGGGAGCCACAGAAACCATTACTGTGCTTTCCAGGTTTCCAAGAACCATTGAAAACTATGGGGAAATCATGGGATTCTCATTCCAGGCATGGAATATTTGCTTCATTATATGAAGCATTCAAATCTTTATTTGCTTCATAATGTGGCTCTTTAACAAGCATCCTGCTATCTGAATTTTGTAGGCAAATAGTATACAGTAGTGATCAGAATCAAACCTATGTCCTAGAACCAAAATGCTAGGAGGTAGTAGTAATGTTTTCTCAAGGATGACCTCACCACATGTATTCTGATGTTAGTAAATGTCACTTGTTCCCTCAGTAGCAGCAAGCATCCAGGTGTGGGAAGGAGCTCTGGCCTCCCTTGTTGTTGGCCCTTCCTCAGTGCCTCCTCTCACTACCTGGACGAGGTAAAGGTGGAGTATTCCCCATCCCCCATAGGAAAAAGAATGGGCCACTGCATGTCAGTCAGCTATAAGGATAATGAATGATCTTTTCTTCCCTGAATGATCTGCCTATAGAGATAAAAGGTGTGTGTGTTTGGTGCAGGGACAAGGAAAAGGTAATTGCAGAGTTAGCAAAAACTAACTCTTCAAATCCTGGAAGATGATGCTGTGAAAGTGCTGCACTCAATATGCCAGCAAATTTGGGAACTCAGCAGTGGCCACAGGATTGGAAAAGGTCAGTTTTCATTTAAGTCCCAAAGAAAGGCAATGCCAAAGAATGCTCAAACTACCACACAATTGCACTAATCTTACATGCTAGTAAAGTAATGCTCAAAATTCTTCAAGCCAGGCTTCAGCAATACGTGAACCATGAACTTCCAGATGTTCAAGCTGGTTTTAGAAAAGGCAGAGGAACCAGAGATCAAATTGCCAACATCTGTTGGATCATGGAAAAAGCAAGAGAGTTCCAGGAAAACATCTATTTCTGTTTTATTGAATATGCAAAAGCCTTTGACTGTGTGGATCCCAATAAACTGTGGAAAATTCTGAAAGAGATGGGAATACCAGACCACCTGACCTGCCTCTTGAGAAACCTATATGCAGGTCAGGAAGCAACAGTTAGAACTGGACATGGACCAACAAACTGGTTCCAATTAGGAAAAGGAGTATGTCAAGGCTGTATATTGTCACCCTGCTTATTTAACTTATATGCGAAGTACATCATGAGAAACACTGGGCTGGAAGAAGCACAAGCTGGAATCAAGATTGCCAGGAGAAATATCAATAACCTCAGATATGCAGATGACACTACCCTTATGGCAGAAAGTGAAGAGGAACTAAAAAGCCTCTTGATGAAAGTGAAAGAAGAGAGTGAAAAAGTTGGCTTAAAGCTCAACATTCAGGAAACTAAGAGCATGGCATCCGGTCCCATCACTTAATGGGAAATAAATGGGGAAACAGTGGAAACAGTGTCAGACTTTATTTTTTTGGGCTCCAAAATCACTGCAGATGGTGACTATAACAATGACATTAAAAGACGCTTGCTTACTCCTTGGAAGAAAAGTCATGACCAACCTAGATAGCATATTCAAAAGCAGAGACATTACTTTGCTAACAAAGGTCATCTAGTCAAGGTTATGGTTTTTCCTGTGGTCATGTATGGATGTGAGAGTTGGACTGGGAAGAAGGCTGAGTGACAAAGAATTGATGCTTTTGAACTGTGGTGTTGAAGACTCTTGAGAATCCCTTGGACTGCAAGGAGATCCAACCAGTCCATTCTGAAGGAGATCAGCCCTGGGATTTCTTTGGAAGGAATGATGCCAAAGCTGAAACTCCAATATTTGGCCACCTTATGCTATGAGTTGACTCATTGGAAAAGACTTTGATGCTGGAAGGGATTGGGGGCAGGAGGAGAATGGGATGACAGAAGATGAGATGGTTTGATAGCATCACCAACTCGTTGGACATGAGTCTGGGTTAACTCTGGGAGTTGATGATAGATAGGGCAGCCTGGTGTGCTGCAATTCATGGAGTTGCAAAGAGTCAGACACAACTGAGCGACTGAACTGAACTGAACTGAACTGAACTCTAACGATGAACATCTTTAAAGGACGTGGAGAGCTATCCAGCACTGATTTTTTTTTTTTTTCTCCAAATGTCAAATCATAGAGTTTCTATGTCTTCAGTTTTGGTTAATTGTATGTGCAACAGAATAAGTGCACTTAGTATCCCATTACATGAGCATCATTTGAGTATTGAAATACCTTGTGAAAAAATTGACATTATCACTTTAATACATCCTGAGTTGAGTACATCTGATCAGCAAATATAAGCCTTCTCATGTGCTTGAGAGGTAGATTTCTAGAGGGAGATGAATGCATCAAGCTCTCATAGCTCCATGACAGAAGTCTCTGTAGTCATTCAACTCATTCCCTTTGCTCTTTCAGCAAATTCTACAAACAAAATTTAAGGTTCTTTTTCTTTTTCTTTTTTCCCCCCTCAAATGTGGCTTTCTATGTAGATTTACCTGTCTGAAAATAATAAAATTCAGGTTCATTGTATTTCCCAGAGTAACTTTCCCAGTCTTTTCCAAATTTCTAATGGGGCTTTCCTAGTGGCTCAGACGGCAAAGCATCTGCCTGGAATGTGGGAGACCTAGGTTGGATCCTTGGGTTGGGAAGATCCCCTGGTGAATTCTTCAGTTCTTGCCTGGAGAATTCCATGGACAGAGGAGCCTGGTGGGCTACAGTCCATGGGGTCCCAAAGAGTCATACACAACTGAATGAGTAACACTACTACTAATCATAATTGCTTTGCTATCTCTTTGTTAATTTCTTTTCGGGTTGCTGAATGGAATGTCCTCTGTAATTTCTGCTTCCAAAGACACTATGCAAAAAATGTCAATTAATACTTATTGTTACCATTAGCAAAGAGTATTCACCTCACTTCAGTCACTCAGACATGTCTGACTCTTTGTGACCCCATGTACTGCAGCACTCCAGGCTTCCCTGTCTATCACCAACTCCTGGGGCTTACTCAAGCTCATGTCCATCGAGTAAGTTATGCCATCCAACCATCTGATCCTTTGTTGTCCCCTTCTCCCCCTACCTTCAATCTTTCCCAGAATCAGGATATTTTCCAATGTGTCAGTTCTCTGCATCAGGTGGACAAAGTATTGGAGCTTCAGCTTCAACATCACTCCTTCCAATGAATATTCAGAACTGATTTCCTTTAGGATGGACTGGTTGGATCTCCTTGCAGTCCAAGGGACTCTCAAGAGTCTTCTTCATCACTGCAGTTCAATAGCATCAATTCTGTGGTGCTCCGCTTTCTTGATAGTTCAACTCTCACATCCATACATGACTCCTGGGGAAAAAAAAAAATAACTTTGACTAGATGGACCTTTGTTGGCAAAGTAATGTCTCTCCTTTTAATATGCTAAGTTGGTCATAACTTTTCTTACAAAGAGCAAGTGTCTTTTAATTTCATGGCTGGAGTCACCATCTATAGTGATTTTGGAGCCCAAGAAAATAAAGTCTCTCACTATTTCCACTGTTTCCACCTCTATTTGCCATGAAGTGATAGGGCCAGATGCCATGATCTTAGTCTTCTGAATGTTGAGTTTTAAGCCAATTTTTTCACTCTCCTCTTTCACTTTTATCAAGAGGCTTTTAGTTCCTCTTCACTTTCTGCCATAAGGGTGGTGTCATCTGCCTATCTCAGGTCATTGATATTTCTCCTGGCAATCTTGATTCCAGCTTGTACTTCATCCAGCCTGGCATTTCACATGATGTACTATGCATATAAGTTAAATAAGCAAGGTGACAACATACAGCCTTGAGGTACTACTTTCTCGATTTGGAACCAGTGTGTTGTTCCATGTCCAGTTCTAACTGTTTCTTCTTGACCTTCATACAGATTTCTCAGGAGACAGGTCTGGAGATCTGGCATTCCCATCTGTTTAAGAATCTCCCACAGTTTGTTGTGACCCATACAGTCAAAGGTTTTGGGGTAGTTAATAAAGCAGAAGTAGATGTTTTTCTGGAACCCTCTTGCTTTTTTTGATGATCCAACAGATGTTGGCAGTTTGATCTCTGGTTCCTCTGCCTTTTCTATGTGTAGCTTGAACATCTGGACATTCACGATTCATGTACTGTTGAAGCCTGGCTTGAAGAATTTTCAACATTACTATGCTAGTGTGTGAGATGAGTATAATTGTGTGGTGGTTTGAACATTATTTGACACTGCTCTTCTTTGGGATTGGAATGAAAACTGACCTTTTCCGGCATTGTTGAGTTTCCAAATTTATGGCTTTGAGTGCTGCTCTTTCACAGCATCATCTTTTAGGATTTAAAATATCTCAATGGGAATTCCATCACCTCCACTAGCTTTGTTTGTAGTGATACTTCCTAAGGCCCACTTGACTTCACATTCCAGGATGTCTGGCCCTAGGTGAGTGATCACACCATCATGATTATCTGGGTCATGAAGATCTTTTTGTACAGTTCTTCTGTGTATTCTTGCCACCTCTTCTTAATATCTTCTGCTTCTCTTAGGTCCATACCATTTCTGTCCTTTATTATGCCCATCTTCACATGACATGTTCCTTTGGTATCTTTAATTTTCTTGAAGAGATCTCTAGTCTTCCCATTCTACTGTTTTCCTCTATTTCTTTGCACTGATCACTGAGGAAGAGTTTCTTATCTCTCCTTTGGAACTCTGCATTCAGATGGGTATATCTATCCTTTTATATCTATCCTTTTCTTCTTTGCATAGGAATCTGGAATGTTAGATCCATGAATCAAGGTAAATTGGAAGTGGTCAAACAGGAGATGGCAAGCGTGAACATCAACATTTTAGGTATTAGTGAACTAAAATGGACTGGAATGCAGGAATTTAACTCAGATGACCATTATATCCACTACCATGAGCAAGAATCCCTTAGAAGAAATGGAGTAGCCCTCATAATTCCAAAGAGTACGAAATGCAGTACTTGGATTTAGTCTCAAAGACGATAGAATGATCAGGTCAACAAATAAAACCCAATAAATTCAGTATCACCCAGCAGCTAATTAGACAAGCAAAAACGGACACACAGGTTATAAACTACTTAATCTAGGATTTAATAAAGGAGAAAATTGACATGAAAGCCAGTTGTGCTAATCCGCCACCCAATCAAACACTCCCCCTGCTCTACTTCTCTACAATGATTCTAATATAGTTATTAGAGTTACAGTACTAGACAACCTTGACTCCATTCAAGTAGCACTTAATCTCTATTACACAGAGGTTAGAAGTCAAAAAACAACTATCAATATCTGATTTTACCACTAGATAGCTGCTGAATCATGTAAGGCTGTTTAAGGACAAGAATGAGTTTCCAGCTATTTCACAAGTCAAACACTCTTGTGGAATTATATTGCAATCTTTCACAATAAAGAAAACACTAGATCACAGAATATATATATATATATTGTCAAAGTGTTATATCTTAAGACAACATAGCTCATTTAGTATCTATTCTTTTCATTTGGATTTAAAGGTAGATGGAGAAAATTTTCTGTGATCAGTGTCATCTATCAATCAAAAATGATAAAATTTATTTATTGGCAGTTACTAATGTCCATGAAATTTGTCCCTATGTTTAGAAAGAGATGTTGTTTTTTTTAATTTCTAAATTTATAAACTGATGGAATTTCTAAATGTTTACATAAAACTAATTTGAGGAATCAAAATGTAGTTAAAATTCAAGAAAAAGAGATATCTATTTTATTTTTACTTTTTAAAAGTTAATTTATTTTAATTGGAGGCAAATTACTTTATTGTAGCAGTTTTTGCCATACATTAACATGAATCAGCCATGGCTGTACATGTGTTCCCCATCCTGAACCCCCTCCCTCTTCCCCTCCCCATCCCATCCCTCAGGGTCATCCCAGTGCATCAGCCCTGAGCTCCCTGTTTCATACATCAAACCTAAACTGGCGATCTCTTTCACATATGGTAATGTACATGTTTCAATGCTATTCTCTCAAATCATCCCACCCTCAGCTTCTCCCACAGAGTCCAAAAGTCTTTTGTTTACATCTGAGTCTCTTTTGCTGTCTCGCATATAGGGGCATTGTTACCATCTTTCTAAATTCCATATATATGCGTTAATCTGCTGTATTGGTGTTTTTCTTCCTGGCTTACTTCACTCTGTATAGTAGGCTCCAGTTTCATCCACCTCATTAGAACTGATTCAAATGTATTCTTTTTAGTGGCTGAGTAATACTCCATTGTGTATATGTACCACAGTTTTCTTATCCATTCATCTGCTGATGGACATCTAGGTTGCGCCCATGTCCTGGCTATTGTAAACAGTGCTGCAATGAACATTGGGGTACATGTGTCTCTTTCAATTCTGGTTTCCTCAGTGTGTATGCCAAGCAATGGGGTTGCTGGGTCATATGGCCGTTCTATTTCCAGTTTTTAAAGAACCCCCATACTGTTCTGCATTGTGGCTGTACTAGTTTTCATTCCCACCAACAGTGTAAGAGTTTCTCTGAATCTTCTCCAGCATTTATTGTTTGTACATTTTTGATAGCACCCATTCTGACTGGTGTGAGATGGTACCTCATTGTGGTTTTGATTTGCATTTCTCTGATAGTGAGTGATGTTAAGCATCTTTTCATGTGTTTGTTAGTCATCCGTATGTCTTCTTTGGAGAAATGTCTGTTTAGTTCTTTGGCCCACTTGTTGACTGGGTCATTTATTTTTCAGGAATTGAGCTGCAGGGGTTGCTTGTATATTTTTGAGATTAGTTATTTGTCAGTTGCTTCATTTGCTATCAGTTTCTCCCATTCTGAAGGCTCTCTTCACCTTGCTTATAGTTTCCTTCATTGTGCAAAAGCTTTTAAGTTTGATTAGGTCCCATTTGTTTATTTTTGCTTTTATTTCCATTACTCTGGGAGGTGGATCATAGAGGATCCTGCTGTGATTTATGTCAGAGAGCATTTTGCCTATGTTTTCCTCTAGGAGTTTTATAGTTTCTGGTCTTACATCTAGATCTTTAATCCATTTTGAGTTTATTTTTATGTATGGTATTAGAAAGTGTTCTAGTTTCTTTTTTTTTTTTTTACAGGTGATTGACTAGTTTTCCCAGCACCACTTGTTAAAGAGATTGTCTTTTCTCCATTGTATATTCTTGCCTCCTTTGTTAAAGATAAGGTGTCCATAAGAGTGTGGATTTATCTCTGGACTTTTTATTTTGTTCCATTGATCTAGATTTCTGTTTTTGTGCCAGGACCATACTGTCTTAATGACCATATATTTGTAGTATAGTCTGAGTCAGGTAGGTTGATTCCATTCTTCTTTCTCAAGATTGTTTGGCTTTTTGAGTTTTTTTGTATTTCCATACAAATTGTGAAATTATTTGTTCTATTTCTGTGAAAAATACCATTGTTAGCTTGATAGGGATTGCATTGAATCTATAGATTGCTTTGGGTAGTATACTCATTTTCACTATATTGATTCTTACGATCCATGAACATGGTATATTTCTCTATCTATTTGTATCATCTTTGAATTCTTTCATCAGTGTTTTATAGTTGTCTGTATGTAGGTCTTTTGTTTCTTTATGTAGATTTATTCCTAAGTATTTTATTATTTTTGTCACAATGGTGAAATTGTTTCATTAATTTCACTTTCTGTTTTCTCATTGTTAGTGTATGCAAAGGATTTCTGTGTATTCATTTTATATCCTGCAACTTTACTATATTCATTGATTAGCTCTAACAATTTTCTGATGGTGTCTTTGGGGTTTTCTATGTTGAAGAGTATGTAAGCTGCAAACAGTGAGAGTTTTACTTCTTCTTTTCCAATCCAGATTCCTTTTATTTATTTTTCTTTTCTGATTGCTGTGGCTAAAACTTCCAAAACTATGTTGAATAATAGTGATGAGAATGGGCACCCTTGCCTTGTTCCTGACTTTAGGGGAAATGCTTTCAGTTTTTCACCATTGATATTTTCACCCATAATATTTGCTGTGGGTTTATCATATGTGGCTTTTATTTTTTGAGATATGTTCCTACTATGTCTGCTTTCTGGAGGGTTTGTATCACAAGTGGATGTTGAATCTGTCAAAGGCTTTCTCTGCATCTATTAAGATAATCATATGGTTTTTATCTTTCAATTTGTTAATGTGGTGTATCACATTGATTGATTTGTGACTATTGAAGAATCCTTGGATCCCATGGATAAAGGCTGCTTGGTCATGTTGTATGATCTTTTTAATATCTTGTTGGATTCTGTTTGCTAAAAGTTTGTTAAGGATTTTTGCATCTATGTTCATTAATGATATTGGCCTGTAGTTTTCTTTTTTGTGGCATCTTTGTCTGGTTTTGGTACTACAGTGATGGTGGCCTCACAAAATGAGTTTGGCAGTTTACCTTCCTCTGAAATTTTCTGGAAGAGAATGAGTAGGATAGGTGTTAACTCTTCTCTAAATTTTTGGTAGAATTCACCTGTGAAGCCATCTGGTCCTGGGTTTTTGCTTGTTGGAAGATTTTCAATTACAGTTTCAATTTCCATGCTTGTGATGGGTCTTTTAAGATTTTCTGTTTCTTCCTGGTTCCATTTTGGAAGGTTATACTTTTCTAAGAATTTGCCCATTTCTTCCAAGTTGTCCATTTTATTGTTGTATAGTTGCTGGTAGTAGTCTCTTAAGATCCTTTGTATGTCTGTGTTGTCTGTTGTGATTTCTCCATTTTCATTTCTAATTTTGTTAATTTGATTCTTCTCCTTTTTTTCTTCATGAATCTGGCTAATGGTTTTTCTATTTTATTTATCTTTTCAAAGAACCAGCTTTTAGTTTTGTTGCTTTTTGCTGTAGTCTCCTTTGTTTCTTTTTTATTTATTTCTTTCCTAATTTTTATTATTTCTTTCCTACTAACCCTGGGGTTCTTCATTTCTTGTTTTTCTAGTTGCTTTAGGTTAAAACTAGGTTATTTATTTGATTTTTCTCTTGTTTCCTTAGGTAAGCTTGTACTGCTATGAAACTTCCCCTTAGTGCTGCTTTCACTGAATCCTATAGGTTTGGGGTTGTAATTTTTTTTATTTTCATTCATTTCTATGCATATTTAATTTCTTTTTTTTAATTTCTTCTGTGATTTGATGGTTATTCAGAAGCATGTTGTTTAGCTTCCATATGTTTGTATTTTTAATAGTTTTTTTTTCTTTTCACCCTATCAGTTCAGTTCAGTTCAATCACTCAGTCATGTCCGACTCTTTGCGACACCATGAATCACAGCACACTAGGCCTCCCTGTCCATCACCATCTCCCAGAGTTCACTCAAAGTCACATCCATCAAGTTGGTGATGCCATCCAGCTATCTCATCCTCTGTCGTCCCCTTTTCCTCCTGCCCCCAATCCCTCCCAGCATCAAAGTCTTTTCCAATGAGTCAACCCTTCACATGAGGTGGCCATAGTACTGGAGTTTCAGCTTTAGCATCATTCCTTCCAAAGAACACTTAGGGCTGATCTCCTTTATAATGGACTGGTTGGATCTCCTTGCTGTAGTTGACATCTAATCTTAGCCCATTGTGATCAGAAAAGATGCTTGAAGTGTTTTCAATTTTTTGAATTTACCAAGGCTAGATTTATGGCCCAGCATGAGGTCTATCCTGGAGAATGTTCTGTGTGCACTTGAGAAAAGGATGAAATTCATTGTTCTGAGGTAAAATGTCCTATAGATATCAATTAGGTCTAACTGGTCCATTGTATCATTTAAAGTTTGTGTCCTTGCTAATTTTGTTTAGCTGATCTATCCATAGGTGTAAATGGGGTATTAAAGTCTTCCACTATTATTGTGTTACTGTTAGTTTCCCCTTTAATACTTGTTTGCATTTGCCTTACATATTGCAGTGCTCCTATGTTGGGTGCATATATATTTATAATTGTTATATCTTCTTCTTGGATTGATCCTTTTATCATTATGTAGTGTCCTTCTTTGTCTCTTTTCACAGCCTTTACTTCAACGTCTATTTTATCTGATATGAGTATTGCTACTCCTGCTTTCTTTTGGTCTCCATTTGCATGAAATATCTTTTTCCAGCCCTTCACTTTCAATCTGTATGTGTCCCTAGATTTGGGGTGGGTCTCTTGCAGATAGTATATATAGGGCTCTTGTTTTTGTATCCATTCAGCCAGTCTTTGTCTTTTGGTTGGGGTATTCAATCCATTTACATTTAAGGTAATTATTGATAAAGTATGATCCTGTTGCCATTTACTTTGTTGTTTTGGGTCGAGTTTATAAACCTTTTCTGTGTTTCTTATGTAGCTGCTGTTGCTGCTGAGTCACTTCAGTTGTGTCCAACTCTGTGCAACCCCACAGACAGCAGCCTACAGGCTCCTCTGTCCCTGGGATTCTCCAGGCAAGAACACTGGAGTGAGTTTCCATTTCCTGTGTAGAGGAGATATCTATTTTAAAATCTCCCTTGAAACTTTTGGTGATGTGAAAAATATTTTTATTATGCAAATAATCTTACATTTATCTTATTAAGCCTTTCAACTTCTCATAAAATAACGTTTGTTAAATATGTTTATTACTTAAAAAAAAAAAACATGTCAACTTGTACATTTCCTCAGCCTCCTTTTAACACTTCTCCATCCCAAAGGAAAAAAAAAAAAACAGGCAATACAATAACACAACAATGCAAACTACTTTTTTGCCTACTATATTATTGCTTTCTTTCCATGCATGAGTGCTATTTACAAAGCTGGGGGCATTCTATTTTGGCAGCCATGTGAACCTCTGATAAACACCTGCAGGGCTTATAGCTATAGCACAGCAATATAGTAATGGACTGTTTCAGCCAGACAAACAAAGGAGAAGAAGTTTGAGAAAAACGGGAGAAAATCTCTCCAACAACACCGACATTTACCTAAGTACAAGAATGATAGACAGTCACTCTGGCACCTTGACAATTCAGACCCTGAACTCGGCAGTTTTGCCTTTCTGCCTTCTTCTTTCCCGAGTCCATCTATAACAAGAATGAAATTCATTCAAGTGGTAAATTACCCTTCCTGGAAAGAAGATCTCAGTTTGACAAGTATACAAATGGAATTTGAGAACAGAGACATAGAATTTTTCCTTCAGGAACTTTTTGTGTTGTGTGTGCTGAATCAGTGGAGACTGACTCCTCTGATTGTAAGGCATATTTATTTTCTACATCTTGAAGCTCAGGATTTCCTTTCCCCTCCTCAATATTAGCTTATTAGAAACTTCCAAGGAAAGTTTTTGATGTTCTATAGACAGGTTTCCATATTGGCTTTAGAAAACTGAGAAAACATAGCTTAATCATTTTATTTTATTTTTATTTTTTATTTTTGCAGAGAATGCTAAGTTCACTTTGTTTGTTTTTTGTGGGAAAGAGACTCATCAAGCATAACTGATGAATATACTCTAAGCCAGTTACCAACAGTAGACTCTATCATGGCATAAAAATTCAAAGTTGAAAAGTTAAATATTAGCTGTAATTTTAAACACTGGCATCTATGTTTAAAAATTTGGAAAACATTCAGGAAAACAGAAAAACCAGTTTTCAATTATTTGATGATCTTTCTTTCTGATGATAGCTACTTTATCTTTTTTATTTATTTATGCACAATACAAATACACTGATACACTTCCTTCATAAAACTGGGTCCATATCAAACTCATTAAAACTACCTTTCTATTTAATGAAATTTGCTATGTAATTAAATATAAAATCACATTATTAGATATATACAATTCTTAATTTTACTTTTTCCTGTTAAGTTCTGATGTAATTTTCAACTTTTGAAAAAATCCCTGATATCATCCATAATATATATCAAAATTAAGCATAACATTTGGAAACATTGAAGAAAATTACCCTAGACAAGTTAAACAGGCAATGAAAACTTTATTACTGAACTTACCTCCAGTGAAACATAAGGCAAAATTTTTAAATCCTGGAGTAAACTAGTAGGCAGGTACTGGAGGATGTAGGAGTCAATGTGATTTGTTCATCTGTGTTTACCAATTGACATTTATTCTGTTTATCTTATTGAACTGGATGACTTCCAGCTCCTTGAGAAACACATTCCTAGGCTGTAAAACTGTTAAGGCTGGGAAGAGATTTATATCACAAAATGGCAGATTAATAATTTACAGTTGCAAGTTTTTAGAGTAAATGCTCTAAGAAATGGGAGGTTAGGAGTCTATTGTCAGGAAGAAACCTACCTAAATTTTAGTCAAGCTGAGGGAAAAATCAAGGCTACCTTGGTCAATAAAAAAGTATATTGCTATGCACATTTCATTTATTAATTTTGGTTATAGTTCATCTTTTAAATTGGAAGCATTCAATTTTGGGTGTAGACATGTATAATGTGAGGGATAAATGATATAATCAAATTCAGGATGGCTCAAATCCAACCAATGATGAGAAAGTAAATTTCTACATAGAGTAAACATGTACTGTTCAAGGTATAAAACATATTAAACAGACAATAAGACAAAAAGATGGTTGTCAGATAGTGATATTTTTCAAGGACTATTTGAAGAGAAGGAATTCACAAACACATCATTATGAAAAAGGATATTCACTAACCAAAAAAAGGTTAATAAAAAATAATAGTTTGTAAGTATGGTCATAAATAAGTCCTCCACAGAATTTTTATAACTAATTTAAAGAAAATATTTCAACTAAACACAATCTCAACACATTTTGATATTATATGTTAGTAAAAATGAACAATTGTTTCCATTTTTTCTTTCTTCTGAGAAACTTGGTAGTATAATATCCATCAACCACAGTTCCATTTCTTGTTAGTTCTAAAATGACTTAATCAAAACAAATCAAATTATAGCTAAAAAGAGCCATGAATAACATTTCTTCTGGGTCTCCTCTTTTATCCAAATGTTCCTGATCTGACACTTTTTACCCTAGACTGCTACATAGATCCTAAGGTTTTAAAATATTGGTTAAGTTTAGATGACTTTTGTTTAACCATTCTCATCATTTCTGCTCTATATGAAGCTCTGCTAAAATCCTAAGGAAAAATGAATATTTTTGTTGTTGTTTAGTCCCTTAGTCGTGTCCTACACTTGGTGACCCTACAGACTGCAGCATGCCAGGCTTCCCTGTCCTGCAGCATCTCCCAGAGCTTGCTAAAGCTCATGTCCATTAAGTCTGTGATGCCATCCAACCATCTCATCCTTCTCCTCCTGCCTTCAGTCTTTCCCAGCATCGGGGTCTTTTCCAGTGTTGCTCTTCACAACAGGTGGCCAAAGTATTGGAGTTTCAGCTTCAGCATCAGTCATTCCAATGAATATTCAAGATTGATTTTCTTCAGGATTGACTGGTTTTATCTCCTTGCAATCCAAGGAGCTTGAAAGAGTCTTCTCCAGCACCCCAGTGCTAAAGCATGAATTCTTCAGTGCTCAGCCTTCTTTATGGTCCAACTCTCATACCCATACACGCCTACTGGAAAAACCATAGCTTTCACTAGATGGACCTTTGCTGACAAAGTAATGTCTCTGCTTTTTAGTACACTGTCTAGGTTGGTCATAGCTTTTCTTTCAAAGAGAAGGTGACTTTTAATTTCATGGCTTGCAGTCACCATCTGCAGCGATTTTGGAGCCCAAGAAAATGAAGTCAGCCACTGTTTTCCCATCTATTCGCCATGAAGTGATGGGACCAGATACCATGATCTTCATTTTTGAATGTTGTGTTTTAAGACAGCTTTTTCATTCTCCTCTTTCACCTTCACCAAGAGGGTCTTTAGCTCCTCTTCACTTTCTGCCATAAGAGTTGTGTCATCTGATATCTGAAGTTATTGGTATTTCTCCTGGCAATCTTGATTCTAGCTTGAGCTTCTTCCAGCCCAGCATTTCACATGATGTACTCTGCATATGTTAAATAAGCAGGATGATAGTATACAGCCTAGACGTACTCCTTTCCCAGTTTTGAACCAGCCCATTTCTCCATGTTGGTTTCTACTGTTGCTTCTTGACCTGCCTACAGGTTTCCCAGAAGGCAGGTCAGGTGGTCTGGTATTCCCATCTCTTTAAGAATTTTCCACAGTGTGTTGTGATCCACACAGTCAAAGCCTTTAGAATAGTCAATAAAGAAGTATATGTTTTTCTGGAATTCTCTGGCTTTTTCTGTGATTGAACAGATGTTGGCAATTTGATCTCTGGTTCATCTGCCTTTTCTAAATCCAGTTTGAACATCTGGAAGTTCTCAGTTCACATACTGTTGAAGCCTAGCCTGGAGAATTTTCAGTATTACTTTGCTAGCATGGAAGTGAGTTCAGTTGTGCAGTAGTCTGAACATTCTTTGGCATTGCCTTTCTTTGGGATTGGAATGAAAGCTGACCTTTTCCAGTCTTGTGGCCACTGCTGAGTTTTCCAAATTTCCTGGCATACTGAGTGCTGCATGTTCACAGCATCATCTTTTAGGATTTGAAATAGCTCAGCTGGAATTCCATCACCTCCACTAGCTTTGTTCATAGTGATCCTTCTTAAGGCCTAGTTGACTTTGCATTCCAGGATATCTGGCTCTAGGTGAGTGATCACACCATCGTGATTATCTTGGTTTTTAAGATGTTTTTGAATAGTTCTTCTGTATCTTCTTGCCACCTCTGCCTACTATCTTCTGTCCATACCATTTCTGTGCTTTATTGTGCCCATCTTTGCATGAAATGTTCCCTTACTCTCTCTTCCAAGGAAAAAAAAATAGGTATACATATATGAGTTTTTATATATATATATAAATATATGGGGATTTATATGTTTATATGAACATGTATATATAAGGCTAATGTATGTATAGATATATTTATATATATACATGGATATATATAGATACATATACACCAATATGTATACATATATATGTATAAATATGTACAGAGACTAAGATATAGATACAAAATGGTTAATTCTAGTCCAAGTGCATATACATATATATATTTATGCTATATATATTTAAATATGATTGTTTCTGTATCTCTACCATCATCTGTCTTTATATCTATATTTGCATTTCATGTATATATTTGCATTCATAGCTTAATTTTGCCACAATGATTTCCATCCAAAGCATAAGATGTCAGTTTTTTTCTTCACAGTTATTTTTTACTCTCTGTTTCTTGATATAATATTTAGACTTTAAGAAACTTTACCCTCACTATAGCCATTTCATAAAAATAGTTTTTAGTCCTGTTTCTTTATTGCGTGTCTCAAATTCTTGCTCTCATTTTCTTGCTGATGACAACAGGAGTCACTTCCTCACACTGGAATTTCAAAAAGAGACTGTACTTATAAGTGAGATTTTTGTATTTCTGAACAAGTGGAAAAGGAACAATAAAGAGTAAAAGAAGTCTAAAGACACAGAAAAATTTGTGTTTTATATTATTTTAGTGTAGTCTTGATTGCTATCTTTCCTTTAGACTGTCTTAATACTTTAAATTTGAGATTTATGATGCAAGAAGCATATTGATGGAGCCATAATCATCTCAAAATCATTTTCACTTTGCTCTCAATAGGGAGTTGTAATTGCATGTAGTCATGGTGATTAGTGTTGGCCATCAGCCTAAAAGGAAAAAGAATGACACAGCTAGAAAAGTTTGCACTGAGAATTATTGTTTGCTAATAAAATTTCAAATCCACTCTTCTATAGAAAATAACCTTTTCTTTATTTTGCGTACTTGCTTACCTGGGTATCTACGTACATGTGTACGTGGTAAGTTGATTCAGTCCTATCTCACTTTTTACAACTCAGTGGACTGAAGCCTGCCAGGCTCCTCTGTCCATTGGATTCTCCAGGCAAGAATACTGGAGTGGGTTGCTGTTCCCTCCTCCAGGGGATCTTCCTGATCCAGGGATTGAACCCGTGTCTCTTCCATCTCCTGCATTAGCAGGCAGATTCTTTACCACTAGCACCACCTAGGAAGCCCTGAATATCTACGTAACACATTTATTAAGAGAAAGGAGTAGGCAAATGTTTCCATGAAAGAGATGAAGAAACTAAAATGTACTTAGGGCCAGGCCTTCCTTTGCTGTTCAGTGGTTGATACTCCATGCTTCCACTTCAGGGCCCATGGGTTTGATCCTGGTTGGGGAAATAAGAACCTGCATAACCCACAGCCCCACAATGTAGGAGACAGGAAGAATAAAAGAAAAGCAGGCCCTGGCAAGGGCCGCAAAAGAAATTTATAATTATTGATAAACTGGATGCTATAAAGCATGAGACTCTTGGAACAAGTCCAGAGGGAACAGTTCATAATCTTGAAAACAAGATATGATCCTGGGGTCAGAAAACCAACCCTAGAGTGTTTCTCAACTGGTGTCTCAGAGTCCCAGGTTTTACGTATCTGGTGGAAAATCTATAGATAAGAATACTAGTCTTAGTTACTGATTTGTTATTGATTACTGTTTTCTAATTGCTCAGTGGTTAATGATCATTTTGTTCTTTGGCCCTGAAGTCCACATGAGTTATAGTTTAACTCCCCACATATTCTTTCATTCACTGGCTGAAAGTATAATAAAGTTGGCTTGGATTCAGTTTTGGCACCTTCACCTTGGAGCAGTGTTGGTCCCCTGATCCTCACTTTTCTCTGAATTCTTGTGTCTCATTTCTCATTCTCTTACCATATCACACTTTCAAAAACCCTGCTTGTCAAGCTTGTCTCAACACCACATCGAACAAAACAAAACGAAAACTATCTATCTCTATACTTACAGCACTACTATAATTCATACCTATGTTTTCACTGACTATTTATTATGACTCCATCTATCTACACACTGTTTAAATTCATATAAGACACTCTCCTAACATACTCAGGCAAAAAATAGAGGTGTATCTCTCAGTAGACCATGGCAATAGCCTCTTAATACAGATTTTGATTTTCAATCAGTATTTTCTCAAAAAGTCAGGGTTAAACTACCATGACTAAAACTCTCCACAAGCTCCCCATTTCTTTGCAGGGATTGTGAGAACAGTGACATTCCAGAAGCTGGTGTAGTCTTCAGCTTCTTTTTATGTCACTAACGACTATCTCCCTCTTAGTCTATGCTTCCCCATTTCAGCTTTGTTGAAACTCTTTTGGTTCCTCAGAAGTGCCCTATTCTCTTTTCTTTTAGACTTTGTGACTATATTAGGCCAGTGGAGAATACACAAGATCCCGTGGAGAATACACAAGATCCATAAGGGCAGTAGGTATGATGGTCAAGAACATGAATGGAAGCTGAAATATCAGCATCTGACCCTTATCTCTGCCTCAGTTGTTAAGTAAATAAGTGACTTTCCCCCTTTACCTGCACTTTTCTTCTGTGCAACAATGGAGATAATAATAATATTCCCTCTCCTAAGTCTGCTATCTGCCATGGTAAAGTGCAAGTAAAGTACTGAGAATAGTGCTTGCCACATAGAAAGTGTTCAATAAATTCTCAGTGTTATTATCATAAAGAACATGTCTTGCAAGGAGGAAAAAAAATTAGACAAGGCAGAAAGGTATGTGTTATTGCCAAATATAGCACTGATGAGAATAAGCATGAATTTACAATATTGTGTAAAAGAGTCATTTATTTTAAATGTTGAAGTTTCTCAAGTGGCTTATTTACTCATACACATTTAAGAAGAAATTAAAGGGATTCTAACTCTCCAAGCCTCATCAACATGATCATTCAGAATAAATTGTAATATTCGTGTTCCACAGTTGACAGGGAAAGAACATTGTAAGATAAGCCTAAGGGTAATCAGATCTTCCTGAAATAGAAAAATTAAAAGGTCAATTGTCCTTTGAAGCTTCCCAGTGCTCTTTTTGTCAAACATGCAAATCCGCAGTACTGCCTATAGAATAATCTTCACAAGTACTATCAGTTTAATAAAATACCTGCCTTTATCTTTCTTATACACACATTATTCCAAGCTTACATCTAAGTCATTCTTCACGCTAAGAACTAATCTCATTTCCTCATACCTGTCACTGAATCATGTTAAATATCTTGCTAAGAATAATTGCCTCACAACTAAATTTCCCTGGTCTTTCTGGGTGCAAAAAAAAAGAAAAGAAAAAAAAGGTGGGGGGAATGGCTTTATCTACTCAGAAACACTGTCATCTAGGATAGGCATTTTATATTCTGCAGAATAGTATACATATTATTTTGACATAACTATCAAACTGATCCCAACATAACATTTGAAATATTAAAGTTATTTGTGTTGAAGTTACCCTAATGTGGGCTTCGGTAATGCCGTCTCATCTCAGGAATTTTTCAAACTTTTTTTTATTACTTTAACTTCCCTATAAAGAGAAATTTTAAATATTTCAGTTTCTTCTCTGTCTGTTCCTCTCTCTCTCTCTCTCTCTCAAAGAAAAGCTGTAGAAAAGCTAACTTTAATATCCTGAGTTGCCTGTGAACTACTTGATTAATGTGCTTGTGAATTCTTAATAAGGAATGTGTGCATATTCATGGTGATGTTTATTAATTCATAAAGCAGCTGCTCAAAGGCAGCTAGTGGAGAGAGACGTTGTTTCCTCTCTCTAGAAGCCTCTTGGCGGTGATCAGATCTTTTCCCTGCCTGGCTGTAGATTGCAGTCCCAGAATCCTAAACTGATGGCCGTTTATCTGCCCTGGGAAATGGATCCCTTTTGCCAGCAGGAGACCTGAGGGATTGGAAGTTCAGATCTAAATCCCTCAATGTGAGAAGGATGAAATATTAAACTTAATGAGACTAGTCGAGTCCACAGCTCATTTCAATTATTTTTAATTGTTTTCAGATGCTCCCTGGCATGCTTCATTTAGTTCTGCAATAAACAGAGCATGCAGCACGCTGGTGGATCTCACTTGAGACCCTGAGGAAACATCCCACAGGAAATGATGAAAAATAATAAAGAATGCTACATCTTTGGAGCATTTACTGCCAAGCAAATGAGAAGGAAACTCAGAGGTGGGAAAAAGAAGTGACTGTGCCTCATCTACCTGAAAATTCTCACTTTTAACTCCTGAAATTAAAAATAAATAAAACACAGTATGGCCCACAGCGAGCTCTTCAAGTCCACTGAAAGTTAACTGTTACTAGGCTCCTCTCTCCTGAACTATTTTCTTCCCACCCACTTGGAAAAAAGGCTGACTATAGTTTGGATGAGTTTGAGGCCTTGGTATAAACAAAGTTGCAGAATACCAGCTAATAATCTGAAAAATTTTTTTAGTCTTTTCAAATTTATTTTTAATTGGAAGATAATTGCTTTAAAATATTGTGTTTGCTTCTGACATACATTGTGTTAGCTTCTGACATACAACAATATGAATCAGCCACTAGTATACACATCCTCCCCCCGCAGCTGAACCTGCCCTCATGCACCCCCCACCCCATCCTACCCCTCTAGGTCATCACAGAGCACCAGCCTGAACATTTCCTAGTAGCTTGATCTGAGATATAAGTAGACATTTATAAGTTTCTTAGACATGTAATTTAATTGAAAACTCCTGAAAGGTTTTATTGGATATCATTAGAGTATCTCATTTGGGGAAATTAAAATATTTTATTTTAATGACTTTATAACATTTTATCATTTTGACTGGAAGATTGTGTGGTGAATTTTAATAGTTCAACTTGGCTACACAAGGGTATCTCAATTTTAGACAAACATCAGTCTAAGATGTTACTGTGAAGGTAATTTTTAGAAGTGTTTAACATTTAAATCAGAAGATTTTAAGTAAAGCAGATTGCCAACTACAATATAAGTGGACCTCGTTCAGTCCTTTGAAGGCCTTAATAGGAAAGACAGGTACCCTGAGGAACAAAGAATTCAGCCTCCAGATCAATTTCAGAATCAAGACAGAAACATCAACTCTTCCCTCACTCTCCCATCTTCTGGTCTGTGCTATAGGGTTTGAACTTGCCAGCCCTTACAGTAGCATGAATCAATTACTTAAAATAAAGCTCTTTTTTGTTTCTATATACATGTTCTATTGGTTCTGTTTCTCTGAAGATCCTTGACTAATACAAAGACCAAGACAGAATCTTTGCAACTCAACAGAATGTCTGTGTGTGTGCGCGTGCTCAGTTGTGTCTGACTCTTTGCAAGCCCATGGACTTTAGCCCACCAGGCTCCTCTGTCCATTGAATTTTCCAGACAAGAATATTGGAGTGCATTGCCATTTCCTTCTTCAGGGTTTCTTCCCTATTCAGGGATCAAACCCACATTTCTAGTGTCTCCTGCATTGGCAGATGGATTCTTTACTAGCTGGGCCAGTGTATTTCTTAAAAATACCAAATGTACCATAAGGCTTATTGAACATATTATTGAAGTATATACTTATAAATGAAAATCCTTCTTTAAGTCCATGTTCAATCATTTTCAGCTTTAAGTAATGAAGTTGTTGTTTTTGTTGTTGCTGTTTAGTCGCTAAGTCATATCTGACTTTTTGTGACCCATGGACTATAAGCCACCAGGCTCCTCTATCCTGGCATTTCTGTCTTGATTTTCCTGGTAAGACTGTTGGAGTGGGTTGCCATTTCCTTCTGAAAGAGATCTTCCCTACCCAGTGCAGCTTAGTCAAGTAAAGAGTAATCATGACTCTTAAACATGAAGATGCCCAATTCCACTCAACTATCTGTAGATGCAACTGAGGTGTATTATTATTTTTTAAATTTCCTAAATAATTCTGATGTTTAGTCGTGTGTTGTTGCTTTTCAGTCACTCAGTTGTGTCCAGCTCTGTGTGAACCTACAGCATGCCAGGCTTACCTGTCCTTCACTATCTCCTGGAGTTTGCTCAAATTCATGTCCGTTGAATTGGTGATGTCATCCAGCCATCTCATCCTTGTTGCCCTTTTCTCCTCTTCCTTCAATCATTACCAGTAACAGTTCCTTTCCAGTGATTCAGTTCTTTGCATCAGGTGGCCAAAGTACTAGAGCTTCAGCTTCAGTATCAGTCCTTCCAGTGAATATTCAGGGTTGATTTCTTTTAGAATTGACTGGTTTGATCTCATTGCTGTCCAAGGGACTCTCCAGAGTCTTCTCTAGCACCCCAGTTCATGACTTCTTCAGTGCTCAGCCTTCTTTATGGTCCAGCTCTCACATCCATACATGACTACTGGAAAAACCATAGCTTTGACTATATGGATATTTGTCAGAAAAGTGTCTCTCCTTTGTAATATGCTATCTAATTTGTCACAGCTTTTCTTCAAAGGAACAAGCATTTTTAAAATTTCATGGCTGCAGTCACCATCGGCAGTGATTTTAGAGGCCAAGAAAATAAAGTCCATCACTGTTTCCATTGTTTCCCCATCTATTTGCCATGACATGATGGGACTGGATGACATGATCTTAGTTTTCTGAATGTTGAGTTTTAAGCCAGCTTTTTCACTCTCCTCTTTCACCTTCATCAAGAGGCTCTTTAGTTCCTCTTCACTTCTTGCCATTAGAGTGATATCATATACATATCTGAAATTATTGATATTTCTCCCAACAATCTTGACTCCATGTAATACAAGTGATTATCCATATTTTGTCATAGTCTATTCCATTTTGTCTTTGAGATATGTATTTTATGGATACTGTTTTCAATGAATATTCCATTTTCTGCACTGAACATTACATGATTAACTTTTTATCGTGTTATCGCATGCTATTCCAATATAATTTTAATTATACATGGCTTTCCCCTATAATTATATTCTATAACTTCTTTACTATGAATCTGTTGAGATTGTTTCTAATATTTGCTTTAATAAATAATAATCTGATAATATTATTGTGTATAAAGATCACACATACACACCTATGTCTGATTCTTTTCGTTAGAAAACATACGGGGAAAAAATAACCAGGTTGGCTGAGGACCTTATTGAAGCTCCTAACATATATTTTGCAGTAACTGGAAGTTCACATGATAAACACGCTCACTAGGAGAGCAGGAGAGTAACTATTTTCACTTTGTCTTCATCCCTGTTGACTTATAAGTTTTAAATATCTTTAGCAACTTCATATTGAAGCAATGTCATTGCTGTTTTAATTTTAGTCTCATCACTAGTGAGGATCAATATCCTGGGAATTGTCAGGTTATGGCCTTTTATTGGTTTACTAGTGTGTTCTGTGTATTTTTAAAATATTTTTTAATTTTAATTGGAGGGTAATTATAATATTATGGTGGGTTTTGCCATACATTCACATGAATCAGCCATGCGTGTACATGTGTTTCCCATCCTGATCCTCCCTCCCACCTTCCTCCCCAACCCATCCCTCAGGGTCATCCCAGTGCACCAGCCCTGAGCAGCCTGTCTCATGCATCAAACCTGGCGATCTATTTCACTTACGATAATATACATGTTTCAATGCTATCCTGTGTATTTTAAGATTCCTTTATACATGACACTAACCCAGTGTTTGTCATGTTTGTGGCCCATATGTTCGTAGTTTTTAAATTGCTGTATAACTTATTTATAGATTTCTTTTGCATCTAAATGATCTTATTTTTATAGTGCCAAGTTTAATGATGTAAATATGTAAAATTTCTACCATTCTTCATAAGCTGAGAAAAACTTTTGTGTGCTGTTAAGTTCAGTAAAAATTTACCACTATTTTCTTTTCAATGATTATATTTTCCTCTATTTTTCTTTTACATTTATTTTTAAAATGTGTCCCTTTTCTTTTAAATGATTACGTTTACCTGTGTTTTTCGTTTAAATGATTACATTTCACTTTTAGTTTTTAAATGTTCCGGATTTATTTGGGTATTGGATGAGTTACAAACCAGCTAACTTTGTTTTTCCCCAAATACTCAATTTATTTAAAAATTAATTCCTTAATTTTTAGATTTCTTAGTCAGGTTCATTTACCCCATGGACTATACAGTCCATGGAATTCTCCAGGCCAGAGTACTGGAGTGGATAGCCTTTCCCTTCTCCAGGGAATCTTCCCAAACCGGGGATCAAACCCATGTCTCCCACATAGAAGGCAGATTCTTTACCAGCTGAGCCGTACGGGAAGTGCATGAATATTGGAGAGAGTAGCCTGTCCCTTCTCCAGTGGATCTTCCTGACCCAGGAATTGAACCAAGGTCTTCTGCATTGCAGGCAGATTCTTTACCAACTGAGCTGTGAGGGAAGCCCTCATTTACACAGGTATGTTTATACACAGGGACTATTTGATCTAATTTATTTTCATTTGAATATCAAATTAAAAAGAAAATGGTCTAGATTTATACACTTAAAAATAACTTAGAGCAAATTAGCTTCGAATTTTTCCTTTTAAACTAAAAATTTCTCAGTTTTACTTTAAAATTCAAGTAAGTATACTTAAGATTTTTTGTAACATTTAATATTAATTTTTCCTTTCCCCACATTGTATACTTCAGTCATTTGTAAAATGCATTCAGAAATATTTAATGATTTATTAGAACATTAATTTATTTAAATTCATTGTCAAATCTAATATTTAAAGTTTCTTTCATCGTTTTAAGCAAATTTTCTAATTCTCTTTTGCTTTTTAGTCTAAATTCCCTTGCTTATTATTTTGTTTTCTGACTTGCTAGGCTATGTTTTATTTATTATTATATTGATAATCTAATATTCATGATTTTCCACCATGAAGGATAAAAAGTTTATCTCAGTATATTTCAGTCATTGTTAATTTAATCTATTGTTATATATACTCCATATACTACTATATAATTACAACTTTAATGATATGGTTCTCTTTTATAAACAATAATGTTTGGATTATTTATCAACAAGTAAAATATCAATAACCTGGTATAAATATGCATATCTTGCAGAGACAGGCAATTCACACACATACAAAATTATTTCAAATTGTAAAAACATGCCAACTTAATGGTTACAAATTCCATTTTTAAGTAATGGTATCAGAGAAGGCGATGGCACCCCACTCCAGTACTCTTGCCTGGAAAATCCCATGGACGGAGGAGCCTGGTAGGCTGCAGTCCATGGGGTCGTGAAGACTCGGACACGACTGAGCGACTTTCCTTTCACTTTTCACTTTCATACAATGGAGAAGGAAATGGCAACCCACTCCAGTATTCTTGCCTGGAGAATCCCAGGGACAGAGGAGCCTGGTGGGCTGCCATCTATGGGGTCTCACAGAGTCGGACACAACTGAAATGACTTAGCAAGTAATGGTATATCAGTATTGCCTATTAATTAAAATTTTGTGCTTTTAAGTTAAAAGAATCATCTTCAAAAGGAAGAAGGGAAATGTATTCTTACATGTATCCTCATGTAGTCTGACTGCTATTAAAAACCTTTGAAATGTTTTTATATTTTGACCCAGAAATTCTACTTCTATTATTTAATTCATTGAAATTATGGCTTCCATACAAAGAAGCATGGCAAATAAACCAAACATTATTTATAATAACAAAAAAATTAAGATGTCTCAAAGTCTGACAATAATATTTATCATTTTCAAGGACTTACTAAAGTGTATAATTTCACAACAACTCAAAGAGGTATGTATGCAATGTTAATATTTCTGTTTGTCAGACTGAAAAATAATTCATAACACTAGTAATGGTTCATGCCCAATTTGAACCCAAGTAATCTAGTGTTACAATCCAGGCTTTGACTAGTAATACAACAGATAGTTCTCAACAATGGCAAATTTAATTACTTTTATTAGTTCCAGAAATATGAGGTTATTTACCTATTCTACACCTATACAATGGGAAAATGTGCTTCCATTTTTTGAGTTCCTGACTTTGATTAGTTTAAAATTTTGTTTCATCTTTGAATCCACTCCCAAAAAATATGCACAAGAGTTTTATATGTTCTGACTCATGTCATTCTATCCCTTTTATACATATTCAACATTTTCTTCTAAATAAATATCATTTCATTGTCTTCTAGCAAGAAATGTTGTATGAGGTATTTATGTTAAAAACCTGTGAATGATTTTTTGAACAAAAAATTTGAGTACATTTATTTTGTTTATATTCTTGAAATTATTTTCAAGAATGTGTACCATTTTATCAAATACTTTTTTTTTTAATGCTTCAGTATCTTTCAAGGCTCTTGTGTTGTTATCTACTTGATTTTATTTTTATCCTAGAATTTTAAAGAAGTTTTCCAGATCTCATGTTTGCTATTGATTGGAGAGGTGGAATTTTATTCTTTCTCAACATTTTCACATTTTGCATTATAGAATAGTTTAGATTAATGACTACAGTCCAGTTGCAATGTAAAAGGATCAGTTCTACTTCAGGGATGCTGAATAAAGGCAGAATCTTTGAATTATATGGTCACACACGCTAAGAGTACAGATGATTTTGGAGTCAACTTTACTGTATGAAAAACTAGACCCCCATCTGCCTTGTTCCCAGAACTTTACATCCCTTCTTCTCAGTTTCCCTCTAACTAAGCATGTTGGTTTCAGTATATATTCATTCATTTCTCCTTTTATTTTATCTGTGTTATATCCTAGAAGGCCAATTCTTGGAAGAAGAGGCAGCAGACTCTTTTTTTTTAACCTGGGTCATAAAATGCTTTTAACATAGTAAGAGAAGACTGTATAACTTTTCCCATTCAGTGTGTTATGTCCTGAAATAGTGACAAAGAGTAAGTCTTGTTGGTCTCTGATGCTTTCCTCTTTTACAGAGAGAAGATTCAGATCTACTCAGCTTCTGTCTCCACACATCATAAAGGTATGTCAAAGCATTTACAATCTTCAAAATGAAAAACAAACAAACAAAACTTGCACTTAGGGACTGGAGGTAGGGGCATGGGGAGTTACTGCTTGCCCAGAGTTGCAGTCAGGTAGAATGTGGATGTTGAAGACCTGCTCCACCTCAACATGCTTGTGGTTGACAGTCTTGTACGTAGAAATTTCTGGGAGCATGAATTTAAGCGGTTGTTTTTGCCACATTAAAAAATTACTATCCGTTACCTTACACAAGTTCATTAATGAATTGTATCTTATTTCTCAAAATATGTCTTTAAAATCTAATCCTCACCCTGTGATGCGAATAAAATAATTTTTCCAAAGGCAGGCAATGTGGTCTCCAAGAGAGAATCTGGTGAATAAAACTGACTTTACCTTTTTTTTTTACAGAATGTTTATGATCATTACAAAACATGGCTGTATTTATTGGCTTTAATATTAGCTATTTCTGTTTCTCCTTCAAAATCCATATCGGTTCCTACTCTCAAACTCTTTCTAGTTCTCACAAAATCAGAATTTTCTTTTGTTCTTTAGCACTTAGAGTACTCATTGTTTATATCAGGCGTTTCATGATTAGTTGCCCAAGGCTTTACAGTATATCTTATGTTGTTACCTAAGTTGAAAGAGATTAACAATTAAAACTTCACTATTTTGTTTATCATGAATGTTTACCTTATTTGATTCTTAAAATATTGCATTGAAATATTATTTACCTTGATTACTTAATATTTTGTGGCTGCTGCTGCTGCTGCTAAGTCACTTCAGTCATGTCTGACTCTGTGTGACCCCACAGACAGCAGCCCACCAGCCTCCCCATCCCTAGGATTCTCCAGGCAAGAACACTGGAGTGGGTTGCCATTTCCTTCTCCAGTGTTGGAGAATGAAAAGTGAAAGTGAAGTTGCTCAGTCGTGTCCGACTCTTAGCGACCCCATGGACTGCAGCCTACTAGGCTCCTCTGCCCATGGGATTTTCCAGACAAGAGTACTGGAGTAGGGTGCCATTGACTTTCCCTTAAATATTTTTTTCTAAGAAAAATATCTTGCTTGCCTTGGCCTTGGCCTTAAAAACTATGTAGATAGATATCTTAACAATCAAACTACCTGCTAATTGTTACACTTTCTGGCCCTGCACCAGATTGGAAAAGTGAGTCTCAGATCTGAACCTGAGTACTTCTATGATAAGATATTCTAAGATCACAAGATTGCCATCTCACTTTCTCTAGACCTTAGTCTATGTGTGGAGATAGACTAACTCTCATCAGAGAGTTGTTCCTAAGTCTCTGATGCTGAGCATGGGCCTCTTATACCTGAATGTCAACCATCTATCTGTCTATTCCTTGAGCAATATTTGCCATGCTGAATGTGCCTGTTGGCAGATTCCGCTAGTTATGAATCACGTCTATAATGTCGACCTGACAACTCTCATCCACTGTTTAACCTGATCTTTTCAGTACCTAAGTGCTCCTGATTTTCAGATCTATCTGCAAAGCCTATACCTACCTCACTCGCCATCTGAGATCTGTTTCAAAACAGTTTGTCCCATCAACTTTCAAGAGAGCATATTCTGCAAAGTCCTATTTAACCAATAGAATGTGAGTAATTTAATGAAAGGCACTAGAAAAAAAAGTTCCAAGGAGTAGGTTATGGTTCAGTAGCACCAAATGCTACCCTAAAGTTGAAGTGACAGAAAATTCAACTAGAACCACTGCTGATTTGATTATTTTATGGTGTTCTTGGATTTCACAGACTAAAGAATTTTGTTATATTCATTTCAGCACATATGTATTAAAGGCTGATGTGTTAAATTCTGCTTATTTTTATCACAAAGATTCATGGCTTAAAGCACATACTTACAAAATAAATATCATCATGACTTTTAGTTTCACCTATGATCCTTAATTGGATAAGGCAATGGCACCCCACTCCACTACTCTTGCCTGGAAAATCCTGTGGATAGAGGATCCTGGTAGGCTATAGTCAGTAGAATTATTACTAGGACCTTGGGAAACCTTCAGGAGAGAATTTTCAATTTAATAGTTAAGGAAGAAAGTAGAGTTCAAAGTGAAGACTGAATGGTGATAAACTAGAGCTGACAGGTTGATTATTTTTTAAGAAATATGGTTATAGGAGGAAAAAAGGCCACTGGTTTAGGAGGAAAAGTTTTATTTGCTTGTTTGTTATTTTGGTGGTTACTGCTTTTTGTTTGTACATAATTAGTATAGCTAAGATCTGAGCATTGGAGAAGGCAATGGCACCCCACTCCAGTACTCTTGCCTGGAAAATCCCACGGATGGAGGGAGCCTGGTGGGCTGCCATCTATGGGGTCACACAGAGTCGGACACGACTGAAGTGACTTAGCAGCAGCAGCAAGATCTGAGCATGTTTACTGATAAGTGAAAATACAGTTGATGGAAGCAGCCTGGAGGGTGTAAGAGAAAAAAATGATGACTCAAAGTCTTAGAAAAAGAAATGAGTACATGGAACAACAGAGTAGTTCCAAATAGAAAAGGAGTACGTCAAGGCTGTATATTGTCACCCTGCTTATTTAACTTATATGCAGAGTACATCATGAGAAACGCTGGACTGGAAGAAACACAAGCTGGAATCAAGATTGCCAGGAAAAATATCAATAACCTCAGATATACAGATGACACCACCCTTATGGCAGAAAGTGAAGAGGAACTAAAAAGCCTCTTGATGAAAGTAAAAGAGGAGAGTGAAAAGTTGGCCTAAAGCTCAACATTCAGAAAACAAAGATCATGGCATCCGGTCCCATCACGTCATGGGAAATAGATGGGGAGACAGTGGAAACAGTGTCAGACTTTATTTTGGGGGGCTCTGAAATCACTGCAGATGGTGATTGTAGCAATGACATTAAAAGAGGCTTACTCCTTGGAAGAAAAGTTATGACCAACCTAGATAGCATATTCAAAAGCAGAGACATTACTTTGCTGACTAAGGTCCGTCTAGTCAAGGCTATGGTTTTTCTGTGGTCATGTATGGATGTGAGAGTTGGACTGTGACAAAGGCTGAGCGCTAAAGAATTGTTGCTTTTGAACTGTGGTGTTGGAGAAGACTCTTGAGAGTCCCTTGGACTGCAAGGAGATCCAACCAGTCCATTCTGAAGGAGGTCAACCCTGGGATTTCTTTGGAAGGAATGATGCTAAAGCTGAAACTCCAGTACTTGGGCCACCTCTTGCAAAGAGTTGACTCATTGGAAAAGACTCTGATGCTGGGAGGGATTGGGGGCAGGAGGAAATGGGGACAACTGAGGATGAGATGGAAGGATGGCATCACTGACTCAATGGACGCGAGTCTGAGTGAACTCCGGGAGTTGGTGACGGACAGGGAGGCCTGGCGTGCTGCTATTCATGGGGTCGCGAAGAGTCGGACACAACTGAGTGACAGACTGACATATTAGTTGTATATGGAAATATTTACCTCTATAAAAATGTGGCCTATCTTTGCACCAGGAAAGAAGAAAATAAACATGGGAGGAAAATGGTTATTTTGTTTCTTTAAGAAGTGAATTGGAACATGTGTAATGGCTTTGATTTTTTTCCTATTGTGTGCTTGATTTCCCAATGATGAAGTTTGTGGGGTTATGACTCAAAGGTATTAATAAGCAGAGACTTTTGAGAACAAACTTGCGGAAAATTAGCTAGAAAAGAGTTGTATAAAATATTTGACTAGGAGAATTGAGAGCCTATTAATTCCAGGTTTATGTGAATTTGTGGTAGACTTACAGCAGTGAAGTATTAGAAATGGAACAATTAGCTGAATATGTCATTACCATCTCATTATTTCATGTTTAATAACTATTGCCTCAGATGAAATTTAAGTTTCTTGAGTGAAGGAGTCATATCATGTTATTTATTACTTTTGAATTTTCCATGATGCTTAATATTTTGTAGGTGCCTTCTACACTTACAGGAATAATTCACTGATAATGACTTTTTGTAAGTTTCAAACATTATGTTCCTTACTTTGTGAATTTTCTCATGTTAGTCTTGATACAGAAGTATATGCTTAAATTTCTGGCTTTAACTCATAATTTCCAAAACTCAAGACAATTATTCCCGAAAATGCGCTTGTAGTACTGCATGGTGATATACTCCCATTTAGCAAAGAAGAGTTATATGTTAAAAAATGACTTCCAGATATGTAGAAGAGGAAGTACAGCATTGCATAGAGAACTTACAAGTTATTTATGTAAGGTTTACAGCAAAGAACAATTGTACACACCAGAAACCACTCAAGTTATATTGTAAAAGTTATGCATTGTATTGTGAAATGTTTGTTAAATAATTACAGAGTGTTGGTGTCTGTGTACAACTTTCTGTTCCATGGATGCTTTATGAAATGGTTACAACTACTCCCCAGTCACCCTAAACACATTTACATCATTTTAAGTTGTAATTCATTTGTAATTTTGATTATGAAATATTCATTAACGATAAGTATACTACTTATAATATACAATGCTTATAATAAACACTATTGAATTGATAGTGTATTTGACGTGAAGTGAAGTGAAGTCGCTCAGTCGTGTCCGACTCTTTGCGACCCCGTGGACTGTAGCCTACTAGGCTTCTCTGTCCATGGGATTCTCTAGGCAAGAATACTGGAGTGGGTTACCATTTCCTTCTCCAGGGGATCTTCCCAACCCAGAGATCAAACCTGGTCTCCCGCATCAGAGGCAGACGCTTTAACCTCTGAGCCACCTTAGTGGCCTCTAATGTACTCATGGGAAATAGATGGGGAAACAGTGGAACCAGTGTCAGACTTTATTTTGGGGGGCTCCAAAATCACTGCAGATGGTGACTGCAGCCATGAAATTAAAAGACGCTTACTCCTTAGAAGAAAAGTTATAACCAACCTAGATAGCATATTCAAAAGCAGAGACATTATTTTGCCAACAAAGGTCCTTCTAGTCAAGGCTATGTTTTTTCCAGTGGTCATGTATAGATGTGAGAGTTGGACTGTGAAGAAAGCTTAGCACCAAAGAATTGATGCTTTTGAACTGTGGTGTTGGAGAAGACTCTTGAGTGTCCCTTGGACTGCAAGGAGATCCAACCAGTCCATTCTAAAGGAGATCAGTCCTGGGTATTCATTGGAAGGAATGATGCTAAAGCTGAAACTTCAGTACTTTGGCCACCTCATGCAAAGAGTTGACTCATTGGAAAAGACTCTGATGCTGGGAGGGGTTGGGGGCAGGAGGAGAAGGGGGCGACAGAGGATGAGATGGCTAGATGGTATCACCGATCGATGGACATGAGTCTGAGTGAACTCCGGGAGTTGGTGATGGACAGGGGAGGCCTGGCGCGCTGCGATTCATGGGGTGGCAAAGAGTCGGACACGACTGAGCTACTGAACTGAACTGAATGCACTCAAGGAGTAAATAGGCTTACTTGAGAATAATGTACTTAAAATATTCACTAGCCTCAGAATCCATTTTAACTTTAAAAAATAAGTTTATAAACCTAACAAATGCACAATTTATGAGGAGCTGAGTTACAAGGTTTTTGAAATACCTCAACCTCTATCCTGTCCTTAATATTTATTGGAATCCAATTTTCAAGCTTTATGTAGATATCCCTGGTATAATTATGTAAGAGAAGGGTCACTCTAGTGAAAATATTAGGTCAGACTGGAGTCCCATCCACTCAGCTCTGCCCTAGTACTTCCTCCAAACAGAGTGCCACTGGAGCTGCTCTTGAAAATCCCCTCAGGCCCCAGGGAAACAATATAGAAATCTCCATTTTGGATGAGGTACCATCTGTGAATTTTTATAACAATGGTTTCATGGCCAAGTTGGAGAGATTCCTGTCAAGAAAAACATTATTTTTGAAATATAAAGATGTTGTTACTAAATATTGGGCAATTTTAAAGACCCTATGGAGCTTTCTTGGTAATGTGGGGAATTGAAATAAAATTACAGAAACTTTTGCGCCATAACTTCAAGATCTCATCTATCTTCATGATGAATTGGTACTGAATTGTTCTTTCAGGGTCTATGTAATTAACAGTTGGAGGACATTTCATCAAAGAATAAATGTTTCTAGTCAACAACTCAGAATTTCCTCATCTTTAGCAACCCAGCAACATTTATAGCCTCTGCATCAAACTATGATCCTTAACCAGTCTCATTTTGGTTTATTGATGAGAAGTTGTTCAGAGAAGTGCAGTTTTTTAAATAACCAGGGAGTTCTTATCTCACTCGCCATGTGATTCCTATAGCTTAGAAGTTAATGAACCTTAACCTGTTAAAAAGAAGAAGTTGAAATTGAACTGAATATGACAGAGATCTCTCATGATAGCAAACATATTTACATTAGCTTTATTTTTCAGGAATATCAGCAAATTTTCACAATTACAATGAATGTGACCAACCATATTTAAATGATCATTACCTGCTTCCCACTTAATCATAACAAAATATTGTTCTAACTGTAATTAAACTATAATACTTCTATTTATTAAATTAAATTCTGAATAACAATGGAGAAACTATTTTACAACCACTCATGGATATTTGTCTATTCTAAGTTTAAAATTCACATAAATTCATAGACATACAGAAACTTGAAAATGATATCTGGGAAATTAGTGAAGAAACCCTTTTAATGATATTTCCAGCTGTTGGGAGGAGGAACTACAAGGAAGTTCAATTAAATCAGAATTATTTGGAAAAATAATCACTTGTGAAAATGCAGTTTTCCTAGCCACATAAAGGCTGAGATCTTAAATCTGAAGTCAAATGTAATCTGGAATTTAAAAAAAAAAAAAAAGCCTACAAGAAGAAATCTGGCTCACAATGTATTGAGACTATTTAGGCAACAATAACTATAAGTACCCAGGCATGTGATAGGCCCTTAATAGATCTTCATTCTTTAAGCCAGTCAAATAAAGAGGTGATGAGAAATTTAAAGGCAGATTAGATTTCCCTGTGCTATACAGTAGGTCTTTCTTGATTATCCATTTTAAATATAGCAGCATGTTCAGGGAACTCTGCTCAGTATTACGTAGTAACTTAAATGGATAAAGAGGATGAGATGGTTGGATAGCATCACTGATTCAATGGACATGACTTAGGAAAACTCATGGACACAGTGAGGGGCAAAGAAGCCTAGAACACTGCAGTCCCCCAAGAGTAGGATATAACTTAGCAACTGAATAGCAACAAATGGAAAAAGTATTTGAAAAAGGATACATGTGTGTGTATAACTGAATCATTTTGTTATACACCTGAAACTAACACAACATGTTAATCACCTATATGCCAATAAAAAGTAAAAGTTCGAATTAATTAGTTTTTTAGAAAAGACTAATTGGCATTTGCTAAATAAAAAGGGTGCCTGGAGGAGAAGGAGGCAAAAGAGAATGTCAGGAGAAAGCTACCCTTCAAACGGTGAGCAGTGTAAGCAAAAGCTCAGAGGCCAGAGAGCAGCTGAACATGGGCACAATTGTAAACCATCAGTGTGGATTAAAGATAGGTTTCCAGGGGGAAGTTATGGAAAATGACAGGTTATCTCTCTAGATTTAGGTTTTATCCTGAAGACAATACAAAGTTATTGAGAAATTATAGGCAGGAAAATCATAAACCAGTTTTTATTTTAGAAAGAACATTATGATAAAATTGACAAGAAGGCAGAGATGGAGCAACAGGGGAACAGTAAAGCTTTTCCAGCAGTAAATAGTGAAGATATGGTGCAGATATGAATAGTAATTAGAGTTTATTAGAGAAGTTAAATTGGGGAAATGTTTGCTGATTCCATGTTCCAAGCAGATAAGGAAAGTAAGATTGCTGGAGAAGCAAAGATTACTTTCATATTTCTCATTTTGCAACTACTAATCCTATGCTTTAAAGAATGCCTACTCTCTGCCAGGCATAATCTCAAAAAATTACATGAATTAATTAATTTTATAACACTCCCAACAAATATATTAAAAAATGTTTTCACTATCATTATTTTATAGAGAAGAATATTAAGTCACAAAGAAGTTAAGCACCTTTTCCACACATGAATTTAGGACCCATTAAATTCTAATTCAAAGCCCACCTTTTAAACTGTATTGCAAATGTGATAGGATGAGTGTGCTTCATGTAACATGACAGAAAATAAAAGAAGAAAATTTCAACGTAAAGGGATGAATTCATATGGAGAATTAGTTGCTGATGAGCATTTCAATAGGAATTCCAAAGTATAGATCTGACAATCATGAGTAGGCTAGAAACAGAATCGATAGATTATAAAGTTGATTGCTGGGGTCCAACTCCCGCAGGATCCAGGGAAACCCGAAGGAGAAATGGCATTGGCGATTGATTTAGAGAGAGATAAGGAAAGAATGTTGTAGATAAGAAAACAGAGGAGAGAAAGAGGCTGATATTCCTTGGTTTACATAGAGAACCAATACAACTTTAAGACAAGAAGTTTGCCCTGTTTACAGAGGCCACAGGTGCCCTCCCAGTCTCCCAAGGGAGTGAAGACGCAGAACGTCTTCCTGTTCAGATCTTAGAAACCCAAGCAGATAAGTGAACGCAGGGAGCCCCCATGCTCCAAGGAATCAGCCTGACAAAGAAAGGGAGAGGGAGAGAAAGAGAGAGAAAGAAAGATAGAAGAAAAAACACGGGGTGACCAAGCTTCTGCGAGGCTCAAAAGCTTTATTTTTCAAAAGGTACTTTTATAACTTGCCTTATACATAGAGGGAAATGAAAGATGCAAGGTCATACAGAGTCAGCCCAAACATTCCAGCAGTTTTGCCCTTATCGAAACCAGGATTTTTTCTGCATACCTTTCCCACAAATGATGTTGTATACAGTATCTTCTGGCCTTGGAGACCTGTGAACATTTTATGACCCTCTTTTGATAAAGGCTGCTCAACCAGAAAACTTATTTTCCCTCAAAGTGTTTTTTCGTTATATTTTTAATCTATGTCAGCTTCAGAAAATGCCAAACAGAGTTACGTTTCTCACACAGCAAAGGTGCAGTGAGTTACGAGAAAGAACCAATTAGCTCAACAGTCTGATATGGTTAAATTCAAGGCTACACTTGTTTTTCTTACATTCTCACTTCGTTAACTAATGCATTCCTAGGTGCACAGTGGATAAGAGATACGGGAACTTAGCAACAAGCATTGGCCCAATAATGAAATCCTACATCAGCACTACTCTAATAACTTTTAACTCTTTGAAAGGCTCTATGTTTTAGGCTTTCCGTGCCTCTCACAATTGGGAGGCTGTAAATAATCACACGCATAGCTGTAAGAGTCTGGATGTACCTGCCGAGCAAGCTAGAATGCTAACAGAGGGGGTTTGATTTGAAATATTCCTCTCATGTCCAGGAGACTTATTAGCTATAGCCTTAAGTTGATTTTCTCCAGAGAAAGGTGGTCAGGGTTAGCCCCCTGTTAATGTCAGAGGAGTTGGTGAAAGTCATGAAATAGTAAAACAGACAGATTCTGGTTTGGGGGTAGATGCTCGAGAAAGCCTAGGGAGCCCCTTGAGTTCTGAAGCCTTGCTTAACAGTTCTCTCCCACATGAACTTGTCATGGGTGGGATCTCCCGTGGCGGCTACCGGCAGTTGATAATTTATTTTTATTTTACATTTTTATAACAACTTTTTTTATGCATCTGTTCTTTCATTTATTATTCATCAGTTCAATTCAGTTGCTCAGTCATGTCCAACTCTTTGTGACCCCATGGACTGCAGCACATCAGACTTCCCTGTCCATCACCAACTCCCAGAGCTTACTCAAACTCATGTCCATCAAGCCAGTGATGCCATCCAACTATCTCATCCTCTGTCATCCCCTTCTCCTCTTGCCTTCAATCATTCCTGGCATCAGGGTCTTTTCAAATGAGTCAATTCTTCACATCAGGGGGCCAAAGTATTGGCGCTTAAGCATCAATCCTTCCAGTGAATATTCAGGACTGATTTCTTTTAGGCTAGACTGGTTAGATCTGTTTGCAGTTCAAGAGACTCTCAAGAGTATTCTCTAACACCACATTTCAAAAGCATCAATTCTTTGGCACTCAGCTTTCTTTATAGTCCACTCTCACATCCATACTTGGCTACCAGAAAAACCATAGCTTTGACTAGACTGACTTTTGTTGGCAAAATAATGTCTCTGCATTTTAACATGCTGTTTAGGTTCACTCATTTAATAAGTGAGCCTTAGATGTCTGCCCTATGACAGGTAGTGCCCTTGGTTATGGTGAGAATACATGCCAAGATCCATATTCTAGATAAATTTAAATTCTACTTGAGGAGAACAAAAGATACAAGTAAATGTATGACATAGTTTCATATATGGTTTTCAGTCCCATGAAGAAAATAAAGCAAACAGGTGAGAGAGTGACTAAGCCAGGCATGGTAAGTACTTGATATTAATTGGTAAGAGAATGCTTCACAGAGAATATAATATCTGAGATAATATATGGAAAGGGAAAGAGCCAGGAATGGGAAGATTCTAGTCAAATGCAATGTTGGGAAGGACATCATGAGAGGGAAGCATGAGTGAGGGAGAATGTGGGCATGGGGCACTGTCAAGAAAGGCTGATAATTCATTATTAGGAAGTACTTCAGCATTACACATCTGCCTAGTGTACTGTACCACTGATGAATGGTCATTCCACACCAGCTGTTAAATATTTATTTCACATCCTACTGCATGTACACATGGTAATAAGCAGAAATTTCTAAGTTCAGCAAGAAACCACTGGTTTCCTAAATATCAAAGGACATGATTTCAGGTACATTTACAAAGACCTTTGTGGCAATTATTTGATTAACTAGATTATAAAGATGCAGCAATTAGAGAAATCAAGTGACAATTGTGTTATTACAGGTAGAAGATCAATGGCTTAGTAGAGCAGAGGCAATACAGATGAATGTACACGGACATTTTTAAACAAATTCTGGAAATCTCAAAGTCAGCTTTACTTACTGATGGTTAAAGGGGAAACTGAAAGGGGAAGAGAGAAATAAAAGATGACTATTTGTCTTAAAAAGGGGGACGGAGTTTACTACAAGGAGGAAGACTGAAAAAAGAACAGCATTAAAAAAAAATGAAGAGCTCTGCTTTGAACATATTAGGCTTGAGATACTTTTTATTTTAAAAAGTAGAGATATAAAATAGACATTTGCATAAATGAAGTTGGAACATTGTAAAGAAATCAGGGCTAGATTAATACTTACAGTGCTGTCTAGTTTGGGTTTTTCAGAAATAGACTCAGGAATAAGCCACTTATATACCAGTAATTCACTGGAGTTTTCCAGAGTTTTCTGAATATTTTTCATTATTCGGAAGTTTTATTTTCTTCATTCTTAATGAGTGGCTCCACCTGTGCTTAGGATCCCTTTTTACCACCATCTCAGAGACTTCATTTCTTTTTCTGCTTTTAGCCTTTCCTTTTTACTGGTTTCATCCTATTAACATTTTAAAGTACTAAGGCCACTTCCAGTTTCAGAACAAAGAAAGTCCCCTAAAAATAAAACTTAAAAAGAAATATCTCAAATCTTAAAACTTCTTCCTCCAGCTTCTGCCCTATCTTCTCTTTTTCACAGCCACATTCCATTTTGCATTGTCTAAACTTGAAGTATCTATTTCAACTCCCATTCACCAATCAATCACTATCATTTGGCCCTAGTGAGTTTATGTAAACTGTTCTTGCCAAGGTTACCATTGACATCTATGTCCTTAAATGGATACTTTTCAGATGTTAATCCTTGTTGATCTCTGGGTAGAACTTAAAACTTTTAACAACTTCTTTCTTTTGAAAATTTCACTTGTCAAAGCTTCTGGGGCGAATTGAACCCCATGAGAGCCCTTACAATCCACATATATAGCTCTAACCAGAGATAACCATAGGAATCCGCCCTTAAGTCCATAGGTCCTTTATATTCATTTTATTTACTTCCAAGTTTTATTTACTCCAGTCAAATGAAGTAAGCCAACTATAGCCTATTTCCACCATGAATTAATTCTGTAAACTCTGGGCAGAATATAAACTGAAAGCAAGAACAAGAAGGAACTATATATGGAAGGGTTCACAAGGAAAGTCAAGACTTGAAAGACAAAATCAATGGTGAATTTCCTAGTTATTTTTTCCTCCTTTGATTTTTGGTTTTGAAAGAGAAGTTAGTCCCTTTGCTAAACTGCATTACCCCCAAGAAAAACAATAGTGTGAGTAGCTAAAGTTCAGACAAAAAATCCAGTACTCTGGACAGAAGAACCAAGAAAAGGGTCCCCTGAGGACCAAACAGTATGTTTCAGAGAACTCTTTTTCTTTTGCCCTTTTTATTACTCTGTTGCTTCAAAGGCAACTCCAGTGCCCACTGCTGAACAAGAACATAGGGACTTAAACAATGAAGTAAAACAATTTTCCTGGCTAGATGAAATGGGAAAGGACTTCCAGGAGCTAGAGAATATAGGGAAAATCTCAAAGAAGGAGAGCTAAAGACATTTATATGCTAATTTCTATATAAAGAACAACATAAGTCTTAGGCTCCAGGTGAACTAAGTCTTGCGCTGCACATGTGTGAAACAGACCCCAAGATACAATAGTACAGGCTTTGAACTATTATATAAACCAATGGCCAAGTCCTAAATTAACTTCAGAGTGGGGCATGCATAGCACAGATCTAAAAAGCATAGCAATGAATTTGAAAACTGAACTTGAAATTGGAACCACTGCACACAGAAGATGAGACCAACTTTGTATTCTACATCTAACATAATTTATTGATAGCAAACACACACAAAATTCTCCAGATGATTTTAACAGGGCTCAAGTCCCACAACATGATATAAAAACATCTAGGACACAACCCAAAATAAGAAGACAAAAGTATATAAACAAATGCCAAAAGCAAAGAATATCAAAGACTGTAAAAGCAGGTATTATAATCATGCTTTATGAGTTAAAGATGAAGGCTCTACAAATGTGTGGAAATAAATATGTTTTCAGGAAGAGAGACAAAGAAAGATCATTAAAAAAAGAAAATAAAGGAGAATTAGAGAACTAAAAGGTATAATATCTAAAATAAAAATTCACTGAATGCATTCAATAATGGAGAGGAGATAGCAAAGTAAATAAGAAATTTTAAGATAGGCTGATAGAAATTAGCCACTCTGAATAGTAGAAGCAAACAAAAAAGATTGTAAATAAATGAATGGAAACTCAGGGAATGGAGTTTGGTAGAGGAAGGTGTCGTGTGTGTGCTCAGGTGTGTCCAACTCTTTGCAGCCCTATGGATTGTGTAGCCCGCCAGGCTCCACCATCCATGACATTTCCCAAGCAAGAATATTGGAGTGGGTTGTCATTTCCTCCTCCAGGGTATCTTCCCCACCTTGGGACCAAACCCACCTCTCCTGGACTGGCTGGCAGATTTTTTTACCACTAGCACCTAGGAAGCCTGAGTTTGAAGGAACAATACCAAAATCCTAACATTTGAGTCACTGGGGAAAATAGAAAGAGATAAAGAAAACTATTTGGAGAAATAATGGCTGAAAACTTAATTTGACAAAGGACATATATATATATATATATATATATATATATATATATATAAAAAAGCTCAGCCAATCTTTAAAAGGATAAACCTAAAGAAAATCATTCTCTGAATCATCAAAATAAAACTCTCAGAAAACAAATATAAGGACTAAATCTTGAAACAGGCAGAAAAAAAATACATTACACAAAGAGGAAAGTGTATTTGAATGTATTTAGATTGCTTACAAGAATGAATTAAAATAGAGAACAAGAGGAAAACACTTTTCTTAAAGGACTGAAACAAAAGAAATATTAATTCAGAGTCTTGTATCCAATAAAAATATCTTCAGAAAAAAGCAAGATAGACATTTTCTGCTGAAGGAAAAGTATAAGAATTTTCCCATTGCCACAGAACTTGCTATAAAAGGAAAACTAAAGGCAGTTCTTCAAAAAGGGAGACTTAACAGAGGGTAAGTTATAAGGAGGGAAGAGTCACAGAAACTGTATATTTCTGGATAATTAGAATAAATTATTTTTTCTTTAAGTCTTATTTATGACAAAAGGACTGTACAGTTGTAAGATTTCTGGATTTTAACTGAAGTTGTAGAAAATTAACTCTGAAGAGGGTATAAAAATGTGTATATATATATATATATATATATATTATATTTATCAAATAGAATTTTAAAAAACAATGGAAAAAACACAAATGTAAGTAAAAATTAAATTCTAAAAACATTGACATAATCCAAAAGAAGATAGCAAATGGGAAAAAGAAGGAAAGAAAAACAAAAATCAAAAAGCAAAATAGCGAGTCATAATGTAACCATATAAATAAGTACATTAAAAACAGATAGTCTAAACACTATTTAAAAGACAAAAATTGTTGTATAGTGTAAAGTACCAAGACTGAATGACCTACTGCCCTAAAATATTACACTGTAGGGCTAAAGGTAAGTTACAGATAAAAAAATGATAATCAAAAATCATGCAAACATTAATAAAAAGACTGTGGAAACTATGTTAGTTGCAGAAAAAAGCAACTTTCAAAACAAGGAAACCCATCAGGGATACGTGGGTAAATTCCATATTAAAAAAGCATAAATTCACCACAAAACAGTAATTTTAAGTGCTTATTATAGGAATTCAAAAGACATAAAGCCACAGCTGATAAAGCTGAAATAAAAAGTAAATGTACAATTGCACATGGAATCTTTTACTTTTTTTCCCTCTGTAATCAATTGTTCAATTCAAAATTGAACTTTATAGAACTAAATGATATCATCAGCTTAATTTATCCTACTAATCAATAGTCTCATATACAACAATAGCAGAATATACATTCAGTTCACATGTATATAGACTTCATCATGGTCGATCATATCATCAGCTATAAGGTAAGCCTTAGCACATTTAAAAGGATTAATATACAATGGAGTAGAGACAATCTCTTTATCAAGTGGTGCTGGGAAAACTGGTCAACCACTTGTAAAAGAATGAAACTAGATCACTTTCTAACACTACACACAAAAATAAACTCAAAATGGATTAAAGATCTAAATGTTAAGACCAGAAACTATAAAACTCCTAGAAACTATAAAACTCCTAGAGGAGAACATAGACAAAACACTCTCCGACATAAATCACAGCAGGATCCTCTATGATCCACCTCCCAGTGTACTGGAAATAAAAGCAAAAATAAACAAATGGGATCCAATTAAAATTAAAAGCTTCTGCACACAAAGGAAACTATAAGTAAGGTGAAAATACAGCCTTCTAAATGGGAGAAAACAATAGCAAATGAAGCAACTGACAAACAACTCATCTCAAAAATATACAAGCAACTTATGCAGCTCAACTCCAGAAAAATAAACGACCCAATCAAAAAATGGGCCAAAGAACTAAATAGGCATTTCTCCAAAGAAGACATACGGATGGCTAACAAACATATGAAAAGATGCTCAACATCACTCATTATCAGAGAAATGCAAATCAAGACCACAATGAGGTACCATTTCACACCAGTCAGAATGGCTGCGATCCAAAAGTCTACAAGCAATAACTGCTGGAGAGGCTGTGGAGAAAAGGGAACCCTCTTACACTGTTGGTGGGAATGCAAACTAGTACAGCCATTATGGAAAACAGTGTGGAGATTCCTTAAAAAATTGCAAATAGAACTGCCTTATGACCCAGCAATCCCACTGCTGGGCATACACACCAAGGAAACCAGAATTGAAAGAGACACGTGTACTCCAATGTTCACTGCAGCGCTGTTTATAATAGCCAGGACATGGAAACAACCTAGATGTCCATCAGTAGATGAATGGATAAGAAAGCTGTGGTACATATACACAGTGGAGTATTACTCAGCCCTTAAAAAGAATAATTTTGACTCAGTTCTAATGAGATGGATGAAACTGGAGCCGATTATACAGAGTGAAGTAAGCCAGAAAGAAAAACACCAATACAAGTATACTGACACATATATATGGAATTTAGAAAGATAGTAATGATGACCCTGTATGTGAGACAACAAAAGAGGCACAGATGTATAGAATGGACTTTTGGCCTCTGAGGGAGAGAGAGAGGGTGGGAAGATTTGGGAGAATGGCATTGAAACATGTATACTATCATGTAAGAAATGAAGTGCCAGTCTATGTTCAATACAGGATACAGGATGCTTGGGGCTGGTGCACGGGATGATCCAGAGAGATGATATGGGGTGGCAGGTGGGAGGGGGCTTCGGCATTGGGAGATGGTGTACACCTGTGGCTGATTCATGTCAATGTATGGCAAAACCAATGCAGTATTGTAAAGTAGAATAAAGCAAAAATAAAATTAAACAAAAAAAATTAAAAATGTCATAACAAAAAAAATTAAAATAAAAGGATTAAAAGTATATAAAACATTTTTTTCAAGCCATAATGAGTCAAACCAGAAGTTAATAATGGAAATGTATCTAGAAAATATTCCAGTGTTGAAAATTAGACTGCACGCATCCACGGCCTTCTTTCATCTAAAACTTTCATTTCTAGAGCTATGCACAACTGAGTGAAGCATCCTTGTAACCTTATTTTCCCTGGCTAATTCTGATTTACATAAGAGGAATCAGTTTAAGCTTTATTTTCCCAAGGCATTTTCTTTGGTTCCATGGAAAAGAGAATGGGCCACTGCATTGTGTTTTTATTATATATTTCTATTTCCACTTCCATATTTCCTCACAATGTTTTATGTAACCAATGTTTTGGAAGTTGTTGGACCTAGAGATCAACCTCTATGTAATGTAAAATCGCAATAACAAACAAACAAAAAAATGTAACAACCCAAATCTGATACTAATTGCCACTTTTCCAATCACTAGACCCGGCAAACAAAAAGCACTTTCTTCTTTAGAAGCTGGGATAGATGAGATTTAAATCACTCATGGTTTATTATTATTTTCTTTTCACATAATTTGATCTCCCCCATAACACACTAAGCGGCATGCAATAAAGGACAATGTCTGTCTTACTTCCCTTTTCCCCTGGCCAGTGTTTGATACTGACCATCAGTTATTGCCACTTGATGCTTCTTTGTCAGTGGTCTGGGCCACCAGGGTTCTTGGGTAACTTAGAGGAAGTAAGAGAAGTCTAGCTCACAGAATCTTTGGAGACGTTTGTTTGTTTCATTCTTGAACACTAAAGAAACTGTTTAATAAAATCAACCACCTATCTCTAAAATAGTCATATTTAGCCTTGTCTGCAAATTCGCTTCCTTCTTGCAGAACCCTAGTATTTAATGACATTCCATTCAGTATTTTGGTGCTTGTATCTCACTTCCTTGTTAGAATTAATAAAGTATTTCCAGAAGGCAAAGCCTCTTCTACTTGCTGTTTCTTTATCCATACCAATACTCAGCAGGAATTTATCTGGCCCCTAGCAAAACAGTGTCTAGCTGAGAACAAAATGCACCCAGGAAAGACATTATGTGAGAAGAAACATTTCACTTTAGGAAATTTATACTTGAAGGTATATGGGAGGGAGTACTTTAGAGTACTCTACCTCATCAAGTAGGATGCCCAGGTCATGCAGTTAATGATAGCTTCTACAAAACAAGTGAATCTTTCATCAGTGTTTTCTAGGAAAATAATGATAGCTTATCAGAGAAAAATTAAGTGAATAAAAGCTTTTTCTTGTAACTATTTTTAAAAGGTTTAAGGACTGAGATACAGGAAACATATACTTGATAGGCAATAGCCAAACTAGAATCAGTAAGGAAGAAAATGATTTATCCAATGTAACACAACCATACTGCATCATCTTTATGAAGGTAACCTGAATTGTTTTCTCTCAGCATTAACATATTTACTCAATTTCTGCATTAAGAAATGTTATATAAAATTTAATATTACTTAGCAAATATGTAAATATTGTCTCCCCACTTCTGCCCCTTATCTCCGTAGAATTATAAACCACAATTTAATGTTTGAAGGGGTTCCAAGAATATTCCTGAAATAGCAGAGGTGAATATTCAATACAGTTTGTGAAAATGTTGCATTAATATCAGTTAAAACAAGGATCTGATTAATGTGGCTTAGAAACCTAAGACAATTTATCGACCTGCTTGCTGATTGCAATCTATGATACTCTCCCTCTTCTGTGTAGATATTGATTTGATAGATAAAGTGGGGGGTAATTTTTCTTTTGGAATGGTGACATTAATGGCCATTGAATTCTCACTGACAAGGTAGTGAACCGTGTTTATTGGAACTCCAGTAGTTGTTTTAGTTATTTTTCTCCTCTTCTGCTCCCCTCCCCCTCCGTCTCCTCTTTCTTATGTTTTCAGTCTTCAAGGATGGTAGAAAACCTATAGGAAGGTAAACAATAATTTCAGCCTATATTTCTTTGAGAGGCAAGATTAATTTGAAAAAGGAAAAGAAGATAAGAGCATTTTGTTGGATCTATCATATTAAAATCTTGATTAAATCTGCCTTTGCAATTGTTTATCTCTTGTTTGAAATAGTTTTCCTATTGGACTCATTTTTCTATTTTTCATCAGATTACACAGGAGGGTTCATGATGACATCCACAGCATCATATAATGAGTTCAGCTATGGTGCTATCGCAGAAACTAGACTGCCTCAAGGTTAGAGTAAGCAGGAGAGAGATGCACACATCCTCAGCTTCCCATCATCCTATACTAACACATAACAGGGCATCTGTTAAGTAAGGCATGGCTTCCATATTGGTAAAGAGATCATACTTCCTATATGTTTTTTCATCTTATGCAGAAAACCATAAGAAATTGGCCTTGATTTTGGAAGGATAATCAAGCTGCCAGAAAGTGCTGATGTTTGCTGCCAGTTGTTTACAAGGGACTAATGGGAACGTTAATTGCCTTGTTCCTGTACACATACAGTTCAAAGGATGTTGTGGTCATCCCTGCTAGGAATCCTTGAGAAGCTGATTCTGACTACATCGTCTTTCCTTGAGAGGAGAGGGTACCTGGTAGCTCAACATCAACAACCTAGAGTGAGTTCCTAGAGTCATTTTCAGATAATCTTATTCATTGCTTCAAGATCCTTATATAAGGAAATAAAAGAAAGGAAATGTAAATATAATTTATGTATTTATTGTGTGTGTATAATTACAGTTATAGCTATATGTTTATCATATGTATGTCATGAATATATGTGTCATATAATTGCATGTTTATGTGTATATACGCACATATCATGACAATGGACAGTTTTCTAAAAGCAAATTTAATCTGGGCCCTTCACTGAAGGCCTTTTGTTATAGCTGACATGGTATAAACTGAGGAATCAAATGTGCCAGATGTTAATAAAGACTGCCTCTACACGAAGGTGAAATCTTGGGAGACATTTTTTTCTAATTCTCAATATGATGATAAATTATTGATAATCATGAATTCCTTGCAGACTGGTTTGAGGTCTCAAACTAGTGAAGTAAAAACTTGTAAATATACTAAGTGTAAATCACTTAGTGTAATATCTTATATAGTAGACTCTGACATCTCCATGTTAAGTTAATGCTGTAACATATCTTAAGAGATTGTTAATTCAACAGAAAATTAGCTTCACTTAAGGCATTTAGTCAAGAAACATTTACTGTAATCTAAAGTATTGCCATTCTGAAGGAGATTAGCCCTGGGATTTCTTTGGAAGGAATGATGCTAAAGCTAAAACTCCAGTACTTTGGCCACCTGATGCGAAGAGTTGACTCATTGGAAAAGACTCTTATGCTGGGAGGGATTGGCGGCAGGAGGAGAAGGGGATGACAGAGGATGAGATGGCTGGATGGCATCACTGACTCGATGGATGTGAGTCTGAGTGAACTCCGGGAGTTGGTGATGGACAGGGAGGCCTGGCGTACTGCGATTCATGAGGTCGCAAAGAGTCGAACACGACAGAATGACTGAACTGAACTGAACCGAAAGTATTGCAAGGTGCCTAGAGACACAAAGATGGAAAAGCCACAGACCCTAGCTTCACTGGGCTTACACTCTAAGGAGGATGACATAAAATATAATTTTAACATTATGTTTTAAAATAGATTAATAGTGGTATGAGCTACTGATTGAAATCTGCATGTCCCTGAGGTTTTTTGTTTGCTTGCTTTAAAAAAAAAAAAAAAATGATACAGAGAATTAGAGTGGAATTTGAATGACACAGGACTAAATTCAAAAAAGTCATCCTTCTAGTCATAAGAATCTTCAGGGGAGAGAGCGGTAAACCCACTTTGGAGGCCTGTACAAGGAGCAGGGTGTGAATGGGGAGGGAACCTAAGCTCTCACTTGCAGCAGATATATCATCCTGCAAGAGAGGCCATCCTCTTGCTTCTTTTCATCTCCCTCTCAGTGAAAGTCAAGAGGCTCAACTGGTTCCTCTTACTGAAGGTAAGGGAGGGAAGCCCCAGGAAATCACTTGTAAAGTTTAGGAAGAACTTTAAAAAGGGGAGAATAATATCTCATTTCCTTGATAGAAACATGTTCAATCCCTTTGTGTGTGCAGGGTGGAGAGAGGGACTTGACTTTTAGTAAATTATTTCATGAAATGAGAATGGGAACATGATTTCATAAAGATTGTACAACTCAGAGAAATACGGGTTTAGTAAAGCACAATTAGAAGCAAGTATTAGAAAAAATGAAATAATTTTGTGCTTACAACATCAATGAATTTAACCTGCTTAGTGAGAGAGTTATATTCATAGCACTCTGTATAGTAAGTATAGAAAGACATGCAGGGAGTATTATTGTAGAACCATAGTGTCAGAGAAGGCCTCCTAAGAGATTTAATGCTCATCCTAAATTTTGAAACATAGGCATTCATTATACAACTGAGTCTGGCTTGGGAGAATATTATATATCATTTCAAGGAAAAGAGAAAGTAAAGAACAGAGACACGAAATAGAATATGACAAATTGTGCTGTGTATTTTACTACATTTATTATTTGTGATATGTTTTCTGTTCATCCCAGTGAAGCACAGATAAGGAAAATTAACTATTTTTCACATACCCACAAACAAGATGAAATTCTTTTCTTCCACATGGTATGAAGCACTTTGCAATATATCTTTTCCTTGATATAAAAATAAAGTAAAACAGCAATATTGCTCCAGTCTTTTTTATAAGGAGGGCCATTGGGTAAACAATTCTATTGGAATAATATTTGTCAGGACCCTTCCAAAATATTTTATTTATGCTGCTTTTATTTAGATTTTATAGTAATTCTGGTGGGTATGGGCGGTATGTGGTCTTGCATACAACACCACTGGAAATAGGGAAGGAAAGAACCTTGCGATCTATTTGATGATGATATTGAGAAGTTCTGTATACTCCTTTATATCATTTTTTAACACATTGTGTTTGAGTCCACTGAACAGAGAAGTAGTCATACTTTGCTTTGAAGATGTATTACCTAGTTCCAAATTTGTTGGTGAATTATTTCAGAAATAATTATTAACTAGAATGTCTCAAAGTCATGGTGATAAGCCTTGGTGATACGAGGTCAAACAAGGTAAATACTATCCTTGTTTGTAACAGCTAACAATTGAAGTCTATTTGATTTCTCTCAGGAGAGGAGAGGGAGTTACTTTCATCTTCCAACTTCCTCGACCATCACAACCCATCAGCCCCTAAAGTATTGATGTGTTAATTGATGTAGTAAAAATATATGCCTGCTACTCACAGGGTGTAGGAAAATGAGGTCTGTTTCTAATTTGCATTCTTGTTAAGAAGAGTATACAGTGTGCTCGTAGCTTAGTCGTCAGTGTTCATTCGGCTTTTAAATTCCTCTTTAATATTCCCTTGGGAAAGAGAGTTGTAACATGTCTACTGTCTACTGTCATAGCCACACTGATGCCTGTGACTTAGCTGTTTTCATCACAATGTGAAAGTTCCTTAGACATCCATATGTATGTGTCACTTTCGTACTTGTGAGTAAATTATTAGTTAAATTGAAAGAAGCAATGATAATGCTTATTATTACTATAGAAAAGAAGCCCACTTTGACAAATTATTCCAGTTTTAAGGAACACTCTTAATGGAATACAAACATATCTCAGAGATGATCCAGGTTTGACTCCAGACCATCACAATAAAGCAAATATCACAATAAAGTGACTCACATGTGTTTTTAGTTTCCTAGTGCATATAAAATTATTGCTTACACTATGTTGTAGTCACTTAAGTGTACAATACATACCTTAATTAAACAATACTTTATTGATAAAAAACACGAATCATCGCCCGAGCCTTCAGTGAGTCATAATCAGTTTCCTGGTGGCATGGCTTGCCTCTGTGTTGGTGGCAACTGACTGATCAGGCTGGTCATTGACAAGTCTGGGAAAGCCATAGCAATTTCTTAAAATAAGACATCAGTAGAGTTTGTTGCTTCCGTTAACTTTTCCTTTTGTGAATGATTTCTCTCTAGCATGCATGGCTGTTTGATAGCGTTTACCCTCAGTAGAACTTCTTTCAAAATTGGAGTTAATCTTATTCCTCTCAAAACCCACAGCTGCTTTATCAAGTAGGTTTATATAATATTGAAATTCCTTTGTTGTCATTTTGACAATATTCACAGTATCTTTACCAGGAGTAGAGTCATTCTCAAGAAACCACTTTTGTTGCTCATCCATAAGAAACAACTCCTCATCCGTTAAAATTTTATAAGGAAATTGCAATAGTTCAGTGAAATCTTGTCTCTGCTTCAGATTCTAGATATCTTGCTCTTTCCACCATGTCTGCAGTTATTTTCTCCACTGAAGTCCTGGACCTTTCAAAGTCTTCTGTGGGAGCTGGAAACAGCTTCTCCACACTCACATTAATGTTGATGTATTGATCTTTCCTCATTAATTATGAATGTTCTCTGTGGCATCTAGAACGGTGAATCCTTTCCAGAAGATATTCTTGACTTTACCAAGATCCATGAGAGGAATCACCATCTCTAGCAGCTTCATACTTACAGAATGTTTTTCTTAAATAATAAGACTGGGAAATTGAAATTACTCCTTGATCCATGCACTGTAGAATGGATGTTGTGTTTAGCCAACATGAAAATAACATGACTCTCATGTACATCTCCATCAGAGCCCTAAGTAATCAAATGCATTGTTAACAAGCAGTAATATTTTGAAAGGAACCCTTTTTTCCTGAGAAGTAGATCTCAACAGTGGGCTTGAAATATTCGGTAAACCATACTATAAAACAGATTTGATGTCATCCAGGCTTTGCTGTTCCTTTTACTGAGCCCAGGAAGGATTGATTTGGAATGATTTCTCAGGACCCTAGTATTTTCAGAATGGTAAATGAAGATTGGCTTCATCTTAACATCCCAGATGCATTAGTTACTAGCGAGAGAATCAGCCTGTCCTTTGAAGCTTTGAAGATAGGTATTGGCATCTCCTCTCTAGCTATTCAAGTGTTTTCTAACATGAGGCTGTTGCACCTACATTGAAAATAATGTTGTTTAGTGTGACCAAATTTATTCATTTTCAGGGATAGATCTTCTGAATAACTTGCTGTGGTTTCTACGTAAGCCCTTGCTGTTTCACCTTGCATTTTTATGTTATTGAAAAATCCTCTTTCTAAAACCTCATGAACTAACCTCTGCTAGCTTCAAACTCACCTCTCTCAACTTTCATAAAATTTAAGAAACTTAGCATCCTACTCTGGATTAAGCTTTAAGTGAATGTTGTGGCTGGTTTGATCTCCATCCTGGATTTCTCCATAGGCAAGAAGGTTTCACTTTCTTATCATTCATGTGTTCATTGGAGTAGCACTTTTAATTTTCTTCAAAAACTTTTCTTTTTATTCAGTTTGCCTGACTGTTTAGTACAAGAAACCTAGCTTTTGCCTTTGAAGAAGGCAATGGCACCCCCACTCCAGTACTCTTGCCTGGAAAATCCCATGGATGGAGGAGCCTGGTGGGCCACAGTCCATGGGGTTGCAAACAGTCGGACACAACTGAGCGACTTCACTCTCACTTTTCCCTTTCATGCATTGGAGAAGGAAATGGCAACCCACTCCAGTGTTCTTGCCTGGAGAATCTCAGGGACAGGGGAGCCTGGTGGGCTGCTGTCTATGGGGTTGCACAGAGTCGGACACGACTGAAGCGACGCAGCAGCAGCAGCAGCAGCAGCAGCTTTTGCCTTAGCTTGGCTTCTGACATGACTTCCTTTCTAAACTTAACCAGTTTTAGTTTTTTTTTTAAATTGAGAAACTTGTGACTCTTCCTTTTGCTTGAACACTTACAGGCCAATATAGGGTTAGTGATTGGCCTATAATATTGATATGTCTCAGAAAATAGTGAGGCCAAGAAGACAGAAAGAGAAAAGGGAAGAGCTGGCCTGTGGAGCATTCACAGCACACTCAGCACTCGTCAGTGAAGTTTGCCATCTTATATGGGCATGATTTGTGGCATATCAAAACAATTACAATGATACCATTAAAGAGTACTGACCACAGAGTGCCATAAAAATACTATTAATAGTAAAAACAGTATTAATAACAAAAAAGTTTGCCATGTTGTGAGAATGAATAAAATGTGATATGGATACACAAAGTAAGCAAATGCTGTTGGAAAATAGCAATGATAGACTTGCTCTAAGCAGAGTCACTCAAAATTTTCAACTTGTAAAAAACCACAGTACCTACAAATATAGTGTATTGTATAAAGCAAAATACAATAAAATTAGGTATGGATGTATTGAGAAAGACAGAGGGAAAGTGAGAGGGAGAAGAATGAAAGAAAGAAGGAAGAGAAATGAGGGACAGGAAAGAGAAAGAGAGGATGGGGATGAGGGAAGAGAGAGAGAAAAAAGGGAGGGAGGGATAAAGGGAGGGGGAAAAAGTTTTTCAATGAAATTTCTCCATTCTAAGTTAAATTGAATTGGAAATAAGTCATAGTGGTTTCTACCTTTGGTACAGTAAAATAACACCACTACTAAAACTGAATACTAGCATATTAATAAGTATTGACACAAGAGAGAAAATTTACTGTTTATGAATGTTTACTTTGTAATACAAAATGTCAACCCACATAACCAAGCAACTGCCATACTAAAGATCAGTGATGTTTCTCTAAAGTGGTTGATTCCACCTAGAGCCTCCTAACTTTAAATTGACAATTTTCTAGTCACCAAGTTTCTTGAAAGGAACTATTTTTTGAAAAATAGTGATTATGTAGAATTCTGAGAAAATTCAGTTGCTTTTCTCCCATTTATATTTGTCATTGGCATAAAAACATGTCCACACTTTTGAAAATGAGCTTTTTTTTTTGGCCAAGAGAAACTGCAAAAGAGAGATAAAGTAGTATTTACTTTTCACCTTTACGATAGAAAAGAAATTCCTCAATATATATTAGAAAGCTCTTATTCCTGTTAAAGATATTGCTGAAATTCTGTATAGTCACCTCCATTAGTAAAGCAATTGGAAAATGAAGTTTCTGTTTGAGACCTTAAAAAGAATCTTCTCCAGTTCAAGATTCTTTGCAAAATATGTTGTCAAAAGCAAAGTAGGCAATAGTAGAATTCAAAATTTGTCCTGCATGTGCTTTCTTGTTCTCCTGATTAAAGTACAGTTTGGTGAATTACAGTTTATTTAAAATTATTTATTTGAATCACATACACTTAATTTCTTGTTTTCCTCTGATGTAAACTGTGCTTTAAATGCTAGCACTAGATGCTACAAATATTCAGTTTTACTAATGAGCAAATCATCATATGGGCTGAGCAAATATTTGAGTTTATGAATCCTTTGGAAGATTTTACTTGGAAAATTAAAATAAGGAAATCGAAAGTGATTCGTATGTCTTTATCGTTTGCTCTTTAGTAATTAAAATAATATAAAATGATCTTTGAATGTATAATTCATGATGTAGTGAAAGTCTTAATACCATATAAAATGCTTAGGCTTAATTCTTTTAAGGGAGAAGTGATATCAGTGCTGGGTAAGGTGATCTTAGCAACAGTGTTTGTTTTGGGTGATGATGGGGATGACTATATGGGTCCAAATTAAAGGCAAGAGACCATCAACAAGTTACTGCAATAGTCTGAAGAAGTAAATAGGAGGATCTTCTAAGGTAAAAGCTGTGGGAATAAAAGGAAAAAGAGAGATGTAGAAAGATGCAGAGATAAAAGAACCAGCATCAATAGGAGCTGAAGCTTGATTACATGGTTGTTAGAGACAGAGAGGCTTGAAAGACCATGCTGAGGTCCCCAGCTTGAGATACTTGAAGTAAGAAATTCAGGAAGAACTCTTGAGCTTATGTGTATATTGCCAAAGCTCTTGGGAGCACTAGTGTTCATATTCCCAGTTACTGTAACAGTTGGAACTATCTCTTTGAAGATACAGAAACAAGCTTAAACTGAAGACACTCTATGGTTTCAAAAAAATATATGCACATATTAAAGCATCATTATCTTCCAGGGAAAGCAGAGGAAGTCTAAAATTTGGAGTGGCATGTAGCGGGAACAAGCACATGAATAAACAAAACACCATTAAAAGACTTCTTTTGATTAAAAAAAGTCAAATACAATTTTAAAATGTGTTCTATATTTATTCTGGAAAATTAGTCTCAAATAGAGGCTGACTTCATAGGGCTTCTGCTGGCTTATGCATTTATATCTAAGTTATCTAAGCTGCAAATCAAATTCAGAACTAAGGAACATCATTGAGATCTTCTTCAAGGGGTTTCTGAATACTGCTGTTAGTTATCTCCTCAGTTATTGCTACTGTACTCTCAGAAATTCTACATCTGAGCAGTCAGGCAAGTACAGGAAAGAATCCAGCAACCCTGCAGTACTAATTATTAAAGGGAAATAGTTGAAAATTTAAGTTATTTGAGAAATGGGAAACTCATATACACTGTTTAAACTTCAACTTACTTGTCCCTGTTGTAAATGAGTTAACCTCACACAATTACAAATTAGCCTTTGAATTAAATGGCACTGTGGGTGTGCATCGTTTCTAATAAGCTTGTGACCTTGACCCCTGCGTGGTTGTGCATCATGAAAACTTTTCAGGAGTACTTGCTTTTAGTTTAGAATTTATACCCTGCTTACTTTCAGAAAAGATTTGAATTGGTGGAGAAAAATAGAACACAGTATAAAACCAAAACGCACTCACATGTTCAAATAAATATCAAAGTCTTATAGACATAAATATTACCATTCATCTGGGATGACTTAACCGCTATAAGAATCACCATGAAGACACAATGCAAGGGCCAGAATGGTTTGTGCTGTGTCCAGAGAAGAAGGAACCTAGAAATGCTTGTCTTTTTACCTACCTTTATGGCCTTTCTGATCCTCTAGTAGACCCAGTGCTGCCTGCACTTTCATTATGACAACCAATAGCATGCAAATTCCTAGTATGCATGTGATTTTGTCATTTGGAGAAGGAACAAAAAATATGTTTTATCTACTTTTGTAAATGCAGAGATATTCTAATAGCAGAGTACAGAACTGATAAAAATACTTAAACATCTGAGTGAACAGAACATGCTTCACAGCAGGTAGCCCCTAAGAAGACACTTCACTCCAGAGAAGATTTTATAATTTTTTGAAAGAATAAAGGTAATTATAGCCATTGTTTTCTTTCTTATCCACTTAAAATGTTTGGAAATATTTTGGACACACCAACAACAACAAAAAAAAAGGAGGTAAATAATACAATAGACACGCTTACCTGTAACTCAGTTACATCAAATCTTAATATTTTATCTTACTATCATTTCTTTAAAATTTAATCTTTAGAATTGTGGTCCGAAAACTCTCTCCTATCACTTTTTCCTTTCATTTCTAATGCTATCATTCACTTAAATTATTTATTTAAGATGTACTTATATTCCCAGGTGGCTCAGATGGTAAAGCGTCTGCCTACAGTGCAGGAGACCTGGGTTCAATCCCCTGGGTCAGGAAGGTTTCCTGGAGAAGGCAATGGCACCCACCCCAGTATTCTTGCCTGGGAAATCCAGTGGATGGAGAAGCCTGGTAGGCTGCAGTACTTGGGGTCTCAAAGAGTCAGACACAACTGAGGGACTTCACTCACTATATTGTTATCACAGTTTAGGTATACCCCAATAATAATAATTGTTTACATGTCTTAAATAGTGTATAATAATATATATATCTTCAACATCTTTTTATCTGCTGAGATTAATACTTATGTGTATATAGTTCTTAATGTACTTTCTTAAAACACAAAATAAGATCCCACCCCATGAAGATACTAAACATTATCCATTTCTCATTTTATTCAATAATAAACAGTATACCACTTAAATCTTAATCCATTGGAAATTTGTATATTTATATAGATTACTATAGCTATCTAATATCATTTCTAACTATATAGCCTAATTTCCAGAAGTATTTATTCAGTAAAAAATGAAAAATAATTTAGCCGCTTATTTGTAATAACACTTGTATCCCACGTCTAGTTCTATATATGCAGGACTGCCATTTTGGTTCATTTACTTGTTTGTCTAGTTTAATACCACAAAATCACACTATATTAATTAGGATCTATTTTTAAAATACCTTAATATTTTTAGAGAGATGATTTTCTCTAATTTTTTTCAGTATTAAGATAATTAAGAAATAAATATATCATGAAGAAGTAAATTTATCTTTCCTGACACTAAATTTGAACAGGGGTAAAAAAAAAATTCTACATAATTTATAAGCATGTGTTCTCACATAAATTTACTGACTGAATTAAAGTATCTTAGTGATGAAAAAAACTTAAAGTTGAAAAGTTAGAAAAAAAAAGAGAAAGTTAGTTTATTTTCCATAAATCATTGGAAGAAACAAATGCAAATATTCCACACAAATTGTGCAAATTCTCAAATAATTTTCAGAGATAAATTGTCAAGAAAAATTAGTGGGTTTAATTAAACAGAAAATCATACAACTTAAGAAAACAAGGTATCATGTGTGAGAGCTAACTAAAACAACAATGAGCAGTGTTAGATTCACAAACACTCCAAAAATTTGAATTTTCAAGCCTAGAATATGTTGAAAAGATGACATGTTTTGTATTGAATGCATTTAAAAATACCTTCTCAAAAGCCTTGCAAATGTAAGTCAATAATGTAAGATCAGAAAGCAGACTAAAAGATTTTTAATACATATATATAAATTTAGAGTCAGAAAGCCATAAAAATTCAAATTAAAAAATGAAATGGATACATTAGACAAAATTTTAGACAAAAGTTCAAACAGAGTTACTGAAAGGTTGATATAGCTGAAGAAGTTTTTCAAAATAGATTTGAGAATAAAAAATGTATGAAAAACAAAAAAAAAATTAAGAAAATTATAGGGACAAGTGAGAAGGTTTAGCTCAGAGATAATCAGGGTTTAAGAAGTATATGAGATAATTAATAAGAAAGGTTATTTATTCCAAAGAATGATGGGTGAGTATTACCCTTTTATGAAAAATATAGAGAATAGAAACCCAGGTCCTATTCAGGAAATGGTTCACAGCCTCATTTTCCTTACAGAACTCAGAATTTACAGACTTTTATTTCTTTAACTGACTAATTACAAAATTGTTTCACTTCTGTTTGGCATAAAACACATTTTTAATGCTCAAATGTTTTGTTGAAATTGACATTTACAGTAAGATTATAAAAATCCCAAATATATATATATATTCTGATGACCACATAAATTTATAAAGAATGCAAATAGAAGGGTACTAAGTGGGCAAAGTTTTTAAGTTAAAATATTTACATATACTATTTCTTGTTATTTTGAATCTCAGTCCTGGATATGACTGCCTACAGTAAAAAGATCAGGAGACTGTCCAATTTATTCAATTGGCAACTAAAAGCTCCAGTTTTTATTTCCACAATCTAAATTTTAACCTTAAGACTTTAATCAAAAATTTAAAAGATATGTCTTTTTATAGGATTTATGTTTACTCAACTATGGAATGCATCTGTTTCTTCACAATATATGTAAGTTGACTACAGTTTCTGAATGGGATAACCTATTCGTTGGATGTGGGTTTGGATGGACTCCGGGAGTTGGTGATGGACAAGCAGGCCTGGCGTGCTGTGGTTCATGGGATCGCAAAGAGTCGGACACGACTGAGCAACTGAACTGACTGACTGACTACATGTCAAAGCATATGTATAGAGAGGAGAGTTCAAGTTTAAACCACAAATGACTCCAATATGTAGAAACTGGTGAAGGAGAAGAAAATAGAAAGGAGATCATGAACGAGGATCAGTAAGATAAGGAAAGAGAGAAAAACATGTCATTCTTGAAAGTCAGGAGAGAAGAGAATTTTAAGAACACATGTGTAACTTGGTAAGATATCATGCAAGCTAAGTATAGAAATACCATTAGTAATATCCGTGACCTTAACAGAAACGTCTAGTGGAACAGCAGGGAAATAGATTGGGTTGGAGATAGCCATACAGACAAACTTTCTAGGAAGGTTGGCTCTGAGAGAGGTCCAGAATATGACCAAGTAGTGGGAGAGAGTGTGGAACTGGATGCTTGTTTTCTTGTATAATGGTTGAAGATACTAGATGTTGTTTCGCTGACATGATTGCATATGGAGGGAAGGAGAGAGGAAGAACTAATCAAGAAGCAGAGGTTTTAGAAGAGTCAAATGGATGGGCTTCAGAGCACGCATGGGAGACTGGCCTTTGGTAGAAGGAATGATGCTCCTTTCATTATAAAAGTAGTGAAGAAATAGATGGAGCTAATTTGGACAGGATTATGGGTTTGTTGGGGGAGAAGACAAAGGCAGTGAAAATACTGGGTGAGGCCATCAGCTGTGGGTGGTTATTGAGAAAAGGGAGTAGGAGATTGGGACATCTGAGTGAGGAAGATTATCTAAGAAATAATCCTCCTAGGAAGTAGAGCTAACAAGCCAAACAGAAGAGATTGCCAGGAATTTTGAAAAGCCTGTTTGGGAGTTTTGTTTTGTTATTGTTCATCATGAATAAAAGTGAACAAATATATACATTTATAGAATTCTTCTCTAAAAATAGTCAACCTCTCTGGTTTAGTCACTGTATCTGAAGGTTGTAGAGTTTATCTAAAGTTTATATTTATGTCAAAAGGGGCTTAACAGGGTAAATTATAGAGGATCAATTTAGGAATTAACTTGAACAAGGAGAAAAAATACAGATGGAATTATGTTGCTATTAAGGAAGTTATAAGGCTACAAATAAAGGAGATTTTTAAATAAGGGGAAATGTGGTTGGATAGTTTCCAATTAATATTGCAGAAGGGTTACAGTTGCCAATATAAGAATCAATGATAAAATATGAAATAGTTGTTAGGCAAGACTACAATTTTAATTGAGTTTGAATATAAGAAGACTGATGGTACATCTGCTCATTCATTACTGTTTTAGTACTTTCTCTAGAAAATCCAGAAGAGCAAGATCAAATAAGTTTCCATAATCGGAACCATGATAAACTTTGGGTAGGCAAAGTGGATCAAAGTGGCAAAAGGATAGTTGGAAAAGTATAATATTAGCAACTGGTTATAAAGGTTTCAATTTGGAAGAGAGGGAGGTGATATCAGAATTGGGAGATAAGGAAGAATATGTACAAACTGTGACAGCTACAGGTTTCTATCTTAGTAAAGATAAAGATCTAGGTCAGTAGAAATTTAGAAGTGAGAGATATAAAACACTAGGAGGCACAGTCAAGAGTGACATATAATACAACTTTCAAATGATAATGAAATTTGTCCTATGGCTGCTCATGTGAGTGACTGACTGCACAGACTGGCAGGAAAATCACTGTTCCTGAGAAGTTCAAGATAGTTCAGTTCAGTTCAGTTCAGTTGCTCAGCTGTGTCTGACTCATTGCAACCCCATGAATTGCAGCACGCCAGGCCTCCCTGTCCATCACCAACTTTCAGAGTTCACTCAGATTCATGTCCATCGAGTCGATGATGCCATCCAGCCATCTCATTCTCTGTTGTCCCCTTCTCCTCCTGCACCCAATCCCTCCCAGCATCAAAGTCCTTTCCAATGAGTCAACTCTTCGCATGAGGTGGCCAAAGTACTGGAGTTTCAGCTTTAGCATCAGTCCTTCCAAAGAAATCCCAGGGCTGATCTCCTTCAGAATGGACTGGTTGGATCTCCTTGCAGTCCGAGGGACTCTCAAGAGTCTTCTCCAACACCACAGTTCAAAAGCATCAATTATTCGGCGCTCAGCTTTCTTCACAGTCCAACTCTCACATCCATACATGACTACTGGAAAAACCATATCCTTGACTAGACGGACCTTAGGCAGCAAAGTAATGTCTCTGCTTTTCAATATGCTATCTAGGTTGGTCATAACTTTTCTTCCAAGGAGTTAGGCCAAAGTAAAAAAATACCAATTAATTAAATAAAGATATACATTGCATATTTCCTATCAGTGCAAGAAACTTCTCATATTATTTCTGGTGCTGAGTGACAAAAGTTAAATAACTAATTTATTTTCCTAAACTTTTGATTAATTTCTTAACTGGAGGCTATCATAAAGAAAACTGACATTTTTAGAATTTGAGGTGAAGGTCAAGTATATATTAAATGTCACTTTGGTAACAAGAAATTGAGTCTTGTCAGAATGGATTCTGGAGAACCATCGACTCTGCCCCCTGATAATGCAACCTCACTATAGATCCCACCCGCTGCCCCACCCCAGAAATAATTATTAGTTGTGGTAATTATTTGAAACAATCAAATGTAAGTATATCCTTTACCTGGAAATTGTTAAAACTGCCTTGCAACTCAGTAGGAAAATTGTGTATGTGTGTGCATGTGTTTGTGCATTAGAATGGGCCTGTACACGTGCATGCACACTCAGGCGCATACTTCAGATATTTTTGGATCAACTTTGAATATTAGGATATATATTGTATTAATAGCAGAGAAATCTGAATAATTCATAGTAATGTAAGATGACTTCTTTGTATTTTTCAAATTCTAATCTAAAGAAAGAGTCAGTGAAATTCACATTTGTTATGAATAAATATAACATTTGCAAAATGCTTCATATAAAGAATAAATTAAATAGGGGTTCATTACTTGCTTTGTAAAATATTTATTATAGAGTTCCTTTAAATGTCAACTTTCTTCACTGAGTTTTCATAATTGGCTAACTTTTGTAGAGATCAATTATTTTGTAAGTCAGGATATCAATGCATGTTAACAAAACATATTTCAAGAAAGTTAAGTTGACAGAATAAAACATAGTTCTTTCAAATAAATAAATAAGAACTTGGTAACTAGAGTAGTAGAAATACTAGAAAAGAAAAGAATTCCATGCCCTGGAAAAAATAAAATATAGGCTTGGGGATCTGGAACGAACACACAGGGATTCTCAAAATGGAAGCTAGTAGGAGAAACATAATTGATGAGAAATTATTAAGAATTCTTATCAAAAATATTTATGATAATTTTATATTCAAACTCATGTATACCTGTGGCGGATTCATGTCAATATATGGCAAAACCACTACAGTATTGTAAAGTAAAAATAATAATAATAATAATAAGTCAAACTACTAAAAAAATAAAGGAAATCAGTCCTGAATTAAAAAAAAAAAAATACTAGTTCCAGAATACATAATGCATATATTGAAAGATGGCATACTGTTTTAAAATGAGTATTTATAATTTTTCTATGAATAATAAAGAGAAATAATAAAATTAGCAAGTATCATGTTCCCAGACTCTCCTACATTGAGAAAAGAGAGAATTATAAGAGGAAAGAGAAGGATGTAAAAGTTGGAAAGAAAGTTTTCTCTTTTTCCAATTTAAATAAAGGTTTCTTTAGACACATTTTAGTTATCATTAAATCAAGAGGAGGCATATTTAAAAGCAGAAGTCTTGAGAACATCTAAGCTATCTTTCTCAAGGGTCGCAGATACTCTTAATAGAACATGGAAAACTTCTCTCTGCAATGTCTAATGTGAAAAAATTGATATATATGTTTAAATTACCAGTTGGAAACTGAAGGTCTACAAAACATATTTGGCACACTTTTTGTTTAGTTTACAGAGATTTAAAATTGTGTGAGCATTTAAAATTTAGGAAATTTTATATGAAAACAAAATTTGGAAATTTTATATGAAAACAAAATTTCTGGCTTCACTGAAAGATCAGAATGCCAGGATACACTGAGAATCATATGACAGCTCTCCCCTTTTCACAGCAGTCCTGCAACTCTGCCTTCTCCACAGTTCTTTCCACTCACCTGTATACTTACACTTGCCACTTTATTCAACTTTTTGACACTTGTAAGCATTTGACTTTGAGATACTCTGTTCAGAATGTGGGTTCTAAATACCAGGCAATTCCTAAAAACTCCACCTTTTGTTGTTGTTCAGTTGCTCAGTTGTGTCCAACTTTCAAAGAGTTGGAATGCAGCAGAGACACAGCACTCCAGGCCTCACTTTCCTTCACTGTCTCCCTGTGCTTGCTCAAACTCATGCCCATTGATTGGCTGATGCTCTCCAACCATTTAACCCTCTGTCATCCTCTTTTCCTACCCTCAGTCGCTCCCAGCATTAGTGTCTTTTCTAATGAATCAGCTCTCCGCATCAGGTGGTCAAATTATTGGAGATTCAGCTTCAGCATCAGTCCTTCCTAGGAATATTCAGGATTTATTTCCTTTAGTATTGACTGGTTTGATCTTATTACTGTCCAAGGGACTCTCAAGAGTCTTCTCCAAAACCACTGTTTAAAAGCATCAGTTCTTTGGCGCTCAACTTTATGGTCCAACTGTAACATCCATACAAGACCATGACTACTGGAAAAAGCATAGATTTGACTATACAGCCTTTGTCGACAAGGTAATGTCTCTACTTTTTAATATGCCGTCTAGGTTTGTCATAGCTTTTTTTCCAAGAAACAAACATCTTTTAATTTCATGGCGTCTTTTAATTTCATGGCTGCAGTCACAATCTGCAGCAATTTTGGAGCCCCCAAAATAGTCTCTTACTCTTTCCATTGCTTCCCCATCTATTTGCCATGAAGTGATAGGACCAGATGCCATGGCTTTCATTTTTGAATGTTGAGATTAAAGCCATCTTTTTCACTGTCCTTTTTCACCTTCATCAAGAGGCGGTTTAGTTCCTCTTTGCTTTCTGCTATAAGGGTAGTGTCATCAGCATATCTGAAGTTATTGATATTTCTCCCAGCAAACTTGATTCTGGCTTGTGCTTCATCCAACCTGGCATTTCACATGATGTACTCTGCATATAAGTTAAATAAGCAAGGTGACAATATACAGCCTTGATGCACTCCTTTCTTTTGAACCAGTCTGATGTTCCATGTCCAGTTCTAACTGTTGCTTCTTGATCTGCACACAGGTTTCTCAGGAAGCAGGTAAGGTTGTCTGCTATTCCCATCTCTTGAAGAACTTTCCACAGTTTGTTGTGATCTACAGTAAAAGGCTTTAGAGGAGTTAATGAAGCAGAAATAGATGTTTTTCTGGAATTATCTTGCTTTTTTCTATAATCCAATGGATGTTGGCAATTTGATCTCTGGTTCCTCTGCCTTTTCTAAAATCTAGCTTGAGCATCTGGAAGTACTTTGTTCATGTACTGTTGAAGCCTAGCTGGGAGAATTTTGATCCTTACTTTGCTAACATGTGAAATGAGGCCAGTTGTGCAGTAGTTTGAACATTCTTTGGCATTGCCTTTCTTTTGGATTGGGATTAAAACTGTCCTTTTCCAGTCCTGTGGCCACTGCTCAGTTTTCCAAATTTGCTGGCATATTGAGTGCAGCACTTTCACAGCATCATCTTTTAGGATTTGAAATAGCTCAATTGGAATTCCATCACCTCCAGTAGCTTTGTTCATCGTGATACTTCCTAAGGCCCACTTGACTCTGCACTTCAAGATGCCTGGCTCTAGGTTAGTGATCACACCATCATGGTTATCTGGGTCATTAAGATCTATTTTCTATAGTTCTTCTGTATATTATTGCCACCTCTTCTTAATATCTTCTGCTTCTGTTAAGTCCATACTATTTCTGTCCTTTATTGTGCCCATCTTTGCGTGAAATGTTCCCTTGGTGTCTCTCATTTTCTTGAAGAGATCTCTTGTCTTTATCATTCTATTATTTTCCTCTGTTTCTTTGCATTGTTTACTTAGTAAGGCTTTCTTAACTCTCCTTGCTATTCTTTGGAAGTCTGTATTCAAATGGGTATATCTTTCCTTTTCTCCTTTGCCTTTCAGTTATTTCTTTTCTGAGCTATTTGTAAAGCCTCTTCAGACAACCATTTTGCCTTTTGCATTTCTTTTTCTTGGGGACGGTTTTGATCAGCACCTCTTTATACAATGTTACAAACCTCCCTGTCCATAGTTTTTCAGGCACTCTGTCTACCAGATCTAGTCCCTTGAATCTATTTGTCACTTCCACTGTATAATTGTAAGGGATTTGATTAAAGTCATACCTGAATAGCCTAGTGGTTTCCCTATTTTCTTCAATTTATGTATGAATTTTGCAAGCTCGCAGTCTTGTTTTTGCTGACTGTATAGAGCTGCTCCATCTTTAGCTGAAAAGAATATAATCAATATGATTTTGGTACTGACCATATGGGGATGTCCATGTGTAAAGTTGTTTCTTGTGTTGTTGGAAGAGGATGTTTGCTATGACCAGTGTGTTCTCTTGGCAAAACTCTGCTAGCCTTTGCCTTGCTTTATTTTATACTTAAAGGCCAAACTTTCCTGTTACTCCAGGTATCTCTTGTCTTCCTACTTTTACATTCCAGTCCCCTATGATTAAAAGGACATCTTTTGGGGTTTTTGGTGTTGTTGTTGTTAGTTCTAGAAGGTTTTGTAGGTCTTCATAGGACAGTTCTACTTCAGCTTCTTCTGCATTACTGGTTGGAGGTTAGACTTGGATTCCTGTGATATTGAATGGTTTGCCTTTGAAAATAACAGTGATATCATTCTGTCATTTTTGAGATTACACCCAAGTACTGCATTTTGGACTCTTGTTGACTATGAGGGCTACTTCATTTCTTCTGAGGGTCCTTTCCCACAGTACTAGATGTAATGATCATCTGAGTTAAATTCACCCATTCAGGTACAGTTTAGTTCACTGATTCCCAAAATGTCTGTATTCACTCTATGTCTATGTCTGTTGGTTCCAATTCCTACCAATACATAAAACCAATTTTACCCGTGTGTTAAATGTATGGTTTTACCAAAAAGTAAAAACATATGTACAGGTGTATAAAAAGATACATGAAGAGTCATAAAGCCCAGGAAATAAGAGATTAGATGTAGCTTTGCCTGTGCCTGTAAAAATACAGTGGTAGTAGAAAATAGAAATTCAACCTTGTGTGCTTGTATCAATAAGAAACAAAGGAAGAACATATGGCAAAAATAAATAAAATGGTTAACAGGAAGAATGAGGTAATATAAGAAGAACTGATCAATTGATTGTGGAAATACATTTTACTCTTTTCTCATTGTTTCATATCTCAAGTTTTCTATTCAATTAAGTCTGAGACTCTTTCTCATTTTCTTATTCCCTTGTCTTCAATTAATTAATGCAGTGAATGAATGTGAAGTCAAATTTAAGAGAAATTTCTTATATAGAACAATTAGGTCCAAAGAAAAAGTTTATGAGTAGAATTTAAAGGAGTAAATTAAAGTAATAAAAATGACTGCCAAAATTATCATATTATATTTTGTATAATTTCTTTCAAAATTTTGGATGAATATTGTCCACTTACCATTTTTAATGGGCACAGTTTTTAGTTTTGCAAGATGTAAAGAGCTTAGAAAAGGAGAGTGGTGATAGTTGCACAAGAATATGAATATGCTTAGTCCTACTGAACTGTGCCTTTAGAAATGATGAATATAGTAAATTTTATGTTACATACATTTTACTATAAAAAGGAGGGAGAAAAAGAATTAAAAAATAACATGCTGAACCCAGCTGAAGAATTTTTGAAATCACAAAAAGGAAAGTACAGTCTCATTATTTTTGCTTAAAATAATAGAAGCAAAGACAAAAGAGTATGAGTAATTGAAATCCAAGTGTTTCCTGACAAAGATTAATTGAGGAAATGGAGTGGAAAGAATTTGATACTTTAAGGTGTATACAGGTGAATGCAATATCCTTTGTACTCACTGATGCTGGCTGATATCACTGTTTATAGTCGCTGAGGCTGACTCTCATGAAGTTTTAGAAATAGTCATCTTCAGTCTTTCCATTCACTTTTATGAAAAGTTTAAATATTTAAAAATATATCTCTGAGTCAATTTTTTTGTCTTGCTGACGCAACTTTTACTACACTATTTCTTGATTTACTCTTTTATCTCTAACAACTTGTGGTCCTCACTTCTAATTACAAGATGTCCTTTTCCACAAAATATAATTAAATCTTCATCAAAATAGGTTCATTAGAGAAAGAGAGAAGAAGAAATGAGAAAAGGAGAAAGAGGAAATTCAGACAGGTTAGACTCTGAGAGTTTAGGGAAATCCAGAAATAAAGAGCTTTGAAAAAATAAAATGATAGGTCGCACCTATTCTGTTTCAATCAGTTTCTTAACAGCTATACTATTGACAGTTTGGAGCAGATATATCTTTATTGCAGGGGGCTGAGATATGCATTGATGTTAATTTGATTTTTTGATTTGTGATTTAAGACTTCATCTCCTGACAGCTAAAAATAATATTGATTGGCTGTCTGAACCTGACTAATATTAATGTTTCTCACTTTAAATCTTCTAGCTCTTTAGGAAGCCCTACTTGGCTCATCCCATTTATGCTGATACCCTGTTTAAGCAGCCATTGTTTCACTCACAGAACTGGGTCCTTCATCTACTATTTGTGGTTAGGAAATATACATCATGCTCTCCTTTTTCATCTCTCAAGGTATCAAGTCCATCATTGGGCATATTTTCATAGAGCTGTAAAAATTATTAAACAGAAACCTCAATCAAATAGAATCAGGAGGGGAAAAGGGGACAATCTCAGAGTCTACAATAGCAGAGCCCAGCAGGAAGAAGAAAACTTTCTTCTTACTTAGTAAGAGTTCAGTCAATGAGAGATTGTCACAGTTCAGCCAATGAAAAGCACCTGTATTTTGAACTCTTATTTCCTCCAGTGCACTCTTTGTTTAGTATAACCCGCCCAACTTCTTTTCCCTCTCTTTAAGAAAATTTTCCTCTCCTTACTGTGTGGAAACTAGCATGCGGCACCCCATGGTCGCAAACCCCAATTTAAGTCTTTGTTGATCTAAATAAAACCATTTTTTGCTGGAGAAGAAACTGGAAGTCTATTTGTTTTAGCTCAGTTCAGTTCAGTCACTCAGTCATGTCCGACTCTTTGAGACCCCACAAACCACAGCACACCAGGCCTCCCTGTCCATCACCAGCTCCCAGAGTCCACCCAAACTCATGTCCATCGAGTTGGTGATGCCATCCAACCATCTCATCCTCTGTTGTCCCCTTCTCCTCCTGCCCCAATCCCTCTCAGCATCAGGACCTTTTCCAGTGAGTCAGCTCTTTGCATCAGGTGGCCAAACTATTCGAGTTTCAGCTTCAACATCAGTCCTTCCAATGAATACCCAGGACTGATCTCCTTTAGGATGGACTGCTTGGATCTCCTTGCTGTCCAGGGGACTTTCAGGAGTCTTATCCAACACCACAGTTCAAAAGCATCAATTCTTCTGTGCTCAGCCTTCTTCACAGACCAATTCTCACATCCATACATGACCACTGGAAAAACCATAGCCTTGACTAGACGGACCTTTGTTGACAAAGTAATGTTTCTGCTTTTTAATATGCTGTCTAGGTTGGTCATAACTTTTCTTCCAAGGAGTAAGTGTCTTTTAATTTCATGGCTGCAGTCACCATCTGCAGTGATTTTGGAGCCCCCCAAAATAAAGTCTGTCACTGTTTCCGCTGTTTCCCATTTATTTGCCATGAAGTGATGGGACCAGATGCCATGAACTTAGCACAAGTGAACTAAAAATTTAAAAGAAAACAAACAAACAAAAGAAAGCAGAAAGTTGTAAAACATTCCTCTAATAATGTACCAAAACTATGAAGTTTAGAAAATTCACTGTATTTACATTGAATACAAAAGTATAGTATTTTTGAGATTTAAATACTTTTCAATGCTTAGAAAAAGGAGAGAGTGTTGTGCCAGTAAGCAAGTAAAAGACTAAACTACTACTCTGCAGTCAACGTTATGTTCTGAATCAAATACTAAGAAAAAGTCCATACCCCATATAAAATATATATATATATAGTGGATTCTATTGTTCATTTTTTTAGATGTATTCCCTACCTCAACACACACACACACAATTTTAATACTGTTTTATTTGAGTCTTAAAAGAAATATGTGTTTTTAGGTGAATGAAAAATGTTGTCTGTCAAGGAGACTTCAATAAAAATAGTAATTCTGAAACAATTCATTGAGGTAGTCGTCACTCTCAAGCTTGGGAAATTCCTCCTTACCAGTTAGGTCATTTTTTTGATAACCATCAGCCCTGCAGTGGTACCATCCTGTCTGGTAATTATGATAGATCACTCTGAGTTATAAATTTCATTTTTTTTATGAAACTAAAGCGAAAGTAGCAGATTCTTGTCCTTACCTCCCTTACAACTTCAGACCCCAATTCATTTTATTTTTCTCAGCCATGTATTATACTGGAACTTCCCACATGATAAGGCCCACATCTACTCTGTATTCAGGGCCTCATGGAAGTGATTGAGGAAAACTCATCATAGTTTAGGTGTGCTTAATCTTCCCTCATCTTGTTTAAACTCTGTTTTTTCTCCTTAAGTGTTTTCTCAGTGTTTCTTATTTCCAGAAAGTAGATAGAGTATGGTTTAATAAACTTCTTGAGTTTCAACTGAGCACATTTAGTCTAAAAGGCCCAGAGACTCAGATGGGTGAGCTGAACCTCAGTTCACTGATAAGGACTTCTGTCTTTGTAACTTCAGATTCAAACTGTCTACTGTCTATTCTCAAGGGGTCATCTGGACTATTCTTTCTGCTATGTGTAGGAAAAAATTTTGTAAAATTGCTGAATTATAGACCTAGTCTAATTACTCTGTGAATTCTTGGAACACTGATGACAAATAAAGGTGCTATTTTGTACTAAATGCCTTCTCTATGCCGAAACTCCTCAATGGCCTGAAACTCTGCCAAACTCCTATTCTTGATGATTGAGGATGCCCTGTCATAGTTGATTCAGTACTGGGAATTTGAACATATGTTAAAATTCAGACTGGTCATTCATGGATGAATGAAGAAAAGTTCCTTGAAACATAGGTGCTCTTTGCAGTTGAAATTCTATATCATAGACTTAGATTTACAATTTTATAAATTCCTAGCCCCCTGTTACTTTGTTCAAATTTGTAGATAATATATTACTTTAATTTTTCATCAAAACTTTGATTATTTGAATTTCTTAAGAGATCAGTAGACAACTTTAAAGTCCTCTATGCAGTGCACACCTTTGCATTCTAGTTTTCACGTTTCTGACATAAAGATAATAAGCATATCAGTGTTGGATGTGTATAATGCAAACAAGCAACTGCCTGCTACTCGATGACATAATTATTAGAAACAGTGAAAGGGCAAGATTCATTTTTCAAGCCTGACTGGTTATTTCATTATGTTAATACAACCTTAATCCATATTTAATATTCTTCAGATGCATTATTGGTATTCCCATGCTTTTCCTTTCCTTTTAGTCAGTTCATCTTGCAGGGTTATCACCATTACCATGGCTTCCAAATGTTTGTCTTCCTCACAGTTTAAGGATGACTTTGTGAGATTATTACAGACATTTGCCCATTTTATACACAAAATTATAAGTTTACACAATTTTTTTAAACACTGTTTTCCTTTCAAGTCTGCATTTTGTGTCTCTGCTAATCTTCTTCTCTAAAATGCTTTACTTTATTTCTTAATTGCAATATTGGAATTTGCTGAGCCAACAATATATGCTCCAGAGCTACATTCTGAGGAAATGCAGGTGCTGCAGAACTACTAGAAATGATCACTTTTTATCCAGCTAATCACAGTCACAGTTTGATTAACTGTTTGCCTTTGTCTGCTGCCTAGAGTGATGTGACTTTAGCTCTCTCATCTTGATGGCATCTGGAAATATCTGTAGCAATGAAACTGCAATGTAATTACTTCATACTGAACAAAGAAATAAAATCAGCCAGTGAAAAGCTGTGTAGGTGTAAACAGCGTCCTGTTACTATGTGAGAAAATGACTGAAGTATCTTTATTCACTAAATAGTTCTCATTTTCTTTTATTCAGCATATGAAAATAGCTTGAATTTTAAAGTGACTTGTGTCTAAATTTCTTACTGTGATAAGACTTCTAGATAGAAGTCTGCCTGTTTACAGATATTTAAACAAACAAAGGTAAGTACAAGGAAGTTAAATTTCAGGATAAATATACTTAACAATTAAGTGTTAAATGCTGGCCAACTGGATCATATGGTAGATCCAAGAATGATAGTGTATTATAGAAAAAAATCATAATTTGACTTAAAATACTATCTCTGGAACAACCTTATACAGAGTGAATCCTCTAGAGAATTCTCTGACATGTTTTGAAAATGTCTATTAATGGATTGTTGGTCAGCTGTGAATATTTTAGCAAAACACTGTGTATAGTTTAGGATATTTGCATCTGAGATCTGCTCTGCCAACTCTGTTTAATTATAGTGACAATTTTTAAAAAGTGAATGTTAAAGTATGAAATCCCAGTGGCCATAGCAAATATTAAATGATTTTTCTGTGCAGATACTGGCTTTTACAGTATAAAATGTGCAAAAGATGCTTAAAGCATGAATCCTGTGATAAGGAATATATGGAAAGAATTTAGAATCTCATTGGAAGAAACAGAAAATTATCATTAAGAAACAAGAGCTTCAGAAATAACTATATCACTCATAATTCAGAATGGCCTAGTTCAAAAGAGCTCTGATCTTTGAAACTAATTTTCTTTGTATTTCAATTCAAAGCATCCACTTCAATTTAATTCTAAACAAGAGAAAGGAATTACCAACATGCCTATGAGCTGCAAAACAAAAAAGTTTGATATAACTAAGTAGAAATTTTTGTAAACATTTTTATCATAGAAAACGTAATACAAATTCATTGCTCACTCATTTGCAACCATATCCTCTCCCCACTACCCACAGTCTCCTGAAAACAAGACTAAGATGATTTCTAGTACACTTGAATAATTCTGGAAATATTCTCAGTAACAGTTTATTTAACAAATCTGAATACCTACACTGATTTTAGAATAAGGAAAAAAACACTCAAGATATATCTGGGCATAGAAATATTTAGATATTGATTTATACTCACCCCAATTTTTTTCTTTTTAAAATTTTACCTCATCTCTGTTTCACAGTATCTACATTTCTCTTATTTTCTCAGAAGTGCAAGGATATCAAATGATTCAACAAAGCATTGCAATTTCTTCTGAGGTATTTTCATCCTGGATTTTACATTTTAAACCCTATGATCATATTTCTTTCTTCCCTAAAGCTTTGGATAATCTCAAAGAAAAACACCTCCCAAACACTTGAGTTCCCTCTATAAATCTTGAAAATCCTATAGCCAGATTGTTTCATCTGGCATAAACCTGCTGGTTTGCATAGGTGAGTAGCCAACCATGCCTTAATATAGCTAGTTGTGTAATTTGGAATGAAATTTGATTCCTCCATTTTTGGAAGGAAGAATCTTATTTGAAAGTGAAAATCACAGCCCATTTGTGTGAATTTCACTATAATATAAAACTGTCACTTCTTTTTCAGAAGGCTGAAAAGGAAATATGAGATATGACTGCTATTACATTGAAGAACATCACCTGATTATTGCATAAGACAATGACAATTCTAAACTTAAAATGAAAGAAAATGATAACTTTAATTTGTTAGATAATATCAGTGTTACCAAACAGGTTGGCTACTCACAGCTCAAAATCCAATAAGCACGAGGCAAGTGTCAGTAGAAAGGAAAGATGATTTAATCATAAAAGCTGAGATTCTGGGAAAATTGTAGATTCAAATCCCTAGATCACTTCCAAAAATTCTGCTCAGCCACTCCTTAAAAAGTCATATAAAGCACTTAATGTGACATCTACTATATAAGCTTTCTAAATATATTATTTTTAAATAAAATATATTAGTTTTCTGAGCTAGTCTTACATAAATATCAAAGAGACAGTAAATAATGATGGCTTCTTCTATCTTTCAGCTTTCTATGTGGGAAGTTGTCATTTCAATATTAAGGGTGAACTGACAAAAGTTTGTTCACCAACTCTCATCTCGGGTTTTTCACATTGAGTGACGTGCATTTCTAAGGACTGTCTCAGAGCCTAAGTTTGTAGAAATGGATAAGACTAAATTTAACTAGATCCTGGACACTTTTGATCTCTGACTTTGTTCTTAGAGCCACAGGCTAAGACTCAAATAATGGATCACAGAGATCTAAGGAGCAGGGTAAGCTTTTGGGGTAGCTTCCACAGCTTTCAACCAAAGCTGCTGTAGGAAATGCAGAGAAAAATTACGGAAAAGGACAGAATTGGATTTTAGTTCCATTAACAGTCACATCCACAACTGGGTGTTGTTTTTGCTTTAGCTCTATCTCTTCATTCTTTCTGGAGCAATTTCTCCACTGTTCTCCAGTAGCATATTGAGCACCTACTGACCTGGGGAGTTCATCTTCTAGTGTCCTATCTTTTTGCCTTCTCATACGGTTCATATGTTCAAAGTACTGCACAATTGCACTCATCTCACATGCTAGCAAAGTAATGCTCAAAATTCTGCAAGGCAGGCTTCAGCAATACATGAACCATGAACTTCAAGATGTTCAAGAGGTTTTAGAAAAGCAGAGGAACCTGATATCAAATTGTCAACATCTGCTGGATCATTGAAAAAGTAAAAGAGTTCCAGAAAAACATGTTTCTGCTTTATTGAGTACGCCAAAGTCTTCGACTGTGTAGATCACAACAAACTGTGGAAAATTCTTCAAGAGATGGGAATACTGGACTGCCTGACCTTTCTCCTGAGAAATCTGTATGCAGGTCAAGAAGCAACAGTTAGAACCAGACATGGAACAACAGATTGGTTCCAAATTGGAAAAGGAGTATACGAAGGCTGTATACTGTCACCCTGTTTATTTAACTTACATGCAGAGCACATCATGCAAAATGCTGGGCTTAATAAAGCACAAGCTGGAATCAAGATTGCTGGGAGAAATATCAATAACCTCAGATATGCAGATGACACCACCCTTATGGCAGAAAGCAAAGAAGAACTAAAGAGCCTCTTGATGAAAGTGAAAGAGGAGAGTGAAAAAGCAGGCTTAGAACTGAACATTCAGAAGATATGGCATCTGGTCCCATCACTTCATGGCAACTAGATGGGAAACAATGGAAACAGTGAGAGACTTTATTTTTGTCGGGCTCCAAAATCACTGCAGGTGGTGACTGCAGCCATGAAATTAAAAGATGCTTGCTCCTTGGAAGAAAAGCGATGATCAACATAGACAACGTACTAAAAGCAGAGACATTACTTTGCCAGCAAAGATCCGTCTGGTCAAAGCTATGGTTTTTCCAGTAGTCATGTATGCATGTGAGAGTTGGACTATAAAGAAAGCTGAGCGCTGAAGAATTGATGCTTTTGAACTGTGGCACTATAGTACACTTTTGAGAGTCCCTTGGACTGCAAGGAGATCCAATCAGTCCATCCTAAAGGAGATCAGTCCTGAATATTCACTTGAAGGACTGATGTGGAAGCTGAAACTCCAATCCTTTGGCCATCTGATGTGAAGAACTGACTCATTTGAAAAGACCCAGATGCTGGGAAAGACTGAAGGTGAGAGGAGAAGGGGACAGCAGAGGATGAGATGGTTGGGTGGCATCACCAGCTCAATGGACATGAGTTTGAGTAACTGTAGGAGTTGGTGATGGACAGGGAGGCCTGGCGTACTGTAGTCTATGTGGTTGAAAAAGTCCGACATAAATGAGTGACTGAACTGACTCACTGACTGACTAGTGTACACATCTTTTACAAGTGTATTAATGAGCATGTGAGATCATTTGTGAAAATGACAAAAGCTTTAGAAAGATCGAAAGGAAAGTAATAATGAGTGCAAAGACCCTGCAGAGGTCAGTTTCTTCTTTGTTGATCACTCTCAGTGCTCCCTAAATATCCCTCTACTTCCTACCTTCATGCCTTTTTCATGTGCTGTTTTCTCTGCCTCAGATGCCTTTTCTTTCCTCTGCTTGAGGTGAGGTGAGGTGAGGTGAAGTCGCTCAGTCATGTCCGACTCTTTGCGATCCCATGGACTGTAACCTACTAGGCTTCTCCGTCCATGGGATTCTCCAGGCAAGAATGCTGGAGTGGATTGCCATTTCCTTTTCCAGAGGATCTTCCAGACCCAGGGATCGAACCCGGGTCTCCTGCATTGGAGGCAGACACTTTAACCTCAGAAAACCCATAATTATGCTTTAAGATCCACCAGTAATAACATGCCCTGTGAAGTTCTCTCATCACTCTGATGCTTGAAAAGAATGCAACTTAAGGAGTTAGTTATTTTTCCATATTTTGTGAATGTACTTTAATAGCATTTTTCATATTATCAGTTTTATTTTCCCTTTTCTTGCCATCTTGAAAGTGTTAATTGCTCAGTAGTGTCTGACTCTCTGAGACCCAAGGTACAATAATCTGCCAGGCTCCTCTCTCCATGGATGTTTCAAGGCAAGAATACTGGAGTGGGTAGCCATTCCCTTCTGCAGGGGATCTTTCCAACCCAGGGACAGACCCCAGGTCTCCTCCATTGCTGTCAGATTCAGAGCCACCAGGGAAGGCCTTACCCTATTAGTTTATGAGTTATTTGAAGGGAGGAATCATGTATATATATCTGGCTACCATAGATCAGGGTTTGGCAAAACTTTGCCATAAACTGTAATATTTGCAGATTTCCTGAGTACAAATAGATTTAGGCTTTGTAGGCCTTTGCCACCTTTGTTGTAGCTACTAAACTCTGCCACTGAAGCAGGAAAACAGCCAAATGCAATATAAAAATGAGTGAAATGACTATATTCCAATAGAAGCTTATTTACTGAAACAAAGCCAGATTTGGCCCATGGGAAACAGCCTGCTGGCCCCACATTTATATTTTCTTTCTTTTTCTTTTCCTGACTCTCATTTGAAATGAGTTATTTCAATTTCTATATTTTGTTACATGAAAATATTTAATATCAATTTTTTTTCTCTACTGATTTGGAAGATATATATCATGTTTACCTACTGTCAGTAACATTTGAGTTTTCTTTTTTTTTAATGTACATTTGAACATATACTATAAATGACTGTGGCAAAATTTTAGAGTGTATCTATCAAATGATCTCAGTTAATAGGGGAAAACTAATGCAAAGCCTTTTCCCCCCTCTCCTTCCTTTCTAGAAATTTCTAGTTTCTCTGATTGAATTGTAATCTCTAAATAAATTATGACTTTTGAATTATTTTCATACTAGCTATACTTTCTTTCATGGCTTCCCTGGTGGCTCAGCAGTAAAGAAGCTGCCTGCCAATGCAGGAGAATCAAATTAGATCCCTGCGCCAAGAAGATTCCTTGGAGGAGGAAATAGCATCCCACTCCAGTATTTTTGCCTGGAAAATCCCAAGGACAGAGGAGCCTGGTAGGATACAGTCCATAGGGTCTCAAAAGTGTTGGAGATGACTTAGCATGCATGAACACATACTTTCTTTCATGGTTTATTGTTTTATAACCATATATATAATTATATACGTCAGTCTTATTTTTAACATTTAGTGAATATTATACTAGAATTTTATACCACCTTTCTCCAATTTTAGCTTCTTCTTTTTATTCATTTCCAAGTTAGCAAAATTGTATTCTCAAGTAGTTTTTTTGTTTGTTTGTTTGTTTGTTTGGAGGGTTGGAGTTTATGTGGATGGTATACATTCTGAGCTGTTGAATACTTATAATTTATTTTTATTGCCTTAACATGTGGAAAACAATTCTCTTGATAATCAAATTTCCCTTCTTCTGGTGTGTGATTCCCATTTTTCACTCTCTTGACTTTTCTTTGAAGAAAATTACTGAAAAGGGAAAATAAGCATAAAGTTTTACTGAGTTCTTTGAAATGATTGTCTTCTATTTTTGAAGATTAAATCAGGTCTATCTGCTTTTCCTAACAATCAATCATCTGTAAAAATTACTCAACACTGCCTTCTGAAGTATGTTAACTCTTAGGATACTGAATAGCAGCATGGTTTTATGATAAGTGAATTGTATTGGACTAATTTAATTCAGTGTTCTGCCAGAGAGAAATCCTAGGTAGAAGAAGGAAAATACAAACAACAAAAAACAATCCCTTAGACCTTTTTACTTTGTTTGATCTCAGAATTCCACCAACTTTGTAGGAAAAAAATTATTTTAAACACATTTATTTAGGTAGACCAATATGTAGGTAGACCAACAAATTACTTAAAGATTTAATCAAGGAAGAAGCAGCTATGACATAGAAGGAACATGGATTTAGAGTCAGAAAAGGTAATATTGATTTGTTTTTAGTATATCATATTAGTATCATTAGTATCATATTAGTATCATTAGTATATTAGTATCATATTAGTATCATTTAGTATATTTAGTATCATTTAGTATATCCTATTGAACTTGATCAGAATTTTCAATTAATTTATTAATATATCAGTTCAGTTCAGTCACTCAGTCATGTCAGACTCTTTGTGACCCCATGGACTACAGTACACCAGGCCTCCCTGTCCATCACCAGCTCCCAGAGTTTACTCAAACTCATGTTCCATTAAGTTGGTGATGCCACCCAACCATCTCATCCTTTGTCATCATGAAATACAATACCTATTCTTAGTTATTTATGGAACTGTTCTGAGTATTACAAAAAATGTAAATCTAAGTATTTCATAGCTATAGAATCTCTACATTAGAATTATTATTTTCTGTTTTATTAAAATAATTCATACAATTTGGTAAGTCAAATAAAATTATTGCTAGCATATTTTAACATACTTGCATAATTAGAAAAATTTTTCATACATTGGATAGGCTACACAAAAATTATTCCTTCTTAATATTAAATAATATTTATTAATTGTACATATTTCAGTCAAATAGGTTTATAATCCACAGGCAACATTATAGATGATAAGAATGCAGATGTAAGTGTTACAAAATTCTCCATAGTTCTCATAACTCACTTGCAAAAACTGATATGTAAAACTTAGTGTGAAAGTTAATCACTAACCAACTGGCTGGTAAAAGAACAAAGTTGGATTCTTACACAATTTACAAAAGTTTGCTTAAAGACTTAAATGTCAGAGCTAAAACCTATAAAATATTGGAATAAATTTTTGTGACTTCAGATTGTCGATGGGTTCTTAGCTATGCCAAAAAAAAAAAAAAAACCACAGGCAATGAAACATAAATAGGTAAGATGGAGTTTGTAAAAATTAAAAACTCTGTGTTTCAAAGGACACTATCAAGAAAGTTAAAAAATATCCACAGAAGGGGAGAAACTATTTGTAAATCTTTTATCTGAGTCTACTATCCAGAATATAGAAAGTATTTTTATAACTCAAAAACAAAAGGGCACACACTTGACTTAAACAGTAGGTAAAAGATTTTAACAAACACTTTATTTTAAAATATATATACAAACAGCCAACAACCACATGAAAAGATACTAAATATCATTAGTCACTCACTGCCACCGTGCTGCTGCTGCTAAGTCACTTCGGTTGTATCCAACCCTGTGTGACCCCATAGACAGCAGCCCACCAGGCTCTTCTGTCCCTGGGATTCTCCAGGCAAGAACACTGGAGTGGGTTGCCATTTCCTTCTCCAATGCATCAAAGTGAAAGTGAAGTCACTCAGTCGTGTCCGACTCTTTGCAACCCCGTGGACTGCAGCCCACAAGGCTCCTCCATCCAAGGGATTTTCCAGGCAAGAGTACTGGAGTGGGTGCCATTGCCTTCTCCTCATTAGTCACTAGGGAATCACAAACCAAAATTACAAAACACTAGGATGAGTAGGATAATTTTTTTATGATAATAAGTATTTTCAAGGATGTGCAGAATTGGAATGCTTGAACATTGTTGGGAATGTAAAATAATGTAGCTGCTATGGAAAACATTTGGTGGTTCCTCAAAAATTTAAACATAGATTTACCTTTGACTCAACAGTTCTATTTTTAGTTATATAACCAAAATAACTGAAATCAGATATTCAAAGAAAACTTACTCTATAATTTTCATGATAGCAATATCAACAATAGTGAAAAGGTCCACCAACAGATGAATGAATAAACAAAATGTAGTATATAAATACAATGGAATATTATTCAGCCATTGAAAAGAATTTAGTACTCATATGTGCTACAATACAGATAAACCTTAAAAACATGCTGTGAAAATAATCCAGGCACAAAAGACTACATATTATATTATTCAATTTATATGAAATGATCAGGATAGTTAAATTTTTAGACATATCGACAGACAAGTGATTATTTTACTACTTGGGGAATAAGGGGTTAAGGGGATGATAGCTTAAGAATAAAGTGTCTTTTGGTCATGAAACTTATCTAGAATTGACTTACAGTACATATGATGTTCATCATATTTATATTTTTCCTAGATTACAACATTCCATATGATACTTTATAGAATTTTAGCCAAAGATAAAAATATTCTCAAAATTATTTTTTTAATTAAGAAAGCTGGAGCTCCAGCATTTTCAAGAATTAATGGAATCTAAATTTATTTTCTATAATTGATACAATATTTTAGTACTCTGATTTTGTCACTTATAATTTTATATAAAATTGTTATGAGTTTACACTGTTCAGTTAAGAGTAAAAATCAGATAAGCATGGTAATAACAAAAGGCAGTAAACATACTGTGAACTCTAATTACATTACAATTAGCTGGCTTTCCCTTAGTATAGATAGAGAAAAGTTATCGATATGCATTTATATTTGCACAAGTGTTCTTGTGGAATGTTTAGACAACTCACATACAACATACATACTAGGTCTCAGAAGAATTGAAGTGAACCTGTGCCTCTGAAGGAGGTACTGATGCTGTTTCAACTTTGAACAATAATGCTATTTTTATATTTATACTACTCTAAAACAAATAAACTATTTGCTTCTTTCATTACCTATTTACATTTTATAATAAAGAAAATTAATAACATAAAATATGGTCCCTCTTATGTTAGCCCCTTCATAGATTACACATGTTTATCTTTAAAAGACACTCTGTAGCCATGAAATTAAAAGATGCTTACTCCTTGGAGGAAAAGTTATGACCAACCTAGATAGCATATTCAAAAGCAGGGACATTACTTTGTGAACAAAGGTCCATCTAGTCAAGGCTATGGTTTTTCCAGTGGTCATGTGTGTATGTGAGAGTTGGACTGTGAAGAAAGCTGAGTGTGGAAGAATTGATGCTTTTGAACTGTGGTGTTGGAGAAGACCCTTCTTTTTTAAAAAATAACTTTATTTATTTTAATTGGAAGTTAACAGTGGGATGGTACAGAGAAGACTCTTGAGAGTCCCTTGGACTACAAGGAGATCCAGCCAGTCCATTCTGAAGGAGATCAGCCCTGGGATTTCTTCGGAAGGAATGATGCTAAAGCTGAAACTCCAGTACTTTGGCCACCTCATGCGAAGAGTTGACTCATTGAAAAAGACTCTGATGCTGGGAGGGGTTGGGGGCAGGAGGAGAAGGGGACGACAGAGGATGAGATGCCTGGATGGTATCACTGACTCGATGGACGTGAGTCTGAGTGAACTCCGAGAGATGATGATGGACAGGGAGGCCTGGCGTGCTGTGATTCATGGGGTCGCAAAGAGTCAGATACGACTGACCCACTGAACTGAACTGACCTTTATTCTGTTCTAGAGTTTATGTACCCTCCAGGGAGGGTATATAAAAATAGAGATAGTATTTAGTTCTTTGGCCCATTTTTTGATTGGGTCATTAATTTTTCTGGGATTGAGCTGCAGGTGTTGCTTGCCTATTTTGGAGATTAGTTCCCAGTTGCTTCATTTGCTATTATTTTCTCCCATTCTGAAGGCTGTCTTTTCACCCTGCTTATAGTTTCCTTTGTTGTGCAGAAGCTTTTAAGTTTAATTAGGTCTTATTTGTTTATTTTTGCTTTTATTTCCAATATTCTGGGAGGTGGGTCATAGAGGATCCTGCTGTGATTTATATCAGAGAGTGTTTTGCTTGTGTTCTCCTCTAGGAGTTTTATAATTTCTGGTCTTACATTTAGACCTTTAATCCCTTTTCAGTTTATTTTTGTGTATGGTGTTAGAAAGTGTTCTAGTTTCATTCTTTTACAAGTGGTTGACCAGTTTTCCCAGCACTACTTGTTAAAGAGATTGTCTTTTCTCCATTGTATATTCTTCTCTCCTTTGTCAAAGATAGGGTGTCCATAGGTATGTGGATTTATCTCTGGGCTTTTTATTTTGATCCATTGATCTATATTTCTGTCTTTGTGCCAGTATCATACTGTCTTGATGGCTGTGGCTTTGTAGTTGACCCTGAAATGGGCCAAAGAACTAAATAGACATTGCTCCAAAGAAGACATACAGATGGCTAACAAACACATGAAAAGATGCTCAACATCACTCATTATCAGAGAAATGCAAATCAAAACCACAATGAGGCACCATTTCACACCAATAAGAATGGCTGCAATCCAAAAGTCTACAATCAGTAAATGCTGGAGAGGGTGTGGAGAAAAAGGAACTCTCTTACATTGTTGGTGGGAATGCAAACTAGTACAGCCACTATGGAGAACAGTGTGGAGATTCCTTTAAAAACTGGAAATAGAACTGCCTTATGACCTAGCAATCCTACTGCTGGGCATACACACAAAGGAAATCAGAACTGAAAGAGACATGTGTACCCCAATATTCATTGCAGCACTGTTTATAATAGCCAGGACATGGAAGCAACCTAGATGCCCATCAGCAGATGAATGGATAAGAAAGCTGTTGTACATATACACAATGGAGTATTACTCAGCCATTAAAAAGAATACATGTGAATTGGTTCTAATGAGGTGGATGAAACTGGAGCCTATTATACAGAGTGAAGTAAGCCAGAAAGAAAAACACCAATACAGTATACTAACACATATATATGGAATTTAGAAAGATGGTAATGATAACCCTGTATGAGAGACAGCAAGAGACACAGATGCATAGACCAGTCTTTTGGACTCTGTGGAAGAGGGAGAGGGTGTGATGAATTGGGAGAATGGCAGTGAAACATGTATAATATCATATATGAAACGAATTGCCAATCCAGGTTCGATGCATGATACTGGATGCTTGGGGCTGGTGCATTAGGAAGACCCAGAGGGATGGTATGGGGAGGGAGGTGGGAGGGGATTCAGGATGGGGAACACGTGTATACCTGTGGTGGATTCATGTTGATGTATGGCAAAAACAATACAATATTGTAAAGTAATTAACCTCCAATTCAAATAAATAAATTTATATTAAGAAAATAGAGATAGTAATACAAAAGGAGTTCCAGTAACTCTCAAGATAATACTACAGATGGAAAGAAAAATACTGACACTCTCTGAGAGCTTACTTATATTATTTCACAGGCTATTCAAATTGCTTAGGAAACAGACTCTTCTCCTCCTGTGTTCTGAGGCCTCAGTTCAGTTCAGTCGCTCAGTCAATAAAGCAGAAATAGATGTTTTCCTGGAACTCTCTTGCTTTTTTTTGCTGATCCAAGGGATGTTGGCAATTTGATATCTGGTTCCTCTGCCTTTTCTAAAACCAGCTTGAACATCTAAAATTCCAAGGTTCACATATTGTTGAAGCCTGGCTTGGAGAATTTTGAGCATCACTTTACTAGTGTGTGAGATGAGTGCAATTGTGCGGTGGTATGAGCATTCTTTGGCATTGCCTTTCTTTGGAATTGGGATGAAAACTGACCTTTACTAGTCCTGTGGCCACTGCTGAGTCTTCCAAATTTTCTGGCATACTGAGTGCAGCACTTTCAGGATCATCTTTCAAGGTTTGAAACAGCTCAACTGGAATTCCATTACCTCCACTAGCTTTGTTCTTAGTGATGCTTTCTAAGGCCTACTTGACTTCACATTCCAAGATGTCTTGCTCTAGATGAGTGATCACATCATCATGATCATCTGGGTCGTGAAGATCTTTTTGTACAGTTCTTTGCCACCTCTTCTTAATATCTTCTGCTTCTGTTAGGTACAGACCATTTCTGTCCTTTATCGAGCCCATCTTCACATGAAATGTTCCCTTGGTATCTCTAATTTTCTTGAAGAGATCTCTAGTCTTTCCCATTCTGTTCTTTCCCTCCATTTCTTTGCATTGATTGCTGAAGAAGGCTTTCTTATCTCTTCTTGCTATTCTAGATGCTTATATCTTTGCTTTTTCCCTTTGCTTTTCGCCTCTCTTCTTTTCACAGCTATTTTTAAGGCCTCCCCAGACAGCCATTTTGCCTTTTTGCATTTCTTTTCCATGGGGATGGTCTTGATCCCTGTCTCCTGGACAATGTCACAAATGTCCATCCATAGTTTATCAGACACTCTATCTATCAGATCTAGGCCCTTAAATCTATTTCCCACTTCCACTGTATAATCAAAAGGGATTTGATTTAGGTCATACCTGAATGGTCTAGTGGTTTTCCCTACTTCCTTCAATTTAAGTCTGAATTTGGTAATAAGGAGTTCATATTCTGAGCCACAGTCAGTTCCTGGTCTTGTTTTTGTTGACAGTATAGAGCTTCCCCATCTTTGGCTGCAAAGAATATAATCAATCTGATTTCAGTAATGACCATCTGGTGATGTCTGTGTGTAGAGTCTTCTCTTGTGTTGTTGGAAGAGGGTGTTTGCTATGACCAGTGCATTTTCTTGGCAACACTCTATTAGTCTTTGCCCTGCTTCATTCTGCATTCCAAGGCCAAATTTGTCTGTTACTCCAGGTGTTTCTTGACTTCCTACTTTAGCATTCCAGTCCCCTATAATGAAAAGGACATCTTTTGGGGGTGTTAGTTCTAAAAGGTCTTGTAGATCTTCATAAAACCGTTCACCTTTAGCTTCTTCAGCATTACTGGTTGGGGCACAGACTTGGATAACTGTGATACTGAATGGTTTGCCTTGGAAACGAACAGAGATCATTCTGTCATTTTTGAGATTGCATTCAAGTACTGCATTTCGGACTCTTGTTGACCATGATGGCTACTCCATTTCTTCTGAGGGATTCCTGCCCACAGTAGTAGATATAATGGTCATCTGAGTTAAAGTCACTCATTCCAGTCCATTTTAGTTCGCTGATTCCTAGAATGTCAACATTAACCCTTGCCATCTCTTATTTGACCACTTCCAATTTGCCTTGATTCATGGACCTGATATTCCAGGTTCCTATGCAATATTGCTCTTTACAGCATCGGATCTTGCTTCTATCACCAGTCACATGCACAACTGGGTATTGTTTTTGCTTTGGCTCCATCCCTTCATTCTTTCTGGAGTTATTTCTCCACTGATCTCCCATAGCCTATTGGACACCTAATGACCTGGATTTCCTCTTTCTGTATCCTATCATTTTGCCTTTTCATACTGTTCATGGGGTTCTCAAGCAAGAATACTGAAGTGGCTTGCCATTCCCTTCTCCAGTGGACCACGTATCTTAGAATTTCATTAAAGTCTCCACAGAATAAGTTGAGATGGAAGTCTTACCAACAAAATATTCTTGTTGCTAATTTCTACTGTGACACAAACACATTTAGATTAACCTCAAAATCTGTTTCCATTATTTCATAGTACATTTCAAAGCCAAAATTTACTTATATCTGAAAATTCCTAAGTATAATGAAGAAAGAGAGGAGTGGTATTCATTGTGTTTCTGTTGTTTATCCTGGCAGCATTATTTAACTGGTAAATTAAAATTAAAATTATTTCAGAGATCAGGGTGATATTTTTATATCATTGTCTACTCTGCTTCCTCTAACTCATAAAAGTAGCAGCAAGAAAATAAAGTAAAACAAGGCCACAACTCCAATCAGAGTCAATGAATGATATTCTGCCAGATACTGGGAAATGTTGCTCAAACAAAGAACAAATGTGCAAGGTGACCAACAGGCCCCTCTCACCCCCAGCTGGAAGCAGTTTTTCTAATATTAAGACTGACAGTTAGAAAAGAATATCTCTATTGATTCTTTGATTAAAATGGAGAGAACTGAGGTTGAGTGGCCTGAGGCAGAAGTGAGAGCTTTCCCTCTAGTTACCCGGTGTGACAATTCAGAACAGCAGTGCAAGTGGAGCTGAAAAATTAAATTGTGCTGTCAAGACATTTATTTTTCTATAATCTAGCCCTTTAGCCAAAGGAAGTTGCCAGGAGTAAATGTCATAGAAAAAGGCCAGGCAGGCAGTGAACATGATGAAGAGAAACTTTGAACTAAAGCACTTAGCCATGAGCCATGCTGACACCCTGAATGCCAAAAGCTTTGGAAGAGACGTTCTCCCTGGGCAAAGAAAATGATAGATTTGCTAAGAGGCACCAAGCTAATGTCGACACAACAGATTACTGGAGCTCTGCCTCCCTCCTTTCCCCAAAACTGCTTTTCTCAAACATACCCAGCACCATTCAAAAGTGAATACAAATATGATAGAAATCAAGAGATAAGCTGTGCTTAAAATTTGGCTATTTTTTTCTCCTGAAAAGATGAAAATGATGAACAAAAGCACATGAAATATATATATCACAAGAGGAATTTCCTAAGAGTACCAAGGAAAAATGTAAATAGTTACTTTGTCATAGAATCAAAGGAGTTGGCAACAGTATGATATTTCCAGAAACGAGCTCAAAGGAGAAAGAAACTATAAGTTACAGAGGTAGATAAATAGCACAATGGCAGAAATTTGGAAAAGAATAGAAAAAATAAATAAATAAAAACACTGTCAGAATGAAAGTTACATCAGAAGTAGCAAAAAATATTGAATATTGGGGCATAAATGATAAAGTGGAATGAAACATAAATGGATTAGTTTCCTAATTTTCTCAAGTAAGTATTCAGTAATATGAAAAGAGGAGAATACATGTATGAAATAATCATTCCAACATTAAGTGTTTTTTACAATAGTTTTTTTAGTAAAGCTAATGAATTCCTTAACTTACATTTTTATACTGTTAAATTTAAGTAAAGTAATATTAATGCTTCTGATGAAAAATAACATGAGGACTTCAGGTTTCTTACATATTAAAGACCTTAGAAATAACTGATCCCTTCTTTACAATATGAAACAAATGGACACATTATAAATCAATGGTTTTTCCTGGACCCTTTGTGTACCAGTATTCTTCACAAAGAACCTCTTTGCCAGAGCACTGTTCAGGTGATGTAATTCCTTTCCTCTAGCTCCTCAGCCCTCCTTGGTGACCTAAGAGGGGAAGAATTGTCCTACGTGGTGGATCAGGCTTCAAGAAAGTTGACCTGAAGCGCAGCCACAGTCGCGCAGGGAGAAAATTATTATACCAGTGAAGGAAAATCTGAAACGCTTGTGGAGGCCACAGCCCCAGTATGCAAGTCGCCCTCAAGACTTAACTGAAAAATCACAAAATGCCCCCCTCCCTCCGCTACTCTTCTAAGGAAGCTCCAGGATAATCACATTAAACAGCAGCTGCGCAATTTTAAGAGCGGTAGGGTACAAGAGTTATTCTAGAAGCTGTACCAGAGGAAGGAAGCCCAAGAGCCAAAAGGGGAGGAAAAGCACAAGATCACTAGAGGAATTTTAAGCCTCAGCCTAAAGCTAATATAAACGTTAAATAAGCCCTGCTCTTCTTAGTTACATAAATTGTCATGCTAAAGGCCTATTTTCCTTAGTTCCTATTCTGCAATACAACATGCCTCTTGACTTTCAACAAATATTACAAACCTTGCCGAAAGGCAAGCAAAAACACGGTCTGCAAAACAGACTTAACAAATAACAATGAACAGGAAGGAAATGTTAATATTTTTTTAAAAGGAAAGAACATTTTAATAAATGCCAGATTAACACTGATCCTAGGTGGTAGGTAGGTGAAGTCGCTTAGTCTTGTCCGACTCTTTGCGACCCCGTGGACTGTAGCCTACCAGGTTTCTCCGCCCATGGGATTTTCCAGGCAAGAATACTGGAGTGGGTGACCATTTCCTTCTCCAGGGGATCTTCCCGACCCAGGGATCGAACCCGGGTCTCCCACATTGGAGGCAGACGCTTTAACCTCCGAGCCACCAGGGAAGCCCAACACTGATCCTAACATGCATAAAAATCATTTCTTTCCATAGGAGGGAAAGAAAGAAGGAATTATGTGGTGAAAATAGAGGCATGTGTTCCTTTTCCATCACTCCCAGTGAGACAAGGGCATGTTGTGGGAAGTTTCCATTTGGGACTCCATGGAGGAAAAATAAAGAAATGCAGACAGAGTGTGGAATCTTCTTCCCTACAGTATCTTCTAGCTAAAATTCTTCATATCTGTTTAATTGGTGTTCTCTTTGAAAAAGCAGGTTTGTGAATTGTCAAACTCCAGAACAGTAAGGTTACCTTTTTTTTTTTTAAGTTGCCTTTTATAAAACACTCTATTCAAATCCAATTTACTAATTTCAAAAATTCTATAATTCTTTTTATCCATCAGGTACTTATAATTTTAAAAAGCAAATACTATATCACATGAAGCTCAATATTATTTTAGTTGTATATTTAAGGGTCTTTAAAAAATTAAAGAATAATTATAAATAATATTAATGTATATGTTATAAACTTCACACAAAGTCCCATATCCTAACTACAAAAATAATTTTTATTTTACAGATATCTCTTAGCCTTTTAGTGTAAATCAATTTATAAAGTTGGAATTGTAGAGTCCACATCACTTGGTTATCTTCTATTTTAACTAATATATAATTTTAAAAACATAGGATCTTCATTGTTAAATTTCTGAATATAATTTATTAATTAGAGGAAAGATTCAGAGATGGAACTTTATTGCTCAGGAAAAGGAACATGGCTTAAGTTTGGATGTACCTGACCTATTACTTTCACTTTTCATAAGTGGAATTAATATAGTAAATTCAGAGCAAACGACCCCAGGTCAGCCAAACTTTAGAGAATACACATAGAACTCTGAACTGTTGTCGTATGTTTAACTGCCAAAGTGAAGGCATCCAAGTACGTATCAGACCTAACACACCCTATGGAAAATCAGAATCAAGGCAAAACAGGACTACTCCACACTGGATTACCTTGGCAAAGAGTGCCACCTTATAGTTATGGCGTTCTTTTTATGATGAGAAATAATACACATACAAATTAATTAAGTAATAACTAGAGGGAGAGTCCAGTAGGAAGAAAAAATCTTGGAACTCATGTGGGAGAGGCTTTGCCTCAGACAAGAAGTAACTTCTAAAAGAACAAATTTTCAGAAGTACATGCAAAGATTCACTTGAGCTGGGTTTTCCTGACTTGTTACATTTTCTTCTCATTCTGGGAAAATATTTGTAGACAGTGACATATGTCAATATATTTCCCAATTTTCCCTTCTCTGCTCATCAGCACTCCTGCCTAAAAGAAAAGAAATCTGAAGCTAGCTGTGTTTGTACCAAGCATAAAACTGTGTTTAAAAGGCTCTCCTACCAGAAGGGGACAGAGAGACAGTTTTTACAAGTGCCATCTGAGTATTTTTTGTATCTTGCAACTATTTTGTTCATGATCCTGTTTCCTCCTCCTTCTGAAACATGTAGGGAAAATATGTGTGCATGTGTGTGTATGTACTATTTTAAAATTCTTTTCTATTAATGATATTCTCTGTAAAATTTCTTCATCTATTTCTATTGGTTGATTTTTCTCTTTTTATATATCTTTTAGGCCTGCTTCTTTGTATCCCAATAAATTTTCACTGAATGTAGACATTGTGAATTTTAGACTATTACTCTTCTTATTTATTATTATGCTGTGAAGTTCGCTCAGTCGTGTCCGACTCTTTGCAACCCCATGGACTGTAGCCTACATTCTCCTCTGTCCGTGAGATTCTCCAGGCAAGAATACTGGAGTGGGTTGCCACTTCCTTCTCCAGGAGATCTTCCCAACCAAGGGTTGAACCCGGGTCTCCCTCATTGTAGGCAGACGTATTAGTATCTCCATAAAATTTTTAGATAATTCTTGAGAGGTAATTAAATTATTTGTAAAAAAATATTTAGTCCTCATAAGCAATCTCCAGGAGATAGTGAAGAACAGGGAAGCATGGTATGCTGCAGTTCCTGAGGTTGCAAAGAGTCAGACACAACTGAGTGACTAAACAACAAATAAGGTCAAAAGCAGCCTTTATTGTAGAAATAAGAAATTCCACCTCACTTAAGATAATACCCTCTGAAGACTAACCTTCTGTGTCAGGATTTCTTTCCTCTCTGGCCAATGAGCCTTTCGCAAGCTCAAGAATTGTTCCATCTACTTCTTTGCTGTGGCTCTTCCCCTGGCTTTGATGGATTCCTTACCCACATGTGCTTGTGCCAGTCAATGCTTCTCTAGACTTGAGAAGGGCCCTCTTCAGACCTGCGGCTTTCTCTTCAGATCATCGCCAACTCTTCTTTCTGGCATCCTGACTTATGAATTCTAGCCATCTTTACTCATCAAAATCTGAATGCTGTTGCTACTTCTCAGCAATACTGCCAGGTTCTTTGGTTTCACACTCTCTGCTCTGAAGCACAAGTGGTAAGCTAGGAAAATAATTAGACTCAGTTTTCATTTTTTTCCCTTTCTCTTAAGGATCACTATCCTGTACCACCTATTAGTCAAATAATTTATATATGTGTGTGTGTGTGTGTGTGTGTATTTTTAATTGTCTAACTTTTTAAAAAAATTAAGTGAGGTGGCAAAACAAGTTCTAGTTATCATATCATGATAACAATGTTATTAATTATATATATTTTTGTACACTTACCCAAACATACATATATGATAAGATAAAGCAAACAGCAGTCGAGTTAAAATCCAAGGTTTTCATTATTACGAGAAAAGAGATGCAAATAGAAAATTAAACAAGCTAAGATAAAACTCTGTAATTCTAAATTTGAATTGCACATAAGACCTGATTCTTTTTCCATGCTTCAGGAGACTGGTTAGATTTTAAGGACTCCTGTGGCAGCCCTTTCAATTGCGCAGACTAAAACCCTGCAGTAGTCCTCCCCTCCCTCTCCCATGCTCCATGCAGCAACTCTGCAGAGCCAAGTGACTGAAAAGAGTCACACACACAATAAAAGAAAATACAAGCAAATATTAGAAAGATCTCGGACTTTTAGGCATCATTCCCAGGAAATATTATTGATCACACAGGACACACTTTGTCTTAAGATTGTAAAGCATTAAGATCCCTTTTAGAGGTTTATTTTTTACCTTTCAGGGCTACACTATCAAGTCGATGAAGGCAAGAATCTTCCTCCACTATAACTGCTGATATATTTCAAGCACTGAAATATGCTTGGCATATAGTAGCTTTATAGTAAATATTCATTGAATGAAAAGAATAAAATATTAAGACATGTATGCCAGTGTGTAGTACAAATTATACAAACTGTATTATTAGTAGAACCAGTAACTACATATTGTGTAAACAGATATTGTGAAACTAGAAATGGAGATAAAGAGATTCAAGAAAAGGCTATGTCTTAATGAATATGAAATGCTGATGCCATGGAGTATGGTCTTTGTTGCACAAGTAATGGAAGATTTGCTAATTTTTTTTAAAGGAAGTACAAGGTCTGAGATGCATTTTGGTGACTATTTAGGGAGAGACTTGAGGAAATTAAGAATGAACACAAGGTTATTACAATAGGTATGTTAAAGATGATGAATGTCCAACTTAGGGAAAGGGGGATGAGGAGGAGAGGGAGACATAGGACATTATAAACCATAGGCCATTTTTAGGAGGACATGGTTCTTGACTGGATAGAAAGAATGAGGGAGAGAAAATATTTAAAATGACAGTGAAATTTTTTGATTTGGCATTTAGAGGATAGTAACTTCATTAATGAGATAATTGAATATAACTCACCAAGACTGCTGCTGCTGCTAAGTCACTTCAGTGGTGTCCAACTTCGTGTGACTCCATAGGCGGTAACCCACCAGGCTCCCCTGTCCCTGGGAATCTTCAGGCAAGAATACTGGAGTTGATTGCCATTTCCTTCTACAATGCATGCATGCATGCTAAGTCGCTTCAGTCATGTCTGACTCTTTGCCACGCTATGATCAGCATCCCACCAGGCTCCTCTGTCCACGGGAGTCTCTAGGTAAGAATACTGGAGTGGGTTGCCATTTCTTTCACCAAGACTACTTATTGTAATTAAATGTGCAGCCTTCTATGTAATTCATATTTGAGACAACTCCATGAAAGCCCAGCGTATGACTCATAGGACTCATTGCAGTCATTCTGCTCCAGCCCATCCCCATGGTATTTTTATTCACAAAGACATCTGTTCTATAAGATTCACTTTCCAATAGTTCTAGACAAGTGCATGTTAATAGAAACTAATACATTTTGCCTTACACTTTCAATTACTTATAACATCAAAAGGACAAAAATTAGTTTAAGAACAGGTTCTACATACATTCCAATAAGATTCCTTAAATACAATAACAACAACAAAAATACCAAAGGAAATAGCTGTAAGAATTTAGAGTTAGCATTTCAAGAACAGGTTCTTTATGAAAGCCTAAATTGAAGCAGTTTTAAAAAGTCAACAGGAAAAAGTCAACAAAAGTAAAGAACCGAAAAATAGTATGATGGTGAGAAAATGTGTGTCTATTCCCTCAGACAAGATTAAACTAGAGATCTGAAAATTGAATGGGGTAGTTCAATGTGAAATATCTCAATTTGTCTACAGTCCTGAGATGCCTACATACTATCAGTCACGCCTGCTGTAAACTAGAGGATGTCCAAAGGATCGAGTTAAAATTAGGAAAGAAGATATTTTCTTTTTCTATCATACTATATTTGAAGCTGGTATTAAAACGTGATTATTTCACATACTGCAGATTGTATTACATAGAGCTAATGGTTACACTAAGGAGGGCCTATAAAAATGCTCCAGGTGCCTCAATTAGCCAGTAATGTGGCATAGGGGAAGCATTTCAGCCCTGTTGTCCTGACCTACCATGTCTCGGCATCACCAGTTCACATCCTTTCCCTTTTCTACCCCTGCTTAAATTTAATTTAGGATTGACTTCTACTCCCAGCAAAATGAAAGAAACTCAGGTCACCTACAATACTCTGCACAAAATCACAATGCAAACTAAAGAAAGTTACAGAAGCACTTGACGTTGAAAGAAAAAGATATGTCATGACGACATAGCTGCCTAGGAAGCAGATGCCTACTCAGCGACTTACATGGTTAGGGAGTTTCATAAACACAGCATCATTTTTCATCACTAAATACCTGTTGATTTCATGACAATTATGAAGCATGCTTTTGTTATTTATTTGTATTTCAATAAGTACTTTATTTTCAAGAAATACTTTTTCTCTTTAGAGAAAATCAACCCTTCCTGTTGATTCTGTTAAAATAATCAACATATTGCTGATACCAAATTTTTGGTGCATGACCTACATAATAAAGCACACAAATTTTAGGTATACAAATTTGTGTGTGTGTGTGTAAACAACATTCAAATCAAGATATAGGTTATTTACAGAGGCTACTCTATGGCTCTTCCAAGTCAGTACCTCTCTCCCTGAAATAGCCAGTGTTCTTAATGCTACCACCACAAAGTATTTTTGCCTGTTACTGAATTTCATATAAATGAACTCAGGTACTATATGTTTTTTCATGTCTACCTGCTTTTGGATGTCTCTATGTATGTGAGATTTATACATGTTTAGATCAATGTATAATTTATTATCATACTCCATTGACAATTTGCTTAGTCTGTTTATTTTAAAAGCTATACAACACTGTTGAAAGAAATTAAATAAGATCCAAATAAATGGAAAAACATGTCTTGCTTATGGATTGGAGTATTTAATGCTTTTAAGATAGGAACGCTCCCTGAATATATCTACAGATCCAATGGAATATTTATTAGAATCTCAATTTACTTAATTTTAGGAGTTAAAAAGCTGTCTAAAGTTCCTAAACAATTGCAAGGGATTTGATATAACAACAATAACAGCAGAAATCTTGAAAAAGAACAAGGTGGGAAGACTCACATTTCCCAATTCCACAACTTGCTAGAAAACAATAGTAATAAGAAAGTGATACTGACATAAAGATGGAAATTTAGATCAATGTAATAAAACTAAGAATCCAGAAATAGAATGAAGTGTCTATGTCCAACTGATTTCAACAAAAGGTCAGAAGTATTCAGTGGAAAAGAAATAGTCTTTTCAACAAATGGTGCTAGAACAATTTGATACCACATCAAAATAAAGAAGTGAGATGCTTCCCTTACATGATATACAATAATTAACTCAAAATTGATGGAAAATCAATGAGAAACCAAAAAACTAGCAAACCAATGGAAATGTAATTAACATACATACTACTGGAAAAAATTAATATCTAGTGTATATAAATAATTCCTAAAAATCAGTAAGCAAAATATAAAAAGCCAGACAAAAGATTTGAGATGCCACACTATTTTATAAATTCCTTAAATTATAGTTCATTTTTACATATTGATTCATCAACTAAGCCATGGAACTTTAATTATTTAGAGCCTTTTTCTTTACAAATAGTGAGACACACACACACATACATACAAAGACAGTATAGAGAGAGATAGTTGAGTATATGTATGAAAAAGTAGGGCTAAGATACTGTTATTCTGGTGAGTTGAACCGATACAGATAAAAACTTATTTATTTTTATTTTTATTTTTTAAATTAAATTTATTTATTTTTTTAATTACAATACTGTATTTGTTTTGCCATACATTGACACGAATCAGCCATAGGTGAACACAATCGCCCAATGCCGAAGCCCCCTCCCACCTCCCACCCCACATCCTCTACCTGAATCATCCTGTGCATCAGCCCCATGCATCCTGCATCCTACACCAAACATAGATTAGCGCTTCGTTTCTTACAGGAAAATACACACGCTTCACTGCCATTCTCCCAAACCATCCCACCCTTTCCCTCTCCCTCAGAGTCCAAAAGTCCACTCTATACCTCTGTGTCTCTTGTTGTCTCACATATAGGGTCATCATTACTGTCTTCTAAATTCCATATATATGTGTCAGTATACTGTATTGGTGTTTTTCTTTCTGGCTTACTTCACTCTGTATTTATTTTAAATATTTACTATGATTACCCCTTCCAGATCTTATTTTCTTTATTAAGGTTTTGTTAGAAAACAACTATAGTAGACATTTTGTAACATTTGAAAAGTAAATTTAACTATTTGAAGAATAACTTGACACGATCAGTAACCATTTAAAATCTTTATAACTATTGACTCAGCATTTTTACTTCTAGAGATTTATTCAACAGATACACTCATATATTACTGATATATAAATAAAGGTAGATAAATATATGCATTATTTGGGCATGGTTTCTAAGTATGACAAATTTTTGTGACTTAATTTATTTTTTAATTTTAGACTGGTTAAATGAATTTTTGTGTATGCAAATAATAGAATAATATTCTTAGTTTAATTGACCTATATAACTCAATATAGGAAAATACCCACTTTTATTATGTAGTAAGCCTATATACAGGTCAGGAAGCAACAGTTAGATCTGGACATGGATCAATAGACTGGTTCCAAATAGGAAAAGGAGTACGTCAAGGCTGTATATTGTCACCCTGCTTATTTAACTTATATGCAGAGTACATCATGAGAAACACTGGGCTGGAAGAGACACAAGCTGGAATCAAGATTGACAGGAGAAATATCAATAACCTCAGATATGCAGATGACACCACCCTTATGGCAGAAAGTGAAGAGGAGCTAAAAAGCCTCTTGATGAAAGTAAAAGAGGAGAGTGAAAAAGTTGGCTTAACGCTCCACATTCAGAAAACGAAGATCATGGCATCCAGTCCCATCACTTCATGGGAAATAGATGGGGAAACAGTGGAAACAGTGTCAGACTTTATTTATTTATTTATTTATTTATTTATTTATGGCTCCAAAATCACTACAGATGGTGATTGCAGCCATGAAATTAAAAGACACTTACTCCTTGGAAGAAAAGTTATGACCAACCTAGATAGCATATTCAAAAGCAGAGACATTACTTTGCCAACAAAGGTCCGTCTAGTCAAGGCTATGGTTTTTCTTGTGGTCATGTATGGATGTGAGAGTTGGACTGTGAAGAAGGCTGAGTGCAGAAGAATTGTTGCTTTTGAACTGTGGTGTTGGAGAAGACTCTTGAGAGTCCCTTGGACTGCAAAGAGATCCAACCAGTCCATTCTGAAGGAGATCAGTCCTGGGATTTCTTTGGAAGGACTGATGCTAAAGCTGAAACTCCAGTACTTTGGCCACCTCATGTGAAGAGTTGACTCATTAGAAAAGACTTTGATGCTGGGAGAGATTGTGGGCAGGAGGAGAAGGGGACGATAGAGGATGAGATGGCTGGATGGCATCACCGACTCGATGGACATGAGTCTGAGTGAACTCCAGGAGTTGGTGATGGACAGGAGGCCTGGTGTGCTGCAATTCATGGGGTGGCAAAGAGTCAGACACGACTGAGTAACTTAACTAAACTGAAGAATTAATCAAGTTGAAAAACAAAATACAGAATATGACATAGTCTAAACAGAAACAAACAAAAAAGAAAACATTTGGAAAGATATACATTAATGTGAATTCACTATGATTTCTTCCAGGGAATGAAGTTTGGGAGAACAGAAATTGGGAAAATTAGTAACCTTTATTATGATTAAGTTTCTTGCTGTAAATATATTAATTTTACAATTAAAATACCTAACAGAGATTAGAACAGAGTAAATAGGCAAGAATTTGTCAAGCCTTTTTAAATTGTATTGTACATTGCCCAAAACATACACCTATCTTTGAGACTACATTCTGTGCTCAAGTTGTCAAGAGTGAGTAATATTTGTAATTTCAAGTGACACAGTATGGATAAGAGACAGATGAAGTTAATGTAATGTTCGAATTTAGGCAATGATCTCAAAGTATCCTCCACTGATCTGTTAAAAAAATAAAGAAAAGTACTGGAAATGAACAATGAATTTGACTGATTTGAAAGTCTCTCATTTCTTTCTCTCTGATGAACTTGTGATAGAGATGCCCAATGACTGGTGAGATACCCAGAATGCAGGCAGCAGAGAATGTAAAAGCTATAAGCTGTTAGCACACGGACAGCTGAGAGCTGATATTCTTTGAAAAATAAAAATAAATGCTAAATGTCAATATTTAATATCTCACTGTTTGTCTCAGCTGATCAGTTTTGCTGGAGTTGATTCACAGTAACTGTTATATTTGTATGATTTCTAAACCATTATATTCAGAAAATTTGCCAGATTTTACACATATATCCTACTTCACAATTTTTTAGAAGCTTATAATGAATGTTTTCTTTGGAATTTCTCACAAGGAGTGCCTCACAATTTTTCAGTTGATGTAAATATTATTTGGAAGAAAATACTATTTTTAAATGGCTAGAAAACTGTTCATATTGTAAAAGATATGATCATGGCTTTACTGAAACCTGCCATAGCAACCTTTAAGTAATAGAAGGCACCATGGAAGCTTACTCCAAATCATCTACCTGAAGGAGCCTAGCCATTCTCTAGAGGTGCCAAAAGATCACAGCACCCAAAACTCTTTAGAGCTGCCTGCCTATTACTCAAATATCCCCTAGAGGGATGATAACTACATCATAGATTACAGCTTAACTCTATTTTCCACAACATGATAGTTTATAAAATTACCATCTAAGCTATAGCATTTCTATTTGATTTATGCCCAGCCTGAGGCATGAAGCCTACTTTCTTCCAGGAGGAAATTATGCTCTCTTGAATGGAAAGAGTAGATGACAACCATAAAATAACTCAGATCCCCTCCCCCTCCTCCAGTTAGCTACATTCTTTATTTTTCACAAAACTGCGAAGAACTAGGAGACTACTAATGTTTCTGGCTTGGGTAAATAAGAAAGATTTAGACTCTGATTTTATTTGTTGCATACATATGCTTCTAAAGTTTATACTCTAGCCAGTATTTGTCCAGAAATTGGTTAAATTTAGTTAGAGAAGGAATTAATAAATTATAACTTTATTATGTATTCCATTTTATGCCCCTATCTGTTTTATGAAACACTTAATCATTTTTTGATGTGTACAACTTAGTGAATAATGATGCTTAAAACTGACCTCAGCAGGTCACAGGTTAATTCAATTTCCATTTACTCATATGTAAGAAATTTTCCCAGAAAAAAAAAATGATAAGAAGGATGAGAAAAACTATTTTAAAAAATAAATCAATGCATGTTATGGGAACACAAGTGGAACATTTATTTCAACCAATTAAATAAAAATTATATATTTTGATAGTAGAGCATTAGAAAAGTGATGATGAATAATGGTATAAATTAAACAAGACCCAAGAATACAAATTACCTTACTTTTTAGTAGCCAGTCCAGCCTTGAAATGATGATCTAATGAAACAGTGAAATCTTTTTTATAATCTTGTTTGTTGTTAAAAGCCTAATCATGTTGTAAAAGTCTAATTCAGTAGATGGAAGTCTAATTCAGTGGATATTTTCCTATTTCAAGCCAGCCAAAAACACAGAGTTTGTTTCCTCCATGTTCCCATGGCAAGCTCCTTTGTCCATGGGCTTTTCCAGGAAAGAATACTGGAGTAGGTTGCCATTTCCTTCTCCCAAAGAACTTTCTGACCCAGGGATTGAAACTTGGTCTCCTGTAACGCAGGCAGTCTCCTGCACTGCAGGCATATTCTTTACTGAATGAGCCACTAGGGAAGCCCCTGCGTAGGTACTGACAGTTATTTTAAAGAAGACTATGAAAGGAAGCACCAGTCTACAGGATACAGGATGCTTGGGGCTGGTGCACAGGATGATCCAGAGAGATGATATGGGGTGGGAGGTGGGAGGGGGTTTCAGGATTGGGAGCTCGTGTACACCCGTGGCTGATTCATGTCAATGCATGGCAAAACCAATACAGTATTGTAAAGTAGAATAAAGTAAAAATAAAAATTTTAAATAAATAAATATTAAATTAAAAAAAGAATATGATATTTTCATGTGAATTAGCTCAATAAAGCAGGAGTTAACTCTCAAGTTTCTGAGAAACTACAGTCTATATTTTTGCATCTTCTAGTTTTGGCTATGAAGACTACAGAGTTTGCAATAGGTACAGAAAAAAGGCAATGCAGGTTTCCATTTGGATAAATGGACTGAGGCCTTGACAATGGCGCTCATGATGGTTCTTTCAATGGGAAAAGCATCCTGTCTTAGAGCCCATGTTCTGCAACCACACTTGTCACACTGAAACTCATGATTGAATTTTTTTTTTCTTTTACATTAAAATGGTTATACACTATGTCCAAGTGGGATTTATTCCTGGAATTTAAGAATGGGTCAACAGACAAAAATTGATCAATGTGATATTCACTTTAATAGAATGCAGGAAAGAAAACAAAATCATCTCGATTGATGCAATAAAAGATTTTGACAAAATTTCACATCTTTTCACTATAAAAACACTTAATGAACTAGAAACAGAAGGAAACTAACTCACTATGATAAAGACTATATATGAAAAACCCACAGCTAACAACATTCAATGGTAAAAGCCTTTCCTCTAGAATTAGAAGCAATGCCCACTTTTGCCACTTCTAGTCAATATTATATTAGAGGTTCTAGATGACATAATGGCAAGACAAATCTAACCAGTTCAGTCCAAAATGTCCTAAATCTTCTAAGTGTTTTTCTTACTTGTTGCCAAAACTGACCAGACTTTAGAGGGAATTCAGTTCAGTTCAGTTCAGTCACTCAGTTGTCTCAGACTCTTTGTGACCCCATGGACTGCAGCACACCAGGCCTCCCTGTCCATCACCAACTCCTGGAGCTTACTCAAACTCATGTCCATTGAGTCTGTGATGCCATTCAACCATCTTCTGTCATCCCCTTCTTTTCCCACCCTCAATCTTTCCCAGCATCAGGGTCTTTCCAAATGAGTCAGCACTTCGCATCAGACGGCCAAAGTACTGGAGTTTCAGCTTCAACATCAGTCCTTCCAATGAGCACTCAGACTGATTTCCCTTAGGATGGACTGGTTTGATCTCCTTGCAGTCCAAGGGACTCCCAAGAGTCTTCTCTAGCACCACAGTTCAAAAGCATCAATTCTTTGGCACTCAGCTTTCTTTAGAGTTGAACTCTCAAATCCATACATGACTACTGGAAAAACCATAGCTTTGACTAGACAGACCTTTGTTGCCAAAGTAATGTCTCTGCTTTTTAATATGCTGTCTAGATTGGTCATAATTTTTTTTTTCCCAAGGAGTAAATATCTTTTATTTCCTGTCTGCAGTCATCATCTGCGGTGATTTTGGAGCCAAAAAAAAATAAAGTCTGACACTGTTTCCACTGTTTCCCCATCTATTTCCCATGAATTGATGGGACCAAATGCCATGATCTTCGTTTTCTGACTGTTGAGCTTTAAGCCAACTTTTTCACTCTCCTCTTTCACTTTCATCAAGAGGCTTTTTAGCTCCTCTTCACTTTCTGCCATAAGATGGCACTTGGTGCCATCTGGATATCTGAGGTTATTGATATTTCTCCCGGCAATCTTGATTCCAGCTTGTACTTCATTCAGCCCAGCGTTTCTCATGATGTACTCTGCATATAAGTTAAATAAGCAGGGTGACAATATACAGCCTTGACATACTCCTTTTCCTATTTGGAACCAGTGTGTTGTTCCATGTCCAGGTCTAACTGTTGCTTCCTGACCTGCATAAGATTTCTCAAGAGGCAAGTCAGGTGGTCTGGTGTTCCCATCTCTTTCAGAATTTTCCATAGTATGTTGTGATCCACACAGTCAAAGGCTTTGGCATAGTCAATAAAGCAGAAATAGATGTTTTCCTGCAAATCTCTTGTTTTTTTGGCTGATCCAAGGGATGTTGGCAATTTGATATCTGGTTCCTCTGCCTTTTCTAAAACCAGCTTGAACATCTAGAATTCCATGGTTCACATATTGTTGAAGCCTGGCTTGAAGAATTTTGAGCATCACTTTACTAGTGTGTGAGCAGAGTGCAACTGTGTGGTAGTTTGAGCATTCTTTGGCATTGCCTTTCTTAGGGATTAGAATGAAAACTGAACTTTTCCAGTCCTGTGGTCACTGCTGAGTTTTCCAAATTTGCTGGCATACTGAGTGCAGCACTTTCACAGCATCATCTTTCAGGATTTGAAATAGCTCAACTGGAATTCCATCACCTCCACTAGCTTTGCTCGTAGTGATGCTTCCTAAGGCCCACTTGACTTCATATCCAGGATGTCTGGCTCTAGGTGAGTGATCACACCATTGTGGTTATCTGAGGGAATTAGACAGATATTTTCTTATCTTGTAAGCTCAGCTCCTAGTAAATGCTAAGTAAATATTTTGATTGGGAAGGAATTAACTAAATTGGACAGAAATTGCATAGAAAGTCACCACTGGGAATTTGGAAATATGTGATCCCAAGGAAGGAATCTCAGCTATAATTGTGAGAAGAACAAAATATGTTACAGATTTAGAATTATTATTGGACACATGAATGTTGCAGTAAATAGCATATACATATCATTCTAATGCACCTATTTTTCTTCTTCTTGAAAACGTCATTTTGAGCCAAGAGTACTCTGGAAGATCTACCTGTGTTCTTTACTCAAGAAAATGTATCCCAGCTTTGTTCTCTTCTAGTTATAGTTTTAGGACTTCCCTGATAGCTCAGCTGGTAAAGAATCCACCTGCAATACAGGAGACCCCAGTTCAATTTCTGGGTCAGGAAGATCCCCTGGACAAGGGATAGGCTACCCACTCCAGTATTCTTGGCCTTCCTTTATGGGTCAGCTGGTAAAGAATCTGCCTTCCATGCAGGAGACCTGGGTTTGATCCCTAGGTTGGGAAGATCCCCTGGAGAAGAGAAAGGCTACCTACTCCAGTATTCTAGCCTGGAGAATTCCATGGGTTGCAAAGAGTCGGACATGAATGGGCAACTTAGAAAGAGTCGGACAAGTTACAGAGAGTCAGACATGACTGGACAAGTTACAGTTTTAAAGCAGAAATCCACCTCATTCTATTAATAGAAATCAAGATAGGTGTGTTTGAGGTGTGTGTAGAATCTTATCATCATCCCTGGTTTTATTCTAAGTTGGAATTTAACATTTTTATTTCCTCTAAAGAAAATGACTCATATTTTGAAAAAAAAGGGAAAACTGGGAAAAGTTTTTTTTTAAAAACCTATAGTGTTGCATTTAAAAAAATAGAGCATCTAAAAGTGCAATACTTAAAAAATAGTTACAAATAATTGACTCATTTTCATCTTTGGGGGAGAAATGAAAGTATAAACATACTTTTAAAATGTAAAAGTTGGCAAAGACATATAAAAGATCAATATTCTATTTGGCATGCCTTATACATAACTTCAACAGCCTGTGCTGAGATATTTCAGCATAGTACAATGACATGTTGCAGGCAATTTTATTTCAATCATTCTAGCATAAAGAGATAAAAAATTGAGCAAAGTAATTTTTGGCAATAACCGATATCCTGAATAATCTGATTTAAAAATACAATCTAAAAATCTGAACTAGTACTTGCAAAATATGCAAACAGCCAGTGATTTATTGAAATATCTTTTACTTGGAGATGAACTATGTGACTGGAAATGTAGATACTGAATAAAGATATCAAAGGGGCTAAGTATTTTCATTCACATAGCATTTTATTGGCAATTTAGCTTTTAGAAACAAATAGCAAATCAGCAAATCACTTTGGGGGCGTCAGATTTATCTGTGATGAAGCCCATGCATTCCTTTCCTTTCAATAATTCCAATTAAATAATACATTTAAATGAGGTTGGTAGAAATAGTGTAACTCTTAAACCTGGTATCACAAATCTATTCCTCCTTGATGGGGGTGTGAACTGTGTGGAAATGTTTTGTCGTTGTAAAACCAGGTGGTTTAATTGAATATATAAACTGATTTAAACGAGATAGTATTTTGCTGATGCTATGCTTTTTAAAGCAACATTGAAATTATAGACTTGTAAACTAATAAAATCAGAGTACAGAGCTGCTACTGTATTTCGAGGTGACTTCAGTAAAGACAGATTTTTTTGAAGATAGAGCGTGGTTGTAGTTTTGTTTTGTTTTGTTTTCTCCCAATAAAAGAAAAACACTAGAGACGTTATCTCAGCAGTTTTTAAAAGTTTATATATTTCAGTTCAGTTCAGTCACTCAGTCATGTCCAACCCTTTGAGACCCCATGAACTGCAGCACACTAGGCCTCCCTGTCCATCACCAGCTCCTGGAGTTCACTCAGACTCGAGTCGGTGATGCCATCCAGCCATCTCATCCTCTGTTGTCCCCTTCTCCTCCTGCCCCCAATCCCTCCCAGCAACATTCTTTTCCAATGAATCAACTCTTCTCATGAGGTGGCCAAAGTACTGGAGTTTCAGCTTTAGCATCATTCCTTCCAAAGAAATCCCAGGGCTGATGTCCTTCAGAATGGACTGGTTGGATCTCCTTGCAGTCCAAGGGACTCTCAAGAGTCTTCTCCAACACCACAGTTCAAAAGCAGCTTTCTTCATAGTCCAACTCTCACATCCATACATGACCAATGGAAAAACCATAGCCTTGACTAGACGGACCTTTGTTGGCAAAGTAATATCTCTGCTTTTCAATATGCTATCTAGGTTGGTCATAATGTTCCTTCCAAGGAGTAAGCGTCTTTTAATTTCATGGCTGCAGTCACCATCTGCAGTGATTTTGGAGCTCTCCCCCAAAAATAAAGTCTGACACTCTTTCCACTGTTTCCCCAACTATTTAGGTCTACCTGTATATAAATTCTGTTTTTATGATTGAGTTTCTGGCCTCAAATGTTTACTCGAGTAAAGAGAAAAGATTTGAAGAGAAAGGATTCTATCTTGTGTATGGCGTAGTTGTTGAAAAGACCAATACTCTCTAGGCTAATGGGTTCTACTTAAAATGGCAAAAGCTCTTAACCCAAAAGAAAAGAAACCTATTAAGTCTTTCACAATGTAGATGAATAATATTTTACACAATTGTGCTTAGTCACTCACTCATGTCCAACTCTCTGAGACCCCATGGACTGAAGCCCACGAGGCTCCTCTGTCCATGGGAATTCTTCAGACAAGAATACTGGAGTGGGTTGCTATGACCTCCTCCAGGGATCCCTTCCCAACCAAGGGATCAAACTCACGTCTCCCACATTGCAAGCATTTATACAGTTGGTATTTTCTAAAAGCAAATATCTTAAAGTTGATCATTTAAAATTTTTGAATCTTATAACTTTTGATATGGCTATTTTTTTAGAGAAAAAGCTAACACAAAATAAATTTTATTTGAAGATGACAAAATGTTCTAAATATTTTTAAGCTGCAGTTTTTGTTAGTCACTCAGTCATGTCTGACTCTTTGTGACCCCATGGACTGTAGGCTGCCAGGCTCCTCTGTCCATGGGATTCTTCAGGTAAGAATACTAGGTGGGTTGCCATTTTTTTCCATTTAAGCTTAAGAAAGGGCTTTTAAAAAGTACTTATATAAATGAACTTACTCACAAAATATAAAGAGACTCAGAGACAGAGAACAAGACTTATGGTTGCTGGGAAGAAAGATGGGGAGAAAGGATAGTTAGGGAGTTTGAGATGGACATGCATACACTGCTGTATTTAAAATGGACTAACCAACAAGGACCAAGAGGGACTTACTGTACATGGAACTCTGCTCAATGTTATACGGCGGCCTGGATGGGGAGAGAGTTTTGGGAGAATGAATGCATGTATATGCATGGCTGGGTCCCTTCCTTCACTGTTCACCTGAAACCATCACAAAGTTGTTAATCGACTGTCGTTATTCAGTCGCTCAGTAATATGCGACCCTGTGGACTACAGCATGCCAGGCTTCCCTGTCCTTCACCATCCTCCTGAGTTTGCTCCAACTCTTGTCCATTGAGTCTGTGATGTCATCCAACCATCTCTTCCTCTATCACCCCCTTCTCCTCCTGCCTTCAGTCTTTCCCAGCATCAGAGTCTTTTCCAATGAGTCAGTTCTTCGCATCAGGTGGCCAAAGTATTGGAGCTTCAGCTTCAACATCATTCCTTCCAATGAATATTCAGGGCTTATTTCCTTTAGGACTGACTGGCTTGATCGTTAATCGACCATAAACCAATACAAAATAAGTTAAATAACAATGAATTAAGAAGTATTTACAAAACAAGTTAATTTCTGTACTCAACAAAGGTTTCTCTGCCCAACACACTGGGACACCAAAGAGATCTGAATATCTGTACATCTGAGGGTGAGTGAACTGGCACACACAGAAAATATGAAACAGTGGAGGCAGTGCCTCTGATCCCAGCCGCACCCAACTGACTGACCCTACAGCCCCAGAAAACCCAATAACAGCACCCTGCTCTGCCCCCTGGCCACTGCAGTGCCCGCAGGGAGTTTGGCAGCAGCACCCTGAGTCCACAACCTTGTCTTTCCAGCTGCAGCAGCGCTTGTGACTCCGGCCCCTGCCTGTGGTGGTGGCCTTCCCAAATCCCACAACCCCAGGACGACATCAGCAACCACGACTTCAGACTTGGTGGAGGTACCTGCCATCCCAGCGCTCCCAGTGGTGATGCCAGCCGCAGCAGCAGCAGCAGCAAGGCACCAGCCATCGCAGAGGCACAAGCAAAGAAAATGAAGGAACGGGCGACGCATCTGGCCTTGGCTGTGGAAGGTGGAAAGTGTAGGTAGCCTGAAGCAGGGCAGACAAGGGACCAAAAATTTGTGCTATAGCGCCACCTACTGCAAAAGCAAAATAAAGGCTTCTAATTACCAACGTGTTGAATTGGCACGTTGCAATTCAAAGTTAAAAAATAGAAGAAAAAAGATTTATTTAAATAAGAAAAGTGCTCCTACAGTCCATTAAATGCATGTGCAGAGAAACAGTTCATCATTTACCATGATAAACCGTGGTAACACAGTACCACAAAAAGAAAATGACAATCCCCCAGAAACCAAACTCAAAGTCGCAGGATATTAACCTATAGAGAATTCAAATTAACTCTCAAAGAAAGTCAATAAACTGCGGGAAAACCGAGAAAGGCAGTCCAATGAATTCAGGAATAAAATTAATGAACACAAGGAATATTTTAACAGAAAAAATCAAAACTCTAAAAATAGAAATACAATTCTGAAGCTGAGAAACCCAATAAATGACATGAAGAATGCACTACAAAGCAATAGAAACAGCAGACTATATGGAAGAGAAAATTAGTGAGCTTGAAGACAGAAATCTAGAAATGATATAGGCAGAAGAGAAGAGAGAACTAAGATATAAAAAAATACAGAAATTCTATCAGAACTATCTGATTCCATTAAGAAGGGCAGTATAATATAATGGGTATCCCAGAAGAAGAAAGAGAGAAGGCCGCAGAGAGTTATCTCATACCTAGGGAAGAAACTGAATATACAAGTCCATGAAGCTAAGAGTACTGCTAGTTACCTCCATGGGAAAAGATCTTCTCCAATACACATTAGCTTAAAACAGTCAAAAGTTCTTGACAAAGAAAGAATTTAAAAGACAACCAGAGCAAAAACAAAAACAAACAGTTGCCTACAAAGGAACCCCCAACAGGCCATCAACAGATTTCTCAGCAGACACTGCATAGAAGAGTATAACATACTCAAAATATTGAAAGATAAATAGCCAAGAATAGTCTATCAGAAAATGTATCTTTTAGATATGAAGTTGGGGAAACGCTTTTCCAGCTTTTTTCAGAAACTGAGGGAGTTAATTATCCATAGAACTGCCTTACAAAGAAATTTTGAAAGGAGCTCTTGTACCTGAAACACAAAGGCAAAAGTACAAAAAAACACTTTGATTAAGGTAATAAATATACAAGCAGAGTCCGGAGACTGCAACTCTATATCAGACTAGGTTGTTAAACACTTAATTATAGCATAAAGCTTAAAGGGAAAAAAAGCAGTAAAAATAACCATAGCTATTTCAATTCAGTAATGAAGTCAACATAAAAAGGGGTATTTTGAGACAACAAAAACATAAAAGGGGAAGAGAAGGACAGAGCCCATATATACAAATGAAGATAAGATGCTATCAGCAGAGAATGTACTATTTTATCTATGAGACATTACATACAAATCTCATGGGAATCACAAAACACAGATTTAGAAGAGACACAAGTTATAGAAGAAAGAGGAAACTCAGAAAAATATCCCAGAAAGCCACCACACTAAACTGGCAGATAAACTCAAGGAAAAAGAAACAATGACAATAAATAGCAACCAGACAAAAATGCACTGGTCATAGCAAACACCCTCTTCCAACAACACAAGAGAAGACTCTACACATGGACATCACCAGATGGTCAACACCGAAATCAGATTGATTATGTTCTTTGCAGCCAAAGATGGAGAAGCTCTATACAGTCAACAAAAACAAGACCAGGAGCTGACTGTGGCTCAGATCATGAACTACTTATTACCAAATTCAGACTTAAACTGAAGAAAGTAGGGAAAACCACTAGACCATTCAGGTATGATCTAAATCAAATCCCTTATGATTATACAGTGGAAGTGAGAAATAGATTTAAGGGCCTAGATCTGATAGATAGAGTGTCTGATAAACTATGGATGGACGTTTGTGACATTGTCCAGGAGACAGGGATCAAGACCATCCCCATGGAAAAGAAATGCAAAAAGGCAAAATGGCTGTCTGGGGAGGCCTAAAAGAAGAGAGGCGAAAAGCAAAGGAAAAAAGGAAAGATATAAGCATCTGAATGCAGAGTTCCAAAGAACAGCAAGAAGAGATAAGAAAGCCTTCTTCAGCGATCAATGCAAAGAAATAGAGGAAAAGAACAGAATGGGAAAGACTAGAGATCTCTTCAAGAAAATCAGAGATACCAAGGGAACACTTCATGTGAAGATGGGCTTGATAAAGGACAGAAATGGTATAGACCTAACAGAAGCAGAAGATATTAAGAAGAGGTGACAAGAATACACGGAAGAACTGTCCAAATAAGATTTTCACAACCCAGATAATCATGATGATGTGATCACTCATCTAGAGCCAGATATCTTGGAATGTGAAGTCAAGTGGGCCTCAGAAAGCATCACTAAGAACAAAGCTAGTGGAGGTGATGGAATTCCAGTTGAGCTGTTTCAAATCCTGAAAGATGATCCTGAAAGTGCTGCACTCAATATGCCAGAAAATTTGGAAAACTCAGCAGTGGCCACAGGACTGGAAAAGGTCAGTTTTCATTCCAATTCCAAAGAAAGGCAATGCCAAAGAATGCTCAAACGACCGCACAATTGCACTCATCTCACATGCTAGTAAAGTAATGCTCAAAATTCTCCAAGGCAGGCTTCAGCAGTATATGAACCGTGAACTCCCTGATGTTTAAGCTGGTTTTAGAAAAGGCAGAGGAACCAGAGATCAAATTGCCAACATCTGCTGGATCATCGAAAAAGCAAGAGAGTTCCAGGAAAACATCTGTTTCTGCTTTATTGACTATGCCAAAGCCTTTGACTGTGTGGATCACAATAAACTGTGGAAAATTCTGAAAGAGATGGGAATACCAGATCACCTAACCTGCCTTTTGAGAAATATGTACGCAGGTCAGGAAGCAACAGTTAGAACTGGACATGGAACAACAGACTGGTTTCAAATAGGAAAAGGAGTACATCAAGGCTGTATATTGTCACCCTGCTTATTTAACTTCTATGCAGAGTACATCATGAGAAACGCTGGACTGGAAGAAACACAAGCTGGAATCAAGATTGCCGGGAGAAATATCAATAACTCAGATATGCAGATGACACCACCCTTATGGCAGAAAGTGAAGAGGAGCTAAAAAGCCTCTTGATGAAAGAGGAGAGTGAAAAAGTTGGCTTAAAGCTCAACATTCAGAAAATGAAGATCATGGCATTCGGTCCCATCACTTCATGGGAAATAGATGGGGAAACAGTGGAAACAGTGGCTGACTTTATTTCGGGGGCTCCAAAATCACTGCAGATGGTGACTGCAGCCATGAAATTAGAAGATGCTTACTCCTTGGAAGAAAAGTTATGACCAACCTAGATAGTATATTCAAAAGCAGAGACACTACTTTTCCGACTAAGGTCCATCTAGTCAAGGCTATGGTTTTTCCTGTGGTCATGTATGGATGTGAGAGTTGGACTGTGAAGAAGGCTGAGCACCAAAGAATTGATGCTTTTGAACTGTGGTGTTGGAGAAGACTCTTGAGTGTCCCTTGGACTGCAAGGAGATCCAACTAGTACATTCTGAAGGAGATCAACCCTGGGATTTCTTTTGAAGGAATGATGCTGAAGCTGAAGCTCCAGTACTTTGGCCACCTCATGCGAAGAGTTGACTCATTGGAAAAGACTCTGATGCTGGGAGAGATTGGGGGCAGGAGGAGAAGGGGATGACAGAGGATGAGATGGCTGGATGGCATCACGGACTCGATGGACGTGAGTGTGAGAGAACTCCGAGAGATGGTGATGAACAGGGAGGCCTGGCGTGCTGTGATTCATGGTGTCGCAAAGAGTCAGACACGACTGAGTAACTGAACTGAACTGAACTGAACTGAACTAAATCCTAATTTATCGGTAATCATCATAAATGTAAGTGGGTTGAATTAGCCAATCAAAAAACACAGTTGCTTGATAGATTAAAAACAAAGCCAAACTATGTGCTGCATCCAGTGGATTCATCTCAGTTCTATCGACAAACATAGGCTAAAGTGAAGGGATGGATAATGATACTCCAAGCAAATGATGGCCCCTAACGTCCTCCCCCAGCCCAAAGCGAAGGAACGGACGATGATACTCCAAGCAGTTGGCAGCCCTCTACCTCCTCCCCTCCAAAGTTATTTCTGGTTTTCTTTACAGTGCAGAAAATTTATTTGGATATTGTTTCACCTATTTATTTTCACTCTTGTTAACTTTGATTTGGGTGTCAAGTCCAAAAAATCATTACCAAGACTGATATCAAAGAGGGTATGTTTGCTTGTAGGACTTTTATGGCTCCAGATCATCCCTTCAAAATCATTTTGAGTCAATTTTTGTAAAATTCTCTCTCTCTCTTTTTTTTTTTGTAAATTAAAAAATTTACTTTTTTAAAGTGGTCGTTAATGAATAGAAAAAGAAGGTCACTTTTACTGATCCCCAAACCACTTTTTGTGTTGATGTAATCATTATTATGATTTTTTTTCAAAGGTAGACATTGATATTAGAATTTGGCTTAAATTTGGTAATATCTCTAATGAGAGAGGCTTCCATCTTGGCTCAGTGGCAAAGAATGTGTGTGACATTGCAGGAGACGTGGATTCTTTATCATACCAGTGGGTCAAGAAGAGCCCCTGAAAAATGAAATGGCAACCCACTCCAGTATTCTTGCCTGGGAAATCCCATGGACAGAGGAGCTTGGCGGACTATAGTCCATGGGATCACAAAGAATCGGATACAACTTAGTGACTAAGCAACAATTAATGACAGAGGTGTAAGAATGAGTGACAGAAACTAATAAAGACCATTCAAATCAATATTCTTTTCAAGCACTTTGATCAACACATTTTAAAACAACTCAGTAAAAAGAAAGAAAATTGTTGTTCAGTGAGTATAGGTAAACATGGGGTAAAGGTAAATCTATAGTCAGGGAAAATACATAACTTAAAAAACTTTTCAAAATTATTATAATAGAAAAATTTTAAATGACAAAAGATTTAATTCAAGAAGCTGTAATACAAATAAAATTGTGAAAATAATATCTAATAGAGCAAATTAAAGCAGAGATTAATGATATATCATAAAAAATAGAACTAATTCTTTAAAGTCTTATTAACTTATGATACAGTTTATACATTCACATACACAAAATACCAATATTAATTTTGGAAGCTAGGAAAAAGTTCCAATAAAAATATTAGCAATTAAAATTCAGAAATATTTTCAAAGACCAATTGGCCATAATTGAGCAGGGTTCATTCTAGAAAAACAAAGATACCTCACTGTAAGAAATTCAAAGCCATATTTAGCTACATTACTCATCAAAAGGGGAAACATCTACATGCTTATCTTAATAGTTGCTGAGAAATAATTTGATCAAATTTAATAGTGTTTAGGACTTTTAAAGAATTAGAAAACTATTTTGTGGAAAAAACTGACCTTAATTACTATGAATCTATTCATCATCTTTGTATATCTTTGTTAGTTTGAATAGCCATATTTTAGGTGCACAGACAAGAAGGTGTTGATAATTGGATGCCACCCCGACCCCACTGGTACTATATATGTATCATATTAACTTTCTAAGATATGAACATTTTAAATTCCAAAACACATCTTGACTAAGAAATTTTTGGTTAAAAGGTTTCAGTCTGATAGTAATGATGGATCATTTTTTTTGTTTTATGTTGTATTGTAATATATATTTAAAGAAAGAGAAAGCAATGAATTTTTAAATTCAAATATCCTTGCAAACTTTATACAAGTCACAGTATAGATCAAGTCTCTACAAGAACTCAGGAAGACTCTCTAATGACTACCCCCAATCACTACTCCTACCCAAGGCTAACATAGGCAAGTGTTGCCAATTTGGGTAATTTCTAACTAAAAATATACAGTATGTAATTTTTAGTGCTAACTTACTGTGTTTACTAGCAGTGATCAACAAGTGCTGGCCCAGTCACAGAAATGCAATACCTCTCCAATTATTAAAATTTGTTTCATCAGGCAAAATAAAGCAGTGGAACCAATAGGTATAAATCTTACTTATAATAATCTGGCCTCTGGAGTTTATATGCTAATAGAAAGTAAACCTATTTTTATGTTATTATTTGGAGAGTGAAAATCCAAATGTATTTAATGATGTCTGTAAGTGTAACAGGGAGTGGACTGGGATTCTTTCAGGTCACAGGGTGATTCTGGGGTAGTGCATATTCTTGTGATTTGGGTGAAAAGCTAAGATTGTCATCGCTTTTCTGCTTATGTCTGAAGCAGAAAAGAGGAAGGGGAAAGGCACAGGAAGAAGACGACTAAGGACTAAGTTATCTTGTTATAGAAGGAATCATTAGTTAATATTCACTGTGATTCATATCCTTAAAAAGAACAGCCACCTCCTGAGAATATTTTGCCCTAGAACCAAGTGTAAGAGATTGGGTTGTGCTATTTTTTCTTCTTTGCTGGTGATTTCAGTGAATAATTTATAAAACTCTGTGTGTGTGTCAGTGAGTGTGAAAAAACATTAAGAAATAGGAAAAGATGGTTAGAACATAAACTCTGGGACCGGAATCTGGGTGTTCTGAAGGTCATTCTTCCACTTAGTATATGCGACACCATTTTTCACTGAAATGACAGAAATGGGACTATTGTAGGAATTAAAATTTAGCATATTTAAAGTAGACAGTTTTAATTAAATGTGGAGCACAGAATGGAGAAGGCAATGGCACCCCACTCCAGTACTCTTGCCTGGAATATCCCATGGATGGAGGGAGCCTGGTGGACTGCAGTCCATGGGGTTGCGAAGAGTCGGACATGACTGAGCAACTTCACTTTCACTTTTCACTTTGATGCATTGGAGAAGGAAATGGCAACCCACTCCAGTGTTCTTGCCTGGAGAATCCCAAGGACAGCAGAGCCTGGTGAGCTGCTGTCTAGGGGTCGCACAGAGTCGGACACGACTGAAGCGACTTAGCATCAGCAGCAGCAGCAGCAATTTGAACAAAAATAATCCTAAATAACTTGCCAACTTTGGGGTTCTATCCCTTTTCTTTGTGTTTAGATAAGTTTTTTTAAATATACATTAATTATAGATAAGTTTCTACTACCAAATTTTCCTTGAGTTTTCAAGAATGTAATAATTATGCATGCTTTACTCAAACATGCTTTTATGAAATCACTACCATAGACTCTGAGTCTAGTCCCCGCTGCATGAACATGTGCCTTCAAATATTTTGGAAAATGCAGCTTGAAAATTTATATACAAATGCAAATACATATACATACATATCTAAATCTTTTTATTTTTTTAATTTTTGATAAATTTTATATACATATTTATTTATTTTTTTAAATACTTTATTCTACATTACAATACTGTATTTGTTTTGCCGTACATTGACATGAATCAGCCACAGGTGTACACAATCTTCCAATGCCGAAGCCCCCTCCCACCTCTAAATCTTTTTAAATAAATTCCACACACAACTGGATTACTTTAGTGCATGCTGCTTAAATAGTGTGACCGATAGCATTTGTGGGCTTCCCAGGTGATGCTTATGGTAAAGAACATACCTTGCCAATACAGGAGACATAAGAAACATGGATTTGATCCCTGGGTGGGGAAGAGCCCCTGGAGAAGGACATGGCAACCCACTCCAATATTCTTGCCTGGAGAATCCCATGGTCAGACTAGCCTGGTGGGCTACAGTTGATGGGTCACAAAGAATTCAATATGACTGAAGTAAGTTAGCATGCACACAGGCACAGCATTTGTGATAAATATTTGAGTGATTGGAGCTTTGGTGGAAGAGATCTCAGGAAGGCACCTCCTTTGTCAGCCACTCTCCCACCCAGACTATACCACATAGAAGGCTTATTCTGATGTCACATCTCATGGGTTTCTGAAGACTTTTTGAAAATCAGATATTCAAGAGTGTTATCTACATGGTCATTTCTCTAGCAATTATACCTACAGTGTATACCTATTGTTAAAATAGTGCTTCTCTAACAACAGTCAATCACAGACTGGTATCTTTATAAAGGTAAATAAAACCAATGACTAGAAAAATGAATTAAAATAAGAAAACATAAGCCTGTTGCCAAAGATGACATATTGCATTATTCCATTTATATGAAATTTCCAGAATAAATACAGAGAAACAGAAAGTAGATTCATGGTTTGCCTATGACAGGAGGGGAGATTTTGTCATTGCTAATGACTGGTGGGCTTCCTTAGAAGTGGAAAAGCTCTTGCTTAGATTACAGTGATAGCTGTAGAATTCTGCAACTGTACTAAATATCTGCAATTCAGACTTAAAATGGCTAATTTTTATGATGTGATAATTATATCTAAATAAAACTTTTTTAAAAAAGAACAGGCATACAAAATGCAAGGCAACATTTTTACTATTAAATTCAAAAGACAGACTATATTTCAATACACGTAATTAGAACAAACATGACCTGCAAAAAAGAATGATGACAACTGTAGGGCACTGAGTTGGACATTTTTCAGGTTATTGAACATGAAATTAATTGTTTATTCATTCAACAGATTATTGAGCATTATCTTTATGAAAGATTTTATATACAGAGGACACAATAGTGAATAAATTTAAACCTTCTCTGAATGGGAGAAAGACATCAAACCAAACTTTCACAATACTGTGAAAACTTATATAAAGTGTGATAATAACTGTGAAGGGGAAGTCGCTCAGTCGTGTCCGACTCTTTGTGACCCCATGGACTGTAGCCCACCAGGCTCCTCCATCCATGGGATTCTCCAGGCAGGAGTACTGGAATGGGTTGTCATTTCCTTTCCTATGAAAGGACATCAGAAATATTTAGGAAAAATCAGGTAAAAGGAAATAATTTAGATTGGAGAAGGGCTGCACTGGTTGGGGACTGGACAACTGGAACATTTCACAATCAGTTAAAATTAAACAGAAGAGGAAAGAGTTTCCAACAGAAGCACTGGGCTTGGGAATACTCTTTGAGTATCCTGTGCAAAGAACTGGGCAAGTCCCTCTGTGGTGGGATACATGTAGTGAAGAAAGGGAGAGATTTGAGGTGATAACCAGTGTTTGGAAAGGAACAAGTAGTTTGCCTCCTATTGCATTGTTGTTTTCAGTCGCTAAGTTGTGTCTGACTCTGTGACCCCATGAACAGCAGCACAACAGGCTTCCCTGTTCTTCACTATCTCCTAGAGTTTCCTCAAACTCAAGTCCATTGAATCAGTGATGCTGTCCAACCATCTCATCCTCTGTCGAGATGAGATGCCTTCTGCCTTCAGTCTTTCCCAGCATCATGGTCTTTTCCAGTGAGTCAGCTCTTTGCATCAGGTGGTCAAAGGATTGAAGCTGAAGCTTCAGCATCAGTCCTTCTAATGAATATTCAAGATTGATTTCCTTTAGGATTGAATGGTTTGATCTCCTTGCTGCCCAAGAGCTCTCAAGAGTTTTCTCCATCACCACAGTTTAGAAGGATCAATTCTTTGGAGCTCAGCCTTCTTTATGGTCCAACTCTCATATCTGTACATGACTACTGGAAAAACCATAGCTTTGACTAGATGGACCTTTGACTATATGACTATAAGGGGGAAAAGTTATCTCTCTGCTTTTTAGTACCCTGTATAGATTTATTATAGCTTCTCTTCCAAGGAGCAAGCCTCTTTTAATTTCATGGATGCAATCGCTGTCTGCAGTGATTTGGAAGCCCAAGAAGATAAAGTCTGGCACTGTTTCCATTGTTTCCCCATCTATTTGCCATGAAGTACCGAAGTGTTGACTCATTAGAAAAGACTGATGCTGCGAGGGATTGGGGGCAGGAGGAGAAGGGGACGACAAGGGATCAGATGGCTGGGTGGCATCACTGCCTCGATGGACATGAGTTTGAGTGAACTCCGTGAGTTGGTGACAGACAGGGAAGCCTGGCGTGCTGCAATTCATGGGGTCACAAAGAGTCAGACATGACTGAGTAACTGAACTGAATGGGACTGGATGCCATGATCTTTATTCTCAGAATGTTGAATTTTAAGCCAGCTTTTTCACTCTCTTCTCTTACCTTCATCAAGAGGCTCTTTAGCTCTTCTTTGCTTTCAGCCATGAGGATGGTGACATTGGCATATCTGAGGCTACTGAAATTTCTCCTGGCAATCCTGATTCCTCTTGTGTTTCATCCAGCCCAGCATTTTGCATGGTGTGCTCTGCAAATAAGTTAAATAAGCAGGGTAACAATATATAGCTTTGATGTACTCTTTTCCCAATTTGGAACCAGTTTGTTATTTCATGTTTGGTTCTAAATGTTGCTTCTTGAGCTGCATACAGGCTTCTGAGGAGGCAGGTTAGGTGGTCTGATATTTCCATCTTTTGAAGAATTTCCCAGTTTGTTGTGATCCACACAGTCAAAGGCTTTAGCATAGTCAATGAAGTTGAAGTAGCTGTTTCTCTGGTATTTCCTTCCTCTTACTATAATCCAGTGGATGTTGGCAATTTGATCTCTGGTTCCTCTGCCTTTTTAAAAATATTAATTTATTTTAATTGGATGCTAATTACTTTATGATATTCTGGTGGTTTTTGCCATTCATTGACATAAATCAGCCACAGGTGTACATGTATCCCCTCATCCTGAACCCCCATTCAACCGACCTTCCACCCCATCCCTCTGGGTTGTCTCAGAGCACCAGCTTTGAGTGCTCTGCTTCAAGCATTAAACTGACACGGTCATCTATTTTATATATAAATGTTTCAATGCTATTCTCTCAAATCATCCCATCCTCACCTTCTCCTACGGAGTCCAAAATCCTGTTCTTTACATCTGTGTCTCTTTTGCTGTCTTGCATACAGGGTTATCATTACTGTCTTTCTAAATTCTATATATATGCACTAATATGCTGCATTGGTGTTTCTCTTTCTGACTTACTTCACTCTGTATAATAGGCTCCAGTTTCATCTACCTCATTAGAACTGACTCAAATGTGTTCTTTTTTATTGCTGAGTGGAGAAGGAAATGGCAACCCACTACAGTATTCTTGCCTGGAGAATCCCATGGACGGAGGAGCCTGGACCTCTCCACGGGGTCGCAAAGAGTCGGGCACGACTGAGCGAATAGTCTAGTATAGACTAGTCTAATATTCCATTGGGTATATGTACCACAACTTTCTTATCCATTTTTCTGCTGATGGACATCTAGATTGCTTCCATGTCTTAGCTATTGTAAACAGTGCTGCAATGAACACTGGGGTATATGTGCCTCTTTCAAACCTGGTTTCCTTGATGTGTATGCCCAGCATTGGGATTGTTGGGCTGTAGGGGCTCCCCTGGTGGCTCAGAGGTTAAAGTGTCTGCCTCCAATGCAGGAGACCGGCGTTCGATCCCTGAATTGGGAAGATCCCTGGAGAAGAAAATGGTAACCCACTCCAGTATTCTTGCCTGGAGAATCCCATGGATGGAGAAACCTGGTAGGCTACAGTCCAGGGGGAAGCAAAGAGCCGGACACGACTGAGCGACTTCACTTTCACTTCCATGGCAGTTCTAATTCTAAGGAATTCCCACACTGTTCTCCATACTGGCTGTACTAGTTTGCATTCCCACCAACACTGTAAGAGCATTTCCTTTTTCCTCCACACCTTCTCCAGCATTTGTTGTTTGTAAACTTTTAGACGGCAGCCGTTCTAACCTGCATGAGATGGTACCTCATCGTAGTCTTGATTTGAATTTCTCTGATAATGAATGATGTTGAGCATCTTTTCATGTGTTTGTTAGCCATCTATATGTCTTCTTTGGAGAAATGTCTATCCTCTGCCTTTTCTAAATCCAGCTTGTACATCGGGAGTTCTTAGTTCACATATTGTTGAAGCCTAACTTGAAGGATTAAGGTTTCATATTTTATTCTGAATGAAATTGGGATATTTGAAAATTTCACTTTGCAGTTTAAAGAATCACTGGCTGACATCTCAAGAATGGACTAGGGCAGAAAGTTAGATATATTTATAATGTTCTTATAAACTTTGTCTGAAAATATCCCCCACAAATATTTCAAGAGTACCTTTTCCTTAAAATTAATCTACAGCCAATTTTTGTCCTTAAAAAGATCTCCATAGATCTAATCCCTCCTGTCACATCATCTCTTCAATACAATATTATATACCACTTTGTATAATATAAATATATGTGTGTGTTTATGTTTATATATCATAGCATGTTGAACACCTTCCATTTTCCTTCTTTTTTCACACTTGCATTAAGCTAAATCTACTGATTACTGAGGCTGTTTATTGATTTTGGCATGAGGAACAAATTGAGCCATTGTCTCAGTAGTATTTCCATTCATAAAAACAGATTTTCATGCTTCTCATTATTTTTAATAAAATAATGAGAGCAAAATATATGCTAGCTTTAAATAACTGTGAGACCTAAACTACATTTCAGAGATGGCAACCTGACAAAGATGTCAAGGTCATCCTGAGAACTCTTGAAGTGTTTGTTAACTATAAAATAGAATATAGAATGTATAGAATATTACTGTATGATATAGAAAATAAAGACACATATATCTATGTGTAGTTTAGGGTTATCAGTGTTTATAATACACATTGTTTAACAGCAGAGCTAGGACAGATAAAGAATGTCTTGTTGTCTCCTACATTCTTTTATTTACCTGCTACACCATCCTCATCCTAGACAAGGTCATCTGATTCTTATTTTGAGCATCTCTGTCTGCTATTCTCAGAGTCAAATTGGATTACATCAGTGAATTATAAAAAGTTTAGGTGTTTTATGGAAAATATTGGCCATGAATATAATCACTGTAAATTGTACTAATTCATTTGTTTTCTTTTAGCTTACATACTGAGGAATAAAGTTTTAAAGCATGATATGCAAATATATGCAAACATGTAGATTAGCTATTTCATTCTCATCTAACACTCAAGGAAAAAAACAACAACAAAGCATCAAGATGTAATACTGTAAATAATGCCACCAAAGGGTGTTAAACTACTCAGGGAAGGTAGTCATTTTTAATTAACTTTGATTCATATTAGAGTTTTGTTATCCATTTAACTTTTCAAAGTGATTAACAATATATAATTTCATTTAATTTAAGCAGATTGATTTTTAGGGATGCTTTGCTCCTTATCAGTCCATGTTCATTAATTGATTTGTTATTGAAAGTGTTAGTCATTCAGTCATGTCTGGCTGCAACCCCAGTAGCCTGACAGGCTCCTCTGTCCATGGGATTCTCCAGGCAAGAATACTGCAGTGGGTTGCAGGCTACATCAATAATCTTTGAAAAAAATTCTGCGAAATACCTGAATTCTTCCAGACTCAGAGACCAAATCTGGGTCTCCCGCTTTGCAGGCAGATTCTTTACCTGGGGAGCCACCAGGGAAACCCCTTTGTAGAAGAGCAGTTCTCAAACATTTTAGTCTCAGGGTCTCTTCAAATGCTTAAAGTATACTGAGGACAAAAATAGAGCTTGGGTTATGTAGGTTGCATATATTGATATTTAGTACAGTAGACGGTAAAACAAAAATATTTCAATTAATTAATTAAAAATTAAGATGATAAGCCTATAATATAATATAAATATTTTATAAAAATGCTTTCCAAAATAAAAATGAGAAAGATATTATTTACCTTTTTTTCAAAATACTCTTTAATGTCTGAATTAACAGAAGACAACTAAATCTCATATCTACTTTTGCAGTCATTCCATCATAAGATATTGTATTGCTGTCATATGCAAAGGCAATTCACGTACATGTAGTTGAATAAAAGATGAGAATTAAACAGATTTTTTTCAGATAACTGTGGATATTCTTTGACACTACACCAAAACTTGACAAGTGATGTGGAAACTGAAACCCTGTTAATAAACTTTTACACTAATATCTACTGATCTAGCTTGTACTCTGAAAGGATCTTTTACCCATTTATGATATTATAACATTATCCATTAATCATTTGGAAAAATATTGATTCATTTATTTGTGCAAGTCTTCCAAGTTTTGGCACATTTCATTATATAATGTTCATTACATTTCTTAGTTAATATCACCACCTATATTTATCTCAGGATAAATGAGCTTCCTTTGTGGCTCAGCAGGTAAAGAATCTGCCTGCAATGAGGAATATGCCAGTTCAATTCCTGCACCAGGAAGATCCGTTGCTAAGTCTCTTCAGTCGTGTCTGACTCTGTGCGACCCCTAGACAGCAGCCTACCAAGCTCTGCCATCCCTGGGATTCTCCAGGCAAGAACACTGGAGTGGGTTGCCATTTCCTTCTCCAATGCATGAAAGTGAAAAGTGAAAGTGAAGTCGCTCAGTCATGTCTGACTCCTAGCGACACCATGGTCTGCAGCCCACCAGGCTCCTCCATCCATGGGATATTCCAGGCAAGAGGACTGGAGTAGGGTGCCTGCCTTCTCTGGGAAGATCCCTTGGAGAGGGACAATACCCACTCCAGTATTCCTGAGCTTCTCTGGTAGCTCACATGGTAAAGAATCCACCCACAATGCAGGAGATCTGGGTTCATTCCCTGGGTTGAGAAGATCCCCTGGAGGAGGACATGTCAGTCTACTCCAGTATTCTTGCCTGGTGAATCCCCATGGACAGAGGAGCTTGTTAGGATATAGTCCATGGGGTCACAAAAAGTCAGACACAACTGAATGACTAAGCACAGCACATCTCATCAGGAAGAGCTTTAAGAATTGAGAAATCATTGGGTTAACACCAGTGGGGACAATTTCCAGAATCCTAATTTTCACATGACACATTCGATCACTGGCAACAAATTTTGTCGGTTATTTTCCTTGAAATTACAGGCTACATCAGTAACATTTGAGAAAATTTCTGCCAAATACCTGAATCTGAATAAAGACTAAATAAATTTTTAAAAGCATTACTTTTTCTAGGAAACATTACCCATCATTCTATCATTCTGTTGTTGTCTGATGTTAAACTCAAATTCAGACACCTTGCTAATGTTTGTCAGTTCAGTCTGGATCTGGCATCACTATGCACCAAAGGAAGGGTCTTCTAACATGCAAATTATGTTGCATTCTGAGTTCATATAGTAGAGACTCAAAACATACAAGCAAGAGAGTAGTTAATGAGCTTGATTAATGTAAAGAAATAAATCTGGACTTAACAGTAAAGAGACTCAGACTTTACTATCATTCTAACTTAAAGATAGTTCATTTCTTTCCAATAGTATTGGCTGGGTCTAAGGATTTGTGATTTGTGTTAGCATTTGTCCTCCTCAGGAAGAAGGAAAAACAGTCATCTCTTATCCAACTGACATGGTACTAAGAATTCTGTGGTTCCCTATGCGCACAACAGATAAATGTTCCTAGAGTATTCCAGCTGATGTTTAATTATTTCTGTTAATTTGAAGTGATAGTATAGTAGCTTCTTCACATAATAAAGGAACAGCTATGAAAACAACCAACAATTGAAATAGAGACAGTGCTTTCATTTCTCTAAAATTTTAATTTGTCCTTTTGAATCAGTACTATATTTTCACATAATTTAAGTTTCAAAAGTTATATAAGAATATTTAATAAAAATCACCTATTCAATCCTGTCACCAATCACCTGGCTTCATCTAGGAAGCAAACAGTATTGGAAAAGATTAGAAAAATGACATTTGGGACATTTTCCCATGTTGGAGGTTTTCAGAGCCATGTTTGTTAGGAGAGAGATTTTGCTAATCTTCAAAACTGTAGGTACCACATTTTTTCCAAATTGAGCAAAATACCATCCTCCAACCTAGTAGATGTTTTAAAATATTGCTTTTTGATGATACTTGTTTTTTAAAAAAGTTTAAGTAGCTTTTTATGAACATATGTGGCAATTGCGAGTTCAACTTAATAAAACAATGAAAGTGTCAATTTTTGTCAATTAACATTAGAATATTCTTGTTCTTATGATTTATTAAAATAAAATAATATTTTTTTCATTTTTAGATTTTATTTTAGAAAATTATAGAATTAGCTAAATCATGTGGCTTTGTAACATAGTTCTTTTGGGTTAACATTTTCTTATTTCTGTATCAGCAGCTCTTGCAAATTGTATAGAACTATGAAAATGTTTCAAATTTTGCATCCTGAAAGAATAAATTACTCAGTTCAGTTCAGTCACTCAGTCGTGTCCAAATCTTTGCGACCCCATGAACTGCAGCACGCCAGGCCTCCCTGTCCATCACCATCTCTTGGCGTTCACTCAGACTCACGTCCATCGAGTCCGTGATGCCATCCAGCCATCTCATCCTCGGTCATCCCCTTCTCCTCCTGCCCCCAATCCCTCCCAGCATCTGAGTCTTTTCCAATGAGTCAACTCTTCTCATGAGGTGGCCAAAGTACTGGAGTTTCAGCTTCAGCATCATTCCCTCCAAAGAAATCCCAGGGTGGATCTCCTTCAGAATGGACTGGTTGGATCTCCTTGCAGTCCAACGGACTCTCAAGAGTCTTCTCCAACACCACAGTTCAAAAGCATCAATTCTTTGGTGCTCAGCCTTCTTCACAGTCCAACTCTCACATCCATACATGACCACAGGAAAAACCATAGCCTTGACTAGATGGACCTTAGTCGGCAAAGTAATGTTTCTGCTTTTCAATATACTATCTACGCTGGTCATAACTTTTCTTCCAAGGAGTAAGCATCTTCTAATTTCATGGCTGCAGTCACCATCTGCAGTGATTTTGGAGCCCCCAAAAATAAAGTCTGACACTGTTTCCACTGTTTTCCCATCTATTTCCCATGAAGTGATGGGACTGGATGCCATGATCTTCGTTTTCTGAATGTTGAGCTTTAAGCCAACTTTTTCACTCTCCACTTTCACTTTCATCAAGAGACTCTTTAGTTCCTCTTCACTTTCTACCATAAGGGTGGTGTCATCTGCATATCTGAGGTTATTGATAGTGAAAATGTATTTGGTACTACTTAACCCATTTGCTATAGAGGTAAATGCATGGAAAAAGTTTTATGGACAAATTAATTTGTACCACCCTACAAAAGAAATTAGCATGTTCAGAGTCTTCCTAACTCTGAGTTACCTCTGTGAGAGATAAAATGCATACATTCATAGATTTTTAACATTTTCAAGTCAATTAACCATTTATCAACAAACAAAGTGCTAGTTGAACTTTATTTATTTGTGAAAACATTTTCACTCTTCTCCTTTGGAGCCATGCCAAGAAAATTGAAAGTGAAAGCAAGGAAAACATTTATCTTCAATTCTTACCAAAGAAGACTAGTTTTGATAGCTGTGAATTTAATTACAACTGTTTTAAGAGGTCTTGGAATCAGATTTTTTTTAAAGAATGTTTCCTTCAGCACAACTCTATTTTAGAATACCAAAGCAGAAAAAGTAATACCATAAATTGGACATGCAACATGATTTCATCTTTTCTGCATAATTAGGTCTTAGATTTAATTTTTATTTTTTTTTATTTTTTTTTCCTCTTCAGCAAAAGTGAGTTTATTTACAAGTAACAAAGAACTGCATTTTGGGGGTCTGCATCCATGGCAAGTCACATGTAAGACCCCATACAACAAAGGGAGGAAAATTCTTTCAAAGAGGGAAAAGGGAACTTGGGAAGGCCATCAAAAGCAAATAGTTAATTGAAGAATTGAGAGTTTGAAATATGACTTTTCTTTGGCTGAGTTGTGACAGTCTTTCAATTGGGTGAGCTCTTGACAGGCAATAAAAGGAAGTCTTTGATCTTGTTGGGCTCTGCTATCATTGTAGGGCATGGGAGCATCCTCCTTATGGCCTTTGAACTCTGTTTTGATAGAGGTTTTTTAATTTTATTTTATTTTTTTAAATTAATTAATTAATTTATTTTTTTTTAATTACAATACTGTATTTGTTTTGCCATACATTGACACGAATCAGCCATAGGTGAACACAATCTCCCAATGCCGAAGCCCCCTCCCACCTCCCACCCCACATCCTCTACTTGAATCATCCTGTGCATCAGCCCCATGCATCCTGCATCCTACATTGAACATAGATTGGCGCTTCGTTTCTTACAGGAAAATATACATGTTTCATTGCCATTCTCCCAAACCATCCCACCCTTTCCCTCTCCCTCAGAGTCCAAAAGTCCACTCTATACCTCTGTGTCTCTTTGTTGTCTCACATATAGGGTCATCATTACTGTCTTCTAAATTCCATATATATGTGTCAGTATACTGTATTGGTGTTTTTCTTTCTGGCTTACTTCACTCTGTATAATCGGTTCCAATTTCATCCATATCATTAGAATTGAGTCAAATTTATTCTTTTTAAGGGCTTAGTAGTATTCCATAGTGTATATGTACCACAGCTTTCTTATCCATTCATCTGCTGATGGACATCTAGGTTGCTTCCATGTCCTGGCTATTATAAACAGCGCTGCAATGAACATTGGGGTACACGTGTCTCTTTCAATTCTGGTTTCCTTGGTGTGTATGCCCAGCAGTGGGATTGCTGGGTCATAAGGCAGTTCTATTTGCAATTTTTTAAGGAATCTCCACACTGTTTTCCATAATGGCTGTACTAGTTTGCATTCCCACCAGCAGTGTAAGAGGGTTCCCTTTTCTCCACAACCTCTCCAGCATTTATTGCTTGTAGACTTTTGGGTCGCAGCCATTCTGACTGGTGTGAAATGGTACCTCATTGTGGTCTTGATTTGCATTTCTCTGATCATGAGTGATGTTGAACATCTTTTCATGTGTTAGCCATCCGTATGTCTTCTTTGGAGAAATGCCTATTTAGTTCTTTGGCCCATTTTTTTATTGGTTCATTTATTTTTCTGGAGTTGAGCTGCATAAGTTGCTTATATATCTTTGAGATTAGTTGTTTGTCAGTTGTTTCATTTGCTATTGTTTTCTCCCATTCAGAAGGCTGTCTTTTCACCTTGCTTATAGTTTCCTTTGTTGTGCAGAAGTTTTTAATTTTAATTAGATCCCATTTGTTTATCTTTGCTTTTATTTCCAGTATACTGGGAGTTGGGTCATAGAGGATCCTGCTGTGATTTATGTCAGAGAGTGTTTTGCCTATGTTCTCCTCTAGGAGTTTTATAGTTTCTGGTCTTACATTTAGATCTTTAATCCATTTTGAGTTTATTTTTGTGTATGGTGTTAGAAAGGGGCCTAGTTTCATTCTTTTACAAGTGGTTGACCAGTTTTCCCAGCACCACCTGTTAAAGAGACTGTCTTTACTCCATTGTATATTCTTGCCTCCTTTGTCGAAGATAAGGTGTCCATAGGTGTGTGGGTTAATCTCAGGGCTTTCTATTTTGTTCCATTGATCTATATTTCTGTCTTTGTGCCAGTCCCATACTGTCTTAATGACTGTGGCTTTGTAGTAGAGCCTGAAGTCAGGCAAGTTGATTCCTCCAGTTCCATTTTTCTCTCTCAAGATTGCTTTGGCTATTCGAGGTTTTTTGTATTTCCATACAAATCTTGAGATTATTTGATCTAGTTCTGTGAAAAATACTGCTGGTAGCTTGATGGGAATTGCATTGAATCTGTACATTGCTTTGGGTAGTATACTCATTTTCACTATATTGATTCTTCCAACCCATGAGCATGGTATATTTCTCCATCTATTAGTGTCCTACTTGATTTCTTTCATCAGTGTTTTATAGTTTTCGATATATAGGTCTTTAGTTTCTTTAGTTAGGAATATTCCTAAGTATTTTATTCTTTTCGTTGCAATGGTGAATGGAATTGTTTCCTTAACTTCTTTTTCTACTTTCTCATTGTTAGTGTATAGGAATGCAAGGGATTTCTGAGTGTTGATTTTATATCCTGCAACTTTACTATATTCATTGATTAGCTCTAGTAGTTTTCTGGTCGAGTCTTTAGGATTTTCTATGTAGAGGATCATGTCATCTGCAAACAGTGAGAGTTTTACTTCTTCTTTTCCAATTTGGATTCCTTGTATTTCTTTTTCTGCTCTGATTGCTGTGGCCAAAACTTCCAGTACAATGTTGAAGAGTAGTGGTGAAAATGGACACCCTTGTCTTGTTCCTGACTTTAGGGGAAATGGTTTCAATTTTTTGCCATTGAGGACAATGTTAGCTGTGGGTTTGTCATATATAGCTTTTATTATGTTGAGGTATGTTCCCTCTATTCCTGCTTTCTGGAGAGTTTTTATCATAAATGAATGCTGAATTTTGTCAAAGGCTTTTTCTGCATCTATTGAGATAATCATATGATTTTTATTTCTCAGTTTGTTAATGTGATGAATTACATTGCTTGACTTGTGGATATTGAAGAATCCTTGCATCCCTGGGATAAAGCCCACTTGGTCATGGTGTATGATCTTTTTAATGTGTTGCTGGATTCTGATTGCTAGGATTTTGTTGAGGATTTTTGCATCTATGTTCATCAGTGATATTGGCCTGTAGCTTTCTTTTTTTGTGTGTGGTGTCTTTGTCAGGTTTTGGTATTAGGGTGATGGTGGCCTCATAGAATGAGTTTGGAAGTTTACCTTCCTCTGCAATTTTCTGGAATAGCTTCAGTAAGATAGGTGTTAGCTCTTCTCAAAATTTTTGGTAGAATTCAGCTGTGAAGCCGTCTCGACCTGGGCTTTTGTTTGCTGGAAGATTTCTGATTACAATTTCAATTTCCATGCTTGTGATGGGTCTGTTAAGATTTTCTGTTTCTTCCTGGTTCAGTTTTGGAAAATTGTACTTTTCTAAGAATTTGTCCATTTCTTCCAAGTTGTCCATTTTATTGGCATATAGTTGCTGATAGTAGTCTCTTATGATTCTTTGTATTTCTGTGTTGTCTGTCGTGATCTCTCCATTTTCATTTCTAATTTTGTTGATTTGATTTTTTTCTCTTTGTTTCTTGATGAGTCTGGCTAATGGTTTGTCAATTTTATTTATCCTTTCAAAGAACCAGCTTTTTGCTTTGTTGATTTTTGCTATGGTCTCTTTTGTTTCTTTTGCATTTATTTCTGCCCTAATTTTTAGGATTTCTTTCCTTCTACTAACTCTGGGGTTCTCTATTTCTTCCTTTTCTAGTTGCTTTAGGTGTAGAGTTAGGTTATTTATTTGACTTTTTTCTTGTTTCTTGAGGTATGCCTGTATTGCTATGAACTTTCCTCTTAGGACTGCTTTTAAAGTGTCCCAAAGGTTCTGTGTTGTTGTGTTTTCATTTTCACTCGTTTCGATGCATATTTCGATGCAAAGGGACAAAGAAGGCCACTACATAATGATTAAAGGATCAATCCAAGAAGAAGATATAACAATTATAAATATATATGCACCCAACATAGGAGCACCGCAATATGTAAGACAATTGCTAACAAGCATGAAAGGGGAAATTAATAATAACACAATAATAGTGGGAGACTTTAATACCCCACTCACACCTATGGACAGATCAACTAAGCAGAAAATTAACAAAGAAACGCAAACGTTAAATGATACAATTGACCAGTTAGACCTAATTGATATCTATAGGACATTTCACCCCAAAACAATGAATTTCACCTCTTACTCAAGTGCACACGGAACCTTTTCCAGGATAGATCACATTCTGGGAAATAAATATAACCTTGATAAATTCAAAAAAATCCAGATTATTCCAAGCATCTTCTCTGACCATAATGCACTAAGGTTAGATCTCAATTATAGGAGAAAAACTATTAAAAATTCCAACATTTGGAGGCTGAACAACACCCTACTGAATAATCAACAAATCACAGAAGAAATCAAAAAGAAATCAAAATATGCATCAAAATGAAAGATTTAATTTTTAAAATGATGGAGGATAGTTAAAATTATTTCTGGAGAAGCTATAGAAAAGAATATTCACCTGACTTTTAAATTTTAGACAGTAAAACTCACTCTAAAACACACCCACAAAATGATGTTAATTTTATTTTAAATTCCCCTTTAAATTCCTGATGTAAAAGGAAAACATGTTACTCTCCAGGTTATGGATGCCCATGAACAGGAAAATCACATATTTAGTCTTGGCACTCCCATCTTGTCTAAGGTGCTTTTCTCGAAGAGGGAGAAAAAGAAGTCCAAACTATGCTCTGAGCATATGTCCTTAGGAAAAACAAAAACAAGGAAGCAAAAGAAAATCAGTCACATGATTAAAAATGCAAATTTTCTCAATGAATATTGCTGCGGAAGATATGTGGCTTTCACATTGAACTAATATGCCAGCTTTTTTCTCCCCTTTCATGGCAAAAGCTTTGAAAATTTGATTATTATTATGGCAAAATTCTTGTCTCTTATAGCTATAAATGATTGTTTACATAGAAAAGCAAATTCCTTACATTATTCACTGCCTTTCCTTCATCAGTTGAGGAAAGCATTTTTAAACTAATTTTAGAGTCTACTCTTTTCAAGTAACTTTTTCTGTAAAAATGAACCACAGTCTTTATCTGTTAAAACACTGGATTGAAATGATAATCACCTCTAGTCTGACATGCAGATATACTTATCTAAATATTTGTTTTCTTGTTAATCCACTTACCAGTTTGATTAATTTGTCTATAATTGTGTTTTTCCAACACATAATTCTTAGGAGTATACCATTCCCATTTAAGTCCTTCTAATTCAAGCTTCAAGCTCATGAACAACTTAATATTAAAAGGTTATTTTCTATTGAGAAACATTGTTTCCAATTTTAGTTTATTGTTTGGTTAAAATATACCAATTTGAAACTAATACCATTAAGTCAATAATTGTCTTTCTCAGCAATTTATCTCAAGATTCAAGTCCACAGACAAGACTTATCTAACTGCTCTGAATTGTAGAGCATCATTTTAATAGTTACTCTGATAAATAACTTTGTCAATAAATTAGTGAATGTCCTAATTGAAATTATGAAAATAGATGCACAGAAGAAAACTGTGATACAGCTGCTCATGAAGTGGACTGCCCTAGCTTCAAAGCAGGAATCTTGAGTTGAAGGGTGATGATCTTAGTGTCTTCTACTCTGGATCTGAGCTGTAATAGTAACCAGGGAAAGGGAAAGGGAAGTCGCTCAGTCGTGTCCGTCTCTTAGCGACCCCATGGACTACAGCCTACCAGGCTCCTCCGTCCATGGGATTTTTCAGGCAAGAGTACTGGAGTGGGGTGCCATTGGAGTGACATTCAAAACCCTAGCTTCAATTTTAATTTCTGGAACTACTGACTTACACACTGTTTTAGTTTTAGACTACAAAGTATATGTGTATGGAGTCTCAGAAGAATATATTTGGCTCATAGTCAGCCACACTAACCCAGACACAGTCACTGAACTCATAAATATGCTTTTGTGGCATCATGGACATATGGTTGCTGAATTACCTTCTTTAAGAGGAAAGAGGGCTTCCCTGGTGGCTCAGACAGTAAAGAATCTGCCTGAAATGCATGAGATCCAACTTTGATCCTTGGGTCGGGAAGATCCCCTGGAGAAGGGAATGGCAACCCAGTCCAGTATTCTTGCCTGGAGAATTCCATGGAGAAAGGAGCCTGGTGGGCTACAGTCCATGGGGTCACAAAAAGGTGGACATGACTGAGTGACTAACACGGTTTAGAAGCAAAGATGTGTTTACTTGTTGTTTCTGTCACAGAAACTGGTATTATAAAAACAGGTGTAAAAGAGGCTTTTTATCCTCTCGGAAATCTTACTGTGCTCATTTGTTTCTGCAATTGAGAAGTCTATGCAATAAACACATAAACTGTGAAAATCATTGCTGTTTTGGCTAGATAATGACAACCATTATTATTATTATTGATCCTGCCATCACAGTCACCACGAAGACAGTTTAATTTATGCCAGGCATTGTGTTAGATAATTTAAATCTGTGGTATCATTTTATCAGCCCAACAAACCAAAGGGTAGGCACTGCCTCCAGTTCACACCTAAAGAAACTGATGTTACAGCTGACACATCTGTCAGCCTCTACAGGGGGCGCTATGCAGAGTGGCGGGCAGGGTTGGGGAACTCAGTATGGGGGGTTAAACATCGGGCGGCCACAGGGGAGAATGGTGTTATCGTGCAACCCCATGACACTAACATCTGTCAGCCTCTACAGAAGGAACTATATGCAGAGTGGCGGGCAGGGTTAGGGAACTCAGTATGGGTGGTTAAACATCAGGCAGGCACACAGGGAGAGAATGGTGTTATCTGAACCCCATGAACACTAGAACCAGAGAAAAGAGATAACCACACTGACAGGAGTTGTGAGTGAGAGGAACATAGCCACTACCCGAATGGCTGGCAAGAAACAGGGTAAACAAATGCCCACCATTTTTCTTCTTTTCTTTTTCAGGCTCCATCTCTTGCCTCTGAGTGGGCAAACCCAACTAGCAAGGAAGGCAGCCTGGTGCTGAATTCTTAGAGCTCAGGCTCGAGGAGCACAGAGAAGGGGGCAAACAGAAAAATCACCAAAGATGGTTCCACACCGTGGGACTTAGTAGCAGAGCAAGAGTTCAAGTGAAGCTTTTTCTTCCTCCAAAAACTACACTCTTGCCTTCCATATATAATTAAAGCCTCATAAAAGATTTAGATTGGACAATGATCTAGAAAGAAATCAGAGAAAACAAGAGAAGGGAAAAACCAGAATTATTCATAAATGTTCCTTCTGCTTTCTCATTCTAAGAAGTGGAGACATTTACTGTGTTTAAAACTTCGTTCCTCTGAAAAAGCTACAAAGAAGACAACCACAGTGATGATGATTAGAAAGACAGATGGCCTTTAGATAGATCGACGACATTCTGGCATTTAGAATTTTGTAAATAGAACCACTATATGTCACCTAATGCAGATTACATTTAGATTTCTTAAATTAAAAAGAAAAGAAAAGAAAACATCTCAGCTACCTGTGCCTTACAGGCAAATGCTGTTGAATCACGCTTGCTGAGTAAAACAGCTGATATATAGCTCCTGTGGACCCTGAGGAGAGTGTGAGGCATGGGGAAATCAGTGTGAACTGCCCAGGATGTTTGAAAGCTAAATGCTTAGCTTTTACATATAAATTGATCACAGAGTGCTTTTATTATATCACTGGATTTTTGTTTTTATTTATAAATTTCTACTTATTCATGTTTTACTAGGTAAAAACCACACAGCAATACCTTTTATTCTGACTTCTTCATATATATTATTTTAAAAATTTCAATTTTGTTAATCCTGATAGAGTAAGTTCTTTATAAATAAAGCATTTTTTTTCCCTCAGTTAGTATTTATTGACCACCTACTGTGGATCAGTCATCATTCAAGTCACTAGGAGTCCTGTAGTAAATATATCAATCATAAATTCCTGTTCTCATTCTAATGGGTAGGCAAACAATAATGAGGTACATAAATAAGTAGTATATTGTATTGTGATAAATGATAAGGGATGAAATCAAACAGACCAAATAGAGAAGAGGGATTAAAAGTGCCAGGGGTTAAAGTATTTTCATTCCTTTTAAATATTTGGGGGAAAAAAAGTAAATAGTAATTTTGTAAAACTGTGATAAACATATTATAACATGTACTTTTATGTATTATCAAATGAAAAATCACCTTTCTTAATCTGTCCATTTTATCAGAAATTTGAGTCTGAAGACTTTATAAACTTAAAGCAATATATTCATTTTACTCCTGAGAAACATTTTTTAGATTATCTCTCTATGAATATTCTTTCACGCCACTGTGTTATATCAGTTAGCAGCTAATCTTTTTAAAAACTAGGATAGTATTATAAATAACAACCACTATTTCACTTTAGAGTATCATGTTTTTTAAGATTAGAGATTTAAATTTTTATTTTACATATCAATGCTTTTATTGTATTTCGTCTCTCTCTTTTTTTTTTTTGTGGAGGGGCACAATTGCTAAATATATCAGAGACAAAAGAATAAATAAGTAGTTAATTAAATTTTAGAACAATAATTTAATTTTGGTTTTCTACAAATGATTTTAGGAAAATACAAGGTAAGAATATTCTGCTTCCCCAAATTATTTACAGACCCATTTCACATGTGTAAAGATGCTTAGTTTACTGATTTTTAGATAAATTTTCTCTCAAGATATTGTAAAACCAATGTCAGTGTTGGGTCTTGAACTGGAGTGGTTTTAGACAGTGATCCCTCTGAATAATAACTTGTATTATTCAATAAAAATTTAGGAAGCACCAAAGCAATATTAGACAGTAGTGTAATATATAACAGCAAATAATTCATTTGTTGAAAGAGTGTTTGAGTCTGTGTTTGAATCTAACCTCTGATACTTAACAGCTGAGTGACTGGGTAAGCAAAGTAATTTTTCAAGTCTATTTTATCAATATAAAAATGAGAGTAAGGGTACCTGATCATAGTGCTGTTGTTAGGATTAAATGAGATAATGCATATAAATTACTAAACCTAAGTTTTGGTTTACATTGTCTACCGAGTGTTGACTCTTATTATGATAATCTGAACTGGTGAGGAAAGTAACATTTTGCTAATACTCCTCATAATATTCCTAGGAAAGAAAGTGAACTTTTGAAATCAGCCTTTTCAGCACAAATATAAACTGTGTCAACTATATTTAGAATTATAGGCAAAAAGCAGACATGTGAGAAATGCAATTCTCAAGGGATTTATGTGAAATTGCAGAACATCTATATTAAATAATCTCAGCACCTCTCTTCTTGGAGAAAAATGTAAATCTCATAGGAAAGCAAACTCTTCTTTCTTTGCCAGTGCTCAGAAAGAATCACATCCAAGTAAAAATGCCAAGTACAGTAGTTATGTGCAGTTAACTTTCAAGAATAAGAGAATTAAATGATTCATAGTAGTAAAATCTCTGTGCCTCACATGGTACACTTAAACAAAATCAGTAAAAGCCAGCAAACTAGTGCATAGATAGCAAAGAAAAATCAATATCTGAGAGAGATCTACAGAAGACACTGAATCAGTCAGTCCAGTTTAGTCACTCAGTCGTGTCTGACTCTGACTCCATGGACTGCGGCACGCCAGGCTTCACTGTTCATCACCAACTCCCAGAGCTTACTAAAACATGTCCTTCGAGTTGGTGATGCCATCCAACCATCTCATCCTCCGTCATTCCCTTCTCCTCCCACCTTCAATCTTTCTCAGCATCAGGGTCTTTGCCAGTGAGTCAGTTCTTCGCAACAGGTGGCCAAAGTATTGAGCTTCAGCTTCAGTCCTTCCAATGAATATTCAGGACTGATCTCCTTTAGGATGGACTGGTTGGATCTCCTTGCAGTCCCAGGGACTGTCAAGATTTTTTCCACTACCACAGTTCAAAAGCATCAATTCTTTGGTGCTCAGCTTTCAATACAGTCCAACTCTCACATTCATATATGACTACTGGAAAAACCACAGTCTTGACTGGACGAACATTTGTTGGCAAAGTAATGTCTTTGCTTTTTAATATACTATCTAGGTTAGCGATTATTATTAGTGAAGTCGCTCAGTTGTGTCCGACTCTTTGCAACCCCGTGGACTGTAGCCTACCAGGCTTCTCTGTCCATGGGACTCTCTAGGCAAGAATACTGGAGTGGGTTACCATTTCCTTCTCCAAGGGATCTTCCCGACCCAGGATTGAACCCGGGTCTCCCGCATCAGAGGCAGACGCTTTAACCTCTGAGCCACCAGGGAAGCCAATTATCTAGATTGGTCATAGCTATTTTTCCAAGGAGCAAGCGTCTTTTCATTTCATGGTAGCACTTGGCATAGGGACAGGGCCCAAGAAGGCAGCAACAGGGCATCAGCCATTGGATAGGAGTCAGGGCTGTGGCATCCGACTGTGAGTGTGTCCACAGGAGAACAGAGGGGAGGCGCTGACTCTGTTGTGGTGGTCACCAGCTGAGCATCTCCGGTATGGCCTGCAGAGTGGGAGTTCATTTGCTGGCAGACGCTAGGTCTGGAGGCCTAATGATGACAGGTTGAAAGAGGACACTGGATAACACTGTCCTAATGGCATGTTTAGAAGGCAGTGGATTTCATAGTAATTTTACTTTTTTCTTTGTACACTTTTATATAGGATCCTTCAGATAAATTTTATCATCCATTTTTCTTATATCAGAACCTCATCTAAATTCCAGACACATGGAAATTGATTGCTATAGGAGGGGAGCTTAATATAAAAATCTGGGTCCTCATATAAAAATATATTTTATTTTTTAAATTTAAATTTATTTATTTTAATTGGAGGCTAATTAGTTTGCAATATTATATTGGTTTTGCCATACATCAACATGAATCCACCACGGGTGTACACATGTTCCCTATCCTGAACCACCCTCCCACCTCCCCTCCCCATACAGTGCAGCAGCCCAAGCATCCTGTATCCTGCATCCAACCTGGACTGGCAATTCACTTCATATATGATATTATACGTGTTTCAATGCCATTCTCCCAAATCATCCCACCCTCTCCCTCTCCCACATAGTCCAAAACACTGTTCTATACATCTGTGTCTCTTTTGCTTTCTCGCATACAGAGTTATCATTACCATCTTCCTAAATTCCATATATATGTCTTACTATACTGTATTGGTGTTTTTCTTTCTGGCTTACTTTACTCTGTAAAATAGGCTCCAGTTTCATCCACCTCATTAGAACTGATTCACATGTATTCTTTTTAATGGCTGAGTAATACTCCATTGTGTATATGTACCACAGCTTTCTTATCCATTCATCTGCTGATGGACATCTAGGTTGCTCCATGTCCTGGCTATTATGAACAGTGCTGTGATGAACATTGGGATACATGTGTCTCTTTCAATTCTGGTTTCCTCGGTGTGTATGCCCAGCAGTGGGATCGTTGGGTCATAAGGCAGTTCTATTTGCAATTTTTAAGGAATCTCCACACTGTTCTCCATAGCGGCTGCACTAGTTTGCATTGCCACCAACTCTGTAAGAGGGTTCCTTTATCTCCACATCCTCTCCAGCATTTATTGCTTATAGACTTTTGGATCACAGCCATTCTGACGGGTGTGAAATGGTACTTCACTGTGGTTTTGATTTGCATTTCTCTGATAATGAGTGAGAGTTGGAATGTGAAGAAGGCTGAGCGCCAAAGAATTGATGCTTTTGAACTGTGGTGTTGGAGAAGACTCTTGAGAGTCCCTTGGACTGCAAGGAGATCCAACCAGTCCATTCTGAAGGAGATCAACCCTGGGATTTCTTTGGAAGGAATGATGCTAAAGCTGAAACTCCAGTACTTTGGCCACCTCATGCGAAGAGTTGACTCTTGGAAAAGACTCTGATGCTGGGAGGGATTGGGGGCAGGAGGAGAAGGGGATGAAGAGGATGAAATGGCTGGATGGACATGAATCTGAGTGAACTCTGGGAGTTGGTGATGGACAGGGAGGCCTGGTGTGCTGCGATTCATGGGGTCGCAAAGAGTCGGACATGACTGAGCGATTGAACTGAACTGAACTGATAATGAGTGATGCTGAGCATCTTTTCATGTGTTTGTTAGCCATCTGTATGTCTTTGTAGAAATGTCTATTTAGTTTTTTGGCCCATTTTTGGTTGGGTCATTTATTTTTCTGAAATTGAGCTGCAGGAGTTGCTTGTATATTTTTGAGAATAGTTCTTTGTCAGTTGCTTCATTTGCTATTACTTTCTCCCATTCTGAAGGCTGTCTTTTCACCCTGCTTATAGTTTCCTTTGTTGTGCAGAAGCTTTTAAGTTTCATTAGGTCCCATTTGTTTATTTTTGCTTTTATTTCTGGTAATCTGGGAGGTGGGTCCTAGAGGAACCCGCTGTGGTTTATGTCAGAGAGTGTTTTGCCTATGTTCTCCTCTAGGAGGTGTATAGTTTCTGGTCTTACGTTTAGATCTTTAATCCATTTTGAGTTTATTTTTGTGTATGGTGTTAGAAAGTGTTCTAGTTTCATTCTTTTACAAGTAGTTGACCAGTTTTCCCAGCACCACTTGTTAAAGAGATTGCCTTTAATCCATTGTATATTCTTGCTTACTTTGTCAAAGATAAGGTGTCCATAGGTGCATGGACTTATCTCTGGGCTTTCTATTTTGATCCATTGATCTATATTTCTGTCTTTGTGCCAGTACCATACTGTCTTGATAACTGTGGCTTTGTAGTAAGCCTGAAGTCAGGCAGGTTGATTCCTCTGATTCCATTCTTCTTTCTCAAGATTGCTTTGGCTATTTGAGGTTTTTTGTATTTCCATGCAAATTATGAAATTATTTGTTATAGCTATATGAAAAATACCATTGGTAGCTTGATAGGGATTGCATTGAATCTATAAATTGCTTTGGGTTTTATACTCATTTTCACTATATTTATTCTTCCGATCCGTGAACATGGTATATTTCTCCATCTATTAGTGTCCTCTTTGATTTCTTTCATCAGTGTTTTATAGTTTTCGATATATAGGTCTTTAGTTTTTTAGGTGGATATATTCCTAAGTATTTTATTCTTTTCGTTGCAATGGTGAATGGAATTGTTTCCTTAATTTCTCTTTCTATTTCTCATTATTAGTTTATAGGAATGCAAGGGATTTCTGTGTGTTGGTTTTATATCCTGCAACTTTACTATATTCATTGATTAGCTCTAGTAATTTTCTGGTGAAGTCTTTAGGGTTTTCTATGTAGAGGATCATGTCATCTGCAAACAGTGAGAGTTTTACTTCTTCTTTTCCAATTTGGATTCCTTGTATTTCTTTTTCTGCTCTGATTGCAGTGGCCAAAACTTCCAAAACTCTGTTGAATAGTAGTGGTGAAAGTAGGCACCCTTGTCTTGTTCCTGACTTTAGGGGAAATGGTTTCAATTTTTCACCATTGAGGATAATGTTTGCTGTGGGTTTGTCATATATGGCTTTTATTATGTTGAGGTATGTTCCTTTTGTTCCTGCTTTCTGGAGAGTTTTTATCATAAATGGATGTTGAATTTTGTCAAACACCTATCCTACTCAAACTTTTACAGAAAGTTGCAGAGGAAGGTAAACTTCCAAACTCATTCTATGAGGCCACCATCACACTAATACCAAAACCTGACAAAGATGCCACAAAAGAAGAAAATTATAGGCCAATATCACTGATGAACATAGATGCAAAAATCCTTAACAAAATTCTAGCAATCAGAATCCAGAAACACATTAAAAGATCATATACCATGACCAAGTAGGCTTTATCCCAGGGATGAAAGGATTCTTCAGTATCCACAAATCAATCAATGTAATACACCACATTAACAAATTGAAAAATAGAAGCCATATGATTATCTCAATAGATGCAGAAAAATACATTTTAGACACTAAAGTATTTAACTGGCAGGGAATTTGAGCATGTTTGTTTTAAACATTTATGGATTGAAATGTTTAGTAATACATCTTGACTGATGTCCTCAGCTTGATGAGATCATTCAGAAGGCATGGCCATTATTTTAAATAATGTCTTAGGACACAGTGATATGACAGGTGTCTGGCAGCCTTAACTTTGAATATGACCTACACCACTTTTTAACTTTGGAGTCATGAACCCATTTCTTTATCTCTTCCAATCTCACAATTTTTCTTTTTTTCCTGTCCAAATAGTGTGATTTCTCTCATTAAATGTGATAGTATGCTTAAAATCTTTATTGATTGTCTAACACAATTAGTAAACTGTATTATTTTCACTAAAAACAGTAAGCTATTTTTAGGATCTGAAGCAATAACAAAAATACCAGAGAGAATACAGTTGTATAAAATTACATGATTTGCATTTAGGTATTCAAAAAAAAAAAAAAAAGTAGTACATGAATAGTGTGCCTGTGGGGCACACCTCATGCCTGTGATATTCACTCACTGTAATTTAATGTGTTGAAAAGACCACCTAAGGGATATTTTACTCTAGCTAATGCCTGTATGGTTTCCCTGGTGGCTCAGTGGTAAAGAACCCGCCTCCCAATGAAAGAGATGAGGGTTCAGTCCCTAGGTCCTGGAGATCCCCTGGAGAAGGAAATGGCAATCCACTCCAGTATTCTTGCCTGGAAAATCTCATGGACAGAGGAGCCTGGAGGGCTACAGTCTATGGGGTCACAAAAGAGTCAGACATGACCTAACGGCTTAACAACACACCTGTATAATTTTGTCTCCTTCAGATTCCTTGGTTTCTACAATGAGTTGAAAAACACAAAAATCAAGCTTGTAGTCTCTTAATATCCTAAGGGAGAAGTGAGATATTCAGCACATCTCATTCTCCTCTATCTTTTCCAAGTCTCGACTCACGGTGAGAATAGTATCTGCTGCATACACACAGTTTCCCATGAACTAGCACATCCGCAAGGGTATGAGAAAGTTTTCAGAGATATGCAGGCATCTGCTGTGCTGCTCTTTGTTTCTCTCTCCCCCTCCTTTTCTGGCATTTCCAATCTCATTCTTTGGGCTCCCCCTTCTCTCACTCTCCTTTTGGCATATTTGTCTAAGGTTTGTGTCTAGACTCTAGTTAACCTTGGCATCCTGTTCAGGATTTGAGTTCTTGGTGCCTTTCGTCCTTACCTAGAAGCTGCCTGGCTGTGGCTGCCTTCCCAACCCCACCTCTCCAAAGAAGAATCAGACAGTAAGGGTGTAAGAGGTGAATTTAGTATTACTATTGCACAAGGAATTTGATTTGTTTTTGGCTGCAACTTAAGTCTTGAAAAAGGCTCTAATCTCAGGATTTCATTTAAAACTTTTAGCTGCTCCTATAATCACAATAACTGATACACTACAGATATTTTCATTACAAAGTTTCAATAATTTTGGTGTCCTATGTAAAAGAACTTTTATGGCACAAGGTTGCTACTCAGGGGAGAAAAAGTTTCTGTGATGATTAATTTGAGGAAGTGAAATAATATTTAACTAGCAGTAAGAATTCTGCTTTAGAGTTAGAGACTGGCCCGGGGAATCCAGCTGACAAGTCTAATGTACAATATATGCTTTTACAAGTTACTCTACTTCTCAAGGTATCAAGGTCCTCTTGTTTGATGAACATTCTGTAAATACATAGACAATAAATTCTCTCAGACTGTTCACAGATCAAAAAATTAATTCTGTACAGAAAAGCAAATAGGGGATGGTTTAATTTGTGGGAAATTTAGTATTCACTTTATGCTAACGGTGAAATACAATGAGTGCATCAGAAAAAGTACAATTTGAAATTTAGCTCTTAGCAATTATTGCTGTTTATTATAGCCCCTTTTAACTGTAGGTATTGAGAAACAGAAATAAAGACCTTCCCCATTAGTGTGATACTTTTGCTTCCTAGGGAAGCACAGTTGAGGAAATACTTATCCTGTAATATAGTTGAATTGTACAGAAGCAATGTGTTTAACTAGGCTGTCAGATATTAATATTTACCTGGCTTCTCCACTAGACAAATAACTGTTATAAAAATTCCAGAGTTGAAGTTTCAATGTTTTCACGATCTTTTTTCCTCTTGGCTCTATCTCCAGCCTATTTAAGATGCTTTATCAAAACAAAGAAACAAGTAAGTAACAAAAGAGAGTAACTAAAGCCACTAGAAATTGAGCAGTCATTAAATCCAGTTGAGTACAAGTTTGAGAAAAAACATAAACATGTGTTTTTACCATCCTCATCATTCAAGAAGCAATATAACATGATGACTATGAATTCGGGCTTTGGAACCAGATTTCTAGGGTTGGAATTCCCATTTTGTCTTGTACTAGCTCTGTGATCTAAAGCAAGTTAAGTATTCCGTGCTCTCAGTTTCCTCATTTATAAAGTAGGTAAAACTATTGAACATACCTCGGAGGGTTGATATGGTATTAAGTTTAAATTTTTAGAATAGTTTTGATACTTTAAATTGACACTTTCTGTTTAAATGGTGCTTAATAATCTGGAAAGACATTCTATAATTATAGATGGAGACCAAATATATATATATGGTCTCCATCTATAATTATAGACTACATATGCATATGCATATATATGTATATATATATAAAATGACCTCTGTTCTGATATTTAACCAGGAACAAACACATATATATTAATATTTTAGCTACAGCTGGTTTAGATTGACTTGTGAAAGCTGCTTGTTAAATTATTAGAAATGTGAGTCAATGGATATAACATTAGTAACTATTGGCCATGGTGAATTTCATACCACAAAAATCAGAAATTGGCCAATAAATGCTACAAATCATCCCCTTCTCCAGAGAACTGGTTGTTAAATATTCTCAGACATCACTAGCTATTTTAAGGTTTTATAATTCTTTCTTTCATTGAATATTTGCTGAGTATCTGCTATGTTCTATGTGCTGCAATGCATGGCTAACAAGAAAGGCATGTATACTGGCTAATGATAGCAGATAATCCTTTGCTATTTTAAACAAGTTTATTACAGTAGCATCCAAAAGTAAGCAATTTTTTAAATTTCAGTTTTGTATAATATTTTATTTTTTCTCATGACCTTATAAGAACAAGTCATTAAGGTATGGTCCAAAAGAATAAGAACCTGTTATTGGAACTCCCATAGAATTTGTGGCTTATTTACCACAAATGGCCAGCCTAAGAAGGCTGCCTGACACATGTCAGATATATAATAAATATTAATTGCATAAAAGAAATTGACACAGCATCTCTTTTTCCTCTGCAAAAGCTGGAGGGTCTGAGTTGATTTAGAAGTACTTGTCACAGGTCTAGTATGACTGAGTGATTATGCTTTATGTTAATTAAATGTTTCTGTTTCTCTGCATACTACCAAACCTTGATTAAAATGTTACCTGCATAATACCTAATGTAAATTCTCTAAATTTAGAAATCAGTAGTATATTACATTGTTTCATTGTAAACTGTTTAACAATATAATGGTCAACATATGCTGTTATTAGAATTGACCTGAAAAAAATCCTCGAAAAATATTATGAGGTAGGTAGACTATGGTCCCTTTGTCACTCAGTTCAGTTCACTCACTCAGTTGTGTGACTGTTTGTGACCCTATGGACTGCAGCACGCCAGGCTTACCTGTCCATCACCAACTCCCAGAGCCTATTCAAATTCATGTGTATTGCCTAGGTGATGCCATCCAATCATTTTATCCTCTGTCATCCCCCCTCTCCTCCCGCCTTCAATCTTTCCCAGCATCAGGGTCTTTTCCAGTGAGTTGGTTCTTCACATCAGGTGGCCAAACTACTGGAATTTCAGCTTCAGCATCAGTCCTTACAGTGAATATTCAGGACTGATCTCCTTTAAGATTGACTGGTTGGATCTGCTAGCAGTCCGAGTTTCCAGAGTCATCTCCAACATCACAGTTCAAAAACATCAATTCCTTGATGCTCAGCTTTTTTATAGTCCAACTCTCACATCCATACATGACTACTGGAAAAAACATATTTTTGACTAGACAGACTGTTGCTGGTTACTAATGAAGGAATAAAAACAAAGTGAGCCTAACTTATCCTAAATTACACTTCTTGGGATGGTGTTAAGATACAGAATTGGACAGTTATGTGTGCAACTAGGGGCTTCCCAGGTAGCGCTAGTGGTACAGAACCCACCTGCCAATGCAGGAGACGTGGGTTTGATCCCTGGATCAGAAAGATCCCCTGGAGGAGGGCACAGCAACCCACTCCACTATTCTTGCATGGAGAATCCCATGGACACAGGAGCCCTGGCAAGCTATAGTTCATATGGTCGCAAAGAGTCAGACATGACTGATGCAACTAAGCACAGTACAGTAAAGCACAGGTATGCAGCTAATGTAATTTTCATTATATTACTGCAGCTTGATTTATTTCATATTTATTTACATGTTTTTCTTTCATAGTAGGGATTTTACTCTACTTAAAGCAAATTAATTCCTGTAAGCAGACCACTTGCATGAGTTAGTATTTTCTGTTCACAGCAAATAATAAAATAGTACCTGTGCCTTACCCAAGGATTTTATAAGTAACCCAGTTTTGCCTGAACTGCATCAACTGTTCAAAGCTGACTTAGAGGAAAAGTGATTCAGATTGTTGGGAAGTCAAACAGAACATATTCAGAACTATCCCTTGGCTTGAAAGCTGCTAAAAGTTAGCTGAATGGTCATTGACATTGTCAGTTAATCTTACGCTATAAATTACAAGGTAAATTTATGCTGTAAATTACATTGTTCTTTTGTCTTTAGGATAGAATATAAGGAAGGGAATGATGTTATAAAACATGTTATTTATCTACTCAAACCTTTAATGACTTTGCTAGTTTCTACAGTAGGGTGCATTTATTTTTTGTTTGTGTTAAGCCCATGACCTTTTAATTTGCATTTTAAATTGTGTTTTATAGATTTAATGTTGACTTATTCAAGGAGTACTATTACTGCTACTCCTAATGTTGCTAACAATAGCTAAGTCACATTCCTTTTATTCTCCGTGATGGAATGATTTTTCCTTAAATGCCACTTTTCTAAATTCTGCCCATTCTCTTCAAAGCCCTTATTGTGTGATACCCTATACAGGGGCCCTCCCTTCCTGAGGTGGAAGGGGACATCTCTCCCTCCCCACCCTAGGGCTCTTGTGGTGTTCCGCCTCAGGTAGAGATAGCTCTTTTCACTGTCTGCTACTGTTGATAAGTGTTTGCAAAAGTATGTCCCTCGTTAACGTTAACATTTGGAAGTAGGGACCATGAAGTACTGTGTTTTTCTCTCCCAAAGCAGACTTTAGTAAAGCCAAAGGAACATTTTCAAACAATTAGAGCTGACCAGCAGTGAAAAGACTTCCCTGGTGGCTCAGACAGTAAAGCGTCTGTCTACAACGTGGGAGACCCCAGTTCAGTCCCTGGGTTGGGAGGATCCCCTAGGGAAGGAAATGGCAATCCACTCCAGTACTATCGCCTGGAAAATCTCATGGACAGAGGAGCCTGGTAGGCTACAGTCCATGGGGTTGCAAAGAGTCAGACACGACTAAGCGACTTCACTTCTTCACTAGCAGTGAAAAGGCTATACTTTTTTTTCACCCAAATTATTTCAGGAAGGAAAAGATTGCTGTCTGCCAGTGACATTTTAGAAAGAATGATTCCAGATGATCTCTGAGTTCCCTTACAACTTCAATATCATGTGGCCATTTGACCTTAGAGAGTCAAGATGAGGGAAGCAACTTTAATGAATTACTTTAAATTATCCTTTAAAACTACTCATGTTATTTACATAAAACTGGAGTAGGGGTTAATATGAAGGAAGTTTAGGAACTAATCCATAGAGGGTCAATAAACAAGTAGACATAAAGGTGAAAGAGTATTTAAAAAAGAAAAAAGACCACTTCCATGCTTCTTCACTGTTGACAGCAAACCTGTTATTTTTTATTTTACCAGAATGTTTTCTAGCACTGGCCAGATGTAGTCCAAAATATTGTAAGAAGGATACAGTAACTGAATACTAATATATATGAATAAGTAAAAGTAGAACCATCCATTTTGGATGTTGTGGGTTTTTTCTTTAATTTTAATAATTTCAAAATGAAAATATGTTCATTTGTAACATCTAATAAACTCAGATAAAGAGAACAGATCAGTGGTTACCAGAAGTAGTTACCACCAGTGAAGGTGATCAAAAATACAAACTTTCAGTTAAAAGATAAATAAATCTTGAGGCTATAATATACAGCACAGTAACTATAGTTAGTAATACTGTATAGTATATTTGAAAGTTCTTAAGAGAGTAGATCTTAAAAGCTCTCATCACACACACACACACACACACACACACACACACAACTGTAACTATATGTGCTGATGGATATTAACTGGACTTATTGAGATGATCATTTCAAAATGTATATGAACACTGAATCATTGTTGTATACCTAAAACTAATAAAATCTTATATACTGATTATATCTCAACAAAATAACTCACAAATCAGGAAGAACGGATCTCTGAAGACATCATTAGGAAAGCATTAAAAATACATTTCATAACATTCAAAATGGGTTTAATATATATTTAATAAGCTTATGTAAATACTAAATATGTTTAATCACTAGGGTAATGATTATTTTAACTTTTGGAAAAAAAAAAACTATTCAAAGTGCACAAGTTACAGGACGATGTTTTGGGATGTCCAGAATCACCTCTCACTCCACATCTGAGGACACTGAAGCTCATAGTACTTGCCCTCCAATTTTCACATGATGCGTTTACTTCCCAGACTAAACTTTGATCTTGTCAAGTGAGCGAAGATTGGGTATTTACATTTATATTTTATTACCCAAAAACAACATATCTCGAGGTTGTTGCTGATGTCAGTTTTCAGGGATTAATAAGATAAAAAACAAGTCCATTGTAATCTTAAAAATATACTAATGAAATCATTTTTGTAAGTTAATATTATACACATGATGTGTATGTAAGACATGCGTGCAAGGTCACTTCAGTCATTTTGTGATCTCATGGACTGTAGCCTTCCAGGCTCCTCTGTCCATTGGATTCTCCAGCCAAGAATACTGGAGTGGGTTGCCATGCCTTCCTCCAGGGAATCTTCCCAACCCAAGGACTGAACCCACGTCTCTTTATGTTGCCTGCATTGGCAGGCTCATTCTTAACCACTAGTGCTATCTGGGAAGCCTGTATGTAAGATAATAGACTAAAAATATTATTTCATAAATAAATAACAACTGCTTTACATAAAACATCTTAACCTTTGGAAAAGCAAAAAATATTGGTATTCACCCAGATGAGCATTTTTATATACTATATTCTTCCTATATTCACATTATTTTACTTATGCATATTTACTGTATTAAAACAAGGAAATAATTGCACCTACATAATTTCAATAGTTTGAAACTATCAAAATCTAACAATCAGGAAGTCTAAATAACTTGGATTTCGTGGTAAATGCACTAAAAAGAAGTGAATCTCCACATTTCATCCATAAGAACTTTAGTGCCTATTAGACTACATTGACAGCTTTGAAATGAATTTAATAATTTTGACCTATAGTTATTATGAAAACCCTTAATATTATAAAATTATGCTTTATAAATTTTAATGAAAGTCAAAAGATTTTGTCTCATAGGAAAGAAAGAGTTTCATTGCCCAACAATGATGATATATAAAGCTCCAAATTAAATTATGCTAAAAGCAAACTGTGAAATCCATTCAAAAGACTAATACTAGTATAACAACTGTAAATGTGAACTTCCTGGCTTATATTTTACAAAGAACAACAGTCTATCATTTACAGAGGTCAGTTTGATCTTTATAACAGACTGGTGTGCAAGATGACTAGATCATCTTCAGTTCAGTTCAGTTCAGTTCAGTGGCTCAGTCGTGTCCAACTCTTTGCGATCCCATGAATCACAGCATGCCAGGCCTCCCTGTCCATTACCAACTCCTGGAGTTCACTCAGACTCATGTCCATCGAGTCAGTGATGCCATCCAGCCACCTCATCCCTCTGTCGTCCCCTTCTGCTCCTGCTCCCAATCCCTCCCAGCATCAGAGTCTTTTCCAATGAGTCAACTCTTCGCATGAGGTGGCCAAAGTACTGGAGTTTCAGCTTCAGCATCATTCCTTCCAAAGAAATCCCAGGGCTGATCTCCTACAGAATGGACTGGTTGGATCTCCTTGCAGTCCGAGGGACTCTCAAGAGTCTTCTCCAACACCACAGTTCAAAAGCATCAATTCTTCGGTGCTCAGCCTTCTTCACAGTCCAACTCTCACATCCATACATGACCACAGGAAAAACCATAGCCTAGACTAGATAGACCTTAGTCTGCAAAGTAGCATCTCTGCTTTTGAATATGCTATCTAGGTTGGTCATAACTTTTCTTCCAACAAGTAAGTGTCTTTTAATTTCATGACTGCAGTCACCATCTGCAGTGATTTTGGAACCCCCAAAAATAAAGTCTGACACTGTTTCCACTGTTTCCCATCTATTTCCCATGAAGTGATGGGACTGGATGCCATGATCTTCGTTTTCTGAATGTTGAGCTTTAAGCCAACTTTTTCACTCTCCACTTTCACTTTCATCAAGAGGCTTTTTAGTTCCTCTTCACTTTCTGCCATATGGGTGGTGTCATCTGCGTATCTGAGGTTATTGATATTTCTCCCGGCAATCTTGATTCCAGCTTGTGTTTCTTCCAGTCCAGCGTTTCTCATGATGTACTCTGCATAGAAGTTAAATAAGCAAGGTGACAATATACAGCCTTGATGTACTCCTTTTCCTATTTGAAACCAGTCTGTTGTTCCATGTCCAGTTCTAACTGTTGCTTCCTGATCTGCATACAGCTTTTCCAAGAGGCAGGTCAGGTGGTCTGGTATTCCCATCTCTTTCAGAATTTTTCACAGTTTCTTGTGATCCACACAGTCAAAGGCTTTGGCATAGTCAATAAAGCAGAAATCGATGTTTTTCTGGAACTCTCTTGCTTTTTCCATGCTCCAGCAGATATTGGCAATTTGAGCTCTGGTTCCTCTGCCTTTCCTAAAACCAGCTTGAACATCAGGAAGTTCATGGTTCACGTATTGCTGAAGCCTGGCTTGGAGAATTTTGAGCATTACTTTACTAGCATGTGAGATGAGTGCAATTGTGCAGTAGTTTGAGCATTCTTTGGCATTGCCTTTCTTTGGAATTGAAATGAAAACTGACCTTTTCTAGTCCTGTGGCCACTGCTGAGCTTTCCAAATTTGCTGGCATATTGAGTGCAGCACTTTCACAGCATCATATTTCAGGATTTGAAATAGCTCAACTGGAATTCCATTACCTTCACTAACTTTGTTCATAGTGATGCTTTCTGAGGCCCACTTGACTTCACATTCCAGGATGTCTGGCTCTAGATGAGTGATCACACCATCATGATTTTCTGGGTAATGAAGATCTTTAGACTACATGGACTATACAGTCCATGGAATTCTCTAGGCCAGAATACTGGAATGGGTAGCCTTTCCCTTCTCCAGGGGATCTTCCCAACCCAGGGATCAAACCCAGGTCTCCTGCATTGTAGGCAGATTCTTTACCAGCTGAGCCACAAGGGAAGCCCCGATTATCTGGGTCGTGAAGATCTTTTTGTACAGTTCTTTTGTGTAATCTTGCCACCTCTTCTTAATATCTTCTGCTTCTGTTAGGTACACACCATTTCCGTCCTTTATCGAGCCCATCTTTGCATCATTTTAGCTGCCTTCAACCTAAAACGATAGATTCCTGTTAAAAGAACGCAAACCCTGTTAGTAATTCATACTCTAAGAACTTTATAATCTAAAAACCAGGGGCATACCTTTTTTTTTTTTTTTTGGCTGGATTCCCAAGAGAATACTGCCTCGCAATATACTGAATGCAACTATTTATCGTGTCCCTTTCTGTCTACATGCCCCAATGTCTGCTTTTCCTCCCTACAAAGTTGTTCATTACTTTCATGGAATGGCATTACCTTTGCTGAATAGTAGACCCAGGTCTGTGAGTAATCTATTTATGTGTGATTTCTTGCTTAAGGTTTATGTTTCTTTTTGAGTCCTATACTCATCCATTCCTATCATCTCCTTCATATTATTGTTATTTGTTATTGTTGTTCAGTCGCTCAGTTGTGTCTGACTCTTTGCAACCCCATGGACTGCAGGATGCTGAGCTTCCCTGTCCTACACCATCTCCTGGAGTGTGCTCAAATTCATGTCCATTGAGTCAGTGATGCCATCTACTGGGAGAAAGTGTGAGGAACTCCACCCATGGCAAAGGTCATGAGAAAGGAGGCTCAGCATTATGCAAAGGTGAGATTGAGCCTCAGGAGACCCCCCTTCCCGAGCATCTACCCCCAAAACCAGAGTGCCTACTTTACTGTTTTATGCTCTCACCTATACCTCTGACTTTATGGGGGACTGACCCCCCACCACCTCTCTCAGAGAAAGAGTTAACTTGCAGCTCCAGTTAATAAAAATTCCTGGGTGTGACAAGAGTGTTTCAACTTACAAACTCCTCTGAAGGTTCTCTAGCCTGCCTGAGCAGATTTATCCAGCCACATGTGATTGTTTACAGCCTCCCAACCATGAGAGGCACGAGATGCTTTATACTTTCTATATACAGATTATTTTGAGAAGTTACAAAATTATTAGTTTAGTATTAGTGGATTGATTAGAAATTATATTGGTGAAGGGTTTTTCATTTATTGAGCCAATATTTGCTGCTAAAATCTCCATATTCCCTGCCCTTATAATGAACATAACTAACATATAGGAGAAATAAGTATTAACCTTTAAGATTAATCATGTTAAACCTTAGGCTAAGTAAATTCCTTTTCTTGATTGTAACCCACTACACCCTCACCCTATAGGAATGCAACTTTATCTGGTGCCTTTGGAGTGTGGCACTTGGTTTAAGAAAAAAATTGTCCTTGAAAAATAAGTTTTCTGGTTGACTGACCATTATCAGAAAGGGCCGTAAAATGTCAGCAGGCCTCATGACCAGAAGATGATGTAAAACCCCTAAGACTTTTGTATAATTTTATATGAAGCACCTGATTTTGACAAGGGTCTGGTCTGCTGACCCTGAGTGACTCTGTATTCATCCCTATATATAACAAAGAGTATATAAGCAAACCTGAAAATAAAGAAAATGGATCCGTTTCTGGAAAGACTGATACCCCGTGTCATTCTTTCTTTCCCCTTCTGGCTGAATTCCCATCTGGAGAGTGGATGCTCACCATGTCTACTTACTTGTCCTGGCTTCTAAGATCCATGCAAGAGGGTACCCAGGGCAGGGCACCCTCTGCTATTCAAGTGGGTGCCGGTGGCCTACATAGATGGTGCAAATTCCTTGTCTTGGAATTTTATTGGTATTCCACGTGAAACCAAGTTATTCAGCATCTTTTCTCCACTAATTTTCCTACTACACTATCCTTTTCTAATCTCTCTTTATATCTGTAATTAAATAACTTTTTTCCTAGGATGCTGATTCCTTCTCCCCTTCAAATTACCCTGGATCCACTAGGGCTGGACCCCGGCAGCCATTCAACCATCTCATCCTCTGTTGCCCCCTTCCCCTACTGCCTTCAATCTTTTCCAGCATCAGAGTCTTTTCCAATGACTCAGCTCTGTGCATCAGGTGGCTAGAGCATTGAGCTTCAGCTTTAGCATCAGTCTTTCAAGTGAATATTCAGGGTTGATTTCCTTTAGGATTGGCTGGTTTGATCTCCTTGCTGTCCAAAGACTCACAAGAATTTTCTCCATTACTACAGTTTGAAAGCATCAATTTTTAGTGTTCAGCCTTCTTTATGGTCCAACTCTCACATCTGTACCTGACTACTGAAAAACAAAACAGCTTTGACTATACAGAACTTTGTTGCAAGGTGATATCTCTGCTTTTTAATATACTATTTAGGTTTGTCATAGCCTTTCTTCCAAGGAACAAGCATCTTTATTTTCATGGTTGCAGTCACCATCTGCAGTGATTTGGGAACCCAAGAAAATAAAGTCTGTCATTGTTTCCATTTTTCCCCCATCTATTTGCCATGAAATTATGGGACTGGATGCCATGAGCTTAGTTTTTAAGATATTGAGTTTTAAGCCAGCTTTTTCACCCTCCTCTTTAGTTCCTGTTCACTTTCTGCCATTAGAGTGGTGTCATCTGCATATTTGAGGTTATTAATATTTCTCCCAGCAATACTGATTCTTGCTTGAGCTTCATCCAGGCTGGTATTTCACATGTATCCAGACTGGCATTTCACATGTATCTTTTAAAAAGAAAGATTAAAAAGAATTATCTTGTAAATCAGCTTTAAGTCTACTACCCTCCACTTAATTGATAGGAATGGGGGTAGTCTAGCTAAAATAAACCACGTTAAAAGGTGTGTGCATGTGTATTAAAAATTAGCTTGCAGATAAACATCCTAGGAATATGTAAACCAATTTGACTGTTTTGAATTCTAATGACTAACGCTTTTAAAAGTTTCAGTAAGAACCCAAGAGGTGACACTACACTAAATAGTATTCTGACATGGCTTACATTTAAATTCAAAAATAAAATTATCATATGTGATACAATAAAGTTGACACTCCTGGGAGATTTGTACTATGACTAACTGTAACTAGTGCAAAGGAGAAGGTGATATTTTGGTTGCTGCCCAAAAAGGTATACTAGTGAGAACAAACAAACAAAAAAAAAACTCACAAAAATTGTAGTATTATAGTTCAGTTCACAGCAGCTTTAACAATAAAATCATGCTTTCCTCCAGTTTACTTATTTCAATATTTGACATAACTTACATTGAAAATATTTCTATTGAAGCTATTCCCTCTAGAGCTATTTTTATCACATTGATCTAATTTCTTTTCTTACTGAACACTGATTGATGACAGGAATCCTACCATTAAAATAGTTTGGGGGAAAATGCATGCATCATGGGAATGAGGTTAGGATATTGAGGTAGCACTGCTTTTAGGGCAGAGCTTGTTATAGTGCAATCCATTCAAAAGCAGCCAGCCTGGAAATATCATGTGCTTGTTTATGGATGATGCTATGTAGTTTTACTGATTCATAATGGAGCTACAGCTTTTTTATTCTGACAGCTTAAGCACATAAAAGAAAAATAAAACTGCTGTGTGAGGACCTCCTTACAAACAGCTTCACATTAAGGTTCTGATCTACAGATTCAACACTCAGAGCTACATCAGGTTCTTATGTCTGGAAAAGTAAAACTTTCCCTTGATGTAACAAAAGATATTACCAAGAAGGGGAAGCAAGTTAAACTTGGAAATAAAAGTATGGTGAGTTATTTGGTGCAGTGGTAAAGAATCCACCTGACAAGGCAGGAGACACGAGTTCCATCTCTGGGTTGGGAAGATCCCTGGGAGTGGGAAATGACAACCCACTTCACTATTTTTGCCTGGAAAATTCCATGGACATAGGAGGTGTTCTACAGTCCATGGGGGGTCACAAAGAGTCAGACACAACTGAGCATGCACACAAGTTATTTTTAAATAAAATTACCACTCTATGGTAATGTTATAGAATGTACAAATATATATTTTTAATTATTTATTTTTTAATTGAAGGATAATTGCTTTATAGAACTTTGTTGTTTTTTGGTCAAACCTCAGCATGAATCAGCTATAGGTGTACATATATCCCCTCCACTTTGATCCTCCCTCTCATCTCCCTCTCCATCCCACCCCTGTAGGTGGATACAGAGCCCCTGTTTGAGTTTCCTGAGCCATACAGCAAATTCCCGTTGGCTATCTATTTTACATATGGTAATGTAAGTTTCCATGTTACTCTTTCCATATCACACCCTCTCTTCCCTCTCCCTATTTCCATAAGCCTATTCTCTATGCTTGTTTCTCTATTGCTGCCCTGTAAATAAATTCTTCAGTACCATTTTTCTAGATTTTATATATATGCATTAGAAGACAATATTTATGTTTCTCTTTGACTTACTTCACTCTGTATAATAGGTTCTAGGTTTATCCACCTCATCCACCTCAAATGCATTCCTTTTATGGCTGAGTAATATTCCATTGTGTATATGTACCACTACTTTTTTATCCATTCATCTGTTGATGGACATCTAGGTTGTTTCCATGTTCTAGCTGTGAAGAGTGCTGCAATGAACAATGGGATACATGTGTCTTTTTTCAATTTTGCTTTCCTCAGGGTATATGCCTAGGAGTGGGATTTCCTGGGTCATACGGTAATTTAATTCTTAGTTTTTGAAGAGTCTCCATACTGTCTTCCATAGTGGCTGTATCAATTTATATTCCCACCAACAGTGCAAGAATTTTCCCTTTTCTCCACATCCTCTCCAGCATTTATTGTTTGTAGACTTTTTGATGATAGCCATTCTGACTGGTGTGAGGTGATATCTCATTGTGGTTTTAATTTGCATTTCTCCAACAATGAGCAATACTGAGCATCTTTTCATGTGTTTGTTAGCCATCTGTATGTCTTCTTTGGAGAAATGTCTGTTTAAGACTTTTTTCCACTTTTTGATTGGGTTGTTTGTGTTTTTTCTGGTATTGAGTTGTATGAGCTGCTTGTATATTTTGGAAATTAATCCTTTGTCAGTTGTTTCATTAGCTACTATTTTCTCCCTTTCTGAAGGCTGTCTTTTCACCTTGCTTATAGTTTCTTTGCTGTGCAGAAGCTTTTAAGATTAATTAGGTCTCACTTGTTTACTTTTGTTTTTATTTCCATTACTCTAGGAGGTGGATCATAGATGATCCTGTTTTGATTTATGTCATTGAGTGTTCTTCCTATGTTTTCCTCTAAGAGTTTTATAGTTTCTTGTCTTCCATTTAGGTCTTTAATCCATTTTGAGTTTATCTTTGTGTTTGGTGTTAGGAAGTGTTTTAAGTTCATTCTTTCACATGTAGCCATCCAGTTTTCTCAGCACCATTTATTGAAGAGGCTGTCTTTGTCCCATTATATATTTTTGCCTCCTTTGTCAAAGATAATGTACCCATAGGTGCATGGGTTTATTCCTGGGCTTACAGAATGCACAAATATATCTTTGTCTGCAGAGTAAAAATCAAAATATGATCACCTATACATTGTTGCATACTTTCCACAAAAATGCCATCAGCACATTGATTAGAATGTACAAGATCCCCAAAGAGCATGAGTGCTTTTTGCATTGCAGCCTATAAGCCCAACTTGTAATAAGAGACAAGTCACATTAATAGCTTTATCAAAAAGGGGGAAATAGCACTTAGAGATGCAAAACATCATTTTGAGGTTTTCCAGGTACCATAATGATAGTTTTTCTTACTACTGAATATTCATGACACCTCATGAAACTAATGATAAACATAAAAATTGATGTGAACGTTTGACTAATCTGCTCTTATTTGTTTGGAAGAGCTGTCGTAATTGCCTGGTTTGTAAATTAAACATCTGCTATGGGAATAAACAAAAACATAACTGAGCATATTCAAATAAATTGAATTCACTCTGGTTCCATAAATTTTATTATATGGGCTCATCAATTTTATTACACCTGAGCACAGCATCGCCACCAAAGTCAATGCATTTTTAGATGTCCTATTTGTACCAAAAAAAATGTTTTCTGTATCTAATAAAGTGCACATATTACTTAGATTATTTTTAAAGGAGTGTTTCAATAGCAGAGCTCAGCTCAATTGATTGAAACCACTCACCATGTTCTTTGAACATGAGCTAGAATTCCAGTACTTGCTCCTTGAGAATTTCAGCAGACCTTTCAAATCATCTCTGCATCACAGCAACACATGTCAAACAAGATAACAATCATTTCGCTTTAGCAAAATTAATCTGTCTGATGCTTGGCATAGCCATATTTGTTAAATTTCTAAGCCATAAAGATGAAACATATTGCAGAACAACTAACCAGATCAAGGGCCACAATGAAAGAAATGAAGAAGCAGACTTGCTAAAATGCGGAAGTCATAACTTTGATGTAATTATATGTATTTTTCCTTCTGTAGCTAATTCTTTGTTGCTGCAGAGTACTAAAGTAATTCACATTAATATTTCAATTTTCTATAGAGATTACCAAGGTAAACTAAGTATTTCAAGCAACAAACAAGTAAATAATGGATGGAAAAAATAGTTTGCTGCTGCAGACTCAATATCAGGATGGCTGCCTGTAAGAGAAAAAAATGAAGTGTAAGACAAAATATGAAATGACTTAAATATCTTTGACTTATGATATTTGTAAGGCACGTTTCATGTTATTCTGAGAAATAATGAAATTAAGAGATACAAATGACAACAAAAAGCGTACTATAAATGATTCCACTTAAACTTTTGCATAACGATTACATAAACTTGCTGACATAAGTAGATTCCATTTTCAAAAGAAATGCAAAATGTCCAGTTAGCAAAGAGGCCCACACATTTACTTTCCTTGATATCACAGCCGCTGACATAGAGCCCTGATACCTGTATCCCTGATAAACTCTGTCTCTCTGGCCCCTCATTTTCCCTTAAGAAAGAACCTGTTCCATCAGAAACTCTGTAAGCTTAAGGAGGGCTGTGGAAGCCAGAGAGCTTGACTGCCATTTGCCAGAGCCTTCAGCTACTAAACATGTTTCACTGAGGACTTCTCATTTCTAAGCTTCTCTTCTAAATTGAGAAAGACTTTTTAGTCAAGCAGGTAACAACAGATTCTAATCAAGTTTCCAGTCCAGTGATTCGGAGAGTGAACCACCCAATCATCTGAAACATAAGTATAAGGTGAAAGAGATATTCATCAAGATTTGCTCAGAAAAACAAAGACAAACTGTGGGCTCTGGCAAGGACAGTGTCTTATTAGATCAAAGTTGATTGGATAGTTGTCTCTTACTCAGAACCTTTTAAAATCCTAACACATGAAGCTGGAGAGAACATGCAAGAAATACCAACCCAACTTTCATACTGGTCACGTGGCTTTGATTTAATAGAGACAATAACTTTACAGAGGAAATACATCTTGTTCATTCGGTATGCTTTTAACAGTATCTGAAATGGTTATTGTTTACTTTTGTGCTTCACGGTAGTGGTAAATATTAGGTATTAGAAGTTTCCATTATAACTGCTAAAAAAAAATAAGCATTCAGTTTCTTACAGTGTTTTTTGGTAGGACATCAGACTTTCAAATAGAGATTTGTTTCACGTCTATAAATATATTTTGAGAGGTAGAAAAAAAAAATCATTGCCTCTCATTGCAGCCAAAGGAAGACTATTTGATTTCAACCTTATAGCTAACAAACAACTTATTGAAAAAGGTATTGTCTATTGTCTTTGTGCACTACCTAGAATTCATTTATTTTTTTAACTGCAATCACTTGATAATACATTTATTGGGTATTTTGGCAAACTCTTAAAACTTTGAAGTGAAAGAAAGTGAAGTTACTCAGTTGTGTCCAACTCTTTGCGACCCCATGGACTGTAGCCTACCAGGCTCCTCCATCCAAGGAATTTTCCAGGCAAGAGTACTGGAGTAGGTTACCATTTTCTTCTCCAGAGGATCTTCCCAACCCAGGGATTGAACCTGGGTCTCCCACATTGCAGGCAGATGCTTTACCATCTGAGCCACCAGGGAAGCCTTAAAGCTCAAAACTTCAGTGCATGCCAAAGTTTAGACTTGCCTTTTGGGGGTTGAATATAGCTTAAAATATCATGCTCTATCTGTGTTTGGGTTCTTCAGTCACTCAGTCATGTCCGAAATATTTTGTGACCCTATGGATTGCAGCATGCCACACTTTCCTCTTCTGTACTGTCTCCCAGAGTTTCCTCAAACTCATGTCCATTGAGTCAGTGATGCCATCTCATCCTCTGTCGCCCTCTTTTCCACCTGTCTTTAATCTTCTCAAGCATCAGAGTGTTTTCCAATGAGTCAGTTGTTCACATCAAGTGCCAAAGTATTGAGCTGCAGCATCAGTCCTTCCAAAGAGTATTCAGGATTGACTTCCTTTAAGATTTACTGGTTTGATCTCCTTGCTTTCCAAGGGACTCTCAAGAACCTTCTCCAGCACCACAGTTCGAAAGCATCAATTCTTCACTGCTCTGCCTTCTTTACTGTCCAGTTCTCACATCTGTACATGACTAATGGAAAGACCATCCCTTGATCGTATGGACTCATTTGGCAAAATTATATCTTTGCTTTTTAACATACTGTCTAGGTTTGTCACAGCTTTGCTGCCGAGAAACAATCTTCTGATTGCATGTCTGCAGTCACCATCCACAGTGATTTTAGAGCCTAAGAAGAGGAAATCTGTCACTGTTTCCATCTTTTCCCCCTTCTATTTGCCAAGAAGTGATGGGACTGGATGCCATGATCTCAGTTCTTTAATACTGAGTTTTAAGCCAGCTTTTTCACTCTCCTCTTCCACCCTCATCAAGAGGTTCTTTAGTTCCTCTTCACTTTCTGCCATTAGAGTGGTATCATCTGCATATCTGAGGTTGTTGATATTTTCCCCAGCAGTCTTGATTTCATCTTGTAACTTATCCAGGCTGGCATTTCGCATGATGTGCTCTGTGTATAAGTTAAATAAACAGGGTGACAATAAGCAGTCTAGTAGTACTCCTTTCTCAATCCTGAACCAGGTGGTTGTTCCATACAGGGTTCTAACCGTTGCTTCTTGACCTATCTACAGGTTTCTCCAGGAGACACGTAAGATGGTCTGGTATTCCCATCTTTTTAAGAGTTTTCCACAGTTTGTTATGATCCACACAGTCAAAGGTTTTATCACAGTCAATGAAACAGAGGTGGATGTTTTTCTGGAATTCCCTTGGTTTCTCTATGATCCAGCAAATGTTGGCAATTTGATCCCTGCTTCTCTGTCTTTTCTAAACCCAGTTTGAACATCTGGAAGTTCTTGGTTCATGTAATGCTGAACTTGGAGGACTTTAACCATAACCTTATAACATGGGAGATGTATGCAATTGTCCGATGGGATCTTATCGACCTAGGGATCAAGCCCAGATCTCCTGCATTGCAAGCAATTTCTTTATCATCTGAGCCACCAGGGAAGTCCATGCTCTATCTAAGGTGCAATAATAATGACACTATTTTATTCTTTGGGGAAAATACAAGTTTTAAGCAGTTTTATGCCCATAGGTCATCTTCACTAGGCTGTTCTGATCATTTAAATAAATGAGTTTTTAGCTCAGTGAAACATATACGAAATTTATTTGTTGTTCAATAATTATTTTGAGTTTATTTTGTGCAAGGCACAGGAAGTGTGAATAAGCAGTGAAAATGAAAGACAAGGCCCCTGCCCTCTTGGAGGTCACCTTCATAAGAGGAACTCTATATTAAACAGTAGATTCCAATCATGTCATTATAATTATGCAGAGTACTCTAAAAGGATAAGGCTTAATTTTTAGTGTGCAGTTGAATTACTTGGGGATCTTACTAAAATGCAGTTTCTGGTACAGTTTACCTGGAACAGAGGTCTGAGGTTCTGTTATTTCCAGTAAATTCCTCACTGGTGTCAATGCTGCTGCTGTTGTTGTTTATTCGCTAAGTCATGTCCTTACTCTTTTGTGACCTGAAGGACTGTAGCCCACCAGGCTCCTCTGTCCATGGTATTTCCCAGGCAAGAATGTTGGAGTGGGTTGTCATTTCCTGCTCCAGGGGATTTTCCAGACCCAGGATTGAACCCTCATCTTCTGCATTGGCAGGTGGGTTCTTAACCAGTGAGTCCCCAGGGAAGCACACGAATGCTGTAGGCTGGATTTAATTGATGAATGGGGAGGAATGGAGAATATTCTGTTAGAGGGAATAGAAAGTGTGAAGGCCCTGGTGGGACAGAATCATGTCTTCTTGCAGGACCTACAAAGTCAGCCTGGCTCTTGAACAAAGTTGAGAACTGTGAGTAATGAGTAAGGGTTGATGTCAGATCACTAAGGGGATGAGATTGGAATGTGGAAGAATGGTGAGAGAACCTGAAAGCAAGAGACTGGGGAAAGGTTGGAGAAAAAGGGGAGTTTTGAGGTTCCAGGTGTTAAAAGAGAAACTGAGGCATATTAAACATTTTAAGAGTTTGTTTGAACAAAGATCAGTTTGAATCAGGCAGTGTCTAATGCAGCAGATACAAAGAAATTGAAACAGCTGTACAAAATGAAAGACTTACAGGCAGAAGGGAACAGGAACAAGGAAATTATATTAGGGAAAAAAATGGGAGCTTGTTATTGCAAGGTTACTTTCCTTTAGGGGCTGGCAGGGTCTCTCAGGCAGATTATCTAATAGTGCTAGTCACTCAGTCACATCTAGCTCTTTGTGACCCCATGGATTATAGCCAGACAAGCTCCTCTGTCCACAGAATTCTCCAGGTGAGAATACTGGAGTGGGTAGCCATTCCCTTCTCCAGGGGATCTTCCTGACCCAGAGTTCGAACCCATGGTTCCTGCATTACAGGCAGATTCTTCACCATCTGAGCCACCAGGGAAGTCTAACTAATATTGATCAGGCATTTCCTGATTGACCAATTTATGATTCTGTTTCTGACAGTCAAAACTAATTAAATTAGGTCTCAGTTTGTTGACATGAGGCATAACAAAAGCAGCTCTGTTTTGAGACTATTGTCTTGTTTTAGCACAGACAATGGAGTTTGCAGAAGAAAGAAATGCTGTAGACTGTATATCTATACAGCTCTATGTTGTATTGTAGGAACTTGATGATTTAGCACTTGTGAAGATCAAATGCATAATTTTAAAAATGCAAATTTAGGACTTATCTTTTTAATCGGAACAAATAATTCAAAGAAGAGAAATCTATTTGAATTTGTTCAAGGCAAGAGGGAGGAGGGAAGATCCTCTAAGATTATAAATATTGTAGAACACAGAAATTTTTTTTTTAATTTCAAGAATAAAACAAAACAAGCCAAGTAAACAGAATCCTGGAAGTGTATGAACCAAGTTGTCAATAGCAGTATTGACAAAAAAATATTCCCTAATGAAAAACTCATGATGTGGTATCTCATGGTTCAAACTACCAGAAAAGTGAATCAAATAAGTCAACATTTTGAAATGTGTAGAAATATTGAATCATGATGTATTACAGCAACCAACATAGTGCTGTAGGTCAATTATATTTCAAAAAAATAGAAATTCATAAAAAAAGAGATCAGATTTGTAGTCCAAGAGGCAGAGGTGGGTCAGGGGATGGGGAACTGGATGAAGGCAGTCAAATGTACAAACTTCCAATTATATGATAAATAAGTACTAAGGATGTAATGTACAACATGATGAGCATAATTAATACTGCTGTATGTTACATATAAAAGTTATTAAGGAGAAAACTCTATTCTAGTTATGAGGAAAAAAATTTTTCTATTTCTTTAATTTTTGATCTATATGAGATGATAGATGTTTACTAAACATATATGATAATCATTTCATGCTGCACACCTTAAACTTCTTCAGTGCTATAAATCACTATATCTCAGTAAAACTGGAAAAAAATATAATTGATTTATTCTAGTCTGTAAGTTGGTTCAGCTTTGGTCAAATGCTCAGTTCTAGTCTAACTGCTATGCCCAGAAGTATCAAAGCCATGTGATGCTATCAATGATAAGAAACTCTTAGAAAAGAGTTTGAGGAGGCAAGTAATTATCAGCTTCTTTAATATACTAGTGTTTAGTAATGTAGTAATTGTGCTTTATATTTGCATATTCTGCTTTTGTAATCTGCCCTGGTAATAGCAATCAACAATTATTCTTAATCTCTTCTATGTTTCTATGTCAATAATTTTGTAATTTTGTAGAAATTTTTGCTTGTATCGGATTTGTTTTTGTTTAAATACTTAGAGAAGTTTATTTCCCAGGACTGATACACTTCTCTCATGATAAAGATAGCCAGCAAAACTCAAAATATTAAATGAAGAAAATTATTATTACAAACAACTAAAGTATTTTGACGATTGATCCAAGCTGACTCATTGGAAAAGACTCTGATGCTGGGGGATTGGGGGCAGGAGGAGAAGGGGACGACCGAGGATGAGATAGCTGGATGGCATCACGGACTCAATGGACGTGAGTCTGAGTGAACTCCGAGAGATGGTGAGGAACAGGGAGGCCTGGCGTGCTGCGATTCATGGGGTCGCAAAGAATCAGACACGACTGAGCAACTGAACTGAACTGAACTGAAAAGGTAAAGAATTCTATTTTAAAAAACTGCTAGATATTTGGTGTGTAGATATGTATGGTATGCATTCGTATTTTTTAAAATAAATTTACCATCTGTCTAAAGACACTGACTAAAACATATGCAATACACAGTTAAATGGCATCCATCCAAAAGAAGGTCTTTGAAAGCTTAATATTGCCAGTACAAAGAAAACATTAAAGATGCTTATCTTCCAAAGTAGTTGCATATGACAGATTTCTAAAACTATTACCAGCACAGTTCTCCAGAGAATTAAAGCTATTAAAAAGTTATCATCTATAGTTATCATGTTTTATCAAGAAAAAATCACACTAAATTAAAATATTTTGTTTATACAAATAATTTTATTGACATTACAGTTAGCATTGATTATTACACTCAATGTGCTTTGTTAATTATTAATAGTTTTGTAAAGTTCTCACCTATACAAAGCTTGCAATAGCACAATACATCCAGTTTTGTGATAGTTCAGGCCACTAGTAATAAAACTTTACATGAATGTCATGTTTTAAATGACAAATTGATACAGCAAACTAATACTAGCATAAACTCTCTAAAAAATAGATGCATTTTTTCATGGTGAAGTTGAAAGTTGAATTTCTTTTGATCTTTTTATATCCTATCAGGAAACTATATCACAAATAAGCAGCCATAAAAGAACAATATACTTAAACATTACCTCCAATGTACATCCACGCCCCCAAACATATACCAACTTCGATATAAACCAACAGTTTCATTTTCTTAACCACTTATCATTAATTTTTTTTTACTTTACAAAATTGTATTGATTTTGCTATATATCAACATGAATCCACCACAAGTGTACACGTGTTCCCCATCCTGAACCCCCTCCTACCTCCCTCCCTGTACCATGCCTCTGGGTCATCCCAGTGCACCAGCCCCAAGCATCCTATATCCTGCATCGGACCTGGACTGGCGATTCATTTCTTATATGATATTATACATGTTTCAATACCATTCTACCAAATCATCCCACCCTCTCCCTCTCCCACAGAGTCCAAAAGACTGTCCTATACATCTGTGTTTCTTTTGCTCTCTCACATACAGGGTTATCATTACTGTCTTTCTAAATTCCATATATATGCATTAGTATACGGTATTGGTGTTTTTCCTCCTGGCTTACTTCACTCTGTATAAAGGCTCCAGTTTCATCCACCTCATTAGAACTGATTCAAATATATTCTTTTAATGCCTGAGTAATACTCCATTGTGTATATGTACCACAGCTTTTTTATCATTTTTAAAAAGTTAAATGAGTTTTTAAATTTATTTTTTAGATAATTATCTTTTGTTATTTTACCATTATTATCCATGATTTATAGGTGTTCATTCTATAAAATATGACCTCTGATGCATGAATGTGTGCTTTGTCCTGTCCAACTCTTTGTGATCCCCTGCACTGAAGCCCACCAGGCTCCTCTGCCCAAGGAATTATCCCAGCAGGAATACTGGACTGAGTCACTATTTCCTCCTCCAGAGGATCTTCCCAACCTAGGGATCGAATCCACATGTCTATACCTCCTGCAATGCCAGGCAGATTCTTTACCACTGAGCCACTGGGGAACTCCCTTTCATCTGTTACCATGCTTTAAAATCAAAATGCAAAATCTCAAAATTAAATTTTACAATTTAGAATTTGAAGAGAATTTTAGAGGCACTATAACCCAATTTCCCCAACCAAGGCATGAACAGCCTACAAAATGTCTTTCTCAATAACTAGTTAACTATTTCATAGGCAATACTTTCTAATAGCAGACACTTCTATTTATTGGAAAATTATTTTTGATTGTGAAAGTAAAATTATCTTCCCAGAATTTCCACTTATTGATACTAGTTTAGCACTTGAGTACGAATTGAAATCAACCTCTCCATTGTTCCATTTGAGAGCCTTCTGAACTCTTAAAGATGCACCTCATGTTTCCATGCTAGTCAAATGTCCCTGAAGTCCTATTCTGCGGAACCTTCTATTACGTGATCTATGACGTGATTGTCAGATCCTTCTCATCACTCTGTCTTAAGGGACAAAATATTCCTGATCAAGTTTGTTGTTGTTGTTAGTCATTCAGTCATGTCCAACTCTTTGTGACCCCGTGGACTGCAGCACGCCAGGTTTCCCTGTCCTTAATAACCTCCCAGAATTTGCTCAAATTCACACCCATTGAATCGGTGATCCCATCCAACCATCTCATCCTCTATCATCCCCTTCTCCACTTGCCCTTAATCTTTCCCAGCATCAGGATCTTTTCCAGTAAGTCAGCTCTTCGCATCAGGTGGCCAAAGGAGTGGAGCCTCAGCTTCAGTATCAGTCCTTCCAATGAATATTATTCAGGGTTGATTTCCTTTAGGATTGTCTGATTTGATCTCATTGGAGTCCAAGGCACTCTCAAAAGTCTTCCCCAACACCACAGTTCAAAAGTTCACCACAATTCTCTGGCACTCAACCTTTCTTTACAGTCCAGCACTCATATGTATACATGACTACTGTACATAGCTTTCACTAGACAAACCTTTGTAGGCAAAGTAATGTCTCTGCTTTTAAATATGCTGTCTATGTTTGTCATAGCTTTTTTTCCAAGGAGCAAGCATCTTTTAATTTCCTGGCTATAGTCACTCTCTGCAGTGATTTGGAAGCCCAAGATAATAGTCTATCACTTTCCATTGTTTCCCATCTATTTGACATGAAGTGATAGGACTGGATGCTATGATCGAAGGTTTTGCATGTTGAGTTTCAAGCCAGCTTTTTCACTCTCCTCTTTCATCTTCATCAAGAGGCTCTTTAGTTCATCCTCATTTTCTGCCATGAGGGCAGTGTCATCTGCCTACTTGACCTTATTGATATTTCTCCTGGCAATTTTGATTCCAGCTTGAGCTTCATCCAACCCAGCATTTCACATGATGTACTCTGCATATAAGTTAAATGAGCAGGGTGACAATATAGAGCCTTGATGTACTCCTTTCCCAATTTGGAACCAGTCTATTGTTCCATGTCTGGTTCTAACTGTTGCTTCTTGACCTGCATACATGTTTCTCAGGAGATCGGCAAAGTGGTCTTGCATTCCCATCTCTTGAAGAATTTTCCACAGTTTGCTGTGATCCACACAGTGAAAGGCTTAGCGTAGTCAGTGAAGCACAAATAGATGTGTTTCTGGAATTACCTTGCTTTTTCTATAATCCAGTGGATATTGGCAATTTGATCTCTGGTTCCTCTGCCTTTTCTAAATCTAGTTTGAACACCTAGAAGTTCTTGGTTCACATACTGTTGAAGCCTAGCTTGAAGGATTTTGAGCATTACCTTGCTAGCATGTGAAATGAGTGCCTTTATGTGGTATTTTGAACATTCTTCGGCATTGCTCTTCTTTGAGATTGTAATAAAGTGACCACTGCTGAGCTTTCCAAATTTGTTGGCATACTGAGTGCAGTACTTTAACAGCATCATCTTTTGGGATATTAAAAAGTTCAGCTGGAATTCCATCACCTCCACTCGTTTTGTTTGTAGTAACACTTTCTAAGGTCTACTTGACTTCATAATCCAAGATGTCTGGCTGTAGGTGAGTGAGCACACCATCGTGGTTACTCCAGGTCATTAAGTTCCTTTATTTATTTATTGTATGGTTTACCACACTATGAATGTTTCCAACTTTGTGCCCTTTAATCTTTGAGGTTTATAAATATAATATATTTATATAAGGCTGACTAGTCATTAGATTGTTTCTTGAGCACAGAAACCTTTTGTCTTACTCAACCCAGGCTGCTGTAACAAAATTCCATAGCCTGCATGGCTTAAACAGAAAAATTCATTTATCATAGTTTTGGAAGCTGAAGATTCCAGGATCCAGCAGATCTGGTTCTTGATGAGGGCCTTCATCCTGGCTTGCAGGTGGCTGCTTCTAGCTGCGTGCTCACATGGCTTTTCCTCACTGCGTGTGTGCAGAAAGACAGTGCTCTTCCATCTCCTTGCCTTCTTTTAAAGGAACTACCTCCGTTAAGGCAACACTCTCAACAATTTCATGTAAATCTAATTGCCTCCCAAAGACTCCACCCCCAAGTACCATCATATTGGGAGTTAGAGCTTCAGCATATAAATTTTGGGATTAAACACACTCAGCCCATAACATCACTCCTATGTTGATCTTCATATAGTTTGAGAGGAGGCTGACACAAATAGTTACTCAAAAATGGAATTAATTTTTTTAATTTATATTGTCACTAAGTTTTCTTAACCTTTGACTATTTAAAGGTAAGGACAGGGCAGGAGGTGTGGCTTCCCTGGTGGTCCAGTGGTTGGGACTTTGCCTTCCGTTGCAAGGAATTCAGGTTCATACCCTGGTCCAAGGACTGTTATCCCATGTGCCTCTTGGCCAAGGGGCCAAAATGTAGAACAAACACCATGTTATAATAAATTCAATGAAGATTTTAAAAATGATCCACGTCAAAAAAATAATAAAAAGAAAGAAAGAAAATAAGAAAGAGGAAAAGAGGGAAAAGCGATCAGGGCTATATCTTAAATGGATCATTTCCTAGAATATTGTGATAACTTTTTGAAGAAACTATCATCCTGATTGTCAAGCATCAGTGAAGGAAAAGAATTTTTAAAGAAGAAATCTCCATACTTATAAGTAAAGGGTCAAGATTGAATCATCTTTCTTAGCTTTCTTAGAGTTGAAACCTAGGATAAGTCTATATTTCATATATAATTTTTTTAATGTAAATTAACTTCTCTATGAACAAACATAAGCACAGAGCAGCTCTCCAGACGTTGCTGGTTTGTCACACACCCACATAGATTATCGCTCAGTACCATCATTAATTAAACTGGATCATTTCTGTGAAATCAACCAAGAATCTTTTATTATTTCTACAGGGAGGATGAGTTCAACTTCTTGGTGAAGAGTCATTTTCTTACCATTTAGATTAGAAACAAAAATATTCAAAACTTGCTTCTTCTTAGGAAGTTGCTTAAGTCATTTTCCTGTTTCCATAATTTCATGGAACATTCTTTTGCAATTCAGTACCCATAACGATATATCAATGCCTCTACAGAAAGAATTCTCTGAAGGGACAAAGAAGGAGTAAACTGATATATGCGCTTTGCAAAGCCTCTGTAAGTGATTCTCACAAATAACTTTCAATCCCTTTACCCAGGCTGAAGCCCTGCACGCAATTGTTGGATTTCAACTGAAAACCATTTTGTCCCCACATTAAACTCTATAACCTTAAAGAGATACAAAGCATTATTCTCATTGTTATTGTTTGGCCAGGAAAGACAGGTACACATCTAATTATTAGGCCAATGACAGTAAAATTCAATATGTCATATACTTTGATAGAAAGATAGAAAGTATGCTAATAACCAACAGATATTAAATGAGAAATAGAATAATCAATCAAAACAAGCCATAAAAATTTGGTATGCTGAAAAGTCTTTGCCTCTAAAATTGAACTTTAAAATAGAGCGGGCAGGCATTGAACAGTGATCAATGCATTCATGGCAAATTCATCTGAATACACAATTATTAGCATTTTTCTCTATTAAGATTGAGCCAGTGTTACGGTTTTCAGTGCTTTGCAAAATTGTGACAGAAATAGCTTTCTGTTTAAAATTAAGGATTTGTGATAAACCTAGAAAAGTCACCATTTGCAATAGTATTGGCATTTTCTGTCAATTCTTGCAAAATGATTTAGGATTTTTGTTTCTGGGAAGTATGCATTCTTGAGGGAGTTTTTTTTTTTTTCCCTTAGCTAGTATTATAATAAATGCCTTGTTAGGAAACCCATTTAAAATCTTACTTTCCTGAAAATAGCCATCACTATATATTGCAAACCTTCTAGGGCAGCCTTTAACTTATGACAGGAAAATAATAAATAAGATTCTTATGCTAGAAGCTGGAGGCTGAGATAGAATGAAGTTCAACAGAATTTTTCTGAGACAAAGGTGAAGAGATTACACAGACACTGTCTTGCACAATTTGGAACCCTGTATATGTAACCACTTGAACAGTGTCTTAACAAAACTGAAGATCATTTAGGTTTCAGGAAAAATAAACAAAATATAAACTGAAATTGAATGCTGCTTCTTTTTCATAATGAAAAAAAATTTTAAGGCTATACTTCATTGTCAACAATTTGCCCCAGGACAAATTGACAGAAAAAAAAAAAAGAATTTCTGCCTTGTCCACAAATCCTCCAGGCTTCCCCATCACTGGCCCTGTGTTACCATCAAGGTGTCCCCATCTTGGCCCCTTGGGCACATCTTTCAACAGCAGGGTTACTGCTGCTGCGCACAGCCCTGCTCACCTGCAGCTGTTTGGCCATCCTGGCCACCACTCCCAGGGCCACTGTTTGCAAAGCCACTGCCACTAATTCCTCAGTCGCAGCAGTAACCATGAATCACAGAATAAATATAGTATAAAGCATTATAATTTCTTTCATACATACTCCATGTCAATGCCCTTTAGCCTTCATAAACTGTGAAATGTTTCTTTTTTATATGCACTGTACTCGGATGTTCAGTCATGTCCAAGTCTTTGCAATTCCATGGACGGTAGCCCGCCAGGCTCCTCTGTCCATAGGATTCTCCAGGCAAGAATACTGCAGTAGAGTACCAATTCCTCCTCTAGGGAATCTTCCCAACCCAGGGATTGAACCTGCATCTTTTATGTTTCCTGCAGTGGCAGGTGGATTCTTTACCACTGGTGCCACTTGGGAAGCCCTTCTTTTAAAATAGTTATATATATATATATATATATATATATATATATATATGTATGTATATAATATATATACGTGTATATATACACGTATATATATGTACATATATATACGTGTGTGTGTGTGTGTATATATATATATATATATATATATATATATATATATCTGGGCTTTCCTGGTGGCTCAAATGGTAAGGAATCTGCCTGCAATGCAGGAGACCAGATTCAATCCCTAGGTCAGGAAGATCCCTTACAAAAAGAAATGGCTATCCACACCAGTATTCTTGCCTGGAGAATCCTAGGCTCTCAGAAGAGCCTGATGGGCTCTAGTCCACGGGTTTGCAAAAAGTCAGACATGGCTGAGTCACGCACACACACACACACACACACACACACACACACAAACACACAGTTATAAAATGGATTTCCTCTTTCTGAAAGAGGATTTATTCATTAGCTAATATATCAGTGCTTTCTCCAACTAGCTTTATTCTAACCAAACTGTGGGTCAATAAGAATCAGACATCTTGCACGTTATAGGACCTCACTCTTAAGACCAGATGGCCAGTCTCCTGTCTAAATCCTCTGCTATGATTCTTGTGTTTAATCCCATCACTTTCTACCTTGGCTTCAGTCATCTAGCTTCTGTAGAGATCATGAACAGCCTGGAATTAAGCTACTTAGGTTAATATTATACCTCTGTCACTTATTCACAGTATAAACAATCCATCCATTTGTAAAATGAAACTAAAATATTTCTCAGCCATTAGAGTTGTGTGTGTGTAGGTGTTCAGTCATGTCAGATTATTTGCAACTTCATGGACTGCAGCCTACCAGGATCCTCTGTCCATGGAATTTTCCAGGCAAGCATGGTGGAGTGGGCTGCTTTCCTACTCCAATTAGAGTTGTATAGAGAATCAAATGAGTTAATACACCAAAAGTAATTAGAACTATACCAGACATATATTAAATATGTTATACTAATAAGAACAAACACCCATTGTCATGGTAGTTGGAAGGAAATTAATTCCGCTGTGGAGTGAGGGCTTAAAAATTCTCAAAGGTAGGATCAAAGTCACACTGCTGGCCTGGAAATGTGACAGAGATGTGATTAAGAGAAGATCTAATATGACTTAGCCATAAGAAAAAATAGCTATAAATGAAAGTACTAGAACACAGTTTATTAAAACTTGTGAATGTGTTGACTAATATGGAGTTCAGAATTGTAGCAGGTCAGGAGTATTTTTAAAACATTCTGTATAAGAGTAAAAAAATTAATTGTATTTTGAGAACTAGCCTTTTCAATAAAAATAGGAAGAAATGAAGATAGGTGGATCAGAAAGCCAATGTTTTGTAGTGGGTTTTGTTTAAAAGTTTTCACTGTGAATGGATCTTGATAGTGAGTGATTGGAGAGCAATTTGCAACAGACACACTGTGATATGCAAGAGTAAAAGCAGACGGAAAGTGAATGTACCTTTTCTAAATACGTTTTTCAGGGTCCGCCATTGTCCTTATTTGGTCAGATCGTGAAGAGTCATATGACAAGTCTGGACTGACATGATAAAAGTATTAAAAACAAATAAGTGCAAACAAAAATTACATGAGAAACAGGACAGCAGAATTTTATCCAAATCTGGGGAGAGGAGGAAAACAGTTATATCTTTTTTTGTAGGCAGGAAATCATGATGCAGTTTTCAGGAAGAGTTGAGGAGAAAGTTGCCTAAAGTGATTGTCTAGGAAAGAAGGAAGTGAACCATATTCTGGATATTCTTGAGAAGATTTATGTGCCAAAAAAACAAAAGTCTGGGCTAGAAATTTCAGAAGATACTAAGTTTCCACCAAGGGAGCTGTTAGCATGGCAGCCCACAGCAAACACCTTCCTGCTATCTGTCTCCACTGGGTGGGTTCAGGATCACACCGGCAGGATCAGTTATGTAACTGACTCAGGCTAGTTCTAACTGATCTCATTGTCTTGATTTTGCAATCAGAGTAAGTGACAGGGTGCCACGTTCGGAGTCTTTATATTATAGTCACTCACGTATTAGGGGGTGGCAAGGTGGTGTGTGTGTGTGTTCATGCTCAGTTGTATCTGACTCTTTGCATGTAATCATACTCAAAAATGGTTGCAAACATGACAACAGAAAAGGCTTATTCATTCTTATTACATATATAAGACATTTTTATGCACTGCTTCAAGTCCACGCAGCCTCATCGCTCTTGTGACTGCTGCTGGGTGGACCTGCTGTGTGTAGGCACCAACAAGACTTCACACAGACAGAAGCCAGGAGTGCCCTGCTTGATGTCCGCACTGCACACTGCTCACCACCAGCCCTGGGACTTCCCGCTGGTGCTGAGACACACGTGTCCATGTACACACACTTAGAGCCCGTTAACGTGCAAACCAGAAGCACAATGAGGTTAAGACCTTGTAAGATAAACTTTCCACCAATAAGATACAGAAGCCAGTGAATAGTTTGTTTTGCTTTGTTTTCCCTTTCCCTTCCTTAAGTGTATGGTCTTCAGAAGCAGGCATTTATAAGCCATTCATTTTTACAAGCCATCAGAAGATTGTCCTAAGATTAAGCAGCAGTAGTTCTAGACCCAGTTTTAATGTTGGAGAAGGAAGGTGTTTTCCCATCACTATGCAACTCTTAGATACCAGCTGAGTGTCCTATAACTCACCTCAATATGGACAGTTTCTACAAGGAGATACCATTAGATTCCATGAGTTAAGGGGTCAGCCCTCACTTCAGCTGCCAGTTCCAAGTCCAGATTTTCACCTGTGCTTCTGACAGACTGACAATCAATTGATGGTACCGAGCCCTTCATTGGAGTTAACTTGCTAGAGTGGTGGCTTACAGTACTCACAGAAACATTTTATTTATTGGATTTCTGGTTTATTTTAAAATGATAAAACTCAGGAACAGCAAAATAGAAGGGATGCATAGGGCAGAGCATGGGAAAAGGACACAGAGCTTCTATGCTCTCTCTTGACAAGCTATTCTCCCCAAGTCTCAACTGTTCACCAACCTGCAAGCTCTCTGACCCTCACCTTTGTGCTTTTATAGGGATTTAATTACACAGGCATGAATGATTAAATCATTGGCCACTGGAAATCAATTCAACCTCTATCCCCTTTCCCCTCAGTTGGAGTTCAGGGGTGTGGGACTGAAATTTCCTACCCTCTTTTTATGATTGGTTCCCTGGCAACCAGCCCCATCCTTAGGGAAAGAGTCACCTCAATAATACAAACCCAGTTGTGGTGAAAGTGGCTTTGTCAAGGATCTCGAGATCTGTGTGCTAGGAATTGTGATCAAAGACCAAATATATATCAAGAATATAATTTGGTCATCTGAAAAATAGATACATATATTTCCATAAGTCACAAGGCCATCCAGTAGTCACACTTGACACTAGGTGGTAGCCAGATGGTTATTTTTAATTGAAGTATAATTGGTTTACAATATTACTATATTATTTGGAGGTATATAACATAGTGATTCAATATTTGTATAATTATACTCCATTTAATATTATTATAAAATATTGACTATATATCCCTGTGCTGTGCAATATATCCTTGCAGCTTCCTTATTTTGCACATAATAATTTGTGCCTCACAGTCCCCTACACCTATCTTGCTCCTTCCCTACTTCTCTCTCCCAGCTGGTAACCACTAGTTTGTTTTCTAAGAGTCTGTTTTTGTTTTGTAACATTCACTAATTTATTTTATTTTTTAGATTCCATACATGATAACAAACATTCCATAAATAATAACAAACAGTATTTTCCTTCTCTATTTGACTTATTTCACTAAACACAGTACCCTCTAGGTCCATCCATGTCCTTGCAAATGGCAGAATTTCATTGTATGGCTGAGTAATATTTCATTGTATATACGTATCCACATCTTTATCCATTCATTTGTTGATGGGTACTTAGGTTGCTTCCCTATTCGGGCTTTGTAAATAATGTTACTTAGAACATTGGAGTGTACTTACCTTTTGGAATTAATGCTTTCATTTTCTTTGCATATGTAAAAATGAGTGGAACTGCTGGATTGTGTGGCAGTTGTATTTTAATTTTCTGAGGAGCGGTCATATTATTTTCCCTCATGGCTGCACCAATTTGCATTTCCACAACAGCATACTAGGGTTCCCCTTTCTCCATATCCTTGCCAACATTTGTTATTTGCAGATTTTTCGATGATAGTCATTCTGACAGGTGTGAGGTAGTATCTCTTTGTGGTTTTGATTTGCATTTTCCTGATGATTAGCAATGTTAAACATCTCATGTGCCTGTTGGCCATCTGTATATTTTCCTTAGAAAAATGTTTATTCAGGTCTTCTGTCATTTTAAAATTGTGTTATTTGTTTTTTTGATACTGAGTTGCATGAGCTGTTAGGATGTTTTGGATATTAACCCTTTATTGTTCATACGATTTGCAAATATTTTCTCTTCTCAGTAGGTTGTCCTTTGTTTTGTTAATGGTTTCGTTTGCTGTGAGAAAGCTTCTTAATTTAATTAGGTCCCATTTCTTTATTTTGTTTTTTGCTTCCTTTGCCTGGTCAAAAGAAAAAATGGATATCATTAAGAAAGATCTGGAGCCTTAGGTAAACCTATTTGGATGTGAGAGGCAAAATATATGAAAAGATGTTCTAATTTACTTACTGGTTGACTCAAAAGATTCCCAGTTTCAAGTCTGGCCTAGAACAGATAAAATGATGCAGCAGTTTTAGTTAGCCTAAAGTAAGATACCCTATAGTCGTTCAAAATATGCCACCTGAAAGAACCAATGAGGCTTAAGATAAGTGTGGTAGATATTAAAAACAAACTTGTAAACTCTTTATCAGTCTCTAATACAAAAATCACAGTTCAGTTCAGTTCGGTTCAGTCACTCAGTCGTGTCCAACTCTTGCAACCCCATGGATTGCAGCACGCCAGGCCTCCCTGTCCATCAACAACTCCCAGAGTTCACTCAGACTCACGTCTATCGAGTCAGTGATGCCATCTAGCCATCTCATCCTCTGTTGTCCCCTTCTCCTCCTCCCCCAACCCCTCCCAGCATCAGAGTCTTTTCCAATGAGTCAACTCTTCGCATGAGGTGGCCAAAGTACTGGAGCTTCAGCTTCACCATCATTCCTTCCAAAGAAATCCCAGGGTTGATCTCCTTCAGAATGGACTGGTTGGAACTCCTTGCAGTCCAACGGACTCTCAAGAGTCTTCTCCAACACCACAGTTCAAAAGCATCAATTCTTTGGTGCTCAGCCGTCTTTACAATCCAACGCTCACATCCATACATGACTACTGGAAAAACCATAGCCTTGACTAGACAGACCTTAGTCAGCAAAGTAATGTCTCTGCTTTTGAATATGCTATCTAGGTTGGTCATAACTTTTCTTCCAAGGAGTAAACGTCTTTTAAAAATCACAGTGCAGATCCCTAAAGTCCAGACACAAGGCCATACTTACTTCTGAAGTAATTACTCTTCATTTGAAAAAGAAATCCAACTCTTGTTTTAGTGTTCTAGTACATTTACAAGAAATAGTAGAAATGGAGAGAGAAGTGGCCTAACGTACAGATGTACATAAACTGGAGGGCAGAGGTAGATAGCTTAGTTATGAATAGAGTCTAGAAAGACTCTAGAATATCAAGAACAAGCAAATGTGAAGAAAAGTTCTGTGGCATTGACCAGATGGTCCCTCTGACCGCTCTAGTGTTTGTGCAGTGGACATCTAGATAGAGTGACTGTGATGGCAGGGGCTGTGGTTATGCATGTACCAAACAGTGTGTGTTCCCTCTCTCCTAGGCTACTATAGCCACTTCCAATGAAAAATGCATAACTTTCCAGGAGCAGAGACTGATACAGAACATAATTAGCATCTATTCACTAAAGAGGACAGTACTCCTTCTATTCTAAAAGATCTCTGTAGCCTGCCAGACTCCTCTGTCCATGGAATTCTCCAGGCAAGAATACCGGAATGGGTTGCCATTTCCTTCTCCAGAGCATCTTTCTGACTCAAGGATGGAACCTGGGTCTCCCACATTGCAGGCAGATTCTTTACAACAGAAGCCACTAAAAGATCTCATCAGATAAATATTCTGGATATCTGATTGCCTTCTCTGACTGAAGTGCCTCCACTCCTACCAATCTGAAAAACAGAAATCTCTGAGAAAAAATTAACAACAAATGAAGTTTTTCCTCAGTAACTTGGGAAACAAAATAAAACATCTCTAAATTAATGTAATTTTATTTTTATTCTGGAGGGGCCAGATAGAGTGGGGAATGAAACAGGGAAAGCATTTGAAAAAAATATTTTCTGAATTTCTGAAAATTGTTGAAAGATATAAATTTACAATTTTCAAAAGTTCATTCAACCCCATGTAGCAGAAATGTCAAGAAAATCTCAGCAAATAACATTATTGTCAAACTGCTGAAAGCTCAGGAAAAAGATAAAAGTTTGTAACTAATTGAATAAAAATCACATGTCATATATGGAGAAACAATTTGAATGTAGACTGACTTCTCATCAAAATCCATGGAGGCCAGAAGAAAGCAGAAAAATAAAGTACTGAAAGAGAATTCAAGCCACAATTCCATACACAGTGAAAATATTTTTCAACAGTGGAGGTGAAATACAGACATTTTCAGAAAAAATAATACCAAGAAAGTCCATCATTAGCAGACTTGCACTATAATAAATGCTACAGAAATTTATTCAGATTGCAAGGAAAGGAATTTGCAAGAAAAACTCAAAGCTTCAAGAAATATATAAACATAAAAGACATTAAATTTTATGGAATACATATAATTAAAGCAAAAATTCATAAGATCTTATTATGAATTTATAACATATGTAGATGTAATTTTTGCCTGGGAAATCCCGCCTGGAAAATCCCATGGATGGAGGAGCCTGCTGGGCTGCAGTCCATGGGGTCGCTAAGAGACTGAATTACTTCACTTTTACTTTTCACTTTCATGCATTGGAGAAGGAAATGGCAACCCACTCCAGTATTCTTGCCTGGAGAATCCCAGGGAGAGAGGAGCCTAGTGGGCTGTCATCTATGGGGTCACACAGAGTCGGACACGGCTGAAGTGACTTCAGTTCAGTCAGTTCAGTCGCTCAGTCATGTCCGACTCTTTGCGACCCCATGAATAGCAGCACACCAGTCCTCCCCCGTTCACTGCCATCTCTTTGAGTTCACTCAGACTCACTTCCATGGAGTCCGTGATGCCATCCAGCCATCCCATCTTCGGTCATCCCCTGCTCCTCCTGCCCCCAATCCTTCCCAGCATCAGAGTCTTTTCCAATGAGTCAACTCTTCACATGAGGTGGCCAAAGTACTGGAGTTTCAGCTTCAGCATCATTCCTTCCAAAGAAATCCCAGAGCTGATCTCCTTCAGAATGGACTGGTTGGATCTCCTTGCAGTCCAAGGACTCTCAAGAGTCTTCTCCAACACCACAGTTCAAAAGCATCAATTCTTTGGTGCTCAGCCTTCTTCACAGTCCAACTCTCACATCCATACATGACCACAGGGAAAACCATAGCCTTGACTAGACGGACTTTAGTTGGCAAAGTAATGTCTCTGCTTTTGAATATACTATCTAGGTTGGTCATAACTTTTCTTCCAAGGAGTAAGCGTCTTCTAGTTTCATGGCTGTAGTCACCATCTGCAGTGATTTTGGAGCCCCCAAAAATAAAGTCTGACACTGTTTCCACTGTTTTCCCATATTTCCCATGAAGTGATGGGACCAGATGCCATGATTTTCATTTTCTGAATGTTGAGCTTTAAGCCAACTTTTTTCACTCTCCTCTTTCACTTTCATCAAGAGGCTTTTTAGTTCCTCTTCACTTTCTGCCATATGGGTGGTGTCATCTGCATATCTGAGGTTACTGATATTTCTCCCAGCAATCTTGATTCCAGCTTGTGTTTCTTCCAGTCCAGCGTTTCTCATGATGTACTCTGCATAGAAGTTAAATAAGCAGGGTGACAATATACAGTCTTGACATACTCCTTTTCCTATTTGGAACCAGTCTATTGTTCCATGTCCACTTCTAACTGTTGCTTCCTGACCTGCATACAGATTTCTCAAGAGGCAGGTCAGGTGGTCTGGTATTCCCATCTCTTTCAGAATTTTCTACAGTTTATTGTGATCCACACAGTCAAAGGCTTTGGCATAGTCAATAAAGCAGAAATAGATGTTTTTCTGGAAGTCTCTTGCTCCGATGCTGTAAAGAGCAATATTGCATAGGAACCTAAAGTGACTTAGCAGCATAGATGTAATATAACAGTAGGGCTTCCCTGGTGGTTCAGGCAGTAAAGAATCTGCCTGCAATTCCACAAACCTGGGTTTGATCCCTGGGTTGGGAAGATCCCCTGGAGAAGGAAATGGCAATACACTCTAGCGTTCTTTCCTGGAAACACCATGGCAGAGGAGCTAGGTGGACTACAGTCCATTGGGTCACAGAGTTAGACACTACTGATCAACTAACAATAACAACAATAACAATGCAACTACAGCAGAAATATGGAGCTAGATATAGTAATTTGACCTATCTTGTGAGATTTCTATATTTTATGAGATTTCCATATTTTATGAGATATGATCGAGTAGAATAATTAAGCGGAGAAGGCAATGGCAGCCCACTCCAGTACTCTTGTCTGGGAAAATCCCATGGACAGAGGAGCCTGGTAGGCTGTAGTCCATGGGGTCACTAAGAGTCGGACACAACTGAATGACTTCACTTTCACTTTTCACTTTCATGCACTGGGGAAGGAAATGGCAACCCACTCCAGTGTTCTTGCCTGGAGAATCCCAGGGACGAGGGAGCCTGGTGGGTCGCCATTTATGAGGTCACACAGAGTCGGACATGATTGAAGTGACTTAGCAGCAGTAGCAGCAGCAGCAGAATAATTAAGAATGTATGGGAGGGTCCTTAGAGCCATCACTTAAAAGGATGTATTTTTATATATAAACTATACCAGATATTTTTTTATTTATGAGAAGACTGTAGAGTTCACTGGACTTTCCAGTTGGCTCAATGGTAAAGTATCTGCCTGCAGATGCTGGAGAGAGGAGTTCAATCCCTGAGTTGGGAGGATCGCCTGGAGAAGAGGAATGGCAACCCACTCCAGTATATTGCCTGAAAAATTCCATGGACAGAGGAGTCTGATGAGCTACAGTCCATGGGGTTGGACACGACTGAGTTGGACACGACTGAGCACTTGTCAGCAGCAGAGTTCACTAACTTATTGAAAATGAAAGTGAAAGTCACTCAGTCATGTGTGACTCTTTGCAACCCCATGGACTGTATAGTCCAAGGAATGCTCCAGGCCAGAATACTGAGTGGGTAGCCTTTTCCTTCTCCAGGGGATCTTCCCAACATAGGGATCAAACCCAGGTCTCTCACATTGCAGGTGGATTCTTTACCAGCTGAGCCACAAGAGAAGCCCAGGAATACTGGAGTGAGTGGCCTATCCCTTCTGCAGGGGATCTTTCCAGCCCAGGAATCAAATCAGGGTCTCCTGCATTGCAGGTGGATTCTTTACCAACTGAGCCCATTGTATTCCTAGGAAATCAAATAATCACAATCAGTAATTATTGGTCAAATGTCATTTAAATTTGTATTTGGAAAAATATAACAAAAATATTTTTTCAAATCAGCTACTTAATATGCAAACATAGTGATTTTTTTTTTTAATAACAACTTTGACCAGAACACACATTTTTTTTTCTTAAGAGAAGTACAGCTTTTCAAGTGACACCAGAGAAGAAAATAAGAAGGCAAGGGATAAAATTAAGTAGTATATTCCCTGTTAATGAACCACCACAAATTGGGTATAAAATATATACTTCAGAAAGATAATACAGGTAGTTGAGAAAATGAAACAGAGTAATGAGCCAGAAACATCATAAAGAGCTGCAGGTTCAGCTTTGCATCTTTACTATCAGCAAATATGGTTCCAAGTACATTGTAATGGTTTCACCATTACTCTTCTGTGTTTCTCAGGTTTAATGTAATAGCATGCTTTTAAATTCTGTGCTAACTGGGTGCTCCAGTTTATTAACTTTCCCCCTCTTTTTATTTTTGCTAGTTAATATCTATATTATTAAAATCTTTTGAGATTTCTACTTTTATAAACAGTTTATTTGGACTTTTAAATTTATATGATAGTATTGGACCCTGTAACTTGATTGTATTCATTTATCTATTTATTTGATAAACCCTTATGAACTATACCATGCGTATGACAGTACTAGATGCTGGAAAGAAATGGAAAGAAATACTGACATGCTGCCTATCCCAAGGACTTTATATATGAAAAAGTAGAGATAGAAAAACAAACAAGTATCAGAAGAATGTCAAATAAAATTAATTACCAAATAGATTATCTAGACATCTAATTAAGATTGAAATAGCTAAAAATGTCAGTGAGGTTACAAACTCCCTAGTTTAGAGCAAACCAAAACAAAATGAAGTTTGAGCTTGACCTTGGGAGATAATACGACAAATACAGGAAGATTAGTTTTGTAGCTTGCTTTCACTCTCCCAAGGACAAATATACAATATTTTGCAACATATTTTATCATAACTACTGATTAAAGAACTAAACACATCTTGTATTTTATAAAAATTTTTATTTTTTAAATAGAAAAGGACATTTTCAAAAGAGTATACTGCCCTCATAGCCAGAAACTCCCAAACTATTATATTTCTCTTCTGAAGCCACTTTCATGAAACATCAGATGCAATATGCTTCTGGGGAAAGAAACAGATCTATATGCATGAGTTCACACTTCATTGGCTCTTTTCCCATGCAAAAATACAACCCAAATGTATTCTACGGCTATCAACATTATAAGTTAAATGCAAAATTGTTTCTTGGCTATAATCACGGTATATGATCTATGTAAAGGAAGGATAAAAAAGGAATCCAAAGAGAATCTGAATATTGTTAAAATATAATATACTAGGTAATATAGGGACATTAAATTTGAATGGACTATCCATTTGAAAAGAACTAGTAGTATAGATACATTTAGAACATAGTTGCTTTGCAGAGACTTATAATAACATACCTAAATTTCTATTGGTATATTGGCTGTATACTAGCAAAATAATTTTTGATGTTTTAATAATTACATATATTTTCTTTTTTCTTATTTTTTAATCTTTTTTTAATTTTATTTTTACTTTATTCTACGTTACAGTACTGTATTGGTTTTGCCAACATTGACACAAATCAGCCACAGGTGTACACCAGCTCCCAATCCTGAAACCCCTCCCACCCCATATCATCTCCCTGGATCATCCCATGCACCAGCCCCAAGCATCCTGTATCCTGTATTGAACATAGACTGGCGCTTCGTTTCTTACATGATAGTATACATGTTTCAATGCCATTCTCCCGAATCATCCCACCCTCTCCCTCTCCCTCAGAGTCCAAAAGTCCATTCTATATCTCTGTCTCTTTTGTTGTCTCACATACAGGGTCATCATTACTATCTTTCTAAATTCCATATATATGTCAGTACACTGTATTGGTGTTTTTCTTTCTGGCTTACTTCACTCTGTATAATTGGCTCCAGTTTCATCCATCTCATTAGAACTGAGTCAAATTTATTCTTTTTAAAGGCTGAGTAATACTCCATTGTGTATATTTACCACAGCTTTCTTATCCATTCATCTGCTGATGGACATCTAGGTTGTTTCCATGTCCTGGCTATTATAAACAATGCTTCAGTGAACACTGAGGTACACGTGTCTCTTTCAATTCTGGTTTCCTCGGTGTGTATGCCCAGCAGTGGGATTGCTGGGTCATAAAGCAGCTCTATTTGCAATTCTTTAAGGAATCTCCACACTGTTTTCCATAGTGGCTGTACTAGTTTGCATTCCCACCAACAGTGGAAGAGGGTTCCCTTTTCTCCACATCCTCTCCAGCATTTATTGCTTGTAGACTTTTGGATCACAGCCATTCTGACTGGTGTGAAATGGTACCTCATTGTGGTCTTGATTTGCATTTCTCTGATAATGAGTGATGTTGAGCATCTTTTCATGTGTTTGTTAGCCATCCGTATGTCTTCTTTGGAGAAATGCCTATTTAGTTCTTTGGCCCATTTTTTGATTGGATTGTTTATTTTTCTGGAGTTGAGCTGCATAAGTTGCTTGTATATTTTTGAGATTAGTTGTTTGTCAGTTGCTTCATTTGCTATTGTTTTCTCCCATTCAGAAGGCTGTCTTTTCACTTTGCTTATAGTTTCCTTTGTTGTGCAGAAGCTTTTAATTTTAATTAGATCCCATTTGTTTATTTTTGCTTTTATTTCCAGTATACTGGGAGGTGGATCATAGAGGATCCTGCTGTGATGTATGTCAGAGAGTGTTTTGCCTATGTTTTTCTCTAGGAGTTTTATAGTTTCTGGTCTTACATTTAGATCTTTAATCCATTTTGAGTTTATTTTTGTGTGTGGTGTTAGAAAGTGATCTAGTTTCATTCTTTTACAAGTGGTTGACCAGTTTTCCCAGCACCACTTGTTAAAGAGATTGCCTTTAATCCATTGTATATTCTTGCCTCCTTTGTCGAAGATAAGTGTCCATAGGTGTGTGGATTTATCTCTGGGCTTTCTATTTTGTTCCATTGATCTATATTTCTGTCTTTGTGCCAGTAACATACTGTCTTCATGACTGTGGCTTTGTAGTAGAGCCTGAAGTCAGGCAAGTTGATTCCTCCAGTTCCATTCTCCTTTCTCAAGATTGCTTTTCATTCACCTTTATAAGACTCATGATAACAAATCCTGATCTATCCTGTTGTTTTAAGACAACATGCTGAAAAAATGTCCATATATAGGCGTCTTTCCTAAAATACCATAAAACATATTTATTTATAGAAAATATTCTTCAAAATCATGCACTAAAAATAACAGGAGTAGTGAGAAAAAAGAATTATAAACAAATCCTAATAAAATTAATAAAAGATAGTTTCATGATCAAATTATGTTGCTATACATTAAAATATATAAAATATTTATAGATAAATACACATATATAAATGTATATGCAATCATATACTTATATTCAACATATACAATCTTTTTATCTTATTAGGAAATATACCTTAAAAAATAGCACAGTTACATATTCACAGATAATTGTACCCATCATTACTATTTGTCAATCCTTTTCAACCTTAAATCTTGAGTTTCTGCATATGCCTTTGAGACATTCTCCTTGGATCCCTAGAAGCACCTGCTCATTGGTACAATTCAATTCTATCAAATTTAAGGATCTAATCCAGGCTATAGATTTCTTCATCACTCTTTTCTAGAGAAAAAGTTTTCTCACCCTTGTTTTAAGTGATGCTTGAGCTTCTTATGTCCCTTTTTTCAACATATTGTTGAAGCTAAAGTAATCAACAAATAGCATTTCAGAAATTTGAATCTCCATTTTAAACAGTCCCTTTGAGACTATAATATCAAATCCCTTCTTCCAAGTGCATAAATTTTCTCTCCCACTTCCCTGTCTCTGGCACCCACTTCAATTTGTCTATATAACTTAGGAATGATTGCAGTTATTTATCTCCACCAAAAAAATAAATAAAAAGACCACAGAAAAATTACCTAGAAAACTGATAGAGCAATTTTTTTAGATATTAACCCAGAAAACATAAATCAAAGTTACAAGCTAATGAATATTTACTATATTATTTGTTTTATTTTTTTCCAGCTCCATGGAGTATGTATTTCTATACATGATTATATGCACTTCTGTCCTAGAGACTGGAGAGGAAAACACCTTTGCCTATGAAATTAGTCCAATTTGTCTTTACATATTAAAATGACAAATTGTACTTAAATATATCATCATCTAAAGCTGAGTAGGGACATACAGAAGGCTACATTGCTTAATACTAGAAAATGGCAGGTGTGATGGCTAAATATAATACCCATTTATTTAATCATAAACTAATCTAGGTGTTGTCATGAACGTATGTTATGATAAACATCTACAATTTGTTGATCTGTTGAGTTCTGACCTGTTGATCACTGTGTCTCCGTCTCTCTTTGTCTCTTTCTCTTTGTCTCTGTCTCTCTGTCTGTCTGTCTGTCTGTCTGTCTGTCTCTCTCTCTCTCTCTCTCTCTCTATATATATATATATATATATATATATATACACACACACACATATATATACATATATGTATATATATAAATGACTGGTTATATTGCTCTGGAGAATTCTTATTGATAAGGCAGGACTTGGCAGGGGCTGGTCCTAGCACAAGAATATGATAATAAAAACTTGCCAGGAGCTTCAAATTTTTAATCGATAGCAAGGGAAGTAAAATTAAGCACTCTTGACATCCAGGTTCTTGGAGGTGAGGTCTCTCTGTGAAGGTTTCATAGTTAATGCTGGAAGCAATCATATTGCCTTTTCTTTCCCCCATCACACCCATGAGCTACCACACAGGCTTGTAGAACCCCTGCTCATACACACACACTCCATACACATGTACATTTTTTGTAATTAAAAAAATAGATTCAATAATAAATAACTCTTCTTCAAACCATTTTTCACTCTACTCTCACAATTCAAAGGATATTAAAGATTAGGGTTGGGTTTTAGTGAAATTTAATCTTGTTTCTTAACCTTCAACTCAATAGGCATTTATTATTATTTTCTTTTTGTCAGAGATCAGGGCATCCCTGATTGATCAGTTCACATACCCAATGCGATTTACATCATGAATCATGTTGATCTTCATCTTGTAATATCACTTTCTTTACTAACTCTTATTCTACACTTTAACAGCACATGAGGTAACTATGCCCAGCACAGAACCTTGCAAATATAATTTTGATAGGATAATTTTAGATGTGAGTTTAACATGACTGGTTTATACTTTACTCTAGTTCCTAGCTCATGCTTATAGTTAAGATACAATTTTATGTTTACTATTTAAAACCACCATAGAATTCTCAAAGATATGCAATGTTGTCCATTCTGAAGATAAAAACTTTTATCATATGATAGCATCAAAGAGGAGGTGGTATTAAACCTAGGTTTTAAACCCCTTAAGCTGATAATGACACATAAAGAAGTTTGTGTATATGGAAAAACAAGGTCTTTTCTAAGAGGCCAATCTTCTATGCTAGAAATAAAAATAATAAGTTATAAAGGAACAAAGCATGGGGATATTCCTATAAGTACATAGTAAGAAGTTGTAGAAGCTTTTCCTAGACAATTTAATTGCTTAACTTCTTTCATGCAAATCAAGCTTTTGTGTCTATAAACTCAATGTCAACATGAAAAAATATACATACCTAGCTCCAAAATGGAAGATTAAGCAGAATGGGTACTGGGGACAGCTATATGCAGATGACACCACCCTTATGGCAGAAAGTGAAGAGGAGCTAAAAAGCCTCTTGATGAAAGTAAAAGAGGAGAGTGAAAAAGTTGGCTTAAAACTCAACATTCAGAAAACGAAGATCATGGCATCCAGTCCCATCACTTCATGGGAAATAGATGGGGAAACAGTGGAAACAGCGTCAGACTTTATTTTGGGGGCTCCAAAATCACTGCAGATGGTGACTGCACCCATGATGTTTAAAAGATGCTTACTTCTTGGAAGAAAAGTTATGACCAACCTAGATCATATATTCAAAAGCAGAGACATTACTTTGCCAACTAAGGTCCATCTAGTCAAGGCTATGGTTTTTCCAGTGGTCATGTATGAATATGAGAGTTGGATTGTGAAGAAGGCTGAGTGCCGAAGAACTGATGCTTTTGAACTGTGGTGTTGGAGAAGACTCTTGAGAGTCCCTTGGACTGCAAGGAGATCCAACCAGTCCATTCTGAAGGAGATCAGCCCTGGGATTTCTTTGGAAGGAATGATGCTGAAGCTGAAACTCCAGTACTTTGGCCACCTCATAAGAGTTGACTCATTGGAAAAGACTGTGATGCTGGTAGGGATTGGGGGCAGGAGGAGAAGGGGATGACCGAGGATGAGATGGCTGGATGGCATCACGGACTCGATGGACGTGAGTCTGAGTGAACTCCGGGAGATTGAACAGGGAAGCCTGACGTGCTGCGATTCATGGGGTCACAGAGAGTCGGACACAACTGAGCGATTGAACTGAACTGAGCTCCAAAATGGAAGATTAAGCAGAATGGGTACTACTGGGGACAGCTATCAATAGAAGCCTGGAAAATCTGATTTATGGAGAGTTGTTTTCTTTTAATAAATTTTGTAATTTTAAAAGTGGTAATTTAAATTAATTGCATATTGCCTGTTGGTCACAACTACTTAAACATTAGTCATCTGTTGCTTACATAATAATATTAGCTATTTATTTGTAAATAGTGATTCTAATGTATTTTAAAATAATATAAAATAATTCTATTGGATCTCTGAATGTATTTTTCTCAAAATTAATATCCATAGCTTATAAGTAATTTTTTTTAAACAAAGGTAAATATCAAATGATTTACTGCATACTAAATTAATGTAGCTCAAAATAATATTTAGATTTAAAATATTCATGTCTTTTCTGTTCCAGTCATTTACATTGACTTCTCAGTTGTGATATGCAGTGCAATCATAGTACATGGATTTATTTGTTTGTATCCTCTTTTCAGAAAAGAGTTAAAATTGTGTACATAAATACCTAAAATAAAATATGTTAAGATAAAATGTAAACCAGATGAATGAAGTTAAGGAAAGGAGAAAGCTAAAGAAGGTAGATGATGATAAAGTCAAAAGTGAGATTAATAAAATATAGTCAATAAACTTACCAAATATGGGGGAAAATATACTTCTTTGCCATCTAGCAGTCAAAGGTCAAATCACAAATCTTATCACTTGTAATAAAAAAAAATTAGGTTTACAGAATGATCCTAACTATTCCACATGCTGAAGCTAGTGAAAATGTCCTGTGAGTTTTCAAAGAGAGAATAGCTTATTTTTTATTTTTGTTATTTTTAAATATATTTTTACTCTTAATACTGTATTGGTTTTGCCATACATTGACATGAATCTGCCATGGGTATATACGAGCTCCCAATCCTGAACCCCCTCCCAGCTCCTGCCCCATATCATCTCTGGATCATCCCCATGCACCAGCCCCAAGCATCCTGTATCCTGTCTCGAACATAGACTGGCACATCATTTCTTACATGATAGTATACATGTTTCAATGCACCACCATGCTCGCAGTGAACACAGCTATTAGAGATTTTAAATTATTTATTTTAATTGTGGGCTAATTACTTTACAATATTGTAGTGGTTTTGCCATATATTAACATGAATCAGCCATGGGTGTACATGTGTTCCCCATCCTGAACCCCCCTCGCACCTCTCTCCCCATCCCATCCCTCAGGGTCATCCCAGTACACCAGCCCTGAGTGCCCTCTCTCATGCATCGAACCTAGACTGGCGATCTATTACACATATGGTAATATACATGTTTCAATGCTATTCTGTCAAATCACCCCACCCTTGCCTTCTCCCACAGAGTCCAAAAGTCTGTTTTTATGTCTGAGTCTCTTTTGCTGTCTCGCATATAGGGTCATCATTACCATCTTTATAAATTCCATATATATACATTAATATACTGTATTAGTGGGTTATTTTTTCTGACTTACTTCACTCTGTATAATAGTCTCCAGTTTCAGTCACCTCGTTAGAACTGATTCAAATGCATTCTTTTAATAGCTGAGTAATATTTTTAAAGGGACTTTTGGATAATATCCTTCCAGGAAGGCTGAAAGCATAGTGAGAGCAATCAAAATGATATAGCCCAGTTTCTGGGTCAGGGTAAGATGAAGAAAGTATACTCTCTTTCCCATGAGTTAACACAGAAAACCCTGACTGGAAATATTCAGTTGATACAGACAGATGATCTCCAAGATAAACACACTCCTTCAGGTCAGAGAAGTTGGAAGGGCCACCTCTGTATAGAGTGGGAGGAAATTGCTTTCTTTCTCTTTTTGTACTCTCAGCACTGCCTCCTAGGGAGCAGCACGCTTGGGTCAGGAGGGCAACAGCAATGATGATGGTCGTGGCAGCAGAAATGGCAGTCACCTAAAATATTGATGAAAAATAATCTTCGTTTCTGAAGAAGGCTAAAATATATAGAGGGAATCTTCATTACTTATTCTCTCTTTTTTTCTCTCATTTTCCTCAAAACACACCTAATCACAGAAAGCTTGAAATAGCACAGGAGACAAAAACTTCAGCTTTCTAGCCAAAGCATCAAAATCAGTCCCTGGAAGCTAAAATAGCTGAGAGAATTACAGAGAGAAGAGAGCCGGATAAAGAGATCATTTAAAACCATGTTTAAAGTCCTGGACTCACTTCTGATCCATGGAAGTAAAGAAATGATCCAAAACAACAGAGAATGGAAATACAGTATAGATGTCTACCTAGGTCCCATTTTGACTCTTCGGAATTAGACATATAGAATGGATGAAAATAACACACTTCAAGATAATGAAAGCAAAGCTGTGATTGGAATCACAGTCCATATAGAACCTGGACACTTCCGGTATATATCTAACTGCTAAAAGAGAAAGCACACGTTCATCGATTTCAACAATACTGAGTCAAAACATGGCATTCGAAGTTCCTAAGATGTAAGATGAAATTATTCAACATAACAAAGGCAAACAATATCAAAAAATCTGAAGAAAACAATATAATCAATTGACAGCAACCATAAAAAATCCAGCTGGAGAAGGAAATGGCAATCCACTCCAGTAAAACTGGAAAATCCCATGGCCAGAGGAGCCTGGTGGGCTACAGTACAGAGGTTGCAGAGAGTCTGACACGACTGAGTGACTAAACCACCACCACCACCACAATTAACAATACAGAATTCCTTAAAGAATTCAAGTAGATCAAGACCAAAAATATCAAGGTAGTCATTGATGACATTTTTGATAGCTGCAACTGAAGTGTGTTTATTTCTCTGCAACATTAAGAAGCAGTAGTAAGTAGGAAGGAGGAAATTTAAGTTTACAGATTCAGATTCATAGAAATGTGTCCAGACTGTAGGAAGGGCCCAATATATTGGTGATTATAATGAACTCATATTTTTCGAATCTACTCTATTATTTTTAGTAGTGATTACCTTCCTAAAGATTGTTGAGCTTATATAGCTCCTTAAAGAAGGAATTGTTTCTTTCAAGGGAAGGACAAAATATCTTTCATAGCGAAATGAACATATCAAGGATCCAATATTCTTTTTCCAAAGAATAGAGGTTAGAAATGGTCACCTCACTGGAGGAAGTTGGTAAACAGATGAGTTATTGCTGGCAGTGTTTATCTTTTTTAAATTATTTTTAATTCCTAGGGAGGGAAATGCATTGATTGTTCACACATGGGCCATGATTCCTTGGCCTCATTCACGATTTTATGGGAGATCAAAGGAGGAATGCATAATCTTATAAATCAAAACCAGTTTACTTCATCACATAAAAGAATGCCACTGCAAAAGCTGGCAATGTTCTTTAGCACTAAAATGGTAATATCTGGGCATATATTAGAAGTAGCAACGTGAAAGCAGCATTCAGATCTTCACATCCTGAAATTAGATAGCAGCCTCAACTGAGAAGGGCTTCCCTGGTGGCTCAGATAGTAAAGAATCTGCCTGTGATGCGGCAGATCCGGCTTCAATCCTGGGTTGGGAAGACCCTGGAGAAGGAAATGGCAACCACTCCAGTATTCTTCCCTGGAGAATCTCATGGACAGAGGGGCCTGGTGGGCTACAGTTCATGGGGTCGCAAAGAGTCAGGCGACTGTGCAACTACCACTTCACTTCATGCGAACAGAGGAACTAGTCATGGCCAAGATTTTTCATTGCTGATACAGAGTATCAAGAAGCTGTAGTTTTAAAGTACCCATCTGTGCTTTCCAATCTCCACTTTCCCATATATCATAAGATTTGTAGTTTCTAAATAAAACTCAGAAAACCACTTTCAATTTCCAATATAAAAAGATGGCAGGGATTCTTTATACATTTTATGCACTCTGATAAAATAAATATTAGTAATAATGCTTTGTTTAGATATATTGTTTTCAATAGATTCTAAACTATCATTATTTGTTCTGTAATATAAACATTTTAGCTTATATAATTCTATAAAAAGGAAGCAGAATGTTATGGTTTTACCTCTGGTTATAGTCCTTGCAAATAGATATTTTTCTGAGTTGCTAACTAGTTATTAAAGGTAAGTTACATATTTTCGTTATGCTCTACTTAAGTCAGATGTTCAGGGAAGAGAATGGTGGTGGTTTAGAGCAAACTTCATAAACAAACTAGCATTTCCATGCAAAGGATATTTACTTTAATTATTTTGAAACTAAAACACCTGATTTTCTTTTTCAAAATTGGTACCAGCTTTATTTCTCAAAATTTTCACTGCTACTAGTTAGCTTTGTTGTGTGATAAGCCCTTTGTCCCCTATCTCAGAGGCTTATAACATCCACTTTGTAGAAGCAGCCTTTGTGGGACATGCATATCTCCATGGTAGAGAAGAGCAGGGGCTGAACCAAACCATGCAATAGTACTTGAAGGTTCTGTTCAGAGATGACATGTGTCCCACTGGCTCCCTCCCCAAAGTAGGTCAGGCAAGTCCAAGTGCAATGAGGCAGGAATGGCTATTCTTTTCACAGGAGAAAAGCAAATCACATGGCAAGGGGCAGGAATGTATAATCTCACTGAGGAGGGGGAGTGAACAGTGTAAGAAATAGTACAATCAAGTTCAGAATTTATGTTAAATACCATAATATATTGTACTTTTAATCATATAGTGTCTTCCAATGAAAATATACTTAATGAAATATTTAATTAGTTCATTATCACATTCATTCATTTGTATATTTAAAGACAGAAGTCAACATTTTAAAACTGTGAATTATGAATACAAAGGAGGATTGAGGCATGAACATGTTAAATAATCTCTGCTCAAGCACGATAGAGAGAGAGGCAAACATACTCAGAGAACGAAAACATTATTTTCAAAAAAATTGATGAAAAATACGCTTCAAGGATAGAATGTGAATATTCACCAATTTTGAGTTAAATTAGAACAACAATCATATCTAACTGAAACTATGATATATTATGTTGTACATTTCAATAATTCATTTATTTGACCATTTTACTCAGGAAAAAAAAAGAAATGCTAATAACTATTTCATGTTGACTAATTATAGGAAGGAAGTACCAGGGACCTAGGTGGTGCAGTGGTAAAGAATCTGCCTGCCGATGTAGGAGATGCAAGAGATTTGGATTCAGATTCCTGGGTTGGGAAGACCCCCTGGAGAAGAAAATGGCAACACATTCCAGTATTCTTATCTGGAAAATTTTGTGGACAGGAGAGCCTGGCTACAGTCCATGGGGTCACAAAGAGTTAGAACTGAGTGCGCGCACGGTACACACACACACACACACACACACACACACACACAATAGGTATACCCTAAAGAAGTAGTATCTGGTAAATGTCTGATTTTGTTTGAATTTTTGACATCTGATGATTTTATGTTTAGTAAACAAATGAGAGCCTAATCTGTTATTTATCAAGTATTTTTTTAAAAGCCTGTTTAAGTAAGTATACATTCAATAGTACTCTATATAAACTAGACCTCACTTATAAATTCACATTGAATTTTTTTAGTTAAAAAAAAAAAAGCCTATCTCTGGCCTGACAAGTATTTAGCTAAGTAGACCTTGTTTAAAAATCTTTCCACCTCTGACTTTTTGCGACCCCATGGACAGCAGTCCTGCCAGGCTCCTCTATTTATGGGCATTCTCCAGGCAAGAATAGTGGAGTAGGTTACCATACCCTCCTCCAGGGGATCTTCCCAACCCAGGGATCGAATCCAGGTTCCCCTCATTGCAGGCAGATCCTTTACCATCTGAGCCATCAGGGAAGCCCTGTAATATATATTTCTAAATCATTTTCAGAATAATAGCCTTTAACACTAATAAAATATTGAGTGTATATGTATCTGAGTGTACGTGTACCTTCTATAATGTATACCAAACTATGTATCTTGAGTAGGTGAGAAGTAAGGTCAAGTATTTAAAAATATATGTCTGTGTTGATCTGAATGAGGAGAATATATTCATTTTTATTAAATATGTCTAAATTAAATGTTTAGTCCAGGGAGGAAATTCTGTACATACTTTTTTTTTCATACTTGTACTTCTAATTTTAGTTCAGCATAGATTCTTGTGAAAGTATTAAGTATCAAATTATTAAGTTGCTGGCTGCTATTTGGTGATAATCCTAGATTCAGGATTCAATGATGTTAAAAGAAAAGTATAGAAACATTTTTACTTTATTGGAAATTTTAACCTCAAAGAGTTTCACTTGGTCTAAAGAAGCCATCAATGTTATTTCAAGGACACTATGCACATTTCTGAATATGAGATGTTTCAGAAGGAAAAGAGGCATATCTAATCAGTTATTTATCAAGTATTTTTTTAAAAGCCTGTTTAAGTAAGTATATATTCAATAGTACTATTTCTGACTATGAAAAATGCAAAGATTTCTCAATTTTTCCCATATTTAATTGGGTATTACCGACATCATTTGATATATTAATATAATTGTATAATCATATTTAAATAAATATATATTTATTTAAAATGTGATACAGTATTGTGCCTCAAACTACAGTATTTATGGAAAATAATTGGGGTTTTATTTTTTCATAATGAAAGCTTACTCTATTGTCATTGCATTTTTTACATCAATAGATTTTGTTGAGGATATATTCAAATTTATATAAGGAAACAAGGGCCTCCAGGGAAGAAAGGAGGTTAAATTGGCAGCCTCTTTCCCACAAACTCAAGTCTACTCACCTCTGTCCTGTGGATAGAGCTGATTTCTCTCAAAGCCAGTGTCTGGCAAGAGTAGTAGATTTCAAGATGGGGGAAGATGTGCCCAAAACATAATGCTAATGAATCATGGCTTGAAGTTTCTCAGAACAGACAACAAAGTTTTCTCAAATGGATCATCTTGAAAGAAAGCAAGTTTAAGAGGAGAGGTTAAGAGGAGAGGTGAGTGATTTTAAGAGCTACAGTTTGGGAAACAGTTCAACTTTGACACTGATTTCACTTTGGCAAAGTATAAGACTGGCAGCAGATGGTGCTCCCTTTTACCTCCTATCTTATACCTCATGGGACCAGTGCAGAACAGGGTTATCCTTATTAGTTACGGAGACCATGAGCTGACTGTAAGCATCACATCCCACCTCCCTTCTTTGGATGCAACATTAAGTGGTACAGATGCTACTCCAGGGGGCACAGCAGCATCCGTGATCAGGGACCTCTCCTGACTGTTAAGGAACCATGTCAGGCTTCTGTTGTGGATGCAGAGAAGCTCTGAGCTGCGTCATTTTGGATCAGTGAGACTGAGGTATGATTGGGAAGTTTTCAAGAAAAGGGGGTAGCTGTGTCCCAGGTCAAGCATTAAGTTCTTAGAAGGTACAAACAAGACTGGTCCTTGGGACGTGAGAAAGGACTGTGTAAACCTGGAGGGTTTCTATGACCTTGACTCTGGGGGAGCAGGTTAAGAGGTTACAGGATGGGAGAGCCAACCCCCTGTCAAATTGTTCTCTCTTTCCTGTGCTGCGGTATGAGGCCTCTATTGTTTATTAACTGGGGAGCATGTTTTTTGTATCTAAAGATTTTAGAGGAACACTTTGATTAGAGAACAGTTATTTAATTTTCAAAACAGCTTCATTATGTAGAAACTATTATCCTTTTTAAAAAATATATAAATTTATTTATTTTAATTGGAGGCTAATTTCTTTATAATATTGTATTGGTTTTGCCATACATCAACATGAATCTGCCACAGGTGTACATGTGTTCCCCATCCTGAACCCCCCCACCTCGCTCCCCTATTATCCTTATTCTATACCATGAGGAAACAAAATTTGGAGTTGCTACCTTACCTAAGTCCATGTGGGCAGCAGCAAGTACAAAGCCGGGATTTAAAACAAGGTTTATCTGACTCAAAAGTCCCTTTTCCCAGAACTTCGTTGTAAAGAAAGTCAATTTTATTAAATATTCTTCAAATATTGAAGTGTAAACTTTGATCAGTAGAGTGACTTGCTTCACAGTCCATACCTTAATAAGCAGTGAGGCCAAAGCAAGATTGGTTCTTTAAGTCAGTACTCCAGTTGTTTCCTGTTTACTCAATGAAAAATAACCTCTGGAATATACTGCATACTTCATTTAAGATCATTTGCCTCCTAATCTTAAGATTCTTGAAATCCAAAGGTTTCCTGAGAATGAATGCTGAGACGTAGTTTTACGGTCAAAAATTTATCACCAAGTGTATCTTTTAGACTAAAGGAAAAAGAAAAATCTTTTGGCCAACAATAGGCATCCATATTTGACCCAAAGTTCAGTTCTACAGGATGCTGAAGGTATAACTTTATCACATACTCATCAATATTTTCTTATATTCTTGAAGCATAGAAAGGGAATCATTAATCTTGTTGCACTTGTGACAGTTTTTCTTCAAATACTTTAGGTAGTGTACAGTTTATTAAAAGATTGCAGTTGAATTAGCAAAACATTCATATTAACTGATTTGGCTTAATACTAACCTTTATTTATGAAAATCAAAATTTTATAAAAATAAATCAGGAACCTGGCAAAATTTTTTAGACTTTCAAATGTTTACAGGTTTGCATTTTTGAAATGTAAGATTAATACCTATGGTTAAAATGCTTTTAATCCTAATGCTTTGAAGAATTTTTTAAAAAGACTTAATTGAGTTTCAAGCTATGAGCTGTATTTATACTTGATATGGTATCAGTGCATGTATTTTCTTTGTTTAATTTTCTTTCTTTTTCTTTTTTTTTAAATATAAATTTATTTATTTTCATTGGAGGTTAATTACTTTACAATATTGTATTGGTTTTGCCATACATCAACATGAATCTGCCACAGGTATACACATGTCCCCCATCCTGAACCCCCTCCCTCCTCCAAGTATTACCAATAGAAAGTCTTTTAAATAATTTTTTATAAGAAGAATGAAATCAAATATGAAGAAATTTGTTAGGACACTTTTTGTGTTGCTCATGAGAAGAGTTGACTCATTGGAAAAGACTCTGATGCTGGGAGGGATTGGGGGCAGGAGGAGAAGGGGACGACTGAGGATGAGATGGCTGGATGGCATCACGGACTCGATGGACGTGAGTTTGAGTGAACTCCGGAGTTGGTGATGGACAGGGAGGCCTGGCATGCTGTGATTCATGGGGTTGCAAGAGTTGGACATAACTGAGTGACTGAACTGAACTGAATGTATGGATTTCAATTAGAAATTATTCCTTTTACAAGTTGACATCTATTTTTTAATCACTTCACCAGCTGCAATTTATAATAAATTAATTTCAAGAAAAAACTTCTCTGGCTGGCAGTCAAAAGTTAAATAAGGTCAAAGCATATTGTTCTGATAAAATTTTTGCAGTATCTACAATAAGATCTAACTTGCATTGACAAAATAAGACTTCAAAATCACAGCAGAGTAGCCAATTTAGGGGAATCAACTAACGTACTCTGTCCTTTCAGCAAACACTAATTAAGATTCACTTAAAAATGAGATTTAGTGTTGTCTTCACAAAGCACATAATCTAATGAGAAGGCAAGCACATGTAAAGATGATTACAAAATAAAGTAGAGGTCATTGGTGACCAGCAGATCAAGATGTGCCTGTGTGCTAAGGAAATGGGCCTTTATATGAGACATTAGAATTTTTTTTTCTTCTAGTCAGGAAATTTTGGGAGAATATTTTAAGAGTAACCAAACTGAAGGACAGAAGTCAAGGGGATAACTATGGAAGTTGCCTCCGTCCAAATGAAGATTTCACCCAGGACAATGATAGAGGGATAATAGAATGTGATATGCTTTGAGAGGTACTTTGAAGGAGAGATCAGCAGATTTGGAAATAGAATATATAACAAAAGGGAAATGAGTATGCAGTTAACAATTATTCTGCTTTAATTTTTTTGAATCTTTATTGAAGTAGGGCTACCTTTCATACAATGTTGGGATCTTAAGTATACAGTTTGATGAGCTTTAAAAACAAATACAGTTGTATAACATACACTCTGATTGAAACAAAAACATCCCTCTCTCAAGAAAGTTTCCTTCTACCCCTTTCTGTCTGTCTCACACCTTCTGTAAGAAATGGCTATTCTGATTTCTGTATCTTTGATCTTTAACTTTTGTGTGGGTCTAGCTTCTTTTTCTCAGTATGTTTTTGAGGTTAATTCCTGTTGCTGAGGTCCAAAAGTTGGCTTAAAACTCAACATTCAGAAAATGAAGATCATGGCATCCGGTTCCATTACTTCATGGGAAATGGAGAAACAGTGAAAACAGTGTCACACTTTATTTTGGGGGGCTCCAAAATCACTACAGATGGTGACTGCAGCCATGAAATTAAAAAGACGCTTACTCCTTGGAAGAAAAGTTATGACCAACCTAGATAGCATATTCAAAAGCAGAGACATTACTTTGCTGACTAAGGTCCGTCTATTCAAGGCTATGGTTTTTCCGGTGGTCTGTATGGATGTGAGAGTTGGACTGTGAAGAAGGCTGAGTGCTGAAGAATTGATGCTTTTGAACTGTGGTGTTGGAGAAGACTCTTGAGAGTCCCTTGGATTGCAAGGAGATTTAACCAGTCCATTCTGAAGGAGATCAACCCTGGGATTTCTTTGGAAGGAATGGTGCTAAAGCTGAAACTCCGGTACTTTGGCCATCTCATGAGGAGTTGACTCATTGGAAAAGACTCTGATGCTGGGAGGGATTTTGGGCAGGAGGAGAAGGGGACGACTGAGGATGAGATGGCTGGATGGCATCACTGACTCGATGGATGCGAGTCTGAGTGAACTCCGGGGAGTTGGTGATGGACAGGGAGCCCTGGCGTGCTGCTATTCATGAGGTGGCAAAGAGCTGGACACCACTGAGCAACTGAACTGAACTGAACTGAGTGTTCAAGTAGTTCATTACTGATTTTTAATTTCTGAGTAGTCTTCTACTATACAGATATACCATATTTGTATATCCGTTATTCTGTCAATGGGCATTTTAGGCCACTATATGGTTTTTGCTCTTTCTTTTGAGATTTACTCTTTGATTCATGGATTATTTAGAAGTTATATGTTTTAGTCTCTAAGTCTTCAGTGATTCTCTTATGTTAGTCATGTTGAATTCAAGTGTGTCCCATTGTTTGATCAGAGAACAAACTCCGTATGATTTCATTTCTTTGAAACTTGTCAAGCTTTCATCTGTGGCCCAGGATACAGTCTTAGAATGTGTTCTGTGAACTATTGGGGGAAAAAATGTGTATTCTGCTGTTGTTGAGTGGACTATTCTAAAGATGTTGATTAAATCATTTTGTTAATGATTTTGAAGCCTTCTAAATGCTTGCTCATTGCCTGCCAGTTGTTTTATCACTTGTTGAAAGAGGAGTATTGAAGTCATCAATATAATTGTGAACTTGTCTATTTCTCTTCAGGTTTATTACTTTTTAATATTAAAAAAATTGCAATAAAGTTGTATTACTTTTTGCTTCATATATTGTACCTGCGTTTGTTGTAAACATATTTAGGATTGATATGTGTTCTTTGTAAATGTACCTTTTTGTTATGTAATATCCCTTTCTGTCTCTTGTAACTTCATTTGCTCTAAAGACTATTTTAACTAGTATAACACTCTTGCTTACTTTTGACTAATACTTGTTTTATATATACACACACACACATACACATATATGCTTAATACACATATATTGTATATATTAAACAAATATATAAGTATATATATATATATTTCCATCCTTCTTTTTCAGCCAATGTAGTTATATTTGAAGTGAGTTTCTTAGGGACAGCATATAGTTTATCATTCTTTATTTTACCAATCTCTGTCTTTAACTATTATATCTCAGCTATTTGCATTTAATGTAATTACTGCACTTTAAGGGTTTAATTTTACCATGTTATTTTTCATTTTGTTTATTCTGCCTCTGTGAATTACTTCAGATTTTTTAAAGAATTCCATTGTGATTATGTATTGTTTTTAGTACAGATTTTATAGTGGTTAGTTATTACACACATACAACTTAGCATACAGTTACTACATTACATACATACAATAGTATCACAATGGGATATTAAAGAATTCCATTGTGGTTATGCATTTTGTTTCTCTGTACAGATTTTATAGTGGTTCATTATTACATTATATACACACAACTTAGTATACAGGTATTTATCAGTTCAAGTGAAGTGTAGAAAACTTACAACCCTTTATATCTTTTTATCCTCAAGCATTTTTAATATAATTATTTTAAATATTTCTTTACATGTAGTTAGAACCACTTTAGAAAGTGTTATAATTTTTGCTCCAACTATCAAAAATACTTTGGAAAACTCAAGAGGAGAAGGCAAGTCAATTTTATTTATTCACATTTTTGCTTACTATCTGCTTCCTTTCTTGTAATGTTCCAAGGTTTATTCTTTTGTGTTTCCTTTCTGTTTCAAGAACTTCACTTGGCTCTTTTTTAGGGTAGGTCTTCTGGTGACAAATTCACTGCATTGTCTTTACTTGAGAATGCTCAGATTATCCCTTCAATTATGAAGAATATTTACACTGTGTGTAGGATTCTGGGTTGACAGGCGTTTTCTTTCAGCACTTGGGTTGTTAGTTTCTTCAACTCCATGTCTGGGATCTAAGAAACATAAAAGAAAACCCAGGAGAATTCCCTCTACCTTTCAGAATCTCATGTTTCATCTATATATACTGGCCAAAGGTTTTAGTTTTACTTAACTTTCTTGAAGCAGACATTCTAGTTCGTATCTTTCATGTTTTATTCTAAGATTTCCACATTTATTCTTCAGTTACTTATATCTTTTCCTTGCATATTTGAGAACATTTTTATAATAGCTATTTAAAGTCTCTACTAATCCCAATGATTAGGTCATCTGGAGGTTAACCTCTATTAATTTTTTTTTTATTGTGTGTCACATTATTTGTTTCTTTTTATTCTCTAAGCTTTGCTTTAAAAACAACTGCACGGGATGTTTTATTTGAAGAACAACAATGAGGTATAGAAATAATTTGTGTTCTGTTCATCAGAGAGTGTGAGTTCATGTCTATGTCTTGCACCAAGTTGGGCAGTCGAATATGCAGTTTGTCTGGGATTGAGCCCTAGCAATAGGAAAATTGACCTTGCTCTGGTTCACTCAACCCTTACCATTCCATGCAGCCACTGCTGCTGGGAGACCAGAGTCTCATTGGCCTTAATGGTGTTTTAGCCTGAGGCCAGAGTTTTACTGAGGCAAGGATTACCTTGGATGAAGTAGTTTTAGACACTGGGAAACTGGGTGAAGCTATCCATATTTTCTCTCCATCTTTAATTCCAATCTTACTTCCCTTTCCTCAGCAAAACTGGGATAAGTATAGATAGGTGTAATACCAACCTAAATATTGTTGCATTTTAGACATACTGTGTACTTCAGTCTTTCCCATCTGTCCCTGTCATCACCAATAGCTTGGCTGGTCTCCTTTAGACCCAGTGAAGTGACAGTTTTTGGCATGTCTTCTCATCCATCTGTCTGAAAGACATGAAATTTTCTCCCACTTGTGCTGTGAAGGGATTAAAGGTCTGAGAATCAGTTCGTAAGGATTTCATCAAAGAAGAGAGTGAGAGTAAAGGTCTTCTGAGGTCTCACATCATTAATAGCTATTTCATTTAATTTTTTTCATGTATTATTGTTTTTCTCATGTTAAGATGCTTGTTTGTCAACAAAGATGTTGAGTTAGAGGTACCTGAGTGTTTCAGGTGGGGAAACAGCTCATGTGGGTAGACATGCCAATCCACTCTGAATCCAAGCACAGGTATGGAAAGCTAGGGGAACGTTCAGTTAGGAAGCTGAGAATAAGAATATGAATTATGGAATATTTTTAAACTCCCATTTTTACAGGAGGTACTCTGCAGTATTACCACCATGACTATATACCATAAACTTACACTTTTTATACTTTTGATAATAGAAAATATTTGATAGAAACACTGCATCTATTTGAAAACACCTATAAACTTTATTTTCCTAAAGATATCCTTTCACCACTTGCGTCGTCCTGTCTAAGGCTCATACATCTATTCACTAGCTGTGTCGCTGTCTTTTTCTTTTAGTGCCCAGGCTCCATCAATTCCCTCACTATTATTTTTAAAATCCCCTTCTTTTCTGGTTATTTCCCATAATCCTTCAAATGTCTTCAAATCTCTCCACATTAAAAACAAACAGATAAAAACATTATAAAAATGTTTCCTTTTTCATCATGACTGAATTCTTAGTCAGGCTAACCTTTAAGTATATAAAAACAAAACCCTGGACAACATTTATAAAGAACAACCTGAAGACAGTGGAGAATAAATGAAATTGGGGTGATATTATGGAGGCATTAACATTAAGAGAAGAAGAGCATGGAGTGAGTTTCTTTTATAACATCAGATCTGAGATCTGCCAGATGGCTGCAAAAGGGTAACTGGAACTCCGACAGAAACCTCTATTTTACTTTCATGGAGAATTAAAGGACAGACTTCACTGAAAACTCAGATGCTAGAAACTGAGGTGGGAATCTCTTTAAAAAGAGAGCCTGTGAGAGGGAAGCCAAATTCTGTGTACAAATGGATAAATCCCAAAGATCAAAATTACGTGGATAGAAATGACAACATGGATAACCACTGACTTCTCAGAGGAGTGAGGGGCTAGAGACACTGAGACATCCTGGCAGTGCTGGACAATAACAGCAGCAAGACATGTTCCACCCTCCACTCTGCCCAGACAAAATAACCTTTAAGCAACAGTAAAACAAAAATATTTCAGATTAATAAACTAAGAACTTCTCACCAAAGGCCTGCATAACTCCTATTCCTTAAAACGTGAACCCTCAAGAATGAATGAATGTTTTTACACAATAGGTAAAGTGCCCAGGTTCATTACTTGGGAGTAATGAAAGACGTGGAATGTTGGGAGTACCTTTGGATCTAGTCATTACTCTCTTAGGTGTTAGCCAAGAGAAATGAAAGCATATTGCACACAAACATTTATATCTGAATATTCATAGCATCTATATTTGTAATAGTCCCATACTGAAAAAAATCCAAATATCCATCAGCAGATTAAAACATAAACAAACTATGTCCTATTCAGAAAATGGAATGCTACTCAGCAATGAGAACCACATATTAATGCATACAGCAACAAAAGTGAATTTCAAAATAATTTTGCTAGGTCCATAAGTCAGTCAAAAATAGAGCACAGATTCTATTCTATTTATGGAAAATTCTAGAAAGTACAAACTAATCTATACTAGTAGAAAGCTGATAAGTGATTTCTAGAAGAGACTAGAGACAGAGGAAAGGGATGAATTATAAATGAGCAAATGAAAACTCTGGGGGATGGTGGATTTGCTCATTACTTTGATTATATTTTCACAGGTGTGTACATATGCCAAACATATTGCATTGTATACTTTAAATATATTCTATTTATTATATATCAATAATAGTTCAATCAAGGTTTAAATTTTTTAAGTTAATGATGAATATCAATTCCTAGACTAACCCCCCAAAACAATGCAGAGTCAATTAATCTATCTGATCAAATGGAAAATAACAATAGGGCTGTTAGTACATGACATCTTTCAGTTTCTCTGTCTATACAGTTACCTAACCAAAGGTCTTCAGTCTTGTTATTCCAGTCTCAAGACTATTGTTGCTTACAGTTAACATGGTTTCAGGCTTTGGATATTATTGCATATTAATTTTAGCTATTTCACCATCCCTAAGATTATTATTACAAATCTGTGTCAGTTTAGTAAGCATTTTGTCTTTCTAAAACCTAGCTATTTGCATTTGTTTGTATAAAGGATGTTCTGGAATTTTGTAATCTCTTTGGTCTCCCAACCACAACTCCTGGATACATTTAAGGGAAGCAACAGTTTGCAAGATAATAGCTTGGAATTACTCCGGGGAAAGGACTATATATTTGGGCACAAATGTTTTCTGTGTTAGCTGCAATGGACTCTAACATTATGAAGTCCTTCAATAAATCTAAAAACAATTGAAATGAGTAAGTAATTGTGAGTATAATTATGCTCGGCATTTTTGGTTTGGACTTTTTGTTTCATTCTGTTTGGCTTTTGAGTTTGAATTTACCTTTGAATTTAGTCTCCATTACCTCTAGAAAGAAGAGCTGAAGTAAAGAAGAGTAAGTGCAACAGCTCACAAAGCCCATAGCCAGTCCAAGCTGCAATGTCATAAAATAATATTGGATCTATAATTGTCAGGTCAGAATGCTTTTGAATTTTTAGAAAAGGAACTTCAGTGATTACACAGTATATGTTTAGATGTATCATGCATAGTCCAGTAGTTAGGGCTTCAGATAGTTCTATGAGCCCTGTGTCTATTTAATAATAAAATTTTATATGCATGCATAAATTCTAGGAGGAGGGAATTCATAGTTTCATAAGTGTTCACAGGAGACAGTGGTAGAAAAAGGTTAAGAACTATAGAATTTAAAACCATTTTGTAAATCTCAAGATTTGTATGGAAATACAAAAAACCTCGAATAGCAAAAGCAATCTTGAGAAAGAAGAATGGAACTGGAGGAATCAACTTGCCTGACTTCAGGCTCTACTACAAAGCCACAGTCATGAAGACAGTATGGTACTGGCACAAAGATAGAAATATAGATCAATGGAACAAAATAGAAAGCCCTGAGATAAATCCACACACCTATGGACACCTTACCTTCGACAAAGGAGGCAAGAATATACAATAGAGTAAAGACAATCTCTTTAACAAGTGGTGCTGGGAAAACTGGTCAACCACTTGTAAAAGAATGAAACTAGATCACTTTCTAGCACCACACACAAAAATAAACTCAAAATGGATTAAAGATCTAAATGTAAGACCAGAAACTATAAAACTCCTAGAGGAAAACATAGGCAAAACACTCTCTGACATAAATCACAGCAGGATCCTCTATGATCCACCTCCCAGTACACTGGAAATAAAAGCAAAAATAAACAAATGGGATCTAATTAAAATTAAAAGCTTCTGCACAACAAAAGAAACTATAAGTGAGATGAAAAGACAGCCTTCTGAATAGGAGAACACAATAGCAAATGAAGCAACTGACAAACAACTAATCTCAAAAATATACAAGCAACTTATGCAGCTCAATTCCAGAAACATAAACGAACCAATCAAAAAATGGGCCAAAGAACTAAATAGGCATTTCTCCAAAGAAGACATACGGATGGCTAACAAACACATAAAAAGATGCTCAACATCACTCATGATCAGAGAAATGCAAATCAAGACCAAAATGAGGTACCATTTCACACCAGTCAGAATAGCTGCGATCCAAAAGTCTACAAGCAATAAATGTTGGAGAGGATGTGGAGAAAAGGGAACCCTCTTACACTGCTGGTGGGAATGCAAACTAGTACAGCCATTATGGAAAACAGTGTGGAGATTCCTTAAAGAATTGCAAATAGAACTGCCTTATGACCTAGCAATCCCACTGCTGGGCATACACACCGAGGAAACCAGAATTGAAAGAGACACGTGTACCCCAATGTTCATTGCAGCACTGTTTATAATAGCCAAGACATGGAAACAACCTAGATGTCCATTAGCAGATGAATGGATAAGAAAGCCATGGTACATATACACAATGGAGTACTACTCAGCCCTTAAAAAGAATAAATTTGACTCAGTTCTAATGAGATGGATGAAACTGGAGCCGATTATACAAAGTAAGCCAGAAAGAAAAACACCAATACAGTATACTGACACATATATATGGAATTTAGAAAGGTAGTAATGATGACCCTGTATGTGAGACAACAAAAGAGACACAGAGGTATAGAACGGACTTTTGGCCTCTGAGGGAGAGGGGGAGGGTGGGATGATTTGGGAGAATGGCATTGAAACATGTATACTATCGTATAAGAAATGAAGCACCAGTCTATGTTCAATACAGGATACAAGAGGCTTGGGGCTGGTGTACGGGATGATCGAGAGAGATGATATGGGGTGGGAGGTGGGAGGGGGCTTCAGCATTGGGAGATCGTGTACACCTGTGGCTGATTCATGTCAATGTATGGCAAAACAAATACAGTATTGTAATGTAGAATAAAGTATTAAAAAACAAACAAACAACAACAACAAAAAAGAATTGGTCAAAAATCAACTCCTCAATGGAGTACACTAATGAAATTTGTATATGAAACTTGTTATTTTGTCTTCTTCCTGGAAAGCTTTACTTTTTCAACCAAGGAAAATATTCTTCCTTAGTCTCCCTTATTAATATAGTCCCTTGTTGCACATGTAGAGGTACAATAGTTTAAGAAAACAAAGACTGACTTAAAAAAAAAAAAAAACATTTTGTAAAACTATAGCCCTATATATCCAGTGGGGCTTCCTGGAGGGCTCTAGTGGTTAAGAACAAGCCTGCCAATGCAGGATACATGAAGAGACGTGGGTTCGATCCCTGGGTCAGGAAGATGCCCGCAGTAAAGGGCATGGCAACCCAGTCCAGTATTCTTGCCTGGAGAATCCTATGGGCAGAGGAGCCTGGCCAGCTATAGTTGGTAGGGTTACAAAGAGTTGGGCATGACTGAAGTGACTTAGCACAGAAGCAACGCTATTCAGTAGATTAATAATACATTAGTACAAATGAAATACTGTCAAGATATAAATTTTATAATGATCTTCAACATAATTAACAACTCACAGTTATTCCTTATGAATGCTAAACAAAACAATATCACTGAGTAGATTCACTAGTTTTCCTTTTTCTCTCTTTTTTTAATACAGCATTGAAGTCATTAAACACCTAATCTTATCCTAAAATGTAAAATGATGTCCTCTCTTCATCTTTTGCCAAGTAATGTATCTTTACAATGATTTTCTAAGCTGAAGAAGGGTTTCAGAAAGTGAATTTTTATTACTGTGGTAAAATTTTCTCTGATGTTTTGACCTCTAATTTAGGAGCTCTAGCTTCAGGCATCATAAATCTTCATCAGCATGGCCTTCAGAAAACTGAACCTCATTTGCTGCTTTCATATGACATATGAAATAAAAGTTTCCCTTTCAGTGACAACCATATAGAAACAGGGAATACTTTTAACTCTTTATGAAAGTCACTCAGTCATGTCTGACTCTTTGCAACCCCATGGACTATACAGTCCATAGAATTCTTTCCCTTCTCTAGGGGATCTTCCCAACCCATGGGTCAAACCCAGGTTTCCCACATTGCAGCCACATTCTTTACCAACTGAGCCACTAACTTTTTGAATGTGCTCATTTCATTGTTCAACAAAATAAAATGAAATATATAAGAAGGTAGTGGATTATAAAATACATTTTCAGATTTTAGCAATTTAGAATTGAAAAAATCTTGAGTCTTTGAATAACAATTATTAAACATCAGCCATTTCTCAATAATAATTGATAGAATTGTGATAAAAGAAAAAAATTGACCAAAGTACTATCTTGTAATGTCAAAGAAATATTGATTAAGAAGCAACCAAAAAGAGTCTGACTGAATCATATTAATTATTATGAAGCCAAGTCAGTGAAATGTATAAATGTGTAATGAAAAAGTTTAGGTTAGAAATTCAGCTCTAGAACTTTTCATGTATGTGAATTTTAGAAATGAATTAATATCTCTGATCTTTAGTTTGCAAGCTAGAAATAGTATATCTACTTTTTGGTGATATTTAAATTAGAAAGTTAATGCTGTAATAGATTGTACAGAATAAATATGTAAGATCCTGTTACTATTGTCTCCAACTTCTTTAGAGAGAACACTTTTTTCATGTTTATGCTATATTTAATAAGCTTTTGTATATTTTTAATTGTTTGCTTTATCTCATTTACTCTATAAACTCTTAGGTGTTAATTCATGTCTTTTTAAAATCCAGTATGATGCTGAACAGGCACACAGAAGGAGCTTACATGATTTACACGCCTTAATGGCCACATAATCTACTGAACTGTTACTTCTTGCTAAATGGCTTCAGTCACGTCCAACTCTTTGTGACCATACTATGGACGGTAGCCCACCAGACTCCTCTGTCTGTAGGATTCTCCAGGCACAAATCCTGGAGAGGGTTGACATGTCTTCCTCCAGGGAACTTTCAGACCCAGGGATCAAACCTGCTTCTTTTAGGTCTCCTTCATTGGCAGGCAGGTTCCTCACCACTAGCGCCGCCTGGGAGGCCCTGCTGCTACTATTGCTGCTGCTGCTGAGTCGCTTCAGTTGTGTCCGACTCTGTGCGACCCCATAGACGGCAGCCCACCAGGCTCCCCAGTCCCTGGGATTCTCCAGGCAAGAACACTGGAGTGGGTTGCCATTTCCTTCTCCAATGCAGGAAAGTGAAAGTGAAGTCGCTCAGTCGTGTCCAACTCTTAGCGACCCCATGGACTCAGGCTCCCCGTCCCTGGGATTCTCCAGGCAAGAACACTGGAGTGGGCTGCCATTTCCTTCTCCAATTTGGGAAGCCCTGAATGTACATAAACTTAGAATTTAAGAAAATGTGTCCTTCTCTCTCTCTGACTATAAATACTTCAATTCTAAGCTAAAAACAGAAACAAACAAACAAAAACTTCTCTGTAGAAAGGAAAGTGAAAGGGCGAGCTGTCTGAACATGGCCAGAAGGGGGGCCGGCCTTGAAGCCCCCGATCCAGCAGCAGCACCAGGTCCCCCACGAACGTGCGGTGCGTGACGGGCAAGTCCTGAAGCCCCGATCCAATCAGGGACAACATGGAAACCATAGACACCAATAACCGCTGTAGTCTGCAAATGTTACCTAAATGGGAAAAAGACCTTGGAAAAAGACCAGTCCTCCAGATAAAACTTTCCCGCACCCCTCCCCGCCTCGCAGACTCCCTTTGTTCCCCTGCTTGCTTGTCCCTGGGAGTTCTGCCCGGGAGCGACCGCCTGAATAAAGGCCTTTTTACCAACGGTCCCTAGAAGTGGCTTTTTCTTCCCGAGGCGTTTTCTTACATCTGGCGCCCAACGTGGGGCTCGAGGCGAGAGCCTCCGGCACCCGCCGTTGAGGCTCCCTCGAGCTCCACCGCCGCGGTAGCCCCAGACCCAGGCAGCTGACCAACCTCCCGGACGGCAGGAAACGGGGTAAGTCCCTTCGGCTTTGGGGTCTGTACTCCCTGGCGACCACTTCCTAGGGCCCTGTAACGGGTGCGCACTTACTGGGCCCTCCCGGTCATCAGTTCGTGAAGGAGACGTCCTAATTGACTGATCGACCTCCGGCCGGCCTCCGGCTTCGGCCTCCCTCCGGCTTCAGCCCCGGCTTCGGCCCCACCTTCCCCAGGTCCCCAGTTCGTGAGGGGAGACGTCCTGATCGACTGCGTGGACCTCCGGCTTCGGCCTTTTCCGGTCTGGCAGACCGTGAAGAAGACGTTCTGATCGGCTGCCTGGACCTCCGGCTTCCCCAGCGTGTCCAAAGACGTTTGGATACCGGGGTCTGCCTCCGCTGTTGGTGGTCGCTATGGGATCGACAGTCTCCAAACCCGAACCCGAACTCCAAGATTTAACCCCTTTGAAATGCTTATTGGCTAATTTGCGGACCTTAGGACTAAAGGGGCATGTCCGCGCCAAACAGCTTACTTTTTGTGCTCTCAGGCCTGGCCACAATATTCTTTGGATAACGGCTCACTGGCCAGCCACAGGGACATTGGACTTTGACGTCCTCCGTGATTTAGATAATTACTGCCGGAGAACGGGAAAATGGTCTGAGGTCCCTTATGTTCAGGCCTTTTGGGCGTTGCGCTCTCGCCCCCCCAGCACCACGTGGCTCCAAGCCAACTCCTCCCGTCTCTGAGTCCTCTGCTTTCTCTGTTCCTCCAGAGGACTTGGTGGCTCCTCCTCCCTATACCTCTCCCACTGCTCCCTCCCCTTCCACCTCGGCCCCAGCCTCGCCCTCGACCCCCAACCAGCCGGCAGTTAACCCTATTCTTTCCCCTCCTCCGACCCTGGTTCTCTACCTTCACCCTCACCCTCCACTCCGGCCCCTCCTACCTCCGTTCCCGCCCCCGAGACTCCGCTGCCGGCCCTGGATCCTCTGGCCCTAAACCCTATCTTATATCCTCCTCTTCCCTCCGTCGGCGGCCCCACCCCCCCCTCCGCCTTCTCCGGTTAGCTCCCACACTCGCTCTCACAGCAGTCCGCAAAAACCTCCTTCTTCTACACCCCCCCCTTCTTCTGTCCCAGCCTCGCTCTTTCCCTTGCGGCAGGTGGCTGGAGCTGAGGGCCTAGCCCAGGTCCATGTCCCCTTTTCTCTCCAGGACCTGGCACAGATTGAGGCCAAGCTGGGATCTTTCTCTTCCAACCCCACTCACTATATCAAACAGTTCACGGGCCTGACCCATGCCTATGCTTTAACCTGGCAAGACATCTGTTATTCTGAGGTCCTCCACCACCCCAGAAGAGAGGCAGGCCATCTGGACGGCAGCCAAAGCTCAGGCTGATCAGAGGCACATTGCCAATCCCTCTCCCGAGCACCCCCCGGGGGCTCAGGCGGTCCCTGACGTTGACCCTGACTGGAATTATCAGGAGGGGGGTGGTGGCCAGCAGCGAGTAGGCTATATGATAGAGTGCCTTCTTGATGGGATGGAGGTGTCCTCTCACAAAGTTGTAAATTTCCTTAAGCTGGACGAGGTGACTCAGGGGCCTGATAAAAATCCAGCTATGTTCCTCAATCGGCTTATTCAATACACTAGACTGTCCCCTGAGTCCCCTGTAGGGGCAGCCACCTTGGCCAGTCGTTTTATCTCTCAGTCAGCTCCTGATATCCGGAAAAAGCTGGCCAAGGCCAAGGATGGTCCTCAAACCCCTATCCGAGATCTGGTAAAAATGGCCTTCAAAGTTTACAATGCCCGAGAAGAAGCAGCCGAGGCCAGCCAAAAGGCAAGGCTTAAACAAAGGCCGAATTTCAGGCTAGCCTCCTCAACCAGCAAGCAAGTCTCTTTAACCAGCAAACCCAAGCCTTGGTGGCGGCCCTGCGGCCGGCTGCGGGTTCGGGGTCCCAGAAGCCCCCCCCCGGGGGCCTGCTTCAAAGGTGGCCAAGAAGGACACTGGGCCAAAGCATGCCCTAACCCGCGCCCTCCATCCAAGCCATGTCCACTGTGCAAACAACAAGAACATTGGGCCAGCGACTGTCCCCAGGCCTCTCGGGCCCCGATCTCTAGGGGCCGGGGACCAGAGCGCCCCAGGAGACTTCCTGCCCTACTCCGGCTTTGGAGCTGCTGAGCTTTGACGAAGACTGATGCCGCCCAGACTCAGGGACCCCGATCACCCAAGCCGAGCCCAGGGTAACGCTCCAGGTAGCGGGTAAGTTTATCAACTTCCTGGTTGATATGGGGGCTACCTCGGTTCTTCCTTCCTTTGGGGGCATTTTGCATCCTTCTCAGATTTCGGTTATGGGAATTGACGGCCGACCTTCATGTCCTCTCCAGACACAACCTCTGTCTTGTCAGTTAGATTCATCCTGCACACCCGCTGGTCCCTAACCCTTACACTCTTCTTTCCTCAATTCCTCCTCAAACTTCTCATTTCACTGTCATTGATCTCAAAGATGCCTTCTTTACTATTCCACTTCATTCCGATTGCCAGTTTCTCTTCGCTTTCACCTGGACAGATCCTGACACCCAATTGACCACTCAGCTCACCTGGACGGTCCTCCCTCAGGGTTGGAGACTGGCCAAGCTTGCAAGGGTGAGTGGAGGACCTCAGGGGGTACGGAAGAAGCCCAGGGGCCGTGGCCACAGAGGGTGGCCTTCAGGGACAGTAAGCGCGGGCGTGGTAGAAGGCAGCCAGCGCTGGTGTGACAGGGAGGTAATGAAAGGAACAGGTGACAGAAGGGGGTCCATGGGGCCCCGAGAGGCAGGGATGAGGGTGCATGGATTGGATGCGGGGGTTCGAGGATGTGTTGACAGGGACAGAGGTGGGAGCAGGCCAAGGGCTGGGCGTGTGCAGGCAGTCACGCCCTCATAGTGGCCCATGAGTGCCCTCGACTCACCCAGAGCTGGCCAGTCCCCAGCCCACCCTGAGGCCCCAGCGTCCATGGGGCCCTGGGCAGCAAGCAGCCAGAGCAGGAGGGACTGTATTTCCTTGTTAGTGGTGATACATGCAAACCAAATGGGTGTATGGCAACAACGTCTGGCCCTGGCTTCCGGTCGGATGGGTAGACAGATACACTTTGGGATTCGTTTTTGCCCCTGGACGGATACACACGAGAAAGATGCCTACACCGGCAAATTTACCTCTGGTCAAAGCCAGATGGGCCAGATCACTATTCCACTGGTATGATTATCTAGCAGCTGTGTTTGTACCCTCTGTGGAAAATCTAGATGTCATGACCCAGGTCGACTACAAAACAGAATGGCCCTCGACATTCTCACAGCTGCCCAGGGAGGGACCTGCGCTATTATCAAGACAGGGTGCTGTGTATATATCCCAGATCTCTCCCAAAATGTCTCTAACACTTTGACTGAGGTAAGAGACAGTATCTCCCGGTTGGGTGACAGCTCCCCCTCTCTTCTAGATGAGATTACTTCCTGGTTCAAGTTCAGTTGGTGGAAGCCCATTTTCATATTTGTCCTTGTAGTGCTAACCCTTCTTCTTTTTGAGCCTTATATCCTCAGCTACTTGTCAAACGTGACCCTAAACATGTGCCAGCTGGGACGAAGGCCCAACGCGGCTCAGCTGATGGTGCTGCGACAACAGTACTCAGGGTCCACTCCGAGAGATCTCCACCAAATCTAAAAGCCAGCCCAAAGCATCCCGACCACCCTTTCCCTTCGTCGCCCTCGTTCAGCAGGAAGTAGCCAGAAAGATTCAGCGCCCCTTATCCTATATCAAAAGGCCGGGATGAAAGGGCGAGCTGTCTGAACATGGCCAGAAGGGGGGCCGGCCTTGAAGCCCCCGATCCAGCAGCAGCACCAGGTCCCCCACGAACGTGCGGTATGTGACGTGCGAGTCCTGAAGCCCTGATCCAATCAGGGACAACATGGAAACCATAGACACCAATAACCGCTGTAGTCTGCAAATGTTACCTAAATGGGAAAAAGACCTTGGAAAAAAGACCAGTCCTCCAGATAAAACTTTCCCGCACCCCTCCCCGCCTCACAGACTCCCTTTGTTCCCCTGCTTGCTTGTCCCTGGGAGTTCTGCCCGGGAGGGACCGCCCGAATAAAGGCCTTTTACCAACGGTCCCTAGAAGTGGCTTTTTCTTCCCGCGGCGTTTTCTTACAGAAAGAGGTTAAAATTCTACAAATACTCTATTACCTCTTTGTCATAGACAGCCTTATGATTATACTCTAGTTACTATTCATTGTATAATAGATTCCAAGACCAATGTTACTACTTTCATGCATTGTATCATTGAGTCCTCATAACAAGACAGGGGTAATGATGAAGATTCTCAAAGATGAGGAAACAGAGGGCTAAGAGAGGTTAACTTGTTTATTTTACCCACCACTACAACAAAATAGAGTAGTAACAAGGCAAGGATTCATATCTAAACATGATTAGCATACATGTTCACAACTTACAGAGTAATTCAGAATTGTTCACTCAATAATTTTCAATCTGTTAAATCAGAAGCTCTAGAAGTAACAAGAGAGGGTCACTTGATTGTCTTTCCAGCCACACTCAGATTTCTAAAACTCAACAAGCCAGTTGAATACCTATCTACATAGCCAAGTAGGAAATCTGCTAAAATATGGCACCTATAAATGGTGAAAGTACATGTCTATAGAATCATAAAGTTTTCACCCAAAGATGTAGATGAAGACAATGTTGCTATAATACAAAGTCAGTTTCAGCACTCTCTTCCCCAGTATCTTGAATAGTGAGGCTGAGCTTGAAGACAATAGAATATAATTTATAAAATTTACATATTTTGTAAATCCTTATTTTTACCTATTTTGTATGTACATAGGTACATATTTTGTACCTATGTATGTACAAAAGGTAAGCTATAAACGTAAAATATTGTGTCCTGGAGTGAGGAAATGAGTAAAGACTTATTTTAAAGAAGAAATATAAGTTATTTAAGTAAACATGACTTTAAAATGAGTCTATTATTTCTATTTGCTTTTTGAATGGTTTTCTTGACTACCGCGATGGATTCCAGGAAAGTGGTGGCATCTTGAGGACACATATGACTCACACATCCTCACTGTGGAAAGAAATCACCTAGAAAATATACAGTTTGGAGAATAACATCTTCTGGGATTGGAAGCCTGAGATGAGACTAAGCCAGAAACTTTGAAGAAATTGGCAATTCAAGTGCAGATGGAATCAATTTGAAGAGGAGAACAAAATTCTGGCACACAGGATATTTCTTACAAGACCAGACCTTTCAAGATGGAAGGCAGAGCACCAGTCCACTGTTTTGAGTCCTCCCAAGGGGAGGTGAAGGAATGAAGAGTAATGAGGTCTTGAAACCTATAGAGAAACCTCCATTCAAACGAGTCAGCAGAATTTAAGAATGTCTGTGGTGTCAAGGAACAAAGTTCAGGAAATGACAACAAACCAAAAGATTGTGGCAGGCACAGCTGTCAAGCAAAAAACTGCACAAAATAATACCTAACAGGCAAGAAAGCTATTTTATTCAAAGCTATTGCAAAAGGGGTAGAGAAGCCAGTCTGAACTCCTATTGATACAAAGTGTAGGAGAAGTTTTAAGAGCTGGGATGGGGAGACCTGAGGCCATGTGTGTTTGTTCACTGGCCTTACCCACAGGAAAAGCAAACTTTTGCATATCTCCATGAGAAGAAGTTATTTTACAACTTAGAGCAAGGCATCCATGAAGTTAGGCTCCTGCCCTCCCACAGACAGGAAAATGTGCTATCTTCCATAATGAATACATTTCAGAGAAGTGGGTCTCAGGAACAGGAAGATATTCCTTGGCTTTAAAACTGGCAGGAGACTACTAAAAAGAGTTATATCTCAAGGAGCAATGAAACAGTTAAAATTGCAAGTTTTCTAAAGGAAATTTTATTTTTGGAAAAGGCCTAAAATCAAGAAGCACCTTGGCTAAAGTTTAGTCAAACTGAAGGAAACATTAATGCCCATCTTTGTCATAGGTTAAGGAAAGAGAAAAAATAAATAAAGCGTATGATATAAAAGCAAGAATCCCACTTTAGGCTAATATGTTAGCCTTTTTTTCCCCCTCAAATTTTGTTTTCAGTATTCAGTCCTAAGATCAATTTTTTTCTTTATGTAATTTCCTAGACTGATATAATCAGCCCCATGACTTTAATTATTGTTTATACACTGAGACTATCCAAATGACAGAATTTATACTTCCAAAGGAAAACATTTTTGCTCCAAACATCTAAATTGAATGTAGTTGTCTTTTGCTAGTCTTTGCTGGGGAAAAAAAAAACACCTGGAAAAAGAAATGTAAAGGATAGTCAGACAAAAAAACAAACAAAAACAAAAATTAAAATAACAAAGAAACCAAGGGTTGCATTAAACTAAATGCTGTAAGTACAATTTAGGAGAGTATTGAGGTATCAATGTTCCTAAAAAAGAGGTTTATTATAAAAAGTAATTCGAAGATAGCAAGCTAGATAGAAGTTTCCAGATTATTCTAACAAAACTGGATAGAAAGAGACTAGGTAAGAGACTAGTACAATTTACTACCTAAATTGTAGTATGTGCAATCTTTTAGCTAGATTGCCTTAAAAAATGTTTATAATATTTATATGTATTGGATGCCAGCAAAATTCAAAATTAGATTTTATCATATAATAAAATATTTATACTTTTGGTATATTTAATTCTAAGTAATTATTATTTCTTAAATTTCATTTAAACGATAAGTCTTCCAAGAAGTCTTATATGGGTATTCTTTATATCTTTAGAGGGTGAATTAAAAGCAGGATACCAACTCTGCCACTTTAAAATTTCATTAAAAAATTCTAATGTCATATACCACAAAAGCTATGATTAATCATCTACATCCAAATATAATAGAATAATAAAACAAAAAATTCAGAGAAAAAGAAATACTCAAATTATATTTTTATTCTTACTAATTAAATGTTAAAACAGCAAGTTTTACAAAACCACTTTAAGACAACTTCGTTTATATTTGCATTATAGTAGCTGAAATTTTAAATAAAATTTTGACTTTTAAATAACTGTTTGAGACCATCAGGAATTTTCAGTAGTTGAAAAGATTTTTCCTAAACTATGAATCTTAAGAACAAAGTTTGTTCGAGAAAAATGCCACTAAAAATAAATACTCTTACAGATATATTGGTGAGGAAAGAATTCGAGTTGATAGTGGGCATTTTGTCACTGTTGTAGTTAATGATCATGGAAACAGTGTGTAGCACCTGTAAGTTTTGAGAAAGTATTCTTCTGAAAAATAAACTCTGTTTGCTCCCAGGTGGTGCTATTGGTAAAGAATCTGCCTGCTATTGCATGAGACACAAGAGACCCAGGTTCCATCCCCAGGTCTGGAAGATTTCTTATCGGAGGAAATGGCAACCCACTCCAGTATTCTTGCCTGGGGAACTCCATGGACAGAGGATCCTGTCAGGCTACAGTCCATGGGGCCACAAAGAGTCAGACAAGGCTGAACAAATCAAATAATAACAAAGTAAAATTCTAAAATTAGCTGTTTCTTTAAATGAAATTTCAGTTTTTACTTGATAGTATTCAGCTTTGGCTTCATTTGAAATTGCCTGTTGATTTTAACATCTAGCCATTCAACTACAATGTATCTAACTCACAGCCTCCAAACCACGGGAAATCTCAACTTCCTTGGATGTTCCCTCAAATCACCTTGCCCAAATCCTGCAATAAGCCTTTTCTAACACCCTTTTATTGGGACACAGTATGGTTTTCCATCACATGTGTACTCCCTTGTTGCAATGACTAATGAACCTAAGTTTACAAAACTACAGATACAACTCTGGTGCTCTTTGCAGGGAGACATTGACAATTTATATATATTGTATAAAATAACATTTATTAACTTTGTTTTAAAGCAATTATTTATAAAGTAGGTAATATGCATTTTTATTTTAATTTGATCTTTAAATAGATACAAATATTTACATATTTAATTTGAAAAATCTAATAAATCTATATTGGAAGTTATAAAAACTTATTGAGAACAGTGATTCGCCTCAATACTATGGACCCACAGGAGAAATTCCTTTTAAGCTTTCATACTTTGAATAGCTGTGGTTTAAAGAACACTTGAAGGATATTCCTGATGGCATTCCTCTGCATTTTATCATTCATTTCTAATGATGTATATATTTGCCATGTTTTGTCTACTGTCTACTGATAAGACCACTTTATTGTTTAGTGGCTAAGTTGTATCTAGCTTTTTCCGATCTCATGGACTGTAGCCTGCCAGGCTCCTCTGTCATGGGATTTTCCAGGCAAGAATATTGGAGTGGGTTACCTTTCCTTCTCCAGGGAATCTTCCCAGCTCAGGGATCAAAACCACATCTCCTGCACTGGCAGGTGGGTTCTTTACCACTGAGCCACGGGGGAAGCCCTAGTATGACCACCAGCTTCTTCTTATTTAGAATAATCCTTATTTTCCCATGCCCTTACTTCTTAAATCATGTAAGTATCATTTTACCATAGCCTTGTTTTATAAACAAACATATCAACTTTGTTAAAAATTAATTACAAATAAAATAAAAGATGTTTTTCTTTGGTTGAGAGTACAAAAATGGTATTACTTATCAAAGTAGCCATTTGACCACAAAAGCATTATCTCAAAGGAATCCACAGGACTGAAAAAAAATTCAAATAGGGAAAATTTATAAAAATAAGTCAAAAGAATAAACCGATTATTTTATTTAAAAAATCAGGACATATGTATATACACATACAAATACATACATTTATTTATCATCCAAGATAAATTTTGGTGACAAATTGTATTTACTTGTAGAAGTTGATTATTTTAAGCACTTCAGTTGTTTGTCTTTTCTTTTAAACTAGTTTGTTTCATTTTACTGTTCAAGCTAAACAGAATGTGGTTATCAGTTCTTATGCAGAGTACATCATGTGAAACACTGGGCTGTATTAAGCACTAGCTGGAATCAAGATTGCCAGGAGAAATGTCAATAACCTCAGATATGAAGATGACACCACCCTAATGGCAGAATGGAGGGAGAGAGAGGAGAGTTAAAAAAAAAAAAAAAAAAAGCTAGCTTAAAACTCAACATTCAAAAACACTAAGATCCAGTCCATTCACTTCATGGCAAATAAGATGGGGGAGGGGGAATGGAGACAGTGACAGAGATTATATTTTCTTGGGTTGCAAAATCACTGTGGATGGTGACTGAACCGTTGAAATTAAAAGATTCTGTTTCTTGGAAGAAAAGCCATGGCAAACCTGGGCAGCATCTTAAAAAGCAGAGACATCACTTTGCTGACGAAGGTCCATCTATTCAAAGCTATGGTTTTTCCAGTAGTCACATACGGATGTGAGTTGGACCATAAAAAGGCTGAGCACCAAAGAACTGATGCTTTCAAAATGTGGTGCTGTGGTTTTAAGAACACCTTAATCACATTACTGACGGTATTCCTCCGTATTCTATCCATGGACAGCAAGGAGGTCAAATCAGTCAGTCCTAAAGGAGATCAAACCAGTCAGTCCTAAAGAAAATCAACCCTGAATATTCACTGGAAGGACTGATGGAAGCTGAAACTCCAATACTTTGGCCACTTGATGCAAAGAGCCAACTCATTGGAAAAGATCCTGATGCTGGGAAAGACTGAGGGTAGGAGAAGGGGGTGATAGAGGAGGAGATGGTTGGATGGCATCATCAACTCAATGGACGTAAGTTTGAGCAATCTCCAAGAGATAGTGAAGACAGGGCAGCCTGTCTTGCTACAGTCCATGGGGTTGTAGAGTCTGACATGACTGAGCAAGTTAACAACAAAAATGAGTAAACTAAACATATATTTTAAGGTTCAAAAATTATCCTATTCTTGCCTCTATCTCCATCAAAGAAATAATTAAGATTCAAACTGAAAGTGAGCACTTCTTTAGGTAGAATCATATTGAAATATGACTCAGTCTGGAATGTAGTATTTTCCTGAAGTATATTCTATAATACTTATTGAAGCATGTGTGGCATTTTCTGATGAAGATTTTAGTGACTTCCTACTAGAAATTTAATTCAATGTATATACTCTAGTGTGTCACCTATACTATAACCTAGTAAGTAGAGATTTACCAAGCAATTTGTTGTTGTTGTTCTTTATTTTTTTTTTTTTTTTTTAAAAATTAAATTTATTTATTTTTTTAATTACAATACTGTATTTGTTTTGCCATACATTGACACGAATCAGCCATAGGTGAACACAATCTCCCAATGCCGAAGCCCCCTCCCACCTCCCACCCCACATCCTCTACCTGAATCATCCTGTGCATCAGCCCCATGCATCCTGCATCCTACACCAAACATAGATTAGCACTTCGTTTCTTACAGGAAAATACACATGCTTCACTGCCATTCTCCCAAACCATCCCACCCTTTCCCTCTCCCTCAGAGTCCAAAAGTCCACTCTATACCTCTGTGTCTCTTGTTGTCTCACATATAGGGTCATCATTACTGTCTTCTAAATTCCATATATATGTGTCAGTATACTGTATTGGTGTTTTTCTTTCTGGCTTACTTCACTCTGTATAATCGGTTCCAATTTCATCCATCTCATTAGAACTGAGTCGAATTTATTCTTTTTAAGGGCTGAGTAGTATTCCATAGTGTATATGAACCACAGCTTTCTTATCCATTCATCTGCTGATGGACATCTAGGTTGCTTCCATGTCCTGGCTATTGTAAACAGCGCTGCAATGAACATTGGGGTACACGTGTCTCTTTCAATTCTGGTTTCCTCGGTGTGTATGCCCAGCAGTGGGATTGCTGGGTCATAAGGCAGTTCTATTTGCAATTTTTAAGGAATCTCCACACTGTTTTCCATAATGGCTGTACTAGTTTGCATTCCCACCAGCAGTGTAAGAGGGTTCCCTTTTCTCCACATCCTCTCCAGCATTTATTGCTTGTAGACTTTTGGATCGCAGCCATTCTGACTGGTGTGAAATGATACCTCATTGTGGTCTTGATTTGCATTTCTCTGATAATGAGTGATGTTGAGCATCTTTTCATGTGTTTGTTAGCCATCCGTATGTCTTCTTTGGAGAAATGCCTATTTAGTTCTTTGGCCCATTTTTTTATTGGATCATTTATTTTTCTGGAGTTGAGCTGCATAAGTTGCTTATATGTCTTTGAGATTAGTTGTTTGTCAGTTGTTTCATTTGCTATTGTTTTCTCCCATTCAGAAGGCTGTCTTTTCACCTTGCTTATAGTTTCCTTTGTTGTGCAGAAGCTTTTAATTTTAATTAGATCCCATTTGTTTATCTTTGCTTTTATTTCCAGTATACTGGGAGTTGGATCATAGAGGATCCTGCTGTGATTTATGTCCGAGAGTGTTTTGCCTATGTTTTCCTCTAGGAGTTTTATAGTTTCTGGTCTTACATTTAGATCTTTAATCCATTTTGAGTTTATTTTTGTGTATGGTGTTAGAGAGGGGTCTAATTTCATTCTTTTACAAGTGGTTGACCAGTTTTCCCAGCACCACCTGTTAAAGAGACTGTCTTTACTCCATTGTATATTCTTGCCTCCTTTGTCGAAGATAAGGTGTCCATAGGTATGTGGGTTAATCTCAGGGCTTTCGATTTTGTTCCATTGATCTATATTTCTGTCTTTGTGCCAGTACCATACTGTCTTAATGACTGTGGCTTTGTAGTAGAGCCTGAAGTCAGGCAAGTTGATTCCTCCAGTTCCATTTTTCTTTCTCAAGATTGCTTTGGCTATTCGAGGTTTTTGTATTTCCATACAAATCTTGAGATTATTTGATCTAGTTCTGAGAAAAATACTGCTGGTAGCTTGATGGGAATTGCATTGAATCTGTAGATTGCTTTGGGTAGTATACTCATTTTCACTATATTGATTCTTCCAACCCATGAGCATGGTATATTCCTCCATCTATTAGTGTCTTCTTTGATTTCTTTCATCAGTGTTTTATAGTTTTCAATATATAGGTCTTTAGTTTCTTTAGGTAGGAATATTCCTAAGTATTTTATTCTTTTCGTTGCAATGGTGAATGGAATTGTTTCCTTAACTTCTTTTTCTACTTTCTCATTATTAGTGTATAGGAATGCAAGGGATTTCTGGGTGTTGATTTTATATCCTGCAACTTTACTATATTCACTGATTAGCTCTAGTAGTTTTCTGGTCGAGTCTTTAGGATTTTCTATGTAGAGGATCATGTCATCTGCAAACAGTGAGAGTTTTACTTCTTCTTTTCCAATTTGGATTCCTTGTATTTCTTTTTCTGCTCTGATTGCTGTGGCCAAAACTTCCAGTACGATGTTGAAGAGTAGTGGTGAAAGTGGACACCCTTGTCTTGTTCCTGACTTTAGGGAAATGGTTTCAATTTTTCACCATTGAGGATAATGTTAGCTGTGGGTTTGTCATATATAGCTTTTATTATGTTGAGGTATGGTCCTTCTATTCCTGCTTTCTGGAGAGTTTTTATCATAAATGGATGTTGAATTTTGTCAAAGGCTTTTTCTGCATCTATTGAAATAATCATATGATTTTTATTTCTCAGTTTGTTAATGTGATGAATTACATTGATTGACTTGCGGATATTGAAGAATCCTTGCATCCCTGGGATAAAGCCCACTTGGTCATGGTGTATGATCTTTTTAATGTGTTGCTGGATTCTGATTGCTAGGATTTTGTTGAGGATTTTTGCATCTATGTTCATCAGTGATATTGGCCTGTAGTTTTTTTTTTGTGGTGTCTTTGTCAGGTTTTGGTATTAGGGTGATGGTGGCCTCATAGAACGAGTTTGGCAGTTTACCTTCCTCTGCAATTTTCTGGAATAGTTTCAGTAAGATAGGTGTTAGCTCTTCTCGAAATTTTTGGTAGAATTCAGCTGTGAAGCCGTCTGGACCTGGGCTTTTATTTGCTGGAAGATTTCTGATTACAGTTTCAATTTCCATGCTTGTGATGGGTCTGTTAAGATTTTCTATTTCTTCCTGGTTCAGTTTTGGAGAATTGTACTTTTCTAAGAATTTGTCCATTTCTTCCAAGTTGTCCATTTTATTGGCATATAATTGCTGATAGTATTCTCTTATGATTCTTTGTATTTCTGTGTTGTCTGTCGTGATCTCTCCATTTTCATTTCTAATTTTGTTGATTTGATTTTTTTCTCTTGTTTCTTAATGAGTCTGGCTAATGGTTTGTCAATTTTATTTATCCTTTCAAAGAACCAGCTTTTTGTTTTGTTGATTTTTGCTATGGTCTCTTTTGTTTCTTTTGCATTTATTTCTGCCCTAATTTTTAGGATTTCTTTCCTTCTACTAACTCTGGGGTTCTCTATTTCTTCCTTCTCTAGTTGCTTTAGGTGTAGAGTTAGGTTATTTATTTGACTTTTTTCTTGTTTCTTGAGGTATGCCTGTATTGCTATGAACTTTCCTCTTAGGACTGCTTTTATAGTGTCCCAAAGGTTCTGTGTAGTTGTGTTTTCATTTTCATTTGTTTCGATGCATATTTTGATTTCTTTTTTGATTTCTTCTGTGATTTGTTGATTATTCAGTAGGGTGTTGTTCAGCCTCCAAATGTTGGAATTTTTAATAGTTTTTCTCCTATAATTCAGATCTAACCTTAGTGCATTATGGTCAGAGAAGATGCTTGGAATAATTTCAATTTTTTGAATTTATCAAGGTTAGATTTATGACCCAGAATGTGATCTATTCTGGAGAAGGTTCCGTGTGCACTTGAGTAAAAGGTGAAGTTCGTTGTTTTGGGGGTGAAATGTCCTATAGATATCAATTAGGTCTAACTGGTCTATTGTATCGTTTAACGTTTGCGTTTCTTTGTTAATTTTCTGTTTAGTTGATCTGTCCATAGGTGTGAGTGGGGTATTAAAGTCTCCCACTATTATTGTGTTATTATTAATTTCCCCTTTCATGCTTGTTAGCAATTGTCTTACATATTGCGGTGCTCCTATGTTGGGTGCATATATATTTATAATTGTTATATCTTCTTCTTGGATCGATCCTTTAATCATTATGTAGTGGCCTTCTTTGTCCCTTTTCACAGCCTTTGTTTTAAAGTCTATTTTATCAGATATGAGTATTGCTACTCCTGCTTTCTTTTGGTCTTTATTTGCATGGAATATCTTTTTCCAGCCCTTCACTTTTAATCTGTATGTGTCCGTTGTTTTGAGGTGGGTCTCTTGTAGGCAGCATATATAGGGATCTTGTTTTTGTATCCATTCAGCCAGTCTTTGCCTTTTGGTTGGGGCATTCAACCCATTTACATTTAAGGTAATTATTGATAAGTATGCTCCTGTTGCCATTTACTTTATTGTTTTGGGTTCGGGTTTATACGTCCTTTTTGTGTTTCCTTTCTAAAGTCTATCCTTTAGTATTTGTTGGAGAGCTGGTTTGGTGGTGCTGAATTCTCTCAGCTTTTGCTTGTCTGGAAAGCTTTTGATTTCTCCTTCGTATTTGAATGAGATCCTTGCTGGGTACAGTAGTCTTGGCTGAAGGTTATTATCTTTCATCACTTTAAGTATGTCTTGCCATTCCCTCCTGGCCTGAAGAGTTTCTATTGAAAGATCTGCAGTTATTCTTATGGGGATCCCCTTGTGTGTTATTTGTTTTTTTTCCCTTGCTGCTTTTAGTAATTGTTCTTTGTGTTTGGTCTTTGTTAGTTTGATTAAAATATGTCTTGGGGTGTTTCGCCTTGGGTTTATCCTGTTTGGCACTCTCTGGGTTTCTTGGACTTGGGTGATTATTTCCTTCCCCATTTTAGGGAAGTTTTCAACTATTATCTCCTCAAGTATTTTCTCATGGTCTTTCTTTTTGTCTTCTTCTTCTGGGACTCCTATAATTCGAATGTTGGAAATAAGTGTTTTGGGTTTCTGCTGACTTCACACAAATATAAATTTAAAAATTCTTTAGCCTGAGATAAATTATTGAATTTAAATTATATAACCATAGCCAAATTTATGCTTAAATTTCAGTGCATGCATAATTCACAATTAGACTTAATTGATTTTTTAAAGGAAGCATAATCAAATATTTTTAAAATAGCAATTTTTACAAATGACAGAGTAGAGACTTTCATTTCTGGGAAGATGGATTAGCTATATTGTTCCTTATTTCTCCAGATAAGAACAAAAAAATCCTGGTACATTACAGATAGAACAAAAACTCTGAACAGTGAAAGAAATGAGACAGACAAGCTATGAAACTCAGAATTCAAGTCACAGCATTAGTGGTGGATTGCCTGGATTGTTGTTTTTTTTTTTTTTTCCTCCCCTTTCTTCTCATCCTATGAAGCTAATGAAACTGAAACTCAAAAATACTAAAAGCAAAAGCCAAAAAAAAAAAGGCCCCAGTGGAAGTCTGCTCTCTCTAGCCTCATGACAAGCCACCTGGTGAATCACAGCTCTACTCCAGTCAAACACCACAAAAAAGGCTCTGTGCCACCTTGTCAGTGCAACTGAGCTGGGAGCTAGGATTTCCACACTACCAGGATATGAAAAGGTAAGCCTGTCCCCTCACTGTGATGGTGCCCAAGATCTGAGTCACAACTTTTTTCTCTAATACTTTATTCTACATTACAATACTGTATTGGTTTTGCCATACATTGACATGAATCAGCCACAGGTGTACACGATCTCCCAATGCCGAAGCCCCCTCCCACCTCCCACCCCATATCATCTCCCTGGATCGTCCTGTGCACCAGCCCCAAGCATCCTGTATCCTGTATTGAACATAGACTGGCACTTCGTTTCTTACATGATAGTATACATGTTTCAATGCCATTCTCCCAAATCATCCCACCCTCCCCTCTCCCTCAGAGGCCAAAAGTCCGTTCTATACCTCTGTGTCTCTTTTGTTGTCTCACATAGAGGGTCATCATTACTATCTTTCTAAATTCCATATATATGTGTCAGTATACTGTATTGGTGTTTTTCTTTCTGGCTTACTTCACTCTGTATAATTGGCTTAAGTTTCATCCATCTCATTAGAATTGAGTCAAATTTATTCTTTTTAAGGGCTAAGTAATACTCCATTGTGTATATGTACCACAGCTTTCTTATCCATTCATCTGCTGATGGACATCTAGGTTGCTTCCATGTCCTGGCTATTATAAACAGTGCTGCAATGAACATTGGGGTACATGTGTCTCTTTGAATTCTGGTTTCCTCGGTGTGTATGCCCAGCAGTGGGATTGCTGGGTCATAAGGCAGTTCTATTTGCAATTCTTTAGGGAATCTCCACACTGTTTTCCATAGTGCCTATACTAGTTTGCATTCCCACCAACAGTGGAAGAGGGTTCCCTTTTCTCCACATCCTCTCCAGCATTTATTGCTTATAGACTTTTGGATCACAGCCATTCTGACTGGTGTGAAATGGTACCTCATTTTGGTCTTGATTTGCATTTCTCTGATCATGAGTGATGTTGAGCATCTTTTCATGTGTTTGTTAGCCATCCGTATGTCTTCTTTGGAGAAATGCCTATTTAGTTCTTTGGCCCATTTTTTGATTGGGTCATTTATTTTTCTGGAGTTGAGCTGCATAAGTTGCTTGTATATTTTTGAAATTAGTTGTTTGTCAGTTGCTTCATTTGCTATTGTGTTCTCCCATTCAGAAGGCTGTCTTTTCACCTTGCTTATAGTTTCCTTTGTTATGGAGAAGCTTTTAATTTTAATTAGATCCCATTTGTTTATTTTTGCTTTTATTTCCAGTATACTGGGAGGTGGATCATAGAGGATCCTGCTGTGATTTATGTCAGAGAGTGTTTTGCCTATGTTTTCCTCTAGGAGTTTTATAGTTTCTGGTCTTACATTTAGATCTTTAATCCATTTTGAGTTTATTCTTGTGTGTGGTGTTAGAAAGAGGTCTAGTTTCATTCTTTTACAAGTGGTTGACCAGTTTTCCCAGCACCACCTGTTAAAGAGACTGTCTTTATTCCATTGTATATTCTTGCCTCCTTTGTCGAAGGTAAGGTGTCCATAGGTGTGTGGATTTATCTCAGGGCTTTCTATTTTGTTCCATTGGTCTATATTTCTGTCTTTGTGCCAGTACCATACTGTCTTCATGACTGTGGCTTTGTAGTAGAGCCTGAAGTCAGGCAAGTTGGTTCCTCCAGTTCCATTCTTCTTTCTCAAGATTGCTTTTGCTATTCGAGGTTTTTTGTATTTCCATACAAATCTTGAGATTATTTGATCTAGTTCTGTGAAAAATACTGCTGGTAGCTTGATGGGAATTGCATTGAATCTGTAGATTCCTTTGGGTAGTATACTCATTTTCACTATATTGACTCTTCCGACCCATGAGCATGGTATATTTCTCCATCTATTAGTGTCCTCTTTGATTTTTTTTCATCAGTGTTTTTTAGTTTTCGATATATAGGTCTTTAGTTTCTTTAGGTAGGTATATTCCTAAGTATTTTATTGTTTTTGTTGCAATGGTGAATGGAATTGTTTCCTTAACTTCTTTTTCTACTTTCTCATTATTAGTGTATAGGAATGCAAGGGATTTCTGAGTGTTGATTTTATATCCTGCAACTTTACTATATTCATTGATTAGCTCCAGTAGTTTTCTGGTCGAGTCTTTAGGATTTTCTATGTAGAGGATCATGTCATCTGCAAACAGTGAGAGTTTTACTTCTTCTTTTCCAATTTGGATTCCTTTTATTTCTTTTTCTGCTCTGATTGCTGTGACTAAAACTTCCAGAACTATATTGAATAGTAGTGGTGAAAGTGGACACCCTTGTCTTGTTCCTGACTTTAGGGGAAATGCTTTCAATTTTTCACCATTGAAGATAATGTTAGCTGTGGGTTTGTCATATATAGCTTTTATTATGTTGAGGTATGTTCCTTCCCTGCTTTCTGGAGAATTTTTATCATAAATGGATGGTGAAATTTGTCAAAGGCCTTCTCTGCATCTATTGAGATAATCATATGATTTTTGTTTTTCAATTTGTTAATGTGGTGAATTACATTGATTGATTTGCGGATATTGAAGAATCCTTGCATCCCTGGGATAAAGCCCACTTGGTCATGGTGTATGATCTTTTTAATGTGTTGCTGAATTCTGATTGCTAGGATTTTGTGAAGGATTTTTGCATCTATGTTCATCAGCGATATTGGCCTGTAGTTTTCTTTTTTTGTGGTGTCTTTGTCAGGTTTTGGTATTAGGGTGATGGTGGCTTCATAGAATGAGTTTGGAAGTTTACCTTCCTCTGCAATTTTCTGGAATAGTTACAGTAAGATAGGTGTTAGCTCTTCTTGAAATTTTTGGTAGAATTCAGCTGTGAAGCCGTCTGGACCTGGGCTTTTGTTTGCTGGAAGATTTCTGATTACAGTTTCAATGTCCATGCTTGTGATGGGTCTGTTAAGATTTTCTATTTCTTCCTGGTTCAGTTTTGGAAAGTTGTACTTTCCTAAGAATTTGTCCATTTCTTCCAAGTTGTCCAGTTTATTGGCATATAATTGCTGATAGTAGTCTCTTATGATTCTTTGTATTTCTGTGCTGTCTGTCGTGATCCCTCCATTTTCATTTCTAATTTTATTGATTTGATTTTTTTCTCTTTGTTTCTTGATGAGTCTGGCTAATGGTTTGTCAGTTTTATATATCCTTTCAAAGAACCAGCTTTTGCTTTGTTTATCTTTGCTATGGTCTCTTTTGTTTCTTTAGCATTTATTTCTGCCCTAATTTTTAGAATTTCTTTCCTTCTACTAACTCTGGGGTTCTCTATTTCTTCCTTTTCTAGTTGCTTTAGGTGTAGAGTTAGGTTATTTATTTGACTTTTTTCTTGTTTCTTGAGGTATGCCTGTATTGCTCTGAACTTTCCTCTTAGCACTGCTTTTATAGTGTCCCACAGGTTCTGTGTAGTTGTGTTTTCATTTTCATTCGTTTTGATGCATATTTTGATTTCTTTTTTGATTTCTTCTGTGATTTGTTGATTATTCAGAAGGGTGTTGTTCAGCTTCCAAATGTTGGAATTTTTAATAGTTTTTCTCCTGTAATTGAGATCTAACCTTAGTGCATTATGGTCAGAGAAGATGCTTGGAATAATTTCAATTTTTTTGAATTTATCAAGGTTAGATTTATGACCCAGGATGTGATCTATCCTGCAAAAGGTTCCGTGTGCACTTGAGAAAAAGGTGAAATTCATTGTTTTGGGGTGACATGTCCTATAGATATCAATTAGGTCTAAGTGGTCTATTGTACCATTTAAAGTTTGCATTTCTTTGCTAATTTTCTGTTTAGTTGATCTGTCCATAGGTGTGAGTGGGGTATTAAAGTCTCCCACTATTATTGTGTTATTATTAATTTCCTCTTTCATGCTTGTTAGCATTTGTCTTACATATTGCGGTGCTCCTATGTTGGGTGCATATATATTTGTAATTGTTATATCTTCTTCTTGGATTGATCCTTTAATCATTATGTAGTGGCCTTCTTTGTCCCTTTTACAGCCTTTGTTTTAAAGTCTATTTTATCAGATATGAGTATTGCTACTCCTGCTTTCTTTTGGTCTTTATTTGCATGGAATATCTTTTTCCAGCCCTTCACTTTCAGTCTGTATGTGTCCGTTGTTTTGAGGTGGGTCTCTTGTAGGCAGCATATATAGGGATCTTGTTTTTGTATCCATTCAGCCAGTCTTTGTCTTTTGGTTGGGGCATTCAACCCATTTACATTTAAGGTAATTATTGATAAGTATACTCCTGTTGCCATTTACTTTATTGTTTTGGGTTTGGGTTTATATGCCCGTTTTGTGTTTCCTGTCTAAAGTCTATCCTTTAGTATATGTTGGAGAGGTGGTTTTGTGGTGCTGAATTCTCTCAGCTTTTGCTTGTCTGTAAAGCTTTTGATTTCTCCTTCATATTTGAATGAGATCCTTGCTGGGTACAGTAGTCTCGGCTGAAGGTTATTATCTTTAATCACTCTAAGTATGTCTTGCCATTCCCTCCTGGCCTGAAGGGTTTCTATTGAAAGATCTCCATTTATTCTTATGGGGATCCCCTTGTGTGTTATTTGTTGTTTTTCCCTTGCTGCTTTTAATATTTGTTCTTTGTGTTTGGTCTTTGTTAGTTTAATTAATATATGTCTTGTGGTGTTTCGCCTTGGATTTATCCTGTTTGGCACTCTCTGGGTTTCTTGGACTTGGGTGATTATTTCCTTCCCCATTTTAGGGATGTTTTCAACTATTATCTCCTCAAGTATTTTCTCATGGTCTTTCTTTTTGTCTTCTTCTTCTGGGACTCCTATAATTCGAATGTTGGAACGTTTCATATTGTCTTGTTGGTCTCTGAGGTTGTCCTCATTTCTTTTAATTCGTCTTTCTTTTTCCCTCGCTGATTCATTTATTTCTACCATTCTATCTTCTATTTCACTAATCCTATCTTCTCCCTCCGATATTCTACTATTTGTTGCCTCCAGAGTGTTTCTGATCTCATTTATTGCATTATTCATTATATGTTGACTCTTTTTATTTCTTCTAAGTCCTTGTTAAACCTTTCTTGCATCTTCTTAATCCTTGACCCCAGGCTATTTATCTGTGATTCCATTTTGATTTCAAGATTTTGGATCATTTTCACTATCAGTATTTGGAATTCTTTCTCAGGTAGATTCCCTATCTCTTCCTCTTTTGTTTGGTTTGGTGGGCATGTCTCCTGTTCCTTTACCTCCTGAGTATTCCTCTGTCTATTCATCTTGGTTATATTGCTGGGTTTGGGGTGGCCTTTCTATATTCTGGGAATTTGTAGAATTCTCTTTATTATTGAGTTTCGTCTCTGTGTGTGGGGTTGTATCAGTGGCTTGTCAAAGTTTCTTGATTAGGGAGGCTTGTGTTGGAGTTCTGGTGGGTGGAGCTGGATTTACTCTCACTGGAGTGCTGTGAAGTGTCTGGTAATGGGTTATGAGATGTCAATGGTTTTGGAGTATTTTGAGCTGCCTGTATATTGAAGCTCAGGGGTTTGTTCTTGTGTTGCTGGAGAATTTGCGTGGTATGTCTTGCTCTGGAACTTGCTGGCCCTTGGGTGGTGCTCAATTTCAGTATAGGTATGAAGGCGTTTGATGAGCTCTTATTGGATAATGTTCCCTGTATTCAGGAATTCTCTGATGATCTCAGGATTTGGACTTAAGCCTCCTGATTCTGGTTTTCAGATTTATTTTTACAATAGCCTCATGATTTCTCCATCTATACAGCACTAATGTTAAAACATCTAGGTTAAAGATGATAGGTTTCTCCACCTTGAGGGTCGCCCCTAGAGGATCGCTGAGTTACTTGGATGAGAGAAGAGGGAGGGGGTAGTTAGAGGTGAGTGGAATGGGATGAGGTGGAATCAAAATAGGAAAGAGCAAGCTAGCTCGTAACCACTTTCTTGTGTGCGCTCCAAAGTCTGGACTTCTCAGAGGTGGTCACAGAGTTATACATGGAAGGGGAGAGGGAGGAAGTAGATAGAAGTGGCCAGGAGGATAAAAGAGGGAGATGCAAATGAGGGATACAGATCCGGCCAGTGACTAGTTCCCTGAGAGTTCTCCACCTTCTGGAACACACAGAGATTCATAGAGTTGGGTAAAGAAGAGGAGGGGGAGGGAGGAGACAGAAGCCACCTGGTGGAGAAAAAAGAGAGTCCAAAGGAGGACAGAGTGGTCAAGCCAGTAATCTCGCACTCATGTAAAATTGGGTACTGAAGATTAGGTATTTAAAAGTACAAAATTGGCAACAAATACCAAAATGCCAAGATTAAAAATCTGTAATAGAGATTGGATTTTCAAAGATAAAATATTAAAGAAAAGAAGAAGAATAAAAAATTAGAAAAAATAGAAAAAAATTAAAAGACTCCAGAATTATTAAAAGACAACAACTTCCACACCAAAAGGATATATACGGCATTTGCTTTAAAGATAGGGGTTTTTTTTTTTTGAAAAGTAATATTAGGTTATAAAAATAATAAATAGAAATATAGAGGACTTAAAAATTTAAGCAAGTTTAGAAAAAAAGACGAAAAGAAGAAAAAACAAATTTTTTTCAAAAAAAAATTTTTAAGAAAAAAATTCTTAAAAAAAAATCACATTTCCACATCAACCCCCTCCCCCCACAAAAAAATGTGATCATAAAAGTAGTAATGGTATATCTGGTGCTTTCTCTGTCGTGGGCTGTGTGGGGTCACTACCAAGGCAGTTCCCTCTGTTTGACTTCCTCTGTTTGCTGGTCTCTTCTGTGTATGATTTCCATCTTGACACAGGGAGGGTGGTGGTGGACTCTGCACTGGGCTTGCCCCTTCTTGCGGCGCACACCGCTCCAGGCTGTCTGTTGCTCCGTGGGATAACCGTCTGGGGCCTGCCCAAGGCTTCATGCACCTCCCTGGTCTAAGCCACTCAGGTTTGGTGCTCAGGAAGCCCTCCGAGGCTCGAATTTGGTTGAGCCTGGGCTTTGTTCCCTTCCCAGGTCTGAGTAGCTAGGGAGTTTGGTGCATGCAATTGCTGCGACTTCTGGCCTTTCCAGGTTGCTCAATTTTCTGGGAGTGCTGCTGGGGCTCTTTCTCAGGCAGATGATGACTGTCCAGAGCCCCCCAGAAGTCTTAATTAGCAAAGAAACCTGCTTGCAATTTGGTAGGTAATGTCTCTCTTGGGCTGCGATTGCCCCCCTTCCAGCACTTAAGGCTTGGCTGCCTGTCACCGGAGGGGGATGGTCTGCAGCCGGCTATTTCCGATCTGTCCTTTGTTCTGTGCACGGGCCTGTCAGTGTCTTATGTTCTAGCGTTTCACGTCTTAGCTATCCCACAGTTTGGTTTTCTAGTCCAAGATAGTTCGTTCTAGCCACGCACGGACCCGATTCTGGCCCCGTTATGACCCGATTCTTGAGAAAAGCCCTGCAGCCTACGTCTCCCATGGCCCAGTTCTTAGAAAGCACTGTCGCTGGTGCCTCGTGCTCCTCCCTGCCCAACCCCCACTGCTACTGTCGGAAGCAGGCATTTGCACTGCTTATCCACTGGGGGTTTTACTGTTGAATTCGTAATCTGTTGGTTTTAATTATTTATTTATTCTTCCTTCCTGTTATGTTGCCCTCTGTGCTTCCAGGGCTCACCCAGACACGGCCGTAAGAATGTTTCCTGATGTTAGGAAACCTCTCTTTTTTAAGAGTCTCTCCCTGGGACGGGATTCCCTTCCCGGGATGGGGCTCCCTCCCTACCTCCTTTGTCTCTATTTTCGTCTTTTATATTTATTCCTACCTGGTTTTGAAGCCAATGATCTGCTTTGCTGGATGCCTGATGTCCTCTGCCAGCAATCAGAAGTTGTTTTGTGGAATTTACTCAGCGTTGAAATGTTCTTTTGATGAAGTAGTGAGGGAGAAAGTGTTCTCCCCATCCTATTCCTCTGCCATCTTTTCTCCCAGACTCCTGAGTCACAACTTTTCATCCCAGCAGGTGATGAGGAGGCCTTGCCCTAAGTACAGTGTCAGTGGAGACCCCATGGAGAGCCAGGACTTTCATTTTCACCTGGAAGTAACAAGATGCGCCCTCTCCAACAGAAAGATGTCAGAGAAGGCCTAGCAGAGAGTCTGGATTTTTACAACCAGCAAGCTGGAATGAGGCTGACCTCTGTCCTCTTGGGGCTTTCCAGGTGGCTCAGTGGTTCAGAATCTGTCTGCCGATGCAAAAGAGGCACATATGATCTCTGGTTCGGGAAGATCCCTGGGAGGAAGAAATGGCAACCCACTCCAGCACTTTTGCCTGGAAACTTTCATGGACAGAGGAGCCTGGTGGGCTACAATCTGTGGGGTCACAAAGAGGCAAACTTTACTGAGCAACTGAACACTCCATTCTGTCCTCTTGCACAAAGTATCAATGCAGATCTGAAATTACACCCCCATTCTACAGTGAGAAGACACCCCCAACTTCCTTTATGTGTCAATCAACAGAAGGTAAATGGGGAACCTGGACTTCTAACCCTGCCTGGCAGTAACAGGGCAGCCCTTTTTCCTTACTCTGCTGGAGCACGTTGGATGAAGCCAGCTCAAAAGGAAGGTGTAAATTACATCCAGAGACTTACAAACTAATAACTAATACATCTAGGTTTCAATAGAAAATCACAGGTCATGTCAAAAGTCAGGAATCTCTCAAACTGAATTAAAAAAAGACAATATATGACAAAGCAGAGAAAATAGAGATGCTCAAAAAATATAGAATGAAAGAATGAACAGATAAACGATGGATGGATAAATCAATGCCAAGATGGTTTAAGAAACTGACAATTTAGATACCATCCAGACAGGCATAATTTCTGCTTCTCACTAAAGACAATGTGCAGACTTTCCCCTGAAGCATCCACTTGCCCTAAAATATTATGTTTGTGCCCTGCTGAATCCCTTGTAGCCAGGGGGAATGACTGTCAGGAAAGTAAACTGTTTTTCTTTTTATCAGAAGCTGTTTTTAGGATGCAAGAGAAAATGCAGAGTTTTATAGAGAGAAGTAATAGATATCTTCTTCTGGTTCTCAAGTACAGAATTCTCCTCCAGATAAACTGATTGGAGTTTTGAATTCAACAGAAAATATAACAAGCTCCAAAATATGAGATGATTAATGTAGGAAAGTAACAGTATAATTTCAGAGTTTAACAGGAAAATTTCCAGATAGTGTATATTTAGACTTCTCAAGTACCAGTTGTTGGCTGCCCACTGTGTCCAAATCCATGTTACCCATCACTATTACTAAGTTCTCACAAGGTACGCCTGCTTGGGAACCTCCTCTTTACCTGATCCCAAGTCTGCACTCATTTAAACAGAGGTTCTTAAACCTTAGCCTGCCTTGAATAATCACTTGGGGATTTGTTAAAAGACAGATCTTGGAATGCACCTCCAGATTTTCTGATTCAGTAAGTCTGGGTGATGCAAGAATTCGCACTCAAAATATCCCTAGGATGCGATGCTACTGGTCCCAGGACTGCACTTTTAGTTTGTCTGCTTCACAGCAGCATCTGCTAGGTGTACAACTGCATTTATTCAGCCTTTCCATACCATATCTGGGGCTTCCCGGGTGCTCAGTGTTAAAGAATCCGCCTGCCAATGCTGGAAACGTAGGAGATGCAGGTTCAATCCCTGGGTTGGGAAGACCTGCTAGAGGGGAAAATGGCAAGCCACTCCAGTATTCTTGCCTAGAAAATTCCATGGACAGAGGAGCCTGCTGGACCAAAGAGTTGGACACAACTGAGCAACTGAGCACAGCAAACAGCACATCAGTTCAGTTGCTCAGTCATGTCCACCTCTTTGTGACCCCATGAACCGCAGCACACCAGGCCTCCCTATTCATCACCAACTCCCAGAGTCCACCCAAACCCATGTCCATTGAGTGGGTGATGCCATCCAACCATCTCATCTTCTGTCATCCCCATCTTTTTCCTTTATAGTTTTTCTCTTTCCTTAAGAAAAGAACACCAGTCAGAATGGCTGCTATCCAAATTTTACAAGCAATAAGTGCTGGAGAGGGTGTGGAGAAAAGGGAACCCTCTTACACTGTTGGTGGGAATGCAAACTAGGACAGCCACTATGGAGAATAGTGTGGAGATGCCTTAAAAAACTGGAAATAGAACTGCCTTATGACCCAGCAAGCCCACTGCTGGGCATACACACTGAGGAAAACAGAATTAAAAGAAACACGTGTACCCCAGTGTTCATCGCAGCACTGTTTATAATGGCCAGGACATGGAAGCAACCTAGATGTCCATCAGCAGATGAATGGATAAGAAAGCTGTGGTACATATACACAATGGAGTATTACTCAGCCATTAAAAAGAATACCTTTGAATCAGTTCTAATGAGGTGAATGACACTGGAGCCGATTATACAGAGTGAAGTAAGCCAGAAAGAAAAACACCAATACAGTATACTAATGCATATATATGGAATTTAGAAAGATGGTAACAATCACCCTGGATGTGAGACAGCAAAAGAGACAGATGTATAGAACAGTCTTTTGGACTATGTGGGAGAGGGCGAGGGTGGGATGATTTGGGAGAATGGCATTGAATCATGTATATTATCATATGTGAAATGAATTGCCAGTCCAGGTCCAATGCAGGATATAGGATGCTTGGGGCTGGTGCACTGGGACGACCCAGAGGGATAGTATGGGGAAGGAGGTGGGAGGGCATTTCAGGATGGGGATCACATGTACACCTGTGGCAGATTCATGTCAATGTGTGGCAAAAAACCACTACAATATTGTAAGGCAATTAGCCTCCAATTAAAATAAATATATATTAAAAAAAAGAATTGAAACACACACACACAATAAAAGTAAAAAAAAAGTATACACACATGCAAATAACACACCCACATACCCTCTTTCCTGCTATTTTTCTCTTATATTTTTCAAATTCATAACCTCAGTTCTCTCCTTCAACAGGAGTAATTGATATTTTTCCAATTCCAGAATCAAAATTTTCCCTGATTCCTCATAAGAGAGATGAAGCATGCATTTGCAAATACTTTTATAGCAAGAAGAAATAATACTCAAGCTGTTTGTATGTAATCTTGTAAATCATGGGATATCTAAGACAAGGGATATATATTTTCTAACTTTGCTCTTCTAACTACTGGCACATCCTAAAGAGTCTTAGAAAGATATAAGTTCAATAAATATATAGTTCAGTTCAGTCGCTCAGTTGTGTCTGACTCTCTGCGACCCCATGAAGCACAGCACACCAGGCCTCCCTGTCCAAAACCAACTCCCAGAGCCTGCCCATTCTCAAGGCCATTGAGTCGGTGATGCCATCCAACCATCTCATCCTCTGTTGTCCGCTTCTCCTCCTGCCCTCAATCTTTCCCAACATCAGGGTCTTTTCCATTGAGTCAGCTCTTCACATCAGGTGGCCAAAGTATTAGAGTTTCAGCTTCAACATCAGTCCTACCAATCAACACCCAGGACTGATCTCCTTTAGGATGGACTGGTTGCATCTCCTTGCAGTCCAAGCATACCATATCTAAAATTTTCCAAAAAATCTGATAAAAATTATTTATAAAAATTTTGTTCGGTATAACTGTCTTTATTATTATGAGAGGGACTTCCTTTTAAAATCTGCCATGGCCCCAAAAACCAGGATATAGAGAATCACTACACTCAAGAATTCACAGTTACAAACTGCCCACAGAAATAGCATTCCTGAACTGTCCAATATTTTTGGTGTGGTGGTGTGGTTGCTACTGTTTTTGGCTTCCCCTGTGGCTCAGAGCTTAAAGCATCTGCCTGGAATGTGGGAGACCCGGGTTCAATCCACGGGTTGGGAAGATCCCCTGGAGAAGGAAATGGCAACCCACTCCAATACTCTTGCCTGGAGAATCCCATGGAGGGAGGAGCCTAGGCTACAGTCCATGGGGTCCCAAAGAGTCAGACACGACTCAGTGACTTCACTTTCACTTGCTACTGTTCTATGGGCAATGTCATATTGTATTTAGTAAAATTATATATATTACTTAAATCTTTTTTTTGTTACCAAAAAGAAATTCTATGAATCAAATTTTGATCATAATACTGTTGATAACTCACTTTTTTCTATCCATTTATTTCAAGTGACTATTAGAGCCCAGAAGTTCTGGAGGATACTTCACCAATACATTATGAATCACAACATGTTCATAATCATATCATTCTGGAATAAGCTATGCATAAATACTTTACCTTGTTCTGTGTGTGTACTAAGTAGCTTCAGTTCAGTTCAGTCGCTCAGTGGTGTCCATCCCTTTGTGACCCCATGGACTGCAGCATGCCAGGCTTCCCTGTCCATCACCAACTACTGGAGCTTAATCAAACTCATGTCCATTGAGTTGGTGTTGCCATCCAACCATCTCATCTTCTGTTGTCCCCTTCTACTCCTACCTTCAATCTTTCCCAGCATCAGGGTCTTTTCAAATGAGTCAGTTCTTCACATCAGGTAGCCAAAATATTGGAGTTTCAGCTCCAGCATCAGTTCTTCCAGTGAATATTCAGGACTGATTTCCTTTAGGATGGACTGGTTGGATCTGCATGCAGTCCAAGTGACCCTTAGAGTCTTCTCCAACACCACAGTTCAAATGCATCAATTCTTCGGCACTCAGTTTTCTTTACAGTCCAACTCTCACATCCATACATGACTACTGGAAAAGCCATAGCTTTGACTAGACAGACCTTTGTTGGAAAAATAATGTCTCTGCTTTTTAATATGCTGCCTAGTTTGGTCATAACTTTTCTTCCAAGGAGCAACCATCTTTTAGAGATACCAAGAGAACATTGCGTGCAAAGATGGGCTCAATAAAGGACAGAAATGATATCGATGTAACAGAAGCAGAAGATATTAAGAAGATATGGCAAGAATACACAGAAGAGCTATACAAAAATTATCTTCATGACCCAGATAACCATGATGGTGTGATTATTCACCTAGAGCCACACATCCTGGAATGTGAAGTCAAGTGGGACTTAGGAAGCATCACTACAAACAAAGCTAGTGGAGGTGATGGAATTCCAGTTGAGCTATTTCAAATCCTGAAAGATGATGCCGTGAAAGTGCTGCACTCAATATGCCAGCAAATTTGGAAAAATCAGCAGTGGCCACAGGACTGGAAAAGGTCAATTTTCATTCCAATCTCAAAGAAAGGCAGTGCCAAAGAATGCTCAAACTACCGCACAATTGCACTCATCTCACACACTAGCAAAGTAATGCTCAAAATTCTCCAAGTTAGGCTTCAACAGCATGTGAACTGTGAACTTCCAGATGCTCAAGCTAGATTTTAGAAAAGGCAGAGGAACCAGAGATCAAACTGCCAACATCCGTTGGATGATTGAAAAAGCAAGAGAGTTCCAAAAAAAAACATGTACTTCTGCTTTACGGACTATGCCAAAGCCTTCAAGTGTGTGGGTCACAACAATGTGGAAAATTCTGAAAGAGATGGGAATACCAGACCACCCGACCTTCCTCCTGAGAAATCTATATGCAAGAAGCAACAGTTAGAACTGGACATGGAACAACAGACTGGTTCCAAACAGGAAAAGGAGTACATCAAGTCTGTATATTAGTACATCATGAGAAATGCTGGGCTGGTTGAAACACAAGCTGGAATCAAGATTGCCAGGAGAAATACCAATAACCTCAGATATGCAGATGACACCACCCTTATGGCAGAAAGCAAAGAACTAAAGAAGCTCTTGATGAAAGAGGAGAGTGCAAAAGTTGGCTGAAAACTCAACATCTGGTTCCATCACTTCATGGCAAATAGATGAGGAAACAATGGAAACAGTGACAGACTATTTTGGGGGGCTCCAAAATCATTGGAGATGGTGACTGCAGTCATGAAATTAAAACTCACTTCAGCGTGTCCAATTCTTTGCAACCCAATGGACTATAATCCACCAGGCTCCTCTGTCCATGAGATTCTCCAGGCAGGAATACCAGAGTTTGTTGCCATGCCCTCCTCCAGGGGATCTTCCTGACCCAGGGATCACACCCACCTCTCTTACATCTCCTGCATTGGCAGAAAGGTTGTTTACCACTAGTGCAACCTGGGAAGTCCTTACCTTGTTTCATTCATAAAACAGAGTAAAGATGGCCTGATTCAATACACCTATCAGTATATATTTTCAACTTTTCACACCTGACTAGATTAACTCTCATAAAAATTTTAGTTCCATTTACTAATAAGAACACTTTCTTTTAAAAGTATAATCCATAAATGAGTAATTAAATTAAGTAGTCATCATTTGAACATGGGCATTTGTTTTTGCCTGTAAGCTGTATTTTATTTATTCTGGATAATAAGAATTCCTGTTAAGTCTCTCACTATAAACCCAGATATGGTAATGTTCCGTAAGCTTTTAAAGTGTTTCTCTAAAATATTGGCAGAAGACTATGGATTGAGTGTTTTTATTTTGATTCCTTGTTGCATTTTTCTATCCTTCTTTTGTTTCCTTTATTCTCTCTGTAGGATACAAGACTTTGCAAACAATTCTAGGGCTTGCCTTGAGTTCTGTGAAGCAATTGGTGGTGACAGGGAATTACATCCTGTTTTAAAAGGAATTCTTTATGATGAGGTAATTTACACCTGAAGTGGGAGGAAGAGAGCTAGACCTATAATTAGTAGGAAGAACATTTATCTCTCAGTAGCACAGTCCTCTCCATGGGCAGAACCCTGGAGCCAAGCAAGGGCAAATGCAAACATTCTTCTTCAAGTTGGCAAAGGCTGAAAATGGGATTTTTTGAGGCCAGGTGATTACTGCCAGAATAGTTGACTCAGGATAAGCTAGAAAATGCAAATCTCTGCACAGTTATCCTCACTTCCTGTTTAGGTAGTTTGCTTCAAAATCTTTGTGCCCTATTTGATTTTCCATATATAAACAAATCCCATCACTTTGTATGATCTGAAGTGGTTTTAAAAGCGTAACAATTTTTTGAGATAAGCACAGTATAATTTTTTGTTAGCAGAGCAAGACTATCTGTCTAGAATTGTTTAATCTATGATTTCTCGTTGTTATTTCAAATTATATAAAGAAAAATTTCTCTTATGTAAATTGCTTTGGGCTATTATTATAGGTTGATGACATTTTCATAGCATAAACCTATGTAGAGATTGGCTCTGGAAAATGACTGTAGAGCCTGGAAAGGGGAAGAAAAAGAAAGAAGCAAGGAACCAAGAAGGAAGGTGGAAAATAGAGAGAGAAGCTGAATTTTCAGTGAGTCACTAAGATCCTAGGTAAAGCAGGTAGCAAAGGCTGTATCCAGAGACATGTCAAAGCAAAAACTGCCTTGGGCAAAGCTGAAAGGAAGATTTTATTCAAAGCACTGCAATACGGAAGAGATAAAGTCCGAACTAAATCAGAACTTAACTCCTCTGGAACAAAGGTTCAGAGTGTTTATAAAGGCTGAGATGAACTGGTGGAAAAGTACTAGAAAACACTAGCAGGAAACTGATCAACAGGATGTAATAGATACATTGAGTTGTTTCCTGACTTTACAAATACTTGTCTCTCTGATTAGGTCATCTATGTTTGCTAATTGGTGTCCACTGAAGTTAGGTGCCTAACCTCACAGAAGATAAGGATGCTATATGATTACATTTCAAAGAGGTGGTGCCCAGGTCCTTGGAAAAGGTATTTTGGGTTGTAAACCTGGCAAGAGGCTTTTAAAAAGAGGTACATTTATCCCATATGGGCAGAGAAATAATTTGCAATTACAAGCTTTCTAAAGAAAATGTTCTAATAAAAGGGAAATTAGGGGCTTAGAGTCAAGAAAAAAAAATATGCCTAAAGTTTCATCAAGCTAAGGGAAAGGTTAACACTGTCAGGAGAGTAGTCTATCATTTGATAAACTCAGGACATGAGTTTGTTCTGCTGTACAAAATGATCTGAGAGCTAGGGTGATATTTACCCTAAAACTGTAACTAAGTAGACGCTTTAGTGACTATCTACTTTAGAGTAGGAAGATGATGATAAGGAATTGCAACAAAGGACGCCTTCATTCTAGAAGTTTAACTTCTGTGAACTCTCTGCTCACAGTATGCTTTTAACCCTTTTCTTCATATTAAAATCATTGTATCCTTATCATAAGGCATATGGCAGGGTACTATGTACATTGTTATTAACACTATGTATGCCTTCAACCCAAAGAATGGATATATGTATATCCATAAATATTATTTTGTTGGACACCTAAAACTAACAGAACATTGTAAATCAATGATACTTTATTTTTAATTTTTTAAAAATACAGAATATAGTCAATATAATACCCTTGCAAAAATACCTAAAGCTATGCTTGGAACAATTCATGACCTGCAGTGAATGCAAATAATACTCTCTGTTACCTTCTTTTGTTTCTAGTAAGGATGGAACAAAAGTTGAATAGTGCTGTGGATGGAGGATGATGAGTGACAAATGCTGTAAGGCAAATGCTAACAGCTCTGCCTTGAGAGTTTTATTTCCCCAATGTATATGTGGAAAAATATTTTCCTTGGAATAGCAAATGCAGATTCCTCAGTGTATACAAATATGTTTCTGACCACAATGATCCACAACATATTTATGCAAGTATCACTCCAAGAACAGAAAACTATGTGAAAGATTTCCAACTAGAAAAGGGCAATACATATAGTTGCAATTAGAGGTTACTACTTTACAGAAGAAAAACCGCCTAAGGTGCATGCCTTTGTCCTTCAATTGACATTAGAATAAACATTGTTAATACAGTGGGATATCATCGCCCACTCACACATATTATTGCATACATACACGGAGGTGCACACACATATCCATTATATTGTTTTTTCCTTCAATCTATTTTGAAATAGGATGTGGTAATTCCAGTTTTCTAAAAGGGCCACAGCAATATTTCTAGACCTACCTGCTCCTCCAAGAACTTGCCATTCCTTATAATGACTTGGAATCTATTTCCCCTTCCCTTGATTCCATGTAGACCTTTAAGATTTTGCTGCTAAGTCACTTCAGTCGTGTCTGACTCTGTGCGACCCCATAGACGGCAGCTCACCAGGCTCCCCCCATCCCTGGGATTCACCAGGCTCCCCCATCCCTGGGATTCCCCAGGCAAGAACACTGGAATGAAAAGTGAAAGTGAAGTTGCTCAGTCGTGTCCGACTCTTCGAGATCCCATGGACTGCAGCCTACCAGGCTCCTCCATCCATGGGATTTTTCCAGGCAGGAGTACTGGAGTGGGGTGCCACTGATTGGGTGGAAGAGATACTGTGTAACTCTGAGTCCAAGTCTTAAAAGACTCATGGCCATTGCTGTCTCTCTTTTCTCTCTCTTTCTCTCTGGCATAAACACAACATATTTGGATAAAATTCTCCCTCTGCCTTTAGAGTCTTTCACTTAAAGCCCCAGGACTCTGGAACAGAGAAAGAAGGTATTATTGTATCCAGTCCAAATTCTTGACATGCAAAATCCATAATCATAATAAATGGTTGTTTTACACCACTTAGTTTTGGGATAATTTGTTTTACAATTAAGTAATCATAGCAGAGGTAATGGGAGTTGTGGCTTGTATATATTTCCATAAAAGGAAGCCTACATAAAAGGAGTTGTAGGCTTAGAAGGAGTTGTGGCCTTTTATGTGGCCATTTTCACACTGGAGAATGTAGTGCGTACTCTGAAAAGAAAGGCAATAATCTGCATGGCCACAGAGGGTGATCCTGTGGTTAAACTCATGGCAACCTAAGAGAATATAGAAATCGCTAACATAAAATCGGCCCAGCTCACAGGTTCTGATCAATGCTGCCTTGACTTTTTATCCAGGTTCCAACTACTGTCAGACCTGAGAAATGTGCTCTGGTTGATTTTCAAGAATTGCTTGCTGTTGGAATTTCAACAAAGTTTTAAACAAACCTTCTTGTTGGAAGGGTTTATTTGAGGCTGGGGAAATTTTCAGCCAAATCCCACATCCCTAACCATAGCCTCTCAATACCATTCAGGGTTTGATAATGAAGTCACAAGATCACAGGTTAATTTTTAAGAAACCATCTTTGCTACAGCTTTGATTTTGGTTACCAAACACATTAGCCTTAGGTTCACGATGCCTAACCACCTTGCACAGCCCAATCCAAAAGTCCAGCTAAGATCTCAGAAGGTCCACAAGTGGGCACAAATAACAGCTATTGTTCTATGTGTGTTAGACTCTATACCCTAGGTTTATAAGACCCAAGAAAACTTTCCATTCCTCAGTTCTTCAGTGACTGGAGGGAGAGCAAGAATGTATGGTAAGGCCATTGTCCTTTATTTTAATATGGAATATCCACTGCATATTCATTGCTAGTCTAATGAGTTAACTTTCAGTTCAGTTCAGTCGCTCAGTTGTGTCCGACTCTTTGCGACCCCATGAATTGCAGCACGCCAGGCCTCCCTGTCCATCACCATCTCCCGGAGTTCACTCAGACTCACATCCATCGAGTCCGTGATGCCATCCAGCCATCTCATCCTCTGTTTTCCCCTTCTCCTCCTGCCCCCAATCCCTCCCAGCATCAGAGTCTTTTCCAATGAGTCAACTCTTCACATGAGGTGGCCAAAGTACTGGAGTTTCAGCTTTAGTATCATTGCTTCCAAAGAGATTCCAGGGCTGATCTCCTTCAGAATGGACTGGTTGGATCTCCTTGCAGACCAAGGGACTCTCAAGAGTCTTCTCCAACACCACAGTTCAAAAGCATCAATTCTTTGGCACTCAGCCTTCTTCACAGTCCAACTCTCACATCCATACATGACCAAAGGAAAAACCATAGCTTTGACTAGACAGATCTTAGCCAGCAAAGTAATGTCTCTGCTTTTGAATATACTATCTAGGTTGGTCATAACTTTTCTTCCAAGGAGTAAGCATCTTCTAATTTCAAGGCTGCAGTCACCATCTGCAGTGATTTTGGAGCCCCCAAAAGTAAAGCCTGACACTGTTTCCACTGTTTCCCCATCTATTCCCATGAGTGATGGGACCGGATGCCATGATTTTAGTTTTCTAAATGTTGAGCTTTAAGCCAACTTTTTCACTCTCCTCTTTTACTTTCACCAAGAGGCTTTTAGCTCCTCTTCCCTTTATGCCATAAGGGTGGTGTCATCTGCGTATCTGAGGTTACTGATATTTCTCCCAGCAATCTTGATTCCAGCTTGTGTTTCTTCCAGTCCAGCATTTCTCATGATGTACTCTGCATAGAAGTTAAATAAGCAGGGTGACAATATACAGCCTTGATGTACTCCTTTTCCTATTTGGAACCAGTCTATTGTTCCATGTCCAGGTCTAACTGTGCTTCCTGACCTGGATACAGATTTCTCAAGAGGGAGGTTAGGTGGTCTGGTATTCCCATCTCTTTCAGAATTTTCCACAGTTTATTGTGATCCACACAATCAAAGACTTTGGCATAGTCAATAAAGCAGAAATCGATGTTTTTCTGGAACTCTCTCGCTTATTCCGTGATCCAGCAGATGTTGGCAATTTGATCTCTGGTTCCTCTGCCTTTTCTAAAACCAGCTTGAACATCAGGGAGTTCACGGTTCATGTATTGCTGAAGCCTGGCTTGGAGAATTTTGAGCATTACTTTACTAGCATGTGAGATGAGTGCAATTGTGCGATAGTTTGAGCATTCTTTGGGATTGCCTTTCTTTGGAATTGGAATGCAAACTGACCTTTTCCAGTCCTGTGGCCACTGCTGAATTTTCTAAATTTGTTGGCATATTGAGTGCAGCATTTTCACAGCATCATCTTTCAGGATTTGAAATAGCTCAACTGGAATTCCATCACCTCCACTAGCTTTGTTCGTAGTGATGCTTTCTAGGGCCCACTTGACTTCACATTCCAGGATGTCTGGCTCCAGATTAGTGATCACATCATCATGATTATCTGGGTCGAGAAGATCTTTTTGCACAGTTCTTTCGTGTATTCTTCACACCTCTTCTTAATATCTTCTGCTTCTGTTAGGTCCAGACCATTTCTGTCCTTTATCGAGCCCATCTGTGCATGAAATGTTCCCTTGGTATCTCTACTTTTCTTGAAGAGATCTCTCGTCTTTCCCATTCTGTTGTTTTCCTCTATTTGCATTGATCTTTGAAGAAGGCTTTCTTATCTCTTCTTGCTATTCTTTGGAACTCTGCATTCAGATGCTTATATCTTTCCTTTTCTCCTGGACTTCACTCTTAAATTGACGACCTCCAAATCTTATTTTATTGTTATATTTTTGCCAAAGAGCTTTTCTTTGAATCCTTTTAATCATTTTATTCTGGTGAAAAAGCTATCCTTGATATGTGCATGCTTGCATGCTAAGTTGCTTCAGTTGTGTCTGACTCTGTGTGACCCCATGGACCATAGCCTGCCATGGTCTATGGGATTCTCCAGGCAAGAATACTGGACTGGGATGACATTCCCTTCTCCAGGGAATCTTCCTGATCCAGGGATCAAACCTGCATCTCTTACAACTCATGCATCGGCAAGAGGGTTCTTTACCACTAGAGCCTCCTTGGAAGCCATCCTTGATATAGTATTCCTTAAGTGAAAGTGAAGTCGCTCATTCGTGTCTGACTCTTTGCAACCCCATAGACTGTAGCCTACCAGGCTCCTCAATTCATGGGATTTCCTAGGCAAGAATACTGGAATGGGTTACCATTTCCTTAACTTAGTAACATAAAATATATTAATCCTTTCTTCAATTGATTAGAGTACAAAGTAACTAACTACAGTGCTTTCAGGGATGGGGAACTAGAAAAATAATGATGCCATTGTAATAAATAAATATTATTGAAAAGAGAGCTGGCTTAAAAGGAAAATCTGGTGACTTAGTTTTATACACTTAATGTCTGAAATCTATATAGAGATATAGAGTCATCTAGAAGAGCCTGAAACTAAGGAAACACTATAGAGCCATAGTTGTGAGACTTCTCTCTATAGAAATAATATCTGAAGTCATTAAAATGAGTCAGCTCTCTGAGTGTAGAGCAATAAGAATATCTGTTACTTATGTATTAATTCATGATACATTTCCAAATATTCTCAGTTCATCATTTCTTAATTCTATGCATAGTTTTATCTGTTTATGCATATCAACCTACTACTGATAGCTTACAGTAAATGATCTCTGGAGAAGATTTAGCTTCAGGACCAGGGACCAGGCTTGATCACTCAAGAGTTTTTGTGTAGCAGAGTTTTATAAAAGTATGAAAAGGGACAGAGAAAGTTTCTGACATAGATGTCAGAAGGATGACAGAGAATGCCGTCCCTTGCTTGTCTTAGCAAGGGAATTATATACTTTTAAATTGGTTATTACAATAAATCAAAAGAATATCTCAAGGTTTTGAAGGTCTTAACAGACCCACTCCCATAATATACATTTTAAGATAATGGGATTAGAACTAACAATAGAAAGGTTTTACCAGACCCACTCCCATAATATACATTTTAAGATGACAGGATTAGTCAGAAGGTTTTCAAGAAGGAGAAACATGTTCTTAAGCAGGATACATTGTTGTTATATAGTTATTGGTACAGTGTTTAAGGAAAAACATATCCTTGAGCAAGGTGAATTTTTTTCTGTACAGTCATCACCTGTTGGCTTAAAGGAAAAAAACATTTGTCTTTTTCTCCTCCCTGAGAACTCCAAACCACTACCTTATCCTTGAGAACTCCAGACCCCTTTCTTCTCCTTGGGGACCCTGGATTTCTTATCAACCTACCTAAGAACTGACTCTCTCACTGCTACTATTCAAATCTTTCTGGAGTTTCAGACTTGGTAGAAATGAATAATTCATTACAAAATATTTGTTATACAACAAAGTCCACTGAGAAGTTAAGAAACTTTAATAAGCACTTTTAAACTCTCTCATTACTTTGAATTTCTGTTAAAATGACCAAAAGAAAAAGAAGTCTTTTCTGTTGGTTATATATTCTATGTAAAGCGCTATCTTAGGCATTAGAGATAAAGAGACCTGATGAGAACTGCATCCACATTAAACTTATCTTTTATTGGTGATGATGGAGAAGGATGAAGACATATACAATAAAGAAACAACTGCTCAGAATATATAGCATGTCAGAGGTTGCTACATGAAGAAAAGTAAACTTGGGAGGAAGGATAAAAGAAAGCTGGACAGAAGGTAGGAGTTACAATTTAAATAAGGAAAAGAGTGCAAGCCTCACTGAGAAATGGCAAATGTACAGACCTGGAGGATAGGCAACATCCTTGGGAGGAGAGAATCAGGCAGAGGCACAAAGAGCGCAAGGCCCTGGCATGGCAGACGCCCGGCCTGCTGGAGGGACAGGATAGCGGTGCAGGTGAGGGAAGTGAGCGGGCAGGCAGCCAGAGAACGCAGAAGGGAGATGGGAGGGGAAATCATGGAGGCCTTTAAGTCCCTTGTGAGGACCTTGACTTTTCCTTTTTGTGATAGGAAGCACTTAGAAGAATATGAGGAGAGGAGGGACAGGCACTGTTTTATATTCTAAAAGGAATCTTCTGGCTGCTGTGTTGAGACTAAATTTATAAGTGGAAACAAAAGGGCTATTGTAATAATCCTGGCATTACTGAAGGTAATTTGGGCAAGGTTATTTGTCATGGGATGGTAAAATGATAACTAGAGGGACTTAGTGACAGATATTAAGAGGAAGATTGTTATGAGAACCCAATAAATAAAAAGGAATAGTAAAAATTTTCAGAATGCACTTATAATAAAACTAGAGCTGATAGCCCAAAGTCAATATAAATTGTTATATTCATGAGGTTGGATTAGAATATTATCTATGCCTCAACTAGATTATAAATCCCATGAGTTTATAATAAATGCTCTGTAAGGATTCATTTAAATTTGATTTTGAGGTTGCAGCATACTAATACATGGACCCACCAGTCCTGTTGACCACTTGCTCATTCTCTACTGCCCTACAAATATTCATCCTTTATTTAAAATTTTAAAATAATCTGAAGTTGGAACTTTTAATGAAAATAATATTTGATAGAACCCTCATTAATAATTAGAATGTGTAGAGCTATAAATACTGAATCAGTGATCAAGTGGATATGGTTATTATGAAATATACACAATGGATAGAGATTTATTTTCTACTTTATCATGAAACACATTTGAATAATGCTCTTAGAAAAAAATATATTGAGCTCAATCTTTAATAAAAATCAATAATATTTCTCAAACACTTTAATTACCACTTAGAAAATATTATGTAGAAATCTACCTTAAGAGTTATAATTTTAAGTAGAGAGTAAAAGAGAGAGAGAGAGAAAAGAACTGATCATGTCCCTATGTCCTTGGGCCAAATGAATTTTGAATTACTCATCATTTTAGATAATTTGTATCATCCAAAATCTCCACCCACATCAGTAATGATGTTAAATATATATGCAATTGGAGCTGCACATTGGGGTGCCTGTAACTCAGGGATTAACAACTGATCTGTGTTAGTTTATTCTAGAAGTACAGGAAAAGAGAGGACCGTAGTGGAAACAAGGATCTCTAGACACTAGAGTAGACCCTTCAGTCAAAATCAACTCCCTATGTAGCCTGCCAACAGAAATGCAGAAGGAAGTAAAAGTATCTCTTTCTAAATGAAAATAAGCCCTGAGAAGATTAAGCACTGGCTTGAATATATCCATGCTGACTGTGACCTGGAGCTGACTGTGGCTCAGATCATCCTCTTCTTATAGCAAAATTTTAGTTCAGTCAGTTCAGTTACTCAGTTGTGTCCAACACTTTGAGACACCATGGATTGATGTACGCCAGGCTTTCCTGTCCATCACCAACCCCCGGAGCCTACTCAAACTCATGTTCATTGAGTCTGTGAAGCCATCCAACTCTCTAGTCCTCTGTCGTCCCCTTCTCCTCCAGCCTTCAATCTTTTCCAGCATCAGGGTCTTTTCCAGTGAGTCAGTTCTTCGTAATAGGTAGCCAAATTATTGGAGTTTCAGCTTCAGCATCAGTCCTTCCAATGAATATTCAGGACTGATTTCCTTTATAATGGACTGGTTGGATCTGCGTGCAGTCCAAGGGACTCTTAACAGGCTTCTCCAACAACAGAGTAAAAAGCATCAATTCTACGGTGCTCAGCTTTCCTTATAGTCCAACTCTCATATCCATATGTTACTACTGAAAAAACCATAGCTTTGACTAGATAGACCTTTGTTGGCAATGTAATGTCTCTGCTTTTTAATATGCTGTCTAGGTTGTTACAGCTTTTCTTCCAAGGAGTAAGCATCTTTCAATTTCAAGGCTGCAGTCACAATCTGCAGTGATTCTGGCATCCCCAAAATAAAGTCTCTCACTGTTTCCACTGTTCCCCCATCTATTTGCCATCAAGTGATGGGACCAGATGCCACGATCTTAGTTTTCTGAATATTGAGTTTTAAGCCAACTTTTGCACTCTCCTCTTTCACTTTCATCAAGAGGCTCTTTAGTTCTTCCTTTCTGCCATAAGGATGGTATCATCTGCATATCTGAAGTTATTGATATTTCTCCCAGCAATCTTGATTCCAGCTTGTGCTTCATCCAGCCCGGCATTTCTCATGATGTACTCTGCATATAAGTTAAATAAGCAGGGTGACAATATACAGCCTTGACATATGCCTTTCCTGATTTGGAACCAATCTGTTGTTCCATGTCCAGGTCTAACTGTTGTTTCCTGGCCTGCATATAGATTTCTCAGGAGGAAGGTCAGGTGGTCTGGTATTCCCATCTCTTCAAGAATTTTCCACAGTTTGTTGTGGCCCACACACTTAAAGGCTTTGGCGTAGTCCGTAAAGATGTTTTTCTGGAACTCTCTTGCTTTTCTGATCATCCAACAGATGTTGGCAATTTGATCTCTGGTTCCTCTGTCTTTTCCAAATCTAGCTTGAACATCTCGAAGTTCATGGGTCACGTACTGTTGACGGCTAGCTTGGATAATTTTGAGCATTACTTTGCTAGTATGTGAGATGAATGCAATTGTGCGGTAGCTTGAGCATTCTTTGACATCGCCTTTCTTTGGGATTGGAATGAAAACTGACCTTTTTCCAGTCCTGTGGCCACTGCTGAGTTTTCCAAATTTGCTGACATATTGAATGCAGCATTTTCATAGCATCACCTTTTAGGATTTGAAATAGCTCAACTGGAATCCCATCACCTCCACTAGCTTTGTTCATAGTGATTCTTCCTAAGGCCCACTTGACTTTGCATTCCAGGATGTGTGGCTCTAGGTGAGTGATCACACCATAGTGGTTATCTGGGTCATGAAGATCTTTCTTGTACAGTTCTGTGTGTTCTTGCCACCTCTTCTTAATATTGCTTCTGTTAGATCCATACCATTTCTATCCTTTATTGAAACCATCTTTGCATGAAATATTCCCTTGGAATCTCTAATTTTCTTGAAGAGATCTCTAGTCTTTCCCATTCTATTGTTTTCCTCAATTTCTTTGCATTCATCACTGAGGAAGGCTTTCCTATCCCCTCCTTGCTATTCTTTGGAACTCTGCATTCAAATGGATATATCTTTCCTTTTTTTCCTTTTCCTTTTGCGTCTTTTCTTTCCTCAGCTATTTGTAAGGCCTCCTCATAGAACCATTTTGCCTTTTTTCATCTTTTTTCTTGGGAATTGTTATGATCACTGCCTCCTGTATAATGTCCCAAACCCTAGTCCATAGTTCTTCAGGCACTCTGTCTGTCAGATCTAATCTCTAGAATCTATTAGCCACTTCCACTGTATAATCATAAGGGATTTGACTTAGGTCATACCTGAATGGTCTAGTTGTTTTCCCAACTTTCTTCAATTTATGTTTGAATTTGATAATAAGGAGTTCATGATCTGAGCCACAGTCAGCTCCTGGTCTTGTTTTTGCTGACTGTATAGACCTTTCTCATCTTTGTTTGCAAAGAATATAACCAATCTAATTTCTGTATTGACCATCTTGTGATGTCCATGTGTAGAGTCTTCTCTTATGTTGTTGGAAGAGGGTGTTTGCTACGATCAGTGTGTTCTCTTGGCAAAACTCTGTTAGCCTTTGACCTGCTTCATGTTGTACTCCAAGGCCAAATTTGCCTGTTACTCCAGGTAAATCTTGACTTCCTACTTTTGCATTCCAGTCCCCTATAATGGAAAGGATATCTTTTGGTGGTGTTAGTTCTAGAAGGTCTTGTAGATCTTTATAAAACCTTTCAACTTCAGCTTCTTCAGCATTACTGGTCAGGAATAGATTTGAAATACTGTGATATTGAATTGTTTGCCTTGAAAACGAACAGAGATAATTTTGCCATTTTTGAGATTGCATCCAAGTACTGCATTTCAGACTTTTAGCTGACTATGATGACTACTCCATTTCTTCTAAGAGATTCTCACCCACAGTAGTACATATAATGGTCATCTGAGTGAAATTCACCCATTCCAATCCATTTTAGTTTGCTGATTCCTAAAATGTTGACATTCACTCTTGCTATCTCCTGTTTGACCACTTCCAATTTGCCTTGATTCATGGACCTAACGTTCCAGATTCTTATGCAATATTTCTCTTTACAGCATTGGACTTTACTTCCATCACCAGTCACATCCACAACTGGGTGTCATTTTTGCTTTGGCTCTGTTTCTTCATTCTTCTAGAATTATTTCTCCACTGATCTCCAGTAGCATATTTAGCACCAAATGACCTGGTGGGTTCACGTTTCAGTGTCCTATCTTTTTGCTTTTTCATACTGTTCATGGGGTTCTCAAAGGAAGAATATTGAAGTGGTTTCTCATTCCCTTCTCCAGTGGACCACGTTTTGTGAGAACTGTCCACCATCACCTGTCTGTCTTGGGTGGCCCTCCATGTCAGTGTTCATAGTTTCACTGAGTTAGACAAAACTGTGGTCCATGTGATCAGATTGGTTATTTTTCTGTGGCTGTGGTATTTATTCTATCTGCCTTCTGATGGAGAAGGTAAAGAGGCTTATGCAAGCTTCCTAATGGGAGAGACTGCCTGAAGGGGAACTGGGTCTTGTTCTAATGGGCAGGGCCATGCTCAGTAAAACTTTAACCCAATTTTCTGTTGATGTGCAGGGCTGTGTTCCCTCCCTGTTGTTTGACCTGAGGCCTAACTACGGTGGAGGTAATGAAGATAACGGCGACCTTCTTCAAAAGGTCCCATGCATACACTGTGGCACTCAGTGCCCCAACCCTGCAGCAGGCCACTGCTGACCCATGCCTCCTCTGGAGACTTCTGGACACTCATGGGCAAGTCTGAGTCAGTCTCTTGTGGGGTCACTGCTCCTTTCTCCTGGGTCCTAGTGCACACATGGTTCTGTTTGTGCCCTCCAAGAGTCTGTTTCCTCAGTCCTGTGTAAGTTCTGGTGGCTCTATGGTGGGTTGATGGCAACCTCTTCCAAGAGGGCTTTTGCCATACCCAGTTCTACTACATCCAAAGTCCTTGACCCTGCAGCAGTCCACTGCTGACCTGTACCTTTGCAGGAAACACTCAAACACAGTCTGGCTCAGTCTTGAGTTTCTGGGTCCTGGTGCACACAAGGTTTGTTTGAACCCTCTGAGCATCTTTGGTGGGTATGGGGTTTCATTGTAAACATGATTTTACCTCTCCTTCCATCTTTTAGGGTTTCTCCTTTGCCCTTAGAAATGGGGTGTATGTTTTTGATGGGATCCAATATTCCCCTGTTGATGGTTATTAAGCAGTGAGTTGTAATTCTGGAGTTCTTGCAGGAGAAGATATGCACACGTCCTTCTACTCTGCCATCTTAAGTAAAGAATGTGATTTAGGCTTAAACTAAAGAAAGCAGGGAAAACCACTAGGCCAGCCAGGTACGACTTGAATCAAATCCCCTATGAATATGCAGTGGAGGTAATGAATAGATTCAAGGGGTTAGATCTAGTAAACAGTGTGCCTGAAGAACTATGGACAGAGTTCCATAATATTGTACAGGAGGTGGGGAACAAAACCATCCCAGAGAAAAATAAAAGCAAGACTCCAAAGTGGTTATCTGAGGAGGCTTTACAAAGAGCTAAAGAAAGAAGAGAAGAGAAAAACAAGGGAGAAAGGAAAAGGTGTATCCAACTAAACAGAGAGTCCCAAAGAACAGCATGAAGAGACAAGAAGGCCTTCTTCAGTGAACAGTGCATACAACTTGGGGGAGGGGGGAACAGAAGGGGAAGGACTAGAGATCTCCTCAGGAAAATTGGAGATATGAAGGGAACATTGTGTCCAAAGATGGGCAAAATAAAGGACAGAAATGGTAGAGACCTAGTAGACACTGAAGAGATCAAGATGAAATGGAAAGAATATACATAAGAACCGTACAAAAAGATCTTAATGAACCAGATTAGTATGGTGGTGTGGACAGTCACACACAGCCAGACATTCTGGAGAGCTAAGTCAAGTGGGCCTTAGGAAGCACTGCTGTTAATAAAGCTAGTGGATGTGATGGAATTACAGTAGACCTGTTCAAAATTCTGAAGGATAATGCCATCAAGGTGTTGCACTCAATATGTCAGCATATCTGGAAGACCCAGCAGTGGCCACAGGACTGGAAAAGGTCAATCTTCAAACCAGTTCCCAAGAAGGGTAGTACTAAAGAATATTCTAACCATCAGACGGTTGCAATCATCTCCCATGCTAGAAAGGTCATGCCTAAAATCTTGCATGTTAGGTTTCAGCATTATATGACCAAGAACTTCCAGCTGTCCAAGCTTCGTTTGGAAAAGAAAGAGGAACCAGAGATCAAATTTCCAACACTCTCTGGATCATAGAGAAAGCTATTTCTCCATAGAGAAAGCTAGGGAATTCCAGAAAAACATCTACCTCTGTTTCATTGACTACATTAAAGCCTTGACTGTATGGATCATAATAACCTGCAGAAAGCAGATCATCTTACCTGTCTCCTGAGAAATCTGTATACAAGTCAAGAAGCAACAGTTAGTAACCTGTATTGAACAACTGATTGGCTCAAGATTGAGAAGGGAGTATGACAGGGCTGTCTGCTGTTACCCTGCTTGTTTAACATATACACTAAGGACATCATGAGAAATGGGTTGTATGAGTTACAATCTGGAATCAAGATAGGTGAGAAAAATATCAACAGCCTCAGATATGAGGATGATACCACTCTAATGGCTGAAAGTGAAGAGGAACTAAAGAGCCTCTTGATGACGGTGAAGGAGGAGAGTGAAAGAGTCAGCTTAAAACTAAATATTAAAAAAAAAAAAAAACTAAGACCATGGCATCCGGCCCCATTACTTCATAGCAAACAGAAGGGGAAAAGGTAGAAGTAGTGACGGACTTCCTCTTCTTGGGCTCTAAAATCACTGCGCATGGTGACTGTGGCCAGGAAATCAGAAGACGATTGCTTCTTGGCAGGAAAGCTATGACAAACCCAGACAGTGTGTTGAAAAATAGAAGCATTACTCTGCCAACAAAGGGCCATATAGTCAAGGCTATGATCTTCCCAGTGATCATATATGGTTGTGAGAGCTGGACCATCAAGAAGGCAGAACACCAATGAATTGATGCCTTCAAACTGTGGTGCTGGAGAAGACTCCTGAAAGTTCCCTGGACAACAAGGAGATCCAACCAGTCAATTTTAAGCTAAATAAACCCTGAATACTTGGAAGAACTGAAGCTGAAACTCCAATATTTTGGTCATCTGATTCAAGAGCTGAGTCATTGGAAAAGTCTCAGTGCTGGGAAAGATTCAGGGCAGAAGGAAAAGAAGGTGTCAGAGGATGAGATGGCTGGATGACATCAATGATGCAATGAATATGAACTTGGGTAAACTTTGGGAGATGGTGAGGGACAGGGAGGCCTGGCATGCTGCAATCCATGGGGTTGCAAAGAGTCAGACATGACTGGGTGACTGAACAACAACAATATCCACGCTGGAATCCCAATTCTGCCATTTATTACTCATGTGACTTTGGAAGGTAGCTTTTATTTGTCAATTGATTTTTATAGAGACTCGCTATCTTCAATATAGTAGAAAATATCAAGTATTATTAACTGCAAATAGCTTCTTCCCCACTAAACTGTGCATTCTTTCTCAAATACTGATACCCTTTCCTCCTCTCCTCCCCGACCTCTCACCCACTCCCACACACTAATACACATTCACACACAAGTACTAGTCTTCCCTGGGAGAGTTTTACCACTTCATTCACTGTATCTCCAGATAGAAATATTTTATTATTTATTAATTAACTAAAATTTATTGCACATCTGCCAGTCATCCACAGTAGTCACCATCCTTCAGTATACAAAACAGAATGTGGCTCCTGGTTTCATGGAGCTTATTGTTTAGGAGGGGATGCAGATGATAAAAATATATATAATAAGTAATTAACACCTGTGGAATTTTAGACGATGATAAGCACTTTGGACAAATAGAGTAAGTAGGATACAATATTGGGGTGTGTTAACTGTAAATTAATTGTATATAAAAGGTCTTGAGAAAGTGAAATTTGAATACAGATTTGAAAAAGGCAAAAATGCTTAAGAAACAGCCAAGAAAGTGATCTAATTTCATTCTTTCACAAGTGGTTGACCAGTTTTCCCAGCACCACTTGTTAAAGAGATTGTCTTTACTCCATTGTATATTCTTGCTACCTTATCTTCAGCAAAGGAGGCAAGAATATACAATGGAGTAAAGACAATCTCTTTAACACGTGGTGCTGGGAAAACTGGTCAACTACTTGTAAAAGAATGAAACTAGATCACTTTCTAACACCACACACAAAAATAAACTCAAAATGGATTAAAGATCTAAATGTAAGACCAGAAACTATAAAACTCCTGAAGGAGAACATAGGCAAAACACTCTCCGACATAAATCACAGCAGGATCCTCTATGATCCACCTCCCAGTATACTGGAAATAAAAGCAAAAATAAACAAATGGGATCTAATTAAAATTAAAAGCTTCTCCATAACAAAGGAAACTATAAGCAAGGTGAAAAGACAGCCTTCTGAATGGGAGAACACAATAGCAAATGAAGCAATTGACAAACAACTACTCTCAAAAATATACAAGCAACTTATGCAGCTCAACTCCAGAAAAATAAATGACCCAATCAAAAAATGGGCCAAAGAATTAACATACATTTCTCCAAAGAAGACATACGGATGGCTAACAAACACATGAAAAGATGTTCAACATCACTCATTATCAGAGAAATGCAAATCAAGACTACAATGAGGTACCATTTCACACCAGTCAGAATAGCTGTGATCCAAAAGTCTACAAGCAATAAATACTGGAAAGAGTGTGCAGAAAAGGGAACCCTCTTACACTGCTGGTGGGAATGCAAACTAGAACAGCTACTATGGAGAACAGTGTGGAGGTTCCTTAAAAATTGCAAATCGAACTGCCTTATGATCCAGCTATCCCACTGCTGGGCATACACACCAAGGAAACCAGAATTGAAAGAGACACATGTACCCCAATGTTCATTGCAGCACTGTTTATAATAGCCAGGACATGGAAACAACCTAGATGTCCATCAGCAGATGAATGGATAAGAAAGCTGTGGTACATATACACAATGGAGTATTACTCAGCCCTTAAAAAGAATACATTTGAATCAGTTCTAATGAGATGGATGAAACTGGAGCCGATTATACAGAGTGAAGTAAGCCAGAAAGAAAAACACCAATACAGTATACTGACACATATATATGGAATTTAGAAAGATGGTAATGATAACCCTCTATGAGAGACAGCAAAAGAGACACAGAGTTATAGAACGGACTTTTGGCCTCTGAGGGAGAGGGCGAGGGTGGGACGATTTGGGAGAATGGCATTGAAACATGTATACTATCATGTAAGAAACGAATCGCCAGTCTATGTTTGATACAGGATACAGGATGCTTGGGGCTGGTGCACAGGGATGATCCAGAGGGATGGTATGGGGAGGGAGGTGGGAGGGGGCTCAGGATTTGGAACGCATGTACACCCGTGGCTGATTCATGTCAATGTATGGCAAAACCAATACAGTATTGTAAAGTAAAGTAAAATAAAAATGAAAATTAAAAAAAAAAAAAAAGAAAACAGCCAAGAGGCCACTGTAAGTAGAGAAGAGGGAGCAAGATGAAGTTAGGAATAGCGTTGAGTTAGACCTGGCAGGACCAGATATATGAGTGTGGCCAATACAATTGCACCCAGAAGGGCTACGACCTTTAGGTTGAAAGCTCCATGGCCACCTTCTTAAAAGTATTAATAATTTTATCTTTGAACTTGTGTTTCATAAGCTCATGATGATGTCCCTGATGCTAGGAAAGACTGAAGGCAAAAGGAGAAGTGGACAGCAAGAGATGAGATGGATAGGCAGCATCACTGACTCAGCAGGCATGAATTTGAGCTAACTCAGGAAAATAGTGAAGGGCAAGGAACCCTGGAATGCTGCAGTCCATGGGGTCACAACGAGTTGTACATAACTGAGCAACTAAGTACACATGCACACAGGTTATTTAGGACCTTATAGGCTCTTCAATTTAAGGACATTCCCTGCAAGTTTTTGAGAAGAGGTAGGGACACGGCATAATCTACTTTATATTTTTAAAGGATTGTGCTGTTGTTTTGAGATAGCCTAGAAATGGGTTATGAAGTCATTTCTAATCCAGGTGAGAGGTGATAGTAGCTAAGCATAGGTAATAGTGGGGCTGGTGAGAAGGTGTCAGGATAGAATTTGAAGGTGGGGTTGAAGTAGTTTACTGATGGATTGGCTAGGTCTATGAGTTACACAGGTATATGCAATTCTAAAACTCAATGAGCTGTATACTTATGATCTGTGTAGTTCACCACATGGAAATTATGTCTCAATAAAAAAAAAAAAAGCATTGCGCAGGACAATTTTTATGATAAGCCCCCATGTGTGAAGAATAAAAGGGGGAGCTTTCTTATTTAAACACTCTATTACATATGAAATAATAATTTCTAGAAGAATATACAAGATACAAATAGCAATGTTAACCTGTACAAGGGCTGGTTGGATCAGGAAATGAGCAGAAAAAGAGAATTATTCTCTGAAGACATTTTTATAATTCCAAAATTTCTAACAATGTAAAGCAGTACCTAATAACCTGATAAATATATTTAAATTATTTTATTTATTGGCACATATTTTAAAAGATTCCATCATCCAGCTTAAATAGAATACAATATTTTTAAGCACTTTTAGCAGCAAAAAATGAATGTCTAGTCTGGAGTAGCACCAGGTATTAGCAATCATGTTCTGCAGTGTTCTGACTCCATGAAATTCACAGTACCTATCCATGACAAGAGGAAAGAAAATGTTTCTTTTTCACATGTCACTGTTGAAAAGGAAACAAAGAGACTTAAGTATAATAAGGCACAGGGAATCATAAAGTTGCATGCTGTCTTTGGCAAAAATTCAAAGAACGAATAAAGGAATAATTTCTAAAGACTGATAGAATATGGACAGAAATAAGTATAAGAACAGTCACCATTCATGGGAGAGAATATCTAAGTTAACAAAATCAGACAGCATGTGCCAGGGCAGAGAATAAATACATCATCCATTCTGCTTGGGCCAAACACCTCATGTCTCCCCTGGCCAGACTGTGTTCATTTTCCCATTGCTCTTTCCAGCCTCCTGTTTGCTTACTCTGACTGTTTACTACCACATAGAAGAACATTGTAAAAATATAAGGCAAAACATTTTGCTTTATTGCTTAAATCCCCTCCAAAGTGTAAAACAGTCAACAGCGATCTAGCCCATGTCTCTCTCTTCATCGCCCGCCTGTTGTCACTTTATTTTGCATCACCTAGGAACATGGCCTTATTCATCTTTCTGTTGCCCGAGGATCCTTGCACATGCTCTTTCCTCTGTATCTAATGCTCTTCTTTGTACAGTGCTTTTTCCTGGTTAACTCCTAATCACACTTCAGTTCTTCAACCAATGCCATTGCCTCACAGATGCCATCCATGACTTTCCTTTTTATTTAAATTGAGGTATAGTTAATGTACAGTATTATATAAGTTTCAAGTATATGACATAGTGATTCACAAATATTAAAGGTCATATTTCATTTACACTTATTATAAAATATTGGCTATATCCCCTGTGTGGTACAATATGTCAAGTATATGACATAGTGATTCACAAATATTAAAGGTCATATTCCATTTACACTTAATATAAATATTGGCTATATCCCCTGTGTGGTACAATATCACCTACAATATCCTTGCAGCTTATTTGTTTTATACATAGTAGTCTGTACCTCTTAATTTCTTTCTTTGATCTTACCCCAGTGGGAACCACTAGTTTGTGCTCTGTACCTGTGAGTCTATCTCTTTTTCATTATATTCATAGTTTTATATTTTAGATTCCACATATAAGTGCTATCATGTAGTATTTGTTTTTCTCTGACTGACATTTCATAAGATGTTACAGAAAATCCCAGACAAATCCCTTTACCTTCCATGACCAAGCCATGGAATCCAATACCTTCCATGACTTTCTGATCTAGACTGATAGCCTCTGTTATAGTCTTCCCATTACTTGTATTTAATGATGCTTATCAAAATGTGTAATTTTATAATTATTCATTTAGCTTCTGTGCCCTGAAGACACTGTGGCCACTGTCAGTACAGGAGGTGTGTCTGTTCCGTTCATAGTTATTTATCCAAAACCTGGCTCACTGCCTGACTTAGAGAAGCTCAGTTAATAGTTGTGGAATGAATTATAACCCAGTGTTTACCCCAGCTCCTTCTCTTCAAAATTTTTCCTCATTTAGATCAATATTGTCCAGTGTGAGCCACATGCTGTGCTGTGCTAAGTCACTTCATTCATGTCCGACTCCTTGAGACCCCATGGACTGTAGCCCGCCAGGCTCCTCTGTCCATGAGATTCTCCAGGTGAGAATACTGGAGTGGGCTGCCATGCCCTCCTCTAGGGAATCTTCCCAGCCCAGGGATGGAACCCCCATCTCTTAAGTCTCTGTCTCCTGCATAGGCAGGCCAATTCTTTACCACCAGCATCACCTGGGAAGCCCATAAAGCGTTCCAGTAGCCGCAATTCACAAGTACCATATGACAGGTGAAATTAGTTTATTTTAATAATGCAATTTACTTAACCCACTACATAACATGCTGTCATGTGAACACGGAATCAATAACAACTATTAATGAGATAATTTGCATCTTTACTTTCATAGTAAGCCTCTGAAATTCTGTTTATTTTACACACAAGAGCATCTCAATTTCAATTAGCCATATTTTAAGAGCTCCAAAGCCTTTGTAGCTTACTGGCCCCCATTTTGGACAAAATAGGACCTAGAACTTTTGGGATGAGTTTTGTCTCCCATTTGCCCATAGTCCTTTGCTTGACAGCTCCTTTTCTAACCATGTGCTCCTCCTTATTCTTTCTGAGCCACCTCTCATTTCATGCTGGTCACCGAGTAGAATGTTGGCACATTAGTCCTCAGTAATATGCAGTCAACTTCCCTGGGCCTCACGGTAGGGGAGTATGTGGAATGAGATGCATTTTATTTTCTTCACTAGCTTTCCTATACACCTCTATATAGTCTGTGTTATGTGTCCATCTTTAATTGAGAGGGAGAGAACTAAAATCTCAGGCTATGATTAGTGATGTTAAAATTTTGAGTTGACTAAAAATTACCCATCAGTTCAGTTCAGTCACTCAGTCATGTCCAACTCTTTGCGACCCCATGAATCACAGCACGCCAGGCCTCCCTGTCCATCACCAACTCCCGGAGTTCACTCAGACTCACATCCATCGAGTCCGTGATGCCATCCAGCCATCTCATCCTCTGTCGTCCCCTTCTCCTCCTGTCCCCAATCCCTCTCAGCATCAAAGTCTTTTCCAGTGAGTCAACTCTTCTCATGAGGTGGCCAAAGTACTGGAGTTTCAGCTTCACCATCATTCCCTCCAAAGAAATCCCAGAGCTGATCTCCTTCAGAATGGACTGGTTGGATCTCCTTGCAGTCCAAGGGACTCTCAAGAGTCTTCTCCAACACCACAGTTCAAAAGCATCAATTCTTCGGTGCTCAGCTTTCTTCACAGTCCAACTCTCACATCCATACATGACTACTGGAAAAACCATAGCCTAGCCTTGAGTAGACGGACCTTTGTTGGAAAAGTAATGTCTCTGCTTTTAATATGCTATCTATGTTGGTCATAACTTTCCTTCCAAGTAGTAAGTGTCTTTTAATTTCATGGCTGCAATAGCCATCTGCAGTGATTTTGGAGCCCAAAAAATAAAGTCTGACACTGTTTCCACTGTTTCCCTATCTATTTCCCATACAAAAGGGTAAATTTAATACTGCCTAACCCTGACTGCTTACCATCCCACTTCAATCCTGATGATTTAAGAGAAAATCACAGACAAAAGAGCAAATCCTTCAAAAGGATCCTCCTTGCATGCTTCCCTGGAGAAGAGAATGGTAACCCACTCCAGTATTCTTGCCTGGAGAATCCCATGGACAGAGGAATCTGGAGGGTCACAAAGAGTCAGACACGACTAAGTGACTAACACTTACTTTGCATGCTTTAGTCAGACCTTGGCTCCACTTTCTTGACCTTGGGCTCACTCTTGTCTCTGAGAGTATTTCCTTCTTAGTACTCCACACGGTAGCCATGTGCCCTTAGGAAAATTACACCCCATGCCCAAGTTTAAAACAATAGTTCTTGATAGAGAATACCCAGTTAGGGAATTTGTGGCAAGTTTTTTGATTGTTGACTGATTGGCATTTAGTGGGCAGAAGCTGAAAGCTGGATTCCCTACAAATATATTGTTTGAAAATAATTGAAAGAATCGCCCCCAATACAGCAGATTTTCTGATGATTAACTGGAACTGGATATTCATATAGACATGAGGATAAAGACTGTCTGGAGAGAAGTGACATTTTTAATTAAAAGGAGGGATACTGTATTAAAAATGATGACTGATTATATATACTTGATTGCAGAAAACCAAGGAAAACAGTTTCTAAATAATGTTTTGTCTTATAATCAAATTTTAAATGAAGTTTATATCTAGGTTTGGTAAACTGCCCTTTAAAAAAATTCAAATAAGGTTAGATTTCTGTTTAAGAAAAAGAAAAAGAAGCTACCATGAATAAGGACTGTTCGATGAAATAGGCAGCTGGGTGGAGTAGAGAGTAGGGAAGACGCAAACTAGTTAATTTTTGCATCATAAACACAAACATGCACATACTTCTACTCTCTAGGTTTTTAAGTAATTATTCTCTGCCATTAGGTGAACATGCGTATAATCTCTCTGTTGTCCTTGAATGATTTGAAGCAATTATAAATAAATATAAAATTTATTTGACACATATTGTAGTCTTCCTATTGAAAGCGGTGGAGGTAAGTGTTCGTCTGTTGTGAGGTTTTTAAATGCTTTGTTAAAGCAAAGCACCTTTTGTAGAGTGCCCTCACCTGAATCATCCTGATCTCAACTTGTATATTTAGGAGGAACATCAAATGCACTTGCTAATCCAGTGAGGGTCAAAGGATGAGAGAGGAAAAGAAGCAAGAGGAAAAATGAGAAGAGGCATGTGGGAAGAGGCAGAGTCAAGAAAGGAGCCTAATATCCTGAATTCATCACAGTTCATCCTGCTCCAGATTACGGTGACCTGTTTAAGCTAGGAAGTACATGTCTAATGACCAATGAGGTCGACTAGCTTCTTTACTAGTTTTCTCCAGGCAGGTGGTCAAAGGATGGATGCAACGGCAATGCCACCCGAATGTGTCAAGCTTCAGCTGCACATTGTGCTGCTGAGAGGGCAAAGACTGGAAACTGAAAAGAAGGACATAAAGCATCAAGACTTCGAAGTTCTGACTCCACAGAGCCTGCCAGCGATATGGCCCTCCCAGTGCCCCAGAGCACACCCATGCATGCATATGCGCTAACATATTTATTTCATGGGACCTCATTATTTCGGTTTCTCTTCTGTTGATGTATATTGACAGAAACTGCAGTTATCTACAAGTTTTCATATTTACTAAACTTATTAAAGAAAAGGTTGAGAACTATTAACAAACCAATGGGGTTTGTTGTTATTGTTGTTTTAAAAAATTGGGTCTAGAGACTTCCCTGCTGGTCCAGTGGCTAAGACTCCATACTCCTAATGAGTTCGATCCCTGGTCATAAAACTAGATCCCACATGCCACAACTAAAGACCCTTTATGCCACAACAAAAATCAAAGAGCTCAGGTGCTGCAACTAAGACCTGGTGCAGCCAAAGAAACAAGTAAATATGTACATTTTTCAATGTAGGATGCAGGATGCATGGGGCTGATGCACAGGATGATTCAAGTAGAGGATGTGGGGTGGGAGGTGGGAGGGGGCTTCGGCATTGGGAGATTGTGTTCACCTATGGCTGATTCGTGTCAATGTATGGCAAAACAAATACAGTATTGTAATTTAAAATAAATAAAAAATAATAATAAATCCAAAAAATAATAATAAAAATAAAAAATAAAAAATAAAAAACTGGACCTAAATTATCAATAAGAAGACAGTAAGTAGAAAACTCAAGAGAGTCAGAATAAAATACCATGAAGATAATTTTCTGATCATGGAAGCTTTGATAGTTAGATTTAGGAAGGGACTAAATATCACCTAACCAATGCTTTCTCTTTATGACCAAATAAACCATGAAGTTCTAAGGAACTGAAAGACTTTTCTGAGATACCAGGATAACGAGAAGAGGAATGGTGTTGTCAGGACTAGGACTTGGACCACTCTACTCCCAACCTTGGGCCCTGTCTACAGACCAGAAGGTTCATGGCCACTGAAGAGAACAACTGAACTTCTTGGAAAAAGACAAAGAAGACAATACAGTTGCCGAGGCGGGAGTTATAGTATACATTCCCTGTTTATGTGAAATGTGGATGATCTTTCACCAAGCCAGATGGGACTTATTAAAGTGCCCTGAATGTTCTAAGAACCTCCCATTTACTTTAAATAATGTCAAATGATAGTAAAGAATTTCAAGAGTATTTAGGACATTTTTAAAATATCAACAATTATGAAAAAAATAACTCATATTTGTGTGGTTCTTAGCTCATTTAGACCATGAAGTCTGCAATTGTTTATAAATAATGGTTCAATCTTCTGTGTGTAATATATACATTTTTTTCACAAAACTCTTCCAATTTGTTGTTTACTTCATTGCTATTTCTTAGAGAAATTAAAAATACAAAGTATGCATATGACTATTAGGAAAGATGATAAGAAATCCTCTGTACCATCTCTAGCTTGACAGAACATCTGGATTAAATAAAAATGCAACCTGTTCCATTTGCAAACGAAGATCCAATACACTTTACCTGTCTCCATAAGCTTGTAAAATTCATGCTGATCTAAAGTTTCCTTTATAAAATCAATATGATACATACATTCAAATAATAAAGACAATTTTTAGATGTGTAAATTGTACAACTTTAAGACTTCAGTGTTAAAACTTAGGATATAGTATATATGAAATTTCTGATTTAAATGCCTTGATGTCCAAAATCTCTGAAGTGTCACATCTTTGTAATTTAAATTAATAATGTAATTTGGAAGCATCTGTGCTCTGTCACTCAGTCATGTCCTACTCTTTGGGACCCCATGGATTATAGCCCACCAGGCTCCTCTGTCCACGGAATTTTCCAGGCAAGAATATTGGAGTCTATTACTATCTCCTCTTCCAGGGGACCTTCCGGACCCAGGGTTTGAACTCGAGTTCCCTGTGTCTCTTGCATTGGCAGGTGGGTTCTTTATCACTGAGCCACCTGGGAAGCCCGTGTAAACATCTAGGCCATATAATCTTTGATATTATTTCTTTAAGAACTGCCAAGCAACCTTTCAAGTTTCATAGGCTAGTGATATTTTTTCCCTCGTTTCTATTTATATAAAACCTTGAGAACAAATCTCCATTTACATTTACTACAAGTCATACTTCTTGTTCATCTGGGAGGCATGGAACATAACAGAACATATGTTCAGAATTTTACAAGAGAAAAGAAATTGTAAATATGGCAATCAAACCATAAAAATGCAGCTAAAAAAACTCCTTTTCTGAATTTTAGTCTACAGAGAGACTAGCTATTTGGATGGTGTGGTGTTAGGGAGGTTATTTTATTTTATACCTTTTAAAAAAAGTAATTTGTTCTGAGCAATCATTTCCATCTTTGTCTATCCAGCTAAAACACAAGACAGTTTTTTTGGTAGTATATGTATTTTCAAATTTTTATGATAAAAACTATTTTGGATATATGTATATAAATTTCATGCCCCAGCTAAACAAACAGGTTGACTTAGAAAAATAACTGTTGGACAAGAAAAGCAATAATCCAACTGACAATCTGCACTCAAGAGATAATTTCTGCCTGGTCCATATCTGCCAGGCTGGGATCTTCCGGGCCCTATTGGACCATTGCAGACTGAGGCCTACCCTCCCTGATTCAGGGACACAGAATCAAAGTAGCATGATGTCCAGCCACCACAACCTAACAGTGCCTTTCCTTTTTGGCTTTGGCTGTTTGCTGTATATTTGTACAGTAAGTTGAAATATTTACAAGTGAAATCAGACCTCACACATTTAGTGTTCTTTCCATCTGTTCTCCCACCCACAAAATTACTAAAGCCTTCACATTCATTCATTGACCCCTTTTGGATTTCTCTCCTTAGAATTTCCCACTGTTTCTCCTTCCCTCCATTCCTGCCACTGTAGCTCAGAGAAGACCCTCATTGTTTCTCAGCCAGAGCAATCAGAACTAGGCAGCCTACTAAATGGCACACCTGCTTTTTTGTAAAAAATATGTTGGCTGCACTGTGTACCATCCAAGATCGTAGTTTCTCAACCAGAGATTGAGAGAGTACCCCCTGCATTGAAGTGCAGAGGCCTAACCACTAGATGGCCAGGAAGGTCCCATACCTGCTTTTAGTCTCATCTGCACAGCATCCTTTTCCCACTGCCCAGAGAGTAACGTTCCTAAGATGTTAATGAAGCATAAAGCTCTGCTTGAGATTGTTCACTTTTTCCTCTGAGATTAAATTTCCTCATTTGAGATTAAATTTCATCTGTTTGAGATTAAATTCCAATTCTTCAGTGTGATAAGGACTGATGCTGAAACTGAAACTCCAATCCTTTGAACACCTGATGCAAAGAACTGACTCATTGGAAAAGACCTAGATGCTGGGAAGATTGAAGGCAGGAGGAAAAGGGGATGACAGAGGATGAGATGGTTGGACAGCATCCCCGATGTGATGGACATGAGTTTGAGTAGGCTCTGGGAATTGGTGATGGACAGGGAAGGCTGGCGTGTTGCAGTTCATGATGTTGCAGAGTTGGACACGACCGAGTGACTGAACTGAACTGAGTGTGATATTTAGATTTTTTTCAGGAATCTTTCATCCCAGTTTATTTCTCCAGCATTATTGTCACCTCTCAACTTCCTCAAATTCTCAAGCCCAACTGCTCTAATTAGCAGCCCTCAGATGCATCATGTTTGTCCATTTTTGCCCTCTCACCTTCCTCTGCTTGCCTTTCTTTTAGCCTGGTGCTCTTAATCTAAATTAAGTACTCGTGATTCCCAGAAACCCAATTTGAGTTAGAAACCCTTGTTTTGTGTCCTCAATGCACATGGTGATTCACTCACATCTAGCCACTCTCTAGTTATTAAATTATCTGTTTATTTGTTGGTTTCCTCTCTATAGGCACCGATTCTTTGAATTTAGAAACTAAAACTTTTTAACCTTTTCTTTTAGTTTCTGAATCCTCAATATCTAGCATAACACCCGGTGCATGATAAATAGCCAGTAAGGGCTTATTGAATGAACAAATGAAAACATTGTTCTTCCGAACTCCCTGAAATATTCTAGAGAAAAGCTAAGTTTATCAGAACATGCTGTAATTATCAAGCACACCCCCTTAGCAGAGTCATAACAGTGTCTCAGAAGAAAGTCAGTGGAGAATATGAATGGAATTTTGGAGTCTGAGAATCAAGTGATTTAATGTGAGTCTTTCAAGGTGAAAGACTGACTAGAATTTGGAAAAGGCTGTGATGTTATAGATTAATCAAAATAGCAAAGCAAGGGTCTAGAAGCAAGTCATATTAAGTGAACTGTTACTCGATAAGCGAGCTTTTGTCCTGGTAACTAGATGGTTATCTTAAATTGATATTCAGAAAATAACTGAATAAAACTGAAGTTGTTTATCAGTTTTCAGAATTCTTAATCCTAATAACTATGTCATTTTACATTCTTAATCCTAACAAGTATGTCATTTTGATGCTTGTAGTCCCAGTTCTTAGTCCTTGTATCCCTTTGCCCCTAAAACTTCATTCTCCTCTTTTAAGATGGCTCTTAAAGTCCTTCCAAGTAAGAATAGAAATGGCACCACTGAGCACTACCCCATCTGCTGTATAAACTTTGCTAACACTAGACATTCCATAATATGATGCCGTTAGGAATTCTTCCTCCCTGCATGGAGCTGATACAAACGTCACAAAGCCAAAGGCACAAGAAGTACAATTGAAACAGCAAAAATTAAAACAGAACAAAACAAGCTAGTTCTGATGATCCTTCCAATCCTATCTTTACAACAGCCACACATTGTCTGGCTCTCCTGCATCATCTCTTCCTTGAGCCAGTAAAGCCCAGTGCCCTAACCGACGCCTAATGTATGAAGACTCAGAGAATAGGAAAAAATACTAAAGATGAAGAAAAAATATTAGCTAATATGTCAAAAAACTACCCCAGTGAGTTTTAAATTATCTGGTTCTCTCCAAAATGTCACCACAGGCAGCCAGCTACTCCCTCGACTTCACCATCTTCCTCTGTGTGTCCTCTCTTCTGTATCCTGAGATTTCAGCCTCCTTGCCAGTGAGCTGCAAATGTTGCAGCATCATCAAGTTGAAGTCCGCTGACTTGTTTCATTGATTTTAAGAATAAAACATCTAAAATTTCACAGGTTGCAAGAAGTTCTTATGCTAAAACCATATTACCTTACCTATTAAAGGTTATATCTTAGTTTCATCTTCAATTTATACATCTTCAATGTCATACTTTTAGGGGAAAAAAATAGGCATTGCTGAAGTTACCTTAAGTTTTGAAAAAATGTATAGCTCTAAAAAATTATAATATGAAATAAAGATCCAAAACAATCACTTCTCCTTGGTATGATGCAGTGATTCTTAAAATGTGATTCCCAGACCAACACCATCAGTATCAACTGGGAACTTTCTAGAAATGCACATTTGAGCACCTTCCCAGATTATTCAATCAGAACTTTGGGTTTCAGCAATTTGTGTTTTAATAATCCTTCTAGATGATTATACATGTCAAACTTTGATAACAATTGATGTAACATCAGTACTCTTAAAGCTGGGCTCTGAGACTTGAGTAAAGCAAAACTTAGAGTTATTTCCCTGTAGATTCTTTATTGCTTGTAGAAAATCCCTCCCAATGCCAGTTCCCAGTAGATTTCCATCTATATGCTTTTCATACACAGCAAAAACTTTTAAGTTTTAATTTCAATTTTTACCTTTCTTTTCAGGCTTGTCATGCATTTCTGCCCATCTTTTTTGCAGAAAGAGTGGCAATTTTTGCTAAAGTAACCTGATAATATGAGAGAGTAAATTGCTAATCTAAAGAGTAATCTAAAACTTACTGGGGTAGTTTTTTGATATATCAGCTAATTTTTTTTCTTCATCTTCAGTATTTCTTCCTATTCTGTGAGTCTTCACATATTAGGCATCAGTTAGGACATTTGGGTTTACTGGCTCAAGGAAGAAATGACACAGCAGAGCCAAACAATCAATTTGTGGCTGTTATAATGATAGAATTGGAAGGATAAAATTATTTAATTTTGAGATGAAAGTGAGTAAAGGCTTTGTAAATACTGGGCAACACAAGAGTTCTGAGAGGACTAACCTAGAGCTTTCTAGCAAGCAGTTGTTCGTCAACAAGCCTAAAGTATCAAAATCATTTGAGACAGTTGGTAAAAACACATTTCTTTACTTCACAAAAATCAAAGTTTGAAGATCAAGCTACAGAAACCTTATTATTTATAAAATACTGTCTTATTATTTTATTATCTATTTGTATTTACAGAACACTCTCTTGTTGCAATTACCAGGCCTGCTAGTGCTGGAGAATATTAGACCCGAGCAATAACTGGGGATTTAGACAACAGTGGCCAACTTGCAAAGCAACTCTCTTAGGATCATTCAGTGCAAAAATTAACAAGTTAAATTGCATAACTGTCTCACACAAAAAATATTTGCACTTCCATGCGTCTTAAATTTTTTCTTTTTTATCCTGAAATGTCACCTTCAAACAAAATGGTATGCAGTGTCTCATTAGAGACACATCAATTGTATAAAAGTGAAAAGAAAGCATGACTCAAGATTACAAAATTGTAGGAGTTGAAACAACTGCTACCCTAAGTTCCTCTCTTCACAGGTACATAATGTACATATACATTAAAAGACTTCAAACTATGCCTACTTCTGACATGCTCAGTGACAAATTCTTTATAGGTCTGTACCTGTGAAAGCTGAGGTTAGATATTCAGAGCCTTGATTAAATATAGAAGAATTTAATTAGGGTATGAATAAGGAAATAATAACAAAAAGATGTGGTGTTTCGAGATTTTGAAAATTATCAACAATTAGGTGGATGATCAATCTAATTATACTTAATCCTAGAACAAAATATAAATACATGTTAGTGAGTGTCCAGTATAAACATGTGTGTTTATCCTGTGAAGTTATCAAATCTTTGGTCAACTAGCCCATTCATAGCATGTCAGTCTAGACACCTGTTTTATAAATATCTCTTAAAATAAATTTTTAAAATAGAATATTTTAGAAATGATACTTCCAAAATCTATCAATGAGTATTTTACCACATTTAATTCTTAAAGTAGAAATGTATATAAGCTTTTGCTTATTGACAACAATCATGGATACAATGGTATTATATAGAAAGGCACAGAGGAATCTACTCAGGACTTACTGAGGAATTAAGGACTATCTTCCCCAAAACTTCCCTGGTGGCTCAGATGGTAAAGCATCTGCCTGCAATGCGGGAGACTGGAGTTCAATCCCTGGGTCGAGAAGATCCCCTGGAGAAGGAAATGACAGTACTCTTGCCTGGAGAATCCCATAGACGGAGGAGCCCGGTGGGCTACAGTCCATGGGGTCAAAAAGAGTCAGACACAACTAAGTGAGTTCACTTCCTTTCTTTCCCCCAAAGCATATAGCTCCATTCTGCTGAGGTTCTTGTTTGGCTTGTCAATCTGTAGTACAACTCAATATGTATGAACTCGATAACTATAGTCTTGAGAATATAACTAATAAAGCTGCTGGTGATCTCAGTACTAAACCTAGCATCTTCCTTTCTTTCTGTGGATGTATATGCATGAGCATAATATGCGTGAGTGTGTGTATGTGCGCGTGTTCTGTGTCATAGTTCCTTATCCTGCCTTATGGATTGGCACTTCTGCTGGCAGTGGGCATATCTTTTGCAGAACCTCTCTAATCTAAAAATCTCATTAGAATTACACATAAGGTAGAATGATAGTGCTATAGTCCTGACTTTGTGCTTTTTATACGGAAGAGGAAATCAAAGCTTTCAGAGCTATTTAGTGTAAGGTTGGAGTGTAAGTGTAGGTTTCTACACATTTGAATTCACAATCTCCTCTACAGCAGAGGGTTGGAGTGTGGATGATGACATTTTACATGTAATTGTGATTACATTCTGAAAACAACTGAAAACCATTTACCAAGAGGCCTGGAAAGGGTCTCCTCTGAATCATATACATTTGTTTAGTGTGTTTTTAAAAGACAATATTTGTTTTGCTTTGTTTTTCCCTCCTGCTTGTGTCCAAATAGATTTGTTTGTGAAATGGCAACTTTGAATCTAGAAACCTGTCCACAAGTCTGAAAAAACTGGAATGACAAAATATAAGGAAGCCACAAAGAGGGTATGGTTGTGCTTTCTGTGGAAACAGTCTTGCAGATGTCATCCACATAGTTCATTATAGAACAAATAAAATCTTAAACTGATGAGTTACCAGAAGGAAAAGAAATACACTGTAAAATTATGATGTATCAGAAAACATATATTGCACTGTTCTGAAGTATATCATTTAAATCTCTCCTAATCTCAGTTTCCTCATCCATCAACTGAGAACAGCATTTTCCACCTCAAAGAATTGTTATCAAGAATAAAGTGAAAAACATTTTTTTATTTAAAAAAAGGGGGGTAAGTCTACCTTGAGGTCCTGCTACATTCTTTGTGAATTATTCATCAGTAGCACGGGTACTGAAAACAAACCAAAAAAGTCTCCTCAATGCATATTTTTCATGGGCTATTGATGTTCATGCACATCATTCTAAATAAAGAGAAGGTATAGAATAAGTTGAAATTTGACTGATTTAAAAAATGTCTTTTGGCATGGTTTGTGCTTTCTATATCAAAACAAGATAAAGCAATATCTAGGTAAAACAGCCTTTTCATTGTGATTCGGTTTTGGCATTTGGTCAGGTAGTATTAACATTCTAAAAAGCAACTGTAATTCAAAAGGAATCTAATGACAACCCATTGTATTTCTTCTTCCAACTTACAGTGTTCATTTATCATCATGATGAGCAGTTCCAGGTACTTTCAGGAACTATAATGCTTGTCTGATCTTTCATTCAGAATTTGAGTTCATTTCCACCATCTAATACCACTAAATGTCACTGAATAAAAGGAAACATTATGTCCAACTATTGCATGAAAAGCAAGAAAAATGATAAATGTTTCCATAGCTACAGATTTGAAAGGAACAGAACATGTTGAGATGTAAACCAGAATAAAGGTGGTAGACAAAGCACATTGGGGCATCCTATTTTTTTTTCTCTAAAGGCAAATAAGGTAAAGCACAAGACACTATTCTCTTAACCAGTGGATTCAAGAACGTGTGGAGGGGGTAGGCACAGAGTGATAAAAAATTGCAGGCATGCACACACGCACGCGCACACACACACACACACACACACACACCTTATCATATTCATATTTGCACCAATAAAACTCTCAGAAAATAAGTACTAAATGATACCTTAACAGGAAGAGACCATCAAAGGGGAGAAGTTAGAATCTTGCCCACGTACTCTTGATTGTTGATGTTTTAAGACCTCTAGCAGTGTGGGAACAAAATTAACACAAGTATCCTCTAGTTAGCATCAACTGCAGACCACCTTTCCTCTCTACTTGAAGAACCCATTTCCCCCTCAGCATTGACTTATTAAGATCTTATGGCAGAAAGTGAAGAGGAACTAAAAAGCCTCTTGATGAAAGTGAAAGAGGAGAGTGAAAAAGTTGGCTTAAAGCTCAACATTCAGAAAACGAGGATCATGGCATCCGGTTCCATCACTTCATGGGAAATAGATGGGGAAACAGTGGATATAGTGTCAGGCTTTATTTGGGGGGCTCCAAAATCTGCAGATGGTGACTGCAGCCATGAAATTAGAAAACGCTTACTCCTTGGAAGAAAAGTTATGACCAAGCTAGATAGCATATTCAAAAGCAGAAACATTACTTTGCCGACTAAGGTCCGTCTAGTCAAGGCTATGGTTTTTCTGTGGTCATGTATGAATGTGAGAGTTGGACTGTGAAGAAGGCTGAATGCCGAAGAATTGATGCTTTTAAACTGTGGTGTTGGAGAAGACTCATTGAGAGTCCCTTGGACTGCAAGGAAATCCAACCAGTCCATTCTGAAGGAGATCAGCCCTGGGATTTCTTTGGAAGGAATGATGCTAAAGTTTAAATTCCAGTACTTTGGCCACCTCATGTGAAGAGTTGACTCACTGGAAAAGACTTTGATGTTGGGAGGGATTGGGGGCAGAAGGAAAAGGGGACGACAGAGAATGAGATGGCTGGATGGCATCATTGACTCGATGGACGTGAATCTGAGTGAACTCTGGGAGTTGGTGATGGACAGGGAGGCCTGGCGTGCTGCAATTCATGGGGTCGCAAAGAGTCAGACACGACTGAGTGACTGAACTGAACTGAAGTCAAAACTAGAGCACTGAGCCATTTGGGGATGGTTTTGCCCACAGGATTCCCTGTAGTAGCTCATATAGGTCCCTAGTAAAGAGACGAGATGAGGATGGACTGCAGGATGTATGGACTGTATGGATGTGCTATAGGCCAGCTTAGAGAAATGATAGTTTAGCTCAGTTTGCATTTTTCTATAATTATTACATATCATATATGCAGACATATAGCATAACAAAGGAAAATGTCCCCAAATGGAAAACCTCAGTTCTAATAAATAATGGTGAAAAAAATAAAAAATATTCGTGAGATCTAAAAAGTTTTATAAAAAAATAACAATCTTTTTAATGACATTTAAAATAAGGGTGGAAACATCATAATAAACTGCAATAACTCAAGCTACTCAGTGTTAATCTAATATAAAGCATTTTAAAGCCCCTGTATTATTTGTAGGTATGAGTAGGTTAAATTATTGGTTGATTCATAGTTTGCTATATTAAATATAAACATATTAAATAAACATTAAAATTTCAAGGGTAAACACTAATTGTATAGTTATTTACCTTTCCACCAGACATAAGTTCCTCTTCTCCACTACCTCTCTCTTAAAACCAGTGCAGTGTCAAATATGCTCATCTTTGCCATCTATATGTAAGTTAAAAATTGGGGTTTCTCTATAGTTAGTTACACTTTTCTTTTGATGAATATCGTTAGTATGCTCAAGAACCAACTATATATATATTTATTTTTTTCTCTTTTAGACAACTTACACAATTTTTACTGGGTTATAGCATTTTCTCTTACTGATTCATAAGAACTCTTTCCTACAAATGAGGCCATAAAATAAGATAGAGTAATAAAATCCAGTAAACAAGGAAATTACCTTAGAAGAAAGCAAGAGGAAATTCCCAGAAAGGTAAAAGAAAAGTCCAGGGAAGTCTTTCTGCAGCTAGCCTATTGCAGAGAAAGCAACACAAACTGGATGTAAAATGTCAAGGGCAATGAGGAGAATGTTGGGAAGAAAGAAAACAGACCTGGCAGATCATCTGGTGTGTTTGGTGCTAGTGAGAAATCCCTCCAGGCAGCTTGTGGATCAATCAGAAATAGTTTCAACAAAACTTAAACAACTGAAAAAAATCAAGGCCCTTTTCTTCTCCAAGAGAAGAAAAAGTTGTATAAGAAACAATATAATGATATAATATGATTGAACTAAAAGTTAATTACCAATAGAAATGGATATAGATTTAATAAGAATGTGAAATAAACATTAAGCCGACAAAATGGAAGTATTTGTATGTGCATGCGTGCGTGCTAAGTCACTTCAGTTGTGTCTGATTCTTTGTGATGCTATGGACAGTAGCCTGCTGGGCTCCTTGGTCCACATGATTCTCTAGGCAAGAATACTAGAGCTATTTCCTCCTCCAGGGGATCTTCCCGACCCAGGGATCAAACCTGTGTCTCTTACAAATCCTGCATTGGCAGGAGGGTTCTTTACCACTACCACCACTATTATTTATAGTAAATATATAGATATAATATTTCTCTCAATATGGTACTAAATTCATCTCTCTTCAGCATACATATTAACACAAAGTTCAATTTTTTTTTTTCTCCCGTTTCAGCAAAATAATTCTTGCTCCTTTCATAGAATCACAAATGAGCTTGCTTCAAATGTGATGTGCAGAAGTAAAGACAGGAACATGTTTAAAAGCTCTGGTAAAGTTACTGCCTCAGCCCATTGTCTTGGCATATTTGAAGAACAAATGAAGAATGCAATCGAGTGAACTATTTGGATGCAATCTTTAAAAGTCAACTTGAGTTCATGACCCAATATAAAAATGTAGATTTAGAAATTCTTATAAATTTCACCATGCAGGAGATGGGAAGTTGTCTGAATTGTCTGTATTCAATGAGAATATTGTTGCTGTTGCTAAGTCGCTTCAGTCATGTCCGACTCTGTGCAACCCCACAGACGGCAGCCCACCAGGCTCCCCCATCCCTGGGATTCTCCAGGCAAGAACACTGGAGTGGGTTGCCATATCCTTCTCCAATGCATGAAAGTGAAAAGTGAAAGTGAAGTTGCTCAGTCATGTCTGACTCTTAGTAACTCCACGGACTGCAGCCTACCAGGCTCCTCCATCCATGGGATTTTCCAGGCAAGAGTAGTGGAGTGGGTTGCCATTGTCTTCTCCGTCAATGAGCATATGTAGGAAAAATGATTGACTTTTGAAATATATACTTGTCGATTCAGGCCAAAAACTTAAACATTCAACTGTGATATTACTTACTACTATCTGAAAGACTACATGGCATGAAAAGATGATATATGATTCCCTGAGTAAGCAGGAAGGAGTAGATTGTACAATGACATCAGTGTTCTAAACTTATTTGTTCTCTACATGTCTCCTTTTACTCACATAAGTACAGGGCTGGATTTCAACTCAGATTGTTCTCTTACTGTGAAACACTTTTAGTTTATTTTCAAGACAAATGAAAGGAAATGCGAACTCAGATTTTAAGACAAAGATTCCATTTTATAACAACTACTCACTGCAGGCCCAGCAATTGACCTCCAACTATTTATTGATATGGATAGTGGCTATAAAAGTCCTTAAGATGAACAGATGTCCTGTGAAAGAAAATTTCTAATTTGAACATTGACTCTGTTAATTACATTCAGAAAACGAAGATCATGGCTTCTGGTCCCATCACTTCATGGGAAACAGATGGGGAAACAGTGGAAACAGTGTCAGACTTTATATTGAGGGCTCCAAAATCACTGCAGATGGTGACTGCAGCCATGAAATTAAAAGACGCTTACTCCTTGGTAGAAAAGTTATGACCAACCTAGACAGTATACTCAAAAGCAGAGACATTACTCTGCTGACTAAGGTCCATCTAGTCAAGGCTATGGTTTTTCCAGTGGTAATGTATGGATGTGAGAGTTGGACTGTGAAGAAGGCAGAGCACCAAAGAATTGATGCTTTTGAGCTGTGGTGTTGGAGAAGACTCTTGAGAGTCCCTTGGACTGCAAGGAGATCCAACCAGTCCATTCTGAAGGCGATCAGCCCTGGGATTTCTTTGAGGGAATGATGGTGAAGCTGAAACTACAGTACTTTGGCCACCTCATGTGAAGAGTTGACTCATTGGAAAATACTCTGATGCTTGGAGAGCCTGGGGGCAGGAGAAGGGGATGACAGAGGATGAGATGGCTGGATGGCATCACCGACTCGATAGATGTGAGTTTGAGTGAACTCTGAGAGTTGGTGATGGATAGGAGGCCTGGTGTGCTGCGATTCATGGGGTTGCAAAGAGTTGGACATGACTGAACAACTGAACTGAATTGTACTGTTCAGACATTGCCACTGGTATTTGGGTTCTGACCTTTATTGGATCCCTCAATAATGAAGGACACTTGGAAATGGCAACCCACTCCAGTATACTTTCATGGAGAATTTCATGGACAGAGGAGCCTGGCAGGCTAGTCCACTGAGTCACAAAGAGACACGACTGAGTACATATGCATGGGTTGAAGGGTGAATTGGAGACCACTTCTCATATGTGCAAAACATATTGAGCCACACAGACACTGGGAAAGGAAGTTGTTACAGATGAGAATTATATGGATGATGATAGATGAAATATAGATCTAGAAAAATAAAGGGACTTTACCAGGGTTACACTATAAGCTATCTTCACCTGACTCAGATAAATTTTAAACTAATCAGTTGAGTCCTGTGGTAGTCATTTCCTATTAGAAGTTATGTACATTCAAAGCAGCGGTTCTTGACTACACACTGGAATCATATAGATCATAGTGAGACCCTAACCCCACCTAGTCCAGTCAGAGTCTCTGGGGATAAAGCCCTGGGAGCTATATATTTTTCAACTCCCCAGGTAAGTCCTAGGTATATCCATGTTGAGAACGCTGATTCAGAAAAATGTTTAATTAACGAGATATTTTGAATAGTGTATATTAAGACAAGCCAGGGTATTACATTCTCACAGATTAGGTAAAGGTTTTAACTTGAATTAAGTTTATATTTTCACATTTAGTATTACTCACGTTTTACCAATAACAAATTAACTTATATATGCAAAACTTGCCTTCATAAAGCAGGAAAGGATTCTGAACTGTGAGAAGCTCCTTCCTAGCCTATCTTTATCAGTCAGGATAGAATAAATTTTGTTAACTAACAATCCAACATTCCAAGGGCTAAAATGAAACCACTGATATCCGGCTCAGGCTACATGTTTATCATTGGCTGGCAAGAGGGGGTTGACAGAAAATTCAGACATAAGCTTTGGTGATCACAAAGGCTGAGAGAAGCATGTGGCTGTATAGTGGCTTTTAAGTTATGTTCAGAAACTGAACCACGCATCAGTTCTCCTTACGTTTCCTTGGTCTAAGTGAGTTACATGGGTGCAAGTGGTTTCAAGAACATGAAAGACGGAAGTCCTCCCATGCATTTAGAACAAGAGAACTGACATTTATAAACAGTTTTGAGCACTACTTCACTCCTCTAACTAGTCCCATATCCCCCAGCAGGTAGCTAACAGAAATGTAGGGTATAGTCACCAAAAACAGTGCTCACTTACATCAGCTAAACACCTAGTAAGCACCAGGTACCGAGGACAAAAATGTATGGAAGCCGTGGAGATATCAAACATAAGGGAAAATATGTGCAAGCCTTTGGCACACCTTGCACCAGGCTTCCTAGTGGCTGATACACAGGTAAAGAATCCACCTGCAATGTAGAAGACCTGGGTTCAATCGCTGGGTTGGGAAGATGCCCTGGAGAAGGGAATGGCAACCCACTTCAGTATTCTTGCCTGGAGATTTCCGTGGGTAGAGGAAAGAGTTGAACATGGCTGAGTGATTAACACCTTCATTTTCACACAGCAAAAATGAAGATGGAGTAGTAGTCAGGAGCTGTCATCACAGCTATCATATATTGAGCATATACCAGGTACCAGAAATTTCTTAAGTAATGTCCATGTTTTATTTATTCTTACAATGATGCTATGAGGTATGCACTGTTGTTATTTCCTTTTTTATGTAATGAGATTGAAGCATTGAGAGAGAAAACACCTTCTCAAGATCGTGACATTGTCTGGATCCGAGTCTTTTTTTTTTAATGCTTTATTCTACGTTACAATACTGTATTGGTTTTGCCATACATTGACATGAATCAGCCACAGGTGTACACGATCTCCCAATGCTGAAGCCCCCTCCCACCTCCCACCCCATATCATCTCTCTGGATCATCCTGTGCACCAGCCCCAAGCATCCTGTATCCTGTATTGAACATAGACTGGCACTTCATTTCTTATATGATAGTATACATGTTTCAATGCCATTCTCCCAAATCATCCCACCCTCTCCCTCTCCCTCAGAGGCCAAAAGTCCGTTCTATACCTCTGGATCCGAGTCTTAATGTTTAACCATACAGTGTGGGGTTAATAAGGTAGGATTTTAGATCTGGAAGTAGCCCAAGAATTACCTAATTCAAGATTTTCACATCACAGGTAACACTATTAGGCAGTAGCTAAGCTGGAGCTTCCCTGGTAGCTCAGAGGGTAAAGCATCTGCTCACAATGCAGGAGACCTGGGTTCGATCCCTGGGTTGGGAAGACCCTCTGGAGACAGAAATGGCACCCCATTCCAGTACTCTTGCCTGGAAAATCCCACCGACAGAGAAGCCTGGTAGGCTACAGTCCATGGGGTCACAAAGAGTCAGACACAACTGAGCAACTTCACTTTACCTTTAACCTTTAAGCTGGAACTAGACCCTGTGAAATGAAATATTTCCAGCCATGTAGGTGGGCAAAAAAGTCACAATTATCAATGATTTCTAGCCTCCTACTGTGAATACGGGAGACCTGCGTTTGATCTCTTGGGTTGGGAAGATCCCCTAGAGGAGGGCATGGCAATTCACTCCACTATTCTTGCCTGGAGAATCCCCATGGACAGAGGTGCCTGGCAGGCTACAGTCCGTGGAGTCGCAAAGAGTCAGATCACAACCGAACGACTAAATACACAGCACACAATGTGAATGAGGGTCCCCAAAAGAGAACACAATGCTTGTGATCCAGCAGATGCCTCCACCCCTCCAGACTGCTGAGGAGCTGGGGCGGGGGGATGCAAGAAGCAGCCATCTGCCCTACCTGCCTCCACTAAGGGGGACAGGAAACAGGATTTGATTCTAGATAGCCTAGATGCATATGAAAGGAATCAATTCAGTGAGCCCAGAGGCTTGCATCTTCCCATACACAGAAAAATGCTTATTTCCTTAGCTTGATATCTGGTTTTCCTTATTTTTCTGTTGTGATAGCCTCTTGGTGGAGTCCGACACTTTGTAGACTCCACAGACTATAGCCTGCCAGGCTCCTCAGTCCATGAACTTCTCCAGCAAGAATACTGGAGTGGGTTGCCATGCCCTTCTCCAGGGGATCTTCTCAACCCAGGGATCAAACCTGGGTCTCCTGCATTGCAGGCAGATTCCTTAACATCTGAGCAACCAATGAAACCTGTTTTCCTTACTACTTAACAGTAATCTTTGATATTCAGACTGCCTGTCCCCTTTGTTGCAAAGTGGTATAGAGCCTGACTCCCTCTCCTGCCTCCTCAAAGCATGTTTCTCAGGGGTACTGAGATGTTGCCTGGTGGGCTTAACATTCCCATCAAATAAATAAACTCTCTATTTACAGGTTGTGACTAATATGCTTTAGTCAACAGCCCAAAGTCAACTGACAACTACACCAGAGTTTTTCCACTGCACAGTTAGTCCCTTTACTGGTGATGTATTTCAACTTTCTGAAGCTATTATGGAACAATTGCCTTCCTATAATTAATCTAGAAGCACAAGGTGATGAGAGCCAGTTCCACTGCACATCGTTCAAGGTGTGCTTTATACGTGGGCACCTGGTTAAATGTGTAAACTGAGGGAGAACCCAACCGGTGTTCTGCTTGCCAAGATCTGTCATCTAGGTTACTGAAGTTAGTGGAAAGGATGCCTTTTCCTAATTCTAAGAAAGCAGGGTTTCTCAACCTCAGTGCCACTGACATCTCTAGCCAGAATGTTCTTTGTTGTGGAGGGCTATCCTACACAATACAGACATCCTTAGTCTCTACCTACTAGCTGTTAGTAACATCCCCTCATCCCCGATTATGATTGAACAATATCACTTCTTCTTCTGTTGCTGCTGCTGCTGCTAAATCATTGCCAAATGTCCCTGAGGTATGTGTGTATGGGGTGGGGGTCATGGATGGTATACTTGCCCTGGGTTGAAAACCACCTCTAATAGAGGCTTGATTTGCTCACTAAGCTGGATACCCCAGGGGCACTCTCCCTCCCCTCAGAGCTGGTACTTTTTTTTTTTTTTTTAATTCCCTGAATACAAGATTTCTATAAGAGCCGGCAAACAAATTATCTCTTTTTAAAATTTATGTGGGCTGCTTCTCAACCAGACTTGCAGCAGCAGCACTAACATTTATTTCCTGAAATAAAAATACACATCTGGAAAATTAAATAAATTCAAAGAGAACCTTCTCTTGGTCTTAATGATGAATATTATTCTTGATAAACACTGTAAGATTTCCAGGATGGAATCTCTTAAGAATATTAGCAAGAATATTCTGTATAGCTGTGATTGCAATATTGAAGTACTGAAAAACAACTGACATTTCCCATCAATAAGGAAGTGGTTAAGTAAAATGTGGTGCATTGTTACTATGTAAAAAGAGATATCCATTTAAAAAGGAACATGGACACATACTGCCATTGATAGAATGTGAATTGAAAAGGCAAGTTACAGAACAATATATGTAATATGATCCAATTCATGTTTAAAGTGTATATTATGTTTGTGCTCATGGAAATGTAGAGGAAACTGTGAAGGGAAGTGAGATGGAGAGAGAATCAAATTGTGTGTGTGTGTGTGTGTGTGTGTGTGGTGTTGACACACCAAACTGCTTCGTTTTTGTATTTAACAGTAACAAAATTTCACAAAACATGTTAAACAGTATCTTTGTGTGCCAGAAGGCACAGTTTTATAGGTGATTTAGAAAGGAAGGTCCTATTTAGTTTCAAGAAATAATTATTTTAAAGTTTAATAAGACATAAGTTTTAATTTCTCCATCCCATGAAGGAAATGGACAGTCAGTCATTGTAATTAACCAAAGAGTATTTTCAAAAGTTACCATTTTCAGGAGGTGGTTTATTGCAGAATGGCATGTTAGCTTTCTTTTGCTAAAAAAATGCATTTTCTTACCAAAAGTATGAGAATGTGGGAATTTTATTATATTTTACTTCAATTCCAGATATTTTAAAAATATTATTTTGACAGATATAAGGTCAGTTTCTAAATGAAGATAAAATTGACCATCATAGCATAATAGTATATGTAGTCTTCAATACTAGGCAAAGAAGATTTCAACTGAGCCTAAAAATATGATCAAAACTACATATTAAACAAAATGAATATATATGTTATTTATTTTTAGTGAATTATAATTGCCTAGGAGATAGGCAATGGCATCCCACTCCAGTATTCTTGCCTGGAAAATCCCATGGACAGAGGAGCCTGGTGGGCTGCGGTCCATGGAGTCGCTGAGAGTCGGACACAACTGAGCAACTTCACTTTCAGTTTTCACTTTCATGCATTGGAGGAGGAAATGGCAACCCACTCCAGTGTTCTTGCCTGGAGAATCCCAGGGACGGGAGAGCCTGGTGGGCTGCTGTCTATGGGGTCGCACAGAGTCTGATATGACTCAAGTGACTCAGCAGCAGCAGCAGCAGGAGATAGGCAGTGATTAACTAAAATTTTTATTTTAGCTCTATCATCAGACATTATTTTTACAGAATTTTAAAAACATGGTAATTAGTACCACAATGCTTAGACAAATGAGTATTTTAAAATAATAAAGTAGTTTTAATTGTAAGGTTTATTCAAGATTCAATTTTTTAAAGCAGGGGAATGCTTCTTTCTTTTGGATGTATTATTTACTCTTCAACAAAAACAGCTAATCATTTTCTGTTCCAACACCTTTACACTGGATGGACACAAAATGGTTATTCATCTGAGCTTTCTCTGTACTTGGTAATCAGTTGAGTCATCTGACTTCTCCCTATTCATGGAAAGCTGTGGAAAGACCACTTGTTGAGATTGTATCATGTTCTCTATCCCCTTTGTCTTTCTGGTTCCATCTTGCTAGCTTTATTATCCTTGAAAATGTAATACTATGGCTATGGGTATGTTTGTCTTCCGGATAACTGAAGCATACAATTGGGAAAACAAAGTTCATACATACTTTTTCTACTTCAATTAACAACTATGCTATAAACTGACAGATAACTAATGAAAAATAAGGGGTTATGAAAACATAATGGCTTAACCGAATGGGTTGCAATTAAAAGCTTATCAATGCCCACTTTCATCATTCTGTGGTGCTCTGAAACCTCTAGAATATAATTAATATTTCATACAATTCACAGCTTCTAAATGAATTTTTGCATTACATCAATGGGTAAAAATTAATTAAAAATCAATGACAGACTGCAAAGGAATGTCTTGTTTATACAAAGATTATTGTCCAACTCAACTTTAGAAAAATAATTACCTGCTGCACACTAGGGAGAATTTTACATTGTTCTAGAAACCTGCACATGAATGACTTTTTGAGTGAATTACTGTTAAACAACTGTTGAAGAGTTGAAAACCCTTGTCCTACATGTTATAGCAATTAGGAGAGTTAATGGATATTCTGCTTAGAATTCTAAGAGGAATACAGTTTATATGGTTTTACTGCTGCAATGAAGAATGTGTTGAAGTTTTGCTGTAACAGCTCAGCATCGTGTTATCACTCTATTTGTTAAATAGCATTTTTTCTCTACAGAGAAGCAAAGAACTGTTGTAATTATTTACTGCTTCTAAACCTCTTAATTACTCAATATCTGATTTTTCTTTTAAAGTTTTGCCTCTTTAAGGTGGAACTGTTCTAATGATAGACAAATACAACCTATTCAAGTATAACCTGTTATTAGCGCCATCTGAGAAGCCCCAAGATCAGTGTTTAAGAAAATACAGATATTAGATTCCAGTTTTAAAGTTCCTACTGGGGACATCAGCCATTGGATATTAAGTTCAAATTTATAGGCTGCCAAATTGTATGTTATTTCCCCAAGTATGCGTCAAAGACCCAAACTATATTGAGTATGGCAAGGAGTCGATACATATAGACAAATATTAATAGATAGATAATATTAATTACATAACTAGAATGCTGAAAGATAGATTATAGACTCTTCCCACTTTCCTCAAGACAGTATCCTTGATCTAAGAAGCAAAATTAAAGATGCAATCCTGTTTAAAAAAACAAACACATAAATTTATAACTGTGTGACTGTATAACTTTTCTTCTTGCTATATCTAGAGAAATAAGATTAATTAAGCTCTGTATCATTGACATATGTATGTAAAGAAGACACTATACTGTAGTTAATTCTTCAGCACTGTTAATCTTTTAATCTAGTTCAAAGCGTTTGGCAATCAAATATTTCTCTTTGAATTTATGAACTTAGTATCCTATGGCTAATAAAAACAGTATCTGTATTTCTTAAATATTGATCTTTGAAGTAGTTGGGTGTAAATCTGATTCCCATGTGAATTTGAGGTATTCCATTTCAAGAATTTACAAAATCTCAAAACTGTACTTACTCTTGTTTGAACACTATTATGGAACCCTCTCAGACTTTACCTTTGAACTTGTAGGATACTGTGCTCTATGTGCTTCTCACAAATGACTCTCAAAGTTGTAGTCAGAATTAATAAAGTTTGTCCCCTGAGCCCTGGCATATGTGGAAATATTAATACATGTAGAGCATTCATGGCACTTTTCAGGCTCTGTCTAGATGCTCTGTGGCAGAAGTATTAGAAAATAATTCTCGCCTTGAGTCCAACCAATCAGCCACAACTAATTTACATGACAGTATAATTACAGGCATCCATCAGTGTTAGTTGTTTCAATTACAACCCCATGTAGATAGGCTAAGGCTGACTAGTTTGATAAAAGCATACAGAGGAAAACGTTGCAAAACTTCTGCCTCTAAACAGGAAGACAGTTTCACTCACTTAACTTCCCACTTGGCTTTTGCTTTGTATCAAATTCTCACACCTAATTTATAATTTTGTCATAGATTATATAATCAAATTCTTCACTAAGACCAAGTGAAATTGTAGCCTGCACTTGTCTTGATCTACATGGCTTGTCACTCCATCATTGGAGATTAATTTAAATTTATCTGATTCACTGTGTTCTTTAAAATGTCATGCAGATTTTACCCAGGAACCCACTTGTTTTCAAGATGTTGGAAAATGGATTTCTCTAATCCATAGCTATCACTTTTTCTTATTTAAATGGTAAATCAAATGCATAAGTCTCTCTATCTTTCATTCTTTCCTTCTGTCTCTCTCAATATAGGACATTAAGTGATAATGAATAAAGAATGTAGCTAAATCCATGTATTTGCCTAGATTTAACTGTGAAATACATTAAAATCTTATTTCCTTTTCTCGGTTACCCTAGGAAATCCTCATTAGGCCAACAAGCTACAGGTTTAACAATTCCATTATTATCAAAAGTTGATTACTTATTGAGTGTTTACTATGTGCTAAATACTTTTAAGCTCTCCTGATTATATATACGAAGTAAGGTTATTAAAGCTTTTATGAAGGAAATGACAATCTAAATAAGAAGCCACTATAGGTCCCTTCTGTTTTCTAGAAAAGGAGTTCTCTCAACCTTATGTTAATCTTATCCTTTTTATTTTTATGTCATATGGTATCAACAGAACTAGCCTCCTCAGAGGCATCAGGCACTGGCTGGGATACGGGAAAGCACAGCCTTTGTGCCTTACTTAAAACTGTAAGGACACCACCATGTCTTCTAACTTTAGGTATCATAGCCACGGACCTGAAAGAGTCCTATTGTCTTTTCTTTGGCTCTTGTTAACAGTGGTTCTATATTTTTGATGTTTCTGAGATTTCTCTTTAAGGTACTTGTATTTTTTATTGATTGAGTTCTTATTCTTTGATACAGAAGTTTTCAAACTTTAGCAAATATACACATCCTTGAAGAGTTTTGTTCAAAATAATGGCTGACAGTCTCTACCCAGAAAGATTCAACTGTGACTTGAAGGAACAGGAATCTGCATTTTAAACAAATCTTGATAAAATGTTACAGGAAAAGTAGAATGGATTTTTTGGCCAAACCATTGTTTTTTGTGATTCTTAGGTAGGTGTCTTTCAGATCATGCTGAGAGACATACAGCTTTGGAAGTTTGATACAGAATTTTTAATCTGATATTTCTAATTTGAGGAGCCATTGTTGACTGTTTCACTATCCATGGCTTTATCATGTCCCACCTCAAATCCTATTGCCTCTTTGGGCAACTACTCACGTTCATGCCATAAGAATAGAAACTTAAATGACACTTAGACTGAAAACCCTAAGGATGCCCAGTACCCAGTGATCTGGAACAAGCCCCTAGGGAGGGATTCAATGGTGGGTCGGAGGGAGGCAATGCAGACATTCAGACAGAGCCCATTGGACCAGTAAGTGAATAAAACAGTTCTCACAATATTGGTCAGCAGCTGTCTGTCAAAAACACTCCTCAGAGTGATATTTCACACCTTATCCTTCTGTCTTGTTCTTCTTAACATGTATAGAATTGTTTATCGTTAATCTGTACCCACCAACTCCGCCCAAACAGGGTGAACTTTAATGGAACCTTAACTTATTCATTGCTATATCCTTAAATGCTTAGAAATTTACATAGAATATAGTATTTGATTAGCAAAATAGTTGAATATATTTATATTAATAAGTAGTATTATTAATTCTTAGGCTTCCCTGATGGCTCAGAGGTTAAAGCGTCTGCCTGCAATGCAGGAGACCTGGGTTCAGTCCCTGGGTTGGGAAGATCCCCTGGAGAAGGAAATGGCAACCCAGTCCAGCATTCTTGCCTGGAGAATCCCATGGACGGAGGAGCCTGGTGGGGTACAGTCCATGACGTAGCAAAGAATTAATAAGTAGTAAGGCTTCTAACTCCAGTATTCTTGCCTGGAGAATCCCAGGGATGGGGAGCCCAGTGGGCTGCCGTCTATGGGGTCGCACAGAGTCGGACATGACTGAAGCGACTTAGCAGCAGCAGCAGCAGCAAGGATTCTAAATGTTGACCAAAATAACAGATTTTTCAGTGTTATAATGGACCTTATAATCACTTACTACGACTAGCAACTAGACTACAACTAGTAGCCACTTAATACAACTATTCACTACAAATGGTCCAGAAGTTGAATCATCTCTACCAATGTTTTTCTATTGTCATTTCTTTAAGCATATGAACCTGTTATTTGCTGATGAAACATTTAACGTGTGGAATTTCTGAGTCCTAGATAGATCTTTCTTCTAGTTATAATTCTCTATCTCCTGGTACATGGTACACTTTGGCCCTAGTTCAGCCTCTTAGATCAACACTCCTGGCATGTCTCTCAATAGCATCTGTTCACATCTTGGAAGCTGACTGTTAAGTTCTATCATCCCTTACCTTCAAAAGTAAACCTCCCAATTATTTTAATCATTCTATATAAAATGTGGTTAACATTTTGAAAGAACTGCTCAATTTTTGATATTTATATAAATTTCAGGCATCCAGAATTTGACTCAATTATTCAGGTATGGTCTGAGAATTACTCTGAGTAAAATGGGATTCTCACTACCTACTTTAGACAGCCTGCTTATGTTAATGCAGCCTATATTTGCATTAGTTTCATTTGCTTACTTTTTCTCCATCAAAATCATAACATAGAATTGTATTTAGCTAATTGTTAATTAAAATTAAATTTTTACCCCCTCTTTTAGATTATAAACCTTTTAAAGCATTTGTGAGATAATATTATATATAGATATATTTAAAATATGTGAGTCTTTGCCTATAAGAGCAATCAAAAGAAATTTAAGGAAGCCTGGCATGCTGCAGTCATGGGGTCGCAGAGTTGGATACAACTGAGCAACTGAACAATAAACTAAGGGCTATTCAAGCCATCCATTTCTTCAAATATTCCAAAGATTATCCCCAGATGAACTGTGATTATCAGTAAACTATACTCATGGATTTCTTATCCTGAATTTATTTTTTTAATGCAGTACCATTGTCTCATACAAGGAACTCTGTATATAACTCATGGATACATTTTTTAAAAGATATTATTGAGAATATCATCTATTATGTTGCACAGCCTCTTCTTTTAGATGTGATGAATTTATTTGGAAGGGGAGCACTTGATTCTTAGAATAGTTGTTCTGCTTATTAATTATCTTCAGCTTGCCTTATACTAGAGTTCTGTCATTGTAGAACTGATTATATTTCCATTTTCCCATTGGCTGTTAGAAGGTGTATTACCAAATTTATAGTCCAATTTTAACAAATAAAGGCAATTTCATCACATGCATTTGTAATGCTGGTCTAATTCCTGGTGCCATTTCCTGTCCTTATCTTTTTTTTTCCAATTCCCCCTATTATTAGAGCAAACAGCCTCTGGAACCCCATGTCTCATCACCTCAACCCATTCTGATTTCAGCTGGAGCTTCAGTAGACACTTGATAAGAAATTTAGAATCTCCTGGTGTCACACATCTTTCTTCTTGCTGCCCTGAGGTCTTTCTGAGGACTAGAGATTAATTTGAAGATAGATATGATTGACCTAAGTCAGTTGAATCAAAGTGAATTTTTAGATTTTGATGGGAAGGCTGGGATGAAGATACTCCCTCTTCTCTGCTGGATACAAAGCATGGAAGATTAGAGCTCCTAGAGGTTCTCTTTGATCTCCAAGTGAGTCAGGATTAGTACGAAGCCAATAATACAAAAGAATAATAGAATGAGACAAAAAAATAATGATCTTTGTAACTCTCCTGAGATACTATATTTCTCCCATATAAAGCTGTATCTACACTTTCATATTTTCTATGTAGCTTATCCTGTTGGAATTGGATTTTCTGACATTTTTATGAAAAAGTATCTTAATTGTCTCCTTTAAAGCTAGGTATTATCATTGTTATAATGGAGACAGAAATTGAGCAAATATGATACAATTATGAGAATTCTGTAAAGGTGATAAATATAATGAGTGTAACACAGTGTTTAGCATAGACCAATTTCTCAATAAATATTAAATGTATCAATTAGTATAAAAGAGTCCTATTACTTGACACATCATATAAGATTCATAATTTTCAAACTGACCTCTATCCAGACCTTTTCCCCAAATTGCTGACATACATATTCAACTCTCTATCATATATTATTCCTCAGAAAAACAAAATGAAGATTTTAAATTTAGATAGTCCAGAACTATTCTAATTACTTCACCCACTAAGTTTCTCCTACCTTTATAATTATCCAATTCAGTAAACAGCAGTAATATAGACCCATGTGAGAATGACAAAACTTAGGATCCTCATTTCCTCCATTCATATCTTTACTCAAGTCCAATTTCTCAGCAAGTTCCCACATTTCCATGATGAAATCTACCTCAGTACTCACTTCTATATATCTTTTTAGACATCTTCTCACTCCATAAGTTATCAGAAATGTTTTCCCAGACTATGGCAATAGCTATCTGCCTACTTAGTCTTTTTTTTTCATTATTTTTTTAACTTTATTTTACTTTACAATACTGTATTGGTTTTGCCATATATCAACATGAATCTGCCACAGGTATACACGTGTTCCCCATCATGAACCCCCCTCCCACATCCCTCCCCATATCATCTCTCTGGGTCATCCCAGTGCAGCAGCCCCAAGCATCCTGTATCCTGCATCGAACCTAGACTGGAGATTCATTTCTTATACGATATTATACATGTTTCAATGCCATTCTCCCAAATCATCCCACCCTCACCCTCTCCCACAGAGTCCAGAAGACTGTTCTATATATCTGTGTCTCTTTTGCTGTCTCGCGTACAGGGTTATGGTTATCATCTTTCTAAATTCCATATATATGTATTAGTATACTGTATCTCATGTTAAAGGTCAGGAACGGCAGCGGTAAGGAGATACCCCTCATCCAAGGTAAGGAGCAGTGGCTATGTTTTGCTGGAACAGCCGTGAAGACATACCCCACGCCCAAGGTAAGAGAAACCCAAGTAAGATGGTAGGTGTTGCAAAAGGGCATCAGAGGGCAGACACACTGAATCCATACTCACAGAAAACTAGTCAATCTAATCATACAGGGATCAAGCCCTGTCTAATTCAATGAAACCAAGCCATGCCTGGGAGGCAACCCAAGATGGGCAGGTCATGGTGGAGAGGTCTGACAGAATGCGTTTCACTGGACAAGGGAATGGCAAGCCACTTCAGTATTCTTGCCTTGAGAACCCCATGAACAGTATGAAAAGGCAAAATGATGGGACACCAAAAGAGGAACTCCCCAGGTCATTAGGTGCCCAATATGCTACTGGAGGTCAGTGGAGAAATAACTCCAGAAACAATGAAGGGAAGGAGCCAAAGCAAAAATAATACCCAGTTGTGGATGTGACTGCTGATAGAAGCAAGATCTGATGCTGTAAAGAGCAATATTGCATAGGAACCTGGAATGTCAAGTCCATGAATCAAGGCAAATTGGAAGTGGACAAACAAGAGATGACAAGGGTGAACGTCAACATTCTAGGAATCAGCGAACTAAAATGGACTGGAATGGGTGAATTTAACTCAGATGACCATTATATCTACTACTGCGGGCAGGAATCCCTCAGAAGAAATGGAGTAGCCATCATGGTCAACAAGAGAGTCCAAAATGCATGCAGTACTTGGATGCAATCTCAAAACAACAGAATGATCTCTGTTCATCTCCAAGGAAAACCATTCAATATCACAGTTATCCAAGTCTATGCCCCAACCAGTGATGCTGAAGAAGCTGAAGTTGAACGGTTTTATGAAGACCTACAAGACCTTGTAGAACTAACACCCAAAAAAAGATGTCCTTTTCATTATAGGGGACTGGAATGCAAAAATAGGAAGTCAAGAAACACTGGAGTAGCAGGCAAACTTGGCCTTGGAATGTGGAATGAAGCAGGGCAAAGATAATAGAATTTTGCCAGGAAAATGCTCTGGTCATAGCAAACACCTCTTCCAACAACACAAGAGAAGACTCTACACATGTACATCACCAGAGGGTCAACACCGAAATCAGATTGATTATATTCTTTGCAGCCAAAGATGGAGAAGCTCTATACAGTCAACAAAAACAAGACCAGGAGCTCATTGTGGCTCAGATCATGAACTCCTTATTACCAAATTCAGACTTTAATTGAAGAAAGTAGGGAAAACCGCTAGACCATTCAGGTATGACCTAAATCAAATCCCTTATAATTATAAAGCTGAAGTGAGAAATAGGTTTAAGGGCCTAGATCTGATAGACAGAGTGTCTGATGAACTATGGAATGAGGTTCGTGACATTGTCTAGGATACAGGGATCAAGACCATCCCCATGGAAAAGAAATGCAAAAAGCAAAATGGCTGTCTGGGGAGGCCTGACAAATAGCTGTGAAAAGAAGAGAGGTGAAAAGCAAAGGAGAAAAGGAAAGATATTGGCATCTGAATGCAGAGTTCCAAAGAATACAAAGAAGAGATAAGAAAGCCTTCTTCAGTGATCAATGCAAAGAAATAGAGGAAAAGAACAGAATGGGAAAGACTAGAGATCTCCTCAAGAAAATTAGAGATACCAAGGGAACATTTCATGCAAAGATGGGCTTGATAAAGGAAAGAAATGGTCTGGATCTAACATAAGCAGAAGATATTAAGAAGAGGTGGCAAGAATACATGGAAGAACTGTACAAAAAGATCTTCACAACCCAGATAATCATGATGATGTGATTACTAATCTAGAGCCAGACATCTTGGAATGTGAAGTCAACTAGGCCTTAGAAAGCATCACTACGAACAAAGCTAGTGGATGTGATGGAATTGCAGTGGAGCTGTTTCAAATCCTGAAAGATGATGCTGTGAAAGTGCTGCACTCAATATGCCAACAAACGGAAAACTCAGCAGTGGCCACAGGACTGGAAAAGGTCAGTTTTCATTCCAATCCCAAAGAAAGGCAATGCCAAAGAATGCTCAAACTACCGCACAATTGCACTCATCTCACATGCTAGTAAAGTAATGTTCAAAATTCTCCAAGCCAGGCTTTAGCACTGCGTTAACCGTGAACTCCGTGATGTTCAAGCTGGTTTTAGAAAAGGCAGAGGAACCAGAGATCAAATTGCCAACATCTGTTGGATCATGGAATAAGCAAGAGAGTTCCAGAAAAACATCTATTTCTGCTTTATTGACTATGCCAAAGCCTTTGACAGTGTGGATCACAATTCTGAAAAATTCTCAAAGAGATGGGAATACCAGACCACCTGACTTGCCTCTTGAGAAATCTGTATGCAGGTTAGGAAGCAACAGTTAGAACTGGACATGGAACAACAGACTGGTTCCAAATAAGAAAAGGAGTATGTCAAGGCTGTATATTGTCACCATGCTTATTTAACTTATAGGTAGAGTACATCATGAGAAACTCTGGACTGGAAGAAACACAAGCTGGAATCAAGATTGCTGGGAGAAATATCAGTAACCTCAGATATGCAGATGACACCATCCTTATGGCAGAAAGTGAAGAGGAGCTAAAAACTCTCTTGATGAATGTGAAAGACGAGAGTGAAAAAAGCTGGCTTAAAGCTCAACATTCAGAAAATGAAGATCATGGCATGTGGTCCCATCACTTCATGGGAAATAGATGGGGAAAGAGTGGAAACAGTGTCAGACTTTATTTTGAGGGGCTCCAAAATCACTGCAGATGGTGACTGCAGCCATGAAATTAAAAGACGCTTACTCCTTGGAAGAAAAGTTATGAGCAACCTAGATAGGATATTCAAAAGCAGAAACATTACTTTGCCGACTAAGGTCCGTCTAGTCAAGTCTATGGTTTTTCCTGTGGTCATGTATGGATGTGAGAGTTGGACTGTGAAGAAGGCTAAGCGCCGAAGAATTAATGCTTTTGAACTGTGGTGTTGGAGAAGACTCTTGAGAGTCCCCTGGGCTGCAAGGAGATCCACCCAGTCCATTCTGAAGATCAGCCCTGGGATTTCTTTGGAAGGAATGATGCTGAAGCTGAAACTCCAGTACTTTGGCCAGCTCATACGAAGAGTTGACTCATTGGAAAAGACTCTGATGTTGGGAGGGATTGGGGGCAGGAGGAGAAGGGGACGACAGAGAATGAGATGGCTGGATGGAATCACTGATGCTATGGACGCGAGTCTGAGTGAAATCCCAGAGTTGACGATGGACAGGGAGGCCTGGCGTGCCACGATTCATGGGGTCACAAAGAGTCAGACACGACTCAGTGACTGAACTGAACTGGACTGATACTGTATTTGTGTTTTTCTTTCTGGCTACTTAGTCTTTTTAAGCAGTTGAAGGAATCTCTTTAAGAATTTGACTTCATGATACAAACCTACTTAAAAAGCTATCAATGGTTTCCCATTACTGATGTGGAATTCAAACAGAAGAAGAGATCTCAGTGACTTCTCTACAAGCCAAAATCACCAAAGATTGCCAATAACCACTAACAAAGATCGCTTTAACATTTCCCTCAGCTTAGCTAAACTTTTACAATTTCTCCCTGACTATAAGCCCTGGACCTCGCTTTTTTGAGCATTTACTTTAGTCTCAGTCTCTATGGAAGAGTAGGAACTGGTCTCATATTGACCAACCTCTTAACCCAGTATACTCAAGTATAGCTCCACTAGCTCACCCGAGCGGACTAGGCAATGGCACCCCCACTCCAGTATTCTGCCTGGAAAATCCCATGGATGGAGGAGTCTGGTAGGCTGCTGTCCAAGATTCAGACACGACTGAGCGACTCATTTTCACTTTTCACTTTTATGCATTGGAGAAGGAAATGGCACCTCACTCCAGTGTTCTTGCCTGGAGAATCCCAGGGACGGGGCAACCTGATAGGCTGCCGTCTATTGGGTCGCACAGAGTCGGACATGACTGAAGTGACTTAGCAGCAGCACTCAGGGCTTAAAAGCTAGTCTGCCTTTTGTCTCAGCAGAGTTACAATGGTTTTTCGTGTTTTGGTTCACTCACTCATTTATTCAACCATTTTCCATTGATCAATGTCAGGTGCTATGCTGAGTACTAGGGACAGTTAGAAAAATAGACATAAAATGAAACATAATAATTGCTATAAAAATACAGGCAGGGACTTAGTGGTGACCCACTACTAAGGTTATCCCTATAATAATGTTACTCTTACTAATCTGGGAGAGAAGAGGTAGGTTCACAGCCAGCACTCAGAAACTCAAGAGAGTTATCTTCATTCTATCACTTCTATTGAAATACTCCTGACTTCTATTGCAAGTCTTGAAAAAGTCTTACCTAGTCAGCTTCCCAGTGTGTGCAAGAGAAATACTGTCATATCAGTAAACATAGAATGAAACCATCAAGCCATTACATCCGTCCCCAGTGGTGCACCCTTAGGGAACTCAGGATGGGAAAGCACAGGAATCTGGCCCCAGATGGCTAAGGTGTATATCAAAAGAATGCTTTCAGTAAGCTCAAACTCTTGCATCTTTCCATACATAGAAAAGTGCTAAATTAATTAGCTTGAGACACCTCGTTTTCTTTAACTGACAGTAATCTTTTGAAGTGCAACAACCCAGTCTTTGTTGCAAAAACTCCTCCATATCCTCTCTCTTCCCTTACCTCTTCAGAGCAGTTCCTCAGAGCTATCTGAGAGGCTTTGACTCTGGCCTAAGTCCCCAGTTCTGTCCACCAAATAAAACATAACTCAGCTTTTAGGCTGTGTGTTTTTTCTCTTTCATTCAACAGGTGCAATTTGTCTTTGATACCACCATAAAGGCAGGAAGGAAAGATCCTCACTTGGAGACTTTAGAGACGGCAGGGCCCAGATGACACACTTGATTTCAGATTTCTAGCCTCCAATATTGTGAGATACTAAACTTCTGTTTTTAAGCCACTCCATTTGTCATTCTGTTTTGTGGCAGACACAGGAAATAAATCCCTGGAGAAGGGAAAGACTACCCACTCCAGTATTCTGGCCTGGAGAATTCCATGAACTGTATAGTCCATGGGGTCGCAAAGAGTCGGACATGACTGAGTGATTTTCACTCACTAGGAAATAAATACAAAATGTACATGTGTAGCCTTTTTCTATTGCTAAACTATTTTCTAAGTAGATTATAAGAAGACTTCATGATCTATTATATATATATTTAATATTTATTTCCTTATTTATGTCTTTGTTGCAGCATGTGGGGATCTTTAGTTGCAGCATGTGGGATCTGGTTCCCTGACCAAGGATTGAACCAGGGTGCCCTGCATTGGGAGTGCAGAGTCTCAGCCACTAGACCACCAGAGAAGTCCTCACAATATCTTCCATTGATTAATTACTTCCTGTTTTCATCACCATCAAATATATATGACATTTTGTCACTTGAGTGTATGTTCCTTGATTTTTTGTCTCATCACAACAAAGATTTGGAGTGACGGACATTAAAGCCCCCTCAGCGTGTCACAGCTCTCAGGTCTTGGATAGACCGTGTTATAGCTCTCAGGTCTCGAATGGACCATGTTATAGCTCTTAGAAAAATCAGTGTTATAGCTCAGTGTTACAGCTCTATTTTATTTAGAAGATAGCAGGAAAATCCATCTTCAAGGTGTGAGGGCACATCGATCTAAAGACACGAGGAGAAGAGCAAGAGAGAACTAGCTTTGGCTCCTCTGTTTATATATTTATCTCTCCCTGGGCCTGTCCTGTGTAAACTGGGCAAGCCAGGAGTGTTTGTTTTACCTGAGGTCCTCATTCTGGTCCTGGGACCTTCTTTTGTTTCATTTTCACGAGCTTTTCTCTTCCTTGTCTTGTAGCCACCACGATTTTGGACTCCTTTTCCCCATTCTACCTATCTAACAATTTGAAATCTCTGAGAATTTATATTAAGTAAATTGTATTTTTCTACTATTTAACATGGCACTTAACTATAGATCAACAATTCAAAGGACACATTTGAAGACTTAACCCTTTTTAATTAAAGTTTTAAAATAAGACTTTAATACTGACATGATATTGAGACATTTAAGAAATGATTTACTACATGACTTATCCACATTACAACTATACTATAGTTTCTAAATTTTCTGTGATCATTTGGTAAATCCCTTAGGAATAGCTTGATATTATATTATATTCATATTATCCTTCCACCAAAAGTTTTTAAAATGTTTCTTAAGGTTCACTGATGATTAAAGATAAATTTGAATTATGTGAACCCCCAAAGAAGGTCTGACTTATTCAGACCCCAAACCAAGTTTGTCAAGAAATATTCCCTAATATTTTTCTTTAAATTATTTATAGTCCATTGTGTAGTCACTGTTGAGTTCTGTTGCACCCTGTGGTGTGCAATTTAGGAGACTATGGGACAGTAGAAAATGGACCTATACTCTTCATTGGGAAAGTGGTAATTTGACCTCCAGTACATCGTTGTTAGCCTTCCCTGGTACCTCAGTGGTAAAGAATCTGCCTTCCAATGCAGGAGATGTGGGTTCAACCCCTGTGTCCGGAAGATCCCCTGGAGAAGGAAATGGCAACCCAATCCAGTATCCTTGCCTAGAAAATCCCATGGATAGCGGGTAACGAAAGAGTCAGGTGCATTTTAGCAACTAAACCACCACAACATCGTCACTGTTAACACTGACATGTCTCAAGCTTACAGTGCTCCGATGAACTCTAGTGCCTTCCTATATCCCTGATACAGATGGCAATTTTGTTCTCTGCCTCCTCTTCTTCCATCTTCCCAAACTGTTCCATGGGGTATCGTATAGTTCCTAAAAGTCCCATTGATAACATAATCAATCTCTTACCAATATCTCTGAATCACTTTTTTATTTTTTTCTTAAAATGTACCCTTCTTTTCCTTCCTTTTCTGAAGCATCTCAGCATTATATTTTTAGTTACTCCACATTTTAAAATGCAAGAAACCAAGAAAGAAAAGTTTCTATAAAATTCTCATTATGTCTTTGCCTTAAGGAAAATTTCCTTAAAATGTCCTGACAACCTTCTTAAAATGAGAGAAGAGAGAAAAATAAAGAAAATATCATAAATTAATATCCTAATAATTATCCTATCTCAAAGTTTTAATGAAGAATGATAATGTTCAACAACAGAATGAGGAAAAGAGAATATATGATAAAAGGCTGAGGAAGGAGAGCAATTTTCAAAAATTATTTATTTATTTGGATCCCTGTTGGAGCACACAAACTCTCTCATTGTAGTCCATGGGCATAGTTAGTCTGCAACAAATGGGATCTTAATTCTCTGACCAGGGATCAAACCTGTGTCCCCTACACTGCAAGGCAGATTCTTAACCACTAGACCACCAGGGAAGTCCTAAGAGCAGTGTTATAGAAAGAAGAGATAATCTTATACCTAAACCTCAAAATATTCTCTATATGCTCAACACACATAGTGAATGTATTTAAATGATTAGGATGGATAGATGGTTTTAAAAGATAAAAGTAGGTACCTGGATAGCTTAGAAACCAAATATATCATGCATAAATACACATTAGCACAACACACACATATGTGCATCCCATTAAATATTCTTTTAAATATTTGGATGAGAGGGAATTGTAAGTAATTGATGAATAATGATGTGTTCTGTTGGAGCTTGTAGATCTGGCTGTTTTAATAAAAATTGGAGAAAATTCATCTTAAAGCTAAATTTCATATATTTGCATTTTCACTTAAACCATGTTCCACCCTAATTTGACTACATTAAAAATACTGTAAGAGGACAACAAAAATCTTTTCTAACCAACAACATATAGAGAAATAGAATATTATTCCATCTGGCCTTATTCAAGTTGTCATATTATATTGGCTAATTTTCTCTGACCTGATAAAGCATATAATCTAATTTTGCCAAAGCTATATTATTATAATCACTATGAGTAGATTTGTGGAAGTTAGTAATTCTTGAGCATAAAATTTAGAATGTAGGAAATAAGCTTGACCAGGTCAAGGGATTTACAACTCAGAAATTCTATTACTTTATAATGAGCAATTTGGTTTTATAGATGGAATATTAGATATGAAGAGAGTCAAGAGTCATACTTCTGTTATTTTAAACACTATAATCATTAAATCAATTTATAATTAGACCATTGCTAACCTTATTCAAATTATAATAATTCCTTGGGGACTGAAATTTTGACAAAAATGCATGTAAATAATAACTGTTACCTGGGTTTTTCATAATATGAACACATCAGACAGTGTCAGAAGTCTACTCCCAAATCTTTCTCTTCCTTTTAACTCCTTCTGCTGGATGTGGGTTTATCAAAACTAACTCTATCACTTAGTGAATCTCTGTGTAGACTAAGCGTCATTCCATTTCACCAAGCTTACAACTCCTGGGCCTCCATGGGTTTGTTCCTCCCACTAAGGAAAGTTATCCCCTTTCCTCTTCATTTATCCACAATCTATTATTTTCTAGCACCCCTTGAAATGTCATTGTTAACAGGGTATGCTTCCATCTCTAATATTTTTTGCATTGCAAACCTACTGCACAAGGAATGCTCTGCTACTCCAGGTATTCCCTTGGCTTACTCTTTGACTGTATTCAGACGTCTACTCAAATGTTCTTGGTCTTTCCCTATTTACAGTTTCAACCCCTCAACTCTGCTTCTGCCTTTACCTGTTGGGGGCCAGTGTGAGGAACTCCGCCCATGGCAAAGGTCATGAGGAAAAAGAAGCTTGGCATATGTAAAGGCGTGATCAAGCCTCAGGAGATCCCCTGTTCCCGAGCATCTACCTCACAACCAGAGTACTTTACAGGGAGCTCTCCCCCGTAACCATTTCTCTCTGAGAAGGAGTTAACTTGCAGTCCCAGTTAATAAACATTCCTGGGCGTGATAAGAGTGTTTTAGCTTACAAACTCTGAAGGTTCTCTAGCCTGCCTGATCAGGTTGTCCAGCCACATGTGATTGTTTACAGCCTCCCAGCTGTGAGAGGCATGGGATGCTTTAAAACTTTCTAAATACAGACTCTTTGAGAAGTTAGATTATTAGTATAGTATTGGTGGGTTGATTAGGAATTATATTGGTGAAAGGTTTTTTCATTTGTCATGCCAATAATTACTGCTAATTCCCTGCCTTGGGTGTGACAAGGGTGGCTCAGGTCAAACCTCTCTGCTGACAGACTAGCTTGTGTGACAACCTCTTAACCATAAACAGCAGAGAGTTTGGAGTATTAGCATAGGGCTTTTCTCATTTGATTGCCCACAGGCCTTCATATCCTTAGGCACCTGAGAATATATTAATCAATGTATTTGGAATATAGAAAAGGAAATATAGTAGTTTTTGATGTTAGCAATACTAGACTTTTTGAGTTAATGAATTTTCTCTTTTGTTATAGACTACTGTACTTTGTTATAAATCACTGTGTCCTTGCTATGCAAAACTGTAACCTTATCACTATCTTAAGACTAAATAGATTGTAAAGGGAACATTGGTGAAGGGTTTTCACTTGTTGGACTGATGTTTGCTGCTAAGTCTTCATATTCCCTACCCTTGTAATAAGTATAACTAGCATATAGGAGAAATAAGTATTAACCTTTAAGCATATAAGAGAAATAAGTATTAACCTTTAAGACTAATCATGTTAAACCTTAGGTTAAGTAAATTCCTTTCTTGATTGTAACTCACTACACCCTCACCCTATAGGAATGCAACTTTATTTGGAGGGTGGTGCCTTGGAAAAATAAGGTTTCTGGTTAATTGACCAGTATCAGAAAGGGCCATAAAATGTCAGCGGATCTCATGGTCAGAAGATGATGTAAAAACTCATAAGACCTTTGTATAATTTTATATGAAACACCTGATTGTGACAAGGGTCAGGTCTGCTGACCCCCACGTGACTCTGTATTCATCCCTATGTGTAACAAAAGGTATATAAACAAACCTTGAAAAATAAAGAAATCGAATCAGTTCTGGAAAGACTGATTCCCTCATGTCGTTCCTTTCTGCTCCCCAATTTTCAGGCTGAATTCCCATCTGGAGCGTGGGTGCCCGCCATTCAGATGGTGCTGAAGGACTTAGGTTAAAATTTAAGCCCGGAAGGCAGGCTGTGCCTCAAGGAAAATAGCTTACTCCTTATCTGGTGACTCAGAGCCTCCTGACCGATTCTTAACAGATAACTTATGACCTGGTCAAGGAAACCCCTCCCAAGAATGTATCTCTCTGTCGGACTTTTCTGGGTAAAAATTGACCAAATGCCGCAGGGTGATCAGCCAACCGTTTCAACTTAATTACCTGCAAACTTTTCCCACCAATCAAATGTATCCACCTCACCTATGGCCCCTACTTCATTGTATCCCATACCCTGACCTCATCCCCACCTACCTGTGATTTTTTTGTATAAAAGTCCCTCACGACTGGCTTTCAAGGTTCACTCCTCCTAAGGAGATCGAACCCCGGCGCGCCGGTCTAATAAATCCTCTTGCTGATTGCATCGAATTCGAGTCACTGTGGTCTTTGGGGTGACGGTTCCCGAGAAAAGGCCGCGAGGTCTTACAGTGCAAATTCCTTGTTCGGAATTTTATTGGTACCCCACATAAGCCAAGTTATTCAGCCCCTTTCTCTCTCTCTTACTATTTTCTGGCCAAATTCCCATCTGGTGCATAGGACCCACCAAGCCTACTAACTTTGCCTGGGCTTCTAAGATCGGACCGGTGGAGGTATTGGGGGGAGGGCCTCAGTGCCTCCTCTCCTTCGGGAGAATGAGAAGACGCCTGAGGCCTACGTAGGTGGTGATTGGTACCCTGTGTTAACCAAGTTATTCGGCCTCTTTTTCTCTGCTAAATTCCTAATCCCTCTCTACCTGTAATTAAATGTTTTTTCTAGGACGCCTATTCTGTCCCCACCTTCGAATTACCCTGGATCCACAGGAGCTGGACCCCGGCATTTACCCTTTTTATTTTTCTTTATAGTACATTCTCATGCACACATATCAAAACTGACAAAGGAAGATACTCATCAACAGCAAAAACGGAGACTAGAACAGTAAATATTTAATGAATGATTGAATGGATACTAGAAAATTCCTAACTGCACAGCACAATGTTGTTATTTATTACTTTGTGTGTTTTAGTTGCTAATTTTTTCATGTTATGTGTTGCAGTTAAATAGAATTTAAGTTTATTATTAAATCACTTACTGAGGTGTTATTTTCTGGGTTAGTTAAAATATTTTCCACATAATACCATTAATTCATCTGGCAATATTTTCCTTTAATGTGTAATTAACAATAAATCTATTGATTACATCTATTAACTTTTTTAACTTAAACAATGTAGGTCTTGTGAGCTCTAGAGCAGTGAAAAATACACCTCTTGCCTACACTTAAATAGAAGTGATTTGAAGAAAACCCAAAACTCTGTTCAAATCAATCATATGCTTAAAATCATAAAACAAGGGTGAAGGAGTTCAGAGAAAGCTAATACTAACATGATACATGATTACATAATTACATAATACATAATAGGTGATTTTAGGAAACTTAGAGTGGTCTAAAAATCAAATTTTATGTGAAACAATATTGCAAGCAGTGAAACCACAATCAGATAATTATTTTTTCTTACAGGCATTTTATTTCCTATTACTATTCACTTTTTTAATCTTTCAGTTTTTCTGGACAATACATTTCCTTTGTTTTACTGAGTTACTTCTTGATTATATGTTTTCTACCAAAGCCATTTAAATAATTCTATTTATAAGACATAATTACAATTCTTATTTTTCCATAAACAGTAAAATCAAACTCTAACAATTCCAAATAATAATTATAGCTCAAACAACTCAGGATTAGTCTAGTCATACAGAAGTTAAAACAAATTAATTGAGAATCAAGAAGAACAGTTTAATTTCTTAAAGATCTCCAAATTAGAAAATAAGTGAACAACTTGGTATAAGAAGAAAAAACAGTAAAATTCTCTGCATAACCTTCAGCATTTCTATAGACATTTTGAAAATAAAGGATGCTCTGATATATGCTCTTGTAGCAAATATTCTTAGTAGCACTGGTATCTTTAAATTGCACTGATAGTTTTAATTTAAATTAAGCTCATTGTTATCAGTCCCTGCAGATGTGTGAAAAGTTTACTGTCTAAATGGCACCATAAAGTAAAACTGAATAATACTACAATAAAAATGAAGGCAGGTTAATTAAAATGAAACCCATGAAGATTTGTCTATGAGAGACATCCTATTTCATTTTGTAAGTCAAATTCTCTTTCTCCCTTCTCCATATTTCCAAATTTTAAAGCTTTCAATTTGAAACTCTGTTTTATAGTAAATTTGAGTAGAGTTCCCTTTCAAAACATACCAATGTGTGTGAGCATTTTTTAAAAAAAAAACAAACCACTTATCTTTTTTTTCTGTTTTAAGGCAGTGCATTTAAATCATTCCAAACAGTATATTATGAAGGCGAGCAATCAGGCAGCCAAGCTGAAAAGAGGAATGAATTTGCCTGAGAAATAAAAGGAGGAGTGCAGCTAAAAATGAAATATTTCATGTTATTTAAATTGCAAATGTAGTTATTTTTTATCAATGCCTCCAATACCATTTTGGCAGCTTTGAATAAATGATGAAAGTAGCATCTTTTTCTTGCCACTGTTATCAACAATTTAGACAGAGCAATTAATTTCTTCTAGGTACATGAGGATTTTTTTTTCTTAAAAATTCTGGCAGCTATTTTTTTTTTAAGTGTTCAGGATTTCTCTCCATCTACTTGGTGGTACATCTGATAATTTCATAAAAATTATGGGGGCAGGAAGAAAGCAAGATTAGTACCAGAAGAATAATGGCTTTCTTACAGAATTAATAAACATGCCATTTTCTACCATTTCCTTCATTTTATATTGAAAGTTTGAGTTTGCATTCAGTATTTCAGCTTCTTGAAAAGAAGATTTATAAATATTGTAACTTTTGAAGTACCTTCTAAAATAAACCGTTACTAAATATTTCCACATTGCTTGTAATCCAGATCTCTCTCTATTTAGCCCTCTTAACTATGACAGGTAGGCTTCCTCATGGCTCAGATGCTAAAGAATCTGCCTGCAATGCAGGAGACCCAGGTTCGATCCCTGGGTTGGGAAGATCCCCTGGAGAAGGAAATGGCAACTCCTCTAGTATACGTCCCTGGTGGTTCAGATCGTAAAGCATCTGTCTACAATGTGGAAGACCCAGGTTCAAGCCCTGGGTTGGGAAGATCCCTGAGGAAGGAAATGGCAATACACTCCAGTACTATTGCCTGGAAAATCCCATGGACACAGGAGCCTGGTAGGCTACAGTCTATGGGGTCTCAAAGAGTCGGACATGACTGAGCGACTTCACTTTCTTTCCAGTATTCTTGCCTGGCAAATCCTATGGACAGAGGAGCCTGGTGGGCTACAGTTCATGGGGTCACAAAGAGTTGGACACAACTGAGTGAATAGGAGTCTCTGAGTCAGTTTTTCCCCAAGGCAGCATGCCATAAACATGCCCTTCACTGTCATTTGAGCTAGGTACTATAAACTTGGAATTGAGTTTGGTTCAAAGCTATTTCTATATTTCCACTGGGTAAATAAAGTTGAGTTTGTACCTCTTGCCCTCATGTGAAAGTGAGTTTTGTTATTTTACTGCCCATCTTACTAGGGCAAAATACTTCTCAGTGGAGGGCTCCTCTACTTAATTCCTGTGAACCATGGTGCTGAAGAACACTCTTGAGAGTCTCGTGAACAGCAAGGAGATCAAACCAATCAATCCTAAAGAAAATCAACCCTGAATATTCACTGGAAGGACTGATGCTGAAGCTGAAGCTCCGATACTTTGGCCACCTGATACAAAGAACTGACTCATTTGAAAAGACCCTGATGCTGGGAAGGATTGAAGGCAGGAGAAGGGGATGATAGAGGATGAAATGATTGGATGGTATTCGACGCAATCTGATGTGATGTCTGATTCAATGGGCATCAGTTTGAGCAAACTCCAGGAGATGGTAAAGCTAAGCTGCAGTCCACATGTTCGCAAAGAGTCGGACACAACAGAGCGACTGACTGACTGAACAATAATAACAGGAATTGTCATTTTCCTTGTGTTTTAAAAATATATCTTAATATACTGTGAGATTTTAGAGAGCACATATTGTTTTGGTTAATTCTATGATAGTAATGATCATGGTTTAAGTGTGTTAAGCTCTGACTACATCCAGGTATTTTTCCACATGTTCTATATATATCAGCACATGGGATTCTTACCACAAATCCATGGGGTTAGTATCATTATTATAAATTTGTTTTGGATGTGAAAGCCAAATAATAACCAGTAAGTGGTTGAGCTGCGTTTGACCTAACCTCTAATATTATGTCCAAAAATTATTTTATATGTAAATACTTAATGTTTTTACTGAAGATAGTTGCTTTACAATATTGTGTTAGTCTCTGCTGTACAATGAACCGCCATCTATATGTACACATATATCCCCTCTTTCTTGGACCTCCCTGTCCCCCTTCTTACCCCTCTAGGTCATCACAGAGCACCAAGCCGACCCCCAGTGCTATACAGCAGGTTCCCACTAGCTACCTATTTCACACATGGTAGTGTATATATGTCAATCCTAATCTCCCAGTTCATTCCACCCTCCCCTTCCTACCCCTGTGTCCACATTTTTTTACTCTGTGTCTGCATCTAAATAGTTTTATACCCAGAATATGTTGAATTTAAACCCACTGAGAGGATGACGAGGCTATCAACCACCCCAAGTATGATGATATTTATGAGTCTGCAATTCAAAGATCTTTCACATCTCTACCTGTATATGGAAGAGAAAAACATGCTTCTGTCGAAAACAACCATAAATGTGGACCATAAGAGCCGCAATACACATTTTCTAGTCTTTGGACCCTTCTCATTTTCTCAGCTACAGTCACTGATAGGGAGACTTTTCAATTTACTACAGTCTAAGCTAGATTCCCAGGAAATATTTTTATCGTGGTAACCTACCAGGGCAGGCTGTTAGGAAATGAATTTACAACAGAAAGTTTTGTTCACAAAGGTCTCAGTAGCAAAAATTTAACAAGATTTGCTGAGTACACCATGAGTAATGGATTTAAGAAGGTCAACAAAACCGACAATTTTATTGTGTACTATATGGTATTATATTTCATCAATTCTTTGGCCTCCATGTGGTAATCTTTCAAAAACTTTTTAGAGCTATTACTTAAAACCATTTATTGAATTTTGGTATAATCTCACAGAGTTCTGTATTATTATTTTTTTCTTCAGGATGAAATCCAAATTATTCTTTGATTAGCATTGTTTTCTAAAGTATAACTCAAATAATGACAGGGTTAAGAGTCCTTGACATTTCAGTATAGCTTATTCTTCATTTTCCAGTTATTTATTAAAAAGCACTTTTAATTTTAATCATATATATTGACTTGAGACCATCTGTTTGGATAAGCTTGAAAAAAATCTATTTTCAGGAAATTTTGGCATATATTGAAATCATTTGCTTACCTTATTCCCTCTAACTGGTCATTAATTCATCTATTTATTCAATTGTCAAACATTCATTAAAAGAATATATTAAACACTAAGCATTGTACCAGAATCTAAAGATATTTTGCTGAGCAAAACAGACATAGTATCTTGCCCTCAGCCTAGTTAGAAAACTAGACATTAATAGGGAAATTACACCAATATATAAATTCTAACTGTGTTAACTTCTATGAATCAAAATATATTGGTAACTATGAGTTCTTATAGGAGATACATACTATCACTATAGAGGAGTGGGAGTAAGGTGTTGGAAGAGTCCTACCTAATGCATTAAAGTTTGATGTAGTTGCAGGTGAGAAGAGCATTTTAGGCAGAGGAAATAGCATATGTAAATGTCCTGAAGGGAGAGGGCATATAATCTGAAGAAATTGAAATAGACCCAGTTTAGCAGAGAAATACAAAGAAAAGGTAGAGTGACATTAGAAGAGGCAAGAGAGTAATCTGTAAAAGGCCAGATTACATAAAATTTTAAAGATTAAGGATGCCAGTGTTTATTATAAAATAATGGAGCCACTAAATATTTCAAGTTGAAAGATGCTAACAAATCAGAATTGCATTTTGAAAAGATCATAGCAACTACATTATAGAGATTGGATTGGGAGTGGAGTAAGAGTGGATATGAAAAAAACTGAATTAAGAATATTACGTGATAATCCAGGTGAAAGGCAATGGAGTCCTAGAGTTCAAGAGGGGATAAGAACATGAAGACACATTGGATTTCCTATGACAAAGCAAGAGGATATTTCAAAGTTACTTTTGGTTTCCAGCTTCAAAAAAGAGTCAGGTAAATGGAACTACATTTTATGATAAGGGACACAGGAAAAAAATAATAGATTCCCTGGAGATGCCTTTGAAACATGTAAATGAATGAGATAGAAGGTGTTTACAGGTCTTAGAGCACAGAAGAGAGATTGAGGTTAGAGACAGAATTTGTGTCATCAATGTGTGAATAAAATTTTAAAAAAGAGGAAACAATGACTCAGATTAGAGGGATGCTAATTCTCCAAAGGGCTTCCCTGATAGCTCAGGTGGTAAAGAATCTACCTGCAATGCAGGAGACCCCAGTTCTATTCCTGGGTCAAGAAGATCCCCGGGAGAAGGACAGGCTGCCCATTCCAGTATTCTGGCCTGGAGAATTCCATGGACTGTAGAGTCCATGAGGTTGCAAAAGTCAGACACAACTGACGTGGGTAAAAGAGGATGGTTATCCAATCTTATTGGTTTTTTTTTCAAATATATCTCAAATACATCATATTTTCACCACTCTCAATTTGGCTACTCTTGTTCAGAATCTTATTACCTCTACCAAATTAATGCCTACGCCTCCTAATGGATATTGCTACATTAGAAGAGACACTTTGCATTCCATTTTCACACAGCGAGTGTCAGCATATTCACTTGAAATCCTTCCATATTCTCTAACTTCTAGAGAATACAGTCTCTAAGTTAAGCACACAAACCACTCCTTTAAAATAAGATCCTTGCCTCTATCTTACCTTTTATCTTTTCACCTGGTCTGCTTAACTTTTGGGAATACAGAAGTAAATTCACCAAGTAGCTTCACTCATGCAGGTCACAGATCAGCAGATCTAGATCTTGCCAGATCAGTGCAGGTTTACTGAATGAAGGAAGGATTCTGTAGCTATCTCCCCCAAAGTGTGGAGTTGAACACATCACTGTTACTTTTTCAAAAACACAGAGCCATTGCTCAGGCACTGTTGTCTGTCAATTGAGTATGAGTGGGAATGGAAGTTTTTGAACCTAAAATTCACATACAGTCAGAAATTCATTAATATATTTCATTCTCCTGTCCAGAATTTTGTAATATGGATAAAGTAACATTAGCAGAGAGATTTTTTCAGCATCTCTCAAGTTCTGACCTCTTAGGCTCCGAAAGGTAACCTGGAGCCAATAGTAAAGTATCACAGTTATGAAAACAACCACATGAAGAGATATTCCTTCACTTACCTCGATGAAAAATGACAACTGTCAATGAAGGCATGTGAGTGTGTTTTTACTTTTGAATGAAACAAATCCTCAAGGGTCATTTCCTTATCAAAAATATTATTCAGGGATAATATTTATGTCTTTGTAGGTGAAGTGTTTCCAGGTGAAAAATTGGCTGCAAATACAAATACAGTTAACTTTAAAAAGATGCCTCTTCTAAGTTGATCAAAGTTAAATCACATGTAGATAAAAGTCACTGTTATGATCATGTTCCCTAGCAACTTAGGGCTCCAGATTTCTTTTTCAGAATGCATTTCCAGCTGTTTCAAGTTGGTTTATGATTGTTGTATCTGTTGATATCATTGACATTCTGTTTTATATTTTATCTTCATTTTGTGTTTAAAAAAAAACCATAAACATAATTTTTGTGTGCTATTTAACTTCCTATCTTTCAATTCAAGACTTTGAGGGCAGCTGGCAGTTTCAGTGAAAAACAGTACAATCTAACTGACTTATTTCTCTTCATTTGTCCAATTGAAATGAAATCACCAGTCTAACAGAATGCACATTTTAAAAAAGTGTATATTTGCATTTGCATAAAGAAAGTAGTTTATCACCTGAGAACAGGATTGTCCAAAAAGACAATTACATTTTAAACATCTCCCCTACCATCCTCATTTCATCTCCTCCAACTATACCAAATTCTTCATTTCTAAGCAAATGCCTTTCTTTTCTGTTTAAGAAAATGGAAGTTACTTTTTATTAGTAGGTTCTACTGTTTCAACTTGTTCTTTAACTGCATATCCTGTTAATTATCAAGACTGGATGACTTCACCCTGCCCCCAACCCTTGACTAATTTCTTAGACGAATTTTTCTGCCAGGGCCTTTGATCCTTGTATGATTGGTGACCTGAGAGACTAGCATTTAATCAAGCTTTACTTCTACCATGTAAATTGGAGGGCTGGAACAATAATTCCAGTTTTTTAAACTGATATTCAATCAAAAATATTGTGTTGCTAACTGTAATATTAAAATTATGCTAACATTATCTATATAATATGAAACATAAATAATATCATAGTGTCAAAGAAAATATTTTGAAGGTAAGACATAACTTTATTTCATTATCTTCCCATAGACTATCTTAAAACAACTTCTTTCACAGACATGTCCAAATTCCCTGTTCAAATCATAATGGGATATCATTGCTTTAGTTGACTGTTATCACTATTGTTGGGCAAGTATATTAGAGACATGGGATATGTTATATGCATATGTAATGAAAATCCAGAAATATCCCATTAATAAAGCATTATTAAGATAGATATAAAATGCACTAATTTATTGTCTATTTATGAAGACAAATTAATTCCACATAGCTAATAATATGCATGGTTTATCCCAGAGTTTTGCATGAACATGTAGCTATCAAAATATTTTTAGTTCAGTTCAGTCGCTCAGTCATGTCTGACTCTTTGCAACCCTATGGACTGTAACACACCAGGCCTCCCTGTCCATCACCAACTACCGGAGTTTACCCAAACACATGTCCATTAAGTCAGTGATGCCATCCAACCATCTCATCATCCTCTGTCGTCCCCTTCTTCTTCTTCCTTCAATCTTTCCCAGTATTGTGGTCTTTTCCAGTGAGTCAGCTCTTCTCATCATGTGGCCAAAGTGTTGGAGTTTCAGCTTCAACATCAGTCCTTCCAGTGAACACTTAGGACTGATTTCCTTTAGGATGGACTGGTTGGATCTCCTTGCAATTCAAGGGACTCTCAAGCTTCTTCTGCAACACCACAGTTCAAAAGCATCAATTCTTCAGTGCTCAGCTTTCTTTATAATCCAACTCTCACATCCATACATGAGCACTGGAAAAACCATAGCCTTGACTAGATAGACCTTTGTTGGCAAAGTAATGTCTCTGCTTTTTAATATGCTGTCTAGGTTGGTCAGACTTTTCTTCCAAGGAGTAAGCGTCTTTTAATTTCATGGCTGTATTTTAAATACGTATTTTCTTAAAATATTTTAACTGAATCTGTTTATACAGATGAAGCATAAAAATGCATTTGACTCCTGTTAACTTCCTAACATAGATGTGACTAATAATTTTAAATCCAGATGCCAAAAATATGTTAAAACTTAATTTCACAATGTTGTTGCAATAAATTTAAATTTACATAGTACTAAATTATATTTATGGAAAGACTACAATAATTAAATATACTTTAGAACTTATTTCTAATTGATATTAAAATTACTTGAATGAGTGCTTAATAAATAATTAACACAACAGCATCCAGGGTTTGAGAAATATCATAGTCATTTATCCAAATCAAAATTAATCAGAAATATAATTTACACATGTGATTTATGAACTTAAAAAGGTTATTTCTAACATTTAGTTTTTTCTCAGAATATTTATATGAATTAGAACAATCACCAACCAACAGGTTAATTACAACACAGTGTGAAGTATCATGTTGTTCTTAAGCAGAAGTGATGTTTAAAAAAAAATAATGTGAAGTCGGGTATTCAAAGACAAACAGTTATAGAGATATTCAAATTATAGGAAATGTGCAATGTCAATCTGAATTAGCAAGTTGAAGTGGGTGTCTTTTTCCAAATGTCCATTAATGCTAATAAGGAGAGAAGTGAAAAGTATTGGAGCTCCATTAATCAGGAGTTGTCAATGGTAGGTCAAAAGAAATAAGTGATGAAGGCAAATTTTATACACTTAGTAATAAGTAGGAGATTATTATGTATGATTTTATCTTAATTGGTTTTGAGAATTAATTGGGTGGTAACAAAAGCTGGCATAAAGCTTTTCATTTGAATAGAACAATTAAAAACGCTAAAAGGCTTGGAGTTGATGATAACCACTCTGCTGGATTAACTCTTAGCTATAAAATCAGAAGAGATTTATTATTTATCTCAAAATTGAGTTAATGTTAATGATTAATGTATATTACCTAGCTAGGAGCATTTCTACTTTTCAGAGCTTGTTTTTTTGGTCAAGGTCAAGTCTGTATAAAATTGATATAATAGTGACTTCCATGACTACATATTTTTTCTCATTTACATCAAAATTGGAAAATATATAATGAAAGTAACAGGACATAGTATTTATTACCCTATACCCCAAGAAGTGTACTCTTTTTCTTTGTCATCTAGAATAACTGCCATTCTACAAATAATAATGGGCTTAAATTAGAAATAACAATCACTTCTATATTCACGTTTGAATAAGTTTAAAATTATATATCTCAGTTTTTCCTATGTTTAATTTCTGAAAATTTCAAATCATCTTTAAATGTAGTAGTTAAATCAGAAATATAAATACTAACTTTGGCATTTGTTATAAATAAAATATTTTGAGATGATTCTTAATTTGTCAGTAAATTAGGGATAGAGTTCACTTTCAATTACACTAACGTTGAGGCTGATCATGTGTCTCTAGAATCTTGTTAAAAAAGATTATGGCTGGAGAATAATATTAATTCAGAAATTATATATATATAGTACTGATGCTATAATATATATTTTTAGATTTATGCATAACTGGTTAATATTCAACAGGAACCATTAACTCTTCTCCTAACTTCTATCAACTAATTTCTTATCCAATATTACAAACTCACTTTTGCCACATTTTATCTTAATATTGTTTAAAAAGTGGAGACATTTTTGTATGTCACCAGATTGTTAAGCAGATTATTTAGAACAATGCTAAATGCCTTGGGTACTTACATAAGTGAAATGAAACAATTTAGATTTTGTTTTATTTTGATATATAATGCAGATTCTGTTTTCAATAGATATGAAATAAAAATCAAGATATTCTATAGTGCAAAATGTTTGCTTTAAATTGAGTGTAGATTTTTCCCCTTTAAAATATATTTGCAAAAAAACATGCCATATAAGATTTAAACACCTCAATTATATTTGTAATGAATTAATTATTCAGGTAAGTAAAATTTATTTTATACTCACATTAACAAATATTGGAATCCGATGGAAATTTAGAATATATCTAAATAGACATAATAAATAAAACAAGAGAACGAGTGAACATAATGAAGCAACAGAAAATGTATTATCTCAACAAGAAATGTTGAATTTTGTCTTTCGAAGCTTGTTCCAAAGTGGTAAGCTTTTTGTATTCATCAGGAGTGTTTGTTTTCACATTTTCATGTCATTCAGCAGTCTTTGGCAAGTTCTTTGTGGCTAAGGAAATTTAAAACTGCTTTGAAATTCTCTGAGCAACTCACAGACCCCATCAAAATATACTGCCATAGTATCAAGAAATGTTGAAGAATTATACCTTTAAAGCTGGGCCAAGAAACCTAGCCAGCATCTTTCTCTCTTTCATTATCAAGCAGAGTTCTATACCGCCTGCCTTTGGGCTAGGCAATCCCATAGATATTTCCCATACAACTGCATACTGCCAAAGTTTTTAGACCAGAAAACACTTTCCTCACTCTGGGGAAGAAACATGGTGTAAGCAGAAAAAGTAGTATGCAAAAGCAAAACTGTCTCTGCCATTAACCAACAAATGATGAAACTCTCCGGCATTTGGTCTTTATATCCAGAAAATAATGGGAGTGCATTGTAGCATCTCTGGTGTCTCACAGAGCACTCAAAGTATAAGTCTTCCTTTCCAGTCAGTGAAATGTCCAGTTCTCACATAGGACCAGAATTTGACTATATTACACAAATCTCATAGAACCATTCTCTAAGCTAAACAGTCAGTTAAAAGGAGCAAATTTTGGGGTGGCTAAGTAAGGAAGGGATGAAGGAAGGATTCATAGGAAGCTGCTTCTGGACATCTTGAATTCTCCAGGTCCCTCAAATTAAGCACTCCTATCTCTGATAGATCTGATCCTTTTCCAGTGTTCTCCTGTCAAACACCATTATTCAGAAACTTTGAAAACCAAAATCTCGCCTTTGGTTCCCAAATTTAATCCATCACTAAATCCAGTCTGTTTTACCTGCTAAAATCATACAATTCTGTCCACTTCTTACATCTCCCATCTATTATAACCTCTTTCTTAAAAGACTGTAATAGCTTAAAAAATTATTTTTTTTTTGGCTGAGTCATGTTTTAGTTGCAGCACACGGGATCTTTTATCTCCGATGCCGCATGTGTAATCTTTATTTTGGCGTGTTGGATATAGTACCCAGACCAGGGATTTAGCATGAGCCCTCTACAGTGGGAGCTTGAAGTCCTGGCCATGGTACACCAGGGAAGTCCCCATATAGCTTTTTAAATTGCCTATGTGCATGCACCCTCAGTCTCTTCACTCATGTCTGACTCTTTGTGACACTATGGACTGTAGCCCACCAGGCTCCTCTGTCCATGGGATTCTCCAGGCAAGAATACTGGAGTGGGTAGCTCTTTTTTTCTCCCCCCTTTTTTTTTAAGTCATCCTGACCCTTTTATTGTTGAAATTAAAAAAAAAAAAGATATTAAATACAATGGTGAATGTATAGGACAAAACAGAATCATAAAATTTAATGTCGAATTAAGCAGTGAGCTGAATGTCTGGATCTCCAAATTGGCTTTGAACCCAAAACCGCTTAAAAAATGGGTATGCTTACTGTTAACGGCAACTGGCTTATAGGTGAGAGAATGGAAGCTGTTTCAGTTGAACTTCCAGGGAAATTCTCTTCTCAAGAACATCGTTTAGCTGTTGCTACCATTCACTGTTCAATCTGGCCAAAACTGTGTGGGTGTCCTTATTACATCTAATCGATACCTGAATAGCTTTCTTATCTTTCCCAACAGACCAAGGAGTAGAAGGCTGTGATGCAAGAACAGCAGCTAGGACACCTGTCTTCCGTGCATGTTCGTCAGCTTCTGACCTTAATTCACCTCCTGATTTTAATCTCCTTTGAACAGGGTTAGGTGGTGGAGCAACAGGTGCTGTGCCTTTGCTCACACTGGCGGGAGCACTAGCAGCTGTCTTTTCTTCTTCATTTTTACCATCTGTTTTGGCAAATCAAAGAGAACTTGTGGGATCAGAAGTTTTTTCAAACAGTAAGACCTCCGGATGCTTCTCGGCTTCATCATCTGTTCTTCATTTGAGGCAAATACTTCCAATTGGCTGAAATCTGCAAAATTTGGTTGTTCTGGCATCTGCTGAGGTGAGGTATGAACGTGAGTTACTAGGCCATTGGCATCCTCTGGGTGATGCACACCAGGACAAGGAGCCGGTGAGGGCTGTGGTCTTGGAGGCACTGCAGGAATTCGGGCAACAGCTCCAGCCTGTGGCTTTCTTGTTGTGATGGAAAAGGCCCGATTCATACCTAAAGATGATGATCTAGAATGAGAGGGCTGAGGCCTTGGAGGTGGACATGGTGGAGCAGTGTTTTCAGGAGAGGTTCCTGAATGAGACCTTGGACAAGTTACATTGTTTCCAGTCTATTCTGGATCCAAAGTAAGAGAGTCTGAAGTACTGTAACCATCTGCTACAGTATTTACAGAAGCAAATGTCACTGATGAATTTATCTTATTAGATGTTTTCACAAGCAATGGGCTTAGGGGGATTAGTACAATCACCGCCAGTTCTTCCAAGTGCCATTTCCTGCATGTGGATTTTGCTTGGAGTCGTAGGAATGGGAACTGGATGAACAATAGCAGTATCAGGATCAGCTGGTGCAGTGTTAGAATCAAATTGGGTCAGATTTTGTGAGACTGAAGAGCATTCACTAAACGTCTCTCACTGCTCACTGCTCTGATTCAGCTGAGGCCAAGTCTGGTTTAGCGACAGCACTGACAGACTTGCTTGGAGGGAGCCTCTGCAGGAGAGCCTGAATAACCTACCTCACCTGGCTGATCCCCAACATCTGCTGGATCTTCCAAATCAATCAGTTTGGGCATTAAGCTTTCAGGGAGTTTTTCTCGTAAACCATAGCCATTGTTCCTAGCAAATACCAGATGAAATGCAGCACGAAACTCAACCAGTGTAAAAGCTCCATCTTTATCAAAACCTGAGAGTTCCCAAATATGAGAAAGTTCAAGAATAGGAAGTTTCAGTTTTGTTAAAAAACTCTTTAGCTGTAGATCCTGCAGCTACACAGGAATGAATCTATTCAGATCAGGCTGAATGGTTTTAAACTGACTTACATAGTACTGTCTGTGTTCATCTGTTATTTCCCAAGGATCGTCATAACTACTGGATTGCCTACGAATTTCATTGGCAGTTGTAGCTAAAGCTACAGTTCGTACTGTTGTCTGGTCGTAGACAGAAGCAGGATGCATGGTTAAAAGAGTACTGGTTGGTGGAATATCTGCAAAACTGGCCCAGTTTTCTTGAGGTGAAGGTGGAGAATGTCCTAGCCACATGGCATCACCAGCAGAAGAGTCTGATTGTGCTTCACCAAAGGGAGCCCAGAATGGCCCAGGTTCTACAAGGGATCTCTCACTGTGTCCTCCACCGGGATGATGGTTTTGCTTCCTCCGTGTGTGTGGAGAAGTTGGTGGAGACTGCTGTGGTGAAGCTGCTGGGAATGCAGGTTCCTGCTGGTCTACAGATGCATGAAGCTGGACAGTATCATGGCTTGTGGACCCCTTTTTCACTTCTCCCCTGCCAGGTGGTTGGGGGGCTACACCAGAGTAAGACCCTTGATTTTCATAATCTGAAGAATATGAGGTTGCATGATGAGATTCCTGTTCATTCTTTGAAGCAACACATCTTGGCAGAGGATGGTCCTTTACTGTATTTATACTTTCTTCTCCAGAGGATCTTCCTGACCCAGGGATCAAACCCACATCTCCTGCAGCCCCTTCGTTGCAGGTGGATTCTTTACCTCTGAGCCACCAGGGAAGCCCTTTAAATTGTCTACTTAACGCTGTTCCCCAGCCAAACTTGCCTCCATTCTATAGCTATCAAGTTCTTTTCAAAATGTGCCTTCTGGTCACATCACTCCACTCTTCAACTTTAAAGAAAATCTGTCTGTGACTTCCCATTGCTCTTACGGTATAGCTAAATCTAACACAGTGCTATCCAGTAGAACTTTCTGCTGTAATGGAAATGTTCCTGAGCTCTCCAATATGGTGTCTACTAGCTGCAAATGGGCAATTGAGCACCTGAAATGTAGCAAGTTCTACTGAGGAACTCAATTCTTAATTCTCCTTAGTTTTAATTACTTTAAATCCAAATTTAAATAAACACATCAGCCAATAGCATCCATGTGGAGCTCAAAGATGGCCCCTGCCTTGTCTAGTCTCTACCTATTTTCTAAACTTTTCCTATACCAAGCTCCCTACCTCTTGGTCTTTCTGACTCCTCTTTTAGGTTTCACACAACTGGAAGTTGATTCAAGAAAACTGCAAATATTATGCCTCTGTTGGAGGAACTCTTCCCATTTTTTTTTTCCTAGTTAAAACCTACTCATCTTTTTTTTTTAAATGTATTTATTTTATTTTTTAATTAAATTTATTTATTTTTTTAATTATAATACTGTATTTGTTTTGCCATATATTGACACGAATCAGCCATAGGTGAACACAATCTCCCAGTGCCGAAGCCCCCTCCCACCTCCCACCCCACATCCTCTACTTGAATCATCCTGTGCATCAGCCCCATGCATCCTGCATCCTACATTGAACATAGATTGGCGCTTCGTTTCTTACAAGAAAATATACATGTTTCATTGCCATTCTCCCAAACCATCCCACCCTTTCCCTCTCCCTCAGAGTCCAAAAGTCTACTCTATACCTCTGTGTCTCTTTGTTGTCTCACATAGAGGGTCATCATTACTGTCTTCTAAATTCCATATATATGTGTCAGTATACTATATTGGTGTTTTTCTTTCTGGCTTACTTCACTCTGTATAATCGGTTCCAATTTCATCCATCTCATTAGAACTGAGTCAAATTTATTCTTTTTAAGGGCTGGGTAGTATTCCATTGTGTATATGTACCACAGCTTTCTTATCCAATCATCTGCTGATGGACATCTAGGTTGCTTCCATGTCCTGGCTATTATAAACTGTGCTGCAATGAACATTGGGGTACATGTGTCTCTTTCAATTCTGGTTTCCTCGGTGTGTATGCCCAGCAGTGGGATTGCTGGGTCATAAGGCAGTTCTATTTGCAATTTTTTAAGGGATCTCCACACTGTTTTCCATAATGGCTGTACTAGTTTGCATTCCCACCAGCAGTGTAAGAGGGTTCCCTTTTCTCCACATCCTCTCCAGCATTTATTGCTTGTAGACTTTTGGATTGCAGCCATTCTGACTGGTGTGAAATGGTACCTCATTGTGGTCTTGATTTGCATTTCTCTGATAATGAGTGATGTTGAGCATCTTTTCATGTGTTTGTTAGCCATCCGTATGTCTTCTTTGGAGAAATGCCTATTTAGTTCTTTGGCCCATTTTTTTGACTGGATCATTTATTTTTCTATACCTCAACATAATAAAAGCTATATATGACAAACCCACAGCTAACATTATCCTCAATGGCGAAAAATTGAAACCATTTCCCTAAAGTCAGGAACAAGACAAGGGTGCCCACTTTCACCACTACTCTTCAACATCGTACTGGAAGTTTTGGCCACAGCAATCAGAGCAGAAAAAGAAATACAAGGAATCCAAATTGGAAAAGAAGAAGTAAAACTCTCACTGTTTGCAGATGACATGATCCTCTACATAGAAAATCCTAAAGACTCGACCAGAAAACTACTAGAGCTAATCAGTGAATATAGTAAAGTGGCAGGATATAAAATCAACACTCAGAAATCCCTGGCATTCCTATACACTAATAATGAGAAAGTAGAAAAAGAAGTTAAGGAAACAATTCCATTCACCATTGCAACGAAAAGAATAAAATACTTAGGAATATTCCTACCTAAAGAAACTAAAGACCTATATATCGAAAACTATAAAACACTGATGAAAGAAATCAAAGAGGACACTAATAGATGGAGAAATATACCATGCTCATGGGTCGGAAGAGTCAATATAGTGAAAATGAGTATACTACCTAAAGCAATCTACAGATTCAATGCAATTCCCATCAAGCTACCAGCAGTATTTTTCACAGAACTAGATCAAATAATCTCAAGATTTGTATGGAAATACAAAAAACCTCGAATAGCCAAAGCAATCTTGAGAAAGAAGAATGGAACTGGAGGAATCAACTTGCCTGACTTCAGGCTCTACTACAAAGCCACAGTCATTAAGACAGTATGGTACTGGCACAAAGACAGAAATATAGATCAATGGAACAAAATAGAAAGCCCTGAGATTAACCCACACACCTATGGACACCTTATCTTTGACAAAGGAGGCAAGAATATACAATGGAGTAAAAACCTGCTCATCTTTTAGAGGACTTCCCAGGCGGCTCAATGATAAAGAATCCGCCTTCCAATGCAGGAAATGCAGGGGATGCAGTTTTGATCCCTGGAAAAGGAAATAGCAACCCACTCCAGTATTCTTGACTGGGAAATCTCATGGACAGAGGAGCCTGGTAGGCTATAGTCCATGGCGTCACAACGAGTCAGACATGACTTGGTGATTAACAACAACATCTTTCAGAAGATTCAAGAATGAAAATTGCTGAAAATCTTCCCTAGGGAAGCCTTCTCAGCACATGAGGCCAGTTTCAAATGTGCTTAACTCATCATCATTGTCCTTGCCATAGTTGCAGTCTGATATTTATCTTTGTTGTTGTTTCCATAAAACTAGACTGTTAGAGCAATGAAGGCTTGGACTGTTGTTGCCCAGTAATTACTATTAGCATAAAGTAAGTACTCTATAAATATTAATTGCATCAAAGAGTGATTATTTTTAATTACTCTGTAGCTCCCAAAATTCAATTTGATTTGGGCTTTTCTGGTACTATCTTTGACCAGTTTTTGTGTAAACTAAGCATACAAAATAGCAACTAAAGAAAGTTTATCCAATTGCCAACCTCTTTCCAGACCAACAAAGGAAGGGAATGCGAGAGCTTCCTTGGAATTTACTGATGCAGAAGTAATTGAACATCTGAGCTAAAAGCTCAAACAGTGACTATTAGTATCCAATTTACCCATAACAATCTAAATGACATTCAGGCTGACAAATTAGTAAAGAAAACTTTCATAACTTTCACCAGCAATCTGAGCTGTGCAAATCCCTCTGCTCTTTATATCTTAATTTAATCCTTTTGCAGTCATTTGTTCCTGTAACTGGCATCTTAATCTCTTATGTGCTTCTGGTTGTCCTCGTTTCTCACTTGTTATCAGCATGCTCTTCTGCAGCTTAATGCTTTCAGAGCCTTTTGGAGTTTTACCTGACTTAAGATTCTTAAGTTCTCTTTCAAGGATCTTTGAGTTTTAATCTTTTTCTTCATACTGACAGGCTCAATCCTAATTCCATGAATACATCTTGAACTTTTGAGGGGGAGAGGTTTATAGGGCAATCTGTGTATTCATCTAGTCTGCCTCCTACCTTGAAGACAAAGATGTTGTCTCTCTGAATTCTTTAAAGGGCATGTAATAGAGACTAGTGTACTCTGCAACTAGGTGATTGTCCATACAAGATGGTTCCATTATAATTCCATAAAGCAAGGGTCCTCAACCTCCGGGCCACAGACTTATACCTCCTGTCAGATCAGCAGCAGCATTAATGTGCACAATAAATTTAATGTACTTGAGTCATCCTATGACCAACCTAGACAGCATATTAAAAAGCAGAGCCATTACCTTGCCGACAAAGGTCCATCTAGTCAAAGCTATGGTTTTTCCAGGAGTCATGTATGGATGTGAGAGTTGGATTATAAAGAAAGCTGAGTACTGATGAATTGATGCTTTTGAACTGTGGTATTGGAAAAGGTTCTTGAGAGTCCCTTGAACTGCAAAGAGATCAAACCATTTCATCCTAAAGGAAATCAGTCCTGAATATTCATTGGGAGGACTGATGCTGAAGCTGAAGCTCCAATATTTTGGCCACCTGATGCAAAGAACTGACTCACTGGAAAAGACCCTGATGTCGGGAAAGATTGGAGGCAGGAGGAGAAAGGGACAACAGAGGATGAGACGGCTGGATGGCATCACCAACTTGATGAACATGAGTTTGAGCAAGCTCCAGGAGTTGGTGATGGACAGGGAAGCCTGGCATGCTGCAGTGCATGGGGTTGCAAGTGTCAGACATGACTGAGTGACTAAATTGAACTGAATCATCCAGAAACCAACCCCTATCCTAAACCATGGAAAACCTGTCTTCCATGATATCAGTCCCTTGTGACAAAAAGGTTGGGGACTGCTGCCATAACACACAAAATAGTTTCTGATAAATTTTATACCAGATCTCTTAAGTTAAATGACATGTATGTGAAAGTATGCTGAGAATGTCCACTTTTGGCATCTCTCAATATAACATGGGCCATGAATATGGGCACATTATGGTATGGGACCTGAAGTATGTATTTCAAAGCCATGACATACTGAGTTGCAAATAGTACACCAATATCTAACACTCTGAATCTCATCACATCAATAACGTGAAGATAATAATACTCAGAATTTACTAATAGTCAATGGACTAATGCGGTTTAAGTGCCTACTGATAGTATATTGGCAAATGTTAAACAATTTCCCTTCCTAATCCCTCTTACTTTTAGTATTTATCAAAGCCTTCCTTCTAAGAATTCTTGAGGCCATATGCATAGGGTCAGGCTTATCATTAACATCATTGAAAACAATGTTGACTTAGTCATTCAGTATCAACAGTCCACCAGCTCTTACTATCTAGTATCATTTTTGTTGACTAAATCCAAGTGCTCAGGGGAGCTGGATTTCAGACAACAAGCCTGTTGGGTTGACCATGTACTCTCCAAGGTCTTTGTGCTAGGTTAACTCTACTATTCTACATTACCTTGCCTATCATTCCAATCCCTATTGTCTTGGAAGCACCAACGCCTACATGACAATAACCACTAAATAGCTCTTTCAGTCCCTTTGTCCTTAGGAGGCAGATCCTATTCTCTCTATCCCCAAACACTGGTCTTTCAAAGGAAGGGTGGCCTAGAACCTCATTCCTGTCCTCCACTGCATTTCAAGTCTTGTGTATCATTTCTACTTCCTCCACTATATTACATCTTCATTGAAAACAACATCAGCTGACCCTCAGCTAAGGTTGCCATTGCATGCTAGATTGCCTGGCTGCCTTTACAAAGGTCAGTCAGCACAGCTGCTAAGTTCATCTGTCACTTTCATTCTTGTCTTTTCTCCTCAATTGCAAGGATTCATGCTTTTGACATCAGTGCTTATCTCTCCAGACTATAGGAAGTATCTTGTTAGGATGAAATCCTTTATACAGCCACTAAGAAATCAGAAGAAAACAGGTTCTATTTGAGAAAATCTGAGGGAAAAATGGTTTTCCAGTAAAATACAACCATTGAGCATAACGTAGATGAAATCATGATAGAAAAACAATAATGATAAAGCAATAAGTATGTTGAAACCTCAATTCTGAAGCTAAGGAAAACAAATTTAACTTGCAGACAGATCTTATAAAAGAAACCAAAACTGCATAGGTTTCCCACTTCCTCCTAATTCCCAGCTCAGACTCCCAACTCAAAAATCCTTATCAAAGGCAACATTTCTATTTTCTGTATTAATCTAATGACATCTGAACAAGTGACCCCCCAAATCTGGAGAGCACCGTTTCCTTTGTCTCCTATCTTTCTTAGCTTAAGGGTCTCTTGTCTGTAGTGGCAGGCTGCACAGGCTCAGCAGCGGGCATCTGCCAACCTGGTTCCCTCTGCAACGCTGGGATTACTCTGGCAATAGCGCAAGATGTAAATGCGGGCTCCCAGCTGGCTCTGTGTCCACCTGATTCCTCCTGCTCTCCATTTAAATTCTAGAAACCTTGCAATTCATTGTCAAACCTATTCTATCTTCTGCTTGTATTTGAATCTGTTATCCTTCAGACCGTCAATTTGATGAGAGCAAAGAATTCTACTACCTTCATAGACATTCCGTAATATTATCTAACACCCCAAGTGGGAAAAGAATTTGGAAAAGAATAGATACATGTGTATGTATAACTGAATCACTTTGCTATACACCTGAAAGTATCACTGCATTGTGAACCAACTACACTCCAACATAAAATAAAAAGTGATAAAAAGAATTTCCTGAGGAGCTTGATCTAAAACAAATTGAAGTTTTATAGATCCATTTTCAAGCAACTCAGGAAGAGAAGGATAGATGCTAACGATCATCTGTCTCTAGTTGGTTTGGCCTTTTCTAATTAGATTCTCAAAAAAAAAAAAGCATAATATACTGATTTATAGGTCAAATTTCATTATAGTGATTACAATGATAAGCAACCTAAAGATAAATACTCTTCAATATAACCAAGTGGTAGAACAACCATGTTATTATCCCCATTCCTCTCCCCTACCCCTGATAACTACTATCTGATCTTGTGCTACTACTAAGGTGTTCTCTCTTTAGAACATATTTGTGCCAACTCTATATCTTACAGTAAACTGCAAAGGTTGTCTCTCTTCAGCACTTTTCATGGTTGGAATAATCTACCTATACCCATAACACGTATGGACTCTCTTTCAAACACACATATTTAAATCTTGATCTTTATGTAAATAATAATATTATTGAGGGTAAGCATTTGGTGGTGGTTTAGCACTAAGTCATATCTGACTGGCTCCCTATGGACTGTAGCCTGCCAGTCTCCTTGGTTCATGGGATTTCCCAGGCTAGAATACTGGAGTGGGTTGCCATTCTCTTCTCCAGAGAATTTTCCTGACCCAGGGACTGAATCTCTATCTCATCCATAGCAGACAGATGCTTTACTGATGAGCCACCAGGCAAGCCCAAGTAAGCACTTATTATTTACTAAATATTGTCTAGCAAATATACACTAAGCATTCTATACTTGCACTGTGTATTTGTTTTACATAATAAGTATACTTGTAATGTATAATGCTAAAATTCTCCAAGCCAGGCTTCAACAGTACGTAAATCATGAACTTCCAGATGTTTAAGCTGGATTTAGAAAAGGCAAAGGAAACAGAGATCGAATTGCCAGCATCCACTGGATCACTGAAAAAGCAAGAGAGTTCCAGAAAAACATCTACTTCTACTTTATTGACTATGCCAAAGCCTTTGACTGTATGGACCACAACAAACTGAAAAATTCTGACAGAGAAGGGAATACCAGACTATGTGACCTGCCTCTTGAGAAATCTGTATGCAGATCAGGAGGCAACAGTTAAAACTGGGCATGGAACAACAGACTGGTCCCAAATTGTGGAAGGAGTACATCAAGGCTGTATGTTGTCACCCTGCTTATTTAACTTATATGCAGAGTACATCATGAGAAATGCTGGGCTGCACGAAGCACAAGATGGAATCAAGACTGCCAGGAGAAATAAAAATAACCTCAGATATGCAGATGACACCACCCTTATGGCAGAAAGTGAAGAACTAAAGAGCCTCTTGATGAAAGTGAAAGAGGAGAGTGAAAAAAGTTGGCTTAAAGCTCAACATTTAGAAAACGAAGATCATGGCATCTGGTCCCATCACTTCCTGGGAAATAGATGGGGAAACAGTGGAAACAGTGACAGACTTAATCTAGGGGGTGGGGCTCCAAAATCACTGCAGATGGTGACTGCAGCCATGAAATTAAAAGATGCTTATGCCTTGGGAGAAAAGTTATAGCCAACCTAGATAGCATATTAAAAGCAGAGACATTACTTTCCCAACAAAGGTCCATCTAGTCAAAGCTATGGTTTTTCCAGTAGTCATGTATGGATGTGAAAGTTGGAAGAAAGCTGAGCTCCAAAGAATTGATGCTTTTGAACTGTGGTGTTGGGGAAGACTCTTGAAAGTCCCTTGGACTGCAAGGAGATCCAAGCAGTCTATCCTAAAGGAGATCAAACCTGGGTGTGCATTGGAAGGACTGATGTGAGGCTGATGTGAGGCCACCTGACACAAAGAACTGACTTATTTGAAAAGACCCTGATGCTGGGAAAGATTGAAGGCAGGAGGAGAAGGGGATGATAGAGAATGAGGTGGATGGATGGCATAAACTCCTGGATGGACATGAGTCTGAGCAATCTCTAGGAGGTGGTGATGGACAGGGAGGCCTGGAATGCTGTAGTCCATGGTGTCTCAAAGAGTTGGACACAACTGAGCAATTGAACTGAACTGAACTGATACTTGTAATGTAGAATAAATATGCACTTATTACAATTGACTTGCATGTAATAATAATCAAGCTCTCACAGCCTTATGAGGTAGGCATTATTTACAGTCTGCAATCAAAACATCTAAATTCCAGAGCAGCTGAGTAATCACTCATGATAATATAGATGGTGAGTGGCTAAACCATGCTTCACACACAGTATGATTCCAAACTAAGACTCTTAACCCTGATCTAATACTGCCTGTTGTCCGGGTGGAAAGTTTCTGTGCCACATTTGGACCTTTCTTTATTTAAGAGCTGATTCCCTGGTGGCTCAGACAGCAAAGCGTCTGCTCGCAATGCGGGAGACCCAGGTTCTATCCCTGGGTTGGGAAGATCCCTTGGAGAAAGAAATGGCAACCCACTCCAGTATTCTTGCCTAGAAAACCCCATGGATGGAGGAGCCTGGTGGGCTACAGTCCATGGGGTCACAAAGAGTCGGACACGACTGAGCGACTTTACTATCTTTGTAGAAGCCATTTTTCCCATCTCAGATTATAATCCTTATGAACATTAAATAATTGCTGAATGAATGAGTAAATAAATATTAAACTTACTTCTGAGAAAGATTGTTAACTTGAAATGTGAACTGTGTTTTTCATTAAATGTATGTATCCTGACAATAGGAAAAGATGTAAGGAGAAAGGAGAAATCTAAAACTAAGTTATTGAATCATTCTCCTATACTTCTGGAAACATCATTATAGGGATGATACTATTATTTCTGTGTTTATAGAATAGATAGATGTGAGGAAACTAGGCCTCTGAGAATTTAACTAATTTATCATACGATGGGCCTAGTAATCAGCAAAGTCAGCGTTTGAAAGCTAGGTTGCCTGGTTCCAAAGCTGATGCTCTTAAACTAATTTACCATATAAATGTCACCAGGGGATCTGACATATCCTCTTGAGGTTTTAAGTCTATACATGTGTAATTAAGAGAACTTTGGTTAAGTTCTAGTTTTGCTATTAATGAATGCTATAATTCTAAATAATCATTTCAAGTTTGTGGTGAATTACTTCTTGAGAAAATGACGATGCTAGAGGTAATGCTATTTAAAATCTATGCTTGATCTAATGGATCATTAGTCTGAAATTCACCAGCTCATTTTTGCAATCACAATTTATTCCAACCGTGATATCTTTGATTTAAAAATGTGTATATACTAACTGGATGCAAACAATAGCTATTGTTGACATTGAAAATTTGACAAAATATATCATTAAATGAAAGAGATGCTGAGTTATATAGAAAGTTACCACAGTCCACCTAAGTATGATACATTTTCATGAGTTTTATGCTAAAACCTTGAGAAAACCCTAAATGTTCTAGCTGAATGACCTTATCTATAGCAATAGTTTTCCTGATACAGAAGTTACTTTATGTTTCAAAATGGTATCACATCTTCTGTTCTTTGAATATAATTTGTCAATGACAGTGGCCAAGAATTGATGAATGATCCAGTAGAGAATTACATGGTATTTAGCTTTTCTGGAGAGATATGACATTTCAGGTTTAGGAGGATTCATCTCATGGTTAACATGTCAAGTTTTCCTGTGAGATGTTAATTGTTGCAAGAAATATAATGGAGCTATCACTGGTACATCTGGAAGGGGGCTAGAGTCTGCCGGCTACTCTGGTGTGGCTGTGTGAAAGGACTGGCATGTGTCCAAACCATCTGTTGGGCAAAGTCTTCTGAATTTTAGGCAACTACTGATTTGAAATACCCTGTTGTACTCCACATGCAGTTAGTACACCCCTGGTGTTCTGGAAAGCCCTATGTCCTGAAAATCAGTGAATTCATTAAAGAGTTTTATTGACCAACAAACCCTTGGGTGTTTCCAAAATTTGTGCTCAATCCCATCAACATTTGTCAAGGTTAAATCCCTACTATTTAGGATTCACAGCCTACACAATATACTTTGCTTTTCTTGTAAGCTTCCCATCTATTTAGCTCTTTAAAGAGGTTAATAAAAAGAGAAGACTCGGTAGGGTTTACCCATCTAATTGGAGAAGACTCACCCATACAGGAGACCCCTGGCATTGCACCAAGGTAACGGGTGGTGGTCACTGCTGGGAGGAAAGATTGGGTTTGTATCCATTATTGTTAGATGCTCACCACAGCCAACCTTAAACAGTTAAATCAAGGAACTATAACATGCTCAAAAATGAGCACAGACTCAATTCTAAATTCTGGCTATGATTCGCGAGTGATGCTAATTTCTGAAAAGATTATTTCTGTGATTTAATTTCACATGGAAAACATCCTCCCTTTGCAAAAACTGAACCTGTGGCTTCCAGGGTTTCAGAGAAATCTTTCAATAAGAAATCATCCAGGAGGAGATAGGCTATTATTTAAATGGTCTTGACATTTTCATGACCTTCCGTTCCCTTCTGACCTTCTCATTCCCTTTCCCAGAGCCTGTCCTAAGCCAGATGCTGGATGGGTACTCATCCCCCAGGCCAAATTTCTCTTCTCAAAGATGAAACAGGAAGGATTTTTCAAAAATGACCTCAATAAGAAAGCAGAGAAAACAAAATTGAAATAAAGACAATAAAAGTATCCCAGCTAACAAAAAACATGTTGCTCTTTATAGTAATTTCATACCATTTACTAGCTTTGAAATCAGGTACAGAGTTCCTTCCAATAATTCAAATTGACACTCCAATGTGAACCCAATAATGAGTTCTTTGAGTAAAAGGTATTTATTTTATATAGTATTACTTGTCCCAGCCTTGGTTATAATTTATAATTTTTTATTGAAGCCTTGTTATATATTTTCATCTAAAGAGTCATTCTAATGATAAGCAGAATAGCTCTACCTGAGAAATGTGGTCAAAGGAGTGCTGCCTATCATTCCAATCCCACAGAAAAGCAATGCCAAAGAATGTTCAAACTACCACACAACTGCACTAACCTCACAAACTAGAAAAGAAACGCTGAGAATTTTCCAAGCAAGGCTTCAACAGTACATGAACTGAGAACTTCAAGCTGGATTTAGAAAAGGAAGAGGAACCAGAGATGAAATTGCCAACATCCTTTGGATCACCAAAAAAGCATGAGAGTTCCAGAAAAACATCTACTTCTGCTTTATTGACTAAGTCAAAGCCTTCGATTATGTGGATCACAGCAAACTGGAAAATTCTTAAATGGATGGGAATACTGATCACCTTACCTGACTCCTGAGAAATCTGTATGCAGGTCAAGAAACAACAGTTAAAACCAGACATGGAACAATAGACTGGTTCCAAATTGGAAAAGGAGTATGTCAAGGCTCTATATTGTCACTCTGCTTATTTAACTTATATGCAGAGTACTTCATGCAAAAACGCTGAGCTGGATGAAGCACAAGCTGGAATCAAGATTGCTGGAAGAAATATCAATAACGTCAGATATGCAGATGACTCCACCCTTATGGCAGAAAGTGAAAAGAAACTGAGAAGGCTTTTGATGAAAGTGAAAGAGGAGAGTGAAAAAGCTGGCTTAAAGCTCAACCTTCAGAAAACTAAGATCTTGGCATCTAGTTCCATTATTTCTTGGCAAATGAATGGGGAAACAATGGAAACAGAGAGAGATTTTATTTTGGGGGCTCCAAAATCACTACATGGTGACTGCAGCCATGAAATTAAAAACTCTTTCTCCTTGGAAGAAAAGCTATGACCAACCTAAACAACATATTAAAAGCAGAGACATTACTTTGCCAACCAAAGTCTGTCTAGTCAAAGGTATGGTTTTTCCAGTAGTCATGTATGGATGTGAGAGTTAGACCATAAAAAACCTAAGTGCCGAAGAATTAATTAATGCTTTTGAACTGTGGTGTTGGAGAAGGCTCTTGAGAATCCCTTGGATAGCAAGGAGATCCAACTAGTCCATGCTAAAGGAAATCAGTCCTGAATATTCATTGGAAGGATTGATGCTGAAGCTGAGGCTCCAATACTTTGGCCACCTGATGCAAAGAGCTAACTCATTTGAAAAGACCCTGATGCTGGGCAAGAGCAAAGGCAGGAGGAGAAGGGGACAACGGAGGATGAGATGGTTGAATGGCATAACCTACTGGATGGACCTGAGTTTGAGCAAGCTCTGGGAGTTGGTGATGGACAGGGAAGCCTGGCATGCTCCAGTCCATGGGGTCGCAAAGAGTGGACACAACTGAGTGACTGATCTGAACAAAATCTGTCTCTGTCACTGGCTACTTATATTGCCTTAAATTTCCCAATTTTCTCTTCAGCATAAGGTACTAAAAGTTCTTGATAAATAAAATACATCATTTGTTCTTGTTCACTGAGCCCTTCCTGAGAATAGATGATAAATATGAGTGACAACTGCAGTCCACTGGAAAGTGCTGTTAGATGTCAGATAAAAAAGCCTGTCGTTTCAGTTGTGCCGTAAACTTAGGAAATGGAATCAAATTTTAAAAAACCTGGACATATTGGTAGAATTAATGAAGTATTTGCTGGAAATCAATATGTCAAAATTAATTGTACAATAGCAAAAAGAAGTCATGAATTGTTTGTAATCTCAGGAGAGCAAACTCTAAGTCAAGTGTAAGTTCAGCATGGGTCAACAGTGTGAAGGGAGCCTCAGGAAGGGTTTGTGGCCTTGCAGTGACTAAATGACGTCACTCTCAGTTTGGGCAGGGTAGAGGATCACCTCACTAAATTCTGCACTGGACAGGCCATGCCTAAGTGTTTGATTTTGTAAGCCTTGCCATTAGAAAACAAGCATGGTAAATATCACCTAGGAAATGATGATAGTTTGTCACCATGAATGAAGGTTCCAGAAACTCTTCATTGTTATGAAGAGAATAGAGCTGTATAAAGTGGTCAGAAAGATGAGGTTTGAACTCCGATTGTTTTATGTGAGAGTTGAGTAGTTTGGGGCAAGTAATTTTACCCCTTTAATGATCAGTTTCCTCAGCTATAAAACTGGCATAATGATATCGTCTTCTTTATAAGGTCATTGTGCAGGTCAAATGAGGTCATTTACGTTAATGCATTATCTAAGTTGTACATGCTACATAAATACATGAGAAATAATTAATCCTGTTCTGAACACAAAATAACATACTGTGTAAGAGGGAGAAGCTCATTATTTATGATTTTCATAGGGTTAGAGGCAGGAGTAGAAGTGAAAATGAAGCAGATTTGGCATAATGGATGAAAGAAGCTAATAATAATGGATAATGTGTCAACAGCATCATTGGTTGCCTCAAGAAAGTAGTAAGCTTCCTCTCTTAGGAGGAATTCAGGGAGAAACTGGATGAAACCTGGATGGGGTGGTTGTGAAATAATTTACTGAAAGGTTTATAAAAACTTTTCCTGGTGAAATAGTTTACCAATCTGTTGAGGTTTGCTACAACACCAACATGCATTTCCAGATCACTCAGTTAAGGATAGTTATCTGACAATAATTAAAATGTCAGCTGGAGGCCCTAGCACATACTAAGCACCAACAATATTCCAGTGAGCCTAGAACATTTATATACATACCTTTCCTGTTAAACTGTGGATTGCAAAAGAAGAAACAATTCCACCTTAAGACCTGTCTCCTCTACCGCCAATAAAATATACCTGTTAATAGGACAAGAAGTAGAAAGATTGTCCAAAATGCTGCTTCTTATTTCTTGTGCCAACACTTTCTAATCTGGCCCCCAAGACAGTGCTGAGAAAAGCAAGATTATATGGACCAATAGTGTAGATTGCAACATATATGCAACAGCAAGCAAAAATTTCTATGCCACCCAGCAAATTATTACCTTGCAGAATTCATAGTTTTAAAAAATCTTGCCTGGCTTTTTAAACATGAAAGAGCTCAACTCCTTTTCTGACAAATGGTTATCAGTGATTCTACTTGGAGAGATGAGTAATCAAATCTCATGCTTCAGAAAATAAGCTCAACACTGTAAGGATCAGGAAGATATATATTTCCTTCACAGCCCTATCAGTTCAGTTCAGTTCAGTCGCTCAATCGTGTCCGACTCTTTGCAACCCCATGAATCGCAGCACACCAGGCCTCCCTGTTCATCTCCAACTCCCAGAGTTCACTCAGACTCACGTCCATCGAGTCAGTGATGCCATCCAGACATCTCAACCTCTGTCGTCCCCTTCTCCTCCTGCCCCCAATCCCTCCCAACATCAGAGTCTTTTCCAATGAGTCAAGTCTTTGCATGAGGTGGCCAAAGTACTGGAGTTTCAGCTTTAGCATCATTCCTTCCAAAGAAATCCCAGGGCTGATCTCCTTCAGAATGGACTGCTTGGATCTCCTTGCAGTCCAAGGGACTCTCAAGAGTCTTCTCCAACACCACAGTTGAAAAGCATCAATTCTTTGGCGCTCAGCCTTCTTCACAGTCCAACTCTCACATCCATACATGACCACAGGAAAACAGTGTTTGACAAACTGGCTCAGAGCAAAGGCAACAGCAATCGGGGCATCTTTGCTTTATTTCAATACATCAGCATCAGTTTGGCTAAGGGCCTTGAAAGGTGAGGGCCCAAAAGGGAAGGACAAATGCCAGCTTCCTTAATCTGAAGGTACCATGCAAAACGCAAAGACCTTCTTCTTCTTGCAGGTTGGGGCGCTCTCATTTATGGAATATGTGAGAATAGGTAAACACATTCTCTGCATTCTCTAAACAATAAATGGATTGCCACTGGGGGCAAAGAATGATATGTGCACACAACATATTTTACTAATCCAGATTTCCCTTTCTGTGGTCTCATTTCTAAGTTCAGTTGAGAGAAATGAGGAAAATGCTACCAAGGATAAATCTTTATTCATCTCTGGGTTTATTTGGAAGTCAACTTGTGAGTCCACTAACAGCAGGTTGGAAAATGTTGAGGAAAGCACCTGTCCTACCTTCAGTGATGACTTGCTGGGGATGAATGTGCCGAATGGGACATCCATGCATCCCTGTGAGTTACAGCCTCATTTTTAATGGTACAGGACAAAGAAATAGCAACAGACGGTCATTGTAAATCCTTCTGTTTTTCAGAGTCAGCTTTCAAAGGGTGAAAATTATTAGATAATTTAAAGCTCTTCGAGTTCAAATGGAAGAGGTGGTAAGATGGGTGCTTTTACGGTCCTTAGAGCTTTCTCTTGTGAAAGAAAAGGTGACTTGCAAGAAGCCTCTGGTGAGTAGGCACAAGCAAATATGACTGTTAGAGGTGCAGGGAAGAATTTTTCAAAGTTGCTGGTGTAGATCTACAAGGTTATGTATGCTACTGTATATTTGAAAGAAAATAAGGCTTAGTACATAGGCATCCATCCATAAATACATTAAGGAGATAGGGAATGAATGACTGGAAGGTTTAAAAGCATCTTTCTTGATAGCTGTTACATGGCCCCAGGACTCGCAAGACCCACACAGGCAGAGATGGAACTGTTTCTGAAAACTATAGGATGTACTGTATTTAATCAAACCTCCTCCTGTTTAAGGCTATTGCCTATTCCAAATATTATAGAAGGAGGCAGATCTCTTGACTAGGAAAAAAAGGAAAGCATTTATAAAACATCCATATCCTCTGATTTATTAAAGAAGACAAAAATTCTTAAACCAGAAGGAAGAAATTTACTCCAGGAAGATGGGTGAGGAGAAAGAGTATCTAAGGAGGGAGGAAGAGTTAAAAATGTCATTAAGAAGTTGATAGATCAAAGAGGATATTTGAAGAGTAGATAAATAAAAAGAGTAGGCAGCATTTCCAAGACACACATATGAAGATTTTCTCCTAGAGACAATCAGGACACTCTACTAAACAGCAATAAACAATAATAAAATCCACGAGCAATAACAGATGTATGCACACTGTTAAAATTCTTGGAAGAAATGATGGTGTATTTGTGTCTGGTGACTTTCTGCTGAGGCATATGGTGACAGCCATATGCAGAGATGGCATGGCTAACTGGCTCTTAGGCTGTCTTTCTGGAGTATGAATCCAAGACATGACAGAAAGCCTGCCCTGAGTCATCAACCTCACTCCCCTCCACTTCCACTGGTCCACTTTGGGATGGAGAATTGAGTCACAAAAGACACATTTATCCTTTCAGCATATATTTACTGAGAGGCACTGATAAAGAGGAGTCAAGAAGAAACACAGAACGACTTTATTCTCCTGGGGTCTCAAAGTTTGTGTTAAGACAAGCATTTATAAAGTAACTACCAAGTGTGCTTATTGCTATTGTAGAGAAGTAAAGGATGGTATACGGTGAATCTTTCTCTGAAGAAAGAACAGCAGGTGCCAAGCCCTGGAGACAAGAAGGAAATAGAAATGGTCAACTGAGAGCAGGGCATCTCCAATAATCCTGACAATCTTGATTTCAAAATCACTCAGAAATTTCAAGGAAAATAAGAAACAAAATCACTAACATCCATAAAATGGGGAAACATGTAAATCCAAATCATGGTATGATGAGGAAAAAGATTAAAGTACTGTGATGGACTCATCAGAAATAAAAGAGAAGTCAAACTTCAGTTTCCCTAGAAGAAGGATCAAATGAGCTGTCAGACAATTTATCCTGGAAAAACTACCCAAACATACAGGAATCTGTGAATGTGAGGTAAAATGGAGTAAAAATGGGACTCATGTAGGTATATCTGTGTGAGAATCATTTAAACTCCCAGGTAACCTCCAAGACACTAAGCAATCAAGTGACGTGTGTGTGTGTGTGTGTCTCTTGCTCAATCTTGTCTGTCTCTTTGCAGCCCCATGGACTGTAGCCTGCCAGATTCCTCTGACCATGGAATTCTCCAGGCAAGAATACTGGAGTTTCCATGCCTTTTCCAGGTGATCTTCCTGATCCAGGGACTGAACCCCAATCTCCTGCATTGCAGGCAGATTCTTTACCATTTGAGCTACCAGGAAAGCCCCAAACAACCTCTCCTCCAGTGTATATCTCCAAAAAAAAAAAAACATAAACCATAGTTTCCCACATCACAGGACATATACTAAAGGCGAGAGAAAGAAATAACAGAAGGTTATTTCATCAGGATAACAACATTTGACTAATAGGAACTTCAAAAGGGAGAATGAAAGAGATTGGGGTGATGACAGCATTGCTGAGAAAGGAAATGTTCCCTCACCTGAAGGAAAGAAGTTCCTAATTGAACAGACTCACTGAAAGCTGTGTGCAATGAACAAAATGCAAATGCAACCCACAGCGAATCACATCTGGATATACCTGAGATGGAAGACCTTAAAGCTTCCAGAATGAAATATAAGACATAGTTCTGGATATTGGCAAATGTTTATCTCAAATTAGATTTCAAAGTATAGAAATAATCCCATAACAACTGTCACTATAAAGTAAACATGGCTCACCATGGTAGAAAGCACTGATTTTTTTATTATATAATTCATTGTGAAGAGAGAAGGAAAATAAAATTTAAAAAACAATGTGAATGCCCAATAATTGTACAAATATGCTTGAGTTATAAAGGGAAATAAGTCATACAAAAACAGAAATAACACAATTAGAAAAAAAAGTAAATACAAGGACTATTACAAGATACTAAGAATATCAGAAATGGCCGTGATTGATTAGAATAAGCAGAAAGGATATTCACATACTAAAGTGATTTTGGAAACACTTGGCTCTCTTAAAATGGAGAAGTTTCAACAAATCAAAGAGAGAAGCCTCATTTTAAAAGGAGAAATTTACTCCATGCATCAATTAATTTCCTCATTTGAAAAATAAGGATAGTTCATGTTTTGTTTGTGAGAATTAAATGAATTAATACATGCAAAACATTTCAAAAAATACCCAATGTGTAGTAAACATTCAGTGAGATTAGTCATTTGTTTTTAATATCTTATTATTTTCTTATATATTATATATTTTTTCTGTGAATCCCCAGATCTAATCACATGTGACATGGACTCACCACAAGATACTCAGTGGTTCAGTAGTGACCTAACAAGAAAGGGAAAAATGTGTAAAATGGGGATTAGGAAAAAGTTAGTTTTCAGAGAATGGAAGAGACTGGATAATAGTATTTCACTTTACCATACCCAGTGTAATTTGGCAAATTCAGGTTCGACTGATACTGGGAAAGACTGAAGGCAGGAAGAGAAGAGGACAGCAGAGGATGAGATGGTTGGATGGCATCACCGACTCAATGGACATGAGTTTGAGCAAGCTCTGGGAGATGGTGAAGGACAGGGAAGCCTGGCGTGCCTCTGTCCATGGGATCGCCGAGAGTTGGACACAGTTGAGTGACTAAACAACAAGTTCAACTTTTACCATGACTATTTATAGGGGACTTTTAGTAGTGATGATGCATAGGGCCAAGCACGGATGGTGGACATGTTCTTCTGTCTTTAGAGTTAAATGTCAGGCATATAGTTGCTGGAAAGCAGGATGGACCCACTGACATGGTTTAGGTTGAAGCAGCCAGGTAAGATTTGCACATCTAACAGAAACAGGGGGAAAGGACACCAAAGGCAGAAGTCCTGGGTTTTCACACAGAACACAGTTTTTGTTCCTAACATTAATCATCACTGTATATAAAACATAGACTTTGACTAAGGTCCATCTAGTCAAGGCTATGGTTTTTCCAGTGGTCACGTATGGATGTGAGAGTTGGACTGTGAAGAAGGCTGAGCACCGAAGAACTGATGCTTTTGAACTGTGGTGTTGGAGAAGACTCTTGAGAGTCCCTTGGACTGCAAGGAGATCCAACCAGTCCATTCTGAAGGAGATCAGCCCTGGGATTTCTTTGGAAGCAATGATGCTAAAGCTCAGACTCCAATACTTTGGCCACCTCATACGAAGAGTTGACTCATTGGAAAAGACTTTGATGCTGGCAGGGATTGGGGGCAGGAGGAGAAGGGGACGATAGAGGATCAGATGGCTGGATGGCATCACTGACTCGATGGACATGAGTCTGAGTGAACTCTGGGAGTTGGTGATGGACACGAAGGCCTGGCACGCTGCGATCCATGGGGTCACAAAGAGTCGGACACGACTGAGTGACTGAACTGAACTGAACTAAATGGTTACATATAAAGCTCCAGGTATAGATTTATAGAATTAAATTCATATATCTAAAGGAGAAAAAAATCTAATGTAAACACAGTTACTAAGAGAAAAAAATAACTCAGATCTTTAATTGATAATTTGAATAACTTAACTTTCAAAGTCTGAAGCAAGACAGCATGTAAAACATACCATGGTTAAATGTGACTTTCTTGGAATGTCATCCAATAAAAACAGTGCTGGCTGAAGAGGAAATTTCAAGTTGTACCACTTGTCCAATTCTTTCATCCTTGAACAATTCTTGCTTAGATTATCTAACACTTTGCTTAGATTATCCATATTCAAATCTGTTTTCTTTTTTTTTTTTTTAACCAAATTTAGTGGCTCTACATTTCTGGTTTAATAGTCCTGCATTATCTTGTTTCCCCTGTCTACCCAGATCCTGAATATCCTGACCAGGTACCAAGCCTGGAATACTCTACATAGGAAGCTCAAAAACACAAATGGAAGCAAAATATTTGCTCACTGATGTCAGTGAAAGCAGTAGTCTCAGAAAAATCACTGATGAGATTATACTTGGAATATTATTTTTCTATTCTGAGAACTACACTAGAGTAAATACATAATAGAAACAGGTAAACAGAAAGATACAATATCTGGAAAGCAAATCATTTAAGAAATGGTAGAAAGAATCAAAGAGTGAAATTTTATAAGAATATCACCCAAAAAATTGGTAAGTGTCCTATGATCCAAAGAATTCAAACATCTTTTTGGGTAACCATTCCACAAAATATAGTATGAAATGTTACTGTTCTGTGTAGGTTATACTCTGTTCCAGTCTAATTTTTTTTTTCTGTTTTCTCTTTGTTACAACAATCAAGGACAAAATTAATGTTTACTTATCATTTTCACAGTGTTCTTAGTGTATTGAATGGAGCAATGACAACTCATCAGAAATGTCTTTCTGAGCTTAAGTCAGGTTGCTATATGGCCCACTGAGTTCTCCTACTACAGAGGCTTTCGTTATAAAAGAAATGTTACCAGGCATCCATTGTGCATCCTAAAAATGTATTAGTATCACCCAGTACACTGCCTCACACATAGCAAGTAACAGAAACCCAATCAAACTTGCTTAAGAGGGAAAGAGGGAGAATTATACTCATTTTATCATTGAAAGTGGTATAACAGAGACATTTCATTTTGTAATTCCTTCTTTGTTAACATGCAGTTTTTACATACAAAAGAATTCTTATCAGCTTTTGACTCTCCTGAGGTATATTTATACTGAAAAGGTGAAATAAATCCTTACTCTTTATTATAAATTTTGTAGTTTTCTTCATAGATCTGGAACATACTTTGTTATAGCTAAGTATTTCATGTTTGGGGTTGCTATAAATGATACTGTGTTTTTAATTTCAAATTCCACTTGTTTACTAGTAGAGAAGTAAATGATTGACACATATTAACCTTGCATCCTGCAACTTTGTTATAAATACTAACTAGGTTCAGGAGGGTTGTGTGTCTCAGACTTTCTTATAGAAGATCATGGCTTCTGCTAACAAACACAATTTACTTATATCACAAGCTGTATAACATTTTTTTTCCCCATTTTGGTGTCTTATTTCATTAGCTAGGACTTCTAGTATGATAATAAAAGGCACTGGTGAGAAGGGACATCTTTGTCTTGTTCCCCATCTTAACAGAAGAACTGGCAGGGTTTCAATTCATTGTGGTAGGTGTAGATTTGATTTTGTTTTGTTTTTTACTGATGTTCATTATCAAATTGAGAAAGTTCCCTTCTATTCCAGGTTTACTGATAATTTCTATCATAGGTGGATGTTCTATTTGTCAAGTAAATATGAAATAAAATAGGTAAACAGAAAGTAAATATGTAATAGAAATAGGTAAACAGAGAGATACAATATCTGGGAACCAAATCATTTAAGGAATGATAGAAAGAATCAAAGAATGAAATTTTATAAGAGAATCACCAAAAAATTGGTAAGTGTCCTATGATCAAAAGAATTCAACATCTTTTGGGTAAGCATTCCGCAAAAAATAGTATGAAATGTCACTGTTCTGTGTAGGTTTGTATCTGTGTATTGTATCTTTCTGTTTACCTATTTCCATTACATATTTATTATGTCAATCTATTGATATTATCATGTGATTTTTCTTCTGTAGTTTATAGTTTCTTGGAAGACAATTTTTCCACTGACTTGGTGGCGAGGGGGTGGGGGGGCACGGAGGGGGTGGGGGAGGCGCGGTGGGCAGAATTTAGGATGATGCAAGTGTATTATACTTTGTGTACTTTATTTCTAATATTTACATCAGCTCCACCTCAGATCATCAGGCATTAGATCCCACAAGCTGGGGACCCCTGATCTAGGTTATTAATATCTGTGTATGGAGTATTCCCTTTTACCCTTTTAATGTCCATGGGATCTAAAGTGGAGGTTAAACTCACAAAAGTGTAGTGACATCCCCAAAGACTGGGACTCTCTTAGAGAGTTTCTCTCCCAGGCTTGACTACACTGAGATTCCACTGATTCACTGATTATAGTTCAGGTTTTCCCAGCCCAGCAGTGGTTCCTACAGAGATGGGTTTCTGCTGCAAGAAGTTGTAATCCTCTGTATCTGCCTGTCAGACTTTGGCACAGAGGTTTGTCCTATCATCTCACTTCCCTGATGGATCTAAAATTCTTGATTTGTTCAACTTGTTAGGATGGAGTGCCAACGTCTACATTTATTGAATGACCAGAAATCAGAAGTGCCAGTTATCTTTTAAAATCATAAATCTGATTTATAAAATAAGGAGAAGTTACTTTCAGTTCAGTTCAGTCGCTCAGTTGTGTCCGACTCTTTACAACCCCATGAACTGCAGCATGCCAGGCCTCCCTGTCCATCACCAACTCATTTCCATTGAGTCGGTGATGCCATCTAACCGTCTCATCCTCTTTGTCCCATTCTCTCAGTCTTTCCCAGCATCAGAGTCTTTTCAAATGAGTCAGCTCCTTGCATCATGTGGCCTAAGTATTGGAGTTTCAGCTTCAAAATCAGTCCTACCAATGAATACCCAGGACTGATCTCCTTTAGGATGGATTGGTTGGATCTCCTTGCAGTCCAAGGGACTCTCAAGAGTCTTCTCCAACACCACAGTTCAAAAGGAACAATTCTTTGGTGCTTAGCTTTCTTTATAGTCCAACTCTCACATCCATACATGACCACTGGAAAAACCATAGCCTTGACTATACTTTAGTCCTACTTATATACTTCATATATTTATACAATATTTCTCTGCATAGATTCAAATTTTTATCTGTTGTCACTTTTATTTTTTCTGAAATATTTCCTTTTATATTTCTTGTAGTTCTGGTTTGGTGTCATCAATTCTTTTATCTTTTATATGCCTTTGTACATGCATAATCAGTCGCTTCATTCATATCTGACTCTTACAACACATGGACTGTAGCCCACCAGGCTCCTCTGGGATTCTCCAGGCAAGAATAATGGAGTGGGTTTCCATGCCTTCCTCCAGAGGATCTTCCCCACCCAGGGATCGAATTCACATCTCTATGTCTTCTGCATTGTTAGGTGAGTTCCTTACCACTAGAACCATCTGGGCCTTTAACTGTCTTTATTGTGCCTTCATTTCTGAAAGGTATTTTCACTATGTTTAGAATTCTAGGTTGACATTTCTTCAAGTATTTTAAAGATGTTCTTCTGCCATCTTTTACTTTGTATTAAAAATTCAGCAAATGATCTCGATCCATCAAACAGTAGTATAAATCTGAATTGATCACATCCTCAGATAATAATAATGTATTCATTTCTTAGGCTGAAGAATAACCTGAGGAACAGTACTGATATTTAAAACAGAAACAGCATGAGCAAAGTACTATGTCTAATAAGAGAAATATTTAAGAAACTCAACCATGAAGTATTGATACATAACAGATTAGCTAAACTCAAATAGTTGTAGTCTTAACTCATTCAGTCTTAGTTCTGTGACTAAGATCATACATACCTAAATTGATTCCACAGTAACTTCTCATAATCATAATATGCCAGCAACTTACTTAGTTTACCAATTATCAACAATTCCTTAGGCTGCTCAAACTTTTATGTATCTTTCTGTAACTTCTCCCATTCTATATTTATACCTCTGAAGTGCATTTCATGTAGCAAGTTCAATAAACCTATCTTTATTCATTTAAATATATATATTCATTTAAATATATAATACTAAAATTCTTAGTCCCTAATTGTGCTAGACTGAATAATATCCACCCCCAACAATATCTATATCCTACTCTCTAGAATCTGTGAGCACATTATTATATATAGCAGAAAGGACCTTGCATACATGACTAAGGATTTCTGAGATGGAAAAATTATCCAGGCAAGCCCTTTATAATCACAAGGATCCTTGTAAGAAAGAGGCAAGAGAGTCTCACATACAGAGAAGACAATGTGATGCTGGAAGCAGAGGAATAGAAAGAGGAAGAAACTTTGGAAATTGATGTGCGGTTGGCTTTGAATATAGATGATGTGGCCATGAGCCCAAGACTGTTGGTGGCTTATAGAGCTAGAAAGGGCAAGAAAAGAGATCCTTCCCTAGAACCTCAAGAAGGAAGCAGCTTTGTGGGCTGCTGTAGACTTCTGACCTCCAGACTATAAGGGAATAAATTTGTGCAGTTTAAAGCCTCTAAATTTGTGGTGATTTGTTGCAACAGCAATAAGAAACTAATACACCAAAAGACATTAAGATGATTTCATATCTGTGTGTGTGTTTGTGTGGATATGCATACTTTCAGAATCAACATGCCAGTGTTACATTATTAATAACAACACGATTACAAAGTCAGTTTAAGGGGTTACTTTTGCAGTTTGTTTGATCTTAGGGTATAAATCTCATGATGGATGTACAAGTCAATTCCTTATTTTAAATTTCTATTTAAATTTAAGCCACTAATATCCTACAGAGTTAGTGCTTTGTTTTGCCTATAATTTTTAGGTGTTGATTTCTTTGTCTCATTTTGCTTTAATGTTGTTTCCTAACTATTGAAACATTTTCATATTTTCAGAGTCAAATTGTTAAAATAAGATATGTTTGAGGATGCCTATATTCAATTCCTCTCCCTCCTACTCCGGAATTTTCCCTCTCCAAGAAGGAATCTCATTTATGTTATTGTTCTGACAAGATGACATTTCTTTTCTGCTTTCCTATCTCACAGCATGATCTTTCTTCTCAATTAAAAAAAAAAAAAAAGAAATAACTATTTACTCTTTTTCAAGGTAATTGCTCCAGGATTGTATTCCTTATTCTCCCTCTTATCTTCCTATATATATATGCACACATACACACACACACACACACACACACACACACACACACACACATATATATTTATATTTACTATTTTAGCATGTCCACTGATGACTCATTTTATCCCTCTCCTTTTTAAGTCATCTACAGAACATTAACACCTATCAGTATAGTAAGTACAAATGCATGAAAACCAGTTGCATGGTTTGACATGTCATTCAGCCTAACAGATGATCTCTAGAATGGGACATATGCTGGCCTCAACACAGTTCACCCATCCTTAAGAACAGAGAAACTAGACGACGTTGTCTACTCACAGAGAATGCTGTTTTCTTATTTTTCACTTTATAAGATTTATTCTTTTTACCTCTCCCAATGTCAATGACTTTGCCAACAAAGGTCCACATGGTCAAAGCTATGCTTTTTCTAGTAGTCATGTATGGATATAAGAGTTGGACCATAAAGCAGGTTGAGTGACCAAGAATTGATGCTTTTGAACTGTGGTGTTGGAGAAGACTCTTGAGAGTCCCTTGGACTGCAAGGAGATCAAACCAGTCCATGCTAAAGGAAATCAGTCCTGAATATTCATTGCAAGGACTTATACTGAAACTGAAGCTCCAGTACTCCGGCCACCTTATGCGAAGAAGAGCTGACTCATTTGAAAAGACCGTGATGCTGGGCAAGATCAAAGGTAGGAGAAGGGGACGACAAAGGATGAGATGGCTGGATGGCATCACCGACTCAATGGACATGAGTTTGAGCAAGTTTTGGGAGATGGTGAAGGACAGGGAAGCCTGGCATGCTGCACTCCATGGTGTTGTAAACAGTCAGACACGACTGAGTGACAGAACAACAACATCAGTGAAGTTTCCCTGTTTTATAATACTTTCCATCCCCACCAGGTGCTCATTTCTTAAGCATAGATGAGGGAGTAGATTGTACTTTGCAATGATTATTTGGATTCTACTCTAATTTCTGTCTTTGTAAAAATTTATTTTCTTTCCTCTTTCTTTCTTATACATAGGTGTTTTCTCACAGTTAAATAATAATTTATTATATCTATGAAAGTCTCAGTAGCTTCTTCTCAAATACATTATCATTCGTGATTTTGTATATCCTACAATATCATAATTCACTGTGCTACCCAGGCTTAGAGTTGTGAATCAATGGCATCACCTACCATATAAATGTATACTATAGGCTACTATGTACACGTATTTAATCTCTACAAAACAGGTATTTTTTTTTCAGATGATATAACTGAGAATCAGAGAAAATAAAAAAATTAATAGTTTGGACAAAGCTGCTGAGATATCAATAGTAGAGTCAGAATTCAGATAAATGTCTTAGGCTTTTAAGGAAATAATTTTGCCACTTCACTAAGCTTTTTCAGTTCAAATGTGTAATCATAAAATTCAGTTTATTTTTCTTTAGCAATACCTCCATTAAAAAGAATAAACTTTTCAATTCATTTTATGTTTAGAGACAGTTCAATAGTTAATAGTACATGCTCTGGAAGCAAACATTTGAAGTTCAAATTTCAGTTCTGCTGAAACTTTCCCAAATTATTTATAATTCACTCAGGATATCCTATGGTTTTTCCAGTAGTCATGTATGGATGTGAGAGCTGGACTATAAAGAAAGCTGAGAACCAAAGAATTGATGCTTTTGAACTGTGATGTTGGAGAAGACTCTTGAGAGTCCCTTTGACAGCAAGGAGATCCAACCGATCCATCCTAAAGGAAATTAGTCCTGAATATTCATTGGAAGGACTGATGCTGAAGCTGAGACTCCAATACTTTGGTCACCTGATGCAAAGAACTGACTCTTTGGAAAAGACCCTGATGCTGGGAAAGATTGAAGGCGGGAGGAGAAGGGGACGACAGAGTATGAGCTGGTTGGATGGCATCACCGACTCAATGCACATGAGTTTGAGTGAACTCTGGGAGTTGGTGATGGACAGGGAGGCCTGGCGTGCTGCAGTCCATGGGGTCACAAAGAGTAGGACACGACTGAGCGATTGAACTAAACTCAGCTCAGGATATCCCTGGATATATTGTGGTTTTAACAAATGTTAATTTTTTTTTATTCAAGCAACCATCTATGTGTCTTACATTCTTATTATTTTTCCCAGGAATTATGTAAAAACTCTATTACTATCCTTGCTCCTGGTCTCAACTTGACACTCTTTGACAAAATAATCTTCTATAAAACACAAATACTGTGTCAGTGTTTGAATTTTTATTTGAGTGATTTCTAATCTCTATTAGTAGAGAATCTGAGAATTATATCTGATCATTAATTCCAAACCCAGGGCTAGGACAGAGGGATAAGTAACAGTCAAATTTTAGTGAAAAATAGTTGATAACAACTCAATTTCTGTGTTTTAAATTTTTCAAAGAAACAGCCTAGCAAAGCTCATCCCCTTTCCAAAAAGAAGATTCATTATCTTGGGAACATTCTTATATATTTTTTTGTTTTCTTACAGAAAATAAAGGAAAAACACTCTTTTCATGGCCTGTGGTTTTTAATTACCATTTTTATTTATTCCTTAAACAAGTATCCTAATCATCTTAACACTTCTGGTATTTAAAGAAAACTGCTCCCAGAAGTAGGAAACATTTTAGGTAGATAACTTGTCTGGTTATCTAACTTTTGAAAACTTTTTAATGAAAAAATGTTGCATCTTTTCATGTAACACTAAGGAAGGTCTATTTTTTCAAGAAAAAATTAGAACTTATTGTAACCTCTCTTTCAAGACCCTGTGTATCTTGCCCTATGTGAACAGTTAATATAATCTTCCAGTGCTCTCTCTTCTCAATTCCTCATTTTAACCTAAGCAATTCCATTCACTTTACCTTACATGGCCTTTGCTTTATTGATTCATTTGTGCCTAAACCTGTGATTTAACAACTCTCATACATATCATATTGCTGGGCCATATCCCAGAGCTCTGAAAGGGAGTCATTCAAGTGACAGCCCAAAACTTAAACTCCATTTGTGTTCCCTGGCAGTCCAGCAGTTAGGATTTTGCCTTCCAATGCAGGGGAGTGTGGGTTTGATCCCTGGTCTCAGAGCTCAGATACCACATGCCTTATGGCCAAAAGACCAAAACATTAAATGGAAGCCATACTGTAACAAATTCAATAAAGACTTTAAAAATGATCCACACCCCAAAAAAACAAATCTTAAAAAGAAAAAAAATCTCAATTTGCTTTAATATACTTTGCCTCTAGCTCTAGAGGTCAGGTGGACGATTCTGAGTGTAGACATAGATGTGGGGGTTGTAACATACAAAGCATATGCATCACCATGAATTGAGACAATATAATAAAGGCGCCCATGTGAATCTGGGTAGAGAAATGACAAGGAGCAAGAACCGAGCCCAGGGGGAGGGGAGAGGACTCCAAAATCAAGACGTAAGACGAAGAGGAGGAGAAAGGGGCCAAAAGAAGTGAGGGGAAAATACTGTGTGGAAAACAACCTGTGCAGTGAAGTGGTTGAGACTAGAATCTGCTTGGAGCTTGTTGAAGAGACAGCTGGAGGAGAGGAATCAGAGTGAATGAGAGTAAGGGCAGGCAATTCTTTCAAGGACTGTTGCTGCAAAGAAAAGAAATCAGGCCACAACTGTCTGGTAGAGTGCTTCAAGAAAAGGTTTTGTTTCTAAAATGAGGAGTAGAGAAATATCACCATGTTTCTATGCTTCCAAGAATGACTCAGTAAACAGGAGAAAATGGTAATGTAGAAAAAGAGAAGGTAGCTACTAGCATAATGCCCTCTTTGATCTGAGAAGTGATGTGAGCCAGTGTCCAGTAGAGGATGGGCTGTGCACATGATCACGTTCATTCATGAAAGCAGACAGCATGGCAGAGCACATGGAAGCAGACACTGGCAGGTGACCCAATGCAGTGATGGTGGCCTCAGGCATTGCCTTTCTTTCGGGGTCATGAAAGAGTAAGCTGAGCAGCTGACAGAGAAGGTGAGTTAGCACGTGTTAGGAACCTGATGAGAGAAGGTGGTGATGGCCGTCTAAGAGAATGGGAATGTCAGTAGACTAGGGACATCAGGATTCTTGTCTCTGTGCTTCATAGATTGCAGTTACCCTTATTTTAGCAATTTTTACTGTGTTTTGCAAGTGGATTGTTTTGTCTTCATCATCAGTGTGAATTTCTCCAGGGAAAGAATAATCCTTGTTAGTTTTCTGTCTGCTATAGCATTTCTGAGCCTTTTGACCCAGAAAAGCAAAATAGTATGTATGCATTTACTCATGTGTTTTGTTTAGTTCAGTTCAATTCAATCACTCAGTCATGTCCGACTCTTTGAGACCCCATGAACTGCAGCATGCCAGGCCTCCTGTCCATCACCAGCTCCTGGAATTTACCCAAACTCATGTCCATCAAGTCAGTGATGCCATCTAGCCATCTCATCCTCTGTCATCCCCTTCTCCTCTTGCCCCCAATCCCTCCCAGCATCAGGGTCTTTTCCAATGAGTCAGCTCTTCACATGACATGGCCAAAGTATTGGAGTTTCAGCTTTAGCATCAGTCCTTCCAACGAACACCCAGGACTGATCCTTATCAAAAGAATAAAGCTACCCTTGACTAGGTACCCCCACTTATTATTACCCCCATTTATACCCCATAGGTGCACAAAAGTGTTGGTTAATCATGGAATGCAAACCAAAGGAGTGATACAGACTTATAAGTTGACAGAGCTATTTAGTGGCAGATACAAGTTCTTAATTAGGTTTTATATTAGTAGACAAAAATTGTTCTTTCAGGTAATTTGAACTAGAGATAAAGACATTTACTATCCAAGAACTCCATTGTAGGAAATGCCATTATATTTTAACAACTTTAAAGGAGTATAATCTAAAAAATGCTGACTCACATGTTGTACACCTGAAACTAATATAATATTATAAACCAACTGTACTGTAAAAAAAAAAAAGAACTCCATTGTAACACTACCTTCTGTAGACTCCAATATAAGGAAAAGTTACCCTGAATTCTAATAGCAAAGAATAGAATGTCTTTGTTCTAACCACTGTTTCGTCTATAATAGAAACAGGTAAATGCTTTAAATTGAAATGCAATGTTAGATAGAAAGCAGTAAAATGTTCCGCTATCTTTTAAAACCACTCTTGGAGATTGGTTTCACTTACTAATTTCCTTATCTTTTCAACACCAATGGCTATATATATATATATATATATATATATATATAAAATTTCTGCTAAAACTCAACAGGACTCAGTTTTTGCTTTTAAAAAAGATAAGGCAGGAAAAGTCACAATCTCAACCCTCAAATCTACTAGGCAATACAAAATTAGAAGGAAAAAACTTGATTGTGTTCTCATAAGAGGGAAATGTTCAGTATAACTAGAAATTGGATGAGAAGCAGATAGGGTATGACAGAGCAGAAGATGAGGAGGAAGACTTCCTGAGTTTGAATACTAGCTCTGCCACTAAGCGGCAGTCCAAGCTCCCAAGATTAAAAAAAAAAAACAGCTATGTCAGAGGATTAATAAATGAATTTACTTATTTAACTTAATGAATTATTTAAGTGAACAAATATATGTAAAATGCTTGAAACAGTGCTAGGTGTTTGGTAAGCATGATATAGGTGTTAAACAATGCAAACTATTGTGTAATTATCAAAAACTTAAAGATTATACCAATAATTCAAAATAACTCTCATTTCTTCAGATCGTCAGAATGCACATGCTCTGGGGAAAACATCCTTTTGAAAACATCTGCAAATAATCATCCTCTCAGTTAGCTACACAGCTGTTCTATTTGGAATTCCCTTCACTGTCCTCCTTGGAATTCCATTTACCTCTCTCTCCTGTTGCAATCTCCCTTACGCTGAATTCCCTGTTTTGTGGATACCTGTCTTCCTCATGCTTGGTTTACACCTTAATAAGGATGAAACACTTTCTCATCAGCTTTCTAAGAAAGCACATATAGGAAGTTTTAACGTTTTAAATTCATGTATGCTTTCAAATGTCTTTATTCTTTGTTTATCCTTGAGTGGAAATCTGGCTAGGTATAGAGAAGGACTTCCCTGGTGGCTCAGACAGTAAAGCATTTGCCTACAATGCAGGAGACCCTGTTTCAATCCCTGGCTGGGGAGGATCCCCTGGAGAAGGAAATGGCAGCCCACTCCAGTATTCTTGCCTAGAAAATCCCATGGACTGAGGAGCCTGGTAGGCTACAGTCACCGTGGTCACAGAGTTGGACGCTTTCACTTTCAGAGATGGATTGAAATTTATTTTCCACCAGAATTCTGTTAGCATTGCTCCATAACCTTGTAGCTTCCAGCTTTCCTGTAATTATAGAAGCATGACTGTGGCCTGTGACTGGATCTGTTATAAATAACTTATCTATTCTGGAAAAACTGAGCTCCACCAATGTTCCAACATTTCCAATGTTCTGAGATTTCAAAATGAGCTTTCTTCATTGCACTGAGCCATTCTTTTTAATCTAAGAATTGATATTATTGCTTTCTAGGCATTTTCTTTTATAATTTCTTTGTTAGGTCATAAAGAAAGCTGAGCATGGAAGAACTGATGTTTTCAAATTGTGGTGCTGGAGGAGACTCTTGAGAGTTCCTTGGACTGCAAGGAGATCAAACCAGTCAACCCTAAAGGAAATCAACTCTGAATATTCACTGGAAGGATGGATGTTGATGCTGAAGCTCCAATATTTTGGCCATTTGATGTGAAGAGCCGACTCACTGGAAAAGATCCTGATGCTGGGAAAGATTGAGGGCAGGAGGAGAAGGGGGCAACAAAGGATGAGATGATTGGATGGCATCACCAAGTCAATGGACACGAGTTTGAGCAAACTTTGGGAGACAGTGAGGGTTTAGGAAGCCTGGCCTGCTGCGGTCCCTGCCGTGCTCAGTTGCTTCAGTCGTGGCCAACTCTTTGGGCCCCTATGGACTGTAGCCCGCCAGGCTCCTCTGTCCATGGGAATTCTCCAGGCAAGACTACTGGAGTGAGTTGCCAATCCTCCTCCAGGGGATCTTCTGATACAGAGATCGAACCCGTGTCTCTTAAGTCTCCTGCATGGGCAGGTGGGTTCTTGACCACTAGCACCACATGGGAAGCCCATGCTGCAGTCCCTAGGGTCACAAAGACTTGAACATGACTGTGTGACGGAACAACGGCAATTTTACATTTATTGTAGAACTCATTAGTATCATTTGGACCTGACAGATCCTCTAATTGTCTTATACTTTTAAAGTTATTCTCCATTTATTTGCCTTTTATTCCACTTCTTCAACTCAGCAATGTACCCTTTTTAATTTCTATGTTGCTTTTAATTGCAAGAGCTTTAAAAATATTTTCTAATTATTCACTTTTATATATAATTCTTACACATATATAAAATAAAAATTTATCTCTATGAAAATATTAATTACAGATTTATTGATACTTTCTTCTCTTTCTAGAATTACCTGTTTTCCCTGAAGTATATTTTTTTCCTATGAAGGAGGTTAAATCCTGCATTTTATATTAGAGGATTTCCTCAAATGTCTGTTGGTCCTTGGTGTCCATTCATATTTATTACTAAAGCACTGTTAAAATTAAATACTTGAAAATTCTCTGAGCAGATAAAACCATTTAAGCCCCATAAGCTTATTTCATAAATATAAGGAAAACTGAACTTTTTTCTTATGAATGCTTATGATAATCATAAAGGAAACTTTGAATCTTCATAAAAGTGGTATAAGATAATCACTTTTAACCAATCCCCTGCCATCTGGGAACCCTCACTGTAATAGCCAATCATTTGTAAAGGTTAAACAACTTCCTCGTTTTCATAAATGCTGGACTACACTATGGGACATTAAGTGAGCACCAGATTATCTTATTCAGGTACCCAGTAAATACTGATATCTGGAAGCTAAAACGTTTCTCCAGGTGGAAATCTTCCACCTTTCCTATTGGGATATAGAAATCTGGCTGTAAGCATTATGGTAGACACCCAGAGGATGGAGCTGGAGGTCTCCAATTGTGTAGGTTTACTATGCCTGTGCCTGCATTCTAAGATGCTACCGTCTGTCCAACTCTGTGTAACCTTATAGACTGCGGCCTGTCAGGCTCTTCTGTCCATGGGATTCTCCAGGCAAAAATACTAGAGTGGGTTGCCATGCTCTCCTCCAGGGGATCTTCCCAATCCAGGGACTGAACCTGTATCTCCTGCGTCTTCTTTATTGCAGGTGGATTCTTTACCAGTGAGCCACCCAGAAAGCCCCACTATGCATGTGTTTAGTGTAACAGATCATTCTATCGACTTTGGTATTAGAGAAAATGTACTCCATTTCTTGGTAAAGGAGAGGGACAAAGTGGCCTGATTAAGTTGGCATGGGGAGCAGAGCACATTCACGTTTTCTCAGTTAATTCCTATCAGTCCCTATCAACCAGAACTTCTTCAAGAAAGACTTCCTCAGTCTACAGAGTATGTTATGTCTCTCTCTTACGGGCTTTCAGAGTAATAGGGATCTTTACAGTATAACACATTTCACTGTTAATTATATATTTATGTGTAATACATGAAGATATAGATACAGGTATAGATATTTTCCAATCCAGAATTCCTTTAGTTCAAACTGAAACAAGATCAATGAATCAGTGCCAACATACACAAAAGACTATTTTCATTTTCAGTTTTTTTCTGACAGTGTATGCAAATCTATTTTCTCAAGATGGGGGCAGGTTTCATAACAACACTGTTTTTTACAGTTGCTCTAAGACCAATGGTGGTATGAACTATAATGGAAAAGAAAAATATTAAGAGGAGTTGAAAAAGAGAGAAAAGCCATTATTGTGTCCAGTGGCATCTAGATTTTCTGCTAAATTATCTTCTAGTGGTTTTATAGTTTTGTGCTTTCCATTTACCACTATGAACTATTTGAGCTAACATTGGTGAAGAGCGGCAATGTCTTGCACTAGATTCATTTGTGTGTGGGTGTGCATGTATACACATGAATGTCCAGTATTGTTCTAGCATCATTTGTTGAAAAGGCCATTTTTTATCCATTGTGTTGCCTTGCTCCTATGTCAAGATCAGTTGACTATATTTATATAGGTCTGTTTCTGGACTTTTTATTCTATTTTATTGATCTGTATATTCTTTGCCAATACTACATTGTCTTGGCTCATTGGAAAAGAACTGACTCATTGGAAAATACCCTGATTCTGGGAAAGATTAAAGGCAGGAGAAGAAGGGGACGACAGAGGATGAGATGGTTGGATGGCATCATCGACTCAATGGACATGAGTTTGAGCAAGCTCAGGGAGTTGGTGATGAACAGGGAAGCCTGGTGTGCTGCAGTACATGGGGTCTCAAAGAGTTGGACATGACTGAGTGACTGAATTGACACTGTCTTGATGTAGGAGACTTTATAAAAATGTCTTATGATGTCTTTTTGCATTAGCTAGGACTTCCAGAATGCTGTGTGAAAATCTATGATAAGAGAGACATCCTTCCTTTAATCCTGACCTTAGTGGGAAAGCTTCTATTAATAGTTAACATACATTAATTAAGTATGACATTCAATGTAGTTTTTTGTAGATGTTTGTTATCAAGTTGAGGAAGTTCCCATCTATTCTTAGTTTGCTGAGAGTTTTTATCATGGATCGTTGTCATATTTTGTCAAATTCCTTTTCTGTCTCTATCGCTCTGATTATGTTGTTTTTCTTTCTTGGCTTGTTGATGCAGTGGATTATGATCAATTAAATTTCAATTATTGAACAATCCTTGAATATCTGGGATAAATCCTACTTTCCATTGTATATAATTGGAGAAGGCAATGGCACCCCACTCCAGTACTCTTGCCTGGAAAATCCCATGGACGGAGGAGCCTGGTAGGCTGCAGTCCATGGGGTCGCTAAGATTTGGACACGACTGAGCGACTTCACTTTCACTTTTCACTGTCATGCATTGGAGAAGGAAATGGCAACGCACTCCAGTGTTCCTGCCTGGAGAATCCCAGGGACAGCAGAGACTGGGGGGCTGCCGTCTGTGAGGTCGCACAGCATCGGACACAACTGAAGCGACTTAGCGATTGTATACAATTATATCTAAACATTGTTAGATTCCATTTGCTTATATTTTTGAGGGTTGTTGAATATATTCACGAGAGATATGTCTGAAGTTTTCATTTCCTATAATGCCTTTGTCTGGTTTCAGTATTAAGGTAATGCTGGCCTCATCAATGCATCAGGAAGTATTCACTTTGCTTCTACCTTCTGAAAGAGATTATAGTAGAATTTACCAATGAACCCATCTAACCTGAGGCTTTCTCTTATGGAATGTTATTATTTATTGATTTAGTACCCAAACCATAATAAGACCTCTGCAAAACACTGGCTAAATCTGTTTAATCATTGTGAATCAACCTGTGAAATTTGTTGCTGGAGTAACTTAGCCTAGAGCATGTTGATCAAATACTTAATTATCTAAGTAAGTTAGTGTATATAAATTAGTTAATATACATCAGTGGCATTCAAAGCATAAGATTTAGCAATAAACAGGCTCCTGTGACTGTGCGTATAAAGTTCTAGCCTGGGGAGTTATACTACAACAGCTTTGTTGAAACTATTATTCAATATGCAGCTTATAGAAACAGAGATTCTAGTTATGTCATAGTTTTTTCTAAAAAAAAATGTAAAACAAAAAAAATAACTGACTACAAAGCAAAAAATACATAATATAAAGAGATGCTTTTATTAGTAAATTCAGGTCTTATTTTCAGTTTAATATTTTAAAAATAGCTGAATAAAAGTTATTTGCTTGGAATAGTGCTAGACATCCTGTCTAGTAACATAAAAGTTCTGGTAGATAAATGGAGTAAGACAGAAGAGATGGAATAATGGCAAATTTCATCAAGTTACAAGATAACCTGGAAAATGGAGGTAGTTAAATCCAGAGAGAATTACTGTATAAATAATGGAGTTAAAAGTGTAAAACAAAGGACAAACCATTTCTCTTAGAAAAGTTGAAATTCAAAGAACCAATATGAACATGAGTCCAAACATCTGAAATGCATATAAAATGTTTGTAAAGAAGTATAATATTAATTATTCTCCATTGGAAAAGTTGTACATTTAAAGACGGTTTTACAAAAGCCTAAATGCCATCTCATATTTTGACCCAGAAAATTATTCCTAATAAATAAATACATTAGGCATGGAAATTTATATGTAAGGATGTTCATCAGAGTGTTAAAGTAGTAAAATGGTGAAAGAACTTTAAGTATCCAACAATATGAGACCAGATTATACATTCTAAGCAATTTAATCCCATAATACAGCACAAGCATTAAATATCATGCTGGAGAGTAATACTAATGACAACAGAAAATGTTCATGATGTTAAAAGGAAAAACTTAGAGGACTTGAAAAAGATGGCGGAGGAATAGGGTAGGGAGAACACTTTCTCCTCTCTACCTCATCAAAAGAACATTTCAACGCTGAGCAAATTCCACAAAATAACTTCTGACTGCTGGCAGAGGACATGAGGCATCCAGCAAAGCAGATCATTGGCTTCAAAACCAGATAGGAATTATTTTATTTTAAAGAACAAAGATAGAGACAAAGGAGGTAGGGGGGGGAACCCCGGCACGGGAAGGGAATCCCGTCCCAGGAAGAGACTCTTAAATAGAGAGGTTCCCTAAAATTGGGGAACTTTCTCACAGCTGTGCATGGGGCGAGCCCTGGAAGCACAGAGGGCAACATAACAAGAAGGAAGAATAAATAAATAATTAAAACCAACAGATTACAAATTCAACAGTATAACCCCCAGCGGATAAAAGCAGCGCAAACGCCAGCGTCCGACAGCAGTGGGGGTTGGGCAGGAGGAGCTTGCCCGCGACAGTGCTTTCTAAGAATTGGGCCGCGGGAGACATAGGCTGCAGGGCTTTTCTCGAGAATCGGGGCGTAACGGGGCCAGAATTGGGTCCGCTCATGGATAGAACGATTTATCCTGGACTAGCAAACCAGACTGGGGGATAACTAACATGCGAAACGTCCGAACATAAGACACTGACAGGCCCGCGCACAGAACAAAGGACGGATCGGAAATAGCCGGCGGCAGACCATCCCCCCACCGGCGACAGGCAGCCAGAGCCTTAAGCGCTGGAAGAGGGCAGTCGCAGCTCAAGAGAGACATTACCTACCAAATTGCAAGCAAGCTTCTTTATTGAGACTTCTGGGGTCTCTGAATAGTCATCATCTGCCTGAGAAAGAGCCCCGGCGGAGATCCCAGAAAATTGAGTGACCCGGAAAGCCCAGAAGACGCAACAATAGTGCGAACCAAACTCCCTAGCCACTCGGACTTGGAACCAAACCCGGCACCCGGAGGGGGCTTCCTGAGCGCCAAACCTGAGCGGTTTAAACCGGGAAATTGCATGAAACATAGGGCAGGCCTCACACGGTTATCCCGCTGGATTGGGAAGGGGCAAGCCCAGTGCAGAGCTCACCACCACCCTCCCTGTGTCAAGACGGAAATCAGACATGGAAGGGACCAGCAAACAGAGGAAGTCAAACAGAGGGAACTGCCTTGGTAGCGACCCCACACAGTCCTCAACGACAGAGAAAGCGCCAGATACACCGTTACTACTTCTATGATCAAAAAAAAATTTTTTTGGGCGGGGGGATGATGTGGAAGCATGATTTTTTTTTTTAAGAATTTTTTTCTTTCTTTAAAAATTGTTTTTCTTCCTTTTTAAATTTGTTTAGCCTTTTTTCATCTTTTTTCCCTAAACTTGCTTAAGTTTTTAAGTCTTCTATATTTCTAGTTATTATTTTTATAAAGTAATATTACTTTTCAAAAAAAAAAAAAACCCTACCCTATCGTTTAAGCAAACGCCGTATATAGTCTTATTGGTGGAGGAAGTTGTCTTTTAATAATTCTGGAGTCTTTTATTATATTTTACTTTTTTTTTCTTTTTTCTCTATCTTTTTTAAAATTTCTCTCTCCTTCTTCTTCTTCTCTTCAATAATCTATCTTTGAAAATCCAATCTATACTCCAGATTTTTAATCTTGGCATTTTGGTATTTGTTGCCAATTTTGTACTTTTAAAAACCTAATCCTCAGTACCCAGTTTTACATGAGTGCAAGACTACTGGCTTGACCACTCTCTCCACCTTTGGAATCTCTCTTTTCTCCACCAGGTGGCTTTTATCTCCTCCCTCCCCCTCCCCCTCTCTACCCAACTCTATGAATCTCTGTGTGTTCCAGAAGGAGGGAGAACTCTAAGGGAACTGGTCACAGACCGGATCTGTATCCCTCCTTCCCATCTCCCTCTTTTATCCTCCTGTCCACCTCTATCTACTTCCTTCCTCTCCTCTTCCATGTATAACTCTGTGACCACCTCTGAGTGGTCCAGACTTCGGAGCGCACACAAGAAAGTGGTTACGAGCTAGCTTGCTTTTCCCTCTTTTGATTCCACCTCATCCCATTCCGCTCACCTCTAACTACTCCCTCCCTGTTCTCTCCTCCAAGTAACTCACCGATCTTCTAGGGACGACCCTCAAGGTGGAGAAACCTATCATCATTAACCTAGATGTTTTAACATTAGTGCTGAATAGATGGAGAAATCATGAGGCTATTGTAAAAATAAATCTGAAAACCAGAATCAGGAGGCGTAATTCCAAATCCTGAGATCATCAAAGAATTCCTGAATACAGGGAACATTATCCAATTAGAGCTCATCAAACGCCTTCATACCTATACTGAAACTGAGCACTGCCCAAGGGCCAACAACCTCCCGAGCAAGACATACCACACAAATTCTCCAGCAACACAAGAACAAACCCCTGAGCTTCAATACACAGGCAACTCAAAATACTCCAAAACCATTGACATCTCATAACCCATTACTTCTCACGTCACAGCACTCCAGAGAAAGGAAATCCAGATCCACCCACCAGAACACCAACACAAGCCTCCCTGATCAAGAAACTTTGACAAGCCACTGATATAACCCCAAACACAGAGAGGAAGCTCAATAATAAAGAGAATTCCACAAATTCCCAGAATATAGAAAAGCCACCACAAACGCAGCAATATAACCAGGATGAAGAGACAGAGGAATACCCAGCAGGTAAAGGAACAGGAGACATGCCCACCAAACCAAACAAAAGAGGAAGAGATAGGGAATCTACCTGAGAAAGAATTCCAAATATTGATAGTGAAAATGATCCAAAATCTTGAAATCAAAATGGAATCACAGATAAATAGCCTGGGGTCAAGGATTGAGAAGATGCAAGAAAGGTTTAACAAGGACCTAGAGAAATAAAAAAGAGTCAACATATAATGAATAATGCAATGAATGAGATCAGAAACACTCTGGAGGCTACAAACAGTAGAATATCGGAGGCAGAAGATAGGATTAGTGAAATAGAAGATAGAATGGTAGAAATAAATGAGTCAGAGAGGGAAAAAGAAAGACGAATTAAAAGCAATGAGGACAACCTCAGAGACCTCCAAGACAATATGAAACGATCCAACATTCGAATTATAGGAGTCCCAGAAGAAGAAGACAAAAAGAAAGACCATGAGAAAATACTTGAGGAGATAATAGTTGAAAACTTCCCTAAAATGGGGAAGGAAATAATCACCCAAGTCCAAGAAACCCAGAGAGTGCCAAACAGGATAAACCCAAGGCGAAACACCCCAAGACATATTTTAATCAAACTAACAAAGACCAAACACAAAGAACAAATATTAAATGAGCAAGGGAAAAACAACAAATAACACACAAGGGGATCCCCATAAGAATAACTGCAGATCTTTCAATAGAAACCCTTCAGGCCAGGAGGGAATGGCAAGACATACTTAAAGTGATGAAAGATAATAACCTTCAGCCAAGACTACTGTACCCAGCAAGGATCTCATTCAAATATGAAGGAGAAATCAAAAGTTTAACAGGCAAGCAAAAGCTGAGAGAATTCAGAACCACCAAACCAGCTCTCCAGCAAATACTAAAGGATAGACTTTAGACAGGAAACACAAAAGGATGTATAAACCCAAACCCAAAACAATAAAGTAAATGGCAACAGGAGCATACTTATCAATAATTACCTTAAATGTAAATGGGTTGAATGCCCCAACCAAAAGGCAAAGACTGGCTGAATGGATACAAAAACAAGATCCCTATATATGCTGCCTACAAGAGACCCACCTCAAAACAACGGACACATACAGACTAAAAGTGAAGGGCTGGAAAAAGATATCCCATGCAAATAAAGACCAAAAGAAAGCAGGAGTAGCAATACTCATATCTGATAAAATAGGCTTTAAAACAAAGGCTGTGAAAAGGGACAAAAAGGCCACTACATAATGATTAAAGGCTCAATCCAAGAAGAAGATATAACAATTATAAATATATATGCACCCAACATAGGAGCACCACAATATGTAAGACAATTGCTAACAAGCATGAAAGGGGAAATTAATAATAACACAATAATAGTGGGAGACTTTAATACCCCACTCACACCTATGGACAGATCAACTAAGCAGAAAATTAACAAAGAAACGCAAACGTTAAACGATACAATAGACCAATTAGACCTAATTGATATCTATAGGACATTCCACCCCAAAACAATGATTTTCACCTTTTACTCAAGTGCACACGGAACCTTTTCCAGGATAGATCACATTCTGGGTCATAAATCTAACCTTGATAAATTCAAAAAAATCGCAATTATTCCAAGCATCTTCTCTGACCATAATGCACTAAGGTTAGATCTCAATTACAGGAGAAAAACTATTAAAAATTCCAACATTTGGAGGCTGAACAACACCCTACTGAATAATCAACAAATCACAGAAGAAATCAAAAAGAAATCAAAATATGCATCGAAACAAATGAAAATGAAAACACAACTACACAGAACCTGTGGGACACTATAAAAGCAGTCCTAAGAGGAAAGTTCATAGCAATACAGGCATACTTCAAGAAACAAGAAAAAAGCCAAATAAATAACCTAACTCTACACCTAAAGCAACTAGAAAAGGAAGAAATAGAGAACCCCAGAGTTAGTAGAAGGAAAGAAATTCTAAAAATTAGGGCAGAAATAAATGCAAAAGAAACAAAAGAGACCATAGCAAAAATGAACAAAGCAAAAAGCTGGTTCTTTGAAAGGATAAATAAAAGTGACAAACCATTAGCCAGACTCATCGAGAAACAAAGAGAAAAAAATCAAATCAACAAAATTAGAAATGAAAATGGAGAGATCACGACAGACAACTCAGAAATACAAAGAATCATAAGAGACTACTATCAGCAATTATATGCCAATAAAATGGACAACTTGGAAGAAATGGACAAATTCTTAGAAAAGTACAATTTTCCAAAAACTGAACCAGGAAGAAATAGAAAATCTTAACAGACCCATCACAAGCACGGAAATTGAAACTGTAATCAGAAATCTTCCAGCAAACAAAAGCCCAGGTCCAGACGGCTTCACAGCTGAATTCTACCAAAAATTCCGAGAAGAGCTAACACCTATCTTACTGAAGCTATTCCAGAAAATTGCAGAAGAAGGTAAACTTCCAAACTCATTCTATGAGGCCACCATCACCCTAATACCAAAACCTGACAAAGACACCACAAAAAAGAAAACTACAGGCCAATATCACTGATGAACATAGATGCAAAAATCCTCAGCAAAATCCTAGCAATCAGAATCCAGCAACACATTACAAAGATCATACACCATGACCAAGTGGGCTTTATCCCAGTGATGCAAGGATTCTTCAATATCCGCAAGTCAATCAATGTAATTCACCACATTAACAAACTGAGAAATAAAAATCATATGATTATCTCAATAGATGCAGAAAAAGCCTTTGACAAAATTCAACATCCATTTATGATAAAAACTCTCCAGAAAGCAGGAATAGAAGGAACATATCTCAACATAATAAAAGCTATATATGACAAACCCACAGCTAACATTATCCTCAATGGCGAAAAATTGAAACCATTTCCCCTAAAGTAAGGAACAAGACAAGGGCGTCCACTTTCACCACTACTCTTCAACATCGTACTGGAAGTTTTGGCCACAGCAATCAGAGCAGAAAAAGAAATACAAGGAATCCAAATTGGAAAAGAAGAAGTAAAACTCTCACTGTTTGCAGATGACATGATCCTCTACATAGAAAATCCTAAAGACTCGACCAGAAAACTACTAGAGCTAATCAGTGAATATAGTAAAGTTGCAGGATATAAAATCAACACTCAGAAATCCCTTGCATTCCTATACACTAATAATGAGAAAATAGAAAAAGAAGTTAAGGAAACAATTCCATTCACCATTGCAACGAAAAGAATAAAATACTTAGGAATATTCCTACCTAAAGAAACTAAAGACCTATATATCGAAAACTATAAAACACTGATGAAAGAAATCAAAGATGGAGAAATTTCTCCACTAATATATGGAGAAATATACCATGCTCATGGATCGGAAGAGTCAATATAGTGAAAATGAGTATACTACCTAAAGCAATCTACAGATTCAATGCAATTCCCATCAAGCTACCAGCAGTATTTTTCACAGAACTAGATCAAATAATCTCAAGATTTGTATGGAAATACAAAAAACTTCGAATAGCCAAAGCAATCTTGAGAAAGAAAAATGGAACTGGATGAATCAACTTGCCTGACTTCAGGCTCTACTACACAGCCACAGTCACTAAGACAGTATGGTACTGGCACAAAGACAGAAATATAAATCAATGGAACAAAATAGAAATCCCTGAGATTAACCCACACACCTATGGACACCTTATCTTCGACAAAGGAGGCAAGAATATACAATGGAGTAAAGACAGTCTCCTTAACAGGTGGTGCTGGGAAAACTGGTCAACCACTTGTAAAAGAATGAAACTAGACCCCTTTCTAACACCATACACAAAAATAAACTCAAAATGGATTAAAGATCTAAATGTAAGACCAGAAACTATAAAACTAGAGGAGAACATAGGCAAAACACTCTCCAACATAAATCACAGCAGGATCCTCTATGATCCAACTCCCAGTATACTGGAAATAAAAGCAAAGATAAACACATGGGATCTAATTAAAATTAAAAGCTTCTGCACAACAAAGGAAACTACAAGCAAGGTGAAAAGACAGCCTTCTGAATGGGAGAAAACAATAGCAAATGAAACAACTGACAAACAACTAATCTCAAAGATATATAAGCAACTTATGCAGCTCAACTCCAGAAAAATAAATGATCCAATTAAAAAATGGGCCAAAGAACTAAATAGGCATTTCTCCAAAGAAGACATACGGATGGCTAACAAACAGATTGAAAGATGTTCAACATCACTCATTATCAGAGAAATGCAAATCAAGACCACAATGAGGTACCATTTCACACCAGTCAGAATGACTGCGATCCAAAAGTCTACAAGCAATAAATGCTGGAGAGGTTGTGGAGAAAAGGGAACCCTCTTACACTGCTGGTGGGAATGCAAACTAGTACAGCCATTATGGAAAACAGTGTGGAGATTCCTTAAAAAATTGCAAATAGAATTGCCTTATGACCCAGCAATCCCACTGCTGGGCATACACACCGAGGAAACCAGAATTGAAAGAGACACATGTACCCCAATGTTCATTGCAGCGCTGTTTATAATAGCCAGGACATGGAAGCAACCTAGATGTCCATCAGCAGATGAATGGATAAGAAAGCAGTGGTACATATACACTATGGAATACTACTCAGCCCTTAAAAAGAATAATTTTGACTCAGTTCTAATGAGATGGATGAAACTGGAGCCAATTATACAGAGTGAAGTAAGCCAGAAAGAAAAACACCAATACAGTATACTGACACATATATATGGAATTTAGAAGACAGTAATTATGACCCTCTATGTGAGACAACAAAGAGACACAGAGGTATGGAGTGGACTATTGGACTCTGAGGGAGAGGGAGAGGGTGGGATGGTTTGGGAGAATGGCAATGAAACGTATATTTTCATGTAAGAAACGAAGCGCCAATCTATGTTCAATGTAGGATGCAGGATGCATGGGGCTGATGCACAGGATGATTCAAGTAGAGGATGTGAGGTGGAAGGTGGGAGGGGGCTTCGGCATTGGGAGATTGTGTTCACCTATGGCTGATTTGTGTCAATGTATGGCAAAACAAATACAGTATTGTAATTAAAAAAAAAAAAAGGGAAAAACTTAAAAGCAGGTAGAGTGTACATATAAATGCAATCTCAAACATACGTAAACACACATGCACACACAAAAGACAGGATGCACGTGCACAGATGTACTAGTGATTTTAATTTTAGTAATATGATATTTTGTAACTTTAAGTTTTCACAGCGAGTAGATACTTTTGTAACTAGAAAAAGAAAGTAATATGACCTAAACACTAACACTGTTCGTAGTACTTGGAAAGGAATTTAAACCTTACATCTGCAGCACAATGAATCAGTTCCACAAACTGGAATAACATTGACAGAAATGATAAACCCAAGTAAGAGGCCTCTAAGGCAGAGAGGCGTTATCCATCTAACCTAAGTAGGCTGGATCAATTTTATCACAAAATTCCAAGGGAGATTCAATTTCAGATCAAAGTTATATTGCTTCTACCGAAAGATTTCTGCTTATCAACTTCAGAATAATTAGGGATTTGAATCCAAAACTCCACAAAGAAAGGAAAAGAGAATATGTAAGCAAACACAGAACAGGTCATCTTTTCATCACCCTACACAACCAGAGTACCACAATTTTAAGAATAAAGTTATAAAAACAAAGCCACAGTTGATTATTTTACCATACGACTTTTCACAAGTTATCAAAATAGGGAAGGTCATCTGTTATTCAACTCAGTTGTGATTTTATATTTAAAAGCATAAAATGAGCAACAGGGACATGGGCATGCGTGCGTGCTGTCGCTTTAGCCGTGTCTGACTCTTTGCGACCCCATGGACTGTAGCCCGCCAGGTTCCTCTGTCCATGGGGAGTCTCCAGACAAGAATACTGGCGTGGGTTGACTGGCCTCCCTCACAGGATCATCCTAACCCAGGGATCGAATTTACATGTCTCTCTTACACTTCCTGGCCTCCTGCTTTGGCAGGCAGGCTCTTGATCACTAGCCCCACCTGGGAAGCCCAGCAAGGACATGCATGATCGTGTTCTCATCCTAGGAGCGTAAGCTTCTAATGTAGTCGATAAAAGAAGTTATTTAGAAAAGATGAACTATTTTCCAGAAACTTTCTAAATGTGAGTACCCCCACACATCAATGTAGTCATTCATTTACTCACAAACTTTAACAATAATATTCCAGGTGCTACATGAAGTGGAGAGTGATAATAGTACTTAGTTTATAGGACTTCTGTGACTATTACATGAGATCCCGTATATAAATTTCTTACTACTGGGTGGGACTAATAATAAAACCTCAATATATGTCAGCTATTACATTCTACTACTATTAAAACTCATTTCCCAAAAGTATTATTCTTGAAAAGGATGAAAAGTACAGTAAGGCATCTTTTCTCAAGTCACTTGCAGTATTATGCTATCAGTGAGTTTTTCTTAAAACAATCCAGAATATCACCATATGATTCAAGAGTGGAAACAGCTTGATGGTATAATGATTATATGAACAAAATAGCCCTCCAGATATGTTGCATGAAGTGAAAGTCGCAGAGTCATGTCCAGCTCTCTGAGATCCTGTGGACTATAGCCTGCCAGGTTCCTCTGTCCATGGGTTTTTCCTGGCAAGAACAGTGGAGCGGGTTGCCATTTCCTTCTCCAGGGGATATTCCCAACCCAGGGACCGAACCCACGTCTCCCATATTACAGGCAGATTCATTACCTTCTGAGACACCAGAGAAGCCCAAATGATGTCAACATGTTAAACAATTATATTACAATCTAAAAATGCCCCAAGGCAATCAATAACATCATTTCATTGCCTTTATGAAATTTTACGTACTTAAGTTATTAACAATCCCCCAAAATACAGAGTTGATAAGGAAAATAAAGGGAAAGAGAGTGTTTTCCAAGTCACAAAACTCAAACATGATTAATGAACCACTCTGATCATTTGGTGCCTCAGCAAAGTGTTCGTTTTCAGAATTCGTAGACTGTTTCCATGAGTCTTCATGCTGAGAAGCAAACCTTCTGGCATTTCAATGTAGTGATGTGAGAACAAAGGACAATTTTCTAAGCTTCAACAAGCATAATAAAATCATGGAAGTTTAGTGCTAGATAATACCCTTTTCAGAATACATCACTTTGCCCATGGTGATTTCTTCACATTTTATTTCAAATGTTTCAGATGGCTTCATTTTAAATGAGTCAGGGAAAGATGATAAAGGGACTTTCCTTGGTTTCCTCAGCCTAGTAAGCTGAAAGAAAATGTTCCTAAAACTGCCTTTCTTATCTATGCTAGTATATTTAACAAATAATCTATAAATAAACACTTCAAAATGACTCTAAGATTATCTAGATCATTTTTAAATTCCTATAAGGCAATTTAAAGCATTAGGAAAATATCTAAATATACAATAAAGCATTAGACAATGTATGGCAAAACAAATACAGTATTGTAATTTTAAAAATAAATAAATTTAATAATAAAAAATAAAATAAAATAAAATAAATAAATCTTTCATAGGATCATTTTATAAAAGTAGGAGTGGGTAGAAACTAAAGCATGTTAGGCAAAATGAGTTTTTAAGCCAGATGAAAGGTGTACTTTCCCATACTGTATCCTCCATTCATATTTTTTAAATATTTTCAAGATTGTTTTACTGGAGTATTTCAAAGCAAAATTTCTATACCATGTCAACTCAGCCATAAATAATTCTATAATGCATCTCAAAAACATAGATAATTTTTCTTAAATAACCCAATATCTTTATCACACTTAACAAAATTTAAAATGTGCCTTAAAATTATCTAATACCTAACCTACTTTCATGTTACTGTTGACCCTTAAACAAAGCAGAGTTTAGGGAGGCCCATCCCTTGCAGTGGACAATCTCAATATAATTTCACAGTCAGTCCTTCATATCCACAGTTCTGCATTCACAGATTCACCCTACTCCAAATAGTGCTGACATATTTAATGAAAAAAATAATGTATAAGTAAACCCGAGCAGTTCAAACCTATGCTGTTCAAGGGACAAATGTAGTTGATTTTTCTCCTTTACTTTTAAATTTTGTTTTGTTTTTTTTCAAGAAAATAACTACTTTATTATGAGTAGTTTGCATTTTCCAAGTTGTATTTTGATGCTAATGGCCTCATATAAACTCCGCAATCAACTCTTCTTTTTTAAAAATGTAGTTAATGGTTAAATAGTTAAACTTCTTGGCTGCACAGTGTCTTCGATGCTGCAGGTGAGCTTCCTCGGGCTGCGGAGCCTGGGGCTCCTCTCTGGTTATGGTGCACAGGCTTCTCACTGTGGTGGCCTCTCTTGTTGTGGAGCACAGGCTCTCGGCTCCTGAGCTAAGTAGTTGCAGCATGTAAGCTCAGTATTATGGCACTCAGGCTCAGCTGCTCGATGGCATGTGGAATCCTCCTGGACCAGGGATCGAACCCGTGTCCCCCTCATTGGCAGCTGGATTCTTACCCACTGTGCCACCAGGGAAGTCCATCAACCCTTCTTTAGATGGTATGTATTACAATCTTAGTGTAAGGAGCATTTCTTCTCCCCATCCCCCACCTCCATCTTCTCTTCCACTCTCCAATTTTATTCACCAGAAATATCTCAGTTATTTTAGTCTATTTTTAAAGAAAACATAACACACTCTGCTTTCTATTTCTCATTCTTATAGTTTAGTTTTAGTTCATAAATATGGGCTTCTCAGGTAGCTGCTGCTGCTGCTGCTTAGTCGCTTCAGTTGTGTCTGACACTGTGCAACCCCGTGGACGGCAGCCCACTGTCCTAGTGGTAAAAGAACCTGCCTTCCAATGCAGCAGACGTAAGAGATGAGGGCTATCCCTGGGTTGGGAAGATCCCCTGGAAGAACACCTGGCAATCCACTCCAGTATTCTTGTCTGGAACCCTATGGACAGATGCTGGCAGGCTTTGGAACATAGGGTCGCAGAGAGTTGGACGTGACTGAAGCGATTTATTATGGCATAGCACACAGCATAAATATACCCAATGCTCATCTCAAATTTTATTAAGGTTATCAGAAATTTGTTCTCTACTAGATTTCTCAGGAGAGAATCATTTGAACAACACTTCTCCAGTTTTTAAAAATTCATAAATATTTTTTTCATTCTTGAAGAACAGTTTGTCAGTGTATAAAGTACTTGACTCATAATTGTCTTTCCTTGTATATCTTAAAAATATTGCCCTATAGTCTCAAGTTCACATTTTAGTGTAACAAAGGATTACAATCAAGTCTGATGCTGTTTTTATTTTCCCTTTTAAGTGATGCTTCTTCCAAGTTCCCAAATAATTACTTTTTCTAATATTTAAAGTGCAACAGTTATTTTAGGAATGATCTCAGTTTTGAATACTCTGAATAGAATTTCAAGGTAGAGAGTGTACCTTAGTAACATGCAATTCAAATTTTCTTCTTTTAAGAGAGTTTCTGGAATTATAGTTTTAACTATAATTTTATTGCTTTGCATTATCTTTTCAGAAACTCCACTAGGTGTACATTGTGTCTCTTTGCATATTTTTTTATATATGTTTCTTTTTTCCCAAACCATCCTTAATGGTATCTTATCTCCTCCCCTATATTTATTTGATGAATATTTGCTTTAGGTTACCATTTAGTGTTAGGTTTTGAAGTTTGTTCTATTTCATTAATTTTTTTTTTTCCCTTAAGTCCCCTACTTCTTGATTTGTATTCTTCTACATCTACTCAAGTCATTTCTGAGTTTTCATATTTATGACTTCTGAAATTCATATAGGTAATTTTAAAATATTAGGTTAAATTTATCACCTTCCTCATAAACAATTTTTTTCTGGAGTGTTTTATTTAGCTATTGAGATATTGTTCATTTTATTTTCATCTTTTAAGTCCAGTGTCTTTAGAGTTCAATGACAATTCTTTTTCCCTTTGTTTAAATAAGGTAGGTTTCCCTAAGATATTATGAAGGTATATTTCTGCAAAGAACAAGATAGGTCAGGGTGGTTGTCTTGTTTGACTGCTAGTCTCCCTTCTCTGTTCAGTTCAGTTCAGTCGCTCAGTCGTGTCCGACTCTTTGCGACCCCATGAATTGCAGCACGCCAGGCCTCCCTGTCCATCACCAACTCCTGGAGTTCCCTCAGACTCACATCCACCGAGTCAGTGATGCCATCCAGCCATCTCATCCTCTGTCGTCCCCTTCTCCTCCTGCCCCCAATCCCTCCCAACATCAGAGTCTTTTCCAATAAGTCAACTCTTCGCTTGAGGTGGCCAAAGTACTGGAGTTTCAGTTTTAGCATCATTCCTGTTAGAACCATGAATTATTTAAAAATATGATCTCTTTCTGTTACCACTTCTCAGGCACCCAGAGATGTCTATCTCAAGAAGGCTCTTGCCTCCATCTTGCTTTTTAATCCAAAGCTTCGTGGGCTGAACCTTCATAACTGGATTTTGTGGGGTTCGAAGCCTACTGTGAACTTAGGAAATGGCAACCCACTCCAATGTTCTTCCCTGGAGAATCCCAGGGACGGGGAGCCTGCTGGGCTGCCGTCTATGGGGTCACACAGAGTCGGACACGAGTGAAGTGACTTAGCAGCAGCAGCAGCAGTGAACTTAACAGAGCAACTTGGATCTTTCACTTACTCCTAGAGTTAATTCTTGTTTTTCCCATTGGTCCTTGTATCTCTACTACTTCTAGAGCTGGGGTTAAAACCTAGAGGTGACTTTTTCCAAGACCATGTCTTTTAGGTTTTATTAATAACTCTCTTACAGGGAACATTATTAAGATCTCAGAGTCCAACAATGTGCAGGCATTAAAAACCCTTCTACTTTTGCAGCATCAAAGGCTAATTAAATACAAACAGCTTTAGAAAAAATAGAAGGAAACAGCAGCAGAACTAATGTGATGACCATTAACGTGGAATTCTGTCTGCACCAGTTTTGAATGTGTCCTCAAACGTGGCACACTTTAATAAATGCTGATATTTTTAGCTACACTTCAGCATATCTTACTGACCTTGCCTTTTTCCCCCACCAAACTAACAAAAACAGGACCTGGTTTTTGGGTTTTGCAAGTATCAGCACTTTTGTTTGAGTACAAAAGCAAGATGTTGGAGAATCTGCTTGATTAAAAAAATACTTTCTTGACAAATCTAGAGTTGTGTGACTAATAAGGTGTTTATTCATTCATCTCTCCAGTTGCTTCACATCTGGTGTTCTTGTTATTCCACTTCAACAAGACTCTTCCTCATCTAGTTTTATTACAGCTCATATGGGGACTCTATGATTTATAAGTGGGCCTGATGAGATGCAGAAGCTGCCACTTCGTTGAGAAATAAAAGTAGAATTTCCTATCCTTTCTAATTTGTTGAGCTCTGTTGAACTCAGTCTGGTCTGTTCATCATATATATGATGAAAGTACTATATTGTTATTTTGTCTGGTTAATTACTACACTCTGAAGAGCAAGTATTTTGAAGGGGCAATGTAAAAATATGAATTCCAGCTCTAGAAATAATAAGCGGCATGGCCTGGGATCTTTGTTAATTTCTCTAATTCTATTTACTTTTCAGAGAGTGTAGACCTCTTTTAGGAACAGTTAACTTCAGGAATAAGAGAATGATACATGGATAAGAAAGTACACTTTCTTTAAAAAAATCCATTGATGGTTTAATAGGCAATTATAACAAAATTGTATTAGGTAGATAAGTTATGAACATTTTAAAGAGTTCAGAAATATTTTTTTTCATCCTTAAGAAATTTCACGTTCAAGTGTTCACAACTTCAAGTATTGGAGGCCAAATGCTAGGCAGTAAAATTCCATCGGACTCAATAAAGACTCTGATATTAAATCCAAGGTAGCCTATGACCAGGTTTCAAAGACAGGAAAGAGACTGTCTACATTTCTAATCACTAGAAAAAATTACACATGGCATTTGAGTTTTACAGAAATAACAGAGTGTCATCTTATACCATTTCTTAGAAAATGAAAGACAGTATATTGCCGAGTACAATCCAACTGTCTCTTTTATCACCACATATTTTGTCAATTGTGACCCTGGCAAGCTTCAGTCTATTTTTTAAGGACATTTTAAAATGTGCTTCAATCATTTTCAGCTAATTATAACACTAACACGATAAGTAATGGCTTTAAACCTCATGCCAAATTATAGATGGGAAGGGGAAATATGGTACGTATTGAAATACTGAGTGCTAACAAGTACAGCCATCCTGAGGATAGCGTCTTGATAAGGAAAGACAGCTATAAGTAAGAGTGTGAGCTTGAATGGAGAGAGTAATTTGGCAGTCACTTTCTAAATTCGGAAGTTTTCTTGGAGACATATTGTTTAAACCATTGGAAAAAGAAATTGAAGCGCATTCGTCAGAAGTTAAAGGTTTGACAAGTCATATATTTTAGAAACTTTCTAGACTCAGGGCCTTTGCCTAAGGTGTTCTCTCTCCTTGAAACATTTACTTCTCTCCTCTGCTTGCTGCCTCCCTCTATCATAAAGGTAACAAGTGGGATGTCCATTCTCTCACAAGCACAGCACCTGCTGTGGCCTTTATCCCATTATAATCATATTATCTATTTACATTTATTTATATGCCTTTTCCAATATCCTATACCCTAATCAGTGGTCCTACATTAGTTGTTATTCTATCTCAGTACCTACTCCAATGCCTGGTAGCACTGAAGAATTACTTGCTTAATGGGCGAATGGAAATAATGACTATCAAAGGCAGTTAAATATGTGTTAAAGTTTATACAGCTAAATTCAAGTTCTCCCCAATCCCATATCCTCATAATCGTTTCCTGAGAAAGACTATACCAGATTGAAATGTTATTTGATAATCACTGCTCCTTATCACAAAAGACACATTTGAGAAAAGGTTTCCAGGCTTTGCACATTTCTCCTATCTCACCAAAGATTCGAACTGTTTTCTTTCAGTCACCATTTTCTTTGCCCTCACGGGACAATCCTGCCCAATTTTTCCCATAGGCCACCAGTTCAGGATTTTGATATTATCAGATAGTCTGGAGAATTTGTAAATAGAAGTTCTGATTTGCTGGTTTTCCATTTTTGAAGCAAAATTATGGGTGGTACAGGGAAGATTTTGTTCAGACTTGGAGAATGTGGTCATCTGCAGCATAACTTTTAAAGGATATGATAATTAGGAGTGATAAACAAAAGCACCTTTATAAGAACAGATCACATACAGTCTTAAAGGTGGAAGAAAGTAAGAGAACAAACACTTGTATTTGATTCTGAGCTGTATATCCTAGACATTGTGTTGGACACTTTATTACAATGTAGTCAGTAAGAATATATAGGCTCTGGACTCAGACTGCCAAGGTTTAAATTTACCTTCAATACTTAGTAGATATGTGACTTTGAAAAAATTCCTTAACCACCATTGTATTTACAGAGCTGAGCCTTGCTGTCTTTCCTCGTCTATAAAATGGACAGAGATAAAGCTCATACATGGTATGATCTGGGAGAGCAGTAATGATACATGTGTGATTTAAGGACACTCTTAGAAGAATGTCTGGCACAGAGTAAGTGCTATATGTGTGTTTGTTTTAATAATTATCATTATCATTTGGACTCATATCATTTCATTTTCTAAAATTTCTACAATGGGAGGCTGGACTTTCTGTCAAACAGTGAAATGGCAAATACATATATTACTTTTAAGAAAGCAGGAAAATCCAAAAGTCTCATGATTGACTGAAGAAAGAAATAAAGGTTTTACTACTGTTTCTCAAGCCAGGCTATTTGTGTCAGTGCTCATTACTGACAAAAAGCATGTGGGCACTTTCTGTTTCGTGGGTGATAGTCATGCGTATAAACTGAATAGCACCAACAATTTTTTGAGTGAGATTTCTCATCCAAATTGAGTTTTGAAAAATATTGGGTAGAAAATGAAGGAGAAGACGATTGAGAAGTTGGAATATAATCAAGTAAGAGGACACACATCAGAGATGCCTTTTGTGAAAACTATAATCAAGGAAACATTCTTCTGCCATCTAAATGCATCCACCGAAGTGGAGAACACATTTGACAGTGATGAAAATAAGGATTACTCTGTGAATAAATCTATTTAAGAAGCTACAAAGAATATCAAAACAAGGAAGGCAGTTTCTGATGCAATCAAAACAAAGTTACTATTGAAGACTGGCACGAGTAATTGAAAAGGCTGCTCCTTTCCTGATATTTTGAACTAAACAAGTTTTATGTCTATATATCCTAATCCTTCTTTTTTAAATAAATAAATAAACAGGCAATAAATCAGAACAGTCCACTTTGTTACTCTCGGTACATAATTTTACAAGACATGCTGTAGAATGAAGGAAAATATTCAAACACTTAGTGTTTCCCAGACCATGGTCACAATTTTCAAAATTAAATCAACAATCCCTTAGTCTGGTGGTTTTAAAAGGATCTTCCAGCCACTGAAATGAAAGCCTATGAGACCAAATAAGAAAATAAATGAAATCTTTACAGACTTCATAGCAATTAGTAGATTAGGTTTTCAAAGGGAGGTGTTGCTGATGTAAATGGTCAGATTGCAGCCAAATGGAACAAAACTTCTATTGACAGGGAGGTGTCAATAATCTTTGGCTCCTTTTGAAAATTCAAAGAAAGCTGTGGTACATATACACAATGGACTATTACTCAGCCATTAAAAAGAATACATTTGAATCAGTTCTAATGAGATGGATGAAACTGGAGCTGATTATACAGAGTGAAGTAAGCCAGAAAGAAAAACACCAATACAGTATACTAATGCATATATATGGAATTTAGAAAGATGGTAACAATAACCCTGTATGCGAGACAGCAAAAGAGACACAGATGTATAGAAAAGTCTTTTGGACTCTGTGGGAGAGGGTGAGGGTGGGATGATTTGGGAGAATGGCATTGAAACATGTATAATATCATATAAAAAAACAATCACCAGTCTAGGTTCGATGCAGGATACAGGATGCTTGGGGCTGGTGCACTGGGATGACCCAGAGAGATGGTATGGAGAGGGAGGTGGAAGGGGGGTTCAGGATTGGGAACACGTGTACACCTGTGGCAGATTTATGTTGATGTATGGCAAAACCAATACAATATTGTAAAGTAAAAAATAATAATAATAAAATAAAATTTTAAAAAATCATTCTCGTAAAAAAATAGTTTACTTTTTGTGAATAAATGAGTGAATTGACAGTTGGACTTCATAAAACTGCTGCTGCTGCTAAGTTACTTCAGTCGTGTCCAACTCTGTGCGACCCCACAGATGGCAGCTCACCAGGTTCCCCCCTTCCCTGGGATTCTCCAGGCAAGAACACTGGAGTGGGTTGCCATTTCCTTCTCCAATGCATGAAAGTGAAAAGTGAAAGGGAAGTCGCTCAGTCATGTCCAACTCCTAGCGACCCCATGGACTGCAGCCTACCAGGCTCCCCTATCCATGGGATTTTCCAGGCAAGAGTACTGGAGTGGGGGTGCCATTGCCTTCTCATAAAACTAGTTGGATTCAATTTCAAGATATAAAATAGCACTAGAAAAAAGATTCATATTAGAAGTTATTAAAACTTTGGAAAACTATATTAAGTTTAATACTCCCCAGCAGACTAGTCCTGGACTTAGTTCTAATGGTAAATAACATAAATGCTTTCATTTTTGCTCTAATTTCTATCAGCATTACAGATAGAATGAGATAATGTATCTTAAAGTATGTGGTAGAGAGCCTGGCACTTTGAAGGTAATAATGATTTGCTGTTTCTGAATGCATTATATCTACATAATCATATCCACTGAGAAGATATATATAAAATTTGCCCTGTAGTCATGATCTAAGTCATACTTACATCTCTTTGACTAAATATGTGACAATTATTTAGGTCTTTAATTTATAGAAGTGAACATCTGGTTATACACTGATGCCAGAATTCTTTATTCTTGTGTTTATAGATGAGGGTAAAATGTTTACTGTGACACAATTATTTATTCCTTCTCTGATCTACTGAAGACTAAAGCCTTATTTCCTTTCTTTTCACTTAACCATGCTCTAATAGCATCTTTAATTCAATAAAATGTCAATACATTATTATGGTTGTACACAATTGAATTTATAGTGAAAACAAATTTGCCTGGACTTAATGTTAAAAATCACTTTACTCTATCATCTATGTCAATATTAGGATTGTGGATATGGAATGTCTGCCATTTCTGGAGAGAACCCAATTTTTAGCATCACTAGATACAAAAAATGACAGCAGATAGGATAAGTATAAAAATTATAAGTAGCAAAAATCAGACAATAGTTATACAAAAATTGTGCTCTTTAAAAGGTAAAAGAATTCTTCCCAGTTAACAAAGTCACAAAGAACTACATTCTCCAAAATTTCTTACAAAATTATTAATCTTAGAAGTTCTCTGGAAGAATATTTGTTTCTCTTTGGGAATCATGATGCCTACTGATACAGCAAAGGAGTATAAATTTTTAACTTTTCTAACACAAAATAGCCAAAACTTTTTTAGTAGATCACAGAATTTTTCTTTATTCAACAGGTAGCATCATATTCCATGTAAAGAAGCTGAAAGCTTTTCCTCTAAGATCAAGAAATAGAGAGTAATTGTCTTGACATTGTTTTTTATATATATTTTTCTTTTTTAAATTTTACAAAAGCAAAGGCAGCAAAAGAAAAAATAATCAACAAGTGAGTCTACACCAAATAGCGTCTGCACAGCAAAGGAAACAGTCAACAAAATGAAATGACAACCTATTGAATGTGAGAAAGCATTTGCAGACCATCTATCTGATAAGATGTTACTATCCAAAATATTTGAACAACTCTTACAACTCAGTGGCCAAAAAAAAAACCAAAAAAAAAAAACCAAAGGATCCAATGTAAAATGGACAGAGGCTCTAAATAGACATCTTTCCAAAGAAGACAAACAAATTGACAACAGGTACATAAAATGGGCTCAATGTCATGAATCATCAGGGAAATATACATCAAAATTGCAATGAGATATCACCTAATGTCTGTAGACTGACTGTCATCAAAAAACAAGAGATGACAAGTGTTGCCAAGGATGTGGTGTAAAGGAACTGTTATGCACTGTTAATGGGAACATAAATTGGTACAATCACTATGGAAAACAGTATGGAGGTTCCTAAGAAATTAAAAATAGGACTACCATTTGATCTAGCAAATTCTAATTTTGGTATATATATAAAAAAAAAAACACATGAAATTACTATCTCAAAAATATGGCTGCATCCCTGTGTTCATTAGAGTATTCCTTACAATAGCCAAGACATGGAAATAATCTAAATGTCCACTGATGGAAGAACGGTTAAAGAAAATGTGGCATAGGGATGTCCCTGGTTTTCAGGTGGTTAACAGGTCACCTTCCAATGCAAGAAGGGCAGGCTTGACCCTTCCTTAGGGAGCTATGATCCCACATGCCTTGTAGCCAAAACACCAAACCATAAACAGCAACAATATTGTTACAAATTCAATAAAGACCAAAAAAATGGTCTACATCAAAAAATCTTACCAAAAAAATTTTAAAAAGAAAGAAAGAAATGGTGCCATGTATAACAAAGAAATGTTATTCAGTGGTAAGAAAGAAGGAAATCCTGCACCTGCGATGGTAGAGGACCTTGAGGGCATTATGCTAAATGAAATGTCAGACAGGACTTGAGAAAGATGGTAACAATAACCCTGCATGTGAGACAGCAAAAGAGAGATGTATAGAACAGTTTTTGGACTCTGTGGGAGAGGGTGAGGGTGGGATGATTTGGGAGAATGGCATTGAAACATGTATAATATCATACATGAAACAATTCGCCAGTCCAGGTTCTATGCATGATACTGGATGCTTGGGGCTGGTGCACTGAGATGACCCAGAGGGATGGTATGGGGAGGGAAGAGAGTGGGGGGTTCAGGATGGGGAACACATGTATACCCGTGGTGGATTCATGGTGATGTATGCCAAAATCAATACAATATTGTAAAGTAATTAACCTCCAATTAAAACAAATAAATTTATATTTAAAAAAGAAAGACAAGTAACACACAATCTCACTTATGTATACAACCTGAAAACTTGAACTCAGAGAAACAGAAAACAGATCAGAGGCTGCCAGAGGTGGGAACTGGGAAGCGAAAACATGAATGAAGTGTGTCAAAAGGTACAAACTACCAGTTATAAGATTAGCAAGTTCTAGTGTTGGTGTGTACAGCATATTGACTATAGTTAACAACAAAGTATTGTATATCTGAAAGTTGCTGAATAGATCATAAAATATTCTCATCAAAACAAAAGAATGTAAGTAAATGATATGAAGGATATGCTTCGGTATGCCCTGGTAAATGTTATATAATATAATGTAATTAAAATAAAATAAAACAATTAACTCCCTGCATAGGTTATTATAATCACAGTCAGTGAACTCTGAGATTTAATTCAAAAGACACCTCATGGATTCTCAAGCCTCTGTAGATTATGGGGAGCATGGTATGAGGATATATGGATGAAAGAGAATCTCATTTTACCATTAAACTGTATTTGAGTATTGATCAAATATGGAGATCGTGAAATTTCGTAGAGCATCAAAAATGTGTTTATTGCAAAAATCATACTTTTCATTTCAACTCAGTAATAACTCAAGATTTTCTTGAAAATAACTTAATTCATTAAAAAGTTCGAGTTAATAATTTACGTAGGAGCTACAATTCAGTATCACAGTAATCCAAGTCTATACCCTTACCAGTAATGCTGAAGAAGCTGAAGTTGAACCATTCTATAAAGACCTACAAGACCTTCTAGAAATAATACCCCCAAAAGATGTCCTTTTCATTATAGGGGACTGTATGCAAAAGAAAGAAGTTAAGAGCTACCTGGAGTAACAGGAAAATTTGGCCTCGGAGTACAAAATGAAGCAGGTCAAAGGCTAACAGAGTTTTGCCAAGAGAACACACTGGTCATAGCAAACACCCTCTTCCCACAACACAAGATAAGATTCTACACATGGACATCACCAGATAGTCAATACCAAAATCAGATTGATTATATTCTTTGCAACCAAGAATGGAGAAACTCTACAGAGTCAGCAAAAACAAGACCGGGAGCTAACTATGGCACAGACCATGAACTCCTTATTGCCAAATTCAGACTTAAATTGAGGAAAGTAGGGAAAACCACTAGACCATTCAAGTATCACCTAAATCAAATCCCTTACTATTATACAGTGGAATTGACAAATAGATTCAAGAGCTTAGATCTGATAGACAGAGTGCCTGAAGAACTATGAGCAGAGGTTCATGACATTATACAGAAGGCAGTGATTAAGATCATCCCCAAGAAAATGAAATACAAAAAGGCAAAAGGGTTGTCTGAGGAGGCCTTACATAGCTGAGAAAAGAAGAGACGTTAAAGGCAAGGGAGAAAAGAAAAGATATACCCATTTGAATGCAGACTTCCAAAGAATAGCAAGGAGAGTTAAGACAGCCTTCCTCAGTGATCAATGCAAAGAATTAGAGGAAAACAATAGAATGGGAAAGACTAGAGATCTCTTCAAGAAAATTACAGATACCAAGGGAATGTTTCATGCAAACATGAGCACAATAAAGGACAGAAATGGTATGGACCTAACAGAAACAGAAGATATTAAGAAGAGGTGGCAAGAATACACACAAGAACTATAGAAAAGGATCTTCGTGACCCAGATAACCACAATGGTGTGATCACTCATCTAGAGCAGACATCCTGGAATGCAAAGTCAAGTGGGCCTTAGGAAGCATCAGTGCAAACAAAGCTATTAGAGGTGATAGAATTCTAATTGAGCTATTTCAAATCCTGAAAGATGATGCTATGAAAGTGTGGCACTTAATATGCCAGCAACTCTGGAAAACCCAGCAGTGGCCATTGGACTGGAAAAGGTCAATTTTCATTCCAATCCCAAAGAAAGGCAATGCCAAAGGATGTTCAAACTACCACACAATTGCACTCATCTCACACGCTAGCAAAACAATGCTCAAAATTCTCCAAGCCAGGCTTTGACAGTACATGAACAGTGAACTTCCAGATGTTCAAGCTGGATTTAGAAAAGGAAGAGGAACAAGAGATTAAATTGCCAACATCTGTTGGATTACTAAAAAACAAGAGAGTTCCAGGAAAACATCTACTTTTGCTTTATTGACTATGCCAAAGCCTTTGACTGTGTGGATCACAACAAACTTGAAAATTCTGAAAGAGATGGGTATACCAGACCACCTGACCTGCCTCCTGAGAAATCTGTATGCAGGTCAAGGAGCAACAGTCAGAACTAGACATGGCAACAGACTGGTTCCAAATAGGGAAAGGAATAGGTCAAGGATGTATATTGTCAATCTGCTTATTTAATATATATGCAGAGTATATCGTGAAATGCTGGGCTAGATTAAGCACAAGTTGGAATCAAGATTGCTGGGAGAAAGATCAAGAGCCTTATATACGCAGATGACACCACCCTCATAGCAGAAAGAGAAGAGGAACTAAAGAGCCTCTTGATGAAAGTGAAAGAGGAGAGTAAAAAGTTGGCTTAAAACTCAGCATTCAGAAAACCAAGATCATGGCATCCAGTCCCATCACTTCATGGCAAACAGATGGGGAAACAATGGAAACAGTGGCAGACTTTATTTTCTTGGGCTCCAGAGTCATTGCAGATGATGACTGCAGCCATTAAATTAAAAGCTTCTTGTGCTCTTTGGAAGAAAAGTTATATCCAACCTAGACAGCATATTAAGAAGCAGAGAAATTTCTAGACCAACAAAGGTCCATCTAGTCAAAGCTATGGTTTTTCCAGTAGCCATTTATGGATATGAGAGTTAGACTATAAAGAAAGCTGAGTGTTGAAGAATCTGTCCTTTTGAACTGTGGTGTTGAAGAAGACTCTTGACAGTCCCTTGGACTGCAAGGAGATCCAACCAGTCCATCCTAAAGGAAATTCCTGAATATTCACTGGAAAGACTGATGCTGAAGCTGAAACTCCAATACTTAGGCCACCTGATGCGAAGAACTGACCCATTTGAAAAGACCTTATGCTGGGAATGATTGAAAGCAGGAGGACAAGGGGATGACAGAGCATCAGATGGTTGGATGGCATCACCAATGCGATGGACATGTATTTTAGTAGGCTCTGGGAGTTGGTGATGGACAGGAAAGCCTGTTGTGCTGAAGTCCATGGGGTCGCAAGAGTCAGACATGACTGAGTGACAGAACTGAACTGAGGAACTTTTTTAATTTTTACTTTTTCACTAAATAGTCTTCCTAATATGGTAGCATTGGTAGAGATTTTTTTTTTTTTTTTACTCCCTCACAACCACACTCAGTTATAAATCCTCGCTTTTTCTTATATGCCAAATTAGTTCAGTTCTACACTGAGGTGTCTTTTCCTCTACAGTGATGTTCCTGAATCAAATCTACTTTTACCACCTTATCTATCATTCATCTCTGGTTTTCCTTTGACACTCACCTGTAGTGATATTGTACTCTAGTCACAATGAAAGATTTTCCACTTCTCAAAGTAGCTGTTGCTTCTGCACACTTCCCTGCTTCTACACCTGTGTAGGAAAGTCCTTCTTTCACATCTCTGCCTTGTTGACTCCTAGTTAGTCTAGTAAATAGTATTACAGAATTTTCCTCAACAACAGCATCACACATACAGACACACACACCTATATACACATACTATATATAAATGTAGTATCCATTTGTTACCAAAAATTTTTCTATAAGAAAAAAAAAGTGTTTTTAATAACTACTTTCACTTTCAATTCAAACTGAAAAAAGTAATATAGATGAGTGCAACAAGGAATGGAACTAATAAACATTTTTTACAATATTGGAAGGACTGATTTATTCAGAGAAAATAGAAGCTAGTCAACAATATGATTTGGAACTTTAATTAAATATGAAATAATACATTAAATACTAGCAGTATAATCAGACTGTGGTCACCAAGGACACACTGTTGCCTTTCGCACTACAGACAAATGGCAGCAAGCACAGAGTTTACTTCCTCTGAGGGTACAGCACAAGCTGTCAAGGAAAGATACTTGCATGAGCTTTGGAAAGAAGGAACAGACTTTAAAATATTTATGTATGACCTCAATAATGTCAAGAAAAATAGTTTATAAAATTTCAAGTTACTTTTTCTAAGTAATATCTCAGTATCTCAAAAAGTATGAAAGAAAATTATGATTTTTAAAGTTGAGAATAGGAAAGGAGTATCTTTAAAGACCCAATTATAGTGCAAATTGCTGAGACATCAAGTTTTCTCCCCTATATTTGGTGAAATTTTCATTGTCAGAGAAAGTAATGAATGATATACTACCTTTCATAATATTCAACATCACATACAAGTGATACACTAGAAAGAAAAGTTTACACAGCTAAATGAATCAAGACCTCACTGACTCCTCTCACCTAGGTCAAATATGAAAACGTACAGTTTTTACCTTTGAGATTCTTACCCACTTAGTTTCCACTGGTTTTCCATGTTAAAAATCTCTTCTTAGTTTCTGAGTTTATTGTCAATCTCAATACATAGAACTATCTGACAGACCTATGAAACACTCATCATCATTATAAGCTAGTGATTATGTGCCATAAGTTTCTAATTTTCTTATTTTAGAAAAATAGCCATGACTGGACAGGACACTTGAGCTACATTTCAAGCTGGATATCATTAAACTTAGTAAAGATAACTTTACTGTAAGGTTCTAAATAATATCTCACCTCTGCATGTGTTAAGTCACTTCACTCATGTCTGACTCTTTGAGACCCTATGGACTGTGGCCCACCAGGCTTCTCTGTCCATGAGATTTTTCCAGGCAAGGATACTAGAGTGGGTTGCCATTTCCTTCTCCAGGGGATCTTCCCAACCCAGGGATCAAAACAGGGTCTCTTACATCTCCTGCATAGGCAGGCAGGTTTCTTACCACGAGTGCCACCAGGAAGTTCCTTGGCCCTCTGATTGATATTAAATAATCATTACTCTTACTATCATTTAACTTTAAATATATTTCTAATGTTTAAGATTATATGGATTTTTATTTACCAAAGACATTTGAGAAATTCTAACTTAATGGGAAAGTATAGGCATAAAATAATAAAATGTAAAATAGGACATGCCAAAATTTTATAATGAGAATGTGCAAAAAGTTTTACATCTAATTGTCAGAGTCCCCCAAGCTAATGAGATAATCTGAGTTACAGAAAAGCAGAATAAACATTTTAATCTTAAATTGTTTATATATCGATCTATATAAGGTAGATATATCAATCATTGAGTAAAAAAAGAAAGCATGAGGGAATTATCAGATGGAAAATTAATTTGCCTCATTAAAATCTATTTCTACAGAATGTGGTCCACTGGAGAAGGGAATGGCAAACCATTTCAGTATTCTTGCCTTGAGAACCCCATGAACAGTAAGAAAGGCAAAAGGATAGGATACCAAAAGAGGAACTCCCCAGGTCAGTAGGTGCCCAATATGCTACTGGATATCAGTGGAGAAATAACTCCAGAAAGAATAAAGGGATGGAGCCAAAGCAAAAACAATATCCAGCTGTGGATGCGACTGGTGATAGAAGCAAGGTCTGATGCTATAAAAAGCAATATGGCATAGTAACCTGGAATGTCAGGTCCATGAATCAAGGCAAATTGGAAGTGGTCAAACAAAGGATAGCAAGAGTGAACATCGACATTCTAGGTATCAGCAAACTAAAATGGACTGGAATGGATGAATTTAACTCAGATGACCATTATATCTACTACTATGGGCAGGAATCCCTCAGAAGAAATGGAGTAGCCATCATGGTCAACAAAAGAGTCCGAAATGCAGTACTTGGATGCAACCTCAAAATGACAGAATGATCTCTGTTCGTCTCCAAGACAAACCAGTCAGTATCACAGTTATCCAAGTCTGTGCCCCAACCAATAATGCTGAAGAAGCTGAAGTTGAACGGTTTTGTGAAGACCTACAAAACCTTGTAGAACTAAGACCCCAAAAAGATATCCTTTTCATTATAGGGAATGGAATGCAAAAGTAGGAAGTCAAGAAACACCTGGAGTAACAGGCAAATTTGGCCTTGGAATGCGGAATGAAGCAGGACAAAGACTAATAGAGTTTTGCCAAGAAAATGCACTGGTCATAGCAAACACCCTCTTTCAACAACACAAGAGAAGACTCTACACATGGACATCACCAGAGGGTCAACACCGAAATCAGATTGATTATATTCTTTGCAGCCAAAGATGGAGAAGCTCTATACAGTCAACAAAAACAAGACCAGGAGCTCATTGTGGCTCAGATCATGAACTCCTTATTACCAAATTCAGACTCAAATTGAAGAAAGTAAGGAAAACTGCTAGACCATTCAGGTATGACCTAAATCAAATCCCTTATGATTATACAGTGGAGGTGAGAAATAGATTTAAGGGCCTAGATCTGATAGATAGAGTGCCTGATGAACTATGGGATGAGGTTTGTGACATTGTACATGAGACAGGGATCAAGACCATCCCCATGGAAAAGAAATGCAAAAAAGCAAAATGGCTATCTGAGGAGGCCTGACAAATAGCTGTGAGAAGAAGAGAGGTGAAAAGCAAAGGAGAAAAAAAAAAGATATAAACATCTGAATGAAGAGTTCCAAAGGATAGCAAGAAGAGATAAGAAAGCCTTCTTCAGTGATCAATGCAAGAAATAGAGGACAAGAACAGAATGGGAAAGACTAGAGATCTATTCAAGACAATTAGAGATACCAAGGGAATATTTCATGCAAAGATGAGCTTGATAAAGGACAGAAATGGTCTGGACCTAACAGAAGCAGAAGATATTAAGAAGAGGTAGCAAGTATACACAGAAGAACTATACAAAAAGATCTTCATGACCCAGATAATGATGATGGTGTGATCACTAATCTAGAGCCAGAAATCCTGGAATGTGAAGCCAAGTGGGCCTTAGAAAGCATCACTACAAACAAAGCTAGTGGAGGTGATGGAATTCCAGTGAGCTATTTCAATCCTGAAAGATGAGGCTGTGAAAGTGCTGCACTCAAGATGCCAGCAAATTTGGAAAACTCAGCAGTGGCCACAGGACTGGAAAAGGTCAGTTTGCATTCTAATCCCAAAGAAAGGCAATGCCAAAGAATGCTCAAACTACTGCACAATTGCACTCATCTCACATGCTAGTAAAGTAATGCTCAACATTCTCCAAGGCAGGCTTCAGCAATACATGAACCGTGAACTTCCTAATGTTCAAACTGGTTTTAAAAAGGCAGAGGATCCAGAGATCAAATTGCCAACATCCACTGGATCATCAGAAAAGCAAGAGAGTTCCAGAAAAACATCTATTTCAGCTTTATTGACTATGCCAAAGCCTTTGACTGTGTGAATCACAATAAACTGTGGAAAATTCTGGAAGAGATGGGAATACCAGACCACCTGACCTGGCTTCTGAGAAATCTAAATGCAGGTCAGGAAGCAACAGTTAGAATTGGACATGGAACAACAGACTGGTTCCAAATAGGAAAAGGAGTACATCAAGGCTGGATATTGTCACCCTGCTTATTTAACTTATATGCAAAGTTAAATAAAGTTCATGAGAAACGCCTGACTGGAAGAAACACAAGCTGTAATCAGGATTGCAAGGAGAAATATCAATAACCTCAGATATGCAGATGACACAATCCTTATGGCAGAAAGTAAAGAGGAACTAAAAAGCCTCTTGATGAAAGTGAAAATGGAGAGTGAAAAAATTGTCTTAAAGCTCAACATTCAGAAAATGAAGATCATGGCATCCAGCCCCATCACTTCATGGGAAATAGATGGGGAAACAGTGGAAACAGTGTCAGACTTTATTTTTTTGGCTCCAAAATCACTGCAGATGGTGACTGCAGCTATGAAATTAAAAAGACGCTTATTCCTTGGAAGGAAAGTTATGACCAACCTAGATAGCATATTCAAAAGCAGAGACATTACTTTGCCAACTAAGGTCTGTCTAGTCAAGGCTATGGTTTTTCCTGTGGTCATGTATGAATGTGAGAGTTGGACTGTGAAGAAGGCTGAGCACTGAGGAATTGATGCTTTTGAACTGTGGTGTTGGAGAAGACTCTTGAGAGTCCCTGGGACTGCAAGGAGATCCAACCAGTCCATTCTGAAGGAGATCAGCCCTGGGATTTCTTTGGAAGGAATGATGTTAAAGCTGAAACTCCAGTACTTTGGTCACCTCATTTGGAGAGTTGACTCATTGGAAAAGACTCTGATGCTGGGAGGGATTGGGGGCAGGAGGAGAAGGAGACGACAGAGGATGAGATGGCTGGATGTCATCACTTACTCGATGGATGTGAGTCTGAGTGAACTCCGGGAGTTGGTGATAGACAGGGAGGCCTGGCGTGCTGCGATTTATGGGGTCATAAAGAGTCGGACATGACTGAGCAACTGAACTGAACTGAACTGAACAGAGTGATCATGGGAAATCTTCAGTGTTCTTCCATACTCAGACTTGATTTTCCCCCTGTTAAGTCTGTAGTCAGTGTGGTGTCTTTATAACAGTTAAAATAACTTTGTCAACTCTGCTTCAATCAAGCCACATTTGTTCCTGCTTTCTAGAACTGGTTTTTTCCTCAGATATCTTGGAATGTTATCACTTCAAGTCCTGATATCTTGAAATACAGCAATTGCTAGTCTTGTAGAAACTCCTTCAGAAGTAAAATTGTAGCCTGCATCATCAATTTAAACATTATGTCACATCCAGTTTCTTTCTATTTTCCTAACACCTTGTAAGTTTCAGAGGCACTTTTCTGTTTCTGTATTTTCCATTGAGGTTGCTCTTGTATATGGAAATCTGATTTTTACCCTTTAATCCTAGTTCAGTTCAGTTCAGTTCAGTCGCTCAGTCATGTCTGACTCTTTGCGACCCCATGAATCACAGCACGCCAGGCCTCCCTGTCCATCACCAACTCCCGAAGTTCACTCAAACTCATGTCCATCGAGTCAGTGATGCCATCCAGCCATCTGATCTTTTGTCGTCCCCTTCTCCTCCTGCCCCCAATCCCTCCCAGCATCAGAGTCTTTTCCAATGAGTCAACTCTCCGCATGAGGTGACCAAAGTGCTGGAGTTTCAGCTTTAACATCATTCCTTCCAAAGGACACCCAGGACTGATCTCCTTTAGAATGGACTGGTTGGAACTCCTTGCAGTCCAAGGGACTCTCAAAAGTCTTCTCCAACACCACAGTTCAAAAGCATCAATTCTTCAGTGCTCAGCCTTCTTCACAGTCCAACTCTCACATCCATACATGACCACAGGAAAAACCATAGCCTTCACTAGATAGACCTTAGTTGGCAAAGTAATGTCTCTGCTTTTGAATATGCTATCTAGGTTGGTCATAACTTTCCTTCCAAGGAGTCATGGCTGCAATCACCATCTGCAGTGATTTTGCAGGCCCTAAAAATAAAGTCTGAAGTTAAATATTATTATTTTCATAAAATTATATTGAACATAATTGACTTTCATTGATTACATTTTGGTGCCTTAGCACATGCATTCAAAGCGCAAACATATTGTGGGGTTTTTTCCATTCCATATTTTCTTGATATATTTATTTCAATTTAAGGAGAACAAGAAAATAAACTTAGTTAAACTAAAGTTATTATCATAGATTATGAGAAATTAGGAAGTCTTTTTAAAATACCTTGGAGGGGTACAAATTCTAATCAGTCAAAGAAAAAAAGTAAGAGTGGGAGAAATAAACATTTCAGGTTGGCGAAGAACAACACAAAAGATTACTGAGTAATATGGGAAAGTAATTATATAGGGATGAAGACTGGCCTGTTGTGGTCAGGGCCTCTTTTGCCATTCAGCTGCAAAAAAAAAAAAGTATGATCTATATGTAAGTCTTTGATTTAACCTTGTCAGGCTGAGTTCTTAAGGCTTATTTTGATATGGCAACTTTAAATTAGATATTCAATACATAGAAACTATGTTATGATGCCAACACATGAAACTAAAATATGAGAAGAAATGATCCAAAATGAGTACTATCACAAGAAAAAGAATGAAGATTTTACTTTTTTTTTTTGGTCTTTATTCATGAGAGAGGTTAGTCTGCAGTTATCCTTTCTTGTTAATGTCTTTATCTGATCCTTTATCTGGTTTTGGTATTAGGGTAATGCTGGCTTCCTGGAGTGTCCTAGGAAGTGTTTCCTATCTTATCTCCTGGTGCAGTTTGTGTAGAATTAGTATTATTTCTTCCCGAGAAAATTGATAGATTACACCAGTTAAACCATCTGGTAATGATGCTTTCTTATTAGAATGTTATTAATTATTGATGAAGTGTCTTTAACAGATATAGGCTTGTTCAGATAACTGTTGCTCCCTGTGTGAGTATGGGTATATTGTATCATTCAAGGAATTAATCAACTTCATTTATTTATTACAGTGTATTTTGTTATTTATATGCATATTTATGCATTTACATTTTTTTTTTGTTCAGTGTTACATGAGGAGGGTTTAAATATTTTGTTATTGTTTATTTTCACCTATGAAAGGTCTGTGACTGGCCACTAATAAATCATTGAATGACAGAGTTGATGTTCTATTCATATTGATAAGATGATTTTTACCTCATCAAGAAATACACATGAATAGTTGCAAAATTATTTTTTACTTTGTGAAACTTGGTGTTGGAGGTAGAACAGTGAAGGAAATAGCAGTTTTCTAAAATTTAGCATCAGGCACACAATTTCTGATGTTGCAAATTAATTTAGTATTTACAAATCTATCATTTGCCAAAATATATTTCTTTCTTACAGATCAATGTGAACTTATCCATGTAGAAAAATGAAAAGCATTAATATTAGACTGACAGTGGAACAAAACTGAATGACCATGTATCACCCACAGCACAGGAATCTGGCCTTATTTACTATCACTATTCTACTTTTACAGTGCAATATGTGCAGATCACTTTCTCTTTAATGTCATCAGATATAGAATAATGTATGCATTTGGTATCATAGTTTTTAAAATTATGCATACATGCATTAGTCTGAATTAATAGAGGTATCATCACCCCCAGATATGAGACAGTTGACTAATGCCAATAACATCACTAAGTAACCAGAAATTATGTGCTATTCTATGTTTCTAAAATGGTTTTTAATACTATACTTCCTTTTACTCAAAGTATAAATGATAGACTTTTAATTAATACTTCCTCTTTTGACTTCATTTCTGTTGCCAACATCATCACACTCTATGTTACTTACATTCAATATCAAAGTCTTGATATCTTGATTATTCTCAATTATTAATTTAATTTTTAAATTTTGTATACAATTTTCAAAAGTTACATTAAGTTATTATAAAATATTGGCTATATTTTTTGTACTGTACATCTTTGAGTGAAATCTTTTCTATTGGAGGATAATTTCTCACAATATTGTGGTGGTCTCAGCAGTACATCAATATGAATCAGTCATAATTATATATATCAGTCATCATTATGCTTCCCTAGTGGTTTAGACAGTAAAGAATTTGCCTGCAATGTGGAAAACCTGGGTTTGATTCCTGGGTTGAGAAGATCCCTGGAGAAGGGAATGGAAAGTTACTACAATATTTTTGACTGGAAAATCCCATGGTCAGAGGAGCCTGGCAGGTTACAGTCCATGGAGTCGCAAAGAGACAGACAGAACTGAACAACTAACATTTTCACTTTCTGTCGATGCTCACAGTATTCTATTCTTTACTACTCTGGATCAGTTATGTATATATACATATATATATAGTATGTATAATTATGGGGAGATATATGTGTGTGTGTGTGTGTGTGTGTGTGTGTGTGTGTGTATCTTCCATCCATCTTGAGCCTCCCTGTTCCCCCCCGATCCTACTCCTCTAGGTCATTAAAGAGTACCAGGCTGGGCTCCCTGTATTATATAGCAGCTTCCCACTAGTTATCTACTTTACACATGATACCGTATATGTGTCAATGTTCCGTGCCGTTCCCTTGAGCCTTATACACAACAATTTGTGCCTGTCACCCCCCACCCCTATATTTCCTCACCTTCCCTCATTCCACTAGTAACCACTAGTTTGCTCTCTATTTCTGTGAGTCTTCTGTTTTTGTTATGTTCTCTCAGTTCAGTTCAGTTCTGTCACTCAGTTGTATCCAACTCTTTGCGACCCCATGGACTGTAGCACACCAGGCCTCCCCTGTCCATCGCCAACTCCCAGAGCTTGCTCAGATTCATGTACATCGAGTCATGTCCATCCAACCATCTCATCCTCTGTCGTTCCCTTCTCCTCCCACCTTCAATCTTTCCGGGCATCAGGGTCTTTTCAATTGAGGCAGTTCTTCGCATCAGGTGGCCAAAGTATTGGAGTTTCAGCTTCAGCATCAATCCTTCCAATGAACACTCAGGATTGATCTCCTTTAGGAGGGACTGGTTGTATCTCCTTGCAGTTCAAAGGACTCTCAAGAGTCTTCCCAACACCACAGTTCAAAAGCATCAATTCTTTGACACTCAGCTTTCTTTCTAGTCCAACTCTCACATCCATACATGACTACTGGAAAAACCATAGCTTTGACTAGATGGACCTTTGTTGGCAAAGTAATGTCTCTTTTTAATATGCTGTTTAGGTTGGTCATAACCTTTCTTCCAAGGGGCAAGCGTCTTTAATTTCATGGCTGCAATTACCATCTGCAGTGATTTTGGAGCCCAAGAAAATTAAGTCTGTCACTTTTTCCACTGTTTCCCATCTATTTGCCACGAAGTGATGGGACTGGATGCCATGATCTTAGTTTTCTGAATGTTGAGCTTTTCATCAGGAGGCTCCTTAGTTCTTTGCTTTCTGCCATAAGGGTGGTATCATCTGCGTATGTGAGGCTCTTGATATTTCTCCCAGCAGTCTTGATTCCAGCTTATGCTTCATCCAGTCCAGCATTTCACATGATGTACTCTGCATATATATTAAATAAGCAGGTTGACAATATACATCCTTGATCTACCCCTTTCCCTATTTGGAACCAGTCTGTTGTTCCACGTCCAGTTCTAACTGTTGCCTCCTGACCTGCATACAGATTTCTCAAGCGGCAGGTCAGGAGGTCTGATATTCCCATCTCTTTAAGAGTTTGTTGTGGTCCCCACAGCAGTTATGTTCACTAGTTTGTGTGTTCTTCAGATTCTACATATAAGTTGTAGCATACAGTATTTGTTTGTCTTTCTCTGACTCATTTCACTTAGCATAATGTCCTCCAAGTTTATCCATGTTGCTGCAAATGACAAAATTTCATTCTTTTTATGACTGTTACTCCATTGTGTGTGTGTGCACTATAATTTATATATCACATCTTCTTTATGCATTCATCTGTCAGTGTACACTTGTTTCTATTTCTTGGAAATTGTAAGTAATGCTACTAGGAATGTTGGAATGCTTGTATATTTTAAATTAGTCTCTTTGTATTTTTTTCAGAATTATACCAGAAACAGAGAGTCCCTTGGACTGCAAGGAGATCCAATCAGTCCATTCTGAAGGAGATCAACCCTGGGATTTCTTTGGAAGGAATGATGCTGAAGCTGAAACTCCAGTACTTTGGCCACCTCATGCGAATAGTTGACTCATTGGAAAGAACTCTGATGCTGGGAGGGATTGGGGACAGGAGGAGAAGGGGACAACCAAGGATGAGATGGCTGGATTGCATCACACACTCAATGGACATGAGTCTGAGTGAACTCCGAGAGACGGTGATGAACAGGGAGGTCTGGCGTGCTGCGATTCACGGGGTCGCAAAGAGTTGGACACGACTGAGCGACTGAACTGAACTGAACTGATGGTTGTTCTATTTTTAGTTTTTGAAAATTCCCCATATTGTTTTCTGCAGTGGAAAATGTACCAATTTGCATTCCTATCAACAGTGTAAGAGGATTCCCTTTCCTCCACATCCTCTCCAACATGTTATTAATATTTGTTTTATTTTTGATGATGCCCATTCTGACAAGTGTGAGGCTCATTGTGGCTTAATTTGCGTTTTCCTGATGATTAGCAATGTTGAGCATTTTCTCAAGTGCCTCAAGTCTTTTTATTTTTATAACCAAATTCTTCCCATTTTTGATTCACAGTATGGATGTAATTTACTTATGTTTATATTTTTCATTCCAATTTACTGTGCCACTACCCTAATAAAGTCTTTATTTATGTCTATGCTACAATTGCTGCTACTAGTTTGATGACCTGCAGACTTTCTCAATTAAATCATCCTTCACATTATTTTGTTAGTGTCCTTAAAACAGCTTTTAGTGCCGTTTCACTATTTTGATTAACAATGACTCCAGGAAATGTCAGTTGTCTTAGTTTAGGTGAAAACTAACTTTTTAAAGATGATTTCAGAGAGGGGGAAAAAAGATGGCGGA